>OY776662.1:2500-10002500 GCA_963675795.1 Crossocerus cetratus | reverse complement strand
GCAAGTATTTCCCGGAAGTCTTTTGGGAATAAAGAAGAGAAAATATGGTTTGAAAAGCGAGAATACAACGCTGTATCAACCAAAAGTTAATCTATAGCTACATCTATTCTATGCGTGATAGTCAATAATCGTCGGTTAATAAATATATTAAAATGCTTATATTAAAAGTGCAACGAGTTAGAAGTGCAAAATGCATAAAGTTGAGAAAACTTCAAGCGTGGCGTTAATTTGTCCGACGTGCAAAAGAAAAGACAAGAAAGCGTACAATTAAGCTTACCATGAGAAATAAAGACATAGAGATACATTTTTGCAGCTTGTACTCAATCGAAAGTACAAATGATAAATGAACAGAAGCCGATGTGAATGTGGACTGCGGGTGTAATACATAAGCATAGATGGATACTTTCGTAATTCGTCCGGAAAAAATAATAAAAAAAACGTTCGAACCTGCAACAATTTTTTGCACAGCTTGTTTGGCCAATCCTGCTCAGGTGGCCACTCAGGGATGAACACAAAGTCAGCTTCGGAACATATGGCTGCCACTAAAGCCAGGTAGCTGTAATAGCATGTCATATAAGCTGGCTAAGAATATTTCAGATAAAAAATGAACAGATGTCTGATGATTATCGCTGGATCATGGGAGATCTGTACGTGTTAGATCAAACTGGCGGTAGGTAACATGATCATATTTGTGTAACGCAATAGTACAACCGTGATTCGATGAGGATCATGGCTCACTATCTACGCCGGAATTCATTTGACAAACTAGCTCGATGTTTACGCCTGCTTATGCAGCCTAGCTGTATTATAGACATGTCGCTTCCGAGACTTCTTGATACTATGGACGATAGAGACTGACAAAAATGAAATTTTAGATGAATCTCCCTCGGAGAAAGATTTTCATTCAATTGACTGTGTATTTAATAAATATTCGATATCGTAAAATGAGAGAAGGACTGATTCATGAACATGCCTGTTGCAAAACTCCACAAAGCTCTTCCACCCAGTCACCACTCGTGGGATATTCAGGTACAAAACAGTAAGAGGCGTCCAAAGATAAACTCGAGGCTAATGCCAAATACCTGAAAGCCTCTGTTCTCTAATTATCACGATTATTGTACAATTATTCGGTACGTGTTTTACAATTTTGTTAGTTTTATAATTGCGACATGAGGCAAGTCAAGTTCAGAGCTTGTCCACTCGCACCTGTGTTTCATTTGGAGGAACACACATGTAAATGATTTGATGTTTCTAGTCGAACATTGACAACACATTAAGCCATTGAATAAACACTAAAGAATAAAACCAATTAAATTTGTTAAATCAAGTTAGTGCGGACTAGCATTATAATGCAAAACTCGATAGAATTCGGTTGACATGCCTGCTCCAATTTTCTACACAGTTTTTCAGGCCAGTCGGCCGGCGGCGGAGATTCCGGGAAGAATACATAGTCAGCCTCTGCGGCTAAAGCGCCCACAATTGCCAAATACCTAGCCAAAAGTTGACCCGATTTGTAAATTGTACTCCAGAATTGTACGACAATCTATCCACAGATATATCTCTAATAAGACTATCTGTTTGGATATCTCTAAACGTTCACTGCAGTTACAAATTAACTGTATACAAACATTCCGTTTCTGCTTCCCGTTTGTACATTTCTATCCACCTTTCCTATACCGGCTACACATCCGGTTCGGTAGTTATTCCTCCAGAGATTATTTTTTGTGTCTTACTCAAGATGTTAAACTTACCCACAGTGTCGACCCATGACTTCCATAATGAATGTGCGCTGATGAGAATAGGCTGTGCTAACGATAGCGTCGATACTTTCAATGATACGGTGCAAGGCAGTGTCGGTACCAATGGTCATATCAGTTCCACAGAAATCATTGTCAATGGAACCAACCAAACCAACAATATGTAAGTGCGTGTTCTTTTCTGCTTGCTCCATTGTGATCTCACCTTGAAATTAATGAATCTTAGTATACTGCCTCCCAATACAATCCAAACCAATTTGGAAAAAAAAATGTTACCAACCTGCCTCAGCCAACTCCTTCAACAAATCCGCCCATTCTTGCTTAAATAAATTAGCACCGGTAAGAGAACCATCACCACCAATCACAACTAAATTTGTGATTCCTCGAGTCACTAAATTCTTAGCAGCTTTTCTGCGACCAGCGCGCTCCTTGAATTCCATGCATCTCGCTGATCCAATGACCGTGCCACCCTGGAGGATATTGCAATTAGTAAGACTGATGCAACAATAATACACTATGATCATACACTTACCCTGTGGATGATGCAAGATACAGATGACCAGGTGGCCTCAACAATATTGTTTCCACCATCTACCATTCCTTGATATCCCTCCTTTATGAAGAATACTTTGCAACCGAGATATATTCCCATTCTCACAACCGCGCGCACCGCAGCATTCATTCCTGCACATCAAACATAAACAGATATAATAAATATTAACAGTTTCTGTATTTATAGAGATTAAAATATTTCACGTACCTTGAGAATCACCACCACTGGTAAAGACTGCCAGGCCTTTACCCTTGTGACTCCCAGGTTTTATAAACCTCTGTGCTTGGTCAGCCATGGTTACAGAGATTCTTTGATTCTCCTACAATTTGAAATCCATTAATACCTCATCTTGTCATGGGAAAGCTGCCTGACTATTCTACACATGCCTGAAATACTCCAGTCTTGTATTTGAGGCAAGATTTCATTGAGCAAAGAGGTTGTAACTTGCTCTATTGCGATAATACAAATACTTAGATAATCTAGACTTAAGGAGTCGTTCGGGAGATTTTTTGGGGGCAGGGAGGGGGGATTGCCTGGTGCAAAAGTTGGCATAGGAGAGAATTGATGGGATATTCTTTGATCTCGACATCTTGCCAGTCATCGAACCAGATTTCCGTAGGTAAAGATTGAGGTAGTCCAAAATGGTTTGTGAGAAACATCTGTGTTAATTATTAAGTGGTGGTATTATCGATTATCCTCATTCTTTTCCTCATTTAACAGATTCTAAACTCACATGTGGGAAAATGGTTGACAATCTATAATTACGCTGCATTACCCCCCTCTGGATTTTCTCCTTTGCTTTGGGGAGAGATTCATCCAAGACAGAGCTAGGCACATTGTGCTTTTCTTGTGTGGTTAGATCTTTATTAGAATTCTTTTTAACCACACAAATGCAATGCCTTTTTGTCTGATCTTTGGACATTTTAATAGATAATGGCGATTGATCGGAAATATGGGATTACTGGTTGATTTTATCCGTGAGAGAAAGATAGGATGCTAATTAATATCAGCCAAAAATTAAGATAACTGCCAAGGGGCGGGTGAGGTTGGCATGTGTCATAAAACTGACATATAATCACTGATATAAGTGCGTATAATATACTTTGAAAGTGACAATCAGTGAATGCATATACATTCCATACCGTATGTATCTAGTATCTACATCTTTGCATCACAATAGTGTTACGCCAACACAAATAGCAACAATGTATATGTAGGAAAGCGCATAACATTGCATACTGGCTTAAAGACTAAAAATTGCAGTCGAGCTCGGAATATAGCAATCATGTGCTAACTGTCTAATAGATTGAGCACTGCGAGCAAATTACTGACAGCGAGGACAAGTAGGTATTTTTCCAAAGGGCATTGCATCACGAAGAGGCGCGAGGCAGGCCTTCGCATTTCGAATTTAAATAAGGTCCGCACGGCCTGAAGGAATCTGGCACGCTTTCAAAGACGAGACGTCAAAGTCAAAACATCCAAAGGCACGAGATATCTGCGATCGTACGGAGGATCGTACCGAAACGTCAATCAAAGTGGCGAGATGGGCGGAGTGCGGGTGGGGGAGAGTAGGGGCCGTGCTTTTTTTCCCTCTTCAAAAAAAGGGGAGAATCGAGCTAAATCGGGCAGCAGGTTGCGAGTGGATTCGAATTTCCCAAGGAATGGCAGGGGCGCCGCCGAGCGTGCAGACGACAGAACGTCAAGCACCCGACTACAATCGCCCGAGCGACTGTCAACTCTTTGACAGTGCTCGATTCTGCGGGATTCTCCCCGACTATTCGGCGATCCCGTTATCGGACTCACCTAATGCTGCCTTCCGAGTATGCGGAAAATTGGAGCGGGGACGCGGATCCTCTATCTCTCTCCTTTTGTGCCACTCTTTCTCACTCTCTCTCTCTCTCTCGTTCGTTCGGGCAAACTAATAGGCGTATGAACCTCGATCCCTCAGAGCGACTTGATATCGCACGCGTGCACGGCGCTCGCTCAACTGAAGGTGACCTTTACGTGCTGCACTCCTGTTACGTTTCCCCCACCCCCATTCACGAAATCCCCCACCAGGTGGACGGATAGTTTTCGGCCAATCACCACCGAGCGATCCATAGACGGCCAGGCAATTTGCGTAACAACCTTTTGCCAGCGGACCTTTGAAACTTTGGCGGCACTGACCATTCCACTGCAAATTTCCTTAAAATCCTCTATCAATGAACTGTTTCCACTGACTTCTCTATGGATACTGGTGGTCTCGTGGAGTACCAGAAAATCATTACCGAGCGCTAATGTAATCAACTGTGGATTTTTCTTTCAGAACTACCTTTCGCGGTGAGAGTGCCTCTGGCCGTCAAAACTTTACTTGCACTGTCTATTTCCCGGTGCAAAGAATGCGTGAATGATTATTTTCTGCATGGTTCGAGAGATGGCTAATCGAACTCTCACCTATAACGGATCCCTGCTACGTACAGACTGTTGATCGACGTAATTCGTCGAAACCCTGTGCGTATGACTTCTAATAATAGAATAGTTCGAAGATTGATTTAAACTCCCTAAGCAACATCGGCCTTAAAGCTCTAATTTGGAGCTTGTTTTCTTCTGCGTTTCGAAGCCATGTCTATAGTGAGTCCCTTTAGTATAGTTTGATAAGTTAATTTCAAAGGCCTTTAGATTTAATTTCCTCAATTAAATCTAAATTAAAAAACCTTGATTTCTCGACGAAGCAGGAAGTAGTTATAGAAAGGAATAGATGCAATCCGTGCAATCCTCCCATCCGTGTTACCTGGCCTTCTGAAAGCAAAGCTAGTATGACGCAAACTCGCAGAGTCAGCATGGTGTGAGATGGTGTAATGCTCGACCGGAATTACCTGGAATCCCAGACGGTCCTGGGATTACGAAGGCGTTGACCCAATGGTGCGTGTGCATCGTCACGTCCGAGTCTTCCATGTCCGAATGGGCAGGACTTCTCGACGAGTGGAAGATGTTGCTCGTGGGTAAATGAAAGTGTCCAGAATTTCATCGCTTTCACAGTTTTATTTACAAAGGCCACCCCGCCGAACGCGTTTCGGATAACATCACTTTGTGATTCAGTCGAGACTTGATCGAGCAGATTAAAATGCCATTGATCTACAATCATGAGGGGCGGGGCCAGAACAGCTAAACAACGATGAGCGTCCTACGTTAAATATCCAAATCGAGGGATAATTGAATTCGACTGAACGAGATTAACGAGAGTCGCATGGTTTGTCAGGGGCTCGCCGTTCATGTTTCATCGTAACACCCTCGGCCAAGACTGGAGGACATTGCGTTTTTGATAAAGAACAGATGCGTATCTTGCCAAGACTCGATGCTAAGATGAGATTATAGGCACACATTTGAGTAATTTTTTTCATTGATTCCGCTTCCGACGTACGCGTCTGAGACGAGGCTATAATAAACGTTTCCAACGTGTCAACCAAAGACAGTATCGGGCATTCGAATCTCATCTTTGTCGAATTTCAGACGTACGCCTGTCATAATCATTTAGTCTCACGAGGAGATGAAATGTCTGCTGCAAGTTCACATACACTGGACTAAAAAGAACCGAGTGCTCTCAGCGGCATCTTTTACTTATAATCGAGTTCTCTCGCGATAGCAAAAAGCCTTGGTATATATCTCGGCTACTGGTACAAACCGTGCAAAAAATCTGCCATAATCGGAGTAGTAGATAGGCTTCTCTTATTGGAAGAAGGCACGCACATACACGCGTATACGTATTGCACAGACATGTACCATACGTCCGGTATGCGTAGAATTGATGAGAGGGCGATTTCGCCGAATCTTTATGACCATCCATAGAGATGTGTACCGACGTAAAAAGGTAGTGCGCGATACGAAGATACATCTATTACAGTTAACAATAAGTATGCGATAAGTGAGTATCTGCGACTGATCCTAATCATCCCTCACTCGAGATCCTTCGCCGATCGGCCATCCAGTGGAAAGCAGCGCTCCAAGGGCGAAATCCCTGCAGGACTCTTCTCCACATTCTTGCCCATTCCAAGTATGGCTACCCTGACGGGCATGCTCGAACAGCAGCCATAGAAAGAGAGAGAGAGAAAGAGAGAGGGGGATTGGGCTGTGCACATATGAGAGAAAGAGAGAGAGACAAAGAGAGAGATAGAGAGAGCAATAGAGAGCGCGCAAAGCAACAGAGCCGTCATTATGGTTTTCTCAGACATATTTTATCAGAATTTATTTCGTGTAAACGTTTATAATAATTATAATTTACAATTACGATGGTTGATGATAGATACAAATAGAACAACGTAAGTCGGGAGAAGGAAATCGGAGGGTGGGCGGGAGTATGGTAAGAGATATGGCGAGAGATGGTCGCAGTGTCGGAGAGAAGATGTCGTGTGTAGGGTGGACAGCTCGTTTACAACGGCGATTTGCGGGGAGAGGTTTGTTGAGATTGCGCGCGAGGAACGACGCTACACTGGAATGAAAGAGTACGCTCCGCCATTGGTATTTATCAATGTACGCAAAGCGGTTTATTAGATTAGTTAATTGAATGGTGGGAATTATTCCGTGAATCGATGGGATTCGACGCGGTCGAATAAACGGAAAGAAAGGGGAGAAAACGAGGAGGGGCTTGCTGCTTCTGCTCGGTCCAAGTGTAGCTCGAACAGAAGCAGTAAATGAAAGGGGGGATGGGCTGGTCTGAGAAGTATAGGAGTAGGCTTCCCAAGGAAGCGGGAGCAGGAAGAGGCCAAGAATACATTTGCATCCTACGGTTAACCAAATCTTCTCCCATTGTAGCGATAAGGGGGCTGATATTCGCGATCTTAGTTGCGTCAAACAAACACACTGTCGAGCTCGCGAAAAAGAAAGGTGAGATTTCTTTCGAAGAAAAGAACCATAATATTTCGGCAATGAAAAGAACGCAAGAAGATGAGAGGGTCTGAAGAAGACAGAGCGTAAAGGATGAATGGATTGAGGGGAAGGATTGGTTGGGAAGAAAAAGAAGTTGTTGTTCGGGAAGAGAAGGAAGGACACTCGCAATGTATTGACGATGAACCCTGCAACAGAGGCCTGTGAAAGCTCGAGTATTAATGGGTTCAGGCCGGGATAGAGTGAGACAAGAAACTTTGAGACACTGAAATGTAGCTGGACGTTCGATCCAACCAGGCTGCGAATTACGGTAATCGAAAGGTTGGACTTGCGTCAATTGTGTTTCGTACCCCTGCACAGTGAAATCAACTCTCCCCCGCTGCCCGCTCTTTCAGGCTCTTGCATCATGTGGCGAAAGAGTACACCGATATACACCGAGAAATATCAACACGACAGAGAGTGAGACGTTGATCCACATGCGTAATATCAATTATTGTTACTTGATCTTCCACTTAATACACATTTATACATACGGCTGGTGTGTGAAGAGTACGCGCGCGTATATACATATACATCCATATACACATATATACGAGGAGAGCAAAGCGCGTGTTGCTCTAGATCCGAGGCAGGATGATAGGTCGAATGAGTAAACACGAGCGAGCAAGAGCGGAACAGCGATGAGGAGCAGAGCGAGCGTTGGGATGGAGAGATCGCAAATCATTGGGACAGTTACGATCCCCACGCTTGTGGACGTCGTCCCATTTCTCGAAGAACGGCGGTTCCTCTCGATTCGAGCGGCCTCTTCATCTCGCAAATTCACGAATCCTCGTTCTTTCTCGCTTCTTTGAAAACCTGAGACTCGTCCTGTCCCACTATCTCTAATTCGGGCAACAAACTGGCGCAACACGAACTCGCTCAATGAAGAAGCTGTAATTCTAATTGCGCGACTCTCGCCCGCCTTTTTTCCCGAGGCCGAACATTACGAGGAAGCCCTCCAAGGGCCGCAGGGAACAGACAATCTCCATCGAGTTACCGACAGCCGCGTATTTTGTTTGGGCTTGCAGCGCAATCCAAAGGCAGGCAGAACAAAGGATAATTGAAGAATGCAAGTATGATAAGTGTACAGCAGTTCGTTTCTGTTCTCGTTCTTCGGTTTCCTTCTTGATCGCGATACGCGTCACTAAGTAGCGGTTAATATCTGTTGGCGTATACTCGCATATTATTGCATACAATATACAATATATAGAGAAAAACAAGGAGTGAACAATGGGAGGGGGGAATACGAGAGGAAGTAGGGAGGGTAGGCGGCTGGCTGGTTCGGGCCGAGCGGAAAGTAATCCTCGAGAAATGATTGCGCGTCGTCGATCCGCCGAGTTGAAGAAGGTATTATTACACACGCCTCTCTCGTCTTCCTTGTGTCTCTTTGTATGTCACTGAATTCGCGCGAACTGGCAGCGGACGGTCGTGATAGTGGAACAATAAAAACCTATCCTTAAAATGTACAACAGTTCACTCACGCGATAATAGAGAATTACGATAATGATAATAGTGCGGTAACAACGACCGTTCGAGTAGATCACGACTTATAATAAGTTGGTAGGGGGACACGCTGCGAAAGACAAGACGCGAGCATATCTAAGGAGATGATCTCGACTTTTGTAGAGAAAAAAAATAAGGAAAGGAGTGCGCACGAGATACTAGAGCGTTGTACGTGTACGAGAGCGAGGGTGTCGATATCGGTATACGTGCGTACGTATGAAGTGTCAAATGTAAAATCAAGTCACCACTGATGTTGTTTGGAACTTAATAACTTAATGTATTTTTACTCTCCTTTCTCCTCCTGCGTTCTTCCCTTCGTATAATAATATCGTACTTGCTAGACAATGTGAAATTTAATTTAATGACAACTGGGTATAATGTAGTAGATTCATGCGTGCTTTCTTTTCTTTCTCTTCGCTTCTTCTCGAACCTCAGCATTTTGTTTCGTTTTCTCTAGCGATACTTGAGATGGTAAATAATGAGCAGATCTGGGAGTAATGACAGTGGTTGTTCGTTACTTTTCGCACACAGCGTCCTCGTCTTAAAGGCGAGGTGTCACCCCTTTTCCCACTGATCCACCACTTCGAAACGAACCCTACGCGACTTCTTCTTACACACGCCCTCGCCCTTTTATTCTCACTCGATCTACAATCCTCCATTTCTAGTGATTAATGCCAATAGTCTAGCCTGCCTCGATCGTCGCACTGCGGCCACCCCCCCATCGGGCGACGCGAGACAGAGTTCGCAGTTGGGAGTTGAATTTTCCTACCCCTTCCTCTGTTCTTCTGTACATACCAGTCGATACGAATTTCGCAGAGGAAATAACATTCCCTTTTCTCCCTTCGGCCGTGTCAAACTCCAAAGAAATAATCGGGACACCAACGATCCACCACCACTCGCAAGCTACCTCATTTATTTTTTTTTATTTTTTTAATTCAATTCTTTATTCTTTTGTTATGTTTCTCTCTCTCATTTCTCTCTCTCTCTCTCCCCCTCTCTGCTGCACCCCGACCGACACTCATTGAAACGTGGCGTTCGGAATGCATCAAAGAGAGGATAAGTTTTGCTCCCGAAGCACCAGAACACTATTTCATCGTTAGGTTGAATTGACGCGTTCCAATAACATATCCTTCCAACAGCTGGTAATGGTTTCTCAATGATGTTCAGGGGAAATAGTAGAGCGGCGCCTCGGAAGCAGGAGGTAGTTTCTCGCGGGTAGGCTAGGAAGGTCGTGGTAGATCTCTATCTCTAGATAAAGCCATCCAAGTGAAGGGAAGCGCTGACAAAAATCGAATCAAGACATGGCTCGGCTCGTTCGCTCCTCGAAAGAATAGGTCTCGAGGGACCGGGCGGACAGAGTCGCGCGTACACTGAGACTCTCGAGTTTTGCGAGCGCACGAACTTTCGACGCGGGCATGACAGCGGTGACGGTGGTATTGGCAGCTGATTGCGGTGATGTGATTTCGCACCAGGATGTCGAGGGTTCGTTTATCGAGTAGAAGACCAAGGAAAAGGGAAGCCGAAAGGCGAAATTCAGTAAGTAAGGTAGTGTGTAGGATAACGGGAAGTAAAAGGGGGAACAGGTGGAAAAGTGGAGAGGGCGATGTCAAGGAGGGAAGAAGGAAAGTGGAAAGGAGGTACGCGAGGAACGAAAGGACAGGCGGATGGATGGATCGATCGATCGGGTAGATGGATGGGTGAGCACTTGAAAGGACGGGGGACGATAGAGAATAGGATGTTCTTATTAGATTAGAAAGGACTTAAGCTTAGGAAGGTTAGTTGTCGCCGCCTTCTTGTGCTTCGTCCCCGTCGCCCTGCGTGTCACTGGTCCATAGAGTGAGGTTGTCGCGCAGAAGCTGCATGATCAGCGTGGAATCTTTATAGCTGTCTTCATTTAATGTGTCCAGTTCTGCGATCGCGTCATCGAACGCCTAAAAGAGGATACACATCAGTAAAATCCGTGTCTATCCATTCGGGCTGCGGCGCCCGCACAACTATCATCGATGCATGCACAATCAAAAAGACACTCTTACGATCGTTTGTTAAAACGTGAGCAGCATACAGCGTAAATGGTTATTGGTACGATGGCACACTGTGAAAATCACTCTCAAAATCAATAGACTTGTGTCCGTTTGAGGGTTAATACAGGCTGAGACACTTAGATTGGAATCACTAGCCGTATGTATAAGTTGCGATGAAGAATTAGAAATTATTCTCTATTATTATATTATAAATCAAAATAGTGTCTAGTAATGATTCCAAACCATGTGAATCAACCTGTGATTCACTTTACACTTAATGGGATACTGTACAGTTACCCGGCAATGAATAGTAATGTTAGATTGACACAGGCAAGACCATTTGAAAGTTAACAGCAGTCAAAGAGAAAAATGCAAGTTTTCAGCAAAATTTGCTTGTTGATCTGAGAATATCACTGCAAACTAAGTATGAGTCCCCCTCTAGCCCTAACCTGTTTGGCCAAATGGCAGGCTCTAGCTGGCGAATTGATAATTTCATAATAAAAAACGGAGAAGTTGAGGGCGAGACCCAGCCTGATGGGATGCGTGGGCTGCATCTTTGACTTCGCTATGTCAAACGCCTCCTGGTAGGCTTTCTGCGAGTCATCGACTACCGCTGTAATGCAGATCGAGACTGATCAATTATCATCTTTCGCGACCAGTAGCTGTTACGGTTCCCCCGAGAGGAAATGCTCCGACCAGAAATTGTTCACAGTAGAGAAATTTCGAAAGAAATATTGAAAAGAGCAGTGGATTGTCAACGCCATTGCACCAACACCATCCCCGCTTGCAGCTGCTCACTGATTGATCGCTAGAACCGGATAATTCATAATATTAGATCGGTGTGGATGGCAGCGCTGTGTACCTGTTTGGCCAACTGACAGGCCTTGTCTGGTGAATTCAGAATCTCGTAATAGAAGACTGAAAAGTTTAGGGCGAGGCCTAGCCTGATGGGGTGGGTTGGCTGCATCTTTGACTTGCTGATTTCGAACGCGTCCTGGTATGCCTTCTGGCTGTCGTCTACCACAGCTGGATATTACGTGATCATCAACAGCAAGTTCGCGCAGATCTCCCTCAGTTATTTTTTTTTTTTCAAATTAATTTACATAAGTTCAATGATTGCAAACACTTCGCCGCTTCTATGTTTCTGTTAATGTGCGATCGTCGATGATTTACATATTCCGCGTAATACCGAAACGTGTGTAATCATCCAAAACTTTAACTGGAGAAGATCGGTAGCAATAAGAATGGTTTGAGTGAACTCAGATGCTTGTACAGATCTCATTGTACGCGCGCAGCAAGAACCGTAAGGCTGTTCGGATCTACGTCAGTTTAAAGATATGCCAGCACGTTAAATGGAACATCTGCCGATGCAGCTGCGCTTCCTTTCTGACCAATGCACAACTTGCTGAGACCGGTACAATGGACACCTTTCCATTCGGAAAGGGAGGTGCATTGAACTTCCGAAACATTCTTCTGGCCGAGAAGAGAAAACGCTTTCAAAAACTCTCGCTTTTTCAGTTTATCGAGCATGAACTTGGATCTGTACATTTACTGAGTCCACGACATTTACTATTAAGAAGAGCACATGAAGGGATACATACCATTTCTGGTTTCACCAGTGGCGACTTCTGCGAGATACCTGTAGTAATCTCCTTTCATCTTGAGGTAGAATACTTTGCTCTCGGGATTGCTAGCTTTAGGGATCAGGTACTTGTCAAGGAGTCCCTGCAACAGTTCCAAATTTCCCACTTGCAATAACGACTCCAACACATTTCCAGTTTGTAAGCATTCATCATCGACGGCGACGAGAATAAAGGGTGAATAGTCGATATATTCAATAACTACGTCAATCGCAGCTAGAACCTTGCTCTAGTTCGACGGCTCTATATCGCACTAGGGCTATGACCTACATTCACATTGAGAGCAAGCTTCCAAGCACCATTCCCTGCCCTATGAAACGCTCTCCGAAAAAATGCACACTTGCGTGGTCAAGTGGAATGAACATTTGAACGGACGCGTGCAACTTCCTGCCGACAGAGAGGTCGGGTCCGCCCTAGGCGGGCGGGTCGCTTCCTTTTCCGTCTGCCGTCAGCTTCCGGATATCGAAAGGTAATCAGACTCTCGGCAAACCTTGCCCGGAACAATCGGCCAGCACTGCCGAAAGCGGGCATTAACAGAGCAACACCGTTTGTCCTCATAGACGTGGAGATATTGTAAGACGAGATGGTCAACGAGTCGTAATTGACCGGTGTGAAATTCAAACCGGGGCTGATCCCGAGCTTTCCGGGTCCCGGCGCACGAACAGGCGAGCAGGAAGATCGCTCTGAGGTAAGACGATCCCTGAACCAAAGGAACCTCGGAAACCTTCCACCGGTACAGTCGAAAGGGATTACTTTAACCACCCCCACAGCCCCGCGCGCTTCTTACTTCGAATCTTTCCTTAATACTCTTTACTCGCGAAAAGAAAGCAGGCTGCACTCGATAACATCCGCCGCCGAGATAACTTTCAACAGATACGAGCCGTTAAGTGGAAGAGAGCGAGCGAGGGCACTGAAACACGCGTGCCGCAAGAACAATGGGCTCCAAGTGGTCCAAGTTACATCGGGCCCGTGTAATAAAGATTAAGTGGCGTGCCTTGGAATGTTCTTCGCGCGAGAGAGCCCCGAGAAGCCGCCCAATCTTAGATACGACCATCTGCAGCCGGAATTTCCAAGTATCTTGCGGGTAACTTGCTAATCGACCAATTCCAAATAGAGAGAGAAGCACGCTCTTAGTGACTGCGGGTAAAAGATAGGAAAGACGCGTGATGGAAGGTTCGCGACAGGTAATACGCAGTTACTAAATAGCATTCGGCCCGATCTGGACGAGCTCCAAGAAGATTTCATGTAAAGCAGGGAGCGGGGCAGACAGCCGGATTCCTTGCACAATGGTAGAGGCTCGCGGAGAGAAAGAGATCTCGAAGCATCCAAACGAAAGAGGCAGCCAGACCAGGCCGCGAGGGACGAAAGATAGACGAAACGAAAGGACAGACGGGTGTCGGTTCTTGCACCGAGTGCGAGCGAGCGAGCAGACGCTAAAGGCGAAGGTTAAGAGGTATTTTGACCTTACTTGGTCTACTCTGGCAAAGTAGAGATGCTACTTCACCTTGGCCGGTGCGACACAGCTGCCGCCGCCGCTTCTTTTTCGCCAGGAGGCCCGAGAATGTTAAATGACACGCGAGAGCACACTTGGCCAATGCGGACCTACCCCCGAGCAATACGTACGCTGCTTAAGCTTCCCTCTAAGAGGGCCTTCTGCTCTCACTCATCCGTCTTAATCCAGATTTATGAACGTGTACTCTCAGCTAGTTTCCTAATCTACACCTTCCTATTACCACTCTATTTGATTCCTTGCCATTAATAATGTTTGCCGTCTCTCTTTCACACGCTAGGCGCCCCGAGCACATAGTCCCGCGTTGACGCCGGTGCCCACTAACGGTCAACAGCATGGTAATCGATCAAGTTCATAAAGTAAAGAAAAGATGCCAGTGTTTAAGAGTCCGACGAGTGAGAATGTTGGGCCGCAATTGCTACGTGTGCATCTCGAATACCGGAGGGAATTTTTTTGATGTTGAGTAAACAGGCATATGCAACGGCGAGGGCATCACGCGGATAATTTATGTGAGAGCAATAAAGGAACGAAGACTTTAATCGAGGTCTATCATTAGCCAAGGACGATCCAGTGTCGCCTGGCATTTTTGAGTCTCTCGAATGACTGGCCTCAGGCGCGAATAAAACATCATCATTTACAACCCCTTAATAGCATCTGCTTGCCCAGACAAGTGTTGTTGTTGCGATTAACGCAGGGAGGAATAATACACTGGTGGAAGAATCGTGGCGTTGCTCGACTCATATTTGGCAATGCGAAGTAGCTTAATCCTTTTATCACCGTTAGGCTCGACTGATACGCGATTACTCGCCATATCCCATAATCCGAACATCCTTATCAGCACGACGCCGCTTTCACGATCAAGGGATTCCGTTATGCAACACACTCTGCTTGGGGCGCGAGATGATAAGCCAGTGAGGCTGAAAGAAACATGAACGCTGGACAGTCTCCTGCTGTAAAATCGAGGGAGGTGTACAAACCAAAGTACATACTATACTTTTCCTTCTATTGCTCCTGTGTTATCATTTTCGACTTAAGATTTGGTACCAACTCGTCCAACTTCTAGTATTTTTAGTACCAAAACATATAAGTTGGTACCAACTTATCCAATTTCTATGATTTGGTACCAAGTCATATAAGTTGGATAAGTTGTTATTCCTTCTGTGCTACAATTTTCAGTGTACAATCGGAAAAGTGACCTCGAAACTGCCTATTGAATTGACGAGGACTATAGCCGACGGTATAATAAGGTGGCAGTGGGCAAGGACTACTCTCAAGAGAGTGGGCGGCTGGAGTGGCAGCGCAGAGAGTGGCCCTTTAAAACACTAAGAGAGGAAGTATGGAGGAGTGAAAGATGGTCTCTTACCAATACGTCATAGCAGATCTCACGCAACTCCTTCTCGACCTTTTCCCGGTACTCCTTGGCCATCAGCTGTTTGCGCTCGGAGCCTTCGGTCTTCTGCTCAATCGAGGAGATTACTCTCCACGAGCTACGTCTCGCGCCGACGACATTCTTGTATGCGACCGACAGCAAATTCCTTTCTTCATTCGAGAGCTCAACCGCCGTCTCGGTGACCGCCTTCATCGCGGCTGCCATATCGTCGTACCTTTCCGCCTGTTCGGCGAGCTTCGCACGCTGCACCAATTCCTCCTTGTCTACCGAAGACATTGTGTCGGCTGGAAGCAGAAACATAACATATCCAATCAGTGACAATTACTCTCTTACCCGCAAAACAAGCATTATCACCCGCAACACTGCTCTAAGTTAGCAGAGCTCGGAGGATTCTGGAAAGTTCTCGCTCAGGATTGGTAGTTTCTCGAAAATGAACTAGGTACTTTAAAGGGCAGAAAAGTTCTCCAGGACAGACAGATGGGAAGATAGAATTGGCTCATCAATCGGATAGGGGTGAAGGTGGGTGAAGGTGGGTGAAGCATGTCAGCCGTCCAGCGAGCAGTTGGAAACTCGTTGCTTTTGGGCCAGACGGAATCGGGCGGGCAGCGCGCGTAAGTGAGAATAGATTTCACCGACGAGTTTAGACCGGATGACGTATTTACCGTCGAACGTGAGCGGCCTCGGTACCGGCGGCGCGCACCGCCGCTACTCGCGTCCCGTCTCCTCCTGCTTCCGAGAAATAGCCGGCTTTTTTCTCCCCGAAAGAGAGCTCTCCTCTCCTGGCGGTCGTTCGCGCTCGCCCACCCACCAGCTCTCTTTCTCCTCTGATTTGCGTCAAAGGTGAAACATCCCCGCCTCCGCAGCCACCGGCCGACCGGCACCAAACCCAACAACGCATTTTTCCCTTGGCTCGCGGCCAGAAGTTACCTGCCCGAAAGCCGGCACCGCCACCGCCACCGCACCACCTTTACCTTCGATCGATGCAAAACCGAGAGAAAGGCACTCGGCTGTGAGAAGAATAGCAACGAACCAGTCTAATAATAGGAAAAGTCTCAACAAGAGCAGAAAAGTTGCAGACAATCGGGAAAATGGGAGAAAAATCATGGAGAAATTCCCCTCCGTTGTTATGTTCGACGAAGCCCCTTGACTGCGTGAAAATGGTATATGCAAGAGGCTCGCTAAGCTGCTATCTAGTGAAACGGAATCGATACCTTTAACCCCGTACTCCTCCCGTCTGCTCTCGATTTAACCCCATCGATCTCCTCGCTCGTGTTCACACCTGCCTCTCCTAGCCCATTTGCCCAGCAAACACAGAGCACCCGCCTCTCTGGCCGCGCGACAAAGAAAGCAAGAGCTGTTGTCGAAGACCGCTCTCACTCTCTCTTCAGAGAAAGAGAGAAAGAGAGAGCGCACGAAATTGCTAGTAATGCCGAGGGGCATTCGGCTCGAGACGCACACGCTCTTGCGTAATGGGCGGATCGACACGGAAAAGCCACGCGGTCCCTTTATTCGCCATGTGTCGCCGCCGTTCGATACCACTGTCGAACTCGACCTGACGTGCATGACACATCATTCATACTCGCACGTCTCTGCCCTATCTCCTTCCGACGTCTTCTCCACGCTTCACACATCCTGCATCTACCCTTACAATCCATCCACCACAACTAATCCACAGATCAATCTACGTCGCCTCTGCCCATGACGGTAACAACGCCCTTTATTCCATTGCTGGGATTGCAGCGATCCACACTATAGTCGTACCCAACTGATTAAGCGGAAAATAATAACACAGGAGGAATAAGAACTTAACCAACTGATATGATTTGATACGAAAAATAATACAAGTTCGATGGGTTGATACTTAATAATAAAAACTGGCTGAGTTGGTACCAACGGATAGAAGTTGGATATGTTGGTACCAAATAACACAAGTTGGACAATATTTGGTAGTAATTTATCCAACTTATATGATTTGGTACTAAAAATAATACAAGTTCGACTAGTTGACTCCAAATAGAAAATGATAACACAAGAAGAATAAGAAGAAAAGCGACCTTGAAACCACCTATTCAGTTGGCGGCGACTATACCATCGAAATCCTTCAGAATGTATAAGCGCCGGCCTATGGTGCAAGAGCCTCGGCGAAGGATGCCTTATCGAGGAGGTATGCAGGCGGAATGCTAGTTGGCTCGAAAAGTGAAAATGGCCCGATCAAGGTACAACGCCCAGAGAGGGGAACAAGAGAGAGGAGGTGGCGTTGCGTTTCCGGTCAATTAGCGAGGAGCGCCGCGCCGTTTCTTATTGCGCATACTAACACTGTCTGACGTAATAATTGCGGGAGGAGGCGCACTGCACGGCAACACGCTATTTGCGCCACTGTCTGTTTACTAAGCGTCGATAATTTATCGGGCCGCCACCCTGGAACGCGTCGGGATGAAGGAGTCGATGCAACAAGGTACAATGTACATCATCCAATTATTGCAAGCGAAAGGGAAACTCGTATGGCAGACGTAATATGTTTGTTAACATAACCGAAGAACAATTAGCCGTGCAAAATAGGAGGAAATAATTGGTCATCGCGATTTGTGTGTAATGTGGGGGCGGGGGAGCCGCGCATGAACGGTGAGGTAGGATGACGAAGAGAGCGAGGGAACCTACGCCAGTGATGAGTCATCGGTACGGGCTGACTGCATTACGCGCCGCGGCGCAGCAAGCCGCACCGCCGAAAAGCGGAAAGTCCAATCGATTCCAACTTCCTACTCCTAGCGATGCCTCTTACCGAGGCTCAATCGATCCCCCAACACCCTCATTCAGAAATCGCAGACGCCTCAATCTCGAGGGCTACTCTCATTTCAACGACTCTGGCTCGACCAGACTTCAAAGCCACCAAATATAAATCGATAATACATGCTAATATATATGGACAAAGTATGTTCGGGTGTAATATTGCGATGACGGGGGGGGGGGGGGGGGGGGAGAGACTGCGCGCGAGTGCAGTGGAAAAATCAGTAGAATTAGCGGGGCGTTCATGCTGGGATTATCGCCGGAGTGAGTCATCGAGCGTGGCTGGCATCAGAGCGGAGGAGAGGGACAAGCCTTTTTGAATGGCGGTGGCGAAGGCATCGCCCTGCTCCTTTTCCCCCTCCCAGCGGTTCATTCCTGCCGATTCCGCTCGAGTTTAGAAACGAAATTGTACGTCCCGATGAAACATCTCTCGAGCGTAAGGGCTTGAGGTCGATTGCGAAGTAGGGGGAGAGCGCCTTATCAAGCTCGAGGTAAGCCTCGACAAAGGGACTTCTAAAATTATCTTCCTCTCCATCCCTCCATCGGGCCTGTGCGTCACTCGACGGTGCGCGCTAACGACAGCGTATACCTTCCTTCCACAGTTGATAGAATATATCCATCCCACCGTCGAACCAATCTATCTACCCGATCTTGCGTGTCGAGCTGCCCCCTCGCCATCTCGAGAGCGAGCCGCGAGGATTAGCCAGAGTCCAAGTTGCAAAGAGAGCAAATTGTATTTCCTTGGAGGAAAAACAAGTCGAAACAGCAAAAATTCCCAGTACTCGACGCACGTCGTGCTCTCTCGTCGCACGCCTATCTCGCGAGTCCTCAAATACACTCGAGGCTGAAGGACGTAGTCGTGATAAGCGTGATAACACCTTCCATTAACCATTTCGTGCTACTCTCGAGGCAATCGCGTGTACCTCGCTCGGCCCGAATCCGCCGGTTCGCGCTCCAATATTTACCAATTATTACAAGTGCCCGCCGACAATCCTATCAGGGCAAATGCCCTATCATCGGTTGCTAGCTTCTATAGTTACAGTACGTCCATCTTCCACGTTCCAACAGAAACCATTCAAGTTTCTGCTACTAGTAGAAGAAGAGGGGAAGAGGGGAAGGGGGGGGGGGCAAAGGGCGTAGCGGAAGGGGGACAAAGTAAAGAAAGATGAACCAGCAAGAGTTACGAGGCGACAGAAAGAGCTGAGATCCGGTTTCATTGATGTGCTTCCGGTAGCTGGCATTCACCGTTCCCGAGGCGAGGCGAACCGAGGCGAGACGTGCTCGCACATACGCTCGCGGTGACGAGACCGGATCAGAAGGCTTCTATGTACGAGTGCGATCAGACATTCCAAGAATATCGTGCGTGCCTTCCTCCTGCGCTCGACGTTTCGACGAACTCGCCCACCGAAAGCAGCAATCATTCCCGGAAAACGCGAGCGAGCGCTCGATCTATGCAAACAGGCCGACGTTCGTCGGCCTACCACCCTGATAACTACCCTCGGCATTGTTTAGCTACTAGAAACACCGGCTAGCAAGCTACAATTTCACAAGCCCGTCTGGCGAACCGGTTTTCGCGGAAGTGAAGTCACTCTTTTCTTGAATGCGGTGACTGTTTGTCGTGGGGGCCGTTTCGAGCCGGGCGAGAAGTAAGGTAGTAGAGCGCGCGCAGCCAAGGGAGAGAAGACGCGTAGAGAGAGAGAGAGAGGGCACGTGAGAAAGCACGAGACGGACTAGAATTTGATTAAGTGGCCGGCGGAAGGCTCGACGAGAAATATTGCGCGAAGGCGACGGGGGTAGGGTAGGTAGGTGTATCAGCGAGGAGTCCTATATTTAATCGCGCGCAATCACCTGGCTTTCGCTCGCGAGAAGCTTCGAGGAGACAGTGTTGCCGGTTCTCCGCCGAAAAGACTACCAAGAAATCACACGTCGGTTGGGAAATATTTCCGGCGCCGACTCTTTTCCGATCGTCGAACGCCTTGATGGAATGCGTGTCGCTCGGGCGATCTATTTCCCCGGTGGCCGGCGCGCCGCGTAAAACACGTATTACCAACGCACCTCCACAACTCGATACCCCGCCCTGCTGCCCCCACCCTCCCGCGGCCAAACCCTACGGCTCTCTCGACGCCGGTAGCTGTAAACAGGGGACGAGAGCGCGAGCAGCAGCAAGACGTATGCCGACGATTATCAGTGCGATTCGATCGAAAAAGAGGCTGACGTGACGATACGCCAAGATAAATACTTCCGTTATCAAATGGCCCCGTTTCCTTCTCTATCGCGTAACGCCGCGCCGCTCGCTCCGCACCACCCACTGATAAAGAAAATCCGAGAGCGGTGGGCCCGCGCCAGTCGCAATTATCGAATTCACGTGCACATAAGTGGTACGAGAGGCGGACTAATACCGGGAAATAATTCGAGCCGCGGCAGAGAGCGCGCGACCATTTGCCTCGGGAGCGAGGAATCCCGAGTCCTCGGTGGCGCTTGCGCATTGACAGAGAGTTTACTTGCCACCCGGTAGACGGTTTGCGTAAAACGTAAGGAAGGCCGCGCATCGCTCTCGGCGACGGTGGCGGCGGTGGCTCACTGGCTGGCTCTTTCGATCTCTAGGAGCATCGATCGCGCGCTCCTTACGCTCTTTCCCTGCCGCGGCATTCCAGAATCGAGCGGCGGCGGCGTCGGCGAGCGGGGCCGCCCGGCTGCCACGCTCGACGTGGAAAGACCGACATATTTAGACATGCAAAGTGGAAGCTTCCGTAGGAGGCGAAGAGCAGAGAGCGTAGTGCGAACGCGCGGCGCGTTGTCAGAGCAGCGAAGGTCGTAGCGAGGAGGGAATCTATGAAAGAGCAGCCTTCTTGCCAGACTGCGCCAGGGAGAGAGAGAGAGGGATAAAGAAGGAGAAAGCTCGCCACCGGTTGGAGCAAGAGTGAGAGGCGACATGGCGGGCCACGCTCAGAGTACAGAGACAGAACGGAGGGTATAAAAGATTTGAGGTTATGGCCGAGACTGGCGGCCGCATTAAAGAGGGAGCCAGACGAAGCGCCACGGCGCTACTTTCACGAAGCGAGAGCGAAATTCCTCGGCCGAATTCTCCCTCTCCATCTTTCTCTCTTTCTCTCCCTCGGATAGCATGCTCCATTGAGGTGTGCTGGCGACAGTCAGGCAAATTCCTCATGCAACTTTACAGGCGAATATCAATCCGCGGAGGGCGGTGCGCAGCCCAAGGCACACGCCACCACCTATCTCTACGGCAACGGGTGGAATGGACTCTGCCGGTTCTACGTCGCAGTACGTTGCCGCAGAGATCGATAGCCGGCACAGCCTGCTCGCTCACTCGCCCGACTACTCCCGTTCCCGTCAGTTCCCGTGAGAACCGCACTCGCGAGCATTCTTCTCGGCCAAAGATTACGATCTAAAAAGCCGTCAGAGCACAGAAACGCGACAGGCACAACTCGGCCTGGAGCGAAGCAGAGAGAAAGAGAGAGACAGAGCATGTGGCAAAAGTCATTAACTACGTAGAAGCATGCCCGTTCCCTAGAAGCGAACGGTTGAAAGAGCTGTGGAGAAAAGAAGAAAGACAAAAAAGGGAAACGGTAGTTCGAGGCGAGGGCGAAGGGGAGGGGAGGCGAGAGAGAGTATGCGAGAGTGTGTGTGAGAGAAAGAGAAGCGTGTGGGAAGAAAATAAGTAAGTGAGAGGGAGAAGGCGAGTGAATGATAGAGCAGCGAAGCAGGGCGAAGGAGAGCGAGCGAAAGAAGGTCGCGAGGAAAAGATAAGCGGAAATAAGAGAAGCAGAGAAGCAAAGTAAAGAGATGCGGGTGCGACGTAACGCCGCGGTGGTCTCACCTACCTATAGTTAAAGTCTTTTGTACAATAAATAGATAAATAAATACACGCTCGGCAGCGGGTCCTTAGTCTCGCGCGACGGGAGGCGAACCGAAAACTGACTAGACTCTCTCGGTGCAGCTAGTTCCTTTTTCCGAGGCGCGGCAATAGCGAGAGCGTAAAACGCGAGAGAAACTACGCCGGGTCTTTTTCCTCAGTCACACTCAGTTACGATACCACACATCCCTCGGTGACCACTCCCGCACAGCGACTGTGCCGGCAACGCCGCCACTGGTGGGGACTCGGCTCACCTCGTGCCGGGTCTCGGGATCCCTCGGCTTTTCTCGTCTATCCTCGGATACTTCCGCGATCCCTCGTACGCGCTCGTCCAGGTTCGTGCCCGAGCCGAACTATTGATCGCTTGGCCCGGCATGTCCGCCGCCGCCGCCGTCGCCGCCGACCCGCTCCACACCACACCTATACACACGCACGCACGCCCATACTATTCCCCTCACTGCCGTCGTCGCCGTCAGCTCTGTTGGCCCACCTTGGGTGGGGCAGGCAGGCAGGCAGCAGCATCGTGCTACTCTCTTTTACTCCATCTTTCTCTCTCGCCCTAACTCCACTCTACTCTCTTACCCTCTTGCCCAGTCGCCGCTGCTCACACACTCGTACGGGGACCCTCATACACGCATAGGAAAGCGAACGAGAGTACGGTGTCCCGGGACCGGGACGCGACAAGCTGCGCGATCTCCTGCCGTCCTCCTTCTCTTTCGCTCTCGCTCCCTCTCTTTCGCCCTCGCTTTTTTCCTTCGTCTCTTTGCGTCCCCTGGCTGCTGCTCTGCCTGCCTGCTTGCCTGCCTGCCTGTCCTGTGGCCTGTGGCCTCGGCCTCGCACACCCTGCCACTACCGAGCGCACCCCATCTCCCTTCAGCCCTCTGCCAGCCTATTCTTTCCAACTACTATATCTCTATCATCCTCGCCACTTTCCTCCAAGCATTAATCCAAACAAGAGCACTTCTCTACTTGAGTCACCTGTCTCCTCCCCCCGGTCATCAACAAACTCAGAAACCGGCAGCCTTTTCCGGAAAGATACTATTTATGCTTGGCGAAGTGCTGCGTTTCCTGTTTCCTCCGTCTCCGTTCCTCCAATGGAATAGTGGAGATTTTAATGGGTCAAGTAAATGGGTCCGGTGCCTGGTATTATTAGGCATAGGGGAAAGAAGTCTGTCTTGAACAGGATTCACTTTCAGCCTGTGTGGTCCCGTAAAATCCTCGAATACTGCTTTCTTACACCGATCGATCTGTCCTAACGAACCACGCGAGACTCGGAGACGTGAAATTACATGCTGGTTTCGTCAAGCATTATGCTCGAGCGGATAAGAAACGCTGTGCGCAGGGAGAAATTGAAAAAATTGCTCGGAGTAACTTTCCGCGTAAGCAGCTGCCTCGCTGTTTTAATAGAAAGGAGAGGTCGAGTGAAATGAAATAAAGATTTGCGTCTCTGCTGAATCGTAAGCTTGTTGGCCCGCGATGAATCAAAGGCTCAGGCGAAACACGATTTTCTCTGATCGTGACCCTTTCAGAATCACTGGCTCCGATGCTCCCGGGCTTATCGATCGATCTCGACCAAGCCACTTAAATGGCGTCGTTACTTCACTTTCAATGACAAAGTCTCAATCACGGCTACACGCCGCGCTCCATCTAATACCCACGTGTTTCGATTTGGGAATTCCGAAAAAAGCACTCTGCCGGAACCGGCGAGAGCCAGTTGTCCCAACTGGCGAGAGTGGGCCAGCCCCACGTGCTTCTACCACACGTGATGCTGGGAAGATGCCGTCGACAAATTTGGATACGGAAATGGTCCCCGGGAATAAAGTTTGCCCTCGAATCCGAAAATTCTCCTTTCGGCAAAGCAGCTAGCTAGGAAATTGGCGGTGCAGTAATAAATAGGGAGGGAGAGAGGGAGGGAGGGGGAGGCAAGATATCCCGAAATCGATACGATAATCTCGCCTCAGCAATGTCTGGCAATAAATATCCCTACGAGGCGCTCGCGGCTTTGCCAAAACTTTACGCCACCGAGCGGGATCCCTTAGAAATTACGTAATTCCCGGGGAAATTACTCTCGGCGATGAGGTGGGATGCCCCGACACCAATCACATTTCTGCTTTGTCAACCTCGATAACTCGTTGCTCGTTACTTTCGGTCAAGTGCTAATCGATTTGCGTTAACTGGCACGCTCGCGCGAGCAACCACTGACTTTGTACCCGATTGCACTTTGCACCGGGGGCGCTTTCTGGCGATTCTTGTGAAATGCAGAAAGATACCGATTACAATTCTGCCGGCGGCGGGTTTGTATCGTATAAATAGCGAGTGGCTGGCCAGATTAAAAAGAGCGTGGTAGCCGCGGAGAATCACTCGAGTAATTGGCGCAGAGGAGCAGTTCTCTCCCTCTTCCTCTCTTTCTCCTACTGTTTTCGCCTAGTGCTCGAGCCGCGGGGAATAGAAGGCGATTCGCGGGAAGGTCGAGTGCCGAGAGAAATGAGAGGAAAGAGACAAGTATGTAAGCAGCACCAGCAGCACCGGCAATGCACTCAGCTAGGTCGGAAGAGGCGCTCGAAGCCAAGAGGAATTCGATTGGAGGAGGGTACGAGAGGAGGAAAGGGTGGGGCCGATTTTTCTCGGGGCTCGCAGGACCTTGGTCACCTTGGCGAGGAGTCAGGCGGAAGTGGAAGCGGAAGCAAGGAAGAGCCGAGCGCCAGGGCGTTTCCGCGTTGCGGAGAACGTCGGGAGAGAATCGGAGAGGAGGACGAGTGACGGGCCGGGCTATTCGGGAGTCGCACGGGCCAGGGAAAAGGCGTAATGATTGGTAGAAGGAGAATCCGAGGGGTCGGAGGAGCGAGGGAGAATCGCCGAGACAAATGGAGGGAAAAGGAAAGCCGGTGCGGGCGGCGCGTGATCGGGCGAGAAACAGGGAAAATGGAGAAAGAGAGGCAATTACGTCAGGACACAATGGCGAAGGCGAGCGAGGAAGATAGAGTGAGAGGAGCGCAGAAATGAGGGTTGCTGTGCTTCAAATGAAATATTGATCTGCGGAGGCGCGCGCAACTCCTGCAGCCGACCCGCCCTTCCTGCCTGCGCCCCTGCCAGCCTGCTTGCCTGCCTCCCTGCCACCCTCGCCCACCGCCACCTTCCAGTCCTTCCTGCTTCGCTTTACTTCCTTCCTTCCATCCACCCCTTTCACCTCTTCGCTCCTTCCCTTTCCTTCCAAGCCTTTCCACCTTCAGCCATTTCCTATCCTCCCTTCGACTCTTGCCTCGAATTTCAAATGCTTCTTTTTCCAACCTTACTCGAGCATCTCCGCCTTTGAAAACCCGACTCTCTCGCTTAATACTCGGTACGTTGTCCAACGACAACCAACAGATTCGCCTCATTCCAATCAATTGATCGATGATTCTAGGTTTATTACTCGATCAAGTAAAACAGGACACGAAAAGGATGGTAGGTGTTTGGTGGGAGCGGATTTGTTGAGGGATGTGCGCCCTAGTGAGAATACCGAGCCACCCTTTTTCCTCGGCTCGTGACGGGTGCAGCGTTGCGGGAAAAGGGCCGCCCCTTTGACCTCCTGAGGCAGTGACGTACCACCCCATACTTGATCACAATCTACCATTCAAATATTCCATTTGACCCGTCTACGTCCGCCGAGGGAAATAGCCTCCTGTTTCCCCCGTCGGTCAACCTGCTGCAGACTAATTCTCTTGTTTAACCGCATTGATTTTATATGCACTCTGTTTACTTTATCCTGGCTTCGCTATTATTGCACGCTTGCATACCTCACTGGCCTCACCGCAACGCGGTATTTCCTTGCTACAAGCATTTTATGGCTCGCACCTCAAATTCACAGCTGCTCCTCATTATTTAGGTTGATATTCGGTTTATTTAACGCGTTGCATAGGGAATATTAAAGAGCATTGAATGGATTTAGACGAAAACACATGACTGCGTCGGCTTCCACAAAAAGAGGAGCTAGTTGATAATTTCTATTATTTAAGGTCCGTTCAATGGGGATATTATTCAATTTGAAGATAGTAATCGATATGAGTCTGAACCGGAGAGGGTTAACGGCGAGCAGATATTTCATCTGTTGTCTTCCGCGGACAGGAAGGACGAGCTTCGGCGAACAATGGGAGCGCGTTCGATATGTTGCTATACCATCCTGGAGAGACGGAAATTACATTCGTTACCCTACATGTGGCGCTTCCACCACCAGCATCGCCGAGGCCGGACTGAAAGCTCGTGAATAAATAATGAGATAACTTTGGAATGAAAATGCTGGCGATGGTATAACTATGGCAACTAGAGGCCTCAACTTTCTGATCGCGCGGAGAGGAGGATCGACTAGTCAATCAGTCGGTGGTGTTTCATCGAATGAAAAGTTTCCGCGAATCCCTCGAGATACGAGGCCTCCGCCACAATTTCTGATTGGAGCCTGCCTACCTTGCAAGTCCCTCTTGTTAAGCCAGAACAAAAGGAGTAAGACTTGCCGCTCCCTCATGTATTACTGCGATGAGTAATTAACTCTAAACGGCCGAGGCCGGCTTGCGACTGTACTTTGCATAAAGTTCGCATTTACTTCCTCGACGATCGACTCGAGACGAAAGAGGAAGAAGAGGAGAGGGCGGCGCTCCAGGTGCGGGGAGGAATCGTCGTCTCGCCGACTAAATCCTCGTCGGACTGATTTTTTTCTCTCCTCGAGGAGGCTCAGTATAGGCTGGCAGAGAGCACAGCAAGCCTGCCGAGTGACTAGCGCGAGTGAAGGGAAGAGCTTTGGGAGAAAAGCCCCGCGCGTCTGGTGGGTTCGAGAGCGTCTGGTCTCGCGTCTCGCATCATCCTATCAAGTGTGGCCGACGTAAGGTTGAGGTCGGGGTGGGACCGACTCGCGAGGACGGCGGCTCTCGCTCGCTCTCGACGGGTGCGCTCCCTCCGGCGAACGGCCAGTGGGATAGCCGCGGCAAAGTGTGCCGATGGAATAGCTCAGTTTAATTGGCAAGTGGCCGTGAACGCGGGGCGGCGGCGACAAGGCGGTTTCGCGCGAGGTGCCAACCTGAATGCGCTCGTTGACGCGCGCGGCCGAGAGAGAGTTATCCACGCACCGCAGAGACAAAAGCCGTCGCGACGCGACGCGCCGCTTACGACACTGACCTTGCGCTCATACCCTCCCCGGAAACTGCGCCACCTCCAGCAAACTCTAAACCACCGCCCCCCCGGCAAACACTATGTAGGCCGATCACTTGCTTTCCCGATGAATAAATCCGACCTCGCTATCTCTCCAAGACGAGAGCTAATCTCGTAAGCTCCCACCGCGAGCGAGCGAGCCGCCAGTAGTATGTACCTCCTATTGATTTTCAATAGTGGCCGAGGGCAGCGAGCACCAACTATTTTTATTTACGCCGGGCCAAAGTTTCCGTAAACACCGACGCGGCTTCGCCTTGCGAAATCGGGCCAAGTTGGGAGGTGGTTCGCGCGTCGACGGCGAAATAAATCGGGGCGAGCATTGAAAATACAGAAAAAGTAGGTGACTTTCCGAGCGCAGTGACGTAACACAGCTGCGGCGGCCGCCGCCGCCACCGCCCGCTTTCATTGGCGACACGTGAAAAACACGGCGGCTCTCTCGCGGCAGGGACGTCCGGCACCGAGCGAGAGAGAGAGAGAGAGAGAGAGGGAGAGGGGTAGAAAGACACGCTGGCGAGGCCAACTCGGAGAAACCAATTGTACGAGTAGCGAGCGGGTAGTAGCATGCGCGAATATAAATCAATAGTCACACGTAGCGCGCGCTCGCTCGCGCCTACGTATTTCAATGCACCTGTAAATAGCAAAATGAGAACTGCTCACGAATCCCAGGGATTGACGTATGGTGTGTGCCAATCGACTCGAGAAATTTCCGCCCAGCGCACACACACCTCGCGCGCCAATTAACATTCCATCATCCACCGGACCTCCGCTCTTCCTACCACCTCCCTTGCCATTTTATACAAATTCCAGGCTAATGCATCGTTCACGGGGGATCCCCGGTATTATTGAGGCCAGTTTGGGAAAAAGAGGAAATCATCCGAGCCAGAGAGAGAGAGAAAGAGGGGACCAGGTGAGGTGGAGATCGAATGAGGAGCGCTGGCTGCGCGAGGGTGAAGCGACGAGCCACAGGTGGCAGTGTAGAAGTGTCACGTAGGTGCGCGAAATAGTGGAGCACTCGGGAAGGCCTTTCGCTCGGCTGAAGCCGAGCTCTGCCTCCCGATACGTAGATTGCCGGTAGGAAAAGGATTTCTCATCCGGCGGTGCTGCGCGCTGCTCTACCACCGGCAATAATCCCTGCCGGATTCGAGTCGACGAGTCGATGAGAGAATACTGAAACGCTCCTGGCAAATAATGCGGCATATTCCCGCGGTAGTTCGCTTGGAAACGCGGCAATTGAATATCACTGGGAAGGTGTATTGAACGAGAGAGATGAGGCCTGGAGAACGCTGATGTCACTGAGTCTAGCGCGATTTAATTGATTCAATTAATGCGAAAGTTTGCGCGACGCCCAACTACTTGAGCAATTCGCCTTCTCGCGTTATTACGCCTGCCCCCTCGCGTACACCGAATGTCACTGAATTAAGAATTATATAATTTAATATTTCAATATTTTCTAACTATAATATTTCTATACTTTGGGCCTAGAAACTAAAATTCAGCAGAGTTCAACTATTCTCTCCCGAAAATGATTTTTATAATATTCAGATACATTGGGCTGGCTGGCCTTCAGCCCCGCTAAAGCCGTCGACGACTTTCCTATAAGCGGATTACTTCAAGCCAATGGTCGCATGTTGGAGGAACTGGAAGGCGAAGAAAGTAGCGTTGCACTTGGGCAAATTGCATGCGCCGTGCCAGCGGTTCGAGAGCGAAGAGGCTAAATGAAATTCAGTCAGATGCTTGTTCAGGATTATGTGAACGACGAGAGCGCAAGTATAAACCTGTGCACTGCCGGGCGGGTGTGGCGCCACTATCAGTCGACTATCACCAATGATATCGTGTGAACTCTGCAAAAATACTTGTTCATCAGAACTCCCTACACTTGAGACGATGTTTCCACGATACTCTGAAAAATATACTTCCAGCAGATACATATGTACTACAATTTTCATTAGGCGATGAGTCGCCACGACACGAGTGACGAGTATGTGTTCACCTTCCCCATACATGGAGCGTCCGAGATAGAGAGAGAGATAGAGAGAGAGATTGGCAGCTGCATCGATAAACCCGCTACCTAGCCCGGTGTTGATCGGCTTACGCAATTGGCAGAGTGCGCGCGGCATTACTACTGTCATTCACTCATCTCCTGCCCGGCGAGTCGAGGCGAGCACACTCTACGGCCGAAGGCTCGTACACGACTTCTCGCTTTCATTCACTCGCTCGCCCGCCCGTCGCGCGCTCGCCGCCGCGAAAACCTACGCGAGCACCGATCTCTACCAGTGCCAGTGCGAGTGCGAGCTCCCCCAACCCCATCCCCTAGCCCCTCAGATGCTGCGCTGGAGCCTTGAGCCACTTCGCTCTCTCTGCTAATATCCATCGTCCACCCCCGCCATCGACGCATCTCCGCAATACTCTACCTGCCCCCCTAAGCATTCAAATTCCTCTCTATTCTACCGGATGATTCACTTGGAGTGGATCGTTATGACTGGTTAGCGATTTTCTTTAGAATCTTGAAAAATAATAAATACCACTTGTTGCCGATTAATTCCGCACTGAATCTTAGTTATGGGGTTAAAGCTATCGAAAAATTGTGTAATCGGGCGTGTATGAGAAATGTCGAAAAACCGAAAAGACAGAAGGAGATACCAATGAGATTCCGATGATTTTAGTAAGAAAATCAGTGAAATAGTGCCTGTGTGATACAATTACCCACTGCGGCCATTAATTCTGTACTAAAGTTTAGTTTTAGGGCCAAAACTTTCGAAAAATTGTGAAATCGGGCAAGTTGAAAAAATGTCGATAAATCGACAAAAAAGAAAGGAGAACATTTCAATTTTTCCAAGGTTTCCCGATTGACCAGTTTCAGCCTAGAAACTACAATTCTGGCAGAAATCAGTGAGCGAAAGCCGAGTGGAGCGCAGATTTTCAGGAATGCCAAGTATGAGCGCAGCCCCGGCCGGGAAGGGGGCCACAAGAAAGTGAGATTGGAAGATGCCGAGTGCTTGAGATGCACATGTGTACTCGATGGGGTGTTACTCATGCGGGCACCTATGTATGTCCATACCCGTATACACGCGCAGTCGGAGTTAGTGCGTCAGCCGTCTTGGAATAGCTACTGATGTCAAGCTTCCTCGCCAACACGCGACCAAACGCACCCAGCGAGCGGCCCGGTGTGTACGGCTAACTGGCTTTACTTCACTACACCGCAGAGAGTGAATCTCCGTGGATTCCTCGCCATCCTCGCCACGTGCTTCGCTTTCTTGCCCCTCGCCAGGCTGCAACCTGATTACCCGCGGTCTCAAGCCAAATCCAAAGGGATACACGTACACAGATGCGATCGCCGGAGTTGGTCGTAGGAAATCTCGAAAGGACCAGGACGATTCTCAAGAGCAGCCGAGCTATTAATTACGGGGCCGCTCAACGAGACCGTTAACGCCCGACTGATATGTAGCGCGCGGGTTCGCTGGCAAGCGGGATGACGCTTGGAGCGGAGTCAGAATAAAATGGTGAAATTCCAACGATGAAGAACCGCTCGCTCGCGGAAGCGCCGCCGCCTTAGCTGAAAAACCTAACAAACTGCCGACAGAATTCTGTCAGCGGAGTGACCGCTCGAAAAAGTTCCCTCGGTAGGTTATCTAGCGGTCGGTGGGTGGGGGAGTGGGCACCGGTCTTTCGCTTGCCGAGAGCCAACATACTAAATCAACCATCGCAACGATTCCTGTTACTCGACTGGATGACCCGAAATCCGCAAACTCCCCCTCGTTTCTAACTCTCGATCGCAAGGGAGAAAGGATATTCCGGTTAACTAATATGTTTCTTCGTTTAGGAATCCAGTCGATGTAAAGCGTGAATTGAGTGAAAAACGCGGTTATAGTTAACAGAGACATCTCAGAGATTGGGTGTCGTTGCGCCGGTGTAATCGATTCGAGGTGGGAAGGCACGCGGCTGGAATTACGAGGCCGGCGACGCGGGGCGCGCGGCGGCGTTACGTTGAACCGTAAGGGCCCCCGCAGACGAGCATCAGCGGCCGCGTTTCAGCGGCCGTCGTTTTTGAAGGCGAGTCACCGCACACGGGCGTGCACACGCCGTCTTTCCGCGGTCGTCTTTTTTGAAGCCCGGTCCACCGCACACGGGCAGTCGCGCGGCCGCGCGCGGCCGCGCGCGCCCAGGGCGCGCCTGACGATCCTCGGTCAATGAGTATAGCTACCGTTCCTCACTCTACAAACATGTTAATGTAGCATTGCCTTCTACTCTACTCGATGTGGCGACATGGCGAAGGGATTGGCTTGCCATGGTGATGTCCCGTGTTCAATTCCCGTCTCTGAAATAACTTTTTTGGATTTTGTGTTGCATGTGTCGGCTTACCCGCACTGCAAGATCACTTTATTGATGCCCCATATGACATATCAGACAGTTGCCATTTCTTTTGCATGTGGCATTTCCTATTGTCCTGCAGTTAGGGATTTACTACGATGGTTTATCAACATGGTAAGTATAGGATAGCAGAACAGCACTTACGACAGAACGATAGAGAGACCCCTGACTTATTTTCAGCGAAAATTTCCTTTCACATCGATGTTTCTGTCATACTTGTAGAATTATTGTTTGTAAAAAAAAAATATGTTATGAGAAATTACAAAAAAAGCTAGCCCCAAAGTCAGGATTGAACTCGGGACATTCGCGTGGCAGGTCGACCACTCTGCCCCGCCGCTATTTGTGGTACAGTAGAAGGCAGGGTTATATTGCTAGTTTTGTAGAGCTAGAGGCCTACGGTCATCGACGACCGTCGCCCGCCGCCGGCCGGCGTCAGGCGTTGACGCTGGCTGACGCCGAGGCGTGCACGCGGCGTGCACGCGGGCGTCTTTTTCGACGACCGCGTTTTTTGATGCTCGTGTGCGGTGCCCCATAAGAATACGTGGTGCGTATTCTGAGCTTCAAAAAAGACGGCCGCTGAAACGCGGCCGCTGATGCTCGTCTGCGGGGGCCCTAAGAGCACAGTTGGTGGAAAGTTGCTCGGCTCGCACTGGCATCGCGCAACGGCGACACCGACAGCGGCGACGTAGAAGAACCCGCGGCCGCGACGCTCTTACGCACAGGCAGAACCGCTCGAAGGACGCTCGCTAGTGATATTATTAGGTCTCTCCCGTTGTTTCACGTTTTCTTTTATGTCCGCTAATCTCCCGTACGCCACACATACGTGCGGCTATCGGGGAAAAGAGAACGCGTTACTTAGTACTGCCGCAGCAGAATGACGTGTCCCCGCCGCCCCGCGACTCCCTGCAGGCGGATTCCTCGCTCAATTGCAGGAATCCGCCGTGAAGGAATCGAGTACATAGTTGGGCACACGGAGGTTTGCCCGACACTGACACTTTCGCGGTGGTAAAGTCGGTAGACTTCGTTACCGGGGAAATCTTGGCATAAGATGAGACGAGAGACTCTCTCCGCGGTATGCGACCGACTGTTGTTTAATATATTCAACATATGCAAGGTGCAAAACCATGCGGAAAAAAGCTCGGCTCACGGCGAACTGCGACTAATTACACTAGGAACCCGCTTATTACACTAGACCGGCACACGAAAGGTGTGAGCGTCATGGCCGTGCACAGCCAGTCAACCCCATTCAACCACTTATGCTCATCTGCTTACTTCTATACATATATGTACCAACTACTGGCTTCTCCCTTCTGCATATTTATTCCTTGGCGTGTTCCAAAGCCTCCAAAAGTCATTACACAGTCAACAGTACCAGCCAACTGTTAATTGCGTCAAATTGGATCTAGGGAGTCATGTGTTAACAGAGTTTTCCTCGAGGCATTATGCCCTGGCAATTGCCAATGGAGTCCGACGTCCTTCTACCGCATTGCGCAGTGGATTTTCCCGGAGCGTGTCGAGAGCGGGCTGTGTGTCCGTGTGTATAAGTTTGAGCGCGAGGGACGTTGACTCTCGTCTCGGTCTCGAGTCTCGAGAGTGGTCCCATCCCGTCCCGGCCCGTTCCGTTCGGCGGCGTGTCCCGTGCCGACCCAAGTCGAAAAGCCGAGCTGCCAGAATGAATGAGGAGAGGAGCAGCGAGCGAACGAGTGAGGGAGAGGGATCGGCGAGATCGGTGGTGCGAGAGGTTGGTCGCGGCGGGCGCGCGCGCGCCAACAACCGATCGGCAAAGAAAAGAATGCGCACTCTCGCCGGCTGGAGAAGAGGCAAGAGGCCTTCGTTACGCAAATACACTTACGAACCAACTGCGTACGAGCGTAGCTGAGGTGTGTGAGCTGGCGGGAGGGGCAGGAGGGGGCAGGCAGGTTACACGAGAGATGACAGCGTAGCGGTAGCGTAAAGCGTCGTCGAAATGATGCCGACCGAGGGCCTATCGGCCTTGGCGAAAGAGTAGACCTCGGCTGTTGTTCGCTGACCGAGAAAGAGAACGCGCGCACCTAAACGGAGATAAAGAGAGGCCATGCTTCGGGCACGCGCAAACGCCCACTTTCCGCTGGAATCGCCGATTAATATAGTTCTTCCCTGCTGTCTCCGACTATGATTATCTGATCGGCCCAGAGCGAGATAGGGAAACGTGAAGAGAAGAGAAGAGGGGTTAAAGCGTGGATACGACGTGGCTCGTGCGATTACAGCATTTGCTTGTACATCAATGGATATGTTTGTTCACTGATATATTGAACAGGTATCGTCGGTTGCGTTAATATCGAACGATGCCTTATAAAAGCGTACTGGCACTGGTGACTAGCCAATAAAATATTCTAGATAGAATTTCGAATGGTGACAGTTCGATGTATGAAATGACTAAGGGGACCGGCAATGAATGTGCCAATGCGACGTGCCGGTGAGGCTCGCAGCCTCTCGCACGTCACCGGCGGAATAGCGCGCTCAATAACGACGTGATACGCGAATAAAGCTATGAGTCCGCTGCGAACACGCATTGACAAACTGGTTAGTAAGGCTAGGAGGAAGCGTAAAAAGTTGAATGAAACAAGAGGATCGCCTTGGTAGATTAGGCGTGTGTCGATGGAGGCGATCGAGCCCCGCTGTAATATCGAGCGGGCTAATCGGTTCACTTGTCAAAGGGCGTGTGCTCGGGCACACACCGCTTCGAAGGTGCATTGTCACGCGCAGCGTAGTTCCGTTTGCTCTCTCTCTCACTCTTTCTCACTCTCCTCTTTTTTGCCCCGCAGGCAAAGAAAGACGTCGCGTAGCGAGGAACACTGCTAATTTGCCGAAGGCATATATGGGCCGAAACGGGGAGAGAACTCTGCCGGGCTGAAAGAAGAAGGAAGCCGCTGACAGGCGGGCGGCGAGATAACCGAGTTCGCCGGGACCGGCATCGATCGCGACCACCGGCCGCCCAAAAGACTGCGCTACCGCTAGTTTAGATTCTAGTTGGGAAATCGATCGGCGAGCGGGGGCACACAACGAGGAGAATTCGGTCGCCGGTTAGCTAGATAGTAGGCGATTAATATGGCGGCCGCGGGAAGAAAAGAGAGAAAGAGGGAGAGAGAGGGAGCGCGCGAGGGAGAATGGAAGAGGAGCGAGAAGAGTAATGGAAAGGAGAGGAGTGGAGAAGAGAGGAGTGTGGCTGGCATGTGGCGCGTCGCGTACTGGCGTGCGTCATCCGTGCGGCTAGCGGCTAGCGGCTGCCTTCAGAGAGAATCGGAGGGAGTTCGGGCGGACTTAGCTGGACTGCTGTCGCGCATTCTAACCGAGCGAGATTCCCTCGGGAAAATGCATGAGAGGGTTTGATCCACCGAAACAACAATCCCACTTGCCAATCCCTATTGGCATCGTCTGCGAGCGATCCCGACAGTAATATCGACGGCGGGGAGGTTGACGAGAGAATAGAATTTGGGCCGGGTTCGCCCGGAACTGCGAGCAGGCCTGCATGGCTACGGGGTTCACACGGGCTCTCGCTGAACGCACTTATGATTATTTCCAGGGGATATTCGCCGAGACATTATCCCCAAGATCTCGCTTTCACGAGCACACTGGGAAGAGGTTCTAATCGAGAGTCTGACTCACCTTTGGCGTGTCGTTAACGGCCCAGAAAATCGAGGCTTCGTCGTATTCAACGGCTCTCGTCCACTACGGTCTCACAGAGTGCACTGGCGGAACGAGCGGAAGCTGCCATCTTAAAGTGCGCGCTCACTTGACGCTTTCCGCCCGTTCGAACGCGCCAGCCTTCCGCTCCCCGCCCTTTCAAACTTCCACCGCCTCCTTCTCACCACATCGGCCAGCAATCATTCCTCCTTCTTCCCACCAAAACCACCGACCGACTCCTTTTCTTTACTCATTTTCTATAATCAATTCTTTTATCACCCTCTATTATGACGACCTTACCACCAAACGCGTTTACGCTTTTTTCGCCCTTCCCTTTGTGTGTGTAGATTCGTACGCCTATGTATATCTAGCTTGCGCCGGACAGCGCTGGCTCTGCGTGTATGGTCCGCCTCTGGATGCCTCGCGTTCTCATCATCCCACACAGATGCGTTCGGCTCACGCCTGCCTGCCTTGTGTACATATACACCCACATCGACACCGAGTGACACACACACATACATAGCGTCCTAGTGTGCAAGGTAGCACGTGTTTGTCAAAACGGTAGTATGCTTGGTTAACAAGCATTGTTATTCGCCAAAGTTTGTTGAATCTCGGTGAGAAAGATGCCGAAGTCAAAGAGAGATAAGAAAAGTAAGATTATACTTGAATCGAGATAGATTTCGAATTCTCTACTCAACTTGAAAGGTGTTGTGTGCCTCGGGCCTAACCCCGAGTCATGTTGAGGAAAAGGCAGAATCGTGAGATGTTTCACGTATTTTTGAGCGACGGAAGAATAGTTGTTCTTCGATTTTTCCAGTATCCCTGACGAAGACGAGCAAGAAGGGCCTCGCGTTGAAACAACACATTGTCGAGGATGTTAGAGCATGTGTCGAGAAGTACAAGACAATATTCCTCATCAAAGTCCACAATATGCGGAACAACAAGTTGAAGGACCTCCGCGGCGAGTGGAGCGACAGCAGGTTTATATTCGGCAAGAACAAAGTGCTGGCTCTTGCCTTTGGCAAGTCTGCGGAGGATGAAGTTGCTGAAGGACTGCACGAGCTGTCGAGCCACTTGAGGGGACAGTGCGGCTTACTTTTCACTAATAGGACCAAGAAGCAGGTAATGCACAAGTGAAACAACTAATCTCCATTAAGTTACTTTGAGCTACTACTGCAACATTGTTTCTGCACATAGGTTTTGCAATGGATAGACAATTATTCCGAACAGGAGTACGCCAGGTCTGGTTTTGTTACATCCACAACTGTTGAACTGCCCGAGGGGCCACTTCCAGAATTTCCACATAGTATTGAACCTCGATTGAGACAATTAGGAATGCCAACTGCTCTCAAGAAAGGAGTTGTGAGTTTAGTAAAAGATTTTACTGTCTGTAAAAAGGGGCAAACTTTAACTCCGGAGGCAGCAAAGATCCTGGTGTGTATTGTCTGGATAGACTCTGTTAGAAATATTTCACTGTGAATACTCAAAGTATGATAAATTTATTTGCAGGAACTACTGGAGAAACCATTAGCAACATTTAAACTGAAGGCATTAGGTGTATATACGAAGAAACAAGGATACAAGAAACTTGTGGCTGATGAAGAAGGAAAGGAAAATGCTGAGGGAGAAAGCATGGAAGTTGAGGAAGCAAAAGAGGCAGACAATACATGAGACTACTATAACTTTTTAAATGACTACAAAAAATGTGAACTCTTACGCAGCTGTAAATACATATCATGTCAAATATATTTTGATCTTTCTACTTTAACATTAAAAATCCGATTTAAGTAATGAAATTGTTGACCATTGAATCTGCATTGGAAAACAAATGAGCATGATGCCAGTGGACATTAAATATCTCGACATAACATGATCCAAATTTTCTAGTATTTTTTCTACACTGGCCAAAACATTTTCCGTAGCCAAATTCAAAGTGACGGAAAGCAATGCCGGAGCCGCTTTTATTCGCGGTGTTTGTACTTGTGATATTAGCATGGGTGAGCAATTATTATTTGTCAAAACACGTCGTAACCTTTTATGATAAAAGACCTGTTTTGAAAGTGACAGCGAGGACGTTCGTATTTTACACATAATCAACGATATGTAAAAGCGCGATGGAAAATGTGAAGATAAATTGCGTTTGTTTGCCATGCCGCGCGTATCTAGCCAAGCCATTCACCCGTTTGAAATTTATAGATAATATTTCATCCGTCAGAGAAGTGCGTCTGTACGGTTCCGATAAATGAAGAAAGTGATGAGCCACATAAACCCCCTTATAAACTAGAATTCGAAGAAACTGCGGACAGTAAAGGTAGTACAACCTCTCTAGAATCTACAGATTTGTCTGAATCCGATGACATTGGAATCATCCCACGCAAATTAAAATACCAGGTATCTACCTTGAGAATCGCGCGCACTATGGCCCGTGTATTGTTTGAAAGAGTCATTCTCGCGAAATGAAAGGTAAAGACTCGAAATTGCAATTGAATTCCAGAGGAAAGTACGATGGCCGAGTAATACAACTTTAAATGCATTAGAACGGCTTTGACGCCTTGCTGTCCAGGAATCGCAATTACGCATTTAGCACCGTAGAAAAGATAAGATGCGCTTGATGAAGGGAAAGCATGTATTTGAGGAGAAATAAAGTTGAAACGTAAGCTTCATGAATTGGTATTCGTGTTTTACACATCTGCAGTAATAGCACATTGAATCGTTTGCCATTTATTAATTCCGAGGCTACATGACATATAATTGTTACATATAGAAGCTTAGCTTGATAATCGTAGGTAATACTGCACAGTAGCGTTTGCGAATAAATATATATCTGACTTGACAACTGATACTGAATTCTCCACAGCAAAACGAAGATATATAAGTTTTCGAGGTAGTACAAAACATTATCAATCTTCACTGCACCTTTTGCCCGCGCGCAGTAACAACTGAATTCCTTTATGAGCTAGAAAACTTGTTAAGTAGAAACACACTGTTATTTAAGATTATATTGGTCTACAAAGGTGTTTCACGTTTGCTCAAGCAGTAGCACTTCTCCTCCATAAGCGGCGCACAACTTTTCACGATCTCATAGCGCAAATCAGTTATTGCTAAGGAATGTGTGCAATCTTTTATTTCCTCGCATCTAAAAGTTTGGGGGATTAAGATTTTCGCAGATTATAGTACTCGTTTCCTGGTCAGGTGTTTGCTTCAGGCTCTTAGTCGAGAGGCGGAAGAAACGGGCCTAAGAGCCGCGCGTAGCCTTACCATACTTGCATGAAAGTATACACACGAAAAATATCAATAGAACCAGAGGGGACAACTTGAAAATGAGTAAATTTATTCATACGAAGAAGAGCAGCAACGCTTTTTAACAAAAAGGAAAGGGGAGTAGTAAAAATTAAAAATCAATTTACTTACAAAACCCTTTCTATAACAGCTGATTAACTTATGTACAATCCCCGACACAGGTAATATTAACGTAACAAATGAGAAATTAGAGATACACATACGACAAGTTGTAATGTTTCGGTAGCTAGTCGAATTTTATCATTATCTCATCGAATGGCAGGACAACATTGTCACGTTAAACTAGGGCGCAACTTATATTCTGGTATCATCTTCTTTGGTTAAATATAGTTGTACTTCGTGCGTGTAGTCACGCGCACGGACTAAAAAAATACTCTTTCTTTTAGAAGGCTATCGCTCATTATACATATTACTGTTTCGTCAACTTAGTCAAAGTAAGGAATAACTTACTCTACACTTCACTATTTGTTCTTTAGGTAACATATTCTGAAAGACATAGAATTACCGCCGTTACGGCGACATTGAGAGCACGTACATTGCAGGTAAAAATTATCATTTACATGTATCAACTATGGAACATAAGGCGAGCTCATTACTGTACGTTCGTCGGTGCGTCTCATTGACGTTCGATTGGAATATCACAACGCGAGTGACAACGTTCTCATAACCGTTCTAAATATGGCAATCTCACAGCACACCAATTCAACAGAGATCTCGTAGAAAAATAAATAATAATTTCCTTCAAGGAAGTATACGATAAAACTAAACGATAAATATAGAAACCATACGACATATTGTCTGAAACTCCCGCTATGCCAGAGGACCGTGAGCTCTACGCATTCTCGAAAAATCGCTTGTCGATTCGCGGCCCCATCGCCGGAAAATGTTCATGAAAACTGTACACGTACACAGTACGTTTCATTATACAGTTCACCTGCGTTTAGTACAATCGGTTCTCTAGCACATGGATGTCTGCTGCTAACATATCACCGAACCACTTTACATGCAAGCCTCTCTCACCCCCCTTTCGCACTTATCGAGAATTGAGGTATCTCAAACACTGACTGGAGCTAGAAATGTCCTCTGGAAACATTTGCAGTCCGTGCTAAGCGTAGCATGTAAGCAATTCACTTGTATTCTTTTTTTTGTCAAGCATTTTCCTGCATTACGTTTAATTACTAGGCACATTGTGCACTATAACTGGTGTGGACAGCTTTCCAGGTGTTAAACTCGAAAACAAACGGTTCATTACGAAAGCAGGAAGAATCCCTTGTTGCTCGAGTAATCTTTCCTTCACTATAATTCTGTTGGAATGTTTCGATCGGTACTCAGTTTGGTTCGACGAAATCGCACGGTCTGAAGAGCAGTGTCCTTAGGAAGTTTGCGCCTGGGTGTAGTTCTCTTCAAGTTTCGGCACTTCCGGAATGGGTTCGCGCCAATACGCGAAATAACTGAACTCGTCGGCAGCATCTTCGGACCACGCGGGGAAGAGGTGGTCGACGATGTAACTCATGTTTGAGTATCTGTAATCAAAGAAAAGGGAGACCCTCGTCACTAATCATAAAACACCATACTCACGAAAACACATTTCATCCAGGGGGAGATCAAAGAGACAATCAAACGAGCAGGAAACAATCCCGAATAACAATCTTACAGTGTCAACGGTCAATAGTATTGCGCGACGAGGATTGCGAAATGCTAAAATATTCAACTGAATTACAAATGAGAGGCAAATGTTTCACTTGTTTATCTCTTGCTTGTCTGAAACATCATCATGAGTACATCATGACGGATCAAGTGGTAGATCGGGCCGAGGTATATCTTCGAAATGGAACGAATGATATGATTAGTGCACAACACCACTATCTATGCAATCAAGCTGCCTGGATCAAACCAGTTGTATGGGGGCTACAGTTCAAGGACGTGCATGAGGAACAAGATTTACACATAAGATCGATTGGCGAATGCGATGTGTGCGAATAGTTACTGATGATCAATGCAAACTGGACTCCCTCGCCGTCTTGAAACAGCTATACGATCGAATCACAATCAATGAAGTGACGATTATGGCGTTAACTATGTTAGGAAATACTAAGTCGCAATCGTGATAAAAGCAACCGTGTAAGAACAAGTGCTTACCCTATAAATCATAGGAAGATAGGTGGAAGTTCTTGCACAACCAAATATGTCAAAAGGTACTATTCAACGACGCTTCATTGAAAGATTACTTGGACTCAAACTTCAACCTGTGTGTACTATTGCGAATGCAATTTTGGCATCAGGTTCTCTTTCAACGGACGCTATACTGTTTACAGTCGTACAAAAATATATCTTTTCTCGAATTTTGTACTGTAGTTTCAAGCCCGCGTCGTCTCAAGCTGTTGGAAAGCTCTTCAATGCCAATGACAGAAAGAGCTCCTCGCCACTTCTACCGAAACGCGATTAATTGCACTAAAAAGACTATACAGCTAAGGTTGTGCCGTCATCAGTAGACATTTGGCATGGGTAGAGGCGGGAACAACTCATTGACGATATCGCACTGACACGTATAACTGGAATCACAGAAATCCGACCTATAAGTATATCTGCACGCAAAGGAAGAGGTGCACCTGCTTGCACCTTTGAATTGCTCATTCCACAGCCCGGCACATTGGCTTGCGTTCGACAAGAGTCGCGTTCAACGTAATGGCTCCAGATTACAAAATAGAGAACAAAGACAAGCATCTTTCAGTCTACAATGCAGTAATTCCATCGGAAAGATGTCTCAGAAACATGCTCGAAAGACTCCAACAAGATCTAATTGTGTGTAGAGAGAATTATCTTTTGAGCGGCAACAATCCCCTCGAGCTAATGTCACGCTTCACACTAATGAAGCACATTAACAGAATTAAACTAACGGCTATCACAATTCATGTTAGATTTCAATCTTCTAAGAGGAGCGTCATTTCTATGGGAAAGATCTCCCACTCTTTTCTATCAACTGTGTTGCAAGTTGCTTTTACGTGCAAAAGGTATTTAGCTCCGAGCGTGATACTTACGAGGACTGGAATGTTTGAGTCAGCTCGTGCTTCAGTTCGCCCCTGTGGTTTATGGTGAATATACGCTTGATAGGAATGCCCACAGCTCTATACGCCCATACGTCCTATAATCATATTATCTCTTAGCAAACTAGTCTCCGCTAAATTGTTCCTTAACGCCTTGCAAGAAGAACGTATGTCTTGCGCTTACATTGATTCTATTTCCGTATCCAGCGTAGAAGGGTCTGGAACCCTCGGGGAAAAGTGCTTGGATGTCGGTGAGACAAGAAATTTTAAACTCTTCGGGCTTCTTCTCGATGACCTCACGATGGAACGCCGAGATCAAGCTCGTTGGATTCAAAAGCAGTGGTCCCTCAGGTAGAGATAGATCTCCTTGCTTAATGCTCTTAAGGTATTCTCTGGTTACTTTCGCTTGGCCTATGGCTCGTGCTGATAAGTAGAGCAGCTTGTATCCGTTATTTTTAATCTTTGTAAATAATTGAGCAACGCCCGATTGAGCCCAGTCCTTGCCGACAATTGGCAAGATGTGGCCCAACACGTCAGACTTTGTAATAGTGCCGTCAATGTCAGAAATGACGATTTTATCGTCCCACCGCCACTTGTAGATGTGGCATTTGCAACGCGTTGTACCCTGATACGCTGTAGTCACACTGAACACCACCTCGTTAGGACCATCCTTTAACTGCAGACTTGCCTATAATCAACAAACATTACGTTTATAAACGTTATATAAACATTACAATGGTTGTGATTGCGCACGCAGCAGGGGTAGACCGACACCTACTATTTGCGAGGATGATAGTCTCAAAGTCTTGCGATACTTTTCAGTCGATTCGTAATAAGATCTCCTTTCGATGGGTATTTTCATTCCTTGTGGTTCATTCTGATTGCTATCTGAATCTTCGCTGCCACTGTACCCCTCGCCATCGCCTTCCCGCGATTTGTCAGTTTTTGGAAGTATACTGGCTTTCGAAGCATCATCCGAGAGTCTAGGGCATTCCAATGTCGGTTTCGTCACGGGTTCGGCGACGACAGCTTGTTCAATCTTCTCCTCCCTAGTAAGGTTTACGGTGGTTGTTAATAAAGGTGGAAAATCATGGAGGTATGACGCAATTTTGTCTGTCTTTGCTCGCAGATTGTGAATAGTGGACGGTACACGCACCTGATAATAGCGGGAGTTGCTTCTTCCACCGGGGTCGACTGTTCTTTTGCCTCGGCAGGCTGATCGGGAGATTGAGCGGAGATCGGCCCATCAACTATGTGAGAATTCAATGAGTTAGTCGAGCAGAGAATTATATTGATGTTGTCTCGTTCTTAGTGAGTAAAGTCCCTTACTTTGGCTTATTTCCTCCGATTTTTTTGGTGGTTGAGTGGACCTGCGCCATGAGAACCACGAGCTATAACCACTACGGCTTTCAGCTTTTCCACTATTTTCCTGCTTTTTTTCTTCGTGCATCGGTAACGACATATATTGCGCATATAGATTTTCTATTGTATTTTGTGGTAAATGTCTTTGAAAGACGGCATAGGTCATTACGATTGGACAAGCGGTGGCCCAATTATAAAACTTTCCATGAATCTTTACAACTAAATTTGGATTCTCGTATAATTTCGGATCCGAGCAAAGGTCTTCGTAATGAAGCAAATTTTGATGGAACGCTTCTTTAGACGGACCGTTTTCCGAATCTAAACCTCCGCACAGAGATAGGCTAATCTCTACGCTGCTGTCAAATAGAGAATGCTTTGGCTCTTCAAAGTCACTATCCAACGACTTCGGTCCGCCGATTGCTCCTTCGACACTGTTTGGACTTTGAGGTAAACTTGGTCCATTACCTGATTCTGTATCTTCTTCGTCCACTGGTTTTCCATCTGAAAATCACGTTTTGATTGGCTTATTCACATCGCGCAGCTTACGAAAATCAATTCCTTTATCGAAATAGCACACTTGGTTATTTCAATTAATCCGAATTAATAAGGAACAAACAAAAATACAAGTTTTAATCTGGAACGGAGTACACAAAACAAACATATCATCCTTCACCGATGGCACACGCACTTAAGAGCAGGCAAATGGATAGAACATGAGGTGATGGAAAATTCGGGGTGTTAGTAATGTGTTAGCGTGTGGAAGAGTTTGTTTGGCAAAGCAAAGCATCTTCTGTACCTTTAACCGCGGTTGATCCTCGGTGAGAAGAGGGGAAATAAAGAGCCGCTACTTCTGGATCCAGTTCGTCCGGGTTAAGATCGCTCAAGTAAATTCCTTCCGATTCAGGATTATGCCTTACTCGGGAGGTCTTCTTCATAAAGGAGAACATGCCACTGAGCATAGATCGATGCGCCTCTGCTGCCATTGAAAGAGCAGTTAGCAGACTGTTAGTTTGAAGCACATGAACTGAGTGATGTTTTGCACAAGGTGTTAATATTCAATGGATACAAATACTGTTACTCTTTCACTATACACGATTGAAGAATGATCGTTAGTCCTTTCAAGAGGTATAACTAGACAATCTACTTGGACAATATACAAGACAGAAGGAAGCAAGATTCTTAATGATCGAATACAAATTATACTAACGGTCATTTGCTTGATTAGCAACAGATGAAGAGCCCAGAGAATTTCTGTGGCCTGGATGAGCTGAGTCCAAAGGTAGACTTGGCAGTTCACCCCACCTCCAACTTTGTTGGTGGCTCTTGTCATCATCACGCCCACTGCCTTCTTGTGTCAACTTTTGCATCTCAAATTCTGTGTCCGACTGAATGGGTGAAGAGGGCCTGGAATCCTGATTCCTTGGACAAATAAATACAGATTGAACATTAGTATTGCAAGGATTTAAAAATATCGTATGATTCAAATTGCTGATGAAACTTACTTTGTGATTTCTGTGTCACTAAAAAAATGAAAGTCAGTCTCTGGCCGTTTTTCAATGATATCTTGATTAGGTATGGTAATCTCTTCAATGGTATCTTTGTTCTCCACTTCAGCTACAGGGGTCGATCCTTGTTGGGATTCGACGATTGTCTCGTCATTCGTCACGGCATCGGTTTCGCTCATCTCAGCCTGGCTGCTACTGCCATTACTAGTCTTCCTTTGCGAGCCCCTTTTCTTCATAATACTCCTCCTCTTGCGTTTTCTCCTTGTTGAGCTGTTATTAGACTTTGGCTCTTCTATTGTCTCGTCTTTGGAATTCTTCTTGCCAATGGATGTATTGGATTCGTCACTAGACTTTTCTTTGCAGCTACTCTGAGGATCATCCATGATAGGTCTAAAGTCATTCTTAACAACACTAATCTTTCGAATTCTTTCAGAGGACGTAACAGCCACAAAAGATTTGGGTGTTGACATTGCTGGATGTGGCTCATCATCATTGATGCCGTCCATGTCAAATATTTCTTCCTCCTCATTTTTCAATCCATCATGCTTGCCCTCCCACTTCTCATCCTTTTCCTTCCAGTCTATCAACAAGGCATTTTCAAACTTCTCCCTTTGATCCACCGACAGTTCAGGGAAGTTCTCCTTAAACAGTCTCTCTTTGTCTTCAGCCTTCAATGCGGAATATTGCTCTCTTATCATCTGCTGCTTCTGCAACGCCGTTGAGGAACCATAACTCTCCCTAAACAGCTCATCCCTCTCCTCCGAGGTCAGTGATGCAATTTGCAAGAGTTTTTCACGATACTCTCGCGGGAGATCAGAGAATTTTTCAATTAAGAACTTCTCTCTATCATCTGCCGGCAAAGCCGAAATTTGCTCCCAGGTTTCCCTCTCAGTAGAGAGAACTGCGTCCAAGACAATTTTCTGTCTTTGATCTTGCGGCAGGTCTGACAAGATATTGAACCTGGAGGAAGGGAAGCAATTGTCATCGGGTATGGGAGAGCAGGCCAAGTGTGGTGGGATTTCAGTATCAGTTGGTGAGCCATCCGAGCTCACTTCTTCCACAAAAAAGGCTTCTCCCGAATCTCCAAGTTTCATGTGAATCTGCCGGGCATCTCCATTGATCTCTATGTCCACCTGAAAGCAAATGGCACAACTTGACAATTCGTCTAATCAACGGCGAAATTCGCGTCAAAATAAAACTAGATTCAAGATTGTTCCCCTAACGTTTCCCCCAACTCTACGAAAATAGGGAAAGTGAAGTTGGCAAAGGTACATACCACTTTCTCTCTCGAGCGAAGGACCCCGAGTTTGCCAAACCTCACATGAAATGGTGAGCAGGTGAAGGATCCGTCCGGTTGCTCGACGACGACCACGTCGATCGCGCCCGTCAGCGTCGCCGCATTGATCTCATTGTAGAAGTCGCGAAAGTTGCTGATGAACTTCCCAATGTAGTTCATACTGTTCATCTTAAGTCCGCTTGTGAGCCGGCCAGCGACCAGTCTGCTCTTCGATTCAACAAACCAGCAATCCAACTTCCTCCTTCGAATCGCGCGCGAGCCACCGACAACCCTTTCTATATCCAATTCCAATCTCTCAGCCTTCCGGAACAACGACACTACGTCCCGTTGATTCGATTTCACCTGGCTACTACGCGCAGCTAACCATCTCGAGGCATTCTGCCTCTTAGTTCCACCAGTCTAGTCCAGTCGAGCTATCGGACGCCGAGCGTAATTGCGCTCGAGAGGAGCGAGCGACCAGCACCGAGCACTACGTCTTCTTTTCCTCGGTGCAATGTACAACCGCTACTTCACTCTCTCTCTCTCGGCTTCTCTGTTTCTCGCAGTACACACCGCACACACTCCGAAGAGAACTGTCAAAGATTCGGCACTCGTCGCTAGTTTGGCTTGGCCGCCGGACCTCCCTCCTCCTCTTCTTTTCCTTTGTCCGCCCCACCAGGCCAACTCCACCGACCAATCCCTCTCTCTCTTTCACTCTCTCCCTCTCTATCGGTCTCTATCTGCTCTTCGCCCCTCTCCACTCGACCGCCGTCGCAACTATCTGCTGCGATCGTCCGGCTTGTGCTTTAGCGCACGAAAATAGAAGAGCGAGCGGCCGCGTGTTATACACACGCACCTGATGAAATTCGCAACAACTTCCTACTGGCCAGAAGCACAATTCACCGGCAGCCGTCGCTGTTATCTCTTCGATTCGCAATAACCCTTTGTTCTTTAAAGGCCGAGCCTCGGCGAATCCGACCAACCACTAGCAGACGGTAGGCCAGCTTGACGCTATGACGGTCACGTGGTGAACTTCGGCCAATCCTTGCTGGCGGCTCCCTGCCGGTCGATAAGACGACGTCTCACCACGTGATGCTGATCGCGGCTTTTACCGCGTCGGTTCGATTCCCTCGTACCTGCACCTGTAATCAAATAGATTTCATTCTCACTGCTTGCTCTCTTCCAGACTCTCGGATACTGGCTCGCTCATTTCCTTTAAACGGCTGGAGGGAGAAGATATGTCGGGATTCACTCGTCACGGATCAAGGCAACGGTTTAGCAAATGTCAAAGAAGTAATCTGTGTACTTCTCGCTGCTGGTGCGGCCACTGCATTATGTATCGGTAAGCGGGAAGTGCGCTACAACTTCGGTATGACGCGCCGCGCGATAATTACTGTCGGGCACACGCCAAAATCAAGTGGCATTGCGTAACACGCGCGAGCACTCGAATCTTTTTAAACCGCCCGAATAAGTGGCGTTGCCGCTAATTAATTAATCCCCTATAGGAAGGTCGCGGATATGCGGAATCATCGTTAGTCGATAATTCGATTTTGAGTATGCGTCAGAGTAAAGTTGCTTCGGGGAAATCGGGAAAACCTGTAAGTGCCCGCTTGAAACGGCAAATCACACTCTCTTTATGTAACAATAAATTGCCGTGTTTTGCTTTTTTGTAGAATCTCATATTCATCATGTCGAGTGAACAGTATCTGGCTAAGTCGAAAACCTGTTCGGCGACAGGTGTAAAAACATTTCTAGCGTAACCTGTCAGGTGAGTTACATTTACAGGTGTAAACGACGAGACGCGACGGTAGGGAAATGTTAACTTATTATTAGTGGAGTAGGTAAATGGCGGTATTCGACGAAGAAAAGTCGATCGCTTTCTCTGGTGTAAAGGCATGTGCCGGACGAGTGCCGAATATTGTCGACAGTCGATGTACGCAGAAGCCCCAGACAGCAACGCGTTGCGATAAGAGTGCAGACTATAAACAGGAGTAGAGTTGCAATCCTCGAGATTTCTCGGTACTGCGTCCGTCGAATCATCTCGCCTGTCGCAAGTATTATCGGACATGGACTTATCTCGTCAACTTGCGCTACTCCATCAGAACGGTTACAAGCTATCAAAGGTTCTTGCAGGTCCCTCCCTTCGAGATGAGGTCACTCGAGTGATGGTCTAAAAAGGGAGTAGGTCATCGCTGGCTTCCCGAATCTGGGCCAATTCCAGCGGGGAAAGGTTGTCGGAATTTGAGTGTAGTGCTGGTTGCGCCAAGAGAAGAAGGCTTGCAGTTGCCTTTGGGAAAGTAGGTATGTATGTATGTATGTAGTTGAAGATCGGCTGTCACCTGCGGCTCGAGAGATGCCGGCTGGCGAGCGCAAGCGGCGAGCGGCTAAAAAAAGAGGAGTCAGAGGAAAGCCCGAGCGTGACAGAGCCACTCGGTCAAAGTACCACGAGCCAGCTGATCGCAGAAACCTCGCGCGGCTTTTCGCACGCGGACTTCCATCGATATTTGCAAGTCCCGGCCGCTATTTACTTATGTGTCATTGAAATTTTACGACGCAATGACTCATAGCGCTAATCTCGATCGACTTTGGAAATGACGAAAATATCCTGATAGAGGAATGTTCGACAGTTCTGTTAAATAATGCTGTTAGATAAATGGTGAGAAAATGATGCGCATTGCAGGCTAGAGCCAGGAGGGTAGATGTTATCCGGGATTACTTGCCCGTCCAACTTGGACTACACATGTACACCTACCCACGTATAGCAAGTACCTGCGTACTTACCCGAGATTGGCAAGCACTCAATCAGAATAGACAAGCCGGGCCGAGCCGAGCTCGTCCAATTAAAGGCCTTTTCTAACCGTTCGAGGAATTTTCGAGAGAATTGCGTAACCGGAGATAGATTACATATATAGACTCCGAAAAGTAATACGGCGGTGCCGAAGAGAGAAAGGGAGAGGGAAGAGTCACCGGGCGAACAGTACGAATATCACAACAAGCCTTGCCGAAGAATAGCTTTTACAAAGCGTCCGGGACTTTCCACGGCATCGAAATAAAAAGCTGGCAGGTGCAGGCCGCCTCTCGCTAATGATCACCAATTCGACTCGTTGACAGCCGATGTCGTTAATGCTCCTGGCAAGGTGGCAAGATGGCAACCTGGCGTTCACGCGCTAACAAACAGATTTTGTCCATCGCAATTTTAGCCCATCGTCGAGAATGGCCACCTCTCTCTCCCGTCTCGTTCGGTGCATGACGAATTTTTCCTGAGGAAACGGCGCGGTGCCGATACGTTGTGAGAGGAGGACTGATAAAATAATGATGGCGTGATATTGGCCCGATATAAATAGCAGCGATTAACCTTTGGAGCTTTCGTGCGAAGGTACCGCTCGGGCGTAAAGTGCGAGGCTGCTCTCCCCTTCAACCTACTGCCTCGCTACACACTGATAGAGCCAATGTGCCTCTGGTGCGAGAGGAGTGGAGAGAGGAGAGGAGAGGCACAAGTGCTAGGTCGAGGTGGAGAGCGCGCCAATCCAATAAGAGTACGTTAGGAATGAGATAATCGATGATGCCGTGTTAAACAGTTAGATCGATCCAACATCGCTCTATAAACCAACCTTCCCACATAACCAGTGGTGCGAGGACCATTAGGGGTTCTGGGCAGAAAAGAATTTGGGGCCTTTATTTTACAGCTGAAAAATTCATCAGTTTTTTAGAGCATGGATTCTACGACCCGTGGGATTTGAGATAGCGACTCCTGACCCTTGGGTTCTAGAAAACCCTTCGGTCGCAGGAAATCCACTAGCAATGAATTTTTTAGTTAAAAGAAAATGGGCTCTAGGCAATGCCTAATTTGCCTACTCTACAACGCGCCACTGCTCCTAATCGCTGTTGTGTGCGTGTATGCTTTCCAGAAACTGATAAGCCCGGCAGATGGGAAATTTCGACGATTTTATGATGATTAGATCGATTGTCGGTCGAACGAGGCGTTCGGAGGTCGAGTTCACCGATTAATCCCCATTAGTCATCGAACGGCTGACGCTCATCCTATTAGCAGGGAGCGAAGCCGCTCTGGACTTTCTGCACTTGGACTGCGAAGCTCGATTCAGATTCTTCCTACGAGCTCAATCTCACGTGGAGAGTTTGTCGGGCGAGCGTCACCGGGTCTAATTGTAACTAGCTCCTACGTGGACGCAGCTTGAAGCTAACCGAGCGGAACCAGCTCAAGAAACCCAAGAGCGTGCGGTGCAGATGCGTACTATTGGAGAGCGGAGGATGACGGAGGCAGGGAAGACTCTCGCAGCGGAAAAGGCGTCTGAATGAACGAAGAGTGGAGGTGACAGGTTCCAACGTAGTGGCGATTGTGGCAGATGACGCGTGGTCGCGGGGCTTCTTGTATTCCGCTGAAGAGGTGGGTCGAGGAGAATGAACAGAGCGCCCGCGGTGATATCTCGCTCTGCTGATGACGAAGCAGGTGTTTACCAACGGTTTCTTTTCAATTCGGCTTGGCGAAGTGGCCAGTCGCTCACTCGCTCGGCCCCACGCTACTAGGTACTTCTTTGTCCTTTCGGAGCCTTTCTCGCCGCGCAGCGATGGCGTCGGCCCGTTACTCCTCCATGCAGCCTTCCTTCCTTCCTCTCTCATGAGATGCCTCGACGCCTCAACGTAATCGTTTGTTTACCCGAGCAGTTCCTTGGCACTCGGCCGGCTGCCAACGCACCGGAGGCTAGCCTGCCAAGCCGGAAGGATCCCGCCGACGAACAACATACCGCTCGCGCCCACACTATTCTTCCATCTTTCCCGAAAGTATGAAGTAAGAAAGTATGAAATCACTGAACCAGCTCTGATGGTTTTACTTCGATGAAACTCAAAGACTTCTCGATCGAACTAGTCGGCAGAGAGATTGCAGAGTGCGAGTGGACAAACCCTGCCGATTGATTAGTCGCTTTAATAACAAGGTGTTGTTTGTGCCAAGTGTTGGTCGAGTGGTCGATCTATCGGTGGTCGACGTGCGATAGTAAACACGATCACAGGACAAAGGGGAGATACGGCTGGTGTAATTTTGGATTGTTCCCGGCTGGTTAATCAGGAATCGACAGGGACCCGCGACCTTTGCGCGCATCGTCGCTCCGTTTTTCCCAAGCCTTTTCCTCCTCATTACGCAAGCTTTATGCAACGCTCGAGCAGAATGTCTTTTATCACGCCAATCCGCGGCCCTCCATTCTCCCTCCCTTACCTCCCGCCGGCCGCCATCTACCTAATGCAATCTCCCCTCGTCTGCTCTCTGTATCTTTGTAATTGAATTTCGCAGCAGCCGGCCGTCTGGCAATTGCGAGATTCGTCGTAGATGGAATGTAAATATTTACTTCTAGTGATGATTTAGTTGATTCAACGTTCCTCCCGGGGTCCACGCTATTCATTGACCAAACTACACATATCGGCCCCACGCTCGAAGCGCCAACGTCGGACGCATCGTACCAGAGGGTCGAGCGCACGTGAGAACAGTCTTTATAAGAGTTCGGACTTTGGAGTTCGCCTTTCGGCGTATATGGACTAGGGAGGTAAGAGTTTAGTCAGTCTCGAGTCGAGTCATTCCATTACTGTTTAAGGAGAGGCTGCGTAACGCTCTACCATACAATCCAAAGGTCTGGGAATCTCGCCGACCTGTTATAGCCTCGATTCTCCCAGATGCACGCGGAACTCCACTCTTATCTGCGATTACAGCATACTGGTTTCCCTCTTACGGGCAAGTTAGCACGAATACTCCGCGAGGAGCAGACTCTTGTTTGCTTCCGCGGTGTAGTCGCGAGGGTGGAGGAAAAAGTTATTTCGCCGTCGAGCGGGACTGGCGGGAGCATTCCGCGGATGAAAAATAGCCGTTGGCGGTTTAGCCTCGGCCGCTTCTGACTCGCAACGGGTGCGGAGTCGAGGCTACTCTAAAATCGAGAGGATTGGGGGACAGAAATGGATGAAAGTGAAGTTTCGCAGGTTCGTCGATCGGCCGTAAGTCGATGCCGTTCCTGGACTCTCGAGTTGCGTCATATTACGGGTGCGCAGTGTGCACCTTTATATAATAGCTGACCGCGCTATACCAACTATTCGGAGGCGAGTGCACTCCTAACAGGAGAAGGTAAGTGGTGCACCGGGGGAAAGTAATTCGCCTGTAAGAGCAACCTGCTCTCTTGCTGCCTCTGGCTACTCTCCTCTCCCTCTCCCTCTCAGTGAAGGAATGGCCTCACAATTACTCCTCAACAACCTACTTCGATACTTGCAATTACCAAGAGCTCGGAGGAATGCGGCCTGCAAGAATAAGAAAGAAGAAAGAGCGTTCGTGCCAGTATCTCATCCCTGCGGGCTTATATATACCTACTTCTTATGGCAACCATAAGAGCGAAAGGAGCTTATGTTACGGCGCTGACGCGCTGTTCCACTGCTAACCTAGTTGTCGCAATGCAATATGGCGGCGCGTGGCGAAAATAAGGAAGAAGAAATGTACGATTTTTGGGTGTCACGTGATTTGTCGATGTAAGGTATGAGAGTGGCAGGGCGAAACATGCGGTGGAAGTGTAAAGTGGGTCTCGGCGACTCGTACCTCGCGTATTCAGCGTGGCAGTGACAGGCGCGACTGCTTTGTAATACGAGTTGCTTGTGCGCTTGTGACTCGCATGCGTAACAGGCCGAATCAGCTGACGATGCTTACTAAACATTTCTGCTATATGCACGTGCATCTACTCGATTCTCGGGCCGATCCACCCTTATCGTATTACTATCCGGTCTCGCTTGCTATTTCTTATTAACAGTTATCGCCTGACCTGCTCGGGTTCTACTTGCTCTATGTTCCAACGACAAAGAGCGTCGTGACGGTCGTAATAGAATAAAAAGGCAATAACCTCACTTCTAACAAAAGCGTGACCCGTCAACAATGTGTTGAAATATTTCTGCAGGTAAATTCTGTTGTTTCTGCGGTAAAGCCTGTATGTCGTGCGCGGCGCCGAGCTTATCTCCATGCGTGAATCATTCTTGTACTCTGGTTTCCTCAGATAAGTGGCGGGCCCCTGGAAATGGGCCGATTAGACGCATAAACATCTAAAACTAGGATTGGCCGTTGGGAGTGGACAGCCACAAATCTCCCGGCTCGCCGAGTAAACAAGTTTGACCGGCAGGATTGCCGGTTACTGTTATTTCAAAGGATATCAACGGATTTCAGAGTGTAGCGTTGAAGAGAATTAGTGTTAAACCTGAGATGATTATGTCGCGCGAATGCTTTCTTTCGGCGAGTTTGCTGCTTGAAGTAGGATGGAATGAGAGTGAACAATGTGCGAAAAGTAGGAAAAGCCTAATTTCGTCGAGTTCTGGCCCCGGTCCAGGTTAATTCTTTGGCCATGGACCTGGCACTGAGGCAGAATCACGGTTCCTCGGCTATTTTTGTAAGCTTCCCGGAGAAGCCCGAGAGCGTCTCCGATCGGAAGCGTAATGGACAGACTTTAGAGGAGAATCAGCCATCCTTGGGGGAGCGCCGCGATAAGATCCAAGGGGGTAATTCGTGGGATAAAGAAGTGGAAAGGATAGACGGTAATGGGACGAGGAGGATCCATTGACGGGCCTTCGGCACAGCAGCCTTGACCGGCAAAGAGAGCAGAACCTAGACAATCTCTCGGTGAATTGAACGGCAAGCTGTGATTAACGAGCGGAGTGAGGTAAGAATCTCAAACGGAATCTTGGCAGGGATCCCCCCAAGTACGAAGGAAGAGGATTCGGACTTATAGGACCAACCGACAATGAGAGACAGCGGCTGCCTTGAAACTCCCCGGAAATCGGCGTCTCCGACGAAAATAAGATGAAAGATCGTATAGCTCTAGACAATCTCAAATAGATCTGCTTTCCTATCCCACACTCTCTTCTGGCTTCTGAGAATCCAGTCAACAGACCGCGAGCTTTGTACCGCGTGAGATGGCGGGCATTAGTCATCGAAAGGCCGTGCGTTTCTTTAATGCAAGACAAAGGTTGTGAAAGCTCATTAACGCGAGGCTACTGTATACCTGCTTTGTCAAGCGGTGACCGGCCAGATTTTGCATAACAATTTACATTGTACTTTACAGCAGAAACGTCATCACTTTTTGCACCTTTCGAGACATTAATGTTTAGTGCATTGATCGTATCTGCCGCCAACCATTCATTCATGAAGCAAGTGATAAAATCAGCCAAGAGTACAACTCACCGAGAACGAGCGAAGATATCACCGGAGCACAGCAACATCCAAGGAAAAGCCCTTGCGACGCCCTCTGCCCTTCACCGCGCACTCCCCTTAGCAGCTTATTGTCCGCGCGACGATGCAAGTTGTAACGCGTTCCCTTCAACCAATTCTCATTGGGGGGACGCGAGCCACCACTGCGTTAGAGCGCGAATAAAGGCTGCTGTACCAGCAGGTGGCAGAGCGGAACCGGCAAGAGTTAGCGTGTTGCAACTTGGAAAGCGAGCCGTCTGCGAAGCGGAAGTGATTCCCTCTAGGTTTGTAGCCACAACGGTGCAGCCGCTTTGCGCCAAGACTCTACTGCGACTGAGGCTCTCCGCTCGCGGCTCGAGTAGCCACGTTTATGAATCTCGAGACTCGAGTATCTCAACGGACCCCTACTCGATTTCGATTCCGACCAGTGCGACTCGGACTTTATCGCCCTCGCAAATCCACTCACTCCCTACTGGCTATCCAGCCTCGCGCGACGTACAAAATACACACATGCTCCGCACGCCAGCTATCCAAAGACCACCTTCTCTCCCGCCCAACCCCCCTTTCTCTCTGTGAGTGTGCCTCTTCCAGTGAGCAGCTATACCCTCTACCATTACCCCCCTCCAACCCCCTTGCACGCCCCCCGATAGACACGCAATTAGACAAGGGAGGCTACATGTCACCAACTATCGGCTGCATTCACCCGTACACCTTTTCTTTTATCGACTTTTATCCACTCTATTTTTCTGCTGGACTGTCTGCTCTTTTTTGCTGCATGCTCGCTGGGAGACTTTTTTACAGCTTGTCTCGAAGGTCGTTATCATAATACTCTTTTTAACAGGTGCGCGAATCGGTTTCTTGTAAACTATTTATGTGGCATTTGTTATTCCGATATACTATATATCTTTGTTTACAATTCGAGCGCACGAGCTTTCGTACAATCGTGCGAGTGCATTGTGTCTTATAGGTATGAAATGAGTGTGTAAGGAGCCGTTGCGCAGTGATCGATGCGATCATGGGAGCAGTTGGCGTGCATGTGGTGGTGGTGGTACGTGCCTCGACTCTCGACAGTGAAACCACGCGATATGTTTTCGCGGAACGGCAGCTTGGGATTGGTCGAGAGAGCTCAGACCAGAGGACGAGCCCCTTTACTCTCCCGCTGGCTCCACGCTCGCCGCGGAGCCAAAACCAGTCGGAGAAACAAACATGCTAGATCATTGGCCTAGATCGGCTCGGGCCGACGCGTCGCGACGCCGCGCCGCGTTAATGACACCTCCGAATGCGATAAGCACGTGCCCCCAAAAAACAACTTTTCGCCCTCACGCCACCGGCTTTCAAGGATCTCTACCGTCTCGCTCGTTTAGAATCGTTTTCTCTCTCACCTACTCGGAAGCGAAGGCGACTGACCCTACCAGTATCGAGCCATGCATGATGAGCCTGGTTTATGCACATATCCAACTGGCTTACACTATTTCTCCTTGCCATCTTGACATTTACCCCTGAATGTTGCAAATTTTGCCGAATTCGGAAAGTGAAAGCGAGCCAGCAGCGATCAGAAGGAACTCGGAGGAAATTAAACTGGTAATATTGCGGCGCCTCGCCGGTTTTCTCTCTTCTTGCAAAGAGAGAAAGGGAGATAAAGGGGGATATTGAAGTAATAAACATGGTTAGTGGCGATACACGTGGAATCTACAGACCAAGTGTGCTCCCCATTCTCCCCTCCCCTTCAATAACAATCCACACACTCACAATATGCGATTTATCTCTCGAGTGCCGCCGATAAATGCCTCTCCCTCGAACTTTTCGCTGATTAATTAGTAGAATAGGAGCCAAGCGGGGAATTAAGTCCCGGGAGATAATAGGAGCTTCGAAGAAAGTTGCACTTGCCAGCAGGGGGGAGTCGATACTTTGTCATTCTGAAGTATGTAACTGTGGCCCCGGACGAGCAGTATCGCCAGGCTCCACACGTCTTTACGGACCTCTGTCTTGATAAATGCTTTCTATTATGCGAGTCAAGATGTTCGCGAGGTCATTCACTTGGGAACAAGTGTGTCCATATGGATATGCGTGGTTGGCTAAAAAAGCGAGCGACCGAGCAAGATCGTCGACCGACTTTCGACCCTGGCACTGAGACAGTTTCCTTTCCGCGTTCAACATCCTACTCGCAACTGCTTGCATGTTACTGTTTTTGCGTAGCTGGCGCGAATGTTGCGATTTTCTTGGTAAAAGCGTCCCGGAGCGCAGAATTGTCTGTAATTATGTAATGGCCGGTTCATAAAATCTTGTTATTGCGGCTCGGCAAGGTAAGGCGAGGGATGGCTATCTGGCGAAATAGGATCCGCAAATGTCGCAGAGGCACAATCAAGCGCAGTAGAGCCGAGCTGTGTACGTGGCAGCGGGAGGTCTGGGAGGTGTTTACAGTTTACACCTTTGAGAGACGTGTTTACAGGATCGATGTCGGTGTCCCTTTCAGTTCCAGTGAGCCGCGCTTCCCCAGGAACTAAAGGCCATCTGAAAAACAGCGCAATTTCGTAATCATCGCACACGCAGTAACGCACGCAGCTTGACGGGACGCTACGTCACTGATCTACGATCAACACCCACCGAATAAACCACTGGGATTGGTCGACTAGAACTGCCAGGGTCGACAAACAAGACTGTTTTCGCTTGCCCCGCTGCTACGTCGCTTCCTACACTAGAGCAGCCGGCATATCTACCTTACGTAGATATGACGGCTAGGGTTCACAGATAGAACGGCAGGCTAGCAAGCGCACAAACACGCTGCTGCTAACTACCAAGCAGTATCATCTACGTGGGTGGGTGCGAGCAGCAATCTTTCTTCCTTCCACTCGAGCAGTAGTCTCTCTTCCTTCCACTCGAGCAGCAGTCTCTCTTCCTTCCACTCGAGCCTTCTCTACATTGGAATCCTCCTTGCAAAAAAACTCTCCCGCCCGCACCGAAAACCCGAGGACAGTAACGGGCAAGGTTGAAAGCCTGCGTAGTTGGTCACTCCTCCCTACCTTCCTCTACGCATGTTTACTTCTCATAGATAACGGGTCACTGCCGAAATTGCTGGCCTCAATTGCCGGTGGTACTGAAAGGGTTCGGCAGTGACGCCGGCGATTCCAGTATCGAGAGGAATCGTAGAACGGTAAAGCCAGATCGTTTCGATCGATAATCGAGTCTAGCAATACGAATTCCAGCGATTGGAGTAGGATCGGTTGGCAATTTCGGTTAAGGTAAGCCGATCACGCAACGCAATGGATTAACCTGCGAAATGAATTCGGCGGTGTAGTAAGTAGCGTGTGATGACCCCCTAGCCCTAGCCATTGCGTCATTCGCATATTTATCGTGCGGCTCCCAAGTCTCAAGGCAATAATTGCCTAAGATTTTGGAGAGTCGCGTCTCAGTCCACCGCCTCACGTCCCCAATGGAAAGTTTCCATTTTTGGACCTCGAAAAACTTGCCACCGGACTTCGATCTTTCTCCTAGGAACACGTGGACAAATGACTGGTCGAGCTTATGGACTCGATCGTACCACTAACACTTGTAATCTTTATTTCTGGCAGCAATACTGTCTGTCTGCAGATAATTAAGTAATTCAATTGACTGCACAGAAAGAAGCGAGAAAAATCCCTCGACAAGGGCAACTGTTGCCTAAACTAGCGCGTCTGACGTCACAGACCAGGTGCGGAATTGACCGGTCAAGTGGTCGTGGCGCTGAAGTACCGATGTGGCTAAAATTGTGGGTTACAAGTGTGAGTACCATAAGTAACCGGCATTTTTAACTTTTGCCGGCGTCAGTTGTAAGTACGAACAGTGTGTAGATAGGATGGCGAATTCTATACTGTATTCGTACTAAGATAGGAGTTGTCGGTAAGACGAACAGTGACACGGAAATGGTAATGGGGCTCTAGAGCCCCAGTGGCCGGGGCCACCGAAATGCTCAGCTGTCTGGTCTGTTCTATAACTGGTCTGTGGTGACATTTGATAACGTTCTTTGTTGTTACCGCATTGAAATTTCTCGAGTGTTCTCGACGCTGAACAGAGGGCAGCACGCGACGAGCGGCATATTTCCGTCGATAATATCGACTTTTGTTGTTTGGATCGTTCTTATTGCGATGGCAGCAACTACCATTTCGAGCCTGGTCGCGCTCGCTTCCATCACTTTCCATCCATTGTGTTATCGAATAGCGAATAGACCTAATTCAAGATTATATATTATGCATATATGTACATGTATGTATTATGAACGTCGATATGATGCGGTACTGTTAGCTCACATATTATGTTCATATCAGAAAGTCGATTAGAGTTCTTAGAATTTAGACATGCGTCTCATATTTCTCTCCCTTTCCTTCCCTTCCGAAAGGGACTAGGAATTTCTGTCCCTTGGAAACTGATTTTTCAAATGCTTTTCTCATATGAATTCAAATGGCGTTGTTTAATATTCGATCAAGAGGCTACTTTTGTATCGGGATGCGCAGGTGTCCGAAAGAAAGAATGGATATCTCGATGCGCATTATTGTGACAGATCGGGATAAATTCGGGATCAAGCGCTTCGATTGGCAATCGATTATTGACACTATGTGAGATCCGCGATATCGATAAGCATCGATAACGCTAATGTCTTTTCTCTGGTGAAAATCTATAAAAGTTCGAGCGGCCTTGCAAAGTAGATGTAGTCTCCAATTGTTCACCATGCAGATCCTCTACTTGATCCTCACTTTCTTCCTCTTCCGCGCGACTGCGGTGCCTTTAAGGTTCGTGCGCCGTTCTAATTATTCCTTCGAACTTTAAAGCTGAATAATTATTGGGAAAGCACAGAGGAGGATATCGATGAAATTTCTATTGTTCATTAGCCCAAGGGATGCTCTGGTGAAAGATTTGATTGGTCCACTGGAGGATAACGAGGCTGTAGTAGCGAACGTGAACAAACTCCTGGATCAACTTCAGCCACGAATATCTCAGTTTATTCTGGATAGCAACTTGGATCCGCTAAAGATCGATGATGTCGTTCAGAAGTTCTGGGTGGTACGTAGACCTATTTAACACACCCTAAAGTTCGTGCAATAACATTTCAGTGCTACCCAAACGAGCTTCTGCATTCCCGAGCCGAAAACGTCAGACTAAAGAGTTGTGCTGTGCGCTCGAAAGAAACGGAATGCCAGGAAAAAACAGACAGGTCGCGTACATACTTTCGGTGGTTCGGTGACGGGGTGGCGGGCGCTCTCGAGATGGAAGATCGGTGGGTCACTCGGCGAAAGTGAACTAGCGCGAGGACACTCTGGCTAGCTCGCGGCCGGAGAGAGGGAGAGAGTGAAACTATAAAGAAGTCGGAAGGCAAGGCTGAACGAGATCGAAAGTGAACTCGGCTTGAGGAGCGTTGAACTCACGATAGTTGGTAATCTCCGAGGCGCACGGGTCACTGGACCTCCAGAGTCTTCATTGTTAGACTCCGAGCAACAATTCCTGACGGCTTCGATTTCAGTTTACTGCCAAGGTCAAACGAAATTGAAAGTGACCATCACTCTCGATGATTCGGTGGTGCCGAGTGTCTCTGGGCTTTCAGGGACTCGAGCTAGTCAACGAGGTCGAAACTTGCGCTCTCGTAGGCGAGCAGACCTACTTTCGCCCGGTCAAGGTTCCAGCCGTTAGATTTCTAAACGGCTTTGCCAGAAAGTCTACCGTTCAAGGCTGTTGTTCTAATTGAAAGTGCCTGCAAGGATTGCCGAGGAAGAGCAACCTTGCTGCGAAGGTCTGAGGATCCTCGCCAGGCTTCCTGCTGGTTTCTCTTCCGACCAATGCTCCTGGCTTTGTCCTCGCTGGCTGAAGGTGGCAGTGGAGGAAGGGAGAGAAAGTCTGAAAGGCAAATTTGAGATTAGGAGGACGCTCGCGTCGCTTGGTGGCTGCATCGGTCTCTGTCTGACCTCGATAGTTGAAACGGTGCGCGGATCACGGTCAACACTTGGAGGTCGAGGTCTACGTTCAGCCGGTTAGACCTATTTTCGCTGGTTTCCTCGCGATTCTCCCTCGACCATCCAAGGTCCAGAAAGCCGGGAAAAGAGTTTGTCGATCTCGGCCAAAATTGCGTCGCTTCCTCGACTCGCCCAAGCCAAACCTCCGATCGAAACAGGTGTTTGCCAATGATGTAGATGCCTTTTTCCCACTTTGGCAGAGTGTCGATAATTGGCGCAATGTCTATTTGACGAATCACACGTGTCAATCCATGTGCAAAGACAAGACAGCACTTGTGGTCAACAATGTGTCAATTGGCGGTAATCCCAACTCTCTGCGAGCATGTGGTTTGATTTACGCAATCGTTCTTACTTATCGCTCAATCCCTGTGTACTTTTGTATCGGCGCGCGAGTAATTTCAACGAGCGTCAGACAATAAAAGAAAGTCCCGCGTATGCCTATCGATCATCGGTCAATTGCTCTCAGTGTACATAAATACAGATTTCGATAAGAACGCGCGTGCATTTCGACAGGATACCACTCTCTTCTTGATCGTCCATTTTTTCTGTCACGACATGATTAATTGGATCGCTAATTAGATGCTAGGGATGCTTTTTCTTGGTTTTTGTATTTGCACCAGTGAAACTGGTGGGGATTCCCCCTTTGATTGGAGGAATGATCGTTTTTTGATTGTACAAAGAAAATGACAACACAGGAGCAATAGTGACTTATCCAACTTACATGATTTGTTACTAAAAAATAATACAAGTTCAACGGGTTGCTACCAAATCATAGAAATTGGATAAGTTGGTAATAAATGATACAAGTCGGACAATATTTGGTGCCAACGTGCCCAATTTTGATTATTTGGTACCAACTTATCCAACTTGTATGATTTGGTACCAAAAATAATAGAAGTTGGACGAGTTGCTACCAAATATTATGCCGAAGATGATAAGACAGGGAGAATGGAAAGAAAAACGACGCTGAAAGGTGCGAATAAAAAATTGAACTAAATGGGCCATTTGAATGTATTTGTTACCAGATCCCACCAATCATACCGATCATTCAGCATGAAGGCACCATCGCTCTAACTTCGGGCACGCTCAGCAATCTCTCGAAGATTAAACGGCAGGGAAATGCAGTGGCCACCTATAAAGACAAGGTGCTGGAGCTCAACATGGTTCTCGGATTCGACATTATCTACGTAAGTACTTATTAGGATCAAGCATCGGAGCAATCTGTGAAAATCTGTGGATTTAATGCATAAGATACCGATTTGCAGGCAACATACGATTACTATGTGAACGTCCTGTTCCTCAATCACTACGGTGACCTGGACATAATTGGGAAGACCGTGCACGCCCGAGTCAGACTCGCAATTGACTTTGTGAATTACGAAATTAGCCTGAAGGAGCTGACCCTTAGCAAAGTCGGGTTAGTATAATGGGAAAGTGGTTAAGAAAGCTGAAGTTTGAACTTGTTTGAGAGGATTTCCGTTTGGTTTCAGCACAATCGCGGTCGCCTTCCGCGGGAGCGTCCTCTTCAAATGGCTGGTGACGCCGATCACGAATATAATTCTGCCGATCTTCAAAGACACCCTGACCAAAACGATCGAGGGTCGAGTCGCCGCTGAAATCGAGAAATCCATAACAGAGATCAATCATAATCTGCGTCCGAATCGGGCCGCTGCGTAGCCTCCGCTCTTGTCTCTGGGGAAAGCATGACATAATCTCAATTAAGAGTGTAAACACGACAACAAAAACTGTCAAAGACTGATATCGTGCGCAACATATATGTATATACTGCTTCTAATCATGTTCGATTGTTGAAATATAGGACGATTCTAACATTGTTGTTTAGTATTGTGTTATTAGTCGGCCTATTGTATCGCTGGCATTCCCGTCATCTCATTGCCTACTTGCCGAAGATTAGTTCGATTTGAGTGTCGGGAGCGGGATACAAGTTAATCGTAAAAATGGAATTATCGCTGCGGCGTCGCTTCGAAAGCCGAGTGACGCTCGATAAGATGCGTCCAGATATCACGAATATGACAATAAAAATAGGAGCTCGAGCAAGGTGGCCGGCAGACCATTCGGGATCAAGCGCCACACTCAGTCGGAACCATGGCTCGACCAAGCAATTTTTCCTGCTTTTTCCTGCTTCTTCTCACCTTCTTCACACCCGGACTCACAAGTCCCATCCAACCACAGTAAGTTTAGCTCTCCAATTTCAATTATATTTTCCCAGTGAAATATTCAATATTTCACGAGGGTTTCAATTCATCAGAAATGGCCTGGGCGACTGGAGGGATTATTCGGTGAACTTCGACAAAATGTTCGACCGCTTCCTACCAATAATCCAGAAAGCCATTCTCGATAACGGCATGGATCCCCAGGAATTGCCGGACTTTGTAGAAAACATCATCCCCCTGGTAAGAATAGTCTTCTTCGTGGAGGGTGTGTGAAACTAGTGCTTTACTATAAACTTGTTCCTTCACTTGGCTCTTTAGCCCGGAAAACTGAAGAGGGACATCGAATTCTCGCAAGGCTGGCTCCAGGAGATGAGCACGTTGACTCGCTCCGGACCCATACTCATCGATTACCAGGAGAAAATCATGAATCTCGATCTCAATCTCCACTGGGATTTGCTCGATGTAGGAACTGACATGGTGTTTTAGATTTGACACAGTACTCACATTCAAGGGGATAAGATTAACCGGCGAATTCTGTCGATTGCAGTTCAACTATAGGTACTTCTTCAAACTGCTGTTCACCTCTCGCGAAGGGGATATCTACGGGCGATTCCACGATCTCGATGCCAACGTCAAGATGACTGTCGATTTGGAGACCAAGTTTGTCACCCTCAACTCCCTCAAATTCACCAAAGTCGGGTAAAGTCTCCCAAATCATTGCAATTCTTTCCAAAGCTCCCTCTCGAGAATCTACACTCTTATCATGCATTGTGCATCAGGCTTGCTTACACCTGATTACAAGTGCTCTTGCTCAATAACAAGATATTCCTAGAGATTATCGAGAGTAATCAATAATCAAAATATGGTAACAAGAGATTGGACGTGCTAACAAAGTTTCCTTGTCGCTCGGCAGAAATTTGGACCTGAAATTCGAGGGTCGCCTCGGAGATGGGATAAGAAACATTATCGCCAAGGCGGTCAGCGTAATATTCCCGAAGACCGTCCTGAGAATCGCCGAGGAGAAGTCCTTCATGATCTTCGAAATGGTCCTCGAACAGATGGGCAATAAATTGCCGGTGGCTTTTCCGGGTTTTCCCATTTTCGGTTAGCTTTTCCGCAGGTCTCTAATATCGACCCTCGCCCAATATCATCTTATCATAAAGCGCGAAGCTACATCGGACCTAAGAATCTTACTGATAAGGAATAAAGATTATTAATATGAACACTTGCGCTCTCCGTGCTTATTATTCATCCGACTCGTCTTATCGGCACACGCTCAATCACTCCAAATCCCAGATACGCCCGAGTATGCTGGACAAACAATTAGCGGCCACTATCGAAGTATCAACCACCTGTCGACGAGTAATCTTGCTGTAATTGCGAGAATCTCACTAATAGCAATCAAGAGAAAACCGGGCCGAAAAGTGTCCGATGCTCGAAAAGAAGGGCAAAGCCCAGACTGAGCTTACCAAGTCGGCCGAGCCATTGTTCCGAGTGCCACGAGAGCGAAGAGCTTATTACATAGCTAGTGTACGTGTCGCGGAGTGAATGCAGAATGATATCGGAGCAGGGCGAGATAAAGCATAACAAAGCGGATTCCGGGCGCGCGGGCGAGCACTGGCGCAACTTTCCTTACTGGCGCGACGATCGTTAGCCGACTATCCCGCCGGACGATAGATCTCAAAGTGTGAGAGAGTAATTACGCAGCTGGAGTTGAGTTGACTTGTAAGAGCGGCTGTAACAGGATGGAAGTACATAGAGTGGAGTGCTATCGAAGAATATGAAGTTGTGAAATGGTAATGAAGAGAGTGGAGAGAATGAGGCTCGCAGGAGGTTTCCTAGTTGTTAGGGAAGCGGTAGAAGGTGGTAGGAGCGTCGGCGGAGGGCTGACTCGGCGAGGTAGGTATTGCGCGCGCCAAAAGGGACAAAGGGCAGGCAGGAGGGCAGGCGGGAGAGGAGGAGGAGGATGAGGTGGAGGTGGAGGAGGAGTAGCTGGGTCGACTCGAGCGAGCGAGCGGGTGAACGAGCGGGCGAACGAGCGGGCGGGCGGGCTGGTGGAGAGGAGAGGGGCCAAGCGAAGCCTGGCCAGGGCAGGCCAGGCGAGGACGAGGGCCGAGGAATCCGTAAGTTCGTCAGTGTAGGTGGCCCGCCGGCAGGTCAGCTACGGCAAGGTGGACGCGAGCTGGAGAGAGCGAGTGCGAGTGGTGCGCTTACAACCGATTGCTTGGACGCCTCTTCCTTCCCTGGTGGCTCGCTCGCTCGCTCGCTCGCTCCCTCAACCGCCAGGCCGGCCGCCCGCTCGATTCGGCACTCAGCTTCCGCGCGCGCTACACTCGCGCAAGCAAGCGTCGCGCATTCCGCTCGGTGGTTTCTTTGGCTGGCTGGAGGCAGCAGCAGCTGTCGAAGCAGAGGCAACAGGCCATCATCGGGAGCCGGTGGCATAGCAGCATCATCGGCTGTTGGTGACGGAGACGGAGCCGGAGGCAGCAGAGATAGAGCCAGAAGCAGAGACAGCAGCGGCGGCAGCGGCGACGGCGGCGACGGCGGCGTCAGCGGGAGCGACGACGCGGAGCAGAGCCGGCCCGAGCCGAGCCGAACCGAGCGGAACCGAGCTGAAGGACGAGCGGAGCCGAAGGTTCGCTTCGAGCTGGCCGGTATCCGTGCACGCACGTATCCGTCGCCAGGAGAGCGTGTGCGTATCGTCCTCGGCTTGGAGTGCTCGAGCTCGACGACGCCGAGCGGGCAGCAGCGGCAGCGGCGGCGGCGGCAGCATCGGGTTCGCTTTCTTGCGGGTGGACGCGCGCGCGCCTGCACCGGCTGTGTATGGACGCCGGCGGCACGCATGCACGAGACGAGGACCAGCAGCTCGAGAAAGCCCTGGAGTCCTCCCGCTTGCGCTCCTCCGCTCGGCTCGGCTTCGCCCCGGCACCGCCGACATCCTCCCCGATCTCCTCCGGCGCTAGTTGCCGTCTGCCGAGGCGCAAGAAGAAGACGAGAAGACGCCGGCAACGACAGCAAAGCCAACGGCATCCCCAGTCGAGCACCACCGCCGCCGCCGACGAGGAGGATAACGAGGAGCCAGTGACCGTGCCCGTGTCCGTGCCCGTGACCGTACTACCATCCGTTCGCGCAACCCTCGCCGTACCTCCGACCACCTCGCCCACGCTCTCGCTCGCCTCCGACTCAGCTGACCAGCCGACTTCCAACGACAACAACTCCCTTCATCCACCTGGGGACAACTCGCGGACCGACACCACCGCCGCCGAAATTACTCCTGGCAGCGGCAGCACCATTAACACCGGCGACATCGTTCCCACAGCAGCGAGCGGCAGTGGTGGTGGCGGCGGTGGCGGCGGCGGGAGGAGCACGAGCACAAACACGGATCCTCAAGAGGAGAGCGAGAGACCGCTCAAGTATCGGGTGGTAATCGGTGAGGCTAGCGAGATCGAACACAACGGGGGAAGCAGCACGCGCGTGGCTGCCTCCGCCGTTGGCTCTACCTCCGCCAGCACGACGCTCCTCAACACCAGGCGAGCTACCAAGCGGCCGTCCAGGAGATGCAACGCCGCCGCCCGTAGGAACGCCATGACCATGGACCTCCAGAGGCTCATTGCCGAGGTGCACGCGCGGCCCGCGATCTGGGACCAGAAAAACGTCAACTACCACAACCGCGACGTCATACTGAAGATGTGGCGGGAGATCGCGAGGGCTTGCGAGGTTTCCAGTGAGTAGACCATCCACATGCACACACAACGCCCGCTCCAGCTCTCTCCTCCCTGCTCCCCTACTCCAGTATAGAAGGCTACCACCTCCATCGCCACTCCCGACTCTCCTCTACTCTACCTTTACGCTTGCGCCTGCCCTGCTTCCTTCCCTCCCCTACTTTCCTTCGTCGCCCTCCCGCGCCCTCCGCGGCGCCGATGGCTCCAACTGCACCGACGCACACTTACCGTCTCTATGCACTCGCCTGTATGTAGCACTGCTTCTGCTTGCGCGGGCAGCTCGCATGTAATATCGCTGCACTTCGTCCCCCCTGTCACTCTTCCTTCCTTCTGCCGCATCACCACCATCCTCTCCCTTGCAGATTGTTCCCCTCATTCCCTCGCACAATATGCATGAGGCACATAGGAAATGAGATGAAGTTGAAAAATGGGGCTTGATTTCTATGACAGCGGACGTGGCGAAATCGAAATGGAAACACCTGAGGGACAACTTCCGGAACGAGCTGAAGAAGACGTATCGGGGGAAGAGCGAGGCAGGCATCGGGATCGGCAGCACCGAGCACGACTCGAAATGGGTCTGGTTCAAGAGCCTCTTCTTCCTGCGGGACCAAATGAACTCGAGGGTGATCGGATGCACCCTCTCGCAGAATTGCACCGCGGCGTTAAGATCCTCGCCGGAGGAAACGCAGATCGAGCCGCAGATCGACATACTCGAGGGCCAGTTGCAGTACGAGGGCGAGCCGCACTACGAGGACTTGGACGGGGACTCGTGCCAGTCCCTCCTCTCCAACGATGACGGCCTACATCACGTGATGCCGCCACCCAAGCTAAATAAAATCGGGAGAAAGCGAACGCTCATGGACGCGATGATGAACGACTACTCCGAGGAGAGGAAGAGGTACGAGTGCCTCCAGAAGAGGCTGACGCTCGCGCCCGATCAGGACGAGGACGACACCTACCACTTTCTCATGAGCGTTCGCAACCCCTTGAGAAGTCTGCCGCTCGACAGGCAGATGTTCGTCAGACTAAAGATCCAGGAGTTGGTCTACAACGAGATCAACTGCCAGAATCAAGCGAGTCGCACCTGCGACGGGATCCAAGACATCAAGCCACCCCGTTCCGGCAACGGGACGATAGTCCAACAGTACCCTCCCACTCGAGGAATCGATCATAGCTGCGTTAATTCCACGGGCACTGCTACCGCCAGCGGCCACCAAGCCGCATCGGCGCACTCTGCACTCCCGGAAGTCGGCGACATGTCAAATCAAGGCTCGTTAATCCAGAACTGTACGTCGGATGCCTCCAGCGACGGGGTCTCTTACGATTAATTTCACTCTAGCTTTAATTCACTACTGTCTAAGGAGGATAATTTTATTATTAGAGAATAAAACGTCGTATTTTTTCAATAAGTTAGAGTAAGCCTCCACCACGTTCCCACTCCCATATACGCGCGGAACTGCGAACACAGCGCTCTTTTCCTACTTTGAAGAGGAACGCTTTTGCCTTTCGGCTTTCGGAGCGTTCGCCCATACATATCGCATGCGAGTCACGGAAACGCTTGGTCCCTCGCTCTTTCGGGACAAATGGGTCAGGTATTTTAATGAATGCGCCAACCAGCTAGCACCCCCGGAGAATTGTTGTCGCAACGCCCTGGGAACGCGTCGCCTGCCGAGTACATGACACTCCGGTAATTATAGCACGCACTAATTGCTTCGCTCTACTCCTCTTCTCAAGGGCATCGCGGGCAAGCACAGGCCTGCTTTTCAAATTCGTCCCGATTGCAAACTGGATCGAGAAAAGCACCGACAAAAGCGACTGGCGCTGCTGCCAACCCTCCCCATCCCTTTCGCCCAGTGTTACGTCACTCCTCTGACCCGCAGCAACCAATTCAACTTCCCTCCCGGCATTCACACACGCTTCCTATTCTCCTATATTCCCCCAACTTGTATAGCCAGTCCCGTCCGTCTCCCATTCATCAGGCCGACTCGGCCGCCATTCAACATCCCAACTCGCAAATTTCAATTACTCTGCAACCACGAGTTTTCGCCACTTTGAGCATCAGACAATTGCATATCTTAAAAGGTCTTATGTGCCAAAATGCTTAGGGCGATTTGTACCAGTTGTGGGAGTTGCAGTCCACTGCTTCGACGAGCGACGGTAACTAGTTATCGAAGAGAAACATTCTCCAATGCATCGCATTCAATTAAATCACTATATCATTCACTCGTTCGCCCCTTGAAACCGGACGACCCGACCTCGCCTTTTTATTATCCTGAAAGATTCAAGTGAAAAGAAGGCATGAGACTCTCTCTCCAGAGCTGGGTGGCCGAAGGTCCTGGGGGAGATTGGCTTCTTGATTTCGATTGGCGGGGATCTCCTTGGCAGAAGGATTCGCGAAATAACGAGGTAACTTTTCGCTTCGGATAGAGAAGCCTTGCTGGCTGCCGTCGTCTAGACGGGATGCGCTATACATATTTGCACGGTATATTGCACCGACTGAATAGCTTATTCGAAAGTCTGCCTGCACGCCACTCTACTCTCCGCGGCTGCGGACTACTCGCTTTTTCCATACAAAAGAGGATTAGCGTCGTCCTCTTTGTCTCGTCCTCCCAACTCCACTCAACCTCTCTCCTACTCCTGGCTTTCCTTTCCTGCTCGCGTCGCCAACTCGCCACTCGCGTCCGCGCGCCCTCTCTCAGGACCTACGTCCTCCCTTACGCACTAACCGCTCCGAACCCATATACTACCAGTTCCACCTGTGACCTGTGTTCTGCCATACCATGCCCTGCCGTCCTTCCTACACATCGCCCGATTACCCTCCACCCTTTACCCTTCCTGCTCCATTCTGCCTTTTCCAAGGATCTGCGGCTACCACGTACACTTTTCCGCAGGCTGCGCATGCCATTAGCCATTATGCAATACTGCCGATGCCGGCAATCCTCCAACGAGATGCTAGCGGCTGCTCATTCTAGCTATACATAGTATACGTATACACGTACGATGACCTCTCTCACACATTGAGGCGGGCTCCGCCAGTGGAGCGGCAACGATTTCGATGGTATCGCGATTAAAAGAGAGGTTAGAGAGGTAGGAGGGATTCCTGTGGGAGGTAGATAATCTGACAGCAACAGTGCCGGCAGTACGGACCTATCATAGGTACATAGAATGTGTCGGCTGTCCTTATTAAGCGGTCATTGTGTTCCTCGTAATTACCAGGCTAAAGCCCCGTGGAAATCCTCTGCCCGACACCACTCTCCCTCTCGGCCTCTCGGCCTCTCTCTCTCTGACCATTATCCTCGAGCGTCACGAGTCACGACTCACCGCAGTCCTTTTGTGCCTTCCTTTGATTTCCTCGCTCCTTTCATTTCGAATTGTTCACCACGCCGGGGACAAAGGCCTCGTCACCATGTTTCACATGGGACCAGCACATGCACTCCTGTATTAATCAACTCGCTCTATGTTGTCCTACGCTTGTCCGAGTTGGACGTGGGACTTCTAATGTGGTTTGCAAGATGACCGGGGAGAAATCGGCGCTATTGTTGGTCCGCTCGGGCGGGATGGGTGCGAATAGCCGACGAGGATTCTAGGTAGATGAAAGGTTAACGGGTGGGGAGCAGTGCGTTTGTTTAGACAGTGGTAGCGTGAAGCGTGACTGTCGCCGAACAGAGTAGAGAGAAGAGAAGGGCAACGAGAGCCTTCCGCGAGCGATGTTCTCTTTGATCACAAAGTAAAATGTAATCACTTGTCGCGGCTTCTTCTTCCTGAGGCTCGCTCGCTCCCAGTGAGTCAAGTCCTCGCTTTGGCTGGCTCGCTCGCTCGCCCTCTATGAAAGAGTTGATCCTCCATAACCCGAGGCTCCGCAGTTCGCATCCGCTGCTGTCGCGCTCGGCGTGTATAGCAGAGGCTGCCGGCTGCCGGCTGCCGGCGCGACGGACGCGGCAAAAAAACTGGAAAGCCCTCAGAAACGCCGTAAGGATCAAGCTAAATCGATTCCTGCTACGCGCCCCGGCGTACGTGCTTCTTTGTGCGGAGCTGCGCGACAACTGCAGAGTACAAAGCAACTGACAATGAGAAAAGCCTCCTCGTCTCGCCGGGCGCGACGACTTGCTGCCGGCAAGGACTTCGCGCTTACGTCTCCGCTAGTCGAGCAACTTTTACTCAATACTCGTAGAGGATGCCGCCGGGCCGCCGAGGATCGACTAAGAGCTCCGGCCCAAAAGTGTAAAGCTTATTTGATCAGGCTTTCGCAAACTCCCACTTTTTCACAGGTGCAATTACTAGCTTTCATAATTCGTGGGAAATCAGAGAGGAGGCAGACTTCTAGCAGGATTTTTTCGTAGAGGCGAAAACCCGATGATTCAAAGCTTGGCCTGGCCGTAAAGGTAAGCATTCCAGTTCGACGAGCCCCGGAACTAACTAAATTTTTCCGATATTGCCCTCGGGTTCGAGATTCCCACTGGCCGGGCTCGGAACTCGGGCAAACATCGAGAAACAAACAGAGTTTAGTTGGAGGCCCGCGTGGCCCAGAATGGCCGGCTAGACTAAAAGATTTAATTTCCGTTTGCAATATACCGCGAATGCCGTTTCCCGAAAAAAGAAGCGCGCCCGAATCGGCCTCGATGGAGAAAAAGAGTTGGCCTCGCCGGCGGACTGGATCGGCCCGATTGTCCATTGATGGGGCGTCAGTTCTTTTCCATCCTCTCGAAACTGTCTCGCATCGAGAGGAGTAGCAGCAGTTACTTTCCGTCTGAGTGCAACTATTGCCCCGAGGAAAATCGAACGCTCGCGGCATCTCGAAATTTCGTTCCTACCCAATGAAATGTCAAAGAGCCCTGCCGCTTCCCTCGCCGCTCGCAGGAGCATGATAAAAAAATTAATGAAGCCCGGAAATGGTTGACTTAACCGTAAACAGTCGCCAGAAAATGACGTGAAGTGTAGGGGAGGTGCATGACAGTTCATATACCGCTTGTGGTATTAGAGATTTTATGAGGAAGAAAGTAACTTGGCAGAGTACTTACATTTGTCATCTAAGTGCCGATAATTCTTGATACCGTCGGCAAGTGATGTTGCTTGTCGCTTGGTAGAGTAAACTGACGGCACGAGATATTTCGTCACGATCTATCGTCTGAACACTTGTATCGTAAAGGTCCGAGTCGTTAAAGAGAACCTTTCCTGGCAATACCTCCCAGCCAGTGGCAGCAATGCACATTCTCTCCTTTCTGCCAAGAGAACCATTTTATTACGGATGGTTTCCATTATTGCTATGAAATACGCGCGGCTGGTGCAGCGAGCACCAGCGCGCATAAAAGCTTGTAAACTCATATTTGTACGGCAAGGATTGCCAATTCCCGATTTCACTGGCGAACAGGCGATCGAAACTTGCTCCAAACCTGCACACCACACACCACGAGCATCTTCGAAGGCTTTCACTTGTCAAATATCGAACCACAGCGCTGTATACGGTGAGATTCGACTAGAAGATCTTGTGAGACAGAAAGGCATTGAGATGCTCAATCTAATATCATTGTACCAGTGTAGTAAAGGCTGGTCTTATGAGGAGCGCGATTACCTTGGAACACTTTCCTCAATCTCGATCTGCAAGGTTTCCAAGTTTGGCCCATAACAACTGCCCAAGTTGGCGTGTAAATTTACAAGATAAAGTATCAGCCGCTTATTCAAGGTACATGTACAGGATAGTTCACTTGGCTTGGAATCATGATGACTGTTTAGAGATTTTCTTCAGAACTTTGTAAAATATCTTCTGAACGACACAATTGCGACTCGTAGCGGACTAATCCCGCGTAGAATGTTAGTTTTAGGGCTAAAACCACTGAAAAATGTTGGGACTGGGTGAGTTAGAAAAATGTTCAGTTTTCGAAGGTTGCCCGACTCGACTGAGTCCCCAGTTTGAGTTTTGGAACGAAGTTTCTAAAAGAAATCAGTGAGCTAAAGGGGATTTTCTGACTAGTACTGTCATAATAATACAGAATAATTTACAATTATCCATCGCAAGTTGTACATGCGATCAGTGATTCGAAGCCAAATGAATCACCCTGTACAGAGTTCTCCATGCAATTTAACGGTGAAATTTTACATTGACGCGAAGGCAAGTTCAATAGTCGTAAAAGCGGCATCGAGATATCATCTGCATGCTGGCGCCAGTACAATTAATTGAGCAAACGCTCGTGCCAGAATGCGATCTTGAAAGAATCCCCCGGTTGCGTGATTGCATCAGTTCCAACGGAGAGTTTCTCCCCTCGTCTCGTCCCGCCTCGCCGCTCCGCAGTTCGGCTCGGCTCGACTCGACTCGACTCACCACGCCGAACATAAGCGAGGCCAGCTAAAAAAGAGTTATAGACTGCACTCGGCTTGTCGTCGAAAAGCACAACCTTATAAGGCAGCTCGCACTAGGTATACAATTTACACAGGCCGCTCTTTATGGTAGCAGGGAGGAGGGACGAGCTGCAGCTTTGCGCCCGAGGTCCTAGTGTTTAATCCCTGGGATCAACCTTGTCAAGTTTTACTAATTCAAATAAACTATTCGTTTGAAATTAAGCTTGCAAGATACGACTACAGTTTGAAGAAGTTTTCTGACTGATTGATGGCTGGCTTTGGGTAGCCAACAGAATTGTATCGATTCTCCAAACCTCTTTGGAATTCATAATAGGTCGAGTAGTTTAAATGTATCGTGCAAACGTGGCTCCGTTGAGTGTGATTCCTGCGTGGCTCACTCTCTGCCAACTCCGGCAAACTAGGACCACCCGGCGACAACAGCTTCCAACGCGTGGAAGCGCGAATGCGCAAACGCGCAAACGCGAGCAACAAAGATCCGAGCGTGCAACTCGGGCAGGCGCAGCTTTCCGTACAGTCTTGCAAGAAAGCGTTACCTACACGCTTTCGACTAGATGCGGACGACAGGCAACACAAGTCGCAACAATCTTAAACTTCCTCGACGCAAGTGTTTCTGGCAACATATTCCAACCTTCGCCCATCCTCGGTAACTTGAATATCCAATTTATGCAAATGTCGATTTGGCTGGCTTCAATTCGACTCTGCGTCCTCCATGAGTATTGGCGAATTATTATACTCTTGGTCGCTAGAGGAGTTGAGATCTAGCGGGGAAAGGAAAGATCTAAAATGCAAACAGTCGATGAGGAAGAGCTGACAAGGCACATAATGGAGATGCGGAGTGAGCGTTTGCACGAGAGGGCGCTCGGAGCGCCAGCAGGCTGACTTGTGCGTCCCTGGCTGGTTGTTGTGGTTTGGGCAAACGTGCCGATACGACGTGCCACTGGCGTCCCGCGTGGAGAGACGAGAGACGAGCGGCGAGTCGGCAGCACAGCAAGCAGCGAGTGGCAAGGCGAAGGCGCAACGTCAGAATACGTGTGTCGCCGTGTATGCCAGTTGTCTCGGGATTGCCCGGCCGGCGTGACGGCCATATAGATGCATAGTGCAGAGTGCACAGTGTAGAATCTCTGCTATATGCATCGAGCAGGAATATCAGCAGCCAAGAGACTGCGACGCTTACTATAGCAGCCTACTGCGACGGAATTAGGAAAGTTTCCAAGTAGCCTCGAATACAAAGAGGCTCGGGCCCGATTGGGCCTGGAAGTTTAATGTGGTTTAAGCAAGTTTGCCTCGGTTGATTAAGCAGCGAGGGAGAATGGCGGTGGACGGAGCAGTGTCGTCCGGCGGATACACCCATGAATTCCTCACGGAATTCATCGAGATCTACCGAAAGCATCCGTGCCTATGGCAGGTTAGTTGCCGGGGTTACAAGGACAGATTCATGCGGAATCGCGCCTACAACGCTCTCGTGCAGAAGCTCAGACATGTAAACCCGATCGCCGATCGCGATACTGTTATCCGAAAAATCAATACTCTGCGCACTGCCTTCCGCCGGGAATACAAGAAAGTGTGGAACTCGCAGAATTCGGAGAATGACCCGCTCGAGTGGTATAGGCCGTCCCTATGGTACTATGACAAGCTCAAGTTTGTAGTCGAACAGAATGAAGAGCAGCAACAGGAGCAGCAGCCACAGCAGCAGCAGCCCAATCCACGGGTACTACGGACTTACGGTCGCAGACCTGCAGTCGTGCTCGAGGAGGAGAATTGCCCTTACCAGAACCCGAAGGACGAATCGATGCAGGCCGACGGATGTCAAGAGGAGATGGTACGATTTCCGCCTATCGCCGACCCCCACCAACCACCCCACCCGATCGATCCTTTCTCCACTCCACTCCATTCCACTCCTCCTAGCTCCACTAATAGCATCTCCACACTCTCCGCACAAACCTCTCCAACACTCTCGTCAAACTTCACGATACCTTCGACCATCTTTCACGCTCTAGCAGTCTCTCGCACCAACTTGTCACAATCTCTCCTTTCGAAGCAGCAACATCTACGCATTCTCCGATGCTTTCACGGTCGGCCGAGGCCCGACAAAGTAGCCGAGACGCGGCGAGCACTGTGTTTGCCTCGCATGTTTATCTCGACTGCTTTTGGCTGACTAACAATAAGCTATTAGTGGTCGTGTCGCGGTCGCCTGGGTCAAAGAGCTTAGCCGCGCTTATCTGACTAGTTGCGATTCTTTCGATTCCTCTACAAGGCCTTCGATGCTGAACATCTCCGAGTTTATTAGCCATTGGTATTTTAATCGCGTCAAGCGTACTGGCCTATCAAACTTATCAACGTGTTAGAGAGAGAGGGAGAAACTACGCATTGGAGTGGGCGAGAGTGTCCGATACGCGTAGGTAAAGAAGAGGTATCATTGCAGATGAGTCAGAGCCAGGAAGGGAAGACCGAGCCGCCGTCTCCGATCCCGACGCCATCGACGTCACCCAATCCTCTCTTTCAACCGGTTATCGTAGAGACCGCGGGAAATGTCTCCTGCACCCGGAGACTTCGCTCTTCCATATCGCCGGACCTCTCCCGGAGGAAGTATCACGAGCTCTACCCGGAATCCCAGCCGAAGGATCAGATGTGCGAGAGCGTACAGAGACAATATCCGAGCTGCCTCACCGCCGACCAGTTCGACACTTTCGGACACTACGTTGCCAGCAAACTGAGAAAGTCCGTGTCTCGGCAAAGCAGCATTGCCGAGAAATTGATTGCTGATGTACTTTTAAGAGCGAGTCTTGGTACCCTCGAGGAGAATACCTGTCTCGCTGAACAAATGCCCCCACGTTGTTTTTTAGTAACAGGCGACCGATGATGATGCAATAAATTTCTTTTACCCAGTCAACAAACTTTACACGACTTTTCTCTTCCCATTTCCACCGAGTTCCTACTCTATATGCACCATCTAATCCTCTTGGCGAAGAAAGCGGAAGTGCAAACCTAGGCAGACGGGTCATTGGAAAGCGTCCAAAGTCTCCTCCGCCCCCCGTGGCAATTAAGATTATTTTGCTAATACGCTCCAGTTTCTAGTGCTAAACATTACACATCCTCTAAAGTTGCTTCCTAGAGCGATTCGAAAGTTCTAGAGAAAAGATTTGTTTTTACCTTTGAATTCCTTTCAAGTTCAGATATTGATTTCAATGAACAACCTTTTACCATCCCAAGTTAAAGTCGACGTTTCCGAGTAAAAGTCGGTTCGGTGAGTCTATTCTTACTTTAATAGCGATGAGCGAGTTTTTAGTACTTGTGGATCAAAGAATCATTGATTTTGAATAACAATTTTTTCAACAAATGCTCGATCGAAATTTGAATCGTGAATAAGATGAAAAATCAACAGGAAGACGAGGTGGCCGAGTGGTTAAGGCGTTGGACTGCTAATCCAATGTGCTCTGCACGCGTGGGTTCGAATCCCATCCTCGTCGGATTGAACTTTTTCTTTTTACATACACCACATCCTCAACAACTACTCCATTACTATCATTTATATAAACACAGCTGGGTAACAACGATTCATTTTTTTCCGGAAATAGTCCACCACTATCTCACTGGTTCGAGAGAATAGTGAACCCTTGTTATCTCGGCAGCATATGTTGCACATGTTCCACACGGGAAATGTCCATATCCTTTGAAACAAAAAAGGTGAGTGACCTAAACATTTAATAGATCCAGTAGCTATGTCGAGATTTTGGGGGCTAAGAGTACTCGCCGGCCTAGTACGGTTTGTTTTGTCTGCCTGGCATTCGGCGTGGCGCGACATTCGGCAAGCACAGAACTCTGCTTGTGAATGAGAGAGAGGGAGATGGCTATACTGTTTATCTCGACAGTCTTTCAAGGAAGCCTCCAGACGCTCGGCACTCTATGTGTCTGTATGTGTGAGTGCTGTATGCCGCGCGGGAGTAAACTCTCGGTAAGTGTGCTTAACGAATTAATGGGTTTAAGGGAGATCGTGGTTTATCTCGAGCCGTTCAGCCTACCTTGTGGCAGCACTTTCGCGCCTCCGTTGCCAGATAGAAAGCATCGTGAAATACGCAAATAGCGCTTAACGTATCAGACGCGTCGCGTCGCGTCGCGGCGCTCGCCTCGGGGAACTAAGCCGGCAAATTATGGAACGGCCTCGCCTCCATCTAGTGGACCCTTACTTAATCGACTCTTCGCCCGGCAATTGTTATTGCTATGGGTCGCGTTCGCAACGTCAGCGTGGTGAGCACGCGCGAGAATCATAAGCTTCCAAATGTTCCGTCAGTCTCCAGGGTGTTTTAGTGTCGGGCGGCCTCCCAGGCACCCTGCTGCGTCCTTCAAGACACATGCCTGGCTAGAAGGACTCAATGGAGTAACACGTGCAAGGACCCACACGCTTAGGAAATTTACGACAGGCTCGCTATGGGCCTTCAGAAATTCGCGCGCACGCCTCCCGTTAAACTTTCACCACATGCTGCTCTCGCTCGTCCGTCCTTCGTCCCTCGAACCTCCAACAAGTCTTTTCTCGAGCCAGGTCAGTTATCCCTAGTGAAATCCCACATGTTTTTTAACCATCGGGACGGATCAGCTATTCATGGCCAGGGTACTGGCATCTTTAGTACGCATCCAATCGAGTTATTCTGATATTATGCAATGTTGATAAACATTTTTTCACACAGTCTGGCATAGGCTGCTCCAAAATGCGAATTTCCAAGATTTTCACAGTTTTAACACATCTTACACCAAATAAACAATTATTAAACATCATTTTCTCATTTTTCTCGCAAAAATTTCTTCACATAAGTTTGTTTTAGGATGATTAAAAACGTGTTTTTCGTTGATTTTGCCTGTTATAACACATCTTACTCCGAATAAACAATTATGAAACTTGTTTTCAATTGCCCGGCTAGCTCAGTCGGTAGAGCATGAGACTCTTAATCTCAGGGTCGTGGGTTCGAGCCCCACGTTGGGCGATTTCTTTTGCTTTTGGAGCTCTGCCAATTTCTCTTCCATGTTGCGTTGGACTCCGAAATCTTTTGTCCATACACAAGCTTTGTGTAATAGAATATTGTATTTTATTTGTCAAGACCTTCGGATATTCTTTCATGAGCCTATTTAATTGGACCAATCGGTATTTTCCAAAAATAAGCTACATCACCATTGCCAAGAGTATAAGTCGTAGCTGCTAGTACATTCAGAGCACTTTAGCCCTTCAATAAAAAGAATCACGACCTACCCTCACTTGACAGGAAGGGTTGAGCGTGGAGCAGGGCTGACTGGGAGGTCGCCGTGTCGTCCAGCATGCGTGAAATCGTCGGGATTCTGGCGACTCTTGATCCCCAGGATAACCATATGTGTATATTCGATTAATTGAAAGGGTTGCCAAAAGAATTCGCCCCCGGGTGGGCTCGAACCACCAACCTTTCGGTTAACAGCCGAACGCGCTAGCCGATTGCGCCACGGAGGCGACTTGTTTGACAGTTTCCAGCTGTTTCGCCAAATTTTTGCACTACTCATCTTATCAGACTGCTCTTCCCAACGATAAGCTCGCCCCACTTATCGCGCGAACCTCGCCACGAGATTATGCAAAGACGCAAACCAAGCAAACCAAGCCACGAGCAATCGTTGACTTAGCTCTTAAACCGGCGAGGAAGTGAGAGATAATGCTCCAAGTCGACACGATATCGCTTTCGACCTGACAGCGCGTCAACCGTAAGCGATGCAGTTCGCAGTTGAACCTGTCTAACCTGTCGAAATAAAGTTCCGAGCGATTTTTGACGTGCTCTGCAAGCATGGCCACCCGTGAGTTAGTGGAAGTGGCGAGGTTAAAGAGGCTCAGTGCGCTCTGGTCCTTTCGGGAGCGTAGGTTACGTTGCTCTCGGGCGCGTCGTTAATCAAACAAGATTTATGCTTTCCCCGAGACTTCTTGAGAAACCCACCAACGGACACCGGCCGCCGACACGCGGGGACATAAACTCTACTTACGCGACGCCCGTTTGTTTTCACGCACGAGAGATCCCGGCCGACGGCGACAGGTCCATTTCACATTCTACGTATCTCTCAGTGCTCTCGGCGCATCTGCAGGAGAGAAGGAGCTCAACAGAGTTCCACTCGGACTGCAAGTGGCTGCAAGACAGTCGGGAATATACATACGTAGTTAGGCTCAGTTGTTCCTCGTACATTTCACACTGAATTGAATTGAATGGGGATGCTGGCTTCGATTGGCTGCGGCTCCTTCCAGCCTTTTGCAATAGCCCTTAGCCATGGCTTTGCTGCTTAACATGAAAGAGGTGCGCGCCTCACTAGTCCAGGGATAAGAAGAGCCACCACGGCGTTCTGTAGAAGGCGAACACACGCTACCCTGCTACACTCGGCCGTTTCTATCCTACGCAGAATGGTTTCCGATAGGACAGAAGGATACGTACTTTGACTCGCACGAAGAAATAGGTTACGCAGTGACTGGGACGGTTCCTGGCCGACTGGCGCGGTGTTCCTCTCGAGAAGGCAACCCTGCCTTCCCCACTTGGGTCGCCAGACCCAATAGGATCGGTAATGAAAGACTCACAAAGACAGTGCGACGTTAGTTCGTGGCGATCGTCTTTCGCACCCAGGGGTCGGGGGTCCGTCAAACACGAGCCGACTCTATTGACGATCGGCGAGTGTTTCGGCGAAAGGCTGCCGCGTGCGCTCCCGGTCCCCTCGCGGCCGTCGCGTCGCTGCGGAGTTGCGGACCCCATCGTAAATCTGTCAGCGGCCTATCTGATTTCCGCTCGAGTATAAGTGCGCACAAAAGCCATCGCCACGCATGTGTATTATTTTTGCCCTTGCGCCTCACTCGTGCGTGGGTCTGTGTGTGTAAATCCGGGCGAACTCGAGTCAAAGCGCACGCCAAGCAGCCGAATTTCTCGCCTAATTAAATCGAGCGCGGCAGAGTCCCCGGTGAAATTAGCCGATCGCGGAATGCCTGACTTTCTCTCGTTCTTTGGAGTTGGCCGGGTTCTTTCTCTCCCGTGGTCTGACGACGTGGGGGCTGTTTGTACTCAGTGCCACTTATCGCCACGAACTTCGTCAGCCGTGAGAAAGCCGGGGGTGGTTCCTTGCACGAAACCCTCGGGGCGAAGAGGAAAGTTGCGCACAGGAACGGTAAGGGCGCGGTTTGCTTGGGACTTATTAGACTCCGCCGAGTGAGCTCGCTTTTCCACCAGGTACACACGAGATTTTCGACCGGGGTCGCATGCCCTGCTCTACCAGTCTTTTTCCCAAAGGGCACGGAGCCTTTCCCTATTCTCTTGCGAGGTTCGTGTGCTCTTGTGCATTACTCCTTGAAGTTCGCCTGGTTCCCGAGTCCGCGGGAGTACAGCTTGGCGGTTTCGGGCTCGGAAATGTGGAGACGTGCGCAATTGCGAGAACAGCGCGGAGTTTGGACTGTTGGTACCTGGATGGTGGGTTTTCTGTTTCGAGAGCGAAAAGTGTTAGGAGTCGGAGCGGTTGAAGTGCGACGAGAGCGACGCGTGGACCGTCTTCCCCTCTCTTCCTGAGACGCTAACGAGCCGTGAAATGAATGGTATACTGTTCCGCATGGGCAACAGAACTCGCCTTTTTTCTTCAGCCGCGTATGTTGCCGGTGACGCGCTTCGACTCCTCCGACGGGGCAACGAGGACGCTGGTCAGTCGAGGAAGCCGCTCAATTGGCCGTGAAATTCGCGGGGCTTTCTTCGGCTCGATCCCCACGAAGGTAGCTCCACTGATTTCTTTTCTCGCCCGAAACATCTACATCAACGAGACAATCCCACTGGCTGGGAATCCTTGGCTGGAAGAATGGGTCTCCACGCGCGGCTTATTGTTAGCTTATCAGACTAATTAAGGCGTTCGGGCTACCTTGGTCACCGGCCTACTTCCGACGGGACCTAATTGTCCCCGGCCACGCATTCCCAGACACAAAAGCGGAAAGATGGGCGACGACCACCTCTGGTCTAGGTGCGCCGCTAATAAAGCACGGCGCACATTATAGTTACGCTCACGCCACGCTCACGCGCCTCGCACGACAATCGCTCTCTTTCTCTGTGGCGTATATACACGGTGCTCAAGTTGATGAAATATCAAGCATTCGGTCCAAGTGTGAAACCTTAAAAAAATCTATTTTTTTTCCATTTCTGTTTTTTCGATGTTTTGACATTTTTGCAACTTGCCCGATTTCAACATTTTTCAGTAGTTTAAGCCCTAAAACTAAGATTCTGCACGGAATTGATCGGCCATAAGCTTTTCAAAATTCTGAAGCCCAGTGAATGATCCTGTACGCATTCGAGCGGCAAGTTGGCGATCGAAGGGAGAGAGAGAGAGTGAAAAGGTCGGGTTAAATGCTGCCGCCGCCTCCAGTTTAATTGAATCGGCGTACGCGCGTCCCCCTATCCAGCCTGCGAATCCCCGGCTGCTTCACCACCCTCGAAATATTCCAATAAATCCGCGCTGTTACATGTTTTTATCTCTTTCGCTCAGCGAATAGTCGGGCGGAGCCGACAGCCTCGCCGCCTGCCCAATCTCCCCAATTGCTGCTTCTCCAGATTCTCGTTTACAAAGCGAGTACACGGCTTCAAAGTGAAAGCCGCATCGAACACCTTCGCGCCAAATTAAAAGCACCACTTGTCCCCAGTGCGGATTGCAGATTGCAGATTGGCTGGAAATGAAGGGCTTCCGGTAAGCCTGGCGTAATTCCGCTGAATCGAAAGTTGATTTCCAAGATTGCAGACCCGCGCGGCTCTGATCGTAAGAAGATGGGAGGAGTCACTTGTTAGAACCGATAGGGATCGTGCAAATAATATTTATCTTGGCTGGCATCCATATTTACCACGCTGCGCTCCAAGAAATGTGTAATATTAATATATGAAATCCAATTTTCCTCGGAATTTGATACATCTGGATTGATACATTTGGTTCATCTGGAAATCCCGGAAACCAGTCGCAGTGGATGGAACGGGCGAAAAAAATGTAGGATCCATTCGTTTGAATGGGGCGCGACTCGACTATTTTCTCTTCTTATCCGAAAGGCCGCGGCTGCAATTCCAATGCACTGCCAACTTCCTCTCCAAAAGAGGATGCTGCGCTTGGAAAAGCCCACGCTTTTCCACCCCTTTATACGCCGCAGCCGCTCCACAGTTGAAAAAGGCCTTGGATCCAAATGCGCGCCCGCAAATCTGCAGAGCCATCATTCACAGGAGGAAATCTAGTTCAGGATGCGCATTACAGCAGACCACTGGCCGAAGCCCGAGCCAATGGGGAAAAAAGTTTGAGGTCGCGGAATGTCGTGAGTGTATGATAGTCGGCGGGAGATAAAAGTGAGCAGTAGGCCGTGTCGGAAGTCCTTTTCGCTCGCGTATCTAAGTGGGAAGGAAGCAGGAAGCTTCCTGCTATTCTTTAAAGTCCCCTCGATTGGATTGGAGAGAGAGAGAGGGGCTTAAACACCCTCGCGGTGACGAAAAGACCAACCAACCTCTCACCCGCCCCGCTCTCTCTTCCTCCTCTACGCTTCCACCCTACTGACACACGCACCGACACGTCGCTCTCCGAGGAGAGACAGAGATTAGGGGAGAGAGACCGGCAAAGGGTTGGAAAATATGTTTGGAGTAATCGGTTGGCCTAAATACATCCAATCCGCTAGCTTTAAACCTGCGCATTTCTTTCTCCTGCTAACCAGCCGTCCCTGGTATCACTCAGGGTGATGAAGCAATCCTTGGGGGCCGAGAACCCGTAATAAAAAAACAAGGACGCTAGCTTGTTTTCATACGAGAGTCTGAAAACATAATTTCTACTGATTGATTGGTAAGGATAGGACGATAAGTAGGTAAGTAGTGGTGGATGTGGAGGGGCGCAGGTTGTGTCGATATTCTCCGGGGACATGTCGTGTATATCTCGGGAACGGGATTCGGGCTTGCGAATTGGGAATGGTGAATGGGGAGGGGAGATAGGGGAAGGGGCGGTGCACCCTCCTCCGGCCCCGGTGGTGCAGGACGTGGCATGGGCCACGGGCATGAGCCGCAAGCCACCGCTGCTACCGAGCCTCCCTTCGCGCCTTCCACCAACCCCCCACCGCTCCCATCCCTCCTCTACACACTTCTACCGTCTAGTATACATAGACGCGCGACACACACCACTCGTTTCTACTTTCTAGGTGTAGCGCGTGGCAGCTATAGCTCCGGCAGGGGCAGAGTCGCGGGAAGGCGAGCGCGTATCTGGCGGTGGCGGCGCGGCGGCACCAGCACCACCAGCAAGCAGCAGCAGTAGTAGCCGGCGCTTGCTGCTTCCCACCCGAGCGCCAGCGAGCGACCAGCGGCGAACGTCTAACCTTCCTTCAGTCTCGCTCGAAGCATGCTCGTGTAAGGACTCGAAAGCGTTACCCGGCCAGCCGGCTATTTCGCATTTCTCCTCCACTTGCGCTACTTACACCCTTTCCTTACGCGCCTCGCTCTCCCGTCAGCCTCATATTCGAGCGTAGGAAAGTCGCCTCGAATTCCAGCCGAGGGAAAAAGTGTCCAGTTCGCGAGTGGTGGTTGTGTCTGGTGATTAGTGTTGGAAGCGCGGCCCCCCCCGCTATCCACGTTAGGACAGGACGCACTAGGAAATCCATGGGGGATGACGTTCGGTGGAGAACGAGGTAAGCCGCTACTTACGATTGGAACACGTGCTGGGGATATGAACCGCGCGTTGTTTCAGGTCGAGTTACTTTTTGCTGAAACCCTCTTCAGTGGGAGCGACGCAATTACGGAGATGCGTTTGAACACTGACTGCGACTACCTTCGCCGAAAAGAGGTCCAGTAGTAGTAGACTGATTGGTCCTTGGCTTGGAAAATGTTGCAACATCGCCCGAAGGATATTAAGTCGGGGGTGAAGGGGAGAGGTGTGGTGTGGGAGTTTGCATGGGAAATTGCGCGTGATTAAAGGGAGCAGCGGTGATGGGGGTTCGGTTCGGGAGGAGATGAGCCGACTGAAAATGTAGTTGGGGAGGTTCTATAAGTTGAATTACTCTATGGAGAATTGCCTCCCTCCTGGGCCCGCAATATGATTCGGCTTAACGATCCGCGGTAACGGCTCTGCTCGACTGGGATCGCAGGATATCAGGAGCGAGAGCGGGGCGGGCGAGGAGGCTAGCCTCTACGTTAGCAGTTTTTCCCAGGGGTGCGGCCTTCACCGCAATATCGTTTGTCTGCTGAATTGCCGGCTACGTTATTGTCGCGCTCACGGGCCGGCCCGGGGGCTGAAGGAAGAGAGCTAGGCGTTTGCATTGGCAGAAATGCACGAGGGGGAAGAGCACTAGCGGGCGATGAGCATCGAAGCGTGCGCCGGTTTAATCCTGCTACAAGCCATCTCGCTCTCCCACTGCACTGCACTTGAAGTCTTTCTGTCAACTATTGTACCTACTCGCTGTATCTGCTACTTGTTCCTCCGTTCCAATCCACCGGCACCGTTAACCACTCAAGGGATTCCCGAGTACATACGCCAGTGCCAAACATTACGCTGCTTTGACCCCATCTCGCTCGCCACGTTGCTGACCAGACCCACGATTATCCCCGTCATAGCAGCTGCGTCAATATTTACCCTCGAGATTGCCAAGATTTATTTAGATTCGGCCATTTTTCCCATAGATTAGGAAATCGTGTATGTAAACGGCCCCGGTGAGAGTCAAGATCCGCAGTGTAAATACTTGAACGAGTACCAGAGGAAAGGAGACGCGCAAACAGCGGAGAAGTCTATGCCCAGTCTGGCGCGGTTTGCAAGGGACATGAAATTCATTGCAGCAAAGTAATGCGGATGGCGTGTGCGATATGTGCTCGCTCTCTCTCTCTGTTTGGGGTCCGGTATGTTGAGCGCGTTACGTAATGGCACGGATGGAAGAGAAGTTGGCGTGCTTTGAGCTTTTCTCTGGGAGGCGGTCGGCGGGGCGGAGGACGCGAGCACGCGCGCGCGCGCGCAACTAGAACCAGAGGGAAAATCGCCGCAGCGTGCAGCAGCAGGCGTCTTTCATGCGCTCGCCAATCCACGCGGCGCGCACTCCCGATTGAAAATCAACGGTATTGCGAGTGCAGCGCGGCTTTTCCCCTTTTAACGGGATTGTCTGCGAGTCTCGCCTACCTCCGGATATTATTCCTTCGCCTAGAGAGGGAGAGTGAGAGCGAGAAACAGACAGTTGGAAGTAGAGAACTGGCGGAAGGGGGGCGGTCGTTGCCGTGTCTTGTATTTGAATTTCACTCGCCGCGTTATTTGCAGCTTGGCGCACTAGTCTGCAGGAGGCGACGAGGCAAGTTGGCGGAAGCGAAGGAGCCGCGAGGGAGATTTCGAGTTGAATGGAGTAGCTAGTTAAAAGCACTTGCGATTTAATTTCGTTAAAGAAAGTCTGGCGGCGCGACGCCTCCCTCGGAGGCTCGCTAGAGACACGGGAGAGGAGGATAGGGTAATAAGGCAGGGTCAGAAGTGAAAGATCCCTTAGGATGATAGTAGGTGGCGGAGAGCGAGGCTGTATCTTGGATGGAGGATCGCTCTAGTGGCTTCGACCTTACTTGGAGGGATTGAAGCTCCTCTTCCCTTCAACAACTCTCATAGGATCCCTCGTCCCGCACTTCACCCCTGGGCGACCCCCGCTAACCGTAAAGAGGGCCGTCGATCGCCACCTAACCTGCAAGTTTAAGAAGATCACTTGCCGGAGAGTCGTGTGTCTTGACCTCACCGACCAAAACCACAAATCTACACCACCCCCCGATCAATCTCTGTTTTCTTTACCTTAACAGGAGAGACTTGATTTCGAGGAAGCCATAAGCTTCCAAGTACACTGGTACACCTTTTCCCGCGCTTAGAAGGTTTCCAGAAATGCGAGGCGACCCTTTCCCTCTTTGCGGTCTTAAATTCCCACAAGTATCTACATAAGTACGCTAAGATGACCTTGTACCTGACCCGACTTGCATACTCGTCCGGTCTAGCAGAACTAGTCGAGATATTGTAGGAACGATTCTCCGGTGCCGGCGACTCCGCGATATCGGCAAGGATAAGGAGAGGCAAACTCAGAACCCCCTTAGTGTGTAGTTGGCGCGTCTAGCCGGGGCGCGAGACTTTTAGTCTGGCCATCAGTAGAATAGAGAGACGTAATACAAGCGGAGAAAGAGTAAGGGCGAGAGGGAGAGGAGAAGCGAAGGAGGCTCTGGTGCGGCGGTACGGGCGTTTAGTCAGCCGACGAAAGCGGCTGGGTTTCCTCGTTCTCGCTACTCGCCCGCCCGTCTTTTCCACCCTTTTTCCTCCTGCTCTTGCCGCAACGGGCGACCTGCCCCTTTCAAATTCTCTCCTTCATCCTTCATACTTTCCCTTTTCTCGCTGTTGTACATAATCCTTGCTTCTCCGCACTATGCGCGACGGCCCTTATTCCGCCGCGGAGCTCTAGCCGCCCGGCCGCCCGGGACATGCCTCCACATCTCCTCCTCCTCCTCCCTTTCTTATCTTACTTTCTCGGCCACTCGCTCGCCCCGCTTCGCCCCGAGATCCTCGCCCATTGTCATCCTGCTCTGTAGGAATGCCAGCCATTCGGCGCACCGGGCCCCTCTTGCTCTTGGACTTGGACTTGGACACGCACGTTCTGCAATACGGCGAGTCGCGCGGCGTACCGTCGCACCGCGCCCCTCCCACTCTCACGCTTGCTTCTTCATCGATCTGCCGACACAACTTACCGAGCATTCCGACCGCGATTTTCTCTCCCCCTTTTCCTACTCTCTCGTCCCGCGCCGAGCCTCCCGTCTCCATACATCTCGCCTGTATTCACTGCTACTCTCGCCCGTCAATTTTCCTCTTCCGTCGCTTCTGCCTCTTCCAGTACACGTCACGTCGTCGGGGACCTTTCCTGGTGTCGCCGCGAACTCATTAGGCGCTTTCAAGGCCGTTTTTCCGATTCGACTCCGAAAATGTTGGCACAGGGAGAATAGCAACTTGTCCAATTTATATGATTTGATACGAAAAATAATACAAGTTCGGCGAGTTGGTATTAAATATCATAAATTGGATGAGTTGGTACCAAATTATAGAAATTGCACAAGTTGGTAATAAATAATACAAGTTGAGCAATATTTCGTACCAACTTGCCCAACTTTTATTATTTGGTACCAACTTATCCAACTTCTATGATTCGGTACGAAAAATAATAGAAGTTGAACGAGTTGGTAGAAAATATTCTGTCGAGAATGATAACACAGGAGGAATAAGAAGAAACGTGACCTTGAAACCGTCTACGTCTACATATTCAGCTGACGGTGACTATAGTAGAAGTGGCCCTATTAGTTTTGCCAAAGCAGACGCGTTGGATGTTGAAGGTGGAAGTTAGCTCAGCTTTCGTTTCTGTTGAAAGCGTCGGGGCTCGAGAAGCTCTAGGGCGGGGGAGTAGAAGAGTGTCAAATAGCCGCGGGCGAAAAAAGTTATTTCGACTGACTAGGGCAGTGAGAGCTAACTGTGTACTCCCTGGTGACTATGCTTAGGGAGCATAGTGAATGATGGCAGATGGAGGAGATCGTTTTGGCACGAGCTCTCGCCGGCATTAGCCAACTTTTTCATCATTCATTCGGAGGGATCGAGTTAGCCGTGTGCGTCAAGATCCTCGCCTTATACGCGAAGCTCTGCTTGCCGATACGAGTTAAGTGCATCTGGAACAGTGAGTGGATGAGTAGAGACGCTAGACAGGCAAAGGTAGAGCCAGGGAGACGCCAAGAGAGTTACGTCGCCGCGCGGCTTGTCGTCCGGTGACAAGGCGGACTCTAATCTTCAATTGTAATCCAATCTATCATTATGCAATTGTGATTCGATAAGTTGACTGGCTCGTCCGCATTAAGGAGAAGAGAAAATCGCAGCTCGCACCTTCAAGAAGATACTACATCGTATCGTACAATTTTCTCTTGATCTAATAGTCTAATCTTCTGCGTCTGGTATGTGTCTTTCTGTGTGACGCAGTGCAGGTCGTGGGCAGGGTCTGCATAATACTTTCTGTTGAAACAGTCGCGACGGGCGCCAGTCTTCCTCTCTTGCAAAGAAAGAGTGAGAGGGAAGGGGGTCATTGAATATTTATAGAGGACAGCGAGAGAGGTGCGATAGAAAATTAGCAATTAGCTCCGCTACACAATGGACAAAGTCCTTGTTCGGCGCGATGCGACGTTCTTTAGTTGGCCGGAGCATTGCGGGCCGAGTTCACCTCTCGTTACGATCGTATCGACCTCTCGAACGAGAGAATGCACTATCGCCAGTAAGAACGTCCGAGAAAAAGAGAGGTAGATCCGGCGATACAACGCGTACGAAAGTGCGGCGTGGACGGTTCTCGCGATTATCGGGCATCAAATTTCCAGATGCTCTCGCAGCAGCACTTCCGAGGCGAGCGTGTGCCAATCTGAGAATGTGCGTGACGGCGATACTCGGTAGATGAGGGCATCAGTTGCTGGAAGCGTAACGAGAGAGCATGTGCCGGGAAATGAGATTGGACGAGCAGGCAAAGTTGGACATTGTCGGGCGAGTAATTAAGGGTGGTAAGAAAGGGTTCGCCGGGCCATGGGGGGGATATTTAATTAGACGCGCGGACGCGTAGAACAAATGACGGTGAGAAAGCGATGACGCGAGGTTCGTTGCTAATAACGATTGCAAAGTGGAGGAACGCACGCGGAAGACTAGCCAGACGGATTATACTTTCGGGTCGGAGAGCCGGAGGGCGAGGACGATACACGCAGGACCAGTCTCTCTCCGGCTCATTTGAATTAGCTCTCCTTTTTCCCTCCACGCGCTCCCTCTCTCCCGCGCGGAGGTTCGCGCAGGCTGGCGCTCGAGGGAGGGCAGGGGGGCCAGCTCCGACAAATTTCCGAGGGGAAGGCTGCTCTCGCTGTGTTACCCCTCGACGTATCCTGATTAATGTTGCAATGAAATTCCCGGCCGGGCAACGACAACGGTTCGCGCGCCGTCCACCAAAATCCCCAAACATTCACCAACACCAGCCAGTCGCCGCGAGCCAACACCCAGCCAAACTTCCCACTGTCTAATAATCCTGCCAGCCCCTCCGCTCCCCGCCACCTTCGCTTTTTCTCTTAAACGATTTTTACCGCGCACCACGTGTCCCGCTCGCCTTCCCCTAATACTTATTAATGGAGAAGCTAATGCGATTGAAAGACACTGGCTCGCGCGCGCGCGCGTCTGAAATTGAGAGAGGATTTAAATGTCGCTTACCCGAAGCGAGAAACTATTGTTTCCTCGAGCGGCGCTGGAATACGCCGGAAGTGAAATGGGGCAAACACTGCGGCGATAATGGAGTTTGCGGGCGGGGGATGGATAGAGTTAATGCGATAATGCAATCTGTCCGGCGGATTCTCGGGAGAACGGCAACTGGCGGCTAAGTGTCGGCTGGCGAGGCTCGTTGAAAGCCTCGGAGTATCCACCTGTCGCTATTAGAGTCAATGGGAGCTGGCTCTTTCATTCTCTAGCACCGTCCTATGCTCGCGCGCCCTTCCCACATATCCATACGCGAAATATGAGGAAAGCAAGGCTCTTGGTCCGAGTAACAAGAGTAATAGTTAATGAAACTTGCTGGGTCGCCGAGCCAATGATATTCCTGCTGTCGATTAGAAAAGGAACTAGCCTGGACAAAGGTAAAGGTGCTCTGCGGTCGCAGGCGATAGTGGCGATCAATATGCAATAGCCGATATTGGCAGTAGTGTCCCGTTACCGTTGTGTCGGGAAGCTGTGGGAATGGTAGGTAGGTAGGAGGAGGTGGTGGCGTTATGTGACATGGAAAGGTCGGATATTCGACCTCGCGGACGATTCTCCGACTAGCGACGTGCACGAGACAGTTAATCGCAGGCGGACGCGGACGCGGAGACACGCTCTGGCGCCCAGCCAGTTCCCAATCCTCCCAACTCACCAACCGATCGAACTCTTCTCTCGCATACTTTGACTCCCAGCCAGATCTCATCTTCCGTGGACCCCTCCCCCTCCTGCTTACCTTTTTCTATCACCTCTTTTCAGATTTAATGACGAACGCGCTTACTCGCTCGCGCTCCCTCGCTTCATTCGCCTCACAGGGTGAAAAGGCCAAGGTCTATTCTTCCTCGAGTTCCTTCTTTGAGGCTGCCACTTTGTAATTGCGTGTCTCTCCTTACTGGAGAGGGCCGGCCACCCGTTCCCAGACTCTCGGGGGGCAATCGTAGCTTCGTTAACGAGTCGTGCCCCGAATAGTGCGCTTCCTCGCTCGGTGAAAGAGCCGAGGCTCTGAAAGAGGGGCGCGTGTTGCGAGGATTTGAGAAGTAAAAATGATTTTTCGCCAGGTGGGCGGGAGGGAACGCGCGCCTCTGACAATGAGGATCGTTTATCAGGGACGCTAACGAGTGCGGCGGCGCGGCGTCGTGGCGCTTTCATGCGGCAAAGATAGCCAGCGACGGAGCGTGAAATTTACGGTGAACCCGAGTTTCCTGGTATACATACAGACTCTTCTCGGACCTGGCCACCGCCACCTCTTCCCGCACTCTCTGCTCGACCGTGCACGGGTTCTCTCGCCGAGATTTACCTTTGCCGCTTTGACCATTCGACTGCGCTTGCGACCCAGTTATTATTTGTTAGTCGGCTGTCCTCCGTTCGTTCGTCCTTTAGTTTCTACTCTGCCGATCCGAGCCTCGACTTATTCCGGAGAGCGAGCGTATAGCGAGCAGGCGTACTGCGCCGCGGGAGAAGTGCGCGGAAGGTAAACAGCTGATTATGCCCGGACACGAATCGCACACTTTGGTGGAGCTCGGATCCTCTCGAGTATTAATAGATCGACGGACATATCGCATCTCGTCTCAGGGTCGGTTTACGTTGCTGGCGGAGACCTCCTTCTCTCACCTTCTCCCGGCCGAGCCAACCTTTCGTATATACCTTTCGTATAGGTCAGTCCCTTTTTATAACCTGTAATTGGTAATTGGATAGCAATTAATTTACTTTCTTCTCAAAGTACCTCTCTGCCAAGGGGCATCCGGTAACAAGTAACAATAGTCTCCACTTGGGAAAGAAAGGCGGGTTCACAGCACGCCGGGACAAGTTCGACAAGAAAGTACGGCTTTTGTCGAGTGTGTGTGTGTGTCCGCTCCCTTCTCCACGGGCTTTTCTTTCTCATTAAAGATTGGCGAACCTAGCTCTCCCCTGAGCTCCATCTCGTTTCCCGTTTCTAATGTATTGTGTCCCCGAGAGAGGCGTCCAATATCCCTGGCAAAGCCCAGTCCAATAAGTACTCGGATTTTATCTGACCGCGTTGAAATTTGGCGATAAGTTAGTCTTCCGTTAGCGGTGATCCGGTAGCCGGGCAAGGGCGGGGATAAATCGATCAGAGCTTCTGGCAGATGGGCGGCCTTATCGTCGCTGGGACACCTGGACAAACTGTCGATAAGTCATTTGCCTGGGCCTAGAAAATCTCCTTTTATTTACGGCTCCCCCCTCCTTTTCCGGCTCCGATGCTGGCCGATAGCTGCGCCAAGTCGAGCTGCTCCCCTCGCTAGTAAACTAAGCTTTCTCTTGCCGGACTTTCACCTAACTCATTACGATCTATGCTTCCTCTCCTGGGAGGCGGAATTCATAAAATTCATTACGCCAGTCTGGCTGCGGGCACGCGAAGAGTTGCGACTAGCACGCGTGCGATATTGCGCCGCTTGGGAAACGAGGGACTAATTGTAATGAGCTGTGGGAGATGGTATGCCCATAGAGGTATGGACAAAAGGGAATTCGGTAGAGATGGAAATCTTGCTCTGTTATGTTACGCTCGGAAGGATTCGAGGACACTCGAGAATCGGGGCCCTTTCGACAACCTCGCCATTAAATTATTCGCTCTCTCGGATCTGCCTTCGAGTGCTCGCCGCCTCTTTTTCCCCTGTCGAGGAGAGCTGAAAATTCCATTTAAAGTTGAGCTACGCGTTTGCTAGAATCTCGTTTCTGCGGCACGGTGAGTTTTTCAGGGCCACTAATTAAATAGTTCCTAGACTCAAACCGCCGAAATTTCGATTATTCTCGATCGATGTATAAGCTAGTAATTTGTAGACGACACAATATGTCCTCGAGGGAGTCTGATTGAACGAGGCGAGAGGAGTCGGGGGGCGGGCGGATGGCTGGCGACAAAGGAACCCGATAACAAGGGTAGAATACCGCGTCAGGTGGGAGAGAACCGGGAGCTTTTTAACGATAATTCTCGTGGAGCTCTCGCGCATTACGAGGCCCGCTTGCCCTCCAGGCAGGTTGCTTTCAGGCAAAATTCTGCCCGGTCGAGAGAGTGAACCGGCATGGGTGTCTAGCACTGTGCAATTCAGATGAGAGAAGAAGCAACGGGAAAATGTTATTATTCCGCTGGGGAATATTTAAGGGCGTGTTAGTTTATTCCACTGCCAGGTTGCGGTCCGCTGTACTCCGTCGCTCGTCTCTTCCGAGGGTCGAGGCTGCCTTTGGCTTTTCCTCCAACTCGTCTCGTCAACAGGCCGACAAATCGGATTACGGAAGGGCGGGCCGCGTCTTCCTCCTGCCTACCGAATTTCGTTAGTCCTAATCAGCCGCACTTTCTATTGTAGCGGAGAATGCATTTTTAAAGCGATTATTTGCATAAGTCGTCGAGAACGTTTCCAAGATTCCTCTAGGGTGAATCTATTAATTACACCGATGCGGTGGTTCCGCGGCTAGAGGCGGGTCGACCTATGAATCTTAATTAGATGAACGCCAGTGTAATTGGTTGATAGGAGGGCTCGATGCCAGTTTCACGGCTCGATTAATTAACTCACGTATCACGTGTACTCGCATAATCAGCCAACTGTAAAATCCTGGCGTAATGCCAGATAGTTTATGATGTCGAAACTCCCGCGAAACTCATTACGAGACACGTGTTTGCATCTTCCCCGGGCCGCGAGGGTCGCGGATCCTTCACCCTCGAGCATCGATATCCCCGCGCATCGGATCGCATTGTTCACCAAAGCCCCAATCAATTACCCACTCAGATCATTACTATAATAGATGGGCTGGGAGATAAATCAGCCGACGTTAGAGCGGTTTCTCGAACTCTCCACTCTCCATCGGGATCGGCCGGTGAGTGGCGAGTGACGTTGGCAAAGTACTAACAAGTACCAACAAAAATATCTCTCCTTGCTTTTTGCTATTGACGTTCTGGTCGGCCGCTCGCAACACTTTTACCACGGCGATTCTGCCCGCATTGTCTCCAGTTTCCTGCCGCTTTCTTCTGTTCGCTCCCACTCGTCGCGCACGTACTGTACCCTCGACTTGGCGCGTGTCCTAGTACCTTTACATACTACAGTGTTAACTGTCGCTGGATTTGCTCCCAGTAGCGTTGAATATGAGATACATGCGCGATACACACGTAGGAAATAAACGCTCGAGGGAGAACGAGCAAGTTTTGGGGCGACTGCCAGTCGGCCGCAGGTTCCCCCCGGGTCTGAAGAACGAACCTCAACTATTCGCGCTTTGTCTCGCTGGCTAGACCAGCGATATCCGCACGCGACGAGACCGAGGCGAGATAGGACGCGCGGTTGCGGCTCGCTTAACCATTTCCTCTCTTCCACGGAGATAACATTATTCCGTTGAACGAGATAGAACTCTTCGTTTCCTACGGGGCGCTCGAGCGTTTCCCGCACGCACGGAGGATCCCGCCGCGATCGGCTCTGGAAAGCGACCAGTGATTATATGAGAAAGCGCGCGGATATTTGTCCATTGTCTATCGCGCGGTAAGAGAGGAATGCGCCGGCGGCGAGGGCGAAAAGCCGAGTCGCGCGAGTAGAATGCTCGCTGAATCAGGCTGTAATCAGTCTCTAGCAATTTTAGAACGCGGCCAGGGCCTCGGCGCGCGTTAGCCGGCAATTAAAACTTTCAGGCTCGACCTCTTTTCGCGCGCTCTAATCTCCGAGCGGCGACTACGCTTCTTTCGCGACGCCGGATCGGACGTGTCTCCCCTGGTTAGTGCGAGTGCAGACGGGGGGGCTAATAGAGTCGTAAAAGGCATGAGAGGCTCACAGGTGGGAGAGAAAATTGGCTGGAAATGCAATTGCGTGAAAGGCAGCCGCGGTTCGTCGGAAGGGACGACTAGGAGAGGGAGCGTCGAGAAGGGAATGGAAGGGCCGGGGCAAGGAAAGGTTGAGGCTGAGGGAGGGTAGGGCCAGGGTGCCCCAAGTGTATTGCGGATATTAGAATATTTGAGGGGAAAATGAGCCACCCTTCGTTGCCACGAATTGCATCGCTTCCCTTCGACCTCGATCGTTACATTCCTCTGGAACTGCCATTAATCAGCCGCCCAGCATACTAGCAACAGGCTCAACATCAAAACCAACCCCCAACCATAAGAATCCACCCGGCGCCATAGCGCTCATTGGAATACGAAATTCCAGATACCTTAAAGAAAAAGCATAAAAATCGGCCGAAGGGTAATTCCGAATCGAGTGGAAAGGATCGATCGGCCAGGCCAGCGTCCGTGTTTCCATGGAATGAAGTGAATCGGGATAAGCGGGCTTATGGACCGGTGGCACGCGAGAGCCGACTTAACGAGAAAAGTTGCGCGAGTGCTTTTTTACTGGAATACATTGGTTCCTCTAGTTGGAGAGCACCGCGCCGCGCCGGCAAGGGATGGGATTCAATAAACTATCCCGCCCGTTAGCATTCTAGTGAAAAGATCCTTGGCGCGGCAACAGACTCGAATCTAACGAGAAGAATGGAAAAAAATGGAGGATACTCCGAGCGAGCGCGGTCCTTTAACGAAAGTTGGGCCAATTACAAGTTTCGAGGATCAGCGAGAGCGCGCGCTCGCTATTTGAAAGGAGGTTGGCTCCGGAAAGCATTTCTGTCTAATCAAGTCGGGATTTTTGAGCTTCAAAATCCCTAGGTTATATTCCGGGTTGGCCTAATTCAGTGATTAGAGTCATGACATGTTGACACCTGGTATAGCTGGTATAGCTGTAGGTAAATCAGCCGGCGTTTAGATTCGCAGCTCGCCGGGTGAAACTTGAATCCCTTCTGTTTGCTCGGCTGGGAATCTAAAGCGTTTCTGGTCGCAGCAGCAGCTCTCGGCGCCTGGCCTTACTCAACCTCGAAGGAAGGCACTCTCGCGAAAAGATAAACGACGAGGCTTGCACCCCTTTCATGCTGGAACACCGGCTCGATATCTCACCGACCCCTCTCATCGGGAAGAACGATCCCATAACCAACCCTACCAACACTCTTCCATTCTTTCTACCCCCCCACTATCTTCCCAATCTTTTACACCTCCGTCTTTCTACCCACCACTTTCATCCTTCCGCCATTTCGCATTGGGCTCCTCCCAATCCCTCGCCCGGCTTTTCTTTACTAGTACATAGTATGTAAGTACAGGAAAAATATATATAATAAGAATAAAGTATATCTGGTAACTTGAATTTCATAGGAATGTTTCCAGATTTTGTCCCTCATCTTGTGTATTGTGTGCAAGGTGCTTCACTTGCTTTTGAATCGCTAATAATGGACATAGGTCGTTGAAAATGTACTAGTTATACGGTGTTCAGCAATTTTAATGTATAAGGAATCTTTACCAAGTCCTTTCCAACGCACTGGAACTCATTTATAATATCAAATTGCATCAATAATGAAGGGGATGATTAAAAGGCAAATCACTCTCCCTGTACGTGGCAAGGTCGATCGTCACTCGGAGTAGTCAGGCCGAAAGTGCTCGTTCGATTGGACCTTCCAATGAATCTATAGCCAGGGCAGCATAGATTGAATGCTAGAAGAAACGTCAAGTCGCTAAGCGTTCACGATCAACTATCCCACCTTGGTCCCTAACGATCCATGTGACGTCGCATAATCGATGCGAAAAAGGGCTTTGCCGATCCGACTGGGAGTAGTACAGTGGAAAAAGTGTGTAGTAAACGCGCGAGGTAAGTTCCCACTGTTAGAGCGAACGGTACGATTGTTGGATTGTCCCATCGATCGAAGCAGCCCGTAGATCCCAGGGTTGCCTGGGGCTAAGAGTCGGGAGGGTTGCTATGGCTACCAGCGCCGGCTTCTGCCAGCGTGTCCCATCGGATTCTACAACCCAGCGGCGCACCATCGCCACCATCTCTCCGGCTCCTCCGGCAGTAGCGCAGAATCCAGCGGTGCTCAATTCGACTGGTTTGGCTGGCTGCCTGCTCCGTGCATATCTTTCGCGATTTCACGGCTACGGGACGGGATGGCACGTGGTGCACCCTTTTCTCCGTCTGAATTCGGAATCAGTCTTCAACTACCACCCGGACCGGTCCCGGGCGCACGGACCCCCTGCTACACCTACACAACCAGCCTAGCCTCTTCTCCCCGAGCGAGTCGCTCGACGACGAGTTGCACCGCGCTTGCCAAAACAGCCGGTTATTGCGCTTCAAGACCCCATCCAACTCGACTACCGCCCCACCCCCTTTATCCAGCCAAAGTCGCCTTCAGGACCCACCGGCGCGCAATAATAGAATGAATTCGACGGTTGAGATGCGATCCGAGTACCAGAGGGCCTTGGACAGTATTCGTCAAGTGAGTCAGATTCGAATCAATTGGCGCGGAGGGAATTCTCCCATACTATTTCGCCAAGCCGATGAAAAGGATGGGGCTTGAAGCCTCGCAGTCGGGATTCACTTTATTGAGAGTAAACATGGCGGACATGGAAATCCGAAAATCCGAGCTTTCGATGGAAGCCCCTTGCAAGGACCTCTTCAATATCCTGATACACCGACGAGGGAGAGGGAGGGGGCAGGGGGAGGGGGGGGGGGGGTGTATTGGAGTTGCATCAGCGATGAACCCGTGTAATCTTATTCGGGCTATTCCTCCTTTTGCAAGACGCGCGCCACCGTGTTGTCGATCGGACAATAGGGCGGGAGAACAATGCTCGAGGAAAGTGATTGTCTCCGAGTTAGTCACCATAGCCCCCGAGTGACTTTGTCGTCCGTTGTCTGTTCCAGTGTCGATAGATTCGCCGGGAAAGTTGATTATCACTCGACTGGAAGTACATGCATTATGCAGCCCTCACGGATCCCATCTCGATCGTACGTGCGTGCCTGCCGCAGGACCTGCCTCGACCAGTTACACCCAGCCATCACCACCTTTCCGACACTGCCTTTGCTTTTCACCTACCTTTCCCATTCCACCCTCCCGCTCTTTCTTAGCATCGATCCCTTTCAATTCTCCCCAACGATTGTTTTCCGTCTGGCTGTCTTCGCAGCTTTCCCAGCTCGCTACTTTTACCTCCGAAAAAGATGGAAGCGTACCATACCCGGAGCACGTGCCGCATCAGCCAACCTTCCATCCTTGATATACCCCTAAAGATATAGCCTTTTCCTCCGCACCCTTATCGGACGCCCAGCTTTCCTTTAGTTCCGGGATTGGTACGTGGCTCTTCGACGTCTTCGAAGGAAATTGCAAGCGAAGCGATTGGCTCCCTGCCCGTCTGGAAAATTGATTCCATTTTATCTTGGCAAGGGAATTTTGCCTTTTAATGTCGACACACGGACACGATAGGTGCACCGTGGCTTAGTACCACCACAGCCTCCCTTAGATTCCCTTTAACGAGCTGGCATTTATGGCGCCGCATCCCGTCGTCCCCTGTCCTCGTGGATGCTCTTCTTTCCCTTTTTGTAGCTTCTCCGCGGGCTATTCCACACCGCTTAAGACCCCTGCCTGCCAGCCCGTGCACCCCACACCTTAAACGCAACCCCCTTTTCATTTTATTATCTGAGATGAGAGTAATTCTTCTTCTTTCCGCTCGGCGCCCCCTTATGCTGCAGCGTGCGCCGCAGGAGTTAGACTTTCTTCCCAGATACTCAGAGGAATGCATGTTTATGTCTGCATTAGGAGTTTCAGGATTAAAGTAGTGAGAGCAGGCTTCTTATCCACCGCTCCTTCTTTATCAGGACGAATGGTGATGCGTTGCATCAGCAGTGGTATAAGCAAGTTTTACCGGGCCAGCATGAGCCCCAGTTGCATCGTTGATTTGCAACTTGAATCTCGAGTCGAAGAAGTATCTCTTGGTAGTTGCACTCCGATTTCTAGGACAGTCGAGAATGGGTGGTATATCTCTGGCTTTGGTAATCTCGGCACATCGCTGGGCAGAAAGCGGGGAATTTCTCGGGAGATTTGTCTTGGGACGGGGATAGGAGTGTCCCTCGGGGCCTCCGGGATCGGGAGCACGCCAGGGCAGATATACTTTTATGAGATGCGTGGACGAAAGGAGTGGGAGGAGGCGCATAAGAAATGGCCCCACAATTCCGAGGGGATCCCATTCTTTTTCCCGGCTGTGCCTGCCTTCTCAGCTCTTCTTCACTGTTACGCGAACACCGTCCCAACCATCCACGATACATATTACTTCCCGCTCGTCGCTTCCAACTTTAGTTTGCGGTCGGATTGCATTTCTCGAGCTCGAAATGTCTCTTGTTTGCGTGGTCGTCTGATCACAAGTCCAGTTAGTAATTTCACGTTCGAATAGGTTTTTCCCGCCATGCATACATTTACCCCGGAGGTTGACAGAACTGAGTCCCAGCGGCTGGTGGGCTGCACGCGACGCGACAGCAGACACAGACGAAAAGAGGCTAATGCAAACAGATGCAAATATTATGCAGGGCACATACTCGGCATTGCTCCATGGAGTGGAGTGCGAGAGAAGGCGACGCGTCGCTGCACGTAGACCGCTTTGTTTTCAAATTGCACATAGCCGTCCCGACCACCCACCCATCATCCCCTTCACCCTCGTCCGACTATATCATAGCAGCCGCCGCCGCCGCGGCCGCGGTAATAGCCACGTCGCATCAACGCTTACAGGCCCACGCTCTCTTCTCGCCCTTTCAAGCGGAAATCTCCCGCTCGAGAGCGAATCAGCCAAATCTCTGAATTCTATGTGGCACCAAGGCGAAAATAACTCTTTGCCCCAAGGATTCCGGGAAGAACGAGATTATACTTTGGCCAAGGACGCTGCCTCGATTTCGGAGAATATCAAGCTCCAGCGAATTTCGTGGCAAGTGTGCGCCGAGGAACCGAGTATGCTGCGTCTATAGCGTGGGATAGGAGAGTCCCGATAGGTTCTCCCCCGCTAAATCGAACGGGAGAGTGGAGAGAGAGGGCTGATAAATTTAGATGAGAATTGAATCGGCACAGCCAACTCGCTTCGAGTAAGACGTTCGGAATTTTCGTTGAATGATTAAGAGAGATTTCCTTTCGAAAATTCGCCAAGGAATCGATTTTTGTTTTTCGCATTTTCGGGAACTACGGACTTTTGCAAATGTCACATAAAAAGGATTTCTTCAAATTGCAAAAATTACGGTAGATTTTAATAAGCATTTTTCTAAAATCGGTGGGCAGAATTAGTTGAAAACTACTGAGCCGATTTTCACCAAAACTTGGACAAATCCAGAGTATACCTGTAGGTAGGGCATGCAATAAACGAATCAATCTTAATTACTCTCAATCCACTTCCTCCTACAAGATTCACCGGCACATGAGGAATTGTCGGATTCATTGATATTAAAGAGGTGTCGCAGAGGGCGGCGCGCAGGTTCAAGCTTAATTACGGCATCTTTTCAGCGCTTGGGGTGTGGCAGTCCTGACATTCTGACATCCTGACACGTTCCCCGGCTTTTATCTTCCAGGCACGGAAATTCGCGGCTCAACTTGCATGCGCTTCTAATTATAAGAACCCCGTGGCTTTCGCGAGGCTGCGTGTCCCAGCCTCCTCCAACTCCAGCATCTCTCTTTTTTTCCCCCTCGACACGTGAAATTCATCTGCGTGCGCGGTGCCTTTGGAGTTTGGAGTAATGTCGGCGGCTGGATGACACTCGCGTGCCACTAATATCGGTTAGAGCCGAGAATCGTTGCTTATGGAAGCCATGCGAGTCGAGGCGCACGTGGTCGTTTAATCAAAGCGATTCCAGCGATCCCGACAGCAGTCCGATTGCAGTGTGATTGAACGCCCGAGCATCATTTCCTCGGCGAACCCCTGCCCTGCGCACCTTCCACCTTCCACCCTAGGGAACGATATCGCCGTATCCCGAGCCGACGCACCAGCCCGCTTCTTTCCTTCCCTCCCTCAGCGGAATCGGCCTCGAGGGCCCCTTTCAACTTCAACTACCACCACCCAGACGGAATTCCCTGACTTAACTCTCCACATGCTTCCACACTATCCCCGCGCCCTCTTCTCCGCCCGCAACCTCCCTTTTTCCATGCAATCGGATAGAGCTGCATCTGCATTAGTCCATTGCTGAGAATTAGAGGGGAAAAATCGTCTCGGGGTTTGCAGACGTGTATAACATAGAGTTGTATCGTGTTAAGTGGTTGGCTTGCAAGTTACGATTCTCTAAAAGGCTGCTGCTTAAAAAGGTCGAGCAAGTACCAATTGAACTAAACCGAGGATATAACTTGCATTACCGGGAAGAGGTAGATATAGTACGAAACATGCTCTCATTTAATTACTGGTTGGTGGAGAGTGGCGAGTGGGCGTTGCTGGATACCACAGATGCGATCGAGCTCGCTCGTGCAAAGGGCGCATAATTCAATATGCCTCACCCCCTGGTCAACCTATCGGCCGCGGCCGATCGTTCGATCACCCTTTCGCTCGCGTCCCGCTCAACTCCGCTGGTTTATTACATTCTAGCGGACACGTCCACCTCTCCCCCCTGGGTACACCGATATCTATATATATGTGTGTGTATCCGCCTAACGCGGATCGTGGTTGCAACAGGATTCAATAATTTCGAGAGACGAGCGGCTCTCGGAGTAAGTCCGTTTGTTCGGAGGCCGCGCGCCGCGGAATCCGATTGTCGATAAACCGATAAAAAGGATAAAGGCTGGGCCGATGGGTTTAGTGGCATGTAGGGAGTGTACCGATAGTTGAAGGAAAGTGGCGGGGCCACTGCTTTATTTTCACTCCTGCCGGCACTATGAATCCATATGTGCGACGAGGGGCTTGTGCCAGGTGGGGGCTGCTGGTGGTGGAGGAGGTGGATGGTATATGTACGTGTATCGGTGGAGCGAGCACGCAAGCGCCCTGGTGCCGAGAGTTTTCGGAATATGCCGACGATTCAAAGGTCGACGAACCATCGACATTGTGAACCTCGGCTAGTAGTTGCGAGTCCCAGTCCCCGCCGGATTTCACCACTCGATCAGCTAGTGAAGTCCGCCCCCGAATGCCGTCGGGACAAAAGCCTGATCGCGATCTCGATCTCGAATTCTCTTATCGGCTCCGAGACAGATGATAGTTTTCCAAGGAGCCAACGATTAATCGACGGTAACTGTCACTGGCCTCTCGAGTGACTAATGCACTAAAGAGCGAGGGAGGGTGGATGCGAGTCAGACTCTCCCTCTGGAGGCTGGCTGGCACCTTTATTTCCGGAGACACGACTTCCCATGGGGATCTCCGGGGGCGGCAGCGCCCGGCCAACCGCGCCGTCATTTCCGCCAGCTTTTTAATCCGACACACCCATCCACCATTCGCTCCAAATTCCCCAATCCAGCCCCGCTATCTCTGCTATTTTACTTATTGTTAGCCGGAATTCATCAACCGGCTGGGAGATCCACGTGAAAAATTGGGCCTGCACGTGGCCGCACAGTTATACTAGTTATTTGTCACGGATGGCTTTCAGCCAGTGCATCGGGAGAGATTGATAAGAGAGAGCCGGCTTGAACAGTACAACAATTGAATATTTGCGGGAGGGAATCCTCGCTTGGAATGAGTGCAGCTGCTAGGGCTCTAATGAAAGCGAGCTTGTCCCTTCGCCGACAAGTCATCTAGCCAGGCTCTCCTGCTTCCTGATGTGTTACCTATCCCACCCCTATCTGGATAATGCCGCTCTAGTTGAAGGAAACACGTGTAACGCTGCATCGGTTGCGCCTGTCTACCTGCTCCCGCGATAACGAGGAAATTTACTCGCCCGAAAGCTGAGCCGACCTACCTCGGATTTAGTCGAGCGATTAATTAATTAAGCGGCGTGCGGCGCCCGGTGATTAGTTACTCTTTCCAAGAACCAAAGGGTTTTGCAAGCTTTCCGCCAGTGGGAATCTACTCTGTCGATCGGCGCACCAGAGGAATTCAGTGGGAAATGGAAGGAAAAAAAGAGCGTTGAAGCGGCTCGACGTAATTGCGGGAATTTCATTGGGGGCTTTGGCGCTGGTCGAAACGTATGTAAATTGGTGTATCGTTTCATTAGCAGAAGATGAACAGTCGGGCGGACAGCTGTTAACCACACCGGCGCACAATTGGAAAGCGGCCGCGAGGCGACGCCTCTTGCGCTGCAACGCTTAATTTGTCCACCCGACGGCTATTAATTAATAACGCCTGAAATAATAGTCTGCGTATACATTACGCGTTCAGGCGATTCAAGTGAAAGTAGGTCTCGTTGGTTAACACATTGTTGCCCGGCTATTTTATCCCGAAGTTCACGCCTACCGCAGAGGCAATTTTCGTCATCGAGTGTACAAATATTTACAAAATTAGACAAACTTTTGTGCGCAAAGGAAAGAATACACGTGATTGATCGCAACACTTGATTGACTTGATCCACTTGATCTGAATTGGTATGAGAGTCGACGCAATTGCAGTGCTAAAGGCAGTAGAGGGGAGTAAATGTTGGTGGGATTAAAGAGAGTGAGAAGGCTCGCTTTAATCAAGCCAAAAGTTATTCCGATATCATCGTTATTAGCCTGCGGTAGCAGGGCGGAGTGCGATATAAATTAGGGGGGCTTGAGCTTGTACCGCTGGACTTGACTCACGCTCCGCTCCGCTCGGTTCCACTCGGCTCCGCTGCCGACCATTCTACCCTATCCATCTACCCCTTTAACTGGCCTCTGATACACCCACACAGGACACCCTCTTGCCCATCAGCATCGGTATAACGGAATGCAAGCGTTTGTCCCAGCTAGTGGAAACCTCACTCTAATGAGACTAACGACCTCTCTTCTCTCTCTCCTCTGCTTCAAACTTCGAATTCAAATCGCATCGATTTCCCTAGCACCTCATTTCCTAGTCTATTTAGCATTCGCTCTCGCAAAAAGTTGTACACTTTTTTGCATAGTGGAGCAGAACTCGCGTGTTTTATAGAAGAGTTCTTCTCGCCTTTTATCTCTTGAATGTAGAATTTATCTGTAGGGGATGAAGTGGACTCTTGCGCAGTCGTGTTAAAGTGCTGCTTCCTGAGCAATTTGCAAATTAGTCATATGATCTTAGGGGAGGCGAGGGTTTCGTGATGATCCTGGGAGACAGGGTGGAATTAAATGTCACGGAGAGGAGTTTGCATTATCCCTGGGGAATCGGACCGGTGCTCTCCGCTGTTCTGTCACACTCTAGTTTAATTAGTTGATATCTGATGAGGGTCCCGAGCCTCGTCCAGCGTCCAATCCCATTGCTTTCCAGGATGTTTGGCTCGGCGAACTCGAAGAATTCTTCGCAGCAAAGCCTCCTGTGTTTTAATACTTCTCTCCACGAGAGAATCAACGCAATTTCTCTGCCAAAAGGCAGTTCTATTTGTCTTGGCCGCTTTCCGAGTTCGGAGAGAGTTAGTTCGTATTCCGGCTAAAGAGAGCCACCCTTGCCGACTGAACGACCCCCTCACTCTGGCTCTCTACATTCCGTTCTCTCCTCACGTACTTTTCGCGCGAGCCACACTGCCAAAACTGTGGCGATCTTCTGCTTCCTGGCAACGTAACATTTGCGACCCTCCCAATCCGCACAATTCGCCGGATAAGACACAGTACAATTCACATTTATCAGCAAAAAGTGCTAATTCGACTGAACTATGTGTTAACAAGATGACTTGTCTTTGCTGTTTCAGATTTCCTGTCTCGTACCATCGAAAAATGGCATGGCCAGAATCCTCGTCCGAGGTCTACCTGTTAAACGCGCAGGAAGGACGATACGAAAATAATGAGGCTAACGTAGGACGGGCATCGATGGGAGAAACCAGTCTCTAGAATGAAGCGAGTCCAAGAGGCAACAGAGATGAGCCGGCCATCAGGGTTTCTTAGCATTTAGAATCGGGCGAACCCTTCGTATTAGAGAAATGTTAGGTAAATCGCGATCGGACTTGAAAAAGAAGCAGTTCTTTGTCGTGTGACCGGTTGAAGAGGGTGGGCAAGCGAGCGCAACCTTTTGCTTGCTTATTAAATCGATGAAAAGACGCTAAAATCGGGAAGAGTGATAGAGGAGGGTAGGTCGGTCGAGCCTAGGCCGATTTGGGATTAGGTATTTGGAAGGGACTCACTCCTTCCGGCGATTCGTCAACCCTTGCCTTCACGTACTCCTCCCCCGCCACAAAGATGTTCGGATCGAAATTGCGCACCTGGATGGAAGCACATATTGTGCGATCGAAGAAGAAGAAAGAGAGGAAGAAGGGCGAGAAGGGATTCGATTCGAATTGCAATTCTCCAAGAAGCCATAGTGCCAATCGCTCTCCTGCACTGCATCAGGTGAGTCTCGCCGAATATCTCATCCAAGTCATTTCTATTCTCCAACAAGCTCCAATCTGATGTGGCTGTGTTCGAGGTTCGAGGAAGACCGAACGATTGAGACTTGAGCCACCCTTGCAATCCGAGAACTTCCTTCAGCGTGTCGTTGCCTCGCTTTCCCTCTCAGAGCCAGCTACTCTTTCATCCCCTCTTTCACAGTCACATTCAGGGTGATACACTCGGCTTGTATTCACTAGCCACAAGCATAGGTTGCGATGGATGATGATCCTCTATTATTATATTTCTAGCCAGATTATCCCCCTTGGGGCACTGATTTTGTCTAGAATCTTAGTTTCTCGGTCCAAACTGAAGAAATATCAAGCATTTGGATGAATTCAGGAACCTTCAATATTTCATCTTTTTTGACATCTTTGCAACTCGCCCGATATCAACATTTTTCGAGAGTTCGAGCTCCAGAAGTAAGATTCTGCGCGGAATTAGTCGGCCAGAAGCCGTAATTCTCTCGTACGGAGGATATTTTCGAAAACTCTGAAGAAAATCACTAAACAAGTCATAATGATTCCAAGTCAAGTGAATCACATCCTGTTTCTATCCAGAACTCTGCTCTTGTTTTCTTTTAGATTCTTAGATTCCAAGCTGGACCCATTTCCCTTCATGCGTCCAAGCAAGCCAGCAGCCATCCAATTAGGGCCAAGCGTGCACTTGTTCAACCTTTTAACTCTTACTTACTGAGATGACTTATGTGCTTTGGCGGGCGGTTGAGAGTATGGCGGACTGGCACATGGAGAAATAGTGGCCTTGGAGAAACACCGCGACCGCCTTTTCATAATTACTCTTGACACGTTGGCTAATAGTTTCAACATACGCGCGACAGAAATAAAGTAGACTCAACGAAAAACCGGACCGTACTCTATTTCTATTTCTAGCAACTTTGTTTAATCGAAGAGCCAAGTTATAAAAGGTCTGCTTAATGGTACGAGGGTGTATTTTTAACAGGGTCGGCCTGTAAACCGTGGTAAATGTGGTTTTCATAGTAAATGTGCTCGGTGGATGAACTGGGAGAGAAGAGGGACTCCCGAGATCGATCGTTCCTCGTTCCCCTCGCTGGCTGACCAGTCCCACCTTATACTACTGCACCCGCCAACTAACTTACTCTCCGCTCGACCATATCTACTTCTTCCTTCCTTACTCCACCCTCAATTGATGAACATGCTCGCCGCTCGTCGGCCTGCTTTGATCAACCCGGTACAAAAGAGAGCACACGCAATGGGAGCTACATGTTGCGCTTGAAGCGAAATATCGGCAGATAACGCTCCAAGTTTCCGCTATACCTGTCCTGGCGGCTTCCTCTGTTTCCCTCTGGCGCGATAACACGGCGCCGTGCGGTGCCGCGTCATGTGTCGTGTCGTCCCACTTCTTCTTCGCTTGCCTCTTCAATAAAGAGGCCTGCTAGTATTTTTACCATGTACGCCGAGCGTAAGTCGCTCGCTGTAAAACAGGCATACATGTATACTATATACCCGCGTACTTCCCGATCGGGCTATAATAAAGGCCGTCATCTTAAATACCAACGTTAAATAATCCAGGACTCTTTGATTGACTCGGACAGGTACATCCAGTGGATTCTCCGACGAAGAACGTGGATGGAATCCGGCTGCACGGGAGCAGTTACAGTGGAACGGTGACGGCTTCGTCCGGAACTTCCGGTACATCGGGCGGGACGGGCAGTGTGAACCTTTCCTCGCCGGAAAGCGCCTACAGCACTGGATACTCCACCGACGGGACATCGCCTGGCGCGAGCTATCCGCCGGAGTATTACATCAACATCAGAACTGGCACCCACTACTTCCAGAGTAATAACAATGCTCGACCAAGGCGAGCGACCGAGGCGGAACTGGTCGCGGTCGCCGCGACCTCTTTGCTATCTGCTTCCACCGGCAATGGCAAGCTTCTCGACGGGCGGAAACTCACTTGCAATACCAACACTGTCACCAGGGATGTTAAGCAATCGAGGACAAGTACCCCTAACAAGGTACACTCGTTTATCCAGCGGTTCTTAGCCGCACGTCCTACTACTTGATGGACAATGGCAATGGAAGGACTCCCACGGGATCGCTTACCATAACTCTTCTCGGATCAGATTGATATTGATCGATCACGTGGGTGCTTCATTGAACGCGGCGCCTCACCCTTTCCAGTGGTTGCTTTTCCTATTAGATATAAAGCAAGATCTCAGTATAAGTTGGAGGGAGTGGGGCTGCATTTGAAAAGATAGCTTCGCAAGGTTCATCAGTGCGACACACACACACACAGTCTTTCCCGCCGCAATCTAGAGGAGTCGTTCGAGAAAAATAAGCAGCTTACGCGCCCTGCTTCCCTCGAGTCCAACCCACCACCGCACCGACCCGCACTCCTCTCCTGACCTAAATTTCACCCCAGGCAGATTTCCATTTCACGTGAGACGTTTAAGGAACGAGCAAGCTACGTTTGAAAAGCCACGCGGAAGCTCCTGTTATGTCCCTTTTTTTCTTCCCGTTTAGTTTCAGTGGCTGTTCAGGCCCTCTATGAATGCACCGCCCAGAAACCACCCCCCTGCAGCGCATTGCCATTGTCATTGTGAAAGGGCGGCTTATCATTATTTATTCAAGCAATGAAAGCCGTGCCATGCTGCGCCTGCATAGAAGCGATAGAGAGAATTGGCGACCCTGAATTGCAATCGCGTAAGGTCGCTGCGGCAGATCTTCGTGTCAAATACGAATTGGCCTCAATTGCCCGGAGTATTCGGTTGAATAGAACTTTTCGTGAGAGACTCCGATGGCGAGGAGAAACTGTGCTCTCTTCTCGACTAGCTAGAATCTAACAAGCATGTATTGCCGGCAGAACTCCGAAGCAGTGGGAAGCCGCGGAAAAAAAGAAGAAGCGGCGACGGCGACGGTCCAGCAGGAGCAGGATCGACGGTACGCGGAGGGCGGCCTACACCGGCGAACGGAATCATTCTCGGCGGATTCATCGCGGAACAGTCTTCCGGTGCCTTCGTCCATACCACCTCCGTTGGTATCAGCTCAGGTGCAATCGCCACGCGAGCGATCGCGAATCCGAACCAACCCGTGGCTATCGGCGAATTCCTCCGGCTCGAGTACCGGCGGCGTCAAGTCGCGGCTGACCCTTGACGAGAGCAGCAGCAGCAGCTCGGGCCTCAAGCTCACGGAAAGCTCGGGTAGTGCCAGTGACGTTAACATGAACACTGGGGGGAGGGAGAGCGAGAGCCAGGCCAAGAGGGAGTACAGGCAGGAGAGCCTTAGCGCTGGTCGGAGCCCGTGAGTTGTTATACAATACATATGCTATCCCTCTAGGTATCTCTATAGGTACATACACCGTTTATGTGTTGGATTGCTCCTACTGCATACGTAATGATCACGCTCCCCGATATAGTGATTTTAGAGTGATATGTTATTCATTGATTACTCTTCTTCCGCTTTCTGCCATTCATCTCTGTCCCGTTTTCTCTGGTCTCAGTGCTCGGTGGGCATTCTCGCTTGATTGTTACGATGGTCTATCTGTCACTGTTCACTCACCCGTTGGAATTAGCGATCACGCACCACTCACCCGAGCAGTAAAACCTAATGAAATCGCCTACAGAATCAATCAGAACTGGCGCGTGACGGATATCCGCTCCAAGCTTCCCCTGGCAATGCAAAGGCGCCCAAGCAGCAGTAGCAGCAGCAGTACCTCCGGCTCCTCGGTAACCCATAGTATACGTTCTTCCGAGGACGACATCACCCTCAACGAGATGATGGGCAAGTTCGACGAAAGCTACGTATACGAGAAGGAGACGGACATCCTGTCGGACAGTGACCCGACCGATTGCGAGGATTGCATAGACTCCTTGTCAGACATCGACACTGGCCAAGATGCTGGGGACGAGAACGATCCCCACGAGAATGACGACTTCGATTACATCGACAACGGCTCCTTCCTAGATCTAGATAATCTCGAATGCACTGGACACTTCCCTAATACCGGTCACTGCACTTATTTTACCTTCACCAGTGAGCTTACGAGGCGCAGTACAAGACTACGGGAGTCCCTACTCAAACGCAGGGCCAAAGACGATTCTCTCGGTCAGAGGTAATTTTCCTTCTCTTTAGCGATCCAATCCGCCCATCCACCACATTCTTCTTCTTCACACCGCACCGGCATGCTATCGCCGCACCGCGTACGCTTCTCATCTTTCTGCCTGCCAATATACCTACAAAGCCCTCTTTCTCACTTTTCAGTTCTTTATCTAGACTCCCATTTCGACTCTCACTTTCTCATAGCAAGTTAGTAATGTTCCATTCAATGGAACCGAACGGCAATGGTATCAAGGCTTTCTCCGATAATTGCAGGAATATTAATCTAAGGAATAGTGTGAAAAAGCAGACGACCCGACACAAGAAATTGGAAGAGAAGGGGCAAACTGAAAAGCGAAAGAAACGACTCTCCCAGCGACGGAAACTTAACGCAGACAAGTGCGACGACGCAACCGCCAACTTAAACCGGGTGCTCGTCGAGCGAATGCTCCTCAAGAATGCAGGCTTTAATCAGGGTAGTAGAAGTGTTGGTGGAACACCCATGTGTCTCCGCCGTAAAAAGCATGACGTTAATAAGAATCTCTCGCCAATGAGGCTGAATGATAATCAATCGATCTTGAGGCCGTCAATGATCGAGAGTGAGATGTTTAAAAGACGATCGAACTCGGTGGGTATTCTTTGCATAATTTCCAACTATACATATATAGTGGTACATACATACAAATCTATTCTATCCTTCCGATTGATATATCGAGACCAAGTTCAACTTATCTGTCGCAGGTCAGTTATGTTAATGGGAATTTAGTGAGGCGCCAAATAACCGGGAATACCTATATGACCACCTTTGCCTCGGAGATTGCGTTAATAGAAGCTGATAAGGAGGCAGACAGGAAATACCGTGAGCTCATACTAGAAGCGGAAAACATTTTGGTCAACATGCAAAAGAACCAAAACTTATGGCCTGTTGTCCCGTCGCCCTCCCGGAAATTCCATAACGGTGTGGCCAACAAGCGGGTCGAGCTTATTAAGAATACAGAACTTAATATCGAGCTGGCCCTCTCCAAGAGTAGAAACTCACAACCGGAATTGCAGAGCGGAAGTATAAAGGATCTAGAACACACTAGTCCCAAACGGCAATTCGGTCAGGCACCTTGTTCCCCGATTCACCGATTCATGGAACGAAATTCACCCATGGGGAGTCCTTTCCCTCTCAAAGAGAACTCGTACAGGCAAGAGATCCCATTATGCCCCGATTCACCAGTGTTGAGTAGAAGCGCACAACTCTCGCCAAGCAGAACAGTTGCGCATTCGCCTAACGGGCCATCGCAAAGTTCGCCTAATAGAAACCTACTTCGTCATCCACCTACGAGAATTTGCGATCAAGAATCGGCGGACTTGACTGCCTCGAGGATGAACACGAACTGTAATGGTCTTATGCGACAAGAAGTCGCTACCACTCCAATTCGTAGACGTTCGATGCTCGCGAGTAAAGTATGTGATCCGCTCTCACAGAGAGAGCTATTCGTAACAGGCAACAGGCAGGAAAGTGGCAGGGCATCATTGACCAAGGAAGAAGGCGGTGTAACCTCTAGTTCGTCGGACTCGGAGGAGAAATGTGATATAACAAGACGGGCGCCCTTAATGACATTTAGGTCTGTCTTCTTGAAATTTTCTAGTATTTTTAAACTCAACTGCAAATATCAATATTTTCTAAGGTATGTGATTTTCGTATAGGTCGGTGGATATGGGCCCAATTAAAGAAGCATCTTCCTACTGTCCCCAAAGTGAACCTGTCAAGCGAAAAGTGTATGCTGGCAGTGCTACTTATGGTAGAATTCAAAAGACCCTGGGAGAACATATGCTGTTGAGGAATTCCGACGGGGATACGGCAACTGATGATACTGGTATATTCATTCACTCTATATTTATTGTTTAGTGGAGATAGAATTCTTGTATCAATGCGCCTAAGTCTCTCAAACAACCTTTAATTCAATTTCAGACGATTCGAGAAGGTCACTCAAGGAAAGAATGGCCCAGCTCAGGCAAGAACGGCTTAACGCTGAGGGAAACGGAAACATTCAAGATCTTCAGGGGTCCCAACTTCAATTAACGCAGATGCGAAGGCAGATGTTAATGCACACTATAGAAGGATTGAAGCGAAGTCTCGAAGATCAGTCCGCGACATTAAAGCAGGCGTGCTGGAAACCCGTCTTGACTGACGAGTTGCAGTAAAATTGTAAAGAGGACATACGAGCTGATAAAGGCTGAGAGGCACCTTCCTGAAGTAGACTAATTATCATCAATCGCGCAATGTAGGCTGGGGTGGGCATCTGATGCAGCACTGTAATCATGAATTTACAAACTTTCCTTCGAGTAAGGAAGTAAAGTGTGAAAGACTGGGTATTTACAAGTTAATACATTCTCTTGACGTAGCCTGGACCAAGATTTCTCCAAGCCGTTTCATAAGTATGTATTGTTTGCCGAATACTGAATGTTCACGGCTATTCGTTTCGTGATAAAAATAGGGAGGGGAGGAGACCAGCATTAGATGAATGTTGAACAGTATTCAGTAAAGAATACATATATCAAATTTACAACACTTCGAGGCTTAAAGTTATCGGCTACTATCGTTGAAAGCGCTATACCGAGTTGATCTTGACATGAAGTCGATGATACGGAGAAAGCTCCGAGTTTCTACGCACTCTTCCGAAAAAGAAGGTATATATTTTTCTGCCTGTTTACACGGTAAGGAAAGCAACATTTGGATAATTGCATATTTCCAAGGATTGCGTTGTCCCTGATCTTTCTTTCTCAACTTTTGAAGAATATGATTTTGGGCAGGGCAATTCTTGCGTTTATAAACAGAGGTGCGCACTGCGCAGCAACACGACACTCCGAATTGGCGGAACTCGAGATGTTGGTGGGACAGGAATGAAATAACTGGTAGAGCAAAATTGCTCGATCATGCGCGAATGTTCCACACGCAGTAGGGTGTTCAGTGGTATAATAGTAAGATATTCTTGCCCCTAGACCCCTCACTTTCCTCACATCTGCATTGCCACGAGATACTTTAGAACCCTACGAGCGTTAGAAATAATTGGTTCAGGCCTATTCAATGATTGAAGTAATTTACTCCTAATCAGCCAACTTGGTAAAATAGCAGAAAGAAAGTAGGCATAAGGCATCCGAGAGTAAGTAGTAAGAGCTGACGCCTAGCCAATTGATAGAAGGTAGGTGTCGCGAAAACACGTAGTAGCGAAAGAATCTTACATTTAGTCACGGCCCAGGAGTTTAGAGAGCGGAACTTGTTCTATCGCAAAGTATTTGGCACCATTTCTTTCCCTTTCTTTCCTTTCTCACCTCCACACCGGGGATTGAAGGAACAGTCTCGCCGCGCATATGTTGATTATTCATTGATCACTGCAATCTCGCTGTTTTAAATAGTAAGCAGTAAGAGAATCTATAAGGTAATTTGCATATATTACTCACAATGTTCCTATTTCTACTCGTAATTCATAACCAGAAGAAGAAAGAACAGAAGCGGAAAATAGTCAGTACTGTCGATAGAATAAGCGTTTCCCGCCGTCGGTATACCAAAGATGATAATCTAGCAGAGTAGTGTAGACCAAGCCATTTAGTTCAAGTGAAGATATCGACTTTATATTCGTAATATTAGGAATGAATTACTAGGATGGTTTACTCTAACTTTCGTAGGTATCAAAATCGTTCATGTTGCGTAAGAGGAATTATGAGTCTTCCGTGTAATCAGAGTCAGTTTACCAAGCGCGCGTTGTTACATGTCATCTGGATGGAGTGTTTCCATCAGTCGAAATTAAGATTAAAAAAGAATTACTGCTGTGCTAAGATAGTGAACTCTGATGAACCGGAGGAGTACTTTCAGTCATAGTGATATTTTTGTGAGAATAGACTGATAGCGTTATGGATTATTGTTAGATTCGAATTTTCAGTACTCATGATTTCCATGTGATCTATATGTTGAAAGTTCTACGAGAACGATAAAACGTACTACGCAGACGGTATTTATTTGTGTTAGATATTAGAAGTTATATAGTAATCGAAACAGTAGAAGAAACAATAGCAGTAGTGAAATTAGCGCATTATTAGCCGATTATCAAATAACCAATCTCTCCTTCTTTCGAATCTCTCCGACGGTCTCGTTTCGTGTTTCATTGAGAACTGTGATTCATAGCCAGTTTCGGATAAGTATCGTGTGTTGTAAAAAGAACTTGTGTTATATACTAGCTGAACTCTCAGGTGATCTTCTCCATTTTCATATTGTACATACTTCATTTCCCGTTGCGAAGGAACGTCAATCTTAACATTGCCGATAATGCGACGTGTTAATTATCAGTGTTTTAATTATTTTAGCTAACAATAAGTCTATCGAGACATTCCATAAGCATAAAAATACGGATGGACCGCTGCCTGGGTAGCAATATAACTTCTTTATCAGATCTTTCTGACTCTTGTGCTATCTAGGCATCGCATTTCCAACAGTGTCGGTCGTGTCCTTTCTTTTCTATGCCCTGTCACATGCACTCACATGATAATCTTCTTCCCTTCCCTACCCTGCTTTATAAACAACGCTAGTCAGTTCGCTAATTATGCAGGGTGTGATCGGCAATTTTTCTCGTATTCAGGAGAGAACTGAAATTATTGTTGCAAACGGTATTTCTTGTGTATTGAGCCATTTATAAAATTAAATGGTTTTTTTATATGATTATGAATAAATTATATTACGTCGTTGGAGATTGTATTCCGTTTATTAATAACATCCTACAAACTGTTGCTTTAGTCTATGAAAATATAGCTTTCATAATCTTTGTTGCATGCAGAGTATATGGATTTTAGAAGTGGTGTATCATACAGTAAAGAAGTTGAGAGCCTACTTCGGTGTGTAGTATATTAAAAAAGGAATAAATGCTGTAGATGGAGAAACTTAGTGAAATGCAGATACATTATTGCAATAACTAACTAGCAAGCAATTGTAATATCAAATCCTCTAATTTTTAAACCTACATAACATCATGTACATAAGAATCCATCCTTTTCTACCAGGATTCTATAAAGCCTTGTCTAATCTTCTTTAGTATATGTCACAGGTTTCACGCAATTTGGCAGTAAATAGTCCAACTTCCAGCAATGGAATCACTTGATCCTTTCAAATCTGTGCGCAATCTCGTAAATGCCAACAGGTTCCTTAATTTTGTCGCAGTAGTCAGCCCATTCACCCTCAGTTAAATCGACGTCCGTAAATTCTTTACCACCATTCACTGCCTTGGCAATCCAGCCAGTTCGTGCTGAAAAGTTGCAAGGCTCCAGACCACGGCAATCAAAAACAACAATAGTTTTAAACTTGTTCTGATCAGTGGACGTGAATGAGCTGATGGTTGCTTCCAAGATTGTCATCGAGTTCTCCCGGGAACATAGTTTACATTTGCTGACAAAGTGATTGACGGTATTCCCTCTTGGAGCCGGAATACTCTCGTCCAGCGAAGCGTAATTCCACTTATCGGATACTTCGCCGCAATTAGTACAGGTAAACTTCAAGTACCATCGAAAGTCCTCACCGGATGGTTTCAGTTCCTCGATGTTTTCCAGAGTTACCTGTATTTGCAGCGCTATTTTCACCATTTTATCGAGACTCTTTCACTGACCTAATCACAAATGATTTCTACAGTCAAAGTTCAGTAGATTTGATTGCTTTGGAGACCGTAGGTTATGCACTGGAAAGAAAATAACAATCCCAACCTAGCAGCTTGTCTATTATATTTACTGCTCCAATAATGCGTTTACTCTCTATAAAAACTAATTCGGATTTCATTCAGAATTAGACAATATCCATTATCAGCCACTTTCCACTTGGCTAGATACAATTGTTCCTCAAACACTCGATTCCGACGATTCCCTTACTATGTGTATATCAGTGTATCTGGTGCACAGTATAGTCATAACCAGTAGGGTCACTCGGCCGATTTCGTGAAGCCACGATCAGATTAGGATGGCCATTAGTTCTCTGGCCAGCCACCAGGGGCATGACGATCCTGTTTCAGTTGTCCACGGCTCGACGGCAAGAAGCGAGCGGGGCCGTGGCGAACGTGCTGGCCATGGCTCGTAGGTATGGAAAAATGTTCGATTTTTCGAAAATTCCCGAAATCGATCGAATGTTTGATAGAAATTAGTTGATCGGAGGCCAAAACTGTGGCAAACGGATGAGATTTCGACAATTTTCACCCAAAAAACGGCGAAATATCGCCCATACGAAACAATTAGGGACTCTGATCCACTAATTCTGTGTCAAGTCTTAGTTTTAGGTTTAAATTGTTGAACAATATCGAAATCGGGCGAGTTGGAAAAATGTCGAAAAATCGGGAAACTTCCACTCAGAAGGCCTGACCAAGGCGAGCCCTGACGAGTCCAATACGAAATCAATTCAAATCAAACTATTGATGGTCAGCGGGTTATAATTAAAGCCCTTCACCATCAGTCTCTCTTCTAAGTCCTATGGATCTTAATTGTCATTACTAATTTAACCAATAGTCAGCATTCAATTCGCAGCCATTCGCCCGGAAATACTTGTGATAATGCACTTGGTACTATTATCCTGCTACAATATTAATATATCTATAATTAAACGTCCATATGCATTGGCCATCAAGTATTTCCGACCCAGGTCTCACCACGAGGAGGTTGCTGCACTTGGAGACCCCCCATGCACCCCATGCACCTCATGCACCCCATGCACCCGATTCAAGCAAAAATAAGGTGAATTAGGCAGAAAAACTAAAAAAACGCATCTACCACCAGCACTTAAAGTAAACTAATCAGCATAATCCATAATCTTAATTACTTATAATCTAATGGGCGCCCACGCAACGCACGCAATATAACTTATAACTATATATAGTTGCGGCGTCTTGGTTCTTGATCGATGATACATATTGAAGCCTACTTATAACTAAACAACTGAATAATTATCGCAACACTTGTGTACATACACTAAACTTATACTAAACGCAAACTTATGATTAAATCTGGAAGCAACTGCAACTGCAACAGACAAAAACAGTAACCTCCCGGGTTCTCGCGATACTATCAGAGGGAGATTGAAAATATATTATGGCAAAAGTCGCGGTCACGTAACTAGAAAACTTGCATTTCTGCATTAATACTTGAAGGTCAATTCCACTGGCATCCGCACCATTGCAAACGAATTGTAATTGGCACTGCACGCGCGGTGGTACACTAATTAAATCGCGCGATGTAAGGATTAAAATAAATTAAACTTTAATATTTAATATGATGGAATTGCATTCTGTAAGACGAACGCACACTTTCTCAGATAGCATCGTGGGACTAATTACTTGACTCTACTTAATAAAATTATTATCGCAATAATTGAAAACGCGTGGGGTTTGCGCGAATATATTCTGAAAAGGTATAATAGAATAATTAGAATAACATTGAATAAAATAAACGTATAACGAAAATCTTATACCACATAAATATGATATGTGTGATGGGGAATACCCCAGTACTTGCACCTTGTTGCCCCAACTATTCCACGAGATCGGACAAGCCTGGAGATGTGCACATTTAAGCTAAAGGCATAGTCAAGACATTCTTCTCGACTTGCAACCAAGGTCAATCAAGTTAAACCGCGTCAAAATTCCGTGTACTCTCAGTTTACCACTCAAGCCGAGGCTCACTCTATTCTACTCGAATATTTATTCGCGGTTCTTGTAAACTAAACTTCAATTAAATTAAAAAGTTCCGCTCTCTACTGCGTGACTCAATTCAAGGAGTTGCCATTGTTCTCGATAAGTGACATAGCCACTTATCGGGGCCCTAACTTTCCAGATATTCGTGCAATCATTGCACCAGCCTCTCTCACATTGACTCTAAATCGCAAATAAGAGCAAAGCGGTCAGTCGTACAAAAGACTGGAGCCACAGACTTCAGATCGTACGCCACACATATTTTCATTTAATGAGTTATTTTGAGTCATATAAAGTAACCAGTGACTCTAAATTATGAATGATTTCTCGGGCGGATGACTTTACTCTACTTTTAGCAAGGCACGAACACTATTTTTAGTATTATATATACATATGTATATGAAAAAATGATAGCAAATCGCGGTGTACTCAGTGAGTGGTGGTTTAGCTAAGCTGCAGCAGCCCTACAAAAGGTCGAACAACCGATAAAAGCTCTAATAATGGGTCTAATAATGGGTACGCAGCGCGACGTGGTGCGCCGGTTGCGCCGAACATACCGCGGGTACCACTCACTGAGTCACATTATCTCTAATTGTTCCAATACAAGAAAGAAGTTCGCGGTACGCTTCGCGTGACTCTAACACACCGAGTGGTTCTACTCAGAGGTGCTATCTAATGCAGCACAGAAGCAAAGGCTCACCGAACCAGTTTGAGATTATCTCTTTTCTGAAGAAGAACGAATCAGATCGAGATAATCCCAGGAAGAAGAGGCGCGTAAGACGAGAGGTGAGCAAAGTTCAAGACCCCTACCGTCAGCAACATCTGAGCCCACTTTCATTGATTTCGGTTTATTGGCAAAATGATGAAAAATGTGTTTTTTATGGGGTGGGCTTGGGGGGTGATAAATTGGCGCACGCACTTGCCGTAACGTGTCTCACGTTGGCGAGCTGCAGACTGTTAGTTCGTTGACTCGATTTTAATTCGACTCTACTTGACATTTTCTCACACTTTAATTCAACTAATTAAATAATTCGACTTTGGCAAATGGCTCTATATTAAAAAGTCATTATAATGTTAAAATCAAGACTCGACTTTGTGTGTGTGTGCAAAATCATGATAATTTAAAGACTCGACTATATGTTTCAAATTACTAATTGAAAGAAAAGTGTACTATATAAGTTTAGATGAACTCTAATGGAAAAAGTGACTCGACTGTTCTCATATGCAAAGATGACTCTACTTTCAGAATAGGCAATCTCCGAAAAATCGCGTGTCTGCCAGCCCGCCGAGAGCCGGACACAGGAACATATGGTTCGTGCCACAGCCCCCCGTTTGCAAAATGCGAACGCGTGCAATTACATACATATATATACAATATCGAGCATAGTGACATAATGACTGGCCATCGAGGATGGCCAGCCATGGTTTTTCAACCCTCTTCATAGGCCACTTCGATGCGACGTCTTCGGGCAAGACACCCAGCAGCAGACTAAAATTGCTCGAGACACTTTTTCGCATAAAACGTGGAAAAACGCGCGCCGCGACTCTAATTTCCCACCCAATAGCTAGCAATTCGGATGACAATCACCCGGCTGCAACGACTGCCATCCAAATGCCACATTTAATGTGTCTCGGCAATTGCATTTCCAACCCACCACCCCCCACTCTATCCCCCAATCAAACACGCTAGTTTTGTTAAAACCCCCAATTATGCAGTTGCGAAAATAGCTGCTATGATAGTGACTGATAGTCGCCACTATCGATAGCTTGTGCAACTTGGGCAACTGCACAATAAGAAACGACCATCGACGAACTTCTTGCTTCCGACTTCTCTCTGTGCAATGAGAGTCATGCTTAAATCTATGTGTCGCTAGCATCCCTCTGCGCTCGCCGTTCGCGCTGAGACTCTAGCATCCTGCCTACTTACTCTAAATCACACGCATACAGAGAAAACATTCTCCCTCTCTCATACTGAAAGACACACGCATTCAAAATAATAGAAATGATGAATCTGAAACAGACAAATGCTGAAATCAACCGGCAAGCAATAACAACCATTGCGACAAAGTGCATTGAGACTAGTTTCAACATTCTTAAAGTGACTCTAGTTTAAAACTATCAAAGTTTCTCGCGGAATTTCATAATAATCATCAAAAGATTTCAATAAATGTAAAATTTACAAGTATAAGTAAACTATTATAGTTACATCAATACAGAACTTAATATAGAAAAAACATCCTCTAAATTAATAATTTATTTTATTAAATTGAAATGAAAGAAACGCGACGATAGCAATTTATCCAAATAGATGACTGTGCCAACTTTTTTAATAACTTGCTATTCTTAATCATGAGAAAGTGTGACTCTAGCGACGCACAAATCGTCCAACAATATACATATTCACATTCACACATGCGGTAAGTGCGTCGTGCACAATTGCCATCGCTTGCCAGTTGCCACATACATGTATGTACAATAAATGAAATATATAGCATAAACCATGTCCTAGTCCCGCAGTCATAGAGTCGAACCTGGGCGACTCCAATGAGTACGGGCATACCACAGACATGGCTAAAATAAAATCCTTCCGACCTTTCTCCCACTCTCTATCTCGCTTCTCTTCAAGTGTGCTGAAAATCCTAACTAGAAAATTGGGTTAGACATATATGTATATCATTTTCTAAGCGGATCGCGATTCTACTTTTATTGCAAACGTGACATTGACCGGAAGGACCAATGTATCCATTAATTAAAACGATAAACATTCGACCTAACACACTTTATTTCCTAATATGGTGTACTATTCTGAAAAGAACTGTACGGGAGGGAGGGAAGAAGAGGAGAATCTATAATCTGTGACTCTACTTGTTACAAGTTCAAACTGAGGCGGCTCTTTCGTCAAAGTTGTATTAATCACGTATTAAGAAAAAGATAAATCGCAAAAATCTACTTTTGTATACATACACTCAAAAACTTTGACGCCAGAATGCGCTCCGCCCGGCACAACGCGACGCGAATAGTCTTCTTGCATTTGTAAACTACTATTATTCATACTAGCAAACCAATCGAAACACTACTTTCATTTGGAAGTGAAAAATAAGATAAATGTCAATCACATTAGAAGAACCGTTTGGTTCAAGCAAAGCTGGGTTACTTAATGATATTAACTTGGGATTCTATGTTCCCTTAAGTTACTTTAATGAAATTCTTTAAATTCTATATGTATACTTGAAAATGCAAAAATCGCGAAATGCAAGAGGACTCTATCCTATCTCATAAATACACAACCGCAATAAAGTAGTAGGTAATATTAAAACGAGAATAATGTACTTGTGTTCGCAATACATTATGCGCGCTGTCACTATGCTCAATGTATATTATTACAAACAAACAATACAACCACTCCTCCGTGTCGGTTCGGACCAATCGCCCTACGACATGATGGAAGAGCAGAGGAATTAAAAAGAATGACTCACCGACTGCTACTTGCAGCCGCAGTAACACTTTCCGAATACCTTGGCTCTGCTTCCCGGCAGCAATGTTGCTCGATCGGCATCCCCAGCGATGTCACTTCATCTGCTTGCCCACTGGTAAAAGACTCTAAGTTCGCGGCGAGCAAATACTTTTGTTAATTGACGCGGCCGGGTTTAAGTCACTTTTCATCGGCGGAGCAACACTGATTCTATCGCGTGCGACAGCTCGGCCACGCGGGGCCCACTGTCGCTTCAATCTCGGCAAAAATGTTCACACTAAAGCTAAACTCGCGGCAACGTAATGGGACTCACACGTGTGAATCCGCCCAGGCCTTTCCGAGACGGGCCGCGCTCACATTTCGCAACTCTAATGCGCCGCTCGGTGCGCAATTCAACTAACAATTCAACACTGCTGGAAAGAAACTGCTTTATGCACAGAAATAAATATGGGCTTTGGGTTTGGGCAGTGTGTGTGATAGATGATAGATGAAAATATATCGTGGCGTACGACCTTCTCACTTTAATTTAACACGCGAGCAAGTAAATTTAATCTCAATTACTCTTAAAGTGATTCGAAATAATTAACCTACTCAGTCTCTAAGTGAGACTATTTCTAATCTCCAAGTATCGCAGCTTCAAAATATTCACAACAATAATCATAATTTAATTAAATTCTCCAACTTCAATGGCACTCCTTCTAAACTTATAATACAAAGAGTCATTAAACATCAGATTCGAAAAGTTGCACAGAAAGTGTCCCCTCAAACGCGGCAATTACATTAAATCATAAACGCGATCACGTTCGCCTCACCCCACTTCCCAACCTATCATAAATAAATCGCGTGTTCTCTTCGTAACGATATATCGGTTTGCGCGCGCTTTCGTTTACGGCAACCCGAATCTGTCCAACTTCGGAACGGTATATGCTCGTGTACGCGGATACGTAGATAGTTGCTTGAGGAAGCTTGCAGACGTAGCTGAGTTAATATATGTATAATTGTTATATTCGCAAAACTACGGGAAGCAAAGGGAACTCCACTACTCGCAATTTGGCCAGCCAAGGACTAGTACCGATCGTAAAGGCTTTACAGTCAGGTAGGATACAAGTATTCATTGGGAGAATTGCAATCGAGTGTGCCACCACTGCCCATGGTTACCCACAGTCAGCAGCTCAGGACGGTCTTGCGACCGTCCAGCTACGTATACATGTATACTCCAGTTCGACCGCGCTAATTCCCCCGAACAACAAGCAGAGCCACCCGGCAACACCACGAATACAAGGTAAAAGGCCTTAACCAACAATATCACAAGTCGCAGGGCTACTACACTCTCAGATATTAAAGCTTTAATAGCACCGCGCACTGCACCTGACAAAAAGTGCCGAGAGAGAGAGTCATACGTACAAATACTTCTACCGCCTCCAGCAGTAGAGGGTTCGCGATGAATACTCTGTTTTCTCGGCTGCAAGCCCCCCTTTACAACTAAAACTACCGGCTTTACTAATTCCATGACGCCCGATATTCCCCGATAGACAGATCGACGCGTTGACAACAAAGCCGTTATGATTTTTCGTACTAAACGCCCCCGATTCACTCGTCTCTCAACTCAGTACGATCACTGATGCTGTAATTAACAAGCATGTTGCAAATTTGAATGGCGTCACAGCTTAATATCACGAAAATGCCATAATATTTCGAACACGTTCGAACCTGCTTTGTGTCTCGCGTCACCCCGTGGCACTCCGTGGCCCGCGGCTATGTTGGCAGAGTGGGGCGTAAATTTCAGCAATTTGAATCGTGGCGCACTGTTTGAATCTCACGCGCACTGCATACTTGTGTGATTCAACGCTTTTCACGATATGCAGCGCTTTATATACCGGGGTAAAAAAAGCCTTCTGATTAATCAGCTTTTATCGCGATGCCCGAGGCAAACACCAACCAATTAGGTTAAGGTTTAGTGAAGCTAAGTTTGCGCGTGCTTTTCAACCGGCTAGAATCGTTGTTAACCGTCAAATCATGACTCTACTGCAAATTCGCGATTCCGGTTCAAAGCAAATCAAAGTCTACTACCGCGAAACTTGATGAATTGTCCATTAAAACACTTGAAGTATAAGCTTCGTTCGAAAAATTAAGCCAAGAGCGAAACTGCGAGTTCACAGGTGAGGTAGTAGTGTATGTACTACTTACAACTTCCGTGAAAGTAAAAGATACCGAGGCAAATGTGTATAGTTGGGTAGGTGCACGTCTCGTCGACTTGTCCTCACTTTTGGTGTAGCTGAAGGAACTTGGAACAAGTACATCCTCTCTAGTTAGTATTGGATGGGTGGTAAATGCGCAACACTGCAGAGAGAAGATGAATATAATTAATAGCAAATCGTGTGTTCCGAATATATCCCGAGTATATCGCCAAAGTATTTGTAAAACGTAAAATATTGTACAATTAAAACGTATTCGCGTATACCGATCCGCTAGCTATCCGAGAAAGTAGTCGAAACATAGCACAAAGTCGCGTTAAATGTCCCGAGAAGTTAATTAAACATTCTTAGGTAGTGCACGATAAACAATGAGTAAAAGTCGCGCGTTTAATGAGCGTAAACCGTATTAAAGTATCGCGCGCGAGACGCTAAAGTAATAGTAGAAACCACAAGAAACAATTTAAACAATTAACAATGTCGTGTTAGAAAAGGCGCGCATTGTATCGCGAGGTAATAGCCGTAATATAAAGCTCGTAATGTAAAAGAGAGAAGAACCCGAGAGCGACGCGACGTGCGACCGTATCGACCGAGCGCTAAACGCGTTGTGACAAGTTCAGCCGGCGGCCTCGCTGGGCACGCTTCCCCACCGCCGCGCCAGCCAATCAGCCGGCTCGTTGGATGCTCGCTTTATTGCCGCGCCGTTCCGACCGACCAACCACACGCCGCGGCTCATGCCCGGCTTCGGTGCACCTGTTCCCGCTTAAACGTGCATATAAGCACTTTATTTTGAAACTCGTCGGGTTTCCTAGAATTTGCCGCGTTCCACCAAATTTTTTCTACATGTATACTTGCAACCGATGCTTCTTTACTGCTGCGAACTGCTATACAGCAGATGTTAAGAAAATATTCCTTCTCCTTGGTTTATACTGGCATGTGTTATTATACGCCTGATTATTTATTTAACATCTTTGTTGCTTGTTTCATCTACTATTATATCAAACGTGTACCAATCGACATTCGGAGTTGTATTTTGATATTTGTGATTCATTATACGCAACAATTAGTCACTTTTTTCACATTTTACACATATACCTCGGAAACGGTGTATCTCCACCTACTCCCTCGGTAACCCGCTGGCTTGACCATCTGCGTCACCGCGACATCTGAAGACTTACTACACATTTGTTATATTTAAATCCCCAATCCCAAATCAATCGGGTGTGGTTGGGCTTCCAATTCATGGGTATGGGTTTTCATTTTTCACTTTGGCCATGGCTCTCCGCAGCGCCCCCAGCGCCGCCAATTTCGGCTTCACCGAGTGCCTACGCTGTGTATCAGTGTATCTGGTGGATATGTATGCGTAGTTAGCTGGTCGCGTACTCGTTTGGCTTACGCACACCATTTATACTGTGCACACACATAGGCTTGGTGTCCGTGCGGCTGTGGTGTGGCCCCGTAATGCAAAGGGAACAAGTGATAAAATGATTTCGGACTATATTAAGATCATATCCTTCCTATTATTGTCTACATTCAGTCTAAGATGTCACTCAGAGGATATTTTGGGCTGCGGCGGATTTCTAAAAAGCCATGCCGACATTGATTTCTCCAAAGTTCAAATCAAATTGTGAGTGATCTCGTCAAGTGGTTAGGTGCATCCGGACACCTGGGAGTCGAACGATGATTATCCAAATCTAATTCTTTTTGTTTTTCCCAGATATACCAAGACGGGAAGTCTAAAGGACTATACCGAATGTGCTCCCAACAGTGGCTATTACTTTCTGCCTTTGTACGACAAGGGCGAATATCTACTGAAAGTGAGTTCCACAATTAATTCAAGTCCACGCATACTCTTCCAAAATCTTGACCGATCTTGACTGAAGCGGTCTTGTCGATAGTATACTATTATAAATCGAAAAAGATCAAGCATCTCTCTATTACAGGTTGAACCACCAATGGGATGGAGTTTTGAACCTAATCAAGTAGTATTGAACGTTGACGGTTCAACAGATGCCTGTAGCCAAGGAAAAGACATCAATTTTACTTTCAAGGGTTTTGGGATTACAGGCAGAGTGAGGCTTAATCAAACAATTGATATTCAGACAATTTAATCACAAGTTTTATAAAACTTATATCTTGATCTATTTAGGTAATTAGTTTAGGCAGTGATTCTGGCCCAAAGGGTGTTACTGTTACTCTTTATAATGAAAGTGACAGGAAAACAAGTGTGGGCACGACCCACACTTCTGAAGGTGGTACATTTTCCTTTACCCCAATTCAACCTGGGAAATATGTCCTTGTGGCCACTCATCCTTTGTAAGTGGGACGGCAGTCTGTTATTCTTCTATATAAGAACCTACCAGTATTAACCATATAATTAATTAGTTAATTAGCTCTAACTTAGCACTGGCCATAATATCCAACTCCATCTTTTATTAAGGTGGATCATCAAGACAGATACTGTAGAAGTAACTGTACAAGAAGGAAATACAGAGCTCCCTGATGGGAGCTTGGTCATCTATGGCTATGATGTAACTGGTAGAGTTACTAGTGAAGATAAGCCTGTTAGTGGGGTTTCTTTTGTTTTGTTTGGAGTAAGTATTTATTCTTGACATAAAAATGAATAATTATCAGATGTATTTCATTTGAAATGACTAATTAATCCTCATCATTATAGAATGGAATAGCAAAGAATTGTGCAACCAGTCCTGTGTCAAAGGACTTAGACACAAAAAAGTCACTCTGTCATGTTGTGTCAGACAAAACAGGAAAATTTGTATTCCCAAGTGTATCACCGGGTGAATACAAACTCGTTCCACAATATGCTGATGTTCAGACGAAATTTGATGTTCAGCCTACAGAATTATCGTTTAAAGTCAGCCATGGTAGTGTTACATTGAAACAAGACTTTAGAGTAACTGGATTTACCGTAAACGGCTTAGTTCGCACGGCGGAAAACGGTAAGCCTCTAGCAGGCGCTAAGATTTTCCTGTCGCAAAAATACGTTGCTACAACAGATGCAAATGGGAAGTTTAGTTTGGATAATATGAAAGCAGGGCAATACACTCTTCACGCGGAAAGTGGTATGTTGGGTTCTCATGTCGTCGGTCAGCGAGTCTTAGGCCAATTACTGTTTGTAGAGTATAATGTTCTGATTACATACAATTTTAGAAAATGTGCAGTTTGATGAGAAGACTGTGAAAGTCTCTCTAAATGCTCCCGAGCTCCCCATCTTAGTACCAGCTGCCTACAAAGTATGCGGTAAAGTTACTCTGTCGGAGAAAGACGTCCTAAGTCAGCGAATTGTTACTGTGGAAAATTCTGCTGGTACATTTATTAAAAAAATTGAGACTGATTCTACAACCGGCGAGTACTGCACATACCTCCCGCCAAATCTGTATAAATTAAGTGTGCCTGTGAGCCCTGATGAGAAAACTAAAGGCTTACAGTAAGTATTTGTACTTGGTGAAAAATATCAACTTTCCGAAATACCCTTGGAATGTTGTTACTTTCAGATTTTTCCCATTGGAGCAGACCATCGATGTATCATCGCAGCCAATAACGGATATAAACTTTTTGCAATTAAAGGCAACATTAACGGGCAGTGTTACGTGTTTGAAAGATACTGATTGTAGCCAAGCTTCAGTCACACTAAAGATGATAGATGGATTAAAAATTAAAACAATACAAGCGAAAGGTAAATCTACACGGCTTGTAGACCTAGTTTAACAGTTATAATAACAAATATTCGTATTACGTCAGCAACAAGCATACATAGAATAATAAAACTAAAACTTACTATATTTCGGTGAAGGATATGTGTACTTGTTGTTGCGATGCTATCTATTAGGTCTATCGAGACTACCGGTTTTTCTGCGAAGTTGCTTTTCATTCTGCAGATGGCCAATATGAGTTCACTGACGTTCTACCGGGTCACTATGAAGTCGTGATGGATAATGATGTGTTCTGTTGGAAGACATCCAACTACAGACTATCAATTACGTCCGAACGTGCAGAAGTACCAGCTTTCCAACAAACAGGGTTTTCGGTTACCTTCATTTCATCCCACGAGACACTGGTAGAATATCAAGAGCCGCAGGAGTCCAAGAAGAAGTCATTGACATTGGGAAAAGGCACTACTAAACATTGTTTACCGAAACCTGGCACTTATACTTTCACTCCAAAGGGCTGCCACGTCTACGAGAAGAACTCTTACACTTGGGACACGACCAACCTTTCGCCTATTTTATTACATTCCACTGAGCATAGTCACAAAGGCAGTATTGTGAGTTCAGCCTCATTGGATGGGGTGAAATTGAAAATTGAGAATGGAGACAACGATGTACATATGTAAGCATGATTATTGATATGCAAGCTGCAATTAAGAAAAGAACAATATTCTGAAATGTAAGTTTTATGACAGACTCGGCCCCATAAAACCAGTGAGCAAGGATCAGACATTTGTATACGAATTCGAGTTCAAAGCAAAGACTGACAACACTTATACTTTAACACCATTGTCGGATGTGCTTTTATTCAGTCCACCCTCGTTAAAAGTATTGGGTGTAAATGATTGTCACGAAGATATTGCTCAATTCCATGGTTATCTTGGCAAGGTAAATATTGAAAGATACACTGAATTCTCTATGATATCATTCTGCCACTTATGAAATATTTTATACAGATTATAAGTGGAAAGATCAGCCCTCCGTTGGAGAGTGTAACAGTACAGATTTTCGGTAAAGATAAAGAGTCACCAGTACACACAGTGGTGACACAAAATGATGGGACATACAATGTAGGTCCGTTGGATGGAAAAGTAGAATACAGGTATGCATACAACCCTGCGGACCATTTCTTTCCGTGTAATTGCTGTAAGCATATGACTCAAATTCGTATATTCCTTCAGCGTTACAGCCGAGAAAGAAGGTTTCGTGATTACTGGTCCTGATAGCAACGGCGTGTTCCTCGCACATAAATTAGCTGAGATTATTGTACAGGTTTCCGATGGAGCCAATAATTCGTCTTTACAGGTAGGTTAAAGCAACGCGAGTGGGATCTTGAGTGTTGTTTTGAATTCTTTGTTTATGCAACAGGGAGTGCTTCTATCCCTTTCGGCTGGTCAAAGCTATCGGAAGAATAGTATTACCGGAGAAGACGGAAAGTTGGCGTTCAACTCCCTCTCGCCCGGCGAATACTATCTCAGGCCCATGATGAAGGAATACCGATTCGACCCACCGTCGAAAATGATACAAGTTGTGGAAGGGGCAACTGTTAAGATCAATCTTCACGGCACTCGAATCGCTTTCAGTGCATATGGTACGGTGACTTCGTTAAATGGCGAACCAGAATCAGGACTGCTTGTGGAAGTCCAAGGTCGCGATGGATGCTCGAGTCTTCAAGAAGAAGCGACAACTGAAGAGAATGGACATTTCAGGATCAGGGGTCTGCAACCAACGGTGAGTAACCTATATTGTTCTAATAAGGGATTGGATGAATAGTTATGATTGAAAGTTCTCTCGTTGTTTCAGTGCGCTTATGAGTTCCGACTGAAGCCGAATGCAGAAGGAAACGCCCATATTCAACGGACGAGTCCCAGCTCCATACCCATACAAACTTCCGGAGACATAAACAATTTGCGCCTAATTGCATTCCATCCAATCACGCGTACTGATGTTTCGGTGCATGTTACGGCAACGCAACCGGAACATTATCGTAGTTTAAAGATTAAGCTGTCCAGGGAGGATGCGCCGGATTCAGCTGTACATACCATCAAATTGGATACGCAACATTCAGGAAAGAGCCAACAAAATTTCAATGCCGGTTTTCTCGTCCATCTGCCGCCTTTGCCTGCAGACGGTAGGAAGTACTTTGTGCAAACAGAATCTTCGCTATCTCAATCCTTGCACAAGTATAGAACCATTCCCGTTTATTTTGAAGCTAATTCGTCGTTTAAGTATGTGAAGTTAGTGTTTAATGCTGAAAGGAAAGTTGATCAAGCAGATATGAATCAGACATCGATTGTTGCTCTGCCCTTTATAATGCTAGTGGGATTTGCTTTCCTTAATCGCGATAAATTGTGGGCCTGGCTGAACACGTTTGTCGAGAGTTGCTCGAAGCCTGCTCCAAGCGCTCGAATGCCAGTTCAAACCATTCCCTTGGATCCAAGAGCTGATGATATTATTGTCGAACAAATAATGAATATTAATAAAAGGAAAGCAAAACCGCGAAAGGCGTAACTGTGGGAGAACGTAGAGAGTGTGCAACACGCGGATGATCTCGATGAAATGTGTTCTTTAAAATGTATAAATTATCACAGTTATAGCGAGAGAGGATCATGCAGCTGAGACTTCGCCAACAATAAGTTGCTCGCGATTGTCTGAAAGGTGAAATTACAAACAGCACTGTAAATATGCGAGTCAGTAAAAATAATTTATTGCTATACAACACAGTTGAATGCTCAGGTCTACAGGAGGAATGCGCATTTCTATCTTGTTACTTCTAAGAACTACAAGCAAACTACCAGAAAATGTACAGATGTCGTCAACACACATCGTTCTTATTGTTATTAAATATTGACAGTGATAAAAGTGTCCTTTTAATATTTTATTAATATTTCGTACATCCAGTATGCATCGGCCTATTACATTATGCATATATATCATACGATGTAGTTTGATATAATATATGGGTGTCCTTGCCAAATTAAACGACGATGAATGCCTGGAAAAAATTATTCAATTCAGCCAATTGAAAGTAATAACGTTCCTCGAAACAATCATCGGCCGCGAGTAGTCACTTACCACGGGATTCGCAGTGTATAAGCATTTCATAAATTCATAAGCATAATCACATCTGTCGCTGTTAGCTGGAATTTTAAATGGTTTCTTGTAATACTCTTTCAAAATGCAAATCTTACTTATTCCATGATACTAACAGATATGGGTACAACTGTCGATCATCTCATATCCGATATCCTTGAAATGTTCGGGTACGATCTTCCTCAACAAATTGAAGTTTACTTGACCATTCTTCGCAAACTAATAAAACAGGCAATCATTTAATTTGCCAGAAACAATAATGACTGAACGTGTGGGAACCACTAGGACTTATTTACCATATTAAATCTTTCGAGAATGCATTTAAAATAACAGGCCAGTTTCCTATCATCGGGAAATTCCCCGATTTCGGATTCATCCACAATATCTGTAATATATGCCATCAACGTGATTTCAATCGAGTTCCTTGGCAATCGGGACCAGCCAGGAGTCCGTAATTTACTTACCTGCGGTCGTCCCAGTCTCCGCAAGACATTTTCTTCTGACGCCGGCGGCCATTTTTTTGAATTCGACTTGGCACTAATTAATAATTAATATTAAATAGAAATGAAAATTCATTAAGAGGGCTAGGGCCGCATTCACTCACGTTACTTTCGAAGACTGTAAGCTCCATTGCGATCAGGCACATTAAGATGAACGCGACCCCTGTTCTCTTCATGTTTAAGGCCGTAATATTAATAGAAAACTTATAGGAAAGATGATCTACTGCTTAAGAGATCGACCAGCAACTGCATCACTTCCAGAAATCGCCCGGATTTATATAGACTTTATTCGAGTGAAGTGGGAAATAATTAGGCGTTGGAAGTGTAATGAGTGGGAGGGAAACATTTGACTTCCACTAATTTCACGAGAAGAGGACAGCATTTCAAAACACGATTACACGCAATATATGAGTATTTGTACACAGTACGTGCTCTGTCTCAATCAGAGCAGAGACTACTTTTCATAATCGCCCCATCCAAGAATGCAGTGCTAATTCATTCGAAAAGAATTGAATTTCGATACATAAGTAGAATAAGTGTGTTTATATCTAATGTGATTTCCCCTAACTTGTCTCTTGGTATTACTTCGCCAGTAGCTGACAAGACCACCTGTAATTATGTATCGCACCTACGGCGCAATCGAAATTACAGACTGGTTCTTTTACTCGAAATAACTTGTTTGCGGTCTCGTTTACGTAAGACTGCGTATTAACGACTTATTGTATTATTAAAGCAGTCGAAACATTTATCACGAAAAATATATATATGTTATTGTTTCGGGAGGCACCCGCGGAACGCGTTAACAATATAGATGTCCAAGGGTTAGAGGGTAAGAAAGATTTTAATCGAAGTGTAATGGAACACGTAAGTATAGCTTGGGATCTCATAGACTAGTTTAACAAAATGCTACCAAATTGACAGTAATAGCCAAGGGTTACAGGGTCACCCTTCAAGTAATTCAGGGATGTTGTTCTGGTGGTGAATGTAGATGCAAGATGCATGCAGGGCCCGTAGGGTTGAATAGATGGAGATATTTGCTGCGCGATTGGCAGAACTCGTGTTAAATCATTCAGATTTTATTGATTTCATCACAATTATATTTAATGTATACCACTTACGTACAGATACGAATTTTTGTATTAAAATAAAAACCGACGAGTGAAATTGGAATGATTTTCGGCGCATTCATCATAGTGTGTTTTGAGCATTATATCGTTGGCCTGGTGTTTGGATATTTGGAGTACTCTTCAAAACAAGTAGTACGTCTGAAAATAGAGGAATGCAGGATACATAAGTGTTTGCAGTTGAAAAACAACAGCAAGAGCAGAAAGCTCGTTGCGTCATTAATACTCACGCTCGGTGAATTATATGCGTAACATTTGTTGAAGGTGTATGCGTATTCGCAATTATCACCACTTGCTGTTGAATGAGTGAACTTGCATTAGTGTCATCTTCTCTATATGATCAATCATGTACGACCGATTGTGTACAACCGATAAATATTTTAAAGCGAACGAATAAAGCGCACGGTGTATAGCAAACAATTGGCTAAGCGAATTTCGATCGTACAACCAATCAATCGAGACGGCAAGAAAAGTAAAGAAAAGAATAGCTACCCATATATTTACCGATCACTTTGCACCCGCTAATTGCTTTGAGAACTTCGGCGCGATACGCCGGCATTCTTTGGAAGAAAGTGAGCATCCCATTCAAGCTGAGCTCTCTTTTATCATCAACCAGGCCGAATTGCTCCCAGAGACAGTACATATAGCACTACCGAGCAATGTTAGGAACAACAGCTTTCATTAGAAACTATAATCATAACTATAAATATAATGGTATATTCACCTTCAGTGGTCGCGTATCAGGCCATTCGCCGTTCCGTACAGCCTCTATGTCGGCTAAAAGTACAGAGAATTCTCGAGTTCAATGATAGCTCATTTAACTAACACACTTTCTTAATAATTCAATTGGGCCGAGGGTCAAATTGTACCTGTGGCCACTCGTGTCTGTGTTTGACAAGCATTCACGACACCCGCTGCCTTCGCTATCATCCCGTCGGTCACGAATCTCGGCCGCGTCTGCAAAATCCACTTTTTACATTGGCGCAGCATATCACAATATACATTTCCTTCTCAACATTCATCTCTTTCTCGTAATATCGCGCAGGCAACCCGAGGGCGAATTAGTAGAGAGCTTTCAAGGGTCAATGACCCTGAAAAGTATCAATATAGAAATTGCTGCGGTAGTTGCTGCTTTTCAGACGATTGATAGTTGCAATTTTCACTCCACCGCATATTCATGATATTATGCAAGATCATGGGGGCGTAGACTACGCTGCATGGGATAATAGCAGACGAAATCGCCGTCAGGAAAGGTCCATTACATAAATTGAAACTGCGACTACTGGGAGGGATTGGCCAATCCTCCGTGACTGAGAGTTGCCCCTAACGAGAGGTGATCGCCTCTTCAAAAACCAATATTTCCCAAACTCTGTATCGAATCTCGCCCCATTGGAAAGAAAGAATTCATAAACATTGGTGAACTTTAAACATACCCCGCACTGGACGATTGCTGCTTGAAAGATGCAGATAGCCAAAAGTGCGAGAAGCTTCATATTTGTTTGCGAGTGTAACACCCTCTGGCTCGATGCAATAAATATATGTACTATATCGCGAATCAACACCACTGGACTCTGGCGTAGCTCCACCCGGGTGCGAAGAACGCTCCGATTCTTTCGCGGGAGGAAAATAGGTAGAATGGAGAGTTTTCGAGAGAGATAAGGAGACCCTTTGTGTACATGTACTATATGCTCTCCTCCTATCCCTATCTTCTAGGATATATCACAGTGTTCCTCTATGGATTGGCTTTGGCTGTATTGAGGCGCGGCGGCGGCGCATGGCGCGCTGGTCGCTGATAGGTCGTGTCGGACTCTCGGGTGGCACAGCGGGTGCAGGTGCGGGTGGCGAACTCGCCCGGTCGGGAGTGTCAGGACTCGGGACGAGCAGGTCGGGCTCGCGGTCTATTGGGAACGAACGCGAGGGCGCGACTGAAATGACTGGGATCTCTATTGGAGAGCGAATCTGACTGCGAGCAGCAGCCTCCCTCCAGATCCAGATGAACAAAATTGAGGGTGATCGAGAATCGCAAGCACGCGGGGGAGAGCTCCAAACGAGATAAATCCGATGATACACTATACTGATGGAGCTGTCATTTAGAGTTTCTATTGAGGGAGCAAGCTCGCAGTTATACACTACACCTTCAAGAGCTCTCTGCTTCACAGCACTATAAAGTGCCATGAAACTCGCGAGATTAGATACATCACGCGCGTATCCCATATATACTTTTGTATTCTAGGCCAAAACTCATTGATGCGCATATAGTACTACGGCTGCGGAGATGATTGGCGGATATACCAGTTTACCATCTGGCCCAATGAAATATCTCTTTTATCACACATGCCTGCGTACATGTATGCTCAACAGCTCGAATCTTTTATACTTATATTGAACCGCTCGCACCCATGCAATGCGCGCTTTAGTTTTTCCTTTACCGCGGCGTTGCCCGCGTTTATGCACATGGCAACAAAATAATTAATATTCTACGTATGCTGTTGAAAGTAATGGAAAGTGTGCTTAAATTGCAATACATTACTCATAAGCTACTGCGAGAAGAACGGAAGCATAAGGCGCGGTGTAGGAAAGGGAAGCAACTTTGTGGGTCAATATAATTCCGGCGAAACCGAACGAACACAGTCGAAGCGCCCTGAATCACTGAATAACTTCGCTCCTGGTACAGTCGCCGGCCAAATTATTGACCACGTGCCCCAGATATTCCCAAAAAGCCTCGTCAAATTGTGCTGTCATATATCAACGATGTTAAAGGGAAAGCCTATTTCGTATCCTGCTCGAGGCAGCTAACGTATATGAGTTTATTAAAGTAGCAGCTGCATACACACTCAGCAGGCATATGGGCGTGCAGTGCGCGGAACGTAACCTTCCCGGCTGCTGGATGGCGACTGTACTTTTCCTGCAAGGCGCAGGTACAGTCAGCAGATTTACTATTGACTGTTGCGAACCACCAGACTATTTAATTCCTCCTGACGCTGAAAATAATCTCTGATGAATTTCCATTGAACCCTGAATATTCGAGCTTTCTTCAAGAAATCTGCACTTTGGTCACTCTCGATACACTTGTCTCTCTGCTATCTAACATGGGAAATGAGGGGAACAACCTTATTCAGCCGACATTGGTTCCACCAGTGGAGTGTACCCTCGCGGAAAAAGTACGGGCTGCTGCTGTATAATAATTGTCGAATATATTTTCTTGTGGATTCTGCGAAATATTCGAGAGAAGTAGATTTTGATAGCAGAATAGGAAGAAGCATGCCAGCGTGTCGTGGTGCTATTGAATAGTGGCGAGGCCGGACGAGAAGCGGATTTTAGGAAAGATCCTCGGCTGACATTAGTCGCGGCCATAGGAGAGTCAGGGGGGACAAAAGAATTGCGAGGGACTGTACAGCCGGAGTTGTATTGACTGGAAACCGCTCGGCGAGTAGGTGGTTTTCGTCGAAAAGGCCAATTACTAGGAATTATTAGACACAAAAGCTAAAGTGATATTAGTGCCGGCCGCCAGTCCGGCCAGTGGAATAAGAAAGAAATCATCTGACAAGAAGGAAATCCGAAAGGGAAGCGTTTGGATGAAGCATAGCTATTCCTCTCGATGGACGCTAAGGTTTCGACCCATCCTACGTAGTATGGAATAGGCGAAACCAGCACTATTTCGTTGGCCAAACTTTGAGCAGATCATGGAAATAATGATGTCGCAAAAGGAATTGGCGCTTTTCCGAGTCTCCATGTGTCAGAGAACCTTGGCAGATGAGGAGAGTTCAGAAGGGGCATTTAATTGATATTTTGAAAAACACTGAACATTGTCACGTGGTGCTCCTTCGTTAGCACGTCACATTTTTTGTGAAATTTAAAATTTTCGCGCATTCCTCAGACACTCGCGAAAGTATTAGAAAAGGACGAAAATGGGAAAAACAAGAGGGGTCCATGAAACAACACCAGAATTACGGAACCGAATGGTTGGAATGTATGAAGCCGGGTTGGGACTACGTGAAATCGCGGCGGCTGTCAATTGTTCGGTAAGTATAATTTTCTCCCTGAGAGATAGTTTGTTCAAGGATTCGCGCTGTCACTGTATGCTAATAGTCTTCGCTATTGTAGCAACGCACTGTAAAACGATGGCTCAACAGATTCGACAAAGAGGGTAACGTCGACACCAAGGAACGCTGTGGTCGTAAACGGGCGACAACCGTCGAGCAAGATGAAGCAATTATTCGTTTAGCTATAGAAACGCCAATAACTGCAGCCAAAGCTGTACTTCCCGCACTAGGGCTCAAATGTTCTGTAGACACTGTTAGGGAAAGACTGCACAAAGCTGGAATTCATAACTGGAGTCCGTCTAGGAAATATATGCAAAGACTCCCACTTGGGTTAGTCCAGATTTTCGTTCAACATTATATGCCAAGCGTGCAGCTTTTTAAATGCCTATCTTACACATTTCAGGGAAGGAGGTGGAACAGCAGTTCAACATGCTGTCTGGAGACCAACGGGAACACAGTTAGGCAAAAAGAAATCAAGAGCAAGGAGCAGATGTTCCAGTGCTCGAAAGAAAATCGCAGCTAAAAGAGTGAAAGATAAAGAAGCATACAGTACGGAATGTATATCAGTAGAGGTTCCGCAACAAATTGATGAGCAGCAAACATTCCTCTTCTCCGAAGAAAATGTTCCGCATTCACAGGCAAACCAAATTCAACTACCACAACAGACACAGCAGCAACCACAATCCCAATCTGAACCCCAGCCGCAATTACAAGAGCAGCCACCACCAGTAACATTATTGACTCCCAGTCAAGCAGAATTCACTAATGCATTATGCTTGATCCCACAAAATCAACAAGTCTATCAACATCCACAAGTGAACATGGTGCAGAGTTGGCCATTGGACTTAGTACAAGGAAACCACCATTATCCACAGGTTTGCATCACTATTTTCCATCTCTCCACCACTGCTCCATGAGATACAATGGGCTCTAATCCCTTTCATTTTCAGAGCGAAGCAAACCCCTTAGATCCCAATCATTCATCTTCACAATTAGAAGAACTTCATCCCCAACAAGATCGTCAACATCATGTACAGCAATTGCAATCCACGCAACAAATTGAACAGAGGATACCAGATCAACCACTTGAACAATCTACCCATGAACAGCAGCATCACCATAATGTTGGCCCGCCTCAACCGCCTCCACAATTGGAGGTAGAGCATCAAGTGACACCAGAACAAACATTAGAATTGCAACTACCAAGCCCACCAGACGACGAAAGCTTGAATCCCGAAATTGCAAATATTCACGCCACACGGAATACGACGAAACAATCGAGCAATCATCCAAGACAGAGTAAGACTGGAGGAAAAAGTACACACGAACATTCATCGAGAAAGAAGAAAAAAGGTGGAAAAGCCAAGGGGACATTAGAAACTAGCGTGGAACTTAGAAACCGGATGATTGGAATGTCCCAGGCAGGCTTGTCTACATTGTCGATAGCTTTAGCTATAGACAGATCGGTAGGGCGAGATATACTTATGTTTCTATTCCACTGGTCAGTATCAAAATAATACTTGAGCACAGTTATTCTAAATTGTATAGGAACGGACTGTTAAGAGATGGTTGGAACGCTGGAACAAAGAGGGTAATGTCATGACAAAGGAAAGAAAAGGTCGTAGGCGTATTACGACAAAGGAAGAAGATGATGCTATTATCGCCATGGCGACACAGCACCCGCTAACAGCTGCAAAATATGTGGCACCGGCTTTGGGCCTGAAATGTAGTGTTGATACAGTCAGAGAAAGGCTCCATAAAGCAGGCATTCACAGTTGGAAATTAGGGAAGAAGCGCGGGTTAGTCGACAGAAATAACAATTGAACTGAAACATATGATTCTATTATTATGAAATGTGGATAATTTTAGGGGAGGTAATGCCGTGCATACCGTCCATCTTTGGCAGCCGAGTGGAAATCGGCCAAATAAGCCAAAAATGCCCAGTGGGAGGAAGAGAAAATCAGCTGCGTTCAAAAAGCAACTTCAAGCGTCTGCAGCCACCGAAAAGCGGATCTCCCGAAAGAAGAAAAGTGAGACGACGCCGGTTAAAACTGCACCACCACCTGCTAATATGGTTCCTGAACCACCACCCCCTACTACTCTAGCATTCCATAATCCTGGTGCAAGTATGTATGATTATAACACAGGGTATCCATCAAGATGTTATTTTTTCACAATTGTAAGAAATATGGTTTATCTTTTCCCAGTGACAAACTACGTTCCAAACCCAAGCATAATGCAACCAGTACATACGATTCCTGGCCCACCCCCTGGTCTTATCCAAGGCCAGCCACCTCTAGCTGGGCCACCTCCCGGACCACAACCTATGCAACCTGTCGGCCCGATAATGCACCAGCGACCTGACTGCCGGTTAACACCGCAGATTGGACCAGTCCAAGGAACTACCACAACTCCTTATACGTCCTGTATGATCGCCAATAATAATCACCCAGCGCACATGGAACAGCAGGATCCGCTAAACTACGAGCCATATATTTGGAGCTTCTAAAGCATTCCATTTTGGATCTCAGGTGTAAGTATGCAATACTTACATCATTCTATTATGTTTATATTAAAATCATTGTAAATCGAACAAGACTGAATACTAGGTTGTTTAATGAGGGAGTCCTTTCGAGGATAGTGTATAAAATCATTCACACACAAATTCTTAAAGATACCATGCAATACTTGGAAGTATCTGACTATCGTGTAGTTTTAAGAGAACTCGTCTTCGTCTTCGTACTTTTGTCGAGGTTGGTAGAGCCGACTCGCATAAATAGGTATAACAGAGTCTATCGTCGTGTAAATATCATGCTCAACCGAGCACTTAGATTAAAAAGCTGGTCTACGAGTAAATGAAAACTGTCCACTCATGTTCTTATAGCAGTATGCCCACATCATAACTAATTAGTATTCCGATTACGCGGCTACTAAAATGGTAGGATCAGTTAGGGGTACTAATGTAGAAATTGATTTTTGTAATAAAAACAAACCTCACGTTGTATTTGTACATTTTATTATTTATAATAAAAACACAATCATTAAATGTACAAATTCTGTTTCGCTCCTCTAGAAAAGTATAGGTGGAATACCCGAAGATCGTTCAAACTTACTTCCGATAAGTATTGCAACTCCGATTTCTATCAAGTTAGCTCCCATATTTGTGGCACATTTTTTAGTACTGCATCGGGATTAGTTTTATGGAACATGAAGAACCCTTGTATCTGGGCAGGACTGACATTTTTGTTTTGTGATAAAACATTTTTAGCGAAATCTTTGGCGAGCTCCTGCGCTGCCGTGCCAGCAGTTTGATAAAACCGCAGGAACATTTGTTCGACTTGACTACTGGTACACCAGCCTGGAAGACGAGGTTTTTATGATGAATCGTAATTTTCTCTTACTACACAATGAAAGTGATAATTCAACCTACCAATATATTCTTTTACGTCAACCCTGCCCGGCCTTACGAGAGCGGGATCTAGTCTCTCAAGATAATTCGTTGTCATAAATAGGATTCTTGCTTCCGTGGAAGCAACGCCATCCAAACAATTTAATAAACCACTGAACGTGACACGATTCAAGCCCTGATATGCAGCTTTCACTGAAAGACGAGTTTTTAATTGTTAGTCCGACTAACAATTAGTCCGTTAGTCCGATATAAGAGATACCTTCTTTAGACTCCTCACGACTGGCAAAAGCAGCATCGATATCCTCAAGAAGGATAATAGTTTGTTGGGGGGCTACTGCTAATAAGTGATTTAATCTATCATCGGTTAAACCACGTTCCGAGAGATTCAGGACACATATTCCGCGCTCTAACTCCGCTGCTAATGCTGTAATGAATGATGATTTCCCGCATCCGGGTGGCCCATACAATAAATATCCACGACGATAGGGAATACCTATTGTTTCAACAGTTCAATGCAAGTTTCTTAACTGTCGTATGACCAAGTATAATCGGCCAAGTGTGAAGGATATCTCGTGTACCTCGATCGCCATACCACGATGGGTTGTCTATAAATTCTCGGCAATCTCGGACTATTCTTTCCGCGATACCAGTGTCTAGAACTACTGAATTTATGGGCCTACGCTTTCGTGGATGTCCAAACTGTCTCCACTCACTACCCATTGCTGTATACATGATTGTCTTACCCTCGTGTTCTTTCAAAGCCATATGCCTAGCTACGAGCAGAAAGATGTTAATCTTTATCAATGCAAAATCTGTCCAATCTATTTGGAAAAACAATCAACCTTCTTCTAAAATATCAAAATATAAGCCTCTGTTCCTGCCAAATGCCGTCATCTGTACAGTCTCAAATGGTATTCCCATTTGAATATCCAGTGTTTGCTGTTCCCTGGTTCTCTCGACCCTTATCCAATTCCCTTTATATCTATTAACAGTAATATCATACTGATATTATTTGCAACATTTTCTTTCATTCCAACAAACTTGAGAGAATGCACTTATATCCAAGTTCAGTATTTATATCTAACCTAAAGAAATGGGTACCAATACTTGGTATAAAATCGTATCTAGTATTTATGTGACCTGTCTCTTTCTGTTCAAAGCTTGTTTCGACCGAAAGGTGCTGTGTATCCTTCGCCCCTTTCCTTGAGATCCACTGCAGAAGCCATTGGTAACTTTTGTCCCTGCATGGCACTTCCAGTGTAATCATATAATGCCGCCTGTAATGCATGGCCAGTCAGAAGATCGGCAATAAACATAGATTTTGCAGGAGACTCTACCTGAAGAATATCATGCCAGCCTGCATGCCTTTCCTCAGCAATGCAGCCGAGGCACCTACTCCAAACAGGCCGAATCCAGCACCGAAGTACGGATTATCGGAGAGAGTATGAATATATTCCATTATCGCCATTATTCCTTCTTCTGTTTACTCGTTCGGATTCAGAAGATTCGCTTAGAAATTACTTAATCCTAGATCAAGTTATGTAAATATCGCGCACTAGCACCTCGCAGAGAGAATGATATTGGAAAATTAAGTTACGCCGTCTTCACAGAGAAATTGCAAGACACGCCAAGTTCGTGTCTGTATCGGGATAAATGCACATTATTCCCGCGTATAGAATACATCATATTAACGCATCTTTCACTTAATCCTCAAAATTCGTCGACTCTAAAACAGAACCTATAGATGGGTTAACTCTATGTACTCCTATCTCCAGTGCGTAGTTCCTCGTCGATATCAACTCAGTCCTTTAAATCCAATATGTTTCTAAAGAGAAGTTTCAATTTTTAGTCAAAGGAAGTAAGGTCTGTTAATGGAAGATGCCAAAATTCGTGGAAATTATGGGAAAAGGAATGTGGAAAAGGAAAATTCGGCTACTCCGATGTTCCCAGCTGAGTTGAATGAATGGCGCGACCGCGACGCAATATAAGGACGGATAAGGACGCTCGACGTCTCTCATATATGTCTACGGCTGCATTCACAAGCAGCTGCACTGGAACAGGCTTCATCGTATTTTTGCAATTAGCGAACTGCAAATCGCAGTATCGTTGAAATCTTAACCGCGCATGTAGCTGTAATCTACTGTGGAATTTTTCCGCCGGGCGTACTCGGGATCAATCGGTAGATATCTATTTAGCGTTCGTAGTTCGTAATCTCGCGATCTGTACTCTGCGTAATCTGTATATTGCTCTGTATATGGTAGGTGGGGGTGGGGGCTATTGGCGGCTGTTCGCTCTCGTTTATCTACTGAACCCACGGATAGCGTCGAAAAGACAAATTGTTTTTTGCATGTCCCAAAAATCTGTAGAGGTTTAAAAATATTGTTGAGATGATTAGCTATTCTTTGATCCTCGAATATTCTATGCAGGCTAGAGTTTCGAGGATTTTTCTGAGCATTCAAGTCCCAATTTACCGTGAGACTACCACAGCAGTGCCTAAATCGCAGAGCACGAGCCATTCAAAAATGTGCCGAATTTTCTTTTCTTTCGACACCTTAAATAATGTCTGCATTTATCCTCGGTCATAACTATAGTGGTGCATTCGCAGGAGACTAATTGCCGAGAATCACACTGCATCGAAATATTGTAGGATTCCCGAGTATTTGGGGAATAATTTGGGGCACGATATCTTTATTCGTGTCAATAGCTGAATAGGCTCTGTTTGCCATGTTGCAGCGGGTGTCTCAGTAGGATCGTATTCTCAGAATGCGAGTGGCAACGCCGCGATTTCATTCAATGATTTTCTAATCTTTCTTTCCAAAGCGAGAAGAAAGGTCCTCTCGCACAGATTTCCAAAACTTACTTACTCATGACCCCGCATTCACGTTGCATGTTCCTATCAAGATCCGTGAGAATTGCATTGCCGCTTTACTGTAATGCGCATTGAGGACATGAAAATGGAGCATAGGAAGATTGTGGAAAAGTATAGTTGGTAACGGCAGGGCGTTGACATTTATAATCAGAAAAGCGAAAGGAAGAGATGCTTCTGTGACAGCGTATACTGCCAGCGGACTGTCTCACTTACTGTTGCGGCTGTTTTGTTATGTATTAAACTAGAAATATGTCTATTAACTTAGCGAAAAACAAAGACGCCTTGACGGCGGCCTGGCATGGTGTGGTCGACGATAAAGCATCTACTAACTGGTAGGTTTGCATTTTACATTGCCTATTGCACACTCGACCGGCTCGGCCGTAGAATTGTGCTGCGAAAACTTTCGAATTGTTGTATTCCAAAATTAGAATTGCACGTTCATTCAATTTTCCTTTGTACGCACGAGTGTTTTCTCGCTTTTCGATTAATTGACAATTGCAAGTCACAATGAACGTAAAATCAGAGTATTTTGGTCTCAACTCAGCGCTTCTATACTACAAACATATAATTCGTATTATGAAGAGAATGCAAAAATGTTTACAATATTCTATTTTATTGAATTTAGGATGAAACCATGCAATATCCATAGTGATTGATATACATTTTTGCAGGGCTGTATTTGGATACGAGGGGCAGACGAATAACTTAAAAGTAGTGGGAACAGGCAGCGGAGGATTGGAAGAGATGATCGATAGACTAAATAGTAGTCAAATTATGTACGCCTTCTGTAGAGTAGTCGATACCAAGACGAGTTTGCCTAAATGCCTTTTAATCAATTGGGTAAGATCTTCTACAAGGTTTTCCACTAGTATATTCGCGAGTATACATTGTGATTGATTATTACTATATTAGCAAGGAGAGGGCACACCAATAGTTAGAAAAGGCACATGTGCAAATCACATTAGAGATGTAGAGAAATTGCTGAAAGGTGCACATATAACACTAACAGCTCGTTCTGAGGATGATGTAGAAGTCGATGCTATTATGGACAAGCTTGCTAGAGCGACAGCATCCACATTTAAGTTTAATGAGCCGCGAGGAGAAAATGATGCACAAGCAGGCCCGGTTGGAACCACATATCGAAGGTATGGATCTAAAAAATTCTTTAATCCTGTCATACGTGTTACATTCTGACTAATGAATTCATTTAATAGAGTCATCCCAGAACAAGAGATAAACGCAATAGAACGAGATCAGTTTTGGCAAAAGGAGGAAATCGAAGAAAAGAAACGATTGGAGCAAGAACGAGCGAAGAGCGAGATAGAGCGTGAAAAGCTTGAAAGGGAAGTAAGAGCACGGGAGGAAAAGGAAGCAGCTCTTCGAGAACAGAAGCTCACTGTTAAGGAAAATACAATAGCGCGACAGAAAATGGCCGAAATACGTGCTGAGAAAGCGAACAACGCTCGAAATGAATTAGCAACAAGCCAGCATCATGGCAATGACTTCGAAGACGACCACAAGTCGAGAAGCGAAGAATTACGAAGGCAGAGGAGCAAAGAAACCCAAGAGCTGATTGCTCAGAGAACAATAAATGCGCGTGCAGTATTCGAGCAGAATTCAGCTGCAGGTCAAATGAAATCGTCCGCACAGCAGCAGTTCGTTCAAAAGAGCAATCACGTGGAGGCAGCTAGGAAAGCATTAGAAGAGACTCAGCTGAAAGAGGAGAGTCCAATCGAAGTTCCTGAGGAACCGACTGTTGAGCCAGTGGAAGAAGATACCTGCCCGACGGAAGTAGTGACGAACTCCATTCCTGCGAAGCCCCCAACACCCGAAGTTCCGATTCAGGTGGCGGAAAAGAAGGAACCGGAACCGCAAGAACAAACGGAGCCACAAGTAACGAAAGAGGCAGTTACTGAGAACGATTTGCATAGTCAAATAGACGGGACTTACTTATACTTTGATCCAAATAATGAAGGAATGAAAGCAAGAGCGTTATACGATTATCAAGCTGCCGATGACACTGAAATCACTTTCGATCCAGGCGACATAATCACTCACATATACACGATCGACGAAGGATGGTGGCAAGGTCTTGGGCCCGATGGGACGTACGGACTTTTCCCAGCCAATTATGTTGAAGTTATTGAATATAATACGTCATGATAAGAGACATCAGCGACAAGTGCAATGCGCGTTATTTCCCTCCTGGGAAATCATACTTGCTTTCTTTTGTATACATGGTGATATCCAAGCATGCTCACGGTAGCTCTTGCGACAACGATTTTATCCCATTTAGACTTTTCCAGACTTATCGTATGTAATTAGACACAAGTTCACGTAACCGAGCATCACAAGTGTTCGATGGGAATGATGGAAAACCTGAATTCTCAATCGTCAATGCGCGGAAATGTACTGTTTTATTATGCTTGTCGTAAGCAATGAATTGTACTGTTATTATTCTTAGGAAAAGTGAGTACGTTTGTTCTAACAACGTTTTTCGTTATTCATGTTTGAAAGCCAGTCACTTAATCGACAGATGAGCGAGATGTATGCAAACGATAGAGTACGTCTTCCCACCTTTCACATCACACGAGCAAACTAATACTTAATGTATCTTTTTATAACACCCACTGTATTAAGAAGTGACGCAGTCATAGCAATAGTGTATTTAAGATTTCGGCATGAAACGTGTGAGTACATTTACAGAATTGTAATAGTTACTTATTTAGGCATACATACCTCTATATACAATAAATATTTAAATTTGTTATAACGTATCTTTCGGTCCACTGAAACCCAAGCAACCGTTTCTTTCTGTAAGTAATATCGACAAAAAACCCGGCAAGATTCTCGTTTCACCTAATACGTTTTATTCAGTTTAAACATCAGTTGCAGCATTTGTACCTTAAAAGTTAGGACGGGGATGGGGTCAATATTTTATGATACAGAGTACAAATTGTGTAAGAATGGGAGAAATCATTGGATTGGATAAAATCAGAGCACAAAATGTACTTCGCGAGGAAGTGAAGTCATCTTCGGTAACTTTGGCTTTGATTCGCACTATTACTACCGCTGCCGCTATTAGCAGTACCACCGCTGTTACCTATACTACCTCCGGCGTGACTTAAAAACGCTAAGTGTCCTTTCGGGCATTTATTGGCGTAGTGTCCCTTTGTACCACACTTGTAACAAGTCACTTCTTCAAGTGGTTTCTGCGGTCCCCTCGGCGGCGGTCCGTTGTGCATGTTCATATGATGCGGAGGATGGCTGTTGCCCTCCATTTCTTGCCTGACTTGTGCCTCCCGTACGTCGGGTGGCATTTTGTTGCAGTATATGGCTTTGTGACCACCTTCGCCACAGAAGTGGCAAGTGATCATAACTTTCTTCCCTTCCTTTGGCTGCATGTCCTGCACTGCTGGCAACTCGAATCTCGGACTAAGCAGATGAAACAAAAGTGAGAAAATTGCACACAAATAAGCAAACAATCGTGTTACTAGAAGCCTCAAACTTACTGCATATATTTGCAGGTCGAGCCATCAGGACAAAATCCTGCCAAATATGCCATACAAAGAACACGGCGGACATGTCTGTGTCTACATAAAGGTCCATGCCTGCAGAATCCTCTGTCGTACCATGGGCAATCTCTGACCTTTGTTTCAGGGTCAATGTGTAAGAATGGACATTCCTTATTGTGACAAGCATCTGAAAAACCACGCATCATTGAACAATGATAATTCTATAGTTATGGACAATGATTTGCCGATGTATCAAATTTAACAGCTTACTGAATCTAGAATAAAAGTAACATTCAGGCATCTTTGTCATATCATATTCATGTAAAAATTCGCACTGGTCGCCCTTCTTGCAAAGGCCTCTAAGCCAGTGTTTACACACGATGGTACGATCACCGCGTACATGTCTGAATGGGCAAGAGGCTCCTTTAACACACGTGCCCCTTGGATAAAATTGACATACTGCTGCAATGGATTCTACAAAACACGATAAAATCATCATTACAAGAACGTGCTCGTCCTTCGCTTCATTTCGTTTGACTATCTCTACGCATATTCTGAGTCAACATAATTTTCGAAGAAAGAGATCAGTCTTTATTCAATTCGACGGCGTCGAAGACAATTCGCTTTCCATTCATCTTGCATTAGTTAGTCTCAGTAGATTTGTTGTCTCAACAATGCTCTTGGCTTCGGAACATAACCTATCGGGCAAGCCCCTCGGCAGACTTATCAGTGAAAGAAAGTACGTACTATCCATTCCAGTGAATGGTAAAGATAACGCGCCATATTGCTCATCGAGTGCTATTTCTATATCGAAGCGCATATTATCCACATTTGCGACAATGCACTCCATTTTCCTTGGGAAATATTCAAAATTTCTAACAATCACAAACAGTTCTGTGGTTCTGTCACATTTGTATCATATACGCGGTAATGTGGCTTCAGGTGCGGTTAGATCGTTCGAGCGCACTGAACTTGGGTGCAATAGGGTGCTCTATTGTATATCCTACTTAGAATATTGCGCGAAGCTGGGTGCAAGTGCCTGTGGAGCGCTGACGCACTCTGCTTGCGGGAAGTTCAAAAATGATACACACGATGTCACGAATTATAACGTGTATTTTAAGGTTTGGTGAATAAAGCGAAACTATTCTCCATGAACAGAAAACGGAAAGAGTTACCCTTCGACTCCTTTCGACTCGAAGGGTAACTAAGATCAATCAAGAGCTTGTCTTGGCCACCCGGAGAAGATCCTAAAGATAATTGGCAGTCTTAGCGGGGGCCCGCTCCCATTCAAGGCCCCAGGGGAGGGCCTTACTCCTACCCCTACATTCCTAAGGTGCAATGTCCACGCGCAAGGGTGGAAGACGAGGGTACAGGAGTGGGGCGGCTGCCGATGGACTCGCGGAGGCGGTGCGCTACACCCCCGGTCGAGCGACGAGGAAGGGGCGAAGCGCACGAGCGTGGGGCGGCGACCCACGACGACGCGAAGGAGAGGGGTGCGCTACCCTCTCGGTCACGCGACAAGAGAAGATCAGAGAGAGAGAGAGAGAGAGAGAGAGCGACAGAGTGACAGAGAAACCCAGGGCCCGGGCGCGCCTTACTACTACATATGTATGTACTTGGGCCAGCCGAGGTACCCTGTTTTATTGGGGGGGCGGCATGTGTTTGCCAAATGCTCGCAAGGGATACTTCTTTCTTATTTAGCTGGAATAAGGGTCCCGGGGCGGAAGTGTCCCATTGTATTAAAATTAAATTCTGGAAAGCCAGTACGTGACTTCCACTAAAGAAACCTTTTAATTGCGAGTCTCAAGCCTCTAGTCTAGGCTTTTTCTTTATAATGCTTGCTGGCAGCTGCACGCAGTTACAGCTACGTCCTAATCCTATTCTTTTCGGGGTGAAAGCCGGCTCGTGCTTATACTATTTTAGGAATCAGATGGGTGAAGCCCATCTGCTGATAAAAATACTTGACTCGCGAACTCTCATCTCGCGGCTTGAATTCCCGCTCTAGATCCAATCGAATCACAGCGATTGGGCGCAACTTCTCGCGATTGAGGCGGAACTAGGACATAGCAGCTCAGATGACAAGGGTACTAATGTAACAAGAATAATTCTAGGGAAATGTTGTGCCTAGGGGGAATATAATTCGAAGAGGAATCAATTGTCCCATTCATCTACTTTACGTCGATACAGTTCTCGAATTTACTTTCTTTGAATTACCAGCAGTGTATAACTTTATCTAGCGCGTCTTTCTATAACTTCCGTGTTCTACTGGCCGCAACAGAGGAAACTAAAGTTTTCCTTTCCCTCCACACTGTGAAAAATGGAGTTTCTTAGACAAAGAACCTAGAATTTACACATAATTCGAATATTTGAAAGAGTTAGAGATATCCACCCCACCGCAATATGAATCGGAATATTGGAAATCTGAATATCCAGGAACCCGTGGCTCGTGAATATTCATCCTTGGACAGTGCGCAGTATCTGGCACAGGTAGGTAAGAGAGGTTGAATTCTCCGGTGCACTAATAAAGTACTCCTAATAAAGTCTGGGCGGGAAAGTTTAATATCGAATATCTCTGATTGAATATAGGCTGCGGGATGAGGAAGGTGAGGATCGATACGGCCTTTTAACTTGGGACTGCCACTCCACTTGGGGTAACGAGAGGAGTGCGTGGGTGAGAGCCTGCGGCTCGTCCACGCAAGCCTTTCAGTTCTAATACCGCATGTGTCAGTCTGCAGTAGTAGGATGAAACGGTAGTCAGTCTGTCACAGTGTTCCAAAGGAAGTAGTCGTAGATTTCCGCATACAGACTCAACCCGATACTTAAGTTATCGCTTGTCTTCGAAATTCTTAATTAGGATAACATTGAAATAGCAGTCTAAGTTGACGCTGCATTTATAGTTTGGAGTTAGATTCGAGTCAATGTACATAAATATATCTTGATGATATTACTTTATCTTGGAGATGTCAATTCATATTAATCATCTTTAAATACCTAATCTAATTAATAAGTAATATAATACACTTCGGGAGAGAGTTTGCGGTTTCGCGGCTCGTTTAGAGGAACTTTAATCAACCGCAGTGTATGTTGAGCACAAAGGCAATTCGAAAGGAAGTTATGTTTGTGGATACATGGAATTGGGATGGTGCGGCTTTGTAGTATGGCAATTCGATGAGCAGGTGAAACCACCCGCTTCCACTCATGGCAAAGTGCCGGCTTGTCATAAATGGGCCGGTCAGTAGGAGTTCGGACTGGGAGGAGAGAGGACGTCGCGCTACGGGCGATGCAAGCGTGAGTCACTAAATTTTCCTCTCTTAATCGATGTATACTCTGTATTATTATCGACTCTTTATCGCACGATCACGAGTGACGGATTAGCTCGTGTGTCCCATTGCATGAAACGTTTGACGACATAGTCAAGGATCCGAGCCGAGAAAAATGAGGAACTTGATAGCCGCCGTGGCAGACGACTCGTGAAATAAAAGTCGACCCACGTCGGGTCGCAGGGCAAGTGTTCGTCGATCGAGCGTGTTGAGAGGCTGAACGAAAGTCCCCATGGCCAGAGTCAGTTGTTAGGTGAAAAAGTAGGCTCGTATCAAGAAGACAGATCGAATAATCGAATTTTGCCTGTAAATGAGTGTTCTCCCTGCAACTCAATCTCACGATTCACACGCATATTCTTCATGCATCCTAGCTCTCACCAACTTTCATTTTTAATACTAAAAGGAGATCCAGTCGCGATGGGCAGACTTGGACGATAATTAATCAAAAGGGTTTCCATCAATTGAAAACCGCTACAGTTTGTTAAAAAGTATCCCCGATACCCACAACTACACGGCTCAAAAGTCATGGCATAGGCAAAATTTGGTAAAAAAACAAGCCAAGTTTATCCAACGACAACACAGTCAAAAATAAACGCAAAATTATGATTTTTATTTTAAACGAAAGCTTAAACTCTACTTTACGACGATGTACTTTTATTTTCAACCGAGTGCACCTTTAGTCCGGCACCCACTTAAATTTGATAGCATGTTTATCAAAGGCCACGGGTAGGGCCTGGACAAGCTCGTAACGTCGATTCCGAATTTTTCTTGGCGCGAGACTCTACTGATTCTCGCGTTTTCTGAGTCCGCGTGGATTCACCCTGGGGCGGAATAAAGTCTGGGTTTATTCGCGGCCGCCGGCAGTAGTGACGTCGCTGCCGGATAAAAGCGAATTAGGATCATAGATTCTGGTGGCGGCCGGTCGAGACAATAATAGTCCGGGCGGCTTAATCGTCGAGTGTTTCACTGGACTTCCGAGCGCGCAAGGACAAAAGTCGTTGCCAGGCCTGGTGAAGAGTCGAGTCGATTAATCCGCACGCGGCTATTATCCCCTGTAAATCTTAATGCGCCTGTTAAGAGAGAGCGGATGAACCTGCGCTTCGCTAACGACGATATCGCTTTAGAACACGCATCGCTTGCCCCGCTCGCTTCTGCCAGCATGTGAACTGATTAGATTGACGCCACTCGACTCAAATCCGCGTTTGCACGCTTCGATACACACGAAATCGGATCTCACCTGGTGCGATTGCCAGTTCGGGGATTGGGATGACGCATATGTGTATTTGCGCGCCGTTCCCTCGATTCTCCACTGTAATACTGGTTTGATTGTTTGATTAACCCCCACGGTTTTACTAGGAAAATGATAGAAATAAATTCTATCCGTGGGTGTGTGTGTATTTCGATTTCGATACAAAACTGCTTTCAGTTCTGAGGAAATTATAGACTGACAGGAAAGGTGAAAGAAAGGACTTTCTAGTTCTCGTTCATTCCATTGACTCTTATACTGGGGAGAAGAACGATTGTGTTTAAAGTTCGCGAAGACAGACTCGTATTCAAATTGAAATATTCAAAGAGTAAACTTCATTTGATTGCGTGTAAACGTCTTCTCGGCACTGAAAAGGTTCGAGGATCGAAATTGCACTGGCGTTGGACTTCACTTAAACTCGGCGAGCTTTTTATTCAGCTGCGAAACTAGCGACGTTTGTTTTCGTCCAAGCAGCTGGGCAACAATGCCTCAAGAGAGTTGGCTAGTTTCTCCGAGAGAGGAGACTTTCCCGCGCGAGACACATTTGATTAGTAAGTTTCTCGCGCGAGTTCTCCGCAACTTCATTTCTTTCTCTCGCCGCCTTAATCGCCGGTAGCGGCTGCGAAACTTCGCAGATTTGATGTTCTCCTTATTTCACCTCCCACGCTGAGAGGCGCGGGGAGAAAAGGGGTGTTTCGCATCGCGGCGCCCTGGAAAGAGTTTGCGAGAGGAGTAAGATTTATCGCATTGTTTCAACACTCAGGGCTCTCCTTTCTCTGGCCTTCAATTACAGTTTTCTTAATGTTCACTGGACTCTCAGACCATTAAACATGTCCGAGCCTATTCATAGCGTGGAAATGTATTTTAATATTTTCCCACTGTCGCACTTAGAAAGAAAAACAGCAAATTCTGTTGTTATAGATTTAAAGTATGTATGTGTGTGCTGTAGCGCGTTATGCAGTAGGGAAATTAGGCAATTACCCTACTAAGGGCGGGGACTGATTTTCTATTAATTAAGAAATTCAATGCTAGTGAAATTCGTACGATGAAGGATTTTCCAAGATCCAAGGGTCATAGGATCGAAGTTCCAAGATTCAAAAGCTCATAGAATTGAAGTCCCAAGATTCAAAAGGCTCATAGAATCGAAGTTCCAAGACTCAAAGGTCATAGAATCGACGTTCTAAGAAAAAGATTAAAATGAAGGGTATAAATAAAGGGCACAGATCATCTTCTCTGTAAAACCCGTAATGGTTGTAACGCGCCACTGTATGTGTGGCATTTAACCAATATTGCAATCGAATTTCAATGAATGAATTCAGCATCCTTTTAATCTTTCAATGTTTAATACATCGTCCATCTGATCATTTCGCATCTATCTCCTCGTCGGCAAAGTCGTTCAATAGAGTGTGCTCCCCTGCAAAAGGTTTTACCAATTTACACACTGGAACAGTTTAGACTCGAAGAAATTCTAGGCAGTTACGGGGCGTATAAACGAATTGGTCCTACATTTCTCCGGGCCGTTTCCCCTTCGACTCGCGTAGAACTGGAGTTGACGTAGGTGTGCGGGCACGTGAGCAGTAAGACACTTGTGAAACTGGAAGGCCGTGACCTGGGAACAGCGGCCCGCTAGGTACAGGATACTCTGGAAGCCAGGAACACGGGGGGGGGGGGGGGGGGGGTGAGTTTTCGTCCGGGAGGTGCGCCAGCTCGACAACACGAACGTGTCACGAGCATATTGCGGAGCTCGGCATAATGGGAGCAGGGCGCTTGCACCTGCAGCCTCGCCCGCCGCAAATGTGACCGCCAGTTTTCCCCGGTAACACGTGGAACGAGCAATCCTGGTCGAAATCAAGCCGAAAGTCAGCCGGACGGCTTGCTCGTCGAGTTTCAGCTAGCCTGATTTCCCTTTGCAATGTGTCTACTCCAAACACTTTGATTTAATTATTAAACTTGCAGGAAGGGCTTTGGATAAGTATTGCCACATGAAAGACATCGTCTTGAACTGCGTGGTTCAAAAATGAACTAGATATCATAAAGAAATCCAAGTTTTCAATAAGAAATATTGCATGTCAAAAGTACAGATAGTTGTACTTTTTTTACTTTACAATAAAGTACACACGCGCGAAGCTTTAAAGTTAGGGATGCAAGTTAGTTAATTAATTAATATGAGGTATCTTTGATTGAAAGCTTGGCTTTTTGTATCACATTAATCTCGATAAGTATTATTTTAGCGTTTACAGTTGGTTAAGTGGTCGGTGTGTTCCTTTTAATGGACGCAGCCGGTGCAGGTTGTTCCCTTAATGCTCGCGGGGCTGGATTTATCTCGGCCGATTAGCATGAAAATATATTTATCCAGCGGATGAATCTAAATCACGAGGGCAATTTGCGGGGTCAGTCATTAAGAATTCGGGGAGTCCGCCCGGCTGGGACGAGTCTTTAGGATTAATAACAAGTTCTCCAGCGGGTTCGCTTTATTTTCTCGACTCTGCGGCACGCTTTCATTTCAAGTTTCTCTGGAAACGTGGATCGGTGGATACATTGCAGGATCGAGTATGCTGATCTTCGGCCGCTGGTAGAATCTCGTGCACTCTCCAATTGCGTTCCAGAGTGACAGTATAGGGTCGCCTGGAACGGCGAGGTCGCCGGGACCTGGCGAATTCCGTGCATATTATGTCCGAGGCCGAGGGAAAAAGGCTGGGGGAAATTCGCGCTCGAGCGACATGACGTTGCGGGAAGAAGGGAATTTCTCACAGGCCTTCGTCCCACCCCCCGGCCCGCTGCGTGCGTGTGGATCCACTTTATACAACCTCTCACCGCGTTTGTTTGGGAACAGATTAATCCCGCTGGCAGGGCCAATGATTTATTTCGCGTTCTTTGCGATCGCACATCACACATGTCGACCAGCAGCCACGCGGCCAATCGATTGTTGTCAGTTATCTTGGCTCCAGCAGCTCGAAAAATGCCCTTTCCTTCTTGATCAAGCAGACGGTTCGTCATAATCGTTCACCCCTGCTGGACCTGCCACATCCTCGCGGCTTCCTTTCTCACCCCGCAAATACTGTGGTCGAGGCCGGTGTATAATCGAGAAGAGTCTGATTTCGTTTTTAAATCTTTTACAGAAGACATAACAGTAACATTTGTCGAATTATGAATTCTTGCGGAAGCCTGTTTTCGAATCGGTTGAATGGAAAGTAGATGATGGAGAAATGGAAGAAACACCGTGTTGGCTCTCTATTCCGATTTGGATACAGGGAGCATCGTCCGTTTATAGTGTCAATCACCACGTACACACGTGTAGAGCTCTCGACGCGACTGGTTTTTCATGCGTCTGGCGGGTGAATTTTGCAAAGCCGTGTCCTTAGCCATCGTCCGCAACGCGGATCCACTTTGTCGGCACGTACCACTTAGAAGGGATACGTTCCACAAATCGGAAGAAAAAGATCGCTCCTCGCGAGCCAACCCCCCCTCAAAATCCTGGGCACGTGCGACCCTTCGGGGTCCTTGAAGCCACTTTCTACAGATAGCCGAGCGAAGCGACGGGCGCACTCTGCTCTTCGCGCTGCCTTTTTCCTCCCCCGCTCCTCGTCGCAATTGTGATCCACTGATGCGCTCCTATCATTTTTCCATCCTATTCAAACTTCAAAATTCCGAGCGGATCTTGAAGGATCTTCCAAAAAGCCCTAGTTGGATCAAGTATAAAGTGTTTTCTGGGACTAGGAATGATCCCTGATGATTCGAGGACGTCTGGGTCAGCTAGCTAGGAGTATCAAAAAGAAGTACAGTTTTCGTCCAGGATTTCGAGCATAACGTTATCGAGAAAAAATTTGTAAAACTACACGTCTTTTATCCCCCTTTAAGAGGTTTCAGTAGTATAACCCACATGTGGTCAGACACATCGCGGGGAAAACTGGTGCAGCCCACCGGCGTTGGTGAATAGCTCACCCGAGAAGTAGGAAGTCACTGGAAAGTCATGAGTCGCGGGAGCTTACATGGAAGTGTGGCGAACATCCTCGGACGAAGGGAAACTCTATGCGCGTGGGAAGAAAGAACGAGGAAAAGTTGGGCGATGTGACCCGACCGCGGGATATTGCCGAGTCGTCGTGATTTGCAATTGAGATATTGTCGAGAAGTTTGGTCCGACATCGGTGGCCCACTCGCTTCATTCTCATGTGGTAAATCCTGAAATATACCCCGGCTCGCGCTGCTCAAATTTCACCGCTCTCTGGGAAACGGCTGGTAATTTATGGCGAGCGAAATTGCACGCCGTAAGAAGCTGAATCTTGCGAGTGGAAGCTTCGCATCAAAGTGAGCCTCGACTTTGACGGAAAATTCTTGTCAAACGGAATAGCAAATGACATTTTGTAATCTCTCCCGTGGATACCTCGCTCGGCGCGCAGTTGGGAAAGTTTTCATTAAAAGGCTCGACTCGCTGGCTTTACTTGCAGAGTTAGTTACAGTAATGCATCTTTCGCCTCGGAAATCCCAAGTATTTTAATTACTTTAAACGTTTATAACTATACGTGCAAGATCCTCTTAAATAATAACGAGCCGACGACGCTCGCGGACTTTTCCGTGAAAAGTCTGGTCGTGATTAACGAGACTATCGTGCACCCAACGCCCCGGAGATGATGTATCGCCCGCATATGCACATGCAGCTTGATACCACGGCTTGCAGATATTTATTACGTTATCGAAAAATGCTTAACACAAACGCTTTCTCAGCCCAAGAGAAATTCTATTTCCCTACCGCCATTACTCAGTGCGACACTGGGAGAAGCAGCATTTTACTCTTAAGGTATAGTTAATAAAGAAAATCACTTTTCATAAAATTTTCTTCAAATTCGCTAATCTTTACAAAGATTCAAAGCTACTGGCCAAATTTGATTAAACTTAGCCACAACATGTTTTGATCATATTATTCGATATTTTATTGAATCACTGATGGCAATTTCAAAGTCGACTATCCAGGAAACGGTGCGGCCAATAGTCCAATGAAATGTGATCAGTAGTTGCAAAACCGTCTAAAGATTAATATGTGAAAGTTTAATGAAAATCTCATGCAAAGTGGTTCTCCCTACCAACTACACCTGTCGAAACCTAGTGCAGTTGTTCTTCGTCCCGTAAAATCAGAAGTTCCCTAAGAGAGACAATTTCCCTCGACACGGCAAGGCATGTAACGCGAGGCTGGCATTTAGGGAGATCTTACAAGCGGAAAGTGTACCGAGGGGGTTTTTCCTTCGGCGCACTAGAGGGGAAAATAAAACCTTACAACTCCGGGGGCGTGTGGTGTACGTGTTGCGGGGGACTTTTGACTTTTGACGGGGAATAATAGATCTAATACAGCTCAGTGGCTTCTTCGGAACAAGAAGCATACATCCTCGGACGCAGTTCAATCTTCATTGTTCCGGCGTGCTCGCCGATAGCTTCCTGATTAATTACCAGGGCGTTATGGGGATCGAGGGAGGATATCGACGCGCGGGTGCGGGGGATCCTCTTCGGTTCATTCCAATTCGAGTATTGATATAGCACTGTTTGCCCTTCCAACTTCCTCCGGAGCCCGTCGAGTGAAAGGGTGCTCTCCAGGGTGCCGCGCCATTCATTCCCTAATGGTACTTTCGTATGCTAGGGCACAACTTCGGGATTAACCCAGGTCTACCCGGAATTCCTGCGCATTAGCGGATCCGATATTAAATAGGCGAGTGAAAAGTGCACGTGACTCCTACCTCGGTTCGCGCGCGCTATTGAGCCACTCGCTTTCCGGCGCGGTTTCCTCTCGTTATTCCTGACACACGTGTATCCGGTTATCGTGTTACCGATTGAAATTGAGAATCGAGTGTCGCGCGCGTCGCTACTGGAAACGCCGTCCCACTAATTACGAGCTTTCCCCTTTGTGGTGCGGAGGGAAAGGCTTTCCGCTCACTTTCACCGCTGGCGGCCGAGGATACCCGGAGAGAATTTTTCTTCCCGTAGCAATCTGTGAGGATCATTTATCACGACGCTTTGCATGCTATCTCGCAGCAGGTCGCTGGAGAGTTGTGTTGGCTGAAAAGGGCGGGGAATCCTGGCGGGAGGTCTCCGCTGCAAGCTCCTTCCGAGGCTTTTTTTGCTCGCGAGCTTATTATGAATGATCATCTTGTCAGGCCGTGTCAAGTGTCTGGAAGTCGGCGTTGCCCTCCGCCGAACAACCTAGCTGCCGACCGGTTTGCCGGTGCGGGCCGATGAGAAAAACAGCGGCGCCACTTCCTCCCTCGGCGCGATGAAAATTAAAACAAGCTGCTTGAAAGCTGCCACGGAAAAGTGTTGGACGGAGCGCAGGCCGAGCGGGAGATTCGGGGCCCGGTCAACAGTTTCGCGGCGACGCTCGCTTCCAATAAGCGAACTGACGGGGCACAGATAACACGGATAGTACGTACTAATGAACTGTCCTCGCACGTGCGCAAATAGACGACTTCCCGCTCTCATTTCTCGTGGAAATTTTTCCGGGGGCGCCACGACGTGGCTCAATTTTCTACTGCCCCGGCAGTTCGGCCGCGATCGCACCGAGCGAAAATATATATACAACACACTATGTGTCGCTTTATCTTAACGAGGTGGAGTATTTGCGCGCTGCCGTAGAGGGAATCCGGCAGCATATTTTATATTGTTGACAGAAGCAGTACATTAACTCGTCCTCTCCCACCGCAATGCCGCCGCGAGTGATTTGCGAATAAAGTCATCACCACATATTCATAAAGCTTCCGGGGAACGCCGAGCATTCCAATTGCACTCTCCCACTAAAACGACGCGGATTTCGGCGCACGTGCGCGCATTGAAAAGGTCGCGCGGTCCCGATATTCCCGATGTATTTTGCCCGGCACCATTTGCGAATTATCGGATTGGCGGCGACACAAGGAAAAATTGATTAGAAGCGAGGCAATTCGATGGGAAACCGGTAGAGAAGAGGAGAAGCGGCGCACCGGTTGGAAGGATCGTCGGGGGTGGAAATACGAGTGGAATTAACTCGAGCGCGCAAAGGGGATGCATCCGAACCGAACGAACTATACGGGGGAGAGACAAGTCGGCCGTGGATTTCGCGGTTAAGGTGGTGTGGGTGACTTTTGATTGTTTTCCGATACCACGGCAGCCTCGGACTCTCCACATACTTCCAGTTCCGGGTGCTCGCGCAAAATGAGAAATAACGAGGAGCCAATTAACGCGGCCTCGCTTTAATGCTCGCGCCGACACGGCTCGGAATCTTAATCGGCTCGGCCGAAACCGTACAGGGTGAGTCACTTGCCTTTTAATCATCTCCTTCACAGTCGAGTTCCAATTGTTTCTATTATTAGTACAATTTGATATTAGAAATAAATTTTAGTACGTGAGAATAAAGACTCGGTAAAGACACTCGGTTTAATCCCTTCTATTAAAATTAAATGATTCCATTTTCAACGGCCTATATCCATTATTAGCGATTCAAAGGCAAGTGAATCACCCTGTACATACCTACACCAGGCAATCTTGCCCGCGGAGCCGTAATTGGCTGCCGATAACCGCATCGCCAGTTAATCTCGTTTGCGAGCTGCGCCGCAAAGCTCCGAACTCCATCGCCTTTTTCAATCCCGCCGCGCCGCTCTCTTCTTTTCTTCACTGGCGATGTCTTCCTTTCAATCAGCGCCCGGCACGTTTCTCCGCTTACAAAAGCCGCCAGGACAAATGGAACGGCAAGCAATGACACGCGCCTGATGCTACCGGGGCATTTTAATCTCAAGGTTAAAGAAACTTTTTCAACTGAAATTTTAGTTGTGAATTAAGATTTCTGGGTTAAAGGAACTTTTTAATTGAATTTTTGGTTGATTAATAAGTTTCCAGGTTACAGAAACTTTTTAACTTGAAATTGTATAGTTGTAAATGAAAATTGAGGCACCTGATACTCGCAGAGGGCACCTTTTTAATAAAAGAACGCCGCAACACGCTGAGAGAGGGTGGGAGGGAAATTTAGGGAAATGGCCCTCGTAAGGAGAGCTTCTGGATGATGTATGCCGCTATGATATCTCTGCAGGTGTGTAGACATCGCAATTTCCGGGACTTGGGGGACATTCGACATGACGTAATATCACCAGTCTCCCGGCCTTCTTGAGAAACCTTCCCCGTGATTTCTCCGTGGTTTTCTATATTTCTCTGCCAGTGTGTAAGAACGCGGGGTGGTTTTCGCGCGAAATTTGTAGTCTGTGATTTCATGGGGGGTGTGTTTAGTGTTAGTGTGACTTGGGAGGGTTTCCTGTACTTTACCTTCCTGGCTTGCAGTTTTCAGCCTTGATCCCCTTAATTTGTGCAAATCCTCGGTGATTTACATTTTAATCTGCATCTTTCGTGTCCTCGTTTCACGATGAGGACCATCATCGCTTTTTATTTTTAATTATTTATTCGAACTTTGTAGATTTGTTCTTCCGGAATTTCGAGCAGCGTGTGGCTATCAGCTATTTCTCTTATGGTACGTGTTTTAGTTAAAGCGCGAACCGCTTTGGATAATCTGTCCTTTAGCGTAGAATGCATTACCCGTACAGGAATAATCCGGATAATGAACGACGGAATGAAATTTCGCCCTAATGAAATTTACCTTCTTCCCGGTACGCTCGTCTTCCGTGCCGACGGCGAAATAACTCGCCCCGGGTGGAATTGTTTCATTAGCATAGACCTAATCGGCCCGCCAATTACGGGGATTCATGATTTCATTTGCGCGATCAAACCATACCGCGCTCCTACAGTATCGCCGGCGAGAATAACAGTGCGCTCAATTTGATTAATTAGTTTTTATTCGGTTTCCTTTGCAGCCTTGACGCAAAGCTGGCGAATTAACAGGCGTCGACGCGCGAAGCGAGAATTTCCGAGCACGGTTGAATTTCATTCCTGCAAAAGGAGCAAGATGTGTTTAATTCTCTCATATTTAATTGAAATATCGAAAAGGCGCACTCACCCTGGGCCCGGCTTTTGAAAAACGTTCGGTTGTATGCTCGCTACGTTGTCGCCGTTCATGCATATGAGAACTGCCAAACTTGTGCTTCGCACTTGTCCGAGCTCGTCTGAATGTAGCGTAGTTTTCATGGATGTGTTTCATTTTGTATAGCGAAATATAATAATATAATAATATATACTAGAAGCCAACTCACCGCAGCTTAAGGGATGGGGTTGCAGGTTGTTCTCGTAGAAAAATCTGTCACCCTGGCGCGTCCTCTTCAACTGATCAGCCAGCAAGCAGGAGAAAGTTTTGCCGAGCAGGCCGTTCTCGCGTTTCTCGGCGAGGCCGCCTACCAGGAGATCAATGTTATCCACCTTCTCATAGACCGCCTTCAACTTCTCCAAGTTCTTAAAAATCCAGAATCGTCAGAATTGCCGCGCAACTCAATTCTCCTCGGCAGTCGCGTCCCTCAAAGCTCTACCTGCGACTCGATGTTGGTTAAGGTCTCAAAGGAGTTGTCAGACGGTAATCCGCAGTGGGCGCGATACTTATTGTACCCAGGGAAACCGTGGTCCCGACCTCTCTGGATGTCCAGACTCAAAAGATCCAATCCCAAATTCCCCGGGGTCGCCAGGTATTTACTTGTCAGCTGCGAAAGCCGCGTTAATTAATTCGCCAGGTCTTCAAGGGTTACATATATACCGAGAAGCCAAAAGCAGAGGAAAATCTGTAATTAGTTGGAATCATTCGACTTACATCAGCCACAACACCGAGATCGAGTTTCTGGCTCGGTTGAGTAGCCAAACCTAGCAACAAGCCATCGAGGAGATTGGGCTCATCAATGACGTGAGGGTTGAAAAAGCTCTCGCCGAGACGAAGGACTTTCTTCTCTCGGCGCGCGTTATCCAGAACTCTGGAGAGTGTAAATTCTCGTTAGCGGCTAGTGGAGCGGAGACACAAACCTTTGCCAGGAGGAATTACTTGATTTCCTGCTGGACCAAGGAGATAAAGAATCTAAGGACGGCGACGGCCACCTCGTTGTTGACCTCGGCCGAGAGCGAGGGCTCGTATCCTCCCTCGTTTATCTCTTTCGCCAGCTCCTCCCCTAACAGGGCAGGTACGAACTCCCGGTAACTGATATGTTGAATCTCCGCGACGACCAGCCGCCTCGCCTCCTGGTAGACCTCCTCGTCCGGCAGACTCGTCCCGGCCAACTCTCGAGCGAGCCGATTATGCTCGCGGACGAAAATCGTGTGCAAAGCCGCCAATTGAGGGTTCTCGTTCACGCGTTTGTCTCCTAATTGAGAATGAAGGATTGGCCGATTGCTTCGAGTTGTGCTAAAAGGCTTCGGAAGGGCTGAGATCGCCGAGAGTTACCGGAGAGCAGGCAGGTTCCCGGGCACTCGTCGGAGTAATCCGCGTCGGCTAGCGGGAGAGTCTCGCTGCGAGTCGCCTGATTAGTGCGAAGTAATCCGGCGCTTAGTGTTCGGACCCTGTCAGCTTCTTCGCCGCTTGATCCGTAGATCATTGAGCCGTCTAGGTAATGGGTCGCCTGGTTAAGCTGAAACACGAGCATGTGGTTAGATCGAATTTACCAACACTGATAGCGCAGCTCCCCAGTCTCGTGGACGTTGTACCTGCTGCTCAGGGCCGAAGCTGCAGTTGCGATTGAAAGCGGGCATCGATCGCACGTAGTTCATGCACGTAGTGTGGCTTTTGGAATAAACTTGGTCGTTTTCTGGGATGCTGATTGGCCGACAGAAGTCATGCCGATAACGGGGTAGGAGGTAGCCACCGTACTTATCGCAACATTTAATCCTCGCTTTTACCGTAGCTGTGAATTACCGGCAATCGTCAGTGACTCGAGTGATCGTTCATTACAGTATGGCGTTACGAGCATTAAGAGTTCTAGGTAGAATATCATTTAGGGCTCTTATTTTGTATCATTCAAATTTCACCACTTTTTTAGAGCTTTGACTTTGTGACCCTTGGGCCTTGGAATTTTAGTCCTATGACCCTTGGGTCTTGGAACTTGGACTCTATGACCCTTGGGTCCTAGAACTCCGATTCTCCGATCCGTGGGTTTTGGAATTTCGATTCTACGACCTTTGGGTCCTGGAACTCCGATTCTTTAACCTTTCGGTTTTGCCCAATTGCCTAATTTGCCTACTGTATAACGCGCCAATGGTTCATTACAGTTATCACAAGCGGACAATAAGCGTTAGATTGAACGGGACGAGGGCCAAGTTATCGATGACTTATTCGAGCGGCTCCTATAATGGAGGTGGGCCCCGGCTACATATTTGACTTACCCATTTCGAGGGAAGTTGTGAAGGCAATATCGTTAGCGACGAACTGAGCCCAGGCTGCTAGAGCGAGCGTGGCGTTACTTTCCTCCTCGCCACTTGGAGCCGATATTTCATTACTAACAACTCTCGGGCTCGGTATTTCTCCCATGGTTCTCCGGCCCAGCGGCTGCATGTGGTCGATGCCTGGGCACAGAGCGGCATAGCGGCAAAATGCAGCGTACAAGCAACGTCGGATTTCATTGGTGGAGTGAAGACGAAAGCAGGCAAGTCTTACCCAAGTAATAATCGGAGAAGAGGAAACGCGAGTATGCCGTGCCGGATTTACCCTGAGCCGGCGATGCCAGGTTGTTGCAGCTTCCATCGACTGATCGATATCTCTCGGTCGACTCACAGTTAGCCGCGTGTTCCGCTTGGCAGAGTGGGCCCAGGGTGGTGTTCGACAGGCTGAACCCCGAGACGGACCGGGCGCACGCTTCATCCCCATAGTACAGGCATCTGAAGTTTGAAATCAGTAGCTCTTTGTTGTTGACTCGAACCACTCGGCTACGGTGAAGCCTTAATATTTCGTCATGTACCCGCCACGCTGCGTGAGGTAGGCGCTTATAAACGAGGATGCCTGGTCCGCCACGAGTGCATTAAAACCCTTTCGCGAAATTTCCGGCGTAGGCGCAGCCAGCGCTAATTGTTTCGCCTCGGGACGATGTGACTTTAGGGCGTTGTCGGTGGTTATGATGTTCCTTTCCCAGGAATTGAGTTTCTCAAAGTGCCCGTAAGCAAGATCTACGGCCTTGTCAATGTCACTGTCACCTGTATCGTCAGTTCCATCAGTGTATATACGTAAATTTTAAGATTTAAAGTATAGTTGGTACAGAAACCACTTTTCTTATAATTTCACATATTAATCTTTACACGCTTTTGAGAGTATTGGTAAAATCTTATTGGGCACACCGTTTCCGGGATAATCGACATTGAAAACCTGTCATTCAAAAAAGTTTCGAAAAATATGATGAAGAAATGTTGCTGACAACTCTAATAAAATATTGCTTCTTGTAACGATTATGTACAAACTTAAAGAAACTCTTAAGCTTAGTGGTATTCTTTACCAACTACTTTAATATTTAAGCTATTCAACCGTAGGCACCTTTTATTTCAGCTAGCAGCGACGCGCTCGCTATCAGAGCTATGGTTAATACGGATCCGATCATATCGCCGGATCGCTGAAAAATGCAATGATTTCCTTTGTTGTAACAAATAGGAAGAAACTCAAAGAGTATTTTGTAACGTATGTTCCATGTGCCATCGTTTACGTAAAGGTTCTCAACAGCTTAATGTACGAGGTCGTCTCTCAGTAGTGCAAGTCAGCGTGTGGTCAGACGCGTGTCCTCCTGGCAGTCTTATACTCACACATAGGGTGATGTGAGAGTGAAAGGGAAATAAACTGAATATCTAACTACACTAATTACTGGCTCATCCGGTCGGTGTAGCACTGATGAAAGCAACAGGCAGAATGCCGCTTTTTATTAGACTGTCGAAGCGGTTTGTTGAAATGGGACATTTTGACGACCAGTTTCCGCATGGCTGTACTAAAGTGTGCATAACGTAAACTTATCAATGGTCACGAAAAGTATTAGCGTAGCTCTTATCGGGATTGCGTCGTTACTCGAATCGATAGATTAAAAACAATGTTGGAAGGGCGTGTTGAAGAATTGACTTTCGGAATCGCCGAGTTTCGCAAGGAATTCGGCAAAAGTTATGAGAGCAGCTCGGCTTTATATCGCCGGTTGGGGATCGATATTTCTGTAAGGCCAATTGAAGCACGTCAGACATGAGAATCGGATGTCTGGCCTTTTTTCTCGGCTCTCGGGCTCCCGAGGTAGGAGAACGGGAAATCCAAAATCTGTCTGGGCCGTCATTCAAGCGGGCTTTTCCGCGGGAGGAGGATGCGCCGGAGGAGCGGGTTATATTGAGAATCGTCCCAGATATGCTTTCCGGCCCCGACAATCCCATCTCCCGGGCAAAAGGACCAGCGTGGCAGCCGCACTACCGTCACCAGCACTTGACAGTCCCAGAAACCTGACGTGCGCAGAGTACACACCTAAAATGCCAGTGGGTACCCACGGATTTTGCTCCTCCCAAGCTACATAATCCACATTTTTATAAACAATAGCATTGTTTTGTATTTATGAACATTTCACTGCTAAGACCTTGGAGGATTTCAAGGGATATTTCGCGCAGTTTGGTGCATTGGAGGCTGCGCGTGCCATATCGCATGCATCATACCTTAATGATGGCATTATGTCAGGCCATGGTTATTGCGCTTCTTGTTAGCGGCGGGAATAAATTTGCGAACTTAGCGGGGGCGCTCTCGGAGGGAGAGGAGGAGAATTCATCTAGCAATAAGACTTTGTACAAACAGTGCCACCGATTACCCGGCCGACGCTCCGATACAGCGGTGAACTTTGATCCTAATTTACGACTGGCCGATAGTTGGGCGAACGGCGAGATTGTTTTGGACTCTAGCCCATAAACATTCCATCGGGGATTATTAATTACTGGGAGTGACGTCGGTGCCACGGAGGCTGCTGCCGGTGAGAGGCAGTTTTTCATGTCCGTCTAAATAGAATAAATCAGAGATTCGCCTTTGCATCTTGCGACACCTCGGCCGCTGCGAGGGAAGGAAGACACCGGTCGGGGGACGCTGATAATTTAGGGAGGTTTCGAACCCAGGGTTATATTCCTATATTAATTCCCCGGGACTAGCGGGAGTACATCGTAATCCAACCGGTCAGCGAGTCGATAATGTCGAAGAGCCACATTCCAGAAGGGAGTTCGAAATAGGTCAGCGTGTTAATAATCGCGATTATCGAAATATCGAATCTCCCCCTCCATAAATTGTTATCCTTATATCAGCCGGAACCAAGAGCGGAGGAAAGCGGCCCGAAAGCCGAATCTTTCCGGGACGCGGCCATACGGATGGAAAACAATGGGAGATGATATTAAAAGGGTACGGCTGGCCTTTTTCCCTCTCGCGGGCATTCTCGGTGGAGCGAGCTCCAAGGAACGATCGAGCGGCTGGGCAAAAGCTCGCTTTTCCGAGCGGTCGGTTCAATTTATAGCCATTCACGGACACAAAAGCAGCGTCGAATTACCTTCCCCTCTAAAAGCTCTAAAACCACCAATGACCTCACCTGTCATTAAAACTTTTCGGGCAAACTGGCCAAACCACTAGCATCCCCCTTTTCTATGAAAATGTTAATTTTTCCAAAAATTGCACGATTCTCTCATTATGCTCGAACGGTGCTGCATTAAAGAGGATTTGGCAGGAGATTCTTTCTCGAGCGACTGGGTGCACCAGTTGGCGCGCAATGGCACGCTCCAACTACGACAGATGCACTGTGCACCGATGCGGACTTGGAGAGTGGATTTGCGTGCGGAAGGAAACGGGAGGAGGAGGCGGAGGAGGAGGAGGAGCGGATTCGTCATGTCGGTGCTCTCACGCTAATCGGTTCTGGATGAGCTGACAGTGCAGGTCGACGTCGCCGTTGGGTACGAGAGGTGCACTCGTTAAGAGGGCGACGGGCGGCCGTTTAACCGAAGGGAATAGAGTGGGACGAGCGTAGGCGCGTGTGCCGGCGATAATGGAATTTACATGGTTGGCCCAGCGTTATGTAACGTAACTCGACGTAATCTGGCAGCTCTAGGTGGATGGGAGCAAACGGCCTCTCTGTCCGCGTGTCGATTCGCGCTGCTAGCGAGAGGATTTGGCTGGGTCGATATGTCCCTACGACTCTATTCCTCTCTATTACTCCCTCTCGCTCGCTCCCGCCCCCCAACCCCCTCGACACCGGGCCGGCAACTCTCCCCCGCACTCTCTCGTCCTTTCTCACTTACATCGTGGCCGAGCCTCTATCGTTTCGCCATTATCTCCTCCCTTTCTGTCTGTCGACCGATTTTCCTCCACTGTCCCACCGCCCGCTCGCCCTTTTTCCCCAACGATTCCTCCTCGACTCGCTTGATCGATTTCCCCTTCCCGTCGCCCACCGACATATCTCGCGAACCGCACTACTTGTACCGCCTGTCCTGTCGATCATCCCTTCGTGCCACTACTGGAATCCTACTAGCACTGTATACGCTGAATCAGTCGGCATCGTTCCAGTTTTTCTCCCGATCCGACGAACTTCCCCTAAAAGTGTGTATCGTAACTCGGTGATGTAAAGTTTTTAACGAAAATACTTGTCTTCCATATGGGCAAGTCCTTGTTAAGGGGGTGTCGGGCAGTTAAACTCGTAATATTTAAATTTTTGTCCAGCCACTTTATAAAAACCGGCATTTTTACTTTTATTAGTGATCTTTTGCACAGTAGTTTAAACTATAAAATCAAAATTTAAAGAAACAATCAGGGAGTTACAGACCCGCCTTTAATAAAGGAAACTAATTGAGTATGCGTATGAGTACACTTGGTACCGGAAATCTGTCGCAAAGTACTCATATTTAATATTTTCAATTCAAAAGTACCTGTAACTAGTTACATAGGTACTTGTTTCAAAGATACTTGTAAGTACTTAGATATAGGTAACTGAAATGAAAATATTAAGTATGATTTTGATTGTTATAGTTTAAACTACTGTGCAAAAGGGTACAAATAGAAACTGAACTGGAAGTTTTTATCAAGTAGCCGACTTGTTTACTCTAATTTTTTGAAAATATATAAAAGTTAGAAGATTTATGAAAGAAAGGGAGTTACACTAGAGGATGCCCGCCCAAAAAATGCGGGTATTTTCATCTCGTGGTGTAGCATAGTGTCTGGTGGCAGCTTGGCCGATTTTGCTTTCGAGGTTCTCTCGGTGCGCGTTGCTTCTCCCCGTCGCCGATAATTCATCCCTGGGTTGCCCTGCGTCAGGCTGGATGCCGGGCTCCTGCGAGGGGTTGGTAGCCGAGAGAGAAAGAGAGAGGAAGCGACGTAGAGCCCGGGCGCCAGCCAGTCTAGCCAAATAAAAGTCCGGAGTCGTCGTCTCGTCTGGCTGTGGCTGGCTGGAGGGGTCGCCGAATTGCGTGGAGTTCGCCGCTCTGCCAGGACACCAGTGGCAGCAGCACCGGGGGTGTCGGTTACCAGCAGCATCCGGAGCCGCAATCCATGGAGGCGAGGCTCTTCCAGCCCTCTGACTTCTGGCATCCCCTTGTTTTTCCAGCCCGCTTTCTTGTCGCTCCGCCGTTTACTGCGCGGGGCGGGAACGAACAGTTCGGTGGTTGTCTGCTGGCTCGTAAAGAGCCAGGATCTTCATGGGGATAAGTGTTCCACGGGGTCCGTGGTGTTTTTCTCCTTTGCGAATTGGGAGTCCTTGCTCCTAGTAGCTCGCTTGCCAGACTTTGATTCAGTTAGATCCATTACCCTGGAAGCACTGGAAGTGTGTTGAAGTACAAATTAGTGAAGCCTTTTGTATAGGAAGAAATTTGATTGAGGGACTGATGGGGCATGTTCAGACGAACGATCTATTAAACATTGAAACGTCACATACTCAATTCAATCAATGACACATATACTTTATATGTAAATCGAACAGAGTGCGTGTCTACACTTGCTCTCCCGTCCGACAGACTTGCTCGCCTCTCGCCTTTTTAAGTCTCACTCGTGCTGCTCTCGTTTGTCCTCGACGATTCTGTAGAGCATCCCACCCCTCCGCCTTGGCGCGCTCATTTATCTTAGCATTTTTCCCTCGGCTCTCCTAGTTAAGAAACTCGTTCTTAACAAGATTTATCGCGGGATATCAATTACGCCGGCGAGCAAGGCTCCCGCCACGCTGACGGATCCATTTTCCCATTATTATATCCGCGAGATGCGTGTCTTTGTCGACGGGGATGCTTTCGAATTGGTCCGGATTTTCCATGGAAGCTTTCGGGGAGAATATCCCTCGCGCGATTGTCGCGGCTCACCGTCGCCCGACTGCTCGTCCACGAGATCGTTTGTTAGAGGCGTCAGAATAGTTTGATTAAAAGTCAATCACCAGCCAATCGGCTGGGTTGGCCCGGGTACAAAGGCGCTCGCCGCCAAGAAAAGCGACAAATGAAATGAACGAGGAAGAAGGAGCCAGCCGACAAAGGCCGTGATTTATTCCGATGCGATAAGCTTATCGATTCTCGAGCGCCGTATGATTCCGCCGGAGATTAAGGGCCGAAAACGGCTGGAGACGCCGCCGATTGATTGGAGGAGCGGGCTGTTCACGGGAAATACGTCAACGTCCCTCGAAATTGCGACCCCGATCTTTAAGTGGGCCTGGCTAATGCCCTACGTCCCAAACACATTTTTATCCCTCGAACAAGTTCAAGCTTCACTCGAAGCGCAGCGCCGGTTACGAAAGAAATTTGTTTAAAAGCCCGGCGGAGATCCGGGGAGAAATTGTCATCGGGTTATTAGGGAAGCGGGGCAAAACGGTATCATAAGGGCTAGAAGACGGCGCGATACAGATACAGCGACGGGGGAGGGAGTGAGAGTTCCTCCACGAAAGGGTGCCAGGGGGTGAGAGTCAGATAGAGAGAGAGTGGAAGGGCGAGAGGGGTGAAGACGGCGAGGGAGGCAAAGAGGCCCGTCGGCTAAAGTCTGGCAGGGGCGCAAACTCGTTTTAAGGAGAGGGTTCGCCCGAGCTGGCGGCTGCGAGGGTGGAAGAAGCCCGCCCGGATCCGATGCGGTGGGGGCGAGTCGGGATTGGCTTTCCACGATCGTGGAACTCAGTAGTACTCTACCACCCACGCACGTAGTACGCACGTCCGCTCCACGTGTGTCCCCGAGATAACATCCTCGACACCTGCGACGAGGTGGGACAGCCTGGAGAACTCACCTGTATCGACGAGCGCCACCCCCGTCCGTAAGCCCCATCGCAGCCAGCAGGTGTCCCAGTCACCGGGACGAGCCTCTCACCGTGCACCATCGATCCACCCCAAGGATTATGAATCCCCCTGAACGACCTTCGGCCCGAGACTCCCTGGCACACTGAGACACAACCACGGGACCCATGGGAGACAGCTGGCGCAAGACTCTCTTTCTCGCCGCTTGATCCACGCGGGAAGAGCCGGCCGCTCGACGGGAAGAAATCGCGGTCCCCGCGAAGAGGAAGAAGTATATTAATTTCCGAGAGGCTGCCGACGAACCTTACCAACACACTCTTGTAATCGACTGGAAAAGCGGCTTGTCACTGCTGCTCGTGGGTTAAATGTTCGGCGAGGTGGACGCTCGCATGGGACGAGTGGAGCGGACCGAGGGAGAATCGCTTGATGAGGGTGCTCGTCGGTGCCTAATTGCCGTCGAGATCTAAGAGTACGATGCTGCGAGCCCACCGAGAAAGCAGCACACTCCCGCCGAATATGCTGAGCCGACAGAACCCCGGAGAACTCTTCTAAAGTCATCTAGGAGCCTCAGACGCAACATCCGAAACTGTGAGTTTACCACGATTCGCAAAGAGTATGATTAATTTAAGCGAGCGGTATGTCAGAGCTGAGAATTACAGTGCCCATGTATTGAAATGAGTTATTAGTTTTTACGTTTTTAAAAGCGAAACCAGATTTAAATACTAATTGTAAATCAGTCAATTTCGGATCTTAAGGTAGTTGATAAAACAAACCATTTTTCTAAAAAATTTCTTTAAACTTTCGCACAGTAATCTTTACAAGGTCTTGTAACCACTGGCCAAATTCTATTGGGCTCGGCCGCACCGTTTCTGAGGTAATGGACTTTGATATTGGCAATTCTTATACGCGCGAAATAGCCAAGACCTGTCAATTACTCAAATATAATCTCGAAATATGCAATGAAAAAATGTGGTAGACAAATTCAATGAAATTCGTACAGTACTTACAAACTCTTGTACAGATTATTATGTAGAAGTTTGCAGAAATTCTTAAGAAATGTGGTTCTCTGCACCAATTACCGCAGGAGTACTCCTGTGAATTCTAAGTACATGTCCGCTCTAAGGACTCGGGAACAATGAGAGAAACACGCATTCTGTATGCGAAAGGATTCCTTTTACTTCACTTGACGTATCAGTGGTAGGATTCTTTTGATCAAAGGGGACCGCAGCATTGAGGTTGCGGGGTTTCGGCGCCCTGTTTGAAGCGACGTAGTCGTTTGTCTGCCGAAGCCCGCAAACCTCCACTGCTGTTTGCGCTTCTGCATTAAGGCGCACGGAAAGGAGAGCATTTACATTTCACCCGAATTCTTTTCATTCTGCAAAATAATGGTGCTCGTCAGAAAACTGGCGGAGACTTCTTACAACGTCCGAGCAAACAGTCTCACAAGCTGTTTTTGAAAATTTGTGCAAAAATATCTTTTTGAACTATAAATATGGAAATCACCGGAAAAAATCGAGTTTTTATTCCAAGGATATTTGGAATTAATTAATTGCAACTTGCATCTGTAACGTTAAATCCCGGCGTGTGCGGACTTTATATTTCTGTTTGAAGAAAAGTTGAAGAAAAGTTTGAATTAAAGATACACCCCAACTTCTTTCGCCTCTTTCCAGAATCACTTCATTAGAATCGAACTCCTTAAGTATCAGACATTCGATGGCATTAATTAAGCTAAGACGTTTAGGGGGTGAGGATTGCGAGCGTCGAAAGAGGGGTTGGTTGGAAGGAATCGTGACATTACTCCTGCTCGATCTCTTCTCTCATTTGGACAGTAGTGAGAGCGAGGCTTTGCCGCGCTTCGTCAACTCCCGACGAGGCCGCCAGTGTATCGAGAGCGGATTATCGCGTCCGCTTCCCTTCAACGTCTTTCCGAAAGACCTCCTCTCCCGATCCCGATAATGATGCAGGCTTTCGCCCCGCATATCTATCGTACTCGTCAAACTCAGTTATGGTAATCCGGCGAGCCCCGCAGCTTCCATACACTTATTGCTGGGAGAGATTGCGAAAGTTCTCCTCTCCTAACCAGGGTATAATGGACTTTCAATAACAGGTGCTGGCCTTTCCTATGTTACTACACGCCAAATATATTACAACGTTTGAAACACTTGCTTATGCTACACTGGCTTTAGTCTAAATTGAAAAAGATTTTAGAGTAGATTTATACAAGCTCCACGATATTAGTGAACTAATTTGTATAGATGATGTTTCAAAAGTACCAGTTCTCGTAGGTGTGTTTTCCGAATTATTGAAGTCTGATGTATGAGAGTTATCGTTTTGCGTTTTTACTTCCCTACCGCTCGCAGGTGAAAAAGAACGGATGCGGTCGCCAACTTCCCTTCCGGAAATGTTAATTCTAATATTTCTTACACGTATATTCCGCAAAACTTTTGATCAGTGAAAGTAGAAGCATCGCGATCCACTTAGATTCCCCTCGTACTACAGCGGAGTCTGCGAGCGTCGCGCAAAAACCAGTTGGAGTTTATTCGGCTTGATTAATATCCGGACGTGTAATGGGCATAGTCGCACAGCTAATAGGGGACGAAATAGATTGCAGTAATGAATCTCATTAAAAGGGGATTCAAGGTACGGCATTCCGGAGTGGAGGGGCGGAGCGCGATCGCTCGACATTAACATAATCTTACAATAACGAGAATACTCGCGCTGGGACGCGCATGCATTCCTCCTATATGTAATGTATACCTATCTAGTGCGCGAACCTGCGGCCGGTTAATTAATGCAGGATGTCCTATCATCCTATAACTCACTGGAAATTGGAAGGCTCGCCGAGTGATAATACAGAGCAGGAGGATCGCTGACAGTGTGCGAGCCTTGGAATTCAGATAGGAACAATAAGGCCGCTCTACGATGAATAGGTGGCGATAGCCTCCATTTACGGGGAAGCACTGTTTCCAAGTAGGGGAAAATGAACTCCATGTCATCCCGCGCGCACGTTAATGTCGCTAATATCGAGGAGTCACCATTGATTTTCCCTCCGATAATTATGTTGGCTGGAATATAGGAGCGCATGGGAGAAATTAACGTAAAGCTCGGGGGCGGATGCGCCGATCTAGCGATGCGCGGAACTTAGCCGTTCGATTGTGGGAATGCAATCAGGGGAATTGATCGGGGCGGGTTGTCATAAGCAGAGAGCTCGCCGTAATGGGGAATCTCCGAAGCGACCCATTTAGTCTTACTGCTCGACGGTGTACTGTCGTCCCTTGCGACGTAGTTGGGAACTGAGTGAGTTCGAGCATTGCACGTTGATGGGAGTCGAACACCGAAATCTGACCAACTATCCCATTTTCCACTGAATCCGGGAAACAATCGGACGTTTTATTCGAGAGCTTTCCGATTGCTACACGTTTCCTCCATCGCGGATGCTTCCGAACCTTTAATTTCACGGTGTTTGCCATCGACTTGCCGCCACAATAGCTTCGCTCGCTCGATCGGGATACGCTTGAAAGAGCGGAACGGCCGTTTGCCGGGGAGCTTTTATTTCTCCTGTCGACTTGATTTCACACCACCGAGGAGAATCCCCCGGGCACGCAATGGGGAAGAGATTAACCGCATGCTCCACGGCTAAGTCAAATGTTTACAGATCGCACCGATGGAGCCGGATCTCCTGGTATTGGTTGCTAGGAATTCCCGATGTACTTTTAGTAGGTCAGGGCTTGCATTTTTATAGAACCGCTGCAAAGTGCGAACCGATTAGTTCGACTTACAGGATAATTTACTTGGCACTTGGAATCGTTGTAATTTATTAAATTGCTAATAATTAGTAATAATAATATAAAAGTTGGACGAGTTGGTACCAAATATTATCAATTGGATAAATTGATACCGAATAATAGAAATTGAATGAGTTCGTACCAAATAACACAAGTTGGACAATATTTGGTACCAACTTGTCCCATTTGCATATTTGGTACCAACTTATCCAACTTCTATGATTTAATACCGAAAATTATAGAAGTTTGGCGAGTTTGTACCAAATACTATGCCGAAAATTATAATACAAGAGGAATAGGACGAGAAGCAACCTTGAAACCGCCTAATCAGTTGGCGGCGATTATAGTGTTGGATCTAAAATAGTCAAGAAATCCCAAATTCGCCAGGATCGGGGAGCTTTCGAAAAATCGAGCAGATAGCAACGATACTCTTTCACACGCGATTGCAGTTGCTGCTTTATTCCTTTCAACGATGGCGAAAGGAGAACGATGTGAATGGGCGGTCTTTTTCTGCAACGGATATTAATGGCTACACATCGCCGTAGCCAGGAAAATACCGTAAGATGACACGCTGGAATCCCGTTGCTTTGGTGGTCCAGGACTCAGGCACGCTGCGATATACGAGGAATATCGGGCGGATCGACTGAATGGCCATGTTCTGAAATATGGCTGACATTATAAAACGGGCCGGAATGGATATTACCAGGGTTCCCATGCTTCTTTTCGCCGCCGCCGATCAAGTGTATCGGATATGGGCGTCCCCAATTTTTTCTCTCCGAAGCGACCTTCTGCGAAATTACGCAGACATTCAGCCGTTGATCCTCGCGGATTCTTCTTCCTTGCATCCTAATGGATGTTCAACGCTATCTTTATTCACTGCGGTGGCCTTGGAGGGATTTTCATAGGTAGAGGCGGCCTTTGATGTCGAAAGTTGGGGGTAAACTGGCCAACTCTCTGTTTGCATCGCGTTGCGATCCTTTATCGCGCGCCACTTCCTGGGAAACTGGATTTGGCTTTGTCTCGAGCGACGGAGATTGTCCGGCCGCGTGCCACTCTTCGCACACACTCTCTCGGCTCCTCCTGACAACGCGCTCGAGCATGGAATCAAAAGTTTCCTCGCGAGAGACTCCTTTCTCTCCCAGCCGCACTAGGCGAAAATCAATGGCTCCGCACTGTGTGGGAAGTTTGCTTGAAAAAGGGAAGAATCGCTTTTAATCAAGTAAAGAGTGTTTCTCCCGTCGATGCCGGGTGCAAGTGAATGAGGTAGCGCCGTGGTCAGCCGCTTTCGTTTACGGACTTAGCGTGGATGCAAGCGAGCTCTTGCCTATCATTTAAATATCTCTCGACGCGGAGGGGAAAGCAACATCGCTTTCCTGCTAGATTCTATTTCACTCAAGCGAGAGAGTCCGTGTGAAAAGAGCGTCGGAGAAACATCGGACAAAATGGAACGGCGGCTCTCTGTTAGCATGCAAATTTCAATCGGGCTTTCCCGCATTGCGCGAATTGCTTGTTCAATCGGCACAAACGAGCTCGGATTCCCGATCGAACTGACGCCAGCGTAGACACGCCCGGCATATCCTCGGCTACCAGTTATACTATCGAGCTTTTGCCTAAGAGTTTGATAGAGCGAAGTTAAAATACGCACGGGAACTCTCGTGAGACTGGAGTTTCTTCGATGTAGTGCTCGCTGGTGTGTGCGGAAGGCTTTGCCGACTAAAGGACGAAGGCTTTCTTTCCTTTTCACGGCTTCGCACTTTCCGCATTTCCTCCGGCTACCATTTATACTTGGAAAGCAGTGATTTACATTTCTGATTGCGTCCCCATTTTATATACAGTCAGAATGTTGAAACAAACCGATTTTTCAAACATATTCTTTTACAATCACTTTTGCAATAATGAACCGATTGGCTTGAAATTTATACTGAATATTATTCTCGTGTCAATTATCTAGGTAGTCTATTTTTTACGCTATAAAATTATCGTAATTTGTTGCGACAAAGGACTATTATCAAGTCTGAATATGTTTGTAGCTTTGTTAGAAACAAATAATTTAAAACTCGCCTTCGTCACTCACTAGGTTTGAGAGTCTGGTTGCTAAAAAAATTGTTTCATTTGTTTCAAATAAAATTTCATTAACCCAGGCTGTGGATCGTAAAATATACTTTCTGAAAAGACAATCAGATCCGTGGTTATATCCTTATTGTTATAGATATTGTAACAAAATGAATGCACCACATTGTCGAAATAACGTACATTTATATGTGCGATTTTTTTTAACGATTTCACAGCCTTCTGACTGTACCACCTTAAGCACTCACTTTTCGATTCCATGATGCAAAAGTCCTTCTGTTACGAGGTTCTTCTTTCCCCGACGGCGTTACATCACGGCCCTCTCGAGAGATGGACGATAACGAGTTGCAATAGATCTCAGGATGGTATAATGGCAAATAAGGGGGTTGGGCGGGCGCGAGGCAAGGGGGACTAGGGAGAGGGCTCTCGATGATGCCGTCGTTTCTTTCGCCAGCAGTTTCTCAGAAAGCTCACGGCATAAATGGCAGCAAGGTGGAACGGCCCTCGAGTCGTCCCGACGTTCTCCTACGCCACTTAGTATCTGCTTTCACCTCTCCTCGCTTTATGCCTCGGCGAGGGGATCGTCGCAAGTGATCCCCGGGCAAAAAGCTCTCTTCCGCACTCCGCAGAGCGGCGAATGAAAATGAAATTGCCTCGGCAAACCAGCCGATATAAGTATTAGCCTGCATGGGCAAAATCACTATTTCCGAGCGGAACGAACGAGCGAATCCGCGTGTGTGCATGTACTCGTAGTTCGCCGAGGTGTCGATGGGGAAATAAATATCAGAGTTTTCCGACTGGCGCGTACCAGGAAACACAAGCGGATTTTCGTTAGACTCACTGCGCTTGACGCTCGTCAGGAAGTCGAAACGCAGCCCCGGCGTCACGATGTGCACACGCGAGTGCGCCTCGCCGGGATAGGAATACACGTAGAGAAGTTACGCGCTGATTTATGGACTCGGGGAATACTCCCCGACGATTTATAACCAGAACGAAACGGCTCGTCCGTCGCGCGACGTCCGAGCTTTATTTTTATTCCATCCGGCCGCTTTTTTTTCCTCGGGCAAGAATTGTCAGTCGCTAAACGACCTTATCCGCATTTCCGCCTGTTTCGTTACCGCCGGGCGCATTTCCACCTCGCTGCACCCTACGTATAGGACGTTGCGGGCATGCACGAGCCAAAACTCTGTCGAGGTTATCCTCGGCATGAATATTTCGATACTGAAAAAGGGAGATGCGGAAACCGAGAGAAAAGAAAATGCCAGTTTCCCGAGGCGTAGAATCGACATGTAGGGTTTCTCGTTCGAATCGGAGGCCGACCTACATCGCTTAGCGTTACAGGCGAGAGGTAGATCCTTCCTGCTCAGGCGGTCCAGATGTAGCTTCTATCGACTAAGTTGCCAAAGGCGATCGGCGTCTTATCGCCGATAAAGAGACTTTAGACGTCGTCCTACTCGAGCGTCCATTGTTCGCGCGGATGCTGTCTGTCGGGGTTTTAAGGACTTACAGGATTTGCCCGTGCGCCCCGTGTGTAACTATAGCGCCGCTATACACGTATAGTGCGCATTGTAAAAGGATCCTTAGCTCGGAGGTTGCGTCCAGCAGGATAGAAAAGCCGCTCCGAAAGGGCCGGAACAAGCTGGTCTCACAAGGGACCCCCGGCAAGCCGCATATTCTATAATTTATGAAAAAATGTCTACAAGTATAGTATTTCATCCCTGATACTAAACTAGTTTTTGTGCTTGCTTATGTCAAAAATGTGAGTTTTTGAAAAATAGATGTTGCCGCCATTCCAGAGTTACAGCAAGAAAAAGGTCACTTTTAATACGCAAAGGGTTGGTTCGAACCCTTTAAACTAAAATCTGGCACCAACAAAAAATAGTTTCATATTATGAATGTTTTACTCTACTCGTAAAAATGTTTCTTACAATTTTTGGAATATGCGGCTTTCCTAGTGTTCCCTGTGAATGCAAGATGTAAGCCGTCGCAATCGATCCAATATCGATCTCCGAGATGCGCTCGTCGATGCCGAATCTATCGCCCCGTTCCCTACAGTCGGCGGATAAACAGGGATCCGCCGCTGGCTGCACGTATTCTCCTGAATTATGTGCATACGTATATATCGCTGGAGCGAATCGCCCTCGCTCCACATTGTTCCCGGATCTTAAGCGAACTGATGGATAGTGCGCTCCAACTTCCCAATTGATTCGCTTGGCAAGTTGGAGCCCCCATGCTTGCCACACGCAAATACTCCGCTATAGTAGCCGCTAACTGAAAAGGCGGTTTCAAGGTCGCTTTTCTGATTGTACTCTGAAAATGATAACGCAGAAGGAATAGAGGAATTTATCCAACTTATATCATTTGGTACCAAAAATAATAGAAGTTGGATGAGTTAGTACCAAATATTAGAAATTGGATGAGTTGGTACCAAATCATATACCTTGGATGCGTTTGTATCAAATAATACAAGTTGGACAATATTTGGTAGCAACTTGCCCAATCTTGATTATTTGGTACCAACTTATGCAACTTATATTATTTCATACTAACTTATCCAACTTATATGATTTGGTACCAAAAATAATAGAAGTTGGACGAGTATAGCTACCAAATATTATGCCGAAAATGATAATACCGGAATAATAGGAAGAAAAGCGACCTTGAAACTGCCTATTCAGTTGGCGGCGACTATAGAAATAAGTCGAGTGTCTGCGAGCACTTGATAACACTGTCGTATTGACCCGAAAGATTCTCTCGAGGCTGGGGAAAGAGGATGCTGTTCGTCAGGCCCTGGGCCAATAAGATGAACGCGCGTCGAAAGAAGGAATTCGATGTTGTGCTTCTTAGCGAAGATTTCGTCGAGCATGTCCTTAGGAGGGCAGTACGAGCTTGCGAATCCCATCGTCCCCTAGGGGCGCACTCCAGCCCTTTCGACCCTTGTCTCGAGATTTCACCATTGAGATACGCCAATTATCAGTCAATGAGATCCCCAAGTGGCTCTTGGGGAAGTTGCCACCACCACCCCCCTTTTCCGCTTACCTTTCGTTCGCGCTTTTACAGCCCACTTCTCCGAGTTGGTTGATTTTCATTGAAAGCTCTCATCAGAGTCATTGTGCACTTCGTACCATCGCGCCCAGGTCACCCAGGTATTCGCTACTCAGATTTGCCCGTTGGAAGAAGTGACTATAATTATTTGTTGAAAAAGCTTCTCCGCGCCGGCTTGATGTAATATTAGCTCTGGCAACAGGCTCATTCATCTTTCGATGAGGCATTGCGCCCGATTCGGCCGTATGTAACAACCCGGCCAATATTTGCCGCAAATATATCTGCTCCCTGGTACACTTGGTGTTTAGCCGGTATGTGCCTGGAATCCCACATGAATTCCTTGAATCCGGCCGCTGGCATTAATTGACTCCTGACTTTGTTCCCTCGGTGTATTGTACTCGTGCGCGCTCGCGAGGTGGATTACCATATGAAATCCCCCGCGGGGTGTAAATCTGCTATCGTGTGTCAGAGGGCGACAAGCAGGGCTGGAATACACGCAAAACTTGCATACCGTCTTCGCTGCGCTTAGAAATGCGATTCAGAGAGCTGCTTTATTGTGCCAGGCTTCTCGAATATTCGGACCCTGATGCCTTTGTCTTCGGCTTGACGAATGTCGGGCGGATTAATTGAAACCGGTATCGCAGTCTTCACGAGGCATTGGTTAGTTTGGTAATTGTAATCCATCGGCACGGAGTCTTGAGTTTGTTTACACTCGGATCCTTTGGAAATTAATTCATTTTATTTCGGGTGATTTGGCAACAGTTGGCACGTGATGGTTTTAGAAACCATTTTGCACAATTCGCCTAACGATATAAATTGATTTAATTAGTGTGAACGCTTTTGCACGGTTTCTCCTGAAAAGGCAAGGCGTAGGGTACTCATTGTCAATTGTGTCTGGTAATAATTCGCCCGTCGAAATCGTGGTAATTCCTATTGTTGCTAGGATTATATATATATTTCATTTTGAATAAACTAATTTCAATGGAGTTAATAAGCTTATGGTAACAAGTGTTTCATATTTAGTTATATTTGGTATTAAGACCGCTAATGAAGCGCATTGTTCTTTTATGAATACGCGAAGCCAATATTACTGCGAATTTTGTTGCCCAGCGCTCTCCCTCTCGTCCCTCTATTCATTGTGGCGTATTATGTGGCTGCGTTAGAATCCCAGGCTCATTAGGATTGGATTATTCTGGCCAGCGAATATTTGCCGCGCGCGCGCGTTAGATAAAAATATTCATAATGCTGGATTGATTCTCATTAACTCTGCCCTTATAATCAGCAAAGCAACAAGCCAGCTCAAACATACATTCCCTTCAGAATGTTAGTTTCTAGGCCCAAACTGTTGCAATATCAAGCATTCAGCCAATCGGATAACCTTTCAAAGAAACGAAAATTTACCTAACTTTTCAATTTTTCAACATTTTTCGATAGTTTGAACCCTAGCACTAAAATTCTACACGGAATTGGTCGGCCACAAGTCGTAAATGTATCGTACAGGTGACATTTTCAAAAATTCTGAAGAAAATTCACTAAAGATTCATAATGATTCCAAGCCAGACATATCATTCTGTACACACAATCATCCAGGTCTTTTATTCCAAGACACGTACTCGGAGTGAACTTTTTACAAAGATCTCGTACCTTGTGCATCCGCACAATAGAAGTGTGCAGGTCTTTTGTCGCGCTGTACAAATCTCCAGGGCAGCAAGAAACGTTAGAGGACTGTGTGTATAATGACGCGGCGCGGGGTATCCCGACGCACACAAGCGGGGCCCTAGTGTACAAGAAGGTGAAAGTAGCCGGATAATGAAGAGTGGCGCCGAGCACTCGGGATCGTTTCTTTAATTTGCAAAGTTCGAAGGTGACACACTTTCCCCCCACTTTCCATGATTCGGACCAATCGATTAACTGGACATTCTTCGGGAATTCCACGAATCCAGCTTAGGTTCTAAAGAGGGGTTTCTCCCTTTTCATCGCCTGTTTTAAGTACGGTTAACAATTAACGGTTGGCTTATTTTTCGAGAATTTTATAAATATTTTTAGATTATATTTTACACTTATAATAATTTATAACATAATTAATATTATACTATATATTTATGTTTTATTTATATATAGCCCAAAATTACGCAAAAAATGCCAAAAACTACACTTAAAACTGATGAAGAAAGGGGACACCATCATTTTTAATAATTCATTCTGCAGCCATAGTGAGACCAATCATTCTAGTATATTTTATTTGATCATCATTGAAAGCCTTGGAGATTTTTTCGCAAATTTCAATGCTCGAGATCATTAGCCTGGCTCTAGAGGAGGCACTCGAGGCGGCAGTTACCGGTCGGGTTAAATGGAGGAGCCTTGTTCGATCCGATGGGCGTGAAAGAGAGAAGTATGCGAGTGCGGCGCGGCGCCTATTTAAAACGGAAGTGTTTCACAGAGGGACGCGCGGAGAGCTTTGTCGAGGGCTGAGGGGCGCGAGGGGGTGAATGCAGGCACATCGATCCCCCGGGGGTGTGCAGCCCGCGCTGGCTCGAGGCCTCGTGGGAGGCTGCACACACCGATGACACAGAAGGAAATTGAATAGTCCTTTCCCTCTCTTGGCTGCTCGTCAGTTGATCTGCCATCGGCACCCTCTGTAAACCGTCCGCCCGCTTGCTTAATCATTCCACCGACACCAAACTTAATTGTCCCTCGGAATTTAATGGCCCGTAACTTTCCGTGGAACTCCACCTTCCGGCAATGCGAGCTCCCGCTGTCCTAGTTCGCACATAGAAGAGATAATAGTTCGAGGCGAGTGGTCCAGGAGATTTGTGGATTTGGACGCACGCTGCGTTGGCGGGCACGTTTCATGGGAAGGAGCTCGGCAGCGCCCGGTAGAATTGTTTGTGACGAGCCTTCAAAGTGATGGGATTCAAACTGAATCACGTTACACTAACAGCAGCTGGAATTAGAGTCCGCGGTGGTAATTGCACGATTTTCCGAATGGTTTGCCGAGGGTGTAATCGGCCAAGTTTACCCAGACTTCAAACGTTCGAGTTCTTTTTATAAAATTCTTCCGAGGAGAGAGCACGGTAATTCCATTGCTGACACAGCCTTTCTCCCTTTGATTTCAGAGGCTAAAATGTCTGGGACAGAATCTCTTGGCGGCGACATCAGTCCGACATGTCAGCGAAGGTAATGAACCATCAGTTTATTATTAATTATTAGAAGTCCTGCTATAGTCGCCGCCAAATCAATAGACCGTTTCGAGGTTGCTTTTCGTCCTATTCCTCTCGTGTTATCATTTTCGGCATAATATTTAGTAGCAACTCATCCAACTCCTATTATTTTTCGTACCAAATCATAGGAAGTTAGAGAAGTTCCAATTACTCCTGTGTTATTATTTTCGGAGTAGAATCAGAAAATCGAACATGGAACCGCTTATTGAGTTGGCGCCGACTATATGTATAGTCCAAGTGTCTCCTCCGGTGTTTTCGAGGAACCGCATATAACTACTCGAGGGTTCGTTTCCCTTTGAGTCCATTCCGGCGACAGCTGCTTCCGCACTCATTACGGGCGCATTCTGCACTGGTGATAATGAAATCTTCCAGGTCCTGTGTTCTGGAATTAGACGTCGCGCAATCTTGTTTTCGTTGTCACCCCCACTTTGACACAGCATCTGTCATTACAGCGTAGCATACAGTTTTTGGTCTTCCGGTAACTCCGCGTTCCCACTAAACTGCATCACGAACGAAACATTACACTTGCGAGTGATAGTCGGCACTTCCGTGTCAGACCTGGTGAAATTCCGAAGGTTTACAAGCCTCACTGTTGGTTGTCAGTTAGTTATCCCGAGCGGGTTGGAGAACGTTAGTTCGAAAAGAGAATCCTCTGAGACTAGACGATGAAAATGCAAGCTCTACGCGTGCCAGGTAGTTTGGCTCTTTTCCTCTTCGCTGCCGTAATTAGCGTCAACGAGGTTAATGGAAAAGCTCTGGCCTCTCCTGAGGCCTATCCCGAACCTCTACCCGGATTCGGCGGTCGTCGATTTAATATCGGTAGGGGTGGTCGTGGTGGTTTCCATCTCAGAACGAAACCAAAGCCTTTGAACACAAACGTGAACGTGAAGCCGCAAACTTCGCAAGTCGCGCAAACCCGGCAATCCGTGCAATCCTCGCAAACCCCGCAATCAAGCAGCAACTACAACAACAACAATAAGAAGGCAAGTGTTGCACCCGCGACATAACAATTCCAAGTCTTGTATGATTCAGAGTCTATTCTGTCTAATTATTTTCAAATCGTGATTCACTGGGAATTGTGTCCTGCGGATTTCAGTCTCAGGCTCAGGTTCATACTCAGTCTGAGTATCACTCGAATTCGAATCCTGCCAACATGCAGCAGCGGTCGAAGCCTGAACCTTCCGAGCATATGTCAGGTATCATGGATCAGTTATCACAAGCCCAGCTACAGTCACAGTCACAGTCACAGTACCAAGGAGAACTATACGAAGAAGAAACGACATCTCCTCAATCGACTTCTGATGGGCAGGGATGTGAAACCATCCAGCTTGCGACTGGTCAAGTCGTTGCATGTGAATTTTTCGGGAGGAAACCTGTGTGCGACGAGACAGCTTGTTACTATTGAAGTAACAGGAAATTTGGCACGGGAAATGAATGGTGACGGTTTGTAACGGGAGGATTTGTGACTCGCGTCCGCGTGCACAGCTGCTTGTCTATATGAAGATCTCGGAATATCACCCAACTTTCGATCCTATTTCCTTCTGAATAAACTATTTGCTTCCCCAAAAATTTGGTATTCAAAAGAACCGATTGGCAAGAATGAACTGCTCGGAGGTCCCTGTTTGAGAAAATATCTTAGTATAAACATCGGCATTTTGCTCGAGTTTGTAATTGGGGTTACGGATTCCCTCGCAAAGAATGGTTGTTATGAGAAACTATCCACTCGAAACGAATCTACCATATATTCAAAACTGTTGCGGCAATTTTTTCGGGCTAGAGTGTTTGTCTGCACTAGTCGGGCCTTTAATCTTTAGCTTGATGTGGTAGAAACTAATTAATTATGCCACCCGACAAAAATGGACTGCCCGGAAACGGGAATTAAAACCATGCCTCTACCAGCAGACATTGTTGAACAATATGCTACTGAACGCACGAAGATAATCTTTTCCCACCCCTATTCGTAATTTCACACAGGGGAGTATAAAAAACAAAAAAGATGGTGCAAGTCTGGGGGGAAAATTCATTTTTATTCCGTACTAGAGCAAGTAGTGGGATAAACCAACATATGTGCACGAATAGTGAAAAATAAAAAATTAAAAAATAAACTACATATATAAAATGGGAATGATGAAACTGGTTAAGAACTTGTAGGACGGATGCCGGCAATCAAAGAGGCACCTGTTCTACGCATTCACGTATGAATAATAAAATATTGTTAGTATGCCCGCAAACCATTGTTTTTTATTTCGAAACTCGACCCATTACATGAGATTAAGGTGGGGATGTTCTTTCCCGGAACATTAATATCCCCATAATGTTCAGATCCGAACATTAATAACACATTTTGCCTTTTCTATGGGTTTAATTTTCTAGAATTACATTTTCATGGTATTTCTTTCCTTCCGGTAATTGATCCTAGAGATTTGAAAATATAATCTTCTTTTAATCTGACTTACGCATTGGGGAAAGCGGCATTTGTGTTGAATCCTATTTAAGAGTTGGCTGTATTCTTTATTCTCTGAAAACATCTGTATACTCTACTATAGTCACCGTCAGCTCAACAGGCGGTTTCAAGGTGGCTTTTCTGATTGTATTCCGAAAATAATAAGGCAGGAGAACTGGGAACTTGTCCAATTTACATTTTCGTACGAAAAATAATAGAAGTTAAACGAGTTAGTACCAAATGTTATATATTGGACAGAAGTTGATACGAAATAATACAAATTGGATAAGTTGGTCGTGTTACCTTGTTTTCGTTATCATCCCAGAATTGGACACTGGATCTGTCATTACAGCGTGACATAGAGCTTTGGGTCCGTGCACCCACTAAACTGCATCGCGAAAGAAACATTACACGTGCGAGTGATAGTCGCCACTTCCGTATTACACCTGGTGAAATTCCGAAGGTTTACGAGCTTCGATGTTGGTTATTAGTTAGGATGAGCTGGTTGGGGAACCTTAGTTCGAGAACAGAAACCTCGGAGACCAGACGAAAATGCAGGCTCTACGTGTGCCAGCTAGTTTGGTTCTTTTCCTTCTCACTGCAGTAATTACTGTCAGCGAGGTTAATGGAAAAGCTCTGGCCTCTCCTGAGGCCGATCCCGAACCTCTGAGCCCACTCCGCACTGGTGGATTTAGAAGAGGTGGTGGTTTCGCACACAGACCTGGGTCATTTCACGTCAACTGTCGAGGTTTATTCACACATGTTCGACGATTTTGATGAAATTGGCAGTATTTGTAGTTCACAAAGAGCTGATTCCAACGCAAAAATCCGTTGCTCGCTAACTCAATTATTTTTTGAGTTACACGCACTCAAAGTTTGGGGTCAATTTTTTTTCAAAAATTGATATCTCCGTAAATACTGCAGATAGCCACATCGTTCGAGCGCCAAAATGAAGAGAAAGGATTGAAGTTTAATAAAAAAAATATTCCATTCAGGAACACTTGTTTGGAACTAATGCTAATGATAAAAGTTTATAACAAATGCTTGCCATTCCCACGGGCCAGCATCGATTGTGAAGAAAAAAAATCCCAGCCGTTGCTATAAGTCTCTCGCATGACCCCTCCAAAGGATTTTCAGAAACACGGCCTGGGGGCCGAGTTATAAATTTGTATTGCCGGGCGCGCCCGGTCAATCTGCCGGCGGTGCGCGCCACGCTCGGCTGGCGCGCGGGTGCTAGACGCGGCACTCGGAATACGTACATTCAAAATGGTCATACCTGTTCAGTTGCTTACAGGATGCCTGCCACAACACAACATGTGTCTACGATGGTACGTATCCGTATCCGGATTATGCGATTAGGTGCTGCCATAAAGCAATAAACACCGTTTCCTCTCTGTGTTATCCGGGCTTGGGGCCGGCGCTAAACCATTAAAAATTAATATGCCGCGTAAATTTTGTTCAAATCCGCTAGCTTTACCGCGTCACTCCTCTTTTAGAACAAATCTTAAACTCGTCACACCCGTCCTTCGCGCGAAGTATCCACGACTAGAATTAGGTTTTTATGTTTGTCAGCAATGTAGGACGCGATTAGATAGATCAAGAGCAATAGAAATTCCGAATCATCCGAAATCTAGAATCATCCGATACGAATGCTGATTTGTTTAATATTCCAGCTCGCGATCTGATTGAAGCAGGACCTAGCTTCACGCAATCGATAGATTCTCCGACTAAAACAGATACAAGTAACAGCGCGAAAGACAATTCGTCGTCAACCCCGTGAATTGTATGATTGGGCTACATCGCATTTTAAAACAATTTCATTTAATTTCTGCACTAATGAAGAATATAATATCACTGATCAATTTCTCAAGGACCGTTTTTCTAAAGTAAAATCGATACCCGGAACACAAAAACGCCACGCGATTATACCACTTAACGAATCTGCACTCTTAATAAAGCGATATTCAAATTTAGAAAATAAACACGGTCAAGTGATTAAACTCACGCGCAACTAAAATTCACTTATATGTCGGTATTTCGAAATAATTTAATTGCATTTGGGTCCTGCAAAACACGTTTTTAATGTGGCCAGTTGCCGGTCTCAAGCCCGGGTAACACAGAGAGGAAACGATGTTTATTGCTTTATGGCAGCTCCTAATCGCATAATCCGGATACGGATACGTACCATCGTGGACACATATTGTGTTGTGGCAGGTATCCTGTAAGCAACTGAACAGGTATGACCATTTTGAATGTACGTATTCCGAGTGCCGGGTCTAGCACCCGCGCGCCAGCCGAGCGCGGCGCGCACCGCCGGCAGATTGACCGGGCGCGCCCGGCAATAAAAATTTATAACTCGGCCCCCAGACCGTGTTTCTGAAAATCCTTTGGAGGGGTCATGCGAGAGACTTATAGCAACGGCTGGGATTTTTTTTCTTCACAATCGATGCTGGCCCGTGGGAATGGCAAGCATTTGTTATAAACTTTTATCATTAGCATTAGTTCCAAACAAGTGTTCCTGAATGGAATATTTTTTTTATTAAACTTCAATCCTTTCTCTTCATTTTGGCGCTCGAACGATGTGGCTATCTGCAGTATTTACGGAGATATCAATTTTTGAAAAAAAATTGACCCCAAACTTTGAGTGCGTGTAACTCAAAAAATAATTGAGTTAGCGAGCAACGGATTTTTGCGTTGGAATCAGCTCTTTGCGAACTACAAATACTGCCAATTTCATCAAAATCGTCGAACATGTGTGAATAAACCTCGACAGTTGACGTGAAATGACCCACCTCATACAAGGCCTTTGAGCACGCACTCGAACTCGAAGCCGCAAACCTTTCAAACCTCGCAAACCTCGTACTCCTCGCCAACCTCGCATTACTCGCCAACCCCGCATTACTCACCAACGCACTATTCACCAACCTCGCAATCCTCGCAATCCTTATCACAATCCTCACAATCCTTGCAAACTTCGCAAACCTCGCAAACTTCGCAAACCTCGCAAACCTCACAATCCTCAAAATCAAACTACAACAACAACAACAACAATAGGAAGGCAAGTGTTGCACCTGCGACATAACAATTTCAAGTTTTGTGGATTTAGTCTATTCCGTCTAATCATTTTCTAATCGTGATTGACGATTGACTGATTCAGGCTCATGCCCAGACTCAGCATCACTGGAATTCGGATACTGACAAAAAGTCGCCGCGGTCGAAGCCTGACCCTGTCGACCAGTTGTCAAATATGGCCGATCAGTTATCACAAATGCAACAACAACAACAGTACCGGCAACAGCTGTACCAAGAACTGCAGTACCAACAACAATACGAAGAAACCGATGAAGAAGTAGCTCAGCGATTATTGAGTCCTGAGTATTATCGTGGCCCATACAAAGGCAATCAAGCAGCGTTGTATGAAAGTAATTAACAACTTGTAGAACGAGTACCGACAATTAAAGAGGCATTCTAGGCATTTACTTGCGAATGGTAAACTATTGTTAGTATGCCCGCATACCTTTATTTTTCATTTCGCCACTCGACACATTACATGAGTTCGAGGTGGGGAGGTTCTTTTCCCGAAGAACAGCGGTTTTGAACGTTGCAAAACTTTCATCAAACTTCTATTGTTTATGGTACCAAATCGTAGAAGTTGGATAAGTTCCTATTACTCCTGTGTTGTTATACTCACAGTAAAATCAGAAAAGCGACCTCGAAACCGCCTATTGAGTTGACGGTGACCATAGTCCAAGTGTCGCCTCCGCTATTTTCAAGGAACACCATACATATAACGACTCAAGGGTTCGTTTCCCTTTGCGTTCATTCCGGCGACAGTTGCTTCCACAGTAATTCCGGGCGCATTCTATACTAGTGATAATGAATTCCCCCAGGTCCTGTGTTCTGGAATTACACATTGTGCTATCTTGTTTTCGTTGTCATGCCCGACTTTGACACAGGATCTGTCATTACAGCGTGGCATAAAGCTTTCGGGCTTCCGCGCTAACTCTGCGCTCCCACTAAACTGCATCGCGAACGAAACACTACACGTGCGTGTAATAGTCGACACTTCCGTGTCACGCCTGGTGAAATTCCGAAGGTTTACGAGCCTCGGTGTTGCTTATTATTTAGGGTGAGCGGGTTGGAGAACTTTAGTCCGAAAACAGAAGCCCCGAAGACCAGGCCACAATGCAGGTTCCACGCGTGCCAGCTAGTTTGGTTCTTTTCCTCCTCGCTGCAGTAATTACTGTCAACGAGGTTCATGGAAAAGCTATGGCTTCTCCCTTCCGCGGTTTTGGATTTAGAATGGGTGGATTGGGTCGTGGATTTGGACTAGGTGGTCGTGGATTAAGAATAAGTGGTCGTGGTCGTGGATTTGGACTAGGTGGTCGTGGGGGTCAATTCACTCAGAGAACGAATGCAAGGCCTTTGACCACGTACTCAAAACCGAAGCCGCTAACTTCGCAAATCGCGAAACCGAAGCCGCAAACTCCGCAAGTCGCGCAACCGAAGCCGCAAACTCCGCAAGTCGCGCAACCAAAGCCGAAAATCGCGCCAACCTCGCAATCCAGTCAATCCTCACAATCCTCACAATCTTCGCAAACCGCGAAAACCTCGGTCTCCAAGTCGTCCTCGCAATCCTCACAAACTTCGAAATCAAGGACCAACTACAACAACAATAGAAGGGCAAGTGTTGCGCATGCGACATAACAATTTCAAGTCTTGTGTGATTTCGAATCTATTCTGTTTAATCATATTCAAATCGTGATTGACTGAGAATTGTGTTCTGCGGATTTCAGACTCAGACTCAGCTTCATAGCCAGTCTGAGCATCATTCGAATGCGCATGCTACCCAGAAGTCCTCGATGCCAGAGGCTTACGACCGTGTATCAGATATGATCGATCAGTTATCAGAACACTACCAGCAACAAATGGATCACCAACAACGATACGCACAACTAGCGAACCAACAACGACAGGAACAAGAATCGCAGTACCAAGATCAGCAGTACCAAGACCTGGAGGAGCAAGAACGACAGTACCAAGAACAGCTGAACCAAAAATACAAATACAAAGAAGAACGTGATATGCCTCGTCGAATATTGTCCTGAGTATTAGGGTGGCCAATACAAAGGCAATCAAGCAGTGTTGTATGAAACTAATCGACCGCTTGTACAACGAGTACCGGCAATCAAAGAGGCATTCTCGCATTTACTTATGAATAATAAAATATTGTTAGCATGCCCGCAAACCTCTGTTTTTTATTTCGATACTCGGCGCATTACATCAGATTGAGCTGGGGATTTTGTAACCACCCTTGTAACCGCTTTGCGCTCTACCCCAACCAAGCCCGGTTGCAGAGGCAGTCACGGCGCCAGATAGTAACCGGCCTTCCGTTACCTGGAGTCACGTTAACAGGCGACGGCCCAAGCATCCAATTACAAGAAATGTCACCATATCCAAAGTGACCAAACCTCCCGCTAACAAAAAAAGGCACCAAACCTCCCATTAAAAATGTCACCATACATTTTCCGTACCAAATTTCCTGTTACTTCATTTATAACAACCTGTCTGGTCACAGAAAGTATTGTTCCCAAAAAAGCAACATACCACACTATCACCAGTCAGAAAAATCCGGATGGTTTCACATCCCCAATTCCGACGACAGCTGCACTGGAGATAATACTATCCTCCAGATCCTGTGTTCTTGATTTACACGTCGCGTTATTTTGTGTTCGTTGTCATCCTCGACTTTGACGCAGGATCTGTCGTTACAGTGTGCCATAAAGTTCTCGGTTTTCCGGTAACTCCGCGCCCACTAAACTACATCACGAACGAAGCATTACACGTGCGAGTGATAGTCGACACTTCCGTGTCAGGCCTGGTAAATTTCCAAAGGTTTACGAGCCTCGGTGTTGGTTATTAGTTAGGACGAGTTGGTTAGAGGACCTCAGTTCGAGAACAGAAGCCTCGGAGACTACACGAAAATGCAGACTCTACGTGTGCCAGCTGCTTTGGTTCTTTTCCTCCTCGCTGCAGTAATTACTGTCAGCGAGGTTAATGGAAAAGCTCTGGCCTCTCCTGAGGCCGATCCCGAGCCTCTACCCGGATTCGGCAGTCGTGGATTTAGTATCGGTAGGGGTGGTCGTTTTGGTGGTGGTTTCAATCCCAGAACGAAACCAAAGCCTTTGAACACGTATTCGAACCCCAAGCCTCAAACTTCGCAAACCTCGCAATCAAACAATAACAACAACAACAACAGCAATGGGAAGGCAAGTGATGCACCTGTGACATAACAATTTCAAGTTCTTGTGTGATTCAATCTATTCTGTATAATAATTTTCAAATCATGATTGACTGGGAATTGTGTTCTGCACATTTCAGCCTCAGGCTCATACTCAAAATGGTGGCACAAAACCGTCGCGGCAGGACACTTCCGACCAGGTGTCAGATTTAATCGATCAGTTATCACAAGCACAGCAACAACAACAGTACCAAGAACCGCAGTACCAAGAACACCAAGACCAAGAAGGTGATATACCTCGCGGAGCTTGAGATTGTCCTGAGTCTTATCGTGGGCCATACACAGGCAATCAAGCAGCATTGTATGAAACTAATTAACAACTTATAGAACGAATACCGGCAATGAAAGAGGGATTCTACGCATTTACGTATGGCTAATAAAATATTGTTAGTATGCCCGTAAACCTTTGTTTTTTATTCCGAAACTCGACGCATTACATAAAGTTTAGGTGGGGATTTTCTTTTCCCGAAGTATACAGCAGTTTTCAAGCCATACAAAACTTTCACCTTGATTTATGCATAAGTTATAGCTCCAAGGTTTGATTTATGAATTTTTGTATTTCTTCATGTCTTTATGTCTTTTCTGGATCCAGTAAGCTAAAACTCAAATGAATCGCGTCGGTTTATTTGTTCGATCACAACACCCACTTGTAACCGTCATGCGCCCGACTCGAACTCCGGTTATAAAGGCAGCAGTCACGGCGCCGGGTAGTGAGCGCCTTCCATTACCTGGAGTCACAATAACAAACTGCAGCCCAAGCACCCAGTTACACGAAATGTCACCACACCCAGATTGACCAAACCTCCCGATATAAAAAAAGTTACCTTACCCAGAGTCACCAAAACTTTGGCTACAAAATGTCACCAGACGTTTCCCGTGCCGATTTTCCTGTTACTACATTAATTTATTTGTAACAACCTGTCTGGTCACAGAAAGTATTGTTCCCAAAAAAGCAACATACAACACTGTCACGAGTCGGAAAAATCATCTGCTTCCGTAACCATTACGGGCGCATTCTACACCGGTGATAAAAAAATCCTCCATGTTCTGTGTTCTGGAATTACACGTCGCCCTATCTTGTTTTCGTTGCCAAAGTTGCCTGTGTCCGACTTTGACACAGGATCTGTCATTAGAGCGCGGCGTAAAGCTTTCGGTCTTCCGCGGTAACTTCGCGCTTCCACTAAACTACATCACGAGCCATACATTACACGTGTGAGTGATAGTCGAGAGTTCCGCGCCAGGCCTGATGAAATTCCGAAGGTTTTCAAGCCTCGCTGTTGGTTATCAGTTAGTTATCCCGAGCGGGTTGGAGAACGTTAGTTCGAGAACAGAAGCCTCGGAGACTAGACGAAAATGCAGGCTCTACGTGTGTCAGCTAGTTCGGTTCTTGTCCTGCTCGCTGCAGTAATTACTGTCAGCGAGGTTGATGGAAAAGCTCTGGCCTCTCCTGAGGCCAATCCCGAGCCTCTGCCCAAATTCCACAGTCATGGAGGTGGAGGTCGTGGTCATGGTTTCGCTCACAGAGCGAATACAAGGGCTTTGAGCACGAGTTCAAACTCGAACTCGCACCCGCAAACCATGCAAATCTCGCACTCCACGCAAGCCTCGCACTCTTCGCAAACCTTGCAAACCTCGCACTCATCGCAAACCTTGCAAACCTCGCAAACCTCGCAATCCTCACAAACCTTGCCCTCCTCGCAAATCTCACAATCCTCGCAAACGTCGCAATCAAGCAATAACAACAACAACAATAAGCAGGCAAGTGTTGCATCTGCGATATACAAATTTCAAATCTCGTATGTGATTCAGAGTCTATTCCGTCTACTCATTTACAAATCGTGATTTACTGGGAATTGTGTTTTGCGGATTTCAGCCTCAGGCTCAGGTTCATACTCAGTCCGAGCCTAACTCGAATCCGAATGCTCGCAAAAAGCCGCAGCGGCAGGACACTTCCGACCAGCTGTCAGATATGCTCGATCAGTTATCAGAAATGCAGCAACAACAACAACAACAACAGTACCAAGAACTGCTGTACCAACAACAACAGTACCCAGAACAGCAGTATCAAGAACCGCAGTACCTAGAGCCAGACTACGATGAACGAGTCATAGAAGAAGAAATAACTCATCGTTTGAGTCCTGAGTTTCCTCGTGACCCATACAAAGGCAATCAAGCGGCAATCAAGCAACGACAACAGTACCAACAACGACTGTACCAACAACAACGGTACCAAATACAACAACAGTGCCAACAACCGCAGTATCAACCGCCACAATACGAAGAACGAGTAAAAATAGAAGATATAGCTCATCTTTTGAGTCCTGAGTTTTATCGTGGCCCATACATAGACACTGAAGCGGCAATCAGGCGACAACAACAGTACGAACAAGAACGGTGCGAAAAAGAACTGTACCAAAAATTGCAGTACCAACAACCACAATACGAAGAGCGAGTCAAAATAGAAGATATAGCTCATCTTTTAAGTCCTGAGTTTTACCCACGCGGCCCATACATAGGCAATCAAGCAGCGTTGCATAAAACTAATTAACAACTTATAGAGCGAGTACCGGCTATTAAAGTGGCATTCTAAGCCATTACTTATGAATAATAAAATATGCTAAGTATGCCCGCAAACCTTTGTTTTTCATTTGGAAACTTGACGCATTACATGAGGTTTAGGTGGGGACTTTCTTTTCTCAAAGAACAGTGGTTTTCACCTTGATGTATGCAAAAAGTTACAGCTCCAAGATTTAATGTACGAATTTTGTATTTCTTCATGTTTTTTTTGAATCCAGTGAGCCAAGACTCAAGTGAATCGGTTCAATCTTTTGTATCGAGTCAATCTTTTTAATGGGTTTAACTTTCTAGAAGTTACATTGACATGGAATCTTTTTTCTTCTGGTGATTGAAAATATGGTCATATTTTGATCCAAATTGTGCATTGAGGAAAGCGCCATTTTGTGGAATGCTAATGACAAGGTGGCTGTATTCTTCTTTATTCGCTAAAAAAAATTGAACAATCTAGGATCCAAGCTAAATCTTCTAGGGATTTCTACGAGTTAATATGTTACAACATACTAATGCACCACCAAATACTATCTTTGCGAGCCATACAAAAAATAGCACTTATTACTCAATTGTGTAAGTGCATGATGCTATTGCGCATCAAAAATCGCTGATACTCGACGGACTTTCTGAAAATTGTATACAGGAAGGTCCCAATACTCGAAGGTTATTTAGTTCAATCAGATTCATTCCGGGAAATCACCAAAAGGTAGAAAATGATTACTAGGTTCATACATTTGATAGCAATATTTATTTGCACATTAACATCTAGATAGATGGCTGCATGGCTGTTGAATATTATTGAAGGCCTCCTCTTTCGATGATACCTCGCTGGTTCAATTATTGTGGCTCTTCGGTTGTTGTGCTCTTCGGAAATAATGGGAATTTAAGAATAATAATTAATCAATTAAGATCAATTGAGTTAATTGATCTTTTTATCCATAATCTTGTACTACCTACCCCGCCAAGTACGCCAATGATGCTATCTCCGATATCGGAGGGCACTCGCTGAGCTTGTGCTCCCGAAATGAACACCATAACAGCCATGGCAAATGCCATTATCGAAGTAGATGAGAGCAGCTTCATACTTGCGTGTTCAGAAGTTCGTGTATACGAAATGAGTACAGCAGATGCAACTGTTGTGCTCGCATTTATACAAAATGATAAAGAGACTGCCGTGATCGTAAACAAAGTTTATGTCCTCGCGAAACTTTGTGGCCGTAAAGTTTTTATATTTCTTTTAGCACAAATTTTCTATCTTTCTGGGAATTTTTGGGGAATTTAAATATTGCTTGGCGTCAGGTGTTGAGTTTATTTCGGCTTTATTTTGGCACAATATTTACACTGCATTACAGTAAATACTCAGGTCAGCCAGACATTATGTCAGCCAACACATCCCAGCAGGATGGTTCGGGTGTAGTAGTTGAGACGGCTGCCCCTGCATTAGCCTGGAACATGCAAATTGGATTGAGATATCTTGGTTTCGTATTAGAGATTCTCACCCTACTTTGTTTAAATTGATTTATTTGTAAATTTACATCAGTTTTGAAGTTATTAACGACCATGATGAGTACATTTGTGTATAATCTTACTAACTTCAAACTTTGCTAGTTTGCAACTTAGTGAAGACAATCGCTCGATGTATAGTGGATATTGTTCAATAACTCACGGGCATCGCAGCGGCATACTTGTTTTGCGCGTCTATAATACACATTGTTAACGCAGCGATCAGTGCAACGATCCCTAACATTGGCGTCAGCCTCATCATTGTTCTTGGTAGTTAGAGGAAAAGTCAAGTTGAATGACACCAATTCTTTCGTTCTACGGATTTTATACACGATGATAACAAAATCGTGAGGACAACAAATTAAAATGATCATAGCTATAATAAAAAGTCTTTCGTGTATCAGTTACTGCGCAGTATAGACCACCAATAAGGAACTTTCAACGCATACTGAACTATTTCATGTCTTCATAAATATAAACTTAGGTGCTTTGTCTCCGAAAAACAAGGACAAGTTTCTGCGAATTACATATTAATTATATTTCAGTTTCGTCAAGTACAGTATTTACACCGCTCTAGTATATTTGCTTTGCGTATCAATAATGCACATTGCCAATGCGATAATAAATGCAACAACTCCTAAAGTCGTTGTTAGCTTCATTGCTCCAAGTTGGCAGAGTGATCGAGTCAAACAATATCAATTCTTCGATACTACTACATGTTTATAGAAAATCCAGAGGGTAGTAAATGGAAGTTATCGAAAGAGGAACTTTCCACGTGTGCTATGTTATGTTGCACTTTTTCAAGTTTATGATATTTTACTAATATTTCGATAATTTAATAATATGCCTAAAAAGATCTTGTCTTACAAAAAAGTGCCGCATTCCGCAGATGCCTCACAAGAATTATAATTATCAAAGAAACCGCAATACTTGGACACACTGCTAGTACTGATTACTTATATGTATAGCTATGGTTTCCTGAAATTGCAAATTCATTACTTGGATTTTGTTTTAGTTACTGGTTATTAGCAGTCAGTTATATATACTGTATGTTAGACATATTCAAAATAATCACGGGAACGGGGGTAAGGGGAGTATGCTCTTTTATTGATGCAATAAAGCTGTGGATCTCTAATAAAAAAACATCGGACTGTGACGATCCTTTCGTTTGTCAGCGTGAGAATGTGATGCATGCCGCAGCAGATCGCCCAATTTCTTCTGACGCCGACAAACGAAAAGGCGGCCGTCTGACGCTCGTCTCCCGATACCCTTCCTACTGGAGGCTCTGCGATGCACTGCGGACGTGCGGGCTGCGGAGCTACGGCTACGGTGCTCTGCAGCCTAGCAGCAGCAGCAGAAGCAGTGCTGCCGCTAGCAGAAATATGAAAGGGGCATCTATTTTTAGATTTAGATCTTGACACTCCTGAATCTTAATCCGCCTGGCCTTTGTCGCGAGAGAAATAACGGCAAAAATCCGTATCTCCTGAACGGCTGAACCGACTCGCTTGATTCTTAGCTCAATAGATTCAGAAAAATAATGGGAGAAATACGAAATTCATTAATAAATCTTTGGAGCGATAACTTTTGCATAAATGCTTCGGGATAATATAGTCTCGGCTGTCGCACGCCATATGTCATATATATATGGGGAGGGTACTACTACTTGGCACGAGACTTTACCAGGTTTCCCGATACCGGAAAAACGGCTGTAAACACTTGGGATAAATAACATAACTGGACTTGCAGTTTTTTTCGATTCTTTATTCGTGCATTGCAGTATTACAAATAATATCGATCTTCGATTATGCATCGATGGCAGGGATTTCTGTTATCCAGCCTGTTCCATGTCGCGATACATATGCATGAGATTCACCACACAGTCATCACTACAGTCATCACCCAACTGCAACAAAGTTCATAAACAATGTTTCAAATGACTATTTGAGATGACAATGAATTTGGAGAAACTCACCTTCAAACTTTTCCTCAAGGCAGGTACTAGTCCACGTAAGTGAACGCTCGGCAGGTCTATTGGCACATCATCAGGTCTCGGCATTCCGGAAACACAAACTATCATCGCTAGAGCAATGATTGCGAGAATAGTTGCTGATGTGAGCAGCTTCATATTTCTTCACTCGATCGCTGCGCGATGCACGAATCATGTCAGTCCTTTTCCACTTTCATTCTTATACGAAACGACAGCGAAATCGTGTCGATGGTGAATTCATACTTGTTTCACAACTATAATAAAAAGAGGTCTCCTGCGTCATTTGTAGCACTTGACTATTTTGTATGTCGTTAAAATAGCACACACTCCTCGAATCTTCGATATCTTATAGATTCCGGAAACCGCATTCGGTGGATTGGACTTTTTCGAAATACTTTAAAATTCGATGGTAACTTTCGGATATTGGGGTTTGGAAACTTGAAATTAATATCAATAACGAACTCTCAAATACTTCCGATGCTCTTTATTTACGTGGACCATTATTTGCTGATTATAATAGACAGTATCAATTTATATGACTGGGGTGAAATCATCCCTGTCGCTGTGCTGCTGCCAAGCGTTCTTTTACACAGGCCTCGTCACAGTCAGCTGTCACCTAGAACAAACAAATAGACAAAGATTATTCATAGAAAAGTTTCAACAACGACCAACAGAGAATCTTGTGATACTTACATTCAACCCTTTGGCAATTGATTCAAATAGATTCTTGTAGGTGACTTGCTGAGGCGCCGCCATGGAAAGGCAGGCCATCATCGCGAGAGCAACGACCGCAAAGATTGTTGTGAGTGCGAGCAGCTTCATATTTCGTCTCTGGCTGTGTGACAGTGGAAATTAACGTCAGCTCTCTGTTCCACCCCACATTTATACGGATTGATAAGAGAAACGTGCGTGCGTTGACGGTAGCTGTTGCATGCGCAATGACATTTCCTCGTGACAGCTCTTAATGGATAAAGCGCACATCTAGCGCCCCTGTACGTCGACTAACAATAAAAGAGATGGGCACGATTTTTGTAAAAAATTATATTTCTAACTTATTTTATTGCGCTGCTATTTAATCATTTTCATTCCATTTCCTAATGTTCGTTTTGTTTAGCCACGATCTTATCAATCGTCTTCCTCATTCCCGTGACACTGCATGCATATTTCGAAAATGCGTGGGTGATATCGAAGTTTTGGGAAAAGAAGCTAGGAAGAAGTATTACAATTTTATTGTACACCAAGTTCTTTATTCACTGGGATTTACATCGTGCGAGTCATTCGTTAAACTTCGACTGCTTCGTCTTTCTTGGCGTAATACAGATCTCTCCCGCGAATGACGACGGGTTCATTAGCAGCGTCCTGTAATTTACATATAAAGAATTTTAAAATTACGAAAATTGTACAAAATATTGCCACCTATTAACCCTTTAAGAGCTCCAATTGTTCATTGACGATTGGGAGAGGTGGAATATCAATTATTGCGCAGTTAAAGGGTTAAGTGAACCCACTTTAAACCATTGGCCTATGCCGCCGAAGAACTTGGCGATCGCTCCCTGTTCCTCGGTTTCATTTTGCGCGACCACGGCGCAAATTAGCATCGCAATGGCGATTACGGCGAATGCCGATGACGGCGTGAGCAACTTCATCGTTCCGTGTTGTCTGTCACTTCGATTACCTTGACATTACTCGGTTTCACCAAGCCGCATTTATATGCGCTTGTCTTGGAACGTCACGGTCATAAAGCGAAGTCATGCGATTTTCGTGGGATCGATCGTGATGATCGTTCGAGGCGGAAGCATTGGGAAAAATTACATATGTTCAAAATAGCTTTTTATTCGATTTTCATTGCGACATATTAGTTTAGTTGGCTTGCATGTCGGCGAGTACGAAGAACTTCGGAGACGTCACTTATGGAAAAACTGCTCCCATTCCCATGCCACTCTCTCCGACTTTCTGTAACATTTTTCGAGAAATGGCAAATGTGTAGAAATCCCTTGCCAATGATAAAGTAGAGTCGTTTTGCCGGGAGGGAGACTCACGGAGATTGATTCCTGTAACGCCTTCAGTATCTTCTCGAGAATGGTGCTGTCCTCCTCCTCACCTCCTGGCTCAGGCTCATCTTCCGCCACAACGGCGCATATTAGAAGGGCAAAAGCTATTACTGAGAATACCAATGATGGCGAAAGAAGCTTCATGATTCCGTTGTGACCTTACGTCTGCGATCTAATACGTTCACATCGCTGACAGTTTGACAGCTTGCATTTATACCCCACGCATGACTAAAGTGTCATTGCTTCCTGGTTGATTCTTTATTGCCAATAAAGATTTGTCGCTCGTGACTGCAGTTAAGTGTTGCTTGAATGGATTGTGGGGAAGAACAAAGAAACTTTCGTATATTGGGCGTCACTTTTTATTCGATTTTCCGAGGACACATTGGTATAATTGCATTAAATCAATCGATATAGGTCAGTTCAGTCGGAGTAGTTACTTGATCATGAATATGATCAGGTATTATATTCACGCCCGGAATAGGGATTGCCTGTAACAATAGGAAAAGTAACAATAGATGATCAATAACAAACCGTAGTTGTTTCTCCACGAGAAAGACTCACATCCCATGTACCCCCAAACGATGTCACCATTTTACCGAACATGATGTTCTGGAGACTGTCTTCCTTACGGCCTGTTGGTGTCAATTCTGGCGCCTGATTTGCCACGACAGTGCTTATTAGCAAAGCGATTGTTATCACCGGGACTATTAATGGCGGTGAAAGCTTCATCATTCTGCTTTCTACGTGTCTTCAACTTGATACCTTCACACCGCTGATAGTTTCGGTGCTTGCATTTATACCACACGTACATATTATAAAAGCGTCGTGAATTGCTTCCTGCTCGAGCTTTGTTATCATTAAAGACGTGTCGGTCGTGACAGCGATTAAATTCTAGCTGCGAAGTTTGAAGTTGGTGTAAAAGAATTTAGTATTCACGGAAATGATTTCTTTTATTCATAGTACTGTGGGATTATGAATATTGATACATATACATAGATATATATACATTGATTTGCACGGAGTGGGGCGGCTTATGGAAGATACTCGGTCCTTTGGGGAATGTTAATGCCGTGGTCGGAATTGCCAGCCGACTGTAATGTGCCAAAGTCTTGAATTAGTATTTTTTAAAAATTTGTTGATCTTGAAATTAGTTTTTTTCTGAAAAAGACACTTACCTGCAGAGCTTTCAGCAAAGCTTGCTTCATAGTTTCTTGCAATTTATTCCATATTATACGCAACTGATCCTCTCTGCTCTGGTTCGGTGTCTCATCTTGCGCTAGGACCACGCCCATCATTAGCGACGCAATGATCACGGCGAGTGCCAATGACATTAGATGCGACTGTGTCATTCTGCGTTTCAACTATTTCGCACGGGAAATTAATGGCTCCCGTTATTTTGGAGCTTGCATTTATACGCGACGCCAGGAGGGAGACGTGACGGCCACATGGGAATGGCTATCACTCGTGACAGTCGTTCGACGATTTATCGGACAGGAAGATGATGAGTGCGGAATATGGCAAATACTACTCAAATGCGATTGGCTGAGTTTCAGTAAAATTGAACGTTTTATTTAATTACATTAAAATTTCTTGAATGATTCGTCGAATTATCAATTGAACCTGAACTCCCATTATGGTAGAATGTGGCGCCCGGTTGTTTCGACTCCTCTATACGTCTGCACGGATTCCTGAAATTTAACGGTCAAAAGTACCATTTCAGCAATAAGCGCGAAAAGGCCACAGTGGGAAAAACTTACAATGGCAATGCGATGGAAAATTTCACGCGCTCTTTTCCAGAGTCTGCTAAGAATACTTTCCTCCTCAGTGTCTGCCTCCGCTTCAGCCGCGTGTACCATGCAAATCAATTCTATCAGCAGAATTACGGCAAAAGCCGTCGACGGTTTCAGCAGCTTCATGATTCTGCGTTGACCGAGTAAACCGTGAAAGGTAACATCGTCGGTCAACTTCCAGCTTATATTTACGTCCGTGCACGGAAGCCACTCACACGACTTCCAAGTCAATAAATAATGTACACGTCACTCTCGCGCTATTACTCTCACCTTGACAATCATCCAGCTTTTAATTCCTAAACTATAAACTAATATAAAAGCAATTGGTGTAGTTAAGTAGGAAAGGAGTGAGTGAAGAAATCACCGAGTTCTGGCAAGTCAGTAGTTTATTAGTTCATGTTGCATAAGATACAATCTTGGCCGATTGTTTCCATGGTCGTCGCATTCCACTAGGATCGCCGAGTTCTCTGAATAAGGAAATCAATCGCTTACACTTTTACACTGAGAAGTGGGCTTCTGAGAAGAAGGACTTCGCATTCAATTAAAGCTAAACTCACCACATCTGTTCTCAGCAGGCCAGGATAGGCATAGTGCATGTTGGAGACTAGTAGTCGAGATCTGTCACCAAGTCCACTGGTCTCTGTCATGCTGAGCATCAGCACCAGCAGTAGCGATATAGTTTTAATTAATAGCTTCGTTACTTTCATGTTTCGCGTCAACGAGTGCGTTCCGGAATAATCATTTCGGCGATGCGGTATTTATATATAAAAGGCAGTGGGTTTGGTAATAAGGAAATAGCATGAAACACAGTGGTTTTCGTGCCAGGTTAGTATAAGATTTGCGCAGAGCATTGATCATTTTATTGCTTTGTTTTTGCGATATTTCTACAATTTCATTTTATTTCGACAATAAAGTGAGAGCTAAAGCGATTTCCACATTTAACACCTGCACGAGTTTCTTCATAGTTCCTCAAGCTCCGCGAACTCTTGGTTTGTTCTTGGTTTACACGGTTTCGTCGTAAAGGTCAGTTGCAGTTGCAGCTGTAGACGATTCTCCATAAACGTTCGAATCATAGTCAGTGTTGAATAGTGAGTCTCCCCCGGTATTTGAACTGCTGTAGTCGCCGTAACCAGTGCTAGTGGGGGTGGTAGTCTCGGTACTGGATTCACCGTAGCCACTTCCAGCTCCATATCCACTTCCACTTCCACTTCCACCTCCAGCTCCATAACCACCTCCCGATCCATATCCACCTCCAGATCCATACCCACCTCCAGATCCATACCCACCTCCAGATCCATACCCACCTCCAGCCCCATAGCCTCCACCCCCGAAACCACCACCCCCATAGCCACCACCATAGCCACCTCCGTAATCAGCTCCATAGCCTCCGCCGTAACCCATGTTGTACGGGCGCCTCATACCCGTTGCTTGCGCAATCTGTCCAACAACACTAGTAGAAACCATGTCTGCGACCTGGGGTCTCACGCTGTCGGTTACTTCCGGCAACTAAAATCAAAGGAAAGCCCATTATGCTTGCTTTTCCCTAGGAACAGGTCAAAGTCACATTGCTTAAACAGATACTCACGATGTTCACCTGTTGCCCGGCAGCCTTCAGGTGCTCCCTCGTGTTCTCGAAGGGCTTTGGACGAGTTTCGTCGGTTCTCAAGGTCTTTACTGGATCATGATTTCCGCGGTATTGGCCTTCTTGATTTCCATCATTGTGGTGTTCTTGTTTTTCATCATTGTGGTGTCCTTGTTTTTCATTATTGTGGCTTTCTTGAATCGGCTTTGGTGTGGTCGTACGACGTCGTCCCCAGTTTATCAAAGGTTTTCGCGTGGTTGACGGTAAAGCAAATGGCCTTTGTGTTTGTGTGACCGGACGCGATCCACCGTTTCCCAGAGGCCTCCCTGTATTTGGAGCCCCTGAATTTTGAGGTGGAAAACTTGGCCATTGCGTGGCCGGACGTTGACCAATACCTGCACCACTTCCTTGAGGTCTCCCTGTATTTGGAAGTGGAGTATATGGCCTTTGTTGACCACCATTATTAGGGCGTCGACCATTATTACCACGATTTGGCCTGTTGATTCTGTAACTAGCGACAGCGCGACCCTCTCGTATCAGTTCGTCATTCGGGCCTCTATCATCAGAGTCATCGTATGTGCTTGCGAAACTTGCCTCCAGCGGGTCGAGCGGGTCTGACTCCTCAATGGCTCGTGCGTCGGTGTAATTAATTAAGACGCCAACCACCGCGACTAGGCAGAATAGCCAGGTTAGAGACGATCTCCCCAGCATCGTTTTCTCCCCGAATGGATTCTTCGTCGTATGAGTATATTCCGAATAAACTCCCGGTGTACTGCGCTATTGCGCTATTTATTGGAAAGTAGCATCGAGGGAAATGAGGCTGCCGGCTTCGGCTTTGTCACGAACCCTCCGAGATAAAAGAATGTCGTAAAAAGCAGGCATAAAAGCAATCATTGCGCATCGTGACGCATGGAGACACTTTGACGCATCAGCCAATTCCTGGAAGTCATTAAGAGACTTGACGACCCGATCTCCGCTTATAAGCTTGTAACACGCGGCTTTTTTTATCTCCAGGGTGAGTCGAATTCATAGCGTAGGCTTGCCGGCCCGGACATCCCTTCTCCCGGAACCACCACCCTCCGCCTCCGGGAGCAACGCGCCCCCACCGATACCGAGACGACATTCCGCCACACCAGCGGTAAGTAACTCCAGATCTCTTGTCGCGGCCGGCTCCTAATGCTTCCGAGAATCGTGGTTTCGCAGCGACAGATTTTATTGCGCAAAGTCCCCGGAACCCCTCGCGGTGCGGTTTCGTCCACGTAATTCCACCGGAAAATTCCCTCGGACTCTCCACCCTAAATCACGCGATTAAACCGAGTACTTAACTGCTTAGTGGGCTACCGCCTCTTTGTGAATTACAGTGGCCCGAATTTCACGGGGGAAAGCCTTTCAGAAATGATGCACGACAGGCAGAAACTACTATTTGCGCGCGGTTGCGCCATGCAATCATCGATTCTTTTATCCAACAGATACAGCAGCGGATACGACAGCCACAGTATACACGTACACCCATCGTCCACGATAAATCTGGACACGGACTCGTATCTCTCTCACATCACACCACACTCGGACCCAAATTTTCACTCCACTAGCAAGTACCAGTTAGTAACATTGCATTCTAGATGGCTTGAAAGTCACGCGATCGTGAAATACGAGCATTGGTGCACGTTTCCTACGGGGATTCTACCATTTCTCCAGTATTCGTAGAATGTTTTGCTTCATTTGCGAAGATCGGCAAGCCATGTAAGAGAAACCCGAAACTGGACCGCTTGGAATATGTCGTAAACATAAGATGTGTAATGAATTGTTAGTTGACGAGAATTCCTTAAAACATTCCTTCTGGTGTGGTCCATTTTGCGGGTGGTTGTTTTATTATTTTATTTAAAGCTACTAGTCCATTGAAGAATCAACAATTATTCTTGTGGCGGATGGTTTCTGTTTATTTATTTAAAGCTACTGGTTCATTGAAGAACCGATCGATTTCTTCCACATATAACCATCGATCTCCGGATCCCCATACCCTCGTCACTGGTGCGGAAGGGAAGTTGGCAAAAAGAGGGAGATAAGTGGGTGCGTGGGTCATTGACGATGGGGTAATGGGGGAGTCGATCGGCACGGGGCTATGGAGTTGAAACGAACTTGTTGATTCCATTTGGCAGGTAGCTCCACCCCCGATACCCTTGCGACCACCAGCGATACCGAAGCGAAGCAAGAACGAGAAGCCGATTCCCGTCAAGACGGCGGCCAGACAAGAGAGCCAGACCAATCGTCGTAAGACAAGCGATCCAACAGCGCCGTCGAGTTCGGTCCTGGCGGCCTCCTGGAACAGCGAGACCAGCAGCGAGAAGCTGATTGACCTCGGCCCCTTTAGGAGCCAAGAGCACCGTCCGAGCCAAGACTATTCGCTGGCATTCCAAGAGAGCGATGTTCAATCGAGCAGCGAATCGAACGACTTCGTCGCGGACTTCGAGTCGGTCACCTTCGAGGACGGCTCGAAGATCGCTGAGAAGTCGAGCTTCGAGGACCTCCAGACAGTCAGTCGCGATCTCGAGAAAACCATCCACGAGAGAATCGGCAAGAACACTGAGCCAAAGTTCAAAAACTCTCAGACTACACGGGCGAGCAAGCAGACTACCAGGTGAGAGAGGATTCCTTCGTATTAGAAAATTCCCTTGTGACTCTCGAGTCAGTTTATCCGATATTCACTCGGAATGCCCAGTGATTCACTTATTATCCAGTGATTCGGTATTACTGACCGTAAATCCGTAGATTTATGGTTCGATGGCAAATTTTGTAAATAAAAAATTCTTATCGCAAACTAGAAATTTGGCTTATTTCCTTTAACCATTGAACCATAAAATTACGGAGATACCTGCCTAAAAGTGAATCACCTTTTACACTGGAATACCAAATTAAAGAAATTGGTTTTAATGGAAGAACAATTTGCGTCTAACAAGGAAATAACTCTCGGATAATGTCGTGCTTAAAAATTGCCGGGGGTAGAAACTCGTCTGATACTTGGCTCGATACTTGGCTGCACTCGAGCGCAAGTTCCCAGCGGTGCTCGAGACTTGCTGCGAATTGGAGCAAGATTTTACAGGCGATCGCACTCAGGAGGGCTTCATTAAACGGAGATGAGCCTCTCCTGTAACCAACTATCTCGTAGATACTCTGCGGAGGCGGTACGATGCACTTTCCCGCAGCAGCAGTCCTCGACCTCATCTTAATAAACCTACCGATAAAAGAAGAAAATACTCGGAAAATGCTGAACTTTACAGGTGTGTTTTTCAATCTGTTTCTCAGCCGAGCGCAGCAGTCGAAGCTGGCGAAGGAGCCTTCGGACTCGGAGGACTCGGAGGATTCCGTAACGACGGAGGGAAGCGCCAGGGAAAAACTAGCCGTGTCCCGCAGGGATGTTTTTCCGGCGGAGGACGAGAGGAAGTTCACAGTAGTGTTGAGGCCCCGCCGAGAGAACGAGAGAAGGTCCAAGTTCGAGGAGCTGCAGGCGGCCTCAAAAAATCTCGAGAGACGCTTGCACGAGACGATCGAGGAGGACGAGCACTATCGTCTGGGCAGGGATCGAGCGAACTCCAGGTATGTCGGTCCTCTTTACCCTGTAATTGCTTTCCTGGCCAGTCAAGGGGAAACGGTAAGGGGGGGGGGGGGGGTAGGGCGAGGGGACTTCCGAATACTTTTCGACGATTGCTGATTCGATCCCGGCCGATTTCCCTCCTATTGATGATCCCCGGCTGCCGGAAGCCATTTCCCACCCTCCCGCCCTCCCAAATTCCACGCTACATTTCCCGGGCGTGTCCCAGTGATACCGAGCGTGAAAGGGTTCTCCCTGGGCGAGCGCTAATGCGTAACGCTAATGTAACGCGAATGTGTCTCTGCCGTCGGGAAAGGTACGAGGAATTCCAGCGATCGAGCGAAGACATCGAGAGGCGCTTCCACCCGGAGCAGAAGTCCCTGGAGCAACAATCAGGTGCACGCGGCAAGTACGAGGTCGACATGGAGCGGGCGAGGAGCATCCTCAACAATCTCAGGAGGGAACGTGGCACCGAGAAGCTCGAGAAACTGCCAAAGGCGACACAGACGAACCTCCCTCCACCCTTAAGCGCCATCGTCCAGAGTCCTGTACCGAAGCCCATCAGCGTCCGCCAGGATAGTAATGTCTCGTCGGACAGTTTCAGCCAGACCAGCTCGCCCAGCTACACCAATAAAACCATGGAAGCACCGCTTTTGCCACATAAGCACGGAAGAGTCCCAGGTAAACGATGCCACTTTCCTTCGCTCGATTATTCTCCGGAACATTCACTTCGAATGCCTCGATTCTCCCCACGATGCCAATTCACTGTTGACAATTTCTCGCGTGTCTTTTAGATAGAGCATTGGTGTCAGAACCCGACAGCTCGTCCGGTCGGCCAATTACAAAGTCAACCAGCACCCCAGCAAGCTTGCAGACCATCGTCAGAATGCACGGCGGCAACAATAGCTCTTTACATCATAAGGTGGGTTTCCTAATTTTTCATCCACTTACCCGTGCGAAATTAAGGATTGGGCAATATTTGGTACCAACTTATCCCACTTTTATTATTTGGTACTACAAGGAATGAAAATTGGAGGAGTTGGTACCAAATATTATAAATTGGATGACATGGTACCGCCTGTCATGCATAATCTCTATCGACGGAGTCCAACGAAAGAGTCATTGATCTCGGACATTTAAAACCACCAAAAAGACTAAAATCTCCCGAGAAACATTAAAATATACAAAACAAGCGCCAAGGAATTTAATGACCCACAACAAAGATATGCTGTTAAACTACGTTATCCAAAAAATAGACAAAGTATCATACAAGAAAGCCTAAAGTTTTCAATCAAGGATACCACACATTAATTAATTAACTTGCGTCTCTAACTCCGACCTACCGAGTTTCCCTATTAGTCAGAATCAATCTACCATTGATTCCACTGCATAATGGTGCAAGGTAGACTGAAAGGGAACGGTCTCCCAAGAATGGCGGAGGATGATTTGCCTGTAAGGGGGTGCAGTGAATCGAGCCTCTCCTAATTAGCAATGCAGCTTCACGCATCTATGCGGAAGGGTTGCATAAGTGATTCGAAGCAGGAATTCGACGGGATGTGGCTCGCCTTGGTTTCAAGGGAACAGCGCTCTCCCCGGGAGAACCAACGGAACATAATATCCTGCCGTTCCTGTAATTATGTTATGCCGCTCGATATCGCTGGAGGATCGTCCCATTTTTCGCCTCGCATATAGTTGGCCGATCTAAATTGTATTTCGAAATATTGAATCTCTCGATGAAACGTCGAGTGTGTTATTTTCAAGCTTCCACTCGAATCTCGCATTTCGCCCTCGTTGGAAACATTTACAGGGGGCTTACGCCCGGGCGAGCTCTCGGCAACAATGAACCGAGTACAATGTGCAATCGTGTATGTATGATTAACATTGACTCAAGCCGAACTGATATGGGAATCGGGCGCGAGAGGCAGTCGAAATTCCCCGATTTTCGCGATTCGATTATTACAAAGCAGAATGGGCTTGAGAGCTTTTTGAATTGGGATTGCATGGTGAGATAAAGCGAGTTGTGTCGTGGTGGATGGAAATATCGAGTGTACCACGGTGAGCGAGATAGTAGCTGGCCTTCCTCATTAATGCGAGCGTGATGGACGTACTGCTGTATTAATCCTCGAGTTTAATGGCCTTGCCGGGTAAGCATTGTCCTCTAATTTGCCTCCTGAATGTCGACCAAGCCTGATATTGTAACCGATACCCACCACTGCATCCACAATTGGTCGCTCGTGTCGTTCGCCAGCCTTAAGGGGACCTAGAATATGTTAGTAGCTAGACAGCGTGACCTATAATAGTTAATATATAATACGTTGTTCATAACAAAACATTTCCAAAAATTGTTGTTTATAACATGTGACCTTTACATTTTAATGCACTTCTACACCTACGTATCTGCTTCTTTCTTATTCACGCTATCGCTAGTATAGTAGCTCAAATTACTCTGTGAAAGTGCACCAATTAAAGACAGAATGACGGTTTTTATTCAAACAATTAGTCTAGCTAAACAAATTTTTTCAAAAAAACACAACAAATAGGATTTGAAGTATCCTAGATCCCTTGAATTTGAGTCACGTAAATCTTCCTGACTGGATAATTACCTGCAACCTCATTATTCTCTCGTCTTATTGTCCGTTTCAGATCATCAGGACGAGCAGCCACTACGTGACAACTGGCAGAATACGATTCCGATACGTGCAGGTCCTGGTGAACGCAGTAGCCCTTTTGGCCATCGCTGGTGGCTTGGCAGCGTACTTCAAATGTGAGTGACTGGGATCGAACACGTACCCTGTCGATAGCCGGGATATTAAATAATATCGCGTTTTTCACTGCGACTTTCGTGCGTGCGAGAAAATGTCGGATCGATTGGCAGCGTCAAAGGGCCAATAAATATTTCTCACAGTCTCGGGACTGGCCGGGGGCGCCAATGGGGAAGCGGCACCGCTAACAAATGGAAATGTTCTCGATATTACGCGATGTAATGCACAGCCACGTATAAGCCCCGGCGAGCTTTGTGCCACCGAAAGATCAATAGTTCCTCTCTCCACCCTCGAATCCCTTCGCCCGCCGCTCTTGTTTTCGAACGTCAACATCGACTGCACGACAATCGAGTGAAAGCCACGAGATGCAGTTAGCTTTCACCTCTGCGGCATAGTGATTGGAATGGGGTTTTCCGGGTGAATTCTGCCTGCCGCGAGATGCGATGTGGGAAATAGAAGTTAGAGTTTCTACCCTGTTTTTCCCGCTTGAAAATGTATGCAATAATAAAATGGTTGATGTCTAGCTTATCCGGAGACAATCATACGATTGGAGAACAGAATGATTCCGAGCACCGAACGCATCCCGATAGCGTTGGAGGAGAGAAATCCCGCACCTGGTGTCTGCTTGCCAATAATCGTCACCTTCTGCCAAGCACACAAGGTGAGTCTCTTTCATTCCTTTAATAAACAACAGCACAGTGGCAATTATAGTCGCCGCCAATTCAATAGGCAGATTGGTGCCAACTGATCCAATTTTTAATATTTCATACCAATTCCTCGAACTTCAATTATTTGGTACGAAATCACAGAAGCTGAATAAGTTGCTATTTCTCCTGGGGCCTATGATTTTCGAAAGAGAATCAGAAAAGCGATCTTGAAACCGCCTATTGAATTGGCGGCGACTATGGCACAATTTTCTACTTTAATAATCGCACGAGCCGATGTGCACGTGCGAACATTCCATTCTTTATTAAATGTACGCATCGGAGCAGGCGTGCTTTTACCAGAACACGAGCAGGTTTCTGTGGCAAAAGGGGCCTCAGCACGCATTCCTGTTAAAACAATGTGCAATAAGCCCGGAGGGTAGAATCCACTTACGAAGTTCCGGGGATACTGAATCCGCGATTAAACCACCGAACGCGATATACTAACTCGCTCGTTGACCCCTCGCCGACTTTACAACCACGTCAAAGGCCCTCTCGATTAATATCCCGTGGCTCTCTGGTGCACAGCTCGCCCTGACGATCTCAATCTCAGCGTATCGGAATACTTCTCCCTCCACAGCCTCGCTTTCTCCTTATGTATTCCCATACCGCGAGCGGCCAATATGCGTCCTCGGGCGAGTACTTAAAATTCATAAAGCGCTTCCGGCAGGCGAGAAACCGCCCCGGGCGGGAGAAGCTGGGTCGCCGGGATTTAAGGGAGACTCGCAGGAATGAGTTCCGTGGAGCCGCCTGGATGTCGGGGAACCTGATGGCCACGTCCTATATTACATACACACTTTCACACCGGCAAAGACGAAATGCAGCCAAGAGCCTCTGTGGTTTTTATGTGCAAGGCTGCCTTTCAATCAGAACTGTCGTACCCCGCTTTTTATTAAAATCAATTTCGAGAATTTTTATACCAGACTTTGTGATAAAAAATCATGAGCATGTAACATCGTGCATAATATTCTCGGTGGAAAAGAGGGTATTTATACAGAAATGCTAATCCTGTGAAAATGAAGGAAACTGTTATATTTTATGATGGAAATGCCTTTATTGGCATCCAAGAGATTTTTCCATTTTTTTAATAAAAAGATAGGTCTAGGTTCGGCTCTGGGGGGCCAAATATTGCCATTCCGTTCATGGGGTTTTATGATCCTCCCCCACGGTAGATGGGGGTTAATGCATACCCATTAATAAAATCAAAAAATGTCTTCATTGTCACATAAGTAGTCACTTCTCCATATTTACCGAAACGAGTTGGCAAGAAGTGACACATTCTCGATTAAACATATACTGGAACCCATGTCCGGCATGTTGTTCACTTTATGATCGTTCGTTCGATGCTGAAGCGAATCTGGCGAGTCGAGACAGTGGTCGATTGCAGTAAGTTTTATTCTCAAATCGAATCTTACCCTCCGAGCGCCAAGCGGCGATAATTCAGAAGCAGCGCATACATAATTTATGCCCGCCGGTGGCGTTCAATGTCGAGTCGTTAATCTTTCAGATCCCGTATAATTTCACCGTCTTCCCGAATTACATGGGCAACTTCAGGCAATACGACGCGCAGTACGAGCTCGAGCCCTACGGGCCCGTCGTTAACGTCGGATGCTACGAATTGGCCGCACTCTTCCTCTGCAGCGTCTTCGCACCCAAGTGCGGTACCAAGGGTCACTTTGTTCGGCCTTGTCGCAGCCTCTGTTTCCGTAAGACCCGATTCATCTCTTTTGAGCTCTCTCATGTCCTATTGGAAACTAGACTTTCCAGAGAATCAAGTCCAGAGGTACTTGTATGTGTACGTGTGTTCGATATCGGACGCTTTTTCAGAATTCAAGCGCCGCTGCGGATTCTTCCTGGGCGTTTTTGGGCTCACTCTGCCGGAGCACTTGGAGTGCCACTTGTTTCCGGAGAACGCGAATCCCGACGACTGCGTCGGCCACTACGAGGTGATCGAGGCTGCGAGGAGAGCGGAAAAACCGGGTAGGTGAAGCACACGCTCTACTTTTCGAGTCGTATCCCTGCCATAAAAACATTAATACAGCGGCTGGGAAAGATGGAAACAAAATAAAAGCGAAATGCCACGCTAAACGTGGGGAGAATGGATTAGCGAGGGCTTAATTGGGGACGTTCGCGTGAATCTTCCTCGAGCTTTCATGTCAGTTGGAGAAATTCGTGTACAAAAGCTAGATAAGCGAGAGGGCGACGGGTCAGTGTAATTATCGATTCGTAGGGTCCTCTCCGAATCGGTGACCTTATTCTTTATTGGCCGCGTATATTTCGTCATTTTCGCCCAAGGACTTGGCCGCCATTTATATCCAGTTCCTTTGGTAGGGATAAGCCTACTGAATGGAGCAGGGTATTTGATAAAGAGCTGGATAATCGTCGGATTAAAATAATCTCAGCGGGACAGTCGGACGTCGCATTAAGGATACGCGATGCTATCCTGCTGGAATTCTCCAAAATGTACATTTCCATTTTCCAAGATAATACGAAAGGCCAACATTTTTGCTGGAAATACTCGAAGCATTGAAATGAGAAAGTTTTTCTTCCACTGCGGCCATTGGATTATTGTTTCCGAATTGGGGGTGCGAATAGCGGGTGAAGGTGGTGGAATGGCTGACCTATCGATGGAGGAGACCCCGCATTATAGAGGCGACCCGATTAATCGATTAGAGAATCCCGCTCTTGATAAACCGTCTCATTTCGATCTCATGGCTAATTAAGATTAAATTGCACAGTAATGGCCCATTCGGACTGGACGGCTAGCAGGAATCCCAACAATTCCCCATCCCTTTCTACTCCCACCACCCTCACCTCGGACTCAATCGAAATCACTTTTTTCCTACCCCGAAAACGAGCGTGGTGCATTTTTTCTGTTTACTGACAGCAACCAAGCGGCCGATATATTAGAAGTACGCGTGATCGCTTTTGGATCAGTGACTCGAATCGTTTATATATCACGATCGGTCGGGCACAGTGTGACATTGCGTGTCACTTTTAATGGAGTCTTAATCGGAAAATCCATATGAACGGGCGGCTCCGATTGAGGCCGGCGGTTGATGGCTTGGAATTTCAATGAAATATCAAAGCGCCGGGGGTGGGTGGGAAATTGGAATTGCTGCCATAAAAAGTCCGCCTCGTTTCCAATCCTTATCGGCCGCCCGATATTCCCTGGGGAATATGCGCCGCTTTTTTCACGAGATCTGTTCCGGTGACGGGTGTATCCAGTGTGCACCAGTGGCTTCCAATGCGACCTGACGCGCTGCATTCCGGTTGATTGGCGATGCGACGGCCATTTGGACTGCGCCGATTCCGCCGACGAGATAGGATGCGGTGAATGCAATTCGACCTTGCCAGCCTCCACCTCGGCCTTCAACAACAAGATCATGAAGGTGCCGGTCCTCGCCAAAAACTCCGTCGCTTCCTTGCACTGCGGAGAGAGGAGGTGTATGTTCGCCAGCCACGTATGCGATGGGGCCATGGACTGCCCATGGGGCCAGGACGAGCGATTTTGTCGTAAGTTGAATAGAACCATAGAAATCCACGGGCGTCGGAGAAACGGTACCCGTTTCTATTCTCCCGATTTTTTTACGTTTTTTTAACTCTGCCGGTTTTAACATTTTTCGGTAGTTTTGGTCCCAGAATTGAAATTCCGCATGGAGTTAGTCGGCCACAAGCCGCAATTGTGTCGTACGGACGATAATTTGAAAATTTGTGAAGATTATCACTAAACAGTCTTAATAATTCCAAGCGAATTGGATCATCCTGTACAATATCTGATAAATATGTTGCAGTGAAACTGAGTGAAAGGAACGGGGATGTCGGCGAGGGCCGTTTAGAAGTGTACCACGCGGAAATGGGGAAATTCATGCCAGCCTGCATCGCGCATTGGGACAGCAACTCCACGCAGACTATTTGCTCGTTGCTGGGCTACACGTGAGTAAACCCCTCTTGACGAGCGCGTAGAGTTGTGAATCTCACAGGATCCCCCCTGGCGTTAAAGAGACCGCGTGACGCATAACGAGACGCTCTCGTAATTAAAGTCAGACGTTTGCCAAGATATTCGGGCCTTCATTTCGCCTGACAAGCGTAATATGCATCTAGGGCCGGGAGATCGTCCCCGCGGTTCATCTCGGACAACGCCAACTTCACGCAACTCAATACCGTCGGCCGCCGGATAAATCTCCTCAAGGAATTCCAGGAATGCATCACCGATCTCGAGGACTACCCGACGGTCGATCTCACCTGCTCGGAATACGGTAAATCTACGTGTCGAATCGACGTCCCAATTTTTCGAGCGAACGTGAGACTTTCGCCGAGGAGAAATGAAAAGGACGATTTTTCCCGCAGCTTGTGGTAGACGTCGCAGGGTTTATGGGCATCTGAGGGTGAAGACGAGGATCGTGGGTGGCGTGGAATCGGCTCCGGGCGACTGGCCATTCCTCGCGGCCCTTCTCGGCGGTCCGGAGCAAATTTTTTACTGCGCCGGAGTTCTTATTGCCGATCAGTGGGTCCTCACCGCATCCCATTGCGTTGGAAAGTGAGTCCTCCGAGTTCACATATGGCGCAGCCAACCTTTACACTCTTTTATGTCGATCTAGGTGGATCGAAATAAGGAGACGTCCCCGAGAAAATTGCCCCTCCACCGCACGCGCCCCTTAAATCGGAGACACATTGTCTATCCATAACTTTTTTTCTGGAGGGACAATTTAATGTGGAACGAACTCTCAAATTTTGTGCTGGGCTTTCTTTATAAATTTCTTATTAATTGATCAGCGTCAGTCACACGGAGGTGAACGGTTTTACCATTCAGCTGGGCATCACCCGTCGCCACACGCACACGTACCTCGGACAGAAGCTCAAAGTGAAGAAGGTCGTGCCCCACCCAGCCTACATCTTCGGCGTTCACGACAATGACATTGCCCTATTCCAGGTACTCGTCCTTTCCGTGACTGCATTTTAACATATCACAACAATGTGTCCTCCGAAATATTATCATACATTTGCTCCAGCTGGAGAAGCGAGTTCAATATCATGAACACCTGAGGCCAGTTTGCCTACCAGCAGCAAACAGCCATTTGAAACCTGGCACCCTCTGCACCGTCATTGGCTGGGGTAAGAAGAATGACACCGATTGTAAGTATCAGCAAGAACGTCAAGACTGATTGGTAGCTTCAAATAAAAATAAAAAATGTTTCAGCAACGTGTCTCGATTCTAATATTCCTACTTACAGATTTCGGGTACGAACCGGCCGTTAATGAAGTCCAAGTACCAGTGCTCAACCGAAAAATCTGCAACTCCTGGCTCGCGCATAAGGAATTGAACGTTACTGACGGGATGATCTGTGCAGGATACCCTGATGGTGGGAAAGATGCTTGTCAGGTAAGAGTACTGTTATTGGAACACAGAAATCCAGTATAAAATAGGCCCATTTCTCTACTTCTGTCTTCTACCCCAACTTCGACACGTATTGTATGCTGAAACTGATAAAATGCCGGGAACTGAGAAGCTTCTTCTTTTCGAATTCGGTTAAAAAGATGCGAGTGGTGAAACGAGATCGTAAACTGACTCGCTTGCTTGGCATATCTATGGGAAGCAGGTTGAATGCCTTATAAGGAGAGTAGGGTGGTTGTTGGGTTCAATCTCAATGAAGCAATGATTCACGATGGAAACCTAAGTGTATCGTGCGAGAGCCTTTCCCTTTCATTCTAGGGGGACTCGGGCGGGCCGTTATTGTGCCAGGACGAGAACGACAAGGAGAGGTGGTTCGTCGGCGGTATCGTAAGCTGGGGCATAAAGTGTGCGCACCCGAAATTGCCTGGGGTCTATGCCTACGTGCCGAAGTACGTGCCGTGGATCCGCGACGTGATGGCCGCCGAGACGGCCAGAGGATAACCAACAGCCGAGATTTTGGCGAAGCGACGAATCCTCAGGAGGAATTCCACAAGGAGCAAACATTCGCCAAGCCACGAGAGAAAAAGAATCCTCGACGATGACAATACCTTCAGCGACAATAATGCTTGGGATATTTAGAGACACATATTTTAATTGAGTAATTGAGCGTTTGATTAAACGATGCATTGTTAGGATAGGATCCAAGTGACGAGGTTCCTCTCGCGGAACATTCGTCGATACTCTAATGACTTTGTTGCTAGTTTCGTTTCTCTTGATACTGCGAATTCTGCTGTAAGGAGAATTGGTTGAATACTTGCTAAAAATCCATTCCGTACCCACGTTAGCCTAACTCTCGCTCAACTTCGCAAACGACGTGCAAGTGCACGCGGTGAGAAGTCTTTTTCGCGCTTTTGCGAACTTCCAAGTGACAATACACGTGCTCAGTCGCATATTAAATGTGGGCTCGAAGAGCTTTTCGACGAGCGGTCGGCAGGATTTGGAGGGGACCGGTGGAAACAGTTGTTCAGCCGGCTATCCGAGTTTCCATTGGACCTAGATATATCTAAGGAAACACTAGATAAGGAACAAAAGATGAAATAAGTGGAAACATATTACGCGAAACTAGCGGGATTCTAGCCGGGCGCCTTGTCTCGGATATGAAAAATGTACTGCGTTTGCCGTTTTCTAGAAAGTGCAACTGCGAAAGGGGAGGCTACTACTGCGGCGTGTGTCTGTGTGCGTGGGTGTGTGCGCGCAGCGCACCTTGCAAGGAAACTCCCGAAAATCGCGCATGAGATGCGACAAAAAAAAGATTTTGTATGAGCGCCGCTCCTGGCGAAGGAGCACACGTGCCACCAAGTGGCAGAAACTTCTTAGCTCTATCTCGAATAATGCACGGGTGTGCGTTTCGTCATACGTAATGCAAATGCACTAGAGTATTACATGTCTCTATAAAAAAGAAACTAGCTTCGTGTGTCGATATGGAAGACTATAGTCGCCGCCAACTCAATAGGCGGTTTCGAGGTAGCTTTTCTTATTGTACTCCGAAAATGATAAGAGAGGAGGGATAGCAACTTACATGATTTGGTATGTACCAAACATAGTAAAAATTCGAGAAGTTGGTACAAAATATTATAAATTGGATGAGTTGATACCAAATCATATACGTTGGAAAGTTGGTACCAAATAATAGAAATTGAACAAGTTGGTAATAAATAATACAAATTGGATAATATTTGGTACCAACTTATCCAACTTATATGATTTGGTACCAAAAATAATAGAATCGAACGCGTTGGAACAAAATATTATACCGAAAATTATACCACCGGAGATATAGGAACAAAAGCGATCTTGAAACCGCCTGTTCAATTATCGACGATTATATGTATTAGGCGGACAGAGCCACAGTTCCACTAAAACCGCAGAGAGACTCTAATGCTAGCTTCTGTCTAACCAATTGTAGCGGTGATCCATTTACCAGAAATCCGACGGCTTTTTGAGACATTGGAAACCAGTGGCGCGTGGCCGGTCCCGTAAAAAGAACAAACAGGGAGGCACTGCGTGTTTATTGGACAATAAACTATACTTTTCTATAACGTTTACTTGTAAACGCACACCCGCAGGCTAGGTAAAGGTATCGCATAAGATGCATAAAATGCATTTGTGCGCTCTCAAGTAATTAGAAGGGGATCGCGACAGATGTGCGATCCGGCATAACTTTTCCTAGGTAAAGTACCGCTATCTATAAGCCCTTGAATTGTGAACTATCTACATTTAGGACTATGTGTAATTGTTCTAGACTTAACACGACAGCTAATCCGTACATGTTTATGCTTAAGACTATTCGCGTATATACACGTATTCGATATGAAAGTAGCAGTGCTAGGCTGAGTCAACAGACCTCAAAAAAAGCCCACCAACCAGGATACAACAATAGTTCGAGATCTCGCGAGCCTCGCTCGACCTCTATAAGTTTAATATCGAATTTTACAGAAAGTCGTAGGATCTCCGTTAGACACAGATTCATTTCCGGAAAGAATCAAAGCCGCTGTTGCTCAGCTCAGAATTTATATGCCGCGTGGAGACTATAAAGCCGCTTGTAGAGTAGTAGCACTGCACTATTTACGCAGGTAGGCACGTAGGCTAGACGAAATCGTTGACTGAATTCTAGGGACAATACTCTGCACCTGCACTTTTTTCACTTGCACCCGAGAGATGGAGATAGTTTTTAATGATTATACTTTGTACGAGAGATATATTGTTTACGGGAATCTGGGAGCCTTACCAGTTGACTTAGACTTCCTCCTAGTGATAAGGGGAATAGTGGTATTGTTGGACGAATCATTTTCTATACTCATTGCAGACTGTATTAATTCGAGCCGATGATCTCCGACTAGAAACGATAGTGAAAGTAATAATTGTCTCTTTCGACAGACAAAGTTTGTAACGTCATTTGTTTTTAGCGAGGCCAGCAATTAGCAAATGGATTCTTTTCTTACAGACCGTCGGGAATCGACCGACTCTTTCGCTTTGACGGAGAAATGTTAGACAATAACAGTCTTCCTTAGCATCCAGACAACTGATAGTCGTGAGGGGGAGTTAATGATACTTAAATTAAAAACAAAACCGACAATACTGTGTGAGCAGACAATAAATAATCTTAGGAAACGTTCCAATGATGGACAATAAACCTAGCCACTAAGTTTAGGTTAAGGGATAAATAATACTCTACTCTTAAGGATAAACGTATGCATGCCAGTGGTAAAAAGAGAACCATAACTACTTAGGATAGCGCTCGCGCCCAGTGTAATTATTAATGGTAGTAGTTAACGCTATAACCGTCAGAATAGTCAAATTACCTAAGCTTCTGCCCATTGTCAACTGTCCGACGACACTGGAGGAAACGAAGATTTAAGCTAACACTGAGCGAAGGAAGCTAAGCTAACAATTTGAACGATGGATTTAAGCCTAATATAAAAAAAAAAAAAAACAACGGGAGATTCAGAAATCTACCAGTGAAGGTCTAAGCCGAGCGGGGGCTCGGTTAGGTGTCGCTGCACACGTGTTCGGGGGATAAAAACATATTGGACAATCAGGAGTCGCTAGAACGAACTTTCGCTGAGATATTTTTCTAAAGATTATCCTCGGCTCTCTGTCGACATAACGAAGCACGCGTTATGATGCCGCACCCTTTTTCTAAGAAATTCTCTACAAGATGTGATCGTATTTAAATTATCTAGCAGCGCATGGTCGCATTGATGATTTCTGCCCGGGGCCGCAGAGGAGTTTCATGATTGCTCGCACGCTCGAATTCGGAGCTGGCCGGCACTGCGACCGGATCATTGTGATGGGGTACACAGCCAATGGTTTCTCGCGGACGATTTTTGCAATCGTACAAAGCCGCTAAGTTCGTTATACCATAAAGTAAGAGATAATCACCACGTAAGGGCAGCGTATTGACTTATTACTAGATTACAGAGTAGTAGTCCTGTAACGATAGCTTCGAGTATTCGATACTGGACAGCGAACCTAACCAAGTGATCGTTCCAATTCCGTTACTGCGAAAGCCAGGCAATTTCCTCAAAGGGAACCGATGTACCACTGTATTACCAAGAATCATTTGTCAGTCAGTACCTTTGAAACCAGGGACTTGTATCTAGCCTGGAATGGCTATATCTGGCTTTTTCACGCGCACAGCGCGAGACTATATTTTCTAATGGACCAGTAGCCATTGGGAATACTGTATTTTTATGTCTAGGCTTGCGGAAGTCGCAAGCTCGACCTCGAGTGGAAGCATTGCCCTCTTCCGTTCCCTCCGAAATTCTCGAGAGATCATTCCCGATGGGGAGGGGCGAGGGCCACTTACTTTTGTACGTATGGGGAAAGGCGGGACGTAAAGTAGCGTACAAAACACTGATGGTGTCTCCAGGAAGGAAAGGTGTTTTTTCTAAAAGGCACTGCGAAACTGCATAACTACTCCTATGAAGTCAATGTCGATTAGTTCAAGTATCGTGTAAAAGGTAAAAGGGGGAATGTCGGTTCGGGGAGATCTAGACTACGAGTAACTTGGATGTAAACTAATCAGCACGAGATTAGACGCAGCCCTCGGAATATGTACTACAGGTATTCGCTATAGGATTATAATTACACTAATATAACCTAGGAAAATAATCGATAAGCTTACGTTATTTAAGGCCCGATGCGCAGCTGGAAAGTGAAGGTCGTAAAGATCGTGTGGGGATTCTTAAAAGAATGTGCGCTCGAAACATTTATACAATCGTTACTGAGCTTCAAGTTTGAGATACGTAGTATATTATGATACTATCGCAGATTCTAATGATTAGCGAACTTGTTAAGGCGTAAATGCGAGTTCGTTCTGTTTCGAAATTATAATCGCGCCGTTATACTGACGGATGGGGGGCTTGATTAAAGCGGGGGTGGTTTAATTTTCTCGGCCTAAAGTCGGAGAGGCCGTATTTTCTAACAACTATTAACAGACTAGAAGAGATTATAATATCAAACTAGTCTCACACTCTCGCAATTCCTTTCGGTGACATTCGATGATACACCGAATCCTTATTTCCCCGGAACTATTGCGTACGAGTTAATAATAATAACCAACAAAAAAAGATACTACTATAGTCGAGGGAGCCGCGTAATCAGTAAGTGTGTGTGTACACATAATTTTAACGAGACTAGTCGCTAATAACGCATTTGTAAACGTTATATGTACCTTCCACGCGAGGCTGCATCCGTGCCGGTGCGAACCGAGCGTAAATTAAGAATAGGACGGAAAAAACGATTGAGTGGTGAAAGCCTCCTCGAGTGCAGCCTCGACGGCGGACGCTGAATGTGATCGCTTTTTGTGCCAGGCACAAATCCTAATTGTACAATCAGTGGTCAATACTGTCATTATACTCACTCGCCGTATACACACTCTACCCCAGGTACTACTCATGTATACATACATGCATATACATACACGCGTGTCTTTTAGCGAGGGCGGCAGCGTTTCGGAGATACTCAATTAGTTATTGTGAACGGCCGCCGAAGGGCACCGGCTGTCCTTTCGAGCGGGCGTGGCTGAAACATTTATGATTAAAAAAGCTGATGTTTGTATGTTGGATATATATGACATATGTATGTATAGAGACACACGCGTACCATGCATTGCATGCATATGATATACATTTAGCTAATGTTGGACGAATATGTAGGCACAACTATGTTCGCACATTACGTGTCGCTGTGATTGGTGCATAGACCTACGTAGCTAGATAGTGTCGTGCCGTAGAGCGTAACCACTGAACTATAGACTTAGTTCAGTGAACGTAACTAATATTGAAATGGGAATAAGGACAGTCAATTAATGTCAAACACTAGAGTCTCGCGCTCGAAACACGCGATATCTCGCTTGCAACATTTCAGTCCAGATTTATACAGTTAATGCAATTCTTTTCTTCGTTCAAATCTCTTGCACCCCAAACACTATTTTGTCTCCAAGTCATGAATCTTTGCAGTTGAATTGTTGCTTACATGATCCACTTGATCCTTGAGAATTGTTTTTTGTTCGGTGCCGTAGCTTGACTATAGCAATGAGACGTGAAAAGCATTATTGGTAGACTCGACTTGCTTGCACTGCCTTTCCCGCCATTCATTAGTCTTACGTGGAAAGTGACTGTCTGGCCTCTGACGCGATTGTTACGTGCCGTTGTTGCGTATACACATGTGCACAGGCACGCATATACATCTATATATATATATACATATATTGCTGTTAACTATCCATAAATCTATGATGTAAGGGGGTTAGGTTAAATCCAGACCGACTGGCTGTAGTAGAGGAAAGCGGGCGGAGGGAATGAGCGACCGAAATGTAAACTACCTACTCTCGCTGGACGAGAGTCGTAGTGATTTATTCTAGGGAGAAAAGAAATAGCGCGCGGGAGATGTTTCGGCGTACGATTTTTGCTACGACTATGTAATTGTACGACACTAGTGTCAATAGCCCCTTCTCAGACAGCCACTGACAACCAGAACACTTTTTCATAATTATGTTCCATCGTAAATAACAGCGCGGCGTTAGCGTTACTCCACCCCTTAAGTCACACGATCGGTCCCGGCCGGACCACCCCAAGCTGACATGCCTAACACTCGACAGGAGGGGGAAATGACGGCCAATCGAGTGACTCGATGTATGGTTTTTAGCTTTGGCCCGGCCCGGCCCAACCCGGTCGTGTGTTTAGACCTTTATATTCTACTCGTCAGCTTATTGTTCCCAACGCACACTCAATGCTATATAAAGTCATTACTTTCTCACTCTCCGCACCCGTCGCCGCCTCGACAAATTCGTAGAACAAAGCGATGCGCGTACATTGGGGTCGATATTTTTGCAGATTGATCGGTGCCCTGGGCACCGACTGTCTTGAGAGTACAATGTCTACTTTCGAGTTCTGGCAACGCGCATATCCATCAACCAAACTCCCCCCGCTGCTATGGTTATTGCGAGCTTAAAACCTGATTTGGAATGAGAGAAAAGGAAACATAGTCAATATAATCCCCGGTCGAAGTAGTGACCGTAATCTGCAGACATGGTAGTCAGTGACAGAGTGGGAGAGGAATAAAAGGGCACTGGAAAAAGCGCACCGCAAGCTCGCGAAGTGCGCGACTCACAGATCGGTACAAAACCTCTATATTAAACGACGATGTGTGTGCTGTAAGGAAAAAAACAAATATTCTATGCAGACAAAAAAAGCACTATATATACATGAAATGAATATTGATATATGACATATATTTATGGAAAATTCGTGTTGATAAATAAATTATGTATGTATTAACAGTAATTGCTGTCGCTCACCCCTTATTCCCCATTCAGACGAAATCCGCGGATATCCGACTCCTGCTTTCTTTTGAGCCCAGTTAGCACAGAGTCCGCTACAAGTACGTTCAAAGCCTACTTCATTCGGATAGAGGTAACTTTTATCTACCACGAAATGCTAACTTGAAAGCCGCTTAAAACGGACACTTGTCTGCTCCGAAGTAAAAAAATACTACACAAAAAAAAGTCCTTCTACAGTCGACTTCTGTGCGCGTTAAAGTGGAGAAAAAAATATCCGCAGAAAACCCACTTAATGTGGACGACTATTTGGAGGTGCTTTTTCGTTGCCATTAAAAGGAGGTCTAAAGGTTAGGTTAGGTCATTGTATTTTTCTGAGGATTTGTAACAGAATTTTAATTTTATTGAAAAAAATGTCAAATTAAGATACATGATGAAATAAAATATATATGAATAAAAAATAAAAATATATATGAATAAAAAATAAAAATATATATGAATAAAAAATATAAATATATAAACCGAAATTAAAAACTAGGCTATAAAAATAAACTAAAATACGCTATAAGGTTCTTAGGTTGGGTTTTTTCTTGCGGCGTTTCGCAGCCGGTCGCCGCTCCTTTGGAACCACTCCTGGATCGTGGATTTAATGGTGTAGTCGGTTGTATACACCTCTGACTTATGCTGCGATTTCAGCACAGCATCTGAAAACAAAATATAAATGAAAAATTATTACCAAGGGATAAAAGTTATGGGGGTTTTTTAATTTGGAGATAGACTTGCGACTACATATATAATTTCATAGGTATCCCAAGAAAGAGCAAGAAAGTTAAAAAAAGACAGCCTTTTGTGTTAACATCAGGCAGTAGCATAAAAAATTACACTTGCAATTCTGGCTCTTAAGAAGTTGTCAGTTTCAATGCACAAAATGTAAAAAAGACCCAAAAAGTGTCTATTATTCCAGACACTTGAAACTTATTTAACAAAATTGACTTTTGGCTACGGCAAATATTATCAAGATAACAATTTTACTTAATTAATCAGTTTAGTCATTCGTAAGCTCACTCATAGTGCAAGTACCTTATCCCCAATTTGAGGGCAGTGGTGTACATACCTGTTAGCAGCTGGACCCACACCATATCTTGTACCGCCTTTGTTTGGCGGTACCCTGTCCATGTTAATTGTTTGCCTAATTTGTCATGGACTAAATATGCAAGAGCCAAGCGTGTATGCTTTGGGGCATCTTTCCCACCAATGCAGCGTATCTCTTGTTTCTGAAACACATTCGACAAGAAGCCAATATTATTAAACATTGTACGTTAGGCAAGAATAACTAGCAATGTATGAAATGTGAGGGTGCATTATATATACTGTGTTTAGGACATCAGGTACATAAGTTGAAAGGCCTGTTGCAAAGAGAAGGATATTATGAATATATGTTATGAAAGAAATTCCAAAGCAATTTAGAATAGGTTTTTCGATGGTAAGCATATAAAGTGTGCTCAGTTATTAGATAAGTAGAAAATCTGGGGATAATGAAAGCCATAGTAAAAAAACGAACAAAACATTCAAAACCGAAAGAAGCAAATACAAAATATCAATAGGAAGGAAGTAATAGCAATATGAGGAAGATAGAATATAATGTTTTTCCAACGTATGATATTGGGGGATCTAGGAATTGCAAATCAAGTTTGCCCAATAGAATAATAAAGAAAATGACTTACAAATTGCATACGGGTTGCCTCCGATTCCTCCAATTGGGTATTAAAAGCTGCTAATTTTTTATATTTTTTGAAAGGTTTTTTGGGCAACCCTCTGTCCCTGCTCGGTTCCAGGTCCCCAATAATTTTATGTTCCCCATTGCGAAGCAGTAACTCTTTGACCACGTGTAAAACTTGCCGCAGCAGTGGCACTGTTTCCTTGCAACAGCAGGTGTCTGTAAAAGTAAGAGAAAAAAACAGTTAAGGTGACCAACTATCGTATCAAGCCACGTGACCAGCCACGTATCAAAGTGTACATCAAAGTAGGGATTGATAGATACTATATGAATAAACATTTGTGTTGATTGATCATTTATACTTGATTAAACTTGATTGAACCGTTTCTAAAATAGTTCAAGATCTTATCTCGTCCCTTTGTTAGCTACTTGAATGCATACTACATAGGTTGAGGCGCTGAAATTTGTTAAGCAAATCCTTATCTACCAAGCCCTATATGTCAAAGACTGACAGTGTGATGACTGGCCATTTATAGAAGTGAAGAAAAGATCAATTGAAATAATATATCCAAAACTCACTGGCTGGCTCACTATATACAGAACAGCAAATTCCTTTCCACTATTCTCCACAGTTTCATTACAGTTCCATAAAATGTCTCAATAGTGGCGGAATTCTCGAAGCCTCGGAGGTCGGTTTAACGTCGATGCGTATTGCGGGCGGGGGGGCAATAAATCTCTGTTGGGTCTGAGGGCAAATCTGCGTCTTGAATATTTTCCTCCTCGTAATTATAACCTCTACGATCGGATCCGCACGATGACCTACTGACCGCTGGTCCGTTGTGGCCCTTTCTATTGTTATGCTTGACCCTTCGAGGCATATCGAGCCCTTTTGTGTTGTAGGAGTTAAATGCACAAAACGAAACGTATTAGAAAAATATATCCAAGTTCAGGAGCTGACGCGATGCACGCACAATATGCACTACATACGATATCAAAGCGTGATATATATATATATATATATATATATATATATATCTTATAGAAGGCTCGCTTATTTTGGAGGCCTTACATATGTTCCCTTTACGGGGACCTATTGCAGCGGATAAAAGCGGACTTTAAAAGGTGGCAGTCAGTTAGTATCTGCACTGATGTTCGCTATTCGAAGTGCGCTAAATGCGCGCTTAAAGTTCGCTTATTTTGGAGGGCTTACATACGTTCATTGTACGGGAACTTATTTCAGCGGAGAAAAATCCGACCCTAAAAAGACTCCGTCCAGTTGGCATTTGGAGACCTGTGCTATCTGGGAGGAAATGAGGAAAATCCTCGCGAAAGATATATGTTGAAAGCTATATGGTGTTTCCGCCATGAAATCGACAGGTTAGACGAAAAAATTTCTGGACTCAATGAAAGAATTCAGATTGGAGAAATCGAGACTGGCATCGAAGCCGACTTAATCTCTGATAGATTACGGTAAGAATTCCCAAAATCGCGGTCGAATCGATGAATGAGAATCACGCAGAAAAAGACAAAAATTACGCGGATGTGTTAGACATTTTTCTTATTTATAAGGGTATTGGATAATAATAGACGGCAATTTCGAATTGCACCCCGCCCCCTGCTTTCTGGCTGGTGCACTTACGTCAAACGGTTGCGAAGTGGTTGCAAACTATTGCGAACAAATGTTTGAATGCGTTCGGGCAGACCCGAATCAGCCCGAGTTGGACGTTTACAACCATCCACAAAACGCGCCTGCGCACTATATGCAGACCTGGCAAGCGGTTGCGAACTGATGAAACTGCCTGCCCGAACAACCTCGAGACTCGAGTGTGCGTTTCTTCATTACCGGCACCAAGGCATGGCAATTCATGCACATGCTCCAAATCTTTCTACCTTTCTCTTTTGAAAGTTCTCCGGGTCAGACGACACGCAGCTATTACTCGCATTCGAGGGGAGAACCTTCTACACGCCGACTTCCGCCTGTTACTCAAATTACAACGGCTGTGTCTTTTATCCATTCGGTAATCATTTATTAATTAACCATAGGTTTGACCGTACGAAAATCAATTTACTTCGAACTTCACAAGTAATCATTGTTTGCAGTTGCATCAGTTTAAAAACAGTCCACTTCCATATGGCAGATTGACATTCAGAGCAGTTGATAATTATTGCGTTTTAGTTACACTCGGTATTGTACATTTTCAGGAAAATACAGAATGAGCGTCACAATGAACGCGAAGGAAGTAAGACAAGCTTACATAGACTTTTTTAAACAGAAAGGGCACGAGTACGTTCACTCCAGCTCCACTATACCCCATGATGATCCCACCTTGTTATTCACTAATGCCGGCATGAACCAGGTACTATTAACAAGAATCCTGACAGAAATTATGTATAATTTTCTATTGGAATATATTTCTCTCTGACACTGGTTTCTTTCAGTTTAAACCAATCTTCTTAGGAAGTGTTGACCCTAACAGTGACATGTCAAAATGGGTGAGAGTCGTTAACAGTCAGAAATGCATCAGAGCTGGTGGAAAACATAATGATCTTGATGATGTTGGAAAAGACGTTTATCATCATACTTTCTTTGAGATGATGGGAAATTGGTCTTTCGGAGACTATTTTAAGGTTGCCCCTCAAATATACAAGTACTCTCAAATGTATACAGTCATTGAGAAGTTTTTATTAGAATGTACATTTGCTTATTGCAGAAAGAAATTTGTACATGGGCTTGGGAGTTTCTGACAGAGGCTTTAAAGTTGTCGAAAGACCAGTTATATGTAACTTACTTTGGTGGTGATGAAAAGGCAGGCTTGGCTCCTGACGAGGAATGCAAAAATATTTGGCTCTCCGCGGGGTAATTACTCTGAAACCTGACCAGTGGTTTCTATATTTGCATTATAGATCTTGTGTAATTCAATGAATGTTCATTATATTTTAGAGTACCAGCCAGCCATGTTCTGCCAGGAAGCATGAAGGACAATTTTTGGGAAATGGGTGAAACTGGGCCTTGCGGTCCATGCAGTGAATTGCATTACGATAGGATAGGTGGACGAGAGGCAGCCCATCTTGTAAATATGGATGATCCGGATGTTTTAGAAATATGGAATCTTGTGTTCATACAGTTCAATAGGTAGAGTCTCCACATTATTTACAATAATAGGGTCTTGGCTGTCGCGCGCCGTGGGTAAGGGGACTACTACTTGGCGCGAGACTCTACCGAGTCTCCTGATACTGAACTCTTTAGTACTTGTGTCATTCAACTTGTTTGTTTTGGATATCACTAGAGAAGCTGATGGAAGTTTGAAGCCATTACCAAAGAAACATATAGACTGTGGTCTTGGATTGGAAAGATTAGTGTCGGTCATTCAAAACAAACGTGCGAATTATGATACTGACTTGTTTGTACCTCTCTTTGACGCGATTCAAAAAGGTACAGGTGCACCGTCGTATCAGGGAAGAGTAGGCGCGGAAGACATCGATGGAATAGATATGGCATACAGAGTGTTAGCTGACCACGCAAGAACGATAACTATCGCTCTTGCTGATGGCGGTGTTCCCGATAACACTGGTAGAGGGTAAAGAATTGCTAGGTACTTTATTTGTCGGCTTTATGTTCGAGTAAAGAAATGCTGAAAGTTTTATTGCTACACAGGTACGTTTTACGAAGAATTTTGAGACGCGCAGTAAGATATGCAACTGAAACATTAAATGCAAAGCCCGGCTTTTTCGCAACTTTAGTGCATGTGGTTGTAGATCTTTTAGGTAAGCAAATTATTCCTTGAATGATGGTTTCCTTGAGCAGTACCCTTTGAATGTTAACGAAATACATAGTATCATCTTATGTACAGGCGATGTGTTCCCCGAAGTGACTAAAGACCCGCAGAATATAGTGGACATCATAAATGATGAAGAAACACAATTTTTAAAGACCTTAATACGTGGACGCAATTTATTGAACCGCACCATTTCAAAGTTGGGCTCCGCTAATATTGTGCCGGGTGATGTGGCCTGGCGCTTATACGACACTTACGGCTTCCCAATAGATTTAACGCAATTAATGACTGAAGAAAAGGGCTTGAAAGTTGATATGGTTGGATATGATGAAGCCAAGAAACAAGCGCAGGTAAGAAATAGAACGCGATAACAGTTCATCGCATAGATTGTCTACAACTACGTTCTTTACAGATTATTTCCCAAAATAAAACTGGCGGCGTTGACGACCAAATTAATTTGGATGTCCATGCGATTACGGATTTGCAAAATCGAAAAGTAAAGCCCACGAATGATCTGCTAAAATACAACTACACTGTGAAGAAAAATACTCTTTACGAAGAATACGAATTTGCTCCATGCACTGGTACTGTTCTTGCTCTAAGACGTTCGAAAACTTTCGTAGACGAAGTTAAGTCTGGCGAAGAAGTCGGTATTTTACTAGATCAAACCAACTTCTATGCCGAGCAAGGTGGACAAATTTACGATGAAGGATTTCTTGTAAAAGTCGAGGATGAAGTAAGAAATGTTACAACGTGTATATTACATATGTTGCTAATCGATGTTTCTATACCCGGAAATTTTGCTATCTAGGAAACAGAAGTCTGTATAAAGAATGTGCAAGTGCGAGGTGGATATGTACTTCACATTGGTACTGTTGGCCAAGGTGTACTAAGAAAGGGTGACAAAGTCTATTTGAATATTGATACCCCACGTCGAAGGCTTGTAATGAGTAATCACACTGCCACACATGCCCTCAATTACGCTTTGAGACAAGTGTTAGGCACAGAGGCTGATCAAAAGGGTTCCTTGGTCGCCCCCGACCGCCTACGTTTCGATTTCACAAACAAAGGTAAGATTAACGTAAAAACACAATTGTACAAAACAATAAAAGTATGTGAAATGTCCTAGGACCAATGACAGTGGAACAAGTAAAGAGAACTGAGGAAATAACGAACGAAGTGATAAAGGAAAATAAGCAGGTTTATGCTAAAGACAGTAAGTTAGCACTGGCAAAGACAATTCAGGGTTTACGTGCCATGTTTGAAGAAACATATCCAGATCCTGTGAGAGTCGTCAGTATTGGGATACCAGTAGAAGATTTGGAGACTAATCCATTAAGTCCAGCTGCCTTAAAAACCAGTGTGGAATTCTGCGGTGGAACGTAAGTGCAGTAAAAAAGATTGCGTGTTTCGAATCTATGGCCACACTTTATGCAATATCAAATGATGAGAAAATTTGATTGTTGTAAAGCCATTTACATTACACTGGACATATGGGAGACTTTGTTATCGCGACGGAAGAAGCGATCGCTAAAGGGATTAGGCGAATCGTAGCTCTTACTGGACCCGAAGCAACAAAGGCACAGAATAAGGCAGCTGCATTGCAACACCAGTTAGATCAACTTCAAGCAATTATTTTAACTGATAAAAGTGGAGCTAGTTCGAAAGAACATGTTAAGAAAATAGTAGAGTTAACAGAAGATATCTCACACGCACTAATTCCCAGTTGGAAAAAGGTACATATTTTAAACTATGCAGATGTCATTTGATTCTCTATTATTGACTTACATGATTTACATTATCTTTTTCCATAGGACAAAATGCGAAAAATGTTGAAGGATCTCAAGAAATCACTGGATGATAAAGAACGCGCTGCGAAGGCAGCTGTTGCGAACACAGTTTTAGAAACTGCGCAAAAATTGATAGAAGAGAATATCGGATGCCCACTTCTTGTTGAAGTGTTGGAAGCTTTCAGTAACACGAAGGCCTTGGACGCCGCGTTGAAGAAAGTCAAAACTATATCGCCAGATACGAGCGCAATGTTCATAAGCGTCGATCGCGATGCAAACAAGATATTTGCTCTCAGCGCAGTTCCTAAGGTATAACGAATACAACCAGAGCAACAAGTCTTTGGTAGAGAACCATGTCGCATTATGAAATAAATATGACCAAGAATGTTATACTTCCAGTCGGCCGTGAAGAAAGGATTGAAAGCTAACGAATGGATTCAAGAAATCGCCTCACTAATGGAAGGAAAGGGTGGGGGCAAGCCGGAATCAGCTCAAGCTTCAGGATCTAATGTGTCGTGTTTAACAAAGATCGTACATACTGCAAAGAACTTTGCCAAACTAAAGTTGGGCGTCTCAGGTACAGGATAAGAATATTTATATAAATATAGATAGCACAAACAGTATGTTCTAAATAATACTGTACTTATTCAGGTGATGCTGTGGAAGTGATGTGTATCAAACCGAAATCAATTAATAAGAGCACTACTCGATCGTCGAAGAAATATAAGCTATACTGTAAGTCTGGCAGTGTTAAATGCTGCCGTGCGCAAATAATTGCACAATGTACTGGAACGAGTTTAGACATTTTACCGCCCAAAACAAATGAAAAAGCACATATTGACATTACGTTGGAGTTGGATAATATCGTACTTTGTGATAGCAATGCCATTCTGTTTTATTTGGCAGACGATAAGTTGCGCTGTGATAGTGATGCGTTTGTATTTAGTCAAATTTTGCAGTGGTTGAGTTATACCGATAATCATATTCTACCGGCTGTTTTTGGGTGGATCGTGCCAAGTTTGGGCCAGAGTCCATCAAATAATCTAAAAGCTAATATTAAGACTTCCAAGGATGATCTAATTACCTCGTTGAGGAAGTTGAATGATTTGTTTTTGACTAAAACGTATCTGGTTGGAGAAAGATTCAGTATTGCTGATATCTCATTATTTACTGCTTTGGTACCATTATACGAGCATGCCTTCGATCCGGAAACCAGAAAGCAGTATAAAAACTTAAATAGATGGTTCTCCACCATTTTAAATCATCCATCTGTAACTCCAGTGATAACAGGCTTCAAATTCTGTGGGAAAGCTTTGAAAGGATAAAGTGTGTGTAAATGTGAATTGTCGTATTTAGAATTTTTGCAATTGTTTTATTAAATCCTTATAATTAATTATGCTAAAGTGTTTTCTTGTGTAGACCTATTCATGTCGTCATACAGCCGTCTTATTTCAATTAGTAACGACGATACGTTCTTCCCTGTCTTTGCGGAAACTGGAAGTATGGGTAGGCTAACCTTCTGTTTAAGAACTTTCAAGTTTTCCTAAAAATCGCGTTAGAAAATGTAGAAAATTATATTTGATCTACGCAACATATCATATTAAAGAAAGTGTGAAGACAACCATTATCTACTTACAGTTGATGACGGTAAATCAATTTTGTTGGCTACAATTAGAACCGGTCGTTTATTCAAGTTCTCGTTAAACTGACTTATTTCGAATTTTAAAGTGTTGAAATCATCCCAAGGCGTATCTACAGATACGTCTAAAACAAATAATAAAGCTGCACAACGCTCAGCATGTTTTAGAAAAGCTATACCAAGACCCTCATTTTTGTGAGCATTAGGAATCAATCCTGGCAGATCGGCCACTGTAGTTAATAAATGCAATTAAGACGTCAGAATAATCGTGTGTAAGTATGAAATTACGTAGAAAGAATAATCACCTGCTATTTGTTCGTAATCATCATACAAAACCATTCCCAAATGTGGCTTTAAAGTTGTAAAAGGGTAAGGTGCCACTTTCGGCCTAGCCCTGGATATTGCTCGCAAAAGTGTACTTTTCCCAGCATTTGGGAATCCAATCTAAAATAGACAGCATATCCTAACAATAAACTTCTAAAATTTCTTAAAATATTATATATATGCGGCATTGAAGTTTTAATCTTACCAATCCAATGTGGGCCATACTCCTCACTTCGAGAACGTACTGGGCTACTTCACCTTCTGCTCCGAATTCGGATATTTTGGGTGTTTGATTTATATCGGATTTAAAGAACGCATTCCCGTGGCCTCCTGCTCCACCGCGTGCGGCAACGAACATCGTTCCTTTTTCGTTTAAATCAGCAATGATTTTCCCATCCATATCGCGGATTATTGTACCCTTCGGCACATTTACGATTGTATGATCCGCACTTTTCCCAAAACACGATTTACTCTGGCCATTCTCACCATTCGTGCCATTCAGCACTCGATTTATATGTTTCAAGTCTGTTACATTATCTGATACCTGGGAATTGTTATGAACACATCGTAAAGTTATGAATATTTTGCCATACAGTTGATTTCGAAATCTTTAATTAAGAAGAGCATACTTCGAAAATAACATGTCCCCCATTGCCACCATCTCCACCATCAGGCCCAGCTCTATCATTAACCCATAATTGAAGCAACGATATGGCCCCATCGCCACCTCTTCCACCCGTAGTGCGTACCTGAAAATGGATTCGTAAATTCAAAAGTAGTGGCATAATAATTCTTAAACCTAAAGATAAGAGAAATGGCACTTACATATCTTATATCTACAAAATCTTGTCCCTGGTGAAATTCAGATTTTTCCTTTAGTTTGCGCAAAGGTTTAGGATAATTTTGTTGATTTTTAAGCCAACTTGTTATATGTAAGTGTTTGTGAGTATGTTTATTTGTGGCTGTAGGTACCCCTAAACTCTTAACAAAATGCATATTTGTTGCGTTTGAAATATTTTGATTTATGATGTTATTAAATGGGAGTAGCACCCTGGTTTGATGGAACCAATGCATCTGAAATTAATTGCTATTCGTCAACACTTGTTATTCCACGATGCGCAGTTATTGTAAACTAAATGTTTATATTTACAATAAATTAATGATCTTCTTAAACTATCTTGAGACTAATATTTTTAAATTCTTTTCTATTATATCTGCAATTACATTCTGATGTATATGAATAACTTTTTTTCTGTGCAATGGCACCACATCTGAATTATAAGTAATTCTGTAAGTCCTTTTCTCTTTAGCACTTTCAATATTCTTATACGAATCTATATAATCAACATTGCTAATAATGCCACCTGCATAGTTGTATAAGACATTATACAACAAACCATTAGAAAAATCTTCATCCATACAGAGAGTCATATCAAACGTATATGTGTGATATAGTGAAGATTTGTTATTAAAAAAACATTTGTTTGCAATACGATTTTTTAAATCTGTCCATGTAATGTCAGAATTTATGCATTCATAGACATCAATTTTAATTGGAGCAGCAATGTTTCTCGTATTAGCTTTGGCAGATTTTTGAAAAATGTGAGTTAGTGCTCCTGCTGAGTGAAACCCTTTTTCCAAACTACGATATCCAGTTACATTATAGTCCTTGAACATAGACCACATGAATGGTTGAATGTCAAATAATATAAAATCTCCATGCGCTGCCATTTCAGTAATTTTCCATGAATCATCCCAGCGCCGTTGTGGAGTATCCATTACTGTGCCACCCTGGCCATTACATAAGGTAACAAGTACAAGTCCATCGTCACGTAACAACGGTTTTATCGAAACGAAACATTGCTCTAACAAATCTCTATTCTTCTCTATTCTCATCTTCCCGCCAACATGTGGGAAGTTGAATATTATTTTGTCGTACATTTCATGTTTCAATACTGATTTTGTCAAACACGTTGCATCAATACCTAATAATACCCTCACACCTGGAAAGAAAAACATAGAATTTTATCAGTGAACATTTAGTTTAGTTTTTCTTATTGAATCATGTACTGACCATTCTCTTTCAGATATTCTATGTTTTTCTTCGCAGTTTCTTGAGTAACATTGATTTCATAACACGTAGCAACAATGTTTATTTGAAGTTTCAGTCGCAACAAGGATATCGCGAAGGAAAAATTGCCTTCACCCAATAGCAGAACTGAGTCATTCTCATTGAAAATACTTGGTTTCATGATATTCGCAATGTTTTGGTTCTCTAGTTTCCCTCCAATTATCGAGAGAATAGTTATGATTTCGGGTGACAAATAGTAAACGCTTATAGAAAAATAACACATAATTTTAATAAACGAAATAATAATGAACAAAATCAAATAAATAATAAAACACTAACCTTTAATGTTTATATGTCTAGCATGCTACTGTCAATAACACGTGCAATTCATTGATGAGAGTAATCGCTGCGCATATATCGTCATTTCTGATAATAAACGATTTCTCGAATCCCAATTCACTATGACGGATTCACCTTCCGCGTATTTAAAATTTAAACGCAACTTTTGTTATTCGAGCATGCAATAGCCCATGCACACAGCATAGACATAACCGCACTGTACCCTACTACAGTGCCCATGCAATTTAGTTCTAGATAGATGGAGTTTGATGCAGTTCTATGTTCGTTTTTGCTTATTAGCATAAGGTGGCGCTGACAGGCTAAATCGCTAAATCTCCCGCCAAACCAGTGTATCTAAATATTTTTACTCGCAATTGCGATAGAGCAGCGTGCGTCGTTAGACTGGGTTTCTGTTTGGGTATATGTTTAAACTAGGAATACAAAATTTGTACCACACATTTATTGCGCCCGAAATGAAAGTATTAGCTTTCAGGAGAGATGGATAACACTGGCTGTAAGTAGACTCGTGGCTTAAAGGCTAATTCCATAATTCTCAACCTGCGCTGTTGAATACAAATGTTTTAGCACCAAGTTCCGACAGAGCCCGGCGCCAGAGAACCGATAAAACTGGAAGATTCTCGGCACTGAAAAAATTGAAGGAACTGAAGGGCAACAAACATAAATATGCGGTGGATGAATTGGAAAATGTTTATGAAGAGGTAGACGAGAAAGAATACAGTAAAGCTGTTTTAGAGCGACAACAGGATGACTGGATCGTCGACGATGGTAATGAAAGTGTATTAAGATTCTTGATTATAACACCAAATAAAATGTATCATTAAGTAATTAAGACAAAAACAAAATTACAAATTAAATAAAATTAAGTAACATTTTTATTATAAGGTGGAAGCGGGTATGTGGAAGATGGCAGAGAAATCTTTGATGATGACTTGGACAATGAGAGTATCCAACGAGCCAGGAAAGAAACCACGTCTGGACCCCGAAAAAAGAAGAAGGAAGAAAATAAGAAGAAAGGAAGCATTCATAGCATGTTAATGAATATGCCTACCAAAAAAACGGTGGATGTTCTCGATGATGATAACATCCTGGGAGATTTAATGTCGGAATTGAAGAAGGATGATAAAGTTAAAAAGCCTGATGAAAGAAGTGTAAAAAATAAGTTTTGCGTTACACCAAAGAGGGCTCACATGTTTGTAACTTTGTTAACAAAAAAATCAAAAAATGTATATTCTACATAAATTAAGAATCACTGTATTAATGTATTTTATCCACAGAGCTACATTGGAGGAGCTTCAGACTGTCAAGAGCAATACAGATCCTGGAATGGAAGAGGATACTACTGAATTAATCTTTGACAAACCTAAGAGAGATACGAAAACTCCTTCTATCTCTAAGGCAATCGATTCCAGTATTAAACAATCAGAAAGCCAAGTAATCGATGACAATGAAAGTTGTGAACAATCTACAAACTTAGAATCAATTGGGGGGGAGCCATCAGTTCTGGATAATAGCACTAGTCAAATAATTGAAACCAGTAGCCAAGACTACAGTCAATACGTCAATGATTTGACTGATGCCGACTTTGAGAGCATAAGTATAGAAAATGAAGAAAACACTGCAGCCACTCCACAGATTGACAATAATGAAGCAAAAGTCATAAGCAAAAGAAGATTCTGTGAGGAAACAGAAGACGACATATTTGAGTCTGAGGCTTTCAATAAATTATGGGATGAATGTGTAATAGAGGATCCATCTGTAGAAACTTCCACGGATTCTACACAATTACCACTGGCTCTTTCAAAGAATACAAATGGTGAGGATATATTTAGATTTTATTGGTGGGATGCTTACGAGGATCCCTACAAGCAACCAGGAGTCGTATTCATGTTTGGAAAAGTCTTTGACCCATCTTCAAACACATATCACTCCTGCTGTTTAACGATAAAGAATATTCCGCGCAGAGTGTTTCTTCTGCCCAGAGTTTATTTGAAAACGGCCCAATCGCACGAAAAACCAGTTCTGAACATAATGCAAAATGTTTATGATGAATTTAATCGATACGCCAATAAATCGGGAATAAAAGAATTCCGCTGCAGTACTGTTACGAAGAACTATGCGTTCGAGCAAGAGGGCACGCCCAAAGAGTCCGAGTATCTGCAGGTTCGCTATGCTGCAAATTGCCCGGCGATGCCTGCGGATTATAATGGGCCAGCGATAGAACGTGTATTTGGAACAACAATCAATGCTTTAGAGCTGTTACTTATAGAAAGAAATATAAACGGCCCATGCTGGCTCGATGTAAAGGCTCCCTTGCCAACTGGGATGCAAACGAGCTGGTGTCCGATCAAAGTAAATTGTATGAAAATGGAAAACATATCTATATCTGAGGAACCGCCAAATTTGACAATCCCTCCGATAGTGGTCGGAACGATGAATGTGCGCACTTGTGTCAACCCAAAAACCCTCCAGAGTGAAATTGTCATGGTTGGTTTACTTTTTCATCACAAGCTCCAAGTAGATAAAGAGCCTCCAAAACCGCCGTTTCAACAACACTTTTGTTTAATCACGAATCCTCGTAACACGCCATGGCCTAGGCTAGCGAAAGATACACTATCTAAGATTACATATACCAAAGCAATAAGATGTGATAGCGAGAAGGATTTACTGGAAGAGCTCCTTAATATAATCAACAAGGCAGATCCAGATTTGTTAATAGGGTACGATTGCGGATATCAATTCGCTGTCTTAGCGCAAAGAATGTTCGCTTTGAAAGTTTCAAACTGGAGCAGATTGGGAAGACTTAAGAGGTCTGCAGCGCCTATTGTTAAAGGGAAAATCATATTAGGTCACGTTTTTGTTGGAAGACCCATTTGCGACATCCAAGTTTCAGCGAAGGAATTGAATCTAAAAGTGCGATCGTATGATTTACAATCGCTATGCATCGCTGTCCTCAAGAAAAAGCAAAATGAATACAAAGAAGTGAAACCCGAAGAATGTTCGGCATTTTATAATACTATGGACAAAATTGAGTTTTTAATGAAACTGACTTTATCTGAAGCGTTATTTATTTTAACTATTGTTTTCGATCTTAATGTGATACCCCTTGCTTTGCAAATTACACGCATTGCTGGGAATGTTATATCAAGAACATTATCCGCTGGTCGTGCTGAAAGAAATGAATACCTGCTGCTCCACGCATTTCATATGAAGAACTACATTACACCTGATAAACGGTTTAGCAAGAAAGGAAAAGATGGGGAAGCAAATGGTAAGTTGTTCTTGTAATCGTTTATAATACTATAGGGCACTTCTAATTTGGATTTAATTTACAGCAAATCCTAAGAGGAAAAAAGCTGCCTATGCAGGTGGTTTGGTGCTCGAACCGAAGAAAGGATTTTATGATAAATTAATTCTATTGATGGATTTCAACTCATTGTACCCCAGTATTATCCAGGAATATAATTTGTGTTTTTCTACTGTACCAGGCGCTGCATATGCAGAAAGCGAGGTAGATTTACTTAATAATCTAGTGGATGTTTTCATCTATTAACTATCATGATAGCAAAAAATATTCTGTACAGGATTTGTCCATTCCTGAAGGGGATTTAGAACCAGGAGTTGTTCCTACGGAAATTCGCAAGTTGGTGGAAAGTAGAGTGGAAGTGAAAAAACTCATAAAGAGGCCGAATCTCGCGCCAGAATTAAAAATGCAATATAATATTAGGCAATTAGCTTTAAAGCTTACCGCGAACTCTATGTATGGTTGTTTGGGTGCGCCACATTGCAGATTTTATGCAAAAGGACTAGCGGCTCTCATAACAGGTAAAAAAATGCATTATTAATCTTTACAGTTAAAGGCTTATCTATTACAAATATTATATGTCTCAGCAAAGGGAAGAGAAATTCTGCAAAACACAAAAACTTTGGTGGAAAAATTAAACTATGATGTTATTTATGGGGATACTGATTCAATTATGATTAATACAAAAGTCGTGAATTATGACGAAGTATTCGCAGTTGGGAAAAAAGTAAGCTACAGTCTATCTCGTTAAAAATAGCGGAACAAAGTGGGTCGTAATACAAACACATTCGCAGATTAAAAAAGAAGTTAACAAGCTGTATAAAAGAGTGGAATTGGATATCGATGGCGTATTCCGTTATTTATTACTCTTACAAAAGAAGAAGTACGCCGCTGTTACTATGTCGAAGTTACCCAATGGTCAAATAGAACTAGCGCAAGAGCACAAAGGATTAGATATTGTGAGAAGAGATTGGTGTCAATTAGCGTGTGATATTGGAAAGTAAGATAAAAACAATTAAATCAAGAAATGTTTCCCGTTCTAAATGTATCGTCATTCAAATGTATTTTTAGAAAAATATTGGATCAGCTACTATGCGACCAGGCAGAGAGCAGTCGTCTTGGAGAAATTTTCAAGATTTTAAAGTCGGTGTCAGACAATGTGCGAGAAAATGCAGTACCCTTATCATCACTTGTCATTACAAAGCAACTTTCTAAGAATCCTGACGACTACCCAGACAAAAAACAAGCGCATATACAAGTAGCTTTGCGATTGAATAAAAAAGGTGGTCGTATGTGGAAAGCAGGAGACACCATACCATATATCATATGCCAGGTACTTATCAATATTTGTAGCACCCTATCGAATTCGAGTCATAAGTATCAATTACTCAACTAAAACATTGAAAATTGCTTTCACTCCAATTAGGATGGGACAAAAAACACACCTGCAGAAAGAGCCTATCACGTAGACGAGTTTAAGAAGTCTGACAGTTTAAAAATCGATGTAATCTATTATTTGCTGTACCAGGTATTTCCTATCGCAATTCGACTCTGCGAACCTATAGAAGGAATTGATGATGTTTTGCTAGCTCAAACTATGGGTAATTTGAAAGTGGAAATTATTCAAAAATGCCATGGTCAGATAACATTGCTATTAATATCTTTATAATTCAGGTTTAGAAGATATTCACAAGCCCAAAAAAGTATACGAAGCGGATCAGGCATTTGAGTCTTTCCTATCAAAAGATGACAGATATAAAGACTGTAAACCACTAAAGTTTCAGTGTGTCAGCCAGACCTGTGGCTTTGAAAATATAATTAAGACAATTGTGGTCGAAACTGTGAGTTTCATGAACAAACTTTAATAATTCATATGTGATTGACTAATTAGAAGAGAAAACATTCTTCTTTAGCCATCTGGCGGTCGGCAGTTTTCACTTGCAGCGTGCCAAAACCCAAGGTGTCAAATGGCACCATGGACATACTATAAAATGATTTCCAATACATTATCAATCGCTATAACAGAGGCAATCACTGAGTACCACAATGGTCTACTTGAATGTGAAAATCCATTGTGTGGCAATATTACTATTGGTTTACCTCTGGATTTTGACGGAAGATATCCCCCTTGCCGTGAATGTGATGGTTCGAAGATGTATAAACTTGTAAGTTCCTTTCTTTAACAATAACAGCACTTTATCAACTTGAAGCATAAACTAATCTCTGTCGAACATTGTAGTATACTGAAGGTATGCTTTACAAGCAGCTGCGTTTTTACGTTCATCTATTCGATATTCATGACTCCAATTATAAGTGTAAGTAATTTCTATCAATGCTGTTTAATCAGTTGCGCTATCTGTCTAAATTCATTTAATATATTTCCAGCTCTTTTAATACAGTCACCGAAAGGAATTATACATGCATATGATAGCTTAAAAGAATTAGCTGAAAAATATTTAAGGCGAAATGGATACTCAACCGTCGACTTAGGTGCGATATTCAACCGTAAAGCATCTGTGCCAATGTCACAGTATTGTATCAAGGACGATTATGTACTCTCAGAGGAATCAGATGATGAACTGACTGTAAGTTTTACATTAGTAACCATACGTCTTTCAATCACGTTGCAAGCTTTATTTTTAAATCCTTGACTTTATTTTCAGTTTGGTGGAGATAAAAATACTCAAGCCAGTTTAATCATTGAACAATAATTTTATGGGGGCTGTGCGTAAAATTCGAAGCACCTCCTTGCTTAATTTATTATCATGCGTTCACACTTTGTACTACATTCAATAAATATATAAATTTCGCATGTTATTGTATATATTATACAGCATATGCAGGTAAACCAAACATTTCTGGTTTAAATTCGTCGAGACTATTCAATAATAGTGTTGGCTCTTGAATGTATTGTTTCGGTAGCATCGGATCTGGTACCATTACTACCTGCATACCGGCATTAAAACCAGCTTTCACCCCATTCGGAGCATCTTCAAAGACAAGGCACTGAAAGGCAAACTTGACTCGTTAATATCGCCCTCTAATAGATTTTATAAGACTTCTGATTACACCGTACAGGATTCACATGCCTTTAAATCACTAATGATAGATATATGCCATTGAAAATGTTATAATTATACGGTTGCTTAGTATTTTGAATTAAAGGCCTTTTACTGAGTCTTTTCTACGCACTGAGAATTTATTGATAATATCAAATTGTACCAATAATGGGAATAATTGAAACTCGAATGTGAAGGAGATGATTAAAAGGTAAGTGACGCTACAGTTTCATGACACACCTTTGCCGGGTCTGGGTTATCGGGAAAACGTTTAGCCGCAATTAAGAATATATCAGGCTCGGGCTTTCCATGGACTACTTCTGGATCAGATCCCCCAAGTACTTTATGATGAAACAAGCTGAAGAGCTCCGTCCACCTTGTGGTTTTGAGGTCAAAGTTCTCCCTATTAGAACTTGTCGCTAATGCGATGGGAATGTTATGCTTTTTTAAATGTCTCAGAAGTCTTTCAGCACCTATTGTCACACAGTAGGAGTATGCAATAAAACTTATGTAACAGTAACAATAATTGACACTGAAGATTGCAGTACTACCTGGCATAAGATTAGCAGTGGGGAACAGTTCAGTGTACAATTGAACAATTTGCTTCTCAAATTCATCCGGTGTAAGTGGCAAATCCAACATTTGTACAATAGCCTTGACAACTGCGCCTGTTTTAAATCCCATAATTTGTGCCTTGTGCTCCCATGTATATTTCTTTCCATAACTCTCTATGACATGACTGAATGCTTGTGTATATAATATTTCTGTATCTACAAGGATTGTAAATATAATAAGAATATGAAATACAGAAAAAAATATGTGAGAATCTCCTTACTTATCGAGATAAAGTATATTATTAACAAGAGAAACTCTATTAAAATGAGTGTGAGATTGATAGCTGAGAGATCTTAGGGATATAAAGGAATCGGATTCATGTATAGATATACACAATGAATGTGTATACATACATGTAATACAGCTTTCCTGTGATCAGATGTGAGGACACAACCGCACACGCATGGGGAGTGCTTTTAACCCTTTCATTCACACTGGAATCTGCCCATACAGAGACAGGGAACATACTTTAGTTATTATTACTATATGCGAGCATAGTTCATAGAAAGGTGTACTATAAGCATATCACATCAAATGATACATGTGAAATACATCTACACATTATACTTTGGCCAATATGCGTCACATATATATCCAGCAAAAATAGTAATACATTTTCCAGACATGAATGAAATCTAAGTTGAATTTAATGGAGTCTCAAATCAGCACATGGTTCTGTGTGACATATCATGTTCTACTGATTCATTAATAGGACCGCTTACCCAATAGAAGTCCATCCATATCAAATATACAATGTGTAACTTTGGCAAATCTTCCACTCGACATTGTTGCAATTGATCTCCACAATTTATGTAATTATATCGAATACTTATATTGCCACCGATTCCAACAGTATTATCCGTGCTTGCAGACTTTATTAACCGCACTTGGCGCAGAGATGAGCTGTTGATGTCAATTAAGATTACGTTAAATTATGGCGCCAATTATGCAACTATCAATAAGTCAAAAGTTCTGATACATGGATTTCATATGAATTCGACAATTTTTGCATATTACATTTTCATAAGAATACGATTTGCGGTGTCATATATATTTGCTTGAGTACGCGTCTTATATATATTTTATTATTGAGATATATTAGAGTATGTAATCCTGTTTTTCTACATATCAGACAATCGTAAGAATGGTTTACTTCATAAAACAAAGTAAAGTTGCGGCGAAACCGTATTTGTCGCGAATCTATCCCTCCTACTTTGTGTAAGTGCGCACACATGCGAGTTCTCTCGAATGGAATGGAATGATCTTATATGTTTCTCTCGTCAATCTAGTTTACATTTTATTTAACAGGATACTCATATCGAGTATAATCAATTGGCGCAAGGGATAAAATCGCACAAAATTCTCGTGGAATAAAAATATATCCTTATTTCGAGAAATCCAACTCGTTTGCGCGCGTGTGCGCGTGTGGATTCGTTGATTACGGTGAACCAATCACAAGGATCCACGAAAAGTTGTATCTGGTTGTGGCTGTGTGGCCGTAAGCCCACGCAACAGAGAACAGAGCGGTTGAACTGTTGAGCAGGAGTTAATTTCGGGAATCAGGATCTCTCGGGTAATAGAAAAGCTATCGTGGGAAAAATGAGAGCTCTTCTAGGTAAGTAATTCAAGTGCATCGTTAATATATTTGCTTCCTACTACTCTTGAAGATACACGGAACCGGCAGACCGGCGGCATTCTCATTTCATGCTGCCGTGGCTCATCGATATTGCTCCTATTGTGCAAAATTCGATTATCTCATGACAACTGACTTCAGTTTTGCTATCATGTTTCTGTTTAGGGTTGTTACTGCTAGTTGCTGGAGCACACTGTTTTTACTCGTCGAATTCGGATGTCGTCGACTTGAAACCGAGTAATTTTGACAGTTTAGTAACAAATGGTGACCATGTTTGGATCGTGGAGTTTTATGCACCATGGTGTGGACACTGTCAAAGCTTAAAGCCGGAATATGACAAAGCAGCTACTGCTTTAAAGGTAATAATCATTGTTGTTGCATAGTAGTCTCCCAGAAAAATGTAAGCCTATTCTATATGTGAAATTCAATGAACTATCTTAACAGGGAATTGCAAAAGTTGGTGCCGTCAATGCTGATGAACACCAGTCTTTGGGTTCTAAATATGGCATTCAAGGGTTCCCAACCATTAAAATCTTTGGAGGCGATAACAAGCCGGATGATTATAACGGACCAAGAACTGCTGCTGGCCTTGTGGATGCAGCTCTTAATGCAGCTGGTCAAAAAGCAAGGAAGAATTTAGGTGGTAAGAAATCCGGAGGAGATTCTAAAGTAAGTAGTCACTTCATATGTCCTTTCGTCTTATATATGTTAGTACATAGCACAGGAATATCATTATTATTTAATTTTAGTCCAAGGATTCAAAAGAAGTCGTCGAATTGACTGATGAGAACTTTGAAAAATTAGTAACAAATTCAGATGATATGTGGCTTGTGGAATTTTATGCACCTTGGTGTGGTCATTGTAAAAACCTTGCTCCAGTCTGGGCATCAGCTGCATCAGAACTTAAAGGGAAAGTCAAGTTAGGAGCACTTGATGCTACAGTGAACAAAGTGAAGGTAAGATGAATGTGTTGCGTTAAGAATTAGCTTTCAATCTGCCTGCATAGGAAACTGTTTGACGAATGAAATTTTTCAGGCCAGCCAATATGAGATAAAAGGCTATCCCACCATTAAATACTTCCCACCTGGCAAGAAATCGTTTGATGATGTACAGGAATATGATGGTGGAAGATCCAGTTCCGATATTGTTAACTGGGCTTTGGACAAGTTGGCTGAAAGCGTACCAGCGCCCGATGTAATCCAAGTTATAAATGGAGAAAGTTTAAGGGCAGGATGTGAGGATAAGCCTCTGTGTATAGTCTCGGTCTTACCACACATTTTAGATTGCCAGTCAGATTGTAGAAATAGCTACATAAAAATCTTGAAGACCTTAGGTGAAAAATACAAACAAAAGATGTGGGGGTATGTATAAACTATATTCATGTCTATTACCTTAGCATTTTATGCCAAATGAATAAAACTCGCGCAATTTACGCTAATTCTATTTATTGATTATGTAGGTGGATTTGGTGCGAGGCTAATGCTCAACCACACATCGAAGAGGCTTTAGAAATCGGAGGTTTTGGGTACCCAGCTTTGGCTGCCGTGAATGTGAAGAAAATGAAGTATTCATTACTCAAGGGCAGCTTTTCATACGATGGCATAAACGAATTTTTGAGGGACTTAAGTTACGGCCGCGGAGGTACCGCTCCATTAAAGGCTACGGAATTGCCAACTATTTTGGAAACATCGCCATGGGATGGCAAGGATGTCGACCTTCCTCAAGAAGAAGAAATTGATCTTAGTGATGTAGTTCTCGATGATAAGGACGAACTTTAAATATATGAAGTTAAATGTATTTGGGTGGTATGTATCCGCGGAACTTTGTAACTTCAAAGATAGTTTTCCGTTCGTCATCACTTTTATACTTGTACAAGTAATCTGGTACAATATCAGAGGTTTCCAAGTGATGGGCATCATAACTGTATACTTAAAAGCCAACTCTCAGGTATCATCATTTAGCTCTCAAAACATTTAAATGTTATCCTCTCATGCGGCCAATTTCACATAGGACATTTTGTGATAAACATATGTGTGAATGTTTTCACGCAATTATTTATATAAATCTTTTTCAAAAAGTTATCAGTTATGCATGAGATCATATGACTTGATGATTGTAATAAACTTGTCGTGTAATTGTCTCTTGACCGTGTTTAGACTAAAGCTTTTTATAAATACGTTTTAAGTTTAAATTAAGAATCCATAAGAATGTCCCTGCATTCCAGAATCTTATGTTCATTTCCTTTTCGCGGGACCAAAAATCAATAGGTACCGATTTTTCGCACAACATACACACAGAGAATTGCTGCTGATTGTACTTAGTATTGTACCATTTACCGAAATTTCAATAACGTGGCGTCTTCCATGAATATCTGAAACAGGATCGAATGCTTATTACAGTAATTTTAATTGATTGGGTATATGATTGTACATAAATAAATCTCTCATTGTTATACTTACATACTTAAAATACGGTAAAATTTAATTTGCAAATACTATTTGAGGAAGGCTTTTATATAATTATTTACAGTAAACGCAACATATGATGTCTGCTTATCCTTTAAAATATCAATCATTTCCGTTGCACTTAACATTAGTAATCTATTTTTATTTTAATTAACTCGGTCTAATAAACAATCGATAGATTTGCCGAAGACAAGACTAAAACTTTTCTTCTCAAAACAATTTCGTGTTGCTAAAATTCATAAACAATTCATTGGTGCTAAAAATAATTATACAGAGATTTGTATTTCTAGTTGCTTATTAGTTGATTATACTGATTGTATTTTTTACGTACATTAATATATTATGAAAATTGATCGGAAAGTGTGTCGTTAGCATATTGTTTATCTACTTGTAAATTTATATTGGGTGCTTTCCATTTAGACACAGAGAGACACAGAGAGATACTGTGTTCGACTGTGTACGACACAGAGAGACCCGGCCGTGCACACTGGGTACATACACGGTGTTCCATTTGATCTAGCTCAGAGCGTGTCTCTCTGTGTCTCTCTGTGTTGCCTAAATGGAAAGCACCCATTATTGAGGGTAGGAAAGGCTTATGGAATCGACACCGATAGGGAAGTGTGCGTGGTTTGTGCCTATTTTCGTTATAGTTTATAGGTTCTCCAAAATTCAGACTTGTATTTATTTTTCACGTATGCCGCTGGCTCATATTGCAAATGTGTCATAAGTTGCAAAAATATAATATTGTTACTGGATTCATATAGAATCCCGTGTTTTCTCCTAACAAATGCAAACGACGGCAGCACATGTATTTTATCTAAACCTCGAGAGGTCTAACCGGTTCGCAACGGCCTGACGCATGCGCACATGCGAGAAAGCATCCCGTTCTCGTATGTGCGCATGCGGCAGGCCGTTACGAACCAATTGCGAACCGGTTGCGAACTGAGGCTGCCCGAACAAACCTAATGTGCTTGTGGCTTGTGCACGTGCGTGTGTAGTGTAACATAACCTAAGTACTGTCATGCGTGCGGCATACACATCGAATTAAAAATCAGTTACAAGTGAGGAAAAATAAGGTGAGACATAGTTGTTGAGTTCCACACTGGTCCCAATATGCCGGTTGACTTAGGTTTCATTGAAAAGTGTGAGCACTGGCGGCTGGAGAGTCGCTTCTTTCCTAGCAAAGTCGGAGGTCAACCAGCGTGGCTCGATTTAAAAAACATTCCTCGCGAAAGCGATCTCGCCTGCGAATATTGCGGGGAACCTTGCATTTTTCTCTGCCAAGTTTATGCTCCGTACGAAGAGGTTGAAGCTGCCTTTCACAGGACAATATACATTTTCGTATGCAAGAAAGCAGAGTGTTGCAGGCCAAACCAGAATGGTAATTTGAGAGTTTTCCGTTCCCAGTTACCAAGAGTGAATGATTTCTACCCATCTGAGCCACCGATAGAAGAAAATGATTGGAGGACGGACATCAGTATGTGTCGGAATACAGCTTTGTATACTCACTTTTAAATTAAACTCACCACAAATAAGTTGCAGGTGTAAAGAAATGGGTACAAACTTGTTCCGTATGTGGCATTTCCGCACCGAATCATTGTGCCAAGTGTAAAATGACAAATTACTGCTCTCGTGCTCATCAAGTTTACGACTGGAAGAATGGACATAAAGAAGCTTGTGGATCAAGCAAGCAAAGTTGTAGAAAGATGTTATTTCCAGAGCATGAGATAGACGTGGAGGCTGAGGAGAACTCGGATGGTGAAGAGACCGATGAGAATACCTCTGACCAAGAAGAAGAAGAACTTGCAAAGTATAAGAAGCTGACAGAACATGGGAAAGCTGGAACATTTCAGGACGCAGATGTTCACAATGAACTAATGATGGCGACGAGTAAAGAGGATGAAACATTCTCCCATTTTCGAATACAGATTGACAAATATCCGGATCAAATTTTAAGGTACGACAAGGGCGGTGAAATACTTTATATCTCCTCGAAAAATAAAGTGGATACAATTCCGAAATGCACAGAATGCAATGGGGAGCGCCGATTTGAGTTTCAAGTATGTGCAAGGTTTTTAAACTGCAACATTTGTGAAATAAGGAACAACTGACAGAAAACCCACACTTTTCCTACAGATAATGCCGCAACTGTTGAATTTCCTTGAGCTTGGCAATGCTTTGAACTCAATTGACTGGGGAATTCTCGTTATCTTCACTTGTGCAAAGTCTTGTGTACCAAAGAATAAGTATTGCGTGGAATACGTATGGAAGCAGGATATTGTGGAAGATGAGCCTAGTACTGACCCTGTTATAAGCAACTCATAATACTACTGATATTATAAAATCGAGCATTCTAAGTAAGCAACAAAATACCACTGTATATAATGAAAACCACTATTTAATTCTGAAATGAAATAAAATTTGATAAACGAATTTGGTAGTTGTGCTAACAATGTGTTAATTCGAAACCATATTTAGCATGGATGTGTCTTTAAAAAATCTCCTTTATTCAAAAGTAATTGTTTCGCAATTATCTTACTATTATTTTACATGAAAACTTCTTTACTATAACAAAGGAACGATAAAACTACCAAACTATCGTATAATTTACTTATGATAGCTCCTTGACAATCATAATAAGTAGCTGCTCACGAAATACAGTCTATGAATAGTCAGTCCAGAATTTAAAAACGCAATTCGCAACTAAAGTAACTTCGTAATATCCTAAAAATTACCTCGCAATGAAAGATTCCATCCTTCACGCGATCTTAACGTTAAATAACATAAATGTAATATGATTAGAATCTTGAAATTAGCACCCTGTATTTTAAATATGAATATAGCCTTATGTTTCAATATCCAGAAATAAGGTTGTCGCGGCTTTTCTTACAATATTCTCGAAAATGTTTCAACGTGACAGATTGCACATTCTTTGTTAGATTACTGCTTAAATCCACAGGGTCTTGCAAACATAGAGAACTACGAATATCTAAATAGCATTGACTGGTTCCTGTAGTAATATGTTCTTTAAAATACTGTTGCATTTCTTCTGGTAGTGTGTCGGTTTTAATAAAATCTTCTTTCCTTATTTTGCGGCCCATGAACGGGCTAATAACATATTGTCGGTAATCGAAGTCTATATAAAATGTAAAAAATTCTACCAAAAGGTACTGAATAGTTCTGAACGAAACTGAATCTTTGTTTGATGCTGGAAAAGAGTTTATGAACCGTAAAACTTCAATGTGAATGTTCAGAATTTGTATAATAATCTTAAAAGAATGTACATACCTTGGGACTTTGCTTGATGCAACCGAACACTCGGTAAATATGAATTTTCTTGCAAAGCAAATATCACGAGCCATGTGAGAGCTTCTTCACTTATTTTATAGCGTCCGGGTAGACTACAGTATGAGACCCACTTTTTGATAAATAGAATCAAGCGCCGGCATGGCTGATACCGGTTACAAAGTAGGCTACAATGTATGAATTGATATGAGTCCTTTTTTTGATAGAATTGGCTTGTATTAAAACTATTTACCGTAGTATTTCCGATTTTCTGATGTCGGCATCACCAGTGCTACGAATATCGCATATCATAGAGATTTTTTTATGACGGATCTGCTGCCCTTTGCCTGATTTTGGCATCATGAACCAATCATTGGCATGAGCTTCAATGATATCTTCAATGGCATTTCCTCCAACTATAACAAGATAGAGTTGAACATCATGCTACATATGCAATTGATTAGTTCCTTGTATTGAATAAATACTTGCCCAGTTCATACACTATATACAGATTACTTTCACTGTATGTCAATCCATTGCTTCTTGGTCCATAAAAATACACCTTGACATGATTCTCCGATAATCCCAAGGTGATTTTCAAAAAACTTTCCAAAGAAGCCTTTAGTTTGTACTGAGTATAAGACACCAGAGAACTGAGATTAGATATTAGTACTTTTTCTGATAATTCGTACAATTCATCTACTGCAACTTCAGTGTCTGTGAGTAATTGTCTTGCAGGGGCAGGCAGAGCTTCTACGTAAAACAACTTTGACTCCTTTAAGTACAAGTGTGTTGGATGAGTTTCATGCACATTTAGAAGTGCCATTGGAGATATCCAAAGAGTGCTACATGACATGCATCCTTCGAATATGAGCCTATCAAAGTTTATTTGGGCAAAATGTCTTCGTAAGATGTGGCTGACAAATTTACTTTTATTCGTGAATGACAAACAGCACATGATGCAACAGAATCTGTCTATGCTATACCAGTACCATTTGCTCATGTAGCTTTCTAGTTCAAAAATCAGTCCAATTCTACTCGATTCATCTTCTTTGGTCAATTCTTTGGATGAATGGTTCAAATTCTTAGCAAATGCTATTTTCTTGTTGCAATAAAATATATGCTGGACCAAGTTCTGTTTGTCATTTAAAATAGTTGTCTTGCATATGGTGCAGTAATAAGCTAGGCCTCTTCTGATTATACATCCATGTTGTAGTATATCGAAATTATACATTTTTGAATCGACTGTTATAAAGTCAGAAGTGAGCGTTGAAGAGCATTCTGACTCTGGCACTAAGTCGTCCACATAGGTGTTAGGTGATAAACGCGTGACAGCAGATGCGGCCTTGATCTCATGGAGAATACGAGCACAAATATTAGATGGAATAACAAATTCTCTCAGCTTGTCTTCCTTTTGTCTTCCATTCTCTCTATTCCATTCTCCCCATTCTCTTCTTCTCTGCGCCACCAACTCTTTCGTCTTATCTTCCTTTTCTTTTTCATTGTTAATTGAAAGCCTATTCAATGCATCAGTCAACAGGTTGTCCAATTCATTTTTTGGACAACTCTCACTCTTTGCTTGGCCAGTTTCTGTCTGCTTCCTACCACATAAATGCTCGATTAGGTCAAGTGAATTGCTTAATTTTACATAACATACGTTGCAGGTAAACTGGAAGCCTGTGATCCCATTGGTTATAGATGTGTCGCTAATATTTTTCCAGCGGACATTAATAGTTACTGATGTGATTTCTTTCTCGAATAAGGGTCGATCGGCAGAGCCCGGTAATATTAAAGTGGACAAAGGGAAAGCTTCGTATTCTGCAAAAGTATTCGCATTTGTCAATACAGAATACTTGGAACTTCTGAAATGGGTTTTTGCTATACTCTTAAGCAGTCGTTTAATATTCTCTTCATGCTTATTGTTGGAAAAATGATCTCTTACACTATCGCGAGAATGCAGTATCTTATTGCAACACAGACATCTTATGCCAACTATGTGGCCTAATGTATGCTTAGCCTGACAGGATTGATTATAACTATAGCATTGAGGTACAGTCATTTCTGTATCTGCACTTTTATCACAGTGCCTGCCGTTTCTCTTGGCTAAACAATCTGTACTATTGTAGGTACTGATATGATGATTAATAGTGTACGAGTGAGAGAGATGGGATATTACAGAATGTTGCATTATCTGCTGAGCTGATCCATGAATGGATGTATCGCTTTCTGTTTTATCTTGATTACAGGACTTGTGTTTCGTTGTTAGTTGATCATTATTTGTGTCCTGTTCAAAATCTGTTTCTGCAGATGAAAGAGGAATAATATCTGCTGTCTTTATTGCTTTCAATGCATTACTGTGACGTCTTCCTTTAAGATGTTGTATGTCGTGAAACGGTGAGGGCAAAGGACGAAAGCAGACAGTGCAAATTACAGTATTAAAATCACCCACTATTATACCTTCTTTCTTAAACCATTGTGCTCTCGCGACATTCTTAATAGCATCTCTGGGAACTGCAGTTTCGATAGTCAAGCCAGAAGGCTCGCGATTATGAAGAGTTTCAGTGGCTGCTGAAACTTCATTTCGCTCTATCAACACTGAGTTTTTCAATGCCGTTGCATGATGACTCTCCCTGATATGTTGTAGAGCATTGTCTAACAACATTCCAGAACAGAGACAAATGCTACAATTAAAATATTCTGTTTCTCCTTGCACTATCCCATGGTTCAAGTATTTGTCAATAGTATCATTCTCCTGTAGCGTTTTAATTTGGGCGGTTTCATTATCTCCAATGATATTATGATTCGTATCATGTTTTGTCAATTTTGCAGTTAACAGTTTCTGATCCAATTCCACCAACTGAATTTTCTTTTTGTGGCGTTTAGCTTTAATGTGTGGTAAAACCTCATTTGACGACAGAGTACATAAGCAGGCAATGCAAATCAAGTATGACGACGATGTAACTTTAAGTTTGTTTGCCATTAAAACTTGCGAATAGTTTAACACAGAGTTCTCTACTGCGAACAAACTCCTATCTCTCAATTTTGAAACACTCAGCGCTGTTGTGTGAAATTTGCCACTGATGTGCTGTTCAATATGATACAAGTCGTCTAATGGTGAAAGAGTACACGAGCACAATATACATTTCACTTCCTTTATGGTATTTATAACTATTCCACTCTCTACCCATCTCCTGGATCGTTTCGCAGAGAAATGACCAAGCTTTGTGCTGCACAAACCCTTGTAATCTTTTACCAATAATACATGTTCCTCCGATTCTATGTGCAACAAGCTATTGTTCCAATTTTCAGTGTGTATCGAACACTTATAACAGTATGGCTTTCCTTGGTGTAATGTAACACTATTCGATAACATAATTTTGAAAATCTCATCCTTCTCCATGATACTCTTATATTCTTCCACAATAGTCGCTACTCTCTTCTCCTTGATACTTTAAAAAACTTATTCGAACACATAGACACTAACTGTAAAATTTTTCGGTCAAACTGTTTGCAGCCCTTGACTCAAACTTGAAATGTATATTGCCCCCAAGCCAACTGCTATCTGACTGCTGTATACTAATATTTGTGTTTGAGACCAAGTGTGTACCCTGGGCGCAATCGATTCTGTTAGTTTCTCCGCTCTGTTTACATGGGCATTTCTAACAGAATCGTTTGAGCAGGCTGTACATAAGGGGTGCTTTCCACTTAGGCACACAGAGACACTGTGTGCGACTGTGTACGACATAGGGAGACACGGTGTTCCGTTTGATCTGTCACAGAGCGAAACAGTGTCTCTCTGTGTTTCCTAATTGGAAAACATTCGTGCCGCCGGTTCGGGTTTTTTCCAACATGGAATTTCTTAGACGAGGGAAGGGAAGGAAGAGCTTAGTTGTATTATAAAGCGATATAATTTATTGTACGTATACTGTGGGTGCTTTCCATTTAGACACAGAGAGACACTGTGTTCGACTGTGTACGACACAGAGAGACCCGGCCGTGCACACTGGGTACATACACGGTGTTCCATTTGATCTAGCTCAGAGCGTGTCTCTCTGTGTTGCCTAAATGGAAAGCACCCTGTATGTAAGTCTAATGAATCGCAAGACATTTTACCAGGACTATTGTTAACATATAACAAAAGTTGAAGCTTTTTTACTCTTGACTCGATTCAATCCTAAGCAAATACCGTTTTATCCGGGAACATAAACGAAAGCTGCGATAGAAGCCTCTAACTTATACTGTGTTTCGTAGGAACGTCCTCCGTGCCTAAATCTCACGTAGGCATTTTTGAACGGCATTGATTAACGTAGTCCCGGACATTCTGGATGCGGAAATGGCAGTGGTTTCATTCGGTAGCGTTATTTCACTACGTGTCATCTACGCAAATCAGACTAAATGTCTGGCCCCGCTTCCCAGGAATTTCTGGTGACGAGTTCTTTTGATTCCGGAAGGTAGCGGGGTCACAGACCTCGTTCGCCGAAATTACTAACACTAGGAAGTACTCAGTCATACGTGCGTTCAAGTTGAATGCCCACAAGCGCGTACAGCCTGTTGGATTTCATACAAACCGTAAGTATATGCATACGTTTTACATATGCGCTTTTTGTGCAAATCAATTATACTCAGCTTGAATTAAAGCATTGCTGTATAAAAAATCTGAGTCTGTCTGAAATTATATGAATTAGATTTGGGCGAAATATGTAACAGAGGTGACTGGAATTCAGTAGTCTATTGCATTGCAATCACCCAGTATAAACGAATTACTGTCAGCGGTGTTCCCTTTTCCATTATTAACACTGTAAGAGTTAATCTTTCTAAAGTAGTTAAACAATACATTTACGAACAGAAACTGGAAGCTAACCTTCTCCATGGCATTGAACTACTAATTATGACAATTATTCAATTAACAGTCGATGTTGTAGACGCGCTGAAATTGATACAAGACGTTTTTTTTCCTATTAAACTTACCCAATTCTTAGAAGCACGTTTTGATTGCAGCACCAAAATGCGGAAACTGAAGGGGAAGACAAAAGAAACGAACAAACAGAAGAAGGAGCGGAAAAAGGAATTCCTAGCGAATAAACAACGCGTGTTTACTGTTGTATTGCCGACGATGGCTGCAGTATTTGTGATAATTGCAGCTTACGTTTATATCAAAACCCGTCCAAAAGATCTAGAGTATTAATTCCATTCCACTCTCACTACTGTATCAGCTGACACAACATATTTTATAAATATGTCGAAAGTTCCTGCATTCATCATCACAGTTTGAATGATACGCTTGACAAAAAATGGAAGGCAGCCCAGTTGTACTTTCATTCCATGATCGACTGAACATCACGGACTGTGCAAATGTGTAAAGCATTTGAGATAGGTGCGCCGTTATACTTGACAAATATCATGTAGTGAACTACAAATAAGTTTTTATTATTATATACAATATGAAAATTCTATTTATATTATTGTACAACATTGTCTATATTAAAAATAGTCTCTTTTTAAATTTATATATTGCAATGCGACTACTTCACTTTAATCCTACCCTCTACTAACATTATACACATATTTCCCATCAAAGTAAAGCAAATCTGTAGTATTTTTAAGTAATTAACTAAACAATTAATTTTTAAAGTATTTTTAACTCATGCAAAATGGTATGTATAACAATAAATATACTTTAGCACGTTTAATATTATTTTTATATCAATGTGGATATTGGGAGTTTTACTGTCAGGCGAATTTGTAAAGTTATTGCATTTTGAAATATACTTTTGTGTATGACTAAATATTCAAACAAGCATAAGTATATTGGAGAGTATTTTCGTGCGGTTTTCCGTTTTTCGGAATGTTCGCTGAATCAAATGGAAGCGATTATGACACACCAATGGGAAGCCACCACGCATATCAGTACACGTGTATTGAATCGCCGGCTTCGACTTTTGTTTCGCGATCAAGCCTTTGGTTATTCTTGTCGCAATGAGAGATACTGCGATGCAACTCCCACTGGCGATTCTTTTAGTGCTCGTCTTCCACACAAATTTTATACACGGTAAGTAGTAAATGCTAATTCTATATACAAAGCACCACGGGGATGTCGTAGTATATACAGTGTTTTTTGAGCCAGCAGCAGATTCGTTTTAATACATCACAGAATGCACCTTTTTGCGATAGTAGTTTCAGTGTTCACAAGTGTTAAGATCTTCAAATTTCAAGTTCAATTTGTGTATCTCGCTTTCGATGCTTGCATGTCAAAATATTGAATCTGCTCTAACCTATCGACTGCAGTGTCAAATCTGTCAAAATAGTGCAACGTCGACAGCACGCCTCCACTATTCATTTATTGTCCTCCCACAATTTCACCTAGAAATAAGAACATGTACCTCAAACAAACGTAACTCCCTGAGTGCTAAAAAATTATTTGATACGAAAACTGTGCAGGTAGAGGAACACAACATGTGACTTGCGGATCCTCGTTGAAGCTACTGAATCTTGACTACAAAGTAAGATTACGCTCGCACGACATAGCTTATGGAAGTGGCAGTCGACAACAGTCAGTGACAGGAACGGACAGTAAAGAAGATGGGAATTCGTATTGGGTGATAAAAGCTGAAACGAGAAAACAATGTAACAGAGGGCATGTATTTCAGTCGCTATTGGCAGTACTCGCAAATTATGTATCTCTTGTGTGATGCTTATATGATGATGTTTCATGCAGGGAGCCGATTAAGTGCGGCGATGTTATAAGATTAGAACATATCGGCACAAAGAAAAACCTTCATTCGCACGAGGTCAGTTCTCCTCTCAGTTACAAGCAAGAGGTATCTGCTTATGGAGACAGCAAAGGGGAAGGTGACACGGGTGATCATTGGATGGTAGTGTGTGATGATGATTTTTGGAGAAGAGGAGAACCTATTATGTTCAAACATATTGATACGGATGCGTGAGTAGCTATTGCTTCCTAGTGTGATGGTTGATTTCTATTATTTCCACAAGTTTCACACATTGACTCATTCAACAGGTATCTGGCCGTTAGTGGAAGAGCTTATGGTGCCCCGATTGTTGGCCAATTAGAGGTAGTAGGAGAGTATTCTCCAAGCAGTCCCCACGTACAATGGATGGCAGCCGAAGGAGTGTTCCTACATCCAAATGACTTTAAAGCGCAACATAATATACACACGGAATTATAAAGACTATTATCCGTAGAGAGCATATTATTTAATTGACTGTGCATGGTAAGTAAACTTGTTCTACACAGAATAAATTCTAGACTGTATGATATACTGCTATTTATTGTTATTGTGTTTTAGGCCAGCTTGTGTTTGTTGCAACATGCCTTGAGGCATATGCAAATGTAAGTAGTAATCAAGATTCATATCCGGGAACTTGTAAGAAGATTTTGATAACTACAAGATCTAGTGTCATACTCTGTTCGTACAATCGCATTTGGATGACCATTTTTCCCTGAGTTAACAAGGAAAGTAAATAAAAGCATACTACATTCTTGAAGGATCAAGAGTTTGCCGACTAGTTTCAGGGTATTCTTAAGCATAATAGCGTGCTAATTTTTTCCGCACGCTATTAAAAGATACTGTGTTTGCGTAACTTCATCTCGTACGTGTGATAACGTGTGAATGCGGTAGACATTAGTAATATTTATTACAATAGTCCAATGTATCATAGTACGTTTAATCTTATTTTTATTCAATAGCCTTTGTATACAATTTGTATGCGAAGTGCACCTTATTGACAATATCATTTCACAAGTAAAATATTTGGTGTCGCATCACACTTCTTTCAACTGATACTTCCCACTAATGTCCCTCGTCCCTATCAAACCGTTGTACGGAAAAATAATATTGGAAAGCCCGTAACTGCCGAATATTTCTTGAACGCATTGTTTCCTTGTTACGTTCGCGTACCTCTGTTTACCCGACGTGCAACTGTGCAACTTCCACACTCCATAGACTGACGATATACACGCAATAGAAACGAGCATATCGAACATAGTGACGAGGAATACACTAGTGTTTTCTCTAGAGTATAGCAATTTTACGAGCGCGACAGGGAAGCAAAAATTAAGGAATATGTTGAACGAGTCTGCGTCCGATCTTATCATACGATTGATATTTTCATACAAATACGGGCCTAAAGTCCACAACGAATATATACATGTCAGTGTTGTGTAGAAACAGAATAAAATAAAGTTGCCCATGTTCTGTTTTAACACACAGGCACCTAAGAAAAAACAGTGGTGATCTCTAAAGTGAAAGCATTTCCTACAAAAAATACAATGCTGCGTCGGTTTGCATGTGTAGCATTGGCACTTTTCACAATACCAAAACCTGTAGTTGACATTCTGATACTTTTCCGCAGCACATGTTGTCCTTTCGTATATAAGCTTGTTACCCATGTCACGAATTCTCATGGTTGTCGCTTTGTTGCTTATACTATACAAAGAGTACCAATTCAAATATACTTGTATACAGAAGAAAATGAAAACAGGAGTGACTTTCTCACTGATGTACACAGTGAGAACAATAACAATCGAGCTGAATAAGAATGCTAGTGTCGGGCAAAACTTGACTGCGATTAGAAAGAGTTGTCTCACAGTACGTGTTTGCGACATACCTCAGGATATGAGACTTTTTAGCAAATTTTGCAAGAGAAAACTGTTGTTCACATGGGACATTTGATAAAATGTTCATTCAGTCTTGTTTGCAGTCCACTTATCCTGCTGCTTTATATCACATGTGTTCTAAAAGAAAGCATAAATAATAATATTAAGAAAGTTAAATCTATTTATCGAGACTCGGCGGTCCAACATCTATAAATCCACAAGTTAGCAAAATATAAAAACCACTCCACCATCAAAGGGTGGTTATGCTCCTTTCAGGATATTTATGAAAAAGCATTCAAGGTGTCTTAATTTTTCAGATCATCGTGCATATTCAATAAACATTACTCTCAATTTAAACAGCAAAATCAAGCGAAATAAAATAGTAACACTGAAACCAAGGTTAAACACCTGTCACCTGCTACGTAATATAAGATTCACTGACCTTGGCGGAAAGCATTTCGTAATCTTGTACATTGCACGAGCGAGCGCCTCTTTTCAATGAATGGGCAGCCATAGAAGTCACACATGATACATGCGTTTTATTATTGCGTGTTTGTTTACACTAAATAGTTTGTATTTCAAGGGATCGGTAGAATACAGGTGAAGACACAGTATAATAACTGTGGGTGAAGAGGAGCCGGCACATCACACGCCAGTGTATACTATATACAATATGTAGCATATGGCAAGTATATAAACTATCGATGGCTACCGTTCTGATGTCTATATAGTATGTAACATCGTCTACATTTTATACATAGGCATAGAATAAAGCAAGTTGAGCATCACTGGCAATCAACAATATTTATATATTTTTGTATAATAACACTATCAACATTTTTCTACACAACAGTGAATAATGATTTGAACTTGACACTTGTGGTTCATTTATTACCACCCAGAAATTACTTTTGCAACAAAGCCACTTTTGTTAACCATATTTGTGTTATGACATGTGTCAAACGTATATGTTACTTATATATTTTATCATGCGCATTTTTGTGTTTGTATACATTGCGAAAAAACATGTTTGGGTGTTGTATTATCATTTTGAACAGGGAAAATTTCTTCGATTCCATATTTGTAATCTTAAACAATGAAGTCTGTAACAGATATTTATTACTCTTAATAATTTATTAAAGCATACAAATGTCCGCACACTATTTGTGAACAGACATAAATTGGAGAATCAACAGGACAATGTGTATAGCAAAATTGTATTGTATTTTGATTCTACTCGATGCTTCACTTTCAAGCTTATTCCTGATTGCTATTTCTGCGAGTAACTCGACCAATTATAACTTGAACCGTAGTTCAAAACTTTAGAATCCAAAAATCTTCTCGTTCACCCGTACTAATTTTCATGCGAAGTCTGTCAAAATTGTTCACGGATATGTACATTTATTTTACATTTCTCATTCCGACTTTCCTAGTGACATATATACACCTAATACCGTATCATCGTGTAAGTATGCTGACTATTAATCTAAACAATTGTGCATTGCTAATTTGTGAACTCAGTACACAGTTCTTAAATCGTTAAGTACCTAAACGAAAGCATGGTTTGTAAATGGCATTATCTCTAGATAATAGTTTATATTCTACATTTATAAAACTATACAAATATTCAGCAGAATCGTTTTCGAGTGATATCAAAATATACTGATATAGTAACACAATTCTTGTACTATAAGAATGCTTGCTTTCAATTGTGATAAGTGTAAAAAAATATGTAGTTCAGGATCGAAACTATTTTCTATCTGTAGGCCGCGAGCGTCTACCAAGTCACGCTTCCAAACGGTGATTTTATAGAATGATCATTCCTTTTTGCTTATGATGTCACAGGGACTTCATGATAATTCTCCAATCGGAGCATTTTGCAGCCATAAGTCGTGTATGAAATTGTACAAATCATCGCTGACAGCCACCTGTAAGAAACAGTCGAAGGTCTTTAGTTCCGAAGACTCTGTCTCAAAGTATCGTATGTATCATTGAAAATACCTTGTACGGAGTAGGATTTAAATTTCTTTTATGGTCGTTCCTAAGTGTTTTCAGAGATTCCTGAACTTTCTCTCGTATTTTTTGAAGTGTAGGCAACGTCTCGCATGGTTTACCATTTTTCCAGTACACCTGAGAAAAACATTTGGTCACATATTGTAAAATTTGATGACGAGCACAATTTTCGTCTAATTTGGGGCTTCTTACTTTATACAGTGGTTTCACTTGAGATGGAATAACATAGGCTCTCGTTGATTCTTGAAAGGGATGCCTGCAGAGAACCTTCTGTTTCACTTGTGGTACTGGCTCGGACGATCTTTGCAGTAAATCAATCAATGCATATCCATCTGCTCCATATAGTCTGTACGCGTCCTTTTTACCAGGTACTGTCACCTTTCCTACTTCTTGGCTGAGTTTGATCCTCGGTTGCCCATTGATTTCAACCATCTTATAAACGCAACCAAGAGCAGGTTGTCTCTGACAAGTAACGAGATGCGTTCCAATACCAAAACAATCAATTTTATGACTCTAAAAGAAGATTCATACATTAACTCAAATCCTGTCACGGATTAACCATTGAAACTTTTAACATTTAAAAGGCCCAATTAACTCCGGAATCTTACCTGTTCATTTAGACTTAATATTGTTTCCTCATTGATGTCATTCGACGCACAGATCTTCAGTTCCGCAAACCACGGTAAATCGTACCTGACTGCAATCCTCTCGAAAATATCTCTGGCTGCATTACTCAGATATGCAAGATCGCCACTGTCAATTCTTATTCCGACTGCTCTGTAGCCTAAATCGTTCAAGGCCAGGGCCACGGCGCAGAAGTTTAACAGTCCACTCCTAGTTGTAAGATGATTTTTATAAGCTCACTAATATTTCAACCACCGATACTCATGCAATGTTTAGTGTTCACCCTGATTAGATAACAAACTTTCGAAATTCGAAGTCCTGTAAATGTTAGATCTGTGTTTTTAGTGGTGTATTTTAATACTTCCTCTTTTTGCATTGGATTCATTTTTAGCTATAATCAATACCAACACCTCAAGCCATATACCCTTTACAAATGTCCAATGTGTCTAATAAAATCACGGAAGCTCAGGTTCAGCTTACTGAAAACTAACACCTAATACACAGGCGTGATGATTGCTATTACATGTAACTATGTTGTCATAGTCCACAAAAGTCTGATTTTATCACTCAGATATTCTACATTGGTCATTCAACATTTAGAAATAAGTGCTCTGTTATAGCTGATCGTTTGATGCCTTTAACAATGACTATTAAGTTAAAGGGCTGAATTGGGAAGGGTACTATATAAGGTCATAAATTGTCAATCTGACCAATAATTTGTTATTCAAATAAATCATATCCTTGAGGGCCTATGTTTCGATTTCCATTTTAAGGAAGTAATATGATGAAATGAAGTATACAATTTACAATTTGCCTGCTCTCCAGAACGATGCTTTCTTTTCTTACATAATTTAACATTCACTAGATACATAGTAGGAACACACACAAGCGTCTATTACACAAATAAGTTAGCAATTTGATTTCACAACAGGTGTGCTTTGGATCCTTATGTACAAGACTTAAAAATTAAAATTGTTCCAGCAATGTTTCCCAATTATTTTAGTTTCGAGATTTAGTAACAAAATGCGGTAGACTGGAAGAAAGATCGTTCGGGTCATGGAAAGCAAACAGAGAGGATAATATCGTACCTCACATAGAGCTCACCCAATTCGCCTCGTCTTAAAAAGCCATTCTTGTGTTGAGAAGTTGATTCAGATTTAATTGGATTGTTTCTCACGCCATTTTGGGCATACGTACTGGACCCATTTGTTAGAAGCTTATTCTTTACGTTTAGGCTGGCTATACGTGCCCTCTTGGCTGACGCTTCAATGCTATAAACACACTTGCGTTAGCCTACAGTGTGTAAAGATACCATCTTGCCTGGTTTATGGTTACATAAACGATTTATTAGTGACTCAGTCTATTCGGATATAAAACTTTCTTCCAACAAGATTTTAATCTGATATGGGCTCGTAAGAATTGTAGCATTGTCATTGTGTTCGTGGTAATAAAACACGCTTTTTTCTTCGTGCTACACACGCATTATTCAATACAGTGATGATGTAATTTCTCCATTCTGCGTTGTGTATATTCGTAGTAGGCTTTCATTGATGGTGTGTGGTGAATTTGGGTGGCTCTAAGATAAATTGCACTTTTATCCTGCCTTTAGTAGTGTTGTATAAGCTATCACTACAACTATACTATCAAACAATTACTATACAAAAGATTTCGCAAATAATTAATTAACATGAAGCTACCATTCCGAATATGTCCCAACTTTTCTACAGATCAAAGTACACTGCGGAAACTCTACATATTCACTAACATGTATCAGGATCATGCATAGACAATTATTTTACAATGACTTTGACATCGAGAGAAGCTAAAGAAAAGAAAAGATACGAGTTGTCCTCCTACATGTTGTAGAATGACATGCCGCACACATAGCGTTACCCTTTCCGTGTTAAAAGTAAAGAAGAAAGTGTCACAAGCTCAAAAGACAAAAGCAAGATGGTAAAATTAGTAGCAATACCAAGGTATACCTTTTCACGTCGTAAGTGTCTACAAGGGCTGTAAATCTCTCTGGGAAAGCAATGGCGTAACTAATCATAGCGGCTAATTCTCCACTAGAAGCCTCAGAAACTAGTGTTCCTACATCAGCAGCCACGTTGTCCCGATGTTTGAATGCCAGTTCCAGTAGGTCAAGTGTTTCTCCGGTTTGTTTATGTGCCAGTGTCTGTGGAACCACAGTGCATTAGTACTCTCTCTTCCATCATTTACTGCAGATATATCTTGTATATACATACTCTACTTTGCAGATCGTCAATTCCAGTGAACGATGTAATATACGCATGGGCATGTGTTCCACTTACAGGAATGTTGTATAATTTTCCTGCCAAAACATTACTGGTACCATCAAAGCCACCTAAAATATGAAAGTATGAAAAGTTCATGCTATAATTGGAACCAAGTTGTAATGTTGAGAAAGTGAAAGTGGATAATAATAATGCAAATGAACATAGTTGTACCAAAGTCATTCTTTGCCTAACTTAGCATGTATATCATAGCATGCTCTATACACTTAACATGACCTCACAAACTGTTACTCATCATGCTGCCTACATTGCCTGGTACAGAACAGCACAAGGTATTGATCCGGGTTTACTAAAATTGCTAAGCAAAGGAGTAGTTACACAAGACACATTTCCTCCGCATAATGAATCGCCATGTCCATTTGCTATTATTGTAATGTATTAAATTCTGCTGAACAAATACTTACCGATATAACTATATTTTGATGCACTCAATCCACCATCAGGACCCTGAGCTCTCCTGAGGCCAAACTCTAGCAGTGTTACATGTTTTCCAGCAACCATACGGTACCTGGCTGCATTAGTTGCCATTAAGCTCGCATAGTTAACTAATGTTAACAGTGTCGTTTCCAAAAGTTGTACCATTATTAATGGACCTTCTACTCTTATTAAAGGTATTCTGCGCAACATACCAATTTGTATTCGAGTCTTAACTTAATACATTTTCAGGTTTCATCATATATATATCTAATGCTCATTAAGAAGTCAATGTTATTTCTAATTGTTGTCTTAAGTGTAAGAATTGTTCTCCTAAATGATGATAATTATGATGAACATCAATGTATAATAATAGTGCGAACATTATTCCAGGTGTTACTCACCTAGGAAATGTGACTGAACCTTCTTCCAGAGCATATATTGTAACATCTTTCGGTGTAAGGCTTTTCAGGTATTCAAAGAACTCCTGATCAACAGAAGCAGGCATCGTTGATTTCAGGTACTTAATATCTGTGTAAAGACCAATTGTGTAAACTCAGAAGTATTGGCCAGTTGTATTTAGTTTGAAATCCTGAATTTGTTCTTACCACTAGAAGAATAGTGGAACTTCCTTAAGAATTTTATACACTCCTCTAGCCCGGCAAATATAGTGAATTCTCCTTGGAAGGGATTCTTCCGAAAGTACAAATCAAACACAGCATGATCATTCATTTTTCCACTTTTCCAATATGCGTAAGCCATTGTGATTTGATACAAATCTGAAAGTAAAGTGCATTTCTGAGTATAAACACAGTTCGAGATATACGTGTATCGGATAATCCATTTATAATTGTCATTAACTTTTCATCAACCAATAATGAAGAAATTACATTACACGTAATTGTTCTATTCAATAAAAAATGCATTTGATCACCCAGCAAATGATACTCTTTTATTCTCGAGCATTATCACCGCGTTGTTGCATTGGTAGGGTATTAATAGCGCATTCGAAAAAGGCGGAGCACCCAGGGGGAAAAAGGGGAGAGCGAAGCCAATCGGTCATTGAAGAGCAGGAAGAGTCGGTGAACCCCGATATAGTAGATTCACGTGGTAAATATTATGAACCGCCAACCGTTGCATCACGAATCAGGAGCCTCTACTGTATATACTCTCGCACGCATAGGCGAAACGAAGGGGGCAAAAAAACAAGGAAGGAACATTCAACAACAATCCCTGGGGGGTTTGAGGTTGGCGATCAGCAGATTGGTGCTCGAGCCGCTAAAGTAGTGGCAATCGGTGACAAGGATAGTTGGCGGATACCTGTCAGTAGTGGCTGGACAACACAATTTTGTCGCGAGTGGCACCATGCCTGACCCTCGTCGTCCGACATCTTTCACGGGTTCACTGAGGTCCGCTCGGAAATAAGAGAGAAAAAAAGGCCGAGGAATGGGGGCTACCGTCGTGTGTGCCACGACGAGTTCCCGGTGAAACGGCTGCTCCAACACTCTCGGGCACTGTTACCGACGAACTAGCATCTTACGGGCACGAGAACACCGTAATATACTCGCGCTCTCGTGGTCCTCGGCGCGCAATCGATAGGAACGTTTGAAGGACGGCCGCGTAAATATATGTCTTTACACGCGCGGCGCCCCTTCGTTTCGTCGATGCTCGCGACTGACACTGCTCCCTATAGGGGCGCCTATTAAAAAATTAGATACTGCCCAGTCAGTCCTGTATTACGCTCTGCTAATTGCACGCATGTGTACAAAGAGAGAACTCTCATCCGCCGTTCCCAGTCCAACCGCAGCTCGAGATAACTCCCAACACTTGCCCGACGAGTTGCACAAGCAAATGAGCGCGTCTCGTCGCCGCTCTCTACCGGTGTAGCAGGTCCTTACCTCGGAAATAGTGCTATATATCTCTTAAGAGCAAAGCCAATTACGCCGGGTTTGCTGCGTAAACAGATAACGCAGATACTGGTAGTTTCTAAATCCTAGCGCTATTCATTTTAGTGTCCCCGATGATATCTTACACATGCCCGCGAGCGTACAGGCTTTGGATCTGCTACATGCGATCTCGAAGATCTCTCGATCTTGATGAAAAGCGCTCTTCCTTTAATCAATTAATCAATCAATCAATCAATCAATCAATCAATCAATGGGGGAAGATGTTCGATGTACGCCTTTTCAATGAATCATAGTTTCCCTGCTTGTTCTTTACCAAGACAATCTTTTCGTCATCATTCTGGCGCTTTGAACAAGTTATACCGTGTGAGATACTCAATCTTCGCTTTGATTTATGCGTGTCTCCTGATAAACCGAACGCGAGGACGCTTTGTCTGATCTCACCAGCCGGGATAACACTTCAATTCCTTACCGTCTTATATGCGAAAGCATAAAAGGATCTGCGGAAATGAAGTGATTTGATATTTGCTTTTATCACCTTTTCAAGTACCCCGATGCATCGAAATAATATGTTTTATTATCAATGCGAGAAACGAGATGATTCAAATACATAATATCTCTTGGCTATACATAGGGGCAAAAAATATTTATCACTGCGTACGGGGTCAGTAGGTCGATGAATATTCTTCCACTCTTCGTAACTTGGACATCTCCGCATTCATATCGCGATTTCATTGGTGGAGAACCAAATACAATATATAAAGTAATTTAGACCGCAGTCCAAGAAAGTACATGTTATGTTAAAAGTTATTACTAAATAACATATATTATAGCTAATGCTTGGTCTTTATACCATAGTCACCGCCAACTCAATAGATTTTGTACTCCAAAAATGATAACGCAGCAGGAATAGTAACTTATCCAACTTAATATATATGATGTGGTACCAAATATTACGCCGAGAATGATAACACAGGAAGAATAGGAAAAAAGTCGACCATGAAAGCCTATTCAGTTGGCGGCGACTATTAGGCATAACCATCGATGCAGTAATTACATACATATATGCTTTCCTTATGGCCAACAATGATAACTATAGAATTACTACGCCTAGGCGAAAACCAGACATAAAAGGATAACATTTTCTAAATTGTTCAACAAAGGTTGCGGTATCGCGTAATGATAAGCTAAGGTCTCGCAATGTCTCGAAATACCCAACAAGATTGAAAGATTTGCTGGCAGAGTTGGTTATTCGCAATTTTAGCTCTACCGAAGTATGAAATCAATCGGAAAACTAAATGACCGTCTACGGTTTCAGCTGCGGGTGTGCTCCAATGGTGAAGAATTACTTCGCCGAATAACGTTCATTCGGCTCTGGAACAAAATACAGCTTCTCCATCGAAAGAGAGGAAAGCAGCACAAGAGGTCAGTTGCAATATAGCCACCGGATCCTACAAGCTTGCACGGCCAGGATGCGATTATTCGCCGGCAGAAATAGTTTTGTGAGTGTGCCCCGATGGGGCAAATACTTCGATTAAACACCTATCGTTAGGGGCAACACGCGTTATTGCTGCTCCCTCTCTGACCTTGCTGTATTACGGCATTGCAGTTGTCTTCCATCGGCAGAGCGGGGCGCAAAACTTTACAGGGGGCAGGAGAAGAAAAATCCCATATCTATATCTACAGAGCCCATCGCACTGCCGTATCACTCTATTTCAATCTTGCAGAACTCGTGCAGCGCTCTCGAGTGCGCGCCAACTCATTAGACACCGCGGAACACCCGGCACCGCCGCAATGAGCCACGTCGAACTATGCAAATTTGCGTGTTCTCAAGCTGATAAGAAAAAGGTTGACAACTGCAGGTGCACCGTCGGAGAATATCTCGAACTCTCCTTGGACCTCGATGCAGCTTGATCACATTCCTGGTACCACGCGAAGCGCGCGCCTTTTCTATTCCCAGCCGATATAAAAGAGTGTGAGAGAAGCTTGGCCGAATTTGCAATTTCTCCTCTGATCGAACACGCCGCAAAGTGAAGCGAATGCATTCTATTTTAAGCGCTAAGTCACGTCCTCTTGTGTCTTCTAAGAAGTATATGCGGAGGGGTCAGGCCAATACACGACGTCACCTCTCTCTTTCGAGTCGCGCGTCTCGACGCCGAGGAACCCGTTGATGTCCGTATCGTTAATTTAAACTTTTAAAAGGAAGAACCACGCCCCCCTCGGACCACCCTTATTCTCGTGCGATTCGTTGATCACGGGATAATGATTTGTTTTCGATTAATCCCTGTGGTACACATAAAAATCTGGTCTTTCGAGTCTGATAAATCTTGCAAAAATCGTAAACTTATTGTACCACTTTGTACAGAGCAGAGCCGTGCCCTGTGTTCCAATTAAGCCGGGACACGCTCGCGATTAGTGGCTCAAACGCGTGACTAATGAATTATGACGGTTGAGTTTCAGTATACTGTTCAAGGCCAAGTTCATTTACACGCTGGTCAGATAAAAGATATCTAACAAAGCGCCATCGTAGATACGAATTTGTAAAATGCACTTCATTTTCCCGAGTAACTCTCATCAGTTTCCATTGTGGATTAGATCCGCGTAAGCATCCTATTTCTCCATCTCGATTAATTTCTCATTTATTCCCTCCTTTCTCGTCTCCCTATTCACTATATTATTCCTAATGCTCTGAGTTAGCTTATCGCTTTCCACCGATATCGCTAAAATGAATAATTCCCTAAACTCTAAATTGCGGAGAGTCAAACGCGTCTGTTGTTCGCAGACGAGTTACGTCATATGCATCGCAAAATAGTACTGAGTGTACACAATCGGTTGTGGAACGCTCCCGATTGCCTTGTTTTGCGTTTGCGGATAATTGGCCGAGTTCATCGCTAGTGCGTATCTGTTTCACGTTCATTGTTGTAGCGGAGGGGCGATAACTTTACAATCGGCTTGTAACGGGACGCTCAAACGATTCTGGTTCAACAAAAGGTCGAGGGTCAATTTATTGAGGAAAATTGCAATAGTTTCATAAGATTATTACTGGAACAATACAATGTAGAGAATACACTGCACTATGTGTTTCCTACTTCGATACTCGGTGCGCTTTCAGGGACTTCCACTCGAGTTATCTCCCCCTTGTGCTTCTTATTCATGCTTGATTGCAAATTTCTGATGTTTCCATTGAACGGTAACGCTCATCCACCTCGATATATCTGGCGTCGTTGCCCGTGAATAATACATGCTATCGCGGCACAAAAGAAGCGATTGTCACTGACTAATTGCGCTGTGTAATTAGCGGCAACAGGAATAACGCGGTTTGATAAGAACAAGATAGAATGAACTTAGCAATGCGATACGGCCGCCATAAAAGAAGAGAATGCAATCGAATTTTATACAACGTGTTTATTATGTGTTTCACAGTTGATATTTGGTGATGATTCGTACTTGAAGTCTAGAAATAATCATTTTGGTATTCATCTGCTGTGTATAGTACGCTACACTTGTTTCCTCCATTAACTGGCACTTTTGAAATGTTATTATTCACTAGTCCAACGCTAGCTGCCTCTGGGGCCGACGTGTCTATGTGGGCCGATAGAAAAATACTCAATTTTTGACTCTGCACGCATGGGGTTGCGCGTAATCCCATCCCCGATTTTTGTATAAATGTGCATGTTTCTTGCTCGTTTTTTCATTTGGTTTCTCTATTTGCAATCTTGTCGGTATTTCAGAGGGATTAGGGGCGTGGGCGTGCGCACATCCCCACTACAATCATTCGCCGCATAACTGCCGCTCGAGTCAGAAAGCTTGGATCGTCATGGACCCCTTGGGGTTTATCAAAAATTGATTATTTTTGTCGATATATTGTTATCACTTTCATCTAAAATCTATTACTCAATAGGCAAGCGTTCGCAAAAACGTAATCGCAAAATACGTTGCATCCCCTGTAAGCTAGGGTGACCTATGGCATATGTACCTATATTTCATCATCTACAGTCAATGAAACCCACAAACTGAGAGAAATGTATCACAAAATAGAAGTGCAAGCAACGCCGATTAAGAATAGTTGATGCGGCCTGGCCCTCCAAACTATTAACACACCATTTTTCCAAACGAAACTATCAACTAACGCGACCAGTTAATTATCACTCCACGTAGTCCGCACGTCTACTTAAACGTCTAATATCACATAAACAAACATGAATATTCATCCGTGAAATATAATTGAATATAATTATTAATGAATGCAGGTTAAATTCAGTCTTGCTAAGTTCGCTACTATAGTCAGTTATCACTAGTCTGTCTACGCCTAAAAATAGTTATTTGGTATAATTATGGGGTGCGACAGGTTAAACCAATATGTCGCGAAATATATTGGAGCGACAGCTTCGTCATCGAGTCTCGTATCATTTGTATATCAAGATCACCAGTATAAAATTTGGTCACCCTACTACGCTCTATATGCGACGATGTGATTAAATACGGCTCACTCTTTCGCATTGTTGTATTAATACAGGGATTACGCTGGCTTGCATCCACTCCGATCCGGAGGATCCCTACGATACTCGCCCGAGTTTTTGAACTATGGATTTTAACGTGCGTGCAAATGCGTACGATGTACGGAAGCACAGACTACGGACTACAACTCCGCGAAGACTCGTCTAGACTTATCTAAGACCCTTGTAATGCTACTCAGACTTTAGTTAACATTTACGTCGTTACACTTCCTGACAGCTTTAAAAGAATAACATTGTGATCGCTTGTTAAAAGTCGCGTCTACGGACCCTACGTATTCTCTTACGTTAAGTAATACTGCACTCGAGTGGACTAGAGGCTACGTTTCACGACGGTACAGGTCTCATTAACGAATACCACTCTTACACTTATTCATTAGACTAATTTGACACAGTGTTTCCGTATACAGTCTTACAATGTTACTCGGTACGACGATGTTCGGTATTGTGCAGAAAATATGCCGCGAACTACAAAATCTCTCTCTCGGAGCCCAACGGTTCCACGTGTGTTTGCTTATTTTTTTCTCCACCTTCCGATCAAATATATATCTCTGCGTCAGACACGCCGAATCGAATCTCCGATTTGCCAATATATTGTGTAATATAAAATAAGGTCAGCAAAGTGAGGAAGATAAAATCGGGTGGAAATTGTTTGCACGTTCCGAAGTGCGAGAAGGCGTTGAACCAACTCAGTATTTATCAGCAGACGATTCCGCGTCACGTCAAATTAATGGTCGAATTTAGACAGATTTCATTCTTGGGTAACATATGTCTGAGAGTAACGGCGTCACGTGTGGCTCTCGCCTCGTCGTTTAAAATGTTTATATAAGCTCAGTATCGTAAAATTAGTATAAAATAACTTTAACTTATCGAGTATCTAGTGGCATTTTACACCTGGATGGGAGAATACTCTATATCACATTAACTTCTTCTTAAAACATCAAGTTCTACAAATCGATAGTGTGGATGATAAAATGTTATAAATTTACTTGCATGTTCCCGTGTTCATACAAGCGTGTTCATATAATATCACGTAAATCATTTGAATAAAACCTAATTGTGCCTTTAAAATGTTCCAAATATAAATATTGTCCATGCTGTCAGAATAACCAAAGTACCATAACAGTTTGTTCTCTTTTACATATCAATACTTTCATATTAATGTCCTAACACAAAGTTGATACTCAGTTCTAAATGTTCGTTGCTCGAAATAGTGCGTTATCAAAAAAGATCTAAACGACGGAAAATGTTGTGGTCTATCTGGGACTGTTTATAATAAACGTTTCCGATCCTATGTTAATTTACATTAATCCTGGCTTGCTCTTGTTAAAATAAATGATATAATACTTGTAACGGTGTTCTCATTTTTGCGTGTGCGCACTTTCGCACTCGTATTCGTATTCCCACAGTACGATATGAATCTTCTATGAGACATACATTTGTATATATTTTCGCATAGATTACTCGATGGGTATGTAGATGATCTTTAAACAGAACAGAATATACGCAATCAGTAATACTGAAGATTCATAAATAAGTAAAAGGTACAAAGTCCACGTACCCGCTACGAAATTTAGTTGTCATTCTTATCATACGTACAGAGCGCACATAGATAACTAATCATCACTAAATTTATCAACAACATTGAAAATATCTGGCAACATCAATGAGATAAGAAGCAAATAGAAGAAAATATGTGTCTGTTTGACTCTATTAAATGCATAGACGGTCATTCGCAGCACGCGAAGCGACCTAAGCGAATGCAATATATCAACAACGATTCCATACAGAAATGTATGTAAATCAAATAACAAAGCATTAAAAAATTGCTATCTCACATTTTAGCACCATCGAAACTAAAGCTCGCATTTCTCTTGTAAGTGGAAAGATTTGGCAGACTCGTCAGCTTCGTAAGAACGTAATTTCTCTTTTAAGAACATTCTTCGTACTGACTGCCCATAGCTCATCTCATTAGATCAGCAGCTCTTTGTCTGTCACGGTGTACTTCCCGCGGATGCATTCGCTTGCGGTGCGAAAAACAATTCCCCGAGCTTGCGAAAGCTTTTGGACAATAGGGACATTGGTAAGGCCGGGCACCTGTGTGTTGGTTTATATGGAATTTCAGGTCTTGATTCCTCTTGAAGGTCTTGTCGCAGAGCGGGCATGCATGAGGCCGTAAGTCGGAATGCGTTATGCTATGGGCGCGTAACGTGGAATTTGTAGGATAAACTCGGCCACACACGTTACATGGAAATTGGATGCCACCATGGTATTCCTTGTGACGAAAGAGATTCGACTGAGTCTTAAAGCTACAAAGAATGTTAATTAAATTAACGTACAGAGCTCAATATAGAAGACCTATGAATTTCCAAAAAATACTTACATCCTGCCGCATATGTCGCAGCCATACTTTCCTTTAGGCCGGTGGGTCTCCAAATGAACCTTCAGGTTTCCCTTGGTCGAAATTTTCTTACTACAAATCGGGCAGATAAAGTTCCCCGCTGAATTGTTATCTGCATTCATATGAAGCACGCCATTGTTAGAATAAACTTGTTGCGAGCGTAGAATCGGCTTCCCGTCGAAACGTCTTTCCTTAGGCAAGTGGGACCATAAATGATTCTGCAGGCCAATTTGAGATATAAAAGAACGAGAGCATATTGTACATTCGTGGGGTTTCGGAGATCGATTGGTTGCTCCTTCCTCGCTGTCTTCCTCCGAGGACTTTTGACTATTTTCTTCTCTCCTTGCCTCCCTAATCGCAGCATTCCTAGGTACCAGTATTGTCATATTAATACTTAGATGAGCAAAGTTGCTAGTACCCTTATGTATTGAAAGAATTATACGATACTTACTTATTTGTTAATGGTAGTGGTTCAGGCGATTGTTCTCTTGATACTCTATCTTCACTATCTGATATATCTGTGGCTTCTGAGTCAGATTGATCCATACCACATTGCAAAAATAACATTGGATCTACTTTGACCTCCATTTCCTCCATACTTGGAGTATGACATTTCTCATCTTGGGGAAGTAATTCTGATGGTCCCAGAGGTTCACCTTCAGCCAGGATTTCTATCGCACCCTAAAATATAGCATGTTCATAAGTATATTTTAGTGAAATAAAGAATTAAAATTCGGTAAAAATTGAAATGTACAAGAATTGTTACCTTAGTTAATATGGAATGTAAGAGTCCACGGTCTTCAATTCTTTTTGTGGACTCTTGGGCATCCCTGGTGTTCGCTACTTCCACCACCGGTGAATTTGTATTGTCAACATTATCATATTGCTGCTTTAATTTTTCTTGCGTCCTATATGCCATCATGGCAAAACGATGAACACTTTCCAGTCTCTTGATACATGTCGGGCATACCATTTTTGACAACGGGTCTTCAGATGAGACCTGAAAGTACCCAAAATATGTTAATCTTCCATCATCATTAAAAATTAATTAGATATAAATGCCAAATTGCTTTAAAACGTCTTATATTTATTCGAACTGTATAATAAGTTTTAGTGACGGTATTTTTAAATAAATTGATTTGTGCATTATTTAATTTGGTACTTAATTGAACAATGCGACTATTACGCCATTTGCTTTATACATCGAATTGTATTTATAGCTCTCTTTATTACACCTATGTAACGTGCACGGTGTCCCCATTGTAATCAATACCGCGTGCTAATTCTTGCTACTCTTATTTCGCGTATTATAAAACAAGTATATTTCGGCTTTCTTAGGTCGAATAATTCATGTATAATTACTTTTAGTGCGAGTATTCAACGTAGTTCTTTTATATGATAAGTACGAGTTTTGAATAAAACAAAAACATTAATGAATTTCAATATTAATACATCGTTATTAGATATAACATTAAAATAAACAGAATAATATTCGTTTTATTGACTGAATAAAGTCCGATGCCAATGATAAAAATATAGTATTATTCCTTCCACTCGCTCCCCTTCCCGACTATGAATCCCTCGATTATTGATTAATGCCGATTTCAATTAGTGCAATGACATTTTTCTCCCGTCCCCTGCAGTTAACCAACTGGGTTTTTCAACCCTCATACTAATGGCAAATAAGATGAGAAAAGGGCAATTAGGATAATTCTTCGACTTTCCGTGTGTCATTTGAGGAATTTATGACAATTAAGCTGACGGGGAGGTGTTCATTATCACAATGGAATGTGAGGGTGTCGGCCCATGAACGTGGCCGACGCAGCTCGAAAGTCATGGCATTTTGGGATGACACATCGGCTGGCCCCGTTTTCCAAATTGGCGATAGGACGCGAGTGTGCTCGCACACGTGGAAACGCATGTTTGTCGCAGTTATTGGAGGAGTGTGGAGGTGCAGCAGGCTAGGAGGAACGTCGGGACGAATCGGGCGATGCTAGGGGAAGAGAAATGTCGGGGAAACTAGAGCTAGAATAGAGCGGACTAGAGCATAGGTTTGCAGGGCACAGAGGGGGTTGCCACGGGAGCAGAGGAGCGAGAGTGTGGAGGGGTGGCGAGTCGGGATTTTGAAAAAAGGCTCACAGAAGCACACACGGAGGAGAGAGGACCGACTGTGTGTATATACGTGGGAGATGGGCCTGGCATTCACGGTCGCGCGGTCGACTTACCAAGACGTAGAGATATTTTCGTATTTTGGTCTGCAGGTAGTGGCGTTTGCCGTCCTCGGCGAAAATGTGGAGGCCGTCGCCCCTTGGTATGTCACTCGCGCAAATTCGGCAGAGCAGCTCGTCCCCCGGATCCCGCTCGAAGTCATCGGGGCTGCTGGCCGTACCCATATCTCTCAAAGAAAAAAAACGGAAAAAAAGAGAGGGAAAGCCGAGGAGCGAAGTAGCACGACTTGGACGAGGAGCGATCCCTTCTTCCCTTTTTGTTCGTTAACACCACGTAGTATACACGAGTAGGCATAGAAAAATATATGTGGAATATGCGTCCCCCCAGGTGTTGTATCACCACGGCAGACGCATCGCGCCTTTTTTCTCCCCCTCGCAGCGCTGGAACCGAGACGAAAAAGCCCGATGCGGCCACTTTAGCGATGCATCTTTATGATGTGCCAGCGTGTCTCTGAGAGGGTTGATTATTCTAACGATTTTTTTTTACTTATGACTACTCCCCCGGATTGGGTGAGATATTACTCCGGCAACACACCGTTGACGCTTTAAAAACGACGTCGGCGCCGGGCGTCGGCGTCTCTCTCCCGAAACGAGTGCTCAATACAAAATATATAATAGCATTCGTCGATTTGAAAAACATATGTATATAACCAATTGTTTTATTTATGGATTCCGCGCGTATGAAACCGTCGCGAAACGCAATTATCCCTGCGGCTGTGCGTTCTGCCGTTGCCAGGATCGCGATTAGGCTGATTGGGGAAGAGAGATTGGTGGAAAATCGCATTGCTGAAATAGTATTCATTGCGGGAAATAAAGAATAAAATGTATCAGTGCGGCACTCTTAATTGGTCCGCCATCTTCTTTCGCAGCTTTTGTATGTAATAACCCGCATCAATCCGCATTCGGGGTTTCGCATGGATTTCACCGCCTGAGTCCAGTCTTACCGGTGGCATGATTTGCGTAGACGATTTTGAAAGTCGATCGCGATGATTCGTCCTGCGGAAGAGGCGGCTGGATCATCGAAAATCCTGCGGAAGATCGCGCGGTTTCCCGCCGTTTTCGCGCGCGATATTACTACGCGATTTAAGGGATGCTGGAGGTGGGTTGATTGGGATAAAGCACTCCCTCGTCCCTGCGGCAAGTAGTTCCAGTACCCGCGAACGAACAGCCTCCCCCGTCGCTGCGGTCACATTTAAAAAAATCAATAATTAATAATTAGCAATTAATTCAGCCTGCGCTCTCCGTGCCCCGTTAGTTTCTATTCACCGCGGATTTGGCAAAACTCGTCGGCTCATCATCCGATATCTATATCGATAGTCTATCATTTCTAAGCGGTTCCTCATGACGTGTCATATGGTTTCCTTTAATTAAAGCGGAAAATTAACATAATGGCGTCTATTTAATTAATGTATTAATCTATAAATTGTGTGTGTAATCTTAAGTTAATATATATAACTGTTTATCTCAAGTATAAATGGGAGTTTCATTTCAGCAATTAATATTATGGAGAAATGAGATTCGTTCATCGTACAACAACTTTATTAGAAATTTATCAGGGCATAAAATTTGCTGACGTGGCTTACAATCTTACTCAACACTTGGCTTTATTTTGAATTGGAAGGAACAGCTTGAATTCTGCGGGTAATTCATCCTCGGAGTACAATCTATCAGAGAAGTATACTCTGCGTATTCTACAGTTTGCGTGAATCTGAACCCTCAGTGTTTCCACATAGTTGGTTCCGTAAGCTCTTCTAGTAAAGTCAGCTAGATTAAATTGGATTTGGTTCCAGCCGTCGTCCAGCCTCATTGGCATCGTGCAAATAAAAGGTTTCACCCTTGTCGTGGATTGGTAATTGCTTGCACGAAATCTTCGCCGTACATTCTTATCGTCGATCACCTGTAATGCGATAAAAGGGCCTGTGTCAAATAGTGCATGGCGCTTTTCCACTATGAGTAGTGTTAGAGAACACCTACCTGAACTTCGAACGTGAAGTACTTCTTTAAATTTTTAATAATCATCACAAGAAAGGGCAACTTTATGCCAAGCGTCTTCCTTGGATCCGCAGGGCAAGTGATGTATGTTGTGCTGACATTGCTGCCCAATATTTCCAATACTAAGCTCTGTATATCGTTATCGGTGATTCTCTTAATATGACCGTTCCTTACTTTCTTATCCCAAATCTGTAGCGGCTTGCTGCCGATGCTATAGAGGATCGATAGGAATCCGCTTTGGAACGTGTTCTTAAACATATTTCCTTCTTTGCACTGCTGCTTTCTGATTTCTAGTCTCGCTTCACCGCAGTATCAACAGTGTTTTATCGAGATTGAAAATTTTGCCAGCGCGCGAATTGCGGCGCTAACCTTCTTCCATCCTAAATCCTCCCGTCCAGAATCACTCTCATTTCGCCGGCGGAATTTTCCTATCGACAACGACGAACCCTTTACGTCTTTTTCTCTTATTTCTTTAGTGGTAACATTTTAGTCTTGTGATATGACATTGTATTTATCCTATACAACTCACGTTCAAGAGACGCATAACCTATACACTTGGCCGTATTTACCAAACTCACCAGTGTTTGGTCAATGCCGGTGGTCGGTCTCCTAGCGACTTTTGGAACTGATGTTATCGATTCGTGTTAGACCCGGCTAGAATTGTCTAGACTGGACTGGACTACTCAGCAAAATAGAAAGCATTTGAAATTCACGTGGTATTAGAGGAAGATAGCCGAATTGGCACTTGAGCCTGTTCAGGGTGTATGTGTCGGAGGGTTAAATGAATGCTGAAGTCACGTTATCAACATTTTCACAGTTGTTTATTGATGTCAAATACAAACCGATAAAATTTAAATAAGCGGTTGGTTCTTACTCGTTAAACAATGAAAGTTTTCTTTTCTGTCTAAAGTGGAGTCACCGACTGGTCGGCATAGAAAAATTCAATCGATGAGTGTAAAATATGAGTAATAACTGATACTGGATAGTCGATATAAGATCCACCTTCGATCGTCGCCGCGGAAAAATGCACACTCCCCCGAAACCGTTCTCCGAAGGAATGCGCGAAAGAAACAAAGCCTTCTTATTAAATACCGCCGACAGCTGCATTTTTCCCCCGAGTCATAACATTAATAAAACAATGATCACCCTTCTAGCTTTCGTCAAAAAGAACATCGAGATTTTCCCCTTAACGCAAACGCACACAGACTTACACTACCGAACCAATCCAGGTTGATCCGTCTTCCGAATGAGAAACTCTGGACGTTTAATTCGCATTTCGATCGGTCGCTTTTGCTCTCTAATCCCCTAAGTCTCGACGATTTCCACGTGAGAAAGCCCCAAATCATAAACGTACCATTATGTTACATATATACAATTCACAATTATACCAGAAGCAGTTTACCCGTAATGGTAATGAACACATATAACTAGATTATGTAGTTTGTACAAAAGTATTTTCAATGACCGATGCACTGCTGCCCTCTCCGCGACCACACACGTGGGTATGTCGAAAATTCGAAACCGATTGACTGATTAAATTCTATTAGCACCTTGTACTAGCGTAATTCAGTTCGTCTAACGTTGTTCCGTGAATACACTGCAATGGGGGGGTTTCTACACTTTTGAATAATCACTTAACATTATTACACTTTTCCTAGAATCGGTGAACGTAAATATTCTAATATCTGATATTAGACAGTGTCGCGCCGCTTCGTCGTCGATAAATAGAAGATTAGCGAAAGAAACGTCCGTAGTGAAATTAATCCCTGGAGTTTGCGACCCTTCACCCAAAGGCGACTGCATTGCCTGACACGATCGCAGTACTTTTATACCTCTTTGTGATACTTCCACTCGACATGCACCTTAGCAAGTAATACTTTATTCCCTTATCGTTACGACTAACTATTGTGTTACAGTTTACACGGGTAGAATAGGTCCTGCAACCGGGGTACACTCTCATAGGATTCATGTTTATTCTTCCTATCACTTCGCTCAAGATCTGTGCGTACAATACTGCCGTTCCCTTTTCAAAAGAATTTTACAATTCCTTTTTATTGTGTTCAGCCTGTTCCTTAGCTGTTCAAATAACGAAGTCTTTTACGCGAAGGTGGAAGGCCCAGCTATCGAAGCGATATCTCGGAAAATAAGAGCATTCATTTATTTTCGTCCGCGAGCAATTGGGAGAATTACTTTCGAAGGTTCTGTGTCGCGAGAACGCACTGAGGAAATGTACTTCTCTTTGCAAAAAACGCAAAAGCAGTTTCGTCTTTTCTTTTCTCCCTCACGTTCGTAACGCCAAAATTTGAATTGCAAACTGTTGTAAAGCAACACGCAACATTACTCAAATTTAACAGTTACTTGCTCCTCGTCGTATCCCAGGCTCCTGAGTTTCAGGAGCCTTGCGGATAATGTTACCAGAATAATGAAAATGAGATAACCCTTGCGGTCACAGTACGGTACAGCTCTTTGCGATATTGACAAACGCTCGGACAACCTCGACTGTTAAACAAGCGGACAAATGGACGCGGGAGGACCACAAAAGTCTGTACCGCTCTTCATTATCTCCATTCATTATTAATATATTCCCTTTCGACCTTAGCGTCATTAGAAATTCTTGGCAATAAGACAAAATTCATGGCGTTTGGAGAGCATCGCTCCCTTTTGTGTTTTACGTCAAAGCTCACACTGAAAGTCTTCCGCTGAACTTTCATAACGCGACAGGATAAATTTTGCATTATTACCACACGACATTTATCTTTTGTTCCTCGAAATTCCCAATACATCCACGCAGGGGTGCGCGCTGGCGGACGTACGAAATTTCCTAGTCTCCTTTACTCCCCAATATCGTGCAAAACGCGTATATAACCCCAGAATGCTTCCTGGCCCCACGAAAAAGCAAATTGGGGCATATGAAATTGTACCGTATCACATTGGCTATCATAAATTTTACAGATTCGAATGGGGACTACCGTGGAAAAAACCCGGTGTATGATCGAGCGTCCGAGACGTTTGAAGAAACTCTCGGTGTCTCGACGTTTAGCGCGTTTCGACTCAGAAGGGGGCAGGAGCACAGGGATGGTTTCGACCGAAGAAAATTCCCTTCGCGTGGAAATATGTTCATTGTGATGATACTAAGTATGAGCGAGATATCAATGGTGGAGACATCCAGAATTCGTGGCTCCTTCTGAATCTGATATAACCGGCATTCGGCCTTAAAAAGGGACTTTTCCAACAAAATTTCATCACTAAACGATGAGTCCGCTTCGTTCAACAAAACGGTGAAACATCTCGTATCACACAGGATACCTTTGTTAAAGCCATTATTAATATCTACGTAAATAAAAGTGTCGCAAAGTGTTTGTAATTGATTTACGCACATATGTAGTAGGTAAGATTACTCCTATTCGCGAGAATGAGAAAGCCGGGGATTAAATAGAGGAATCGAGAGATGGCCGCATTTCAGCTCAGAGTTAATTAATTTCAATGAAGATTTCTATCGAATCTTGTCACGATCATAAACCGCTCTCTTGGCGGCGAATGACCATTTTAGTTACTGGTTCTAAGTAATTCATATTAGGATTGTGGTCCTGTCAATGAGTTTGTTAGAATAAATATAGTAGAGGCGATAGATCACTGCTAGGATCACAATCACGATCAAGCACCAATAACGTTCTTTGTATCGACACACTACCTGCACTCTTGCTTTAAGCGTAGAAAAACCTATCAAGTTACATGCAATTACGCTGTCAGGTATGTAAAGTCCATGCTTTGTACCATGCTTGAGACCATTGCGGAAGTCCTTAGACGGCCCACAATGGTCAGGCAGTATTCCATCTATGCAAGAAAGATACTTTTTCATTATTATTCAACAACGAAATCGGTTATTGGTGCTTGAGCTATCTCTTCATGCGATTAAGGCACTGCAAAAGATTTGCTATGTGAACCTACTGAATTCTCAAACACGATCCCTACTACAAATCTATAACTCATAAGAAAATGGAAAAGTTCCCACAGTTCTGGCACAATCCAGCAAATCGATAGACACTCGGAGGAAGTCCAATTAATATTACATACATGATTTGTTGGGAAAACCCGAGATACCCAGTAATACTTATGTTAGAAAATATGAAACTTTGCAACACATGTGCTTGTCTGATATAGCTTTCGCAAGATTCGGCAATCTTGTAGAGTCGGTTTGCGGTGTTCTGAATACTGGTAATTGTTAGTCTTATTAATCTTAAGAAAATAAAAGCATCGATTTTTATCATACACAATACCTACAAGATGATAAAGAAATAAGTAATATTCATAATTCAAACTTGAACCACGAAAGTGAGTGTCTGATTCGAGGCTGCCTAATGATCCCGTTAAATTCTCATATGGAATAATGGTCTGTCTAATACAATTCATCATACATTCTTGCATAATGTACTGAACACATCAAATAGAAGACAACTAATACTTGATACTGCTAATTAAATACTTTATAACTAAGTTCTTTCCTAGAGGGAAAGAGAGAGAGAGAGAGAGAGAGAGAGAGAGAGAGAGAGAGAGAGAGAGAAATTTGCAGCAAATGCAAAGCTGTGTCATTGAAATCTGTTGCATATGATTAAATATGCAATCAGTTGGAGAAATTTTAGCTATGAACCATACTTTAGTGCCTCTGGAAAGTACGCGGAAATAATATCAATATAAATATTAAACTCGTACTGTGAATGGTTATTTTCTACGATCAATCCTGCCGCTATCTCCCGTGGGACTATAACATTATCATTAATCAAAGCCTCCTTTGCAATGCCTTAAAACGGCATGGATCTAAATGAAACTTACGAATAAGTCTTAAATACTATGCAATTACTTATCAATTGTTCCATCCATTGTATTGCTTTTAACTTGAAGGTTGATGTGAATGCCGTCCCCTGGCGCACCATTGTCTTTGTTCGACTGAGAATTTTGGGAAGCGTTCTCAAGACCTAATTTGCTTAATGTGTGCAGTGCTCTTAGCGCTGCTTCATTGCGACTGGCATTTCTAGATGGACCGTTACCATGACATACTTGTGGTGGATCAGTACTCAGCGTTACAAGTGATAAATACTCTTTATTTACCGCTCCCTGAAACCAAGAAATTTAATAAAGCCTCGAACGAATCTTCGTCTGTGTCATTTACTTGCTAATTACTTTTAATCACTCATTTAAACGACAGTAAAAATTAACTACCATTAATTTTTCAAATTGCTGCAAAAGTAATTGCAAGTTTTACTTATATGCAAGTATTATCCATTTCCCAGGTAAAATTCTTTAAATGACGAATAAGTGGAGAGTAAATGGATAATGGTTGGTACACGCGTTAAATTTAAGAAACGAAACGTAATGGAGACAACTACCTTAGGAAAGTCCTTGAATTCCACGCTGAAATTAAATAACTGGGAGAGATATTTCAACTGATCTTTGGGAGAAACACTGGCTGGATTTCGTTGTTGCTGTCCTCGTAATTCTTCAGCAACGATTTGTACACTAGGTCCACTACCTAATTTAGATTCTTGACCTCCGTCCACTAATAAAAGTCCAGGTACTAACTGACGTCCAATAGTTCCTGATAACAGGCAACAAATTCTCATAACTTTGGTGCGTAACGAATGACGCGTACGTCATGATCCTTGCATTAATTGAGCGAGTAAATCGCGGCAACACATTATACGTCGGATATGTTCATATCTCACCTCCTACTGGATGCGATTGGGGCTCATTCACTTGATCGTGTTCCAGGAATGTCACCTTCCTGGGCTTCGACTCTGTGTTCTCTGTTTCGCCCGTCTTAATCGACGGCTTCGCAGGTTGCGGCTGCGGCTTACTATATCCTAATTGTGCCAAAAGGGCCTCCGCAGCTGCTCTCTTTGCGAGCTTCTTATTCGGACCTATCCCCTGGGCGGAGTGCTGTCCCATTGTTACCTCCATGACGAACTCTCGGCGTCTTGGTGCACCCTTCTCCTCAATCAACTTGTAGTCGGGCTCCCGCTCCCGTCTACCTTGCTGAATTTGCACCAATCGTGACACCGGGTTTACCTCTTCCACGGCCTCCGATTCCGCCCGTGATTCTTGACACACTTTTATGATATTCCGGTTTTTCTTTTTCGTCGCCGGTGGTTTCCGCTTTACACGGAATGGTCGATTCTGAGTATTATCGAGTAGGGGAGGCAGTCGATTTAGTTCTTCCAGCATAAACTCCGCAGCATGCCGTTTCGATAGCTGAATATTGTGATCAATGTATTTTATATTAATATAATAAGATCGATTCTGATGAACAATAAATGACTTACCTTCTTTGAAGGTCCTTCGCCTAATGTGACTAATGTGCCCACAATGCATTTCGTTCGGAACGTACGAATATGCGGCTTACCGATCTCCGATACAACTTCGAAACTAACATTTAGACAACGCTTCAACGCTATTTCGTGAACTATCGACACCGGGCTCTTTAGCTCAGCAGTGGGATCCTTGGCGTCCCCCAGTGTACCATTTTCCACAGTGTTACAAGTATTTCCTACTTCTTCGGGTAATGGCAACTGGCGTAATTGTTCCAGAGCTTTATTCGCCGCGTCGTGTCGTGCTGCTTGACCAGTTATACCTCTACCAATAAATTCTCGTTCTCCCACCTAGAGTTTTAGGCAACATTGAGGCCTCTGGAAATACAATTTATATAATCCATTATTCACATACCTTTAGTGTGACAAGGAACAGCGGTGGTTCTGTATGGAATCCGCGATTATATGTCGGGCAACGTGGATTATATAGTCGAGGAAAATGTCCAAGTCCATGCGTTACATATGGCGGTAAACCTGCTGGTGGTGCTTGTCTGAATGTATAAACAGTTGCTTCTCCTCTCTTCATAGCTAGGGCATTCAATTCAACAGTGGGCGGCAAATTTCCTAGAACACCGTAATAATGTTTCATATAGTTCTGCTATACAAGTTCCCAGTATTAAATTGGATAATATAAAACGCAAGTTTTTCATTCTTTTACTGCAAAATAATTACCAGATTCGCTATAACACTTTCCGGCGTGTCCCACTTTCATTGCTTTCGTGGGTTTCGGCGGCGGTTGCCGATACCATGTTTTGGTCAATGCTTCAGTGGCAGCACTGTGTTGGGCCTTTTTAATACTAGGACCTTCTGCGACATATTCCTCTTCTCCGAGCTTTAATGTCACAGTAAATTGTTTCTTGTGCGCGGGTCCTTGTTCATTAGTCAATCTATACTGATGTTGGATCTTATTAAAACGTGCTAACTCGTTTAGCAAGCACATTGGTGTTTTTTCTTTCATGTTTGCCAAAGCAGGATCGGTAATGTTGACATGATTCTGTGCTGATGGACTCTGATCTCTGTTTTCCTCCGTGCTTTCGTTAACCACCACATTGTTAGGTTCTATATTGGATGGCTGTTGCACATGTTGAGGAGGTGGTTGTGGCGGTTGACTGTTTTGCTGTTGTTGCTGATATTGGGACGACTGCACGTTCGGATTCTGCAGAGCCACGGAGACTGCGTTTGGCTGATCCTTTAGGTTCACGTTGACCATGGAGCCTATGCCGTAATGAACTGATATTGACAATACTACTAGATTTTGTGCTTTGAGCGTATTCGATATTGTACCATTCGTGTTGTGTGTGCTCATTCCCATCAACATTGGTTGCCTTGGATTTCCATGCGGGGGTCCTGGATGTTGCATGTGATGGATGTGCTGCTGATGGAGGGGCATCGACAGTATTTGTTGGTGCGGATTCCGATGCGATGACGGATGCTGCGGCTGATGTAAAGGGGCCATATTAGCCTGCTGCATAGGACGCATCGGAGCTCCCATTCTAGAAGTTATGCAAATATGGTAAAACAAACAAATGAAAAATGTTATCACATTGTCGTATTGCAAGCATACATTTAATACGATGTGTGTAATATATATAAGTATATATGCATTAAGGAAACTAAATGCTTTACTGACCTGTTATGATCACGGAGTTGGTTTTGCATTGCGTGATGTTGATGGCGTAACATTGTATAGGTTCTACATAAAGCAATTGAGAATTAAAAAATATTCAGACATAATGTCAATGAACAATCTAACTTAAAATTAGAACAACCGTACCGAAGAAGGAATGATAATAGTAGTGCAAACAAGAAACTCTAATTTCCGATAGCGGAATCACCGAGCGAGCGAAACAAGAACGGTCATAGCGATCGAGTGAGTTTCCCTCATTTAGAGGCTAATTAGCCGAAGGGACGGACATTCGGAAATCGTTCGAGTATTGTACGCAATTCATGCTCCATCACCATAACACCGTTCGTTTCAATTACTGCACATCTACAGACACTCGGGAGAAGAGAAATGTGAAGTTTCGAAAAGTTGGTGGAATGCTACTTGGCATCTGACAGTCTGCCGAGAGAAGCCCGAGCCTTGACTCCGGTTCGCCGCGAATGTAAAGCACATTGCGAGGGGCACAAGTAATACTGAGAATCCTCGCAGGGAACTGAGTTTTGTCTATAAATAAGGTAGTCGATAGACAATGGGCTTGGCCCGGCTATTTGGCAGCGAGATTATGCGGTCCACTCTTCTTACCGAAGTTTACTGTACTTGACGAGAGTCTCTCGTTGCACGCGGCGGCAAAACTCCCGGCGAAAACAGACCTATCACTCTAGCGAACACTGCCAGGCCCTTTGCACGGCTATTGGCAAACAGTAAAGAAAAATCGTCTGTAGACTAAAATGCGGCCATTTTGATGTGAGATTCCTCGGCCCTCTCGGCCACCGTTTCTCATCCCCACCGTAGAACATATCCTACTTGCCGATTTTTTCAGGACTCTACCTATCGAGCATCCCGACTATCGATATTTCTCGCGTTCTTCGAATTCGGAGTAGATGTCTGTTTCAAGTTTTGCAAAGAATCAAGTTTTCCTTGCCGAATTCTCATAAAGTACCATCAATATCATTGGCAATAGCTATAGATTCATATACTAATGCAGCACCGGCTCTGCTCAGCGAGTTATGTAATTCTCTCGACGCGCTTAAAATAACTGGAAAACTCCGCTATTCCTCTTCATGGCTGCCGTGGCTGGCGGGTGAATCAACCGAAATCAGAATAAACTGCATTGCTGGTTACTCGAGTCAGTCATACGCTATATATAGAGTGGATAAAGGATTATTGGGAGTGGCATAGAATTTTCTTCACTCATAACAATTCATTTTTATTATATCTACAATGGTAACAGAAATAAAAACCAATGCAAATACAGGAAAAAGAGAATAATGGAATCCGGTTCAGTTCCGCGCGCGTTCCCGGGCGCCAAGGTAGTTTAACGGCGGCGGCAGTAGTGAGCCTGAAAGTTTATTGCAGTCCATTACAGTGATGGCAGTGCGTATCTCGTGCCTGTCCTGAGAAGTATGGTAAGATGGCGACGTATCTGAAGCGTACGTCAAAATTGTTTGATATCTCGCTATCGCGGGCCTCCGGGGACGTCAGCCTGCGAGACTTGATGTGCCCAGTGTGCCGTGGGATCCTGATCGAGCCTGTGACGCTGCCGTGCACGCACAATCTCTGCTTGCGATGCCTGAAAGGTACCTTCGAGCACAACAGCCTGAGCTGTCCCCTCTGCCGAGTGCGAGTCGGTTCTTGGCTTCGCACCGCCACGAAATCCGAGACCCTGGTGAACAGCGGCCTTTGGGAGTTCATCCGGGCGAAATTCCCCAAGGAGCTCGAGGATAAGCACAACGGCGACGACAGGGACCTCGATTTAGAGACGGGTGAGTGTTGCGCTCTACGTATAAACAAACAACATAACCTGATTTACGGCCTAGCTTTTATTGTCATGTGTACGCGCGATGTGTACTCGTAGAATCTCGGCAGCATCAGCGATCACGGCGATAGAGTTCACTCTCCTCCACCCGCCGGTGAAAAGAATGAATTTCCAGCGGATTCGTAGCCATTTATTCTCGCGTTTCTTTCATTCTCAATTAGAATTAAATTGCATTCTCACGATTATATGTGTCGTTAAGTTATCGCGGTGATTGGAATCGATCGAGTTCTTGATGTAAGAATTTTTAGGAGTTACTCTCTTTGTGCAGACTATACGGCTGCCAATAAAATACTCAGTGCTGCCGGCGAGATCCGCCAAGAGTATGAGGCGCAACTCCAAAGAGTCGAGGAGGAAAGGAGATGTCAGATAGAAGCAGAGCAAATGGCTAGTGAAGCTTTGATCAGGAAGCTCCAGGCGGAAGAGCACCAGGAGCAATTAATGTTACTAGCTCAGGACCAGCTATTTGCCAAGACACTAGCCAAGAAGCAAGTCACGGAAAAGCAGAGCGAGGGCCCAGCAAACTATGGAAAATTTCCTAATACCTCTCTGCCGCAGTGCACCTTGGAGAATAAGAAATATAACGTTAATGCACACATAGATGTACCTGGCTCCAAACTAGATCAAGATACGGACAATGGGAAAGTAGATCTGCTGGACATGGGGGATGCTTCAGAAGTCAGAAGGCCTAATATAGCGTTGATATCAAAAATTCGCACGGGAGGATTAAAGAGGAGTCTACGCAAAGAATTGACCATTAAGTTTTGTTGTCAGAAACCGATGCCTGTATATAATGCAGTTACCAAAACCTTTACGCAGCAGTCGGCAGCTAAAGTTGTCCAGCCCTGTACCTCGAATTACATAACAGAGCCTGGACCTTCTGTTTCTAAAATCTATGGCAAACAGTCGAAGGAAGAGCTGCATGTTCCTAATGATATTGTTAGTAACAAAAAGAAGAGTTTAGGGATAGAGGTGTGTGTCACGTCAGGAGAAGGTCACTCGAGAATTGGAAGTGCCGAGAGTGCAGGGAGCCATGATAGTATTAATCAAGAAATTCATCATTTCAAGCCTATTAAAGCCATACCTAGGACTCCACTAAAAATATCCACAGGTAAATATGTCCTTATAATGTGTATGTATACAAATTATATGTAATATGTACGTAATAATAAGAGCATGTTTTATACAAAATGTTTGTGTGTTTTAGATGGTCGGCAAGTAGATACCAAACTAATCAGGGTAATTCCCGTACTGAAACGAATATCCAATGCTGTGCCAAAACCACCACTGCAAACACACTTCAAACGAATTATTGGATGCTCTTGGAGTGCATTTAGAGGTATGTCAATTGCAAATAGTATTTCTTGTTCTTTTCTTGGTACAAGTATGTATTTTACTCGTTATATTGTTTTATAGGGAAAACAAAACAAAATTCAAGAGAAAAAGAGGTCTTACGTAAATCAGCCGAACTAATCGATTTGGCACAGAAAGCATCGACATCGTGCGAGGTTCCAACATCCGAAGATGCACTGACAAAATTATACGACAGTAATCAGCGGGTGGATTTTGTTCCGGACGTATCATACGACACAAACAAAAATTACACCAAGAGTGAGAACAGGATCGTCAATGGGGTTAAAGGAGGCAAAAGATTGAACGTGGAGGCGCAAATGGGCATTGAGAAAAATCCTCATAAAGGGAGTCTTCGAAAGACGCATATTAAGAATGGTATGGTGGGAAAGTCTAGAAGGCAGCGAAACGCTTACGCGAGTAGAAAAGGTACAAAGTCTGTGGCAGAAGAGAAAGACTCGGAAAACTCTGATACGAGGACTTCAGTTTCCCCAGAGTCATTATCGAAACTAGAACCCGATGACGATGAGGATAACGAAGAGCCTACAGGACCTATAGGAAGGAATAAGAGACGGAGATCGCAAGTACACAAAAGGACTAACGACGAAACTGATACTTTAAGCATAAACTCAGAGCCAAACTATAGGCGAACTACGAGAAAAAGGGCTGGTGGAATAACCGATGTTACAACTCAGGAAACTAAAACAAAACTAGAAAAAAGTAAAGTGCAACCCGAACTTATCAAAGCCACTGTGGCAAAATCAAAACGACGGAAGACGTGCCGAAGTACGAGGAACAATGCAGAAGATTCAAGTAACAGTGCCGATAGCTCGAAAAGTGAAAATGAAAATGTTGCTGGCACTAGTTTGCGGAAGTCAGCGCGCAATGCGAAGCTTACAAATAAGACGGATGATGTTGAACAATCTATCTCAAATCAGGAGCTCGCGTACGGTCGCGAAAACTTCTTTCAGCAGTCTGCTGTGGAAGCTAAGGATCCTTTGAAGAGTGGCAAAGTTAACACCCTGGAGAAAGCAACGGGCAGCCCTCACATTACAGATGAGGACGCAATCATGGACCAGGAGCGGATAGAGCAAGCAGTTCGCCAGGAGAAGGAAGACTTCGAACTTGCTCAAAGATTGCAGGCAAAGTTTGATGAAATGACCAGAATAGCAGGTCGTACGAGACAGTCTAGAAGGGTGATCGGAAGTCCAAACTTCGAGTTAGACTTGTGGAAAATGGACTTAGAACGAACTGCTCCGAAACCGGCCAGTGCGTCGACCGCCACGCAACCAATTGATAATCAAACCGTGCACACCGAGGTCAGAAAACGCGGAAGGCCGCCGAAACGAGTTAAATAAGATATGTCTTTCTATCGAAATCGCATTTGAACTAAGAACCCTCCAAGTGGATGTTCCTACGATGCGCTATGGAAAGTTGAAAATTTTTTCTTATACAAGATTTTGCGTATACTTGGACAGACTTATTTGCGCGGTATGAAATGCGTACCTGGATATACATACTATTGGGGCTGCTTGAAGCGTGTGAATGCTATTGAATATGTCAAGAAAACATTTTGCGTAATTACTTGTTTGCACACTCTTCGACACTGCGATATATTCTTTCGAATTCGGGGATCTTCAACAAGTCTCACTAAGGTAAATAAGATATTCACGTGCTCCTAAGTAGAGCCAGTCTGAAGACAGCCGTTCCCTCAGATATGTTCGTTATTTTTACCATTCAGCGTATTCTTCTAATTGTGGAAAGTCCTTCATTTAAAAATAATGTAAAAGAAAAAGGTACTGATCTTAGAGGCCCGTTGTTCTTTATGTTTAAGATCTAAAGTCGGATTGTAGGGGATGTGCAAGTTCGGCCATGATTACCAGTTATCAAAAAAATGCAATGATTAACGCCTAGTCCTCGTGCCCTGTTGATCTACTACGGTTAATGTGCGAACATCCAGATTATATACATTTAAGAGACAAATTATTTAAGTTTCTAAGCGGCGATTTTGTTTTTTTGCACGGACTGTAACCCTGAGTTTACGGCATGGAAGTGACGAATTACACATAAACACTAACGTGAAGTGCATTATGTTTCATAGTCCGCTTTCTATGTGTAAAGCATCGTCTATAACGGCCTTGAGGACCCTACTATTACTGAAATGTATTAAATCCCTAGACGATAAATTACTGAATTAGCGTGACTGATATATATATATATACGTATATGTATATATATTTGCACGAGAGGTTTTCATATTTTTGTAGAATTCTACGAAACCGTTCAATGAAGTATCACCTTCATGATTCGCAAGGTCGAACTCCGTTTGTTTCATTCTGGTTGTACGTTTGAACCTTCGATTTCTATGGTGTGTTTTAAGTATTGCGCCTAAGCAGTAACTGTCTTTTGCATTGTCATCCTTTGTGATACTGGCACAGTATTCTTCAGTCAGAATCTCTGCATTCGATATGCAGAGTCAAATACGATTCTTCCTTATTTAGCATAAGCGCCGAATGCGTGCGACAGCCAATCTTAACTAACTAAACGACCGAATTCCAATGAATGAGATTTTTCCTTTGTTTCGTTTAAACAGAAAATATGCGGGATTACATGAAATTCTAATACAACGCGATACGCCGAAGGAGTTCCTTTTTCGAACTCCATGTTGGAATTAATCCCCTTAGACCGGCACTGTGAATGGTCACTTTATCTATTAATTGAATGTTTATTTCCCTTATCAGAGCTGGGTGCTTCGTCTGTGCTCCACTTGTAGGGATCCTTTAAACTTTTACTAGTTAAGCAAGCGTTCGCTCCCGTTTCTTGTCGTTAGTGCAACAGCGAGCCCAGTGCAAAGAGCCCTGTGTTACAATCGCAGCTGTTTTTAATTTGACTACACAACAATGAAAAGCCTTTACCGATTGTTATCGAAACATAAACGAATGCTGTTCTTTAGAGCAACTTCTTTCTCACCAGTAGCATAGGAGTCCTATTCAAGTCGAGTAGAGCATTCGTCTAGGTTTCGGTCCCGAGTCCTAATTAAACTCGAGGCGCGAGCGCTAAGAAATTTCCGAGATATACCTCGTGCTCGGGACGAAGGGCACTGCAGCCGTAGAGTCCCGCACCGCGCTACGTTTCCTTTCTACTCCGTCAGCAGTGAAAATGGTCTTTCACTTTTCTATGAGTATTTAGTTTATCAGGGGATCCGCGCGATTGCCGATGATAGCCGGTGAAGAAGTGTCATGTGCGCCTAGGGATCGAGATGGCTCCGAGTAGAGTAATCGATCAAAATCGTGCGATATCAAAGTGAATGTGTATGAGGGGCCGACATTCGTACTATTACGAAGTAAGCGATCTAGGCGAGATGTAAATTATGCATAAAACTCGAAAGCCGTAGCATACCATTACGAATGTATAGAGAAAGTTATTTAGATATAGAGTCAGCAGGCGGACTAGCGTCGAATATTGATTACTAATAACAGAATACATATATTAACAACAGAGTATAGTCCTAACTACGAGGTACGCCGGCGAGCAAGTAATTAACAAAGAACGTTGATATAGAGTTTTAGGCAGACATTTTTATATATATATACATATATGTACATAATATATGTATACATATAGCTCACTGTTTACGATCGAGGATGTATTAAGAGCAATGGAACTCGAAGCAGCGTGCTGATTTCGCTGGCCACCCTCCGTTCTTCTTAATGCGTTTTATATGCGGAAACGAATAAACGATTGTAATAATTCAGAACGACTGCTGCCATGTACACTCCAGTCCCTGAGTTTTGGTGAGAACATTCGAAATATATCCCTAAGTGATGGGAATCCTGACGCCACGTCTGGGAAGAGCTTTAGCTTATGCTGATTAGGAGGTGTTAGTCAGGGAAGAAATCGGGGAGGAAGGTTCGAGCGTGGTTTCCGACTCGTAATCGATGTCTCAGCGCACAGTCAGCTCCCCTGCATTATATCACTCTCCGGCGGTAGTCGGTGCAGAGAAAAAAGCTGGGAACGCGTATGCGCGTGACAAGTCGGTCAAGGGTATCGCAGAGGTAAATATCCTGGTTGTAAGAGAGTTATGTAACTGGGCGTTGGAACGATCTCTTACGCGTCGCGTCTGCTCTGTCACCAGGAAAACGATATATGTTTTCCTCGACCGACCGTTGTCTGCCTCCGCACGCTAAAGCCCGTTCAGCCAAATGGCCTGCGTCCCGTAAAGGAATAATATAAAGTTATTAATTACTAATTAACTGTCGACACAGCCCGGTTTTAATAGACCTAAAAGACCTAACACCGACCAAAGCCTGTGTTCAGTCAAATGGTCTGCGTCCCGTAATGGAATAATATAAAGTTATTAATTACTAATTAACTGTCGACAAAACCCGGTTTTGTTAACTAGCCATTAGCCGAAATTACTGGTTGGCAGCTAACAATTCATTCTTATCAAGGCACGTTACTTTCAAATCTATTGTTTTTAACTAAACGTTGTTTAATTGTGTTACTAGATTTTGTTGCATTACCGCATTCGGTTGCGCAATTCTTTCGCCTGATCTCGTCGTTTTCTAGACTATTGCAACTGCGCCGCGAAAAGTGAAGGATACTCGCGTGCCCCACTGCACGATAATCGGTGATAAGCGCGCCTGCAACATCTACGTCGGGCGGAATGATAGGATTTTTTACAGAGGCAAGCGCTAAATGGGCTGGACTGATCCAGTTCCATAGCGCGAACGTTAAGGGCATCCCTGGGTGAGGCACACCTGTAATACTGGTGTTACATTAAACGCGCTTTAAAAAACTCGATTTCTACGAGTGACTCATTACATCATCGCGTAGTGTACTGCCATTCATATTTCCTCCTCGACAAAGGCATATACTTTCCTCGAAAAAGAGTCGAGAGCTCTCGGCAGAGAATAAGAGTCCTAGATCTGAGAAGACAAGTCTTCGCAAAGTGTGCCGCGCTAGTTCCCAACTATCTGAATGGTCCCTTCAGAAATTAACCGCACCCGATGACTGGAGCATTGAGAAAACCACGGTAACGACTTCGGCGTCCCCTTGAATGATCGGCTCCAGAAAGAAACATAATGCATATAAACTTTATTGGAGGCCACCGATCAGTTCTAATGAAAAAAAGGCTGCATCACTGGGAAAGAGTCTGAAATGCAACATTTGCGGCTCCGGATGAATGAGGGACGGTCGGAGCGAGAAACAAGTACACAGCAGTGAAACAAGGACAGGATAATCCGAGAAGGTGCAGTGCGCGGCCGCTCTCGCCGAGCCGCGTCCGTGGGAAGCAATGGTATTCGAGGGAGAGAGACGCACTGCAACTAATAAGGAGAGTAAGCGAGTGGAGCGCAGAGAGGAGAGCACGGCGGTTGCAATGTGACCGCGGGGCCACGTGACCACCTTCGCCAATTGGATCATTCGCAAGAACGGTGGTCACGTTGCACTCGGCGTGGCCCGGCTGCCCCCCTCGCTCCTGCACGCTGCCCCCTCTCGTCCATCGGCTGCCCAGTCGTACATTCGCATATGCGAGCCACCCGGCCGATACGCGCGCCTTCCGCCTTTTCCGCCCAGCGAGCGACAACACCGTTCGACCCTTCGATCTTTCCATCGATCCTCGATCTTCCTTCGCCGTCATCAACGCGCGCGTAATCCAACGCTAAAGTGACACTTTCCAGCCGGTTTACCTCGACACTCGAGCTCTGTGCTGTGCTTCGATATTCTTCGGATTTCCCGTACTCTGCGCGCTTCGTGCCGAAAGAACACCTTTGCTGGAGCAAGTGTTAAGTGTAGAGTACTCTTAAGTGCTGATCAGAGTGCGCGGTATTCAGTGTGTGAGTGTTTGTGCGTAAATTTGACAGAACGTTTATGGTTCTTTCTAGTGCTGTCAGCTGCAATGTGCGCGTTTAAGCGATAATGTAAGTATGCAGGATTCTCGCGCACTTTGAGCTTTCACTTGATTCTATTTAGTGAATCAATCCTTCATTCCTCTCTGTTTCTCGCCCGCACAAGGAGCGATCCTCGATACCATTTTATCGACACATTGCACGCTTGCGTTACGACATTATATGCGAGCGGAGATTCCGCTCGCTCTCGAATTCCTCCGCTCGGCATTTCGTACGTAGTCTCGCGTCTGCGCTCTGCTCGCACAGCCGCCAGCGTCAGTTCACCTGGCGGGCGACGGTATTTCCAGCTGTGTTATCACGCGCGTGTCGAGAAACGTTTAGATGCACATATGACTGGTTGGTGATGTCGAGCGCGCGCACGCTTGCTATTGCCTTGGTTTATGTACAGGGCGATTCACTCGCCTTCGAATCCAGCCTTTTCTCAGGTATAAACGCTGTGGTATTTGCGATAATTATAAAGTATTTAGTAATTTTAATTATATAATAATGATTTCAAATTTCACTGCATCTTATACATCATATATAATATTAGAATATTTTATGTATAATCGAATATTATACATATAATGGAGAGACTATTAAAATTATTTACGCATAATATAGTGAATTTATGGCATCTCATTTTGAATGAGATACAGGACCCAGCAGTGTATACCTGGAGCTGGTGATTAAAAGGGAAGTGAATCACCTCACACCACCGCTGTCGCGTATGTATACATCGATAATCATAAACGATTTTGTACTTTTTTCTATAATCGAATGTTTCTTAACTCTCCTCTGTATCCTACATGCATTGCAAATCATCTTACAAAGAAAGTGGGCTATGACAATATGCTGTCCAAAAGGCAAGCGAATGAGCCTGTATCGCTGTTGGCGCGTGGACGATACGACGACTCTTGTTTACGACTTGCATCGGCCGATTACGTGGGAGACGCGACACACTTCGCGAAAGCCGTAATGGGACGATAGTTGGATTCCGAAGCACCGGTTTCCACAATGCTCAACTACCGAACACTTTCTCGCGCGGGGGAGTCGGCTGGATAATCAATTCAATTAAAGTTTCACACTCTCAAGCGGCGAACTACTGCTTCGATTATGAAGTCGGCGGTGCCGCCCAGTATTTCGGGGGTAAAAGCAAGTGGATGCCGAGAATGCGACTATTTCCAATGGAAAATTAAATCATGAGTAAGTGGGACAGTATGCGGTATTGATAACCGCGGAATAATCCGTGCTGATATGCGCATTCGCTATCGTCGCCACCAATTGAATAGGCGGTTTCAAGGTTGCTTTTCTTCTTATTCCTCCTGTGTTATCATTTTCAGGATAATATTTGGTACCAACTTGTCCAACTTCTATTATTTTGATACCAATTTATTCAATTTTGATTATCTGGTACCAACTTTCTAACGTATGATTGGTATGAACTCAATCAATTTCTATTATTTGGTACCAACTTGTCCAATTTCGATTATTTCCTACCAACTGATCCAATTTGAATTATCTGGTACTAACTTTTCATCGTATATAATTTGGTAAAGCTTTTCATACTTGCGCCAGTTTCCACTGGCCGCACGCACTGGGCATCGTCTAGTGGCACGTGGTTGCGCGAATAGCACGATGGTCCGCTCGGCAGAGACTTCTGGAGGCAGAAGCACGTGGCTCCCCAGGCGGAACGGAGAGTAGAAGCAAGGAGAAAGTAGGAACGAGGTGAGAGAGTAGGATCAGTGCGATCAGAGTGCAGGCGCGAATATCTGCAGATCGCACCTCCTCGAGTAAGCGAGAAAGAGCAGAGCCAGACAAAGAAATCGGGAGATTGGGATTGCTCTCGATTCGGTAGATAAGCCGTTTGAGAGGAGTCCCATTGCTATTGTGTAAGAGGTAGTAATCGCGGTAACATCTTCACAAAGCACTCACCAACTCTTTTGAATCAAATCAGGGACGGGGAGCATGCAGATAGTAAATAGAGAAAGTAACGGACACAGAGAGAGGGAGAGAGCTAGACCATGAGCTGGATCGAGTAGGGGAGGAGATGGGACGGAGGAAGCGGCACGATTGCGTGACGATCGATTCAAGGAAAAACTTGCGATTATGTCAGACTGGACCAGCGTATCTTGCCAGCACAGGCTTGACCACTCGACTGAATCTCGATCACTGGGGCTCATTGATTGATTACTCTTGTCGAGAATCCGTTGTAATTGAGGAGAAAGAAGAATAATCGTACTGAAACTCTTTTCTTTCTAATGCACGAAATTGCATTTCATCAACCGGAAAAAACATATTTCTGCTTCCCCCTCTGATTGAATCTTCTTGCTAGGTTTGTGCAGATACATAATCACAGTGTATAAGTGCCGTTGCAACTTCTGTTTCATGGGAGAAATAGCCTATGCTTTCGAACCCTGGATATCTTTAACAAAACGGTCAATAAGTGTTGAATATTTTCCATAATATTCATATTATACTCTTTGACAAGTCTGTAGGTTTTTTACCCAATTCTTACCAACCATTTTGATGCTAAATTTTAAAGTCTGCTATTCGGCCATGGGTCGGCCAAATGAAGAATAAGTAGAATCAGAAAAGCACAGTGTTTTTGTGGATTAAAACGATGTAAAGAATGATTCAATGCAACTATTGTGTTAAAACTTAAAGTGTCGACTAGTGTGTCGTGGTAATTCGACGCGACCACAGAGCGACAGGTTCATTCTTAAAGACGCACGCACGTACACTGTAATTGGTTGGAGCCGGGCTATTAGGAGGCGCGTTGCGATTCAAAGTAAAGAGCGCGTGCCTCTCTGCCTGGTTTGGCTGCGACGACGACGTGTCGCACATGTAGCAATATCGATTTACGTTCTCGGCGCGCGTGCTCCTCCCGTTTTTACCTGTCGCACCGCCATCTTTTAATGTCTGTTTCCTAAGCCGCGAGGCTGCCACTTGGTGCAGGCAGTGCAATGTAGATCGAGCTCGATGCGATAGTCAAACCGGCGGCCTAGAGCCACTGGTTCTCGCTGTCGCAAAGACTGATCGAAGGAATCCTGGAGAGAAATGGGAGGAAATCCTCGCACGCCACGGAAACGTGCGATGCGATGCTGGCGGATATGGGAGGTTGCATTCGCCGTGTTTTACTTACCGGTGTTATAGCACGCTCCTCGTGTCATTGCTCGTTGACGCGCGCCGTCATCCTCCACCCGATGATGTGCGTCCACCCATTCACTGAACCGCGCGCGAGGAATCATTTCTCGCGATTGGCGCGCGTGCCGCAGGCGTAGCCTCGGAGGTTAAGTAAACACGGCGTAAACTCGAGGTGAACGACACGGCGCCGACTATTTCACTGTGATCGAAAAGTTAAAGGCGAGTGAGGGTGCGAGAGAGAAAGAGTGGGAGTGAAGGAGCGAGCGAGTGGCGGTTGGTGGGGTGGGTGGACGGACATGGCTGCGAAATCTTGCCAGATCGAAACAGCTGAGGGATGAGAGGTCGGATCACTCGATTAGATAGCGATCCATTATCGCAAATGCCCTTCCTCCCTTTTGGGGATTAATGAATCCACGAAATTACTCCTCCCATCGAGCGATGCTAGCTTCGACGAGTTGCGCGCGGGAGATTCGAAACATTGCTTATTCCACTCGCAGGGTTAATGAGTATGCTAAACTTGGTCCACGGTAAAAGCGTGACTCTTTTACACAGTGAAATCGCCCCTGAGCACGCAAAACTCCGTATGATACAATTATGTTCTTACTGCTGACGAAGATCAGATTATTTCAATGTAGATTTAAGAAGTGAACATCAAAGCGTTCCCCTTCGATTTTTTCACATTTTGGGAGATATTTAGAGCATCGAAACAAATTAAAAAACCGGTATTTTCGTTTCACTGAGAACTGGATTAGGGGAGTGCAACTTACTTTTAAAGTTTAGGGCCAAAATCACTATATCAAAACGTAAAGGAAATAGAAAGAGATGCCTACCACGAAAGTTGTTTGATTTCCTGAATAAAAATAATATATATTTTGAACATTTAATTTTGGTACTTTTGAAGGTCAAAATGTTTACAATTTTACACTTCAGAGTGTTGCCTTGTAAAAAGTGTATTCAAATCGCTTTTTAATACAAAAGCTTAATCTTTAGAATCCGATAAGAGAAAAGTCTTCTAAATACCAAAGAAACACTTTCGGATACCCAAACGGGAAAGCCTTTGACAGCATTATTGATCGATTAAGATTCAATTGGGCAGCAACGGGAACTGGCAGGGGAGGCGCACAACCAATAGAACTTTGCATGCAGCTTTAATTTCACGTTGCACGAGGGAAAGGGGTGGTCTGGGTTATTCCTCGGGCGTCTTCAGGTGGTTGCGGCCTCGGTTAATTTGCCTGACAACCAAACGACTCAGGGCGACGGGCGCATTAATTTTCCGGCAGACCGCCGCGTTTATAGAGACGCCACAGTAAACGGGCATACTGGCACGGTCTACTCGCTCCAGCGGATCATTATCCATCACTCCGATTCAACTATTATTGTCTGCCTCGAGTATAGCTCGCGCACAGGTGCCTCATGCACTGCTCGTACAGGTGTATTCGAATGAATTCCATCGCAGAGAGGGCAATTGGAATTCGTCGTTCTCATTTCCTTTGTTCCACTGATGCTTTCTCCCTTTTGTACGATCACTGTTCATAAGGAAAACTTAATTTTATCGCTATTATACTAAAGTTATAGAAAAATATCCTAATAATACGAAAGATGCAGGAAAGTTGAAGCTTAACCCTCTTTAGCTCGAATTACTTTCTCTGCGGACAGTTTTGAAAAGTATTTACTTCCATATCTGAGGTTAGAGTTGTTAGTCGTTGCGGAGCATTCTTATTGGTTTCCCAAGAAAGATGTACGCCATATTGCGGCGAGACGTAAAACTAGACTTACAAAGACTCGGGGTTACAGAAGGTTAAGAAATTAAGTTTTTTAATCAAACACTGAAGTTGAGAAAAATGCAAAGTATTTGCAATTGACACGAACGTTGTTGCGAGTTTGGAAATGAATATGAATGACTTTTTTCAGAGTTTTGAATAGGACACACACCAGTACTTAAAAATTGGAGTCCCTTGGGTCTCGGTTACTGCCGAGGATGCTTCGGCGACCGGACTAGTGGAAAATGTGCTTTCATCTTTGAATCGTGAGAATCAAGTGAGGAAAGCCCGACCGGGACACCATGACGGGCAGTCGCAGTACCGAGTTGAACCATGACATCCCGGTGCAGGGGGACGGTGCGAAGCACACGGTCCACTGGTTCCGCAAGGGTCTTAGACTGCACGACAACCCCTCTTTGAGCGATGGACTCGCCGGTGCCACGACTTTCCGATGCGTCTTCGTACTGGACCCTTGGTTCGCCGGAAGCACCAGTGTCGGTATTAATAAGTGGAGGTGGGTTGACCTTGCTCGACAACGAAACCTCATTTCGGTACAATGACCGCCACTGGATCACTGATTCTTTGAAGAATGCCAGTTTTAATTAAAACTCTGAAGATTGTGAAGAATTCAAGTTAATAGGGGAAAGCCAACAAAATCGAAATTCTAGGAAAGAAACTCTTGAACAATTTATAATTTGTCGATAGTTACCAAACTCGTCTAAATTCTTCAGAATTTATGCATTTGTGCACCGAAACCAAAATTTCCCAGAGAATCAGTGCTCCGGAAGCCGCCACCGTGGCGCCCCAATGAGACTTTGACGATTATCATCACAAAATCGCGCAGGTTCCTGTTGCAGTGCCTGGAGGACCTCGACTGCTCCTTGAGGAAGGTGAACTCCCGGCTGTTCGTAATACGCGGCCAGCCGGTGGATGCGTTGCCAAAGTTGTTCAAGGAGTGGGGCACGACGACCCTAACCTTTGAGGAGGACCCCGAACCTTTTGGCCGCGCGCGCGACCACAATATCTCCGCGCTCTGCAAGGAGCTCGGCATCACCGTCGTCCAAAGAGTCTCGCACACACTCTACAATTTGGACGAGTGAGTCCGAGCCCACTTTCCTTCGATCGAAACATCGATGCGACCTGTCGACCCCGGCTTTTATGTCCTTTACCTTATCGGGCAAACTTAGCCTGGTAAAGTCTTGAGCGAAAGGATCGAATCTATCGCTCAAACCCTCCTTATCGCATTTTCACTTGGATCCCGAAGCTGCGAAATGAAGTTAAACCTGCCCAAGCGCCTGATATTTTCATCGACTCCATCCAGCAATAAAACAGAATGTTTGCGACTTTTTTTCTTGATAGTTTCAGTCAATTATTTTTCTACTCGTTTGCGAAACGTAAGGATATTCTATGAATGGATCGACAAGCTTTGTAGCGGATCGGAAGAGTGTTTGATGAGTTTAAGTAGAATAGGTACGCGGTAAGTGCGGCCGCCAGTAGTACGAGCATAACACTAGTCGGGCTGCCAGTATGACCTGTCTCATTTCTTGCTAACGAATTATATTTGTTATAGTTTAATCATTTTAGTCGTCAATTATTTTAGTATGATAGTTATAACTTTTTTTTCCATCTAGTAATGTCTATAGAGATAATATATTAAGTGGAGCCACCGAATGCATTTCAGAATCATCGATCGAAATGCAGGCAAGCCGCCATTGACGTACCATCAGTTCCAAAATGTGGTGGCCGGCATGGACCCCCCGGACCCGCCGGTGCCTACTGTCACTTCCGCCTGCATTGGCAATGCCTACACACCTCTGAAGGACGACCACGACGACCACTATGGTGTGCCGACCCTCGAGGAACTCGGTACACTTTCACTCGTCCAGACATTGAAATCCTCGTAGCACACAGACAACTTATTTGGCTCGCACTTGTCTTCTCGACAGGCAGATGAAGAGAGCGAGCGAGAGAGGAACCGAGAGAGGCAGTGCAGAGTTCGATCTGTCGGGAATTAAGAAGTGCTTGAACTATTTAACACGTTGTTATCGCGCGTCCTTGCGCGAACTTCTCCATGGGTTAGCACTCGACCCTCTTTCTAATAGTTGATCGATTCCTCGCTTCTCGTTATCCGGCGCATGCAAATCCACTTGGATGCAGATGCCGCGCGACGTAACAATCTGCTTCATCGTGGAGTGACGGATCTCCAATCGCAGCGAAGGGCCGAAAGAATGCATTTACAAAGTCGATTTGTCGAAGTTTTTTTGTAAGATCGCCTCGGCTGGTCGAGGGTTAAGAAAGTGCGGGTGACTGGTCGAGAAGTCGAGTAGAGCCACGCAGTCGAAAGGCGCGCGTTCTTAGTCGAGATGATGTCGGCAAAGTTCACTCGAGTTCGGTTTACTTTACGTATAATTCGGCGCGGGGCCTTCGGGTTGGAGCGAGAAATGCACTAAAATAACCTCGAGTGCCCTCGCATATAATGCGCACTCACGAAACACAGGCGGCCGGGACGTGAACCCCCGGCTAGTGCCTACATCGCGTTAGCGTCTATTCAGCGCGTTGAATCCGCCGTCCTTCTCTTACCGACAGCCTCTCTCTCTTCTCCTCCTATAGCTCTTCTCTCTTCCTCCCTTTCTTCGCCACTCTTCTTTCTCCCGTTGTAGCTCGGGCGAAGGCCGCGCCGCCGCTTGCTCCTCGGCACGCAAACAAGGGAAATATCTACCGTGTGCATGGACGTGCCAAGTTGCCGCCCTAAATACGGCCTACTTTACAAGTTTCACGCTGCGCGACTCTTTATAAGCGCGCGCGCGCCTGCTCCTCTTGCCGTTCAAATGACGCATTCTCCTCCTCCTTTCGAGTGCAACGAGTCATTTTGCTCGGATGCTTGTATTCGGAACTTTGGATCCGCCTGATCCCCGGCTGCCCCCGCTCCGATTAGAGCGTCGAAGAATGGAGCGACGGCCGCTCGATAAGAATGGATTCCCAGTGTATCATGCGTGATTTTCAACGGCTGGGATAAAGGGGAGAACTCTTTAGTAACTGAGAGTCAAAGATATCCTTTCAATACCTTCAAGTTGCCTGATACTTGTATCTAATAGAAGTTAGTCTTAAGGTGGTTGGTAAAGAAAACAACTTTTCATAAGATTTATATTAATCTTTCGCATGTTAATCTATACACGATTTTTCAACTACTGCTGGTCAAATTTGATTGGACTTAAGTATCGAAAAATAAGATGAAGAAATGTTGTGGTTAGGTTTACTAACATTTGACCAGTGGTTTCAAGCCTTTGTAAAGATTATTGTGTGCGAATTTAATGTAATTCTTATGAATAGTGTTTTTCTTTACCGACATACTGGGTTAGGGAAATGGCTGAAAAGGGTTGAGCGTGCGGTAAAAGTGTAAGCCAGATGGGGCGTATAAGGAGTGGCTATTTAGGGGTTGTTAATGTGTGCTAGGCTTCGTGACGGAGGGTCTTTTGCCACCTGTCTGGGTCGGCGGTGAGAGCGAGGCTTTGGTACGGCTGGAACGTCATCTCGAGAGGAAGGCATACGTGGCGAGCTTTGGCAAGCCGAAGATGACACCGCAATCCCTCCTACCCAGCCAGACGGGCCTCTCTCCGTACTTGCGATTCGGATGTCTCAGTACTAGGCTCTTCTACTATCAACTCACTGACTTGTATAAAAAGGTTTATATAAAACAGTCTCCCTACCAATTGAATCGATTGAAACGATTTTGTGAAACATATATTTGAAAACTGCTTTGTACCCTCCTGGACGCTACAGATAAAGAAGGCGGTTCCTCCTCTATCCCTGCACGGCCAGCTTCTTTGGCGCGAATTCTTCTACTGCGCCGCCACGAAGAATCCGAACTTTGATCGGATGCAGGGGAATCCGATCTGCGTGCAGATACCGTGGGACAAGAATGTCGAGGCGCTGGCCAAGTGGGCAAACGTGAGTAAGCACAAAGTTCAGGAACATGGTGTCACAAACACGGAAGGTGTTTATTGAACGCAGGGCCAGACGGGTTTCCCATGGATCGACGCGATCATGACTCAGCTACGGGAGGAGGGCTGGATACATCACTTGGCCAGACACGCCGTCGCTTGCTTCTTGACCAGGGGTGATCTCTGGATTTCCTGGGAGGAGGGCATGAAGGTGATACTTCCCCCTAATTCTCCCTAGGCTCTTCCCCTATTTTTAACCGACTTTAAAAAAGGAGGTGGTTCTCAATTTGTTGTATAGTATATTTTTGTTTTTATTACCATCATAGACAATACTGAACTAGTTCCATAGTGGAGATATTTGGGAAGAAATGAAATCCTGTTTAACTTCAGGTATTCGACGAACTTCTCCTGGACGCCGATTGGTCCGTGAACGCCGGTATGTGGATGTGGCTGTCGTGCAGCTCCTTTTTTCAGCAGTTCTTCCACTGTTACTGTCCGGTGCGATTTGGTAGGAAGGCCGATCCGAATGGCGACTATATCAGGTAAACAATCACCGGCATAATTAACCCTTCGTTTGATTAGTCCAGGTAGAGAAAGTAATACTCGAATATACAACTCCTGAATGATGAATATTGCAATGAAGGATTGAGTCTTGTGTCGAAGATTTTGCGAATGGGAATCCTCGAAGGCCTGACGTCCGAGACTCAAGAAGAGTTTTTCTTTTTCGATCCTGTTTATGTTGCATCCTTACACCCACGAATGCGTCGGCGCGCCAGGCGTTACTTGCCGGTCCTGAAGAATTTCCCTACGAGGTACATACACGAGCCCTGGAACGCGCCGCTCAGCATACAGCGGGCAGCGAAGTGCATCGTCGGTAAGGAATACTCGCTGCCGATGGTCAATCACAGCAAAAGCTCGAGGATCAACATAGAGCGGATGAAACAGGTCTATCAGCAGCTGAATAAGTACCGCGGCAACGGTAAGACGCAATTGATCTCTCGCTACTCTGTCTCTGTCGCCTCATCCGCTTACTTTGGGACTCGCCTCCCGATGCTCACCCATTTTTCTCTCTTCCTCTCCCCGCCAGCTCCTCCCCCTTTATGCCTCCGTGTCACCCCGACCCTTCTTTTTCACCCACTGTCCCGAGCGAGTGAAAGAATGCCGAAAGACCTCATGAAAGCTTTGCCCGCCAGCTCTCAGTAAACGTCTCTTTCTTTCTTTATCGTTGCAGGAGCCTCTCTCAAAGGAGAAACGGTCGGTGAGTAGAACTTTCGCCGGCTTACCTGCCATCGAATCCCCCTACCGTAGGGCTTCCGCCTCTCACCGCTCATTTGAGTCGCACTGCGCTTTATTACTCACTCACCCGCATTCCCATAACGAGCCCACTCCGTTGCGCCGCAACTACGAACGAATCCGATGAACGCAAAATATGGATAAAGTGTTCGGCTCTCACCGAGATCGGATCTCAGCAATCGGGCCCACAAAACTTATCAATTCTCATTTTTTCCATCAGATTTACTTATCTATAGTCATCGTCGCCGATTGAATAGGCGGTTTCAAGTTTGCTTTTATAATTGTACTCCGAAAATGATAACACAGGGGGAATAGGAAGAAAAGGGATCTTGAAACCGCCTTTCAGTTGGCGGTGAATATAGAACTGTATAGCGTCTCGCAGGCTTTGCGGAGATGTCACAATGCTCGTTTAGAATATCGAAAAGTTTTAACGAGTAGGTTAACAAAGTTCGTGGTCACCGCATGGCGGACTCTTTCCACGAACCTTGTGTCCAATAATAATGTAGAATTGTGTGCAAGGTTTGCTGCACGCCCTTTTGCCGCCGCAACCGGTGAAGGATAAGAACGAGGACCAGGCGAAGAAGTCGGCGCAGAGTCCCGGAGTTGAGATTCAGGTAAGTCAACCGAAGATCGAAGCCCTCCATGATCAACAACAGCAACAACAACAGCAGCACGGTCCACTCCATCATCATCAAACGCATAGCCATCAGCAACATCAGATCCAGCAACATACTTCGCATCCGCAACACCAGCAGCGCCAATCGAGGCAGTGATGGAGAAAATTGAAAACTAAGCCCGGATTCTTCGAGCTCGGCTGGTTAGCTGCGCGTTATTGTTTCTTAAAATAATCGGCAGCGCAGTTTGGTAATGAAATTATGAAAATGCGCGGAACATCGCGAGCACGCGTTATTTATCAGCGTGCATTAATAGCCGGTGGTCTGCCTTTGTTGAGCTGCAGTTGGGACCACGTTGGCTGTCTTGAATTGGAAGTGGGGTTTGGGGTGCGAGATTTCGTGGTGATGATATTGAAATGAAAGAGCAACACTGGCGTACATTCTATATTCTTATTGCTGTACATAACAAATGTGCGTCATAAACAGATTCTTTTCATGTAAAAGCCCGGCTCCTTGTCACTCTCGGCCGGCCTACCATGTCGACCGCCGATCGTACACCCGATCTCCTGGAACTTCGAGACCCATCAGACTCCCTCTACTTACCATAACCGAACTCTCATTTCCTCCCCCCACTTATCTGCTCTAACAGCACAATCCTACAGTAGCTTCATCCTCGACGAGTGTTCGTGTCTCTGTGTGTGCGTGCGTGTGTGCGTGTCCCTCGAGTGTGCCTCTCTCTCTCACGCCGAACGCAGAGTCAACAAGAAAACTCCAAGTGGTTACAGATACACAACGACGGAACAGGCAACGCAAATGCTCCCGATCGAATTGATCAACGACTCGACTTGGCCTCGAGTGGGAGCATTGTCTAGTCCCCTGTGACTTAACGTAGTACGTGGATAATTAACTCTCGTTTCCATCCAACTCTACAAAAATCTCGACACAATGCGCCGCGTTAATCGCGGGGGCCGGGTAATTATGCTCGCCGTGTGCGTCAACGAGGGCTGTACGAAAGCCAGTTCTCCGTCTTTGCCCGGCTGGGGAGACACCTAATTGACGTACACATCTCCTTTCGCTACGAATTACACATCGCAAACTCGACTCGCTTCGGGGAATATGCCGTTAATCGGGGAGAGATCGCTAACTATGTAACGTGGTGAAACGACTTCGCTACACTATTCGTGCATCCTTCGCCTTTCCGCTAGTGACTCGCAATAGGTGTGTATCTCTAGTCTTAATGTGTTCGGTATACCCTTTCCTCCACTACATTTCCTCATCATCTACGGAAAGACCGGCGCGGGGAGAAAGAACCTTCGTATACATACACCGTTATCGCATGGCATGCATGCACGCGACTTCTCAGGATGCCTCTCTGTGTGTCTGTGTGTGTGTGTGCCTTCTCCCCCGTGCGTCGCAGGCAGACAAAACTTTACGCCTGGTTGGTGTTTTTTATTTTTTCATGTCAACAAATGATATATTTTTAGTGCCTATAGTACTCATAGTTTTACAGTACAATTGTGGCCATTAGGTTTAAACAATTACAAACGATCATTCGTCGCACTCGAAGACGGACACTAACACGCCCTCTCGCTTCTCATTCTCTCGTTCGCACGTTCGCTCGCAATTACTCTCTCTCTCTCTCTCTCGTTGTCTGTCACACTTGGTTTCGACTCACAACTCACAACCGCTTGCCGCTTTCGCGCCCAATTCGCTGGCAGACCGTCTTGCAATTCGACGGCGCTCCACGCTTCTTCTCCTCGTCACTGCAGCGCGGAGAGAGAAAGAATCTAGTTGGTTGGTTGGTCGCGCTGCGCGCATACTTTCCACGTACTACTTTGCTCGGCAGGCGCGCCCTATTCTATCGGCAGGTTCGCCCGAGCTCCGAATATGGATTGATCGCCCGATTGATAAGTGCACGTGCCAAGTGCGCTCCTGCTGTCGCCCGGCGTGCATTGCTGCGGCCCATCGGACTAGCTGATTCAGGCCTTTTCTTCGCCGACAGGTTTTATGCATCGCCCGCTCCGTCAATGCGAGAGTCTATTGGTCGGTCCATATCGCATTAGACTCACGTCGTTTGGGCCACAAAGCGACGCTCGTGTCTTCCCACTCTTTCCAGTCGTGCGGACGGGTGGAAGCTGGGCACTGAGCGCACGTTGCCGCCATAGTTAAATGTCTGATCAAAGTTTGAGAAGAGTGCAGATGCAAAGGAGGAATTTGGTAAATGCACTGTTTTTGCAGCCCAGGAATAATTGAATATAGAAAAGAATCGGGAGGCGATCAGTGCGAAATGAAAATGGCCAGATTATTTATAATTATCCGGTACCGCACGATTCACTTGCCTTCGAATCACCAGTGACGGAAAATGACTAATTGTCTGGGAATTGGAACGCTGGACATCATTTCACACGGTTTGTCAAGCTTTGCAAATTAGGCTGGCCGTAACTTTCCCCCGGTAACTGTGAATTGACATTCGAGGGATATTCGGGCAGGCAGCGCGGCGTAATGAAAATATGGCGGGAAAGGATTGCATGACACAGGGTACAGGCGAAACACATAGGGGCCGTGTCAATTTGTGGTTTTGTCAGGGGCACTTAACGTAATTCTCGTCAACCCATATTCGGTCCGCTCCGACGATACTTCGCTAATACGAGCTCGCGCAGTCGGTTTGTTAGTTAGTGTTGAATGATTTTCGAAAAAGCTTGCCCGCGTGCCTGTCCATTGTGGCCATGGGACACCGACGCTTTCCAAGTGCTCTGGTATTTGGCTATAATGATTTCTAATGAAAGTATGATCGGTCGAATAGAATGGAATCCAGCGGCTCTGTGCTCCCCAAATATTCCAGACATTTTCGACAAACGGCCGCCTTTGTCATTTTACAGATTCTGTTATTCTCATTAATATGCATCAGCGTGGAATTCATGAGTCGTCCAATATGCCGCGTTTTGACGAATTAAAATAAAGGAGAGATTAGTCGAGGCTTTCGTTTCTTTGGTTAAATAAGCAGTAGTGTAATGACGAGCTGTTCCTTCGATTATGCATGAATCGCTTGATCGACAAACCGTCTCGTTCCCTTCTCTGATAGACGAAAGCGTTTATCCGAAGCTCCTAGAAGGCAAAGCTCGCCGGCAAGAAAGTGCTATCCGTCATCGAGTGTAGCCGCCTTGACGTGCGATCGATTCCTGAATATCCGAACGGAAGAGTCTCTCGGCCAGCAATAGGCAGCGCTGGAATTATAATTCGGACGCATATATGTATAAATACTGGCGACCCAGTGTCTGGCTACGCCTCCCAGAACCCCTGAACCACTTAACATCCCATAAATTGCACTGATATATTGCCAATTTTCAGCTCCTCGATTTCTACTCTCCTTATATCACAATACTTCGGAATAAAGTAAAATAAAAAATAGCCGAGGGTTTTACTGAGAAGAAAAAAATCGCACATTACATTGATCTCCTGGATAATCGGCGCAAAATTAATAACACTGCCCACTTTGATTTATTGTTCTTAATGTTGTAAACTGCTGCGATCGTTTTCATACATTCGAAATCTTCGTGCAAACCGACCGGAGAACCTGAACGGGATCGTTCAAAATTGCGCTTAGTTTCTTAGTTATAGCCATTTAAAAAACCGCCCAAGAGAAATTCACTCCCCCTTACGATGATTTGTTAACTGACAGGACGTAACAGACTAAACCGAATTTTGTAAGATGCAAGTAAGATTTTCGGTTTCGTTTAGCACGAAGAATCGGTGGTTAAATTTGGTCATATTTCTTCTTAATTACCCTGTAGAGTAGACGCACCTGGACAGTGCATGAAAATCGGATTACATAGGAAGAAAGCCAGGATTCTATAGAAACGTGGAGCGTATGTAGAGGTGGCCTTGCTGGCAGTATGTACAATTCTACATGCATCGAGAGCCGATGTGTAATCGGTACTCGAGCGAGGGAGCGGCGCGACAAGGGAAGAGGTGGCGGAGAGATGAAACCAAGCAGTTAGAGAAGAAAGCGAGACAGAAGGAAACGAGTGGCGCTTCTTCGACGAAGGCCACGCGCCCCCGGGTGACTCGCCTTTGGAACCTCGAATAATCCCGATTGCGCAGTCACGCCAACTCTTCCAGCGCAGCTAGACTCTTTCCCTCTCCCTCGCGGAGACACGCGCGCGCGCACCGGGCGAATTGGCTCGTTAGGGGAGGCCCGTTCGAGTTTCGCTCTTTAGCCGGGCGCCTTACTTTCGTCGACGTGACTTCCGCGGAAATTCGACGTCCGCCAGGCCATTCCCACGACAGCCTCGAGCCTCGTCCTCTCTCTTCTGGCTTCGCTCCCTCTCACCAGCTCCAGTCAAACGACACAAAAGCTCCTTCGCGACGGCTTTTTATTCGACGGCGACCTCGTGCCTCTCTCGCCTGCCGTCGGGATGCGCCACGTTATAGCATTCCCTTTCCTCCTCCCGTTTCGACTCCGTTTCTAGCAACCACGATGGAACACCGACAGGCCAATCGCTCTTATTACACGCGCGCAGTCTGCTACCTCTGGCAGCCGCACTGTCGATGGCTAGACGTACAGGATGATTAGCTTGCCTTCGATTTATCAATGCCGGTTATTATTGTACATAATCGGGTGATTTTCATCATATACAAGAACGTTTATCAACCGGGCTGTTGATTCACTATATTATACGGAACATTGTATTATATCTATAAGAATTTTTGTAGAATTGAAATTTTAATTTGCGATTAAATTTTTGGTTTGTAAGAATCTTCTTCTATGACATTCGTATATGTTTGGCGAGTGAATCACCCTGTAGAGACGCACCCACACGCACACATACACACACGGAGGCAAAGTTGAAGGAGAAACCTATAGCTCTCGATCTCGCGCGTGCTGGCTTAAGCGAAAATTAATGTTCGCCGGGTGAGGGTAGCGGCGCTGGTTGCGTGCAGTCGCGTGAAAAATTTCCGAAATTTCTGTCCTGTCAGCTTTGCCGAGGGTGGCTAGCGCTGATGGCCTGGCATTTGTAAGGTTCAGCTTACAGATGTGTGTCTCTCTCTCTCCCTCGGGTCCTGTAGAGGCTATGCTTAACTGTTAAATAATACGCTGCGATTTCCCGTCGCAGCGCCCCCTCGAGTGGCCCATTGTCATCGTTGGCACCGAGAATTTTTAATGTGTCGAGGGACTGATACGTCTCCCGGCGATCGAAATGACGATGAGCAATCGGCCGTGTTATTGGCAAGACATGACGAGGAAGCTACAGTAGAGCTTCTCTTATTCGAGTAAAGTTATTCCAATTTTCTACCATCCGCACATTTCTTTGTGTCATTCTTAGAATTTTTTTTGAGGCACAGAAGGAATTGCATACAAAAAAACATAAAAATAGTATAACACAGTGTTTGGATAGTAGGAAATTTCGATAAGAGAGGTTCTACCGTAATACACGATTATACTCGATGCACGCGCACGGGGAAGCGAAAGGAAGCACAGAGTTCAGTGTTCAATTACGTGCGCGAGGGGCATTAATCCTTAAACTACGTGGGTTCGAGCAGGGAGTGTAAATGTAAACTCGAGTGGCACTGCGGGCCGCAGTGTTTGCCGGATGGCAAAAGCGGTCACGAAAAAAGCGAGAGCGCGAGAGAGCAAATAACTGATGGCGTCTCTTTCTGGGCCGCACGGGTCCTAGCTCGACCTGCTTTCCACGATGTATTATCCCGACCTCATTATAAGTTCGGCCACGTTTTACCAGTGAAATTCGAAACCCGAAAACGAGGAGGTTTGATTAATCCGAAAGGGTCGGTGCCGAGGAGTCCGAAAAGGGGTGTCCGCCACCGGAAGAACCCGGAACACAAACACATAGACACACGTACAAGTGCACACAAAGCGCGCGAGGAAGGCAGGCGGAATAAAAAATAGTTGTCGAGGGAGAAAGCAGGGTGGGAGTTGAGTTCGGGGAAGGAATAGCGGGAGCAGTGGCGCACCCAGAACATTCATTTTGGGGGAACAAGTGTTTTAGTTTTTGTGACTAAATATACTATTGTGTAGTTTTACTTTAAATTTATATGTACGAGAAATCGACTGAATTAATTGGGCTTGCTCGCAAGTATAGCTTGGAATCGAAATCTCAATATCTTTTATTAAATTCATGATTTTTTCTTTAATTGGCTATTAATTGGATGGTTTTGCAAATGTGCGATCCTTTGAAATTTTAGGAGTTGGGGGAGTTCTGTCCCCGAATACCCACGCTTTGGGCGCACCCCTGAGCTGAAGAAGTGTGGGGTGGGTGGATTCCCGACTGGCATAGAGAGAAGTTGAGGAAAACGGGTCGGAAGAGAGCTCCTTCGCCGCTTATGGATAAGGCAGTATCGGGGAATCATCAACAGCACATTCGCCGGAGTTCTGCTCTCTGGCCAAGAGGCGAGCTTTAATTTTCCGGTGAATCCCATCCAATTCCAGGCACTCCGCCGAAACTCCGCTGTGTACCTCGTTCTAAATGCATCTTCGTGTTCCTTCACTCTCTCCCTGTCTCAGTCTCCCTCTCGCGGGTTCTCCCATCCTGGCAAGTTCGTCCTTTCGTCATTGGGCTGTGTGAGCGCCGGCCCAGTTGCGTGCACCACCTACACAAGCTCAGCTCTAAATGCACATCGGCCCTGCCATAGATTACGTTCCGAACTTCCCCGCTCGGCTGGGAAACTCGAGCGTCCTCCGCTCGCCGACGACGCGACGAGTCGAATCAAAAAGTTCCCCCGGCAACTTCGTCAGGGCAAAGTGGGGCCTCTTTTCACTGGGACGATGATTCAAGGGAGCAGCCAAGTGGCATCCGACGGTCGGTTCGATCCCGCGGCCAGTGGTCCGATCTTCGACCAGCAATCCCAAGGCCTCGCAAGCTCGATCGATAAAAGAAACACCCGCGGGGGTCGAGTGGACGCATCGCTATCTAGTCTCGGCTACAAGCATTGCGTCTCGCCGTCTCTGTGCGCTGGCCGCTTTCTGGCTCGTTCTGTTCGAGCGACATTGGCGACAAAGCCCCTGAGAGAACGAGAGAGAGAGAAAGAGAGGGGAGAGAGGGGGGTGAGGCTGCTCGAAGGAGATACATGCGAAGGACACGTGTGTGCTGAGACGAGCGGGCGAGCGATTATCAAGAAAATAATCATCGAGAGTGCATTCATGGCACAATGTAGGCATCGCTGTACCCTCGCACGTAAAACGAATACGCGCGATGTGTCCGGCGTGTGTCGGGCACACAGTCTCCCGGCGACCCAGGCACACGTACTCGCCCCGGGAACTGGTAATAGAAGTAAACATCCGCGCCTCGAATCGAGGGGCGAGGGGAATCAGGCAGAGAGAGAGAGAGAGAGAGAGAGGGAAATATCCATTTAGTAATGAAGGAGAGAGAGAGGGAGAGAGAGGGAGAAAGAATAAGACAGAGAGCCAGGAAGAGAAAGAGGGTAAATGAGGGAGTGTAGAATGGAATGAGTGATTTGGAAAGTTGGACTATTGTGCGAGGAGTAATATGGCGATCCACTCGATTATGCTCATCATTCGACAACACCGCTTTCTCGCAAGCCAGGGCTCCGGATCACGTGGCACGTGTCGCCGTCCACGCGTGGCCTAAGATCACGTGCAACGTTGCTACGTATGTCTGTATAAGTGCGTGTACGCGCGTGCGATGAATCTCTCTGTAGCTGGACGTCGATGAAGCCCTCTCGTACAAACAGGTGGGGCTGCGCCCTCTCGCTCGGGCTCGCTCGCCTCTAACTCGATCGGATCGATAACCTAATTAATTAACGAGCGGCCACCTCTATAAATTAGACGCGTACATTGCCAGTCAAAAGTCCGCGCCCGCAGGTATTGCGATGTACTCCCGATTCTTCTGTTCTTGATGCGGTACTCTGAAATGATCCTTGGTTGAAAGAATGATAGAGTGAAATTGCCCCGATTATCGATTGGAACGTTCGATTACCAACTTGAATATGAGTGAATTCCTTTATTTAGACAAAATTGTATATTTTCGGCAATAACTTGATTGGATCGAAAACCTAATTAATAAACCGGCGGCCACCTCATAAATTAGACGCGTTCACTGTCAGTGTTTATTGTGTTATTTGATTCAAGAAGACCTTGTATATAAATTAATTGTATTACTTAGAAAAAAAAACAGGAGAAATTAGTCGAACTAGAGAAATATATATTTTCAACGTTTCACTTCGATACAATTTCTATGTAGACACGCACGTGTCTTTGCACGTGTGTGTGCGTGTGTGTGTCTGTGTGTGTCGCTCCTCCTGGTGCTGTCGTTTCCAGGCTTTTGACCGGTAATGTCTGCCCGCACGCTCGAGTGTACGAGCATCCGTTTCACCGTTGCTGCCCTGCCAATTACACTCCACGTTTCCACTCATTATCGTCGGGCTATTCCGGCGCGAGCTACTCTACATGTATTGTCACCCTCTTCTTTCCCGCCGCTGTGTCTCTGTGTAGGTGTGCCTGTATGGGTGCGGGCGCGCGCGCACCCTTTCTGAAGGTGCGCGTGCTGACCCACTGAAATAATAATCGGATACACCGGTATTCATCAGTCGGCTCAGTTCGTACTTAAAGGAAGTACGACGAGAATGAAACTCCGGAGTGTATAATAGTTGTACACTGCAATTCCCCCTGAATGGCTTTTTATTTACTGTTTTCGCTCGTGTGGCAAAGGTGTTACGGTTCTCGATGAATTAAAAAATAGTCCAAAGAATTACAAACGAATTCCTTTTGACCTAGCTATTTCAGTACTAAATAGATCCGCGAAGTATACCCATGGATTGGCGTAAAAGTTCCATCTATCAGAAGAAGTATCAGTTTTTTCTAATAGACATAGGTTCACGTAGAAAGAAACCTAAATGTACCAAAACTTGTTAATATTGAAATCTTATACATTAAGGGATGAATCCGGCAAACCATTGAAAAATCATTGCGTTTTTTGCTAAACGGTGAACAATACATTCGCAGGAAAAAACGCAATGACATTTTGCCCGACCCAGTAATTTTCGCCAGACTTCTATGCATGTGCAGTTGTGCACGCGCAGTAGATCTACGAAGAGCGAGTAGAGCGGGACGAATGGTGGGTCTCAGTAGTATAGGTCGATCGTAAAGGCGACTATGCCGCTCGTCAGTAGTATAGGTCAATCATAAGGCAGGCCTGATTCTCAGCGGCGTGACTCTAACGGCAACAGGAAATGTGAACCTCGCAATAACTCGTTACGAACACGGTCTCCCTCTCGCGCTCGGCACTGACGAACCAGATGAACAGTTCGACTTTATAAAACGACGAAACTCGAAGCTGGCAGACGAAGATTCCATCAGGGTCGCCGGCGCTCTTCAGTCCCTAGGAGTTCGCAGCCGGCGCACAGTTCCGAAAAGTTCGCCGGCGTCTCTCGGCGCGATTTTCCATCCAACTTTTCGTATGCATAAAATTCGCACGGGCGAGCACGTAAACACATGGAACTTACTGTCTGTCAGCGGTGGAAAGAGTATAATAGGGGATTTCCCGCGAAGGCTAGAAAATTGGAAAGGGGATAGCATGGCAGTCCGATAGGACTGTGCTTCGGCGATTAGGCTATTAGAACGATCGAGGCTAGAATGCGCGCAGTCGATCGGATTCCCTGTTTCCCTTTGTTCACCCTTTCTCTCTCTCCCTCTCTGCCCTGGTTGGTTCAGTCAGTTCCCACACCGTCGGCTCGCGCGCTGGTGTTCTGCGTACACGCGAAGCGATTAAACGAGACGTCAATTAGTATTTTGTAATTAAATGTACTCCATTCTCGGTACAATAGTGGTGTGGCTAACTAATCTATACTATTAACTATGTTCACAATGATCATCGCTACGGTTTACTCATAGTTCATAGTATAAATGTCGACAGCTTACAGTAAGGTATGCTACGCTAACATCGGAGTCAAAATCGTAGTTAAGTGCGGGGCGGCGCGCACCGCTCGTCGAGTCGGTTTCTCGGTGGTCGGCTCGCTCCACTCGCAAACTAACCTCGAAAGGGCTCACACCCAGCATCACAGCACGCCTCCTCTCAGCCTCGCGGATTCGTCGTCGTCGCACAAGCTTTCCAGCAGTTTCTCAGGCAACATCCAGTCACGCCAAATCGCCATCGAGTTCTCGGCCGAGCACGTACGCCCGATTGAAAATTCGCTCGACGATCTCGAGCGCGGGCACGCGAGGATCATCGCACGTGGTGAGATTTGTGTTAAATCGTCGGTCCTTGTCGTCGTCGTGGCGTCCGGCGCTCGCCGTCGCTCCCGGCCGTGGCGAACGCAAGGTAAGAAAGCTTCCGACGATCGAGCGAGAGGAGAACACACCGGAAGAATCAACTACTCTCTCTCTCACTTTCTCGGTAGCTTTCCCCGGGCGTCTTGCGTCTCGGTCGATAAAGTAAATGCGGTTCTGTCGATCCTACGGTAAAGAGAGCTACGCGCTTAAACGCGCCTACCTAATTACGGGGTTAAGTATGTATAATATTTATCTGTATATATATATTTGTTTTTTGTAATCTTACGCGCTTAATACAACGGGTTAATAAGTTTTACAATACGTCAACATCGTTTGTCCGCCTGATTCCCATTGCCTCCTCGCTGAGTGCCTTTTTTTCATCGGTGTGTGTGTGTGTCTGGATTTATGTATCGCGTGTGATTGTGTCGCATTATGTTTCGCTCGCCCCCTCAAATTTGTCGATCTTTGGTTAACAACAACAGACTTACTTACATTGCTAATTATGTTTCTGGTTTGTTACTTTCTAAGGCCTTGTGTCTCTATAGTATGGATCCTGCTGTCGCTAAGGCAGTGGCTCTTTTATCACCCTCGCGCGCTCGCAGTCATTCGACAGCCGATGCTCGATCGCACTGTGCCACATGTACGCGCACACAATAACATTCGTACCTCCTTTACCATTGGCACTCTCTTGTCGTGGTACGTCGAGCCCGGTTTCCCTGTCTTTCCCGCGGACACTCGTATCGAGAGGGAAATGCGATTTTCGACATCCGCTTTTGGACTGCCGCCCGCTTTGATGATGTCGCTCGTTCACCGCTCGTTCCCGCCTGTTACTTGGCAGAACCGTGCACTTTGTTTCACGGTGACGTGACGCCGAGCGACCAAAATACTCCGCTTGGACTAACCCCGAAAAGAGACGAAGAAAAAATCGGAAAGGTAATTGCACGAGGAGAGGCCGTAGATAGCACGAAAGTCGGATACACCTCATAAAGTTCTCTTAGAGTCTTCCGTGGAGTTATTGTGCTTGAGAAGACTTCTTTACGAGGTTCGTCTGACTTTGGTGCTATGCGGGATATCGGTGAAGCGCCATTTTAGAATTGTCGAACATTCGGTTCGAGATTATTGTGAGAATCAATGCGAGGTCTGAATAAGGTTGGAATCGGCTGGGCAAGGATTGGTGAGGATTCAGAGTACGAAGGTGGCAGGGGGTGACAGATGTCCAGGATGAATCCATTGTCAGGTGGCGCCTGCTCCGAGATCTTACGAGACTGGAGAAAATCGACAGCTTCCGCCGCTCGATCGATTTCACCTTGGACGCCTGTAATTTTGCGATAGCCGTTCCCGACTCGAAAGGAAAATCGCCACCCTCCTCTCTCCCTATCTCTCTCTCTCTCTTTCTGTGGAATTGGACGATTCACGGAATGCGAGGTTCGATTCGGACTAGCGACGAGGAGGACGTCGGCGCCCGATGAAAGGGCCAGCACACAACTTTCGCTCGGGCTACCAAGCGATTCGAGCGGATCTATTGAGGCGATGCCAGCTGTGCCATTCGAGTGGCGACGACTGCCGGCATCGAAATCGGTTACCCATCACCCCATCTCCCTCGCAACTAGTACATACATCTGGAAGTGTGTTCGTGCCGCTTATAAATTCGCCGGATTACGAGGCAGAAGACACTTTTTCACACACAAGTTGCAGATAATACAAAACAAAGTCACCGCAGCAATTCTCAATAAAAAGACGGAGTACGAGAATATCTGAGCTCACCTCAACAGTCAACGCGACAATGATTAAACGTCCAGCTGGGGAACAGCGAGGCAGGAGAAACTCCAAGATTTCGAAACACAGTGATCCGCTATTATACCGTCCGACCGAGGCTCAGGAGCTTATGGAGCTCTTGTGTATAAGGTTATGAAACTCTCCCTTATACCATCCGACTCAGGTGTCGCACAACAAAACTAAACATACCAAGATCAAATATAATGGAAATAGTTAAGTAATACTGGTTAATAAGTCGCCGAGTCCGAGGGCACCGTATAAGTATGTTATTAAGTTAAAAAAATCGGATATACTGTTGTGATGCTGGACTATACCTATGCCGTAAAAAAAGCACGAGCAACCATGAGAGTGTATGTTATGGTTTATAGGGTTTTTGAAGTTTTCAGCCCAAACCCAACGTCAGGTGGCCCCAGGCGATAAGTGGACGAATATGTCTTAACGAATACTAGATTCCTAGTTAGAAGGATGCAGGTCAATAGGCCAATCGGCCCAAGGCACTGTAAAACTTAGTAAGTTGAAGGAAAATAACAGGAAATAAAAGGAAAGAGAAATAGAAATCGTTGGATGAGATAATTCCCCTTTCGCAGGGGAAAAGTCCTTAGGGGCGGGGAACTAGGTTAGTGGCGAATTGTACGGCGACGTCCACCCCCACAGAATGTGGAGCAGGACGAGTGCGATAATAGCCAGGTGTCGAAAACGGGGGTTCAGCGTGCTTTATGCAGTATTCAAAAGACTGGCGCGACATGGCGGGGTGGAGCGAGCGCAGGGCGCGTGCAGTTGCCGCGATACTACCACCGCGAAAATCCCGGAATCCCCAGTGCGTGAAATTAAATTTCAGGAGAACGAGCGGGCGAGCGTCCCGCTCGTTCTACTGGCTTTGCGGCAGCCTCTCACCTTCTCACATCCCATTTGGCCAGGAATCAGAGGAATCTTGCGGAGTACTTCTCTCCCCTTGCTATTACTTAAAATGGCAAATAACGCGAGCCCCGAGCGCACCTAGGAGAAGTGGTATTTGAAACCAAAGGAACTTTTCAGAGCGAAAGTCATTAATATCGATTCTCGATCGACAGCTAACGGAATCGAGTTTGTCCGGACTTTCGGTGGTTCGTCAATGGATTGGAAACGTGAATGAGAATTGAAAACGCGTTCGACAATGTATGCAAAATCGCGGCAAAACCGAATTTGAAGCAAAACATTATTCGTGGGTGATGTTGATTTCTTTCAATTTTTCTTTCCCACTGGAATCGATAACGAGTGAGCAATTTACATTCTCATAAACATTGCCAATCCACACTCATCCAGAAATTATTCCCCTTCAACACGATTTCGTCTCATTCATCATAGTGGAGTGCAAATGAATTGAAACCTAGCAAAGAGACACAGAAAGAAATACTGTAAGACATGTGGAAGCCCGAAAAAGATGTCTGCGACGGTCCCAGGTTGGAGAAGATGAAGGGAACAGTTAGCGAGTACGAACGACGACCTCGGGGTCGGTGCCAACGAGTGGAAGCACGAAGTATCGCAGAGGAAAGCGAGGCCGTGCTCGCACGGGAGAACACAGAAGGGAGGCCTGTGGAGGCTGAGGACGAGGACGAGGGCGAGGACGAGGACGAGTGAGCGAGGACGAGGACGGGGACGAGGACGACGACGACGGCGACGGTGGTGGCCTGTTTTATACGGACGCTGTGTGTTGGGAGACTTGTGAGATCAATACGTACTCCACTTCTCTCTCTCTCGCTCTCTCTCGCTCTCGTGATCTCGAACTGTCGATCTCTCGTTCTCTCTCCAGCTGGCGCGAGCATCTCTTTCCCGCTTTCTCCTAACACTCTCGCCTGTACAGGGTGATACACTTGCCTTTCAATCATCACTGCCACAAAATTACCAATAACCCAGCAATTTTCATAATACACCAACATTCCCTAACTCTTCCCTGCATCCTCTTTATTGCATTGAACATTATATTTTATGTGTACTGTCTATAATCTCCTCTCTACATATATGTATAAACATAAAACATTTTTCTGTATGTATCTTTGGTACTACTCGACGGGGAAACTACCGAATCGATTTTCATGGGATTGGTCTCTGAAAGGAGACACTCCCAGAAGCAGGGAACAAAGTATTAGCGATAATTATTTTATTAATGTGACGCACGGAGGCGTAAGACTGTAAATATAATATATAAAACGTCTAATCAAAACTGAGGTAGTACAGTTCTGATCCGAAAGCAAGTGAATCACCCAGTACACGCCGACGTACACCAAGCTGGTGGAACGAGAGAGAGAGAGAGAGAAAAGTATAATATCCTGTCTACGTCGGGAGCGTAACTCCTCTCGCTGTTTACTCGGGGGCTCTGCCTCGACCAAAACCCGAGCGACGCTCGAACTTCGAGCTCTGGCTCCTCCGAACTTCCCTCTGCCCTACCCTTCCTACCGAGCGTCCCTGCGCGACTTTATGTGCCCGAGTGCGAGAGCATACTTCTCCATCTCCTGGCTGTCCTGCTTTCCGAGCATCGCTTTCTCCGTCCGCTTGGCATTCCATGCTTCTCCGTGCTAGTCGGATTGCAGAGACTGCACGGCGAGTCGTGCTTCCCAACCTCTCTGTCTAGCTCAGTCCGCCACGATTTACCCTCCAAAGCCCGATTTTGCTCGACTATAGGTATAGACAGCTTGGGAAAGCATTCACTCGGACATATCTCAAGTTCGAGTTGGTAATCGCTACAAAGAATCGTATTGGTTACCAAAGTGAGGTTATAAAACATGATGTGTATGCCGGATTGCGGTAAATAATGGGATTGCACCAATAAAATATCGATATATTGATGTATGTGGCTTCAAAGTCAGACGGGGCTAAGCGGAAAGAAGAAAGAATAAATAGGGAAGATCGATTATAATGTCAGACAGTGAACGTTGCGTGTCAGACAATATTCCTTACTGCATATTTAACGATTGTACTCTTATTCAGCGTGACGTGTACAGACACGGTCGTATATTATGTCGTGTCTGTCATGCTACACTCAATATCTGAAAATATGAATACGACTTAGAGTGCTCGACGAGAGTCACAGCGCACTGCAGGGAAAGATCATGGGGTAAGCGATACATTGAGAGACGAGGAACAAGGCGAGCAATGACTCCCACAAAGGTGGTTTCATAGAGTCTTCCGAGTACACCTGCATACACACCCGTGCCTCTTGTCGTTGATTCGACGGTGGCGAGCTCCCAAGCGGAAGGAGGAAAGCAGTCTAATATTCGGCAGCTGGGCGAAACGCCGATATCAATCCGGTTGACATCCGGCCGGCGAATCCGGGCACGAGAATACTCAATGTGAGAGGAAGGTCAAGGGTCGAGGGGCGAGCGAGGAAATGGAAAAGGGTCGCACGCGCCACCGGCGCACCAGTGATCAAGGGAGCCGACGGGGACACAGTGAACGGTAGCCGAGGGTTAAGCCCGATTCACAGTATGGTTTCACAGCCGCTTGAGAGGAAAAATGATGGCGCTGACTTGCACGGGAACACTTATATTAAGAGTCACCCTCAGCTGAAATGACAGAGCACACGTGATATACTAGTAACAAGGAAACATACAATGAAAGGGCTTTGCAATTACTAGAACGTGAACATGCAATGTGAACGCGGCTTTAACCCTGAACGGCTGATAAGCGCCCTTTTAAAGTAGTTGTTGCACTACATCATTTGGTCAAGAATTGTCTGTAATTTTTGTCAAGTACAAAGGGGATTATTATCCATCCATTCATAAAGTGTGTAAGGCGATCGATCGTCTACGAAGGCAAATTAAAGACTGTGGCCTTTGCACATATTCCCTATGCCTGGCATTGCAAATGGTGTACTATTAATTTGGGCATGAAAATTGTTGGTGAGAATTAGATACAAAAATGAGTATGATCTTAATATTGTGAAAAACATTTAGTAATTATTAATGATGGGAAGGAAACCATAGGAAGCATACGTTATTTTCGCCTGAAACTGAAATTGCAGTCTTGCCAGCATTATTGCGGTACTTACACTACATTATATGGCAGCATCCATATATGTGGCAAGTATAACCCTCGAAAGTATTGGAACCTAGCTAAAAGTTTCCATCAGAGAACCTAGACCAAGATATTAATTTCTTATGTTTGGCGTTTGTGCAGTATATAGCACGACTACTTTAAGCAGGGAACTTTGAAAAGTTAATCGAGTATCGGCTTAATATCCACTGTACTCGTAATGGTAGTTCGAGATATCGAATGGGCGTGACTACTGCTATCGATTGGCGATTGACGATTCTAAGACGGCATCAGAGGGAGTGAATCGGGGATGGCGAAGGCGTCTAACAATAAGAGATAGCCGGAAAGAAAAAGATGCCGGAGGGACATGTGCGCCAGAGAAAGAGGAGTCGATGGGAGAAGTTTGGAACGGGGCTGAGACAAGACGAGGCGGAGAGAGCTAGGCATAAAACGTGCGTTATCGATTGGTTCGTTTCAAAAGACCGCGAGATGAATCACCGGGAGAACGAGAGGGATAAGGAGTGGCAAGGAGGGGACCGAGAGAGGAGAGGCCATCGACAATGAGAAGATAGAAGGAATTGTCAGCAACAATCGCGAACTAACCCACTAGAAGAAGCTATTAATTCCGAGCCGCAATCCCGGGAAAACCCTCGGCCAAGTAAAAAATCACCTCGTCGCCCTTCCTCACCTCGGAATTCAAGCATTTCACCAGCGAATCTCCTCAAGAATGTCTCCGCTTTTACCAGCAGTCTTCCCATCGTAGTAATTACAGGAAAAAAGTACCTTACACTAGCGGAGAGTTACTAGACAGAGATCTATTTGAGCTATTCTGCACGACGCAATTCCAGGAAACGCTAATGGCTGCACCTATTGACCGCAGTAGCGTCGAGCCCCTAACGAAGGGCAAGCGCTCCGGTAATTTCGGCGTATCAACTCTCAAGTTTAATTACAGCCTGGAAGTAAGAACACAGCCGGGAGGGGATAGGCAGGGCGAGCCACGCTCCCAAGTGGGCAGAACTGCGTCTCTTTTCTACTCCCCCGCTCTCTTTCCTCCGGTGGGTAAATGGTCCAAGAAGATTGCTTATGATTTCTGAGCGCACGGGAACAAGCGATGGTGGCGCTGATCCAAGCGGCGGCTGGCGCAACGCTCAACGTTACACGATTAATGCATTCGAATTCGAACCGCGTAAAAGTTGAATAGTACCTGAGCGCCACTACTGACAGGGTAAATACGATCTGCTCTGTACATATGTATGGACTCACGGGAAATGAAAATTGAAATAAACCAACGTTTATTTATGAACAACTTATGGAAACAAAACTTTATTTAACGTACTCCAGGTTTCTATGATTGTGTGTAGCCCGAATTCGCCTGAGTCGAGGACTTACGACAGAGGTCCTTAAGGAATCCTAGGGGAATGCCATCCGAGCACAACGATGAGTCGGTGCGGAAATGTGGGGGGCCGAAGTGTCAGAGGGAGCCACAGAGTTACGATGACAATAATCAGTGAAATTACCACCTCTCTCACTTTAATCCTCGAACACACATATCCATCGTGCGCGATGAGGAGATTGTGTGTGGGAATAAGGCGAGTATCCGGGTTGTATTGTCCGCAGCGGGGATCTCGGGGCTGAACGAGTCGATGTTCGCCTACTTCGACAGTTTGAGAGCCCAGCTGCATTTAGGCTAGCGGGTGAAGGGGCCGCGGTACGTAAGCTTTAACAATTGGTCTCTCCCTCCCTCCCTCCCTCTCTCTCTCTCTCTCTCTCTCTCTTTCTCTCAAGAAAGAGAGTAGAATTCATTGAGATATTCTTGCGGAGGGCCGGGAGGGGACGCCCTCGCCAGCGAGTGCCAGTTCTACTTTCCGCCGTGAGCACACCGCCCTCGAGTGAGCCGGGGACACGGAGCCGCTCTTCAGCACGCATCACTCTGGGTTATTGTCGATGCAAGCCTGGAATTGGCTCAAACGACCGAGCGAGCGAGAGAGAAGTAGAGTAAGTTGGAGGGTGCAAGAGTGCATCGACGTACCCTCCGAAGCCTCTTGAGGCTTTCGAGCTCGATGCCGAGCGACTTCTACGGCCTCCCGAGGCATTTCTGCCCGTGCAAAACCCGTCGATTCATTACTGTCGGCTTTAGCACGCTCTTCCCTCGGATCTTCCCTCCCCAGGAGTAACTCACGCGTTGCGAGCGGTGCGTCCCTCTCTCTCTCTCTCTCTCTCTCTCTCTCTCCACGTAGTTCAAATCGATCGGATAATACGCCTACGGATACTGGCTCTCTCTCGGCCGCCCCACCACCCAACTACCCGACAAGTGGTACGGAAACTCTAGCACGCGAAAGGTACTTGGGATGTGCGAGTTCATGGATTTCCGGCAAATCAATCGGCTCGTGTTTTTCGAAAGGAATTGTCCGCTGATAAGTCGGGCCGAGATCTTCTGCCAGGTGAAGCGGGGCTCCGAGTCAATTTACCCAGAATGGCGATGGAACTCGGAGGAAGGTTAACCACAGTCGACACCGAATCGCCCCGATAGAACTAAGTTCGAACGCAATTGGTATATGTCGTTCTAATCTCCCCAGGGGCCTTCGGCCGCAATAAATCCCAGGTTGTCACTTAAGATGTGGAGGAGTGGGAGGTAATCGGGAAGAAGTATAATGCCCGGGCTGTCTCAACGCTTTGTCTACGGGGGAGAGACACCCATAAGCGAGAGGCTACAAGACAGCAGAAGAAGCAGAAGAAGAACCCTCGTCAGGAATCGGCAGGGAACCTGGGCTAAGGAGAGGATCCCGTTTGCAGCTGACGGTGCTTGTCCCTTCCTCCCTCCCCAGCGCTCGGGCGCGTTCTTTCGGCGATAACGCCGCTATCGATCGTCCCGGCCGCTCGAAAAAGAGGAAGGAAGCTCGGCGCTGCTCGGCGACAGAGCGGCCGTGGAAAACGAGAGGAAACGAAGAGAGACCGCACCATCGGCGCGCAGCTTTCCTTCGTGGCGAGCGCATGGAATGTGTGTCCGAGGCCCGACGAGAGAATGTGTGCCTCTCCTCTCTCACTGTACTCAACGACGCTCTCTCGCTCTGCCGGAACGAGTGATGAAAAAGGACGCGGGCATGCGAGGAGAAAGAAACGGCTCGGCTTCCGGGGAGCAGCTCTTGCCGGCGTCCTGCGCTCGAAACGCCAAAAGGACATCGATCGCTCGCTGTCCTGCGTGTCTGCGTTCCTCGGCCATCGAGCTTAGTACTTCTCCTTCACCAGAGCCACCGTCCCTCTGCTTTCTACCACGCTCGATCTAATCTTCAATTAACAAGGATGTTCAAAGAATTTCATTTGGCGAACTGTTAACGAGGGGGGGAGCAGTGGAATTACTTACTACAGGATATTGGATATAATTCTGTTCCACGAGTGGCTACTGAGGTCGCTAAACTCGATGGCCGGAGACAGTGTCTACTACCTTGCACTCTACAGTCATTCGATAGATCGATCAGTTCATTTGCTTTCCTCATACTTTTATTGTTCTGCCCTCTCTCCTTCGTCGGTCCTTCGCTCGCGCCTCGCATCCACACACAAACATCCTGTGTTCCGCTTCTCTACGCACAACGCAAGGTCTCATAATGATCGTAATAATAATCATCGCCGTATAATAATAATAATAATAATAATAATAAGAATAATAATAATAAGAATAATAACGGACTCGTGTTTGCGCTCGACGACAGATTCTCATATGCGCGTAACAACTACGTATTTTCTGTTTCCATGCCTCTTGTCTAATTTACATACATACACAGGTCGGTATATGTACGTTTATATACTTGCGCGTATACATATATAAATACATATATTTACATATATCCGCGCGCAAAGACCCCCCGCCCCGTCGCCCTTTCGCATTCCCAGCGCCCTTAACAAATTCTCAAATCCTCGCCCTTAACAAACTGGCTCTACGGTGTCCCCATCGCTATTTCATTTAGTAATATCTATTTATATATTTATATTTATGCATATGTATAACTTTTTCCTTCTCCCTGCGACTCTGATCCGAATCTCTACGGCTTCGAGGATTTATTTAATGCGCTACTTCGCTTTCTGTTTCTCTGCCATGCACGCATACAGTCACACACGCATTCTGTCTTTCTGTCTGCTTTAATCTTACAAATGTAAATTAGTAACAATTATGTATTGGACAATGGTTAACAACACAGTTTGCGGGTCCCGGCCGACGAGCCGGTGGACGCACTTATGCCGGACTCACACGATCGGACATCCGATCGGCAATTGCACTGGATCGCTCGCCCGTGAAGTGCCGAGCGCACACGCACGCACACATCGACGACTTCCTGCGTGCGCGCACGGCACGCCCTTGCCGCCTCTGGTGCGCCTTCTCTGTCGGTGGCACCGCTGAACACCATTTCACAGTGATTCTGCAGTTTGCGTTTGCAACCACCGGAAGCACGGAGCGCAGTGCCTGGTCGCCGAGGTCGAAAGTCTTGGTAAAATGACCTCAAAGATTGTTGAGGCTTTGTTTTGGAGTAATGGCGGCATACAGGCACTGTGCTGCCACCTACGCGCTGCCTGTGGCGTGGATTTTGGGCGCAGTGGACCCAAGTGTCACCGGCGTGCCATGGACGCAAATGGCACAGCGAGTGGCACTTGTGCCCAGTCGAAGTTATAAATGTCCCTTCAATCATTAGGACCTTTAGCGCCTGGAAAAAGGTGTACGTGCGGATATTGCGCCTCATGAGTGTTTGGATTCTCCGTACCTAGTGTACACGTGATCCTCGATGATCTAATTACAACAACGGAACGACGAGGACGACGACTCTATCTGAGATCGTGGGTCCACCCGGCCCTCTTTCTCGCTGCGCCGGTGTCCCCCGTGACGATGAGACTACCACACCTACTTTCTTACTCGCAACCCTTTTGGACCCTCGCCCTTTTTACTGCCGGCGCTAACCTCCTTCAGTGAGAATAACCTTGTGACGTGGCTGCTACGAAAAAGTTCAAACCCGAGTTAACCTAAGAATTCACCTAACAAGTTTCTATTCTCGAGAGTTAGTGGCCAGCCTGTTTTTTACAGCCGAATTACCGAAGCAATAAATACAGTAATTTTTGTAAAAGCGACGAATTACAAAGTAAACGTATGTATGGTCGAATATTGAAATAAATCGGTGACTTTCGCTCTCGAAAGCCACACTGCAACATATAACAGCACTTTGCCAAGTGGTGGGGGGTTGTAATCGGCCTGGCTATTAAGCAAGAGAGTGACCCGGCTTTTTTCCCCCGATGGCTCTATACAATTACCGAGATCGTTATCATTACCGTTATTGCGCTAATTGTCGCGGCGAGCATCGGGTCGGCAACACTCGTTGCGTCCAAGCGGCCGACAATAAGCCTCGCGAACTAAAAAGGAGGGGAAAGAAAAGGCAATTTTCGTACGACGGAAGTCGTAGGCAAGACTACTCGTCACTCGTACAATCGGGAAGACTCGGGGGACGAAGTAATGAGGGCTCGGACACGTACCTCGGACGATGAAAACACTATTCATTCGTGTTTCCATTGGGGAGTGTGCTGCGAGAGGCGAATCTCGTCGAATGAATCCGGCGCTAATTGAATCAGGAGAAATCTCCGGAGCAGGGCTGCTGCGCGTGACAACTTCTTTCAGGAGGACGGCGCCCGGCAAAAAGGTCGGGCGTCGTCGTCGCGGGGGACCGACGGCGCTGCTGGGCGACGGGAAACTCGACGGGAACTGAGGTGCGTCGGAGGCCAGAAAAAGGCTGGGCTCCGAGCCCGAGGTATTCCTCTGACATTGTGCCCGGCGGAAGCCGATACCCTCGTTATTAGGAGCAATCGCACAGCCATCGGCTTTTTAAACAGGGCGTTCGCGAGAAAGAGAGAGAAAGAAAGAGAGTCGTTTGTCGCCGAGTCACATCTCATCTCGCCGCGGCAGACCGGACGAATTCTGAGGCTCGCCCGGTCGATAAGAAAGGGTGAAGGTGGAAAAGAAAGAAGAAGCGGCACGATTCTTTCCTAGTGAGGGCATTTGTGCGTATTGGACGTGATCCTCGTCCACGTACCCCCCTCTTTCTCTCTCCCTGATTGTGCTCCGTGTCTCGAGTTCTCGCGGAGAGAGACTGGCTCTCTCGTGTGCGCCATTTAAAGGAAAGGAGCGGGTGTCTTCGGGGCGGTCGCCTTCTCCTTCGTAATGTCATCCTTTCCCTTCCAGTGCCATGTGTATTTCTCGTTCGGGCGAAATCTTACCGGGCAAGCAGGTGCAGCCAACAATCTGCCGCCCGGAAATCTGTGAGTCGCTCGTTCACTGCTAACAGCCGACTCACAGTTTTCCGATCTTCTTACTATAGACCTTGTGCGCTGCTCACTCTTTCACTCTTTTCTCGACCGAACCTCTCGTTCACCGAGCACTTCTGACTCCGATAGAAGCGGGAAAACAATCGGGGCCAACAATTGGGCCCCGGGGCTGTGTCCGAAAACTACAGGGCCGCTCGGCGCCAAGCCCCCACCACCGTTCGCCGAACAAATCAGCGGCAAGCGCGTGCGCTGCGAGGAGAAAAGCACCAGGAAAAAGAAGAACGAGCCTCTATATACATGTAATATGTATATATTTGTATGTCGCTAAGTCTTCTACTACTTCCTCTTTGCGAATGTTGTTTCTCTATTAAAAAAAGGTCCGCCGGTTGGTTTCTTTTTACCTACGTGTGTCTGCTCTTTATTTCGTTTTTACACTCAATTGCATATTTGCTCGCCTAGCTGTCCGTTTATATTCTCTTCGTTCTCTCTTGCACACACTCACGCAACTTGCTCGTCTAAAAGTTCCTCGCGCTCGCACTCCTTTCTCCCTTTCTCTCGTTTCGCATGCACACACACAGACACGCACACTCCCTGTCGTGTTTGCTCAGTCACACGCGCTGCTGCTCACGTTAATTCATATCATTACGCGTTCTATGTTAGTACAATAGTTGGTTATTTACGGTAATGTCTAAACGAACACATATTATACCTCGATAACGTCGTGCATATTTATTTTTCCCGCCGTTTTCCTCTGTAAAGCTTCTCACCCCCCCCCCCCCCACCTCAATTAAACCCTCGTCCCCTTCCGCGCTTCTCGTTAGTGCTGCCCTCTGACTGAGTCGTCTTTCTCCCGGTTCCCCCCGTGCAAGCCTATTCTTTCCCCCACGACCGAAAGACTATGTACCTACATTTTTTAAATGTTTCTCGTTAAACTTTAATGCCTTATACGTGTATGTGTGTCGGTTTTCTGCGTATATCTTTGTTCTCTCTTTCTCGCGTTCGCACAGATTCACACAACCCCTCGGTCCGTCTCTACCTCCTCTTTTTGTCTCTTCCCTTCGTTTTAATCCTCGGGCACAGCACGCATTCCATTCTTCATGCATGCAAACACACTCGCTCTCTCCTCTACGTGACGCGCTCCATTCTCTCACTCGCTCGCGCACTCAATCGCTAATTGCTCTTTCTCGCTCGCTCACTCGCGCTCTCTCGTGTTAATTAGTTATCTGTGTGTAACGCAATTAAATGTGTAATAATCATTGGTATCGTTATCATTCTATCGTTACGTTAACGTTACTTCAGCGCTTTTTGCGGTTTACACCGGCTATCTCCATTAAATTTTTAATCGTCATTTAATTATTCTCATTATTCATTATTTTAGTTCCTTCGTACCGCCTCGTAATAATCGTCCCTTATTATTTCGCGGTCAGCTAGGTTTTTTATTCCCTTACTTAGTTCACGACTCTCGATTTACTCTCGTCGTCGCGAGATTCTCTCTCTCTCACTCTCTCTATCGCTCTCCAATTCTGCGCAACACACCTTCATCTCATTCTCCTTGCTCGGTCACCCTTGCAACAACAACCTCCCCCACCCTGCCACTGTGTGTGTACCCTTCGTCCTGCGCGTGTGCGTGTGTACATGGGGCGTGTGTGTGGGCTGGTGTCGCCTTTATTAATTATTATTGTATTATTGTTATCATTACCATTAGCGCTAAGTTCATTACGGTTTGCTCCTCGCCTTTTTTTGGTTTGCTTGGTTTTTTCTTCGTCTCTCTACGGAACTAAACAGCTGGTGGATGTGTGTCCGTGGCTCTGTGTGCGTGTGTACGTTTAATGTGTGTGTGTGTATGTGTGTGCGTGTGTGTGTGAGTCAGCCCTATGTGTACCAGCCTCGAAGCAGCTTCCGCTCTGCCGGCCTCGCTCCTGCGCTCGACCTTCCACCTCGGCTCCGCTCGCTCTTCCGTTATTAAGCCTGGCCTCATCGCCGCCGAACATCGTCTTCTCGACTTGCGCCTCCTCCGCCGTTAACACGCTCTGCTCTCCGGCTGCCGTCATCTTTCGACTGCTCCAGCTTCCGACTGAGATAGCGACGACCTCCGATGACGGGTCGGCTGGGGTGGCGCGTGGACCCTCGCGCCTCTCGGCGAGCCCCCTCGCTCGCCTGGCCCTCGGGAGCTCGGGAACACAACGGCTGAGGCCCCACGAAAGTCCAGCCTTCCGATGGGACCTCCTGGTTTTTAGGGGAAAAGCCTGCACAACTCGCGCTCCTGCGCGATACGCCGCCGCCGCTCTATGGTGGCTCCTGCCTCGCGGAGAGCCTGAGGTACTCGCGACGCAGCCTCGCCGAGGAGCGACGGACCTCTTTGACGAATCCCTCGCTTCTCCTCGCCTCTCCCTCGCCCCCGGTGCAGACCTTCGAGCTCGCCTTCAGCCGCTTGCGTTTCCATCTTCCGTGAGGGTGGCGGGGTCCGAGGGGACGCTGCTGCGCGCACTTCCTACGCGTTCTCCAACGGTACCACAACCACCAGCACCACCGGCTCCGCCCCCAGTCACCGCGTTTCCGGGAGAGCAGTCGCATCAACTGGCCCGATCTGGGACCGACTGGCCCGCCCGTCGGAGATCGCCACCACCACCACCACCACCACCACCAGCCACGGCACCGACACTCGATCATCACCCACTTCAACAAGGGCCACAGCCCCGTACCCTCGGTGCTCCTCGTCGGTCGCCCTGGAGGCTGCTGCCTGCTGCTGCGACGCACTCTTGTCGTCGAGGATGGTGGCTCTCGCTCGGGCGCCGGGTGCCCTCGGAGCAACGCTGATGGGCTGCAGCGCAGGCGCCCGATGAACAGGAGGAAGATCGAGGAAAGCCAGAGAAAGAGGCTGGACGATGATGCACGGTTGGAGGACGAGGCGATCGTCATTGAGCCTACGCGGCCGCTACCGCATAGAGAGGCACCTTGCTGCGGGTGAACTATCGATGGAGGGGGCATCGCAGACACTGATGATGACTCCTCGTCACCGAGCCCCTCCGTCGAAGTCTCCGTGTCTCGCAGGAACGGGTACTGCTGACCTGTTGGCAGTAAAACAGCCGTCCGACTTTTGAGGACACGAACACTTTATTCGGTGTGCTTGTCGCGATCGTATAATGGATTACTGACACTGCAATTAGCAACTCCGAGAAAATGACGGGTTCAAATTGTTTTCTTTAAAATTCTTGACGTCGCATTAACATATATTTTGTTAGACTAGAACAACTATTGTATCACCTTATTGGTTTTCTTTGAAACGTTTTCAATGTTCATAATCTGCCGAATGTATATCGAAATCGTCTACAAATCGTCGGTAGTTCTAGTATTAATCCACTCACCACTTGTAATTAATAATTCATTCGAGAAACGCAGAAATATCAATATATCGAAATGAAAGTTACTTAACAGCGATTATGTGATGCAAAGTTAATTATTGTCAATGAGAATAAATGATTCTCGCAATTAGAGAAGTGGAGCGGGGATTAGCATGGCGCGTGAAATTCCAACGGAATTGAAATCGAACACTGGACACGGTGGATCATCGCTGCTCGCTTGTTTAAACAGCATTAATCTTGGAATTATGCAACGCCGGCGTATCGGAGAAGCAGCAGGTGTATACGAGATCGACTTGGAAACACCGGTGGCACGGAGCTAACTGGGCAGATGGAAGGCGATGGAGATTGATATAATTGAATCGTCAAATTAATCGAAGCTCTCGGCGTGAACGCTCGCGCTCCCGGACTCGTCCGGCCGTCCCCTCTCTCCCCCTCGTCAGGACTAATGCAGTAACTTCTCCGGTGTGCCGCCGAATTAATGGAGATTCACTTGGCCGGCTTTATGACTGGGCTCTCGAGATTCCTCGATACCCTCGTTGCGGAGCGTCCGATCGCGCGAGTGGAGGAGCTCAAATTCAATGGGAGTTAACTGCGACGCCGCCGTCCTAACTTTTACTCCGATCGTCCGCAGACGGATGAGGAAGTTGCGAGCGATTCTGCGATGCTCCTCCCAGCCCCCACGAATTCCAGTGTACTCGATAATCAATCAATGAAAGAAGCGCTGACGAGAAGTCGGAGTGATCCAGATTCTATGCTCCTAATCGAACTATTTTTTTACTCCCATACAATCCTGAACTATACTATTCACAGTATTACATCAAAAGCAATGGAGAATTAAGGAATAATTATATTTTAAATTAAATAATAAATCCTTGCACAATGTTAATCATTGTATAGAAAACAATCTCAAACCCGTTATTTTTGCGGATGATGTACAGGAAGCCTGATTTAAGGGATTACAAAAAACTACATTGATATCTAATAAGAAAATAAATCCACGAAATAACCAAAATGAGGGTATCACAAGTGATTTCTGGCCTGCGGCCAACTGATGTGTAGCCTGTAATGCGAATCGAGCTTAATAACAGAAGAAAGAATGAAAGGGGATGAATTGGGCGGCGTGGGCGATTTTTGGAGCTGCTCCAATTTATTGTTGCATCCTGTAATGCGAATCGGAGTTAATAAGGGGGGAGGAGGCGAACAAGGGTGGCGTACCTGTGGGAAGAGACTGAATTGGATTGCTCTCGCAGTGGGGCGCCGTCGGAGGATCCCGACTCCTACCACGCTTCCGTGGTTCTCGTTCTGTACAATTGGCGCAGATCCCCGATCCTGGCGCTTCCTCCGAGCACACGTGGAAGCAGCATTCGTCTTCTCCGCTGCTGTGCAACGCTCGCGCCGCCTGCTCACCGGTCTCCGGGATGTTCGGGTCTGAAATCATTGCCTTCTCACCTACTATCCAACATCTCCACGCTTGGGAACGACATCAATTGACGCCCGTTTGTTCCCTCACGCTCCTCACACATTGTTTGTTCAACCACCTGCTGTACACTACTGGGAATCACCTGATTGACTATGCTATTGAAAGAGTAGTATGATTTCATTTGGCCTTTAATGAGTTTTGGAAATTGCTGATTTCCCTGTTTGTATAAGTGTTTAAAGATTTTGCACGAACTTCTACGACCTAATGATTGCTTAATTCAGTCATGTACAGGGTGATTCACTTGCCTTTGAATTACGACTATCCGATACACACTCAGGAAAAAGTTACCTTTTACATAGTAAAAGAATTTGTCATATATCTGTTCAGAAAATGTTAGTGATTGCCTTTTATATATGGAGTATAGATTATTAATTTGAATTATGTATAAACGTTTCTCAAATCATGATTCAACATCAAATGCATCATCGTGTAGATTAACTGTGCCATTAAAAGAGTGCAAATTACTCTCCCGCTCAATGATCTCCGGAAATTTGAGAGTATGTGCTTGTATACGTGTTTAGAAAATCCGCGCAGGCTTCGGCTTTCGCAGCACATATTTTCAGGTTTATCCGGCGCGAAGCATTTCACGGCACGAGTGGAGGAGCGTCCGATAACTGTCGGGAGACCGATAGACTGTACGGTGTGTCCTATTTAAGGGCGGAACACACAGCACGCTGGGAACGAGCGGCATTTTACCCTCCGTTTACGGCGCCTCTTCCCCTGCCCGAGGGTCATCTCCGTCGCACTTTTAGTGGCTCCCCCGAGCGCCGATCTCCGATTTCTTTTTAACTGCCGCCGCGTGCCGTTCACGCGCGCTATCATTTTGTTAACACCCACCGCCGATTGCCGATCGAATGATTTATCCCGCCTGTCGACGGAGTTCTACTGCAATTTGCACCATTCCGCAAGTTTACTAGTATTTTTATGAAGGTTAAAATTGGTCTATTTCAATCGGAATTATAAATTGTCTAGTTATTTTCATTGTACACCGAATGTTTACTAAAATGATATAGTATGTACAGATATTGTATGGTGAATTATTATATTGTATGCACATCGACATATTTGTATGCAACCACATACATGTCTGATTAAAATATGAACTACGATAATCCTGATTCACTCCAGTCTCGAGTTTATTGGCCACCTTTTATTAAACGTGTATGTAGTTGTATACTGACATATCCGATTTGTATACAACGTGTATTATATTATACACATAAACATTATGCATATAATTTATGTAATGGTATGCGTAATGCGCAGAATGGAATGAAGAGTTTGGAAACATTCGTGCACAATTATAATTACTAGCTAATTCATAATTACTCATAATATAGCAGACTACAACTGACAGAGGCAATTATAACGCAAGTGAATCACCCTGCACACAACATATTAACATTAAATTTTTATTCAATCATCGCATTTATAATGTTATTTGAGTGGAATGATATTATCCGTTATTCGACACAGTGACTTGACTACAAAAGGCATATTAATTTATCAACAGGCTCAGAATCGGCGCCAAAAGGAATAAGCGTCACACGTGGAAACTTCAATACGCACTCGGGAGGGATGGCACGTGTCGCGACGCACAGTGGGAAATGCGCGAACCCTCAATGCCGCTGTGCAATTGCGAAATTAAAAGCTTGACATTGCGCTTGCAGTGACGTGCCACGTGTGTTAATATACATGTATATGTGTACACATACATGGAGATACGTATCGCGCGGCGTTCGGCGTTCGTTACACACGGCGGAGATCTTCAAAGAGATCGGCGAAGAAAGCCTCTCGATAGGGGAGAAGATGGCGCCCTTTGTCTCTTTTCTCGTTAAGCTAGAGCCTGACCCCGTTCGCTGATATTCCTAATGATATTCAACCCCCAACCCTCTTTTTTTTGCACCCGCTCCTCCCCCCGCTGTTCACCAGAGCCAACCCCTCTTTTACCTCCCGACACGTAGTACGATCGGGCTCTATCCTTTCCTGTCGCTCTCAGCTTTTCCCTCGATTTTGTCCTTAGTTGCAATTCTCTGAAAGCTCTCGCCGACTTTCCACAGCGCAATTTGGTGCCCCTTTTTGTAATCGCTCGACGATAATGAGCCTGTTGCAGAGTGTCGACGGACTTTAACAATTGTGCGAATAGTTTTCGATTTGTCCAATTTTAAACTGTTCTTCTTTGCGTGCGTAATTGCAACTTTTGTTAGATGACGACTTAAACTCCCGATAAAATTAATGTGTGTTGTATATGTTGTGCACATGTGAGGACTAGACTGCGAAAGTTTATTCGAAGTCGTTTGCGCTGGCAGTGGATTATGTGGAATTCACACAGTAATAACTGTCCACAATCTTTCGCATATGTCGACTTCTACACCAAGAATGATTAATAAATTAATAATATTGAATAAACGAATGTGTTTGTTTGGATAAAAGTTCGCAGTGTAGCATCCCCATACGTGTCCTAACAGGAATCTCCGTCCAATGACTTTTAATGATCATGTAAAGTAATCGACAATTGGTTCGATGGACTGTCGAGTCACAGGAGGGGTGCCAAGAATGCTTTTTTACCCTTCTCTTGTCAACAACGGCTTGAGACGTCGATGGTATAAAATGTGGAACTTGAGAAGAAAGAATTAGTGTCATTAAGGAATTCATGCAAGTCTGGGACTTTGAGATAGGTTTGGCGAATTTGTGAAACGGAAGTAAATGGCGCTGGCTGTCTGTTGACGGTTTACCTCTGCAAAGGAAAGTAGGTTCGCCGGCGTATTGCGTAGGGTAGGCAGGGGCACGGTCGCCCGGAAGTAGATAAGGACAACGTTGTTCGACGGACTGGCAGAAGAACCGGCAGGGGCGCAGCCTGCTTCCAGTCCAGCTGCCCTTCAAGCTCTCCAAGTCCCCCGGTCCCCCGTGAGCAAAGTAAGGCACCAGAGAGCTGCACACCCATTTTCTATACGCCTCCTGCAATCCAACATTGAATAATAATCATTAGTCTGATTATAACAAATAAAGAAACTCTGATAAACAATCGAATCCGCAATGCAAATGCACAATTTAAAGTATAGTTCCGTAGGATGTGCTCATCATGAATCAGGGCTGACTTATGATTGACCTATACTATTGGCGAGCGGCATCGCCGCTTTTACGATCGACCTATACTAATGAGACCTGGCGTTCCTCCTGCTCAACTCATACATAGATCTTACTGTACATGTACAGAAGTCCTTGACGCGAGTAGCAAAAACTACTGGGTTAGTTAACAAATAATTGAACACCTATTAGAAATAAGCGCAATGGTTTTGTGGCCAACCCAGTGGAACAACCCTTTTCCAATATTTCTGGAAATCTTTTCCATGTTTCCGATAATGAGTCGCAAATGACTATGAAATATCATCTGCCAGTTCCTACATTGCCATCGATACGCATAAGAGGAGCAAAATGCAATTTATCTTTTCATACTTGGTGGAAGGGTAGAAATTTTACGAAAGTGTCTCGCCTCAGCAGGACCCGTGTGCGAGGATGGTCCTTGCATTCCTCGAAATTAGTCTATCTGGAGGGCGGAGAGCTAGATATGTATATGCGGCAAAAGCCCTTTTCCAGGAGGTTGGTGGGGGTAGATTCGGGGGTGAACTGGCCGGCGGAGGCAATAAGGCGGGTCAGTGGCTGACCTACATACCCTTTAAATGTGGCCACTCTTCTGCATCCTCTAAGAGCCTGCTATAATTACAGGCTGAGCCTGAGCGTCGAGAGCGGGGATATCTTTTATCCGGCTGGCGAGAGTTCTTCCCGTCATATCTGCACCCCCACTCGGCCCCCTTCCCCTTTTTATTCTGACTGGCGAATCTGCCTTATTAAATTCTCTGTGTACCGGATAACGCTGAGTATCACTCGCTCCCCTCTTCGTCTGCAGCGAAGAACAAGCCCACCGCGATGGGAATAATTGTTCCTCATTGTATTTGATTGACGTGGGTGAGGCTATCGGCGAATGTCAAAGCTTCGTATGGGATAAAGCGCAGTGTAGTTGGAAACCGGGGATGGAGAGAGTCCTTCAATGGGCTTCCGTGTATGTATTTGTGTTTATTGAAAAAGTATAATGCAGCAGGCTTATAATTTAACCCTTAGGCATTGCTGCGACTTGAACTTACAGAAATGAGCTCTAGGAGTTTATAGAAATACGTAGCGGGGAATTTAAACTTTAAAGTGTGAGTCGATTTAAATATTAGATTTTTTTACAATAATTTTTCTTTTTCGTAAGTGCTTACTTATAGATGGATCTCACTAAATCAGTCTGTAACACACAAGGGTACAAGCCAAGTTTCCCCAAAGAACTCTCGAGATCCCAGTGTAATCGAAATCGCAGCCGATTCATCGAAAATCTCGAATGACACCAGTCAAGCTCAATCATCGCCAACAACCCTCACCGAAACTGGATGCACCGACTCAAGAATGCCCGCCGGCCACAAATTACCCGGCCGACATCATACACTCGCCGGGAGAATTCCTGGGATGCCCAGCGCGCCGATATCGGCCGATCACGAAGCGGCAACGATTCCCCGACGATCCGTGTGAATGCGAAAGCTAGGAAAAAGGCTCATTGGACGTCGGGAAAAGGGAGAAGGGAGGCCGAAGGCCGGGATGGGCCACGCTTGTTCCAAATCTCGAGTAGCAAGTAGCGAGAGAGAAATTGGGGGCTTCGATAACGAGAACCACTCTCTTCCTCTCTCCCCGTCTCTCTCTCCCTCTCGCGAGGGAAATCCTCGCGTGTGTGTGGGTTAAGGATTCCAGCAGGACGAGGCGACTGGTGCTGCTGGTCGGCGAGCGAGCACGTCGAGCGGAGCTCGAAATATTGCACTTCGCACGGTCTAGTTGTATCGCATTGTTCCGTGGATCGCTCCCCTTTTCAGCTTACTCTCGCGCCACCTCCTGCCATCCCCCTTTTTTTCGCTCTTCGACCTTGCCTGCGTGTACCTCTTTCTCTCTCCCGTACTTGCTCGGTTAGTCGGTTGCACTCGCTTCTACTTGCCGGACGTGCACGCGGATTCCCCCGTTCTCCTTTGCAGTGGGTTAGACTTCGCGCTTTGTTTCCTCGGTGTGTGGCGTGCTCTCTATACTTGCTTTCTCCTGTTCCCTCTCTCGAGGCTTAACGCTACGCCTATTTGCACTTTTGCATTTTTTCTTTTGTTTACAAATTCTAGCCTCATCTATGGCACATTGGTCTGAAGGATTGGTATTTACGGTTGAGTTTGTATATTTTTTCTTGCCAAGTATTTATTTTAACTAATGTGGAAAATGCCTTTCTAATATATTCTTTTGGGGGCTGTGTTTTGGGTAGTATCATATCATACGCTACACCTATTTGTACTTTTGCATCGACCCCCTCGAATTTATCACCAACTCTCTGCGTATCTACATTAATGTATAAGATTCAATAAAAAGTTTACAAATGTTAAAAGCTAGTGAATGAACTTATTGAATGAATGAGGGACACATCTGAAAAATACTAGTGAAGCAATACAATGTTGCTCAGTCATTGTTTCCAATGATGAACAAAAATACCAGTTCCTTGGTATTTCGAGATTCTTAGTATACGAACATTTTTAAACCTTGCTGTCAGCTCACGGGAAGAAACGAGAACAAGCGAGGGGCTGGAACAGCAGACTGCAGCGATGGTTCAGTCATTATCGAAGTACTGGGAAAAATTTCGCGCGACTGCTGCTAACCAGGAGAAAGAGAGAGAAAGGGGGAGGCTAGTGTAATGAGTGTCGGGAAAGTGAGGATGCGAGTTCCAGCGGAGCGTGGACGTGTGATTCTGCATTTCTCGAATTCCCATCGGGCTCGCGCGTATTGTGTGCCGGGGAATTCCGTGGAGAGAAATTGGCTTCCATAGTAACGGGGCCTCCACATGTGTGTGCGCCACGTGAGGAGCTGCTTTGGAGTTAGAGTTACAGGCAACGTGTAGGTGCTTACAACCGTCCGTAATCAATTTATCGTTCGGCCTCTCCTTTCGCATTCCCTCAGCTTTTCCTTTCAATTGTACTATTTCTCTCTGAATTACAGGACAATTTATTACTCCCACAAAGTACTCAATTGTTCAAGAGCACTCATTAAAGTTCCGACATTTGTTGCAGTTTGACACGATCAAATCACTCAACTCAGTGGAGCCTTCGTCATAGCAACATACAACCCACACTCTAAAACACATCTCCCAAATCCAACACAGAGAAACAACATAATTCAACTATCCTCAAAATTCCGAATGATGCAAACCAATTTGTGAATCTACCGTACAACAATACTCCATCCCGAAGCTCGCCAAGAGTCATCGACCAACTTTCCAGACCTCACATATCATCGGACACGCCAGCACCGACTTGGAAACAAGCACAACGCGCTGTATCGAGTGTCAAGACTCAAGACCGAAGACCACCCTGCTCCCCTGGCCGCTCAGGAGGGTTTGAGGTGGCCGAGAGTGAAACTGGGTTAGTCAGCAGCGAGTGTCGCCCCGATTGGCTTGATCGACGGTGAGTGTCTCAATTTCGCCGGGGGCGCGACGTCGCCGGCGATCCTTGCGGCTCGCGGATGAAAAGAAGCGACTAAATTTGTTGTTAAAGGCGGAGGCAGTGGAATATTGCGCGGGGGGTGGAAGGAGAGTGGAGTCGGAGTCGGTGGAGACAGAGGAGGGCTGGGTCGGCATGAGGGACCGGAGGGTTGCAGTGAGTAGGTTGGTGGGTAAGTTGATAGGTAGATAGCTACCTACACCTGAAGTACACTCCAAGCTGGCTGACCCAATTCTCTGCTACCCTCCTCCGAGTATCTGCGTTCGAACTAGGTAGATGCGGCACACTCCCTTCCACCCTGCCTCACCCCTGCATTACCCTCCCCCCCTCTCTCTCTCACTCTCTCGCTCTGGCGTCCCTTTCTTTCGATCATTCGACGATTCGACTGGCTCACCGTCTCTTGACTTAAGCAACAAGCCTTTACTTCCGCACTACCGAAAGGGATTGATCGATCGGGAGGCAGAAGTCAGCCGGGAATCCCTGACACGCTCAGGGTGAAATGGAGCTCGGGCTCGTGCAGGCACGTGTGTCTTGTCAGGTATATATATATGTATACATACGTGTATGTGGATGCCGAGTTGGGTATACCTAATTTCTCTCCTTTTCCTTATGAAAGTCAATTTCTTAGCGCAGAACACTTTAGACGTTCTTTAATCGTGGATGGGTGATGATTATCGTGACTTGTTGAATTTATTGAATTAATGTTTGGTTATTTATTGATATGCCGTGGTTGATGTATAAACATTTACTGTCGTGCAGTGAGAAAGCAAAGGCTGGCATGTTAGACGATTGGAAGCATCGAACAATTGTCATTATCCAACGATTCCAGTAGCGAGAATCTGATGGATCAGAGCTCACAAACAATACTTCGTTCTCTGATTTCCTCGAGAACTGAATGATGATTCCCCGCTCTTAAATCATTGTCGTCGCGGATAATCCTTCGCGGGCGGTAAGGTGGTACGAGTCGAGGAAGAAAGGGGAGGAAATCGTTGATACTTTGCGGGATATGCTGGTTCCTTTTGTGAGAGGACGCCTCAGTCGTCTCTTTGGCGCCGCTGATGGAGCGCGTTAATTTCTTTTCACTTGGACTAATGTACATCGGGACAGGCTCGAGTCGCCTTGCTCCACTTTTCGCCGCCGCCTTCTTCTTCGCATCTCGGAGACTTCGACTGCTGGTGAGCGCGCGAGACTTTATCTTAACCTGATTTCGGTCTGGATAGAGAACCCCTCTTTTCCCCGGATTTCTCGATGCTCAAAAGACACGTGGATCTATGTTTCAACGCGTCGTTTGTACGCTTTTTAATAGCAGATGCCTCTAACGTATTTTTTTTTTAAATAATCGGTCATGAGTCTCCCATGATAACCGTACAGAGGATATTTTCCCGATTTGACTGAAGATAGTCGCGAGACCCCAACTGTGCGCCACGTGACAGCCTCCGGACCACTGATTCTGCTAACTGATTCTTAGGTTTAATGCTTGAATTGTTGAAATATGATGAATTCCCCAAACGGAAATTTTCGAAAAATCCAAAGGACAGGAAAAGGAAGATTTTCTGAAATCTTCTCTGTGCTAAATGGTTGAACTCTTGTATTCATTAGTCCATTAATTAGGCTTAACCGATTGATCGGCGATGGAGGGTGACTCCTCGAATTTCGCATTCCAAGCTGGATGGAAGTAAGAGGCTCGGAGAAACAGGATAAAAGTGATTGCTCTCGTGTTCCCTTTCAACTGGGCCGAGGACCGGCGAATCGAGGGGGGCGAGGGGGAAGCGTGGACGACCAATCGTTATCACGTAATCAGCAGGCTCTGTGGTTCCGAGCGAATCGATGCACGGCTGGCCGCACAAAAGGGATTAAAAATCCAAACCGCAGGTTTTAAACGACCTTAATCACGCGGAACGAGCGAGAAACGGAAAAAGTGGCGACCAGAAATAGCGGCGGCGGCCGCCCTGTAAACCCAGACCGGGAATTCCCGGGAAAAATGGAAATTTGATAGCCGAGGGAATCCGGTTGACTCCGCTGTCGGGGCAACTTTGTAGCTGCGCGAACTCGAAAATGAATGAACTCGTTTGCAAAAATTCCCACCGAACCCCTCCTTTTTCCCGATTTCCTGTCTGGCTCGGATTCCACTCAGCTCGAAGGAGAAATCAGTGAACTCGGCAGTCCCAATTGTTGAACAGGCAGGCGGTTCTATGCGAAAAGTTTCGATTTCAATTAATTTGAAACTGCTCGAGTCAAATTACATCTCAACGATTTTGTTTCTACGGGATATGCTTTACATCGATCTTGAGCTTCACTGATCGCACCGTCATCCCAGTGTTAACAAATCGTTTACGCAACAAAACTCAACCGGGTTTCCGCGGATCCATGGAATCAGAACAGGCACTGATTTTGTTTTGTCAGGAGAGTAACATTTCAATTACCAAGGAAGCGGCGCGCTCAAGTGCGATTCCACCGTCCAATTAGATCTCACCGGGGAACTGTTGGACCTTGCTTGTCGGCTAAGTTTCCTGCCAAAGATCGGAACTTAAAGGAATCGTATCACGAGCAAACAAAGCTACCCAGACGCCGGGGATTGAAAAGTAAACGTCGCTCGATTGATAAGTAGAGAACCGCAGTGGTGTAATTAATCGAAAGTTAACAAGAGAGAGAGAGAGAGAGAGGGAGAGAGAAGTCCAGAGGCATCAATTTCCTGGCTAGACTTTCAAATTGTGCTCGCACCCCCGGAACCACTAACCCCGGTGCTGCTCCCACCGAGTACAGGCTCGCTTACATCCCGCCCGGGTTATAAACGTGCTTTTGAGGCCACGAGTGCCATACTCGGTGTGCGCGCCGGATTAATTGCCTCCCACAGCATCCACAGCACCGAGGAGCGCACGGACATCAACGAGGGAACGGCAAGACGCCTTTTCCCCGCGGGCAATTAAGATGAGTATTATTATTATATTATTAATTAGAATGTATAGTTTATCAGTGCTTGGGCAGGTTTGTTGATGCTACAGGCTTCGGCCAAGTTAATGTCACCAAGGGAATTATTAAGTTAATTGAACTTGAAGGGAATGAACATTAATTTCTGAAAATTGATAATATTGTTAGTGTTGTTATTGGAATGCACCCCTTCTAACAGGGATTTGATCTGACTGGGAAAAAGCAAACTATCTGATTATTATTAGTTTGATTTGATTTTTACTCTGATTTGAATTTTACTGGCAACAAATCCAGTAGCCAGCAGTGCATTCGGATGGAATTTGGCAGTAAAAGTGATGTTATTTGAAGCAATTCGAACATACGTAGAGGTACTAGATGGAAGTAAAAAAAGAAGACATATGTTTCCAGCCTTTTCGAGAAACCTTCACCGCAAGATGTTTCTGTGCTGTCGCAGGAATGCAATGGCACTTCAAGGCCACCTCGTTTTCATTCTGTATTATCGCACGAGTACCAGAACCAGGGGCAATGTTTCCCCATTGTCGCGGGTACCATTTGGAGAACAGCTCGCAGCCTTATTCCCCTTTGCAGCCGGGGGCTGTCTCCTCCGTTCGTACATCCTTTCTTCCTCCAAATTGGCCCTTGCCACGGCAATCTCTCCATTCACGGGGCCGAGGCGAAATTTCTCGGGGAATCGGCCGGGGAAGCTTTAATCCCCGAAGGTCTAAGTGGAATTAGCGCGGGAGGAAGCCGAAGGGCTGCGCCGGTTTAGTCGAATTCTCGAATTCTCGAGGAGCAATGAAATAATATCGATAATACAGAGGGGGCTAATGTCGCTGAAAGGGTCGCGGGGTAATTATAGAATTTTAATGAAATCTAACTCTCGTCTAGTTGACTCTCTCGTTCTCTCTGCTGGCTCGAAGGCCGCCGCCGGCGAGGCAGCGCGCCGCCTATAACCTACTTTGATAATTGCCGGCAAAGATACGAGGGCCGTAATTTCGTGATTTTAATGAAATAACGCGAAAAGTGATCCTCCACGATTATTAGCTGACCTTACCTCGATGGACGCGCGCGCGCCCGCGCATCCCGCCGAGCACACTTGAAGATTACCCGCCGAGAGAAAGTAGTTATACCGAAATGCGCGCATGCAGATGAATTTGCCGAGTGGCTCGGCCGATGCGATGTCTGCTTTTGTTAGTCTTGTTCTTCCTTTCATGAGAGATTTATTAAGAGGCTAGAATTAATTATACACTTTTTAACGTTGGGATCAGTCAAGTTCTTCCAAGTATCACGTTTCAGAAAAAGGGCGTACACTTGCAATTGTTTATTGTTTCGTTTCGCTTATTTTCGGGAACAGGATTTCTAGTGATACATGTGAGATGACATGGAGAGATAGGAAAAACAGAAAGGAGATAAAAATTCAATAGAAATAACAAACTGAACGATTAATTCGCTGTCAACCAACAGATATGGTAAAAACGGCATTTGAATCATTGCAGGATTGTTTTAACGTTACAACAGATTGCAAAAACAAACTAGTTGCAGGAGGAAGAAAACATTCCCTACAAGTTCCATTCCTGCGAGTACAAAATCCTAAGTGCGTGTCTAGTCCAAGGTGGAGCCGGGAATTCCACCGACTAGAAGCCTAGTTCATGGATTCCCCCGAAAAGTGGGCAACCAGTCCTCGTTACTACAGGATCCCAATTCCCCTCATCGCCAGAGGGCAGCATACTCCGCACTCTCTCAGAACTAAGTCCACCATCCTCCCACCACAAACGAGCAAGAACCCACGAAAACAATATACAATCTGACCACCCTTGACTCCAACCAAGCAAAACCCCTTCTCCAGTGAACTAAGCAAGAGAGAGAGAGCGCGAGAGAGAGAGGGAGAGAGACGGAGCGAGGGTGACGTAACGTCAGCGAACAAAGTGTAGTAGCTGCCTACTGGCACGGCACGAAGTGGGGGGGTTGGGGGGTGGAAGTGTTGTTCATGTGTCGTATCGAGTGGCAGAGTGCCGATGGAGGAGCGGCTGGGTTTCTCCCTCGTGGGCCGACGAGTCGGGGGCGGCGGAGGGATCGCGCAAGGGGTGGTTGCTCGGTGGTGGAGAGGCGAAGTCCGGAAGAGCCAGGAGAGGGAGAGAGAGAGAGAGAGAGAGGGGGAGAAAGAGGGTGGCAGGTTGGCCCGCTCGGATGGGGTGGCTCTGTCAGTGGTGGCTGTGCTGGCGGTGGTTGGTGGTTGCAAAAGCAATGCCCTCAGTCACGGTGACCTGGTTACCTGGCCCATATCTGCTCGCCCCTTCTCCCGACTCTACCCTAAATCCCGACAGAGCGCCCTCTTCCCTCCTACCATCGCCACTGGCCTTCCACTCCCTCCACCCCCCACCTACGACCCTCGTGCTTCCCAACGACCCGCTGCCACCCTCTTTAACCTACTCCTGCAACCCGCCGCTACCTCCGCCACCGGTCTACCACCCCCTCGCCCAGCCAGTCCTGCTATTCCTGCGCCCGACCAGCCAGAGTCGAGCCCTGCCGAACAAACCCGACGGGAGTTCCTCCGCGCGTCTATCTGTGTGTATGTGTCTGTGTGTGTGTCTGCAGCTGCAACCCCCTTAAACTTGTCCGCATGCGGCCCCGAAATACGACTGCAAGGTGGTGATTATCGATGCGGGGCTTGCGTCTCTCCGCTTGACAAATGACGGGGTTGTTGATTTTGAGTTGGGAATGTTGGATGATTTCAGCGATCTTGGAGATGCTGGCTGGAATTGGGGAATTGATTGGGCGGGGAGAGTGTAACGCGCGAGTAATTGTCGAGGTGCATTCGGTGTCTCTCGGGCGTGTTTTTCGGTCGGTTCCCTCGGCAATTTTTCCTCGATGACACTCGGAGGTAGAGTCATAGAAGCTTCGCAGTAATGGTCGCGCGCTTCTGGCAGATTGTGCGCACGTGGCTTCGCCCTCGAGTGAACATCCTCGAGGAGAATTCGTCGATAACACTTGAGGAAGTATGGCCGTGGTTCCTTTAACTACTCTGGATGATTAATTCATACTTGGTGTACTGATTTCATTGAATGTAACTTTTCGTTCGAGTACAATTGGGAAATGAATTTATAACGATTGATTTAATAAAAATTATTTTAGTTTGGATATAAGTAATTAAAAAGCTTTTGCTTGTCGAAACCAAGTAATAAACACATCTCCCTATGTGGACCATAAGATAGAGGAGCAATTGGAACTTCGAAAAATGAATGAAAAACAAGAATAAATAAATTCAATCTGCAAGACATTCCAAAGCGATCGAAAATAATTCGTGTTCCCGTCACTCGGTTTTGAAAAATCCCGTGCAAACCCCACACACTATCGAAACCCTCGTTCGGAATGCAGTGTCCCGTGGCATTCATTGATTCTGAGAATATATTAACGGCCAGGAAGGTGCGCGGCATCGAAGCTCCGAACTTCCAATATTGTTGCTCGCTCGGCCGGTGCATGCGTCCCTCCTATTAGTCTCGCTCGAGAAAATGAGAGCGCTCCGCGTATTTCACGGACGAATATTTTCGTACTATGGGTCCACGCGCAGCCGCCGATCATTTATAAGTATGCGCCGCGCATTTCATTACTCCGCATTCACCAGGGGGGAATTCGGCCAATGGAGCCGAAATAGTTCCGGCTGATCTTCGGGATGCTGCGGGGGAAGTTGCTCCCTGCTTTAATTAAGCGCAAGCAGTACAAAGTACAACTCGTCTATGGCAACTGTAATACAGCCAATCAATGTTTCCTGGATATTTATACAAATATAAACTGTACTTATTTATGTATAAAAAGAGTGTTTGATGATAAAAGTTTGTCCGCATTATTCAAATACAGTTAAAGCTCTTGGCACCGAAACAGAACAATGTTGTCTATTAAAAAAGTCGCTTAAAAAATATCAAAAGTATTTCTATTAAAAATCATAAAAATACTATAACAGAGAATTCGGGTATATGAAAATTCAACTAAAAGAAGCTCCACCGTAATTTAAAACAGTTCAGAGTTTCCCCAAATTGGCTGGAACTCAAAATCAAGTTGAAATGATACTCATAGTCGTCTAAATGACAGATTGGTATTAATCGCGGAGTACTTTTGACCAATTAAAATGAAGTAGTTCGAGCAATCACTCGACGGTTAAACATTCAATAATCTAGCCGGGGCTTACTTCTCGCAGTGCGCTGTCATTAGGGCGGCTCGTTAGAATTAGAGCGTCTACCGGAAGCGGCGAGTGTGAGAAAGATCGGGCGGTAAGATAAATGGACGCTTCTACCTCGCAGGCGAGGAAACGTCGTGAAGGCTGGCGGCGATGAAAAGGGACGGTTTTCTAATAGGGAAGGGCGAACAGAGCGGTGTCAAGTAGCTTAGGTGCGACGACGTTTGAAGCACACACTATAGCGGGGTCGCTGCTCTCTTTCTCCGAGACCGTGAAAGGAGCGTGCAGCGCCGCCGCCGTCGCCGCTCTATTACACACATATGTGAGTAGATAGCGAGTAGAGCAGCCTCTGCCCACGGGCTCACAATCAGCCCGCGGCAAATGTGTTTAAACAGAATGAAGCATACGAGGCTTCCTTCCTTCTTTCTTCCCTCGAGGCCTCGCGCGCTTGCTTGCAATTTCCTTCGGGCGTGTTTGCCAGTTCGCTTTTCACCCCCCGGCGATAAAAGCTTTTTTACCCTTTCGACTGTTTCGGCCGATTGTATAAGATACAATGAGAATCGGATTACCATTGGAGGAGTAGTCTTGAGTCCACTTACTTCGTTTTCTGTTTTTTTGTTATTTACTATTTGGAAATATTTTTAATAAATTCGTCGTAATTTCGACTGCGACACTTTGCAACTCTATTTCCTTGTTATTCAGTTTTCCTAGGTACTTTTGACAATTTTATGATGCATCTGTTCAACATGATCTTGTACTCTTGCAACGAGTAAATTTTGGGGTTTGATACTTTGATTTTGACCGCAGAATTTGCTTATTTACTCGGTCAACAATTGCGACAACGCGTTAAACGTACGCCAGCAAAGTGAGAATTGGCAGTTGGTGCATTAATTATGCGATACTCGTCTTTCACAGCTCGGCGAAGACAATTGTCCGGAGAGCGCAGCTGTCTAGAGGGAAGAGGGAGGAACAAAGCTCGGGAAAGTGGGCCCGCGGGCGATACTTTGTGCCTCCCACGTGCCAGCCAGCCAGTCTATTGCAAATTCGAGCCTCGCACTTTCACTAGCCACGCGAGCCACATGAATTAGACACGACAGCAAGCTGCCGGGCGTGTTCCCCGACAGCCAGTCAGCAGAGTCAAAGTGAATGATTATCGGCAAGGATTAATCGTCCAATAAGCTTCCCGCCGGTAATTAACGCCCTTCGAAAATGCTTCCCCTGATTTCGGCGAGGGATACTTCCGAATTGCACGACAAACAACTGGTGAAATCAATTGAGTTTTATATGCATAAATAATAAACTTATATAGCATGATAATTTTCTCAGGAACCTCCACATATGCAAGGTCCTTACACGTTTTTTATTCTATTCTCCAATTATTTCCATTCGAACTTAAATGTCAATCCGATTTGTAGTAAACAAATAACAACTGTGCAATTGAGACTCAAATAACTCCATGTGTAATTTATAATACACCTGTTTCAGTAAGGGCTGAAATATACAATTGTTTACTTCATTCTGAAAAACGAACAGAAACAGTAATGAATGATTAAAATACTATGTGTCACTGTCCCATCCGAAAATCATCCAACAATAATAGGAATAAACAGCCACAAGTGGGAACAGAGCGCATAAGCCACTGCCTCCACTTCGAGCGTTTTGCGAGTCCCTTTGAAATGCGGATCCTTCTAATACCAAGCGGATAAAAGCAATTAGGAGATAATACCGGTTACATATGTTACGAGCTCTCGAATGCACTCGCTTTGACTTACGCCGCGCGCCGGCTTAAAGCACGCGTCCGCGTAGTTTCGCGCCGTGTATTAAATATGCGCCGGGCGTAGCTTCGCAAATTGGGCAATTGCGCGGCAAAGAGGATCGCGGGATTTTCGACGCCCGGGCAATATTCCAGCTTGGCACGTCGGTGATTCGGACTGTGTGGCCTGGAACAATTAGTCGCAGCCGCGAGCAGTCGGCTCGCAGACTGAAAGGAGAATTGGGAAGACAGCCTGCGGCAAGTGCGGTGTACACGGCAAGTAGAAGCTCTTGAATTCCGATTGGGGCTTTGCTTTGTTATTGCTTGACTGCTGATTTATATGCAACTATCACTTTCTATTGCAAATATTCCGGACAAAACAAAAGCATCGAATACTTTTTTAATACGGTTATTTAGTAGTTTGTTAATCCGCATTATTTACTCAAACATCCGCACTCTTGTTATTGCCCTTAAATCATTCTGGATCATCGCAGAATACTTGAAATGATCATCCAGCTGACTATAACCGCAATGGCATATCTGAGAAAGTATTTACGACAATTAAACTGTTGTCAGTTAACAAAATGGGACCAAATCAAAGTAAAGGCATATAATTTGTTTGATTTATCATTGTGCGTCAATTATAATAGATTGACATTGTAGTAAATAGAAAGCTTGAAGTTATTCAATTTAAATTAGCAAAGTGAACCTATTAAAGTTATTCCACATTATACATTCCATCCAGGATAAAATGTATCTGAGTTAAGCTTAAGTTAATAAAATTGATTTTCCTTTAACGAACTTGCAACGTGAATCAAGCTTAATAGTAGTTCGCAAGCGGTTAAACAGAGCTCCATTAGCCTTTTCCCACCCCATGGTCATTTATAAGTCATGCGCCCCATTCAACCCCCAAAGGAACGAGATCGTTGTCTGGCAACAACTCAATTGTTCGGCGGGTCATATCCCTTCATCAAAATCATTCCAGACATTACGGGGGTCATTCACATTGTATGTTTATGGGAAAGCAATCTATCCTTCATGTAACCCCTGACTCAGAAAAACAGTGAGTTTCAGTCTCCGGGACCAGCCACCATGACAAGTAACATCCCTGTAGCACACATGTATCGATGTATCGAGGCGGTAGGAAAGTCACAAGTCAGCGAGCGGCGATTTTTTCCTCGCCGGAAAAATGACGTGGGCCTCATGCATAGAAGGATGAGAGTCGATTGGTTGGCAATTCCGTCCGGAGCACGAATGCGCTAGGAGCCTCCTCACGTCCTGACAGGACGAAATAGAGTCTATTCCGTCAACCGGATGAAAACTCGACACGTCCTCTAAGGGCCAGCCTGGCGCGACCTCTAATGTTTGTCCTCGAGAGCGGCGAGTATCTTTTATCCTAACTTCTCTCTCCTCATAGCCGCAGGAAGCCTCTGCCTCCTGCTTTGTAGGTCGAGATCGGCGAATATCCCCACTGGAAGCTCGAAGCTCTGCCTAGCTGGCCGACGACAAAAGTCTCCCTCCTCCCCACTCGAATGAGCCTCGTGTTCCGTCGAGGAGGCTATGTGGCGTTCCGAGTTTGGAGAATAATAAAAGGCCGCCGCGAAAATCCCCTGGTAATCCGCTGCGGAAGTCTTCGCGAAATCCTTTATGGTTCTGCCGAGAAAAAGAGCGGAGGAGGAGAGAGGGTGGGAGTTCTATCTCTGTTTGATTAGCTCTGCCGGAAATGAATTTTCCCCCTGACCCACGTCGACTTCTACTTCTACTTACATGTTGCAAAATTGCCTGGCGAAATCCTTGTATGTACTATAACGGCGGCCCAATCATTGTGGGCGCTCGATGATTTGCGGGAGGGCGGAGATTTATAGTTGTCGTGAGCGGTGTGGTGTAAATGTTAATGTGAATGTTAGAGTTGTACCGTTTAATTAGCATCTCTCGTGAAATATCAATTTATCGTTTACCAACAACTACTTATCAATTCCGGCAATCACACGCGAACCTACACGTTCGGGTGCGATTACCGGGTAGTCGAAGAGAGGTGGGAAAGAGGCGGCTATTACCAATAAGAGGGCGGGAAGGCGCAGGCAGGTATTTCGATAAGCGTGAGAACTCTCGACGATGCAATTACGTTAACTGTATTTTCGTGGCTGTAATAGGCTTGTCTCGGGATTTTCGAGTGCTCGCCGCCACTAGATGGGTATTACATCGATTATTGGATATCGCACGAGAACATCCCCCTCCCGCCCCTTCTCCCGGAGAAAATAAGCTCATTTTCGCGCCCGATATCTTAAAACGATTTGGCAAGCGCGTATCCAGCTTGCATCCGATAAACTTCCCTCGAATTTGGTTACTTTTGACTAACAACAGGAATTCTTTTCTGCGTAAATCGGCCGAACGTATTCAACCATTCGAATCAAATACATCGTCGATTTTGTTGGATACACACTGCGGCTGAATATTCGCAGTGGTTCTGCATTTTTCTTTTAATTCATTTCAGTAAGTTATACTTGTATTCCGTTCAGTCATTTCATACTTATCATACAATCGTAAAACATACCGCATTCTATAACAATGATCTTAGATATTGAGCTGCAATTATTGCATTGATTAATTAATTATTAAATGAAGCAGCTTGCAGCCGCCCAATCAATAATCGCACATCACCCCTCACCACGCGGTATAAAGCAGTTAATTATATCACAAGAACTTCTTTCGAGTTCTCCAGTAGTCCCAGCAGTCTTCTCAAGTCTAATCCACTAATTTCACACGTGGAAGTAAGTCAATTTACAAAACAGGCTGCTTTTTCAGCTAGTTCCAGGGGGCGAGCGGCGGGTCGAGGCATAATCTCCAGGGCACTTTGCGAAGAGTTACGGGCAGAGTACCGATCGAACATGCAAATATAGAGCTCGCAGAGGGTGAAGGGTGAAGGGTGAAGGGAAGTTCGGGGGCGGTTGAGGGATCGAGGAGGATGAATCGTGGCGAAGTGAGGCCTCGTGGACATATGCGGATAGGTAAATGGTGCGAGATGAATGATGGCTCGCAGGGCCTTGCCCATTTTCGTTCCTTCCTTCCTTCCTTCACAAGGCGCCTCCGCGCGCCCTTCAACCCCTCGATTTTCATGGGAGGAAAACCTCCCCCCCCCCGTTCGCCCTCTCCCTCTCTCTTTTTCTTTCTCTTGCTCTCGCACCGTCAGCCAACGTCGCCCGACGCCAAAATATAAATCGTCCCCGCTGCGAATTGTCAGTTTCTCCCCTCCGAGTCCTTCGAAGAGAGAGCGAGGAAGGGACTCTGAGTAATTGCCGGAAGACTGGGCGGCACAGTCTCCGGCGATAAGGCCATTAGGCCAGACCTCATTGGCACGCTTCTCGATCCGGGGCTGTTGGTCTCCCCTTCACGATGACGCGATTTTAATCGAATCGATTTTCAAGCTGCCTGTCAGTGCAATGTCATCGCTTTTCGAAATAAACAGGAATCGCGTCTTTCAGAAGATTGTCCGACTCTTTCTTGGCTTGTACGAACTTTTAAATATGCAGAGCGAGTCTTTTATTTCCAGGCATAATAAGAATGAAGTAGATCTTCCCAATCGTTGAATAATTCCCGTCGATGGGAAGGAACCGAAATTCTATCGAGTCGGGAGAATTCCGGCGGTACTTCGGTGACCGTAAAACTTTCAGAATATCGTTCGATTCAAGAAGTCCATTAAAAGAATGCATTAAAAAATAAACATTGCTTTCCAATTTATGTATACGTTCGGCAAATTGTGAGATATTAAAATGGCTGGAAGTAAATTAATAAGTCAAAATGATAATTTTAATAGAGAAAACCAATGTATCGGTAAATCTAGTATTAAAAGGCATTAAAAACTCCTACAACTACTTATCAGTATCATGATACCAATTTTAAAGAAACAAATCTGAACCCCTTCATTTTGACGGAGCGGATAGTCATAGTGCTAAATGATTCTCCCGCTAGAAGAGTCAACTGCGAGGAAAAAATGATTCTCTCCCGTAAACACGTCCGCTCATTAAACTCTGAGATTAATCTATTAATCAGAGCGTTAACAAATTCGAACGCTGGCTGAACGCGACGACGCCGACGATGGAAGACGAAACTCGTCCCGACGAGGTGCTCCAGGCGGATGCAGCGCAGCATCCGTGCGGATCCAGGCAGATGCTGTTCTCGGAATTAGAGAGGCAAATGTTTCGCGAAACTTTGCCGGAAGGTCGGGCGGACTCCAAAAAGCGCGTGAAACTCCGCTCGTCTGTGCCTGCATGTGTACGCCCTACTCTGTTTACGACTTTACGCTCTGAACATAGAAATATGTGTGTGTGTGTGTGTGTGTGTGTGATTGTGCGTGGTGTATTGTGAATGCAGATGTGCGGAAATTGAATATCGCCTCATAAAATGGCAGGCAGCCGAGGCTGACAACCGCATAAACCACTGCACCCCGAGTCCGATAATTATGGGCCAGGAAATTTCGACGAAATTTCGACTTTCGGTCCTTCATTTACATTCTGTCGCGAGCTGCCACACTTTTCCACCTGGGATCAGTGATTTTTCACGAATACCGTTGAATCCCCATTGGACTCGCTGCTTTGTGTTTAACAAATATGTTTATTAAATTCGGCACTCGTTTATTCTAATAGATGTTCTAGCCATTTCGAACAATGACAAAAAGCTGAAGGTATATCTTCGAAATTATTCTTTCGATTTTGGAAATAATAGGAAGGGTACTTCCCTTGGGGTACTTCTCGAGTTTTCTTATTCAAACGGATTCATCATAATTCCAAAGTTTCAGCCTCAAAAATGAAAACAGAGGCCGTCGTTCAATCAAGCTCGTACAAACCATATTTTCCCAATTGTTGAAAGAAACTCATAGACATATCATCGACGGGTGCAATGGCGGTCTTTGGTTCACCTGCCACCGAAGTTTTAAGACAGTCTATCTATACATATTGTATGATACACAAAGTGAATAGGCTTTCGTGTTGATTCTATCCACCCCTGCCAAAGTCCAGATCCTAACTACGCCAACACCTTAAACAGCTAGTACTGAAGATATAGAAGACACACCGATACTCTAATGGCCAGGCTTTTTAGAACGAGATCCGAAAAAAGCAGTCGCTATAAATAACTCCCCTCAAAATAATCGGATTCGTCGACTTCCTCGAGGCAGCCGCCCCAGGACGGCGGCAGTAGAAAAAGCGGGCTTCGCCGAATATTTCGTCGGGCGCAAGTGGTTGTGTATAAATAACGCGTCGCGGCCAGGCGTCCATTTGCATGGAATTCCGTTTTTACTTGCGGCCGGGCGGATGGAACGAGAGCGCGCAGGAGGAATCGGGCGAGGGAAGGGTGACGTTAAACGGCCCGTAAATCGTCCGCTCCCGCCCTGGAATTATTCACGCTGCCCGCATTCGTCCGCCTCTCACCTTACGCCGACAGCTACACCCTGTCGGCAGTGTGGCCTGCTGCCCAAGGAAGCAGAAATATGACTTTTTACCAGCAAGAACTTGAAACTCCCATTTGAAAGCTTTTACTTAGGAAGCGCTGGTGATCTCAACTGAATCGGGTCGCGTGCGATAAATGTTGTACATTAATTTTGTGTTGATTTAAGTATAAATTTTAAATTCGAATATTTATCGATTAAAGCAACACTTCGGTATCCCAATTAAACCGATAAATTTGGTAAATAAATAATTATTGCTATAAGCTTCGCCCATAGCACAATTTTTGTGTTAAAAATGAAGTATTGTATTTTGTAGCTCACTGACACTTTTCAAAATAGTTTCGCAATAACATGTTAGAAGGGAACCATCCAAGGAATCAGTCCAACCAAAAGCTAACATTTTGACAGGCATTCCGAGGATTGTCTACGCAGTCGCCGTCGGCTTGCGGAAGACGTCGCTGAGGATTAAGCATTAAGCGGCATAAAAATAAAAAGTAAGCTTAAGCCGAGCGCCGCGCAGCTTTAATGGTTGTCGGAGGAATCAACGACACTCTTGTGGCGGTGGTCCAAGCTTGGCCGGCCGGCCCGCAGTGGCGGGCCGAGATTGTGTAGCTTTTTACGAGAAAGCTCGGCTGTACTTGAGGCTTGTACTCAACCGCACTCGTGCTTTCTGTCCTCGAGCAATGTGCACTGCCGTTGTCAGCACTCCGCACCAGCTTATTCCGCAATGTTTACTATCGGGTGACCCGGTATTAAGAACAACCACATCGTAATTGGGGGAGGAATTAAACTGTACCAGGCTCTATTTGCACCTGTTGATGGGTTCGTTAACACCTTAATTTCCATGGTGGTCATTGCTGCCCACTGCTTCATTCTTCACTTAAATGTTAAAAACCACAAACATCTAAATACAGAACAAAAACTACATTCATGAGTACTTTGCCCAAATGACCTAACAGTAAATTAACACTAAATCGACAGATGGGTTTATACTTTGTAAAAGTGATTTACTAACATAGCAGTTGTTTTATTTTCAAAGTCGTCAGAAATTCCTACAACAGTGCCAGCACAGTGTTAATAATTATAAAGAAACAATCGAGAACCCCTCATTTTGACGGGCTCAGTGGTTCCACTGTTAAGTAATCGATTCAATCAACCTGTACAGTGACGAAGTGTATTTTTCGAAAACGAAGAACAAACGGAACAAAATCTACAATACGATTACATCACTTTTGCGTACCATACTGACCCTCGATTGATTTCCGTCAGGCATTTGCATAACGGAGTGTTACAATGACTTACACAACTTTCCAGTTTAATAATTGCATAAGTCGATCGAGTGTAAACTTTGTACTTTCGATAAGATCGCTCTTTAATTTTGCGAGAAGTGTCCGGCAAGGCGATTGGGAGGATCGACCTAAAATGTGGCGAGCGTCGGCGCACGTATAGGTTGCACGTGTGTGTCCAGGACAAAGAGGGGAGTAGGCGATTTGGCAGGATTCTTATCGACGCTGTGTGCTGGCGTCCCTGCCAAGCGAGTGTGGTTTTATTCCGGCTGTTTTATGCTCTTACCGACCAATTCATAAAAGTAGCCGAGGATTTATGGGGACGATACCGAGAAGGGCCGAGTTACACTCGCAGGTATTGCTCTTTGCCGCCAGTGGCAATGATCTCGGCTCTAACTGCGGAACTACTTGACTTAACTGCCGAACTTAACACGGGTGTTAATCCGCAGTTGGATAGCAGCCTTGGTGCCTCACCGCAATTATGGACCAATAAAGATCCTCACACTTTTTGGGGGACCAGACGATTTTCCAACTTGTGTCCAGACAAGAAAGTCGCAAGGGCAACAAACACTAGAGAAGAATCGGAAGCGAGCTTTTATTTGATATTTGAGCTTTCTCTTAGAAAATACTTGCTAAAATTGCTCAATGTTTCTGTTGCCAGCAGAACTTTAGGTTCTTATGAAGAAGTTCTACAATAGTGTGTTAACATGGGAGTTTCTAAGGCCGTAAAAATGACAGGTTCAAATTTAGTTAATCATGCTGATACAGCTACTGGAATTAGTAATGATTTTTAATATAATCGAACGTTTCCAACTGCGTTTGAACTTTTCATAATCTGTCCACTGCATACTCAAATATACCAAAAGCCGTCGATAGTTCTAGTGTTAATATAGTAATCCCTTTAATTCGACAAGAGCTGCATTAAGTTTGATTTATATCGGAAAAGTAACACATTCTTGTTATGATTACCTTCAAGATTAGATCCGATCCGCCTTAGAGTTATTGTAGATCATAATAGACGCAATCAAACAATCTGAAGTTTGGATTGGAAAAAGCTAACGCAAATGGTAGTGGGAGCTAATTTATAGCAAACTTCATTACGAAACTCAAATACGAAAAGCCGTCGGTAGTTCTGGTGCGAAAAAATCGAGGCCGGAAGTCCAGGCAAATGCAGCTCGCCCGTGGAAAGCAGGGATGTTCCAGGGTGGTAAATAAGGCGTAGGGGGTGGAAGCGGACGTGTAGACGACTATCAATCAGAGCGGGGAGAGCCTAACATGGCCAGTGTAGGAAGGAATAAAGAAGGTGATGGACGAACGAGCCCGGCACCGTTCGATCTCCCTTTCCTTTCCTTCCGCTCGAACATAGCCCCGGGCACACCTACACGTTACTGTCAACCCCTCGCACCAACTATCCCTTCCCACTCTGCCAACGTGTCGATCTTCCCCTCGTCATAAGCGTCGCCGAGAGCTCCGAACGACGCAGCAGCCGGTGACACCACTCGGAAATTAAGCCTGCGAGTTACGCGAACGATACTTTATTTCTCGCTACACGTGTTCCCGTGTGTTCTCGACAAACTTGGACAGTTAATTGTGTAAGGTGGGCGCGCCTGGGGTTTTTCCATTTCCCAGCTGAACAATGACTGGGGCATCTTAGATGTCCTACTTGAACCCGAGGATACAAAATTAAGGAATAATCATATTTGTTATTTTATTAATTGAGACTCTCGGCAGAAACTTATTGGCAATCACAATTGCTTCTTAAGAAGAAAACAAAGTTTTTCTCTGGCGTTTTTATTTACAAGATTTACTATATTTTGTACGATTTTTCTTTTAGCGAGGTATGTAGTATACAATGAAGAAGACGATGTTCTTTCGAGGGTCGAAGGACGAAAGTTTCTAATTTTTACGGTAACACGAGGGAATAGCCATGACCATATGGCTCGTCGAGGACTCCCAAGACAGCCCTTGTATTGTCTCCCCTACAACCCATCCCCCCAGGACCCATGGCAACCTGACTATCCTCACTGTCATCTTGTCCACGCTGTGGAGAACGGTGAATCACGCCGTACTCATATCAAACCACTCGGAACATTATATAAATCAAAACATGAATCATCACTAAATAATTCCATGCCCTCAATCATCCAAAACTACAAAACAGATCAAAATTGTTTGACGCCCAGATTTCTAACTCCTTCATAGTATATCTACATTGCCATAATTCGGGGCGGAATATAGTTTTAAAGTGGAGCGCATCGGCGGACGCGAGCGTGATAAATTGGCCGAGGAAAACTCGATCGGGACACTGGAAATAATCGATGATCGAAATTGCCCCGGTGGACAGAGAGAGAGAGAGAGAGAGAGAGAGAGGGGGGGTGGTGGTGGGAGGGAGAGATTGTTGGATGGAAGGGTGGCGGATTTTCGTAGGGGTGGCTACGAGGGTAAGGGTATAGGCACCAGTAAGGATAAGGGGTGGTCCGTATATCGTATTAAAACTTTTCCTCTTTCTACTTTATTTCGCCGTATTGATCGACAGACTTTTCTGCTGCACGGCCGCATGGGAGGCCGGCCGACATTGTTTACGAGCCGTGTGTCCCGATATGTACCTATCTGTGCGTCGACACGGTTCCTCACTGGATTCGAGTGGGAAATATTATTTCCAACCGAATTTCGAGCAACAGCCGAGTGCTAGTTACACGAATATACTAACACCAACTACTGAGCGCTTTTTCTATTCATTCGTTTAAAACAATTTGATTTACAACGGACAGGGTTTGTCAGTAGTTCCGCGAGGATTGGCGATAGCAATTCCGAGAAAACGAAGCTAATAATCGCAAAAGGTCGCTGATTCGGAATTCAACAATGTTTCGAGCTACACTTATTGTTACAGAACTATCAGACATCCAATTGCCAGTGGGAAATTGCCGGCAGTGTCGCTCGCAGTGTACGCACTCGTGGTTCACGAGGGCACTCGACACTATTTTCGAGGGTGGCGACAGGTTTTTTCCTCTCGCCCCATTAACTCATGTCAGAAGGACTCATTGACTGCAGCGCTCACTTAGACTCGCACTCTCTCAGCCGCACTCGCACTAAACGACGCCCTGAGAGCGAAATCTATGAAACTTACATCTCGAGTGGACGAGCGTGCCATGCAGGTGCGAGCAGTGGCGACACGCTTTATTACGCCAAGTGTCCGTTTCAAAGTGAAGTTTTCAAGAGCAGCTATCCAAACATTCCAAACTGGTATTTCTCAACGTATAACATCCAAAAGTACTCTTAGAGTGTTTCTGTTTGAACTCTCACGCGCGTACAAATATTATTTTCAAGAGGTAATCTCGAGCTGTTTATTCTCAAACTAGCAGTTCTGTTCAGCAGTCCGCCGGGCGGACCACTAATGAGATAATTAACCGCTAATGCTTTGCTTCCCTCCGCTCTCGAACAGTGTAAATCCCATCGAGATCGGTTCAGTAATATTTGCTCGAAAAAGTGCTGAAAAACACATGTACAAAAAAAGAGCGCAGATTTATGTACAGAATAATATAAAGATGAGATACTGAATACTCTGAGATAGGTGGACGCGCAGTAGTATGAGACCACGATGCTAGGCGGGCCAGCCGGGCCGGTGCTCGACTCGCACCACTTGAAAGCGATCGGAAAGGAGACAAGCGAGGGTCTCGTTCTCCTCCGAGTGAAATTAGGCGTCGACGATTGCCGGGATGGCTCTGAAATGGCTCGTAGATGCCGCACGAAGTCCGGGCCAATGGGACGTGATTCAGGATGGGTAATAAGGGGCGGGAGGGAGAGGAAGGAATAGAGATTCCTTGAGACGCGTGGCTGTCGCCCGGCAGCGCTTTAGGCAGAGTTCCTTTCCTTCCGAATCGAAGGCACCAAACCGAAGGATGCCTCACCCTCTGATATTGATCCGTATTCCATCCGCGCGGAACTGCTCCGCCAACGCCTTTCCCTCCTCTAACCAGCCCGGCCCACAAGCTAACCCGAGGGAAAGACCCCCTCCTGCCCTTCCTTTCCTGCCCGACCCTTAGCCTTACCCTTACCCGTACACACACGTTTCTCTTTCTCGAGCTGCCCTGCCGCCGTTCCTTCCTCCCTCGGTTTCCTTCGATTCCTAGTTTTACGCAGGAGAGCGCACAACTCTGCTCGGCGAGTATCCTGTTTTCGGCGATGGAAGCTCAACTCGACTCCGAGTATCAGGAATCGTGAAGGGTTTGCCGGGAATAAGGACGATTATAATTTTTAAATTCGCGCCGTTCAGCAGTTTCACTGCTTTCAATGCGAGATATTGAAATCGGTGATCATTAATTTCAGCCCCTCGGTGAAAAGGACTGCTCGACGCGAATAACGAGGGGATCGCAAAAACCGGACAAACACACATTGCAGAATAACAAAACGACTATTCCGGAAGCTGAGAATTTTTGCCGTCGAGCACCGCGCGCGTCCGATTCGCGAGCGCGCTTGATTTCCCAAACCGATTTCAATTGGATCGATCGATTCTCCTGCGAATTCCGCGTCCACCCGCCGCTTTGGAAAAAGCGGGCGACATATAGCTGGGCCGCATCGCGACGCGTACAATTGGCAAGCGAGGAAGCAAGCAACCAAGCAGTGATATGATATATCCGTGATGTTCTTGATCAAATTAAATTTTATCCCGATCGCTCTTGCTGTCCCCTCGTAATTTTCGGTATATGGGTCACCACTACCCCCGACCAACACCCACCCCCACCCCCCGCCACCCCTCTCTCGGCGCCCTCCGCCGTCAAATCGATCGCCATCGCCACGGGGTTGTATAACCCAGCTCGATTCTCGATTCTCGATTCTCCACGCGCGTAATTATACGCCCGGCAGTTGATCGACTTTCTCTCCTGGAATGCTGCATAGGTAGGCAGGTGCAAATTTGCCGGATTTATCATTTTGGATTTGGCTCATCGACAAAAAGACCACCATGAAAGGGGGAAAGAGAGAAAGGACTCGTTCCACGTTTTTTTTCTGCGGGGAGGGTGCCTTTGCTGGCTATAATTTGTCTCGCTGTGTCAACCGAAGCTTAAAAGGTCTGGGTGTAGGTTTATGGCGGCGTTATCTACGGCAAATACCGCCTCGGACAATATTTACTTTTCTTATCCAATTTCTGTCCCCTGGCGTCCACCCTGGGAGGCGCGCTCGCGCATTAGAGCCAACCGCCTAATTATCCGGGCGTAAAAAGTTGTCAAGGAGCATCGTAAAAAGTGTCCTTTAAGGCTTGCTGCGGAATCGATCGATCAACGATCGATCAAGCGACTGATCCGCCCCGGATATTCCTCTCGGCGGGTTTAGGCATTCGAGGGTTCAATGCACCGGGCGAGTTCCGTTCGCACTTTCGCCGAGAATTCAATTGGTGTTAGTCTCCTTGGGCAAAGTGCAAGCCGACGCGCGCCGTCTAAACAGAACACGGCAGAATGAAATTGCGCGCGGTGCATTTGTCCAATCGCGGCTTGCTGGCGTTTACAGCATTTCCAGGTTTTTTCTGGCACGCTCGCAAAGCGAGGACAAAGGGGATTGTTGTCGGTGGACGCAGGGACAAAAGGGGGTGCACCTTCCTCTCTTGTTACAGACTCTGTAGCTCCGTGTTACACGATACCGGGCGTTTTCAAATGTCATTAAAAGCCGGTAAGAATTTTCGGGGTCTGCCTCTTCTCTCGCGCTTTCTGTGTTCGAGAGCGCACCCTTTTTTCTCCAGTACTCCGTCGGGACCTTTCGACGGCCAGACGTCTGCCGCGAACATTACAGGAGTCAATTAAATGGGACAAAGTGATTCGTACTTTTCCATTAGTCCCTCGATAACGTAAATACACACCCCACGTTTTTTATTGCACCCTTTGGAGCGTAAAGAACCAATAGGTTTGGGGACACACCCCCTTCTAGCCGGGGATTGTTGCGGTGCTTGGCAAAATAGTTCAGCACGAATTTTTATTTGACGTGTTCATCAAGAAATAGCCAGGAACCGCACGTTAACATTGCTGAAAGCCTTAATTTGTTTCATTAACGTTGAGTCGCCTCAAGGTTCGGGGTGCATTATGGAACACAGAGAGGGGGCGGGGGCCTATTCACATACCGACCGATATTAGCGTCTCTAAGATAGGGAGCACACCAAATTTGTGCTCATACCGTTGGACATACAGTTATTAAGGTGGATTTCGAACCCAGCCACCCGCGCAGTTCGTGAATATGTTGAAAAAACAGCGGTAACAAGTCAGGATCAAACCCGCGCCCCGCTAATTGCGGCTTACGTGCTTATCCCACTGAGCCACTGCGCGGGGGTCATTGTCGAACACATTATTTACTGCTCGCAATTAAATAAAAACTATCGATTAGGGAAAATTAAGGAAAATCATAACATAGTTTGCTCAATTTTGCAATTTCCAAATTGCACAAGTTCGTACATGCAGAAACAATCATATCCAATAAAAAAAGGGGTTAAACTCATCATTAAATCATATCAGTTACAGACAGAGCTATTTAAAAAATAGACTAATAAAAGCTGTTTTGCCGATTCAGATGATCGGATCAACTATTTAACAATAACATCAAAATCATAAGACACATTACACAATTTACACACGTCCAATCCCACCAGACCCACAATATGTTAGTTAGCCGAATATTAAGTCGTATGAATTAAACACAAAGCTAATTAAAACGGATGAATTAAGAAACAGACAAATAAAAGTTGCTCTACCAGCGGAAGATGATCGGGACGAACTGTTTAACAGAATTCCTCACAGAAAGGACGAGGAAGCATAGTAGAAGTAGCGGTAGAAGGCACATCGAAGTAAAGATAAAGTATTCATGATATCTCAAGGGGCCGAGAGGCCGCACGTTAGCCCAGGTGCGGGTGTCTCGGCATTAAGTGTACGTAGGTTTGCAGACACGTACGAGCCCCTTTCTCAATGGTCGTTACCGAGCACGCCGCTGACATGAATAATGAGCCCCCCATTCAACAGGGGCTTGAGTCATCCACGGAAAGTGGACCGAGAGAAAGAGAGAGGAGGAGGGGAGGAAAGAGAGAGTTGGCTATTATGCAATTTGAGTATTCAGCTTTCTTCCTGTTGCGCCCGAGAACCTCGGCGATTCTTGGCTAATTCCTTCGATAGGACCTCCTATCAGCCAACATTTGCCAGAATACTGTCATGGATTATGTTTTTGTACACTCTCCACTTGATTCCTTGGCTCCAAAGCCAATTGTTGGACAAAAGATGATTGACGAATGATGAACCGGTATAGTAATAAGCATTAATTTTCAGGGTATCTTGTGTGGCATCGACAGGACCACTTGTCGACCGAGATATATTCGAATACTGTCAAATATGATTTTTTCTAGGTTTCTTGTATTTTTTTCTTCAGGGAACAAACACGGATACTCGTAGCAATGACCATCAACTTCAAGGACACCCAAGGACATCAAAAAGGTCGAGAATTTACAGTACCCTTGTCTCTGAGGGTAAATTGTTTGCGCTCGGTTTGAACTCTGTTCCGACGAGCTTTGATGTTCCTGCGTATTTCGAGCCTTTGCGGTCGGCGAACTTCTCGATTCGAGAGGTTCGTCGAGAGAATGGCCGAGTTTCGGCGCAAACAGTTGATTTAAATTCGATTCGGCAGCGATTTATCTCGCGATTACTGTGACGTCTGGGAAGATTGATATCCGCGGAATATGTGTCTCTCACGGTGACATGCAAGTGTGTATGTGTGTCGTCGCACATAAGAGAGTTTTCCGGGGTTTCCCGTCGTCCGCTGGAAAGATTTGGTTCAACGGGCGCTCTGTAATCTGTATTCGCCGATATTTCACTTCTCTCGGCGTCTCTTTCCCCCTTTCTCTCTTAACTCGAGGTATCGATTCCGAAAGTTTCGGGCCCTGGGAGAGGCTGCACACACGTGCCGTCACCGGCGCGCGGCATTACGGTGGGTAAAGTTACGAGGCAGCCGGCACACTCCTCGGAAAGTGCAAACGAGTGAAGTGCCGACACGGCGACAGTGTATGTGTGGCCCGACGGCACTCGCCTTACTTGTCAACTTCTACTTGCTGCCGAAACGAATGTGAGAAGAAGCCTGGCGAACTGGGAAAATCGGCTGGGTAAAGTGTCCGCTGATCTCGAAAAGCTCCGGAGCCTAGATTTTGTTTCGATTTCTTTCATTTTGTGGCAAGTTCTGGTTCGCGCATGTGCAGGAGTCTTTAACTGCCAAAAACTAATCGGGGATTCGTAGAAACCCGTTTGTAATGAGTACAGAAGTCCAATAGAGAGTACAATGTCCAATTATTAGTTCTATTATTACCTTCTACAGAGCCACTGGCGAAAAATCTTGTTGGAAATCAAAGATTATCGACGCTATCTCAATAAGATTCAATAATTGGGGGAAAGTCGAGCAGCAGAACGACGATGGAGAATAAAACCTGCAAGATTTTCAGTGTCCAATGTTGCGGTCGAGGGCGGCTCGCCCCGAAACGAATAAGTTCTTTGGGCGGCTTGCTCGCCGGACAATGGGAAGTTCGGAATTATAAGGGAATTAAGGAACCGGCGAGCAGCCGCTGCATGTAGGCTGACCCGGTACACAGCTCTGAGACGCTCAACTCCCTCGGAACAGGAACTATCAGCTTTTGATCCTCTTACGCGCCCGCTCGGGCAAGCATGTTGCTTGCTCTCTCAGTCCCCTGGCATAAAGAGAAATGATGTTCACCAAAAATCGAAGTTATCAAGCACACCGAGAGTTGGATCGAAACTATTCGCGCAGTTGGAAACGGAAAATGAAAAGAACTCGAATTTGTTCACCATTTAATATACATATTTGCTGTATGTATTTGGTAGCTATCATATAGGACTGTTAGTAGTATTAATATTTTGCCAGATGTGTCAGAGCGAAGATTTTAGTACCACAAGTTTTAAGAAAAAGATTTCATTCTAGTAGAGTAGTTTTTTTACTTCTCCATTTTTACTGTATGAATATTTACGTCCGTCAGTGTAGATAGAGAAAAAGACAGAAAGAGATGAGTTCGCGAAGTATATTACAACCCAACATTACTAGTACAAAATACAAAAAATAATTCTAATAGAACTTATTCTTACTTTGCGAATAATTCCATTGCGCAATATATTGACAGATAAATAAATAGATAAAGAGAGAAAGAAGTGTGCGAGGAAAGTGGGTGAAAAGGAGAGCAATAGGCGGACTCGGACGGTCCCACCGGGAGGGAAGCTGAATTCCCTGGTGCTTTCCAATTCCGGAGCGGGTATATGGGTCAGGACGCTTGTTTTCTTCGAGAATTACAGCCCTCCACCCCGCGGACACCCGGCCACTTCCTCCGCGGTTCTCTTCTTCTTCTTCTTCTTCCCTCTCGACCGAACTCCCAGTCGCCACGACGCGTTTCTTTTTCTCTGGTTTCCATCCTCGCCTGGTCTCCTGCCGGAGGCTGGCACGTCCGAGAGTCGGGCGAGAAACCTCGTTCGGGCTCGAGTCCGATCGAATTATGCTCCGAGGGGGCCAACGTCCACTGACTTGCATTCTACTCGGCGGAACACGTCCCGACGACCCTTCTTCCTTGTCATTTCGCCTGCCACCCCCTCCAACCCGCCCCCTCCCTCCGTTTCTCTAACACAGTTTGCTAGTACGTCTTCGGTTACTAATGATCCTCGATTGATTTGCATTTCGACCTGGTTTCAAATCCGCTAATTGATCATTTGCAATTGAGTTGTGAGATGCAGTTTTCCTTGGGTGATTAATGTCTTCGGTCGGAAGTGTTTTAACTGATTTTCTAACATCTCGCTGGACGTTTTTGTAAATATTCTTCTTCTTGTGCTTTAAAATTACGCCAATGTTCAGAGTATAATTTGATCTGATATTCTTTTACAGTGTTTTATGCTCGCTCGAAGTCGCCCTTTTTGGATATTGTATTACTATATTATTTTATCTTAGAAAAAAGATCTGTTATTATAGTATTGTAGATGAAGATTCTCCCAGGGAAGAAGAGTGGGTCCTGGTCGCGTGGGGAATTAGCCTCGAGTGTTCGAGCGATAGTCGTAATTAGGAATCGAGACGGCAGGCCACTTCAATTAGCTGGCCATTCCAGAGGCGGTGATAATTGTCTAGTGGCGTCGAGATACAGAATTACCATTGTCGGATTTTGCCCTGGCGCTTCTATTGCTTCCTGTGAATATTGCCTCGATCGGCTGCTCCTTTCCGATGTTTTCGACGTCGAATCGTATTATTGTTAGTTGTAAAAATTGTTAAAAATTCTATCATAGTCCCATTTTTACTAATTGCTAGTGCAAGCACTCTTATTTCGACTATCTTAAACGAAAAAGCTCCAATCAAACTCATTTTCGATGGAACGCTGGAACTCGCAACGAGTAGAACTTCCCAGCTACAATAAATAAAGCCTCCTAACCAAATAACACTCGGTATAATAAACATACCAGAGTAATTAATGAATACTCCCCGCACCCTTTGAATATTCCTCAAACATACATTCGCCTCCTGACCCCTCGATCCATAATTACCTTCCACGCCCAGAATCTCCGGCCACAGAATTCTTCTCAGAGTTCTTAGCCACTCAAGCCCACAGACTCGTATTCCCTTTGGAAATGCGAGGGTCCGGCAGAAGCGAACGGGCCGGCTCACGCGCGAGTCCAGTTCCGGCGGAGTTCCGCAAAATCTTGACACGGAAAGAAGTCGGCGAGGGCGCGCACTGCTCTGGAGCACTGTGTCGCGCGCGGAGGCACTGAAGTGGAGGGCAGAATAATAGGTGCTCCGCTCTCGGGGCGGAAAGTGGCAGCTAAGCCGCGTGCTTTGCTCGCCCGACGTTTTCAATATAGCGCTGGCCGCTGCCGCTGGCTGCGCGCAGCTACCAAATCCGATTAGACCCTGGCGGAATTCGCCGTTTCCCGGATGAAGCTGCCGACTAATTATCAGCGAGCGAATTATGCACAGTGGATTTTCGGGGCCAGCGTCGTCGCTGGCAACCACTTCTCCAAGGTGCCTCGAGTGTGACGAAGAAGAATAGCGAGACCTTTTCCACTCTACGAGTGTCTCGCTCGTTAGAGTCCTATTATCGGACTCATCCGCCAGACTTTTAGCGCCGCGCTTCTTCCGCCAATTAAGTCCTTAATGACAAGTGTAGAGCGTCAATCTCTCCGCTAGTCATTAATTCTAGTCAGTAAAAGAGGATCTTTTACTGCAATCAACTTTTTGCTAATTATAATATGTATTAGATTTCTGATACTTATGCAGGTAAGGAAGATTCTGACAAACCTATTATAATTGACAAAACCAGACGAACTCGGAATTCGTCTCTACTGTACGAACCACCGTATTTAAATGGACGGTGCAGCATTAAAGATTGATATTTGCAGAAGAAGCCGCAATCTAGTTGTAATGAATTATTCATCGGAGGAAGTATGATTTGCACCGCTATGTGGGAACTCATTAATTTAGATACTAGCCGAGATATTATCACTTAATATAATTAGCTAATGTTCGACAATAATATTGGCCGTAAACCAAGCGAGTGGAACATTATTCCGAGGTAATACCTCGAAAACATCATCACCAAATGGAGCGCGATTTTCATTAATATTTCACGAGCTTTTAACTTCAATTAGTAATCGTATAATTAATTACGCCGTATCGCACCGTTCGCTTCCCAGCAATATTGCTACGATTCCGGAAAATTGTACGATTTTTCCCGGAGAAAAAGGAGCAAGTTTCGGAGGCTACAGCACTTATTGGAAGAGTTACATAAGGATCGGGGAATGTAGAACTTCAGCGGCAGTTTATCTCATGTGGAGGGAAAGGGAGATGGGGCTGGTGGTCGAGGAATCGTAACTGGGGGTGCATGTGCACGTGTGAGTCTATAAGCTTCGTATACTGGGAGCGTTGAGTAGCTACCCAGCGAGGGCAATCTCGCTATTGATTGCACCTTGCATCCACCGCCCCCGCAAGCGTCCCCCTCTCTCGTCGTCTCTCGTTCCCTTCCACCCTTCGTCGTCGGCACCCTTCGCAGCGCATCGCGCTGTTCCGGCTCGTTCCTGCCTCGGGATCGGGACGCAGATGCCGCCCAACCCCCGGCCAACCCCTCTGCACGCAAACCACCCTCCGCCGCTCCCGGTGGCCATCCGGCGTCCATACCGGGGCCACCCACGTTGGATTCCGACGTCTACCAGAGCAGGACATCTGCCTCCTCCTTCTATGTACTACTTGTGTCTCTGACCCTCTCGATCTTTACGCCTGCCCTTCTGACCAGGTGAACTCTCGCTTTATCAATTTGACGAGGTTTCCCTTATTTTTAAACCGCTGATTTTCTTTGATTTAACTTTGAAGCGATTATCGGCTCTTTGACAATCCTTTGACTTGAATTTTTGTTGTCGCTGGATTTATAGGGAATGGAGAATAGTAAAGTTTTGAGGTGGTTTTGCTAGCTTTGGAATGAAAGGGTTTTAAATTTCTTGCCACACCGAAGGACCAGGATGGAAATCGATTTTCAATAGGAGGCCTATAAAGATGACTGGTTTCAAATTGTATTTTGTTAAATTCTTGACATCATGCTGCTTGAAGATTCACAAAGAACCTGGAAAAAGATACGCACACCAGAGTTCATTTATTCCATCTAAATCGTCTCTGAAGCCCCAACTTGTCAAAAAATATTTCAATCCTGGCATTATTTCACTGATTTCATTTCAGAAACCCGACAGCCAAATGCCACGTATTACCTTGATCGAAGACGAGCACACTTGGGGCGTTCCCTGGGAGTAACGGTAAGCCGAAAGATATCATCGTCCACTAACCGGACGCGCCCAAAGGCACTCGTGCTTAAGCAGTTAAATAGTGTTTTTAGTTTTTCCACTCTGCGGGCCAATTCAATGCGGCCACTGAATAGCCTCGGGTGGTGCTTTCTCTCTTGGAATTGGGCGAACGTGCGAATAGCCTTGAAGGAAGAGAAAGAGAGAGAAAGGGGAAGGGAGTCTCGAAGGCGTTAGGGTAAAGCGTTCCGCTTTGCCGCGCATAGAAAGCGGATGGAACGCGCCACACGGCTTTCCAGCATTCCCAGCTATTAGAAGCAAACGGTAACCGCTTGGATCGGTCGGGAAAAAAGCGAGAGGAACGTGTGCGAGTGTATCGGGAGTCGGAAGGAGAAAAGCCTGGCGGAATGCCAAACCCCGCCGAATTGTCGCCTCCGATAAAAACCCGACGTCCTCTCGGCAAAGAGAGAGAGAGTACGTGTGTATTCGCCCTCGCAGTATGGATTTACGACGGCGAGTCCCCCGGGACATTAACGGCGCCGATACAGGGATGTTTATGCAGATATATGTGTGTCAGGACTCGTTCTTCGGTGTTTCAAAGTAGCTGGGAGTCTTTGAACTCAGGAATATTTCAAAGTCCTCTTCGAACTGAACGAGTTTCTCCATTTCACATTTGTGTTGCAATGTTCGGTTATTTGTTGAATAATTCCTGTCGTCAATATTGGAGCGCGTGGAATTATGGGTTGCGGAATATGTGTGATTACTATGAAATATGAATAAAAGCTGGAATTTGATGCATTTCCTTTTTATATAACTTTCCGGAATTGTTAAGTTGGAGAAATTAACCATAATAAATGTTAAGATTTGTGCCTTTTCTTGTGATTTCGGCGTTCGATCGTGGACACTGCGACTGGGACGACGAACAGAAGAGGTACATTTTCCAAGCCTGGTTTCGAGAAAGGGTCCGAATGAAGAATACGAATCGGCAGAATCATCGATGTACCAATCGAAATGGGATTCTGTTGGTGGTGCTTAATGATGCGCCATCGGGCGATGTCGATAAATCCGCCGAAGTCAGCGTGGACCAATGATAAAAGCACGGCACATAACCTAGTCAATAAAAGTGAGTTATGACGCCGATCAGGTGGCAAGGTTTCCGCCCTTACTTCCACAATAATTGAGTGGCTTTTCGAACGAACAGATTAATTGGCCCTCGTCCATTACGATTATCGAATTGATGGACCTACTCTACTCTAAAGAATTTTAAGTCTAACTGCCATGCTCGCCTATTCAGTATTCAGTAATAAATAATATTGCAGAAAATAATTTTTCCGCGTTCAGTTAGTTTTCACTCGTACCAATAAACAAGCAGTTAAAATTTAAAATACGTTACAAAATTACCGTTTTCACTCTCGCCGATAACAACTCCTAAATTAAATTAATCTCAGGCGTGGGCAATGCCACAAAGTACATAACCTCTGAACATCAACGTTCCAAGAAGAGTGGCTAGAATTTCGCAGGAAGCCAGAAAATTCCCTTGCTTAATTAAATCAAGCTAACAAATTTATATAACTTACAACTCAGTCGCATGACCTCGACGCGAGTGCGACTTAAAACCGTAATAAACAAAAACAAAGTACACAACCTTTCGCTTCAGAGGAGTGAAAAATCTCGGGTGGCACTCGGTGCGCGCAATTAGTGCATAATTTGTCAAATTCATGAGTCCCCTGGCAGCCGTGGATATTGTTCGCCGATCTGCCGCCCGTGTAAACTGTGACCATCGATTCCGTAGCTTTCATCGGGAACAATAAGCCCGGACGGTTATGCGCAGTATTATTCCAGCATAAAGCCTACAGATACACATACATATACCATTTACATAGCCATATACATATATTCAATTTTTGATGGTGTAGCTCGACAGTTGCATGAGTGACGAGCACATGATCTTATGGGAGTAGTTGAGAAATGAATAGTTGCATGCCAACGCACCCCCCGACAGCGAAATTCAAAATTCTATATCAACGTCTATTTGAAGAAGCGTTCCCCTCCATTTTGTGGAGATTTTGCAGATATAGAAGGGGATGAATAAGCGCCAGCAACTATAGAAATTAATTAGCAGCCGTTCTGCGAACGAAGCTTTACTAAGGCAGTCCTGATAAGTAATAAGCAAGGAGGACTGTTGATCGAGCGAATATAAATAAATAAAAGAGAATGTCGAAGCACCGAAGCCAAGTCCAAAAGGCGAAGCTTTAGCTCGGGCTGCTCGCTGGCTGCCTTCATTTTTTCCATGCTCTCCCTTTCCCCCTGACTGTATTCTGCTCTCGCTCCATCCGCTCTCGGAGGCCCACCAGCCCCGTCGTAAATCCCATTGGCGCGCGCGCACCTTCGCATCCCAGCGAGCTCATAAATCAAGGATGAGCCCGGGGGCTAAAGTTAATAGGAGCAAAGTTCGACGTTAAAACGGAACACCGAGCGCCACTCGCAAAATGATCGGAGCCTCGAATTAGCACTAAAGGGAAAAAGGCAAAATACACAGAGAAAAAAAGGGGGGAAACAAAATAAGAGGTGATAAAGTATCGCCAGGACCAGAAGTGCAACTTACTCGGGGAGGGCCGTTCTATGCCGAGAGTAATTTCCCGGCGAGCAGCCAAATGGCCATCTGTCAGCCCGAAATGGATCACACACACACACACGCACACACTCTTCGCGGCTCGCATCGAGATCGATGCGCAGGAGCGAGAAGCGAGGAGGGAAAAGAAGTATGTAGGCGAGAAAAACAGGTGTCTCGACACTCTCGACTCGAAGGAATGTGTGTCGAACGACACTCGAGGGGGCCGAATGCTAAATTGTGAAGTCTCTCACGTCCGCCGAGGTCTCGAGACCTCGATAGGGACAATGGCTTGATTGCGCGCCGAGCTGGAAAGCCAGGGCGCAGGGTACCAAGGGGCGAAGGTGAGGTTGAAATTAAGAGGAGTGTCGGGTGAGACACATCAGATCGTTTGCAACTGTAGGCCAAGCGTGAATCACTTAACGGAGAGAGAAAGAGAGAAAGAGAGGGAGAGGGTGGAAAAGAAGAGCGAGGAGTCTTAACTCTTAGCCGGGGGAGTTAAGTGGTTAAGCAACGAGCCTGATGCTTTCCGACAGTCTTGCGACATCCTTCCTATTCCCCTTCCCCCACCCTTGCCAGTTTTCGGCGGAGGAAGACAATGACGGAAAATGAACCGCGACAGAGGATTAAATGCGATCCAGTCGGAGGCCAGATTTTAGAATCGCATTCAGAGCCCTGTGTCGAGAGTGGAATGCCGGCCGGATCTCCGGCAAATCCTCCTGGGGCGATAAAACCCTCCGGGCGACTGACTGAACCCGACACGGCAGAGTCAAAGTGGTCGCTGGCACAGGGACTTCTCGGCCTATCAGAATATAATGTGCTGTGGAATTAAGTACTCGGCGGTCTGGCTTGCTTTCACTCGGACGATTTTCTTTGTTAGGAATTTGCGGTTTGTCATTGGTGAGATGTGGAACTTTTTTCAGCATGCCATTTTCATTTTACTTCATGCGAAAGGGGAAATAAATTGAAAATCAAGTCCCCGGTACTTATGCGCCGACCTAATATTAGAAAGAAAAATAATTAATTTCAAAACCGAAATTATAAATGAAGTGCCCCAACAAAAAATTCAGTTCGGCCCGAAATTGAATTCAAAATATTACCGGCAGTACTTATGCATCAACCCAAAATTTTATATGAAATGTAATAACAACAAATTTATTACAACCAGAAATTGTCTTGGACACATAGGTAACAGTATTTGCACATCAATCGAGCACTATAATTTGGCAAAGTCGTCAGAGTGTAGGACACTATTTTTTAAATGAAATATCTGTTGACAATACATACGCGTAAACCTATGGGAACATGCGTCAACCGTGTGCATCATTAAGTATGTCATCACGTCCTGCACGGCAGAGCGTTGTATCTTGAACAACCAGTGTTTCATGGTTGAGCCGCGGCCGACAGAGACTGCCGTCGACGTTAACGTCAAGCTGTCCTTATCAACGTCGTGGTCGTCGGCTTTCAAACGGACACAGGACACCGTCGACTAATCAAACAAACCGGCATCCTGCTAACGACGGATATCGAGCAGGCCACCTAACAAGTTTAAACCTCTTCGGCTAAGCCTTCCCCGATATTACCGGGCGAACTTCTATCGATTGCATTACCGATCCCGCTTAAAACCGGCTCCCAGTAATTTTGATGACGTTTCCGCCTCGCGCATCTTCGGCTTCCGGCTTCCGGTATTGCCCTTCCGGAAATCGGATTTATCACGGACTGGAAGCTCGGCACTGATTCTCAAGCAGCCTGCAGTTTACGGAGGTTCAGGCTTCAGGTTAGGTTCGGAAAAAGCACAGTGTGCGAGCAAAACGAATAAATATTAACGATTTTCGATACACGAAGATAAGCAACCGATATTAGGTTAGTTCGGGCAGGCCAGTTTGAGCAGTTTGGAAACCTAACCAAACTATTTCCAAGCGGATTTTCTTACAAGTTTGCTTTGTCTTGCTTTGTGTCAGACGGTTGGAAACAGTTTGATTTGGTTTCCAAACTGATCAAAGTGGCCTGCCCGAACGATCTTATTATGTATTTTAATATTATGATTTTATTGGAGTACGAGGACCTTATAAAATTCCCGGTGCCTGTTATTATAAATCATAAATACTAATTGCGTGGTCAATCTTTGCTTTACTCGTATTTCAGTTTCACGGATTCATAAATACGCGGGTCATATTAAATAAAATTTTGTTTTCACATGTTTCTCCATAAATAAAAGTTAGCTTATTTTAATCATTTACGGTAAAGTAATTCATGTCACCAGATCCATTTGCAATAACTAAACAATTATACGGAAATACACTTCTCAGAATGTATTCAAAAACCTCGGCATTCTTTTACAAAATATTCAGTCTACAGTGGATGAAACCAAATAATCCTTTTAACAGGGCTTACTAAACAACAACAAAACATTTCTTTAGGCGCATAGAAGAGTTACCAAGGCACATTTTTCCAGCCAGTAAACGAAAGAACGAAGAAAGAGCTCGGGCCAATCACCGAGCGCACAATAAGTCAGCGCGGAACCAGCTTCCTCCCGGAAATTCAATAAATTAGAAAGTAAGGCAGCGCCGCCAACCGAGGAAAGTTTCACTTGGCCAGCAGAAGTTCGCAGTTTAAGCGGGAAATCAAAAGCTCGGCGCGCTGAAAATAAAACCTGTACGACGAGAAACCGAGCGGGACCGGGAGGGGCCCCTGGAAGCGGGGCGAGGGAGAAAAAACGGTTTATGAGGGACTATTCACACCTGAAAGCAGCGCGAGAGCCGCCGGGGAAAGTGAATAATTTACTCGAATGTCCCTTAGGGGATCACGGGCGAGCGAAAGGGGCGGCTGGGAAAGGTGGCGTAAGTGTGCAATCCGATAAAGAGGAATTTCAACCGGCCTTATCGAGAGCGAAACCTGCCTCTTCACTCCACGATTACGAGCGCTCGCTAAGTGTATCGCCCCCGCCCAATTCCCTCTACTTTCACTGGGAAAGTACATCCGACCGATCTAAGCAAAGGGCCTTGTATTCCTGCATTTCTCCTCTTCCGCGAACTCGATTGACCACATCACACGGCCACCAATTCTTTCGGCTCCCCCAGATACATTCTTTCGCCCCGGGTGATTTATCTAATTTACTACTTAATTAACTATTGTACAATTCAATATCTAAGTATTTAAAAGTGGACCATTATTTCTAGACCGTCTCGGCATATTCGGGTATAAATACAAAGTTTTCAAGTAGGCGAATTACAGAGATCGCACGGTGGTATTTTATACCAACGATCGGAATTTTAAGGAACGCTTGAGGGTAACGATAGACGACATGCATGACACTAGCGAAAAATGCCATAAATCTGAGGGAACAGTGGCGAGCTATGGGTGGTAGGAAAGACGGCCAACTCGGCCAGGAGAGGATAGTGGACCACCTGTGAACCAGACAAGATTATCGGAAATAGCGTCGACTTTATTGAGGTAGTAATGGCCCCCGGAAATCGAGGGGGGCAAGCATGCACATATCAGCAATTTGATTATCTAATCTGGCAAATGTCCCTGGTACAGGAAACACTCAGATTATGTCAGATGTAAGATTGCGTGCGAGACAAGTGAACACGAGATTTATCCTGTGAAAAGAATACAAATGAACAAAATTTCAGCGGCGAATTGATAACCGCCCGAATTTGCAATCAGTTAAAAGCCATGGAAATGAAATTTTGCCTGCCAAACTAAAAATCCCACCAGCCGAAGCTGCGGTGGGGGCGATTTCCATTTGCGCCGGGCAAATGTTTCTGTTTGACAGGCTGATATTTATCAATAAACTTCGCACCTTTTACATTTGATGACGAAGCAAAGAAATGTGTACAGGGTAAAAACATTTGAAGAGGAATTATTAGGAAATTGGTCTTTTAGTTAGTGGCTACTATAATAACGACTGGCTACTATACTACAATACGAACGTACTTATTACTCTTGTCATACAATTATTTACGTAACCACTGAGTCAAAGAAATGTTTAAATACTCTTCCTCCACAATCTCGCATTATCACCAAAAATGTGCCGCATTGCAAGCCGCTTAGACAAAACAGAAATGAAACATAAATAAGTAAAAACGATCTTGAAAATGTACGTTGCGTGGAATATTACGAATACCATATAGGCACCGAACAAATAACTGTCCAGGCACTTGGGAGTTGACAATAGCGAAAGGTCGAACTTCTCACAGGAAGCAGGAAACCCACCCAGAAGAAGTGGGCGACGAGCAATAAATAATGGCTGGGCAAGAGGGTGCGCCGTGTAGCGCTTTGATTATAGCCAGTCTCTCTAGTCGGCAGCGCCGACACTTTTGGGTCACGACGTACACAGAGGAGCGGAAGTGCACGCGCGTATTTGCTTGCATGTGTATACGTACACATGGACAGGGGGCGAGACGACGCGGAAGAGGAGTGGTCGCCCGGCTGCGAGCGACAGTCACCGACAGCATATATGCATCGCTAATATCCGTCCCATTCCCGCTAATCTCCAGTCGCAGTCCGCAAGGCGAAATAATAATGTCGCCAGATTTCCCCAAGGAACAATTATGCCAATGAGTCAAATTGTCAGAACCGAGTTTTTGGATCTTTGACCGCACAAATTTGAAACAACTAGCTGGATAATATCGCTATATCGCTAACAGTCTATTACTTATAATTGAATAAATACCGTATGTTAATTGCAAAATTCTAAATAATTGCAAAGTCAGCTATACCACCAGGTATACCACAAACACTCGCCGGAAATGTAATACTCAAGTTATTAATGATTAAATAATACTAAGGTGCCAAGTTCATGTAACTAAGCGCATCATCGCAGGCGCATCGCAATCCACAAGGAAAACTTGCACCAACTTTCATTCGCGTTTAGCCGACGCTTAAGCAAACCGCACACCCTTGCGGAGGGGGGAGGCAAAGGAGTGAAAAAAAGGGGTAGAAGCAAATGCAAATAGGTTGGGGGAAACGGATCGCTGGCTCCCCAGTGGTGGGTGGCGTGAGTTAAAAGGCGAGCGGACTCCTTTGCCAGGCCGCAATTTCCCATTCAGGACATCCTTCACGTGGTAAGCAGTGCGTGCTTACACCGGCGGCCAACAAAACGACCTCGCCTTAACTCGGACCTCGCCGGCTAACTGGCGTGTGCATAATAACGCGTTATCGCCGACTCGTAACGAGGGGGACGCGCGCGCGCACACATACACACGTTTCCGTCGACACGGCTGGCGCGTCGTAACTAATTACAAGGAAGTTAGAGGCGGTAAGGGCGCGCGCGCGCCCACTTTCGACCTGTGGACCCTGATGACGCCTGACGTTTAATCGTTAGGCGGTTTTCGCCGTTTACGAGAAGCCCGCGCTCGCTTTCCTTAAGCCCGATTCACATTATACAGGTAAATACAGAAGAAACAGTTCCAGAGCTTGCAATTAGTGGGAAACGCTCGTATTTGGGTTTCAATGGCAATCCAATTTTAACAATACTCAAATATTGAAAGATACACTTGCACATCTGCCAGTGCAAGTTGCAAAGATTGTTGCTGTTGCTTTTAGTGTACTGGGGCCAAAGAAAAGTTCCCTATAATCCTATACTGAGCTTTTTCTAGTGTTAATACTTGGCGCTGTTGGAAAAGTTTCTGGTTCTCACTAAAAATGTCAAGTTTCGCGGCATTCCTTCTCACTAAGGATAGAATTTACCTTCACTAGAAAGCATAGCACACAGGTGATTTTGGTTTTCTTATTTAGTCCCAGTATTCTGGAAAGAGTGGAAGGAACATTTGGACACCCGGTTTATACGGCGCGCCGTACTAAGCTTCCTTATTAGCGGAATGACAGTGTAGTGCAATTGGAGGGCGAGCCACACACATGCACACACACACACAGATGTGGCGTGGACGAGTGATGGCCGGCTGGATGTGACAGGCGGCAAGTGCAACTGCAAGCACCGCCGTCTGGTTGATGCTAGCTCCAGTGCCTCCAGTACACATGCACCGAAGCAACATCCGACGCTGCTTAACACCGCGCTCGACGAGATCATCTTTCTTAGCCCTCTTCCCACTTTTTCTCTCTTTCCTGCCTCAGGGAAGCCTCTCACCTTCTCACTTGCTCTCTGTTTCTCTCTCTCGCCGACTTAACCGTGTGCCACCACGCCCTGAACACGTCGGCCTCGAAATGAGTTAAACATAGTTCACAGTTCACCCGCTCGCGCCTCCGAACTTCCCAAGCTGTTGAATACCGGCGAGGGCGCTTGCCAGGCTCGCGTAGGAAAGAATTCGAGGGAAGCTGGAGTGAATGAAATGTAAATTCGGAGTTCCGCGATAGGAGGGGTTCGGTAATCCTGACTGTCGAGAGTGACAGGCAGTGATAGAGCCGAGTATTGACAGGTTGAAATTAGTCCTTTCCCGAGACACAATTGGCCGAGGGATTGATGGTTTAAAGACACTGATGCGAATATTCCTATGATCATTCACTAACGGCTTTAAACTTTAAAGACGCCGATCTACTACTGGAATGGCACGCGTCTGATAAGCGCTGTGGTTCTACTACTTGCGCGCGGTACCCGAACGGTGCTCGAGTTTCATTTCAATCGATCCCAAGGAAAATATTCAATCCGACTTCGCAAAGAGAATCAAGGTTGATGCGAATCTGTTATAAAAAGAGGAAGATTGAAAAGTTGAAAAAGTATTGGCTTCATAAAGTTCCAATTGGAAATGTAATTCGTGCAGAAATATAGTAAAAGTCGAAATGTATGTCAGGAATGAAACTAGCAGTTGATAATGGTGTTAGCGTACAGCTGGGAATTCGATTATTTATTTAATTTAAAGGCATTAAAGGAGAGTTCTTTATATTATTTTTAAGTTTATCTGTTGTTTGGAGTAGTGTATCGCGGCGCAGTCAAATTCGAAGGGAATCGTGGAAATACAGGGCGTTATCCATACCCATCTCTCTTCCGCCCCTTGAAAGGATGAGTCCTTTATCCCGGGGAGTTGGGACGCTCTCCGTCTAGCAGAATCGGCGCTCGAAGCTCATCCCGAAATTAGAGCGATTTTTCCGAAACAGCTCGCGCAAGGATACACAGGCGGACCTCCGAGGCAGGCGAGAAACGGCTTATCGAGATTTATCCTCGCCCAAAATCGATTCGAGCGAGCGAGGGCGCGCGCGCAAACGACGTACTATCAATTTCCGCAGTAGGAAAGTTCCCGCCGCCCTTGCTGGAAAGGCAAAGGCAACGAAAGGAGAGTTTCGGCTGAGATTTGCGTTATGGAATTGCAATCTTCGCTCGCCTCGAAGAATCGATCGGACGCCCGGCGTCCCCCAGTCGACGACGATCGTTGTCGTTTTACGTTATTCCTTTAAACGAAGAGTCCTCTTCCGATAAAGCGTAAACTCCAAAGTTTCGGGACCTCACGCTTTTACTGCCAGAATGGCCGCTCGGCGAGCGAACCAGGGTGGCCGAAAGCAGTCGTCAATCGACTTTATCGCAGGATAAACTCCAATTCCACATTCTAGTTAAGTATTAGTACTCCGTCGATCCTCGACACTGACGCACATGTACGTTTACTTATGCTGAAAATAAGAATTTCAATATAATCAAACATTAGCCATTGCAAGAAATCATCATATTCCCGAACCTGCACTGTCTGACACAAGCCCTTCATCTACCAAGCCAAACCTAGCCACATAAACAAGTTCCATATCACGAATTTCTTCATTTGAAGATTGCAATCGCAAAACTGATTTCAGTGTAAACGTCAGTCGCGTCATTCGATAGCATTTTTTACCCACACTGCATCCCGGCCAAGGTTAATCCTGAACGAGCGCCGGCGGCGTCTTTGCTCGGGCGCAGTAAATTTCGGTTAACCACCTAATGGATCAAGATCCGGCGCGCTGACAGACACGAGCACGCTGTATTCCAGCAGGGGAACACGGATTTACAAGCGATTTCGTCTACCTGGCAACCGCAGGGCCATGTCGGGACCTCTAATCTCCAGGGACTGCTAATGGCCTCGTGCGCGCCCCCCTAAAATAATTGGAGGAGCCACCGTAATACACTTTGTACATTAACACCCCCTTGAAATAGCCAAAGGCGCATGCTCGCCCACCAAAAGTGTCGTTGAAGCTCCTGGGTCCGGCGTACAACATTCCCAAAAATGAGAAAAACATAATATAAATCAATTCATAAATATTCGTAATAATATGTATACGTTCCAGAAATATGACTATGCATTAAGAGGTTCGAGAAATTGGCGAAGTTTCTCCAGAAATTCTAAGGGGCTAAGCTGGTGGCGGGAAGAGAAGAGGGAGAAAAAAAAAGAGAACCTCCGCCACAGAAGCCGCGCGACCACAATTGATTTCTCGCTCGGCGAGCGATCCCCTCTGGGATCTGATTCCCGATAATCGGAAAGTCCTCGGACGAGGAATACTGACGAGGCTCGGCTCTATCAATCGGAATTCAAATTATTCGTATTGCACTCATGCTCCCCCTGAATGTAAATCCGGAGTGCGCCCCCACTATCTGATATCTCTGCTTCACCGTCGTCCCCACAAACCCCCCGGTTACCCCAGTTTGTTTGACAACTAGTACTTTTAGATAATTGAAATAATTGGCAATTGACAAAATTGAACAAAATTAAAAATAAAAAAGATCCCGCGATATTTCTTTCAATAATTGAGACGTACAGACAGAATGTGAGATGCGAGATAATTTTGACACAGAGTGTACAATCAATCGACTGGAGGACGACCACTAGCGCAGGTCTGAAGATAGATGCGATTATTTGCGGTAAGGCGATCGCAATTAAGATTCGCCAGGGGTTGCGCTCCCAGCCCTTCAGTCCTCCTCCGCCTTCGTTTGCCCTATCACCTTACAAGCGGATATGTTCTGACTGTCCGAAGAAAGAATCGTTTCCCCTACAAGTCTTCGTTGACATCAATCGTTACAGCCGAACATGATGTGCCACTTGTACCACGGAAATACATACTTTCTGAGCGCAATCGATCAAATAACACAGCACTCTACTACCAAAACACTTTGCTAGCTCAAAACAAATAAAATAAAGTGATTAAAATGAATTAAGATTCAGATATCGGTGCCCATTTATGAAAATCGTTGAAAATTCAGGATGACGCCGGGATTCTACCAGACGAGACAAACCGGGCGATTCTCTGGTAAACGAACCGATCTGCAAGCCCTCGGCACCTCTGCATGGAATACGTAGATCACGCGAATTCGCCATTAAAGCCCTCGAGCTACAAATGGACCGAGCGCGGATGGATGCGGCTAATCGCTTAAATCGATATTCCACTCGACTTGCCGTCGTCCCGAGGGCGCACCTCCCCAAAATTTCAGCGTAGCTTTATCGGCCACGGCGTTTGTTTGAACGAAGATGATTCCGGATTTTCTAAAGGACCAAGGAAATCGGCGAAATCCCATCGGTGCGGTACAGTGACTGCTTCTGGGCCACTGAATCTGCGCAGAATCTTAGTCCCAAAGCTCAAACTGTTGAGTTATGACTTAGTCAGGCGAGTTCGGAAACTTTCGAAAAATTGAACATTTTTCCGGTTCCCCAACTCCGGCAGATACATCATATTTCGACAGTTTCAGCCTTAATCCCGACGCTCCGCTCAGAATCAGTGGCCCAGCGACCAGCATTATATCATACCAACCATATTTTCCCGTTGGTCGTAATAAAGTCGCCAAAAAATTACAAGCACCGTCCTTTAATTCTCAAGTCGCCCATTCCTCTATTAATAATAACCTCGCTACGTCTCCACCAGACGCCCAAAATCCTCCAATCCTGGGGTTGACGTAATAAAGCTGGGCGCGTCGATGCGGATTAATTGTTACGGAGGGACGCGCGCGGCGCTGAATGCGCGGAGGAAAGAAAGAAGACGCGGGGTCTGTGGGAGAGCCTTTAGTTATCGGCGCGTGGCCAAAGAAGACAACGAAAGCCAATGAAAAAAAGACCAGAGAAAAAGAAGAAGAAGACGTATATTAGATGGGCAACATATGTGCCCTCGGTGTAGAAATAGCGTCGGTGGGAGATGAAATAAAGAAAGGACTGCCACTGAAATAGGCGGCAATAACTCGGCGAGAATACACTAAAATCGATCATGACCAACCCACCCCTTCTCACTTGATATTTGATCCGCAGTCCGCCCTCCTGCGAGTCAGCCTTATTTTTAAACTCCTAACCTTAAGCCCACTTCACATAATAGATACTGGATGAAGCGAATACGTAAGAATTCGTTATAACATTGCATTAAAAATATAACATTTCCTTGCTGCAAGTGATAAACTGTCGCCTTAACAAGAAATCGATTAACCTCTTAACTGGGAAATTAAGTCCTGCTCCCCATTGAAGTTTCATTTTTGGTTAAGTGGTTAATTAAATCAATTAATTCAAGAGCATAACTTGGCGGAAATAAATCTCTCGACGGACAATACCGAGTGCATCTGAATCATATCTTGTAACTCCTTTTAGTGTATAATGAATTTATAAAGAAATATATTTGCACTACAAGTCGCACGCCATTTCCCTTGAACTGCAATAATTCTGTCATGCCTGTTTCGCTCTGCAACCATATTGTCTGCTAGTAGAATGCGCGTACTCGTTAATCAGATAGCAGCGCTCTCCTACGATGATTTCTCCGAGGAGTACTCGTTTAAACCACTCAAGAAGCATTAACAAACACCAACCACTGTACACTGTACAACGGATGCCTCATAAATGGCTCGGTTCTCATTCGATCCTCGGAAGAGAGGTTAGTACCACGCACACGTATGCCTGTATACCCAGGGCTCTGAGCTTTTATCAGAAGCGAGTGATAAAAGTGCTCGAAACTTTGCGGTGGAAATCGAACAGTTATACGCATTTAGAGTGCACACTTGAAAAGAGAATCACCATCTTAATGCGCGCACTTTTCCCTCGAACGTTCGCCCGCTGCGGAGAGGTTAGGGAACGAGTGTATTCCCCATAGAATGCATTTGTATGCGGCTCGTTCAACAATAAAAGTGTCACGTCCTAGTGCAAGACAACGGCAAGCATCGCGTATTAAAAGACCGATGGACAATTGACAATGCATCAATAATCCGATTCACGTTGAATTAGCTGCTAATTAGCAGCACAGAACTACTCAATCGGACTAGTTTCGAGGGAAGGCAGAATTCCGAACAATAAGTAGTTACAGTTAAGATAGCGCATCGACAGGGCAATTTGAAAGAAAGGATCTGATTGTGAGGAACACGGCAGCGGCATTGCCAGAAAAAGTCGGTCGCTCGGCGAAATTGAATGGAGCGAGCGGCAATTAGGAGATCTAGCAAGGCTCATTATCATTGGACGAGAAGGATCGTCCGCCAGCGTGGCATTCGCCGAAACGCAGAGGCACGGACTCACGTCGAGTATTGTGCGGAGCTTGCCAAGTGCAACGCGCTCGGATCACGATAAAGCAGAATTAATTTCCTACCGTGCGCGGCGCGGACGCTCGCCAAGCGCACACTTCCAAATAGCGGATAATTCTCGGGAACCACTTACTCCTCGTGTTGCTTTGGCACCCACCAATCACACCCGCGCGTCTCTCGCCATACTCCATACTCACGCTCGGGACAACCTTGTCGGATTCTCCCTTTATAACGCGCGCGACACACTTTTAACCGCACTTTTAACCCTCGCGCGCGCATCTCCGACTCTCAAAAGTTCCTTGTCCGCTTTGTGCGACATAGCCGCCCGCCAGAGTAGATCCTTCAGTGAACAGTGTTGACGTTCTCTCTTACGCCAGTGAGGCTCATGATTCCCTTTCGTTTACTCTAGCGATTCTTTAAGGTTATGGTCGGAAATATCAAACATTAAGAACGAATATCTTTGCCCAAGCTCCCTTATTAAAACTTTTAGCTAAGTTCATACACATTCGACCCTTAAATATGGATTTAGCCAAATAATAGAGGGCAAGTATCGCGGTAATAATAGCAAAGCTGCAACCTCAATTTCCTAAGATAATAACATTCTTTTCCGGGCTAAATACCTCATTAACCAAACACTCGATAATTGGTGGATATTTTTTCTAATACTCGTACCATATTCTTTCATAAGATTCTTTATAAGTTTTTTTATGGAAGCTCTAAGAACTGTTCTCATGTTGAAATTAAAAGTATTACATCAATCGAAATGGTCTCAAAGTTCAAAAGAGTTAAAACTTTGTGAACTGTTAGATAATAATCTCCATTATACTTCATACAAATTTCCATTAAAAAAGTGAGTGGACAACTGGATTCAGCGTAAAATGACTGTTGAACTATTTATCGTGTGTCCGATTTTCTCAATACGACTAACAAAGGAGCATCATTAACAGTTGAACTAGTCGCGCGATCATTCAACTGCTAACGAAGCAGTTGTCGCCGCCGATTGAAATTGGTTTCAGTCTCCGAAACTGGTGCTCGACTTGTGCAGGGGCGCGCGCCATTCGTCCCCGATAAAATTCGGCTAATTGGGTTAGGAGGTCGCCCTAATCAGAGGAAGGGTAGTCGAAATCCCAAAAGGGCTGCTGCGGAGTCTGGGAAGCCGCGAGAACGAGATCCCCGGAACGCTGCTAGAGTGTTTCGTGTGCAGGAATGAAAGTATTGGCTTTATGGATATTGTAGGCGCTCATTACCATCGAGTCTCGCAAGCTGCTCTTTGTGCTTCGGAGAGACAGAGAAACATAGAAGCCCCGACAAAGGGATCCTCGATCCGCCGATACCGCTCGGATATCGACTCGAAACAATTGAAATCAGGAAGTCGCCACTCGCGGAATGATCGTACGGAGGCGGAGAGAGCTGTTTTATCCGCGCGGCGGCGCCACTTGTCGCCCTCGTTATTATTCCTGCCTCCTCATTATTCCGCCGATTGAGTATTACGTGCCCCGGCGATCCAATTTCCCCTCCGCCCTCGCCTCCTCATCCAGCCAGCCTGTAATCCTGGGATACCGACCGCTCTCTCGCGGAGTCATTTAATAACCATAATGAGCTTATCGACTTAATGACCACTGTCAGATTAAGGCGGCCGGTCGTCCAGGGGAGCTGGATCGTTCCTCCAACTTTATCTAACGCCGATCTCCTCGGACGATAACTGCCGGCGCGCCGGGAGGCAATAGATCGGAAAATTAAGGCTCGAGAAAAAGGGGATCGAGGCTGCTGGCTGGCGCGGTCTAATGCGCCCGGCCAGGATATGGGTCACGCCCTCCTCTCCACGCCGAGCTTCTTCTTCCTCCTGCTCGTTATCGGCCGAAAGAAACCTAGCTGTCTTTGTGAAACAAATCGCACCAGCTACCGGGGGAAGGTCGACCGGCCAATTTCACCATGACCAAGTTGACAGCAACTACTGTGTGGCGAGGGGTGAAATAACCCGCTTCCGCTCTCCCAGGCATTCCGTAATTCGCAAATTCGTTTACATGCTTCTAATTTCCAAGACTATTGCAGCCATTTCAAGATTGATTAATCCTTTACTGGATTAGTAGCTTTAATAAAAAAAAAAAAAAAAAAAAAACTATTGCGGCCATTGTTTTCTGCCGGTGAACCTCGGCAAAAAATATCTGGAAAGCCGTAAGGCAGATACTTGGACTGGTTTCCCAACCAATTAGAAGCTAGTACCACATATACGTATAATACATCAGTGAATTGTGACTAATGGTAGATGGTCAAGGAGTCTTTCTTCCTCAAGCCTGCGATACTCAGTTGTGGCACAGGCTCATTCGTCGCGGCGCTCTCGACGCGCTGCTGAAAAGCGGCGGGTGGATCGGTTAAATACAAGAATAAAAGGCGCCGAGGGCCCACGGAATATGGAGTGAATATAATGGCCGCGCGTACAGAGCCCTCCTGGCGACGCGCGAGAAGAGGTTAAGAAGAGGCGGAAGTTGCAAGAGAGGCGGAAAGAAGAATGACGAGGAGAACGGCTTCAGACTCCCAGCGACCGAGAGCGAGAGAAAGAGAAAGAGAGGGAGGGAGAGGGAGAACTAAACGAGGAAAACTAGAGGAAGAGAAGAGAAAGGACGTGACATGGTTTAGCCGTGTCTCACGAGTCCCGCTGTGGTTTCTCGTGAGCACGCCGCGCGCGCAATGATTCTCTCCCTCTCCCTTTCTCGCAGGGAGGAGACCCGCCCGGGCTCGAGAGGTGCTTCCGCAGACGTGCCAAGGAGACTATCACGAAATGCTGACGCCTTCCTAACAAGCCGCCGTTTAAGATTCCCTCGCTACTAATCCACATTGCCCCCAGCCCGGAGCATCCTCCCACGCTAAAGTCACACACACGCGCGCGCGCGCACATAGGCGTCGATATGAGTCCTCGGTGCAAGAGTGTTTCGATTAATTGCTGAATTTACCCTCCCGCAGCCAGGGGTGAGTCTCGAGCGATATTGGACTCAATTGACGCCGGTAATACTGGGAATAAACTACTTTCGGATCGATGACGGTGCAAGCTTGACGCTGTTGGTACGCGTTTCTGTCGAATAATCGAAAAGGCTTGGTGCGACCGATCCTCCCGCTCTCTTCACAATGGTCGTTATCGCAGGCCTGAATTGAAACAATCGGCAGTGGTATTGTTGGCCAGTAGAAAAAGTTAATTGGCTCGACACAGTGAGAGAGAGAGAGAGAGAGAGAGAGAGAGGGGGGAGGGGGGGGGGATGTCGAGCAACGCATAATGCCGGATGGCGAGGGTCGTCGATCGAGGAACGGGCTGGAAGCTGCTTCGAAGCGCAATATCGACGGGAGAGAGGGAACACTAGAGCGGACATCGGAGTAGCGTCATTGGAAATAGTTCTGACACCACTCAATGAGGCCATTCCACGATCCGTAAGGGGGTTGTTTAAGCGCGCGCGCGGCTTTTATCAGTTGGCGAGAGGAACTGCACGGGGAATGGGGCAATTCGTTAACTCCCTCGGCCCCGACAAAGTGGCCGCTTTTCAAGGTTCCGATGATTCCCGCCCACACTCTGCCTGTTGGCCAGTTGGCGCACTCACAATGGGACGCGTGGATGCGTCCCCATTGACGGGCTGGCAATAATTAGCGGCTGTTTTGTCGATTCATTTCCTGGCCAGTGAATCTTTCGCGGCAAAAGATCCGGCTTCAGGGATAAGTGCGAATAACAAGGGACCTCTTTGGGCAGTTGGTGGCAAATAAGAAATTGGCGGGAGAATTGAAAGGCGAATGATTCAGTTAACCTAGAAAGTGAAGAGATTTGTCACTCACCTTGCAATGGGTGCAGTTGTGGATGACCGAATACGGCTGAGCGCAATCATATCGCGCGAGCACTTCCTCGAACTCGCAGTGCAGCCTAGCAGCTAACGCGTCGACGAGCAATAGCTTGTCCAGGGCATCGGTGCACTTCGGGCCACCGTTTAGCACGTCTTCGAGCGGTCCACCCTTGCCGGGCGCCAGGGCGTTGACCACCGCGTGCTCGCAGCAGTGCCGCAGACGCAACCCGCTCATGAACCAATATCGATTCTTCCTCAGGCTTAAAAAACTTCGCGTACTGGACATACCAAAACTGGCGTTACAGACGTCCCTCTTATGCGACTCCTCGAGATAAAAAAGGCACTGTTCCGGAGCCGTTCGCACGCCGGCATCGAGGTTCCCTCGATCGCCCTGCATCCTATTCCTGGCCTCACTCTCTTCCCCCTGCCGCTTCCTCTTCGTCATCTTCGCCGGCGCGTTTGTACCATCGGTCGGAGAGTTGCGGTGCAACCACGCTCGGAATTCAGGATCACCGGAGGCATCGAGCCGCTCGATCACCGCGGTGAATTCATCCTTTTCCTCTCCTTTCTCTCGCTGCTTGAAGGCGCAGACCCCCGGGCAGTTCTTAGGGACCTCTGGAGGACCGCAGCTACCTTGAAGATCGGCCGGTGCTGGGCCCGCCAGATCGCAGGCCGATAGCCAAGGATTGATTTGGTTCACCTCCCAGGTATATTCGTTGTAAGGGTGCGCACTCTCGGACCCAATGGCACCCTGGTCACTCTCGCCGGACCCCCCTTCACGCTTCTGCAGACTCTCTCTCTGCTGCTCCACTTTGTCCTCTTCCTCCTGAGACTTCTTGGTGTGTTGGTTGCTCGGTTCCTGTTGCTTCGGTTGATCCTGTTGTTGCTGTTGCGGGTGCTGCTCGTCGCGACGGTAAAGGTGGTGCCCGCCGGGATCGACCTCACCCGGACGATCCTGACTCTGCTGCTGGTGCGCGAGCGTCGAGGACAGGAGAGAGGAGTATTGGGCGAGCGTGGCGTTACGCTGCGCCAGGCTCTCGTGATTAAGGCTCGGCTTTTGCGCGAAGGCCATGGCGAACTGTCCCGAAGGATTGGTCGAGCAGAGCAACGGCCAAGCCAGGAGATACAGGATGAGGAGCAGGCCGTGCTTCCTACCGCGTGGACGCAGCTTCCTCGTTGGTCCTTTGATCCCGCTGGATCCCCTGTCCTCGCTTTTACCCACTGACCCACTGAGTCCTCCTTCGCCCTCTCTTCCCCCACTCGCCGCGGTAATTGGCTCCTGGGAACGGGCAGTGTTGTCGGTGCGTCTTTCGAGCTCACCCCGACGACCATGCTCCTCGACCGATTGCTTCCTCTTCTTCTTATTATTATTCCTTTTATTCTCGTCGCTCCGAGGCCGAAAGTCGCGGTCGCCACCCTCGCCAAACACGCCACGATCAATCGAGTCCGCCCGGGCGACGAAGGACGATTCGTCACCACGCTCGACACTCCGCTCATCGCGCGCGCGCTTCCGACCGAGATTCCTCCCTCGAGTCGGACTCTCGTCAAGAGCGACCGGTTGCCGCCGACCGGAATCCCTCGGTGGACACTCGAGCGGTATTCGATGAGCCTCTCGCCGCTGGACACGGATCGGAGGATCTCGCTCGATTCCGTTGTCGTTCGCGTCATCGTTATAGGCAGTGTATGCAAGCACATCGACGGAAGGCACGCTCGTTGCCGGGGCACTCGGGGCTTTAACGCTATCTGCGGACTGGTTGCTGCTGGTCTTGCTCTCGCCAACCTCCTCGAGACAGGAGCCATCCCGACTGCTCCCACTTGTTCCGTTACCTCTCGCTCCCCGAGAGTCCTCTTGCTCCCGATGTTGGTCCAGATGTCGAGCCTGGACCGGTGACCGAATCTGGTCTTGGTGTTGGTTCCGGACTGGCGGCTGGTCGTCGGGCCGAGATGTAGCCGGCCGATGCTCGAGTTCCCGCTCGGCGACGCTTTTATCGGTCGAGCGTCGCCGCTCGTTCGGCCGTTCGCTCTCCGAATTCGTGACGAGTGCGAGGGTGGAGGTGGTGGAGGTGGTGGTGGTGGTAGTAGTAGTGGTGGTGGTGGTGGTGGTGGTAGTGGTGGGCGCGTGTACCGCGTCGCGGGAGGCGCGGAAGGCAGTGGCAAAATTTCGGAGGAGCTGGAACCGGCGGCGCTCCCGGATCCCATTGGGATATCGGCCGATGCGTGCGGCCGCTGGGGTCCGGCGTCGGTGGACGACGAGTTCCCGGTGGCTGGGACTACTTGAGCTTGCCGGGCCGCACGGCCGAGGAGGAGGAACGCGACGACACCTCGGGAGAGCGCGGAGGCCGGAGCGCGGCGATAGGCGGAGACGGGTGAGGCAAGGGTAAAGGGCGAACGATGGCTGGCGGGTTGTCGAGGAGACCGGTAGCACCGGCGAGTCCTCGCTCCTCTTGCGTTCCGTCGGTGTGGCTGGTCCCGTGAATCCGGGCGGGTGGTCGAGCCGCATGGGCCCGGGCGCGAGGACTCTAGCGTCCCCGGTTTCCCGTCGCGATCCTCGCCGGCTCCGAACTCGACATCCTCCTCCTCCTCCTCCTTCTCCTGCTCCTTGCTCGCGTTCTCGTCCTCGCCTTCGACAGGCTGCTGCTCGGCCGCCCGATGCCGCCGGGCCGCAGGCAGGGTCGCTTGCCACGGGGAGCTGCTGCCTCCCACGTGCTCCGGAGCGGAGCCCGCTTCCTCGGTGGGCCGCTCGACCAGAATACGCGTACGCCGACGGCGATGCCGAGCGCGTCGAGGTCGATGTCGATGACGACGCAAAAGCCAATCCCAATGACGCTGATCCGAATCCTCGCTGGCCTTGACCCCTGTGTGGCGCGTGGTGCGATCGCCTGCGTCGCCTTGACAGGGGCCCCGCATTGCTGCCAACGAGGCACCAGCTCGCTCTGAGTCCTCCTGTGTCGTTCCTCTGCTTCGAGTTCTCCCTGCTGCACCTGGTGGCCTTTGCTGGCGAGCTCGAGGACGCCCTCGGTCCGTCGAGGGACTGAACGAGCCCTGCACCCCCAACGCACTGATGTTCTCCGTCCTCCTCTCCTGGCGATGCTCCTGACGGTACTACTGGCAATCGCGGCGAGAACAGCGAGAACGGCGATGAAGAGGGCGGCGAGGATGGCAACGGCTTGTTGAGGAACACTTCTAGCTCGACTTGGCGCCCTCCCGACGAGTCCCGCTCCCTCCTCCGCGGTGGTAACCCTGTGACGATGCTCCCGAAAGGTTTCCTGGTAGCAGAGGGTCTCGGTGGTAGGGAGCGAGTATGTGCCGATGGCTGGGAGCACGTTGCCGGTGCGGTGTGCGGCGAGTCCTCCCCCGTCGGGCTCTCTGTTGATGATGGTCCGCGGGGCGATGGGCACTCGCTCGCTCGCGGTCCCTCTGGCAAGCGGCGGCGTCGTCGGTGCTCGCTCGCCGGAGTGTCCCTCGTGAATGGTGTCAGCCCCGCTCGTAAGTATCCCGGAGCCGAGAGCCGGGTGGGTGCCCGAGCGGCCCGGGTTGGCGGGGCCCTTAGAAGTTCCCCTGGAGCAGGGTATCCCGGCCGGCGGCGTTGGCGAACAGTACGGCCGTTGCAGCGCTCGAAGCCACCGCCGCGCTGACTGCTGCGAGTGCGAGCCCACCCAAGTCGAGGACTCCAGCGGGACTCGGGGCCCGGCAGTTGGTAGCGCGCGGCAAAGTAGGAGCCCGGAGCGGGTAGGACGCGCACTCCTCGCCGGCACACTGCTGGCGGCGGGCCAGCGCTTTCGTCTCTTTCTTCTTCCGCGCCACCTGCACCACCGCCTCCTCGCCGCCTCGTCGACCGCTCTCGCCCCCGTTTTCCTTCTCCCGTCCGGCGTCCCGATGCGGGCCCCGACCTCCTCCGAGCCCCTGGGCCCCCTCGTCCCTGCACTCGCACACGCACTCGGAAGCGCCTTCCTGCTTTTCGGACTCCTCGCACAAGTAGCCGGGCCCGTGTTGCTGCTGCTGTTGCTGCTGCTGTCGCTGTCGCTGGCCGCTCTTCTCCAGCCTGGCAAGGGCGAGCGCCACTTGAGAGGGAGGGCGATGCGCCCGCCGGTGACAGTGCTTCTTGCCGCGAAGGGCAGCGGCGAGCCGCGTCTCGGAGACGGACAGCGGCGAAAGCACCTGCACACCCTCCTCCGCCTCCTCGTAGTCCCCCTGCCCAGGCTCACGAGCTCGCGACGCGGGGCACCGAGGTTCATGCTGCATCCTGAACGCCCGGCTGCGGACTCTCCGGTCGCTCGCACCACCTCCTCGCCGCCGCAGCCGCCGATGATCACGCCTGACGCCCACGCGGCACCGCGCACCACCGCTTCCACGAGAACAACGACACCGAGGACGACGAAGGCAGTGCCAATGACGGTGGCGACGCTGACCGTGAGAGTCTCGGTGCCGACAGTGACCAGGACGATACCGCTGACGCTCGACCAATGGACGCCCCTGCGTCTTCTTCTTCTTTGCCGACTCGACGCCCGCGAGACTTCATGGACACACCCCGGGGAGACACCGCCGTGCGGCTAATCAGCCAGCCAGCCAGCCAGCCGCCTTTCCACTTTCTGTCCGCGTCCGCGTCCGCTCTTCCTCAATCGGACCGCACCTCCACGATCTGCCCAGCCGGGCCAACGTCCGCGAGCGACAGCCGCACTCGTCTCACTTGGAGCGACCAGCTGAGCGGCATAAGCGGCGGAGCACCTCCCGAGTCCACCACTCGGCCCTCACCACCAGGCGACGACAGGAGTCACCCCCGAGGGGTGAAAGTGAGGTTATGGCGCTAGCCCTGATACGGTGGTGGCGAGCAGCGATGTGCGCGCGCGCGCACGCGGAATACTCCTGCGCTCCGTGGTGGCGACCTACTGGACCGCGCGAGCTGGCCCGACCAAGGTCCGAGCTCCTCGGGCACAGTGCGGCGTCTTCCTCGAGCACTGATCCCCTGGTGCGTTAGAGCAGCTCCTCCTTCACCCGTCCCACCTCTCGTCGCTATCTCCCTCGAGGAGAGCAATGTTCTCGATGCCCTGGTGAGGGGGCCCCGGCGTCCGCAATCCCGTCCTCGGCGAAGAGCGAGGAGGCGCGCGTCGCCCCGACGACGACGCTGGCACCCGACGATTCCACTCGAGTCGGCGACGACTCACGGACGGATGGTACGCTCGACGGCACCGAGCCTCATCGACTCGTCGACCCTCGATTCTCGCTCTCTCCCACTCCACCTTCGATTCCTCTTAGACTCTCGAGGCGATCTCTCCGCTGGCGAGCAGTGTATCGGATAATGCCCGCGTTTCTCCTTTCTCTCTCTCTCTCTCGCTGGCTCGCTCGCTCGCTCTCTTTCTCTCCTCTCCTTGGTGCGCGTGCACTTCTCGTGACTAGCGAGCGCGCCTGCCCGGATCGCCGAGAGGTGAGAGAGAGACGGGTCCTCTCTTCTTCTACCTCCCTCTCTCTTCGCACATACTCTCACTCTCCCTCTCGCCTTTTCTCCTTCTCGCCCGCTCGCTCGCTCGTTCCCTGTCTCCTTTCCTCGGCGTCTACGCGCGCGCCTTTTTCACCGTGACATTCGACCGCAAGTCACGCAGGGCACGCGGGAGCGCGCGCGGCTGCTGCCCCTACGACGACGACGACAATGATGATGATGATGATGGAGGTGGGGCGATGGGTAGACAGTAGAATTGTCTCTGGTCGGGCGAGTTTGCCAGCCAGGCGGGCACAGGCTGCCTCTCGCTGGAAGGAGGAAGAGAGAGAGAGAGAGAGAGACAGAGAGGGAACGAGAGTAATCGGGCTCGGGCTCAGGCAGGCGGAGAGAGAGAGAGCGAGAGAGAGAGGGTGGGCAGGCAGGCAGGCAGGGTGGCGTTGGCGACGTTCGAGGAGAGGCACGGCGAATCCACTTTTCGCGCCCGTCAACGGGCGCCGAATGTTGGACTGAACGAAGCAGTTGAGGTGTGCTGGGGGGTGTAGGATGCAGAGAGATGAGGAGGCGGCCCCCGAGTGCCGATGCGGATGCCAGGGCGAATCCGGCCGCACTTCCACCTTTCAGATGAGATCCTAGGCAGAGTGTCGCCTCTCACCACTGGAGCCGATCTTGACAACTCGCGGATTCAGTCTCGGGGGAGAATGCGGACCAGGACGAGAATCGGGCGCAGTTGAGAGTAACTGACCGCGGAGAGCAGGGCGGCCCGCAAGGCAAGTCGGACTCTTCCTCGCAGAGTGCGGGCGGTCCGGACGCCCGCAGGCGGAGTTTATCTCGGACGACGACGGTGCACGGCAACGTTAACGCACGCAACGCACGCAACGCACGCACACGCGCAAGTTTTCGGGGTCCGCGCGCGCGACACGACGGAACACCAACCCCCGTAACCACACCAGGCACTGCGCGCTTAGTGGATAGCGGACGTACCGAGAGTCCCTCATCGAGAGACGTCGAAAACTTCGGTGCGCCTTCGTGCGCCTCTCTCGGCCTGGCTCTCGGAGTGGCGCGCGCGCGCACACGCACACGCGCGCACCCTTCCTCTCCCCTACTTGTCCGCCGCCCCTCCGCTCTCCTATCTGCCGGGCCGATCGCCCTCTCCTACCCACAGCAGCCCACAACCCACCCCACCCCTCCTCTGGAGGGATCGTCCGCCCTCGCCTCGTCCTTCTCGACAGCCGCCCCCCTCTCTCTTTCTCTTTCTCGCCGCCAACCCCTTGTACCCTTCCTTCCTTCATTCTGGACCGCGCGCACCCCCGACTGCTCACCCGGCTCGATCGCGCCCTCTCCCTTACTCCCCTTTTCCAATCGCTACCACGCTCTTTCTCCATCGCTCGGGCTCGCTCTCTTCCTCCATCGCTCTGCCGTCCACCCTCTTACACCCTCGACCCCAGAGGATGCCCTATTCGCGCCACTTATAATATTGCACCGACCGTCCGAGCGGAGAAAGGGCTCCGCTGTTGTCCTTGTCCCTTCGCACTCTGCTGCCCTCCGCTAACGTCTCTTACAGTTTACAGGGTGGAAGCCCGACGGACTCGAGCGGAGAACATTCGCTGGAGTCAGTGTGCTACTTCCAGGGGAGCGGGACAGCTCGGAGTCTGATGGGATTTCGCGGCGGGAAATATGTTAAATGCCTGCGGATTTCGGGGTGGGTCTCTCTTTTGAGGGTTCGTACGGTGTCGCTGGTTCGGGATGTACACTTCGTAAGGACCGCCATCTTCCACGGAGAGCCGTTCTCCGCCCGGGGACCACGGGATGCCTGCATCCCACTCTGGCGAGGGCGAGTGCCTCTCTCACCACCTCGGCATCTTCTCCTTCTCCGGCATCCCCTTGTATTCTCGCGAGGGAGCGAGCGTGGCCTAGGTAGGTCCCTTTCTACCTCCGGCCCCGTCCTCGTTCGCCCCCCTCGACGTCCTCCGCCCTCCTACGTCCTCCCACGCGCTCCTGCGCTAACCCATTTCCCCTCTAGGCCTGTTCTCCGTTTCTCCCGAGCCCTCTGCCATTCTCTCTCTCTCTCCCTCTCTCTCTCGCTCTCCCTTGTCCTCCCTTCCCCTAGTTTCTCTGTCCCTGTCTCCCTGACCATGGTATTCCTAACCTCCCGCTGGGCTTTGCTCAGTTTTCCCGACCCCTTCACCCTCCACTACCCCCTTCCAGCCCCCCGCCCTCCCCAGCAATCCTTGCGGGGCGATTTTTTTCGTAGCTTCGATTTTTCGATCTATCGCTCGAGCCCCTGCATCAATCTCTGCGCCAGCCTATGTGCACACGTATGTGTACTATAATACATAGCGCGAGACACGTTACACCGCACTCGGCTTGGTGGTGGGTGCGAGTAGCTGCCGCTGGCGTGAAAGGGAGCTGCTCGGCAGCCTCGTCGGCAAAGATTTGGCCCTTCTCCCACCCTCCCCCGTGTCGCAAGCTGCCCTCGAAGCCTTCCACCCACCCCTACTTCGTGGACCCTCGAGTGATCCCCACTGGCGCGGGAAGCCTCCCCTTACGCCACCCTTACCGCTCGTAGCCGTCTTCCTCGGTGTCCCTACCATCGCCCCCTCGTCGATTTACCTACTCCACATTTTTCGATCCCCACCTCCGCCCTGGCGTTGCCGGTCACGCACTCGCATCGGCCAGATCGGAGAGCCATGTGCGAGACTGCCCTCGGTCTTATGGGGTTCTGTTGACTTTCAAGGGTGTGTGGATCGACCTGAAGTCATCCGCGGGGAAAGGGATGCGTGCGTGCACACCTCGGGTTCGATCGGCGAATTTCTTTCGGCGAGAAGAGCGCCGAGGAGAGAACGAATCATCTTCGGGCTGACTGCGCGTCTACTTGTACTACTTACGCGCGGCCGCGCCGCTCGGGATGACTCGGCGTTGACTGAAACTACTGGCATTCCCTCGCGCTCGCCGTGTGGTACAGGATGATTCACTTGGGTTACAACGTTGCTGTATAAAGCTTTATGTAGACTAACTATAAATTATTTATCTAATATAATTTTAATTGTACATGGTAATTCATTGGATCTGTATTGAAATTAAATCAGGTACTCCTCTTATTATCAGACATTTGCAAATATTACATTTGGTCCAGGGTAAATATTATTACATCAGGGTGCAGAAAAATTGATGCAGCCATTAGATAATTTAGAATTAACCTAGCTTACACTCGACAGTGTGTCGAAGGCTAGTAAATATGAATCATCCTGTACTCAAATACTTCCTAAGCTATACCTGCGACCTGTATATTATGTATAATGTATGTCATACAATACAATGCATGATTATTCGCTTCCCCTTGAATCACCCCTGTCCAATATGTACACGTTTTGTTTTATATACAATATTGAATTGTTCGTACAATTATATGCAGTCCAATTGAAAAACGAGATACAACGGTACTGGCTCACAGGCGAGTGAATCACCCTGTACATACACGTCTGATAAAAAGTGAGATGCAACAGTGATGATTCAATAAGGCAACTGTGTCGCCGTATAGATATACTTACACTTAATGTATCTACAACCCGTGCACTTCCGAAGTGGCACAATCGCGTTATGCAATTAATGATACTTAACGTAACCAGCGCTGATTGCGCAATCACGGCATCCTCGAGGGAGTGTCGGTGTTCTTTGGAGCCTGTGAAGTGTGTGTACCGGTTGGTCGTCGGCCGATATTATGAGGAGCTTTTTCAGGCCCACACGCATTCCGGCCGGGTATCACGCCTTGTGTAACACTGCACACTGTCCCGCTCCACTTACCGCGCCGTCAATCATAATCATAAACGGGGCTTTCTGCTCTGGAAGGCCGGAGTTATATAATCGCCTTTTGGCAGGCGGGAAAAGGGAAGGTCGGAAGGTGAGAGGCCCCCGAATATTGCCGCATGCATGTTTCTTTTTGCTTCTTTCCTTGTACATATGGGCTTTGGCAGTTTCTGGGATGCACGTGACGCTTTACCTGTCCAGATATATGCGAGGTGCAGTAATCCTACCGAAGGCCTGCTAGTTTAATCTACCGCTCTGCAGTATGATTTGCCGGAACGAATGCAGAAATCAGCAAATATATTGAGACATAACGAGACGAGGAGTTATAGAAAAGGAAGTAGTAGAGTAAGCCCTTAACGTTACACAGCCGCGAAAGTCGAATTGTGTCTTGCCTTTGTTTAGTTTGGGTCAGGAATGCCGTTCTCCACTTTTTAAATATACATGTATGTAGTATGTATATAATAATATGTTACGCAATATGTATAATGTGGTCTACTCGGGGGTTCATATTTTACTAAACACCAGCTGTTTATGGAGAAATTTGTGCAAACAAAACTTTGTTTAATTAATGGCCTCCGCGCATTTATGAATCCGCGGAAGTCTAGAACGTACGGTAGTCGTGTACCGAGAGGGAGAGAGAGAGAGAGCAGGGTCCCCCGAGTGTCCCATAGCCATTGCGAAAACAGCTGCTGCGATCGACGATGCAGGGCGCACGGGCAAGGCTGCCAGCTGATAGTATTTCGAAGCGGGGCGGAGGGACGGGACGAGCAATCGCTACTATGTGTGCGTCTCTGTGCATGCACGCAACCAGCGAGAGACGTAGTGCGCGTAGTACGAGCATCAGGATTTAAACGTCCCCTCGCCGCCCGCGCGCGCGCCACCGCCTCACGTGCCGAGCACAGCGCGCTCCATGCACGCGCGCAGATGCACCAAAAATGAATTCCCCCGGTCGCCGTGGCGGTTTGGAACGGCGTCCGAATTATGATAGTTCGGGGGGCCGACGATGTGCGCAGAGTCGCACTCTCCGGGGACGGTGGCGGCGGCGGCGGTGTCGGGTCACCCCGGAGAGCACGTGACCGCCTGAAGGTTAAATGGGGTCCGACCGGTCCATTTCCAGGAGGTCTCCAAGAGGAAGAATCGACCTGGCGGGACGAGCGTCGCGCAATTTTCCTCAGTCTAGAGCTGAGGAAGGTTTCCTTGTCGCTCCGAGCCGGTTGAATGTACCAATTAAGGCGGCGGGAGAGAATCGCTTAGTAATCAATATGAATTCAATACAAGTCGAACTGGCACAAGATTCCTTTGGGAAGCATCGCTGTCGCGGTGTGTGCTCGGCCGAAAGGTGGCCGATGCTGATGCGACAAGTCCGCTTTGAATGCAGAGCGAAAGGCGCAGTCGCCTCGAGACATGCGAGCGAGAAAGGGAGAAGGAGAGCAGAAGAGATAAATGCCTGCGAAGATACAGAGCGAGAGCGAGCACGAGGCAGAGTGTGTGGAATTGTGCGTGCGAGCTGAAGTGCTGAAGGGCAGGGAGAGCACGTTTCTACGCGCACCACTCCTACGCACACACAAAGGCGATTGCGTGCACACACGGCAAGAGTTCCCACGCTTTCTCTCTCTCTCCCTCCCGCTCTCTCTTTATATATGTGCAGCTTCTCGCTTCTGCGACGAAGAGGAGAGCACGATACCCACTGGACACAAGTGCGCATGTCCCCGAGAGCGAAGGGAAATTTTCGCAAATCGATAATTCGCCAGCGGCAGCTGCAGGCAGCGGCGGCAGCAGCGACAGCGACAGGAAAACGGGTTAGTCACGCGGATGGCCAGCCTATTTGATTATTAGCCTGTTAGCCGATGCCGAGTATCCGGCTAACTCCCTGCTGCCTGCCTGCCACCTAAGTTATACGCTTCTACCCTGCTTCTGCCCCCCTCGTTTCGACCATTCCTCTGCAAATCCTGTGTTCAAAGCTGATTTGTTTTTTGAGAGTTCCATACCGAAGGGATTCCTGGTCTGGTCAACTTGCGGATCGCGTCAGCATAGAGAAGATGCGAGAACAAGAGAACGGTGTTTATTAGAGCCGACTGTGTGCGAAGCTCGTTCGAGCGGCACGCACGGTTCCTGTGTGATGCATGCGCATCATGAAACGTTCGATTGGATCGCACTGCTCGCTGCTGGATTAACACGTGCGCTCGCCCGAGCGATACAATATCGGTAGCTCTGCACACGCATGCACCTGCATTCATACATGGTGATTTATTTGCTTTTGAAGCAGCTTAGAATCTATATTATATTGAACTAGAGGTCTTACCAACTTCGCCTGGTTACCGTTTCATAAAAACAATGTTTCTGTGTAAGTGATACATCAAATTGAGTAACTTAAAACCTTCTTTGCAAACAACACCACACGTAAAAGAATCTCGTAAAAATTGATGAATTTTATTCATAAGTTACCCAATTAGTATGAGCACAGACCAGGTACGGAATACACCGGACAAGCTGGGCATTTCGATGGCCCCGACCAGCGGGGTCGTTAGGACTCTATTACTATTTCCGAGTCACGTTCCGTCTTACCGACAACTCCAATCTTAGTACAAATACAGTATAGAATTCACCATTGTTGAATATGCGTGTTATTCTTCTAAACAACTACATTCTTCGATCTTGTTGTAAACTAAAATCTCTAAATAATAAAATAGAAAACAGTCTTACCTGCCTCCATCCTGACTCCTGAGATTTTTTCTTTTATAAATCACACATTTCTTTATGGTTATGGTCTGTTGATTTCGAACAGTCCAACTCCCTTTCGCCAGCTTTTACACCAATTTGGAATAACAAGCATAGAAAAAGGGGCTACAAATTATATATAATACATGGAGAAAGAAGAAGAGGAAAGGAGAGATATAAAGTATAAATATGTGGTAAATAAAACATGAAAGGGTTATCTTATGTGCAGCAGCATATACTTACATTGACAATAGTGAATCAAAGGCCAGTGAATCACCTTGTATAGGGATCTCGCACTTGTACGTTCGCATCCTCGCACTGCCTGCGAATTGCGCGGTATGAATAAAAAAACAACATGTTACTCTCGTTTGTTTGACTAGTGTTCGCGCGTTCGTAATTTGCACGGAGGACGCGGTTATTACTCGTGAAAATAGGTGGTGCACGTTGTGTATGTACACAAAAGGTATATTGAAATCTGCCTGACTAAAGATTCATTGTCGTACTAATCTTTGAAGAGCCTGGTGGATTCTACCCGCCAGCCAATCTCCAGTGATTTACTGCAAGCTCTGATTACTCGTCGCGATTGCTTCTCAACCATTTCGAAGGCGAACTGCTTTACCGGTGGATTTCTGTCTCACATTCACCGCCGTGGCATTGTAGAATGTAGAAGGGCTTTCTCGTAATATTATTGCGTCGGTATTGTGTACTGTTGGATGTAGGCACTTTTTTCGCGCAGATTGCATTTTCGAAGAAACCGAAATATTGATACCGGAAACAACTCTTTTGCTACGATAATTTAACTAATGCTGGAATCACTTCCTTTGGTGCTCAATGGGGTAGACTTAAGTAGTTTCAGTCGGCAAAATAGGTTCCTCCAGTCTGCATATTCACGATTACCCCTTTCTATGTCAAGAATTCATTAGAGCCGCTCATTACGGATTCCCGCCCACTCATTTTTAAGGTACTTGTCGCGTTAAATCATGTTTTAAAGAACTGCCTATCATTTTTATCACGTACGGGGGAGATATTATTATTACCTATTGGCATTCGTGGAGTGTTACTTTAAATTAAACACTGTGCTTTTTACGTGTTCTCTATGCGACCGGTAACGGCAAATAGCCCACTTTCAATCGTAAGAATTATGTAAAAAAAACTGCAGGCTTATGCAAGAGCACAATATGAATATCAAAAGGAAATATTCAACATGAACCGAAGTTGCAGTCTTGCCATCATCATTACTGTATCCATACATATGACGCGTCCTTATACTTAACAATAAGAGTCAAAAGTGTACGAACCTAGCTACAAGTTTCGACCAAAGAACACAGTTGACATGAGTCATTTCTTATCTTTGACCGTTGGACAGTACGTAGTGAGACACTATACTTTAACAGACGCACACGGAAAAAGGTGCAAGTCGTTCCCAAGAGCGTGGCACACAAAGGGGTCTCGATTGAAGATAAAATGGGATGAAGTAAATCGAGATTACTCTAATACAGGTGTGAATAAGTGCCTAAAAACTGCAAGGGTTAAGAGGTGAGGGGGATGACGACCCAGGCAGTAAGGTGGAGGGCGGGGGGGATTTAAAAAGAAGGGCTGGACAAAGGGAGGAGTGCACGGCAGTGGAGGAGAGTGTGAAAAGGCGCGCTCGTCCACTGACACAGAATGTATACAGGAGTGTGATGTAGGTTGGAGAACAAGAACAGCGTGACAAATAGAGTTAGAATAGGTATGAGGATGAAGCCGAGGGTAAGGAGAGTAATCGAAACGGTATTGTGCCGTCACGCGCGGCCACTCGCCGATACACTCGCTCGAGCACTCGACAAGTCTGAAGGGATGGGACTTTAGATCCCCTTAGGGCCGCGCGGCCACAGAATACTCTCTTTCTTCGCGTTCTTCATCCCCTCGTCTCGGTACTCGCACCTCTTATCCCCGGCTTGCTGCCTCTTCCTCTCCTAACGAGCAAGGTAATCGTTGCGAGATCCCCCGTCCGCCGCCCCGACTTTGCAAGCTCCCTCGAGGCCTCCGGGAAATAATTCGTGCCAAGTGCCGGTCTCAGATCAACGTGACCAGATAGGCAGATTAAAAAAACTGGCGTCGACGAACATCCGACATCGTTTCACCAGAAGCGAGCCAAACATGCAGCAGCAGCAGCAGCGACCGACGACGACGACGACGTTACCCGCGCGGACTCGTTTACAGATATCGTTTCGCCGATAATGGTTATCGCCCGAGCGAGAAACACATATTCGTGGCCCGCTATTTTTCGCCCTGAAGACGCCGCTGTCGACCGATGCATCGACTCGTGCACACACACAGCCATGCAACACTGTACTGTTTCTGGGACAACGGCACTGAATCGGAGATAAGAGTGGAAATGTAGAAAATCACTTGGCGCGACTATCTCGCCCCCCGAGACTCGTAAACTGCTCGTATTCTCTTTCTAATGAATGCCGATCCTGAGTAAGAGCAGACCGGGAAAGACCAGCAGGCACGAATTTCATCTTAATTCACGTGCTCCGTCAAATCAATGCGATAAACGCGCAATCGTTGTCGTCCGGGCTTTCCTGGACCGTGACTCGTAAAGGCGAATCGCTTGTAAATATAGATATACACGCATACCTCCGCGCCAGATACACTAACGAAATAATTGAAAACAGCGACGAGGAGAGATTCAGCCGTCGAGCGAATCTTTATCGAGGCCAAAGATATAATACGAGAATAAACAGCGTCGTGTCAACGATTAAAATTAAACATTGCGACGAAACGCCGCACGGCCAGGGGGACGAGAGTCGTGTGGTAGAATAAAAAATATAAATACATTTTATTTTTATTATCGACAGTACATCTAGTGTTAAACAGTTAGGTAATAGCGAAAGTAATCGGTCTTCGATCCGGGCATAGTAATAATCAGGTAAAAATTAAACCTTTGAAATTGTACAATATATATATGTATATATATAACAAAATCTCTGACGCTGACTATTTACATGGCTTTATACAACCTTTTATCCGTTCCGTCCTTTCTAAAGATCTATTTTAACACTGATAAAGTAACAGTACAGAGAGGTACCATCTCCCGACGCGGGCTGTTTTTCCTTTCAATTTTTCACCGTCCACCCTTCACTGCTCAGAGATCTGCGAATTGACCAGTAGGAGATGGCCACGAATATTCGTCTCAACAATGCCGACAGGTGAATGGAATTCGTGCTCCATGCTAATCTTCCTTATAAAAAATGCAACGCTACTTCCGGTCCGGAGCAGCTGCACTGACGTCAAAATCGATAGTGTTACTGGGGCCGCGACAATGCCGCCAAAAACTTATGGGAATCGTGAGATTACGTTACAGTATTCATCATCATATCTTAAAAAATGGGTTATCACCGCTCTGCGCGCGCGCGTCCTGCAAGTCAAGTTCCGCGGTGGTTTATCCTAAAGATTCAACGTGTGTATAACATAGTTCATAGTGTCTTAGAGTCTCGAACGAGCATCCTCAACGTCCCGCCTCCATCGCTACATCCTATGTCCCGCATTAAAAGGAATTCTATTTTTGGTATTACAAGTGTTACATACATTAACAGGTAATATTTACAAAGCTTATACCGCGACGTGTATTTATACGTCAACCAAGGTATACTTCCGTTTAACTTTATATCACCAGTGATCGTCGCATTAGCAGTACTGCGGTAATTGGTAATATACGTGTACACTAGAGAAAATTTGTATACAGTGGTAACTGAATAAGCGACATCGTGTCGCGACACAATACGATAGGAGCATAGAGTATACAGGCATCCTGGTGCTCCTTGTAACTGAGAATGATAATGTAGGCCACAATGCTGAGTATGCGATCGTCAACCAGCAGTGATGGATACACAAATTTATTAACACGAAAAGTAACCCTCGGAGGTATTAGTGGAAGAAGTCAATCAAGAAATGGTGATCCTATTGATACCCTTACAAATGTAATACCAGATCGTCCTCGAAAAGGTTTGATTTCAGCGCTCCCTTCTCCTCGGAATAAGTCGCACGGGCTGCGAACACGCTTTGCGAGCAACGTCGACCGCGCAGCCCGCACATTGACTGAAATTACTCTCCAAAGTTGCTCGATCACGGGCTGGGCCGATATGCAGGCTCGATCTCCGGAATAAAAAATTTAATATCGGATGCGTGCTTGATCTTGTGATCCACTAAAATAAGATAAAGAAAATGAATTCGGAAGCGTGCGCGTTTCCGAAGTTACGCGGATCCTGGTTGGCTTCCTATGTAAGTTTTGTAGAGCACGCCGTAAAAGCGCATCGATCTTACCAAGGGATAGAATGACCGCCTGTGAAGAGTAATAAACTGTGAGGCTACATGGAAAGTTATGCGGTAACGTCGTTCCTTTCCGAGGCCGCAGGGATCACACTCGTTGCCGTAACGTCCGAGCACAAAACAGAACTATCCGAATTTGGCATTGACGAATTCCTACTGGCCCTGGTATTCCGTGCAGGCGCTACTTGAACGACAGGTGCTGGGAACTGTTGAGCGTCTGTGCACAGGTTCACTGTATGCGGCTTAGTGCTGCTCACAGAACACTCCAGCTCCGGTGGTTCGCCTAGCGTTAAACGAACAAGGCTTCTTAAACGCATCAATCTCCAGAGGCGAGTAACCAAGCAATAATTAAATAGTGGCAAATATTTCTCACCATTAATACTATGTGTATCTGAAACCATGAAAACTGTCCCGCTAGATGGTTCGCCCGCACTCATGTAGGCTGCACCGTCAGAGGTTCCGATCGAATGCTCGGCATCTGTTGTCAGAGACAAAGAGTCTGAGATGGAGCTGCTACTAGAACTATTCATATCCTGCCTCGATTGAGACCTCCTTGCTCTTCTGAAAGGATTTTCCAGCTGTCGTGTGAAGGTCCCACCTTGGGTGCCTATTAAGTAAACGAGTCAAGATTAGTTGAATTCTTTCTGTTCAAGTTTTCATAATATATATAAGGTGCGGCTCCAGTACCCTGGCGTCCGTCGCGAATCAGTGGCGTAGCGTCATCGGCGTCGGAATCTGCGTCACTATCATCTGTCTCTACTAGCTCGTCAGCAGCGAAAACCTTGCGCTTACAAACCGGGCAAACTCGACGAGATTTCGTCAACCAGGGATCAATACACTTTGAATGATAAGCTGAAACGAAGAAGCAATGGAAGCCATGTAAAGTAGAATACTTGGAAGTAAACTGTACAAAAAGAAGAAATAGGAATCTCTGTTTACCATGCGCGCATGGTAAAACCCGTAGTTTCTCGCCTTCCGCATAATCGTCCAAACAAATTGCACAAGTTTCGTACGGGTCGCCTTTCGTATATTTATGTGTCGGGATCTTCTTCAAACTCGAATTGGGCAATCGGTGCCTCCGTTGCCTCCTCCTATCCTTGATACATCGAACAATCTGGTTTGGTTGAGAAGATATTGCTCGATTACTACGACTCATTAAATCAATACTCGCCATGAGTTATCGACGACACTCATTGCAGTAATTGTTGATAATTACCATAAAAATAACCATGACTAGAAAACATATCCCCACGACAATGGCGAAAGGCAGAAGCAAATGTGTGTTTATGTTGAACGGCAGATCATCGTTGATTAATACAAAATATAGCTGGCTGTATAAATAAGTTTGATTCAAGATCAATCCTGTGATTTCGCTTACAAACACCGAAGGGATCGTTATTCCCACGGGATCCTTCGCTGACATTGGTTCTGCGAATGACAACATATCCCCATTACTATGAACAAAAAAGCACAAGATTTAGCAATGAGACACAAAATATCCTTACCCAAATCATTGCTGTTCACGTTGTGAATAATTGCAGCATCGTAGCCAGCTTTCTGTGCCATCCGAACTTTTATCTCGAAACTACAATTGTAGCGAGTGATTAATGCTATCCAATTGCCATCGTAATTGCTAATGTTCGGGGGACCTTGTATTTCATGGCAAGCTGTGGGTGGGTTTGCATACACGAGCATCCCCTATAGAATGTCACAACTGTTAAAACAACGTTCACACAGCTGTACATGCGAAAACAGAGAGCAGAGTCAATGACCCTGTTTCTTTGTTTACACCCATTTTGTATGGCAGAGCATATGGCTTCATGATAGAATAATGTTGTACCCAGACAAAATACAAACACCAGCCAACTAGTTAACTATAGTCCAAGGAAGACTCTTGTGTGTATATTTGATGTTAGTGCTTCAAAATTTTACCTTAATTCCATCGGATGGTATTAGTCCCCCGAATCTTGCAGGCATGTCTCTGAATTCTTCTTCTATTTGGTGTTTGGCTGCTGCAGAGAACACCAAGATGTCCGCCCCTCCAGGCATGATACAAAGGATGAAAAAGCCGAGCCATATTTGCAGTTGGTGGATTAAACGGAACCTCATTTTTTTAAAGGTGTCAGAGGTATCCACCGTCCAGGTATATTTAATATTCGGTCAACAGCTCCCTTGGTTGGTTCATTATACACTCGGTAGGTTCGCTTGATAATTGAACGGATCAGTGTTCATTACAGAGTAACGTCAAGACCTTGTCCTGCAACAATCGTACCATCAGGTATCCCTAAAGTCTGGACTGGCATTCACATTGTTGTTAATTATATTAATACAGCACTTTGATGCAAGTATTCATTAGATCACAGTGATAAGCAACTAAGCAGCCGCTTAACCCACAGCTTGCCCCAAACAATGATATATTAAGAACACTGAGTGATCACTGATAAGAAACAACCAACAATGAAGCATAGAATCCTTGAGCTTTATACAGCAAAAAATAGGAGGTTTGTAAATACTCTGCCACTCGAGAAACTTGACGACGATCATCGAGTCAAATCGTCAAACGCTTAATACATAAAGAATAGATAGGCACTGCATACGTGCAGAAAGTGCTCGTTAACAAAACCCCTAATTGGAGCATGAAGCCCAACAATAAGAGCGACTGAAAAGACGTGGACTCTATTCCGTCCATATAGAGCGAGACTTTTATCAAAATCCACCATGCTTTACGACAGCTCGCCGAGATAAGTTTATGCCACTTTGTGTACATGCCTTGGCGTGCAGTGATGGGCACGTATGCCAGCAGCCTGTCGTATTACCTAAGCCACTCGGCAACCGATCAAATTCCGTCGCTCGAGCATAACTCCGCCGCGGCGATTTAGAGGAGCAGCATATTTCGACAGTGCTGGGGCCAAACAAGTCGTAAATGACGTGTGCGCGGAAAGCAGCAGACAGAGCAGGCACGAGTGCGCGACGAAACACACGAGAGAGCGACGTTCAACAGGGCGAGAGAGCGATCGACAATAGCGGAAAGTGAATCACGAGGTTCTCTCCGTGACACTACTCGCTCATTACAGATGAGTAATAACAGGGGCAAAGGAGAGGCGTAGCGTCTATCTGGGAAGGAAATTGCACTAGGCGAGCTTCCCAATCGTCGACAGGCAGGCTGACGGACGGGCTCCGGTGTTGTTCGGCGCATCGGAAGACATCGAGGGGCAATTGCGATGTCCTGCTTGCAGGGAAACAGGCAACTGTTGTTCCTGGCGATTTGAGGCAACGGGAGGCGAAGCTGCCCAGTGGAAGTACGCGGTGGAGCACAATTACTGCCTGTTCAATTATGGTTAATCAACGTTCGAGTTCCTCGAGAGAGAGCGCGAGCGATAATACGTATATTAATTAGCACGCTTTAAGGAGCACTGTGCTCTACCCAAACAGTATAATTATGTGTATGCAGACTCGTGTATGCTCCGCCGATGCTTTTCAGTCCTGAATCTCCGTCGCTCGAGGAATCAAGGAGATAAGGAGAGCGAACCACGGCGAAGGCCGCACTGCTCGGACGTAGAGGCGCAGATTATTGCGATACGTACTAGAGAGAGCCTCCTCTTCTCTGTTCATCCGGGCCACCGGGTTTGTGGCTTGCCAGCCGCGTTGAGGCAAGGCGTACGTCCACCCGCGCATAAAACCGACGAGAAACCTCTCTCTCTTTCTCTGCGAACGGGACGGGATGCACGCTGTTAGAGTGAGGATGTCATTTGCCTTTTTCCTTTTTCCTTCCGCCTCCGCCGCCAGCACCGTCGCTCTTCTCTGCTCTCCCGTCCACCGTCTTTATCCCTCGCTCTGTGACTCCTCCACCTTCCACTCTCCCCCACCGCTGTTTGTTTTCGCTTTTCTAACTCCGTCGCCTTGTCTCCCTCGCACTGCTCCCTATGCGCTAGTAGCCAGCTCCAGCAACGTGCTATCGCGCCTCCCTTCCCCACTTTTCAATCAGTCCTAGGTTACAAGAGCAGTAGGCGCAGACCCCCCGAGTGCACGCACACGATGATCACGCGAAAATGAAACTTTAAAGTCTAACTGAACGTGAGAGCGAGAGACAAACTACCGTATGTATTGTATGTATTGGACATATGTTGTGTGCCGTGTCACTCGGGACAGGCCGCCGGCATATGACAGCGAGGTTGCACTCTCGCAATACTGCGGAAACGGAATGGACCGCGGTGATATGATCGAGTAGCAGGTCCTCGGAAACAGTTCGTTCTACCCACGGGAGAATCGCAGTCTGATTTGTCAGCGGGATACCACCGCCCGGTGCGACGATAAACTTGTTCGATAACAGTGGTAGAATGCGGCTATTAGCAGATCGAACCCAATTTCTTTCGTGAGATCCTCTTTCCGATAATTGTTTACCGAAGACTGTCGAATGCATTCGCTCCTGACGCAAGCTTATAGTCGCACTAGCTCTCGGTTTAAATTTTAAATTGTTTTCAAAACTCTGATGGGATCAATGTAAGCTTCGCTATGAATCATCTGTTTAATTGACCTACATTGGCCGATGAGAAAGAAAAATGCGATATTTCTTACTTGGATCGTTAAATCGAAAGTTCGTGTATACAAAATGGAATGAAAAACACCGAGTTTTGTGAAACTAGTCATACAAATTTAGGGTAGAGGTATTTGGCGAGTGTCTAAAGATGTAGTTTTACTTTTTTGGTATAATACTTACCCCAAGGAAATCTTGAAATCGTACATGCTTTCTTCCGCATACCACGCCGGCCATTGTGTGTTACGACTGTTATGTAATAATACAAAGTATTTATGATATATAATGATGCATTGCGTGATCGCGCTCGGATTCTCGCAAAGCAACTTTGTTCGAATACTTGTCATACTACATTTATGCAACGTCGTTTGGTGACAAAGAATTCGCCGCATTTGCTTCACGCATCCCCCTGTTTACTATAGTCATCCAGCATATGTGTCCATTTTCGCCATACAACAAAATAGGAGTAAAGGAGTCGGCGTGTATGCAGCGCTGAAATAACGAAATGTGTAGCGGAGAGATTACTTAACGCAAAAAACAAGTTATCACATCCATTATCTAAAAAACATTGTAATATGATTCGTACACGATGTGAGTTATGGGGTCCAAAGAGTCGACTTTCTGTTTTTCTCATGAATAAATAACTGTTTACAATACAGCGGGTTAATATTTCGTACATCACAGATAGAAGGTGAACGGCGGTTATAAAACGTATAATCGATTGGATAAAAAGTTCGGATGCGGTTTGAAATGCGCCTAGGTAAAATATACAATTCGTAATGCGAGTGGGAAACAAGAGTTCATACCATGCAATCTCGCTTCTTAAATACTAAGTATAAAATTAATCGAAGGTACAGTCCAGTGTACTGAGCATTGAATAAAATATTGATAACTTGTGAGATGCCAACCTCTCACGATGCAATTACGACGGCGGACACTAGCTATTCCCCTAGAGTAAAATGAAGTCAAATAAGAACTAGCATGATTCTTTTACAATGCGCACTTCGGTTCACTGATTGCATTTTGTCGTTGATTAAAAACAAAATCGATGTTTTGGTCGAAGGCACTAATTTATAGGATATCTTATTGTGTTAAATCACAACTGCACATGATTGGACTTACGATTATTCTCGATACAATAATATTAAGATACAAAAGCCTTCAGCTGCTGAGTTTTGTAATTCTGACAGATCCCTCTAGATTTGTCCCCGCGAAAATCTGTCGTCTAATAATTGTGCCTTCTTTAGAATTGTCTTTTTCTGGGCCTGATCGAAACGACTAGCATTTAAGTCTATATCTCTATCGAAAGGTCTTCTTTCTTTGTGTCCTGACAAATGAGCTTCTTTTTCTTCTTTCTAAAACGCACAACGAACGTGATAGAGAATGGAGCAAAGCGGAATTAATAAGGTCAATATCTTTAACAGTATAATTAGAACCTTTTTCTTCTTCTGGAGTTTCTTCTGGTGAATTTCCAGAAGTGATTTCTCGCGCTTTTTACTCTTTCCGGCTTCCTGTACAGTGCTTTGTTGCTTTATAGGTTCCTTATTCGAAGTTGAATTGTACTCTTTTTCCTGCTCCTATAATTTCCAATGTGTAATTATGTATTTTGTTTGCAAAATGAAATCTCGTTTCATAAATAACAATGGAGAGGAAATGCACTCACCCTCTTTCTGAGTTTCTCAGCCTTCTGTGCGGGAGTGTCGGTCCAAGACGAACGATCAGACATATCTGGACCAGCACGTGTGCGAAACTTCCGAGGGCCTAATCCTAGGTTGCTGGCTTGCGCAGAAGGCAATTCTGTCATCCACTCTTCCCGTTGCGTCGAGAGATCATGATTCTGGAATATGATGTGTCCTCTACCACTGAGAGTTCACCTTACGGGGGGAAAGTAAATGGAAGGAGACACAGTGTCTACAATGGTACATACTTCTGTTCTCTGCTCGTCTCGAATCCTCCTTGCTCTTTGTTCCAGTTGCACGTGTGTCAGACTATCTTTTAAAGCAGGATGGTCAGCGGGCAGAGGACCAAACGTATCGTCGACATCCGAATCCATCTTCTCGTCGTCCGAAGAAATCAGTGGATTAATAGTGTTTGGCAAAGCGGGACCTATTGTTTTCGTCTCCATATCGTCCCGAGGCTTTTTTTGTCGCAAATGTGGCGGTAGAACAGGTCCAAACGCCGAATCTTCGTCATTCTCGCTATGATTCGAAGCCGCATCATCCGCGGACGGACTATTTACTTTCGCCGCTATTGTCTCTGGTAAACACGGTCCTATGAAAGTAGGATTCTTTTCCGGCACAGCACAAGTCGCCCCGGACACCTGTGGCGGTAAAACAGGCCCGTACAGTTCCCGATCAGTCTCAAAGTCTTTCGAATTGTTCGCAATCGAAGAGCTCCCGTCAGGACTATCCTGGACTAATTTTTCCTTCGACTCAAGCTTATATCGATCAGCGTCATGATTCTCAGAGTTTTCTGCCATTACAGATATTACAGATGATGTAGAATCTAGTAAGGGATCTGAAACGGCACTAGGATTATTATAGTTAGAAGCCAACATTGAGTCATTCTTCTTTACCTGTACCTTGTAAGACTCTTCGATATTTGTTGCGCTCTCGATTGAATTTCTCGACTCGTATTCTACGGTCGAGCTCCTCTTTTTGTTTCTCACTTTATTACATGAAACGCTCGAACTATCTGACAAGTTTTCGTCTGTCTCCGACAGAACGTCGAACTCTGATAAATTTACATCTTTACACAATTGGCTTTCTACGGAAGTGTCCATTTTGTTGTCGGGCTCTGGTGTTTCTGATTTTCGCTCGTCGTTGCTTTCGTCCTTTTCTACGTTGGGCGAATCATCTTTGTCGTCCTGTTCGGCTGTTTCTCTCATTGTTATCCTTTTGTGGGAATCCCGCTTCTCTTGTTCAGTTCGCGATCTACTATAATCGGACAATTTCGGCTTCTCTGATTGATGACCCTTTTCTCTACTCCTGTCGCGCGAGTGCCGTTTGTATTTGTCGTACGATTTACTCTTGTACTTGTCAACGGACGATCTGCCGTTTTGACTTCTGTCGCGCGATCGTTCTCTGTGATGATCGCTTCGATCGCGATCACGATGTCGTCTTGAATCTCGGGATTTGTATTTCGAACTAACTGATCCAGAATTGCTCGAGTCTCGAGAATTTTTGTAGTCGTCGTGCCTGGAGCTCCTTGGCTCCCGACTATGCTTCGATAAGTGCCTGGAATCCTTGTCGTAATCTCGATCTTTCGAGTTTCTATATTCCCTTTTGCTACTTTCATGTTTGGACCTTTCCTTTTTATTCCTATGCGCATCTTCACTTAAGCGGGAACTATGTTGAGATCTGTCGTGCGACGCCGCTTGGTTGCTGTTCAGATTCGATGAGAGCCGCGCGTTGCTGTCCTTTCGCGTTGCTTCGAAACGAAATCGGCGCCCATCGTCACTGTCCTGGCTCTCGGAGTCAGAATCCATTGTCGTCATAATTTAATCAGTCGCTGAAATTACGACAAACCAATCAGTCGCATCTTTCACATGAAATGGAACTGCTATGGGAAGAATTAGTTATCTGCTTCGCATGCCTGTTTCCACTGTTACACAACGTCCGCTCGTGAATCTCCCTTCGTTTGGTTCATGACAGTGTACGGAAAGAATATCTATATACAAGTTGGCTAACAGCATTTTATTTATAATGTCATTATACGACAGCAATTAAAATACAACGACATCGAGGATGATTACTGTATTCGTTTGCCGGCATCCTTCGACTCTCTGTCCTTCTTTACAACCGTCGATATCATTTTCTCGATCTTTTCCTTTCCAGGAAGGATCGGTTGGTCTGCGTTTACCTCAAACATCTTTTGAATCTTTGCTCCACTATATTTAATGGATTTCATAAATCCAGCGGTAACGATCCCCTTTATACTCTGTGTTATGCTAGATCGTAGTACGATGGTCTTTAAGCACTCTTCCAATATTTGACTACATTCGGGATCATACGCTATTGCTCTCAGGCAATCTTCAGTATCCTTCAATCTACGACGGCCCGACCATGTTCTAACTAATTTAACTTGTGGCATTCTAGGCAAGTGATTCAAATGGTGTATCTTAGTAGTTGGACTTTTATCTTGCTCACAAGTGGCTGTTATATCCGTCGGAATATCGATATATTCCTCGAAATGCTTCAGGATCGGATTATACAGTTTTCGAAATTGCACTAACTGAGGGACAACGATGTTATTTACTTTCTCCTTATTCTCGCCGAATATCATGCGGAAATCGCCGCTGTAAGACAAGTTTGCAATTGTTTTGTAAAAATCGATCTCCTGAAACCTCTCTGGAAGTAGCAATAGGGCAGCATGGACAGCCGAATGAAGGTTCTGCACCAAGGCAGTGTGCAGCTGAGAGTTCTCCTCCGGCTCTATTACTACTTTGACGGGCTTATGCAATCTTCCGGCTAGATACAGATCGTTCCAATCCAACAAGTCCTCTACCAAGGATACCTCAGAAATGACTCCGTACTTAATCTTTTGTCCTGCTACCGTCTTGACTAGAGTATTATAATAGATCTTGGCACCCCACTGGTCCTGTATCTTCGCGATGACTCTGGGCCCGAAAACTTTCACGGGCTGTGCATAATGTTTTGGATTTAGCCTGAGATTCTCCGCATGCCAGGTTTCGGCGTTCGACACAACAAAGACCAGATCCAGCATGCTGGCCTGGTTATTGATTTGCTTGAACGCGCCGGATCCATAGGCAAAGCAGAATTTCATCTGGCGTGGAAACTCGTTAAGTATCTGTTTGATTCGATGGCTCTCTGCGATTCTCAGAGCCATGGTGCAATGTGTGTGTGGTCTAAGTGTGGCAACAAGAATTCAGTCTGCTACGAGTGTCGTTTACAAAAAGCAGCGGCTAACCCAGTCTTTTCCAACGAGGGTATAAAGTACGAGCATTCAACAACAATTTCCTTCGTTCGTAGCCGAGCAGAATCAATTTGCGTGTCTTACAGCTACATCGAAATGCCGAGAGAAAGATTGGGTTTCGAACAATACCATTAGATAAGCAGCAGCAGGGTTTCTCCTTGTTTGAATACGGCCCGGCTCAGTTCAGCGCATAACTTTAGCAGAAAGTCCTGGCGAACTGTACCCTCAATGAGTTTCCACTCCTCATGTAACCTAAAACCATTACGTATCCTGTAGCGCCACAACATACCTGCCAGTGCGATTCTCGCATTGCGTTGAAAATTGCGAGGTCTAGAAAATTGAAACCCACAGGCTTTAACGTATGTACAATACAAACAGACGGCTCTCACTAGCAGATTCCCAACATGTCAATGTGGCTGGTTCTGCGCTTCATTCCAGTGAATGGTTCCGTGCTCTTCTCAGCTGAAGAGCCTGAAGAACGAACCAACGAACCTATCGTTGCCGACACCATTGACACGAATCTGTAGATGTATACCCAGAAAGGTTGGGTTAGGCCCTAAAGGCAGCTTTTCATAAAACACTCCTCTCTATTACCAATCACGCGATCTCGCAAATCTCTACTTTATCGATCGCCGGTTGTACGGCCAAATACTACGGTGGTCGAGCAGTGTCGAGGTCGAAACGGGAGGCGCGGCCACTTCCACCAGTATTTTACTCATATTCTGTTATCCTTTTCAATATATGACTTAGCAAGCATAAGAAGGTGTAAAGAAATAGGCTTTCAGTGAACCATTTGTAATTTTGTCCTTTTTGTCTATGATTTAACGACTATGGCGCTAAAAATAAATAAAAAAGGAAAACTTGCACCATTCGACCCACACGTACGCCCACGCAAATAGCAACTAATCTCCTGCGGCTGTAAATACGTGTGTGGAAACTGAGGAAATTATACATATGGGATGGTAAGATAGGAACCTAGGCTAAGAGAAGCAGATGTCGACACCAGCGTTAATAAAGCGCGAGTGACTAACCTTCCGAAGCTGGCAAGCCATGGGACGTCATGGCTGCAGAGGCAGACGTATGTGAGTTGTGCTCTATACGGTTAAATGCGTACACAAAGGTATAATCCGAGTCGCAAACATCAGCGGGGGCAGTCAGTGGCAGGAAAAAATGGCGGATGCCGAATTGGACATCGACAACCTGATACAAAGATTGCTGGAAGGTACGTGACAGGGGAGCGGTTCGTGCGAAAAAGAAAGTGCTTAGTTCTTCCTGAGAGTCCTGGCTTCGGTTTGATGAACGGTGCACCGAGGGCTTGTCTGAAATAACTGCTGAAAAAAGTCATGGTGCGGAGACGGTGCCGCGTACCACCACCTCGGTATATACGCTCCTTTTCGCCCGAGAGCGAGAAGATCGAATCGTGTGCGTGCCACTTTTCCATGCTCGGCTCGTCTCTTGTGTGCCGCCCTCGCGCCCGGAAAAACTCTCGAGGTCGATGGTGCCCCGGAGTCTGCATTTCCCGTCGGATGCGCCTCGGGTCGCGCTGCGTAGCCCCGCATGGACGGAAGGAAAACACCGAAAAAAAAGCTATCGATCTCTCTCTCTCTCTCCACTGTTGCAGTCATCGTAATTTCACTAAAATGCTAGTCGCCGTGTCTCCGATCTCGCCCCTGCCTTTCGTTTGGTTCTGATGAGGGAAAAATCTACTTTCCTTTTGTTTTTTCTCTTTCTCATGCTGCATGTCCGGAACCGTGTGTGTGCGGTAAAGTATACCACTTGCAGAAAGAAAACCAAACCCAAGTTCAGAAGAAAGTCAAGCTAAAAGATATTTTCTCGTCTGATTTCACCGGTACGATATCAACGAATCCACTCCCCCCACCCCCCACGTAGCTCTATTTTGTTCATTTTTCGATTCCCACTTCTCTCTCTCTCTCTCTCTCTCTCTCTCTATCGCTGTTTCTCTCCGTTGTCTCTTTACTACCGTATCATACGCTCCTTCCTGGAGTCTTTTTCCTTGGTTACGCCTCTACTGCTTTCCAGTTTGCGCGGACCGCAGCCAGTCATATATTCGCACACGAGAGCCGTGCACTGGAGGTAGACGTTAGATGTTTGACGTTAACGCGTACGCAAGATAGCCCAAGCAATTCTGCGCTATTGTGTGCATTTGAAGCCCCAAGCGCAGTCAATTCGACGCGTCGTTGCGAGTGTTCCTTGGGAAAACCTTCAGTCGGTCTTCCGGCAGATGTCTAGCGTGCGTTGTTTCAACCTCTTTGCGGCGGTATTCTTTTTATTCCGTTTTCTTCTTTTCTTTCACCCCTCCCCCCTACCCCAACCCCTCTTTACCCCCCTAACGGAGGCTCCCCTTCGATTTTCTCAACCATTCAATCCCTCCGCCTCCCACCTGCGTATATTATAAGCCGCACTCCCGCTTTGCCATGGCGAAGTGCATTGCGGTAGCAGCACACGTTGCTCTACTGACAATAGCAATCGACCAGCGTTCTGTTCATTTCGAGTCACACTCGCCTCTGTCTACGGCGAGTTTCTGCCGCGTGTCGAGTGTGTGCACGATGCAACACTGCCTTTTTGTGTACATACCTTCGTTTAGCTATCGCATGCCCTTGCCGCACAGTTCTACACATTTGGTCGGTGTTCGCTCGCAAGATCACTCGGCTTACTTACAATGGAAATGTGTATGCTTCTCGCCTCCCTCACGCCTCCTCCACTCGTTGTCTATGTTTCTCTTTTCTCTTGTCCCCCCCGTACCAGCCGTTCCCGGCCCGCTTTATTTCGCTGTTTGCAATACTAATCACCCGAGTATATCTGTTGCCTGCTCGTCCTTTAAGGTAGTTGTCTCGCTATATACTCTCCAAAGGTCAAACATAAGAAATAACTCATTTCACCTATGCTCTCTGATCGAAACTTTTAGCTAATAGGTTCGTATACTCACGACCCTTACACAGACCGGTCACATATCTCGATACAGACATATACTGTAGTGTGAATACCGCGGTAATGCCTGATCTTCCAGAGCTAGATGCCTCTTTGCCAAAATGGTCAATAATTGTTCAACATTTTTAATCATATGCGTATCACATAATCTTCTGTAAGTCTGTAGTTTTTTTTATCTAATTCTTATTAATCATTTTTACGCTAAAATTTACAATATGCCATTTGCCTCTGCCGGGCATAGAGAACACGTGCAAGAAGCAGAGTTTTCCTTGAAAATATCTGCCTTCATAAACGGTCAATCGGGTTCAAACTTTATGAAAATTGCTGAAAAACCTTTAAAAAACTGATTTAGCGCGACACTACCTTAAAGTAATTCGTGTGTGGTGTGGGGACTTAGAGAAATGCTTGGGGAAGCGCACACGTTGCATTCGCTTTATCGGGGGATTAGCCGGGTTCGATTTGGAGCGTTAAAAATACCCGGCGAAGGACGCTCTATTTTTGCGGGAAATTTTACGCGGCCCTAATGAAGCGGATTATTATATAGAGTCGCGCAATGAGATTTATGACCGCGCTGATATTAATACTTGGCACTCGGCTCCGAAAATATGTCAAACTAATCATCCGTTTGGCACAATCTTCGCTGTAGCGACGTTCTTCCACTACTTCTTGCTAGCAGATTCGAACTTCCTCGTGTAATAGTACTTATGAAAATGGATAATATCGGTCGCTTTTTATTATCTGCCTTTCTCGGCGGAACTTAATTGTGACGATTCGCATAACTTTCGCGTTGCGTGTTTGTCCAGAGGCATTCGCAAGATATTAATAGATCGCGCTATCGCCGCCCCCGAATTTTGTAGATCGATCGGCTTTATACTGTTAATATTGACCTTCATAACGAGCTCGCCGGCTGCGGGGCCTTGGTAGTAAGCAGATTTCCGATGCCGGTGTCGACGGTTCAACCCTGTCGTGTCTCTTCTTGCTGTTATAAATAAGAATTCCGTAAAGGTGGTGCGGATTTATGCTATGCCTCCAATAAATAGTTACTGTGGAGTCTCGGATTTGCCGGACAAATTCATTTTTCTCGCCGCCAAAATCTTGAGCGAATTACTCAATAGAGCTCTCGGAAACTTGTGTTGGTTTGTTTAGATACGATTATCTCTTCCTTGTCATTGTGACGTCCGAAAAGCCCAAGTTTCTTTCCATTCCAGAATCGAAGAGTTTTCTAATAGCGAATACAGTAGAACATTGTACACGTCCTGTAAAGTGATCACATTAGATTCCTCGAAGAACGAGAAACGATAACTGTAACAAAGAGTGGCGTACAGATTCACACTTGCACCTGCAATAAGGATTACGTTAACGACAACACGCCGACTATCTGGCACCGAGCTTTTGAGTTGAAAGATTGCCAGTCATACGCTCGCAATCCTAGTCTTAATCCGCTAATCTGGATACCACGTCCCTTGGAAGCATCACGAGTACTTCGTGTCTTGAAACACATTTTACCCGCCCACACCCGTGGCTGCAAGCTGCGCCACCGGCAGCCTTCATTGCCATCTCGGGAATGGAGGAGTATATAAAAGCAGCAACACTTTGCATGACTGATCTCCTGTCGCGAGTCACGATATACAAAGATGCACGTGGAAAGTTTGGTGGCGGGAATCAGACACGCACGACTTGAAGGCTAGAGAAGTAAACGGGGCCGATAGATAAAGCCGGTGACCTGTTATGTGTCTATGGCAGAATACCTAGGCAGTCGCGAATACTTAAAAACTAGCAGTTGCCGATAGTAGAGAACTGATTCATAAACGCCGCAAGAGTCCAAGAATCCGCGGGCGACAAGTAAACGAATCGTATCATCCATGTTTCTACCAAGTGCTAACTGGAACTTGAAATGGCCGGAGACCTTCGCGTCTCAGCGTAGTTCTTTGCGAGTGTCCCCTTGCTAGCCTTCAATTCTCCGACGACGAAGCGAGAAACGATCGACTAAAAGCGCTCTTGACACCCTTTTCCAACGCAGTGCGAGGATGTCGTCCAGGAAAGACCGTTATTATGACCGAAGGCGAGGTACGCGGGCTTTGCATCAAGTCGAGAGAGATTTTTCTACAGCAACCGATACTCCTGGAGCTCGAAGCGCCCCTTAAAATCTGCGGCGACATCCACGGCCAGTATACCGACCTGCTGCGGCTATTCGAGTACGGCGGCTTCCCGCCGGAAGCGAACTACCTTTTCCTCGGGGACTACGTCGACCGGGGGAAGCAGTCCCTCGAGACGATATGCCTGCTCCTCGCCTACAAGATCAAGTATCCCGAGAACTTTTTCCTCTTGCGCGGCAATCACGAGTGTGCGAGTATCAACAGGATATACGGCTTCTACGATGAGTGCAAGAGGCGGTATAGCGTCAAACTCTGGAAGACCTTTACGGACTGCTTCAACTGCTTGCCGATCGCGGCCGTCGTCGACGAGAAAATCTTCTGTTGCCATGGTGGATTGAGCCCAGATCTCCAGGTACATATCTATCTCCCTTTTTATTAGTCTAAACAGCTGTACAGCTCTTATTACAGAGTTTCCTTCATATAGCGCATTCTAGGCACTTGCCATAAGTGTACCTGGAGGGACGAGCGTCGCTCAGTAGAGATTATTAGTAGATTATTAGTTGGTGGAAGTAATTCTGGTTATTTTGAATCCCCTAAATGAATTTGACCAAACAAGTTCTAGAGATCCGAAAACGGCTGATTACCCCATTTTGTAGAGCTCGTTAGGCCTGTTTTCAAGATAAGGTTTACAACATTCAACATTTGCTCGTTTTACAGTCTATGAATAGTATCTTATAGAATTGCGATCGTAACCGACGGCGATTAAGAATATCGCACAGTTCGACCTTTACATTGCTCATTCAATGTTCACCGAGACGCAACGTCTTTCCGCATGGGAAGTGGTAGGCGCTACCTCTCCGAGCACAAAAGCGCTCTTACGTGCGTGGAATCGATGCAAAACACGTAACTGCTAAAGAGTGTGCCGCAACAAGTTTACACAGGCACGCGCGCGCGCAGATTATTTATAGATACGAGGTGTAACCTGTTCGCAGTATGATAATATATTTCGCATCAATTCCATGCGCTCGAAACCATTGAAAGGAATACTGACTTGATGATAGCTGGCTGCCATCAACCTCATTAAACTCGGCGCTAGATTTGTAAACTGGATGCAGCTCGTTACGAAATTATTCCAATTAAAGGACAAAAATCGATTATTTAACTTCCGATCTAGTGATAGCTATTATCCTATTGTTCTTATATTGTTGATATTTATTGGAGAAATGAGATGATATTTAATTGTTAAAGCCTATTTTTAATCTCTGTTTACAGTGCATGGAGCAAATTAAACGAATTATGCGTCCAACTGATGTACCTGACACTGGTCTGTTATGCGATTTATTGTGGTCGGATCCAGACAAGGATGTACAGGTATGGAAGCCTCTCTTTCTGCGTTTTGTATTATTTCACTTTTAATCTGACCTATATTTCTGTTTCAGGGATGGGGTGAAAATGACAGAGGAGTTTCATTCACATTCGGCCCAGATATAGTATCAAAGTTCTTGAACCGCCACGACATGGACTTAATATGCAGAGCGCACCAGGTTGTGGAAGACGGATACGAGTTTTTCGCGAAACGACAGCTGGTCACGCTGTTCTCCGCGCCGAATTATTGCGGGGAATTCGACAATGCCGGTGGGATGATGAGCGTAGATGAAACTTTAATGTGTAGTTTTCAGGTAAGTTTGACTCTTTCTGTTCGAGATCTTCTCAGGGTGAGTTATGAGGGTGAGTAATGACTGTGTTTTTGTAGATTTTGAAGCCCTCAGAGAAGAAAGCCAAGTACCAATACGCAGGAATGAACACTGCTCAAGGCGGGAGGCCTTCCACGCCACAGAGGAATCCAACCAAGAAGAAATGACAGCCCTGTGCTAAATACGCACTGCAACAGATACGGTTATACTTAATGGATCTACTATGTTAGGTAATTTAAAGTTCTATCTAAGGAAACTCATTCTAAGAGTGCTTTGACCGAGCGTCGCTGGTCAAGAGAAGCGGCGCGGGAGAAGCGAAGGCGAGTGAGTAGGATCCAGTCTGGTTGACCAGTATTGTCGATATCATGCATATAGAAAGAATTGCGGAATACGTGACGGACACGTCCTTCGTGCGTTTACGTTGTCGATCATTCTGGTGTTATCCGTTGAATGTCTTAATTTCCCCTGAGATTGATAATTCTTAAGAGCAATCTTAACACGACTGATTAAAGTGCGACGTAGTCTATGCCAAACGCATGGAAGAGTGCTTTCTATTGGAGTCACTTTGAAAGATTCTCACTATCCGAATCTTTTCATGTGTTTCAGCATGAAGACGTCAAGAGAAGTGTGTAAGATTACCTCTTCCTTGATTACACCTTAATAAGATAAGTAATATAATATTTCAATGCGACCTTTCTTTTTCATCATCAATCTCGAGCGAGGAGAGCACTTGCGAACTCCCTGGAGTATCCATTCACGTGTACTTTCCAGACGTTTTATCGACATTCTCGAGCATCGCGGCATCTTCATTTTAATTATTTATTGCTTTCATTGTTTTTAGTCTTGAGTATAACTATCGCGTAGATTTGGAAGCTATTCTTACACCTGTTACGATCATCGTCATCGCTTCGCAGCTAATTTAATTGTCATTCTTTCAAGAAAATGCGCTGAGTATGTATATAGATATATATTTTCATTCCTTTTTCCATCTTTCCTATAAGCTGTACTCGAAATAGGTTGAATTATATTTTAGCTCAGTATTCATTTATCGTAACGATTGCACGTTCTAAGGTATATTACTGGAATGCTCTAGACTCTTTGTTTCTCCACGAACGAACGTTGTTAGGAACAGTAAATCAGTATTTTTCAAATGATGCTTCTACGCTGAGCACTCTAATCACTTGAAGGATAGAACATTCTACAGAAGGGAACTAATTGACGAACATCTTATTTAAAAGACTTGCGAACCGATCGTCTGAAAGATTCACGCAAATCACTTGTTCAGTTGCTTTAAACTCGTGGTTAGCCGAATGTAGAAAAAAGTGTCTTCTAATCGAAGACAGACTTAGGCATGCGACAGTCGTAAGAAACGAGGATTTCACTTTCAGACATTTTCTAACCGCGGACGCTTTAACCAGTGTAGCGTAAATTCGAGAACTTCGTACGATTACGAATTCTTGGCAAACGCAATGGGTGCAATAATACAGATTAGTGGCAGCAATAACAATAAACTTATACCTGCGAGATCCAGGTATGCATGCATTTTCTTTTAGTCGAACGAAAAGAATGCATTTTTCCGTTGACCCTGCGTAACTGGTATCGGTGAAAACTACATGTATGTACACCCTCACGCGTGATTTTCATTATTTATTACTTCCTCTACGCCACGTAATAACCCATCGAGTTATCTTGTATCATTGAATGTAACATGTATAGAACACGCGAGGTTTATTTCCGGCTAAGTTGACGAGCGACGATTCTACTGCTTATGCTTATGTCAAGTAATACCGAAAATATATTATTTTAGAACGTTCCGTGAACTGTGACCGTCTCATGAAGTATACACTACCGAACGGTTTTGTGATTAAAGCGTGAAAGGACACTGTAGATCCTCTATTATCTGAAAGTGAAATGGCATGTCTTTGCGAAGAAATGGATAAATAACGTAATTAGCACTGTTTGGGATTATTGATTGTTTGTATTGGTTCTGTGTTGTTATGCATTTCATTTATGCAATTGTCATCATCGCAGAAGGGGAGGGGGATGGAGTATGATTGCTGTTTCCCTTTAGCGGGTTCACTTCACAATGAGATTGGAGTGGTGTGCATTATCCAAGTGCGAGTAGTATTTGCGACGATGTTTATGGACAAAGTTTACGTGCCTGTAAACGGTTGACTCGCCATGTCCCGCGAAAGGTGTCCGAGAGAGAGAGAATTTCGAGAGGAGCACGCGCGGCCCGATCCGCACGATTATTTAATCTCCTACGTTCTCCGAGCCCTCTGATTTACTTGCGAGTAAAAGTGAAATTGTAAAGAAAGCGGTTGTGATCCCTCGATATGCGTTTCGTCGAAATTCATATATTATACAAAGAATATTATACTTGTAAAGAAAAGCAAGCTCGGCTCGGTCGTGATTCGAAGTGTAATAAAGCTTCGCTAAAATTCGGAATAAGCATCGAGATGCAACTCGAAGAGTTAAGATCGTTGCGGTAATTGTTATAACAACGGAATCACGATGGAGCGCATCATTTAATGACATCCTCACGATGTAAAACTTTCAGATAATAAACATGCGTATTGTTGTACAAACCCGCTGTGTTGCCACACGACTCTTCCACGTGCGAAGTACTCCTTACGGCGAATTTCCTAGCTTTCGGAGTACTAAAACGACACCAGGCGTCACAGGCTTTTCATATAAAGAATTTCTTGTATTAAAATTTGGGCAGTGTTTATTTTTATTCGTTGACAGTTCGGATGGAGTAATACAATAAGTTGTGATGACCATACATGTTAATAAATAGAGCTCTGTGGGCAGTACGCTTTGCGAGAATAAAAGAAATACAGAAGAAAAGTCCGATTGTTCAGAATACGACCAAGTTCTCTTCCACAGATGTTTCTCGATATGCTTCGCTTTTTCGCTGGTTCATGTACGGTTTTTTTCGTTCGCTCATCGCGTTCCATGCAGGGCGGTAGTGTCTTCAATAGGCGTGTGCTGAAAACGAATACAGAGTCGTTCAATGTCAACGGCGAGTAAGAGTCTTTCGAGATGGAGCGAGAGGTGCGTCAAGGCATCGAGAGTCTCAATATTTCTTTCTAGAATCACCAGCAATGACGAACGTTGTTTTCCATATGTCACGCGTCCGAGAAATATTGAAAAGATCTAACAACAAGCAGCTATACTGGACTCTCTACGCTTGAGTGAACGATGTGGAGAATGTTTCAACACTGTTACTAATCCCGAAAGGATTACACTGTACACAGAAGAAAAAAACGATGGTAGAGATGGTCGCTGCAACAGATTATACTCTTGGGTACCCATCGGACGTAGCATGCTGAATTGGACACACATTAAGTACTTAGTGACATAGGTTTGCAAACCAAGATTATGAATAAACTGTAGAAAGTACGCCCTTTAGAAGAGTGGTATTTGTTATTCTCTCTCTTGTAACAGTTCTCATTTGCGCATGAACTTTTCGGGGTCATTGTAGATCTGTACACGTTGATATTATTAGTTAAGTAAAACATATGTAGGAAACAAAGATTTCGGGACAGCTGGAAGTCACAATTGGAGCTTTGCATGACGCGAGTTCCGGCTATCATTTAAAAGACAGCGACTGGTGATTGTAAAAGAGTCGCCCGGAGAAGTGTAATTTGTTCTTCCGATTGGATTAGTTGATTATACTTTCGCGCTAGATAAGTAAATTAATCTCATGGTAAAATTGAATTAGGTGGGGACAATATTGATGATCGACCAGCATCTGATGTGCGTTGCAGAGTTGTCCTTGAACCAGGCTGGGCAGCATTCGGCCTGGGTTTGTTACGCCTGGTTGCAAGTTAATAACAAAGACATTGTGATATTGTGGTTGTAATGTGGCCAGGGGGTGGCTATATGTACAGTGGCGTCTTGATTGCTGCTTCTCTTGATTATTATTTGCTTTATTAACGAATGACGGGGGATACGTGTAAGGGGCAGTTTATACTTGGCCAACTTAATCCTATCGCTCACTTTCTGTCTTAGTATGCGGTACGTTTATTGTACCACGGGCGGGTAAACTGATATCGTGGAACGGGCTGCGAATAATAGACGTATAACGATCCTGAAACGACAGACATTCAAGTTCTTTATCAATATGTGGCCTCAGTGACATCGATTTTATGCAATACTGAACATCATTCGCTCTTTTAGCTTTACTCTTGGACAAAGTCTCGTCTTAATTTGTCGCTGGAAAGTGTTATCGATGCGTCGTTCGACCTATACGTGTATTTACTAAAATACCATAATTAAAATGCCGGGAATTCAATAGTTTTAAATGTATGAGGTTCGTGCAATTAAATTGCGAAAGCTTGTCCCTAACGACGCTGAACGAGAGTATCAAAAATTAGAGCATATATTAAAAATAGAATTAAAAGCATTACAGCAAAAATTCTTTTCATATAATTTCTTGGCTTGACTTAAATATTTAACAAAAGTGGTCTAAGTAGTACATTTTTCGAATTGACATCTTTCGATCTTTTTGTTGCATAAAGCGTGAAACGCTATGCCTTCAATTTTCAAATTTCTGACTCAGATCACTTTGATGATCACCGATGCTCGAATATCGAGAAATCGGTATCGATCACGTAAATAGGTATTAGATGAGAGGTACGTACCGAATGGCCTGAACGGATGTCGGCTCCACAAGTAGCTGCGCTTAACCGGGCTAAGGTAACTATCTCTCAGATAGAAGGGGGTACTGTGCTGGGCGTAGTTCGGAATATAGGGCGCGTAGCTCGGATACCACCATGGGTCCCTCGTGAAGGCGCTGATGGGTGCTGCCGGTGACGGATCCAGGATGTCGAACAAGGGCTTCCTGCGCAGCAGCGAGTGCGTCGACGGGAAGATGTCGTCCATTAGCATATTTCCTAAAGAAAAAGATTTTTATTTAAATAATGCAGCAAATATTACGGAATATTTTGCTAAAAATAATATACTGTTAATTTCTTCGCTTCGAAGTATATTTTGGCAAATATTTTGGTAAATATATCATACCGTTTATGGCGTCGTTCGTTCTGCCGAATCAAAATGTTCTACAATGCTTGAATAAATATTCGACTATCGATGCCGTTACGATCCGGCGAGAACAATTGTGAAAGAAAGAGAAAAAGAGAATCCGGCATTCGTCGAGGGAAGCTTAATTAGACGGAGTGCGGTACTCACCATGGATATCGAACAAACGTTTCGTGCTGAGGGGTGGGCTTATATGCCGAGAAAGAAGAGGCGTTTTGCTCGGATAAAGCTTGTCGATATCAGCCAAACGGTTCAGATGATCGGTCCAGGCCTTCTCCGGGTCGAATGGTTTCGCTGTGTTGTGGCGAATGTTTTAAGAGAAACGATGAAACAAAAATGTTCAGTATGCGTTATTGCTTCGGCCTTATTCTATCATTGGGTACTAATAACAACTGGACGAACGCATTATGCCAAGTGCACGAGGATTCTCTCAGATAAATATCAAGTTCCTTGGGAAAGAGACATTTGCAACTCGTTTTACTTGGCATTAAAGGGTTCGGCCTCGGTTTTCTATGTATGTAAAAGTGCATATGTCTAATGTAATATTGCCGTAGCTAGGAGGATCTCTACGAGGCGACAGCTGGCATTGCGTACCTCTTGCCATTTGCTATTTGCAATTTGCACGCGAGGACTACTAACCCATTAAGACCCATTCACACGTACCAGTGAACGTGACGTGACAATGTCGGACTGTGCTAATGCATACTTGCATCGTGAACGTGTGTAAATATGTGTACTTAATAACAACAGACATTTTTTGCCGTTGCAAAATTGTCATTTCTACTGACACAGCACTGACATTGCTACGTCACGGATATGTGTAAAGAAATTAATCTACGAGACCCGCTATGTTAAAGGGAACGGATCTCTCCTCGCTACGCAATCGCAATGCAATCTGTACAGAATGTGCCAAAGAGCAAAAATGTTTCGGGACTAGCAGTAATGCCGTTTGGATAAATGAAGAAAGTAACAATGCCGGGGTGAGATTCCGACGCGTCAAGCCGCGAGTCCGAGGCTGTCAAAGCTTCCCATTTCCGATTCCCTCGCGGACTTCGAGAGACACGAGTGTGCCCGAGCAGAAGAAAGCCGGGTGTTTTCCGTATTGTTTTTAACTCCCGCCGAAACATCCAAAGTATCCACACAGTCTCTTCTTTTGTGTGGGTTTAGTGGTTAATCGATGAGCGAAATGAGTTACTCGATCGATGATGTTGATTAAATTTAAGATTAATCAGACTTTCAGTTGAACAACAGGTTTCATTGATATAAGTCCCGATTCCTCTCGGGAAATTTTTGTTTCAAGCGTAATGCGAATGTATTATGTACAAACAATGATCTACTGATTTGGCGAAGAAACGACAGTGTTTCCTGTGTCGGCCAGATGAGACATTTTTTCTCTTCCATTCCCTCTTGTGTTAGGTTTGAGGTTATGCAAAAGTAGCGGCGTTTGCGGTCTTTTCGTTTGGCAGACACTCGAGCTTTCCTAGGAAGACAGTTCGACACATACACTGCATGCGGTGAGTATTAATGACACATTTGTTCACGTACATACATGAGTCTAATATTCAGGCTGATTCGAGCGTTCTAGCGTTCAACACCAGCACCAAGCATCGCAGCACAAAGTTTCCACAAAACGGAACCAAAGAATGGCAAAAGAAACCAAACAAAAAAAAAGGAATTCTACTCGAAAGGATATGCGAGGTATTAAGCCGTGCGTGTTCTTTTTACTACGAACAGACTACGAGCGAGACAGTGCCTTCGCAAGCCGAAGGCCGCGAGTCCGAATGACGAAAAAGAAAGAGTAAAACACCAGCGTTTCCACAAAAAAGAATAGCATGACGTGACGAAAGGTGGAAAAGCGTGTGTACTAACCTGGTGGAAAAAGCCGCCTGGCAAAAATCGTGCTCCCTTTAAGTGGAGAGATGTCGGAAAAAAGCTGCGGTGGTAACTGATAGAAAGGTTCGGCACTCTCGGAATGTCCGGGGAATGGACATCCCTGCTTGGAAAGCTCAATTGTTACTCTACGTGAATACCAATTAGCTAGCCCAACTTCTTACGACAAACTGCTACCAATTATGCTTACGCTTCCACTCCCGCATACCAATCTCGTGATTGTGAGCTCGAGCCTTGCGTTAATTTATGTTGCATGCTCCCCATCCCCTCGGCCGAGTTAACTTTTGGTTTCTTTGGTTTTTGTTGGATCGTTTTTGTAATGCTGAGAGTTATATCCTTGCCAGAACTGTCATCCCATATTATCGGACGTGCGTCCATTTCAACAGATCCGCTTAACATACTCACGAATTAGCACTCGTTAATTGATGCATACTGAAGAAGTACTGCGGGAAGGCACAAGGAGTTCAATACTTGGTTCGAGTTTACTAATTTCACACTAGAACTACCGCGACTTGATTTCTCACGTAACAGGGTTGTAAGATGTAATACACAAGCCAGTTTACTTCTAGGATGAGTTTGGTTTGGCGGATTACGAAAAGTAACAACTTAAGTTTCAGTTCAAACTTGTTCTATTTTATTGAAAGTCACTGTAAATTCCTAGAAATATACCAGCACGAAATTAATCATTTTAATGAAAGCAATCTGAAGCCCGTTTCGACGGGCTTGGTAGTTCCAGTGTTAAAAGAAAGGGAGAAGAAGGAGTGAGTCAGAGTTGGGGGTGAAAAGTATACATGCCATACATCCCAAAAAAGATAGAAATTTTTGGAGTCTTCGGTTCATTGATTAATTAAATGTTTCAACATTTGACTTGTTAGTGTACTTCGGCCAGGGTTGCACATATTACTGTATACCAGCGGGTGGATTAGAAGGGACTCTTGCCATTTGATTTACCAACTACTTTGCAGTTAGTAGCGTAAACTGCACTGTCGCATCAAAAAACCCGATCTCGCCGTGAAAGTTAAAAGCGTGAAAGTCTTGTTACAAAAAATTTCCAGCTTTTTCGAGTGTGGCAATTTGCGGGTTTTGGTCCTTGTGCATTGTTTTAAAACTTTTACTGTCTCCTCCCAGTCGTTCGCGCAGGCTTTCGCCGCTCTGTGTGTTAACAGTTTTGTCGAATTAAGTTCTCGGTAGTTCTGTCCCATATTAATTTATCGTTTTATATGTTCTTTGGTTCTCCGAGAGTCTGTCGTTCGTAGCAATTGGTTGGATTCTTGTGCTCGTGACGTTGTTTCCTGATGTCTAGGAGCTTTGTGGCTCCAGTCAAAAAACAATTTCTCGCACTTGTTGGGCCAATCGTTCCGTGGTCGATCCTCGATCGCGTTCAAAAGCGTAAGAACTCTGTGAAAAACGGGTGGCACAGAGTGGGTACTGAACAACCTGACATCCTGCCGTATGTCCAGACATCCGTGATCTAGAAAACTGCCATCAGTTTTCCAATCATTCAAAAATTCGATCGGCTCTATCGCAATTCATCAATAAGAATTCTTCTGTTTTCAAGTTTTCCGGGAGTTCCGAAAATATTGCATTAGTTCCTGGATCGTTTACGCCAGGGAAGCTTTATTATTATTTGCATTATTATGATTATGATTAATCCTTGACAGCCACTTAACGCGATTGAATCATTAAAGAAAACGGAGTAAGTGCGTCACGATTTGCAGGGTAGTGGAGGAGTTAGGTTAACTTGGGGTGGGCTGCTTCCGGCGCTAATGCTGTAAGTTCAATTAGTAATCCTTCCTCCGTATGCAATGACGAATATGGACGCGGGTGGTAATTGCATTGTTTGCCTGCAGTTGCCACTTTCGATTGATTTGTTGCCGCTTAAGGCCACTCAAATCGACGAGTTCATTCAGTATGCGCCATTTGTTGGGTCTAGTGCCTGGAAAGAAATGGAAGATCAGAGCGCCGTGGGTTAGGCAGAGCTTTTTCCCTTCTACGTTGGAGATGCGACGCGGGACTTTTTTCTTTACGGACAATCGGATTGGACGACACCTTGGAAGGCGTGTGATGATAAGAGAGTTGGGTGATCCATGATCGCTGAGCGGTGATCGATGATCGACGATCCCTCGTGTGTCCCACAATGGTTAACTTCATTAACTTCGTCTAGAGTCAGCAATCAGTCCCACTCTGCCTTCCTCGCCTATTGTCAATTGCGTCCAAGTATCCAGCAGTCACGTTTTACTCGCTGATCCTGCGTCTTACTCTACTGTCTCGACTAACTGTCAATAAGTCAGGTATTATCCTGTACTCTGCGACCGTCTCCTTCTACTTATTATCCTTTCAATACCATGCATGCCAACTTTTGCTTGCAATCTACAGACCACTCGAGAATGAGTACTGTGCTCCGATCCTTCCGATAATAAACCTCCCGGATTAATTCGATCGCGTTATGACATGCACTATTTCCTTATCTCCGCCATTAATTGTGTTAACTGGAATTTAATGTCCCATTGCAGCTTCTGATTAGTCAACTTGCGCGAAACCGATGGCATATCAGAAGCTAGTAGTTGCTAGATCGTATTATGTAAACAGTGAAGATTGGACTAGACGTAAGAATACTAATCGCCCTTCTCGTCCCGATGAAGATGAGTCGTTAACAGTTATTTAAACGAGTTAATTTTGAACTAGTGAACGCAAACGAAGCATTTTCCAGCTCTACGGCGAAGCGCAATCGATGTTGTTTACTTGTCAAGCTGAATTAATTTACTTGTTCATTAAGATTAATCGGGACTGAGCGAGATATAGAGCGTAGTTCATCAGTGGATGTCAGGTTGATTCTATCTACCAGTCGACCACGTGACAGTAACGTCGAATTCGGTCTTTTCTTTCACTACGGGTTGATTATTCGACCTGATTTGGTGATTGCCTGCTGGGTATGTAGCGGAGGGCCAGATACTGATCGGCCCTCGCAAAGCATATTCCCAGCGGCGGACTTTACGGGTTATATTATTAATAGTAAACAGTACACAGTAAGTCCTCAACACACACGATTAATTACTGGAAGGTTACACGAATCATTTGAGAGAAAAATGCTAGTAAACCAATTTCTGTTTAGAGAAAAGCTCGCGGAAAGAAAAGTTAATGTGTACTCCGTGTTAGTCGAGGACTCGCCGTACTAGATATATACTCATGGGTATGCAGATGGATGTTCTCATATAGCGACATATATATTATAATAACTTAGATACAAAGATGTACGGAGTAAATAATTAGTATTACACATGGTGGTGTATGGTATGCGCCTGTGTCTGTACGTGTTGTGAAAGTAGACAGGAATTATTAATAACATGAGTCCAGAGTTAACTAACACCGTCTAATTGACATGTATGTGCCGTGGGTGCATACAGTTCGAGTAATCGGATGGGGGGCGACACATAGTACATAGAGGGGGTGCTTCAAGTAACTTTCGGGATGGAGATTTTTGGCTTTCTGTCACCGAGTGAGTGTACCAACGTATACACAGACAAAGGTGGCGGGCTTGTGCGTCAGGCGGATTCTCCCGGCTGGCGAAATTGGCCCTAATTGGCTCTGAGTTTAAGTGAGGGTCGAACTCGATGGATGGCACTAGTGTCACATTAAGAAAGTCGCGGGTTTCGCGTCGGTTCTATGTGTAGTTTTGCTCGCCCGAGAATCATCGGCGGACGCTAGAAGCACCGAGTTACATTGAAAGCTTATTTCTAGGACCCCGCGGCTAAATCCTTAAGAGTATGGTAACCTGTTATAGGTTCGTTCCGTGCCGTGCTTTCGTTTTTTCTTCTCTCGTTCGCACTTTGCTTAGTGCTACGTTTACATGCTTGCGTGTGTTGGGTGTACGTGTGTGTATGTTTCTGCGTCGTTCAACGCGTCGAGGCGTATTGGATTTCGCTTTTGTATCGTTTTTCTCGTGTTTCGCGCGCTTTCAATTCGCATTCTTTTTTACGACGTGGCTCTCTTTTTTTACTCTCTTTGGATTTTTGCTCAGAGTCTCTTTAGTACGTACCAGGGACGAAGCGTTCTATGGGTTTGTATTGATGCGGATAGAGCTGCCTGGGCGAGTAGCCGTAGATCTCACGGTGAACCGGCAAGTACCTGTCAAGAATGGGATTGAATGGGTATCGTGTTAGCCGATTAGTCAGTGTACCACGATTTCCAAAAGATTTGGTTATACATTTTCAATCACTGGTCAATCTAAGTAACTTTAATTCACGCAACATGATAATATGTAGATAGTACTATAAGACTCTCGAAGGTTCAAAAGGTAAAACTGAAAAAGTTTCACGCCTTTTCGCATTAGTGCAGATTATTTAAATAAGTATTACTTCAATCGAAATACCAAGTATTCAACAATGTACTCTTTAGATAAACGGTGCGACTGTAAATGCCAATAGTCGGTAGATATTTTTGTTGATGATTAACTGATGCTCGGACATACCTGTATCCAGGAACATTGATGCGGTCAGCTGCGTGAATGGGGTTTTCATAGATAGACTTTCCGAAGGGCCATGTGGCACTGGAATGCAGCTCAGGGTATTCCGAGCGGAAAATGCCGCGGGGCCTGTGCGTGTGTTCGGGTGCTCTCATGTCGTCGGTACCTAAGTTTTGCGAGGCCAAATTAATATTATTCCATCAAAATTGCAACCTCCCCCGCACTTGTAAAGCTGCCTCCTCACTGGGGGATCTATTTATTGTCTGTTGCCGCCGTATTTTGTTTTATTATCCGTATTGGTATCGTCAAGAAAGACGAAGTGTGAGGACAAAATTCCTCGTTGTTCCTCCAGTGAGGATTCTGCTCGAGACTAATTCGATCATCGGAGCGAGTAGTTAGACTAATTCGATGATTTAAAGTTACCTTTTAAGGCGCGGACGTAGCTCTGCCAGAATCTGGCCTTCCTTGTGATGGGTTCGTTACGACCAATCATGTCGAGATTACTTCTAAATCGCGCGTCCATCTTGATACTCTGTTACACTGCACACTGCACTCGTTCGCTGAAGGATAACATAAATAAACAAACTTTTAATCTTAGTTTCTTCTTGCACAGGTGGGGATGTACCATTCGCCCATTATGGCTTTAATATACAAAACATATTGGAAATTGAAAGTATACCGGTGTAGTTCAAAGAGTATGAAAAAGTTATAAGCTAGCAATCGAAAAATATTTTACACCTGATTTTTTAAAAGGTTCCATGAATAAGGTAAAAGGCAATGCAAGTTTTTTTAATTCTGGTGAAACGAAGTTAAGAATACTTAATCTATCGGCATAAATAATCACTGGCCACAAGTGGTACATCCACCCAGTTCCATTTCTGACATCCGACGAATATCGCACTAATATTATTGCGCCTGTAAAAGTCATCTGCCAACCTATTAATGACTTATCGACTCTAATAATAGGCGTTTGCTGTTGCGAGAATACCCAGCACTCGAAACTCGAAATATGCCGAGCCCGATGGGGCTTTCCCGTATGTCCGAGCTGCGCTAAGTAATACGAACCCCAAGTATTATTTTCAACCCAGCTATTATTGTCTTATCAGGAATCCCCGACATTAAAGAAAGTGGAGCAATGAGAGAACCGAAGAAAGCAGTTGGAGCAGCCTCACAACTCACATTACTGGCAACTCCAATTTTCTGCTGAAGCCGATATGTATCGATTGCTTGTAATTATTTTGCGTTACGTGAAATTTCGATAATCCCGCAATTATTTGCTTGTTTCTAACTTGTGAGATAGAATTAACAATATCAATATATTTCATTACGGACGCCCAGTAATCTAATGCAGTGCAAATAACATTTGCGCTTCCACTACCGCCTTGCGTTATAAACATGCGAGGGTTGGATATTGGATTGTTATTGTTAATTGGGGAAAGATGCGTCGGAAGTAACAATTAGTTATTTTATGATTAGAAGTACAAGGGATGTTATTGTGCTTATCGGGTCAATTTCTGGAATGCAGGTTTGGCATATTTGAACATTCACTGGTCGAAAGCCGATTGCATAAGAGCCGCCGGTCAAATATAGCACTTTGCGTGGGCATCTGTGTTTTTTAACCTTGTCTCAATCGGGCGTGGTCCATTTTCCCAGGCTATTATTGCACGAAGCATACACTCGACATTATCCTCACTACGTGAGCCGCAAGTGAACGTCATTTGCGAACGTAAGCAGACTCAAACATTGCAAACAAATGCTCCTGGCAAGATAGAGCCAAAAGGAAAGTCCCCCGATTTTCGGATTAAGTGGTGTCGGATTACAAGCGACGGAGCTTTCCCGCCGGGCGAATTCTAGCCGAAGTTTTATGATTCCGCCGCGGTGGGGATGAGCCACCCAGTTGGATTTCGTTCGGATTGCTGACCGATGACACATTCGATACGTGAATATTCATGATTCAAAGGCGCCTCACCAAATATAGTAATTGTAACAGAACTCGAGCATACTTTCGGTAATAATGTATTTATAGGCATTCAAATAATTTCTCGACAACTTGAAGACTCGAGATGTATTACCGGAAATCGGCCAGTAGAACTGTCAGCTGTGGTCAGACATATTCTACAACATACGCTCTGGAGTGTGGAATTTGAGAATTCGAGTGGGCGGACGGAAAATTGCGGGCGAGCTGCTTTCGTTTTCGAATCCGCGCTGCTATTACAAGTATCGGGATTGGCTGTCGCATTGCCCCAATCGGCCAATCGAGGAGTACGACACAAGCGGCAGGATCGGCTTTTCTTTTTGTTGACGCAACGACGCCGCTAATTTTAGTTACTCGCCCCCGTCATACTCGCTCTGGATCGTCTCACCACTTTCGCACGTAATCCCGGCTCATTCCGATTAAAAGCGAGCGAAGGTCAGCCAACTATGAATCTCCACAATTTTCCCATGCGACCCTGTTTGTCTCGATTATGTCTGGTAAGTCACTGAACTCATTAATAGTGCAAAAAATACTAATACCAATAAGATGCAAATCATTCTTTGCCTGTGAAAATCGTGGTGAAGTTTAGCTGTTCCTTTTATTCGTCTGATTGTTAAGAATACATTATAAGGTATGCCTGGGTTTTCAGTAAAGATTCATTTTATTATTAGCAGCTTATTAGTTGGTAGAAGTCTATTTGGTTATTTTTTATCCTGGAAATGAGTTTTTCCAAAGTCGAGGTAAAATTACACTATTCTATCAACATCTTTAAGCCCAGTTTTAAGATCAAATTTATGATGTAAAAGAATCGCTTGTTGAATAGCAAGGAATAATGTATGTGCAGAGTGCCGAATGTTGTTAACAATTCTACCGGACCCCGGAGAACTGTCAGGTTACATCTACCATTACAATTAGCTTATTTTCAATTCGATTTCCGTGCAGCGACAGTTCTACAATGCAAAATGACACTGTGTGCTGTTTAATCGGCCAGCGCGGCGGTTGGGTCTTTCAGCAAATAATTTTCTTATTTTGAAATGAAAGGAAACAGCGATGCGGCTAAGAGGCAGGGGCGCATCATGACGCAAGAGTCCCGGATTTGCGTCGTTATATTTAGGATGCCCGGGCCCGGCCCATTTTTAAACAGGTGGACATCTGAAGCTCGGCGTGCGCGCGCTAACCATCGCCGAGTCGCTCTGACTTTGACCGATTTTCCGAAGCTCCCATTGGACCCCGCTCACTCCTAGCCGCGGACCAGTTTACCACTGAGATGATAATGACCCATTAAGCCCCCATTGACTCACCCAATACTGGATCAAATTTAATGAAAAGCTCGATTTATTCACACAACAATCAACCCTTCTGTCCAATTTCCCCATAGCGACAATTTCAAACGATTTCTAATGCAAAATGGCTTTTTGTGAAACAATTTTCTTATTATGAAATGAAAGAACATTCAAAGCTCGAAAGCTGTATTTGAAAATTGTGTCTGCTTGATTACTTCATCAGGATCCACTTGTGGAGACGCTGCTATATTTGTTAATCTGTTTTATTTATTGATAAACGTCGATTAGATAATTGGATTCGCACTTTTTTGGATTCGCTTAGAAATTGATTGATACGCGTTCGACCCAGCAAATATGTTTTAAAGGTGTAGACGAAGTCATTATCGCAGAAGAACAGGATGATTAATCACCAAAAAAGAGGGGCACCTCGTTTCTAGGTTAGGAGTTCCAGCATGGCGAGAACGGAGTTTGGGTAAGGGAGTGGATAATTTCGAAGAAGAGCGAGCTGTATAATCATGCGCGAAGCTGTGCGTAATCTAGATGACTCCTAAAAATATACTCGGCGCGATTAAGCAAATCATCTGTGGCGTGGCTCCAAAAACTCAAATACAGAGCCCGGCGGCTTTCGTACTCCGCGTCATCGCTGCATAGTTCTTCAACTGCGTGCGTTTTCTCCGAGAAGTGTCATTGCGTCATTCGCGAAATGTGGGAAGTAAGTAATGGAAATGGTTCAAGTCGCACTTGCCACGTGCGCCGCCGCGGCGTAATCGGAACTCGTGGGACGATAACGATTTATCTGACGCTCGATCTGAGCTTGCCAGGACTTTAACTGATCGGTGTACACGCGTTCTAGATCAGCGGGTTAAGGGAGGCTCGCAAATCACATGAGCGGAACGCAATTTTTATGTAGAACGATTTCAATGATAACTGATCTGTCGCCTAATAAACGACGGGGGTACGATTGTTTAAAAAACGTAATACATCTAGTTTTTTGTTTTTATTTGTATATTCCGGCGTACTCAGCTTATTTATTAGCAAAAAACTTTTGTTATAGTTGCGTCTATACTTCAGGATTAATAACTATTTTGTGCAAATACAATTTTGTGCGAGTATTTGTAAATTCCGCGAAATTGGTCAATCCCTAAATGGACTTTATCGGAAAGTAGAATCTTATTGTAATGGTCGTAGTGAGACGTAGTGTCAAGTGTCAATGGAAGCAATCTGTCAGTAGCAGCCCGATATACAAGTGTCAATATTTATAAAGTAAATTTGGCTTGACCTTCGCAAACGAGTTTAGCCCTTTGGCAGATTTATCAAACCGTTTTATTCCGAGACCATCAATCCAAAGCTTGCAATTTGACAAAAAGGGTATACTCGTAGTAACTTGGCTCCATTTGTCAGATTACAAAGTTATTAAACATAATAGCTCGAACGTCAGCAATGACGTTTGCATTCTCGTATTGCGCGTGCCTTTATTTCTCGACCATCGTCAAATTCGCACGCTGCGAGCTGGTGGTGACGTTAGTGCATTACTACAGAAACGAGAGAAGTAAATGCAAGGGGGAAAGATAAGCCGCCTGACAGCTCTCAGATTGTTTTCGGTGGCTCCGAGTAGAAAAGGAGCGGCTATAATAGACATCTCCAACTTGGCAGCACTCGGCGGGCAGCGCCCGCTATTTTCGTGTGCTGGTATAAATAGGCGGGCAAGCGGGCGTTACATAAGCTTTAAATAAATCTCTGCCAATTATTATAAACAATTTGTGGGCGAGCGCCGCTGGCACGGATTCCGGCGTCGCCGCGGAGGTGCGCGCCCGCTGGCTCGAGGCTGAAATTGGTATGCAATAAGAGCGAGACGGTCCAGTCCCATTGACTTTCGCGTCTAAGAAATGGGGCCGACAGCCGGCCAAAAGGTACATCGCGATTTCAGCCGATGCCAGCCCGTGAAATTCCGGGGATTTTCGAAGAGCAAATCTCGAGGGTGTTTCATGTGCTTATGTGAATTTGGTGGATGCTCGAGTTGGGCAGAATTTATTTTTACGATAATTGGACTAATTCAATTTTTTGTTAAAGACGTTTGAAGAGTTGAATATCCGAAAGTTTGCCACTCGACGTGTTAATAATAATGCACTGCTTTAGGGGCGGTGACGCAACGATGACACGATAGCACAGATCGCACTGATTTAGACACGAAGCTGCTCTCACCCACCACCGGGCCCAATAGTCTCTAACGCTCGTATCCTCTTTCTCTTTCGCAGTTCTACAGTTCCCCAAGCATCGCTGCAGAACGGGAGGTAAATTGTACAATTGTTATAGATTGTAAGTCGCGAGCTTTTGAATTATGAATTCGCGATCCGGGATAATTGCAACTGTCGAATTAGCTACAAGATTTTGACAGGGGTGGCAGCTTCTTTGATAATCCGAGTCACGAGTGACTCGAGTCAGTATTAAATTGGATCCGAACGCTCGCTGACTCAGGTGTAAAAGCGAGCAACGCTACATAACAATAAGCTGCAAACATCCATGCTGATTACTGAGGAGAAAGTGTAATTGTTTTATTTTGGTTAATAATTTTGGTTAATTGCAACAAAGTGTAAATGTGAAAGTAGGATTGATTGGGGCATGGGTTAGTGGAAGTGCAAATTCCTACTAAATAGATGCAGGGACTAGGCACGTCCAGTACTATTCTCTTCCACTCGGGCAAAGAGGAAGAGATGACCTCGTTCTTCTCTTCAGAACTGCTCCTAACTTGATCTTGATTTGCACTCGCGTTCGTCGTTTTCTCTCCTTTGCCCTCTGCCTCCCCAGTTCTCCCAATTACGATGCCCTTTTCGTACCACAATTCCAGGCTTTTTCTCAAAGCCCTCAAGGATTCCAACCGCGCGGCCGTTTATTGTGCGGCAATTTTGTCAGAAAGAGAGATGAGAAAGTAGAGAAACAAACTTGTATAATGACCGGTGGTCGATGGAAGTGAGCCTTTTACCTAAGTATTTCGGACGACCGTTCGGTTCGGGGTTTGGACCTTAGACTGGGCGACAGCCGCCAAAAGTGTGGACTAGTATACCGAAAGTCGGTACGGTGGCGCCGACCTGCCGGCGGATTTTTGTGATATGCCGCGCGACATTTATGGCACAACCCCCGCGAGCAGTCTGCGATTGGTCCAGCCGGGTCAGCTTCGTCCTAAGAAAGAGACTTTCTTTCGCGACGTCGACTTTACGCCTTAAATCTACTTCTCCTCGGTTTTCCATCGGCTTTTCTACTTGCACCTGCATTGCCATTCATCCCTTTTTCGATTATCGCTCGATGTAAACATCGGCTTATTTTAACTCCCACTCGCTTCGTTCCCAGCAGCCCAGAGGCTGACCTTCGCACTCCATGCGCCCAGACATTTTAGGTCGCCGATTCTATTTTCGCTCGCCCCTTCGCTGGAATGCCAATAAGATTCCTGGCGCTAAAGAGTTTGTGGTACAAAGTTTGTGGTTCAGGATGAGTTTCCCGTTGGAGGTAAATGCGACTGCTCGCTTGGTGAGGCGAGGAAAACCCTCATGGTAAATCCTGTTTTTTTTTTGTGGTAAACTTTCTCGATAAATCGCGAGCTTTTGTTGCATGCAACGTTTTGCTTTGTTGTGGATTGGTATGACGGTGCCCGGCTATGGACATATGGCTATGGAGAGAGCGGTTGGTATCTTTGGTTACATATCAATCTGCTAGCACAGTGATGGCCGGCTGCCAATGATTCAAGTATTGTTATGTTATAACTTCGTTGCCCACCTGGTTTTGTTGTATACGAATTGCAGTCTGACTTCGCGTTGATTTCCTGTTTGCTTCCTTATGCTCTAGCTACCGATTATCAATTGATTCATTCACGAATTCGTAACTCATATTAGAATAAGTTTTGCGACTAAAATTACCCAAAAACTGTTGTAATATGAAATTCTTTTATATCGATCGCATTTTGTTTAACTCGACGATAGAGTTGATTAGTTCGAGCATGTTTGTATGAGAGAGGATGTACACAATTTGCTAACACGAATGTTAACTTGATGAATTATGTCATAAGCAATGCAGCCGCGCGTGTGACATTGGCAGTATCTGGTGTTCTCGGGGAGTTGGGGCCTCCCTCAAGGCTTCAGGTGTATATTCGTCGCGAAAATGTCATTGCACGTGTAAAAGCGTGCGGTGCAATGTTTATGTTACGTCAGCCGGGAATTTGGAAACCTGGCAAACGAAGAAAAAGCACAGGAGCCCTTGTCTCCCCGTTCTATTTCAATATAATAAGACACCGGCAAACGCCTATGACAATAGGTCTCAACCTTCGAAACGTTAAATCATACAACCTCGTCCGAACCCATTAAAACGATGCAATGCTCAGTTCACTGTTTGCTGAAATTACCAACATTACACAGCTTTGTTATTTATATTTTCGTTTAAAATGATGCATCGACGCGGTTGCTCCTGACGTTGAACGTGCATTACGAATAGCCAAATATAAAGATAAAGTCATGCTCGGTACAATGACGGGCAGATTTACGCGACAGGTGATACCACTGCGTCATTTGGTTTGTGCGCAAACTCGATTTCGAACCACTGATCTATTAGCGGGCATCTATTCCGCTCGAAAGGGAGCTTTATTTTGTTAAACAAATCCTAATTTCTTGAACCTATGGATTTGCAGAATCTCGCACTTATATTAACTGAAAAGTTTATCAAATAATCTATGACTTCATCTTAGTTTGAGCTCGTATCAACTGCCATTTTTTCAAATTTATTATAAATACTTTTCAACGCTTCTAACTCATTGACGTAAGATCCTTGGCCCCAAATGTCACTGGAAATAAATGCGCGCGACCAGAAATAAAAACACCGTGTGCAGAGGGCCGGAATGGACACGCGGCGACGGTTGCGGCGCTTCTGCTAAATCAACAAAGTAATGACAAATCATGTTACCACAGAACTTGGTCTATATTTTGATATTGTTCGACTTTAGTGGCATGTTCTGGCCTGGCTTTGTTATTGACAGTTAAACTTTCACGAATGACTTAAAATACATATAATGCAATATGCAAATCCACATAAAATTATATACGATGTCTGGATTATAACTGTTACCAGATTATAAGGATATTCGATAATCAGTCGAGGGGGCGAGCCACAAGAAAATTGGTTTAACGTTGAACCAATTAGCTTGCATGCATAGAATCGTCGCAGTTACTCGAGTATATGTCGCACACGAATATACATGCATATCTTTTAAATGCATCGTTATTTTTGTCAGCAGAAGACGAGAGAGCCTGGCGATACAAACACAGATACGAGTGAGGGGTATTTATTTTGAATTCGGCCAAGGTCAACCCGAGGGACGCGATCTGATCAGCTCTATGTAGTGGTTTCTCGCAATGACACATGCAATTGCTATGCGGCTCCGCCAAGCTTCCGCGAGGTTGACATCCTTCCTACTATTAGCAGCATCGAGCAGCTTAGCTAATCCACTGGTTCGACGGGATTTATTTACTGCTCACTTATTTACAGATTCGATCTAAGGCAGAGTGTAGAACCAATTCTACCGAATTCATCGTAATTCGACAGTTTCAGGATTAAAACTACATTCTTAAAAGCGGCGGCGGTCCAAGGGTTGTCATTACTGTATCCTACAGATCATATTTTCCCAAAAGGAATTGTAGTGGCGGGCCACTTGTGCCTGAAGGGGGAAGGTTGAAAGGCTGCCTAGAATTTAGCGGCGGGGGCCAATTATCGCAAGTTAGTTCGCCGCCGGCGAAATTTGGCGCGAGAACGCCTTTATTTCGTATTTCCGCTTTTCGGCGGATTTAATTTCCTTCGCGTGACTGCCGGAAATCCTCTCGAGGAGCACGAGAAGACAGAGAGGGGCTGGTGGTGTGAGGTGGGTCTTAAGGTTAGCGTGAACAGAGCAATTATTCAAGGGCGAGCAGGGGCGTGTTAGCATTTTCAGCTCTGGTTAATGTGTCTCAATTAAGGCCAACTTTAACCCAAGCTTTCGCGCCAAAAAACTGCACCACTCGACTTTGTCCACCATTTTCTGCCTTCGTCCACGAATACCCTAAACATTTTTCGAGCTTTCTTGTCCAACGATTTTAAAAGTTGTTATTTGTGAAAGACGCGTTTAAATGTAATGTAATTCATTGCATTCATTTTAATGTAAAGTCAACAGTAAGTTTAACGAGTTAAGTGTAACTTTATTAATGCTGGAGTTATTAGTTTAAAACTTTTACTTGGGACTTAGCTCTTTGTAAAAGTACGAAAAAGGAACTTTTCTTTCGCTTTATTGTTGATTTAACAAATATTGTATAATAAATCGAGGTGGATCACTTGGGGTTAAACAGGGATTGTCGAAATGCGCGAAAATCAATATGGCGCTGAGTCTTTAGCGAGCAAAGCTCGTCGGAGTACGCTGATCCCCGGGGCTAAATTGAAACTTATGAGTTTTCCAGCTGGCGAGCCCTCGGCTTCCTTTTCTTACTTTCGTCCGCCATTCTTCTTCAGTGTTAAAGAGACCTCGTCTCCTTGGTAACTGATACGCCTTATTAGCTACTCTCCTCACCTTACGAGCTTTACAGGGATCATGCGCTCACAGGTTCTGTTCGCCAGTCCTAGATTAAGTACTTGCGCAGTAACCTTTTCTCCCACCTGCACGACTCTCTTGGACTTCCGTTTGCCAACGTGTCGCACCATCGCCCTTCGAAGCTCATATTGAACCCTGGCAGACTAACTTACTTTCGAAATCACTGCATTTTCGGTTTTTGTCAAGAAAGATCAGAGATCACTATGTGTAAACAAAGAATGCACAAACCTAATTCGCAATATTTATTGAACAAGAATTCTTATAAGCAATAGCTTTCGTCCTTGGTTCTTCAACCCTTTAAATCCTACATTAAAAAAAATGTTATACGGCTCGAAAATGGAGTGTTGGTAAATTGTATATTTCGACTCAATGATTACAACTCCAGCTTACATCCTAAACCATCACATCAACAAACACGAAACTACCAGTTTCCCTTTGTATCGCAAACTCCAAGCTGGAATTAACAACATAGTATTGGCAAAGTAGTGAACTCAACGTTAGATTTTGGCGTACGACGGACGCCCCTATTCAAAGGGAATTTAAGCCATTTGGGTGGGCTAACAGTGGGCCTCCACACTCATTCATGAAAATTCGGTGACCGCAGGCCATTCTCCGCAATGACAAAGTGGCCCAGCCGACGCCGACTCAGAAGCGTAGCGACAGGGCCTTGTCTAAAGTCACAATGCACCGAAGACACAAATATTTAAGGTAGCGCGTTTTCACGCTACAGCGTTCCTCTTTGGACCAATTCACACGCCCCAATCTCCCACATGCTCTCCTCCGTAAACTGGCAGCTGGTACAACGTTTACTTCAATTGTTGCAACTATGCAAGTATTAGTAACTCGAACAACATTTTAATAATATCCTGAAAAATGGTTTCCAATAAGTTGCAGAGGGTCATTGGGGGTTCACTTGTTGCATTATTATTTTGATACAGTCCCAGGGTAAATGTTACTTGCACATGAATCTTTGTTCATTGCTTAAAAACATCCGCCGTTCCTCAGATTTTTCCTGCACTAAGCAGCCTGAAGTAATTAATATAATAATCTTTACACAAAGTCGAACTGTAATGTTATAGAGTGAAATTATGTAAAATGTGTCCGATTATGATAACCTTAATCAGGTCATCATGTCGCAATGCGACCAAAAATAAATAATACAAAAACAAAATGTCAAGTTGTTCCAACTACTGTTGTATGTGATTAAAGCTATTAACACGTGTTTCAGGTCATACAAGAAATCTCAATAATGAAAATAATAACCATATGATAATAAATTAAACGGTGAATGTTAGTATGTAATTAAAAAATGTTGGCACGTCTCGGGTAACAGCATGAATCTTATAACAGGAAGTGGATACTTAGGGAAGCAAGTCTTTACGAGGGCTTTACGGAGTTGGTAAACGTACAATGCGCATTGACACTAAAAGCAGCAGCAAGCAGCAGGCAAGGATGAGCAGCCAGCCAGATTCATCTTCGAGCAGAGCAGACGAGCCTCACTCCTTGGCTGCCTGTGTATAGAGCATAAGGCCAGCTGGGCCCGCAATAAACCAGAATTTGTCAGCGCCCCGTGCGCTTTGCCGCTCTGGGCCTCTTGCGTCCTGCGGCGTCGCCGACTTCGATGGGACCAACAAAGATCTTCGAAATTTCACGCCCATTACTATTGTCAGTGGGCAGATGCTGCTTGACAAAAGGGCGCGAGTCACTTTGCGCTTTTCGCTGCGGACTTCTGTCGAGCATCCGTGCACTGGTAATCCGCAATGAGTGACTAGTCGACACTGACTTGTGACTCAAGTCATTAACGATAGTCAATCAGCACGGAGCAATATTCCATAATATGATATACTTTTAAGTTTGTGTGTTCTGCTCAAATTCACAAGTTATTTATTATTTTTATCCATTCACCTGATTGCTTTTTAGTGACACTTATCCAATTATTAATAACATATTTTATTGACTAATTTCTAGGATCAGCTGTGCACATGCATTTTTGTGTTAATCGATTGATTTTGGTCTGCCACTATATCCGCCGAGATTCCACAATACTTGATTGATCACCTAATCTCTGCATGGTTTCGGTTCACCCTGCGAGTCATGCAGGCTATTGACAGCGGTCAATTTTAAAGCTCTCCTTGTTAACTAGCTATTGTCCCAGCGCTCGGCCCTGGCACGCACGCTTTTATCGAGCATTTAATTAAAGGTCATCAATCTTTATTAGGCGTCGAAGTTTCATATCGACAACGGTGCTTCCATGACATTAGCTTGAACCCCATAGAGCCCCTCTGCAGCCATGAATACGTTTATGGGCCCGGAGGAACGAACCCCTGCTACGCGTCGAAACTTTCTAAGACAATATCCATCCTCCTCGTCCTGTAAGCGGCTAGTATCTATTTTATGTGAATGATCCTGTTGACTTGTATTCTTGTCATTATTTGATAACATTGTCTTTACCGCTGCGTTTTGAAAATGAGCGTGTGTGGCATTGGTCCCTGTTGCATGAATCGTGCAAGACACTTTTAGCACTCATAGAGACACGCTTGTAGATAATGGCATATATGTATTTTACAATTATTTGGAGGGCGACTTCTCGTGGAAAGTAGCGCACCGTCGGCGGCGCACGCAACTACAAATGCGTGTATTCCCCGAGCCACAGGGTGGCAATCACGTATTCATATGTTAATGACGCACGTCCAATATAAGATCCCCAAGTCTAATATCGACTAAGGTAATCCCAGCTCAAAGCCTACAAGCCTCCCATCCGCCCATAGCGGCGGCCGCTCTCTCTCTCTCTCTCCTGCTCGTCGGTTAGCACACCACTAGGCTTTCGCCTATATGACAAGTATATTACGGGTTGCGTTTATATCAATTAGTCCCTGACGTTTCGGGGGTGTGCTCCGCTCGGAGCACGTTGCTAAAAGGGTGCCCGACAGCCCCCACGAGGGTGTATCACCGAACATAACCTCCCCGAGTGCCCCCTTCGAACTCAACACACCGCCGCCGGAAAAAAGTCAGGCGATCCGATCCCTTCGGCTCGCCGCTCTCAGCAAACATTTATACTACTTACATGGCCGCGCCTGCGACTTTCTCCCTGGGACGTGCTTCAAAAGCACTGTAATATTTCGGAGTACGAACTTCCTACAATGAAACTGGCGGAACTCTGCACGAATAATAGCGTTTTATTTAACATGGTAGTAGAGTTAAAGATGCGAACATAGGAAAAGTCGGAAATATGTATTATAAAATGTTTGGTCATAGCTGTAAAGATTAACATTGATAAGAATCCTAATGTAGGGGATTATTATTGTAAAACTAGAAGCCGAAGAATCTTGAGGTCAAGGAAGAAAACAAATTCGTAACTGTTGAAATTAAATAAAAGTGCGGCTGAGATGTCCTTTACCTCAAACTTTCTCAAATCGCCAGAATATTTGTGCTACGAACTGTCGATTGCTTGCACTAGAACTGCAAATTGTAATTGGCTAGAGTGAACTGGAGCGAAGAGGAACTCTTCAGTCATCGTACGAAGTTCGGCCAATAGTCAAAGACACATCTCGGAATGGAAGACGCGGCGGGCAGTAACTGATGACTCGAGCTTAGGCTTTCTGCGGAGCAGCAGACAAATTTCATGAATGGAGGAGAACCATCGATCTCCTCTACGAGGCTATCAAACGAGCGGCAAGGGCGGTAAGAACGGGAGCAGGATGCTGCGAGTGAAAAAGTCGAACTAGAGAGCAGGAGAGAAAGGGCAGGAGACGCCACGCCTCGCCGGTACACCGGTTGACCTTTTCTTTCTGCTCAGCCCTGGAAATCGCTGTCATGGGCTTCGAGAAAGCCCCTCCCTTTTTTGCCGCCGTCGGGCCCGGCGGGCCCTTAAATGGAGTTAAACGACTATTGGAACAACAATACCGTCGGCCCGTAACCAGCCTCGAAATACTTATCCAGCTGGCCAAAAAATTCGATTTATCATCCCTCCTCGGGCTCTTTGCTCGCCGATTTGAAACGCTAACTGGTACGAGTGAGATCGAAGGGGAAAGAGACGGGGGCCCGTCGGGAGGAGATCCATGTCCTCTATTCTCATATATGTTTCCTGCTCAGGTAGATTACGGATTTTCCCTCGATCTCGGAAATCGACACGAAACATTCTCCACCATTCCTTTCACAGTTCCAATCGGATATACTCGGCTGATATGATTTGTGATTCCGAGGTTGAATGGTACATCTGAACAGCGCATCTGAAGAATTTAAAGCAGAATGACTAGATTCCCATCTTCTGCTTATAAACTAGTGTGCCATTTACCCTAAGATTCCACAGATTTTTCATGCCTGCGCGGATACTTTAATTATTGTACGAATCGGAGTTAAAACAATCAATTTTCAATTTGACAGAATCCTTTTTCTATTAGAGTCTCTTGCGAAAGTTCGCCTTGACGAATTTAGAATTCATTTGTTTCTAATATACCGTTTAATCAGTGTTATCCTACTATTTGCTACCACGCCGCATTATGAAACAATAAAGTACAAAAGACCTTGGGGTGGATTATCAGTAAAATCCAAAATTGCTGGGGGTAACATATGGGGCGGATAGATCGAATGGGAAGAATGCACTTTTCCAAATGAAAACATAAAGCCGGCTCCTACTGATCTTCCGCTTGACGAAGCAAATGATGTTTCCGTTCTCGCTTACTCGGGAAACCAACATCGAATCATTTGGAGAGAGTGGGGAGCCGCGAGTTCGATTTTAAATTCACTTTTTCAATGAGAAAGAGTACTTGGTTGGGTTGGTGAGTGGTGATTCGAAAGTAATGCTGCGCGTACAAAACCACCCCTGTTTGCACTCTCGTGTGATAAGATGCTCCCCTTTTTCTATTGTGTCCAAGTGTTACACTGCCCATTAAGAATTTCTTGATATAAAATAATTTGATATCAGTTTTCTGATAAAATGAAAGTTTGCTTTTATAATTTAAGTAAAAGATTTTAACTGCATGAGACCGGGTGATTAGTTGGCTTTAAATCACTATTGTACAATACACACTAGTTGCAAGGGGATAACTATAAATTATGTAGTCATTTTATTCATATACTGATGTTTCCCTAATTTTGGTTAGCGCCTGCATATTATGTAGTACAATATTACATATTATACGTAATACGATATACGTAAGTGTCGTTCCAAAGGTGAAATGCAGCAGCGATCATTTAAAACCAAGTGATCTTATTCGAACTTTTTGAATTAGCTACCTTTTTCCATATATTTCTACGTATTCCGTTAATATATTCGCCTATTTTCCAGGCTTTCCCCAGTACGTATACATTTTCCATCAATCGGCTTCGCCTCTCTCGGGCAGAGGGGCAGCGACATCATGTTCTATTTAGCAGAGCGTCGCCCTTTGCCGCTAGATTTTCCGCGTTTAAATAGTACTTCCTGCGAGATCGATCCCGCTCCATTGGCCCTAAACTGCGGACAATGGCACGGGGTGTACCGCCCCTAACAAAGGGAAACATCCGGCCAATTGTCGCGCCTACCGTCCACCAGTCCCCAGACGTGTAATTGTGGCAATGTCAGCCCTCGAGCGTGGCGAGCCGCTCACGGCTACGCACACGCGCGCGCCCTTTTTTCACGCCACAGGCTGGAGAATGCTGGAAATCTTACCCGATTTCACCAGCCGAGCGAGAGTTGATTCGGGGAAGTTGTCGTGAGGCGGCGGAAAGAGCCTGACTCCTTTCACGCCACGTTAATACGCCGGCCAATGTAATACTGAGTCATCCTAGATGTGGAAGAATGTTAGATTTCGTGGTCGAGCTGCGAGCGGCTTCAATATTTGGTACCGTGGCGGAGAGTCTGAGTCTTCTGATGGAAAAAGAAACTTGCTGATGGTTGCGATAATTATTATTGGGTTACTTGGTAGAGTCTCGCGATAAGTAGTAGTGGTCGCGCAAACCAGCCGAGCTATAGCCGTTTTCGCTCGATACAACGGTTTTACCTTAATTTCTGAAAGTTACAACTCCATGGAGTCTTTCAAAGTGTTAATATTCTCATCCAGCAATTTTCAGAAATGATTTTTTCCGACCGAAAACACAGATTTGTGCAGGTACCACTGGCTCCAGCCGAACTTCGGTGGTGAGGAAATAGTTTTTGGCACGAACGCAGATGACTGGCGAAATTTGATTGGCGCATCCACAAAGCACTATCAGCATTTCTGGCCGAAAGGGGAGGGCACCGTTTTCAGCAATGCCGTTCATCTCTGGCAAATGAATAGATGTAGGATGAGCTTTCACTGTGACTATTACGCCACTTCCTGTAACACAAACTAGCACTTTGCGCCCAAGACCGATCGCCCGTGTTCACTTTGGGTATTCATCTACAAAAAGGCATTAGTCATTCGCGCATGTGATTTCGCCGGCTCTAATGAAAGTTCTCGCCCTGAATCATCCAACCGTCTATACTTCTTCCAGACTGAAGACAATTTTCTTGATTGTATAAAGACGCATAAAGATGGTAAAAATCCGCATTTCTGCAGTCATAATGGTGTGCGTAATTGTGTACGCGAATGTCTGGCAAAAAGAGGGATACCACAGTGTTGATTCAGAGGTAAGAGAATCATTCTATACACTGAGTACTCTGCGCCTGAATAATTCTTATTATAAATATTTCGATAAATCTTATTTTCCCATTTCAAATTTATAAAAACGACCGAAAAAGTTAAAAATCCACAAGTTTAGCAGCCAAAGTGTTAAAAGTACATTTCAGGCTAACAATCATGTCTCAAGTACCGATAAAGTAAAGAAGACATCGGAAGCTCGATTAGCGTTCGGTCCCTGCCTCGTCGTTGCGCCCTGTGCCCCTTCCTGGCAATTTTTCCACCTTCAAGCCCCGGCGCGGCAGGGTGGGCTCTGCGTACTTTGAGTTGTAGCTCCACGTTATCGACCACTGTCGCGAAAGCCACGCCTTTACCCAGGTGAGCATACACGTTTCCATCCCTCCGAGGCTTTGTGCTCGACACACGCGCACCTACCCCCTGCCACCCTCCTCTGCTCGCGTGAGACACACCTCTTAACCACCCGGCACACACTTTTAGCGGGCACACACACATACGTACTGGTACTCGGGGAAGTTAACTGAAACTGTTTGTTTTTTTATTTATTTTTGCTCACATCTACAGCTAAGTTGTTAGCAACTATTCCTACAATACTTTATATATTCTTCAATGCGGTAAAGGTTCTAGCATTTTTACAGAAATCTATTATTATTTTTTGTTCAAACGATCATGTTGTCATAATGCCTTTGCAACAGTGAGTTCTCGACGCATCTTCTAGATTCAGCGAGGATACCTCAGATTGCTGGTTGTTGACGGCAGCTTTCACATGTGGGAACGGGGTTATTATTCCAGATCCGTTGATGCGATAGTGAAACTATCTGTTGTTTGGCGTCCTAGATAAAACGTGACTCAGAAATGCTATTATCAATCGCGGCATCAATATTGCAGTACAGTGAGTCCTTGACTTGTATGGATTCATAGATTCCTGGAGTATGTTAAATAAAATTTCGCATCACTTTTTCTGTAAATAGAATTTAGTTTATTTGAATGTCCTCTTTCAAATGAGCGCATGTGTACAAAGTAGAGTAGATCGTATTAACTCCAGTCTCGCCGTTCAAGCTCTATTCCACTTACGCAATTGGAACGAATTACGGTCCCGTAAGTTGAGGACTGTTTTGCGATTATTCGAAACGTGCATTTTTTAATCTTATCTTTCTGGGCCAAATTCGTACAATCAGTATCCAGGACGTTTGATTTCTCGACACTGTGTACGACGTAATTGAGACATTTTGCGTTTTAATGGTGAAAATATTAAGTGGCTTGAAGGGGACCTCCAATATCACGGAAAATCGACACGTGTTAAATAATCCAAGGATTTATTGAATACGATTATCCCCTGATAATTCTGTTGGGATACCAATTGAATGCCTCGACGAATCGCATGCGTGTTACTCATCCGTAAGCAACACCATTCGCGCAAGCGACTGCTACTTTTCCCTTAATCCACTCGCAAGCCGTTTCCCGGAAAAGCCTGCGACGCGTTCAGGCGAGAGTGTCGATTTGTATGCACATTTTCGGGGGTCTATCGGTGCACCAAGCGTCCACATTTAATAGGCTTATCCACGGGGCATCTTTTATGTCTCAATTCCAGTAAACGTCGGCTTACATCCGGGGAAAGTGCTTACTGATAGTAGGCCAGATTTCCTTCAAGAAATGTTCGGGTGAAATTGAGCGAGAAATCAATGCACGCACTGACGCCTCGCCTGAATGTCGTGTTTTCAGGGATTTCCAGCCGGCCAGAAATCCCGCGGGATAATCTCGGCTTCCCCGGGAGTTCTCTGCCCGGGCCTTCAATACCTCCGAGCTTTCCGTCACTTCTGCCACCGAATGCCCTGACAAAGGACAGCAAGCCAAAAACAGCAAACGCGTCCTTCTCCAAGGAAAACTGTGTTTTCCTGGAAGGCTCGTCGCAGGTCTGTGATTATGTAAAACGTTGGGCTGGGAAAAATACAACAAGTGACAAGTACTCTGAATGTAGCGGTGTTTACTTATTTTACCAATAATATTTAGAGTTCAGCCATTTCACTGTAAATACCTGGCTTACATTGCTTGTATGTTTAGGTCGTTGACGAAATCAATATGTGTATGATAAAAACACTTGGATTTTAGGAGCTCTGATTGGTACTTTTGTTAGTTCATAAAATTCCATCCACTCATTAGGTATCGTATACAATGATTGCATTATAAATATTCCTGATAACATACATGTAAACATTGCGTAAAATATACAATGCACTTGTGGCCCCTCACAAACACGTATGGTGGATGTGACTGTTATAAATGAATAAGTGAAAAAAAAGGTGCTGCGCGCAGCAATATTTAAAAGACCGAAAGTGCGGAAGATCGCCGACGGGAGATCTGTGAGAGCGATAGAATATCTCGGGAAGTGTGGTGACAGGGGATCCCACCGTACTGATTGCCACCGATTCGTTTGATAGTTTACTCTATACATGTATCGGCGTAAGGATCGGTTAATGGTATAAGCGCGTGTCGCTGGTATTGTCAGGGGTGATGGAACCGCACTGGGGCGTGGGAGTGTCAGGGAAGGCGTCCTCTCCGCCGAATTTGGGCTCCCCGCACTCTTGCCCGGGTCCGTGTCGGCACCCTCGATCCTAGTATTTCTTGATTGTCCTCGCACGCTCATGTCACACTGAATGTATTCGCCAGATATATACTGACAGTTATAATCTTTTACCAGTAAACGTATGGTAAGGTGAAAGTGTCATGTGAAATTCCAATGTAAGATCTCGATTTACGGGACAAAATTCATTCTTATTCAATTTAGAAAATGAGCAGGTTTTCTTTTATTTAAAGGGGAGCAGTTTATGAAGTTTGTAATATTAATGACGAATTATCACAAGAACGCAGTAGGAATTATAAACCCTGAAAGGATAAGAATTTTATTATTTGTACTTCCCGTATGTATGAATTTGCATTAAGTCGGGGACTATATATAAATCCCGAAAATGCTGTAAAATGTTCATAAAAACCCCTTAAGAACTAGTTACGGTTTAATAATGAAATATTACGGAAAAGAGCTTTCTTTACTTACACGTAGCTCCTGTGTAAGCATACACGGGTGACAGTCGTGCACGCGTATCCTCTGGAGCAAGCAAGAGTGTTGGTAGCTATCGAGTGTCAATGTTTAGTCACGTAATTATGACTAACGGTCTGTTAACTATCGCTTTGAAACAGTATTGTTTGTCCAATACGTGTTTAGCCAGTGGGTGCACGTGTCTTCGGGCAAATACGCAGCTTGACTTTTCGTTCCCAAAGGAGAAGGATGGTCGGCTCTGTCCAGACAGGGTCACATACTCTTATTACGTGCGAAACTCTGTTCCATGTTGACCCAAGGAAACGGCCGCCGGAACGTTGTTGTAGTAATGTTTCTTCGATGCAAACATCGGTTCGCGACTGGCAAAGGGAAAGTAGTTGTTACTGTTTTAACACGGAACCAAAACTAATACTAAAATTACGTATAAGAAATAATATTTATTATTTGAACCCTAAACAGTTTTGTGTTACTCGATGTGCTCTTGTTTCACTAAGATACTGCGGAAAAACTGTGAAGTATGTGAAAGAGGAAATGAAGTTAAATGTGTGGTTCAATATGCGATTGTAAATGTAACGATTCATGATTGGCGACCAAAATGAAACGCAAGGGTTGCGCAGTGAAAAACGGATTATCTTTCCGCCCCGGCTTTTATTGATTAAGTAATCTTAATACATCGCTGAGTCGCAATGTACCATAAAGAGAGCGGAACCGGAAACGATCCATTCTTAGCAGGGAATATGCTTTGTCGGTGGTCGGTGGTCGAGCGGCGCGCGCTCAGAATTTCTGCTTTGATTAATATACCTCGGCTTTTTCTACCCGCAGAGACTTATCATCTCCAGCGATGCAGGCGCACATTGGCAACTCTCCAATACTCTGCACTCGGAATCCGCTCTTCGAGACGCAGAGCACCATGTCACCACCCTCTCAGTGTACGATGGCTGTTTATCGCAATATTGCCTGCGTCTGGAAAATCGATATTGCCAATTTCTGCTATCAATTTAATTGTCGGGGAAATCTACTTCCTTTGCGGATTGTCCGAAATTCTTCTGAACCTCACACGGCAGCATTATCTATCGGCTATCGACGAAAACAAATAGTTTCGTTTGACTTGTAATTTCAGCATGAAAATGAACCCTTCGGTTCGGATAAAAACCCGCGTGATTAGAAAAAGTTATTAACTTAAAGTTATTAACAAAATTATTAACTGCTTTGTTAAGGAGATAGAACCCGAAGAGAGTACATATTTTTCTTTGTGTAGGGGAATTGGGGAATAGAGTTTAGTTAATGGAACGATTATTAAAAATATTAGGAAATCTGGACGATTGCGATTTCGGGGGGACGAAGAACAACGGGAAAGGGCCAAAACTCTCTAGGGGAAACGGTGGATCGACGCGGAGGGACGATTAGAGCTCGCCCTATCGAGACTCACTCAATGCGTCCGACGGAAATCTGAATGTCCGTCTACCCTCCGCGGCGAACTACTGCAGGAAGAAGAGCTTGGCCGGAAAGTTTTTCAATTTCGAGAAGTTCTTCTGTCCGGCAGTTTATTGTACTGTTGGGAGTTTCGATGGAGCCTCGAGGCGTTTATAGTTTCACGAGCAAAGCAGTACCGGCTGACGGCAGCCTCGTCCCACTCTGACAAGAAATGCGGTTTTACGAAAATTAACATTAAAAAACACATCAAAAATCGTGCTGCACCTTACTGCAGAAAACAACATAAAGTGTGACTAAACATTGCATGTTTCCCATGCTCCTGCACAGCAGTGTCAGATATGGCATTGTGATTGCGCGATACACTGGCCAGCAGCAATTACTGCGAGAAAATCCGAAGCAAGGCCACTCCTGATAACCCCTTCAAGCCCCCCCCGTCCCCCCGGATGGAAAGTCAGGCGGAATATAGTGCGCCGCTATCCGAAACGGAAGCGACGCTCTCGTTTTATCGTACCTTTGTCAAAGTCAGAATCCGGCACGTGCCGTTATTATATGAGGGCGCCAAGTCACGCGACCGGAAGGAGGATCCTAATTGATATCGATTCGACGAAAGAAGCAGCTCTGCTCTTTTTCAGTCTACATACTGTGCCGGTGTTTCTCATGCCCCTTTTAGTGGCCTTTTCACACTACGCCTTTCAACGTGCATGCGGATTCTAACATTTGGTCAATGGCGGGGTTTCCTGCCTGAGAAAGGTGAGGCTAACGGCGATGTTTTAATACTCAGAATAGGATGAAATTTCCAATATTGCAATACATATAATGTGCAGTACTTTTATATTAAAGTCCGAGCGAATGTATACTAGTTTGGATGATAAATTGTGTTTGATCTAATAATGCACAGCACACTTATAAGTTACATTGTTTTCTAAATCTTCTCTGCACGGATGTATGAAAACACGATGGCAAGAATTTCTTCTCAAAGTTATATTTTTACAAGCCTTCGAGATCACCAGTATTTTTTCAAATGGAAAAAATACTGGTATATTTATGGTGTATATTTTGCATTCCTATTCCTATTGAGGGTAATACAGCAATGCAGTGGGAAAGACGCATGATAATATGTATAACGTGATGCAGATATCCGATGAAATTGGGATGATGAAAGTACTGCTTCGAAGCCAAGTGAATCAGCAGCCTGTTCGTACACTGATTCATACTTGACTCCTTGACAAGCGGCGTTCGACTTGGACGGTGAGTGGGCGTAGAAACGACTCTTTAGGAACGAGAATAGTTGCTGGAGAAAGCGGGCGAGCGGGAGCGCGGAGAGGAAGAAGGGTGGGCTCGGAGGAAGCAAGCGGTCGGCGGCTCCGGCGGCTCCGGCGGCAGTCGGCGCAAGGCAAGAGGGTTAAAAGAGTCCACGCAAACATCTCGTACATTATACGGAATATCCACCCCACGGAAACCAGCCAATAAGACCCCCGGAACATGGTGTCGTCCACTGACCCCTTCGCCTCTGACCCGTGACTGCATTGTCGGACTTTTTTCATTTTTTTCCTCTCTCTCTTTCGTTCTCCCTGCCGCTTCCTTCTGGCCGGTCCGTTCTTTCGATTCTCCAAGTGCGCGCACACCCCCTCGATTACATTCGGAAATATTAGGGGACGTCCTGCCGTTCGACAAACTATCAATTTATTTTCGGCCATTGATTGGAGCCTAGTGCTATCGGACGCGGCTCCCTCGGCCTTTTTCCACGTTCGTTCCCGTCGCTCCTGTGCTTCGCTCTTTCTCGCCCTTCGAGTATGCTCGCCGCTCTTGTTGAGATGTTCAGAATGGATTGCTGGCCTTGTATCCGGTTCATGCATGTCGTTTGCATTTGTTTTGAGACGATACAACATGGAGTTTGCTTGGATTTACGTATTTTGGGGCTGTTTGCTTTATCGAGGATCTAGAATTCCTAGGTCTTCCAATATTGGAACTAGCCAGCGCGTAGAAGTAATGGGTTTCAGACTTTAGTCTATCAAATTATTAACGTGGTGCTTGTATAATTGTGAGCATTTATGACTGTTAATAAAATAGAACAATTAGTAATCCATTTAGTTTTCTTTTTGCAATCTGCAGCTTTGCTTTCTGTTGCGAACTGGTTAATGTATCAGTGACTTGGAATATTGGACATCTACTACGTTTAGTGTAACAAAATCAAGAAGAAAGATCTACCGAAAAAATATTGCTAATACATATGGTGCTTACCTTTCGGTGAAAAAGATATTCCACGATAGTCTTTTTGGTCACGAACATACGCTGAATTCTCGGCGTATTATGGGCGAAATTCATAGATTACCGCTGTTCGTATAAATCATGGCCGGCCTCGTACGCGGCTGAATGTTATCTCGGACTTCCGGTTGAGCGGGCAGACATTCTGTGAACAGCGCCGCGGAGTGTGTGTCCGCCGGAGTGTTCTCCTTTTGCAGACGGATCACCACAAAGCATATGCTGCCCGCTGTCCACTCCATTTACTTCGCTATGTCATCTCTCGTTATGTCGCCCGGGGGAAGATAACCCTCGTACACAGTGATTGAGACTGCCCGACGGGGAAGAGAATCCCTTGAATCACCGGTCTCAGCCATCTCGCATATGACCCCGATTGTATCCTTCCTGGCAGAACTGCCGGCCACTCCTGGTCATCGATTAATATCCCATTAGGGCAGTCATCGCACGGAACCACTCTCCTTCCCAAGGGTTTCAATTCTTCCTCACACTCAGTAGAGTTGGGGAAATATGAAAGAATCTAAAAAATATGAAGGGTTGCTTTTACATTTTTCGAAGGTGGACTCAGATTGATTAAATAGGTCCAGCATTGAAACTAAGATTTTGCAAGGAATTTGTGGTTCAGAGGCCGCCATTGTTGCGAACCCATGAGATTTCGGCTATTTTCTTTGTAAAATCGGAGTCTGGACCAATGATTCTGTGAAGAATGGTAAAGCAGGACCGCTAAAAGTGCGGGATTGGTGAGTCGGAGAAATAGCAACTAGCTTGCTAGATTTTTAGCCGATCCAGTTAGTTACCAAGTATAGTAATTGCCCTAATACGAATGTTGGGCCTTTCTTGTCTCACTGTTTCGAGCAGCGAAAGGTTTTCTCCAATCCCATTCTTTCAGCGGTCCGACTATAGTTATGCCACTGGAAGCTCCAGTACGTCAAAGAACACTAAATGAACACTCTTATCATATCGCAAGTATCTTCCGGAGATACGCGATCACCAATTGCGCGGCTGATTCATGATTAGTTAAAATGCAAAAATCAAGGCGATCAGCAAAAAGTCCCCTGCCCGATAAAGATAAAGATAATCATCCGATTGAATGCGAGCCACCGTTTTTCCCAAGTAGGTCACGACGCTCGCCTGTTTCGAATGTGAAAGGAAAAAGCGCGCGAGTGAATTATCGCTCCTAATTAAAGGGTCGTCGGGCAGCAATTTCTCCGCTGCAAACGAGATTTATTCCCTAGTGGCGTTCAAGGGGGTGCCCGAGAAAAGCTGGGCCCAGTCGCAAAATGGCCGCTCGGAAACGGAAACCGGAAACTTGTCACTCAAACTACACGTGCTTCCGACGTGGCCCCAAGGAGGGAAGCGATCCAGGACGCTTCATGAGACGGGGCCGCTACGGACGTCTGTCACAAAAGTGATTCTGAAGCTCCCACTTTTTCTCCTCCGAGCTTTCTAATGACAGTTGAACGATTGGTTCAGGTTGCTTAAACTCCGTCAAGGCCTGCAAGTTTCCACATTCTCTTTAATAAATGAAAACTCACGCAGGATTAATTATTTGTCATATAAGGATTCTGGAGCGTGGCTTTTCTCTGCTGAGCTTTCTAATAAAGATTGTAGTTTAATGCTTGTATTGATGAACACACATAACGTAAGCAAATGATTCCATTTTTCAATTGATTTCTTTGAGATTCATCTGTTACAGTTTTAAACCAGTCTTATGTTTTAATTATAGTTTTGTGTGACTTACATTTTTTTACCCTTCCAATTAATGGCATTTATCTCTTGCAGATAATTAATTTTGACGAAACATTTTTAGGTCAGTTTCCGATAATTTGTAGAAGTGTTTTCGGTTAATAAAGTTATACGCACATTGCTACTGTCCTTAAAGTGTGATTTTATTAAATAATATGATTCTCATATATTAGTTTACTATAACTATGTATAATACAGAATGTACATATATACAACCTATCGAAATAAATATGTATTCGCAACTCGACTAATGTACTGGGATTCGTGAATACAGTCAGGGGTCTGCGATTCGACAAAGCTTTGTCTTTTGATTTGCGTTATTATAAACAATCGTTTCCTTTCTCCTGGTGTCGCAAGTGTAAATTCGAACAGGTTGTCCAAAGCTCGGCAAATGCCAATGACAACATTATTTCAGTTGATACTATCTGAAGACAGCTCGCACTAACACACATGTCGCTCGTGACTGTATTCAAGAAAGTTTCACTCGACCCCGCCGGGAAACTTGGACGACCAATGCGCCGAAGACTTTCGCTAATTTCAAACGAACCAACGCGAAGCTTTTTATCGCCTCGGCGCGGAGCTGTTTTGCTAGCAGCTTATCGTGACACGTTATCGTGATTAGATCGATGGAATAGCATTCGTCCGCGTTACATAAGTACACGGTAGGCAACCGTTGCGATGTTTACTGGTCTACCATTTGCACACACCAATAATGCGCTGCTCGTTCGGCTATTTGCCGGGAAAACGATGCTCAATGCACACGCGTGCGCTCCGTGTTCAAACGAATTCGTGGAAAGCGGCAGAGGCGGGAGTGACACGCGACAATAAGTATCAATGTAATTAAACGTGCGTGTTTGTATATACAACATGTATTATGTACAGCAGTCCGCCGATCTTTGTCGCCCTGAATCGATCATCGTGATAAATTTATCTCAAACACTGTTCGAAACTGGAACAATGCTCGCAGATCTCAGCAGGCCTTTGCGTTTCGAATTCAATCCTGCCTGTTTACATGGGGAATCACCTATTTCAGGGTAGCCTGCTGTTGCTGTTGGAAATTATTCTCGCACTCACATGTCACTGGGTCTCATTTGGATTGATTTGGTTGTACATCAGCTGGCGATCCTTGCAACGGTCGGAAAAGTGTTGCGGAGATCGCCGGACTATTCTACTCTTTGGACTTTCGCACACAGTAGAAATGGTGGGTGCGAGAGCGGCTTCGTTAATAATTACGTATCGGCCTTTCTTCAACAATTGTAAAAGTTGTCATGTGGCAGTGTCGAAGTGGCGTTAATGTCAAGCCACCAAGTAGGTATTTGCTAAAAGTCTTGTTACCTTCACATTGCCTTTCGTATCACTAATTATTCCGTAGAATATAAGTACGAACACCAAGAATGTACTTGCGATATTTCCCCGCGACAATCGGAGTACATACACACTGGAAGCTATGTACACGTCTAACTTACGAGCGACCCTTCGTACAAACCAGACATACACGTACAGGGTGATTCACTTTTTGAAGTTCCACTCCAGGCGGCGCAACGTCCAAAGACCCTTCCAAAAATGTGTTAAATAGCTAGTCATTTACGATATTTTTTAACAGCTTGTATGAGCTAACGGGAAACCTGAAGGGTCATCTTCCAGCATCCGCATATCACTATATTTTCCCCCGAATTATCTTCCCGTTGATTGACTTTGAAATACTGAAATGGGAGAGAACGCGTTGCGGATGTTGGCGAAGATAATTTATAATTATCTTTCTTACCAGCGTGGAGATTCAAAGGCAAGTGAATCACTCTGTACTTCGCATGCAGAGTTGCGAGTGTGGATCTAGCTTTAGCTAGAGTCTCAGCCGGTCACTGGATTAATATGTTTAAATGCTCGAACTGGGTCGAAAAGATATGATGTGGTCCAACGGAGTTCTCTCTACTCTCCCACCCTCCTCAAAACATTCCCTGTCGACTAGAATGCATTGAAATCGCAGAAACAAAAATCGCACTTCGCTCTTCGACGACGAGAATCCATAAGAAAGATCGGTGTTATAAAAATCGAAAAGGGACAACATTTCTCAGACAACACGACTAACAATCAGACCCTCGTAACTAGCAAGTGTCCGATGAACTACACACTTACGACTTACCGCCTATTACTTTACAAACTCCACCGACTACGTTGCGACTACATAATTAAACCGAATGATATTCACCAAGGACTGCCGTGCTTCCTTCATTTGCCTATTTATATTTAATCTACACGTTTGTACCACATATACATATGTCATCGCTTAACGCGACACGCCACCCGGCAAGACTCTCGCGTCACTCGAGATCACCATACAATCGTAACGAGATCTTTCTTTCTCGGTAGAATCCAAATGCAGTGCATAACATTCCATTCGCAATCCCACTGCACAGTGGAATACATAAATGTTACGTCATTCCATAAGTAATGTCGTTCAATGGCTCTATCTCTCCGTGCAAAGAAACAACATTACTTATGTGATAAAAGAAACATACAGTGCAGCCCGAAAGAATTCGTACAGTAAGAGAGTCCGATGAAAAGAACTGCATTTTGTCCAGCATTGATTAAGTTGATTCAGTATTTCATTCCTTGTATAGCAACAGAGACAACATTAAAACTGCTAAATACAACTTAACAACAGTTCTTTTTACTCGAACAATGTTAATGTCTAAATTCTTCTATCTCCCACTGTATATGGGACGTGCAGAGGGGGAGGCAACTATCACCGATAATAATCCAATTTCCTAATTCCCAACTAGTCCCAGCACTGATCGGGGGAAGTGAGTCCACGCACCACAGTACAACCAGCATACTTACTGGCGATTTCCCTAGAGTCACTAGAGTTTAACTAGCTTCTCGGAGCGTTGGTATTTTCGCACCAATTAGCTAGTACATAGGACTTTCGAGGGGCAAAAGAAGGTATTCGCAGACCCTGTTTCCGGTGAGCCCGCACCAGTAACTTCTAGTCTCTCTTACCACCAATAGGTCTTTTGCATGTAGGGGGCCATGGGGACCTGGCTCGTGCCAGGGTAATTCGCGGATTCCATGAGCTTGGACTGGCAAGGCTTACCGTCCCTGACGAGGACAGGAACTGCGACTCTCCTCGGCGAGCATCCGCTGCCGGTGGCTTCGACCCGCTCGGTGGCCGCCCTCTTCGTCTTGTAGCGGTGGTTCTGGAACCAGATCTTAACCTGGGTGGGAGTGAGCCGAATTAGCGAGGCTAAGTGCTCCCGCTCGGGGGCGCTCAGGTATCTCTGCTGGCGGAAGCGCCTCTCGAGCTCGTAGGTCTGCGCCTTCGAAAAGAGCACCCGTCGCTTCCGCTTCTTGTGCTCGGACTCGTGCGACGCCTGCGTCTCCGAGCGCTGCTGCTCCTCGTCGAACTCCTGGGATTCCTCCTCCTTGTACTCGTGTTTGGTCTCCTGCTTCGGGGCGAACGAAAGGTCGGAGATCGTCGGGCTCGTCGAGTCTGGCTGCTGGAGCACTGTAACAGAGCGGAGAGACGGGATGTTTTATGATGACTTCGACGCATCTCTCTTCGAATCTAATCGGAATATTTGGGACTTATAACTTGAGACGGTTTAATTTAACAATGGTGATGAAAAGATTTAATTATAGGGCGAAGAACGTATTTCTTAGTCTTTGAGATTTGCTAGGAAAGGGTTAAATGCATCTCCTGCTTCTCTAACATTTGCACATTCGATTCAAAACTGCAAAATTTCCGAAGTCAATTGTGCAATTTGTGAGACATTTGTACTGGGACTGGTTTGACACGGAACGAGGTGTACAACTTTTAAATCCATTGAACTAGTCATGAGAATGAAGACAGCTGGGTGCAGCTGCACTCGGGCTCCCCACTAACTATTAACACTGATTACCAACAGCTGCAAGACACAACTCATTCCTTGATCGCAACTCCCACTAATATCGATGTAACATGACGAACAACTCAATGTGCACGATTACTCTCAGGATGAGTCTGCTAATTCACAATTAGTCGGAAAGGTATACTTGGCCAGTTGAAAAACTAACACTAATAACTAATCAGATATATGAATACATGTATTACTTGAACAATCAAAGAAGAATAAAAGAACACAAGTGAGCACGAGATACAAGCAGCAAATCGTTTCCCGAGAGAAATGTATAACTCCACCTCTTCAGTTCCTAAACTAGGAAAACCACTGTTCGCTAAGATTAATATTTTCATTAGTTCCGAGCCAAAGTACTAAATGCTTGGGATCAAGGGAAACATGGTAATACAACGGAGGCAAACGACTAGTGGCCTTAGCGAACATACAATATGGTTTTCCGAATGATCCCTAAGCCCGCTGTAGGAGGGTGCGAAGCGATATAAAGCCTATTTGGCACCCCACTAGATCACCCGTATCATTTTCATGGGATATGCCACCCTCTTTCCTGTGAAGCTGTGATTTCAATTAGACACTAGTTATATTCTCTTACCAATATCTAGGGATCTTTACCGCATGTCATTTAACCTACACATTTCGTACTCCTCCAACTTGAAAATTCATGGAAAGTGGTATTTATTAAAATTAAAAGATGATTCGATTTACAGCTCTCTTTGTACTTTGGTTGCATCTTGCATTGTTAACGTACCAATTTTCAAAGTTCCTTCGCTAATTACTCGAGAGCAGTACAGTTAAACTTACAATTCATTAGGAACGAAATCAAGAACAATAATCGATGTTCATTGAAGAAATATACAGAAGCCAGAAATAAAATTTCTTATTAATTAATATTTTATAATTTTCATTGCTTCGATCTTGTGCCTCTAAATCTTGTTTTTGGCATTCAAGGTAGCTACAAAAGATCGTAAGGATTTACCAGATGAGAGAAAAAACCAAGATTTCTACCTGGTCGAGGCAGATCAAGCAATCCACCAGCACCCTTTCCATGTTCAACCGACAAAATGGTTCGGCCACATTCAATCCAATTTCTCGTTCAATAGAGCAGAATTTAAACAGCTCCGATGGGAATCCGTCGGGGAGGGCGAACGGGGCCTCAAAAGGTCGTAGAGAGGGGAAAGGGGACGAATGGGACGCGGTGGATTTTTGGGCGTGACAATTTCGATACATCGATGGACCAACACAGCTTGCATCTGTCCACGCGGTGACATCTGCCCTTCTCGAAACTGGGGCCAATCGCGCCGGGAGGAGCCCGCAAGGACACCTTTTATGCGACCATTAGATTAGGCTTAGCTGGCACGCACCAATTCTAGGGTGCAAGATAAATAAGGAGTCCGATGTATCATCGAGAAACGCATGGTTCCTCCTAGTCAACCGAGACAATTTGCCGTCTAAGATTTTTTCTATTTCGCGTCTGTATTTAAGACCAGTATAACTCAAGCAACTAAATGGGGACCCACTTCAATGTCATAGCAATACCAAAAGCAAAGTTCACGTCGCATGAAACCCAATGCAACTCAACTGAAGTAAGTTATAAGAAAACAATCAAAAATATCAGCGAAACACCAAGTCAAATATTTCCACACTCAGAATCGTTTTGATTGCACTGATTTTCCCCTGAAGCAGCAATAGGAATACCTTGGGGAAGATAAATCTTTGGAAAAGCCGCGTGTAGTTGTATTTGCTCACCATTGACTTCTTCGAGTGGCTGCGGTAAGCTCGTTGATAAACCTGGACCGGAAGGCCATCCTAGGAGGCCAGGCGGTGGTGGCGGTAGAGCGCCTCTGTTCAAATTCGCGTGAATTGCTGGTTGCAGCAAGGCGGTGTGCTCCAAAAATTGCTGATATGCCGAGGACACGTCATTGGCTTGTGGTAGAACGGTTGTTCCCTCTGGAACATCATTTGAAACGAGATTTTTATAACATTCCTATTTTAAATAAGCTACGCATTTCATCTCTTTATTGAAAAGTTTACTTTTGCTAAATATTAAGATATTGTTTCGCCAGAATTGTCACCTTGGATTTCCGCCTCGTCCTGGGTCGGTTTTGCATCATTGAGTTGGAGAATATCACTGATATGAAAACCTGTCCTTGGCATCTTCATACTTTCCAATAATCTGCTGCATAGAATTCAACAATATGTTACGACTAAATTGAGTATGACAACAATACAAGCTGCTAAAATCAATATTATATTATTCCTAATGTCCATCGGACTGACGTACTGGGCGGTTCACTTGCGTTCATTGTAAAATATTCACTAATTAATATGATATATGAATATTGTGTTTAAGTACTAATACATTGCATTGAAATAGGCCGCGACGACCTGAAGCCAAGTGAATCACCCTGTACATTGTACAACTGCATCACAAATTGTATTACTGAGTTGGTGTGTAAATAAAACTTGATGTAAAATTCATTCGGCTAATTAAAAGTCGACAAGTGTTGAAAGGGCAAGATTAAATGAGACCGATCATCCAAAAAGGTGAGCTATCTTTCGGGGCGACAAACTGATGTTTAAAGCTTTATCCAGTTCTCAGTGCAAAGCCGCAGGGCAAAGCTGCATTGTCGAGCCGTCGCATGGACAGTCAAGCCAGCGCCGGAAAGTAGGATTGAAAGGTCGCCTCTCGCAAATCAATTCGATTCCCGTAATCGCCAGATGTAGAAAGAGACGCGGGCCCGACAATTGGCGAGGAGCTGCCGGTGTGCCCTTTAAGATCCGATTAGATGCTTCTTTTCGGCTCCAAGGGACCGGCCGCTCGCCGATACCTGAACTTTGCCTCCCAAACAACCTTGACACTCGAGTTATGAGTACACCGAACCGAGAATTCTGACCGCGTGCAGTAAGCCAAACGAGCCATTATTATGGCACGTACGCGCTAGGCGTCCCTTGGACTTTCTTCGGCAAAATTGCCCGAAAGCCGAATAGCTCAGATTCCGAATTTCGATCTTTCCTTTCGTGTCAGTGTATTTGTATTAAAAAAAGGGTGTTACTTGAACTTTCTGGTTAATCTACATTTAGTCAATTCAGATTTAACTATAAAACTGGCAAGTATACTTTCTTCGCTTACTATCGACTGATTTACTGGATTCATATCCCGCTTGTGAAAAAAATTATCATCATTGATTTTAATTGTCAGTAAGTTTATTATTAATTGGATTGAAAGTATACGCCTGCCTGTTTCGTGATTAAGAAATTTCAAGGAAAAGTAATTTTCCAGTAAGTCCTGATGCTTAACTGCGAATATGCTCATAAGTACTTTGCGTTCATAACTATTCTTTTAAACACATGTCTTTTGTTACAAGAAATATTAATTTCTACACACATCTACGGTTCCTAGAAAACACTATAACGTAGTACAAATCAAACGAACACAAAACGAGTGGGGCGGATATCAAATGATACGTTAAAGGTGCAAAATTGCAAAAAAACTCTCGGAGTTGTAGACAATAAAATACTCGAGGTTGTAAACTACTGCGATACGTATCTGTCGTAGCATTGAAATCGCCGGTGATCTCGTTTCCCATGGCATCCCATGCGTCGGCCCAAATTGAATTTAATCAACTCTCCCACATAATCGCAAAACTAAAAGCTCCCATGCGAAAAGCACAACAATCGTCGTCAATGTTTAAAAAATTTCCTTCGCAAAAACGTGCGCCAAGTTTACGGGCTTCTTGATGGGAAGATTTGTAATAGCAAAAGTATCATGAAAGGGACAGTGGCAGTCGAACGCGAGGAACAATTGACTCGAGCGTGAAACAACTGTAATCAACAGCGACCCGCGAGCTCGTCAAGGATATCGCCGACAGAGCTAGATATTCAGTGCGATAAGGTGAGATACGTCTCGACGAAGCCACGTGCAAGAATTCGAGGGTTATCGGAATCACAGAGTGTCGAGATTTTATCGGACCGTCCCCCAACGGACCCCTTGGCTCCCTTTCTCTTCCATTCCACCGATCTCGCCTAGTTCCAGTCTCCCATAAAGAGCATGCTAATGTTACACTATTTTCCGAACTAATACAAGTAAACTGCAAATTGCCGGGAAAAAAGGAATGCTCGAAACCAGGCGCTTTTCGGTGAGGAGTCGATCGACCGGGCGACAAGAACGATAACCAGAACTCCGATGTTCCGATATCGAACACATTTTACCGAATTACGTGATTATCGAGACCGCAATTTTTCGAAGGCTGTCACGTTACTCGATAACCGATGACGTTGCATTTACATAATAATCGCGAGGAAGAATAATCTCGATCCACCGCCCGACGCGGAATATTCAAAACCTCTAAAAGCCACCCATTCAACTAATTATGTACATCGCTCGAAAATCATTTTAGAACAATTCGATAAACACTACGATTCCTCGAAAGCTGATATGTTCCTCGATAATCGTTGATGCTTCATTTGTATACAAATTTCAAAATACTCAGCATATTAAAAACCATCAATCAACTAAATACATCGTTTGAAATGAATTTCTAGCCGATTGGAAACACACTACGATTTCTCGACACGCTGTTGCTCCGGCAATTAAAATGCACTAAAAAAACATCACTCGACCAAACACATTTGAAATGAATTCGTGGAGAGTTTGGGAAACACTACGATTCGACGGCCGAGTAATATTCAAACTAATTTTTGAACATAAAATCTACGGAAAATGCGGGGGTACATATGTCGCCGTGGAAAGGGCGGATATATCGCACACGTGCTAGTTTGTCGTTTAGTAGGTGTCCTTTACCTAGTATTGAAAGCGAGCTGGCTGTACCAGTGGTTGTAAACATGACTCAAGATACTGGCCGGATAGGGTGGTAGCAGCGACCAAGGCAGAATCTTATTCTTGTCCGCCATTTTGCAAGAGGTCTCGAAGGGTTGCTGGTGCCATCAGCACATGTTAAATCTCCTCGTCCTTCGTTTGACAAACGTGAGAAACCCGCTTCCGACTGACCGATTATATCCTTCACCCTCTTTTCTCTCTCTTTCTCCCCAACTGCTTCTACCCTTAACTCGCGACCCTCCCTCTCTTTCTCTCTCGCTTGGAATCCACCCCTTTGCTTTCTCTCTTAAACGCGTCCCGAGACCTTTCGTACTCCCAACGATCGATTCTAAAATCCCTGTCTTTCTGTCTGTTTCTCGTACCTTCGATTTACTTTCACTTGTCCACTTTCCTCCCTTTCACTCCCTGCCGCGACCGTCTCTGTTCTCACTTTATTCAACACCCACTTGCGATGATTGTCCAGTGATAATGACTTCCGGGAGTCTCAAAGTCCTCAGCTTCAGGGGCACACGCGCGAGTACCGTTCAGTTTTCAGTGTCCACCGTTATTACAAGGCCCGGAATCACTTTTCGTCCTGTCGGCGGGCTTATTTCTCCGCACTCTCACAGAAACTGTCAAGCGTCGTCATCGCGTCAACGTCATCGCACATAAACTGCACTTGTAATTATTGTTGGTGATCGGCGGTGAGTATTTGCGTGTATGTGTCACGGTAGGCTCAAGTCTGCGAAGTCGCCCCCGGAGAGGTTGCTGGGCGCGAGGGGTTCCTCTTGCAGTTTTTGAGTGTCCTCGACGAGCACTTGACGGCTAGTGTTCTCTATCCCCGCGCCGTTTCGCCCGTCAAGCACCCTCGAGGCTCGAGGGCGGTTCTATGAAGGGGCGTGGATTCGCTCCCGTAAGCTTCGCACCCCCTACCAGGACCACCACCACCCCTCGGCGTCCCACTTGTCCAGAGATTCGAGTCCCTTCGTCACCATTTTTGCACCCCCGTGATTCGCCGACTACCTCAAACCTCTCGGAAGACGCTCATCTCTGACCAAAGAGAGTTTCGTCAACTTCAGCCGTTTGGTTACGACAGTGCTGGTCATTGATGCCAAAGGCACGATAGATGGAATTGAATATCAGCCAAAAGTCTAACCGTCTTAATTCGATTCGAAGAGTAGAACGCGTTTGAATATGAACGCGATTTTAACAAAAGAGATAAAAACAACTATTGTTCTAGGAAATATGATTGTGGAAATTAGAAAATCGGAAAGTTACGGAAATAAAACTTTATAAGAAAGGAATCGAATTCGTCGTTTCCATATTGACTACGAACTGCCCTAACAAATATTATTAAAAAATGAAACCGTATCCCTGAGGGACAACTACGACTACAGCTGTAATTGGCCAGACATGTGCGTGTGATATGATTTAGGAGGAAAGGCAATAATTGACTACATCCAAACTGGGGAAACTGGAAAGCTAAAACACCATTTGCTGGCGACAGATAACTTTCGGAGCAGAGTGCGATTGTTCAAGAGTGTAGGAAGAAGCGCGCATCGTGGAAACGGTCTGCGGCGCTGTGGCTTGATTGAGCGGAGAATCTCGTGGCGCAGGGGTAGTTTTCCAAGGGGTGGAGCCTCCCGTCCACCAATGGCAGGGCTGCGACTCGAGAACAACCCCCACTTCTCAGGGACGCGTTTCGGTGGATGATTTCACCCCCACGGTTCGCCGGCCAATCGGAGGCTTGCATCGATCAGGGCTTTTTACGCGACGAACATACTTTACATTAAGTGTTAATGCGAAAGAGTATTAGCTCTGTACGACCCTCTTCTTCCATGCTCTTTTCACTGGCACTCACTACTTGAACGTAATACGAGAACGACTCGATAGCGCGTGACCTGTTCTACTACTATTAAGCAAACAGTATGTTTAAGGGGCAATATACATGTGTAACATCGAGAATATGGGTCATACTGGGTATATTTGGTAGGTTCAACCAATTGATTTATCCAATACTTAGTGATTGATCCTTATATTACAGCAGTTCAGTGAATGCATTACGGAAATCTAATTGAAATATGGGGAAATACAACAAAGTTATGACTGCTGAAATATTGGCACCTCTTCTAGAACACGATTAGCGCTCATTATTAAATGAATGAAACAAAGTTTAGAAACCTAGTTGACTACGGCAAATCTATTCGTGCTGATTGGGACTACAATTGCAAGTAAAGTATCAAAAGGCATAGAATAGAAGAACACTTTTAAATGGCAGATTATTGTATACCGTGCCGCCTCAGAACGTCGCAAGTAATGGGACAAAATTCTGATTCTCCGATGACTTTAGGCAATTTTCGGATTTCTGGATTTTCGGAAATTCGGGATTAAGGGTATACCGTGTGAAAGATTGTACATGTGTACATTAGCACGTAAGTATTGCTCGAGAAACCGTTATTCAATAGGGGAACAGGTAGCACGAGGGGACCGTCGACAGTGCGAGTTTCCGGTTTACAGAAGCTTTCATTGGATTGTGAGGGGCCGGATTCCCGTAGACGTGAAAAAATCGGAAAAAGGAGGCGGGTCTCGAGACCATGACTTTTCTGTTGGTGAATCTCGCTTGGCAGATTTATCATTCGGCGAAGTTTCGAGTGGTTCTGTTGAGTCCGGCGGGTATCGCCTCTTTCCACAGATTACGAAATTTCGAGTTCTCGAGTGGAGGTGAAAAACATAATCCCTCTCGGCACTTTATTTATATATCATTAAGAGGCTGCTTAATCCACCATAATTATTTAAAATTATTTATTAAATTTAATTACTAATTTCATTTAATTGTAGGCTAAATGTATTTATATAAATATGTATAGTCAACTAGGTTTCAGATATCTAGGTAATGAGTTTTACCATTTTTGGGTGAATTGAGGTGGCAGCGATGAACATCATACGAAAGGCTCAGTTGAGAAATCGGTGAATTCGTCAAAAATATACAAGAATATGTTTAGTGCACATCGTAACGTTACAAGTATGTACCATAACATTTAACTGAGCGAAATTCGAAAAGCACTCGAATAAAGATTGGACCATGGAATGTCCTATCTGCCAATAAAGTAGTGGAATATGTATACTCGCTTACGAGGACAACGTGTCTGCTAGTAACTCAGTTAGAATCGAGTTCCGAAAGCAAACCCTCGACAACGTTTCTTATCCCGGCGAATCCTCGTGAAACTATAGAAGGAGAGGCAGCGTAGCGGTGAAGAAAACGAAGAAGTTCGTGCTCGACCAATCGAGCAACACTTGCTGGCGTCCCACGGCTGTTTGGAGATAGCTGTGCCAACTTGTTTCCAGCACGCGAACCAAATTGTCGGCCTCTTATTGTTTCACTGCTCGATCTGAATTTCGGCTCAGAGGGCCGCACTACCCTCGCCCATCAATAATCCATTATGGAGAAGGGCCTCGCAGTGATTATTCTTACTATTTTCCACGATTTCTCCCGATCAATCGAAATCACGACGCGTTTAGTAATGGATTAGTCGACGAGTGTATTTATGATTGGATTAAGCGCGATTGGGAACGCAACGGGTTTAATGGTTTCATAATTAAAGTCTGGTTTATTTTATATAAACATTTGCCCCGCACTGTAGTTTGGTATGACAGGGTACAAATTTGATGTTACAACTACCAAATTGGAGAATATAACAATTTTCGAATGTTTTGTTTTTAATATTATTAACATCATGTTGGTATCGTTGCAGGAATTTCTGAGGATTTCTGATAAAATCGAATTGGCGCGAGACTTTACCGAGTCTTCTGATAACTGCTGTATTACGCTATTAATTCTCTTTCAATGCGGATGCCAGGAAAGCACAGGTCAGAAGTCAACAATAAAAACTCACTGATTGTTCCTCGAGTGAGGATACAGTGACCGCAACAGCCAACCACTAATTTGTCCTTGAGAAATCCGAAAACTTGCTGCGCCTATACTAACGCAGGTAAAATGTCAATGCGGACGAGAGGAAAGCACACATGAACAATCAACAACAACAAAATCACTGGCTGTTCCTCGAGTGAGGACACAGCTCAAGTATACCAGCCGAGCTACTTGACATAATCGGTGGGATGAACTGAGAGAGCGAACGTTTTTCTCTCAAAGAGCATAAGCACTCGAGAGCCGGCTTAAATGAAGTTTATGGACATGCTTGTGCGCACTTGTCTCGAGTGGGCACTTGATAGAGCACTTTCGGAATTCAGCTGTTTGGGACGCGCAGACGTGTCAGGGTGAATGGGAATCCAGCCATTTAAGGAAGACTCGCTGCTACTCGGCCTTTACATTACAATGTGGGTACCTGCCAGGTCAAACACCTCCACTGACATCCACCAGACCCTATTTATTGCCAGTACGTGCCGGCGCAAGTTTTCCCCGGGAATCAGCGAGGACGCTCGGCCCTCCTGGCTGCCTCCTTCTATCCTCGACTCCACCGATAGAGAACTTCTTTCTCCGGACCTGTCGCCCTACCGATCGCGCTTTACAGTCCTTTCCTTACGCTGTGCCAAGGTGATTCTCCTCCCAGTTGTACTCGAATGAGGAATGAATGTCCCGCGGACTTGGGGGTCCCTCGATCATGGCAAATGTTGCCTCGGGTGATGCGACAATAAATAATTAAATAAACAAAATTCCCCCACATCGGTTTCCTAATAAGACGAATGTGCTACGTTTGTAATAAATCCTGTGGTATAAAACAAGCTGTACTTGTATGTTGAAGATTGAATATTGTAAACGAGCCTAACGATTCTCATCAAACGAGGCAATTTACGTGTTTCAGGTGGGAGATAGCGATTTAGCTAATTTTAAACTTTGGGAGATTTGAAGTAGTTGATTGAAATCGACCAGATTCAGTTCTATGAGCGTACAGTATACTAATAACAAAATAAATAAAACTATAATCCAGGTACTAAAGCAAACTGTAAATATAACAAATAAATGGAAATGCTTTAGAAACGGCTCTATTGGTACTTTGAGTTGTAAAGTTCTGAGGGGAAGATTTCGAAAAAAAGGACCGAGATCTCCCGGAAGGCAGGCAAGCGAGAATCACTCGAAAGCGAAGGAGCGTGGAGAGGAAGGAGAAATGTGTACGCCAGTAGAAGGATGGAGTTCTACGTTCATTCATGAAGTGCGGACAATGCAGCCGGTTCCGGAGTTCTGAATGAACGTGGCTGTAGTACGGCACGTAGTAGTCTACTCGGCGGGTGGGCAGCGAAGGACCCTCGTTTCAAGGCGTTCTTTCTCCAAAGCGCAGAGGAATCTGCTTTCTTGGCGAGTCGCCTCTTGTTGTACTGTTAACTGTTGCCGCCGGCCGAGGTGCTAGGCGTTAGGCTAGGTGTGGAAGCCACGCGGTCAAACGTGACCGAAACTCGGCACGGCTCGTTAAGGACCAGCCACTGCCGCCCTTTAAGAAACGTTTAAGAAGTTATCCGGAATAGAAGGCCGCGCCGACTCTCATTCACTAGCTTGCTCCCCTTCTTTACCCGACTTCCTTCCCTTCCCGCCTTTTCCGATTGACTTCGACTTCGCCAGGCTTTGCACCTCCGAATCAAGGTACAGTGACGGCCCCTGGACCACTGATGCTTTCCAAAATCTTTATGACCATTATGACGGACTTAGGGAAAAGTTGAGAAACATTTGTAAAATTAAAAAATGTTCGATTTGTTTCCTTCCGAATTTTTCTACTTGTAAATATTTTGTAACACTGTCGGATTTATCATAATTTGGCAGTTTCGACTTTAAAACAAACATTCTGGACAGAATCAGTGAGGTAGGAGCCCTTGCATGATTCTAGCAAGGCGGGAATCGCGGCACTGCTCTGGATTCGTTTTCCATCGTCACATGTATCTAATCGTTAATCACACAAGCTACTGTGAATGTGGAAGAAAAACAAAGACGATATACTGCACTCGTGTGCGAGTGTCGTGTCGTGGTATTGATCGGCCTGCATCAGGTAACGACAAATGAGAAGATATAGGTTGCAGGTAACAATGAATCGAACACGCCATTCCCCGTTTTCAGGGAATAACTACTCTCATTTCCAGTGAAACCGATTTATCAACTGCACGACTAGTACTGAAATACAAGAACATAAATTGTTCCTTACATCGCTTTTGTTCAGTTACATTCTATAATATTAAACGAAATCTTCTATGTTGTAAACTTTATCTTGCAAATGGTCCTAGCGATTTTCATAAAATAGGCTAATGTACCGTTCTTAGGTGTGAGAAAAGGGTTGAGGGAAAGGGGGTTTGAACTTTTTAAAAAATCAATTTGGCGGTCAATATTATTCAGATTGCTTTTACGAATTAATAATCTTCTAATAATAAAATAATTCTATTTTACCGAGCGACTCTCGACCTTCCAAGCACATGCACTATTTATAGTTTCATGCGCCCCATATATGTAGGACCAAATATGACTCCTGTTTCATGAAAAAACGCTGTCCAAGCTTAAACTTCCTTTCGAGTGTTTTGGTTCCGAGAATTTATCGGCAATTTGGACGGCAGAAAGGCCGCAGGTAGCACATAGAAATCTAGGGATGGTGGATGGGTAGGTTTACGATTAAAGGGCTGTTTATGATGGAAACCAACAGGTGTTGGCACTCGGAGCCTCCCGTTCTCGCGTGTGTCCAGTCCCAAGGCGTAACAAGGCGTACCACTCTACGCCGAAGGATTCGCCAAACTGGCATGCGTGACTGTTCTTAAATGCTCACTTCCGCTTTCCCTACGCTGCCTGACTATCTCTACGTGTGATCGCACATCTACCATTATCTGCTTGAATAGTAACTTGAACACGAGGGTTTCCCCCAAAAAAGACGGCAGATCTTGCCAATTTCTCTAACAAAGTGTTTTAAATTCTGAACCCAGATTTTTTAATTCAATAGTAACTTATTAAAGTACATACGGAATTCGATTTAACTATTCTTGCGAATATCGAAAGTGCAAGATTTAATTTCATCGAAACAATTCCAATTCTCTTTCGATAATTCCAATAATAACGCTATTGGAATATGCGCGACTGAAACTTTCACCAAGTCTTGGCCAGTGTACTAATGGAGATTTTTTCAGTACTCCATTTAATTTTCTATATTTATAGCAAATAGTGCGCATATTTGCCGTAAACCTCGATTGAGGGGGGTATTGCTTCATATTGTGATTACATAACTCTGTAAGTCCATCTGGAGCACGCGAATGCATGAAATTGTTGCATTAAAGGTGTCACACATACATCGTATGTATAGCACTTTACAGTGAAAATACAGAAAAGTTTGGTTCCAAAGTAGTTATCATTCAAAATGCCGGGTATTCGAAGCAATTCTGAAAGAGTGACCTTCTTACCTGTAGTCCTCCTCGTTGGCAACGTAATCTGGAGGAATGAGGTGCCAGGAAGCATCGTAACAATCGTCGTATCCGCTTGCCATATTTGTCTCTAGCAGTTGCGCCGTCTCGCCGTCCTTTTTTTCCTATTTATTTCCGAAGCAGACGGCTGTGAGCTGTCAGCAGGAAGCAACGGCAGAGTTCGGCTCTTCTAGTGGTCAGTGTCGAAAGCGACTGATCTTCGAAGACGCATTCATTACAACAGCTGACTTCCCCGGGATTCGAACATTTTGCCGTACTTTGATGATAGAAACGCTTTCGTCCAAATCAAGTCGCCCAAGAGATTCTCGTGTAAAGTTCAATCCGAAGTCCTTGCTCACAAAGTAATTGTGGCGATGATGCACTTGTTTAACAATGAATGTCCTATTACACTTTGCAGGGCGTTTTTGATTGTCGTTGGAAGGCTATTGTGGTGGACGCGTGAACTTGAATTGTTATTAATACGGGCGCGGAGTAAAGAGAGCCATGGATGTCGCCGGTGGAGGAAAAAAGGCCGAGTTCGCTCGGCGAGAGTGCGATGGCTGGAGTCTCACCTACTGAGAACTATACGAGGATATATCGATCACCTATATATTGTATCGAAAATATGGCCACGAGATAGGAGCTCCGGCAACGTTATCTCTTTGATAACATCCTATATAGATTAGTTTGACTACAGCAAATCATCACTCCACCGACTTACACCTAATGCTACCGTCGCAGTAAAATCATCGGCGGAATGATCGAACAATTTTTCACCACTTGTGTGGGCCAACCGCATTTGTCGATATTTATTTTACACAATTCTTGCTCGCTAAGTGGTAACGCAGAGTCTTCTGGTGATAAAGTCCTGTCCAGGATTCTATGATTATTTTGCAAAATCGAATTAATGATAGGTTATTAGACAAAACGCCGTCGTAGGCTCGTTTGTGAGATCGTTGGCGGCAGAATAAAACAAAACTAAGCACTTACATCTGTCGGAACAATGTCTCGAATACTTCAGAACAGTTTCAAACAGTTCGGAAACATTGTGTTGTCTCAGTATGGATACAATGATCCTATAATTGTGCTGCCCAGACACTGAAATGAAGGTTTTGCCATTTTAGAATTGTAGCTTCGTAACTAAGATGATTGTTCATACGAACGATGTTGAATCTCCAAGCTTATTGAGGACTTGAATCGCCAAGTAATCGATAGATTGCCGGTATCACGATCCACAAAACGTGACGCGGGCGACATCATGCGATGAACATATCAATTACATAACTCTCGGTAAAACTTATCATTTGATGGTAAAACAGTTGATACCAACCAAGTGCGACTGCAAGAAATTCCTTGACCACACTAGAATTAGAAAATAGAAATGATTAAATGTAAATGTCAATCAAAGCAACATGACTTGGAATAAATTTAATAGCACACTTACAATTTTTAGATCAATAAGATGACAATATAAATCAAGTGCTTACAATTCTTTATTCTTCGACTTAATTATATATCTAACATATACACTAAAGTACAAAACATTTCAGAATTGCGCTTCCCGCTGCTGTGCACGATTATTCCTCCGGCAAACGCGACTTAACAACTGCACGTCATAACATAGTCAAAGTCTTCATAAATTATTTATATTACCTAACAATATACTAGCGCACTTCGTTCTAGAATGTCGATACGTACTTACTTATCGCGATGGACACTTAAAGTGAAAAAAACATTGAATGATATCGAGTAAGAAATCGTTATTTTTCAAGGTTCAAGTTTACGCATACTTTCGATGGTAATCTGGGGGCGAGTCACTGTAGTCTTGCTGGAGGTTGAACAGTTCGGTGTTATTTTTTTGTAAATATTGCAGGAAGTCGTGAAAGTGCGGTAGTAAGAGTTGTATGCTTTTCTCATCTAATGGGATGTAAGATAGCATACTACCAAGCCTCACTGTAATGAAAGATGGGTTAGTATTTGGTGACAAAGTTGTGAGTGTGAGAATACTGTAACACATACCAAATAGCCTAAGTAAATGAAATGCTCCATAGAGTTGACTAGGCTGTGTGTCTGGATTGTCATTTGTAATTTGGATGAATTGGGGTCTTTCCCATTTGTACAATAACTGGAGTCCTAACGTTGTATTGAAGTATCCACGTATTCCTTTAGTCACTTCGACAATACTTTCTCTGGAATGATAGTATGTATAGTAATACATAAAATGAAATGTTATATGAAAAATTTTAAAAACTTACCGTGCTGGATCACTACTCTTTGTAGGGAACTTTGATTCCACATAATCATCCAATATTTTGTCTACCGTGTTCTTCACTGGAATTGCTGGCAGCTTGTGATGTTTCAATATAACTTCTGACTCGTCTATTAGAACGAATTTCAGCTCCTCAGGAATCTTAATCTTGATTTCTACTTTTGTCACATACTCCTCTGTGTCTCCGGATGGTTCAAAACGGCTACAATGAATGCAGCAGGATTATATACAGCAATATTAGAAAATGAGTGAAAGGTCCGCTTGCAGTTTTGTGAACAAACCTCCGCTTCTTCCTAGGTGCCTCTGGTGTAGGCTCATGAGAAGATGATGCTGTGATTGTACTGCCAGTGCTTTTACTGAAGCGACTGATGGTCTTCTCAATTGTTGCTACTGGTGTGCTTGCCCTGCTGTCCGCATCTTTTTCGCGAACACCTTCGCTTCTCCGACTCTGTGTCTTGGATGCCGTATTACCTTTCTTATTCTTTTGTGCTGATTGCTGGTTGGAATGAGCTCGTTGTACTTCCTTTTGTCGTTGCACGTTTGCTTCATTATATTTTAGGACTCTGCTTTCTGGAACCCACTCGTCCCAGCTGTTGATGAAAGAATTATTGTTGTGTTAAAGTCTATTGCTTTCAAGGATCCCAAGTTCCTGCACTCACTTTTTGTTCCAGCCAGCATAGTGAATGAAATACTTGATCTGCTTCTCCTTTGTAACTGATGATTTCAAGCATTTTGCTTCGTATATCAAAGGGCCATGGAAGCATAGAACTTTCTCCCCTGGAAAATGGTTAGTTATAAGAATCTCTTGCGGACAACATTTTAAGTGAATATGTTAAACCTAAGTGATTTGTTCGGTGTCCTGGCATTTCTTGACTTACCTTCTTGAAATTTACACTTTGGTGGCATATCCGCGTCCTTTAGACTACTTATTTTGATTCCGTTCTATCAAAATGCTGATCTTAACCGATTGCGACAGAAATTGAAACCACTTTGATTACTGGTTTTACTAGAATCTTGAAAATTCCGTCATTTACAGTAAAAATGGACTATTATGCATTCAAGCCAGCCACAGTCAAAAACAGTGATTGCTGTGTATACATATACCACAGCATACTATTTATCTACATATATATTTATATATTGCGTCCCACGTAGCATTCGTTGACAATTGCTTGCCGTTGCTTGATTTTGAGCCTATCACGTGACAAAATGGCGGTTATAGACGAGAGATGGGTCGGAGGTGTAAAGAGGAGAGATTTGCAGTATTTGTATTAACCATTCGAAACTATTGCGGTTCACGGGGAAACATACTTCGGAAGCCGTCTCGAAAACTGTCTTATGGGTGTTTAATTTGCTATAATCTAGAGTAATAATACTTTTAATAGATGGTTTTAAAAAAATTGGAACCCAAAAAAACTCTTCGCTGCTAAAAATGGCGACCGCTGAACCTATCATGCAACTGCTGGAAGTCAGCGACTGATGATGATGCACCACAGCACACCACAGCAGAATTCTCCGGTCGGACACTGCGCCCACGTGCCTAGAGCAGGAAGCCCAGCGAGGAGACTTTCTGAATTCACATCTGAAGGAGATCTCAAAACTCCGTGTTATTTTGAAATATTATTCCATCTTTTCTGTTAAATGAACGGCAATATCTTTCTTTACAAATACATATCTTGCGGTTTGAGACTCCGAAATTGGAGTATACTTCCTTTCAAAATTTCCCGCACGGGCAGAGCTGGTCTACTGAGCATTCGGATCCAATATCACGCCGATCTCGCCGACGACACCGCGTAGTGTGTAGCGCTCGAAAGTGCAAGCAGTGCAAACTAATGCAAACCGTGCAAACAGGACGATAACGGAGAGCGCGAGAACCGGAATCGGAGCCCAGGGTATTCCGTACCTTCCGTACTTCGATAGGGTTATTGACGGTTGTATCTCCGGGATTTTATGGGTATGTACAGCTGTGTATGGGTTAAGACATTGGGCAGCAGCTATGCGACATAAAAACGTCAATGCAAATTGTTAAATGATAAAGACAAGGGCGTTGCAATTTACCGAGACGGACATTCCTCTTGCGACAGGTAGAACTAATAGTTTAACACCTTGAATGAGCCAGCATTCGGTGTTTCCGTTCTACGGAAAAGTTCTCCGTAGACAAATTTTTCCAGAAAAACGTGCACTGTTCAGTTCGGATCTTATTTTCCTGAGTAATATCTGGTGTGGTTAATATTGTTGGGAATTACTTCATTGTTAGAACTGCATTATTGCAATTGTCTTTTGTATACAATGGCGGAGTACTCCGTGCTGTTACGCACTAAATTGCCGCAAAAATTTGCGCGGTAACTGAGTTAAACTGTGTTGGTGTTCTCTCTGATATAATCATAGTGCATCATATTCCTCGGAAAAGCGCCAGCAACTTGTTTCGGTGTAAAAAGACAAGTACTCGCAGCGATTGTTGTACTCGGAGTTTCTTAATTCGGACAACAATTTAGTTGTCTCATACACGTGTGGAAACAATGGACATAGAATATCGAGACAACATGGTTTACTCGACAGTTGTTAACAAAAATTATACATTTTCTATGGAATTTAATTTAGATATTGGTTGCTGCATATCATTTAGTTACATTGTTATTTTTTGTTTAAATATTCGAATATGAATCCAATGTAGTACAATGTGCCTTGCATGTGTGCAGCCACATGGTAGAAGAATTTCGTCTATGCATCTTTTAATACCCAAGCCTAATTTGACTTTGGTGAATTAGAACGTACTACAAAAAGCTTAAACTAATGTTCTAGCATTCACACACATTAATCAAGAAATCTGCATTTTATATGAAACAGCACAAACCGTAATATTATATGACTTTGTACGTATCTATTTCAGGTAGTTTAAATATCAAATAAAATGGCGCAAGGACCAAAGCATCATAGAATTAAAAAGCCAGTGCTGTTAGTCAGACGAGCAACATGCTCAAGAAGTCATCCAATGTTTAAATCTTACAAGCCATGTAAGTTTTAGAATACAAGATTACAGATTGGACATACAGTGCAACACAGGTAACCACAGTGATAAAAAACAAATGTTCCAGTGTGCGACAAATTGAAGACTAATAATAACGCTTTAGCGAAAGCGTTGTCTAAGGAGAAGCGTGAAAATCAATATTTATTTGCCCAAAATGTGAAGCTCATAGCAGAGATGCAAGATTTGGGTTTGGCGTGCAACAAGCGAGATGTGAATATCATAATTCCAATTTTAGAACTTGAAAATTGTACATTGAGGATGCCAGTTGTAGTTACATTTATCATAATTTTTAGACTGTAATATCTACTGTTTTGGATAACGCGAAGGAAATGTTGAAAATGGTAGTATCAATGACTGGCTATATAACAAATACTATTTCAACATGTCAAAAATTTGTTGCGGCTCCTAGTGCTGACTTGCAGCTGACCAATTCCATTGGTAGTATGTATCTGTGGAGTTATTGATCCAAAGCAAAATTTATCTTCAATTCTGTAATTAAGGTGATTCTTTTTTCAGGAAAAGATTCATTTCGGTGCGGGTCCAATAAAACCCCAGCAAAGGGCGTTGTGAAGCCAATGGTGAGCGGGCACACCATTACAAAACCCATAATTAACTTAAACAGAGTAAACATGGACCGCGTGAATAATGCCGGAGGCTTAAGTGTTATAGAGGAAGTAAGGACACCAACTAGAAATCAGGAAGCAAATGCTTCCTTGACTCCTCCATCAGCTCCGACTGAAAAACGGAGATGGGTACTTGTTTTACTTACAGATACAGTTTTGAGTAGAAATCAATCACTTTGTTAGATTCAAAATTGAGACATGTGTGATGTTTGCTTTACAGGAGGCTATAAGAAAATGCAGGATGTTAGAAAGACTAACACTCACACCTCCAAAAGAAAATGGTAAGTTGTTTCATATATAGTAATATTACATATTAAACCTGGAAATATGTTGGAGTTTTTCAATGGATTAATCCTTGCAATGCTGACAGCAAATTAATATTGTACTTCATACAAATATTATTCTCTATTACATACTGTATACGTTACAGATGAGAATAAGCGAAGATTAAGCCGACGAAGTAGTCGAAATTCAGGAAGATTATCGGGAAAACGTGCTCCACTAACACTAAACAGTCCTCCCAGACACAGTATAGAAAGGCGTAGCATAGGAAGGGCACAAGTCATTGGCAGTCCCAGAGTCGAACTAAATGATGTATCTAAGTTGTTACAAAATTCTCAAAGTATTAACATTCGCATGGTACGTAGTTTCAATAAAAACAGTACCCTTGAACAAGCGTAATCGATCCTTCGACACGCGCATTTTATAGTGCTGCAAATGAATCCATCTATACTTACGAGAAACATTATGGTACTGTCAATTAGTGGTATTTCTTTATAGTTAAATGAAAGTAAAAGTGACGATGCTGATGAACAAGTTGTCCAGGACCGCGTTAACACAATACCAGAAACGCCGCCGTCCGAGCATGTACGCTTAACTAGTAACAGCAAAAAAGACTTGAGTCGAAATAAAGAAAACAAAGCTACTAAAAGGAAACGTGGAGCACTGACAACCCTGTACGAACCTGCGAACAAGCCGACCAATAATGACGACCCGCTGGAAGGGCCAAGTTGGTTATACAACGCATCCGACAATACAGAGATGGGTAAGAATTAAAGTATGTCTTACACTTCCTTCGATTTATTAACTATAAATATGTCTTGGTACAACTATGCTTTCAAATATTTGAAAAACAGCACCTATGGATAATAGTCATCAGAATAAGAATGATGACTCTGGAGAAACGCCGGAAGACGAATGCCAACAATTGAATCCCATAGAAAAAACTAATGTTCCTTTGGACGATTACATGGAGAAGGCCGACGTGTCTGCTATCCCGGAGGAGCCAACTACCGCTATCAAATTAGACACAAATGAATGCGAGACGAAAGTCGAGAACCCTGTAAAATTCACAGGATTTATAACGCAAAGGCGGGGACATTTTGTAGAAGAAGCAGAAGAAGAGGATATGGACGATTTCACATTGATTTATCGACACAGGCCCCGCAACACCAATTTTGATATCAATGATTTGAAGCTGCCCGTCTTAGAACAGTCGACTAATAAATGGCCAGTTCTGCCGGAGCCGGAACCTGAAATAACGGCTACCATTCAAAAAATCACGCAAACTTACACAATCCCATCGCTGGCCAATGTAACTATGGACGAATCAAGAAGGATCACTCAGACAACCGTAAATCTTCCAATGCTTCCATATAATGACTATGACAGGGATCTTAGTACTTCGAATGAGGAAACACACGAAGAAACGGAACAACAAGATAGATGGAAGCGAATTACGGATGACAATGATAATGATTTTGTAGAATGTACACCTGTTGCCGATAAAAGTGGTAGAAGCTACACAAAAAAATCTATAAATGACAAAGATCCGAGCATGGCAAAAGTTGTTTTGGAAAAATTAAGTGATTCCGAAATTAAAAATAGGACACCATCACCAGACGACTCGTTTTGTCAAAACCTGAAACATGTGTATGTATAGTCATTGATACGGTATTGAGCTGATTTGAATGTGTTATTAATTTAAATTACTTTAGGACGAGTATGGTTTCCGCACGTATGGAGAACTCGAGCGATTCGGAAAGTAATAGTAGTCACGGCAGTTTGTACACAAGTAGTCGTTTGAGACGAAAGAGGCCTATATCACTACAGGAGCCAAAGTTGGGAAGGCAAGTTCCTATTTCAATTTTTCATACACATTTAAACTATTTTCCAAGTATTTTCTAAAAGGAGTCAAACTCCGATTCTATATTGAATCTCTGGATCATTTGGTGTATTTGAGCATAACATAGAATAGAGTAAGCGGTATAAAACAGGAATCAAATTAGGGCATACATTTAATAAACTCATTGGATTCCATCTAGCATAGCGAAACAATTCAATGCAATGCAAATATAAGATGAGTATACAAAAATGTTGCTCATCCACTTTTTGACATTCATCCATGCACATATACTTGGCTAAAGTGTCAATTCATAGATATTTTTTTCTATTTCAGGAAACTTAGAAGAAACTAATTAAACAGTGATATCACAACTTTTTACAAATACGCCGAGTGTTTTATGAAGCGATTACTTGTACCCATTCATACTGTTTGGACACGTTTACAGTGTAGATCATGTTTAATGGTATGTAGGATAGTCATACATTTCTTCGAGTTTTACTGTCCGGCTTCCATTTGTAATTTTCTCTGAGTGCTTCGCTGCAACAATCGCAGCTTACCGTTTCTAGAAATAAATATGAAGAGTTTGAAAACATATTTTATTTAATGTGTTTTGTTCGAAAAGCTATGTCTTTGGGAGGAACATCAAGGAACTTGTTGTTGCTCATTATTGCTGAATGTTTTGGTATCCACACTTTTTTTTTGATTTTTGTCCACACTAACATCGATATATGAGAAATTAGCATCAACTTTTGGCACTCATCGCAGGTACGGTGAGGAGCTAGGATTTTTTTAATAGGCATCTGAAGCTTAAGATTCAATGATTTAAAAAATACCAACAAAGTTCCTTGTTGTTCCTTTAATGAAGGCACAGCTTAAGGCTTGCAACTCTCCACACTTACACTTGTAACGAATCCAACTACTTTGAGGAACTTGCAGAATTCTTGAAATTAGTTTTATATTGTAGACTGCTACATTAGCTTTACTCGGGAATCGCGTATATCCACCTATACCATTGCGGGAATTTCTTGCGATAAGACAACAAAGACCAAACACATTAATTTTATTCGCCCCGCTGACTGATTAATTGTTGCGCATAAAATAGGTTAATGCATTATATTCTGTTTTAAAATAAGTTTATGTCATGCATTTTTGAGAACAGATTTAACATTACTTATTTCAAATAAAACGACTTTGTTACCCCATACTCATTCTGCAAACTTCGAAAAAGAAACTATAATAGTCTCTTAATGATGAACTCGTATTTATATGATGCTCGGCACATCTCCAACCAAAGCAATACATAGGAAACAAAAGGCGTTGAAAAATGAAAAGTCGGATTCAACAACATTCCAACAACGTCTAACAATATTTGCATTAACAATTGAAAAAGAGAGTATTCAACTTCTTCCGCAAACCTCAAGCCGCCCTACATTTTTATTGGAAACAGGACACTTGAGTACGAAACAGTAGCTATTTTCGAAATGGGTTTTCGCGAAATCATGCACACAAGTTCGATTTTATATTCCTGCAACTCGCCAACCACCGTTTGCCGAGGTAAACTGCGACCCTTACACTGCCAGTGTTGCGAATCAGTGAGAGTAGATGCTTTATTTTTAGAATGGAGCAACTGAGAAACTATAGCAATTAAACGGAAGGATAAAACAGATTTCAAAAATGTTACCAATCACTGTTCCGTTATCCTTGCTCACAATTTTTTCGAAAAACACATACTGCACAACAGTAAGGCTCGAAACGAAAATAAAGTAGACGTGCAATAAACCGCCTCAATGACCGCGACACTGAAGAAGCCGACCTTTATATTACCAATAAAAGGTTGGTACAATTAATTATCCTTTAACACCGAGTAGGTCGTACGCGCGTTTCTCCGAACGCCCAACGTAAATAAACTAGCGTATGTAGATCAATGTTATATTACATAAGTGCGGCAAAGCCCCGTATTTAACGCACATAACAGTGTTCAAACTCTCCCTCCAAGAAAGAGATAACTCGTAAGTACGATTGCGCGAGCCATTTCCTGGTAGTGCCGATCGGGCAGCCAATGGGGCTGGGCCAGTGACGCCACCGCCGGCCAATCCCGTGTGCCGCCGGTGACGCGAGATCTAATTTTAGACTGCGTGACTCACTCAATATAAGGGGGTACGTTTAGTTAGGTCTTCACAAGTTGCCGAGACACTGTGCCGAGTGCTTGTGGATTGTATCTCCGCGCGGCTACGTCGCAGGCTAATCCCGGAGTGATAGGCGCGTTGGATTGTGTGCCGTGACTCATCGCGCCCCTCTGTGTTGACAGCGAAATCAGGTCGCTCCTGGCTCGCCTAATACCAAAAGCAACCTTCCTCTTCTGTTTGGCCGGTCCGCGGAGATACCAGCCCTTCCTAGTTGCAGAGTTATCAATCGCAACGCGTTCTGCCAAGTGCTGTTATATCTCGAGAGGGAGTTCCAACGCCCGGACTCGAGCATCTCACTCCTTCATTGACCAACCCACATCTGGTATTCTCCCTTGGGAGGGTTAATGTCAGTGGATTTCGAGAGGCCTGTGCGATTACATAAGAAGAATAGTTAGTTAGGCCTAGCAGAGACCTGTGAACAGAGTAAAGTGGTGGTGCACGACAAAAGGGATTGTTTGCCGTGTGCGTTAAAAGGAGAGCGGATCAAAGAAACGGAGAGTGCCGAGCGAGCGAGAGAGGGAGAGAGAGAGAGAACGAGTCTGATAGAGCGAGGGAGTGTGAGAGGGGGGAGGGGCTTTCACGGTAAACGGCGACTGCGCGCGCGCCTGACTGCTCACGGGCGGTGCGTGCGACTGTGTGCGTGAGCGTGCGCGAGCGTGTTGCCTCGAATTGCACGAGGCACGCCAAAAGGAAAGAAGGAAGGAAGGAAGGAAGAAGTCGCTTGCCATCAACAGGAAGGAGAGTTGGTCCCGAGAGTATCGATGGTGCGGAGTTTGGCGATGGAGCAGACATTTTACGAGGACACGAGCGGCGGCTACGGGAACGTGAGTCGGGAGAACAATGTGGGTCAGCTGAAGCGGAATCTCACGCTGGACTTGAACGGCTGTCAGAGACAAGGCCCGCAGGCAAAGAGGCCGCGGCTAGGACCATTACCGCCGGCCTTGAACAACGTGACGCCTATCCTGAGCTCGCCCGACCTCAACATGTTGAAATTGGGCTCGCCCGAGCTCGAGAAGCTGATAATCTCGCAGCAAGACGGCCTCGTGACGAGTCTGCCGACACCCACCACACAAATCCTCTTCCCGAAGGTGGTGACGGAAGCCCAGGAGTTGTACGCCCGGGGGTTCGTTGACGCGCTGAACGAATTACACCATTCGGACAGCTCGCAGGAACCGGGGAGCGTGCACGGGGCGACCTACACCACCCTCGAGCCGCCGAACAGCGTGCAAAGCACCGAGTCCTCTCTGAGCCAAGGGATCGTGCAAATCAAGGATGAGCCACAAACGGTGCCGAGCGTCTCGAGTTCCCCGCCCATGTCACCCATCGACATGGAGAGTCAGGAGAGGATCAAACTGGAGAGGAAGCGGCAGAGAAATCGCGTGGCGGCCTCGAAATGCCGTAGGCGCAAGCTCGAGCGTATCTCCAGGCTCGAGGACAAAGTGAAGCTCCTCAAGGGTGAAAACACCGAGCTCAGTGCCGTGGTGCACAGGCTCAAGGAGCACGTGTGCCGGCTGAAGGAACAGGTGATGGACCACGTGCACTCCGGCTGCCAGATTATGGCCGTCTCCGGACAGTTTTGAAGCGCGCACGGCGTACACATGCGATATTGTTTGAACGTCGAGAGTGTACGACGTGCGTGAGTCATTAGAGAGGAATTCGAGAGTGAAGCATCGTAAATATTACAAGGACATTGCCTTTGCCCAGCGGGGTCTCTCCATTGTTCCACGGATGCTACTACGCGCATGGTGCGAAGGACCCTCGCACCGTCGGATTAAAAGGACGCGCCAAGGACGAATACGAATGCGCAGAACGTCGCCGAAGGCACCGACGTGTGTCTTCCTCCGAGGTGTGTTGTTATGGACTTTGCTCCAAAGCGTGGAACGGCGAGTGAAGTCGAGTCGGCTATGCCGTGCGTGTGGAATTCACGCATTGTTCAATGGCATGTTCTCATCCGATGACGCGCTGTCGATGGGCAAGTAGCAAGAAACCAGCGGGAAGACTGTGCCACGGCCGAAGGAGTGCCACCAGGAGTGCCGCGCGCCGCGGCAAACAGGAGGGGCATGCCTTCTGGTGGCGGCCATTTTGGAGAACACGCGAGTACAAGCGGGAAACGTTTTGCGGGAATAGTTATTTGAAAGTCACGATTTTCCCCGCGGCATTAGCGCGCGGTGACCTTCCCGAGTATTTGGCGATTAAGGTCGAAGCGGAATCAATCAAAGTGAATTAGCTCGTCTTGAGACTCAAGGACATTCTACTTTCCCCCACGTCTGACAGATACTTGTATATTCTTGCTACGAGCTCTTTTATCCGATACCGAGCATTGGGATGGTAGTATATTTTTTTAACAGTAAAACGTGCTATTACCTCTTAAGCATCTCGCTTGGACATATTGAAATGGAATCTTTCTAGTTTACTCTCTCCGCCCACTCGTTGCGTAGTTCCCTGAAGATGTTCAGTTTCGTCGGAGGAATCAGCGAGAATCAGAGAGGAAACTGATTGTAATGAATCGCTGTATTTTCATGGGAATACCATGCGTATCTTTTTCACATTTTTTACATGGGTGTTGACTCGATTCGAGCAATCAAAAGGTTTTTTAATGACATGTATTTCAATCGGGAGATTATTGCCTTACACTGAACGGAGCCGATTGTAAAAGCGTATGCGTTTTGTCAGAAAGCCTGGTGCGGAAAGCCGACGGGTAGTAGGAGTTACGGTGCTGTAGTATCCTGACAAAATATAAGATTATAGTTGGTATGCGAGTAAGGTTTAACGGAAGGTTCGATACATTCGATCCACTGGTTTGTGGTTCGCAATGGTGCAGTGGAATTGTTAGGTCTGGAAAGATGATGTGTCAATAAACGGTAGCCTTTAGGTATTTAAGTATTAATCATTAATTATCATTTATTATTATTCAGGCGTAGTATTCATTCCAAATTCACTGCTGTTCCCTGCGATGAAAATTTTTAAGATGCTCGAAGTATGGTGAAATAATTTAGACGGCTTATCTTCTTCTGCGACACAATCAAAAGTAACGGGAAAAAGAGTTTTTCGATTAGGATGATAAAGGGTTATTCGTTGTTACTGTTCTACTGATGTAATTTACGGCCCGTTTTTTAAAAGAATTACCATTGTTTAGCGTCTAAAAGTTGGCTCTTGTGCAAAGCAGCCGATCACTAAAGCTTAATCAGGTAGTTCTTTCTATGAAACATGATATGTTGACCGGGATAAAGCTAGTATCACTTCCAACTTTAAGATTAATTTACTACATTGAAAAATGTACCGTGATTGAGGATGAAAGGTAAATTTCCCGGAAGATTTTTTATGTATGGAATATTGAATAAGACTCCAATTGGTCTTCGATATGTATATTAATGGGCGATTTTATCGGCGAAGAGGGGAAAGTGGCATTTTAATGTCGTATTCAACAAATATGGCTTAAACGGATGGTTTAATTGTACAATGGAAATTGCATCGGGCCATTGTTTTGCTCGAGAGTTTCACGCGCGGAAGATTTGCTTTTTAACCGACTTCATATTTACACAATTCGCGGCTTTAACCAAGTTGGAGTTTTATACCAACTCACAGATTAAGTCTGTGGCATTTTCTTATCTCGCAAGGCGACACAAATACAGATCTTATCGACGTGTGCACTGTGCCATTACACAAAGAAGTGTTGTAGAACTATATTAGTACTCTGAACTTTGGAAGAGTTATTGCTCGTAGCGTGAAGTGTATAACGAGTATCGAATGCGAAGTAGTGGAAATTGTAGCTTTTTGCAACAAGTCTAGCTCCATTTTCTGTAACCTTTTCTCAATCAAACCATAACAGTTCTGCGTGTGCGAGCTGCAGAACTGTTTGACACAGCGACCTAAGATAAGCAAAGCAATATAGGATGGCTACAATCACACGATCTTTACTCTCGATCCCTTACACTGGAAACATGTCGCCAGGGCTTAATTACCTTATATTTATATATTTATATAAAAGCATTAAGATTCTGTATACTGCAGGGAACTGTGCTGTACGCGCTTCGAAACTGTGCGAGTTTTTTTGTATTGTGCGAGGAAGATAACGACACTACCTGCATTCAACGGGCGGCCATATGTTTTCGTTCCATAGATGCGTAGAGATTGGTCTTGATCTAAGCTTGACGTTCATTGCTTGGCCCATATTTCTGTCGACAAGTGTTGCCATGCACAAATAGCGAGAGGGTACTGTTCTTTGCATCCACCCCTGTATTGGGAATAACAAGCCTTGTAGGAAGAATGCGAGTCCCTTTACGATTAAGTGCAATACACTTGAGTAGTCGCAACGAGGCATATTCAGACAATACTGAGATTGTCCAGCATTTTCGTAGAACACGGCCAGCGCCCTAGTGGACCGACGTTCTCCTAGAGATGTATTTTAAAACTCATCGGCAGACGCGGCGAGCTGTGTTCCGCTTTATACATAAGTTTTTACAGTATTGGGTTGGGAACCGAGTACTTTTATCGTGGCCAGTAATTCTACTAAGAAGTGTTTGCAATGTACTCCGAGGAAAGTACACGATTTACCATGGATCACACGGTGTCTTAGCGTAACGGATTCCCTCTCCCCATTTCGAGCAGTTCTGTGATGATGTATTGCATTTAACCACTTTACGTGGAATCCCATTTGTAACACCATACAATTGTACGGATCTGACAACCATAGTCGTGAGCCTGTAATCACGATAGGCCTGTTACACTTAATTTTTTCGCTGTTTTATCGGGCAGGCTCCACTCTATTGAAGTTGCTGACTCCGCGATGCATAACCGTCGAGCGTTGATACTGCAATTGATAATGTCTCATGCAAATGGCACAGCTCAATGGCATTGGCGCACAGGTTCCGGAGTACAAAAGCGCCAAATGGGACGCCGTGTCAAGTGGTTAAGTGAAAAGCGTCCGTTCTTTGTCTCGTGAAGCGACCATCATTGACAGTGTGCCTTTTTCTACGTGATTAGAGAACTCGTCGAAAGTCAAAACTGCAGGACCTTTCCACAGATATACATACAAACTTACACACACGCGCGCGCGCTAACAACTCCTTCCTACACTTCGGCTTGTAATTTTGACACTGCGTGTCCGAGATTCGGCGGAGTAATGACGTTAGAATTAAATAGCGAAATTATCTCCAAAAATAGCCGTTTTGAAAATATAGCCAAGAGCAATCAGATCTTTATAGTCTCCAAGGACTACTGGTGGCCGAATGATAGTGCAGAATTTATTGCGAATTAAAGCCATGGCAAAAGAATTAAAGAATTAAATAGTCGAAGTGATTTGTACTAAACGTCCGTTAAGAAGAGAGAAAGAGATAGAGAGAGAGAGAGAAAGAGCGCGCGAAGTCGGCGCGGCGGCACAAATTGTATGAAAGTGAAATACATGTGATTTAGTGAATAAGGCGCATAGAGAATAATGGTACGGTGGCGACGATAACAACCACTCACGCACCGGTTATTAATAACCCGAATTAATAACCATGATAATACATGAGAGCAAATATTACTATTACAATGTAACATTATAAATATATATATATACATATACATATATTATATATTGTCTACTGACAGAATGACAGAATCTTTTTTTACGGATAATTTTATTTTTGAAATGCAATGAAAATAAAAGGAATTATAATACATATATTGTGTTAGACACTCAATATTTAATCCCCATCATTCCCGGATGTATTTATAAAATTCGCCTTCTAGATGACTAAACTCTTTTATGGGGTTTAAAAAGATTAATCTTCTGTGACAATTCTTCTACGTTGCTTCTGAAGTATTTTCACTCACTCTTCGCTTCAAGTAGCTCGCGAATCTGCGAACAAAGCGGAAATTCTAGTTCGTGTAAAACAGCTTACTCGGCCAAAGGCAGAGTGGGGCTCCGCAATTGCTGATATTCCTTTGTTGATACAGGCCCCAGTGTCTCGCAGATGCACTACATATGTACTCATATGTACTTGCGCAACACACAATGATCACGAAGTACGCACATACGTGTCTGATGGCTTTCAAGTGGGATTGAGAAAGCTTGACAAAGTTTTTGATGTTTTTGAACATCATGCGATCTTACTAGAAATCGATTTTTTTCTGTTTCAACATATATGAATGAATCGAACTTTAAGGGGAAAAAGTGCATGCCACAATTAGGGGTGATTCTAAAATTAATTCACTTCAAGATCGAAGTTTCTCATTACAGAATAGGTATTATCAAGGTAAGATATGTTTTTCTAAATAATAATAATCTTTTTGTCTTCTATTCCTTTTACTAGATACGAGCTTAGATTACGACTAGTAGCATCGCGGAGACTGTGAATTTTACAAAATTGACAGACTTGACGGAGCTGTCAAATTGTATAAACTACATTATCCGACTTGTACTATAGTTAGCGGAAGTTTTGCTCCACATATTATCGTCAATTCATTCCCACATGCTGGCCGTGTCTATACGGTTGCATTTATTTGGGAAATCTGCCAGCTCTACGATGGAGTTTTATATTACCGGCTATAAATAGCAAGTATCTGTTCCTGGAAAATCTAGCGCGTTTAGAGAAAAAACAGAAAGCACAGGGAGAAGACAAAGGGCACGACGAGTTCTCGCCAAAATACATTATCCTACCTTACATTTTCACTACATTTTAGACTTTCGTAATTATAATTTGACACACTACAATATCAAATAAATGAAGTCAGCGGTAATTCTTAATCTAGGTATTTTACACAATGCTTAGTCACTTTGTATATGGTCTTATTTCTTTAACTATTTCAAACTATTTCATTAAAAACCATTGCGAATGCGAGAGTATATGAACTATAATGGAGTAATACACAAAAAGCTATAATATTTCAGCAAGTTTATGAAACTCCATATGCCAGATTAAATATTATGTACAATGCCTAGATTTTAATTATTGCCGCAGTACGATACACAATTTGCAATTGAAGAATCCCTATGAAAATCTCCCGCGATCATTCGTTACTGGACGCCTACTGCGTGAGCTTCAAGTCTTCAAGCTATATATACATTTGCGGACAAAGGCATTGTTAGACCGTAAACATGCTTAACAACATGCAATTCACAGCTGTATACAAACGGCTTCTCTTTTTTCCTAGGCTCAAAACGACTGTAAACCTTGGTCGAGATGTTAATATTTAATATGAAAAGCGCAAATATATGGGATAAGCTAATGAGCAGATACTGACATCTCTTTATACTCTTATTGCGCAGGCTTATATAATCATCGAGTCTGGGAATCCCCCTTTCCCCCATTCGTTGTTCCTACTCTGTCGCTGCTGGATTCGTAGTAGATAGAAGATATAACTTTATAATGACACGTCTTGTACTTAACATTATAATTATCTAATGTATTGTAGATCAGGAAAGTGTTGATTCTTTTGCGTTCCAGGAAAAACTTTTACTGTATGTTAATGTAGTAGAATACATTTTTACGTACAACTCCAGAATAACTAATACTACAAAGAATTCGAATGATTAATTGCAATAGATCTATCGTTAATAAACTAAAAAGACTGAACACATAATATATATATTGGCATACAAAAATGACAATTAAATAGTTGTAGATAAAATAGCCCAAAAGTAATGAAGCAGAATTGATTTCTGGAGCAAAAGAGCGGGTATTATAATGTGATGTTTAGGAATAAAAAATTGAACAAAACTTCTTATCTAAGTTTGTGTCGGTGTCACTCTTTCTCTTCCCCTCTTTGCTCCTCTGCTGTCTCTGCAGCTGGAGGATCCAGATATCCTTTGGGTCACTTGGGATTTCCCATTTATATATATATATATATATGTGTGTGTGTGTGTATTTGGAAGATTACAGTATCTCCCATTAGTGTCGATAGTATCGAGAGACAGTTTTGGCGCGTAATTTGATAAGTAAAGGTCGGCGAAGCATTGCAAAGTATTTTAGATATTTATGTTCCAGACAAGGTTAAAATTAATAATTCCAGTTACTCTCTATTTTGAGAGGTGGGGAGTTATTATTCAGTACTCTCATATCACTCATTCAAGTTGTCGGTTGCTGTTGTATTCTCCCCCCTAATTTCTAGTAACACTATATCTCATTTTTGCCGAAGAGTTTTCAATAAATATTTCAAGTTTCTTTACTCAAGCATAACCTAACGCTGTAGCGCTCCACCTACACGAAGCCCGCAATTTATGAAAACAACTCGAATTTGAATTGGCGCGCGATCAACGCAAACAATCGAAAGAGTGTTTAAAAGTTTAAACGACTAAAATTCATAAATTATAAAGTCCGAGGTCAACAAAATGATTTAAAAAATACCTTTACTGGGAGAGTGGGGAGCAAGAAACCTGTTTCTTTCATCTTGTCGAGTATTTTCCGAATTGAAAATATAAATACATGGAATGGAGTAGCGCGGTTCTGTACGGAACCTGAAGAGAGTAGATACCGCGTGGCAACTTTGGAAGTGCGCATGCGTTACCACGTATAACATTCGGCTGCTTCATCGTAAGGAATGTGCCAACACACTATACAAACTACCACTAGCTGCTAGTACTAACCGACACTGACTGTCACTACGCGGTCGCGACTAAACAGTGCCTTCAAGTAGTATTGTTGGATATTAATTGTTTACCTCGGGGTAACTGGGAAACCGAATTATGTCTTCCGGTGGCTGGGAACTAGTGGGAAAAAACAAGAAAGATAAAAACAATGGAAAACCGGCGAAACTCACGAAAGCTGAGAAGAAGAGGTTTATCGAAAACACTCCGAAAGTAGAAGATTTTTGTAAGTCAACATATCGAACTTGATGCCACTCCACGCCTTCCAAACTACGCCAATTGCAATAGTAAAGAACCTCTGTTTCCGTTTAAACAAACTATCGGCAAGTGCGATTTGTTTTTTAGTACCGCTGACGCAAGTGAAAACTTTGTACGAGAATTTGGATAGTAGCGACGAGAATAAAAAGAAGCAAAAGGAGAAAGAAAAGAAAGTGAAAGATAAGCAAGAACCAAAGAAGCAGCAAAAGCAACAGTCTTCCGAAACAATAAAACCAAAACCGAAGGAAAAACAACCCAAGTCTATACAAGAAGCATTGCATATGGTAACTTTACACCTTTCATCACACTCTATCGCATGGTTTGCTTATTACTCGTTTTTTTAAAATCAAAGTTTCTCATCACATCTTAGATAGTTGTTTCTTACAGTATTATCCTTGGAGTTTCACAAGCACAAACTTTTTTTGACATGTAAATGGGGGATAAAAATTCCTATTGCATAGTTTAATGTCTCTAGTGTTATGTTCATATATTAATGCAAAGTATAAGATATTTGTGGTCGTACAACTTAAAAGATGCAATTATGGTTCTCACAAATTGTTTAAAGGTTTCCGACTCTCATGCATATTTATTTTCACAGATTAATGTGGAAGAATTGAACGAAGTTTTGTCCTCAAGCTTGAATCGCTTCCCTGATGCACCTTCAATATGGCTGAGGGATTTGGCAGCATATCTTAATGTCAAGATACCCATTGACAAAGAAGATGCTGTGTTCTCTGGGAAACCTAAAGACTATCCATTAAATATAGTACCGGAAAATGTCTCGACAGTATTAGAGAGAGCGATTGATGTGGCGGGACAATGGAATACACAACTTTTTTACGAGAATACACTGACTGCGATGTCTACTGACATGGTAAAAGGAGTACCTGTTATCGGTCATAAGATATTTTTGCAACTTTTAGCACGCTCTAATCCTGAGATGACAGTCATTAGTATTCCTAAACTAATCAGTATAAGGAACTCCTACCAGAATAGGAAACCAATTGGTTTATCCTTGCTTTGGGTAATGTCCCAAGCTGGTACGAAAGATCTGGCTATTGGCCTGAAAGTGTGGCATGAAGTAATGGCACCGATGCTGGAAGCCAAGAACTATACTAATTACGTAGTACAAATCCTTAGTGATCTTGTTTTCGAGCATGGAAATTGTACCAAGCTGAGCCCAGAATTATATCTGGACATTGTAGAGGACACTTACACAACGAAATACAATATTCCTGCCAGTGTTGCGAGAGATATTACTAATTGTATAGAACAACTGAGGGTAATTGTCATCATTAAGATTTTCCTCACATCCTATATCAATGTGGCAATCGGAATAATTAAGTTTTTGTTACTTTTTTTAGTCCATATTATTTAAAAACAAAAGTATCAGTTGCACAAAATTATTTGAGATGTTAATGGGAAAAATCACACCAAAAGTGCACCCTAGTTATAGAGACGAATTGGTCAAGACGCTTGAGGCATGTTTGAGTGCAGACCCCCTGTGCTTCTCAATTTGGAGATCCCTGTATGCAAAGAACTTACAACAAACGCAGCTCCTCTTAACTTATCTCTGTAAGTTTTGTAAGAATTGGCTTCTTATGGTAATGATTGTTGATTATTTTCATACAATAGTATTTAATGATGGAACTTAATTTGGTATCAGGTAGCAAGTGGGAGACACTTTCTCCGAAACTTAAGTCAAAATCGGTAAAGGAGACCTGCGTGTTCTTCCAGATGTGTAATGAAAGGTGGAAGAAGGGTAAAGAGGAAAGCCTTGCTCTTAGTTGCAGTAAATTGTCTAAGGTAAGTCAACATCTTCATTTTCGAAAGTTTTAAAAGATGGACAGTAATTCTTTACGAGTTCAATGCTAACTTTGAAATAATCTTAGTTGTTAATGAAGTGATTAACCACCTTGAGAATTTTGAGACTACAAACGGTCGAACGGCGGCACGGCGTACGGAGATCGAATCATTTTAACCGACCGTGAATGTTTCTTATTTGCGTTCGTTATTCAGTTACGATCTGGCCTTTGTATTGTTTAATTACACAAAAACCTTTCTCTATTCTCGAGCTGCGAAAGCCGGTTTAAGGAAATTAATCCCAGAAAAATAGGTGTACCCATAAAATTATATATGTCGTTTTTTCTATCTGCCAATGCATATTCTATGATGTAGAATATGTGATTAACAATAGTCGTCCATAAAACTTGGTTTAAAATTTCTCACAGAGGATTTACAGTGTCTATGAACTATTTATGATTAAAACTCTGGCTTTATCTGGCAAGAGAAATTATGAAGCTGATAATATTCACAAGATTGCAGTTACTAATATGGATAAAGTGATAGCATCAAAATATGTATTGATAACACCAAACATATCCAAGCTTATCTTCTGGCAATTGATTAATAATTTCGAAAAACAAAGTGACATCTAAGATATTTTCGAAAATACTCAATGCTAATGCCACTTGTTTCTTGACCATACGACTGACAAACTAAGCTTCCGTTAGTAGACTCTGTTACGTACCGCACATTAATTAATTAACAACAATTAAGAGGTAGTTGTTAATATAACGATTCCAGTTGTCTGGAAATGTTGAGACCAACTGTCAGATGTCTGTTACATAGAGGTTTTGAACAAACTACTGAGAAATCTGTATCAGGGACATATACGCTTGCATTGATCCGCGCTTGGGACGCGTAATTAATATGCGAAAATTAAGTTAGGCAGATTAGTAGAAAATCTGCGCTGTAAATGGTTTAGAAAACCTCAACATACGTAAAGCGACGCCCTCAATATACAATTCATGAAAATAGAGATCTTTACACGTTCTCTGCTTAAACATGTGAATGTGATAGATTCTACAATATTTCAAAAAATCTAATAATAAATCGGGAAACGAATTTCATTACTAGTAGAATTAAAAGAACTTTCTACATTACATGGGTTTTTCCGTATATCTAATTGTGCTATGGTTTGGTATGAAAAAATTGGCGGGTTTTTGCCGCATCGGGGCACCGAAACGAAATCGAAGTTCATTCCATAGTAGCGCTACGAACGGCTGAAAGTGACTAGCTCACCATAGAACACACCTATATAAACACTTTCGATTGCTCGCATCTATTGCTTTGCATATATGTGAGTGGTGGGATATAACTGCAGAGTAGACGTCACCGTTGCTTGCGCCGTAACTGACAGTGAGTTTGAAAGATTCGCTTTTCCTGGCAATTTACCCAGTTCGCACGTGCGAAAGTGCTCGGGATTGGCATGCTGCCGAGTAGCAGGACACTCGTTGATATCACTGTCGTTAAATCGATCGAGATAAAGCATTAAAATTCGTGGCGTTCAATTGAAGTGATTTGCTGCTCGCTTTCGGCCCCAAGTGCATAGGCAAGGTTAGGTTAGCTTGTTTTTTTGGGAGTGACTATCGATCGCGCGCTGTCCCTGTCCCGCGACATCGCTTCTCACGACATTGGCATTATTCGGTACGTTTGTCCATTTGCGAAAGCAGCCAAATATTCCTTGACATTTCGTTGGAAACCGCGTCTTCTCAAGTTCTGTCCAAGAAGCACTTATCGAGCGACCTTTGCACATAGACTGTAAGAGTCGGCCGAGTCATTTTGCCGGATTCCCGAACAGATTACTGTTGCAACGAGGACTAGTCGTTTCAAACGGTGCGAGAATAAAATTATGCTTTTTGCTTGCAGACCTTAGAGACAAAAATGACGGCTTGCAATAAGAAGAAGCAGAAGTTCCCTTGGGGAAAGGGAGCTTTCATCTTGTTCGTTCTTATCAGTGCTATTAGCATATATGATATCCGAAAACACGGCACATTCGAAGGTAAGATACCGAACCCGTTTTTTTTTATCAGCGATGTTGAATGGTGATATAATGATATCTTGAAGCAGGCTGGTGGAAGATTTGTAGTTTAATTTGCAAAGTTCTCTCCTAATGTTTAACAGAAATGTAGAAGCACATTTGTAAATCCAATTTAAAATTCCGATTCTGTAGATTCTATAGATGTAGCGAGTTTACATATATCAATGTGCTTCATACATTTTTAATTTTCTTCGAATTACAGAATCTAGTATAGGAAGGTTCTCACGGAACAGTGGGATACACATGTACGCGCATAAGGCCTGGTTAAAAACGCAAGAGTACATCGATACAGGACTGAAGGCGGTAGAGTCCAGTTCTCCAGAGTATTATAAGGTGGCGGTAGATACTTGCAAGCCATACATCAAACTGGCTGGGGACTTCTACATTGTGGGAAAAAATTTATCTGTCAAAGTTTATGATAACATTGTTACCTATGCTCACCAGAAAGGACCCGTGGTGCTGGATACGGTATGTACATGAATAATATTTCTATATGGTAAATTTTCACGTTATATGATTAATTAAGAGAACTATTTCATCAATAGGTTGAGTATTATGTTCCGGGAATGCTGGAAGTCATTCAACTGAGGACATCTGAAGGCTTCGAACTGGGAAAGAAGTACTTGGCTTTGTGTGCAGAGAAAGTTTCGGAACACTCCAGTGCTAGTATAAAGTGGCTGGAACACAATGTTTTTGTGTAAGTGTGATCCAATTACATAAAAAAAGAGTTATTAAAGATGCATTGTATTTGTTATGTATACATGCCTTTCATTGTCTTGATCTTGTTGTAGGGGAAAACTGAGTCCGGAAAATCTACAGACCTACGCTACACAAGCTATTGACACGACACAATCACTCGCGAGTCAGACCTACGATTGGGTTTACGAGAAGATGCAAACTTTCTCGAAAGTACCGTAAATTGAGTTGAATGGGGAGCAGGAGTGTTGTGCGTGCCATTGTATTCTCCCTACATTAATGCATTTATTTTTTGTACAATTCGAGGTGTATACTTTAAAAAAATGGAAAAGCATTATGGATTTTGTAACTGTGATATTTATAGAAGGCGATGTGTAGATTCAATGGCATTAAACAATTTGTAAAGGCCCGTGTGTATGTGCAGCCAAAGAATCACAGACACACTCATTGAAGATACTTCAACTTAGATTTAGTAAGATATTATATAATGGATGTATATTATATAATATATTGTAACCATATTAATATCGGTTTTAAGTCTATGATTTGTTGAGCACACGTACTAATGTGGACAAACACTCGAGCATTTCTTTCACCGAACATTTGGGAGCACAGGAAAGATCGAAATTGGCATAAATGTCTTGTATTAATAATAAAGGAGGAGTGGAAATTAAAATAAGTCTCGTTTGCTACCACAAAGATGCTAGATAGGAAATAGCAATAACAATGACCAGAGTGATGTTTATAGAAATAGTATTAATAAATATAATAATGTTAAAAATAGGATAATCTCAGTAATTATTATAATCGTAACAATACTAATATAATACAATAGCTGGCGTTGTTATGGCCATGACAATCATCTTAACAAGAATATATTGCTGTTTTCTGTAGGAAGAGATCATTGCAATTTGGCGAGAGTCATTGACCATAAAACTTTCTGTATAAAAATGCATATTCATATTTCGTTTCTTCTACAAGGAGAGTTGGTGGATGTTAACATTCGTTTTTTCTTCCGGAACTTAATTTCAGTGTCTCTCCTCGGTTATATAAATAGCTGTGTTATGATATTACGCACATAATTCATAAATAAAATAGCGCAGCAGTTTACAAATCATATGGGAAGAAGACTTTCATTGTATTCTTATATATTTGATTACACAAGTATTCTTCTTCCTCGTCTCTAATTCGTGCGAGAACTTCTAGTATTTGCCTGTAAAAAAGTTGACGTGTTAGTTTGAAATACGAATGTTTCTAATACACTTACAACAAGTGTGTCCGATGAACATGTTATTACGCTGTACCGTTCGTAGACATTATAAATTTGGCTATGATAACAAAGGAACCTTAGATTCCACTTTTTTCATTCAAACTGACAGAGTATACACCACACTTGCTCTTTCTTTCTCAGTGCAAAATATTTTAGGGTGTGCAATGGATCCCAATCTCGAATTTTTAAGTGCTCTTACTTCATTAATTATTGTAGGCATCTCAAGTTTTAATATTTGTTTTTACAATGCAAATAATTGGTGCAATACTTACACAATAGTACAAGGTTCGTTTCTTCCTTTTACCAAAGCATCAGGTTGCCATTTTTCCTTCTTCACGGATGGAAAGTGGGTAATAACATCTTTTGCAGAAGCGTGAGTTGGCCTGATTTCGCACCACGGACAATCAGTTTCTATCATTAGCCTGTCAGATGGAATTGTGGTGATAGCGAAAAGGTTTTCTTCTGTTTTAAGGGAACTAAAAATAGAACAAATTAATACCACACAATTAACCAGCAGTGCAAGTCAAAACAGGCATGTAGCATACCATCCATTAATGCCAATGTATAATCCCAACTGCAAAATTGAGTTTGCCTCCTCAGGGTTCCCATCAAACGAGTGTACAACACCTGCCGTTAATTTGTCTCTGTGTTTTCTTAAAATTTTTACAAAATCTTCACTAGCATTGCGACAGTGTAGAAACATTGGCAGCTTCAGTTTTGAGCATAAACTCAACTGCATCTCAAAGTATTTCTTCTGAATATCTTTTGGGCAGAATTGCAACCTATCATAGTCCAAGCCCATTTCACCAACGGCGACTATTTTATCTTTATTGTCTAAAGCCAAATCGCAGAGCGACTTGAGGTATCCTTCAGGATCATTGCTCTCTTCGAATTCACTACAACGTGTGGGATGACAGCCAACCGTAGAGAATAATCTGTCTGTAACAAACCCACCGAATCAAAAATATGTGCAGAGTACATTGGAAGCCTGGAGATTTCAACATTTATTTCTAGAATTGCTCTGTCGTATACGATAATGACAAAAAGTTATCAGAATCAGCGGACTGCAAAGTGTTGTTGCCTGTTACTTGTTTCTATAGATACTCAGTACGTTCAAGGAATTAAAATACTTGTTAGTCCCATAACAAATTAAAGCGAATTCAGCAATTCACTCTGCGAAACTTCAAACTTACCATCTGTTCGTGCTATTTCGAGAGCCTTTTTACTTTCTTCAACATTACCGGCAGTGATGATTATTCTGGAGAGGTTATTATTCCAACTTCGTTCTAAAACTTTATCAAGATCCGGCTGGTGCTTTTGCGATCCATGGTAAATGCCGCGGAACATTGGATCTGCTAAATTTGCCCCGATATCTGCATTCAAAATGAATTCGACGATAAAATACGGTGTAAAGTCCTTCGAGTGAAATGAGTTTCGAAGGAATATTATAAATATGATTCGCTTGAATGCGGAAAGCGAGAGAAAAGTGTCCGTCACCTATAAACTTGCGCAGGTTAGTCATTTTGGGATCAACAACTTGATTTACTATATTACGGCAAGCACAAATAGTACTGACAGCCTGTTAGACATGGCAAACCGCAGCAAACTTATAGGCTGCGTTGGCTACGTTCGATTTAATGTTTGCTTGTACGTGTGTGTGCACGCTAGAGTAGGTATTCCACACATAGAACCACGCTACTATATATAGCTCTCACGGTTTATATATATAATTATATATAGGCACGCATAAAGGCATAGATGGCAGTATATCATCGTATTGTGGCGACCTCGCAAGGAACCCAACTGCATGCACTTCTTACCCCTGCTTTGTTGGGCGAGAACGTAATTCTATCAATATCAAGAAATAGTCAATCACAGAACATCGATAGTGACAACACAATCTTCACTACATTCCACAAGGCTCTATGGTTCGTCAGATTCCCATTTCTTTTGCATGATTCCTATTCTAATTTTATTATACTGCATTACATTTGGTTTAATTGGATTACCTGTTCAACCGTCCTGAAAACGATTTGATTTGCCGCCGTTACTGCCTTAGTTGTTCAACGTGAAGTTAACCCCAAATTAGAATTGTTATGGAATTTTTTAATAAACGCGACAGATGATTCGTGGATTGTTCAAAACGTCATACTAAAAGACCTGTTTGGTCCAATCCGACAGTTGGTCCTTTCAATCTTTTTGACTGTGTAAATTATAAACGAACAATCGTGAAATATGACATAACCCTCCTCTAATTGTAAATATACAGGGTGTTGCATTTTAATCGACACGTTTGAATTGCCAACGAACTATTCGACATGCGGAAATTTTGTTGTTTGTATTATTCTTTTTATTGTTCTTTTTAATTTGGCAACTGAGGTCCATTTTTCGTTGATATAGCCTACTTCCTCTGTTCCTGTTTGGTTATCAAACATGTGCCTATAGTTTCCTCACATTGTGTTTACTGAGATTCTATTTCATTTGGTAATTATCTTCCAATGGGATTTTACAATGGTAGAGCATTTGGACTTGTTTGTTAAAGAAAAAACTCTTTCATAAGTAGTCGTATTAAAAAGATCCGACGCAGTCGGTAAATATGTTGGTATTATTCAGTCTTTCCTGCATGCGAAGAGGTGGAAGGTACGCGGATGTGTACTTCTTTATTAAATGCGGTAATGTGTAAGACAAGTATATTGTAAACTTTCACATACCATACAGTTCGTGTAATATGGATGATGAGAAGGGATGAATGTCTGCTGGACAGAACTTAGACTGTTATAATTAATTCTCCATGTATTTCGTTATATATTTACAATTTGACAACAGAAACGGTAAACATAACAGGTAGCCTCGCCCTCGGCCGGAAGGAGTGTGTCGGCTCGCCTTTCTAGGAGAGCGCGAGGCCAGCTAAAAATCACATAAATATAATAATATCGTCATAATAAATTCATTACAATCCATAATATGTATACATAATATACGCCGTTAAATTTTTCTTAAACATTTTCTTTAACGCTCTGCTTTCGGTTCCCCTCTGCCCGCACGCGCGCAAACAGGGTAGATTCATTTTTGTCTCTTCTTAATCGATCGCATCCTCATCCTTTGCCCGAGATGATGCTCTCTACTATTACTCACACTTGACATTCCTCCCAGCTTAGTCTTTAGTATTATTCGGATTGTCCGTACTTGATGATATTTGATTATAGTCGCCCACGGAGTGCGATTACCTCCGCGAGTCCTCTTAAAAATGTACGTTCGGCGAGATGACTCCGTCCCCCGTGCAAAACGCATACTTCCCATGAGTGGAAAATATGCAATCAACGATCCATCATTCGCTCCGACGATCTCGAGTCATTTTGAGTACGACTCTCCCCGTGCCTTGCGCATACTCTGTGCAAACGTTGAAAACATCCCCTTTGAGTTCTTGCTTCCACCTTAACTTATATACAAAAGTTTGATTTCCTAGTTCGCTTTTTTCCCCCTGAAATCCCGTCCTCTCTGGTATCTTCTAGCCTCGATGATGACACGGTCCTTTCTATACGCTTCCCTCGGTCTTTCCTAGCTTCTTTGCATAGAGCTTGGTTCTCTGACTTGACCACGGCAAATGTTTAAAGAGGCTTTGATCTTATTCCTGATCCTAGAAGTCTCCGACCAAGAACCGACTGATATCTTTAACTCTTTGAAGCACGCCTTGCATCAAGTTGATTTTCCATGTAAAAGCTATTCGAATTTCGGTGTACAGTTTATTTAGAATTCACCGTACTCAATGATTTATACACTCATTAAACGGGATGGTTGGCAGAAGGAAAAGAATGAACTTAAATTAATTTTGCCCCATGTATTGGTCGGTCTAAGCGTGCTTCAAATGGTTAAAGTAGACTGTAAGAGATAGTCCCGGCTTATTCAGTACTACTGGAAATCATTTGTTGTGACGGTAATCCTTATTCTCTCCAACTTTGCTATAGTCCTCATATCTTTCTCAAAATTAGAATTCCAACTGTTTCTGGCAAGTAACCTGTTATGCATTTCACTCGAAACAAATAGACTAACTAGAAACAATTTATCGGTTGTGTGTTCTTACGTTCTTTGCCGTTGAGAAACCTATGAAATTTGAAGCGTCTGGATCAGGACCATAGCAAAAGTCAGATGTTCAAGTCTTGTGGCAGTGTGTTACGCATAACAGACTTACGTTAGTATTTATATTACACCTATATGTATACGTATATCTTTACAAAAAATCACGCACAGTGTTAGTCGAAGAATCTGTCCCCTTGCTTTAAAGTATTCCAGTGTTCGCGGCTCAAGGTTCGACTTTACGCGGATTTTCATCTACTTCGCTTCACGGAAAACTGATGGCTTCAAAATTCTCATAGTTTGGCGCCGGTTTATATCTATTTCGGGTTTTGCAAGAAGCGCATCGTTCAAACGATCTTTGCGACTTTCAAACGTAAATTGCAGGTAGAGTAGTTCGGCATGGAATACCCAGAGTCGAGAGAGTTAGTTCCTAACTTTTACTTTTCGCAACTTACCGAGCCTTCGATCTGCCACGCAAAATTAACCGGCGATATTAACCGAGGGATTCAGTTTACAGGTAGAAGGAATAAGACGAAGAGCGCGGTTCACGCCGCAAAGATATCTCTTCTTGTTTAATGGCCCGCTTTATTTAGACACACGTGACAGCTCTATACCGCGTAACGTTGACAGACGAACTGAAAGCTGACGAACAAACAATACGTGATTCAAGTACAGGTTCCCTTAGAAAGTAGCAAATTTTTGGCGCTCTTACGGTATAAAGTCACTTTATGTACAAGGAACATCTAACATCGTAATGGATAATGTGTTTTATACACGGGTTTCCCATGATCGAATCTTATTGAGCGGCTCCCCTTTTTCTTCGTCTCTCGTAACATCTAGAATTCATTATTAATAGCTATCTAGCTCAATATACTGCATTTGATTCCTCACTGGAAGATTTGATTGAAGTTCGATTGATTCGTGTAAAGAAGGTCGTGTCCCTCGAAGTGTGTGTACTCGCGTGTCAAATTCTTCACCCTTCTTCCTTCCTCGTATATCAGGCTCCGTATTCGCTGTACACTAGTCAAAGGTATCCATCGATCACATCGAGGCGCGAGAGAGAACTTAGTATCTACAAGCTCGTCTGGAGTTTCGCTGGAGGCCATTTTAGGAGCTTTCAGTCATCAGCGTATCGCCGCACGAGTTTCAAGTGTTCCAGATTCCGATTGATTGGTGGAAAGAACGGCATACGTGTCACAGCAGCCCCTTGCCCTCCAACTAATGTCCTAAGCGTGAAGGGCCATATGCTCCTGGAGACGTATTTGCCTTTCCATCCCGGGCCAGCGGATCCTCTCGTGGGCGCGAATAAACTTTTTAGGCGTGAGAATCGCACTATTATCCTCAAAGTAGTGGCTGTGGATCTCGACCTCGGCCGGCGCATTCTCACTCCTCGCACGTAATCACGAATCTCTTCCATCCTCGTGACGAGCGTGTCAAGGAGCCATTCGCCGAGCCATGTCCCCGATGGATACCTTGCGTCTCCGAATCATGTCTTTTGCGTCCTACTGCGATGCAACAGCTATGTTCCTGTCGCTCGCGCGTTTTCTCGCTATCGAGCGGAAATCCTCCATCCACCCCCCTCCGTTAGTGGTTGGCTCGTTCTCACCCAGACGTCTGGCATCCCCTTCAAAGTTCTAAAGTCCTGAGAAAGGCAGTGGGCGCCTCCGGACAGGTGTAAGGCGATCAACCTGTTACCGCGTTACACTCAACATTCGGTTTTCCCGTTCTCCCGAGACTCGAGTCGTTACAAGGATCCGGAAGGAAAAGATAGATTGCGAGGTAAAAGGGCTCGGTGAAAATGAAAGCTGCTTTCATTACTACTGTCTCGGGTATGATGTCAGGCTTGGTATAGGCTTGGCATAGTCTTTGGTTTAGAGCCTTGGTTGACGGAAATGCGGACGCGGGCTTGGACGAGCGGTTTAAAGCAAGGTCGACGCCGTTAGGACATCGGGCACGACCGGCTTCGGAGGGGGGTCCAAGCATCACACTCTCATCTCGCTCATTGTCGCTTGCGACACACGGCTGGACACTGTTGCGCTCTGCAGCAGGGGTTGATTCTCTGGTGGACTCTTTGCTCGGGGTGGTGGTGGCGCCCTTGGTACCGTTAGGTGTATGGATCCGTTTGGTGGCCCCTGTAATACCAGTTAACCCTTTATTCTCTTACATTGTGATAGGTGATTTCAATCTATCCCGATATTCCCTTTTTATTTTACGCGGTAATTCTTTCAGTTCATTAAAATTATCGGGCAAACTGAACGGAGCACTCAAGCGCAGTCTTATGTTTCCGAGGCAGCGGCCTGTTAAATTGGCTACGTAAGACGAACCTTCTTAATGAAGCCACGGTTCGTTCGAGGCGCGGTGTGTTCTTAAAAAAAAGGGATAAAGGGCTGATTACCACCCGCTTCCCCTTATACCCTCAGAGCCTGAAACGATGATCAGGAAGAATGCCAGAAGCCGGCCAGTGCAAATTTTACCTCCGAACTTTCAAACTTTCTTAACAAGATTATGAATTATACTTTCAAAGGGCTCGCTGCAGTCGAGGGAAGTTTTTTTCATTCCATCATGAGAATGGAAAATAATGAAATACGAATCCACGTTTCCGTGACCGATACCCTCTCTCATTCTCTAATTCGGGTCTACAGGTACTAGGAAATGCTGTTGAATGTGCGTGGGGCTAGGCTAGGTAGGTCGCGCGAGAACACTTCCTTTCGTTTGACTCTGTTTCTCGCAAGTACCATAGACCATGAGTCGAGGCGATGTCGCGACAACACGAAAGCGTCCCTGGCGAAGCTAATTATAAAGTTTAATATTTTTCTTAAGCTCGCTGTCAATCCCCTTAAATACTTGCTTATCCGGTTGAATGAAGTACGCTCATCTAGGAAGCGGTAGGTTAATGAGCGGGAGATGAAAGGAGGAACGTCGAGTAGGGCGGACTCGGTGAATATCAGAGAATTGGTTGGACGATGAAGTGCAGCTCGCGCGACTGGAGCCGAGCGGGAAATCTCCGTCTGCCTCGAAGGGAAATTGAACGTATCGTTTGAGTAAAGCGACAGGCTCTCACTTGGGTTTGTGCGTTCATGTCCTGTATGACGGAAGCTCGAGGAAGAGTGGCATGCTGCTGCTGATGTTGCTTTTGATAGTGATGTTGATGAGGCAGCGTGTGAGTTCCCTGGCCTTGTTGCAGAAGCGTATTTGGATCGTTCAGAGGGCCTTTCATGACGTTCCTGTAACCACGAACGATCGTCATGAACGTCGCATCACTTTGCAACAAATCGCCCTCGCGATTGCCATCGGCCATATACTTGAGACTATTCCAATTCTAGTGTTTTACTGTGAAGTCCCCCCCATCCCCCCCTCCTCTAAATAAATTATCAGACAGAACGAAAGTTTTATATTTTGTTACCTTTTCTATCTTTGACAAAAATTTACAGCTTTCGACCGACGATTCAGAAACATTAAACTGTAACGATGATTGGAAGGATAAAGGTCGTGCGATTGACACAAGGTATAATGGAAGTGATGATGATGATCGTGTTCTCATGATTGTCTTGGGATTATAACGCACGGCGGGGTCGCCGACGAAAGTTCGTACCTGCGGAGCATTTCGTTTTCGACGTCGACGATAACTTGTCCACCTCCAGTGAAATGGGAGTGCGGCGGTGGCGGTTGCTTCAGTTCGGTAAATCCGCGCGGTCCGCACTGTTGATTCAGTATCTGTTGCTGTTGAAGACTTTTGACTTCCAGTCTCGTCTTGTCACGCTGGTAATAGACCCCCGCGAAAATGAGCACGTTCAGGATCAGCAGACTGCAGCCGATCGCAATCGTGACGCTCAATGCCGTCGAGTACGCCGCGTATCTGGATCAGAACAGCGAGACGTTTCCCTTTTTTTACTATGAAAGGATATATTAGATTTTCGATGAACACTACTGGTGATTCAATGCCATTGAATTCCCTAATCTCTGCGCCTTTATTCAATAATTCAATCTGCTTCCACAATCGTGTACAGTATTACAATAGTAAAGCATTTGAAACTTTGGATAGGTACAATTATCGGTGCAATTTGATATTGGAATTAATTTCAGTGCGTGGAACGGACTTGGTAGACTTCTTTATATAAAAATTACTCAACACCGTATGATTATTATATTTTCAACGGCCTATATCCATGATTAGCGATTCAAAGGCAAGTGAATCACCGTCGCGTCTGATTTTTTCAATGTTTCTGTTTTTGACATGTTTCAGAATCAGATAGACAACAAATTATTTGGTATATGGGGCAGATAGTATAGGAAATCGATATTACCCTGCAGCATCCAGACTGGCCAATGGGTCCGTACTAGCATTGTGCACATTTTGAAGGTTCGTGCTGGGAATGTGACTGGCGCAGGTTGTGATACTGTAATCAGTGGTGGTTGGCGGTTCCGTAGTGAGATTCTTCCTTTTGAACTCCTCGCTGATTCTGCTAAGAGGATCGGGTCGAACCGATCCGTCGTAAAGGCCCGGATCCGAGTGGCTGCGGAACAGATTGTGCCTGGAATCGACGTCCTCCATTCCAGCACGGTGAAGTTCCGGGACGAGCCGCAGCCACACGGAAAGCTGATGAGCTCGAAAATGATTTTTCATCTTCGGCCGCATACCTGGAACAATCGTCGCCGAATTAAGTCGTGATCATCCGCTCGTGGTATTTTTCTCACTCGCATTTTACACTACTCCACCTCGTGTTCTCCTTCAAAGCCAACTTTCTCGCGAACGAGTGGTTTGTTAGAATTTACGGGGGGAATTCATCTCGCGGCTGGAAATAATCTATAATAGTCCATCTCGAGGCGAGACGGGTCAATTTCGGCGGAGACTGTTGCAAGTTATACGCTGTGTGTGGGGTGGGTCTGTCGGAATCTTGTAGCGCAGCTGATATTCTGGCCTCGATAGTCCGAATGTAAGTACCGGAACATCTGCAGCTGCGAGTCTGCCAGTGATATTGCCCCGTGGCAGACTGCGTTAAGACAGTACTTGCAATGGATCGAGCCCGACGGGCAGGCTTTCAGGAATTACTAATGCCGAGAGATTTCTGATACGCTAGAATTCACAGTTGGAATTACAGAACAGCGCCAAAATCATATAGAAACCAATGGGGCATAGAGTGCGAGAAAAATCATGTATCAGAAGAACGTTCTAATTGTTCTGTTGAGCTTCGTGTGAAAAGCACGTGGTTCCTGATGTGAAAAATGATTACGGCTTATTGCTCTTAAATATCCCGATATTTGGTCGGTCACGTAGAGAGCGTGCGCGGATATAAATGTCACGGATAGTTAAGAGTCGACGGACAATATGCGTGGGTGTTGCTCGGGGGGTGCCGTGAGCAGAAAAGGGGTAACAATGTTCCACGGTTAAATACGCACGGCTACGGCTGGTTTAATTTCGCCGGCTGCGAAAAGGCGAAAAAAGAAAAAAACACGGGAAGGCCTTTAAACGATCTTCCACTCCGACCTGCAAAAACGGCTTTGTGCTGCTTGATATTACGCTGCCGCGGTACACGTTGCCTAGGTAACTACACCCCTCGAAAGATTACTCAAAAGATTCATTAGAATAGCTACTTTACAGCTGCAGTACTGTAATATTGTTTAATCAGTGTGCTGTTTTAACTCTCGTGTTATAAGATAGACCTGTAAATTCGGTAGAAAGTTTAAGAAGTTTTTCGCGTCAACTTTTCGAAAAGTTTGTTAAGATTACTTTTCTTTATTTCTATATAGTTTTAATAGCTTCGTTCTACTATCTTTAATAGCTTCGCAGAGTATTATTGTTCATAATTAGATTGCGGATGCTTATGGAAACGTAGATTTCGACTTTTCTACTGTGAAGCAAAGGTTCAACTTCACTTTTCCATAAACTTCCGCAGTCGAGTGGTGATGCGTAGATGCAGGCATCCGCGTCTCGCAAGGAATCCGTGAGTCGTAAGAATTTGTCCGCCTTTGCAGAAAGGTGGGAACATTGGCTCGTACGCTTGCGACAGAAGATACGTCTGCTGAGTGACAGGGAGAAGAGCGGTGCGATAGGACAGCCGATTTCCGACGGGGATCCTCGCGCAGTGTATCGAGTTCGTGAATCATTGCCGCGCACCCCGTCGACGTTTGATTTGCCAGGGTGCGCTTCCCTTGAATCATCCTGGCAAACGCCTGACACTTGGTCTTGCGAGGGTGTACTGCGTCGCATGTAGACGCGGTCTTGAGTTTTTCAGTATGACTCGTCCATGACCTCCTCTTTTCTTCCACACTTCCGCATGGACGTTTTCTCTGTCCTGTTTCTCCGACACCACGCGAATTCTTCGCTCTCAACTGCTCGATTCTGCCCTTTAGCGAGAGTTCATTCAATGTTTTTTTAAAGTTGTTTATTTAAGGTAAACAAGTATAATACTGTACAGTATAACTATATAATATAACTATAATTATATATAATTATAATTTTTGTTCTTGTACTGCAATAAACTACGCCAAATTTTACATTTGGTTTGTGGGATGCAGTTGCAATGGCAAATTTCACTGTGTCACTCGTAAACTGAGGCCCTGTATCTTTTAAACCGATTTCGAAAAGAAAAAGGTTCTCAGTTCCCAGAGGATAAGTTTGCCCTCAATTTTACAACGGGCGATCGAGCAATTCGTACGAGCAGTTGCATATAGCTGGTACACTGGGAACTGCGCTGCCTTATCATGCTTGATATACCGAATTCCTGGGGAGAGTTTGACTTTCCATTCTCACGGCGAGCCGGTCGGTTAATACCGAGTCGTTTGTGCAGTAGTTGAAGCACAGTTTAACTTTACCCTCCAGGGTCATCCAAAGGCGAGCTCCTGTTTGACTTTTTGCCGTGAAGCGCTACTGGAGAAGCGGTCATTGTGGGAATAATAAGAATCGATATCAGTATGTATTAGTGTATTTCGGAGTTCCTTACCGTTTCGCGGTTTTCGAAAGGCCACTTTGCGACAATGAAGCCGGTCATTTGTGCTGGCGGGTCGAGAGCCTTCAGTGCGGCTGGCGCGATATGCGGATCACTATTATTAATCTCAGCCAATATAAAATAGGTGCGCCGCGTGCGCTGCCAAGTAGGGCATGCATGTAGCTATGCTGCGAGAGCCCTGTGTTTGACTTGAAAAATGATATTGCAAGCGTGGCACGACATACGCGCCCGCTTTCTGCGACATTCGATTTCCCATATTGCGAATGCCGTCCTCTCCTCTCCCTCTCTCGCTGGGCCGGTTGGTGCGCGCGCGTTGACCTTACGCCGGAGAGTGGAAATTCCAGAGCTACTCCGGCACACTGCACAGCCCACACCCTTCGTTTTCGCTCCGAATCTCCCGGACTGCTTTCTTAATCAGATTTACTGGAGCTGAGAAATGCTTCCGTAGCGCAGTTCCCTTCGCTTATTTTCCCTTTTCCGCTTTTAGCCGGCACGCCGGCGCTTGTGTATTGGGTAACACGGCAAAAAGTATATAAGCAAACGCGCGCATCGAACACTTTTTCTGCCGACTTTGCGCGCAATAATTGCAGGCTCGCGTGAAAGATTTTGTCGGCAGGGATTTTGCAAAGGGTTTAATAATGGTTGGGTGATTTCGTAGCTGCGCTATGTAAACCGACGTGCATTTGCCGCATTAAAAGCTCCCATCGATTGCGCCCGTTTAGTTGGGGGATGAATTCGCGTGCTCGGTCAACACGATAAAGTGAATGTGGCAGCGTGTGGCGTCGCTGGCGAATGCAACTAAAGTACAGTTCACTCCGGGACTGTTTCAATAGTTTTCATTTCCATAAAAAGATTTTTGAGACATTTTCAACTAATACGCGGTTGTATTGATTAAGTAGGTTCTCATCCATTGCAAGCAGGCAAACGTGAAGTTTGAGTGGAGAAAGGTAGAGTAGGGTGGAATGGTAGAAACACTCGTCGTGGTGATTTTGATAGAAAAATCGGCGGCGAAGTAATTCATCTCTTAAATCGCCGAGCACCGACTGTCAAACGAAGCGTGACATACGTTCGGGCAATCAATTCGTCAGTTTTCAAATGGTCCGATGGACACACTCGCCCACTCGGCATGTGTACCCGTTGACGCAAGAGTGGAAAGCTGTAAAGTCGTTCGAAAAAAGCTTTTTCCGGGCACCTTTATAGCTTTTTATCGATCGGCGAATGAACGCGTGTTTCGCGCTGATGAGCAACAGAGACTTTTAGATTCTTAAAGTATATCAGGCTCGGCAAGTCACTTGTGCAATAAGCGATCTTTAAAGCGAGAAGAAAATCATTACATAGCAGTGAAAAGTGCCGCGACGGTTGATCCGAGTCTCGCGTGTTTCGAGAACCCACGAAGGGCTGCGCTTGCACGCCCGGACGCTCGTTGTGACGATCCCTTCTGTGCTTTCGCGATCAAGCCTTTGATGACGACGGGGAGACTTTAGTATCAACAAGTACCCGGGTGCTCGAGTATTTCGTGAAACAACCAAACTTCAAAGGCGAGGACGCGCACGCCCTTCAATTTCCGGCTTGGCGTGGATGGCCTTCATTTACGAATCATGCCTAAGTACCGTAAAGAGGTTTACGAGCTTTTATGTTTAGCTCGTTGAAAATGTAATTATCTCTGGCCGACGCGCTCGCCCCCTCCAAAGCGCAGAAGGCGCATTCTATTGCACCCATGTATAGTTACCGTCTATATGCTACTAAAAACATTTCATATCAGAGTATGTATGTACATGCTTTTTGGGTTGGCTTCCATAGACCTCACTGACGTGAGCAATATTCACTTTTCGAGCGGCACTTGATAAACAGAACTCTGACGAAAACATGTATATCCATTTTTATGGATATAGCTTGCAACGCCGAACGTTCTGAGCCACTTTAGGTTGGTGCACCGCCTGATAGTTCTGAAGTTTTATCACCGACCTACTATAACCGATATCGAAAAAGGATCGCACTTTAACTGTGGAGGATTAGTTAGTTATGGAGCAACTTAGTAGCTGGTGGCAGCTCTTAAGTGCAATATTCCATTGCTTTGAAGTGAGAAGGCTAATAAAGAAAACCGTGGGAGTAATAAATACTGAAGTCTACCTTTCCACGTCTTTGCTCTACTAAAAGTATACCAAAGTATTAAAGCGGCAAATTATTTTCTTACGCTATTGATAAAGGAAATTCCGAAAAGTGTCAAACCTGATTTGAGCAATCTATTCTTTTCAGTAGATCTTTCTCAACAGAATATGACGTGATTGAAGAGACATTCGGAAGAGCGAATCCCTCAAAAATTAAATCTGGGCAACAGGATCATTTGTCTTGAATTTCATGCTCGACGTTTCGATGCCTGTAGTTCTTCCAGCCTGGGATCGACGCGCAAGCTACACATACTCGCTTCGATTCACCGGAGCTGCTTTACCTTGCAGAGTTTAGGATCTCGTGAGGGATATACTTTCCGCGTTGGACCTCCACACGTGTAACTACTTACCCGACCTGACATTTTTCAGATTTGACACCGTCCCCCGACTATTTGCCGCGCCCTGTTGCCACTCGACTTGTTATATCACTTTTTATCTTTCACTTTATAGCCACGCATAATTTAGCTTTCATGCGCGCGGGATGTTCCTGCCACCGGCAGCGCCTTCTTCCTCTCTCTCCCCCCGTTTCTCATGCTCTTTACCAAGTCTTCCCACTGCTCTCTTTTTCACCTCGACTCTTTCCCTCCGACGCTCTTCCCGTCAAGCAACTTCGCCGACAGCCCGGGAACTAATTTCAGTCGAGAGCAGAATAAATTCACACACATTTTTTTCGTCTTGCCAGCAACCAGGCCGATAGAGGTATACGCTCAGTGTAAGTGGTATTCTTCGCGTGATCTCTGGCAATAAGATTTGTTTCGCGGGTATTCCTGGAATTTCGTATTTTCGTTCCCTCAGTATCGGGAGGAGCTTGGATCGCAGAGTGGGGAATCGAAGGTAATATTGTTGGTAGATTCTTGGGGTCGTTGGGGAAGTGATAGATTGGTTCTACAGGCACATGAGTCGATTTCATTATTAACCTCTGAAAATCTATTTCCGCCTTTCCATTAATCCTTTGCGGTCGGTCTATTTATTTTCAAGCGGTATTTTACTGTCGATTCGATATGTTGCAGATTTAATAACACTCAAGCATTAAAATCGCATTGCAAAACACATTAATTGTACGAAAAGAATCTCTCATAATGCATTAAACTATTAGCTTTCGTTTGAACTTCACATTCAACTTGCACTTGTTACGATTCGTTTCTGTTTACTTCCTGTGTGAGACTTTGCGGATTATCCTTTGCGCATCTGCAGCTTCTGCGCGATCGTTTCCGAGCTCTATAGTCATGGTCTTCGGGAATCTTGCAACCGCGTTAGCTACTTGATATGCAGACGCCCCGTGTACCAGCTGTACTCGATCGACGGAGAACTACTCGCCAATAGCTTTCGAAGGAGCTTTGAAAGGTACAGCCACGATAGCTGCAGTAAACATAGGCGGAGATTCCTCGCGACAACGCTGCAATATCCGCTAGACGTCGGATGTCAGCTTTTATATTTTATAAAGACAAATAAGAGGAGAGCGGAATGTCCTCCCCTTAAATCTCACGGTTTGCACAAGCCCCATTGCCGCCCAAGTGGACTCTTTAAATTCAGTGAATTATCCAAAGCGTGGCGGTGATATTTAACTAGAGTCTGAGGGTAAAACCTGCGGCACGACAAATTACCGAGAGATATTTAGAGTGTTCTTACGCCCTCTTGAAAGGGGAAAGATAATTCTCGGGACGAAGTAATCAAAGAAATTGATACACCAGCGGCATAAAGGAGCCTCTGCCGGTACCAGGAAATGAAATAGATCTCTGCCGTTGTGTGTTCCGGTCGGCTCCGTCGGAGACATTCTCAGGCAATTCCACCCGGCTTCTGTATTCTTGCGTCTCTCTCTCCCTCTCTCTTTCGACCAACCACTTTTAATGCCAGGATCCAATCTCGGTTGGCGGGGTTGGGATAAAAGCGCATCTTGTGCTTCGGCTCTGTCTTGGTCGGGCTAAGTGTAATTGTTGTCATTCTCTGCGAGCAGCTTAGATACACTTTTAGACGCGCAATCCTCAAAATGGGGGGTTGCGCACTATCGCCCCTCATGACGACAAGTTGCGCCTGATCGTACCTGGGCCCGGAGAACACCGCAGAGGAAACTGCCGGGCGGAACATTAGAAGGAACTATTTAGCGAGTTATTCAGTTCCGGGAAGGCTACGCTCGCGCTAGAATGCTTTGCCTTAAGGGGAATTCGATATTCATCGCGCGGAGAGGAGAAGTGCGCGAGATGCATCCGCGTGCAGCAGAGGGTGGCTGGCGCTCGGAGGCGGCAGCTTAATTTCTGAATAATTCCCTGTGACTCGCCGCTATGCGAAAGTAGTAAGTGAGCCCTCCCGCAGTGGGGGCACCGTGCGCTCGAGTGCATGCAAGGCCCGCACTCTCTCTCCCTTGTGGCTCTCTCAGACTCTCTGTCTTTGCGTCGGCTGGGGCTATGCGGATGTGTGTACAAGCGGTTACATGTGCTTGCCGGGAGGAGAACGTACAGGTACAAGGATAATACAGGACGTTCCGAGAGGCTCTGTTTAACAAGGTTGATCCGGACAGTTCGCCTTGATAGAACCTATATTCAATAGGGCAGGCGCGGTTAATACTTGCTGGCTTTCAGCTCAACACTTTACCTGTTCCGGTCGTCTATTCGCGATTGGGAACGGTAGAATATTAATTATTGCATAGTTAAAGGGTTCAATGCTTTTGTATCCACCATTGACGGAAATGACAGGTTGTGATCCAATACGTATACTGAGCCCACTCACACTCACTCCCGTCAAGTGTACCAGGGAAACATATTTCCATGTATTACTTTACGTTATCGTAATATACTTCTTCTCGTTTCGGAGGTTCCCTTAAAAATGTCTGTTTATTAAACATGCATGTATCGCTTTGAGATACAGACAACGTTTTTGCTAAATTGAAACTGCGTATAATTGAACCTACTCTATATCTATTAATGTTGATATAAACCATTTACAATAAAAGTTCAATACTACGAGAGATTGTAACTGATGAGTCTGAAGGGGACGAGAGATTCAACACAAATCCATCGATTTATGACGAAGGATGTATAGCTTCTCTCGGGCTATACTATATTTATTTAGTTGTGCACTGTTTATCGTCGCACTTGCTCGAGCTGCCGGATTAAAAGTAGTCGTGAGAAAGCTGTTGAAAGATTGCGAAAAATATTTACGCCGGACTTGATCCGAGAGACTACGCGCTGTTAATCTGTTTTAACTTGACGGCGGCATTCTCGAGGGAGAGTGAATGAAAATTGGTGGGCCGGGACTCGGTCGAGGTTGGGCAAGAAGCCGTGCACAATGGCGTGCATTTATGATCTTGTCTCGGCTCGCCTTTAAGTTGTATCGCGGTGAAGAGAATTTCCTCGCTGCCTCGCGACTAAGCAGGAAGGTGAGGAGAAGGGGCGAGAGGGAGGCGAAAGAAGGCTGACCAACTTTCCCGGCAGCCTGGGGACCACTAATTCGTAGTTTTTGGGGCGAACTCGACTCGGCACTTCCCTAATTGGGAGTCTCCTTTCCTTAGTTCAGCGACATCGCAAGCCCTCCCCCTTATAAATCTTCCCGTGACCCATTGCGCCACTTTGGCGCACGGAGGCAGGAAGAAACAAAGGGTACGCAAAGCTTTTCACAAAAGTTCGACCATTTCTGCTCTCTCGGACGGGCAGCTTCTGCCTTGAAAATCTTGGCCGGCGCGCGACTGTACTCGTGAGAATAGTCGAGTGTAAAAAGATTCTTGATACGACTGCGCTGGATAGAATTCACAGGGATTATCGCGATTTTGTTCCCGCGGTAATTTCTTTTCCGCAAGGTTTCCTTCTGACGACAGTCGCCCCGGCACCGTCTTGACGCGAGCTTAATGAGAAAAGTTTGCCTTAACTGATAAGAAGAATATAATAGAAATTCTGGAGGATCTCGACTATCAGTAAGAAATCTCGCTAGATTATTAACTCTCGGCGATTATTATCTGATACTAGTGTAGCTGCGGGGAAAAGAGTCTGTGTGGCTTTCACCGAATTCGACAAAGCGGATAGGAAATCGACAATCGGTGCTCGAATGTGAGGTAGAAATCCCTAAAGCGTCGGTGAGCAAAACTCGATAGCCGTTTGCTGGTATTTTCAAGAGCGTGTGAAAAAACGGCGATACCAAATATTAATACATATATTGCACAAGCGAAATGCCGCAATAAAGGGGAAAAAAATACGTCTGGTTGATCGCGCAGTAACGAGAGGTGCCAGGCATGCACGTTTTACGTAATGACGAGCCCGCACGCACAGTTTTCTCCTCATACAGAGAGCAGGAAAGCGGAGTACGAATGGATTCCTACGTACAAACGCATATATGCGTCTATACACATACTTCCTGGCTTTACGCGTTGAAATTGAAAAGATTCACAGAGCGTGCACATCGGGAAACATTGGGGCCGTGAGCAATATCGCTGTTAACTTTTATGACGGCGCGTTGATTAATGAATTTCCCGAATTTCGTTATGCCCTGACGATTTTTATTTCGACCTGACGCACGCACCGCCCCTGGCCAATTAAACGCGAGCGGCGGGAAAAATAAAGCACGACTGTCGCGGACAATTCGACGGGAAAATAAATTCGGGATTGTTTTGTCTCGGGAAAGCATCTTCATCAAAATTCTATTAAAAGGCAGATAGGGGGGGACGGAGAGAAAGGAAAGGTCGAGGGCTCTAAGGGTGTTTGAAAGGTGAAGAGGAGGATTGTCGTTGTCAGCCGGGGCAATTAGTCAGGGCCAGGAGGACCCGCGCGGGGTCTCGACGGAAAAAGGAAACAGGAAACCATGGCGAGTCGATGCCGCGACTTAATGGATCGTGCGTAGCAGCAGGAGCCACTGTATCCTGCCGGATTCGCCGCCGACATCCGCCCCCTTTCACCCCCCCGAACCCATTAGCACCGGCACGCTGGGAATGGAGTGTAAACATGTTATTCCAATTCCGCCTTCATATCCGTCTCCAGGAGTCGACCGCGCCGCTGCCGCTTCCTTCCCGCAACACGTCACCGGCGTGCCACGCGTGTGTATATTGTTTTGCGCCGCAGTAAGCCACGGCTGAGAGTCAAGAAAATAAGCAAGTCGTCTCTCGTCGCAACTCGACGAACATTGCAGCCACTTTACGGAGGACTTGGGGTGTAGGTACTTGTCGGAGGTCTGAGTGCTACGGGATCACTCTTGCTTGCCAGGGAGAGCCATTCCTTGGAGGGAGGAAGGGAGGGGCACGTGGGGGATGGGGGTGGGGGGCACGAGGTACGGAGTACCTTGAAAGGGCGAATCCCGATAGCCACGGTGCTAATTGCTATTGAATTAGTCGAGCTTGCGAGAAGAGCCACGCCTCGAATGCTAGTCGACCCCTTCACGCCCTCCGCCCCCTCATCAGAGCAATCTTGCAGGTTGGACTTCCCCGACCGTCCGATCATATATTCGTTCGTACTACTTGCGCCCGGACCAGCGGCTTCACTTTGCGAGCCAAGTTGCTTTTTGTTTCCTCGTCGCCGACCAAGTCCGCTTGCCCCCCTCGCCGGAAGAGGTTTACCCGAATCTCGAGAAAGGGGGGGCTGGCTGGATCGAGGCTCTAAGATAAATGGAGTGCATCGGCTCAACTGGAGCTGACGGCGTTGCGTTAATTTCCGTTGTCGAACTTCTGCCCGTCGCCGCCGCCACCCCGGGCAGAAGTGGTGTCGGGCAGGTCTTCTGTTTTCTGATCGCCCGGCTCGCTCTCACGGAAATGAAGCCGTAAGATACCGGGCTCTTTAACCCGTCGCCAACCGTTCGGTTAAGTCTATTTACGGCCAGGGTGAATAAACGATTCCTCCCCAGGAAGTAAACATCGAACTCGTAGCGCATTATTCTCTTCTGGTTTTGGTTGGCGTCTCGTGGAACCGCGGAAGGGTTGCGATATTTTCGATGGCGGACTAACCATTCATCGAGTTAATGGGGGACATAATGGTGAGCGGAAGCAACTGCCAGGCTCCTGATAACATTAGGGAGACTGCCAGTTCAGAGAGAGCGGTCATGTCGGTCTTGGCTTCGTTCAAATACGATGCTGTAATTAACCTGCGAAGTTTCATTTATACAGCTAGTGTAATAACGTTACAATCGATAATGAATGAAAATTTGCCCCCGACGTCGAATCATGGCGTTTCAACTTTAATATTTCATATATTTCTGATGTTTTATTGCTGGCCGAATTTGGTGTGCTGATTACTTCGATAAAGTCTCTGCAGCTACAATAATTAATGAGAAATGTCCCGATATTCGAATGTGGGGGAAAATCGTGGTGAAGTGGAGCTGGAGTGGAAAGCACTGTTTCAGATTTCGTACACTCGGAAACGAATGTGTCAATCGGAGGCGTCTATCCGGGTGGCCGCGGAAGACAAAGAGGAAGACGAAAAGGCTCCACGGGGACGAATGGTATCTTCCGATCGTGAAAGGATATGGAGGTTGACCAATGCTCGTACATACAACGGAGAGGAGAGCGGGAGGGACGGGGCGAGTTTAGATCGCGGTTAAATCTGACAGAATCGACCTTTCGCAGACCCCTTCAATCGACGGACGGCCATCTCCGAAATTGCAAGTCTTCCGGCTTCTCTGAACAGGCGAATTGCATTACGCTCGGCCGGCTGGGCTGGTCCGAGCCTGGCAAAGGAGGAGAATCGGCAGAGGGCGATGCCGGTTTTGACCAAAGCAGATCATTTAGATATCGATTAGCAGCGCGGTTTCCGCCGCGTGTGTATTTACATTTAGATCGAAAAATGATTTATCGCGAGCGGGCCGCGTTACCGAGCGGTATTTACCCTGTCCAACACGCTGATGAAATATTCATGTACTTTTCATGTGGCCACTCATAAAATTGTCCACGGCTCAACGGATTTATGTGGGGCTGTGTGTGCACTTTTTGTGAGTAAGTCTATCACGTAAAAAGCCCGACGTATGCCAAAGATTTGCATACCTTCGATGTACCGTATCCCCTCATTTACGGTTGGATACAATAGAGGATTATAACGAGCAAATAATGACCGTTTTATTTCACCTAGCGAGCTTCCAATGCAGGGAAAACCGGGGTACGACCGACCGCCCGCGGCGGATGAAAAGTTAAGCTATAAAGTAAAATTAATATAAAAATTTGCCGTGGTTCATTAAATTAGATTAATTGGAGAATTCGTGAAAGTTAAAAATTACAGCTATGATTAAATCATTATACGAGGTCTGTTTTATCAGGATTTCCTATAGGTATTACGGATTTTAGGATTTTAAGAACGTACGAAAGTACAATATAATAAATAAGAGAAGCTAGTGCACGATCTGCTATCTGTATCAGGGCTCGCGAGGGGACGGGAAAGTTGAGGTGTCGGAAAGTAGCGCAGACTTCGCCGGGCGATCGTGAAATAATCATCGCCCTGAGCGCGCCGGGTTATGCCTGGCGGAGATATGCCCTCTTTCTTGGAAAGTTGGAGGGAAGAAATGAAGAGCGCGAGAGGGAAACGAGCGACGAAGATGGAGGAGTGCGGGGGGTGGTTCGAGGGCCTGAAGGAGCGAAAGAGTGACGATAGGGGGCAGGGAGTGTTACTGCTTTCGAGATAACGGAAGATAAGTCGTGTAAAAGGTGGTGGCAGGAGGTAAGCGATAGCGATGCCCTCCCTCGCGCACCCTGTGTGAGTGTGTCTGCTGCGGTGGTGGAAGGATGCCGAAGATGGTTGCTGAGGCGCGGCGAGAGGAGCACTGGGTGCTACAGGATGAGAGATAGGCGTCGGAAAGGGCGGGCGGGCGGGCGAGAAGGATCGTGAGACAAATTTACTTCGACTCGTGCCAGAAAGGGAGAAAGAAAAAGAGAGAGAATAGGAGAGAGAGAGGGAGAGAGCTATGGCAGCCGGTTCCCGATCCCCGCTGGAAAAAGGAAGGGCTGGAATACGGCAGCTTGAGAAATAGTCGCGAAAGAATTCCTTATTAGATTGGAAATTGAAATAAACTCTCGACAGAACCCCGAACCAGTTTTACAGTGACATCCGCTGCCTCGATCCCGGCCTTCCACGATTGCTCGGCTCCTCGCTCGAGATCGATCTAACTCGCTCTCTCTCCCACACTCAGAGAGCCGTCTATACCGATGGATTCAGCAGCATCGCGCTACCAGTTACCTCGCCGTTAATTGCATACCGTTGCGTCGATCTTTTCCTGTATACACGCCCTCCCGCTTCTCTACGCTTTTCGTTCTTTTGCATTTCTCGATCGCTCGCCCGTTTTTCTGCCATCGCCTCCGGGCAATCTAGTTGCCGGAGCTTTTCATCGGAGTTCAAAGCCAGTTTCATATCCTCCAGGTATATTTATTTGAATTTTGTTACATCCATAATTTTGTATATTTGTATGTATCGTGGAAATTTGGTGATTTACGTAAATATTAGGAAAATACTTTGACACCAGTGTGTGCAGGAGAAGAAAGTCAAAATGGTGTATTAAAATGGTGTAATCTCCTCAGTCCGAGATTTGTCTATCATGAGCTAGTTGATTTGTTCGTACCTTCTTAGGCAGATTTACTCAAATTTCCAAGCAGAGTATTGCGTATAATAATAATAGACACTTTCACTTTCGTGCTTAATATTCAGCCGCCACTCAACGCTTAGCATCAGTCTCGCCAAAGTTCTGCCAACTTTGCCGTCGCGACGCGTCGGCCGTCGAGGCACCCGTCGACAGCAGCAAATTGTTTTTCGATAACGCTTCTTCACCAAGTGTATTTGATTCAATAATAAGCTAGACGCGCCGGCGCAACATCATTCAAACATTAACACTTTATTCTACTGCAATTTGCCAATCCACAAACATTCTCGTACATATTTCAGTGGAAATATATGGTGGCATGTATGTTTCACGAGGTCATGGGTTTCTATGATGCCAATCATGGGTTCGGATCCCATTGTTATATTTGGTCTCGGGGATAGATGTATAGTTGTACGCGAAAAAGCCTGGGGCAGTTTGCTGTTCGCATCCAACAGCACCGTTCGTTAGTACACAATGCGTATGTCTAGGGTCAGTTCGATTTTCAAGGGTTTTGAACTATTTCCCGCTTACCTCCAGAGTCATAGGCTGCTGCGTAGAAAACTCCATACAAACAAGAGTTGCATATGGTCTCGCTTGGGGTCAAATCCCAAGTAGTTTGATCTGACGCGTAACGCAGAGCCAGCGAAGCTGAAAATATGGGATGACGCGTGACAGATTTCGGGGGACACACAATTGCCTGCTCCAGCCTGTCCGATAGTGATAAAGAAATTCGTTGGCCTGTTATACGGTAAATATCCTCTGTATACCGAGGGGTGTCGAAATAATAGCTGTGTCAACTATCACTCGTCGCCTTAGGACGTCAGATAAAGTGGGATCACGACCCCGGTGCTCGACGGTCAAGAAGGTACCCCTGCTTTTATATGGTCCGCATAATCTAACGGGAAACGAAGTATTGTCAACAATGTATTAGCGAAGTAGCGCATCACTGAATTAGTCAGTTCGAGGGCGGTGCTGATGCGGCGATGAAGCGATGAATTACGATCGATTTTGCTAAAAAGAATCAATTGCGATGAAGTGTTAAAGTATTAAAGTAGAAGTAAAGAAGTATTAAATGATATTTATTTTAATTTACTATGTTGATCGGGTGCTGTAAAGGCGCTAACAGTATAGTAATTAATCGACGTATTTCTACATGGACTTGAATACACTGTGAGCATTGAAATGGGGCCGCGTGGAACTTTAGATTGCGAAGGAATTATCAAAGCTTTTAAAATGCAGTTTGTTAGAAATTTCGTTTCCGATAGATCCATGCAGCAAATATTTCTCGGACACAGTAATTCGAAGGTAAGGACATTAGACCCAGGCCGCAATTGTGTTTCTCAAATCGAAATGGTGAATTGCCGCTCAGCGTGGATTTCCGAGCGGCACGGTCCAATTGTCGAACACGATCGCAATTACTTTGGCTCGCCAGCATTTCCGTCGGACGTCTCCTGACGGCTCGAGAGAAAGCATTCCGTTTGTACTGGGTGTATTTCAGTGAACTTCAAGTCCACTCGAATGTAAATACACGCCGTTTCCCTTCGATATTGAAATCTAAAATACATCGACATCGTCTGCACCCACACAAGCTACTTGTTAATTAGTCGGGAGAGCGGATGAGGTATTATCAGCAAATGAAACGTAGAAGACGCAGTGTGCGAAATTTCTTATGATTGTTCGGGAAATTCGAGAGTTCCATTCGCACTCGGGCGCAGCATTACAATAGAGCTTCACATTCTACCGACTCGATCCGTGCATGCGCCCCGGGAAAGCGGAACCGATGGAACCGACCGCATCGATGCGGATATTAGCCCGACGGGAAACCACATTAAATCACGAATCATCCGGAAGTACGATTGCATCGCTCTCCCAAGGGGGGTAGAAAGGGTAAAATCTCCCCATATCGCATTTTCGACGAAATATTGGATTCCTCTCGGCCATTAATTCTCCACTTACATCTCATTTGTTCTTTGGCATTTAGTACGCGTGCTTGATAATTACATTGAACAGTGATTTTGAGCGAGTACCTAATTTCTCGATCAATAAAATTCTAGCCAATTCTTGGTGATTGTCAGTTTAGTCAAAGGAGAAATTAGGTCGATAACTTAAGAATTTGCAATTTCCTTAAACTACCTAACTACCGGAATTCGGAGAAATACAACCGTACTATCGTATTTATACATTAAAGATAGGGATTTCACGACTGTCGCTGAAGGGACCTGCTTTCCAAGTCCGTTCGTGGAATACTAATGCGATCCCTCTAGAAAAATGCGGGGGGCAGAATTTATGATGCGTCGATCACGTTTGCCTGCGGCATGACAGTGAGGGAATTTCGAGTTCGAAATGCGTTTAAAGAATTCTTCTCGAGAGGACTTGGAAGACAAACACTGTCGGGGCGCACGTGGAGAACGGGAAAATGGCCCTGCGGGCAAGTCTGTCAGAGATAGAAGTGTGATATAGAAAGAAAGCGTATTAATTGAAAAGGGCCAAGTTGTCGCCGTTCCTCAAAATATTAGGACGTCGTGCTGGACGCTCAATCTCAGTTTCCCTGGGTTCAACCCAGCTGGATTACTTCCGACAGGGTTATCGATCACAAGGCGCACCTCATGAATAACAAACAGACCCTCGATCACTAATACGTGCATAAAAATGGTGCACTTCGCCCGTGGAACTCTGGGGTCCGGCGATAAAGAACAGGGCTCGAATTGAACTTTTGCTCGGAGTATTCTCCGCGCTGTCCCAGGCTTGCCAATAGCCGCGATAAATATCGGCCGGGGCGGACGATCTTGCGGTATGGTAGCTCTGACGAGGTGCTTTATGAAGATCGTGAGGGCACGCTGGGAGTTTGTAGCACGTCGACCGCAGCACACGCCACGAAGACATATAAGCCCATCAGTGCTCGTCGTGTTACGGTTGGCCTGCCAAACGCTTATATCGTGTGCACGCGCATTGTTGCAACGGCGGCACCTTCGCAGCCTCTGTGGCAGAGGCCGGGGCCAGCACGCTCGACGTATCGTATATGTGTACACGGTGGCCGAGTTCCGGTGACTCGAATTAATTACATCTTCGTGGACGATGCAACGATGCTGCGCGTTCACTACGGCTGACGTCGAACGTCCCGCACCACTCCGGGCGCACTGTGTACTCCTACTCCGTAACTTCGGCCCCGTACGCTCACGCTCCCCCTCGCTTATTCTCAATCCCTGATGATATGTTCGACACTTGCAGATGAACTCCCCCCGGGAGATTGCGCGCTGACAGCTCAATGCTCATGCTGGTACCTTGCTCCTCTACTATTGACGGATATGGAATAGCGATAATGCTGTTTCAGCGAAACGATACAGAGCGAGCTCGGTGCCTGCATATTGGAAATACCTCGCGAATGTACTGGTGCGCGCTATATACACCTACCACCTAGTATATGTATAATATAGAAGCGGGGAAAATCAATCGGCGAAACTTTACCAAGTTATCTCCCGGCGAACTGGAGGAATTACAGAAATTCAATTCTATTTACTGGAGATGCCTTATGTTATAATTTACTCTGTGAATTATATCGGGTGGTGAAATAGATGTCACGTGGGTGGGGCCTGCCGCTTTTGAAAATGGAAATTTAATTTCGTGGTTTGCATTATCAGTGAACTGAGGATATTTTATTGAAACCATTAGAGCCGGGGGAGCGAACATAAATCTCGAATGAAATTTATTCGTCGATTTCGTGGATATGTATAATAATTTCAATGTGCAAGTTCGTACGTTGCCGTGTCGATGTAGCTGCTGCCTTTATTAAGCGGCAATTCAATGGTGTTGCGTGGCCGGAATATTCGTTTCGTTATGAGTGCGGCGACCGACATAGTATTTTTAGCAGGGTCGTTCCTTGTCACTGTGCAAGTGCGACTGCTTCCAGCAGGAGCAGAATGCGTATACGTATGTGTACTGGATGTACCGGCTTGCTCTTCCAGACGAGATAACCAGAAAGTATTGCCGCCAGAGTTAGAATTACACGCGGGACTTCCGAAGCCCGATCTTTTTCTCGCCTCTTGCCGGAACTTGCACTCTTGACCCTCTTTCGACGAATTTATCGTGTTTGCCGCATCTACTTCCACATATACTTTGTCACGGATGCCGCTTTTCATGTAGAATAGGTCCTGGGCTTCGGATTTACGACACCGGCGTGTTTCACCGCCTGTGTCTCGTTTGCCACTTCAGATTAACTAAGTACTCCCGGTACGACACTCCAAGAAGCACAAGTCAAGACGGTTTTCGTTAGAGAGAGAGGAAGACGGGTTTTACAATGATCTTATTCAACTCGGTAAGTGAAAGAAACAAGGCACTCTTCATTTCATATTAATATTTGATTTGATATTTACCGGCTTTAGCCAATTTTCCGTGCTGTTGTGATTTTAGATGAGTGAAGATTCGCATTTGTGTGCCTTCCATCAAAATCCATATTCGGCGCATGTCCCGGTGGCATTATACCGGCCATAAAGGGAATCGGCTGAACGATAAACGAGCAAACTTGACCGGATCCCCGCAGTGACGAAGGAGATAGACCATTATTGCTGAAACTGGCGGAAGTTGCGACACAGCTTACATAACAAATTATCCGCGTAATAGTTTAATACCTTTCGGTGCGCGACAGAAACTTGGCCGACGCGACGTCGGACCGGGCGAGTTTGCTGCCTCCTGGGAACGACTACGTGGGATTTAGTTATCGCGTTATGAGCTTTCACCCGAGTTTAATTAAATATTTTTCCTTCAAACAATCGTCCCGGTGCTATACACGTTGATTGGAGCGGCCCCGATACGACTAGGAATTAACTTTTTCCGACTCGTCCGCTCTAATTGAATCATCCGCACGCGCGTATCGTTCAATGGGTGCGCTTTGCTCGTCGCACTGCTTATCGTGACAATGCCAGCCAGACACGGGATCAATACTCGTTAATAAAAACACCGACGAGATTATCAGCCACGCCTTTCAATATTAATTCTGTAGATGATACTCGCATATATTCAAAAAAGAAAAAACAAAAAAAAACACAAAAAATGTATACTGTCGATTTATTTCTGCTGAAAAATGTTGGAAGCGTGGAAATATATTTCTCCGAATGCGCTCTCTGTTAAGGGAGTTCTCTTTTTATTTCAGCGACGAAGCACAGCATTCCGGTCATTCAGTAGCAGAAAGTACCGGCATAAATGGGGATACTAATTGGGCCAGAAAATGTTGGCCGCTGCAGTAGCGGAGCAAGGAGTAATTCTAGCAGTATTTTAAGGGCGAAACGCCGAGGCTCTTGTACCGCGATGCTGAAACTTGCTCGAAAGTTAGCGGTTGTGTAATGTTGGGGTCGCTTAGTCGCCGCCACAAAGGGAGCCGAGCTTACTGCGTTACGTATGATCGTGTGCTTAACTATCGCAATATCAACGAACACATGCGACGGCCGCGTGTGCCCGCGCATGTTAAGGCCGCGCTTTGCTTCGTCGGTAGCATGGGCTCTTTGGGGGGTCAATGTTAATAATGAATGCAAGCTTGCGATCCCAAGTCCGGGCGTGCATCTTGAATCGCCGGGCGACCTAAGGTCATTATCGGCGATGTTCTTGCATCGCTATTTTGCAAATGATTACACGAACACCCCCCCGCAGCGGCCGATTAAACACAGACCGGCGGCGCCCTTTGACAAAGTTGGCCTGATGGTCGGAGCAAAAGGGGGGGCAGGGCGGTAGCGAGTTAGTTCATCAAGTCGCGCGATGCAGCTATTGTACCGGCGGGTTTGTTATGTAAGTGTATTACCCTGCTTCAAACAATGGCTTCCCTAGCACGGCCACATTTGTTAAGGCCGCTTTTCCTCATCTGCGCGCGTCACGTTTTTAATTTGTGCTCTTCGCAGCCGTCGACTCGATTTGCACCGTCGGCAGCCAGAGCTCGCACGCTCCATTTGTAATTGCTACTCGCTACCACCGGCCACTCGTAGTCAAGCGCGAGGGAGCAAAGGACACGTTGTAAAGCTAGTTAATTATGAATGAAAAAGGAACAAGCGTACTTCCTGGACGCGTGACAAGGGATTTAAATTAACACTTTCTGATCTGCGCTGTAATTAAGTGCGACAGGGGTGAATGTGTGGCGCCCTAATTATACGCGTTTTCTGGCGACTCCAGATAGCATATCCGGCTCATCTCGGTTCTTGTTGAAGCTGACCCGTGTAATCTCTAAATTTATTAAACATCAATAATTCACGACTTTGTAGACGAGTATTGTCGTAGCGCATTTCGTGGAATGCGAGCACACAATGCGGGCTTCGAATATGCGTCGACTATTCCCAGCATTTTACAGTTCAAAGATTCGCCGGCAAATCGGCTTTGTTTGATAACTAACACGCCCGACAATTACAGCGTTTGGCGAGGATGATCGTCGGAACACACAATACATGCCAGCGGTAATTGGTTGTTTTTGTTGGAAGACCCAATAAAGCATGAGTAAACAGGATGACGAAAACAGGCGGAGAGTGGGAGCAAAGGAGAGAGGGTGAGTGACTGGTTTATATTAAACAATTTCATATACATTATCGTTGTGGCCGAGAATGTTATTCAGCAGTGCGCTGTAAACAGGCACGAAGGCAGAGTGTCGCACTCCTACTCGTTCAGTTATTTTCTCATATGATTAAAATCATTGTCCGTCCGGTCGAGTATATTCCATGGTGCTGCCACTGCCAGACACCACCTCGCAACAGACAACTAACCGGCGCTCGTCCGCTTTGTATTGGCAAACTTAATTAAATCCGCTTTCCAGCGACAAAACCGTGTGGAGGCCGCGAGCGATCTTTACTACTTTTACTACATCTCGACACAAATGTAATATTTCTACGCTAAACAAACAATATTTTCAAAATCCTGCACGTATCATCGAACATACCAATTACGAATTTTGAAGCATAGCGACTCAGGGACATTCACGACTACTAATTAATTAAACTAGGATGACAAGAGCGTTTTGTCATTAGAGCGCAGTAGTTGGAGTGAATGAACTTTTAGTGACGAGCGAATTGGAGAACAATGCAATGCGACTGCCGAACCATATGAGTAATACCTGCACTCGTATTGATTTGTATTCAATGCGATGCAATAACGCTTTACGCTTCAGGTACTTTCTTTTAATAATCACAGAATGTATATATATAATATCGCGTGTTCGCATTCAAAAAGGAACATCGATCGGCACAGTCGGAGACTTCATTACAACTTAATTAGTTAACGAAATGGGATCGCCGTTGCGGAGATTTCGCCGACGTGGGCTTATTATTCCGAAAACGGGGCCACATTATACACCGTATCAATCAGAAGAGCATCCTGAAATTAACGATGCTACTTACGGCGATCTGTTGGCGCGCACTGTGCATCGCGTATAAAGTACTAGCAAGTATAGGTGGGTTGAGGGGCATTTGAGCAAGTCATCGAAGGTGGCGGCTGAAAGAATTGCTTATCATGGAAAGTAGTTGCTGAGTGATGAAAGCGGTGTAAGCAGAGTGGTGGTCGGGTTCTCTCTTTGCAACAACACTGATAGACAGAGAGAGTGAGAGAGAGAGGGAGAGAGAGAGGGGGTGGGGGGAGAGAAAGCGAGTTTGTTTGCCGGGGAACCAACATGGCTCGAGGTAAGTGATGAATTCGCATTAGCGAGCGAGAGATTCCATTATTTCTGGCGGGTGAACGTAGATGCAGGAGCCTCCCATCGCCTCCCATCGTCTCCCTCTCTACCTCTTGTGGAAGCTAGCGCGCAACGATGTCCTGGACAAACGAATGGCTAGGTGGTCGGTATGTAGCAGTTAATCACGGTATTACCGTGACGGAGCGCCGCTAATGCGATGCCAATTTGGCGTTAAGAATTAATGTGCCCGACGCGCACGGCTTACCGGCTGTTATAGGGAATTCGTCGTGTTGGTGTCAGCGGGGATGAGCCCATGACGAAGGGCCATTCCACTGTTTAGCCTCGTGGAAATAGCCGAAATCGAGCTTGCGCGCATTTCCGAAACTAATGAAGTTATAGTCGGGCTATGCACGCCTTGGCGTGTGTGCAGAGTGTCGCTCTGAAGGGAAGGCATGCGGAACGGTGTGGAAAGTGTGTGTTAAATGGTGAGAACCGTAAGAAAAACTTGCCTGCGCTGCCAAAGGAAATTCATTTGGTGGAGCGAGTAGCGCACAAAGGACTAGAGCGCTAGGGGGAACAGGTCTCTGTGAGTCAAATGAATTCCCACGTGTTCCGGAGCCCTTTTACGCAATGAGCACGCGCGATGGGACGCTCGACAGGTGCGCTCTTTGGCCCGAGCAACACTGAACGTTGCAAGTACATTCTTGACCCGCTTGAGCAACGAAACAATCGAAAGAAAGAGAACCGGTACACGAGAGTTGTTACTTAGGAAAATATGAGTGGGCGCGGAAGAAGGGACGGTGGAGGAGGGTTCAACCCCCGACAAACATTAAAATGTAACAAAAGCGCCAAATAGTTTAAGGACCCAGATAAAAGATATCTTCTTGAACCACGTTGTCTAAAAATGAACTTGATATTAGATATATTCGATATGTAACAATATCATACGAGAAAGCCAAGTTTTCAATCAAAGATACCACAGATTAATTAATTAATTAATTAATTTATATGCATTTCATACTTTATAATTTGAAGTGAAAATGTGTTGAACTGTTCAAATTTGTTTTAATTAATCGATAGACTACCAATATGAGTCACATTTTGTCATTACTAACGGAGAAGACTATTACCGTCTTGCCGCTAAAATCAATAAATCGATATAATTCGGGATAAGTATCCTCGGCTGTGCGGCTGTTTCTCATTGTGATGTGGACGGTGGTCGCTACAGCTCGTTGCGGAGTCCGGTAAGACGCAATTTAAGTGTCGCTGCGCGGGTAACAAGAGAGCTGAAGCAACGGCTGTGTTCAAGCTTTTTCAGCGCCGACTTGTTAGCGTGGCTCTGCATCGGACCTGAAACTTCGACACTCCACGTTTCTTCGTTTCCTTCTGCTAACAAGCTCAACAAGCGGAAACTTTTCGGAGCTTTATCTCGCCCGGCGCCGCTCCCTGCCGCAGCTCTGAGCGAAAGCTCTGTGGTCACGTGTATCCTGTTCCAGTGGCATATGGATTATCTTACTCCTAATTTAATGGCCCCGTATCATCTCCCTCCATTCCCTGGGGGGATGAGTACTTCTTATTACGAGATCTCTCCGGGTCGCCTTATCTTTACTGTCCGTGTGCCGAGTCTTTTTAGAGCTTGAGCTTGTGCCTGTAGACGTCAATACGGATGGATATCGAGGCTCAAAGAGAAATTGGGCGTCTTCGGGTACTTTTCGGGTATACGTGGAAATAGACACTGAATGCACAATACGTCGAAGGTTGAAGGTGTCAGTGCCAAGAGTGATCGCTTCGCTTTCATAGAGTTTGCGCGCACGTGTAGAAGAACGGAGTTACCGCACTACGCGACGGGAGTTTCTTACAGGAAATTAAATAGTGTAATCAAGTACTAATTAATCATTGCGAGCGATATGAAAAAGCGCGTCCACTTACCTCCTGTCACGAGAACAGATTTTATGAGAGAAGGCGAGGCATTTATCAGGAGCTTGCGGGAGAAGCAGGTTGAAGCTCCTTCATTTATATCGCCGTCCTTAAGGGGTCGATCAATCGTTCCTCTTGATTGCAAGCCCCGGCGCTTCGCATGCCGCGTGGAATTAAGTTTGATACCGTTTAAGACCGACATACTCTATTTGTTGTTACAAGAAATTCTCGGAATAGTCAATGGACAATTCTTGCACGTTCTGTGGACATATGCCGATTTAGGGGTGAGAGTTTCCAATCGAGAGTTTTCATTGGATTGTTATCGACAGTTTTCATGCTGGGCGCGAGTCAGTTAAAAAGCTTTCCCTAAAATAAGTGGAGTTCGGAAATCCGGCAGATAAGATGAATGCACGCGTCCATTCAGCGGACTCAGCAGATTGAAAGGGCGGTGACTGTTGCTTTCCCTCTCTATCTCATCTCCACGCATTCTTTAGAGGGGATTGAACGAAGAATGGAGGGAGAGTATATATCGCCGGGGCAGATACGGAAGCGGACTCGATTTTACTATATTGTTTTCAACCGGCAAATTTCGCGCTATCTATGAAACCGGAGCTCCCTTTGTGTTTGGCCGGGCGAGCAACGCTTGATTAAACATTGTGACGGGAATGCAATTGAACACGCACCGGGTGGCATCAGATGGTTTCGTCGAGTGCTTGCATTCGTCGGCCACTCACGAAAAGCCGCGCGACCCGCTCTGACCCACGAAAGCGTTGCCTGTTTTCGAGAGGGAGTCGTTAATGCCCAATCACTCGATCGCTGATACTTCCAATCACACTCGAGCAGAAAACCGATGGCGAGCTCGCGCGCCAGATCTGGCACTGTTTTTTTTTTGTTATAAATCTCCGGTCGGAATGTCGGACGCCGAGCAACACTGGAATGCCTCGAGGAGAGTCAAACACCGAATTAAATTCCGCACTGCTTCCCCGAGTACTTCTACTGGGCAATCGATCACGGGCCGACCCCTCGCGTTGCTTAAGGACACCTGAAAGATTCGCCTATGTGAGTTAAAGTCTAGAGAGATTCCTACATTCCCCTAGTTCGAAAAACACTCTCCGAGGTTACACGCGTTTCTTAGAGTATGCGAGATAGCGCCAAATTCCACAAATTAGCATATTCGTTTCTCAGTTTCATTTCTTATCCCGGAGGAAAAGATAGTGGAATATCATTGACAGCTGCATCATATTATTTTTCTCCTATACATCCGTTCAGATTATTGCATTTTGCTCTCGAAGATTTTGGCTAGGAAAGGCGATTCCGAAATTTGTCCAATTTTATCATGTTTTTCCGACTGCTCATTCCTCCACAGCTAGAGTTCAGTATCTCATGACAATTGGCACTGATTCTCAGAGGGCGCGCGTCGTAGAATTGAATCAGTAGTGTTGATTTATTGGCAGTTAGCGCGGCAGCGAGCTAATGAGTGATTCGTCCGTCACCCTTTGCCTGTCGCGTATCCCTCCTGCGGCGTGTTTTGAGTTTATGTAATGCGTGCCACTTCCGTATTCCGGCTCAGTGCGCGCGGATATAGTCGGAGCATACATTAACTGGACACGGCGCGCTCGTCTGCCCGTACGTGTCAGCTTCGAATTCCTCGTCTCGCTTCCGCCCAGGCCTCGTACACATGCTCGGCCGCTCGCAGAGGTCTGCAGCGGGATGTGTACATGCACGAAACAATTTCAGGTCTCGCTCGTCCATAGGCCGAGGCCTGAAACCCTACTTTGATCTCTTACTCTCCCATTCTCACACTCTCTCACTTCCGCCCACGTTAGCAGTAACCTCGCCGCTACCCGCACCATTTGCAAGATCCAATTTGTCGCGCTCCTGTAGCCGCACGATTAGGCGATCGGTTCGATAGCAACCGTCGCGGCCGGCCATGCGCTGACCTATACTACTTACCCGGTAACTACTGCCGGCCACGTAAGTTAAGTAGATTAGGTACCGCCGATGCGACCATGTGTTACTGATAATAAAAATTGTAAGTTTTTCAGAGAAAAGTCTACATCAGGATTAAAAAGGCTCATGCAACCGTACGTACATACGAGGTCATGTTGGTATTAACTATTACCATATGTCAAGTTACGGAAAACCAATTTCCAAAGACCAACACCAACAGGCTTGTTTGTTGATCGTACGAGAACGATGGAAGATATGGGTCCGTTTGTCAGAGATGCTTTAACCGAAGGGCACACAGCTCTGCCGAATCGAAGTGTTTCGTCAGCGCAGGTGTGTACGCGGCGAGCTTGTGATTGCGTACGATCGCATGCTGGGTCGCACTCACTGCTTACTATCGTCGGTACACACGCAATAATTCTGCAGCATGCGTGTGCCCAGCTAGATTATCGTATCGTCCATTTGCTGACGCGCTTGCGTTCTCTCAAGATTGCTGAATTTATCAGGCCAATGCGGTAGCTGCCAATTATAGAGAGCAATGCCTGTTTGCCGCGTACGGATTCGCAATGGCAAATCGTATCTGACCGCTCCTTCGCGATACAATCAGGCCGCTTTGCAGCTGCAGATTGCAGATTGTAGTTGCTACCAATCAACCGCGCGAGTTCAGTCGGTCATTTTTACCGTTTCGTTCGCGGTAGTCCTCGATATATCTCTGATGTGCCACTTTAGCGGCAGGTAGTTTGCTATTTCATCTCTGGCAGTTCCATTTGCACATCGTGAATTGATGTGTAATTTCGATAATGATATGTAATTCGATAATCTCTAAATCGCAAAAGGACATTTTAGCACATGGGCCAGAGCAATTAATGTTCTAATCCTTCATTTCTGCTTAGTCGCGTGTATGTACACTAACAACAAGTAGAGGTTGGGGTGGAACAACGGCACGATTTAAATGTAATGCTAATGGTAAATTGTGCCGTTGTTTCTGTTCCACCGAATAATATGCATTACCGCTCCAATCACTTTCTAGAACAGCGCATTTACCTTTATAGTCCACACAAAAAATGCACTCATAATCTTGTACAATTATTCCTACTTTTACATTTCTCGAGTAATGTTCAGTTTGCTGTTATACTTTCAAGGAGCATCACTGCTTGCGCAGCAAAATAAATACGAGAAGTACTTCTAAGATCGTCATCTTATCCTTTGAGTCCCGGGACCCTCTCTCTCTCTCTCTCTCTCGAGAATATCGATTACACTTTTCGAGCGGTAAGCAGAGCCATTGAGAAACTCGGATGGTTTATTCCGCAGTTTCTCGGCGCAGTGGCGACTGGACGAAGTTCAATGTCTGCGGGAGTAGAAGGTAGGGGCGAGTGCGGCGACTAGTCTGCCGAGTCTAGTACATAAAAATAAAGGTAAACCCCGACGGTGGTTGGGTAGGGGGAAGCTGCTGCTAGGACTGGAGCCTGTATTCCAATAGTGCAGCGAGTAGAAGAGAGGACACGTATTGAGTTCGAGTTCTGGTTCGAGTTCACGCTCGGGCCTGCTGTATAACTTCGCCTTTAAGTTTTCGCGAGACGCCGCTCCACTGTCCCAGAGAGTAGTAGCTGCTTTTGAACTGAATACAAAGACGTCGGGACGCAACCGGCAGCGAGCGAGAGCCGAAACTTCCCCCGTCTCTGTCGCCCCGCCAACTGCTCCCTCCACTTCCAGGCCAGTCTTTATTTTTGTCTTCAGTCTACCCTTCGACCCGCCGCCCTTTAAAATTCGCCCGGCGAAAGACAAAGTTTCGGAAAAATACGTACTGACCTGATTATACCCACTGATTTAGCTTGGAATTCGCGCAGAGCACACCATTTCCGCCGAAAGAAGGTGAGTGAAACATGCGAGTCGGTATAATTCGCTCGCGAAGTGCAGCGCGCTCGGCAACATCTGTGTCACAAGTTCGTTTGGTTTCGACAGTTAGCATCATTAGTAACGAGAAGTTGGACGTTTGAAATAATGGCGCACGGCGAGAAAAAGTTTGGATAAAATGTTCGACGAACTTGTAAGCTGCAGTCAGTGTTCGCTGAGATTAAAGGGGCTGTGCTCCCCTCCCGCCCTTCCATCCTCCCTACTTCGGTTGCCTTCGGGGAGAACCTTTGCTTAACAGACTCCGACGAAAGGCGTTTGCCTCGTGATTGATAGGCATTACGGAAACACGTCACAGCCATAACAGGCGGATATAAATAATGGTATAGGGCGTAATTATGCCGAAAAAGTGGGCCTATACTTCCTTCATAGACAGAAAGATTTATATTCATTCGTTCACTTACTCAAACATTTGACTCATATTGGCTGTCATTAAAAAAAAGTTGTCACGATGTATTGGATCGTTTTTCATTTTTTTAACGAACGTAACCAAGACTTTTATATCAGATGACGTTATCCGTGATACCCAGAAGGTTGACTCTGGCTTACATGGAACATGACATCGATCGGGTTAGTAATGAACTGTCGTCGAGACATACAGCGGCTCATTAGTTATCGCATGTAAGGGGATCTTTATAAAAGGGAATTCAATCTCGCTGGGTGATCCTAAGTAGAAATCCAGGTCGCAAAGTATCGCCGGATAGTGGACGACTGAATCCGATCTGGTGGCGCGACGGGGCGGATCGAATGCTCCAGTGTATAAGGTTTAATGACAGAGAAGAAAGGATACCTTTCAAGCAGGGGATAGCGTCAGCCCGTAGGAACGACTGGAAAGAGCGGTCGAGGAATGAGCGGTCGGGCATGTTGAGGCGCAATCGGGATTCGTTAGTTGAAGATAATACCGGGCGCCATTACAATTTGACCTGGGCTCCGGCAGCCTGATTCAGTTGTTCGCCAGTACTCGAGGCGATCGGTGGCGGGCTACTACCTGTCGTAATGCGCTCAAGTTCCCACGTGCATTAGTTCCGTTCCCCTGTTAAGAGGATGTGTATATACGGAGTTTGAGTTTGCCAGGAAAGGCGAAGTTCTCTGCCGCCGTGCTCTGTTATACTCGCACACACCTTCGCCGCTCACCCCCTGCACTGCTTCGACCCAGAGCCAGCTCCACTTCCCTTGTATATGTGTGCACATCCGCCCTTGATCTGCCTTAGGAACACACTGCCGGACATGGTGTCGAGTACCTTCCCAGTACCGTGGGAAGGTTCACTGAGCATATTTATACTAAACTGCATGTTTAGTATAAGCGCATCGCGCCCCAATCTAAAGGACCCTTTGGAAATTCCCGATTACTAAGTAATTGCACGTTCGCCAAATACTAGCTCCCACTGAGGATATCAGTCTTAGATCGCATGTGTCGAACACTATCCGCTTAAACAGATCCAAATCAAAATAGACCTAACCTCAGAAGGAATTATCCCCATTAGGGTACGGCAAATAGGGTCCTGATCGGGTTTGCCCCGGGATGATCTGCTCGAGATATATATGAATGGATAATAATTTGTAATTGTATACTTTTATCCATACTACACAATAATAAGTACGAAGTAGCAGTGGTCCCTACTTTAATGGCAAAAAATGTACGCTTAACTGAAAGCACATCTGCAAGCGAACCAACAGATTTTCTAATCAACTCCCCCGTCGTGTATTAAAGAGTGGCTTAGCTCTAAGGCATAACTTTTAGTACAAGCTGCGCGCTATTAATTGTGAGCCTAAACAGACGTTCCGCGACAGTGTATTGTGCGTCCGAATAAAGCCGAAGATTTTCGGGGACACGCGACACTATTACTAAACCGGGCGAGATGAGGTACTCCCTCTGCATTCTCGCGTGCTCGTAAGCGCGGAGGTTTACTGCACTGGAACATGTGCCGGGATAACGACTTCCTCATCAGCACAATGTCAAATCTCTGACAGGGTGTGCACGCGCCTCTGTGACTGTGTATCGCGGGGTTAGAGGGCAATGCAATTCAAACCTCATCGCAGGGTGCTCATGTATAGTAGAATGAACCAAGTGAGGTGAAAGCGAGCGCTACTGCAAGCCAGACGAGGAGGCGAATCCAATGAACGGGTTGAAGAGTGCGCAAGTAAGTGTACGAGGGCATTTTTATTCAATTCACGAAGAACATTGCGAGTGCGCAGGAAATAGTGGGAAATGAGGGGAGGTCGCTTTGAGGAAGATTAATAGGTCGCGTCCATTAGAGCTGTAGTTAAACTGAGTATGACATGCGTAGGTTAAAGCATCTACATAAGTGAGTTCATGATGACTTATAGTATAATTCAGACACGTATATCGCACGCATATGAAGGTGTAAATGGTGCACATGAGTAAAGCTCTGGGGGAAGCGATCTGAGGGAAGCAAGGAGGACACATTGAGGCTTTTCTTCCTACAGCTCGTCCTCCACTTGACATGAATATGGGCAGATCTGAGAGAGGCTTGTTTCCGTATCGAAAAGCCCGTATCGTTACATGTATAGTAAACGAGTCCCCGAAGAATCTCTTGTTGAAAGTAGTCGTTCTTCCATTATGACCACTTGAATAGGTTTTTCGAATGTCTTCCCTCCCAGTGACACAGGGCCCTCGATGCTAGCCGATTTATTCATATTATTCGGCCACTCGTCTAGCAACGAGAGTCCCACGGATATCGTGGGGGAGGCTCATTCAAAAAAACCATTCAAGTGTGGTCATAAAGGAGCAACAATTTCAGCGGGACAACGTCAGGTAGAGAGAAGCGTTCTCATTGAAAAATGACTACTGGGAAGCCGCAGGAGAGTGGAATGAGGACGACGGAGGCTGTGCTGGTCCGCCGTAATACAAAAACGGAACGAGTGAATACGCTTTTTTTTTCTCCAAGCCGCATCCCTGGGTCCCCGGACTCCTTAGATTGATTACGCGAAACTTTTTCGTGGAATCATGGATCGCGTATCAAACTGCCGGTACCCCCGAACTTGTTTTGTTCTCCCTACGGCCTAGGATCCATCTCACGCTGATCCGAAAGTTAGTTATGTAGCGCGTGGTCTACACGAGAAAAAGGACCTCGCGTCGTCTTTACAGCTCGGCAACAATATCATTATATCCAGAAGCTGCCCTAAGCAAGTACTCGAGGAAGAGTTAAGTTAGGATCCTACTGTCCAGACGGTGCATCAGCACGAGGGAAGCTTCGCCCGCGTTAGGTCTAGGTTGGTTTAGCCTGGAAAATTGTTGATCCGCAGTCTGACAATGCCTCCTCATTATGCCTTACCTTGAGCAAGTGATGGCACTAAAGTACCTATAATACGTGCCTGCACAGCGGCTGCTCACCGCCTGCGAAGTTTCAGCCTCCGGCGAGAATTACGCACACTGAAAGTTGCTATCGCACAATGGCCGGATGCTAGTTGCGCATCTGCAGGCACGTCGTGAAAGAAAAGGTAAGCCGAGGCGAGACACTAACAATAAGACGTCCTAGCTAGCTGTGCGAAAGTTACTATCAAGGCGAACGTGCTTTTCCCGAGATCGAAGTGTCGACTGGAGAGGCACAGATAATTCGTGCGAGAGGTAGTTTCGATTAATTAAAGTTAGCTAGTTGACAGTAAGGTTTGAGCGATTGGGAAAGAAGGGGGGAGTGGGCGCGAGGAGTGCGAGAGGATGAGTTTTATGTAATGAATTACATGGGTTATTGGAGAAAGCGGTAAGTCTAGTGGTGAGCACAGGTACCTGGGGATACTAGAGCTGGCTTTTCGACTAGGCTCGACTAATCCCCGTAAGAGCAAAGTCCCAAAGCTACGAAAGTTCGGCTCAGTGGAACTTGCTCTTTGCCGCTTGATACAGCAGCGGCGAGCGATACTATCTGCTTATGTAGGAGGAGTAGGAGCAACATACTACGGCAAAGGCTGCTGAGAGGAAGAAATCTGGCGCTCGTGACTGCTCGCCTATCCTTACTTACTTGCCTTTCGCCTTTAATACCGGGGATAAGGACATAAGGGGGAAAGAGTATAGCTAAGAGACGTGGAGTAGTCGTCCCTCAAGCAGTTTGCCATCCGCCGCGGCCGGATTCTATTGCCGGCCGACTTCCATTCAATTCGCTTTATTGAACTTCGCTTAATTAATCCAGGCCGTGAGAGTGCTTGCCCAATTGTAAAGTGCTCTTCGCGTGATGAAATTTTGATCCGGCCTTGGGACGAGATGCTGTTAGTTGCGGTGGACCGATCGGACCGACTCCAATCTTCTCACTGAACCCTATCCCGAACTCCCCGAGCTTGAGAGAATGGTGGTCTACCATGTCCTTTGTTCCGACCTTACCTCGCCTCGCTCTGGAACGCCCTGAATACTAGCTGATAGTTTTCCTTTTTTATTCGAGTGCAGGCTGCATAGATTTTTACGCCACAGGCACACCTTCCTCCATGGCTTAAAGTTCCACTCGTTCGCTGCGAGAAAAGAGAACTCGCTGCGAGTCGCCGCGCGCTCCGGATTTCAAAAACTTCTCGGGAAATTAATTCTCGAATTAATCGTACTTTAAACGGTTATTTCACCTCGTACTAGTTTGGTTTTTATTGCGATGAGAGTGGGTTCTTTCTTACATTAGCCTGGTATAAAAGAAACAGGTCGAGAAAGTCTGAGGCGTAAATTATTAGCGGTTAAGTTTGTTTCATTTTTAGACACTACTTTGGCGAAATTACTTCGTCTTTGCTTATAACGCCACCGAAATGTTACTTATTAATAGTACTAATTTCAGTATTCCGAAACTAATGAGTTGTATTGGCTCCCTCTCTTCATAGTTTGCGTATAATTCTAGCAATGCACGATTGTTTTTTCCGTCCTTCTGTACGCGGATGATATTGGTAAGTGGATATTTTAATTGGTCTTATCGAATTTCGTTTAATTACTGCCGCTGAACGGGCTGCTACAACGATCGACCACCCAGTCTGATAGCACTGTTCGAAAGTCCCGCAATTTGCGATTTAAAATGGGTACTGCGAGAGATCTTTTAGCCCCGGGATTGGAAATTGCTTAATTAATAGCGCACGGAGCTAAAGACTGACGGAGCGGCGTTGCTTTCAGATGCATTCGTTATCGCTCCTACTCCGACAACGAGTAGGAGCCCGGTAGTTAACGATAGCGAGAGAATCTATTTTCTAACCCAATTAATACTACAGCGAGTGACACGGATCCGGCAGAAATGAGCCGGGCTTAACCCAAATAAGACTTTAATAGAAAGTTCCGACTGAATTTCCCGGCTAAAGTTTCGATGGAATATGTTCCGCCGGCGAGTATTTCACTGGAATTAAACTCAACTTGAATTCGTTCGTTCATTCCTTCCCTTCCCTAAATCCGTGTAACAGTGTTCAATCAACATATAATGTTATCGGGATTTCCAGAGATCTGTTAGTATTCGTTCACGCCCTCGACTCTCCTACTGTCCTGCGATGCTTTCGTGACTGAAGAGTCGCAGTGCGTATACGAACTCATTAAATAGGGTCAACAGTTTACTCCGCTTACACTGGCTAGAATGAAACATTGCCGCATTACCCGCTCTCCGCTGGCGCATTCTTCTAATTAACTGTAAATGGATGCTTCCCATTAATTTCCAGAAACTAGTTAGTCCCATTCCATTTACATATTTATATTATCATTCGCGAATCGTGTTTATGTTTGGCGATGGAGGTTGCGGAGAGCGAGGGGCAGCATTCTTGGTGCAAACAAGTTTAAAGAGGGTTCGTCGTGGAATATTGCTTGCTCGGTTTTGCCGGGGCGCTCCCACGCAAACACGGACATTTTAATCGCTGGGGCGTGTTTGCCTTGATAAATACTAATACCTGGCAATTCGGCGAGAGCCGCAGCGAGGTTAGCCCCGGGGGGCGATGCCAATACTTTTCATCAAAGACAGAAATTCTTTAATTAAACCGGCCGGGACACCGCGTCCGACCGCGCTCGGTGGGAAGAGCTGCCGCAAAAGCGGCGATATACCGGCGTATCAGTTGCGGGCCGAGTCATATCAGCTTTGTCGTTGATTTGGTTTCGGTTTCGAGAATCCAATACTATTAACGTGGGTGTGAGTGATCGATTGGCCGCTCGCCCATCATAGCATGTTGGCTCGCCGCACTGCTCGAAACTGAATAGCTGCGCCCGCTAATCTTCGCCTAATCCTCTTTAAAGCGCAGCTGGACATCACCGACACTGTTTCACGACAGGACGGAAATCTGCCGGAACGCTTTCCGGCAGTAGCTCGCAGCAGAGGCGCTCGCAAGCATACGCAACCCTCTTATTACTTATGCGAGGATGCGACAGGGTGCCGAGCCCGCGTCAAATGTCATCGTCCATCATCCCACCGATGCGAAACTCTGGGGAGACTTTATGGGGCCAGCAACGCATGCGGTATCTCGCATATGCATTGCACTAGTCCCACCCTCACAAAGGAGAACCGGCGAAATCAGCCCCAATTACGAGAAATGATACGATGACGTTGCAATAACTCGGCTACCGATTAAGGTGAACGTTATTTCAGTACTTAGAATCTGGCCAAAAATAGCACACGCCCCTCGTCAACTGGGAAAAGCCATTAAGATGATAGCTACTTTGAGATTCACCCGGATGAGCTTGCGAAAGTCGACTCCGTACGGATTTCCTGACAGAGCAATCCAAGCGAGAAGAGTTCGGATGCGCATATCTGAAATTCCTTTTACAGTCAAATACTAGAGTTAATGTCGTACTTGGCTGATAAAAAGGGTAAATTGAGAACTTTTGAGATTACTTCACTTCTAATGAAAGTCAAAATTGAGATATTAGCTCAGAAATATGATTCTCTGTATGTATAAGGTTAATTTGAGGTAGGAAACTGAATATAGTGAGAATGTAAAATAGTAGTCACTCATGTTGAATTTTCCCACCACGATGTGGTAATTATCGCTCGCCCCGGGCATGTTGCAGGGTTTTACACGGCCAGAAGTTTCTACTTTGTTCGTTTATGAGGTTCGTATTATTTCATATTGCGATTGTTGTTAGAGTCTGAATAAATCGCACTGGATTTTTTCGTCTCTGCAAATTCCCTGGCGCATTTAATGTCCAGCAAGGCTTGGCATCGAATAAGTAATGAGGGCTGACATCTGAACTAATATTTGTTGAAGCTTCTTCAATCTTTTACTGATGTACTCTGAGTCAAGACAATTTGAGCTGCCCTACTTGGTTTAGTTTCGCTCTTCATCCCGATGCCCCCCTTCCAAGGTGTTACGACTCCGGTAAAAGCTGCCTCGTTTCCTAGAGAAAATTCTCCATTGCGCACTGCTTAACTTGTATTGGGAGCTCTCAACCCAACACCGACGGTCGAAAGAGACACTTCGTAGCGAGCTGGAGTCACGTTTGCCAAAATTTCATTTGAGCACTCGAGAGCGGCCGAGCATTTATTCGTTAGCGCGTCTTATCTTCGCCGGATAAACGCTCGCCATTCCAGCGAACTCGCTAGTTCCGGATAGCATTTTCCTCGGTGCATTGGGGAATCGGGCTGCGCACCGCAACGCGTCGGGAAATTCCCGATTTAGTCTCGGCGGTGTGTACTCGTCCTATGGAGAATCATTCCGGGGAGGAATTTACTGACTCTGCCGGATAGTAGTCGGCACACGGCCGCCTCGAAGGTAGGAACACACTTTGTTTACCCTCAAACTCCTTCCACGAATTTACAAAGGAGCATTTCATATGCACCACTCATCGTGATCGATTGTGAAAGAGAGTTTATCCCACTCGAATGAAATTGTTTGACTTCCGTCCCAGCGCCAAACTCACTAGCTCTCTCTCTTTCTTCTTTCCTCTTCTGCTCTGATGTGTACTTTGTCGGTTTTCGATTTTCGTCGTTTCTGATCATCCCATGGCGGAAAAACAAAGCGTTTCATTCAATTGATCACGACCTAGCGGAATGTCGCATCATTTTTCTATTAGCTCGAGAGAAATAATCAAAGTTACGAAAGTGGCGCTGCTACTTATTCGGAAAAGAGAACACGAAGCTTCAATTTCCTCTTGAGACTCCTTTCGGCGCGTTCCGTGTAATTCGGGAAACGAGAAATTCTTTGAGGTGCTCTCGTGCCCTGTTTTCTAGTATACCCTGAATATCTACGGATCTGATCTGGCTTCTTTGAATTATTTATTTCATTTCCACTAGCGATTCGGTTGGCAGCACTATTGGCGCCCCCGCACCAACTTCTCTCTTTCGGAATTCCTCCGCAGGACATTTTCATTCCTCCATTTCACTTAGTGTGTGACAAAGTGCAGTCGCGATTCGGCACGTCCTATTTCCTTAAGCAACGTCCTTTGCGTCTTTTCTTTCTGGGAATTCACGTTTTCCGTTTGGCGATTCGCCGGTTAGATCGTGTTGTGGAATTGGAGGAGCCAGTGAAGGGATGAGGGCAGAGAAGGAGAGGAGAAGAGGACGCAGACATGTAGACGGCACTGGGCGCGTACAGATGCGCCAAATGCGCTCTCGCGTGTAGTTTGCAAACACGCGGGTTCCTGGGAAACTCTCAGTTCTGCAGCTGCGGCCCCCAAACCACCCGAACCACCCTCGTCCTCACGATCGCGCGGGCAACGTCGCCCGACGAAACCGGTAACTGCGGCTAACCGGTTGGCTAAGGAACCACCTTTCCACTCTGTCTCTTCCTGCACGATCCCTCTGCGTGCCCGAACACCCAACTCTCTTTTTGAACACCGAAGCCACTTGACCTTATCTGCTCGCTCATCCGTCTGCATTGGTTCCAGAGTAACTTACGAACAAAGCACGCAGGATACGGGTGCGGTAGTTAACGCGGTAGTGACCTTTGTAGTCAAGTGCAAAGAGAAGGACTGTGCGAAAGGAACAACTGTGGAATAAGATCAAGGATCATAGATAAAACCATGCCACTAGGCAGGTGCATCTCGACGAATAAAGTGGCGAATCTGTGGAAGTCCGGTTTGGAGGGTGCTTTAAAGGATTTACTTGCGTGCGCCGGGCGCGTGAGGTCCTCCGCGGGGTGAAACGTGTCCTACAAGTAAATTATGGCCCAGACTTTGCTTTGCTGCTGTTTGGAACACACTGGCCGGGACGGCTGGTGGCGGCGAGGGTAGGGCTTGCCCTGGACAAGGGTTTAATCGATAGTAACGCGAGGCACTGTACCGCAGATAGAGATAAGAAGTGGCCATAAAGCACACTGAACCGGGGAGAACCATTGCAGAAAGATAGTTTATGTTATGTTGGGAGCGTGGGATTAACCCTCGTGATGACTACTCCGTCTCTTTTAACCACCCTTCCGTAAAAAAGGCAATCGCAGCCGCAGAAAACCAGGGCGGGCGATCCATTTTAGTTTGTGCGACTAATTTCGCCGCCGCATGGCCCGGCCCCTTTTCTATTCTCTACGATTGCAGGGAAACTTTAATGCCGTAAGATTACAAGTTGAAATCCGTGGAATTAATGACACGAGGAGGACTGAGGGATTTTCGTCCGCGTCAAATTAAAGTTTCGTTTTCAATCATATCTAGCGGCTCAGGGGGGGCAGTAAGCAATCAAAGGGTTTCATTGCTCAAACACGTCGAGCGACAGAGGAAACAGGTTGGCTGGCAGAAGGGAAATCGATGTTTTCACGAGGGCCGAGCGGCTCTCTGTTTTCCTTCGATGGCACGAATCACGGCTCGAACTCGAACGTCGCCCGGGGCCAGTCATTCGAGCAGATAAGAAAGACAAAGGCAAAAAAATTAATCACACCGAGGGGGCGGCGAGGGGGCGACGGGCACGCTCGCGCCCTTCCGGTCCATTTTCACGGCCCATTTTTCTCGGATCATGGCCGGGTGTGGCATGTATGGGTCTGAGGTCTGAGTAGCATGGGGACTCGTGGCCTGAGAATCCGCGGAGGGAGAGACGGAGAGAGTGCCCGAGCGAGGAATGCGGGCCATCGTTTCAGCGTGATTTTTCACCACCCGCTGAGAAATGGTACCTGTGGAAGGGAGCTTCTTCCTTCATGTTCCGGTGACTTGTACTCCCACTGTTTTGGCCTCGCCGAGCAATTCCTCCCGTAATACTCCTCTACCCACCCTCTCTCCCCTTCTCCATCCCACCCTCTCCCGTTCCGTCTCGTAGAAGCACCCGGTAGGATCAGCCACTTTATACGCAAAATTCGTCTCCCCGGTAATACGTGCGCTGTCCTTATCCCTCGCTCTCCCAGATTTATTACGGAATATACCTTGGTACCCCCGCATATTAATCCACGGGCTATTCATCTTCCGCTTTCTCTCCCTGCCATCGGAGCGCGAGCGGAGCAATGATACGGCGGGAATAAAACACGCTGAGTATACTGGCCGCGTGCCGGGAGTATGCTAATGAGAAGCGTGCGATATACATATTTTCTCGTGGGAATAATGGTGGGGTGGGGGGTGGGAAGGTAATAACTGCAAGAGAATACTAGCCGATCCACACGTGTACACGGCAAAGTCGGATGAATGAGAGCGGTAACGAGTGCTCGCGAGTTAATTAGCGTGGCCTAATGAATTTCGAGTGGCAGCCGTCGGACGATAATAATAAATTATGTCTAGGGCGCCGATCGGACAGACGATCGTGTAGTTAAGGAGCAGTCGGCGCGATTATATGGGGCCTATTGATCACTCATTAATGAAACGGCCGTCTGATACGTTCGCTGAGTTTCTGGCACACTCAAGTATCGTATGCCTCTGGGCCACTTGACAGCTCAATATTTCACTACGGACGTCCGATTTCGATGGGCGACCGTATACCCGCAATACCCATCCACTGACGATTGCATCCGCCGTTATTACACTCAGACTACATAGGGCGAGATTGATAATGATTGATATTAGTTTCAATCTTAATGTTATAGTAATTAGCATTTCACTTGATCTTGCAAGGAATCAGTTGTCAGTGAGACAAACTAGTAAGGTGGGATAGATATGTAATCCTATCGGAGTAATGGGTACTGCAAGTGAATTGGGTATTAATCAAGTAAAATTGGGACACGGTGAAAAACGTAGTTCGAGCCGGGCCAAGACTTGGAATTTGACGACCTGATCCGAGATCTTCGGTAATTCAATCATCGAAGTGGACGGGCCAATTAGTGAAATGAGCGAGTGCCCAGGCGGTCCATCGCCAAATGTAACAGAAATCTCGCACGGGTAATTACTTTGCACTTTCAATGGCGGCAATACCACATGTTGTCTACAGCATTAACAGGATTCGCGTTGTACATCCGCAATCAGACATATGTACTCACTATGTTTAACCAGATTGATCTGGGTTAGTCCGCGTATACTGTGGTCAGTGGTCCAGGAGTATGTACGTGTAATCATTGCCGCATCACGTGGGCCAGCGATGACCAACTTTTAAATCATTTTTAATGCTTCACCAATCTTGCCCGTTCAGTTGGTCTATTATTCCTATTAATTAGGGCAATTAGCGCTAACTATCCTATGTCCCCAACTATCCCGAGTATTGTGAATGTGACTCGGATCATATTCTCTACTGCATACATACATATAGTTTGACGTCTCGTTCTCAATAGTCATTGTCTACTGTCTATTGGGAAACGGATTGTTATGCCAAATGCAATTATTGTCTCTCGAAAGTGCTCTCCCAATGCAACCTAGCACGGGTATAACCGGACTGCGGTGCGAGGACGGGGGCGGGCACTTGCATCTTGATACATAGAGGAAATAATCAAACGTGAAACATAAAGCTCCTGCAATTTTGCGCAGAGATTATAGCTTCGATTGAAACTTTCGTAACTCGAATCGAATTCCTGGTCAAGCATATACATCCTTCGCAGATAAAGAAATATTAGAGTTAGAGCCCATTCTACAAAGCAGTGGGTTATTGAATTGAAACTAAGGGATTAGTTAAATTTAAATAATCCAATGTTTTTTCGGTCAATTATTTAATGTATTATTGAAAACGCTGGATTAAGTTCGAAGACCTCGTGGAAAGTTCTTTCCATTTCAGTACCACACTAGTCGGTATAAATATTCTTGCGGATTCCTCTGAAGGCAACTATCGGCAAAATAGCAGGAACTTGGCCAATCTAATATCTTTCCATCCGTCGTAAGAGGGTGTAATATGTGTCCGTGTGTGCGAAAGCCGGCTCGGAGGCTGGAAATAGGGAATGAGTAAGAGAAGGGGCGGAAACGAGAGGGCCGGGGCATTTTTTTGAGGTCAGTGTCTGCTTTTCACGTCACCTGCTACTGCACTCGAGAGAGCCTCTGCGTGCTGTGCGCATAAAGCTTCTCTCTCCCGCTTGCTAGCAAAAAATCTTTTGCTTTACCTCGCTTCCTACCGAGAACGCAACTTCTGTACACGAGTTTGCGCCGTACACTTTCATCCCTCATTCTTTCGTGTAACCTTTCCCTTCGCTCCCCATCCTCGCGGCGGTGCTAGGATAATCCTAACTAATTTCTCTCGCATCATTCCTTTTCCAAAAAGTCGAGCCGGATCTGGAACTAATTGGACATCCACGATGCGCCGACTCTAAACCCTTTCCACGCGCTTCCAATCGAGCGCGTAAAGTTGTCAGCAGGGCGGAGGAGTCCGCCAATTATTGAAAGTTATATGGCAGGATTATTGGAAGCGAGCGTGTACTCACAGATCTCGAGGTACTTCTGGTGGACCGGGTCGTATTCCTCCCATACGAGACTTCGAAAACGATTCTTCTCCCTGCTAGCTGGGAGCATCATCGAGTCGTTTCTACCATGGTGTTCCACCGAATTCGGATTCCTGTAACAGAGTGGTCAGGGAAATGAGTTAGTTTATGAAGAAATATTTCTAATATATTACATTTATAATATAGCTCAGACACATCGCTGCGTGGACGCACAAGAAGCCTGTTCTGTTTCAGCACTTCCACTTGACTTGAAATGGAAGTCTAGAATGGCTACGTTAGCATAATATCTGGAGATTGGCATTCTCGAGGGGATGACGTGAATCGCCGATAACCACAAATGAATTGATCTTTAGATATCACATACAAGTAAAACCACAGGCTGGGGGCAACATTTCTTATCAGAAACTTATCAGATAGACATTAAAGTTCATAGCTTGTGCTTGTTTGTAAAGTACATATTTGAAAGATAGGCAACGCTGGGGTACAACGACGGGTTCGTTTTAAATTTTGCTTTTAGCTGAGGATATATGGCTGTTCATTTGAAATCGGCGGTGACGACAAAGTTGTCCTTGAAAAATGGCGTAATTTCACTCGTTTGTGGTTTTTTTGTATATGATATCTTAATGAAAATATGTGCTTCGGACACTATTAAAAGGTAATTCGGCACCGCAAAGCAGCGGCGACGGAGTTTCCCGTTATTGTCAGAGTAATTTGTGCGAGAAAGGCAACGGCCGGTACACCCACTCTCGCCAGATAGTTGCCAGCAAGTGAGCTTTTGTCTCGTGGGTGCAATACACGATGCTTCGTCGAGAGAACGTATATAACTCTCGCTCCTTCCAGTTGTGCACGTAATAGGGGCGCAGGGGAGCGTGCACGGTGCTCGCATCTCGCAAGCACGTGTTCGACATATAAGCCATCAGGCTCGCGGACATCCGGGCTTACTCTTCGCCGAATCACTTGCAAAGCCCCCTGTGTCTCGCTTAACATTCGGCGAGCGCTTGCGCGCTTGCGCGCGCGCATGTTTCCAAGCGCACTTAAGCAGTACCCAAACTCCAATCTCAATAAAATCTACTTTATGCGCAAACACGTCGGATACTATAAATGTAGATGAGATCAGCACGCCACGAGCAAAGTGGCGAGTTGCACTATTCGCGCAACTATACAACGGCAAGTGGAATACGCCGCTCCTTTGATATATCCGCTCTACATTCTATGAGCAAATCCATTTGGTAGGAGAGATGGAACCAGCAATTCTACCAATGCCGCCTAACTTGTTACGTCTTATCCTTGTTCCGCAATTTCTTTCCATAAGCGACGGTCTAGACGTTTCTGGTCGCTACCCGACAATCTTGGCGCAAGCCGCCCGGAGACGTTTCATTTTCTTTAGAGAGCTCGCCGCGCTCCCCCGCCTCTCAGGGGGCCAGCAAAGCAGGCAAAAGGGAGAAAAGTAAGGCGAGTAATAAAACTTTGATTACGCTGTAATCGTAGCGTTTAATGCAATAATAACTGCGAGGGAAAGCAGTGGAGAGATCGCGCGGTAGATTAGATCGCGCAGGGGAGGCAGAGACGGTGAAATAAAATAAAAAATCGGAAATTCGCCGATTTATGTTGTTTCGTGACCGAACGAACGCTCACACACACATATTCACACTGCACCAGTCCTACATTTCCCCGGGCGCACATTCGGTCGTGCTTTACGACGTTAATCGACGAGGGACGATGGCACGCATAACGCGATTAATTGCGCCTCTTTATAGAAGCAGCCTGCGGCCTTATCTGCTCGCACGCGTTGCCCGTCGGTAGATAGGGAGGCATAAAAAATAGATTCTCGCCCGCGGCAATCGCCCGGCAGGTGTACGGAATTACACGTACGTATGCGTAGTCCGCGGGACAGGGAAAAAAAAAAAAAAACTTAATTGACGCGGCCAATCGCACGCGTGATTTATGGGGCGACAGCAGCGCAGCTATCGATTGGCCGGTGTTCGCGGTGATAATAGCGCGCGCGTTATACCGATTTTGTGTATTAGTCACCGCGCAATTCGTAAGATTTATAGCCGTGCCGGGGATAAATGCTAAACTCTCTCCCACTCTCAGTGATCTTTGATTTCAAAGCGTTTGATGAATAACACGGGCCCGAGCGATTCGACCAATGGCATTCTGCTGGCCGGCCGGGGAGCCACGCACGCATCCCCCCACTGCGGCTGCATCGTGGGATTTTATGAACGATAAATGAGTGGGGGGAAAATGTTACTATGAATAACGACGGTACGGTGAGTCGACGAGTAATGGCGACAGAGCGGAAGCGAGCGGAGAGGGAGCAAATGTCTCGCGGCAAATTGAAAGCTCCAACTGAATAACATAGCGCGTATACTTTACTAGTTCTATAATTTGTCTGACGGGTCAAAACCCGCGCGCCTGAAAGCAGGCCACTATTTGCGTCCCGATGAGAGGATTTCGTGGAAAAAGCTCGCCCGTTTATTTAATAGTGCGCTGCCGTCCTAATTCGCTCGATTAGAGTTTTATCGGCCCGCCTTTTTGCCGCTGGACTTCTGTCGCTGTTCGCTCGACAGTCGTTATAGTTGATATAAATTGCGAAAACGCCGGCATTACTGCGGGACGATGCGAGGGGGTAGTTAGCGACGAACAATACCAATCACCGACGAAGCGGATTTGGAGAATTTACGGAATATTTTATGCGTCAAGTGCCGGAGCTGCCAGTCGACATGAGGTCAAATAGTGCCGCCGAATATTCAGAGATTTTCACGACGTTCGTTCGTTCGTTTCGGGGAGTAAATGGTCTTTTGTGTTTTAACATTTCTCGCGCACTACTTGCGCACATTTTTGGCTACGATTTTTGCATCAGCCTGTAAATTTAATGGGTGGCGTACATGCACTCTGCACTTCGTAGCAACGACAGTGGCAGCGACCTGGGTGAATAATAAGTAGTATAAGATACTACGCCAGCCGGCGTATTTCAGCGCGGTCACATGGTAGAGAAGTGCTCGGTCCACTTTAATTCTGCAATTAAAGAGGTAAACGGTAATGCTCGGATGCCCCAATTATGTCCTTCACGATTCAAGCAGTCGCAGTCCCTGACCCATTTTTTGTTTGTAGACTGCGCTCGAGGGAGTTCTCGCGCGATGGCAGTGTATTCGTCTGTCTGTGCCTGCGTGTGAGTAAAGGGAATATACACTGGGCCGAGAGAGGAGCCGAAAACTGGCGATCTCTCGTCACGACTTTCTTACTGCCAAGGTTTTTAATAACGAACTTTGATATTTATTTACAAAGACATACTCAGGATGGATTTGAATAATTTTCACATATGTTATATAGGATGCTTTCCCGAGTATTTTCATATTGTATATATATATATAGATGAGGGAACCTTATAGAAAAAAAGTTATACACTTTTAAAGATACCCATTTTTCGGTCCACCGCAGCCACCAAGAGTTGTGACATACACGTCTCTATATGAGAGAATTACTTTTGGATGGTCAAAACCACACCGGAGCCATTGTTCCACTTTCTCGAATAACGAAATAAAATACGCTCCGTGAGTGTGTAGCCTTCAGCTACAAATTTCTGAAGCCCCACTCAGCAATCTTAGCATTGCATACTCCAAGAGCTCTCATCCGAAACCGAATGCTGTATACCTAGCAGCATACGGACTTCGCGAACTTGGGCACGTCCTATATGCAGGTAGACGCATATCCACGTACGTCTAGTCTAGTATGTATGCAGTATTATTAGCCGAGGGACAATAGTCTATAACGCGCGCGTACCACCTGCACTGTGCGCACGTCCACATCACTCAGATGTAAACGGGCCCGGGCTTGCGCCAGCCTATTATCAACAGAGATGCAAATTACGCGATGCCAGTGGCCGAAAGAAGGCCCAAAGTCATCAGACTTGGCTCGGCCGAAACTCGATAGAGGAAGGGCTGTGTACGAGAGCGAGTCATACTTCAGTGACGCTAGCTCGTGGCTTTAAGAATCATTTCGCGTTACCGCCGCCACCTGGTGTTGCTCTTTCGCGGAAACTGTAAGGTGCACTCAGGTATTAAAGCAACTAGTTCGTTGCGCAGATCTACGTGTGCGAATATGTAGAAATATGCGGGTGTGTGTGAGTGTGTCAGATAGCCTTCTACCGCTTGAAAGATCCCGCGAAAGCGTCCACTTGTAAGCATTAAGGGGGAACGCCGCTTCCTTTACCTAGCATGCAAGCTTTCCCTTACGAGTGTCGCTGTGCGAATGAAAGAGAGAGGGAGAGAAAGAGAGAGGGGCCGGGTACTGTGTAGAGGGTAGACCTATGGACCCAGTGGTGCAGCGTGCACGCACCATAGAAATTCGAGTGATGGAGAGGATAGAGGGAGGAAGGTCGAGAGCAGCATGCGCCGCCGCTCTTCTCAAAAAGACACTCATGCTTTCGCCCCTATTATTTTCAAGCTACTCGGATGTGTCTCTTTTTTCGAGGGTGTCCTATTTACTTTTGAAGAGCATGTATATCTCGATTCGACCCGTACTCTCTTTCTCTCTCTCTTTCTCTCTCTCTCTCTCTCTCTCGCGCTTCTATACCTACAGCGGACCGAGGAGGCCGATCTCTCTCATGAAATTCTAGACACGAAGGTACGAAAGCACTTGCAGTCTGGCGAGCTGTTCGTCAAGCTCTATCGAGAAATGAACGCGCAACGGCTTCCACCGCCACAGAGCACTCCTAAGGGCCGACTACTTCCCACCTAATCTCCGGCTAGATTAAGAGCGACAGGTTCGCGTGGCCGCGAGAAATAAATTCAAATACCGCATTTTTATGGAGGGTGCGACCGGCTGAGTGAGTAGCAGCCATGTGGGCGTATAAGCGTGATGATGGGGCGAGGGTTGCCGAGTCCGTTTGCATGCGATCAGGATCGGCGAATTCGGGCGGAGCAGCGCGCGATCGAAGGAAACCAGATTCGACGAGTTCACCAGCGATTTGGCCCGCGGCCAGGAAGTTTGGCGCGAAGTAATGAGTGGTCCGCGATAGCTTCAAGGTTGGCTGGATGCTGCGGGGGAAAGAGGATAGGCAAGCTCCGTTACACCGCCGTAGGGAAGTTGGCAAGCCGAAGCACACCACTGCTGCCGGTCGGCGTCCTCCTCCTTCCTCCTCGCATCTTTTTCTTATCCTCTACGTTGAAGGATGCCGCTGGTGCCTTTGTGCGAGCTCCCATTCTCTTTCACTCACGCGTTCCCTTTGTTGACACTCAAATCGACTTATCGCACATGCGCCGCTCGCCACCCTTTCACGAGAACGAAGACGACAGCTCTCGCTCCTCGTAAAGCGTTGCCCGGTCAGCTGTTATATCAAGGTCCAGGGACTTAGCATGGCTTCCTTGTTATCTGGCCGTCTCCATGCACCACCGACACTTTTCCGTCTTCTATCCGCTGGATTGTGACGAGACCGAGCTTCGAATCGAGGCTTCGCTGACTGGAACATGGCTAGACTGCCGATCTATCAATCCAGTTTCACTTAAATTGCTGGTATCCTTCCATCAGCTCCTTTGGCTCCGAGCGTTAATGATCCTGCCACTTCGACTGACCGAGGGTGACTGATGAATGTGCTGGCGTTCTAATTGCCATTACACCTCACCCGTCCACCTCCAACTCGCCCTCTACCCGCTTCAACTCGCCCTCTACCCGCTTGCTCCGATGATCTTTGCCAGTGACGTATACCGAAAGGAACAACCTGTTGATATTCTAATAACCGCGGTCTTTAGTTAAATATGAAATAGCTGAAATAGCGTTCTGAATTGACTTTTGCACTCAAATGAAAATTAAGATTGCGAATGACCGGATGTTTGTCTGATTTTTGTAAAAGCTTTGACGGTAAATTGCGGTATACATATTCTCCTCTAATGTTTAATAACAGAATATTCTGATGGAACTGCTATTCATGTGCCACTTGATACGACGGTATACAAATTTTGATTGGATCAACGAAAGCCCCTGTGTATGGTTTGTGCGTGTGTGCATATCGGAGAGGGTACATGAGTATCCATATCGGACATGTAATATGACGGGGAGAGATTGCTATCGGTAATAGTGCGTGCCCCACGCATATAACTATTTGTTTTGTTCGAATAATACGCAATAAGTTATTACGACGATCAAAATGTGAATACGAATATTCGATTCAATACACCGGTGTCGAGTCGCGGTATCGAAGAAGATCAGGTTACGTTGGGAATCACTTTAGAATTATTAATTGCAAAACGCTCATCAGATCGTTGGAATATTCATTAATTATACTTCGAATCCAGGAAAACTCCGACAAAGTTGTGTCTAGGGGTAGAAATGAAATTCAAATCGGCCCTTTCCGTTGAAAAGGCCAAAGGGGCTTTAAGGGGAAGTTATAAAGAAGCGCGTTGGTGTTTTTATTTGAGGTGGGGCTTGTGGAGTAAATAAAGTAGGTTGCCGACGAATCAACGTGGCATCGAACACAGAGCGGCCGGCGAGCTTATGCGCTTTCACGACAAATTATGCGCGTCAAAGTTCGCCCAGTACTTTGCGCGCCACTCTGCCTCTCTTGTGTAACACGCCGGTGTAATTATTCAAGGAGAAAACTTCGCCCGCGCCGCCAGTACTTGGGCCCCGATGCCTAACCTATGCGCTACATACATTTTTGAGAGGTGACACACGGGCGTTTTATGGTAATCGGGAAACTTGATATCGGAACATCGGCCATTCTCATACGGCGTGTCCTGTCCCGAAAACTTTCCACCAACGTCACCTTGTATCTGGCCTCTTGTCCATCGCCTCTCGATACGTATTATTGGCCTGGAAAACTCCGCCCCTTTAGCTCCTCTTGACTTCTTCCTTCTTGCCAATTTCAAGATATAATCGAAGCGTCGTTCGTTCGAGTCACTTTTTCTGTAATCGCGCTTTTTTAATCGCATCAGATTCATATAGGGATCTTCCATTAAAGTGCGTCCTTTTCGTAACTCGACCCTGCACTTTACAAGTTTACATCAAGCAGTGCAGTGCACCGCGAGCTTCGCGTTCTCCAAGAAGCACAGTTAACCGAAACTGTTGAATGATCCACCAGACGGCGCAATGAAAAACTCGGTCCATTCACACATACACTCGAGACACAGGCGTACATGCACAAAGGCCAGCGAGTTGGATGGAAGAAGAGTGTGTCGTTGAATCCCGGGTAAGTGGCAGACTTGGAAGGTGCCGCATTAATGTCCCATTCAGCTTTCCCTTCGAACTCAGCGACACTGCCCGTTCCCGACTATGATTCGCGCGTGCGAATGAGAAATACACCCTGATGTGTGAATGCGTACGACTGTCCGAAGAATGGCTTGGGTTCGTGCAATTTCGAGATGCGTTCCGACCTGCCATGACCATGAAGGAGACAGAGTACATTCCGGGGAGTTGCAGGGGACAGTTAATTGAATCGTAATGCTGAAGCTTAACACGAATAGTGCGCAATGCTGATGTCGAAATTTACCAATGATTCGAAGCGAATAGGGAAGGGACTGAAACGGAGAAGTGGATGAGTGCAAGGTAGTGAGGGGAAAGTAGAAGAAGTAACCCACGAGAAAGAGGGAGGCGGCAGAGCGTGTTATAACGATGATATACTGCCGCTTATAATTACGAGTACCGCATGACCCATCTCAACTTTACGCGTGCTGCGGACCTTTGATCTTTAGCTTCCCCGAGGGACGGCGATTTTCGGACGAATGCAATTCACCTGTTGTTTTATCTTATCTCTGCTGTCGCGACTGGTTGAGGGTTTATATTTGTAGTTCTAATACAAATTTAATATTACAACTGATGTTCAGGCCATCGTGTCATCTTTTTAAATAATTTTCATGGCAAGAAAACTCACGATTATTATATAACACCAGAAATGCTTCTCCAGAGGTACGCATTACTGTTGTTAAGTAAACTTGTGCGAAGACAGTTTATCTATGGAATGTGATATTAAAAAACTGTCGCCAATTCGTTGCCAGCAGCATTCTGCAGAATAAGTACGAATGTGCCGTGCCGGTACCCTCATTTGCCAACACGCAGGCGAATGTTACGATTGTATGACGGCGATTTCCGCATTCCAGCAAGCGGCGTGCCATTACAGCTCGTTTCACTGTACCAGGCTTGGGATCGCGGTCGTTGAAAGATGGGCGAGCGCGGCCTGCCGGGTTTTAGTCCGGGAGAATATTAAAGTTTCCTCATTAACCGCTGATGCATTGCCTCTGTTCGCCCCTGCCCCCACGACGATACGGCACCTACCATGCCCGCACGGCAGCAAGCCGATGGTCTTCCAACGCCACGGTAACGTGGTAACTGAAAAATGTTCTCGAGCCGACCGGCAAGGGGATAGAGAGAGAGAGGGAGAGGTCCTCGCGTCCCGATATTAATCATCTTGCGTTTGAACCCCCTGGGGTTGTGCCTGGCACCCACCACCTCCTTCACTCCGGTGACATCCCGGGTAGGTATACTGGGATTACAGGGTCGCCCCGATTTTTTCCCGCCCTTCTCATCTCGCCTGACTGAAGGAAGGCGCTCTTAACGGCGACGATCGCAATAATATCGAGTGACAAATGCTCTCGAGCGACCGCACGTGACCACCCTTTTTCAACTCCGCCGTCTGTCGAGACCTTTTTCGACAACTCCCCTTGAGAATGAGACAGATGCAGTAAAAATGACGTCGGCCTCTTTTACACTAATTTGTATCTTCTTCTGTGCATGATACGATGCCTGACATATTCTTTCCCGTTATCAGGTGGTTTCCGAGATAAAACTCCACCGCGTGCAAGTTTACATTTCCATTAACCGTAGGAAATCCTGTTGCCGACTAGAAGGCGATCCGGATGCTGGTTAGCCTCTAGTCAGCGAAATTGGTAGCACGTTATTACGCCGTTCACTGTAACGCGAGCACGAGCACAATAGTAACTACACTGAAACTATTTTACCCAGCCTGTATCGGAATAAAGTGATGAGCAGATAGTTACAAAGAGAATGCTCGGGATAGAGCGGAGCATTTGGAAGAAAGTTTTAGCACGCAGCATGAGAGGTGAAGACCACCTTACCACAAGGTATTGCAGCAATACAATGCCACTAATGCAGGTGGTGCTATTGCGCGTTTTGTAACGCGCTGCTCGAGACCGCAAAATCTCTCTACCTTTACCTCTTCATCGTCGCTCGGAGAAACCGAGATGCCGCCGGTGTCATGCGCGCATGCACGCACTTGCTTGGAAATTCCGAGACTTAATTAAGCACTAGCGCGATGCACGTGCCCACTAAATTGCCATTAGCACTTTTGGCTCCACGCGAAAATCATTATTGGCTTCATCAACCTCGTCGCTCTCGACTACACACGTCCCGAGAGCTGAGCAAACTTTCGGGTCAGTCGTCCTGATGCAAATACACTCTCGCGGGATAGAAGTTTGCATAATGCGGCGAGGCCTCTCTCCTACCCACTATTTTCTTCACAATGATTATACCGGGTGGTGATAAAGGTGCCAATGGATTTGACAAACTTATCAGGCTTAGTCATTTCTATTTCATTTATTTATAGACTAACAGGGAAATTGTTGTGGGTATTATATGACAATTTTTCCAACCGGGAAGCATATACTGAAGTCCAGGGAATTTTATTATTAATGTGAGTATGCTATCAATACCGATAACAAACTGAATTCCTATTTTAAAATTGAAAGCAACTAAATATATTTATATAATGCTACTTTTATTTAATAGCTGGATCTTACTTTTGCGCTTGGCATCTTCCGGCAATTCTTCCTACAGTGTTCTGGATTTTGCGCATTCGCTTTTCTCCTCAGTTAAACAAGAAGGCAGGATGGCGGTTGGAAAAGGAGAAGGTGGGCAGGACGATTATCTGAATCGAAGGATGGTCGGATGGTTGATCGGCTTAGTGGCGTCGTCGAAGCGAAACGATCATGGACGAGCATTAATCTTACTCCTTTCTTCGCGAGCGAACGAGGGAATCCGGTGGAAAGTGGCGCGGGGACACTCGGAGAGATCAAACTTTGATTACCACACCCACATTCGTCTCTATTCACCAATTGCAGCCAGTAAATCTTCGATCGACCGACCTCACCATTCTGCCCGTCCAATCTCGACGGGAAATTACAGGGAAAACTGTGCTAAATGACAGTAACATGTATATACTATATATATATATATATACATATATATACCCCTAGTACGCTCAATGAACGCAACCATCAACCTCGTTATATTGATTCAATCGTGGACGAAATTATGGCCATTCAGACATCTACCAATGTTTCCATGGAGAGAGCCCCGACTTTTTCTGATACCTTTTCATCGCAGCAGAATCGGAATGACATTCTGCGACATGACTGGCAATAGAATTGCCAGAGCAATAATGTTATCGGAAGATTGAAATGAAAAGCTATGGAAATTGGAAAGATATTATTAACAGTACAGTTTCTCTACGGCGCTTTCATTCGAGGTAAGTTTATAATTAGAGACTGTTTGACTATAATCTTGCACCTTACCTGACAGGAGGTTCTAACAGGTAAGATGAGGCGAGAGTGACTGTCTCGCTCGGTCTAGAGCAACCATGCATAATGGGATGTCAGGTTGATAGATATGGGGTGGAACTGAGACAATGGAGGGTGTAAATCTATTTTGGGCTAAAGTTGAAGGTGGGGTGTAGCGAGAGCAGCGAGGGCGGATCAACTCATTAAAACTTTCGGATAGAGCGACTTTCCGCCACTCTTTTCTATTAGTCACGTTAGAACACGCGGTTAGCGAAATTACTCTTAGATACTCGTGCGGAACGCTTCTTCGCCGTGCCCGCTTTAATCCGAGTTGCCTGTTATTCCTTCAATTACCGCGTGATTAAAGCACCCGCTGCGCATACGAACCAACGACAATGAATAGAATCAGCGGGGAGAACAGTGGTTCGGGGGAAGCCAAAGAGGGTGGAATCAGGAGGATATACGCTATTCCAAAGGGATGAATGGCTTAAAGAGATGGTGCACGATCTGTCAGAAGGCAAGTGGGAATTGGCCGCTTTCGTCGGAGCGAATCCCACTGCCAATGGATTTTAAGCTCATTCGATCGTTCATAAAACTCTTACTCTTGCTGCCGCCATTTAACCGAATTTTCCGATAATTAATAACATCTATCATCTCCTCTCCGAATAACGAGCAGATCACTATCTCATTGTTCCATTACGGCGAGTCCGTGCGCTCTAATAACTAAATCTTCGATAATCACTACGAAGAGTGTAGAGCTGAATCCTAAACTATTGTATTTGCATTGAAACTCGGCGAAGATTATGCGAGAATCCTGGTGCAGATTAACTTCGCAAGCTTGGCGGTTGTGGCTTTCTACGGAGGAGGGAGGGGGAGAGAGAGGGAGAGAGAGGAGGGGGGTGGTACACCGAAAACTGGCAATGCATTTTTAATGGTAGACCAGCAGGGGCGGGCGACACTCGGCACACCGGGTTCTGTGGAAGGTGCATTGTAACGCGCGCCGCTTGGCCCCATAACGATCGCCGCGACGCGACTCGATATAGAGCGCAGCGCCGCCGACAGTAAATAGACAAATAGGCTAGGGCTGCGCGCTGTAAACAATAATTTAGTGTAATCGTCGGGGACTAAGCGCGAACGGCGCGGTCCAATAACCGCGATCGCGCGCGGCAATCGCAAACATTGCCGACCGGGGATGGTCGGGGTGGCCGGTACCGCCGTACTTTACTCTCGTAATCCGCGGGCAAACACCGCATAATATAGACATACGCGGTAACGACCCCTCGAAACTGTCCTTAATGTCCTTCGGCCTTCGGCCAAGAGAAATCGGGCCAAATGGATGACCCCCCCCCCCCCTCGACCGTAGAATCCTCGCCGCCAGCTTAAACGCATCGACCTTCTCCTCCTCGTCTTTTCTACTAACACACTTTTATCCCTTTCAACGCCGCGACCGTCGCGCGGTAGCTACTGGCCCGTGATTATGGAGATGAAAATGTACGCCGGGCCACCGACCACTACCCCGCGCACCATTATCCAACTCGGCCAGATTCTCTTTTCCCGACTAATTCGAGCGCACATACATCGCGGTAAGGGTGTCATGCGAAGGGTTCGTTGCTGTTAAGAGTGTGGTGTGCTGTGAAAGGAGACCCTTGCATGTTCTATGAATCGGTTTGTTGTAAGGTATAGTTTAGACTTCTGAACGAGACTTTTCTGCGCGTTTTTTCTTAAAAACGCGATTAGGCTTATGATACACCCGAACTGAGACCATACTTTTATTAAGATTGTCAATTTAGTAACAAATAATAAAAGAAACACGTCGCTATCACGGAATATGATGCGAACAATTATCTAATGATACGCGATGTGAAATTGAATGAACCAACGCACTGGTTCTGGTTTGGAAATGTTCGATAAACCATGATTTTTAATATGTTATTGCGGTGGCCGCTTCACTGCATAATCGGCGAACCGAAATAATTTGCACTGCCGACGATTAAACCGCAACTCTAATTTGAAACTAATTCCGGGTCGCGAGTGTGTCAGCGATGGCGGCGGCGGAATTAGCGGCGGCGCATTGTAGCGAAATCGCGGCGGCATTAGCGTGTTCGGTCAAACTTAATTTCATTAAACAAACGATCACTTACGGCCGTTCAATATATCCAGACTACGGCTTATTAGATAATCGGCAAGCGATACAGGCTCGCAATGTCGGGGCAGCTATCGATTCAGTATTTATTATCGCGGCCCACGAAGTTTATCATAATTTACGGCAAATAGGGCAGCTTGTACCGTCATACGTCGTAATTCAGGCCTGACTGACGCTAACTCCGTGGGATTATCCCTTCAGCCCACCTGGATTCACCAACGCCAGCTCGGGAAGTTTGCTCGCCTCCACCCCCGTCATCTCGCCTCTTGCCTGTTACCGACTTTGCGGTTTCAGCATTTTTGCGCCAAACTTGCTAATTAATTTTGCGCGAGTTCATCATCACGCTCCCGTAAATGGTGGCTACTATCCGACGGCGAACGGGCGAAGTGGTTTCCTGAGAAAAGTGGATCGGGTCCATCAGTATATCCGTGTCCAATTAAACCATCAAAGCCCCTCAAATACGACTCTAATTGCGTTATCGCTTCCTCCTTTTATATCATTAGTACACTCATAATAATCGTCCTCTTACAATAATTAAATAATCCAATTCCATTATACTGATTCTTGCTCTAATTGTTATTCTGTAATAATTAAAGTTGGAAAATTTCGCGCGGCTTTGCTTCCCTGGTAATCCGAGCTCATTGTAATAACTACACGTTAAAGTAACTCTACGATAAATGAGCTTGAGAATTTCTACGCTTAAACCAGTGAATTATGCCGGGCGACAGCAAGGCAGCTCTGTATCAGGTCGCGCGGGAATACTTCGATCGACGTGTCATAGTGGTAAGTGAATCGTTATAGATAGTGCAAGCATTTTATCACAGTATATGCATGCCAGGGAGCCTCTTCCCAATAATGGAAATGGAGAGAGCATTCAAGTAGAGATTGCACTGTGTGGTAGATTGGTCCGTTACTGTACAAAGCTCTCGACGAACCGACAAGATGCACCTCTTCCACAGTTATTCCAGCCTTTTCTCTCCGCTAAGAGAAAGAGATCTGGGAATAAGGCTTTTGTCAAGGTTATACCCTGAACTCGGCGGAGCGAATTTTTCTCTGGGACGCGAGAGACTCCCCAATAGCAGAGGGGACACTGCATCCAGCCATTAGTGGGTCACATTTTCCGGGCAGTACTTACACAACTTGTCGCCACGGGGAGTTAATCGTGAGATATGCACATGCATCACACCGGCACGCTCGGCGACGTGTCTGTATGCCGAGTGACCCAGTATTAAGATACATACGGTGTGTACATTTCACCGCACTCTAATGACGTTATGAATTAATACCCTGAATTAATACTCGCCGCCAGCTCAATACCGCCTTTGCGGTTCGAAGTGGTCAAACTAACTGTCCGCCGTGCATCGGGGCCTGGGAGTCGGTTCATTAATTGGACGGAGAGTTTGAGATCCGATGAGCGAGTGTCCCTCAATAAGTATATAATACAGTCGGGAATATTTAACATGCGATTTGCGCAGATTACGTACCGTGGTCTACCTGTAAGGCCGCCAATCAAAGCGGTAGCGATCACGGTAAAGAACAGATGTGCTGCCAGTAGGAGAGAAAAGCATTCGCGTGGTGGTAAAGAAAAATAGTATAAAGATTCAGGAAGTAATGTAACACGTATCTAATGATTTCTCAATCAGAGATCGACTCGAAATGTTGAATTTGAGAAACGGAAACAGTGTGTTGGTTCCGAGGTATGTGAGACCTGAGATAGACGAGGGCTAGTTCCATTGGATTACAATTACATTTCCGATGGACTCTGATGGGATATAAATTTTCCTTGACTATCCGCCATGAGTCCGAGAACTGTACATATACGCACACGCATCAATTCTCGAGTGAGTTTAATCGGTTAAGTTCAGGCACTGCGAAGAGGTGCTGGAATTTGGCAATCATTTGCTGTATATCCTCGCGGAAAAGAGCGCCAGGAAATTGCCGGCTGATCCGAAAGAATTCTATTTAGTCGTGCGATGGGTGCAATAAACTTACTTACGGTCACACGTCAGTGATTTCTACTCGGCCAGTTTACGGCTCCAGCTTTATTTCTTCGACTCCCGGCACACATCGTTCTCGACGGCGCCTTTTCTCACTCTCTCATCCATACATATACGTTTCCCGGCGCCTGACTATCTTTAAGTGAAGAGCACGACTGCGGCCAGCAGGGGGAGGGTGTGGATGAGAGAAGGTCCAAGGTTTCCGTAAGAGGAGAGCTCGCTTTTAAATCGTTTTCAGGGCAAGTAGTAGCAGTCTTTGTATGTCAGACAATGGACGCCTTTCCGAACTGCGAGTCGTACCTACCGAAACTCCTCTATTTGCCTTGGAATTATAGACTGAGCTGCCTGGGCAAGGACGCCGAACAGAAATTTACTTGGAAACTTTGCCCCTTGACGGTCCATTCGACCGCTCGCTTTTTCCAAATCGATGCCAGAAAAAATACCAGACTGCAATACGATTTATGAGCGAAACCAACGCCCGCCAGGTTCGTTTTACGAATTTCGGTCTATTATAGGGACAAAAATTGCACCGCCGTGTATATGTGCAGGCGCCAATATATTTCCATCCTTTCTGGACCGTAGAATAACGAAGAAATTCGTAATCTCCAGGCCATCTGCGAGTAAGAATTTTGTATACGTCTGCGAAATTCTATTTGCTTTGCCCGACAATGAATTTCTATTATTCATTATTCCATTTCTGGGAAAAATATTGCCGCCACAAGCGAGGATGCAGAGAAAGAGAGTGCCCGAAGTGGTGAAAAATCAGCCCCAATGTATATTTTCAATTCTATTACTAGTACACATATATGTGTACATATACGTAAAAGATATTTGCCACCCCTGAGAGACGGCAAAGCGAAAATTCGTTATCTCTCTGTTAGCCCGCGACAGTTCCGCTGCAGCCGGGGGAAAATAGTCCTATTTGCTTTTATCCGTTTAAATGCGGTTTTTATTTAGCCAGAAATCCCGCAGTTGTTATGTTTTCCAGGATTCTAGTTTACATTAACGTTTATAATATAAAGAAATAGGTTCAACCTGTTTACATCTATAACTAATAACCGGCATGTAGAATTTACACAAAGCTTTTGTGTTTTACAGACTCACCAAAATCCTAAATGTTAGTTTTAGAAAATGTAGCCTAACGTACATACCTATAGTTGCTGTATGAAAACTTGACCCGGCAAATGTCTATGCAGCAAGGAATTCGTCCCGCAGTGCAGTACTATACCCGTATAATTTCGATCGAACAAATACATATACATACGCGTCGAGTGGAACCTGGCAGCGGCTCGGACGTTTTGTTTATGCCACTTATGCGAAATCGCCAATGCGTATTGGCCGTAGAGGGAATTGCGAGAGGGACAAAGGGCGAAAGAGTCGACGAGAGAGAGAGATAGGTATCAAGGTATCACGGGAAATAAATTGAACAAACAGAGGTGGGACGCTGCGATGGGTGGTGCGCCGGGTGATGGGATCGAGCATGGTGATTCGCCAAATCGGTTGGGTGCCTATAGAAATCATTTTCCGCCACTATACCCTGTGGGCAAATCCAGAGGCCCGGCCTCTTTCATTTCGATCTCGACTCATTTTTCTCGATTGGCCAATCGTACGACTATCCACCCTCTCCCCACACACACTATCATCATCGTCGCGATTGTGTCGCCGGGCCGGCGTATGTGCCACTGGGAATTTTCTCATTAAACTTCTATCCCGTTCGGAAGTTTTCGTGCTTTAATTTGCCCGCTGATCTGATATCGGAGTCGATAATTAATATTAACTGGCGTTAAAAACCGAGCGGGTTCGCGCCCCGGTAATCGGCGTCGGTGCATGTATGTTTTATTGTTACATCGGGGATTTCATCGCTCGTTTTATAATTATAAATGTTTTTTGCCGATCGCGATTCCGAGATGAAAGCAGGGTGAGTTGCCGGCTGGGAACATTGAGACCAAATTGAGTTCGGTATTACAATAGAGTGAGAGTTATCCACTCGTTTTCTGTTGCCGGCGCTATACATAGTATATAAAATGCATAGTCCCTTGTTGCGCGCGATATAAAAAATACCCGTGGAAATTATTTGGGTGTAGAAAATTACATTCTGAACAGAGAAAGAGAACACGGCAGGTCCACTGGGAGGGAGTGAGCGTGTACAGCATGGGCGCGTTACTCGACTCCAGTGAAATTTTCGAAACCCGCCAGTCGCTATCGCCACTGTATGACATGAAACATATATTTCGTATGATGTAGTACACGAGGTGGTGCGCGCGTTGCAGTTTAATTCGCGATATATCGTACGCAAAGAGGAAAGTGAGTAGCCCGAACACTCCTCGAATTCTCGCGAACTCGTTGAGTCAAGCGCATATGTATATTGAACGTCCATCATTAGCTTTACTGCCAAATAATTCGGGTGAAGTCGCTCGTCTACTCGACCCCTCGCAAGGGGGTGCGCCGGTGATTTGCAATTGCAGGTCGTAGACTTAGGGAGCGCGCGCCCTCAATTTCCTCGAAATCACATTACATGTCTCATATTCCCATTGAACTGGAAGCACGACATTCCCCTTGAACACGAGACAGGACGAGCATTCGGAGAACCTTGGCGTGAAACATCACGTCAACTACAATACTATCCGCCTCGAAAACAGTATACGGCTCGCGGAAAGATTAGTTCATATCGATTAAGAAGGTCCCCAAAGTATATACATCTAATCAAAAGTTGAAACTTTGAGTACACGCGAGAGCCTTGCCAAACAAAATCCGGCCAAGACTAATAAGAAACGCCTGGAAAGTTCATCTCCAACGTGCTACTATCCAAGTCAATGAAACAGCATTAAAAATTGATGAGAAACTCGAGGAAATATTTGTTGCGGCATTCCCGAGGGAGACTTTATAGGGGTTAGCTCCTCTCCTCCCGAATCCCGTGTAATTTTGAATTCCCAGCGATATGAAGAAGCTTACACGTAGTTTATACAAGGAGCGACTGCGGTCCCGACCGGCCCTCTTCTTATGCGAGGACGCGAACTACCGCTCACGTGCACTCGGATACTACCGAGGCGGAGTACTCCTTTTAAGGATGTTCTCTGCGTAAAATATGTCCACCGGTTTCATCGATATTCCATTTGCGACGTTGAGTATCGCATGTAGCCGCGCGCACATGCACACAGATCGGGTGCGCACGGAGAAACTTGAAAGAGATCTGCACTGGTTCGTTGGCACGCTCGTGTCTCGGTGTAAGGGCCATATCTCGAATCCTGCGAGAGCAGGTCGTCCAATTTTCCCATCATCCCGAGCAGTCGCTTCCCGAGGGACGCCCGGTGTTGACCCGTTCGATGCCCCGCACATCGAAAACGGAACCGTTTCCGGCCCCGCCGCAACTTACGCCCAGGGAACCCTGATCTCCTAATAATATATGAAAAGAAGAAATACGGGACAATAATCTTGTCGACGATAAGGGACTCCAACTTTCGACGATACACCGCCGCGTGTATCCGGGATATCTAACAGCTCCGGAAGAGAGATTGGACGAATTCGGATTTGTCATGAAATCGTGATAAACCGAGCCCATTCGGGAGGAACCGCCGTCCTGGGAATACGATTCTTCAGTCATCATCGAGGAAAACTCGGACGCTAAGAAAACAGTTTTAGGATCAAACTTATGCAAAGGAGCGAACGCCCCATGTACTAGTTAGATTGCTTCTCCAGCCGGATTCAATTTGACGTATCCATGCTAAAGAGCAGTCTCCTCTCCTCTCCTCTCCCTTGAAGAAAAGGACAAAGCTCCCCCGATGTTATCGCGGCAAAGACTGGTCGAGCTAGCCACGGATAAAAGGACGATAAGGCCTGTCAAACGCACCGGCGGGCCAAGCTTTGTAACAGAAGAGATATATCCTACCGAGAGCTCTTTATTTTCCAGGAAACGAACACGCTGGCGAGGGCAAAGCGAAGCGGCCGCTGCACGTTTGGACGTTCGAGTTGCCGCGAGAGAGCCACCTGCTGCTCAGTGCCTCGGAAAGGAGAGCAATCGCATTACCGCCTTTTAATGGGAGCTAGTGGAAGCGCGTTATGCGCAGAAAAGGTCCGACCATCCACTCGTGCTCCCCAGTCCCCAGTGGGGTGGTTCGGGAGTTGCGAGTGCGAGTGAAGCCTGGATGCATTTGGTATGTGCGGCGGGGGTGGGTATCGATGCGTGGTAAATTCACGTCGCTGCGGGCGAGCGGGGCACCGAAATACCTAGCGAGAGCGGCCTCGAACCAAGCGGGCTCCTGCATATTCATGGAAAGGCTCGCACGCGCGTTCCTCGCGGAGAGAGAGAACTTTCGCATATGTCGCCGATAAGTTTCTAGTTTGCCACGGTGGATGCGAGCCTCGCTACGTCAGCGTGTGCCTCCGAATTCCTGGAGGGCGTGTGGGCGCCGCCACCGCCGCGCTTTGAATACGAGGATGGGGGGTAGATCGCGCGATCGCGCGCGTCTCCAGTTACAGATGCACTTCCGCCCGCAGACATGTCGTCATGTCGTGAAATATACCCGCCTCGCTTGACACTGCCATGCCGGCACGTAGCGTCGTCTTTTACATGGACTAGAGCCGGGGAATTGCAAATTGTTCAGTTATCGTGAAATCATTTGCTATCCTTCGTCGAGTACCTGATGCGAGCCCCATACGAGCCTCTTTAGCTCATTCAGTCGGTTACCTATTAGGAATGAAACGCAGCAACAGACCATGAAATATTGGGCAGTGCCGCGGGCATGTTAATGAAAGGGGCGCGATGATTGCCAGGCGGAAATTAGTTGCTGTCGGGAATCGCGGAGCCGAGAGAATGAATTTGGCAGGTGTGAGATGACCAGGTGCGAGACCGATTCGCAGTAGAACGCCCCCGCGACGTTCGTACATCCGTTTGATCTCATTACGCATCAGAACGAATAATTGTCTATGCTTTCGGCGGTCACTGAGCCAAGAAATATCTCGTGGCTGATTAACTCCCTAGAAATATGAAAGGCTTCATTTCAATCGTACTAAAACATAGTGAATCGACTATATTTCGTGATTATAATGAGGAATGAAATTAACTCACAAACATTTAATCGGATAGAATTAGGAGTAGACTAGCTGTGAAATAACAGGTGTAAAGTCTCGCCGAGTGAGGGAGGTAACACTTATTCATTGCGGACAAAGGTTTAATATCCGGCACAAACACGTATTTCATATCATTGATATTTCGCCCTCATGAATCTTTTATAGCCGCGCCCAGAATATATTTACTGGTGCATTTTTGTTACCCGACATTTTTCCTCTCGATTAAAACTCGATCACGAACGAAATAAATTCCACGCCGGGGAATATGTCGACGGGGTGCGCAATTTTGGGCGAGAATTTCGTTACAAATGAACGGCCGATGGCCGCTAGAAATACACTTTTGTTCAAGAGACCGTCTACATTGTACCACAAATCGTTCAATGAAGAGTGAAGGGCAAAATAGCCATTGAATAGTGTGAACTTAAAAAATGGTCATATACCAAAAACCTATTCTCCAAATTGTAAAAGCTAAGCGGATTGTTTCTCACTTGTATTTGCTTTTTTAATCCAATGGACGGCGATGCCTTAAACCCCACTATCTCATTCAGGCCGAACAAGCGAATTTTAATAGGAATGCCAGAGTGTGCGGGAAGAACACCGCGCCCGCCGTCCGAATTCACGATGACCAAAAAACGTTTCGCGGTCGCTGTGCGGTTGGATTCGAAAAATATTTTCGCTCTAATCTGGCCAGCGGACGCGCCGGCGTTATCTTCTCTTTTTTTCCCCCTCATCTCTTTCAGCGGCTGGCCCACCCCCCGGCCCTTCGAGGTCGGAGCCACCTTCCTCGTGGTGAGGTTCTCGCGAGCCGCATCCACGCCCCGGCGTCCACACGCGGGCACCTGCGTGCTCGCCTGTGTGTACTACTCTTTTTCGTTGTCGCTCGCTCATGAATATGGAAAATTAGACCTTTCGCTGAGTGAGGGCGTCCTTTTTTGCGGTGCCGCACCTCTCTCGGCTTGGCAAATTGATTCGGCGGCGCAAGCGGTGCTCACACACGGGGTGGCAACGAAAGCGAGCGCCCAGCGTGAGACTAAAACGAGAGGAAAGAAAGGGCGAAAGGGAGGACAGAGTGAGAGAGGGAGTGGGAGAGGGAAGTGGTAACATCACCACCCCGGCGTTGACGCCAAGGAAAACGGATTGGTTTTCTCCACCGCAAAATTGAAATGCGCGCGAGCTTCACCGGTATGAGCGCTATCCCGCAGCCTAGGAGAATGAATTTGCGGTCATCCATCGAACACTCCCAATCGGCGACCGCCGCCCAGAACCGAGCGACGTTTCGATTCAATCGTATCGCCACCCATTTACACGGGCCACGAATTTTACACCCGTTTGTTCAGCACACTCTGTCACTACGATCGACGCTAATCGGACAAATGGCGGTAAGAAAAATTCGGTCGGCTGGGAAATCTTTTACTTACCCCGTGCGGGCGAAGTTTGCGAAAGCCTGTAGAATGCTCTCGGACAGGGCTATCTCGAACTTAGTGTAGTTCCTCGGGAAATGGCTGAAGCCGTCGATCAGCGGCGCTCCGAAGACAAACGGCAGATCGTCCCCGTGAACCGAACCCATTTTCTGCAAACAAAGAGAAGAGCACTGTCAGTAATCGCTTCCCATACCTAAGGGCACTCGCATTGTTCATAAGAGAGGGAGAGAGAGGGAGAAAGTAAGCTCCTGCAGAGTTAGTTTTACTTGAGGATGCATGGATGTTTGCTGCTTCCATTAGGAGGCGCAATGTTTTTGGCTCGACATAATTGCGTAATTGTATCAGTGCGGTGGGAAATTGCGCGGGGCCCAGAAACACGGGGCGCGCTTAATGCCCACCAGGGATTTATGAAATGCCAGGCTCGGAGCGGATTTTGCCGCAACCTCAATCACGCCCGGACACGTCAGGCGCGCGTAATTCAATTTCTCAAGTGAGCCCTTCACCTGGAATTACTATATTCCTCCGTCCAGCCGGCGTAACGAAATGGGATCGCGAACTGTGTAATACCGTACCTCCTGCACCTTCCACGGTTTCTCGACTTTCCTGATTTATTGTCACATTTTTATGACTCTTTCCGCCCTTTTTGCCCAGCCTCGACATTCTCTGCCCTTTGCGAATAAAAGATCTTGTCACTCTCACGCCATGCCAAGTTTCAATAAGACCGGTTAACTGCGGACATTCCATTTCCTTTTATTTAATCCACCATTCGTGAAATTGCCCTTGCGAGATCTTCCTAGAGCACCGGATGCCCGTCGCGCGCCCAATCCCTCGGTCGTTTTCGAAATTCGAAAAAGGTTACAGCGGCTACATGAAAGGACGGCTGGAAAAAATACTCGGGGGACCCAAAACTGAACGTAACACAGAGCTAACGGGGTGAACGCTGCCGAGTGTGGGCGCAATGGCACTACTGAAAGAGCGCGTCGAACACCGCACACACGCAGGGCAAAGAGCCGTCTATTGGATGTTTTTTAATTTCAGACTGGCAGCAATGTTGGAGCTGTTCGCCTAGAATACAACCCAGCCAACAAAAACTAAGGGGGAGAGTTCATCTATTTCAATTTATAACTGTCGCTGCCTCTTCAGCGAGCTATCGTCAATGCCGAAGGTAATCGTAGAAAATCCTTTTCCTTGGGTGGAAAGTTCACGCGATCACCGACTGTTTGTTTTATGGGGGCGCGCGCGCGGCATGACTAGCAAAATGGTTCGCGACGTTCCCCTTTTGGTGGAAATCCGCCGGCTCTCCAATCGCGTCCGAACGAAGACAAATAATACCTGTCGGAGCTCTAAACATCCCCAGAATCAATAAGATTCGCGCATACTCATCCTCGACTTGCTCTCACAGCGATAAAGCGCTATTTCATCGTACATTAATATCGAACAATTGTTCTGCAACTTTATCGGAAGTTTAGACTGTCTGGTTTTGGTGGGGCGTTGGTGAATGATGCTAATTTTCCGCGCGATTAGATTGCGCTGAACAGCAGGATACTCATTGCGCGGTGTGTACGTACGTGCGCCGGCTAGCGGTTAGTAAAGGTTATACGTCCTTAGTTTATGGGAGGAACATTGCTATAAAGGGAGATCTCGCCGCGCCATTGCAATATGCGCCATATTTTTTTATGATATCCAGCAGAGCGTGCGGTGAGCGCCGGTAGTATCACGGCGGCCTGGATAGTAAGTGTTATCGTAGCTCGCAGTACTGCCCACTTTTTCCTGGCTTCAACACTTTGCCGGCTGCCGTAACGCTGTAAAACGAGGGAATTTACTTGCGCGAAAGCTCTTTCGGCGCTCATTGTTCGCGATTCACGTCAAGTGTGGCGAATTTCAGCGGAGCTTTCTGGCTGGCAGGGGCACTGCCTGCGACGTTACAACGTGAAATTGGTAAGTGCAGTGGCAATACTGCCAGGAGCACAGTAGGGGGACACCGTCAAAATTTCGCCGGGCCATCGAACCAACGATGCAACTTTCGGCGGCCTTTCTAATTGCTCTTTATGAAATTGCGCTCGGGATTTCGAAAGCTCTCCCCCCCCCCTCTCTCTCCCCCTCTCTCAATGCACTCGTCGCCTATTTATATCCCTCTCGACAATCACGCGAAACTATAGCGCGCGCGTCTTTTGTGCCGCTGAATGGCCGGGCGAAATGTGAAAGCGGTGGCAGCAAGGTGTCTCGTTCAGATAACGCCGACAAAGGTCCAAAGAAGAATCGCCGCTGCGGTGAATAAGGACCGGGCCTGGGAATTAATCACGGCCGACCGATGTCGTTTACTAGAGGTTCGCCAGGAATAATCTTGTCGCAGCAGTTCCCTAATTTTCTTCCATTAAAGCGAAATCCCGAGGGGCCGCCGGGGATTTCGATCGTCCGGCGAACCAGCGCATCTCTCCTCCGGAAAAAAAAAGGCAGGGTTTTTTAGCTCGAGCCGCGGCGAGAACATTTTCCGTCCTGCTGCCGCAGCTGTGCCCCGGCCGGAGCTTAATCACGTCTGATCTTCCAGACGCTGATCAAACAATTACCGAAAGCCACGCAGATTCAACATAATTTTCAGAAATCTCTCTTTCGCCTACGTCTATGTTTTCCAGGCCAATTTTTCGGACTTTGCGTCGAGCCTAATGAGAAGAGGAGAATGAATGTGTGTTCGGAATTGTGCTGATGTTAGTGGAGCTCTGATGTATCAAAGGCAGAACAATGCCGATTCAACGGAATAAGCCAGGGTGCGATAAGGATCGATCGCCCGTTTGTAAATCGCCCGGTTTTCGGTACACCACTGTTGCTACGCTTCGTAATGAAATTAATGGTAGTACCGGCCCCCTTACTCTCCCGGTTTACCAGGTTTCCCGACAATGACGAAATCTAGTTGGCGAAACAAGTTCGATAAACCCACGGCAACATTTCAACAGTGACGGATTTGCAACACGTGCGCTCTTCTTAGCTAGCGGGCGTTTCGGATTCGCTTCCTATGTTTCTCTCCTTGCTACGACCCGCCTCCCATTTACCATGACCATTTGAGATTCTACCACAAGTTGAATTATAAAACACCGTTTCTTCGCTATTGATATTAGAGACATGAGTAAAAAACAAACACGCCTCGCACTTTTGTCGAACGTAATACAAAGATATTGTGAAGTGAATGTGATTAGGCTTACACGAACACATACACACACGACCTTTTTACCTTTTCCTCAAAGCCTTTGGCTCCGCCACCTGGTTTAATCCCAACGTCTTAGCTCGCTGTCTTTCACCCTCACCAAAATGAGCTCGAATCTTTTTTTATCCGAGCTATTGACCGGAAACACTTTCGAGGTCAAGAACGTTAATAGGCGTCCGTTAATAGGCCACTTTACGAACCAATCGGCTTCACTGTTGTGTTTGCCCGATGGCCGCGGCCATATTTACTTTGGTAATGACGGAATAGTGCTGCGGCGGGTGCGAGTCGACACTGTTCATGCCCGGTATATCCTGGAGGGATGAACTTGGGCGTAACGTAAACATGCCGAACGATGCAAGTTATTGCGCCCGTGTCCATATGAAAATACGAATTGAACATGCTTGGGAACTACTGAACTCCTATGCCATCGCCGGATACAATTTTCATTCATTGCAGAGCATTGCAGGTCACGGGGGGATGAATTTCCATGGCACATTGAGGGCCATTAATCGGCACCGAGCTTTTATTACGTGACTGACGAACCCGCTGCCCCCCTTTCTCGCGCCTCGCCGAATCCAATTGTCAACGTCATAATGTATCACGGCAAAATATGAGGACTTTCGAGTAACAAATTTCCATTCGAGCCTCGATCTCACAAAAATGGCAGAATGAGTCGTGCGCCGCATAACTGCGCCGCGCGCTGAAAGCGTAAATTCCGCGATCCGACGAAGAACAGTAATTCCCGGACAGCGGGATAATCGATCTTGATTACGAGCGTGATGAAAACCATGCCGATTCCAGGTGCCCTCCATCAATTCATCGCGAAAAGCTCCGCGGAACATGCAGTTGGCTTCATTAAAGTTCAGCCACGGTGAAAACTGGCGAATGTCAATCGTCAAGGAAAGTTCACAAAGTTGACAAAAAATCACAAGCGAGAGAGAACCGGGCGGCAGTGATTGAGATTGTGAGGTGAAGGCTAAGAATGAAAAAAATTCCATCCGCCCAACCGCGACAATTCGCGCGTTCCGCCTGGCAATTTAACTTCTAATAACTTTTAATACGCTTACTTTATAATACGGTCAAACTCTTGATACGATTGCACTTCAAACCGTTTCGCGATATCGTTCGAGCAACTTTGATTGAAACGTCTTCCCCCCGACTGATTTCAATGGCCTAAGACCTAAGAAAAGGGGCGAGAGAGTGGGGGGAGGGCTAGATCACAAGAAGGCACGAGAATGGCCGGGTCGTGGGAATGGTACGCTTAATGGTAAACAAGAATTCTAGGTGAATAATGGGGGAGAATGCTACTCCCCTTTCACGTAATGGCCCCGGCTCCGCCGAATCTCCCTGGAACGGCAGGCGAGATCGAATTAATCATCCAATTGAGCGACAGTGCTTTCTGTTTCGCCTTCGCGCGCCCGAACTGTGAGGGTGCGTCTCAAGGATAATTAAACCGTGTTGCGTCAAGGCACCGAGCTTGACACAGGGAGACACTTGCCAACGTGCACCTATAGAGTACACAGAAGCTTGCATCTACCCGTACATATACAGCCAGACAGAGAGTGTAATGCGCGTATTTCAGGAGATGCAGCCAGTAATTTCGTGGATCCTCGCAGTACAGTCTGAGTAGTTTGCGGCTTGCCGAATAAAGGGAGCGTTACAGTGCGAGCCATTTGAATTCAGCGGTTTGTAACATTTTGCTCTCTTGTTACCGCGCTGATAAGACAAAGATGCCTCTTTGCTTCTATGGAAGCCCTCTCCCGTTACTATTGCTACTGTTGCAGGTATGCGCGGCAGTTACTATTAAAGATAAGCTTCCTTTGCTTTCTACCATGCAACCCTTATTACGGTTATAATGATACCCTAGTGATTCTTCCTCAAGAATGATACAGTTTTCGCCATAAAGACTAGGAGAAGTTAATCAAGAGAAATTCGTACAGTATTTTTAAATTCTTCCACACACTTGTTATGGATATATTGTTCTTTGGGTAGGTGAAACTCGGGTTAATAAAGATCCTACAGTAAATAATCTAGTCCCGGTAACTATTTTTGGGACTAACCCTTCGATGGTACAGACAAAGCTTTACGTGCTATAGTGAGGTGGCGGTTTTGTCGTATCCGATTTTTCATTTGTACTGTATCGGACGGATGAAAGGGTGAGCAACGACGGGTCTTCCGCATCGCGCAGTTCTGCTGACTTTTAAGATATTGTGTCTCGCTCGAAGGAGACGCGCCAGCACAGCCCGTAAGCGGAAGGGCTTTGAGTTCTCCTGATCCGTGATCCACGTGGCCGAACTTTGTCGTAGAAACAACAAGAGAGTAATGCAAGGGGAAACCTTAGAGAACCACTGGAAAAGATGAAAGTCGCTTAAATGTCCAAGGTCCCTGAGACAATAAGAGAGAGGGAAAGAGAATGAGAGAGAGAGAGAGAGAGAGAGAGAGAGAGAGAGAGAGAGAGAGAGAGAGAGAGAGAGAGAGAGAGAGAGAGAGAGAGAGAGAAAGAGAACGTAGAAGGTGCTTTTCATTATTAAAAGACCAAAGCATTTGACGAGGTCCCCCGTTGTATTTATTGTAACCACCATGTCGCCGGTTGCTTATCATACTTTTGTGCTTCCCCGTTTAAAGCGGACAACTTGAATGCAGGCAGTATAATCATCTGGAGTGACGGTTGAACTTTGTATATATGTACACAAAGTTCATCATATGTATATGAAGGAAGCACAAACACTATCTTCTACGAATACTGAAAGCACTGTTGTTTAATACGTTGAAAACGTAATAATATTTTCTGCGATGAATACTTTTCTGTGTCTTGTATCGTTTCGAGCATTTATCTACAAACTATAACTCGAAATATATTAAAAAGAAAATTAGATATAAAATAAGGGGAGGGACGTTTATTGTTAGAAAGTTTGCTTGTAAAGTTTCCGCTATTCCAAAGCTAAAACCTTCACTTATAGAGCAAACTGTCACTATCTACTCCAATGGAATTCATAAAGCTGTGCGGCGAAAGGGGTGTAATCGGTTGGCACCGACGATACGTGTCTCCGATTTAACGATACACGTCGGGGATACGCTGGCAAGCTCGCAGAATTTCGACGTAAAAGTTACGTTCTAATAGTTCAAGTTCGCTGGCGGGCATGCTGTCCATGCATATCGGTGGCGACGCCGGCAACGAGAATGAAGAGGAGCTTCGAGGTATATTACCGGCGGTTTTGTAACGAGGACGAGTTTAATGACTGGAAAGCAACGACAGGACGACGACAACGACGACGGGTCGCTTTTCCGCGACGTTGCAACCCCCCGCGGTTAGAGAATGCCGTCGCCCACGGTCGCGGCGAGAATGCGGAAGAATAGGCGTCAATATAAATTGCGCCCTGCTGACGGGAGCGATGACTCGTATACGTGTTACGTCGGAAGCTCCGTGGAGTTGGCTATTCTCTAGAGTTTTGTGATAGTGTTGCTTATTAGGAAGGTGGAGAATTTTTAAAGTGCATTTCCCAATAGAAAGTATCGGGTTGTGCAATGCGTATCTATTTGCTGGCCCATGAAATCATGGTTTCCCGCGCATATATTGCTTTCCATAATGATTCGCGCATTTATTTATTCTTTGTAGAATCAGAGTACTATTGGTTCACAAGATCAACAAATATTGGGAAAATTGCACGAGAGAAATGACAAACCCTTAGGCACAAGCGGTGATAAAACGAGTAAATACACAAATGCTGTTAAAATGTAATATGTTTTGTAGGACAGTTTACAAGCAAATTTGATCAAATATACAATGCTCTTCTATGAGTGTGTGTTGTAATTGTTGCGAATCGGAAGTGCGTTCAGACTATAAGTGGGGGGCCCAGACTTTACGGGAAACGCAGAGGTTTACTCCACATCGTCCAGGGTTTCTCTTTGCCGTTCAAGTTTCCTCTGCTACCAATCCAGAGACGCGAAAAGTACCGGCAAAGATAAAAAGATACACCGCGCTGGACTTGGGTGATCCCCCCGCTCACGGTGGAAGTTCTTGCACGGCGGTCTTTTCGGTTTGCGTAGATGGTCAGGCCAGAAATTCTCGCAGGAACTTTGCGGCGAAGGGTGTAACCACCCTGTGGCCGCACTTGGCGTTTTCTACTCCAGTTGCCCCAGCCTCCTCTCCGCCCAAGTGTGAGAAAACTACTACGACCTACTCTGCTTTTGCCGCTTTCGGGTCGCGAACGTTGTTGGAAATACCGGGCTTGCGTGTACGAAAGAAGTATCTTCTCGTAATCCCATGAAATATTTAAAGAATAATGCGTGGTTGCTCGCACACATACAAATAGGCGTGGCGAGAATGTCTTCAGTCCTTGTCTCTTGCGGTGAACGTAACAGGATGTCAGGCAAGAGATGCAAACATTTCCTTTTAACAAACTCTGCTACTCAAACAGACGTAGTTTTGGGGTTTTGTTTTTACCAGAAAAACACCAGGCAGAGTTTAAGCCTGCTCTTTGGTTCTTTGTAAGGGTTTGTAGAATCGTGAAGGTTGCTCATTGTTTAATTATTTCTTCCCTGTGCCGTAGACGGGATGAGTTTAGAGGGTGGAAAATTGAGGGGCAGAGTATCTGAAAAGTAGCCGAGTCTAGCTACGCTCGTGATTTTTCCAAAGCTCTTTTCGCTAATCCGCGCACTATCCGCGAGGCGTTGTTGCGGTAGACATTTGGCTGGCAAGCCAAAAATGATGTCAGCATTCGGAGGCTTTCTAAGGGATAAATGGGGGATGGGGGATATGAGGGGTAGCCGCAAATTGCCGCCGGCGTAATTAGTGCTGTTGTTTTGTCGGGCGTTTAATTCTATGTGACCAGTAGCGCGGCCGCACGTTAGTGGTATTACTGATATATTTTGCGGTGATACATACACCTATGAGGAATGTCCAGTTGGCGCAGCAGCTTGTGATCCCTCATTCAATTGTAATCTCCTTGGAAATGTGCCACCGACATTAACGCTCGAATCTGTTGATTGTCATCGCCTAATATTTCAACTCATTCATTTCTCTCATCGGATTATTCGCCGCGGTCGATTATGAAATATCCTGGCGACCGCGATCCCCCTAGCAAGACAGAGACCCGAAGTTTCGGCTATTTTCATTAGTAGCCTCTCTACGCGCGCGCAGGTGGAAATTGGCGCAATTAAAAGTTCCCGGTGGCGGCTGCAAGCCTTCTCCCCTGCTTTTTTCCGCGAGGGCGAAGGTATATCAATGTGTAACTGAAGGCGCGCGCGTATCCCGCCGGGAGATAGGTATCCACGCTCTCGCAACTTTTCCACTTTCTCATTTTGCTTGCCACTTTAGAGGCGTATCCGCGATAGCACGGATTCTCGGCAGTCCCGGCTCCTCGGTACATCGAAATATTCGGGCAACTTTATTAATCTTCCTCTTACACCAGCTATTTAAATCAAACTTTCCTGATCACTCAGGCGAGGGCTCCAAGCAAAATCCAATAACAATTTTTCGCCCTCTGCTGGCTAATATTTGTCCCGGAACTTATTATTACCCTCATTAGACAGCCAGCGGTGTACATTAGAAAGATATTCATCTTGTCAATTAGACCGGTCCAGCGTCATAATTGTTCAGGCTCGAGGCGAGCACGCACCAACCCTCATTTCAGGCAGTCGCAATTACGGCAGTCCTCAGTTTAGATTAATCTATCATATTATAATCTCTAGCCGCAACGAGGTGCTGCCGGCGCCGCGCCAGCACACAGTGCGAACTATCCCAGTAATAGTGTGACAATACCCTTCATCGTAATACATCACGCCCGCTTTGGAATGCGGCCGCCGAAACGTCAACCCCTTGACGTATCTCCCTGCGCGCGCTGACGTGCCATCACTCGCAATATTAATCATCCCATGTCGTCTCCCCTAATTATCTGCGTCACTTCATCACTCACTTTGTAAAAAGATCAACCAATAGCCCGCTCTGAGAACTTACTAGATTACTTACACCCAATTATTTCTCTGGGTCAAGTCTCGCTTGCGGTTGCATTACACTTCTTTCTTCCCTCTCCAGTGCCAGTTTTCTCTAATGCATAAGTAGAGCTTTGTTCTAACAGTAACTTACGATTTAATAGACGGGGCGCTATGAGTCATTAATTTGATATTGCGCTCATAAAGAGACTCGTGTGATTGCCCACCGTAGAGTACAGCAATTAATTCGATAAGAGAAGACCTAATAGTGATGCTCGTTTCTCCTCGTTCCTTTTGCAGGAGTTCGCTGCTTCTAGCATTCAAGAGGCTTCCTTTTTCAGTTAGACGCGCTCCGCGCTGCCGCAGCATTAAGGAAATAAAATTCGCGGCTACGTTTTCAAAGGTGCGCGTAGAACACCAGTTGAAAGTACTGACAGCGCGCGGTTTGTAACGAAGCGGGAAACGGAGAGTCACGGTCAGTTAGACTGCGTGTTAAACAGAGAACCGGTAAAAAATTGTATGAGGCTGTAAGGAGAGTAGGAGAGAGAGAGAGTATGGACTGGCTTTGGGTTATGTGCCATCCGGTTGCTCGAAGAAGAGCTCCGCAAAGTTCGCCACCGCGAAGGTTGAAGCAATCCCTGGTTTCTGTTTTATTTGCTGTTATTTCGCACTGCCTCTTCCGCAGACACTCCCGCTGTGGCCTTTATCCCCGTTAGGTTCGTAAACAGAACCATTTTATTGTCCAATAGAGAAGCCACGAAACTACCCCCCAGGTAATTCCTACCTTGGACGGGGATGGTATACGCCTCGCGTTTTACGGTGTGGTCAAAGTGATGCTGAATCACGCCCGGTCATTCTCATGCTGATATCGCCCATCCCCAACTCTTTTCGAGTTTTCGATGCCATCCGATTGATTCGATGCGAGCACGGTTCTAATATTATCTTCCTCTTAAAAATCACTATCGTGCCCCTTTTTCGGAAACTAATAGTGGCCTGTTTCTAAATACCAGTTTTAGAAATCGGAAGGAGGGAGGGAACATGGTACAAATACAATTACATTACATCATTTGGTAAGTAGAGCGGGATTATTAGACAATCAGACGGAACTAAGTGTATTTCAAGGCAAACTGAAGGAAATGAAGATCAGCAAGTGATTGCTGTAATTGTCGTTCTATTCAGCAGAAAGTTTCCGTTTCTCCGTTAAACCATAAACGATTCTTATTCAACACTGTGCTTTCCCCCTTCTCGATCAAAGCGGGCGTCTTCCAATTAGCTTTATAAGGAATCCAACAGTTAAGTGTCGAATGCGGTAGCCAATAACAGTGCAGTGGACTGCCGTGATAAATCTTCCCTTCGTTATCAGTAGCCATCTACCTGCTGAGCTTAATTAAATAGTATGCCTTTTTGCTTGTCGTTCGGTGTTTGCATTCGGTTTGGCCGCTGGCAATGTAAATTACAATGGTGGATAGATTATTAGTACTTTTGATATCGTTACGCAACCTCGTCGAGAGTCAGCTTTCAAATTAATGAAACATCGTTACTGAAATCAATGCGGGACTTGCATAACGATCTCAAAGGCGGCTCTACACTCTCGAGAATCACCGTAATGAGTTACGGGCTCCAATATCGATGTGCTTCTCGGGGTATTTGATCGGGGACTGCACTGCTGCTGGTACACTTTTGCGGGCGCCCGTCGGCCACTTATTTCGCTTTTGAGTACACGCGGGACTTCGCCGCGCTGCGTCTTCAAAAAGCAATTATCGATGTCGCGGCCTTTATTGGCCCGGCGGCAGTTTTTCCCACGTTATCATTGCCGACTGCGAATGCTGTGATCGAATTATAACATTCTTTTTACAATGCGAATGAAACTAAAGAATGAAACTATGGTTCTTGCTGAGTTAAACAACAATATCGCACGAACGATTGTTTAAACCCTCGTGTCAAGGTTTGTACCCGGAGTAATTGCCAAGAAAATCTTTCAAATAAAATTGTCATTAAAATGTATAATTCGTCCGTTAACGACAGACTTCGATAAACCATAACGATTTATCGCCATACTACAGAATCATATTACATACTCGGACAAGATACTCGTTTAATTGATATTCCGAGATGGAACATCGTATAAGCAAATGCGTGGACATGAAATCAAGTCGACCGTAATATTAACAGATTGGCTCGTCAAGATTTATTGAGTGCACTTGTATATCGAATAATTTGTGATGCACTCTAGTAGATGTTTCGGCTAGTTTGTCGAACTCCGGCCATATAGTAGTTCTGCTCGCGATCTGTGGCAGCCAAACTATATTGCGGTTGTGTACTTAGCATTAATTGGCAGGAGGTCCTCCGAACTTTGGGCAGAACCGAGTGCACAAAGCACCACTACCGCCAACACTGGAATGGACCAAGGAGATCTAACCTTCTCAAAGCACAATTCTCCTCATTGTACATCGCTTTCTTGCGATCGGATTGCGCAGTGCTTTGCCGATTCAATTTAATTGCGCCTACTCCAACTTCACCCTCCACACGTATACATGTATACACCAAGCCGAACTCTGTACCGGAATATCGCTCTTGATTCTAAGCACGGGTCTCTAATTTCGCCAATGAGTATTGCAAGGGTAAAAGCCTGCAAAGTGTTTGGGAATGTGCTAATACACAACTAACCGTTGTTCACAATAAGATTTATTATTACAACAGTACAAGTTGTTATAATTATTGAACCGGACTGTTAAGATAATATGAATCGTATAATGCATGAAAGAAAATGTTGAGTTGTAAAAAGAAACATTTAGGAACATGGTGAAGGTAGTGCTTTTGTCCAATTTCAAAATACTTAGAAGTAAAACACCTTTGTGTCCCGGAGGTAGAATTTGGCTTGGCGCGAGTGTGCTAATAGCGAGCAGGGACGAATGAGGAGCGTGCGACAATTGATTGGGGGATTCCGCTCCTCGAATTCATGAAATGGTCGCCGGCGAAAGCTGCTTGTAATCGAACGGTAAAGTGAAAACGGACATTGCGAGTGGGTCCCATCGATCCCGAGCGGCCGAGCGTGATTTGGCCCTCACTAAAGACGAAATCCTCCGAAGATCGCACTCAAAGACTCAAAGATTTGTTCAGCCTCTTTGCCAACATCACCTGGATTTCTAAATTCCGCGTTCGAAATCTCCCAGACATTGCTTCTACTGTTTCTCAAATGACACAATAGAATATCGGGCCATATCCTGATTCTGGGTAGACGGACACTCGTATTCTTGTGAGAAAAGTTCTCTTTCGAAGTAATTGTTATTTCTTTTTACCCATCGTTCACGTAGATTGCCATTACGGGAAATAAATAGATTTGAGATTTGATAGCCTTTTTAAAACTGAAACTGTACTCGACCGATATCATCGCAATATAACGCGATTGAATGTTTAAAACGTGAACGGGCAAGAGCGCTCCCCCTTAAAATTCCTCTGAAAAAACATCGAATCTCAAGAGACGAGTACCAATTCCGCTGATTTCACGATTAAACGTGAAAAGCAAATACACGGTATTCCATCGAGGTTCGCCGATTTCAGTAATAAAGTGGGTCGAGAGCGGGTTATTTCGGGCAGCAATGGCGGATAACAGTGAATAGTCCGCACGTCTTACGCCTAAGTCCTCGAAATTACTTGCAGCAAGAATTTTAAGTTATAATGTCGCCATGGCCGTTCCGGTCGAGTTCTCGTTTATCCTCCATTCCGTACTAATCGATCAATTTCCCTAATATCAGACTGAAAATACCGTGAATCTGGCTAGCACGAAGACCAGCTGCTTGAAGAAGACGCAAAGAAAGAACAACTCTGGCTGTACCAGGAAGGTGCGCCAAATGCGAATAGAAAAGGCGAGCCCTCTCTCTCCTGCAAACAATTTAGTGCAAATTGGAATCGGAATGGAGTCCTAATGGGCGGCGCCCAAGAGCCCCGGGAAGCCGACTGCGAGCGACACAATACGCTCGAGCCCTCCTTATTATTTTCGACGACGTCGAATCCCGCCTCCATTGCAAATCGAACGACGGAAATTGCTCGTGTACTCTGTGTCGGGGTTGAGGCTGCTGGCTCGCATTACTTGAAACGTCACGAAAGTGAGTACCTCTCATACTTACACAGTTCATATTGAGGTGAAATTAAAAGCGACCTATACCTGCGCTCACCGCCATTTATAAACAAGATTTTATGCTATGAAACTAACCATTTACTTAACATAAATAAATACTTATTATGTGTAAAATTACGGGGAACCCACTACGATTTTCCTGTCGTTTGATTTAAGCTCAGCTAGTGCGCTTGACATATTTCTTTTGGAAGCTTTAATACGGAATTTTCAAAGCCCAGCGAAGAATGTCCCATTTTAACTGCTCCCACTACTTATTATTATGCCGAATATTAAAGAAGACGGAATATACGTGGCGTGTAATGCTGCAGCGTTATTTTCAAAGCGCAAAATTGGGTTGCTGTCTGTACGATTTGCATGTTCTGTGAAGTCAAAGTTCACCGTAAACGCTTGCAGTAATGATAGCCCTGTAATTAGAAATCGCGACGCGCGACCACCAGCCCGTGACGGAAGTTAATTACGAATAAGGTCTGGCCTCATGAGGAGGGCTAGTTCAAACGTAGAGCGTCACCTTGAATCAACAGACGATGATGACACAAAGGACTGCCGGCGGCCGAGAGTCGGATCTAATAAAGTAAAGCCCGGATAAAATTCGAAATGAATACGGCACAAAGTGTACATTAACACTAAAGCCGAAATTAGGCAGATTGCTCGCAACTGGCTCTGAGCCAGCCAGATTCCTCACTACGAGCGCGAGTTTCTTGACGAAGAGCTCCAGCAGGCATCCACACATGACTTTACACACATCTTGAATTAAGTCTGTGGAGCATACGCGAGTGCGCGATGGATTGCGACAATGATACAGGTAAAATAATTGTCAATTTTCGAAGAAATGCCTATGTCCGCAACGAAAAGTGGGTAGTTTCACGAGAGTGGATCTAGCGCGTCTTATTCCACGCAACACTGTCCTCGGTAATGGCCCGTTTCTTCTTAGCCAGCCATTCACTTAGCAATTCAAAGTTTTAAATCCACGACTTAAGGTCCCCCGCAGCGTATGTACCTTTTACCCGCAGTAATTTATATCCCGTAATGGGAGAACTTATTTGGCCGAGTTATAAAAGGTGATTCAGATGGAGAAAAGCGAGCCAATGCGAAGACCTGAAACGGGCGGATGCCCTTTATGTTGTAAGCACTGTGACATATTGACAGCCTTCAATGGTAAAACGTGTTCAAGGTTTGTCACATAGTTCAAGGATTAACACCGACTTATATATCTGGCGTTCTCATTAAACCATGAGACATCAGACAGCATCCACTTCTACTTACATTTCATCTTCGTCAATATTTCATTTCACTTATTATAACATGAAAATGTAAATAGACGATAATTATGACTGGAATTGCTTCCTCATTTTTACTGGATCATTTTATTTTTCTTATGAATTCGTTCTCCACCAAGTATTGAACGAGTGGATGCTGAGCTGAAGTAGCCGTGGACCGAATGCCGCCGGGCGTATTAAACTACGAACTTGCGAATTAAACAGCTTAGCGGACTCAGTTAAGCGTCTGCAAAGTTAGTATGGACCGATACTGCGTCGCAGACATTCGGGACTGGGAGAACTAGATTAAATAATGCTAAATTATTCGGTGCCAACTGCCCCCGTCGTCAGTAATAGCACGTTAATTGAATATCATATATACTTCGTTGCCTCGAGCTTGTCGTCTTCCTACTTAATCCCGACCTCTAGATCTTATAGGAGAAAATTTCATTTATCTCATTTTCTTGTCATGAAGCTTGTCCCAAGGATTTAGGAGATAGTAGGGGCGGTGTCTATCGGCGACGGTATTACAAACTTAATTGACTCTATTCTATAGTTACCGGATTACCGCGGTACCATCCATCAAGAACACAATGGATTAGGCTGTGTGTATGTGTGCGTGCGGTTATTACCTTTTTCGGTTTACTCGGTCGGACAGTTCGACGGTATATCGCATAATGTAATAAAGCTTCTTGCAACATCTATTGCGGGATTTATGTGATAAAATGAGTTTTTAATAAAGGCAGCACTGGGTACCTGCCAAGATTCACCGTATCGTTAGAGTACTTGCACGAACCATTAAACTCTGATCTAAAAGTAGAAGCAACTCTCGCACTCTTTTGCCTTCACATCCTTAGCTCCACACAGTATAAAACTTTATCTCGCCTTTCTGGACTCTGTATGCTAAAGGATATAGCAACTATATCGATTCACCGCCATGACATCTGAATAAATGAATGTGTTCCCAGGCAGCGCTATTCTATGCGGTGTTTTTGCAAATTCTATTTTGCGGATATAAGCTCGTCGCATCCCATGCATGCCCTACTTTATTCTCGCAAAGTGCAAGTCTGTGTCCACGCCTCCCTTTGATGTGCGCTCTATCCGCTAATATCGCCCAGTGCGTCGCCGAACTATGTTATGGATGATGAATGGTGACCGAGTCCGCATGACTGTTGTATGTCTGTGTTAGTTGGTCAGAAAATTTGGGAAAACTCTATAAACGGTTTATTTTTTAATTAACGGTGCATGTATATGGTGAAATGGAATGGCTTTCTGATTTCACAGATTTGTAATTACCCGCATACAGATAGAGGGCAAGGTGATTTTTAATCGACGGCCATTGGTACAAATTCGTTATACGTCATTGGGTACGGACGTATGCATTGGAACGTTAAATATATACTTTATTTATCTAGGGAATGTGGTTTAGTATTGTTGACAGGGCAGGGGCAAATAGATTTTGTCAAGCGACCTAGAATAGTTAATGCTAAATCAATGCTTAATATAGTATTAACAACATCAGTCAATATAATAACTTGTACGTGCAAATATCATCGTATCCCATTACAGTAATCGAATCCTGCAAATTACATTTGACGTGCAGACTCCACAAATAGGCAGGCAGTTAGTGGAAAAAACGGTATATTGTAATTCTAGTACCCGGTTTCTGTCTTCTACCGGACAATACCCGTTTTTTTGCCACAGTGAACCTTAATAGCTAAATGTCGTACCGATTTCCTGGTCTATTGTCGCCCTTACAGGCAAGGTAGATCGAAGGGAAATAAAGAAGGGGCATTACCGGGAACCCGGTACCACGGGAATAAATTATCTTGCCGGCAAGGCGCCGCCACGAACGACCCGTATAATCGTTTCTACTGCCAGGAGTACAAATTGCTGGGAGCTCCACAGTATATGGCCAGTGCTTCTTTAGTCTTGGATGGTACGCATGCGTTCACTAGTAACAGATACTTAACTATCAGTGCAACTTTAATCATGCACTCTTTTTACCCTCGTCGACTATTCAAATTCTTGCTCTTTCTTTAGTCAGCCTCCATCTGGACGAAATAGGTCTTGCAATTTCTCAACGACAGTACCGAGTTTTGATAAACTTCCTCGGAGATTTCTGATATTTTCTGATCAACTGTTGTAAAGTACCGCAGGCTCAGTTTAAAGTCATACAAACCTTTAAATTGTTGAATGCTCTCTGACTTAATAAGATTATCAAATACAGAGATGAGTATTTTCCAGTTTCTTCGATAATGAGTAGAGATACTCTTCACCACTTAACAGATTAACAGCGATTCCCATGAAGGGACCCCGGGTTTTCACAGTGTTGCATCGAATTTGTTTCAAAGCTGAGAGCGGCACATGTAACCGCAATGTGAAAAGTTGGCTTTAAAGTGTCCCTCATGTAGTGAGAGGAAAGCATAAAAATGATGGTCCCCATAGGTAAAAGTTCACCCTATTTCACAAACCCACACATACGCACGCAGGCGTCGCAGCCGCCACACTATGGAAACGTTTCCCGTGTCAGTTTCTAGCGTCACGCGTTGAAAGTTATTGTCTGGGTACAGATTGTTCCTCGAATAAACTTGCCGTTAAGCATTCACTCTAGCATCGCCGTCAAAATAAGTGAAACAAAATAATAAGTGGAGTTTTCTCGTTCACGTCGTTGCCGGGAATATGAGTATGCTGTTTTCTATATGTGCCCGCTACATTTGGATTGTATAATACTTCGCTGAGTGATCGGAAGTAACACGATCGAACGGTTGAACTTTGGTAATGTGCTTATTTTACGTAAAGCGCATTAATGCTTCGTACATTCGGGAATAACGATAATACGAGCTTTTACCAGTGCTCTCAGCCCTTTCTCCCTCTCCCTCTGTATACGAATGAGCGCCATACTTTCCCATAGTTGTACCATAAAGAGGCAAAGCCGAAAATCGTGCTCGCAGCCACGTATGCTTTCAGGAATACACCACGGAGCGCGGGTTGGTAATACGGTTTGATGCACGGATGAATAGAATTTCGATGTAATACAAATTGTGCGGGAGGCCAACTTTGAGATAGATTCCTACCGCGACCGTGCGAGCCAGAAATTCGAGGAGTATTATGAAAATGTGCAATATAATTTCTGCGCAAGGCTGCTACCCTCCCCCGGCTCCTATACATTACCTATGCGGCACGAAGTCGGGCGTAGTTACTTCAGCAAAGGGCTTAGCTTGCCCACTGTTATTCCAAGGAAACTTCACTCCAGCTCCATTAATACGCGAGAGGCACGTATATACTATGTATATAATCTACGTATATACATAGTCCATGCCCACTATGCCTCGAAATTCCATACATATAGGTACTTTGTCAAACCGCCAGTTAATATTAGTTGCCGAATTAGCCGCGTTAAATATATTCCATTTCGTATCTCAACGGTCTGATTGAACAGAGAGGTAGAGAGTGAGAAAGAGAGAGGGACAGTGTGTATGGACTAACTTTACCCGCCGGAAATTACATCGATGAAGCAGTGAGTCTAATTTCAGCTCGCGCTGCAGAGAAGAATCACCGAGGATAATTAAACAAATCCGACGGGAAACTAGAAACTTCATTCTGGTATATAATGTGAACTTTACTCTCCCTCTCGCCCCTCACTGGCGCATGGTATAACAATAACACAGGAGTCTTTCCGCAAAATGTAACCGGGTTCGCTTCGAACACTATCGATGATCAAAGGTAAACGAAGTCTGAGAAAAGGGTCTTTCTACCTCTTTGCCCCTTGAGCGCGCCTGTTATTGTACATTGGTAGGAAGGAGGAAGGGCGATGTGCGCTAGGCAAAGTTCGACAGGCGACTGCGCCCCCGCCTAAGGAAACATCGTCCGGAGTCAGCAGTTCGAAATAAGCACTTGGAAAAAATTCAACCACCTGGAGGTTCTATTATTCCACTACTATTGAGAAATCGAGATAATTCTCCTGAATTTCGGTCTGGTTTAGCCCTCGCCGCAAGTAGTAGAAGGCGATTTGATATAATGGCGCCATTATCTTATGTATTGTTAGACACACCTGAGGCGATGATCCGAGTGCTGGTAAAGAGCTAGTAAGAATGCAAGATATCGATGGAGAATTACCCTCTCGAGGCGAAGGGGGCAGTGTTGGCTCCCCGGCTATTTTCAGTGGTAGAAGTGCTCAAGGCAGGAGCGGGCATGGACTTCTTCGAGAACCCTTACTACAGATTCTACAAATTCCACTTCACTTCAGTGGCTCTATGGCCAGATCAGAACGTCCGATTCATCGTACTGTGGAGGATACTTATTAGCTGCATTCTAGGCTCCTTTTTGGTCCTGCACGTACGTTAGTGCTCTGTAATACTCGAAACGTTGGGCATAACACGCGTGTTAAGAGAATTTTTAAACTCGAATCCGATTATGAATAGTAGAGCTGTTATAATGATCCGAGCGTTTGACATCCGACAAAGTGCACATTGTGAATATAACAAACTCTTATCCTCTTTCGAATTCCGAATAAAGCTATAATATCTATAGTTTGCGAAATGTGAATGACATTCTCCGGTAATGTACATAGTTGCGAAAATTGTATTTCCCTTAGGTATTGAAGCTCTGTACCATGTCAAAGGATAATATGGATTTGATCTTCGGGACTGCATCGACACTGATGCTAGTTTTCAGCGTTTTCGTTAAGTATCTCTCTTGCTGGATGAACTTAACTGAAGTAAATTATTCCACTCAACTATCCAAGAACGCATGTTTACATTCTCCGAATATTGAGAGGAATAATAGTAATGTCGCATTGAATTGCATAAATTATAGATAAAGGAACTTCTCAACCGAATTAAAAAAGAGTGGTGCACAACGATGCCCAAGAGCGAGATGAAGATTATATGTGAATATACGCAAAGGGGAAGAGTTTACGCACGGTTCTACGCGTGTAAGACCCTGATTCATAATTATCTACAATGGCTCGGTTTCTGAAAGATTCCTTTCTTTTTCCAATTTTCTTTTCTTTAAGTGCAATCCGCCTTAATTCAGGTCTCAGAACCCGATACTGTAGTTAATTTATTCGCTCGTGTATCATTTATTATTTATTTATTAACATAATTTATTACCACATGTCTCTATTTCAGGGATAACTTATACAGGGGTGCTTATATTTTGCATGCGATTGTTACTACCGGACATCCTAAATATCTTCCTGCCATTTAACATACCCCGGTTTATGTACAAGCCTGTTCTGGGCGAGTATTTCGTCAATGTTGATGACTACTTCTTTCTCATTACACTGCATATTACCACAGTGTCGATTACCGTAGCGGCTATAACAGTGGCTGTAGATACTGTTTTCATTGCCCTGATGTTTCACGCCTGCGGAATGTTTTCTGTGGTTGGGTATGTATGGTCCGAGAGCCAATACACTTTACGCGAGAAAATAAATTGCAATTTTGAGAATGTCATTCCGGCCATTTTTAATAAACGAAACAGAAATATTTATTATTGTTTCACTGCTTATTGAGAACAATGATTTTCTAGGCACCGTCTGCAGCACGCTTTTGACAAGGATGCGCCTGATTCGTGTGCCATCGACAAAAGCCACAAAGCGGTGGTTCGTATCCTCGAACACCATAAACGGACGATAAAGTCAGTGTTTTTTGTTTGACGTAACTGTGCTAAGCATGTCAAGTCTTCCCGACTGACTTTATTCCCGCCAAGCTCCTTCAATCCGATTTTCTTTGGAACCTCAAGGCACCTTGTCATTCCTTCACAGAGGACATGAGCTCGTATTGCTATCTAGAATCAGCTTAGAAGTAATGATTTTTTGCGAAAGGTACTGAAATTTCGCTTATTTTCTCTTCAAGGTACGTGCGCATTATGGCTAGTTCCTGCAGGTACTTCCACCTTATACAATTATTTGTCATCGTCATAAATTTAAGCTGTTTAATGTTCCACGTAAGTCGCGCTTTTTTTTATGAATATGAGCAAAAACTGTGAGAAGGAGCTATTGCAAAGCTTGAATTGGCTTCTTTCTTCTTAGCTGAGTAACGCATTGTCGAAAATGGATACAGTAGAAGATATAGTTATCACCATCACCCACATTATCTGTACCTCCGTACTCGTATTCATTAACTGCCTCCCCGGGCAAGAGTTGCTGGATTGCAGTTCCGATATTTTTCGCAAGGCGTTAGTTGCAAGCTCCAATGAATTAATCATTCAACTTTTTCAGTAACTATAACAGGAGTATGAGTATTTTCTAATGTCATAGTTATCACGGACTGTGGTATACAGCTTCGTCACGATCGAAGAAGATACTCCTGCTTATCATGCTAAGGACTATGCAGCCAACAGCTATGACCGCAGCCAACATTTTCACTATTTCATACCAAATGTTTGGAACGGTAAGATGATGCCAAGCTCAATGCTAGTGACCAATCTTGTAGAGTCAATTCTCACTGCTGTTACAGATGATGCAATCGTCGATGTCCTACTTCATGGTGCTCTACTCCATATCATCACAATCCAAATAATCTACAAAGACTGTAGAAAGCTCCAGTAGACAATTTCGCGGGGAACGGCATGTAATTTTGAAATAAACTGTCATGATCACGATTACACGATTGTTAAAACTAATTATGTTAATATATTTGCACTCCTTGAATAAAAGTCTTAGATATTTTTGGTTCAAGTACGGGAACCGATGTAGACACTGCAAAGGTTCAAACGCGATTGTTTCTGAATGTCGAGCTGCTAAAAAAATGGCGAGCAACCCTTCTCCGGTGCGAAAAGGGTAATATGAAATATGTACGGTCCGTCGGGGAAGAATTACACGTGGGTTGTGGGGTGAGTAAGTAGCCACTCTCAAGTCGCTTCATTCTCACGGATGCATCGATTCGTGGGAACGAGGCAACGCCAGTAGGGAAGTTCAAGGGGACCTAATTCCCCCCAATTGCATCACGTTTACGCCACTGAGGTGAATAAAGCGACGAACGTTCAGTTACATTGGCTACAACAAATATAATAGCCGGAAACGCGCAATTCGTGGGGAACATCGGTGAATTGGGAGGAGACGAGTGTGTCGTGCATTATCTTATACCTTGGATAATATCACCTGCTAGGAGTAAATAGTTAGCAACAAAATCTGCGATGAAGGATAGCCTGCGGGATAGTGGTTCAACTAGGACTTTGGCTTACACGCTGCTCGGACTTCACGGCAATATGGACTTCTTCAAAAATCGCTATCATAACATCAGCCGCATATATCTTCTGATCACTGGTGCCTGGCCGTACAACAAGACGAGATTGGTTTGGGTACAGAGGGTCGTGTGTATCCTCACAGTCTGTTCCTTCATTACTTTCCAGGTACTCAGCTGCTCGTCAGTCACTTATTTTCTCTACTATCTTAGGTATAACAGAGGAATTTACTCTTGTGGCTTTTGTACATTTTAATATTTTTCGGCGGATATTATGGCTTTTTGATGGTTTTAAATGCACGAGATTTGTATTGATTTTTATAGCGTTACAAGCGTGCTATTAAACTTGGCCTATCTCTATCGAAATTGGAATGATTTCTTTTAGATGTGCAAATTCTACACGACGGAACTGACTGTAGACCTCTTCATCGATGTTATTGCACCACTCTTATTTTGTGTAATAGCTCTTGTTAAGTATGTCACAAATTGGATATATTTCGATTACGTAAGTATTTCAAGACATATCTGTTATAAACAGTCCCTTTTAACGATCTCTTTTGAACAAAAGCATCGTAATTACAGGCCATAAAGATGTACGAAACCGTGAAAAAGGAATGGTCTTCAATAACCGACCCGAATGAATTAAGGATTCTGCAGAAAGCCGCAGAGGAGGGGAAATTTTACATTATCTTTGAATCAAGTGAGGCGAATTCGGAAACGTTTGTCGTGAAACGGTCTTGCTTGAAAAATCGAATATCTTTTTAACTTTAGTGTTCTGCTACGTCGGCACCACGCTTTTTCTCTCGCTGCAGTACATTCCATACGCGCTCGACATTATTCTCCCGTTGAATGAGTCGCGACCGAACTATCATCCCTTTGTAGCCGAGTACTTCGTCGACAGCAACGAATATTTCCTGCCTATCCTGCTGCACATGCAGATCTGCATTACTCTTTCGATAACGTTGGTTGTGAGCGCGGACGCGTCAACTGCCTCATTGGTTCTCCATACCTGCGGAATTATTAATATCATAGGGTGAATAAAGCATTCTTACTTGTTTTGCATATTAGAATATCCAAATATTAAAAGTTTAACTTTTTCACCGCCGTTTGAATTTGTTACTTTTATTGTAGGTATCGATTGAACCACGTGTTTGATAGTGTTTCTAGTGCCGCAGATGCGGACTTTCAGTCACTAGTTTGCGATAAAATCACCAATATTGTGAAGCTTCACCTCAGCTGTAAAGAGTACGATTTACCTTATTAGTTTCAGTAATAAAAAATTAGTACGTACATAATTTTCATTAATACTGATTCGATGTTTAATGAAAGACGCCTTGGGGAATACGTGAATGCTTTTGCGTGGTCATACATCGTGCAAATGATTCTCATTGTAATCACACTGACCGATCTACTGTTGCAAGTGAGTATTCGTTGACGTATTTCGGATATTCCATAGGGATAGTATTAAATACTAATAAGAAGCCAGGAATATTCACTAATGGAAATGTGACTTCATACGCTCGTCAGTTGCACAAAGCTCTTTCGACGTTAGACGACATCGGTTTCCTTCTCTTAACGATATGTCGGGTGATCGGGCACTTTCTCGTTGTTTTTCTTAATATCGTGCCTGCCCAGAGAATAACTGATTGCAGTGGCAATCTCTTCATTGACGCGTAAGTTTATAGAAGATTGAATTCTTCCTTCGTATGGCGGTGGATAAATTGAGAAGAGTCGGTGAGATGAGTTCAATCTTTAGTTATAGTGGACGCTGGTACGACGCCCCTTTGGAAAGCCGGAAATTGGTCATGATTGTCATGTCCTGCACAATCGAGCCGATCAGACTGTCGGCGGGACGCCTTGTCTATATGTCTTTCGAGATTTTCGCTGCGGTGGGTATAAATATACACATGTTTTTCTTCCTGTTTTCCTTTCACTAAGAACAGTCATTCATTCTAGATCGTGCAAATGACTTTCTCGTACTTTACCGTGATACACTCCATTGAGGAATGAGACCGTCAAGCACTTGCCGGTGTTCAAATGCGTCCTGGTGTCGTAAACTTTGATGTTACGTTCGTGAGCGATATACCTACGATGTGTAGAAATTCTATTGTTACGGCACAGTGTGTTGATCTGTTTTAATTATATTTAGCGCAAATAAACCATTGTTGAAAATTTTTCATTGAGACTGTATCAAATAATCTTTGTGTCTATTGTTATAATTATTATAGCGAAAACGCTCAAAGGACTTTATATGAAATTAACACAGGATTCATACTATCAGGATTCTCTGAGATATTGAAAGATTCCGAGTCCAAGCTACACGACTCAAGCGGTGACGTCTGAAAAATATGAGGATTCCGGTAGACCAGTGAACCACAAAATTTGTGATCATAATCCTTTGAAAGCTCTAGACGTGCGTCACGTATATGTACCCGGCATGCTTGTTGCATGAGTCGAGGGCAAGATGTTGTATATTAGTTTATTCGTACGTAAAAGTGTGGTAACTCGGTGCAAGTGCGGTTGGTTGGCTGGCCAAAGGCAAGTTCCACGCGGCTGGCAGCATGTTTCTTGCATGTCGGCTAGCCGCTGAAAATTCTCTCAAGAACTTCCAATGACATCTTAAGGTTGAAGAAGATTGCAAACTAGAGGGGTGCTTCCATAACTTCGCAATGCTCCTTTAATATAAATCACCCTCGATCTACTAGGAATCGCGGGGTCATGTATTATTCAGGAAACGAGCCGCTTTTACAGAAATTCATAGCAATCCAATTCAAATGGAGGATATCGCATTGTGCGGCATTTTTGCCCCAGCTCTTTTTCGCATTATGTTGAGCGCATTACAAATGCTCCGCTCGGAGGGAACATAATAACTGGAATCCAAGATATTCCTCTTGCATCCTCTTTTCTAAATTGTTTCGAGGACCACGAGCACGATCCCAGTTGGCCTTGTGTCAAGTATTGATGTTCATCTGGATATGCGGTGCTCGAAAATGATACCAATAATAGAAGAATCATACTCTTGGAGAGCCCACTTTCATTCCTATGCCTCGCCAGACTTTTTACCCACACCATTCAGATACATCAGGCATTCTTAAAGATCCTTCAATTTCCTAATGGGGTCGCGTCGCAAAGGGGAGGACTAAGCAGGAATATGTATGAAGTATATGTAGCCTAATAATTGGGATTCACTTACAAAGATACCCAAGGCGAAACGGTAATTGGAGCACAACTCGATGACATAAAAGATTCTTTGTACCACGTTACGTACATTCAGCGGAAGTGATCACGACGTACGAATGGCTAATCCGCAAAGAAGTGCGCCACTTCAAACTTTCCGGAATAATCGGAATACTTACATAGTCTGCAGGTATCCAGTTGCTTGGCCAGGATCGAGTATCGATTTATGAAATCCATTATTTAGTCGACTTGCCACTGCTTCAAATTAAAAATCGCAGAGAATTTACTTTCCTGCGGTATTTTTCCAAAGACTTCGCTTGAAAACCAGATGTCCGCTATATAAAATCATTTAACAATAAGTTTCTACAGCGCATCCACTAGATCCAATTGGAAATCCTCTAAGATGACTTTACTTACGATTGACGCGGTCGAACCAGTGCATGGAGAGTCCCAGTTCGAACAGCGGCGGAAGAAGTGGGCGTTGAGGAAGCGGTCACAGGAAGCTGACTGTGTAATATCCGATGGAGGCGTGTGCGCGAGAGCATATTTGGTGTAAGGTTTGTCGCGGCGTGTCAGCCAAACAGGAAGTTAAGTAACGCGCGAGGAAGTTCTATTGTTGTGCCGTGCAGGTGCACGACTCGCTCATAACTTAGGGACGACACCCATCCCCACATACATATACTGGCTACGTACGTCGCCCGAACACGTTGCACGGTCGCGTCGCCGCCCCTGCTACCGTTGCAGCCCTGTCGCGCCCCTTTATCCACGTGAATTCGTTTCTTCCGGACGTTTGAGCGCCAGGACAAAGGGAGAAATATATCCAGCCAATGCCAAGCCACTTCTCCGCAAAAGGATGAATGTTACTAGCAAAGTCAAACAATAAAGTTCAAACACACACGAACACCTCAGGTATCTCGGATAGAGTGCGCTACTAATTTTAATCATACTGATTGGAGGATTCGCAAAACAAAAAAAAACAATTAGCGATATAAGTTCGAAGTAGAATAATCAAAGTAAGCAATTTCGTCCGCGTCTCACTTTCCACAGAGTGATTGAAAGCTCTTACAATTATTATGCAACGCTCCGTCCAACTGTACATACTTTATAAAATAAAGGCAAAATAGATGGTTTATATATCTTGATTTTAATGCCCCACATTCCATTGTCTTCCGGTTGAAAAGAAGTTCGCGGTCGCATAACTCACTTGCTGGACCTTCATAAAATTGTATATTAATTATAGCCCCGAACGGGACGCAGCGTTTTGTGAGTAAGCGCTGGTGCAAATAGTTATATGTTTCACTCAGCGGTTGCTCGGCAGCAATAACCATTAATATTATCATCGCCGAATACTAATAAACATTATGGATTAATTGCGCTTGTGACGGTGTAAAGCTTTGAGCGGTGACTGCGAGGTGCACTCGTGCCTCTATGATTTACGGTATACATACAATATGCTCGGGCACACGTGGTTGGCTTGCTCACTGCCCGATGCAACCTATCAGTCTTTCATTATTCGCTGAACTGTTATCCCGAGACTGAGTGAAATCAAACAAACTCCTCGGTGCTGAAGAGAAGCGGGAGTGGAGTATGGCGCGGAAGCAATTACTGTGAATAAGTTATGGCGCGTGCAACTCTTCTCAGCGATTGGCAGTTAAGGGTGGCGGGGTGCCGGTGGAAAGTACGCAAGAACGAGTACTGTAATGTTGGCCAATTGCTCACCGAAAACATACGCTATACAAAGTGTCGGTTATTGGCCAAATTAAGCTATTACTGATTGAAGACAGAGGGAATAAAAAACGTCCAAGCAGAATAGAAGAAATGGGGAGTTTGCTTAGTTTAGTTGCAAGAGGAACAGCAGAAATGCGTGAATTGTTGCCGAGCTCTAACCAACCTGAGAATATGGACTTGTTTGAGAACAAGTACTTCAGAACGACGCGCAGTCTGATGTTCTTGATCGGACAGTGGCCAGACTACGCCTCGAGAGTGAAATCATTTCAAACGCTCTTCGTTTGTATAGTTTTTGTAACCGCGTTCTGCATCTTGGTACCTTGGATTCGTTTTCATGGCACATACTATCTTTTCTCGCCGATCAATGCACATTTCGCAACAGGCGTAATTTCTTAATCGGAATTGAAAGCACGGCATGCAGTATTAGGTTCTAAACCGAATTAGCTTTCTTTTAAATTCAGTACGCAGTTTTATTATTAGTTTAGGACTCCCCGCGAGTATCGGAGAGCCGAGATCAAAGAATGGAGTTTTATTACAGATGGCGAAATTCACAACAACGAAATTTGACATAGACATATTTGTGGAAGTGTTCCCGCCGTTGATCATCGTGTGCATGTGCTTCACTAAATACTGCACCGCCTGGATGTTCTCAGCGAGAGTACGAGTAATCCGCGCACGATACGATAATTCCTCGGGCGCACAGTATGAAATTAAACGATCAATATAATTGCAGCTGAGAAAGCTTATGGATTATATCCGATTCGACTGGAGGACCATTCAGTGCCAGCATGAGATGGTAATTCTGAGGAAATACGCCAATGTCGGCAGATTATTCGGATTGTTTTACGCAAGTAAGACACTAGATATTAATCGGAATATCGTGAGTATTATTTTGCCCATTATCGGTATATCTTCGTTCTTCGTAGTAGCTGTCTTATGCGCGGTGCTTGCCTTCATCGCATTTTACGTCACTCCGTGCATTATCTCGACGTTGTCTCACACGAACCGGTCCCATAACTGCAAGGAGCCCTTCGCTGTCGAGTACTTCGTCGACCAGGACAAATATTTCTATCCGATTCTAATGCACATTGTGCTCATAATTGTGGTGACCCACGCTATTGTCGTGGCCACCGATTTGTTCTTCATTCTTGTGCTGCTGCACGCGTGCGGCACCTTTAGTGTACTCGGGTATACATCAAATCGAATCTCAAGCCCAATTAATACACAATCCCACTTATTAGGAGTAATATGTCTGAGTGATTATCTGCATCATGCAGATATCGGCTGGAACATGTGTTCGACAGTGTCTCGGACTGCGGCACAGACGTTGCCGATTCGAGCCTAAGCCAGCTGCTGTACAGAAAGATAGCTAGCTGCGTGAAATTCCACTTGCACATAAAGAAGTGAGTTGTCAGCGTGAATGCAATTCGTGATTATAACACTCTCAGTCAGCCGGTGGCAGATAAAAATACCGCGACAAATACTCGACTGTTCTTGAGAAAGTCTGCCTTTGCCGCTCGCTTTGAACATTCTTCCTAGCAAAGCATTTTAGCATATTCTGTCCATGGCCAAGAAGAGTTCTTCTTCTCTTAGTGCATAGGCGAGTTCAGCGCATTCTCATACGACATTTTTCCGTCTCATAATTTTTAGATATCTCAGAGACGTTCACTCCTGCTACATGTACTCCTACCTTATTCAGCTCTTGTTCGCTGTCTCTATGCTCTCCAGTCTACTGCTCCGTGTAAGTCGTAATATAGAACAGCAATAAACCTGCATGAATCACACGGTTCCATGTTGCAAATTGGCGGTTTTACCTTAAGTGACCATGTTTTTCCCGTACCACTTCCCTTATGATTCCCATGACCACCCACACTTCAATCGGGCCTAAATGAACCAACGATAATTACATGTTCTTCAGCTGACCGACCAATTAACGGGGGACGGTGAGTTGAGCGAGATCGTTGGCGTAGCGGTGCACGTTAGTGGTGTTTTCTTCGCGATTTTCGTGAATGTTTTCCCTGGCCAGCTACTACTCAATTGCAGCGGAGACCTCTTCGAAAAAACGTAAGGATTATGACGTGAACTCTGCTAGGAATTAGCATCCCCCTAATTCTAAATGTACTTGCGATCTTTGTTAAATATGTCGCACTCGTGCGATTAATCTGCAAAAGGCTGAAAACGCTATGCGCTATGCGACCTAAGCCTCTATGCATAACTGAATATTGTCGAAATTAATTGAGCAATTAAATGCTTATTTTTTATTTTCGTTAGGTATTCGGGAAAATGGTACGTTGCTCCCCTGGCAGTTCGCAAGTCGTTAATAATAATCATGAGGAAAACTATGGAACCCTGTGGCTTGTCGGCTGCCAATATTGTGACGGCGTCCTTACCAACTTTCTCCAGCGTAAGGTCTACTCACTGATAAACATCAATAAATATTAATGCTCGTGGTTTAAAATACCATTTGAAAATCACTGCTGCTTGCATATTGCTATGAATATTTTTATTAGTTTTCCAAAGGAGTATCTCACCTCTATTACTTTATTCGTTTCATTTAAGATCATACAAACGTCAGTCTCATACTTCACCGTCCTCTACTCGGTCCGAGAAGCACCGAAAAACTAATTACGATTACTGCATTCAATATCATCGATTACCTCTACGAACGAAGAACCCGCGCAGGCCTAATAATAATCTGGCAGAAAGGTGCACAGTCAAAGTCAATTCCATTACTCGCTTACTCTGCACCGAGCATAATTTCACAGTCGCTCGGCAATTCTGCCGCTCGCAAATGTGTTTCTGTATTAATAAAATGAGATCGTTCATTGAAATTTAATTGGTTGGCGCATCTATGTAGATTGCATTAATATCGCTTGTCACAATGCACCGGCAGTCTATCCCCGTCCGCTGCTTCCATATTTATGTAATATGTCCATACCTCAATTAAAACTGCAGGCATATACGGACATACATTATTGTATGTATGTATACTGCCGTTCCGACAAACAGCCGTTGATAATTAAATCAACCATACACAGTTTTGCGAGTAATACACCAGGTGAGGTGACGTTTCATCAGTAGATTTGTAATTTATCCTGGAACATAATTACTCGTTTTTTCAGTTACCAATCTTGCTTGTATTAGTATCTTCGTAAAACACACGTGTGCGACATTTGCAACAAATGACTAGCTACAGACTATATACCGTGCTACAGCCAGAAAAGTGGTACAAGACAAAAATTTGGGGCACCTGTCTTCCGGCCCGGGAGCTATAGAATTCTCTATTTGGTGATGAAAGGTTAATCGCGTGAAAATTATACTTTGCATGATTCTGTAAACTGTTCTTACATTCAGATTTTATGTTTGCCGAATCGCCGAAATTGATCCTGGTTCCAATATGCACAGTCTCAGGGTGCTGGAATTATTAATTGAAACGTTGTAGCAGTTTGCTCGCTATTTTAGGGCCGCTGGTAGTTGCTATTACTGTAAAACATTAACGAATTTGTAGTTACAACTATAGTACAGCACCTCTACCTGCTGGCAGCGACGTGCGCACAGTGTTGCTCGTTCCTGTGCACTGCGGTTAACGGTCGAGGGCATTATGAGCGCGATACCGAACCGCCGCGCCGGTTATTTTGCGGAGGACACAATTATGCATGCCACGGATTCGTTCACTTCCTGGAAACTTGTGCAGTTGCAGTTCTCCGGAATAAATTGGCCCTACGCTGCCTACAACGCGCCTGTTTCTGGCTTCTGGATGAACATTGTCCAGAATATTGCGCGCACGAGTGTTCCAGCGGTTCTTATTAACCAATGGACCTATGATAGTTCAGCATACTTCGTGAGTGGTGGTTGGACACAAATTCCAAACACTTGGGACTGACGAGTTGCGCAAATATTTGAACGGAGACTTCTGGTTTGCCATAGCACAGGTCACGAGCTTGCATTTGCCTATCGAATTCCTTTAACTTGTCTGTGAGACACTTTGCATCGTGCTTGTTTTTTCGACTCTGCGATACCACCCACCCCGGTTGTCGTGACGGCGTAACTTTTATTTCGGTGTGCACTGTAACAGTTCCGCACATTGACCCGACGGGCCTACTATAACTTCCTGCCGCGGACTCTGCGCTACCGAATGCTTAATTTTCAGTCGCAGAGAAATACTTAATGTCAATTTGAACAATGTCATATTTACTCACAAAATTATTTCATGCAGACTCTACGGCTTAAAAAATACTATACAGATCTAATACCTGGCTTTACCACATTCTTTGGGTTAAAGTTAAAACGGGAGTTGGGTAATCCGCCGAATTTACAAACTTTCAAGTAGATTTCGATTTGGAAAGGACATTGCTAAAGCATCAGTGTACAAAAATCAAATGTAAGTATCTTTTTGTATGACAGTATTCAGACACTTGATTCCGCCACCTGCACCGAAAGGACTAAGAGCCAGACTAAAGATGTAGTGCACCTTACGATGCTTGGAATAAGACTGTCGATCATGAACTAGCCGCGCCACATGGCCCGCGACAGCCACCTGGAAGGTGGAAGAACGTTCTCACCATCAAGAATCAAGAATGATTGGGCTCCTTTACCCTCATGAATTATAATGTCTTCGCGCGTTCTTTGTATAACACAACCTCCATCTAGAAAATTGGATAAATCGTCGCGCAGTTACCAATCCCTACTTGTTTAAAGAAGCCTTACACCCGAAATGATATAATGCAATTGCATTATCTTATACCTGGGAAACGGTATCGCGAGGGTTGTTTATCTCTGAGTTGAAAAGCTCACAAGGGAAATGCTTTGACGAATGTAGAAGGGTTCACACACGAAATTGTTGCGGCTGATAAAAGAAGCTTGTCACGATGAGCGAGGTCGACAGTTTCTTTCTACATCCGTACTATAAAGTACTGAGATTCTTCATGATTCTGATCGGCCAATGGCCTTATGATCAGTCGAAAACACAGAGCGTTAGCAGGGCAGTTGTGTGCCTAGTCTTCGTATTCTGTGGTCACGCGCAGGTGCGTCGAAATAAAAGTGCCATGAGGGTGTTGCATCCGGAACGATAATTGAACCAATATCGCTTTTTCTTAATCTTAGATTCGGAAGATAATCGCCTGCAGAGACGATTTCTCACTTTTCATCCAGGTATTTCCTGCCGTGGTAATCAATATCCTGTGCTTCTTGAAATACTGCAATTGTTGGATCGGTACAAATACGGTAAGTCAATAGATATTTGATTCAGGACACGTATAAAACAGCGGGAGATAGGAAATTAATATTCTAGACACTTCTAGTATTAAAACGTGAAAAAAAATACATACAATTGGAATTAATTCTTTAGATCAGGACGAGTTGGGAGATAGCACCCTTATTAAATAAGTTTAATTAATTTGAAACATATTGAATAACCGGCCGCATTCGATATCACAGATGAGAAATTTGCTGGAACATCTGAAAAACGACTGGAGCACCATCACGGGTAAGGACGAAATGGAAATTTTGGAAAACTACACGAATTTCGGCCGCTTATTAGGAGTAGCCTACATGCGTAAGTATAAACTGTGTATGTTGTTTCAAACTCAAATTATTTATGCATCCATTTTCAGTATTTACTTACGTTGGCATATGCATGGCTCTCGGCCTGCAATTAATTCCGACTATTTTAGACATTCTGATGCCACTGGACACACCTCGTCAGCAAAAGCCCCTTTTCGAAGCTGATTTCTTTGCCAACCAAGAGGAACATTTTTTTGTGGTCGTAATGCTCTGCACAATTATTATGCTTGTCATGTTTACTGCGTCAGGTGCTAGCGATCTAATCTACCTGTGCTACTTACTACACGGTTGCGGTACTTTCAGTGTCTTGGCGTATGTAGAATGATCAAATATCTATTCTGTTTTATTTTTTAGACAATTTTAAGCAAGCCTTTCCGCAGGTATCGTATTAAGCATATGTTTGATGACACTACAACTTGTGTCAAGGGCGCCCAGAGTAAAGAACAATTTCTGTATTTATCTCGAAAAGTAACCGAGTGTGTCCAATTACACTGTCGAATTTTAAAGTGAGCATGGTGTTCATATTACTGTAAATATGATAGTAAAACTGATGTGGTTGGTGTTATATGCTACAGGTACCTGCGCATGATAACGGCCTGTTATGATTTGGCTTATGTCCTACAACTATTACTGATCATAGTGTTGTTGGCTGGATTATTTGTAGAGGTGAGATAAAAATCACCCTTAGATTGCACACCTATGATTTCGGCCCGTGATACTCCAATTTTGTTTTCTGATTCCAGTTATGCGACTCACTCACGGTACTGCAGAGTATCAACGAGAGTTTGATATGTATCTTGCACTTATCAGGCCTGCTGTTCATCGTATTCCTCAACATTCTCCCGGCACAGATGTTGTTAAACAACAGTGGTGAAATACACCACCAGGCGTACGTAACTACGTATTTACACAGAGTTGAAGTGTCGAGGGAAATTCGACCATTCAATTCCCATATCAATGACACTTAATAATACTGTTTGAATGCTAATTATCATGGATGCTATTCTACAATGACTCAGATACTTTTCGCACTGGTTTGCCGCTCCCTGGCGGATGCAGAAGTCCCTCATGATAATAATGCAGAACAGCATTAAGCCACGCGGACTGTCTGCGTTCTCGTTCATGACTGCGTCCCTGGAAACCTTCGGAATGGTGATTGCATCCTCAAAAGTCGTTTTCGCAGCCAGCGACGCGCTTTTTCTTTAATGATTAGTTTCCTTAGCCCACACTCTAAACTACTTACTCATTAAAAGACACGTTTCTTTCAAGATTGTGCAGTCCTCGATCTCCTACTTTACGGTGCTCTACTCGATGCGATAAACAATCTGCTTGGCAACGCACACATTTTGAGAGCTACCCCGCACAGCAGTTTGTTCCACGGTAACAAGTGAAAGCACTTTTACTCGCCGCGCCACCCACCGGTTCAAGATAGATCGTATATACGTATCGAACAGATACCCACATGGACATTATTTACTGTCTCAAGCCGATGGCCTTTTCTCGTTGAAATACATCGCAGTTAATTGTGAACGTATCTTCTCTCTTTCCTTCGATCTCCTTCCCAACAAGTATCCTTGGATTAGGATATGTATAATGTAACGTAAGTCTTTTTACTTGATATTTGAGCTTTGATTCGGCGAAAGTTCGTCAAGTTGCTCGTGCGATGTTCAGAGTTCGACTGGTAGTAGACCAGCCTCTTCGAACTTGTCGCTAACTATTCGTAATAGTGTGAACCGTGGGAGTCGAAAGTCTGCGTACGTACCCTCGATGAGCCTACTCTAAGTAGAAGGCATTTTTCCGCCTCTTAACTGTCATTTGACAAAGCTGTCATTCATTATCTTATGGCAGAGAGACACTGGACACGGAGTCCCTTCCTCCAAGAGAGAGGAGAATCGCGAAATTGGGGCGAGGAAGCCCTCGTTCAGGTGGACTGCAGCCACACAGTGGTGAACTCTTGTACAATGGACTTCTTCGAGAACGATTATTTTGCCGTTAGCCGTACACTTATGGTGTGGATCGGACAATGGCCATACGACACTTCCAACGCCAAGCAGATTCGCAGGCTTGTTGTGTCCTTGTTGTTTGTATCGGTCTTCAATTGTGTGGTAGATACTACTCCTTGACATGACAAATTAAGATTTGACCGTTGAAATAACGTGTTTTCGAACGTATCTTATATTATATTTTTGGATTCGACTGAGAGGCGACATTCTGGCTCAAGCTTATCTGCCAATTGTTTAAAATTCATTCCATAATTCATATTTAAATTCCCAATTTTTACAGTTTCCACGTTATTCGTGAAACACTGGCGTTTTCTTTTTACATCTATTGTAACATAAATGCCTTTGTCTCATTTTGTACGAAACGGCATATGGCTGCTCAGTTCAAATAGACTTTGGGAGGAAATTGTGAGGGGTAATGTTATTTCAGATATTCAGGCTTATTACTGCTGATTTCGACGTGGATATTTACGTGGAAACATTATCCACGAGTATGATCTGCGCGCTTTGCTTCACGAAATACTGCACCTGGTGGAAAAACAGTGAAATGGTGAATCCGTGTTTAAATAAATTCGTATTTTCTTGAACGCGCTATTTAACGCTCTCGCGCGCCCTAGTTAAATCGTGCGCTGCGTCGATTGTTATGAAGGAGATTATCGTCCACGGATTTAATAGAGGTATGATAAATAATTGCAGTTGAAAGGGCTTCTGGAGTACATTAAGCACGACTGGTCCGTTATCAAGCGGGAACAAGAGAAGAATATCATTCGTCAGTACACGGAGTACGCCAAAATGATCGGCATATTGTACATGTGTAAGATGAGCAGTCTTGTTAACTAGCAATAAAGGTCCCATCAAAACCATCACCTCCGCATAATAACTCTGGCATTCTATTACAGCCTGTATACTCGGAGGAGTTGGCCTCTTCTCTATATTCCCATTCATGCCACGTGTCCTCGATATTATCCTGCCGCTAAACGAATCACGGCCCCTGCGGCATCCACTGGAGGCCGAGTATTTCGTCGACAATCAAAAGTACTTCTATCCGATCCTCGCGCATATGGTGGCGGCCGCTCTCATCCTGCACATGGTAGCTTGCGCGACCGATTGGATCTTCATGTATATCGTCATGCACGGATGCGCCAGTTTCAACATCCTTGGGTATATTCGATTCTTTTGAATTTACGGCAATACGTGACGTGCGAGAGCTCCCTCTGACATCTCGAGCGGAAAACTCCACGGGATAGTTACATCATTACAGGATAAATGAACGTTCAAATTGCTGAGATTTGCAGATTACGTCTAGAGCACCTGTTCGATGACAACCGGTTCCCAAGTGAGTGTGGGACACCGTCAAAGGACGAATCTACTGATGCCGGGTGGAAGTTTTGCATGAAAGTAGGCGGTTCCGTACAGTTTCACCGAAAGATAATACAGTTAGTGTCTTTGACCTATGGTTTTTCATGAGTTTGTGTATTCGAATTTCAATAATATATTCACTCTTTTTCAAGATACATAAGTACGATTAATGCCACCTATGTGTACTCGTACCTTATCCAACTACTGCTCGCTATACTCATTCTGACAGCACTTCTTCTTCGCGTGAGTGGCCACTTAACATATCTTTGATATTTCAAGCTAAATCTATTTGTAATAGTTGCTACGATACAACGGTAGGGCTTCCAGGACGATCTGGGTATTGTTTGATATGAAGCTTGTATGTACATCCATGGCGTCATTATGGGGCTTCTGGGTTTAATAGTTTAATTAGCACATTGCAGCAGACAACCAATGGCTTTGGTCTCACTATAGTTGTAAGAATTTGCCGGCGCTGTTAATTTTATTTTAACATTCGCCGGCTTGCTGTACATTTTTCAATACAATCATCAAAGTGAATTAATGAGAGGGCTAACTAGTTCTGAAGCCGACCGCCATTATCGACAATTTGCTCGATAGAACGGAAACATTGCTCTAGGCACACTTGCCCGCGGAACTGCTCTATGACATAACAATAGTGTTCTGTTCTTCCAGCTTTACGACAAACTGAATCCATTTAAAAATACAACTGAGGTTCTGCTGAGTGCGGTGCACGCAGGCGCCTTGGTAGTCATTATATTCCTGAACGTGTATCCGGCGCAACTGTTAATGGACGCGAGCGTCGACAACTTTTTCCAGGTGTGAGTACGCACTCCGTGCCTGATATACGCAACACGTGTACCAGCCGAAAATTCCGCTCCATATACCACGGCATTATTACTAAACCCGTACCCGTGGCCGACTTGCCGCAAAAACAAAGCGCTCCGGCGATTCAACGCTCTCGCATCGTGAAAAATGAGTAGAGTGGGAGGGATTTTTCGCCTACTAATTGAAGCAGAATTTTTCCGCGCAAACACTCTCGAAAGGGGCCACTCGGAGAGTGCGTGCACCGCAACGCGTGCTTCAACCGCACAATTACCGTATTTGAGAGCGCGCGTGCAAGCGAGAACTCAACGTACAGTAGAGCGTGTTACCATCGGGACGCTCTTGGTTTTATGGCAACGAATAGCGCAGGGTGCGCGCGCATTTATATATATGTATACGCTTGTGAGTATTGTATATGTTGCGAATGTTTTTAGGTACTGCAGCCGTTGGTACATGGCGCCCTTGCCAGCGCAAAAATTGCTGGTACTGCTGATGCGCAAGTACATGGAACCGTGCCGCTTAACGGCGGCCAATGTGTTTACTTCCTCCGTGCAGATTTTTGCTACGGTAAATCGAGCCTGCCCCCTAAATACATCCCTCCCTGATCGGCCATTCACTGATATTCCCGGCCGAAATTCCCTTTAAAATCCCTCGATACCTTTCGATGCGTTTCGTTATGCCCCATTGTTCCATTGCGGGTGCAACCGCCGCTCGAATGTGTTTGCCTCTTTTATGTGAGTATGATTGATCTTGATATATATGTTTCTTGTTCAAGATTGTCCAGACGTCGCTCTCCTACTTCACCGTGCTCTACTCTATAAAGTGAAAGCCGACAGGCCATAACGAGTTACGCGCACTGAGAACCTCGCGGTTGATTACATCTTTCTCGTTGTCTCGTAGTGTTTTCCGATAGATGTTGATTTAATAATTTTGTACTGTCATTATCAACCGGCTGTCTGTGCAAACGAACGTCACAAAGCATGTATATTCCAATGCCAGCGCTTCGGCACCCGTAATTATCATAGCATTATCCTGGGACTCGATTATTTATCGAGGCAGGTGTTAATTTACTCAAATAAACTGACATCTGGTAAACAGTCTTGATGAGGTAAACTTGCCAAGCTGTGTTGTAGTTGCTCTCCAAGTCCTTAACTTTGCCCGACGTAATTTGAATAGGACGCGTGGGTGGGCCTAGAAATCTTGATGTTCCCGTCCAACTATTCTCAAACGGCAATATTGTCTGACAAAACTGTTCTATTAGTACAAAGTAACAACACATAAATCTCCGTCTATAAGTGAAGATTAACACCACATTAACCAACATTAATTTCACGTATTGGGGTCTCATACACAGGACACAGAAACGACAATAATTAGCGGTAAATAAATTCCTAACTCAGACGTTGAACACTACACACAAGTTTCCACGGGATTGGTTGTTCTAACAATAATTGATAAAATCGAAGATCGGGCAACAAGATGATGATAAAAGCAAGTTTAACAGATATAATCCCAGAAGTTCCATCTGCACTGATACACCGTAATTAAACTAGCACCACCATCATTCGAATTTGATTCTACGGTTATCACGCAATTCCCTGTATGCAGGGCTTTATGATGCTTTATGAAGTACGCGTGAATTAAACTCGATCGTAGTAATCAGACTATAATGCCATCAAAATATGATGAGTGATAAAGATTTTAGTTTTATTTTACCCACTGCTGTTGCATAGGCTGATCACTGGTCCACTTCGAAATTCGCCCGCGCCGCTTCGCTTAATACATATAGCGGGTTTTTCATACCACGTATATGATGATTCGTGAGTCGATACTAATTATCCGTCGCTAATTACCCGTTTACTAACTGAACCGCGCGCGGATTAAAGTACGCACGATATCATTCCGATACTCGAACTTTTCCATTACAAATCAAATATTTGCACGCGGTCCTCCGACATCGTAATCAAAATTCAATAAAAAATACCTACGTAAATTGTTGAGTTTTAAGTAAATTATTAAAACAACGCAGTGAAGCTTTATTTCACCCTTATAATAGAACAAGTATTTGCTTTCAACAAAAAGTATAAAAAAATTGAAAATCCGTAATTACGGGTACAATCGGTAAACACATTGATATTTATATATTAGGGTAAGAATATGTCACGATGCAGAAGGTTCGGAGACTTGTGCCTGTTTCAAAGAAAGAACGCTTAAATTTGTTGCAAGTATGTATACAATGTCCTTCCGAGTAGCGCGCAGTAGATCCGAATGTCAGAGCGGTTGGTATGTGACTGGCGGAGGGTGTGCCAAGTCGCACGATCGAATGAAAGTCTTTTCGGAGCGCGGGGCAGGTGGAAGGGAGCGAGGCGGATGAAACAGTGACACGTTTGTCTGAATAACGTCAGCTGCTCCCTACTGTAAGTGGGGAGACAAAGTGCGCCGGGTAAGTTACGCAATTTACCGTATTTACTCGGGGCGGCGAGGTGCATGAACGGGGATGTATCATCTTATAGCGTAATAATAGATTCGGCCTTTAGGAGAGAAAATTGGAAGAGGAAGTCAAAAGCAAACGAAGGCTTGTCACGATGGAGGAAAGTCGTACTCTAATGACAACACCGGGCTCGGCTACTGTAGATTGTTTCCAGAGCCGATACTATTATATCTGTCGCTTCTTCATGATCCTGATCGGCCAGTGGCCGTACGATCGCTCCATCAGGCGGCAACTCAAGCAGGCCTTCATTATTCTCTGGGGAATGGTCTTCTTGAACTCTCAGGTATGTGCACTCTTACGTGAAATATGTCGCGCCGCTTTTCGGATTGCTCGGGTCGAGTTCCCGCGAAACTGAATGTTGCCTGAGCCCACGGTTTCCCAAAAGCACTTCCTTCCTCTTGGACTTCCACGCAAACGCTTACTTCGGATTTAGCGAGCGCGAGTGACTAAATTGGGCAAGTGGGTCGAGTGCGATTGTGCAAAAGGGACTGGATTATCATCTGACGCATAGTGAAAATCTAGTGCAGTATTGTTTAACTTTCGTTCGTGTGTAATCCTGCGGTAATTACATGGTGCGAAATTTACTCGATTTTTAGTACGCGTTGACGGGCAATTTGCGAATATTTGTTTGCAGATAGCAAAACTTGTCACGGCGGAAATAAACTTGGATCTCGTTCTGGACATCTTCACCCCACTCATGATATGTGTTCTCTGTTACACGAAGTACTTGACTTGTTGGGTTAAGGGGGACATCGTGAGTTTTGCATGCGACTCCTAGTGCTACTGTGAATACGTTGATAGGAACTGAAAAATTAAATTGGTATCCTTGCTTTTCATTCAGATGCGAGAACTTTTGGATCACATAAGGTACGACTGGAGTGTGAGTCGAGTTTGGGGCGAGAGGAAGCTCTTGGAGAAGTATTCCGAGGAAGCCAGGCTCTACGTACTCGCGTACATGAGTAAGAAATACTCGGACTACTCAGCCGAACCTGGCAAACGGATGGAGAATTTATTTTATGCGCCTTGTATTTTTCAGTCTTCACTTACTCTGGAATCGCCCTTTTCGTAAACATTCAATTCTTGCCGAATGCACTTGACATAATTTTCCCATTGAACGAGTCCAGACCCCACCGGCTTCCATTCGAGGGCGAGTACTTCGTGAATAATGAGGAATATTTCAGCACGATTTTAATTTACATGACCGCTAGTGTCGTCATAGTACTGACTCTCTCGACGTCCACTGATTTTCTGTTCATTAACGTCGTTGTTCATGGTTGCGGACTCTTTGGTATAGTCGGGTAAATATTGATGGACAACATTTCTTTAACTTTCGAGTACTGAAGGGAATAAAGTTTCACATTAGATACCGATTGGAACACATGTTTGATGACTTCGCCGATAACAAGTTCGGAACATCGACCCAAAAGGAAAGGCTTTTGCTTTACCAAAGAATTGTGGACTGTGTCGCGGAGCATAGAAAAAGTATAGAGTACCTATCACCGCAATGATTTCTTACTAACTCTTTGACTTTTAAATAAATTAGTATAAATTGTTGAACAAATATTCTTCAATCCAAGGTATGTCAGAATAGTCAACGACTGCTACGCTAACTCGATGCTTCTGCAAACGGTTTTCACTATGTTCATATTAACGTCCACTATGCTAAAGGTAAGTACCTTACGGACAACACACAGAGCAAATACATTTTACGACTACGCGGTTCAATACTTCACAAAACATAAAGTCAAAATAATCAAAGGGAACTCTGCTCAAACAGATGGTGGAAAGTCTAACGAGGTTATCCAGAATGGACGATGTCGTGGTATGCACGGTACATGTGTCTGGCTACATCTTCCTTATCTACTTGAATGTTTTACCTACGCAAATGTTGCTTGACACCAGCATGGACATTGCTTACCGGACGTGAGACTATCTTTATCAAGTTATGTTTTTAAAAATCACAAGTAAGGAATTCTAATCTTTCAGATATAGTGCTCGTTGGTATGATGTTCCGGTCCAAGTACAGAGACTTCTACTGATAGTGATGCGCAAGGGCAGAGAAGCATACGGAATAACTGCTGCCAATTTGGTGACTTCGTCCTTGGAAGTACTCGGCACGGTAAGACGGAGAAAAGAAAGCTAACAAACTTCAAAACCTATACTTCTTTTTCGTTTCTAATACATCTTCCACATTGAAGGTAATACAAACATGTATCTCATATTTTACGGTGCTGTATTCTTTGCGACAATCATGAAAACGCTGGACCATACGCCAAGATCTGATCACATATATTTGGACATTAATAAGCCGTTCAATACATCAAATCTAACAATTCGCCTACAAGCAGTTTATGTTAGGATTTAAATAAAAAAGCATCCTTCGCACTGCATTATTGCATATTCGCCTGTGTTAATTATCCGGGATGCATTCATCCTCGACGGGCAAGGCCACTATAACGCTCTACATAGTTTTATTTATTACAATAGAATGTAGCATCTGTTGGCCGTAATTGCAAAATTATTTATGAGTGCTGTAGAATTTTTATCATAAACCAGGGAAAGTGAAATGTCGACTATATTGCATGTCACAGTCGCAGTATAACAGGTCATTGAAATACTCATACATATTTTATATCAAAACATAACGATATTATTACTGCGGTAATCTTTTTTGAAAGGAAGACTTTAATATTTCTCATCTATAAATATACTACGACTCCTTGCAATACTTAAGCAATGGCAGTCTACAAATAAACACCAATTAATAAGACTGTTAGATCATGTTTAACATAGCTGTATATAGAACAAAATTAACACAATACATTATCATTCCAATCAATCACTACATATGTTGGAAGGAGAGTTCTCATATGAATTGAGCAAGCATATAAATGAATCATACACCACACTGAGATGAAATAACATGAACTGCACGCGTGCCGGCAGGCGGCGGCAACCGACTGCGCATCACGTGTTGTCCGTCTGCCCTGGCACCGACTACTACACGGTCGACGTCATTACTATATGTATGTAGAAAACCAGCCACCCTGTTTTTAATTATTTCCACTGTCGATCTGATATTCGTGACGTCTGTGTGTTATGCTTGTACATTATGCAAAATTGTTGGGTGAGAAAATTCATTCATGTAATGAAGAAGCGCGTCTAGAATTAAATACTACAGATAAGTCGTATCCCTTTGATGATCGGACACCTGCAAGATCGGATTTGAGAAAGCATTTTGGAGCATTGAAGCACACGAGTACAGTAATAATGAAGAATGTGAATATCGCAAACGACTCAGGGAATGCATTGGTAGGCATAAAATATTAATAAGGTAAGGCTATTATACAAATATCTTACACTGCTTCCACTGTGTCCTATAAATATTCCCTAGCAGGTGTTTGCTTCACTTTACTCTGACCAAAATGTCGTGCTTACCAAAATACGTCGATTTGTTTAATTCCTGCTTCACGCACGCCAACGGTCTGCAAGCTTCCATCGCCATAATCAGTATGACATTCATTTAGTTGAATGTAAATGTGCCAATGTCCACCGGCATTACAGAGTGGCTTGAGAATCTACAGTTCGTTCTTTAGCCATAGTCGACACTTGTATACATACTTGTATAACATTTCTTTCTCTGACACGCAGCTGATCAAGGCGATAAAGCTGTTACGAGATGTGCAGCAGGCTGTTACGTTAGCATTAACCATATTTGGTTTTAATATAGCCTTTCTCACCAGTGTCCTACCCTCGTAGATATTGATTGACCATAGCTATGATTTATCAAACAAAATGTACATACGTGTAGTTCCTCATGCTACCGCACAAGCTTCAACTAGTTGACTTGCGTCCCTTATTATTCCGTGTTTCCTCAGATATTGCACACAATGGAATGTGGCCTGTTTTAAAGTCCAAAAGCTTTTGTAACGATAAAAGCACAAAAACCACTGTGTATTTATATCGGCAATTATTTGGTCATCTCGTTTGAAACGTATTTGATGGTAATGCTTGAGTGAACTATAACTTGGTAGGAGAATTAATTCTCGTGCATCGTATTGTTAGTAGTATAGATTTCTTCTGAATTTAAAAAATTGCCTTTTCTGTTTGCGAAGATGATGCAGATATCCGATATCGTACTTCATGGCCACCCATAACTTTGACGGCAAATAAGTTTCAGCATAGTGTGAAACAATGAGATTACAACATACCAAATATATCATTTAAATATGGAATGCGTGCATATGTGCCCCATGGTAATTGCCAAAAGTTCAAGGATAACTGAATTAATGTAACACGAAAACACACTTCACTTTAACACTGCATACACAAAAAAGAACATGGCAATACAATAAATCTCAGCGGGAACTTTCTGTGCAAAATGCAAAATATTCCATTCATATGTCATCAGTCGTTGCAAACCTATTGCCTAATAAGCTAAAGTCGGCTACTTTGCAATAACGATGGGTTCTGTTAATAACATCTCACCATTTTTATGAACGGTACCCGCGCGGTTGTACGCGCTAAAAATTGCACAAGGTTTCATCCCGATCGAACCTTCCATCATAAGGTATCGCCGGACAAACGTAAAGCTGGCGAGAAGTGCGATATTAATGCAATAACAATGGTTAATGCTAAACAAATCCCGAAACTTTACGAAATGGGATCACCGCGGGATTATCCCCTGTCATGTAGAGAAATATTTATCGCGATCGATACCATTCGTGGCAGAATATTAATGGCCGGAAAAGCGTTAGGTTGGCAAAAGATTCGATTTTTATGCAATAACAACAGTTAATGTTAAACAAATTTCAAAAGATTCGGTGGCAATAACCAATAACACCATATGACTGCATGACATACCACATTGAAACGAAGTAACACGAGTTGCACGAGTGCCGGGAGCCGACTGCGCATCATGTGTTGTCTGTTCTGCCCTGGCACCAACTACTACTACACGCACGACTTGATGGCTATAGAAAACCACCATTCCCCCGACAGTAGCCCTACCCCGTGCACCTGTCCTCGGCAAGTTTTTTCTCTTTTTGGTAATCCATCGGAACACGTCGCACTTTGCTCGTACTGTTCCTTGCGTTACCCCATTATCTTATAGCACTATTTTGCTGATTTATTTATAATGTGCGTTGGAGCTTGTTTTTAACAACAGATGATTTAAGGATAGCCGAAGGAAAAACGTCCGACAACGTGAATTCTTGGGCGACCCCTTCAGTTTGATTGGCGGTAATTTTTTGGCGCGACATGGACTTCTTCGCGAATTATTATTACGGCTTACTTCGCCGCGCGCTCTTGTTGACGGGCACGTGGCCCTATAAGGACACCTATTTCTCTAGGCTTCGTAGAACAGGTCTCTTCATATGCATGACACACTTGACCGCTGCTCAGGTTGCAAACGCATCACGTAAACCAGAAAGGTTTGTATAACTTGACTTGTTTAACACATGTTTACGATGACAGGTTTTAAGAATCTTCACGGCGCACTACAATCTAACCATTCTCATGGATTGCGTGCCTACTATAGCGGTCACCGCCGCCTGCATTATAAGAATTGCCAGCGTGTCGACCAACTTGGCATTGGTAGGTAGAGCCGACTAGTTATTAGAGAGAGAGAGGCCTAATAATTATTAGATATAGCAATTGATTCGACGCAGTAGCTGAGAAATTTGTTCGATTGGATTGAACGCGATTGGAAGACCATCAAAACCACGGATGAACGACAGATCCTGTATGAGTACGCGAACAAGTCTCGAATTTTCGGGAAGGTCTACACTTGTACGTACATAATTAGATGTGCTATTAAGTTTTATAATTGCCGACGAATATTTTGGCGAATGTGAAAAATCAGCATCTAGATTGACGCGTAGTTCTGAGAATCTCAATGATAACTCTTGTCACTTCTTTGACTGTCTTGCATTCACATTGCAGTTATCTTAGAAGTAGTGACCGGGACCTTAATGTTGCAGCTGATCCTCCCAAGCGCTCTTCATGCTATTAGGCCACTGAATTATTCTCTACCGCGATATGAAATGTTTGATATAGAGGTTTTTCTCGACCGAGACAAATATCGGTATTCGATCATGCTGTACATATTGATTGGGATGATATGTGCTTTTTATATTGCTTCCACCGCCGACCTGCTATTCGTGACGTGTGTGTGCCATGCTTGTGCACTATGCAAAATTGTTGGGTGAGAAAATCAATTCATGTAGTGAAGAGGCGCATTTAGATACCGCAGTTAATGAGTTAAGTCGTACTCCCTTGATGAACGGACACCTGCAGGATCGGATTCGAGAAAGCATTTTGGGGCATTGGAACACACGTGTGCAATAATAAAAAATGTGAATATCACAAACGACTCAGGAAATGCATTGGTAGGCATAAAATGTTAATAAGGTAAGGCTATTATACAAATATCTTACGGTGTTGATATTGTGCTCTATAAATATTCTGGAACACGTATTTACTTCACTTTACTGTGACCACAATGTCATGCTTAATTTAATAATCTACTATCCTGGCATACTTGTAATTGAATTTTTTATTAAGGTACGTCGATGCATTTAATTCCTACATTACGAACGCCGCGGGTGTGCAAGTTTGCATCGGGATGATCAGTATGATATTTATGTACTTGCAGGTAAGTCTCGTTTCAATCTCGACTGTAAATACCGAATGGCTATTCTACATAGAGCCATTGAGAATCTAAACTTCGCTTTCAGCCTTGTCCCATATTTGGGTACATAGTTGTATAACAGTCCTCGCGCAATTTACCATTAACTTATCATGCGTAGTATTAATTCTTCTCTCCGAAATCACAGATTTTTGTTGCTCTGACACGCAGGTCGTCAGGGCGATAAAGCTGTTACGAGATGTGCAGAGAACTATTACGATGATAATAACCATATTTGGTTTTAATGCAGCTTTACTCGTCAATATCCTACCATCGCAGATGTTGATCGACCACAGCTACGACTTGTCAAACCAAATGTACATACGTGTAGTATCTTTTGTTATCCCACAAGTTTTAACTGGTTGACCCTTATTATAGTCCGTGTTTCCTTAGAAGCAGCACACAATGGTATATGGCCTGTTCAGGAGCCAAAAAACTGATAATTTTTGTTATGATAAAAACACAAGAACCATTGTGTATTTACCTCGGAAACTATTTCGTGATCTCGCTTGAAATATATTTGACGGTAATAATTAATTCCCATCCATCGTGTTGTAAGTAGTACAGTTTCGTAGTGAATTTCGACAATTACCTTTTCTGTTTGTAAAGATTCTCCAGACGCCGATATCGTACTTCATGGCCGCCTATAATTTGTATGACAAATAAGTTTCGGCATAGTGCGAAATAGCGAGATTAAAACAGACCAAATCTTATCATTTAAATAAAGAATATGTGCATATGTGTACCATGTCCTGTGGTATTCCTTAAAGTTCGAGGAGAATTGAATTAACGGAATAAAAAAACACACTACACATTCAAAAGCACACGAAAAATAATGTGGCGATACAACTTTCTTCGACCAATCTGAAATTATAGTATATAGCGTCATGCAAGAATTCATCCCTCATTTAGATTTCAAAATTTAGAAGTGCAAGTTTACGAAGAAGTAACACGAATTGCACTGGGTGTTGGGAACCGACTGCGCATTAAGTGTTGTCTGTTCTGCCCTGGCACTGACTATTCCACGCTCGAACTCATAATTACAGAAGACCCCCATTTTTCCGACGGTAGCCCTAGCCGCATACACCTGTGCAATTATTAACCGCGATATGAAATGTTTGATTTGGAGCTTTTTGTCGACCAAGACAAATATTGGTATTTGATCATGCTGTACACATTCAGTGGGATGATATTTGGTTTTTTAATTGCTCTCACCGCCGACGTGATATTCATGACGTGTGTGTGCCATGGTTGTGCAGTATGCAAAATTTGTAGAGTGGGAAAATCATTTTATGTAGTGAAAAAGCGCCTTTAGATACTGTAGTTAAATCGTACCCCCTTGATGATCGGAAACCTGCAGGATCGGATTTGACAAAGCATTTTGGGGCATTGGAGAACACGTGTGCAGTAATATTAAAGAATGTGAATATCGCAAACGACTCAGGGAATGCATTGATAGGCACAAAATGTTAATAAGGTAAGGCTAGTATACAAATATCTTGCACTGCTTGTACTGTGCTCTATAAATATTCTTGGACAGGTGTTTACTTCACTTTACTGTGGCCAAAGTATTATGCTTAATTTCATAATTTACTATCCTGGCGTACTTATAATTGCATTTTTTTAAGTGGATTTATTGCTTCACGATCCTGCGATTCTCGAACGCATACGGTCTGCAAGTTTTCCTCGCGATAATCAGTTTGACATTTATGTATTTGAATGTAAGTCTTGTTTCAGTCTCGACCGGAAATACAGAAAGGTTTGAGAACTTAAAGTTCGCTCCGCCTTGTTCCACACTCGTGTGCATACTTGTATAACATTCCTTTCTCTGGCACACAGCTCATCAGAGCGAGAAAGCCGTTACGAGATGTGCAGCAATAATCATATTTGGTTATAATGTAGCCTTTCTCGCCAGTGTCCTACCATCGCAGATGTTGATCGATCATAGCTATGACTTATCAAACAAAATCTACATATGTGTAGTACCTCTTACTACCCTACGAGTTTCAACTAGTTGAATTGCATCCCTTATTAGTCAGTGTTTCCTTAGATATCACACAGAATGGAATGCTGCTTGTTTAAAAGCCCAGAAGCTTATTGTTTTCGTTATGGTAAAAGCACAAAAACCACTGTGCATTTCCATCGGCAATTATGTGGTCATCTCGTTTGAAACCTACTTGATGGTAATGCTTACGTGTGCTAACTTTGCAGGAGAATTAATTTTCGTCCATCGTGGTATAAGGTATAAGTAGTACACATTTCTAGCGAATTTTAGACAATTGCCTTTTCTGTTTAGAAAGATGATGCAGTTGCCGATATCGTATTTCATGGCTGCCTATAATTTATATGACAAATAAGTTTTTGTATAGTACGAAACAATGAGATTAAAACACAGCAAATATATAATTTAAATGTGCATACGTGTATCATGTCCTCTGGTAATCCTTGAAGTTCAAGGAGAAGTACTCCAACTAGACGCAAGTACAAAAATGGTGAAACGCTTTAACGTTATGTGGATGATATGAAAGTTGACAGTAGACTGCACTGTATGGGATATCCCTCGGGCGCGACCTCTAATTTCTCTTCTACCCAGGGAAACCACAAAGCAAAACGGTGTACGAGTACATGACTATACTTTTTTTCGTCGAGTAAGGTAGGTTTGACATACGTGCCGACCTCATGATTAATACGTATGTCAGTAGATTCTACTCGCTGCATATACTGCATGGCATAGTGCGTTCTCCTAGCATCTTATAGTACTCTTCGATAGATTTGTTTATGAGTTGCACGGAAATTGGAGAATGAAGTGGCATTAAGGATGTTCGAAGGCGCAAAAATAATCGTGCAATGTAATCGTTTATGACACCGTTCAAATTCATTAGTTCATCAAGAATGGACTTCTTTGTTAACACCCCGTACAATCTCATACGAACCCTGCTTATCATCATCGGCGCGTGGCCTTATCAGGATAATTTTCTTAGTCATCTTCGCAAAGCGGTCTTCTGCTTTCATTTGGTCCTGTGCTTCATTTCCAAAGTATATATATCGCGATCGCCCTTGCGGCCCTTCGGATCAAGGCTTATTTTAAGTTTCAATAAGTTTGTTTTGCATTTGCAGGCTTTAATCATGATTAGGAAAAATGCAGATATAAATGTGACGGTACAAAATGCGGGGGAATTAGCTGCTATCGTAAGTGTCATATTTAAGGGTGTTTCAATATGGAGCAAGATATCTTATGTGAGTATGCAATGCAGATTGCCGCGAAGTATGCAGGTCTCGTTAACGATTGAAAGACAATGATTCATTTGTAGTTGAAACAATTGTTAAGTTGGATTGAGCATAATTGGAAGTATTATACCTCAACGGAGGAGCAGGATATCCTGTACGAGTATGCTTGCAAGGGTCAACATTTTACGTGGGTCTACACTTGTATGTAGCAAGAAAACTACGATAGTTAACACGATATGCCGAAGAAGAAGGATCTGATGAAAGATCTATCATTCAGGAAATTTTGCTTGAACTTTTAGTATTTTACTACCTGACGGCGATAGTGATATTGCTGCTGTACCTGACGCCGCGTGTTCTTGACTTCGTTGCCCCTGTGAATTATTCGCGCTCCCAGATTGTTATACTAGAGTTGGAATTTTTCGTCGACAAAACCGAACACTATTACTTTGTTGTTTTTCAAACGGCTATTGGAATGCAACTCGGTATTTGGATCGCAAGTGTCTTTGAGTCCACGTATGTGGCGTTTGTGCTGCATGTTTGTGCGATATGCAAAATTCTAGGGTAAGATTCGGATTTTCAGACAGACAGCGCCACAAAGCTCAGTCAAAATTAGCATGATTTTGCTTTAACTTTTTGAATTATTGACCACCTGGTAGTTTTAGTTCCAGATTCGAGAGCTTGTTCCCAGAGGGCAACATGCACGATTGTACTTATGGTAATAAGTGCGATTTTCGCAGCAAACTGAAAGAATGCATCGAGAATCACAAGACATTAATAAGGTGAAGGTTTATGGACTTCCCAAATCTTTTTGCAGAATGACAGAAAATAATATAGAATGACACAAAATACTTGTGCAACACACACATTTAACCGTTTTTCGATGTTTCTTCTATTAAAGAGTTATCGACAGTTTCAATGAGTGCTGTGCTACAGGATTCGGTATAGCATTTCTCTTCGTGATAATGTGTCTCACAGTCAGCCTGTTTCAAGTAAGTTTTCCTACTGTCTGGCAACTACCACTTATTATACCAATAAGACTCGTATAATAATGGAAATTGGCAGCTGTACAAGGCACTGCTGATAAACCACGATGTACAACAAATTATTAAGTTCTCCATATTTACATTCATTGTGGTGGGGAACGTCTTTATCATTTTTTGGCCGGGACAATTATTGCTTGATGCCGTTTCCGATATGTATTACAGGATGTAAGTATTGTATTGTAAGTATTGTGTTAAGCATCGAACACTGCCAAAGCTGTCCGAACATTGAGTTTTATAGCTAAGCTTGAAATTTAGATATTCTGCGCGTTGGTACACAGCTTGTGTCAGTGTGCAAAAGATGATGATTCTCGTAGTACGGACGAGCAGTGAGCCACTCGCACTCTATCTCCCTAATAACATAAGAGTTTCCTTTGAGAACTTCGCAAAGGTATGACATGGAGGATGTGAATCAATTAAATAATACATCAGCAGCGGCTGTACTAATATACATTTTTCCTCCAAGGTAATGAATATGCCAGCTTCGTATTTCATGGTGCTCTATTCGGTATATAAACAAAATTATGTGTAACACGTGACACGTGGAAAGGCATGCCTTGTATTATAATTTTAATAGTTATATAGTAAATAATAGTGAAAGTTAGCGAAAATAAAGTAAAATTGATTACCAGGACATACTTTTCTCGTCACCAAAACACCAAAATTCCACCAACTTCTTACTCCTTGAATTACAATGTAATTTTAAGAATCTTCACTGCGAACTACAATGTTACCATTTTTATGGATATCGTGCCTACTTTAGCGATCACCGCCCTCTGCATCGTAAGGCTAGTCACTGCCGCGGTCAACTTGGCATTGGTGGGTACAGTCAACTAGTTATTTAAAAAAGTGTCTGCATATGTGTACCATGTCCTATAATAATTCTCAAAGTTCAGGACCAACTGAATTAATGGAATAAGAAAAAACACTACACTTTCACACTGCGCATGCGAAGTAGAAAATGTGATGATACAACTCCTTTCGACCAATCTGAAATTATATAATGTTATGCAAGAAATCATCTCTATCTCAGATTTCAGAAGTCAAAAGTACAAGCTTATGAAGAAACAGCAAAAACAAGAACTACTCCAACTTGTCGCAAGTATATGGCCGATGAATCACTTTAGTCTGATGTGGACGATACGAAAGTCGGAAGTAGACTGCATTGTATGGGATATCGCTCGAGCGCGACCCCTAATTTCTCTTCTAACCGGGGGAAACCCCAAGGCCAACCGTTGTAGGAGTATAGAACTATACTTACTTTCATGTGGTCGAGTAAGGCAGCTTTCGCACATGTGCCGACCTTATGATTAATACATACGTATATCAACAGGTTATACTCGTTGCATACACTGCATGACATAGTGCGTTCTCCTATTATCTTATGGCGCTCTTCGATCGATTTACTTATGAGTCTCACGCAAATTGGAGAATTCACTGGCATTAAGGACATTCGAAGGCACCAAAGCAATCGTGCAATGTAGTTGTTTATTGCACCGTTCAAATTCATTTGTCCAGCAAAAATGGACTTCTTTGCTAACAGCTCGTACAGTCTCATACGAACCCTGCTTCTGGTCATTGGCGCGTGGCCTTATCAGGATACTTTTCTTAGTCATTTTCGCAAAGCAGCCTTCTTCTTTTATACCATCCTGTCCTTCATTTGTAAGGTGTGTCGCGATCGCTCTTGCGGCACTTGGAATCTCGGCTCGTGTTGAGCTTCGGTAAGTTTGCTTTGCATTTGCAGGCTTTATTCATCATCAGGAAAACTCACGATATAGATGTGATGGTAAAAAAAGCGGTGGAATTAGCTGCTATCGCAAGTATCCTATTTAAGGGTGTATCAATATGGAGCAAGATATCTTACGTGAGTATCCAATGAATATTGCCATGAAGTATGCAGTTCTCGGTAACGATTGAAAGACAATGAATCATTTGTAGATAAGACAATTGTTAGGTTGGATCGAGCATAATTGGGAGTATTATACCTCAACAGAAGAGCAGGATATCCTGTATGACCATGCTTGCAAGAGTCAACATTTTACGTGGGTCTACACTTGTATGTAGCAAGAAAACTACGACAGTTAGCATACTATGCCGAAGAACGCTAGTTCCGATACTTGCGGCAATCCACGAAGGATCTGATGAAAGATCTATCATTCAGGATATTTTACATGAACTTTCAGTATTTTGCTACTTGACGGCGATAATGGTATTGATGGTGTACCTGATGTCACGTGTTCTTGACATCATTGCTCCTGCCAATTACTCCCGCCCCCACATTGTTGTATTTGAACTGGACTGTTTTGTTGACAGTACCGATCACTTTTATGTTGTCTTTTTTCAAACGCTTATTGGAATGCAACTCGGTGTTTGGATCGCAAGTGGATTTGAGTCAGCGTATGTAGCGTTTGTGCTGCATGTTTGTGCGATGTGCAAAATAGTAGGGTAAGATTCAGATGGTCGGCGACATAAATCTCGGTCAAAAGTCGAATGACTTTCCTTTAATTTTTGAACTATTGACTACCTTATAGTTTTAGTTCCAGATTCGAGAACTTGTTCCCAGAGGTCAACATCCACGATTGTGCTAATGGAAATAAATGTGATTTTCGCAGCAAACTAAAAGCATGCATCAAGGATCACATAACATTAATAAGGTGAACTGTCAGGATTTATGGACCTCCTAACTCCTGTTGCAAATGACAGAAAATAAAATGGGCGACACATACTTGTGCAACACGTACATTTGACCGTTTTACGTTGTTTCCTCTGTTAAAGAGTTATCGACAGTTTCAATGAGTGCAGTGCTATAGGATTCGGTGTAGCATTTCTCTTCGTGGTAATGTGTCTCACAGTCGGCCTGTTACAAGTAAGTTTTCCTACTGTCAGGCAACGTAAATTGGTGATGCGACTACCACTTATTATACCAATATGGATCGTGTAATAATGGAAATTGGCAGCTGTACAAGGCACTGCTGATAAGTTACGATGTAGAACAAATTATTCTTTACTCGATATTTACATTCATTACGGTGGGGAACGTCTTTATCATTTTTTGGCCAGGACAATTATTACTTGATGCCGTTTCCGATATGCATTACAGGATGTAAGTATTGTAGAGAAGAGCCTAAAAATGTATTGCAGAATTATTGACTGATAAACACCATTTCGCGACAATTTATATCTGGTACATTATTTTTCTCGTGTTAATTGGACAATGTCGTAAGGGGTACTATTAATTGTAAAAACCGTAAACTGATAATTATAAGATCTTTAGACTGAGAATTGTTAAATAGTGTTCTTTCAGTAAAACAGTAGGAACCTATTTTGCACGTATGCAGTACATTTCTGGGTGATTCTGATTACATCGAACAAAGATAAAATTGTCCGATTCTTGAGTTTTATAGCTAAGCTTGAAATTTAGATATTCTGCGCGTTGGTACACAGCCTGTATCAGTGTGCAAAAGATGATGGTTCTCGTAATACGGATGAACAGTGAGCCACTCGCACTCTATCTCCCTAATAACATAAGAGTTTCCTTTGAGAACTTCGCAAAGGTATGACATGCAGGATGTGAATCAATTAAATAATACATCAGCACCGGCTGTACTAATATACATTTTTTCTCCAAGGTAATGAATATGCCAGCCTCATATTTCATGGTGCTCTATTCGGTATATAAACAAAATTATGTGTAACACGTGACACGTGGAAAGGCATGCCAATTATTGTAGTTTTAATACTATAATAGTTATGTAGTACATAATACAGAAATTTAGCGAAAATAAAGTGAAATTAATTACCAGGACCTACTTTTCTCTTCATCAAAGTACCGAAATTCCACCAACTTCTTATTCCTTCGATTAAAATGTAATTTTAAGAATCTTCGCACCGAACTACAATGTAACCATTCTCATGGAATTGGACCCGCTTTAGCAATCGCCGCACTCTGGATCGTCGTTTGTCACCGTCTCGTGCAATTTGGCATTGGTGGGTAAAGTTGACTGGCTACACTGACAAGCCGCACGTCAGTTTGGTAACACGACTGTACTGACGACAGTACTGAATTGGATTTTTTGGATCTTTGGCATAACTTCAACCGAAACCATTATATGCACGGGTGTATTATAACATGCTTTTCCATTACTGTGGATCATAAGATTTGACAACATGTTCAATTTAAGTTGGAAATTCACACATGCTTGGCGCTGCATGTAGTAGTCAAGTAGTGCGTCGGTGTGAGCTCTCTTCAGTGCATTGGTGACTAAGCATTCCCCCTTAACGGAATGAGAAAATACACTACACTTTCAGACCGCACTTATGAAAAGAGATCGTGCCGATATAACTCCCTTCGATCAATCTGAAATTATATAGTGTTATAGAAGAATTCATCTTCCACTAAGATGTCAGAAATCGGAAGTGCAAATTTACGAAGGAACAGCAAAAAGAAGGACTACTCCAAATTAACGCCGGAAACAGGCCGGCGAATCGGCTTAATGTGATGTGGACGATACGAAGGTCGGCGATAGACTACGTTGTGTGGGATGTCGCTCGCTCGCAATCCCTAATTTCTCTTCCACACGGAAAAACTCCAAGGCTAAGCGGTATTGGAGTATACGACTATACTTATTTTAATATGGTCGGGTAAGGCAGTTTTCCCGCATGTGCCGACCTCATGATAAATACATATAACGGCTTCTACTCGCTGCATACACTGGCATAGTACGTTCTCCTATTATCTTACAGTGCTCTTCGATAGACTTATCAATGATTTGCACGCAAATTGGAGAATCCAGTGGCGTTAAGGATATTCGACGGAATCAATCGTGCAATCGTGCAATGTATGTAGTCGTTCATGGCACCGTTCGCATTCATATATCCACCAAGAATGAACTTATTTGCTAACACCCCGTACAATCTCATACGAATCCTGCTTATGATCATAAGCGCGTGGCCCTATCAGGATAAGTTTCTTAGTATTCTTCACAAAGCGGCCGTTCTCTTTTATGGCGGCCTGGCCCTCATTTCCAAGGTGTGTCGCGATCGCTCCTGCGGTACTTGGAATCGCGGCTCTTTTTAAGTTTCGGTAAGTTTGCTTTGCACTTGCAGGCTCAACTCATCATCAGGAAAAACAAAGATATAGATGTGACGCTAAGGAATGTGGCAGGATTAATGGCCATCCTAACTGTCCTACTTAAGGGTGTTTCAATATGGAGCAAGATATTTTACGTGAGTATGCAATGAAGATTGCCGTGAAGTATGTAGTTCTCGGTAACGATTGAAAGACAATGAATCATTTGTAGATAAAACAATTGTTAGGTTGGATGGAGCATAATTGGGAGTATTATACCGCGACGGAGGAACAGGATATCCTGTACGAGTACGCCTACAAGGGTCAACATTTTGCGTGGGTCTACACTTGTATGTAGCAAGAAAACTACGACAGTTAGCATACTATGCCGAAGAACGCTAGTTCCGATACTTGTGGCATTTCACGAAGGTTCTCTTGAAAGAACTTTCATCCAGGAAATTTTACTTGAATTTTCAGTATGTAACCACCTATCGTGTTTGGTGACATTGGCGATGTACTTGACGCCACGTGTTCTTAATATCGTTACTCCTGTGAATTATTCGCGCTCCCAGTTTATTATATTTGAACTGGAACTTTTCGTTGACAAAAGCGAACACTATTACGTTGTCTTTTTTCAAACGATTATTGGACTGCAACTCGGTGTTTGGATCACAAGTGCCTTTGATTCAGCGTATGTAACGTTTGTGCTGCATATTTGTGCGATATGCAAAATTCTAGGGTAAGATTCAGGTAGACAGCACTATAAATCTCGGTCAAAAGTTGTAAAGCTTTCTTTTATTTTTTTGCTTCTTCAAATTGATTAATGGTAAGAATTATTGATCACTTGGTAGTTTTAGTTCCAGATTCGAGAACTTGTTCCCAGAGGTCAACATGCACCATTGTATTAATGGTAATAACTGCCACTTTCGCAGCAAACTAATAGAATGTATCAAGAATCACAAGGCATTAATAAGGTGAATTGTCAAGGTTTATGGATCTGCTAATTATTGTAGCAAAATGACACAGAATAAAGTGGCCGACACATCCTTGCGCAACACCTACATTTGACCGTTTTACGATTTTTCCTTTATTAAAGCGTTATCGACAGTTTCAATGAGTGCTGTGCACGAGGACTGACTATGGCATTCGTTATCCTGATAATATTTCTCACAGTCAGCATGTTTCAAGTAAGTTTTGCTAGTGTGTGGCAACATAAATTGGTGATGCGACCACCGTTTACTACACTAATAAGACTTGTATAATAATGGAAATTGGCAGCTGTGCAAGGCACTGTTGATAAGTCACGATGTAGGACAAATTGTGTTGTTCTCCATATTCACATGCCTTGCCGCGGCGAACGGCTCTGTTTTTTTTTGGCCGGGACAATTATTGCTTGATGCCGCTTCCGATATGTATTACAAGATGTAAGTATTGTAGAGAAGAGCCTAGAAATGTATTGCAGAATTATTATGACTGAAAAACACCATTTCCCGACAATTTTTATCCGATGCATTACTTTGTCTCGTGTCTATTTGAAAATGTCACAAGGGCCACTATTAATTGTAAAAATCATAAACTAATAATTGCATGATCTATAGACTGAAAATTGTTTAAATAGTGTTGTTTCCGCAACGCAGTAGGAACCACTTTTGTACGTATGCAGTACATTTTTGAGGGATTCTGATTTCATTGAACAAAGACAAAGTTGTTCGATTCTTGAGTTTTACCGATAAGCTTGAAATTTAGATGCTCTGCGCGTTGGTACACAGCTTGTGTCAGTGTGCAAAAGATGATAATTCTCGTAATACGGATGACCAGCGAGCCACTCGCACTCCATTTCGCCAATTACATAAAACTTTCCTTTGAGAACTTCGCAAAGGTATGACATGGAGAATGTGAATTAATTGAATAGTAGATCAGTAGCGGCTGTACTAATATACATTTTTTCTTGAAGATAATGAATATGCCAGCCTCATATTTCATGGTACTCTATTCAGTATATGTATAAACAACATTATGTCTAACACGCGGCACGTGGAAAGGCATGCCAAGTATTATAATTTTAATAGTTATGTAGTAAATAATAGAGAAATTTAGTGAAAATAAAGTAAAATTAATTACCACGACATACCTTTCTCTTCATCCAAATACCGAAATTCCACCAACTTCCTCTTTCGTTAAAAATGTAATTTTAAGATAGTGTATATACCTTTCTGAAATGCATTTGCATTCGTGATAGTCAGCGTGCATTAGCATATTCAACATTTGTATTATTTAATCAAATGAAAATACTTAAGGAGCCACATTGGAATGAAGTCATAAGTCCATTCAGAGCTGCACGCTGCACGTACCATTATTTCACTGACGATTTACCAGCTGTACAAACTCCTTTGCGACATTGATGAAGGTAAGTCTCAGACAAAAAGTCCTAGAAACAGATTCAACTGCGCCTTAAAGGGCTCGTGAGTATGAAACACAAGTGGCAAGGGAATCCTGCATTTTCTGTTTGCAAAGAGGATCCGGTTGTCGATGTTGTATTTACGACGTTGGTGCAGGGTTGAACCTATATTTTCTTATAAGTAAGAAAAAGAAATTTAAGGATGGAATATGTGTATCATTCCCTATCGCAATCCTCAAAGTTCAAGCAATGTTGAACTAATTAAAAGGACAGTCCACACTATCACTGTGATAGTGCACACTTGACACGAACAAGGTAAAGAAAGTAACCTACAAACCCCTTTTCGCAATTTGCAGTGTAATACAATCATTTTTATCGGCGACAGACTTTGGAAGAAAAAAGGCGAAATAGTGATGGTATCCTCACCAGTGTGATGAAGTACCAGGTAAAGAGGTCGGCTTCAACGGGACTTGAGAAACAACTTCGTACTACTGTGATGTCGACGATACGAAAGCCGAGAAAAGACTGGTGAGGGAACACGGCTCGAACCCCTAATGTCTCTTATATCGAGGGATAACTCAAGCCTCGCCAACGCAGGAATAAGACTCTACTTGTTTTGATATTGCTGCCAGGATAGAACAGCTTTTGTATGCCCCACCAGGCTCACGATTAAGATGTCTATCATCATACACCCTCGCTACATAGAGTACTGTCCGCTCCTATTATCTTATAGTACGCTTCTGTAGATTTATTTATGACGACCAAGCGAATTCAGGAATTGAGTGACGTTACGTAATGGAAGGTAATGTAAATAGAATTGGCCTGGTTCTCCAGTAAGAAAGGACTTCTACACGAACAGTCTCATACGAACTCTCTTCCGGATCATCGGTATATGGGCCTAAAGGTATGCATACGTTTTTAAGGTGTTTTTGTAGAGTGATTATCGGGCTGTATGGATTCCTTACCTTAATTTTCAAGGCGTAACACACAGAATTTGCACTATTATTTCCATTCAAATGTCGATTACTTTGTTTTTCACTCATAGGTTCTATTAGGATGCCATTGCAAAATTTGGGCGAACGATAGCCGCCACGTATTAATTTGGAGAAGTTAATCACGCGTGTGTGCCTAACCAAAATTGCAAGGACGTATGCGATTCTTTGATTGGCGCTTGTAGGGGCAATGGAACTTTGCGGGTAAGGCAGTTGTTAGATTAGATTGAGTATGACATGAAATATTAAAGCTTCGTCGAGGCTACACGATATGCTTGCAAGGACCAATTTTCTTCGGGGTTTACATTTGTACATAGTAGGAGAGTAATGCTGATTTAGAGTAGAGGTTTACAAGATGTGCGAAAATATTTTAGTTCTTAGACTGCTTAGTGCTATTTTATAGCTCCCATGAAATTTATTTCGCTCAAATTTTAATTAAACCTGCCTCTTTGAAATCAATAAGTTAGTTATAATAGCCGAAATTGACAGCTGTACAAGGCACTCTTGATATTGCACGAGATGCAGCAAATTATAACCCATGACATTTTTGTATCTTCTGTAGCGGTGAGCCCTTTCGAGGAAAATGTCACTTGGTACCAGTTTTGTTATGTCTTACATGTTGGCTATGCGTGTTAACAGGAGATACTGATGGCTTCCAGACTGCCGTCTTTACTGGGTCGCCCTTCCAATTGATGTTAGGCGGTGGTGATCGAGAAAGTTGATATCGCATTTTTTGCGCGATATCGATCGTGCGAATGACGGCATACCTTCGGCCTGGTTTTTTTTGGGGGACTAAGTCGATGTTCATGGATCCGCGTCACTCTACGTTTGCATGTTAAGAGGAGAGCAATATATACATCCAAGATTTCAATCTTGGGTCGTCAGTTCCTTTAAAGCCTTTCGCCTCCAGTTCGAATTTAGTTTCCCCCCTCGAAAATATTGTATAGGAGGATTTGAAAATGTACTGCAATGTTATTATTACCGATAACAAAGATTTGGCGCTAATTTATCTGTGTTACATAATTCGTTCACGAACCAGCCTGATAAGTCCCCAGTCTGGCGTAAAAAGTAAAAATATTGATGTATGCAGTAGAGTTTCAAGCAACCCTGCTGCTGACACCAAAAATTGGGAACTGCCGGAGAATTCAATTTTATGTATGAGCACGAAATTTGAATTTTCCTCGCATTCATATAGTCGGTGCCGCAGCGCAATAGATGCTAAGTTCCCTGGTTCAAGTGGATAACGATGTATTCGCCCTTATCTTTTTATTCCTCCCCCTACTTACTATTTTCGATTCAGGAGGATAATGAACAAGCCTCACTAGTATTGTATGGTTTATTCCTTGTATTGTAAATAAAAGGATATTGAGGATAGAACACGCAAATATCTATATTAGATTTAGTATAACAATAACGTAGAATATTCTTGTGGGGGTCTCAGCGCGACTATTTTAAAGGTTGGGCTTGAGTTGGCAGCTGTCGCGTTGGCAGCATCCTTTCCATTTTTTAATAATTTCATAGAAAAATATGTTTTTATATCACACACATATTGAAAACCATTTCTATAAAAATCTGTCTTTACATTGGTCTTTAAATCGCCTTTCAGGACTTCCTTCAAATTTGTTCTTTTCAAATATAATTTTAAGATCGATCCCTTATTTCCAGATACCGTTTGCAAATGGATTTGCACTGACATCAGTCAAAACGTAAATCGCCCGAAGAAGGAGTAAGTAAAGGCTTTTGTGAATGTGGTGGCAACGTACCAGGCGGATTTGTCACAACCACAACAACACTACCAAATCCTGTACTTCTTTTCCAATCCCTCGCAGAAGCAAAGACTCTATTCCGTTCGTTCCAAGAATGAAGAGATCACTGCGTGAAGTGCGAATAGTTCACAGGTCCTGAGTAGACTGTGGATGGGCTGCGTACAACATGTTGATTCTTATTCCCTTTGGCTCAAGGTTAGGCAATTATTTTTCCAGTAGTTCTGAGAACTATTCATGCGCAAACAACTCTGCTGTTGTAACTGTCAGTTATTTACACGATGGGGGTTCCGATAATTCCCCGTTTGCCGCACTGGACAATTATCTTATGGTATACTTACCGCGCACATTGTAACATCAGGGTGTCGTGGGAAATTGTGTTTAGTAGAACTCGCTGCCTGTCGATTTCACTCCAAATAGGAGAAATGGTGATCGTCACTACAATGGACTTGTGCGCGAACTACTACTATAGACTACTGCGCTTTCTACTCTCGGTCGTCGGCGAATGGCCCTACTATGAGAGCCAGTATGCTTGCTTCCGCAGATTTGTTTTCTTCACCTACGTCCTGCTCTTCATCGTACAACAGGTATTCGTTCGTACACCCAGCATTCAAACGATGCACAAACCACCATAACTTATTGTTAGACTTCCACTGAGATCAAATAACTCTAGATTCTGAAGTTAACTAGGATGAACTACGAGCTAGCCATGGCACTAGAAATCATTCCCAATATAATAGTCACCACCATATGCTTAATGAAGTTCATGTTCACTTGGGCCAATAGGAAGTCGGTGAGTAAAATGATTCTCATGTAATAAGTACAATATGTATAATATACACACGATGGAGATTGATAGGTAAGACATTTGCTTGATTGGATTCAACACGACTGGGCGATCTTCACCGCCGCGGAGGAAGTCGTTATACTCCACAAGTACGCGGATAAGGCACGCATTTTCGGGATGTTCTACGTCTGTACGAATGACCGTTTTTACCTCTCGGCTCACTCTTTAATGCGAGTATCATGCAAGAATCTTTATTCCAGATACATTCGAGATTGCACTCGGTGCGATACTGATAGTTCAGCTATCCCCAGCCGTGCTCGACGTTCTCGTCCCTTTAAATCACACGCGTCCAGGCCACTATGTCTTCGAGGTGGAATATTTTTTCGATCCCAGCAAGCACTACTATGCCGTCGTACTCTACACTACATTCACTCTCCACGTTGGCGTCTGGATTGTCGCATCCTACGATATCGTATACGTAACGTGCGTTCTTCATGCTTGCGCCGTTTGTGCCATTGTCTCGTAAGGTTCAGCGTAATCAAGGCATCCTGATATGACTAATTTGCAAATTTCGTGCTTGCACTTGATCCGTTACTTTCAGATTTAATTTTATCAACTTATTCGAGAACGTCGACGAGCATGCCTGTCGCAGCGGGAAAAAGTGCGCAGTCCGCCGAAAATTGGCGCATTGTATCACCCAGCACGAAATGTTGATACGGTAAACCTTGAAATTATTTATCGGAGAATCTCCAAGGCCTCTTGGCAGTCACCTGCACGATTAATAGTATCAATTCTATGCTTCCTTTTCAAGTTATACCGATTACATTAATTCCTGCTACACAAATGCTTTCGGCTGGGAGTGCGTGATAGGAACCATCAGTCTGGTATTCATTCTCTTGCGAGTGAGTCGAACAGCTATCGTTAAACAGTCAGTGCGATATTATTCATTATTCCTTTTACTATACAGCTTTTCAAAGGACTTGTGGTGTCTCACGATTTGAACTACGTTCTCACCAATATCGTGTACATTAGCGGCCAGTGCGCACTCGGTGTAGTTGTGATTCTACCTGCGCAAATGCTGCTCGACTGCAGTTCGGAGTTGTTCTACAAGATGTAAGAATCCGTTCCATCGATAGCGGAAAAATCTAAAACTTCGAATACTTAATACCATGTTTCTATTCGGTGTTTAGATATTTCGGACGTTGGTATACTGGCTGCCCGGCGGTTCAGAAAATGCTAATCCTCGTAATGCAACAGGGTGGCAATCCTCTCACTCTTTACATAGCTAACTACATGCCTCTCTCCTTCGAGGGCCTTGTTTCGGTGAGAATCACTAGAAGTATTACTCCATCAAGTAACAGATTGTACCTGTAACTTAAGTTTGTCGAAGTAAAAGGATAATATTTCTAAAAAAACTTTCTTCCCGATAGGTGATGCAGATGTCGATCTCTTACTTCACGGTACTCTGTTCGCTGTATGATACAACGAGTTCAGTATGAGAACATAAGCAATGAATAAAGACTAGTGAAACGATTTAGCAACCATAATGCGATTTGCTCGATTAATACATATTTCTAATAAAGAGCATATCCACTGCGTAGTTTTGCTCGAGAATACAACAGTCCGAGTACGACTATTGACTTTATTTTTCTCGAAAGAACTGTCAAGTCCTTCCAGTCTGATGGGAGACGCACTTCGCATAGTTCCGGTACAGCCATCGACGATGGTTGTATACGAGTTCGTTGAACGAAGTGCGTGAATATAATAGAGGTCCCCGTGTGTGAAAGACACTCGCGTGAGTGTACGAGAACACGTAAGGCACACGTGTGTACACGACATGTATATTATCCTGCTATTAACTGCCACCGTTTTCATAGCAATGGGGGAGGGGGGTGTCGTTTATGATATTGACACAGGTATAACTTCCTTCTCACACGATACGGGAAAATTGCCCTTTCAGACCCATCATTCAGTGTTTATGGCGGTGCATTATGATGATAGCGTGCACATGTGTCACCCTGGAATTACAATGAAAGTACGCGCCTGCATTTGTAGAAGGTACGGTATTCTGTGCCTTACTGACGACATTTTCTATCGCGATCCTAAGCGTGGTAAAAGTTATTTTAATTAAATAATGGAGAACAAGTAGGATTTGTATTACGAGGAGACCTAAATAATATTTTGTCGCCAAATGAATATGTTGGAGGGGGATATCCTTAATACAATTTGCAGTGTAATCCTTGTGAGATTAAATTGTCTATTGTAATTTGTTATATATAATCTTTATATTTGATTGTGATATATTTGCATGTCCGGTACACGATAGCACATTTATGTTGAAAGTTGAAAATGCACTGGAACACGACCGATCGGAAAATTGAGTTTACAGGGATGAAACGATCCGGAATTCCTGTTTTCGAACGAGAGCTGTAGGTCTCTTTCATCTATACAATCTGGAACCAGTGGTTTATTCTATGCAAAGTATACTGTGCTGTTTAACGAATAAAGTAAATCTTACAGGCCTCTGCTAATCGCCGCTGAAGCTGCATGGATTGGATCTTTGCACGATATTCTTAAGTTTATTGAAACTGTCGCGATGCATAATGACCTCACGAGGATTTTTGTATTCTGACGGGGTGCATATAGCGACAAATTAGGGCGGTATGGAGTTCTACAGCGGTTATCAGTTCACGCAGATGCGCTATCTACTCTCCATGGTCGGTGCATGGCCTTACTATGAATATGGACGCGGTCGTTTGCGCAGAATCGTCATCTTAATGTACCTGATTCTTAACATGGTACTTCAGGTAACGTCCAGATCTGTATTTCTCGAAATAAAGCTGTAGTTTTCAATACTAATCCTAATGTGAATTTATTATTATAGATTGTGAAACTGTATACAACAAACTTTGACGTAGACGTGGTTGAAAGGATTATACCGCCTTTAGTGATTACTATTGCATGCTTTCTAAAGTTCACGGCAACTTGGATGAATATGTCATCTGTAAGCGGATTCACTGTCCCCTATATTTCCACATAAGAGTGAAGACCAGAATTGTGGGTATCGTCGTCATTAACTGACAATTTGCAGCTGCGAAATCTACTCGATTGGATCCAGCAGGACTACGAAATTATTACTGCAAGTGACGAGCTCGAAATTCTACGCGACGCTGCCGAAAAGTCCCTTCTTTTTGGAAAATTTTGCAGTGGTAATTGTTGTTATGAGGGTAGCCGGATCGAGTCGACCAATCAATGCCAAACTTAATTACATTTCAGTGATTTTCAAGTTCATGCTTGTAGTATTAGTACCGATGCTGGTGTTGCCTGATGTTCTCGACGTTATCGTGCCCCTGAATCAATCGCGGCCACGATACTACTTGTTTGATATGGAATTCTTCTTTAATCCAGACGACTATCACATCATCGTCGTAGCGTATACAGTTCTATGCATACACTTTGTTTATTGGTGTTCGGGTTCTGCTGATACATTGTTCGTAATGTCAGTACTACATGCCTGCGGACTCTGTAAAATAATTGGGTCAGTAAAATAAGCTTCTAAAAGATAAAGCGAAAATACGATCGAAACTCCACGATCTTTCTATAACAACATGATTCATAAAATACGATATTCTTTAAAATCTTAATCCTCAAAATCAGAAAAGCTAGATATTTAATTAAAAAATAAACGCTATTACGTATTTCTAGACATGGGTTTGAGAATACGTTTGACCATATCGAGGCACACGATCATCGAGGTGTTAGGAAATGCACGTGTTGTCGGAAATTCGTGCGGCTCATTCATTTGCACAAAAGATTGATATTGTAAGTTACCTTACAATACGCCGCATTTAGACACCGCAACAGTACTCTAATTCCTTTCTATCATTGAAGATTAACAGACCTCATCAATGACAGCCATTCCATCGGCATGGGACTACTAATTTTCCTCGCAATAATCAGCACGACATTTGTTTTCTTTCAAGTGAGTTGACCCGCATTTAAAACTGGAACCGGGATTACAAAATTACAAATAACATATATGACTTGTAAGTGTGTTCGTTCGCCACGCAGGTTGCTGCGGTGCAGCAACACCATTCTATTGATTTAATGCATGTTTCATTAAAGGAGATAAATCTTATTTTTCATTTACCCTGCCAGACCAAATAAGCATACGCTGATCGCCCATATTTCCAGTATTAAGTACAATAACCCAACTACATATATCAAAGTATTCATAATATTACGTGTATTATGCCAATTTCGTGAAACGAAATACAGATCTTCAGTGCGTTACTGATAAAACACGACAATAAGCAAGTCTTCACGTATGTCATGTTCCTAATTGGGCATCTCGTGGAATGCACCGTTGTTTTCATACCTGGTCAGATGCTACTTGACAGCAGCTTTCGCTTGTACAATAGAATGTAAGTGTTATTGAGTCAATGGTATTAGATACGCGATACATTTTACTGCTGTACGCTTTAGCACACATCTTTGCTTCAATTAGATGTTTTGGAGCGTGGTACATGGCATGCGGACCGGTGCAAAAGATATACCCTTTTGCAATACAGAGTGGTGCTAAGCCACTCATCCTCTACATTGGTTATTATATACCAATATCTTTTGAAGCACTGGCAACGGTAAGACTGAATTGAACTAGGATTTGTGTGGACTCGTGTTCTGTAATATAATTCTTTTGTTGGAAGATGGTGCAATTGCCGATGTCGTACTTTGCTATTCTTTATTCGCTTTACAAAGAAGAGAACGTCCAATGAGCCGGGACTTTTAGCACCGAAGAAATGATAGTATAACTGTAACTATTGTAGTAAAGATGACGTAGCTTTAGTTGTTATTTATTTCATTAGGGAGTGCATCTTTACGTATGCATCTCCCAGTCCCTATTCTGGTCCTTTCCCACTGTCGTAAACAAAATAGGTTGTAAGAAAATAAGTCCGAATTCAGACACTGTAAGTTTTAAGGACTCTGCAGAATTACGCATCAACTAAAAAAATGTCTGTTAAAGTAATCATGCTGAGTCAAGGGTATGATTTCGGCAAGAGCGTGAGGTTTTAGGTCGTAATTAGGGGAACATGCGTATCAGAGTGCTCCTAATGATTATAAACATGTAAATGTATATGCGCCGAGGAATACACATTCCCCACGGAACATCAAAAGTTATCCCCTCATCCATGTGGAACTTGGCAAAGGGCTGCGGCAGGCTATTCTCAGTGGCTCCATACCTTATTCGAGTTATGCATTCGCCTTGGCAGTTTCCTTCAGCTTTATAGCAAGGGTCTTGCTTTGCGAAAGTCTCGCTATCCACTCGTAATTATTAGGGTGTGGTTTTCTACGTGATATTATGAAATATCTGATGCCAAAAACCCGAAAATCTCAATTACGTAACATTGATGCTATGTAACATTATAAAACATAAATGTAATATTCTCAAGGATGTATTCTAAAAGAAATTGCAGACAGAATTTAAAAATCCACAAAATGATCCCGGGATTTCTCTAGCACACCTTTTTTCCTGAGTATTTACACGAAGTTGTACAACTTCGATTGTTAACTCGTAATTGATCCCCCATTGTTATCACACAAGCGCAGTGTAAAATATTCATTTTGGTGGAAGGACACTTCCTGCTTTATACGATAAAATTCAGAAATAAGAAGTGACATTTTGCCATTTATGGACTTCCTTCAAGCGACTTCCTATTGTCTAAGTAGTAGAACCTTTGACTTGTGAAATTAGGTTCACAGCCCATGCGAATCGAGAAACGCCGAAATATAGAAGGATTAAGGAGAAATCTTTACACAAATTGTACGATCTGACTTTACGCGACTTAATTCTTGCAGACTTCGTGAATATTTTAAAAAGCGATGGATTTATTTTCAAGTAGTTACTACAACCATTTACCTCCAGTGTTTTCACTAGCTGGCCTCTGGCCTTATAAAAAAAAGACCGATGGTCGGTTTCGAAGAATTTTTCTTCGCATTTGCCTACTGCATTATTTGGTACTCGAGGTACTACATAATTTTTTTTAACTGTAAAATCTACTACCGAACTTTTTATTGATACTCATGCAAAGTAATTTTCACAGATCACTCGAATGGTTACTTCGAATTTTGACGTGGACGTTATGGTAGAACTCATACCTGCGATGTTTATAACAGTGACAAGCTTCATCAAATTTGAATCAACTTGGTTCAACATGCGTACGGTGGGTAAAGTTATTAAGATACTTTCCCTTCCCACATAATGAATTTAGAACTGAGACGAGGATTGAAATTTGCAGATGAAGAATATGCTAGATTGGATGAAGGATGATTGGGCGACCGTGGATTTTGCTGAAGAACTTCACATCTTCCGGAAGTATGCCACATACGCCCGAATCTACATGAAAATCTATGTCTGTAAGAGACTCATGAAAATTACATTTATTTGGCGTTGCCCTGTTCCAGTGAAATTTCTGACACGTGAAAACCCCATGTTTCAGCATTCCTAGAACTGGCAAGTGTAACAATCATGTTCCAACAATTCTGGCCGAATATCCTCGACATCGTTTTGCCATTAAATGAAACACGCCCTCGTTCTTTCGTATTTGATGTTGAAAACTTCGGGGATCCCGATAAATATTACTATATCATAGCTCTGCATACACTTAGTGGTATGCCAGTGTGTTTGTTTGCTGCAGCGGGCTTTGATTTATTTTACGCAACGTCTATTTTTCATGCTTGCAGTGCTTGTGCAGTGCTTGGGTGAGACTTCTTTTATAGATAGGACAGTATTGCAAAATTTACAAATATTTATAAATTTCTAGATACCGCTTTGAACGTCTATACCAGGAGCTCCGAGCTCACGAATGCAACAACCAGGTAAAATGCTCGTTTCGTAAAGAGCTAGAACGATGCATCGATAAACATCAGTTGTTAGTAAGGTAAATTTCAAAAAATCCATTTAGGTTCAGAGAAATGATTTATCGTAGAAATTCATGCTTTTGTCCGAAGGTTCACGGACCACATAAATCTGTGTTACGCAACGCCTCTCACTTTACAAGTTCCGTGGGCCGCCGCCGGCTGGACATTTGTTTTATTTTATGTAAGTTGCCACATTTTAGTCATCGAACTCGCATTACCACAATATTTCTCTTGTTCGAAATCGCAGTTATTCAAAGAAATAGTGATAGAGCGAGACGCCAGCCAGACTGCTAAGCATGCAATCAACTTTGTTGGGTACATTGTGGGTTCGGTGTATATTACACTACCAGCACAGCTGCTTCGCGATTATAGTTTAAATTTACGTAACAGCATGTACGTACACATATACATAAGTAGATACATCTCATTGTATTAAATTACTAACTCAACTGTCTTTGCGTTGGTAGAACCTTCGGATATTGGAATGAAGGTTGCAGGCCAATCCAAAAGTTGATGATTTCTTTGATTCAAAGCTGTTCTAAGGAGATGCTTATTTACTTTGCACATAATATATCCCTGTGCTCAGAAACGCTTATGATGGTAAGAAATCTATCGACCTTAATATTATGTTTATTCAATTATATCAAGAAGACATTCGCGTTTGCCTGTACGGTTACTTAATATTAATGGCATATTTTTATTTAAAGATTGTGAAAGTATCAGGTTCGTACTTTATGGTTCTCTATTCGTTGTACGACGAGTGAATCTAACGCCGTAGTATTCACATAAATGGATTGTAGTGAACTCCAGTTTATGGTTCTTCTTTTGAATATAAGTTAAATAGATGCATAAGCACGTGTTTCAATATACGTATGCCATGCGGTGTACTGTGTGTCCTATACCTCTCTTTCCTTTTTAAGCCAAGTCCAATTCTGAGCATGTCCAGCATTCATTTCCGCCAAATAAAGTAACCGTGATCCATATACGTATTATCGAAAACAATATCGTTTGAAAGCACCATGGAATACCCTTGCGCGTTCTTCAAGCGTTCCGTGAAAAATCGAAAGACTAATTACCCGCGGTGGGACGGCGCGATACTGTGATGAAGTGTCGAGGCCTGTTAGGAATAAGGTGTGAGCAGCGGTTCGCTGGAGTTGGGTAAGAGTGGACACATGGGAGAATACGGGGGGAGTCATTCGGGCATAATGCTTGCAGCAAGAGGTAAGTGTCGAGCAGCGTCGTGAGCATACTACTCACTCATTCTGCTGTACCTGATGAATAATGCACTGCTGAGCATTGCCATCGGGTCGGTACGATCATGGCCGATTATATTATAAAGTCTTATGGAACGTCTTATCCCCCTACTTAACATTCACGCATATTAATGAAGCTGCCTATGGAATTCGTCCGCCATCGAGTGGTCTGTATGAAGTACGAAAGTATAGTATGGACCATTGGCCTTTCGTTCCACCATCCTATCTCCAGCATATTAGAGGAAACGTTATATTAGTCACACGCACTCGCGTATCTCTGTTTCAATTGTTTTCGCAATCAACCTCAAGTCTCTTCCGCACAACTTGCCCTAGATCATCACACACTCTTAGCAGTCATTCAGACTCGCAATGCTACACTCCTATGATGATGGTAATGTCTCCAAAACGAAGCGGCGGACGCTTAAATCAATTAATCTTCGAAACTTGCACGGGCAGCAGTTGATCACGGAAGAAATGAAATTTATTCGCACCATGAAGTCTAAGCTTCGCATCGATCAAATAATTACGCGCGCAGAGGTGCGCGTGCGTTATGTTTTGAAGCGATATTTACATGATAAACTGCTTGTCACAAATTGAAATAGGATCATCAAAATTGAATCATATAACTAATTACCGCGGCAGAGGACGCGCGCGTCTGCCGGGTCACCGATAGCTTGCGTTCGCGTTAGTTGCTAATGTTTTCGTGGCTGAATAAATTATACTGAAATTTATTTCTCAAGCTGCCCGCTCTTATAACAAGGAAGTTATTTCTTGATTATTGGTTAGAATGAATTAAAAAATGTGGAGGAAAATGGATGTACTTACCTCAGCCTGAAAATCTCGCATTTAAACTAATCAAGAGTGAAATCATCGCATATTGCTGTTCATTAAGATCCCAAATTTGCGAGACATACGCATCCGTATTGGCAGTGAGATCAGTTTATTATGAGAAGAACGTAGATCAGCAGATCGTGATTACCCAAGTACCGATAGGTAGTGATTTATTCTTTAGAACTCGTGTACCTTAATTATGGGATGGCGCAAAATAGCCGCGTGCAATTCTGATTACCTCCCGTGCTTGAAAAACAATCAATAAGTTTTCATTTTCAAGCGGTTTTACGTTTTACGCGACAAATTATATAAAGAGGGAACGCGCGCGTGCCATCTATCTAACGCGGCCACGCGCTAAAATAATTGGTATTTATAAATTTTCTGTCAAAAGGCGAAGTGGGTGGGAGCATTTAATTACTTGGCGTGACTCTCTCTTGTTAATGACATTCCCTACGCTTCGTCCGTGTGCGCGCTTGTGTCGATGGGTGCCCATTTAATTAACAGTTCGCGGATTATTTCTCGCAAAGCACATTTTACTTTAATTTACACGGCACGAATATGCCGTCGAGAATTTTTCAGGAATATAATCCAGGCTTTTCCTGCCTGTCTCTAGATTGATTCGGGGGGAAAGCAATATGAGATTTGTGCAGTCACTTACTTGGGGGTAATCTCCGTCCTTCATCTGGTAGTCGAATACGTAGAAGTAAGTTTTGGGGAGCGGTTCCCGTTCATTCTCGGGTATCGGCTTTATGTGTGGGTTGTTCGGTTTCCTGGTGTGCCTCAGAGTGAAGAGGTCACCGGTCTGCACCAACGGCGCGACGAATTGAGCGTCGCTCAGCGCCTGTACGCAAGCGTCCTTCGTGTTTACCGGATGCAGGGCGGTTCGTTCCCAGTCCGTATACTCATTTACAACCTGCCAAAGAGTGGAGGATGAGAATTCCTCATGAAGGAGGATAAGGTTCCCAAGTAACGGGTGGTTGCATTAATTTCGGCGAATGCCACAAACAAGCGACAGTAGTGCGCGGTTATCTTTGTGGGCGGATTTTCACTGGGCGTTTATCGATTATTGCACGAGTATAGGTATAACTGTTATGTGTCGCTCGGAAAATACCGAGCGCTCTTGCCACATCCGCCTATCCAGCCTCGCATTTGAATACCAGATTTAATAATGCGCCGCGAATGAAATCCGCATTCTCATGCTATCGTTGTTTCATTGGGAAGAAATCATGCGGCACACACTGCGCAACGCTGCTTTCCACAAAGTATTGCTGCGCGATTATGGATAATTAGATGCGTTTATGCCGGTCACCGAAATTTTACGAATAATGAGCGCGACCAACCTACTCGTTAAGCTCGAAAGAGTATCTCCTCTTATTACTAGAGCACTCGATTTTATAAAGGGAATCGTGGAAAACTGCCATATCGCCGGTGCGAAATAATCTCGAAAATGTTGCGGCTTATAGGATTTTGGAAAGGACGAATGATGTTACGGTACTTGTCATATGCTCGGGATCAATTGTGCTGATGTTCCTACAAAGTGCGAGATATTGGTTTTTCACGATACGCTTTACGAACAGGAAGCAAAGCAGAATGACAAACAATTGACTTACCGTATAAAATATTTCTGTGAGGTGATAGACGTAGGTATTTCTAACGTATGTTCTAATGATTCGGTCTCGCCGCTCTCCCTCGAAGCCCACTAGGATGTCTCTTTCCGCGAATTTCCAGAGAGCTTCGCTCGTCGTGACACCGAATAACAAGTCGTACTTGCTGTTACTCGTGATTGGTGCGCCGTGCTCGGCCTTCTTTGGGAGTGGGCTGGAACCGAAATATTACGAGGATGCCTCGTTATAATTAATTGATTTATGCACCCGGGTAATTAAGGCCGTGAATATTCCATCTTTTCGTCATACTCGTAAATTGGATCGGGTTTCTCGCGCGGATTTCCCGACTCGTCGATAGTCTTGGGGAGTGCATTGCTCTTCTATACTACTAGCTTACCGGAAGAACCGCGGCATCCGAAGCGTGTTATTGGAAGGAATGCCAAGAGATTCCCTCGTAAAAATGAAACCGCTCCACCCGTTGCGCGGGGCACAAACAAACGGCAGCGGGCACGCTTCAAACTGCCGTTCGCCTTCACCTCCATTTCGCGGAATATTACGGCGAGAGCCGGAAATCTTTGGAGAGTGACTTTTGTTATGCTAAAGTGGCGCAAGAATATTTCAGGCTCTTACCGATTCTCGTTATGCATTACTACCCGACGAAATATCTTCAAGGTACTCTCTGCGGATGATCGCGGAGATAGCAACTGGTCGGTTACTCTCTTTTTCCCTGTATAAATGGCGCATTAAATCGAGTGGAGGATCGGCGAATATCGACAACGAGAGCGGCTATAACTCCGGCCGATAAGTTGATTCGATCGTCCGTTCAATTTAACGCGATATCGCCTTCAAGCCCGGAGAATATGACGATAATTGAAGTGCTACAACTCGCAGATTTCCCTATGTATGCAGGAGTGCTCGAGACTCGAGCGGGCGCACTCTGGCCCGCGCGCTCAATGCCGGGCACGAAACATTAATCCGACTGGACTGGATAGCCTAATTACCATTTTACAGGATGGTCCGAGCCAATGGCACTCGTCGAAGCGAGATTTCCCGGGCCATTTCTAATTTCTAGTGTCGCGAGCTTGAGACGAGCTCTTACCCGAAGCCTTGGAATTCCGGGCCCAAGTAGGATATGAGGTCCTTCTGGAAGTCCGGCTTGATGACGACCCCGTCAACGCTCGGTCCGAACGCGCTGAGGAAGCTCGGCGGCTGGATGTCTACCTGCATCAGATCGTGCAGGCTGCGCTCCCGGAGGCAATCGACTATCTGCTCGTTGTCCTTAAACAAGTCTTCGGGGATTGAACAGTTGACAGCTTTGGCCAATTTTAACGCATAGGACACGGGATCCTCGACCACCGCCCACGAGGAGAGCGCGCTGCCTGACAGCAAGATGGCCCTCTTGAAAAGACCTGGGTGAAACGAGAAGACCTTGTTAGTTCGCTATAACGTGGCAATGGAGTTATCATAGTATCTAAAGGGGCACCGGAAGTATCTACCACTGGTTATGCTGATATCGGTACACTGTAGCATCTCTTTAAAGCGTCGCTACTGGGTACGTCTACGGAGTTTATTGATTCGGCCGCGCCGTATTGGGAAGGCTTAAAGTGCGCAGGTATAGAGGATATTGATACTCAAGGGTAGAGCTATTATAAAATCTTCCTTATTTATCGAGTCTGATATAATGCAAACTTTTATGACATGCACACACAATACAAATCAGCATCGCCATGTAAGACTTATCACGGAAGCGTAATGAAAAGAAAGGGAACAATGTTCACTGTACCTGTATACACACATGTGTATAGCAGCTACTATAAGGAACGAATTGTGTGAAAATAACATTTATCCGGGCGAATCTATCACAGTAATGTTCGCGGTGATGAGGCTTGCGCGAGGCTGATAACGGAAAGAACCTCCGCGCTTTTTTCTTCCCTCTAATAACAACAGCGGGAGGCCGCCTGGCGCGACACGTTAATCCGGGCAGGTGTGCAGCCCCTGATTAATACATCCTCCTCATCCTACTATTTTTGCGGCCTCTTTCTCGCCATAGAGAGATTTATCAAGGCGCCGCTCGCAAGCGATTTATACGCAGAGTCCCCAGTGTGGTGGTAGGGTCGAGAGTGTCGAGACGCGCGCGCGCCCCTCTGCCAATATCCCGTGGAATCAGTAGAGAATAAGCGGGGGAGAAATTTGAGACGGGTCCGTGTGAGAGGGCGTCTGTAGCGCGACGAAGCGGGCCGTACGAGCGGCAGGAAGAAAAGCGGGGTGAAAAGGGAGAAAGGGAGGCAGGTGGAAAAGGGGAAGCTCATAAAGGCGGAGAGTAGTTTCCAATAGCTGGTGGTACGAGGAGTGGAGGTCTCGGATAGTCGGGTCGACGGAGCGAGAGCTCCCGAAGAGCGATATTTCACGCATATATATGACGCGGCAGCCCCGGCTAGAAGTCGAGCCACCGGCACTCGTTATCCCGCCCGCCTCCGCACTCGCTGCTAGAATTACACCGGCTGATGGCGGTCTCGCCGAGAGTAGCTGAGATACATCTCTAACTAGGGTAACGGGATCGTGACACTGTCTGAAGAACGTTAACGGACGCGCGCGAGCTCGCCGCCGCCGAGGAGATTCGACTTGCTAGACTCAACGTGAAAATATAACGGCTGACAGCCAATATCCGAATAGCAATGTGTTGCGGGAACTACCGAGTTCTTCTTTTCTCGGTAAAATCGCCCTGTACCCGCAAGTGTTTCATCCTTTCGGAATATCGCGGTTACGGGGTCTAGAGAACATTCCCCTCCGTATCACCAAGAAACCGAGCGGTCTCTATCGGTGATCGTTGCGGCAATCTTCTCTGATTCTCAAACCATACGCGCTCGAGTTAGGACTCGGCCAGTCGTGAGATTGGCCTTGATTTTTCCGGGTTATACCTTCGCCGAGAGCCTCGAGCATAAGTCGTTTCTTGGCTCTCGAGATAGTTTTCCGTTTCACGAGTTTAATTCTCCCTTTTTTCACTTGAAGGGATAAGTTACCCGGCACGTTATCCGATAATAGTCCCCGGCTGTGCAAGGTAGATTTAAGTGTTGGCCGTGCTAGGAGAGACTACGAGCAGTGGAGAACCAACATTTTCTCGGAAACATGATCGACAACCGGCTGCGCTGCATCTCACAGCCAGCGAGCTTATTCCGTGTGTACCACCCAAGGCGTCTGCACGAAATGTGCGAGACCCTTGTCGCAAAGAGTTCTCCCAGGATATATGTACGGCCTTGCGCGCTCGTTCTCATCCCCTTTGCAGACTTTTACGGGCCACCTTGTTAGCAGATCCTCTCCCTTTAAAAAAGGCTGCCCACGTATAACTAGATGCGCCGTTTACTCCTGCTTTAATGGCAAGAGAGACGGTAATGACGCAGTCGTTACGTTTACGGATTTAACGGATTAGTAGGTACTAATTAAAACAGTATTAACTTTATTATACTAACAAGAGGCTTTTACGGCAACATCTCGAATTGACGAAAAAACTTTGCTGCATTCATTAAGTCTTGAATTGAACGAATCAACGAATAAGAAAGTAACGGCAACTTCTTAATTACCCCATACGCCCTAGGGAAAGGTTGCTGAATTAACTTTTAATCAAGTTCGCCCGCAACATTTTGCGAAACGCGCTACTTTAAATGCCTGGAGGCGCAGTCGAATGAGCGAGCGTAGCATTTGCTGCGTTCCTCGGCCGGCTCGGGATCAAATAGGAAAGTTTAAACTACGTTTTAAAGGATGTACTTTGTAAAAATTTAAACACATCGCGGGAAAAAGTTTCATCCTGGCCCGATTTCTCTGGCGGTATCGGAAAAAGCGGGCAACTTTTTAGCAGGGAATTAACAGAGCAGGTCGCTTTAGCGTCGCGCGCAACTTTTGAGGGGGGAAGGGGCGTCCTGTTAGTTCGCGTCATAATGACATTAGTAAGTTAATTATACGCAGTATCGGGGCATTAGGTGTTCGCGCGGGAGATTCGCGTGGCATTGTGGCGCGATGTGGTAAAAGGGTTTGGTGGTGACAGGGAATTTTGCCAATGGTTCGACACACGACGATATATACTCACCACGTATGACGGTGGGGCTGATGGCGAGAAAATGGACGCAGGCGGCTCCGGTGCCGTGACCCATCAGGGTCACGTTGTCGGGATCGCCGCCAAAGAGCTCGATGTGTTGCTGCACCCAGTGAAGTGCCGCGATCTGATCCATGAGCCCGTAATTCGCAACCCTCGCTTTCATCTGGGGCGCCACGTTGGCGTTGAGAAAGCCGAGCACGCCCAGCCGGTAGTTCATCGTCACGATTACTTGGTCGGTGTAACTGGCCAGGACACTGCCGTCGTAGGGATTTCCGCTGCCCCAGTCGTAGCTCTCGCCGTGGATGTACAGCAACACCGGATGTCGTCGACCAGTCTCCGCCGTTCCTGCACGACATACAAAAGAGCGACACCGTGTCCTTTCAGTCCATTCTTCTTACGCCTCGCTTCTGTTAGCCTCCCGTCTCTCCGCCACTCCTTTCGTCACCTTTTGTTAACGACTACCCACCCACCTAGGTACTTATGCCATTCCCCTTTCGAGACTTTTGGATACCACCCCACTTTTGCAGCCATCGCATAATTACTATCGGAGGGAAGTGGGATGATGACGACCGAAGTCAGACTGGGAGTTTGGCTGTTACATATTTCCCTTAAAGGATGGATATACATGTTTTTCAAGAAAGTATTTCTACAAAGTTTGTACGATGATATGTTTTGCGGCGGGTAATTAAACTTACACTTTGGTAATTACAAAGTGTGAAAAGTTTACATTTAATGTTAGAAATTGACAAGCAAGAAATGCACTCAAATGACATTGTCGCTGATTAATTTGGAATTCCTTATCACTGACATTTTTGCTATTCACCGCGGACTCTGTTTCCTACCGGATAACATCGTCAAGTCTTACAGCCAGTATTTGAATTGGTCTGCCACTTTGAGAATCAGGCGGAATTCACGGGAAAGCCATGTACCTCCCCAATAAAGTACTAGCAGAATCGGAAGCAGGGGGAAGTCTCCGTTCCAAGTCTGTCAGCGTCTACGTTCAAACGTGAACGGAACGCGCGGTGGGGTATAAGAGAATTAAGCCTGGCCGGCTCGCATCCGGGCAAAGGGCTTTCACGAGGTCGGAACTGCATTGCCAAGCAGAAACGGCTCGAGCATTCTCGTGGAGCAGAGCCGTCTAATTCTCGAAAACCACTTTCGTAGAGCTTGTTATTGTTGGGCCTGCGTGTTACTTTGAGGCGGCGAGATACCCCTTACAGGGCGTTGACCCCGCGACACCTGGGACGGCATTTCTGAAGCTAACAAGTACTATCCCACTTGTTAGTTGTACTCGGCGACCCCCGCCCGATATACATATGTATAGTGTACATACATCTATAAGCCGGAACATTTATTCTACCTAGCAGACTGGGCTCTGAGGCGATTAAAAATGCATTCTCATTAAGAAGCAGTGGCGCCGCGAACGTTTGCTTAGCATCGTAAACAATCATTCTGTACCAGGATCTCCTTCCTAAGGAGAAAGGGCACTGCTATCTGGCGTGAAAATAAATCACCGCAGGTGTGAGTTTATGTTAGCCCGCGCGGATATGATGAATTGCGTGATGCTATGAAATATTGTTCATAAACTCCATTCACGTCGACGCCCATGGCCCGCGTTCCCTGTTGTGTCCCAATGTATACAAGAAACTCCCGTACCCATCTCACACTTACCTAAGAATCGATTAAAGTATCGCAATGCCGTACGGCTTTCGCAAACTATTACCATCAAACGTGAGCAAACACCGAATGGAGGGGAGTGGTAGTGCGTGCAACGGGGAGGTGTGAGAAGTAGATCGGTAGCAAATTTCGAAGGTTTTTTTAGTGAGAGAATGAGGGAGTACACTGCGATAAATTTGTTATTTGCCGACCAAATATTGGCCCCTATTGGGAATCGATTTCTTATCCGATTGCCTTAGGATGCTACTGAACGAGGTGTGTCACAAGGCCTAAAGCAGTTTACAATGAAGAAAGTTTGATGTACATGTGCAGAGAGAGGGACCACTTCTAGAAACAAAGATGAATGTTGACTGTATGTCTAGCCTTATAGAAATGGTATAGACAACTGGATGGAGAGCAGATAGGAGACCTGCACCACAAAACTCCCCGGCTGCCAAAGGGGATTCAGCTTTCTTGGGTTACGGCTTGTCTTCCAGAAGACGGGAAGTCGTCTTTCTGCTTGACAGGTTTCCCTGTTTCTCAGTCCCCCTCCCCCACTCTCTCACACTATATCGCTCGCTCTTCCCATTTCACATTCTTGCGATAATTCACTCACAAACCAAAATAATATATAAAATACACACCAGTTTTCGTGAATAAGTGTCTGATTTAAACTGTATTAAGAAAATGAAGGGAAGACCACGATACGAAAGGCTTTCGCTGAAGACAGGGTTGTTTCATGTCAATGGTAACTAGTTACAATTTGGATCAAAGGCTTCCGGTATTCCGCAGGTGCAAATGTCAAATCTTTGATCTTTGACAACTGTACCCATGAAGATACATTCATTCATTTTTCTGAAAATACATTTGCGCTCTGTATGCACGGCTGTATTGTTTGTTGCGATTGGTGACAATGTCTCACTTGGCCGGGAAATTAAAATCACAGCTAGCAAACACACTCCGGCCGGACTATATTAAATTTTTATATTCTACAAATCAGATTGACAGAATGCAGTCAAAAATACATTTCACGCACTTCGTCCGCATCGGTGTGCTGTCTGCGCATTTTCAAGCGAAACAGCGAATTAAACCGTCCAAGTTTCAATTGTACGTACAATCAAGCGCGGTGCCTGGAGTTTGAAATTGTCCCAGACAAGTTCTATCGATGGCAGTAAACATATTTGTACCACTTTTTCTGACAGGTCTGTTTCAGCAAGCTTCCCGGCTAAAGCTGCACGGACCTGCCTAAAATTACCATGGGTCTTGTTCAAAACGCTTATACACTTGCTACCTTTCACGGCTTTTGCAAGATGCTCCTGGTTACTCATTTTCCCCGAGTCACTTTCCATTTCTGCCTCTCGCGCCGATTCCTCGGTTCTACTTGGAACTCCCACGGGCGGCACGAACGTTCCTTCCTTCCTTACGGTTACTTTTTCCTCTTTTCCCTTCCACTTTTTAGCCTGCATCCCCACGGCAGCGCAGGGTCCCGTAGTGTGCTGCTGTTGGCTGTAGCGCGCGGCCCGATATATCACGCCGGATCAGTGAACGAAACCTCGAGCTTAAAAGCTTTTACGGAGCCAGCCCGAGCGGCGCAAGAAGCACCGTGATACATGGAATAAAGGAGCGAGCGAAGTGTGTAATGAAAGCTATCCGGCCAAGCAATTTAAAAGTATATTTCGAGTTCGTTGTTAGCATTTTTCCGGGAAAGCCTATTTCCCCACACGATTTCAATTCATCAGCTACCTATGGATTTCGGCTAACGATCTCCAATTATTTCCAAAACTCTTGACTGTTAAATGCAGACTGAGCGTAACATGGCTGGCCAGAATTCCACGAACTCGGCTATAGCTCGCGTCATTTTTTTGCCAAAGCGGTATTTTACTCCTTTTGATTTAAAGGGCGCGTCGGGCGATGGAGGCGTTTAGGCAGATCGTTATTGTCAGGCAAATCCGCTTGTTTAATGTCCCGCTGTTACCATTGTCGTTTCGAAACGGACGACTGTGTTTCAAACAACCGCACCGGTTCGACCGTGCCGCCTGGGAGGGCGTTTAAAAGGGGAGCTATCATACTTGCTCCTACCTAGACCATTGCTCGACAACCGAAATACGATGTGCGTCCCTCTCGTTAAAGGAATGCTCGTCCACCGCTCTCAGGCTTGTTCTCTAGTTATTATTATGTGCTTTCTATTCCTTTGCCGAATATATATGTGTGAATTTGTATCAAATGGAATAAGATGCCTGCTCATGGATCTAAAATGTATATAAAACTAAATAAGAAGACTTCTTATCACGAATAGATGAATCTTTGTAAGTACGGAATGCATTATCAACCTGCATTATCAAAATGGTCAGAAGGGTGCGTATTGCCGATTTAACTATGATTTACAAGTTTTTATCCATAGAGGAATCATAGGTAACTTTAACAAATTCTCGAATCAAGCAAACCGCAAATCTATGATATGCAATTGCATCAGCAAATTGACTTTAGCCTCTAATTGATTATTAGTAAGCTCGTATCACGATTCGCCACTTTCCTAATTCTGTGAATTTTCGAAACCCTGCGTTGCTTTGCGTCCTTGCATGGAGGATACGGGTTCAACGGGATTTACTATAAGCGTCACAATTCCAGTAAGCATCGCAGAACGAATATACATATACATATATGTATATATATGTGCAAGGATACATCGTTCCTGGCTGTATTGAATTAATGCACAAGTAATCCCACCAATCTAAACTGTATTAGCGTAGGTGGTTGGTGGCTCTGCATCGTTCCGCTTTCCCGTGGCTTACAAACGAGTTATTTGTGTAAGTTAATTATAGGCCTCCCGGAATATGATTGGTGCAGAAATATACCTTCATTCGAGGCTATAGTGTCAGTAGTTTCACATTGGTTTGTCGCAACGAATAGCATGGTTCTGGTTGCCGTGGTTTTAATTAATTGTTCTAAGGTTAATAATGCTTGTTTCGCGTCAATTTACTCGGGCGTGGAAGCCCTATTTTACGCCGGCTATGACACTGTGCAACCTTCTCTATTTTGCGACGCTCTTCACTTTTCGCACGATTGCTCGAAATGACTTTCGCGCGTGTAATCGCATCTGGTAGCGCGAATTGTCAGACGCGCGTGTATACTGTTTCGCTGCCTCGTCGTTTGATGCATTTTCTCGGCAGCGTTCCGTGAATTTCGGTGGAGGCTGGTTGGATACACGACGCTCTCTCACGCCGCCGCCCAGCAGAGGCGCGCGCTGTGTAATGCTTTTAATCCAATGACGATACAGCGGGCTTTGGGTCTGGCGCCGGGCCCGGCACCTGTTCGAAATTTCACGCCACAGCGGCTTTAAAATCACTGGGAATATAGCTGGTCCAGGTTCCCGACGTTCACGGAAGAAATCATTGACGTTGCAGAGTGCGGAATCTCTGGCCGCGATATGGATTCTGTATGGCTTTTAACAACCCTAACGCGGGCTTTCCGAGCTTAGGCCATCGCCCGAATCTCTCCCCTCTCGCTCTCTCACTCTCTCTCTTCCCATTGCTCTTTCTTTGATATTCTTAGGAAGCTCATTCCTCTGTTTCTCTATTTAGCTTCGTGGATTAAGAATCCGGAGAATAAAGAACTATAGAGGTCAATCTGCGCAATGGCTGGATTACGTCGGCAGCTAATTACACGGCCATTAGTACTTGCGAATTAATTGCGTTAATAGAGAAGGTCTTTGACCGAAGTGCTTCAGATGTCGAGTCGACCAAGTCCTTTAGTTCCTTTCTCCCTCTAATCCTCTCCCGATTTCTCAACGATAAGGACAAGCAAGCGGTCTTAAGCTACCTTTGTCATGTAATAGCAAAGACGAATGCTCGGCCCCTTTGCACTCGGTGCTTCGGCAGCCACGTCAGCCGCTGCCGCAAAAAGCCATTCAACGTAGAGTGCGGAGTTTCGGTCCATTCTCGACGCCGGACGTCCTCCGGATTTTATTCTTTCTCCAGTGTTACAATTGCGCGCCACCCACCCCTTCTTCTCGCTTCTTTTTCTCTCCTTCTCGCCGAGTAACTCGAACTCTAAAGTAGGCCAAGTTAAAAGTATTCGCTCCCACGGAGCCTGAAATAATGAGCGCCGCCTTTGCCCCCTTCGCACCAACCTCCCCGCCCGTCCCCCCTTACACCCTCCTCTAGACAAATAGATGCTACTCCAGTATCCGAGAGCATCCCTTTCTACATCTCTTCATCTACAATTTCCTCGGCAGAATCGAGTGACTCTCGATACTCGGTAATCGTGCGCCTCTGGATAACACTTGCAGCGAGAAAAAGTACGCGTTTGAATGGAACGTCAGAGTTCCAGCGGCATGCTTTATCCGACGGGAGAAAGGTTGGTGAGTGGGTCGTCCCGAAGACCATCCGCTTATCTCGCACTCCCAGCATATACATACATACTACATCGAGTATCGACGCGCACCACGCGCTCCTCTCCAAACCACGCTAGCTATATTGATTTTATTGCTCTTGCTCGGCGCGCTCGGCGCGCTCGGCTCCGTAATGCATCGGGGGCCGTGCGCTAACGGCGCTAACGCGCCGCTTGTAAATTGTCAAGCGCGATGAGAGGGGTTGTTCTGCAGGGTTGCGCGTTTAACGGGGTATTGGGGGCAGCGCAGCGCAGCGCGCGCTCGCGTTATTTATGGCCGCGCCTCCGGCTCCAAGTAACGTCGGTGCCGCCTGAGTAATGTGACGGCGGGTTCTGTAGCCCGCGCGCGCTCTGTCCCCGGGTCTATCCAATTTTGAGTTCGAAACTGGCTAAATCTCCGCGTTTTCGCTTAGGCGGACGGCCCGGCCGGCGAGGCGCGTATATATCTCGCAACGCCGACCGCCGTCCGCCGTCGCGTCCAGTCCCATCGTGCCGCGCGTTTTTCATTCGCCTAACCGTTTGTTACGATCGCTGCGGTATTTGGCCGCGGTCGTACGTCGAATTTGTCTGGAGGACGACCCCCGGACGAATAAATATCGCCGGCCGCGCTCGAGTTCCCCTGCGCGCTGCTATCGCTCGCCTTTTTTACATCGGACCCTCTGTTTACACGGTATTTATTAGCAGGCCTTCTTATCGGCATTACACTCGGCTCGCACCACCGACATCCTCTATTATCGGGACTGCTGGAATTCGGCACACGGTTCTTTTTTTCAGGTGCGATGGCTGAAATTGTTCTGCTTCAGCGTCACCACCATGATACATATGCATGTGTACGTTTAGCATTGTTTTAAAAGAAATATTCCAGACAATTAGTGGAATGCTTTTACAGTTTATATTGGGGTATGTGTGATCGCGTTTAAAATAAATTCATTGAATGTAATTGAATAACAATAAAACATGTGATTGTTCGCATATTGAGAGATCGAACAAGGTCCTAGCGTAGTCCTCAACGTATGCAGGTTCATCAATTTGCCTGCGCATTAGACGACACCCGAGACTAATACGTTAGAACAAGTTGGGCGTGTGCTTCTTCAATCGAGGCGCACGAAGTTTACCCTAAGTTGTCTGCTCGGTACAACTCAACGAACGCCCTCGAGGAACTTGTGCCCGTCGATTGTAGTTGGAATTGCAATAAATTCCCGAAACGCGAGAGTGCCATGTCGCTGCTAGAGGGGAGAGGATTCGTTCTTTGAAATCTGGCTGGACGAGGCGGAGAAATCGGCTACCGGTTGAATTACTTAACGAACCGAGAAATCAGTTTGGCGGCCATGCGACGCGGTTAGCAAACGATCGCGTGGCGATATTGCATCGGTAATTGGCCTCTACTGTTAGTGCTGCGCGGACGTCTCGATGCTGGTGTGTTAACGCAATTAGTAAGGGCAATCTTCGCAGAGGACCGCGTTATGAGTTTGCGTTGATAGAGGCTGTGCATCCGCGCTCGCCGATTAGCCGATTGCAGCACGGGATATCAACCACAACAGTAAATTTGCCGAAGTAGGCAAAGTGAGGAATCCCATTCTCCCCCGCGCTGCCTCTGCCCTTATTCGCTCTCCAGCAATTCGCGCGAGCCTATAGGTTTCGATACTCGCATCGGAATATCGCGTTCCGTAATGCCTTGTACGCGGGATCAGTATAACCCCGCGATCAAATTGAATACCAATTAGCGAGTTTGCTTAGCGCGAACTTCCGCCAGTATTGCTATTAGAAATCTTCTCTGTTGGACTAGATCGAATGGTGGAGAGACGGTAGTGGGTACGGAGTAGGGAAATGCATCGGCGATATGTGGCGAATCTGATGTAGAGCCAAGGACGGGAAGCGTACCCCTTTAAGCGAATTTCAGCTTTCTATTTGCATCGGGGATCCGATTTCAGCTCGGGCGCACGTACAAGCTGGGAGCAGGACAAACAGGCCCAATCACGCGCGTCACCATCTCCGCAGTGTCTTTATCCTTGATTGGATGCGCGCCCAAATCGATGTACCCTGAGGTAATCAGGGCGTCGATATCTTCCATCCGCATATCCCCGTGCTTCTCTCGCTCCACCTTTCCCTACCTGGCTCCGTCTGCCTGTCTACCTTTCTTCCTCTTCGTCACCCCTGCTGTATCGAATATCTTCTACATTCACATACACACGTACTCACACTCATTCCAACCAGTTTCTCCGCCTCGTCAGTATCATGGAGTCAAGAGCGGAGTTACCTCGTGCAAAACATAGTACGAAAGTTCGTAACATTGCTCCACGCGCGCAACTTAAGAAATATGATTTCGTATTTCAATTCCGGTGTGCCCTCATCGCTGACTGCCCGCCGGCGGAGCGCACATCTACCTACGTATGTACCACCTGGATATCACGCCCGTAGAGGCCGCACTATGTAAATAGATACTACAGGGAGCAGTTGCGCACGTACCACGTTATAAATAACAAGTCCTGACTGTCTATAAGATGCCAGTACCCTTAAATTCTGAACGCTATCCTATCTTGGATAATGCCCGCTACGCTGCCTGCATTCGGGCATCCTTGAACTAGGAAACCAATCATGGATGAACTACTTTTCTCCTTGTCTCCTTCCGACACACACAGATATACGTATGATATAATACGAAGCATCTAGTAAACTACTGAGTTCCTGCATAGAGGAATAATCAGACAGATCAGTAGAAAACGGCAGGACCTTGAGCCATCTACCTCGATGGTACATTGTTAGGGTGATTAAGAGCATATCAGTCTCATAACGCAAGGAGCATCCTGTTAGCAGATACGCACTGCAGGTATCTCCCGAATCCTAAGTGGATTTGAACTGTGAGTGAATAGCTTTTGATGCAAACGCGAATGTAGGTGGATCTCGGAGGGGGCGGGTTAGAAGGGGTTGGGTTGGGAGCGGGGTGGGATACATGGGGTGGTTGCAAGCTCTGGTGGCAAGCGCGAAAGCGCAGCGAGAGTATGTGTACACGCGAAACTTCGCGGGGGAGCGAGCATTGAGTACGATCTCACTTAATTGGGGTCATGTAATTTAAGTTAAGCAAGTCGTAAAATTTCAGTCGTAATTGCATGCATCCGTTATACGCACCGCCCCGCGCACCCGATTATCCGCTTACGTATCCGCGCACGCAGAGACGCACACTCGCCAGGAACGAATGAGAGAAATATCACCGCCAGTTGTGGGCATGTTCGCGTGCCCGTGTGCGTAATTGAAAATCGTTCCCGAAAAGGCTAGTAAATTGTTTCGTTCTTTTTATCTCTGTTTTAAGCGGCCCACGTCACCCGGCGCGCGCACGCACGCGAGTATTAAAATGTACAGGGGCGCCGGAAGCGCTGCGCGTGCGTGCGCACAATGAGAGCGATGTCAATACCCGCGCCAGCCGGATTTGTTGTGCCGCTTAACTTTCAATTTGCTTTTCAGTAAAGCGCCGTCGAAAGCGTGTGTCGCGTGGCGATATTACCGGGCAGGACCACTTAGAGCGGGAGAGTGAGATTGAAGGGGACAGTAAGGGGAGAGAAAGAGAAAGAGCGCGCGATAGAGTTCAAAATTCAAAACAATGACAATTTTGCCCTTACAAATGTCCCGCTTTACGCCCCGGAAATATTAATTATTCACGCTAAACGCTCTGGAATAATTCCACGCTAATGTCACAGAGCCATCCTATAGACTCACGAATGGTTCTATATCCTGATGCGATATTACAGTTTCCCGGTACAACACGAGCCAGTACACGCGTGCTGGTGTCCCGAATTTTCCTATAAATTCGCGGGAGTCATGAAATCCTGTCCGGTTCCACACACAAAGCTTGCGAATAAAGGATTCTATATTGCGAACAATTGCTAAAATTCGATATAATAATTTCTCTTCCCCGTAATTATAATAAACGCTTCTGCATTGATATAATTGACTCATCCGTTGATTCGGAAGCGTGCGCTCCCGCTTGAGCATAATCAAATCCTCCCAGTGTGTTTGATATTCGACTGCGGCGAGTTCAATTATTAAAGCAGTAGTGCGAAGAATGATTCTTTTCTCGGCGATTATCATTTCAGAAAGTGATAATGGTTTTATGGTGGCGATCAGAAAGGTTCACTTGGTTTATTGGGCAATGCGGATAGTTCGCTACTGCTGTGAACGCAGCTGCGATTAAAAGGATAGCGAGGCGCGTAACGACAGATAGATAACAGGCTTCTCGGTATTACATGGCAATGCGGATAACGCGATTAAGAGCTCACTGCGCGAGGTACTATACCGACGGAGACAGCTTACAGGTATTACACTGTATTACACTGCTCCCTCCGTCTATATTAGGTGGAAAAATTCATTTACAAACGGCGAGTTACTACCAGTGTCTGGAGAATGTCTCGCTTTCTATCTAGCGAGAGTACGCTTCCTACCATTGTGTGCAATTCTTCGATGGATTGATGGTACACTCTCCTATTATTTCACTCGATAGAATGCTAATGCTGCTCGCAGCGGAACGTGAAATGTAATAAACGTCAAGTATTTTACTATCAATATCTTTTGTAGTAGAAGAATTGGTATGATTTATATCGAACTTATACATATTACTGTAATAACTATGGCGATAAGCATTGACATCGCAATTAGACCATGTTTTACGTACGATAAGATGGCAAATGGAAGCGGTTCACGTGCGTAGGTTCTTTATACGCATGTGGTGCTTAGAGTTAATGCAAAGGGATGTGAAACTGGTCTGATAATAACAGTGATTGGATGCCTAACTATTACTCGTGGGCCACCGACGCATTGAATTTACATTACAATGGATCGGAATGGTACTACATATCATGGACTCGCCTCCGACTTTGAGGTATTGTCGAGATTTCTGCGGTTGCAGTGGGAACGAATCCACAATACGGCGGAAATGAATGCCGATTTCTCAGGCGGGTAATTCGCCGCCAAAGCTACGAGCCGTAGAGCCAAGGAGCTTATACACGTGAGACAGTACAGGTGGTTTGGTTAAACCAACGTCTATCTACTTACTACCCCTGCCTCTGCTGCCTTCAAAGTGGAAGGATCCGAGTGCATCGGCGATGCCTACCTTCAAAGTACACCTTTAATCTAAACTAACATTAATTAAACGTGTCGTATAATGTATACTCCGTATCCTGCATGATTATACCTTAGAGAACCCGTACATGAATAAGCGACTCGAATTCTTGAATCCCGCTTAGTACATGGTAATTAGGAGTTTATTAATAACTCTAACATTGTTATTTTTTGAATCGTTGCAATATAACGAAACAAGCAGTCGCCGCCTATTCTCGGCACAATTCACGAGTTTATTTATACCCAGCTCCGTGATTTAAAATACATTTTCAAGTAGAATGCTTTTCAGAAGCTTGTAATTCTGCCTCATATTCTACAGCATAATTATAAGCCACTGCGAAGTTACTGTCTGCCCAAGAAAGTTTACGTAATTGTACGCGTTGTAACGGTACTCCGTAAATTTTCTAGATAATATAATATTGCGAACGTAATGCGAGCTGCAGTGCACAATTAAAGTGTAAAGTGTAAACCTGGTGTATCCGTGTCGAGCATTTGGTTGGAAGAAAATTCGTTTTCGTGTGATTCAGTCTCAGTGTAGTGTAGGAGTTCGTCTGACGAAGCGTTGGCTTATACTACTGCGACTACTACTCGCTACGTCTGATCAGCCGTCGTCTATACTACTGGGAACGGGAACGTGGCGCTTTCTTGGGATTTTTTCCATTACATCCCAACTATGTTAAACCACCGACTACATTACTTAGCATAATACAGCCCGAGATAGCTGGGAGTTGTTAAGAAGATTATTATAAGTTCAAAAGCACGTATCTTCTTGGTGAGCGAAGTTTTTCAGTGAAGCGAGGAGGAAAGTGTGAATACGCCGGTAGAAGAGAACTTTTCCTTTGACAATGAAGCGGATTGAATGTACACGCTCTCCAGGTGGGTGGATTGCGAGGGCGATTCTGATGCACGGAAACCTCAGGAGCTTGCCCGGGGCTTATACGCGTGGAATTTCGCAGCTGGTTAAACCCAAATCTACCTATCCCGTAGTCCCGTCCTTCCGGTGCTGACCTTCTCAGCAAAGTCCTCCGCGTTTCTCATGATGACAGAGTCCGCGGTAGATGTGATCCCAAGTGAAGCATAAGGTGGCAGGGGGGCTGAGGATCCCTCAAGTTTGCCTCGATATTCTGGCAGTCTCGATGGCGGCCGGGCGGACCCGCGATACGAAGTGAGAGCAAGCTGTGTGCCGCGTAATAACCGGCCTGCGCACGACTTCCGTTCTCATTACAACTTTCCACGAATTTAAGGGGAGCTAATCTACGCGAAATTAAGGACTGCCCGAGGGCGCGGCGCCCGAATGCACGTCCGTTAATGTGTAACGGGTGTAACGGCCTGGTAAGATTCGGTGATTCGGTCGGGTAGAGCTTGGGATTAGGAAAGCGAGTGAATCCGCCGCTGGGCACGGGTCGTTAATAATGCGATATGCTGCACGCTGCGAGTTCGCTTTTAGCGTCGTTTTCACTGGATTACACGCATGCCCTGATGTAGAAAGCCACGATTCCGGCAGTACTCGAAAGAGAATATTGCAACTGCGTGCCGTACTTTACCGGGAAACTTGGGTATCACAGGACTTGCAGTTGCCGTGCGTTGTTCTTCTACAAGAACAGTTTTGTTATGTGCTAAGATAATTTCTCCAGACTTTTTGTATCTATTTTTGTTGCTCGATCGTTGTAAAATAGTTCGAAGAAGTGTACTTGTGGGAGACAGTACTTTGTGATAAGTGTCAAGTAGTTCGGATTGCAGATCGACGGGTGATCTTTCTTTTTCGTCAAACTTGCTGCTCGCTTACTTTGCATATGTAAAGCTTTCGTTATGCCAGGACTTTTCAAGAGTTCATTAGAGAGTCGGTGCAATTTCCCCGAGGGAGTTCCGTTCCACTGCCAACTTTGACGGCGCTCTTACAGCTTGTTATGTTTCCTTGCTCAATTGCTCGGCCGATGTTTGCCCAGTATCACGTTCTTCCATCCGGCATTATTCTTTGTGCAATTGTGCCTTGTGTTTTCCCTCTTTCACGTTATCCCTCTGTATGCGCAGATAACTGGGCTGAGCCAATTAATTGTACAGAAGCAGCACTGGAGCGCCTTAACAAAGTACTATTCATTTCACTGGACTAAGGTTCCTGCATTTACCGGAATAATAAACCCATTTTCCGCGATAGTGAAAAAAACATCGGGAAGAGTATTGAATCTTTCTCGCGCTGGATATTTCTAAGCAGGCATCGCGGACTTGCGAGTTCAGCGTTTCGAGCGGCCAAGGAAATGTACCTAAACTATTCGAAAGCCTGTGCTTTAGCCGTAATTCACTTTGAAACTCGAGGCAATTTCGATAAATCACCCCAGAAGCGCGCGGAGCCTCGGCCGCCCCCCGTTCCACCTGCTGAAATAGTTTCTTCGTTTTCTATTTGCGCGCGCGAGCTCTCAGATATCGAGGCAGAGATCTGCTTGGCTGGAGAGAAGAATAGGGATCGAGGGTACAAGAGGCTTCGGGGTGAATTTTGGCAAACAGGAGACAGTTACTTGGAGGGAGGGTCGTTCTAGTGCGTTTCTTTCTATTCAAGGTCTAAGGTTCCCCGAGCTTTTATAGGGACCTTCATCTTAACGATATTCTAAGCAAAACCGTCGCGTGCTGGCAGTGACGCAGGACAAATTCCGTGCATGCCAACTTCTTTGCTATCCGTTGGCAGTTGAAATCCGGCTCTGCAAAAGCTTGGACTCTTTAACGACAACTCGCTCTTTCGGCCGCAGTTTCCTTAATTCAATGAATTCGCCCACAATTCCTTACCTGGCTGGTCCACCTTGATACTTAAGGATATACGCTCGCCCGGACACTTGAGACAGCGAAGTAGGTAGAGCGTTAAATGCGGTTGAATATGAAAATTGGATATACGACTAAGTCTGCGAGGTTACTTAAAAGTCTGAGTAATTCAAGCCGAGAGCCAGCCCTCGTTTAATAAAGTACTCTGAACTTTAAATATTGGCCGAAGAAGGCTTTCTAATTTTTGCGCCTGCTCGTCTCTAGAACAAACATGCCGCCATCAATCTTAGAGGAGAGATAGAGAGAGAGAGGCATGAGCTGTTATTCCACCTACTGTTGTTCTTGCGATTGATCGATAAGGCATGTGATAAGTTCGGCCATTGCGGCTGCTGGTTGCCCATATAATTCTTTGCCATAGTAGCTAGTGATTCGTGTTGGCTGGTGCCGCGATATTTTATCGGTTCCTCCTCTCGCGCGATAAAACGGAGTTATCGCCCAATACTTTCATGCGTGTCGCTTACAGGGACGGCATTATTAAACCTTTACGGAATAGAGTAGTTGCGCCAAACTATTTCTTTCACATCTTGGAATTCTCGTAACTCACCAAAGAAAATTAAGTTGGGTTTACGCGAATTGAATGAATGCACGATGTATAACTTTATCTAGAATTGTGCAGATTGCAAGATAACTCTAATATTTGTACCGACACGAGTTTGAAGATTGGGATGTTGAAAATAAGCTGTGTAGGTGAATGTGGATTTTGTACACGCTAGGATTTCGAAGACTGAAAACATTGTCGCTGATGGATTGAAGCGAGCGCGCATTCGCAGCTTCGGGAAAAACAAAGGTAAGCTCGGTTCGACGACCTATGAACACCCTCGACGACTTTGTTTTTTCCTCGACAATGACCATCAGCATTTCCTTCTTTCATTGAGCCAGAGCCATCGGGAACAGTTGCAGAGCCAAGAGGGTACTTGTGCCGGGCAGGCGAAAGGGGAAAGTGGGTGTTGAACATTCTTTTTTCTTCGAGCATCTCTGCGATCATGCGCCACGTAGCACGATGTCACCGTCGTCGTCGTTCGCATCTTATGGATTCACAGCGGCGTGCATCGAGCTCTCGCGAATATCGAAACGATGGTAGGAACGAAGAAGCGAAGCATGGCTACACTCAGCCTGTGCAGTACACCGTGTCCACGAAAATCCTGCCATTGTTCTACCGTGACAGTTGCTGCACTTGTCTTTGCTTCGTGGCCTTTCTACGAAGGGCGTTGCGAACTTGCCATCGCCGAGGACATTTTAGCTTCTAGCCACAAGCATACCGTGATATGTACTGCCTTGATATGTAGTATACCTTGTATATCGCACCGTACGTATCGTGGATGGTTGAGGTAAAAAATGGAATCAAATGAGGCGGATGCTCGGGATCATGCGACACCGCGGTGCGCGCTGCTTCTTTTTCTCCCATCTGTCTCAAAACTTTCCATTTATCAACGTGCCTGCTGCACGTCGTCTCGCGTATATATCGCGGGAGAAATGGTCGCATCCGCATACACAGCAGCGACAAAATCCACGGCGCAGTTTACGTGTCCATAGCGCGCGAGTTCTCGTAGTTCAGTCTGCTGAATGAGGGTTTACTTACGCTCTTTATGGCCCGCACACAGCGAGCCGACGCGCCTGGCCTCTCTAGTTGAATGTTGAATCGTCCTCGCTATGTAGTGGGCTTGGTGCTTTGTTTTGATTGGCAGCCTCGGTTGGAAAGCGTTCGTTTTGTGAACGATGTAAATACTGTATTTTTATTACCGCACTTTCGTTGAACTGTTCCACTTATAACCAACAGTGACTGGTTTATTGTAAGCAATGGATGCAAACCGGTCGTTGTAGCAAGCGGATTTCTTTTTTACACTATGGAAGCTGGATATAACGGAATCCAGTGAATTCGTAGTGGATGTGGGGTGTTTTTTTTTATGAAATCAGAGCACGCGATCGTCCGTTTCATTGATTTCGGTGTCCCATGTAATGTGCGAGGTGTATGGTATCCAAGCGTTTAAATAGATTGACTGTCAGGCTTGTTTGTTAACACGCTCTGCGGTTGGTGTTCCGGTATGCACACGCAGATCAAAGCGAATACGGAAACCCTTCACCCACCTAATTTTTTATTTGCCTTTGAGCGAGCTTGAGATAGACGCTTGTGAAACTAGGGAGACGTTCCACTGGCGGCCCCGAAAGATCCGCATCCGTTTGCTTCGGAAAATTCATTATGGAAATGAGTATTTCTCGCCCATCTTTTTCTGCGATAGAAGAGATGGCGAGTAGCACGTCGTAGTCGAAAGGGCCACGGAAGGGTGGTATGCTTCGCGAGTGGAAGTCTGCAACGTAATCTGGACTGTTTTATCGAGTGCTAAATTTCCGCCAGGTCGACCTAACTTTCCGCTTTACCGGAAGCAGACGGCAAATTATATTAGTTTCGTTGACTCCGTCGCCGTAGCACCGGCGTCGAGGCGTTAATTGAGTTAGTACTCATTATTGATCCAACTCGTAACATTACTGAAATCCAAATTAGATGTCTCGCACGCGTACACAGTGGTTTTAATTGAATTAATTGCGAGTGAGGTAATGATCATAATCGATACGACTCGCAGCATTATTAAAAAAAAATCAATCACTGGCATGTACAGGGTGGAAATGTTCTTGTGTCCGGCGTTTCAGGGGGTTATTCTGCATGCTCGGGCAAGTAGATTTTGCCTCTAACATTTTTCATTTTGGGCTTCCGTTTTTTTAGTTATAGCTAGTTGAAAATTCAGTAGAATAGGCGTCTGGACAGCACATTTTTACCGGCCGGGTGGGCATGGCAAAAGGCAAAGTAGGTCACGGTGATGATCGGGTCAAAACAGATCATAGTCGATAAGGCGATGCTTTGCTGTCCAGACGCCTATTCTACTGAAATTTCAAATAGTGTTCTAACTCGAAAACGGAAGCCCGAAATGAAAAATGCCGAAGGCAAAATCTACTTGCCCGAACATGCAGAATAACCCCCTAATGCCCCGGACCCAAGAACATTTCCACCCTGTCCAATTTATTAGTTGGATTAATGGCTATTGTCGCTCGAACTCACAAGATTACTAAAATGGAAGCTAAGTATGAAAAAAGTGGACTCAGAACAAATTCAAAAGAAACACTTCTGACGTAGATACGTTTGATGATGGGACGAGCTCCTCCCCGACGCCAGAAGAACCTCGTGCTTTTATAGTACGATCTGCCGTAGGAGTAGTTACCTGGATATCTCCAAACACATAAATTATATGTGAACGTGTGTATGTATCGAAGCGACCGCACGCGTGGTCACATGTTCCACAGGCGGAGCCTACATAAATATATTACTCCGTTTATGCGACGCAACTTCGTTTTCCCCACGAGAGTAAACTTTTTGCTCCAATGAAAAAGTCCTCCTACGCCACTTTGCCATCCATTTACTCGGCTGGGTTGGGGATTAGCGAGGGACATCGAGCACTGGGCGTTATACGACGCTTTTATACGCTTTTTTCTTAATCATTCGTGGGAAAGCGGGAGGAAAAGTAATACAAGACAATCCTTGCCCGATAAACGACCTCTAATAATTAAGACCGAGAAGTTAAACTGCCATCAGTAAAAGGAGGAGCAGGAGCGCAGGAAGTCCAGCTGGAAGGCGCGGGGCTCGAATGGCGTTGACTTGTAATCTTGGAGTTAGCTTTCGAAGCGCGTACACGGAGAGCTTAGTTCGTCGGCGGCTAGGACGGCGGCGAGGAAGTAGCAGGCAACGAAACGTCAAGCGCGAGGGCAATTACCGGTAATCGCTAAGAAATGGCGCGCAATTAGACACCAGCTCGCAGTAACCGTTAACGGCGTGCGACCTGTATTTCCAATGTTATCTGCGGCAAGGAATGATACTCATTAGGAGTGCGTGCCGTGAATGCACGATCCAGCGACTCAACTAGATTTCAACTGGCCAGGGAGAGTCATCCGTGGATATACGTATACAGAGCTATTCCGCGCAGGGAGACGGAGAATGCGACTTCACTCTCCTCGGGAATTTGCCGGAGGGTGCTAGACGGCTGCCGCTTTCGACGCTGATATGACGAACGGGAATATTTCGATGCTCTGCGCACGCACATGCACTGAATAATAAACAAGAGGGCCTTGGACAAAGTACACCGGGCCAGGGAGAGGTGGGTCGGCGAGGCCTTGGCAATCGCGTTACCGGGCGCAGCTTCAAAAGTGCAAATAAATCACGCCCAGCGAAATAAGAGGCAGCGGCCTTTCCGGCAGCAGTGGCCTTCTCGCGCATGCGGCCGTAAATAAAAAGCAGAGCACGCAATCAAAAAACTGAGTGCGCCGGCTTCCGCCCTCGCTCGCCCCCCACTCCGCTCTCCCTCTTCCCCACGGTACACTGTAGCTTGCCGTTGAAATAAAATCAAAGTCCCGCGAGAATCGGGGCTAGCCCTGATGCAAATGCAAACATTCCGCCGCGCCACTTGTAGGTAGCCCCGCAACACTCGTAAACTGATTACTGAATTATTTATTGAGTCAACCGTTTGTTCGCCGGCCGCATCGTCGCTCTCCGAACTGCGAGCGCCCCTTCGCCTCTGCCCAGTATTCCCGGAAGAACCGGGCCGAGCTTGAGAAAGGGATTTGTATTGCTCTGCCGTGAGTAATGCACATTTCTCAGATCCCGGCACAACAATCTGCAACCCCTTGTCCCTGTTTCCCAATCGAACCGAGATAGCTGCGGAATGATTATGATGTCTTTCTTCGTGTAAGGACAGAAACACTGCGTCTATGAACCTCTAAAAAAATAAGTGCCAAAACTATTGTATAAAACGGTTAAAACTATTTTAAGATGTTCAAACGAGAACAAAGAAATGTGTTTTATCTTCAAGACAAGTACAAGTATATCAAGTGTATATTGTATGCACCATTACACAATACTTCTTTTAGGGACGCATGTTTCTTAAACGCAGACTAAGGACAATCTGCACGAATTCAGACAAGTATTGTGGTTGAAAAGGGGGAACATTCAAAGAGATTACATCGGGCGTAAATTCTCCTTTTCGTACAGAGCGAAATTAATTAACCTCCGAGTGAAATGTAGCGGTTTTTATCGCCGTCCCCGTCTCTCTCCACTGGCGCCGAGGAGAACTCTCCCCGTGTACACTTGACCTTTCGTTAGAGGGCAAAGAGCTGGTACGTGGTTCTTCGCTCGCACGAATCAAATCTGGTAATTAATTGTTGAATAAGCCAGGAGATTGCTGAATGACTCCCCTTTATCCTGGTTATGTTATCCAGCTTCCTTAATTCTACTAGGACGGGAAGAAATTCGCTTCCACAATCGCCGGTAGATTACTTCCAGTCTCTTCTCATTTCCTTCTCAAGTCGCACGAGTCTCTTGATTAAAGGTGTAAGAAAGGGTATGTTTTCCCTTCTTTACAATGACAATATGGAATATACATATAAATGAAACAATTCTTTCAATGGGGTTTAACGATTGCCATTACGTAAACAGAAATTAACGACCTGCTATATGTGGAGTTTTTTCAATGCCAGCATATCCGAGATTTTGATAATTTAGTCATTCGATAACTCCATTTAATAAATCAAATGATATAAATCGGTACGAGTGGGAAGAATACTAGGAAAACCCACGGTATTGTTAAATTTCCCTCCATATTTTCCAATTCCAAATCGTGTAACCTGCAATATCATCTGCAAACATGTAAAACCCATTTCCCGTCTAATAGATCACGGCTTGGCATCGGGCGTTTCGATTCTGATAAAATCGTTACACAGGAGAATTCTACATGGGAACACTGGCGGACGAAAGAATTGGAATTTACGCATGAAAATGGAGGGAAAATACGTAGTCGGATTAAAGACAAAGATGTAACAAACTTAAAATATAATAAATGTTCCCAAATTATAAATTGCAAACAAAATTACACCAAATACACCTAGACGTAACTATAGAATCATTAACGATATCAAATGAAAGGAGCACCGGTGAAGTAGCAGAAACTTGGATGATCAAAAGTGAGCCAGGCGGAGAAGTAAAGTGCACCGACCGCGTCATTCAGTGCCTAAGCATGTGTTTGCGAGCTATGGAAACTTCCCGAGTCAATGCAGAACCACCGCACAGCGGTCCCGACAAACCTGGAGCCGCCCGGGAGTAAAAGATGCCTAGGAAGCTTGGTTGCTATGTATACCGCGGTCCAAGTGACGATGGAATTCCATTGGACAGCGGGCCATCCGGCGCCTATACACACGATTGTTAGGAGTTGAATGGAGGAAAAATTGGACGCCATTCGTCCTAGAGGCTGCGGACGCCGCTGTCGCCGCGCGGACCCTGCAGCGAAGAGGGTGGAGCAGGAAGTTGAAAAAATCTATTGTCACGTGCGGCACGTGTAATTCATAGTGCGGCTTCCTGGCGTCGATGCCGACTCCATACAACCCGTACCACTTTTTATATCTTCGTTATGGCCGGCGGATTCAATGCCCGACACAGAGACGCCTCACTGTCGTACTGCAACCATGTAACACTAGCACCAGTATCCCACTTCGAGCCTCCACAGAGTTAACCACGAAACCCGTAATTCATAAGAAAACTGCGACGTGGTCCTTGGAATTTCGAGGCAGCTCGTAATTTTCGTACTTCCGCTCGAAAATGGCTGGCCGGCCCCCGCTCATTCATTGCTCGAAGCATTCATTCGACTAATAAACAAAGCTTCTTGAAACCAATGGAAGAATAGTTGAAAAAATGTAATAAAACGTGTCCTGTTCTCCGGAGAGCGACTCGTTAAGGTTTCGTAGAAAAATGGACTCGAAGGTTCACGCCGTAACTTAGTGAATAAAAATCGATAGCCAACCGCGCGATTATAATCTGCATACACTTCTGAAATCGAGATATGAATTATAATAAGGATGTATGTGTTTATGTATGTCTTTTGACGCATGCATCGAGCAGCCGATTGGTGCTCCCGTAATATTAATACTAAATGAGATTAGCAGCACGGACAATTGCTGATATTCGATATGCATATGTTCGCAGAATCTGCCGTTCCCTCTCATGCGTGCATGCTTTCGCCATGGCGCGTCGTGAATTTGAATTGCTTTATAGTATTTTAGTGTTTAACTCGCTCCCGTCAAATTCCAGCATCAATAATCGATTACCAGTTGTTTACCCAATAACGTTAATTCAATAGCGGATATTTATAGAGTGTTTACCGGCCAGAGTTCTTCATTCTGAAAACCACAAGGGAAAAGTCGGCCGATTTTGCTGCTCCATGCCTATAAATTGATAGTCTTCTCGGCGCTTCAGGAAGTAAACGAGATGATTGCTCGATAATCAGTTTGCCTTTCATTTTTAACCTCTTTGCCGAAAGTTACGTACTTCCACGGCTTAAGGAACTTCCTGATACCCTTCCAACACTTACTCCACCATTGGCGCACAGCGCCTTTATAGCTCTCGAGCTCAGTAACTCCTAATTAAGTAGTATTAGCCAGCGTATACGTAGCGCGGCAAGATGTTCGTCTAAATTTAATCGAGTTATCGACATTGGACGGGGTGTTCATTGCCTTAAGAATCCCTCTAGCGTTGGATGGCCAAGCAATATCGGATCGCCGGACAAATTGATCCATTAGCAGCGGACCTCTGCCGGGTTTTATCGCTGGAGTCCTTCTCAACCCACCTGCGCTTTTAATTTAAATAGTTTCCAAACCCTGCTATTTGCAAGAATTAGTTTCACCGGTGTCCGTAACGAGAGACGTTAGACGTAATATATCGAGAGCTTGCATCCCACTTTCTTGTTTAATACTTTAACTTAACTACCATATATGTATACATACATATTGGTCACTAGCGACCACAGCCACTGGATTTACCCCCCTTCCAAGGTAGCAAGTATCATGATCGTATAAAAAGTTAATACTTAGACGGTGTAATAGGGCGACTGTGGAAACAATTACCTTTATTATATACGCGTAGTATGCGTGAAGCATAATAAAATGGAGCAACAACTAGTCAAGCAAACTGACGCATCCCATTGCGGGCTGCGATTATACCGAGCACCGTTTACACATAACTCACTTCCCAACAACTTTTAATTTCCATAACACCATTCCACGCCCCCATAAAACGTGCTACTCCATCGGGGTCCCCGACGCCGAGGAAGTCGAGTCGGCCCTATCCCCGAATAGCAGCGCGAGCCATCTGTTCGGCTCGCACCGACCGAGGAACGAGGAACTCGGTGATCCGGCTTTCGAGGGGGATGACAATTCAAATTTCCTTCGCTATCTGCCCGTCCCGTCGCAGTTACCCGTGGATTAATGCTTTTTCTTCTTCCTCGGTTGGTCGCGGGCCCTTTCCCTACCTCTTACGCGCCGACTTCTTAATACGAAGTCCGGTTTCGCCGCGGTGGTTACTCAGACACGTCCGTTGGAAAGTCGGCGGGGCAGGATGGTCGGCGAGAGAAGAAAATAACCTCGGAATGATAAGGATATCGTTCTGGCTGATAGAGGTAGAGAGGGAGCTGCTGAGGAGGGGTAGAGGAGAGGAGGAAGACTGAAGGAGGGGAGCCTCAGCTGGCGAGGACAGTCGTTACTTCGCCCAGAGACTTCTTAAGAGAGTACGCGTTTACCTTTTTATCCGGGGATCCGGCTAATTTTTTAATGCGCTCCCGGCGAAACTTGCTTAGCCGCTCCTTATTCGCGATAGTCTCTGACATCGCTGCCCGCCATTCCACTCTTCTCGTCTCACGCTTTCCCGGGGAGCAGGCGTGCTTCGAGCACGGCCACTACTATGCAACCGTATCACGAGTCTCCGGTTAATGGCTTCCGGAGGCGGCCCTTTATGTCTGCGGTCTCGCGACGGCGGTAGATCAGTTTTTAATTAATGTCCGACGTCGCTAGGGCCGCTCCTTCTTTTAAAATTCCGCTGGGTTGCGCACGTTCTCTCGCCGGTATTAGCTGGGCTTTGTTCTTCGAGGTGGACCACGAATTAACATGGCTTCCTCGGCCGATCTTGCCGCACCGAGTCGCGCAACGATAAGGCATGCTTAGCTCTTAATGAGCTCGGTTACCCAGAGTATCAGCTGTAAAGTACTAATCGCGGTCTACAATTCTTTCCACTTTATCGTAGCATTGGTGTACTGTGCAAAGTACAAGAATAATTCGAGAGTAGAATTCGAGGGAGGTTTATTAATCCAGAGCTTGAAGGAATGGTACACCATTATAAGAGATATAGTTGGCGGTAAGCTACGGAGGCTGCTGGTAAAACGTGTGGCTGTACTTTGACATTAGCGGAGTGCACCTTTACCCGATCAGTCTCGCAAATGCAGTATGAACCTAAATCTTGATACGAAGTCAGTTACGCTCGACCGCTGAACCCGGAAACGCTCTTTGGGTATCGACAAAATCGTTAGTCCCGCCGTGATCCGATTTACGAGGTAACAAATCTCTAGGGCTACGCCTGTAGACGTCCGGGGTTTTCCGATAGATCTACTCCCTGAGCCTTCCCCTGTTATTGCCCTTCTCTGACCACTGACTTGGGAATGCCGAATTTATACTAATTCATGCCACTACTTTTGCTGCTTCAACCCACGATACGTCCCTAGGGGCATTCCATGGCTTATACATATTTTATGGGCTCTGCCACTGACCAATAAAGTGAGTAAGCCTCAATGTATGGTATAATACAGTCGATACACTCAGTTACGATTTCATGGCAAATATATTATGCGAAAGTCAGATGAAGCAGCATTAACCGCTTCAGCGCCATCTATAAATGATGAGAATGGAATGCAGGTTTTGTTTATTAATTCATATTTCGATTAAACCTTGTAGCAATTTGGGAGGATAAATTGGAATAGCGATTTGTCCTATCTTTACTTCCTTCTAAGAGACTTATTTGACTCTGGAAGCGAGACAAGCTCGGAGGTGTACGGTAGTATCCGTGAAGAGGTTAATTTAAAAGAGATTAAGTACTTTGGTCAGAGTTCCACTTTCAATCCCGTCTCACTCATGTGTCATTGCATGTATGTATTCCGCTTGCATTTCCCGTACGCCAAAGTTCTGTGCCTTGGAATGTAATATGTGTACCTAGCTGGCTTTATCTATGACTGGGTGCTGGCTGTAAGTGGTTAACCGATGGCACACATATCCCATAATGTACGACCTCCTGCGCCCGCAGGTGTACCGAAACAAGTGAAATATCTTTTTTAATACCCTGCTCAGTAATTTACATGGGCACCGTTCGTGCGTTATGTATACACACATAAACCCACCGCGCATTTTCCACTCTGTTAAGTCACAAGTGCAATAGATCTTCCGGTGCCGCGCCTTGTAAAACCAATAACCGAGTTTCGGCGAGACTGCGGCACGTGTACATGCGCCGCTAGTCGTTCCCGGATGTATACGCACACACATAAATTTACATTGGATCACCGCATGTATAGAGAGATCTAGAGAGAGATCCCTCCCGTCGCGCGAGATCCCGCATCGGCGCTGGATCGCCGCGAAATGGTTATTTAACGATGTACTAGACACACGTAGCGACTTTTATCCTCACGGTTCGAAGGATTTGTGTGAACAGCTAATGCGCTCCAAGTTTGCTCGCCAGAACCCCATTGCCAGTGAGATCGGCTGGCGTGCGCCGCCGGTTATGGTGGCCAGATACATAGAGCCATATACTTTAACAGCGTCGCAACGCCGGCAACGTTTCTCGAGTGTATCACAGTCGACTGATCAAAGTCAGTGTTAAGAGGGGCGGGTAGGATCTCGCAATACCTTGCCGGGCCGGTGTCCTTCGAATGAAATAATTAATCTTACTTTGCAAGCAAGTAGAGCGGCACTCTAACTTCTTTTCGGCCGGTCGGCCACCACCCAGTGGGGCGAGACGACACGGGGCCGAGGAACGGGGGCTCTCAAGAGGAAGCTATTGCTTAGGGAGAGAATCGGAGTCTATGCTGGCCGGAGCAGGGAGTATTACAGGGTAATAGGCTAAGCGTGATGAAAAGATACAACATCGGCGGTAGCTCGGCTCGCCGAACCTCCTGGACAAACGAAGAAAGTGTGGACAAAGAGCTAGTGCCGCGCGAGGAAGAGTGACTGGGTTCCGCCACCGCGAAACTTTCCCCATAAAACGTGCTTGGGCTGGCTCTACTTTTCGAGTTCCCTAAATCGTCGGATGTACTTTACTCGACCACAAAGCAGCCGCTCTCGGCGCACGCTCTCTTCTCCGGCGGCCACTCGTAATGCTGCCGGTTGTATCTCAGCGTTAAGTCGAAATCAGTGTTTAGTGCTTTTAAATCAGGCTCCGGCTGCCGTTTCTAGGCACGCTTTCTCCCGCCCTTTCTCCCGCCCTTTCTCCGTCTCTTTCTCAGCGGCTTCAGCCGCCCCCGACCTCTGCCCAGTGACTACGCGTGACAGTTCGCTGTACTCGTTACTCCGCTTTATTATTCTTTATTCGACTCGGCACCCTCGACCCTTTCAAAGAGTCTCGAACTTGCTCACTCCTCCCCGCCAGCCGGGAAAAGGGAGCAACCGGCCGCACCTTTACTTCTTCTCCCTTAAACCGTCTGGCCCCTTCTCTCTGTTGCTTGCTGGAATTCCTGGCCTGGTGGTATTCTTCGGGCGGACTTCGCGCTCGCTCCCTTTTATTGCGTTGATAGTGATCCCCTCCCCCTTTATCTCAGCCGTCTCCGTCCGCAGACCTCAGCCGCCAGCCGCTGCGACTTTATCAATTATTCTCGGCGCGCACTCGCTCGGCCCGCTCGACTGCCCTCGAGATCACCACCTACCATGTATTCTTTCGCGCGGCATTTTCAACGTGGGGAGCTCAACAGCATTTCTCCTGGGCTACGCCTTGCCGGAGAGTGGCGGCTGGGTCAAGTGGTGGAGTAAGTCAAAGAGTTCATTATTCGTGGGCTGGTGCGGCGTGCACATTCGGTGCATTGAAATCGGTGCCTTTTTGCGATGTTCACGGCGCTCATCCTCCCCGCCATTTCGGTACTCATTTGGCGGCGCGGCCGATAGCCGAGTGCATCTACCAGGCGACCGTCGCACACTCGGTGGATGGGAATCGCTACGGCGACTGAGAGAGGAGAACGGCTCTGGTCGTTACTCAGTTTTATTATTCTTCGCACGGCTCTCCGCATTTCCATGCGACTCGATCTTTTCAAACCATTCTTCGTTCCCGTGGCTTTTATATCCGTAAGCTAACGCCTCCGCTTCAACCGACTCTCTCTAGCGCGCGCTCTCTCTCTCTCTGTCTCTCTCTCGTTCTGTCTCATTCTTTCTCCTTTTTCTCATCAGAGTCAACGCCCCGCTCATTGCTATCCGCACTTTGCTCTTTCCCTTATTTCGTCCGCTCTTGATTTCCACCTTCGAACCTCCCGATACTTGGGAGGAACGTGCCTTTTGCCCCTTTCGGCAGGATCGCACGGAAAAATGCTATCGGGACGAGTCGTTTGTCCGATGGTTCGAGAGCGTTGGGTTTCAGTTTCGAGATGCCAGGCTCTTTCGGGGGGTTTGCACGGAAATGGAGTGGCACCGGTGCGCAGGATGGACACGTTTCCGGGTAAACATGCCGTGACAGCAAATATTCATTAGTGGTTGTTAAATCTTTCCACCCGACTGATTGACAAACTCCGCAACGAGCTTTTTATTTGGAGCCGGAACCATGATATTGACGGATGCGTTAACTTTTTGCCGAAAGCACTGTTTATTCCTCTGGAGCGTCATATAATGCTTGCTTTCCAGTATAATAGTATTTGATTAAGCGCGCATTCGGGTCCCTTTATTGAAGTATCGTTAAGTCTGAAACGTGGTTTACGTTCCGACCCGGCATTATTTTAATAACCTCCTGTAACCTTCCTGTAATCGTGTGCGTTGAATCGCGCTGTTCAAATAAAGGAGTGCCAGCCACTTCTCGCAGGCGCATTCCGATCCGACGTAGTAAAATTTACGCAACTCTGCAATTAAGGTCGATATCACCCTCGCAATATTACCCCATGCCGGCGATCCATTTCAATGTATTCATATCACCAGCGATCCCACAGTATATGTACATAATCGACTTGTTTTAAGGTCCTCGTATTATTTTTTATGCCCCATTTTACGTCGAGATACCCACGCGAATATATGCGCATACCCACGCACACGCGAATATAGCGTGCATTAAGGAAATTATGCCGGCTTTATTCCAAGTGAGAAAATGGACGATGAAAAAAGGGGGCGGCACTGATCCCAGAGCGAGTTGTAAATTTTTCATGAATTCTGTCATCGCGCAATTGGAGAGAGAAATAGTGCTGTAATTTCACACGGGGCTCCAAGCGACCGAGTATCGTTATTTCGTTCCCCGGGTGAAACGCTGGAAACAACGGCCCCGGGCTACTTTATTCTAACGAATTGGCCCAAGTAACTGGCTGGAACAGAGAAAGAGCGGAAAAACGGGAGCACTGATAGAGTTCAAATCATACTTGGATAAGATTGATTGATCTTCCGAAGTGGCAAAACAGAGAAGGCACTTTTAATGAAGAATGAAAGAGTGTATGAAGACTGAAAGTGTGGATGTAGGTGAATTGCATATGAAAACTGGCGATGACCATCTTCAATAATTACCCGGATGTTCGATATGAATTTTCGGTAGATCGTCCGAGCATCAGGTGTATAATTAAAGGAAGTGCGATGCATTAAACGACCGTGACAGGAAATGTATCATCCTGAGGTCGAGCTGCGAATGCGATAGCACGTACATCTCCCTTTTCGCTCTCGGCCAATACGGCAGAAACATTCCGAAACAATTATTCTTTGTGTACAACAAACAATTGTCTTTGGTAATCGAAGTGGCCGTAAAACCCCATTTCCCGTTGGAACATCAATATATCGGAAGAATACACGCACCCCCGCCCACTGATCGATCGATATGTATGTATCTGGCAATGACTGGAGAGAACGAATGGCGATACTGATATCGGGCTAAATTACAAAACAACCCTGCTGCATTTCTTCGACCTCGCATTTCACAATGCTTGTTTGTTTCGTCTGCGATTCAATTAGTGTCATGCTCGTATCTCGCCACTTTTGCATGCGCAATCCTTTTGTCGCGCCCTATTATCAATTGGCCAACTCGCTTTTCACAAAGAGATTGGTTTGCGCTTGCAGATCCCTTTACCGATCGATGGCTCGTTGATTTAAAAAAACGATGGATGTTAATTCTGATTCTTCGTCGGAAAATTGCGTATAACATTGTACAAATTTTCGATTTAGCAAGAATTGTAGTACCAGCAACAATCTTTAAACAGGAAAGCTTTAAACCTATCAGCAGTGTGAACGTCCAACTGCCTCCTCCTTAATAAAAATAATTATCAACACAAAGCTATACATATAACTGGAACTAAAAAGCTGCAAACATTTCCCGTATGAATGAAAACCTCGCACGAGGTAATTGATTTCCGCCACAGGGAATTCCCCGCCTAAACTCAAACAACATTTTGGCAAAGAATCAATGTCCCTCCGGAGAGCCTCTACACACAGTATCAATTAATTGTTTAGGGCACTGCTAATCACGAATGTATGTATCCCCCGTTGATACTATTTTGAAAATAACCGGGCTGTTAATTGTCCATAAATCCACTTTAGGAAGCATAATTCCCCCGTAATAAACCAAACCTATTTCGCATAATCGCATCGGCGCGGGGTACAACGAAACTCTCGTCACAGTCGATATCGGTGAATGGTTTTCATTTGACAGTTCTATGGTTGTATAATGTGTGTGCGTATGTGTGTCGGTGAACGGGTGAGGGTCAGCGATTGCCGAGCGTTAATTACGGGAACAATTTTTAATCGACGTGGACAGATCGTTGGCGCGCGGAGCGATTGATTACTGGCTGTGCACCCCCGGCATCCGTGAGCTTCCCGGTAATCCAATTTCGCCGTTCCCGGCGCACGTATGAGCCGGGGCCGATGTACGCTTTGATAGCGACAAGTTATGTGGTTATCGGAGTACGGCTGTCGCGGACAACCGCCCGGCAAGTATTTCCTGTTTCATTCTCGTAATGCAGATTAGGTAACCGATTGGTAGCGTTCCAAGTCCGAGCGATGACGGTCGTTTGTCGCCCTAACTGGATCGCTTCTGCCCCCCGCCCCCCTGACAACTTAATTCCCTTCACGTGCATGTGGATGAGGAACGCTTGTAACTATCCTCGCGCGGAGGATTGTCCTTGAGCGAAAACTACTCTTGCTCGTCTTGAAATACGAGAACTACAGCACAGTGGGATGGGAACTCACCCCATTTGGAATTTGGAGGGCTATGCTCTTCAGTAACATACTCTAGAAATTAAAGAAGTAGAGATAGAAATACAAATCTGAGAATAAACGATATATAAACAATAACCCAACTGAGTCTTTGAGAAAACAGTATCAGACGTTCGGAGCATCGCAATTGAAATTGATTCGAAGACTAAATTAAGCTCTTCTAATGAGACATTCCCCCGCTTGTTAATTAATTTCGTCATTTCTTTATTTCATTAATTCCCTAGTTTCAGAGAGAGCTTTAACGTAAGTGTTTCATGGCTTTGATAAACTGAACGCCGCAGCTTGTAGCGTGCACTCCTATACATACGCCTGTGTCGAAGTTTTGCCCTTCTTCTGGCACGCTAATTCCCCAGAGTAATGTTATGTAGAAAAATGTTACCCGTGCACGTACCAAAGCAGTGTATGCGTGTGCGAGTGTGCGTGTTCGAGCATATTACAGGGGTTGAGAAAGCGCGTAGTGCATACATACTTGTGTATTGTAGTTCGGTCCAAAGTGCGCATGCACGCGGGCACCTTTGGGAATTTAACAGGCAGCTGGAACTACAAGCCGCCTGCTTAAATAAATATCGGCATATCGGCAACACATAGCGTGCATTCGTGCTCCTTGAAAAATATAGTTTCCAGCAACCCCCGCGGATAAAATGCACGCGTATTCCGCTTCCATCACTCGCAAGTGCCGCCCGAGAAACTCATACGTGAAGCTTGACCTCGTGACTGACTCTTATCAGCGTTTCGGAATATCTTCTGCACGTCTCTACATCGGCGCACCACCGAGATCAACCTGTAACTGCGGCCAAACTGGAACTACTACCTGTCGATTATTCGATATTGAATTTGAAATCCGCTCGGAGCTGAATTAAAATCAAATGGGAGAGAACCGATATTCGAACTAAGGTCTCCGCTTTCCAAGAGCCTCCGTTAAACTAAACTGCATGTCTCTCGTCTCGGCTGCTAAGTAAAAGGGGGTGGTCGTTTCAAGGTTTAACTTCGGTAGCCCGTATTACCTCTTAAGGCTCGTAGATTCGCCTGCTGCCTGTTTCAGAATATGAAAATCAATTCTAACTGTTAGAGCAGTCGTAATTGCGCGGGTTTCGGCGCAAATGTCGACTAAAGCCATGCAGCGCTGCCTGCATATCGTCGCTTCTACCTTGCTAAAGATAGGATGGGTAGCTGATCATGCGTTTCATATCTTTTGGAGGGTTCACGGTTGGCGTGCGTGATATCACTTGTGCCGCGCAGCAATTTGGCCTCTGTTGTTTCAAGAGAGCCCGGCTGCGCTCGGATCAATTTCCGGCGGGGCCGGCGTGTACACGCCCGGAGCACTGCTGCTGCTGCTGTAGCTGGCCGAGAGCAAAGGAAAAAAACGGAAAGCCGTGGTAACCGGGCGCGTCGAGATTTTTCGAATCCTGCGCTCAACTCCCTTCATACATTCGCGTGTATACATATATGCTCCAACTCATCGGCTATGGCTATTGATCTCTCGACGGAGGATCGACTATCAATCGTTTGGTTTTACGGCGCCCTCGACTTATTGCTCTTAAGCAGCGCTCAAACTTAATCGGCATCGGCTATTCCGGAAATACGAGATCTTGAGCGTTCTTGATCGTTTCCCATTGAATCCGAGAATTAAACCACACGCTCTCCATCTATCGCCGATTCCCATCCCTTCGACCACCGGAAGCTACCTCCATTACTTCTTTTTCGTTATTTTAGAAACGTTCCTTTTTCGCAGCTCCACAGCAAGTACACAAGGCTGCTGGCTGGGTTCTAGATCGGCATGGATTAACGTTGGCATTGAAGCAGAATTTTATTTGGAAATCGCGTGGATTAAACAATGCCACCTTTATAGTGCTCGATTTATCCATTCGATTAAAAGCTTCGGTTGAGCATTGATAGTTCAACGAAGGATGTTGATTTTCGTATCGTCCAGAGATTCATCGGCGCGGTCGTCGTTTGGCTGCGCACAGATCGTGCATTTATCGTCCAGTATTCGATTACTTGGGCCATTTCGTGTGCTTCCGCACCAAACATTGAAGCTCGCGCGAAACAGTTGTCGATTACAGGAAATTAATTCTCGTTACTCTCTCGCTTTGCAATTTTTTCTCGATTCCCATGGTCTACAGTGAGCAGCCATCGATAAACGAATTTCCCTTCGCGGTATCGGAAATTCCAAGGACACTTCGCTCTTACGTGGGAATGGATGGTGGAGTTCCACTTTAAAATCGGCGTGAATCTTTACGGGTCGTCTGTAGGAATGCACCTCGGTGGAAGCTGCGGTTTCGGGCGACGGCGGTTTCCGGCAGGAAGCTACCGCAATCTTGTCACCGCCAGCTCCGCTCTTTATTAGCGGTCATCCGCGCAAGGGTTCCCCATGATGGAGAATAAGTGAAGGAGACGATGCGCGGCGTCACTGGCTTTTCCGCAACGAGCGACCCATTTCCGCACTCATTGACACGTAACAAACGGAAGACCCAACTATCGAGCAATAGAGATATTAATATAAAACTCTGCGACCAAATTTCATGCAAAAGCTCGACTCTGATACTTTATTGCTCTTTATTATTTGTCCAAGCAGGATCCACGTGCGAACAGCGGAGAGCCAGCAGGATCGGAATCTAAGGGGAATTTGAGAATCGAATGCCTTTTGAGCAAGAGAGAACGCAGCTCGTCAACAATCCAAGCGCTCTGCGGAGCTTCCTTTCATCCTCCCCTCCTGGCGTTCACGAGCGAATATTATCTCGCCGTCAGAAGGAGAAAATAGTCGAATTCCCCGTGGGGATTGTCAAAACACACAGAAGCCGGCTAAGGACCTTATTAATTCGGCTCGAGGAGAGTGGGGGGAGCAAGGACTTTGACTACCCGTCTCTCACGCGGCCGGCAGCTCCTTTGAATCAAGAGGTATATGGATATGTTGGAAAATATACTCTTGCCGCTCGTATAATCGTCAAAGCTTTGTCTGAACTTTCACCGGGGCCTCCTCGCACGTTCTCGTCATTTTCTTTGACTCAAAAAAGTTCGGCGCCCGTTCCTTCGTCTCGCCCGCATTGGTCTCCGTTACTTTCTTCCCGTCTTTCTTTCCCGCCACCCCACGACTTGCCAACCGCTTCTGCGTTCAATACGACCTGGACGCGATGGATGAATCGATTGTTCTCGCATCGGAACTCGAGAAGAGAACGCGTTGTCTCCGGGTGAACAATGCCCGTTGACCCAGTGGTACTTTCGAAATAATTTACATTAAGTGAAGCTGCGCAGCTAAGACAACCGTCAGGCTCTCGGTGTGGGGAATCGGCTCTAGGCGTCGTGCCCCGTGCACCCTCTGCCTTCCCTTCCACCTTCAATTTCAAATGTAATTCCTCCCGTCGCTTGATCTCCCTTTAATCCATTAGACAATGACAAGTTCACCAGCTCGGGCGAGCTTGTACATCAGGGCGCGCAGAACTTCCCGGCCGAACATTCGAATAAGTGGCTGCTGTTGTTGAACTGTAAGCACCCCTGCAAGTCTTCGCAGTTTCCGCAATCGGAACTGCTCGTGTTTCTGTAAATCGTCGAATCCCGGGAGTATTATCTTTCTAGTTTAATAAGAAGTCCTTCATACTCGAAAAACTTTAGTACTATTCGCTAAATTATTCCTTTATTATTAATAGGTCGACGCGTATTTTATATTATTCTAAGTAGAAATCCACCGAATTCGCAGTATAAAAACTACCGGTCAGTTGGCGCAAGTTAAACGTGGAAAGCGCGAAATTGAATGATGGAAAATCGCGCATTGAAACGAAAGAGTCAGAGCCGTCGGTTGGGATTTCCTGACGCGGCGAAAATTAAATGGCAGGTATTGAATGCCGGGACTTTTTATTTCGATCCTCGAATCCTCGGTTACAATAGACACCTAGGTTATATTGATCTGCTTCTTGTCGCGTAAAACCTTCGAACACGCAGAGATCCCTGGCGCGAGCGTGTGTCATGAAACTCGAGCGGCACTCTCCAACTTTGTTTGGCTGGAAACCGATTTCGTGTTCGGTCTACATGACTCTGCAAATTGAATCGAAATTCTACCGCGGCGACTGTGCCGCCAGAACCAGTGGTGGAAGAGCGCCAGCGCAATAAGTCGTGAATGATAAATAACGCGCGCCAATGCTGGACCAGCGGATCCGATAAATTAAGGCGGCGAATAGCACAATGGCTCGGGATTCTCACAGTCATCCGCGAGTGCTGGGAAATGGTAACAAAGCTACTCCCTTAATATTTGGCGATATTGTAATCCGAAGGTACTGCAATATCGCTGAGTATTAAGGGGGATGTTTCCTTCGGGGTTCAAAGCCGATTAGGTTCTAGCATTTTCTAGCAATATTGATTTCATATATACGAATTAAATTTAACTCGATGACCTTTTTCATGCCGACAGAAGGAACATATAGATTTCTACTTTTCCATACATGAAATGTGGAATTGGTCTGCTTGACGGTTAATTCAATCCGAAGCTAAATAACCACGCTGGATACACACACTGCTTCAAGTAGTAATTGACCCAAAACCTATTTGGCAAACGACCTGATTAATTCTGAGCTTAGCCATACAAAAAACTGGCACTATCGGAGACTTGACTGATCAAGGATAAGCTTAATATTCCTACAGACCCAGACGAACCAATACACAATATGGACTGAAATAGCATGAACGAGAACAAGACATACTCTGTAAAACGTGAGCAGAAAAAGTCGTGTGAAAAGCTAGCGGCGGTGGCGTTGGAAAAACTCCGAGGTTTAGAGTGTTCATAAAAGTCGCCGCATGCGTTAGCTTGTTTCGAACTTTTGCGGCGAACTTCTGTGAGCGTTGCAATGGGTGGGGGGTAGGAAGCAGCGGTCGTATTTAATTAATGGAAGCTTATTAGCCGTGTTTCGAGAAGGAGAATTGAGGGCAACCTCTCGTTGCGTTTTACAGTTTCGTTTATGTATATGATCCTTTTGAGCGGCCCCTGTTTCCCTAAGTAAGAAGTCCCAGCGGTGGCGAGTGGGCTGAAAGCCCAGTAGGGAGCAGAACGATGCGACTGCCACTGGGGAACTAAGGATCCCTATTTACCTGGAACACTGCCCTCTTTGCTTTGAAAGCTTTCACTAACGATACGCGTGGTAGTTGCCGCCGCATGTCCACAACAAATTCGCTGACTCTGCAGCGCATAACTATCTATCTAGTTGGCGGGGCACTCTTCTTGTTTTTACAATGGCCGGCATTGCTCGAACCAGTTCGCAAAAAGCGCGGACAACAATACAACTCTGCTGTGACAACACCGCGAGCGAGCGTGGAAGTTACCCTTTAAATTATTCGGATTCTTCGTCCGCTCTTTGAGCGGCTTGCTGGCCAACGAAAATAATGACAATGCAGTCAAATAAAGCAACATTTTTGAAGCTCTGGCAATAGTCGTACAACCCGTACAGTTCCACTGCGTTGGTTTTTGTTTGGACTCCAACCATCAGCTTCGCGAAATCTCGGAATTTGGCTTAAGATTTAGAGGACCCATTCAGTTACTCTTCCCGCTAGGCCATGTCATTAGCTGCACGTTTTATTGTTTTATCACTACCATTTTAGGCAGCTTGGCCACATCTGGCGACCGTTTTGAGCATACCCGAATTTTATTTTCTTCGGCTTGCTTCTGCGATTTCCTGGGTCATAAAGTCATTTCAATTATTTCATTAATTGCACCCCAACATCTGGCCTTCAGCTGCACCCAGTCCTACCCCGGGATTAGCGACCCGCTCCGCGCGCTTCCGAGTCCGCTCGCCACCAGGTAGCCTGGTGGCCGACGAGCCGCCGCCGCGTCATCAGGGTGCGGAAAACCCTGCGCACCCCTTCGGTGTTGCCGATTTTTCGCCTTTTCCTGATCACTCCACCTCGGCGTCTTGCATCCCTTCTTGGAGTCATTTTGACTCCCTCCACCTTTTTTCGGCCAAGAGGGGATGCAAAGAAGTTATATATTGCGGCGCATTCGTTCCGGACACTTAGTGTAGCCACCAGTGTAGCTTAGTGTAGTCACAGAATTCACACCTTAGAGTCTATTACTCCAGGTTGTCGTCTGTTTTGAGCTGCTGCATTAGCACTCCTATTTTTCGCTGAGTCGCTGCATTGGCACTCACATTAGCTAAGTTGCTGCATTGGCACTTGAGCTTGCGAAAGTCGGCTACACTCAAATTCAATTTTATTTAACATCTCGCATATCCGTTTTTAAATTTGTACATACATGCATTGGTGTTGAACTTAAATAAATCTCACCATAAAATATCATCGAGCGCAATCAGGAGATTTACATTCCCTCCTACATCGAGCGCGCTCAAACATTGGTCCTTCGAGCCGGATATCGCGAGTGAGTGAATTAACTACAATTCGTGATTCAACAACTCGGAAGATAAGTAGACACATTCGCCTACTATCCACCGAGGGATATCAGCGAAGGAGCCGTCTTCTGTCCTGGACTTTGGGACGACTGGCCCACCACACCTGCTGCCCGATCCCGAGGCTTGACAAGCAGCAACGAAATACATCTGGTGGACGAATTCCCACCGATTTCGGACGCTGCGCTTGGGATCAGCTGGATCTACCAGTCATCAAAGAAGATTGCTGTCTCCACGCATTGGTGAGTCGAGATTTGTGTACGATTTCTGATTCTGCGTTAGTATCGGTTTCTATTAAGCCATGGAGCCAGACATGAAGGTTCTCATCAGCGAACGCGCTCAGATAAAGGCGGCACTAACTCGCTTTCACAAATTCTTTGAAGGAGTCAATGACTCCACATGTATCGACTTAATCGAGAGTAGGCTCGCGAAAGGCGCCGATTTACTGGACAAATTTGAGATTGTCCAAAACAAAATCGAGTTTTTAATCGATCCTAATGACGCAGACGAAGTTGCAAAGAATGAGGACGAACGCGTTAGATTTGAAAACATTTTTCACACCTTAATTTCTAAGGTCAAGCGACATATTAGAACCGCGCAAATTGAAAGCATAGATGAGGGTAATGCCCCAACAAATAGGAATTCGGAACGCTCACCGGGAATATCAGAAGTTGCGCCGGCCATCAAATTACCGACGATATCGCTGCCGACTTTCAGCGGCGAGCGGGACCAGTGGGTTCGATTCCGCGAATCCTTCGAATCGTTAATTCATTTCAACGAATCCTTATCAAATATTCAGAAGTTTCATTATTTGAATTCCTCCATTTCGGGTGTTGCTGCACGCGCGATCCGTTCGCTGGGTATTTCGGACGCAAATTACGTGTCCGCCTGGCAAGCACTAAAGAAGCGGTATGAGGACTCAAATTCATTGATTGAGCATCACACAAAGGCATTATTCGAATTACCAACCCTGGCAAAACCTTCATTCGCCGCGCTACGACAATTGGTAGACGACACAACTAATCATTTGGCCGCATTGAAAGCCTTGGGAGAGCCAACCGAGTATTGGGACACTTTGCTCCTCCGGTTGATCTCCATGAAACTTGACCATCAAACAAGAAACGAATGGAAACGGTATTGTCAATCCATTACAAAGAAGCGAAAGTTTGCAGACATCACAGATTTCTTAGAGCAGCATTGTAGGCTCCTTGAAGATTCTGCAACTGAATTCCGCCCTCAGCAAGTAAAATCGCAGCCGAACGCTAACCATAATGCGTCTCACAAGCGTTCTTCCAACACAACTTCTATGACAGTCAATGTAGATTCTATGTGTCCATTGTGCAAGGGTAACCACCGATTATCAAGTTGTGAGGACTTTGCCAAACTTGCCGTGTCCGCGCGACGCTCGAAGACGGTAAAACTCCGCGTTTGTTTTAACTGCCTTGAATTAGGACATACCAATCGGAATTGCACGCGCTCCTATTGCCGCAAATGCGGGAAGAACCACCATACATTGGTTCACGTAGATTATAATTCCTCTCCTATTGAGAAGCCGTCTACTAGTTACGTCGCTCCCGCGAAGCAATCTGATACGCAAACGGATGCTCCGCAAGTATTATATTCGCACTCAAACAACACTCAGAATCAATTGGTGTTGTTGTCCACTGCCATCGTTCATATTCGCGACGCGCAGGGCAATAAACATGAATGCAGAGCATTGCTTGACCAGGGATCGCAAGCTAATTTTATAACGGAGGCTTTAGCCAAAAAATTAAATCTACCTCTGAAAACTGTGAATACTTTTATTTCCGGTATTGGACGCACTTCCCACGCCATTCGTGGAAAGGTGGACGTCTTATTATCGTCACGAATCAACGGATTTAAAAAATCTATGTCCTGCTTGGCCATTCCAAAGATATCCGAAAAGATTCCTAACTTTCCATTAAACAAGGCAGCCATACCCATTCCTAATAAATTCTCGCTCGCAGATCCCCAGTTCTTCGCACCGCGCGAAGTAGATTTACTGATTGGCAATGGATTATTTTGGGAGCTGATGTGCATTGGACAGCATAAATTAGGCCGCGGTTTTCCGATTATGCAGAAAACTCATTTGGGCTGGATACTAGCTGGGCAATTAGATCTCCCTCGGGATAAAGAGAAGCAGGGGGTCATGTGCCACTTGGCTACAAATGACGAATTGAATCAACAATTGAAAAATTTCTGGGAAATTGAGGAAATTTCATTGCCGCATTCTGAAGCATTAAAATTAAATTCTTCGGATCCTTGCGAAATTCATTTTTCGAGAACTACTACAAGAAATAGCGACGGCAGATTTGTCGTTAGTATTCCCTTCACCGACCAATTGTGTGAGCTCGGTGAATCTCGACATATTGCCGAGAAACGGCTATATTCAATGGAGAGGAAGTTCGAAAAAATGCCAGATCTCAAGGAGGAATACGCGAAATTTATGTCGGAATATGAGAGTCTCGGGCACATGTCCGAAATTACTAATGAGCAGATTCGTGACGGCGAGGCAGCCTATTATCTACCTCATCACGCCGTGTTCAAAACCGCTAGCACAACTACGAAACTTCGCGTCGTTTTTGATGGCTCGGCAAAAACTACTACGGGAATAGCCCTCAATGAGGTTCAGCGTGTTGGACCGATCGTTCAGGACGATCTGTTTTCTATTGTTCTTCGATTGCGCAAGAACAAATTCGTATTGTCCGGAGACATAGCCAAGATGTATAGGCAGGTTCAAATTGAGCCCGAACATTGGCGTTTCCAACGTATTTTATGGCGTCGCAATTCCTCGGAAGCCATCAAAACATTCGAACTCCGCACAGTTACGTACGGTACTGCGTCGGCGTCCTTCCTTGCGACACGCGCATTGCGTCAATTAGGCGAAGATAATTTAGGCGAATTTCCATTGGCGAGTCAAGCGATCATCCGCGACTTTTATGTGGACGACCTGCTCACCGGCGCTGACACCTTGGAAGAAGCGCAGCATCTCAAGAAGACAATCGCCAAGATACTCTCGGGAGCTGGCTTCGATTTGAGAAAATGGGCCTCCAATGACCCTCGCATTTTGGAGCATGCTAACACTCAGGCCAGTGTTAGCATCGATGCCGACAAGGACCCTAAGACCTTGGGATTATTATGGAGCCCGGAAGAGGATTGCCTGAGATATTCTGTTCAGCCTCCCTCTCAGCCGAAGATCACCAAGAGAGCGATTTTGTCTGAGATCTCCCAAATATTCGATCCGCTGGGTCTAGTTGGGCCTGTAATAATTCAGGCCAAAGTCCTAATGCAACGGCTCTGGGAGCTCAGCATTTCTTGGGACGAATCTTTGCCGCTGCATCTCCACACTCAATGGCGAACTTTTCGCGACGAGCTCACTTCCCTCAACAATCTGAGGATTCCTCGTCCAGCAATTGGAAGCAATGCAATCCATGTGCAATTGCATGGATTCTGTGACGCCTCCGAAAAGGCCTACGGGGCCTCCATCTACCTGCGGTCCCTCGACGAACAGGGGATCGTCACTTCCCACTTATTGTGTGCGAAGTCAAAGGTCGCACCACTAAAGACTATCAGCCTCCCACGGCTAGAGTTATGTGGTGCCCTATTATTAGCGAAGCTGATCGCCAAAGCTCGATCAGCACTCTGCCTCAATATTCAGAGTGAATATTACTGGACTGATTCAATGATAGTCCTGAGTTGGATTAAGGAATCGCCGTCAAGGTGGCGAACCTTCGTGGCCAACCGCGTCACAAAAATTCAGGAGCGGACAAACGGCGAATGGCGACATGTCTCTTCGCAGGACAATCCTGCCGACATAATCTCTCGGGGTATCAATCCACCCTTATTGGCGACCTCTAGCATCTGGTGGCACGGACCTACCTGGCTATTCCAGCAACCCATCCACTGGCCCAATTCCACCATCGAGGTCGGCGAACTACCTGAGGAGAGGACCACTACTGTCGCGATGATCGCTTTGACCACCGCGGATCCGAGTATTTTCGATCGTTATTCTTGCATCAAGAAATTATTTAGAGTGGTAGCCTATTGTTTTCGGTTCTACCATTTACTTCGACTTCGCGTACGCATCCGTAAATCGGAACCCGACGTTAATCACGCGCTAGCAGAATCCAAATTCGATTCTGCCATTTTAACCGTCGACGAATTGCGTCGATCGGAAAAATCTCTTATACAACTTTGCCAGAAGCAAAGTTTCGCATTGGAATGTCAACAACTTTCCGAAGGACAGCCTATTTCAAAGAAAAGCCATCTGCTTTCTTTGCATCCTTTCATGGATGAATCCGGGTTACTCAGGGTGGGCGGTAGGTTGCGCAATGCTCCTATCCCATACGAGCAACAACACCCTCTGATTTTACCTGCGAATCACCCATTGACCAAGCTCCTGATAAGGCAGGAGCATCATAGATTATTACATGCCGGTTGTCATGCGGTCATGGCATCGCTCCGGAATAAATATTGGCCACTTTCCTGCAAAAATACTGTGAAAGGCGTATTGCGTTCTTGCATAAAATGCTTTCGCGTAAAACCAAGAGGCGTAGGATCCCTCATGGGCGAGTTGCCTGCCGACAGGGTCACTCCTTCTCGACCTTTTGCTACCTGCGGCTTAGACTACGCAGGGCCTTTTCTTATCAAAGAGCACTCTCGTTCTCGCACGGCTATTAAAGCCTATTTATGCGTATTTGTTTGTTTCTCCACAAAAGCGGTACATCTGGAATTAGCCACTGATATGTCTACGGATGCATTTTTAAATTGCTTCAGACGTTTTATTTCTCGCCGCGGTCGATGCCATCGGATTTATTCGGATAATGGCTCAAATTTCATTGGCGCGCGCAACGAGCTGTATGAGCTCGGCATACTTCTCGCTGACAAACACCATAATACCAAAATTAGTAAAGTCTTGTCCACCGAACAGATCGAATGGCTACTAATTCCTCCTGGCAGCCCTAATTTCGGCGGTCTATGGGAGAGCGCAGTTAAATCTGCGAAATATCATTTAAAGCGAATCATTGGCGAAACCCGTCTTACGTACGAAGAATTGTACACCATACTAACGCAAGTCGAGTCGTGCATGAATTCTCGGCCACTTTGCGCCATCTCCAACGACCCAAACGACCATTCAGCCCTTACACCGGGTCATTTTCTCATTGGGACTGCAATCACGGCATTGCCTCATCCTGACCTCCGTGAGGTCAAGCTAAATCGCTTGAACAGATTTCAGCTCCTGCAGCAAATTCTGCAACATTTTTGGGCTCGCTGGCAATCTGAGTACCTCCACCAGCTTCAGCAGCGCTACAAATGGCAGTGCTCCAACCCCATCAACTTTGGACCAGGGACTCTCGTCACTATTCGAGAGGAGAACACACCACCCCTACGATGGCGTCTTGGAAGGATTACAGCACTACACCCGGGCAAGGATAATGTGACTCGTGTTGTGTCGATTCAAACATCGGGTGGTGTTATAAAGAGACCCGTCTCTAAGATTTGTCTGTTACCTTGTGACAACAGCGATTAAGCTTATTTGACTCTGCGATATTTCATTTTTATTATTCATTTAATTGACGCGACTTTGTTAAGATATCTATTTTTACTCTTTACTTTGCGTTATTATCTCACTAAGTTTTATTTTAGTATTAATCTTAATTTTTAATACGTATCATATTTTCTCTTCTTTTCGACGCTTTATCAGTCTCTCCTTTTTATATTTCGTCTTTCCAAAGACTATTATTTTTCAATATTCCAGCGAGTACACTTGTCGCATATCATTTTTGATAAGTTTTTGTAAGACAGTGTACATCTATACCTTTCATTCTATTGAACGGAAGCGTTCAAGGTGGGCGGAATGTTTGGACTCCAACCATCAGCTTCGCGAAATCTCGGAATTTGGCTTAAGATTTAGAGGACCCATTCAGTTACTCTTCCCGCTAGGCCATGTCATTAGCTGCACGTTTTATTGTTTTATCACTACCATTTTAGGCAGCTTGGCCACATCTGGCGACCGTTTTGAGCATACCCGAATTTTATTTTCTTCGGCTTGCTTCTGCGATTTCCTGGGTCATAAAGTCATTTCAATTATTTCATTAATTGCACCCCAACATCTGGCCTTCAGCTGCACCCAGTCCTACCCCGGGATTAGCGACCCGCTCCGCGCGCTTCCGAGTCCGCTCGCCACCAGGTAGCCTGGTGGCCGACGAGCCGCCGCCGCGTCATCAGGGTGCGGAAAACCCTGCGCACCCCTTCGGTGTTGCCGATTTTTCGCCTTTTCCTGATCACTCCACCTCGGCGTCTTGCATCCCTTCTTGGAGTCATTTTGACTCCCTCCACCTTTTTTCGGCCAAGAGGGGATGCAAAGAAGTTATATATTGCGGCGCATTCGTTCCGGACACTTAGTGTAGCCACCAGTGTAGCTTAGTGTAGTCACAGAATTCACACCTTAGAGTCTATTACTCCAGGTTGTCGTCTGTTTTGAGCTGCTGCATTAGCACTCCTATTTTTCGCTGAGTCGCTGCATTGGCACTCACATTAGCTAAGTTGCTGCATTGGCACTTGAGCTTGCGAAAGTCGGCTACACTCAAATTCAATTTTATTTAACATCTCGCATATCCGTTTTTAAATTTGTACATACATGCATTGGTGTTGAACTTAAATAAATCTCACCATAAAATATCATCGAGCGCAATCAGGAGATTTACATTCCCTCCTACATCGAGCGCGCTCAAACAGTTTTAATCCTCAGCGTATTGCTTGTGTGTATTCTGCTCGGTGTGAATGGAATATGGAGTCTTTCGCGAAAACATGCATGTTTTTTTTACACGTACATTGCGCGAGCTCTTGCGAAACCGTGGAAAATGTTCAGCGCATGCTTTCTTCGTACATGCATAGTATTTTTCGAGCACAATAATTTTGCACATGTCCGCGTACTTTATTCTGCCATGTGTTTTTCAACCTGTGTATTCCACTAGTTTAACTACAAGGCCAAAGCATGGTAACGAAACATTTTGTAGCACAAGCGATCATGAAATACGTGAAGTTAAACAGTAACCGCATAGGCCCACGTGGTATAATATGTATACTAACTTGCTGGCAAATACCACAGACACGAATTTCAGTACAAATCTATACAAGGCATCGGGTTAAATTCCGCAGTTTAACTGATCAGCACCGCATGCAATCGTCTACGGCGTTGCAAATAAATTAGCTATTTACGTAAAATCAATATTTCATCTCACTGAATACGCCCCCTCTCACCCTGCCCTGTTTCCAAAGTCACTCTTAATATATAGATAACTTAGATCGCTCGCGTACAAGCGGGAGCAACAAAGCAATTTTCGAGCTACTCCCGGCTGCTGCCCGGCACGGAGGAATAATGTTTTGAGATGCTGATATTGATGAACTGCCGGCACGATGCTTTTACATGGGGCTCCGTATAATTCGATAAGCGATCGGAAGCTGCTTTCAGCTCGCCAGTATGATTAATATCAGACCGCTTGATTGTGCTCTGCTTTCCCCGGGTGAAAGGAACCATCGTCCGCCGCCTACCTGATTCTCGCATCTACAATCCACTACCGGCCGAATTCACGCCACGCTCGTTAGCCGGGCCACTTCCTATACCGTGGGGAGAATGAAGCGAAGCTGGAGAAGGGTGACATAGGAGAGAGAGAGAGTGGGGAGAGAAAGCAGAAAGGGTAACGCGTCTCGGCAATCTAACCGCAAGGATTACTTAATGTTTTCAGCCGGCTCACGATGCAAGGACGCGACCTGCAAGCGCAACCGTGGACGATATTTTTGTCCCCCGAGGGGTAAAGATCAAGGCGGTGTTCTTATTGTCTCCTCTTTTTTTTCTCTTGCCCTTCTCTTTCGCTACTGAAGGGCGGGAGTGAGTAATCTAACCGTTATGTCAACGTAAATCGTATAATGTGACGTATTACTCGGGCTGTGTAATGGGGTAGATAAGGATAATTTGCGCTGGTTATCGCCTTCCGCGGAATGTTCAGAGAATAAGAAGGAAAGTACGTGGCTGACCACTCGCACAGTGGCTAGTAATAAAACAGGACTCTGCGGTTTAATCTTCCGTGGACGTGACAATCTTACTGTGCACCACTGCCTTTCTCATTCTTTCTCTCTCTCCTCCCCTCGCTACTTCTTTTGTCTATACTGTCCGTCCGAGCCCACTTGAGGAGTTCTGCCCCTAAAGATTTTTCTATTTTCAGATTAAACAGCGTCAAGTGGCGCATTCTGTGCGGTTGATGTCTTCGCTGGCGCGCTGGTTTATTCTATCTAGCGGATTATAGGCCAGACTTGCGAGTACACCGGCAGGCGCACGTACCTCGTCGTGAAAAGTTAATGGGGATGCGCCGCCGCTGGCACGCCCGCTACCCTTTTCCCACGCAGCATCAGCCCCGTAGGAGCTCAGCTCAGATCGCATTATCGATTTCCGGAGGTAGGAAGGATGCATTTTCCAGGCAAACTACAGTGGGAGAAGCGGAGAGAAAGGAGGACGGAAGAATACGGGGCTCATGTAAACGCATATTCATCGATGCATGCGGGGAAGCGATGCCTCCGTCGAGGATGCGGTCTCGTTCCGGAGGTAAAAGGTAAAAAGGACCAATAGAACACTGCTGATCGGGGAGAAAAAAAAACGAGGCGGCGAGGTCGCCTAGCCGGAATAGCTAGGAATTGGAGTGCAGGCAATCTCGCCGATAATTAATCGCGGTACTTACCCCCCCAATTTACTTGTAATCTACGGCAATCCTGCGGTACGATTCGTCCACAAACCGACGCCAATCCCCGAAACGGACTTACGATCGTTTCAATTAGTCAGTTCAGCCACTCCTTTTCGCGAAAGCTTCCGTCGACTTTTTATCGATTGCCAATCGATTCAAGCCAACTTTTTCCGGGATTACGCGTGATTAGCATGCCAACTCCTGCTCTTTCTCGTTCTTCTCTTCGCGTCGCGGGAATTCACTGTGTCGCGTGTTTTATCTTCCTCATGTATCTATCCAAGTATTTATCAAATGTACCGAGGCAAATAGAATTTAAGCTCGAGCTCGACCAATTCGCATTGGTTCGAGGTAAGTAATTCGGCCAATCTAAATGAGGTGTTGGCCTTTAAAGCGTGCGCCGAAAGTAACCTTTAGCAATTAAGTGTTTAAACTATTACTCGTACTCGGCCACTCTGCCCACCCTAAATGCTTGCCGTGCGTTAATTAAATTGCTTCGTTGTTTTTAATCTGGATCCTCGCACTGCGCGGCGATGAAATACGCCCGGCAAAAGAGGCAGGGGTGCGCTCACCCTCTAAATACATAACGTACGCCAGTAATTGAGAAGCGCTTTCGCTCTTTTTTGTGCGCGACAGCCGAGCGACAACTTCCAACGCCGGGTTACCGAGCCGCTTCAGGACGCATTAAAGTTTCACGGGATATTTTCCGCTGCCAGTTCCCGAGCCCGCCGACTCGACTCGACGCCGGGCAAAGAAAGTTGGAGGGGAGGAAGTCGCAGCTCGAAGAGAGTAGGCGCGATTCGAAAGGACAGAGAACCGGATTGAAAAAATTGAGGGGCAAGAGGGGCGGCCCTAAATTCCTTGTCCTCCGAATGCAAGAAACGCGTGGTGCGTGCTGCGGCGAGGGCGAAATAGTGGCGGAGACGAGAGGACGCCGGAAAAAAATCATAAATCCGGCGTGCACGCGGCGGCAACGACGTCGTCGCGACTCTTTCATATGCAAATGCGGGACTTAACAAAAGTGCGACGGAATGATATAGCCGTCGTAACGCCGGCGACTCGGTTTTATTTCAGCGGCCGCCGCGTCGGGCGGCGCGCACGAGCTCTCGTCATTTTTCCTGTAGCGATTCAAGTCGTGACAGCCAAGCCACAGTGGGTCACCCTTTTCCAGCCGGTAGCTACGATCAAGCGCGGAGCTTTGGTCCACCACCTCACGAAACCTTTGCAGAGCGCATTTGCCGGCTACCGACGGCGACGGCGACGGCGACGTCGTCGCTCTCGTGTCCCAGCTAGCTTTTATTTCCACTTAAGGCCCATTCATATTTAAAGCCGTATCCGCCCCGGCAAGGATTTACCGTCATCCTGCTCCGCTAAAGTGTGTAAAACAGTACGCAGTCGCGCGCTCCCGCCATCTCCGAGCCGTCGAGTAGTCAGCGTCGAACCAAATCCGGCGCGAACTTTCTGGCCGGAGGTTAAAGAGGATTTCCACGGCTTTTAATGAAGAACGCTCTTTTGGCTAGCGCGCGCATCTGCACTTCCGCATGAAAATCGTGTGCTGGCCGTTTATCCTCAAGCTCTACACTCTACTGTACACATCAGTACGTGTTGGCCAAAATGATTTTCTACGGATTTGTGCGACGTCGCATTACGTATCATTTTTGTGTATAAATATTGTATTGGCATATATACACATATATTAACATTAGAGTGTTCGTTAGTCTCGGTCGCATGCAGGAGCCCTGGGATTAGACTAGCAAGAGACACGCTGCAGTACATTTCACAATTATATCTAATACACATAGTAGGCGTCGAGCGTGCACCTTTAACGCGCTTTTACGCCGTCGACATTTCTGCCAAGCGGCAGCCACATTATCGGCGAATCGCCGGCGGTTGAGTGTGCGGGGGTGCCCGGAAGTGTGCAACAATCCACGAAGACAAATGGTCCAGTGTAAAGGGGCGCGCGCGCGCGTTGGGTCGAACAGCGCAACAGCAGCAGCCCTTAATTTTACTTTGGAAGTAAGAGCCCGGAACACTCGTGATCTCCGGGGGCGAGAACGCCACAGTTATGCAGTTACACGAAGGAAGCAAGGGGAGCAGCGCGGCTCTGTGTTAAGAGGGCGAAATCCGCAGTACGATCGCGCGAACACACCAACTATCGAAAGACAAATGCCCTCTCAGGTGTTCTTGCCACACGGTAAATTTCAATTGTCGCGCACCGGCGGCTTGTTTGCACTGGTGCAAAAACGATCCCGCTAACGCCGTGCACCGGCGTTGATACGCGCGTACGCCCGGGAAGTCTGGCAATGCCGGGGCGCGAGGGAGATTCTGCAGAATTCCTCATTGAATTTCCAACTAATTACAGAAGTTGGAACGCAGATAGCACTCGCTCGCACGTTCGCTCGGCCATTCGCACGTTCGTCTCGCGTATAACTTGGCCGCTGATGGAGGACGGGATCCTGGAAGCGACAAAGTGGATGAGTAAAAAGTGTCGTTCCTCCCGTGGCCCTTCCGGATTGACTCGGGCTCGCTTCAATGAATTATCCATTCAGCTAAATATTTTGAATTCCAGACGTTCCTCCTGGCATTGCACCACCGACGGCGCCATCCTGGCCAGGCCGCTGCACTGCTTCTCCCTCTCGCGCTTCGCCAGCGTCGTCTTTTTACGGCCGCGTCGCTAATTCCATTGTTGCGTCACGTGCCCGCCGGCACAGCAGCAGCTCGCCAGGAGCTTGCGCGGATTTTAATTAATACAACGAACACTCAGAGAATTGCGTTTCACGCGCCACGCACTCCCCGATTCGAATCCCTGAGTGCCAAGCGTGTCCTTGCGTAAAAGCTCTGCTCGCCATCGGGTGCGCCCCGCTCGCATTTACCCTCGCCCTCGGGGGAGGGGGCAGACTTCGCGGTGGGAACAGTTACTCTAATGGCTATTTTATGCAGGCTTGCCTATATACATTTTTACTTGAATGGGTGCAATCAATCGGAGAGCGAACCTTCATGTCACCATCAACGTGCGGCGAATTATACAGACAGAGGGAAAGAGGGAGAAAGGGAAAGAGGGCGAGCTGGCCGAGGGCGTTCCTCCCTGCTGCTTTCCACAATTCGAATGCCAAATTACGATTTACTAGCCGCAACCTGCAGTATAATTGCCTTGGCTCGCGGACCACGGGACCTGGCATCGCTGTTCCTGTAAAAGCTGCCAGTTTTTAGGTTCTACCTATCATCGACACGACTTCATCAACCGGGTACAGTGGGAATGGCGAGAAGGCAGAAAGTTACCGGCCGCAATCGAGTGGATCGAGTGATCGTTCGGAGAGCGAAGGTTCCGTATTAATTTGACGAAGAAATCATGCTCGCCCGCTCGGCAAAAACGAGACTGGCGAGCGAGCGAGCTCCCTGTCGCCGATTGGAGTGCGCGGAGAAAATTTCCGCGGCAAACGGCCAATCAAGTCAATTGTGCGATCGTGAGTTGGAATATCGAGAGGTAGAGGGTGTGAGTGGAAACGCGAGCGGCTCGCCAGGGAGCAGGCCCCGAAGGCGGAGAAAAATCGTCAGGATCGAATAAAACAATAACTTTTTTTCGGCCAAATAAACGCCCGCGCAACGGCACCTCGGGGAGTCATTCGTTTCGGACCCTTCGGAAATTTATCCGGCTCGTTTCCGGACGCTCTTCACGGAAATCCCCGCGCCGCTTTCTGTCCCGTTCCGCCTCGCTCTGTCACCGCAAACCTGTTTTAGTATTTAATCTCGTCCCTCGAGCACCCGGCGCCCTGAACTTTTCAGCGCGCTTCTCTGGATAAATCTCTGCCAGAGGACGGTTGTCGCCAGTGATGGTTTAGTTGCCCGCCGCATAAAAGAGGTCATCCCCGCTCGAGAGAAATTACCAGTGACTTCTAAGCGGTTTTCACGATTAGTGCCCGAGTCAATAACTTGTTAGTGCATTCTTCCGGGATTCGTTTCTCGAGGTTTACTCGGGAATGACCCTTGTTGAAGAGGAAGCAATAGATTCCGGGGTATTGTGGGTCCTGTCACGTGGGCGATAAGCGTCCGACGTTCTTCCGCAACGCATTACTAGTGATTGGCAGAGAGCGGTGTTCACGTCGAATCGTCAATAGGTTACAAATGGCTCGCTATTAACGGTCCGCCGGGTACCTAATCTCATGAGTACGCCTGTCATGACTAACGCACGACTGGCTCCGTAACTACGAATAAAACTCCAAAATTCTCCCTCTTGAGCGCAGAGCGTATATTCGAACGTTTTTCTTATTTCATTGCTTTTTAATTGATTTCGAAAAGAAATTCATCATATTATGAATACTCTCATTAAATATTCCCACTGCCCAATTGCCCTGTTTGACCTGCAGTGCCCAATAGTCAATTTTTGTCTAATAACTAAAAATTCTCCAATTCTCCAACCAATTCTTTATACATCATTTGCCGGGGTTTGCGTGCGTGTTTGTATTCGTAAGTCCTCCCATTACGAGAAATTGAAACAATGGCAGGTAGTTTGCATAGCGATCGGCATCCGATGCACGAGCCGTAAAGATGCGCTAACAAAACGTAACCCTACAAAAGGCCCAATATCTCAAGAACCTACTTTCTCCAACCTGCTTCTTTTCCATTTGCTCGAAGCTGCCGACGAATACTAAAGACACGTTGGTAATCACTGAAAGCATGCCGGCGCTTTGTAACGGACAATATATGATGCGGGCACATGAAGCCACCAGAAACTAAATTTTAGGGACAATAAACAGTCACCAAAATTCAATTATCTCGTGACAACGAGTCATATACAATAGCTTATTACAGGCATACATCTCATTAAAAAGCGGTGTTTTAATTTGGAGCCCCCGATCCTCGATCTGCTCGGCGGAAGTACTTCCGCTTTCATTAGGGAATTACTGATAAGGGCAAAACGCGTTCGCGATGCCTGCCACCGTCAGCTTACTGAACTAATGCCCCTTGTTCGCAGTGAAGATTATTATTGCGAGAGCATTCCGTTTATGGGTTCAAGTCGCTCCTTTATCCGCTTGTCCGCAGTAGATTCCGACGGGTTACGCGTATGCCCGCCGCGATACAGCATGCCTAATACCGCTTACGGAAATACAATGCCTTGTTCGGCTTTCGTCCAACGGAATATACGGCAGCGAACCCTCCCCTTCACTCGCGGCACCGAAACAGTCGCGGAGAATTGCGCGCAAAAAGCAAGGCAATTGCCCTGATGGTTTCCAAGTGCCGTGGGGGATACGTCTGCCTTCTTCGCCTGCAAATGACTCTTTGAGGCAGAGCTGCCGCGCGCGCCTCAGCGGAAAGAATGCGAGTAAGAGAGACAGGAAGAAACCTTTTCGAAGGCATCTCATCTGCAGGATTTCCGGTCCTTTGCCACTCGGCCAACTTTAGTCAAATCATCGAACTTTTACGACGCCTCATTCCTTTATATTCCACCTACCACATTCGCCGGATATAAAAGCGCAAGTGGACTATTCGTCGCACGATGTAATTCAAACCGACCCCATAAAGAAGTGCTACCTGCTCAACAGTGGCGGGAAATTAACTTTGTGCTCTGGAGTAGGAAGTTAGTTCTTTGCCAAGTACTTTACCGCGTCTTTCAAAGAAGCACTGCTAACCTATGCAGAGGGATGCCATATTGGCTTGGCTATTAGCATGATCCCATTACTCTCGGTTGCAGCCGGCGGTACTATTATCTATCGCATTGATGCGCCACGCTCGCAAACATTCATTGCCAACCAAGTCGAAACGCTTAGTACACCTTAAGCTCCATTTGCGTTCGCTTCCGCCTGGAAGATACGCGCGCGGCACATAACAAAAGCCGGGCCGCGGAAGGGGCCAGACATCGATATTCCAAGATGTTCGGCACACACAAGGAACTCCTGATTTTTAGTGGTACCACCCTCCCCCTCCCTACGAGCATAACGACGGACCCTGTTGCGGAATACTGATGAAGCGTTTCGGAATTTGAAATTATGATTTTCCAATTACAGGCGGAGTGTACTGTGCATCGAGAGCAGAATAGCTCGAGATGCGGGACTCGGGAGTCAAAAGCACATAACCAATTCCTAGCAACGTTTACATACAATTTAGCCGAGCTATTAGTGTTTTCCATGTATACTACATAAGCGGCGAGCACTCAACGCAGGAAACCACTGAAACAGAAGCTCCGCGCGCCAGGAGCAAGGGTTGCACTGCAAGGTATTATTGGGAAAAACAGTTGTCGGTATTGGGGTATTCGGGCTGCTTAAATATTTGTGGTGTGTGCATTTGCGGTAATCCGAAAGCTACTTTGGTTACTTTGTTTCGTCGATATTAACTTTGGGAGCCGGCGGCATGCCGGGTACCAGCCGAGATCCCTCGGCTGGAGAGTGCTTTTACGAAATTCTGGTGGAAAGCAGTTAAGTCGAACTACTGGCAACATGAGCCTTTAAAATCTGCCAGGGGCCTCTCTCTCCCTCTCCCTAGTGGCATCGCGAAACAACAGTTTGGCTCGGTGAGTGCTGCACTGCCCGTAATTCCGCGAATAGTTGTTCCGACTATTGTCAAGTATCGTGGCATCTTGCGGCTAAACTGCGCGCTTATCTGCAAATTCAAACGAGCCGAGTACCCGCCCAAGTATCTCGGCAAGTATTCCCCGGGATCTTTTAAGTTTACACTCGAACCTGGCTCCACTTCAATAAGCCCGCTCCTCCAGCCCCCAATCCACTTTGCTCCACTCATAAATATCACTACATCCTTGCAAACTGGTTTCACTTTGGCCCACCATTCTGGAGGGCTTTATCAAGTGAAATACTTAGTCTGGTAATTGAGTTATGTACACTATCGTTTCTGTTAAGGGTGTACTCGTCATTTCTTTCTACGAGTCAAATAACTCATCTCACGCTGCACATTATTGTAAAACGATAGAGCATATTATGTGGGAGTAGATCAACATTGAAGGGCTTGTCGGATGACAAAGATCAAACGGGCAATAGTTAAGTCTGCAGACACCAACACATGAATAGTTCCTTTCATTTCATATGGTTCCTTTTCACATTGAAGTAATTAGCGCAGAAAATTCTCAAATATATTCCGAATTATATACAATTTTTGGTCCCATCTATGAGTGAGAAATACCTTCAGCATTCATCTCTTTGTTACTGAAATTAGGATCATAAGCGAGCATCTTCTTCCAGCATGTACAAGGCAGGCATCACGTTGCTGGGGAACGGTTGCCTGGCGCATTCCACTGTACTTAGACAGTGCACGTCGATCGTCACCGCTAATATAGCAGAAGATCGTGGAGTACACATAGCGAGCGCGCAAGGGAAATGCTGCTCGCGTCTATACAGCGGAGTAATTCGATTCGGTGAAATGACGGCGGCGTGCCAACTAGCTCCGTAGACTTGTCGCGCATAAGTTTGGCGCGGCGGAGCTCGTGCAGCGGAGCAATGCGCGCCCGATACACGCGTGGCCCGAGTGGCAAGCGTCGAGAAAGCTTGACGGTGCGGGGAAGGGAAAGCGCGGGTGTATCAGAAGCGCGGCACACCCGATAGCGCGCCTCGCTCGAAATAACTCGTAACCAGGCTTGCATGTGCGATACTCGAAGCCCCGAGAAATCAACTGCTCGGTGACACGTTAAAACAATTTCGCACGGGAAATGCTGACGAGAGCAGGCGATCACGTGTGCGCGCCCGAGAACGCGCTCGACGAGCCGACAATCGATTGCCACCAAGGCGGAGATAAAGCGCTCGTTAGCCAATGCGCGAGAAGTTCCTTATGATCGTTACACGTACGCGACTCGCTTTGTAAAGCCGGGCTGATATGACTGGAGAAAACTGCGCGGACATTATGCGTGCCGATACAGAGCACGGGCTGAGTTAGTATAATTCGGCATTGTCAGAGGAGTTAGTTGCGGAGAGAACTTCGCTCTGCCACTCACTCACTCAACCGGGTGGAAGAGCTGTTTCTGGAACTGCTTTGCGGTTTATCGTGGTCTGATATCTAGCGTCTGATACAGTTTACTCCCAACTGCTAACACTTTCAACGAATTAGCCTGCATTAACACTGGCTCAAGTGTCAGCAGCCAGAATGTTAACTAATCAACCTTGACCTCAAACTAATCGGGTGTACCGCACAGTTATCCTCGGCAGGAGAACCGCGTCGACTCGGCGATAGATCTCCCGGGGCGAATTTAATTATACATGAAGAACGTTATTCCACGTTTTACTTAAACCGGTTGGAACAAACGAGCCACCCCACTTCCCTGGACTCCATCTTGATAGCCGTGCGAGGGGCAATTCGCAGACGAGCATTTGCAGAGAGAGAGAGAACCGCGCAGGCCCGCATCATGGGGGAGCACTACTAATTACAAAAGCGCAAGAGCAGTTTCCAGGCAAGATGCTCCGGCTGCCGGAGATAAAGGGATAAAAAGGAAAGGGAGGAGTGCGGGGCCGGGGGCGGAGGTAAGAGCTAAGGAGAAAGGAGGTAGAAGTGAGGTCCGGGTGGCAGGCTGACGGGGTAAGCGTTTTCCTCGAGTGATGAGCCAGGGGGTGCCGCAGACCCGCCGGGATATCAGAACGCAAGCCTCTTCCTTCGAGATTTCTAACCAGATCACGTAACCCAGCAACCTTCATTTATTTGGTTAAAGAGCCACGGCATTGGTAAATGCACGCTAGCACTCCACGCGTCCTTCAGCTCCACGTGAAACTTCCGTCGTACCGAAGCGCGCTGTTTAACGTTCACAGGGCGTTCGGCTTATTTCCTTTTTACAGGGAGCCATCCCCTCGGAATGAATACCACTTAATGCCGCCGGGGTTAGCGCGCCGAGGAAGAATGACCGGGAAAGGGAAATGTCCGCCGGAGAAGGGAACGGAAAAACGGGCTGCCAGCGCTTTTAAGACATGGAAAGCAATGGTAGAATGGGCGGAGGAAGTGGGAAAACTCGAAGAGGAAACCTACCCCCTTCTCCCCCCCCATCCTAACTGACGCTTCCATGCAAGCTGGCCTCCGCCGAAGCTCCATGGCGAGAAGTTGGAGCGCGCGCCTACAACTTTTCTATTAGCCCCGAATGACATCTCGAGTGTCAGCCGACGAATCGAGGACTTATTGTTTTGAGGGTACACTCAGACATTGCTACCACCTCGCTGACGCGTGGTTTTGCAACGCGCCACGTTTCACTTATTAATGGAACGTGCTTCTAGACTGTCAAGTGTTTACCGGGAAACAGCGGCTGTCAGCGCGCTTTCACCGAGACTTCCGTGCCCTTTGCGCGGCGCACTGAAAAGTTGTTGAATTTATTTGGCTCGCCTCTACGTATAATACGCACGCAGCTTTCTGGAATGTGTACGTATTGAGCGATCGGGAGGTACCTACATGCGTATGACTACTCGAAAGCAATTATTTTGCCGGATACACTGCTGCTTGCCATCAGAGTTTCGTAATGGCCTTGTTGGCCTTTTGTGCAAGAGAATTAATGAAGAATCGATACCGAAATTCGGTTCTCCCATTGTACTTTGAACTTTATTTTGTTGGGAGAAAAGTTCACAGGAAAAAAATTAGGTTGTTGTTTGTAGAATGTCGGATTTCAAGAGACAATGGACGTTGAAAATTCTCTATTCCATACGTACGGACCTGATAGTACAAGAATATGAATTGGTGAGCTTGTGGACCAGGTTTTGATTTTCTTTCGCGATCTCTGGCGGGGTGAGGTCAGAGGGCTTGGTACAATCGGTAGTCGAGGTGCTCGAGAATTATGACGGGCATGCAATTCGTCGTGATCAGATAGAGTCCGACCGGAAGCCGGGGCAGCGTTTGCAATCGCACGGCGGTAATCTCAAGCCATTAACCGTTCGCCGATATACCAGTGCCTTAATCGACAGGGCTGTGACTACCATGATCAATAGTGCGTGTGAGCCCGGCTAGCTCTAATTTCTAGCGACGCGGCACCGCCAGTTTCCGAGGTAATACCCGTAATGCGCGCGCCGCGATTGTGCTTAAACTGTCATTTAACAAGCTATTCGGATATCGATCATTTCCGAGACCCATGATTCCCCGCCGCCCTAATCACCCGTTCTCGTCCATTACTATTGCGACATTTTACATTTATCCTCGATTGGGGAGTGGCCATATGCTGATTCCCGACGATAAACTTCGTAACGCACTAAACGGGACTGCAGTTATACTATTCCAAAACTTCCAACTCAAATGGACAATGACGCCCGTTTCGAAGAGCTTTGATCTCAGAGTCGCAATGGCATTTCGTAATCCGGCGTCGTTTCGCGAGTTTGTACACCACCACAGATAACTTGTTAACGGTTATTATTACAATTCAGATGACAGTTTACGGTCTCGACTTCTATGATGGCTCTACGAGAGTACGGCGGGCGGAATTTGCCAACTAGAAATAGGGAAATATTAATTAATATATCTGGTCTATCAATCTAAGTTATTAACACTTCCGAATCATGGCTACGGCTTTGAGCTCTTTTTTACACGGAAATAGCTATTTCTGTGATTTAAAATTACAGTGGTTGCTTGTGCCCGGCACGAATTTACGCTTTGTTCGAATTTCAAGTGTACGATATATGAACAGCAGGAAACGACTAGCCTTTCGGTACCCTTTCATTATTCATATCAAGTGTATCCTGTGTCATCCATTCGTTTTCGCGGCAGTTAATGTGTCCTTGTTAACGGCGATATATCTCGAGTAATTACAACCGAGGGTAGGTATATTAGCGGAAGTGTAAGTGTGCCGGGGTAACCCGAAGACGGAGCACCACTCTCCGGTGGCAGGTTGATGTAAGGTGTAACCATATAACCGTAACTGTAACCACCACTTATCCATAGCCAGTTGGCGTAATTGGATACTGGACACCATACCGTAGCTAGGACGACCTCGTGAAACGAAAGTGCTCCACGATTTGTATCCTCCGATGTTCACGGCTACAATCCTCCGCACAACACGGTCCACCCGCGTGTATTTATTGATTGCGCGCTACATTCTCGCGGGAAAGCGCACCGCGATCAGTTTTATCGCGCGACCGAATCTGCTAAAGTGGTAAGCTAGAACATGAATTTCCAAGCTGCGCGCGATGTAGTGCGTTGTATTCGAGGGAGATTTTGTCCAACCGAAAAACATATCGCGAGTATACGAGGAATATCGAGAACTCGGTGCTACGGTGAACTTGTGTGACGAATCTGCAACCGACAATACAGCTGGTTGCCTTGTTCCGTCGATATTTACACAGGTAGGCTGCAGTGATACATCGTCAAGCATTGTCGAGTAAAACACACGAAATGAGGACCCTGACCTCGTTGAGGCCAGAAGCAGAAACGCGCGGAGAAGGAGGTCATCCATAGGCTAATTACTTAGCCGTAAAGCCAGTAGCTTCCAGTCGGCTGGCCGATTATTAATTACGGAATGAGTGCCGAGGAAAATACAACATGCGCTTCGCTTTTCTCTGATATTTTTAGATTCGGTCGGAGTCGACACAGTGATTCGAGAGCAATAGCGTGGTCCGGCGGGTTCGTTCAGGATTAGTGGCGCAGAAAAAGGTGATGGAAGTGGGGAAAGCGCGACAGTTCCGGTCTGATGTCGGGCGCCGATGACGGTGTTTATCATATATTTATGCTTCTGCTCGCCAGCGCAGCTATATGTATGCAAGTGTCGAGAAACACAGACGTGCAGGTATACATATGTAGACCGCTTGCACCCACCGGCGAGCACGGTTACGGCATGTAAATATTTGAGGAACATTCCCAACTCGTAATACACCGCCTCCAATATTCTTTCTCGACCTCTCGACTCGTCATCGGGCGACCGGTGCTCTGGAGGAAAAACAAACTTGATCTATCTTCTGATAGTCATCTTTGCTTGACATAGTACACGAACCCTTCCTCTAAAACTTAACGGAAATAAGGTTTTTTTTTATTTGACTATAACGATTATGCTTAATTGATATAGTAAGTTACGGCGATTAACATTCCATTGGTTTTCTTTGCCAAAATCATTAATACTGTGCGTGCGACTGTTTAATGACGCTCTAAGGGGAGACATCCCTTCCAGCAGCTAACCGAACCCAATTATATTTCCAATCGGCCAAATTCAAATTTACAATTTAACCAAATTACTCGCTTCTTAACGGATTAATTCGGTTCGGGTCTACTTGAAATACTAATCAACGAACATTTCTTAATTCTTGAACAATTTCTGCCTAAGATTTAAGAGTAACTCATGTGTGTGATGTAATGCCTGTCTTCCAGCTCCTAACCAATGAGGTAATGGCCCTCGGAATTCCGCCCACAGCGTTGGCAAAGGTCGCCAACGTGGACCTGGATCGTGGATCGCCAGCATCACCAAGGTGGACTACGACCCAATCTCTGTTTATTTGTATAGCATGGTAAGCAAGGCCAATATTATCTAGCAGTTATGGTTACTAATTATGATGAACCATGCACTTGAAGTCCTCGACTTGGGAGGCTCGGCGCGGCCAAGTCTCAATGCGACAAAGGACCTGAGTGAGTGATGCCAGCCCATTTGCGGTAAGCGCAATCCGGCTGAAAGTGGCATGACCCTCGCGCCATTATTATCCTTTGTACATGCCCTCCCTCGCGGAAGGGCACGTCGCTCGCGGATATCGCTATAGAAAGTCTCGCTTTTTCCCGAGGAACGTCAATGAGCACACGCTCTATTTGCGAGCCTCTTGACGCCAGTGTTCTTATTGTTACTTTGGCCTGGTAATCCAGTCGGATCGATCTCAACGAGGTTTAATCAACCGTTCCACTTTCCGATGCCGGCGCGCTTCACTCCGACTAATTAGAAACACGCTCGCTCCGCTTATTACCGTATAAAAAAAAAAGAAGAAAGTAAGAACTGGCACGATCGAATGTGGCGACGGGTGGGAAGCGCACCTCGGGGCCGGTGGAGGTGCGCGAGTTCTTTCGGCGCCGCGTGACCACTATCTAGGGATTTATTGTCGGGACCATTTGTGCCGTCTTATTTGGCTTCCGCTTTCCAGTAGTGTGCGCCCGGCTCGTATGATTTACGAGGGATATTCTTGGTGGCCCGGCTTATTAAACTCCAAGTTACGTGCTAATTTCGGCCACGATTCCATGCCGCTGCCAGTGAAAAATTCGTGTCGCCGGTAGCGGCAAATTACAGGGTGTCACACGATAAGGAAAAATGTCATTAGCCGGCGCCAATATTTTTATGTATATGGTAATGCTGTTGAGTTCAGAGGTTCCATATTTCTCGGCAGTAGCGACGAGATAAAAAATATTATGATAAAGTACGATAACTTCCCTAACGCAACGAATTTACGCTGTTTGTTCTTTTCCATTGTTAAGTCATGGTATACAAAACCAGCATGCGAACTGTCGAAAGGGAGACAAAGGCGGGGGACCACGCGAAAGGCGAACACACGACCGATGCTTTCTGCTAGGATGACCCTTTACAGCAGTCTGGTTGTGCTTAACAAAGACACTAAAGGTTCGAGTGATCGCATCGATTAATCAATTTCGGTGTGAAAATGTACAACGTTGCGCTTTGAGTTTAACGAGGAAACTTTCAATCTCGAATTCGATGAAAGGGCTGTAACTGAAAATCGATAAATGGACGTTCCCAGTGCTCACCACTTGCTGGACCCGCTCTGATTATCACATTTCTGCCGTGAATACTGTGCACTCTTTCAGTCGCTTCAAGTTCGAGTCTCTGGTTTTCGAGACGGCTGCCGCAACCTACATGCACCAGTGCATCGCCAAACGTATGCCAATGCCAGATATAAGTATACAAATCAGCACCCACAACACTTACGACCCTTGTTCATTTGCGCGATGGAATGTTGAAGCGCGGCAACGTGCACTACAACAGACTAATCGAGAAGCACTGTAATTCGACAGAATGCACCCCTCGAAAGATTCGCAAGGAGCGTCAGGCTGGAATTAAACTCTCATCGGAGGACGGAGGAGGGTTCCAGAAGAATACAAGTTTCGTGGAGTGGAGAGATCCGATATGCTCGAGATGCGCGCACCGGGATTGTACTGGAGCCAAAGAATTTCGGGAGTGGAGCGAGGGAATGCGTGCCTGGTGAGTTCGGCGCGATACTAGGATGAGACAGCGGAGGATGCTGGGTAGCGTTCGTTTGGTATAGTATCGTTGAGAGGGTGTATGACGAATGGGCCGCAGAAACTGGCCTGGAAGCCGAGTGACAGGATGCAAAGTTATGGTTGCTGTCGCCCAACGAATTTCAAGTAGAAATCCGTGAAACCCGGAAGCGCGCGCGCGCGCGGTGTGTTCTGCCTTTCCCCGATACCTCTATTGCTCACTTCAGCCTCTCTTGCCTTCCACTTCCTATTCTTCGCTCGATCTACCCCGCTCCCAATTCATCCTACCCTTCCCACTGCGTCCCACACCCTGGACCGCTCGCAATACCACCCTGCATATCCCGCTGCAGCTGCCACGCTTAATAAACTCGCAAGTTTTCCACGCTACGCAAAACGTACCAAGCGTGATTCAACCGAGATTCTCGACGACATTTATGCTCTCCTTCCGTCGGGAAGCCGCGCACATGTAGTATATGTTCGCGTGCATCGGATTGTTCACTTACGCAGTTGCTCTATATTTTTCACTATTTACTTACGGCCATCCAATATATTTGCACACGCGAGCGTCGAATTATTTAAACCATTGATTTCGACTGATAATTGGATAGAGCAACACGATGTATCACGTTCCACGCGCATTTCCTGCGATTTTCGTGGGAGCGAAGCAAAAGTGCAATTATAAACACGCTGTTATGTGTGCTTACCTTCAGCACTGATACACGCGCTGCCAGCGAATTGCCGTTCCCCGGGTTTGTCGACTCGTAATTTCGCGGAAATTCCCGACGCAATTCCAGAAAACATAGCCTGCTCTCACTGGGAATACATTTGTTTAACCATTGTAAGTTGTTAGCAACTGGTACAGTTTCAAACACGTACAGTTACGCTGAAACGATGTTTATTGATTATGCTTTGCTGATCGAACGACATTGAAAATCATTTCTTTGTACGCATGTCCATCGTTTCGAAATGATTTTGCTTTTGTTAGTGCGATACGCCCGATTTTCCCTGTTTGTCCGCCTACGTTTGCGCGTTCGTATTTATCGAGCGCAACACACCCCACCTAACAATCTCTCCCCGTCTCAGCGGGATATACGCCGGCCTCCGGCAAGAAGAATCTTTCGGTCTGGGGATTATTTTTAGCAAAACACTTGCCGGCAGTCTAATCGGCTTAAGAGCTGAGCGCGAAACGCTCGCGTATACGGCCGCTAACGAGGGCCGTTAAAGGAATTGCGTAAATGGAGGGTAGTCCCGATTGCATCCTGTTGAAGCAGCATCTTCCGTGCGCGCCAGGTGATCCCCATCGGCTTTATTGCTCCTTGTTTTAAGCCGGTGCTTCATTAGTTTATGTAATTACTGCTACACTTTATTCCAATAATTCCATAAACGTATTTTCGAAACTTTTTTTTAATACTGACCTGCCAGAGAATTTCGAATCACAATTTAACTCATGCTAAAATTAGCAATGCCACCCGGGGAAAATGGAAAAATGTCGCGTTGTGTTAAGAATAGTAATATATACATTGCTTTTATGGAATATTAAGCTTTTAAAATAGATCTTTTCTTTTTTTCTTTCGAATGATTTAACATTTTGTACTTGTGTCACTTACGAATGTATATATATATGGGCGTATAGTTAGAACCTTGTTAGTGTTGCCACAATAAACTAGGTTTCCGAAACGCGTGGCCGCATGTTTTACCGTCAGAAACGATTAATTCCCTTATGCATTTTAATATTGTCGTTTCATCGAGCATACGACCCATTATGGAAGGAATGGGCTTCGACGATCTCATAACTCCACCGCGGGTATAAACTTGCCGGGGTGGTGATACTGTTCACGTTAACAAAACGATAACATTGGACTTCGCCGAAGTTAAGTGGCGAGCACCATCCATGCACTTAATCTACTTCAATAAACGAGAGCAATAGCGAAAGAGGCAGTGCCCCAGCGCTTCAGCTTTATCGGAGGTAATTCTATCCGAAATTCGGTTTCCTTCGGGCAATTATGCAAGCTTCACTCAGAATTAATTAACTTTTTGATACGGTTAGTAGTAAGACTCGCGCTCCGCGCAAAGTTCAATTACTTTCTAACCGGCGTATAGGATTGAATTACCAACCTCGTCCCAATTCACGGTTATCCCAGTTTAAGGGGGTGAATCCTTTTCTATTCCTGTATAAAAAGTCCATTTCAAATATAAGTTTGTACTTTCGGCGTTACACTTGTGCATTCGCGACACTCGCGTTTTCAAGAAGTCGGGAACACACGCTTCTCGACACCTTTGCCGTAGGCGGTAATGACCCCAACAGCTTTGTACCGCAGTCAGCAGCAGCTGGTGTCTGCAAATTGCAAAGGGAGAAAGAATCTCACGTATGAACGAAAATCGGCAATCGCCGTTCGAAGCAAAGTCCAGCTGAGGCCGGTTTAGTTTCGGATAGAGGTGGTATTAAATTGGATCGAAGGGAAACAAAAGGAGCCACCCGTTCTTGGAAGGAAAGGTCGAACAATCGTTGTAGGCGGATAATGTCCCAAAGAAAATCTAGTGGACCTCTCACTCCTTTATGTATTGCCGATTATACGACATTGCTATGTGCTGCACTATACTATGCGGTGCAGCGTGTCTACGGTGAATTCGATATTACCCAATAACTCAGTACCTATACTATACGGAGAGTCCCCTTATCGGCAAGCCAGCTGACTCTCGCCGTATATGGATTCCGAAGGGCGGCGGGACCGGCACACACCTTTAAATCCGAAGATTCCCGCCAACGGCACGTTTTCGTGATTGATTTGCGTACCAAGGGAGTAAAGATATTTCGAATATGCGCGTTTTTATCTGCTTAATGTATGCCCGGCTATGCACGTATATGGACCAAGTACCCAATAATCGATAAACTAACACTGAAAACTTCAGAGACCGGAACCAAATTTCTCATATACCCGAAGCGGCTAAAACCGGCCTCTTTTCTTCGCAAAGACAAGCCATAAACTCCTATTTCACGTGAAAATTCACTTTAACCAGGACTACTTGAAGTAAACACACGTTCCTAATTTCCAAAATGTTGAAAGCTTCATATGGTTTCAAACTCTCTGCATTGACAGGTCGTGAAAAGCACGTATGTTACTATGTCCACAGGCCGCCGAATGCCAATGGCTATTATTCAATACCGCGGTTTCCGCGAAACGTGGAAGGAAGCGTTCTCCAAATTCGTGGAACCACGTTTCGCATAGTTGCAACCTAGTCACCGGCAGGAAAGCAGTGTATGTCAAATGCAGCGGGGGATATTGTAAGCGTAAATCTGACGTGTGTTGATCGTCTGGTAGGAATGACATAAACGCATGTTGCGCTCACCCATCGAGTAGAACAGTTGAGTCTAATTGCTCGGATACTACTGGTTATGCGCTCCGGCGGCGAAAGGTACACGACTGTGCAGAGCTGGCAGTCTACTCGCGTAGCAGCTATACGTAGATATGTTGTCTCTCCTATCCCTGTATCCGACAATAATCGCCTGGCTATACAATATAGGTGCACTTACACATGCATATAAGCGCGATTGCCCACACACCCTCTGCCAGGCTGCCGCCTTGAAATAGATACTCACCCCGCCCTTGAACGTCCCTCGGGTTAAACATTGACCGTCTCACCTTCGACCGCCTACGATAAGTAGCCTTTTTCAATGCGCCTATTAATAATATCGCCATTGAAGTTTCTACTGCACTTTACAAACTCACCCTCGCAGATAATACCACGTATAAATGGTAACATTGAAAATGCTACCAATAATAGCATTATTCCAGGGTATCCGCCGGAAATGGCAGAGAGGCAGTGGGAGTGTGGGAGTGAGAAATGAAAGGTTCCATCAGAGATTCAAGATATGCTTTTCCATTATCACATCTGGTAGTGTGTAGACGCGCTTGGCCGGTAATCCCTTACGAAAAGGCCATATATTTTGAGGGTAGAGTCTCCGGCGAAGAAATATCGCGACACAACGTTTCCTCTTTGAGAAAAGATTTCCTGATCTTTAGCGGCCGACATCCGGGAAGGAGCGGGGCGAGCGGCACACGATACTGGGATCGAGGCTCGGGCGGGGGCGTCCCCGGCCTCGTCAGATTTACAGGACACGGTAGGTAATAGAGACAGAGCGGGGCTACGCCGATGGAATGAATTTAGAAGGAAGGAGGGTGGCCGAAGTTGCCGGTAGCCGGGACAGTGAGGGATGGCGGGTGGCAGAGGAGAGGAATGGGCAGCGCGCGGAAGGGAACGATAAAGTCGCGGTAATCCTCGCCGTTCCCCGGTCCGGTGATACTGACCACGCCGTAAATCACGCATCAGCGCTGATTGCTCTTAATTTCCTCGGTCTACGTGGCTCGAAACTCAAGCACGCACGCCCGCTCGTTCGTTCCGGGAAAAACTGTCGGCTTCGCCTTCAGCCGCCGCTCCCCCAGGCTACAGGCCGAGCGAAGCCGGCTTGTTTCGTCCTGGGAACCCTTATCTTCCTCGGGAACGTCGGAACCTTGTCAAATCAGCGGAGGCTTATGACGTCAGAAGCATCGCGCTCCGTGGAATCCTGCGGCGAAAGGGCTTCATCATCTTTCGTCTCCTGGCTGGAAGATTGCACTCTGTTTAGAGGCACGCCGGGACCGCAGTGCCCGCCGCGCCGTCCCATCCTTCCTCCAGACTTCAGACTAACATACTGGGCTTTTCAGCCCTGCCGTCGTTCTCTCGGTACGTGTGCACGCTACTGAGCTCGCGGAAAGTCCTTTCATACGTGACTTCCTGGCATGTGGCTTTGCGCAATGCTTACTTTGTCGTTCGCCATACCACGCACCTTGAGTCCCTAGACTGGCTTTGAGAAATTCCTCGCGTCAGTCTTACCCATCAGGACGTGTTGTTTTTCAAGCGTTCGGATCTACTTGACTTTACTGCTAAAACAATAACTCGGAAATTCGCACTTCAGTAGCTCAAATTCAATATGGTGGAATGGCTGACGGCTGAACGCTACAGGAACCTGATGCTGCAATTAAGCCCAATGGAGTAGACTAATCGATCTGGCCATCGAACATGCCCATACGAGCGTTAATAAAGTGTATAAAATGACGTAACAGAAAAACTGTACGCACAAGGTCAATGTTTCTGCATAGAGGGAAGCATTTAGCTAAAGAATCCACAGAATCACCTTAAAATATTGGCCATTCTCTTCTAACGTTATTACCAGTTTTACGAGTACATCTGCTTATGCGTTATGGTACTATCTCCGAAGTTTCACGGTAAACCGCGGAGACAGAGGATAAGGGAGGAGAATATTTTCCACGAGCTACATGGCTCGCTCTCGTGCCTTTAGCGTTACGCTCACCCTGTCGAGATCGCGCGACCACAAAGGAAATATTCCATTCTCGGCTGTTCCGCGTGATTCCCCGGCAAAATACAAATTTTCGGCACGGCAACTCAGCGCGCTCTTGAGATTCCTCGTAAAGAGCTTCTGAAAAGCGGAACTTCTGCCTCGCCCAAGCCGGTAGCCCTTTTGACGATGACATATCGAGCTGGCATTAGCAAAGAACCACAAGGAATTTTAAAGTAAAAGCAACTACCTTTCTCCAGAAGTGACCTTTGTCACCCGGGCTTCTAAAGGGAGTGATCGTACTTGCCGCACTTACTGGATATTTCATCCCCATCTACCACTCGCGCTCTCTCAGAAATTGCGAGTAGAAGCGGCGCACGAGGGCGAGGCGAGCTGTGAAATTTGAAAAATTGTATTTGCCAGCCGCACTTGCCGCCTGAAAGAGGAGGAAATCGTGTCAAGGTGAGGTGGCGATGTTGCTTCTGCAGCGGCTGGAGCGTTCGGAGCATGTGAACCACCTGGTTTGAGGAAGCTCGCTTGAATAGATGAAGGTTCTCAAGAACCCGGGACAGCCAGCGTACGTTTTTTTTCAGTCCGGTTAAAGAAAGGCCCCACAGAAGGCCTGGGGCAGATTTTTTCACTTGCCCCCTACCACAGTTTCCGCTGGTCGACGAAAATATTTCGCCGCAATTCTCTCCTTCTCTATCTCGCCGCCTATCTCCCACGTGTATAGCGAGTCTCCGTTTTTATCGGGCTCGAGAAGAGGAATTGGCGTGGAAGGGAGGAAAAAAGAAGCGGGCGCGAGAGGGATATGTCAGGAAGGGGAAGAGCTCATGTACTTTGCTGAATGAGGAGATATGTGTGAGATGTGAGATTGAAAATATCGCCGGGAGTGAGTGTATCAGTGCGCGATAAAGGAGCAGAAAGTAATGAGCACTACACTTCGGGATAATAAAGGTACGCGGAGCTCGAATCCCCCCACCGGCGCCACTTCTCTTTCTTGTAGCGCCCAGGCGCTCCATCATTTCAGAAGAACGAGAGTGGCGTTCAACCCGCCAGTGTTATATGGCAGAATCTTGTTTACGCACCCGGCGTTCCATCATTGCTCGTAAACCAGTCGCCGCTCGTTTCTTCTCCCGAAACAATGAGGCTACGGCGCGTGCGCGCGCGGAATTCCCCGCGATAAAATACTTGTCTCAAGTGACATTGAAATTGAACGGCTGTGATTTGAGCGCGAGAAGAGGGCGTCAGAATGCGGTGAAGGAGCACTTAGCTCTGTTAAGCTAGCGGTACATTTTCCTCATTGCTCCAAGCCAGCTTTGTAGTGTGATTATACTTCTCGAATTTGTAATTGGAAATGTTTTTTTGTTGTTTGCGTAGGATAATGATGGAAATAAATGCACGAATGAAGTAATCGATTGAAAGGGATAGTAAAACATACTGGCGTGTGTATCAGTAAAAGTACTGAGAAATATTCGAATCCTTAAGAAGCACAGTGACTGCATATTGGGCCGAGAAGTATACTCGCAATAGAATTCCGAGTAAATTCCCGCGCGCAGAATTACCAGCCAACATAGTTTTCGAGAATGAGGCAGAAAATTGGACTAATTAAATGTAGCACTCCGCGATTAGTTCCATTTAGCAGTGACGTATCCAAGTTAAATAGCCGCGTACAATTTAGATCCGGGTCGAGGGTTCAAATAATCCTTCGTCGTCACAAGTTCCTTGACACAGAAGGGAACACTATTCACACAGCCGCGTCAATTAATTACCACAAAACCCCCCCCCCCCCCAAGCAAGCCTTCATTTTGCCGCGGTTCAATTCGACTCGGTTGAAAAGCTTGAAATTTACTTGTCGACTCCGACCCGAATTTATTTTGCCGGCCTGCCAGACGGACTGTGCCAATTCGAAGTCTCGTTTCGCAGTGAATAAAAGAGTAGTATTTTCGCGGGAACTATCCTTCGGAGTAGGACGGGGTGGGCCATGATTATGAAAATAGAGCCGGCGCACATAAAAATTCACTCAGAGCGCTCGGCCAGGATGAGCCGGGAGGTTGGGGAAGTAGAGGAGATAGAAAAAAAGTCGGTATAATCCGGGAGAGCGGGGGACAGGTGTCTTAGACAAACCAGCAGTATTAAGACAGTGGAGCTTATCTTGCGGAGGAGTGAACAGTCAGAGGGTCAGAGAGAGCGGACAGTGGAGATGCTTGGCTTTTCAGCGACGATCGTCAACCCCTCTTAACCAGAGGCCCCTTCCACTTTCTGGCGGCATTCACCTACTGCGCCACCGCCGCCACCGCCGCCACCGTAGCGAGAAGGAATATGCGAGAGAGAATTCAGAACGGCCAGAATCCCAAGGAGCAAGGGACGCTATCCTACTCCCCATTCTCTTTAAACAGTGCAGGGGTATGCTGGGGCTTAATATTAGAAGCACCAAGTTGCTCGGGAAGTAAACTTAATTTACTCCCCCCCCCTCTCCCTCAGACACACTTTCGACCTCTGTTTCCCTAATGCTCTTTCTAGCCTTCTTCCCTGAAATATGTGCTTATGACTTTCCTAAAGGAATGCTCGACGAGCATAATTTCCACGAAATTACAGATACTCCCCGAGCCTTTTCGACGGCGCCGCCCCTTCATGGAGCCCCGTGTATTTTTCACCCGCGGCGGAATGGAAAGTTTTCCGGAGTTTGCGAATATTTAGAGCGCGTATTGTCTACTGGCGCTTTCCCATTGTGTGCAATTGCCCGATTTCGTTACTGACTCGTCGTTCCTTCCGGGTGCGAGGGCTGAGCTCTGACCGCCCGAGGAAATCGGTAGAAGCCAGCTGTGCTTTATCCGGCTAAGAAACTTTATTATCGGCATACGGTTTTCCTCGGCGGACGGGCGTGAAACATCAGTGCAATCGGAAGTGATGGGACAGTAGAGGGACGATAAGAGGAATTTATGTGTTCCACTGGAGCGGCGAGGTCTTTCGCTGCAGCCCTATTTAATTGATTTTGTATTGATTTCGTATTGAACGACTGATGAACGCGAACGATTACACTTTAGACGGGAATGCAGCGAACGGCTATAAGAATGGATGAGTATGGCACAGGACATTCCATTTACCGAGAGGATAGGAATATTATCCTATGAATACTAATATTTAATTTCATACACCCTTTCCCCCAGTCTCAACCTCGCTGTTTCTCTTCCCAGCGAACTCTGTTACTTGGGTGCTAAATCGTAGGTTTGTCCGACTTTGCCTTCCCGAAAGCCGATAGCATCGACGAGCTTATTCTAGTCGATACTTGAGTTTGATTTTCCGCCAGTTTCACCAATGGTTTGTCTCCCTGAAAGTCCCTACCGGGGGAGACTCAACGTGGCTACTGGTCGTCTTTCCCATTCCCAGTTTACCTTTCCTGTTGGCAGACTTTCCGGAACTCCCCTAACCGGCTTATGAAACATGCCGGACTACCGGCTTCCAGTAGCCCTGCGTTTCTCTTACACTTGTCCCGACGAACGGTGCATTATTGCAGTAGCCCCCCAGCGGCGTATGAATAAGCTCGCAAGACTAGCTCCTCTGCTAACCTGTTATCCCCTCGCGGCCTCACGACTGGTTCACTTGCTGCGAAAAGCAAAAGGCGCCACTTCCTTTTTTGCGATGGTTGACTCGCGCTTTGTGAAGCAAAACTTAACTAGACGGACCTGGAGTGGTCCAAGTGGATTTGAGACTACACTGCACACTACTCTTGGAAGAGTAACAGAATTAGGCGGCGATATTGAAGTCGGACTAATCTGCCCCTTTCATTCGAAGCTGGCAGCCAGATCGGATCTCAATTTTACAGGATTTTTTTTAAGGAACTGTTTATTTACCTCGCTCGAAAACTGCAGGGCAATTGGACGCAAGAAGACATTGAATATCGCATTCACAGTAACTACATCAGTAGATTTTGACCGTGCGGAACATGCAGAATAGGTGTAACCAAGTTTTTTCGGCGATTTTTCTACATATATCTCTTTTCCTCCCTTTGAGTTTTATCGTTTTGCGCTCCTTCACGTTCCATCGTCCTCTGCCAGGCGTTCTGTCGGGCCGAAGCCTCGGGCTGCGAGGTGTAACGGGGGGCAGAGCCAGAGCAGTCGTATTCTTCTGGTTCGAGCGGCAGAGCAGGAGTTGAACCAAGAAGAATTCAATTCAAGCCCACACACCGAACACACAACGGTTTACTGTCTAGAGTGACATTTCATAATACGCTCGCGTGAGCGCCTCCCGCCGGGAGCCAGGGCGGTGCAGCGTCGTACTCGTTCGAAAAAAATGTTCCTCTTTCATGAAAAAGCGATTGATGGCGTGGCGCCGTTGCGGTGCTAGGGCTTGTAAAAAAAGAGGCACGAACGCCAGTGTAGCCGCCGCCGACTGAAACGCCGCAAGTTTCTCCCAGTAGGTCTTGGCCCATTGAAAAGTGAAACAAACAAGGCGAATGATGAAGCGACTCGTTAGTGCCGGAGCATTTTTCCGGCGTCTTCGTACCCGGCTTCTTCCCGCCTTCTTTTCTACATCCGTAAGACTAGACTTTGACGCCAAGTTTCGCGCCCTTAACGACAGGCGCCTTCCACCCACAGCTACCCGGGAAAAACTTTCTAAAACCCTCCCCGACCACCCCCCGCCCTGTTTTCATGGGCGAAACTTGGGTAATTGAGAAGTTCGTGCTTTCTAACTGTCCGTCATAATCTCGCAGAGGCATTATAATATTAACGGTATTCTCGAATGCAGGGCGCCCTGTTGTTCAATAGTTCCCGCCTCAGGAGCTACTATAACCTCGCCGCTTTTCTTCGCTCGGAAAAATGTAAATTGTTCCGCGAAATGAGACTGGAGGTGCATCGGGGCGACGCAGTTGTTTCATTTGCCGGAGTGAAGCTGCAGAAGCGTAAATCTGATCTTCAAACCCTGTTCCGATTATGCCACTTAAGATCGTGTTGCCGGGGATTGCGGACTGTCACGACAAAGTTTGCAGACTGGCGCCTGTAGAACGATATTACAAATAGTGGAAAACCATTGGTTTTTCTCGCGTGCAATTTCACGATGGAACGAGCAGCGGTCTGCCAGCTAGGAAATTCGAATGTCACTTTATCCGTACTTCTTTCCTTCCTCCCGAAAGACTTCTCCTAGAATTTGAGTCGCAGACGGTGCAGATTTGTATTGCCATGGACTTTTATCCAAGCAGGATAATCATCATGACACAGTAATGCTTCTGAGTACTCAACTCATTAAACAATTCAACAAAATGGAAAAAGTTGTCAACAATTAAAAACAATTGAGCAAAAAAGGCGTATGGTACATGAGAGGAATTCATGTGCTGAATGCCACCGTGTGCCCGACAACTTCTTACACGCGATTGCCTGTCGCTCGATGGCTGCACCTGCGATCCTACCAATCGATGTCCTTACATGTTACGTATGCACATGCACTCGAAGATACTGAGGGTCACGTTCTCTGGTGAGTGCCCACTCGAACTCTCCCGCAGTTCAGGGGCGGCAAAAAATCGCCGATGGGAATGGGAATCGAGATTCAGGTATTCCCGTACCCTTTTAATCTGTATTCTCGCATATCGGCGACCGGCGCGAAAAGAGTTGGGCACGACTACGTGTTCCGACGCCCCTCGGGCTAGAATTCCATGCAAAGCCCCAGCAGACTAAATGGAAAGTGCAGACTCACGATATCAGCAGAGCGAACAGTCAATAATCCCGATGGGAAAGGACGATCGAAGAAATCGGGACAGAATCGGGGCAATTCGCAGCCGAGCAACTGGGGACTACTTTTTCTCGTCATTTTATTAATATTCTCCGAGTCACGATGAATCGATGGAAATGCAGAGAAATATCAAGCACCAACGAATGACACGCGAGAATGAACCCTGTTATCATGAGATGTACAGTTTAGCTTCCTGAGAGTAGAATTCCTGTAGAACACCTGTAGTACACTTCGCCTGCGAACCAGCCCTTCGAAAAACATTTACGACGAAAATAGAAATGGTAAATGTTATTGTGTGTGTACGTAAATCAGTTTGTTTTATAAGAAATAAAAATTAGCTTAATTCTAAAATTGAAAACATTTCCAAATTTTTGTGATTCTTAACCTTTGATCGTAGAGTATTAGACCCACGTTACCTAACATATCGAAAATGTAATTAGCTAATACTCTCTCGCGTCGATCCGCAAACACGGGTTTCTTCCACTTATCTATAGCGCAGATTTGGCCCAGTTTCGCGGGCAAAAGTCGAGATCGCGGCATAAGGGACCAGCCCGAATGCCGGGTGGAACAAAAATTGGAGCGCACACGCAAGGAGGAGAGTCGGGGAGCGAGGAAGAGCGAGCGCCGGGAGGATCATTCGGGGCACATCGAAGCACACTGGCACATCGTTGGCGAAGTCAATGGTTCGCCACAAAACGGCACCGCGGCACTATCTCCCTTGGCCCCGGCTGACGGCGCCGACGGCGGGAGAGCAGAACCCCGGTCGGCGGAAAGTCGCTTCGGACGAGCGAATCTCTATGTATCCTACGTAGGAGTACATGCGTCCTCGTACATACGTAAAAGGGGCGAGCGCAAGAAAGAGGTGAGTCACACGGAAAAGCGTAATGGGGGCTGATGGCGGCAGTTGAAAGGAGTGCAAGACTGGCCGCGCGTCGGAAGAAAGCGCAGCGGAAGAGCCGGCCGACACAAAGGGAATAACGACTGAGACCGACATGTAAAATTGGAGGCTAACCGAATAAATGACGGGGCAAGGCAATTTTTTCCAATGATTCCCGAGCCATCCCCGTGTAGTTCGCCCCCTCGCCCACCTCTCCCTAGATAGCCATTGCGTACACCGCTGATACGAGTCTCATTCGGGAGGAAGATCGCATGAAGCGGAAGTGAATGTCGCTGGCGGAGTCCCGCGTGGCATTACCGAGCTCCTATTTCTGGGTCGAGATACCGCCGCTGCCTTCCCTTTTTCGAATCTTTTTCTTGTCGTATTACATGCAACCCCTGTCGAAGGCTTGGTTTGAGAGACGCCGCAGAGTACCCCATCCCGCGAGGCGTAAGTAGTCGCAATGGTTTTTCTTTCGGGCGAATTTGTTGCTCGTGGAAATTGTAACAGTTGGCTGGAGATAATGGTATACGTATGTATAATAGTGTAGCTCAGGGAGGACCGAGGCTGGCACTTTCCAGTGGATCTCTGTTTCTCTTTTCGCTTAACCTCATTCGGAGTCAGTCATTCACCCACACTGGCTCTATCTTTATGCCTCTGAGGCGCATAGAAATAACCGGAGATGGCGCGCAAGCTCGACCGATTTCGCCGCCGGGAGAAAGAGAAATGGCAAAATATGACTGATCGCACTAGTGACAGTGATCGAACAATCGCTTTTACAAGAAAAGGGAATACTATGGAGTCTGCTGGTCACGGGTTTGTGCACTAGTGGTATTCCAATACTTAAGTCGGACATTACTTGATTGTTATCTGGTCGCACAGACCTTTTTACAATTCATACTATACCATATGCTAAACCATATACGTGGAGCATCAGTATATGTATTTAGAGCATCGATTTCTCGAAGATTTATGCTTGTCAAATGCAAACACTTCTTCCCCTGAGAAATTCTTCGTACGTGGTGCTCTGTTGCAGCTACTCAGAAATTCGAATACTCTGATATACCACCGCCTGTAAGAACTGAAGAATTGATGTATACCTTCGCATATTTGTGTATTTTGTGATCGTATATCGCAGCTATCGCAGGCGTTCGAGAAAAATTAATGACCTCTCGAATTTATGAAGTTGAAGTTTTATTAAATTGATGCTTGACATACACGTGAAAATACCGAAGTTTCATAACAATTAACGCCACTAATAGTTTGCGATATCCCTCGACTGTTTATCCCGCCCTGTCTAAACGCATGCGACCGCCCGTGTATACTTGGTGCTTTGCATCCACATCTGCATAATCCATCCGGCAGACGAATGTGCGTCCTTCCGAGGAAAAGCATGGACGCCAGTACATTTTGGATTCCATTCCGTGCAATTTCCGCGAGCATACCTGCGGGAGAACTTAATAGCGCTCACGGGGACGAAGGGCGGGAGAAAAACGGAGCGCAGAGGAGGGCACAAGCAGAGTGTAAAAGTAAGATGAACACGGCGCGCGGTGATATCAGATGCGGTAACAAGATAGAAGAACGGAGCTGGCGACGGGGAAGAAAGGCGAACTGTTTGCACGATGGCGGACGAAAGCTTAGGATGATAAATGTCGAGATGATTCCGCGGCACTGGAGAAAAATTATACGTCGCACCGGCGGGGTCACGCATGATACATACATCTATTTTTACACCATATGCATCCGATGGAACCCGCTTCCCTCTTGCGCTCTTCGGCTTTTGTGCGCTCAAATGAAAGATGCTTATATGTATAGTATCGCGAGATCAAAGCGGCGGCGCCAGCATCGCTTTACAACGACTAATTCGACTATGCAAGATGAATGGACTCCTGGTAGAGAAAGTGAGGCATACATGTACCACCTGAAAGGTGAGGACACTTTCGGGTACTTATCGCAGCCGCACTTTTGCAGGTCGCGTCGCCGTTCCTTCCATTTGCCGGCCGGCCGATCTAATAGAGCCCGTTTTTGCGGTTAAATCCTCGACGTGCCGCATCCTCTCTACTGGCACTACTTCACTGGGGAGCATCGGAGCTTAGGATATGTAATTCCTCTCTAGCGATGTAGAAAAAGCTTGCACGCTATTGCGAGCGAGTCTACCGCGGCGGTGAAAGAGTTTTGACGTACTGTAAAATTCCATTTGGCCCGCGGGCTACAGCCCGATGGAATAAACCTTATGGATCACCGAGCGCCGGCGCTCCGCTCGTCACCAATACGCTCGCGCTGCTCGCTTCCAAAACGGATTTCGTCGCGCGTACCATTCTCCGTCGATAATGGTCCCGTGTTCTCGTAACTATTTCATTGCACCAATTCCCGCCTCGCTATAACCCTGTGGCGTGACGGCTGGCGACAGATGTAAATCCATACAGCGACCGCCCCGTGTCCGCATCCCGACGTGCTTTCTGCCACGCTTGCATTCCTGTAGCGAACACACACACACACACACAGACACAGGCATGAATCCAGCATCCTTCTCGAATTCGCGGAAAATTCACGGGGAACTTCGATTGTCCGCGACAGCTTTGAAGTATTTTCGGAAAACTGCTGTCGCCGGGCGGACGCACCGATTGTTTCCACGTTTCTTCCCTCCGCGCGACAGATCGATCGGGACGCCCGCCACCTCATACTCGAATCACAGTGCGCTTTACGCTCGCTCGATTTAGTTCTCTAACGTTATGTCCGATTTCCCATACGGAAGTTGCTCTCGTATAAATTAGGTGTTCATGGGTCTCAGGGGAAGCTGAATTGTAACTCAAGTTCGTAACTAAGCGAATAGTAGACTTCGTTTGGCGAAAGACTGAGGAGCAGAGCAAGTTTGCGGTTTGCGCGTCTGGCATTAAGTTAGTTTCTTTTATTAGCTGGTACATCGGACTGTTCGTTTAAAGCTCTAAATAAACGCCGCCACTCCGAAATTAGTTGTTGGTTGACAGTGCGACGACAAGCGCTGGCCAAATGGCAAAAACACATCGAACCACGGCGGGTTTGCATTGCCAGCAAATCACTGGCGAGTGAGCCGATCAATGTTAAACAAGAGATCGGCCTATTGGGAAATCACTTTGGCTCTGGCGCAGCACTCGCCACAATGTCATGATCGAGGAGAGCCGCGCGACATTTGGAGAGGTTCGTTAATGCGTTTTGAGCACGTGGCACTCGTGTACGAGTGGCGCGGCGGGTGCGGCGGGTGCGCTGCGCGGCTGAGAGTGCGGAGAATTCTCAAGTGACTAGTTCCGGCCAGGAGCGATTCAAGGCGGATGATAAAAATGAATTCAATGGCTCGACGGGATTAACTCGATTGGAGGGGGAGCGACGGCACGGGCTAGCCATTTCGTTCGGCCATTCAATTTAGTTTCACGCAAATACCGGTGGATGAGAGGGTCCGCTCGTCGCTCGGTGCGGGGGGCGGGTCGAACGAAATTGTGTTTGCATTTCCCTTTGGCCCGCGCCCCGACTGCAGACTTTCTTGGACGTGCATACGGATTGCGAAATTTGTGTCGAATCATTTGCCACGCGCGCATCCTGAAAACTCGTTATTTGCTGGATCGGCATCGATTCAATAGGACACGAGCCACACGACCCGCCGAAATCACTAGCCTTTAATTCCACTGATAGTGATAGCCCCTTCCTCCCAACTCCTCTGCATTATACAGTGAGCTTTCTTCAAATTAAACCCCAAAGAAACTCCCTCTGCAACCCCAGACAATAACGATCTGCCTCCAGACTTTTTCCTGCATCTAGACAATTTCTTCTTGCCGAGATTTGATCGATGTTCAGTCCCAGGCGCTTCCCTAACCGATTGTCCGAAGAATTTGCAGACGGAACTGGCCAGCGGTCGTATTGTACCGCAGGACTTTTCGCGAGAAGAAAACTCCCCCGGGGATGCTGGCTCTCCGACGCTGTATTGTCAGCGTCCGGTAAATTGCAAGAAAATTTACAGCACTCAGTGACATCGTGCTCGGACCTCCTGACTCGGTAGGAAGCGCAATGACTACAAGTGGCTAACTTCTGGAGGGATTTACTGCCGCTTGTCTAAATGGCCAATAAACTGCCCCACTAGATACATACTGGGTCCTCGGATACATACGTCTTATACATATGTAGCAAAGCTACTAGGCATTCATTCCCTATTTCTGACCAGAAATCGAATTCTCGTAACTACACAATACATAATTAGACCCATTAAGGCATCCATTGCATTTGCTTTGTTGAATGTCGGGGAAGAAGTGGTTGCGCTCGGATGTTTTGAACGCCACTAAAGGGAGTTGCTGCTCGGAGGCAAGTCTAAGAAGGGCAGAACAACCACCTGCCCCCGTGCATTGCTGCATCCATCTCCAGAGTCCTTTGCCGGAGGCTGGTAAAGAGCTCGATACTAGCGCTAGTACACATTGCAAGCCGCATTGTAAATACAGCCGCGCTTGTCCCGCGACTTTGAAACACTTCCGCTCATATTAAGCCGGTAATGGAACGTCCGAGAGGAAGAGTGATTTTCCCCGTTCCTCAGGATACGGAACTTGCACTCGAGGGGAACGTATGTTGGTTCGCGAGCAAGCGAACGAGAAGAACTTTTCCCTTGAAATTCTTCGTAGCGCGGACGCGCGCGGCACGGTATTGGCATTCGGTTTCTGAATAACTCGGCGAGGAACGCGAACGCGTTTGACGACTGGCACACGCCGCTAGAGTAGCCCGTTGAATTGACGGTTTGCTATAACGCGAGGAAGAAAAGAACAAAGCACAGGCGCCGATGCGGCAACTCGAGTCGGCCAAGTTGCAGGATGGAAAGAAAGGTTGGAGGATGGACGTAAGAAATGTGTTTTCAGGGAAAAGGCTGTTGCGTGGAATGTAAATGACTTCTGGCAAGAGCGTAAAGTTATCCACTGCTTTTCCCGATCTTGCCTCCTGGAAATTTTCAGTCGGCTGTACCGTGAGCAACTCCAAGAAAACAATAAACCAATAGTCTTAGTACGAAATTCATAAACTACCATTGGCTTCCGTTTTTCGTGGATCAAATTACGCTTGAAATAATCTGGGTTCTGAGTTCCGCACGATAGAACTATACAGGACTCCTCTTTAACAGGACTAGTTAAAGAGGAGAGCGGAATTCAAAGAAAGCTAAGTCAGGAGACTGGGGCAAATGCTTGGCAAGATCTTTCGTATGCGAGCTTTGAACTTGCGAGGCATGAGATGGCCTAAATCGTGAAAGGGCCGCTGTGTGGCCGAGGCGCTGCAGTTTTTTACGGCATACACGAACTGTTTTAAAAAGGTACGGTGAATGAGGCTTAGGCCGAGTCGCCCTAATACACGGACGCATTTACCACCTACTTATTGTAATTGAAAACCGATACTTCCAGTAGCTCGTGCTGCCGGCACTTGACGCGCCCAACTTCCAGCACTTTTCGACATGTTCTTCCACCGCGGCTAAATTGCCTTCGTCACGTACCCCTCACACACATATATAATACACTCGTTCATGCACATACTGGAACACATGGGCGGGCAGGTCTTCAAACTGGAGCGACCGTAAGTCAATTATGAGGCGGACTTTTCATTCAACGGATATTACGGTCGCTCACTCAATTTGGAAATCCACAAGGAGTCTGACTCGATAATGGTAATACCACTTATCCCTGCCCGGCCTGTGCGCGGCTCGCATGTGGAGCCGACTTTACCCGCACATTTTTCACTATCGAATTTAATAAGCGCGTGAACAAGGCTGAAGCAACTCCTGAAATAACGCACAACAATTTCTCGAAAACTGAATTTGATTCTTATCCAGAACGGCGAATACCGGTTCCGACAGCAATGTCGGTGGCATCGTATGCGCGCAGACAACTTTCCCGGAGAGTGCATCGTCGGAAGTAAACCGATTAGCACGAATGGCGCGGCATTAACTTCAAAATGAGTCCATTTCGACATGCTGCTCCTATTCGAAATGAGATTAGGAACGCGCGAGGGTGGAGTAACTGCACGGTGTGTGAGTGACTTGTTGACGAATACGAGTGCAATCGTTGGGAATCAAGTTGTAAGGAGTACTGACATTGTCGTGCCGCACAATGAAATACTTAAGTGATTACGTTCTTATTGTGTCAGGCATGATGAGGCGAAACTGGAATTTATAAGTATGAAAACCAGATTTTAAGAGCTCGGAAAACCGCCGGGACGCGCATTACTGCCATTATTGATGCGCTACTGCATGAATAATATTTCGAAAATATTATGCAAGCCACGGAAGATAATCACTGCGAAGAGAAAATTCCGTTAACTTAATACCGCAGGTCGCCGATATAAATAATATTCCAATAAACTCTTGAAACTAAAATGTTTTGTGTATCAGCTAACAAGGTTGGGAAATCAATATGTTGCCTGCTTCATTTTAACTTACTTTTAAACTGAGACATGGCATAACAACCACCATATGGGCAGATAAAAACACGTATTATGAAGTTCCCCGACCGCCACGCCCGCGCACAATGTTTTCATAGCCTCAACAATTCCTTTCAGATTACTTATCGCGTAAATATTTTGAAACCGACTACGTCGCTTAGAAAGATCCAACGTGGTTTTTCGCATTTTGCGATGCTGTTCCGAGCACCATTTTTGCATAATAACTTCGATATTCGAATTACAAAGGCATTGCATTACCATTTATGCATAAATGCATATGTGGCATGACAATTTTTCGATAAAATTTAGGTGGTCGGAAAGTTCATTAAATGAAATGTCAATGTTTCGATTGAACTATCATTATAAGGTTTAAACAGTTTGTCTGTTTATGAGTTGAAATTAGAAAGGTCAAATATGGGGTATAACGTATATGAAGTCAGATTCAATTAACAGCTGTATTTGAGATGTTCGTTGACGTCTATTGGCGCATCGCTTACTTACGAAAAGATCCAATATGCTTAAATTACTTAAAAAGTTTAGTACAATTGGCTACCCAAAGCCGGAAGAGTTTCCGCACACGGGAGAAAGTCCGCCGACAATGGAGGAGTCGTGACAATGCCTTCTCATGCGTACTGACTGTTCGACAGAAAAGAGATATCAAATCCGGACGATTGGCTGTCGCACCCGATAAAACTATGGAACATTGATTTTGGATGGTAGTCCTGGTCCCCCCGCCACCCTTTTACTCCGCCAGCCTACCTGCCGCGTGCTCGAATGAACTCGTCCTCGTCCGCACGCGAAATGACGTTCGCGGATTTTCGAATTTCGTCTTCCTCCCGTGCTCTACTTCCCGAATTTTATTCCTCCTCCTTCGATCTGCCGACGGCGGCGCCACCGCCATGAAAATTGCGGGCGCTAGAAGACCCCCAATTTCGTCCTGGCTCCGTTCCATTATCCATCGCTGACCCGGTGAACTCTTTTCTCTTTTCCAACGACGCCGACGCTCGGTTTTGCGGGCTGCGAATAAAAATCGTTGGGCACCGCCGCCACCGCCGCCGCCGCACAGTTACCACCCGGCGAAGGTCCCCGCGCGCCGCTACGCCCGGCGAATCACGGGGACCACTCGCCTCTTAACGACCTCATTAACACCCCTCGTGAACGCAAGAAAGCCTCGTCGAGTGGCGCAATCCGCGCCGCTGCGAAGGAGCTAAATGAAACGGGCCACGCAATTCCCAGGGAATATGTCGGTTCGTTACGCCCCACCACCCCCCCGCCGCCCAAAAAAATATGCATGGAAATCCAGATAAATTCCAACGTGATCCGATATCGTCCGCCCATCCCCAACCAAATTCACCATCGCTGATCCCCTTGCACCTCCCACAGCGGCCTCGCTCATTGGAAAATTATACAGGCGATCTCACTCTCGCGAACAAATCTATAATTTCGCCATTGCCATCCATACACGGCTGGTGACGGTCGTTTGGTACGCGCGTATTGCACCATTCCACCACCCCAAATTGGGGAAGAAAAAGAAAGACATACGCCTTAGGTTGGGTCGTACCGTACTTTATGGTACTTTTTACAGTAAATTCTAAACTAACGAGATATAATTCAAGAGGAAAGTTTCTCTTCGAGAACTTCTCCGTCGATGTTCATAATGAAGGGTTTTACGCAGGTCTGCCTCAGATGTACGATAATCTGCATCAGCCAGGGTTATAAATCGTTCCTCCTGGAAACTTGCAATATCCTAGTTGCATCCTGTACCTCGGAGCATGGGCCGCCCTTATTAACGTAGACGTTAAACTTTATTGGCCTCTTTCGACTTTTACCTACTTTTCTTAACGACATGGTAAAATAGAATCTTGAAAAACGAGCACAAGTAGGCGACTCTAAGCATCAGATCCGTTCGTAAGCAGAGGAAAAGATAGGCGGATGTACCTATGAGAAAGATCAAGAAGGGTCCTTGTTAACTGCTATAACGAACGCGCGCGTCGGGACTTGTGAAAGCGATGCACTATTATACTTTACATTGTGCCTCGAGGTTGTCATTGCACTTCAGTGTAACCTGCCGCTTTCTAAGAAAATATATGTATGCAAGGAGATTGCTGAAAACTATTATCCAACGCTAACGTGAGTCGCCATGCTGAGGTTTGGGTGCCAAATTCAGTTGGACCGCAGTCAAGTTGACAATGCACGTAACTATTCCGAAAGCATGCACTCCCACCGTCCTTCTAATCCAATTAATGCAAGTCCATCCACTTGAAGAAAAGCCGCGGGACAATTAGGTCCAAGTTCTGCCCCTAGACACTCGTGAGGCGTCCACGGTCGAAGACCTGTTTTTTTCCAAGGGTCCGTTGGATGGTCCTTGAGCAGCATTCCCGACGTCATTGTTACGAGGCCTAAGCGCTCGTGGCAATGACTGCACGAAAACTTCCCGGCAATACAGCCTACCTCGAAAATTGATATACGCACCAGAAGGGTGTTTTTCGTTGAGCGGTCGAGGGCCACTCTGCTCCTAAGTAAATTAGGATCGGGATCCCAAATGGTGGCGGGAGGGTTCTCCGTAAGGTTTTTCGTCACCGATCGCTCGGGCAAGAACGAAAGCCCGCCCACTTGACTGTGAAAAAAAGGGTAGTAAGAAAAGCTCGCTGCGAGAGCTATACTCCCTTTCTGGCGCTGGCTGCGAAAGTGAAGATGAAACGATACCTCGTTCAACCTGGGACACGCGCAGGCCTGCACACACGCATGTGTGTACCGTCGTGCACACATGTCCCTGTCGAGGGAGAAAGGGCGGAATTGAAATCCGCATATACGGGCGCCAGGAGTTCCGTCCCCTTGGGAGGATGGGACAGCTAATTCCCTGGTAAAGCAGAAGCGACGAGATCCTCGGATACACTCACCCACACATACTGCCCTCCCGCACTATCGGTTTATCGTTGCCGAATTACAGACACGTATATTTAATTGCGACGACTGTGCTGATCAGCGGGAGCCACTCGCTAATGTTACCGCAGCTAGTTCGGTAACAGCTAATTTGCTATAGTCAAATATACCCAGATACACTATCATTTTAATGCAAAGTACACCGATGGGGAAAAATTGAAACTATTCCAAATCGGTGAAAGCTCGATGCCAGACTTTTAATTTGACCCACAGAAAATATGAAAGAGCCGTTTCCACCTGCAGGAGCGAGTCGAAAAATGTTAAATTGCCGACTGGCATCGTTATCCGGTAAATCGAAATCTTGGCTTTAATGTCGGGTGTACGTTCTAAAGGAGAAAGAGCCTGGTTAATAGAGCGTCGGTACGGACTCGGTGGCAGCAGCTAACGCCGGAAACCAATTTCGTTCCCATTAAAATGTAGTTTTGTCTATAAGCAATACAGTCGGCCGCGCCTTGGCCCCATCGAAATTGGGTCGACTTATTTCCATTCTCTCAGTCGGCAGACTCGCAGTGCCAGCAGAAGGGTCATCGGAGAAGCTTCCACCGCTAAAATGGCAACGCGTGCACCCGTATTGATTCGCTCTCGCGGCAACCTCCGCAATATTATTATAATCCCTGCCACGATACCTTACAGTGGTGCATAGCATTTTCCAATCTTATTCCATCACTATGTTAATTTGCAATGCGACACTGTAATTCCGTAACAATAATAATTCGTTTAAAGAGTTTAATCTGAATCTTGCGTTACTGGTGCAATTACCTTTGGATCGGACGATTAATCAGCAATTAAATAGCTCATTCTTATGCTCTCTAAAACCTTAACTCCCCAGTGCTTTAGTGCTTTCAGTATATGCTAATGCTTTAGAATAAAGTTCACGAATTAACATTATTCCATCGGTCGAGATATGCTGCAATTAATTGGATCAGAACGCGAATACCGTTTAGGACATGTCGTTTGATAACTGTCAGGTGCACGAATACGTGGCAGCTGCACTCATTGATAAGACGTACACGGCCGAAATGCTCGCGATCAGTAACCGTCAGAGCAAATCGTAAGGTGTACAGTCCGATAAGGGAAATCCAGCACGCCAAATTGTATCTGTACTCTGACAACCGGAATATTACGATAGCATTGCCCGAGGGACAAGCTCCTTGAGGAATTCGAATAATTTCTCGAAATAATTGGATGTCGGCCTCAGATTGAAACAATTGCCAGTAAATATACATCTCGTTTATTGGTAACGTTCGCTTCTTATTGCTATTGCAATATCTGACGATTGCGCTCAAGTGCATAATGAGTATCGCTCGAATAATCGTAGCACAGCCATCGAAAGAGCGTAACTGTGTAAAATGTCCAATATTATTGAAACCGATGAGTAATGTGCAGTTTAAGAATGTTATGTTTGATTGATACTAATGATTCCGTTTGCGAGTTTGAGTATGTAGTCAAGTGCAATTGTTTGTGAAATACTTGTTTCATTTGCTCTTTGGAAATGTGACGTAAATTGAATGATGTATTCTGGATGTCGAGCGTACACGACTTTCGAGCTATGTATTCCCTTACGCGAAGCAAACAGCCCTTTATAAATGGCTATCAGTATATCCCAACTGAGGAATTTAAAATTCGAAAGGATTCACAATTTGTACGTATTTAAGAGCGCCGTCCGTGTAATAGGTAGAGTGAAGGGCTGCTCCATTTGCTGGTATTCGGCACGGTATGCTCAAATTAAACTGGAATTAAGTTTCCAGCCGACTCCAACAAGCACGGTAATGAAATTCGAAAACTGCGCAAGCTGAACTACGTAATTCTGCCGTCTACTATCTAATATACGTCCGCCAGTTGAATCTCCATAGCCTTAGACAGGTTTCTTGTACCGCGCGCGGAGATGGAGAGTGGCTGTACAATTAGTTCTAAATTGTAGCCGACGTCGCGTGTCGTGCAAATGGATTCATGAAACTTTGATAATGGTAATGTGTGTTCGGCTATTAATATTATGTTCCTCGTCATCTCTGTGTATTAACATGCTGGTACATTTCCGTACATGAGTTTTGCAACTGGAACCGGAAATAAAGGACCGTTTCCCTAATCCGAGAAATTGCATGTTGAATTCCAGCTTTCCTAGAAAATACAATATACACCTTCAGTAGGAAATCCACCACATCATTTCAACTTTCTATGAAAGTGGTAAAACATCTCGAAGACATGTATTCTTTAGAGTAATCTATGAAAACTTATTAAAGTTGAAATGCATAGAAGACGTGTATTGTAGACGGGCCTGACATTATTATCATCTCATTATTGTAATATTTCACGAGGGACACTGAAAGTGTTGCGCTGTTGTTTGAAGCGGAAGCAATTACCGAAGGCGACGAGCGGTGCTGATGCTCACGCTAATGAAAGAGAATAAAGAACAAACCTCCATTGGCGATGGGAAGTGGGAGGACGGCTAGCAAGATGACCGTAGGAGATAGGTCCTTTCACCGAAATAGACACTGGGGCCGCTACTGTTGCAGTAATAGCGGAAACACGTACACACTGTTACGTACATTACAGGCGGTAGCGTATGGGCGTGACCCGTATATTGCGATCGAAATTGACTGCCAGGAGCACAACAGTCCCAGTAGCGCCGAGGGAAGCGCCTTCGACTGTGCAATCGGAATTACACGATGGCCACATTATTTACTGGAACTTACAATACACACGTGCAATCGCCAGCGGCCACCTTCCCCGTAACAAGTTTTACTTCCACCACGCGCTAATCATAAGTAACATAGCGATAGAATACCAAGAGAAAACTATGCTGGCGGGGGCACAGGGTGGAAATAGGATATTGGCGAAGGTTGGTTCACACTGCCGAATGGAAATTGATCGTTTTCGTGTTGATTACCAAGGGGCTCGGCCGGAAGTTGCCAAGAGGCGAGAGGATGCCGCAGGAGCTCGGGGATAGCGATTACAGAGTGAGGACGAGGGTGTGTGTACGGCGCGCACCAGCGGCCTCTTCCGGGTCACGGTGCAGCACATTGCGGTGGGGTTGGATGGAGCTGGGGCATGACAGAATTATAACTACAGACGTGTGTGGCCCCCGCACACGCAGATACGTGTGCGACCAACACGCTTGTAATCGAGTCTGTGGGGAACAACCTCGTTATCCGACGCAAGAAGTCGCTTTTCCCGATGGAAACTATGTCTCCGACTTTCAATCCCACTCCCCGGAGGCTTTGCCCGCCACTGGCTGTTCTAGTTGGCTCACGAATGACGCGCAAATGGATTTTTAAATCGTCCTCAGTCCGACGGGATACACGGAGATTCTCACGGCAGCAGTGTGGTAGGAACTGGTAATTCCCCAATATTACTGTCTCCACCATTCACATCCGATGGAAACTGAATTTAAAATGTTGTTGACAAACTCTGGAGCCGCATTAATGTTCGTTATGCACGTATGAGGCCACTTCGAAACGGTTTCAGTCAATTTTCCAGAGAGATTTTCACCATTTCTGGCTGCGCAGTCTGTTTGTTCATGTCGGGTGATGGTATTCGACCGATTTCATGTACGCTAGAACTGGGAGGTAGGTGAAACCATGTGCAAAGAACCTCATTATGGCGGAGAATGATCTTGACTTCTTCTTTGGCGACGCCTGGTATCCCCTGTGTCTTTCGCGTTTTCCCGCCCAAGACTGCTTCTCACAGCTGATTCTTTGCTTTTATTCGCAGCCAACGTGCCGGAAAATCAGGCGACCTGCCCGAGACAGTTATGTCTGGCGACCCCGAGAACATCGCGTCCCTTGACAGGACTGTTATAATCGGAACACACGCGAACTTTCATTTCCAAAGTTCCTGTGCAGGGTTTCGCGTCCCTTAAGCTTCACCGGAAAACACGAATGCATTTAGTTAGGTAACAATCCTTCAGGTTTGGATATTTGAGAAAGTGTTGTTAATGGCGAGAGTTTTAGGTTCACGAAAATCTTGAATTTCGCCGCCTCTTTATACTAGAGTATTTCATAGCTGATGTTCTCGGCGAATGTGATTGCCTAAACTTTGCTTTAACTACGCCAGTATTATTAACTCATTATGTTTCAAAATGTTGCGTTTCCTGTGCAGTTTTTGATCTGTCAATTGAGAAACACAATATTGGCGATATTGTTTCCTATTTTAAGTTTGAACTTTTTCAAAAACCCTCATGCTTCGGCTGCATTATTATTCCAAGACTTCCATTGCACGATGTGGTTGGGTAAGGGAGAAGGCTCATTGTCGCAAAAGTTCCCAGACGAGTTTCTTGTTGAACTTTGCCACAGCGAGCGTGGCTTGTTTAATAGCTCGGATCGATTCTACTTTGGATTCGCTTCTGTAACCGCTGTAGACACGATAGTTTTTAATTGGATTATCGACAAGCCCCATCACCACCACAAAGATTATAGACAGTCTGCCTTCCGCTTGTCCTGGTTGGTGGTAACATTGTTTGTGAACGCTCAAATCTTCTTGCTAATATTCTCCTCGCTTAATGACCAAACTTTCTCGTACTTGTTCCTTTTTTATCGACAGACGCTGAGGGAGAAGTACGCGCGATAGGGGGAGAGAGGGGGAGAAGGAGTGAGCGCGGGGGAAGAAACGTCGTGACTGCAAGTAATTATGTGACTTACTTAAGTTTCCGGCACCGGCACTAGTAATTGAGTACATTCTTTCTGAGATTGCGTTCCCCTCCCGCCGACACGGTTCCTGCCTCCACGCAAACTAGAAGCGTCACTGCTCTCCCTGCTTATCGTGTTATCTTAAAATAGATTTTTATCCCCTGCCGGCGCGGAGAGCTGGCCGTGGTAGTTGGGAACAAAGTTTAAGGAAACTCCGCCGCTGTCCCATTTATCGGGCGGGGTCGTTTGAATAACATTAATCATAATATATCATTCTTGGAAGTTGCCCTGTCATCGGTTATGGCCTTGCCTTGCCGATAGTCATTCGATCGAGCCGGTTATAAATTTGGCAAGTATTTTTGCGCTTCCGCAATGGGAAGACGCTCTCAATTAAATGCTGAGTTGGCCCGGACTTTCGGGAAAAGTTTAAAGTCCGAGTAAAATTGCAAGGCTGGTTGCGTAAAGGGGAAGATTAAGAAATGGACGAAACATTTCCTGGCCGAACTATTCAGTTAATTAGGCTCTTGGGAGGCGGTACAATTATGATTTTCCTACGAAAAGCAGGAAATTAAGTTTCCCCATACCGAGTGGCTCGCGGAGCGAAAAGAGAAGATGAGAGGGGGGATAGCAAAGTTGATCCCTTAAACACACGAAGCAGCGCGTCCGAGGCCCGGCTAAAAGAATTCACGTGTAGAGCCCGGCGAGACCTCGGCTGGCTTTAAATCACGGTTGTTTCTCGTCAGATGCAAAATATGTTTACCCGGCGGCGGCGTCGACAGCGTCGGCGGGGACGACGGTGACCCCGAGGTCGTTCCACCGGGTCCGGCTGAAATTATGTTTTCCCCGGTAATTGAAGAGGGTGGAAAAAAAATATTAAATGCCGGTCGAAGTTAAGGGACGTGCCCCGGGGGTCGGCTGCGAAGATGCCATCTTCATTCGACCTCTCGCCCCTTGTGTTTTTAACCTTCGCCCCCACGGCGCGGAGTCGCCCGCTTATTTTTCGTCCTTTCAGTTTCCCTCGCCGCCGTCTCTCTCGCTCGACGCTCCGAAGACAGCCGTTCTCGCTCTCGAGCATCAGACGCACGAAGTATCGTTGGTGCATATCAGTGCTCAAGTAAGCCTGCAATCTTTTTCGTAGCGTAAAGGGGTTGTAAAACGTCCGTGGGGCAAGACGTACACGACACTCTAGGAACGAATGCGGTCTTACTTTTCCGCATATGCGAGAGCTATGCATTCACATTCACACTGGTGTGTGCGGATGTAACCACGCGTGCCAGTGTGCCTCGCAGTAGCTTGCACCTGCGCACACAGGCGTACACGGACATACGCATCGTGAGAAATATGTTTTTGCAGCTGGCAGACATGACCGGGAAGATATAAAGTTGGCGATATTGCGGCGAGCTCGCGAAATAAAATCGCTTTCGAGACAGCTTCTTCTCTCTTTCTCTGCCTCTCTGTATTTCTCTCCAACTGGCTTTCGAAAGCCTTCGTCCTCGTTTCCGTTGTGCTGCGAGAGCGCGTTCTCCCGCCTCGCCGCTATCCACAGGGCTGTAGACCTACTGTCCGCTACTTTAGTGGCCTCTTCTTTCCGTCTTCTTGTCAACCGCTTGTTCTCCCCGGGCCCTTACCTCCTTGACAAGCCCCTCGTACGCGCGTATGTGCGACCTGAATTAGCCGTGTTGTCCCATCGCTGCGCTGGACCGACCGAGAGAAACTTTCCGCACACCGCTAGAGTCTATCAACGCCGCGCAACATGGAGCACGCGAGCGTCTATTCATCAAGCCATTGCACTTCTAGCCGGTAAAGAAATGGAAGTGCTTCTTGACAGGGTTTATTTATTTTCCTTGCAGGAGTTCTCGTCAACGGCAGCTTTGCCCAACCCTCGCACCATGTACCTTAGATTCAAGCGAAGTAAGTAAGCTTCCAATGGAAGATTCTTATTCCAGGATAAAAGCTTGCAATCGCGGGTTTCACAAAATCGTAGTGACTCTTCACTTTGTGCGCTGTCTCGACGTTCTTCTAATAAAATACATGTGATCGAGTGTTTATTAGCTATGCCAGTCCTCTGCCATTCGCGAGATTAATCCAATTACTGGCATTGCCATTGCAGTTTCTATTAGATTATTCCGATAATGTACACAATATGCAGGTCTCGCTAATTGGTGATCAGCAATAACGGAACAAATGGAAACACAGTTGACCCCCGGCAAAGTAAATTTTCGATGCATTCCTGAAGTCACGCTCCCAGTCAATAGCATCTAGCGAGCGTTCTCGGCAGCCGTGGCGAATTTTGCTCTTTTACCCTGCATAACAAGCGGCTAGATTTTTTCGCGCCTCCGACGGCCCGTGCGGTGGGTGGCGGGTGCTAACCCCCGCCGGAAGTGGCACTCACTCACTCATAGGAGGAAGAGCGGCTTTACGCTGAAGAACACACGCTGCAAGCGGTGGTAGGTTCGATGCTGGTGGTGGTGGCGGTGCTTGTTCCACTAGGTTTCTGCACTTGACTTTGAAATACGGTGCAACGCCACACCTCCTTAGATAACGGTGCAACTATTGTCCCGACACGCCCCGACCGGCGTACCACAATTTTTCCCGAAAACCCCTGGGAGAGCAAATTGATCCGTCGGCCGGCTGAACAGCCAGGGCATAAATTTACCTTTTCGCGGTATATACACACGCACACACAGACACATTCGTACGCATATGTATGTGGGGATATACATATGTATATGCCAGATCGATCGGCGGGCAGACTTTCCTTGAAATACGTGACACTTCTCTGGGCGCTTCGCGCCTAATCGGTAGTGGTTGAACGGAGTGGACTAGATGTGCCAAGAAAGCGGGGCAAAACTTTTCCGGCGCTCAGTTAAGTGCTCGAAACAGTTGCCAACATGGTATAGCCGGTAAGCCATAGTAGTTTTCACCCGACTCACTCCCCTCAGCCAGCTCTCGCCCTTTTACTCTGTTTCTCGCGAGGCATCCGCCCTTAAAAAGGGTGAGGAAGTAGCAGCGATCCAGGAAGAGCGGGCGCGGCAGTAAGATGGCACGGAAGGTGCAAAACAAAGAGGAAAATGATAGCGACGTCGACGAATGGCTCGAACGGGAGATGGCCGGAGAGAGGTGCGAGGGTAGGACGCCGACAGCCGGACCCGGGACAAAAGGAAACAGGCGCCGAAAGGTAGCGCACGAAGGGTGCAAAGCCCCCGGTGCTGCTGGCGCAGCTGCTACTACCGGGCCACGACGCCGATGAAATGTCCTGTCGCCGGCTGCCCTCACTTGCCTCGGCATATTGCCCAAAAAGGGGTTGTTTTCCACTGGAGGTCTCGATAAGTCCCGGGCGCCACGACTAAGTCACTTCTGTCCACTCCCTTTCGCTCCATGCCCGCTTGCCCGCGCCACCATGTATCTTAACCCCTGCAACGCCTCACGAAATTCGATAAATCTCCCACCCACACCTTTCACCGCCTCTCCACCAGTCAGCACTTTGATCGGCTCGCTTATGGAATTCCAGATATGATTAATACATTAATGAACATATTCAATATATCGCGCATCCAACTGAGAGCGACTCACTCAAAGCTGGGCACAAGCATTCCATTTCTATGCCATACGTATTCAAGAGAGCGTGCATGAGGGGTAGAGAGAGAGAGAGAGAGAGAGAGCGAGTGCAGATTAATATCTGTCAATTGAGTGAAAATGTAAATTTAATATGATCGACTAGTGCGCCCGGCATCCCTTTCAGCCGGCTAACGGACGTTATAGGATTCAGGGAAATGCAGTTACTTGCCGTAAATACTAGCTGGTTGATCCGTGTAACGGGATCGTGTGTAATGGGCATATCTCGGGGATTTTGAGGGATACGCGCTCGGAGTAACTAAATCAGCGTCGGGAAGAGCGTCTAACTTTTTACGAACTTAACACTGCTGCGCTCCCAGCCCTGGATCCCTGCCAAGGCGGTAGATTGTAGCTGCCAAAGATACTCCCGGCGAAGAATTGGAATCCCTGGGAGACTTATCATTTTACGCGCGACGCGCGTCCTGGCTTTATTTCATTTACAATTCTCTTATCCTGGCGTCGCATTCCAGGCCAGCCGACTAGCCGGGAGCGAACATGCCGGCAAATGGACTAGCAGGCCACTATTTAAGTGGGAATTTCCCAGCAAACATTGGGCTCTTTCACCGGGCGGATCACTCGCGACATCGCGACAGGAGGTACGAAATAGCCGGTTCGGGGAACTTTCTGATTGCCACGATAATGGCAAAGCTAACAGTCGGCGTCTCGGGGCAATAATTCTTTTGTCAACGAACCGATCGCGTGATCCTCGGCCGGATTCCCTCGATGCACGCGAGCGCCGGGCCCGATAGGGAATAATGTATACGGAGAGGCCGACAAAAAGTACGTGGCGGGGACTTTGCTTTCCTTGGCACCGGCGCGGCCGGTATCACGATTCCCGGTAGGACAGCGAATTCCATAAATCAAACTGTTTATGTACGACGTCGAGTCATTATGACGTGGCCTGAATAGCCCTGCCACCCAATGTATTCCCCATCCGCTCTGCGACCTTAGAGCCGATGCTCCCGGCTCAAGTAATAATCTCGGCGATAAAACATTCCCTCTTGAAAAGGTGTGTACATGCCGGAGTCGTAAATTTTTGGAGCGCGAGTCGAGCCGTCCCTGCGCTTCTGGGCTCGTCTCCTCCTTGATACTCGCTCGACGCCTCTCGCGGACCATTTTAATGCGGTAGTATACGCTCTACGTGGAAAAGCTTCTGCCGGTGATTTCATCTATGATCCGCTCGCGTACGGGGATTTTCCTTTGTGCTGGCGCCACGCTGTACGTATCAGTAAATAAGTATCAGACGTGACTGGCGCTGCCGCTCGCTCGGGGGATCAAAACATATACGAGACACGGATCACGTATACCGCAAGACGCTCGGAAACTCTGTATATCAGCACTATTTTTCCGCACAGCACACGAAACACTTCTGTCGAGTACGCTACATCAGACAGTTCGCTTTCTCGTGCCGGAATCGCTTTATAGAATTGTCGCCGCTACAATTGCGAGCGATGTCTCCTGCCCGCACCAAAGTCGAGCTCCTGGCTATTGAGAGGTTCAGCTTGACAAGAGCTCTGAAAGGACACCGACTCTTCTCGCTCGCTCGTTAAGGCCCGACAATAATTCAGCCGGCAATTGGACGCTCCTGGCAGGAATGAGGCTGTCCGACAAAAAATCATGGGTATAAAGAGGAGGAAAAAGAAGGAGCGGCGGGAGAGGCGCCAGGAGAGCCTCGTCGGCCAAGTCTTTTCTTTGATTGATCGCGAAGCAAGGCACACTAATCGAAGATGCTCCCGGATGATGGATCGCTCCTATGTTCGACGGGATCCTGGATTTCCGGCGATCTGCTCCTCCAATAAATCGTCCCAGGCAATAATTCTCGAATCAAGTAGTACCCGGGAGATCGCAAACTATTTCATCTTCGTCTAAGCCTTCGCGTATGCCTCAGCACGTACTCTTCATCGCGCCGACATTTCTATCACGTAACAATCATAACTGCCATTCTTTATCACATTTTGTGAAGATCCAGCCCCCAACACTCACTCTAAGAACCGAGGAAATGATGAATTAAAGAATTACAAGCTCAACAGTACTTTGTTCACAACTCGAGAGCTGAAAGCGCTGTAATTTATTCGCCCGATAAGAGTGTTACAAGCTTATTGCAAACCAATTACTTTGAATGCAGTAATGCAATTGGAAGAGTGTTCGGGCTATGCGAGGTACTTAAGTAGAGCATTTAATCCCGCCGTGTGCCCCCTCGCCCCCGCCCGCAATACAATACGGATACACGAATACAGCAGCAGTAATGTAGTCCCAACATTTTAATTAAATTCAGCACGAGGCGGCAGGCAGGAGAGCGTTGCGCTAAATTGCAAGCGACCGGTGTACGAAACTTGCGACCCTCACTGTGTACATCCGATGAGCTTCCTCTGTCTTTCTACCAGCTCTCTTCCCCCCGGGCCGGCGTACTGCCATTGAGAACGGCGGAGGCACAGTACAGAGCGAAGGGGGTGATATTCCGGGGATTGGCGAGAGCATCTCTAAAGAGTGTCGGGCGGCGAGCTTTCTTGTATTTTTACATCCCTCCGGTGGCCCTGCGAGAACGAGAGCGCTCAAGCATGGCCGCCTCGGACCGGCAACATTCTCCGGCGACCCTCTCCCCGTCGACGACGTCCGAGAGTTCCGGCGTCACCCTCGTTATTGTTCCTTTTTTTTTTCAATTTTCACGCCGGCCCTTTTTCCACGACGCCATTCTTGGCCTGGCTGGCTGCTGGTGTCGCTTATACGGCCCGCTGAAATATATGAAATGCCAGGCTGCATCCGCGCGCGACATCGTTCTCTGTATATGTAGATGCGCGTGGCTAGCTCAACTCCGGCACACCAGTCGGGCACACCTATGTATAGAGAGCTCAGCCGGGTTAGATATACTTCGCTTCTAGCTGGGTTGGCTGGCTGGCTGGCTGGCTGGCTGGCTGGCTGGCTGGCTGGCTGACTTCTCTTTTTCACCGGACAATCCCGAGCGCAATTGTTTTATGCGCTCGGCACCATCGGCCGAGGGGTGAAAATTTGCATAGGTACTCCGGGGGACGTCAAATAAACGCTCACTGCCGAGGGCAGGGAGTTCAACGAGCAGTCCTGAACCGACCAACCACCACATGGAATATCCCTCGCCAACGACCTTACGATCAGGATGTCGACAACCTACTTGGGTATTCCTTATCGGCAGCCGCGCCATCATCGTGAACTGTCGGCAGTATCGGCGCCGTTTCAACCTATACGCGAAGAATAGAGGACGTCGGGATTCATGTTCGACTCGACGTCTTTCTACCGCGAGAGAGTCCGGGAGAGCCGGTAAATTGCCTCGTCGGCGCACGTGCACTCTCGGCTGACCAGTTTCCTTGTTACGATGAGCCCCTAATTTCGGGACTATGCTCGTCGAGCGTGCCAATGGATTTGCCGAAAAATTGCCAATTTTTGACGGGGCACCGAGCCGTGAAAGGTAGAGCAGCTATTCCCACAAAGCCAGTGCCACGAAGGACAGTTTAATTAAACTGTGCGCGAAAGTTAATTGGAAAATCTGAACTATGCGATCTCCAGCACGGCAGGCTAAGCGGCACCGTATTTTTCCTCAATATGGAATTAAAGGTACAGATATAAACGAGGCTTAAAGCCGATCGTGGGAAGAATCCATTCAGTATGGAAACTAGCGGCGGCGAGCTTCGCATTACCGCGATATTGGAGGGAAAGTTATTAAACTATAAAACGGCACAGTCCCTTCGCACGCGCCGAATGTGCAGTTCGAGCCGGCGCGCACGTTAAAGTTTGGGGAATTGCCGATGAAATTAGCTCGTTCGATGAGCGCACTTAGTGGCGCGCATATTTAACTAAAATACTTGCTCGGGTAAGAATGCCGGGGTATAATTATTATGGACCATACATGTAATTACTATTCCTATCCGCGAGCAGGAATCTAACTTAGTAAGTAAGGTAAATAAATGGTCAGCAACGTCTCGTAGAGTCCGGCTGTATGGTTAATTGAAATGTTCCTAGCTCATACGCGAGCGGAGGTCACGAGCTCTCAAGGGGCTGGGTCGGCCGCTTTTGTGAGCCTCCTGAATGACAGCACAATGCCGTGACACGCTTACGTATTGGCGCGTGGACAGAGCCAAGGGATTGTCGGCTGAGCGGGTTAAGTGTAATTAGGCTTCAAAAGAACTACCAAGAAATTTAATTACGAGCCTGTGGAAACAACGACGGCGTCGGGCCAACCCGCTTATCCAGCCGGAGAAAGAATGCCCGTCGTGCGCGGAGATGAGCTCTCGCAACCGTCGCCAAAGAAATCTCGCGAGATGGTGTTTTTTGCCAGTTCGGACTGTCCCCGGCGGCCGTTCGGCAAAGTGAAGGAAGCTGGGGCGATCCGAGTATCTCATATAACGAGCACTGCGAGGCGAGCCGTAGGGAAGTTTAAAAACTTCAAATTAATTTCACCCTACGCCACCTGATTTGAGCGGGGCGTCGCCGAGCAGAATTTAATTGCTCCGAATCCACGCACACGCCTCTGGAGAAGTTTTAATGCCTGTTCGCTATATGGAAGCCAGCTGCAGTCCGCCGTCACGTTCAACTAAATATTCTTTTCACGCAGCCGAGCGAAATCTGCGGCTGCAAATCCTGCTTAAAACGAAGAACGGTGTCATTCCTTCCGGTACTCCTATAAAACTGTTTGAATCGTGCCATTCTAATTCTCCCGTCTGTGTCGACGGACTAATTGCTTCGTCGAGCATTTTTCGACTCCTCTAATCGATTCGGCTATACATATAGTATGTTGGAAAATGGTCTTTCCTTTGATACCATTCGTCGACCGTAGAAATCATTCAGGTACGATTCTCGGTTGTTTGAATTCTCATCCGAATAGAAGGAAGCCAGCGAGAGACAGAGAGAGAGGCGACGGAGTTATAGGTCTCATATAAGAAGTGGGCATAAAGAAAGAAAATCAGTGATGAAAGAAGACATAGAAAAAGAAACAGCGAGAGAGAGAGGGCGAGTGAGCCAGGAAGCTGGGAGAGTAGGAGAAAACAGAACGACAACGGGCTGCAGTAATCTAGATCCAGCAGCGATTTCCGCACAGTGACTCGTTCCTCGACTCGCCCGCTTCCTCCCCAATTTCTCGTCGGCCAGGCCGCAAGCTCTTTCCCGGAGTCGACTGGCTTTCGCCGGGGCTTCCACCGAGACCCGCTCCCGGCGCGGCGCGTTGCAGATTTTAAGTGGTCTGGCAAAATAGCCTTGGAATTCTATGTAATTTGGCGCTGCCGCTGGAATCCGCGCGATTCGTGCCCTCGTACTCGCCCACTCCATATATGTAGGTACCTTCGCCCCCGCCCAGCCACCAGGGTGTGTGTTCTTCTCGAAATGACTTCGTCGCGACACCACCACCTTCACGTCGCGTGTGACAATTCCCAGAGCGTACCTTTGTAGACTCGGCAATTGATAACAGAAGTTTAACCACCAAGCGAGCATCAGTGAAATATGATAACTTTAATTCCACTTTATCCTCAGCCGGTGAGCAGTTAACTGGCCAGAGCAGTATCGCATTTCACCATTGCGTGTACGCCGTGTGACGATCGCGAATAAAATCATATTAGTCAGGTTACCTGACTCAAAGTCGCATGAATTTAATTACACCACAAGCAGAATCGAAGTACGAAGTAGGGTTACGTAAAAGTATTCAAATTGGCGCTACTCAAGTTATCTTCAAATTACGGGAAAGGGACCCTCAGTTGATAGGATCGAAACTTGATAGGATATCTCAAATTAAGTAAAAGTCCGCTTTGGCAAAGTACTTCAAAGTTACATAGAGTTTAAATCGCTTTCAGTTCAGTAATTCTACTAATGCGGCCGGGGCATAAATCACCTTCTGATTATTACCGATCTGCCTCCTTCTAAATGAAGTGATATAAACCAAGTTTGAAAATAGGAACCACAATAGATGGTAGCAGATAATGTATGGATCCGTTTTGCGATTTCGAAACACATTACACGGGTCTCCAATTAATCAAAGTGTCCAAGTACCCTCCCGATATGTACAATCGAGTTAAGTCACGCTGAATGGAAGGAACCGGGGATAATTCGAGCTAACTTCAGATTTGGGCAATGCCGGCCCTAAGGCCAAAGTCTGGCGGGTCGATGACATTTATTCCCAAGGGCCATAACTCAGCGTCCTTCGAACTGGCGCGGTAAGTTTTCGAACTTAGATTAGCGATTCAATTTCGGCGTCTAGTAAATCATGCTTCAAATCGTTTTTTAATCGGAACACGGGATAATGGAGGGAAAGGGCAGTCCCGATGGCCCTGGCATGCCGCCACATAGCACTTCCCTTTGATTTCGCACTACCCTTTAACGCGCACTTGTCCCACACAGTTGAATGACCGATTGGTCCGGGGCACGTGACACCGACGAATCCGCAGATCCCTTCGCTTTTACGGGCCCTAATTACCGTGACAATCGGCCTGGTCGCACGTTTCGTGCGCGTCCAATTTGCAGAATTTTCCCATCAAACGCTCGTAACGCGCCGCCGAAATCGTTCGGCGACGGACGCTCGGTGCGGTTGCCGCGCGGATCGATGAATCTTCCGGAGATACAAAATCCGCGAGGAGGGGGTTCCGGGGGGAGCCGAGGGGACGGGATCATTGCAGTAATTAAGGGAACAATGGGGACCATCAACAATTATGGAGTGACATCAATCGCGTATACGCGGTGCCCACCGTAAATAGTCAATCAAGTAGGAGCCGCGCTGGCCTAGTTTGTACGGAGGACGCCGACCCCGGGAGGATGGTTATTGATAAATAAACGCATTTACGAGGCGGCAGGAGTGCGGGAAAGGCACTTTTCATCTGTCCCTGTACTTGGAAGGAGGAACGGGACCAGCAGGAACCGGGAATATGGGGCGACTAGAAATTAATCGAGCTCCCCTGCTAGCTAACTCGTTCGCCGACGGCTACGGCAAGTCGTTTAATTCCCAGCTGGAAAGTGGTCTGCGTCAGTTGGAGCGTAATCAGTCACGTTTCGGCTGCCCACTGAAAGCAACGCGCACACATAAAACATGGAGATTGCTGCTTCGATTTCGTACCGTTTATACTGAAAGAGAGCGAATATATACGCCCGAGTTCCGCTGCGCTCTCGATATTAAATGGTCCACACTCATACACGGTTGACTTCCACTCCGATTGCTTTCTGCTTGCTCTTCTACCCCGAATGTTTGAGGGGAACTCGCGCAAACAGCGACAACACACTAAGAAGCGTGAAGCATTGCCCTTTGCAATATGTGTCACTTGCAAATCTTGTAAAGGACTTTCCAGTTTTCTCTCTTACTGGCAGCTACAGAAAATCTGATAAAATCTAGCAATTGTGTAGACTTGACTCCGTAGACTCGAGTAGATTCCTTTGACGCAGCGCGGCATCGCGCGGAGAATTAGAGATGCGCACTTGGTGATTTTGTTTTATGACGAGAGCAAACAGAGCCTCAGTTTCCGCCGACCGACAAGTAGTTTTCCTCGGAAAACAGGGCGCTCCCACCCGGCAGATGCTAGTATCGCGTAGTCCGAATTTCCGCCTAATGGAAGTTCCCGATGAAACTTTGAATTCAGTTAATGCACGAGCACTCGTCGCTCCTTCTTCCGGCTGTCTTCGAAGTTTCCAGCGGGCGGAGGCGGTAACGGGGGGGCCTGGGGTGCCAGGAAATTCGCAATCACACGGCCGCCTGCACTCACAATTTCAGCCGGCAATAGGTAACGCCCGGCTCGAACCTCTCCCTGCTTCTCTTCCACGCTGGGGGGAGAGGGGGAGTGCGCGAAGAAGAATAAGAAGAGGGTGGAAGAAGAAGGTGCCAAGTTTTCGAGGCGCGAACTAATAATCGAATCCCCAAGTTCGCGGAATTTGTTTCAACTCTTGGAATACTTTGGAATAAGGCGGCGAAATTCCCTCCGCCGTTCCGCGCCGCGCTCGCCGCCTGATTCTCATCGCGCACGTGCGAGAACACTGCGCGCACTCAGACGTTACCGGGTGTCTCTTCAGAAGTAGAAGCTGCCGCCGGACCACCAACGGGAATGGGTGTGAACCGTGAAAATAATCTGTTCCTTCGCCTCGGAAGATAAACTGCCTTTTCTTCTGCGCCGCTCGCCTCGGCTCTCGGCGCCGCCGAGTTCGTTCGTCCCATATTGCCGATTTCGCATGACGATCTTCTTAATGCCCGTCGATCGCCGAACGTCATTTGTGCGTTTGCACGCTCGAACCGATGGTGTGCGTATATCAGTTTGCCTCGCGGTGGTGCTCCGAGCGGCAAGCGTTTCTTTTGCAGATTTATGCAGGACACCCCGAGATTTATCTCCTCCATACGCGGCGTACAAAGGTAGGGGGAGACAAAGTGGGGAGGAGAGTGAGAGAAATAGTAACCATTGTGGTAAAAAAAAAGTAAAGTGTAATGGAGAACGAGATATACGGTGGCCAGCGGGCTGCGATTAATTTCATCCCCTAAAAATATCCTTTTACCCTAGCCACTTCGTGTTCCACTCTATCACGCCGCACGGAGAGCCGCTCTCGTGAGAACGACCAGCTCAATCAGAAAATTGTTATCTTAATAGAAATTCCAGGATCTGCACCGATTAATATTTGAGCATATTGACGCAGTAATGAGTAAATAATAAGAGCCGCAGCGCTAGTTGCGATTATGAATTAGAGAAAGCTAACGAGGCTGTCAAGCCTCAATTAACTACCGGCCATTTTCGGACAGAGCCGGGGCGAAATTACCGTGTAGCTTGGCGCTACGCCGGCCGAATGTATCTCAATTACCGTTCAACCGTGCGCGCTTTCCGTGCAAACGAAAACGATGACCGAATTATAGCCGAGCGCCCGCTCGCGCGCACTTATAGCAGGTTGAATAATTCGCGTGGGCCGCGAGTTATCGCGCGAACATCACCGCCGGGAAATAAGCGGAGCGAGAGAAAATAGGAAAAAGGAAGAGCCGTCGAATTTGCTATCGAATAAAACCCTCGGAACAGACCCACTATAATTCAATATGCCAGTATCCCGCACAATATTCCTGATAAATAAAACGGTATCCACGTAGCGAATTGATTTCACTCCGTTATAATTGTATACAGGACGGTGGAAACCATATCGGAGTTTAATGAGGCGCCAGCTGTATGTTTAAGTGCGCGCAATTCGGGTTGTCGAGTTACTTAATGCCTGCATAAGTTACATTTCCCGGAAATTCGTTTAATTCAAAAGCGATATTTATCCAAAGCCTGGTCAGTCGTCGGAGATTGAAGAGCTCGCTCTGGTCACAGTCGCTGCCCCGGGCCTATTAAAGCCAGTTTATTTTTATTTCGCCGCCCATCGAAGTGATACAGTGGAGTTTTAACGACCTCAATTCATCTCCACATCAGGAGTGCGGTCGAGCCGCGTCGTCGTTGTCCTCGTCCCGTTTGGTCGGAATAATTTACAACCGGACACGAAGACTCGACGCAACCTGGCTGACCTTCGTTATTCAGTGTAATTAATAAAATGATTAAACGGCTGGCCACTCGGCCACCCTCATTAATTACCCGGAATGACGAGAGATATTACTAATGGGCCCCTTTCGACCCGCTATTCGGCTGAATGTTCCCTGCACTTGCGACGCCCTCTTTTCAATAATGGCTACCTTCACCAACGCACCAGCCCTCCAACCTCCCCTTCATTGCAACCACCTCAATGGACCTTCTTTTTCACTCAACTATCCGCAGACGTCCCAAATAATATTCAGCGAACGCGCTCTCCAGCATGCTAGAGCAAAATACATCGCGCGTTCCACTGGAATTCTGATCGACAATGGGAGATGAAAACTCATTCAGCGATCGGTGGTCGGTGGAATCTGTAAACGCGCTGGAATTCATGGGGATAAATGAAGCCCGAGTTTTCTTTCGCCCATGAAAGAGCAGGGGAATACCAGAATGCAAGCTGAAGGGACAGAGCGAATCGAATTGTTTGTCTTGGAAAACGCGTCAAATATGTAGAGAATGTACCACACCGTTTTACCTCCTTTACAGTTCAAATACTCCACTTTACGCCTTACTTTTGTGCTTCGTGACATTACGCTCAGCGAGCAAGTGTAAAAAATTGCAATTCCACTCTCGAAATTCTCTAAAAACGGTTGCCGAAACCAATAGGAATTGGACTCGGTTAGCTACCGAAAGAAAGAAATGGCCCTTAAGGATCCAGAATACGCTTAGGTCTCAGAGGCAATCTCTTATTGCGCCGGCTTGATCTCCTCTGGGGGGTGTCTGATCAATCGGCTGCTATTTAGCAAGAATAGGGAGGAGTGTGCTTGGGGGTACATTTAATAATAGGATGGGCGCATATGAAGTTCCTCCCCTGATGGCTACTTGGAAGGGTCGCCGCGCCGGAAGGATTCTCAGCGCCCTTGTTGTCTGGCGTGGCACTTAGACGAGGCTCCTTCGGAGTCTCTCCCTTTTGTGATGATGTAGTGCGTCGTGCTGCGCGCGGTTCTCCCCTCGAGTAGCAGACATCTTCATCAGGCGGACTCGTCACCCGTGCCATCACTGTCGCGACGTCGAAGTCCTTGTCGTCTGCCGGTAACTGGTCTAATACAAATCGATTGCAGCGTAATCCCCGTGCAGCCTTGACACTAAGCCACTCCATACAGCGTCTGCCACGAGAGCACCAACTTCCCGACAGACTCCTAAATATCTTTGCTACTATTTCAAGTTTGCTATCCCAGTTGCTTGAGCATGGCGCGAGCGCCGGTTGCTAGCGCTCGATTCCCAGGACTTGTTTCCCTTAGCGGGGAGAGTTACCTCCGCTGTAATACGTGCTTACACGATGCGCTTGATAAGATAACCCCTTGGATATCTCCCCATCAGGGCGCTTCCCCGGTACCGGTAATAAACAGGGGCGTCCCCCCACCCTGATATCGAGAGAGCGCCTGTAACGCTTTACGAGCGTCTTCCCAGCCCGGGGCTGGGATTAGTCCCTGGCTGACTAATCCGCCCTGTCACTACTGTAAACGTCGATCGTGTACATCCCGTTGCCAAGCAATAATTCCGCCGGCCGGCAGATCCCGGCTGGAAAGAGCCAATGCGTCTTTCGATCGGCCACTTTAATCGAATAATACTCTCGACCGGCTTCACCTGGGGATCCATTCGCGTCTCTCTTTATCCGCCAGCTTTTTCCATTGGTCTAGCGCTAGTCCCCGCGGTACACTTGGCTCTGCCATCTTCATGATCTGCCTGCCTGGAGGATCCCGGCGTAGGAGTCCAAGGCAAAAACAGAGTACGTAGCAGTGTGGATGTCGAAGTAGATGGCCGGGCATAGAATTTCATGAGGTACGGCGAGGAGGAGTATGCGACGACGCGATGTCGGAAAATCAACTTTTCGTTGGTATATGCCGCGGGTCCGCAGGAAGACGAGCCAGAGGCTATCTCGGATGCATCTTTTATATGGATTGCGGCGCGCAGCCCCGGTCGGGCCACGGAATGCTAAAAGGTTCGGCCACTCACTCGCTCTCTTACATTCTTGTTCCCTTCCACTTTCTATCTTCCCTCGTCTCCCTCTTGTCGGCTGTCTCGAAATGTTCAAGTAATTGCTATGCGACCTCTCGCACACACGTACACATCCGGCGGGCTTGGAGCATGTATGGATTATTAAAAGTAAATTTAAGTACCGCCGTCGCCCGACCACCACGGTCTCATGTTCTTTTTGTCGGGAACGCTGCTGCTGGCGCAGGAGCTTTGGAGTCTGTACAATTTTCCAAAGCCTCGACCACTTCACTGGGAAAGCTCGCGGGTGTGAGCTTGACCGACGCTTTGCCAGCAGCGACGCTGCTCGTCTAATGATATATTATAGGTGTACAGTGGCCGTCATGTCGCCGCCGTGGCTCGCAAAATATTACCCGGGACCGTTCGAGAAGTTGGTCCGCGACGTGAGCATGCCACCCTCTCCCACAATTTCCTACGCTGGAGTTCGCTTCCGGGCTGAGAATGCATTATCCACTGCCGGTGGAAGTTTGCCCCTCCTTGTTTTTTCTCCCTTCACGCTCCCACTCGCTCCCAGCGATCATCAGAGAGTGCACTGGTTCTCGACTTGCGGACGCGAGGAGCCCATCTAGCAAGGTGGGTCCTCCCTCGCGTTTTTGGACAGCTGCCTGAACGGCGTTCCAGCATTTGCGCGCGCGCGACTGTGCCCGATTCTCCCGCATAGTTTTCCAGACGCGCCCGCGACGCTGCACGCTCTCGCGCGCGCACTCCCAGCCGCTCGCCGCTTTTCTGGCTCGAATTTACGTCTGGATGTTTCATTGTCGTAATGCGCACTGGCTCCATCCGGCAGAGATGGAACTGGCGTAACTTGGGGGCCGGAATTAGTCCGCAGCACTAGACTAGATCGAGACGCCTGTGCAGACGCAGGACCATAGCCTGATGGTTTTACTGTTGCGGACTAGCATTTATGCTTTATACTCGCGACTAACTGAAATGTCCAATTTGCATTGGAATTCTTGACATTTGTGCTTTCGTTACTAAGCATGCTTTGTACTCGGGTACGAACTGTGCGAGCTGTGATTGTTGAAGAATGCTGTAAATGAAAGACGAGCAGTGTACTTTGTTCGCCGATTGTTAGCGAAATAATTTTGTAGGCAACAACGGTCGTCAAGTTGTGAGGTACGGCTGCCCTTTATCGTTAAACAATTATTTACGTGAAGGAAATTGCATTCCGTCGTATCGCTACCAGTTGGAGTACAATTAGTCTGGAGAGCGCAATAAAAGATCCTTTGAATGGAAGTTGTTGCTAGAGGTATGCGCCGACCTATTGCTTGGCCGGCTATGCTATTTAATTCTCCTTCCCCTCCATTGCTTTTATCATTGCGTGAAATAATAAATAGTTTTCATATTACTGCGGGGTATGTTAAGGGAGTAATATGCCAGTGGAATCTGAACGAAACTTTATAAGTGATTGCAGAAATGTAAGCTTTTGGGGTATCCACTCTGCTCTGCACGTATATCCTTGACCCTTGACCGTAACTCTGAGCGAATTTCCTGCACTCTCAGTAAAATCACACTGTTCATGCATTTACCTGCTCACTCATCCAACCATTCTTCTCCCTCGTATATCTTCACGCGTACGTTTTTCGAGCTACTAGTTTACGACTGGAGAAAGTCTGTTACATTAATTAATAATACACCCGTATTTCGAAGGAATAGCGGGCGAAGTTCAGCATTTACACATTCTCTCGTATTGCTAATCGGATATGTATCGTATGGTCGCAGTGCAACAATAGTCAGTCCGAAACGCTTGGAATGAAATTGTGGTTGACAGGATTTGACTCGCGGTCCTCGCAAGTTTTTCAATCAATCGGATATACTCCGACAGGTTTAGCGTATTATCCGAAATGCGATCGTCTCTCTGCAGCATACTCATATGTATAACAGGATGACGGGGCCCCGTTTTGAAAGGGTTTGACTGCGATTGAAACCGACACTCAAACGCAGCCATTTAAAATAATTCACCTTTGGCGTATAATTCCCTTGCACTTTGAAATAATTTTGTAAAACATAGCCAAGGAATGAAGTGCCTTGTAAAAAGGAAGCGGTGTAGTTGGAGACAGATATAAATTGAAGCATGGATTCCTTACACGGATACGGACCCGTATTTCATCGGCCGTAATTCATCGAGCTCGCTAAGCCCGGCTGAGTGAGGTGTATCAGATTATAAGCCCCGCATATGAGAAGTTGCCCGTTCGCGCTTCGCCTTGTCGGTTACCGGCGATTTGCATTTTAAGTCACTTGGTAACAGGATCTCCTCTCGGGCTGACTGTTTTACTCGGCGGTAGAGCCTCACACCCTCCCTGCCCACATCATGGGACCAGTAGCGAAAGCGGGTCCACATTTATGCGTGGTGACACGTAGACTAGCTTGTGCCCTTCGAGACTATAACCCCGTGTCTCGTCCCTCGCCGTCAAGGGTTGTCGACGGCACCAAGATCACAGAGGCAAAGGGCACGGCACGAAGGAGTGAAATTTTCCATTTCAGCTATAGCGCGTGCACAATGACGTACGATTATTGAAAGCGCTCCCCTTGCCAGCAAGCCGTACATGCCAGAACGCGAGCGCAGGGGGAAATAGGAAGAGAGAGTTGTCTTGAGATAGGAGAGCGAAGGAGGAGAATTCGTGCACGTGAGGATGAAGGGGGTTCCTTCACACGTGGCCCAGGAGCCCCACTACCCAAGAGAAACATATCGCGCGTACATGAGGCTCCTGGTTCTTCGACGTCTCAGAGAGATAGAGAGGCTGCTTTTATGGCGAACGCTGAAACATCTCATCTTCGCGCACTATGCTATCTCATTCATCTCTCTACCAAGACGCAATTCACAGTAGCACGGCTTTCGAGCCTGTCTGTTTATCAAACGCATTCTGCGCGCCAAATCGAACCCAACAATATGTCGTGGCTTGTTACCCGATATACGCTACTTTTCACTTTGCTAGGCGTACACGTGTTCACGCGTGCCTGTGCGTACATATGTGAAAGACGTGTATTGAGAATCAGTGATGCCGATAAAACTGCCAGTGACACGATTGAAATTTGCTCTAACCCAAGCTCTTGAGGGAAAACAATATCGCCGCTCAACGAGTGCTACGGAGGTCTCTGAACTTGGGGGAAGTTTAAGATCGGTCGATTAATCGATCGATCTTCTTTTCTCTCGTCACTCGGAGTGCGGGAGAGAGAAGAGGACGGAGTGGCAATGTCCATTTGAAGCAGCTCCGTCGATTTAATGGGGCGTTTGATATGCGTTGTTAAATTTACGATAATTCGGAAATAGCGCAGGTCGTTTTCTCGCTCGAATTGACGGGACAAGAAACGATCACACGGAAACCGGATGAGCCGGTTTGAGAGAGCATTAAATGGATGAATATGAAATTACTCACCCATCGCCGGAGCGTAAACGTTCAGATAGAGACAATCCTCGCTCTGATTTCGCAGATGGGGCAGGAGCCTTTTCAAATACTCGAGGCGACCTTTCGGCATACGCTCCAGTGCTTCCTGTTCGTTCGAGATGTCCGGCAGCTTTTGAGGGCAGACCGGGCCGACCGAGTCCGATAATCTATAAAGAGGAATTCGCCCCGGGTCATTCATGTGTCGAGGAGCCGGTGAATTGAGTGGCTCACGAGTGGTGGTCTTAACGTAATTGCACTCTACATTTCGCTACAAATACGCGCGGGCCCGCCGATGATCGAATCAAGCATCCCCTCTAAAGTATTAATTGCTTGGGAAATTGGAAACTTACAATTAGCCGTTTTCGAGGACACTCGGGAGTACGTTGCTCACCGACAAGGGCTTGAGGAATCCGGAATAATTTCTCGAAAATGTGCAGTAACGCAATTAGTGTGTTAATAAATCTGATCTGGGCTAGCCGCCCGCGGCGATCATCCTCGAGTGGCTAAGAAACTTCGGCATGCTTTCGTGCCCGTAAATCTTGTACCATTCTCGAGCGGGTCAAGTGTTGGAGGTAGAGGAGGACTAGAGGAAAGGGCGAGCGTAAAAGTTAAACGATGACTTACCGAACACCTTCCCAGGGGCTGGGCGCCCTCGTCGGGGAGAACCTATTATTATCTACAGGCGGCGTAGCGTACGGTATCCCTAGGTAGACGTCGATTGGTTTCAGGAACTTGGGGTACTCGAAGGTGCGTATCATCCCCTGCACCTCGCCGGATCGAGTCTGCACGATCCGCGGATTGGGCTTGCTCTGGATCGAGAGCGAGAGGGTGGCCGGCGCAATCAGGCAGACGAGAATCAGGAACAGTTCCATCTTGCCTTCCCGACCCTCCTCCCGCGAGTTCCACCGGCACGATTATGCTGCGATCACTCCACCCACACTCGCCCACACACACGGCTTCCCGCGATCGGTATCGGTCACCTGCCGCCCCGGGGATCGTTCTTCATTTAGGCCTCTGTGTGCGCGTCCACCCGATTACCAAGGGACTTCGGCCTCTTCCCTAAAACTGTGCAAAAACCACCTGTCAAAGTCAATTCCGGTCCACGTCAAACCTTACCTTCCAAAATAATGAACAAAAATCAATAGGGGCAGCCTGCAACCACCTGTCACGAAAAGCTAAAAAATCTTCACCGGAGGTTAATATTCATAATACCCACAGAATTCATCGAGAATTTTGAGCGGATGAAATGACTTTTTGCCGAATTTTCCGAAATTTCACGCTGCATCGCGCCGATGCTACGATTACAATTTCACTCAGCGAAAGAACGCTGTTGAATCGGACACCTGTCGTTTCGCGAGCGTACTTTCCGGAGGCTGTATTTCGCCGATAGATTCGCTAACGAGCTGGCTCGCGCTGTCTTCCGTTACTTCGGCACTGTTTGCGCACAGTCAATTTATTAGATACGGTGCGATCCGTCCATCACTTTTAATAACAGCCGGTCGTTATGCATAGGGGCGCAAATGCTTTTATGCTAACGTATATAACCGATTTAATGAAAAGCTCTTCTACGACAGCCATATTAAAGCAAAACTCCAGGCAACGTGTTCAGTAACACTACATATACCGGCTTAGAGAAGGACCCGTGACACTATACATATATATAATTTATTATACAGATTACTATACTAATAACCATAAGAGTCCTTTGGTTTCTTATTCATAATCAAGCCTTGATATTGTGGGCATATTAATCATCTCGTAAGAGTTGAGAAAGGGAAATAAGTTCTGTCAATACACGTTTGACTATTCAAAGTAAGAAGATCAAGTGTAAAAGTAGGTTCAGAAATAATGAGCCGCACAGTATAGTCAATTTCACTGAAGTCTCTACTTGGGGGTTAAGATGGCTCCCAGGGTGAAATACAAAAGTATTTCCCCTGGCTTCGCCCATGCCTGCTCGTCCCAAATTCTCATCTCGCAGCGGAAATTTCGGGGCGCGGCCCTTTGATGTGAGATAAAGTGAAACGGCTAGCGGTGGGTATATCACGTATGTATGCACATATAGAAGAGGGCGAGAGAAAGCACGAGGGAGAGAGCGCGCGATCGTCGGAAGAAGATAGTTTCCGTAGGTTACGCAGGGCACGGAAGAACTTCCCAGAGTTCGATAAGCGCAAATGGAATATTCTCTATGGAAATTGTAGAAGCTCGCGCGCGCGCGCTCGGGAGACACGACTAGTATTTCGGTGCTGGCCTAATTAAAGGGCGCGAGAGTACGCTGCGAGGATCCCGTCACACTTGAGATCTTGCGAGTTTCGAAGAAGATTGCTGCCTTATGAAGTGTAATTCCTTACCACTTCCCGTCTCGATCTCACGTCCTTTGAGAATCCAGACATCGCTCTGCACGTCACCCACTGAATTTCGCTTCTCACGAAATTCTCTCAAAATTAAAACTCGTTTATCACGAGTGGATCATGCGAATTGCAAATATGAAGATGAAGACTAAATCCACTATGGTAAAAGCAAGACTTTGAGAGTCCTGGGAAAACACTTATCTTTTGCACGTATTGGGTCACCGAATGTCCATATCGCGTTGGGTAAACGGATTTATGGCAAATTCCGAGAAATTAATGAATGTCGACACGAACATTGCAGATTTCTGCGGAAATTAGAGTGCAGTCATAGGGCGATTCGTCAGCAGTACATGCAATTACCGATCTCGAAGGCGACATGGTGCGATAAGATGCCGCGCCGCGCCGCGCCGTGGGTGAAGGGCTTCGTGGAGCGAATGAAGAAGGTCGGATGGTGTAAGTGAGTGTACTCGTACGTGGCACCATTATGGAAATCAGTACTTATCGGCCTGGAAGGGAGACGGTAGTTCAGTGCCGCGTAACGGGATCACGTACTCTTCATCATCCGCGCGAAGAAAACCGGGGGGAAAGGCCGATAAGCTGTTTCGGGCGCATGCCTATCCCCGATAATTCTTGCGCGCCTTATCGCTCGGGGCTTTTGATCCTCCTTCGCTGCGAATCTGTCCCCGACATGTCCGAGAGCGGGATACAAATATCCCCAATCCTCCCGATAGCGCTGAGATCGAGGGAACTTTCACTGCGCCGTCGTCCAATCGTCCAATTCACCACTACCAGCGGCTCCCCAATGTAACTGGAACGCGCGCGCCAACTGACAACCTAATCGTTTTCCCAGGAACACCCTTGTTTGTCGCGAGCGCGCGCGCGCGCGCGTTCCGACTGCACCATCTTTGCTCGAGTTTCGGGGGGCACTCCCTTTAATTAACCGCTCGGTGGAAATTGGAAAAGTACTTCTAATTAAAGGGAAAGGCAGCGCACAAACGACGCTGTCGGATGCGAGTGTGGCAACTAGGCACAGTGCGGGGTCTCAAGTATTTCCGGAGATCGAGAGAGAGAGCTCACGACGTTTGTCTGGTAATTTCATTTTTGAAATAACAGGCTTGGAAGCTTCTGCAGGCTTCCCCTAATGGACATTTCATAATGGATGGATGCTTGCGCAAGCCAACTTACCATTCGAGTCGCACATCGACTTTAATTGGCCGGCCTCGTCCTCCCGGAACTTCCAGGATTAACAGCTCTTCCGTTGTCGCTGGCGCTCTCCCCCCTCCACTGTTGTTCTCGCAAACGCGTATGTCGAGATCTCAAGCGCGAAAGCAGCGTAGCATCATCGCGAGTGGCGTGCAGACGAACGATTTCCCGTTAATCACTTCCACCGGCTAATTCCGCGAATTTATCCTCATTATCGCTCTGACGAGCAGCCTCCCGCATTGTAGGTCGCTGGCTCCACGTGCGGAGGGTGCGAATCAGGGAAACAGCGATACGCCACGGCGTGCGCTTTCATTTATGTGTGTAATTAATGACGTTTTTCCCGACCTGCCCGTATGCACAGCGCGCGCGCGCCCGCGCACGTGCGGTGAGTCGAAGCTCACTGATTTTTCGTGGCGCCCGGATGCGCAACGTCACAACCACTGACTGCGAGGACTGCGCTTTCGAAATTAAACCGCTCGCTGATCGATCCTGCGCCAAATCAGCTCGGCGCGCTACGACCTGAAACACAAAAATACACTCTTGTTAAAACATGCGGTCCTGTCCAGTCGATTTACTAATAAAGCAATAAATATACTGATTTACAATTTAAGTCTATTGCAATCGAACCATTTCAGTTCACGCTAAGGCCGGAATTTCCATTACTCTATTCGCACAAGCGATAACATTTATTACTACTATCCTCATAAATTGTAACCAGATAGTGAACTGACAGTTACAACACGCGATATTCAATACAGAATGTAATACTTTGTGCCGCGATAAAGTCGAAATTCGAGAGGCACCGCCCAATATCCCCATTTTTATGGGAGAGGTCGGTTTCATAAAGCGAATAATTCAGAGCGCGAACGACCTTATTAGACGAAATATGTAATAACCGTATTCATAAAATTCCCTTTCTTCCCAGAAATGCGGTATCAGCATGGTTCAGAGATTCTGCGCTTGAAAAACGTCTCGTCGGCAGGGCCAGTGTGTATAAAGATGCCCCGCGTATGGATGTAAAGGGTACCAATATTGGATTCGAAAGTAGTCGGAATCACCTGCCAATCCAATTAAGAGAGGCATTAGTCGGGAGAGAAAGAAAAAAGTCTTCTCTATTGAGTGTATAAAGATCCTTTCAAGTGTCTTTTCATTCAAACGATGAGTCTGCTCTTTCTGTCTGGCGAAGTGACTGCAAACCATTGACCAACTTTTCTTTAGAATAAAAGATAATGAAATTCGGCCGATAGTTGGCGGGACTAGGCGGCACATACACTAACCAACGCTGGCGAGCATTGCCGCACACACGAGAGAATGTGCTGAAATTTCTCCTTTTTTTTAATACATGCGACTACACGATAGCAGGTACTACGGATAGACCAAGTTACCGTAGAACGTTTGGAGTTTTGCATCCAATTAGCACGGCTAAATAGACTAACCGAGGGAACTGGGGGAAGGCTTTGCTCGGCAAGGCGGGTGCGGTGCGTGCTATATCTATATCGAGCTCTACAGTCGATTAGATGACTATCCAATAAGTGCGATTCCTCGGTGCCGGCATTATCGAGCTGATCGGAGTCGGTGTTCAGAGGTACCGTGCCGCACTGCCGTTCAGCCCAGACAAACACCCAGCCCCGGCGAGTGCGGCCGAGTGGAAGAGACAGGCTGATGCCTTTAGAAGGTGTACGGGACGGGCAGAACAACATTTGGAGAGTGATGGAACTGGCACGTCGGGTGTCCTCACTACAAATTAGACGGCATACCCATCGTTAGCTGCAACGCTCCATTTTCCTACGGTAATCCGATATACTTGTACTACGCCCAACGCCCACTTCAGTCACCAGATAAATCCTGGCCGTCCTGTGCGTACTGCATATTCGATACCTAGATGTATTTTGTTGCGTGCGCGAACAAACGAGCTTGTCCTCTGCCAGTGGATTTGCGTATGCGGCGTTCGCATACCGGCTGCCAAGTAATTCTTTACCGGCAAACCGTTTCGACTGGCCAAGGAGTAGTAACCGGCTTTGGGACGGCGGTCTGACCCAGCAGTGGTCTGTATCCCTGGCTTCACTGCAACGCGCTAGAGTACAAATCACCCGCGCAGCATTTGCAATAGCCAATCGCTGATTCCATACGAAGTTTCATAATTAGTGGACGATTACTAACCCAGGCATTCTGACATGCGTCAACATATTTTTTTATGAGAAACGAATACGAAGACACGAATTATTAGTAATGCTGGCATTGGTATTAGTGAAGTTCCAGCCACAACATACCTCGACTAAGGTCCCCTCTTTGAACACTCGTATTTGACTCAATGGACGAACGTTTATGAAATATGTTAATGAGTGACTAAGAATAAAGTCGAGGGTGGGACGGTGGGACAAAAGGAGTGGTATGTATCAGAGGGACGTCGATGAGGCCGCTGAAAGATGGACAAAATTCGCAACACGCAGAGAGGAATTTGTGTACAGGCTCAAAGACGAGCGTATTGGTGATCCATTCGATTGAAACGGGTTGACATGCACGAGCACTCTGCGTATCCTACTCTGTCTATTAGGCGGCTCGCCCTCTTCGTCTCTTTCTCTCTCGGCGCAGCAGTGAAATGTGAGTTGCGCATAGTGAATTTCGTTGAATTTGACGAAAAATATAGGTGATATGAAACGCTCCTGTCGGTGGATATGTTTGCCGACGTACGCCGCGCGAATGCAGCTTCCACCCTCTTTCTTTCTTTCTCCCTTTACATTCTTTCCCCCACTCCTTCCGTACCAAACGGGCCTCGCGATTCCTATTTTTCACATTACAAAGGGTCGATCTCGTAAGAAAGTATCTCTGCACGAAGAGCTTTTCAATTTTTACATCTCTCTTTCATTCCTCCCTTTCTCTGTTCCCCGAGCTCGACCTCTTGTTCTCTTTGTTGCCGCCCATCTATCCAGCCGTCCGTTCACGTGTCTTCCTTTTCTTCCCTTGTGCCCACCCCGCCTGTCTCTTCTAGTTTTTTCTTCTTGGCCCCCTTTAACATTTTCGCTTTTATGCACGAGACTGCTGCATTTGTCACGAGAGTAGGCACGTCGCTGAGAATCCCCCTTGCCATTCGAGTGCGTGATGTCTGACGACTCTTTGGCTACGCGCATATGAAATTATAACTCACCTCTCACAATTCGAAACTGTCGCCGCTGAGGGTGGGATGACGAGCGTTGGTGCGAGAACGAGAGGAAAGGGTGAGAGGGCGAGGCGAGGCTACCGTTGTCGAGCAGGATAAATTGAACCTGTATCTTTTATACTACCTCTCTGTCATAAGTATTAAATCGAAACGTTCTATGGACCCCCGGGTTTTCACTTGGGAGCAATTTTAATTAGAATGGAAGCTGTGCCGCGCAATATTAATCAATCCGAAAAGCAACAGGATATACCTGCATACGCTGAATGCGGATTTTCTGCAGTTGCTCTGCACAGTATTATATCACAGCTGTCAATGCCAGATGCACCTAATTACAAGAATGACGTAATGCAGCTTCATCGGATCGTACAATGGCGAGCTCAATATCGGGGATATATGGAACAATCACTGTGAAAGGGGACGCGAAAGTAGCTGTTGCTTTCATGACGAAACTCGCGTATTCCAATTTCGACTGCATTACACCGAGGCACCTGGAACCTGGCGAACTTTTGAAAATGACGGCTCTCTCTGAGTAACACTCTGAGTAATGCCGGAGGTGACGTGCATTTGTAACAGCACTCCAATGCTTATCGGGGATTTGAAACACACGGAGGCGCCTTGCGTTCATGGAAACCCCTGCCGGTCGCTAACAATGGGTTCCGGCGATCCTTGCCGAACACATTGTCGTCGAGAAAGCGGGAGGGAGCGTGGAAGGGTAAGCGAGAAGGGGGAGGTGGGGGGAGAACAATTGATAAAAAGAAAGAGACAGTGAGTTTCCTCCTTTCTTTTGTGACTAAAGAGATGTTCAGCCGGTTCAATCGATATCGGACGCGCGCGCGGCGCGTAACAATCAAATTCTAAAGGGAATGTCCGGGGCGCCGCCGGTCTATTCGCATTCGCCTTGGAGGTGCTTCCCCCATAGACAGAGCCGGCCTATGCACACGTAACTCTCTCGAGCCCACATGGCAACCGCCCTTATGGTTTCAGTTACGAACGCGTCTTCAAACTTCAAAGGCAACGAGAACATATTGCCGCCGAAATACCGCACAGCGTCCGCCGGACATAGAAAATAGAAACCGAGGGAGACAGTGGTTGGCGACAGGCGACAACGTCGCTTGCCCCAGCCGTTTTAATAAAGCGACGGAAAAAAATGATCGGAGCAAACGAGCACCGAGGCTCAGGGAGGGAGAAGGGGTATCGATCATCCCCGACGTTCCACCACGATGGAGGTTACAGCGGGTCCTCTCCGATGCTTTCGCGCTCCAACGGTATTATCTCCTTTTGCAGCCAAGATCGTGCAAGCACAGTCCCAGACATTTAATTTGCAAAAATTCCCTCTGAAATGGCCAAGTCCTCGTGATGTATCGACTCTCCACTGTGTCGTCACTTAGTGACCAGACGGAACTCGTAACGTACACTTCTATAAAGCACGGATTTCGTATTTGTTAAGAGGCTGCTCTGAGTTTAAGAAGTTAAAGTAGAGTAGTGGAGCATCCAGGGTCGCGAAATTATATTCGCTATGTATGTTGTATCATGCACGAACGGGAATAAATTGTGCTTGAGTCATAGTTTCAGCGGGAGGTCTGCTCGTCGAATCTCGCCGGTAGAATGGGAGACAGCGGCCGATAGACAGGAAATATTGCTTGCCGCGCATACAAATTCTCTGTGAAAATTAGACGTCTGCCCGACATTCAAATTGTTCTGGCTCAGCTGGCTGAGCAACGCCGAATAAAAGAGAGATGGATAGGCACCCACTCGTGTTTCGGGGGAAAATGGAACGTGATCAAGTGGAATGCGAGGTACAGCGAGTACATCGGCCGCCGAATCTCTGCAGCGTGGATGCCCTCTAACAACTTCCCCACATTTTTCGCAAATACTTCCGAGCGACTCTGCAGCTGGCCTAATTCAAAACTTTAGTTCGTATAACTCGGTATCAGGATTGCAAAAGTAATCTTATTGATGCACGGGTCACCCTGTAATATTGCTGTACCGTGCGGATGGTACAATCACGTTAACGCACGCTTGCACTGAACTTTATACCGAAAACCGCAATCAGAATGTACTAGTTTCAGAGTCGCTGAGATGACAAATTGGTTCTCCTAGAACGAATGGAGTGCTGAAGAGTCCGTCTATAAATTACGTGGCCTCTTCAAGTACAACGGTAATCAACATTATTTCTTGTATACTTCCGTTTCTATTTTCGCAAGCTCTAGTTTCATTCGCTAGCGCAGTGAAATAGCATACAAATTCTGTTCAAGAAGCAACTCTCGGCTCAATTTTATAATTGGCTCTTTCAGGACCGTCCGTTTCTTGTAGTGTGTTCGTACAAGTTGAAGTGACTCTCATTGGTCCATCGTACTCGCGAATTCCAGGCACGTCCGGTATTTTTTAAGTCCCACCGGCTTCCTACCGATGTCATGGAACGCGTGACACGATTTATCAGCACGACGCGTCGGACGCATGGGAGAGCGTCCGGCGACTGAGCGTCATTAAATGCGCAATGTGAACATTTTCAGCTCGACCCAGCCTCCGGCGAAGTAGAAATCTGATTTATCCGGACTTTCGTTAATTTGGAAGGTCGTGACGTGTTCTCACGTCAGAACGCACGAATCGCCCTCCCACACTTTTGTATCGAATGACTGCCTTCAATCTGGGGAAATTGTGTTAACTGTCAGTATACTTTTCGCGACCCTACACTAGTTGCCAGGTTCTACTGTGTAACAGCCGACAGCAACAACCTCGTGGGTATCCAATATTTCAGCGCCTGGGTCTAACATCCTTCCAGGGGACTCAATATTTCATTGGTAACATTTAGCCTTGCACGCGAATCTTGGAAGGATTTTCGGCTCGACATCCGCAGTAACTTTGATGTACTTAATCCTCGGGTGCTCTTAGACAAGCCGAGGAATTGCGTCTTTCGGTGACAGCTTCGCCCCGGTACAAGACATAAAATGAAGGGGAAGCGCGCATCCTCAGATCCAACCCTATAAACTGTAACTCCCGGCATAACTCAATTAGCATGTAACCTGATAAATGAACGATGCGCAAACTCTCGGGTACACCTTGGTGCCTCGCAGTACCAGCAGTTCGCTGGCGCGCATGCTAATGCAATAATGGATATCGATGGTATTAATGGCTGAAACAATTAAAACACACGATATTCCAAGTACCAGCGCGCTCCTCTGAATTCCTATGAATCGGAACATTGAGCAGCGAACCAAATTGAGTAATACCAACTGCGCAACTGCCAGTTTCTCGTGGTTGCCGTGTGGTTATTATTTGCTCGCGGAAGTAAGCATCAATGAACCGCCCTTAAATGGGAATGATAGGGGGCGTCGGTCGTCGAGATAAATTGTTCTGTGGACAGTGGACATCCACACACATGCGCGTCCGAATGGCCTTCGCAAATCTATTTACCCGTTCTGGTCCGAAGTAAACATAAAAACCAGGGATTTTTTATCGGAGGGATGTCATCCTATTGGGAAGACGTTGCTACCTGACAAGAGCGCAAACAAGTGGTAGATTAATTTCGGCTGACAGTTTAATTGGTGTGTCCCGGGCCCGGATTAAATGCGTGAAAGGTCCGAGCCGGACATTTTTCATGGACAGCCAAATAGATAGATGTTTGCTCGCACGCTCTCCCCCTCTCTCTCTCTCTCTCTCGAGTTCTCCTCCATCTGACGAGCAGATAAATTTCCCGTCACGTTGGAATTCCCATTTCGAAAGATTCGTCTCGTTGACAGGTCGCGCATTTGCATATCGCTCTAATTGTTAAGGATTCGATCACGAATTCATGAAAAACGCTCTAGTTTCCACAACTCCATAATATTTTATTCAATATATGGAGACAATATATACCTAGCGCAGTTACACCTGACTTATAGAGAATCATACGGCACGCGGAAAGTCAGGTAGCACAATTTCGGGGTTGGCTTCCCGCAGGACTTCCTCGAGTGTGAAGCCCGTCGAAGGAAAGAGCACGAATATGGATTTAAGAGAGGGGCGAGCGTGGAAAAGTGAAAAAGACGGGGAGCATATGGGCTAGATAATATTCTCGGCCGAGCAATAACTTTCCCGAGCCATATCCATTTTGAGAAGCAGTTTCCCTGGCGAGGAAGCCACCTTCTTGTCTCTACCCCCTTGGACAGTCACACACACACCTACACTTGGGAAGGCTGCTAACTTCCCCGTTATTGTTCCGCGAATTGGATTCACACGACTTAAGGAAAAGGCTATCCGTACAAAATCCTCCACCCCCGCGCGCCACCCCCTATCGATCGCCATTCGCACTCTAAGGACTCTATCCTCAATTGGTGCTCGGGGATTCCTGCGAAGCCCCTTAGTCCCTCTCTTTCCCGCTTCACCCTACCTACCTCGAAACTTCCTAACGCCAGGGTGTCCTTCGCTTGCGTTTAACTACATTACAAAGTTACGCCAACTTACACCCCCCTGGTGATTCAGCGCAAAACGCCCAAATCGCCGGAAATCGACGCGACGACAAAATTCCTGCCGTCCTGTCTTCTATGTGCACATGTTCCGCGTGAACTTCCGTGCAATTTTAGTTAATGCAATTGAAACCCCACTGAATGTGTTTCCCGGGAAAGGCGGCTACGATTATATGTTTTACCCGCGTGCTTTCAGTAGAATGTTACAATTCGCCACATCGCCACTATCCGATGGAATGCAGGGAATTCCAGAATGCTGTTTCTTGCTAACACGATTTGACGACAGTTATATGTTGAACAAACTCAACATTAGGTCTTAGTTTCAGTAGTGCTCTGACAATATTGTACTGTTAATTTCATGCTGCTCAGAGCTTGGCGAAATTTGAAAGAAAAGTATTCAGTGCCTGGAGGGTTAAGGGAAACTCGAGGGGCTAATTTTTCACAGAGGGAAGCTAGACTACGTCCAAATTAGACGGTGGAACGAGAAGAAATGACGACTGAGTGCAACATAATAAGGGCAGGAGTGGTTTCTCGTTGCGTAATAAGAGAAACCAGTGCTTTCGCCGTCAGCTGCGTGTTTGCAGCTGCGGCTTTCTTAACAAAATTAGAAGGACAGAGTGGTCGGCAGGAAGCGCGATGCAAGCTAGAGCTTCCGGCAAGTATTCGGGAATAAAATCTTCTTTGGTTCCAGCGATCTGAGGTGCAGCGAGCAGGCTCTAAGACGCGGCTGCAGTTCTTCGTGGATTGCCGCCCTCCCAGTTATGGTCACTAGATACCGGCACCCGGCAGCACCAGATGCACCAAACTGCAGGGGAGAAGACCAGACATCGCCAATCTCCCCGGCGATATTCCAAATTCTATTCAGCCGACCGAGATCGGCACTTTCCTCCATGCCTAGCGGCCTGGCGTCCGATATTATATCGACTTAAAGAACAAAGGACGGAACCCACCACTATCCCAACTGCGATCGCCTCCAGTCCTGGCTAAAAAATCGCATTCGGTCGTCGGCCATTAATAATGCCGACACAGTTTTATATCATTGCCGGTAACGCTAATTGCACTCGGCAGGCGGCATTGTGTCGCGCTAATTAACTGCCAAGGACCGGCGACCTGCGTGCATTTTATTTTGCCGTCGGGCCGTCGCGCCGCCGCCGCCGGACAGAATGTAAATTGATTCTTGGAATTACAAGCGAAGCCGTGTGCGTAATGAAAATTTATAATGAACTGGAGGCACACACAGCCCGGCTCTGTGTCCCCCCGCCCGGTAATGAGATAGAAGTAACGGGATACATAAGGTAGATTCGGAAGTGGTAGTTTTAAATAAAGCGTTGCCCGCCGGCAATTGGGATGCCATGTACTCGATCCAGGGAGTTTGCACTCGGGGCTCCGGCTAACTTGGAATCCTTTCAGCGTCGAAGCAACAGTACAGAGGGGTACCTAGGTGGGAAGCAAGGGAGATTTGTGGAAACCTTTTATTTAGTTAGAGTCGAGGGGAAGAGCTTCCCGAGTTCTCGGCGGATTTACGAACAATCACTTAAAGACTTTGAAAAATAAAAGGATCCGCCCGCTGGATCTCGACCAGCGCGGGCCAGCGCGCGTTTTTTGTTTCGCCGAAGGCACGACAGCGTGGAGACGCGGTTTATTCAGCAAATTGTACGACGCGTGTCTCTTTTGTGCGGGTCGCGGCTGTTATTCGATCGAAGAACCTCGGCGGGACTTTAATTGAGCGAGTGAAAATTGGGCATGTATGAAACGGTCGGATGCACGCGCCGCGACACGACACCCCGTTTAATCTTGACCAGGAATAATTGCCAGTGTCCTGCGCGTAGCATTTAATTAACTCAAACGAGCCACCTTTTATTTCCGGGCGGCCGACGGAAGCAAAAATTGTCAGGAATGGCCGGCGCTCGCCCAGACAAGCCCGCCACGCACAAAGGCTCCTTCGCCTCTTGTACTCGCCGTTCCCTCCAGCGCACTTTGTTCCGCCGGGAACAAACAAACTGGTGTAGAAGAAGGAGCCGGGGCGAGCGTACACGGCCGGTATTCGTGAGAAAAATCCCGCTGCAAATATAATAAATCGAGTGATTAATTAACTCACATCTGCGTCAGAGTGAAACACGCCCGGCATGGCGTGGCTGCTCTTCTCGCCACTCTTACGTGCACGCCAGGATGTGCACACTCACCCTGTACCCTCTTCTGTACACCACACTGTTCCTACCTGCCTGCCGACCAAACGGCCACGCTCATTATTCACGCGGAAGATGAAGAAAAACAAGGACATCGCGCACGCCTATTAATAACCCCCCAGCGAACCATTCAGACGCTTTGCGTATGTGTGCCTGCACGAAGCCACTCGCGCGTGTGTGCCGTACGCTCGGAATTTATGCAGGCCATTTCATATTTCGCTCGCGATAGGGAACATTTAATACCGCGCACAGGAAATCAATGTTATTTATTCCCGGCGATTTTACTTGCCGCGCACGGCAGCCACCTCCCCCTACCCGAGCCCTGTTTCATTGGGTTCGATCTCGCGCGACGGAAACGGCACTCGTTCCCCGCCGTTAAAGGGGTCCTGTCCTTTGACACTCCACCGCAGCTCTCTAAATATAACGAGTGAAAACTTGAACGCCGGCGCAGTCGCCCTCCTTAATGGATGGGCCTCGCGACTTATAAATGAATACTCGCACACCATTTCCACCTCCAATTTTATCTGCGAGCGACCTTGACCACTTCAGATTTCAGAATGCGCGTTCTTTAAGGCCGAGACGTGTTCCTTTTTACAGACATATGAAAGGGGGCGAAAAGTGGACGAGCGACCAGGAATTCTTGCGACGCACTTTCACGTTTGAGTGAGTAAGCCGAATGAAGGGGATTGATATACATATACATATAGACTATGGACCGTGAACGAGACTACTGGTGCAGTCTTGTTGCGAAAAAGGACAACACTTAATCCGCAGCTGCACTACATCGATTTCGTTCCTGCTGGAATTACCTGCTTTCCGGGGAATCCGGATGCAGGTCAGCTAAGTCTTGCGCGGCCGTTTAGCCCGGTGCAATTAGTACTTCTCTAAAATACTGCTCAGCCATAGCCGTGAAACGCAGGCGCAGGGTGCGAGCTGCGATTTATTGTGCAGCTGACTGGGTATACATAGACACAGGGCAGCGGGCGGCTGCCGCTCGAAATTGCATCGCCTCGCCTATTCTTTTCGGCGAAATTTATTCGGCTGCCTTATTTACATTTAACAAATCGATTTGCGCACGACCGCTGCCACCCTCCGTGGCAGCAGCCAGTTCAATTCTGCGCTGCGACAAAATAATAACGCGGCTTTCATTCGCTCGCTTGTCCCCCTCGCCTCCCCCCCGAGCAACCTAAGCTTGGAAGGGACCTTTTCTCGAAAAATCGTATACAAGCTCGCCGCAGAGCCCATTTGCGAATTGTTTAGACGGGAGCGTAAAGTGGGAAAATAGGGTATGGAGCGTGGCGGGCTGGGATTCCATTGGAGGACAAATACATTTTCAGCGGACAGATCCCCTGTCGACGGGGGACGGACAGCGGGAGAGTGGGAGGGTCAGGGGGTTCGTCGGGGGGTCGAGCGGGTTGAAAGGGTAGACAGAGACGTCATTGTAACGCTCCAGCGTCCGATCGTGGTGTACGGAACCGGAGGATGGCTGGCAAGGCGCACTACGCGCGTCGGACTTTGTTCTTCCATCCCTGAGGGAGTCATTCTCTTACTATGGTCCCTCTTGTCCGGCGTACGTGACTCCACGTCGCAGCAGACGAAGGCCCTCTCGTCAGCTTGAAAGCGTGGCAAAGGAGACAAGCGGCAGGCCGGGGGAAGAAAAGAAGATGAAGAAGAGACGGGAGAAGCGAGGCTCTGTTGCGGGTGCGCCTGGAGACTACAGCGACATGTGAACGTGCCTATATTTCATCTAATGAGCCAGAAACATTCGCCCGTCTAGTGGCTGTTCCCTTGTTACCATGGGCACGATGCGCCACCGACACACCTACACCCACACGCACGTGCACTCTTTTTGTCTTGTGCGCCTCACTCTTCTTTCTTGGCATCTTCTTCACTGCGCACGGTTCTTCACTCTTGCCACTTTAACTCTTAATTCTTATTACTTCGCGTGACTTGACGTGAAGCGAATTTTCAACCCTCACGAGTCAGAACCAGTTGGTTTTTGCACCAGAGCTTTCATTTTTCATGACATGGGCTTCCTCTTAGTTTGCTCCAGAGATGGACGTAATGAGAGTGTATGTATGTGTGTATGTGTGTGAGAAAGAAAGAGAGAGAAGGAGAGGGCGATGAGCGATGAAGTGTCTGTATTAGATCCGGTCAGCGGATCTATAAGTGATGAGTGTCAAATATTAGAGTAGGAAAGAGTACTCGAGTAAAATGTGTACTCCCCGATATGCAGCTTTCCGCGGCACACTTGGCGCCGCCTCTGTCAGCGATTATCTAGGTTGAGCCAAAATTATATCATCCGAATTCCTGGCGATATCTACCGGCCTAGTATCAAATACTGTGCGGTCAAACATTCACAGAGCGTCTCGTATCGGGAGCAGCTTCGCATTCGATTTCAAACGCGATGGCGAAGAGCACGACTTTCCAGCGAGACGACTGCCTGACCGCATCTCGGGCAATATGCCGCTCGATTTCCTCCCTGTCGAGGCACGGAAAATTCTCTACTAAAACTGATTGACTCGTCTTGGGCGATTTTATGTCATTACATTGCTGTTCTAATTAAAACTAAATCAAAATGAATATAATCCATTTGGCGCACGAAGAATTACAACTCCGAACGGTTAGCATTTAATCAAATATATTAGCATAATTGTTGTTTCGTGTCGCTGACCTGTTCAGCAGTTCACAGTTGATTAAACAATCGCTGGGCGGGGTCCATAAACCCGGCCCATATATTCCCCAGCAAACTCATTTCGCGATTCGCATATTCGAATGAAATCGAAGCGAGTTTGCACGAGTAAGTAGACAGCTTGCCATCACGATTTACTCGCAGGGGGGGAATAATTTCCTCGACGTCTGGCCGAACCTAATAATACAAACTGAATTTGCCGGGCGCACTACTACGCGATGGAAGATAACTTCCTTCGTGCGTTACTACACCCACTTAACCCATAATGGACGGGCGCGCAGCCGTGTATATGGAAGACATAACAATTAGTAAGAACTCGCGTGCACCGCGCAAGCTGCACGCCACCAACGCGGCCGATTTCAATGCGGCGCACTTTCGGCCAGTGAATTTAATTAAGTTCTTACTGCGCTGGCTGAAATGAACTTAGCTCGGTGGTTCGATTGCCCGAACACTCGTGCCAAAAACATACTGGGCGCCGGCGGACCGCCGGGAAACCGTCCGTTACTCCAGGAATTAATCACTTAAAAACGTCGCGATACCTTCGGACTGTTCAAGTCAGCCAAGTCATAGTAAATCGCGTTAAAAGTGGGCCAGCCAGCAGTGATAAATGTGCCAGTAGAAATCGAGCCGAAAGTGGTGGCGGGTGAACGCGGTATTTACCGTGGCGCGATCAGCCGATACAAGCGGTAATCAACATTTACCCCGAAGCAACATTGATCTGTGGCCCCGCACCAAAATCGTATCTCGCGCGGCCTATCTGCGGTCGTATTCCGCGGGTGTTCGCCGAGGGCAGAGGACGCTATTTGCGAAACGATATCACGGAAGGAGAAGAAAGAGGGGAGCCGGGGGTTGCTCTATCGTGTAGAATCCCAGGCGGAGCGAGGGCAGCAGGGGTGGCGGTGGCGACGACGTTTTTGCTGAGCTGTTGTTGCTCCTGCATGCAGGTGCCGTAAAATAAATAAAGAGACTATCGCGGCTTGTAGCGGGAGCAGCGTGCGCGCACGCGGAATGATAAGACCGACGGAAAGTGAATTGGTGGCAGAAGACCTTTTGCATAAAGCGCCTGCCACTTTGCATATCTCCCCTTTCGCGCGCGCGCGCGCCCGCTCTCTCTCTGTGTTTGTGTCCTGATTTTAGGCGAGAGATTTGCAGAACAGGCCTTCATCCCCTTTCGCCGCCCGACCCGCCACGTACTGCTCCTTATTTCTGACTCGCTTCTTTCTCTCCTTCTCTCTAGCCCACTACTCCTTTCGCCTCCGCGCCATTCCGCTCTCGTTCTTACGCGAGACCTTCTCGCTTGCTTCATCCTCCTCACTATCTCTTCGCGCGGTGGCCTACCAACCTGCCTCTTTTGCAGCCTAAATAGCGCCGGCATATAGAGACATCGACACCGTAGACCGTACCTTGCGCCTCGCCCAACAGTCACCACGAATACTATATCCCCAACGCAAAGCCTCCAATAAATTATGCATTCGTTGTTGGAAGTACTTGCGCGAACGTTATTGGAATAAATCGGGAACCCTATCGCACCGAATACGGGAATTACAGGCAGATGAGCGGAGCCGCCTTTCCCGCTTCAAATTGAAACCCATTGATGTAATCGCACGTTTAGTCGTGGTCAAAGGGCTGTAGAATTATCCCTAATGATTCTACGCCAAACGGAATATTGCAGATAGTTGAGGCATGTGGAATATGCACAACTTTGCGTAAACGGATCCGCACAGAGAGTGGGCTAGTGACGTTACAATTTTCGGCAAACGGGACAGTCGCGATTGGCTGAACACGAACGGGCAGCCGCTCCAGCTCTATTCCGATGACAGTCGGTGCACCACTAGATACCACTTTCTTCGCGTTCAATTGATTCTCAATTTACCTTCTTTCACGTTCCGCCGAAATTGCTAGCAGCTGGCTGGAACCACCAGCTAACAAAGCACGTTCCGTGTGTCGCAAGGGAAAAACGTGCGCTCCGACATTACAGGGTTCTGGGACATTGGGGATCGTGTGCAGCCCGGGCGAAATACCGTACGATACATTGATATTGCACTGTTAACATTGTCGAATAGCAGCCTGCGCCGAAAGGTGGCTTTTCTTCCCATTAACCTGCCCGGTATTCACGAATGTAATCACTTTACTGCGCGCGGTTATATTCGCAACGATATCGCGCGCCCGATGCATCATTAATGTGCATTGGGTTCCTTCGCCTAACGCATTTTCGTTTTACAGGTTCGGCAATGCGACGGACAATCCTCCGGCTGCTTAATTATACGACTGGAATCAATAAGGCACAACAGGGCCCATTCCATTGTTAATCGTAGTCGCAGCGCGGAATCGCAAGGAAAATGTTTTTCACCGGTAAATTACTCCGTAGCGCAGGCTATTCACCGCCCTCTCCTCGCCATTCCCCCCTCTCTGGGCGAGTTCCTGGAGCTAGTGATTTTGCGCACAGCACAATGTCACGGATTTAATTAGCCTACCGAATGGGAACGGAGGAGTCTGTGGCACGGCTCATTTTGGAAGATCCTGCATTCAGGTACATTCGAATAGGCCTAATTCTGTACACTCCCCATATCTCTTTGATCTTAGAATTTAGGAAGCTGTAAAGGTGTTTACAGATAAATCTGACAGAGTGTGTCAGGGAAGAATAGGTGTCGGGATGGAAATATCGGTGGCGATGAAACCGACGGCACGGATCTCTTTTAATTCCTAAAAGCCGACTGCAAGCTGAGCAGGAGCGGGTTCAAAGAGCTCATCGCCGCGTAACGAACGTATTATTACGGCTGTATTGTTATGTACCGAAGGACGGGCACTCGCAGGCACACGCATACATGCATACCGCTAAATTATAAATGCCGGCTTCCACCAGCAGCGTAATTTATTCTTTTGTCTGTTTGTCCCAGTGCATTATATCTTAGGTACAATGCCTCGGCGAAATGCTCGCATCCCGAGCGTGCACATTTACGAGTCGGCCAACTTGTGTGAACGCATACACCTCTGAAAAATGAGCACAACAGCACTGGGCGGGACCCGGAAAACGGGCGTGCGCGCTACCTTATCTCGAAAATATTCCCGATTCGCACGTCCAGCTGTCATTAATGCCGCTGTTAATTACGCGACTCTTGATATCCCGGGCGAATAACTGTCACTGTCGTCCAAGGGTGTGTGTGTGTGGGGGGGAGGGGGGGGGGGGGCGGCAGCTATTAATTCTGTGACCCTGTGATTACTAATTGCATCCCGCTCACCATTTAATGTCTGCAGCAGGCCAGCCACGGGAAGTGTTACTCAACTTTAGATTAATTGTATCGTAAGAATATAAGAAATACACCCTTTTCTGGTACGAAATGCGCCACTGTCGACTGGATAGTGGATAGATTCGCAGTTGCGATAAATTCCGCACAGAAACTCTCCAGTGATAGTAATCTGAAACGTAGTGATGAGATAACAGAACCGTAGAACGACCATTAAAATGATATTAGCATGTGTTTATTAATCTGCGTCCGTTAGGATCGACGGCCAATTTATTTGAGGGGGGGACTATCCGGCCGAGACAGCCGGCGTCCAATTTAAACGTCAGACGCAGAAATATTATGGCAATTTTTAGGCGGCACGCGGCCGAGGGAACAGCGAGAAGAATTCCTATTCAGGCATTCCTATTCTCCGTTCGGCCGGATATTCGGTATGCATAATCTAAGGACTTTCGCGTATAATCCGCTAGCAAATCGTAGCGGCGCGGTGGTATGAAGAGGAGCCGGCAAGCTCACCCGGCCGGCCACTCGCAGATGAGAATAATTTATATTCAACGAGAAGCGCCGGGGGAAAAGAGCAAGTGCGAGAGGGGGTGCGCGGCAGAGTGATAGAGAAATTATGCAAGGGAGCGAGGGAGCAAGCGAGAGACTGGTCAGTCGAATAGGGTTTCTGTTTAGGGCGGCTAATATTCTCCTTAAACATTAACGTCGTCCTGGAGGCTATCGCCGAACACACAGCCGGGGCCACCCGGATTTACATGTTAAACATTTAAATCGCCTAGTCAAAACAGTGTCACGTCGCTAATCGGGCGAACTCACTCCGAACCGCCGCAAGATCCGCCAGCTCTGCGGTGAGTGGGCTTTGACGAGTTTCAAATAATATTGTCAGTCGCGGCGCACCTAGTGAAACTTGGCTGAATTATTCCGCGACGTACTCTGGCTGCGAATCCTGCACAGCGGCACATGCCAGGAGAGACAAGGAAGGGCTCGTGCTTAGCCCAGTCAACACAATTATATCGACTTCATGTTACTCCGCATCCGCCCTGCCTTTGTTCTGCCAGTGAGTTAGAACCCTGCTTCGGGTTCAAATGCACACACAATGCGTTCCTCGCAAGTATGTATCCATGACCCTATGACTGTGTGCAGGGAGTGCAGTGGCGCGTGTGTGGGTGCGCACGGACGCGGTGAATATCACCAGTTAGAATCCGACGAGATAGTTGATCCCGCTTAAACGCATAGAGGATATTACAATGCTCGGCTGGTAATAGGATCATCTCTCGCCCCTCTTTCACTCTCTGCATATCAGCCCGTCCCTTCGCCCCTAAAATGGTTTATCCTCCTCTCATTACTTCCATAACCGGAATTACACTCGGCGCAAGGAATTAGATATCATTCTGCTACGTGGAAAGTTTCAATTGCCAGACCGATGCCAGGCGTCTGGAGAACGACGCGCCCGCCTCCCCTATACCACTGAACCGTTAGCCGGGAGGCGCAGTCGTTGACTTGTACTACTGAGAGTAATTCGGGCGGTGGTTGGCGTGGAGTCAGCTCGCCGCTCTCGCCGAATCTGGAGCTTGCGTCTATAAAACCTGAATGCGACTGTTTTGTACTTTTTAAGAAGACGCGGAATTCTGGGATATTTTTACCGATTTAGTACTGGCGCCAGCGTAAAAGGCCACGTGTTAATTCTCTGCTTCAAACTCCAAAGGTCTTTCCAATTCAATTCGTGCTGGAATCGACGACAGTATTTCCGGAAAAATTAATATGTCAGTGCGGTTCCTTGACAGTATCAAACTGTTGTCTTTCTAATGTTCGAAAGAACAGCGGCTGCCGAATATCGACACGCTCCTGGAAAAGCAGCCCTTTTGGGTGAGCTTAATCCCAGAGGAAATGCGTGCGCATGTAACTACGTAAGAACGGGTGTACACGGCTTCCATACACACTTGCGTATTGCGCGAGGCTGCTGCACCGCGCGGGGACAGGGATATCTACATTTTGTCGATAGTGCGCGCATCCTGTGGAACGTTACGAGCAGTTGCCCCAATTTATCCCACTTTTTTGTGCTGAGTGCTTTCCAGCCTTTTTCCCTAGCGAAGCGCTCGGTCTCGCTCCTCGCAGGCTCGGGCTCTTTTCTCTTTTTAGTCGACGCTTTTAAGTGCACGTGCAGTTTAGTGTGCCGCGCTTTGCATTTTGACCGTGCTGGAGAGAGTGCGCGCACGCGCGCGCGCGCAAAGTAACGCAGGAGACATTTTAACTGGGAGCCCTGGGCGTGCACCTGCCCTCACGCCAACGCCGATAAATGTTTTGTGACTAATGCTCCACTTTCGGCGGCTGGCGCCGCTTCGTGGCCGGGGATTATTAACAAAGATCCAATGTAGGATAAGTAAGAATCACCGGAGCTTAAACGCAGTGCCCCAGAGGGAACGCGGGACCCGCAAGCATTCACGTGCCGATAATTAGCACCAGTAATACTTGGGATTAACTAATGGATTTTATAGACCTCATCCCCGTTTGTTGACCACGTGTTCCAATTTTTATGTAAACCTGACTCTTGGTCATTTGTCATGTGATACATTTTGAACAGCGAACTTTGATCATTGGCCAATCTTATTGGAGTTATGTATAATAAGAACTCTGGTCGCGAAAGTGGGTCATATTGCGAGTTGTTCAAATACACAGATATGAACTACATTTGATACCCTGGTAGAACGAGAAATATTGAATTTTGTGTGGCGTTTAGGCTAATATAGCCATCCGATACTGTCTTAGCGCAAATTCAAGTCTTTGCAAGCTTTCACGTCCGGAAAGTAGGACACACAAGCGAAGCAGAGCGGGGCTGTTTTACCTATTCGGATTGCGGTTAGAACGCTGTTTTCGTTGTCATTAGCGAAACGCATTAATACCTCTGGCCGACAATTATCCGTAAGCAGCAGTGCTCCCAGAAGAATGATAGCGCAAAACGCGCAAATGTGTCTGTCTTTTAGCGCCCGCGCAACCCAGATTTAACTAACGCTAGAATATCACGAACCATAAAGCTCCTGGACGAGCTCCGAAAAATGAAGAAAGAATGTGGTTCTATAATGTATAATATCGCACGCTGGCATACCCACGAGAAGACAGGTTGAAGACAAATTATAAAAGTTGTGCAAGTTTACTAATGACTACTTTCAGGTGATGTATTCCAACGAGTGTGTCGAGCTAAACAGAATCAATCTATTCGAAATGATAACTAAACTGCGGATGTTTGCGCAAATATAAGCCTGTATTTGCCCATTAGAGATGCAAGTACGGAAGCAGAATCGAACTAGTGTATTTAGTTTTTCACACATGCGCGATGCATGCTAGACATCATGAATAATTGATGCTATGTGTACGGTCAACAATTCATCGTCGAAGATCCAAATGTATGGTACACTCTGCACAAGCACCCGCCATTTAGCAATAATAACAATGGTTGGTGTCGTTGGCCTACTAATTAATTCATAGGAGTTTTTATCTCCCTCGCAAACGCTTTTCTCCCCGACACTCTAACGAGCAGAATACTGGTATACAGCAACGTGTATTTCTCCACTGGTGCCCGATTCACTATCCTCCATGGCTCGGCTCAACGTTCCATACGCAAAAGCATCTCCGTGTAAGTTCCGTGGCACGCCCGCCCCCTTTCCATAGGTAACAACGGGGCCCTTACACATATGTGAATAGATGGCTGTACACCAGTGTGCAGGGCTCGCTCGTTTGATTAGTCGCAGACCTACTGTTACCACTTCTCTCCGGGGGAATTCGCCTTCTGTGCTCTGTTTCGGCTGAATTCGCCCGCAAACAGATGGGCCCCCGCATCCACGCGGCGACTCTCCCATCCAACCCCACCCTACATCTTTCCTCTTTTTCTCTACACAAAATACTGCGTTCCCGGCCGCCAATAGTTTCCACGTGCACGCTGCCTCGAATCGCCAATTGTGGCGCTGCGTGCCCGCCACGTGAGTAATTGAGCTGCCGCCGCTCCAATGGAAAGTCATATTATTCTCTACTCTCAGCCCTTTCGGCGCAAAGTAAGGGCGTGTGAGGAGGGAGGAGTGGAGGTCTGTGATGTGGCTCATGGTGCATGGTGGAGCGACGGCGAAGGCGGGCCCAGTTGAAAGGGTGAAAAGGCGGGGCGATGTGGGCTCGTAAATGAATGTTAAGTTTTGGACCATTACTCTTAACGAGTGGCGGTCGCGCGTACGAATTGCACGCGTCCGCTCCGTTGCCGTGTCAGTTATGTCAACGGGCACATTTTCCGCTTAGTGGCCCTGTTTTCCAGCCGCCCGCCACTTAACCGGGAGCGCGGGCCGCGACCGCACGCGACACTGTTTGACTGCTGGCGCGAAAAATTAGTGTTTGCCCATACGAACGCTCACATAGGAGGTGGCCACCGCGCGACTGGCCCTGTGTGCGAGCGCGCGGTCGGAATAAACGAACGTGAATGAAGGACCACCGCCGCGGCCGGCGCCGGCCGCACGCGGTTCCGAGAGCATGAGGAAAGGTTGCGGCCTCATGTGTTACGCACCGCTAGCCCGTGGCATTGGGGTTGCAGATACACGCCCGTTTATGCGTCCTGATCGGCTCAGATAGCTCCCCGGCTAATTCGCCCTACACTGCTTTTCATTGCTCGTTCGATGCGACGCGCGGCGAGCGAGCGCAAGCAGCCCACTTTTTGCGATTGCTTGCGTCGCCTTCCACTACCTTCATCGAACGCAGACTATTCCACTTTAAGGAGCAGGAATGCCACCGATTATTGCAGCTTTTCACCACTTCCTAGCTCTCTAAATTGCAAGAGATAGTTATCGAGCCAGCCCGATCTGTCATCAACGGGAGATATTTGCGTATACGCGTTCAACCTTGTCCGAATTTATCGCGCACCCCTCCCGGTTATTCCTGGGAATTAGATCACTTCCTCAATTCGAATCTCAACGTTCCCAAATTCGGCATTGAACAGAGCTCATAAATGTCGAGTGAATATTCCCACGCAGGGCGAAAGGAGCAGGTTTCCTGTAATCCGAAAGCCAGAAGCCGTGAGCTACTTATAGCCCGTGGCTGTTGAAGTGGTACCGCGCTAACAAGTCAGAGCGCTAGCAGCAATAGCATAGCAGTGGTATGCAGTGGCACGGTTTTCCCGGTGCGGGCAAGCGGGCGGGCGGCGAGGCGGCTCTCGGGCGTCTGCGGGAAACGGCGTCGCGTCCGGCCTTTAATCTCGCGAGTTTATTATCGTTCCAAGGTGAAAGTCTGAGTTAACCTACATTCTATCTTCCTGAAAAAGTTGCGCCGAAGCCCCGCATCGCGCGCCCACCCTCCCGCGCGCCCTTTGTTACCAAGCACCGCGCCGATCCTTAACCCAGCTTTCCCGCTCCACGGATAATGTCAAGAACGCTGTAATTTGGACGGGTGAATGCGAGCGCGCTACTGTGCGTTAAATAAACTAGAAGTGGCCACATGCGCACTAAACACTATTTCACCCGGCGCGTTCGACTTTACTGGGAGGGAAGGTCCACGCGTATATGTGTAGATTCGCGCACGGCCTCCACGGGCCTTCATAAATCTCGAGGGTCGGTCATATGAAGTTTTATATTGTACTACCCTTCGTGGAAATATGAAACTTCCAAAATAGCTCGGGAAAATGTTGCGTCAAGTTCATAGCTAATTCTTTTGTAAGAGAGAGAGAAAATAGCGAAAGAGAAAAAATGTAGAAAATAGAATGCTGCCATTTTTGATAATAGTGCGTGTGAACAAATTTGAAAGGCTCGGTTACAAAGACATTTCGATCAGGCGGCAAAGGGGGCCACCACGAACTCTATAAAACGATCGGTGAGGAAAAACAAAGTATAGGTTACAAGTTTGTTTTGCATAGATTTGCAAGAACGTGGTTTGAGTAACATGTGGAGCTAAGAGTATTTCATGTTATTCAGATATGAATAGCGCTCACTTTGCGTTTTCAGGTTATTTGTGAGTTCAAGGATATTTCTTTCCTTTAGGGAGCGCAGTACGTTTCCTTTGAACACGGCGGTATGTTGCATGACAAACAAGCCACTTGATTACTCGATTCGACATCAAGTGTCGCGATAACGTTTCGTACGAATATAACCGCATAATCTTATTCAGGTGGCACGGCCCCCTGGGGAAGTGAAACGTGAAACTCGTGGTGCAAACTCGACGAACCGCAGATGTTCTGGTCTTACATCTACACCTTTAGGTATTAAACCTTTGATCTCAAATGCTACTATCGGGAGTAATTTCCTTTAAAAAAAGCTTTTCTATACTTTCGATATGGAGCCAGCGTATTATAGACAGTTGATAATGAGATTACAAAATTTATGGTTCCACTTTCATAGCCGATCGTTGCAACTTCATAATTTCTGGTGAAATTCAGTTTCATTTTACAGGAAATACGGTAGTTTCGAATGACGGTGCCGTGAGGTACGAGCGTCCTCGTTAGTTACGAGAGTCTTAATATCGTCTATTAAAGTTCGTTTGGAGAAGCTGTTCGTTCTATGTTGTTGAGGATATGGTGTGGGCTACCGCAGGCGTATACCGAAAATTGCAACTTAATCATTCTATACTGGGTCACGTTGGCACGCGTGATCGTCTCTCCATTAACACTTGCTATGCGCACAGGTGCAGAATCGCGCTGGCGTGTATTAAAGAAGGCTGAGTATTCCGAGGCCCCGTAAACACAAATTTACGATTAGTGGCCTCAATTAATGTACCTCAGCGAGCACATCGAGCTATGGCTCTCGTTATACTGTGCTATCATAACATAATAGACAGACAATCGAATAATCAATGGTCGTCGGGTTGGTATTCTCCCGAATTATACACCACCGGCTATGAATATGAACCGTAGACCGTAAGCTTCGCACAAACTTCGTATGTATGACGAATACTAGATGAGTCGCACAATGCATCCCCTATACCAAACCTCTCTATTCTTCCGCGTTCAGTATTGCATGCAGTATCAATATCAATCTGCAAAGGATTTCACGATTAGTCTGATAATATTACATAAGAATTTAATATATCCTGGAATCATTTCTCAAGTTAAGACAAGTACAAACCAGCAATAATAATGGAGTATATGTGTCTCTTTAATGTTTATAACTCAAAATGCAGTAGCATTTATTAAAACTGCTTGGTGTCAAAGAAAAGTGCAGCCATGAGTCGCCGCGTGAAAGAGGAGCATCGCCTAAAAGACCGGTGACCATTTGTAATACCGGTTATATCCAAGGAGAAGAGCGCGATGATAATTTGGGTATCGAGTGGAGCCTTTGATCCCTCTAATTCGAGTTCTCATGGTGCAAGTTGCGCGCCTGAATAATTAAGCGAGAATAGCCTTCTTCGAGGGTAAAGGGGCCGATAGCCCGAAGCTATCGGGATTCATTGGGACCGGCGGCGACATCGAGCCAACCGCAGGGGACGATCGGTGACTTGCAAATGAGTCTCAAGTGCGGGCCCTCGTAAAATGGATTAGGCACTCTGCTACACCCTCGATTACTTTCTTACACGCCGCAGAGTTTATCAGGCTGACGTTTTCCGCGGTCTTTCTGCCGCTCCCTGAATGCATAATCTCCGACACACAGTTTGCTTCCAAACCTGCCCCGTCGGTACCACCATGCGCACCTTTTACCGTTCGAACAAAATTCGGCCCTTCGATGTTTCCCGCAGTGATAAATATTCTTGCGGCAGGTTTTAGCCTCCCGTTTAACCCTCTAACACGCAAGTCCGGCCACAGTAATCTCGTAAAAGGCAGCGATAGCTTTTACTGCTAAAACTCTCTTGCTACATATGCACTAAGAGAAAAAGAGACTCTGTAAAGAGACTCTGTGATGAAAGTGATCAGGTAATTCGCGAGATAGCAAAGAACTTAGCAACCCGGGGGAAATTCAAAGATTCAGCAGTATTGATCGTTACGATTGAAATACAATCCTGCCAGTACTAGCAAATGAGTTTAGTTTGTTTTGCTTATAAATTGCAGGAATTATTGGGAGATTCCTACTACGATATCGTAATTTTTTTAGTGACATTCATGAGTACTATAAATAAATAGTTTATCAAAGTTTACTTGATCAAAGAAATACTTGAACCACAGTGAAGAAACATTGAGCCTTGGACGCGCATACAGCGTCTCGCTCAAGAAATTCTCCTTGAATTCTGGGCGACGGGGACTAAATAGCTGAGTTTTGTTATAACAGTTTGCAAGCCTCTAATGCCCTATTCAGACCAAATGGAACAGGTGCTTTGAATGTGTAGTTTGACGTAGACCTTCAATGAGGCCACCACATAAAATTCGAATTTCTAGTGGGGTCGTTTTGTGGCTTCGTGGCCTGAGGATTCATTCCAATGTATCGGATAATCATTTGCATCGATTAACAATTGCTACTTGTCGAGTGTCATTAGCGTTAAGGAAGCCACTCGAGGGCCAGGATTAAAATTAGTCGGCCCCACGTATTCCGGCAACAATACACGCAGGGATCGCTCTCGTGTACGAAGCAGTGTCCTGCTTTCCGAACGTGCGCTTGCGCGCACTCGATGTAAATGCGAGCAAGAACGGAGAATCATTAGGGAGCGGAGCTGGTTGTTAGCGTGAGTTTTTGGAGTAATGTGGTAAACCGCTTCCCCTGCGCGCGATCCTCATCTGTGTCCGTTTCACAGGAACCATCATTGTTTCGAACATAACGATGGTCCTCAAGCTGATCTCAATGTATTCATACACAAATATGAAATAAACGTTAAGGTGATATTTTGGTGCATATTATTTAGTATGTAAATTTAACGCTACACGTAGACTAAGCATTATGAATAATTCGAATTTCAGGTATTAGTATAAAATTAGTGTATTAGTATAAAAAATAAAAACGAGTATATTAGTATAAATCGTTACGCCAGACACTCGATTCTCTACTTTAATTTTCGGACTTGTACTCCTAATCAACATTTCCTAACCCAGACCTAAAAAGGATTCCAACATGGTGTCAGCCGGCAAAAATAATGGGGACTCGCCAAGCAGAGCTGGGAGTTCGCTGTGCATTCGAACTCTGGTGGAATTTATGGCGTGTGAATGGTCCGAGCGCTCGAGAAACGTGGTAATCTGAATAGAGATTATCCACTTCGGTAACTTCCTTTTAAGGATTTCAATTCACCATATAGTGGGCGTAGGAGCAAGAGCAAGAGAGAGAGAGAGAGAGCTAAGTGAGCGTGTATAGTATATAATATAGATATATCACGAATACGGCGAATAAATTCTGCCGCGCGGTGGCTGGAAATTGATTTCCTGGTGAAATGAGATGGGGTTGAACGAGTCAATAAAATCTGTTATGGTAAATAGGGATTCCATTGACTCCACTACGTTTCGGTTCGTTTCGTGGATATTTATTGCTCGGAAGCTTTCGCTTTGCAAGCGGAATCGTCGAATTAATGCAACTCCCGTTGAGAGGCAGGCGGTGGGTGGCGAGGGGGAGGTCATTATTCGAGAGGAAAGGCGGGTACTCTGAGTATGTGCGGTGCTGTGTGCGCTGGGAAGTTCTTCACTATTTGCACTGACAGTTCGCCATCGACGAATTCATCCCACTAGCGGCAGCCGCAACGGGGAAGGCATGACGTGTGCGCAGCGGCCGTAAATTATCATAAGGATTTAAATCAAATCGCGCCAGGCGAGGCGAGAAATGTATGCATCCGATTCCCCCGGGTCCAGCGGCTGAGGAAAGCAAGCGTACGGCTGTCGAAGCAAAAATGAACGGCGCCCTACGCGGAGCTTCAATTCACGGCGCGGAAGGAGATGGTAGCGGCCGCTCGATGGCGACGTGACGTGGATACCGACCAAGAAACGAGAAATGTTTTTAACACCGCGACTTCCATTCATCCTGTGCAGCGATGCGCAGCATCCCGCGCGCCCACCTGATTCTCCTCCTTCTTGGAGCCGGCTTCCTTGCTCTCGCTTCCCCTCTCCCTCTCGCCTCTCGACAACATTCCACGAGGAATAAAATGAAGGAGCTGGAAAGCGAGGTGATTATCCAGCGAGCCGCTTTGAATTGCTGTTTTAGCCAGCGCGCTATTTTCAAGTCGAGCAACTTCCACTCCGCGAGAGAGATTTACGATCGGAAATCCGCCGTTGCGTGGCTGTCCATTTCTGGAGGTATTAACGGGCCCCCCGTAGTATCGATCTTCTCGGGGATCCTTGTTACCAGAGATATCTGCCCAGTTTTATCCAGATATCTCCGATCTCCGCTGGAAGAGTTTCGCGCGTCAATTCCTGGTATGCTGGTATTCTGTTTACCGTGAAACTGCGATGCTATCTCGCTTTTGAACACTGGAACAACCGATATTGATTCCGAGTATCGAGCTATCATGTGCAGTTCTCCGAATTGGCAATAGTCGGCCGATAATACAGTCCATCAGACACTCGTACGTTCGAAAGACGGGAGTTACAAATGCGGTTGTACTTTAAATAAGCAAGTAACGCTTGGCACAGTTCAGCATTACAGTTATAAAGTTCAAGTCCCAGTGGCCTCATTATAGCAGTATGTATTAGTAGAATCGAGAGAGGTCCGCCAAAAGTAATATTACCAGGCGAAGTATCGGTAACAAGGTAACTTTATCGGGCTACTCGATTCGAAGGGGAACCGATAAAATAAGGGCAGGTACGCTCAAATGATCTATTACTTAGTTTATTCGAAAAATCCTCCGATTGTACGCGTGGGGAGAATCGACATTGCCTGCTGCCTCTAGGGGATGTCGTCAAACTTTGTAATTACGAAAGTTCTCTTTCTCTCAGCCCCTCACTGTCGCCGTCTCTCTCGCTATGGAATTATTGGTGAGTAAAGTGGAATCTTCAATTAGTTTCCTGCTCGATCCTCTTATCAATTCCGTTTGCCAGTTCTGCGCGGAGACGTTCACGCACTGCCATTCTTCGGCAATGCAACACATTTTGTTCAGAAGGCATTTTATATTTTCACTATTCGTTGGACGAGAATACCACCCCCTCCCTCTCGCCCTTTTTCAACGGAACAAAGAAATCGTGAAATTCAAAAGCGGAATTACAAGAATCCACCAACTCTGGCGAATAGTTAAAGTGATTCAAACGTGAGCGATTTACTGCGGCCGGCATCCCCGGGAGAGATTCCCTGCCGAGCGTTTCGTTGAAGGAAGCTTTTCCCAGGCACGTAAGAGCAATGCCATCCGTAGAATGACAAAGCAAATTTTTCCTCTCCGCGAAACAGGAAACGGCAAGGACGAGCGGGCCCCGCGTCTAACCGGAACTGGGCGCTGAAGGACGTTAATTAAAAGAACACGAGGAAGAATACTTCCGGCAGGTGGGAGTCTCAGCGAAAAGTAGCTAGCTACGTCACCTTCTTTTTACGGCGATTCCACTGCTGCCGGCCTTTAATAAACTTCCTTTCCGCAGCATTAAGAATACACAACTGATCCATCCCCCCAGGATCCCTCGCCCTCAACTTCTCTTTAGTAAATGCTGACGCTAATTTCTCGGCCGATTCCTCCCAGAGAGACGCTTAATCAGGGAGTTTCTCTTGGCGAGTAGTCGCGGTCTGTATCGCCTTCCTCTCTCCGGTGAGTGACCTCGTGGAGCTTCTTGTGTAAGCGTTAACTTCTTATTTCTTGACCCCTCTATTAACGTCTACGCTTTGTTCTTTGATAATTCATTTGATAAATTGAACGAATTTGCCGAACTCGATTGAAGTAAAGGAATAATTAACCCTTAAGTTAGTGCTTGTGTTTTGACTGTCCTATTTTCAATTTCGCACCACTGTCATCCTACGAACTTGCGAAATAAACGATATCAAACACTAAAATATAACTACAAGAATTCTAAAGTATTTGATAAATGTTTGAAAATGTATTTCTGGTTATATCAATGACAAAAATAAGGGCGAAAGCTTGATATAACTCATCGCCCAGATAAATAAGCCTCACAGCTTCCAGAATTGTAACCTAGACTGCCAGAATATCTACTAGTTATACTATAACAAAAGAGAGCAAATGTACAAGGAAACGATTTGCCTACACACAAAGTTTGTAGTTTGCTCGAAATAGGAGTTGCCAAAGGAAGGGTATCTACAGGGCTGGGCTTACACTTGGCAGATACAAATAACACGACATTATCGTTCAAGCCATCAGCGGATAGCCTGTGTTACCACTGGGCGCCCTTGGCGTCGTTATTTTTTATGGGCTGGTGCTTCGCGAAATGCCCCTTTCGCAAAGCACACACGCGCACACATCGAGTGGCATGCACACAGAGTTCCTGTATAAAAAGCGTGGCAACGTTTCGCGAACCGATCGACCGTTCATTTTCGAGCGCAATTACAACTTGCATAGACCGCCGGCGTAACGAAGAGTCATCAATCATAGTACGCTCCATAACACTGTATCAGCTGAGGGGTCAATTATATCTGCGCTTTGAGTATACCTGTAAGCTTCCAATTTTTAGTTACTGCCGCCCGAAACGATATCATTGATTCACCGTTCAGACTGCGAGACAAATGACTCATTAACCAAGCCGGGATCATCTCTTCCCAATGATTCAAGGAAGAAATAATTAAAGTAGCACAATTGTATATGTCATAATTATATGTCATGTTATAATATATATGTCATAACTCTATAAGCGCTTATCTTGTGTGAAGATAAATTGGATAAAGTCGGTTGATAATAAACTGTATGTAGGAAATTCACTGGAAACTAGTACCGACAGATAGTAATGAAATTTCTTTAGAATACGGAATACAGGACTTTGTCAAAAGTGACATCTTTTAGCAGAATGAGCTTAATGGGAATCGCATTAAATATGGACGCATTTCGACGGAGAAGAGTGTGTTTATCGCTAATCACCAGTAACTTCCGATCATCGAGTCGTTTGTGCCACTCGAGGAACAAAGTGCGGTAATTAGGGGAGCGGCGGACCGAGCGCAGTCATACGTCAAGTACGCGTAAACGCGTGTGATGGCTTAGTATTATAGAATGAATTATATGTCGATGGTAATTCCGGCCGATGGCGCAGACTCCTTCTGTGAGGCGGTGCCGGGCCACGCGTATTCCCAGATAGACGAGCGAGCGAATTCGCTCCAGCTGAATATCCATAAACAATTCATTGGCCGTTCCTGCGAATAATGTGAGGCCGCAATGCGCGAACGAGCGATAGCCCGATACCGTGATTTGCGTTGCGCGTGCATGCGGCCGAGTGTGCATCGTCGATTCGACGCACGGTCAATCGATCAATCAACGTTAAACGCCCATCAAACAGCGCCGGGACGTCGCTGCCCGGGCCTGCTTACACTACCAACTTGCGCCAGCCTGGACAGCTGGCCAGCCGACTCGCCACGTCTAGTTTGAACAGCTTAATGAGCATCCTACTTTCTGCTGTTCGGGGTTTATGGACTCTGTTTATGGAGATACTTATTCTTGTCTATTCGGAGAAAGTTCATTTCCTCACCCAGTTCTTCCATTGGTAAAAATGTACGCAACTGTATGAGATGTTTGGGCAAAGTGGGTTACGAAGTCTATTCACTCAGGAAACTCTCGGCTAGAACCCTTTAAGAAACTTTTGAATTATGTTAAAGCTTTCAAGCCAATCTGAACAAGTATTTGCAAGTAATAACTTTCAGTGACTCAATGAGCATTTTCCTTTTGTTTCAGTATACGAACTTCGTATCCTTCAAACATTAGGAAAGACTATTCAATCTGTTGCACTGTAATAGGAGGTCTGGAATTTGGTTTTGAATTGCGAAGAATCCCAAATTAACACCGACGCTTTGAAAAATGCAAAATTTAGTACGCAATCTCGCATGATGAAAATTTGTAAATGTTTGACGTTGTTTGGAGCTTGTATAGGAGCCTGTAGCATCTTTAAATTTGGAAATCTGCTAAATCTATGAAAGAAAGTTGGCGTGATCGATCCGGAGTACTCGCGTTCCGAAAGGTCCGTATCCAACTTCCATCTCGCGTGCTAAACACTGCTAGGAAAGATACGGTTTCCCGAGCTCTGGAAGCAACAGCGGCAGTGGCAATGGGCTGAAACTGGATTTCGGAACTTGCGAAACTGCACTGAAGGGCGAAATTTGAACACGAGGAGAGTATGATTGAGTTACAGCGGTAGTTCTACGGCCACGTATGATAGAAGCGCTTAGCGAGTCGAGTGGATCGCGTGACTTATCCTATTTCATTGTTTTCAATCGGCCCGCTGCACTACTAGTCTACCGAAACTGGACAAAACGTTTCAACCTGTTTCCCGGTAGAAATTTTTTGCACACTGCCGCAGTCGTGTCTTTCTATGTGGCACTCGCGTGTTACCAAGCCTGTCGAAGCTACTGCGCGAGCGTGCACCCTGTCGACCACTTATACGATACAATCTGAATACCTCCGTTCTCATTCGAACGCCTAAAGCGCCTGAATAAAAAGTGACTGTACAAATAAAAATCTAACCGACGACCAGCTCAGCCGCAACTTCTCAATAGCGCATTGTTTTCTTGTGCTCCGAAACAAATCGATCTTTTTCCCGCAATGTCACAGAGGGGAAAATCGCCTGAAAATCCTCGGCGTTTCACTCGAGCTTCGCTCTACATACGTAAGGGATGTAACTCATGCGTTTGTTTCACGCATTCAGCTGCGAAGCAGATCCATTTACGATTCGCGACCCATGTATACGCATGCATAAGGTCATCCGGATTTGCATTTAGTTACAAAACTTTGTGATAACCGAGGTTCTATATCTGCGGGATTTTGCTTGGTAATGCAGTCGGGTGTTCAAACGTCCAAGTTGGACGGTGAAAACTTCATGGGAAAGGCAATGGCCCATTTACAATGTGATAAGACCTCGGCAAGTATAGCAATAAAATATAACGCGGCCTCGCCGCTTACACGGCCGATATCCATTCATCGAGTACACTTACGATAACTGAGAATTGCTGGCTTTCCTGGGAGTTGGGTCTGTGGCGACGGCCGGTGGGCGGGGGTGGGAATCCTTGCAGGATGCAGCTGGTGGACGGCAGCTACTTCCATTAGGGAATGTCGAATTCAACGTTAATTGCATGAAGGAATAAGCGTGGATAATGAGGGGGAAGGGTGCCGGGGCCAAGAGCCAACGAGGAGCGAGCGAGAAGAAGGGAATTGCCTTTGGAGAAAGGGTGGATGCACGTGTGTGTCGGCACTGGCGATGGATCGATCTTCCTAGCGGCGGCATTAGCGAAAGGTCGCCGACTAAAGGCCCCCGAGGTCGATGGTCCATTAAATGGCGATCGCAGCGAGCACACCAACCCCGAACTACAAGTCTGGCGCGCGATGATATACCCACTCGAATCGGGATATCGTCTGTAAGAGGCGACTCTAGCCACTACACATAGATCGGGCTTATTCCGCTCGCCATCGACAATTTACACTTGAGTGACTGAGCCCAATTAACTGATTTATGAGCGCACCTCTAACTTATACTGTCACTACCGTTCTCGTATGTTGTGTTATTTCATTTACCTTAATTATCAAAATTAACAAATGGAACAAAGTGCCAGGAACTTGACGCCGTTCCGTCATTCGTGAATCGGCATAACGGCGACTCATTCAAGTATCGATGACGGATAGATACTCAGTAAATAAGAGATGAATCCTCTCACATCAGAGATGGCTGGGTGACGGGGGAGGTCGTTTTACGGATAAATGGGTACTTGGCCACAATGTGTGTGTGTGTGTGTCGCGTGGGTGTTAGATAGGGAGGAAGAGGAAATTATCGATCTACGAGACGCGCTGATAATAGGCTGATGGTATGTAATACAAATTTTCCATCCGATTAATTATCTGGGTAACAATCCCACCAGTTCACGTTTGACAGAGCGAACCGATAATTACGTGATCTTTGTAAAATGTAACAAGTCGAAAACGCATCTTTTAAATCGACAGAATAAAGAACCCTGGCGGTCATGCCAGCCGCCATCGACATACAGTTAAAATCCATACATTTCCATGAGGGTGGTTGTTTGTCAATATTTTTCGAGCAGCAAAAACTGCGGTGCTAATTCTCAAGCTATTAAAATCCATCGTTCCTTAACCGATCGATAAATCCAGCGGTGACAAATGTTCTCATCGAGGAGCGGGCAGCGGAGCGTATGCACAGGGTAAAAGCATCGCATACGTTTGCAAGCGCGCAAGATATTTTCAATAAAATTTTCCTGTAGTATTATTGCCCACACACATGGATATAATACGAATATGAAGGTTGCGTAGGTGGATGGGAGCGCTGGGTGGCAGGAAGAGAGGTCATGCAAGCTCTGGGATATGTAGCAGTTACACTTAACGCTGGGAATATACACGCACACCACACACCCTTCAACGTCCTTCGACGAACGGAGAACGCAGCAACACTGCCGACAGTGTTTGCGCTCGTGTGCCGATGCTCATCGAATTTTAAAAAACGCTGAACATGACGGAACTCCCGAAACACAATTCGCCCTGCGACGTAACCATGAGTGCAACTCGCTGCACGGCTTGTTATAAAATTAACCCCAACTGTCCGCCCTCGCTCGTCCCCGCATTCAGTGTACGCGTATCCACCTGCACGTCCTTTCTACTTGTACCCTGACTCCCGTACTCGCTCTTCCTCCTGTTCCCGGTGCTGTCTGTGTCCTGGTCGACTGTCAAAGCACTCGCAGAGCCCACGCACCGACGATCCCATGAAGTCTTTTCCGAAAGGTGCCACTCGCGGTCCTAGTGCCTGTTTGCAAACAACGCAAGCGAGCACGTACTGTATATGTTTAGAAGCGTGCCCGAATGTTACTGCGTTTGTTTAGCGGCGAGCCTGTTTTCGTCCGACCAGCGAGAAAGCGCGTCGACACAAACATGCGTGATATTATTACTGTCAGGCCCCAGGAGTTATTCCCGAAGAATTCGAGCGAATCGCTGGAAATGCGCGAAATGTATTCGATGTCGGAGTAGATAGGCGCATCGATACGCTGTGGATTCTTGTGCAGCCACATATAAGAACAGCGCGGCGCGCACGGAATTCAAAATGAAATCGGTTTTTCCGCGAAAAGATCGCGGCTGCCTACATGCATAGGTAGGTAGAGCAGCCCGATACGTGCACGTATTTTCGGCGCGCTACCTCATATTTGCCGGAATAGCTTCTGCGAATTCGAAATAGCTACAACACTCGGGAAAAGGGGGCGGATGTGGCACGCGAGCACCAGCGAATTTCATTACAGCTGGAAGCCAGAAACTGGCGAAGGGGACGAGCGAGCAGGGGGCAAAACTGTGCTATAGTCTAGATATTTCTCGCCATTGATATCTCCGTTGTACTGAAACAGATATTCATCGGGAAAGAAGAAGCGGACACGAGCGCGCGATATTCAGTGAGTTATTCACTCAGAATCAATATTTGACTTCTTCCGAATGCCGGCACTTTTCCACATCTTCCGTCCGCCTCTCTGTCACTATATGTATGTTTATCTGCAATAAACTTTGCACCGGCGACGATAATCCAATAACACCGCGAGAACATTTGTTCGAGCATAAGGATTCCGCAAATATGACTCGGCCGCGGCAAGCTTCGTAAGCCGCAAGAAGAGAAAGCCGATCGTTGAATGGAAGGGTGAAGAGGGAGACAGAGAGAAACATCATGGTAATCGTATTAGAGTGGGTAGCCGGTTCTCCCAGCATTCAGCCGACATAAGCGTGATTATCTTAATCGGCCATTTGCGCGGTCGCGGTTTAATTTAATGCGCCCCAACTTTTCCTCGCCGCCTCTGCACACCCGCACTTTTTCTTCCTCGCACTCGCTCGAACAACTCTAATAAATATCCCACCGAGCCAAGCATACGAGCGCTCTGCTTTCCCGATGCCCACTCTAACGGCTAGAGAAGCAAAACTCTTACGACGACGCGATGCATCGTCGATCCGAGTTCGCCCCTCTTCTCTTTGAAGAGGCAGCGTGGAGAATAGAGAACGAATGTCAGGCAGATGTGTCGGTGGGCTACCGGGTTGCCTGGTTCAATGCCTGGAGACTTCAGGAGAAGCTGCGAATACTGAAGTGACCCTTTCGAGATGTCCTTTTATAGTCTGTTAAATTATAAAACACCCTTCCATTCGCTTTCGTTCGAGTGTTGCTTGAGAGGCTCTCGGAAAAGCCCTTTACCCTTTTAGGGTCAAGCTGTACAAACAGAAGTTGCTTGAGCTGGATAGAGTGTTTTGGAGTAGACCCTGCTGGAATATTGAAATGTTTGTGATTTTAGGTAACGCGATGAATCAAGTCACGATTATAACTGGGCCTCGAGACAATTAAGTAGTTATAGTTCGGCACGATACATTGGCCAAAATACTGACCACTTCGACCCTATTCTGCATCTATAAGTTGAAACCAGCACCGCCCTGCTGGAATTAAAGTGCGCGTTGGCCCCGGAGCGAACTTCTGATCTCATCGAAATAAGCCGCTTATCGTCTTTAAGAAACGTACCTCGAGCGAACGCTGTCCTTCATTCACAGTGAAAGAAGCACGACGTGTATAAGGTCAGATTTTGTTTCAGTCGACCCACTTCTGCGTCTCTTGAAGATCTCGAGCTCGAATCGGTATTCGTAATGACGGCCCAAGGGACACTGCGCCGCCGCGGGGGTCACGCTTCGCACGCGAGGGACCAACATTTTCCATCGGAAAAGCGCGCGGTTGTTCATTACGGTAACAAGGTTACCGATCTGTCGGCAGATTTTGCAATGAATTGAATAAAATTCGGGCGTTCGTTATTAACATTTTACACGCGCCCCTGCCTGCCGGTGTGATACGCCGACCGCCCTCTCGCGCGTCCCGTGGTGTCGAACAAAAATCAGAAATTCATCGGGACCGAATGTAGGTTAATGGGTGCGAGGCTGCTGGTGCATACGCAAAATACGTAGCGCGCAGAAGTATTAACATCGAACGATACCGGCGGGTACATTGGATTTCTTCCGACAGAGATTTCCGGGAGGAAGCTTGACAAATACCTTGTGGGTTAGCAATAATTCACGTGAAATCTAACTCCCGACGCGTAGAAAGCGACGGCTTCCAGGCCGTTTTCTCTCCTCCCTGATTGAATTCCTCGCGATATCCAATTGCACCGAGAGACTCTCGGAGATCCGCGCAGCCTCGTTAAAGGTGCCAAGAGTGGCGTATCGGCGATCACGCCCGGCAGTATTCGAAAATAATGAACCCGGGGAAAGGCGGCCCATTCGAGGCCTTTGTTCGGCCAGTGCGCGCAGACGGGGGCCTATTAACTTTTTATAAATCAGCCGGGAGGTTCGCTAAACCGCGCGTAAAGCGGCCAGTGCGCGCGCGGGGTGGGAAAGTTTCGGACGCGAGCCGTCTCGCTTCGTCGGCGAAGCAGGTGGATCGATAGCTGACTCTTCTCGCCTTAGCCTCGCCTACGCGACTACAACTCTTTCCAAGAGGATTCTTCTCCGCATAATTTCCAACGGCGGGTCGATAATGGAGCTCTAAACGGAATCGCGCGATTACTGACAGTTATTAAGCGAATTATTCCCGATTCCGTCGCGCGCCAAGCCGCGCTGCGCCGCTCAACGCCGGCGGCGACGTCGCAAAAAAAGTATCCGATAATCCGGTGAAAGCGAATTCAAATCGAGTTCCGCGATAAGCAAATTCCCCCCGGGGACTTAAGAGTCTTCTTAACCAGCCGGCAGCGTGACGAGTAATCGCGAAAGGTCCTCCAAGAAAAGTCCATTTGTCGTAGGGCGGCCCTCAACCTCTCATCTGGACCATCATCTCAGGAATTTCTCAAGTAACCCTCTATGCCTCTATTACCATCCTACCAATTGGCGAGGAGTTGATCATGATGCGACGAAATTAGATGGCTCGGTAACTCCGACGGCGCCAGTTACGTTGATAAGGAGGGCGACGGCGGATGCAAAAGAAGCGATGTCCAACCGAGAATTATTCGAATCGCTATTAGAATCGATCGTCTCATTTGATATTCTCTCAGGATCGCCTTTTCGCGCAGTTCACTGCGGAAAGCCGACGGTGGTCGTTGACGGCAATTCCCCGAGGGAGCGCGCGTCCGGTGCGGATCATCTTAAGTTTCCCAGTTAATTTTTGCTTTGTCCGCCGAATGAAAGAACGCCCTCCGCACCTCTGCTCTCTAGAGGGTCGCTCGCCCGCCCGAATAGAGAAAGTAAAGGGAATTGTCGCCGGCGAATGGGGAAGTTCCGAGGATATTGTACCGCGGCTCCGTTACATTCGGACAAAGACCACCGCTACCAAGGTACGAGGAGCGTCGCGCACAAGGCGAGGAGAAGATCGGAGAGAACGTTTGCGCTATCTCCGTCGCCAGTCTCGTTTTCACTTAACGACTACCGACGCTCTAGCTGCGCCCGTAATATAAACTGGGCGCTTTAGCCCCTGCGCACCATCAACCCCCTCGAAACGTATCGCGCCAAGTACATCATTATACGCATGAGTAATGTGTGCGAGTTCCCTCGGCAGGCGGCTCTCATTTGCCGTGCTTTGTAGTGCCGATCAGTCACTCGGCCTCCGTGGCATTCGTCTGTCGTACATGCGCTGCCTGATACCACGAGGAAATTACGTCCCCTCGCAACCCCAAGTTTCCCTCGCACTCATCTGCCGCGGAGCGAGTGAGCGCCACGCCGTGAGAGTGTGACAAAGTGAATATCAAACTAAGTTAATCGCCTGCCCTATGCAGCCATGTGGAACCTAAATCAACCCTTTGAATTTCACTTGCCAGCAGACGCATGATATTTTTGTATGTGTAGTCGAAGTGTTTTGCCTTGGCATGTATCGAATATGTCTGACTACTAATGTACTTAATCTCCGTAGAAGAGAAGATATAGGCAAATGGAATTCACCCTTGTTATAATCATCAAAACAATAACACATACCCGAAAATTATAGTATAACGTTCACTTCAATTCACTTTGCGCTACCTGCAAACACTGATCCACCTTTACATCTTGTTCCTAGAAAGTCTGTATTGTTACAAGATTCGTCAAATGGAGCTCCGGGTTTTCCTTTCTCTTATCCTCTGCAACAAGAAGACATCGCTTGCAACCGATATCGCATGTTGGAGGAGGAAGTGGAAGAGTTTACTTCGCATCCTTTCCCTCAAAGACGTTCGTGAAATGTTCCACACACCCTTTCTCCGTCTCATTCGAGTCTCTATCTGTGAGGCAGACTCCAAGTCAGCAATTTTCCCCCAGTTAGAGATCCGCGGCTGCCTTCTGTCGGGAGAATCCAGCAGATAACCAGATGCGAAATAGCGTAACTGCTAAACAGTATTTACCGCGTATTTTGCTGAACTGCACTCCCGAGAACTTGTTACGCGAACTTCCGGCATTATCTAAATTACTTTATTCGCCACCACTGAAATTACAGATAACCCAGACTGATTGCTCCAACTTTCGGCATTAAAGTTCAAGGAGCTGCCGGCGGAATCGGTCAAACGTTACATTGCATGTCCACTTAAATTCTTGTTCAACAGCCAGCAGGTCGCCGAAGCTAATTACAAGAGTTCCCCGAACACCCAAACATTGTTTTCCCAATTCTTCCAGTTTTACTACTACCACAACAATTTTTTCAATTAATCGACTTCCGACATTCTATATTCGAAGCTTCAAGTTAATCTAACTGCATCGGACCTTATCCCAGGGTTACCCATAGGCCGTTATACCCTCTGGACTTTGACGATTCAGTCCGTAGAAGTATACGGAAATGGGCAGGGGTCACAGAGGAATCGCGATAACCGAAGACGAAAAGGGCAAACCCCAGAGAAGGGCTGACGGATAGGTAAGAACAGCGGCAGAGTGCGAGGGATGAGAAAGAGGCCTCCGTAGATGGAGTCGGATCCCCTGAAATGGGGAAAGAGTGACACTGAAGCAGTATCACTGTCGACTAGCACGAGGGTGAGTGAGAGAGAGAAAGAGAGGGGGAGGCGGGAGAAAGAAAAGAGCAAGGGAGGTTGGTGCTGGCATACTGAGCGAGACCCAGTGATTTTTAAAACAGAGGACGGAACGCCCGCGGGAATCTTAAATAACGGTCGCCACACAACGAAGCCCCGAACGGGGAGCAGGACGCGCTATAGCCCTGGAGAGAATACACGGTGAGAGAGAGAAGGTGGTCCGCTAACGGGCGGACGATAGGCGGTTCTCACTGAAAGAAAGGAAGGAACGGGAATCGAAGGAGCCGTGGACCGAAAGGGGTAAGCGGGGAGGGGAAGAGAAGAAAGGAATCGCGTTGGGAAGACGCCGGTGCCGTCGATTTGGCTGTAATATTCGTGCGAACGACCGCGAAGGGGAGAGTGACAGGCCGGGAAATTGGAAAATTGAAGGCGAACTCTTGGCGAAATCCGTCAGTGGAACATCGCACCTCCTCTTTCCTCGGGTCCACTTGCCGCTCGTTGAGGAACGATGTCACCCGTCGAGGGGCACCGCCGTCAGCCACCCACACTCCCCAACTGCTGCTCGAATTACCACCAGCCGGAGCGGGATATTTATTATCCGATTACCATAATTCGAGCGCTTTCATCAAGTTCCTATCTGAATCATTATTCCGGCAACCGGTAATCATGCGACTCTTAAATCTTCCTTCAATCCGCCCGTAAAAATCCTAACGATTGGCTCGGCTCTTCGTGAAAGGTCGGCCCAATCTGGGGTACTGGGAGGTTCAATGCTACAGGTCAGCCATGCCTTTTACATGACTCGGTCCTAGATTTCTACTGCAATTAGAATCGTACAATCAGCAAACTACCCCTCACCCACTCTCGCTTTCGCCTTTCCCTTCAACAGCGCTAAGTCTGTAAAAGTTTCATTTAGCCTGCTCCGCCAATGCCCTTGATTAGCACAGGCACCCTTTTTCCCTTGGACGAAATACGACGTCGCGCTGTCCCGTCGACTCGAGAATTATCGGAAAACGTTATAAGTACTGACAACTAACATAATTAAAGCTACGTGATACTCTTCCCATTCCCCGCGGCGAAAACTTCGACAGCGGCACGATCCGGCGATACGCTCTGATAATTAAAAAAGTTTATCGTGTATTAGCGCGATGTCCCGTAACTCCTTGCTACCGGAGGAACCGCAAGTTGACCCCACTGGCGTGAACGACTAAGGCACGCCAATCGAGAAAAAACTTTTCTGGTTATAGCCGACGTATACCATCGAATCACACATTGCTTAGTCCAAGTGGAAGTCTTTCGAGAGCTACTGGTACAAATTACTCACGCATAAACCTTTACATCCGTATATTTGTGCTACTTTCAACTTTCGGCACTTGCCAGGACAACGGAATGACGTCGCAGGAGCCAGTACCTAATGATAAAGCAACCGCTTTCGTCTGGAGTCCGGGGTGGCTCGCCGACCACGCCTTGAAAGGCGCTTGGCCCGCGTCAGGAATGCAAATTGAATTCGAACGGTTTGCTTGAACATGAATCTTTACGACGATCCCGATGTCGGAGGAGGTGACGGAACGGCTCCGAAGATTACGGGTGTCAGCTGCCAGTCTAATAAAAGTTGAATCGTTCACTAGTCAAACGGCGATTGACCTGCGATTTGTAAATAGAGACTATGACTTCTTTAGTGGGAAACCTGACGCATACATTCTCTCCAATTAGTATTTCCTTGAACGGAATGATTGCCTCGATCGTCCTCATTTATCTGAATATGAAACCCGCGCCCCTTGGTCGTATTGTTACGCGTATTGGAGTTCTACTGACACACTGACTGTTCTGACACTTTCTGTACTGACACTTTCGGTTCCTTTGAAAATTGAAATCCTCGTAGACAGAATGACAAAGTAAGAATACCATTCGAATTTTTATCTGTCTTTTCGCATTTATGTTTTTTAATCGCTATCCATTCAAAATGAATGAAATATAAGTAAGCAATCGAGAGTGTCGTTCATTCTCAACTTTAAGTAAATCCTCGCAAATATTAAAAGGGCTGCGTCTGTAAAATATCTCGAGAGCAATAAAATATCTCCGATTCGTGGCTGGTTTTCTTTCTTAATTCTCAAGGTACATTTATAAAGGCGGATACTCGCGAGGCTTTCGATGGTGTAGCAACGGCCGCGTGATGCCAAAATCTCATTTCTTAACGGCGCATTACGCTAAGCCGGAGGATTTAAAATGTATGAGGTGAGCGTGGCGCGACAGGAACGATATTTCATTCAGAAATCCGTGCCTCGTCGGGGCTGCGTCGTGCGGCATTAGGATTCGATAATACCGGCAGAGACGCACTTGCGGGAAAAACGTTCCCGCAAGAAAGCCCAGGAGAACGGCGCGGTGGAGGCACCAGCTCGTTTATTAGGGCGACGAATTAGGGTTGAGGCGGCGGAGACGGGTCCATAATTTCAGCTTCGCCTTTAACAAAATATTCGGGTCCTCCTGCGTGAAATCCAATCTCAGTTCCTTGGCCGTAATGCGCCACCGCAAACCATCCCACATTAAACAGGATTACACTCTCGCTCGCCTGCACCCTGACGAAGTAATTGACGCTCCAATATTACGCGGAAATAAAGTCCTGCCTCGCACAGGCTCCCGTTTTCCGGGGGAGCCAACAACCGATATTTCGAGCTCCCCCCCAATCCTATGATGATAGGACCTGAGCACTCAACTCTCGCTTGGAAGATATGAACCGGGGAAAATATGCCTCGTCTCCAACTTCGCCGGGGTGAGACTTAGGTCCCTATTGCTCCCACTTTTAAGTGGTTCCACTGAACTTTAGCATCAACTCCGTGAAAGAGTCACTGGTGACAAAACTTTATCTTCGAACTATTAGCTTTATTGCAGACAGAGAGTAAACAATAGTAGCATTCATAGCGGGGATGCAGCACGGCTGGAATGTGTGCGCAGGCCGCAATGGACTACTGACTTCCTCGGTTTGACGCCGCAGCGCAGCGCGGCGCTCCTATCGCTCTCGCAATAGTAAACGCTTCGAGTATACCGAGAGAGATAACTTTGAAGGGGAACGTAGTCAAACAAAACACCCGGCAAAGGGTATACCGTCAGCCAGTGGCGGAATCAGATAGAGGGAGGGGGTGGGGGCCTGATAGGCGCAAGTGGTAGTAGCATAATGCGATGTTAAATCGCACGCTGCTCGATCCCCGTACACGGCGGCAGCTAATCGGAATTATTTGCTCTGTGTTCAACCAGAGCGCAATGTACCAGCAGAATCCTGGGAGGGAAATTAGCGTGACTTGCGCGCTACGAAACACCAAGAGCTGTGTATGCAGCGCACACAGAGGGGGCGCGCGGGCGCGCGCCTTCAGAGGAACGGGCAACCAGTCACAGAACAAAGATACCGGGTGCCTGATAAAATATTTTCCTTGGCGAAAAAGCAGAGTGGGACGCCGGCGTGTTTTTGCTCGGCGCCAGCCTCATTAAGCTCCGAAAACACCCTTTCGCAGTGGCTGCTGAGTCAATAGCGCGCGCTGCCCGCGGAAGAAGTTCACCCTTTCGCGATTGCCCGCCGGCCGATTGTGCAAAGCGAAATTTGCATTCGCTCGATTTGGCGATAATAGCAGCCATCTTCGGGCCCGAGCGTATCAATGCTTTCCCTTGGAATGGAAAACACCCAAACCAATGTTCCTTTTTGTCCAGGAGCAATCACTAGATATTATCTATAATTTTGCTACTGACACAAGCTTCGGAAATGACAGAGTGACACATGGAAAATATCTGGCGATACAAAGCTTTGGCAAAGTGTTCTTGGATCCTAAGGTGCCCACTGTCGTTGAATTGTTCGGCGAGTGCAATAAAATTTCAAACAACTTCGAGCCCTCTCTCTCTCTCTCCACCTTCCTTTCTGTCCCTCTTCAGGCAGCCTCGTGTCGCGTTCAATCTCGATTCCGCTTTGGCAGCTGACGGGAACAGCGTAAAATCGGCACCCGTGAAATCCGCATATCCGTGCGGGCAATCGGTAGGAGAAGAAGAGGCCTCGCAAGAGTAAATATTAAAAAACGACAGCCGGGAAAAAATGAACACAGTGGCGCGCACACACGCAGAGAAGGTGGACGCAACGGTGAATTGCGCGAGTTCCGAATGACAGGACAGAATATGTGGGTGGAAGGGTTGGCGAGGCCGCGGGGGAGGACCACTCGTGTCCCCAGCCGCGGACTGCGAAAACGACTGCAAATAGAAAACGAGAGTGTGTAGCCTTGTCGAAAGAGGAGAAAAGAGCAGTACCGCAAAAGGCCAGGAAAGAAAGGGAGACGAGACCCCGAGGAAAAAAGGCGGAGGGATGTGCCGCGGACAAAGTGAAAGGGGGTGGAAAAGTATAAGAGAAAGAGAGCCGCTTGCGGTTGGAAATTCGGACGGAGCCGCATGCACCGAGCAGCCCGAATAAAACGCCGCCGCCTTTTTGCGCATGTTGAAACAAACGATTTAGTTGAAGTCCGAGCGAGCGGACAAGTTTTACACGAGTGGCCGCAAGTATGAGAAGAACCGCGGTGTGTTAATTGCGAAGCACGCGAGTCCCCCGGGCCAAGCGCTGTAGCAGATATGCGTCGAATGTCGGGAAATCTCTGTGTCCGGCGGAAGCGAAAAGCGACTGCACCCGAGGGTAAAATGTTCCAACAATTTGCCGCGGATTTCGAATAGTTGGAGAGGGCGGGACAGCAGAGCCACGGGGACAGAGCCGAGCCACCAGAAGTGAGCACGGGGTCCGGAATATTCGGCCCCGAGTTTCTATTATCCCTCTCGTACGCTCGTTCCCAGCACCCGCCGAGAATTAAAGTCTCCGGCGGGCCGGGATTAATGGCGCTGTTGCTTTTGTCGCTAATCATAACCGAGCGCCACATAACAACGCCGCCGTAAACTCTTCAAGCGCTCGACGCGCGCGGCAACCGTTGGGGTTTCGATGGACGTCGGATCGAATTTTATTAGAGTGCTCTTCCCCCCCGCTAACTGCCGTGCTATCTCGTGCAGCTCGCCGGACATTTCGAGAGTGATACATTGTCCCGGCACTCGAGAGCTACGTAGCCGCGTTTGTGTTTCGGAGTTGGCGGTGTTTCGTTCGGTTTGCCGACTAGCCGAATGGACCAACAGACAGAGGGAGAATCCCTTGATAGAGAGCGACAGAGAGCGATAGAGGGCGAGCCAGCGCCGCGCGAGAGTCCTCACCACGGGATGACAGAAATGGAGTGTACAGTGTAAACGCCAAGAGGGCAAGTGAACCGGCGCGGCGCAGGGGAAAAAGACAGCGTTACACATATGTATAGGCAGAGGAACAAACAGGAGCGTGGAAATCGAGTAGCTACATACGTTAAGCTAGATTACACGTCCAGCGGCCAGATTGCGGCCGTTGTATCCGCCGGATTTATTAAGCAGTGTCATATATATCCCGCCGCCCCGACAGGATCGCCCGGGCCGAGTCGAAGGGGCCACAGTTTCCAATGGCATCCCCGGCCGCGAGACGACCGACAGCCGACAGCGAAATAGAGAAATGGAGAAATCCAAGCGAGCCCCGTCCGAACGCTAGCGGCGTATGATCAAGCGTTCCAGAGAAGAACAGAAAAACGCTTGAGCATATCGATCATCAGTCTTTCCATCCCAGTGAGACCACGCCGCGAAAAACCTGTATAGCCACGGCAACCACCACGAGTAAAAAGAGCCCGAGAGCGATAAAGAAAGGTAGGACATTCCATTTCCATTGGCCGTAGCCCGACTGCTCTGCTTACTGCGCGCGAGTGAGGTTAATTCTTCAATTGGCCGAAGCGCCGGGCTCCATCGGCCAACTTTTAGCATTGTCGGCTGCCAATTATTATATCGCGTTCGGGGAGCGGTAGTAACACGGTCTACGAACTTACCCTTTAATCTCGCCAATAAAGCCTTTCCAAGAGTAATCCGGGAGCGACGTGGAAATATGAACTCGTAAAGCCATTGAATAGTCCTTGAGGGAGCGACCCGAGCTCGCTGCTACGCCGCGCCGGCAGCACTGAGCCGAAAGAGAGAGGAGGGAGCGAGAGGGCGAATGGGTAGTGTACATATTGGCGTGTGGTGCGTGAACGTAGTAGGACAAGGGTCTGCTAATGCCCTGCGGCCTCCGGCTCCCGCAAAGATTTATCGTCCGATGCCAGTGGGATTGTTATGTAAGGTTAAGCTCAGGGTCGAGGCGTTAGGATTCGACCTCATCCGCTGATCCCAGCGGATGCAGCAGCCGCGTAAATCCCAATGAGCTGCCCTCTCTCTCTCTCAGTTTCCCTCCCACCTATCTGCCCCTTTTTCTCTCCCTCGCACGCGCGCAGGGGGACCAGTACCAGTCCGAAGTAGCACTGAGCCACAAAGACCCCATTTCTTCCACTTCCCTTACTGATGTCTCCACTCCTTTCCAGCTGCCAGCTGGAAAAGAGTTCCCGTATAATAAACTGCCGAGTGACTGCCTACCTTACCATTTCCCTCTGAAATAATAACGTCGCAGTCATTGCTCTGTGTATTAAAGCGGCGCTAGTGTGTGAGGATGGTCGTGGCGATAATCGGCAAACTAAGTACGTCTAGGTGCTGCTAAGTAGAGTATAATGCGCCACCGGCTAATTCTGTCGCCGGATTATCCAAGTTCCCAGCAGCCAATCGATTAACAACCATAAGCGCGGATTTCGTTGAGCTCCAATGTGTCCAGGAATCATTAACGAATGGCGTGACGTAAGGCGTGAATTGCAATTCAACAGCTGCGACAATGCAATGTATTGAAAGTACACAGAAAGCACACGTTTCATTTTGTCTATTTTGCTCGGAAGGTAAAAACAGCTGCATCGTCCGCGGTACTCTTATTATTTCTCGCGACGCGCAGCCGTAAATCCGTCAGCGTCGTCGTACTGGCGGGGCGCAATCCGATTTTCCATCCGGCAGGAACTTTAAGATAACAGCGCACACAACGGGGATTATGATTAAACTCGTCTAACTGGAAACACTTGGCCGCCGTGTTATAGCTGCGTAAGCTGGACGGTGTAAATAGTAGCTGGCTTGCAGAATTATTATTTTAGTACTTAAATAAGGAGCGGCGCAACCTCAAGGTGGCTGGAACCACCAACTCTGTTGACGATCGCGCCGTTACGTAAATCTCGAATAGGTCAACCTTGGTAAGACTCGCTCGGCGCTTTGCCGGCTTGCAAAGTTGCTATTCCGTGAAGTCTGCATCGAACGAGTTTCGAGTTGGCACGAGTATCGACGGAACTGATGGTGGCAACCCGAAACTCACATAAGATCGTTTGCACGCCGTAGTACGTCTGGCTTTAAGAGTGTGCCTTCTGTCCAAGTATTTACTCGACCGTACCTGGAAGCAAAGGCAAAATCGAGGCGCTAAAGACCAATTCACAGATGAGTAGCAACCGTTTCTTTCTTCAATGCGCACGAGACTCAAGTGTTGGGCAGGACAAAATATAGCTTTTCCAATATCAGTTTAATGTGAAAAGTGGAAAATAGCGCATGAAAAGCAAATTAGGAAGGGCAAAAGCGTTTTAAAAGCTGTCCTTTCACATTTTGCGTCTTATTACTATGAGGATTGCGGCTGGCATCCTGCGACACTGATGGATCATAGCCAGCTGGAATTCGGCGCAGCTATAACAGGAATTACCTGTCAGCCTAGCCCGAGGATGCGTCACTCGCATATGCGAGTTTCGATGCGTGTGGGGATAGTTTTGGGATTGATTTCACGTCCCAATGCCGGCCGGACACAACGTTTATCGTGACCCATCCCCGCCACGCATTGCCCGCGTTACCGTTGACATTCGTCTCGATCCAGAAGTTGACGATTGAAAGTTGAATGACGAGCCGGCCACGCTGTTCCCGTGACGAGAAACACGACAGAAGGAACACGACAGCCCACTCTGTTCTAGCGTGACATAAGGATAAGCGTGTGCTTCATACCTCAATCAGTCGCGTTCAGAGACGAAGAGGCCGCTACTTTCGCTTGTCTCGATTGAGGGCTCCTTCGATTCAAATGTCGTCTCGCCGATAAGCAAGTCATTGTTAAAACGGAACATTACGTCGTTACGTTTTAACAAGCTAAGAAGTTTTCTCCAGCCGACAGATACGCGTGTCAGACGCAGAACTAGTTCCATTTAAAGTGACACCGCCGCGACGCCGCGCGGTTTCATGGCGGTAACCCAGTTGTTATTTTAACTGTTAAACTTTAATTACAACATGAAATCGCGGTCAAGCACTAAATCTTGCGCAGCAAGTGGATTGCTTTCGTGAGTGGCTTTCAATGTAAAGTCGCGCGCACTCTGCCGTCGCGTCTGCTATCCAGGACTGTGTGCATGTACTACTTTCAGTAACGCTCCCATATTTTTACTCGTATGAATTTTTTTATAATCTCGTATCTTTGCTGGTATTTTATGCTTACAGTACAGCAAGACGAGATTGAACTTCTCTCTTAATAACGTATCACAGCGATTCTATTACTGGTTTGTACTAAAATAAAGACATAATAGATCTATTAAACATTTTTACACTGCAGAATAAGTCAGCACTGACTGCTTACGCTAGCGATACCCCTCTCGGGGTTTAATTATAGTTTTCGCGAAGCAACCTCCAAAGCGAAAACATTTTCAACCACGTATCCGACGGGCACAGTGAGCCGGTAAATGATTGAGCACAGCGCTTACCCCCGAAATCACTGTTGCGGCGAGGTATACATTTTTAAGCAGGCAGAGCAGCATCGCTGAAAACAATATGCCGATACGTAATGCACGGATACGCTCCACTGAATGTTATAGATGTGTATACACCTACGACCGCACCGTATATCCGGGCCGGGGTACGTGCACGCATGCATATGAAGCATCGGCAGATTCCAGGGTAGTGTCGATGAAAAGTCACGGAGCGCAACTCACAAAGGGAGAGATACAGAATGAAAGGGAAGAAGAGAGAGATAGAGGGGGGTGCGCCGGATTACGAAGAAATCTCTGCCGAATCCCTCCAGCCAAATCACCGGTGCGCACGTGCGATTCCTTCAGCTTTTGTCACGGTAAATCGCGACCGTTCGCCCGTTCGATTTCGACGACAGCAATAAAACCTGCAAAACGGCCGATCGGTCCCTGCTGGGGCCCTGGGGGGACTTGACCTATGCAAGACTCCTACCCGGTTACAGTTTAGACTGGAAATGGCGGAGATGCGGGGTGCAGGGTCAGGTGCACCAGTTTTGTCGAACAATTCGCAAACGATGCATTTCGGAACAATCCGTCCATCCTTCTCTGAGGACGACTGAAGAAACCGAGTGGGTGGGAACTCTGCTCTCTGTGGAAGCGCGCTGTGCTGCTCCTTTCGAGGGCTGGGCACGGCCGCGTTCGCTCGGCGAGCCTTTTGTGGCCTCCCTTCAAAGTTCGGGTCGCCCGGTAATGTTCCGAGGGAACGAATTTCCCCGGCATTGCCAGCCGACGAATTATACTCCCGCGGAAGTAACCCGGCGACCTCGGCATGCAAATCATTCCACACCACACCACCGAGGGCCGAGCGGGAAAAAGCTCGGGTTTCTTGAGTGCTCGATGAAAGGTCGGACATCGATCTACGCCAAGCGAGCTCAAAGTGAAATGACACCCTCTCCACCTTTATACACGTCCTATCAGTAGGATTACAAATTAGAAAACCATAGACACGCCAATCAAGCGTCTCGACATATTGCTAGAGTGTCCGTAATTGTGTTGGTGGGAGTATTTGGCAATTCCAGGAAGACGATGTCAACGCTCTAGGTCTAAAATTCGTTGGACGCGGAGAATGAAGCGCGTGGAACCGGGCTAGTACTCCCGGAGGCTTAATTGGTTGAAATATATTATGCCCGGCGAAATTGCGTCGCCTTTTTCCGCGAAGGAGAACGTCGGACGTTGCTGGGAATTGGGCTCCAAGATTCGATTGCAAGGGTTGCCACTTGCACGTTACTCGGCCCGGCCCCCCCGGGGAGGTTCCTCTCCCGCTTTTTCTCCACTTTCCGCCCTGGCTGGCGCTCTCCTCCCTTTTATCCGTGTCTTCCGGCTCCTCGAGAAGGAGGAAGACAGAGGAATCAAGGGGAATCCGGGCGCGCCGAGGCACACTGCCGCTTGCCGACGCGTCGGCGTTTATTCGCCAATGGGATTAGCGCTAATTGAATACGGATCGGAGGATGCTGTGTACATCGTTTAACCTTTGCTTAACGCGCGGCACGTACACCTACGGGTTCGCAGCTCGTCGAATCGTCGACGAGACGGCTTTCAACGCCCCGCTCTCTAGCTCTAGGCGCCCACCTCTACCCATCTACGTATAAACCTTCTACCGAGCCGATCCGAGCCCCGCATATATGTATGGACATGCGTGTGAGCGTGCTCGGGGGTTCGCCGTTACCGAATGCCAGGCGATCCGGGAGCCGCTTTTCCACTGGAGGATAAGCCGCGCATCGTCGGCTTAAAAGGCTAATGTGACGACAAGTGACGAGCTCCTTGGCAGTCGGTGCGCGTGCTCGCGTCCCGGCCTCGACAAAAGCGCCTATTTTACGCGGCGATGAACACTCGCCCTTTCACCAGCTAATATACATAGGTGCGCTGTAGGGTTAAGTTCGCGCGACTCCCCGGGAATACTTTGCAGTTTGCACAATCCTCGCTCGCCCGCGACACCGCGAGCCGGCGGGCGGCGGGAAAAAAATGTGGAACGCTGCTAGAATGAAAACTAGAGTGGAAATAATGCGCCGAATAACTGCACGGGCGCGTGCGTGCGCACACAAGACACTATTGATGTGCGATCGCGCTCTCGCCGTCCTCTCACTCCTGGCACCCGCAATTCTGAACAATTACGTGCCACTGGGCCGAAAGTCTCTCCCACCCCCCGCGGCACGCGCAAGCAAATTGCCATTTATTCAATTGAATCCGCAAGCCCCGCAACTTTTTATTACCCGCCGCCGCCGCGCGACGCTGTTAGCCTACTGAATCCTCGGCTTCTTGCTCAACCACCGGGCAAAGCACGGAAATACGATCATGGAGAGGTGTCGCTGACCTCTCGGCATCCCTGCCCCTCTGTCGTTTCCACAAGCTTTTCATTAACATTTTTACATCCGTTTCGAGAGTTTCGTCGATTCTATATATATATATATATATATATATATATATATATATATATATTTCTCTCTCTCGCTCTCTCTTTCTCCCGCTTTACGATCGAAGTTACGGCTCCCCGGCGTACTAGTGAAGATTGCTATCCTTGCTTTCGGGCTTGGCGGTGATGGTTATCCGCTCCTGCGCGACGGCACTCTTCATCTGCTCATTCCGGAGTTTCTCTCTCCCTCGCTCACTCACTCACTCTCCCGCCCGGCTCCGAATTCGCTTCCGGGCAGAAGGTGAGAGGATTGCACCGTTGCGAACACTATTTACAAACTTCCCTTTGGAAACGGCGAATATAGGACGCGACCATTCCCGATTCAGCCGCCCCAACCGTACGGAATAACAGCCATAGCCGAATACCCCGCGAGCGCGCGCGGTATCTAGCCAACTCCAATTGGGACCGGTCGAACTTAGATAACGTTTTGCATCAAGAGAGACAGGCACAGCTGAGGAACATGAGTAATTCGAAGCTTTTGAAAAATGACCACTCGAACGCGGCTCTGGGAGGACGTGAACGGTAACTAGCAGTTAGTCCGCTAATTGGAGCTATCAGTTGCACGTTTCGGAGGTTCGGAGCTCGAGGTCTAGTATGCGCCCCGAGCGATATCATCTAGTGCCTAGCCGAGATGTGCTCGAAAATCGCGAGAGCATCTTGAGAGCGATGCTAATGCACTGATACGACATCTGCAGCCCGGGAGACATCAGGCCGCAGATACGTTCAGTATCTCCTGGACATTACTGCATATACATGCGGATCAGACGTTCCCCGAGCGAGCGAGAGGGTGGGAAGGTTCGAAGCGAGGGGGACAAGACGCGAGCCTTTAGAGTGGGTGAATGTGGCTGTGTATGGAAGCTGGAGCGTGATGGGTTGGAGGGCACCGTATGCATGCAGGGTGAGCTGGAGGTTCGGGATGCTGGCGGAGAGGTCGACGGAACGTGTTATTGCACGAGGAAGAACTCATCATCGTGTTTCGGGCGCGTGTTCGTAGCTCGTTTATGTATACGCAGAGCTTCACAGCAGCCGCCGACCACAAAGGCATAAGCGGCCTCGTCGAAGAGCTTGCATGCTGAAAATCTACGTACGCATGCATATAGATAGGTGCACTCCCTCTCTCGCTCTCTCTCCCTCCAGCCCTCTCCTTTGCACTCTACTATACACTCGGTGTATGCAACACAGAGGAGAGGGGTGGCTAAGTCTCCACCATATCTCAGTCTACTTCGCCAGCGGAGAGCGTTATCGCCCACTTAAGGCAATTTACTTCCCGGATCACTTGCCAAAAGCGAAAGCCACCGGAAGAAGGGTGGGCGAGATCGGACGGCGTACCAATTTCGGGATACTCCCCATCAAAGGGATTCGGAATGATATTGGCTCGGTCCGATATACACACTTCGCGCTCCCAGTGGTATAGTAATGTTACCGTTTTTTATTCCCCTTTTCCCAATACTCGCACCTGCTACCACATAGTTATGCCGAGCCGCGCCCCCTTCCCCGCTGCTACAGCTGCACTGATTAAAGTCCGGCGATAGGGGGCTACCGAATGATATCGCCTACTATCGGAGCTTTCGTGGCAAAATCGAGATGAATCGAACGGCTTTATTTCGTGTCGAATTGATACAATGAAGAGATTTATTTCCATTATATGTATAACGAGGATCACTATCGCTATGCCGCTGCTAATTAATCGGGAGTCAGGAGTATTGGGCGTATACTAGTTTGATGATCGTTGAGTTTGTGTGAGGTTTTGCTGGGTAACGCATTAATCCCTGCTCGATTTGGGCAGCGCGACTCGTAATTCCGGGTAGGGGTGAGGGGGAGGGGGCGACTTGATATTTACGGCACGCGTGTGCGATCAAGATTTTCGGATTTTATGGACGACTACGGCAGGCGAGGATTTCTTATCGATTGAAAGACAGGATCCGGTTAGGCCTGATTGTCTCCCGTTGATGTTTTTGCCCCGGGAATACGTGGGACACTGCCCCTCGGGGCGGATAGGAAATGGGTCAACCTTATTGATCTCCTGCTAAGATCCTGACACTTGGGGATATTAGGAGGCCACGTGGAGCCGATTTTAACCAGAAGCCAATCGTCGTCGCGGGAAAGGAGGAATCTAGTTACGTCCTGGACAATGATTGCCTTCCGCCGCTGACCGTTACCGAGAAAAAGGGTAGAAATCTAATGGTCTGATAAGATTCCCCTCTGGGGAACAGTAATCCCAGCATTCGCGTAAATAGTATTCCGGCTTGTGCGGTGAGTGTGAGCGCAAAATGTGTTTACCAATTACTTACGTAGTGCGTCGCAAAAAACCGCTACTTCGAAAGGGTTGAACCCTGCAACTGCTACAGCGCTAATTGCACTAATAATTATGACTTGAACCCTGAAAGACCCTTCGCGGAAATCCCGTCCTGGAAATCGCTCATTTGCAAATTGGCGGAATTTTACAAAGATAACACGAAGTCTGGGAAATGTCTCAAGGACGGTCCATTAAAAATCGAAAAATGGTCTTTAAATTATATGAAAACGAAAATATTGAAGAATAATGCTTATACATTTGTCGCAGTCGGTCTGCGAATACAGAAAAAGGGAGGTAAAAATAATCCTTTAAAACAGAACGCGTGTTAAAACATCAATAAATGCTCCACGCATGCTCGTATGGCATTACCTGTTAAACTAAAAGTGTAGTATTTCCCAAGCTCAGTCTTTCGTTTTTAACAAACTGCCGTGTACAAACATCAGCGCTAATTAACCAACCATTGCTAGTCCTTCACCGAACGCTTTGTAACAGAGAAATCCAAACCGATCAGATATGCCAAATATTTTCCCGTAAAGTTGTGGCATGCATATGCTCGCGTGAAATATAGTCCCTAAGCTGATGTGCCTCCAAGTCCCCCCATCCGTTTAGCCGCTCTGTCTTCACGCGAAAAGATTTGGATAAGCCCCGACCGGGTGTGTGCTGCGAGGAGATATATGTAGATGAAATGATGTATGGCGGCAAGTTGGGGGAGTTCATATCGCGCCAAAACAAATAAATTGCGAAGAGAGCGAAGCGTGAGGTTGGTGTTGGTGCTTTCGGCTGGATGGTTTGGGGCCGGCGGGAACTTTTCAGGGGACGACTAATAATACGTTCCATTCACTTTTCGATGTCTTGCCGATACTGCACTTGGAGGAAAAACTTGCGAAACGTTTCCACTTTGACCTCCCGGGGAATCCGTCTGACCCGGCGGCGACGGCCCCGCTCCTTTCACTCTCTCGTTCCCCAGGCCCATCTATTATCTCGCTTTCTCGCTCGGACGCTGGAGCTACGAGCGATTAAACGATCACTCTCTTACTTGGTGGAAAGTCTCTATGAGGCGGGCGGCCCTGATTTATAGAAAAAGTTCGAGGCGCACTCGAAAGCTTATTCCAGCAGTGGGCCAGCCAGCCAGCCAGCCAGGATGGCCGAGCGACCGGCTGGCTGGCTGGCAGGCGCACTTCTAAAGTGTGTATGGCTATAGTACAGAGGAGTTCCTCCCGGAAAAGTGCGCGAGGAGTTTCGAGGATGATCGGCTTCGGTGCACGCCGACTGATCTGCCGGAGTGAATATCGGAAAACCGCCCGAAATCTGTCAGCACACCCGCTGACACGGAAGCAGAGAGCATGGGAATGAGAGAATGGGAGGGGGACAGAGAGAAAGAGACTCAGCGGATCATCAGCGTTGGAAAATGTTTTCGCCGGCGGAATTTCCGATAATTTCTACTTCGTTATTAAACGGGCACGGCGCGTCTCCATGCGAATAATTGATGCAGGCGCGTTACACCGACAATTGTTGGCTGCCAGCAGGGCGCTTATGTATCACACGGCAGATCGTGATACCACCTATACGCCTACCTCTGTCGCTTTCTATTTTCCGCCGAAAACCGAACAAAGCTTCCACCAGGGTGGAACATCGCCGCGCGGGGAAATGCACACAACGACGACCTAATACTCGGTCTTGTCGTTTGCCACCGAAAAAATGCAGCGTGCAACGCGGCTAGAATCTCGCGCGCTCCCATTTAAGTCACATATCGCAGATGCACCGGCACCGCGTCGCTGACCCCGGGAAATTCGTGCGATTTTCCGTTAAAGCGCCGGGCACCAGCCAACCGAGGGCGCGCGCACTTGGCAGGACACTCTAACGAGGCGGAACGCACTCTTTAGCACCTCCGCTCACCGAAAATACATGGGCGCGGCGCAGCGGCATTAATCAGGGGCACATCTGTTGCGACACGATACAAGTCAATGGACGGTATAAACGCACGCTGCTGCACGGTTCAATGACCCTCGAGAATAATCAAAGTTACCAAAGTTGAGAGTGGCTATTAGTGAAAACGCCCTTGGCGCGGGGAGCGTAATGATTTTCAAATGTATGAAATGACAGAAAATGCTGGGAAATAACCACGTTCGAATTTCCTCGCTGCGTGTAAACTAGCCATCGAGCAAACACGTTCGAGAGAATTTTGCCGCAATTCCGGCCTTGTTGGCAGGTGCGATGTTTAGTTAGGACACAGACGACGGAAATGACAAGATATGCATTCCGAGAGTTAATTAATGAGACTGGTACATTTTACCGGATGAATAATTCAGCAAAAATATGGGTAGAGCTATGGCGCGTTCGTCACGAACGCTGACAGTAAGAGAGTGGGGGAGGGATAGAGAGAGCGGGATAAGCAGAAAGAACCTGAACAAATTATTCCCGTGCAAAAATCACAATGTGGAAAAAGTGGAAGCCAGAGGGTAGAAAGGATGACAGGAGGAGCAGTGGCAAGAGGGTGAGAAAGGCAGGGTGGGAGGGTGCGGGTCTGGCGCGATGTAACGGGAACGAACTTTAAACGCGGCCACTGAACGACCCACGGGGTCGTAATGCTTCATACCTGCGGAAAGTGAAAAATTACTGACCCGGGAACGCACTGTTACTTATAGTTGGTAATTACGTTGGGATTTAGTAAACTATATGACTTTCCTCCTTTCGCCTGTGCACGGTTATGGCCTGATATCTTTGCCATTGCATGCTTGTATATTTTGGGTTGAAAGGCCCATGAAAATCGTCCAAAAATCACTCTGACGCAATCCCTTGGCCTTGTCTTATTTTTGGGAAAGCCGAAAAGGCGAAGAGCGGAGGTAGATAGATCCAATCGACTTAAATTCCTGCTGTCTCGAAGGGGGCAAGTAGGGGAAAACGAGAAATGGGAAAGTGTCTTGCGAATTCGACGATTGAACAAAATTTCTTCTGTCTGCGTATATAAGGCGGCTGATTTATCTTCCATGACACACAGCGGAGCATGGATTACGTGCTTCGAATGTCGGAACGGCCTCTTTCTCCCGCTCCGCTCGGTACGACGCCCAAGACAGAAGCAACAATATCCCGGCATATTTCCAAGTCTCGAAGAATGCTTAATACGACCAATGCATCAGCCTCACTAATCGCACGCTAATGCACTTCAATTTCGCGATGCGCACGCGGCCGGATTTCGATTAATTTGCCGAGCTTTTATTCCTATAAAAGTGAATTGAAGTTCCTTCAAAGAAATCCCCATTAATTTATACCATTTGTAAAGATTAATTTTTGAATTGCACAGCTTCCCTTTGACTTGGCTAGCAGGAATGTCTACATTGCCGTCGAATTAACTATGCTAATGAAACTCGATTTCGCATTCGCCAATTGAAACGGCGAGCGCGACATTATGTGGGCTGTATTTTACGATTCCTGGGAGAAATTAGTTTTGTATCCCGCTGCTCAGGATCCTGCTCCGCGGGAGGGGAGGAGAGCGCTATGTATATACGTAGAAAGCACGAAGTGCTGGTGCACGCCCGCACACTGCACTAGATCTAAGCTGTAAATCTTCGGCTACGCGCTCTTCGAGATTGAGACTCTCATTCACGCGCGCTCCCTTGAATAGGGAACACGGTCTACGTGGATGAGACGACGTCTCAAAAGCCGCAAGTTTTGATGAAATGCATTCTGACTGCGGGAGCAACGACATAAGAAACCCTTGCTGCAGACAGACCCGCACTCCTCCTTCTGGAACTAGCACGATTCGAGTCTACGCCAACGGTACGGAACGGAATTTCTGCTTCTCCGTCGACTCACTGTGTGACGTTTCTTCAACTTCGTACTTAGAAGCAGTTACTGCGCCTAGTCCTCCAGCCATACTGCGTTTTTTGACTTTGATTTTCCCACTCTCACTTATCGCACTTTTAAAGTCAGCCATTCGACAGCATTGCGATCTTGAAAACGATTCCATCTTAGCAAGTATTTTACTCTCTTAAAAAACACGCGTTTGGCAAAACCTACTATTCTAACCACATAATAGGAAGTCCTGAAAGTCTGACACATTCTATTACAAACAGAAAAAATGTTTGCACTAAACAAGTCTAGAAAAACAAGTTAGTTAATTAATATAAAATGGTGAAATGAATGTGTTTTAAAATCACAGAATTCTCGATAAACAGTTGGCCTATATTGAAATATCAATAATGTTTTCCACGCAGAACATTCATTTTTCGTCATTACCACGAAAGCGTAAGATTTTGCAGGCTCGCTTCTTCATTTTACACATAGGCCAAGGTTGTTTTGGCAAACGCGAAATGTAATGCTCGCAAATGGTTGTTCGAAATAATAATACATATGCGCTTGGTGCAAGTTGTCTTGCGAGTCATCTCATTTACTCGCATGCGCATGTATCTGCATTAAAACTTCGCAGTATTATAGGTCGGGGATAAGATGGGCGAGAGAACTTTTAATCCACTTTGAAGTTCACGCACGGCGCAATAAGCGGAACAACGTCGCGGCGCCGGAGGGATGCGGAGAGCGACGATGGGCGCAAATTTGACTGATTTAGGAAAATTATTGGCGGAGGCTCGTGGATGCTATCTTATATCGGTTTTCGCAGAACCTCAAGCTTTTTTGCTGCATTTACGGCATTTGCACTTTTTGCACTGTGCACTTGCGTGCAACAAAGGCGCTCGTTTGTCATAAAGAGGCGACCCTCCAATGAGATGAGGGTGCGGACTCTGTTATTCAGTGCACTACCGGCGGGTATAACATTTTTAAAGTTGCACACTTTCCCGCTAACGACAATCGCTCGCGTGCCTAGGTCAAGAGAATCAAAAGTAATTCGAACTTAAGTGCGAGACCACAAGGACGGAGTCCATATGGATGAGGGAAGAGACAACACGACATTGCTGCATGAAATTTGCACTCTAAAATTGGCGCATCGGGATCCGCTTGACCCAGCCGCGCTGAAACTTGTAGCCCGCGAGGAGGAACGACTCTCCGAGGTCAAATCCGCCACTGTCAATGAACTCATTGCATTAGACATAGCGTACGCGGCGATAATATCGAAATTTTCAAATCCACCAACAAATTATCATTTCCAGCTGCAAACTGTTTGCCATCGGCGCGGAGAACCGTTGCGAGCTGCTCTCTCACGCTTTCACGGGAGAAAGGCTGCCGACTATGCCGTGGAATCATTATTCAAACTCACCGTGGTATAATGGAGCAAGCTTCCACTGGACGAGGGTGCACTGCATTTAACACACTTTGCCCATAAACACACTGAGAACGGCAGCAACGAACCCACGCACAATGACCCGCACGATGGTACTCGTCACACTACATCCATACTGCGATCCCGCCAGCCGATTGCCACCAGATTCATCCAACAATCTCTAAGGATCAAGTTCCTGGGATTCTTCGAGCTCAGATTCCTTCACTTAAACCAACATTAACAGCAGTCGTGGACAATGACAGCTGCCAGATTCGTTTGTCCTTTACTCCCACTTTTCGCGAGACACTTACTCTCAGTAGTCACGGGAATACAACGAGCACACACGACAACAATCACACTTAGCAAAATCCAACTCGATCTCCGAAACCTATTCACACGCGAAGCGGCGGCGGCGGCACAATAAATCCAATTGTACCAGTCGCCCGAAAAACTATCAGCAATGATTACCGGCGACTCAAACTAGTCGTGGTGGATCGCTGGCACTCTGGAGACGAGGCTCAAACGGTCGCCGAATCTCTCCGGGAGATTAATCATCTCTATGGGCGATTGAAGCAGTCTCTATGTGGGGCTTGGCAAATCGGGCGGTATCTCGTGCGAGTTCTCGAGCTGTGAAATCCCGTTAGTGTGTCACTGGGCGATGACATCTCGCTACTGGCGGTGTTCTTCACGCATCCTCGGTCATTCGGGCCCGACTGCTTCGCGGGAAAGAGGGTCGTGGAGGTTTCACGGGGACGATGCACGAATATCCCAGCCTCCAGGAGGTTTCGCGGCACTCGAGGGGCGATCGACACGGCCTCCTGGTGAGTGAGCCCGAGCACGATAGCGGCGACGACGGAAAGCACTGTACTGCTGTTGGCACTGTCGAGAAAAACCGGCGTATACCACGTCACGCGACGTCGCCCCGAAGCTCGCGAGACGAACTACGGCACGGGAATGAAAGCTCCGCAAGCTCCCTCGCGCAGAGCCCGACGCCAGAGACTCCACTCTCCACCTCTCTGGGGGTTGAAGCGCGCCACGGTCGATTCTGCGGGTTACACTCTGCTCTCCCGTGCTCCAGACACACCACTGCCGACCGACACTACCTTCTCTTCCGTCGAGCGGTATTTTCGAGATATACCCCCTGGATATACCGGGCACGAGCAGGCCCCGCTACACCAGCCGCAAACGATGTTATTGTTACCACTGCGCCCTTCTCGCCCTACACGCCCCTCCCATCACCCCCCGCGCCCCGAGGACACACGCGTCAGCTTTAAGTCTTAATGCCCTGAATATTCCCGCTTTCCCGCACGTATCAGCCTGCCATGCCATATCTTCCTCTGATCTGTACCGTACGAGCGATCTGGGTCATTGCTCTCTGTCTACTTGTTGGTAGATTTACTCAATGGAAGATTTTACTCTTGGAAGATTTTTCTGAGGCTGATTCAAATGACCAATTGCCGACAGTTGTTAGTAATGTTCGTGACATGCTCTTATGGGGTTTTCGTTTTTTAATCTTGTTTCAGGTTGGTGGTGCTTTGGAGATGTGTGGCCATGACCCGTGGCCGCTGAAGCTCACGTGGGCGTGTTGCGAGTGGGAGTGCTGCAACCTCCACGATGCAGTTAAGCTTTACGAAGGTTAGATTTTTGTGAGAGAATTCTGTGGAGTAATTTGCGAGAGCCGTCGTCGTCGCGAATCGGCGGATGTCAGTATCACAGGGTTTATACATATACGCATCTCGGAATGCGAAGGATGCAGGCCGGCCTTGGAAACTGAAATGTCTGCAAGGTCCGACCGCGTCGAATTGCGACGCGCAGACTCGCTGCTGGCTGGCGCGAAGAAAAAGACAACTGGTATCGATTCAGTTCTGCCAACGGCAGGACACCTTTAGTAACTTTGGCTTCGGCTAGGGATACGGCGTCACGGTTGACACCAGATTTACGAAATCGCAGGATTGACGGGATTTATTTGTTCGCTTCGAAAACTTTGGAACTTAGAATTGGGTATGTGAATGCAATGTTTTGAAAACAAATGCGGGTAGAACAAATAAATTAGTAGTATATTGAACATAAAAAAGTTCCCGTACTAAATTTGCAATGTTTTTCTAGCTTTTTCCTGCTCCCCGCTCTATATCGTTGAAATGAAATTTGTTTTTTAAGTGGTGTATTCATAATGAGCTTTTTAATTAACTGCTTCAATAGAAATGGATGCTGCGCCCGGTCGTTTTTGAATATTACGTTTAATTAGATCGCAAAATAATGAATGCAGCTCTTCCGAGTTTAAGGGCATGTACAAGTAGGTCCAATCTCAATGATCTCGGGGTGGAAGATTTTCGAGCGCCACTTGTCTCGGGGGGATAGATTTGATTGCAATTCGAGCTGAGCTCGCTGTGTGTATAGCGCACTTAAGGAGCTGATGGCCGCGGAGATTGTTAGCGCAAACAATCGGCGAATGCCGCTGTGTGCCTCTTTCCACTCCAACAATAAAAGACGAAATGCTATTGAGATAGTCGGTGCGTGGGGAATACGGGCGGCGGCTATTCATATTTCCCGAATTATTAACATTCCTCAAGCGTGCGGCGCGCGCCTACATAATGCATAGCATATTTAAAATCCCGCAGCTTATTCAGTGTCCCATTCAATTGCAATGCCGGTGGATTGTTGAATATTTCGCGCTCTCGCTGAAAACTGCATGAAGGTGCAACGTGCACCGTTCACGCTTTTTCCAGGCGTGGTAAGATCGTTATTATAATAAAAGCATCGGGAATTACCGGACTGGTAGTGGAGGGAAATCCTTTCACGATAATCGGAATGAAATATTACCCACAAGATCAAAGAAGACAATTTCTCAGCCGGCAGAAAGAATTTTTTGCATGCAAGCAGAATTCGCAGGAACTTTGGTCATGTATAATGCACTCGCCTTTGGATTTTAGCTGGCGATGCCAAATACAATATAAATTAATTGTTCTTTAAAATTAGTCTGTGCAAAGGATTTGCCTTGACTCCTACCTGTTTCTTGCTTCCAGGCTCACGGTGCTGTCTCATACTGTAGCGCTGCTTGCTTCCTACAATCATGTAGACATGATTTCTATTGCTGTTCAATAGAAATCCTGTTCAATGTAGATCCTTCGAAGCACACTTTAGTAACAAGTATGAATACTTTGAAGTGGAGGATAATTCTTGATACGTAGCTTCGGGATTCACTGTTAATGATGTAGATCCGGAAAGCAAGGTCTCCGGGAGCGTTCTAGATTCAGCAAATCTGCTTAGGGGATTCCGATATAAGCACTACTCCTGGGACCAATTGTGCTTGAATGTTCGATTGACGTGTGGCCAAATATAACCAGGCCAGATGTCACGAGAAACTGCAACTTATCAATTTGCCGCACTCCTATTTCAATATCCATATTGCGAATTATCGTCAATTATTCAATGAGTATCTGGCTGTTTATTAATTCAACGATCTATGTGTGGGTCTTTGTGTAATTCGAGAACGAACTGCCGAGAATTCATGCATATATGTATACACGAAACACGCGTACTCGCTTTGATAATAAACAGGTCAAAGAGTTAGGTGGCATTCTAATAGGAGCGTATACCATTTATGAGGGAGCAGTTTCGAACATAGCCGAAGGCCTCCAAATAATAGTGCACATGTACAGTTATCACAGACGACCCGCATTCCACCTGGAGCATCGTCAAGTTGGTCGTATAATATTATTAACTTTAAGGACGCTTTGTACGCCAGTAGTTCACTCAGGGTCCGCCCAACAGGGTTAGCCCAGTTGGTCCTTGAAAACGCAACCATTGCTTACTTCTCGGACCCGAATGTACTCGTAGCTGGACTTTGTCCGACTACATTTACAATAAATTCGCGACATGTTTATGGTTCCACCGGACGCAGAATATACTGAGTTCCTTTCAGTAAACATAAACAATCCTGCCTATTTGAACATATGAAGAAGTATGCTACAGTCAAATAGAGAAGCTTTTCAATCTTTGTCAGCATCAATTGGCAGAGAGGGTTTCAAATAGCGGTAAGGAGTCACGTCAAATGCAACTGCAATTTTCCTGTCGCACTCGATGACTTTGTCAGAACTATAATTAAGGTTTGAAAGTAAACAGAGCATATCAAGTGCAGATTAAAAGACGCAGAGGAGAAGCTGATAAGGCGGTGGGAGGGATGGGAGATTTGAGGGATGAGGAAGTTCGTCGAATTAGCGAGTACATGGCAGATGCAGGTGTCGCCGGCTTTTGCGGAATTAACAGTTAAGTGCACGCTCCCGGAGGACAGAGCAGCCGAATTCCGAAGCACTCACGATCGACGCTCGAGTTCACCAAAACGCTCCGGGCTTAACGAAGAATCTTGAGCGACGTGGGTCGCATGGTGGCGCCCGCGGCACGTCGCGTGGTTAGCTTGCGAGATGCGTCTGAAGGCCTCTTCTCACGTTGCAGGAAGATGAGTGTCGCGAAAGAAGCGCGACGCCGCCGAAAAAAGTGTCCGAGGGAAGTGAAGGCTAAAGCGCGCGCCAGCCGGCGATAAGAAGACGGCGAAGAAGGTACGGAGTAGAAGGTGAGAGAAGATGACGAGTGTAAGGAAAAACAGGAGGAAGAAGAAGCGGAAGAGGCTGACACGGGAAGAGGGTGGCCTTCACTCCGTTGGCGGGGCTTTCGCGTGCACTCGGCCCACAATAATCCTCCTCCCTGCCGGAAGATGAATCACCCTGTCCAGCATCTCTCAAGACACGGAGCAGGCGACGCTGATGGCTAGATAAAGACGGCCTCTGTCTCGCTGAAGAAGGTGACTGACTACTAGATAGCAGGCCGCGGTAGTAGCAGCTGCTGGCATCAGCCTCGGACCCCGACTCGTTGTAGTTGTAGGGAATCACCAGCCCCCGGAGCCAAGCCAATGCTCTCCCGCTTCCTCTCTCTCTATCCCACACGTCGTCCGCCTTTCCTCGCCCCGTCTTCTTGTCTTTCTTTCTTTCTCCAGACCTCAAAGAGGGGAAGAAAATGAATGAAAACGCAGCGTGAAATTCAATTTGGCGGCTTGGAACAAAAAGAAGCGCTGCGGCCAACTGCGCCAGGTGCAACGAGGCGAAACGAAACGGAAGGTAACATTGGGAAAATGGTTAACCGAATACCGCGCACTCACCCTGCAAGAACTACGCTGATGGGTGAGAGCTTGCAGAGAAGCTTTCCGCTCCCACTGACCTCTCTATCATGATGAGTGAGCGGTCGACTACCCATTTCATCGAATTTTTAGGATATGTGCCAAATTACATGGCGAGGTATGCATATTTCTACCCTGGCCATTGATATATCAAAATGGTTGCCCACACTTTCTTAGCGATACTTATTTAAGTGCGCACGATTTCAGTATATTGTAAAGGGAACTCGTCTGAATTGAACTTTATTCCGATTTGGCAGACGTCGGATAGAGTCTTTTTGTTATTCGGTTTCGTGAATTTCTCTACCCTTACAAAGATCCTGCGCGGTGTATCCGCCGAACCGACAACGATCGAAAGAACAAGAACCCGAGAATTCGAGAAATTCTATTCCAGCAGACGGACAGAGCGACGAAAGCAGATTCACAGAGCGCGAAAAGAGCACAGGACACAAAGTTGCTCGCAAGGTCAAGCGTAAAGCACGACAGAAGGAAAGCAACCACATTGAGGTTTTAAGTTCTTTGTGGCCGCGCGTACTCGCTTACGGCCGAGAATTCCGGCGCAGCGCTACAAAGGGAAAAAGCGAACCTGATTTCACAATCAACGAACGAGATAATACCTTGAGGGATATTTGTTCGATTCGCAATGCCCGATGCAGACCTTCGCCGGGGCATTTCGTCAGGGCAAAAATATTGCCCGAGATTTCATTATAGATAGAGTGCGCGGCGCGAGAGTGTCGCTCGATTGTCTTGCTCTCACCATGGAATCCCTTGCCCTTGCGCTTCTCTCTACCTCATTCTCTTCCACCCACCTTCTCTCTCTCCCTCTCTCTCTCCTCGTTCTTTCTGGCTCATCCCCTAGGCCCTCCTTTCTTTTTTTGTCAAGCGGTGCTGAGCGTGTTCTTTATCCGCAGCTTCCACTTGCCTCCCCCGCTTAATCCGGCGTATGAAGCGTCCCAGGAATTCCATATTAATTACCAACAAGCAGCCGGGATAAAGCCCTCGGGGATCCCGCGGGATTTGCGAAATGGAACATCGCGATTCCCGCATTCGTTAGACTTTTCTCGGCGCGCTCCCGCACGCTTATAGCCCGCGCGTGTACCGGCACTGATGCTGGAGTGCATTCTCTCCGAATTATTCTCTCGTGTAGATTTTCAGCGTGACTTACTGAGAATACAGCGCGGGGCCGCGAGCCGAGGAGCGCAAGAATACTAGCGCTGGTAATGAAGCAAAATTTCCGAGGCTGAAAAATTCCGGATGAAACAATCCAACGACAAGGTTTCACGAGAGCCGGAGAGAGACAGGGAGTGGGGGGTGGTGGGAATGTTACCTACAATTTTCTGCGAGTTTCCCTACGTCACGGTACATTATAGTACAGGTCGGGCGGCGTAAATGTTACAAAAGTTATTTTAATCCAATCTGGATACTTACCTCGTTCCGCGGGGCAAAAGAGCGGATTCATTTCCTTGGGGCGGGGCACCGCGAGAGCTAATTCTATTCAGATTGTTTCGCGGAGAAGGCTGCCGGGTTTTATTGAGAGGCCTGCCTTAATTAATTGCACGTTCCGCCGCTTGAAGTTTCAGTCGAGCGGCGGCGGCGGCGGCTGCCCTCGCAGTCTCGGCCTCCTGGTTTTAGAAGCCGGTGAAAACGCCTCGTTAGAACGCCAGGCACTGTGACTTATTACATCACGTTTCATTGCCTGATTTAGTAGGGAGCCACCGAGATACCGTGCCCTCGCAATTCCGCTCGCATACAATACCCGACTGCCTCAGCCGGCGCTGCTGCCGGTCCCGGTACTTCCGGTTAATTGGGACGAAATGTTAAAGCGGAAGCATGTATTGCTGGAAAAACATGATTAGTGTTGAGCAGTTTTTGACACTGTCTCGAAAACTTCTCATTTCAAGCTGCCTTATTTCAAGTAACCTAATTTCTAGTTTGCGCTCATACGCGCAGTCGGAGGCGTCGGAGCACAGAAGGTTGTACTAGGCATTCGTTTTATATGCTTTTGTATGACTCAAATTGCTCGAAATTTGATTCCGCTTTTTCAATAGTTTGATCGCGACGTGGCAGCTGTACAACTACGCTCGCTTCATTCTTTTGTAGCCATTTATGTTGGAATCCCAAGTGTCCAAATAGAAATGAAGTACTTGTCGTCATCACAGAAAATAACAATGCCATCTTTGAGGTTTTGTATGGGTCTTTTTTGGGGTGCAGTGGTATAACTTAAGAGACGTTAAAATTTTATTTAAAGCTTGGCCCCGCAGTAACATTCCCGGATACGGCCCCGTATAACTCGGCACTCAAACTGCACTTACCCTTCGCAAGATAAGACATACTTTTACGGCGCACCCGCCGAAAGTGTGCGGGAGGGAGATATATGGCAAGAAAGTGGAGAAACTATCCGTTCCCAACGAGCGACGGAATTTCATTCAAACGAGTCTAATTCGCCGTAACAGCGCGACTTCGTAAAAACATTCATTAACAAAGCTTTAAACGAAAGTAAAACCTACACGAATAGGCGGACGGTCTCTCGTTAACTAGATACATTGTTTTTCACGCAAATATGTCCGCTGTTAAAACATTTAGATCTGCTTTGTGCCTTCAGTTCGCAGCCAACGAAAATAAAAGGCTTCTTTGCCAGAGGGAGAGGAATAACTCGGTGGAATTACCGGGATTTCGATGCACACACAATTAAGCGCCGCTTTACTTGTCACGGTGAACGTAATCGTAATCACGCATCATGATTAGCCTAACGCCACGCTGAGCACACCGAAGGTTATGCGTAACCAACATACATAAGTACCTATGTGCGACATAAACGTTACCGCAATGCTCCTGGCCGCAAGTACGGCTCCGTATTGCACCGTTCTACCGAGTACACCCGCACCAGTAAAGCACTCTCGCTTGAAAGGATCCTCTGAAACTCAATGGGGATGTGACCATCCGTGCAAGTACACTGATACACCTGCGAAGTCTCAAGCGCAAGATTCGCCCGTATCAATTTGACTCCCTTCTCATTATTATGCCACACGCATATATCTTCGGCAAGATATGCATTTGTGCGCGTATTCGTCAAAATTAAATCATTCGAACAGGTCATCGCACTCTCCTAGCAAATCTACACTTGTATCACTGGAAAGTACAAATCGTTGGGCAATCTACGTGGAAGGGTAGAAACCAAGTGGATTGCAAAATCGCCATTAATTGATCAAATTCTTGATGGTGCAATTATTAATTTCGATGATAAGCTATTTTGAATGGAACTTTTTGGGCATTGAACCGTTCTGCTTCGGAGGTATTCACGAATATCTAAAAACAGTCGCTGACCCCGTGTATAAACCCACTGGAAACCAAGCACTGGTCATTAATGGAATGAAAATAATGCTATCGATGGATTAATTCATTCGATTATGAATATGAAATTATGCGATAGCGAGACTTTGCGTCACGATGGCTTAATATTCAAACTCCTCAATCAACGAGACTTCCATTGTAGCTCGTTTATTACTTTATCGCTATAAATGGTGCGGTTTATATAAAATGTAAAATTAGTTTATGCTCGAGTTTTCGCGATAGTGAAATTAAAGTGTGTCTCACAGCTTTATACCCGTGCTTTTGGACGCGGAGTTACCAAGTGGTTCCTCGTCGCGATTAACGCGTACTCTTAATGTGTCAAACGCGCCTGACACTTTATTAAACCAGCACCCTTTGTTGTGGGATTTCTGATCTTTCCTCATTGGACGGCCGATATTAACGCGCAGGGAGGGTGTGACGGCTAAATGAGTAGGCGGGCGCAAAGAACTTCAGAATTATATTAGATGCAAAGCTCGAAGTACAAAAGGCACACCGTAATTAAAGAGTCTCCTGTGTACTTATGGATCGAAGGTAATACCTACCAGTTTTAAGAGACGTTTTTCATCGTCTCCCTCTATCGAAGCTGAAGCTCACGCTTTTGTAATTCAATATTCAATCTCTTCCCAATTCCCGTACCCCTCGACCCCCTCCCTACACTCTTTAATGGATGTATCGGAAAGTGTCAACCGGATAGCGGGAAAATTTACCGAGCGTAGAGTTTGTGCGAACCTTGCATGTGTTCAATCTATTACAAAGTTTAACGAACGATGAGTAAATATTGTGGATATTTTTCTATCGCAAATTCAGTTTGGTTTCGTTATTTGTCTGTTGGAAAAATCTTATAATTGTACTGCGCCATTCGATAGTTAAGCATTTAGCTTTCAATTTTCATGTGGATGCATTTCCCATTTTTCGATGGTTATGCGAATAAAATAAGCGGAGCACTTGACCCTGTTTCATCTATACGCGATCTGCTAATTTTTGCTTTGAGGATTCTCCCATTGGCTGTATATTCTCGGTGCTCATTGCTAGGCAAGGATGCAGCGCGTGCTAATATAGGCAGAGCACTATGCAAAGTATATGTCGCCGGCGATTCTGATGAAGGCACGCATCAACGGCTGTTTCCAGGAGCGTATTTCGTCAGGTATGCGCGTTAATTGAGGAGCCGCCGCGCATACATAGTGCGAGGGAGTCGGCGAGAGAAAGGGGCCAGAGGGGAAGAGAAAGCTGCAGTGTTTACAAGGCGCGCAATTGCCTGTGCTTCGACCTTTATGCCCGTCGATCGATATAGCGGGCCGTCAAAGTGAGATCGATCGAACTATATCACGCGCGTCGGCCGGCCGACGAGAGACTCACTGAAAGGCGTTACGCTTCGTAGCTGCATCCATTCGCTCGATCGTCCGGAAAATCGCTGCAACTAATTAGGGCCACCTAATCAAAGTCACTCGATTATTAAAACGACATTAAGCGCACGTCGGCATATCTCGCTTGAGCGAAGAAAGAGCCTTTGACGGCTGCATAGTACTCCGCGTTCAAAACTTTCGTGTCCGTATGTTCCTGGCCCTGTGTCAGTGTGCGAGTGTGTGTGCGCCCGCGTGTGTTTGCATGCAATCCCGGCGGGCAAGCTGCGCCGCATTTGCCAACGGTTCAAGTTACCGTGTGGAAACAGTGCGACGAACAAATGTACCTAATCACCGGAGATTATCGGCAATCAATAGTTGATCAGGGGCGACAGGAGGGCACGCGGGATCGTCGCATTGAGATTTTTCATAAAGCGGGAGTGATCGGCCCGGGCGATTCATCGGAGAGGGAATCAAGAGGGATTGTTTAATGATTAGTTGGTAGGACTGTTATTAGTGATGCTCGTCGAAGAACTGTCGACGAAATCTGGAACCAACGAAAGCTAATCTTCCCTTTCATAAAGCACTTTTCGATTAGTGTCACCTCGCTCGAGCAGTTTGGCACTGACGTCCCTTTCATTTACGCGGGGACTTTGATTAAGCCTGATTAAACACCACCGACGCTCGTCTTCGGGAATAGGCGGTGAGCGTGGAGGGATAGATCTGCTTCGGGATCTAATTAGTCTAGCATTGCGCTCCATCCGTCTCCTTCGGGGCATACGCTGCAACTCCGGCTGGCAAGGACTAGCTAGTATTGTCTTAACAACAATGGGCGCCTCCTCTAACACATGAAACCGAGCGGATCTCTGTGCTTCAGACGGTTAGTTCGATTTTATTAATTGGTCGACATGGAACCGCATCACGTGCAGTTTCTCTTGCTACTGCCAGTGAATTGTATTGGCAATCTTGTACAATAAGGGTAGAATTTCCTCCTGTTTGTTCTGTTACAACTGTGATATTCGAGACAGATTAAAATTGTTTAATTTAATTCAATTTGTTCTCATTTATAACTTCTGCATGTTTCAGTTACCGTTTAACGTTTTCACTGCTTTTCCAAAGAACGTTTGATTTCCCGTTCTTATTATATGTTATCGAACAGTAATTATTGTACTTTTAATACTATAATTATTTCGAGCCCCGGCAAATGCATATATGCGAGATGCGAATTACCGAAGCAAATCCCAGTGGGAGTCACAGTGTGGTCGGCCTGAATAACAATTCGCAGTACCTTCTTGCGCGGAGTATGGCGGCCAGATCAGGATTGCTTTGAAAACCGGGGCTATCTGGCGTCCCCGAAGAGCGCCGACAAACAAACCACGTCTTATGCGTGGCTTTCTGAAGACAAGTGTGCTTTTAAAAGCAGACTAATATCGCTCAGCAGCCGACGGGAAGAGGTGTGCCCGGGCTGCCGGTACGTGATTCCACATACCGAGAGCTGGGGTGTAGCAGGCGATCCAGTGGGTGCGCTCGTGCCACGAAATAAAAATTGGAGAACGATGCCATCCAGCTCGAAGCGTATGCAGGCGTGGGCGAAGAAGAAATGACTGATGACCTAATACCAGCCACGGCGGGCATACATTATGCGGCAAATACGTGAATTTCCGCAGCGCGCGCGCGCCCGACGTCCCCAGGAATTACCTACGACGCGGCCGCCGCTCGCCACGGTCCCTACAGGTGCATATATGTATATCCTTTCGCGGCGCCCTCCCGATTCGTGATCCCGAATTCAATGGATCTTACCCGAGGCCTCAGCCACCGCCACTGCGTTGATTATAACCGCATTACGGGATTCCATGTAACATTGCTGGCGTGCAATCAGCGGCCGGGCAGTCGAGCTTTATTTAAATCGCAGCGCGGCCGGATTTGCATTCCCCGAATGAGAGTTTCGAGGGAGCCGGTGGGCCTACAAATCACTCGCATTCACTGGCCTCTCGTATAATGCAAATCAGTGGGAGCTCGTTCGGAACCGTCAATTTCGCTTTGTTCCGGCGGCGACCAACATTATTTTGACCCATATACTAATAAGTGCCGGGGTAATGCACACCCCATTCATCGATCCCCCGCCGAAGGTGTGCGGAATTTTAATCGATGCTTCATTCCGCCGGAACGGTGGAATTCACTCGTGACTCGTATATTTTCCAAAGGCATGCACTCTGTAATCCATTGCCCTTGACGTGTTTTAGAAGTTCACTTGTCGCAAATTGCATTTGTTAATCTTTTCAGTTCTGAATTTCTGGCTGGACTTGTATTCCGATTAATGTCAACTGTATTCACTGTGCGAAGCGAACTCTAACAACAGAGAAGTAGTACAAATAGAACATTATTGGTGTATAATCTGGCCCGATATCGAAATCGAAATTTGTGCAGGCCGATCCCCCACCTAATCAGGATTCGAGTAGAATTTTCTATTCCTGTCGCATCAAGGGTTACTCGGGTCCAAAAATTGTCCGTACTCTAGAGGGGAGGGGTTGTCAGCGCTCGGGGCATTTCCTGCGGCATGGAGGATTTCCACTTTCGCGTGGGAGCCTTGGTCGTTCCTGTCCGTATATCACGGCGACAATGGGTTACGCGGTTGGCACACGCTTGTCAGGCTGAATGCGCAGCACACACGTGGCTGCTTCGCCGGGCGAGCGAGCGAGCGAGCTATTCGTCCTACGTGGTAGATGACTAACTCGCCAGAGACGGTCGCGCGCCGTTGCGTTGCGTAAAGCACTAACTCGTTGTCTCCTCGCAAGAGAGGCCGTGGGGCCGAGGGAAGGAGTGAGAAAGTGCAATGTCTGTCGGACATCCCCTAATCCACCCGACCCGTCTTTGTCAAGTGACGGTTGTCTTGCAATTACGCTTGGCTCGGCGATGGCTTTCCGAACTGCACGCCAGAAATTGCGATCGTCCCGCACGCTAGCATGCTCAACACTCCTCTCCCACCCTCGCCAGCTTTCCTTCCTAACGCTTACTAATCGTTTGTTACGGACCTCCCTGTTTGTTACGTGGTCTCGTGTCTCGACGGCTCTGTTGCTCTGTCAGGCGTTCACTTGGTCCTGTTTCCGGCATCCGAGAGTATCCCTGAATGCTGTGCGGCTGGTCCGGGCGCTCCCGTCCATCCCCTGGGCACCGGACTTAACCAACTTTCCTTCCCTTATTTCGTTAACTCGGATTTGTCCTCCTCCGAATTACCGAGCTATTTCCTGAAAGCGCCCTCCGAATGGCCGTCGTTCCAAGTGCCTCCCTCATTATCGGACTATCCATCGAAATGGGACTTCCCGGGGCGCGCGCGCTCTCCCTTGGCGAACCAATTTCGAAATCGGCCACCGGACCAAACGTTCTAGAGTCCTCGCCGGACCCTCGATCCTTCGCCGTGGAAAACTCCGCGCGTCTCCGACATTGCTTTTTGATCTAATTAAAGAATGCATTTATCCTCCACTCGGATCTGCCGCTCTTGGTTTATAGATTGTGCGTCTGCCGTAAACTCGTCCACGGCGAGCAGAGCATTGTTCATCGTCAAGCATGCATTACCGACGGCAGCCGGCACTAACGAGTTCAGCTCTCGGACCTGCTCGAAGAATTCTTAATTTAAGGGTGAGTGTAATGAGGGCTCCTGTTGATCCCCGAGCAATGTTCTCGCCGTAAGATCCGATCGCGCGCTGCTCCTCCTCCAGCAGAGCATTTATCACTGGGTTCGATGAATCGCGCTAGCGGGACCTTAAAACAAAGCCGAATTACAGAGTTATCTCGCTTGTTCAGGAGCGGCCTGCTGCGGACGCACGCGGGCGTAAGCGGCTGCGTAAACACCGGGAGCAGCCGGGGCTCAAGTTCAATTGAGCTCGGAGTGGCATAGAGCAATGCAAATGGGACGCGCTCATCAACATAATTACCGGTATATGCATTTGCCAATGGCAGCCGGAGCTACAGGCTGACTCTCGGCTGCAAGGATTAGGTCGACGCAATTATACTCATAACCAGTCGCGGACACGAAATTCATTTTAATCTCAGAGCCCCAATCGGCCGGAATCGAGCCTTCTTTTTGTTTGATCGCACTATATATCGACTTGATCGAGGGGCGAGAGAATGACGGTCATGCGGTGGCGTCGCTGGCGCTTCATCGGCACCGAGTTTATAACCTGCTGGTGCACACGAAGATCGATTCTTGCCCGACGTTGCACGCGCTATTCTCTTGGGTGACGTCGAATGAAGTTATCAAATCCGCGCCATTACGCTGCCTGATAAATAGAGCGCCGGCCGAATCGGCTTCCACGGCGAAACGAGCCCCGTTCAAGCGAAACGACTGACTACGTACAACCCTGCACCCGGTACGTGTGTGTGCGGGAGTGTGTGCGGCTGGTTGGTTGCTGGAATGTGGAATCGCTTCCCCAGTCCCGGGATCCTATCCTATTCCGCGGCAGCTCGAATCGCACTTTAAGTTTCATCGGGTCTTATCCAATTCTATCAAGAAGCGATTTGTTGAACGATTCTCTTGGGTGGAAGCCACCGCCTCCCACGACACTGCCACGCTGAAAGATTATTTCGCGGAAACTGACGCTGCCTTCTAGGCGAATCAGGTAAAAAATGTATGGCCCACCGGGACAAGGCAACAGAGACTTATAGTACAGTCGCGGAAAGACCAGATTCGAGATTTCCGGCTCCGTCCTTTCGATACTTGCACTTCTTTTTATACACTGAAGCCACTCCATCATCGTAATGTGGCTTTATCGTCTGATTATTCGATTTGGGGGACAATTCTCACAAAGATCATCTGGAGGTACTTCCAGTTGATATGCTTGGCAAACTCGCTTGTAGAATTCCTCCTTTCTTCCCACCCCTTTGTAGCGAGAATTTGCACAGTAATAGATAATGTCACCCCAGTAATCTCTGTTTCTTCCACTCTATCACATATACACACACACACATTCACTGTGTCGCACGTGTTCCGAGTATCGCTTTCAGTGTGAACGTTCCCCTTTGAATCAATGTAATTAAAGATCCAATCTAAAAGAAGTACTACTCATCCTCTGCCTGTCATAATGTTTCCACTTTTTACTACGGGGAGTCACACGGGCACTGAGGGATACCCATCGCCTAATCGAAAGCGCTGAATTTCCAACAAATTCTTTCCCTCTCCCTCGCTGGGAAATCCCATTGTTTCGGTGTCCCCACTATAGTATTATCAGGACCAGGAAGAGAGGCAGAGAGAAACGTGGGAAAGAGGGCGAAAAAGGAGGGAGGTAGAGAGTCAGTAGAGGGACGAGTTCGATAGGTCAGTGTCGATTCGGGCAGCAGATGCCGGGGGGTCATGCTGCAATCGTCCCGAAAGAGCTCGACGTTTTGTAATCGCGTGCGCGCGCCCCTGGGAGTCGCGGCCGATCCATTCGAACCTTACGTATACTCGCATTGCGTCCACCTGGTTTTTTATGTGAACGTGCGTTGCCGCATCCGATATTGCCGGGGGATAGCGGACACATATGACGATGCCAGAGAGAACACACGAGCGCGTATGAGTGCTCGTGATGGAGGGCTCCGGCATTTGCCCGATGAAGTACCCTGTAAAAGGCATGCAGTCACTTGTATCCTATTATTACCGGTCGCCGTGTGCATTGTACGAAGCAATATTGCTGGTCCAGTGCAATTAATCCACCCTATGGACCGCACGGTTCAGCTGATATTTTCGGCCGCCACTCGCTATTCCTCGTTCTCTTGCAAGCCTATGAGACATCATCTTGTTGAGGCACACGTGCTACTCATCGTCCTTAATCGAAAAGCTCTCGGCATCTCTTCGGGAATACTTCTGACACTTCTAAGAAGCATGATTAAATGCGCGATGTTTTAGTATGCATAATGTACAGGTCTCGACATCGTGGAAGTTAAAGCTGTCGATTCGTCCGTCGGCGAATTTGCTTTTCTTCTTGCGGCAGCGTCTTCGCTGGGCTGAGAAGGGAAATTATATTACTCGGCGAAGTTTCAAAAGCAATTTGATTCGGGAACAATATAGGGTGGAAGCTTGCGAAGAGTTTGCCGGCCGATACTTTGCGTCCAGCCGTACCTTGCCTGATACACTTCCGCGGACGCGCCAGCACTCAGCCGAGCTATAGGGCTTTTTTCACTCAATAAGAAAGTTCGACGCCAGGACTCGAACCTGTCGAAGATAAATACTTAGATCGGGAAATGGTGCAATGAGAAATTTATCAGGCTGCCTTGCTATTTCACTTGGAAATAATTTCAACAGCAACAGCTTAAAGGTGTAAAAGTACGAAAGTTCTTTATTTCATGCACGACGCTATCATAAATATAAATTACACAATGAAGTGCGCAGTTGAGAAACAGCGAGGACTATTAGGTCGTAAGAAGTATCGTTTAAATAATGTCATGTTATAACCACGGTTACTATTGTAAGCTCATCAAATACGTGTATTAAATAGTATTAATCCTAAAGCAAATTCAGCAACGATCAGTTTAAATTAACCACTGAACTTTCAGTTAAATTAAAATATGAATGGCACCTAAGGATGAGAGAATCGATAAATTATCGATAACAGTATAACTATTCGCAGTCTTTAGAGGCTTCGCAAAGAATAACATAAGATTGTCTCAAGTGACAGCGTATATATGTACAGGTCTATAGTACACCGATGTCTCACAGTCTACTTGTATTCCAATATCCATTATAAAAATAACTAGAATCATATTTACAGTTTAAATTTGGACTATTATGATGCGACGGTAATCGCAGAGTCAAAGCACAATCCAATTGGATGCGGTGACGAATGAGTAGTTGATCAGTGAGGACCTACTTTTTGCCAAAGGGTTTCCTCTTGATCGTACCAGTGTTCGAGCCATTGGAGTTTCCATTACTGGCGGAAGACTCGGTGCTCGAGGTCTTCTCGCTCTCCTTCTTCTGGAAGGTGGGTATGCTCGATTTGCTGTCGGGCATCAAAGACACGTTCGAGGCTTTACCGGGCACCGCCTCCACTCTCTGCACGACTTCCGTCTTCTCGACGTGCGCCGGCGAGAAAGTCGTCTTCTCGGCGCCTGGGCTGGCAAGGGGCTCCTCCTTCTTCCTGGAGAAGGACGGTATCCTCGTGACTTTCGGCTTCTCCCTAAGCGGCGGCTTTTCTAAGCCAGCCCTAAACTCCTTCTCGATATTCGGACAATTTTGGCTCTCCGGCGATGGAATGGCTGACACCTTTGGTATGTGCCTTTGGTCGCGAGTCCGCTGGAGCGTCGAGGTTGGCTTTATAATGATCTTTGGCTGTTTTAAATTAGACGAAGCCATAGCCGCCTGATTCTTGGGATCACGGGGCGTAATGATTATTCGTGGCTCTTTTCTCTCGGCATCTCGAACGCTGCCGCTTGGCCTTAGCTCACCCAAGGGGAATACGCCACTTGGAGATTCAATCCTCGCGTGATCTGAGAAGCCAGCGCTCGACTGGCTCTCACTGTTCTCTGTCGCAGATATTGACTTGACCAGTGGAATTTCCATGGGTCTCGTCTCCCGCTCGATTTTCTCAGCGGTACCGGCGGTGACGAAGTTCAAGTGCGTCTGACTCAAATTCGGGTTTGCCTGCCCAAGGAGATTACCAACGCGTGGTGTAATCACAATCCTAGGTTCGGCGGTTGGTCCTCTCACGTCCCAGTTTGAGCTTCCTGTTCCAAATCGCACCTGTTTCTCAGGCTCCCTCGGTGTAATGACGATCCGTGGTTCCGACGAGGCAGTGGAAATAGCCGGAAGCAATTCGTTCTCGCGCCTGCCGTATTTGTACCAATTAGGATTGCCGATCCTGGCATCCAGCGCACTGCTGGGGCTACCGATGTCTTTTTCCATGCTCTGGGAATTAGGCGGAAGCCCGTGAACGGGGCACATCGGGTTCGAGTAAATCGTATCGACACTCCCACCCATTTGCCCTCTCGTTCCGCTGTCCCCGCGCTCGTCCAGCGTGTCGATTATACTCGGATCGGAATTATTCTTCGCGGAAAACTCTTGCTTCCTGAGTAAAGGACCGACGTGGAGGTTGGTGGTGACCGGCTCGCTCTCGTACTGGCTCTCGTTCTCCTCGGGAAATTCGAGGCTCTTCGAGGGTCCGAACATCCGCGGCGGCGGAAGGGGCGGTTGCCCAGTGGGTGACTGCGGATTCAGCCCGGCCCTGTAATCCCTCAATGAATGTCCGTGATGTCGAGGCAGGAAAAGACTGCTCGGTACCGGAAGGGAGCGTCTCTTCTCGATGTCCGGCAGGACCTTCGGGTAATTCCTCCGTCGAATCGTCTTGAGCGCTTCTTCCGGGCTTATGCATTCCCTTTCCGTTGTCGGTTCCCGAGAAGTAACGTTTATATCACTTGGCGGTGGTGGCTGTGGCGGAGCGGCAACCCCGAATGTCGTTAGCTTCGTTCCCGTTTTCACATAAATATCTTCCGGTCGAGGGTGAGCTGACTTTGCATCGTCTCCGTGAAGGCCTTCCAAGTTGTGGCCCAGACGCGGTAGCCGAGACTTCGACTTAGGATTAATTTTTGCATAAAGACTATTCGCGCTCTCCGAATCGGTTTCGTAGATTCTCGTGCACGAGAAATTAGGTTTAGCGCTCTTTAGCACGTTTTCCATGGGCAGGGGATCGCTCTTCGAGTGATGGTGCTCTATGACGACAACCTCGGGTGCCATCTGATATTGGTTCGGATCCAATACCGAATAGTCGAAGTTCTTCTCGCCCGACGGCTCAATTGCCTTTGCCAGTTCGATCGGTACTTGGTTCAATATCGACTCGGTCCTCGTGGCGGGCGTGGCGTCAATGGCCACCGAAACTTTCGGAAGCTTTGATTTCTTGCCAGGGCGCACTACCAGCGCCGGATTCTCGTCATAAATCGGCTCATCCCTTCTCTCCCTCAGCATCTCCTCCTCCAGTCGCTTTTTCTCCTCCTGCTGTTGTTTCGTCATCTTCTCTTGGTGCTCCTTCTGCAAAGTTTCGCGAGTCTTCCGCAGAAACCTTGGGGAGCACCTACGGAAAAACGGTGGCAAGACAGAGGGATTAGTTCATATTTCGCTTGTAGAACAAAGGGCAAACTTCACCGGAGAGGACCGGAGTAATAAGTACATTTAATCCGGGGAACATCCGCAAAAAAGGGGCAAATGGATCGCCCGGGTACATTGAGCCTTTATGCTCCCTCGTAAGCAATAGCGTTCATTGGGGGACCTGTAAATTCATTCTCGCGAAAATCTCCCCGCCGATTTCGATAATATTTTCATAAAAAGTAGTCCCCCGTGTGTTGCTGCGGCGCAATGCAGCGACCAATACCGTAAATGTAACAACGAGCCGCGCATAAACTTGTGAAGCGAGCGGTGTTAATGATCGTCCGGAGATCTCGTTATTATATCCGATAATATTTCCACGAGAAAACCACATTGTATTACAGTTTCATAACATTACCAAAAGTCCGCCGATTGGAAAAAAGGTCTTCAACAAGCCGATACTCCATTCGCCGTTTAAACCCGATGTCGGCGACCAGCAGATCGAAAGGTAAATGTAAGTGGCGCAAGCTAATTGGAAAAAGTTGTCCAAGACAGGGAGGCAAGCTATGCTAATGATAGGGGAGCAGCGACGAGTAACGAGGTAGTATCCGAGTAGCCTGCATGAATCAGCTCACGTTTCAAAGCAACGAATCTCTTTAAATGGAAGCTACTAATTGGATTACCGAGCTACTCGACCGCCAACTTCGCCGGCAATCGGCAGATTTGTGAGCGCTCGCATTCTGGAGCGCTCGACCGGGTCTTCGCAATTAGTAAGGCAAACTGAGACGCCGCCGCCTTTAAAGCCAATCCACCTTCTTCCCTCGGAAGATACTACGGACACACGAACCCACACACATCCGCGGTAATACCAACCTGTGCACAATCTCCTGCTGTATCCATTCCCGGACTTTGATGTGTGTGTCGATGGTGGAGCCCGAGTTCTGCCGCGAGAGTTTCGACCGCCTGCCGAAGTTGGAGTTGTTGTCGTAAGCCTTATCGTTCTTTATCACCTCGTTCAGGTCGGGCTTGCTGTCGCTCTTGTAGCCGAGCTCGCCGTAGTGATTCTCCTGCTTATCCGTCTTCGGCCTCTTGGCGCATTCCTCTTTCTGGCTGGCGCGTCTCTTTACAGTCTTCTTCTCCTTGCTCTTGATGCTCTGTCGCTTGTGAAAGAAGTAGAGGAAGGCCGTGACGTTTATCAGCAGGAATACCACGGCGAAGCCGATCACCATGGTTATCACGGAGGAGCCCTTTAACGTTGCCGGTTCCGGGGTCGACTCGTCGTCGGAGGGACTGCTCGTTACGAATACCGGGAAGCCCGGCTTCTCGCTCGCAGAGGCGGTACCAGTTGCCGGTCCATTCGTGCCGTACCTAGAACACGATCGTTGCCGGAAGTCGCGTAGAATAAAGCGACTGGGGACGGTCGTTGGTGCCGGTATTGTTATTACTGACCCACTGCCGAGGACCTCGTATTCCTTGTGAGCGCTTCCGTTCGCGTACTTGCCAATGCCGTCGGCAATATCGAGAATCTGTGGACGCGGACCTTTCGGCCGAATCGGAAGCGCTGCCTCTTTGTTAGGATTGCGCAGCGCGTTCGGCAGATCCTCGTTCCAGAATTGCATCTCGGCCGATCGGTAGCGGCTACCTGTCGTTGCTGGTATCGCTGCGGCGGAAGAGTACATTTCATTTAGATATACCGGGAGAAAGAGGAGCAGGGGCAGAGATGGTGGCCGTAATTTTGCTGGCCGACTGAAATGGAGCGCAGAGGCCTCTCGGACGTGGCGCGTGCTGCGAGATACATTGCCCGGGAACTTACTTAAGTTAAGGTACGTCTCGTTCTGGGCATCGTATTCCGGCCACCCCACTTCGTACTGACCCCATTCCTTAAATCCGTCCGTCAGGTAGGGATACCGTTTCACTATGTTCGGATTGCTGTTTCGCACAGAAAAGCAGTATTGAAAAAAACTGATTAGTAGTTGTACAGAGAGAAGCCTTCGTATGCCCAAGGATTTGCAAATCATACGTGCGTTTGTTAGGTGCAAACGGGTTAGACATTATTGTTAAAGGCGACCAAAACTAAGTGCCCTGTAGGAGATACGAGTATCAACTGGTTCCTTTGGATGAGCCATCGATTAGTGAACATAATGCAATTACAATTTGCATTAAACTTATTCTTGAGTACACAGAACTTAACTTCTTCGTCAGGTATTTAAATCCTGAGAACCTAGGTATCCTCGCTGCTACTGTTTTAGAGGAGTATGCAACCATTAAGGAAATTAATCTTATTACATGTTTACTAAATTGTTCTTAATTAAGAAGAACTGTCCTGCAGTTTCACAGAGGACAGGTTACTTAGCTATACAGTCGCAGTTTCATAGAATTTTCAACTCGTCATAACTATGATTTCATGGTGCTAATTGCAAAATCTCTTGGTACATGTACTCATTTTAACTTCGGAAATTGCCGCTTGAAATTAATAAAACGTGAAGATAATTTACATCCCGCGTAGAGTTGAGCGCATAACTCAAGTTATATTCCTCCGGCGGGGGAAAACACACGTTAGTTTCGCGGCAGGGGCTTTCCGAACGAACAGGGAAGAGGAATCTGTTAATCCAATAATTTAGATTGCCTGGTAGAATATGAACACGAGATAGAGCCGGAGTAGGAACAAGAACAGGCGCTGCTCCTCCCAAAGTGAGCTATGCGCACTTCAGGAGCATTCTCACTCGAACTTGATGGGAACTTTAAGTTGTATTACTTGCCGGCATGCAGACTGGCTTAATTATGTAGATTACGCGGTACGGAAAATGGCGCGATACTGTCGAATGAATTCGGCGAGCGGGAACAGAGGCGATCGTGCGGGAGCAACAACCCCGTCGCCGCTATGCTGAACAGAATTAAGCAGTCGTCGCCCGGCGAGCGGGTGTACGGCAAAATCAGTAGCAATATGCACGCAGTCTTAAACATACCGGCGTGGTGTTGTGGCTTGCAGCACATGAAAAATCAATGAGCGCGACGTCGTACGAAACCCACAGGTGACAGGGTGTCTCGGGTATAAACGCGTGCGGTAAATGGCTTTGTTTCGTTTAATTGGATCGACCCAGTTCCCAGTGATCCGCCGACATATCGTAATGCATATGCATCATACCGTGGCAGGTGCACTGAACCCGGCGGCGAGATTACGGACTCATAAGCACGCCGGCATAATTCGAATTACTCCGATGAATTCCCCTTGCGCATATATAAGCGAGAGCGTCGTCGGAGCGTTTTATAATCAATTCGAAAGTACGTGCCAGCCTCGCGTTGAAACAGCGATAATACCCGCAGGCTTATTTTCTTTTTCACACCTCAAGTGCGCCGATTCCATGCTGCGCGCACGCGCGCGCATGTTGCGAGGTGGGGAAAAAAGCAGAATGCTTTTTGATTCCGGCAAAAAACTGGCAATCATTTGGGGCTTGCCAGCGGGTATTCGGTGAATTAAAATTGTCGATTGATCGCCGGCAGTGTTAATTTAACAACAGAGGTCTCGTGCGCGCGGGCGTCGCTATAACGAGCTTCAAATAGCGCCGAGGGAACTTGAAACCGAAATGCGACACCTTCCCTCCACACACAATGAACGAGGCAGAAATTTCGAGAGTACCTTTTAACGAGATTATATTGTGAAGGGGAGTTCGCTTTTTACTGCGCGGGCTTATAAATTTTCGCCTTTACCGCCTTAATGACGGTTTATTGCGTCAAAAATTGCGAGTGATGCACTGTAGTGCCTTTAACAGAGGTTGTTCATTGTTCAGGGGACACGATATTCACTTTTGATTATATACACATACGTATGTCCAAGTACCTTGTGTTTATAGCGAGATCTCCGGATTTCATATTACATTAACGAAATTAATATCTACATTACTTCCAGACTGATCGGCTATACTACGTAAACATCATATTTGATTGAACACTGTTGAAAAAGATTATTTTTGAAATAAGATATATGATCTTTTCCAAAGAAATACAGACTTCATATTCCAGTTACTATTTTTTCTGTCAAAGATGCATCTGGAACCGAGTAATCCAAAACTCATTGGATCATGCACGACAGCAGCAGGCAGCTCGCCATAAGTAAGTTGTGCTAATGCACGGACGATTGAAAATCGAGATTCGGACTAGCTCTATTTGCTCTATCTATTTGTCCCCTTCGCTAATTTCGGCGTTAATGAATTTCACCCTCCACTGCCGATCGACGTGAGCACTCTCGGTAATTTTCAGGTTATTTGCCGGACGCATAGTTATTTCCACACGGTTATTACCACTCCAGCCTGTCGCCCCTGCACGCGCTCATTCACCTGCACGGTACTTGAATGGAAATGATTTCCTCGCCGCCCGTGCGCGAACCTGCTACCCTCCGCCCTGTCTATCTCGCACTCTCTCATCAGTGCTTATTGTGGTGCCGGTAATAAAGTGGAAGATGATGGGGCATAGTCGCGTGGACTATTCGCCTGCGGCCGCATTATTCGGGCCTGCGTTTTACTCGCTTTAAAACGACACACACAAGGCTAGAGCATTCCTCTTTTGCCCGTCTTTGTTTAGAACTTAATCCGCACGAACACGTTCATGCAAAAGCCATAATTAATTTCGAGAATGAGGAAACAATCAACGAAATTGGGTATCGTCAGGTTCCCTTGTCATAATAATGATTATTGTAATTAATCTGGGGTTAATTAAGTAAGTATTCAGTTGCAGTTGTCCAGATACTAAAATGACGAACCCCCGGCGTTCGAACTTACCCGATGTGGGCGAAGCTGCACCACCAGTTCATCATCGCCTCGGAGAAAAGAGTTTCGCCGATGTTGTACCGCCGACGCAGATCGTATCTACTGCCGTCCAGCGGAACACCCAGCACGTAGGGTAGTTCCTCGCCGTGAATCGTACGCTGCCGCTGTTGCTATAAGAAAACGAAAGGAAGTCTTATAATGCACTCGTCGCGCTGCTAAAAGTGGAACTTTGGGCAAAAGCCGGGCTTTCGTCTTCAATAGGGCGCGTGATACAAGTGAGCGCGCGATAGTATGGCCCCGACTCGCTGCGGGCAATAACCTTTTCCTATTACTTTCTCGTCCTCGGCACTTTTCTCGATCTTCCACTCATGCCGTTCTACCATTTACGGACATAGATTAAGTTCGGAGTTTTGGGAGGATGGCAGGGGGAGGAACTAAGAAGTGTTCAATCAGAACTTTCCTTTTAAGTACATAAGAAGTCGAATAGCTGACGCGAGAGATTTCCTATGTGAAAGAATAGCGACGGTCGTCACTGTTCCTCCTAGCAGCGGCACATATCCCCGTTACAAGTGCGAACTAGCACTTTATACCCCACACGCGATACAAATCTCGTATGCTTGTATTGATAGTCAGTGCTCAGAATGCGACATTCAATTTTGTAATACCTTTGCTCTCTCTCCCTCTCTCCGTTTCCCTCTCTTTCTCGCCTTCCATCTCTCCCCCGGCTTATTGTATATTGAGGGAAAAACGCGGATAGTAGCACGCAGTGTCAATAAAAATAGTTGGCTGAAATCCAAATGGGTTCCTATCTCGGATTTTTCCTCTCCATGCTCGCATACGAATACAATGAATATCAGTAGGTCACGCTCTCCCTCCCTCGCCCTTATCCTCGCCCTCTCCTCCGCCGCACTCCCCTACCTACCGCGTCTCGACGAGCTAAGGAATCCGATGCGGGGGAAATGAATAAAATGCAAAGTATACCGTCTAATCGTACGTGCTCCACTTTTCTCAATCGGCGAAAAAAGTCGGGCGGGATTTATGTGCTTACCCTCCTGGCCCTTCTGCATCGTCTCACATCGCTCGGCTGGCATTTGCGGCTGGCATTTGCGGCCGACATTTGTACGCGCTGCATTACTCACTCTAGCTTTAGGCATTAAGTTTCCTATCGATTAAGGGGGGCCCATGCCGTTACCGGAGGCACTTTGGCGATTCGGTTTGAGCGTGAGGGATCAGGTTGTACCGGCAACGAGTAATGAGGAGTGCAACCGCGGCGGCTCTCCTTGAAATTATGAATGGCCACCGGTGGGGGAGTTGCGGTTCCGCCCTCGCAAATAAGAGTACAAGGAAACGTACTTACCCCGGAGTAATCCTGCATAGCCTTCGGGTGGGAGAAGACGTACATATAACTCTTGGGATTAGCCCGCGAATGTAAATTCGCGGCCATTATTAACGGGGCGACGGTCCCGCTGTCCGAGAGCGCCTCCAGCACCAGATCGCGATTCTTCGCCAGGTATTCATTTGTGAAGCCGCCGGAAAAGTCGCCGTATTGTTCCAGAACCTTGGACAAAACTAGCTCGGGCTCCAATTCATGCGTCGCCTGTCGTGCGAGAAAGGACGAGCGGTCGCTGTCAATAAAGATTTCACTACGAGCGACGACAGAAAACAACACGGTGCAACCGAGCGAAAGAGTGTGTAATTCAGTGTTCGCTTTAACCAGCAGTGCAAATTCAAATAGAACTGTGCCGTTTGGCGTGCTGGGCCTGGGTAGGTTTGGCGGCAGAAAAAAATAGAACCTGTTGTTGTTGCTACCCTTCAGACAGCTGTTTATTTGATCTTCACTTAAATGCGCTGTATTAATTCAGCAAGGGTGAAGCTAAGAATAATTCTGCAAATTTCCTAGATGGTAAAAGAAAGTGGGCCGCAGAAACTTATGGTTCCAACCCACTTTCATAACACTGGGAACGCGGTGAATTGAAGCGGAGAGCTGTATTTTAATTGGATCGCAGCTGAACCATACGTCTCTAGGAGTTCTCGGCTACACGCGTTATGCCTCTGTTCCCTTTAATTTATACCTTGGCATGATCGCGAAGGATTTGATCACGCTGGCCGTCGAGTATTCCGTGCAGAACAGCGGCGGGCGGCAGGATATGAAACTTTTCGGACTCGGTCACACCGTACATCATGTCGAACCTGCGCAGAAGAAATATACGTGTCGAGTGAAATATTTTGGCGACGTCGGGTCAAAGCGAGTGACTGGTCAGCTGGGCTGGGCCCTACCTACCTGCTGAGGAGCTGGGCGTTTTTCATTAAATTCAATGGCTTATCTGGAATGACGGCGTTATCGATCAACGGCGCAAACGCCGGTACATATTTCGGCTTGTGTATCTTGACGTTCAGGAGAGCATTCACGTCCTGGTCGCGCAAACAACGCGCCAGGTCGCTGTCGCTCGTGGTAGGACAGTTTAAAGCATGCGCCACCTGAAAAATGATTCGGACCATTTCTCACCGGTGCAATGAACGTTCCTAGCCCTCGATCGCAGCCATTCCTTCTCCCAGCGCACGAGTGCACCGATATTTCTTTCCGGCAAATTCAAATCGTGCATTCCTTTCGCCTACTTCTCCCGCCGAGTGCCCCCCTCGCCCCCCCCCCCCTCGACGTCGCCCTTCGTCGGGCTTACTTTCTGTCGGGCTCGACGTTGACACCGGCGCCAGATACGGCTACAAACTACAAAGGACAGAGAGAAAGGGCGAGAACGCGCCGCGGTATGCATCAGCCGGGCTACGTGATCGCGTAAAAATCGTTGCAAGCCGTGCTGCCCATCCCCCGCGGGCTGCGCACTCGAATCGACTTTCCGCGCGACTGACAATTTCGTGGCTGTCCGTAGGAATTGCAACAAAGTGAAAAGCCGTCCCTCTCTCCCGAGAATTCCACGCCCGGCGCTGAATTGACGGGGAGTTGTTGGCTATAGTGAAATTGTTGCGAGTACCGAAGTATTTACTCGGCTCCCCCTTTCAATCCACATATGAGTCTCTCGCCTGTCAGTTGAAGATTTCGACGGATAGCAACAATCGATGAGTCTACTAAAACAAGTCGGTGCTCTCGCTTCTCCGTGTTCTATTTACGCTATGTCGATGGGTATACGTGGCCGCGCGGCACTGCTTCGTTATTAAAACGTATCGCTTCCATTCTCTCCGAAGCCAGAATCCTCGTTTATTTCGCATCAGTGAGGGAGGCGAGCGGGCACGATGGATTCCGAAGGAATCAATTTTCGTTATCGCGGCGAGTCACGGCGGATTTATCTTTTTATAGGTTTAGCGCCGGCAGACTCGTGACTGGGAGGGCAGGCCAGCGCCGGCTCCGAGGCAATTATACTGGGCTACCTGTTTGGTAATCTGCAGAGGCGCCTTGCCAATAGCGTCGGCGCTCAGCGCGGATCCTGACATGAGGATGGCGCGCTTGAAGAGACCTGCATGGACAAAGGAATGCGATGGGAAACGATTAATAACGTGGAGCTCGTCGGGCTCTGGCCACCAGGGACCGGAGGTTGCTGCTGCTGGCGGTGCTGGCGGCCCTCGCGAGGCCAGTGCCACGGAAAATATTAAGACCGGTTATTTTTCATTGTGCAATATAATTATTGACCAGGGGCGAGCGCGCGGCACATTGTGTGCGGCTCCGGCCGGAAGAGAAAAATTCCTTTCGCTCGGCCACCGCCGCAAGCCGTGCGATGAAAAATGGTCGTCGTCGTCCTGGCTCTCGATCGCCTTACTTTCTTTTCTCCGGCCGGCCAGCCCTTCATCCTCCCTCCGCTTCAGCCCTTCTCGATCGCTCCTTCCAGGCTACCAGCGAGCTCCTAAGCTGCCAGAACACGCTCTACCCGTTCGATCGTGGAAGCTGTGCAACCTCCGGGACTCGGTGCCACCATTCAATGCCGCACAACACACACGGGAGTCCGAATTCCGGATATAAACACGAACGTAGCCAAATTGAAGCAAGGGGTGCCTGTCCCTCTTATTCGAATAAGATATAAACTTACAATGAAAATTAAAGAATTGGAGCGGATTTAGGATCCGGTTTAGAGATGCAAAGGCAATAATACTTGAGCGTAGGTAAAGCTTAGTTTTCGATGTAGGAGACAATTACCTTCCATGTTGGCAACAGGACTGATAAGCAACAAATTGGCGAAAATCGCCCCGGTACCGTGACCCACGAGTGTCACGGTGTGGGGATCGCCTCCGAATGCCGCGATATTGTCGCGCAGCCATAGAAGCGCTGCTATCTGATCCAAGAGGCCGAAATTGCTGGCGGTGTCATCTCTGATGCCGGGCCTGAGGAAACCTGCGGGAGTTGGTTCAATTTAAACTTCCCCTCTAAGAAAACTCCCATCGAGCGAATGGTTTACGCTCGGTGTGAAGGAAGCGCCGTGGAGGAAACGATAGCCCTTTATCATCGAGAATGCGGAATTTGCCCGGCCGCTTGGCGCTACGCGCTGCGGGTGCGTTTGATTAAGCGAGAAAATGCACTAAATGCAAGCCACTTTCCTTCCGGGATAATGCGATCGGTGCTCTTTCTGCGCCAGCCGCGGCAGGGCAGCCGGCCATATTTTTGGCTTGCTTTGTGCGCTGCGGAATGGAGTTATTCCGCCAGGACTACTCTCGCAAAATGTAGTAAGAGGACCGCGCGGGATCTGCCGGCCAGTCGCTCTGGCCTCAGCTTCGCTAAGCGTCTACTCACGGCACTTTAAACTAATTTATGGCTACGCTTTCGCGGCCGCCCACTTTTTTCCACTCGCGCGTCCTACCTACCGCCTCTGCCCCTCATTGGATCTGGCAAATCCACGGCCTACCATAACGAGCAACTTCTCCATCGTTAACATTCTGCCAGCGGCGGTTGTCTTTTATCGTGCGAGAAAAAGAAGGTCGTGTGCATGCGAGGGTCGACACCCTATATGTATATTGAATGCCGGACTGTAGCGAGAAAAGTGGAGAAAAAGGGGTGTCTGCCGAGGAAAGAACTTCCGAAGTGCCGTAACCTCGGCGAAACGGGCGGACGATCGTGTCGGCCAGCGACACCCTTGATTCGCCTTTATACACCGAGGCGTCATGTCTCCCTCACATGCCGCCGGGGAGAGAGATTTCCTTTGTCGATATCAGATATCGGCAAGTACGCGCGGCAGCAATAAAAATTTCGATCGGCATCGGCCTCATTCGGGGAAACGGTCGGGCTATAACGAAGTTATTTATACGGACGGACTATAAAAGATATCGAAATGCCGGTAGTTCCTCGGTGGCCCGATGACGGATCGATCTAGACAGTTCGTCGTAGACGACTGCGGCGACGAGGGCGAATCGGTCGCAGTGTAGTGCAGCGGCTCGCGGGTAGTTGGCCCGATAGAGACGCCGGATAAGAGAGGTAAAAAGGCTTTATCCGCGAAAGATCAAAAACCGATGGTGCAGCCGAGTGTAAACGCTAATGAAGCAGAATTCCTGATTTCATGGAACGCTGCCGACGACAGAGTCTCTAGGCCTCGACCTACGATCGAGCCACTACCCGGCCAAGATTCCACAAATTCGTATGCCAGCTAGGAGAATACAGAGCAAAAATCATCACGTGTCGTTATACATATAGAATTTAAACTTTATAACTAACAACCAGCAGCGCTGAGTAAAAAATTATTTGGTAAATGTATTTTAAGTTGGCCTCAAGAATCGCGGATTTAAATCAGTGTCACGTGAAGTACGTCTGACTACTTATATCACTGCTCCTACTTTCACTGCGAAAGTTTCCAAGCTCTGGTGAATCCAATCCATCATGTTGTCATTTTCGTTTCGCAAGTTCCGTTCGGCTTGGTGTCACTATACGTGAGCCCCTCTCGAGCTATTGTGAGAGCGGAACCGTAATTCTCGAGCGGCTGACCACGCGCGGGGTTATTCTACTTAAGCGGGAGCGCCAAGCGATTCTCAACGGGGCGAGCGTGCCATTGGACTTACCCAAGATGCCTAGGCGGAAATTGATGGTGACAAAGACGATGTTACCGTAAGCCGCCAGTATTGTACCGTCGTACGGATTCCCACTGTTCCACTCGAAGCTCTCGCCGTGTATAAACACCATCACGGGATACTTTCGCAGGTTCTTCGGTCCTGCGCAGAAAAAAAAGTGTCCTCATGTAATTAATTCCCATTAACTTAAAATGCTACCAAACTCCGCCGAGCATATTCATTCTCGCGTGAACATTGCAGACGTATTTACAGACAGAGAACAGCACTAAATTCACTTGAAGTAGAGACGCGCAGCCGGTAAATATACATACATATGTATGACGTACAGAGTAGGCAGAGTTCAAACAGTTTTCTGTTTTTCCTTTTCGAGTCACATGTAAGTGACGTCGTCGTGGAAAAATAAATCTGTGTCATACGTCATAAGCAAACAGGGGCATGTGTTATTTTTTCGGGGAAAAGGCAAAGACACGGGTACACATGGCAGAGCATATGGGTAATAAATTACAGGAATCATAAATTACAAACAGAGATCCGGATGCGTTTGAGAGCGACAGGCACCGTAATCGGAAGTGCAAGTTCGTAACTGCTCTCAAATGATACTAATATCGCTTGAATTATGATTTTCCACCGGCGATACCGCTGGACTGCCCAAGGCTTTTTATGAGACTGCCGCTTGATTTACGTCATCCGAAAAATTATCGGTGGAGTTTGCCTGTGGGAGCCGGTGCACGTGGGGTAGGTCAGTTCCGAAATTTATAACTGCCTCCCACCAGTCTCTCCTACTCCCTTTAACCCCCCACTGGCGGTCCCGGACCCTCGCGAACTATTCACAGTGAGTTTTCGATATTAGGATGTCTATAAATTCTTCTCGGCCATTCTGCGAGCGACGGTAGTTTCCTTTTAGTGAGCGATCCACAAATTAGACCGGAGGGAAGTCGAGGCCGAGGATTTATTGGCGAGTCTCTCTCTTAACCGATTACAGTTCCCTCGAGCTCATCCGTCGCTCTGGCGAACTTTGTGCTGATATTTGAATATCCGACTGATCTAGCGTGCAGCTAAATCAATCATAGCCGGCTTGATAGGCCAGTAGTGCGCCGTTGTGCCGCTGATTAATCGATTTCCAAGAGCTTACTGCCCCTGTCGGATGTACCGGAGAATCACACTAACTACTGCTAGGCAGATATACGAAGCCGCGGGGAACTTATTGCCCGAGCGGTGCATTTTCCCGATCCCCCAATTCCTATTGGCTCCCTGGCTCTCGGAGTCTCTATTTTTCGGACGTATACTGCGCAATAGCGAGGCGATGTTGCTGCTACTGGTACTCTTATTACTTAAGCGAAGCAACCCTCTTGTTTAATACTGTCCGCCGTGCAAGTTGGCTCGAACGAGTCGCGTATTCATGAGTCTTCTTCCAACTTGTAGTTTAGGAATTCAATTAAGGCGGGGCGGTGGGTGAACGGATCGAGCGAGCATATCCGCGGAATCCCAGAGATCCATCGAAATGCTTCCGTATTTATGTTTTCGGCTCGAGGGATTCGAGTCGGGAGGAGCTCCTCCGTCGGCTGAGAAAATTCCCTTTAACGCGCGTTCCCGGCGAAGCGAACGAGAAAGTTCGGCGCGGATTTTCTCCCGAGCGGCGAGGAGGCAACTGGAAACTGGGAAGCGTAAACTTTCCGGCGACTGCGGCCCAGGATTCCGACTTTCCTGGGGATGAATGTCTCTTTGAGGCGGTCTCGAGGCCCGCGCGCTTAAGTAATTTCCGGCGGAAGGGACGTCTCGCCGGTATCCTTGCTCCAATCCCCCTGCTATCCACCACCATCGCCACCACAGCCGCCGCCGCGCCGCTAGAGACTCCTCTTTTTTTTACGGAGACGCGGAAAAATAACGTTGGCGGTTAGCCGCGTGGACGATCCCCGAGAGCTACCATCCGGCTGCTTTTCCCTCATACATCCGCAAATGTTGGCGGAAAAACGGCCCATTCATTTCACCCTCCCTCCTCCCCCCGGCCTTTCTTCCAACTGAATATACGGAACCTGAATTTTCGGCTCTTTGCTGTTTCCTCGTAATTGTGCCATTTCCTGCTTTCCACGTATTGTAATGCGAATTATTTCATCGCCCGTAGAATGCTATGGAAATGTATATGTGTAACTGTTTAGTAACAAGGCGTCAAATAGACTGTGCTGAAGTTAACCAATAGTCCACCTAGGAATCTTGCGAAATTGCGAATTTCCATAAAAATTGAGAGGCCACTTCTGTCGATTCGTTCTGCATAAAATTGATATATCGGGAATCATGTTAGTGGATACTCTCATCCTGCTTCCCGCCTGGACCCGGCGGAGTTCTCCGGCTGCGAGAAGGCCGAGGCGGGGTTCAGGTATCGAGTAGAATCGTGGCAATATATCATTTCACGCGCACCTATATCCTAATAAAAGGAGGACTAGCGTCACTGGGCACGCGAACACATAGTCGTAAAAAAAGTATGCCGTGGGGCTGCTGCATCGTATATAATGCTGTACTGGCAGATCTAAAGCCCCCACCGATAGGTTACTTCCGAATTTTTCCCTCTAAATTATACTGGCGTAATGCATTACTGATGAAGTTGATGTACGTTGCGCAAATCTGTGCGCTTTCTACTTTTATCCCGCTCTTCTCCGCTCTTCGGGGAATAGGAACCCAAAGTATAACAGCATCTTAAAAATCATAATTTCGAACATTGGTAGTGTCTGCCTCATCTACGCTCAAAATCGTATGGCAAAAGTTGAGTCAGGCCATAAACAACATAAGGAAAAAGTAGAAGTCGAGTCCGGAATGTCCCGGTATATGTATGCATCAGGTTGCCCAGGGTTCTCAATGTCAGTGAAGAAAAAAGTTCTCCCAGACGTAAATCACAATAGGAAGCAAAGAAGCTTTGTACAGGGAACAAATCAATTTTCTGGTTACGAGCGTAGTGCGGAGGTAGGGAGCCCTTTGCGCGCACGTAGATGCGATTTTTACCGGGCAGCGCAGTCATTTTTATCGTCTTGCGTTTACGTCCCTGCTAACCGGGCCACGATAAATATTTATGGCGGACATTCACGTCGGGCAAAACATGTATGGCCCCGTAACTCAGGCTTGCAGCACGGTGCGGGGTGTGGCAAGACCGATCTCCTTCCCGCAAATTCCGCATAAATCAGCGGAATAACCGGGTAATTGATTCATCCGAGTTCTTTTCTGGGCATTCGGCTCAATGGCTGGGGCGTAAATTTATGCGGGCCAGCTGATTTCGGCCGCGAGCCGATTCCCTCGAATCAGGGGGGTAATGATTCAGAAATCTGGAAAATCGAGTGCATCGGGCGCGCCCGCACCATTTGTCTCCGCGGGACCAGAAACAATGGATCTCATTGTTCCAGCCCTTGCAGGCAGAGCGGGGTGGCTGGCGATCGTTAAAGGATGGCAAACGTGCAAGCTTCCGCCACCTTGTGGTCGAGCTTGGAAACCCCGGGCGGCGTAGGGGTTGCTCGACAGTGCGACCAGATGTCGGCACCCGGCATGTTTCCGACCAACCACCCCGATACACCACACCAGCCCCCGTCCTGTTATCAATGCTTTTGCGAACTCGCTGCCAGATAAAATATCGGATAACCGGCGCCCTTCTATTCTCCACCATAAATCCAGTAGAATGAATCTTGAATCTACAGCCATCCCTCCAGCCCCCAACTCCTCTTCCCATCCATATCTAACTCTGTATTTTCACTGATTCTGAAATTATTGTTCGCAGCGTGCGGGTCAGCTAAATCTTCTGTGATACCGTGTTCACGATTAAAATAATATCAACAATAATGTTGTTAGTCCCCCTCACCTTCTAATAAAAGTTGAGTATTTCTTGTTTTCAATAACTAAAGAATAAAGTCTTTAGTTAAAGTTTCGTCTTAAAGTTTCAGTTGATGAATACTAACGTAATTACTTTCTCGAGAATAACACTTCGAGGCATCCCACTTTTCTTTCATTAATTACAGATTCCGTAGGAAAGAACAATGACTCGTGTTTCAACAGCGGGGACAAGTTTTCACCCAACAAACGTTTTCATTTATTCGCCTCTCGTTCTCCCTCGAGGAGAGAATGTATTTGCATGCCAAACAGTCAATTTGTCCGAGGCAAAGAGGTGGCTCATTATCCCAGCTTTTACAGCTAATGAGTTAATCCAGCGTCCTACCGGCCGGTGCTCGATCCTCCAGCTCCACTAGCATTACGCTTTACGTCCCATGTCTCTGGTATTTATACTGTAACGATTCCAATATGCAAATTGTCTGACTATCTAATTAAGGGGTTTCACATGTCAGGTGCGCCAACAGCAGGCGAACATATTTTCATTTTGTCAATCTACGAATAATTTCTTATTACTTTTAACGACATACAATGTTTAGTAAGAATGTAATAAGTTCTGCATAACGGAATTATTTTTGCCCGTTTTCAGGATAAGCGCGATGAGCCTTTCCCATTTTCCTAGGCTACTTCCTGCCGGATGGGCAGCTAAACTATCACTGGTTGAATTTTTCCATCATCCAAGGAAATTAGGTGCTTGAGCGGGAAACATTAAATTTGCATCTCATCGCCGGACGCCCCCAATATGAATTTATTGGGAGCGTGTCTCTCGCCGATAGACAAGAGGCAGCCACCCACGTAGACTCTTCCCGGAACGGTATCGCATCGCGCGCAGACAGAGTGCGAAGTCGTGTCGAGGGCTTTTTACGATGCAGCCACGTCGCACGAGTATCGGGAAAAGGCGGGCACGCCGGGCGAGCGGCTTCCCGAAAACGTCCTAACACTGCCGGCACCGGGTATCAACCGCATTCTCACCCGCGCTACCGTTCTACTCGAACTACCCTGCTTTTACCTGGCCGCGGGCGATTTCAGCCAGCGCCACCGGGAATCTTGGGAATCCTGCTTGTTACCCGTAACTTCAGCACGTCCCCTCAACCCCTCGGGATCCTAATAGAGAGCGCGCTCCCTCGGTGAAAGCCTCGGGGACAATTAATCCCCTACTTTTTTTCCAAACTGTTTCTCTAAGTGTCAGTGATTTCGGCGACCAAGAGGTTTATCGAGCAAATTCCTGGTAAAATGTATACATTTGCCGCAATTACGTAAAGTCATTGGTGAACCTCATCCGTGGAGTCGTAAAATTGAGATCGTCTGCCGAGATGAGGGTAACAGGACTGGTTGCGATGGATAACCGAGGCAGAGAGAAAGAGGGGGTCGATTATTTTTGCCGCCGGGATGGATGGTGTGATCCGTGACAGGCCTTTCATTTTTATCAGTGAAGAAGGATGGTCTCTTTACTGATCCTTATACGTATTATCATATTTTCTCTCGTCGCTTCTCGAAGGGTGAGCTAAAAGAGAGGGAAAGCGAAGACGGAGTTACAGATAAGAGATTGCGTTGAAGTCCTTTTTTGATGATGATACATAGAATAGTTGAGAGGAAGGGGTAGGGGATGGAGCCCACATCCGTCGCAGCAGCAGTGGCGGACGCACGGTTATTACATTCGTCTCCGCATTTTCATCTCAAAGAATGACGCTCACCTTTGAAGATATAGCGTCGATCATTCGCTTTTGCTGGCCCTTGAAAATCCGTCGTTATTCGGCTCGAGATGCGATCCTAGGGCGGGCAAGTCTGCCGTACCTTCTTATACAGCAGGCGCACCGGCAACCCGTATGCACCTCATCGTATAACTACTGATTCTAAGGCCGCGCCGTTTCCTCTCCCATAGAAGAGCTGCCGAAGGAGCTTCTTCAGCGCGGAGTCTCAGAGCTCCACGCTTGACCGACCCACTCATTTCACAGAGAAAGTATGCCAGCCAGACTGGGATTCTACCAAAGGTTCATCGGTACACCTTGGCGCATTCCTCTTTCGTACACCCACTCGCTCGCAACCTTATGTGTGGTAGAGCCAGCTAGTTCTCGCTCCGCTCGACTCGAAAACGGCAAAGCTAACAGGAAACATGCTCTCGCCCATGTACCCGACACCCACCCGTTCCCTTTTTCGTCGAATATCCCTTCGCGCTCTCCGCGCCCGGCATTTCCACATTCGCTCACTTAGGAGACCAGTACTATTGCATTGGGGGAGTACAGGAATAATTGAATGGATCGAGGGGCACGGGAAGACATATGTTTAATAGGAAGCAGGGATATCTCGGTTGATGTATGACGACTGGTACACGTGGGAAAGTACATGTTGCGTCGTGGAAATGGATCGGCTGCTAAGCTGTGCTCGCAGGTCCTTAAAGGAGCGAGGTAGTTTTCCGACAAAGCATTCGACGACAGGGCGTGGAAGCTTGCGATTGTCTAGGAACTTGCATGCACCCTCTCCGTCTTCTACTTCACCTTGGCGGCCTGGTACGAGGAAGCGGAACGGTGAGAGATCCGAATGCTTGATAGGAGCTCTGCGGTGCAGATACATGGTCCGGCAGAGCCCTCCATTATCCTGGACGGTGCTATTCAATCCAACATACACGTATCCCAATGTATACGCGAGGCGTCCCGGAGTGATAGGGCGTCGCCGCGCTCACCCTCTCACAAGTGGTGTTCTCCATAAACAGATCCGTTTATCAACGCGGGTGATAAACTCGCAGACCACTCGAAAGGATCTCCGAGCTTCGTACGGTCAAGCTACCTGGACACATCACTCTTTTTCGCCATTTCTGCTTGAATGCTACCGTACTTATTCTTAGTAATTCTTTATACCTACCCAGAACAGTGTGATTCTATGCCGAATGGGGCTTCTAATACCCTCTCAAAATTAAATAACACCGGCCCATTGAAATACATATTTACAGCATAACAGTATGCTTTGAACTTGAAAGTACGTCTCGCGTTAGTTCACAATGTTCAAGTTATCTTTAAATTATCTTCAAGTCGAGGGAAAGGCTGAAAGCACCTCTACTTCATTTGAAATTTGAAAGAGTACCTATACAAGAACATCTGAAACTATGTAAATAATTGGTTTATATTGCAAACGGTGCTTTCGAGATACTTGGATTCAAGTAACTTAACTAATATTCGAACAATGCATTAGTTGTATCGAAACGAAACATTGACTTCTAGGAGGGTAACGGAATTCGCTTCTCAAACCAGTAAACTAGCGGAGGACGCGTTCGAAATTGGTTGGAAAGGGCTTACGCTCCTCGCGCAATTGCAGCCGCAGTAATCGAGGACTGGCGCTGGGCCTTGTCGTAGAGTCAAGTATGTCATCTGAGCAGGACGTCAGTGAAATATGCGCAGTGCAGGCTCGCATGGCGTCCATTTAGCAGTGGCATTCCGACTGGAGTGCTCGTGTCAGGAATGCACTCGTTCTCCTTTGACGCGCCCTAACCCTATACATACATAGGATTGGGCCAGGCCAGCCGACCATTATGTCATCGTTTCAGCATCCTCATCCACATTGTTCTTGCGTTTGACTGAGCTCGAAAGAACCGTCCGTCGTAGGGCGCGAGTGACGGACGAGCAATCCTTCTTACAAGAGACATTCAGCGGGAGTGCGAAGGAAGTAAGAAGAAAGAGGTTCTCCCGGAGATGTGGAGGAGAGGCTTGCGCAAGTATCTGGAGTACGGCGCGGCAGAGTTTGAGGACTTGCCGCGAAGATCGTTTATAAACTGCAACCAAAGTAAACTCAAAGCCGCCAACGCGGCCGTTACTGCTCACACCATTTCTGTCCCTCCTTTTCGCGATCCGCTACTCGACACCCTGTCCAAGAAACTAACTTAGCAACGGCTTCACCTTTCTCACGATGATCTCATCTCCCAGCTTCAGACGCCCCTTATTAAACCTTCTATTAATGCCAATTAACCCAGCACGCCGCTTGACCCCCCCCCCCCCCACACCGGTTACTTCATATACTATTGCAGGCTGAATTAAACGTTAAGTACCCTTTATTTATAATGCCAACAGTTTCGTCTCGCTTTACAGCCTGCACGTCACGATTAGATAAAACGATGCAACATTTGCTCAATAACCTCGCATAATCAAAGAACCGTGGTGGTTTGAAGATTAAAAATTTCCATTAAGGAAGCATCCTTTGGTCCGTGGATTCAATCTCATCGTACCTCGCGATCCTTACCACCTTCCAGCTCTTTTCTGCCTCAATTTAGAATAATACTCGTCTGTCTTTCGAGTACGGGGGGATCCGCTGGAAGCCACGCTGACAGGCAGGGCGGAACACGGCAATAATGAATAAATATTTCCCGGGAAATCCGTCCTTCTCCCGTTTATCTGGCACGGGACGAAAGCCGTGATTACCCTCTCTAAACTGACAAATCGTCCTGCGCGACATAGTGAGAAGGGGCTTGGAGGCCGGGCTATTCGGGGCCATAAGTATGGAAAGAAGCGAGAACGCTCCTCTAACGATGCGGACGATTAAAGCTTATCCGCTATTTCATAGCTGGTAATGCGAGTTGCATGCATAATAAAGCGCGGCCAGGCAATTGAAAGCGTAATCACCCTTTTTATCGGCGTTTCGGGACGACGCGTTTGCGGCAAAATATATCCCGGGCGCGCGGCCGCTCGACGAGCGGACAAATTTTGAATAACGAGTCAACACTTCCCATGTCCTTTCATCTTACTACCCGTGTCAGAGTCGTCTTATCCCTTAGGCGAACCTGGCAAATTGTTATTCAAATTGGAAGCGAGCGACGTCTTCTCCTCTGCGCCAGCTAGTGGCCCGTGCGATCGTGTCGGGCGACTTGGCCGAGAGAAAAATTGCAAAATAAACACTCCCTCGCCCTGAACGCCGCCGGTGGCCCCTCAACGGTGCTTGACATTGTTAGAGAAATGTTTTTGCTTAGTCTGGCCATTTGGTCTGGCCAGAGCGTTTTACTCCCCCATCGACCAACAATGTTTACCCGTTTGCAAACATATAATATCCCACTACGCTTTAGCAAACACTGCAGATTTTCTGTCGATTGACAGTTTTTACGGCTCGAGTACTATCCACGCTCGACTTATTACTAAACAATACGCGCGCACGGCATATGCCAGGGTTTGTTTACTTATAAACCTCCCCCAACAAATCCAACGAGAGTGGCAAGATTCGTTTGAGCACGCTTAATATACTTTTTCTATCGGCCCAAAAATCTGCGAGCGCAGGATGTAAACATTCATGGTGAAAGCTTCACTTGTCATTCATTTCAGTCAGTGATTCTAAAAACTATAGGTAACGCTTCATGTGGTATTCTGTAATTTGCCACCTGGAATTACAAACACGATACAGAAGCATTGTAAAGTATAATTCATATTATTTGCACCGGAAGAATGTCTAACATCTGTATGCTCTAACTCTATTAGTGTCTATCGAACTTCTTTCATCGAATAACACAAAACTAATCTTAGGAAGCCATGCATCCGGCAACCGCAGGCGCCGCGTTGAAGAGCGACAGTCACATAGCAGGCTTGCTAATAAAAAGGCTGCCGGAGGTGCGCTGAACTAATCGAAAGCGGAGCGGCGAGCGATGGAGGCTGGTTATTAAAGGTAATAACGTTTTTAGCAGTGGTGTTTAAATGCATGAGGTGATGCTCACGGCCGTTACCGCCGCCGGGGTTATCCGGTATTGCGAGAGCATAAAGCGAGAAGGCTCAGGCGCCCGTGTCTCGAGGTATTTACGCGAGACACGATAACCGGACAGTCCCTTTTAAAGTGGAGCTTAAAAGCTCTCGCCGGTGCTCACTGATATAAGCGAGACCGAGTCACAGGCGTATTAGTCAGACAGGGAGGGAGAGAGAGGGAGAGAGAGGGGAAGAAAGAAAGTGGGTGAAAAAAGTGGACGCAGAAGCCGCGTTGCGCTCGGAGGTGACCGGGACTTTGGGAGAATACTAATGTTCGGCAAGGCCATTTATTTGACGGGTTTCTGTATATCCCGTGCAATCACACATGCGCCACACGGACGTTGTACACGCGTCGGTGGGTAGAGGCCGGGCTGTGAAAGCCTGTCGCGTTCGTGCGGTCCTTTGCGTCCCTGTCGCTCCGACGGGGACGCGGTTCTGCGTGAAAGACGATGAATATAATAATTTCGTTTCAAAGCTAATGCGGCGTTTCATAAACCGTGCCAAGTAAATGATATTACCTTGGCCCGAGGTCGCAATGAAAAACTGCAGCCGCGCGCTCCACTCGCGACGCCTCTCGCCCTCTCCCGCTCTCGCTCTCGCTCTCGCGTTTCCTCCCTCGTTCTGTCAGTGCAAAAGTGAGCGGGACACTGCTGATGAAACACTAACAAAAAATCCAAGCCCCCTCACTCGCCTTTTCGTCGTCGAATGCATCGCATCTGCGACATAATTCGCGCTTATTAAGTTTATTCCGCCGGCGCCGCTCCAAATCCCCTCCTCAAAGCTACTAGACGCGAGAGCCGGCTCTCCTCTAATCGTCGCACACACGCCGATTACGAATTATGGCGCCGAAATAAGTGTCCCAATGCGCCGATGCTACATCCGATAATAATCGTGGCCGCGCCGAGCCCCTTTAACGTAGGGCAGCCATGGCGGAAAGCTTGGCGTTTAGCGCACGCCCGTCTAATACAATCTAACACGGCCACATCTAATAACAGCCCCTTGAATACTTCATGCATAGATAATGCTTTTCCACTATGTACACGGGATGTATTGAACGGAATACGCGCGAGCAAGCGATATTACTATCTGTATATCAACTGTAATCACCAAGTGCGATGAAATTACTTTCGCCCCTCGCGCTAACAATAAGGCAGGTCGAGCGTTCACTTTCCCAACCCATTTCCCTCGTTTGCAGTATAACTAGACTGCGGATTGCGGACGTTTATGCGACTATATGTAGGTCTTCATTAGTCCATTACAGAGTCCTTTGTATGTTCTTTTAGCTATGGGCAAAGTTGGAGAAGGCCAGGCACGAAGAGTGCAGCACGTTTCGCCCTCTGTGCCAAAAAACAAGTAAGTGGATTCTGGCAATCACGAAACTCGTGCGATTTTACGAACGGCGCAGAGGTCAACTTTGTCGTAAACATTCTCATAACTATTCATTGATCAGAGGTAAATCCAATATTCTTTTAGAATATTAGTCTTTGTCGAAGGAGGATTGTTAAAAGCTTGAAAACACCGACTGCAACCTCCACTACGAGGATATCTTTCTTCAAAAACATACTATACGGCGTGGCATTAATAGTGCGATTACAGGGTGCCCGGTTGCACGAGAGGTATGATCTAGTACTCGATTAACCTGGCTGTAGCGAATACACGGGCGATTGATAGCAGCGACGAGCAGAAAAGTCGTTAAATCCGAGCTATCAAAAACTGCGGTAAATTCATTGCCGTTATTCCGTGGTAGGCAGCCGGACACGTCCAAGCCGTCTAGGTCGCGTGATCTATTTCGCCGGAAGTGGCGGCGATCGATTAGCGCAAAATATATATAGCGATTGATGTGCGCCCACTTGGTTGTGTGTGTGTGCGCGTGTGTATATCGGGTGGATCGCTCCGGCGATTGTAACGGTATCGGTCCGCGTAATTTTGGAAAACGACACTCGAGGCAATGCCGGCACCCACTGGCGGTAGAAATACAAACAACCAGGTAGTACATGAGTACACGCTTGCTCACTCGAAATTGCCAGAACATCGGCCCCTGCCCCAGCCCATCGCGTCCTCCACCGTTCCTATTTCACCCTGTCCCCACCAGCCCACCCGCTCGGCCCCTCTCGCACTCCCTATCGACCCCTCATTTCGATTCTCTCGAGCGACTTCTCCCGCCGAAATTATGTGCTCTGCCTACACAGAGTGGGCGCGAGCCATCCAAGAGAGGGGACGTACGCGATGTCCACGCACTTCGTCACTCGTCGATCATCGCCGGCCGCAATTTACTCGACTATTTGCTAAGCACGGACTTTACCCATTCATTCTTCCCCTCTCTGGCCCACTACTGCATACACACCTCTCTCTCGGTTCTATGTTAGTCGACGTCACTCTGCGAAGCATCATGCGACACTGAAGCTGGATGCTCGCATAGGCCGAAATGCTAATTGCGCATGTGACATCGTCGGGAGAGGAGAGGCCGGTCAATCAGCGATTAATACGTGCGGGTAAAGTGAACGGGTCAATCTGACTATCTTTGTGACTGTTATAAAGCTGCTGGGAAAATAAAAGTGGGCCGATACGGCTTTAGTGGTGGAGAATAGATCGGGCAGTAAATTACTGTCAGTGAGGAGCATGTTTATTAACGAGCCAGTTCAAATATCGAGGCACTTTTGGCCCTGGCCGATGCACCGTCGAGCACCCTTGAGTGACTTAACGAACCAATTAATCATACGCGTCGGATGATGTTATTAGAGCGGACTATGTTATTGGACCAGCTGAACTCAAATGGCAGAGACAATCTCGATATCGGCGCATCCGAATATCGCTGGTGTGTACAGTGTGTGCGTCTGGCTGTGTCTGTGTAAATGCATACAGCCCGATATGAACGGATGTGCGCCGCAACCTGGGCAACAATATTTATTCAAATTGATTCGGTGATGGCTCGCGACTCGTTCCGCCGCGGCGCGGCAACTTCACTTTTTGATAATATGCAAACTGCATTATGAGGGATCAAGCCGTACTGCCATTTACGCGTCTGTGTACGATAAAAACAGGTTTAAGTACAGAAAAATATGTGCCGGTTTAACCGCTGTTTCCAGTGGATGCTGCGGTCCATTATAAAGGTATTTTCTGTAGATTATTGACTGGATGCATTAACTGCAATTAATCCGTCGAATTATGAGTTAATGCATTCCATTTGAAGTAGCACTCTCCCAACATTGAGCGGGTGCAGTGCTCTTGACACCCAGCTTTAGGCTCATATTAGGAAATGAACAACAAACAAATAGTAATTGCTTTAACTAATAGTAATATTTATATTGACCATATCACCCTCGTATAATCTCGTCAACTTCCTGATTGGTCAAATATAAATTTCATTTAAAAAACATTGAAGACCAAACTTTTGTGCAATGCAATAATCTACAAACCGTCTTTTGTGCGGCGTAGATGTAAAGACATCTTACATCGCCTGATTAATCTAAGCGAAGTGGTGGCACGTAATTTCTGCAAAAGGCGCCGCAAGCGTCAGCACATCTTTGCCCTTGGCCCATGAGCTAAATCGTGGGTAATTGGACGCTGACCGGCTATATGTAGAATAGGGACGGTCGCCGGACCATTCAACAGAGAGGCTTGTTTCCCTTCTATCGAATATTCATTTGTCACTGGGCGAATGATTCGATTAATTAGCATCGATTCGACACTCACAGGCCCCCATGCTATTTAAGTTGCACCTGCCGTTTGCCGCGCGTCGACGCGAGAGGGCATGTGTCAAGATAATCATCATCAAGATCATTGTAATTACTGCATTCGACAATTCACTTGATATTTTTATTTCACCAGGTCGCGCCATGTTCATCGTTATTGAAAAATGACTTCTATTCAAAATATCACTTTCGTCGGCAGCGAACGCAGTAGGTGAACATGGCGGTTGAAAAAAATGACGTCAGCAAGATGAATGGTCGAAGCGCGGGGGAGGATTGACCCAATTCTTCATTTTTCAATCGCTCTCTATACTCCACTAACCGCACTGTCGGCATCCGCACACTAATTTGCATCATGCATTTACACACTTCCGCGCATGCAAACACAGTTGCATAAAAAGAAACAGGTACAAATACCAGTACCTCTGCTTCCTTTTGCAAGATCAATATTAACATCCAATGTTGGTAGCGACATTTGCGTAAATTCTTGATTTATTATGATTGTTGTATTTCATGCTGCATTTTCCGAATCCAATGTGCAACCGCGTTCAACCCTTTACGAGGATTTGAATATTTCCTTCTACTTGCTCGTGGTTAATTTAATATAGCGCAACTTGCTTTCTCTCAATTAAAATTATAGATAATAGTTACATTGCCTAATCATACAGTAGTCGAGTGATTTAAACCTCAAGACAGGTGCATAGTGACGTATTCGTATGTCGTGTACTGATTAATGTCATCGAAAGTTCAGAAACAGTCAATCCAAGGAACATATATTGTCGATCATAATAACGAAGTATGTAACTCGACGAGGGCGGAGGGAGGATGCGTAACGATAGCCTGCATTACTGTACCATCCACGTCAGAATATCACCTTTCCCAATGTCCATGGAATTGATTTCGCAGATAAAGCTCTATCGTGGCGCGAAACGACCGACGAAGATGGTGAAATTTATTGCATTCATGAATATTTAAATATGAAGTCGGAAAGATGTTTCCCCGGCGCATGCGGAGTGTGCAGCGCCGGGAAGGGGCGAGAGTGCTACACTTTTATGGTTTATAACGGTGGGGCCGATAGCAGAGAGTCTGCACCGGTTGCTTGAGTTATAACACGAATTATTCTTCGGAATGCCCGCTCGTGAAGCTCGAATATTGACTCGAGCCGGCGACGATCGTCCTTCATATTGCGCCACTTTGTCCTTGTATCATGCCTCCTAATAACCGAGATCTCGTAACTGGCGATATGAAGTTGCAACGCAGAAAGGGCCCGCCGATGGCGGCAAAGCGAACAGTTAGTCGTAAATTAAAGTCGGCGAGTGAAGTCTGTCGAGCCGTGGATAATGGAATCAAGATACTTGATGCGATTCACTTTATGCAAAGCGTGCGCGCCGTTCGACGGGGGCCGAAAATTTAATCAAAGCACAACAGTTTGAGGAGAATGCATAGGGCAATAAAAAGTCCAATAGGGAAAAAGTGGCATCTCCCACTCTGAATAAACGGAAGCCCGGGTATCGAATTACTATCAAGACAGGCGGCACCGCTCTCGGCTATCGAGCTGCCTCTTCTCGCAACAGTGCACTGCCTTCCACCCCGGTAGAGAGTATTCCATCTTATTCCGAGAGCTTCTGTCTCCGGCGGCGCTCTGGTAACTTAATTTACCTTGGGATTCGCTGACCGGTGAGATATCGGAGCACCGGAGGATAATTAAATGGAAAGCAGCCACTCGCCGAATGGAAATACCATCGGGTAGAGAAACGTGGGTGCCAGAGAGACGCGCGTTAGTTGGTCGGTCCCTCCATGTTGTATCCACTTACACTGAGATCGCTTTTATTACCTTTCGGATTGGCGTCTCTTTCCCTTAGATCTACCTAGTATGCATACATATAGTACACGCATACATATGTACGCCACCACCGCAGACAGAGAGCAGCTCAGATCAGCGAAACCAAAAACTATCCCGGAGGCGAAACCTACAGTTTTCGGGATGAATGAAGGGACCGCAAATGAAGGCGAAAAAGCGAAAGACTCGTAAGAGATCCGACCGGCGGCGCATGAATTGCGTATCCTTTTCACGAGCACTCTCCGTAACTAGTATGAGCAATTGGTTGCATTCATCTTCATAATTCGCGAGCAGAACGAGCGCCGGAGAAGAGCGCTAACCAAGTAGCAATTCCATTTAGTTTCATCGGGGATATCCAACCACTTCGAGCGCACCTTCCCGCGAAAACAGTAGCCCCACTCGTGTACCAAGTTGCGAATGACTTTGCTGGTTAAGTCTATTATTTTTAAGTCCACTGTGGAAATGGTAATTCATTATCATCCCAAGTTCCATTATTTTGAACGAAAGTACCATTTATGGAACTTGAGGGTAAACAGCAGTTTTATTCGGCAGCCAAGATATTCAAGCTATTCTAATCCAATAAAGGAAAGGCTATTCGCAATTGACTGTGAGGAAAATATGATATTCCGAGTGCGTGAGATTCCGGGGAGGTAGTTCATTATTTACAGAGAAGAGCGAGTTTACTAGGAGAATTTCATCGTTCCTGGTAATAGGAGTGTCAGGACAAACGTGCCTGTGGATGATGATTATACAGTCCTTGCTCGAGGACAGTTTTACTTTTCGCTGTGCAGCCCTTCGCTCTGGAATTCAGTTGGGCGCAATCCTGCCACGCGTATAGACATGTTACATTCATTCCATGGAGGATTCCCCGAGCAGCCAGCTAGTCAGTATCACAGAGCGAAATCGCAGACGGAAATGCCGGCTTTCCTCTAGCTGCAGTGTACCTCGCGCTAAAAGGCAGGCTTATAAGCGACGTACTGCGCCCCGGAAAGCCTGTTTCAAGTGCGGTAATTACTTCCATGCACCGGGGGAGAGAGCTCTCGAATTTTCCCGGCAACTCCTTTGTCCCCCGCAATCGCACGGTGAATTGACTTTAAATCATTATACGTCCGGATTTGCCGTGCGATTGAAGCCAGCGGGTTCGCTCTGCGGGCAAAGTTCGCGTGCGTGAAATGCTCGCGTTCACCGCCGCCCCATAATCAGTAGTTACAGCCTCGCGCTAATCCCGTGAGAGTGACGCGAACGGTAATCGGATTTTAACTTGCCATACCAGATTTCCACCACTCGTGGCATTAATGAACGCTGCCGAAAGTTGGTCCGACACTTGCGCCGGCCTGACACCGGGGGCTCGTCGGTTGTCTTGATGAAAGAGGACGAGGGAAAGCGCGGAGAGCCGGGGAAGGTCGTAGCGGACGAGAATTCGGGAAGAGGCGTGAAACCACCCGAAAATGGCGATTCGGCTGATCAAATATCGGCCGATGAGAGCAATCGACGTCGGCGTAACGTTACCACTGAGTTCCTGGCCGAATGGCCAGCAACTGAGAGCCAAGTGTGCATTTCGCTTATGGCTGCAGTGCCCTGCAACCTCCTATCGAAACATGTGTGCGCCAATTCTCCCTCTCTGTCTCTCTCACCCTTCCTGTCGCTAACAGTTGCCGGTGTTTATGCGGCCAATACGTACGAAATCGCCAGCGCCGTTGATGCGCGCGCGCTCGCGAGTAAGCCAGTGTGCATGTGAAATTACGACCCGGCCAGGAGGGCAGGACACTATCCGCGTGCGGGATTACATGGAAACAGAGGTGCAATATAAAATTGCGGTTGACCGTTCGAAGGTAGCCGAGGAAATCGGATCGCGACCGCAACGGTAAATAGGATACCGCACCTTCGCGTCGATATTCCTGGTTTTCTAGTAATCGAACGAAATCTGGAATGCAGCCCTCGACGCTTCCAGCACGTGCACACTCGCATTTAGAAGATGTCTCTTACATGGCTTAGGATTTGCAGCGGACCAATAGGATTGATGTTCAACTAATTCGCTACGCTGTGCTCGGCAATACTTATTAGAATTCGATAGCTGCATAGCTGGTGATAGCTGGCACCCGCGCATATACCCCACTGGCTGATCCTCATAGGCTAAGCCCAGATCGCTCTAAATGCATTATAAACCAGCGGGATTCTGTTTGGACTGTAGCGGGTGATATTCCATATAGTACAGCGGTGCACACGTGTGCCGAAGTGGGCGGTAATATACATAGATATAATTAATAACCAGGGCAAGTCGCGAATTATAGCTAATGACGGACTTGCCGGTGCGCCAGGCAGAAAAGTGTCCTCGGTAAGTAGGCCGCGTACAAACAGGATAATTAATTATGCATTATGGCCGCGATTAATCAGATCTAGGGCTCATAATGAATACGCGCCGGAAGCGCGTTCGCTCTCTGGGAACGATACTCGCCATGCGAATGATATAGTGGTCCGATGTGCTGCTGATCGAATGCTATTTAATAGGAGCGGGCACGCGAGCTCACCGCGGCTGGACGAGGCGGCTGAAAAACTGGAAACCGCGTATGAATCCGAATCACCGGAGCGGCAAGTTGCAGCGGCCTAGGCGCGCGCGCGCGCGGCCTGCAATAATTTCGTCGGCCATTAAATATGAAAACGCGATTACCGCAGAGCAGGCCGCTGCGGTGTGGCGGGCGACGGCGAAGAGAGCCTCGAGCTCGTCAGCGTTACGCTGAATGCGGGTTTAACGTCATTTAACCCTATTCTTTTCGTTGCGCCCTGGTATGTCGACGCCGCACCGCTCGATGTGTGTTGAATCTCAGCGCGCGCCGGAACAAACGCGTACGCGAGAGGGTTTCATTCTCACGGGGGGCGGCGAGAGAGGTGGCGGGTGGCGCGATTAAAATATTTATTTGTCCCGACGGAAATGCGACGATTCCATCGATTTCAGCCAGTGGGAACTACGAACTGTGGCAAGGCTGTGTTACCGGTACTCTCTCGCACCCGTGATTCTTCATCGCGCGCAACACTGCGTCGCCGTTTAATCGGCTTTGCTTCACTTCATCGCACCCTTTCATCCGCTCTTCCTTCGCGTTTGTTGTTTTGCCGGAACGCAGCGTCCCTGCGGAGAAAGCGGGAGCGAGAGAGGGAGACACAGGCGGCAGAGAATGAGAGAGAGATAGATAGAGAGAGAGAGAGAGAAAGGGATGTGTATCGGCATCCGGAAGGTGGTCTGGTCCTCACGAACTCGGATGTACCCAGCTGCGTATCATTTTTCAAGGCGCGAGCGATAAATCATCGGGACGACTGTATGGAGGCAACGGTTCCTCTCCCACCACCGGCGGTGGCGGTGGCTCGGCTTCTTGTAGGGCTTAATGGCGCGCCGTATATTTTCCAGCAATAAGTGGCGAACTCTTATCTGCACTTGATGTACGGCCGAAAGGGGCTTCGTGTTTCGCCGAGAGCGCGCGCCAGCTCAACCTCAACTCGGCCTGGCGCGGCGCGCACTATCTACTCGACGGACACGCACTCGTACGTACAGGAAATCACGCGCGACCACCCTGGCACCCTCACGCTTACCGAATATAAAGGAATGTAAAGTGACTTGGCACGCGAGTACTAGACTCCCCTCAGAAAGTGGCGGTCATTCTGCGCGAAGCCGACTTGAAAGTCAATCTTATTGCTCTCGAACCTTTTGTCCAGCTGGCCTCGAGCTATCCTTTAATATGCATGAAGTTCGCCGGGCATGTTCGGCAGCTTGAATGTTTGACTGGTAAGTATTTGTGCGCTTCGCGTCTCTCCGAGGACATGGATTATCAGGCACGTCTGACGTGTCGCTCCCGTGGAATCCTCGAGGGTACGGGGAACGCAGCGGAGAGTCCAAGGGACTGTATAATGCGAGAGCGAGCGAGTTTGACCGTAAACGAAATTACACGCCGTCCCTGGCGCCGCCAAAGCCAATTTAACTGGCCTCCCGGATGAATTTCTTTCGGCCGGGGAATTAAGAGTTCGAAGTACCGTGAATAATCCGATTTATTCCACTCGCCACTCACGATTACGAGAGCGAGTTCTTTTCAAGACCGGGATTTGCCCGATACTTTTCGCAATTACGTCCATTATCCCGGCTCCCATCAATCTCTTGGGCGTAACAGTTGCCCCCCGAGGCCAGTACTACACGAGGAACTTACGCGGGGCTGAACTTACCTCACGCGGACTGGTACATGTTGAGTCTAATGAGCCGCGTCGTAAACCTGGTCCTCATTTTCGACCCTTTCATTCGGCCCGGTATCATCATCAGATTAGGTAATGCGGATTCCTAGGGGCACCTAAGAAGCTTTCCTCGGGAACACCGAGGTTCCGGGAGGGCTCTGTTTACGGCGGTGGTTGGAGTGCTCGGTACACGGCGTGCCCAGCTAACTCATATTACATTAGCTAGACTGGCGCAGAGTTATTCCGACGTGCGGCCCTTAATCGACCGCGGATGTTACGCGACGATTTAACAGGGGTAGCCCCTTCACCAGCTGTAGGTGACGGGCTTTAGTTGTGAAAATTGGCCTAATAATCACGTAGGTTCCGTTAACCAAGTTACGGTAACTGTTTTACGAAGGAATCAAATACCACAGGGCTATTTCATATTATAACCATGCTTTCGGCCGTCGCATCTTTAATTAAGGCGTTTAGTAAAAGTCGACACCTTTCCCTGCGCTGGATATATCTCCAGTCGAAGTAAAGCATAACAAGTTTTCAAGAAATTGTCTTACATGTTTCAATAGAAGATGAAGTTGCAAGTATATGGAAATCGAGTGTATACATACATATGGTTAACGGAAAGGTTTTCAAGAAAATGAGATACTGGCTTCAGGCAGGTATACGCAAAGCTGTAGAAATGCTATGCATTTAGTCTGAAGGAATCGAGATAGTTCTTTCAGCCGCAGTAGCATGCATATTGGTAATAAAGTTGGAAATGCGCAAGCGTTATTCATGATGTAAACCGTGTCACTTCTTTATTACCTGTGCACCGTTTATCGGGCGGTGATTGCGTAATCTTTTATTAAACAGGCCGATACATCGGCATCGGGTTGGCTTAATAGAAGCGGGAACGGCTGAGGCCGGATGTCAAGCACGCCCGGGGATCCATTCGACCGGGCCGCATTAAAGAAGTGCGACACGGCAATATAACTTTAAACGAGATTCGCTTTAGCCTCGCTTCCCGATTAATCCGAGTCATGAAAATTCATGGCTAACGAACCTCCACCTCGTTATGCGCGCACAGCGTGTACACGAGAGCAGCGGGATTTCGCAGATCGATGAATCGCGTTCACCGCATTCGGTTGCCGATGCCGGAGAGGCCTCGGATACGCCGCGACTCTCTGTCTCTCGCTACCCGCGGCAAAGTCCTAACAACCCGGCACGCTCGATTCAAACTTCTTCTCCTGGTACGGCGGGTGGAACGCCAGGTAGGCAGGGCAAGTACACAAGTGTAAACAATATCGACGGCGGGCGGGAGTTCAGCGAGCGAATTAAACAATTTCGCGAAAGTTCTGGGTCGGGAGATTCTTTCGAGCAGTAGAATGTTTCAGCGCGAGGGGAGAAAGGGACAGTTTGCGCGAAGCATGTTGGGCGAGCGAGCAAGTGGATAGAGCGAACAGATGGGATGTGAGAGGGAAAGAGAGAGAGAATGGCTGGAGGTGAGGGAGGAGAATCCGGGGGCTACTGAAAAGACGGAGAGCAAAAGAGAGGTGGTGCGCTGGTGCTAGTAAAATAATAGGAGTCTGGGAGTTCGCTCGGAAACAATTATATGGCAGCTCTGGTCAGGAGTGAGCCTCGTCAAGCGAGGACGCCGGAAGAGGTGCAGAAAGAAGGAAGTAAAAGAGCAAGCTGCCACTGCACGTAGATAGGTCTGCCGGAGAAAAGGCCTGGAGAGAATGCCGAGTGAAAGGGACTGAGCGCGAGCTAGAATGGCGGGATAAATTTATATTCATTAGGAAGTAAGAAGTTGGCCTGGCTTGAAGGAGCAGTTAGTCCAGTCTACTTGGTGCTTGAAAATACTCAATGGAAGCGCGTATCCGCTTGGCATTTCGCTCACGGTGGCTACAAGCGTGTGTGAGTCTAGCAAAATGGAAAGCACCGGGTTTGCAATCTTGGATTACCGCGGGCAAAGGATTACATGTACCCTTGGTTCCCTAAGCGGAGTTGTAATCTGCCAGATATCCCCACATATTCTGCCAGAGCAATATTTACTTGTTAAACATTCTTGCTTCCCTTATTGACTTGAATGGGTGTGCTCGGCTTATTTAACCTGTTCATGAATTCTGATATGTTTCTACTAGTATTGTTGCTAAACAAGCATTTTCCTATGGAAAATGGTCATACAGGATATGGTTACTAGTTGGCGTCACTTTGTTATGCATTATTTTTTATCGGGATAAAACTAATTGATTTCCACTGAAGTATCAGTTTCGTAAAAATGTCGGGGAAAAATTGTCATTTGAGGGATTGTTAATAACTTGCACTTCCAGCACGATAGGTCGGCACTACATGAACCCTTTTAGTGACTGCCCGTACTTTGTTTAATACCGATATAAATCGAAGTGTTCGGATCGGGTTCATTGACCTTTGCAGTTCTAGCTATTTAACCCCGAACCACAGTAACCCCGATGTAGTTTTCCGAAAGTCGATGATGCTTGTTACCAACGCCAGTATACGCTCGTCACCCACGGCAGCCAACATATGTAGTTTGGTGATTTCTCACGCGAAGGATTTACTAGGAATTCCCTTTTTATTCGGCCAAACGAGGTTATTATCGGGGGAAGTGTTAACAGGGTTAGCACGGCTTCCTCTTTGGTGATCGGCCTGCAATTAGTTCGACATTAACTCTTAATCGAATCGATAGGCTCGCCCGGTACCGCGATATGAGCTTCGGAAGTGAAAGGAAGTAAAAGTTTCGATACATCGATTAATAAGATTGAAAACTTCCTGTTCGCGTCGTGACTGGAGTCGCAGGTTACAATTCTTCGTTCTAGCGACTAGGACCACTATGTCTTGCGTTCAATAATCATCCCGGAGACAGTTATTAATTTAAACGAAAGGTATTTTTTTTTCACATAAACTGTCTCGTTCTTTTGCGTATTGTTAATGTAAGCTGAATGCTTCAGTCCGCGAATTGATCTATGTCCCTGCGTCAGGTCGCAGGAAACCGCCAATGTCGCTGTATCGATATTCTTGACTGAGCTGCCAATATTTGCTGGTCCCTAAGGGCCTTTCTGACAGGCATGCATCCAGGTGGCAAGTTCTTACCATCCAGCGCATTACTGTGCGAGGGTTGACAGGCTCGCTCTGCAATTTCATTTATATTTCTATAACGAAGCAGTATGGATCAATAGCAGTATGTGTAGCGGCGTGAGTTTGCTATTTGCCAGCGAAGCATGTTGACGTTCCATTGCAGCGAACAACCCGACTCGCAACAACAGGCGTTGAATGGCCTCGAACGAGGATGCTTTCGATAACTTGTCCATTATGTAGATGGAAAGCCAGTTAAGTTAGAGTGCGTTGAAGTTTGGTGTGCATAGTTGCCCGGTTATTGGGATGAGGCGCAATCGAAATCCGAGGGAGAAAGTTAATCCACTTCACGCGCGGGCTAAGATCGTGATTTCAATAGCGGGAACTTTCGCTTCCTCGCCGTTTTTAATTGCAATCCCAAGTGTCATCCTCGAGAATTATTAAGAAAACTCGCTGCAGAAATCGTTTGTCTCTTCGGCCCGACTCAAATCAATGCCTACGCCCATGAAGTTTGTAGGAAATGTTGCAGCAAATCGCTACAATACGGAAGGAAGCACGACTTTTCGCTTACGTTCGTTTCGTTTTGTGGGGGTGAAGTCCGCCCACCAAGAAGTAGAGAATTCGCCTGAGAAAAGAGCTAGGCTTTGTCAAGTGGGGGGTGGGAGGGCGAGCGAGAGTGCCGATGCTGGCGGTCTTACGACTTACAAATCTCAGCAATTCAGTGGGAATCGCTTGTAACGGGTTGTGTGTCTCGCAGAAACCGAGCGAGTCTTTCTAGAGACCACTGTAAATTCATGAAGGTTCGATCTCCGTTCTCAGCGGGCGGGTTCGATGATGCTGCGGCTTTCCGCGCGGATTTAGGTGCTCGATAAACACGCGCTCACATACACGCGTCTACACCTATGCGAGCACACTGAGAATCAGGCACATCTGGGCGGCTTCGTCGCGCGCCATAAGCGGCTGAGTTTCAGCGAGATAGACATCGATTCACCGAGGGAGGTTTCTTTGTGCGAAACGCGACCGCGGCGCGGAACGCGTGATGACGTAATTGGCTAGTGTAAACAGATCGGCTTCAGCATTGTCAGGGTATCGACAGTAGCTCGACGTGCTCGAGTGTATTATCTGAATCGGCTTACCACCAGCCAGTGCTGACAATTTATCGTAGCGCAAGTGAATGGAGGATCATATCATATTAAACCTCGAGCCGTCGATGATGTACGAGCTCCGTCCTGTTAATTCCGCCGGTTATGATGTTTGAGATGTAGGAATAGTTGATCGAATTATTTGGCAATCAATGACCGCACCGGCACCGGCCGCGTCGGCCTCCGGGGCCGAGTCTCGTTTGTTAGTGACTATTTGTGCCTGTCGTTTACAGAAACTTCGCCGGGGCCAACTTCACCGGTGTGTTGCTCGGAAATGTTTTATCGGGAACTGCCTCCATCCAAGCCCCCACCCCCCGGGAGCTTAATTGCACGAGTTGAAAAGCAAGTTCGATGACTTTCGTCTTGACCGGCAGTATTAAATCAAGCGAAGAGCGGCTAAGGTCCCACCGTCAACAACCAACACCACCACTCCGCGCCAGTCTCTAAAACTCCAATCCCCCCCCCGCGCTCTAGTTCGAACTGAGCAGGTACGCGAGAAGTTGTTAGTGCAGTTTAATAAAATCTGCGGATCGTGATATACACGTTCGATGTCGAAGTGCCAAATCATGTCGGTAAAGCGAGCGCACAGTATGAGGGGATGTTATTCTGAAAATTAATCGGAGCGAAGTGGGGGGGTGTAGCCGGTTCAATTACGGGTACGTCGATCGTGTAGTAGACGCGCTCGCCTCTCGATTTTCAGCGCTACGAGGCGAACAGAGTGGAATCAATCGAATCAATCTAAATCCCAAGAAAACGTATACCTTCTCACCGAGGAAACTGTGCACCTGGGACAGGCGAGAGATGTGGGTGTCTGTGTGCGCAGGAGAAGGAGGGCGAGCGGGGAGTGGGGTGGACCTTCAGTCCCCGGGTCGATCGAAGTCGTCGAAACACGAAAACGAGAATTGCTTCCAGGCGGGCGGGTAAACGGGCTTGTGGATCGGATGGAGGAAATTAACCCGAATTTCGCAGGAGTTCCGAATTATTCGGGCGTCGGGACGGACCTTGAAAATGGGCGACTAATCGATAGAAGCGGAAACCGCAGCAGCGGGACGGGCTCCGGGCGGATGGCCCGGCCGATTACAGTAATTGTCAGTGTATTCAATTCGTCGGGCGAAATTAATCCGTGAGCGAAGGCCGCTCTGCCGCCATCCAGATCATCGGAAGATCGGAAGGGCGCCGGGCGATCACGTTCGATTCCTTACGTGATCTCCGGCGGAGGTGGCAAGCCCGCTGGGTAAACACTGCCAGCTGAATAGACGGATATTCATATGAGTCCCGACCACGAGCGCTCGCCATCAGTCCGTTCTCCCCACAGTGTGCGGGGGCGCGCGCACGCTCTCGTGCCCTTCGAGACTTACATAATGATGAAGTGAAATCCATAGCATGCACTACCGATATGTTACTGTCCGCCTCAATGGCATTTGCCCCCTTCGAGATAGGGTATGAGTAGGCAACGCATACCGCACTCCTTCCGCCCATATTAAGTGACCAATATGCATTCTGAGATCCACGAAAGAGAGTAGATATACTCTTACGATTTTTTGACGGACGTTTTGCGTCGCAGACTCCACACCAAAAGCTTTTGGTGAGCCTTGCATCCAAGAAATGTTCTTTTACTCCTACGAAAGATTTGTCGCTACGACAAGTATGCTTGACACGCGCCGTCAAAAGTCACTTGACGCAATTGCGGCTCAATTAAGGCATTAACGCAAGTGCCAATATTGCAAATCGCTACATCCCCAATTGAACCGATTGGGTTCAAGTTCGTCGTGCGCTCATACTAACAAGATTCATTCGACTAGCTTTTAATTAGCCGCTGTTAAGTCCGTTAACTCTAAACTCTCTCTCTCGAAACCGGCCGATCAATAGCAATTCCCTCCTTCCATTCAGCTTGTTATAGTATCTTAACGACTTTACTCGTGTCACGTATAGACAATTCGGTACAAGTTCCACTCCATTTAACAATCCCAGACTGACAGAAGAAATGTTCGTTTCTAATTGGAAACTTTACATTAATAGCGCTTCGCTGGCTTCGTTTGGCCATTTCTCCGGCTGTGGAAAGTGGAAAGCGAGGGGGCGTTCACGGTTTTACGCAACCCGGCGGGGCCACGGGTCTACTTTGCCAGGCGGGTACAGTGTTTTGCGATTAGCCGCTAATGCCGTCCGGCAACTGCTGTTCTCATGCGCTTTTTGGACTGGTGCAAATGTGCCTCGAGTGGCCTGTCGACGCGCAAACTTCCCCAGTCCCGTGACCGCTTTGCTGCTCAGTCGACGCGCTGTCAGTGCCGCTCGCCGCGCCGTCACGTATAATCCGTTTTCCGTGTGTGCCAACTAATCTCGGCGGGCCTGCGGCGCACTTGGCGCACTTGGCGCACTCCTGCACGGGCGATTGTTTACCGAGTAACGATTAACTACGAAGATAGGCAATGCAAATAACCGCACCTCTCCGGAGACGTTTGGTTTCGCCGGATAGCCTCTTGATGTTGGCGATCGTCGGCCGTTTGTACAAGACCGCTGACAGAAGCGTGTCCTTCTTCCTTCTAATTCTCGATGCTTTACAAGGCATTTGCCTGGGACTTCGAACGCCGATATTTAGTGCAATTACTGTTAGATGTTAATGAGGTATGCGCTCATTAAACCGCTCAACAGTTTACTTTGCTCCGAAGGCTTAGAGGCGAGCAGCATCAGCCGGCTAGAAAGGAATCTCATTCTGATACATAGCCTTGGTCGTATTGTGCACTTGGAGGTTTCTCCGTCGGTCTGATAATTTATCGTCTTTGATAATTGAAAGGGAACAGGCTGATTCAGTGAGTAATGCGACATGTGGAAATATTTTCCTTTTAAAAACAAATTACAATTAAATACTTCATTACAAACATTAAAAACCAGCTTAACAGAAATACGTACACTCAGAATGTAAATTTAATGCTTTGACTCAAAATGTAATTTAATTCTAACTATTTCAAAAGTAATTTCAAGGAGTGAGGCAAGTGCGCCGAACGGAACAGGCGAGAACTCATAAAAATTCCATAAAAGGCTAGAGAAGAGTGACTGGCAGTGGTGGTGGTGAGTTGCGTAGACGGGGACAAAGGGCCACGAGAGCAATATGTAACAGAGGCGGCGAGAGTTGCGAGGAAGTGTTGTCACTTATACATCTCCGATGGTGGGAACACAGCCACCGTGAATTGGTGCGCGTTGCACGCCGTTTATTTTAAGTTCTTTCGAACTCTCCAGCCGGAGATTCACTCTCTCTCTCTCTCCCTCTCTCTCACTCGAAAAAGAAGGACAAGAAGAGTGAATGCGGCGGGACACATCGTACGGACGTCGCGTGTGAGGGAGTGCGGGAAGGAGACAGGGGGCAAAGGGAATGAAATGTCAGCCGTCGGCCGAAGAAGGCGAGAAATCGCCATGAAAGTTAAGAAAAGAGGAACGAAACCTTCAGTAGAAAGGTATGAGTCGTATGAGCGACACCGTCCCTTTCCGAACCATTAGACAGATTTTATATATAGCAGTGGGAAGCTTATTCCTTTTTGCCGCACGTCGTTACCCCCATAGACTTCCACCCTTTCCTCATAATCGATCCGTTAACACTACTGGCCAACATCCTTCCTGCTCGCCGATGAAAACGTCTCGATTGTTATTGTGTGCCCAGAGGAACCAACGAACTAAACCTTCCCTCTCCCGGGGCTACTGTGTTCTCTCTCTCTTCGCCACTGGTCAATACTACTTTCCAGAGAGAGATTTATTGGTGGTTGGATGCTTTCCCCAGTTAAACTCGATCTTCGTGCAAACAGGATTCGCTCGTGCCTCTTTGTGGAATGGTAAATAAGATACGCGATATAGTTGTTTGCGGTTAATCTTACGGAGGAAATTTGATACCACCACTAATGTATTACCTACATTATTCGACATTTATACTCCAATGCTGTTTCCAACTTATACCCTCTGGTCAAGGCTGAGAGAAAACATTTACTTACAGTATTTTATTGTATTTTACTAACGATTTTAAGTATGTAGTACGCGGTGTATAATCCTTATGAGCATGAATTGCTTATTGAATTCAGGTTTTCGAGGTATTCAAGGTTTTGATTCTTTCAACTGACGTTTGAGTATCAAACTACGACACTCTCTACTTACGGGTTGTTAGTAGTGATCTATGTTGGCACGAATTGAAATACGCCAAGATGTATCGGAAAATAATGTGCATTCCTAGCATTTGAGTCATCAGTCTTACTTTCTGAGGTCATTATATCACTACTAAAGCATTTTCCCCAACTTTCACGATCCTGTTGTTACGAGGCTCGGCAGGGGGCCCAAGTATATTTCGGGTGCCCGTGTTTTTCGTTACGTGCGCACGTGGCCGGTAAAAATGGTGCAGCCTCTGTGGGGAACATTTAAGTCGGATATACGATATCTACTCTAACAAGGAAAGACCAATAACGAAAAAAAAACAACTTTCGCCAGACGATCCATTAGAGAAGTCCTTTGAGAGACACGCCTAAAGGTATTCTGTTCGAGTCAAGAACGAGGAGAAACGCACGAACCATTCATCCAATTATAACAAAGGCAATTCTCGGCTCTCGCTCAACACTACTAACAGGGGCAACTTTTTGATGACTCCGGCTTACTTGGCTACATCGGCTCTTACCTATCTCCCGACCTTTTGCTTTACAAGCTTCCCCATAGCAACTCCAAAGTACGTAGCAATTAAAAGCTTTGTACGCTAGACAAGTTTCCAGTTAAATTCTACAACCGTTCTGAGCTCCATCCAAATAAGTCTATTCAATCCACACATTAAATCATTCCAAGAACAAAACTACAGAAGGTTTTCGCTAATGCCCTTTTTTCTGTTTTTCGTGGGTCGCATGCTTCATTAAAAAAAACCACACGTACTAATAATCGTGCTGCAGAATCGACGAACATACTACTTCTAATAGGGCCAATAAGAATTAGTAAAAACCTGTGGATTACTGAATGCAACCGCGATCACTGATTTGCTATTAACTAGAAGCATCGATCGACCAATCACCCAGTGGGGAATTGCACTCGTTACATGAATCAATAACCAGTGATGGATGCTAACGTATAGACGGGAGCGGTGGCGCTGCAATTATGCGGCAAATCGTTGAATAAATGTGACCGATACGTTTCGAACAGTTCAATCACTCCGCAAAGGGAGGAAAGGGGCGGGAGGCATGTGACAGGGTAGAAGTGCCAGCGTTAGAATCTGATAGTGCTATGTGCTTCCAAATGAACGTAACGCGCATGCTTCACAGTTAGTAGGTTTCTGCTCGTGATGCACGTGTGGACGCCACGTTTGTATTTAGCACTCGACGAAGTAATTTACTTGATGTATTTTGATGGCGATATTTTTATCAGTCGTTCCATTTAAAGTGGGACGATTAAAGACATACCCATACATGCACATTTGGAGGTTTGTACGTTTAAGTAGAGTTTTAGAAAACTCGAAAACGCGACAGCGGGCATTCGGGAAAATGGACAATTCCGAAATGTTTTAGTTTGAGGATGAAATCGCGAGTCTTTGATACTGCATTTCTTGGGACGCTCACTTTTCGTGGATTTTGTGAACCTGAAAGGACTGCGAGGAATCCCTTGCGTAGTAGGTAGAACAGTGCCGGCGCACGCAGAATATGCCTAAGTAGCCCTTCGGCTGATGGATAAAACATGGGACAAAAGAAATTGAACTTGTCCGAGACGTGGAACGACAAGACGACGGGGCACAAAGGCACTCCGTTGCCGGTAGTGAGCCGGTGGAGCACCACTTGGAAACACGTTTCCCTCTCCAAACCATACTCGACCTCAAACGCGACTTTTCTCGTCGGAGGATTGGTTCTGCGCTTTTGATTAATAATTCAATGTTTCTACCACAGAATTTCCAGTAATTTTCCTCATTCTCGACGCGATCTCGTCTACCCTTCGTGCTTCGTGTTTCCCTGAGTGCATGCGAGCTATACATACACGGAACTTGCGCGTGTGCGCGCTCACACGAGCAGAGCGAATTGTAGAATGTCAAGAACGAAGGCAACACTGGCTTTCTTTTATCTCACGCTGATGATTCATATACTGGTGCAGCGTGCGAATAGAACGACAGCGCAATATAAATCAAATATAAGTAGACCGGGAGCTTAACTCCTTTTCGGTTTGAGTTGGTCCACTCTTGCCAAGGTAGTGAGACAATGTAACAAAAGTTGGAGGGCACAATGGATTCGTGTATGGCAGGAGTAATTCGGATCGCTGTTGAAGCGGTTCGGTGCGGGGCCGAGGATTTAGTCTCCCGAGGAGAAATAGAATCTGCAGGAACTCCTGGACACCGCAGGAATACCCCAAGAATGGGGGAAAAGCGACGAATGTATCCGCGTGTGCAGCACCGATCTCTGCGTTTTCCTTTCAAAACTTCTTGACCCGGCTTTCGCCTTTTGCCACCAAGTATCGCGAAACGAGATCAGCGAGTATCAGCGTGGCATTGAAGCCTCAAGCGCGCCTCATCCTTATTTAACCTCTTGACAAGGATGATGATAGCCGCCCAAGGAAACTGCTAGCATCGCGTGAGCGACAACAAGCAGTTTCCAGTGAAGGCGGACATTGGGAGCAGGACAGACTCGTCCCGCGCCGGAGGGCGACGGATCAATCACTTATTATCGAAATCGGCGTATTTCCAGTCGAGTCGTTGCGCGAGCGGGACATGACTCACGTAGCCTTCTATCGCGCGTGGCTTTTCAACTCCCACGAACGATCGCTTTTACCCTCGACGTAACAGCTCCCCCCACTTTCGCTTTATATAAAAAAGAAACGTAAAAATATGCGGATGTCTCGCAAGAAATAAAAGTGGCTGAAAGAGGCGGAGCGCAGGGAATTTGCGTCGATTTTGAAACTTGCCGACTGGGATCACTTCTTGAACTAGGGTCGATGCGACACCATTCTTCGAGAGCATAATGTTGATTCAGTTTCAGTTTAATACAGAGCCGAAAGTAATAAGCTCGGAGAGACTATCTCTGACAGTTACGCAGGTCGCAGAATAAAACTTTTGCCGGAGAAAAATTAGCGCTTTCAGGTGGGACTTGGGCGAATAAAACCGAGTGGATTCTGGCCCGCGGGCTAAGAAAACGGGAGACGAAGCGCGTGTGGGCGCCAAGTTAAATACAGGAGGGGTGAACCGCAGCCTCGTATTTCAGGGATAAATCCGTCGGAGCAGCGCTTTGGAAAATCTCCTTGCGTCGAAAAAAATGTGCAAATCCAACGTTATTGCGCGGCCATACAGTGACAGCGATTATGCCTTTGGCGCGTCGAACTCCTCTCGAGCAATAGCAAAAAGCGCGACGGGCTGTAAAAGGGGGGGAAGGTGGGAACTGTGGGATATGAAAAGAGAGCCTGGGTTTTCAGTGGCAACGGGTAGTCATAATATCGCTCACCTTGCACTTTAGGTTTCATCTAGCAGCAAGATTTATTCGGACACATAGCCCATGGATCGAGCATTAATGAATTTCCCGATATTTTACAACCCCGTGCGGATGCACGATCGCAGAAGCTTGCTGAAAGCAGCTTTCGCATTTCCCGCTCGCCCTTTACCTCTCTTCTTCTCCTGCCCTCTTTCTCTTTGCATCGCGTCGTATCTCCTTCGCGCTTCTCGTCCAGCGCGCAGTTCCAGTATTTAAGAGAGCGTATATATCTTCCACAGAGCAGCCCCTTTAACCCGACGGCCGTGCGCTACCAATTTATTTGCAACGCTACCGCATCTTTCATCGCCGGACCTCGCCACCGCAGCTTTCCTATTTCCCTCCTACTTTCCTGTTTTCCCGAACGCGCCCGCCGCGCCGCCGGCGTAACACACGCCAGAGGGAGAATGAGTTTTGCGGGCCGTGGCGGATGAAAACTTGATGCCCCGAGGAATGGCGGCCAGACGTTACTCCGCTAACAAGTAATCGTAAATTATCCGGCTTATCTGCCTATCGTCCGGAAAATGGATGCAGAACGCTCTGCGTCATTCTAAATGCAGGCCCCTTACACATATACCTATACATATACATATAACTCTCTTTCTCCCGACCCTTCGCCCGTCACTCTCAAAGTTCAACTGATGAATGCACTTTCGCAACACGAGCCACGTAATTCACGAGGAGGAATTTCCCCATTGAATTTTTCCCATTTTCTCCGGAGCAGATAGCACGGGGGATATGGCAAGTGCGGCTGCGGGCAGCGCAGGGCGCGCCGGCGAGAAAGCACGCGCACTCACGATGCTCGTTGAAAGGCGAGCTGCCAGCCGGAAAACTTGGCCGCTTCCGATGAAAGATCCGGGGGAGCCGGGGAAATTATCTGTGATAATCTCGGCGGGGGTAGTTAGCATGGAGGCCCACAATCCTTCACCTTAATTAACAGCCTGACGAGAACGCGTTCGTTCCCTTTTGCCCGGCGCGGTTCCTTCGCTCATGAAGAACCGCTCAAAGGAAGAAGCCCTATCGAGCGTCTCAACGATTAGTGTAATTCCAGACGAAAGACCTGACATTTCGTCACGGCAGTCGTCATGCGAGCGGACGCGGGTGCGGACCAGGGAGAGTCGATTTGCCGGACATTGCAGGCTGCCATTATCATTTTCCAGGCTTTGATTGATGTCTATGGTAGACATCAACGGAGCGTGTGTGTTGGAGAGGCTACCTGGCCCTCAGTTGAGGAGAGAGAGTAGATCCATAGGTGGTGCTGCAGCGTAGCGCGATTCATGCAGCATCCGCGCCACGGATTCTCTATCCACCCTGGCTGCCTACCTGCCAACCCACCTCTCCCCCCTTTCACCCCGTAGCACCCTTTGAATCCGAATGAATGCGAATGCGGCAACATAAACCTGTCAGTCGAATAACGATACTTCCATGCGGAATTCCGAAACGCCGAGTCGCGATACTCCGAGGCAGCTACCCACCAACGGCAACAGCACCGGCGTATTGGGAAATCCTCGTGGCTGTCGGGCGACTTTTCTCCCTTTCTCGGTCACTGTTTTTATCTTCTTTTTTTTTTTTTCGTCGAATGGCGCAGCTTTTCACCGGCACACTCGATGCTCGTTTGTTAACGTTGCTCCCTTTAACTTTAAACGCGTCCTCGTCAAAGTTACAGACTTTTACTTGTCGAGTGAATAAAACCTGGTTTCGCGTTTCGCGGCATGCAAGTCGTTAATAAGGGTTACTCGTTACTCAGATTTTCCCGGGATCCCGCTTCTTACTTATCAATAATATACCGCGGATGTTCTGCTAAACTTGGATCTCCCGATATTTCGACGCATGATTCATGCGCTGGCAGCGAGTGTCCTCGCAGCTATTTTGCAGGTAGAAAAAAGAGGGGAAAAAAGAATCACCCGCTTTTAATCCAGCCGATGCGCAGGCACTGTAACGCGCGTCCATTCATCCATGTATCCGCCGGAGTTTGCGGATGAATTTACAGTAGCGCGCGTAAAAACAGGCCATCCAGCACAATACGTCATGATTTACGCGCCTGTATATCGAGTTAAAGTAATACATTGGGATCGTGTGGGAGGTGGAAACAGGTAACTGGGGGTCATAGGACTTTGTGCTGTTTACAAGCGTAAAAAGGATGATTCTCCCGCGTATAATGAAGTAGCTACAGTAGGGCCGGCGAGTATTAGCAATTCATTAAATCATACAATATATTAATAAATTATCATATTGAATGTATTAAATATTGGAAAACGTTTCAAATTTACACAGAATCATCAGAATTGGCAAAATCAGAAAGAATGTTATCCCTTAATATTAAGCTTTAACAATTAGTTATTACTGTGTGCATTTTGTTTTGTCTTAAACAAGATAAATAACTGTTTTATGAAAATGTCGCGCAGGCAGGAGCAGTATAGTAATGTGTTGGCAAGTAATAGAAACAGCAGTTAAATCTAACTCATGTATGAGTCAGGGCTATAGAAAATCTTTGGGAGTGCAAAGAGTCACTACAAACATATATCTATTGGGTGATATCTGGTACGCAGATGTCTACCCTTGAGATAATAATGCTCAGTGCGAATCTTGTCGGCTAATGGTTACACAGTAGCACGACTCCTTGGAACGATAAACTGGGGCGTTCTGAGGAACTCCTTCGAGATTGCATGTCGTAATCCGAGCCGAGAAATCGATGTCACAGTTGCGTTCGCCACTGTCAAATTAATCGTGAAAGGCAAAGGGCGCCCTTACGAGGCGGTAACTCAGTTACCCCCTGGCATCACGGCAGCCGCACGTGTCTCCATTCGAATTATCGTTCACATAAACTCCTTTAAATCAGATCGCGACCACATTCATTTCAAGCGTCACGCTCGCAAATCGGTGGCATCGCTCACCCCCGCGTCAACGGGTATACTTTTTATAACTGGCTGGTATTAATCCATGCCGAAAATGTCTCCAAAGAGATTACATCATAAATCACGCGGTGGTTGCGGAGCCTTTTCCCTACCGCCGCTCGTGCTGCGCAGTTATTCCCGGAGCGAATGAACGAAATGGAATCATTGATTGGGTGTTGCATTTTTTCATGACGATCACCTGGTGACCTAGCTCGATTGGAGCAACTGATTAATAGTAGTAATTGCGAAACACGCTTTACGCATTTCCCGTGGAGTAGCTTCACTTTTCCAGATAAAGGTTTAAGCTGCTTCATAAGTTTATCATATGTTATTCGCAGTACTCGTGACGAGTCAACAGTTGGACGGTTTACTGTATCCTTCCGTGGAAAAGAAGTAAATAGTCGTAAGACAATTAAGTGCTTTTTATTAGTTGTGCAAGCTTTACTTACCATTGGACTGGTGGGGAGCGTAGATGTTGAGATACAGGCAATCCTCGCTCTGGTTCCTCAAGTAAGGCAAATGCTTCTCGAGATACTCGTATCGACCTGGTTTCACCTCGTCACGGAGATTTGGTAGCACTTGCGGGCACACCGGGGCGAATTCTTGCGATTGTCGTATTCCTCTCCAGGGCTCCGGTGATCTCGGCGGGTAGAACCGGAACGATCCGACCGGAGGCTCGGCGTACGGCACTCCTGGAACACCAATTCGTGTACCTCCGCCATTAGCAGCTAATGAAGTTCTCGGGGAAACTCCTAGCACTCAATCAGGCCGACTTTCTCCCATTCTGCTACTCTTTGTCTCTCTTACACCCGGGCGAGCACCAGCACCGGCGCAGATATTCTCGGAGAGCAAGCCAGATTACCAGCTGCAGGGAAGCCCGGAATGCCACGAAAGGGAGGGCCGCGCGAGTGGAAACTGGGGATGGACGTGCAATAAAAATGGGCAATAGGCTGCGGCAGGTCTCGTGTCATAGAATCCTACGTACAGCGTCGGAAAGCCCGCCGCACACTAGGATTTTACCGGCGCCGCGTACAAACAACTCGATTAAATTGCTCACATTCGCCGGTGCCTGGCCGCCATTCCTTCTCCCATGGTATTTGTGTTAACAAGTTTCGTGGCCGGCAAGAATCGAACAGCGATCCCCTTTCGCCTATCGGGGCAAATTGAATTTTCGCAGTCCCGGCACGTGGGCGTTTAAATATTAAAACGCCGCTCGCTTAAATGGAAAGGTACCTGGAATCCTGAGTTAGTCGGGATGGGCGGCGGCGCTACGGTGCTTTACGTCCAATAAATACATTTGCTCAAAGGCCAGTCTTTAGCCGAGGGGAAGACTACTCTCCGTAAAATCTGCCACTCGAAGTGGAGAGGCTTTGATCGGTGGGCGGGACGCGAGGGGGCGGGAGGGAGCGAAAGGAAGAAACCGCGTCGAGTCTTTGGGTTATTAAGAAGCTCTTTAAGCGGTCTCAATGATACCATTCGAGACGCGCCTCGAATGCCATTGACTTCCGCCGACAAGCAGCCACTAAACAACGCCTCCTAGCATCACCTATAGTCCGACATTCTTCTGCGTCGCCCTCTTCGGCCGTTCAGAGTTCAGACTGCTCTTCGCCACCGTCCATTCCATGGGGCGCTTTCTCCGCCGCTATCAGGAATCCTTTCTATTCTCAGAAACGCATTGCATACGTTCCCTGCGGTGCTTCGATGTCAAGGAATGCGCGGCTAGTTCTCTTTCTCCCTGCCGGGCCGGCAGGAAGTTCCGAACATGCTCGTCAGCGCTGCCGCGATCGCCCGGAGAGCCGAGTAACTTGGCCGTGGTGCATACGTGCGTTTTGGATTCATGTGCGTTCACGTGGACACGTGCACTAGAGAAAGCTGGTCGAGCGACATAGAGTGGAATAGAGTAGGAGAATGGACTAGAGGGAGCGAGCGCAAGAGAACGCCGGGCTTTGGAAAGGGGGAATATCTATTTCCGAAATACCGCGCTGCCCTCTCCATCCCTCGCACTTGCTCTGTCTCCCTCGAGCTCTCGTTTGGGATCCTTTGACGTATCGGGATTCTCAAAGTACGGCCCGAACACACTCTCTCTCGCTCTCCCCCTCCCACTCTACACCACTCCCCTTCCAAGACACGGAGGATCGGGCTAGCAACGACGCTGCATCTCGCAGAGGATGCAGCTGATGTGCAGCTTCCCGGCAACTTTCCTCCGCTCACGAAGACGAACTTCGGTGGCCCCCCCGTCGAACGTATCGGACTCTGTAGCCAACTCGAAATCACTGTATTATATATGCCGCACCTGTGTGAAAGGGCCGCCCGATCCACGCCGGTCCTGATTGAACTCGCCAACAAAGCCGGACACTCTACCGAGTGGCCTGCCACGCGGGATAAGAGGGAGCTTCCGGCTGAATTCGATAGAAGTGCACGGAAATCACCCTTTATTGCCGCTCGCCCTTAATCCGCCCTTATTTCACCTGGAAAGCGGAATAACAGACGAGGGTGGATTTAATAGGAAAAGCAGTAAACTACTCGTAACGATCAGAGCCACCTCCGACTTAGGCTTTTTCCCCGCCAACTTCGGATGCCAGTTATATTTTGAAAGATAACAGAGCAGAGAGATAGAGGGAGCGCGCGCGCGCAGGCACGCATTGCAGAGATAATTGAAATTTCGTATGCAAGCATTTAGTGAATACATAAATACAGCATGATAATACTGTGCGCGTCGCTATTCCGCGGGTAAACAGGAGTATAAATTTTCCATGACTTACACAGAGCGCAGCGCTGCCATGGCCGCAGGTTTCAATTTAAACAGGGACGCGCGCCGGCTAACTAGACTATCGTTAGATAGAACCAAGTGAAAAGAGGTACGGGGGGACACAAACGTTAGTTGGCCGTCGACTCGACAGCCAATAGGAAGCCTCTCGAGAGAATTCGATTTGGCGAATCTGGCCGCGCCGGTAAAACTCGCCGAGGGTGTAAGGATTCGATTTTCAGGGGATTCAATAGCGGCGCCCTTTCAAAGCGGCCCAGAAGTGAAATCGGCGGAGTGCGCGCGCGGCTCGCACTCCGAACTTACCGAGGAAAACGTCCACCTGCTGCAAATCGTGGCCGGCCCTCGGCTGCACGACCATCCCACGCAATCGGCCCTGCTCGACGAGCACCTCTGGCACCTCTCGTTCCGGTACGCCGTGCAGGCGTTGGTGATAGCCGCCGTACTGGTTTCGTGATTCATAAAAGCCTCGGTGCTCCGTGAGGATTTGAGTGCAGGCGAGCAGCACGAGGCCGAGTAGCTGGAGGCGTAACATTTTCACTGTTCGTTTGGGCTCCTCTTCCGAAGCAGCCCCGATGTCGTTGCTAAAACACTGTGTGTTGCGTCCGCTTGAGCTCAAAGTGAAACTCGATGGCGTCGTGGCAGCGGCGGGGCCTTAAACCCGATGGCGTTGAGGCAAACAGCCGCGACTCCTCCGAGGAAATTTGGCGGCCCGGCCAGAGTTATGGACTGGCGTCTAACCTGACGCCGAGGATGCCGACGGTGCAACAGAGTCCGAAGGAGAGTGATAAAAATAATTTTTCTCGTAACAACGCTCTTACTCCGACCCTTGCACCGGATACGGCTGGAGGGGGAGGGGGAGGGGGGAGGTTCGTAGGTGGAAGCCTCTTTGGATCAACTGGCTTTAGGGTCTACGGAAGCTTGGCTCGATGCTGCTCCTCGCCCTGGAAGCTCCGGCTGCTTGCTTGCCTGCCTTCCCTTCCTTGTTGATCCCCGCGTTCGAGGAATATTCGTCGAGCCGTGCCAAAATCGTTCAAACTCGACGTCGGCAGGGTGCACACGTGTGTGCGCCTCACATTTTCGAGCGTACGAGTCGAGCGTCCGGCAATTTCCCGATCTCTCGTGTCCGCCCGATCTCTATCCCTCACTTTCTGCCTGGCCGCGTGCACGCTCAGGCCATCTTGCACTCAGGCGCGCCCGTAGCCCTGAGAATCTCACGAAAAATATTTGCCAAGCATCCTCTGCCAGTCTACTACCTATCCCTCGTTCTTCTACTTCGATCGGACTTCGCCGTCGGTCATGTCGCACCAGCAAGTCTCACCACTTTTACTTGTTGACAGTTTTTCGGCGATCCTCGGCAAGGATCTAGCCGAAACTCCCGATATATCTGTCGTCGTGTCGCAACACTCGCAACACTTGCCACTGGAGGTTACTCTTTGCACATGACACTCCCACTGTTAGGACTAGCGGCCAAGTCACGGCGACCAAGTTCGCGGATACACGAGCGGCGTCCGGGTTCACTTACACTCGCGAGTCCGCTTTCTTTTCACCACTCGAGCTGCATATCGAGGAGTCGACACTCGCCGAAACTGCGGAGGACGCTCTCGCGTGCGCGTCGTACGAGGGAGAGCGTTCCTTGTTTAGATGGCAGCCGAAAGTCAGCGCGGCCTGAACTCTCCATGCTGTCCTCCAACGATGATATTCTTGGCGACGCGAACAAGGGTGAACGTACGTGTACCCGGAGAAAGAGAGGCCGCGCACTCCGAGTCCCCACTCCCCCCCGCGCGTGCTCTATTTCGGACTCAAATAGAACACGCCTCCTGTTGGTAAACTTCACGCGCGTTTACACGCTCTTCCCCGATCGCTGCAACGTGTGCAGTGTGGACTACGGGACTTTCCTACGACAGGAAGATTTTATAACTGCAATTTGCACGGTTTTCGCCAGTCATCTGCCACTTCTCTGCTTCGGCTTCTGCATACTGATTTCGACTTCTTTTCGCCTCGCACTACAGTCTTTCTCGCTAGGACGCGAACTGCGAAGCAAGAGAGTCGACACTTTCTCAAGAAAAGGTAGCGCGCGGCGCCGATTCGTGGCGAGTTCGCGAAACGTTCGGAGGGTAAGTTAACTACGTGAGTGTCGAGCGTTGTGTCCACCGAGTGATGACGCCGCTTCAAGAGCAGCACATACTCGCCAGCAGGATTACGAATGCATTGAATACCGTCAATTGGCCGGCGTGTAATTGTCGCACAAATAACCCTACTTTTCAATGGACAGGCAAAAGCAACGGCAGGCGGCTGAAGTTTCGCGGTACGTGACGCGTTTATCGATATCCGGTGGAAGAGGAGAAGGGCTCAGTCGCCAGGCAGGCCAAAATGTAATTTACATCGGATGAATGACGTTACGTCGAGTGGGTACGAGCTCGAGTACAGCGTAGAGTGCGCGCGCGATTCTGCGTGACGAGTTCGCTCTACTCTCCTTGGCCAGGCGAGATGTGCACGCGACTCGACTGCTAAATTTGCCCGCTGGCCAATTACATCTCCGCCTCGTCGCAGAGACGTTTACCGAAAAGTTTTCCACGCCGGCGCTGTATAAAGCTCGACCGTCATTAACACGATTATGGGAGAGGGCGCGAGGATCCGCGCTTGTGGAAATCGAGCATAGATTGAGCTGCACAAGCGTCGCGCCGCTTAGCATTGCGCACCGACTACCATCGAACGAGAATGCCTCTCACGTCTTTGGTCAATCGGCCACGAAATCACACGATAAATTATGCCAACGGCAAAAGCGAGCGTGCGACCCTATAACTCATTACTATCAGGGGATGAACATACTTGGGCTATGCGACATGGGAAATCATACGGCCCGTGGGACAACCGCTTGCTCCGCTAGATCCTTGCTCGATCATACCACCAAGAGATTTACTACTTTTACTTATATGCCTAATGTCTATATTATTTTTGGGTGGAATGTATTCAATCGATGGGGCAGGGCAGTATCAGTTCGATGGAATGAACGATTGCCAAGGTAAATGTATTGTCTGGTCTCTCCAGATTCACTACACCTATTTTTGTCTATAATTTCTCTCTACAATTTTGACACAGTGTTATCATAATTGAAACGCAATTTTCTTAAATGTACCTAATGCGTTATTGTCTATGTTTAGTCATTTTTAACTGACGGCAGTTAAAACAAGAACTAAGTTATCTGTCATACTTTTCTCTTTTCTAGAAGAGTTATTTGGCTTAAATCGATGAGACAGAACATTGTGGATTGCTGGTCTCTACGAATCTCCCGTTTAACTATTTTTAAAGATGAAAATTACTGGCATCCGGCAGTTCCAATTTCACGCAAAGTTACACGTTCGATGGGAGACGCTGAAAGCGTTTCGCGGACGAGGACAATATCTGGGCGGGTGTCGAACAATACGGCGCGGCCCGCGGAGCGCGATCACACGAGCCTTAATCGTCGACTTTTACGAGTCACACGTAGAGCGGCGTAGTGACTTCAAAGTCCCAGTAACAAACGAGGGTGTCGTCGCGTTCCGGCGCACTTTTCCGATCGCGGCGCTACTCAAAGGGGATGAAGACGACGAAGGTATAAACGCGGGGTTGCAGCGCCCTTTGAAGTCACAGCCATTTGATCCGTCAATGCCCGGCGAGAGCGTGAAAACTAAATACTCTTCACGACGCGCGCAATCCGCGTCACTATTTTACTGCTCGGAACTTCCGACGGCGGATGGAGCGCGCGCTTTCGGACTCTCGGCACTGAGAGTTCCTCGTCCGGCGCGGGCGCGCGGCCTGCACGAGCGAGTTTCTAAAATTAAATCGAGAAAGCGCCTTGAAGCCGGAGGAGGAAGCGCCGTCTTCGGAGGCAGCGCTCCGCCGGCTTCGACTTTTATTTTCAGCCGTTCCGTGATCGCGCTTCGGGAAGAGTTCTCCCTGCAGGTCAAGCTGCATGCACTTCTTCGTCGGCTGCGCTGCAGCGAAAAGCCCGGCCAGGAAAAAGTATCGGGCAGAGAGTGCACTCTGCCTTCGCCCGCTCACCTCTACCGGAATTTGCTCACCCTCTCTTAAAAGCTCCCAGCTATTCGTTCCTCCTGCGCCGCGTGAGAAACGATCGTGCGCATGTATTTTCCGATGGGCCAAGCGCCGCTGCTCGTACACGTGTTGTTTCGATCGACGTACTTTCATTCGCAGCCACTTTAATTCAATGACCAGGTCATACTCGGACCTGCTTGAGTTCGTTCAGCCTCGATAAGTCGGGCACGTTTTCCCTTTGTCTACGGCGAAACGCAATTTGTCATTAGAGCCCCGAGAAATATACAATTCGAACGCATTAATGTGATTGCGCAACTTTAAATGGAATTCGCACTAGAGTGTCCGGGTTCGCAATCAGCTCTGAATGGCGCGTCGGTTCGCGCACGAAGGTGGAAGGTGGCTGCAATTTATTCCGACTTAGTTGCGAAAATACATATAAAGCTGATTCATGTGGCCCGCTACGCCAATTACACGAGCTAATAAAGCTAATACCACGACGGAATTAGCAAATTACTTTTGTCAAGAATGATCCAGTCGAATTATACTGGCACACGTTGCTCGGAGTCGTGTTAATTGTAAGTAAGGACGTGATAAACCCACGGTCCGCGATAAGAAGGCTTTGAGAAGTATATCCTCAACGGCGGAGGACCGCTCTTCGCTGAGTGGCTGCTGCTCTTTGGGAACATCTCATTTACTCTAATGAACTTACTCCTTACTGATAATGCACCTGAGCTATCCAGCTATACGACTATCTTGAGGAAAGAAAGCTTTCTTAAAGTTATGTGCTACGTCTTTGTGAAATATCAAATCATGAATTTCTTTTCTGAGATAATTACATTGAATAATTGAGAATCTTTCGTAGAGAAGCAGACATCGGCGGCATCAACAAGCTTTAACAAATTTCTTCATCTGACTACATTGGACAAATTCATATTGAATTTAATTCTCAAATTTAGTACTAAATTATGGGTTTATTCAGATATACATGTTTTACTCTATCCATTAAGCTCCATCAGTAAAGCTCCGACAAACAATCTAAATATTCAAATAAATCCTACTTTTGTAGGTCCCTCGATGTCCATGCCGTATACCTAATGCTTACCAGTGACTGAAAAATATGGCCAGATTCACCGATTTATTGTGATGCAGCAGCATTGGTATGAATATCAGGATTATCATAAAAATATGTAGTGATACTGCAGTACGGAGTTGACGAAATTGAACGAACGAAGTAGCAAAGCAATATTGATTCAAGAGATTGTGGTTCCATGGATCAGAGAGCTCGGGGGTACATAGCGGAGCATCAATAATGGAAAGAGGAGCGGGGGAGGACAGCGCATTTGTTTCAAATGTACACGCCAATCCCAGGGGCATTCGTTCATCTTCGAAGGTGAATTTTTCATCTTTGCAGAAGCTCATTCATTCCGCAGTGGGATTCGGCAAATATTTTCTTAGTCCCGGCTGGGAGAAAATTTCCATTACGGGCGAGGGAAACAATCGGCCCTATTGATTATCAGGATTTCGTCGTGGCATTACTATAAAGTGCACTTGCCAGGCTGCCACCATCCACTCAGCGACAGAATATTCTTCCAATCGCCGTATTTCAAGCGAAGTCCGCCCGGGGGAAAACTTTCAATCGCGCTGAAGAACTTTAATGCTGCTTAACATTATTTTCCTGTTCCTGAATGTGCTGCCCTTCATTCAACCAAGAGCCTTGAACTTTCCCAATCATTTCCAGCGGCGAGCACCTTTTTTGCGCGGCCATTTCCCCATTCTACGAGAAACCTCGATAGTTTCGAAAGGGCGATTTCGAAAATTGGTACGCGCTTTGGCGAGGCCGGGCTGAAACGAGATTGACATATAAAAGGCGAGATCTACAAATTTACTCGAATCATAAAATATTCATTGCCCAATATGGCCTCTCACTGAAGGGGGAGAGTGTTGGCTGGCGGCGGTGAAAGACTTTCCGCCGATGAATTCGAGTACCCTTGAATTACAAGTATTAAAGGCCCACTTTTAGTGAAATTTGAAATTGAACCTTTGGAGAATTAGTCAGCAAAGTTCTAACTAATTTTACTATATGTGCAAACTAATTTTTAATAATATTCAACTACTGGTTTTCTTCGATTTTCTGGTCCCTTTATAATTAAGATGACGACGTACGAACAATTACACATGAAGTTTTGCAGCCTGTATAGTCTCACACATTGTGCAAATATTACAATTTCACTGGATGATAGGACGATGGTGGATTTCGGATCATGCTAAAATGGAGTATTTATAGAAGGGATGCAGAAGCCTTTGCAGCTTCCCGGAAGGATTGACGCGCAGCACCAAAATTATGCAGCCACTTGCAAATCCTTCCTGGCAAGCGTTCTCTCTAGAGTGCCGTCGAAAGGCTTTAACCACTTTTCTCCCACACTGGGGCCCTCACGCCAAAACTTTCCGTGCAAATATTTTGAGAGGCGCTGTATAGACGATGTATAGGCTTTCTGCGGTCGTGCGCCAAGGACAGCGCTGCCACTGGAGGATTCATTTTCTCGTCGCAAAGACGTCCGTATGATAACTTTCGCTCTAATTCCGGCCCCTTGTCTTTCCTCTCATCACTACTCGAAAGTGAGTACTGGACCACACTGTTCATGTAGTGGAACTCGCATTTAATATTTGAGACTCAAGAGCACTGGACGATCTTGACTCCAGAAAGTCTGCTACAATACGTCTGATAAGGGTAAATAAATTCCTGGATTGTGTATTTATCAATCACTCTTCCTTCGCAAAGCAGACGGTGGGAGCAGACGTAAGCACCGATTGCACTCCTGGAATGAAGCGGAGACAATATACATACCTATATTCTGCCCTTCAATCCTCTGTACGAAGTAGGAAAGTTATTTGAGCTGCGAAGGGACAAGCTCTACGAGCACCGCTGTTTCAACAACCCCCGAATGGTTATTGGCCGGAACACATATAGCTGGGGCGCAATGTATACCGGAAGCCGGAGAAGTAAGAACCGTTGTAGTCGTTACAGTTTAAAGCCCCCGTAGGATTTGTACTTTCGATGCCGTGACCGAAAGAAATATTGTTTACCAAGCACTCGAGCGGATAGCCCTCGCAGTTCCCTTGACCGGAATCCAAAATCGTGAAAAGCGACCACTTCGCATATAGGAAGGTGGGCAACAGGAAATTCCTTTAAAAAATGAGGTCCGTCATTGATGAGTGGCGGATTAGAAGAGGGAAGTCCGAAAGTCAAAGGCTTCAATTAGACTCATCGGGATAAGAGTAGTCCAGAGTTCAGGCTGGAGGGGACAAAGGAGTAGAATGGATGCCGTTACAAAAGATAGTCGGGGACGAATTGGGTAAAGGACGTGCAGCCCGGAAGGCGAAGTGTTCGCGTCGAGTGCGCTTGCAACGTCCGTCCCCACCACCAGGGACGATCACCACCACCGTTCCATTTATCCCGCGTGATTTTATTGTTCGTATGGGCGAGCCAACTTTTCCCGATACTTAGTTCTAAGGAGAGAGCGCCAGACTCTCCATTCGCACTGGAGCCGCGCGATATCTCGAACTAGATTCAAAGGGAATTTATTTGTACTTTATTTTGTGTACCTCTCTTTCTCTCGTGCACCGCGAACGGAACAAAAGTATACAACGCTCTTCGGCAAAGGTTTGCCAACACGCACGGTACGCGCGACTTGCGTATTCGAATCTCGAGAGACGATTCGCGCCAAGTTAAATAGACTTTAGGGCACGTTGAGATTGTATCGGAGAGTAGAGGGTTCGTTACAAAAACTGGGCTTGCCAAAATCATAATTATACTTGCAAACCCGCGGGCCGTTCGCTGTGTTTACGGTGGTGCGCCGGCCGTGGGAAATACGTAAGTTTTTGGCCAGCGTCAAAGCCAAAGGATATTTGGAGCGAAAGAAGGGCGGTGAAAGCGGTGTTAAATATTTGCGGACTCGCTGCGAGAGGTTCCATCGTACTTTTCGAAATCTGCAGCCCGAGGTCGGAGATCATGGCATTTGCTCATACTCCTTCGCGTTTTCTCTCTCTCGCTCTCTGTTTTTGGGGAAAGCGTGCTTTGCGCCGCTTTTGCCAATTTCGTGGCCCGAATTAATCCCAGTCAAAGGCTTTGCGAAAATGGTGTCCGAAAGGCAGGCGAATTTCCTGCTTGTCCCTTATCATCTCCCTTTCTCTCTCCCACTGTGCCACCGCGGATATGACGACGCTTTTTCAACGAGAACACGAGAATGGAAAGTGGCGTAAAGATGGGGCCGCCCGCTCCCTCCGCCTTCCCCGAACAGAAAAGAAAGAAGGTGAAAAAGCAAAAGCAAAGTTCGCGAAAGCAGAGAAGAAGGCCGCCACCGGAGTGTAACACTGGGGAATTCATGCCAGAGGCTTCGAGCATTCAAATCCGGGGAACCGATGAGAGATCTTTAAGACGGCAGGCATGATGCTGCCGAATGAGGGGCAGGGGGGGGGGGGCAGTGCGCGGTAAAAAGGGCACATTCCCTTGCATAAGCTCTCTTGTCTCAAAGAAGGGAGCAATACGTTCATGCTCTCCGCCGAGTTTATAAGGTTCCATAGCACCGATACCAACGCAGCACACACCTTCGTATCAGCAGCGTCCTTTTACTTCCGGCGACGAGGAGCGCCGGTTCTGTTTGAAAATTCGAGGCTGCTTCTTGCTGAAATCGAGATTGAACGTGCTCCAGTTTCTCGCTTTCTCTCTATCCCACAGCGCGGCCGCGCCCGTGCCGCCACCTCTCTTTTCACTATGTCATTGAATTTCCCTCCCCAGATTGCTACTCCCTCCCGTTTTATTATAGCGCGCACTCCTTCCACGCCCGGGCGTATTTGCGTGTGCGAACTTGCCGGCTCGTAAATCGGCGAAGTGGCATTACCGACTGGCAGTCTCGCAAGATGCCTGGTGATGCAGGATCAGAAGAGAGAACTCCCATCATCTATAAATTCTACACGACGGCTCAAAGAGAGAAAGGAAACAGGGTGTAATCCCTACATATCGTGCGAACTCGAGGTCGCGGAAATCAAGACCTTCAAGGAGAGTCTCGATGGAAGATTATATTAGACGAAACGGAGTAAGCCTGGCAACTTCTTAATATACTGGGGATGTAACTTTCCCCCTTAATCCGGCGTAATGGATCTCTTCAAGCTTCCGCGGAAATCCCGGCCCACGCAATTAAACGCTATTAAACTCTCGGATTTTCTTTCGGCCATTATGCACTTTGCTGTTCCCTTACATTCGCGCGCCGCGCCGGGCTTTAGGCCTTCGAGCGTGAAAGAGCTCGTTACGTCATTCGTCGGATGATTGTATCAAGATAAGTCTCTGGGACTAACTGAATTTTGAACCAGGACCGGTTTAATGAAGAAGATTAAGCTCGTACCTATACAGTTCCAACTCAACCGGCTTTATATATTTCCATTTCAGGAGCAGCAAGTGGCTTAATTTGTTTCTATCACAAGTTATTTAGTTTCTTGAAGATTTTCACACTCATCCCCATAGTCGCCTCTTCAACCGAGAGAAGGCTGAGTCTGCATGAGACCGAATCACGATCCAGTGAACTCGTGACAAATTAACAACGGTTAGCAGTTGACGGCGAGAGTTAACTCGATATCTGTGGAGGTGATGGCGAGCCGCATTGTAGTTGCGTTAACGTCGCGCGTATGCTCGTACGCAGGCATATAGAAACGTACGGACTCACGCAATGGACATGCTCTTACGTACACGCAGAGGGTGGCAGCACGAACGTACTACGAACGAACGCCGCGCCGGCCTATCCGCAGGGGGCCGATTCAATTTAATTACCGCACATGCGAGCTTTCACAGCGGTTGAAGGGGAATTAATCGGTCGCGGCGATGTCGTTGCCAGAGTAGATGCGATACACGATCGATCAGATCCTCGAGGGCGACGTCGGAGAGCAGGCATAGAGCGGGCATGGAGCATAGCAGAAAGCAAGAGGGCGCCAGAGCAGAGAGCGCATGAGAGCTACTTCTTACGCCCCCTCCCCCTACAACGTATTTTTTCTATCGAACAACTCAGCGGGAAAATGGTGACGGAGAGTTTTCCAATCTTCAATCTTCCCCCCAATTAACCCTTTCCGTCCCAACATTCGACTCGCAGGAACGCATGCTGAACACACTCGCATAAAGCCGCGCATGAGTTCACCGGCGGCTCTAAATCTCAAACTGCCACTCTCGATGCGAGACCCGCCTTGAAATGCTCGATAAATTCCGCCAAGACGCTCTTTTGCGCAAAGTGCATTATTTTCTTCGTGCGCGACCCACTAATTGCAAGTAGCGCGACTCGCCGTTTTTCGGCCAACAGTTTTCCCCGCCATTTCAGGTGGATTCTGCGGAAGTCGAGTAATTATTCGCTCTCGCTGGAGCACATAAACACGTGCTGCGCAGACTTTGGAATGAAAAGAGAGAAGAACTTTTGCTAGACTCGGTAAATATTCTTGAGTACATGGCTATACCTATCTTCTGCCTTGCGTAACCAAACGGCTGTTTGCAACGTCAATGGTAGAGGACTCGCTGTCCATTCAATGAGCGTCAATAACGACTTGAATGAAACCGCATGATTCAGTAACGCATTGATTTCATATAAACATCGACACCACCGCTCAAGAGATTGAATCCAAAGAAAAACTGAAACCACGTTCTTCCACGAAAGGAGTGCACTCCTGACTCGACTGCACTTGTACAGAGTTCAGCAATTGAAATTCTATCTGCGTCGGTGGAGTTTGATAGATTATTTCGATATCGTTCGGCGACGCGCGATTGTCTCCACAGCAGTTACACACGGCGATCGCCAGTAGAAGCTGGTGCGTTGACATCGAGGAAAGTTCGAGTGCAGCCAGCAGTCACGAAGTGCAATGTCGTCATTGGCGATTTAGGAGTTGCCCGAGAGGTCCGCCCTTCCGTTTTCCCATCGATCTCTCAATGCGCCCCGGTGGCACATCGCCCTCAAACTTTTCTCCGTCCCTCCCGCGCCTGAGAACCAGTGGAAAGGGCGGTGGGGCGAGTGCGAACACTGGACTGGTGAAAGGACCGAGAGGAAAATAAGTAGGGGAGTAGACTATTTGCAAGTATGCGATAACAGAGTTTTTGCCGCCGTTCTCGCTGAAAATTACGCCGCTACTATCTTTCCTCCGGACGCCGAGTAGCGTCGCTGCTCCAGAGCAACCCTCGAGTTTCCTCGCCCGCAACTCTCCTCCGAAATTCCCATATCCTTGACTTCCGCAAAAAGTTTGTCTCCGCCCAGTCAAATTCGAAGTGTGCCTGATCTCGCCGCTTCTTTCCGCTCCCTTCACAATACACTTGCTACCGATACTGCGTCGGAATATTGTTATTATTTCCATCTGGATAATCGTCCATCCAATTATCGAAGCAACCGGTGGCATGCGCTAGATCCCACATGAAATGGCCCGCTAACAAAATATTGACTAGGACAATACTTTCACAAAGTGTTCTACACGCTTCTAACTACCGCAAATACACGTGCGCAGTCGAGCAAAAGATGGGCTGCGGGCGAGGGAGTCTAATTAACTCGGAAATCTTCGTTTACCTTTGCAACCCATTTTACTCCGTCACACTCGATATCATTAGTCCGCTAACATGCATGTTCCAGTGCACTGTGCGAGAGGATGCATCGCTTCCCGATAAATAGGAGCAGCATCAGAGTAGTTCGGATTAACGATGCGGAGGGAGAATAGAGATCCCAGTGGGATAGCAGTGACATCGCACTCGTGCGGCGCGCAGTCGACCCTCGACTTTATCTAGCGCGAGAGAAAAGTTTGTTCTTCGCGAAGAGTGAGGACCGAGGACGAGGAGGAGTCTGCGAAGCATCACGCCGGTGGGATTCCTGTGTTGTCTCACGCGTTTAATCCACGCAGGGTTCAAGGCTTTCGGGCTGCCGGCAGGCACGCAGCCGCACGTGTCCTCCTCTCGTGAAATTGCGCGCTCCGCTTTGCGGGGAGGCTGTTGCGTAGAAGCCGGATCTGTAAAGTATAACGGGAAATTGAGCCGCGGTGGTGGCGCGTGAGTTTAATGTGCAGGCGCGAGTTAGCTGGCTGCTTCTTGGGACGAAACGCGAGCAAAGATCAGCCGCGGTATCTTGTGAAATGTTCTACTCACAATGAACGCCTGGCGTTGGAGGTTCTACTTAGAGAATATATCCGGATATCTGCCGCCGCACTGAAACTGGTGAGAGGCTTGCCTTGGGAGCAGCGTGCAGTGATTCGAGAAATGCTCGTCGGGCAATAGTTAAAGAGCTCGGAGCTGGATGAATCTGTGAAGAGCAGAGCGTGCGCTTGGTTTGTTGTGATTACGCAATGTGTTAGGCATGCAGAAAGAAAAATAATGTTTGAGAAAGCTACTTCTTACGCAACATCCATTATTCCTCTCCAGCAATATCAATCAATTTAAGATTAACACGAATTCAATAGTGATAGTGAAGTAGGCGCCGGAAGTATATTTGGTAACAATTGGACACATTGAACACCAGTTAATGGAAGAATATAGTTTGGGCTGCGGTTTACTTCCTTTCTGGCTACTTTCTTAACTCTGTTTGTCTTCTTTAGTGTCTCCTCATTTTATTGATTTCTTACTACGTGATATATAAGAAGCGAATTAAGTTGCAAAAGTAAGAATTAATTATTATTTCTTGAATCTGATGCGGATGGACGAGGGAAAAAAGGTGGAAAAGAAATGTAATGTAAAGGCGTAGCAGGGAAGTGAAGAGTGGATCATCGGGAGAGGCTTCCTGCGTGCCATAACTTCTTACTTTTCTTTATTACTGAGAGAGCTAAGTTCACACAACTCGTTGAAGCAAGGGACGAGGTATCATCCATTTGCCGACGGTGTTTCACATATTACAGGGACATTTGACGGCTTTTAAAAAGGGTATTGATCGAAAATCCTAGTGTTCGAGATGTGATAGGAGGGGGCGCGAACTCCTCGTAAAAAACTGTCCGCTTCCGGGACAGGCCTTTATCCTTATGGGCGAGGATACAGGCTTCAAGGGTGGAATGAACCTCGTTTAGATATATATTACTTTGCTCTCCTTTTCCAGCCTTTTTTCCTTCTCATCCTCCTGCAGTTCCTCCAGCGAGGCTATAACCTATTCACGGTAATGCGGTCACCTTAACGAAGACGAATGCGTTACAACGATTTGAATTCATGGCTGGGAATTTCGTTTTCGCGACATATGCTCCCTGAATCATAATTTCTGCCTTTAATGAAAGGGGCATATTCAGCATTTCTACCTGGCGTGTGCCTCGCGACGCGTTTCAAGCGAGCGTTAAATAGCGTCTCAACCATTTTCGCGCTTCAACGAGTGCGAGAGACTGGCTCGAGATTCCCAAGCACCATGTGCACCGATTGTGAGTCGCGTTTAAGATTTCCCGTGGCCGCTTACCTCCATTCCGTTGCCTTTTCAAAATATTACTGGATAATATCGTTTCCTCCCCCGTCCGTTCGCTGGCGATCTGGAAATTCTTCTTTGTTTTCCATTGGGTGAAAGTGAGATTCGGCCAAATGGAATATGGGTCGGCGCGCGTTCTGCACTCGCCGGCTGAAAAGAAAACTTGCATTGTCATCGCGCGAAGCCTCCTCGCCCGGGAACTGGCCGAAGGCAATTATTCCTGGAAAACCGTGGCGTTATTTATGCCCAGTTAGCGGTCTTCCTCCTCTAGCAGTGCGGACGCCCGCTGCGGCGGTCCGCACGTCCGCAGCATCGCGGCGCGAGAACGCGCTCGCGCGCGCGCGCTATTGTGCGAAAGGGAATATTTATTAAAGTATCTCGCGGCGGAGTCTCGTGCAAAATGTCAGCGCACATCCGAATGAGATAAACTCGCTGGCTGGATCTGTTTCTCTCGCGCTCCCGCTCACCGGAATACCAACGCGGACGCTCACTTACACAAGGTCGATTTAATAACTCTACCGGAACGCCGAGCTGAAAAAGTTCGGAGCGCGCGTGAAGCTAGTGGAACGCGTAATCCGTGGAATCATTTTGGAATTTTGGTCCGGCAAGCGAGCCGCTCGTCAGAGAGCGTGGAAAGTACAGGCCGCGGCTGCTGGAGTTGGTGATGGCGATAGTACATTGATACATATGTATATATGTGGTCTGTTGGCGACGATTTTCCTCCTGCATGAGTATAGATCTCCCATAAGCCAGAGCGCGCTCTTCTCGATCGGCGATTTTTCAAAAGCAACAGCATGCGTGCAATCATATTCCCTCGTCAAAATCCGGTGGTGGAGCAGTCCCACTCGCATTTCATTTGACATTGGTGCGCGTAGTACGGGTCGGCCGCTAGAGCCGCTATACATGAAAAGTGGCAGCCTCCGCTGGAGCAGTGCCGCCAGAATCAGCAGGGCAACGGAGAAAGAGAGTATCAATGGGATTACTGAGTGCGCCGGTCGCTAATCGGCGCGAAAGGCCCGAGACTCATCGTATCGCGGCAGACGTATTGGCCGGGCTAGCGAGCGTGTGCGGCCAATTTATTAGCACGCCCGGCTACCTACTGCAAGCTGCTCCATTCACGAGGATTTAGCTGGGAGGAATCTGTACCTGAGAGTACCGAGATTTATCATCGGCCGCGTGAGAGAGCCGTTGGCGCGGGCGCGCGGCCGCTCTCCCGGCCGCCTTATAAATCGAACGACGCGCTTTCTAAGGTCGACGCGCTACGTGTCACCCGGAAATCCTCGTCGACCGCCGCCAGCTTAGCTTTTTCCCCGGGAGGCAACTGCCTTCGGAAAATGTGCGCGGCCGTTCCCTTTATTGTTGGGAGTATGATCTTTTGCCCGCCTCGCCCTTAAATTACGATGCCACCGGCGACATAAATATCGCCGGGGCTCACCCCGTCTCCTCTCTTTACCCCGTAAAACATTCCGACTCTTATTTCCCTCTTAACACTTTAACGCCTCACCATCCACATCCATCAGGTTCCTCAGTTTAATGACTCGAGATAATTACTCGGGAATATATAGGACGGGCCTTTGGATGAGATGAGTACTCTGAATCTAGGATTTTGGTGCGGCAAGTTGTAAGAGTTTTCGTGTGTTTCTGTATCTCTGCAGGGTTCTCATCCCTGACTTAGGACGCGTCGTTTTCAGAAGGAAATTCAATCAACATCGTTCGCCTAGACACGATACTTACGTAACTATAGTGACGTTAGAAGCATTGTTTCCTGCTCGACGGAAGAACTGAGTCCGTAATTCATGAGGACGCGTTCGAGTACTCTCGGCATCGTTATCTCCACGTTAAGTAAAGTGTATTGTATAGCGCGGGCACACCTAATAGCTTTCATGATCTGGTCGTAAAATGCTCGAGCGATAGAGTCTCCAAATTAAGTTATCGATATGCTAGAGGTTATCGCTCATAGGATTAATTAGAATTTGGGTAAGGTTCTAGGCTATGTACTAGAGGGCAAACAAAAAGATGCTTTTCGCGGATTTGGAGACTGAGCGATGCCTGGTGCTCTATGTATCTAAGACAGCTTAGTTCATATCAAAGTTTGTTAACGAGAATAACTATGCGGTAAGCTATGAACGACGAGGCTGAGTGCATTGCAAAACTTTCGGAAGAAACTGCCGGCACTTGTAGTCTTTCTTCGGAGAAATTCTCGTTAAAAACTTTTCCGCCATCCAGTGGCGCTATGCTTGAGATATTCCAATTTCGCAGGGTGCTCCTCTCGCGCCACGTGGATTAGTAGTAGCCGGGGGAATAAGACGGCTTGTAACTGGCAACGACTGGAAGTCAGCATTGATATCTTTTGATTACCAATTAAAGTTCATTGGTAGCTTTAATCGTTGGCCTTCTTCGGGACGTCTTTCGCGACGGGCTATGGCCCGGTGGTTAGAAAGTTTCGCATCTCCTCGAGTTTCTTTGTTTGAAGTTGATTATCCTTCAGCAATTGTGAGCGAACAAGGAGACAGCATTTCAACTGATGCATCCTGCTAACTGGAGCTCTCTGGATTACGAGCTTCTCCGTACATATGATTACGTAGGACATCTCACATCTGAAAGGAGCTCGAGGAAGCTCTAAGGCCAGAAAACGGGCTTTTAGAGTCAAAGCGGATCCTATTATTCTACATGTATAGTCCCGTGAAGCTGCGAAAACCCAAGTGTGATTCAGGGTCCGACGTGCGTACGTGACCGGGGCGCCGAGACCAGTTTTCCAGCAAAGAGGGCAAGGACACAAAGGTGCAAGTCGTAATCGGGAAGACGTCATACAAGACTTGCCTCTGACACAGAGTCAAAGCTGAAAGGCGCGGCCTCTACTAAAGGGAAGCAGACACCCTAATTATTACAGGTACAACACGTATAAAGCCAGCGTGAGACTGTTATTTGCCAACAAAATGGACAGTTCTTGGTACGTTTGTGCTTGCGGCATCATGCACTATTCATATATCCCAGGACTGATGCATACGAAGACCTCAAATTATGTCAATGGACAGGCTACTGAATCCCAGTAGCCTTTGTTCTCAAATCCATATGCGTCAAAGGCACCTTGTAACGTATTACTACCTTCATGTAACTTCGATTTATTAATCGGGTTATTTCGAAATGAAAACAGTAATGTTTAAGCTTTCTACAACTCATCTCTCGTCTCCCAATCGTCGGGTATTACCTTTTAATTCAATTAATTCCAACGACCGCGTCGCCTCCCACTGGATACATCGTTCCTTATTAATATTCGGACAATAATTGTCGATTGAAGGCACATTTCAGATCGTATTATGGCATAAGAAATATTTGAATATTAAATACTTAAATATCGGGTCCAATAAAATGCCATTAAATAAAAATTGCTTCAGCTCACCTCGGACGTACCAAGCCTCGATTATCTAGCGAACGCGCGACTTTACACACAATGTGTAAAAAAGTAGTGGACGGTCGGCAGTGCAGGTTGCCCTCTTTACTCAAAATTGCGGTTAAGCAATTAAGGCTGTCCTCGCAATTCAGGCGAAGACTATCCGAAATTAATTTTGCTTAATCTAGCGCGGGAGGTTGTACCGCGGCGGCACAGTGGAAAAGGAGGGTACGCGCGCTATATCCGACAAATCCGGGATTCCGGACTCGAACCGGCGGCCCCGCGATCGATCCTGTCTGCTGTATCAACTGCGTAGGCGGACTTCCACCCTTGTCCCGTACGCAGGGGTGCGGAGCTTTTTGCGCGGGCATGCGCAACTGGCTGTACGCGGTGGCTCTTGACGCCAGTCTGTCGGGAGTCGAAGTGACGGAAACATCGGTTCCCTTCGTCGAGCGCTTCTCGCTGCGGTGTCTCGCATCCTCCACTCTGTTTCTCTCCCTCTGGCCCTGTATTCAACCTCGCGGGTTCGTCTGTGCGCGATCCTCGGGCTGTCGCGGGCCAGAAGTCGGCCCAGTGTTTCCCTCGCTGGCAGAGAACGTTCGTTGGCGCTCGGTGGTGTAGATCTCGGTGGCTGTCGGCCGTGGAGGCGCCGGAGACTGGACGGAGCCCGCGCACGTGGGGAAAGAAGCCCTGAGATTGGGAGTGGAGTGGGTTGCGAAAGCTCGGGCCCTCGTCGACGGCCAATGTGCGAGCCGTGTCGGACCAGGCTCGCCGGAGCTCCCTTGTCCACGTACGCCTCGACACTGAGCCTCCTGCTCGCCTCTTGGCGCTCGAGTTCCCGTAGCATCCAGTAGCTCCGGCGGCTGGTAGACGGGAAGTTAGTGCGGGTTCGGCTTAGTGAATCGCGCGCCACTGCCAATCACCTAGCCAAGTGGCTCTAGGATGGGTGCAGCGATCGGGAACGGCAGGGCTAACGCGAGTGTATCGCGCTAAGATACAATCTCTCGGCAGGGCTGATGGAACTTTAAATTAGTTGGGGCCTCCGATAAACTAGAGTTATCGAAAAACGATTTCTCCGCCCGGGAGCCAGCGGCCCCGGCCACCACCGGATACGCCAGACGACACAGGAAGAAAGTTTCGGGAAGCAGTATACGCGAAAGTCAGCCGTCGGAAGGGATTTCTGTGGGAAGCAAAAGCAATCGGCTGGGAGCGGTTCTTGCGGGCCGCAGATATATTTCAGAGTGCTCTCAACGGGGACCGGTAATCGTAGGTTAATCGGGCTCCCCGTGGTGGTGTTGGTGATTCCGGTCTCGTCCCTGAAGAGGGTGGCGTGATTAACCGGGATAGTGCAGTGCCTGGAAAAAAGTTGCTCGGTGCTTTTTCCATTGACGACCTTGGCGTCTACGCGATCGAACGATTACTCGGGAATACTGGAGTACTGCTCTGTGTACCCGATAGACGTTTCCCTCATTTTCGAGGGGCGAATCCGCCAGGGCAAATATCAAGCGGAGCGGGAAAGGAACTATCTACCTCGAAACGTCGGTCCGTCCAGAGAGGTCTCGTGAAATAGAGCAGTAGAGTGGACCGTGATAACAGTGAACATATACCCTCTTCCACCTCGATGGACCTCTTCTATCTCCGTCTTCCGACCGCGGAGCAATCTCATAAGGATGAAGCGAGCGAGTAAACATCCAAGGCGCGGATTCCTAGCAGGCGTCATTAGAGCCGGAGCTTTTTACCTCTACCGACACATCAAACATGCCATTAGAAATGAGATTGTCTTCGTGTGATCGGGACATCGAACCAGTCGCTGAAAAGAGAGGGAAGAGTGTTGCTCTGGTGATACGGCGATAGACCCGAGCACATACACCTTAATCCGTCAAGCCGACATAATGTGGGTCACTTCCGAGAGGAAAGTACTGTATTAGCATCCCACTGCTGAAGAGCGGCTCCTGGCTAAGAGAGGCAGAAGATACCGCGGCGAAAGGGGCGATAGCCTTAGCAGCGGTCACTGCTGACTCGCCCCAAGGGTTCATTCGCGCCCCGGTCAAACTTTATTTAACTAACGCTCGTTAGGTATAATTTATCCACAAACAAACGGACCCCGAGGAGCAGCTCTCGGCGGCGGCTACTGGCATCCTCCTCTCTCTCTTTGACACACAATCAGAATCCGATTCTCAAGATACATACCCGCCCCGCCGCGCCAGCGGAAGCCAAAGCACACTGCTGCCGAGCGGAAACAAACCGAGAAATCGTCAGAGGCCAGAGGGCTTTCCTGCAGAGGAGCCGTCGTCCAAGTTCGACCGTTTGCCTTTCAAAACGCTGATTCGATAATGACCGCCGTCTGCGGGCTAACTTGCCGTCAGGAAGCATCAGCGGCTTTCTAGGATCGCAGCTACGGGATCGCGTGTAGCCGAGGCCTGCACGTGCTAGTGGTAATTGGGTGCGGGCTTATATCAGGTTGCAGCGGGAGCCTCGAAAACGAATAACTGACAAGCCATTTAGCGAAAGGATGCCGTGCCTGGCGCTCGTTTCTCGATATCAGTGCTGATTACGAACGATGTATCGTTGAGAAGTGCACACGCTCTCTCTCTCTGTCCTCGTGGCTGCTCGCAGCCAGCCAAAGTGTCCATCGGCAGAGTGTTGGAGTTCTGGCAGCCGAGCTGGAGACCAATGCATCCTGAAAGCGGGCCAGCATCAAGAGGACACGGGGTTGACGCGATCCCGTGCGCGAGGGCAGCCGGTCCTGGTTAATCGTCTAGCTGGTGGCCAGAGGGTATATCTCGAGATGAGAGCGGCCGAGGGCGGGCAAGTCTGACCGGGCGGCCGCGCTCACGAGGAAGCGAGGAAGACGGAGGAGGCGAAAGGGCACGCATTAAGATGACGTCGATCCTGGCGCTGCTCGGCCTGATACTGGTGTCGGCGGCCAGTGCCGAGCTCAGTTCGAGGATCGTCAGGACCAAGTATGGCGAGCTGTCCGGCGTGATCGTGACTCTCGACCGGCACCTCGAGGGCGTCGAGGTGTACCGCGGTGTGCCGTACGCGTCGCCGCCGGTCGGCTCGCTGCGCTTCATGCCGCCCGTTAGTGGTGCACTCTGGCACGGTGTGAAGCTGGCCGACAAATTCGGCCCGGTCTGCCCGCAAAGACTCCCGGAGCTCAACGACAAGATGCCTAAGGGCAGAGTCGAGTACCTCAGGAGGCTGCTGCCCTATCTCAAGAATCAGAGCGAGGACTGCCTCTACCTCAACATTTACGCGCCGGTGCAAGGTAAGACCGCGACTCTTTTCACTGCTCCTCCTGCGTTACCTCGCCACCAAGATGCCAGTCAACCACCTCTCCGCTGAGCCCTCGCTGCGATTTAAACGAGCTGGCTCTACCCACCGCCGATGCCCCTGCACTCATCTCCGATTGCAGTCGCAGCGCGCGCCCTCCCGCCCTCGCCCCCCCCCCTGTCGATATGCACAGCTGGAAAATGAAAGCGAGCGCAAGCCGGCGCGACGCGATCACTGAAAGCGGAGCCTGCCACGCGTACGCACCTCTTTCACCCCCTCCTCTATGTCTATACATATTAATTTCTCCTGAATGAGCGTCCCCGGGTGCGTGTACGACTTTCTCCGCGTGTGCTCCCCGCGAATGACCCTGCCAGCGCATCGGATGTGCGTCGCGTGGGTCGCGTGGGGAGTACAAAGCGTTGCGCGCTTTCAAGCATCCGATTCACCTGTCACAGCGCGCCCCGACAGCTTTCCCTTTGATCTGACAGAAAAACTCATCTATACGCCAAGCCCGACGCCGCCGCACCCTCCATGCGCATACACTCATTACCAACTCCGAAAACATTTGCAGCGCCCAACTTTTACGAGAATTCGCGCGGTGGCCACGGAAATGCTTGGCGGGTGGTACGACCATTTCTCAAGTCGTAAAATGCAAAAACCGGAGGGTCCTCGTACCGCTTTCCCAGCCAAGTTGCACACTCCCATAGATATACCTATGTGTGTATATACGTGTATAGGTATAGCTACGCTACCTAAGAAACGGAACTAGTTTCCTACTATCTCCAGTGTGCCCTCCTTGTCACAGAGGAACAGGCTATTCTTTCGCCTTTGTTATTGCCGGCGGCCTCTATTGAGAATCGTTTTCGCGGGAGTTTCTTGAAAAGGTAGCCCCTGTCGGATTTCGAATGGACATGACCTCGTTAACTCGCACAATTATCTCGCTATCTATTATAAAGGGGAAGGCAACCATCAGGAGCTGGAGAGAGAGAGAGAGGGGGGATGAGGGTTCAAAGATCGTAAACGGTCCAGTGCCCTCCTCCATTCTGCTTTTTGCATTTCCTTCCTACTCGCGCGCCGACTTTTTCATTTCCAACGGCGGCGCGCGGCCCCTTTTGTGCCCGACAGGCGCACTGGAGCCGCGCCGACTGACAGAAATGTATGTCGATCCTTCAGCAGGCATTCCCTATTGCTCCGCAGCCCTGTCAAAGGGTCATCATTGTATTTCTCTCGGCGCGCGTCGATGGCTGACGTGGATTAATTTCGATATAAAAAGAGAAGCCGACGCCGGGAGCCGGCTCTACCAGAGCATGAATCCTTCGATACAGTCGCGTTGAAAGGAACATGTCAAAGTATACAGATCTCGAACACCCACCCCCTTCCGAAAATCCACGAGGATTTCCAACTCCCGGACCAACAGATGAATCAGCAGTATCACTACTCGGTCCTCAGTGCTAGCGTCCTCTAACAACTTACAGCGACCTAGAGAAACTACCTATCATCGAGTCCGTTGCAGCCCCATTGACTCTTTGACGTACTTGGAAATATTGCCAGTAGACTCGTTAGTGGCTGGATTCGGCAAGGATTTCGAGTTTCAGTTAATTGGCACAATTTACTTGTGCTTAACCTACGCCCCGGTACAAGTGGCTCCCACAGCCAGTACACGCAGCTTTCGAGGAGAATAGCACCATTGTTTAGAATGCATAACTTATCCAGCGGCGGGGAAAAAATCGGGCCATTCGGAAGCTGAAATGCGAGCTTGCGAAAAAGAGCGTACTCGCTTACGATGCTTGCTCTAGCAGGACTGGGCAGCGCGTGGTGCCCTCGAGGCGCGGTCAGCGCTTGTCTCCGCGCCATACTATTTCCGAATAATAACTCAGCGAAGTGGTGGCCCGCCATTGTCGGCCGGGCAAACAAAGAATCCATGAAAACGACCATTAATTTGCCGATTTGAATGGGAAGTGTTACTTTATAGCCGGCCGTTCGCTTCCCATAAATCCTTTCGCGCCCGTGGAATTCGCGGCAACCTGTTCCCCTCCTCCTTCTGGCCCGCACTCCCAGTCAGATAGTCACCGCACTACGTCCTTTCGGACCATTCTCTCTGTTGAGTAGTTGCCTCTATGTTTGCCTCTTTGCCCACGCGCGCGCGCGCACGCAGCGCAGCCAGATGGTACTTTGAAATTATCGCGCGACCGTTGACTGAGTTCGTTGACGCGAGTTTAATTAATGGACTCGATGGAGCCAATTACCCCGACGCTCCCGTCTCATTCAGCAATAATTTTCCAAGCACGCTTCATAGGGCGGGGGATCGCAATAGCGAGTCAGACGCAAGTTGTAACTTATTAACGCGGGAGTCATTACCCTTTTCGCCTCTTCCGCTTCCGGCCAATTACTGCTACTGGCCAATCAGATATCGGCGCACTTGATAGTTTTTCGTGTCTGTTGGACATTTATCGAATAACATTGAACGCTCGATACTAGAATGTTTGCCGGTGTGTGTTACTAGAGAAAAGTGAAGGATGCTTTTGGCAGAGGATCGTTGTAGAAACTTGACAGACAGACGACTGCATCGTCGTGTCGTGTCAGCGTGAGTGTCAACTGTGAACTGCAGATCTTTGAAAACAGGACGAGTTCAATATCAGCCGTGCCACTTATTCGTAGTGTGCGTGATATTTACGGGTAATAATAGCCGCGATACGTGTTTGCAAATCGCTTCAGCTGGTCGAAAACGCATCCGGACGCAAACGGGGAACTAACACGTTCGAGGCATTTATTCTAAGGAACAGTAACCAACCGGCTCGCCTTTCACCTTCCCCTCCATGTTATAGCGATTTTGCACTCGAAACCTTCGGTCTCGCGATCCCTGCCGACTCGGAGTCTCTTCTCGCTTATCGCTTACCGAGTCGAGAGTGAAAAACGGCGCAAACCTCACCAGCGGGAGGTTGTGTCTCCTCTGGTTCACGGCTGCGGGTTACCGCACCCGCTCGCGCTCGTTCGGGTTTGCATTTCGGGGTCAATGCGCAACGAGCGGGAATGCAATTCCAGTCAGCATCCTTTATTTTACATCTGCACGATGCCTCTCCGCTGCTTTGTCAGCTGGAACGGCGCGCTGTCGTTTTCTGACGGTTTCGGCGCGCGCACCGCACATCCCCGGCTGCTGGCCGCGTTCACGGCAACCTTTTCGAAAGGCTTAAAATTCAAACTGGAAGCACTTGAGATTTTTTGTTCCGCCATGTTTTTTTAAGCCGAAGCCACAGCTTCTTATGGAACCATGCAGACTTGTGATTTGAAAAAACACGATTTTTATGTTGCTTTTTATTTTACTTTTGCTCGGAATAACTTAGCAACTCCGTGGGGTACTGTACTCTGGTTACTGTAAATAACGTATCAACATATGCAAACATACATACATATGTATATCAAAGTGCCTCAACGTTGTGGAGTCCCACTGCGATGACTCTGACGAAAATATTATGCGTACGGTCACAGAAATAAATAAATGTGAAATTCTATTACTTACCGTACCCACGCTACAAATTATACTCCGTTTTCCTTTGCGACATCGGAGATTTTTACTCATTTTTCAAGACTAAATAGAGATTTCATCTTTCAATAAACCGCACGTTTCCACAGATGCCAGTCTCTTTAATACCGCAGCCTCTTTAAAACCGCCACGGATAAGCACGCGGCTTACCACGCGCAAACTCGCCGGGGCCTGTCGTGTCTATTCACGCCAGTGCCCGATCGAGGAAAAGAAATTGTGTTTAAATGGCCCATGCAAATCTAAAGATGTGTTTGTTGTATGCCGCATTGTGCCCGCCAACGTTACTCGCGCGGGAGGATCTTGTTATGCTAATATGCACCAACGGTTGGGTTCCGTCGCGAGACTGGTGAATGCAAGTCATCAATTTTCCACAATGATTCTGAAATGCTAGCGTGCACCCACCTCGTAGCAACGCTCGCCTCCACTTCGACTATGATATTTCTCTTTCAATTATGCGACATTAACCGGAGAGCATTCTACTTACATTTGAATTCTTGAGTTTTCTTCCAATTAAAATCGAACTCTGGTGTTGGATACAGGGATTCTTACGATTTGCATTTAGAAGCTAAAGAGCCTGCAGTGTCGTAGCCATTTCGATTCGGATGCTTTTGGCGAATATCAATGGCTGAGCGGGGGAAATGACGGGAGATTATCAGATTGTCTTATTGCGATAGGCTTTCAAGCGACCGCCCAATTGACCGAGGCACCTGACGCTCGATGAGCGTAGAGAGAAATTTCGAGCAAAGCTCTTTCTTCCTTTTGCGTGCGTTTAATTATGAGATTTAATTAAAGCGCGGTTTCCACAGGGGCGTGCGCCACTTTGAAAGAGCGCAAACACACGCTCCGAACTGCAAGCCGGCAGCACCACTTGCCGAGACATCAATTCTCTCGGCTCTGCCCTAGCTGGTTCTACTTACGCAACTGCTAGCCCGTTTTCGAAATATACTTCTGCCATTCGAGGATCAAAACTGCACATTTCTACTTTTACGCTCGCCCCATTTTAATTATCAGCGCGCGCAACGATTTCCCCGCCTTTTCACCTGGCATTTGCATAATGCATTCTTGATCATTTTATGCCGCCAGTAATTTCATCACAAACAAGAAACAAAGAACTGGTAGGTTGGGTGATTAAGGCGGGGATAATATTTGAATACTTTCCCTTCGGAGTTAGTAAATCGTTGGTTTAGGGTCGAAGTAAATAGAGGTCATTTCTTCGTGTACCGGCGCAACAAATGCGCTGAGAGTTGAGGGAAAACGAAAAAGAAAACATCAGGGGTCGTTAATGCGTTAAGTATTGCAGGCGAAGTAAATTGGTGTGCCCGCTTCTGTCCACATACGTTCGCTCGTAAATAAAATAAAGCACGTGCACGGTAAATGCAAGCCAGCTCGCAACCAGCAGTGCCGTTTTTGTCGCCACACTTTCGTTTCGGCTGATGCATTGTTTAATGTTCGACAATGCAGCAACCGGGCTGTTCCTGCTGGGAACCTGGCCGTGCAAAGAATGCCATGGCAGTAATCAACAAATTGCTGGCCCGTCAGCGTTTTGCAATGCTCTCAGACAACACTACTCTATACCTCGTAACATCTCGTTAGCATGGTGGTTGGCCACGCGCTCTTTGAAAAGCGCGAATGACGGATCGAAATTCAATTAAAAAAGTGGACTCGCTGGATGTGATCTTAAAGAGCAACAGCCGCCCGCCAGTTGTCGAGCACGGGGAGAGAAATTGGAAGGTAGAACGAGTGGCGGCAGCGTGTCTAGTGCAAGCACGGGGCCTTCAATTTCACGAGAGGGAACTCGCTTTTAGCGAGTAATGCTCGCGGCGGCTGTTCACTCCAGCCGCGGTGTGCGTTCACAGCGCCAGAGAGCAGCGGAGTATCAGCCATCTAGGAGATATTGCATCAAACGCATGCGAGATTAACATTAAATAATCCGGCGAACTGGCGGGGCCACGTGTGCACTATATATAATTGATATTAATGCGGTACACAGTGCGCTCGCCTCTAAGATTCTTCATTATTCCACGCCACGAAGCCACGATACTTTTTAAACAGGATGCCGCCTGGATATATACTCTCCGCTCATATTTCTCCTTTACTCTTTATTTATCTATTTGTCTCTATCTTCGTCCCTAGGGAAGGGAGTACGAGGCCGTAATCGCACGCCCGAGAGTAATTTCCCGAACGAGGATCGAATGATTCGTAAAATGTACTGTGCGCCCCGTCGGTGCGTGGGCCGTAAATAATCGCCGGAGGATCCTTGGGTGCTTTCAACGCCGGCGGTCTGCAATCTAATCGTCGAAAATAGTGTTCCGAGCGGGCTTTCGATATTTCTTGTGGCCGCTGCAGCGTAGAAGTAACGAGGGGAATCTGTGAAACAGGACATCAATTCATGGGGGATTGAAAATTCTGCGAATCCCGGTCGTAATGCTTGAACGTACGCGCCCACATTTTGATGTAGCTTTCTCTGATCAGCCGATTTATTCCGAAACCATAAATATATCAAATTTATAGTCATAGACGGGTTAACGACTAATAACTATGCGCACCAATTGGCTTGTGCAGACTGTAAACCTTTATGTATCATTAATATTAACCAACGTCATTGCGACATTATGTGCCAAATACAGTGATACATGAAGGTTTATAACATTTTTTATTATACCAAAAACTAGATCAGAGTTTTTCGTTTCTCACTATCCATGGTCAACCCGGACCTACATTCATTGAGTATCGAATTGTCCGGCCTCTGTCATAAACTGATCGTCGGACTGAGAAATTTCCTGACTGCCTGACCCGAGAACAATGGAAAAACATGCATTAAACATAGCCCGGAGAATGATTTACCGATGGCAGAGGCGGCCCTGGTAAAGCTTCGCTTTCCCATTCGCGTTTTCTCCACACTATTCCCAAGTGCTGCGCCGTTTCAGTCCTCCGGTTAACAGTACGGTCTGCTGCCGCCGCTGCTGCCGGTGTGATATTGAATTTCCGTGATTTCCGCGGCACCCCTGGTGCACGCCCACCTACGGAGTGCGGTACTCGTCTCTCTGACCTTTGAATAAACCCTATTCCCTCCCTGCGTTTTCACGGGAGATCCTGCTAATTATTGTGAACCGAAAATAGAAAGCCTTTTAAGCGCCTGACTTCCTTTCTCCCTTGCTTCGGTGGGGAATAAAGTTCCCAACGAGCGCGTGACGGCCAACTCTTGCGGCCACGCTGGCTGGATGGGATGGTTGCTGGCATTGTAGCAGAGAAATTACAGGAAGTTGACACGAAGGACTAGCGACCGAGCCAGAGGAAGATGATTTCTAAGCTCGGCAATAGCCAATCATAAAAAATTCCGATACCTAAATGATGAAAGTTCGAGGACGAATTCGGATCTTATTACGTATCTGTCAGTATAAGCTTATCGCGGAGAGTAATGTTGACATTAAGTAATCGCGATGCTAATATTTGATTTTATGTAGATATTTTGCCAAGGTTAGACGAAGTCTACAAACATTTTTTATAATTTCAAAGTAAGCGACAGCTTCTCTTTTCCTGCCACAGAAATTGCCAAATAATTCTCAATAGCTCTACCCTGACCATCTCACAAGTTATTGCACACAACAGAGCGAGCGTGATAAAACGATGTAACGTGAACCCGATTTAAGAAGCCCGATGAAAGAATGAGGCGAGGCGGGGGGTTGGGGGTGGGACACGGAAGAAACCGCAAAGGATAATTCAAAGGCATTGCAAGGCCATTCGAACGGACTGTAGTGGCGAGAGGCTTCTCTTAGCAAGCCGTACTCTCCACCGTCCAATCATCCGGCACAAGCCTGATGGAGCTGTCAACTGCAGAATTGGAGGCGAATGGTCCGTAATGGATTTCTCTGTAAACGCGGACACAACGCGAAAGCCGCGAAAGGAGTATCGGGCTGGATAAATATTTAAATTGGTTGAACACCTACACCCCGATGGGGCGTGAGGACTCCGGCGGGCGGGTTGGGTGGAGGGGGCTGGGGGTTGGCTGTACGAAACGACGGAAAGAGATATTATCCGGTGATGCACGTCGCCACCCCACCACCTACCCAATAAAGGGTTCGATGCATATTTATAGACGCGATGAAAAAGCTCGGCACACACTCTCTCTCCGAGCTGTCGGACAAAGTCGGCCACGGCATTTGAGAAGAGAGCGGGGGCGCACTGGAGACAACACTAATGTTTATGCAATCGAGCGGTACCGCTGGAGGAAAAGTGAGAGGACGATTGCGTCGTGAATTCTGCGCCAGGCTTGTTTTGTAAATTCGATGCTCCGCGTCGCATTCGAGCAACCCCTTTCAACACCACCCCGGCACCGCCCTGCCTTCATACCGACGGTGTAATAAATAAAGATTTCCTGAATGTCTGAGTGAATTGCGCCCCAAGAGGGACTTGATTGGGAATGTTGATCAACCTATGTCAGTGTGAAGAGAAATACTTAGACGATACCCTTTATTGACCCCTGCCTATTCTGCCTTCTCTTCTTCGTGCACTCATTGGCAGTTACCACTAAGGCGATTAGACTTGCTGCTACTAACTTGCCCGTTTCACCGGGAGTTCATTCTCTTGCAGATAATCATATTTTTTTGTCTCTCGCTGGTCGCACAGGCAGCAAACTTGCCGCAGTACAAATTATGGTAACGCGATAACAAATCACGATATAGCATTGCAGCCGGGCCTTTAACTTTGCTTAAGTTTGTTAGCAGCACAATTTTAAGGGCTTTCCTATAGCTTAATTCCAATTAGGATAACCGTGCACCAGAATGAATCGCAGAGCTACGCGACGAAAGGATTAGTGTAGTCGCCGCAGTCACGGCAGTGCCGCGGATTGAAAGGACTACGGAAAAGAAAGCCTCAAAATCCAATTTCCGAGACTTAGTAGCTTCAAACACGCAGCGAGGGCTCCTTATAATCCTATAGCGGGACGCAAGGTTTTGGTAGCGCCCGAAGGGTCGCCTAACCGTACAACTGTAACTTAACTTACGAGGTTCCCTCGTCGTCCTCGGGATACGAATATTCTTGGGGAATTTGTGGCGCGGTATAATACGTAGCAGCCCCCCACCCAATCCAGTACAGAACCAAATCGCATACATCCCAGCCGGCAGCATGGCAGGGCACAGGGAATTGCTTTCGGGAGAGGTTGCACTCTCGATCTCCATTACTAATCCCGCTTAATTTCCATTACTAACCTCCGCTAATTAAGCAGTTCGCGAAACTTTCCGCTTCCCCTTAACCCAGCCCGATCCAAGACCGGCAGTCATTCCCTAGATGATAGGTCTGGTACTTTTTAAACTGGCACACTGAGGAATCCAAGCGGCCGTGATACGTCAGCGCCGGCTGCCATACACTGTTCAGTAGTATAGGTCAGTCATTGTTCCGCCATAACTAGCTGCCTCCGCGACTCCGCGTGATGCAGGCCGCGCCGGCTGATTTCGTACATGGGTTTCGAGCGTCCTATGACAAAGCCCGATAATAACTATCCGGCCAACATATAGCCCGAAAACGTTTCACCAGTTTGCCAATAACGATCGCTGCTGTCCTGGCCGATTGGAACAGTATGCTCGTAATGAAAAACCGGGTACAAATCGTCGTCCGTTTAATGACTCTGCTCTTGTGTCTGTCGGCGGAATCTCGTTTTCACGAATATTACACTTTCAAGCCAATATACTCTTCGAGTGCAGTGTACTTGGAACAATGTAAATTGCTTTGAAACTTATTAGGTCTCTTGAAGGTATCACTGTCGAAATCCAGCGATGTTCGCCGTATTCTCTACTTGCTTGCCTCAATAATCACAGCTTCTCGAGAATAAACGTATTTGAAGATTAGATGTCGAGAAGTGCTGTTTTTGGCGCGCTACAATTCCTTACTCGATGCATTGAAAAGCCGAAAGTGCGTCTTTTTAAACACTCTGAGTGCACTTGGAATTTGGCGAAGGAATCACTGGCGCTATAGTGACTCGATCCCGTTGTATCCTATTTTTGTATCGCCACTGCAGTTAGATTTATCGTCGGGGGCGTTGGCGAGATGGCGAGACGGGAGGAGGCAACTCCGAAGGTACAAGGAGCAGGAAAAGTTATAATTGGTATCACCGGGATACTTCGAGCTCTTCCAATATAGCTGAAGTAATGGTCGAACTCGCCGTGTCCTTTACGATGATCACGGTGTGTTCGACACTTGCCGCAGCTGGTACCACATTATTTCTCTCTCTCTCTCTCCCTCTCTCTGCTCGGCTACTTCGGCGCGCGGGGGTTCGCCCCCGTCGGCGAGCGATTTCTATTATTTTCGAGCCGGGCTTCTTCTTTCGCCCAGCTGTTTTCTCCTCGGTGGTCATTAAGCACAGGCAAAGAGGCCAGGTCGGCTGAGCGAGCGCGCGAACGAGAGTGGAGTGAACGGCAGCCAGTAGGCAAGCAAAAGCTCTGAAGCTGCGGATGGTGCAAGGAAATTTTCCGGGTCGAAGTGGCGCACCGGAAGAGCGGAGCTCCACCCGGCCGACAACTAACGCACCACCGCCACTGCCGGGCGCGCTCTCCGGCTCTCCCGCACTACCGGAGACAGACAGGGTGGCAGCCAGGGATACAAAAAGGAAGAAAGTGACGGTGCCGTTAGAGAGAACTGGTTCTCAGGAAACAAAGGACACGAATTAAGAAGGGCGACAATGAGTGAGGGCGGACGCCAGGTAGGAAGAAGCGGGAAAGAGGGGGAACGAGTGGGAGAGCGAATACGAATGAGCTTCCCTATAACAGTCCAGTCACATTTTTAATCCGACAGAACTTTTTGAATTACGGTTAGCCGTGAGAGGCCATCGGGAAGGGGCGCGAGCGAGAGGGCTCGGTGTAAGCGTGCACAGTTGCGGCAGAGGCGAAGCTGGGGGAGGAAGCAAAGGGCAAAAAAGATTATATTCCTCTCTAATGGTTCCTACTCACTTTGCGCGAACAAGTATACCCTGTGTTCCGGCAGCCGTCGTGCGCGCCGCAGGTTCACCGTCAGTCGTGGCTTCGTGCTCTGTCTGCGCTTGGACCGGGAAGATTCATTAAAAAAGTCTCCCGCCTGGCTTGGGGTCTATGGGGAGTGAGGGAGCGAGCGGGCGAATGGACGGACGGGCAAATGCCCGAATGAGAATGCCGTGGGACAGCGGGAGGCTCAGTGAGAAGAGAAAGCGAGTGAGCAAGCTAGGCAGAAAGAGACGCAGGAGAAAGAGAAGCGGAAAAACGAAGAAAGAGGAATTCTTTGCCGCAAGCCAGCCTGCGGCCAGTCTCTCGGTTCCTTCATACTCTTCCTTCTTTTGCCGTCTTCTCTGCCTTGGTTCGCCCTCTTTCTTCCAGGAAGACTCGCCCGCCTTGCCTTGGCTTTCCTTCTTTCGACCCGATCCTTGCCAGCCCTGCTGCTGACGTTTTATACGAGCACGCGCGCCAGCTCTTTATTGCGGCCGCATGGAAAATAATTGCGGCTACCTGGGACACCGAGAACCCGCCAGAGATTGCCTCCGCAAGGATTCGAAGTGATAAACATCTCTAGCGATGTTAATAATTAGGTCAAACTGGAATAAATGTGCGATGCTTACTGAAATTGATACTCAGGGGCCCTCATTCAAATTGACCAATCTGTAAGACTTTGGGTTAGATACCGCATACAGAGATGAATCAGTAAATACGGGAAACGCCGTTGGCGCAGGGCTGTCACAATTCACGCTGGGTGGTAGAGGGTAGTAATAAAACGCTCAACGACGCTATAATTGGGAACGCACACTGGGGCTGCACTCTTGGAGAAAGGGCTGCGCCGTGATTCAACAATGCCTCTAACATTGCCGCCGGCACGATCCTCTATCCCGTTAATCTCATAAAACGTGCCGCAGCTTTAAAGGTCGGTAATAAAAGGCATCCGCCACCCTCCTCCTTTCTAGTAATGAAATAGCAATGAAGATGATTATTTTCTTGCATTAGTTCGCCCGCTTTATACCATACCTTCTCTATCAATAATACGAAATATTTCGATGGTGCGAAGAGGGTGTTCATGCATTTTCAAATGACCGTAACGTACATGGGAAGATTTAAGTCGAGTATCCAAGTTGGAAAGGCGAAATTAACGGTGGAAGGGATGAAAAATTCATGGGATCGAGCGGCAAAAAGAATCAAGTTTCCGGACAATTAATCCAACAGTGAAATGCCGTCGGAGGAGTGGAGGCAACAAGCCCGTTGGGCTCGGTCACGGTCGTACTCGACTTCTTGCTTAATATCTCTTCTCGAGAGAGCGCGGCCGCAAGCGTTGCATCACCACTGCTCTGATTCAAGGGAGATCCTTTATCTTCTGGATCCCCGAAGGGACGTGACCATAGCTCCGACCCGTGTGATTTTCGGCCAAGCTACTTTCGCCCCCGGAGGCATCCTGTTTACCTCGCCAATTCGCCGCTATTATTCCTTTTAATTGGCCTCGCCGCTGCCCAGCGGAAAGAAACCTGTCGGCTGCCGGAACCCGTCGACCGATCTACTTTCTTCAGTCGACAAGTGCTCCGGAAAGATGGTCACTTGTTCGGCGTGGCAGCGTCTTTATTCTCGAGCGGTGACGTTTAGTCGTTCAATGATGCTTGCGGATTGCCGTGCACCTATTTTATGTCCGATTGAGCGCGGGAGGAGGATACACGGTGGCTTTGGAAGTCCCGAATGTGACTGGGTATCGCTGGCTGTTATGCGACCCTGGCGACGCCGGCGTCGCAGTGGAAATAGCGCTCGCGATGAAACTTTAGAAAAGGTATTCTACTTTAAGCACAATGGGAATCCTTGAGCGCGCTTCTGACATTAAGTAGCTGCCGTGGCTTTCTGAAACTGCTCACGGCTACAGGGCCATCCTTTTCGGATTGTTTTCCGACCAGGGTCTTGTGTTGGCTCCCACTCCGCTTTTCAATGTGCTTACTGGCTCTGCCTCCTGTCATTGCCCGTTCTTCATCCACCCTCGTCACTGTGTACCCCGGCTGTTAGTGTACATTATTCTCGAGTGCCGATGCAACGTTAACAGAGATGTTATTAAAGCCTGCGATAATATTTGCGCGAAATTAGTGTCGGCTCGGTGGTACTGTGTAGACTCTTGTCGCTTATTACGCTTGAGTGAGAGATTACGACGCAGGCTGAGGGATTTCGCTTTTAAGGAATTTATGGGGAGCTAAAGGCCACTCTTCCAAGATGCAATTTTGCCTCTCAAGGAATCGACGTACAGTGTCGCGATACGTCTCATTTAAATATTACAATTAAAGTGTCTCTTGAATTAACTATCGTGTAGTACTAGACATTGCAGTTTGGAGGGGTGGTTCGGTTATGTCGGTGTATAGAGTGCTCGAAGCAACCGTTCTGAAGGCGAGGCGGGGCGGTGCGACCACGTGGCTTACACTTACACGAAGCAGCACATATATATCGACGCTGCCGGAGGCGTAGATTCTCACTTAATCCGCTGATCGAGATTTCATCTCCTGCACTTTGAAAGGCGATTAGAGACCGTCTTATCCCCCCGTGCGCCGTGCTTCCAGCCGACCTGGGTTCCAATCGAGCTGTCATGGCTGTTATTGCCCCATCTTAAGTTCTCTGGATTAAGACGTATCGATTTGTGCGTCCGCAATTCTTCCCGCACATCCACCGAACTGATAAGCTGCACACTCGTGTCCTATATTCCTCAGTATTTGAACTAATTTCCTTCCAAATACGGAGAGAATGATTTGGGATAAAACCTCATTATTTTCAGGGCTACGTAATTGGTACATTTCTCCATTTAATGAATGATCTTAAATCGGATACTGACCAATGGAGAATCATCATGCCCTATGACTGCGCCCATAAAAGCAGATACAATAGAATCGCCGACCTTTGTGATTTAGCACCTTCTTCGATCCATTATTCATTGGAGCGCGTATTGAAAGGCGAATTGAATATATATATCTGTTTGCCGGCCAGCGCGTAGTTACCGAATTTGATCAAAACGACAATAAACGGTCGCTAATTCGCCATAACTGAATCTGCAATGTTTCACGGGAGGCAGGGTGGCTTCTGAATAATAGAAAAACACGCGCAGGAATTACAAGACCTGTTCGTAAATCGTCCGCGATGCATTACCGCAGTCAAACCGTCGCGCTCGAGAGCGTTTTGTTCTGCTGGCAACGCGTATTGAATCGCGATTGTTCGCAATGCGATATGGTACTCGCACAATGCTCTACCCTGGACAATTAGTTCGCTGGACGGCATGAAATCATAATATAAAATTACCGGTAATTTATTACTCTTAGTGAAACCTAAAAGCCAGGTTTATTGAAGAAAGAGTTTCACGAGAAAAAACGGGATCCTTAAGTGTTTGGTGCTCACGTTGCTACGTCAATAGTACTGCTGGTACCAATCGCTCAACGCTCCTCGGAACTCTTTCTACTCGACGACTGAATTATACCGAGTGATCTTCACGCCGATCTTAAAGAGCAGGCCGAGACGAGAGCTTTTAGCCGGTGCATGCAATACCGGCGAAACAATTCTCCCCAGCACTTCCAAGTAATTCTCGCCGGTCCACTTTGCCGCAGTCCTCGTCGTCGTCGTCGTGGTCGTTCGCAATGCTGTGGTCGCGGCCGTCGCCGCTGTTTTACACGCGCGTGGTAGAACATTTTAAATCCTGTCCCGGGGTTTAACATTCCCTCTCGGAGCGCGCGTAAGAGCGAGCGTGGCGTGGCGGGGCTCCGGGCCCCTCGCCCCTCCGAGGGGGGGTTGCAGTAGCCGAGGAAGAAAGATGGTGCGGCCGCGCGGCAAAAAGTTCCAACGCTAAGTGTGTCTGACGTTACTGTCTTGCTTCTCTTTTATTGTGTATAATGCGCCACTTTCCTGCTCCCTTGCCCGTTGCCTCCTCCCTTCCTTCGGGCCCTCCCGGGCCCTCTCGCGCCCTTACCGGATGCACACATAGTTTCGCTTAGCTGCATTCTCGTGGCCCGAGCGACCCCGGCGAGTGAGTTCGCCCTTAGAACATCGTAGACGACGGCGACTGCGAGAAATTCGAGTGCCGCGCGCTGCCGAGGTTTTGACGCGGCATGTAATGCGCGCGGACGGCATCGATTCCATCGGCTTGTGCCAGACAATAAGGTATTCCTGCGGGAACGAGCCACCCCGACGTCGTCGTCGTCGTGGTCTCGATCGATTCGACTGTCGGCATATCGTCTACTTATACACCAGCCCCTCCTCCTCGTCCTCCTCGGCCTCCATTACCAACTCCTCCCGGCCCTCCGACGCCCACCAGCCCCGCCACCTCCGCGCAAGTGGTTTTTCTGCGTCAGGAAATAGGTCACTGCATTGTAACTGGAAGAGAGTATAATGCTCCAGTTCTTGTTGCGAAACACAGACGCTTCGGATGCTCCCGCCGCTGTCTCTGGCAGACTGGCATGCTCGTTGCAATCAATGACGGGACAGTGGGTATTAGCCTGCCCCGGGTATACCAGCCCTTCCGGAGGCCCACGGACGGGAGGGGCGTGGAACGGCCGGGCCGGGAAGAGAATTCCCGACTCATTGCTTTCGCTTTACAACAGACACTGGAGAGCGGTGACAATCTTTTTTCGAGCGGCCCGGAGCGAACATAGGCGGACGAGGACTGCTGGAAGTTTAAGATCGGACCGGCTACTTTTGACGGGAAATGTATATGCGCCCGCTCGCGCGCACCCTGTCCTCTCTCACGTGTCATTTGTTACGGACTTATTTGGAGCGCTGCCAGAAAATGTGCGGCAGCTTCTACTTCGCGTCAAGATCCATAGATAGCGGAGAGCGCGGTAGTCGGGCGCTGATTACTCAGCCATTTCGGCCAATCAATGAGAGGGCCATTCAGTCCGATTGGCTATTCAAAAAGTACCCCCGCTGTCTTTTATCGGGATTATGCCCCGTTTGACAGCCGGGGGAATAAAGAATTAAAAGAGCGTCAAGCGCGCGGGAGTAGTAACTGAATTGCCTGTCTCCAAGATAAATGTTCTCGGCGCCTTCTGTACAATACGGTGCAGCGTGCAGAGTGCAGCGCGTTGCATCCACTTTTACATCCACCTTCGACCCAGGAGAGACAAGGAACGACGCTCCTGGATAGTAGGAATGGGGGTTATCATAAATATTTTCAAGCACCAAATTGCAGTGGCAGAACCGTTACCCATGATGCCCAATGGTAACAAGGTAGAAGGACCGGACTCGCTCAACTATTCTCACCGAGGTAATTACTCTTTGACCAGCGAGGAGCAATTATTAATTGGGTGCCGATGCGCTCATACACCGCAAGCCCGAGCCGGATTCCAAACTGGATTTAGCGATCTATCGAGTGCATTAGCTGCCGTTTACGTCTTCCACCTCGCTACCGAGTGTTCCATAATGCCTAGCGAGCTATCGATCCCGGCCCAGCAAACTAGCTGGTGATACGACGAAACTTCGCCTTCCCGGCGCGAAGTCTCTTTCCTCTCTGCCATCTCGGTGCACCCACACCAAGCCGTGCGTTCGCACACTCACGCGTATACCTGCGCATCTTCCCCGGGATCGATAAACTGTAAACGATTTGCCAGCCGATGCATTTACTTACCCCTTTATCGCCCGGTACTTTCCGTTACCAGATTGCTTCTTTACATGGTGCGGCGGGCAACCTGATCGATTAACCTTGCGCATCCTCTCCCGTGTTGCTGCTTGTGCTGGTCACACGATATCACAAGACGCCGAAATGCCAAAATTTGTTTTTGCATCCGATGATATTTCAAGTAGAGATGATCTTCCCGGCTGCAGTCTCGCCAATACCAATATTCCTCGCTCTTCTTCGCCGTATAGCCACCCCACCTGCCTTTACCAGGCGTCCACACCTGCTTAAATCAGAGTAGAGAAAACTCATAAGAGAAAGGGAGTGCATGAGCGCGTGCGGGTGTTATATGAACGTGCTTACCATCGCAATATCGAGCTGCATAAATCAGTGAGGATTATAGATTTAACGAGGTTACATCGAATACGTTAATGCCGGTCCGGGCAGGCATAAAAACATCAAGTGGTGGTAAACATGGAAAATCGAAGCATCTCTGGCCTCGCGATGCGACGAGAAATGGAGGCCGCGAGGGGAGAGGGGGCAGAGAAGGAGAGAGGGAGAGATTTATGAGTAAACAGGATAAGCGTGAGTGGAAATGGCGGAGTATGTGTAACTTTTGCCGGCCAGAGATCGGTAAACCTTTTGCAACAACGCACGCAGCATCTACCTATCCGGTGCCCTCGCGGGAAAAACCTTATCACACCATACAAATGCGCAGCATAAATTTAAATCGGCTTAAGGGCACATACCGACGGCCAGTTAATGTTTAATAATTTCGGTATCGCACAGTGCGAACACCACAGGTTGTGCGGTCCACACCTCGCCAAGTAATTATGGTGGGAAATAATCAAGTGAAAGAGAAACGTCCGTGCTGAAGCTGAAGCTGAAAGCTTTCCCGCGGAAAATGCGGTGTTAAACGGATACACTATTAGTTTCGGGGAAATTATACGGACCTCGAAAAAATTTTCGAAAAAATTAGCTTGCTGTCGCCGCGGGCGAGGTAGATGACGCCATACTAGCTGTACTTGTGTTCTGTTTTACATTTTCATATTAATAACGAGACTCGGTAGAGTATTTCATTCGCGATAGTTGGTGTTGGTGATATTTTTACTTGCCAATGTAAACTTTTACATTTTAATGTTTTTCGGAGGATATTATGGATTTTGGGCGGTACTTAACTTATGAGGGGTTAAACTATACATACGTATATTTGCCGGGTAGAGTGGAATATAGAGAAATTTTATATCCCCTTAGTAAAAGAGCAAAAGTGACCCAGGGTGTAATTATTTAAATCTCGTTCCTATCATGGTAGCCGACTTTAATTCACGTGGTTTTACCCTAAGGCTGATAGTATCGCCCTGTCCAATTCAAATAACCTTTTGTGTTGAAGCCAGAGTATGTATGGTATTTTTGTTCCTCCCTCCTGACCAATACATATTGTGTTTTTAGCTCGTGCCATTTGTTTCGCGGGGTGTGTTACATGTAAACTTGTTCTTGCTGCCGGAGGTTCAGTATAGCAGTATATATCGACTATTCTCCGGCGCGATTGAATCACAGGGCGAAAATTACGAGTGCGGGGGTGATCTATATGTATACGATCGCCCTGTAGAGTGGGAACCGGAGTTTTTGCCGCCGCGCCGTTAATTCGCCGAGCATTTTTTGGGGCCGGTCAGATCGTAAAGCTGACGTATAACGCGAGATGACACCTCACCGGAAATCGCGTTCACCGATCACCCCGCATCGAAGCCTCCTCCGCACGGGACCAGCCACGATCCTGTTTTATTTAAAAACTTTGACGGATCATTCGCGGTTTACTGGCGCCGATTCACTCGATTTTACGTGCGTAATCGTTTCCTGACTGTGATCCATCCTCGTGCCGCGCCCGCACTCCCCTTTAATGGTACAGTAAATTCAGATTAAAAGCTCGCAGCTCGAGCGTCACTATGTGTACGAGCGCGCTTAATATTTCGCCCGCAGCACGCTTCGGCTTCGTGTGCGTAAATTCTGCGCACCGTGCAAAGCTTCTGCCTGCCATTTATGAAAGTCTGACAACGAGAGCCGAGGAAACATCCGTCCGCTTTCTGAAATTAACTTTCTCGAACATTTCGTATCATCTCGTCTTGAACATACGGCCACGAGTTTCAAGAGAAACTTTTATTGCAATTCGTTATCCAGGGCTTTTTGTAGTCTCCGACATTTTCCAGTTAACCTTGGAAAAATCGCCCAAAATACATATGACCAACTGTCTTCTATACAATTTTCAGGAATATTATTTGGAGCTTTCATTGTAGAACCAAGGGGCAGCCGGTGCAAGTAATACGCACATTTGCAGGAATGGCAGCTTTAGCGCGATGAGAGGGAAATTTTCCGCCATTTATCAAAGCAGAAACCTTTGCAATCTGCCAGGATTTAACGAGATGACTGAAAAATACGTTATCATGCGTTGCCGTGAAACGTACGTGATACGTCATAAATCGCCGAAAAATCATGCGGACCATTATTACACCCGTATTCAGTAGTTCTGCGCTCCATCGGAGCGACATGCAAAGCCGCGCATACATATACATATTTATCCGTGCCACGAATTTGTTAAGCACCGACATGCCGATGCCGCGATTCGCCTCGCGACGCTCCTGTAACGAGCACCGATTGTTTATAATGTTGTTTATCAGTGAATTGCCTGGTCGCGGCCAGTGTTCGCCCAGTTTTATTCCTGCCGTAAATTATTTCAGCCGCTTTTCCGTCGGTAGCACCTGACAAGCAATTAATATAAAAGCGACGCGTGCTCCGTTCCCGGCTCGACTGTCTCCCAGCGTCTCCCACCACGTTAACGAGAGGACATTTGTTAAAATAATCCAGAGATAGCCATCCTTCAAGCTCCACCATCCACGAGACACTGTCAGACAATGATAACCCGTCAGCCTTTCCTTGAGGTAATCGGCCCTAATCGCAAGCGCCCTTACATCGCCCTTCCCTCACCGGGACCTATCAGTACCTAAACAGATATCCGAAAAAATCAATCACCCTCAGATTTACTGGTCGCAAAATACAGGAAAATGTGTAGAGATAAAAAGGACCTGCCGCCGATCGATAGTCGTGCGGGAAGCCTCTTCTTGACTGTTATGTAAACAAAATCTCACGATTCAGATACGCACTATTGCCCCGGTGCCCATCTTTCCACTTGTAGTGGATGTTTGTGGGAGTTCGTTTCGTTTGGGATGGCCTTCGATCGGCGGAAATCTAAAGGGGTGAATCGAATTGAGCCTCAGCAATACTTGCTCGATCGTACTTCCGAATTAGGTTTCAAGTATAGTGGAATGTGAGATTGAATTTTCGTGGACGGTGAAGTCCTTCGCCGAGGCCCCCAAGAGGCACTCGGGCTTGCACGGATGGTAAAAGGAGTAGCATTGGGTATGAGGCAGTGACGGTGGCAAGGCTGCCGGTGATTGCAATTTTATTGCCGGCGCGGTGGAGAACCGATTTGTTCCAGTTGGACGAGAACGATGAATTATCAATTTTCTGTCCCCGCAATCAATTACGCTTGCTCTGTCGACTGCTGTGGTTTTTCTTTTGTCGTACTCGCGCCCTGCCAAAACGGCTACGCTGGCGCGGCCATGGTGTTGCGATCGTTCATTAATTACATCTCACGCCACGGCGAAACATCGCCGTTACCGTGCTCGCCTCGCCCGATACAGCCACGTGCGATAATTCTGTGATGATAACGGGGCCAATCGAACGATTTGTTCCGAGGGAAATTGTTCCCGATTTTCTATACAACACTTTGAGCCATCAATTGTGAGCTCGTTCTATCTCAATATCGGCCAGAATTCTGTTATTCGAAGAAGTAAGAATGCCGTGCTTGAAGATAAGATTTCCATTGACAGTTCAGATGCTCAAAGTTGACACCTGATAATTATAGTTGGACTTAATCGACCGAATCATATGTCATGCATTAGTTCTATGTCGAAGAAGAGTATCTACTATACACGCTTCTACTCAATTGACAATTTCAATGGAGCTGCCGAACATTCCTACTTGACTCCTTACTTTTTGCAACGAATCCTTCTGAGACTCACTGCAAAAGCAGCAAAACTTGTGATCCAGAAGGATTCTCTTAGTACACTTGGTGTCACAGATACTCGGCAGTTTTCTATCCAAATACCGGCTGTTACTGTCAATGAGAGCCTTCCGTTTGAAAGAGGAATGCGGCCCATAGATACACACAAGATACCAGGAACTCTGAGGGCCCGCAAGCAAGGGCCAGAGGCACCTCAACGATCTCAGGGAATTTTCACGCCAAGCTCTCGAGCACAAAGCAACCAACTCCTAAAGCGCTCGCTGCGAACAATTTGGGGAACGATTTGCTGGGCTTTGAAGTCGGCGAAAGTTCCGTGGCCCGGCGGGGAAATATTTATCGGTGTTGCTTTCCGAGGAAGGCAATCGAGCAGGAGTCAGGAGCGGCTCGAAGGAAGGATGGTGCCGCCGAAAGCGCGATACGCGTCTCCTTTGCATCGATTGGCTGAATACAAACAGAGTAAAGCCCCGCTGAAAGCCCGACACGCTTGATAGAATCTTAGAATAAAGTCCTCTTGCCACGAGCTATTGTCGATTTTCAGATGAATGCGGGTTTTAGAGCGGCCTGCTCCCAGCGGACCTACTCCATCGCGACCGGCCATCCTAGCTAGACTTTCCTCTATCGAAACCGCCTCGCCGACGGATTTACGCCGAGATACAATGTGCACTGCCTCTGAATAGCGACCGGTTTAGCCGTAAAGTAAATCGACTTGTTAAGGAATCTCGCCTTGCTCCGATAACTAGCAGTATTCACCTCCCTCTGTCGCCAGTTACTCGCGTTCTCGCTCTCCAATCGTAGATTCTTTTCGAATTTATTTACATTATGACAACAATCCGAATTACTAGAATGAAACAGGATAGTTGAATCATTAAGCTGAAATCAGTAGAAACAGACGTTTCCAAATCGTTTGCTAGACGATTTGTCACATTTTTTGCCTGTAACGTGGTCCCTGAAGCCCTGATAATGAAGATTTGTGTTGCTATTTTTCTGCTTGCGATAACACACTTGTCGATCCACTGCGAAGATGCATCTTTTGCCTAACAAACAATACAATCTTGCTTAGCGCCTTAATAAATATTGGCTGATTACTCATACCGTTTCTGTTAATGCGAACTTCCAATCCATGTACATTGACGTAACTCTCTTCCACAATTGGATCACAGTTCCTAACTTGTGCGTGTAAATTTCAGTGCCGCGCCCGCACTCAACTTTGTTCCCACGCGCCCAAAAGTGTGCCGTGCGAATTGAGTGAATGTTAAACCACCCTTGCATCGTCCATGTGTCACCTTCAGAATCGCTTTATTGCTTTCCTCTGCACGTAGATTCAAAGCGAACAACGAAGCTGCAATACATATTATAGTTGTATAATCAAGACCGGCAGGGATTACTATTAGAAATATCATAAGAAAAACCACTTAAAGACTTGCGAGCTTTTATGTAGCGAGCGTTGCTGGAATTTCGGTAGCTGAGTAAAATTCGAAACTGGTAACTTCGATAATAGGTCTAGTTATGTAAATGCACAGTGCACTAGATGCCAGCAGAGGGTCTGTGGCTCAATCGTATTGACTTGACGGGCTTGGTCTTCAGAAACTAGAGACTGAAAGCTTGGGTGCAAACGTTCGACTAGAATGTGGTTTGGCCGTAGCCGGGGCTAGTACAGGCGAGATAATGGTCAGTCGACTGTTCCCGATCAACGCGGCGACGGGCGGAGGGTTTAACTTTCGAATTTATGGGGTTGCTTAGTTCTCGTGGACCGAGGATTTTCCATCAGAATTTATTGACTTTGGGAAGCAACGCCTGAGACCCGAACAGTGAGAGAGGGAGAGGGAGTCTGTTCGTTAATGGAGACTTTCCCATCCGGTCCCGTGGTCCCGCGGCACTTCCGCACACAATATCCATTTTGGAAGGAGGTGTTGGACTGGGGGTGGCTCTAGGCCCGACTTAGTGCGTATCCCGCACCTTTGTCCCTCGAGTTTGGTCAAAGTACTAGGCGTATTATATACCGTCAACGTTAATTTCCAAGTGTAAGCCGCTGATAGTCACTTACCTCGAAATTGTGGCGCCCGGAAGGGATGTTTGTTAATTGGAATAAGTAACTCACCGGCACTTCGGCGATAGTTGTATTTGCACCATTGAAGATTCACGTGCTAATTAATGGTACGTTCGTGAACACAAACAGTTTACGAACTTTCCGCTTGACACGTCTCTCCGTCGCTGAACGTTTGAGTTAAAGTTTTATTTTCCCCCGGCGAATTTGTCTTTACCCGCTGTTTAACTTCCGACACACGTCACCGTCATCAGTTGGCTTGCGAATGAATTTGCCTCGAATTAATATAGTCGTTTTTATACTAGATTGCGCCCGATAGTTGGAAGGAATCATTTCGTTTTCATCGAGTGTTTCCGAAATCTGAAGAAACGATAGAGGCCAATAAGAATTCTGCACGTACTCAACGGAAGATAAGGAGAGAGTCGCGAAGAACTGAAGCAATTGGCAAAAGTGGAATGGCACTTGCCCGGTATAAAGGAGACTTATGGATTATGGACCGATTAAGCGTAATTAGATAAGTAATCGCCGGCTGTGACCAAAAACTTGGAGCATAACTATCGCATGGTTCGACCATCGGCCTGGTTTATCTTCGCCCGCAGAGGCGGCCGATAAGAAAGTTCGCAGAAAAACTGCAAAACTTCCCGTTGCTCCGAAAGCGGCAGAAATTCGGATAAAACTGCCGTACTTTGGTAAAGGCCTTTGGAATCCATTGAGATAACTGCGTGCGTTGCGAAATTACAGATCTTTCTTTGGCTATAGAGTAAACAGCTTCTTTCAAACGCCTTTAAGAACTATCAGAAACTGAGTAACCATCTGTATCTCCCAAACAAAGAATCTGAAACTCGAGATAGTTGAGAGCTTTGCACTTATTTTTTATCAAGAGTTTCAAAACGCGTATAATACTGTCGCGGAGTCTGAACTCAGGCAATTTCTCTGCTGAATAGAGTGCAAAAACACAATAAGTTCGTAAGTAACATCGTGGTAACCTGATTGTCCTGCAGCTGAATTGCTAAAAGTAACTCGTTTACCGAAAACAATACGGGCCGTGCTCGTCGTTGGTTAGAGGGAGCTCCAATACTTCTGGAAACAAGATCCTGCCCGGGACTTTAACCAGGCGGAGACAAATCCTGCGAGAGGCAGATTGCAACGGTGGCCCTGCACGATAGTCATGTCGCCCTGGAGTTTTCCCTCGTGTTCGCGGGTTAATATATTTCCCAGCATGCTGCGGACAAACTTTTTCTTCCACATGGCAGCCTAGGTTCAGCCGGGGAGAGTAAGTACGCTTCGTGCGAGCATCGGGTCTCCAACCTCGAATGTGAACAATCCAGTCTGCTCCCGATGCTGGAATTACATGACTCGGAAGTGAACTCTCCGCAAATTTCGACAAGTCCCTTTTTACCACAGTTTATATAATTCGTTTTACGTCATCCATTTTAGCGTAATAATGAAAGAAATAATAATGTTTCCGAAAGTAGAACAAATCATGTAAACATAATAGGTCGCCACTGTTATCTAATACGAATAATTTATTACTGACTGCTGGATATTTATTTCAATAGTCAATTTGTTTTCTTCCCGTTCGACTCGTAATACATTTCCAACGTTGGTCTTGAGACTAAATCGGCATGTAAGGAATACTCGATCCAGCGAGGAAGACCGTCTTGCCCTCGTGCAATAACATTATTTCAATGCTTGTTATTTCCTTCCCCTCGGTATTATGATACCTTAAGCATACCCATTTCGCCTGTGCCCACGACACAATGGGACCTGAATAAATCCCGCGGGAGAGACAGTCGGATGGCAATAGCATTGAAGAAAAATACTTATCCCGCATTCATAATTATTCCCTGTGTATGTATGTGTATGTATGTCTATCCCTTCCGGGACGGGGGTCCCTTGCTCATCACTCCCACTCGATTCGCCTCCGCCTCTAATCGTCCTGCGGGATCGATACTCCTTCGCAAAGAAGAAAAAGCAGAGACGGGAAGTGGTAGACCCGGATTCATCCACTAATGCCAGACCGATTCTTCTCCCATTTGACAATATATTATATGTATATATGTGTGTCTGAAGAAAGGGAATATCGGAAGGAGTCTCATTTTCTCATGTCGGGGAGAGACAGTCATTTCTTATTCACGCGAAAACCATGAGGAATCCAGTTGTAAAAAGATATCAGGCCTCGAGATAAATTTTCTCGAATGATTTTTTTCCTCATTTGGGTCCCATCATTCCTCACTTTGATCCGGAACCCCTGGCGAATCACTTGCAATACTGCCCTTATTGTTGGCCGTCCACCAAAGCTCGACGTATTCTTCATTCAGAATATTCCCCATTTCACATGCGGATTATTAAAAATGCGGGACGACGAAGGAAACAAATTATATCTGTTAGCCTGGGAAATTGAGCGAAACACCTGTGTGTTGGATTTCGAAAGAAATGTATTACTGCTTTATAGAATAACTTAGAATTTTACTGAACGAAATCCCATTCGTTGCATGAGTAATTATTAGTTAGTTTTAGTGCAGAATAGAAACCGATTGACGATTTGAGCATATCAACGTTTTGACGAGCATATACATATGCCTGAACTGAACATTCTTCAAATATATCGCGAAACTATACAACTCTGCGAGTAACCGTACATACCAGCCTCTTTTGGTGTTTTCAATTAAAGTTCCGCGCATACCAGAAGTATTTCGTTTGTCTATGCACTGTTTCGATTATATGTGGGCTTGTTCATATGATGCGATTGCATACAATTGCGATTTGCCGCTTAATTTGTCTAGAACATGTTCCGTTTTCGCAAATTAATATAAAAAGGGCCCCGCAAATCAGCAAAACTATTACTGAACAGAAACTCTGTAATACACCTGTATACTAAGTTGTGAATCCACGAGACAATATCAACATGACGACTTCATCCACATATGTATGCACCAAAGCGATACCGGCAGCGGAGTTCTTGAAATCTCAACTAAAATACGGATCTGTATGGAAGGTAGCGCCCCTGGGGGCGGCGTGGAAAGTGGAAGGCACATCACCAGCAAAATCTTGGAGCAGGAGGTGAATATCGGCACCAATACTTGGCTGCCTTTACAATTTGATGGAGTGACACTCGCGGTGGAGGGTGTACGTATGCACGTACGAATCCGTAGCGCGTTATTCTCGGTTCCCCCGGGATTCGGGGACTTCATTTTGAAATTCCATTCCGGAATTACGCGACGCCGTGGCCCCCGCATCTCGAGATCTTGCGATGCCGATCGTTCACGGACGCAGTCCCGTTATTTCCCGGGTGAATGCTGCACGCGTGAGCGATCCCGCCCCGGTAATTATAGCACTCCATCGTGGAATCTGCCGAATGGACATCTTTTTGCCGGATTAAAATGCTTGTGCTATAATACCCCACCTACACAAAGCCACCAGGCTCCCTCGCCTTCTGCTCCCTTGAACTCACGCTTACATATTTTCCAGGCCAGAACGTTTTTGGGAAACGAGGTAGTAGGGCTCGAAAGTAGGGTAGACCGGGCGGAACATTATATTGGTTGGTGCACCCGCAATACACTGGTTCTGTTATTCTATCTATAGCCAAACTTCCCATCCTAAACTTCACGACGTACATTTTCATTAGATTTGACCGGAATTTCCTCGGGATGTCACTTCTTAATGAAGAGTGACAAGCTTCAAGCTATGCGACAGTGTCAATCATGTCACTTTAGTCGTTTCTTTACAAACTTATCGGTTAATCGCATCTATGCCAGGATAGTATACTAAAGATAGGATAAAACTCGTTTTACGCGCAGCATAGTAAGACTGTGCGGTTTACTGATTAGGTTTTGGCGTCTTGTGGGCACTGAATCTAATCAGTGAGGAGAAAAGGATATTCTTATAACAAAGGCTATTATTGTGGGCCAGACGTTGATGTTAGCATAATGCTTGTATTAGTGGTGTGAGATAAGAATGTTGCTTCAGTCGCTCGGCTGCTCGCGTGTTACATGTTGATGGATCTCGAGAATCCAAGCAATTGGAATCGCGTAATGGCGGTATATCAGTTTTGCAGGATTAATAGCGGCTCTCCGATACAACCGCGTCTAGCATGGCTGGAAATCTGAAATTACTCTCAAGTGGTATTACGTAACTAGCATGGGATGATACCTGATGGTTTACGGGAATCATGTTAATCAGGGTGCACACAGATCCGGGGTGTACCGACTCGAGAAATGATGTAACATTATCCTGTGAATCCTCTGGTATGCTAGTATTATTGTGCGGCGCTGGCTGCCAATTGCTGGTAACGCGATCGACTGTGTCCTTGTGCTAACCGAAATATTATAGTTGGCCGATTCATTAAATCGAAGGTGGACAGCAATTAAAGCGTGCGGGGGATGGGCAACGCGCGTGCGGAACTGGAATGCGCGTTAGCTATGCATCAGCAACGAAGGCGGAACACAGCGGTTTGTTTGAAATCAGTCACGTGTTACGTACACCGTGAATAACAAGCAGCGCGCGAATAACCGGCAGCGCTCGCTCGTAACTCCATGTGTACAATGTCATTGGCAGGACTATCACTCGATATGGGCTGCCGTGAAAAACCGCAGCTATCGCCGGTTGAGCTTCAAATCATGCGGTAGCTGCCCACACCGGCCAGCCAGTACTATCGTTTATGAGAGCCCTACTCTCAACGCCCGAGTGACCATTTGATTTTCGAGGCCGATGATTTTAACTATTAGTGAATTCCTCTTTCCGTTCTGTGTCAGAAGCCTCAATTGTGTATCTGGTGGAAAGTCGACAACGGTCCAGAAATCCATATACTAGTCATGTTACCAAACCCTTTAATGAATACTGATAATGAATATGAACACTGATACGGACAAGTACAACTCCCGCAATAGCCTGTTTCGTTACATTATCTTGATTTATGACGCCGCGTAATAAATGCATTTCATTGACATCAACGAGGAACAAGCAGGGTGTTGAAAGCTAGTGGATTCATCGTCGCCGCAAGCACTACCTGGTGGTATTAAAGCAGACATTATTACATTTATTCCCGTGACGCACGCGAGACAAGATAGAGTTTGTTTTGTAGTTCACGTATGCACACGCATTGGGTGGTGGATTTCCTCACCACGACAAAGAGATCGGAGATACAAGGTGCTCGGTGGTAAAAAGGTCCTCATAGCATGCGCGCGGATCGTACAAGCGAGCACTGCAAGGCCAGCGTAGATAAAACCGATATGTCTAGAGAAAAGCGGGGAAAACACGAGAGTAACAGAAGCAGATGACTTTCATTTGCGGCTACAAGGAGGGAAGATGTAGCGTCGGCGTGGAACAATTAACACAGAGAAATGTCACATGTACGCGCGGTGATTTGCCCTCTGACATTTTCACGCACGGGTCTGGGCCAAGTTCTTATTCTCACCGGCCCCTGCCTACCCACCCTGTCCCACTGGAATCCTTCATTTATAATATCCGCATTCTTTTATAACTGTCATAAATGCGCAGAGAGAAAGAGAGATAGTGAGAACCTCTCGTCCTCCGAGTGCGAAATTTATGTTCCCACTCAGGCGGACCTTCTCTCGGCCTCGTATATTTCTATTTAACAATCAGCTATTATACTTTTACGAGGGGGCGCGCGAGGATCACGCGTGTATGGGGCAACTCGCGCGTATACGAGGCTGCTCACGCAGCCCCGCTTCCCCTCGGCTGAGTCCTAAGTGGGCACCCTCTTAGATAAATAATAAGACCGGGACCCTTTCCACTGCTGTATTCCTCTTGCTCTCTCTTTCTCTTCCTTATTCGCTCTCCCTCCTTTTCTCGTAAATATTCTTTATTACTGCGGACACGGCTTTCCACGGGTTACTCGGCGAAAGTTACTCTTGATTCTGTGGAGTCCTGCCTCTTTGATGTATTAAAGGATCCAGTCTACTCCACCTTGATAAACTGTGCTGCCAGGGAAAGGGATGAATAACACCGCTACCTGATGAGTGGCCGACCTACTATACTGGACGCGTGACACGTGACCGACAAAGAACAAGTAGATTAGTCCCCAGCCAGGAAGGGAAGTCGAGGTATCCTAGTCCTAGCAAGGACAGACTTTAACCAGTCTATCTTGCGGCTTGAAAAAATGTCAGACAAAAACCTCACGAGATTCTGACCTCCAAGTTATTAAGGTTTGAAAGAAAAGTGCAACAGGAGGTTTCTTGCCAAGAGAGAAATGCATCGCGAGTACTTGAACATTAAATATGATCCCAGTGGAGTCAATAGAGAAAGAAGCTACTTAAGAAAGAGTTGAGTGGTTATTTCGAAGCGCGAACGATGCATTTACATGGAAAGTACGTAAAGGAGAAGAGCGTGGGGAGGGTGGGAGGACTGCAGCGCATAGAATGATTTCCTGAAGAGTTTACGGGAGACGAGGAGAGGCCTGGACGGGATCGGCTGCACGAAGAGGGGTCTCGTTCTCCCAGCCGTGCTGTTGGCTTCGTTATCGCACGACGTGAGCATAATACCCTATCTCGTGAGGGTTAAGCTCGCGTGCGCTCGCCTGCTCGCCCCGTCGAGAAAGGGGTTGAACGAGAGAAGAACGGAACGCACGCGTGAAAGTACTTGCCGGCTTCAAGACCGCGACGCGACCTCGGCGACCTTGCTCGACTGACGCGGAGGTAAAACGTAAAATCAAAGTCACGTAAGGATCAGCAGCCCGCGGCCAGGTTTTACGAGTCGGCGACGGAGCTGAACGGCGAAGAAACGCTTCGATCTCGACAATTCGAAGGCTATTTCGGCGCCTCTTTGTCGCCGGACGTTTAGGGCGAGCAGCAGTCGTGCGAACTCGTAAAAACTCCTCCCTTCTCCACTCGATCTTCGCTGGAGGAGGCAGCGGACTCTCCCGGTGTGTGGAGAGCGGCGACTGGTCCGCGCACGGAGCACACGGACTCTCTCCGCAGCCGGAGAGTTCATCTTTCGAGAGTGGTTGCCGAAACGACCGTAATTCGAGTTAATGGCTCGCCGGATCGCCGAAGAAAGGAGCCCGCCAGTGGTCGCGCGGCCTGATCTCCCTCTGAAATATCGGCCCGCCACCCTCCTTCGCTCACGGTGGTTCTTAGTCTTTCGGCTCTTCCATCTTGACGGGGCGAGAGAGGGAGAGAGGGAGAGTGTAGCCTTTCCAGTCTCCCGAATTTCGTGAAGATCGTTACCTCCGACCAGACGAACGCCTGATTAATCGTCCCGGCCTGATGAAACTCGAGAGCGAAATCAATGGGATGCTATAGGCGCGCGGGGGCATCGCTCGTGCGGGGGCGCGTTTAGTGACGCCGGGCAAAGGGATGGGGATCGCAGGGCAGGATGAAAATAATAGGGGACGTAAGGTGACCCTCGCGCATGATGAAACAGTAGATCGCCCGCGGTGGGCGAGTCATGTCGGATGGAAGATTTCCAGACTCCCCGTCACGATGGCAGCTCTTTTTTTTCCTCCTCCTCGTAGCTCGCCGGTACTATAATGAGATAAGCCGTTTTCGCCAAGGACATGGATTACGTAAAGGGGCGGAAGTAGAAGCGAGCGCGTGCGGTGCTTCGTTCGAGTGGTCTTCTTAATTGCGGCGCCCTTTGAATTTAAATTACCCTCGAGGGCTGCTGCCACCGCCAGCGACGACTACGGCGACAGCGACGGCAGCGACGGGCTGGCTCCCGCCGCAAGGAATCACCATGAAATTGTACGCGGAAGATGTAGCCTTGTGTCATCCGCTTTCTTTCCGCATTATCGGCTGTCACGCGTTTCTTTATAATTTCGAGTCCAACGACGTGGTCATCTAGACGATCGATCGATATTCCTTATTAAATTATTCGCCTCTCGACCGAAGCAGTAATCCTCTTTTTATACCATGGCATTTTAGTCCCGGCGGACCCAGGTAGGTTCTCTTGTTATTCTTAAACCACCACCCCTTTCATAATAGACGGATTATCGGACAAAACTGTTAAGCTGCCAGTCAAACTTGGAAAATCCGACTTGGTTAAACGTAAGCGTCGCATTCTCTCTCCGGCTTTTGCGTTCGCCGCGCGTTCACGAAAAATGCAGGTGCTTCGCTCGAGCGCCAGTCAAAATAGAATGGCCTCGGTTAATGGCAAGTGCAAGCCAGCGCCCTTGCTCTCGGGCAAGGAGAACGAGGCGCTTAAATAATAATGGCGGAAAAGATTAGCCTGCTCTCTCAGGGAATCTCGAGTACACTGGGAAGCTCTAATCGTTGCAACAGCTGGACAACTAAAAGGTGGCTAAGACCGTCGTGCTAGTGGTGACCTCGCGTTTCGCCAAATCCCCACTGCTCCCTCCACTCTGCTAATTAGTTGTGGAAACGACAGAAAAATGTTGCAGTTACGCTATACGTACGACTGCGACGAGCTAAATAGGAGTTTTTTCACAGGCATTAGGCGCGGTATTTATTACTAAACTGTCTCAAAGTCCCTGGTGCCATTCTCCCATTTAGTGACGTGGCTGCGATTACACATTCCAATCGTATCTCACAACTCCAAGTATTTCTCCTCAAGACCGAGCGAACAATGCGAGTGTTCTTTATCATTTCATGATAATAATGGAAATTCCCGGGTGTAAAATGTCCTACTTTTTCAACAAAGGCAATTATATTTCTGCGGAGCCAAGTCAATTTAAACCAAGGGACGGAGCCTCGGAGTCCAATTGCGAAAACATTAGCAAATGAGATTCTATTGGAAACATCCGAAAGCATCGTGCGGAAAATAAATGGTCCTGTTGAAAAGGGGCGCTCGAACCACGCCGATAATAATACGGAGTGCGTGTCACATTTCTTGCCAATTAATAACCGAAATCAATTAAAACGGACATGTAATAATAATGAAGTGTCGGCGTGTCGATTTTGATGTTGGGAAGTTGGCTGATAAAGGTGTGTCTGGTGTCTGGGTGCCGGACCCTGTGCGGTGGTAGGGTTTGCGTGAAATTAACAATAATGCAGCCTTACTAGCTCGGGGCCGCGTTGCGGGGCAGGGGTGGACAGGCAAGTTTCGTCGTTAATTACGAATGCTTCAGCCCGCTGCCAATTATAAGAGTTTCTATTAAAGCGCTTAACACGTGGAAATAACGGGTCCGCCGCGCGCCCGACAAACTCCCCGGCGCAGCCAGGAAATAAAAATCAGGCTGCCGGTGCTTGTTCACGGGGGCACTTTTAATTTTCAAAGCCAAGCCTCCTTTCGCATGGGAGAGAGAGCGCGCGAGGGGACGCGCTCCTGCGCGAAATGCGGCGGTTAAATTGCAATATCTAAGTAAAAAAATGTGAGTCCAGCGCGCGCTCGCTCGCCTCTATCCCATATGCAAGCTTATATGTATGTCCCGACAATAAAGTGCTATTATTCAGCTAGCCGGCCTGGCTATCCGCCGTGCGCGCGGTCGCTAGTGGTTTGTGTGTTGGAGCCCGCTGGCCGTCGGCCAGGAGATTTTTGATATTTTTTGGCAACAGCTCAAACTCCATATAACTGGCTAAAATGTTTCCCCGCGTCCTTTTCTACGTCATTCTTTCTGGCCAGTTCTCCCTCGCTTTCTCTCTCCACCTTTTTTCCCGCGCGCGCCCTCGCCCAATATAAAACGTATCCTTCTTCCGAGCCAAGCAGTGTTCGTTCTCTTTCCTTCTTTTTACCTTGCGCCCTTTTCTTCTTCTTCTTCTTCTCCTTGCTACTCCACTCCTGCCCGTTCGCCCTTTGTCTCTCACTTGAACTACTTGCGCGTATTTTTCTTCACTTTTCTCGTTACCGGCCGCTGCTTGCTCTTCTCGCCCCCATGGCCACCGAGAGGGTTTCTTTCTACCGGCACATTCAACGGGACGCCGGCCTGCCTGCCTGCCATCCCCTTGTTTGTGGTCTACGAGCGTGTATAAATCTCGCGCGGACACGTACCAGCGTTACACCGAACAACTAACTGTATATCGCGTTGCAATTTAGGTCCACAGCCCACTCCACATTACTGCTCGTTTCCGGTTCGAGTACACACCGATATGGTTCTTTGCTTTATTTCTCAACGACTTTCGTGTTAACGCCTTTTTGAACGATCGCGAGTGCACTCGTGCATCAACTTATGCAGTGTCTAAACTACATTGTGCAAGCTCTCATTAGAATACCCAGGCATAGAGAAACGGGATTAACTATGTGTATTAATTTTTCAATTATAAGCATTGCCGGGAACATCCCATTGTTTTGTGGGAAGAATTTCTCTGAAAGATATTAAAAAGGGATTTAAAAAAGATTGTGTAGGTGCACGACTTACAGACATACGCCACATTGCTTGGATGGACAGAAAGCCAGGAACATTCCGTAGTAAAGTGAAATCGTTGCGAAATGCCGGCTCGAAAAGCGAGGGAAGGGGCCGGAGGGATCAGTAAGGCTTCTATGATCTCAGAGAAAAGGAATTGTATTCATGAGGTGGATCGTATTACATGATATGCACGGAGTTATTCGAAACGCTCCGACGTTATTTCGTATTATCCGCACGCCATCGTGGATACCTACTATCTCGACGTAAGTTCCGCACCTTTGTATATCGCAAATACGGTGACCTAGCGCTCAAGTAGAATTCCCCGCGGCGGATGCGCGCCGAGTGCGAAAATATCGGTTTTCCATTTTCATTCGCAATTTCGCTGCTCATATGTTCGTGCGATCTATTCGCGCGCGAAACATCGCGAGCAAAAGGAAAGGTCGTTTCGATACTGAATTAGGACAGTGTGAAGCTATCTCGAAGAGCTGTGTTGCGGCAGCGGAATATACGTAGTACGATTCCTTGGATTAATCAAATCCAAATACAGGGCGACCATATTGAAATAAGCCACAATATTAAATATTATTTGTCATTATTCTCGAACCATATACATATAGAAGACGCCCATCCAATCTCTCACAGAAAGCTCTTCTATTTTAATCCATTAAAATCAATTTTCGTGGTCATTCACTTCAATTTCATATTACTTACATAGAAGTGTAGCAATTCGATTTCGAAGAAAAGCACTCCGTGGAAATGTCAAGTTTTCTTAAGCATTAGTACTCGAGGCATCTATCCAATAGAAGTACAGCTTTCAAGCTTTTAGGTTATCGACATACCCTGCAGCAACCGGCTGCGTTCCCATTAGAATTAGACCCGTGACGTTACAATGTTGTTCCTACTTAAAAGAAGAATAGAAAACTGATGACTTTGTCTCGTGTGGATAACGGGGTCAGTAAAAAGAGAGGGGAGTAGTACGTGGGAGGGTTGGGCGAATACGTTGCCTTTAACATTACAGCATCGCTGCAGAGTAGCAGGAACGAGCCTTCCATTTACACTGTATCTCCCCAGTCTGTTTGCGATTTTTTCTACGCACCCCACAGCCAGTGCCAGAGAAGAGACCGGCAAAAAGGGAAGTCTGCGAAAGGAGCGAAAAGCACTGTCCCCATTCCGCGCTATGTATCCCGGAATTAAATTAGAGAGCACATAGCGTGGACGAGGGAGCCGCGGAGTTTCACCGAAGCCTGTTCTCTCGAGTTTACCTTAATTAACACAAAGTTGAGTGTGCCACTGGCACTGGCTTTTCTCAGGCGCACGCACAATTTATCGAGGCAATGGGGAATGGGCCCGGTCGCTCGATAGTGAATGAAGCCCACTGATCAAGGATCGTGCCAGACACGGTTCGCACCAGGGGAGAGCTACACAATACCGTAATATTGCGCTCCGACAATGCGGATCCATAAGCAAAGAATAGTTGGCACTAGAGCACGTATCAAAGGGACTCTCTCACTCTCTGTTGCTTCAACGTCGATTTCCAGAATCATCTTAAAGAAAGAACGATAATGTTTATTCTGTGTGTACGATGTTTTACAAGAAGTGATTAAGGTAAAATCAGAATCTGGGTTTTCAAGCGTAAATGAAACCCCACCGGAAGTGCGACCTTGAAGCGAGTATTTTATTATCGCAGTCCCTTTTTGCGCGCCAATCATTCCGCCCTGCTGGGAAATCACTTTACTCAAAAGCCGATGCTGCCGGTTGGCCGGATTGATTCTGCAATGTACAGCCACCTCGCCCATAACGAATTCGTGCAGAGCTCGCAATGTACTTCGTAACTCATTGTAAAGTGAGTGAGTAAATCATTTGCTTGTGGATTAAAATGTAGATTACGAGGTGAGCGTGTGTAGAGCAAGTTGAATGAGTAGTAGACGCCAGGTAGCCGGCGGCGCAAATACGAATGGGCCGCTGGAACCTCGGCTTTTAGTATAAATAAAGGCTTTTCATTAAGCGCGCTCGTCATTGCCTCCGCCCCTCCGGAAGAAACGGGGACGAGTAGCGGACTGCTTGCAACATAGGAAGCAAAATACTATTACCAAAGAAGCACTGGCCGCACAGTGCCGCGTATAATAGGGGCGTTAACGAAGAGGTAACCATTCACTAACCTTTCACCGATAGGGGTTGAATAACATCGTTACAAAATAACCACCGCTACTTTTGCTTCCCTCGGAAAATAGACTGAATCTGAATCGGCCATAAAACCGTGGCCGAATTCTGGGGGGAGTGAATATCTTCTCCAGGATAAGATGATTAATTTTTCGGACGATCTAATTCTAGCGTACTTGTTATCCTTAAGTAGATCGTGGGACGGGGTTGACAGTTCATTTGCCCTGGAAACTGTCGAATAAAAAGATAATAGCTGTTACAAAACTAACGACGCGACGGCGACAGGGACCGCGACGGCGACGCTGGCGGCTGGAATTCCTTGAGGGGTCCTTTCAGCTTGGGCGAATCTCACGCTCGATTAATAATCGATCTTTCCATTAGACGAATTGAGTGTCGTGCGGCTATCGCTTGCAAACGAGCGGGACACAAGAGAGAGTGAAAATCGCGGGCGGTGAGTGCGGGAAGCAGAGGGACAGAAGAGGATGAGGGAAAGTCGAACTCTGGAGCACCATCGCGTGCTAAACGGCTCAGAAGTTTTGCTTAATAAATTCTCGCACGAATCCTCCCTGCCGGCGGCGGCGGCGGCGGCGTCGGCAGCACCGCGACGTGCGGACGATATTTTCGCAGCGGAACTTGGTCCAATTCTCGGGGAAATCACTTAGCGCGTTAGTATTTGCCGCCGAACCGATGGGCGGCCATGGCTCACACACGGAGCTCTCGGACTCGAGGAAAGTCTCAGTGCGCGTACGAGTTCGAGAGGGATCCCAGGACCATCGAAGAAACTCCGGAGCTGCTCTAAGCCCCTGTGGCTTACTCGATCCATAGTCCCCAGGTATAAACCGCAGTGAGAAGACGGCGGAATACTTACTTAAGTTCACTGTCTAAACTAGCGTGTTTAAGAGACCGACCGAAAGTCCAAAGAGTTACTGCTCGTGGCATCGCCGGCGGAGTGAGCCAGCCGTCAATGGCGAGCGTGTCTCTAGCACTCGCCCGTAATCCGTAATGGAGACGTAAAAAATGATGAAGACCTGGTTCGGCTGGCTCGTCGGCGGTGCAGGGCGCACACCGCAAAGCCTCGCCGCGCCTTTAAATATAGTTCTTTGCGCGGCTAGCCTGGAAACAAGCGGGGATAACTCAGGAGAACTCGTTGAGACCGCCTGTGCATTCGCAGTAATTGGAATCACCAAGTACGCCCGGCGGAACTTTATTTATTTAATTACCTCCGCCGGACAAGACTCGTGGGTGCGCGCCGGCTGGAACTTCCCTTTAATCTAAACAGGAGTTGGAATGATTTCAGCGCGCTTCATGCGGGCAAGTAAGGCCAGCAGCTGTAGCAGTAGCGGCGGCGGCGGAGGAATCCGTGTAAAGTAGAGTTTGAACTAGTCGGCTAGTTTTCGCCCTCTAGCTGCTAGCTGCGCCGCGTGTAGCTGCGGGCGCAGCAACTCAATCGCGCGACTCCGGCGTGTAAGCCGCAATTCTCAAGGGCATGGCAACACGACGCGAGCGGGCGGAGCAGTTGGCGAATATGAAATATTGGCAGCTGATGAAGCAACCAGACGGAGCGCCGATTATCTTCAGACAGAGGGACCGGGGGATGCGGAAGGGTTCGAACTCTCGGTGGATCAAGTTTCAAGGAGATCGCAGCCCCGAATGCTCGGGTGAAACGGATCAAGCGGGCCAGACAGCGATACACAGAGTGGAACGGATAACTCGTAAGGGGGTTGCACACGTGCACTCCACCTGCATACACCTGCCGGGGAAATAGAATCCACTCTGTGGCAGTGTTCCCATGAGATATCCCCATCCCTGTAGCCTCCTGCGACGAGGAGGGAAACTGCAAACGAGAGACGGATGCAGTCCGCCTTCAAGCGCCCGGCAACCAACAAGAGCAGCAGTTGCTGCGTTCTCTCTCTCTCTCTCTGTCTCTTTCTCTCTCCCCCCTCTCTCTCGCCGCATTCACGTACACTTGAGTCAGCCTTTTATATTGGAATTCTTCGAATTTTTCTCACCAAATTCTCGCACTGAGATTCCACAGAGTGCGTTATCGCCGGACCTTCACGGCGCGAGGTCTTCCCGAGAGCTCAGGTATTCTGAATAGGTTTCTCACAATGAAATAGCAGCAGCATTTTCTTTTGAGCGGAAGGCCGGCTGCAAGCAACTGCGCCGATTAAATGCCCTCGCTATTTACCTTACTCAGCAGCCGCAAATTGCTGGTGCCATTACCATTCGACTCGGCGCTTTCTGTGAGCTCCCCCTCGATTGATAGCCAAGTTAATGCCGCCAATTGAAGTGCCAATCGTTGAAAAGGTCCAGCAGTCCCGGAACACTTAGTATCTTCGTTTGAACTCGAGCGAAGGCGGGGTCAGCACGATCCACAAATCCATACTCAAAATCCAAATACAGGGTCATTTTAAATTCATGAAATATCGATCGTCCGTGCAATTACATTCACGAGAGATATAGCCGCGGGATACACGAATCTGTGCAGTGGCAGAGCGCCGGTGTACCGCTTAATTCCCCGAAGCCAGGCATATTGTCGTTGCACGAATTTATTAGTGCCGAATCCGATTTAATTATTAATGATTTTATCGGCGTCCGCGATAAACGCTGCTATATTGCTGAATAATCCAATCGAGGAACCACAATTTTGCCTGACGAGCGGTAGTTTGTTTCGAGAACTCGTCAAAAACCTGTGGTTTGAGTTGGGTAGTACATGGGGGCGAAACCGGAAAGGGAGACTCTGTGAATGGAATCTTCCGTCCGAACTTTAGCCTCCGAAGTCATCGCTCGTATCAGATTTACCCGGGGTTGTTGAAGTTAACTGTTTCCAGGACCAACAAGCAAATTGAAATTCTGCCGGAATTCCGCTTGGCGAATGAATCGCGGGTTCATCGGCGGAGTTAACCCGGGCCCCATTCTTCCTTTATCTGCGCTTCTCCGTGCAAGAATACGAGAGATGGTCGCGATAAAGACCCTTTCGAAGATCTTCCTGTTCGTGAAATAGCACTCCCTTTGATATCCCTCTCTCTCTCTCTCTCTTTCTCTCACTCTCCTCCTTTCCAGTTCGCAGTCTCTTAATAGAATCGTGCTTAACGAAATTATCTTCCTCAAATAGTGCATCACCTCTGTTCTGACCGAGTACATTTCCTTCGACATTCTGCTTTGTGTCGGAGAATTCTTCTACTTCACTTCGGCAACACACCTTCTTTGCGAGAAGTCTCTGGAAACGAAGTTTTCCCCAATTGTATTGGCCACTTCATAAGAATGCTATCAATTTCGTCGAATGAACTGACACAATTCTGCTGCTGCTTCTTTAGCGCGAGTTAGTCATGTGCGAGATATGAAGTTTCTGTTTTTCATTTACTTTCGCACTACTGTATCATATACATAATATAATCATTTAGATTAATTTCTCTTATTCCGTCCAAGTATTTGGAATTGGACAAATTCTAAAACACAAACGACGCTGTAAGAATATGATCAATTTATAATATGTACACTCGAAGTACGATACCAACATGACGTACGTTACATTAAAAAAGTTTCCGATAGAGTGGTTGCAACTGAGATATTGCGAATCGCCTATATACACCGCAAAGTCGCAACAATTTCTGACCTACGATACTTGAACGAACGAGGAACCGCGATTCGGCTCTGGCAGCTGCTCAGTTTGCATATACTGACACACTTTCAATTGGGGTTCGCTTTCGGCCGCCGCAGATTCGGAGTCACGTATGGTACACACAGGACGTACAATCCGGCTATGCGCCATCCGCGCTGGATGAAAGTGTGGCCTGTACGTCGAAAATGTCTGTTGTCGGTATATGCGCCCTTCTCGCGACTGTCACCATTGATAAGACCGAGCTCCAGCGACGACAAGCACCGGGGACAGGAATTGCCTTCCCCTAGTCGACCGGGTTCTCAGTTATCTACAATGCAATAGGGGCCTCATAACGGAGTGATAAGTGAAGTCATGGTTCGAGCATATCGGTGCCTCGACTAGAGAGACTCATACTAAGGAGATTCAAGCATTAGAGAATTAGCGAATTAAGAAACAAGCTTATTAGAGAATTGTACAGAGTATACATTGGTGTATGTGATCAATTAAGATTGGCATTTCTGGAGGGTTGGATAAAAGCTGAAAAGCTTGCCTTGGCTTCAAGAATTACTGAATAAAATGGATGACAAGTAATAGATTGTGCTTTAGTACAACTTGATCACAAACTACCAACTTCCATGAATTCGTTGCAGTGCAGGTGCACCTTGTTACCATAAAAAATCCGATTCCCCTCAACAATTTCCACGGGAACGTGAAACACCCGACACTCGAATTCATGGCTTCGTGCTGCCGATATATCTTTCGATAAATTGTCTTTAAAAGAAAAGGGGCATCTGATGGAATGGAAGCATTAGGTCGTAGTTAAATTTGGAGCCTTTCTTTAGCGCTGATTCAGTAGAAACGTGAAAGAGGAGACAAATGTATTCGTTGAAGGAGGGACTGATCACGGGTAAGGTGCATGATGAGCGGACAAAGAAAAGGACTGCTTGCAATGACATCCGAAGGACAGGGGAACGTGACAGGGTAGAGAAGCCGGATCTATCCTCTGCTGCAGCTGTCGACTCTGAATTCAGCACTGTGATTTGATAGTCTCGTACGGGAAGCTCCGTCAGAAACGAATATCCCGTACCATTAATGTCAAGGAAAACCAGGATGTCGTAGTCGAGGATATTTTTGAAGATTTGTCGTAATTTATAAATCCTTGGGAATTAGAACAATGGTGTTCTAAATGTAATAGTTTGATGCGAATGGAATTCATTTAGAATCGATTAAATAAGTATGTGTTATACTTTTACGCATGCTCTAGAACACGCGGATGTACATGACATATTGCATTTAAAGAATTGCACAAGGAAGTTCATTTCATCAGTCAAAATTCGTGAATAAGTAAGTTTCTAATGAAATGTGACTTCGCCGCGCGGAAAATTGTCCTTCATGCTGAGGGACAATTAAAGCCCTGGGGATCCGCGCGACTACAGAAAGGGTGGTGGTTTGAATATGGAATCCTCACGAGGGGTGGGGGGGATCAAGTCCGTAGCCTCAGTTAAATATGGGATTCACGCTCGAAGAAAAGCTCCATGCCATTCAGGGATGAGCCTGGATGTTCGGGTGGGCGGGTGGAATGCAAAGGGGGTCGTAGCCGGCGGTGACACTGGCCAAGGATGCGGAGATTCGGGCTGGATCAGTGGTCGGAAGCTGGGCTCTGATAGGGACACGCCACAGACGGTACCAGCAGAGTAACAAGAAATTTCGCTGCGCTCGTAGAAGCAGAAACGTGTCACTGTCCCAGTCTGGATAAGACACCTTTCTCTCTCGCTCCCTCGCCCCTCCTTTGCACTGTACCTTTGCCGATTTTCGGTCCACCTAATACCCCCAAGTTTCCGCGCTCCGTTCTGTTTGAAAGAACATCTACTGATTAAACTGGTTGGCCACGAGCCCCTCTTTTGTAGTTAGCGGCCTCTAATCACCCGAGTGCTCGGCAAGCTACGATTCTCGACACTTTTGCATTGTGCATATCAGAGAAAATAATCCGGGGAATTTCCGGATAACCAATGGCACGGTTCTCTTCATGGCGGATTAGCTCCGGACATTTTTTAATCAGACGCGACGTGGAACAGGCCAACTCGCTGAGCTCCCGCGGACTCCGATGACACGGAATTGACAAGCCGTAAAAATGTAATTGCTCCCCGAACTTTTGCCGCATTCAGGACCTACAAAAGTTTTAATGCGCCGCTCTGGGGCCAAGTGCCACTCGCGCCTGGCGAACTCGGCTCTGTGTATCTTCCGGATCATCAACCTCCTCACTCAAACTCTGTGACTGTTTTGCACATTTTTATTTTGAGCTCTCCTTTCCACGAAGCGGCGGAACTTAAACATCTTTAATTGATGTCCGCCGACCGTTAACGGCTCCTCGGAAAAAGCCGGTGAAAGGCGGCGCATCGAAGGTGGGGAAGTTTCGACGGACATTAAGCGAAAAAACAGCAGCCAACCCGGCGAGGTCGAGTGAAACGGGTGACTACGAATTGTTTTACCTTACCAGCAACCGGCTAATTACTTCGTTAAGTACACAGTCTGCTCCGCTTAACGCTCCGCCATCGACACCTTATCCTCGCTACTTGATAGCGAACGCTTTACGAAGCGAGATGTCCGATCGGGTATTGAGCTTGCGACAAATTGCTTGCACTTTTTGCGGGACAGAAGTTCAACTCCCCGAGAAAGAACTGGAGCTACGTACTTCCTTCAGTAAATGCACGTCGTTGAATCTCAATTAAAAGCAACGCCGCAGATTAGTAAATCACAAACTGATAAACATATACATAGTCAGTGGTACGTAATATTTGCAGTCTATTGCACACGGCGAGTAAAAACTTTACAGAGATTTTTGTTGAGATGGATCATAAACTGTTGTCTTGACTGACAATTCTACTATGTATTAGACAGAAATATTTTGTCATAGCTCGTTGCATTAGTCCACCAGGTTCGCCTTTCCATCTTGTAAGAATTTCGATAAACATTGTTGAATGGCATAATACGGGAGATAGCAAATTAAAGTTCAGGTTACTATCGAACTTCAAGCCGAGCAAAACAGCTGGCGCATACGAAGCAGCTCCATCGTGCTTGCACCGGGCCGTGCTCAGGCGCATGGACGAAACTTGTAAGTTGTAATGCGATGATTATTCAGCGAGTCGCTCGACTACGAGGCGACGCGATTTTCAACTGGAAGATGTCGAGTACCAGTATGAGCTATCCTCCGGTGGATCTATTTATCTAGAAAGCGGACCGAGCCTGTATCAATCACGAATACTTTCCTCGAGTTTCACTTCGCAGCGAGGACGATCACTCTCGTCAGAAGCAGTACGGTTCTCCCGGTTATAAATTCTCGTCGATATGGAAATAAGAATGGCGGGGTGAAATTGTTATTCTTGTCGGTTTGACAAAAGACGGAAGAATCGATCGAGAAGAAGAAGGTGAAGGTGAAACAAACGAGGGATCATCTGGCGCACACCGTGAACCAGTATGACCCCTAGATGCTTAATAGATTAAGTGGGTCTATCATCCACAGCGGGTAAAAAGGCTCTCGCTCATCCACGCAGGGGAGAAAAAACCTTATGCCACTCTTTCCTGTCAGCGCAAAATTAAAGCGGCTCATCCCTACCTGACAATCGATGAATTCGCCTCGATCGCACGGTAATGATATAAATCAGAAGGGGCGAACCCCGTTGGCAGCACATCTTACTCACCTGTGATATCATTGAATCTTATAGATTGCGATGTTCCGGCGTTACTGTTCTCCACTTTGTCACGCTATGAGCGATTCTTTATCTTGGCCGACCATTGAAATCGGAAATTCCGGACCGTCCATTTATAGGCGCGGAAGTATTACCCCCGTGTCGATCGGCGTCTATAGAATGTCACTGAAGGAAGGAAAGTCCGTCTACTCCCTCCCTCCCTCTCAGTCTCTATGCCTTCGTCCCCTACTACAGCGTAGGACGACCGAAATTCCAAGATATTTATGCTCACTATCACAAGCTGATATTCAACTAGAAGACCTTGAGAAAGTGGGGTACGAAAGTGACTCAATTTAATCTGTTTCAAACGCTTGAACACGTCACTTGGCGTAATCTCATCTTCCCATCAATTTCTAAGACCTCGAACTCTTTTCCAGGATGGAGGTATCAAAACTTGTATGCTTGTTTGGACGCTGTTTGACATTCTTTATCTAAACATAGTATGAATTGATATATTCTTAATCCACTTTGAAATAGGGAGGTGGGGGTTCTGCAGATATTTCCAATTTAGTGTTAAATTTGTTTTTGCCCCGCTTCCGAAGGCCATGCGATTATTCAATATTATGTAGTAGTAAGAGCGCCGTGTACAAGCACAGTGTTATTATTGCCGCCGATAATTACGTTCGGCTCATACATGTAGTTAGCCCACGAACAACGCATACGAAAATTCCCGCTCTCCCCTTGCAGGTCTATGAAAGCATACAGTTTGCAACGAACGTATGTACAATGGTAGAAGCAAGGGTGCGTGAACATTGAACGCAAGGATTGAAAGGCAACAACTGGCGTGGCCATTTAACTTCAGTGGGTTTATTATTTTCTTGTAGAAACAAAATTTCTTGCTGAAAATTTGATTCCGGCCGGCGTAGTCGAAGCGGGGATACTTCCGAATGAGAACCATTTCCCAGGACTCGGTTATGAGTTATCGGCTTCCGAAGTGTAGGTGTAAATCAAACCCCGCAGTCGCTTTCAGACTCCTACCCACCCGATTCTCGTACAATTGATTTACTCTTTGACTCTTTGGGACCTCGTACCTCAATAATGATCACGTCCATGATCGTGGCTTTCGAAGTCGACCGGACTTCAGGCATCCCATCTACGATGTACGATAACCATCTCCTTGAAGCGACTCATGTTTCAGAGATTGATTTAGGCGCATGTATCCCCAGACTTTATTCTATCTCATCCTGTTCTTAAATGTCACTTTAATTATCCACGCGCAATATAAAACCACTGTACAAATACAAAGTTCGTAATTTTCCGTAATAAAAACAACTTCGAAAGGCAAAATTTCAGTGGTCCGTACTCACAGAATATAACATTGTAATCACATACCCTTTAGATTGTCGGGTGGGTGTGTTCCCACGAATAGCAGAACTGCTAATAGAGATTCACCGAACAGTTAGTCCGGATGAACTTAAGAAAGATTCATCTTAGAATGCGTTCCGAGGAGCGGGCTTCTACATATAAATCCGCGGTTGAGCGAAAGTTGCAATGCATCATAATAGATACTGTGAATACACGGAATCGAACAAAGTTGCGGTTATCCTACCGCCAGCCTCTCACCCTCCCCGTTCGCGAAAGTTGGAACTTGGTAGGAAAGCCGTCGCCTGAGTATGCATGTAGATAGGTGTGGAGGACGAGTGAACGAGCGAAGCAGCACCGGCAGACCCTGCGGAGAGGAGCTTGCGAGTAAAGCTCGCCTCGGGGTAAGCTGGCCGAGGGGCGGGAGCGGAGGGGCGCGGAAACGCTCGAAAGTAGACTAACGGAGTGCTCCAACTTTCCCGATAATAACCGGCATTTGTTTAAATAATTTCTGCCTCATTATTCCGAGAATCCGTAGCCGCAGCGACGCCGGCCAAGCGTGTGCACCAATGCACCGGCGCTGCATCGTCCCCCAAATACAGGGATAGAATAAGGGAGAGGAAGGGAGAAGAGTATAGCGAGCGGTATGCGAGAGCCGAGTGCGAGGGAGAGTTCCGATTGGCCTCATTAGGTATTCAAATATTAAATCAATTCCCGTGTCGATATCGAAGCCGAGCAGCGAGAGGCACGCGGGGCGAAGGAGCAGCGGCGAATTATTATTTGCCAGCAAATAGCAGAGAACCCAAACGCGCGCGCGCCCTCGCCCCGGCTCGCCGTAACTTCGTCCATTAACAAATTACAATGTCCGACCGATTTAGCACGCGGCGATCGTGATTGAAAGTTTTACAGAATTAGCATGAAATACGAACGCTTAATAGGGGACGTGTTCGATTACCGATTTGCCGGCGCCAGCTATTATTAAACGGCGCGGCCAATATATAATTTCCCGGGGGGAGCATTAAAATCGTATTTTAATGTCTCTGTTGAGGGACGAGTGGGGGTGTTGCTTATCGAGTGGAGCGCTCGTAAGCTCGTAACGAAAGATCTTTCGCTCCAGGTAGGCGATCGTGTCCAAACAGGGAGGGAGGCGATCGTCAAAACATTCGGATGTTTCGTTATACCCGGTGCCTTTTTTACTACTGGGCCTCCGGCGTTTTTATGGTTTTCCAGTAGGTATCGCGGTTACACCCTGTTTCACGACGAATCAACTGGCCGATAAATCGTCCGATTGCTCGGGATCCAACGTAACCGCGATTCGTATTGAGGTAATGTCGCGTCCGCTTGCGCTCTGCCAAAAGGATCCCATTCCTCTCGCGATACGACGCGGCAGTAAAAACGGATGGTGCAATATGGGCCGAGGCAATCGTGACAGGGACGACCTAAATGTCCGCGAGGGTAAGCTTGCCATTCTTTCAACAACGAGAACCAATGTAGCTCAATGGAATCACAAGATATAGCATATCAGTCTGTATTATGAACCAGTTCTCCAGCCATTAGGACACATGGTTAGAAAGAGCCAGAGAGTATGCATTTACGTATATGTACAACGAAACAAGCCAGACAACGTACCGTACAGTTAAGTACGAACCCCCCAAATCCACAACTGATATCGATTGGCGTAGTTTCACTGAAGAAAGTGAATAAAAAGTAAAAGATGCAAGAAACGTGTCTGACGTTAACAATTCTATTCCTTGGAGAACATTAAACTAACAACTCTCATCAAGGTCGTTCTGTACTAATCCTCTACAAGACGCCACACTTCGGTTGGAAGAGCCAACGCGGGAAAGAGATCATAAGGCCTTGTTTCGATTTGCAGGGCGAGACTATGCTCAAGAGAAATAGTTAGTATTCATGGAGAAAGCTCGCCTGCCCAATAGAAAAGTTGGCTACACGAGACGGGGTAATGGGAGGATGCTGCGGTGCAACTAGTGCAAACTTGTCGCAGTCGATGTTACCACACATTGCGCGCGACCTCGCCCCAGGCGATGAACATAAGCGGCAGCAGCAGCCCGGGGCCTGCTTGTTATGAAGGAGCAAACAAGGAACCACCTCTATAGATGTGTGTGGAGAGAGGTTGGTGTGTGTGCGGCCTTCGCTCTCCCAAGGCGACATCGCAAACTATGACTCGCCTTAGCGATCCCAATTAAATCGTTACCACTTCGTCGATGACGAGTGGGCAGCCCGTAGCGCGTAGCTTTACCAACAAGCAAAGAAAGAGATGAATAGATAGAAGGAGGAAGACCTCTTCGGATTCAACTCTCCGTCGCCAGACAAAAGGAAAGTCGTGCCAAAACACCGCCCAGATCGACCAGCATCTCGAATATATGAAGCAATGTACTACGTACATATGTATAAGTTGCACAAGAGGCCAAGAAAAGGGACGCCCTAATACAAAACCCTACTTGATACCCGTTCGTTCATTAAAAGATGCTGCTGTGCGTGGATATGCGTTGTGAATTCAGTACTGACAGACTGTTTTAATTAACTTCGCTCTGGGATAGAAGCTGTATACTAACGCACAAGAGAGTTGAGAATTAATTAGGATCAGGGTTACGCCAACAAGTATTCACGGTAGATTGCGCGTAATTTTGCTAATGAATTGTTATTCAGTTTTGAACGTATAATATCGGTCTTTCATACATGATTATAATTTAGCTTGCCGGAAATTATTAGCAGTGTGTTAAGCATGTGGTTCCACGAATGACGGGGATATTGAGTTTTGGATTGAAATTTAGAAGATGTATTTGATCGATCTTTTTAAATTGTTTTTTGGAAGACTATCACCATATCGACTCCACGTAAGAAAGGGGCCACAAGTGGACACGACTTTGCTGGTTGAGAAAACATGCACGCAAAATAGGGATTCTGAAATAAGTCAAGATTTTTGAAATGATTATTTTTAAGGGTTAAGGGTTTCATATAGAACGGCATCCGAAACTGTAACTTGGTTCAGTGGCGGACTCTTCCGAGCATGTGACCCAGATTCATGTTCAAACATGTATAGAGAATAAAGATACCGTGATGGGTAATAACGATCGACGGGACGGCATCTTAACTGCGCGCCAAGGGCCCACGGAACTTGGGGCTTACATAGGGAAGTTAGGGGTGTACAACATGTGCAGCAACGCGAGCGGATTCGTTTGCCGTTAGGGTAATGGCGACACTAATTTATAATATCAGCCCGTGAGCTTCATTTTGGTTCTGGCGAAGCACTCGCCGGAATTTATACATCGCAGCCCTGGCAAAAATGGGTCGCCTAATCGATCGTGACCGATGTACACCGGCGCTCGGTCTTCGGCGCGTTTCAAGTGCCGCTCTCGAATAAAATCGAGAGCGAGAACAATTCGGAATACTCGCGCACTCCCGGCAATAAGCATGCAAATTTTAATGCGCCGGCTAATAAAGCATGAAAACGTTGCGAAACACAATGGACGAGTGGCCGCCGACCTCACTTTTCGAAATTATATCGCGAGAATACTCGACGCTGCGTTAGGGACTTGCTGCGGTCACCGCGCATTTCCATATTATTTCCATTAACCTTATCCATATTAAACCGATGTATGGAAATTACAGCAAGGTCCTGCTGCCCCGAAATCCCACTGTTTATGGAAAATAAAGCTGAGGTGTCGACCCATCCATACTCCCATGGCCGTGAACGAGCATCTGTTTCTACTGAGAATGCATTCGGGGATTCGGAATCCCACCGCTTTGGGAATTCATGGCGTCACTGAATGTAATGTATCATCCGACATTACTGCACATTTCTTACTCATTATACTGCAGGGCCAGAAGTACAATTTCGAGAAATCGGCGACAAGCGCGCGCTAACAACTCCGGCTGTACAAGTGTGTCATTCGACGGTGGAAGGTGAAAAATAATTTGCGTCCTACTTTCTGGAGGCCGCGCAGAATCGGGCGTTTCTAGTTGCTTCCGTATGATCAATTTCTCGTGCAAGGGAAGGAAGCTGATCCTCGTGTCGCGCACGCTCGATCAAAACGCGCGCGCTGCGCAACGGAGACGAGCGCGCGCAATTTCCGTAGAGCCCGGCTGGGAGTCGCTCGCCACCAATAATTGGACTAATTCCCGCCGACCGAGTAATGACGAGCTCAGGACAGAAGGTCATAACGAGCTGCGTGCTCTTTCTTTAGCAGAGACACCAATTAAATTGTGTCACGGCGGGCGCGATGTATGAAGAGGTCCAATGAAAAGCTCGTCGATCAACTGGCACACTTAGGCCGCCATCCAGCCTGACATTTTTAAACCTTCTGCCCAATACTCTATATCGTCCACGAATCGATGGATCGCGAACGCGAAAGCCTAATGTTTCTCGCATATACGTATACACGCGTACAGACCCGCAAAAGCAGCGAACGGCGAGGTTTATGGTATGGTAGGTCGGTAGAGGCGAAAGCAAACTCGGTCTCCCGCTCTCCAGCTGGCACGGGGCCTATTCCGTAATGGAGGCCGATGGCATCAGGCTACTCGGTCACAGATTCACATCAAGAGTCTCCCATTGAGAAACTCATAAATACCACATATTTTTGTCACTCATATTACACGTCACTCCACTGTCTTAATGGAAATCCGAATAATATCTCTCATAGTTGACAGTTTTTCCTCTTTACTATTTCTGGTACAGTGGACCATGGATATAACCAGAATTTCCATCAGGGGAGCCAAGGGTTTCTAAACCGATTCTATTATTATTACATTGGGATTACAAGCATTTATTTTTTGGTAAGGTGTCGGTTATTAACTACTTGGATTAAAACTAATAATCTAATTATTTGCCCTTTCACCTGAAGGTGGAGAATGTCTTTTCTCCATTGGGCCCAAACGTAAGCCTCGAATTCCTCTTAAAAGTATGAGTAATGCAGCTTTACCAGGCACAATCGGAAGAGCACGCGGTCCCATGTATCCAGTAAATAGCAGCAAGGACGTCCAAACTACCGAGCATTATTCGCGGTGTAACAAAAGGCTCGTAATTCCTGCAACACGAGCAAGCCATAGAAAGCGCTTATTCAGGATACTGCATCGTTACTTGAATGGATCTTCCTTAATGTACCCTAAATTCTCGTCGATATCATTCTACGCCTATACAAGTCCTCGAATTCCAGCCGTCTGCAGCATCGTGCTTCCATACTTTCGCCCCCACGCGTATAAATCGCAATTCCCAGTAAACGTTCCTCCTTCCTTGTACAGAACCGCACCACTGATGCAAACTAAGCACACTTGAGAATACACGCCGAGTGATTTCGTCCAGAGAAATCAAGGGGGAAGCCTGTTGGGGAAAGAGGTTCCGGTGGAGAAGGCGATTAATCATCCCGATAACTGGCCGGAATGAGTCACCAGTGGCGACTTTTATTCGCTGGTAGCGCGAAAATAAGGACGCTACAGGGGAGCTGTAGTCTGTGCCCGAGCTTGGTGAAAAAGAGGATAAGAATGACAGGGAGAAGGGGGAGGGAGAGAGACAGTTAGAGAAAGAGTGAAGGGTGACGGTACACGCAAACGATGCCGTGATAACAAAACGCACCCGCTATGAATGTCAGGCCGACAAGGACTTTTGAAGTGTGACCGACATAATTTAGCCCGGTGACAGCGGAAATTTTCGACTTTTCCTCCCCTTTATTTTTCTCCCGGACGGACGCCGCCCTTTTCCGCTGGCCAGGCGAGACTGACAAAAACAGAGAGGGAGAGAGGCCGCCGAATGTTTCGTGAATTCATAGCAGCGCCGAGTGCTGCCTGGCGATGGTTTATTACGAGGACCGGAAGTCCTTCACGAATTTATTTCCCGCGCCAGGAACGCCGCGGCCGAGCTGACCCCCACACTCTCTCGCGCCCTGTCGTTCCCTGACAGACTTGTCAAGTTGATCGCCGACTAGAGCGGATCATCCGGTTCCGTTTTGATGCATTGTAATGGACACACGGTATCGCGAGCGCCCGGCACTCTCGGTAGGGCCGTCCGGCTTTGTTCCGGCGGTACATTTTACCCGAAACGAAAAAGAACTAAGTGATACCATTTGCTGTATTATACCGGGCTCGGCAGTACTAAACGCTTGCCCGGCTTCGCCATTTCATGTTTAATTGGAACAAGATCTGGTGACAAAGTAACAATTCTAAATGAAACATTAAGACGTTCCACTGCAGATACAAACTCTGATTTCCCTTCATTTCTTAACATTGGTTACTGTATTTATTGTGATGGCATATAAGTGATGGAAGATACAGTTTTTAATCATCTCAGCCATACAGTATGTTCCATTCACGATGCATCTACACAGGAATCTGTATTAAGTAAATAAAAATCCATATTTCCATAACCACCGGCAGTGAAGTAATGACCGATCCATGCTTGTGTAACGAATGCGAGGCATAGAGGATGCTTGAAAACTTCCCCACCTGAAATTCTGATAGCCAAGATGCGCTGAGTCGCTAATGTTCAGCGCTGGCAAATTCCTTGATGCAAGGGGCTTGCACGGTACGCCAGGATTTCCGTACGAAGCACGAGAAGTGTACGCCGGTATCGGATATCCAGATGAAGTTCCGGGAAGCGCAGCAGCAAATACCGGGACGTAAACAGGGAACTTCCACTCACGTTGACTCTCGAGTCGGCTAGACATAACTTTAATGTTTAACGAGAGTTGGAAAAAGTCGGAGACATTAATGGGTAATTATGACCGCATTTCTGCCTTCGTTAGTTGTCCTCATTACCGGTGCGCGATTTTTTAATAATGTGCCAACTACTTTATGGGGTCTTTCCGAGCTGTCTGTTTTGTACTTAGCAAAGTATTAACCGTTGAACTGCCTCGCTCGGTGTCACCGCTTCTACGCTTTTAAGTTGCTCTAACCGTTCACCGAGGTAAGAGTATGAAAATAAGTCGAGGAAAGAAGGAGGAAAGAGGAAAGGGCTATCTACTTGAGGCCGACGGCTGTCCCCGGGGTATTTCCGGGCATCGTGCACTTTTTATGTAAATCTCGACAGGTTCAATTTACAATCATAAAGTAGCGCCGGCCGAAGCGACAGGAGGTGAGAGAGGGAGGTAGAGTGTAAGATAGCGGGGAGCTTGGACTTTTAACGCAACAAGAAGTTAAGAGGAAAATAGAAGTGAGGTACTCTTTCGCGCACTGTTGCAGCTTGCAGCCAACGAGGATCACGAAGAAGTGAGTCTCATTCTCAAGGTACTTTTCCACTGCAGGAACCTCCAGGCAGTTGTGCCGGCGGTTTTGTCCGAATAAAAGAATAAAATTGCCATAAAATCTGAAGTATATGTCTTCACAGCGGACTACTCACTCTCCCTCGCTCTTCTCCAGCCGCGACTCTCAGTTTCTTGCCGAGAACGGGGAGGCGGAGGCTGGGTACTGCGGAAAGGGGTGAGGTGCACTCGCCAGCGAGGCGCAACACAATTTTTCCTATAATTCGGCGGTAGACCGTGAACCCCCTTCCGAGTTGATTATAAGGAGAGAACCTTACCTTTAAAGCAGATCGTATTAAACCGATTTAAGATATCGGTGGGAGCAATGAATCCCGCCGATGTAAAGAGCGCAAAAAGCTGGGCGAAATGAATGAACGGCGATGAAAAAAATCTGACCGCTCTACGTGATATGCAAATTAATGTCTGCGCACTCGAGCTATCGATGGATCGACATCCATTTTTCAGGTTGGACGCCCGCGCTGAAGTGTCTGCCGATGGCCGACCTGCAAATCACTGGGCCAGCACGACTCTGTGGGTAGAATGCGACCCAGGATCATGAATATTTGAGCCCATTGCATAATGCATCGGTGTGCGGCGTCACTTGTCATGCCTTGCTTTGTTATTTTGACTCATTGACGCTGGTGTCAATCGTGCGTGTGGCTGTGTGTATGCCACCGTTATGTCGTCACGTACATCAAGTTCGCCATGCCCTGCGTGTCATTCGAGTTAAACGCGATCGACAGATATAGTCATTGTTTCCGAAAAAAGTCTTCCACCGGCATTGTGAAGGAGATCTGCTAAAATGGGGGCAGAAATGGAGAGAGTTAACTATTTCGCTAAATTGAAAAGCCGGTTGCACGAAAGGGGTGCGACCATCTAGCGGACTCTAACGTTTCGCGCACACGAAGGCTTTGTTCTTGCTCTATTGGCGGGAGCCATAAATCCAGCAGGTTTCTCTTCCGTGCAGCATACACGCCGAGCCGTATAAACATAATGCATCTGTGTGTGCGCGCCAGCGCGCGCGCCCCTTTTTATGCGAGAAAACAAATATATTTCTGTCGGTTATTTATCACATTTTCCCTGCGATTCGCCTCGCAGCTTGCAGCGCCCGGCAATTCATATGATCCTTTAATTCAAACGCGAATCTCTTTCGCAATATAAGCATTCGTGGCATTAATTGGTGGAATCCGGCGTTTTATCGGCATGTTAATTTTCGTCACCGGATTGGTATAATTGGGTAGCAACTCACGCGAGAAAAGGGGGCTCATACGAAAGGGCTTTCGATTTGTGCGCCCTGGTGCTTGCACATGCAGAGATACCTTCGACAGCGCACATATCACAGAGGCGTTCGGAGATCAACGCACTTTGACGCTGCGACGCAGCAACAGAGTCGCCCTTAAATTCTCACGCTTCGCGTATATCTTTCTCGTACGCCATCTTAGGAAAGAGGGCCAGACACAAATAAGAGGGCGAGTGGGTGCAGTAGAAGATCCGTCGTAGATGGTTTGAAGAAAAAAATCATGTATCATGGCTCGCGGATGCGGAAGAGGCCGGAGAATGTCGCGGGCGAGTAAAGCGGAAAATTGTATGCGAGTAGAGAGATAATTACGGGGTGGCAGTTATGCCATAGGTATTCGTAGATAGTGTCCAAGGAGTTGAAGGTGGAAGTAAAGCGGGAAGGGAAAAAGGGAAAGGGAGCACAGCCTCCAACAAATGTACACACCGCCCTGAAGGAACTCATCACTTCCTTTGCTTTGCTCTCTATATATATTTTCCTTTTCTTTCTGGCCTTCTGTGTCAGACCACCGATGAGATATTGTCCACGACCACAGAATAGATATGCTCACTTACCCTCTTTCCACGTGCACTCGTGCTGCATTAGCAACTACCACACATTATCATTAATTGTAACCGCCCTCAACAGTAGTGTGTCTACTTGCCAGTTCGCACACGCGCACTTCAAATAAAGATGACAGTCTCGTACCTTTACTGTAGGTGTAAACGTCATTCGTATTTTAGTGTGTATTATAGCTAACGTGCATTTAGAGAGAAGCAGTTTTTGAATAACTGGCCAAGTCTGATGAGAATTAACGAGACGGATTTATTATTCAGTGCAAGTCCGATATTTTCACGCTAAAATGCATCTGTCTTCATTCGTGGGATTTACGTGGCGATTAATTTCGGCATTTAATGCTAGATAGACCAACGTCGCGTCATCCAAATGACAGAAACCAAGCTTCTCATTTAGAATTTCTACATTTTGTGGATATCACAAGTATAACTTTATACATATTTTGCTGTTTAATTCGATCCGTTTTAGTATAATGACATAACTCGATGAAAAGGGAGCTTCAATTACAGAATAGGAATTGCGACGATCGATATCCCCAGTGGTATATAAAATTCTGTTAAGACGGTGGGAGGCCTTGACACGTATTTCTTTCTCCCGCAAGCTGTGCCGTGTCCTACCAATTTCAATCAGAGACTCCTCTGTGTCGTGTACGCTCTTGGCAGTGTGAATCCCTTGGGTTCTTTTTGCCGCTCTCTACTCCTCATTCTACCTGTTACCTGATACTCCGGTTTCGCGTGCGCTCGGGCTGCCGCTGCATAATATATTTTCACACTTTTTCGCTGTAGATACTCGGCAGCAGAGGGGCACTCTGTGAGTGCGGCTCTCTGTCTCCTCTGTTTCTTCTAGCAAGTGCTCTGCGGTACACGCACTACCCGCTGCTCACGATTTTCCATGGTCAGGCCGTTTCCGGGAGGGGCAACAGGGACGATGACATCCATATGGATGGCACCGGCACTGCCAGCCGCCCCCGGATACAGGGAGACAGAAACGCCAGAGACCAAGGGCTTGCGAGCTCCCACACTGCAGCAGATTCCACTTGGCCAAGTGGTGTCGTCTCTATGACGCTGCTCAGGACGAATTCGTAGCGCGGGGTCTATGCTTAATCCAACAGCGGCTGTCGTAAAGCTCTCTCTACATATAACAGATATAGTTGCCCTGAACATTACCATATGACCGATGATTTCACGCCCGTGCAATTGAACGCTGCAAGAATAATGCTTTAGAACTTTTTTACATCAAATCAAGTGTTGCTGCAGTTTGATAGTTTGCGAACAAACATTACGTTTCCCGTTGCATTGTGTGGTTTGTCGAAACTCAGGCGCTGTTCTCGTGAAACTCGGGGAAGAAGTGTTATTTAAAGGACACTTTTCCTCGCGTGCCAATAATTGAATTCTTGTCCCGTTTACAAAAATTAAATCGTTGCAATTTCACCGGCGTAAATGCTTGTTTCGTGCGGCGCACGCTGCCCTATCCTTGCAGTTTTCAATTGTGATTCCTCTACCAGCGAAACTCGCAACACGCGTCGGTACGTTTCACCAGCGTGCAATTCCATTTTCCCTCAATTAACGGTACACGTTCGGTCGAACCCAGAGAGAGTTTCGTTCACTGCGAAACTTATGGCATCCCCAAGGCATGGAATGTTGCAAGCGGAGTAATACGTAAAAGAATACGTTTCTCGGGGAAGGCCCATCGATCACCGCCCAAATAACTCGAACTCGTGGTACCCGGAAACCTGGTGTTCCACGGCTTCTTCCGTTCGGCCCGGCACCGGAATATTTCTGCGCGCTGCGGCAAGTTCGGAAGCGTTCATCACCTGCACGCTGAAGGCGAAATTTCGCTGGAGATGTTCTCGGCGGAGAGAGGAAGAAACCGCGGGGAAGAGAGCCGGAGTGGCGTGGGATCGATTGGAGCTTGTGACGAAGGCAAATCAAGCGGGAGAAATCCGACGTCGAGGATTATGCAAACTCTTTGCGCGAAATGGAATTGCAATAATGGCCCGCTTGCAAATGCCTGTTAAAACCTGTATCTACTGTATTACGCGTCAAGTGCGACGGACCGGAGTTCTTCGAGTGCTCTGTAATCCATATAGGTCTGAATTATACCAGCTTCAACTTTCATACAATCCCAATGAACTTGGAAGCACTTAACTGTATATTCTACTTTTCTCTGCCAAATCAGATAATACTCAACTTCGTTGAAAACGATAATAAATTAAAAAGCCACAGAAGTTCATGGAGAACTAAGAATTCTTGTTCCTAATTCCGTCCAAGTCTGATGTAATTGGAAAGTGTAACAGACGACTGAGTCTGACAAAACACTTAATATTCAATCGGCATGAAATGTAGCTCGGAGTCGATTATTTAGAAATTTGTATAATTTAGTATGTTGGAATTGAGAGTTAATGAGCTCGGTATTACAATCGTCAGTCATACTTGTTAATAATGATTACTATTTGTACTTCGACACTCGGTAATAAGCGCAACGGATTTGTGCGCATGTAACAACTGGGGCTTGAAGCGAATTGGTTATTGGTTTCGTGTAATATAGCCCTTGACATAATTAGTTCTAATTGACGCCAAGGGGCGGTAGTTCGCGTTTCCATAAAGCGTCTCGATTGAGTTTCAATCAAACGAAGCCAATTCTCGCGAGGCACATGTACTTTTTATTACTATTTAAATAGTTTTGTATCGAGTTCCGCTCGACTCGTCGAATAGAGGACTCTATGAGTAGGCGTACATTTCATTATGCACTATCGAGAACGCTTTAGTAAATACAAAGCAATATGGAGTGGAGTGGCCTTTCATTAGTATCATTTCCTCCTACTAGTATGGGCATATTGTTATATGGCCTTGCAGGCTGCATAATAACACATTATTTCATGCATATGTATGACAGTGTGCGAGCAATCATCCAGTCCTTCTCATTTTCTGTCATCATGTACATCTAACATATAATTAGAGCTTCCACCCACGCACTCATCGGTATTTTTTTCAATTTAGCTTCCGATACTTTCAATACTTCATTTTGAAATTGAAATTTAATTTTACAAATTTCCTGTACCTCTGACCATGTGAAATTTGCCTGCGTCCTCTAAACAAGTTAGTAAATGTAATTAATAATAAACTTCTGAAATTTCTCTCTGCTGTCAATTCGTTTGGCTCACGATTCTGTGCGTAATTAGTTGGCTGTAGATTTATTTCCTTGTCAGTATTAGGTGTGGTCAGAGGGAAGTTCAAATTTCAAATCAATATCCGCGCGCGATACACTCGCATGCTTGGGCGCACTCGCATTCCATCGAGCATTTTCCAGGCGTGGCCTTTTTCAGTCGAACGGAAAATATCAGATTACCGTTTGGAATTTCGAGCAGCATGGCCCTGCATCTAAACACAATAGCAACGGGGCCGCTCCTGCGAAAGTGAGCAGTGCGTCACTCTATTTTCCAAGCGGTTCGAGATTAACACCACCAGACAGCGTTAAAACCGCGGCATCGCGCCTCACAGTGCCACTGAAAGCGCGCCAGTTTTTCCCTCGAAACAATTAGAGCTTGACCCACGAGACACGGTGCAAGTGGTGGCCCGGTCGCCGAGAGTGCGAATTGCGAGGCGCAAAAACACCCCTTGAAAGCGGAAGAAAGGGAGAGACGGAGAAAGAGAGGAGGGAGAGCGAGGAAGAGCGCAACAAGAAACACACATGTCGGTAATTGTCAGAGGAAAGCGGGTGGTCAACCCCGGCGGGTGAATGCTTCTAGGCAAAAAGAAAGAGCGCCAGAGACACACATACAGAAAGCAAAGGGAGAAACATGGAAAAGAGGGAGATAGATAGAGAGAGAGAGCATAAGAAAATCAGTGGAAACGTGCGCGGCTTGGCAGCGCCGCGAAACAACTTAATGAATTTTTCGGCAGGGAACCCAAAGTTTTCCCATCCGCAAGGGCCGCGTTGGCCCGCTGCTGTGCTGGCTGTCATTAACCAACAGTTGGCGTGTATCACGCCGGAGGTATCGGCTGGAGCCCTTTCCACTTTCCCAGCAACACCGGTAAGCGTAGCAACAGCAGTCGCGGCAGAAAAAAGGTCGTCGGCCGAAGGAAAGAAAGTTGGCCAAGAAATATGGCGTCGCAAGGACGCGCGCCTCGGGGCGGAACGTCCGGGGCGTCCGGGGCAGAGTAGCCGATTTATCTGGAAAGTTGAAGTTGCGTGGTATCGAGGCTGAAGGCAGGCGGGCCCGGTAGGTATTCCTGCTGAGGGGTTGACGGACCGTTACACATTGGCGGGAGCCCACTATCTATTTGCCTGGACCTGGAGGGTGGCGGGCTGGCTGGAGGATAGGGTGCCAGGGCTCCAACTATTATGAGATCACTCGGCGAAGTTCCTCAGTAGTTGAGAAAAGGCGAGAGAGCGGACACTCGAGGACGGGTCCAAGTTCAGGATGAATCGTCCTCGAGGAATTCGACGGTGTCCCGACGGGGCCGCTCCCCAGTCGGCCAAGATCCTCGCTTCTGGGACTGCCATCTTCGGCTAGTCGGTAATACCTCGGGCTTCTTAGATCTCTCTCGCTCTTTCTCCCTCTTAATCAAGCTTTCTCCCCTTTCCTCGCCCACGCCAATCGATTCCGCGAGTCTTGGCCTTCGGGTCATTCGGTCACAGGCAACTTTTCCCTTTGTGGTAAGTTCGCGAGAGCCTCGAGCAAGCAAGCACCCCGGGCTCCTGCAATCACCCCCTCCCGCCCCCCATTCATTTCTTCAGTCTTTGATTTACTTCCACTTTGTTTACGCTCGTCAAACGACGCGGCCGAGTAGGATAAGTTACTTCTCGCACTAACGTCGACCCCGAGGTTTCGCTAATCGGACTTGGACTGCACTGTCGGGGCTTTCGCGAGGCGCTCACCTTTAAAATGCATGAACCTTTTATTCTCAAGAGTATAATTATGCACGCCACTTTGTCGAGTAGAGCCAGCGAGGCAGCAGCAGTGACGGACCACTCTCTGGAAATGTATACACCTGTTTTTTCCCGGAGAATTGTGGGCTTGTTGGTTTCGAAGTCTGAGAAAGGCCCGCAAAAACGTCCCGCAAACATGAAACTCGCGTTGCACTCCGCCCACGCGTTAGCTTCATACGACTTTGCTATCATTACAAGAATTGCGATCTCGAGAGAAATAAAGTAGATATCGTTTATAATTCCTTGTGACGATCATTCGCCCAGAGGATCCAAGTTAAACGTAAGGTAGCAATTCGTCTTCCCAAGCAGCGTTTTAGCTGTTCCCCAATTATAGTTAAGGGTAGAGTGACAGTACGTCTAATAATTAGTGGCCGCCGGAACTCGAAACTTCGCTAACCATCGGCAAGCTGAAACTAGTCTCAAATGGAGTACCCCGGCGAATAACAAGGTTCACTTAGCCCGAAAATGCACTAACAACATACTATCCCAATATGTAACATTGTACTAATAACCTGATATTTTATAAATCACGTAGAAAGTGCTAATGATCCTTTGATAAAGACTGAAAGACAGACCATACAGTTGGTGCTCGCTTCGTAGGGATTTGGCCGAAAGTAGAGGCGCTTAAATTATCCGTAACTCGAATCTCAAGGGTATTGGAATACCAAAGCGTTCTGGAGATGATCCGAGGCTCTAAGCCGAGCACAGGCAGCTCGGCTTTAAGCTCTGACTAGCTGCCCTGCGGACCTTATTGTCTCGAACCCTGTAGGTCGTCCCTCCCCATTACGTCCAGCAGACATATGGGTAGAATGTAGCAGATATTTCTAATCTAATTCCCAACGAAAGCGCGAGCGAAACGCAAACCGAGGGTGCATTATTGCCAGTCTGCGGGGAATACTAAGTAAGTAGAACTCCTTTGATCGTCAAAGGGAGAGAGGTCACGGATGATTGCGTTAATCCGGATGAAGGAACTCCCTTCGCGTAAAGTAATAAGGAAAGTGTTTCGAGAAACGGAAATATATTTTCGCCTTATTATCTGGCAGTAGATGCTAAAATAATATCATATTTGATGGTGAACATGTTCGTGAACATTTTCTATATACGGGGGAATTGTTTGAAAGGTCTGCAGTTTAGCAGCGCACAAAAGAGTCTGGATCGCCGCTCATAAAGTACGTCGACCATATTGGTCAATCACTCCGGACGGCCACGGGGATGCTCGTTCCCGATATTTGGTTGACCGTGGCTAGGAGGGTGGTCCAGCTGTCAGGGTGGTGGAGGGACGAAGACTGATGATGGCAGACCTCAGTGCCCGTCCGAGAGACAGAGCGGAGAAGAAAGAGCATGGAGAAACGGGAGGCCGAGTGGAAAGTGAGGGAGAGCGAATCGCGCAAAGGGCGATGAGAGACGTGAATTAAGTTGGTTGCCAGGACAGGGAAGAAAGCACGGGGCGGAGCTTAGCGTACACTTTAATATGTCCTCGGCCACCTTCTACCTTAACATAACACAGCATCAGTTGAGCTGTAATCTTCTCTATCGCGTCCCTCCCTCTCATCCCTCTCTACCCCCTCCTCAGCAATTTTCCACCTCCGTCTTCCCGGCCTTTAGCCAGGATGGCCGAACAGGAGTTTTTATTATTCATGCGATGCGGATTTACTTTGCTGATCGAAAAAACGACAGCGCCTAATTGCGACTGTTTACCGGAATCGGACATTCCCCTGTCAATGTAATGTTCGATTACGCCCGGAGCGTTTAATCATCGAGGAGCCTGTGTGTTTCGATTTGATTGCGGAATGCTAAGCGCATCGGGCGCGCCCGACGCGGATGTTAATTGATTATGATGATCGAGTGGTGCGCGCACCTGCAGTATTAGGGGCCATATTTAAGTGACTGATTATCGCGAATTATGATAAATGGAAGTAGCGAAATTAAATAGCGGATACGGAAAGGGCTGCATCGCACGGCGCTTGTATCGCGTGTGGCTTAATCAAGGCACCGCTTAAATTTTGCCCTGTGTAATTAAGTAATTTGCTCGTTTTGGCAAGCTTCATTATCGGAGCCGGGGTGCGCGCCTCTCTCGTGCTTTCATTGAAAGCACTCCGCTATTTATTTTACAGACACACATTATGCCACCGACTCGTTTGTGGGGCGCGAAATGCAGATTGAATTGTCGCTGGATAACTTTTGCGTCACACGGATTTTGCGAGATGTGTTTTGGAGAGTTTGCAGGGTACAGTGGGCAAGTGCGGAGAGCTGCGGCGAATGTGCGCGGGATACACATTCTTCAATCCTCGATTAAGACCAAGACAAATGGGTCCGGATTTCGGCCGGAAATTAAAATCTCGAGGACGGGAGTACTCGTTAAGCTCGACCCGAGGCGCTCTCGCCTTGCTTTCTTTTTCTTGGTCACCGCTTTCAATCGAGCGCGGGCCAAGCACCCTTGCAACAACGGATTGTACAAATAGCAGGCAACTATTCACCGCTGTCCCCGCCTGCTATTCTTTCACCCGGCGTTCCTGTTAAAACAACTAAGCAACCTGGTCCACCCTTTTTCTAGCCACGGGGAAAGAAGGATTCGCCAGATGAACCGGGCGGCGTTTTCATTCGGGGTCATTTGTTGCTTAACTCGGGAGCCCCCGCGCCTACGCTCGAAACCAGTACCACTTTTAACGAGGGTCTCCGACCTCATCGCTTTACCACAGATCCAAACATACAGGAAAATGAGTTGCCTGCACCGTGAGATCATTATTCCTGCGGTTTCGTGGATTTGCATGGAATAATTAAAAGTAGTGGAGCGTCAGCCATGCAGCAAGTGTGCAAGACATCTCCGGGGCGAAGAAGATGGTGTGGACCAGAAAGTGTAGTTCGCAAAACCGATTTTACACAATCAAGCGTTCTATTTATGAACAAAATATTAACCAACCATTGACATCAACACTTGATCAGAACAACGACATTTGAAGACCATGCATGAAAAGTGAAGAAACTAAATTAGATAGAGGAAATCCGTAAACTCTACTCGACGTCGATCTAATTTCTTATTGTCACAATTGTCAAGCAGCGTCGGTAAGTTATAGGGAACTGGAGTGAGGCAAGTTGTGCGTGTACTCGATGGAGACGCGCGAGTGCTCGTGGCAAAGGAGCTGCAGGGCGATAATTTGTCAGTGGCGATGGGGGAAGGAGGTGTAAGGGACGATTGCGAGAGCGAGGCTCCGACAGCCCTGGTAATGGAGGCAGCCCATAAAAAGGGGGGCCGGAGAAATAGGAAAAACAGTGAGAGCGACGGGGCGCGCGCCCCGGGGACGGAAGAGGGAAGAAGGAGCGGGCCAAGAGAGAACTCTCGAGCAAGAGGTGGTCCACCACTGTCACGCTTCCGTAATTGAACTACTTCCGGCCAATTATAAAAACTGCTGACTAGTGCAGACTTGTTAGTCGTTGGATGAAGACGGAAAGACTCGCTGGGCATTGCGCGCTCAAGCCCAACGCCCGTCCACCTTTCGTCATTTGCGTGGCCATCGACTTAGTAATTCTTCTGGCCTCTTAGACTTTCACACATTCACTATTTCTGTCACATGCACATCAATGCAGAGGCTTGCGCCAGGCGCCCTTGAATTCGATTAGTCTGATCCTCCCTTCCTTTTCTATGAAATTCTTAGCCGTGTGGACTTGGAGGGTCCCGCTATTCACTCGCGCTCTCAAGATCGTCTAGGCCGAGCCGACGGGCGCACAGAAGCGATTTCTCCGGGCTATTATCGTTGGAGTGAGTACTTAATTTTCGGTCGGCAGAAGATTGCTTGCTTGAAAAGATGCTTTATACTCCCGGCGGATAATCAGGTGACTGCACTCCTCGGCTGCTCTCGCCCTATCGCTCACTCCCTCTTGAGTAAAATTGCGTAATAGACCTTCGATAATCCATAAGCATCGTCGATCATCGGAAACTTGGGCGGCCCTTGAGTGCACCCGTCTTTTGTGAGCGCGCACAAATCGACTCGGTCCCCGCTAAGAGCCCTTTAATCTGTGCGTGCGCCTATTCCATCCTCCTCGGGTTATTGATTAGGCGGTTTCGGAATCCCAAGGAGCCTTTACACCTCTCCCCGAAATATTGGGAGCGCTACTTTATGCGCTGCAGGGCGCATTGCTCTTCTTCGTTTCCGGTCCTGCGAAACACATCCTCTCATCTCGGCATCCTTTGGAAGAAGGGAGCGTACAGAGGCCGCTGGCGAGGAAGAGAGGATTTCGTGCGGCAGACCGCTAGAGCATAACATCGAACCAGCGGAGGAACCACTCGCAAGAATAGCTAGAGCCTGGGTGTACATTTATCGGCGCTCGGCAGCACACACACACATACACACTTGTTCCTTTTACCTAGCAAAAATAATCTCGCGCTACCTTTCGCCGAGTACGCGGCCGACGTATTTGCACGGAAAACATGTATGAGGGTAAAACGAATCCTCATAAAGTTTCCTTTATGATACAGCCTCAAGGAAGAGAGGGAGAAAGGAGGTCGCTATCCTCGGGATCAGCTTTTCTTCCGTGATAATCGACATCATCACCCGACCAGACTCGCCGCGAGCTCAACGGGAGAATCATTTTTAATACCTCGCCTGCTGAGCTTGGAAAATCTCCGGTGAGGTTCTCAGAGCTGGAAATCAAATTAGACGTAATAGTCGCTTGTAACTAATTAAGAGTAACGGACAGTGTTATAAAAATGCAACAAGTACTACAAGAACGCATGAAGAGCTCGAACAGGAAGGATTCGATACTAATCGAGATTAGGTTCTCCTTTAAACAGAAATTATACAGGTCACGAACAACGAACGTAATGGCGAAGAGAAAGAAAGGGGACACGTCGCATTGAAAGGGGACTCGTCGCATTGGCTTCAATCAGTGACACGTCCGAAATAATTACCTACATCAAATTCTATAGTTTTCCGATAAAGTGCCTTTGGCCGAGAAACACAAATACGATAGATTTCAGCAGATCTATCATCCTGAATCAGTGAGGACCTACGTTCCCGCAAGTACACAACATTATCCAGTCCTTTCGCTAATAAACCGGTAATACCTAATCCCTCAAACCGTGCAATCAGTCGATGGAGAAATGGTCGAGTGGGTCGCGGTTGGCCTCCAAAACGGTTGCAATTGCAACTCAAACGCATTCGAATGCATCGAAATGTTTGGATTGCTTTGCGGAATACCGTCAGTCTCCCCGGATATTTATAATACCGGGAACTGCAGCAGGCAGGTAGGACGTGGCCGCGTGGCCCGATGGCCTCGTCGCCCTTCCGCTTAATTAACATTCCGTAACGCGGGGGCATTTCACAATTATGGCAGGGAATCCGTCGCGTTTTAATTTATGCCCTCCCGGCAATCAACGGCCCTGCCTCCCCACTTCCTCTCTCTCTCTCTCTCTTCCTCTTTTTCTCTCCCTTTTTCCCTCTGCCGTTCCTTTCGTTTCTCAGTCATTTACGAGTGTTTCGAGGGGTATCTTTTGACGCAGATGCAAATCGTTCGGGGCAAGGGAAACCCGGCAAAATCGGAGAGAGAATTCCGCCGGTGCATTCCAGCGTGAAGTCGGCCGCAACGAGGATCGTTCGACGTGGACATAGAGAGCAAGGGGCTGCTGCCACTTGTGCGCCACTGGTCTAGCTTTAACGAGGGATCCGGCGCTCGACCAGTCATAAATTTCGCCGCTATTTACTCGGCGTTAGGCGGGGCCCTTCTTCCTTCCCTTTCACGGCACGTCCGACGGGAGCTATTGAAATTGCGCGGCAACGAACGATACGCTGAAGCTGCGGCATGCCGCCGCCCGTCCGCCAACTCGACATGGTGAGAACTCGCCAGAACGAATTCCACCAGCATGCAACGTGCACACACACACACGCTGGCCAACCGCCGGGCCAAAAAACTACCCCCAGTTGTACCGAGGAAACGAGCGTTTGTAACGAAACAACTACTGGTCAGCCCCTTTGGATTCTAATAGGAACGCTGCCGTGACACACGGCAGCTTCGGGTTACGAGAAACATCAGGCACGGTACTCGTGTGGACTTTTCGTTCTATAAAATTGAAAGTATGGGACGTAGCCGACTGTGCATCCTAGGGAGCTCGTCTGACGGTATGTCGACATCTCGCTCCCAGATGGCTTCCTGTCCCAGAGCGCCTCGTTCCTGTCTGATCTCTACTTTGAATTTCTTTGGCCCCGCTGCCGCCCCATTCACTTATCTCTCTCATTCTCTCTCTCTCTCTCCCTCTCTCCGGTTCTCGTGTCTGTCCGCTTTGCCTGCCAAAAGATTTGAATTATACGGGCAAGACGGCGAAAGAATGGGAGTACGCCTTCTTTTGATATCTTACTTTGCACGCGCCGATGAAAGTAACTTGCAGCCGCGACCTGAGATAGGAGGACGGTTGCTCTACTCTCTCGCAATTTTAGAGTTGTTTCCCTCGCGAGCGCGTGACAGCTGTCGCCGGCCGAGATTGTTTCTGCCGAATGCACGCGTGAATGCGGTCTAAGCGCATATGCCACGAGGAATATGAGGGATGTGCCTAGCGGCGTGCACTGCCGTGCATATACAGTACGCGCGACTCTAAAAACCCCCGCGCACGCACTGTGCGCGGAAAGCTAACTAATCGAGGATGGAGTGATATCGCGCAATTCAGCCGGCGGGATATTGATCGAGAAAATTGACCTCTTAGCCCGGAGGAGCAGCCACTGCGAACGTGCGAGCTGAATCGAGAGTACTTCGCACCTGCATCTCTCGGAGATCTTGACCTCCTTCGAGCGCAATCCAAAAATAGTAAACCGTGTCGCGAGCTTCGCTGATATGATCCGCGGCACCGACCGAAGCGCGAGCGCGCGCGCGCGCGCGCGACCCCAGTTACAGAACGACAGACACAGTACATGCTCGGTGAGAGCGAGAGAGGGAACGTGAGATGTGTGAGTTGTGAGGAGGCTATACCATCGATACTTGATATTTTTCACGTCCCTCCTATGCACGCTCGAATTGTTCTCCGACTCTTCGCATTACTGTTTCACCGAATCCACTTGCAATGTGTACTGTACATAAGGGATGAAGAGAGCCAACCCCAACCCCCTCCCGCCTATACCTCAGCGAAGGGGTAGGTAACTTTCACAGTGCGCCCGCGTGCGGCAATCGCGCGCGCGCGCGCGCCCGCCGGAACATTTCCCAGTTAGGAATTGCATGCCACCGGGATCAAGAGTTTCGCCGACAGCATCTGCCAAGCACTATCGCCAAGCACGATGTTTCTGAAAACGCTCTACTTCACGGGGATTTCGAGCTCTGTCATGCTGCGCGCGGGAAATTTCCGGGAGGATCCCGGTTGAAGGATTGCAAGGCGGTTCGCGGAACTGTGTCTCCCTCTCTTCTACTATGTAGCACTAGTTTCCTGACTTTGCGTGATAAACTCATGACGTAACTAGTTGAAGAAAAAGTTTTTTAATACGTAGCCGACTGCACAGAGGCTTTGATAGGTAAATAATACTTTAATTAAAAATAAGAGTTTTCTGGTCGGTCGCACTAGGATTGCCAATGCGGACGCTTCGCGTTGCGCTAATTACTGTTGGTGTATTGAGGGGCTTGCGCTATTTATCGATAATTCTCGTTCATTGGATGCATCTCATTGGCGGGAATTTCAGCCACGTACAATTAAACCCATCTAATTGAATAATTCCTGCGCCATATGCATGGATTTGGTTAATGAGCGACGCTCGGGGCACGGGATAATTGCGAGACATGAATAAATTTGGCTGCAAGAAATTCAACGATATGCGCGAAATTGATGAAGCCCTTTGAATTCCCAGTGAAATGGCAGCAAGGATTTCGGAGCTTGCGGGATATGCGCGAACATATATTTCTACATACATATGGTCAGATTTCAGGGAAAGGGCGTATTCACAACACGACAAGTTCAATGTGCTAAATTGAAAGGTTTTGGAATTGGAAAACCATTTTTGCGAGTGCAATAATGCTGAGCGGATTTATGGAGACAGCCTGTGATCCCCTAAACTAGGGATCAAAAGCATAGATAATTATAAACGCATCGGTTAGAGCATCCTTACATAAGCTCAAAATTTAACGATGTCGTTATGAAGGATCTCCCCTTTTCACTCCGGCTCTCGCTCGCTCCCTCTCATTTTGATCAGACAAACTTTACAATCTGCGTTTCCTTTGAAACGCTGAACAAGGTATCCTTGGGTTCCAAAGAAAAGGGAGGAGGGTGGCGCCGGGGTATTCCAATGACCCGTGTTTCGTCCTGATTTTAGCCCCGAGATTAAGACCGCCAGAGAGAGAGAGAGAGAGATAAAGTATAGGTCGTCCAGGCTGTGAATATGCGAAATTTCGGATTAAATCTGCATTAGCGCGCGTTTTAGTTGACGAACGAAATTCGAAGCAAATGGGGGTCCAATATACCTCTCGTGTATATTCTTATCTCACTTCTCCTCGAACTCTCGACACATTTCTGCACCCTCAGTGAACCAGGTATGAGTCCCATCCATCTTTAGTCCGCTTCGCAGGGAAACATTGACTTACACAGCTCGGCTGAACTTTTCCAACAAGCAAACTCATTAATCCTTTTAGTAATCCAAGTTCCAAAGCAAGCTGGCAAATCGTTTGGTCGGGATTGATCACTTAGCTCGGCTTGAATAAAATCGTTCGGATTCCGCCAGCATACTTTGTGCACTGTAATACGCTTTTCTCACTTTAATCCTTGGAGTACCGGGACTAATTAAATTAAGAGTCTCTAGGCAGCACCTGCGAATCCTCCATAACTAATACACCCCCGCGTCGAATTCCTAAACGAATCTCGGAGGAGGCGAAGGATCGGCGGTCCCCCATGAGTAATCCTAGCAATTTTGGATCCGGTGATGTTAATCCATTGCAAAGAACCAGTAAGCTTTCCGGTAGATGAGGCACAAACCTTAAGGAGGACTTTTTTTACCTGCACGAAAGCAGTAGACCACGGCGGGGCTTGAAAGGAACTCCTTTTAATCAGAGGCATTGTTTATTCATTAGGAGGGGCGCTTATACCGTTGATTGCAAGGGCGTGCACGAGAGTTTGCTACTGAAATTAAAGCACTCCTATTCCTCGGGAAAACTTGGCTGAGAAAACTCTCGAGCTCCCTCCCACAAGTGTGCGCGCCGACCAGACAAGCGTGTATGTACTTACACACTTTACTACACACGTCGGACGCTTCTCGCCGTACGAGCAAGTAATGAAGCAGGATTCACTTAAGACTGCGCGTCTGATTGTTCATGCCGAGCGCAACAGTCAATCCAGGCTTATTACATTACAAAGTAAGTAGAGGGAACTTTACCCGTAAATTTTGTGTCGTCCGAACAATTACGACGCGGTGGCAGCGCCAGTAGAGGGAGGATCTGGTACGGCAGTCTGTTCTTCCGGGCGTGAGTTTGCCTTCGGGGGCTACTGGAACAATACAATGGATTAGCCGGGCTGCTAGGACGGGGGCGAACTTTAACGAAATTAAGGAAGTTCCCTGGCGCACGGTAATCCGCCGTAGAGGGAAGCGTAAATGCCGTCTCATTTTTGCGATTCGGGGCCAACGTTGCATCGCTATCTGCTGGCTAATCCTTTCTCTTTCACTCGTACAGCCACCCTTGCGCTCCAGAGTGCGCGCACGTCGGATCAGGACACTCTACCGAGTCCCGACGCCAATTTCTTTCCCGGTGCGTCTAATCTGTGCATTATGTAGCGCGTATAATATGCCGACGCCACGTATTCAGCGTGCTACGCCCACCCGAGTTAGTTCTCAACAATGGGAGGCGAGCTTCCGCAATAATGCCGTCTACTTGCCGAGCAAGTGTCACCCTAATGAACCGCCTAATCTCGCGCAAGCAATACTCATTAGTCTCTCCTCAAGTCGCCAAGTCACAAAAGTACAAATTGGCCGGGCGGCAGCACGGGCCAACGGAAGACAATGAGGACACGCGTCGATGAATCACCAAGGGAAATGCCAAAACCAGAGCGAGCGACTCCAACACGTTTCACTCACGTAGGAGCATCGTATTTTAGCGTGTGCTCCTTTTAGAATTGGGGAAGGCGAAAGGTCTGGGAGGAGATGTGTATAAAGCGGGGGCGAAACAACGTCAAAGACAATCAAAGCGACATAAAGACGGTGGCGCGCAGCTGCATTTCTCGGCGAGTTTATTGGCGATGGGAATGCGAGAACCAAGGACCCTTTCACATATTAAATTTCGCGGGCTCGCGCGAGAATGTGTTTCGCACGGTGCGCCAAGTTATTTTTTACGAGTGCACGCGCGATGGCCACCCTCCGCGATGAGTGTATCATAGGATTGCGATAGCGTTCGTATAACGGTATACGTGTTCGTGTACATTGGAAAGGCGTGTACCAAGTGTACACGTGCGCCGAGAGCGGTCGCTTGATTCCATTATGCAAAAATATGATAATCCCTGGAACGACGGCGGTGGCCCGGCAGATAAATGCCCTGCCAGGTCGCCGCACCGATCAATTCGCCCTCGAAGCCTCCGCTCAAGCTCGTTCTCCCTCGCAGCACAATGCCGAATAATAAATTCTCTCCTCCGGGTACCGTCAGCGCCGGAAATCATCTCCGCCTCCAATTCTAATTGCCACCTGTGCGAAATACACCGGAGGAATCTACCTCTCAATGAAACGCATGGACTTCCGGTTAATACAAGTCGCCGCAGCTCGACACGAAGGGATATTTCATTCGTAGGGAGGAAGGACGCATTTGCCAGCCGCGGCGTCACGGGCGATGCTCGGTCGTGGGGCCATTTAAATGACACGCAGCTAAACGCGGCGAAAAGAAAAGGCAAATAGTAGCAGCAGTGGTCGGGAGGGAAACCTCGCTCGACTGCTGTGCAAATGCAGAGCGGAGCGGACCCGCATCACCCGACACTTACAACGATATTGTTGTCACGCGACAAACAGCCCGAGCGAAATTGTGTAACTTCGCGTGAAATTACGCCGCCGATAGACGAGGGCTCGCAGGGCTGCACGTAAAACTGTAAAACCGCTCGCGCGTGTACTCGCTGCTAAAGCGATCCTTCTTTGGTTTACTGTCAAAATATACCAACCGTCCAGCAACAGGGCATGGTGTTTCTCCCCAGCCATCCAGCCAGCCAGCCATGAAAATAAAGCCCCTGGGAATCCGATGAATTATCAGTCGCATGCGTGTACGCTGCCGCACCCTGTTGTAGGGTCGTAGGTGGGTGGTCGCGTGCTGCGACACTGTGCTGTCCTCCAACCTCCAAGGCACCAAATCAAGTGTATGACAACGATATTACGGGATCTCGACGAATGCGCTTCCGTCCACTTTGCTGGCGACGGCGGCGGCGACGGACAAATGGCTCCGGCCACGCGAAATCCATTTACAAGCCTCCCGAGTCGAGGAAGAACCCCGTCAAGTTTACGAGGGGCACACATAGTTCTGTTTACTCGCGCGCCCTTTTTCCCGATCGACGAGCTGCCAAGTGCCAAGCGCCCGCCTTCGGCGGGCGGGGCGCCATCTAGAATAGGTTGGCTTTTTACGCGCTTTTTCGATATACCATCGCACTCCACTTTCGATCGGCTAGCACTCCCCGCATGGTTCACCGGATTCTTCCTCTGTGCCTGGGCGCGGTACAATTTCGCCGAGCACCTGCGGAAAACCCAGTAAACGGAAGAACGGAAGATCGTAAAAGGGGCTACGAGCGCACGGGCCAACTGTCCGGAGAGTGAATCTGTTAGTAACACAGTGCGCCCGCGAGGGTAGACGTAGAACGTCATTTGACCGTGTACCAGTCAGCCTGTGCGTTTTGCAATCTTCCGACGAGCGGCGACACACATTACAAGCTTCCGAGCGCGGTTCGTTGACTGGCAGGCCGAGCTGGACGCATTGTTGCACGTGCATGCATGCATATCGAAATACACACATATGTGCACGCGGTCACGCGCACTTAGACATCGGCAGGGCGAGAAAGAGAGAGACTTGCCGGAGCTCGGGACCTCGGGAGAGAGAGGGAAAGTGAGTGAGAACTCTCGATGCGCCACCTCCCGGGCGGCAAACGAAGCCGCAAACAGTGGTGTAAACAACAAGACAAACGAGCCAACCGGCGCATGAGTGCACGGGCAACTTGTGTACAGCCTAGTTTTGACATCAATGTCAAGCGGTTCGCGAACCACTGTTTTCGAGTGGGAATATCATCCGGTGGGGGCTTCTCGCTCTCGAGCATTCTTTACAAGAAGCGAACTGTCACAGTGGGCTCGTGACCTCTGCAAAACCCCCGCCCGCCATATTTCACCGGCAGCCGGTTCGCCCTGCGAGAGTAGACGCGAGCGTGTGTATATCTGCATAGGGGCGCGTGTGTATGTGATGCTTCGTCTTCGTTCAAGATGACGCGAGTCTGAAAAGCGAATACGTTCGAGCGGGAGGCCAGCAGGGCAGAGCCAGGAGTGTCTGCCGCTTGTATTAGGTGCACACAAGTGAGAATGAATGCGCGCTGATAACAACGACACACGGTGAGTAAGTCGAGCGAGAGGGAGAAATATTGACGGGCGAAAGTGGGTCTTGCTTCGCTGTAATTGAATTACCACTTGTGACTTCTTATAAAAGTGAGGCTAGTTCCTCGCGAATCGAGTCACGCAGGCATGTATCTCTTCCTCTCTCCCTCTCTCTCTTTCTCTCTCTCTCTATCCTCTGATCCTCTATGTGCCTGATTGCAAATCCCTGATTGTCTCAACGGATGCGTCGAATTAACCCGCCGCGAGCGCGACTCGTACCTGCCACCGAGAGTAAATTAAGGCGAGCGCTAACTGCCAGTAATACTTTTCGGCAACTAGTTTAATCAGCGGATCTTGTACGTCCCGGGGAAGCAATTACCAACTCCTGTCGGGAGAACCACTTCGCCGAGTATGTGTGCGAGGATGAGGCCGTGTGTATGTGTTCCGGGGAAATTCGGGGAATTTCGCGGCGGCTGTAACGTGTGCGGGCTTGATAAGAGTAAGAGGAGCCCACTCTTATACCACGCAGCGAATCCGAAACGCAGCCATCAGCCCAGTATAACGAGCCTGAGATGTGTGAGACTATCTCGTTATTGCGACAGATTTTTTATTGTCCCACTCTCATTGACGTTAATTAAGATGCTTTCCTGACACACTTGCACAAAAGAGTCGGTGTGTTGTGCTCGCCCCTCTTATTTGTTGAATGTTGAATCTGGAACGCGCGACGCGCCGCCGTTTACACATGCAGCCGCTACTACAGTCTAGCCAGTTTATTTTAGTGTGGTGGAAGCCCTAGTCACACAAAGCCAACCCCTCTACCCATTTAATTAATTGTGACGTCGAATCAGTCACCTCGTGATTTCATCGGGGGAGATTTGCGGCGACCAATTCAGTTAACTTCGATCGGCTATTAAACATGAGTACAAGTTATGCTTTTTGCATTTAACATTGCTCCCTTTGCATCTCGCATCTTCTCAACAATTTCGTGCGTGTTCTTTGTTTAAAGCGAGTGTGCAGTCATTTTTGCATTAAGAATAGAACGACAAAGTCATTTCTTTAATATCAGTGAAACGTAGAAGAATAGAAATGGATTAAGAAATGCAGTTAAATAATATAATGCCACTGCAAAGAAAAAGCTCGACGCAGACGTCAGTCCACAAGAGTCCCATTTGCCTCGAGAACCCGTCACTGAGGCGGAAGCCCACGGTAACACAGAGGAAATCGGAAATGCGAGAAGCGCCTCGGGCGAAGAAATCACATCTGACGGTGTTGCGTCTTGTTTAGTTCTCGCTTCCGGCCAGCTACCGTAAATAAACACGATTTAGATGCAAACCTTTTCTCGCCGGCAGCGAAACCGAATGGCGTAGCCTGCGTCGCCGGGAGAACCGGGAGAACCGGGAGAGAGCCGGCAACGAAGGCGAGGCACGTACGCATGCATCTCGATATACCTTGATATACTGGAATTCGATTTGGTCCAGTGAAATTAAATGGAGGAGCGAGCTGTGTATGAAACACGTCTTTTAAGGAATTTAGTGCCCTCCATCCCATAAAACGAGGGCAATGTAAAATATTTATGTACCCTCAGACTGAGGCTTCTTCCCGAGGGTTTGGCCGTGCAGAGAGTGATCTTGCTACTAGTTTGTGCTCTTCGCACGAAATCTCTTGCCACATTGTGCCTGGCACTGTGCATGCATGTAAATACGTATATCTCGGCGGACGTCAGCCATGAATTTTATTCCCGTTCGACGCGTCGTGTCGCGCGTGCGGGACGCGCTCTCTAGTGATTTATATGATGGATTATCGTCCTCGCAGTCGTCGCTGTCGTGTTCCTCCTGTATTCCGTATACACGCGGGCGATGTTTGCCCGACTATTATCCGCCGTCGGCAAACAAAGTTAAAAGTAAGCCGGATGACACGCAGCGGTCCCAATCGCCTGCCACCATCGACTTTATCCCGATCCACACCAGACGAAAAGTCGTTCCCCGTTCCCCGATGCGAATTCATCCGAGAGCTTGTTATTCCCGCAAACAGGCAAACCTCTGCTTCGTTAGGCAGCTCTTCTTACTCAGTCCCCCAATACCTCCAGGATTCGCCCCGAATCGGCTTGCCCTCCGCTGCAGCGTGACAGGCAATGATGAAAGCCGAGACGGAAAAATTGCAGGGTAGATCAGATCAGAGGCGCGTAGCACGAACCTGTTTGAGCTTTCGGTCGATAATTCGGTATGCTTATGCCTGTCTTCCTCGATTGCCGGGCGGAGGCTTTTGCTCAAAGGTCAGGCGTGTGGGGAATTCAGCCTCAAGAGAAACTCGCCTGATCTTGCGTGGCGCTTAGAGCCCGGCAGAAGGCAGCACGAGCGCGTCAAGACATTTTAGCGGAGGTAACGGAGAAGCCGGCGAATCTCGTCCCGGTCGTTACACCGCAATAGCGGAGACTTTTTCAACCTTCTCTAAAACGTCGCCTCGCGCCCCGCGTATACTATATGTATGTATACTTCCACCCTCTTCCTCTCTCTTCCATGCTCTAGGTTCCGCGACTCCACCTTTTCGCACGTGGATCCTTTAGCGCCCAGGTCCGCGCGCTCCGAGAATCAACAGCACCCTTGGCACTTTGTATTTTCTTGTAAAAATGTTTCCGCTGAGCTTATCCATCCCTTATTTCTCCTACCAAGGCCTCGTTACTTTTGAGTCTGACTACAGCTACGTGGTGCGCGGTCCTAGCCGAAGGCACTGCTTTCACAGGTGATGACTACCTTGACTTTTTCCCTTTTTCCCGAAATGTTCTGGCTGACTGAACCATCACTGTGTTTCCTTTCGATCTCGAACTCCCAGAGGCTCCCAGAGCTTCCAGGAGGGAGGACTGGAGCTTTGCGTGGACCGTTTTTCTTCAAATTTACCTCCTCTCTGCAGACACTTCGACTTTGTCAGTGTTCCCAAAGCTTGTGGATTTGTAGTTCATGGTACATGCGAATAAGAAACATCTTGATTTTAAAAAGAGTTTCGGCTGCTACCAGTCTTGCTCACTTTTGCCGCAGGTTCAGACTAGTCTCAGTCTCTCTAATTCTCAGAGCCCGCATCACTTAGCAGTGTCATTTTTTCTCAATTATTCAAAATAAGAATATAGTACTCTCACGCTTTTGGCAATCGGCCCCTAAATACAAGGGACGTGATAACCGAGCGAGTGTTGGGGGGAAAATCTTGCCGAAGTAGGTACTGACTGGTGGCACAAGGCGTGCACGTTATTACTCTAATAACTTGTGTTTCCAAATATCGACGCACTGCCGACGGCGACAATGAGTAAAGGAGTCGATTTATGCAGATTAGTAAATGGGCAGGGGGTTGATTGTCCGCGGTGGATGTATACAGCATGTTGCCGCCGACGGAACCATAAGTTGTCAGGTGCACTTGCCGATCGCTGTAAAGCACGAACAAAGTTATCGGGAAGAGGTATGACTGCCAAGGGGCCACTATGTCACAATGCTATCTGCAGGAGTAGGTTTACGCTTACTCGACGAATAAAATGACTGTATGGAGCGAATAAAGAATGTGCCGGAACGAACCGGCTTTCTGATAAGAACGCCAGGATGCTTTTCTCCTCCTTGCGCCTCCACCTACCCGGCCATTAGGTAAACAGATTTATTTTATTTAGAGTCTGCCAGCAGAGCACCTTTTATCGAGAGAGAAATTTAGATGTACGATCCCTGCAGCTCGTCATAGACGGGACTTGCAGTCCTTCGATTAAATTGATTGTGAGTGAGCGCATAATTCTGGACGGTAAAGTTTTGTTGTAGTAAATGAGACTTTTGCTCGGTTGTAGAATCGATGGTGAATTGATGGTTGGAGTATACAACTGTTGTGAATAGTTAAGGGCTAATGGAGGTCACACGATTCTTGAGGATTGATCGCGGATAATAGTGAATCTTGCATATTGGGTTTTCTGACTCGACGTCGTCGTGATCCTTCGGATGCCCGCGGATACTTTCGAAGAACCCCGAAACATGGACGCTTGCTCCTGCAAGCAATACAAGGCAAGCACTCTTGCCAGCGAGTAGACGAATATTACTGTCGAAATCTTTTTTCGCTGAGTAAAACTGGCGACGCTCGTTCCCTTTTCGCGCTCGATCCCGGAATGCAGATAAATATAGGTGGGGGAATGTGCGATCACGTATCGCGGGGGCCGATATTTTCTTGCGCACCGGGCGTTCCCGGTGTTGGAGCAAAAACTCGTCCAGTTCGAATATCGATTCCGCCGTAATTTCACGCTTCGAACGATTATGGCGCGACAGCTGCGGACCGTCACACACCAGCGTCACCTATATGTATTCAGCTTGGATATGCATTTTGATATAGCGCGAAATTTTTAACGCCCGTCGCGCCCCCGCGCGGGGATTTCTATCCCCCCGGTAGTCTCGTAACTCTCTTTTCTCATACATTTCCAACACACACAGATACAGACTTGCGCTTACATCTTACGGCACTCGAAGCGAAGCGAAAAGTAAAGCTTTTTGAAGGTATCGGACTAGACCAGGCGCGGAGCACAGCCTAGTTAAACATTCAGGCGTATTTACCTCAGTGTGCCGACTTAGCCACCGTACGTCTGTCGACCCTGCAAATACCTTTCCCTCGGTGTATGAGAGTGGTTGCACTGCCGGGCTGTATTAATAAGAGAGAGTTAACACACGGAGGGAGCCAATTAGCCTCGGGAAATGTCAAGTGAGATTCATCCCATTTGTTGAGACTGTCTAGGAAACTGTTTCTGGTACCGTTTCTGAAGCTGTTCGTCAAACGGGAACAACATATCGTCAGAAAAATGGAGGGTTCTGTTTGGAGTAGAATAGCTCGTGGATCTCCATAATAACACGAGTGTTGTATACTTGAAAAAAACTATTGGGGAAAACATTTACTTTATTGTAGCTAACCGTTACTGAATCGAAAAGTATGAGTCAACACTCATTTACCACGAGCTGCTGTCCACATATATACTCGTTCTCATTCTCGCTCGGTACACACATGCAGAATTTCATTATGAACGGGGTGCAAGAAATGAATTCGGTCCGATGGATATCTGTGCCGCGATTCATGCCGCGATTTTCATGCCGCACCTTTCCTACACTCTCACAGACCGACACACAAAAGGCCCACATACGTGTACATACTGACGCAGGGGGCGTAGGGGGGCACGATTTTTTGTGCACCTTTCGCCAGGATTCCATCTGCGGCCAGTAATTCCGGCGCAAGACTGCCAAGCGCACACGTAATCCACGTGTACACGAATGTTTGTAGATCGAACGGTGTGTACGTATGATTGGTACACATACACAGTATTTACTCTGGCGCGCGCTCACAGGCTCATCGCAATGGTACACACCCAAATATTTATGATCAGACTCGTTAGCAATGCCTGACTTTTTCAGGGGTGGAAGTAAGCACGGGAAGTATGTAGCCGGCCGCAGACATAGTCCGAAGTAAACTTTCTCAAACGTGTCGCCGCCGTGACGAGATGCTCTGTCTACGCCCTCGTTTCCAAGTCTCCGCGCCACTTCTCGCAAATTTTCCGCAGGCCGTCGGCAGTTCTTGGGTTTCTACTTTACTCTCTCTGTTCCCACCCTCGCTCCCTTTCGCTCGGTCTCGGTCTCGTCCCGTCTGTCCCTCTCGGCTGTTCCATTTCAGTGGCAAGTTTCTGCGTGTACGTGTCCGCCGGCCGAATATATCAGAGCGCGCTCAACGCGCACCAGATATGTTCGGTCTGTAGAGAACCTCGACGTTTACCGAACTCCAACTTACGGTCTAATATCATCGATCGCTTTGTAACGCCGTCCGGCTGCTCGGATGGCGAGAGGAGGTGAGAGGTGGGCGGCGTGCCCGCTTTTGGATCGCGAGTTTACTATGCAAGAGATAACTAGATAGTCGAACGAAGCCAATCGCAATTACAGCTGAAATACAGACGAAGCCAATCGCGATTACGCGCTTCAACATCGTTCCGATACTCGTCCGAGGGGATTTGGTCGATTCCTTTACATAGGGACTCCTCTGCCGTTCGTTGAAACTCTGCCCTTTACAAGCTTTCCCAAGCTTTTCCTAACGTCCTATGTCAACAATCGAGCGAGATTAGCGAGCTTAGCGTTTAGCTACTCTAAACGAGTTCTTTCATTCGATGTGAGTTATTTAATGAATGATAGAGTTATTTCGGTCACTACATACACTGCCTATGTTTAAATATAACTTGTTTCCTTGTATAAGTGCAAGCGCTTTAAAAATCTCTCAATAATGCACACGCGATAGGGTAAAGGGATAGAGCGATTCTCGCGGCGAGTTCGCTAGATCTAAGCTCGGCGCAAGTAGTACACATACACAGTGAGGCTGACGCCTTCGGAAGAACTTAATCTCGCCGTACAAGGAAAAGCGCAACCTCATTCGCGGCAGCCGCGCCGAGATGAGATCACCGCTGAATGGCTTTTCAACTCTTTTACCCCTTTTGACGAGGGTGCGCTCGCATGGCGAAGAAGATCGTCCTAAGTTGGTCAACCGCACTCTTCTTCTTCTACGCCCGGTGAAAGACCAGGCCAAGCCAGGCTGCCGGTGGTTCGGAGGGGGGTGAAAGTGTTGCTGGCGAATGGGAAAGCTGTGAGGGGGGAATATTAAGCCTGCTTCTTTCCTTCTACCCCTCGTGCCTCATTCTCTGCACACGAGGTGCTCGAAGCTTGCACGGAAGACCTCGGTTATCCGGCCATAGATTAAGACAGACTACGTGTTATAGCATTCCGACTGATGCAGGGGATAACGAAGCACGATCTAATTTCCCCTGGCGAAATAAGCTTCCCTTAAGTCTCGTCATCGAACGTGCCTCACATCAGCAACGTCAAGCGGATATTTCTTTTTTTCTTTTTTTTTTCGTGGAAAGATCGGACCCGACACGAGACAAGCTCTCAGGTCTTCGAAAGCAGAACGCCGCCCCCATTGACAAGCGAGTTCCGTAGCGTACATAGTCTTAGAACACTCTGTTTGTCTTGACACAAGCATTAAGCCCAAGGCAATGGCAGCTCGCGACTGCCAGGAGTTCCGTCAGCGTCGAAACGCTCGAGGAACTTGGATAACAATATTCGTGCATTTAATCTTGCGGAGTCGTTGACGCTCCCCCTTCCCATTCATTCTATCTGTACTCGCGTGCAAACTACGCACTGCGTTTGTGCGTGCGCGCACGCTGCGTGCCGGCTTAACTTCTGCCAAAGCTCGCTCGAATTTCCCGGTGGAAAATTGATACAACACCTCCAGCGCGAAACGAATTCGGCTTCCCGACAATTCTATCGCGCGTACGCGCTTGCGAGCGTTGGCTCGATTGCCGACCACCGCAGAGCCAATGGGCCTCGCAGCCGCCTGCAACCTGTTTAAATCTGTTTGAACAGCATTAGGAACACTAAGTTTAATTATCCTTTCGAATACACGCAACGATATGGCGAGCACCAGGTATTACACTCTCCCTATCTCATCCACCGTCAGCTAGTTCCCACTTTCGCTCTCTCGCTCGCTGTTACATTAACACGGACGAGTCCGCGCACGTTAATTGCTTTTATATAACTGGTTAACCGGTTCGGTCAATCGTTGCTGTGAGCGTGCACAGAGTTTTGCTTAAACTACTCCACGCTCCGCAACAAGAGTGCGAGGAAAGGCATCAGCGAGCACGCGCAAGTATTAGCATAATGCGCGTAATACCACGCAGGCTTTTTATGATAATGGGGGCAATTACCAGTCGCGTATTAATCAGTCTGTACATTATGCTCGACTCGGCAGATTTAAATAATAAGCTGTAAATCGACTCGCGTCGCCACTTCATTTCTCCGGGATGCCGATCGAACCAGCGACTCTGCGAATCGCCATCCCACTCGAGCGGTGCTTGATGCAGCATGTATGTAAATGGGGCTACGCGAAAATGTAGCTGGCTGCCGAAATGTGTGCCATTGAAGAGCATTTAACTCTCTCCTGGCAATCGGGCGAATGAAAACGTTGATCCCATTCTTGCAGAGAGATGAGAGCTGATCGTTAGAGGGCTTGTCCTACAAGTATAGTACCAGCGGAGCGTCGGTTTGGCAGAAGGTGGCTGATTAGAGAACGGAGAAGTAGAAGGTGCCACGACAAGAGAGGAAGGTCAGGAAGCAGAGAGAGGAAAGGAGTGAGGGGGCGAGTGAGAAGGATTGGTACGGAGAGAACAAGGAGGCCAACCTGGAATCGGAGGGTGAATTTCTTGGAGTAAACTTAATTACTGGGTGGTGCTCGGGCGCTCTGACATTTGGCAACGCCTCTAAATCTCGAAGAGGGACGGCAAACGAGAGTGCGCGCTCCATTCCGGATTACATTCTCGCCGAAGCAATCATACGTCGCCGACGACGTTGCGGAGCTACTGCATTCTCTAGGACGATCAGTCGCCCCCGTCAATTGTACACTGTGACTTTCCCCCGCGAAACAACCTGCCTCTCTTCCTCACAATTTCCCTTGTCATTCCAATTCTCGCGAAGGCGTCTCTTCCCAGAGTAAACGGCCATGGGGAATTAATAAGAAATCTGTGAGCGAAGAGTCGTGGAAATCCGTTTGGAAGTGCGAGTCGTTGAAAAAGTAACAGAATACAGTTCGAATAATGCCAGTAAATCAGGCGGACGGGAAACATTTTTCAGTCTTAAGTGCTTAAGATCACACGGGATCGGAACGGCGCTGTTACGAGCGCGGGAGCCGCTTAGTGAGTAATAATTTTGCCAGCATTATCAAAATTTTGATCTTATTAGAGTAATGCTGGCGGGGGTGGGAAACATTTAAATTCAACTATTAAGTCAAATTCGTTTCTGAAGCGGGAGAGCCAGTAATAGAGAGCCTGGAATCAGGAGCGGCTCGTTTAAGCGGGTCTGTGAGCGCGCGCTTCATTCAGTAGTATAACACTAGCTTAAGCCAGCCGGCGAGGCGGCCCCCTTTCTTTTCCATAAGCGGTTCGAGCAGAGGGAGTGTTTGCCGGCAAAATGCGTATGAGAAATCTCTTTGTCACTTACTCGACGAGCGATAATGCTGATTTATCATCCAAACGTATAACGACGGTGCTGCGTCCCCTAGTCTGCTTTACTGTTCCATCCCTCACTTAATGCAGGATGATCTACACGCGCCACCCTAAATTTTGACAACACACTTTCCTCGCCGGAACGCAAAACGTATATCGTCTGGCGAGTATTCATAAAACTTTTGTTAGTGCGGTAAGAGTCTTCCATATTTAGACCATATAGGTCATAAAGCTATTTGTCACTCACTTAGAACAGCGTCATATAAGAAGATTGAAAAGCTTTAGGAATACTCACGTTCCCGTCATTTTTGGTAAAATTACATTCGACCGTGCAGAAGTTTGCTACCGAAAATTGGAGGATAGCTAAAGTCGTGGCATGTGAAATGGTGAAATAAAGCGTGGCGAGGGAATGGAGGAGCACCGTTGAGCCAGATGGAGCTGTCGTCATGGTTTATTGTTGGAAACATTACAATTTTCTGCAGTGTTGGAGACGGGAAAATTCGCAAGCATTATATATTAACCTCAGCCAAACGATGGGATCTTCTACAAACTTACAGATGGAGAAAGGAGAGATTGAGATTAGAAAGTAACCGCGAGGATAGGAAGGTGGGGGGGCAAGAACGTATTTTTAGCAGAGGACTCGCTGGAAAGTGGGTGGCACTCCGAGTTAGTATAGGGTTGACTTTTCAACTTAAATTAAGTTCCCTCGGCAGCGAAGGACCGGAGACGGCTGACGGGGGAAGAGGAAATTTTATACAAATTAAAGGGCAGCTAACAGATCCGCTATCAGTGCGGCTCGTACTCTCCATTTCCCTCTTCCTATCAACCATCTTCCTCATCGCCAGCTGGAAACTGCTGCGAAGATTTACCCAGAACCTCGGTAAATTGAATATTTCTCTTACTGTCTAGCAGCCACTAAGCGCTCGGCACGGAAACCCGGAGAACTTTGCGTAGTAATCGGACATAAAGAATCCCAAGTGGCACGCAACGCGAGCGGAATTTCTGATTTCTGGATGTATGTATAGTAAGGGAGAATGACAGTTTCCGTAATTGCTCGGCAAGTGGAAATTAGGTTTACCGTCGGAAGCATCAGTAGCAATATTGGCAGGTCGACGGGAAGGTACTCGAATAGCTGAGGGGTTGGACTTGGTAGTTCAGAATTTCGGCGATAAAATAACAGACGGGTCCCAACTGCAATCGACTCAGGTGGCGGTGGACTAGTAGTTGCGGAGGTCAGGAGATAATGAAACCGCGGTTTACGCGCAAGATCGTTACTAAAGTTCATCGCTCCTAAAGGTATTCGCCACAAGCGGTCGGCATAAACGTTCCAGGAAGCTCAGCGAGCCGGAAGATCCCGACGCTCTCGCCGGAGAAGCGAGAGCCTGTGCAAGCCGCATTGGAAATTAGGTCAAATGCCTTAATTAAGACATAATTATCGGACGTCTGGCCCGCGCGCGCCGCGCTTTGCAATATCGATAATAACTCGTGCGGACAATAACCCTCGAACGTTACCGCTATATCCACAGCTCAGAAATACTTGGGGAAATAAGCGCCTGGCACTCGGCGGCTTGTTAAGCTCGAGACGAGCGAGTAACAAATTCCCGACAGTCGATCCTTGACATGAACGTCGAGATGTCCTTCAAGTCCAACGCCCCTATTCGCCATTCTTTCGCGTGCCCCTTCTCCCATCCTCCTTTATCTTCTCTCGGCGACTCGAGAAGCGAAGCTTTCTCTCTCTCTCGGTGTCTCATGTATTTCCACGCGATTAGGCGGCGTCCGCTACACTTAGACTGACGGTCCAATATGCCATTCTTACTGTGCACTCCGACCGTAACAAGTTTCGAACCACTCACACCATCATTTCCATCTTCTTGCCTCCCTCAACCATCCGAATGACTGGATTCTTGTTTTTTACTGGTTGGATCCAACGAAGCGAGCAGCAAGATTGAAACCCATATAAAAGAGTTTGAGCATCGACTACGAAAATATGGAAGATTGCACTGTTAACCAAGAGCATTCACCAGAGATGACAATCGAGGCGGCCGGATTGATTCTTAATCCAAGCATCAAGTATCTAGAGGGAGCTAGAGGGAGACCTTTTTATAAAGTCTCGTGCGCAGAAAGGAGGGTTCCATAATCCACATCCTCTTTGTCGCGACTGAAATATGAATCCTCTTGAACCAGACGTATAATTTTCGGGCCAACTTCACCCCCTGACGGGATAATGGAGCAGACACATCCCACGGCAGACCCCCTATAAAACACTCAAGAGAGTGGCGATAGTTGATGAGCATTACGCAAGATCAATTCCCCGTAAATGGGATAACATACCCTGAGTGGCACACGTTATGTGTGTAAAGTAAACCATTCGGAAGGGACGTCTGCTAAATCGAGGTGGTAAAGGAGGAGTAGTGGAAGTAGAGGAAGGATGAATTTTAATTAAAGAAGCAGAGAGTCCCAGGGGCTATTAGTAACGTTGAGAAGGGTCTCTCAAAGTGTTGGGGGAAGGGTCCGGAAGGACTAGCATAGCTTTCGATTTGCCAGTTAACCTTCTGGAAGTTCTTGAGCCTCCGAGCCACGTCCTCGACAGTCGCGGATCGCCTCCGCGCAGAATGGACACCACAGACTTTCACGTAATAAGCAAAAGCTTCTCGAAGCATCTATGTAGGACTCTCGGTACCCTCTAGGAAATTCTATTACTCCGAGAAGTGGCAGAGGGCGCGGTAAGTGGAAAAGTGAGTGATCTGCTGTTGGCCACTTTTGACGCCAACGAGACGATGCTCGGCCACGGATGATGAGAGGCTTCCTCCTCGATGACTTTTTTCTTTCAAGTGATTGTACAACGCTTGTGTGTCCGACAAAGAAAAATACTGTGCGCCGACGTTCGACCAGCCATGAAAGATATTTGAAAGTTTAAACGGCGCTCGGAACGCCATGCCGACCTGGAGACTCCAACTTTTTTCGAGAGGGTCGCGAAACGCCGAGGGGGTCGGCGCGCCCGGAGTTTCGTAATTTCGTTCGGCCATTGTAAGAAAAAGAAAAAGAAGCGAGCGAGAAGGCGGACGGTTAGGATTGGCGATACTACAAGCGAAATCCGAAGCCGGCAAACTGATTTCGGGATATAAAGAGAGTTCGAGCGGTCAATCACACTTCACTTAAATCCCTCCCAAGTCCGATATAAAATTGCCGTAATAAGACGGGGGGCGCTGGCCGGTGGGGGCTCGTGAAATGGGCTCGAACAAAGTCCGAACAAATTAAACAAAGTTTCGAAATGGTGCTTCCGATCCGGCGCGCTACGACTTTCAAACGCCGCGCGATTAATATCCCCAAGAACTCTCGGGGATGGATTTTTCTCTTCCTCTCTTCCTCTCTCACTTTCGTCTCGAGAACAGCCGTCACTCTGTCACGGGAAAAAAACCTTCATGAAAACTGCTGGGAACACAATAAAACCGATCCGAGAAGCTGGCTATGCTGGGACAGTCAGTACCTGAAGGAACAAGAAGATTGGGACATCGATTGCCTATCCGAAGAATTCGCGTGTGTTAAATGTAGCTACGTAAATTTAAGAATCCGATTTTACAGAGAGGGGACGGGGAAGAAAGAAGGGGTGTTCCTCGGTGTAAGCGGGATGGAGAAGTTTAAATGACATTTCAAACGCCGCTCGCTCGTGAAAGTCTCGCTCAGGAGGGATAAAGAGTGGCTGGGGGTCTACGGAGGGCTTCCCAGCCAGGGCAGAGCCAAACGAGGGGGGTGCGCTGGAACTTGGATAATTTGGTAATTCGAGGGATCAAGGAGAAATATATTTTCGTTCTGCAACCAGTCGCTCGGTTTCCAGCCGATCCGGCGCGCGCGTCAGAAGCGGTGAAGGGGGAACCGCCACAAATCTTTCCTCGGCAAAGGGGACACAAATCTTCCAAGCCCGTACTGCGGCCTTCGATTTCGACAACGTCTTGTAGCTTCTGTGTATCCTGGCCCAAAGAGAGAGGGTGCGAAGGGTGGCCTCGCCGGATGTTTTACGAGCGGCAGCGAAATATGCTGACAAATATTCCACTGTCGTCCATTATGACAAACGAGACCGATAATGCAATATTATTTATGTCTCCAACCGCCGGGAACGCCGCGCAGTGGAGTCGCCGTTAAATCGGACGTCATCAATCCCACTAATTAAGTATTTAATAATATCAGTCTGCTGGTCGCCGCAGGCTAAGCGGCATTATATTATCACGTAACATTGGTTTGGCCCCGATTGTGTGGGAGATCGAATCGTGGTCTCGCGCGTAGGAGTTTTCAATGTAGCGCGTTTCAGGAAGATGAGAACGTGGGTCTGGAAGCGTGTGTTCGTAACCACTGGCGCATTATCTATCTTGGACAGTTCCATGGGCGCTGCATCCAGTGCTGCCAGGCACCGGTGCCGCAAAACGACAGAGGCTGTCCCGTTGAAATTTCGTCACGTATATAAGCGGATTTGTGTCGGGGCCGCTGGTAAAAAGGTGTCCATTTTCTGAGATATACGTGTCCACGTTTGCGGGGGAGTGTTTTTTAATGCATAAGCGAGATATCCAGCGCGCGAGTGGGAGCGTGAGAGAGAAAATCGCGCGAAGTGCTGGTCCGGCGGATGGCTGCTATCTCCATCCCGAGCGCATAAAGAAATTGAAAACGCTGTCCGACGCAATCTGTTACGTGAGTAGCGCCCTTTCGAGATATCAGCCTCTACCGCAGCTTCGGGGCCCACAGTAAATGAAATATTGACCGCCCGCTATTCTCCGCCTCAATGTGCGAGATCTCTTCCTGCGTCCCATGCGCTCCCGTTCTCAGGAATCTTTGATAACGAACTACCACTTGCTCCATGAACACCTCTATCCCCGTTTCCTCTTGGAAGGTCGGATAACTTCTTTCGCACACCACATCCCGGAAATAAAGTAACTTTATCCTACCTCTTCTTGAGCAGATTGAACAATATTAATACAACATAATATCTTTCAGTTCTCGCATTCTTTTGTCGCGATCACTGTTGACATTATCTATGACAGCGTTCCGTGTGCCAAAAATATGGTCTAATAGCCTACTCAACCGTTCAGGCATTACTGTATTGACCAACAGAGTTTACTGCTACAAGTTATTGGCAGTTAACATGCTAGTGTTTTTTCATTTCATATGTACAAATGATAAGCGATAATTGCGGGTCGTGCAATATGAGAATCTCCACCCCTGAAATTGTAGAAACCAATTAAACATGGATTATATGTATACAAACCATTCAATACCTTGAGCCCCCCACCACTCAAAATAAAATCCTATTGGGGCCACTGTTTACAATTGACGGATTTCCTCTTCTGTTTCAGGTAAGCCTGGAAGATCGAAACCAGCATCGTTGTAAGTGTTACGAGCCGAGGCTTGAGTCGGCGAGGTTTCCTTGATATTAAACCTACTTCTGAGCAATCTAGCCCTTTGGGCGATTCTAATGATTTTATTGTAAGTGAATCAGGAACTTCCGATAAAGAATGCGCAACTAGCCCTGGAATATGACTAACTGTCAGGGGTGTGCGACTCTCTCTTCCACTCTCTGGATACCACTTTAATTCGAGTGCCTTAATCCTTTATAATTGAAAGATTCGAAGGATTAAGGGTACGCGCTCTAAGTTCCAGGTAACTTATTCACAATTAGCACTGGGGTATGACTAATGTCCAGTGGTGTGTTTCTAAGCAAAATGCGCAACTAGCTCTGGGGTATGACTAACGTCCAGTGGTGTGCGCACCCCTTCACTCCGATCATAATCTGTTGGTTATCAATACCCTTTCGTTTGATTTGAACTCTTATTGCTCAGTTGGCTCGCCTTGGTTATGTCTCGAGCGGCAAAGACTACCAAGTGTTCGATGCTGTTGTAAGTGAATCAGGTGTGCAAGCTGTTGCAAGTGAATTTCCCACAGAAAATCGGGGTTTATATACTCCTAAAGTCCCGACATTCCAGGAAAAAGTAGCAAGAGTGGGAACGTGGGTGACTTAGTTTTAATATGTGTGATTGTTGAATCCTAGATGCACGCAAGTGCACGCAGCTGTGGGACTGCCTTCCCTAAGAAGAAGTCAAGGGTCGGATCGATAACGCATGAAAGGGACGGTCGAATGGTCAAGTTTAAGACTCGAATATTACGCATGGAGAAAGCTAGGAGAAATGAAAACAGTGTGTTTTTGGAAAAGAAAAGTCGTCAGATTCGCGCTGAGGATGTAACATAAGAATCCCCGGGCGCCCGAGTTTCCCGCAGCTGGCGATCAGTGATAGACGTCGGTGTGGGTAAGAAAGTAAATATTTGAGTAACGCGAGACATGGCTCCGAATTCAGCAAACCTTTCAGAAAGGCCGACCCATTAGTGCGGAACCACTAAACTGATGTAATCCGATATTTTGTGGTGATCCAAAGGTCCGCGTGACCCGAGCGCGGGTCAGAGATTAAATTTGATCCCCTCGCCCGATGAAAGTTTTACTTGCCGTCTTCTGATGGATGTGCATCGCGGATTTATGAAAGCCATTGCCCTAATATATTAATGATGTTTTACCGCAATCGTTTTTTGCACTCCGCTGGCGCAAATTAGAGTGATTCTCTTCTTTATTCTGCGCTCGGAAGTGTTGCAAGTGCCAGTGGAAGTGAAGCTGTTTCGCGGGAAGCATTTGGGAATTTCGCAGTGAAGCAAACCATTTCAGGATAAATTATTCGGTGGCTTACGAGCCATTTTTTTTGGCGCTCATTGGTTGAATTCACTAACCAAGCGTTACTTTAGCCGGCAGGGCTCATCCAGTATTCCGCAAGATATAGAAATGCGCAACGGTTGGTGAGAGTAGCTCCTGTAAGCTTCCATAAGAATAATGCCTGCTTGAATAGAAAATGACGCCGTTCGTTTTCCTCGGCTGTGACGTTTAATCCAATGACACTGGGGAAATCATCCCCCATTAAACTTCAGCACCCTGCCCAGTACCTTTCGGTAGGTTGTATGTATATATATTGCGTTCGTGATAAACTTAGTCCACTTATTCCATTTTGCGGCGCAAGGCAATCGCCAAAATTGTTAATTTGCTTTATTATAAAAATCATAAATCGACCACGAACCAACGAAAACTTGTTTTCTCAGTGGAAAGTGAGTGGGAGGGATCGAGAGATTGAAAGTGGACGAAGAAATTCGCCCGGAATGAAGGAGTGATCGCTGGAAATGTGGAAACGATGCTCTCGACGCACGTATAAATAACACGCATATCGAGAATCGCTTCGTCACCCGTGAAAGCGAGCAAAACCCGTGGAAAATATGTCGCGCGCGCTCCTCGAGTTCCCCGGCAAAAAGCATGCATTCCGCCCCGCAAGAGACAGAGAGAGAGACATAGGGAGATAGAGAGAGAGCGGGTGGGTATTGATGCGTATGCTAATCAGCCGGCGCCACGGAATCGCGAAGACAAACCTCCGAATTTCCAGGGAGCCGGCGTGGTACGGGCGCGCGTTTAGCGAAGGCAGCGAACTAGAAAGAGAACGGATAGAGAGGAGGAAGTCGGGAAGAAGGCCGCGCACCCGCGCCCGGAGTGAACAGCCGTGATGAATGGAGCGAGGAAAAGCAGCGCCGTCGCGGCAAAAGGGGGAGAAAGCGCTGAACGAGCGGGCGAGCAGCCGCTCTCTCCTCGCCTATCTATAGACAGCCAATTCCAGCTTATGTGTCGTAGATCGTTGCACTGGTTTGTACTGGCATCGAGCTAACTAAAGCGCGCGGCATTTGGTTCGCGCGACGAACCTCTTCCATCTTACGAGAGTCCCGTTCGCGGCCACCGAATTCCACTTTGAGAATCAAGACCCCGAACCATACAATTACTTCCCCCCAATCCTCCTGGTCCATTCACTCGGAAATCCCGAGTGTTATTAAAAGCCGGAATTAGCAAGCTTCGCGCTTTCGGAACTTCCCCCCGATCCGACTTTTCTCAAGCAAGGGCGGCGGGGCGACTTGCACAAGCACAGCCAGCCGGGCAAAATCTCGAGTTCGTAAAAGTTGGCGTGCCTTTACATAATCGACGTTAACTGGCGCGAGAACTGGCGCGTAGAGTTGCGCGGGAGAGAAATTATTCATTCCAAGCCGCTCGGCGAGAGTAACTCTTTACTTTTCTCCGTGGCGTGGAAGGCGAGAGCGCGCGCCGACGAAACGGAGGAAAAACCTTTGCATACAACGCGGATGGGGGAGATTAAGTTCTTAAAACCGTTGCCAGTCAAACTAGGCCGATAAAAATCTCTCCCTCCCCCGTTGTGGTCGAGTGCTGCATCGGCCTGAGAAAAGGCCTGCAATCTGTTGAAGGGCGTGAAGAGCCCGCCAGGAGCTCAACGAGTTCACTTCTACGACGATGCGGGAACACTCCGGAAACGAAGCAAATTAACGGGATAGTTAAGCTGGGAAAGTAATAACGCGAGCCGCGGTAGATGTGTGAGAAGGGGGTGTGAAAGGTTCGAGGGTTGGGGGGGGGGGGGGGGGGGGGATAGAGTAAGAGCGATGATACGACGAAATTTATTCATAAGCAAACTTTAGCCGCGATTATGTGCGCGGGACGGGGAATGCTCGCTCAAGTTTCGGATGGGAGACCCGAGTGCTATTCAAGCCTTGCCGTTTACGAGCCACGATATTATAACTGTGTCATAGCATAGCAGTGTGACAGCACTCGCAATTAGTTACACGCGCGCCGAATCCATCGGCGCCATTAATGATTATTACCGGATACAGCTCACGTTGAAGATCCCATTTCCTGCCCGTTTCCACGCAATTTTGATATCGAATGTACAGACAGCGGGATTACATAAGTTTTGTAACTGTATGGTTATATATGTGTTTCTTGACATATTGTTCAATTATAAGCTGCGGCAAATAGACGTCCCGCTAACGGTAAAAGGCAGATTCCATTTATTCCGTCGGGTCCGTTTGTTACCGTAAGTTTAAAAACTGAAAAACTCACGAGTGCGAAAGCGTAATAAAGGTCGTTAACGAATTTGCGCACTCCACCTTCAATAATCACGAGTCGGCGTTAGTGGCGTGTACTCGAGCATTCCGACCAGAAGAGTGTCTCCTGTCGTTCGACGTAACAGCACGCGGATATCGACGATTTTTCCCTGCCCGTTTTACGCTGTTGCGCGAGATATGCGGTCGTTGGACCTTTTTTCTCCCGTTTTCCGGGAATAGAGGGCATATTTCAATACATATAAATAAATTGAATGGAGGGACCTAGAATGCGAGCCCTGTGGATGAATGGTACGCTCGGTATTTCATTGTAGGTAATTCGGGGCGACGGATGCATTTTTTGAATTACACTCAGGTAGAATAATATGGCATGGTGCATATCTCGCAAGCTTTTCGGCAATCATAACTTTTTATTACGCGACATTTCGTCCGGCTGACTGAAACTTCTGTTCTAGTGTCGAGTAACTTAAATGTCCAAAATGTGTGTGAATCGGCGTACGTGAGCCTTCTTTATCATGTATTCATCACAGTTTTACTTTTGTGGAACTCTACTTATGAAACTTTAATAGCAAATCAAACTTCGGCACGCCATGGTACATATTATTCTATCATTAAGAAAGTTTTATAGCAAGACACAGTCTAATTACCACTACTAAATCTACAGATGCTCGCTATTAGAAAATAGATGCCCCAACCGCACCATTTTGGTATACCAAACAGCTATCGTACCAAAATGGCATGGGTGTGACATTTATTTGCCAAGTTTTAGCTCTTGGGAATAGCATATTCATCCGCGTTGTTTTGAACACCACAAATTCATCAGGATTGTATTATCAACAGGACGTCAAAGTCTGGCAGTGTGCGTTTTTACTCGAGCTCGTGTATCCGTGTGTGCAACATACGTAGATGCATGTCGTGTACCCGACGCACCCATATGTGCACATATAGAAATTCAAGGATGGACGTGCGCAAAAAGGTTACTCACAATTAAACGCGTTGCGTGCGCCCGCTGGCACACGCATCGCGGGCAAACAAATCGCGCGCACTTGTAGTCGATAAATTAAAGCCGAGTTTTGTGAGGCAACCTGATGCACCGAGTGACACCGCGAAATGCATCATCCCGCAGTTGCGCGTTATTTACGTTATGCAGTTTATCGCGCGGCTCGGCGGTCTCGGGCTCACCTATAAATGGTGTACCTTCCAGTCCGGATATGCGCAGCGCAAATGGACCACCCTCATCATCCATCCCTAGCCCCTTTCACCCCCTCGTAATACTCTGGCGAGCGTCGGCGAAACCTCCTCGCCTTCACTGACAGCCTTTCAAGGGATTGATCGCGTAATGCTATTGTGTAAGAAATTTTCAGCGCTCGCCGCCGCTGCCGTCAGCGTCGCGGCGATGGATCCTCGTTTATCTATATCAGGTTTCGACTTAACGCCGACGCCGACGTCTTGTTTTAAACCGTCCCCGTGGCGCTTCGTTTTTTCTCCGTTCACTTTATCGGCTTACGGGATAACTGCGTGTGTACTTGGGATTATAGGCCGGCCCTTTCGTAATTGGCCGGAGAGGAGGAAGGGAAAACTGGAGGGACCGAACTCGAGCTTATACCCATTTGTGTGTTCAACATACCTGTCGACATTGAATAACTGCCAAAGTATATTTGTCTTTTAAAATCACACATCCAGCATCAGCGTTGAATTAAATATGCGGGTTGCAACGCAGCCTCCATCTATCTCTTCATCCTGCTATCAATAGGGCTGGACCGGCGGGTGGGAGTACTGGTAATCGATGGGAGAGGAGAAAAAAGCCAGGGAAAATGCTCGCGGCATATTTGTTTTCCACTTTTGTGGCCCACTGGATCAATTAATAACCGCGGAGCGAGGCAGCAGGCTACACAGGAGATTATTTACTAGCTGCAGATGTAGATTATGGGGGGGATTTCTATACAGATTAAAGGGCCGACTAGCACCGTACTATTACTACCGGTTAGTCGGCACCCGGTGACTGCTACCTGCTGCTGTCCCTAATCCCATTAAAATCCCATCATTCTAAACCCGAACGCCAGATACTCCGGCGGCTCCATGATCGCAGGTTACTCGGGGGCATTTCGCCCCCGACGTTATCATCCCCCCTTCTGCCATTTCACATTTTACTTTTTCCTCCCGTTCACGGCCGCTTTTACGACCACCGCGACGGCATTACGATAATTAGATCGTGTTCTTCTTCTCGCGGGAGGATTTCCGCCCTTCTCCGGCTTGGATTACAAGCGGCGACAAGAAGCGACATAAAGCATTTAACACCTGTCGTTCCGAGTTTACTCGTCGGGTGAAAATGTACGTGACGTAACAGAACGCGGCTCGCGCTTATTCCTCTGGGAGCAATTCCCTGATCAAATGTAATGTATAAGAGAATGGTTGTCTTATTGCACAGTTCGCTCTTTCGTGTACCAGAAAGAATAGTCTTCTCATGTTCAGTAAATTGCTACAGGGTTAACTGACAGCAAGGACTAACAAGCCTTCCCTTATGGGTCGAATAAGAAATAATCAGGTTATCGAAATTGTGAAACTCTCCAACTCCCCAAGAAATGTCATTTTAACATAATCCAACATTGTAAACGGTATTCCTAACACAAAAACAGTGTAAGAAATTTGTTCGGAATATGAATTAAATGTCATTAGAACGGTACCGAAAGAACTACAGCATAAAAAGGACCACGAGGGAGTGTAATTGAAATTGCCTCAATATCAATTCACCTGAAATAATAAAACTTACCGCAAAAAGGATATTTACGCTCCTCTGATTGAAACTCTGACCACGGTCATGGGAGGAAGTATGCCTCTCAACTAGAACCGGCATCATATTGTTTGACATTATTGAAAATCATTAAGCTACCAGTAAGTGGAAGAGACGATGGCCTCTTCATATCGATAGTGCTGACAGTGTGGTGGCGGGTGACGCAGTCACCAGTCGACAATAGAGTCTGTTCGTGGTCGCCGTAACAAGTCTCATGCCGGCGAATTGCCTGCTATGAATAGGTTCACGCTAGCTCTGGCATATCGGCCGGATACCGCTTCATCCATGTATTTCTACAATCGAGGAAGATGGGGTGCCAAGAGGGTGGCGGGACGGTGGTTGGGGATGATAGGGGCGAATAGCGGAAAGACAGGGCTTCAAGTGTGCCCGGCAACGACGAAGGGCGCTTCCCTCAATCGATAACGCGCCACTGAACTAATAAGTCCTGAATTCCCACCACTTAATACAGACTAATTGCCACTGCGGCGGCAATTCATGCGGCGTTCTTTCACCGCTCCACTGGCTCGATTGTTTGCTATCCAGTGGCACAACCGAGCAACATATCATCGCTGATAGATAGGTGGGGCATCAGTCCCCTCAAATGCCGCATGAGATACACCTTTATTACTCTGACATGTTCGATCGACACTTGCACATTATGGAAACAATCATATTTTGCAAGGCTTCGCGCAAAGTCCCTAAGAGGAACGCGTCGAAGCAGATATTCATGACTGTTGTTAATGACCAGGCTTCTTCTTAATTCGCGCATACTCGACCGCCCACTTTTTTAATGGTAAAAGTCCAGCAAGTTGGTGGAATCCGTTCTTTACGCGGGCTTTACCCTTTTTCCGGCCGCGGAGCACCGAGATGCTCGTCGGGCGCGAGCGCCACCGTGGAGTAACGAGATGCAGATCACGTATTCATGAAGTGGATTCAAGAAGTCTGTCGCATTTGCACTTGCGCCCGAATTAAACGCTGTTTGGACAGACGGCTTCCATCGAGTGCGGGGTGACCTACCCCAAACATATCTTTGTGATCTCATTGATAGGGCATGAATCTCATCGCTATAGATAGGTGGGGATAAATAGAGATACTTCAATTTTCCTTATTTTTTAGGAAACGTGTTCATTGTTTGACTGCAAATGTTTATACAACTACAGATTTTCAAGGTTCATGATTATTATAATGAGGATTATTATTCGTAATCGACCATCAAAGTCACATTCGCGCTGGATTTTAACTTTCAACAACTTTGCTTTTTAAAGGTCATTTTTAATTCATAATTCAGAAAGGGCGAAAGAAAAGTTTCTGTCTATAAACGTCTTTATTACAATTACCCGTGTATTATTAGTTAAAGTTGCAAAACTGTCACTGAATACTTGAATAGTGTATTTACCTAATTGAACGTGGCAATGATGGTTCTAATCTGCTTTGAATTTCGATATAACCTCCCACATTTTCTCTACATATGAATCTCCCGCTACTCGTGTTCTTGTACTTCGCTTTTTAGTTTTTATACGGCGTCAATGAGAGTGTACGGGGAAAAAACGCAGAGGCGGGATTTTATTTCAGCAACTAAATCCGGCATTATAGGTGCTGAAGGCCTCGTAATTGCAAGCGCAAACCAAAACCCGCTTCCACTTGTTTGGCTATGCTTTCACTTTTTTCTCACAACTTTTTTGATCCTCTCTTTCTCTCTCTCTCTCTCTCTCTCCCCTTCTCCCTCTCTCTTGCTTTGGAGTACGCAGCGGCATGTTGGAGAAACAACTCCTTAAAAGCCGTATTGGAATATTTGTACTAGTGGCAGCTAGTTCGCATATTACTTTCATCTGCTGGCGACTGGGCCAGCATTTTTCATTAAAGTGGGGAAATTTCGTATGCGAGCGCGAGAGCATATTTTATACATGCAACACTTCATGTTTTCTTTGCCGACGAATGTCGAGGGGAAGATGGAAATGAATTGAGCACGCCTGCATTGGTATTAATTAAAACAAGCATCTATAGATAATTGAGAAGGTATTTATTTAGCGAAATGTTGCGGTGCATATGTGCCGTGAAATTAATTGCTCTAGCTCAATCACCTCAATTATCTCCATCATTTTCGAAATGCGCACTAGGTACGCATCGAACGTCTATTACTCTCACACTGTTTTTGGAATCGTAACTGGCCCTAGTTTTGCCAGTCGTATAATTTCATGCAGGTGCCTCGTTCGAAGAAACTTTATCTCACGCATCATACTTTATTTATTAGACTGGGTTGCAGGCGTCGGATTGGAGTGAGTGTGTGGTCCCGTAAGGCAATATCGATGCCAGTAAAAACGAAACCGATTCCTGGCCTCTTCCTTCCTCTTATAAAGTCGGCAACGGACCGTGGTTGCGCCGCCGTCTTTCAATATTTCATCGTCCAATTTCATGGAGCTACAAGAAAGCGATCTCCTTTCGTCTGTTCTTTCCGACTGTCCTCGGCATTTTTCTGACCGAATTCCTTGATACTTGAACCGCTTCCGATACGGCCTTCTCCTCCACAAGCGTACTGAATCTGCTCTCGAGTAGAGATCGACTTCGGCCACTCTATTACTGTTTTATGATGGGGCTCGCTAAACCTACTTACTGTCACGCGTCTCGGTCGCATATTTCAGCGGTACGCTGCTTTTCCCATACCTTGGAATTGGACATACATTGCAGTATCAACATTCGAAATTCTGATCTCTTTCTTGATTTGTTTCTCTACTTTAACCAACAGCATATTTACCCTAACGATATACACATTCCAATATTTCATTCTCCACTTTTTAAAGATGATTTATATTATTGAATCATGTTTCACAATATTGTCCTTGTGAAGTCCGAATCAAAGTTTGGTGAACATCTTCAGCATCGTTCTTGAAAACTTAATATTTCTTTCTTCCCGCTACATTATTAGTAAGACGCTAATCCTAAACAAAGTCTGCGAAACTGAAATACATAAGCCTCCGTGATTCCGATGAGAGTTTTACTTGATTCACGATTGCCCGTCAAGTCGAATCTCCCGTAAACTCAGCAGGCTCGAGTGGGAGCCGGAGTCAATTAGTTACGGCAATCCGATCGACAATCCATCAATTCACGACAGTCGGTGTTTGGTAGGTGTGCGGGTACAGGTCCGGCCCTAAGTCCGTCGCGTCACGTTTCGATAAAACACAAAGGGCAGGAGCGGGGTTCCAGGGCGTAGCGGTAAGTGAGCAATGGTTATCGGGCGTAATGAAGCATCACGTAGTGTCACGGATCAATGTCAATTGTAGGTGAGCGAGCTAGTGGCTGGCTAGATGCGGCGACGGTGCCGCTGGCTCCGAACAAATGTATGCACTGCTTCGCTCCAGTATAGCCCATTATTCCGGCGGGCCGGTAGCAGCACTAAGCGATCCGCTCTCGATTTTGCATCGGGCGAGAGCTGCACCCGCCGAATTTACGGCCGCGTCAACAAGCTCCTCTGTCCAGCCACGGGCGGGAGAGGACGACATAAAGAAATAGGGGCGCGCGCAATACCGGGGAGAGCAAAGCGCTGCCTGCCAGAGCGATCGGAACACGGAAGCTGCACGGGCTATTAAGCGTGCCGGCTCCAGCGTACGAGGATATTGTGATCGAAAGATTCGGCGTCGCTCGAAATTCCATTCCGGCCCAATCATGTTAATACCGAGGGTGGAAGCAAGAGGGGGAGAGAGAGGGAGAGATCCAACGTGAGATAGGCAATAGGCAATGGTGGTATGAAGCATAGGGGAGAGAGATGGTATGGTGTAGTGTTATGTAGGTAGTATCGTCTACAGAGCACAATTAATCGCTCGTCCACTCTGCCGCGGCGAATGGCATATATCGCGGCAATTATCTGGCGCATTTAATCACGGCAAATTCATCTATTCGCTCTAGCGCTGCGCGGGGCTCTATCATTTTGCCGGGCTTTCAGCTAACAAGATCTCATTTATTCTACTAATGGCGAGAAGGCTACGGCCTCCCGTCCAAAGACAAATTGCACCCCGCGCGGGCTATACTGCTCCTGCGCAATTGGACCAATCGCACCAGACGAGCCAACGAAATTCGAGTTTTGTGATCGGCCGTGCGCCACACTGTGTCAAGTGGCAAGAGGCAGTGGAACGTGATGTCAGTGTGTCGCAGTTGAAGACACCCTAGCCCGGTGATCTCGACTCTGTGATGGAGCGATGGGACGCGCCGGGAAACTGGATCGCCACGGATACAGAGTGTACCGTAATTGGGTCAGGTGCGATGTTACTTAAGTGAGCATGTACCCGCCGTTCGGTTACGATTGTCATTCCTGTGTAGTCCCTCTGGGTCGGACAGTGATCCTGGCACGCGTTAATGTACAGCCGCCGAATGCAAACCACTCAGGAACTACGTTGTAATCCTGCCTGCCGATCTCGCAGGCGCTCCGGAAAATCTCCGGAATATATAGAGTGAACCCAGTGCCGGCGCTACATCTCTATTGGATTTCTGTGTTTCTGTGGCTCTGTGCTACAAAGTTCTGCTGCTGGATAAAGTGGCACAAGCGATTACGCAACGATTAATGTATTAAGCGATTTCCTTCGATTACCAACTTACGCTCAATTTCTAAGCAACGCGCTCACTTTGACGGTGATATCGTAGAGAAGATATTTTATTATCTTTGAGTGATGAAGCATTAAAGTGAAGGAATTACCTAATAGCAAGTGACGCGGAGTATCGAAAGAATCACCTTATACTGTAAGAGTTTATAGTGCCCGCTAAAAGAAGACTTAGTTTATCTCAGAATTATTTTAAAACTGCCAGCACAGAGGTGATAAAGTGCACAGAGGGCGGCGTTGATGGATTAAAAATATAAAGTCTTGCTGGTCTACATTTAAGGAAAGTGCTCTGAGTCACTGTGGGAACAAACGAAGGTCACTTAACAACTGGAGTGTTAACTGTAAATTCCCACGGTCCTAACTTACATCGAGCCGAGAAAGTGGCCCATTTAGTTTCCATGTATCCAAATAAATCAAGGGTTGCAAGTTCCAGGAGCATCTTGCAGTAAAGGACTCTTGGCCCAATTACCAAGTGACCTGGGAAGCATCTTCCAACGGCACACACCGCACTCCACTGGACATTGGGATCACTTGTTTGCCAGCTTATCGAGCAGAATTAATTAACTGGGAAATTCGATTGTTCCCTCTGTCTCTCTTTCTCTTGCGCCTTTCCGCTCTCTTTCTCTCTTAACGGCTGCAAAAATTGCCGCGCGATAAGAATGCAAATTCGCAGTCAACTCGCTCGCGGCTATAATTTATAACGCGCATCCTACAATGGTAGTCGGTAACAAAGCGAACCTGCCACTGATTTTCGACCACGTAATTGTCGTGGCCGACATAATCACAGGGGGGACTAATGATTTGGAAAGTGGAAAAATGGTTCCCCTGCAAGTGCATGGAGTAGAGTATTTATTTCTTTCTGGTGGCGCAGAAAATGCTTTTTAATTACTGTTAGTGCAAAACGGCTGATCTATACTCTCTGCTTAATTATATCACTTAATCTGGGCAAACATTAGGCGCGTATTTCATGCTAATTACTAGCACGTCTCATCTGACTAACGCGTATTTTACTGGCGGTGAATTGCTAAATTTGTTAAACTGCAGCTGCGAAGCACGCGACGCGTATAATTATAATAGCCCTCCACTTTGCCGTAAACATTCTCTCCCGCTCGTTTGGGAACCGAATTTTCTCCAGTCAATTAATTTCGCTTCCAAATGAATCGTACATTTTTGCAAGCGCGTGTGCATGTACTCAACTCACGAAGTTAGAGGCCCCACCAGTGTAAGGCTAGTCGCTGGACGACCGGATAGTATGGCCTATGCCCTATGCCACCCAGCTCTCCAGACCCTTGACAGCTATTTTTAGAATATCGATCGCTTCTCCAGACTCCGGCGGATCGATATTCGTGAGTGTGGTCAGGTCAGGGTCCCACAGGCCATAGACTCTTCGTAGACTTCACTCTTGTTTCTTTGGCTTACGTTACTTTAGCTCCCCATTCTACAAAAAACATAATGCGATTATGTTTATTACGTTGTGTCCTATTAGTAAGGAATATGGCGAATTCTTCTCAGGTAAAATAGTGGAATATATCGTGCCCCTAAAGAAAAGTGACGCAATTAAAAAAGTTAAGATATGTTTCGGTCAAATATGTTTTATTTTTAAATTAATTGTTTACACTAGCTTTAGGTTTACATTAATTTAGATCCAATTGAATATAACTCATTGCACGTTATCCGGAACGGAAACCCATATCTATGCTATTAACATAATGCGATATTTAAAAACCTTCACAAAATTATACCATTTTCTAATCATCCTACTAACTAGTTACCTGCTAGTATTAATTTGTAGCGAGAGTGTGAATATGTGAATAATAGTAGGTCTTTAAGAATAAAGCTCAATCAACGAATTTAATTTTAATCGGGTCCTACAGATGAGAGTTCCTACGAGCCGTCCGATACGCAGAGTAAACAGGGGATCGTCTCTTAGGTCGTTCATTCGCTGCACAACGGCGTGTGCCAGCTTGCTGCCGGTGTATTCGGCTGGAAATCGCAGAGCAGGCGATAATGCGAGCACGACTGACAATAAATACGGGGGCGATAACGATCGCCAGAGGCCAAGCAATTTATTCGATAGCAATAATGAGGCGAAACTGCACGATCGGAGCCGCAAATAGCGGCAGGTTCGAGCACTGGCGATCTCGAATGCGAATTAGGCTTTCGCGAGAATGGGTAAGCTCGAATCCTTCTTATCTCCGAGAATTTGCAGCACTTTTCAATTCGATCCTTTTTTAATACAAATTAACGATTTTACTGCCTGGAATAATTCTCCAAGTAAAGTTCGACACTGCCATTCGTTAGTTATTAGAAAGAGCGTCGACGTAGAATACACCAGCGTATTGAGTAACATTTTTTATATCGGCAAGAGTCGCTCTTATGGATTTGGCTCTTGTAGCAAAAACTAAGCTTTTTATCCGGTACAGGCACATATGTGCTATAATGAAAGGAGGCAAAGAGTTAATTAATTTTTTATTAGTTCGGTACAAGTGCAGTCGTGAACAATAGGAGACCCATTTGTCAAGAGCCATTTAGTGCTGTTAAAGATCTAGCAGGGATTCGTTTCTCTGTGCACGAGCGAGATATCGAGCCCGTTATTCGAACGATGAACTCGAGAGCCGCGCTCTGGCGGTAGCCCACTCTCCGAGGGATAGTCGTCGCGTGATAACCGAACAATTAATTAGACGGCGAGATTAATTCGTGCAGGAATACGACTTCCTTTGGAACAGAGTATAATACGGCAGAGTGTGTCTGTGACGTCTGTGTACGTGGCGGGTACTTGGCTTCGTGGTATTCCAGCGGCGAACAACATTTAACGGGATTTATCGCGAACTCGATGACTTTACCTGAGAGCGATTTGCGAATAGCACGAGTGGACACTTGAGTCAAGGACCATTATCGACCTTTGTCCCCGATTTTTCGGCGCATCCGCTTCTGGCCAAAAAGAATTTCCATGAAATTTCTCAACGTCGCCATACCGCTGATGCTCCCATCTCTGCCGTCACTCTCCTCCAACAGCAAACACGCCGGTGCTGTACGTGTCTGATAAAAGACAAATATTTTCCGAGCACGCTCGCCGACACATTCGAAATTACATGGCCGCGCAAATCTCTCCGATTACCAGCCCTTTCGTCGTCATCTGTGAGCTTGAGCGGTTTAGTATTCGAGTCAATTTGTCCCTTTTTAACCCCAATCGCCTTACAATTACAACTGCAATTAGTGTTGGAAATCGGGATGGAGAGATGAAAAATGATGTTTTCTTTGAAACAGTATTCTTTCTAATTCATTTTATGGATTTTATTGAATAGAATATGCTTAGATAGGTAAATACTAAAGTCATTGCTGGTTCCCACAATGGAAATTGGAATAAAGTTGCAAGTCTAGAGTCATGGGTGTTTGGCTTTGAATTCACTTCTTGCGGCTAAAGCACTAGTACTCAGGGATGGATAATCCTGTGGTGGTCGAGATTTCAACTACTCTACACCTTATTTCAGTCCTTTCCACCTGCTGGCACTTCGTGGCTCTTGTTCTCCTTTATAGAGCTCTTTCGGTACCAGGAGCGTAATGGCTATTACGCTCCAAACTACCGGAATTACATGTCCATGAAGTTAGCGGGGCCATTTTATGGGATTGAAAAATAAATATTTGTGCTCGTTTGTGCTTCGTATGTGCCTTTATGTGCACTAAAGCAAAAAGCCGTACTGTAAGCGGGTAAAAAGTTATTGAGCAAAATGTATTTTTGCTTCGATGTTAGCGGGGCCATTTTGTCAGATGCAAACAAAAAGTAGTGTATTCTATTGGGCTCGACATGTGCTTGAATGTGCAGGCAATTAAATTTCGAAATTCCAAAAACTGACGATTTTACGACATATTTTCAATTTTTGTCGAGAAGTTAGCGGGGCCATTTTGTCGGATGCAAACAAAAAGTAGTGCATTCTATTGAACTCGATATGTGCTCGAATGTGCAGGCAATTAAATTTCGAAATTACAAAAACTTGCGATTTTACGGCACATTTTCAATTTCAAGGGTGAAAACAACTATTTTCGAAAATAACGGAAAAGTAATTTTTGTGCTCTATTGCACTAAATGTGTGCCTTTACGTGCTCTAAAGCAAAAAAGCGTACCATAAACGGGTAAAAAGTTATTAAGCAAAACGTATTTTTGATTCGAAGATAGCGGGGCCATTTTGTCAGATGCAAACAACAAGTAGTGTATTTTATTGTGCTCGATATGTGCTCAAATGTGCAGTCAATCAAAACTCAGAATTTCAAAAACTGACGATTTTACGGCATATTTTCGTTTTTTGCCAAGAAGTTAGCGGGACCATTTTATCGAATGAAAACGACAAGTAGTGTGCTCTATGTATTGTGCTTGATATGTGCTCGAATGTGCAGTCAACCAAATCTAAAAATTTCAATGTTTGACGATTTCACGGCATATTTTTGTGTACTGCCGTCAGTGAAAATGGCCATTTTCAAAAATATCGACAAACTCATTGTTTCGCTGTATTATGCTAAATGTGTGTTTTTATGTGCTCGAAAGTAAAGAAGCATAGTTCAAATTACGTAAAAAGTTATGCAGCAAAAACGTATTTTTGACTCGAAGTTAGCGGGGCAAATGTTGAAATTCCACAAACTGGCGAATGTATAATGCACGATTGTATTGTATAATGCCTCTTAATATCTTAAGAGGAAACGCAATAGGGGTAGGGACTAGAATCGGGATAGATATGGGTTTATAATCCAATTTTATTCAAAATATTGTGTATATACACATATGCGCATGAATATCGGTCTGTTTTTTCACGATATAGCGATTACCTTTTCTGCACCCCCCATCTACACAATACCATTCGTTTAGGATTTTTATGTACGCTGTGTAATGTCCTATTGTTGACGAATCAAATCCACCGGTGTAACCTATAACACCACCAATTTTATAATTTGCTCGGACTTAAAATATGGCTGCCCGGGCGCTGTTGCTCTTTCATCCCCCAGGCATTTATTGCGCCGGACACAATCATGTGATGAGCAAGGACTCGGCTAGTTCCATGCCCGGCACAGTATACGTATACAGCACAACAAATAATATTTTGCCGATATTTTCGAAAATAGTCGTTTCACCCTTGAAATTGTAAATGTGCCGTAAAACCGCAAGTTTTTGTAATTTCGAAATTTAATTGCCTGCACATTCGAGCACATATCGAGTTCAATAGAATGCACTACTTTTTGTTTGCATCCGACAAAATGGCCCCGCTAACTTCTCGACAAAAATTGAAAATATGTCGTAAAATCGTCAGTTTTTGGATTTTCGAAATTTAATTGCTTGCACATTCAAGCACATGTCGAGCCCAATAGAATACACTACTTTTTGTTTGCATCTGACAAAATGGCCCCGCTAACTTCGAAGCAAAATTACATTTTGCTCAATAACTTTTTACCCGCTTATAGTACGGCTTTTTGCTTTAGTGCACACACAGGCACATACGAAGCACAAACGAGCACAAATATTTATTTTTCAATCCCATAAAATGGCCCCGCTAACTTCATGGACATCGGAATTACTAGAATCTAGCAGCAACCAGACTCGATAAAAAATTACGCGGATAAGAAACAATAAGAAAGAAAGAACAGATTCGAAATTGGATTACTTTTTACAGAGGAGTATACAAGTAAGCACATAGTTTTAGGTTGAATACTATATCTGGTGGATTCGCTAGTCGATCTAGGAAATGAGGACTGAAACTAAATGACGTTGAAGCATCCATATCGGCCGAGAGCTCTCTGGAAAAGCGGATATGTACGGCTGTTCATTATTCCGCTTGCCCATTATTTCTCGACGGGGAACATCGGGGTCACTTTCCGAATATCCGAGTTCCCTTCACACTAACAATTCCCAGTTGGCATAACGACGATGGCGCACCTAACGATCCACATTGTCGGCAAGACAAGGGGATTCTAAATTTCGCGAACCAGTTGAATTCTTAAGGAGGACTTGCCCCCGCCGCGAGCGCCCGGCGAAACTCTCGCAATTAATAAAGCCGCGCGCGGTCTCTCCCGCTCGAAGGAATTCTTTCGCCTCGCCCGCCATGGAAACTCGCAGTGTCGTAGCTTATCGCCAGTGCCGTGCCCACTGTACCGCGAGTTCTGCCTTACAGGAAACAAAATTGTTCCGATATGTAAAACGCGCTGAAGGAACAGGGAGTACGCGGCCCGGCGATAACGCGGCACCGAGCTCGTTGGACTCTTGCGGGAATTATTATTTTCTGATTAGCGAGCGGCCCGAATTTTAATTAAAGGCTCGCGCGCCGAGCTCCGCCCGTGAAGATTCATTACACAGAATGAAATACACCACCCCCCTATATGTATATACGTGCATTTCTCTGTGCTCGCTCTCGAATCGACCGCCGGCCGCTCAACAAACTCGGCCGATACGAAGGTGTGCGTTCCATGTGTGTGCCAGTGTGGCAAGTGTAGCGACGGCAACAGGAAAGCCAAGGAACGCGGCGAAGTGAAATATCACGGATTAAAAGAAGAAGTCTCGTTGGTATCAGCATCGCAGTGCACCGTGCAGGCCCTTCAATTACCGTATTTTTCTTAATCAACCAATAGCTCATCCGTAATACTCGCCCGCTCTAACCATAGCCCCCTTCCCGCCTCGGCGTAATTTCTCGACTCTTTAATCCGGGCTCTATAAATCCCCCGTAAATTCCACCGGCTTATTCCAATCGGCTAAGGAAAAAATACACAGAGGGGATGAGAGGGGCCGAGGGAGAAAGGGATGGGGTTGAGGATCGGACTAACTAGGTAAGGGGCAAGAGCCACGACCGTGGCCACAAAGTGGCCTGGGAAACAAAACGTTATCGCACGCACCCTCAGGCGAGGGGTTGCGCGTGGCTGGACACCCACTGTTTGTTCTAGGCTGCACCTCCACGTATGCATATATATAAGGATCCACACACATAAATACGCGGATATTCTTCCGCTGGATAGCGACCCCGTGCATGCGCACAGGCCACAGATACATACACTTGGGCATAACTCTGCCTCGCTCTTTCTCCCTCTTGGTACGTACATTTCCATTTTATCTCGAAGCTGGGGCTAGCTGCCGCTCTAGGGCTTTTGTTTCTTGCCACTGACAGTGGCTCGAGCGACTAAAACAGGGTTGCGTCACTTGGCCGAAGCACTGCTACCCTCCTCCAAGCTTTTCCCTCTCTCTCCGTTCCTTAGTCTCGCTTGCATTTTACCAATCTGACTCGACTCCGTCTCTGTTTCACCCTCTCCATGTGCAGTTGGTGGCCTCGCAGTGTAACGAGTGTAGCATCGCTTTTGCGATGGTATACCATTGGTTACATTGTTCTGCTTGGCCTGTGTTGCACGTCGACAATATTTTCGGGAGACATTTGCAGCCGCAAGAAAGCGCACTTCTACTCTTGGCCCTGCGACTGTAACTGCCCATGTGTATATATCTATCTATATATATGTGTGTAGACACATATGCCTGTATACGACAGCATACGTTGTACACTAGCTAGAGAGGCTGGAAATGTATCAACGGCCGGTGGAGCTTTTTCTTTCCCTCTATCGCCCGGTGTCTCCCGGCGAAATGGGATCCACATTTTGGCAGTTATACCAGTTAACGTCGGCGTCGGACACCCCCGCGCTCTGCGAGATATTGCTTCAAACTTTTTCTCCATTTAGCGGCCAAAGACATTCTTTTTGCGATTCGAGAGAGTTATGATCGTCGGAGAACGGTAAGAGCGATCTCGAGTGGCGTTATTGTCGCCTAATAAAGTGCTACTTGATCTCCCTTGTTTAGGACAGTGACGTGAGGTAATGGGGAATCGGATCTACCAGCGTGTACCCCTGACCCGATAATGCCCTTGCCCGTCTTTGATCCTAATAATCTGATTTCTGTACGATTAAAACACTCCACCGTTCGAGAGGTCAATTATTGTCCGCCCTTTAGGTGCTGGATTCGGAAGATTCTGAATCGACAGCATGTATCTAACTTAAATTTACTATGAGATATGTATATCATAAGGGTGGCGTGCACGCGCGCGCATGGAATATTTTGCCGATATCTAGGATGAGAACGGTGGCTTGTCTCGGGCAAAAACAAAGCGAGAGAGATGTATAACAGTCCGAGAGTGTTTCTCGACGGTCGAGAGCAGTCAAATCCATTCGCGTACTCCTTCGAGTATTATCCCGACCCCTTTTTGTCTGGTCAGACTTGGAGAGCGTGTTTGTGTCGGTCAGGGTATCAATGCTGTAAGGATCTTGATCCACGTCCGACGAAGCGATCGCCGCCGGAATTTCGCCGGTAATGCGTGAGTTTTTGCGCCCAACGGATCCGGCCTGTTCCCGAATGACAGCTGAGCCTCACACGTACACACGCACACACCTGCTGCGGGGTCCCCCGTTAAAAAACTTTCCTGATAAAACCCACACAGAGGCCTGCGTGAAACGTGACTGGAGGATTACGGAAGGAAAAACTTGCCGGCCGAATTTCATCTTCTTGGCCCCATTGACGTGGAGGAGGCTGCGTCTCTTGAAATACTGAAATATTCACGCTCGTGGAACGTCCATCTAGACGCACAATATTACGCTAACGCAACTAGAGTAACGCCGCACGTGGCACGTGCAAGGAAATTTTTCGTGTGCGTTATGTTCTTTAATAGAAATTTACCTCGCACTTCCCCACCTCGCGGACGTATGCATTTCCCTCTGTTGCCCAGAATGCAACCCCTTTGTTACCGTGAGCGCGTATAACACGATCCACATTTTATTCATTTAATCCAAACCAACCCCTTTCCGCAATAATAGGATTCAGCCGTCGTTAAAGCAGGATGTTGCGAAATACTTTGGATCGGCCGAACCATTCGGTCTTTTTACTGAGGGCAACGGTATTGTGTTTCATTTGGTGCGGGGCCGCCGTAAAAGGTTATAAATATGCGGAAGGGGCGCCAAGGGGCGACGAGGGTGATCGCATTTTTCGGCGACATCGGCGATGGGACCATTATAAAATTCTTTGCGGCGACGCGACGGGAGGATGTCGTTCGACGGTGTCAAGTTGATGTTATGGTGGGCATAATGCATACGAAAGTAATACCGCGTCGGCGCTGGATGCGTCTCTGAAATCAGGTTGTGGAGCGATACGCTCCTGCGATGAGAACGATGCATCACTTGGATCCACCGAAGAAGAGGCTACGGGGACAGGAAGCAGAAGAGATCACCACCATCTCCCCCCTCTCTCGCTGTATCCACACATCGCACCCGGGTGTGTCTGGCAGAGTATGTGTAGTGGGAGATGGGATCCATTCCGGATTATACTTCGCATACTCTAATACCCCTCGTGAGCCGTTATATAAGATCTTGCCGCCGAGGGATTTCCAGACAAATTCACGTGTTTAAGTTCCGAACTTCTCGTCGATGTCACCGACCCTGCTCCACTTCTCAGGAGAAATCCGGCGTCATCCAATTTTACCTCTCGCGCCGCGGGTCACCCCCCGAACCTTTAGCACTGGCTGTTCCACGGAAATCCACGCGAGCAACCCCCGAGAAACTGTCGCGCAGTCTTCCGAAATTTTAGCATTAAATTAATTGAATTAATTCAGTGCATGTTGCAAGCCCGCGCTAAGGAGGCTCCCCGAACTCAGTGCGTACCACAGTCTCACTAAGTATCTTTGAATTTCGGAATCTTCACACGTAAGAACATTGCCAGAGTCTAACTCCCTGCATCCCTGATAGAAAGCTGTAAAACGTACGGTTGACGACGCGTTTAATGTTAAAAGGAATAGAGCACAACGAAACAAGAAGCGGGACAATTTTCGTTGAGTTTTAAGATCGATCTAAAGGGGTTAAACACAATCAGCCGTTCGAATTTGCCGAAGGGTAAAGGGAACGAAAGAGGAAGGGTGTAATGAATAGCGTCACGCGAGGTTCTGTCGTGAAAGAAGAGTGTGGTGGATTGTAAGCCGAGGGCATTGCGGCAGCAACACTGTGGCGTGGCGAGGGCGGCTGTCGAACAATTGTGCATCGATATAAAAGCTGTTTTATAAGCGTTTCATCAGGCGCAAGTCGGCGAGTGGCGTGGGCGCCGATAACGCCGCGATCCATCATTGGCAAAGGTGGCCGGCGCTCGTCGGCGCTCGTCGGGCCGCGCGCGGCAATGGCACCGGCGGACTCTCATTAATTATTTTTTTGTTCCGAAACCGCACACACGTCAGTGGCATTTAGCTACTATACAGAGCAGCCTGTTCGCCATGCTCCCTCCCTCTCGTTCCCTCGGCCTCGCCCTCTGTCTTTCTCTTGTCCGCTGTACACACAGCTGTGCACCGTGAATGTCGGATGAAAGGTGAAGAGGGAACACGCGTTGTTATCATCTATCAAGTGTCACCCGCCCGTTGTGGAACATGAAATTGGCAAGCGGACCACGTCCCTCCTCTCTCACTCTTTCCCGCCCCCCATCGCGGTCCTCGCCGTTCGGCGGGTGCGTGTTAATTCATTCCACGAGAAGAATCAATCCATCGCTCGCCAACCTGCACGCTGGATGGACGGGGAAATTTCGAGCGGCAATGCAAAATGAAAACAGTTGGCGGCTGCACAGTCGTATCGATATATCGGCTACTCGACCATCGATCCCAATCCACAGATCCCGCCGGATATAATATGTATAGCAGTCTGAAATAGAAGACCGGATCAAGTTGAAAGTTCTATGGCCGCGGAACTACACACTCACTAACTGAGTAACTGCTTGTCAACTATTACTTAACTAGAGTTTTATTTTGAAAAATATTATAGTTGTGAAGGTTGTCACTCACGCTGGTCCGAGTGGATTTGCTAAATTTTGTAAAGTTTTTCCAACTGTAGGGAATTGTTCAAAATTTTGCGTTTTTGGTCTTTTGTTGGTTGAATGAAAAGCTCGTACAGTTTACCCCGAGGGCAACTATTCCCCGAAACAGTATGAACTGTTTGTCCGAATCAAACGTACTAATGGAAATGGAATCGGTAACTGTTTCGTATGGAAGTTTACGCGTTCCCAGCTGATTAACTATTAAATTAATAGGCTCCCTATCGGTAGGAAAACAGCCGACGGCGTTGCAGCAAGGGGGCTCATCAGAATTGAAAATCTAGCACAGCAACTGAGGAATGGTTATTGGGCCGAACGATCGACCGCCACCCCTTGATATACTGACTTGGTTCCGATTATTCCATCGGGATACAGTCGCCCCAATACGATAAGGGATTTTTACAAATTACTGAATATAATTGGCACTCTCATTATGGAATAATTTAACCGAGCGTTGAAATCTTCCATTTGTCGACTGCCACGAACGTGAAATTGGCACTGGCCAAGTCCAACTCCCATTATCTGCCGGGAGTCGATTAATTGCGCCGTTCATATTGAACAATGTCCCTGGCGGGTACACGGCAAGGGTGGCAGTATAGCCCGAAGACGCTTCAACAAGATCAATGTCATTTAGTTAACCGTGGATTCGTTTCCCCTGAAAGTACGGTACCCTTCCTACTTGCCAGACCGATTACCGGGGCCGCGTCATATACGGCATTACTATCATCTCACCAGACGATCTACGGGAGCCTGCGTTATGCACTGGTGGACTAATGCATCATGCCTCATTTCCCCAGGGCCTCTTCCCCGTGACTACGCCAAGCCAAACCTAAAGGCGTGTCTTCAGGATCAGCTCGCCTCCTAACGAAAGCCATCTCACACTCGCTTAATTACAAGGTATTACACGCGGAACTCGTGCACGCAACTTCCACGGAGCCGCATTATAGGAGTACGTGCGGCGCATTGGTAGTACCGTAATCTGACGTTCCTTCATAAATTCGAAATTCCGGGTGTAATTAGGTGCGCTCGTCAGTCGGCGCCCTCTTCCCTTCTCATCAGACGCGCCGGTGCAATTAAGCCTTATATATCACGTTCGGCGTGAATTGCGCGGATCGAGTTGATTTCCGGAGGCTAATGCGGCGTCCCGAACAGTGAGCCGATGGTTACGATCTACAGCGGGGGCTGCCTGGCGTTAAAATGACGCATTGTTGTACGCCAGGGTGGCTGGGTACCATGAGTTACTCGCACAGTTATGGAAATATACAATGGTTTACCAGCCATTTTGACGGGGGTTCCCACCCCAACTATATATCCCTTGTACCCGCTTCCGCAAGGGTAGTATTCCAGCGGAACCGACTCTTCTTGGTGTTAGGCGGCGCCCGGAAGGGGGTAGAGGAACATTGAATTGCTCGGAGTGGATCAGCGAAATGGGAAGAAGAGGCCGCGTGAAGCGTGGGCCAACGGTGAGAGTTCGCGGGAGGCGTGGGCGAACGGGGAGAATGGTGGGAAAGCAGCAATGGAGTAAAAGACAATACAAGCCGACATCTGGAGGGGCACTTAACTCCCATTATTTGTAACCCATAAACTTCCGTGCTCCTCGTTGGAGTGGGCCCTACTCTTGCACGTTTTCCCCACCCGCTTGCAGGTAACAGCTGACCTTCTTCCTACCCTTACTCTTTGTGCGCCCTCTCTCGTACACACGTGTACGCGTTTCATATTCTCTTGGTCGCGCGAATTTCCAAGAGTACCCGCGCTTTCTCGCACTCTCGTGCCTCGTGATTGACTGGCGGATTAAGGCACGAGTACCCTCGGCATAATCAAGTGTGCGGAGCGTTTGATCTTCGTTCTGCTCCTTTTTCCTCCCGCCTCCTGAATGGGACACTGCAGGCAAATGGACAAACACCGCGAACGGGAGAAACGAGAGGAGTCGCGGGTGGAAAGGGGGTTGGCTGACGTGGTTTCACACGCGCCCCTCGATATAACGTGGTTTTAGACTGATAGAGAGCCGACGCGAAAGCTCTCGCTATCTGTAAACCATAAACCCCTCGCACTTGCTGGATCGAGTGCTTCGAGCTTTTCCCCTTAGCTGCGTGTTCCACGTAACATGCGCCTCACTTCCGCTTGTCGCGGCGCCGCTGCCGCCGCGCCGGGAGTTACGAGCTTACACCTGGCAAGCACTAGGTGTATATAGCTGGATGCTGAGCACTGCTTCAACCAGACTTATCGTCACCGCGCAAGCCTTCCGCGGATCAAATGAATCATCCTGAGCGCATGGATGTCTCTAGCGTTAATTGATCGGCCGTAGCGTAACCAAATACCAAAGTACCAAATGACAATTTATCATAAAGTGTGTCAACTCAGTGCATGGCTTTTAGAGATTGAAGTCATATTCGCATTGGAAAGTGCCACTTTGCTATATAATTTTGATTTATTAGAAACATTTGCCCCGCAAGTGTTCTGATACTGATAATATCAGTGGTTATGATCTTTGTTCCGCTTTCATTCCATTTTCCTTTTTCTGGTATTATTCCATTGTTCCGTTTTTGGAAACTATAGGTTTCAATCTCGGCGATTTAGTTCATTTACAGAGAATAGAGAAGTACAGTTTTACCTAGTCGTCGAATAGCTATACCAAGATGCACACTCGCTTAAATGGGTCTTACTTTAGCCGCGTTATTGGGGTCTCTCGTTGCTTTTGAAAAGTCACCGTCATATTTATCTACGATCGGTACCGCAGCTTGAAATTGGAGACCTATCTTTCCCCCCAATATATTGGCGTCCGCCGATTACACCATACCGAGTATTTATTCCTGGTTTTCGTATCTAGGCAGAGGCGGCGTGGCAGATAGCAGGGATCCCGCGAAACTAGCGAATTTGGAGAGGGGAGCGCGCGCGCGCGGCTTTAAACGGCGCTTTCCGCGAGGTGGTTTTATGTCGCAGCTCGTGTGCAAAAAGAGGACTCGGGCACAATACCAAAAAAAGAAATGTGTGTGAAAGAGTGAGAGAGAGGGAGAAGGAGGCTCGTTGATGCCGATATCAGGGAAATACTGCGACTATAATCCCCGAGTCTTTCCGAAACACGGAGCTGGCGCGGCCGGCTTTTATCCGCCCCCTTTTTTTCCACGAGTGCGCGCGCTATTATCTCGTACAAATTCACGCACATTCGCCGCGGCAATTCCCCGGTGTCGTAAGTCGCATGCCAGTTCGCGCTGGCGAAAATAAACGCGATCTATTTCGTTATCGCGCGCCTTTCACCGCCGAAATATAGATCGGGCGCGAATTATGCTGTACGTGACCGCGGACCGCCGCGCCGGCCCGCTCGGTAATATTAAATTTTCCGCTGCCATTTTCGTACGTGCCCGTGCCATTCGCGGATGCAGAGCGCACTGCCCGCCGGCGAAATCGCGCGAGTGTCCGGCGAGCACGTGACCGCATTACAAGTATAGCAGCGGACGGCACTGATTTTTATCAACATCGACAGTTTAGTTGATGGCGCAAAGTACGCGTAGTCACATTGGAGTGCGCGTGCATTTATCGTCAACTGTTGCATTGGTTCAATAGAGAGGAATGTATGCACTCCGTCGACGATTCAATTCGTGTAGAGTGTCGGTCGAGCTTTGTTAAAGCTGAAGCTCGTGCATATTTTATTACAGTATCTCGCATGGTAACGCGCGGGAGCTGGGTCGTTTTTAATCGCAAACGCGCGGGTGGCAGTTAATTAGAGCAAATTAATACGTGCTAATAAGGGTCGAGGGAATACTGTCGACTTGTTCCTCAAATATTAGAAGAAAGTGCTCTCTTTGCCTCCCGTTTTACAGCGGTCAGTGTAAAAAGTGTCCCCTTTCAAAGTAATTCTCGGTCTCTTCAAGTCGGCGAACAATACTCCGGAACGAGTACGCAGGCACACTCTGCTCGCGCGCGCGCGGGCGCACAGTGAGTGCGGGATCGTGACGAAAATTGCTGGGATTTCCGTGATGGAAGCCGCAGCCGATCGAAAAATATAAATTCGTTAGAGTGGTTTTTCGGTGGGAGAGAGCGAGCGAAGCGGTCGCTGCGCTTTTTCCCTTGATTGAGCAATTAATTGTGCCATTGATTGAGCGCGCGCCCTCTCTCTCACACACACACATACACACACGCGCGCGCTATACCAGCGGCTTATCCCCTATCGTAGGCCGCAGAGCGCAAGTAAAATTCCCGCCAGTCTAGCCGACGGTTCAATAAATCAGAAGCCTGGATAAATCAAATCAGTCAAGGTAACCGAATGACATTGCCGATTCATTGCCTTCCTTCGCCGGATCTCGTCCTTGTCCCGCATTTTTTACTGTGTCATGCCCCATGCTCCCCCTATCCAATTCAATCCTAAAGTTGAACTTTGGCACTCGCCGGTAATCCACCCGGAAACATAATAGCTTTGTACCTAGTGTTGCTGTCATATTTATTACAAGTTAGAGGTCATACGGAATATCTGGATTGGATATTTGTCCATTTTACGTACGGGGTTTACATAATTTGTCAATAGCGAACCCGATCGTAAATACCCAGAAATACTCCGAACACGCATATCTTGTATAAAGCAATTACAGTAATGATGTTTTCCCCGATAAATATTATCCACGGCGGAGAGCCGCTAAGAAGCTATCAACGATGCAGTGCGTCACGATACATCAGGAATTCTAATTAATTTCAGAATTATATTTCCGCAAACAATTTATCGTTATTGTCCAACTTTTCAACGCGACCCCGCCTGTGTGCATTGCTATGCCAGTTAAAGCAAGCGCAAGCGCCTCAGATATGGATATACTTGAGAAGTAATATCACTAGACTGGCACATCTTGGCCCTATTTTTCTTCATTAATATTTTCCCTGCTAGAAAGCCACGAAGAGCCTTTTAGCAAAAACAGACTTCCACTACGTGGCAGACTGACACGGTCTTATTCTGCGTCCCTTCAATGAGCGCTTGGCGACGGGGTCACCTTGAAACTCGGACAATAAGTGTACACGGGGAAACCGTGTCACGAGTCGTGTGCCATACAGCATCCAACGCAGCATCCAGCCCAGCGAGCTTCTACACAGTACGCTCGCGAATATGTTGGTGACATATGTAAATGATAAACCATAAATTTCACTTCGTTACGCAATGGCCCGGTCGATTTATACCAGGCGACAATGCATTCGGCGAAACAATACTTTCGCGCCGGCGCTTTATTTGCATTATTCATCCTTCACGAGTCGTCGCGATGCTTTATTAATATGCAAGAGTTCGCAAGTGCTCGTGTGTTTGTATGTGCGTGTGAGTATGTGAGTGCGTGCGACACTGGCGCACAATACACCACGGAGAACTATGTATAGCTCGCAATACAGGCCAGGTACGTGTACTTCCCCCGGCGAATGTTAGGTGTTCCAGGTAGAGCAAAGCACATTGATTCTTCATTCAGCACCCGACCAATTTGCTCCGGCACTCGTGTAAACGGAATTACAATGAAACAAGATTGCCGCAGCAGTCGGTGCACGATTGACATATCGCCATTTGCACATTCAACGCCGCTTGTTTCCGAGAATAACAATATCGAAATTTTAATTATGATTTTGCTCATTACCCGTGCGGGCAATTATTTTTTCAATTAATAACACGCATTACATCTCGATGAGAAATACCAATCGACGCGATATACACTGGTGTCCGGTTTACAATTTACATGGGTGAATGAACTACTGACTGGTAATCAGCCTGGTGAATAAAAGGAGCAATAAAGAATTGCTGACAATTCGAACAAAGGCCGCCGCTTGTAATCACGCACAGCTCACCGTATACACATACACAGGGTCTTCCATCCACCCGCACGAATTAAAGTGAGGACACGCCCGACATCTCTCCGTGCTTCATTAATCGGTGGAAATTAATTGTAATTGTCTCCAGCGCCCCTCTCCCTCCCTCGGACACACAGCTTATTCGGATAAGCGATTTAACGAATCCTATAGCGGGCGATATATGTATTTAACAAATTTCCCCCGACGCCGATAATGGATTTCTATTGTACTTATTTGGCGCGGGCGCGGTGGTGTTATTTACTCCACGAAAAATCCTGCTCAAAACATGCTTGAAAAATAATTGCGCCACCCGCCTGCCGTTTCCATTCGCATGGATGCGAAGACGTATCACATTAAAAAATAAAAACACGTACCGTTTATTCAGGCGAGAGAATTAATTACCCATTTATGGGAATTGTATAAACTGGCTGTTAATCTGAAAGCCCAGATATCTGACAAAAACACAAACAAACTCGTGGGAAAAGTAAAAACCAGAATCCAATAGTAGAAATTTGCCGAAAGAAAATCGCAAATGACAGGTGGTATTATAACTGCACGCTAGAAGGCAGTACGTCAACGTAGAATCCACAGAACACAAGCTCTCTATGATTCCGTAGAGAACTTTCTAATCTAGGGAAGGAAAGTAAAGTCGATGGATTATACCTATAGCCAGCATTTCGGAGAAAAGATTATACGTACCGCACTTATATCGGGGCAAGGGTATTTACCGCCGAAGGGCGCATGTATGTATGACACAAGCGGGCAAGCACTTGTCTCGAGCTATCGATTGCTTCGCCACAGCTGTCGCCAGCTGCAGCTCCCATTGGAGGAGATCTTCTCTCATCTGGATCTGTCCTGGCACGCTCGGAAAATATTTCACCCGCGCCTGTCCATGCTCGCAACAGCCGCCGAGACGCACCTCCCAGTCGAGCGTCGACGACGTCCTCGGTGCATCTCTCTCTCTCTCTCTCTCTCTCTCTCTCTCTCTGGCTTCTCTCGGCTCGATAAATAGAGCGAGGATGCAACATGGCAGCCGAGTCCTTTCGCGCAGTGTGTAACAGAGTAACGGTCTAGTAATTAGTCGGTCAAGTAAAGCGCGCCGATTCGGATATCGAAAGTAATTAGAGCGACCGGCCGTTGGTTGGACGGTGTTAATTACTATTTTCATCAAGGGGTTAACAGCCGGTAGACCGCCACCGCCTCCGTCCCTGGCTCGTATGTAAACTGGCCTCCGACCGGACTGCCGCGCTAATGGCCACCTGAAATACGACTGGCCGTAATCGTTATGTAATTGAAGACGCCGCTCGACAGACGGAATTGTGAGAAGACGGTGGCCCTGCCCGCTCGCACAAAGCCTGCTAAACTTGGAGAACAATTAGACGTGCTTTGAATTTAGAGCTGATCGAAGAGACTTGACGCGGATAATTGTACTATATTTTTGACATATTTTCGTTGAGGTATTTTACCGAGGCAGTATATATTTGACAGTCATATAAATTTCAATTTGGTTACTTATCTTACTAGCTCTCTTTCGAAGGGGGACAATATCTTATCCCGGCGAAGTGTATTCGATTAAAGGAATTGGAGTAACCTAATGGAAGCTGCCGGAGTTCCCGGCGAAAAGAGATGAAATTATATTGCCTCCATTCACATTCTAAAACCACCAAGCGCCGCAATAAAACTCATAAAATGTGATACCGCTGGCGAAGTCGCTTGATGATTTATCGCGCGCGGTATATTCTTGGTACCCAGTTTTCACTGGGGCGGGCATCGCGCCGAAAGAGGGGGAAGCAGGATGGCACGGAATGAAGCTAGAAGATTGGCGAGAAAAACGATTCCGCCGATACCCCGGCTGGAGAAGAGATCGACCCCGAAAGATCCAGCTAAGTGCTTTGCGAGGCTCTCCGTTGAATTGATCGCGATTTGCATTCATTACTCCTTGGCCGCAATCTCACGGGAATAGTCTTACCTAATTATGAAAAGTAGAACAGGCCTGATTGGAGGAATGATATTGTTGCGAGTGATTAAAGCGGCCACTCGGATTCACTGCTATCAAGTTTCCCCGTCGAATCGCAATCTGCTTAATTGAAAATGCTAGATTTACTACAATGTAAACAGATTCCCATTAATAAACGCAACAGACAAGCCTGGAAATCTGACGGATTAACGTGGTTTTGGAGGAAAGTCTAAATTAAAATTAAATACCTACGAAAATACATAAAATACATTCGCCCATGCCCCAAATACATGAGCGAAACACTCAACACGCAGATACCATGCTTCACACAGTCACTCGTAGGACTATTCCTTGACATTCCTAGCGTACATGCGCGGTGTCCCAAACAATTCGTGACCCGCGTATGCCAACAATTTAACGGTACACCACACTCTATTAAACGCATAACTCCAAGACTCACTCGGCGAAGCTTACCGGCGAGCATTGATTGGGAGGATAGAAATAGGCATAAGAAGAAATAGTAAGGTAGGACGAGGCCGCTAACTCCGCGCGGTTGCGGAGTAATATAATACTTAGGACGCGTGCAGATACTACCTCAAACCTCGGTGACCCAGTTTCCCGTTGTGCTAGTTGCGCTGCTCCGAAGGGGTCGCCGCCGATTATGTGTAGCACATAGATGTGTGTGCGCGACGAGCTGGTGCTCGTCGCCCGAGGGAGGGTGGCTAAGGAAGGACGCCGAGGTCGAGGAAACTGGCAGCCCGGTCCAGAGGGAGGCTTGCCAGCTCGCCCAGCAGCCTGGATCACGCCCGCCCTTCCGCGTTCACTCGCCCGCCCAGCCCCCGAATAAATTATCCGCGCCGCTATTTATCGTGTGCGCATGGCGCCTCGTGTCCCGCCGAATCACAGGTGCCACCGCACCCCAAACATCAACCGAGACTTCACAGCGGCGATTAATTTCTCGAGCGTCCGATAAACATGTTTAGACACCCCGGCGTTATTAATTCTTCGCTTATGGGCTTGTTAGTCGGGTACTTTACGGCGATGCCACCGTGACGCATTCCTGGCATCAGCGCCGGCCAGGATTTCCTGGGGGAGAACGAAACAGCTTGATACACTCGACACTAATTGTCCATGGGATTAATGGTTATCGTCTCAAGTATCAGACGCGCAAATACGCAAAGTCAGCGAGTGCGAGAAACACCGCTTCCCAACCAACCTTTTCAAGAACCCCAGGAATTAATGTTCGTTGCAGATAAAGGCCGCTCGGAAACTGTGGGAAATGTCGAATCTCATAGAATTTCTATTGCAGAATTTAAACTTCCCGAATTATTTATGGACTTGAACTTTGTGAATTATTCATCCCGAACATCCAATAGTTCTACTGCGTATTTAATACGCGTATAGATATAAAAGTAATTCAAGAGACTAATCAAATTTTGCTTCTGTATAAACATAACAGTTCCTGCAAAGAGCCGCGGGCTAGTAATAAGTAAAAGGTAACAGGACGAAGTAGCATCACACGGGAAAAAGTTTATTATACACAGGATAAGCCAATCCTTTTATACAGATATTCAGCAAAAGTACGAGCGGCGCATTTTTTGCCCGGGCGGATATGGTAGACCTGTGTATACGCGGTAATCGATTATAAGCCGCCGCTGATGGCTAATATCGTGATAAATGAATTGAAAACGAAATCCGAGCGGGGAAAGGGCATTCCATCATAAAAGCTGGTTATTGGAGATAATGATCGACGGATTACCGCTTAATAAATTCGTTCGATTCGCTTCTTTCTGCTCGCTGATTATCATGCGATACAATGGAAATCAACGTACCAGGCTGTCCCGGGAGGTTCCGACCCAGGAGGGGAAAAAGGACAAACGTGGATGGGCGGAGGTAACGTGAGCGCATGTGTGTGTACGAGTGATGCAGTCGCACACTGGTGACACAGTTCTTCTCATCTAGCGGGCTGCCAGAGCTGCGCGGATACAACGGGGAAGTAACGAGGAGCCACAGAATGACTAACATTCATTACTTACGATTCAAAAGCAATTTTTGCGTCTGGCACGCCCGACATTTTGTTACCACTGGTCCAGACGCGAAAGTACATATGTTGAAGCATTTCGGCAGCTCGTATTACTTAACAGTAGTGCCAACTTCGAGTCACATCGCCGCCCAGCGACTGTTAAGCGAGGCCCTAACTACACATATCCGGTCGAGAAACTAGCATGAAAATTCGAAAACAAACACTCGGCAGCAGAGTGCTCGCCGCTTCCTGGTGTACAAGCATAGCGAACGAGACTGAGACCCACGGAATCCATAAATTCCTCTTTCGCCTGCGCTCCGGATGAAAATGGTCGGCAATAATGGAACGCTACTTCCCCGGGCTGCGGTCGGATAAATTTCCATGTTTATTAATAACGCAAGCACGCGCGCGAAAGAGGATTTCGCGGAGAAATGAAATTCAATGGCACGTAGGGTTGAATTCCTAGCGCATTAGGGGTCTATAAACACCGGTGAATAGCGGTGCATTCGGATTCCGGGAGAATGACGCTTGAAATTCGAATTAACCATTCGCTTCCAAGTAGTCCTCAAACATCACGGCATATCTATCGCAATTCATGTGGTATTAAAAATAACTCAACATTTAATTACCTAGCTCGCGCGCTGGAAATGGGGTGAATTCGTGTCGGCGGGAAAGAAATTCTCTCAAACAGAAGGGAAGTTTACGCCAGACAGCGATTAAAAACTTAAAAAATTCCCGTGGGTAAGTGGGTAGTACGGAGCTGGATATTTGCTGTAACGCGTTCCTGAAATCCCTCGGGTTTTGGGCTGAATGCGCTAGTTTGCTCTTATCCGAGTGCAGCCAAGGCCTGTACTCAGATCGCAGGTTATTATACTTTCTTGAACGGCGACCGCACGCTCCCGAGTGAACATGCCGAGGTGAGGTCGTGCTCGACTTTACATTAATCCATTAAGTTACGGACGCGCAGCTCGACGCCGTCGTAAAGTTAATATAAGTAAATTAGAAATTTATCTAGCATCAAATCCCTGGGCCGTATTTTATAATGAAGCCGCATCGACTGTTCGTTGGTTGCAGGCCCTGGATAAATGGGGGATAGTGCGGGATTACCTGGCTGATACGCTTTCCAGGATACTGGAATTATGCCGGACAGCCATAACCTCCCTATCCCATCCAAAGCGCTGCAGATTCCAACATTTTTAGGCATTTTTTAGCGATCCCTGCTCTGATCTCCTTCAATTACGGGAGGTATAAAAGTGATCTTTTCGCGATGATCACAGTGTTCCTCCAAAGTTCTGTTTGCACCGAGCAGCCCATTACCAGTATTAGACAATTATGAAAATGGTTTCACGATTTACCTCCGGCATTCTAGCAGCACATGCAAGTGCAGGAGGCGCTAGTATTTCAGCTAGTATTAAAAAGAGTATTTCAGCCCTCGGAGGATTAAAATATCTCCATCGTAAGATATTTTCCATTTAAATTGGTGGCTCGATATATACACAGGGCTGGGCGCTGAAATACGAGGGAGAAGTTATTATTCGGATTTAGCTTGGCTATAGGTGAGCAACTTTCCGCCGCGACCAGATTTAGTCGAGTGGAATTAAACAGGCGAAGTGTGAAAAATCCCTTGGTTTATGAGGTCAGCCCTTGGAAGCACCCCGCCGCCTTTCGAGCAACAACCCTCCTATTATCTCCCCGTAAATTCCCCCGCTTTCCCGTACCATTTTTCCCGCCCTCGCACCCTAACGCCCTCACTTTTATCTCGCGGTATTAATAATTTTGTATCTTCTTTCTATCTTTCTCCGGTGCAATTCCCTCAAGCATATATCCTCCTGTATCTCAGCGGCATGCGGATTAAAGCTACTGTTCATTCGGCGCTCTTCCGCACTTGCACCAATCTTCATTTAATAATTGCATTGATATTGTCGCGCTTGAGGGCTATTCGTCTGGTATATCTCGCGGAACGATTTACTTATGCTTCTCGTTGGTTCCGGCGGATTCTCGGGGGACGATAGATCTTCCCAGCTGGTGCGCCGGTGCGATGTTTCACTGTGGCGCCGATCATATCTCGGCGGCAAATTAATCTCGGCGAGCGAGGCAAGCCCCGTACTGCCGGTGCCGCGGAGCGTGTCCGCAAATTGACCAGAGACCGCTGTTCATTTTTCATAACACAGGAGCGCGCGTTGCGTTTTTGCGTCTCTTTTCGTGGCTTCTCGAGGGCCCTTATGCGCGGCGACGCGTTTTCGAGGACTCCTCGTTAATGAGGTCTGCAGTACTTTAATTTAATATCGGAACAACTCGGGAGGGCGAACGAGAAAGAGAGAGAGTACGAGAAACATACATAGACACGCATGCAGGCAGCGAGATGGCCATTGTTGCATGTGCCGACGTTTACGTCAACCCGATGTGTATCCAACGCTCGATATTACTCTCCCTCTCGGTAACGCCTTCTCCCTTAGTTTCAGTCACATTCTGTCATTGTTGGACGACTACTTCTCGCAGATGGCATCAACTGAGCACTTCCTCGGTAACAATAGACGCTCGGCCGTCTACTCCACTCCACTTGAATGGCTCTAGGCCCTGCAGTGGCGCGCGCGCGCGCGGCCGAGCGCGCTCCTTTACACGGTTCTGTGCAATTTATTTCGCGAGATCATCTTGTTTTATCTCTGGCCGGTGCGACATGGATACTGCTGGCGATGCAAGAGTGACTCTGGCTTTCCGCCGGATTCAAACGTCGACCCCTCTCGCGTCACCCTTCTTCCGCCCGTTTGATGAAAGATATATGGCTGACCTTCGCGGCAAGTGCACGATGACACCGGGGCCAGCCGTTGAACCGGAAAAGAAGAGTCGCGTGTGTGTGAGCCGTCTATACAGAGTATGGTGCAAGGTCGTCCAAGTACAATTTCCCACTTTTGCCTCGTTTGACCGGGAAACCCTTTAAGTATTCAGAGCTTCTTGACCCTGTTCCCAGCCGGCACACACCACGAGAGGGCGCGCAGCACTGCTTTTCCCCGAGGAAACGAACGCGCGCTAGGGTCGGGTTTACGGCAGCAGTGGCAGCCCCGAGAGCGAGCGCCATTCGGCCGGAAGCTTTTTTGCGACAGGCAAAAAGTACTGGCATACTTGAGGCGAGATTTTCAGGATAATTGGAACATTAAGGGGGGAGAAGTCGCGCGCGCTTTACGTCGTGGCCCGCAATGCCGTGTAATTTTGGCAGCACACATGCACGCACGCATTTGTCTTATGGCAAACGTGTGCATATGCGGTTGAGGGTGGGTGTGCGTAGATGGGTCGCCTCGGGATTGGCGTGCGGCTAGCACGGCACGGGAGATTTTTCCTACTCGTTTTTCAAAACCGGCCCGGCGCATGCATTCATCCGCGTTTGCACCGCCGGCTACATTCACGTTGAGTTAATCCTCTCGTGGAAGAGAGCCTGGCATAATTCTCTCGTTCTCTTGCTGTTTTAATAAATAATCACCAGGATAGGGTCATGCATGCTACTGGTACCACCTCACTCCTGCACGCCACCCGACACTGCAGTGAGCTGGGGAACCTGGTTTCATATGCTTTTACCCTGCTTGTTTTGGTAGAAGGCTCTGGATCGATTCGACGGCACGCCGGTAAACAGAGCTTCCTGCCGGTACAACGTAATTGTCTTATTAATATTTATCCCGGACGAGCTCGAAAGGCGCGCGAAAACTTTTTCAATTACTCCCGTCCCGTGCTGATGGGGGCTCTTCCTCGCTCAGTCTAGATTTACGTGTATGCCGGCCTTCCTCAAATTACATTGGATAACTAGTACCATCGGTTTGGAATCATCCGGATCGTTTGCACAGTTAAGAAATCCAATACCGACTGGACATGTACTAATGAACCAAACTGGACTGCGATGCAGCAAATCTTTCGCAAAGTATCGTGGACACGACCATCCATCTCCGCTCGCCCAAATGCAGAGCACAGTCCACCCGGGGAAGTGTTAATCGAATCGATAATGGAAGTCGCTGGATTCACACAAATCCAGAGCTGTTTTTCACTGTCACCTGGGGCCAGTGCTCGCACCTCGCCACCCGAGTGAACTTAATCCCCGAGGAGCATATAATAATTTACTTAAAACTTCTCTCCAATCTATGGCTAATTCACGCGTGGCTTCCAGCCGGACAAGACTCCGGCTGCTCCGGCGGGCGAGAATCCGGTGCGGCGATATCCCGATAAATCGGTCAGCAGGCGGACGACTGGCCAAAATACAGGGAGCAGCGCGGTAAATCTCGCCAGTCGATTGCGAGAGAGAGAGCGAGAGAGTAGGACATTGCACCGGGGCTGAAATCGATCCCAAGCAGACTCGGGGTACGTGGGCGCCGCGCTACCGGGCTACTCTGCCCACTTGTATACACACTTACACTCGCGTCTGCTACATCGGAGCCCGGCGAATGCCGGCTGGTTCCTGAAAATTTTAAAACTTTCTACCTCCCGCGCTTGCAAATATTATCGGATCGACCTGATCGACGGGCGCACATACTGAGCACGCGTGCTTAAGTGGAATTGCGCCCTCGCCCAGCCGATGGACGAGCCTGGAAACCAGCAGCAACCACGTATTACCGGCGATGGCATCCAGCGGAGCGTGATCTTCACGCGAGATGAGGGGACTTTATTAAGGCGAGCTACTGCTATGGAAATCATTCTGGAGTTACATGTGCGATTACACGATACTTACATTTGCGCGTGTTCCTCTTCGGCATTGTACACGGAAAATAGTCCGAGTACTCCAAGTTTGATATATTGATCTTTATATACAGTGATGCATCCAGGGTAGAAAAACATCTCGCATGCCATTGCTATTCTCCCTCCACGAGAATATTCAATGGAGCCTCGAGAAAATTATCACAAATTACCCAGACCGCTGGCCCATAACCAGCAATGCAATATCCATGGCCCTTAATGAACCATAATGCACAGAGCGAGAGCGCGCTAAGGATTCGCAAAGAAAATGAACCCGCGCGCGCTCGCATCATTCTATTTATTCAAATCGTTTCCCGATACGAGTTGGTGCGAGCGAGCGAGCCAGGGAAAATGGTGCGGTACATATATAGCTAGCCGAGTCCGATAAGAAATTAAATTCCACATTAGTCGGAAGGTCGATGGGGGGCCGGGGGGCACGGCCGCTTAGGAGAGCAGCAGTTCCCCGGCGGAGCGAGCGCTCGCGGCAGCAAAAAGGGGAGGTCCGCCTGCCGGGGAATGTAAGCCAAAGAGCGGAAAATACAATTCGATCTACTTATTTCGTTTATTTACGAGAGAGCGAGCTCATGGGAATCGCGCACTTGGATCTTTTTGCCGAATGATATGCAAGCGGTCTCGAGCGGGCGAGCGCCGGAGGAATGGGGGAAGCGGGCAAGCGAGCAAGCGGGCGGATCTCGCTCGAAAAACCGAGTGGTTTCGGAGGAGCGGAACGTGCTCCCGCCGGCTTGCGCCCAGATTCGGGGCAAACAGTTGGCAAAGGGAGACAGCTCAGCCTTACAGAGGATCCACCGCGATGCAGTGAAGTTGCAGTGCATCATGCCGAATAGCTTCGGCAACAGCGGGAGATATTTATGCAGCTCTCGCTAGAAAGGAGCAAGCGGCAAAGGGAAAATGTGAGAGACGGAGAGGGGAGGGGATAGAGTCAGTCGATCTCGGTACAATGGATTGTTTTCGGATATTCGCCGCTTCATTCTCTTTTGTTTCGGGTCCAGTGGCAGATATCCTCTTCTGCGGCGGGGGGCCGGGATTTGCTTGCTGCGGAGCAAAGCTGTGGATATACGAGACGAGCGAACACACACCTACCGGGACGGAAAGGGGCAGATAGAGCGGGAGGAGAGTAGCCGAATTCAGAAAACGCTCCGTAAAACTCTGTCGGCCGCCGTCGTCCCGGGAAACTCCAGGCTCCTGCACCTTCCCCCAGCCGCCTGCCGCCTGCCGCCTGCGTCGGAACACTCTCTTCTGTCCGGCGCACACTCTATTTACATTTTCCAATATCGAGTGCCACTGGCTATAGCACAGATTTTCGAGCTTGTTTCAAGCCGGCGAAATTGTTGTCGGTCGCGCCGCGATAACTTCATCCAGTCAACGCACTCTATAGCTGCTGAATCACGCTTAAGCCCCTTATTTCCTATCTCCGGCGCGGCCTCGCCTGAAACCGATCGCTTGCGACTTTTGCGATGATGCACTCTAGAACTGCATAATTCCCCGAGAGCAAAGCCACACGTCTGCTACCGGCTGACGTCTGTGTCTCGTGACAGAGGAGCACGCGCGCCTGAGCTGCTCTATTATATCACAGTCCACTGAAGAATTACCCGCCGCATGTTTTCCTCCGGAAGTTTTGCAATTTGCAAAGTGCACCTAACAACTTAAAGCGTATGGGATTGTACTGTAGGCCAGTTGAGTCGAGACCAGAGGGAATGCGAGTTGGATAGAATTACAGGGCGAGGTGGGGGAGGGTGGCGGTGGGTGGTAAAAGAAATGGTGTTCATTTCCTGTACTGGCAGGCAACACTCTCATTGGAATATGCGCACGCATAGCGCAAGAAAGTCGCGGATGTTCGGCAGCGTGTATCGCATATCCGAAATAAGATGAAACTTCCGCTGCAGACAGGCCGCACTCCCAAACTTCCCGGCCGCGCGCGCCCGTTACCATTTATCGCCACCCTTGCGGAATTTCGAAGTATTCGGCTCTCCAAGTTGTACAGTAGATGTAACCGATAGTTACAGGGAGAAGTGCGGCGGCAAGCAGCGGCGCACATACTTCATATCGCACTTAAACTGACGCTTCAACTTTCGGCTAAGCTCCTGCCTTCGTTCCTTCGCTCCCTTCGCTCCTTCGCTCGCTCGTCCGCTATCGATGTACTTGTGCTTAGTACGTAAGCATAGCCGGAAGTCGGAGCAGGATCCACTCTAAATAAATACCGCCGGCTGCTCGGCTAGGTATACTACGGCTTCTACTACCCGGGGAAACTTGAGGCGAGCGAATGAGAATCCGGTGAGTAGCGCGCTCGGCAGAGGTACGAATATAACTTATTGAACTGCTCGCGGCGAGCAGTTCGGCCGAGCAGCGGGAACTTTGTAAATTATCGCTGGAATTTCCACATGCAACACACACACACCGACAAAAGCGCTCATACACTCGCAGAGACGCGTGCAGACTCCGCCAAGTTTTTGGGGGGGTGAAATTGGCGTTCTCGTTCGAGTGGCGGCCAGCTAGATTTCCAAGATTTCCTAACTAAGGCTCGAAAGGCGGACAAGCGAGCGGCATTCTCAAGGACAAAGTCGCCAGTGTCGAGAGACGCTCCTGCTACTTACCGCCTACTTACCCCCTTTAGACCAACTTACGTAAACCCCGAGTTAACCGGGCCTCGGCACTATCACCCGCAACACTGACCCAGATCTTCGAGACACATCTCGCACCCGGGTCTTCGTAGCAGGTTCTTTAACAAATTAACAGTTCGCATCCCACGTAAGGAGTCTTTTGTTCTTTCTTCATAATTAGAATTCATAGTGCACGAGTAGTGAGTGAGGAGAGGAAAGTGGCTAGCTATTCAGGGTAATTTACTTGTCGTTCGTTCTATTATCAATGTTTTCATCAATGTGAAACCATGACACAACTTGATCAGAAACTTAGCCAACTACAGCGCAAGTTGCAACTGCTCTTGAGCAACTATTTAGCAAAACCTTTCAAGCCCCAACAAGATCCATGGAGAATCCAATCTCGAAGGATCGAAGGTCGAAGGGCGCGCGACGTGGTCGACGTCGGGCGGCTACGGTTTAAATCGCGTGGCTAGTGGGAATGACCCGACGACAAATTACGAAGTTCGAAGGCCGTTTGGTGGTCGCGGAGGCTCCCGTCAGCTGGAGGCGAAACGAGAAGACCAACCTTAGGAGAGAGCCTCGTCAGCTGGGAACCACTCACCAGACTGTCCGGGCCAGAAGTCGTTTAAAGGACATTTCCACGTCCGAATCGTGCGCGCTGCGATATCGGCAAACGACGATTCGACATGCCGCTATCTCGGCGACTGCAATTACGTAACTGCGCGCCTTGCGAGCCACCAAGCGGCATTTACATATCGACCTTAGCCAACAACACCCGGCACTCCAAGCACCTCGCCTATATGCGACCATTGTAAACTTTAGTGTCATGCGGTTGACATATCCATACGTACACCTTTCTTATGCTCCAATGGCATAGGTGTACACCGTTCGAGAATAGTTGCAAGCACCCTGCTGCAGCTGCAAGTTTCGCTCATTCGTGATGTATGGCGTCAGTCTTTCAATGGGTTTGATGTGTGTGGAAGAGGGGTGGTTCGGTGATGTTTGAAACTCGGAGTTTTGGATCAGGGCTTGGCCGCTGGGATGTGTTCTAATCGCATTCGGGCGTCCGGCAAATTTGTTAAAAGTTAACGTCGAAGGCACTGCACTTGCATTCTAATGTCCATTAGCCCACCGCACGCTGTCTGACCCCTGTCAGTGTGTGGCTGCCGGGCAACAGTGCACGTAGCAAGTACTCGGTTGTTTCGGCGGAGTTTGATGCGAGTTCGCCGGGAAGGTAGATAACGGTGGAGCTTTATAAATCGAGGCTCGCCTCTGGTAACTGCAATCTTGTTGTGCCTCGGCTTCGAGTGGAGCCAAAGAAAGGTAGACCAGCAGGATCAGGGGGGTTGGGGGGGGCGAACAGTTGAGAAATCGAAGAATGACTTAAGCGAAATGGACTTTCAAGAGTATCGCTTTATCAGCCACCGGAGGCGAGCGATTCCTCGGCGAGCGCTACCTAAACTAGGAAGCTGGCAATTTTCCTTACCTCGGCCAAAGACACTTGATAAATGATACTAATCGAGAACGCCTTGCCAATAACCGGCTGCTCGAAAGCCAACTTTGGACAGAGAGGAAGTCTTCCTGATGAAATTAATGATTGGCTTTCAGAAATCCTTCCAACACTACTCGCGTCTCTCGTTCAACATTTTCCCTGCGTAACCCGCTTCCGGATCATTCAAGTTTTATTTATATTTACCACCACAATTAATCGCCGGTTCAACCACCTGAGGCTTGGCCTTCGAAACAACTCTGCTGCTCGGCAACCACCCCGGGGGACTCATGTCGCAATTGTTATCCTGAGACCCGTTGAAAATAGTTTGCAGACAACGTGTTGCACGTAAAACTATAGTCTGCCCACTTGGTTTGGCGTCGCTGAGGACATGAAATACCATTTTGCGTTATTTGTGAAACCGGCACACCTCCTGTTCGGCGGCGCGCGAGTGCTCTCAAAGGTAAAAGGGAAGTTACGGAGAGAGCACTCGTTCGCAATCGCCCGGCACCGATCTTTCTGTGATCCGCCGTGCAGAAAACGCATCAAGAACGGCTGAATGGAATCACAGAGGATGGCAGAGGGCGAACAATCGAGGATAATTACGCGCATAACTCCTCGTCGTCCGGCAATTTGGCCGGTCGGCGCGCGTATTTCGGCCTCGCGGCCTCCTCTCCCACAGGTGCATGTGTGAACGTGGCCACCTCTCTGCATATGCGTACGAGTGACTACATATAAGTGAGGGAGTGTGGCCGCCGCTGGCGGTGGGGCGATGGAGAAATTCGAAGCGTTACAGAGCCACGGCACCGTACCTATCCGCAGTAGCCAGACACGCCGGGATAATAGATCCTGAATTATTAATTAGAGCCCAGTGAAGCAGAAATCGAGACGTTGTAGTGGCGAATGTCACGGACGGTGCATGCGCGTGAATTAGAGCGTGGAAAGCAGGTCCCCTACCCCCTCATCTGCAGTATCCCCCGCTCAAGGGATAAATTATGGCCCAGGGTACTATAATGGCGTGACTACTATAGTCAACAAATAAATCGAACGCAGAACTCACCGGAAGCCGCCGGCAAAAACAGGATCCGCGCGATGGAAAGCGATCTACATATATGCAAACATGTTTCTAGATTAACCGAACCGAGCTTAAACTGACTCCAGGAGATTCGGGGAATAGCCGTTTATTCGCGAATGCTAGCTGCTTTCGCTCTCTGCTACTTCATATGCCGGTGCGCTTATCTCTCCGCGCGCTCGCTTCATCCTCGCATGAAATCCCGCTTTTCAGGACACTTCGTGAAATTGAAATTACTCCGAGGGTAACTTGACGGGATCGGCGAAAGATTTTTAGAAAGCGACACACAGTTTACTTCGATTCGCCATACATGAAATAGCATCCCAAGCTTTCTCGTCCAAGTAGAAAAATTCCCCTTTTCTAGAAATTTAGGGATATTAAAGCGCGTAGAGTTTCACTCTATCTGGGGGAAGTTACACCATTAGAGCAACCAATCAGAACGACGGAGTGCCAAAGTCGCTGTAGAAATGTAGAGACATATAGAGTCAAAAAAGAAGAAAGATAGTGACCGAAAGTCGCCTTCGAATGCAAGAGTGCGTCGACGAATCTCTAACAATAAGGGAGGAAAGCGGACAGCTATCTCCATAAGGGTACGTTACGCGTAAAAGCAGACGATTATGACGGATAGCCTGAACGTACACACGTGCACACACGATAGCACTCCCGGCAGCATGCGCCATTTGACGAAGTAGCGGAACGCTCTCTCGTACCGCAGGAATTTATCAGGCGAGCGAAATTCCTCGAGATAACACCGTAAACCCTTCCGGCCAGTGGAGGCAGGCGGCGGGGAAGGAGCCCAGCAGGATTTCGTGTTTTACGTGGCTCGAGAGCGGGCGGTTGCTCTCTTTCGCAGAGCCGGCAAGGACTTCATTTGGAGAGCTCGACGAGCGGGTCATCATCAAATATTGAATGGTTCCCAAAGGATAGGGCGCGCACGCGCGCGTGCGATCCTCTGGAAGGGCTGCTCACCCTGCCAGATGCCCTGCTCTCGAACTTCCATCCACTCGTCGCGCTGCCAATTAAGTCAGTGAGCCCGATAATATTATACGCGAAATGGCACGGTGACGGGAGTATTTCGTGAAAGCGTATTCCGCGCCTCTCCTCTCGCTCGTTTAGAAGCCGATGCCTTCACTCTTCAGTCGTGCGACCCCTTTACAGACACGCACACCCCTCGCCTTTACCACAGTTTCCACACTTAACAAGGTACTCCACTAGGTCAACAGTCGTAAAGGCGCCACTCTCGGAAAAGTTAATAACACGCGGAGGCTAATCCACCCGACATAATAAGGTCGATCTGTTTAACAAGGTCAAGCTTTCCAGACGCAACCCCTGTACTGACAACCACTATCATCTACGCATGCTCGTCAACATGAATACGGGGCTCCGTGTAATTAGCATATCGACGACAGGATTATTTCGACAACGGGATTATCACAGTTTCGGTGACGTCCAATTGGGAATTGGGACGTGCAAACGAGACAGGGATAAACATACCATAACAGTAAAGCATTCTTACGGCACTCTTCCATTAACGATTCGCAATCTCCAAATGTGAATCTGATATCAGCTCGAATAATCCCGGGAAACAAAGAAGCGAGCGATGCAGTGGCGAACATGTGCGAGTTAGAAGTTGGCAAAAGCCTCACTGTTTCGCCAGGGGGTGGCGAGTATTTCGATTGTACGGTAATAAACGAAGCGGTTTTCGCAAATACCTGTGTGATTTCGATGCAGATAGCATCGTAGCTCCGCGGAAACTCCGGCTTTGCTCGGCTCTCACCCTCTCGCGCTACCTTTCCCTCCCTCTCATCTTTCTCTTTCCATCCGTCCGTTTCTCCCTTCGACTCTCTGCCGACCGCACCGAATGCTCGCTGGCTACGGCTCTGTGTTAATCCGCGGGCCGAGGATCTGCCACGGTCATACGAGAGCGTGCATTAATGTCACTGGCCGCCCACTAATTGATGACGTCATAATTATTATGCACGATTATGTAACAGGAGCCGGTGGGGCCGTGTGCGGCAGAGACATCAAGTTGCGGAGTTCGGCGATATACTGCGAGGCCCAACCGGGACACCTACGTGCCACCGACCTGCTCTCGCCCCCTACTCCGACATGCTCTCCGCCAGATTTATAACGGAGCCAATTCAAATTCGCTATTACACATTGAAATTTCAATGCCATTGGTTACCATGAGAGTTGTTGGTGTCTAGAAACTCTACCAATTTCGTATTAAAGATATTCTTGTGACATTTATACTCTCAGAGTCGCAGGCTATACCTGTTGGTCCCTGCCTAGAAATCTTGTGTCAGTAACTGGCTCGAACTCATTGGCAATTTCACAAAAATACTTCCATTTACAATCACAACTGGAATGTGCCTAAATGAATATGTAGCCCGCAATCAGAAAGCATCGCGATTACTTTATAATAACTACGCTGCCTTAGCTCTGCAAGGTTGCAAATGTATGATTGGACTTTCTTTTGCATAGCTCGACTTCCTGGTGCATATCTGATTCGCATGAAGTATGATGGAATATCATTTTCCTTGTCCGGCGAGTCGTCAGTTAAAAGTAAACCCTTAATTGTTTCCTCACATAAGCACGAAGGTAGACCAAGAGCGCAATCAAACGTAAAGCGGTCATTTTGCTCTGGTTTTGCTGCGTGACGATAATGATATATGAGTACGACCGCGCAAAGTAGGGCAAGGATGTAAAGCACACAGCTTAACTAGCTGGTCTCCATCAAAGAACATGGGATTACTTTGTCAACGACTTCACTGAGCCATACTTCTATAACGATAGAGGATCACATCCCGAGGGGAAGCAGGATATGATAAGCGTGCGGTAATAAGGACGTAAAGGGGAAAATCGCGTTCCGGTGCCAATAAATCAAGACTCGAGTGGCATTCGTAGGGAATCATCAGGACGCGTGAGCACAAGGGTGAGCAGATACATGTTTGGAACGCGACTTTGACACATTGAGGCATCGTATGCGCGAGACACACTACACCCTCGACCCGTCCGATCAGAAATCGATCGAGTGTGGCCTCGAAGGTAGTAAGCTCGCATGCATCCATTATATTCATTGTCGGATCCCAATGAGAATTACCAGGACCTCGAAAACCGCATGCTTTGACTTTACCGTACACAAGGTCATCTTTTGGGGACTTCGAATTGGATTATAAAGCCAGAGCCCATTCCTCAAAATGCCAACCAGAATTAGGTGCATTAACTTCCTCGCGCAGGAGCACTCGCCGCTTTATAACAACCGACGACATTCATTTGTAATTAGGTGAATTTATCTGTATAGTACTTCAAATTACATTCCAAGCTGAAGTTGAAAATTTTTTATGGAATCCAACTCCAGAACAGAGAGACAGATGCAGTTCTATTAGCTCCGTACCCTCAGAAGTTTGTCAGTTACTTTTCATTCTCGTTAAGTAAACTGAAAGCAGCATTTAATCAGTTTCCTTTCAGGATTCATTCGCTCCAGATTAAACAAGTTTTCTTATCACCCGTGTACACGGATCTACTGCTGGAACCTAACGTCCTAACGTATTAGAGATGAGTAACTAGTTTAAGTTATTCACGTTAATGGAACTTTGCGAAACTCGGAAACACTATTGCCGTGCTTTGCCGAAATGGCAAGGGTCTGTGGTGGGTATGTAAAATACTGAGAGAACCCTATTCACACATTCCCGCACACAGTCTTCCTGTGCTTAATGATCTTTTCGCCAAGACAACGACGGCCAGTTGAAAAATGGCTTAGTCGAGTGCGCGGTGGGCGGCACTCGAAGTTTTAGGGCTGACGAAGAAGGGTGCGAAGTAATGCGATATAAAGCGCGGCCATGCGGCGGTCGGTACTTCTAATTACTCGGTGTGCACGAGTTTCCCGAGTGCCGACAGCGTGAAGAACAGACCACTCGGCGGTCCGGGCGTAATTGAAACTAAATGAATTCCGAAAGGTAGGGCGAGAATCAGTGGTGCGCGCGGTACAAGACGAAAGTTTAGTGACCGTAAGTGCGCACACGATGACCCAAATGCCCGGCGCCTCAGCCGCCGCAACGGAAAATAACGAAACGGGCCGAGAAAATTCAATTAACGACTGCGCCGACCAACATCAGCCGCAGATGCACTGCCCACCCCTATATCTGCCAGCCATTTCGCCCGCTCACCCGAACTGCCCTCGGGGTTTCACCCAAACTTTCTGCCCTCATTGAATTCACAATGAGTTCGAGTGACGGCCGAATTTCTCATATACCGGAAGTGAGTCCGTCGCACACGGCTATTTAAGGATGCAACCTTGGCCACCGTAGTCGCCTGCTGGTGGCACAGCGAGTCACTCGTTCGTAACTTTCGGGACCTTAATACATCGCGCATGGAGAAATCGCTGCGACAAGTGCCTCATGACAATTGATACCGTTACAACCGTGCGGTGTTCCCTGTGCACCACTATCGTACCATTACAACCTGCGACCTAAATCATATACCTAAAAGTGTGTATTTTGCAAATATTTTCCAAACCAGGTATTTGCACGAGGAACGGGAGCATTTTATAAGTTTTATGAAAGCAAAAACAATTAATAATGATCGTTATGAATATGCCACAACAGAATAAGTGTTTGTTGTCTGGAATTGTAAAATGTCTATTAACATGCTAAAATTATATACATATAGCTTTATCCGGAAAATATTCTCTTGAAGTAAAACCTAAGGCGGGATGATTGACAGGCAGCATTTCCGATTAATTATGATAGCCGAGTTTTTCCGCCTCGTGTTTTAGGCGCCTCTCCTGCGCTCCTAACAAACAGATTTTCGCCAGGTAAAATTTGGCCGCACGCATGACGGTTTCATTTTAACGATATCCAAGCTGCTGTCCGTTCCACTTCATGTCGAAGGAAAATAAAAATATTTGCGACGCTTAAATACACGAAACGTGCCCGACCGCATAGGTAAACGCGACAGCATGCAAATAGCAAAATGCCTTTCGATAGAGCAAGCAGAACTAGTTACGAGTTCGACTTTGGTTACACACTTAATGAAGGTGGGGGCCGCTTTCAAGCACCCACCTACCGCAAACTCACCCACGTTAAACAACCACGTTACACATTCTAAAATGTTTATTAGGTGACCGGCATAGATGGGCGCTTGCTGTATGTCGAACCGTCGGGCCCCTTTAAGACGAGCATGGAGGGTTGAAGGGACTCTATAATTTATATTAAGATAACGCGGTCGCTGCCACAAAGACTCGCCTGTCTCGTGCATAGGCAACTCCTCGATAAAAACGTTACGTTGCGCCGTTACGCTACGCTGGCGGATAGCCGCCTTAAGAAAGAACTAGAAGTGTAAAGTTGGAGCGTCGATGAGTTGACAGAGGGGAGGCAGTGGAGAGATGCGCCGGTACTCGAGGCGCCCAACACTTCTGCCTGGCCTTTATTGCCACTGATACCAGCAGCCACGACTGCCACGAGTGCCATCCGGCTGCCTTGCAGTAGTAGAGCCATTCATTCGGTCAGACAAAGTACTGACGCCGCGCTAAATATACGGGCGCACACCAGCGCGTTCGGCTTGGCTGCAGAGCCCCGTCCGCAGACAGAGACGGAACCTGGGAAGCCCGTGGCTCTATACGCACCCTTGCTCACTGTCTGCCGGCTCCCTCAGCCACGAGCCACTAGTCCCATGTACATGCACGCCGGGCAACGAGAGATTGTACGTGTAACGGTGGCGGAGCGATAATTCCTTCTGGTTGGCGAAGGACGGAGCACAGGAAGGCTGTTACCGAGGCCGTTGTCAGTGGGGGAGAACATAAGGAATGTTCTATCCTCTTGCCGCCATTAATTCCAGCCTCGACTTTCGCCCAGAGTATCGCCCGCCTGTCTGCCACCATGCACGCTCGCCACGCCGTCCGTCCTCTCTTCCAAGAGTACCGCGCTGCGTAATCGTCAGCTTTCCAGCTTCATTATGCTGGCCCCTTAAGCCACCGTCCGTCACCGCTCTGCTTTATTTAACCCTGGCTGCGCGATGCACTTGGCCCAACCTTGTTGCGAGTTGCGAGTTGCGAGTTGCGAGAGGAAAGTGAGCCGTCCCTCGAAGGACTACTTTGCACTAAGTTAGTCCAGTGTTCGAGTAGTATTCGGACACCCGCGGGACCGGAGTGCACGTAGATGCAAGTAGATGAGTGAACTTTGAGAGTTTGCTTCCCCGTTGGTCGTGCGTTTCGTTAGTCAATTGTCCGATGTCGCTCTCGCCTCAAGGAGATGACATGAGTTTTGAGAGTCTGTTAATCTTAACTCTTATCCAACGAACGAAGCTTTGCTCGATCCTGGCGATTACAGTTCGACGGCGAATGGCTATTCTGAAAAATTGTATTCAAACGCAATCAGCGCGCTGAGTGACTTGTACCAAGCGGTGATCCTGGGGACCTCCAATTCCAGTTGAATAAAGTTTTAATCCGAGTTCCAGGCGGTCATTGGATTCGACGGAGGGCGCACTTTTCCCGAGAGCGCATACTCGTTGACGTTACTAGGGCGTCCGGCGAATGTTTCGGGTGCGGGTGCGGGTGCGCTCGGGACTCGAGTCGCGCCGGAAGTGGAACTCACGCGAACCCGGGGCGCGGGTAACTTTTTCGCTCAGCTTAAGCAGCTAAAAGGGTCGCGGAGGGATGGAGAAGCGGCGCAGAGGGCCGCGCCAGCTTGGGCCGAGCAGCTCGAGAAAGAATGGAAACTAGGGTTGCCGTCACTCGACCCGAAGTAAAAATTAGACTTCATCAGATGACTGCACGCGGCACGCCGGCTGAGAGAGCACTGATTAAACGTCGTTCCTTTGAACCCGACCTTCCCTTTTTTTCCCCTCCACTCACCTACCTTTCGCTCCTAACTCGCTCACTCTTCCTACTTGTGGCCGCAAGAGTGAAAACGGGAAAAATCGTCGAAAACTATTGTCCTCGGTAACTCAAAGCGGTGGAGGAGGCGGTGTGTGAGCGCCGAAAATGTTACGGCCTAGTCTCTCATATAGCAGCGCGAGATGGGGAGAAACAACGAGAGATCTTGGTGCTCGCTGAAAAGCCGGTTTAAAGTTGGACGCGACTTGGTGAGATAAACATCCGAGGGAGATGAAGTCGATTAACCCATGGAAGAGAAAGGGACGGTAAGCTTTCTTAGCCGAATACTCGATCGCCGGCGGGTCCCCCCTCGCCGATAGACAGGATGATTGCGAGGAGTAACAGTAAATTGGAAAGGAGTTCTGCAGTCCAAGATCGTCTCCGCGAAACGTATCAAGGGGATCCTCCTTGATATTTCCTTTTCAACTTTCACCATGAAAGCGTCCAAATGGCTGATCTTCAGACGAGTTTGAAAGGTCATTGTCTCTCCCTCCCCCGCAGCTGTTGGTTTACCAAGGAGTTTCCGGATTCCCGTGCTTCGACTTCCCTCGTCGAAATAATCGGCCGGGGCTCCTGATAAATCGTCCCGCCGCCTCTCGAGGAGTTCCTCTCTCGCTGTTGTCTTGACCAACTATTCCTCTCGCCAACAATGATGAGCAAGATTTACCTGACCTGCCGTAAAAGGTCGGAGAATAAACGTCGGGGGCGGATGGCTAGGAATACCAGAGGGGCCGGAACACGTCAGGGGCCTCGAGCTTCATTTAACGCGAAGTTTATCGCCGGTGCTCCGCGCCCGATAATAAAAATATTACATTATTTCCTCGGCCCCAGCTTATCCGCGGCAGTGTACTTTACAAGCGGCCGCGCGCGCCTCTTTATTTTCGCTCTGCTATTGGCAACTGACCTGATCTCGCTACTTACTGCGTCCGATCCCCCGTCGATGAAATCCACATCCAATCTCGAGGTATTGAGCAAGAAGAGCACACTGCCGCCAAGATTAGAGTAATACATCTTACAGGGATTGCTCCAATGTTACATACTTTAAACGTCTGCATCGAAACTGGCCACTTAAACATAAGTCGCGTCCCAATTGCCTAAACTACATGCCTGCAGAATCTAAACCGGCCACTCAGCCGGCCGTCTCCCGTGCTTAGCAAACAATAACGAAGCCCTGAATAGTCGCGGCTGAATGCAAAACGAGTGAATTTAAGGCAGCGAAAAAGGCTGGGAATCGCGCCGGACGTCGAGTGGACTATTTATCGTGGGATTTGAATGGGGGTTCACGCAAATGCAGTGGGGGCGAGCCGCAGCCGAGCGCGGAGCTCTTTTGTCGTGTGCGTGTGTGGCATAGCTCGAAGCCGGATGCAGCTAATCCATTAAGCCTGGGAAAGTCTGTCTAAGAGGGCGAGTGTGTATGTACAGATTTTCCTTTTCTTCGCTTGGCTGCTGCAGCCGCGTTCGCCTGTCGCGTCAATAACGGCTCGACCGATATCGACTAGTCGATAGGGGGGAAAGTGGGTAGCTACCGGCTGGCAACTCGGCCGGGCGACGGCCACTCTGTCTGAGTTTCCCCGGCGAAAGAAGGTCGATCTGCATTATCCCGTTCTTGTACCTATGTACAGGGTTTATCGCCAGCGACTGAGATATAGCGGGAAAAAGCGGCGGGTGCCGTTGCGGGCTATCGGCGCGAGGAAAACCCTCCTCGTAAATGATAGATTGTACAGTTTTATCGCCGAATTTATTCCCCCGACGAGCCGCTCCGTTTCCCTTGTCAACACCCCTTTTCTCCAGACCACTTTTCCAGCGAAACACTTTAAGTCGATTGTATAAATCGATTCGCACTCTACTCACAGCGAGCGACTCTATTCCCTACATGTGTGTATTACAAATTTTATGTTTAAAAACTTTTGCATTATATATTACCTCTTTCGTTTCGTTTTCGGTAGACTCTCGTTTTTCATCCTTCCGAGGACCGTCTGGACGGTTGGTTTCTCCATCTCTAAAATTCAGTGCAATGTACTCAATTTTCTTTTCCATATGCTAAACTACACCAGCCGTTCCCTCTCGGTCGCTCGAGCTGAGGGTGTTTATTAATTCAAGGCTGTTGAATCTGGTTCGCCACGACAAGAGGAAAACTATATTTCCGTTCGAAACTGGAGATTGGTGGGTGCAGACGCACGAATACCCGTGGAGCAAATGAAAGGCGAGAGCCGTGACAAATTCGCGGAGTTTTTACGCGCCTGCCGAAATTGGCAGACACAAGAGATCCTCGGGAGGGAAAAAGCAATGGTAACTCCACTCCTCCACTCTACAGATTGAGAATCAAGCCACGGAGACCGAGGGCAAAAAAGTCGTCTCCTTACAAAGGCATTCAGAGATGCCCGAAGGGATTTTGCGTTCAAGTCCACTTGAAGAAAAGAGTAATGTCTCTAGTGCAGTGCGTAAATCATTGACCCAGTCGGTCCCTTCCAAATCCTTTTACTCCGCGCGGCCGAAAATTAGATCATACCAACTAGCCGGGTGTAGACGAGGCGGCGTGAATCTTTTAAAGCCGCCAACTAGCCCTGCACAACCATCCGCAACGAGCCAACGCTCGGCAAGGAAAGAACGAGCGAGCGAGCGAGCAGACAGCAAGCAAGAGAATTGCTCTTTTCCTTCATAATGAAGTATTTACTCGGAGCCAACCCTCGGTGTAGGTGCAACATTAAGTGATACACGCTTTCATCAAACATTCGCACGAAAGCGCGCCATCGTTTCTCACAGTCGGCCTAAAGTCTAAAACAAAGTTGATACAACCGAGCCGCGCCGTAACATTTTCCGCTGCACTCCAGAGCAGTCGTAATCAAGCCGGCCTAAATCCTCCCGCTCGAATGAACCTACGAAATCCATAGATTACCGGCTGAATGAGCCGAGGGACAATGACGCGTTGCTGATTGAAAAGGAATAATAAGAATTAAGCAGAAATGACGGTGAAATTCCATTTAGCAAGGAATAGCAGCAAAGGCCGTGTGCTGCAGCTCGAAGGTGCACTCTCTTTATGGGAGCACCAACATCCTGCGAATGCGTATATTCGCTCTCTTGGTGGTGTGTTCCACGGTTCCTTCCATGGCGCAGTGGGATTGATGGGATCTCTTTACCGCAGCTCCGCCGCGTTTCAACGTGGAATCAACGTGAAACAAACACGGGAACGCGACTGGCAGACTTTGTCTTCAGCGGGTGCCAATCGATCACGGAGCTTCGAGAGCACGTTGCTGCCTCTGCCTGCTTCTTTGACTTCCTTTCCCTCCTCATCCTGACCCTCTCACACGCTCCTGTGCTCCCTATGCTGGCAAAAGGTTCCCTGCTACCGGCGAACCATCACAGCTCTGCCTCAGTGCCTGCATCGGAGCTACCTCGCGCTTTCGAGGAAATCGCTTTTAGGTGCAAGGAAGTTAACTGTGCGCGCGGGCGGGAAAGAGAGACAGAAATAGAGAGAGGGAAGGAAGCCGTAGGCGGCTCGTGAATCCACGGGTCGCTAAATCATCACAATTGATTCAGCCTTTCGCCGTAACAATAAGCCCGAGGCCGCTGGAAGGAAACTGTCCGTTTATTAATCGCGTGGAAGTAATACTCTCCAAGTCTCGCTCCCTTTTCAACGACGAGCAGTATCGCTTTCGAGTTTCTTTGCTTACCACTTCGCATTGCGCAGTGAAATAGTGGCTGGCGGTAAAGCTCGCCGGTGGATTGAGTGGGTGAGAATATTTAGGCCGGATGAAATAAAAGGCGGAAGTCGAGCATGCGAGATCGACATTCAATTTCAAATTCACGGGCCAGCAAACCCTTTGGCAAGGCCAAGATTGGACCTTTTAGCTTGGCCGTCGACGCGCCCCATGGGATTGACGTGCAGGTGCCGTCGGACAAAGGAAAGTGGCATGGGAACCTGCGTCGGCATTCACTTTGTTTCTTTCACTTTAATTGATCCTCGTTTCCTCAGTCAATCACAGCGTAGTGAGGCTGTAAAGCGTTTGCCTAGTATACAGATGTTTTTTTGGCAAAGTGATAGAGTGGTCGATTTGTCTTTGTTCACTTTGTTACCGAAATTCAGTTTAACGGATAACTAATATTCGCACTGCTACATACGAAGGCACATATTGTGCTGCATGAAGTAAACTTTGGATTGCAATTACATGTACGAAATTGTAGAGCGGACAGTGGATATGGTATGCAGCGAGAGTGCCAGGGCAACAGAACTCTACAGCCGATAAAGTGATTGCGGAGGTCTAATAACTATTCCAGCCAGCAATTCGGACGTCCATAAATTCTTGAGAATCATAGCCGCATCCGCGTTGCCTCTTCGTGGCAAGAAGGGATCGGCATTAAAGCGATATCATTCGTGAAGATATGAGGAGGCAATTACACGCTCGCACGCCGGTGTGCCAGTGTGCGTATGAGTCCGCCCTTTCGTTTATACATTAACGTCCGGTTAAACCAACCAACCAGCATTACCATATACTCATACTTGCCGGAGCAAATTCAAAGTTCCCGACAGACACATGGACATCCGCTCTTCGGGTGTACGTGGTCCCCGAATGTTTGCACGTACGGCCGAATAGCCAGCGGTCCGCATTAAAGATTCAATTACTATTTCCCCTCAATTAGATCTCGCGTTTAAGTATTCATTGGGAATCCTCGGAATTACGCTGCTACTACTGGTACGCCGTCGCAGTTGGACCGTTGGCGTTCTGCGGGGGCCAGCGCTTAGTGACTTAGAAGTAAATAGCCAACATTCCCCGGTGCACTTCGCATCGGATTCTGTGTATGTTGGGCAAACCACGTGTATACAGAGGTGTGCGTTGAGCAGGCACATGCGAGAGGGAGTAGTTTGCTCGCCTGGCATTGTCGGCACGTTATTATTGGCAAACGGAGTAGATCAATCGAAAGCTAGCAGATCAATTGTGGATATTGGGGGTGGTCGTAGATTCTACGACGTAGATGAATCAAGTCATATGCTTATTATATTTGACTTTTCAGGTCGCCGGGTTTCTCTGTGGCACTTTTATTCAGAAATATCTTCTTTAACTATTTATAGCATTAAATTAATTAAGTTCATTACATCCCCCAGCATGCGAAGATTTAAGATTTAAGTAAGCCTATAGTTAGAAAATAATTTCACGATTTGTTATTTGGGAAGTGAAAGATTTATCCAACCGCGCAATCCGCGCTGCAGAGTCATTGATCTAAGATTTGCGACCAACTAGTGAAACCAGCCCCGGAGAGAGAGCTAATTCGAGGTCGGACGAGTCCTTTTTGCGCCCTCTAGCTCTGCAGGTGCAGTCGAGATAGACAGGCCTTACCGGGGGACGAAGAATGGCACTAGCGGTGTGCAATGATGCGGCCAATTTTGCGCTCCCACGAGATGGAGCAGGGAAGTAAAATCCCGCATCCGCCCTGCGGAAGTCTGAACGACGAAGAGCGAATGTGCGGCGAGAGTCACCGACATACACACAGTCTGCCGCGGAGAATCGCGGAGACATGGAGGAGTCAGGGCGATTATTTTCAGAGAAGATGCGGGCGAAGTTACAGCGCGAATTAGAGTAGGGCGCTGCACTGTGGCTGGGACGTGTACAATGCGAGTACGAACGTTATCATTAACAAGTAACGAGAGGTCGCTCCAGAGATATCCTTATGTCGTGCAGAATTTAAATCAACACTTCTTAGAGCTAATGGAATTCAAGGATTTATAATCCGACTGTCCGAATGTTAATTATAACAAAATGAAAATTCGAGGAAAATTGAACTCTAATCCTTTAATTTATTTCGATGGAGCATCCGTTACTAATCGCAAGGAAGTGCACGCTGCAAAAATTACTGTTAACTAATCCTGGGATTAGAACCATTAGTTGACAAGTAATTTCTACTTTATTTATTATTTTGCGAAACATGGAGCATGAATTTTCTTGTACATGTATTAATGTAAATAAGTATTAATTAGTCACTAATAAAACGTGTGTCGAACTATAGTCCCGGTCTCCCCTAATTAGCACAGCCTGAAATGTTGCGGATGTTAATTAATAGCAGATGAAATTGTAACACTTTATATGTAATTACCGGATCCATGGGAAGAAATTAATTATGATGGGTGTAATTAGGAATTTCGTATACCGGCGGGCGTTAACGTTGAACCGATCAAAGTCTTAGCGCAGCGTGTAATGGCTAGCTCTAGGTAATCCTACTGAGATAAGCACATTGTCAGGCGCAACGATATAGATGACATTTCCATAATTAAAGCCTAGCCCGAATCGCGCACATCAGCGGGCACCAGGGCAGCACTGTTAATGCGCCTACACCTATTTTGAAGTTCGAAGCGCACACGCTGATCAGCGCAATCCCTCGAGGGCGTTAACAGGTCGACAAACACATCTTCATTGACCTGCTCCCATTATTCGTTCGCACGACAGCCTCCCGATAGTGTACGATATATATGACACGCCCATAATTTAACGTTGTTGATTCGATTTTCGAGCGGCGCTCACCTTCTGCTTAATATTAATCGTTCCGCGTCGATTAATTATGCACTTACGGCAATCAGAGTGTTACGTGGAAAATTCAAAGCGCTTGCCACAGTATTACATAAATCAATGCGTGATTGCCGTTGCGAACAATAATGCGGAAAATGGAATGCACTTACCTCATAGGAACAGCAACGCAAGTCACATGACACAAAATTGTCCAGATGAGAGGAAAGAAAATATTTTCTTTTTTATCATTTTTATAAAATCTTATTTTGTGGGAATGAGGCAAGATCGTACGAGGGATAACTAGCTTTCGATACTGAAATGAAGAGTATAACGGAAATCGCACCAATCACGATCGAGACAGAAAGGCACAGAGACACGGAGAATTGTAAGAGTGGCAATGTAGGGTCTCCCGAGACGCGACTCGAGAGCGACCCTATTACTGCATTCATTCAGCCGACTTGTTATTTGGCCCGACGGCGACGTAACGCCGCCGGTGCCGAGGGAAGGCCAAAAATCGGCCGCAGCCATCTCCCAGGATCCGAAGCAATTTGCCGAGACGGTGAAATGACAATGCATATTCCGGGCGCGCCTCGCTCCAGCCACGAGGATCAGCGTTCCCCCGATCAACTCTCGGTTCACCCTCCCGTGATTTTCTCCCCGGCTCTGCATTACTGCGGCGAAGGGGCACACATCACGTACTCCGCTTTCCTTGGCGCACGAAACGTACACGCACAATTCGGAGCAGCGAACAAGCGAGAGAGCTCTCCCCTCGGGAGAAGGATTTCTCTGCTAGTGAAAACAGACGATCTGCCGGGGCGCCGGAGTCAGTGGCTTCCAAAATTCATCAAGCCAGGGGTGAGCGCGCGCGCTGTAACGTTAGGTACACGCGAAACCGCAGGGATCAGCAAAACACCCCCGGCGCGCCCGCATCGTTACGAAAACACTTGGCCGTATTGAAACGAGCGTGTAAAGCAATTTGAGAGCGGCTCGGCCACAGGGGGATGATGTGTAACCCGCCGAGCCCTTCCGGCCCCGCTCAGATGCGTACCCGCACGCTCACTCGCTCGCCTCTGTTCAAGAGTGACTGGTCCATCGAGTTAGCGGTCGACGACGTTGTAATATTCATCAGAAGGGTGGCGAGGGCTCAGGACTTTCGAGCGCTCCTCCGCTCGCCCGGTGACAAGGACCATTCCCGCCACTGCCGGTACATACTACTCGATGAGAGGGGGACTGCTGACACAGGGGTTGAGGGCGACGGGGCGACGGGCCAGGGTGGCAACGAAAGCCTCCGAGAGTTTTATTGTGGAGAGTCGGTGCGCCGGAGGAAACCCCCTACGCCCACCATGGAACTCTGTGCTGCGAAATTTTACACGAGCCTTTGCCACCACCAGCGTGCACATATAAACTCATTCCAGCGTGTCCTCCACTGTTTGCCGGGTGGCGGGAGGGCTGGTGCTCGGGACAAGGGGTGGACGGGCTGGAAAGGGCGAATGGAGTAGCGTGCACCCCCAGGCGCGACATATACCAAGGGAGATCGCGCTGCCTCTGAGCCCCTCCGCTCTATGCGTACACATATTAAAAATATGCCGGCACTGCTGCAGTCCGTATACGAGGACTCGGGCCCGCGCCTCTGCGCGCACTCACAATTCATGCACCACTGCAGACACAGAGCCGGCTGCCAGGGCGGCCAGCCCCGGCATTCTACGTAGCTGGAAAATGGTCAGACAGCCTAGAATACATTCTAGAGTGGAAAACCGTACCGGAGATGAAGGTAAAACAAAAGTGTTTCAGTGACCGGAACAGGAAATAGCCGGCAAGCCGGGTGCAGATATTGTCTGGGCATCGGAGAAACGTTTCGCGCTCACCGAATGCTCACGTGTACACCGATAATGTACTGGTGTACACTGTGCGCTCTGCTGGCCGGTTGCCTGTGCCACTATACCACTTACCCCCCCGCATCCAAGGGATTTCGCCGCATATTCTGCACACCCAATGTGGCGTTAACACAAGACTTCGTTCGACGATATTTGTTCACTGAATTTATATATTACTAAATTTGGAGTTTTAACATGCCGGTTGTAACAATCAATTCCAGTGGCTGGTTCGATGATGGTTACCTTGCTTCATCTACTTTCATTTAGTGGAAAAGCTCAAGTGGAAGGAATAAGCCGAAATTTTAATACACGTGCATTGTCTCTGCCGATTTACCGCTCGGAGAAAACATAGACTTGCATTGTTTTTGAAGTCAAAGGCAAAGCAAAGTTTTTGTTGTTGAAGTTGATTTCGACGGGCCACTCTTAGCTCTTGTTACTGGGACTGAAATTGCGTGCTGGAGGCAAACTTGTACTGGTTTCCAGATTAATGCGATGGAGCAGCTTAGACTTCGCAATTTAGAACTTCGCTGGGTATCAAACGCACATTCACTTCGGATTAAGTGTAATGACGTAGCGAGGAATTTCCGAAGCACGTGCGCATCAGCGAAGTTCCCTCTTCAGGATAAGATATATTCCACCTGAGATGTATGTGGTAAAAATACGAGGAATCACTGTACACACGCTAGCAAATCTTTTGCTTTGACTTTAACGAAAAAGCAAAAGACGGCGTAACGGGGTCGAATGTATTCGGTACGTACGGAGAGAAACTCGATCCCTTAGTGAAAAAAATTTGCGATCTCGAAACTCTACGTTCTAGCCCTTACATATCCAGCGGAATTTATTTCCACCACTTGTAGAAATGCATCGTGAAACTAGATAGTCAAGATGTGTACTTACAGAACTCTCGCTTTTTTCACATTATATGAAATAATTAATTTCTGAGAGTGTATAATAATTATTACCGAGTGTTTTTATAGTTTTAACTTCTCCAGGCTGGTAGAGCGCCAAGCACAGACAGGCTTTGCGCATAATAACTTGAACTTGAAGACACCGGCATCCTCTCGAAAAAATAATCCAGCAATATTTGGGTAATGTTTTATGCAGCATCTTTTAAGACCCCAGCACACACAGTCACCCAACTGACAAGACTCGATGGTAGCTTCAACGGCGTTCACGTGATACCTAGCCAAGTACAGCGTGTACAGAGTAAAACCTTTTCTTAAAAGGCAGTATCCTCTTTAATAAAGCAGGTCTAATCAATCCGGGAAGATTGCTCAGATTCCATCCAAGGTCTGGCCGTGCTTACTTTCGAGTCTCGCAAGATTTTTCCGGAGCATAAAAAGCCCCAGGAAGGCAGGTGAGCGCAAACAGGAGAGAGAGAGAGAGAATGTTAGTGGCCTAGTGCGGCACTCCCCTTCATGCAGGCGAGTTTTTGCAACTGAGAGGCGCGCAAGAAACTTCACGGGCGGGCAAAGCGAATCACATAGCACGAAAATACCGAGAACTTTCGCCGAGATCAAGATAAAACTCGGCACTTCTCCGCTGGCGTATAACGTTTTAATTAAAATTAACGGCAATCTCTTTCCGCCGGCTTCTTCCTGGCCCCCTAGCCCGCGTTCTCTTACCGTCCCACTGGTGGAAAAGTGCGGCCGTCGAGAGTCGCCTTCTCTTTTTCTCATTCGGAGGAACCAGCCGCCGAAGTGGCATACGAGCGTCGATGGGATCTTTTGTCGACGTGTCCACCCACACCCGCGAGCCACCCCCGCAGGTAATTAATCTTCCATGGGGAGCTACCACGAGATCCCTTCGACTTGCCTGATCGATCCATTCGCACAGATTCAGCCACTTCCGCCGAACCGCGCGGCAGGGTGCTTCGTCGCCGGCGATCATTAGGGGCGATTAATCCCGGTGAATTCGAGTGAAAACTTAATGGAGGCTTTTATGAGAGACAGAGGGCAAGTAATATAAGGTTGATCCCTCTCCCTCTCTCCTTCTCCGCACATAATCGAGCATAATGCGCCATTGGGGATGATGGGCGCGAGAGCGTCTATCGTAAACTCTCGAGGAAGTCAAGCTAAGGAACTCGGGCGTTCGGCATCGGCATTCACTGTACAATACAGAGTTCGGCCTGGGCCAAGTGTCGCTCGAAAGAAAACGCCAAGCCTCCTCGAAATGCCTTTCAAAAGCTTGTCACGGATGGGGTGTAAACTCTGAATGCAATTGTACCCGCGACAATGCTGCGTACTCAACGATGCCCATTGCAAGATATCGCATTTTATAACGCGTTCTGGACGGCCCAGGATAAATTACAATTTGAAGGAATCATTTGCTCGGCCGACGGAGCCAGCAGTCAGAAAGTTATGAGCTGCGTATGTTGGCATCATGACGATGACGACGGGGATGACTCTCCGTCGCGTCGTGCGGTCGGCTGTGCGCCCGTATAGAAACAATAGCAGATGAGAAAGGGGCAAGAGGTGCGGACAGAGCGAAAAAAGAACCTGCCCTGCCATCGGATGGGATTCCGTACTAATTGCGAAGGTGAAGAAGTGGGGCGGCGGCGGATGCGGCAGCCGGCTCTCCCTTTTTTCACGCACGATGCGTGAAGATGTTTGCGGTCCAGTGCGAGCGTGGAGAGCGCCCGGTTTTAATTCAGACACATCCCGCCCGCGCCCCTCCGAGGGGCGATGGGCCGAGGCCCATCGTGCCGGAACCAAGTCCTCCTAACGATACCTCGAGGCATCGTCGACGAAATACTCGACGGCTTTCAGCCTCTTTTCCCCTGAATTATTAAGGGTATCGAATATTAATACACTCTGGGATAGAATTACGCTCGAGCGCGCGCGCAAATCCATCGTCGGATACGGGGAACTGCGTAAGTAACTTGACTGACTTAGCCGGAGTAGCACGTGTCATCCGATATCCACTCTGAAAGGCGAACTAACACGGACTTGGCAAGCCTTATTCCTCTTACGCATCTTGATATCCAATCGATTGACATCAACGGAATCAGAGTAATGAGAGAGTGCAGTCTAACTACTTACTAGCTGGCAGACAGAGTCGTCTGTGACTGCATTTGCATAGCAGTTTACATAAGTAGTTCTGAGTCAGATTGTAATAACACGTTTGGGTGGTATCAGGCTTCTCGAAATGTGCCAATGGCATGGTACTAACATTGACTGCTACTCTGTGCCTGGTACTAATTAGTGGCTAACTGATATTGCTCATTACAACTCCTCGCCTGTTAGCAAGAGACTGTAGCAAGGAATTCATTAAGTTCGCAAGACACGACCACCAGATGGAAATGGATCGTTTTGTTTATTCAACGACAGAACTGTTTAATGGCATACTCCTAATCACTGTGATGTTTGAGAAATGTCTAATTAATGACCGTTTTCCAGAAAATCGAGTCGTGCTAGTGAATGCTCACTTATGAAGATTGAAGTTGGCGTTCGTTAATTTGGGAAGATTGCACTGGAGGAATTAGTAATTAAGCAATATTGCAGAACTTGGGAGGAACTGGAAGTTCTCAGCGTAAAGCTGGAAGTTCTGCTCCATCACTCTCATATCCCTCGACAGATAACGAATAATAGAGGAATCGAAGTGGTTGCTGGAAAATCGATTCCATATGCGCCGATCGGACATGGCCCAGCTGGACGGTAGGGAGTTATCGATAGGAGAACCTTTCTCCCCTTCGGAACAGAGTACTTCCGTCAGGATTTTTCAAGAAAGGATTTCCCCTGACTTTCCTCGCCTTGAGAAATCCCTGTTTCTCCCCCACCTTCCGCTTCACGAATTACATCTCCCAGTCCGACGTGATTGGTCGATACTCAGAAGGATGAACCCGCTGATAAACGATTATTGGCTGGCATCCCTGACTTGGTCTTCATTAATCCTGGTTTGCTGCTTGACGCGAACATACGGGCATCGCTCCAACATAAATTAATACTACTTGGAACTCGCGGCATCTTCTTTTATCATATGAGTCTTCTTCCAATCTTTCCAACCAAGAACATATTTTAATTTACTAATAGCTAGGCTTATCAGACTGCAAACAGACTTTTACATCGTGGATGGAATATGAAAGAAGTAGATGCTCTGATAAACTCAATGTGAAGATAATTTCAGTCTGGTGAGCGCGCGCGAGGGATCTGGCGAACAAAAAGGGACGTGGGTGGCATAAAAGCTCAATGGGATTTTGATCGTCGGCGTCTGGTGAATTGGGAGATCAATTCAAACTTCTAAAGTGGCTTCTAATCGAAAGAATTCGCGTTACTCCGGGAAACTATCATCCGCGTCGTTCCTCTATATACATATCATACAACGTTGATCTTCCCGTTGTGCAAGGTTGGCGCGTTAGTGATACAGATAATAAAACATGATGGTCCCAACAGGCAGGACGGGGACTGTCGTAAAATTCTCCAACAATAATGCGTCGGCGTGCTATTATTAGATAAAAAGACACAATTCATCTTCACCGGCGTCATAATAGCACTTGCAAGTCCCCCGGCGGAAGTGAGGGAGCGCACGCTAACCAACCGCGTGTCTAACTCCTGTCGACAGGCTGGAGCGGAAAAATCGTAAAATCGTTTATGACAATTGTTAAGTTTTACTGCGTCGCCTGCGCGTCTTTAGCTGCTAAGCTCCCTTGCCGCAACGTCGGCAGCCGCCTCGCGGCTAAGCGAGCAGGGGAATGGGATGAAACGATCTGGATGTGACCCGAGCATGATTTACGTCGCTCCTGATTGCCGTCCCGAGACGACGACGGGAGCGAGCGATGCGGCGCTTTCGCGCCCGAATAAATTGTCCATCAACACCGTCACCGACCGCCGTGTATAAGTACATTCCTCCTACCGTCAAGATGATCAATAATTTCGGCGGCGTCAGTGCCGCTTGCGGAGAGGAGTGGAGGCAGACTCGATATTGTTGTGGGCTTCACGCCGCTGGATTTAATTAGCAATTTAAGTGGCGCTTTAATCAAAGATTGATCGCGCAACCCCCGTGGGAAGCCCGTTATGCATATTTATGCCGATATTAATATTTCGTCTTGCCCGCGGTGGATCGTGACACAGTCTTCCAGTGACATCCATTTACAGAGGGCTTTGAGGGTCGCTTCACCCTCCACTCGAATTGTTTCATCTTTTGATGATTATATAAGATTAGTATCTAATGGCACTCTGGCAAGAGGACTTCCCACCCTCTGATGCCTTTAGTTCAGAGGTATATGGGCGTACCAGAATTTCAATTAGGATGGATTCATTTTTCAGCCAAAGTTTATTACTGCTTCAAAGAGATTATTTCCATATAAAAATCTTCCTTGGAAGATGCGCCTGCGGACACTGTTGAACGAGTCTCGCGATTTTCATAATCTAATTCTTTCTTCTTTAAGTCAAGAGGGAAAGCAACTCAGGATTACTTTGACTTCGCGTATGCTCAAATGGTAGGTTTGTAAGAACCAAGTGTGCGAATTACACATGTAGAAAAGTCAGATTCACTCACACTGGGTAAGTGGAGGGGTTCAAAGGAAAAAGTTACGCGGTCACGTTTCTCTCGATTAAACGCCTGGGCACATACATACATAGATGCAAGTGTACTCTTTGACGAAGCCGTGTGTGCCGTAGGAGTGCGGTTGTTTAGAGTTCGCGCGAGTGCCCTTCAGCTTTGTTTCGAGTAACCCGATCTTCAGGCCCGTCTGTATCTATGTATGCAGCTCCCGAGAGGCGAGCACACCTCGGTTTCAAATCTGTACTCCTAGGCACCGATGCCACGTAAACATATCTCCGTGTACAAGTTCTATGCGAAGAGTCTCCAGTTCCTCCCGGGTCTATATGTATAAGTATGCGGAGTAGAAGCACGCTTTTCTTTTTACAAGCACCATCGTCCTGGGAATTTGTCGGTGCCGGAGATTCGGACTAATGTTTACAGTGGTTTTCCTGTTACACGCGTTTAGTCACCTAGCTATGTCACCATGTCGACGGAATAAAGGGCTTCGCATAAAGTTGGCCCCTCGCGTATCTCCGACGACAAAAATGCCAAGCGCGAAACGCGATTATAATAAACATTATGCACGGGACAATGGTGGCCGGCAGCTCGGTGGTCCCAACACTCGCAAATACACGTACACATCATAGTTTTTCGCGCATAAGAACTAAGGAAAACAGGAACGGCTATTACGAGCTATGCACGAGCTTTTCACTCGCAACAAAAAGGTAATGAATGCTACTTTCGCAGTGAAGAGTGAGGGACTGGTCCAGTCGGTCTAGAAATCCGATCCCATAGCATCACATGTCCTTGGAACAGGCAAGAGTCTGAACCTTGTTATTGTACCACATTTTTCGCGACCCACACAGGTCGATTAAAACCTGGAGTGCCGGCCATGTAGGGGATACCGGAGAATGGTAGGAGAGGCAGACTGCCGCACCGGGAGTGGTGGTGGGTTGGTGGTTTCGGTGGCGCACTATGATATGGGGGATTAGTCCCCTTAAAATCGGAGTTTTTGCATAGAGCCGACCGCGGCGGGGAAGAAGTGAAAAAGCGTTTGATGAATAACCGCGCGATGACGCTCACTATTCAGGGAGGAAAGAAGCATTATCATTCAGAAAAGAAAGAGCCGGCGAACGAGCGCGCGAGGGTGAGGAGGGGCCGGGAGGGGCGGATAAAGTTTTTTTCCCCTGCTGGTTGAAACTTTTGCTCGGCCTCGGAATGAGGGTCAAGCCGGGCGATTAATTCGCCGCTATGTTACGTAAGGGCGTACTCGTGGGGTTGGATCTTTACGACCCCGCGATGCATTATGCATTTCACGTGCAGTCTGGATATATTCAACGTTATTTGCCTGATTTTGTGGTCAAAGAACCAGCTGCACCTTGTATCCCGTCGGCTATCACGATTATTGAACGAGTCCACGAGGCCGAGGGATGGGGTCGCATGCATGCGCGGCTAGCGTTTGGAGAAAATTAGATTCATCAATTTCTAATTAACGGGCTCGCGCTCATTACGCGTGCTCCGGGTATAATTCACCTTACTAGGTCGATAATTAATATACCTCATTCACCGGCTTCCTATTGATTCTACAACTCGGTCGGATTTCATTAAGACGGACAGGGTGAAAGATGTACCGTATATTCGTACTCGCTTGAACTCTCGAACAGGCGAGCCCTTAATAATTTAACCAGCAGCCACTCTGGTGTAGTATATAGAGGGCACTATGTATGCTTCCATTTTTCATCGAGACTTAATTGAGTAAGGGCCAGCGGCCCTTAATGAAATGAAGTTAAAATAATACTATGAATAGGTAAAATCATCATCCTTCAGGTAAGAAAAATCATTACGCGAACCGTACAGATGTTCATTTATAACCTTTCGCAGTAATACTAAAAACACAATTCAATAATATAATTATAAATTTCCTGGACCAAACATATAAACGAAATGCGGCGTTAGGTTAACACTGGGACAATTTTAGCTTACTATTGCTGTATGATTTAATTTTCTTTCGTCGAACCAGTTTAATAGACAGTTTTTGAGGGATTAACCGTCTATTGAACAGTCTTGAACGGGCCCCTTATGTGCCGGACACGTTTGCGGAACCACATGGCTGGCAAGTACACCTGCGTGTGTTTGCCAACTTGACATATGCTGCTGCTCGAACCTACCATTCTGCTTAATGCGCTGTTGTTGATCGTGTCCATACCCATAGTCGCCATTCTGTTGATCATCGTCGTACACGTCTGAGGAAGATGCGACCCTATGCCTCCGGCAACATTACCGTAAAACAAGTCGCATTCCAAAATGAAATATCGTTGACACACATGGCTTTATTTGTGCCGAGCCAGAGTTATATTTTCACTTTAAAATGATGCTAGCTCAACCAGCTAACTAGTACTCTTCCCCTTTAATGAAGTATATCGGCCACAGTCACGGAAAGCGAGCAAACAAACGGGGAGAAAAACCCAGTATAAAACTGGACGCTCAACAAACGCCGTGTGTGTAATGCGAGCCTATAATCAGCGAATCTACCCTCTGTAATCGGATATCCATGAGACAGGTTCAATAACATTTTAAATTAATATTTATATTTTAAGCACACGAGAGCGACCGCCAGTCCTGTCGAAATATGTAGTCGCGTTAAAACGCGCGAATTAAAGGAACGAAACTTGAACGCGATGATTATATGAATTATTTTTTCATTTAATTACATATTTACACACACAGCTTCGCCAGCTGTCGGCTTATCGAAAATCGGGAAAAGCAGGAATGCGTGGCAATTTTCAGTTGTACAAAAAGGGGACGGATTTCTGTCGAAGTGTAGGTATTTGCGAATGATGTTTCACCCGAAAGCTGTCGGCAAATGTTACATTCGCACCCTTCGATTTCACATATGCTCGCCGGTGCAGCGTGATTCGAAAAGATTATTAATATTCCGCGATTAAAGTTGCCACGGTCAACCGATATATCTTGAGCAGTGCGAACATTAGCGCTGGGAAATATTGCATATGTGCGACACTCGCGTCCGCGTTCACATTTGCCCCCGCCATTGGCGATGTCCGGTCAAACGGTAGGAAAATAATACCTGTTTACCGGTCTGATTAAACTTCGCTGCTGTTTACCTTCGATTTGCCTTTAAATTGCCGCCTTCTTCGGTTAAACTCAAATGCCAATTATGAATCGGCGCGCGCGCCGCTATATCTCCGGCCTTCCTGACATACTGATTTCACAGTGTCTGGCAGCGACGTTATCTACTAATTGCGGAAGCCGATGATTCGTGCCCGCACCTCAGAAATACGTTATCCCAGATCTCTCGAAACTCCCGGTCCTACGGTCGCCTAAAACCACGGACACTCCAAGCGTAGCATCACGCAGCATGCAATAACAAAGTTTCATGCTGCCGGCACAGAAAGAGAGAGGGAGAGAGACAGTTAGATCAATGCGAGAGTTTGCCTAGCGTGAAGGAGCTTTTTTGTGCCCCGGGGTCGCATCATTTGGCATCAACGGCGTCGGGCGGATTAAATTCTCCGTGAAATCCGCGCTATACAGTGGCGTCGTCCTCGACTCTGTGGTCTGGGATGCTCGGCCAAAAGGGTGGCTCGCAGCTTCAGAAGCGGAGTAGCCCAGGATGAGAAGGAAAATGCAAGTTCGCTGGCAGAGAGCGAGAGCGAGGGGTCACCGGCAGAATCCTGTTTTGCGAATGACGGGACGAAGGGAGGAGAGAAAGCCGCTTGAGCGGGGAAAGCGACGGAACACACGGGGCACACGTACATACCTACATAATTTGTCGGACTGCACTCGCACGGCCTGATCGCCGCTGGGATTGCCGTGGGTGTAATTCGGTAACAGCTTGTAGTGGTTCCGACTCCTATTGCCCGGTCATGTACTAATGCCCGTGCGCCGTACACTCTCCACTCGTATTACAGCCGCGGTATAGCTAATAATCGTTAGCGACAGAGACATCGGTGGACTGCGTGCCTCACGGATATCGACTAATTAACGACTTCACCCGCCGCTGACGGCCCGCCGCGCGTCTCTACGACGAAAAAGAGCGAGACCCGCCTATTAATACAGAGCGAGCCGCTGAGAGCGGAGAAAGCTCGATACCGTTTTATCCCGCGGTCCAAATCAATAATTCAATCCCCGGGATTAGTGTGTGTGGACGTGCGTGTGCCGTACCGCGGCGAGAACACGTGTATTGAATTATCCTGACGGCTCGAATCAAACTTGCCAATACCGCGACACTGTGCAAATACCGCCCCCGACACTGTAAATCTATCTATATGTATGTAGGGATGTGTAGCAATGTCTAGCTATTTCTAAATTGCGCACGTTAGAAGGGCACTGGTAACGCGTTTCTGGTAGGAAAAAGCGACCTTGATCAATGACCGGTCGAACGGTACAGAGCATTGGCTCTCAAGCACGCGGCTATACATATCGACGAGGGCGGGTGGTAACGAAAGCAATTTCTCACTTTCACCGGCTCGAATTTTCCGGCCAAACCTATCGGACACGCATTCCCGCTGAAAAATCGGGCGCCCGTTCTCTCAGCGAATTCGAGTGTACGTGTCGAGGGGTAGCTGGAGGTGTACCCACTTATACGCATACATGATAGAAGTCCTGGCAAAGCGCGCGACCCCGCTCACAAAAGCGGCCGCGCATTCTCGAAACGAGCGATCGAGAGTGGTGCTTTTCTTACATGGCGAGCACTGGAAAAGCGGTGCCGGGGTGTTCGGTGCCAAAGAGAGGAAGAGAAAGAGCGAGAACTCTGCATGGAATTGAGATTGGATTCTTTGAAAGAGTCCGCACGTAAGGCGGTGACCAACATTGGCGACATCGAAATTCGAGCCCCGGGAAAATGAAGTAGGCCGGTCGCCTATAAAGGAACCCTCTGATTTCACTTAACTCTCTCCCTCGCTCGCATCATTCCAAGAGCAAGCAGGAGCGTCCCCTACCCCTAGCGCCCCCTTCGTCGCGTCGATAGAACTACACCGCGGGGTAATCCGATCGTCTTTTAAAAAAATTAGCTTGATTGACCGCAGGGGCCTGTACCATGCACTTGGGTCGATACTCATCCAATCGGATGAGCTGCGCCGCTTCACGGTACTCTAGGAAAAAGTAGGAAAGGTCTGATCCGCATACATTTTTTGTGCTTACCGATCGGTGCTATGAAGGAGACAAAAAGGTCGGAGATCGTCGGTCGATACCCCACGCTCAGGAAGCAAAGGTTTTTACGCTCAATCTAACTGACTGGTCCCAGCAATTGGAATACCTTGCAATGCTGGGACTCTCGGCTTTATTCTTCTCCGAAGGGGGAGCAACTCTTTTCGAGGGAACCGACCACTGCATTTCTCTGTCGCGACGACAGTCAATGTGCCGTGAAACGACGCGACCGCCGCGGCGGCCGAACGCGCGTGACTCGCTTTTGCGAGAACTGCGAAACCGATATGGCTTGTGCCCCTCCAGTCCACGGGCCATTGTCATGCAGGATGTCACACTGAAAAATGAGTCTACTATCGAGCTGAACCCGCATCCAACCACCGCGGCACTCTCGCGTCCCGGGAAAAAGCGCGGTCGCGCACTCCTGCGGCCCTGATGTCCCTTTTTCTTCCCAGGAAAGCTTGCGCGCCAGTATAAAAGCATTATTTTGTCACGGAAACCGCGCATAAACATTTCTCACCAGCCATTCAAGCATTCGACCTTTAAACTGTGGAAGGAAATAGGCTCGAGCACGAACAGTATCTGGGGCTCGACATCGGACAGAGGAACTGGTCATTTCGTATTCATTATGCATTTTTAAGTCGGGTCACTGACAATAGACATTTCATTGCTATAATGGAAAAAGCATAAAAGGCAGGCTGTACCTACCATCGATGGTGACAATGCCGATACCACCGTCTTTTCTCGCCCTATACATACCCCCTCACACACACATATCGACACATTCTCGCGAGCTTTAAGGAAGAAATCTCTACTTCTACAATAAGTGCGTATTCCGATTAACACAATGCGACTGAAGAACGTACGATACAAATGGAACGGGGAACCAACAAGACTTGAATTAAAGGCGGAGGCATACAGAGATATGCAAGCGAGTTAGCACATTCGGCGACTGGCAGGAGGAAGCTGCATTTCACCGGCAAGTCTCCCTACTACGTGCTGCAGGTAAAGGGCCATAGAACACACAAGCGAGCACTGCAATATTTCAGTTTTCAAGTATAAAAGTGAATGGGAGTTCCGCGCCGTGAGGGGCTGGAGGAGAACGTTTACGGCTAGTGGCTTCCAGGGTGTTGCGCTGAGACTGGGAGCTTAACGATCATGGTATTCAGACTCGTGTGCGCGCACTACACGACGCCGGAGGTACACTCTCCTATAATCATCGGAACTTACATGCACATGCCCACCCGCCACGCACACCTACATTCACACGAGTCCCAAGGTATTTCAACATGGAGCACGACACACGCCCTCCGTGTCACGCTACGCTACGACGGCAGCCTTGATTTAAGAAAGAGTTACCGTCACGAAGGCGAACTTTTAATCCCCAAAGTTTCTCGTATTCAAATGCTACTTGTGTAATGACCAAGGATATTTAAGGCTTCTTACTCCCCCGTTACACTTCCCACCTTCCACCCGCCCTACCCCCTCCGTGCCCTAGCGCATCCTTACCAGAATAATTCCAGTCATTAGCGGCGCACTGCGAGAAGGCCATACTGTACATACAAGTCGGGCAAAAGTGTCTTGCACTGCGCCAGTTTACTTCTTGCTGACTTTCTTATCCACCCCTCTCGAAGCGGAGGCAACTAGCAGTGGCCGCCGGCAAGGAGGACGGCTCATAAATTCGGCGGAAACTTATGGAAGTTAATAATGAAGCTGAATGAATAATGTATTTTGCCAAGTTGCAGTAAAAATCTGCACGAAACTAAGATACAGTGTCATGGGGTGAAAAATGAGCTTTCGATCGATCTACCGGCGACGTGCTCGGAGCTCCGTACGTGTCGGATGGAAGAAATGAAGCCTGCGCGCGTTGTCTCCTCCGACAGTGATTTGATCGGAATTTGAACTTTGAACGACGAAACCAGATCACTCGATTGCGGATGGACAGTCGGTCAAGAACTTGAAATTCGCTTGAAAGCAACCCTTGAACAGGATCCCACGATTTGCCAGACATCACATACTCACTCTTGCTCAAGAGGACACCTTAGCCCTTTGACTATTCAATCAACAGTGTTACATACATGGTTCATTGATCCAATCAAGACTCTCCTTTGCAACAGTTCTGTATTAATACGATGAAATCTAATCTTACCATAATTGCTGGCTGTAAAACCTAAAGTTCGCGTGTCACGAGGTTAGGATAATTCTGTTGCCTTTACGATCCGATATAATTGGCTCCGCACTAAGGACTCGCCGGTATGCTATACATGTCTATGTGTGTGTACGTAGGGACCATTTCCCGTTTCCCGCGTGGGCACGAGCTCATTACAGCAGTTTTATACTCAGCGAGCGCGCCGGCATTGCGCGCCTCTAAATGCAAAATTCCGGACGAGACTCGTTCCGCGTTATCACCGCCAGCAGCCTCACCATCGGCCTGCGAGTATCGCCGGGCTATCCGACCTTAGATTCCCGGGGAAAGAGAGAGAGATATCGGGCACTCGCACGCAATGCAATATAGACACGGCTCGACTCCCTATGTGTACAGACCTTATACGCGTATTCAGTTTCAACGGGAATATAGTACCGCGAGGTCCAGAGATGCCCAGGGATAGAGAGCCGGGCGTTCCAGTTCCAGTTGCAGGTACTGGCACAGAATTTTAAGAAGGTAATTGCATCAGTTGCCTGCGGGCGGCGGCTGAGCCGAGCCGGAGAGTCGGACGATGCCGTCACCACGGTCGGCCAAGATAAACAAGATAATTAAAAGATAATTAACAGATAGAAGCGGCGTACGTGACCATGCGGCTTTGGCCCAGATAATCTCGATCCTCGTTCGCGGCGCTGGAAGTGGCAGCGCAAGATAAAACCCCGAAGCGAGCGAGAGAGGATGCGGCAAAGCGGGTCGGCGCGAAGGGGCTCGAGGGGTGTGGGACTAGAGTGAGAGGTGTGTGCAGTAGGTGGAAGAAGCGGAGATGGGGATAGAGATGAAGATAGCAGCGGAAAGGTAGGAAGAACAAAGCACGAGGGTGGCAGCGAGATCAAGATGAGGGGGGGTGGTGGTGGTTGAAAAAAGACGAAACTCGAGTGGATGAGACTATCTGGTGGTCGCTCGACGAGAATCGTGCACGATGGGGATTGCCAGCGGGGGTGAAAGAGGAGACCGCCACGAAGAGAGAAGGGGAGCAAAGAGCAGAGGAAAGAAGGAGGACGATGGGACGACGAGCGGGCGGCGCGGCGAGGGTGTGGGAGTGTAGTAAAACGCTTCCGGCGGTTTGTTCCGCTTCTTCATGGTTAAAACCAGCTCGCCACGCACCCGGCGTAACGGACAGGTATGGCTTACTCTAAATATCAGATGCCGCGATCGCAGTAATCTAATAGGCACCGCATTGCGCTTTTGCCCACGGAATAATGGAGGCGCGGCTTCGCCCGCTTTTGACCCGCTCGCCGTCGCCGCATACACCAATGGTGAAAATGGCGCAGCAGAAGGCCACAAAGGATTCGGAATAGCCGCAGGGATTTCGACGATGGGATCGCGCCCGAAAGATACTACAGCGCGATCCCACTGTGCCGATGGCTAATGACCCCCCGTTCGCAATTAAGCTGCGTACCTCTGTGCGAGGCGATTGTGTAATCATTGTAATAGGGGGAGCTCGTCTTAAAGTTATGCCAGCCAGTGTACCATTGCTATTGGCTCGTACACATATGTATGGATTCGCGTCGCCGTACACAGCGGGCAGATCCATTTTCTACTTCATTTCAGTCTGCCACTTCTTTCTGTCGCCCGGCGGAGTAATTAGCGCCGTCCCTTTAAAACCATCTTGCCGTGATTCGTTTCGTCCAAAATCCAATAATCCGCCGACGCTTTTTCGCGACGTTCGGGTCGGAAATGAGAGACGAGGGTCCTTTCGGTGGCCGGTAATCGTTCGTTTACGGCGTTTGTATGCGCGAATACCGAGTGCACCGGCTATGCGCCTGTTCTTTTTAACAAAACGGCGAGCGTAGCAAGCAACAACCTGGATGTCCACGAGTCCTTTAAAAGCGAGGGGTGTCCTATGAGTATTTCCCTCGTGCGAGGGAGGAAATCGGGTATTCAGAGGGCAGTGATTTTCTAGATCGTCACTTTTGATTGGGCGTGTCAATCGGAATTTACAAGTTCGCTCGAACCTGTCCGGTGAGATAAATCACAGGCTGGCTACACCCTGTGTTAGATTCAATATCAGACAAGTGACATCGGCCTAGAGACTAGTATCGCGATGGATGATGAATTTCGGCAATCAAAGCTCCGCGCGGAAACAGATGAGTCCGACTGAAGACGATAGCTTTGACGTTTTGGTCTCGCGCTTGGTCGCCCGGCAGCCGCAAAGTATCGTCGCGACATTTGTTCAGAATGGCATTCGGAAACCTCATTGTTCCTCGAAGTAAATCGCTAACTAATGTCCGTTCTTCGCCGACACAATTCATTTTTCTGGCCAACAGCATCGACACAATTTGTTCAGGCTCCGCCAGAAGGATGCAGCTGACGCGAGCTTACAAATTGGGCCGGGCGCTATAGAAATACTGGGACAGCTCCGGTTTATTTGAAATTGTTCGAAGATATTGAGTGTAGTTTAACTACATCAATGTTGCAGTGAAACGCGCGCGTGCTGGAGACAGAACGAGTTACAGGACAGAAGGGGGGCCGTTGTGTAAGCTGCATTGCTCCTCCAGCCAAGTTAAAAACCCGCCCCGGTTGCGTACATGCTTCGTTAGCGAGCGGGTAAAAACCACTGCAACCCACGGTTTTAATTTGACAAGCACCTGCTGCCGGTCGACTGACGGCCGGACGTTTAAATGGAATAAAACACGGTGACCAGTCTGGTCTCCAAGCGCTGGAGATCGATCAGACGGCACAAAGTGGCCGGAAGAAGAAAAAAAGGGGGGGCAAGGGTGGCAGTAGCATCGTGGATAACCATTGGTCCTGAAACGCATTCCCCCCCTGCCTAGGGAGCACTCTCAACAAGGCTTGAACTCGATATAAGGCTTCGCCTGTCTCGTTGTAAGCACCCTAGGGCCAAAGCGGAAACGACGCCGGATTTCAGACCTAACAAGATCCTCCTGCATTTTTCCACGACGCTGCCGAGCCGTCCGAAGTTCCCGCTCGGCACTAGCAGCGATAAAAGGCGGGTTCATTTTTCCTGGTAACTCCGCCGATCTTTCGAGGACACTTCGTCGCCGGGAGCCGCTAAATCCACATCCGAGTTCCCTATCAGTTTCAGTCTCCAGGCATCTGCCAGAGAAAGGGAACCAGAAAGAAGACCGACGACCAGCGTGCACACAGACAGATTGAAGCAGGCCTGTGGATCAGAAGGCTAAGATCGAAATTGATGCTTCGAAATCGCGGGGTATTCTGATTATATCACGATGAAATAATATCGTGGTACCTCAGAGCTCGATGCGAATTAATAGGCCTGGCAAATAAGAACCAGTTGAATTTCAATCTTGATATTAAATGAAATTACCTCTTCACAGAATTAAATTTACTCAATCGGAAAAAAGGGGGATGGATTGTGAAATTTAGCGTTTGATAAAAGCATTGGACGTCAGGAGGATGCGCGGACTGAAAGCGCGAGTCACTCACCCATGCATAGCCCCAATTTCTGCAAGTGACAGCGTCAGTATGAAGACGTTACTCTCCAACTATATTTTCCGGCGATAAAACCCTCGGAGTGTCCACTTGAGAGGGACGCGAGCGAGAGGGCGTGCTTTCCTCTAATACGACCAAGGATCTGGCCGGCGAAGGACGACGGCGAGAAGAACCACGATAGGAAGCTGACAAATTCAGGGGCTACATTTTCATGAAGCTGCAAAGCGGCGAGCGTGTAAGCGCGTCAACTCTCCCTCGAATTCGCCGATGCGATCGCGCGCCACCGCCGCCCAGAATAAGATCATCCCTCACCGTTTTTCCTCGAGGATTTCCTTGCTCTCCGCCCTCTCTGAATATCGAGGACCTTACACGCCGTGGAATAACGAGCTTGAAATAAAGCCCGCGGAGTAACGGGCGAAACGAATGGCAAAGAGCATTCGCGCGCTCAATCGCGTGGAAACTCGAAAGCTAATAAAACAGGGCGAGCGCGCGGGTGAAGGCATAATTAGAGTTTGCACAAAAGTAACTGTGTACCGGCGGCACCGTAATTAAAGAGTTAATTTAACGTTGATCAAATGTCTGCGAAGATAAACAGCGGAGCGAAAGGGAAGGCCCGAGGCAATTGGTGTAGAACCAAGAGTTCGCTTTCTGTAGTTGCTTTCAGTAAACCTCCGAGTTGCTACTAGGCCAATGCTTATTTCGCAGTGAAAGAACCATTGAGGATCCACTTTAATAGAGTAACGATGCCATTCCCTCTTGGATGATATCAGGCTGACCGACGCACGATATAGCCAGGATATATTTCACTTACATTCACGCCCATCCCCGACTCCTGTTTACCACGCGTAAATTCCCCGCGTAACTGTCTGACACGGCGATAACATTGTTATACGGCGGCCGTGCTGCTTCGAAGTACAAACCTCCGGAAGTACACACTGTGCTTGCAGCCTTCCAGTGCATCCTTCAGTCCTCTTCCTTTGGCGTCGACAACGTCATATCGCTCGATCAGCCGATTGCCAGTGTGCTTGATGTTAAAGACGATAGGACCGAAATCTCATCCCCGTGGACCGTCAAACTCGCAACGCTTCCTCCCCTATCGTTTAAGGCTCCCGGCAACGCTGTTGCTCCGTGGTTTTTGTCGCATGCCAGAAATTGATCAGACGAAGTCTCCGTAAAAGTTTATCCACTTGATAGTCTGCAATAAAATTATACTTGGAATTATGTGCCAGATGTTTTCAAGACTTTCGTCACGGTTGTCTACTTTAGATGTTATTCCTGCAATGATATGCAAGAAATGCGTCGACGGTTTGTCCATCAGTGATCTGCAAGGCAGCACTCGGTTATTTGGAAAGTTTCCATAAGGTCGTATTAGAAAAGGTAACGCTCCGAATGCGAGGAGAGAGATTCATGATTCTGGAAAGGTCGGTAACCTCCGTGGCACAGGAAAGGTAGAAGGAAAGAGTGAGAGAGGGAGCGGAGTATAGATGGAGGTTGAGGGAGAGGTAGGAGCAGAAAGAGAAAACGAGAGAGAGAGATATAAAGATTACATAGCCAGTCGGACGAATTTCGCTGTGGCTGCTCCTTTTTACTCGCAGGCCAGCGCCCTTCATGAAAGAGCGAGTGCATAGAAAGTGGTGGGTTCGTTCTCCGGGGGGAGGGTGAGCCCCAGCATCCCCAGCCGACCGACTGCCAGCGGAACTTCAATATTATTCAATTGAATAATCCCTCGAGCTGACTGGATGAACCGATCCGATCTACTCTCCACGTCAGTCCGCCCGCCCGTCCATTCCCTGCATCTTAGTCACAGGAATCGCCGCCTCCGCGAGAGGAGAGCGAGGAAAGCGCCAGCCAATTTTACCGTCAATGTCTAACAAGCCATGGATATTGCCGCATCGATCGGGATCCCGCCGCGCCGGTTCATTCACCCGGCAACATCGTTGTCGTAGCCATCGCCGGATTTCCGCCTCATCCGCTCGGCGATAATTAACGCAAGTCGTGGTAATCGCGATTTGTGATTACTACGGCGCTCGTCGACCCCAGGAAAATTACTTTCGATCGCTCGGGACATTGCAGCCGTTTCAGCTGAATTGTCTTCGTCTAATTTAATAGGGCGCAAGGTGGATTCTCGCTGCTTCCTTAACTGGAGGGTGAGAGCCTTGTAAAATATAATTCCCAAGTATTCCAAGGATCCATTGAGTCGATCGATTTGTTTTAAGGTAGGTTCGATAAACTCGCCGGGGGGCTGGAGACCCATAAAATGGCTAGAATTAACCGGGACACCGCAGTGCAAACAATAAATTGCCCTTCGCCGTCAGCTGAACGAAATCGTTAGGAGGAATTTAATCCGTTCGTGAGTAAAGGACGAGTATGCAAACTTTTGATGAAGTTTCCGGGAATAACTGGCCTTGAGCCGCGGAACGGGGCCCTCGGATGGGTAACTTCCATAGGCAAATCATACACTTCCCGACTACCTTTATTATCCCGACGAGACCAGTGGGAATATTGGCACAAGTCCGCCGAAAAGTCAACAGCGGGGTGCTCCACTATTGTTCTATTCATTTTCTTTCCAATATTATAATTAAGTGTAATGAGCGGGACTGAACGACTTTTTTATTCAGAGGTCGGGCAGCACCGTACCCCAGTCTCATCACAATCGTACGCCTTGAGTAGGAGAACTATAAATGAAGTTGAGAATGCAGACAAAGGTAAAATTGACGGTGCTTACGAAGTGCGCATCTGCCCTCAGTAGGATATTTCGAATTCAGCTGGAAGAACGAAGCCAGGACTTAGTTGAAAATCTCGGACAAGCGCGGGCCACCAAAAACCAGAAAACGCGTGCGAGGTAGCGGAAGATTTTGCTCCAACGTGATTAGTAAGTGCAGCTGAACTGAGTAGCTCCCGTATTCCTCGATTTTTGCATGCCAGCGAAATTGACGAGACGACTAAATTTAAAAATTCACACTTGAACGAAGTTTTACTCCTCTGTGACTTCTGTTTACTGTACTGAACCTGCTACACGTAATTTTGTGGCCCAAGCTAATTCCAACATCACCAATTATTCTATCTCAAAATTCTACTGCTTCTGTGACATCCTGTTGATAATACCAGGCTAATACTTGCTTGTCTATATGTATAACTACAGCAACAATACATGTATAGGTAATACCACTGACACGACACAAGACTGTAAAGTGTTAATGCGCCGTCGTACACCGACACCGCTTATAATCGCTAAGAGGTTTGCGAGGTAAGCCAACTATAAGGGAATGGCAAAGCGGGAGATAATGTACGATCTAATATAATATTCTTAGACGCGGCGCGCAATCGAATTATATAGACACGGATGGGTGAAAAAGGTAGAGCGAAGCAGCGGGCCGAGGGAAGGCGCGTGCACCGGATTCCGCCAAGTTTAATGGCGGGAAACGTTTCCACTCGAAACCGAGGATGAATAATAATCGGGTCGCCATTACGAATTCTGTTCTCAATTTGGAGTGGCTGATAGGGACTATTCCGCTCGCCCAGCCGAGCTTGCCGGCAGCATAATGCGTTCGAAAAAGCGGTTCGAACTGTGGTCCGCTCGATCTGCTGGCACATCGGTTGGTGCCAGAGCGAGAACGCTTTTGCATTACAGCCACTTTCGCACCACATCGTGTATCGCGATCGGCCTTGAATATCAAGCCGACCAGCCTGCCCGCCAGTTTCCACTGCTCTATTGAATTAACTGCGCGATGTACACCTGGTTATCTCCAACTATCCATGCTAATTCGTCCGAGAATTTAAGAGCAGCCGAAAAAATTGCGGGCGATCCGGACTGTGAGTTCACCACACGACAAGAACGTGGTCCCTTAAATCTTCTACCTGGAACGGTACTACTAGAAGTAAAACACGAAACCGTCGCGGCTAGTTTATCGGTCATTACGTGAGAGAGATATGAAAAATCGAAGTGGCCGCCGAATTAATCGGAGGAGAGTGGTATTCGCGGCTAACAAAAAGCACGGGCGCCCGGGAAGTCATTATTGGCGCAGATATATCAAGGGAAGGGAGTCATTCGTTCTACGACTCATCGATTATTAACCCATGGGCGGCCGTAAAACTTCTTGCTCGGAATGACAAATTCACCCGGAAATTAAGACAGCGTTATTGCCCGTTCTGCCACGAGGTCAGGTGAAAGAGTGAATTGAGCGAAAGAGAGAGAGAACTCGGATGTCGCGGAAATGAAAATTAAGAAGAGGGTCGCCGGGATGTCGATGCGAGGTGGAATCGCGAAGGCGGTAAATCTGCGAAATCCGATTTGCGGAAACGACGATAATGATGCATCAGGTCACCGCCCGCGGTTCCAGTTAATTTTATATGGAAATTGTTCTTCCTTATCACGCGGCGGGGGAGAGGCGTGCAGCAATTTTCCATGACTGCCGCGATCCCCTCGGACGCCCAGCCACCGCAGAACCACGAGGAATTCTTCCGGCGCGCCCCGGACAAATCGGCCGGGGCTAATGTAGCACGTGAAGCGAGAGGGATTTTGTCGAGAGGAAACCGGGAAGCATAATTTCAATGACCCGCTAAAATATAATCGGCCACGAGGAACAAGCGAGCGAATCATTAAGTTCTGCAAACCCTTGCTTCCTAAAAGAAGCCGCCGTAAAAAGGATATAGTGAACTTCGAACTACGTTGGCCTAGGTATAATTGAAATTCGTACGCCGGTGCATTCAAAAGGCTCTTTCATCTTCTTTGTACACATTATCGTGGAGCTTCCATTGTCATATTCCCGCCCGAATCCAAGCCGCAGTATTTTTGCAACAGCACACAGCGCCGCACCGCACACAATATCTTCGCGGGATCTATAAAATATTCCCGCGCGTATTGATGTTATCTATTATGGACAGGCTGCTATTCTAGGAAGCGCACTACGTGCCGAGCTTTATGAATGGCTGCAGACACCAGCATCACTGGAATATTAAAGTGATACAGTGTGTGTGACTGCGAGCGGTGCAGCCGCATGCCGAATTCCCGCAGACATCGACATACTAAGACACATTTTAAAGCTTAAACCCACACCCGGAGAGCCCGCTAGGAGTGCCATGTGGCCCCGTATCTTAAGAGAATGGCAAGCAGGCCCCAAGCCGAAAGCCGTTCGAGCGAAATTTAAGGAAGCACGCAAGTGGGAATGCACTCCACGAGACAAATAACGCGAGGTCTGCGGAGTGTGTCGACCTAATAACCCACCAGTGATATAAATCGAGGAAATGCGAAACACTCGAGCTAGAAACGTTGATAAAAAATGAAGAACAGTCCTATGGATGTCGCTCGAGCCGGACCCTGGCAGCGGACACTTCCTCAATTCCTTTCGCGGTTCAAAGGATATCCTGACGGAAGCGGTCGAAGCCCACTCGAAAAAAGCTGCGAGCTTTATCTGCGGGCCTTTAGCGACTCGATCAGTGGACCAGCCTGCCAGCTAGCCAGTGAAGAGTACCCGGAAACATTGGAGCGTGGCTTTTAATCCTGGTTGGACGCTCTCGGCGCAGTGGTATTGCGGTGGACCTGTGGCCGATAAACCGAAACGCTGAACTAATACCCTGCTGCTAATGCAATAGAATTTCTAATACCGATCTCTTATAAGACACTACTGCCCCTAAAATCCACTATGTGTCAAACAGTTGTAATGTCCGTGAAAAAACTATTGATCAAACACCAGTAGATCGAGTGCTCGGTAACCAGCCCACTATGTGCCAAACAGTTGTAATGTCCGTGAAAAAACTATTGATCAAACACCAGTAGATCGAGTGCTCGGTAATCAGCCCTGTTGCGAGTGGCTTGAGAAAAATTGAAACGAAATTAGAGTACGTGCGAGGGACCGAGGAGCTAGGTGTGAAATGGGGAGAGATGGAGGGTGGTAGAAAGGTCGGAGCTTCCAGGGGCGCTTGGGTGCGGTCGACAGTAGGGTGCCGCTGGATGTCGGAGCTCGGCCACTAAAACTGCAGGATCCGAAGATACGTGTCTAGGGTTACAAACGCGCGGGGGATAAGCGGCCCTACATATTAGCTAGTAGTTCAAGCACACGCATCGAACTAGCCGTATCAAACCCGGTCGCAGCGGGCTTCCAACTATTCCGGCCGGCGACTAACTTCACGTTAACTTCGTGCTCTCTGTTTTGCTCGTCTTGTCTCCCGCAGCCTGTGCACATGATAAAATCGGACACCGATGTATAGCTTCATTTACAACCGAGGAATATTTCACCTTGTTATTGAAAGTACGAATCTACATAGGAACAATCTCGACGTTCTTGTACCAACTCCGAATCTGTCAATATCTATCGACTTATCAGACTATTAGCAAAAGTACGACTGCAACCCAAGTGAATGGTTTAACGGAACATTCTCCCAGTCCCTTTCCCGGGATTTCGAGTAAGAATTTTAATATGAATTCAGATTTACATGTCCGGCATGCATACGCCACTATTTACTGACTTTGAACGTTTTAATGACCAACATCTCATTGATATTTAGCAGAAATTCGTATACCTTGGACTCTGGAAGGTATGTGCACGCCTTTTCAGAGTGGTGCACGCGCACACGTCACAGCGTACAAGGCTCATAAAAGAGAAAATGGCTCTTGAAGGTGGCCTGCTTTCCCAGGAATCCGGACAATGAGGCATCCGGTCGACGACGTCTTGCCTTTTTAGAATTACGTGCGCTTGCGTGTGTCGGCGGACTCTCAACAGCAACAGTCCACCTGAGAGCGTATACTACTCTATTCTATTTGTGCCTGAATATATTCGAAAACATTGCATTCCCTGTCACTCCTGGTTTTGGCAGGTGCCCTCGCATTAGATACCCAGCCTCGTACACCACTCCCGTAGTGCTCGCATAAGAATTTAAAGCGAGGTACTCGCAGCATGCGCTGCGGCTGCGAAAAAGACAGGGCTTGATAAAGTATAATGCATTGGGATGCGCAGCCCTTTCCAGCAAATGTGACGAAGAAGTACGAGGCTTCTTAAGAAAGCCGACTTGATTTATCTCACCTGTCATACACTTTTCACCCTACGCCACTATCCCAGTGCGAGTATGCGATAGCGGCGAACCTGGCAAATCTGACGGTACCAGGGGGCTTTCGATTCACGGAGGTGCACCGGTTCAACCTCTGCCGCAGTGGTCGACCGCCCCCCGAAATCTCTGGCTAAATTAGTGGCAATCCCGAAGTCAGCGGAATGGTTATTATTAGCTTTATGATAACGTTTTACTCTAAAAAGAGTGGCTGGAAGTCCCGCGGGGCCGAACTTACGGGAAAAGTTAATAGAGGCGGCTTCCACGGAAACTCTGGTGGTAGAGAGGGGAGGAGAGCCGGAGGAGGACCCGAGACCACTTCGAGATCCTCTTGGCGATATCGTGTTATTTTCGCTAAATTATGAAGCTAGTGGAAATTGTGCGACCGCGGCGGTGGGCGGAGGGGGCGGGGGGTCGCATTAGAGAATGAAAGCTCTTGTTAACTATAGGTCACTTCAAAGTAAGGATGCGGTTCGGATTAGGGCGGCGATGCAGGCGAGTTCGCGTGCAAAAAAGGAACCAAATTATCGGCTGGCTCGAACCTAGCCAACATTAAGGCTAACGCAATCTGTAAGGTTTCCCCGTTCTTTTGCCTCCCTTCACTCTCGCAGCTTTTTGCTGCGCCGTCCGCCCTTATCCGAGATGGCCGAGAAACGTACTCTTTACTCGCTTTTATCCCTCATTCTTTGTCACCCCCGAAAGTGTAATGTCATCATAAAGAAGGGGGATGCGGTTGATTGGTCCCGAAAGTTTCTTACCTTCTCTCTGGGCGGCAGCCTCTTTCTTTGAGATACCTTCGGCGAAAAATTGTCCTTCTCCCAGTGTGACGGAGAGGATCCCACTATACTTTCTTCTTTGACCCCTCGCCAGCCGCTCCCCGGGAAATATATAACCCTGCGAAGTACCCGAAACAACTGAGATTTCGTTACGGACCTAACTGACGACTTCGTCACCCGGGCGAATGACACAGTGGCCTGCGTCGGCTCCTCCGAATTAGACAGTAATCTTGAAGGTTTCGGAGCCAAGGGTTAATATTAACCTTTTGCATCCCAGGGGTTTTCCTCGGAAACCACTGTTTCGTGTTAAATTCCCTACATTTTTATCTTTGATTTTCCAATGAATTTTCCTATGATGTAGTTTACAAAAGTTAACTAGTATAACTAGAATGTTTAAGAATTCTTCCAGTGTAATGTGCACGCTATTCATCTAGCACTACTTAACGTGGAGTAAACCATCTACATCTAGAAATGCCTTTGATCAGTCTCGCACGATATGAAATCTGAGTGGCGTTCGAGTGTAAGTTCTGCCAGTCGGTAAGTCCCTGGAGGATATTCCCATGGCTGGTCCATCTTCGATACCTATCCCTCGTGCTGCAAGATCGTCGGAGGCACCGTAATCTTCTTAAGAACGTGCCGACCGAGTGAACTCGTTCCACATTTTTCCGGCTGCTTGCTTCCTCGAATTTCCACTTCTGTTCCTGTATCCCCCGATCGCCTGCTCGTCAAGCAACCCAATTCACAGTCTTCGGTATGAAATTCTGAGCAGCATCCGTTCAACTCGCTCACCTTTGGTCCTGTGCTTTTTTTGTCTATTGCAATTAAAAAGGATATTTTCGCAAGGTTTTTGATTTCCGCGCGAAATTAATGAAGGAAGCTCGACACTTTTTAATGCAAGTTTATAATGGCCGGAGTTTCGATTGGCCAGAAACTGTGTCGAGCGTTGGCAAAATATAGTATATTTTGAGGTACTGATTGAGTTATCCGCAGTCGCATTAGCGGATCAATTAACTAGAATGGCTCGGAAAAAGTTCACATTTACGTGCGATACGAAGTGCTAGGCGAAAGCGTGTATGTGTCATAATGTTATTCCTACTTTTTCTGTACTCATTAACATCGGTAGGTTAGCGTGTTTCCTATATCTATTAGAGCATTTCACATTTCCAATAAATAATATTACCGCAATAATTAGGACGAATCGTGTTCCCAAGAATGTCGTTCTCTTATCGGCAAGCGATTAGTGGGTCTAGTCTGCGATCAATGGGGATTCCCTATTCGGACTCCGGCAGAGTTATAACTCAATTTAAATCACTGAAGCCCGCACACCGCGAGTCAAACTCGATTCGATAGGCGCGACTGTTCGTATGAGCCCTCGGCGACGGCTATCTCTAACAAACTCGTTATTTTTAACGCACCCTCCCTCGCATGGCTCGTGCAATTCCTCTCCCAGTCCCTCCGGTATCCTCGTTTTTATTAGGTTTTTTGTTTGCCCCTGGATACAGGAAAGCAGTATTTCCGTTCCGCTATAGATAGGAATGGCATGCGGTGCGCGATAGCGTTAGGATTTCAATGCCACGGTGCAGTGCAATGTTAGAAGGTAATGGCGTCGTTACTTTCCCTTAGTGACGCTAGAGTTACCCGCGCCCTCCGCTTCCACGTGCGCTCTTTTATTCCCTTGCTGGGGGAACCGATGCACTGTGCAGTCGCGTACATGCAGATGCGCTCTGATACGCGCACGTAACCCACGAGCCGCGTGAAAAGTTCCCGCCAAGTTTTCCAATGGTAGTCAAATCGCACGAGGAATGCGCGGTGCATTTCCCGCGTTAGTAGCATTGTTAAGTAACGACAATTTCTACTGTTATCGCAAATGAATTGTACTTGCATTTATAAATCTATTACAAACGAATGAAAATAGCGCTCGCCCTCTCGCTTTATTATTATCGCGGAGCATGACTAGTTAATCTTTATGAGTACACGCTCCAAACAATTAGGAATGCACTTGCGGGAGGCTTTCCGCTACAAAGTTGCTAATCAGGCTTAAAGTTACACAAATAAGAGAAAGACGGATTACCAGGAGCTTGATTCGAGGAGGGTCATCGATCGGAAGTGAAATGCCAGAGCGTGGGGGGGGGGGGGGGGGGTGGGCATCGGCGACGCGCTACACAGAGATCGAGAGCCAGTACACTGGTAACCAGCCACAATAGCTTAGCCGCAGCAAATCAGCCACGCTCCAAGTCCAAAGCCCGCGGTTGCTTTTTGGTTCCAGGGGGATTTCGCCGCTAATTCCACGACCGGCACTAAGTAGAAAGGATACGTATCGCCGGCCGCTCTAGCTCGCTCTTGCAGCAGAGGCCGATCCTCTGTCGGCATCGACAGTGTCGGCGCGGTAAAGGAAGAGCAATTATGTCGAAGTGTTATCCGATTACAAATTTCCTTTCGGTCTGCTAGTCTGGCCGTGCGCGGCTGACGCTACCGGCGGTGCAGGGGTTGCGGCAATCCCGTGTTTATACGTGCATCCACCTACCTCCGTCCCGCCATCTAGAGGCGGTCCTTTGAGCCTCCCGAGAGACGCATCCTCGGAATTTAATAGGCTTCACTTTCAAACTAGCACAGGAAATTGATCCGAGCCGCGTCTCGTCGGGTCGCATTTTCCCTCGAGCTGGACGCCCGGGCTGGCGACTGGCCCCTGGAACTCAAGTAGCCTCCACTATCGGGGACAGCCGCAGAGAGTCCCGCCGTCTCTCCTCTCGGCGTTTATGGAGCCGGCTTCTGCTTTCCTTTCCGCTTTGCGGTGGCGAACTTTCCGATATCCATAATGGCTTCATGCCATTTTCGGATTAGCGTCGCCGACTAATCTCTTGGCTATCAGCGCGGAGCAAGATTTTAATTGAACCAGCCGTTCCCATCGATAGGTCGCCCCGCATCGTTGTCGCGACGCCCATTAGCGAGGCACGAAAATAGTTTCAGCCAAGATGAGCTCGCATCGATCTCAACCCCTTATATTTTAAGCCCACTCCTCCACGTACTATCTAATTAGAGTACTCTGCCACTTGCATTGTCAGGCGCGCCCGCTCAGAGACAAGTGTCATTAGCCGAGCCGTATCGAGTGGCCGCAGCATTAAAAATTTCTCTAATGCCGCCGCCGTCCTTCTCACGTGTGATTTGCGGGACATGCTACCGCCGCGCCGTAAATACGCTTAATGCACGCGATGTCATTGTCCCTTGAAAGTCGGGGGTACCACGCCACTTGCATATTAGCGCGCGATGCATAATTTTCCATAATACGCGCAGAGTATTACACTCAGTTCCACACACGCTTCTCTGATCATAATGCTCCAATATAAATGTAGAACACCGCGACTTTCCCCAAGGAAAATTCAATTCCCAAGACAATCTCGCGAGGTCCTGAAAAACATACGTTTCCGACGGGAAGGCAAAAACAAAATCATCCCTGACAGGCGGGATTGCAGTGGCAAGTACAGTGCCCGTGAAGCCAAGGATTTCTCCTAATTTTTTCTAGGCCCTGCCACCGTACAAAACCGCGTCCCACCGTCCAAATGAAAGTCCTCTCTCTACGGGATATAATTTGATTTAGCTTGATGGCGTGTCGAGGAGAGAGAGAGGGAGGAGACGCAGCTCTCTACCGAGAGAATAAGGATGAAGGCGCACGGTCTGCGAGATTCCAACCGTACCGAACTTAATGGGAGCGTCGAAAAACGTAAAAGCCCCGCACGGCGATAGGGATGCGGGCACGCGCGCGCACGCTAAAAGAATTAAATCCTCTTCCGTGCGATGAGAATTACTTCCCGGAAAGTTTCACTCTCTCTCTCTCCCTTTGTCGCACTATCTCCCGTGGCCTCTGTGGCTGGCCGTCGACGGAGAGGGCTAAGTAGCTATAGAGCAAGGAGGGTTTGTGGCGGTGCGCTCTTGGAATTCCACGGATATTACTGAAACCCAGCCAAATTAAACAGAAATCCAAGCGGTTCGCCAGACGTGGAGAGGATACCGGGCGGCGGCGGCGGCGGCGGACCGATTTCAGCGGGCTGACAACAACAGTGCACCCGCACTAAATCTCGCGGACGGTTAACCACGCGCTCCCGAGCGTTTGCGAGCGAGCCACTCGCCTCTTCCCCGCCAGCCGACCCTCGCTTCTTTCGAGGTGCTCTCCTCGCTATAATCAGAGTTTGATTCAACCTGAGCGACGAGCGACGATCAAACAGAGATTGGTACATTTTCGGCTGTTTCAGGGCCGGGCGTTTGCCTACGGCAGACGGCGAGCGATAAGAAAGTACATGCTAATAAGGGAATAAATGGCTGAGCAGACGAAGAAAGAGGTGGCGGAGGGCTCGCCGCTCGCTTTTCTTGGAGGGGAAATCCACGCTCCGGTACGCTCGGCTGTGTCCCGGCCACCATTTCACCGGCACTGTCCTACGGCTGTTCGTCCTCTTGCGCGCGCCTCCGCCGCTTTAGCGAAATGCTGGAAAATGTCGCGACGTTAACGGTAATCCCCGAGATCGAGCGAAAGATTATCCCGGCGGAAAGACGGCAACGACTCGGAAAATGGTAAGGAATCGCCGTCGCCAACGCCATCGCCGACGCTGCGCCCGTGTCCTTGTTCTCAGCTCCGAGTAATCTCCATTTGTCGCATAGCCGCCCTGCACTTCGACCGTGCGCTGGTTCCCAAAGAAAAAGAGAGAGAGAAAGGGAGGACGAGCCGCTGCAAGACAAACCTCGAACCTGCGACGAGTCGCATATCCAACTTCCCAACGCGTTTCGATACGAAACAGAAAGTCAACAGAGAGTAACGGACCAGACCGGGGGAAATAAGAGTAATGAAAAATAATGATGATACTCGAGAGGAAATCCAATCCCCAGTACTAACGATGCATTCTACTCCCACTGCTGCGTCTTTCAAGTGGTTTGCGGTCGAGTGGAGAGTAGATACTTGTGGGAAGGCAGAGCCAGATTATAAAGTAGGACTCGAACGATGACTCGAAGAAGAGTCTGGGAGAAGCTTGGTTGTCGACCGGGCCGAGTTATCATCAGCAAGCTGCCTGCAGTGGTACGGGCTGCACAATAAATTATTTAATTTAACACTACCCGGGATAAGGCAGTATAGTGCGCGGGCCGAGAGCCGCTCGAGCTGGAGACTGGAGTATGCAGCTGCAGCAGCGTGTGCGAGTTGGAGCAAGAGAGGTCTAACGGGGTCGGACGTATGGCACCTCCCTTGGCGTGTACCGTATTAAATTTATGCCACTCGTATAGCTTTCGAGAGACAGAGAAAGTGGCAGCCAGCGAGAGAGTACGTAAGGGTGCAAATGAAGGAGAGACCGGCAGAGCCGAAGAAGAGTCGACGTCGTATGGGTAAGGGGCCACCTTTAACCCTGGCGCAGACGTGCACCCTAATTCGTTCAATTTCGCGGCCCCTGCAAGAGTAATCGCGCCAGATTGGACGGCATTACCGGATCATAAAAGCTTTAAGGCGGCACAATTATGATAAGAAAGTAGGGCAACTTTGCCAATTCCAGAGCCGGTAACCCTCGTCCTACGCCGGGAGAAAGGAGAAAGGGAGGGAGCGAGAGCGAGGAAATGCCCGAGCGGAACGTGTGCACACTTTATACTTGCGGGCAAGTGGATACCATGTGCTCGACCCCGCACACAATCCACCCTGTAATTAGGAACGTATAAAGGCAGGACTTATCTAATACTTCCTTTGTGTACGGCGAAGCAGCTGAGAAATGTGAGCGACATTGTTCCCTCAACTTTATGGAAGCTGACCGGACCCGATGGCCACCGCTGGCTTTGCTCGCAATGAGAATTAAAATCAAGTCAAGAGAGAGAAAGAGAGAACGATTGGATCTCTAGTTTTCTTTATGCCGTCGGCAGATGTTTTCCTTTCGCACTAATAAAGGGAGCGCAGATGCGAGGAGGAGGCGAATGGTATAGACATGTCTGTGCCCAGACGACCTACACTTGTTAGCTCGGTGGAAGAGAAGGGCCCTCTCTCTTGGAAGAGTTCTCGAACGAGGCGAACAATGGGCCCGTTCTTTATAATAATTTCTGCGTGTCTATCGGCGACCCCGATGGTGCTTCATTTCCCAGGGCACTTATTCCTCTCCTTGCGCGAGGGACTTAAGCGGCTGTTATAGATGACGGGATAGCGGAGACGCGGAAAAAGCTTAATCCGAGAGCATCGCCCGACAAGAATATACCGGGATCTCTTGTTCTTACTTGGAGTGCGGTGTGGTTCGTCAATCTTCCTCTCTCAGAGTGTCCTTTGACGAGCGTTCCACGCGCTGGCATCTGCCAGCGGAACGCATTTTCCATCGTAATTCCCAAGAATATATCGGCGGTTAAACTAACAACTATTTTCCATGCAAGCCTGGGTCGCTTTAATTGAGGTGCCTGTCGCCCGTCCGCGCGCCCTCTCGCTTGTCGCCGGGTAAATTGCTTTCCTGACATACGATTAAGTCACTTTATTCCTAAATTCAATATCCGCCGCCCGTTGTAACAGGCTCCCGGGGAAGAAATAATTTTCTCACGAGCTATTACGCCCGACGCCCGACGCCCGTTCCCGGCGCCGGGCGCCGCGTAGGCAGTGCCACCGGCACCGGCGGCTGTGGGAGTTCTGGCATTAGGGCAGCGTCCACGTCATTCTCAGGCAAAATAGGGTGGCATATTTCATTTTTGCCCGTTTACCCCCCGGCCCGCAGTTTCTCGCTTTAATTAGCATAAGTTTCCCTGTCTCTGCTTCACGGTTTGGCGTGAGGCTGCCCGGTGGGCGCGTTCTCCACCCTTGGGGAAATTACCAGGATTGCGTGGAAAACGTGCACCCCGGAAAACTGGGCTGGGGAGCCCTTAGCCGCCCGCGCACCCCCTCGGCCGCCTTCCATTACTGAAGCCTCGGCCGAAGGTATAATCCAGCAAGGACTCTTGGGAAGATTTGAAAAAGTGAAAAGGAGAGAGAGAGAGAGAGACCGACTCCGAGAGTAAAGTGCGAGGGACGGGAAATATTCGAATTCCACTGGAAGCTCGGCCAATGAATCCCGCCGCTTTGAAAATGTCCTGGGTCCCTTTCACTCGGTCGATCGGGGCGCGGGGACGCGGCCGCGCTCGCAGCTCGCGTGGAAAGTCAGGCACGTCGGCGTTATTCCAGCTTTATTTTGCATTTCAGCCGTTATTCCCAATTTATCGACGCCCAGGCTCGGTATACAATTGTAAATCTTAGCGCGCCTGCATTTCACGGGGCGTCGTAAATTGGCTTTGATCCAAATTTAAAAGCCCCATCGATTCTTTTATTCCGAGGGCAGCGCCGGCTGACGGAGCCCTTTGTGCCGGGCGGTGGATTTAAATCTAATAAATCATCGTATAATTCCACCGACTGTGAATCCTGTGACCCGCGCATTTTTATCCTCGCCTCTCTCTCTCGCCTCTCTTCCTCATTCTCACCGTCCCGTCGTTGTCCTCGGCCTCTCCTGCGCACCTGTCGACCGCTCTGCGGGGAGTGATTGTCGATCGGTTAGGACGCTCAAGAAACGAGGATCCGCTCGAGCGTGAGCACTTCGCTGTTGCGCCCCGCGAAACTGCATCGGATAGCGTCGCTGCAGATAGCAGCTTACGACTTCAGGTTGGCTCATGGAGCTACGAAAGTTCGCGAGGAACGATAACCACCCTCCCCTACGATTTGTTGCAATGATCCGCAAATAAACTCCCCGTCCCCTTCAACGGCGGGACTTAAGCCAGAAATCCGTGCCACGGTGATCTGCATTCGCTTTATTTCGGTCGAATGCGAAAAGTTTAACGATTCCCACGGGGGCGACCGCTAACATTTCTCATTGCAACTCAATGCGTTATGCGCCAATCGATCATCCGGCAATCGGATTTGGTGAAACCGATGCTCGCGTATATAGAACTGAAATCACTGTGCTTCGCAACTGGCAATGATCTCGGGACAATGCGATCTTATAGGTGGGTAAGCAGAAAGTAGTAAGGAACATACAGGGCGATTGCACGCCCGATAACCGTACCGTCATCATCCTTATCTGGGAAAGGTAATCCCGTCGTAATATCCTGTCCGGGCGTCAGTGGAAGGTACACGGCCGCACTATAAAGTACTGCATTACAAGCGCGGCCGAGGAGAGGAGCCCGTCACGTTTTGCCTCTCGCGTCATTATCCAGCTAATCCTAGCGTTAACCGGATTCCTTGGTTCTCTTTAGAATGCGAACGAGGAGCAAACTCGCCGCAATACAGTCCCTGGGGTCCGAGTGGCGCGGAACAATCTCTGAAATTAGTCAGCCAAGTAGCCGCTGAATACTATGCTAATTGGTCGACTCCCCTCAGCTATGACTCACTATCGCCGTCCCCAGGGGCAAGCCGCTTTTTTAATAATTAAAGGGCCGAAGCTCGCTTCTGCCGCATCCGCCAAACTTTTCTCACTGCACCGCCTCGTTCACTGGACGAACACGCCGAGAGGAACATAAAGTTTCCTAGCGGAGAGCAAGGAATCTTCTCGGCAAATACTCTTTATATTTTTACAACAGATTTCCCGCAATCGCATTTGTCCCGGGGACGGCTCTGCGCGGGTAACGAAACGTTACCGGCAGACACAGCGCGCGAGCCGACAAAAGCTCCGGTGTCCCACTGGTTTTATTTCGCTGCGCTTTACATCGGAGGTGCAGGGGCGAAAAATTGAATACAATGCCGGCGCGAGCGTTAGGCGGGGGCTGTGTACGCAATCATTTCATTCGGTTAGATCGAAACCTTGTCGATGGCGGAGCCGGGTGATGCAACGCGGCGGATGCCAATGAGAGACTCGACTGACAGGGCGAGAGAAGCGAATTCAATTCAACTTCTCCTTTTCCATCTAGCTCCTCTCGCGCGGCCCACTGCACGAGATATTTAATAAAAAAGTTGACATTTCCTCCGGCGGCGCGCTCTTGCTCGCTTTTTGTCTCGTTCTTATTTTCGCGCTGGGAAAAGAGCGAGAGAGCTCTCGGAGAAAGGTGGAGCTTCCAGGAGGCTGTCGGGGGATATACGATGTGTACACTGTGTCGACGACGTCCTCGTCCTCATCCACCCGACGGCCTCCTCGTCTCTCGCACGCGACACGCCGTCGACGTAGACGGCGCGGCGAGATGCTCTCAAGCTTATAAACAAAATTCCGCCTAGCCCACCTTTCACCCGTCCAATCTCTCTCTCTCTCTCCCTCCCTCTCCCCTTTTCCGCACTTAATCCCGATATTCCAACATCTGTTACCCATTTTCTCCCGGCGAAGAACCGCGAGCCCGCGCTTCGTTCCGCACTGTCCGCGAAGAAAGATGGAGAAAAAATGCGTCTTGATCGATCACCGAAACAAACGCCATCTCGCAGTCCCCTGGGGCCGAAGGGAGAAGGCGATCGCGCGGCGGTGCCGTAATAAACGGCAACGAAAATGGATAAAGTTTTGCCGCGCGGTGCCGATGTTTTTATGCCTGTAAGTGATCAATGTTTCTCGTAATTCCGCTTGCCCCACTCCTGCGTACCGGACGCATTCCCTCTCGAACTTCTTCCCACCCGCGCCCTCCTAATTGGTCCATTAATCAAAGAATTCGAGCGAGGTGCCTCGGAAAGTGTGCTCATTGAATTGTCGAGAGAATCAATCTCTACGGATACGAATATTCCGTTATAATAAACTTCTTCCAAGAAAACCTCCGTGGCTGTTTTCTCCTTGGGGCTGTATCCGGGAGATATATACGATTATATCAAATTAGAAGTCAACACTGGCGAAACTTTAATTAAGCGGGGTCGGAAGGACGTGTGCTCCTCTAATACCGGGAGCGAGCGCCGCGATCATAGCGGCGAAATCCCTGGGGATGAGTGGGCGGGGGTGGGTGGGGGGAAAAAGAGGCGAGGGCAAGGGAAGAACGACAGGGCGCATTTCGTTTTCGTGACTGGAATGGAAAATTGATAAGACTTCTCGGAGCGCGCTAAGCGTACCTCAAGGCTTTTCGTGGTATCATTCGAAACCTAGGAAGACCCGCCGCTGCCGGAGGGAAGATCCATCCACGACCCCTGGATCCTGCCCTCGTTCCCCGAGAGTGATCGTCAGCGTTCTTGGCAGCGGCGCGCACGAGGATTTCCGAATCGTTCCTCGGAAGCTCGCCTTCCACGTCCCCGCGGAATCCCGGGGCTCTCGCGAGCTCCGGGAAAATTCGACGACGATGAGTCCAGTGTGCAGCGAGTGGTGCGCGTGGTGCGAGGGGAAGAGAGTGAGGGAGCGAAAGAGGGAGAGGGAGAGGACTAACACCCCTTTACGAGTAAGCATGGGAGGCGGCGAACACCAAAAACGCGGCCGGCAATATTCGCCAGTGGTGCAGCACGACTAGCCAGCGGCTGCTCCGGTGGCGAAATGTAGGTCGATTCGTAGCAACTGCCCATTGCCCGGGACCGAAGGAAAACAATCGTCGAATCTCCCTGTACGATCGCCAACTCAATGGCCTCATCGGCGTCACTCCACTGCCATCGCCGTCGCTATCGCTTTTTTCACTTTGCACAGAAAAATTGCAACGTGTGCTCGTTTGGAGCGAAAATCGCGCGAGTGATATCCCTCTACCCTACTAGCTTTCGACCATTGCACTATGGATTCTTGCCGAATCGGAGGGGAATGGTGGTCGTTATAGCTCTCAATTGTAAGTGGCCTGTACACAGTTGAAGCGACTACTTGTTACCAAAAATTCGGCCTTGTTTGCCTCTATCGCCTCTATCGCTTCTAAGGCCTCGTGTATTTCTAATGCGAGTTCGTTCGAATGAACGTCACGCTCATAACACAAGTGCAATTAAAATAATAAAATTCTAAATTAAACTAGAAATTCTACCCACATATCTGGAAGTGGCTAATTTCAAGGGGGCAGACTACTATTATCTTGAAGCGAGTCGTAAGGCGGTGCATTTAAAAGGTTTCTACTGCAGAGCCAGGCAAACATCGAGATAGAATCCCAGAATTGGGTAGAATTCCTTCATAATCTTCAAGAGAATGCACTTCGCTAAAAAGGCAGTAGGGAAATGAGAGTTCGCCAAGAATCTCGGAGGTGCAGGTATTAATGCACTGAGAATTTTTCATGCAACCTTTTCTATCAGCGAGATAGCTCGCGGCGTAGTAATCAGCGGCCAGTGAAAAGAGCAAGGGGGCGGGGTGGCTGAGTTGAGGGTGGTGGGAGTTGTTGGCAGATAGTTAGGAGTAGCCGAGGCCGTGTACGTAAAGTAGTTTCAGATTGTTTCCCAGATAAGAGGACCATCCTGCAGCCGGAGTTGCAAGTGAACACGTAGTTAGCATGCTAAGCAGAATTACATCGTATTATTCTAGTCCAAATCTCTTAATATCCTCGACACGCCCGGACTATACTGGAAGTGCTTCCTGCCAGCAGATAGTACAACCGTCCTGCAATCAAGAGGGCGAGTGTCGATTACACATACGTTTGACAGTGCGGGATTCGGCACGCACGATTTTTTTCCAAAGTTCCAAACAGCGAGGAAGGGGATGGTTAAACGAGCACGCTAGTTGGTATCACTGGCGAACGCTGGCGTTTTTTCCGGAAAGTGACTCGGGACCGTTCAGCGCCCGGGGCGAAGTAATATTTTAAATGTATTTTATTTGAAAGCTAGGTAATTGTTTCGCTAAAACGATTTTGACGTCGGGACACTCCACACGACATCGGCCACGAGTTCGGTCGTTTTGTGCGGTTCAAACGGTCCTAATTCTGATAAAGGCTGCCACTAGAATGGTGAGGCTACACGCGGACACGAGTACCTCGGTTAACCAGTACTTTGGCTACAGGTTAAAGTTTAAACCGACTTTGAAATTCGAATCGCGTCAGGTCGCATCGCTTTCATAGCCGATATCCTCCCCAAGTAAAAGAGACCCCACCTGGTAAAAGGCGGAAAACGATGCAACGCTTTCAAATGCGAATATCACACGAAGTTTTCCCCTGCTGTCATAATGGCAAATCATTCCGCCCTTAATTGCGAACAGTAGTAAAGAAGAGACTTTTTTCATACGCGCGGTCTTACAGTCATATCGAGGTTGCAGATTGCAGATTACGATGAGGCCAAGGAAAAGCCGAACGTTGAATTTCAACTTGAACGGTCGAAGCCCCAAGATTTGTCGCGGCAAGAGACTCCTGACGAAACCACTTCCGCGAGACAACGATTTCGGGATTTATGAAATTCAATTCGGAAGTTATAAAAGTTCCGTGCCGCCGGGCTACGCGCGCTACAGTATTAGGTTTGTCTTATCTCGGCGTGCGCGCGCTTCCTTTCCGGAAGGAAACCGGGGACGAGGACGACGGCGGTGGGCGTCGTAGAGGAGAGGCGGGCCTTAAAGCAAAACAAAAGCGCGAAACACCATCACGTTCGGCACTTTCATCTCACCCCGGGAAGGCTATTGATTCTTACTACTTCTCGGCTTTTACGCTGCCTCCTTTGCTCTCGCTTTCTCTCTCTTTCCCCCTCAAAGTTAACTTCTCGAGTATCCTAACTGAATTTACCTGAAACACAGGACGCTCAGCAAGCGGGCGCGTGTGGAGAATTGGAGAAAAATACGAGTAGTTCGGAGAGACCATGTGCGGATGTGCACATGTATACATGTATGGACTGCTCTAAGTAAGAACCACAACGCGGAATCAATGTCTAAGCAGATCCTGGTGCGAATTCCAGTCGAGAGTTGGTACGATCGTACGGAAAGCGTATTCAGCGCGGAGGTGGCGCGAGGCTAATATGACTCGCATGCCATGTACCTGAAATAAAGTAATCTAGTGCGAACGGTGGAGCAAGCGGGGTTGTGGGGGTGGGTGTGAGAGGGTTGGGACCCTCGTACTTCTCGTTTACCATCTGCGATCAAACTGCGGCAAAGCACCGCTTTATGAATATGTAAAGTCCGTTAGAGGCGTTCGCCGGCACACGAAATTGTTTGCACATGGTATCAAATATTGACAGTGCCCCTGTAAATTTATTCACGACTGAAATAATGTATCGCGCGAAACGGCGACGGCGAGCGCCAGAGGCGGAGAAAAGGATACCTGGATGCAACGATACAATCGAATATCCTGTGTGCCTCGATCCCCCCAAGGAGCCCCTTACCTCCGGCCTAGATTTACCTTTACCGATCGGATTCTCATATCCCCCAAAATCTGGAGCGAATAAATTTACCTTACGATTATATCTACCCTCTCTCACTCTCTCTCTGCATTTCTCACCAGTGACCCCGCGCAATGTCGAGTACGCCACTTAAAAGTTGCGCGGCGTTTTCCTCGGTCAATGCCTCCGTCAAGCGGGTATTTGAATTTACTGGGCGATTTTTGCGTGACTCGCATATTTCCCCCCGGAAGTCTGCCGGGAGCGCGAAGCGGAGATGTAAAAGGGATTAACCGGCGGGGGTGCTATCGTGTGCTGCGCCGGCTCTCGATGGCAACGCGTGATTTGTTGAGTTATGACCAAGCCTCGTCGCAACAATCCTGTTCACCTGTGTGTACCGCGGCGGGTGGGCGCATTAGCATGCTCGATCCGATTGGCGCGCAACTTCCTCCGCATCACTGTTTTAATCACATGGAGCGATACGCGCGCCCGCCAGATAGTAGCCGCCGCCAGATGTCGGGCTATAAAGAATTCAGAAAAGCGATCATTCGTCAGGCCACACCCTGATCGACTGTCCGAACGGCTAATCTGAAATATTTGTCTCGCCGACGCTCAATCTCCCGCCAATAATAATGCGCGTATCAGCTGGTACTCGCGGGCTGTATTATACGAGAGAAACGGAAGTTCGGGTCGCAGTGGCAGCTGACAAACTGCATTACGATTGCTCGTTCGCCAACAGGCCGACAGAAGGTTCGAGCCGAGCCGTAGACAATGGGCGATATCGACTCCCATTGTCTCCATTGTGACCGAAAGTAGAAATTAAACAAGTTAGGATGGGGGGTGGATTACGCACATGTTTTATAATTTTTCGGAAACACGCGATCACCGTCGGGACAATGCGGAGCGACGCTCTCACTCGAAAGCGCAACGAGAACACTCGGCTACGGGAGAGATTACGGCGAGAGGAGAGGAGGAGACTCGGGAATTCTATTAATATCGGCCAGCGAAACTATGCCACGGTGTCAACGATGGGAAGCTCGGGGTCTAGCGCTAATGAATAAGCGAACTATTCGCTTAGCCCTCGGGCGAAGCGCAGATCCTCCCGTCGAATCTTAGCCCTCCCCCGTGTACACGCAAGCCCCGTCCAAGGTAATCCTTTAGCGCGGTGTCAAAACTTCCCGTCGCCACGATATGCGCGACGCCCTTTTTGAAAAATGGCCCTTTAAGGATGCGCGACGTGAACTATCAGTTGCCAGGTGTGGCAGAACCGATCGATCACACGATGATTTTATTGATTACAGCTGGATCGAGAGAGGGTGGCGGCCGGAGATACCCGGTGATCGTGTTCGTGCATGGCGAGAGCTACGAATGGAGCAGCGGCAACCCTTACGACGGCAGTGTTCTCGCAAGTTACGGGGGTGTCCTTGTCGTCACCATCAACTACAGATTGGGAATTTTGGGTGAGTAACACTTCCGCCTAACTCACCCCGTTTTGCCCACCACTAATCGTCACCGACTAATCTACTATGCACTGGTCTATCTCGCTCCATTCCACCAGACCGCAGAGCTTCAATGAGCCAATATACTAAATAGGACTTTGCATACCACAGTCCCAAATATATTCACCGACACCACTGGCACAAGTTACTATTGATATATTGCAACCCTATCAGCTCGAGGATGTCTCCATTGCGCAAGTTTCATGAATACCAATTCCCAAGTAAAGAGAGAGAGAAAGCTTCTCATTGAGAGCAAGGGCCAGGCTTCATTTGGTCCTTCGCGCGATGCGTGATTGAATATCCACTCGACACGGATATATCTACACCGACGGAAAGTTGAAGCGCGGGCGAAGTCGATCCGCAAACACTTGGGGGGCATCCTGGTGCGCTCGGAGCAGGGGATTGTCGGTGCGCACCTGTGCCGGCTTGCAGAAGCGCACACAGAGAGGGCCAGAACGCACCGCTTGAAAATTGCGTATTACCTCCTGGCAGCCGGTCGTTAAACGGCGATAATCCCCCGGCGGATGAGCGTGTTGACGTGGAGTGCTTTTAAAAGCGGCGGAGTCCCGGCTATGCCACTCGCATTTAGGTACTTACCGGCAGACGGAGGGTCGCCGACGGAGATAGAGCGCGTCGCGGCGTGGATACAAGTGCACGCGCGCACATACACAGCCGGAGACAAGCCAGTTCGGCGAACTTAGCGAAACTAATGAAAATACCTGAAACGTGCCAGCAGGAGTGACAAGTCGCGTGGTGGAAGTTAACGCGCGCGCCAGCCAGCGCCAAGGAGGAGCGTGCGGCCGCATTAATCAATCCGAACTTCTCTGCCCGGAGGATCAGCCGTAGGACGTCCTCTCCCTCTCGCTCTCTCCTCTGGCATTCATTAGCCCGGGGGACGAAATAAACTCGTGAATAAGAAGCAATGCCGGAATTAAAGCCGATCCCCACCGGCGCGCCGGTGGGCGCCTGATGATGCAAACGAGATAACTTTATTATTCAAGCCGCGAAATTTCACGGCGCAGAGGAGCTCGTCTTGGCTGCGATGCAGGCGCTCGATCGTTAGTTCTCCGATCGTCGGGACCCTACGCTTAATAACGTGCGTGGAACTCGGCGATGGCCTTATTCAAACCCGGTGCTACGTTCTCCTTATACTGCTCGCGGCAAACGTCCTCATCAGTGAAGTAAACGAAGATTTTAGACTCCGATACGGGGAGAATTGGAGCGTTCGCCCGGAAGAAAGTGGAAAGGACATGATATCGAATCGCTGGAATTTCTTCTCGAACCTACTTATCTTTTACTCTCTGGTCTCATTTCGGAGGATTCTCAAATTAGATTCAGATGGGCGGACGATGTGATATTCCTGCTATGTAGAATACAATCTCATCTAATAACCAGCGTTCATTAGCAACATTTTAGCTGTGATAATATGCAACGTAGTCATTAACGCAACAACAAGATTCGTGAAATTCGCTTCCAACTATATATCGCGTTTAGAGTTACTCATTATTCGTAATTGGGGCAAGTACGCGGAACACTCGGCCCTCTGCAGGGTATATTCGTCCGACTGAGATAAAATGAAAATACGCAATTCTAGGTCACCGGTCGTTAATGCGTTAAGATTACCAGACGAACCACCGGGGGTCCTCGAAGAGCTGCCGTTGTGCCCTCAAGTCCGCAGAGCGTAATTACTAAAAGTTGGGAATCGCAGGGGGTTGTGGGCATGTAGAAAAGGGTTGAAAGAGTGCGAAAGAGAGAGAGAAAGGTGAAGGCGTATTTGTCAGGGAGGCCGCACGACGACGACTACTACAGGGATTGAAAGTTCCGTCAAGGTTGCCTGGCAACCCTGGCGACCAAATCTAATAGGAAACTCATTACAGCCAGGTCTTCCGTTTCACCAAACTAAATTCTTGACTCCACCTCCTCGTCGACGGCGGTGTCGCCTTATTCGTGACAACGCCGAGCACCATTCTCAGCTCTCGGCTCTCCACTCGCTGGCAATATAACGTGCGCGCGCGCGCCCGCGCGCCCCTGCTTAGTCTTGGGGATATGATATATTCGAGTGACGCCAGGGCGATTCGTCCTCCTCCGACGAGGAAGTCGGGGGCGCGCGAGATATAACCCCGGTCCGGATCCGCCGAACGTATTTGCGGAAATTGAAGCCGACGCAGTACTTCGCGCGAGGAGATTAATTGCGAGCAGGCACCGTCGTAAGTTTCGTGGCCTCCGCCGTGGCCAGGCGAGCACTACCACCAATACATCAATGATTAGATATATATACTGCTGAATCGCACGGAGCGCCTCAAATCATTACCACCATTCTTCCGTCGGATTTCCACAGATAATAATATTATATCCTGTGCGCCCTCCGCCCTGATCTTGTTGTAGGATCGCGCACCCGGAAGTTATATCGTGCACTAACGGAAGATACGCAGAGTTTCTATTTCCAGGGAATGTTTCCCGAGATAATAAAGTTGCTTCGTGTGCTTTCGTGAGCTCGTATCGTTGTAAGCCGGCGCTCCTTAAATCAGACTTCAATTAGCAAGTTTACGAGGTAATCCTGGGAGGAGCGGGCTCTTAAGCATTTCAGTTGGTAGCGAGCGTATTTGTTTATACTACAAAGTGCAGAATATTTTGTTATATATGGCTTTGTTCGGACTTTCTATATTGTCCTACGAAACAATATACAGTGCGTGATTCACTTATCTCAGAAAAAAATAATGCATTTCATGTGTCAACGCGCCCATTGAGGGCTTGAAAATAGCAAATTCGGGATATGCTTCCTGTACCATTAAAAAGGAACATCCGTCGGAACTGTCAAAAATCGAGATTTACGGCCGGCAAAGCGCGACTTTGACATGCAGATCGATGATAGTGAAACGGAAAAGCTCACTTTCAGGGGGCCACGCACAATGCCCGGAGCCTCTGAACCCAACTCATATTACACAATTTCACAGCCGCAAAAATCTGATTATTGACTTAAATGAAAACAACATGTAGCGACGGCAATTCGCGCTCAACTAACAACCCACAGCCGACTGCGAGAGAGAAATTATCATACGTGCATAACGGTAGCGAGACGGAGGTAACCATTTCCACACTCGTTTTCCCCGTCTTTCTTGGACTCTCGCACGAGCAGGTACAGCAAAACTTGGTGCTACTGGATCAAGTGGGGTGTCCAGGTGCACCGCACAGTGGCAGCGTACCGGAAAATTTAAATCAACCAGTAGCGTTCAGCAGTTCCATTGTAACGAGAAGAATAGGAGACACGGAAGCGCATCACGACAGACACGCCGGAGGTTGAATATCAAATGGGATATGACCGTTTATTCCTATCCTAGGTTTCGCGCGCGCGCTCACTCCTCTTCTCCCCTGGCGGAGCAATGTTTCCAGCTGCCCTCGCAATATCCCGCGCGACCACTAGCAGCCCTCATCGGATCACCGCGATCACCCACTCTCCCTCTCTCTCTCTCTCTCTCTCTCTCTCTCTCTCTTTCCACCCTCGTTTAGCACACGTGGCCGCCGCGCGGCAGGGCAACATTTCAGGGGCGAAAGATCAAATGATAAAATCACCCTCTGCCGCGCGATCGATCGCACGGCAGCGCCGCTCGCAGCTTCCGCATCCGGCCGGCTGGCATCTCTTGACGTCCTCGTGCGCTCGTTTCCACTCCTCGCTCTCCTCTCGCCTCACGCAGTTATCCTCTCCCACCAGCGACGGCACGGCTTGTTGTACATTCATGGGCAATCGCGATCCCACCCTGCCGATAGCTCGCTCGCCTGAAAAATTACCGACCCGATCGTATCATTAGGATTTCATGCGGAGCTCGCGGTCCATCGGGCTCGGGGAGTGTGATTAAAATGGAGGTGCGACTCCGGATTGGATCAGGCCTAAATAATTGTTTAATACTCCCAGCGGCGACTCGCCGTTTATAACTTCGTGTATATCGCGCCGCTCATAATTCCCACGAGCGCGGCTGCCTTTTGAGTGGCCCCGTTTGCCGCGGAGATCCGAGATTCAAGGAGGAGGCGTGATTTACTCGAGGCTGTCGTGAATCGCACTCGTAACTTACACAGTGGGAAATTGTACGTATAATTCGAGGGGAAACGTAAACGCTATACGGGCGTAGTCACACTGGATCGCGGAGACACGAACTGCCCTCTGGCACCGGCGAAAAGTATAATTAAATTACGAAACCTCTTTTGCCTAAAGATCAGTCCAGTAAATCTATTCGATCTAATAAAAAACCTTCCAAAAAGAAATTGCTAACCATCTTCCGAATCCTCACGGAAAATCTGGCTACACTTAACCGACACACGTCCATAAATTCGTCATGTCACCAATATCTGCGTAGAGATATTCATTCTAAAATCGGCGACAATTGCTCGGATTAATTATTGGCGAATTTACACTTTCTATTTCCATTCACCGAATGAAATTCTCTACTGTTCTCCAATCCACGGCCAACAGCAGGTACACCGAGTCACACCATTGCCCTAGTGCAGTTGCGTGTGTGTACGTAGCTCCGAATTGTTTTACGGGCTCACGTGTCGGCTAAGTGCCGTAAACGGCTCGCGCCATTAAAATCTGCCTAATACTGGAGCATGTGCACCGCGGGGCAGTTGGTGTGTAATCAAAGCTAAGAAGATTACGTTCATTATCAGGCACTGCATACACTTGCTATTGGGCATTAACTTCGGCCGCTCGTACCCTTAACAAGAGAGGCGTTGCTGCCGGGGAATCTGGGTCAACGATGTTGCGCTCTGTCTGTTAGCTCGGAATTCCTGGCGAATCGATAATTTCGAAAGCTCGTCGAGCGGCCGAAAAATCCGGCAGACGTCCTCGATCTAGCGTACATCCATTCGAAAGGGTGCAGGTATATCGAGATGAAGCCGATAAAGCGGCGAGAGCCTCGCCAAGCACTGCTGTGCTCTAACCGGAGGTGACAAGCCGGCGATTAGTGGATTGTTAACAAGTATAACTGCGAGAGCAGGCTCTCCGAGCCATTATTTATGTAGGCGAGCTCAAGAACGTAATTAATCTCCGCTATCACTTTCACGCTTAAATTCTGCCGGCTGCTGCTTGAATTAGATGGCCGGTATTTACATACATATCGCAGTGAGCGAGCCGCGTTGCTTCGTTAGCATGGAAAAAAGCATATTCGGCTGGGAGCTCCAGTCACCAATGGGGTCACTCCTTAACTTCATTCAGAATCTCCCACCCACCTTCCCTCGTAGTCGTCGGCGTCGCGCTCGGCTTGGTCGTTTTCTTCAGCCCCGTTATAAATTACATCCTGTCTGCCGGGAGAATGGATTGTTTTCCTTTTTCCGTGCACGAGATTCCCTCGAAACTTAAGGAAACGTCCGATCGAACGGAAGTAGGAAGAAAAGGTGGAATGGAAGCGTGTCGGCAGGGCTACGCTTCCGAGGATACAAGCAGCAGCAGCAGCAGCAGCAGCACCAGGCTCCTTGGCTAAGGGTGGAAAGTACTAGTCCGGCTGTATAGAGTATTCCACGGGATTGGAAAGCGCGAGGGCAGACCGAGCAGAAAATAAATATCCAAGATCCTAGTTAAGCCGGAGAAGGCGCGTCGCCGACCATCCTGATCCCCCTTGCCGTCAATATTACAAACTGTATATTACCCCCGTAAGTGTCTACCTTTCTCCCACACTCGCGTCTATTTCTCCCACACAGACATAAACCCGCGCGTGATTCTACAAAACGAATGTCAACGACCTCGCAGTCCTCTGGAAGTTCACAAGTAGCGGCAGATATAGAAGCAAGGAAGCGGAGAAGTCGCCGGCCGCAAAAACTATACACGGGAACCCCACGCGCGCCATATCGCCAAGTATAGACGCGGACAGAAGGAAACTTTGACCGACGAGGTGCATCCCTTCCGGTTATAACCCTGCTTCCGCCTACCGTGCAAACATCATTTCTGTGTGTGCCATATCGATCAGGGGGGGCCGAGCGATATCAAGGTGAAACGATATGCAAAACAAGGCGGCGCGCGAACCCAGCAAATAAATCGTTGGATTATTTGATCGCGCCGTCCCACAGCCACCCTCCCGAATCATTGTTATTCGGGGAACGCTCGCCCTTCTCTTCTCCCATTTTTGTGGCAAAGATAGCCCCGGGGCCAATAACGGTTGTATCGTTCTCGCAAATTTCTCCGCTTCTTTCGGTAGCTCGACGAAGAAATCGGCAGGGGCGAGGGCGGGAGCGCGATCGAGGGGGCCTCTTCTCGAAACCTGCTTGCTCGAGATCTCCTTAAAAAGGGGATATAAAGGACTTGTCGCAAAATAATTTAGAAGGGACACGAAGATAGAGGAAGCAGGCTGGTGCCTGGGAAGTAGGTCCTAAAGAATAACACAAGCCAACTGGTTCGGAGGTCGGCTTGCATGCTAGCAGGACGATGCGAATTAATCCGAGCAGTGGTTACGATCGGTGAGCTAATTACAGCATGATCGGCCAATGGTACGCGAGGGGTAGGCGAGCGAGGAGGACCTGTTAGGTCCAGGGCCCAACAATACGGCCGGTACTAACCATAAGCGGGCTTGTTTTGATTGCAGGCTTTCTAAATGCAAACACAGATTCGCACTTACGGTCACCAGCGAATTACGGCCTGATGGATCAGATCGCGGCATTACACTGGGTGCAGGAGAACATCGCCTATTTCGGCGGCGATCCTGGGAACGTGACGTTGATCGGCCACGGGACTGGAGCTGCGTGTGTCAATTTCCTGATGACCAGCCACGCTGTGCCCGACGGTGAGTACTCTACGTACACTTCACTATTTCATCCAGCCCGACCGTTCCGACCCTCCACTCAGAGATGTTCGCGCGAATACCGGGAATGCATACTTCAGCGCTTAGCGCCAGCTGCCAACAGAGAGCGAGGGAGGGAGAGAGAGAAGGTGCATTTACCAACATCCATAATTACAAAGCAGCCGCCCGAGTTGCACCGGCGCGGGCTTTTCGATGCAGACCTCTTTATAAAATCTTACTGGGAAAAGGGTGAAACCTGATAACACACACCTCGCCCCGTTTCCCAGCGCCACTTTTCCACAGATGCTCTACGAGGCAGCAGCATCCTAAGTGTGATCATAGTCGGAGCTTTGATGACGCAGAGAGAGACAGAGAGAGTGGGTAAATCTAGTACCGGCGTGGAAAGACTCTGGCGCATGCGGACGGTTGCCTCAAAGGATACACATTGAAAATCGGTCAGCGGCGCGAAATGAAAAATTTCCCCGGCTGCGTCGTGGGAGCGGGGGAAAATACGCGCTGGCAGCCTTTAATCGAGTTCCATGTAATTCCAGTCCCCCCGTTCAAGTATGCCGAGAGCGTTGGACGCGCGGCGGGCACTCGCCTCCTGTCGCGCAAGCCTTCGAATAATTAACGCCGTCTCGCGCTAACCCTTTTAGCAACTGACTCTCGAAATCACTGTCAGGATAGTTAAGATTAAAGGATCAACTTTGGACACGCCACTGAGAAAGGGGCGCAGGGGTGAGGCGTGATATAAATAAGGGGGTCACGCTAAAAGCTAAGGCAGAAATCTCGCCGAGATTATTTCCAAGCTTTACAAACGGATATTCACTTTCTGCGAGGGAAACCCGAACGAAAGCGGACCACTCATTTAAATACTGTATATTTTACCTCATGGTCCATTCACTTTTTCTCACGCAATCCACGAAACAACTCCCCTCAACTTCTTTGACTGACACAACGACTGGTTCCTCACTTAGCACAGGAACACAGCCACGGCAGGTAGGCACAATGGAACGAACGTGCGTCTCAGGCAGCTCGGGCGAGCTGCTAAATTGACCTCGCAACAAAGAGTGGCGAAAGTGAGCCCGTAGTGTTGGCGCGAATAGACGAACTTCAAGTTAACAGGGCGGCGCACAATAATTCACCGGCGGCGCGTTGGAAACTGTCAATGAGAGTTAGAGCGGCTGATTTCGGGGCAATTTATAGGCCACGATACACCACGCCATTAGTCGTCGGTGGATAGCCATTGTCTGGAAATGGTTTCTCGGAGCCGAGTGCTGTGGCCATTGGCGAGATCTACGTTGGTGCGGGGGTTGCGCGATGTGTCGTGTGAAAAGGTTCCTCTACCAGTTGCAGTGGTGCAGAGCAAGTGTACGATGTGCTGGGGACCAAAGTTTTATCACGGTTGCTCGCTCCCTGTCAGACGTCCCACAAAAGTCACATCGCGTGAACCCACCACCCACACACACACACAGGAGCATTCACTCCTCGCTCGTGGTGGTGCGCTCAGTTCTAGCTGCTTGTAGGATCAGATCCTCACACGATTACTCGAGAGAGGACGAGAGAGTGTGATAGGGCGGGAGAGAGCCAGGCGTTGCAGGAGGACAAGCATCTCTAACTAGACTACAGAGAAATTCACAGCGCTCTCGCTCCGCGCTGAGTGCACTGAATGAGCTGATCTCGCTGAATGAGCTGAATGAGTTGAGTTGAGTGAGTTGAGTTGGGAGAGCTGAGTTGAAGAAACTGATTTGGGTGAGTTGAGTCGAGTCAAGTCGACTTGAGTTGAGTCGAGCTAAGTTGGGTGAGTTGCGCTGAGTGGACTGGGCTGAGTAAACTAAGCCACTCCGCGATATTAGTACCACCATTGCTATTGCGCCCCATTACAGAGAAGCGGGATATAATTAGTGGAGAACTTAGGGTGGAAATAGGAATGTGCGAGTGGTTGTTCTCCGGTGTTTCGTGCATAACGCGGGATTAACATTTACAATGATCGGATGGCGCTAAAAGGGGGGCTTACAATTCACCTGCTAATCACCGGAGGTTTTATATAAATTCCATTGAACTAAGTGCGAATGAAACGTTGAGAGCCGATTGTTATGTTACCGAGGAGTGGAGCTCAAACGACTTGGAATATTGGTTTGGCCTATCAGCTCACGTCCAAGTCAAAGCTGCGTACTGCTGGCTGTTGCATAGGCCCCTTTGATCGGAGCGATCGCCGGCAATCATCCTTGCGCGGCGAGCGCCTAATCCAACGTATTTAATTCAGGTGAATTGGCCGCGAACCCAGTGGATGGCGGAGCCGGGCACAAGCCTCATCCATCAACCACTGCGACAAAGAGAAGCGGTAGTAACAGTGATCTGTTGAAACCTCCCAATTAATTTGTACTGCACGCCCGTTTCACAACTTCCCTGTCGATATAACCGCCGAGTGTGCTCGCACACGTCACTCTGATTTTCGCTGTTCCGCTCTGGCGAAACTACATATCCACTCAATACTCTAAATTCGAATGTTTAACCCTTCATCGCCGACCTCTATGCACTTCAACGCTGTTTGTTATATCACAGCAAATCGGCCTTTTGGCATTCACTGGCCTGTGTAACATCAGAGTAATCCTAGGAAAGTAATTTACACGTCGCCGCAATGGTATCACTAAAATTACATATTATTTGTTGTAATATCCTCCATCTCTTAAGAGGCGATATATGGCGTGAGGAAAACTCCGGAACGCGGTTTACTGGGCCAACTCGTATTCATACGTCCAACAAAAGCAAGACGTGCAAATAAAATATGCCGCACTCGGCGCAATACATGATTTCGACCTCTGGTGTAGCGTGGGAAGTGGGAAAACGGTATAACCTGCTCATTCATATGCGATTAAGTACAAATGCTCGTGACCGAGCAACCCCGTAGTTAGAGAAGAGCCCGGCTGTACCATGAAAACTTTAAGCAACGCCGGCGAATTCGGGCCACCCCCTCTGCACTCGCAGATGATAATGTGGATCGTTAAGCGAACGGTTTATTAAGCACCCGTTCTCCCCGTTTGCATCTCTAATACTCCCGGAGAAAATGGCGCATTTCCACAGAGATCCCTCGGATACGGTCTCTATACTCGATCTACTTAGTTGGGCCTCCAGCTGGGAATAAAAATGAGGGACACGCGTCCCCGTCTGATAATCCGGTACAAAAGGAAGCGGCACGCAGCGGCGGTCAAATTCGCCGGGGCCTTTTTGCTCGCGGGGCAAACAGTTGGCGGAGGATGAAATCTGCGGCTTTAGCAAGACAGTGAGAAGGAGACCGAGAGAATTTAGCAGGGAAAGAGATAAAAAGCGGAGGGAGCGCCGTTGGCGGCAGCCCGACGAAGTGGCTCGTTCCGTATTTCCGCTCACGTAGAGAAGCGCCGTGGAATCTCCGATATCCTAATCACGACGCGCCACGAATTGTCTATGACGGCCCTCAAAATGCCCCGAATTCGAACACGCTCGAGCAGTCTCCCGAGCATAAGCGCGCACCCCCTCTGCTATAACACTGGCAGACAGGGCCTCGGGAGGAACGGAAGCGCGCGCGCGCGCGAGCGCCCTTTTAACAAGTGGAAGGGATTCTATTATTTTAGAGCCGGCGGGGTCATGTAGCCGCCATTTGTTAGGAGGTCTATCTCTTAGGAGAATCTCTGCAAGGGTGAAATATCACATGGCTATGAAATTCAAGGGGCAAACCGCGCGCCGCACGTTTACAAATGTCGCCGGCCGACTGAGACTGTTGTCTACGCTACTACGTATATGTATATTGATTGCAACCGCGCCTGCTTTCTACACAAGTTGTGTAACGCTCGAAGCAGAAAAAATGGCTAACCGCGCGCAAATTGCCTGGAAGAACACGAGGCGACGGAAAGATTCCGTTGCGCGTGCGACGGTAATTAATATACTGGCAGCGGGGTCTTTTTGTTGCAAAAGCGGCAGAAGACTAAGGGTGCAAAAGGGGAAAAGGAAGTTCGGAACGTGAGAGCACGTACCACGCTCTAAAGAGGAATTCCTGTCCCCCTTTTTCCACTGGGTCTGCCGATTATACACGCTCTTAGCGCGCTCGATACTAATTGCAGCGTTGCGCACTCTCATGTATAGTGCATTAACTCTCACGCCAGGACTAAACTGCACACAGAGTCAAATCATGGAATCTACTGTTCAAGGCCGATGACTTTTCACTGCTTCCAGCAATCCTTTGAACTTGCAGTGTCTTTCGGTTAGCTGAATCTAATTAACGCGCTGGAGGCTAAACGCGAACTTCGCCCGCGTCGTTCATGTCGACGCAATTAATTGTACCACTCTATTTCACGTTATTAGAATAATTAGTTACAATCAGTCCCTTGCAATATACGCATTCCCACGTGATATTACTTTTATAACCATAATTCACATAGTACATAACAGTTGCGTTAAAAGAGTAAGAGAAAATTAGTTCGAGAAAATTCAAGTACAGCGGGACTTTATACGCGACAGGACATCGAGTGCTTTCAACAACGGCGCGTATCCTCGAATCATAAAGCCGCATGCACGGCGTACAATATCACTTTGCGCCCGCGCCCTCCCGGTGAAATATGCTCGCGCGCGTGAAATTGGAGCAGCAGCGGCGGCAAAAGTGTCTCGGCGAAATTGAGGGCACTGACAAATCGTCGAGTTTTCTGCCGTTATTTCGCGGCCGGCGATACTTATCGGGCGCCGAACCCCGAGATATCTCGGCTTTAAGATGCGGCCTAGCAGAGCCCTCGGTCTACGATGCACTCGGCTTTATTCCACGACAGACGGATGCGGCCCTGGAGAAGAAGCGGCCGCGGGATGAAAAGGAAAAGACGACGAGGAGGAAGAGGAGGAGGAAGAAGAAGGAGAAGAAGAAGTAAAAGAAGAATCGGCGAGTTAGAGGCCGACGTATCGCTCCTCGTAAAGGTGGATCAAATCCCTCGCCTAACGAGGTCATTTCGCCATCCCTGCACTTCTGACCGCGCGCTCCCTTTCTTCCTCTCTTTCGCCCTTCTCGCACCAAGGCTCCTTGCATCACCGTCGAAACAGACCGCTCAGAAATGATTCCTTTCTTCTCGCCAAGTGGGGTGACTAGACGGGGGCCACAAGCCGAAGCGCACCAGGAACGACGACGAACGTATTCAATAAAACATGAGACCACCGCGCCACGGAAATCGATACTATCGGCCACTGTTTCTTGGCGGACTCTCGATTAACAGGAATAACCGAGTCCCCGATATGTCGGACAAACCGACTGAATCTACTAAGAAACGTAGGGCGGGACGATCCGAAGCTCCCGGCGTCGCTATCAGAGATCAGGACCAACCAAAGCAGCCGACCTAACAGAAACCGACGGACGAGGAGCCGCTGTCGGGCGAAAGGATTTTCCCATGGAAAAAGTTGAAGCGCTGGCCGCGAAAAAATGCCCGCCGGCATTTTCGAGCGGAAAATGTGCAGCTAGAGGGTGGCACGGGGGTGGAAGATGAGGCGGAAACACCGGATCGATATATCCAGTATTGCTATAACGTTCGATGCCCATTACCTGTACTGTGGGATGACGTATAGCTGCTGGCACAGCATGAGACGTGCACACGCGCGTACGAACGAGAATCCTGCACCGTCGGATAGAGAGCTTGAGGGATGTTGGGGGGCACAGGAGATGACGGGGGACACTGAGAGAGGGAGAGTAGATGTTGCCCGAGGCAAGAGAGAGAGAGAGAGAGAGAGAGAAAGAGGGGGCGGGGAATCGCCATGTAGGCCGGGGCATCGATTCGCGTGCACCCTTAAGGTCGTTATTAATGAATTGCCGTACTCAATGAATCGACGGATGGCTCGTGATCATTTCTTTAATGCACCGCAATGCCGCATCCGATACTCCGCTGTGCGCTCGAGCTCTCTATTAAAAGCGCCCGGGAACACATTCGCCGGGGCTCGACGGGAAAAAAGGAGGCCGGAGAACGGAACGACCCGCTTCGCTAGTCTCCCTTTCCCATCCCTAATTAGGAGGGTAAACGCTGAAAAATGTAATCGTTGTGGCACCGGCTTTTATTTCGCCTCGCTCAGCCATCCGTTCTAGCGTGTCGCTGCTGGCTTTACTAGTGCGCGATCGAGTACAGAACCATCGAATCCAGACGTAAAACACAGCGCATCTTTCAGTAATATTTAATGTACTCAAGGCTGTTAGACGCGAGCTAAAAGTGCCAGTGTTCGCGAGGGGCAAATCTTGTTCCTTGCGAATGCGACCTCGCATCCAGTTCCTGGTCATATTGTTCGCACTAATATTTGAACAACATTCGTCGCTAGCAATACATTAATGTAAAATGTACTATGCAATGGTTAATCATTAAGTTTCAAATCATTGAAATATTTTATTTGTGAATTAAAGGGGGTAAACATTCATGCGCTACGTGAATTTCACTTTAAGTAATAACAAAATAAGGATTCATTATACTGCTATTTACTGCTAACTTGATATTTGCTTATTAGTAGTAATAATTAGCTTATAAGCCCATAAACGTCAGTTCATATTTCAAAAGAATGGAGAGTTTTAGATGTGGTTTGATACTTCGTCGTCGAGCATCAGACGCGCTGTTAACTAAAGGGAAACTTCCTCCACCTGCTTCTGAAACTGTGGCTTTAATGTGACGCGGTAAATAAAGGTAGCACCGAACTTAAGTTCAACAATCTTTCGCAACACACCTTGTAATAACACACCCGCCGCGTCGAGTTTTCACGAAAATTCACAAGAATAGCAAAACTTTGGCAGGCCGAATGTTTTCCCGAAAGGGGTGGAATTTTCTGCTGATTACCGAAGTTACGTGCGCGACGGAAAATCAGCAGCTAACAGAGCAAGTTTGCCGTACGAGGTTTTCAATATTGCAGTATGGAATTTGGCTTTACACATTTCTCTAAAATCATTTTTACTCCAGCATTTTTAATAGTGCAAGGACAATATTATTGCAAGCTCTGATCGATAAGAATACATTTTCAGAGTTTCCACACCGCTTTTTAGTCCACCTCTTGATTTTTTTCAATTTGTTATAAACTACTACAAAAAGTGAATTCGTAAAATCGAATAACGGTCCATGCTGCAACCTCAATAGTTAAAAACGTAGCTTTAAATCAAAAGAGGGCCAATTCTATTAAATAACACTTTCTATAAACAAGTATCCATTAAGATTAAAAAATACTTAACAATCAGATACGTCCTTGACATAAAAAATGCGGATAACAGCTAATACTATAAGCTAGTAAAACATACAAAAACCGGATGTTTTCAACTTTTCCGAAACGCAATCATATTCTGCGTATTCACTCTCATTCTCGTACGAAGATACAGGAAGTCAGGAAGTGAGTGAGCAGGGCGCAGGTAACGGCTAGGTGCAAAAGTTTGCTGCAGTGTGCATATTGAATTATCCGCAGTGCGATTACCGTCAGCGCTGAAATATGTAAGGTGTAATCTCGTTATACCCGCGCGCGTCCGCCATTATACGTGGTTACCAGCGCCGCCGGCAACAAAAATATTTTTAGTGACCGCGCTGAGGCCGCGATGCACTGCACCGGATTATAAATCCAAATGTAATTCACTTAACACCGAAAATCCACACAAAGTCCACTATATCCCGGGACGCAAAAAAAATGCCAAATATTGAATAGCGCGTGATATAAACACACACTCGCCCGAATATCATCCATCAAATATTGCTGCCTCTCCAATCGTATTATGGCAAACATCGACGCTGCATCAAAGAGTGTGAATGGAAATGGCTTCCATATTTCTATCCCGATAACGGCGCCGAAACATATTTAAACGTATTTTATGCACATCTCATATCATGACACACAACGAGCGGTAGTGACAAACGAACAAAGTGCTGCCTTAGTGCAGTAAAGCCGCTTTGACTCTTCAGTAAATAAGGATTATCCGTCTGTATATTTTAAACAAACGGGAGAGAGCATTATTAAGTATTAAGTGAATACAAACTTTAAGGTAGCATTGCCAAGCGCTGATTCTTTTACTAAAACACCTGCGGGAATTGCTTTATATTCACCTTGTACAGGGATACGTGGATACATACACATATACAGGTTAACGAGAGAATGGACAAAAAGTATATTATTCAGATAAAAGTGTCAACGTCGATTTATGATTCTATTGAGAAATATTTGATGAATTAATGTATTGCTCACACTTTGGTATTGATTTAGGAAGTTCGCTCAGTTCCAATACTGGCATGTGTGTACTTTGCACTCCAGCAAATATTTTCACGGGCTATTTTAAATAAAATTTACTCATACATATTAAATTAACCCCTTGTAATTATGATATCTTAATTAAAACTTTCAAAAAGCTATTGCATGTTGTACCGAAAAACCAAACTCGGACCGCGAAGAGTTTAACGCTTATATCTTAAATAAATACCGCTATCATGTCAGCCTCTCACTCCTCTCGCAATAGTGTTAGACTGTTACCACTTGCAGTGTCTGACCATCCGTTGGCTATACTACTAGCCGCGCCGCGCCGCGCCGGTGCAATCGTCGAGTATACTACTGGCAGTGTTGGAAACGTTGGAGCAAGCGTTGATTCCACGTCTACAGTTGAATGAAGATAGTGAAGCATACCGACCACTAGCCTCCGAACGGTAGTCAGAACTAACGGCTCCAGCAATAAGACAGGATTATTACAGAGAGCAGCTTACGAACTAGGCCCTGTGACTGACAGCTATTGGCAGCTGAAAGCCGTCTTCACTAGGACCATATAGATATTAATGGTAGTCGGATTTGATGGTCCGGACTCAACACACCGTCTGGTAGCTCGTAGCGGATTGTACTCTGTAAGGATTCGTACGGGTATTGACAGACTCCAGAATCCTCTAGAGCGATTCATCTCGGCAGAAGTAGTAGCGCGAGCAAATCAAGATTAATGGCATCGATGAAAATTAAACGGCTGCCGACCTCGTATGGTTAACACTGCAAACGCCCTCTGGCGAATAGGCACAGGACTTGTTGTCCGTGCATTTTGTTATTCATAGTCTCTTCTTGGCTGGGTGATTTATTCGACTGTAAAGTAGTGTTTAACGCAGCGAGGAATAAAGAGATAGGCCAGGTGCATGGCAGTGAAAGGAAACGGCCCGTAACCGTCGTCCATCAGAGAGATTAACTGCTCCCAAGATTCGATATAAGTACACTCAGGCTCGAACAAGGGAAAACGTTCGCTCTATTGTCTTAAGCGTGGAGGGGCGGGAACGACAGTGTTATCTTGATTTTACAGCACAACAGGAAGCTATCAGGGCAGGGGCAGTTTGCTAGGTGTATCCGCATGGCTTAGGCGTGTCCCTATCTCTCGGCCCTGCCCTCTCGGAATGTAAAGATGCTGGCGCTGATTGAGAGCACTGGCAGCGAGTTACCATCCGTCGTAACTATATGTGGGCTTCGATAGATCGATCAGAACAGTCTGACATAATTACATACGGGAGGCAGGGCAGATCCTTTCCTTCGGTATAAAGATTAACGAGCCGCGCGATTGGCTTCGAGTAATTTCCGCCGGGGAAACGTGGGAGTCAGTAATAGAACGATCGTTCGCCGGCCGAGTTGGCCAATGGAGTAATACTGAAGAGTTCCTGGCGTCTTTCGTCCTGTAGACGACGAATGCAGTGTAACCTATACCCACATAATCCCCGCCGTCACATAAACCGGTGACGACAACTATTAATGGGCTGTCGTGATGCCCAGTAACCAAATAAGATATCATCTCACAAATTCGTTAACCGACAATTTTGGTTTCAAATTGTAACCAGACGTTTGCAACAAAACCGTTTCCAGTACACCGCGGAAAATAATAACGGCGTTCGGCGACGGACGACTATTTTAACAGCAAACCTCTGTAACGAAGCCAATTTATTGTTCGCCATCACGAATGTCAGTATATTCAACTCAACGATGTTTCATTATTTAACAATATTTTCGGATTCGCTCTCCGATGTACATATAACCATTCATGAATTTTACCATATATCCGTCTGCACGGCGATAATTGAAGGGTTTCGATCTCACTGCTAACGCTTGCACGATTATAATAGACTGTCTCTGTTGGGCGTAAAAAGTACATCGTTTAGTGAATTTATTTGTGCCGATATGCATATAATAACGATTTTTCAGCGTTTTATGTGCATATTGTACCAGAGTCCCGCCGTCCTGTTTAATGCGAAATGCATAATGGAAAAATAATTTACATTGCACGAATATGTAGTCCGACAGAAATCTAACAGATTTTGCCAAATTTAGGTTTGTAGGCTTCCGTAATCTCCCTTGATGTCAGGATGGGGTTGGAACTGGTGAAGGATTCACCAATGTCAGCTTAAATAGATAATTGTTTATTCATATATTTGAGGTATCAGGTATCTTTGTCGGTATCGCCGGGCGGCGATAATAAACTTCCGAGTTTTGTTTTTACCATACATATTTCCGAAAAACTTGAGTATCCTTGATCCGATTAGAATCAATTTATAATAGTATGGAACCGAGGAAAAATGGATGTAATTTCGCTTTCCCTGGTTCACAAAAAGCAACCAAGCTGCAAGAACTAGAAGGTTAAATTAATAACACAGAAATGTTTGCACCGAACAAATCGCAGTCGGACAGTCGGTCATAATTGCATGGATTCAGCTAACAAGACTTACATGTAAGGGTGAAAGAAGCTGAGAATGTAGCTGACGCGAATGTGCTTTTGAGAACGGTCGGGTTCGAGCGGCTGTGACTGAAGAAAGATATCTCTCTCTAACGGCAATGTCATTTTCCAGGTCTCCTGTTTCATCGCAGCGTTCTAATGTCTGGAAGCGCCCTCTCCCCGTGGGCCCTTGTGCGAGGCGCCGCCAATTACGCCCTGCAAGTTGCCAAACACCTAAATTGCTCGTCGGTAAGTGGCTCGGAATCGTATTAACATTTCTCCGTGAATCCTGGTGTGCTGTGGTGGCAAGGGTAACTGGCTGGTGTATGTACAGAGCGGGCGAGGGATTAGCCAGCCCGTTTAACTTTATTCCAACCAACAAGTTTCCAGGTTCGGTGGGGGCATTCCGCCTAATACAATCTAATGGTGGCGGGAAAGTATCGCGAACAATGGGGAAAGGTGACCAAAGGGGCAAGCCACGTAAATTCGCTCTGCGATCTGCCAACTAATAAGTGCGCGCGACGCGCGCGCTGCTTTGTGAAAGGCAAAAGGAGTCATTTCGGCGGAAAGGAAGTCTAGCGAGTGTGATCTAATTTTCGTGCGAGCTATCGCTCGGTTTCGCGCCGGCTAGTGCATCCTCTGTGGGTGCTCGCACACACCCGCGCACACACACTATTTTCGTGTGATGCTCACGGGAGCGTGCATGACTTGCGTTAAAATACACACACACACACACGTAGCTATACATACATGCTCGAGGGTACGCAGCGCGTGCGCGCACTCCCAGAGGAGGCTGGGAGGCTCCGAGCTCACCGCGAACTCCCGAACGCATATTAGCTTAATTGAAACGCATCGTTAATATAATTGGCAGTGCGTAACTAACAGACAGAAAAATGACTCGCCGCCGGAGACCATGCATTTGATATTTTAATTTATGTCCCGTGGCGCATTACGCTCGCCACACACTCGGCATAACGCGCGCGCTCCCACACGTACTCTACTAGAGAGCGTCGAGCGTCGATCGTCATTATGTACCCTGAATTATTCCAGCGGTGGACGGCAAGCGGGAGCCGAGCGCTTCGACGTGGCAAATAAGAATTAATGGAAATACCAGGAGATGAGAGGGAGGATCGAATTTAGAGCGGCGCAAAATGTGTTGTTGCGGTTGTTGCGGTTGTTGGGCGCGGTTCGAGAGGGATGTGCCGCGTGATAGGAGAATGAAGGATGATGGAAGGCTCACCGGAATAGCTGGCATTCGTCTTGGGCGTGGACGGCCTACACTGGCGCGGACGTGGCCAGTGCGATATAGGGCGATTCAATCGTAATAAAAATAGCGGCAAATAAAAGGGACGGACCGATTGAACGGGCGATGACAAAACCGGGGCGGGCGCAGGGCTCTAACTCTCGTTTCGACGGCGGCGACTGAAAAATGTGCGCGCCGGTAAATATTTACTTTCCCAAAGCCCCGGCTGGCTCTGTCCAGCGGTTTTGTGGGGCACTTCGCGGTGGGCGAGATTGACCGGATAAGCAACGCCGTTGTTCCCGCGAACCAGCGCCAGCAGCCAGCCGAACTCGCTCGACCGCTAGCGAACGGCCGCGTTTACGATGGCTCGCTTGCGAACGAGATTCCATTTTTATGGAACAGGTCGAGCGGTAATATCGCGGGAGGAAACAAGTGGAGAGAGCATAGAGCGGGGGGACCAGCCCCCCGGGCCCCCCCTGCTATACTGTGTGACCTCCATGCAACAGCTTCCAGGGCTCGAGCCTTTTTCCCTCTTTCGGCTGGCAGCTGCCCCACTCAAGCAGAGTGTTACCTCGGAAAGCGATTGTACACGATTGCCCGTCTCTAAACAGGCTCTCGAGTAGCGGCCGATTGAAAATGGCGATTAAATTCGATCGGGATAAGCGGGGGTGCTTGTACGCCGGCCGATTGTTTTCCGCCCGGTGCCGCGCGGGGCAAGTCGCCGGCGAATAGCTATGAGCCCGTCGCGTTGTTCGTCAAGTGGAAAAAATAGCACGGGCCCATCGGCCGGCCCGCTCGAATTCAATGGAAAACGCGATAGGATTATGTTACGCCACCCGATGCGCAATCCATTCCGGCCAGACTGCCGCGTGCCAAATTGATTGATTCTATTGCGAGAATCGCTCGAATTCGTCTTTCTGCGAGAGCCCTGCCAATATTGTATCCGCCCGCAGCTCTCGGCGGGCATTAAGAGAATATTACTGCCGCGAGCGGGAGAGTAACTGTTATGGCCGAAGATGAGCTCACACGCGCCGGTTTTACTGCCTTAAACACTCGTGCGCGCGTGTCCGCGCTAGATTACGACTTTTATATCCTCGCGCGATCTACGCGACAAATAAAATCCGTTTAGAGTCGACGGTGCTACCTTAATCGGATCGAAAATGAAAATGCAACGCGCTCTTTAATTTCGGAAGTGGGAGCGTTAAAGATTACGATACGATCGCAGGGCGCGAGAGAGTGTCTGGAGTGTCTGGGCATAATAAACTTTCCACTGACGAACACAGCCGCGCGGCTGCAGCGAGCGTTTCCCCATATATCAGCCGACAGCTCAAGCATATTAGCATATTAACTCGCTGATTAAATTTATCTGTCGAAAGGACCGGAGCGACATTCGGTTGGGCGCGCGTGGTCCGTCGCGCCTGCCGTGACAGACTTCCCCAGTAATTCCCTGGTCGCAATCCCATCCCATTCCGTCGTCCCCGAGATTTCCTGGACACGCGAGCGCGCACCAGATCGACCGACATTCGATTGCGGCTAGCCTCCGTCTACGTCAACCTGGATTTCCAAAGGCGATTACTGGGCCGACGCTAAAGCAATTCATTTGCGTACACTCGAATTAAAGTCAATCGGGGTGCAGTAACCCGTCGCAACTAGATTCCGCGTTGAACCTCGCGCGAAACCGGCATTTACCTCTTCTCCCCTTTCGCTCTGATTCCCTCGAACCCTTTCACCCCGCCAAGCCCCATCCCACTCGCTCTTTATCTGTCTGTCTGTCTGTCTGTCTGCCTGCCGAAGAGCAGCGCATCGTTATAGCCGGGAAACTTTTCCCTCAATGGCCAACTACTGGGCCCGCAGCTTCGTTGCGCAGTGAATTCCGCTTGCGAGCACCTACTATTTCAACGGAGGCGCACTATGTACTTAGCGCTGCGCGTTCGGAAGCTTTTCCAGCTCCCTCTTTTAATTGGGAATGTGTGGTCACCGATACGCGCGATATCGAGTGTACTTTCAAGTTTCAGCGGACTATCTCTGCTTTAACCCGGAAGACTTGCAGTTAATTAAGAACGTATTCCCATGTTGTGCGTGGTATTGTGTTTATGGAGGGTGGCTTTTTTACCCGAGGCAAGGTCCGCGCGCGTGTTGGTGACTCTTAATTAACAGGATACGTTTTCGCGTCGACGATAGGGTAAACGGGAAGCCAGTGGCAGTCAAACGTCATTAATGGCCGCTTTGTAAACATAGAGGAAAATCTCTTATTTTCTTGCAGGAGGCAGCCGACCCGCAATCTTTATTGAGGTGCCTGAGGGACGTGCCGCTCAACGCCTTGGTATCGGTGCCAGTTAAAGGATTGGAATTTGCCCCTGCCTTCGGACCGAGCATCGACGGGGTCGTGATCGATCCAGGTGATCCCGAGGATCAAGACTACACCCTGCAAGTCGACACGATCGATACCCTCAATAACATTTTACTGAGGAAGGACGTCATAGCCAAACTCTCGAGGTACTTTGACACGATTTTTTCCCGGCTTTCTCTCCTTTGCAAGCCCCCCGTCCCTTACCCCTTCTTTTCCATCAGCGCCGTTAGACGCTTTATCGGGAGAGCGTAAAGCAGCAAAGTTTTTAAACTTTAGTGCAGCTTCACTGTCCCAATCAGTGGGATCCAGATATCCGCTGCTTAGAGTAAATATTGGAGCGGAGCGTTGCTCTAAAGCACCACTGCGATTTCTTTCAACGCGCTACAAGGAATACTAAACAACATTGTGCTCGAATGTGCTGATATCAAAGACCTTTACCGCTTGTAGCTACTGTAACAGAGAGTTCGTAACGACTTGAAAAGCAAAGCAGAAAAGATTTGCTAGTCTCAGATTGCTCGGTGGTCTAGCTTTCCCAAAGGCCGGCGTGTTCCAGCGGAACCAGGGAAATCCAATTGAATTCACGAGTACTGGATAGGAACGTAATTTTCCACCGTTTTCCTGAGCACAGAGAGCGGGGTTGCATGTCGGGGATGCCTTTTCAATGGTGGCCGCCTCTAATTCTCTTTCGAAAAAGCGCTGCAACTTTTGCGCTTCGGACGCCCCGTCGCTAGACCCGTTGCCATTTCGAATTCCGCTCTGCCCCGCGTAATCGTGGTGGCTTATGTGTGTGCGTGCGCCAGTGCAAGGCTGCACCGGCGCGCGCTGCAAGCTGGATTAAAACAAAACAAGGTCCTCGTTATGCGACTAAACGGAGCATACTAACTAACCGGGAGGGGGGTCTCGAAAAAAAAGCGGCAGCTCTCTTATTTCAAACGTCAGTCCTGCCCGTCTAGTACGAATTCACCTTTCGCGTTTCTCTTTAGTCTCAACCCACCATTCGCTCTCTTTCTCTCTCTGTCATCTTGCTCCTTCCGCGTTCCGCCTGTCTCTCATGGGGCGCATTTCCGCACACGTTTCCTCGAGAGACGCGATATACAGGGAGGATTTTTTCGGCGCCAGCCTTTATGCATGGTTAACTCGAAAGGACAGCAATTTTCAAAGGGAAACTTTATTACCCCCCGACGAGCAGTGACATAGTAGTGCGTTTCATAAGTTATAAAACACCTAAGTGCGCGTCTCAGAATTCAAGTAAAAGAGGGGATTTAAAAAAAAGACAGATTTCTCGAAGAATGCCCTGCTTGCTAAATAAGGTAGGTTAAAAGGGCTTTTAATAAACGCGGTCGTATTTCTCTGCTGCCAAATTGCATAGCTTGGAATCTCGAAGTGAACAGGGAGTGGAAGGTGCTGGTAGTAATTAGAGTTATCAGGGTAACGTGTATAGTCGGTTATCTTTGTTCCTTCAGCCTATACCCACGTGTCTTAAATACTTGCTCCTCTACGGAGTCTATATTGTGTTTAACTTTCCTTTGATCCTCTATTCTGCTCATTCCTCCTTCGTCCCCACTCATATTCCATCTCCTACAGAATTTATCGTCACACCGCTCCACTCATTTTGCCCCACTTGCTTTCGTATCTCGTCGCTGAACTCATCTATGATCCACTGCAATTATCCCACTGCTTTCTCCCAGAAACAAATTCTTCCAAGCATTCCTTTATAGTCCAAGTATTCCAGTGTCCCCTTTATAAACTTTAAGTGCTAGATTATTTTTAGCACACAGTCTGTTTTCCCAGCGATTGTCTTGGTGTCACAGATCAGATGACATGCACTTCAGCATGGATATTGCGTCACGTGTACCCTCGTTTGTCTGGATCCCACTGCAAATTCTTCTCTCCCATAATTCCTTTACGCTGTCTTTGTTCCTACCCACGAGAAGGCGCGCTCTGCAGTTCGTTTCTTTATCAATTACGCAAGTCTCTTTTCTAATCCTGCATATTTCTCATGCTTTTCTTAACGTCCGTTCCCAGCCGCAACCGCACCCCCCTTACTTTCCGCCGCTTACGGGTTCTTAACGTTCTCTTTGTTTAAGGTTGCTGTCTTGCTCGTTTTCTCTCTCTCTCTCCCTTTGCCCGTGTTGTGAACACCGTCGCCACCGAACGGCAGGGCTAATTTTAAATGCTTGTGTGTTGCCCGACTGGTTTCGTTTTTTCAAGAAATAAAAGCGCTCCTCGGACGACGCTGTTACGGGAGATTGTAGGTACACAGGAGCTGACGGGGATGCAAGATTGCAGGCAGCGCTGTGCACTGAACCGATATAGAAGCGAATGGAAATCTCATTGAGACGAGCGCGCGGCAAGCTTTGCTCTATAATAGAGGATACTCCATATATACTCTATCTTATATTTTGCGTTGCGCAATATTCGACTGTAATCGAATTTATGGAGCAGCCTGCACTAACTTTGCGCGCCGCTGCCCCAGGAATCAATGCGAGATTCCGCAGCGAAGACGGCACAATGGGATATGTCAGCATTAATTAACTATTATTTTCCGCATAAAAACTTTGCGCTCCACGTTTAATCCCTTCAAGTCCCCCCGCCATTCTTTCCTGAATACATTGCTGTTCGCCGTTATAGCAGCGAGCGGGCCGCAGAACACTTTGCGGTCGCAGGTTCCTGTCTCCGACGGTTAAAATTAAAGGGACTCCTCGGACGAAGGTCGTTAAGTAGTGCACTTTTGCGCGTCCTTTAACGAGGTGAATAAAAATGTTTGGTCGAGAGTTCGTAAAGATTCAGTCGGGCATCAATTCACGCAGTGCGCGCGGCGGTGTTTTTTAGCAGAATAACGCGAGAATGCCGAGAGCTTCCGTCACAAAATGTTTGCGCGCCCGCTATGTTAATGCTTCCTGTATATTTGAATCCCATTTTCCGGCGTGCAAAGAACGGGATTACTTTGCGGGAGCCGGTTAAATAAAAATAAATTGAATAGTAAACCATCCCCCAGTTTAGCCTGTGCTGGCAATTGCAATTATAGAGCCGGCGCGTTTTATTAACGAAATATAAATACTGGTCGGGTAATGCAAAACTGGGCTTGCGTCGAGAGCTGGTGTATATGTATACGAGGCGAGCGAAATCCAAGTGTGTTTCTATTACAGGTACGACTTGATGATCGGTGTGGTGCGCTCCGAGGCGTATTTGTCGCTGACCGCGGACGACGCTCAATATGGGATCGAAGCTGACCGTAGAACGAAGATTCTGCGGGAGTTCGTTCGCAACACGTACACGTATCATCAAGCCGAGATACTGGCGACAATCATCAACGAATACACCGACTGGGAGCGGCCGGTGCAGCATCCTGTTAATATAAAGTGAGTGTCTACTTGCCGGTGAGGCGGTAAACTCACACCGAGGGAAACTTTGCTGCGCGCCATTTGAAGTCGGCCCGTAAAAGTCGTCGAAATCAGTTTTCGTATTCCAAGACACACTGGAGGACGACTATGTACCTCGGGAAATATCACGCGCAGAGAGGCGAAGCTCGGCGGGCATACTATATACGCACGGCATCATAAAATCTCGAGATTTTATGAAACGACGTGGGATTGAACTTTTTTTCTAGGGATGGAACCCTGGAAGCTTTGGGGGATGCGAATACGGTGGCGCCGGCTACGAGAACGGCGGATCTACACAGTCAATCTCATCGAAACTCTTATCTCTACGTTTTCGACTACCAATCGAAATTCGGAGATTATCCCCAGGTACGTCTGAGACCTCGTGAAATTTTATTCTCGGTGGGAATCGCTCGGTGCCGACTTAAATGCTGAGCTACTTTCCATGAGACTGTAAACAGACGAGATCTACCACCACATCGCGCAAATGTTTATTGCTCGATATTATTAACACTTTGGTAGCAGCGACGACTCATTACTGAAGGTTTTAGAGGGTAGTGGTGCGATTCAAATCTCCTTCATTTTGCACACCCTACCTCTCTGTGCTTCGCCCTCCACCACGATTGACGGAAAAGAGTACTGCAGAGGAGACAACTAAAACGTAAACTAACTTTAAAGTCCACTTTTCACCTTAACACGATTACACGACCGCTCGTTACCGTGCTCGGCCCATTCCATTTTCATTCTCAGGTATATTCTCTGGCGCAAAGCATTCCGCCGTGCCCCACTTTATCCGATTTCTCGTTTCCGCTGCGTATCGATCTTTTAATGACGCAATGCTGAAAAAAGCACGATAAAAAATAAATGAAAAAGAACTCCGAGTGCAGCTTGCCCCAGTAATTGAGTCATATCATCCGAAAGAATTGAACATTTTTCCAATGAGAAATAATTACTCGTCGCAGTTCCCAGTTCGGTGGTTGGTCAGAAACTTTCAACTGCCAGTGCACAAAGTAACCGAACGTACCATTCTCATCCCAAAGTATTAATCTTTCCACTCAACTTCCAATCGCTTATTCGTCACGGCAAGTATAAAGCACGCGTGCAAAGTCGCGCAAAGAAACAAAGTGGCTCGACCGCGAGTAGTCATTGGGAATATTGTCGCCGGTGCTTTTTCTCCCGGCGCACATTCACTCTTAGCTTTTTCCGGCCATTCAACTGTCGTGCTATTGTTCCAAAAACTTCGACGAGCTCCCGCAGCTCGCGGAATGCTTAACATCCGCCAACGTGCAGTTCGGTGGAGCAGCTTGATTAGGAAAGACGATGAAATTGTCTCGTGGCGCCGCAAGCGAATTCCGTCCCAAAAAGGGGGGCGAACGTTACCGAGCCGCGCGGTGGCAGGTGCGGGGAAAAAGCAGCCGGGGTGGACGAGAGAAAAAGGCGGACTCGGCGACATGCGGCGGAAGGTTCCTGGCAATTTTCTGAAGGGGGATGTCGCAGCCCAGCTACATGTCCAATATGCCAGCGGGCGTATGTTTCCGGCGATACTCCCGCCGGAAACGGGACCGGGGGGCGAACGGGAGCGGCACATTTTTCGCGCAGCGGCCGCGACAGCCTGGTTATTTTCCGTCTAATTACCTCATTTCCGCGGATAAAGCGTCGGGAAGAGGGAAATTGCCCGGCATGGATGCCGGATGCTGAAACTCGAGCGGCAGGAAACTGCGCGTGTCTCTCACTCGCACCCCCTGTCTGATAGTATCGCCCGAGAGAAACTTGCCGCCTGGATTCCCCTATGCTGGTACCGGGCTACGGGGCACACGCATCCTCCAAGAGTCCGGCCACCACACGGCGCGAATTTCCCCCCGGGAATTAATATTATCACCGCCTCTGCTCACTTTCATTCTCGGCCGCACACGGTAATCCTGCACACGCTCTGCCCGCTCGCATGCGTCGTGACGTTACACGAAATCTTACTGGGAAATCGGCCGTTACGGGCTCGCATTAGCGAGATTATTTCGTGTTGTCACGACCACAGCCCACTTCGAACGACTTGCCATTCTCCAAAGGTTATTTCGAAAAGTCGACGAAATAATGTATAATCATGCGCGCACGTACATACATAGTACTTTGCCACTCTTCCTAACAAATATTGCGTCAACCGGGTAAAATTAGGAGAAGTATCGTTAACTTATTGTTAAAGTTAAAACTTTTAAATATTAAAGATTTGCGAAATTATACCTTCAAAAAAATGCTGAAACGCAGCACTGTCATTCTCAGCGCACGGAAGATTAATTGCGAGGGGCAACCGATACCCCATCAGTTGCCGAGCGTTACTCGGGAATAGGCAAAAATAAAAGTTTTCATTAGGCACTGAAGGATTAAGGGGCACCAGGCGTGAACGCCTATAAACATGAAAATTAAAGCTGACACGCAAGTCCCCAAATTAAATTCCGACGTGGCGCAGAGTGTAAACTTGAGAATCTGCTTGAACGGCCTTGCTAGCGTCCGCAGATGTACGGTGCCGAGCAAACTTTTACAGCGCTAAACTTTGTTTATCACGGCAGTGTCGACATGCAAATCCAATTATTCGGAATTAAGGAACGAGCGGGAAGATCTCAAGCGCTCGGACACGACAGCTTGTAATTAGAAAAAGCACACATTTTCCTGGGAACATTGTTCACGATGAAGGAAACTTCGTGTTTCGCACCGGCCCTTCCTCGCAGCCGGCCAAATTAAGTCTGCGGAATGCTCGCAGAACGTAAATGGAAGTCCCGAAGCTTTATGTTAAATGTCGGCTCCTCACCGGTAGAACCAAGGGGTGCGCATAGTATTTTGTACAGGTACTGTATACGGGCTTTTCTCAAACCCTAAAGCCAAGTTGTTGTACTTGTTAAGTACAAGACTTCGGGGAGTGGAGGGGATACCGAGCGGTGATGCGTCGTGCAAACATGCGTAACGGGCCGGGTGCGTGTGTAATTACCGAAGGAAGTTCAAAGCTTCGGAGGCATGGTTAAATATAAATTTGGTTTATAGTGTATGTATGTACATACTATTCGCGCAGGGTTGCGGTGAACCTAACAGAGAGCAATCGTGGCCTGCTACAGCACCGCATAAATGAGCCTGTGCATATTGGAACCAAACTGAACCAAACTGAACCAAACAATGAGAACTATCGACGAAGGATCCGATATCGTTGTTCGCCGTCAGAAATGACACTAGCAGCATAATATTGTAAATACTGTATTCGAGTAATTGGTCGCTTCCATCTAAAATGACCGGAGATCGCATGAATAGCAAAAGGTTAGTCCCAGAGATTTTCAAAGGCATATTACATGCATTCTGAATGATTATGCGCATAAACTCTTTAGAAATATTCAGCTGTCCATATTTGTTTTATAGGACATAATAACTAGGACACTATATATAAAGTATGATTAGCTGATGCCTTGACTTTGAACAACGGGCGGACATCATGTTTATAAGATGAGATGTTCAGTCGGGGTGCAATATATGTGAAGAGATTGTAGATATCTCATAAAGAATACTTGGTCGTTAGTAACTTGTGAGGATAGCCATCGAATGTCTTTGAGAATAGTCCAGTTTGCTTTGGCCAAGCTGTTCTTGAATATAAATCCGGGAAATGCAGCTCTCATCCTCCCACTTGAACGATTCCTCCCTTTCGTTCCCACAAGTGCGTTCTTACAAGCCTCCATCCATTCCACCGCTGCACTTTGACCTGCTTCCCATTCGAGGCTCTCGTTCACTTCATCTTTATTTTCCAGTTCCTCCTTTTTCGGAGGAGGCAGGGGGGTGGCGTGCGCCCGCTGCGTCTTTCTCTCGCCCTTCTTCTCGCGGTTTATTTTGCATACGAATACCCTCCTTAGGTGGCGCGACCGGGTCATCCGGAGGAGCGAACGCGGTCTTCCCCCGCCTTCCTCGAAAATGCTGAGCCGTCGAACGTCGACATTATCCCCTAGACAATCGCGCAACCAACATCGCGATTACGGCCGACCGAATTTCAAGTATATTAATTCCTGAGCTCCTCTAGTTTAAAAGCCTTTCTCGTCGGGATATCATTACCATTGTAAATAGAGAGCTTTTCCGTAACGAAGTACAGGATGCCTCGGGCAGAAGCCGGCAGGTCCTCTCGCGCGCGCGCGAATCTTTCTTCTTTCCTTCGTGCTACTTTCCGCATCTTCCCTGTTGCCAGTTCGTGTTATTAAGTAATTTCAGATTTTTCTTCTTCGTGCTCTTCCAGCGGCCGGGTGCTTAATTATGCCTCGAAACGATGGGGAGCCTCCGCGGGGAGGGGTCTCGCTTATATGTATGTATTTGCTCTCTTGGCTACTACGGCTTTCATCTGTTGGAACTGAGAGTCCCGGCGAACGCTTGGTAGCCTTTCATTAATTATGAATCACAATTTCGCCGGGATCCCTTTCCAGCTAATATCTCACCCACTTTCAATTCTTGCGTTCCGGGTGAAAGATTTAGTTTCATCCGCCTCAATTACTTTTCCTTTTTCCCTGCCCTCCAGTACGTTTGCACCGCGCACACCCACTCTCGCCACACTGCACTCTTTCCCCTTTCTGTTTCGGCCGGTCTCTCGCTTGTCCTGCTTGTTGAACCGGCCGGCGGCCCTTCAATCCTTCCGGCTGAAGTGTCACAGGACGATCGATATATCGGCTTTTCTGGCATTCCGAGGATGAGCGCGATGACGACGCGGCCAGACGCCACTGCAAACAAATCCGGCATCGGGCTTAATTAATGAGACTAAAGTATCAATGTCCATGTACAGACAACGGCAGAAGGCGTCTTGTCAAGTTCGCCAAGAGCCATCATCGACAGAACACGAGCGTATCAGCTGATTCCTCAAGCCAGAGTAATCAAAAGTGTATTACTGAAAGATTCGCGTTCCGTAACGGTACAAAGGGTTATTCTACTTCCTTGAACTCTTCCTAACAGAAAACAAGTCAAGCACTTTAATGTTCTCGTAATCCGGTAAATTGAATGTAAATTACTCAAATTAAAAGATCCAAGGATTCTCCGACTTGAAAGGGGAACCTAATTCATTCTTTTGATTTTATTCTGTAAAGAAGGCCTTGTAACTCGTTAAGAGCTGCCAAGAGACTGCAAAGATTTCACCGTAAAATGAACCCGTAGAAACTGTACTCCCACGATTATACCGTCAAGCAGCACGATGAAAGAATAAAGAGAATCTTGAAGCTTAGGGCGGGCACGTATCCCGGCATACTCATCCGCCTCTTTCCCTATCAATATCTCTATGGCCCTCGAAGAGGCTTCCTATCCTGTGAAATATGGCAAACGTCTTACGTCGTTAAAGCGCCATCAATACTTCAGTTACAGGTTTGATAGCTCGCTCCTCTGTAGCAGTAACATGAAATCATATTAGAATGCATTGCCACACCCACCCAAGTCTTATACCCATACGTATGAAAAGTAAATCCAATAATACACATACTTTCAACTTTCTACAATATTCGCGATGTGGTGGTAGGACGGAAACTTTAATACCGCATCTAAAATTGATTGGAATCTTGTCTATTTTTATAGTTGTACGTGTACGAAGACAAAAAAAAATGATCTAAATCTATTTTTTCCCCCACAGAGGCCGGGTTGCATTCACGGTGAAGATCTGCCCTATTTTTTTGGTGCACCCTTGGTCGGTGGCTTATCTCACTGGACGAAGAATTACACGAGGGCGGAAATAGCCCTTTCGGAGAGCGTGATACTATACTTAACGAACTTTGCGCGCACAGGGTGAGTCGCACAGATGTCCGTCGTGAAAGTCGTGCCACGAAAGCAAAACCTTCGCCGCAGGACGATAAAGTATTGACGATTATTCTCCCTTCAGAAACCCGAACGAGGGTACGCCGGATCCGGGAGCAATGGGTTCGAGGCCGGAGAGAACCAAGTTCAAAAACATCGATTGGACCGCCTACGAGGCCGTCCACAAGAAGTATCTTAGTATAGGTGAGCACCCGAAACCCCACATTTGTATCCCTCTATGATCATTCTAATATGAACAAGAGTGCTCAGCAGGATTTCCAGGAGAATTAGTTATAAATTATTTTAAATAATAATTTCGGTATTGAAGAATCTGTATTTATACTTTTCTCTCCCTCTTGTCTGCTACAACAATCACAGAGAAAGACAAATTTAATTGCATTCACCTTCTAATCGGAATTTCCCCGCAATTCTTTTAGAGCGTGAATGAGAATTGAGAGACAACGACAGAGTTCTGTGGTGGTTCAGTGCCACTTGAGCCACTTCAAACTATGCCGCGATGCACTCCTTTTTTTAACACGTTGATCTCACACCGCGCTCATACTTTTCGTGTCCTTCTTTGCCGGCTTCGTGTCGTCTACATACCGTCGTTTCACCCGGCTCTGTGAAAGGGGGGCGCTGCCGCGACACAATTCCACCGTTCGGCTAATTAATTAACTAGCAAGCGGGAGACTAGGCCACGCGATTTGTATACGGCGTGGCTGGGCAGACTCGATTCTTGCCGAGCAGTTGTTTATGCATTCCTGCGGAATTCCACGGTGAAGAATGGTTGGGAGGTGGCGAACAATGGAGCGCATGAAAATTCAGTTCCACTAGAGAGCAGGGAGCCTCGAACAATGTCACGATATAGTCATACATAGAAAGGGTCAAGCAGTGATAGCCCGAGGCTAACCACCTTCTCTTTCGGTGCAACCCAAATATTTCTCAGCTCAATTATGCATACTCCCATTTCAACATTGAACTACTGTAGTCTACTTAGCAGCACTATGCATTCTCCACTCTAATGAACCTGCAGTGTGTACTCGGTCTTAATGTTTTCTTACAGTAGTCATAAATAAGAGATCTCCGTTTTCCAGAACTCAAACCAAAATTGAAGGATCACTACAGGGCACACAGACTCTCGTTTTGGCTGAATCTGGTACCCGATTTGCACAAACCTGGTACGGATGACGTTCCAAGGTCGCATCACCTTTTGGACACGGAACAGGTATGATGCAAGAAAAATATTAATGAATCCACAAACATTGGTGTACTGGCATTCCGTTAATTTGCATTTCCCATTGAATATGTCGCAGGTGCCACCGAGGTTCATTCAAAGGATACCGACGACAACGAGAATGACCACGGCAGAAGTGACCTTTACCGACAAGGGACAAAACACCTCTACCGCGGTACCTAGCGAATTAGCATTCGAGGACTCGACCTCGCAACCTGAGGATGGCTTCGCTGCTTACTCAACAGCCCTGAGTGTCACGATAGCAATAGGATGCAGTCTCCTCATACTGAATGTTCTCATTTTCGCGGGAGTTTATTACCAGCGCGACAAGAGTAACCAGCACAATTGCTCAAAGAAACGTCAGGAGAACGGGCAGATGCCGAACAACATTTGCGGCGAACTTGAAACGAAGACGGCCGAGAGGCATCACATCCAGCACATACCGCCGCCGGAGTTCGCGGACCTGCAAAACAATACTTGCCACGTGCCAATGCCGCCGCCACCGCCTAAAAACACGAAGCCCGGAAAGCCTGGGCAGAACCTCATTATTAGTCCTAATCAACTTCAGCAAGAAAGTATGGCAATGAGCGGCACCGGCACACTAAAGAAGGGGCACAACCATCCACAAGTGATGGAGGAACTAAGAGTCTGACTCTAGGGGAATGTCGGACTTCGACGGACATGCTTGTGGTTTAACTGTAAAATACTAAGCCAACTGTTCCTGGAGTTTTTAAGTGATTTCGCGGCCAACGCCACTGACCCACCGAAGAATGCGGATTCTCTGCCACTTCTGAGGAAACTCAAAGTTTCGTCATTCGAGTCGCAGATCGGTGTGAATTATTACGAGTGAGACTTGTGATCAGTGGTTGTCCGATTCTTCGCGGAAACGAGAATAAATTGGAAATAAATGTTGCAATTTTTGTCTGACATTAGGGGAATTAAAGGATTTATGTAAAAGGCGGAGGACTAACGAGTGGCATGCTCTCATTCGCGATAGTGCACGAACCTTGAATTCTTCGATTGCAAAGCGAAGACACTGGTTCTTGACGGTCTCTGCACGGTCGTTGAAGACCGCTAATTGGAGAGACACGCACGATAAAACTAAGTCTGAATATTAAAGAGATACACAAAGGGCCTGTTTTGATGCCTGATCAGGCGAGAGGTACGCCAGGATCGGTAAGAATACGCCAAATATAGTTACCGTTTTCTACCTTTAAAACTGCGACCAACTGCCGAAATCATATAGTCTTCGATTTATAGAGGATTTTGCTGTAAGTAAGAGTCTGAGCACTGGAAAAGATTCTGGCTCTTGTGTCATATGGTTACTATTTATTCAGTTCCATAATATATCCTGTTTGATCTTCAACAAATACTTATATCTGCGTTGATATTATTGTATCATTAATTAATGTTTCTCGCCTTGAAAATGGGAGGATCAACAACTTAACTGGCGATCCTATTTACTTCTACACATCGAATCTTGTATTCTTTATCCCATTCGTGCAGATTATATATACTTGACTTTCGGAAATGCCATACTTATTTGTATATTCGTGTATTTTTGTAAAGTACGTGAATCAGCTGACGATGTGCTAGAGGTTTGAAACCTCCGACCGATTAAAAGCGAGGAAAAGTCCCGGCAGCGTCGATACGAGGGACATTTCTTCATTTCGTCTCGAAGTCTGATAGCGCCATACAGGCGCTGACAGTAGTTTCTACAGCACTGATCGCTTAAATGCTCAATTATAAAAGAAATGCTACCGGTGGAACAGCAACCGCACTCCAACTTCCGCGTATATCCTCTCTCCAATGGTTCATTCCCATGTACACACGTATTCGCAAAAGAGACGCGAGAGGAATTCGAAGTCAGCGTGCGACTAGTGACAATTTACAACTATAACACCATACTGCCAAATGTTTGGGAGAAATATGTACACACCATAAGGAACCGAAGACGGCGGTACCAGGCGAACTCTTGATAAAGACCGCTAGATGTAAAGAATGAGAATCATAAGAATCCGAAATCTCGTTGTTTAAAGACATATAACGTATCGCAGCTCGAGCAGAAAAATAATTAATCGTTTTTAATGACGAATCGAGTTTTGTAGAAAAGTGTGTATCGCGTTGCGAGCTGTCAGATATAAGAAAGAGCGAAAGGAGCAGGTGAAGACACTTAATGCAACTTATGAGAGTGGGTGTGTGGTCTAGACTGTAAATAATGAGTAATTAACATTAGTGGTTCGTCGAGTCGCTGATATTGTTATTGACAATGAATCGAAGTATTGGTGAATGCTGGTCTGGATGAAAAGTAGGGGATGTTGCGATTTGTAATCGCAGGTGGATAACTGAGATGGTTTGTCAGCGTAGCCTGATGCACTGGACGTAATTTTAAATTTGTATATAATTGACATTACAATAAAGTATGTAAACAATTACTATCATTCGACGGCGCATGTTTCATCCTTCAATTTCTTTCACACGTAATAAGATAGTATAATTACTCTTGCGTTATGGAGGGGACTTTTGAATACGAGATATGATAATCAGTCGTAGCGTGAAATACGAAAAAAATGTCTAATATTACCCTGAAGAACCACGCCGCATTTAAAACGAAACTCACCCCCACCCGCCTGCGTAATTGATGCGCCTCAATGTGCTGGTCACGAGCCGGGAAATTACCATTTTTATGAGGGGTATAAAAAGGAACCGAGTGGAATCCTGGGTTGCGGTGCATATTAACAACGAGATTGAAACAAACGACGTGTCTGGTGAACACAAATCTTTATTCTTTCGTTTGCTCGAAGCTCCACTATTTTAATAATGTAGACGCGACATACAGTTATGACAAGTTGCAAAAACCTCTGTGAGTTCTCGATTTCAAACTAATAATACGAGACTGCATCTAAGAAACGGTGTGTACACAAAGTCGATTCTTGATTTCCTTGCGCCGCTGAAACGACAGACGAACTCCACGCTCAGAGATGCATGCTCGCAACGATGGTAAACTCTAGGCTAACGTTTCATGAACACTCGTTTCCTGCGATTCTATCACACCTTGTATATACGCGAAAAGCACATATAACAAGTACCTCGTAAAAAAGACATTGAACCGGGGCAATAATTCGGCTACATCTTCGCGCCAGCTGGAATCAAGAATCAAGATATCACCAGATGGTCTAGAAACGCATTATGTTACAACTGTCCAAAGTATTGCCAAGCTTGCAACTGCTGAGTCTTAATGCCAAATAGAATTCCGACAGTGAATATTGCCAACGTACAATCCTTGATTCCAACGGAATCGAAAATATGAGGTATAGACCATCAAAAGTTACAATCGGGCAATGCGGATAAGAACACAATCCAGTAATTCGATCGAATTGGTCTAGAAAGCACGTGTCAATGAATAACAAACTATATTCAGAGCGGATGGTGCTTTCCTCTGTATTAGCGCTTAGTACTTGGCATGGGTTTGGCGCATTTATTCTATGGTTTAATAGAATAATATATCGTGCATCGTTCAGACTTATTTTAAATGAGGCAAACTGTCGAATGCCAATTCGGTCACAACAATCAAGTTCTAGTCGAAAGCAACTTTTAACACAAGACACATCAACATTCCTATTCATCCCCTCAACACGTTCTTCGAGTCGCAATACTGCGTCTCCTTCTCCAATCGCGGTTCGTTGTGGTTCGGAGCGGACAAAAGCGTAAATCAACAAGGACCAGTACATTCCCTCTTAATAGATACTTGATGCGGCATTATCGGCATTCGCGTCGGCTACAACTATGTAGCTCCAAGCTGAATCATAGACAACCGCGACTGCTACTTGCTAGTGTCTCGCACAATGCTATAGTCAAACACAAAGAATAGCAGTGACCACTCTCAATTTAATGTTCACTCTTCCGACAAATCCCGCTGACAGATATACGTGTGGGTGTATACAATATATTAGTCATAAATGCACTTGAAAGTCCGGCCTAGTCGGAACGCTCGTGCTGCACGTTTGCATCGCGAAAAACATATCAAAATAGCACTAAATCTTGAAAGCAGAAGGTTTAACTATCACGCTAGTAAAATTTGATTCATGTAGCGTCTTTGGTTTAGTCAGTGAGTTGCTTTAGTCGTACGATCCCGAGCAATAGTATTCCAAAGACAACGTGTATCCTTTCGTGAGAAAAATTGTTCCGAGTAGGCTGGCTCAATTGGCATTATTTGTTCCTTATCACACAAAAAACGATACATCCAGTTCCTGCAGCTATGACAAACTCCCGCTCGCATAACTCACTTGCCGAAACAGAGGGAGGGAGAGAGACAGGGAGAGAGGGGGGAGTCCCTCTTATCGCGAGCAATTAAGGAATTCTTCCCTTAGGCGTTAAACTCGACATAGGCAAAATTAGCATCGCAAGATTACGTTAGCCTCGGTATGGAAATTGGAAAAGTTGTTCTAATCTACATCGAACTACAAAGGCGTGAGCTCGCCCGCCATCGATAAATGCATTTCACCACCTGCCTACCCTAATGACCTGGTGACGCGAGTATTTGATCCCTACGGGGGATCGAACACGCAAAGAAAAGAGAACAGTGTGTGTATGTGTATCACGTACATGCGCGCTTAAATTCTCATATAACACGTGCGATACCCTCGAAACTGCTAATGCTTGTTGCCATATTGCTGTGCGACATGATCGAGTCACGACAGGGACTTGCAAAGAGGAGAATTTTTAATGTTTACGAATTGCACCGTTCTCGCAGCATTACCTCTAATCGAATAATTACAATAATAAAAACTGGTTCGTAAGCCTTGTCAAATCAATTGTACAACAACGGCGCTATCGAATTTCTAGCAGAGCTTGGCCACATATAGTAAAAGGTCTGGCGGCTCAGCGTTTCCTAAAATTTTCTTTTCAATATCTCTTTTATCCTTTCCCTAGATTCTCGCTGTCAGGGGCGAACCTGGCTCACTCCTTGTTGTACTACTCTCGATCCAAACACAGACACAACATCATCACCGATCTTTCCCGTTGTACTCTACAGTGCTGTTACGGCTCGTACAATTCGCTTCCAAAGTTCGCTTAATTACTTAAATACTGGCGTACTAGGAAGCTGCCACTCCCCCTTATACGAGTCTTTGGTTTAGCGTAGTAGATAGAAACAAACATTTATCCTGTTCCTGCATTCGCAAAGGGTGCAACACCCATCTCTTTCCATGGTAATAAAATCCAGCGCTTTTACGTCCTCTTCCTCCTCGGGAACGCAGTCCACCGCAATTATGAAACAGCTCGGCCATTTCTTAATAGCTAGATAGAGTATATCGAGACTCCATTGTACCTACAGCACAGCGGCCCACTTGTGTTGTCTAGAATTCTTGTTAATCGCTTTGCACGGTTTTATCGAAGCATGTCAGGTAAGCACGTCACGCTGTTACATAAGTTACACCATATTTGGGACCATGAATCACCCTATCACACTGGTAAGTATTCCGAGATAATGAAACAAACTTTATCTACGGGTTACTAGATTTAATACGTCACGGTCGGCACGACACACAAACGATTGGAGCTCGGCAATGTGTCGGATGAACACTATTTGCGTAAAATGCATTGAAAATGGCGAGAAACGGACTTGCCGTAACTCGCCAAGTGGGAGAAATATTTGGCGGCATAGGCAACATGCTCTGCTTGACTGGCATAATCCATTGAAAGCTTCAACCGTTCGTGCATCTTGGCGTGGTATTCTAGCCGCATATAATAATCGGTCGATTATACACATGAAATGGGTTGCGCGTTAAGTTCCTCGCTTAGTATCAAGATATCGAAAAATGTCTATAAAGAGTATAGCAATTAAGTTGTAATATGAGTATATTATAAATCTTGAACAATTCGCCATTGAACAGACTCGCCAATAAACATCCTACGAGTTACAGTTCGGTAACTGATGATAAATGATGAGTTATATTCGGCCGCACGACTTCGTTACATGGGTGTCGCTGGTTACTTTCAGTCATCTTGTGAATTACAATTTAGACTTATTCCGCTTAAGCTTCGGTGTTTTGTGCGTGTAGAGTATACATTAATAAACTGACGAATTAATGAAAGCAATGACGAACTTCTGCTAGTATATGTGAAAAGATTTGTGGGCTTGCACTTACACCAAAGACTGACAAATGAATGTAAGTCACTACCAAATCACACATATCCTTCGCAAGAATGGAATTTTACTGTCGCAATGTGAAGGTGCAAACCATTAAGGATTGTGATATGTCAGACTTACAGAAAGCTGCAATATTGCTTCGATCGTTCGATAGGGTATAAAAAGTGGGAGGTAGGTTCCCAGATCCATAGGGGAAAAAAATGCTAAAGTAGGCAGTGTTGTTAGAACAAACGGCAACGGTTAAAGTGGAAGTCGGGGTCGATTATCTGTTATGTATGACATATGAATATTCCTGCAGTTCTATTATGCAACTTATGGGCCAAGATTTAGACGAAGATACAGAAGAAGCCAGCATTTCGCAATAATATATGATGTGTTTTGGTTCGTACTCGAATGTCTCAAGGAGTTAGCATTTAGCTGCACTCTGATAAACCACCTCCCTAGCAAATGCAGCCACTCTCTCCCTCCGACTCGGAGCCATTCTGCATCGGTGATTGATTCTGCAAGTCGACAGCTGCTTTTGTGTGTTAAGGTGTATCACAGTATTACATTTATCAATAACGCCACGATTACTATTAGCGTTTGTCTCTCTATCTAAATCTGTTCCAATGTCCCTGTAAAACCTCGCCTACCAGCCTTTTTTTTTAAAAAAAGAAAAGTGCTCTATGGAAATGTCTTGACAGGTCTGGTGATAAATAAGAATTCAATGCATATCGTGAATTCTGCAATTCTTATTCCCTGTTCAGCATTACACTTAACAGACATAGCGGGGTACTAAAAGATCTTAACATTTTCGTCGCTATGGTCGTTTGCTTTTGAAAACGTTTAAACGATTATTACGAGCAAAATTTGATATACGTACTGTATATCTAGTTGTACGAAAGTTGGTCTCTTGAAACACGAACTAGAACTTTACGCATTACGAATAAATATGCATATCGGGCTTAAATAGACATGAATCAGGACGGAACATTCGGCAATTTTTCTTATTAGGAAATATTCATTTACGAACTGTCTTAAACGATTCGTATGTTATGTTATCGTCAGTATATTGGCTGTCTCGGTACAAATCAAAAAGTATCGAATGTGCGTTATTAGTGAGGACATTAGTGAGAACAAATGAAAATGTAACGAAGAACGTGTATAAGGATAAATAGGCAAAAACTATGGGAATATAAAACAATATACAAAAATCAGTATCATGATCTCAATTTTTTATATAAATTAAAATGTTACAATAAGTATAAACAAAAATGAATGTTAATAAAATTACAAGTATTTCTGTTATTCATATTCCAATTTGAAGTTAATATGTACAAATCTGAATTGGTCAGTTTGCTTTTGTCAATCTTTTCGTGGCCTGTCCTATCCATATTCTCAACATGCTAATCATTTAGTGTTAAAAGGTATAAACAATATCTCCACGAAAACTGCAATTGGCCGCCGTATATTCGATATCTCCGGTAATTCAAATAAAAAATCTTGTATGAGCAGTATCTTCAGATTAAAGTAGTAGTAGAAAAATTGAAAATTTGCGGCGGCTATGTGTGCACAATTATAGCGTATTTATAGCGGACCTCTCCATCCTATGCTCAGTCATAGTGCACATACATGTACATATTGAATGGATCAAAAAGTTTCTTTATCGTACTTATGTCAGGTAATGCTCGAGATGAGTCAATTGAAAACTTTACGAAAATGCCACAGCTCAAATTCCCCCATATATCGTGATAAAAATATTCGCGCATTCATTGACTGCATTTACGCATCCGATAATTTCTCTATCTACATACTGCCCGAGATAATTTTCCGAACTTAACAGTAATGCACCGTGCCAAAAGCGTATGACACCTCATAATTAAAACCGACTAGGAATTTCAGTTGGAATTCATTATAAATGTTGATTGTAAGAATGCATAACTTAGAATCGTAATAAGTACAGATTTGAAATGACATTTTCCTGTAGCATAGTGATTAAAAATAATTTCAGAGTAATTGAATAAAAATTCACTGACTTATGATTCTTATATTAACGATAATTGCAAATTTGTTTCAGAAATGTAGTATTGTTAAAAATGGAATTATGCTGATGTTATGTTTCTGAAATATGCATATAACACGTCATTGTGTAAAAGCAATCTGCTTGAGCTACCAATGTGACATCTACAGTTCATTGATAAAAAAAAACAACTATTGTGTAAGTGCTGTTGCTTTCCACTTTATACTGTGAAACAACACAGGCTGGATATCACCGTCCTAACATAAGACTTTAATTTATAATTTAACTTAATTCAGTGCCTTATCTACCGTTAGGCCGATGGTGGCTTAACATGCACAACTGCTCTCCGACGGTTTCAGTTCGATTGGTGTGTCCTTGAGAACTACCTCTTGCACTACGGGTTAAATAACTTATTAAGGAAAACATAAAAAGATAAAAGAAATTAATCCACGTTTATACAACAAACAAAAATCCAAAACAGTGAACGTACTATTTCAAATATGATTTCCAGAAGTTTGAATAAATTGCAAAATAAATTTTGTTGAATACCCGCAGATTGTGTTCTAATTAGTTGTAATATCACATGTGTATAAATTACTCCACTTCTAATAACCACAATTAATGTTTTTGGTAAAATAATGCGAACAATAAAAATTGTTGTGAGTACTATGATTCATATGAAAACTAAAAAGGGTTTCAATACTACGATATAGTAGAGAACAAAATTCAACAATTGCACCTATGTAGATAACATGCAACATGTGCATTGCATATTTTATATAAAGGATACTGTCTTCTGGTGGTTTATTTTCAGTCGAATCCATGCCTGGTAAAGCTGCTGCTACTCTTCTAAATAGCTGTAAGTAAGTCACAAATAATGTAATAACAATTAGAATATATTTTATATTAGAATTTATTTTAATTTCACAACACCTTATAAAAAAATCCATTTAATATCACTATTTCAAAAGCAAAAATTACCTGCTTCACATTGTAGCCTGCTTTAGCACTAGTTTCAATGAACATCACATTTAATTCTTTAGCTTTCCGTTCGCCTTCCTCTGTTGACACTTGTCTCTTTTCACTCAAATCTGTTTTGTTCCCCACTAACATAATTATAACGTCACTACCTCTCTCAGTCCTAACGTCATCGATCCACTTTGAAGTTTGATGAAACGAATTGGCATCTACGGAAGTTCCAATGTCAGATCAATGATGCTTAATTTGATTAATAATGTATAAATGTTTAAAACGTACTGGTTATGTCATACACCACAACTGCAACTGTAGAATCTCTGATATAACTCGGAATCAGAGATCTAAATCTTTCTTGGCCAGCTGTATCCCACAATTGTAATCTGACAGTTCTATCCTCAAGATACATGGTTTTGCTTAAAAAATCTATACCTATTGTAGCCTGTAATTAGTTATAAAACTATGAATATGGAGATACTTTTGGTCCCAGACCTTTGTCAAAGGAAGAAAATCAATAATCTTGTTTTATCACATTTGCTCTTAGTTTTGCCAGAACAGGGGTCAAGTATGTAAATTAATTTTTTTCTAAGAATAAAGTCAGAAAGAATTTGAAATGAACTTTCATTATAGAACATAGCTGAAACGTATCATGATTCATTCAGCAATACATTAGGAACCTTTTGTATAATGCTTCTAGTATAGGATATATAATAAAGACATGGAAAGCCTTTTTATTTCCATACCTGATAAGTGTTGTCAAAACTGTCATACATAAAGCGTGTAATCAAAGACGTTTTCCCGACTGGAACAGCAAATTACAATAGAATTATAGTATCGCTTGAATTGCAGAGGGAGAAATCAGCTCAAAAAATAAAATATATCAACACTAAACTGACGTTTAAAAGCAGCTGGAGTACAAATCAGTTAATAAGGAATATTCTACATTTGTGAATCAGAGAAGAAACAGACAGACATCTCGTCAATCTGTCAATTCACGAGAGGACAAGTTGCTTATTTGTAAAGTATACATTATTGAAACATTTGCGTCAGAAGCATATGATTAATGTTCTGAAATGTGATGTGAGTTATTTATTTTTCAACTGGCATAAATAAAGTGATTCTCCAGGAAGGTAGGCACAGAAATAAAATATGAATTACAATCTTTGATCATCAAATATAGTCGCAAACTATATATTTCTGCTAAAAAGAACATAAGACATAAAGTTTATCATTCTCGTAAACTGAAATATTGCGACAAGGTATAGAAAAGAAGGACGACGCCGATTCGATTATATGGAATAAATTGCAAGGCCGTCAGAAATATTGATCTATAACCTTCAATAGCAGTAAGCTTCCAGTCGATCTAAGTCGTGTCTTATTTATTCAATAGGAAGAACTAATCATTTAAAGGCGAACAACATCTACATTAGTAATATTGATCTAAAATCAACGGAAGTATATGCGAAAATACTTACCGCTCTGTTCACCGAGAAAGACAAGCTTAAATTTCCGCAACGGGTTACCGAAATCACCCGACGACGACATTTCTCTGGTATATTGGGAATACTGCACAATTAATTGATACTCGAGAGCACTCGGGAATTCTTTAATCAATACGACGAGACATTAATTTTCGCGAAAAATCATCTAACTTGACAGATACCAAGCCACTCCTTCCTTCAATCGCGGGTGATCGCGGGGCAGCCACGTTTAACTGGGAAGTGACGTCAGTGGTTTGTTACAAGTGTCGTTATACTTTTGAGTCATTCACTCGTAGGTGGCGTGGGCAGCTTTAAATTTTCTACGTCTACGCAGTTATATTTCTTCTGAGCTAAAACAGCTAAAATAGATATTCATTAAGAGTGTACTGTAGTGTATATTAACAAATTAATTCAATTCAAATCAGAGTTACATGTGTGCAGACATGTATATTTTTATTAGAAAGATGATTTTTAAAACACTTTTATTAATCATTATCGGAATGACAATATAGGTACAGAGGACTTAGAATTATGTATCACTATACTAAAATCCAAACAGTTACCATTCTTAATTCACAATCACATTCCAGTACTTTGTATAACAGTTGCGATGCGCACATTTATAGTATGGTTCCACATAGCACAAACTCATATGCCGCGGTATATACACATGCATTGAACAATACGGACATAGTTTTTAAATTAATTCTTAACTGTATACACTACTCCATCCTGTCATATATTAATTACAAATGCATATCCTTCAGCGTTCAATTAACATCGTAAGGGACGTGTTGAAAAACATAAAATAATATACATATAGAATGTAATCGAATTGTGTCCCCAAATAATCAAAACGATCAAATAATTGCAACAGTATGTTTATTGTTGTGAATGTCTCGACGCTTTGGAACTTGGCTCGTGACAGTTTCAGTATTACTCTTTATAAACATATATAGGCATGCTCGCGTGTATATATAGTATATATATTTTTATATATACATATATTATATTTGTATATTATATTATTGATAATATATTAGTCCTGGTGAGGTCTATTATGGTTTTGGTTTCTCAATGGATCTTCAACGACAATTGTATTGCAGACTAGATCGTAAGTAGTTCGATTAAATCTAAAAATGAATAATGTAAAACATATCGGGAAGAAGAAGAGTAACATTAAACCTTTCACCACAGAACGTCTTAATGTCAGAAATAAGTCTAAATCTGTGCCCGGCGAAACAAGAACAACATCAGGATCTTCTGGACGTTCAACTGGTGTAACACTTTTACAATGTACAACTTTTAAACCCATAAGAAGCTTTCCCGGAGTTGCGCCGTTCTGACCATTTAGGCCATGCTCGTGCCAGTATATCTACGAAACAGTATGTTTAATGTTTCAATGTATTTAATTGTACTATTGTAAGATTTATGACCCCTCATGCTTACCTCGTACATACATTCTACTATCCGATATGTTATTTCTACAACAAATAATCCGAATGTCATATCCACAGCCATTTTGTAACCAAGTAGTAAATCTATTTCTGTAAAATGTAAGTCATCAATGTTTCTGTAAATATAAAATGCATATATAAAATATATGGAAAAATTGCAACAAAGGTAAATGTGGTTAAGCGCACTCTATCATGTAGTTATTCGATTTGCGTCATGTAGAAAGGCTCAGACTAGCAGAATATCTTACATGATGCCAAATTTATCAACTGCGATAAGTGTGATTGCAAGCTTCATAAGAAACAACATTGTGGCGTCTATAAATTGGGCTACAAATCTTTTCCATATTGGAGGTATGCGATATTCAATACCTGCAAACATATTTAATAAAAAAATATTCCAACCATATGATATTCCAATGCATGTAATGACAATGAAAAATATGTATATTCTAAATAGTGCTGCGTTTACATTATATATATTATTATAATGGATTATGCGACATAAACAAATACTTATAGTTAGATTTAATAAACTATACCAAGTAATCATATTTACATTGCAATTTGGCTTTTGAATCTAAAATACATACTAGTTAAATCTCTGTTGAAATGTAATGGACACAAGATTTACTGTTACTACTTTCTACCTTCAGCTTCAGGAGTTTCAAATGGTGGACCTACAGGCTCTTGTGGCCTTCTTTGTGTTACAGAATCATTTTGATGATCATTAGTGAACATAGCAGGTTGTTCAAAAGAGTTTTGTGTTGTTGAAACTTGGGATATAAATGGTAGAACACCTGCAATCAAATCACTTGAATCATCTTTAAAATAACATAACAGTACAGATAAGACTCAAATACTATACCAGATGATGGATTTATAATTTGCCCAGACATCAAATAATATGGCAAAGTGGCAGCCACACTGTGCCATGCATATGCTTCGTGCAACCATTTCTCTAATTTCTCAAAATATTCAGTACGCTGCTCAGCTGGTGTTTGCTCTTTTTTATTTTTGTTGTCTGCAGAAGTATCATCCTTCCCATCCTCTGTTTTATCATCCGCCATTCTTATCCTATACAAAACATTAAAAGATGTAGCATTTCTATTTATCTACTGCTGGATAATGAATTTATAATGCTACTTTCACCCATAATATAAATAAATCATTGTATGTTTGTACTTCCATAAATGATAAACTGTAGCACATCAGGCAGTGTGCAATACACTTGGTATACTTGACAGTGTTTGCACAGCAAACAGTGCTTTCCGTTAACAGGAATAACAATCTCAACAAAACATTTGGTACACCTTAAGGATATGGTGAAGGGTTTGAGCTCTTCACTACTATCTGAACTATAATTTGGTATGACTTCAAAAAGACGCAGAAAATTGTAACTGTATTACTGCATTATTGTATGAATGAGTGGAATATTAAAATTTACAAAAGTTCTCACTGCTAACCTTTAAAACTCTGAAGCACTGAATTAATCAAATTGGATCGACACCGAAACTGGGACAACTGCTTGCCGACTTAAAGGGTCAAGTGGTTCTAGCAAATCTTAAAAGTATATTACTTAAAACGTAATACAAAAATCAATTTATTAACTTTGATATAGTGCACAACTATACCCCTTCAAGAGAGGTTTACCAGTTTTGACGGTTTTGACATAAAACATATTACGCATGCTCCTTCTCCTACCATTGCCAACGTTTCAACTGGCCAATCGTAAACCGGGCACAAAACTTTGTCTACGCGTTTGAATACTTAATTTATTCAATTTCAAAGTATTCGATTTACCAAACATATTCGTAATAACTGAAAAAAAGGAGACAGCCCTTGTTTTTCCGTGATTCTAAACTGTTGTCTGAGTAACTATATTTGTGTTATTGATAAATATATATATATATGTACGTAATGTACGCTTATTTATATCGCGTGCGGTTAATTTAGCATATAAATTGAACCCGGAGAACCTGGAACATTGCCGTAATGTAACCTCAGCGTAACACCGTTATATTTGTTACTTACGAAAAAGCAATGTATCGGCAATGTAACTCTGCAACCAAAAAGTAATATAACTTGGGTACGAAAAAGTTACGTATCGGCAACGTAACTCCGCAACCAAAAAGTAAAGATACTTAGGTACGAAAAAGTAATGTATCGGCAACGTAACTCCGCAACCAAAAAGTAATGATTATATGCCTTTATGGAATCCCGGCCCCGGCATGACCACCATGACAGCAGTTTATCATGAGTTGCGAATGAGCGCACAGTTGCGATTTTTGACTAGCCGTAGGGCCGTTAATTATTATTTGAAACTGATAATAAACTAACGGTGCTGGCAAGAAGAGCATCAGAGAGAAACGTGTAAATACTATGCAGATCGGAGTTTGGGTGGGCCGTGCGATCGTAAATCGTAATTGCCCCCAATAAAACTCAGGTTAGTCAGCTCCGTCAGGACAGGTCAGGCCGTATATTATCTGCAGGAAATAACACGGGGCAATGGTTGGTACGGTCGATCCTGTATTCTGTGAGAGGACATCCTGAGAACTATTACTGAGGAAATATGCAAATAATTATTCTTTCACATAGGTAGGGCTGGCCATGCACAATCAAATTTTTGTCAATTTTCGACTGTGTGTTCAATGCTGTGGCCAACAGGCTTGACAGAGAACTGATAGGTAAGGTGGGCCGCACATGAAAGAAGCATGCAGCATTTATTGGCTGCAATGATGAATGACATCGGAATTAAGATGTATTTGACTCTTCATTCACATGTCATTGCAGGCTGTTGCTTATTTGGTGCGTGGCCTACCTGAATGATGAAAACAACCAACTGCTGTTGGTGAACCTAGGAATAGCTTGGCAGCTTCATAATTGCTTGTTGGTATTTGCTATAATTTTAATACTTCCCTAGCCTTCAATTGTAATGATTACTTATTATGGTTTATTGTGGGAATTCTTCTTATTTTCTATATCTTTCGCAACTCACACTGTCAATAGCAGCACACTCCCCATCTCGCTAATGAGCAATTTGACGTGCTCGATATACTATTGCCTGTTCTTTTATAGATATTCTAGTATTTTGCGTGTAAACACTGCTCATGCTTGTGTATGGTACAGTTTCATTACTGAGTTTTGAAAGATGCTAACTGATCTGATATTCTAGTCAGAAAGATAGTTATAAAGATACAATATGTGTTACATTGTAAACGCTTTGTTAATACAGTGTTAAATTTCACTACATTCCAAATTAACAGAAGGAATAGAAGAACCAATATCATGCAATATCAATATCCAGTATCAAGCAGTAAATTAGGATTTTGAGCCTGATTTCTGATTGTCTTTTCACATTGATTCTTACAACTTTATGCTACTTGCACCCACCATGCCCATGGGTTTCTTTTCTCTATTATGATTTCCTGTACCATAGATTTAATGCAACCAAGGTATTTAACTAAAGTTTAGTATGGTTTACATGGTTTTAAAAGTGGTTTCTTGTAAGGAGTATTCTGATACTTGAGATTTGGAGTTTAGCAAGAAGAGCAGTCTGTGGTTGCCACTCATTTGCAGGATATTTCTTTTGATATTCTGAATCAGAAACAAAGACACCTAGTAAATTTTGAAGTGCGATCGGCCGTAGCGGCCAAACGGAAAAGGCTAAGAAGACATAATATCAGTGAGTAGTAAGATAGGCAAGGAAGGTAGAAATCAAAGAGATTTGCTTCAGCATACTTTCAGTTAAATGTACATATTGCTGAAACGGATGTCCAATATATGAATATCGGAGCAGATGTTCCAGAAGGATCAGTTGATACTAACTTGAACGTAAGTCTTTACATCTGAATAAGAACGTACCCTTCCTTTATACTTGTCTCTTTTAGTACTCGCTAAAATTGTAAATACTGCCACGCCTTTTCTTTCGACATTGTGAAATGAAACACTCCAAAGATGACCACAAACTTTTCTATATAGCCACAGAACTACAAACCAGGGCACGATCAAAGAAACAAAGTTATTTCATTAGCTTAGAAGTTTCTCAAATTGCTGGATTAGTAAATGAAAGGAGACAATAAAGCAGTTAGTATTAAAAAATCCAGATAATTAAGGGAAAAAGAAGCGTAGTGGTTTACATAATTCTTCAAGACCTCACAAACAGCAGCAGTATTATTTTCCATAATGAGAACAATTCCACTTAACGTGAAATCATTTTGTCCTCGATATAATGCTTAAGTTTCTTATTTGTGTTCCAGAGCATTACCACAGTCTAATATTGACCCACCATAAGGCGCAGACTCTCATAAATACTTATTGAGGATAACTTTAAAGGAATCCGGTGGCAATGCATTCTGTTTTAATCCATTGACGACGACGATTTTGGTGTGACAATGTCCACAAAGTTCACGGCAAACATTTTTAAAAGCTGAGTATCTAGGATATTGTGAAAAACGGAGTTTGAAAAGGAATATATCTTTACTATTCAATTTAACAAGGAATGAAGCTGCATGTGGATAGTTGTTTAAGAATGCTTCTAGTTTGATGAAACAGGACATGATATAGATATTGTTAGTAGGAGAAAAACAATGCGATTATACGCCAATATTCATTTCTATTCTCTTTCTTCAATGAAATTGAACGATCGCAACTTTGACTGAGTCTCAATGTATAGTTGAGAATACAACATTTACGCTTCCTTGAACTTTTGGGATGGGACCATACCGTAAAATGAGGTATGGCATGATGCGCTTAATTTTTCTTTGCAGAGATGCAGATAATACTAGGGCTGCCACCCATCACCCTTGAGGAAGATTCTCGTGGGCGTTGCATCCCGTTATCCCCGTCGCTGGCGGTTCCGCTATGCCGGGTTTATGACATATATTATATTATATTATTATATTATATATTATGTATTATATTATGGTATTTATATATAACATACTTATTTAATAAAAATAGAAAATTATAACGTTTCCCTGATTTTTCATACATTCAAAATTATAAATATAAAAATTAATAGTAGGCAAGTAGCAATGGCGTACGGTTAATATATTTCTGCAATGTAACAAAGTTGCATTACTGAAATATTACAATGTTACGTACTTGCAATGTAACCATGTTCATTACATGTAAGTAACAGTGTTACATTGCTGACTCGCGCGTTGCAACCAATATGCCAACATAACCGTTACATTCGTAAGTTGCCAAAGTTACATAAAGGTTACATTACAGTTATGTGCCAAGGTTCTCTGGGAAGTATAATAAATTAAAATTTCCGTAACTATCTCATATATGGTATGTATAATTGATGGTCCCTATTAATGGTCATGACATTATAGAAAGGTGAACGTATATAAATTAAATGCACATATGTGTAATCGTAAATTTTCAGCCATTGTAACAAATATACTGAGAAGATGGTTTGCAACTCTGTGTGTCAACCAAGCCAATATTGCATAGTATATGATACGTGGATGCAATGTCCACCGAAATTTGGGTCACCCCCGAAATTTTTGCCGAAAATTACAGTTCCCGGTTCATTTGGAGGAATGATATACGAAATGCGTAAAGTGGTTCCAAGTCCACCGATATTATGCAGCCCGCCGCCGTACTACCCAATTGTGATACAATATCCTAGCAATGTTTGCAATCGTTGAATTCCATATCCGGGTAATTTTATGTTAATTTTAGTTGTCTTAACAAATTTGTATTGAAAAGTCCTGAATATATTGACAATATGTGTTAAGTTCCAAAATTGAGCCACACCAAAAATCATCCATTCAGTTTGCATACTCAATCTTTAATATTTAATTGCATGCACTTACATAATATATAGTTGAAAGATACAGATGAAAGGTACATAGTTCAATTCATATAAAAATTAATATCATATTTTAACAGTATTCTGCTGTAACAGGTATCTCCACTAAAGTCCCACATTTGAAATACAAAACATAATAACAGTTCCAATTATACAAAGCTTTGAGTCATGTTTGCACCATCATACCCAGTTCCGAAGTCACAAATGATATTACTAATCTTATGAGCATCATTTCAAGATTTGGATTATTTCTTAAAGCACTTATATATTCCACAGTAGTGTATATGTGGTGTGAATGTAAAGTTTCACGTATTATTTGCCCAAGTTTTTCCTTATCCTCTTCAGTAGTTTCATAAAGAAGAATGTGTGGAATAGAGTTGAATTTACCATTACTTAATATCGCTGCTATGCTACTGCTAATAATGCCTCCTAAAAAAACAAAAGATACTTTTCGCTTAGATCCCTGAATGATATTCAAAGTATAAAGTATATAAAAATTATATAGTACCAGCTGCCAATCCAAGAGGTCCAGCAATCACACCTGAGATTGCAGTAACAGTACCAACCAGCATTCCATACTTGACTGACTGTTGTGCACATACTTTCATTTTCTTCATAGCTGTAATTTTTGTCAATTCTTCCAAAATAGTATGCGTTGGTATTGACATGGTTAACCTAGAATGAAAAAAGTACACATACAGTTGAAGATGACAAGAGTTATTAATAACAATTACTAATTTATATACATATAATATGAATAATAAAATCTGCGTTTGAGATACAATGATTATAAGAGCAACATACGTAAACGACATAAGGTCTTCATATTGACCTTTCTGCACAAATATGTGAATATATGTATCATAAATATCAAATTCGAATGAGGAGTAAAATATAAACAAACAAGATTCTGCTCAAACCTGCGTATTAATTTACAGCTCCCAGAACAACTGCGTACATAGATATAAAGAAAAGCAAGTACAGTCCCTTCTTTCGTGCCAACTTTGCAGAGTTTGGATTCAGTACGTTTGTGCGAAGATACTCTTCAATTACAACTGTCTTTCGATTATGCTTTTCTTGATCCAGTATGACTTTTGGTCTGTTTATCTATTTGAAACTTGGGATTTCCCCGGTTGTTACCTGTACGAACACTCAAGAACTAAAATTCCTAAGGAAACAGCCTGGGTCGGGATTTGTGACACCAAAGTCACTAAACCTTACTTTCGTAGTCTTATATATTCATATTTAATGTTATTTGAAAAAGCATGTATGTACCGAATAAAGTTTTTATATGGAAAATACGACATACTACTATTTCTAAGCAACAATAGCTTCGACAGCTTTATAGATAACTTTTTCGCATCTCGGATTCGACTAGAGGAAACATATACCATGGGAAATTTTCATGTTTATTGCACGAGAACAGAATCTCATTTATTCTAATAAATGAAATGTTGATTGAAATTGATAAAGTAAAAAACGACAATGTTTCAAAAAAAGGCTAATATCCATTCGAATAAAGAAACGTGCGTATAAACAAACAAAATATTAATCTATGTCGGAGTTTCTAGCGCCATCAGTACTTCCTGTAGTGGTGCTTTTGGCGTAAGCGCTATGGGCTGAGAGCGAATTGCAGCGAATGCTTGATCTACTGGTTTACACATAATGAAGGGCCTCTATATACATTTGACGTACATATGAAACGATCAGAAAAGATGGTGACCGATTGATAAAGAAGTTTTATGATAACGTAAACTGTGAGTGTCCCGGGATTTTTTTCGTGCTTCAGACCCTACAAGTTCATGAAATAAGCTATGTCCTGGTGTAAATTATGCTGTGAACGGTTGAGAATAGCAACTACGGTTCGTACCACTCTCTATCAAGTTGTGTTGTTCAATACCTTGGATTTCTACATATCGATCATTTCAGAGGATAAATGACAGTGATAAAAATTCTCGTCCACTTTGACGATATTTTAGATAAACACATTTTTTCCTATCTATTATCGAATATTATCTTTGTTATATACGCATTGTGTATCCGATCCTAAAAACCACTTTTCCTTTCACAATATAAACTCCTCTTTTGTCGTAATCCTCCGACAGCAGTTGTTAAACAAGTTCGGCTCAAGTATTTTAGTTTAAAGTACCATTCCTCAGCTTACATAATTGTTCCGATATTTAATTAACTATTTTGGGACATCATGGAACTATTGGATGTGACAGACTCAGATTCGTGAATTCTGTGGGTTAGCCAAGGTTCAATTTTGCTTGGAATATTCCTTGGATAGTTGTAAACAAGCTTCGTAGTGGAGAAATCATTAGTAATACTGTCCTAGCAAGGTAGAGAATTCACTTTTTGTACAAGTACTACATCTTCCAGGTCGCAGTGGTACATAAGCAATATTAGAGCAATATTGAAAAATATGAACTCTTCAAAAACATCCTATTGAACAGTAGTCGTTTACAATGTCCCACTGTGAAGAACAAGTATCACCTGGTTTTCACCAACTTAGTGTTACAAGTAAGTTGTATGCTGTGGATTACTATGAATATTGTCTGTTCCCCTGCCGACTCTTACTTATTGTTACAATATGTTGGTACCTATTATTCCTTTATGTACTTTGTACTTTAATAGCACATATTATCAAAATGATCATTAAGTTTGCACCTCTATAACAAAAGGGAACATTCTAGTTGTATATTTTTATTTTCAAATAGTTTAATCACATTGTAAATCAGTTTTTGTTAATCCAGAATGTGGATTAGTATGGTCTCTCAATTTCTCTTACTTTCAGTTGAAGGAGCTATATTGAGGAGTTCAAGTTTCTTGAAACCTAATCCATATATAGAGTTTGCAGTTGATGATAAAAGTCCATATAAGACAGAAGTGTCGAAAGCCACAAATCAACCAAAATGGAACGAGCAGTTCACAATACTTGTAACACCATATTCACAACTACATTTTCGTTTATTGGACCATAGCAGATTTTTTAAGGATGCATTAATAGGAGAAAAAAGAATAAATCTCTCTCAAGTGCTATACCATTATAATGGAAAACTGGAAAATATGGAAGTCACATTTGATTTAATGTGTGAAAGCAAGCATGACTCACAGCTATGTAAAATTGGTGAACTGATCACAGTCTTTGATGGATTAAGAATTGATATGCCAACCATAGCAGCAGTCAACATAACTGAATCATCATGTCAGACACATTGTGCCCCTCCAGATGGTAAGATTCAATTAAGACAAGTGGTGATTGCAGTCTTTATATAACTTTCACTGTCAACTGATGTATGTATTAACATATATCTTATATTATTGTAATAAGCGTCTGTGATTATTTCAGGTACTGCAAATAGCGATGTTAGTAATCGTAGCATTTTAAATGGTGGTGTACGAGCACGAGTGAGACTCCATAGTTCCGAAAGTTTTGGAGCTGCTTCTTTACACTTATCCAACACTTATCACAATTCCAGTTATACTACTGGAAACAGTCAGACCAGTATTAATAACAATAGCGAACAACTTGTTCCAATGACACCAACTACACCAGACAGCGCATCCAATAAACCTGGGGGTCCATCTGTTTCTTCCAATTCGTTAGCTAATGGACATGCAATTTCACCAGCTGATAAATCAATAGTACCTCTATGCGGCCGTCATGTAATGTCTTCAGCTGAAGGGCGAAAATCATTACGAGGAGAGCAGTCGACAGCAATAGCGGTCGACGGGCGTCCTGTTGCAAGAGCTGAGCAAGGGTCGAAAATTCCTGCTGCCGATGCTCATCATATTTCCAGAACGGAGCAAGCATTGCCAGAAGCGCGAGGGATGTCTAGATCAGAGCACTCGACCAATGATGCACGTTCCACTACAAGAATAGACCGATCTGCAATATCAGTTTCCAGTGGGCGCAATTTGTCTCGAACGGACCCGTCGTCAAGTATTGTAGGCCCTGATGCGTGTGATCAAGCTGCCAATAATATAATAATGGATGGCCGAGGTGGTCCTCAACAAGAATGTAGTGCTTCTCATTTGGATCAATCGCCTATAATGTCTCTGGCAGATTTACGACCGCAGATAGGACCAGATGGACGTGTAGCAGTGCAACAAGAATCTATTTCTTCCCGCTCAGATCCAGCACTTACTCTAAACGATATCCGAAGGATGGCCCTTGTTTTTCCTGCTGCAGATCGCGCATTATCCCGTCCGGAACAGTCTGCGGCATGTACACCGAGTGACAATCGGAGGATTTCACGTCCAGAGCAATCTTTGCCTTCTACTACCACGACAAGATCTAATAGAATGGCGCAGCAAGTAACAACGGGACCAGCACAAAGTGCTGGTGCACCTGCAGCTGGACAGACAAGTGCTCAATCCAATCTTTCCATGATGCTTGCTGAAGTTGAAAATGCAAATCACACAGAGGAACCTTTGCCACCTGGATGGGAAATGAGATACGATGTGCATGGAAGAAGGTGATATAGATAGTCTCTGGATTTGTGTTATTATAATGAATGCATATGAATGCATTTAACTTTGACCAACGTATATATATGCTGAAACTGGGAATATGTTTGCGTCTATATAATCCGATTCGAAATGTTACGTTGTAGATATTACGTCGATCATAATACATGGAGTACATCTTGGGAAAGGCCGCAACCATTACCGCCCGGATGGGAAGTGCGTAGAGATCCGAGGGGCAGAATTTATTACGTTGATCATAATACCAGAAGTACAACGTGGCAGCGACCAAATACCGAAAGACTACAGCATTTTCAACATTGGCAGGGAGAAAGACAATATGTTGTATCACAGGGCAATCAACGATTCCTATATCCTCAAGTCAGCAATTTTTTATTAAGTGAATGATTTTATTTTTATCGAAGCTTGTTGTTATGAAGTTCATTCCTCCCAGGCTCATGGTGGCCAAGCTGTGGTGCCAGGCCCTTCAACGTCAGCGGTTGATGACGACGATGCCTTGGGACCATTACCCGCTGGTTGGGAGAAGCGTAAACAACCAGAAGGGCGAGTTTACTATGTAAATCATAAGAACCGTACTACTCAATGGGAAGATCCTAGAACTCAAGGGCAAGAAACGGGAATTGATGAGCCGCCATTGCCACCCGGCTGGGAAATGCGTTTGACAGAGGATGGAGTGCAATATTTTGTGGATCACAATACACGTACAACTACATTCCAGGATCCACGACCAGGTGCTCCTAAGGGGTACGTACATCAGAAAAATGTTTATGTTATAAGGAGACTTATTACTGCTTCCAAGCTGCCATTAATATGTTCAACCGTTTTCTTTTGTAGCCCGAAAGGTGTATATCGTGTACCCAGAGCGTACGAAAGATCATTCCGGTGGAAATTATCACAGTTTCGCTTTTTATGTCAAACTAATGCATTACCAAATCATATAAAAATTAGTGTGACTCGACAAACTTTATTTGAAGATTCCTATCATCAAATTATGAATGCAGAAGCCTTCGCGCTTAGACGGAGAGTGCATATAATATTCAAAGGGGAAGAAGGTTTAGACTACGGAGGTGTTTCTAGGTAAACTTCATTTCGATATATTAGTGGTACTAGTTTTCGGGGTACTCAATCGCAATATTTTTGTGTTGCAGGGAATGGTTCTTTTTGCTTAGTCACGAGGTTCTAAATCCAATGTACTGCCTCTTTGAATATGCAAACAAAAGCAATTACAGCTTACAAATCAATCCAGCTTCCTATGTTAATCCTGATCATCTTCAGTATTTCAAGTTCATAGGAAGATTCATAGCAATGGTTAGTTTTGATATAAAGATACCGAATATAACAAATTACTTCCTTTCATAATTGCTAACATTATATGTTTTTATTCTTAGGCCCTTTATCATGGACGATTTATCTACAGTGGTTTTACCATGCCTTTTTATAAGCGAATGTTAAATAAGAAATTGGTAATGAAAGATATAGAATCTATTGATCCTGAATTCTATAAATCCCTTGTGTGGATCAAGGAGAACAACATTGATGAGTGCGGCTTAGAATTATACTATAGTGTGGACTTTGAAATTCTTGGGCAAGTGATTCATCATGAGTTAAAAGAAGGTGGAGATAAAATTAGAGTTGTCGAAGACAATAAGGAAGAATATATCAGGTATGTTGATCCCACTTATTGATAAAGAAATCAAACCAGATAAGAAAGGTGTGTTTCTAAGTGCTCCGACTTGTTCTTTAGACTGATGACTGAATGGAGAATGACAAGAGGTATAGAGGACCAAACAAAAGCTTTCTTGGAAGGCTTTAATTCAGTGGTACCACTGGAGTGGCTAAAATACTTTGATGAACGAGAACTTGAATTGATGCTATGTGGTATGCAAAAGATTGATGTAGAGGACTGGCAACGCAATACGATTTATAGGCATTATACAAGGAATAGTAAACAGATATTATGGTTTTGGCAGGTTTGTTACAACATAATTTTAGTTTTGTTTAATTAGAGTATTAAGCACTTCACCCCTTAATATATTTTAATATATATGTTAACTTTGCGTTTCTACTTATCAGTTTGTTACGAGAACGGATAGCGAGAAACGAGCTCGATTATTACAATTTGTTACGGGAACATGCCGTGTGCCTGTTGGAGGTTTTGCTGAACTAATGGGTAAGTTTCTTGTCTTCAGTATTCAATTAGATTATATAACAAAATACAGTGAACACGAAAGATCATTAACTGTGTTCATTTTCTCACCTGGCTTTTAGGGAGCATTGGACCCCAAAGATTTTGTATAGAAAAAGTTGGCAAGGACACGTGGTTACCAAGATCACACACGTGTTTTAATAGATTGGACTTGCCACCATATAAAAGCTACGACCAATTAGTAGAAAAGCTAAATTACGCTATTGAAGAAACCGAGGGATTTGGCCAGGAGTAAATGTAGCGGCAATGTGTAACATTTACTTAGGTATCGTAACGTCCGTGTATGTAATGAGATATACGAACTAGGGTAGCAACGCAAGCTTACAGCAATAAATTGGTTCATGTTAAATATAAAACATATTTGGGGTAAATTCCCAATAATAGTATAGAATTCGTAAAGACGAAATACCCAATGTTCTGTGCACTGGACACAGATTAACTGGAAGCTTAATGTTCCCAATGAAATTCTGGCAACAGTTTTAACTTGAATTATATGTTAATATCTATTGATGCTTTAAGTTATAAAATTACAAGATGTAAAAAACAATTATTTAGAATTCATAGTACAGATGGACAAAGCGCCTATATAGAATTTGTACGTACATACCGACTTGGTCAAATTTATAAAACATCATAGATTGTGATAATGAAAGCAAAGATGCCAAAATAATTATGAATTGGATTTTTTTGGAAGGTTTGTACTTTCAGCAACTTTTTTATGTAACTGTTCTATCAAATCTCCTTCATATCATTTGGTTGTCTTTAATAATTTCGGTTTATCAAACGATGGCATTGAACAAGAGCATTATATTGTACATATGATTTTATATTAATATTCGGGACACGTAAAAACTGCACGGTTCTGTTTCGTGCTTCTATACTTACGTTATTACAATTATCGGTTGTGAGTATGTCCACAGCAACATATAAATGTTTTCTAGAGTGTATATTGCTGCCTAAAAATAAGTCAAGGGTATTAGCATTTCTTCAACGATATATATTGTATATATATTTACGTAAAACTTCTGTATATCACCTGATGAACAGATAGCAATTTTATGTGTCATCCAAAGTACGTAATACTGAGAAAGTGTTTACCCTCTTTTTTCTATATCCAATTAATCGATACATATTCTCCGCAAACTCTTCATAAATATTATCATAATGGTTTGTAGATAGTACGTTAAAAAAAGAATGTTTTTATGGAGAGCCGCAAACAATACATTGCCATTACACATGTTCGTCATTACAGATTTTATTTTGGGACGAAAGTTTTCAATACGTCTGTGATAGCAAACATGTTCAAATTGCGGAATATGGACATAAAATTGAATATTTGTTTGTTACCAAAACTCTGTATATATTTATGTATATGAAAATATATACACAGAAGCGTGCATGTCATATGAAATTGTATATGGATGTGCACAAATACTATTAAAGTAAAGAGGAGGATGGCGCATCAATAATCGTTTATTGTGTGAAAATATTGAGGATGTAAAAGACTTATATACCATGATTCGGATAAATTAAACAACCCACCATTCTAAAGTATTTATTGCTGCATTCATATATTCGATTCCGAGCTTGGTATTTAATAATATGAATGTAACTCGCATGTGAATACAATTCACAAGCTGTGCAGTTGATGAAAAATACCATCGATATCAACACGTTAATCAAACTTGATGGAAGTTCTATTATAAGTCAGGTTGACAGTAATAAGTACTCCAGTATTGGACTAAATCATTGGCTAAAAGGAACTTGTTAATGACACATCCTTATTTATTGTTGCATAGGTGTATTCCTAACACTGTAAAATAATTAAGAATTTGGGAAAATGATAGGTGCACAAATAAGTGGCATCTTGGTTCAAGGTGGTTGCGTGAACATATGCATATATTCCGCGCTGATATTTTTTATTGCGATTGATTCGAAATGATTGTTACCGTATTCTACCCGCTAATTAATTATCTCAATGTATAAGACTTTTCCATCAGTATGCAAGGCATAGATCTCTTTACTGTTGGAAACTGGAAGACCCAATTGGTATCAACGGATGTGAAAGTTCAATCGCAATCAGTGACGCGGGTTTACATATAATAAACATACTGCCGTTCAAATCGTAATGATTTGGTTGCGGAAGCACAAAAGTATTCTGGTGTATTGAGTAAATTTGATTAAACTTTCGTGTATATAATATGTACAAAGTATGTAACATTAAATAAAGAATTTACCGTTGAAAACGATTACACATGGAACTTCTTACACATGCTTCTGTATTCATTGTATTCTATGCTTACATATGTATATACTTATGTAAATACTTTAATATACTTTATACTTTTATCAATTTATTGTACTTTTATATTGTACATAAATATTCTGCCTAAACAGACTATTCTTTACTACAAGAATCTATCTGACTATTCACGAAAAATTGTCTTCTCTTGAAAAGATTCCCATATACATATTATTGGTTATTATAACTTTGGGTCCAGTCCAAATAATTTGTTCCAAGGTATTGTTTTCAATATAGAGTTATGTTTGATTGAATAATCATCGATTGGTGTCCATTTCTCAGAAAGAAGTTTCAGGTCACCTATAGTCAATATATATATTTTACAATTATAGTTATGTGTTTACTTAATACATTGCGTAAATTGTTCGTAATATGTGAAAGTAAATAGTCCTTTTAATTATGGGTTACTTACTTTCATCCATGTTGATCAAATCTTCTGTTTTTGTTTCAAGACCATTTTTGTCTCGTTGTGTTGTGACTGTGTACTTTTTGTCGCCCATTTGGCGCGAAATTATTGTTTTTTCACTTCCATCACTACCTCGAATTATTTCCTTGTGCTCTACTGTACCGTCGGATTTGTGGAGGATTACCCTTTGCACGGATTTGCCTGCAGAATGTATCTGCATCTGATTATTTGCTTCGCTATCTTTCCAGATGCTAGAAAAATCATTGGCTGTGATCCTGTAAATATGAAAGTCATTTATGCATCATTATTAATCAGCAAGTGTCTCACATTTTCTTGAATGCTACAAAAAGGCCAGTGTTGCATTCTTACTTTCCATCTAAGTCTTGATCTATTTTCAAATCACTATGTTCAAGACCACTATCACCATCTTTTAAAAACGAATCCCTCAAACTTGGTTGTGGACGTGGGCTTTCTGAGATGATAACAATTAATGACAATTACTATACAGTACTGAAAGAATCTTAAACTCATTGTAATTTATACGTACCAGGAATGTGGGCAAAGCCACTGTTATTACCAAATCCTTGGAGAAATTCCTTCATCATGCTATCCATTTGAGCTTCAAAGTATCTTGTTATTTCCATGGGACCCGTGAATATCCTAAAATGCATTGCGTCTCCCTGTTGTCCCTGGTGTCTACACACAATCAGACCAAATTAAACATTTGAATCAATTCCAAAAGTACGAAAAGTTAAAAAGCAAACATATCGCGAAATACCTAAAATCGTCTACGTCGTCGTCATCATCTTCACCAATTTGCCAAATTGGATTTCTGAATCTCTCACCGGGTCTATCATAGCTGTTAAATCAATACCAGAAATGACATTAAAAAACGTAACAGATACTAAGTTATTTTATCGCACAACTTGTTAGTAAGTCGTGAAAGCGAAAGGGTAATAGAACTTACCTTTCATCCTCAGGAGCAGGCGGTGCTCGCCCACCGAAAACATTGCGAAAAAAGTCAAGAAATGACATTTTGCTGCAGACTGATGCACAGCAATTTCCGTACACGCAAACTAATGTCAAAATAAATGAAATTACATCACGCTCTCGCAACTTCGTAAATACTAACAACTTGAAGTAGCATCTGGTAGCACCTTAAGAATACTGCGCATTGCGCAGTTAGAATATATGACTGGCTTGACAGGGGAAAAACTAGGGAATCAGCGTTTATCGTGTATCTAAAAGTGTTGCTAGCACAAATGTTTCATCATTTCTAACTATAGCAATATTTATTGGTTTAATAATTTTATCTTACGAAATTTGAGTGTCCTTCGCACGCTTCACACCATGGCGCTCCTTCCATCATAAATCTCGCGAACTATACTTTCACAGCTGATCGTTTAGTCGCTAACGTTATATATCTGTTCTGTTCTATTCTTCAAGTATGTATGTTTATATGACAGCTGATCTGATTTCGGAGTTGATACTCTATAATTGTCAACGTTAACAAAACGTAACTTGAATAACTGTTTAATTTATGAACTGCAATGCGGATAAAGAGCTCAATACACAATTGAGTCTCCTTATATCTGGGCACGTTGTAGTCTAGATTCGTACTATGCTCTTACAAGAAATATGTTTATAAAACAGAACGAATTGTTTTCCATTTGAGGATACGGGTAATACTTATTTCTAATACGTAGCTTACATTTAATTACTTTTGTAATAGAATTGTTCCCGAATTAATGAGTTTGTATTATAATTTGCAGGTTGCTGGATGAAGCTCTCAGGATCTACCATGCATGAATCACTCAGGATGAGCAGTATATCATTAGCAAAGTAGTAAAAAATACCCAATCTACAAAAATGAGTAGTGCAGGAGGACAATTCCGAAAAACAATATGGGATCCATTTCTCATAGTTTCACAAATTGTTGCCGTGCAAAGTGTTATGTACGTTTGCCTGGGTCTGTGGATCTTAGTTATCTCATCACTGCTGGGATCCACAAAATCGTTGGACTATGCATTTCAATATAAGGAGATACATGTTAGAGATTTTGGAGGAAGATTAGTCATAATCATTTTTGTTCTGAATGCTCTTGTCGGGGCAGCAGCATTATGGTGGCTTGTACAAAGGACGAAGCAGTGCATGGATTTTGCATGCACTGCCCACTTGATACATTTGTTATGCTGTTGGGGATACAATTCCAGCTTTCCGACAACATTTAGCTGGTGGTTTTTAAACATTGCATCGCTCAGCATAATGTGTGTCTGTGGAGAGTTTCTTTGTATGAGAACTGAATTGCAGGCTATACCATTGGGTATAAATAGCCATAAAACAGCTTTGTAAGGTTCTTGTACATAAGTGACTTAATTGAATGATATATTAGCAGTGAAATAAAACTTATTTAAATAAAGGTTTTTGTCTTTTACCAGAAAAAAACATCCAACTTTCTTTCAGTGAAATAAGAGGGTTATAATAATATTTTCACAGAATTTTCAGTAGGAAGTTGCATTCCCAAAATATGTAAGTTTCATCTTATTCATTGCCACTATTTACACTATACTGATTTATTACATGAGTTAATGATGATCGTCTTTGTAAAAACGTAGACCGCAATATCCGCATGCATGATTGCCAGGTTTATCCTGTAAGGATACAATTAATAGCATTATTGATTCAAATAAAACAAAAATTTGATTTGAATCAAATTAATCAACACATACTAGATTGATATAAACTTTTGGATGTCCAAGAGGCCCATCACCACCATCACAGGCTACAATCCTTTCTGTTACTGGGGCGGGCGGCTCATCTGCTATTAATTTAATGCTCCAATTTGGATTGACTTGCCTCTGTGCTTCTACAAATCTTACATTTCGGTAGTCGTCTTCGGCGAACACCTATTCAGAAATTAAATAACATCACTGAAAAGATATCCTGAAATTGTTCGGGAGCGATGTACATTGTTTTATAGAGATTCACACCTGGCCAGTATGTGTCACTGTCTTTGTCGACTCCGAAATGAGTTGTTTCGAGGATGAGAATCTGAATGGAGTTTTACAGGCTCCATTCGCAATCCTCAGCAGCCCAACGACCCTCCCGCTTGCCATATTTACCTATTGCAGAATCGACTGTAACCTCCTGTAACCTGCCCGCAGTAGTACTACACTACGGCCTACTGCGACTCAGTACTACGGCGCATGTGTGTGAAGCTGTGCGATATATCGATACAAATCTTAATTGGTTCAAACGCGTCTAAACCCGCTAAACTTTATTTAGGCGTTATACATTATTGGCAGTGCAAGAAGAGCATAAATTCTTTTAGCAATAGGAATAGGAATACGGTGAAAATTTCGGCCAATGGATTAAACGATTGGCAGGGAGCTAATGATATATACAAAAAAAAGATGGATATTTCATTCAGCCCCTGACGTATTCGACTTGAATTATATATATATACAATACATTTTTAACAATGAAATGAATGTAAAAATATATATGATCGACAAATTTTGCCGATGCATCGAGGACTATTGTTATTATTGGATTGATATATATATATATATATATATATATATATAATATGAACAAAAGTTTAGTGATAAGAAAGGGACCTTCATCATTATCAGAGGAATCATGCGCGGAGGGCATGAGCATGCTTCCCAGTGACCTTTTACCCCTCCTTAATCCTGAACACACATTAACAGTAAAAAAGGAAGAGAACACTTTTGTACCGTATGCATGCGCGTAGCCGGTTTTTAAGGTGAAGTGTATTCTTTAAAACCCGTCGAATGTGTCTTCCGAAACACCAGATATACATTTAATCATGCGGTACATCCACCAGAGGATTATAGGCGAAAATCTTGGATATTGATCTGTTAGGCGAGAGGGAACGATACGCAGCGCGTCGCCTCTATTCCCATACGTTCGTTTCCCCTATTTCTCTCGGGCTGCTTACGTGTTCATGTGTTCGTATATACTCGGCGCGTTTCTCGGGGGTAAGATTGTGTCGGTTCTTTAATATTTGCAAGTGTCCTCGAGTTGACGTAATGCAAGGTCAGCCAATTATATTTGCCGGTAACATACGCTAGACGTATTCGCGTGGGTGTGTACACACAGAGCTCTCATTCAGAAAGCAACATATGAAAAATCATTAAAACAGCCGAGTGCTAAAGACTTGAATTATTTTCTTCGATAAAACGACCGCGGAATAATATTCGACATTTCTTAATCGTGCTTCAGGCGTCCGAGGGATTTCGATTATCCGATGGAGTGCAGTTATACAGTGACTCGGTAAAGATAATGTAACTTTATAAAAGTGAGTGTTAATAATTGATTATTGTAACCCCAGTGAAAATTGTCAACACTTCCCACCAAATATTCTGCATTTTATGCTTTAGATTCTCTATTAAAATGGATGTTCATGGGGCTGGGGTGGTTGCGGTTTTGGGCACTGTTGGAGCCGCAACTGGAGCAATATCAGCGGTAATCGTTTACACAATATGTGCCAGGCGCCGGCGACTACCTCTCCTTACCCCAGGCGGAGGGCCGCTCAATTGGTATCTATTTTCTTAGTTATTTACAGAGATAAATTTTGAAGTATGATCACTTTGTAAAATACAATTTGCGTTTATCCAGGTTTGAGAAGGACCTATTGGACAGGGCAGAAGAAGCGGCACGTTCGTCAAAAGATGTGCTTGTAGGTTTAGGATCAAGTGTTAACTTGGGTCGCGAAAGTAAAACGGCAAAACGTAGCGACAGTCAATCCGACGACGAAGATTGGCAATCTGATCATGTATTCGACAGCATCGCGAGTGATTCACCCAGGCGAAGTATGTGTTATTGAAGAGATTATTATTCGTCAGGAATTATTCTAATATTTCTCTTAGCAGTGTTACACCATTTGTCGGAGTCGGATGATATACCGGCATCCCCCATGAGCCCTCTCGCACCACCATTACCAGATGGAACAGTGATAGCTTCCGAAAAACGAATGGTAATCATGAGGCCGCCAAATAGAAGTTTGGATGGATCACATTCCCGATTGAACAGTATGGAAATGGAGACATCATCGCGTCACAAAGTATACAAAATATTTATTTAAATATTTAAGTCCTGTTCGCAATGAACGATACCACTTATTTTCAATTTTGTTTTTTATAGTTGTCATCTTCCTCATCAACTTCTTCATCCGACGAAATGAGAGGTGAATTGCAACTTGGACTAATATACGACGCACCCGATGGGATACTCACCGTCAAACTGATAAAGGTAACACTATCAGCCTTTACTAAACACAATCAGCTGGGTCCCAAAATGGTTCTCTTTTATATGTTCCTATTACTAGATCTAGTATTTCAAACACGTAAAAAAACATAACTCCGCTTTATTTCTTTATTGGATTATAAAGGCGCGCGATCTTCGTGCTCGTGAACTTAGCGGGACTGCCGACCCTTATGCCAAAATACGATTGCTACCTGATTGGAGTAATGTTTGGCAGACCAGAACACACAGACGTACTCTAAATCCTGGTAACAATATATTAAAACATATACCTTTCATGCAAATTACCAGAATATTCCCACGTTTTGTCGTTGATTTTACCATTTTGCAGAATTCGACGAGGACTTCGTCTTTGAAGTCGCTTCCGACTCGACATTAGCAGCGAGAACTTTGGAAGTTTTGCTGTATGATTTCGATGCCTCCGCGAAACACCGTGGTTTAGGGTACATACAACTTCCCTTGTCGTCAGTCATTAATCAGTTGGGCGTAACACCCACAACTCTGACGAAACCAATTCTTCGTTATGGAACCGAGGGTGGATTTAGGGCACCGCCATTAGGAGAGCTTATGGTCTCCCTCTCATATCAACCATCAGTAGAAAAGTTAACAGTAATAATTATAAGGGGAAGAAATTTACCGATATCCGACGATTCGGCCAATGCAAATCCGTATGTAAAAGTAAGCATTCAAATCGGTTTCTCTATATCAAGACGCATGCCTATACTAAATTGTTCTGAGTAGCTAATATTTATCACTGACTATATTTTTCTGATTATTTTCACTGAATTACAGGTAGCGCTTATTCAGGAGGGAAAAACTTTGAAGAAGAAGAAAACCGACTCACAACATGACTCGACCAATCCCGTATGGAATGATATTTTAAGTTTTGATATAAGCAGCGAAGTGTTATCGAAATCTCTGCTAAAATTTTCGGTTCTTCGTGCGAACGGCGATCTCTTGGCAAAATGTGAGGTATCAAGTAGATGCCAAAAGGATGTGTTCCAGCGCGTTTTATCAGGCGAAGGTGGTTCGGCGCAGTGGATACCACTGTCCAAACCAGGGACATACCGTAGTAACTCCAACGAGCAAAAGGATTAATATCATAATTTAGTCCACCGTCCGAAAAAGAAAGATGAGTTCATGACAAGCTAGAATACACTATCCATTGTGGTATGATCAACCACAATCCACATGCAATTGAACAGTGCAAATCGTCATGTTCCTTCAGTTTTTATCTATCCATTGGGGATAGATTGAACCTAGCAAAAGTGTCACGGAATGCACTACTGAATTCATTATATCTTACCGATCTTACCTCACGAAGAAATAAGACTAAACAAATATTTTTATTTTCTTATGTCAATATTTCCACTTAATTCCACGATCATTTGACCGAACAGTTGACTATCGTAGCCTACACAAATGAGCATCAGGTATGTCGCGTATGCACAAAACTCATTTTACAACGCGAGTGTGTGGCATAAATCTTGTTAGATCAAGTACTCAATCCGCGAATGTGATCGACCCTAATGTCTGAAAGGTTGGAAGCATAATTCTATATTGCAAGAGCTTTATTTACAAAGTCAAAGTAAATAAATAGGGCAAATAAATCTCTTTCAGGCACTGAATTCCCATATACAGTGCAATCTATTCAACAAAATGATGCATCTCTGAACTTGTTTTTTACAGTCACACACATTCATTCATTTATACCATTCTGTGCACGCATGTACAAAACTATGTTTGCCTATCCATTTATCGATACAAAGTAAATGAAATGTTTAATCCCATACATTTCTGTTGATGAAAGCAGGTCTTTCCAATAAAATAAATTTACTAAGTGTTGTATAGCTTAAGAGATTAGTTTAAAGAAAAATATATTGTCAGTTAAATGTACTATTTTATCGTGATAGTATGGCATGGCAAAATGTGAATATACTCAAACCTATATTTTAGAGAAATAGAGAAAGTGAATATGTACATGTAATTCGTATTTGATCGTGTTATACCATGCTCTCAGATTCATTTTGCACAGCCTGTTATTTTTTGGAGTGTTTTCTAATGGATAAAAATATCACACAAACGACTTTTTTAAAATATTTTATTCATTGTACAATATAACTGTACATACAAAATGAATGGACCAACGTACCGCGATCCGTGAGCTTAGTCGAACAAACCTGCAAAAAGATAGACATTGTGATTAAAACCCCGATCGCACTAGTTTCCTGTGTAGGTCTTGTTCTAACTAAAGTCTCATGTCTGAATAACTTCGTCACGTGCATTTTCAGCAGCTAATACATGTATAGGTATAATCATTGACTTTAAATTATGTGTATAGTGATATCCCAAAACAATTGTATCATGAAATTGTCAAATGAAGAGTCTTACCAAAGCCCATATCATCGTCGGATTCTTCAGCTGGTTCTTCCTTCTTGTCCTCCTTTGCAGGTGCAGCTTCAGCTGCAGCCGGTGCAGCAGCGGCTGGGGCTGAAACAAGGTGAAAATATTTTGAAATAGTGTCTTAATTCTTATTAAACATATTAAAAACAATATGGACTGCTTGTGTTGATAGACTAATATGTGAGTGGAATAAATATGATTTGTAGCTTTAGATCTTTGCCTATCCTACTTAGAATGAGGCACTGTATACTCTTAAGCCTTTGCTTTTTCCTCAGTTGCTGACCGTTCTAGAGATTGACACTCAGACTGGTGGATGAAGAGGAGTACAATGAAGACAATGAATTGCTGTATGCAAATAGTTTGGATTCGTGATGACAAAAGAAAGTTAACTCTTTATACAGATTCACAAACATAAACAAAAAAGTTCAAACAAGCATATTTTATAATTCTATTTTATAACCACCTTGAGTGTATAAAGACGAATCAAATACATATATATATTTATCTTTGGTGGTCAATAAGTTATGGTAACATGGTATTACTTAGATATTTATTTTACAACAACCATAATTAAGGAGAATGAGATCACACGCATAAAGAACTTGTATTCACACAGAATTTAGGTTTGACTTCTAAATTCAGTGAAATGTATTAGACTTAGTGAGAATAGAACACCAGGCCACATGGTTTTTTTTCAATGTTAGAAAATGGTAGTATAAAACCGCGTATATCGCAATGATTGATTGTAAATAATTGTTCAATAAATTAACACTCACCAGCAGCTGGGGCAGAGCCAACACCAGATCCGATGTTCGTGATCAGTTCTTTTACATTCACACCCTCTAATGCCTTAGCGAAGAGACCAGGCCAGTAGGACTCAACGTCAACATTAGCAGCTTTCAGAATTGTCTGAATCTTCTCGCCCTGGAAAACGATAAAACAAATAATTAGCAAAAATGTAACATTTATTTCGCTGAATTATTTAGCGGCTCTCATTTATTATACTGGGGCTATTCTCGGTAATCTAGGAATGTTAGAAAACGTGTATTATTGAAGTCGGTTAAAAACACAAGCCATGTGACAAACTTACAGTTACGGCGATGTCGTCGTCGACGAGGATTAATGCGGAGTAAACGCATGCCAGCTCTGCCTTGGTCGTCATTTTCTTAATTTATATTTCGCGAGTCAACGCTGGATGAATATTACTTTTGGTGCAAGTCGCCGATTTGGCCTTAGCTCCGGGAAAGAGAACAAGCACACAGTTCACTCGACCCAACGGAAGGGAAGGAAAGGCCAGAGTAGGCGGATATCACGTGATATATCGAGGCGCAAACTTGAAACTTATGACGGAGCATGCGCGATGAGGTCCGACATCACTTATTGGTCGTTTCATAATCTGAGTCGACTTCCTGTGCATTGCATTTCATTCTCGATATGTACGCAATATATCGCAGTTGTTTTCGACAAACTAGTAAATATATATATATTTTAAGGAGTACGCAACTAAAACTTGGAAGAAATAAATGCGCGCTCTTTATATTGGTGCAATAAACAGTACGACGATTAAGTAAAAGGGTGACGAAATCGTGATGCAATTTTTGACTAGTGCATATATATAGCGACGTACGTTTTCCCGGTGAGTTCAACATCATTTATCGAGCGGTTTCGAGAGAGGCATTCAGCAGTTGCAAGGTCATAGAGAAAAGACTACAGTGTGGGAGAAGGAGGGCGTAATTAAAGAAAGAAGTAAAGACTGATTAAGTGGTAGTTGAAATGATGTGCTGGGAGAAATTGTCGAACAAGCAGTGGAGGAACGAGAGGAGGCGTTGATGATCGATATCAGCGGCGGGAGGAGCGTCGTCCCTCTCGATCTCTCGCGTGTGACTGCAATCGAGGGAATCGAGGTTGGTGTGGTTCGAGGATTGCGGGGATCGATTAGGACGGGTCGGGAGTCGGGACGGGCCGAACGGGACGGACGGGACGGACGGAGGGACGGTGCATTGGTGCGGTGCGGTGTGCGGTGGTGCGATGCGCGCAGCGCGCAGTTGAGGCGGTGCGTGAGCGTGAGTCTAGTGCTTTTCAGTGCTTTTGCGGACGTTATGGATCGTGGCGAGTGTTCGAGTTTCTCGTGAGGCGGAAGGGCGCGCATCAAGGCGGTCGAACGCAGGATCGTTCGCCTCCCGGCCACGTCTTGCTCTCATAACCGAGTTCCAAAGGCGAATGTTTCCCGCGATTGGCTGCTATGTAGTACCGGTGTAAATGAAGCGACGGCGTCTATCGCGGTCGCGTGGTAAAAGGGTACCGCCTGCGGGGGCGATGAGAATGGCGCGCAAATGTTGCGTGCGTAGCTGTAAGGCCGACGTGCAAGAAGCGCGTGCCAAGGGTCTGCCGCTGCACAGCTTTCCAAAGGACGCCGTCTTGAGGAGCAGGTGGTTGGCCAGCGGAGGATTCGAGGCGAGCTTCAAGCCTACGCCGGGCCAAATAGTCTGCCACAGGCATTTTAAACGTGCCGACTACGAAGCCGCCAAGGGGCAGAAGCTGCTCTTACGGAAAGGCAGCGTGCCGTCGGTTTTCGCCGACTATGACAATCACCCAGGTACGCGCGATTGCTTCCGCGCAATTCCTTCCTGGAGTCTCGGTGTTCATCGACCCCTTGACATCTGTAAATACCCTATTCCAGAATCTTGCGCATCTTTTTTCTCATTACTCCTTACCCTTTCCTCGCCTATTCGGCCCCCTACCCTCCGGCCCCTCGCCTTTTTCGCATCTTGGCTCAATTCATATATCGCCTTCCATCTATGCGCGCTGCCTTCAAGCTTTGCCGGTTTCGAACCCGCATAACATTCCTTTCGAATTATACTTTACGTTTGTCATTTCACCAGCCGCCTGTCAAATGGCCCGATCTAATTATTGAAGTGATATGCCGATCTAATGCTGCTCGTAGTGTTCTGTTGACGGGCCAGTATTATTCCTAGGGAAATGGGTGTCTTAATGACACATTCTATAATGGGACACTCGAATGCCGCCGGCACGTGTTAGTTAAACAATTTCGCAAATCGCAATTCCCGCTGGACTCTACCTAGTCTTCAGTACAATAATCGCGCGTTAATATAATTGTTCTACTGTGGACTGTGATAATGTGCTGAGTGTGAAAGCCATCTGATATTGGTTTTCCAGATCCTGTTATTTTGTCAGTGAAGTCATCAACTTCCTATGCACAGGAGGACTTGGATCTTATTAATTCTGAGATCTCAAATTACGAACAGTTAGTGGAGGCACGAACACCAAGATCGGACAGTGGCGGTGAAACTTCTTACTCCAGGCCAGCATCTTCCGCCGACTCTTGTACTATGTTAGACACAACTTGTTCCATAGAGAATAAACCAAGAGAACTGATTGTGCAAGAAGAATCTTTATCTCTAACTAAAGACACCAAACACAATAGAGAAACAAAAGTAAACACGATGGCAATACAACTGGGTATTGTTGATGTTGAACCAACTTTAACAAATATATCCAGAGATGTGACCAATGAAGAACAAAGACCTATGAAAGTGTCGGAAGAAAAATCATTTGAGAAGACTGATGAGTCCAAGTCAAGAACTCTAAATTCAGGTGGTTTAAATTTTGTCCCTGGATCTAAACTGGAAGCAAAAGATTTTAATGAGAAATGGTGAGCAGTTATAATAAGCACAAAGAACAAATTAAAGTAAATTACACACTGACAAACTATTTAAGAGTATGGAAGAGTTACACGCATTTGTTGGAATTACTTGTAGAAAAGATTATTATCTTAGTGTCAATCTAGTAATCATACATAGAAGATTCTTTTGTTTGTTATTATCACAATTGCTTCGGGGAGAGATTAAAAATGAAATCTGAAATATCATATATAGGTATATGGCAAAAGTAGTAGAAACAGATTGGGACGAGCGGGAAGTTTTGATACACTTTGACAAATGGAGTTCACGATTTGATGAGTGGATTCCTATGGATAGCCCAAGACTTCGTGTATTACAAACACCACCAAAGTAAGTGGCATATAACGTGTGACAAATATAATATCGATAGCAAACATTACTAATAAAAGTTTGCTCTCCATGGCACTTATTGCTTGAAGAACAATAACATTGAATTAAAGAATACAATTCTTGGAAACCCCTTTTCTCCATATAATTAGAATTTTGAATTTTTTTTAAGCGAGCAATCTTGGGATTTACCAACTATGTAAGTGCATAATGTGTTCTTATTGATGAGTGCAACTGTGTGGATAGAAAGAATTATTATAAAAATGTCTTTGATGCTGTATAAATATTGTGTACTTCTTTGTATCATATTGTAGAACCAGTAGTTGTGTTTTTGGCATGTAATTAGAGAAGGCTATGTGGCTCTAGGAACTATTCTACTTTTTCAGTATTAAAGCTTAGAAAATACTGAATGCTTGTTTGACTATACTTTATGGTGTTAGTATAATATGAATGGGGGGAAAGATACATTTATTTAAATTATTACTGCTTATGGCTAATCATAGAATATTATTGAATTTTCCTAAGTAATTATATGCTATTTTAATTTACTATTTTTGTATACCTATTGTTTTCCACAATAGAGATCTTTTAAGCATGCAGTCCAATACAATTATTCTTAGCGGGATAAACGGGATATGGCATAAAACCGAAATAATTTTTAGAAAAAAGAAAAACTATTTTTAGAAGATGATTGTTTTTTGTACTTTCATTTATTGCCGTAGTCGCGATCGTGAATTTCTTTCAATCGGTGGTCACATACGAATTTTGTTACTCCAGGGAAACGAAGATGAGAGATTTTTCAGTTGGCGAGAGAATTCTTGCTACGTGGGCGGACGGGAGAAAATACCCAGCCAAAGTGAACGCGGTGTTAGGAAATGGTGAGCCAGCTAACCTTAACTGAGAGTGTAACGAAGATAGACTATATTTCGTCTCCCCTCTATATCATACATTTGACGTTTCTTCCCTGTTAGGATATTTTTTAATTTTGAGGGGTTCCAACGTAAGACATATTTTCTTCACAGACAGGTACGACGTTCTCTTTGACGATGGATACGCGAAAACTATCAGATCGTCGAAAATGACAAAGATTGCAACAACGCCCATGAAGGTATAAACTTATTACAAGGTTATAGTATACTGTTGTAACTGATGGTTCCAAAAATTCCTTTTTATTTATGACACGTCTTAGTCACCAGATCGCGTTGTGAAATTAGTTAAAAGACTAAATTCTGTAAATGTTGTTTATTGCTGCTATAAATGATGAATTTATAAAATTATAGTGGTAGCCTTATTTTTTGTGATACTTTCAAAAAAAAAGATCAATCCTTTAAACGAACAACAATATCTTATACGGATAAACTATATTTATTATCGGAAACCAATAAATATAAACAAACAATTGTTGATTTTGCTATAAGAGGAAAGTGTTTCTTGTTTTTTCTTTCAAAAGGGTCATAGATATTGAACAACAAAAATAACAATCAAAATGAAAAATATGTATTAAATGTATATTTTGCTATTTCCAATTTCCATCAATAGTCAACTTGTAAATGATAATAGTACAATATCAATATTGTTACCCTAAAGACACAGACAGCTCAAGCTGAAGAATACATAGGAAGTAAACAAGAAAGGCGGGATAAGAAAAGGAAACACACTGTGATGGAATTATTTCACCCACGGAAACGTGTGAAAAATGAAGCTGAGAAACTTGTCAAAAAGGACGAAGTAACCCCAATGCTCAACGAAACCGAAGATTCATTTTTTGAACCAAAAATAGACTTGGATGGTACCATGTTTGGGCCGTGTTATGACCCAGGTACAGACTTATTACGAGGATTTGATACAAGTGCATCTAGAATGAAGACATACTCGAAGAAGCAAGAAGTACCTCTTCCAATCAAGAAAGAAACACTGAAAACTGAGAGTGATCAAGAGGAAGATGTGGGTCCGGAATGGATAAATGGCGAACCTCAAGGAACAGAATCTTTTATTGTAGATGGGAATGATGGTGCGTTTTATGTCATGTATATATATTTAATGTGTATGTTAACAAAAAACATATATTTTTCAATAGCACATCTTAATGTTCAATTTTGTAGGAACGCGCCGATCAATTATAGTAGCTGATAAAAGATTACCACCAGGATGGCAGAAGCATTTTACTCAAAGGAGAACTGGTACATCGGCGGGAAAATGGGATGTCTTATTTATACAGTTAGTATAATACACTGTTTCTATAACACAAAGCTGTAACATTCAATTAATTATGTATATATTTTTTCCCTTTTAGTAAGCCTAGTGGGAAAAAATTTAGAACACGTAATGACATAAGGGCATTCATGGAAAATCAAGGACAGTTTGATTTTGATCCAGAGAGATTCGATTTTTGTATTCACCGTAAAAAGAAAAATAATGTGGTTAAAGTGAAGCAAGATGCTAACTCTGAAGCACCGAAGAAAATTAAGACCTTATTACCAAAAGCTAAGGCAACTGGAGGATCTGAAAATTCATTACTTATGCCTATCAATGCTGTAACCCCACCACCTATTGCTACACCTACAACACCTATTACAAATGGAGGTATGCAACATTTTACATATATAAAATTATGAATTTTTGTCTTCAATATTCAGTATTGAACATATCAACCATACTTTTTTAATGCTATCAAACTTATATCAGGAATGATTTATTGTAAGTGTCTCGAATTATAAAACGAATAAGTTATTAATTATGTTAAAAAAAATTCAAAAGCGTTAACTGTATATATGTTTCTATAATAGCTGTCTTCATTGGTGGACTTCGTGTGGAAATGGAGGATAGTGCATACAAATGTCCTAAAGAAGGCTGTAACAAAACCTTTCGAAAAGAAAACCTGTTGCAAATGCATATTAAGCATTATCACAAAGAATATACAAAGTTTTTAGGATCTACACCAAATGTCGCAGACTTAGCATACGCCCGAACTATTGGAGAACCTATAGATGACATAATGCCAAAAAAGGCAAATAATTTCCTCGATAAATTGACTAAATTGAGTAAAAAGAAACCGATAGAGAAGCCAATATCTGCAATACAACAGGCACTTGTAAATTCTATTCAACCAAATTCGCCATCAACCCCACTTCCTTCAGCAATTGAAACTGAAGACGAAATGGATCATATAGAAAAGACCAACGATCTACAAAGGGACGATACGAAAGTAGAAGTTATGTCGCCACTTTCTACTCATAGTATTGATATAGACGAAGACTTTGATAGAAGACGGGAAAATTCGTGCGCGATGTCGCCAGGAACATTATTTGACATGAAAGTTAGGGAAGAAAAAACTCAGAGTGGGATTAAAACACTATTGCCTGTAAGGCCAGCAAATCCAGAAACACAAAAAGTCGATCGATCCAAGTCATTGGATGAAAGTGGCCATATTGATAAAGCTAAAGTGCAAAGAAAACGACATTTATCAGACTACAGTTCAGACATTCCTAACAGAGGGAAAAAACGCCATGGTAATTGTTATTTAGAATACTCTTTCAATTATTTCTACTGATTATGTTCGAAAACCTCATTCAACCATCATGTTGTGTTATAGGTATACCGGAACTTATGGATGATTACGGTGATATAGATGAAAGCGCAGTAGATGCAGAAGGACCATCCGCCCTTATATACAGATATAGTCGCAGAAAATCAGATTCCAAAAGTGATGAAAACAGTCAAAACAGTAAGCCAATTTGCACAATATATGAAGTTTTAAGCAACCGCAGTAGTATTATAATAAACTTGAGTTTATTAAGTTTATGATAACATTCATTCACTTTTTGTTATTACGCTACGTTTACTAAACACTTTTCTATATTGTTGTATTCATTTTGTTCTTTAGGCCAACTAATTGATTCTCGCATTGAAAAAACCGACGTTTTGAAAGGGGATACTGGGAAAAGGGATAATAATAACGATGGGGAAGGTATATGATTTATTTTTGTTTTCTTTGTCTTTTTATACTTATAATTTGATGTTTTGTTAATTCCTTAACAATCGGTTGACCATTACAATCCTAGCTATATCAATCCATGAACCCCTCAAATTTTTCTTTTACAATGGGAAAAATACATAACTCACATGTGTCGAAAAATGTTTACTCCTTACTAAAAGAAATTTCAGATTTCAGTATTTGAAAATGGACCTGTTTTTTGTTCTATAGAAAGTGAAGGTGTTATGATGATGATAAATGGTGAAATGGTTAAAGTTGAACAACTTCGAAGAGAAGAAATTATCAATTGCACGTGCGGATTTATGGAGGAAGACGGTCTAATGATACAATGCGATTTATGCCTGTGTTGGCAGCACGGTCATTGTAATGCAATTGAACGGGAGAAGGATGTTCCTGAGAAGTATGTGTGCTATATATGTCAGCATCCACATCGACAGAGACCGTCGAAAAAATATTATCACGATCAAGACTGGATCAAAGAAGGGAAATTACCAACGTAAGTTAACATACTATTCATTCGCTTAATTGACAAAAATACACAAAAATGTATATTGAAGAGTTAATAAATATAATTATTTGTTGTACGATTTAGCATACCGAACAGGACAAAGAATCAATATGCTATTAATCAAAGAACAGCTATGCTAAAGCGCTCATACGATTTAGTAGCTGCTCTTTTGCAAATACAGCAGGTCCTGCATAGTCTACGTGTGAAAATCAATGTGGCACAGTAAGTGCAAATTCAATTGGTTTACCATTTTGACTGATGTTGGTTTCCATTGTCAGTGTGTTTGTTGTTTCCAGAAAAAAGGATCACCCAAAACTGTACTTGTGGGCCAAGAATTGGGAAAAAGTCGAATTACCAAAGCCTGACATCACTCCCATCCCAATAATGGAAATCACAAAATATACGATAGATTCGGCAGATAGTAATTCTGAGAGTTCACGCCGTGGGGATCTGATTGGTGATGTAAAGTTATCTTTGAAAGATGAACCCGATGAGAAGTCGATAGCTTCGGATTCAGAACTGATGAAAATTTTGGAAGAAGACAGCACCACGTCTGACGAATCAAAGACTGCTGCACACAAGAAAGAAGACACAACAAAAATCAAAGAAAATCGTATACTTCTTGATGCACTCACAAGAGACGGCGAAACAGATGTTTCACGAGGAAATTTAGTGGCTGATGTGAAAACGGAAAATCTAGGTAAGACATTGTGGCACTTTAATTGAATCCGACAATCAAGAAGAATGTTGTCATAATCAAAGAATATTTACAGATCAAAACGGCATATCTGAAAACAATATGCCCGCATATCCAGTAAGTGTGGAAGGTATAAAGCAAGAACCAAGTGGGCAGGAAATGTCGACGCCGTTGCAGCCCTTTATACCTGAACCTGAGGCACCCATTGACCCAGGAGAGTGTCGAATGCGGCTCTTGGAACATATCGAACATTTTGAAAATCACATTGACGCGCGACTAACTACTATAGAAGCGCAAGTTTGCGGTATGCTCCAAAAATCTTATACATTTTACCTTTTCCAAAATGTTACCCAATGCGCCTTTTTCAACCAAGTTTGTCTCACTTTTCAGCCTTAGAGGCTATGGATCCAGAGGAACTGATACCAAGCCCAGACATTCAGCCAAGAACCAAGCAGACAGTGCAAATGCTTTTGAAAGATTTAAATACAGTTCGAAAATTGGCTGCCTTATGTTAAGTTATCTACATGGGAGAAAGTTTTGTACTATATAAGATAGTTAACATTAGTTTTTGCAGAAGCATTATCATTTTTATAGTATCGCTGTCAGAAACTACTGAAAGTGAGTAAGAAATAATTCTTTATCACTGGCACTCCTCCAATGTACTGTATATCATAGGAATATATGTATAGTTAGTGGTAGTTTGGAAGACGCTAGATAGTATATTATAGGAGTAGAGGGAAATAATCTTTACTTTTAGGCATGATTGCGATATTACACATGCTTATTGCGGTGGTATAATTATCACTATTATACGAAGCTACTTTTTCAGCTTCCTGTATTAAACGGAACCACTAATGTAAGAGAACAGTGAAATTATGTAAAATCGTTGTACCATAGCACTTGTAAAAAGAGAAAAAAACCCATTGTTTTCTGTAAAATATATTTATTTATAAAACTATAGACATTAGATTTTTAATCTGATCCCGTAAAATTTTACGAGTTGACGTGTATCCACTCGAAATTTAAATCCCGCCGGGACGCGTATATTTACTTGCAAAAATATGCGTCTATGCGTATACGAACGCGAGACCGACTATTTTAGCTTTCAACACTTATGATCGACGAGATGTAAAGTCCTTTCCATCTGCCGGGAGAACAGCGGACACGTGTACTTATCACTTGATGGTTGGGGGACGGAGGGGGCGCAAGCATGGCAAGACATTTGGAAGAGCGTAGGGCGGCGGCGGCGGTGATGGCATGCACTTGGCTCTTAGGGGAGAGTAGATAAGAAGGAAAGGACGGAGGAGACAAGGAGGGCCGACGCCATGATGGTTAAGCCCAGCCGATGACGTCAGAAAGTAGCGGTGTGCAATCGGGCAGTGTGGGAGATGAAGGAAGAGGGTAGTAGCGTCGGCGTTGCTAGTTGAAGGAAGACGCAGCTTGTGCGTGCGCGCACCGCTGGGCCAGAGAGAGAGAAGCAGAAGCCGAAGGAAAGTGAAAGAAAGAGGGAAGAGAGAGGCGTGCAGGCAGCAAGCGGTGAAGACAGGACGTGGAACGACCGCTGCCGTGGTGTGTGGGCTCGGTTCGGTTCTCCAGCATCCGTTATGACGATACAGTGATCCAGCGCTTGGCGCTGCGACCGGGCCAGCATCTAGTTCGCGACAACGCGCAATTGCCGTTCGTGCTCTGCTAGATCGTGCGGAAACGCGATGGGGCTCAATTCTCGTTCGGTCTGACTGCGACTGAGTCTTCGGCTTCCCGACGATTGGCGAGCGTTCTACAGTGAATTCTCTCATACGCCATGTGCCACCGCTCCGCGTGTGTCTCCTCCCTCTGGATTATCCTCGTACGAGCCTCGCCTTGAGGTATCCATGGAACAGGATCACTGGAGGATCCCTCGGGTTCAGTTTGCCATTTGTGCTCATCGTGTCTCGTGTTGGTGCAACTGTGGCAAGACACTCTCTTCTTTCTTTACCCTTATATTTTTGTCCGGTTCGCATCGAGGGTAAAAGGAGGAGAACATCGACGTCGGTGACAACGACCGCGGGAGTGACTGAGAGAGGGAGAGAGCGAGAGAAAGAGAGTGCGAGAGGGAGAGAGCGGTTGAGAAAGAAAGAGCGAGCGAGAGAGAAAGAGAGAGAGAGAGAGAGAGAGGGAGAGCGAGAAAGGCGTGAGTGAAGAGGGTAGAATTCAGCGGATTCGAATAGTCTGTGCGGACGGAGGAGTGAGCAGGACACACACACAACCTGAGGGAGCGCAAGTGGCGTATCAAGATGGCGCATAATTTGGCACCGAGCGTCAACTGTTCGCTCGACGACATTGATCTGAACGCCCTGAAGGTATGTAAGAACGTGGATAGGCATTCAGCCCACTTGTGAATTCGAACCGCATACCTGATGATTCTCGGCCGCAAATAATTCCGAGTCCGGGCGCCTCCAGCGAACCGACTCCCTGGAGATTAACCTCGCAGGTTCAGACGTCGGTTCGCTGTATGTCTCCCCGTGAGCTACTCCAAAGGGAGGGAGAAGTTCGCCTTGAATTCTTCTCTCATTATTGCCGTATCAGCCGTAAAGTCGGAAAAGCCTTAGAGTGCAGTGCAAACCTGCCGCACTGCAACCCTACTCATTCAGGAAGCATTCTCACCACCGATTACATTCTTTCATTGACGTATTCTCTATGGGCGTCTTGGAAGTAGATATGCTCAATACTCGCAAAATTGTTGCTGCCGATGCCTGTAGTTCTTTGATATTGTCAAAATAGTAATGACCGTTTAGTTAATTCTAGCGATTTTTGGGAAGATGTGATGTGTTCAATTATTGAATAAGCCGACACTTTTAAGGCATTTTATTTAATAAAGGCAAGTTTTCAATTCAACTATGTCCGGACATTTCTAAATATAATTATCGGCAAATAAAAGGGCACAAATAACATTTACAGGGAGGTTTTGGTAAAGATTATTGTGCCCCCTTTTGATTTAAGTCAGAGAGGAATGACAGATCCCGACGGTCGGTTAAATTGGCTACTATTGTTAGAGATACGATTCTAACTATTTTGATATCTCACCTGTTTGAGCAGCAATTAGAAGTACGAGGTTATCTTTCCAACGGATTTCTCACTTGAGTTCATGTCAGATATAAAATCGCGAAATCCCGATGAGTCTGTATTTATACGAATGACGAGTTGAATTAACTGGAACGATGACGATACATAGTTCAACTTTAGTGATTCTGATGGATGTATGAATGAACTGAGCTCAATGAACCGTTATTTTCCGTCTATCCACGATGTGGAATGGTACCTTTAAAGGGTTCTGTTTAATTAGAAAATCAATAAAGAAGAGAAATGTTTTAATGTTTAATATATTCACAAACGAAATTTTGAAACATGTATCGTTTCGACATTTGCTTTGTAATATGTAATAAAATTGATTAAAGCATTATACCAGTGTAAAATATGTTAATTAATATTTCAGGAGCCAGCCGGTATCTTCGAGCTTATCGAAGTTGTTGGCAATGGAACGTATGGACAAGTATACAAGGTGAGTTTCTTTCAAACATCGTTGAGCATAACAAATAAATAATAAGAAAATAGTTGTCGATCCCATTTAAGTCACCTGTGTTTCGAAAAAATGGTTAAAAAATCTGTGGGTACAGATTTGCACTTTTACGACCGCTATAAACTTGGTGCAGTATACAGTGCACACGTATGAATCACTGCTTGTTAGGAAAGATAATCTGCGGCTGATTTCACGATTCTCGCTACACGTATGTTGATGCAGTATCGCAATTAGCTAGCCGCGCTTCTTGAAATATGTTTCATCGTTTCAATATATCAAGCAATTACGATGATCTAGATTAATTGGGGGAAAGAATGTTTGGAGAATTCCGAGCTTGAAGAGACTGTACATTATCAGGCAATACTTGGAAGGGGAATTGGCATGTGGCGGTGTGTCTCCCACGCGATTGTTCTCCTTCTCGTCTATCTTCTCTTCCCCTCGTACGTTCTGTTCGTTGCATTCTTCCGTTGCCATCTACGCATGCTCCACCCAACCTTACCACAGCACAAACAATTTTAAAGCCTAAGTGCGCTTCCTATAATTCACTCTATACACATCTTTGAAATGTTGTGTTTCAAAGTAAAAGTCAATATTGGCAAGTCAGTTTCGTAAATGTGTCCAGCTCAACGCTGTTATCACTTTTATGCTGCCGTGATGCGCGGGGTCTCGTTCTTTGGTTTCAATAGCCCCCCCTGGTGCGTGGGAAGCTTTCCCATTTCTGACTAACGTGCATTCGCCTCCTTCTGTTGCATACGAGATTTCTACACATCTGCGCACCACCGTTTCAACACGCACCGGCGATCTTTAGGAAGTTCCGCGAGCACGTGCCACAGTTTTTCTGCCGCCAACAATTCTCCATAATCAGTAATTATTTCCAGGGAATCGCTGGATGCGGGATTACCTCTTGACATTAGCTTTGGCGGGGAATAGATGATTCTTAGATGATTTCGCCGAGCTGTATGTACGTAATAGCTTTGCTATTGTACGTAGTAAGGCAGGTTGCCGAACAAGGCGTAGGAGAGGGGGGCGAAGGTTCCATCTTCACCTGTGGTAGTAGCCAAAGGAGACGGTGATTCACCTTGAAAAAATTCTCCTTGGCGTGGTCGTCCTTGGATCAACAGCCGTCTGTGAGAAACGGTCATATGAAAGGTCGAGAATCTGGGCCGGAAGAATGTAAATTGTGTGAATGTGTGTGTATGCGATGTGAGTAGGTACGTGTGAAAGAACAATTCCATTAAATAGCGGACTGTGTTAGCCTCCCAGTAACCGAATGGTAGAGCTACATCTTTGTTCGCTGGCAGTACTGCTTTTCCCGAAACATCGCTTTTTAGACAATCAGAAAGGGTCAGGTCACGCGATTTACAGCCATGTAGCAACGCGTCTGGGCAGTGTGGTCTACTCTACTTCATAGCAAGCGCGTTTCTTGATATTTCTCATACCTAAAACTTACAATTGCTAGCGGTCTATTCAATACGTCTTCCATCACTGAATTCTCCCACCGTACCCTGAACCGAGTCGACCAGAATTACACGACAAATACAAAGATAAATTTCTTACGAGAAAATGCGAACATGACTACACAGTTTTCATGGTTCTAAAAATAACAAGTGCGACTGACATTGCATAACGGAAATTAGCTTCCTTAGCATATCTACTTGATTTCAAAGCTCAGAATACTTTTAAAAAACACACGCACAGAGAGTCCAGTGCCTTTATATTATGTAGCAGAGTACTGGGCAAGGGTTTTTCGGAGCAGGCCTTTGGATTGAGAGACATGTCACCAGCCCACATTACACACGACACCGCACGTGTTCCCTCTCCTATGCGGGATTAAAATGAAAGTTGTTCTGGCACAATTAACTCATACGCTGTCTGCATCCTGGCGATGCCGCTGCATTTAATGAGCTCACTTGCGCCTCATTCTTAGTGGGCTGCTCGAAAATCCTCCATCCACCGGCTGTCGGCGTGCTCGTTCCCCCGCGGATGATGACAAGCGATTTCAATAGTAGAAAATTCGTCTCCAACCGCATTCCGTAAAGTAGGTCTGCACTGTGGTATCCGTTGGTCGGAGCTGCGGCTGTCCATCTAACCATTTAAGAGCAATTTTGACGGATCAAGGTTTTACTGGGGCACCGGGGACAGTTGTTACTCTCGTGCGATGTTGAATAACATTTTCGAATCAGCGATTACGAGGTCCCCGTCATGCGTCGAATAGTGAAGGGAGGGAAGGGTGGTTTTCGGAGAAATGCATGTGTAATTCTTCTACTACTTGTCGTACGACTCTTACACATTTTCCTCCCATGCCCCGTGGAGATATACATATGGCGAGGGGGGGAGCGAGGAAGAGGGCGATGACCCGATGCCGATGACGGCGCCCGACGAAACAAATACGCGTGCGCGTGTGTACACGCGATCAACGCGACAGCTTTGAATTATACTAATCCAAGGATTATCGGCATGAGCCACTTAAACCTCCGGCAATTACTAAACTCTTACCGGGGCTATTGCGGGATCGCTGGTTTAAACACAGACCGCGAGGAAACTTGTGAATCTGGCGGCCTTTTCAACCGACTGCTCACCAACACCGGAATACTAACCGATGTAAATTTCTAGCTTTCGTCCGCGGCGTGTCAGTTACAAAATATAATTAACATGCGCACAAGGTTTCTCGTACCACAAGGTACGCAACAAAGCCGTAGAAGCTTGTTAGTCGTGGACTTAGCCGAAGCTCTCTATCAGTGGACGCCAGTGGAGGCCTTGGCGGAGAAATCAATGGAAAATGCGATCGCGCTTTGCTATGCAGCGATCGTTATGAAAATCGTACTAGTTTTCCAGTCGACTTGACTGTGCGATCGCATTACGTCGGCTTGGTATTCAGGATTTAGTGTCTCAAACTGCCACGTGGGTAGTCTGTTTGCCACGGCTGTTAAAGGGACTCGAGTAGCCCAGACTTGCTTAGGAGGCCGTTCCGGTTTCTCCCTAGGATATCGTTTATTCTCACTAAAAATACAACTCATCGGCGTCTTGCCGTAAACTGGGCTTCACCTTTCCTCCGGCGTCAGATTCAATTCGTCTCCCGTTTATATGATAGCGGCGAGTGCCGAGCGATAACGTATTCAGCACTGACTACATCTGCTTCCTCTTCCCTTTTTTCTTTCCTGTTGATAGACAACGAGCATACACTTCACCTTGCTATTCACACGATGTTTTAGTTGATTGCTACGTTGGGGAAACGCCCGGTAGACTTCTGCGGCGAGCATTTACCCATGAATGCTCATTGAATTCTCGGCAGGACAAAAAGGAGTAGCCTTGGAAGAATTCTCTGTCCTTAATAATGTTGTGTAAACTCATGACCGCGTGACTGACTCCACTTTCGTATATGTCAGTGCAACAAGCAGCATTGATTACAAGTAGTAATGCACGTGAGCGATAAGCCCCATTTATCGTTCTTGTGCCCCCCCAGATGTACACAGCAAAAGAATCTAGTTTCCTTGGCAGCGCGCTACTTTTATTTCTTCTCCTTCCAAGAAACACCGCTCACTCGCTGCAGGCGAGATCTCCTGGCTATGACACGCGTTACAATAAATTCAAAGGTTCATGCATCGTCTTACATAATTTTAAACAATCCCGCGCGTGCCTCGCGCTTTTGAATTCTATTCTTCATTCTTAACTGCGCTTTCTATTAAAATTACCCCTTAAATTCAAGAGACGTGCGTAGGTAGAGACGGGTTTCTCAGCGGCGCAGGTGAAATTTAAGTGAGCCCTCACCGAGCGCAGAAAGAAACGCGTCTAATTGTGGCGATCCGAGAGTTTCATTATGTGTATCCTCATAAGTGGCTCTCACGTTGCAGAAACTGTACGCGCGATGCTCTTACGCGCTACTCGACGAAAATCCCTGCGCCTGCGACGGTGGCTCTGCGAGGCACCCGAAGGAACGTCCAAACAATACCAGAAAATGTTCTTGCTATCTTGACGGGCGATTTGTATGCTGTCGGCGTTCGATTACATCCGCCAATTATACGAGGGTTTAGTTGGGCCGGCGGTCGCGGTGTTGTATTAAAATAACGGAATTGCTTTCTCGGACACAGAAGAGCAGGTTGCCGGCTCCTATCTCAATGCAGAGTCAGGTGTCCTTGTCGCGATGGATAAGAGAGAGAGTATCGCGAATCTGCGCGCGGACGAAAGTAACGGCACCGGGCGCGACGGAGCCCGACGCTGCTGCTTATGAGTACCACCGTGGCTAGATGCGGCAGAAACCTTTGAGTCCCTTGCTTTTTGCAAGAGAGGTGCGGACTGCAGCCGATTGTCTTTGAAAGGATAGATGGTCGACGGTCTCGGCGTGTCTGCCGGTATGTTCCCGGCTTTTGTCCAGGAAAAAGGCTGTATGTAAAAAGCATGCGGTGCACGCTTTTTCTTCCCGCCGCCCTCCTGCAAAGTACGCAAGAAGGAAAGAAAGAATGGGGGGGATGAGTGCCGCGTTGTGTTTCACGCTGTTTCACAGCTTACGCGCCTCCGCAAGCTCCCCCCTACCCCCATGATTTAGTTAATCCCGTCGGGTTCACACCTTTTGATATGAAGCTTCGTTCAGATAATTGCTTCGCTTAGTACCTTGAGCGATATTGGAAATCCTTTGTGGCTGACTGAAACTGCACTGTTAATCCTCTACAGCTAATTGACCCTAGTCTTTATATCCGGCAGAAGGATACTCATCGAACGTTACTGTTTGAATCATACATACTCTTATCAAAGGACATTTCAACTATAATAGATATGGTTTTTGTTGGATAAGATACTTGCGGGTAGGATATTAAATAGTGGAGAATCAAGTTGGATCTTGAAAATCGTTATTAGGGAATGGAACTTGAATTTTAATAAGTTTGCTCTCACATTTAGCGATAAGATCATTCTTTATTTGTCTCAGGTCTCATAGTGTTTTTAAGTAGGAGCGATAGTATCACTGGTAATTCTTTTTACAGGGCCGGCATACCAAGACTGGTCAGCTGGCAGCCATCAAGGTCATGGACGTTACCGAGGTCAGTATTTAGTTGCGCCTTGAAACCCTGCCATAATTGTAATTACTCCTGTCACTTCCTTTTCATTACTCACCTCAAGTTTTGTGTCAGGGTACATTTTCCCAGACGTATGTTTAGTATCTACCAATTATTGTGTGCATGCACCATAAAAGTTTCGCACTACATGACTTTTTCATTCGGGTGCTATATTAATTATCGCTCTCCGATATACTGGATATTTCAGACTCTAAACTATCGGGGTTAATTATTAATGACTAAAGTTGAACCGTGCACCAGATTCTAACGCGCTCCCTGTAATATGATTTCGTAGCACTTTCTCGTATCAAACAGGTATTTCGCATACATGTTGAAGGGTATTTATATCCCGTGTTTTCACTTTGTACCTAGCCGTAATACCGGCTTTTAGGTCCTGTTATTTGCCAGGGCCGATATAAAGAAGGAATATCGACCGTTTATTAGAGGCAGTAGCGGCGATGCATCTGCATTCAATGAACTGAGAACTCGTTACACGAGCTATAGCATGTGATTTATTTTTGCTTGTCCCGATTAACATTTCCGTCTAATTCCACTTTCGAACTTATTACGGGCCTACTTTTCTACCCTGTTAAGAAACTCAATATTTATGGGTGATACTGTGTATCAGCAATCTTTTTTATCGGTTAAAGACTTGTCGGCGAATCGTCACCGGAAAGAGTAGTAGGAATTCCATTGCATATTGTTACCACTCAGGAGAGACAAAGAACATTTCTACGAACTCGTGACCAAGTATGATACGGTTTAATGTCCACCGATTACTAGAATTTCTTATGTGTCACCGGCTTAAAGCTCCCTCGATTCAAGTTTCTCACTTATTGATCGTGAATGCATCAACATTGAATATTTATTCAACCATTTATTAATTTGAGGCAAAACTATTTTCTAATCAGGTACATTTCCCAATTAGTTTAAGAATATTTCTCAACTTAAAATGTCTAATAGTCTATTGCAATATATGTAATTAAATTCGTGATGTCTGTTATGGCTCGCAATGTACTATTCACACGTGTGGCATCGTTACTGCGTTTCTATTGCTCTCCGCATGTAAGCCGAGCGGGTTGCTGGAAGATATACTGGAATTCAACGATGTGATTACGGGTGCCTGTTTCCTTTTCCGTCTCTTTGCAGCCGGCTGTCCCTTCTCTTCTCTCATGTAACGCGCGAGTAACCCTTGACTCTACTTACCTACTTAACGCGATGGCTTGCTATGCTTTAGATCCTTGCTAATCCAAGCACAATTTTCACATATACATTTCTTCGCGTCGACCGCCCCCCCCGGCAGAGTTTATACCCAATGCCATTATACAAAGCGCAATTTTAACAATTCGGATGGCTTATGCAATGGTATTTCCGTAGGATAGTTCATAAAAGAGTTTGAAAAGTAATTTTAAAACATCTTGTTCACACACTTGTATGTACGTTTCTTCCTACTCCTGCAGAACTGTAAAGTTTTATGGATTTATTGATTACAGGATGAGGAGGAAGAAATCAAACTAGAAATTAATGTATTGAAAAAGGTAAATTAAACATAGTTATTCAAGTTTCTGAGGAGTTGAACGGGCAATATTGAAGTTCAATTTTTTGTACAGTATTCAAATCATAGAAATATAGCGACATATTATGGTGCCTTCGTGAAGAAGTCATCACCTGGGAAAGACGATCAATTGTGGTTGGTTATGGAATATTGCGGAGCTGGCTCCGTCACAGATCTCGTCAAGTCAACCAAGGGCCAGAGTTTGAAAGAGGAATGGATAGCGTATATCTCACGTGAGATATTAAGAGGACTTAGTTACCTCCACAGTAATAAAGTCATCCATAGAGATATTAAGGGGCAGAATGTCTTGTTAACTGACAATGCTGAAGTTAAACTTGGTAGGTTTGGCTATTCATATATAATACTTTCTTTCCACACCTTTCAAAGGTCAGAAGGACTAAATATTTTTGTGTTTTTGTTTGGTTAGTTGATTTTGGTGTTAGTGCACAGTTGGACAGGACAATAGGTAGAAGAAATACCTTCATTGGTACTCCATACTGGATGGCTCCAGAAGTAATCGCTTGTGATGAGAATCCAGATGCTACCTACGATAATCGAAGCGATCTTTGGTCATTGGGAATAACGGCTCTTGAAATGGCTGAATCGCAACCACCCCTTTGTGATCTTCATCCAATGAGAGTAAGTGATACAACCATTTGATTCATTATGCGTTTTTCCTTTTATAATTCGTTATCTTTGTTCGAAAGGCTCTGTTTTTGATACCCCGCAATCCGCCACCAAGGCTCAAGTCGAAGAAGTGGGCGAAAAAGTTTCAAGGATTTATTGAAACTGTCCTCGTAAAAGATTACCATCTAAGACCGTATACAGAACAACTTCTAAAGCATCCTTTCATTCGGGACCAGCCAACAGAAAGACAAGTCAGGATACAGCTTAAGGATCACATAGATCGTTGCAAGAAACGAAAGCAAGAGAAAGGTATGGCGAGTTTAGCTTTCAAAAATCTACGTGAATTAGCAATATATACACAATACTACTTCCACATTTATTATAGAAAGGGATGATTATCGGTATAGCGGTAGTGAAAATGAGGAAGACGAACCAGCTTTGGCTGGGGAGCCTTCCTCTATTGTGCAAGCTCCGGGTGGTGATACACTCCGTAGAAACTTCCAACAAATTCAAGAAGGTCGAACACTAACGCAAGACATACAGCCACAAGCACCAGCCGCTAAAGAGAAGCAAGGAGGTAGATCTCAAAGAGAGGTACCAGAGCCTGGGCCACCTGCCAGACCAGCCATCCCTCATAGATTGATTGGTATGTTGAACTGCGAATTTTAGTTTAAGTAAAAGCTCAATTTTAAATTACAAAAGGTTAAGGTGATATTGAACAAATCGTGAAATTCACAGTAGTGCCCGATCCACAACCTCCATCACGACCACTGCCACCAACACCAAGAGATGACCCACGGCAACCGCACAAAGTATCCACTCCGCCATCGAACCATCAAGCACCCTCCGCAAGTAGTGGTGGGAGCGGTGGTTCTAGTGGACAAGCAGCCCCGCAGAGAAATAGCCACGTATTTAAACCAATGGTAAGCCGATTGTTTATTCGGGGGTACTACCTCAATAAGGCAGGCGCAATATTTCGACCTTGTATGACAAACCCTTCTTCACTATTCGAATTAGAATATACATGAATTACATTCAAGACTTGAAACTCGTGTATTGGGATGTTATAATCGTAGAAAGGCATATTGTGTCTTTACCCTTGTTTGCAATTGCGCCACCCTAAAGAGCCTATTGTATTATCTGTACATCGCTTAGATTTTATGTACCTCTCTCTCTCTCTCCACACTTACACTGAATTTTGTATCCATACTATATCCGTTGCACGCGAAATTTCGTTCTATTTTGCTACTCCCTCAATTGGCGTGCACGTCTTTAGACACTGATACACCTTACATGCACATAACGACGCCTTGCACTTGAATTTCGAATGTATTCGGTTTTGTTTTTTTTCATATTCACACGTACCGTAGCTGCCACCGAGGAGACCAGAGGTAAGACAACACACACACTTATCCTTCTTGTTACATGTACCATTAGTAACAGCTTTTGTGTATTTCACACAAAGTTATTAAATTCAAAAGAATATTCAAAGATACTCTAAAAGACGATAAGCGTGAATAACATAATGATGCCTAAGTCACGTATTAACTGCATGATTATTTGTTACATCCAAAAGTTCACGACGCTGACTTACTTTTAAATGCTTTATACATAAAGTGCTCACCCACGTCTCTTTAACATTCTACTGCTTGACTATAGCATATAACTAATGTTCGCTTCACTCCAATGATCCGAGTGAATTTTCTTCACTGGTACAAACGAACAATGTTCAAGTCCACATGCACAACACGTACGTTAGTGTTTCGAGAACAAAATTTAAATTTTGTAATCTAAAATGAACCAGGCCTGGCACTACATGAAGCATAGTATTGTTTTTATACTTCATTTTTGTTGATCGTACAATTAATTGTGGTCGTGTCATATCAAAATATAGGTACGATTTACATTGCAATCTAAAAATCGTAGCCAAGTTTAACATATCTGAATTGTAGTAATAATATAGAGTGAAATATTTTGGATATATATACTTCAATAGGGGGAAAAAGCATTATATTTAATTACTCAAAAAGTGCCGGCGGTTGTAGACTAACCAGTAACATATTTTATGCTCATAAAAGCTTACTTAACTAATTAGCTTTTCATGTACTATGCTACGCTTGGTAATCCGTTTTAACTTTATTGATTGGAGTGTCGGCAGCTTTCTTTCTTCTTCTCGTCTTACTGCCACTGTTCCCGGCTTTTTGCCTTGTATGATTGTCCAATGGTGGCTTGTTGCAAATTCTAAAAGGTGACTCGGAACAGTGACTAACGGGGTTGTGTGTGTGTGCGTGTGGGTGGTAGGACTTGGACATGGTGGTCGCTCAACTCAACGAACTGTGGTCACAGGGCCCCGAGGCCCCGCCAAGGCCGAACAGGCAGCATAAAGGCCCTGCTGCAGCCCCGGCATCGAATTCGGTCCAATCTGGAAGTGGTAACGATCAGAACAGCAAACCGATGCCGCAATCTTCCAGTATTCTTGATCAAGTAAGCGTCACCACCGGGCGTGGATATGGCTGTGTTACAGCAAACCCTCCGTTTCTCTATTTCCGTCCTGTGTATACAGTTCATTAGTTAATGTTAATCCACTTGCCCACGCTACTACTGTTTCGTATGTTCAATTAGTCTTGCATGCAAGTAAGGTAGCACATAAACACCGGGGGTAAACTGTCACACTCATAACTACAATTGTCCATCGAATTGAAGACAAGATATCTTTTCATTGCAGGCCTTACCTGTGGAGAGTGATAGCGATGATGATCTCGAGGATGCTGCCGGAAGCAATGGAAGGAATGACGGCACTTTGTTGGCCAGTGATCCACCAAAACCATTGTGAGTAAAAATCAATCCTTTAAAACATCAGCTATTACTGATATTGTGCCAAACAACGGTAATCATAACGTAATTGCCGCTTGGAAAAATGAATAATGTATAACAGATAGTGGAGTCGTAGAAAATGAATGTGTCAATTAACAAAATAGTTAGCAAAAGATGGAACGACCTATTTATAATGCTTTCCATTATATTGAAAGAAAGCACCACGATTTGTTACAGTAGTTATAATAATATTAATTATATGATCATATTAGTCGTACTAATCTCATTTCGTTTCATCTTTCATCATTTACATGCTGCGCTTCAACATTTCGCTTCGCATCGCCGGTCTGGTCTCATCGCCCTTCCATCCGTCATCACGATGTTCGTAATGTTCTTTACGAACTGCTGCTGCAGTCCCGAATTTTCTCCTTTCAGACCATCTCCAGATTCCTCGTCCTCTTCGGCACACAATATCCAGAACTCGATCATCGAAGGTAAGCCAAAAGGTAGGACACAAGACATCAATTACTTTGTTTCTACATATAGGTACACATTCGTACAGCGTGCGTTGCAATGCACCGGCCGAATTATGCGTACGAAGGCTCAATAAATTTACATTAAGGTGATTAGCGATAATATTGCAAAGGTATCGTTACAACGATTTTTCCTCCAAACTGTTTTACATTTACTTCGCATTATTCATGTACAAGAAGTTAACAATCTTTTGGAAAAATTGCATGCTTATTTGTCGTGGTATATGTAGTCAAGATGAATTATTTGTTTTATAAATGATGTGTAACTTTCAGTTGGAGCACCTAATCGACCTCTTCCCCCGACCCCTGATGAAGAAGAGTCAGGAGATCGAACGCTAGTCATGAAACGAGTAAGTACTACCATTGTTTATTTAGTGCAAGTTAATGTTTATTGGAGTAGACATATTTCCGTTTATGCGACATATAAGGTTCACCGAAATGTATCTTGAATAACATGAATGGATGTTTTCGTCCATCTATCGTATGTAACTTTCATTCTTATATTGCTGAATCAGTAGATTGCGCAAAGCAATCGACGTTCTCTTTCTTTCCTTAACTAGCTAAAAACTTCGGAAATCCATTATTATGTAACTAGAACTCATTGACTCACTCGTGCTTGATTTCACACATTAATGGAAGTATTTAACACTGATATTTCTATACCATTGCGAGAAAGGGAAGAATGGAAATATAGTCGATTGGGTTGCATGTTTGTTATTGTTTATATCAATTTGTATTGAATCTCAGAACTTACCCAGTAAAATTTACTCATACCCTGATTCTACTTCCCACATATTCATTATCATCCACTTGTACGCTGGAAATAGGCACCATGGTGCACTGCCGTATATCAGTATGTTTGTTATCATTGTATGATATTTCCCTCAAATTCATCGCACATATTTCTGAAAGCGCATATTTCGTTAGTCACTATCAATCACATTGCTCTGGTGGTAAAACTTAACTGCAATGGAGGTATAATGCCTATGCCCTATAGTATCGATGAGGCTACTACTCATATAGTTGTAACAGCTAAATGTACAGCTTGTTAGAACTTTAACGGTTAATAACAAGCAATTCGATTTTTCAATACATTCCGTTGTGCTGTGCCTAATATTATTATTTTTTTTATATCGTTGTTAGACTCAGATATTTGATAAATCCGCCACCTCTGCAGAAGTAATTGTATCCACTACTACTTTGTCACCCTATTTCAACGCCACAAGAATCATGTCATTTATGTATTACCGCACGCATTTCTTTTTCTGTTTTTTTTTCTCTGTCATCGTACCATTATCCTCGTCGTCTGTGCGCACCCTAGAAACTTAATCAGACATCAGATGATCGTGCTGCGGCGAGTGCCAACCGGCGCTCGGAAGTAGATGAACAGCTTCTCTTGAAAGAGTGGGATTTCACCCGCTTCTTTCAGGGTTTTAACGAAAAATTGGATAAAATGAAACAGGAGCAGCATAAAGAGCCGACTAGTGCGAGCAAGTCAAGTAGCGATAATCGTTCATCGTCCTCGAGTGAACGTACTTTGAAGAAACAAGACCAATTAGCACGCAGAAAGCAGGAACAGCAGCATCATCAGCAGCAACAACAACAACAACACCAAAAACAGCCACAAGTAAAACCGCTGCATAGACGCCAAGAAAGTGATTCAAAGCTTGGAAACGCATCTAGTGCATTTGCACGAGCCTTCCGCCGCGAAAATTCCGACTTCTTTCCTTCTGCGAGGCACTCAGCGTATTTGCAGAAGCCAGATAACTCGAGGTCAAGTATATTCGCGAGCGGCAATCGGCGTGGGAGTGAAATAAGTGTTGCCGGTATTGTTGGCAAAAAGGGCAATGCCATCAGTACTGGAGAACCTGTGCTCACGGACTTCTCCTTTGGTCGAGAAGTACCACAGAGGCCTAGGCGGGAAAAGACCGAAAGTGAAATAGTGTTCTGCAGTAGACACGAAGCTAGAAAGTTTGATTTCGGACGCGATAAAGACGATACTACAAGAAGACGCAGTTGTAGACCATCGGACGCAGCTACAGCTGCGGCTGACGAAGCAGGAACTATTAAATCGACGGCCAGTACGACGGCCAGCGAGTACAGCCCCATTGTCACCCAGGTCAGTCCCCCCTATGAGCCCTGCCTGTGTGCTTGCCAAGGACACCTGTTACCACTTTACCCTTTATCTGTACCCCGTGCCTGTACTTTCATCAAGTCCTCACAATTCCCTACGAAATCCCTGAAGTGTCTATCGATATTCCATGACCCTTTCAACTTACATATCCATTTCGCCACTAAATTCAGTTTCCTCTTGTTTAGGATAGTATAGATCTGCGATTTACTTAATTGAATCGCATCATTCAGATTTGCCAGTGCTTTCATAATCACGATCATTCCATAAACTTTTCTACATTTTCATCGTTTGTCGCCAGGTATTTCATGCTGAGACGGTTATTTAATTGTTTCTTATGTTAAATAGCTATTTTTTAGATCTAGATATTACGTAGGCTTTCCATAGGTTTTATATTCGTCAGTACGAACTATCTCGAGATATATTGATAGACACTTTTTAATCTGAAATGGTTTTATTGATACCTTTATACCACTTTCCAAAGGCATATAAAAAGTATAGAAAGCTACCCAGCTACGCTCGAGTTTTAGGCGCATTTCCCCGTTCCCCGTTTTCGACAATTATTCATATAAGTAGCAAAGACATATAATTACTAGTGCTACCAGTTCTATTTTACTGCCAGTACTATTACTGCTGCTATTACTACTATTACTGTTACTATTACTATACTTCTATAATCTTTGTAGATTTTTAACGTATACTCAGTACCTTCCAAGAGCATTTTTAGAAGATTTCTAATGGGTTTGTTTTATCTTGTCTACTACAACATCATCGCGTTGTGCTATTGGTGCTAAGGGAAAAGGATAAATTACTGTTAACAATCTTCCTACTCCTAATGCTTCCCCCAAGACTTGTGAATCAGGATTCATCGATATGGGCGACTTACTTAGTAGCATTAATATTAATGATTAACTTTGACCCCCTAAAATACATTAAATCTAATGATATTTCCTCATTTAAAATACCCGTGTGGTGTGGTGTTTGCTTTCGACTTCTTTTCTACTATGCTTTCATACACTTTTCTTCAAAGTTTATTTATTTGTATAATTCTTTCTTCCATTCTTTATGTGTCCACGAGAATATATTCGTGTACAATGGCTTCAGTTTGGTTCTTCGTAATACAATGATCAAGTGCTACTTTGTAAAATTCTATAATATTCCTACTCTCCATAAAAATTGTTTCCTCGCCCATTAAAAAGATCCCGCCCTGCCGTTTCGAGTGATGCATACTTATAATATGCAGAAAGTGTCAAGCGTACTTCTGCAACGGCGTTTAATTTGAATCTGGGACTGAACGAAGGATTAACCGCATGGAATTTCTTTGGGGATATTCGCCTCATTTCTTCGTTACATCACTGGGCGAAGAGAGACTGCTAATGTTGCTACCATCGTCGCAACAAGACAACACCGGATCCGGGAAAAGAGCAGCTAAAAATTTGTGAAAGTGCTTCCTAAAGATGACTTTTCCGTCATGTTGACGTCACGGATCCCTACGCAGGTTTAGTGGAACTCGACCATTTTCTACTTTGTTTGCCCCCCCTTTCTACTACATATAGCAGTTCTGTTGGCGTGTTCGTGAAAAATCCCGTAGCAAAATAAAGTTGAGTCTCTGTCTATGATTAGGTGGTGACTAATGATGCGAAGTAAACATTTTGTTGTAACTTCTGCGTAGGAGACTTTGTGACGTTAAGGTGGCTTGTGTTAAACACGATATGACAATGAATAACTTCACTAACAATTGGGAGCTTTGTATACGCCTTTAATTGTTTAGTAGCTTTCTTAATACACTCACAATCATCCGTTCTTGTCACTGACTAGTAAATTCTTCTTTTCTAAACCTCCAATGTCGAATATTAGGGTCATGCCTATAAACGTATTTTTCAGCGCTACGATAACGTAAAGTTATTCTTATTGTATATTCGGATTTCCTGTTTTCATTTGATGTACAAGAATACTATCTGCAAGTCATCTTAAACCACAAACTGTTTCCAATATTGAAACTTATGTATTTTATATCTGACATATTGAATAATCGTTTCAAAAAAATTACTAATAACTATCGATTGCTGGCCTTAAAGTGACATGCTAATATCCATACTGTGACTCTTTAATCTAATGTTTGCCCTTTTTACATGAGTTTTCTCAACACTCCCCCTCTTGAGTGACTAAGGAAAACAATCCTTTCTGAAAAGTAAACCAGGATAAACGGATAAGGATCGAAAGTAATACAGTGCATTGTAACGTCTCTCTAAAATCATTTGGATAGCCAATTCTAAGTACTTTTATATCGAGCCGCCCCTCAATCCCGATACAAATGTGACAATGAAAAGACAAATGCAACTGACCCAACGTCGACCTGGAGTGTATGAGTGTGTTTTGTGCTAACAATTCTCTAATACTACCTGCCTGAGAAAGTGCATGGCCGCGACCGAGAAGGATTCAGAGAGTGCGGGAAAGAAACCGAAATCGAACCGAGAATATCGGTGGGAAATAAAATTCTCGGAGAAGAGGAAGTACGCCTTTATGACGAGGATAGCTTCAAAGAGGTCGTGAACGACAGGAAAGAGTGGAGATGCATAGAATTGATGATCAGATGATGGATCAGTTTTGAAAGGACGTACGAAGCTATAATTGCCAACGTGAACATCGTCTTGCATGATGCTTACAAATTTAGACTATACTTGTGGCTGAAAATGTTTATGTTTATGTTTAATCGTGTTATTGTTGCCTCAATTTTACGTGTCGCAGCATGTGCCAAGCATGCTTTTGTTTTATGCGCTCTACTGGCATGATATGTATGGAGAATTTACGTTTAGTCGCGTTGATAATATTAAGATTAATGCGCGATAGAGAAGGGTAACACTTTGCTTGCAATGTTGTAAAAGACACAGAAACTGTAAAGTGACTGTTCCCCTTTTCTGCGGCTATTAGTCTTAGATTGATCGAACAAGTAATTTCTGTGATGTAATACAAAGGTATAGAGTACACCTAGGTATAGAAATTTGAAAGTTTTACAAGTAGTATCCTTGAATTCTTTTATTCAACTATACACTAAGAACTGTGCCTTTGAAATGTATTCAATGTTACATTTAAGCTATTTTACCATGTACCTTCTTAGAACGTATTATCATATTCTTGTCGTACCTTGTACAATCAGTAAACTTGTTTTTGTACTTTTGTGTGCAAAAATATTTTATGTAACGTTATGCAGAACTTCCGTGATAATTCATATACGATACAACAGCGACGTAATAAGCACATATTATACAATACTAAAAATGCACATCCTGCCGATTGCGCAAACTGAGACAAATCTCAACCACCCGCTGCTTTATTTAGTACGTGTACGGATTGTATGCAAAATAAATTGTAGCGAAACAGTGCAAAACTATGCTGTCGCTTGTGCCGCAGGTGCATGCACTCGTATATCTTTTGTATTATGCATCATATTGTGTGCAAACGTCCGAAATACATTTTGTCTCGTGTGCTGGCAAAATGAAATAATAATAATCTTTTTCTTAGACGTATCTACAAAATACTATCGTGACATTGCGGCAATTGAAAGACTTTTTTTTACGTATTTGGCTCTGCTATCATGTGTTGTATTCGTTAATTGCTTTTTTATCGCTGCCAGTCTTCTTTTCTTTTCCTCTTCTCCTTTGCTGTTTTTATTTCAGCTTGCAGTTATGACTTCCAGCACAGTCCTTTATTCTCTCTTATCATCGGACTTCATTTCGAACATCTTACTTTCCTTGGAGTCTATTCCGCGCATTATGCAACTTGTGATTATTTCATCTCCTTTCAAACTTCATTCAATTCATGTACTTGTCTCTAACTGGCTTTACTGTCGCGTCATTAAAACCTGAATTCAACTGCTCTTTACACGTATAGAAATGTCATAAGACTGAAAGGGTACAATGCATTCCCTGGGTTTGAAATATGTAACTTTCAAGAACATTGTCGTTTAAGATAATTTACAATTGCGATACAGTGTCGGCCGAGCTTATCAAATAGAGAGATACGAGTTGTGGGGCGACCTGCAGTATTGAATAATAACTAGTCGCAAAAGGTTTCCAACTTCCAGATATGATAAGCGCGTATACATTTCGAGGAAAAGATTCAGGTCCTGATTTCCCGACAGTTATTATGTTGTGCGAATCATTTATCCTGGGGAATATTAGTGACAGTTTTAAATATACAACTGATTACTTTGCAGAATCGAGAGGGTGGTGATCGCGCAAGGAGCGCAGGAAATGGAAGCGATTTCCAGAGGTCAGATTCGTCACCCGGGTCACGGCCCAGTTCTGTCTTACCGGATTTATTGACCTCATCACCGGGTCAACGTCAGGATAAATCCACCAGTGAGGAGGTCAGAAACATCCACCTGTCTATCTTTTGCTCTTGCACATATACGCGAATGCGCGCACTCGCACACGCTTAATCGCATTACGTACGTTTCTGTTTTATTCGGGAAATTCTTACACTGCTCACATAAGTAATGCTTATGCGAGGAAACAAATTTTAAGTAATGTTTAGTGTAGAGATAAAGAATACATCAGTATTATTATGTCATTGATTCTAGTCACCGTACAAAAAAGTGAATAAGTGTGTGCGTAGACGCAACATTTTGCATAGTACAATATTTTATTTATCACAAAGTCTATGTATTTTCGAACGTGAGTCTTGCGAGCGTAATGTTTTTTCTAGTTACTGGCTTTGACTATTGACAGAATGTTGAAAAGTGGCAGCAAAGTACTGTATAGCTTGTATAGAATTATAATGAGTATAATACTACTTTGATACGCCTGTCAAGAAATATAAGGAGTCAGTAATCGAAGCCAATTGCCATAAATATGTACGCGTGTGTCACTGTGTTTACCCTCAAACCTGATTCACCACTGATAAAAAATGTTTCGCTTGATGAGTGGCAATCGATTGAAGGTGGTAATGTCCTAGAGTGACATTATCGAGTTTGTGGGTTTACACGGAATGTGGCTTATGCTTTTGTGTCAGTACCTTGCGAATGCTTACTGTACAGTCTTTTGCGTGCACCCAGTATCGTGTACTGCTGAAATTAATATCGTACTCAATGTATCAAAATTGAAATTGTTATTCTTGTGCCTCGACATGGCGAGTATGCGTAGAAGAGTATTTGATCCAGTGAAATTTGTAATGGGCTGTCTATTCCCAAAGAATGATTGGCGTAGAAATTTTCGAATGGATCGTATGTCCGACAATTATACCCAGTCTCAATTCTAAGAAGCAATTTATTACTCCAAAGAAAAAGAGTAAATGATGTAGAAATTGTATTCATTGGCAAGCACAGCGGTTTGATCGTATCCTCACGTATGTACTTTTTATTAGGTAAGGTACTGAACACCTATAGCGTAAGTTTCGGTGCCAGAGGATTATATATTATGCAGTTTGCTCTGTTCTTTACTAAGAGCAGTGAATTTTACGAAGACTTGGTAGGAACGGTAGTATTAGTTTCCTGGCGTTATCGTCGAAACTTTTGCCACTGATCGATCGGCCGACAACGTTCATCTTTTCTGCTCGTTTTGACGTTTCGATCTTCACCTAAGATTGTAATTTTGCACTGATCGTACCGCTTAAAAGGAGACAATGCATACCTGCATTCGATACTCACTTAGCAATACCGTCCTTTGTAAAAATATTCTTCCGATTCTATAGATATAGATAGTTGACATGTGTTTTTACGCTTGCACTTTGCAATTGTATTTGCCTCACAAGAATTAGGGATTTGATTAGAAACGATAGTGGTGTCGTTATCTCCCGTTTCGCACCAATGAGAAACGTACTCCCACTTACATGTAGACAAAACTTAATTATTTCGAATGGTAGGATGTCCCTTATCAACACAAGAACATGCAATACTTATTGTTTGTCTGATCCACTCGTAAGTAGAGACGTAAAGGACGTTATGCACAGATATATTTAGGAAATCCATCCTGTAGCAAACCCTAGTTCACTCTTAAATTTAGGATTCATTTGAAAGGCCATACCATAATCTAATCATACAACCGCGTTGAATACTTTGACCATAATGATCGGTATTGAATACGAATATCAGTAAAGAATACACCATTAGCGCAAACAGTGGCAGTTATCACGTCGGGACAATAACTCGATAGGATTTCGCGATATCTACTTGAAATTTCATTCATTGAGAGAACGCGATCTTACGTCTCTATTACGCGTGTAAATCCGCGAAAAGCGGTGATATTGCGGTTGCCAGCGTGACTAATTCAGGATTATGTTGTGTGTTGTGGGACACGCGGGAGCTCTAACCCGAAGGGCAGGGCCCTCTCTACTGACCATTCCAATTCCAATACTAATTGCAATGTAAGTATCCACTTATCCATTTACAATTCAATGTCGCTTCTTCCACCTTTTGCGGGACACATATCTCGTGTATGGGGGATAGGAAAACACGAGAAAAACTGCGTTTTTCTCACTCTCAGCCCTTGACATCTTTGCACTCTGCACTGCGCAAGGAATGCCGGATTTCTGTATGCCATCCGTTTTTCCTGGTTTTGGTTTCTGGGCCCTTTTCCTGGTGTCACGCAATAAGCGAAGTATCTAACAATCATAATGATGTTACTACTGTTGGTGCGCGAGTTGCACACTCTTCCACTCTTGTTATTCTCATCCTACGTATATCTATCTGTTTCTCTTTTCTCGTTTTTATTCTCTACCACCTTTTCTCTTTCCCACCTTCGGCAAGAAGAAGTATACCTATACAGCGCAGGGGCAAATTGAACTCATAATCGCCCGGTTTAAGTTAAATAACGGAATGTACATCTGGATTGTATACAACAAAGAATTTTAGTTTTAAGGTTTAACATTTAGTATTTGCCAACTTATTTCTCATAACTTGTAGGATTTTCATACTTAGTTAGTACTAACAGAGGGCATTCTTATGTCTACTTTCAGGATTCTTTGGACTTTGCTTGAATTTCAAATAATCTGGATCTCCAAGCTTGCTTGACTATCTCAACTTTTCTGTTATTTTTCGTTCGTATAATCTCTTGTAGAAGCTTTAAGTTGCACTTGTGTGATGTTTATCGTTGGACGATGATTTATCGTAGTTTACGACTGGTTTACTGTAATTCATCAATAAGTCAATGCTACTGTTACATTTTTTCTGCATGTTGCTCTAATATCTTCACTTTTTTCTTAATTCATCATACTTGAAGCATTCGAACTCATTTAAATCTAACACTTCATTTACATTCTGTGGATTTGCAGAGGGCTCGCATTTTCTTGCTTCTTCACAGGACCAGGGGTTCGTGATCCTTAATCATCAGTTGGGAATCTGTTTTAGTTTGCAGTGGATAGTCTCTTCCTAATTTTATCGGCCCTCTATGGCAGTAGAAGCTGAAGATTTCGTTTGTTACAGTATCGGCAAGCGGTTAAATCGCCTCCTCCATTTGCGCTCCAACAGAAGCAGAGATCGTTCCTCACATTCGGTTTCGGAGCTGGACCGTCCAGGAGGGAATCTCACGTTAATGTTAACGTGACACCAACCAGCCATGATCTTGCGTCCGACACCCCCGAAATACGCAAGTACAAAAAGCGTTTCAACAGTGAAATTCTTTGTGCCGCTTTATGGGGTGCGTAGTAATATCAGAGAACTATCATCTACGATGTAAAGTCTGCTAGACCGATAGAGAATCGAAAGGGATCATTTTGCAGGGGTTAATTTGTTAATCGGTACGGAGAGCGGACTTATGCTGCTGGACAGGAGTGGTCAGGGTAAAGTTTATCAGTTGATAAACAGAAGACGCTTTCAGCAAATGGAAGTACTCGAGGGACAGAACATCTTGGTCACTATCAGCGGGAAAAAGAATCGAGTACGAGTTTATTATCTCTCTTGGTTAAAGAGTAAAATACTTCGGACTGATGGCCATAGTGATGTACGTATTATAATTAGAGCTTCAGAAAATAACAAAGTATTTGTGAAATATGTACATAAATTTCTTACTGCCCAATGTGCTTCATTTGTAGCAAGTAGAACGACGAAACGGTTGGATCAACGTTGGCGACCTCCAAGGGGCAGTGCATTTCAAAATAGTCAAATACGAGAGAATAAAGTTCCTCGTTATTGCGCTCAAAGACTCGATAGAGATATATGCATGGGCGCCAAAGCCTTACCACAAATTCATGGCTTTCAAGTCTTTCGGCGAACTCGCGCACAGGCCACTCCTGGTAGACCTCACCGTCGAAGAGGGAACGAGGCTGAAAGTAATTTATGGCAGTGCTGACGGTTTTCATGCAGTCGACTTAGATTCCGCTACAGTATACGACATATACCTACCCAAACATGTAAGAATTGTTTATGTTTTTTAATAAATGGCATAGGATTTTGAGAATGGTTACTTACAATAACTTTATATTATCATGTTGCAGACTCAAGGCCCCATATGTCCACATTGCATCGTCGCGTTGCCTAATAGCAACGGCATGCAGCTTCTGCTCTGTTACGATAACGAGGGTGTATACGTAAACACTTACGGCAGAGTATCGAAGACAATGGTCCTTCAATGGGGTGAGATGCCCACGAGTGTTGCCTATATAGGTACCGGGCAAATAATGGGCTGGGGCAACAAAGCAATCGAGATTAGAAGTGTGGAGAGTGGACACCTCGATGGTGTCTTCATGCACAAGAAAGCTCAACGACTCAAGTTCCTTTGTGAACGTAATGATAAAGTGCGTACATTATGTTATAGACTTGGATTACGTTCGCCGATTTTCGATATATGTAGATATTAAAAGTGGACTTTTCCTTTTGCCTCTCAGGTGTTCTTCTCGTCAGCAAAGGGTAGCAGTTCGTGCCAGATTTACTTCATGACTTTAAACAAACCCGGAATGGCTAACTGGTGATCCCGAATGCGGCCGAATTTGGCCCCAAGGTTACCAACGCGAATAACGCCACAGAATCCTCCGCGTGTGTTGGGATACACAGCGTTGGCGCGCACATTAACCCGATCTTCACTGCCAGGACTCAGCGCCATGGAAAGTACGAAGTGCAAGCATACCAGCCAACATCATTATCATCAGAATCATCTTCATTTTAATCGTAATCAGTATGGTCATCATCAGCGTCATCATCAATATCGGCATTACTATGAAACATACGAAGGAGACGAGGACTCTAACCAAAGGTTCCGACGGTACCCTCGGCTGCCAACCCGATATGCACCATGGACATTGACATTTGTGAATCTTCTCGTTAAGAGGTTCCTGTGCTTCTTCAGCTGTTCGCCCTGTGTACTGCGCGGTACAGCCTAATGTAATAGTGATAGACTGATATTCTTTCAAAAAATGGTTCCTTCCTCCCACGATACCCCTCAATATAGAGGCGAGTAAGTAAGAGTGAAGTGTACTTGTGGGTATAATAAGTCGTTGCTCGCTGGTAAATCGTATGGAATATATCTTCCTGCATATCGTTACGATCGATCAAATAATTAGTTACTTGATAATTATATACATACATACACTTACGCGCATAAGTACACGCAATGCTGAAACGACATCAGCTGTTTCCCTTTATAACATTTGATAAACAAAGAAGAGCAATACCTTGAAAGCGAAATAAATGATGGAAAAAGTATCGTAGATCCTTCTTTTGTTTCACTTCACGAATTTACCAGTGACACCAGATAGAATCATTGTACCGTGCAGTTATGTTGGGTGCATAAAACTCGTGCAATATCGGTGCTTTGATTTGTACAAATGGGAGACTTCAAGATCCTCCAAATAACGTTTTTCTAAGGTGTAAAGCTTGAGTGAGTATCAATCAGTAAAAATTGGTGAAGCGTAATAACATTCGGAAGTAAATCCACGCGTAAGCACAGTAGAGAATCTAAGAGAAATTGTGGACTCCTGCAACGGGGAAAAAGGAGTAAGCGAAAACAAGTCTGAATGTACAGTATGCATATTCATAATCTATTTCGGTCGACCTTGGAAACTCGGAAAATTTTTGATACAATCGCAATTTGTTACAAAGCTGCCGTTTTGATGCCGCAGAGTAATATGTAATTGCATACATGGCAGTTACTTTAGTTGTGAAGATTTCTAACAGCTGTCTCCGTGAAAGTGAGAGTGACACGATCGTCATGAGTAGAATGACAGGATTTATAGTCATAAACATCTGCACCCAGCTCATGGTGACGGTGACGAGTATGACACGATATCATAATAAAATTTAGACTAAGGAAGATAATTACTAATGTTATTAATTGTATAGTTATAGCAGTCGAGGGAATCGCGCGATTTCGGACTCTGACGATAACAATGATGGTGACAGTGATGATGACAGTGATGATAATGATGATTATATGATGACGTAGGGCGTTGCTATGGGGTGAATCGCATTTTTATAAATAACTAGAATAATTCTATTAGAGATTTCGAGACGTGTACTGAATCAGAAGCGGATAGCGACGTTTTGTTTTTCTTTTTGTACGACAAGTTTTTTTCTACGATATTTTTGAGTACTCTACGTTCATGTCGCGCTCTTCCTTGTGCGAAAGACGCGCTCGTACATGTTTCGTCGTGGCGTCGTCCACTTGTGACGATTGACGATAGGCGGTTGCTAAGCGCCTTCAGCTTTTATAAAAGAAATGTATGACTTAGCGAGACGACGAGCAATGGAGAAGGGACGGCTCCTCCTCTGCCCACTTTTTACTTGTTCGATGCTATGCGATTTGGAGCATTATTAGTCCTTAAGACCATAGTTTCAAAGATCCTTGGTGGCTCAATAGGAAGCTTTGAACAGTAAGTCGCAATACAATCTCATTGATGTCAGATTATCCCCCGACTGGGTGAAGCGGGCTTACGACATTAATACTCCAGTCTAGTTAGAAGTGAGGGGTAAAGTTGGATGCTTCCAGCCGAAGTTAACAGCATCCCGATTTCGTAGCTATATAACTGTGCATACAATACTAACTTATATATTGCAGTACTTTATTCTTAATCAGCGACCATTCAGCTCCCCGAACTGCCAACTGAAAGTAATTTCAGTTAGAATCGTTCAATGCTTTATAAGCGAATTCTCTGAAATCTTTTTCTCCCTCAAGACAAAACCCCAAATAAAATCCAATTCGATTATGTATTATCAAAGCTTTTTTGCTCTTGTCCATACATTTCTTTGAACCATGGTTCTCGACAGGAGATAAGTTGCATGAGTACGAGTTAAATAAAATACATTTGCGCATAACTCGCGAGAATTTCGATTATTTCACCATGTGAACGACAGACTTGCCAAAAGATCTTAATAAATGCGAGAGAATAATTTCGGTGGACGGTAATTACTTAGGCAACTGTGAAATCCGCTTTCGCAGAAATCCGGAGGCTTGGCCGTTCCGGGTAAGAATTACGGCCACGGATTTGCGGGAAGCGTACCAGGACCGCAATGCATGCGCTTTCCTTTTTTTCTGCTTATAATTTAGTTCTTATGGGATTCGGGAATATTCCCTTCTTGTTCATTGGTGCGAGTGGCACACTCATCTGGCATATCCGGGACGCGCGCATCTATCGAACAGGCTTTATATTTCAGTCAGATATACAAGGTACCGAATCCGTACACTTGTTAGGGAAATTCATCGATTGAATCAAAACTCAACCGATTTCGTAGTTCTAGCGAAACGGCAAATACTCCGTAGACGATTAGCGTGTTTATACGGATACTCTCCGTGTCTGTCACGTAAGTATTTCGCTGCAATGCTCACAGAGTTACTAACTCTTTTCGTCGTTTATATTCATTAAGCGATATTTCGACATACTCTACGGGAAAGTCTTTAGTTACTCAAAACTTTTATCCAAACGCGAACAAGCGGAAGCAGAGAGAGGAGGAGGTGGTCCGATTAGTAAAACGAAAGACTGCTTTTTAAATGAGGGAAAGCTTTTTACTGCGCGAGAAAGGGAAAAGCAAGTGAGAGAGAGAAAGAGAAAGAGAACAAGCGAGCGCGAAAGGAAGCTAGTGAGAAATAAATGATTTTCGGCGAATGCATGATCAGACGGTTATTAACGGTTGACAGGAGTTCTAACAATATTGTAACAATAATATTATTAATTATCGTAACTACACCCCCTATCGGAAACTAATTTTATACAAGATTTACGAATTCCAATTTTCCCGCCCGCACCACGATCCACAAAACTTGCCCCCCCCCCCCTTTCGTGTCTTACACATTGACTCCCAAAGATGGTAGTGATGATTTTTTTATATTGTAATAATAACGATTATTGCCACAGTTTACGAATGTATTATTGCGATTATTATTCCTGTTCTTTGGTCACTGCGATTGTCGTCGCACCGGTATATTATGATTACGATGATTATTATTATTAACTATTATTACTACAGATAAGGTCAAATATACGGACAATTTGTAATTTCCTGGGATCCTGATTTCTGCGTTTGCCCCTCATCTCATCTCGTGTGTGGTTTCCGTGGAGCCTTTACCTGGACCCTATTTGCATCGCACGGCCCTCGAACCGCGGCACGGTTTGTCTCGCGGTTAACAAGTTTCGTGTAATGGCGTCGGTAACGAATTATAAATGCTCCCGGTATTATTGGGAGCGGGTGAATGGTTCGACGAGGATCAATGTAGCTGATTGTTTATTAATGTCAAACCCGAGCGCTTTCGCGTGCCAGCTATTGGCAAACAGTGCGGGTAATAACCGCTAGCAGCGATTCGTGCCGTATTTGCGTCTCCAAGTATATACCGACAATAATTGGCCTTTAATCTGCCTGTTGGCCCATTTCCGTCCAACTCAAAAGCGAGCTGACATTATTTATTTGCTTTGCGGAGCGCCGCCCCCTGAGCAAAGGAGCGACGGCAGCGTGGAGCGGTCGGGAGTTAAACTGGCAATTAATAGAAAATGAAGCCGTCGAAAGAAGTAAATCCCTTTGGCAGGAAGCGGCCGCGGCGGATGTTCAGCCAACAATTTCGCAAGCAGCGCATCGGGGTCGGCGTTAATAATTTATCGGTGGAATTGCAGTGTTCTTCCGCATCGGCGCCCGTTACCCTGGCGTGCACCGCGTTATCCGGAGTGAAAATTACCGTGGCGAAGCTTGTCGAGGATGCATGCATTTCCTAGACGATCGAGTACCAGACTGTGTACCTTGCGAGTGCAGAGACTGGCTTAATCGTTTACCAATTTCCGTATTCTCGCTCTACCTCGCCGTTCAGGAAACTCCAACGTCCTCTCCCGCCCCCGCTTCGTCTACCGGAGGCAAATGGAGAAGCAGGAAATCGCTCCACCCTCATATAAAGCTACACGGTTCTATTTAGGGCTTCCACGATAGTTGCATTAAAGTTTGAAGCTCTTAAAACGGAAGGTTTTAGCAGCCGCGTTTAGCGAAATGAGCTACGACTTGAGATCCCCGTGAGCCAAGGGTTTCCCTATCCCCCCGTTCGTTTATGGCAAGGAACATTTGCGAGGTTTACAGGTAAACGAGCGACCTATTTAGCTAACTACCTCGTTATCGCACACATTGCTCCGGGAAATCGTGGCTTCTCACGAGAAAAATGTCACAAGATCCACTTGGACTGTTACCATTGAGAAACAGTTTCTCATCCTTTGACGTAGTGCATTAATTCCTTTCGGCTAGTTCGCCGGATCTTCCTGTTAATATAGGAGGGCCAATAACTCAACGCCAGCTTGTTGGCGAATCTTTAATTATCCGTTGCATTACCGCGTAATCGTTAAAGCCATAAATCTGCGCCGTTGCCTCTGGAGAGGGCTTCTTAGGGCTGGAACGCATCCATTAGGCAAGAATGTAGGCCAGAGTGGTCGAAAATATGTGGGGCTTTCGTGACAAACAGTGGAGAAGTCGCGAGCGCAAATTGGCGGGCGCGTGCAGTCGCGGGGAAAAATGAGGGAAAATTGAGAAAGTTCGAGGTGGCCCAGACACATTTCCATTAGTGCGCCATCACGCGATGCTTTCAGTCGGCGGGGCAGCGAGCCCATGGATCTCTCGAGTCGTGAGAACTTGGGGCGAAAGCAGTTGTGGTCGCCGATTCAGCCTTCCCACTCTTCTGCCGATGCTTTAATACGGATTAGCAAGTTGACGTACAAAGTCGCTGGATCGAGTTACCGGGGCTTAAGATTAAGCCGTGCTCGGCCAGATCGTTTACCCTGAACAATGAGCGGCGATCGCACGGTTTATGCGGGGCTTCTTAAGTGAGAGGAGCTCGTGATTGCAGGGCGGAAAATTCATCTTCGCCGAAATAATAGCAGGCCGGAAGCCCCTGCACGATCAGCTGATATCCTTGTTACTACAATCCAGACCTATACTGGTCGGCGAATCACCCCGGCATCATTATACTCGATTACAGAGCAAAATAATCGGCTACCTACCTACGGGTTGTGGATGACGGCGAGTCATCGCGTTCCACATGGCGGGATTCCCGTGGACGTATCCATTAAGCTGCGAGCGGGCGTATGCCAGAATCGGGCGAGTCGAAGTCGCGAGCTCCAAATAGTTTCAACGCTAATGTTGACGCGACATTACCTTGAACAGTTGAACTAGTTTCGTGATTAAGCGCCGCGGAGGCTTTAGACAGCTAATTACCTGGCAAAGCGGCTGCCGGATTCGGAGCTCGGCGCAGGAATCAGTCAAGATTGCACTTGCAAAGGTGCTCCGAGGCATCAAAGAAAAATTCCCACATCCACGTTCGCCCCCTCGCGCCGGATTTTCCTGGCGTCTGCACGCGCCGCGTGGCGTCCCATACTTCATACATGCTGTGTACGTTTACGTACGGTCTCGTCCCTGACGTGCAGTGTTACGAGCTTCGAGGAGCTACGCAGCTTGGCAGACGGGCTCATTTTATCCGACGGTTTTTCACGTGCCGCTGATCATCGCTGGAGCACCCGGTGACACGCGGCTCAAAGTCGAAGTCAAACATACGCGCTGAATCCTTTTCCCGCTGGTGCGCTCCCTCCAATCGGCCCGGGACATTCTTTCGGTGGATGGATAGGTTATGTGCCGCCAACTTTCCGCTGCTGTCGACTGGGATGTTCGCGTTTACCTTGCCAAGATAAATAATCAAAGACAAATCTCGGCGCACCGCCGCTTCCGCTGCGTCAGTGCATTTACGCTTCGATGGGACACGCTGCAACCGGTCCAATCGACGCACGTATGGTTATGCATGTAAGTACAGCACATAGAAGTACTTGAATCGGTATTTTTCGTCGAAAATATCATTGTGTCTTTACGGCACTTGGTACCGCAAAGATACAGAAATGTAGCCTTTCCCTTTGTGGTTATGGACTGGAATCCCTTTTTATTAGAATCCTGTTATCAGTTACTTGTCAAGGTATTCTAGACTGCCGAAGTTTTAATTTAATTATGATGAGGCGCGAACTTCTAATTAATTGACAATAGGCTATAGCTATTAAACCGTAATAATCAAAGAGATACAGATTTGCAAATCCATAACAAATCCACTATTCAAGTCTTGCTTTAATAGCAAGAGCGCGGGAAATAGGAAATCAATCGCTGATCAAGTAGTTCGACAGTGGAGTTAAAACCAGTTGTGTAACTGTTTAATAACCAACACAAATTGAGAGTAACAGATGCAGGTTTGGCAAAGCGGCAGGTTAGGCGCCCACAGGGGTTTATTACCGTCAAGGGCTGGACTGTTATAACAGTTTAATGCCGCGGCCGACTAATACTCATTAGACCACTCATTAGAATTAAGCCGTTCTCGCGATCGCCTATCGATATCGAGTTGCGGTAATGCATACAGTGCTCTGCATAAGTGCACCTCCCACATACATATATACATCCACTCGATTACGGAGCAATAAGGCGCCGCAATTGAATCGGAGAAGTCATTCGCGCGCGCGCTCGCGCCCGCGATTTTCCCGCTATCAGGAGACTTTTCTCGCGGCCGATTGCTCCGGTTTGTCCCTAATTAATTGTGTGACTGAAGCGCAGCCATCGCTGCGGCGCGCTTAACGGCGCGTGATTAACGTTAGCGCCCGCGCCAGGCATATTAAATGCTTTTTGCCGAGAAATTGTACGCCACCGCCGGATGTAGATCGTTATCCCGTATTTAGATCGTTATCGCCTAATTACTTTTTCCTTTTGCAACAACAATCGATGCTGTGCGCGATATGCTCCTTGATAATAGGACCGTCCTATTACCATGGCACACATTGAGTTGTACCCGCGAGTACTGGGAGTATCGTCAGCCACACTGTGTTATTGGGTTTCACCTATTTTTCATGGAATGGTTGTTAGCTCGTGAAACCTTATAGGCATCGATTTCTAAGGAAATTAGAAAGAACGATGATTAAAGGGTTCCCTTGGTAGACTGGAAGGCCTTACCCAGAAGTGTTTGCGTGATCTTTCATCGGTAATGCTTACCTTTTGTGATTTTGTTCATTTTGGCGAATGTCGATCTTTAGTATTTGAAAATTTGTTTGTTCTATTTGAAAAATAGTTGGGCAGGGCGGTAAGATGTAACATACTCAATACTTGATTTTGGACATCGGCCCCTCAATTTCATAATCATAATTCGTCATAATTATAACATAAACCATCAGATGCCTGTCTAGGTGGCAGTGATTGTGTCACATACGAGGACCTAGTTAATTCTAATAAGGTTTTCATCAAATCTCACATGAGACTCCAATTGTCCCTAGCAAGCAAAAGCCGCCTTCACCCTTAGTGTATATGTACCCACGAGATCCCGGCGGCAATCCTCTTTCAACAGAATTATACTATTAGCACAGGGGGGTTGAAATTCTGAAGGCTGGCGGCAAGGCAAGGCAAGGCAAGGGTCTGGTTTGTTTAAGAAAAACAGCTCTCGCCGGTCGCTCGACGCTCAACGGGGCGCGATCGAGAGTTATTCTTCCCCATCCTATTTGGCGTCGCGGAGTCGTCGGCGCCGGCTCGACATATTATAATATGCGACACAACTCGGTAGAAAAAGCGGGTAGCATTGAAATTTAAGCAGGCTCTTCCACGAGCCGTAAAACACGGCCGGGTTCCGGGTTGTACTGTGCGCCGGCACAAGTTCCTCTGGCGCTCGTCTCTCTCCTTATTCAGCGTGTTAGGCAAATCATATCCCCAACAAGAGGGCGCACTCGAACAACGAGGACCCTCCTCGCCCTCTCGCCGCTCCCGGTGTATTCATGTATTCAAATGTGAGGGATTGCTGCTCGCCGGCAGAAATAATTAAAAAAGTGCGTGTGGCGCGGCGTGCGGTGCGCCCTCGCGTGTTGTTGCTGCTCTCTCGTCCGGCGAGCCAGGCGGAGAGTGGTCACCCCGTGAAATTATACATGCACGCGCGTCTGCACCGCCTGCAATTGCCACGGACGGATTTCGCCGGCGCTAAACGTTGTTAGAGTTACTCGGGGTCGCGCAGTGTGCGCGCACGCTGGGATCACTGGGTTAAAAGTTTAACTCTCCGCCGCGAGAGCATCACAGCGAATCACTGCGCGAACGACCCTTGATTAACTCGACCTCCCTCGACTCAGCCTCCCATTTCGAAAGCTTCCTCGCTTCTAAAGTACTTATCTCTTCGGAAAAATCCTTATTAAGTGCGCTCCGAGTATTTCACTCCTCGCTGCGAGAGGGAACTTGACTCACTGATTGAGATTGGCGACGATTGCCACCATACTTCTGAGTTTTATCGAACATGTGACAGGAAAACCAGTGCTCGAATCAAGTTCCATAAGATGAAAAGCCAGCGTACTCGGCCGGATTACCATTCGCCCTTTTCTCATTGCTAGGAGTCGAGTCTCACTCGTATTTGTTCTTTCTCCCATTCAAGGGTGATTCGAGCGTCATCGGCGAGACGTAACGTTCGAGCCGAAGATATCTTTACATCCGACTATCTGTTCTTGTTAGAGGAATGCTGATAAGATGAGAGGGCCGCAGATTTTTATGCGAAAATTGGGACGATAAATATATCGGCGGGTGGCATCAAATCAGAAAGAATGACAGTGCTTCGTTTTACGAGGGCGGAATCGGCCAAGGGGAATGGTAGGAAAGGTATCCGGGGGGTCGGCAGGGTGAAACACATGGTAGTTATTAACGTGTCTCGTATAACGATACGGGCCACTGTCTTTCTTTGATCGTAATAAGACCCTGAATATTCAGGAGGCACGGCGGGAAAGCGCCGGTAACAGTTCCTCGTCAAACTTCAAATTATCGTATTTCATGGACCATTATTACCCGGGCTCGTCGGAGTTACGTACTTACTTACCGAATTACTGATGAACAGTCTCTTCAGCATTATATTATTACCCCGCTTGAATACCGAAACGGAGGACTCGATCGTGCAAGTTAGGGTGATTCATAGTAAAAGCACTTGTAAGCACTATCTCACGTGACTTTAATGACAGGAGATTAAACAGCGGGGTAGGAGGTAGGAGGTGTTCTTGCCATCGAATCTATTACGCGTGTAATACTTACGTTACAGTGTCTAATACCATAAGGAGATAAAAGTACATCAAAGCATAGAAGTAGTTAAGCTTTTATAACTGCATCAACTAACTGAAATGCAACTTAGTTCGTAAAGTAATGAAAATGATTGGTAACACAACACACTTGACAATTTTACCTAAACATTTGCATTTTGTTTTAGCTATTGGCAATCACAGCCGTTAAATTTATTAATTAGGTATAATAGTAAGGGGGTCGCCGCAAATGTGGCCTGTTGCCATTGACATCATCGACCTATTAAAATCGCCCTCATAAAATGTGACGCCGACAATTTCCGTGTACGGCGAAATTAAACGGAGTGTAATGACTGGTAATAATGTCCTACCATCGAGGCCACGTAAACTGAAGTTGCTTTTGCGCCGGCACACTGTAAACCTGACTGTAAAAACAGTATGCTGATGAGCGGATAAGTGAAATTGGACTCGATGTTGCTTTTGCCACGGAATCACCCGACAGATGCAGTGGGTGGACTAATTAAAATGTTTGGCCCCGCGAAATTATAATGAACCGCATGCACATCTATGACTCCAACAGGCGTAAAAATAAAACTGTAGAAAAATAACGATCCGACTTCTCTCGATTAAAATAATTGTCGAGTAATTGATTCGCTTAAAAATTCGATTGTTCACTGATGTATTGTAATCTGTGGGCAAAATCTATCTAAGGTAGTAGCTTTAATAATATTTGTTAATTAATGGATGATTATCACGGTTCAATCATAATTTTCTCAGAAGCCGATGCGGCGTTTTTAAAATGTTTGAATATCAATCAAAGAAGTATTTGGGGGGTGCGGCGGGTGCAGATTTGCGCGCGTACAATTCCTAGCAGATTATCATTATTATCCGCTTTAACGAACGGCCCGCTGGCAGATACACAAACACTATTATTTTTAAGCACCCGTCTCGGTTGGTTCGCTTTCGCAAAAATTTTACACGTCACTCTCCATACTTCATCTATTTTAATGAGGGTACATTCTCGCTGTCCCAGAGAGTACGCGAATAATTCACTTCGTCCTTATAGCCAACCAACCAATATGATATTCGTGTAGTCGGTTAACGGTAGAAAGGTTAACGTATATGTTCGCTATATTTAAAAAAGTATAATTTCTTACATATGAAAGTGTCTTTTACGCGATTTGAACGGAATTTTGTCCAATACACTGCAGTCGAATTGTAGTATTAAGAGAAACAGAAACGCTCTACTGTATTCACAAGGCGAATCTCTGTCGTACTCTGTCCGGGGCTTCGACTGTTGTCAGTAGTTACCCGATCAGAAGCATAAGGGAAGCACGTGACCTACTTCACGCGACCTATGCGCAAAAGGTACCTTTTCTCCGTGTCCCTGATATTCAATGCATAACCGCATTCTAACGAAAACCTTCGGCGACTCCAATCACTCGCTGCATCCGGCTTCATGCACCGAGTTAATCGTTAAACCTCTCGTGACAAGCAGAGCGAGTGAAGCAATGTATTGTCCTCGATGTAAACAGTGCGAAGTGAATGTGTTGCAGTTTCCTAGTGGTGAAGTACTTCTCTTATTTTGGATTACTCAAGAGTATAGGCTTTCAGCAAGCGGCGAGAGAACGTGGAGAGTGCTAGCTGTTATAAAATTCACCCGGTATTTTAAATATCGCCGATATACGGGAATCCGTGCATGTTGCGCGGATTAATTCTCGTAATTGATGAGTCTTCTATGAGATAATGGAGATTGACAAAATTGGTCGAGCAGTACTGGTACCTTTCTGCAATCAATTTTGTCGTTTTTGGCAGATTTCGGTCGTAGCTTGGACGATAAGGATGATTTATCTTTAATGATAACTGACTTTATTCTTTATACGAATCGGCAGCTTTGTTGAACAATGTCAGGTTGCTTGCTATCACGGAATCTGCACGCATGGCGAACCGTAACATGTAAATCCTAATATATGATTAACATAAATCATTACATTTACATGATTGAATTTCCATCTAATTTCCAACTCGTTATAAGTAGCAAATAATTATTATACGTATCGTTACATATATAACAAATTATTAATTATACCTGAACCGTGTAATTTGCACCGTGTAAGGAACTGATGGCACAAAGCACGAGGAAACTCAAACATTTCATAAGCGCGCAAATCCGAATGGCGTTAATACTATCGGAGACCCACTATCGTCCTGCATGGAACATCCGAGCGTAAATATGGCGGGAACTTAAGCAGTTTGCACAATGATCTGAAGATTATCGGTTTATCGAGCGGCGCACGATGGGGCGGATGGTTCGCCGATGGAAGATTGCCGGGGCTGGCGGCGAGTGCTATTCTCCAACGATGATCTGCCCAAGTGACACGGCACCTCAGCCACTTGTGTTACCACGCACGCTCAAACAGAGCCTGGCGCATATATCCGGCTTGCGCAAGAGGATAACCTCTGCTCTTCCCTTCCCGAGTAAATGGTGCTGCCTGTGTAAACAATACAATGACGATGCTACTGGCAAACGAGGCGCATCTCTTATTCTTGCGCCCTTGAACGCTCGCAGCGCTCTAAGACGGGCAAACAGGAGAGGACGGCTAAAGTGTGGCGTCGTTTGTCAAGATTTCATATTTCGCCATGCCGACTGCGTTAAAAATGCAGCCGTCGGACCCGCACGAAATCCTTCCGGTTTAAACCGCCTGCACGTGCCCGTGCCCCCCACCCGAGCGACGAAATTTCGTTTTCGGTGATTTACAATGCAGGCGTGAACTCGCGGCGCTTGCGGCGCTGCTCTGTGTCTTTTAATTCTAATAACGAGGACAACAACGGTAGTTAGTAACTTTTATACCTGTGGCGCTTAGCGTCGTTAATGCTCTTCGAACGCGAGAGGACGGCACTTTGGTAGACGAACGGAGACGGAGAAATAGCTTTTGTCGGCGGAGCAGCAAGCAGAGGGCCATCAGAATCTGCACGGTACATTTTACGGCTCTCGGGTATAATTGCGGCAGGCCGGCCGCACGGCGTATATACCAGTCAGCGAAAAAATTCTGTTGTTCGTTATGGCCGCGCCAAAGCGATGCTTTACACTCGCTAATTAAAAACGAACTGCCACTCCGGGCGAACTGTATAATAGGGAAACTTGTTTACGATGACCTAAGGGCAGTAAAAGGGACGCTTACAGACTCTCCCGGCAGGCTGTATCCTGTGTATCAACTGGGCGTTACTATCTACCTTAATTAGTCGAAAGTAATTAGCGCCGGATTCTCGAAAGGCGCGCGTGCTTTGGCCGAAAGCTGGAATATCTGTTCCCATTATTAGGCAAGTTAAATATCCACTTAGGAAAAAGAGAAGGACGCCCCAGCACTAATAGTTTTTCCCGGTGTTTGTCTTGCCTTAATTAGTTTGCGCTTAAAACAGTGCTCGAAGTAAGTTGTTAGCGGCGCGGGAGAAGCAGCTCAAACACCTTGGCCAGGACAGTGTAGGGGCCCGCGGACAAGGCGGAGCGGAACCGCATACCCGTCAACTCGTGAGGTTAAGGCTACGTAAATGAGGACGAGGGTGAAGGGAGGGTATCGCGCGCATACTCCAATGCCGGGAATCTGCAAATTACTCAAGGGGATTAAGGAAGATCAGTTTCGAAAGGCCGATTCTCTCGAGAATATCCTATTTCGATGCAGTCGGTAAGATCAGAATACCCCGTCGATATGAGCCTCTTTCGGCCGACTAGTTCGCGAGGATTAATCACTGGTTATTGCCTCCAATCAATATCTGCCTATACAGATCTATTATTCCTCTTAATTAGCATTCCTTAGTCAATACTTGGTCCACATAGGAGAGCTTCGGTTCCTTTCGCTCCAACGTTCCAATCGTCCGGCATTGTCGATCGAAAGAATACGCGTTGGTAGAGACGAGAGGCACAAGCAGCTCGATATTCGCAGCTCTCCAAATGAGTTAGAGTCGTGACAAAGCAAGAGGGCCGAGGTGGGAGCAGCGTCCATTCCTCGGGCTAATGGTAGCAGAACGAATGTACGAGTTACGTGTATCGTGTGTCCCTGGTACTTCAGTCGGGTGTAGCTTCTGTTGAATCAGGCAGATTCGCGGAGAATGGGGAAAAAGCTAGTCCAGTGAGCAAGACCTAATTTTACCGCGCTCTCACAAAATCGAAAGTCCCTTTTCACCGGCCAGAGAATTGGCACACTTAAAATTGGAACTGGCGGCGCAAATGCCGTTGATTGTGCCCTACTCTTTCCTGCGCGCGTATTTCTGCGTTTCAACGAGCTCCTTTCTCCCCTTTCGTCAACCCGCGCCCCTTTCAGAGCGGAGTACATGGAAAGTTGGGTTGATAAGTAAAGTGGTACTAATGATTTAAATTGAAGCAATTAATTGGCCGTTGCTTTCCTGTGGAAATGAAAAACGTTGGGGGACCTACTAATCGGAAATAAGGAAGGAATGTCGGGTTTCGCACCAAAAGTAGAAAGCCGCAGCAAGCCACGTAACCAAGAATAGGCGAGTGTACCGATGGAAACATTTTTGTCGGAAAGTTGAGAGCCATGAAAATGTACTAAAAAGGAGAAAACTGCCCTTGGCGTTGTAAGCCTATTAGTGTACAATCTAAGGGGCCACGGTAGCATACTAAAGCATGTTACGAGGGGTATTAGATACATCATTATACTACTCGATTAATTACCGTAATGATGCTCGAAACGTTTACCCTAATGGGGATCCTGCAACAACAGCTTAGTCTCTTATTGGTGTGTCCTGATACTTGGAGTGCTGCAACATTCCAGAGGTAGGAACATAGTACGGAAAGTGATGATGCAGAATGTAGAACGAACGACGCTCGCTGTATCCTCCCAACAACATTCTTCCCAAACAAATGTGTCCTTCGCCTGGTACCAAACTCCAGACAGACACCAAAGTCCATCTACAACATTTCGAGGTATACTATACTCCGTCCAAATCCGTCCACTTTCTTGAGGAGCCGCATCGATCGAATCGATGGAGAATGACTTAGGTAAATACGGAAACTCCTGAGCATAATCCCAGTGTTGTCTGAGCACACACAGCGACTGAATCAGTCGTGTTCATTGATCAGTCTGGCATAATATGTATAGTAGCCAGGGAAGCGCGGCGAGGCAGCTCGAGGCCCAGCAGTAGTAACGGTCGGTTACGGGTCAGACAGACGTATAAACGGGACGGGCGGGCGCAGCGAGAAGCACGCGGGCAGAAAGACACGTTTCGCTTCTGGAACTCATATTACACGGATGACTACGTACACTGGCAACGGACGCTCCAACTCCGTGTGTGCGCGTCCGCGCGATCCGTGGCGCACGGGGCAGCGCCAAATTGAAACTCCACGTACATATATCCAGATACTCGCTGGTAATAAGGTTTCGTCCGTAGCGCACCGGCCGTAAAAGAACTAAATTGGTAATTGAGATTGGCCGCGAGCACTCCTCACCAATTACCTCCCCGACCGGCTCCCATTCGGAAAGATGGCCAATCGGTAATCCAGTCGCGCAGATTAACACTAATTAGCGCCATTAATGGGACTTAATCAGTTTGCATACAGTGACTGAGACCCCGGCAATAATCCAGTCACTCATTGGTCAGCCGGAAGAGCCGGAGGACCGGCCAGCGTGGTCCTAGGTTAGGCAGAGTGAACAGGAAACAGTAGGAGGTAGAGGAAACTGCGATGGCAATAAGGATAGGAGGGAACTCTCCGCGGGCGAGCAAGAGATCTATCCTGATAAAGGATAGCTGGGAAGGAGGCGAGCACGGCTACGAGACCAGAAGTTGTATGTGTATATGCAAGCTTGAGTAAGAGGGAGGGGATGAGGGAGGAAGCGCAAGATGGAAAGGACTAGAGGGGTAGACGGAGAGTGAGAAAGACAGAAGGTGGGTTCCTGGGGCTAATGGTACGCCCGCGAGTATACGAGAATGTGGCTGTGGTACGTGGATGTGAAGGAGGGTCGCGGGTGGGTCAGAGAGGATCAGGGGCAAAGTGGCGGCGGAGCTGTATCGATGTCCGGGCGCGTTCACCAGCGTCGGCACACACGCCAGCAGTATCCTGCAAACGAGTGGCATGCCGCGCGCCTCTCTCCTACACAGGCCCCGCTGCCTGTTTCAGCCCGCTCTCCCAGCGCAGCAGCACAGGCGGAGTAGTGCGCGCGAGCGCCGCTTTGAGCATCGTCGAACCACCGCTGAAGCGGCGAGCACTAGCAGCGGCACCATCACCACCGCCAGCGCCAGTAGCGGCACCACCACCATCGCTGCGGCCGACTAGTACCGACACGCCAGACGGTACACCATCACCACCGCGCCCACTCCTTCCACCGGCTCAACACGCCACTACCACTTGTATATACCCCACCGCCCGCCGTCCTGCTGTTCATCCTTCGACCCTCTTCCTCCCACTGATGCACGTCCATGCTTCCCTACAGCACCATTCGAAGACCGTTCGAACGAGCTGCTCCTGTTCTCGCCGATTCTACAAATCATCAATCGCCTCCTTCGCGACTTGTACCACCTCGCCGCCGCGTTCTCGCCGCCCCACCGCTTCTTATCCGCGGTAGTACAAGTACTAGCACGATTTCTCCGCTGAGAAGGGAGCCTTTTTTCTTCCATTTCTCCGCTCGCCCCGTGTCGAGGAAGATCGGCCGGTTCCTCGACGGCTCTACGGTTTGACGAGTTATCCAGTGCTCTTGGGCAGAGAGGCTGTCTTCGGCTTTCTTCCTCGTTTCACGAGTGGCACATTGGCCGGTGTGCTGGGGCGCGAAGCGCCGGGCCTCGTAAATGTTTTCCGTCAAGATTAATCGTTGGAGGGGTAGAGCGCGCGCGAACGAGAGGATCCTCTCCTCGAGGGCGAGAATGCGGCTTTGATCGTGGAAATAACTTCGATCGGCAGCACGCTCTCGCACAGCCCTGCTTCTTTTCTCCCTTTGGCAACCCGCGTGTACAGCCAGCAGCCTGGCACTCTTCTTCTTCGTCTTCTTTCGAGTGGAGCACCTCCTACCACTCTCTCCCTCTTTCTCTTTAAGCTTTCTTCCACCAACCCCCCTGCTTGGCCTCTTCTCTCCGTCCCTCCAGTCGCCCCTTTTTCCCCGCTTTTTCCGCCTCCACACGTTGAACGCCTTGTCCGTCGAGATCGATTTGAAGTTTTGCTGATGCAATCGTGATATCTATTGTTCGTGTCCAGCCTGCCTCAGTCTAGCTCCTTCTCTTATCTTGTTTTCACTCGAACGTGTGCGGATAGTTAACGGGGAGAGATTACTTATTGTATCCGGCGGGCGAGACTATTTTTTTCCGTTGCTCCAGCGCGCGCGAGGGAGAGTGCGAGCGCGAACGCGCGTCCGTGTGGTTAAGAGAACTTTGTGACAAACGGCCGGCTCTCTGCGGCACGGCTGAATTATTTTCGTGCGAGATTTTCGCAGCAGGTGTGCTGAAAGTATTACATGTATTTGTTAGCGCGGAGAGACGCCCTTCAACGGGCGCCAGGGCTCCTGCTGTTTATAAAGTCGCCGTATTAGCATATCCCTTAAAGGTGTGCTGTCTATATTTCAACGCACCCGCTTTTACATTGGCAGTCCAACTCATTCTAGGTTCTTAAATTCTGTATTTTCACATAGGACACACTAATTACCATATGAAAGTGCCACCAAAGTGCCGGCACTTATAGTATGAGCTCAATGGTGCGTAATAAGGAAATGCCAGATAATGATGGAATCGATCAACTCAATAACTAAGCAGTCGTTCTTAATGATAAAAAATAATCCTGCTAATGACAATGGTTCTTTCACTGGACGAAAAAACCATTGTCATTGAGAGCCATTAACAGATCTTTTCTTTTCGTACCCTCCACGTCAAAAATCAACATTCAAAAATGTGAAATGATAGCGAGAAAATTGCAATTGGAATATTACGCTTTATGCGAAAAAAGATGCAGCACACGTAGTCGACATGAGAAACATTCAAGACAGCATACCAGTCTCAAGGATCAAGAATCACTCGGAGATATAGGCGCCGCGTTGCAGCACCGACTCTTTGTCAAGCAAATCGCCGGGTGGTCCTACCTTCTCGTCGAGCTTGCTACAAGTACGAACGTTACTGCGAGGAGGTTTGATCTGCCTCGGGAACGAATGCTTCCGTGGCGGATGGTAATCAGTCGTGAGATGGTTCCTGAGGAAAGAAACCCTCCGCCTCTCTCTCACTCCCTCACTCTCCCTCTGTATGTGTTTATCTCTCTCCTTCTCTCTTGCTTATGTGTGCGTGCATGCATGAATGCGTTATGTGGTGCTCTGTAAATCCGTACCGTGCAGTCGCATCCACGCATGAATGTGTATAAGTGTCGCTTTCTCTCTCCCTCTCTCTCGCTCTCTCGCTCGGCACTGGAGCGTGTGCATACATAAAGGGTGGCAGATCGGTACCCTTGATACCTGATATCGGTGCATTCCCGATGCCGCATTACAGCGTGGAGCCTGTGCAGTACAATACGTGACACGATGCCTACGAGAACACAAGAGTACTGGCGACGATCCTGGCTAAGCGGACCGATAGAGCGAGAGCGCGCTAACGAGAGAAAGAAGCAAGAGCGAGAAACCGAATTGGAGCCGCAGGGGACACCGACATGGAGCACCACCGAACGGATCATGTGTGTTTACCTAACGGGTGAGCTTAAGAGAAAATCCTCCGGTTAGCGGTGAGACGAGGTTGCTTTTCGAAAAGAGTCCTGTTCATTGCACCGGGCTTGACTAATGCACTCCCCGAGCTAAGCCCGACGAAGGTACGAGTAATCACCTGCGAAATGGTAATTGCGCCCACTGAGGGCGCGCGAGTATCCGCGATACACGTGGGTCGAATAATCGATTCTCCCCTAATCAGCATGGACATTAACCTCCTCCGGTAATTTACACACTCGATCCCGAGGGGGAAAAAAGGGCGGAAGGTGCGGAGAGGGACTTCGGGGAATTACCAGTGCTCGGTGGCGATACGTTTGAATAGCAGCGAACCGTTATTGCGTAGAGGTGGCCGGGTAAGGGCTGCTAGAAAGAAGGTTCTTCCGCTCTTGGATGAAAGGACATAAAGCACTCGACGTCAAAGATAGATTCCCTTCAGCTATGTATCGGGTAAAGCGTTCATCGATTAAAGCCGTGGATGAAAATCTTTGCTCAAACTGTGGACTCGCCTCGAACGGGGCGCGCGCGCTTCTATCAAACAGCAAGTGAAAGCAGCGGCACTCGCCGCCGGCAGATTGAACGAGCATAATTAATCCCCTGTCGCTGCAATTGATGAGCGTTTGCGCGCGCGTCAGTTGTGAAATGGATGGAGAGGGAAAGATGGGAGTAGAGAGAGAGAGAGAGAGGGAGAGGGAGAGGGAGAAGTGGAGAAGGTGGATGGTGGATAATCGCAGTAGTTGCGTGGTAAGAGTAATTTATAAGAGTGGCTGGCAAAAAGGCCGAGCCGAGCGGCAGATGAAAGGAGGCTGTAGGCAGAAGCCGATTCACGGAGGCAGGATGGGATGGAGGGCCGGCAGAGGATACGCGTGTGGTAGGTAACGCGGATGTAAAAGGGGAACAATGCCGTGGCCGCGAAACCGTCGGCGTATCGGCTGGAAATATTTTGTTCTTGACTCGCACGCGCGCGCCACCCGTTCCTAGCCTTCGCACCATGCCGCTCTGCGTTCTGCGCTACCACGCGGCTAAAAGGACCCGCGAAACGTATCCCCGGGCGAATTCCACAGCGGCGAAAAAAGCGCCAGAGGATAAAAGACCGCGGCGACATTGCTTTCCCGGCTTCTCCCCCTCTCTTTCTGCCTTTCTCTCTTTTCTTCGGCTTCTCTGCGCCTTCGCATCAAGCTTCCCTCTCTTTCCTGCAGTCTATCTGGAAATCTGTGCGGGCTGAAATGGCTATAAGCGCCGGGATAACGTTCTCCGGTTGCTTCAGCCTGAAAGCCGGCGCCCGCGACTATCTAGATTAACCCACGCGGAATAGAAATTCGCGCGTATTAACGGGACCGGGTGTCGTTAGTTCGGAATTAATTCTTCCGCTATCGACTGGCGCGCCCAGTCTGGCCTGCCGTGTTGGATTAAAACCCGGCCACTCGTCCTCCCCCTCGCCCCTTCGCTAGGAATAAAGGCGGCTAATATCGCACTCCTTTTTCAATTTACCGCGCTCCCTCGTTAGTCGATGCCACCCTGCGTACCTCTGTGAATGTGTACGCAATGTTCGCCGGCAATTCTTTTGCTTTGATCTCCAATTGTTTTCGGTAAGCGGAGCGGCGAGCGGTGGTGCGCTTGTCTCCCGGGCGAAAGCTGAGCGCGCTTTCTTATCGCGATGCATTGGCCCGACGTAGCCTGGAAACACGAGTGCCGTAAACGTGCAATGAAAATAGGAGGAAATCGCGTCAAGTGCGTCTCCAAGGAAATTCCGGGTGTCGTGAAACGAGAAAAAAGGCAGGACCGCCACGGTGGGAGAGCAGTTTTTCTCTTTGCTACCAGCTCCCGCGGTGCGAGCGAGCGCGCACGCGCGTGCGCGCGCGAGCGTGTGTCCCAATAGTAGACGGCGCGATATATTTCCATTAAAAAATTCCAGCAGCGAGGAACGAGGTGCTCGTGCTTGCCGGAGCGACGTGGAATCTCCTTGATAGTTGCGTTTGCAGAACGGGTCGACGGCTGTGCAAAGTAAAGTACGCGCAATTTGACGGCGCAGCTACTGCTAGTACCTGTACCTTCGCTCGTTGGCTCGCTCGTTCGCTCCCTCCCCGGCCAGCGCATATACACCACCAAAAATTTGATTGTCGGCTCCCTTCGACGTCGCTGGGACGCCGGCTTTAAGCACTTAATGCGGCAAAAACGCGTCCGCCCGGACGCGTCGAGAATTTTATTACAAGAACATTTCATTCTTTCGCTTCTAGCGCGCCACTTTTGACTCGCGGAATATTTCGCGTTCGAATCACGCTGCCGTGCTACGAGGAACCGAGGAAGAATGCGCGAGGCGTGCAAGTATGTGGGTGGGAAAAAAACAAAAAAACAAAAAAAACAGCCAAAAATGGCGCGTGAATTCTCCCGCCAGCTGCCGCGACGCTGCCACGTTCATAAGAAAATTCCTCCAGGAATCTCCTCGTGGAAGACAGTCGGCTGACTGCCCACCGATTCATGCTGGCAGACGACAGAAATCTGACTATTTCCGCTCCCGTGGCGACGATTACAGGCTGTATGTTAGATTAAAGTATGTTGAAAGTAATATGTATATGCAACCATTCATAATTCGGCAACTCGCAGTATTTTTCTCAATGGAAGTGCGATTTCATTTGTCAGCATGCAATTCCTGTTTTAAGGTCAATTTGCATTATAGATTCGTCCACGGCACATTCATCTTTCGTACACTATAAGCATACTCCCTTGCGTGCTTTTCGCCAGTTAAGCTAGTGACCTAAGTGTAATCTGCAGTGTGAAATGCGAACGTTCCCGTTTAAGTCAAAGCAATCACTTTTTCGCTTGAGCGTGCACACCTAATACGAACTGAACTTCAGTAAATCTATCCTGGCTGAAGAGAGCGATTTTCTTAGAAATATGATACGCCTTCGTACGCGCTGTCTCGATGCTTTGGCATTCACCATCCGGGCAGCTATGTGAGCGCCTACGTTTGTGCACACTCCCTTCCGTGAGCTACTTCTGGCTTGCTTTGTGTTTACGTATACTCGGGAAGACCATCAAGTTGGAAGGGAAATATATCGGCTGCAGGAGTCCATTACGCCGCGCGCGAGCACGGTGGCAGTAATTCATAGAGACGTTTGTCGGCAAGCAGGGACGAAATGTATTTTTGAGGGAATTCCGGAGATTGCTGGAAGGAAGGAAGGAAGGAATACAAGGGGCCGAGGCTCACGCAGCCATTGTCCTGCCGGGCCATACCGAGCGCGGCATCGCTGTGAGCCTCGAGCTCACACACACACGCACATACGATCGAGTTTCTTTCCACGCCAGAAGTATTTCCCGCTAAAATCAGAGGACGCGTATGCACACACTTACACATGCTCATACACAGGTTCACGCAGTATGGACGAGGCCGAGGTACGAAAGTAATGTGACATCAAGGTACGAGCTGCCGAAGAGATAGCGGGCGCCGAGGTACAGCGAGGGAGCGGAATATATACGTGAATTACGCGCACTTGCGAAACCCTTTTTTCCCGTGAAAAGTTAACAATTACTCTCACGTGAAATTGAAAAAAAAGAGAGCGCGAGAAAGAACTGGCGCAAGGAGAGAAAGAGAGGCAGGGTGGAAGACAGAGGAGGAGTTCTGCAGGAAGAGTTCCGGCCCGGCAAATGGAAAGATTAATATCCGCAGCACAATTACTCGGGAGAAATTGTTCGAAGGGGGTGAAGCGTTCATCTTTTCATCAGGAACACTTTGCGACCGAATTGAATTTCGTTTCGGTATTTATGGGGCCGCCTGTGCAAGATAAAACGGCGCAGCGATTTTCCCGTGAATTCCGAACCCCTGCGCGACGACCCAATGGGACGCGACAATCGGACGTAGGGGCTGCAATATATGATAAAATAATAATGAATAATCTGCTTAATTGGACGTGCATATTTATTCGGCTCTATTTACAATGGCGTATTTACGATCCGTGAAAGATATCCGAACTGAAAGCAACGCCACCGACAATTGGCTTTTTTATGAATATATAGTCTACTCCGTAGAATTGGAATCTGGTGCAACGATTGAAAGTTAATCTAGCTTAACATCCAATCGCCGCGATCAAAGGCACGCACCAAATATCTAAAGCCGTACAGGATCTTTCAACGATCGCATTTCACTATATCGTTTCCGAAATGGTACTGGCGCGCATGTGTTTTATGGTTTCTCCGAGGTAATGGAGCGTACCTGCTAGACGAAACGCTGCGACTACCAATGAATCTTCCTTTGCGCGAGGGATACCCGGCGAAATAACTTTTAATTGAAACGAATATGATGGCCGAGAGGTGTTAGGGGAGGGTGATACCTTAACCGTCGGAAAATACGAAGATAGATTTTCATTGGCGGGTGGACGGTGCCGCGGGTGTTGCATGTTTGTAAGGCGCCACGCGAATAGTGTCAAGTATGCTTTACGAGAGTCCTCGTCGATACAGCGATATATTCGCCATGGAGCCCATGCACTTCCATCGGTTAACGCGATCAACGATAAAAGCGCAGGGAAAAAACAGGGCAGTAAAACAACAAAAACTGGACGTCACGTTACACGAGAAGGGGCAGCATGACTCTGGACAGTATTGTACTTCACGTGCGAGCAGCGCTGCAGGCCAGACTTCAACCTGTGTTGAAAACAATAGTGACCATCAGCAAGCCCTGAGAAGTTGCTTTGTCTGCGAGCCCTATTTCACTGAGGCTGGACCACGCGATCGCTCGGCAGGTGTCTCTACATATAGGACTATATCAAAGTGAGCCACTTTCTAGCTTGCGCCCTCGCATTAATCGGAAATGATACGTACTTAAGCGTATCGATTGGACGCTCGGCTGCTAACAAGGGCGCACTGCGCTTATCATGCCGCAGTGCACTTGGCAGTCCACACAGGCCTACGTAGACGCGTTTGTGCGCGGGCTCACGTGTGTCTGTGTTGTCTTTCGGATCACAATACGCGGTTTACGTGTGCCCAGGATCAAGCTCCGCTCTACAAGCTCAAGGGGACCTATACAGTTAGTTAAAGCGAATGGATCCCTGCCCGCTGTGTCGAACTCTGGCCCCTAATCGCCGCCCCTCTTACGCAACAGTCCTTGGACGTTTCTCTGGGGCAACAAATTGCGAGAGACAAATGCCGCTTCCCTGACTACGCTGCCAGCCGGGCGGCTCCTTTGAATTCATCGAATACTGCCGATTAAATGTCGCGGGGGAAATTTTCTTTTTAGAATCCCTGGCTCCTCGAGGTCGAGTGAGACGGCCTTGTTCCCGTGCTCCTGCTCGACTCCCGATCACAGGAAGAAGAGGCGGGAGAGCTTGCCCGGCTCTTTTTCCCTCTGTCTGCCCCTGGCACGGTCTGGCTGCAGCCCGGTAACGGGTGTGATTGGAATTTTCAAGTGGGTTCTTCCTCGATCGACGGGAATACTCAAGTGGCTGGCGCGCGGCCGGACCCTCCTGGCGGCCGGGCAAGCGATCTGGCGACCAGCAGCGGGCGCGGGGAGGACACCCGCGAGCGACGAGGGCGGGATCTTTGAAATTAATGAAACTGAAATTCGCCGAGGGTTTCCTTTCAGCGGAAATCAGGGAAATGTCTATCGATCTCGACGAGCGCCGTCGCCGCGTGCCCGGTCCTCCTCCGTCTCCTCCGCCTCCTCCTCATTCTCGTTCTTGCGCTACTGTCCCACCCCCTCACTCCCTCCCTCCCTCGCCCGTCATCATCGTCGTCGTCGTCGTCGTCGTTGCAATTAACGAATCACGAAGACTTTACTCTTTTATGAGCCGAAAGGAGGAGGGTGATCGCTGGCTCCCGATCGGCGAGGGTGCGCCGACTACAGGGGTAGACGGAGGCCGATACCGGCGGGGACGCTGGGGGGATGATTTCGCGGCAGTTGAGGACGGGGCTCGCTCCGGGCTCGGTTCGATGCTGGCCTGCTGCGAATCGAGCGTGAAGGGGACACCACCGGTCCCGGCAGCGGCCGTACGCCCCGAAGGGGAAACGCCAGGCAGAAACTAGTTGGTCGCGGAAATCGATTTCCACCGAATGCCGCCAGCAAGCATTACCCAATGGGAATCGTAACTTAATATTAGTCGGCGTTACCCGTTCGCGCGATTGTTACTTAACAATGACGCCGTCCCTCAACGGGCCCACATATGCAGCATGCGTGACCCATGCGTGTTAGGGGCGATCGGCGCATTTCACGTGACGCTGTCCAACCGCGCCGGAGCCTGCGATACACGTAGAAACCATCTCGAGCTTGCATTACGACTCGGTCCTCCGTGCGCCATTAATATTCCATTTTACGGATACCGATATTTTACGCAGAAACTTGTAGTAGTAGTAGTAGTAGTAGTAGTAGTAGTAGTAGTAGTGGTACTAGTAGTAGTCGATCTCTTCCCAAATGTATTTCCAACTGAGCCGGACGCGCACGTGCCCGGAGAATTCGGACGAACCTCCGCCGGATAGTAATCAATTTCTCGCCGTGGGCCGAGGAGAGTTCGCCGGTGCTTCTTTGAACCGTGCAGCGGGCCGGGCGATATAATTTTCGGAAGACCTGGCTTCAGCGACGTACGCTTCACTTGATACTTCAGAAACTAGCTTTAGTTACCCCATTTCTCCCTGCGATCGCCGACATTCGAGCTATAAATGCTCGGTGAAATCGCTCCGATTGAGCCAGCTCAAGTTGGGTAGGATCGTCGGCCATCGGTGTTGAAATCGATTAACCAACCTCAACTAACCCTTCCTTAAAAGTGTCTAAAAGCTCCCACGGCAATGTAATATCAAAAATTGGAAAAATATTTACATCCCCCGAATAAGTAATTCGAAGTCCAAACACCACTCAAACAATCAAGCATAGACTACCGACAACTTATTCAATATTGAAATAATTGCTACAGTTACGACATTACATTAAAGATATCCCCTTGTAAATAGAGCTCGGCTTTCACAGTAATGATCGACTGCTTTTAATGTCCAATCCAAGACGACCGGATCAGGGTTCTAAGCTATTTCCCGCAATCTACCTTATGTTTCCCCAATCCTATCCCTCTATTCCTTATCCCATTCTTACGAGTACGACAGATTACACTGATGGCTTAGAGTATGAAGTTATAGGGACCCAGTCCCACCGAGCCCTTTCCATAGCGGGAAAATTCGGAGTTTCCGAAAGTGGGCCCAACGGGACTCTACAGTTAACGGCATTGTATTTGGGGCGATTAGACGTCACGCTCTCTGCGAGGGGGTCTTTATCTTGAAGGCGCGCTGGAGACAAGCCCCTCTTTCACTCTCTGTCTCCCGGATGTGTTCAATATGCAAAAATGCCGATTAGATTGGCCGTCCTCCTTCCCTGTACAGTGACGGGTGGCTCATCTGTGATGCTCGGGTGTGCCGGTGGGGAAAAAATGTCTTTCCCTCTCTGGTCCCCAATCAGGCGGATTACGAGGCAGAGAGGCACTGCCTAAGGAAAGTGACGCGCGCACTTGTTCCTGTCTATTAGCCCTTTAATTTTATCCCACCGCGGCTGCGGCGCGGGGGCGGCGTCGGAGGAGAGTCGCCGTGGGCCACGATTAAAGGGAAAAGGGGACGACGAAATGATCGAGGCGGGTGCCGCTGATCGAGATACTTGCTCCCGTGGACCATAAAAGTGCACCGTTCCATAAAGTACGGAAAAAGGACTGCGAGAGAAGAGGTGGAAAGGTGGGAGAGGTTCGTCGGGAATGAGAGACTGAGCAGAGAAAGAGGCGTATACTTGTATGAGAAAGAAGGCATGGCCTCTCCCTGATCCAGTCACCTATAACCGTCGCTTATTCTGCCGAGTATCCGCGTTCGTTTCCTCGACCGATTGCGTCGTCGAGTTATTGCGGCCCTTCAAAGGCAATATTTTTCTACGCGTATAGGAGAGCACAGCCAGCTCCCTCCCAGCCTCTTTCATACGCCTTCGTTCGGCCTCTCCGTCTCTCTCTCTCCCTTATCCCTTCGCACTTCTTATTCATGTGACTGCCGTCAGAAAACAAGAAGCACCGAGCCAGCAAAGGCTCGCCTTTTGATGGAAAGAACGGGGGGATAGAAAGCCCTCGGTGCACAGAGAGAATCGCTGCGTCGTCGTGTCTTCCGATACCGCGCGTGCTGGCGATCGAGAGTCGAGACCTCGTCGTTCGTCGTCCGGCGGTGCGCGATCCTGAGTTATCAAAGTGCAATATATTTTTTCTCCTTTTCTTCGAGAGGGTAGTGGCGGACCACCAGCGACAACGGGGATAGAGCCACTCCATCTGTCATCGTAATTTTATCAGGGGGCGATTCACTCTCTCGCTTCGGTCGGCCTGATCCTCGCTGAAAGAGAGCAGACTGCGCGTGTTTCTGTATTATCAGTTAAGGGTTCCGTCGGCTCGATATTAGGAGACGTAATGGAGAGGTGATTTATTGCTGCGTGCGAAAGTGGGCCACCCCTTACTTCGTCCGGGCAGATCCCTCGAAAGCGGGGCTCGCCGTCCGCCGTGTTGCGATTTTATTAATGAGGGACTACTGTTCATCAAGTGTTATTTTCAGCAGGTCTCATTGTTGTCGGATGCGACACATTTTTCATCTGCAGGTCGCCGGACTCGAAGAGCTGTACTCATTTTCGGGAGATTTCATATTAAGCTGCGCACGTCAAGCGAGCGGGGTTCGTTAAAATTTTGCGAGTTACATGCGCCGGTGTGCGGGCGGTAATTAGTTCGAATCCAGCAGTGCCTCAATCATTCATAATCCCCTGCTCGCTTGGAATTGGGCATTCTTGACCGCACTGAGCCCTTCATCTCGCTTATCCGCCGTATAAAATCGAGTTATTGCGTCCGCGGCAAGCAGCTGCGATACTGTTTCACATTTATTACGGCTTTTCCACCTCCTCCAACCTCCAGGTTTCATCCCTTTCGCTCCCACCGCCCTCCGCCCTCCGTCCTCCGCCGCCCCTCTCTCTTCCAACTAACTCACGAGGGCAGCTGGGAAAAACCGTGAGGATTACGTGCTGTACCGTGACGTTGCAGAACAGCGGCGTGCTCTCGATTCGATTTCCCGCAGATGAGGCAAAGATTAGGGAGAGAGACTTTGATGAGAAAGAGAAGAAGAGCTGAGGATCGAGGGGGTGCGGCCAGTGGGCGTTGGAGGCGTATTGATCCATCGATATCGTAGCAGAAACCGAAACGGAAACCTGTGGCTTAGGTATATACAGCAGGCGAGACGATTTTCCTTCATTCCTTATGTAAATTGCATTGTTTCCCGGCCAATTCTCACATTCTCCCTCGGAAATGCGTTCCCTCGCTCCGGCTCGCCGTATATCTTGTTATTCAGTAGGGCGTCCCAATGAGAGAGATTAAGATTAGTAGCGCAGCAGTGCGCCGTTCTCGGTATATCTATGCAGTCTGTAGCGTCGGTACGTGTCTGTTTAGAGGATTATCACGCTTGGCCAGCCGTTTTTGCAGCTGCTGCTCAAAGAGACTTTGAAATCGCTTTCCTTGATTCGAGCTGCTTCGTGCAATGTGGCCCGCTCGTCCTCCCGAAGACAGCGATATCACGAGATGAAGATAGAAGTGGCGGCTTATCGCGTTTGCTTAGCTCTTCCTCGAGACACCTCATACATCAATTGACTCGATGGCGCAGCTCTCGCAGTCCTCCTCCATCTCTCTTTCTCGCGCTATTCCTGTTCGCATCTGCTGTTTGCACGTCGATTCAATCTTCCCACTTCTCTCGGGCTGGAAATATTACACCGCCGACTGCCGTGCCAGTCCCACTTTCGGGGGGCGACGAGCTCGGCGCGCACTTGCGCCGAGCTCGCTCAAACCGCGAGAGGGCGAATCGTAAATTTGCGGCAATACTGGGGGAGTTCAGTTGGTAGCCAGTTGAGCACACACCTGATAACTGTCCTCGCGTGTGTTTGCTACCGTGATATGCTTTTGCCCGTATACTTGTTCCCTCGCCCGGCTCATATTGAGCCGCAGCGAGCGGCGAGCGGCTCTCGCTTCTCGGCCTGGTTTCAACAAAGTCACTCGCGTGTCTAGTATACGGCTATTGTCGTACTCGGCGATGGAACTATTTCCCCGTGAATCTCGAGTTATTTGGGCGACAAGAATTGGCCAATGCTTGACGATAATTTCTCCCATCACGCCATCTTCCATGCCGACACTAATTGACATCCTGTACTGCCTTTCCGCGCTGATAGCCCTGGAAAAGTGTGCTTTATTATTTCGGGAAGAGTTATCGTGTGCTCCGCTTATTAGCTTGCGGTGACCTCCTTAGACCTTAGATGGCTGTTTAGATGCATCTGACGTATAATTTGCAGATTTAAACAGCAGACTTCAATGCGTTGCCCTCGAAATTCATTAGTCCCGATTAAACTCACTGCCAATTTTATCGGATTACAGTCTTCGTCCGTAAAATCGCGTGCATTTGGGCTTTTCACGGCGAGTATTTGGGGAAATTATGACGGGCCGAAATCACAGTGGCCGAAATTAACGGTTATATCCACTAGGGACAGCGGACGTGTCGGATGCTGGTACATGTCAGGCTATGTATTGACTCACACTACTTGGACGGGTAGGCGCTATTCAGTGTCTGGCCGCGCTTTGACTCCCACAACTGGCTAACGTTGACTTGTACTACTGGCAAACTCTAACAGGTTTAAACTTTAAAATTCAAATCTGGCATCAGATTCCTCTCGGAAAATCACAAACTGTGTGATTTCGGAAAGTCAGAGACTGCCGGTCCAAATTGCAATCGTGAGAATTGTTTATCTACATATTGTTTGTGATTAACTCTATTTGATACGCACTGTGATGCACTTTTAATGTTTAGCTAGTTTTGATAATCTAATTGGATTAAATTGAAGTTAATTTAGTAGTTAAAACCATGGCATTTACATCGTTTTGAGCGCGGCTATGCTTCCGTCTGAGTGAGCGAGCGAAATTTGTCAAAATCGGCGTGAAATGACCGGTTTCGATCACACTCAGATAAGAAGTGGAGTTTGAACGTGGCAACCACGCTCGGCGAGGGCGCGTCAGTGACAGTATTTATCTCGGTCTCGTTCGGCGGCTAGGTTTCAGGCCGCGTGATTTTGTTGTTTGCCAAATTGGCTGGGAACGGCAAGCATTATCAGTAGGTGGGCGAACAGTCGAGCGATTTAGTGTTTCCACGTAGTTACGCGCTTTCAGTGATTATCTAACATGTTACCCGTCGTATTTGATTTACACACCTTTCCCGGATTTCTCATGTAAATTACGGTGTTTGGCCGGGTTGTTGTGCTTTCACTTCCCTCTCGGCCTGTCTCTCTCTCTCTATCTCCCCCTCTTTCTCCCTTTGTCGTCACGTCAGCCTGATTCCGCGAGTGTGCATGTGTACGGGCTTTCCTCTCATCTCTCGTTATTCAGTGGCCCGATGAAAGAGGCAAACGACCGGAGTTTAACAATTATATGCGATGCTCCGAGGAACTTGCACCAGTTGTCTTCGCCAGTGGCTATGTTCACTCATGCATTGTCTGCGCGCTTCCCTTATTATTTCCCGTGTGTATGAATATGAATATTAGGTGGAATGATCCGGGGGAGCGCCTGATTGCCGCTGATACTGCGAGCACCGGCAGCAACTGCAACTGCAAACTATCGCTAGGAGTGCAATGAGGAATGGCAGTTAGCATCGTCTTCCGAATTACTAAAAATGTAACTAGCGCGTCGTTACAGAACAAAGGTCTATGGAAATTCGGCATAAGTGGCATTTACATCAGATACGATGCAACGGAAATTCCGTGGACCAATTTCCATTCGAGATCAACTTTACGTAACATACTTTGACTGTCTTCCTTTTGAAAATGAACTGATTAATGATCGCAAGCAAAAAGGCTGGCGAAATCGTACAAATTAGTTGTGGAAAGTGGTATCCAGCCATTGCGCGGCGTACCACCCTCATTACCCGCAGCGAGTTTCTTCGAGCCTCGAGTTACTCCACTAAAGGGATGAAGTTCGCAGGTCGAGTCGCGTTCTCTAGAAAATTGACGGAAAGGAAGAGAAATGAGGAACAGCGGCTTCGGTTCTCTGATGCTTGGCTGCATCGATGGTACGATACGACAAACTCAGCTGCATTATGCTCTTACCCATGTCAATGCCTGTTTACGTTTCCCCCTCAATCCCCCATACATTCTTCTTTCGACAACAATCGCGTCGGGTTTCCTCAATTTTTTCGTCCTGCTGCCTCCAGCTTTCCTCCCAACTCACTTTATTCCTTACCATTGTGTTGAACACTGCCGATTTATATACTACAATAGCGAGATTAGATTTTGTATGAATGCAATCCGTATACCTTATTTCTAAGCATTAATATTATTCTTACTTATATAATATTTCTGAGAATTGAGAAATTGTAAATCAACTCGATGAAGTATGCATATTGTGGAATGTGAGGCATAGATAGTTAGAAAGTCTCGAAATGTACGGCCATCTAGGGTTGTTGGCATTCATTTTATCCAGGAAACTTGTAATATGTGGCATAACGAAAATTTACATTTGCATAAACATCCGGTGCCCAATATTAATACATAACAGCACAGGTTTACATAAAGGTAAGCTTCCCGAGCAACTCCCATCCGCATGTTGTACGTGAACCGCCTGCTTTTTTCTTCGTGCTCGGTATATTATTAAAAAATGTACCAAGCAGAAAGAAGGAACGATGATTATGTCCCTCGGCTTTACTTTAGTCCCAGCATACGCCCGTTTCATAAGCGCGTCTGCAACATTAAACTTTGTGGCTATAACCGGATGTACCTGCCAACGGGAGGTTGACGTTGGAATCAAAACTACACGCTCTCATTGGCTCCCAGTTGTCCTCGGAGTGGGATAATCCCAATAACTGAGTCGATCCAATAACTCGACCACCCCTGATATACTATTCATGGGGGAAACTGTGGGGAGAAAGATGTCCTCGGTAATACTTTATATCGGTCCATCAATCCTTTCAACCATTACTCCCGAAACGCTATACCTCTGCAGAAGCGCCACAAGTTGTCCCATGTGTGCGGCGCTTCACTGGCCCATTTTTACCTAGGATCGCCATACCTCAGTTGCAATTACGAGCCGATAATTACGAGATCATCCGATCAGCACATATGGCCAGTGACAACAATCCACAAGTTTCCCTTGTCCCTCACGCGCACCATTATAATTTCCAGGTCGGCGGGCGCTCGCACGGGGGATCAACGGATGTATACTAATTGTCAGATTCACGTGGTAAACCCATTAGTCAGGTCCCCGTTGGCAATAATATCCACCGGTTGATTTCGAGCTCTGACCCCCCGCAAACAATCCTGCCAGCGCACTGCCGCCGGAGATGCGTCATCGAGCGGCCTTTTCTAGTCTCGGAAGCTGACAGACCAACTATTATTAAACATCGGTGATCGCTCGGTAGACTGATCGCTTTATTAGCAGTCCTGTGCTGCGCGCCCGCAAAACATATACGGGTTAACCCTTTTCCCGGGCAAAGGGCTCGAGGGGTCAGGGCAAATGGGCGAGCAAACAATTAGGGCGGTTGGAGATACGCTTAATAGAGCAGTCTCGCATGATGATTTAAGGACGCGTGGTGATCGACGTCGATAATAATCGGACGGATCGACTCGATTTTCGGTGCATCCTGCCGATCTCGATGGACTAGGTGCACGTGCACGTGCATATCTGGGACACACGGCGCACGCTGGTCCATATCGATCGATCGATATCGTCATAGCTCGGGGTCGGTACACGGCGAATTACGTACGTGCCTGTGGCTTAGCTACTTACACTCGAGACGCCTTGCCTCGATTCCTCATGTAAATTGCGTCGTTTCCGCTTGACGGATCACAGCCAGACGCGGAACGTTGCATTCTCTATGTATACGACGTACACCAATCGATTCTCCGACTCCTTCCCACTCTCCTGCCTTGCACTGCAACTCTTCTATCGGAACGCGGGCTCGTCCTATCTTCGTTCCCTTACTCTTCGGTACCTGCCCACGTCCTTGTACCCGTTCCTTCTCGGTCATGTGTGACCCGGACAACGCCTTCGGGCCATCTGCTACACACTTTTCTACGTTTGGCAGTTTTCCCCTCTGGTTCCTCCAATTCTCTACATATAACTCTTGGTGGTAGCGTTGTAGCTTCGTATCTGCGGTCACTCATACACACATAGATTCGGCGACCACGCACACTTCTGCGCACATACGGGCCGAGGAAGAAGGGCGTGCAGGAACTCTCACTGCTCCTAGGAGATACGTGTGTATGACGGAAGTAGGGGCCCGCATCTCGCGTAAGGTGAGGGTTGCCTGTTGCAGACAAACACACACGTACGAGGGTCAGGTGGGTTACAGACATGCATGGATGGAGGAGGCGAGAGAAGGTAGTGGGGTGAGTGTTCTTTGACTCGTGCTCGAGGCACCTGGACGTGTGCTAATTTAACGAAAACAAATTGGCCCGTCGTTAGCCTTTCAAGTGTGCGGCCCTCTGTGCGAGCGAGCGAATGACGGCAGGAAAGGGGTAGAGAGGGAGAGAGAGGGAGGGAAGAGCAGTAGATCGACGTAGAGGGTTTGAGAGCAAACGAGCGAGAGCTCCCACGAATCTCTCTGCCAAACTACGCCCAAGGAAGTTCATTTTTGTTCCTTCGCGTTTGATATTAGGCACTCCCGACGTCCCGACTGCTGAACGTCTCCCCTTTGCTTCCTTTTGCGCACCTCCTTCCACTCAGTCACCGGCGATGTCTTGTTCTAACACCCTCTTTCGCTTTGGCCTCCTTCGCCGTCGTTGCCCGATGCGAGCGTGGTTGGTCAAAGAAATCGCTCGTCAACTTGCCGCGAGAATGTCAAAGACCTCCAAGGAGAGAGAGAGTGGGAGCTCGGAGATATTTAGAGAGGTCGCGCTCTCTCCCTCTCGCACATCCGCTGTCAGCTATTCTACCAGTGCCGGTAAACCAGGAGCACTTGCAGTCACACGGTGGCTCTTTCGATCTGTGTGTGTATACTATTTGCTTATTGCTCGCACAAAGCTCTCCTAATGCGCACCCGCGCCTAATGATCTCGCTTAACTAGCAAGCATAGAATCCACATTTCGATGCTGAAATTGGGGACTGTTCCTTTGGTGAAAACGAGGACATTTCATGGGTGTATTGCAATTATAGCCGGGGCATTCTCAAAGAGGTTTGGAGGATGATTTCGTGGTACATTGTTGATAACAGAAATGATTAGAAATACTCACGTGAGAGTAGTGATACGTGGAACGACCTCGATTAATTTACTCGAGCAATGGCGGCTCAACAAAAAGGGGCAGGGTTTTCCAAAGGGCAGGCCGATAGTAAGAAAATGAATTGCTCCCATTAATTATGTCCCGTTATAATATATTAACTTCATACAATTAATCTGCTAGTATGAAATCTGACCTACCGCTAGCGGCCGAGTATTACAGTTTTTCCGTACCGAAAATGTACAAAGCATAATGATTTACAAACAGGAGAAAGTCAGCCGCTAAAACAGAGTTGCGCACCACGCCGGCGGGCAATGCACATGCACGTTCGTGCCTTTCCAAACTTTTCCCCCAAAATTCTCTGGCGCGCTCGCCGCGGCTGATTTGCCTCGAATTCACTGTTAAGCGAGCTCTTTTCACCGGAACGAAATTGCATTTCGCTGGCGAATGGCGCGGCGTTAATTCGGCTGATTTAATCATTTTTCGAGCGAGAGCGGCTGCTCCTCTTGGCATCACCTATGATAATCCGGGGCGACCTCGCACGTGCATAGCAATCAATCACTCTTCCGGTCATGAAATGTTTGCGACACATTATTAGGTCGGCATGTATTATTTAGTGGCCGCTGGATTAAAGGACTTTAATTATCGCGCCTGTATTATCGGTTTATTAAAAAAGGCTTCGCCGCCCTTGGGGTGCTGGGTTTCCGCCTTGCTTAAGGGAGAAAGTGTCCTCGCATTTGCATATGAACAAAAAAGCCCCTTCACAAAAACACGTCTCACCGCAGGGAAGCATTTCTCCCTGGCTCTCTAGGGGTTCGCACGTTGGCAGCTAATTATTAGAAAGCCGTACATTGTAATTTCGCTGACGTTCTTGAAACTCGATTACATTCAGTTCGCTTCGCTCTCTTCATCCGTTGAATACGTGTATTGTAGGCACATGTGTATACCGATCGGCATTCCACATCGCTCGCTGCAGGATTGCTCGGAAGGCCCGTGATCCTCAATGATTTATGGTGCAATTAGTTAAATTAGATCAATCGTTATTTTCGATACCGAGCAGCACGGGGGGGATTCTTGAACATTACGCCGATACGAGCCCTGATAAACCGTTGCTACCACTGCATACGGATGATTCGGAGCAATCGCATTCTCTCCCTCCCATACCCATAGATACGCGCGCGTGCTCTTTCTCCCTCGACCCCAGTTTTTTCAGCCGAACCGTGCGTTTCCCGTCGACAGAATGGACCGTGCAGCGGGTCGTCAGTGGTGCCTGCACAGTTGCACACGCACACACGCCACACATATCGGATGCATCGCGCGCTACACGATTAAATTTGCGCCTCCATCGAATTCGTCGGGACGCGCACTAAGCCGACGTACCTTAACTAACCCAGTCATGGCATTATTAGTCCGTTCGGTTTCTCGCACCAGGAAACAAACGCGACGGATTTGCGAGAAGGGCACGCCAGAAAGGGTGAAATTGGACAAATTTGAATAGACCTGTAGAACAAAAGCATCGGTTTGCAGCGTGGGATGAAGGAGACAGGCAAGTGTCAGTTTGCGCATTGTTCAAGGGCGGAGCGGTTCCCTTTATGCATTTTTAGAGTGCAAAGATCGCGTCCTGCAGCCTCGTTTTAGTGCGACCTATACACAGATATTATACGTCACGCAAGAATTCTAGCCTAGATATCCACCGGCGACGATGACGTCGTTTTGTGCTCTCACGAGTTCGCTGAATACGAGAATACGCCGTTGCACCGTTGACATGTGGCGCGATCGGCAGATAAATTCAGGGATCCGTTCTTCCCGAGAGGCGGTGGAAACAAAATGTACGAGAATAATCCAGTGGCTATGCGTTATCTGGGAAGCTTTGGGGTCCCAGTTAAACGTGTGTTAACCCTCTGCAAAGTCATATAACTCCAAGTCAAACATAGCTATGTATTTCTGCCCTGTTTAAACTTTAAATATTACGTTTTATATCATTTATGCGATAGGTACCTGTAGTATACTACTCTTTTACAGTTTTACATACTGGGTCAACAGATAGATAATTAGTTATATCTGTTAATTCGTATCCCATAAAGCAAAAACTGTTCACTTTTATTCCTCATTATTTAATATTATCTTCGGATAATTGCAATCCATAAATTATTTAACACAATTCTTTTTACCTAATTAAGTATTACTTGCATACAACATTGGGTTTGTACTGTAGGATGGCTTTAGGTTTAGATTGTTATCTGCTCCTTGATTAGTTAATTCAATGACTCACTAATTGGATACCTGTGTACAAAGAACACAGTCCTACATGTATTCGCGTCACTATTTTTGCCAATTGCCTTTGGTGTGTCGCTCGGCCTGGCCAGCCTACTACTACAGGACCGAACTCACCGAACACAACGGTAGTGTCACTTGCCGCGCCGTATATGGGCCCTGACTACTAGCTTGTCGGCGCACATGCCGGCTCATACTACTGAACACGTAAATAGGACAGTGTGCGCCGCGTACTACACATGAACGCGTACTTTGATTTACGCTCGCGAAACTCACTCGAGTGCTGCGGTGCCAGCACTCGACCCACCGCCGATATGGTTGCGACCGAATCCGCACTAATATCGCCATTAATTAATCTCTTTCAAATGACCATTCCCGGAACTTCTTATGCGTTCATCGAGGTAAATGAACCTCGGCTATTCGCGTGTTTCCACGAAGTTGCAATCAGTTTAATGGCCCACCTCTACAAATTAGCAGCTTGCGCGCTGCACCTCCAACTTGCAGTGTAACAACAATTGCCAAGGATCGTTCTGTGGAGTGTTTACAAAGTGAAGCAAATCGGAATTTACAATTTTGTTGCGAAGCTCTGTCTCTTCCATTTACATGTAGGTGTTCGTCGACTTCTCGAAACCTTTTTGATTCGCAATTTGTCCAGCGTCACCAGCATCCTCACAAAGCCAACTCTTTTTTCCAGACATCCTTTTGAGCGTCTTCTTTGCGTCGACATGTTCGAGCCGGGCTTTTTCGCGCGCGTGCGCGCTCACTGCTTTGCGCTCGTCGTTACTTGAAATTGATAAGGGGCCGAGTGTACAGAAATGGGCCGGATATAATGAGTCAAAGCGTCGCGACGGCGGCGACGTCGGCGGATGGCTCTGTCGGCAGACGACGACGTCGTCATCAGTGGCGGGTTGTCGGCGCTAGGCGGATCCGGTAATGCAATGTCGTGTTGCCCTTAATAATGAAAGCTCCTGCGTGAACAAGCGCATTTTCTCCCACCCCTGTATTCCTCTCTTCCCACCCCTTTGCGTCGTTCTCCGCATACACCTACGCAAAAGTACTTTTCCCCCGTCGGCGTCCTATAGCGTGTGCCGTGACTACCGATGTGTACATGGGAGCTTAGTTTGCTTTGTGCTTCCCACGATTTCATGGCCAAAGCCCCGCGGGCGCTTCTTTGTGCGGCGCAAATATGTATAAATTCAGTGTCCCGTCAACGCGCACTTTAGCCTCGCTACTTTCCGTGCATTAGAGACGCCATAATACTATTTCATCAGCCCCCGATATTTTCTCACCCTTTAATTAGTCCGCGGTGAATAAAGTTTTGATACTTTGCCACTGAACCACTAATGGATTTCGTAATCCTTGTGTCTGTTTATTACAATCAGAAATAACTTTTGCCCTGATCTTGGCCTTAAGAATTCTTGGTTAGACTTCATGATGCGTGAGGGTTTGCACCATTTACGTCGGGTGTATTTATCGTAAAGTTGTTTCAATGAATCCATCACCAAACTCAGAAATAAACCTTCTTCATTTTTCCAAGTAGTATCACGGACACCTATACGTGCTAAGTGCATGGTAGCGCTGTCTTCTTGAAACAGCACCCTGCCAAGGGCAGCTGCAGGATAATTGTGATAAGTTTGCAATTGCGTAAAAATTGACTTTATAATTATCCCGTGTTTTCTTTCCAGCGGTTCTCGAAGCGCGTGTACCGAACTGAAGGGGGACTCCTTCTTGGCGCACGTTGAAAGCCATTCTGGAGTTGGTCGCGACCCAATTCCGGGTAATGTACACTGAGACGCAATGTAAGCTAATGTATCTGATACAGCCTGTCAGTGTGACGATATAATTATGCGGGATAATGAGACTTAATAGAGGAGCTCCAGGCGAGCGCGCGGCGATACGCCGGCGATATGTAGACTAAAGCCATTGTTACCGCATGTATAATATATCAGCGGAATAATGAGGCAGCGACTTAGATTCGGCCGTAAAAGCGCCGTCACGGTAAACTATCCGAAACGCACGACGTAATCCAGAAATATTTACGATGTTGATCACTTAAAGCGCATGGAATCTGGCAGGCCGTCCTGTTACATATATCTTCGCGTGGATTACTGTCGTAAAGTTTACACACGCCCAAATAGTTGGGTGTCAACCAATTTCCATTCTTGGTCCAATTATTCCTGTCATGGCGACGGATGGGGACTTTAGTATATCACTCGGATTATCGAATACCAGGTTCCCAAATAAGAAACGAAAGCAAAAAGCACGTGTGATTTTTTGGTTGGTTCGAGATAGTACAGAGAATTTTTAAAAGTAACGATAGAAACAATTCTTCCCTGTAAACTGCGAACGACCGAATGCGTGATTCTAAATGATTTCGTGTCTGTTTGTATTGTCACTGGCGAAGCCAATTAGTCGGACCTCTTCAGACCGGCTATTGTTTCAGGGCTTGACAAAATCTAGCGAGGCGAGTGAATGGACCCGCTCGTCCCCAGACCTATTTCACCGGCGACGTTGTAAATGTCTCGTGCTAGAGCGGGGAGCGCGGCTGGCGTCTGAGGGCAGAGCGGGTGCTAATTCAAGGGATATAAATCGCGTGCCGTTAGACTTCTCCTTAGGCGGGCCGGGGATTAGCGAGGCCCTCGCTCGTATTCTCCACCCAAGAACAAGAATCACGATCCCAAATCGGATCATAAATAAGGCGGCCGGCTTCGAGCATTGCTATACTATAGTGCGAGCTTTTCCAGCCAGTACATGCCTCAGCTTCTTTCCCGCACTGCTTGGGATTCCGTGCCGCCTTGGCCTCGCGTGCGCGCTTCTTTCCCTCAGCTCCTTCAAGACGCGCAACTGACAAACGCGCGTATACCGCTGACTCCGGCTAAGAATGCGTACCACCTGGTACCGGTAACCTAATACCACTTCTCCCCTTACTCCGGCAGAAATATACAATTACCAATATTCATTCGTCCTAGAGTTATGATAATTACTAGCGAACGTGACCGATGTGGATGTCATCAGACCATGTACTGTTCTACAAAATTGCGCGAAGCTCGCAACGGTAGAATTGTGCAAATAGCCAACAGTTGTATTCGTCGGCGAATAACAGGAGATTGTCCGGTAGTTACATGCGGTGGTTTCAGTTTTGCTAAGCCTCAGCTTTTCGCATGCACACATGAGATCCGTCGGTTTGCCGGTGGTAATCAAACTTCAAGGCCCTCATTATTCCCGATTACAATAAGGGTCGATATCTCCGCTGATGAAGTGTAGGTATTGAAACATCGCCGGGGCTTTCGGACGGATACAGCTGGTAATCTTAATCAGATGCTTCCTCTCTCGCTCCCTTTCCCATTTCCCCTCTCTATTAGTCCCTGGCTGATGACTGCGGGTTGGATATTTATTTGGAACGCGAGCTTGCCCTGGGGCATTAAACCTCGCGGCCTCCTGTCGCAACGGCCTCCTCGCTGAACTCATATTTCTGTATTAAATTGTACATATTTCGCAGATCTGAATACTTGGATCGGAGACGGCAAGGGGGGCGGGAGTAGAGAGGATTGACCCACATCAGCGCGCCACAAATCTCGAAGGCCGTGCATTACGTATTTCTCATCCTTTATAGGTCGGCCGTAGTAATCTTTCATGTTACAGGGCGGGCCGAAGTAAGTCAGATTTACTCTTTATCTACCCAAGAATCGCAAATAAACGAGCCGAGCAGCCTGGTACATTTACTCCGTTGTTTTTTGATAAAGATTGCCGTTTGTCAAAAATTTAATATCTTTTTTATGACTTTTCGCGCGATATATTTCAACGGTAGGACGAATCCCGCGAATTAACGGAATTTTGATAATTCCGCACGTATGCAATGTTAAAAATATTCGCCTATGTGAATAATTTAATGAGCAACACATTAAATTAGCGACTTTTAAATAGTTGACTGACAAGTGGATTTTCTGGATTGACATATTAAAACAAAGAAAAGGTATTATTATGAACTCGTATTATCGGTCGGTGGACACAGTTTGCTTAACTACACATATACATATTTCTGGATTTTTAGCAAAGATTTAAGTTTTCCAACTACCACGTCAGCCAACGTTAAAGCCTAGTAGTGCTTGGTTCAATACGATCGAGCTTAAAAGTCTGGAACACCGATACCCACATATAATATAGAAAAATGGTTCGTGCAGTCGTTTTTCTGAAGGAAAAAACCCCGTGCTGCGCTCCGGCAATTTTTCAAACTCTACGATCTTCTCCCCCGTACCTAACCAATATCCGTGACTAACTATACGCGCTGGCCGTTATCCGAACAGGATTCCCATTGATTGCAGATCGGGCGATCGGGGCCGTGAAGCTTGCAGATTTAATTTAATCGTATTCGCTTTCGCAACTTACCGTGACAGTGGCGCCGGAGCGGCACGTAGCACATCCTATTGGGTTAACACGCGTGTGTCGGCGGGTTATTCCTGAAAATTGGCGGCACGGATTCTCGTGCGCAGCGCGAAACCGTTGCGCGCCCGCGCGACCGCAAATATTCCGGGCGATATCTCGATAGTGACTGGCTCTCGCTCACGGGCTAAGTGTATCACAAGCGCAATCTCGGAATACCCGAATAGCGAAGGAACTCCTCTGTACGGCCAATCTTGCGGTCGAACCACCAATCTGGCAAAGGGCGGCTGGTGTCGCAGTCAGGCGGAGCGCGACCCGCCCGAAATTATAAAGCGATCGCAGCTCACTTCCGATCGATCCGCAATATTGCGCTAGCCAATTCTCACTGGGCGGAATGATGCATGCAACAACGCATATCTCTTTGATTGTAGGCGGCCCCTTTAATTAATCATCGCCAGCAGTAACGATTCATTGTTCGTTGTAGTGCGCGGCAAGGCGAGGCTTTGTGCCGCGAGGCTTATAATTAGTATTAATCCAGGGATCGATGACCGTCGTTGCAATTGGAATGGCGAGGAAGCGTGGCGTCGATAACGACAGGACGAATTCAGCTGCTATTAATCTGGCCGACGAGAGTCGGCTCACCTCCCCCGGCCGTCAAGGTGGCTGTCCTCGACTAGCAGATATCGATGCGTCATACCTCGGGGTAACATAACACCCGGGCTTTCAGCGCGCATCGCGGCAGCCTCGCCTCGTTGAGAAACGAACGGAGCAATCCAATCCCAATTAGCGCATGTCAAATTAAATTCGCAATAACCAGCATCGGAAGCGGCCGCCGCCCGCCGCGCCCGCCGCCGGCTGCTGGTTGAGGGCGGAATCGAACGCTGCCAAAAGCACGGATCGTTGCTCCTTTATCGCTCAGTCCGATGCTGGAAAAGTACACTCGATCGTGTGCTTCGTGTCTGTCACGCCTGTTTGCTCCAGCTGGAGAGTCGTTAGCTTTGGCTCGCAGCTCGAGCCTCGGTATTACACATCTGTGTAAGCGCGGAAATACACACACGCAGGGCGCAGGAGGGCTTTCCCCCCGGCCGGCGCAGATCCCAGGCGTATCGTCGCGGGGCTCGTAAAATCATAAAAATTCAACTAAGCACCTTGTAATAAGCCGAGGCGTGTGTCCGATCGAGCGTGCTCGTTACGCGGCCTCGGGTGCCGAGGTGCAAAACACTCGGGGGAACTTAATGATATGCATACCCGGCCCACCTCCCGTCACTCAAGCGGCGCCGTCTTCTTAGCCAAAGTTATCCTGCTCTTCCCTGCCGTCCGCCGACTTCCCTGCATATTAATCAGTCTCATTTACCGCTCCTTCCGTCGTTTACTCGCGTTGCTTTAATTTTTAATTTCCTTCGGCCGCCTTTGTCCGCCCGCCCGCGTCCTTTTGTCCTCGTCCTCTCATCGACTTACTTAGCCCTGACGTGGCGGGAGCAGCAGACGCGACGGCATCTCGAGAGATTGTTATAATTACCGGATCAACAGTGATATCCTCGAGTTGTCATTTGAAATGAAGGCACACTGCCCCTGTAATACTTGCTTCCGTGCGTGAGTGTTGGTGTAACTCGTTGGTACCTTATCTTGGTAGCTGATGGACGCCCGCACTTTTTGCCATCTTCCATCCGGACTGTTCCCCATTCCTCGCAGAACGATCTTTCCTCCTCCTTTCCCCACTCTCGGCCCCTCAGAGCAGTTTCTGTAATTGCGCCCTCCTTTGTTGCGGTTGCCCTTCTTACCTACTCGTCGATTACATGCACGCCATTTCTTTTTATTTCTGCGCAACATGGCACGAGTTTTCCTCGATATGTATGTGTAATGGGCCAACTTCTTTAAGGCCAGACAAGTTTTCCTAGACCACGAGTGTTTCTATGGAGGAGCGCACAACTTGGAGTATTCCTTTTTGGAAGGTGAAGGTTGCGCGGGCACAGCCTGATGGAATTTGTTTTTGATTGGAAGGACAGAAAGTTTTAAACGATTAAATTGAGAGTCCTTTAGTTTTCACGAGTGCAATCGGCTACAAACGATGTGACGGTGTTCCCGCCATTCCCTTAGGGGAATCCTCCCCCCAGCTGGAATATATTACTTTCTGATTTTTTAAACTTCTTCGCCGTCTTCGGAACTCCCCGTCTTCATTGAGTGGTTCCTCAATATTCCTAGGGACGCTTTTCGTCAATCGTCCTGCAACTGTTTCCCTCCACCTCAATATCTACCGGCAATTTCTTGGAGTTTGCTTCTTCCTTCTAACACTGCTCCCACTCTGTCCTCGTAATTTTTCATTTCATAGACATTTTTCGGAGTTTGAGATTTCGCAGCCGTTCATGCGCTATCCCCACTAGTACCATGTGTTTTCGCCCACCTTCCGATAATCTGCAAAAGCAGCAAGCCTAATGCATCGTTTCTCCACTTAATCCCCGGGTGCTTTGTGTACCAAGCTGTTATCTTATTTATTAGCGAAATCCCTTAATGAATGTTAAATTAAATCGGAGGGCAGCGGACGACACTACTTCGAAAAATAGGGAAATTAAAGCGCACGAGAAAGGGACGTTGTGAAGAGTCTACTTAGGCACAAGTGGATCTGGAAAGGACCGTTTCTGCATTGTACAGTTCGGACCATTACGCTAATAAATGTGCTGTACGGAAAGAAATTATCACGGTCGGGCTTTGCATCGAATCGCGAATCCAGGGTGTTAGGATGAGGAAGAGAAATCCTCTTGTTTATGCCCCAGAATCGAGTGGTCCCCTGAGAGGCCGGTACAATGTAACGAGAGAAATTACAGTTTCCCTGGTGAATTCATCCAGTGCGGGGGGAGGGGGTGAAGGAAAGCGAGCCTGCCAGGACGACGGGATCCAAACGAACGGAGCGAATTAAGGAGTCAGAAGGAGGACGTGTCGCGGTATAAGATGGAAAACAGGTGGAGCCAGTGGGGAAGTAGGAGGAGGATGCCACTAAAGAGAATGAGAGTGTAGAGGAGAGGGAGTTGTACACAGTGGGAGGAGTAAGGTGGAGGTGAGGGTGGCCACGGAGATGGAGTACCGGAGGTAAATTTATTTGCATAGGCCCCCCGAGTCTCTTTCGGGCGGAAATACAACTAATTGGATTCCCCGGCATCAGAGCGTGCGTGTTGGCCGGTGTGTCTATGTGTGTGCTGGGCTGGCTGCCTGGCCGTATCTCTTTTTTTCGGCCGGCGCGCCAGTGTAAAAAGGATGCCAGGAGGAGGACCGCGAAGAAAAGTACATTGGCTAATCTAATTCCGGCTGTATGCAGCCGTAGTTGGGCCGCGCGCCTTAGCTACCCTCCCCCTCTGCACTTCTGGCCGCCGTCTAGCTCACGTGCCCTCTCTATTTCTCTTTTACCTCCACACGCGCCGACTTCCTTCCAGTCAGGATACGCGCGCGCGCGCGCGCGTTCCTCTGCTTTCTTTCGGCCCGTCGACCCGCCCGGAATTTATTTTTCCGTACGAGAGCCCGCCTGGAAGCCGCGCTAAACTCCCAAGGCCTGCCGAGGATTTAAGCACACTCTACTAAGACCCGGAGCTTTCTCGCTCTCTAGTTCCGACACTTCTTCTACCGCCCGCTTCTCTCGTTCCCGTTGTCTTCGTCTGCATCCCTGACTCCGCGCAACTACGCCGCCAGTTCTGTGCATGTATAAGTGCGTGCCATCTATATCAGGAGAGGATGGACCTGCTGGGGGGCCGTCGTTGTGTCCTGGAACTATAAAATGCAGAAAGACGGCGCGGAGTACCATCCGGTATTGATTTTTGCGCGGTCTGCCGTACTCTTCGAATCGTTTATTGCACCCACCAACCCCCCTCCCGCCCGAATCCTATTCCGCAGCCCGCGGCAGATCGCCATCTTCGCAGCCGCCGGCTTCCCGCTTTCTCGCTTTTTGCCCTCCGCCCTCGCCGCCTGATCTCGCAGCTTCCCCGTAGCCTCGAGGTGCGACACTTACCGCGCCGTCTTTCCCCTGCTGGAGCCCCTGGCATCGAGAGAATCCTTTGTAAATCGCAGCGAGCGACCGAGTGAGTGCAAGGGCCACCGAGGGAACTACTTGATTCCCAAGGGAGCTCGTGGATCGCGGAAATAGTATTGGGCTGGTAGTGACGTACCTTTGACTCGCAGTCGCCGTGTAGGATACTCCCGGTGGAAACGGACGCTCCATTGATTCGACGTCATAAGTGATTGGCGTCACGTCAAAGTTGCAAGGAATCGGCACGGGTTAATTAAAAGTGATTTCTCGTGTTCGATATCGAAAATATCTTATATGTAGTTGAAGACATTTTAGCACCAATTAACGACGAATCCTGGAAATCGTCGACAGGATCACTCAAAACTCACAATGAGATTTTCATACGTATCGACAAACGTGTTTCTCCCGAAGCATATTACAAGAGATTAGTTTGCTGAGGAAAGATATGTTGGATTGCGCCAGTAGTAGAAATGTGTGTGACAATTAATATAGAAGTTACAAACTCGCAAGTACTTTCGTCCAATACACTCGAAAAATAAATTAGTACTTTCTATAAGTGGAAGTTACAATACCTATGCCATTAGCTTCCCCTTCTGCGTGCTAATATTGATTTCTCGCGAATGGTTCTATTAAAAGGGACGGGCTTTTAAAAGAAACAGCGCCACAATTAAAATCAATTAGACCGCCGGGCGGAGCACTTGCCTATTAATGTATTTCCACGGACCTACTTGTGGTCATGCATCGTGCGAAATGCGTCCATCGGTCGCGGTTTCGCCCCGGGCGGGATGATCCCGGGGAAGCGTCCTCGGATTACGTGCGAATGATAGCGCCGCCAGAAATCCGGCCACGTAAGATCCGTGGAAAAAGGCGAGCGTGCGGGAATTATTGCGGCGAGGCTGAGCGGGTGGCTCGCATTACTCTAATTTTTAATTACGCTTTACGTTGCAGGCCGGCCGGACTCCTTTACCAGAGCTTTCTGCATTTCACGGGGAGGGAAATACGACGAGTAGTCCCGGCACCACGACGTCGGCCCAGGGTTGCGTTAATCATGAAGCGCATCCTGGTAGGGGTAGGCACAGCGAAGGGCGAGAGAGCGAGAAAGCGGGAGAGCAGCCTGCTGCCGCCCAAGTGCCTTCGCATCATGCCACTTCGACCGTAAGTATTTTGCAGGAATTGCGCGCTTCGCTGCCTCGCAAATTTTTCACGTTCCCCCCTTGCACCATGAATAAACCAGCATGTGTTCGCAGTGAGTGTACACGCGTACACAGTACCGACGGCTAACGGAGTTGTCTATTTTCCGCGGGAATACCTGCATCACCTGGTGGCGCTGCTGCTAGTCCGGGGCTCGGGAATAAATATTGTAATTGTGACACGTAGCCGATTACCCTTACCCGACGCTGCACCCTCTGTTTCAATTTACTTTATGGCAGCGCCGTTCGCACGCGGAGAAATGTACTTTCCTCTTTTAAGAGTGAGAGAGAGAGGAAGGTTGGTAGGGAGATTGGAAGGGAGAGAGATCCGAGTCTCGCGCGGGGTTTCGGGTATCTCTAGCCAGCATTAAGTCACTCTGTTATACCGAATCACGATTAATCCGGGCGCGGGTGAAGTAGATCAACACCAAGCCCGTGGAAACTTTTAACTATCAAGGAGAGCAGGCGAGCTCTCTCCGGGGCGGAGCAGGAAGGCGGCAGGAAAGTTTGAGTCGGGAGGAGTTGGTCTATCCGGTAAGTTTCGAGAGTCCGAGATATCGTGGAGCCATCAGCTGCGCGTCCCTCCACCTCGTCTGGTACTGAGAACACCGGCACACTCTGTACCCAGACTCTATCTGCTACTCGTTCGTCTCCTGTCTGCTCGCCACCTCGGCTTTCCCTCTCATTGGCCCTAGCGCGCGAATAACCACCCCTGTCGGCCCCTCGTAGAGGTAAATCCACATTGGGCCTTGGTTGGGCGGGCGTAGCACACGTTCCCGCTGCTTTCTCGGCTTTGTCAGATCGGAAGGACGTGACAAGGTGAGATAAGCGGCTTAAAAATATTCTCTAGCCAAGCTTCATCGTCTTCGCCCAGTGCCAGCATCGCCGGCAATTGGAGCCCTGGGTGGATGGTCGGTACATAGAGCGGGCTACTCCATCTTCCCTCCTTTCTCCGTGCGGCGATGTTTCTTGTTTGCAGAGGGCCGAGTCTCGGGGCTGGTAGTTTCTCGATTTGTGCTTTGACCCCCCGGTGGCCGGCGCTCCGGCTGGCGCGCGGCTGCATCTGTGAAACTTGTACTTCTTCGGGTGGGCGCGCTTCCTGGAATAAAAGGTACAAGCTCTAACGGATAAATATCTCCGGCTGCCTCTTCGCCTTTTGTACTCGGCAGCTCGTGCCGAGCACCATTCTCATTCTCTGTTTTCAGTAGTGGTATTACTGGGCTTGATATCTGACCTCCGCTCGCCGCCGCCTCTTCCATGCTGGATGCACGAAAGTGGATCGCGCGAATCCACAGAAGTCCTTTAACTCTTGCATATCTCGGCGCTACCGTCAGCCGGGACCTTCCATTCTCCACTGGGTCGCTCTGCGAGATGATATTTATCAAAAGACTTAAGTGGGTTGAGTAAATAGATTAAAAAATTCAAGGCGGAGAGTCCGGCTGATTCTAATTATGCTTTGTGCTGAAGACGGCGCTCGCTCGCTCGGCCAAAGCCGGCTCGCGCCAGTGCCATTGGCAAAAAGGGAATGTCAGTTCATCGTAGTAACGGCACGATATTAAAACCGAGGAGGCCCAGGCGAAACGTCAGCAGGCAAACATAAATTACTACTATCTCTCGTGCAAGCTCGCGTATTTATATTTCCGCGGTGCCGGTAAATTTCCGCGGCATTTATATTATTCCCTGGGAAATTATGGCTGGTTCTCGGGCCGATATGGAGTGGAGAGAGAACGAGGGGGAATGAGAGCGAGGAGAGCGAGTCGATTGACCAATCAATCTCCAGTGGACTGTGCGAGTCCATCTGCTTTTTGGTCCACCTTCCCTACTGCGGCGAGTACCAGCTCGGCTACCTCGAAAGCTGCATAATGTTACGGCTGGCTAGCTGCATAATTGATTCGTCATGGTTCGCTCGAATTTCTCGCCTCTCACCTCACTCTCTCTCTCTCTCTCTCTCTCTCTCTCTCTCTCTCTCTCCGGTTCTCGGCTGATTGACGATCGCGCGTGCCGTACTGGCCTTTCCGCTCATCTTTCCACTCCGGGATTAATTGGGCGGGCACGGCCTCGGTGCACCGCTCGTAAAATTGACGGAGTGTCATCGTCAGGCGGCTGGGCTAACTATCGGCCGTGTTGCGTGCGCGGCAAATCGCGAATAATATAGTGTAAGTGGGCCGACGACGGGGTTAATTTGCCCTTCGCGCAAGTACGTACACCTACGAAGCCCTGTCGCGGCTTTAAGCCTCGTTTACGCTCGGGTACAACGTGTGCCCTGGTCTTGTTCGAGATGAGAGCCTTTCCCCTTGGTCAACATGTTGTTCGTTGTTCCTCGAAGCCTGCTCCCGTGCTTTGATCAGGTTTGTCGGGTACAGCAGGCCCATTTTGCGAGTACAGTACCTTTTTGCTTTGTCGTCATGCTTAACAAGATTGTGGATCAAGAGATTTCTCAATTATCGAGAAAGAAGTTCCTTTAGGAAACAGCGTCAGTTCTTGTAAACTTTTCAGGCTTTTTACTGTGAAAGCACAGATCTACAATGTTATAATTTAAAGAGTATATTTAAACCTCTTCTTTTGTTTTCATGAACGTCTCTCTTTTATAATTTATGGGTGTCACAGTTAAATGAAAAGGATGAAGATAAAATTGGACCTAAAAGGTTTGCTAAAAAAATCTTATCCAGACGTACACATGCACAAAATGAGCGGCGTCCAAACTCGAAAGACCATCACTCAAATTCGAACGGTAAATCTTTAACAAGCAATCTTGTCTTTGCTCGACATGGAACAGTTATAAATGTACCTCCATTTACATACTCTCAGCCGTTTCTCGATCCACGGCAACCTCTTTCCAGCTGGCGTACAGCTGTGCCTGTAGTTTACCAATGTCAAAGTGCTCCCGAAAGTTGTCCACTAAGCAATTGTTTGGCGAGTTTCGAATAATGCATTACGCCCGGCAGTTCACTTTACTTCACTTGACGGTGCGCCCGCAACGCCGCGTCCGCATGAAGAGAAGACTCGGCGATCTGAGCATATGGGTAAAGTTGCATGCCGAATCCCTAGCAAAATGTTGCGTCCCAAAGCAATAGTCGGCGCGCGTTGAGTATCGTTAATTCTCCCCGGCTTACTTGACTGATATTCCATTTGCTGGAATTCCATAACCGGCGTTACCGGCACAATTATCCGTATCAAGGTTTGAATATAGCGCTGGTACGCGGGTGAGCAATATTCTTGGGGCTTAACACGCGTATTATTCATATGTATAGATATCGTGACCAATATTGGGAGATATCTGTTAATTCGATTATAAGAGCTACACGGCTAACTTAAGCGCGCGTCATCGGGTGTGTGTGTGTCATCGGGTAAATCAAGCGGCTAATGCAGATTACTGCGTTTGATTTGGAATGATTACGCGCCTGTTTCAATGAATCAATTCAAACCAAATTTCATTGCGCGCGTATTGCGCTCATGCTAATGGTGGCGTTTTAGCTCTCGGCGCGCGCACACGCGTCGACGCAGCTCACAATTACAGAGAATTACAGTTTTGATAAAACTTTGCTAACTGAGATATCGTTAGTAGAGGCGGAGTTCCGCCAGTCTATGCTGTCGAGATTTATTTCAAAATGGGTATAAACTAAAAAGCAACCGTTAAACTGAGCCCGTCGGACCTAACTAGTTTTCTCGAAACTAGAGCCGTGGGTTTCGTCGCAGAATTAAAAATTAGCGACTTTTATCCTGCCGGTAACAACACAGAAAGTTCTGGCGGGTGATTGCGAGCGGTAGATCTTGCACGTTTCGAATAACCCGATTTAATCCTTGCGAGACTAGAAAGCGAATGAACTGATAAATAAGTTCCCGTAGCTTTATTAAAACAGGGCCATTAGCTCGCAGTGCGAAAACGGTATTTCAAAGTGTGCTCCTCTTTCCTCTAGGCGCGCGCGCTTGCTTGCATTTATCGGAGATTTAAGCAGTAAAGTTTTAATTGTAATTCCGTTTTATGCCATGCTATTCCATTAGCAAGCGGTAACAGCGTTAATGTTAATCTTCCAACCATCTCCCCCATCGCGGCTGTCCTACTACAAAGTTCACATTGGTCCAGTAGATCTACTCTCTTTCACCTAGTTTTCATCGTTGCCGCTTTAACAATTAACATCTTCACCGAGTGAGACAATGGCAATTATGGTTTTAAGTCAGCTCGCCGTCCACGTTTTGCCCGCCAAATTCTTTAAGAGTCATTGAATGAATTTTTAACCGGATTTAATTAGCAGACAGGTCTTGTTCACGTGGGTCATTGAAAAGTCGACATGAATGGGGATTACAATTGCTCATTGATTTTGATGGTGTATTTACTAGTGTTCGCGGGTCGGTGTCGGTGCAGCATAGCGATGGGCATCGCGTGTAGCTCTTATTCCAGGGTGTTATTGTTTCGCCCGGGCAATTTCATCGGCAAGTAAATAATCATCGGCTGTTAGCGGACGGCCGGGCATCCTCGGTGAGGGAATAAATCTCCCGTTCGCTGGGGAATGACGCATTTTGCGGGCTGTCGCGAGCCATTGGAGAGCAGAAGTTTCCCGAGAGTTGTTCCCGCCCGGCTTGTTGTCCGACCGGTGGCTGCAACGGACTATAACTTTTAATGTATTCCGCTTGGCATCGGGGCAATTTTATACCCTCCCGCGCCCGCGCGAAAGTATAGTTTGCCACATGGTAATCGAGATTAATGACTTAATCGTTATGACATTACGAGCGACCTACCAATTTACCCGATCATAAAGTCCTCTCTTCGTAAATCCGCTTATTAGCGATTCTATTTTACAAACATTTTCGCGGTTCAACGCTAATAAATGACCCGCGTGCTGAATATTTACTGCGATCGCTGGTCCAGCCGAGATCCAGCTTTCTCCGTCCAACCCACTGCCTACCACCCTCCCTTCCTCTTTCACTCTCGTAAAAAGCATATAATTTTAATACCAACCGCTATATAAATGCAATTTGTCGTGAATAATGCGGAGAAGGCCGCGGCTCGGCTGCCGATTTATTCCCCCGTTAACTCTGCATAAACTTAATTCCTCTGCGGGTTAAACAGGCGCGCGGATTAAAGAAACAATGAGAGCTCACAGCGGCGGCGCAAATCGGGAGTGAATTATACCCGCGTGCATACTTTATTGCACGATATTTTATCGCCCGAAAATTAGAAGGCGAAAAATAGCAGCCGCCTGAGTGGGAGCAATTTATTTGATCACTATAGTATTTTTCCCGCTTGAACGTTTAAACGTGCCGATTTATGCTGCACTTGACCGGCGAGCGCATGATAAACGCACGATATTTCACGCTATTCCCATAATAATCATTTTTCAGCCACCCCCTCTCTCTCCCCCTCATTTAGTCAGACGTTCGTGAAAGCCAGCGTAGAATTTTAATGCGACCAATTAAAAAGCTGCATCGCTAAAAGATCTGCCCAATTAATCTGTCAAATGGCAACAATGAAAGATTGATATCGGATAGGTGGTGAGGTATGGTCATGTGCGAGCCGAAAATCGGCCGATCCGATACACGCTCAAGTGGATCTCTTCCGGCCGAACGATGCCAGCTCCTCCTATGAGCGCTCGGTTTAATATGCGCCCTCGTAATTCGGCACTTGACACCGAACGTCGGAGGAAACGAATCCCCGAATTTCCTATGATCGCGATGAAGCAATCAGTCAGATCACGTAACTGCCCGTGCGCGCGCGCGCGCGCCCGCTCGTTCACGAATTGCAGCGATTTAACGATATGCATGGCACGGGTTATCGGCCAATGCAATTTGTATTTGGAGCGGCTGCAGCGTCGGGCTCTGCCACCTTCGCCGCCAGTGTGTAATTCATCTCGGAGTCCCGTACGGCTGATATCACTGAATGGCTTTTCGTTTGTCGCCCTAGCTGCCGGGCTGCAATCGCGGAAAGTGGAATCGCATTTATGTCTCAGGTGCGCAGAGTTATGGCCTTGTGTGACAGGGACGCCTGCTACATTGTTCGCCCTGCAAACTGTGCTAAAATCTGTTGCCGCCGAGTGCGACGCTCCATCAGTATGTGTGTATGTACATTTTTCTCCCGCTTTTCTCACCTGCTTCTACGACGGGTTGCGAATGTTTCTACCTTGGTAATTTAAACCAGCGATGATTAAGGGTTTAGGGAAACATGTGCACCCAAGGTTTTTCGAACCAGTTTCTTCGTTGGTACTCAGTTCCGCATTCTCGGGGAAACTAATCGAAAAACGCGGATGCTTTAACATTTCAGAGCCAAACTTAATCGAAATGTTGGCACATAATGCTGGCTCAGCAATAATCGCAAGATTGTTCGCTATTCACAATAAGTTCTTTTACCGGAGGGTGGATGGAGAATGTAGTCCCGGGAAATCGATTTCCTTCCAATGAAAGCCGGGCGGGAACTCGCTCCAGTTGCCAGGAATACGAGGCTCAACGAATTTGACTCAACATCATAACTCAATAGCGAGTATGTATTAGTACAGGCCAGTGTTCTCGGGCGGCCGATACTGTAACAGCTCTCCAATAGACATTAATAAATCTCGCATTAACCCCTCGTGGAATTTGCCAGCGTGCCGCGCCGGCATAATTAAACGCCAGCCCCGTATCTCGAAGTGGAGTCTTCGCAGAGCTCATCAAGCCACGTCGTCCAATCGATTGCCGCGCACGAGATATATACGTTCGCTTATTTCGGCCGACGGCGGCGGCATCATGCAAAATGCGCGATGAGAGGCGGTCAACCAAGTCAGCGCAGCCGTAAAATCGATGAAGAAAGCTTTGTTCGAGGACGGTGGAAAGGTGGAAAGGCGTAGAGCGGCAGGAGCCTGGGCAGCGGGGAGCACACATAAGAGGGTGCCGGGCGAAGAGCAGCAATGTGAGACGAAGAAAGAAAGAGGGTGGCAGGCGTGTGTGACCGCCGAGGCACTCGGATATACAGGTTTCCGTGTGCACAAAAGGCACGTTTCGGCGGCGGCGGCGGCGGGCTTTCGAGAAGATGGGGGCGCATGTAAGATCCACCGATCGATCTGCGGGTCCAGCAGCAGTGCGGGTTGAATGGGTGGCACATCTCGGGCGGAGGCTAGCCCCTGATAAACCGTGTAATACAGAAAGGAACTCGGCTACGGGAAACGCTTTCGACAGCGGCTCCCTTAAGAGACCACCGAAGCATCGGCAGCATTGTACTGTGGACCACTGTACGCCGTGATGCTGAGTACAAGCATCCTAATCGCTCTCGCTGCTTCTCACTTCCACATCCTCTTGCTTTTCCCCGGAATCCTATTGCGCCCTGCGCCTCCCCTTGCATCCTCCACTGTTGTAGATTTCACTGTGCCATTCCACTTCCACGAGGGCCATTTCCATTAATTATTGGATAGAGTTACATCCTCGAAGAACTTGATTCGGAAACGTGTACGTACAGTGTTCTATGAACGCGGGTTAAATTATGACTCCTCCAGGCTTTTCTCGGCTTCAATCTTATACTGTGTGTAAAACATGTTTCCTTTTTTTTCTATGTTCTGCACCTTTTGATTGCGAGCGAATTTTGTGTTAGTGTAACTTTTCTGTGTAACCTTCGTTATTCCTTCATGACTTACCCCTCTGTGTAATACTATACACACCATGCGGGTAATATTTCCTGAAATACCCAGCAATGTTCGTTGATGTTCGCTGCGATCCTTATTGAAAAGCCCATTTTTTCTATCCCTCAGTCCTTTGAAGTTTGCGCTTTTTCATCCAATTTGCAGACTCTTTCGTTTTTTGTCCCCCGGATCCAGTTTTCTGTGTCGCGTGTTTCGCGTTGTTTCTTTACTGACATTTTTTTCAGCCACGCCTTTCCTCGAGATCTGCATGTGAATTCACGTTGGATCTCTCCAACGAGAGAGTCGTATTCCGGCCGTGCCGTGTGTCTCCGGCCGACGAAGTCCTTCGCCGTTTCCTCGCCCCTTATTCATCGAGCGGGAGAGCACTTCATATGTTTTACATTGCGTCGTCTCCAAAGCTGCAAAGCTCGCTGACTTTTTCCCCATGTTTCTTAATCGTCTTGTTGCCCCACTCTTCGAGGCACCGCTTCACACACATTCCGGTTCGCTTCTCGCTTGAGAGGCTGCTAAGGTTTTCGCTGCAATTGTAATCTCGTTCACCGTACTCTGACGACCGTCCGCTCTCCCATTGGATCCTTCTTTCCCTCTGTGTCCCCTTTGCCCTTGATTCTCATCTGCCACGCTCTTTCCTATGGCCTCTTTAGAAGCTCCGAGCTCACTCTCCCGCCAGTTTCATTCGTTTTTAGATTTCTCTCCGCTTGATTCGCTCCCTCTGCTCTACGCCCCGCTGTCTCCCGACCTTATATTTTAAATATTAGCCCGCCAGACTGGCCGTGCTCTTATTTTTATCCGCCTTGTTTTACCCACCGTTCATTATTAAACTTCTCGCATACAGTAACCGGCAAGCGAACGGGACGCTGGCAATTTCTTTTTAGTCATTGGGCGGACGCGTTGGCTTATGAAGAGCGCTATTCATTTAGTCTATGCACTGGAGGTATGTAAAGCTCTTGGAAAAATACCAGGGCGCAATACATCACATGGCAAATTAATTCTCAAGTCCCCATTTGGCAAATTTCGACTCCAAGAATCACGAAATATGGAATATTATAATAATGGGTTATTGAAAGAATAAAAGATTTTCTGTTCATTGGAACATAATCTACAAAAAATCGTTTTACGACCAACCAATTATTAAACCATTCCATTCAATCATTAAAGTGACGCTTCGAGAATTCCCCAGACAAATGTGTAATTTGCTTGATGGCATTATCAGTACAAGAAAGTAGTACAAGTCACGGGCATATGACGCATGACACAAGTTTGAACAATTAAAAGAAACACTGAAAGCACTTAGAAACGCATCTTTCTGGCCAGCAGTCTGTCGAGCAGCACTTCGTCTCGAGTATGGAGTTACTAACTAATACTTCCAGCGGGCGAACTTCTGGCCACCAATTGGTGAGGCCGTGCCTCTTCCCCTCTTATTCCGGGGACAATTTATCAGAGATTACCCAAAGTTTCAGTGGTCGGGCGGTATAAGTGTCGCGGTAAGCGAGCGCTTCTCCCGTCGTTTGCCCGGTTCACCTTGGCGAGCAGCGAAAGCTCTCTTCCTCCCTTCGCTCGGCTCGTTCCGCTTTTGAACAGAACGTTACTTTCATCCCCATTCCCCGCCGGGATTTTCCCACCCGAGCAGGGCGCGCCGCCGCTTCTTTTTCGTGGACGAATCGTCTAGTCGTCCTCGGCTCGCAGACTCGCAGTTCCTCGCTCACCGGGCCCGCCAGCCAGCCAGACGACCCGGCACAACCGAGTTATATCTCGTAAGCCATGGTAGTTTGTTGGTCACGCTGTGCACTCCCACGGAGAATGAGCTGAAGCGTGACGCCGGGACCACCGTCACATGCCACCCCACCTGTGCAGTTGCGCACCCCCCAACTCGAACTCGCCTCGCTGGACAAATGCGCCGGCGACCCACCCTGTTTTAACACATAAACACCCACATTTAAGCCGATGTACGAGTCTTTCCTTCGAGACGGAACCGCGAAAGGTAAAACGTTCATGCGAAATGTAACGAATATAGTGTGTAGATGAAAATGGGAGATTGTGGATCCACATATCCGCGGTAATAAGTATGTCGTGGTATGTACACAAATGCATAGAAATCTGTGCAGTAAATATCGTTCTCCAAATATCAATATTTTCTCGTTTGTTCAATGAATAGATCAATATTATGACTTAAGTGTGTGTACGTTCGTACCCAGACGCGCTTGTGTTTACATATTTCGATTGATGAAAAGTTGGATGCGTGCAATAAAGTTGCGATCGTATGCCAGTGAAACTAGTTTGGGAACATTATATCCCAATACTGTATTTAATGTATAAAAGTACCGATAAATTAGTGACATTCGTGAATTGAAAGAGCTACACAAAGTTGAAGAGCCTTCATGTGAGTCTGTTTTAGTTAGCGTCATAAATTAAAGTAATTAAACCCCCATAAATGATGCCCCACTGGAATCTCGAGTATATTTTCCTTATTAGTGAAAATTCGCAGTTTCCCCCGAGAATCAGTGTCGATTGAGAGGTCGCCTTAATCAAAATCGACGTGCTCCGTGGCCTGATCGTTTTTCAATGCAAACGCTCGATTTTCCCAGGCGGTGCCGAGCGAGTATCTGCGTGCCCGCCTCTGGAAAACTCGAGTGAATGCGGTGTGCTGGAATTTAGCTCGGCGAAGAAACTCGCCGAGCATGGAGATCGCAATGCTTGTCAAGTACACGGTGGCTGGCAGTAGTATGGGTGAAAGCAGGCGATTACAAACCACACATCCAGTCGTGAATTCACGCGCCCGTGGTACCAGAGCCTGATCTATCCGTTCCCATCCGATTTCCCGGGAAGAACGCGTTGTTGAGTGAAAGAAATACATAGACGAAGAGAGAAAGACCGGCAGAGCTGGTTGCACTCGTGATTTGCAGACGGAGGGAGATACTTAGCGCGGGATTCGAGTGGTTGGAAGGGAAGATATTCGGTGAGCGTCGGATGGAAGATGAGTAAAGGAGACTCGATGGGATAGAAGAAAAGAAGCTCGCTTGTTCTGACCGAGACGCTGTCACGTAAGACGTGTCACGCGGTCAGGACGTTCGGGTCATTTCAAATCAAAAGATCGAATGCTTCTCTCTGCTATCATATCACAATTTCATTGCTGGTTTCTCGGTGCTACCAGACTGACAGGGAGGCAGAGAGTTGGTTTTTATGAGTTTTATTAATGAAACTCATAAGAATTTGATCGCCGTGGAAAGTGGGAGACCAATGGATATTTCAAAATGGCTATGAAATAATTGTGTATCGCTCAACTGTCCAGGCTTTACTATTTACTGCTTTAATAAGAGTAAGTCTCGACAAGTAGACTATAACTGTTCGTTCCAATTACAGGTCAGTACATAGTCTGCGATATTTTAAGCTTTTAAATAGCTTTGCTTGGTAATCCAATCCGATTCCACGACCGACACCTGTTTTTCTCGAGGGCGCAAAGTCTGTGGATGTATATTGTGCAATTGAGCTCCGGACCCGGCTGTACGAAGAAGTGCGTTAAAGTAACAAGAGAGAAGTATTGGGTTCAATGGGCTCCGGGAACTTCTGCGTCGAGCTTCTTCCCTAAGGTCCACCCGCCAACAATAAGCTCCTGGAAGCTCCTTCGTCGCGGACGAGCGAATATTCTCAATAGGATTTCGCCCGACGCTTCGAACAATGCGTTAATATTACTATCAAGTGCAGAATATTCGTAATAATTCAGAAACTCCGTAATGCGACAGCCGTCGAGAATGCGGCAAAGTCTATCCGGACACTGCAGATTGCAGGCGAGTGAGGGCAGTCCGGCTGTAGAGGATCACCATCGAAAGAAATAAGCGAGCGATTAAGAAACATTCAGAAAAAGGTGGCGGGGCTGGCGTGCGCGCCGACTTGACAGAGTGGGTCGTCATTAAGGTCGCCCTGCAATATTTCATCAGCATTCGTCTTCATCCAGCGCCAATTAATTCCGGAGATTCGCGCTCGCTCGGCTACGTTAATCCATCTTTCGCGCGCCGAGGAGGAATAGCGATTACTCGCTGCCAAGGTGCTTTCGGCTGGTGTAAACGGGGGTTAGCCCAGCGAGAGTCGCCGACGCAAATCCGATAAGGTAGGCGCGTGGTGCGCTGCTGGTAATGCCGAGTGACTTTCCAGGAACAATAAGAGGGACTTGGCCGAGAACGGGCCGATAAATCTTTCGGCTTGCGCTCCCGGGCGTCGAGCGATCCCGGAGCTTAAAGCGCATAACAAGCCTGAATACGTAAGAAGTTTCGAAGGAGATCCGCCGCTAGGTGGTAACGCACCAACCTCTCCCTCACCTGTTGACAATCCTATTCGTGATTGCGCTATGGTGTGTGCGGGCTGCTTTCTCATGCCTCCTCGTGCACCGACAGCTATGTACCTGGTACCTGGCTACATGACATCGTGTGTTGCTGCTCCGTCCTAGCCGCTCCTCTCGGCCCGACATTCCGGCAACGGCAATTCAAAAACGTCGCCAGCCACTGCGCCGCGCGTCCACGACGATTTGCCCTTAAAGTGGCCCACTCAACCTCCTTTCTTCATGTCGGATCGTCCCTCCGTTTTAGCAGCGGGAACACTCGAGCAAATGCCATAATCACGGCTCGAGCACGCTCTCCGGCGCGGCGTGCCACTCATTAGGGGAGTAGCTACCCGAATTTTCTGAGCCTCCCGAGCGATTCTGGATCCTAGCAATTATCGCTCGAGCGATTGCTTATCCCCATAGAACGACTAATTTACATAGTCTCTAGTCAGTTCCGCTGGATCACAATTTCAAGTACGAATTATCATTTAAGCCACCAACTCCTGTGCACTCAAGACTCTCGCAGTACAATCTCTCCTGTTACAGCCAATTATCAATACTAATTTAACAAGCTACCGCATTCATTACAGCTTTTCATCTTACTAAAATTGTGCGCGGTCAGTAGACTTTCACGTGAACCTTTCGCAAATATTTCTGCAACTCTCACATCGCCCTACAACATTCCAATTTCCGAGTATCCTGGTGTGGTGAGCGTACAAAGGGAAATTGAAAGAATGGCTGCCAGATTGGACGCGCGGACGAAGACGAAAGCTACTAGCAGCGGAACTGCGTAGCAAATGCCAAGCTGCTTTTTAATAAGTCTGTTGAAGCAAGCGCGACTAAAAATCAATTGCGCCGGGGCTTACAGTAACTCGACGGCAATACACTGCGATTGGTATGCATCCGGCGCTACATGTGTCCAGTTTTATGTTAGACTCTTGAATCTCTGCGAGGCATTTTCGCCAGGTATTCGCATTGGTAGCGGAGGAGCGACAGTGCGTGTATATCCGAGGTGCGACTAGTAATTCCGCTCTTTTTTGGAGAAAAGCCTTCGTGTTTGTTTGCAGTTCGGAGCGGCAGTGATTTATATTACACGTACAGGTATACCTTTCAGCTTTGATTTATCCCGAGCTTTTTTTATGTCTTCTATTACGGCAGGAGTGTGTGCGAGCCCGGTCGTATCAACCCTTTCGAGCCTCGAGGTCGATACATAGTCGTAGGGGGCGCGAGGCAGAAAGCACTGGGGAGTCAGCATACTTCTCCCTCCTCATGTATATTTCTCGCAACTTGTAGCCCGATAATTTATGAGGCGCAAGGTCACTTCTAGGATATTCATTCCTCTTTCTCACTCCCCCCCCCTTTCCTATATTCCCCCGGCTGTTTCGAACTAATAATGTTATTGGATAATGCTCCATTTCCGTGACATTAATTTGGATACATTTTAGCGAAAATATCTCAATACAGTTGCAAATGCAACTGATACGCCAGTACAAACGTTAATTTTTGATGCGAGTGGTCCAAGTGTAGGTGGATTTGGACGATTAACTGCCTCAGGTTTGAAGACGCCCATTGCAGGCTGGAGTGGCATGGTGAATTCATGGAAGGACTGAATGCTGATTCGGCTTATCACGGGTATTACAATCTCCCGCGTTATACTGAGATTCGTGACGGTATCGTGAAACACTATATACTTTAGTAGGATTCCGGCATTCGTACACCTGTCACGTAAGTACTGTATTTTGGAATCGCCTGTCCCTTTATTACGTGTACTCCTCCGCCCATCACTGAAATTCCCCTTTAAGGTAAAACCAAGTTACAGCTTAGAGACTGTTTAGATTTCATTTGCTGTGCTTTCCGAGTTCACGAGGGCACCGTAAAGGTGTAATTTTAAGACCTTCGTTCGCTTGAGTAATCGCAAGCAAGGTTTGTTCAACAATTTTATCATTATCATAGAGATATCGTCCCCAAATTTAATTGGTTTTATTTCTGCGGACAACTTTACTAGTTATGCGACACGCATTGTTGCTTTGTAATACGTGGTTGATACTTGTCAGACAGTGAACCCAGAATCACAAGTATATTATAGCATTACATGCGACGTTGTCTCGACGTAGACCGCAATCGTTAATTCCTTACGCTTTGGTTCTCAATTTGATTTGACAGATGATGATATTAGGGGTCTTTCTTTAATAGGTTGTTGATAATCTTTAACAGAGTGGCGTGTACCATAGTGGGCTGGAATAGATTTGTAGTGCACGGTCGTGTGTAGGGGCGGACAGGTGGGTTCCGCCCACTTATCCCAAGGGTTCACAGATACCAAAATAGCAAAGCCCAGTAAGCGGGGGAGTTCATTTCGGATTTTACGTCCGTCACGAGTGTGCTTCCCCATTCGTGCAATAGGTTTAGCGTGGCAGTCTGGCCTGATAAAGCCACTCAGTCCCTCGCTTCCGGGCCGCTAGCACGCCTAGTGGAAGTTAGGATGCGTAGACTGTTTCGCGATCGCATTTTCCAGCGGTTGTCTCCTCTTCTTCAGCCAAGCTTGGACCGATGATAACGTACGCGGTTCTATTGTACAAGCTTTATCTGGAGAACATTCATCGGCGATGTAATTAGTGACTGATAAATCTACTTACGATCGGTCGATCGGAAAAGCCTTTGTATTCACCGGCGATTTGTTTCCGAGAGATCAAGTGGAATTCTCATTTGATTGGAATCTCTGACCTCGGTTTTCCGATTAGTTCTTATGGATTGAAGTAGTTTGATGTCTGGAATTCATATTAAAGTGCTTGGGCAATTGTATGCAGCAAGTTTAAGAATCGTCTCTGTATGTGCATAGATATCGGCCAGTTGGTGGACCCGTGCGGTTTCAAACTATGCCCTCAGTGTCCAGACTCTACCGAATCTCCTGATGGGACAAGATCGGTATTATTGAGGAATAGTTGAACTACTTACTTGCAGGATTTCGTTTACGATATCAACCACTCCAATTTCGAACTTACGAATATGGCTGTCAAAGTACAGGAAGCCAATGCTGTTTCCCTTAGTGTCAATACCTTATTAAACTACGCAAATTGATCTTAAGGTATTGCCAATTCCGAAGTTTAAGTAGATTTTGACCTCCAAAAGGAGCCGATGTAATATGCTGTGTGGGCACGGTAAACACTGTAGCATCTTCAAACTTGAAGCAGAAGTTTTTAATATACATAAACCTATGTGTAAGTAGGATTTACTTACGCTAACATGACAAGTTCTCGACATACTTCAAATGAAGTTTAGTTCGGAATCCCTGCATCGTGCCGAGAGGAATAGCATTGATGTTTGATCGCTCACTCCGGCTCCGGATGTAACGGGCTTTCTTGTCGCTGTCTTACCGAGTGGAAAATCCAATATTGCAGTCAAATGAAGATGCGAACGTGCAAAGAAAGCAGCCGCGCGCGTCCTCAGGCCGGGAGGAGTACGAGCGATCGGCAAAGTGGATTTAAAGCAGTAACACGGCCGAGTCTCTCGTCGCGGCGCGTATTTTATTTTTTATTTTTGTAAGTCGCAATCAGTGTGCTGCACAGTCGGACAGTTACTCGTTTATTTTCGCAGCTCTCGCGATACCGGGGAACTTCGTTACTGCCCGTTTATACTTCACTGTGTGCGCCGGGCAAGTTGGATTTTTATCAGTTTTTCGGCTATCGCATTGCCGACACGAAATCCCGCGGCCAGCGCGGCGTGTGTATCGCTTCGGCCGGCGTTCATTCATTTCTCGAAATGGATTGCTTCGGATTTCGGGACTTCACATACATCACGAGCCCTTTAATCCGACCGAGGCCGTGGAAGCTGCGCGCTTAATCCGAAGTAATAGGGCAGGAAGACTGCTGGCGAGTCTATCGGGAAATGTCATCATGATCGTGTTAAGCCTAATATGTCAAGCTCCTGTCAATTGCTCACAGACTTCTCCCTTATCTTTGTTAACACGTTGCCCTACAAGCTTGCCAATACAAGCGTGCGCTAGTCTTCGTGATATACACCAACACTAAATCTTTCTAACAGTATATTCAATCGACTCAATCAAGTTTATCGATTACTTTCCGAAGAAACACAATCTGCTCGAGCGATTACGTATACTTTTGTATTACGTAGGTAATTATCTATACTATTTACTATCTCTGAGCTTCAATTTTCATATGAGGCTAACAAGCCTAGTGACTTGCGATCCCCTGCCGTGGTCATCGCCTTGGAATCGCATATCGCATCCTTAAATGTTTCATTTAGCCACATCTCCGAGCTCTTGCTATCTCTTAACAACACACGCATCCCCGTTCGATGAAAACAACTCTTATATTTGGCAATTTGAGCGCATATCGGTCCGCATCTATGTTTTGCCCGGTACCGTGATATCGAGGTAGCCGATATACAGGCGATATTTTTCTAGTGGTATTTCTTGATTGCCTTTTGCCATTGGGGCCGCGTACTAGGTGGAGGGGCAGAGGGATCGATTTATTCCGCGGCCTGTGTATTCGCTACGGAACGTGTTAATCTTGTCGCATGATAGATTTCCAACGGCGCGGCTGCCGCGTGACCTCGTGCAAAAAGCTAGCGCCGAAAATCTCAGGTGGGTGTGCAACGTGCTCGTATAACCTACACAAGTACGCACCACCGGCCCGATACGAAGACGAGAAATCGTGGCAGTGCGGCACGATTTCATATTCAGCTATTGGATTCAGCGGAGTTGCCAGGCCGCTCTCTTTTTGCCGATATCGCCCGCCTGAAAACAAGCGTAGCCTTATACATATATGCCGTATTAATTACTACGACTACTACTACGTTAGGCTACGTATAACTCTTCAACTATCGCTTTCCTATTATTAATAATTTTCATAAATTATAGGTGAAAGTTTTGTATTGATCGAAAGCTGCTGTAGTTCTGGAAACGTATCCTCGGCTGTCTCGCGCTATTACTACATGGCGCGGAAATCTACTGATTTCCCTTGCCTGACGAGCAACTTATGCAGCAATAAAGAAGAGCGGCCTTTTTGTCGCCAGAGATGCACAATAGATTGCGGGCATTAGACCAAAGCCTAGAGGTAAAGGTGATTTGCACCGCTACGTAAAGTTCCGGCGCTGTATCCGCTCAGTTCTGTGACTTTTCCATTGTACTAGTAATGATCAATATCGTTCTAATGTATTCGGGCACAACAGCAAACTGATGTGCGATGTACTACTCGACTAACGTATATGAGCAACTGCGCTCGGAAAGAATAGAATGAGATTGGTCATTAATGACACTGAATGAAAACCGAGGTACTCCACGCTACGGACGTGAGTTAATCGACCTTTTATTCCAATGGGCTTGCCATCGTCACAGGCATATTTCGCATTCGCATGCGGATCCCAGAGCGATCGTTAATCTGTAACGCAGGGACGAATTCCAGATTGGAGCAGAATGACCCTACAAAGCAGAGAGTGGGCCGCTTGCCTTTGGCCGAGCGAAGGACAGCATCGTCGATGCAAAATTGCATCGTGCTATTGGATGGGCTGGGAGCCGGCAGCTCGGCCAGCCATGTGCATCGATGGAATTCCCTTTTTCCCGTGACGGAAAAGCTCCTCAGCCGCGGCCACATCACAAGCGTTGCTCAGCGCGTGCTCGGGTAATTGTGCAGTTTCCGTCGGCTGTTTAAGCGAGGCGGAGGCATATCGGGCAAATAGTCACTGCGGGCCCGAGTAGCGCGACAAACGACGTATTGGCGATTGAGTAAGGGGAAAATAAATCGACAGAAGTGCGGCGGTCGGATTTGCATTCGTTCGGGGCCAAATTCGCCTTTTTAATGGATAGATGGGCCATCTAGTTGTCAGACACGCGTGTGTTTCTACCAGCCGCTACCGCTTTGACCACGCGCACTCTCCCGTTCCCTCTACTTTGTCCACCGCCTGTTTGCTCGATCACGCAGTCACACTACTCATACTCATACACGTATGGGCGCGAGCCATCGCTGCCGCTGCCTTTTTCGTCCGCGTGTATTTTTGGAGGTTTACCTTTTAATTTGCCCGCCCCGATCGCTAGCCCCGCTGCATTCGCTTTTTCCTGGATTTACATTTGTCACGGCTACTGTATGTGTGTATGTGTATGTGGCTGAATACACACACGCCTGTGTAGTAATCCACTTGGAGGTGGTTCGTTCTTGCTCCTCGCAAGCCGAGTGCATTCTTTGTTATCGCCTGTTACTTTGGCAAGTCGCAATGAACCCTGCGCCCACTTTTGCCTGGTCAATTCTCTATCCTTTCCCGCTCGCTCTCAACCTGTCCTTCGCTATTTCTCACTCTCGGCTTCCCTGAAATCGGATTTCTCCTTCCTAATTTCCAGTGACTTCGCCAACATGCCGGGTAGCAGGGCAAACTCGGTGCTCGCTTGAAAGAATAATAGGGACACTGGTTGAACAGCCTCGCCGCGCCGGTGAACGAATACCATGCTGACGGAAAGATGTATGATTCCAAGTAATTTCAGGAATTAATGTCGAAGTTTCGTCTTATCCTAGCAAGGCTGAAATTTGATCAATCCCGAGTACAAGTAAACGAATGTTAAATTTTGATGAAATGATATATCGGCAATCGGTAGGCTTGAATGTATTACGATACCGTTGATTAACGAGAGACTCATCGCTGAAATACCGTGTACACTGCGTCCATGTTCCTCCAATATTTCGGGGAATATTAGTAGTTTTCAAACCAGCAGCAGCAGCAGGATTTTGTGCGCTCGAATTTCCAACGCCTGGCGTGTGCGCTAGTAAATTTTGCGTAGATGTTATTGCGGGGTTGGTGATAAACGAAATGTTGGGAAAATACATACATGTTTTTCTAACAGCGAAAACACGCATTTCGCACGTTAATGCTGGGAGTGCAGTGGTTTGTTAAGTAAATATCATTGGTAAAATAGGTGTGCACTCTTTGGAATTTGGCTATTGCAATGCAAAGTGGGAATCGCGGGAAAAAAGCGCGGGGACTGCGAGCGTCAATCCGCGGTAATTATCGTGACCAGTCAAAGTGTGGACGGCGTGCGTTTTTCGTTCAATTTCGAAAGCCCCTCGTCCTTGCTTTAGTCCGCGATTTTCGACACGAGAAACGGCGAAAAATCGCGTTAGCGGCGGCGGCGGCGCGGCGGCCACGAGCAAAAAGTCCCCGGGAAAAATGGTGATTTCGCATGCATGTGACGTAAAGTCAGGTGAAATAATGGCGATTATTTTTCACCGCTTTCAATCTCCCTACTTCACGGCGCTTCCTCTCCTTCGTCTGTCTGCTAGCCGCGGCAGGGGCCGTAATGGAAAAGTCCTCGAAAAGCGCGCCTGCATCCGAAATCCCACGCCGCCGCCGAAATTGCCGGCGTAACACTTTCTGTAATGGCGCAACTCGATTCGCAAAAACAGTAATGGCGCTCTATGGCCGCGCGATAATTTCGCTTTACGCGCGCACACGCGCACACGCGCGCCGCGTGGACGAATTAACGAATTCCGCGCGGGCCATTTAATCGGATCAAGACTGCCGGAAGGAAGCAGGCGATTCAGCGGAATTATTCGAGCGAGGGCCTGTTCAATCAAAGGAAAACTTTTCTCCTTATTCGTAGAATGCCATCGAGGGAGCGAGAGAATCGAAGTGAGAATCAGGAGGCGAAGGAGCGAGCGAGAGAGCGGGAGGATAGATAGGGGGGAGGTGGGGTGGGACACCAGTTCGCCGAAGTATAAACTGGAAAGTAAAATTATGGGGACATTGTGTTTCGAAGTAGCGACTTCCGGGGCGTCGGGGGCGAGAGAGCGCAAGGATTGGAGGAAGGCGTGATCGAAAGAATCACTGACTAGTAGAATGGTCCACAGGAGCTCGGCCCTTCTGGCTCAGAGGCTCCCGTTTAAACTTGGCAAATCTCTCTCGCTCGTCGCTGCCGTCGACCCGCTCGTTCAATCGATATCGAGGATTAAATTACCCGGTAATTTATAAGTTTCTAACTAGCGTAATTATCGGTTGAATCAGTTTCGCCCGACGTTTATCGAAATCCCGAGTAACTCTTAATTAGCCTCGACTGTACAGCCTCGAATTCGATGCCGAGAATTTTCGTTTCGGCTGCGGGACTGCCCGGTGGATAGCTCAACACCGCACCACACCCAGCCACGCTAAATTTTATTCGTTGCATCAGTTATCTCGCGATACAAATTCCTCCATTTACATAGGGCGCGATCGTGCGTGTATGTGTCTGTGCACGCGCGGGTAAATTTATGCAGTTTTGTGCGATCGCTGATAAGACCAGAGGATGTACATAGCATAGTACATGGACCAGAGGTTGGTCGCCGATTTGGACGCGCTTATAAACATTTCAGGCTAGCTGCTTCAAGCGCTACTAACGATTTCCCTGGTCCAGAGTGCACTCGAACAACCATCGCCGCAATTCATGAATAAGTAGCCATGCCCTGTAATTACTGGATTGGCGCGCGTCCCAATAAAACATTCACTCGTTCCGTTGCTCATTGAAATAACTCGCCTTGGGATGAAGGTGGCGTGCAGTAGGAGGAGCGTTTCAATCTTTTGCTCGCGCGCGTCGAGCGAACCCGAGTCAACGCGAGTTCGACAAAACGAGGAGCGACGTTAGAAAATCCCTTCTGACGGGCAACAGCTTTGTAAAAGAAGCGAATTAAAGTGAGTCCTTTGAGAACAAGAGGGCAAGAGAGAGGGAGAGAAAAAGAGAGAAGATATCAAGGAGGAGTGGCCATGTTTCTGGCGTTTATTAAATTCAACTTTATTAGCTGGCTGTAATCAACCCGGGGCGTGCCTGAAAAATACGTCAATGTCGGTTTGCGCCGGCATTTAATAGATCAGTCTCGCGAGCTGCGAGCTAGCAACGCACTATAGTATGTATCAGTTGGGAGCTTAAATTTTAAGTACTACGGGAGAGTAAGAAGCTTGCCCAGACTGGGTGGACCGACGTTGGCAGCATTTCGCTCCTCGGGCATTATGTCTCTCACAGGGCGAGGAAAAAGAAGGCTCTCATCCGGTTACGGGAGTCGCTACGAGAATATTACTGGCTCCGAAGAAAAGCATACGCTGCCGGATGGCGAACGTACACCCATACACCGAAGATAGAGAGGTCGGGCAGGTATGGGGCCTCCTTCAACGAGCTCGGGCTCGAGCTCGTAAACAGCAAATTTCAGCCGGCTTCCACTATTCGAATGGCTGTTTTGATGTTCGTGCGCGCGAGTGCATGCCGGGCGCACCAGTTTCGATCAGGAGGCTTCGCGCTTTCGAAGTGTGTCGGAATAGCACGGTGACAGAGAGGGAGGGTAAGGTCGATGCGAGGGTTGGATTTCGGGAAGCCGCCATGTCGATCACACTGGCAATAGTCATCGCGCATCTAGTCCATTCTCTCTCTATCTTTATCTTCATCTCTTTCTCTCCCTCTCCCATTCTGTTATGTCGGCTTCGACCCGGCGAGAGGACGGGCGCACGAATTATACTTGCGCAGTATAAAATGCACCATAGCCAGGCATATAACGTGCACTAAGATCTAAGGGCCGCCTTCTCGACGCATCTAATATTAAATTGTTGCGCGCATTTTTACGCGTCCCACTTTACGGTGTATTAAAAGTATCGGAGCGTGCCGCTCTCAGGTTCGCCGGGAGAATTCTTTCGGAATTTCCCGTGCGCTGGGCTCCTGTCGGTATAGATCGTCCTCGGCCCTCTGCGTCTAATGGATCGAGCGTCCTTTCTCGTGGAACGGCAAAATTTGCGAGAGCGACGTCCTTGCATTCTGTGAGGTGCGGAAAACGCGGCCGGGTGGCCAGGGCCGCAGGACTCTTGTTTACCGAGGGCAGGAAGGATGCGCGCCACGGTTGGACGGACCGTTTCGAAAGTGTCCCGATGATCGCTATTAGACTGTGCGGAGGACCGGCTGTTTTCAGTGCAAACGAATTCGCCGAACGGGAATTATATGCGAGGGTGCGAGCGTGGGCGCGGTATGTGCGTCTGTGAGAGGAGAGCGTGAGGGCAAAGCGAGGGGGATTCGTTTCGACGTGGATATCTAGGTGGTACTGCGCCATGAGAGAGTACATACGCCGCCCAGATGAATTTACATTGACGCGGTTCGTTTCGGAGAGGACAGTTCGCCGAATGAAAATGAAAAAGCGCACGCCGCTGTGGCGGTGGCGTCGCGTCGCTCAGTGTGCATACACGGCGCGATTCCTGAAAATACAGAGCGATGCCATTGTCGAAGGAAAAACGCGATGTTGATTCGCCTGAAATCTATCAATCGAACCGCCACCATACGCGCTCCGCACCACTGCCACGATGTACACCGTCATATTCCTTAACAAGGCCATTAAGCTGCAAGGGCGGCCCCGCCGGCCAGATGGTTTTGGTCGCTTGATCGACTCATTAATAGCATTCATTGCCAATTACAGTTCATCAGTTCTCATTGTTTGCACCGGCCCTTCAAACAGATTTGTTGGCTAATCGATCGCTCACTCTCCCCTTGAAACGTGCCCGCGGCACTCCGTGTTAAATCCGATCCCAAACCCTGACATCATATCTGCTGAAATTAAAACAAATTCCCCGTAATATTTATCGAAAGGGGCCGATGCCTGGCCCCCAGGTCTACCGGGAGAGCTCGCTTGGACGCAAATTCTCCATCAATGTAATCGTTGAGACCCACAGCTAATATTGAATATTAGCACAAATAATTGAGTTCGTGCAGTCTTGCAATGAAAAAGCACTGTGGATTTCAAAATTGACCTGGACCGTAACAATATTTATCTAGACATTTATAACAATACGCATTTTATATCTTACTACTCTATCCTTCCCACGTATTAATGTTTACAACAGTTTTTTTCTTATCTTCAGATTTGATTAATATCCAATGTTTTAGTGATATTATACTGGTCTAATATAGATAAAACATAAGAATAACATAAGTTATTTAACTAAGGCAATAAAGAGATGTAGAAAAGCAACTGCGGTGTCGCAATGCAAGTAAGTTAAATACAGCAAATCAATCACTAGAATTAGTACGTAAGATATACGTACTACTTCAAATGTTCAAATAAGTGAGATATTATGCTTCAATGAGTGATGTGTTTCTATTTACTTTTGAATGAGAGAAGTTTTCCTCCACTTTGCACAGGACATCGACTTTCCCTACTGTGCGTCTCCCACTAGGTCGACGGAGCTGATCTCTCTTGGCCGACCACTCTTCCGATGCTTCACGGTATTCTTATATTCCTCACGTTCCCTCTATCGTGTCGTCTTTGTAACGAAACTTGTTACTTCGATGGAATAGATCGACCCGAGATTTGTGGAGTGCCGAGCGCATCCTCGGTGGCTCCGTTCTTCTTCGCTTCAGAACCAGCTACCCTTATCCCCGGGAACGTTTAAGAGACCCTTAGACCTTAATTAATGCTCCCGCTCCCTTTGCCCATTGTCTTACCTGTATTGTCCTTTGTACTTTACGCATTGTCAAACATTCCCTCCCCATTATCCGTATCGTCATGTCCATTCTTCATATTCCTGCGTTTACACTCTCGTGGTCGTATTTATTCGGGCATTGTTATTGGCGATTAAGTTTTATAATAAAATGCGGTATAATCACGAATCCCCAGGTTTCATTTAAACTTTCCATTGTGTTTTTTTAGCGCACTGTTTTTCCTACGGATTTACCGATTTCCCGGCGATATATTCATCATGATCAAGAATGTTTGTTACGGGAAGGTAATCCAATAGGTTTTAAAAATATTGGGGTCATCGGTTGCAGAAAAGGGGGTGGGGCGGGCTGTATGGTTGGTGGGATAGAAGATAGAACTAATCCGAGAGTAGACTGTCGGAATCTGCATGCAACGCGAGTTGAAATGGATTCCCAATATTAGGGAAGGTAGTCACGTTTAGTATTGACTGAAACTTGTTATGCCAGCAGTCGTAGGATTTACGCAAGGCACCGTCGTGCTGTGTCTAAGGCCGCGCCCGGTTAACTACCTGATTTTCGGGGAAAGACAAATAGGCACTCCCCTGCAAGAATAAATAGATATATGTATATTCGCTGTATGGATTCAATGTCGGCTGAGAGGGACGGCCTCACTGCAGCCGGAGTGTGCTAGCGGGAGCGAGGGGGATGGCAGCGGAATCTCGAGCACGCGGATACACCTTGACATTAGACAGATACTCTAGGTGAGATTGCGCGGCGACGCCGTAACTTGAAATCCAAGTGTTTGAGTGGCTATTAACTCCGGATCAATCTACTCGACGCCCTCGCAAATGGAGATCATAAATAACGCGGCCTCGCAGTTAAGGCCTCGTAATTGGATTATTCGACATTCTTTCGCGCGGCCCGTGTGTTCGTGTCGCTTCGATAATTACAGGATCCCGGCACATCGGGTTATTTGTAATTGCGTAAACCGCCCCATGGTATATCCGGGCGCGCAAACATACGTGGGATTAATAACAGTCCATTGTACGACTGTTCGCCGGATCCATTGAGCGCAGTTAAATTTACGTTCCATGAAAGAGAGCGATATTTTGAGGGGCTAATCGCCGGCGCTGCTGACTGCAAGTGCCAGGCGATGATTGCGCGAAATATTATTTAATCGTTGACATTAAATCGGTTTTCATCTCGAATGCATTATTTTCCTGCCGCTCCCCATCCCCCCCAGACAAACTTACGGAGCATTCGTGTGAAAAGTACTCCCAACTGACACCAGCTCCTCCTCTCGTATTTATTGTTTTCATGTTGGCTCGGATTTTCGACAAAATTGCGAGATTCTCGCGTAAGTAGAACTGTCGCGCGCACCCGGGTCTTGGGTGCAGTCGCACACGGGTTAATTGGAATACCGTCATTAGTAGCTGGTGGACAACGGCGTTTTCTGTTGCGCCGGGGACTAATGTATCGCACGGCTTGTCACGGTTGCGAGTACGTCGCGCGATTACCATCAGACTTCCCAAACAAGTGGGACGGAGGGTTGATCTGCCGCCGAGGCTGTCAAGGCACTCCCGCAGAAAGCAATAAACTCGCAGATCCTGAGGAAGAATAAACGCGCGACCCAGCAAACCAACGAGTACCCCGGAATTCTTAATCTTATTAGTAAAAACTATATATCATCGAACCACAACCATATCTTGAGCAGTTAAATTCAGTGTTACAAGCGAACTGCAAAACGACTCTTAATAAACCTCTCAAAGTAGGTAGAGAGGGAAACGTCGATTTTTGGACGCATTAACACTCGGCGGAGTGGCAGGTTGGATAAATCGACCCATTACACTCGGCTAACTGTTGAGCATCCCCTTTTATTTCTCGCGCGCTGCTACACTGCATTCCATTGCACACTGGCTGCATTTATATCGCGCTGCGCATTGGTCAGTCTACAGGAGCATATTCGTTAGATTCGTTCGAGTTAAATTCGCCTACCGCTTGCACGATACCGCGCGGATTATTTCCAGTGCACTTTCGCGATTAAGAAGCCACCTACGAGGTGATTTTACTACGAGGACTCATTCGCCGGAAATAGCCGGTCGATTATAATCAGCTTTGAGAGATATAGGGAATGATGGAATTTTAGAGAATGTCATGTCAACATTGCTCATTACCGACAGCAGCGCAGGCGCGGAAAAAAGTAGTTCGCAGCAAGTAGTTGAAAAGCATCGCGACCAAGCGCGGTCATCCATAAACGAGGAGTGAGGCGTCGATTAATCTCACACATGCCTCGCGACGCGTCGCGGCAGATTCTAATCGCGACGAAACTTGTTACGTCCGCGCGTTAAATCGCTACGTAGATTCGCAAAGTTGCAGTCAGCCAGTCGGTTAGGAAGAGGGACGACTGCAGATAGAACTAGAGCAAGCGAGAGGGAGAGGGTTAGCAAGCAAGTGGCAGAAGTAGGTAAGTTCGCTGGAGCTCTCCAGCTTTGCTCCTAAATCCTGCGGCGAGTTCACATCGAAATTCTCTGGCAGCCGGTACGCTGGAAGGTTCGCGGGGGTAGGAGAGTTCCGGGGGTAGTGGGTATGGGTGTCCTCCTCGGCGAGGACCAGCAATCCCTCCATCAACTCCATCCCGTTGTGGTCCAAACAGAAAGGAGATCGGGATTGCGAGACACAGCAGTAGTGCGCGTATCCCCACCCAGGAGGAGGGAGAGAGCGTGATGCGTTAGAAGAAGAAGAAGAAGAGCGAAGGACTAAGGCCCAGGTATTCCTAGGGAAAAGAGAGAATGTAGTCTGCCGAATGCGACAGGGTGTAGGGAAACGTAGGGATAAGGATGGAAAGAGAGAAAGAGAGGAGTGGAGAGGGCGAGGGGGAGAGGGGCAGGATAAAGAGGTCCGAGAAGAGAAATCGGTGGAGAGGAGTGTAGGAGAAAAGCAGGGGGAGGTAGTTCGAGTTGGAGGTCGCCCGGTGGCTGCTGTCGATAAATCGAAGAGTGGAACTCATTCTCAGGCGGGTGAAGACGACAAACCAACCTTGGTTTCCCTCGGCGATCAGCCTCTTCTCTTTCTCTCTCCTTCCTAGTCAATGGCATGCGGCGGTGGCGCAGGGTGGAGGTGGAGGTGCTCGGACGTGCGGAGCCCCCTGTTGGCCGGTTCAGCCTTAATGCTCCTTCGGTTCCTTGAAAAGCCCGGACTCTTTTTCACCATCCGCCAGCGTCCTTTAAAATTCAGGTCGACCTCATTGTTGCCCTTCCCACACGGCCCCGAGAGTCGCGAACTGATACTTGCGAGCTTCTCGATTCTGACGCGTAAATTGACCACTCTATCGAGTTCGTGTCTGTTATTTCGGGTAGAGCGACGGGCTATGCGTCTCTCTGACACGTTTGATCGGGGTTCTACTCTTTTCGGGGTTGCTCGACATCGACCGATAGAAAGGGCAATATTATCGTAACGCGAGAAATATGGCGGCCTCTGCTAGGGAGAGCTCGTTGCTCGAATGATTTACTCGGATCATTGAGTCGCGTGCGGAGCAGACCCTGCGCGCTGGTCACAGGCCCGCGAGACTCTGATAGACTTTCGCTGCTCTCCGATATTCGCAATTAGTAAAGCGAATTTCAAATAGAAAATATGTTTGTGTGTGTGGCGGCGAAACTAATTGAGTGATGCCCCGGTAGTGTTTATCGAGAAACCCGTGTTATTGGAAGTATTCGCATTATTGGGTCGCAAGCCGAACCTCGATTATGAGGTACAGGGGCCGCATCGCGAGAGCGCGTGCAATTAACAGCATAACAATAGGATTACCCGCCTCTTCCCACTCCCGCCCCCCTCGCGCCTTTTATTGTCCGCGGCCCCCAGCGGACGTGGAAGTGTTTTTTCGACATAGTTAAAGTTGGAAGCGAGGAACAATTGATTTTTGTGCGAAATTACTAGGCACTGAGGAACGAATGAATTTGGACAAATTAGAGCACTCGAGATTCCAAGCTCACCTCCTCATCTTCCTTTCCAGCGTTCCCGGGAAAGTGCGGCTTGCCGCTCTTTGATTTACGGTAGATTAGATGCCGCGAAATTACGGCTTTTAACAATCATCCGGCCGCACCGGCGATCTTTCTTCCTTCTCTCGGCGCAATCTTCGACATTATTTTCATTCCAGTGGCGGTCACGTCATTGCTCGGCTTCCCCCTCCCTCCCGCTCCTCCCTCCCTTCTTTCCGACTTTGCTACTCTCTTTCGAAGAGCCCGAGAGCTCAAAGTAAATTTACGGATTGCCATTGGACGACGAGCGCGCGCGCCCGACCGCCGCACACACTACTTCTCCGCTTCCTTTGTGTACACACGGTGTGTAACGCCGCCCGATCGAAAGTTATTGCGGCGGCACGAGAGAGAGAGAGGAGAGGAGAGGAGAGAAGGGGAAGCTCGCTCTCCGGGTAGCTCGATGTGCGATATGTTGGCCGAGGGCGTTCACAGTAGGTCACGGCAGGTGTAATAAATACAAAGGACATGTGACTAAGAGTCTCGACCGCAATTGACAATCCTATTTGTCATAGGGTGGCATGCAGAGGCACGGAAATACCTGGCGCGCGCTCCATTGTGTCGCATCGACCAGCCACTCCGTGCCGCGGCACACGTAAGGCATAGTAATCGAAGTGCCACTGTGGCATGGGCTAGAAAGTATTGCGGACAATTGGCGTTTTGAACTGGCCTTAAGGTTTTCCCGCTCGCAGATCCGGCGATAGAGTAGGCCGAGTTCCGGCATCGAGGCGACAATGGAGCTATTCTGAATTTTGAAGAATATCAACCTCCTAGGAAAGTATGGCTTTCGCTTTCTCTCTCTCTCTCTCCTTCTCTCGTCGCCACACTCTCCTTCTTTCATCCTGTGCTCTCTAGGAGGGATCGAAACAAGCTTTATCGCTCAAACCTTTTCCCAGCACCCCGGGCAAGACCTGCCTCTACTTTCGTCCATCGTCCGGGACCGCTCGACGAAACTAAATCGGTTTCATCGACTTTCCACCTGACCTCGCCGGCGACCCCTTTGCTATACTGGGATTATGTCATTCAACTCAATGAACGGCCAATTAATGGATGAAACCTTCTGTCCTCGCATAGCTCAGGCTTCATTCGATCGGGATCCGCGAGTTCTCAAGGATACTAAGTAAGGATTTCAGCTGGAATGAGACCGGTTTCCCTTAATTGTACCAACAAGCTCAATAATTTAAAATAATGCGAATGTTTGTGTCCGTTTAATTGAAGCAAAAAATGCAGCAATTTAAAATGATTTTAATTGCGACTGAGTCCGTGCTAATTGCGCCACTTACTGTCGCAATTGAAAGATATTTAATTGGAATAGCAAATCGTGCGATTCGCAAGTGACGTGCTAGGAGACTAAGTCACAATTCGAACACACGATGTTATGGTGTAGAGTTCTATTAGGCGGCCGACGGCGGTCCGACGAAAATCAATAAAATCACCCATAATCCTCGTCTTGCAAATCAAGCTCTGGGCAGAACTCCATGAAAGTGGCGGGGAGTGGGCAAACGCCGGGAGAGACAGAGCTTCTTGCCGGCTGGGAGGATCGAGGAACAGGGTCGGGGATCGCGGACGGGATTGGAAAGGGCGAAGGGTGCTCTCGAGGCAGGCAAGAAGGGTGAAGCTCTGTGGTCCGGGAGAGCTAAAGATCGGTGGAGGTGCTCGATGCGCGGCTCGGCGGGCTTCCCTTGTCGATAAATCGAAGATTGGAACTCATTGTCAGGCGAGCGAAGACGACAAACCGAGTCTTGGTTTCTTCCCGGCGATCTAGCTCTTGGGCCACGCGTTTCACGAGCTGGTAGCTCGGGGTAAGCCACTCTTAAAAGGAGAGGGAGAGAGGCGGTCCTTTCCGGCCACTGAGGCGTCCTTTAAAATTCAAGTCGACTTGGCGTCCCTTTCCTATTGTGTTGTCCGGCTGCTCCGGCTTCCTGATATATCACTTGCCACCTGGCCGGGATATCTTCAGTCTCCGACGCCCCTTCCTGTGTCGCACGTCGGTGCCGATATAACAGGTGCATCTATACCTTCATGCACATATGCATGCGTGTGCGTTCTCGTACACATGCACGCACGCGAGTTATTTGAGTACGGCGCAGTTCTGCTCCCGCCCGTACTCTCCTCAGCGGCGTACAGGTTTGCTTATGAAGCAGCTGTGTGCGCATCCCTCGTAAACTCCTCCGACACCGCGATCGATTTTATTGGCAAGTCCTGTTAATAATGTAGCGATATTGATTCCAGCCTGCGTATTTACTTGAGCGGTGGGCGCCCCTTTTGAGGCATTTGAAAGCCACGCGAATCTATCCTGCTCTCTTGGCCTTGCCTCGACTTTTCTTGCTGCGCCCTCGGTGTATAGGTGTCCTTTGTTCAATTCCAGTTCTGACATAGCAGTTGTGGCATATAATCGTTAATTATTTCGGCAGGCGGAAGGGATGGGGGCGCGGGCGACGACTGGAAGATGAAAAATTCGCCTCTCACACTCCATCCGGAGCGGAGGGCCGCGCGGCTGACGAAGATCGTCGTTTATACCATGTCAGAGGAAGGATTTTAGTTGTCGTTTTTGAAAAATGACGGAGCATCCAGAGTATCTCTCGGCGCTCTTCCGCGAAGATTCCTCCCCGCTCTTTCCTCTTCCAGCTGCTGGCTCTGCCTCTTCCTCGGTCTGGTTGGTAGTCAGTTTACAGAACGTTCGGTGGCTCAAGTGCGCGGAAGGCGAAACGAGCAAAACTGGTTTAAAGCAAATTTCAAAAATATATCGCCGCGATTAAGTCGGCGGTGGACCGAGAGGGCAGCCCTGGCCGGAATTTCATATATCATTTCGTCGATTTTTGTCCAGTCTCAGCTGTAGCTATCTGTTCGTTTGCAGTTTTTCCAGGGGCTCGGTCGCCCGGCGTGGAGTCGGAGGGAGGGAAAAAGTCGGGAAAGCCAGTACAATGGTATTAAATCCCGCAAGCTGTAGCCGGCCTTTTTTCCGCTTTTTCCTACTGCCATTGCCACATATACACTGTTTACACCGACACAACAGGGCAAAAAAATTGGACGGCCAATGATGCCAAACGGTTTCCATTTTAGCTCGAAAAATATTAGTCCGCTACGTTATACTCCTCTCGTACCTCAAAAAGAAATAATTCCCCCTGTGGAGCCAGCGGAATGGAACTTTGACATTTTTATACAGTATAGTATACTTCGGCGTATCGGACTCCGCGGTCTGGCCACGTACCGGCTTTTCTACTTAACGGCTGCGCCTGCCTACTACAGGAGTGCTGCATTCATTATTCCAATTACTTTTTCCGGTTCTCCAGTTGATTATTCCATCAGTTGATAGTACACATGCGTGCCTCTTCAAAGAAAGCTCGGAAATATCGGTTTTTGATAACGAACCAAGCCCATTTTCCGCGAAGTAAATTCATACATGAGACTTTGCAGTTTGCATTGCGTTCCATCCGAAGAGGTTTTAATCGTACATGAATTCGCCTAGCTCTGATATACCACAGTGGCGCTTCAATTTAATTTATTGAACCCTTAATAGGCAATTTGCGCGATATATCGGCAGCAATATATCACCCACCGACCAAATTCCTCGACAGCCTTGTCACGCGGCGAGGTGGTTTAGCGCAAAAGTTGCCAACCGCTAGCGGCGCCAAGTTTTTCGTCGGCATATACGTGTAATTAACTTATAAGTTTCACGCAAATTTTCAACACGCCATTAAGCAGACGCTTGAGAACAGGACTGCGGTGGAGTTCTTGGTAAATAGATATCGGGCTGATGGTGTTATCGACAACGACTATCATACCGCACTACGTGGAAGAGGTGTCGGCGGCGTCGGCGGCGTCGGTGTAGGAAGAGGGGAGAAGACGATGGGTACAAGCAGATTTTGGGATGCGTCGCGCGGTGAACTTTCCTTCATAACGCTCTATCTCCTCACGATCGGGCGGCGGAACTTGGCGCAAACTTCGTGTCGGACAACTCATCGAGTACTGGTCTCTTAAGAAGCTATTTATTATTCGCTATCGCGCGGAGATAGCGCCGAGCACTTCCAGGCATCGCATGGCACGATTTTCTAATTATTAAACTGCAAAAGTGCACTTGCGGGTAATGATCCTGACGCTCGGAAAATTCTTGAGACGTAATATCCTTGTCACGTTCACACCATCATACTTGGAATTAAAGGGTGTAAAACCTTGGAACTTTTGGCGAGTTTCATATATGTATTGACACATTCAAAGTCAGAACCACTTCTGCCTGATATACGAGCGCAATACACTAATAAAACTTTCTGGCACTTTATCCATTAAGTTTGTTCACAAAATATTTAGGGACCAATTAAATATAAAAACAAAAACATTATGTCATCTAGTCAGTTTCAGTGTACGTTTCGAATTCCTACCTCTTTTACCGAATTACAATTTTTCCACTACATACTTTCTATGCCGAGTGCAAAAACCATATCGTCTCCTTACAACATTTAAAACATCTGCACAATCGCAAATAATTATTTAACTAAAAGCTCCGTGGCTTGTGTAACTTTCCGTCACGACTAGTCGAAACGGCGCAACGAGGTCGCAATGCCTCCGTCCCAGGAGTTACAGGACTGAGTATAATGAGCTTATAAAACTGCCGGAAGGTAAAAGCCGTCCATAGAAAGTGCGAGTAAATAAGTCACCGTTACATTAAGACGATGATTTTCTTTTTGCTGTGAAATAACGCGGTGCGTTCTCGCGGACAAGCCGGAAAACTGGAACTCCCCTTGATCCTCGGCTCTTCGCCCCTCGACGGAGCGACTCGGGCGTTTCAAAGTTCTCCAACTTTACGCGCCAATATTATTATTTCCCCCTCCACGTAATTCGGATTAAGAGAATGGTAAATGGGGCAGCTCCTTTCTCACCGGGTGGCGGCGCGGCGCCGGGGCTAAAAATCTAGAAGCGCATCAAAGCTTAAACATACTTCCAGCCGCGGATTTTTATACTTACGAAGTTATAAGTATTCTTTTGCTCTTTCGCTCGCCGAGATAGTAGCTGCGCCTTATACCCTGAGAACATCTTGCCCCTTTCGCCGTACCTGGCACAAAGAAGATCGAGTAGAACATTTAATCTTTCGAAACGACCCTGTCTCACCCGGTGATACCGTGTTTCCCTCCATCTCTTTTCCCTCTCTGTTTTTTTATATTTCGTTTGTTCCCTTTGTCTCTGATGTACGCTGATGCCATAACGGTAGTGCCTACGCCGGTAATACCACCTAATATAATGCCAGCTATTACACTAATATATATCGCGCAGCATATGTTATTCCGACTCAGCAGACTTGCGCAGGCGAAACACACTCCGGAAGGATAATGTATTCCAGGTCGGAGCAGATTTAATTATGTCGAGGTGACTCTTCCGCTTTATGGGTAAATTATGTGATCGGGAGAGCAGGGAGTAATAACTTGACGACGATCGAGTTATGGACGCTGGCCCAAGTGCTTTATTATTAAGAAGATTTTAATAAGAGTCCACAGGAGAAGGAAGACAATTTTTCTCGATAGAATCAATAGTCGGGTAGCGCCGTGTTCCTTTTCTGCTTGCAAAGGAGCTTAGGTCGCCCTCGTCTCCCATTATGGGCGAGGTAGGATTTACCCGGTATAGCAGGCGTCGAAAAATTATTCATTAGGATCTTTGTACCGCTTTTTCCAACTATACATATGTCCCTGAAAGATTTCCATAACTCGGCATTATCACCGGGAAAAATTGCCAATGTAGTGAAAGCCGCCGTCGATGCGACGCACTTGGAAAAGGAGAATTATGCTACTCACAATCAACATTCTACAATAAAATCTTTTAATTGAATAGGATTTCACTCGGCGTGTAGAACAGTACCTTTTTCATCATTTCGTGGAACGATTGTTAAATGATAGAATGCTCACGATTTTCACAATCTACAATCGCTTCTTTAAGCTAGAGACAGAAGCAGACTGAATGCCCTTAGTCGAACCGAGCGAGGTTAGCCGACGTGGTAAAGTCTAAGTTGCCGTCAATTCATCCGGCCGCGCGTACCAGCAAGCGGGGATGGAAGTTCATCGGCTCCTTAGGGGGCGAGAGCGTGTTTACCCGCGCGACAACGATGAGGCGGCAGTCGCATGGTTCACAATGGGAATGATTCGCGGTTGATGCGCAAGTCGGTCGTTCCTTGAAATTTATGCGCCGTGGGTGACACAGTTCGCGATGCCTCGAGCCTTCGTATTTTAATGCCAACACCTCTCTCGCCCCGTTATGCACCGCTATTTCCACATCTTTAACAGATTCCCGCCTCGCCCCGCTCCTCGACCTCCGCCCTCCTGACTCCTAATGCCCTCCGTCACCTATCGAGCATTATTTGTCCTTGCGAGTACAGCTCAGCCCCGCTCGCATTCTCGCGCGATTTTAAAATATCCAGACATCGCAGGCCGCGTGCTCTCGCACGACTACGGAATTTTCTTGAATGCGAGAAGACAAGGAGAGCTTCCCTGCAGGGCGCGCTGGGTATTACCGCGTGCGTCGAACCATTTGCCTTTTTGTGGTGGCAGGGTGTTCGCCGCGCTGCTTCAAATTGGCATCAGTGGGCCGCGAGGATTTTCAAATATGTTTCGGTCGTTCGATATATTTAGTCTGCGGAATGTTTCGCGGTTTGTCAGCCTCTCGCATTCTTTCGGCCACTGTCACTGTCCGGTTTTTCCTCGGTCGTTTTCCATGCGTTTGTTATGATGGTGCATACGTGCTGGCCCGTCGCTTTCCGATACTTCCGATCTGCCTGTATGTACGTACATTCAGACACACACTCACGCACGTACGCGCACGGGGATTGCCAGAGATCATCGGCTTTCATTAATCCTTGCCTTCCTCATTTGCTCGATTACACGGATACAGGCGCGCGCGCTTCCGCTTAAACCGCCCTCGACACGTATTTAAATGTCGACCACCCGTACCACGCTGGGATTTAGCCTGCGTGTAAAGACAGGGTGGCTCGCGCGCGCGCGCGCGCTCTCGATTCACCCGCCGCCCTCGACGATTTTCCGCCTTTTATAGACACCGCCCTCGAGTTTATTTTGCGTAAGTTTTAATTGCAAATGGGCCGCCACATCGCGCGGCTCGACGCGAGTTCAATTTAAATTTATAATTACGCTTAAACGGTTATCGAAGTTTTATCGGAACGAGACTGGCGCTATAGCTGCTGTTGGCCCCTCCTTTCTCTATCTCGCTCTCGCTCTAGCGTTTATTGTATTGTAATTGTGTAGGGATGCACTTTTCCCGATGGCTTTAACGATCCTCCTGGCATTCTCCGCGAGCACTTAGCTTGCCGAATTCTTTTTGGCCTGCAGTCGATAGCCTCTTCCTACGTGGTCCTCTGAATCAGGCTTCCCGGACTTATCGGAGAAACCTTTCGGAAGTAAGAAGGCCTCTATAGGTTTCAGCCACCTCCTTTCCTCATCGCCAACAAGTTGATTATTCAAGAACATTCGATCTCAGGCCGCAATTATCGAGGCGATACTCTAACTCGGAAAGTCATTAGGCGGCCGAGCATTTCTCCAATCACTCGCGCTAAATTGGTTAGAGAGGGAGAATCAACACCTCCGGTGCTCTCGGCACTCGGCACTCGGCATTAAAGATCCCCGTTCAGTTTTCTGCTTTCAGTGCCGCGCCGTACGGCGACCGCGAGTGCCGCGCTCCTCGATCACCGCTTAATTACAGATCAACCGCATCCTTCGTCCTAATTAACTTCGGCCCTTACGCTTCAGATTTTCAAGGGCTGCTCACGGCCTCCCCCCTCGCTCTCCCTCTCTCTCGCGTCCGCAGCAGGAAATCTCGATGAAGAGAAAAATCTGCAGTGTGAAGATGAGCCACCGTCAATGAGGAGGAATTAGCGAGGGCACGCTGAATCTCGATGGCGCGTAAGCAGAAAACAAACGAGACCGGTAGATCGTTCCCTGGAATGTAGAGAGACACCGACAGCAGCTCCAGGAGTTGTAGTGGTAGTAGTACAGGCTTGCAGCAGCGATTTTTATAAATTTTAAAGGGGCCCTGGGACGTAGCCGGCTAACGAGAAAATTCGCAACATTCACTATTCATGAGAATTATCGATTCATCACCAGGCATTCAGTGTTCGCGAGCGAGCGAGCGAGCGGCGCACACAATTTCCGCTCGATGTTTCACATTTTATTTCGCCCCGTTCGTTCGCGCGCACAATCTCGCGCGTGTACATACATAGGTATATAGTTGGGCGCATTGTGGCTCCGGTTGCAGGGAGGTTGCAAGGGTATTCTCGTTCCTCGGTGCTTCTTAAATCTAAGCTGAGGCCGGGCGCATCTGCTGCACTCACGCCTTTCTCTTATTTCACCCGATTCCAACGCGAGAAGCTGGCTCTTCGGCGCGCCGAGTGCACGTGCTCGCCGCGTACACCCGGCAAAGATTCGCCGTGCTTATCTGCTCCGACCGCAGAATGTGTGCTTCTCAATTGGCTGGTCAGCTCTGCTCGCCATTAGAACCTGGACCACCGATTCGCGGCTGAGTCTGATCTGGGCCTCCTCGAATCTATCCACTTTTTGTTGACTTCGAGAATCGCCGCAAGGTATTCGTGAACTGTGGCTCGTCCCCGTTGCAACTAATTTAAACGAGTACATAGTACGCAACCTGTGCAAAGATTAATTCCATTAACTTTTCCTGATTGATGCATAATTGAAATGGACTATACAATCTGGCGAGTGGTATGTAACTATAAGTTATAGTTACATTTATCATAATTACTATTACTGCTATTATTATTTTATCTTAATTACTATTACTGCTATTATTTATCTATCTTTTATATGTATAGTTAATTCTTAAATTAATGTTTCGATTAAGAAATCGAAACATAAATTTCAAAAGCTTTGGCTGTATGTACCTGTTTTGGCCTGGAGAATTACTGTTTTCAATCAATGACACGCGATGGTTTACAGCCCGTATAGCTCTGCCGTAAAAAAACGGATGATTTACCCGGACGTGGAAATAGGACGCGAAGGAGGGCGGTAAAAGGTGTTCCGTGTGTTACTAAATTTGGCGCATGCCTTCCCTCGAATCTGGATATGGATTTTTATTGAATTCCGGGGGTTTACGACTCAGTCGGTCGCGCAACGCTCGGTTACGTTTTAACCCTCTTTCCAACCCCTCGGCTGAATTTAGAGTTTAATATCTTACATCGCGCAGCATTCCTTGTTTCCGGCAATTTCGTTCGCCAGCCAAATTACAGCGAGGCCACGCGGTGCGAACGGTGTAGCTACGGCTGCGGCAATTCGCGTCTAGTTTTTCCTGTGTTTGATCTACTTTGCAGTTTGCAGTTCGCAACCGCGGTGAGGATTCGGGATTAAGTAATTCATATGGTGATCCGATGCAATTGCGCCTGATGAAGGCATCGCGCGCCTCATTTGCATCCTTCCTCGCCTCGAATACACTTTCCTCCACCACTCCACTTGAGGGTGATCTCGATAACATCGAGTACGCGACACTTACTACGAGCTTCATGTCGCTCCTTTTTGTCATTCCTCCACATGCTTGACCTACATTAGCGGCAGAGTGGGCAAGTGAATTTGTAGGAGGCAACAGTGGGACACTCGTTTTCTTTCCCACCGTCCCGGACGCACGCTGGTAATTTGTGTCTTCCGTTTGAATGCCGGGCTAAGAATTCATATTTAAATTACCCTGTCAGCAGATACAGGGCGCGGCAAGAAGCGAGAAAGAGGGGTAGGTTTCCCGCAACGGTACCTTCCTTCTTCTTGCAGTCCCTTTTCCTTCGCTAAAAGTTGGGCAACTTGCTTTCCTCGTTTGTTAAACGGTAATTGATTTTCCCGGATGCTGGAACTCGCAGCATTTTCCGAATCTCTTTCTCGCGTGCTCGAAAGCATCGCAATCTTCTCCCAGGAGGAGATTTCTGCCGGAAGGAAGCAAGGGCCAAGATTATCATCTTTCCCGATTGTTTCAGTGCGCCGCCGCCGGCGGCCGGCACCGGTCTTTTCCGGGGATCCTAAGCTGAGAATTCATATGCAAATGGCTCGCTCTCCTATCGGCCTAACAGATCGTACCTGGCTCCCGCGCTCGGCTTTTAATTTCCTCTGTCATCTTTCATGCTATTTCTTCTTGCTTCGCCGGAACGGAGGGAACCTGCCGGAGTTTCTTTCAGCGCTCGCCGACGAAACACAGCAAAGAGGGACGAATCAACGGTGGGACAAAAAAATTCACGCTGCATCGTAATTAACGTCTGATATTACGAAGAGGCAAGTACGCTCGCGGGATGCCGGAGGATCTCTACTTATTATTGTCACGCAAAACAGTCTAGTCCCACTTCTGCCGGCGTGGAATGGCCGCCGGGCCCCTTTGTTTGCAGCCGGCAGCACTTTCCACTGAGAAGTTAAAACAGGTGGCACGGAATATAAACGTGTCTTCCGCCGGTCCGTGGCCATAAATCCGCCAGTAAGAATTTCCATGGAAATTTCGATGCACAGGATCCAGGATCGCAGAGCAGATACTCCCCGAGCGCTTTAATTTCCTTAGATCGCTTGCAAGCGCTTTTGCGATGCGCCCGCTGTTATTTATAATTACAAAACTCGAGGCTGCCGCCGCCGAATGCCTTCTGGTTGCGTTGAGCGCTCGCACCAGGAACTTTTTCCCCGGCTGTTTTCCCGGCACGACTTACGCCGTAGGTGCACGGCATTCCAGGCACTCGTGGTCGCGTGGAAAAAGAGGACGAGTGCCAGGAAGGGTGAGAGAGAAGGGAAAAAGAGCGGGGAGTACGGGGAAATGCGAATCTCAACTCGACGCCGACCGTATCCCGTCGGGTTTCCTTCTCACGCTTTCCCCCCTCGCTCCGTGCGATGTCTCTTTCGAGTAAATACCGCAGTAAGAATTTATATGCAAATTTCAGCTGGCCCATTCACACGGCCGGCATCACGCACACGCTCGCCTTCCCTCGGGTTTTCGGCCTCTCGGTCGCCATTCTATCTCCTACGTCGGATTCATTGATTTTTATTGGTAAATATTTTCGCTCATCTCGCTTTTCCGTCCATATCGGCCGTTTCGCCCCGTTTTGCAAGAACTCTTTGATCCTCCGCGAAATATTGTCGGATTTCAGTTTAATTTGCCGACCCCGTCCGCGTGTTCAATCGACGCTCTAGATTTTTGAGGCCCGTTTCGCTTTTTCCTCTTGCCGAGCGATGTCTGTTTTGCTTAAATCTCGCCGCGAGGAGATTTGCATGGAAATCCCGGAGGCCGATAGAGAGGGGCGGATGTTGCGCTTTCGTTGCCGTTTTGCATTCGATAATCTAGCGCTCCGTTCCGCTTCAGCCGCTTTCGCTTCCTTCCTGGATCTGTGCCGCAGAAGATGATTAGTCACTATAGTTGTCGAATTTTAACAATGGTTATTGTTGACGTCTCATTGACAACGCGGCCGGGTTGTCGATTCTTCCACGGGGCGATACGCCAGTGTTATTGCTGAATGTCGATCGATTCTGCGACGGAATCTCGCGATTCCTAGTATCGAGTCCTCCTTCGAGCGCTTTTTTTTTTTGTTTTTTTGTAGTGGAATGACAATAAATCGCGAGTGCTGATCGCCAGGAGAACTGTTCACTCCAGCGGCGTGGGTAGGCTTTATTCTCTTTACAGCTCTCGGTTCCTTTATTTCATCGTTTCTGCCGCGATTCAGAAAGCGTGTTAGGTTTAACGATACTCTAAATTTTTCGTCGATCTTGTTTCCCGGGTTTTCATTCTTCATTTCAATCTATTGCGGTTGCTTCTTTCATTTCGCTTCTACCATCAAGAAGTATCGACAGATCTCGCACGGGGAACATTCACTTAATCAACACTATTTGTTGTTCTCGACCAGTTGCGGGAACAGAAGCGAGTCTTCCCATGATTATTTCTCACGCATCGCTAGACAGCCGACAGAATTCCTGGATCGTTTTAACAGCTTAAAAATTGGTTCGGGGTAGTGGTGGTTGCGGGTGAAAAAGTTGGAGCGAGTTCTCCCGCACGTTGCTGTTCTCGGCCGCGAGAACCACCTCCTCGAGAGCTCCATGATGAGGGCTTACCTACCTGAAAGTATGTATGTATATCTGAACGGGCAATTCCCAAGGGAACCCAACTAATTTTCCTTATTCCTCCCTCCCGTCACTATCTGCCACGTTTATCTCCCGACCGGGCGCTGCTTATTACGCGCAGCTAGCTTCCGTTATGCTTTCGCGGCTCCTCCTTATGAAGAGCAAGTTCGCAGACTAGCCTGTATTTCCCGACAGTAGTCCCAGACAAAATGCAGCTTGCCCTCTTGGTCGCTTGTTGATTCCTCGGCCGCATACAATATGGTTCTGTACGCTGGGGAATGTCCCGGTACAGTTCCCCTTCGCACTCCAGTTTCGCGCGCCTCCCTTCTCCGGAAGTCTTTTCTTCCACCTTTTCTCCAATGCAGCATCGAGAGTTTACATGGGAATACCGGGCTAAGGGACTCGCAATGAAGTCTCTCGAACCGATCTTCTCCCCTTCGGCTTGCTCCCTCCTCTCGAGAAAGGACTTTTCAGGATGTTTTTCCATCCATTTCTCCTCGCCGCCAGTCCTTCGGCTCCCCCGCTCGTGCATGCATTACCGTTCGACGTTCTAATTCCAACTAATTTCCGCTCTTCGAAAGGTTCCAGCGAATTTCGGCGGCTGGGGAGCTGAATTCGGCAGGGAATTTCACTTCGTCCCCACCCTTTTTTCCGGAACCACGGCCACGTCTAGAAGTCCCCTTCTCTCGCCTCGACGAAATGCCGCGCTGAGCGCTTGCATGGAGATATTAGGACGCCAGATTTTCTCAAGGAGCGAATTAGTTTTCATTCTATTTTCTTTCTTTCCAGCGGTCGCTCGTCAGCCTTTCCGCTTCCGCTCGCATTTTAGTTACTGCATTCACTTACTTCCTTTTCTGGGAAAACGAACGTCGCTTAGAGAGTATGAATCTCAGTGTGCCATCTGTATACCGAAAACATAGTAAAATGACTTTCTATTTCGATTTCTGGTAGATTTATTCCAAACCTATCTTCGTTTCTTGGATGTTTTACGATCTGTATTAGTGTTGTAAAGTGTAGGATATTGAAACTTTTGTATCTTATACCTACACAGTTTTACTATCTCTCAACCCAATCAGATAAACTTGGATCGATCATACGATTCCTTTAACTCCGCACAGCGATTATTTCATATCAACATATCAAATTGAGTAGATTTCATGTTCCCATAGTTGGTGCGCTCTCCAACAGAGATTGTAATTCCGAAGGTGGGACGTCAACAGTTCCAACTGCGACACAAGATAGAAGAATGTTAGCCAGCACTCTTTGGCAGTCGAGCGACACCGTGAAAAAAGAAGCTGCTCGGATGGATGGGTGATGCTGCAGAAAAGAAAGTTTTGTTCCGCCACGCCGAGCAAAAGACCCAGACAGTGGTTCGGACTTCCCATCCAGTCTCCGTGACGACTTTTCTCCGCTCCTAGCCATCTAAATCTTCCTTTGGCACGTGGGAGAGACTGAGAGGAGTCACGTTCTCTCTCCCGGCGAGAGATCACATGCAAATATCGGGATACGAGTTTTCCACGAGATCCGGAACTAATTTTTTCAGCCTGCTCCCCTTCAGGCTTCTTTTCTTCGCTGATCGAGGTTCCCCCTGCTTTCCTCCGGCGGCGGCAGCGAGCATTCGGCTGCTCAGCATCGTGAAGAGCTCTAGCTGCAGGAGAGCAGTGTAAGCGGCGTTAAATCGTCCGTAAAAATTCCAGCAGTAATTGGCCGCCGAACTATTCTCAGCTCCTCGCCCGCTTTCCTTCGTTACCTTGATCCTGTCGGCCCTGTGTTTCCTCACTCCTTTTTCCCGGCCTCCCACTTTGCCTCTGCTTGTACACGGCAATTGGCGAAAGTCGTATTCGAATCCCGCGGTAATTACGCATTTCAAGATCGATTTGACGAATAAAATTGAAGTACTTCCGGTACATCATTTAGGGAAGATTCTTGTATGTATTACACAACAGAGGGAAAGTGTCACGAGTTCGTATATCGTATATCGAATTGTTAAAAATTACTAAGTATTAGCAATTTTCTCAACTACCAATATTTCTGTGAAGAGATTGGAAACTTCGTTTTAACACTTGAAACTTCAAAACTTAGCTATTTAATCTTAGTGGACTTATTAAATTAAGAGTTTGACACACTTTGAGCATCGGCTTTATATTACATATTAGAATTCCAAAATTAATTATGCTTGAAAGGAGCTCCAGAGTTCGATAGTCATCCGTTTTTCTCCATAGGCACGCGCACTTTCAATTACACTCATTCGATGGGCAGTGAACGAGAGCTTCGCATACTAAGCGATCATTACCAGTTTTAATTAACCTAATTCGTTTGTCCATGGCCTCGGTCACGGCACAAATACAGCCTCGAATCGCAGTATTCGATTGCCAGCGAGATCATTTGCAGCAACGTCCTCCGGATTCTTTGGCTGTTTAATCTACATACTCCGATTCGCATTTAATTACCTCGTGTCGCGCGAACTGTGGCGGACTTCTCGCCACTTTCAAACTTTTTGTCGAACGACACTTGACCGATACTATGCTGCCGAGGCTGCACGCCCATTCCAGTTGCTCCTTTAATCGAGATCGCGCGACTAAAAGGAGACTTCTTCTTGCGCTGTATTTTCTTGTTGAACTGCTCGAAAGAACTGTGATTGGAAGTGTGAGATGCTTCTTTCGTTTGTATTTGAATCGTTAATGATTCCGGGGATGTTGTATGAAACTTGTACAAACACACCCACAGATACATACATTCCTTGTATATCGAAGTCCTGTTTATACCGCAATTCAATTTGATACGCTCAACACACGCTTATATTTCTTTTTTGTTCCAATGACTACGAATAATATGACACATATTACCTATTAGCGGCTCGTTGGAATTAGAATAATTAATCAATGTTACAGGGTTAATTCGAGTTTGTCGGTGGGTGAATCAGTATGCAGTGCGCTAAGCTCCGGCATTATCCGCGCGTTATTTTATTGAAAACCGGATTGGCCCAATTGCGCGGGTACGACATTAGCGACAGCAGAAAATATTGACTAATAACCCGAGTCAGTGTCGCGCGAGCCTAGTTTTATCCATTGCGGTGGAACGGGACGCACTGGTGCACGGCTGGGTACAATCCCGAAAATATGCAATTCGAATAATGGAGGAAGGAGAAGTAGCGTTCAGTGGGAAAAGGTCCGCGCGCACCTGAACATTGAATGGGAATACCAGCGGAGACAGGAGGGGGTGTGCAGGGCCTGGTTGCTTTCTGGCTGGGGTGTATAGAAAGCATTTACAAAAATAGGTATTCAATGGGTATCCCCCGGGAATTCTATCTGCCAGGGGCCAATCGATCGATTATAAGTGACGCGTGCGAATCGAGCGAGTAAGCGAGAGCGGTCCATTCGATCAGCACACTGGGATCCCATCCCCCACCCACTTTCACCCCCACCCTCTCCTCTATGTATCCCAGGATCCGATTGTCCTCGTGGCCGCTCGGGATTCGATTAGGACTTAAGTGGATTATAAACGACGTACTTGCAAATCAGTTCTCCCCGGCAATAATTAACTATCGCCAAGGAGTTGGCCGCCGTTATAAGCTGCATACCTTGCGCGTCTCTCCCGCCAACTTCCCCGCCATCACCACCGCCCCTCACTGCCCACTGATTACCTATCACCGGAAATTGAAAGTTCTTCCCGTTCCCGGTGTCCCGATGCCCTTGGCGTTAAGTGCCGCCCAATGAATTCCGAAGACAATGGCAATCCCTGACGAAAGTATACATTGGAAATTAACAGAGTCCCCGCTCCAAAGCACTTTATCTTCGAAGCTCGTGTGGGCGTAGTAATGTTTGAAAACGATTTTCATTATTTGTATCGCACTTTCGGGACCGTTTAGAACCTCGATTGTTCGTGTGGGGGATGATTTCCATTGTGCGATCGTTATCGCATTATTCGCTGGATACTGCTCGACTAGCCGAAACAACTATGCGATTGTTCCAGTATAATGCGCTAGTTTTTCAGGCAACGTAGGCGGGCGGTGACCGGTCCCGGTGCGTTCCCAGTCTGAAATGTTTTGCGATGCTAAATTTGTTGAACTCAGACGGTTTGATTGTGCCTGCTACCCCGCGCGGTAAATCCGACCTTGTACGAATCTCTGCTCGATTTCACAGCTGGCATAGTCAGGCGGTCGCAGCCTGAGTTATTAATCAAGTAATTAGGGAGTTTCTTATACTCGCGCCGCGTGTCGCCAAGGATCTCCGTACGGAGTATACGACAGTTCAAGAAGTATTAATGACACTGGCACGTAGAATCATTCTCTCCCTCTCTCTCTCACACAAACACACACAGACACACACTCGTCTCCCTTATTCACTCACTCTTTCCCGAGCACTTGAGCGAATTTCGTCTGGCAGGATTGGTTTAATGACGCCGGTCTTCTACCCCGGGGGTAACGCGCGTACTTCTTTCACGACTGCCTTTATCAAGGTGTTCTGTTGGTGTTTGGCGTACTCTTGCACTTTTTAGGCGCGCACTGCTTCTAGTATACCAGTCGTGTGTTTACGTCAAGTTGGTTTTTTCCCGGGAGCGCGCTGGAATCGCTTCGCTTTTCGGATATTAATTTTTTGCGTGGCGCTGCTGCGCCGCCTGCTCCGGTGTCGATGTGTTTAATTAGTTAAAGCTTGGCGCGAAAGCTTTCGCCACTGCCGCCCCTGCTGCTGGCGGCAGAGCGACCCCACGTTTACCTTCAGCCCATTCCACTCTCGCGCCACCCCCTCTCGCTCTCCCTCGCCCACTCTGTCTCGTGGGTATCAGTGATCCCGCCGAGCATATTTTCACGATCAGTTTGGTTATCGGGGTTAATGTAATTAAATGTAATGCGATTAAATGAGTTTCGCCGAGGCGGGAGAGATCGGGCGGGCGAGCGGTGCCACGAAGTATGCGGGTGCGTAATCAACTTTTAAAGAACGCGACCATACGCCCTATTCAGCCGGGTGGTCGAGCTATTGGGAAAGTCGCCCTCGCGCGGTCGCATCGGCACGTCGATAGCCCGCTGGGCCAGCCCGGCCCACGGAATTATTAATTTCATCCTCCATTAATACGAGAGCTCGATCCCGAATTAATTAACTTGGGCAAGTATCGAAAAAACTCGGGCTAACGATTGGCGATCGGTTAGCGCGATAGGTGCGCGCCACGCAGGACGATCGTTAATCCGGCGTAACGAATACTGATATTTTTATGAGGAATTCTGTATTTAGTTTTAGATAGACTCCGGAATTCCGGGGCTCGAACTGGCCCGGCGGGTCGAACAATCGCCAGATGGTGTACAGGTGGCGATGAGGCAGCCGAGAAATACGGTGCCGCCGGTGTGAAGGGACGCTCGCTCTCGCGAAAGGTACAATTTATCTCGGAGTCAATTAAAGAAGCAAATATGTATACTTTCTCTCTCGCTCTCTTTCCCTCTCCGGCCCGGGCGAGCTATCTCTGCGAGGAGGTGGTCCGGCTTAACTCATAAATCTGGCGATAAATCACGCGTCCTTTATTTTTCACCCGAAACCAGGGGCCCCGGGGTTGCCGGGTTACAGGATATACCCCGCATATTTTCCAGGGCTGGAAGACTGGCTCGGCTCAGCATCCGAGCCCCGAGATCTTACAGCCCGGAGCAGTGCAGCGCAGCCCTGGGAACGATCTTCGATGGGTTCTACGTGACGGACGCACGGCCGATCGTTTAGCGTGGATTCCCGGCTCGTCGGCGCTTTAGTACGTGCTTTCAATTATTAAAGCCGCTTCCTCGAGCGCGCGCGCACGCGCTCGCTCGCCTAGGACTCTCTAGTGTGGGACACAATGTAAAGAAGGAAGCGAGGCTGCAAGGAGGGAAGTGAGTGTAGAACGGCGAGGAGGAGGGACGCAAAAAAATAGTTGCCGCACGATAAACGGAGTAATAACCGGGGCGAGGCTGGCTCGCTCCAATCGAGCGTCGCGGCGCGCCGTTAACGAAACTCGTTAACGCCAGGCATCGGATATTGACGCGCGCGCGCGCGCGGCCGCGTATGTGTGAGGGGTGAGTAGCCCGGGTGTGTTGTTAGCCGCGCTGCACGTAGGCACACGTACCTTCACCTGAAGCTGAACCCCTTGCCCCGAAAAGGTATCGCTTCAAGCTCGACCGGTGCGCGCGGCTGCGAGAACAATTAGAAATTAAACACTCTAGCACACTGACACGCGGGCCGTAAGGTTAATTGGCCCGTTGGCGGCCGCGAGACGGCTGCGATTAATTATTTTCACACGCTCCTGGTCGCCTTGCTGCTTCTCCGGGGCACCGACTCGGCTTGCTTTGCCGCTGCCCTCCCGCCCTCCATCACTCCGCTAATTATGCGCCACGAATATTATGCCGGCGAGTAATCCGATTTCGAATTGGCCGTGGCCCCGGAGTAAGAACGATCGCGTTTGGTTTACACAGCCGCGCGGCTCAAGCACTATATCCACCAGTGCGTGCGTGTGTGCGTGTGCCTATGTCGGTGGCTATATCGTGTCGGCGCCGGTGCGAAGGAAATTTGAGCGGGAACGCGCACCCACCGGCACCGGTGCTCGTGTGAGCAGGCATTTTGCAATTAGTGGCTTGTTACGAATTAATATCCAAGCGGAGATGCGATGGCCCCCACGCGGGACCCCGTTCCGCCCCCCGCGCTGCCGCTCCTCCGGTGCGCTTCCGTCTCTTTCCCAGCAGTATCCTCCGGGGAGCTCAACCCGTTTCAATTTTTTAACGCCGTCGTCGTGGTTGTTGTCGTCGCGCGCATCCTCTAGCGGCTTTTATCTGTGCGCGAAACCGAGTTTCCTGGGTCTTGCTCGAGCATAAGTCGATTGTCTCCAGCTAGCTTTGTGTCCTCCTTCTCTCTCTCCCTCGTTCTCGTCTCCTTTCTGTTTGCAGCAGTACACAGCCACTCGCCTAAGCTGAGCTGAAAAATCGAAGATGTTATTAGCTCGGGAGTACATGGTTTATTGGAATGCGACAGAGGCGTTTCTTTGATGTCGCTGATATACGCAGCTCCTTTCCCTTCCAACCATCTCAGCATCTCCCATCCCCTCTCTCCAGAGGGATTACGCTATTAAGTCCTAGTTAAATCCAGATTACTCTAAATTGCATTATGCAGCGCGACGGCGACGCGCCGGCGTCTTACTACCGGCGGAGAAACATATTTCTAGTTTTTCCTTGCGAGTAAATACCATAGGGTTTCAGTGTAAGCCGATTAAACCATTAGAATTCGCGTCACCAATCTCGCTGTGTGACTTCGGAATTTTTTCACACCTAAGTAACCAACCCATGACATTTTTGAGTATGGGTGTGTGGGTTATTAGTTCATGCGCCGCAGGACTACGCGGGCGGGGATCAGTTAGCCGCAGAATGCTTTGGATAACTAGCATTCGACCAGTCCTCCCGGAAACAGGTATCACAGATATGAAACAGAGGCATCGGGCCTTCGTGATTCCAGCATAATTCGTAGATACAAGTGAGGGATGTGTATGCGGTACATAATGGTCGGAAGCGAACATCGTGCTCGTAATTAGAGCCTTATTACGAATTAATATTCGCAAGAATGCTTTGCATTCGTCTTCGTTGCCGTTTCCCTTTGAAAGCCGCGCGTACCTCTTCCTCCCGGACTATTTGCGTACACGAAGACTCACACTGTTAAACCGAGCGGGCCGCGGAATCACTGTACGGAAACTTGTTAGCGCTCCTGCGGATTCGCTTAGCTTAAGCAATTTTTTCCCGCCTCGTGCCCACTCGAAAACTCCGGGCCAAGGAGAGGGAAAGAGGAGGAGGAGGTGGAGGATGCAAGAGAGGCGAAACGCGATATTTTAATCCCTGCCAGCCTGCCGTGTATTTCAGGATTACCTAAGGCGCGTGCATTGTTTCCGGCGAAATGCATTTCCTGCTCTCCCGGCAACACGATGAGAGCTGGCTGCGTGCGCGCTCTCGCCGGATGCTGATTTCGTTCAACGGGATATTCCGCTACTCCTCCTTAATGCTCACGCCTTTGTTTCCTGCAATTGGCCTCTGTGCTCCGCCGCCTAATACCATTCAGCTGCGACGTCGCCCACTTGCATTAGCCGCCGGTAACTTTCGGAAGATTAATTTACACCTTGCGTGTCTTCTCGCTTTACTTCTGTCATCGGACACTTCGTTTGACAGAATAGTAACGAAGCGTAAGGTGTCATTAATGGGTTCGGCTTCTAGCATAATAACGAGGAAGTCGACTATGTGCACGTAAGATAAGGGTAAAGCTAAATTGTTAGATCTAAGGAACATTAATGAATTATATAATCGTGTCACTTTCCAAAGATAATCTCTGCCCGAAGATCGATGAAGCGCCTGCCCTCTCGTGCGAATATGCAATTTATCCCGACAACTACCCTGTCAACTTAAAAAAGTTTCTAATCTTATGCACGGTTTCTCGGAACGCATATAGACTGCGCGATGAGTGTGCACGATAAGAGATACACAGCACATAAACGAAGATTCGAAACCTGCTGGATGCACGCGAACCGGCGACGCTGCTCTCGTAAAATAGTGTATAAGTAGCTCCGGGACAGCAGTAAAATTCCGAATGACCGAATGAACTGGCAAAGACAGCGGTGCAGTGCATGAAAGAGGGAGAGGACAGGAGCGAGAGCGAGAGTGGGGGAGGAGGGTGAGTCAAAGAGATTGACAGGAAAAGTGGAGCAAATTGTGGATCGAGTGACGAAGGGAACAAGCCTGGTGGTTAGAGGGTGCGAAAGTTTCGGCGAGTGACGAGGCGATCGAGTTGTTGGCAGGGGATTTCGTTAGGAAATACGTGCTCCGGGAACTTGTCAAGGGCGATTCTCCCCAGAATCATTAAAAGTTAATCGGCTGAGGTCACTCCTTCACACGCGCTCGCCACGCTCTCCCGGCGTTCTCGCACACACGTGCTAACGACCGAACGGATCGCCGTAATTCTGAAACAATCACTTCTCTCGATCGACCTTAATTCCAGCGGGCCGCGACTCTCCGAGCGTGCGACAAAGACGTCTTTCATTGTTCCGCCGTTGCTTGGGAAAATGTAGCTCTCCTGCTACGCTCGTAACAAAACTCGTTAACACCGATCAGCCAAGATTGCGCTGCACATACGGACCGTTGCGACTCCACACGACGACGACCCCAAAGATCTCTATGTCACCCGAATTTCCTCCCGCTCGCTGGGTATTCCGTTGGCGTCGGGCGATTACTCTATCGTCATTCCATCTCGACTCTTGACCACCGGTCGAACCAGGGTACGCTGCGTGCGATAAATATGTACCTAACTGCGAGACGCCTGTAAGCAATGAAAGAACCTTCTCGAGAAGCCGGAAATGTGATGTCAACCGCATGGTTTCCTGAATGAGAATTGCCGTTTCCATCAGCTGAAACGTTAAACGAATGGGCCAAGTACCGGGAGTATTTAAATCACTTTACAGAAATACGCGCCAGTTTCGCCGTTTTAGGTTTCTAATGGTAGAAATGGATTTCACAGGGAGAACAATGCACGGCAATTGAAAGCTGAATGTAGCGCGCCATTTCGGCTTCGGCGTTACATAACAAAAAAATGTAGCACAGTCCAAAAGGGAAGCATCGACGAGAATAGAATACATTTAAAAAATAGTGATCGGAATATAACTGGCGTAATGTTATTATTTTTTATAGATAATAGCGCCAATGGTTATTTAGATAAGGTGATTTCCATGGTAAGAAAGGGTGAAGCAACAGATCAAGTGTCACACAGGTTTCAAGGGAAACTGTCAATGTTTGCGACTACAGCGGCTTTCATTTCACTGAGAGTGCGGAGCGTTGCTGCGAGGAGAAACAATTGCATGCTCTATCAGGGCGCATTAAAGTCCTACAGAAGTGCTTTTCGCCAATCGTCAAAGTACACAGTAGCGCTGGAGGAGCATCTCTCGTAAATGTCTGAGCAACCACTCACGCGCATTTAGGTTCCCCGTTCCCGTGGACGCGCTTTCAGTCCCGCTCAGCTTATGTACCGTACACTTTCGCGTGTAAATCTCAATTATCGAGTGCGCCAAACGCCGTTGGCTCGGTGGAAAAGTGCGGGGCAGCTTGGTGGCCTGCCGCAACATCAAGAGAAAATTGCAGACCCTAATCGGGGGGCCAGGAGCTTGGAAAGCATTTACAGAAATGCGCCAAGTCGCCTCGCAGCAAGAGGCGGCGGGCTACTGCCGTCTGCTGTGTACGTAAAGGGGAGAAAATTATACGCGCCTCCATAAAATCGTTCGCGCAAACTCAAAATAAGATCGCGCGCTCGGGTGTCGAGCGAGTAAAAATGCATGAGGGCGGGTATTATGCGAACGCGGCGGGGCCACGCGCCGGTGGTGCGAGGCATAAATAATGTAAAGCATAAATTTTGCAAAGACCGCGCGAGCGCGCGCGCGCGCGCTCGAGAACGTTGCGGGCCCAGCCCTAGGGAAGGAGATATCGCTCGCCGATTTTCACTTGGCAGTATAGCCGAGGAGGATCACTCGCCGGTGTCTCTCGTGGTAAAATTTGTACCCGTGCTATCGCGCTTAATCCCCGGGCTACATTCAAGGTCAATTACCCGCTCGAACTGGCTGATAGAGCGCGATCGTAGACGTCTGGTGCCGCTAACGATCCCGGTGGAGATCGTACCTCGTAATTTCGGTACAATCGCTACCATCACTCGAAATTCCGCCCCCTTGCCCGCCCCCCGCCCTTGTATATATCCCTGGCTCCCTGGACGTAGCTGACTACATCCAGATCCAGCCCCGTATTCTCATAGCGTCCGACCAGCGCCCGACCTACACTACTGCGGACCACATACTCGCTTCCAGTTCCACTGACGAGCTGCCCGTCCGAGCCGCTCGTCCTGGAACCACTGCGGTCCTCCAGCGACAGAGCGCGGTTCGTGTTCGTGCCTCTCTCGGCTGCGTGGAATTGTCGCAACGAAACTCGTTAGCTCACGTTGGCCGCCCTGAGCTCTTGGAATAACCATCCTCGCCGGCAAGGAGTGTTCCGATTGATCCCGTGCACGTACGCGCTGCACGCGTGGGTATAAATCATCGACAGAGTGAAAGAATCGACGGGAGACAGACGTGCGCTTTTCAAACGGGAGAGTCGCGCAAGAAATTGATGTCGCTTTCACGTCAATGCCAGCTCTCTTTGCTGACGAGAGAAAGGGGGAAAGAAAGAGGAAGAGTGCATTCTCTCATTCGTCATATTAGTTATTCCTGTCGTAAGCTATCTTCGTTTTCTGCCAATCCTCGCATATACTCCGGTTCTCTTTGGAGCATTACTCCAACGATTCCCTAGGCCGCTTTGAAACACCGTGACGCGCGGGAATATTGTGCAAGTCATTTGGACACATCAAAATAATCGCGTTGGCACTCGTGCGACTTTCCCCTTTGGAAGCCTTGATGGAAAGCTTGCACACGTCTTAGGAGGCGGGTATTATCGATGCTAGTACCGCTCGTGTTCTCTGCCTCCGTTTGTATAAACGGCTTACGGCAGGAGGAAGATGGGACTTCGAGAAGTCAAGCTTTATGATATTCAGAAATGCAGGATGCAGCCCCGCACAGCGGAGCACGAGCTTAAGTTTGTGAAGTAGTCTATGCAGATGGGAGCTTGTAACAGGTATGTTACAGCAGTGTATATTCAAAATCCCTTGCTAGCCCGTCGCAGTTCGATCCATCAGGGTCCCAGATCCAATTACAGCTGCGAAACAATCTTCCTTTCCATAGCTGTCTCTCGGCGAGCGGCCGGCCATCGTTCTCGATTCTTCGACTGGTCCCCCGGACCCGGCGAACTTGGACCGGGCTACAGGGTGGCCTGGAAATTAGCCGGGAGACCGAGGGTCAGCCAAAGTCGGCGATTACACCGGCTGGCCGGCCGATAGCTCCTGTCGAAAGTTGTTACCTGCTAGGAGCAATGAGCCGCTAGACAGTGCGAGCGTGGTCGAGGGGGTGGTCGAGGGGGTGGCGGGCGGACTGGCAGTAGTAACGAAGAAGCGAGCGAACGGCGAGCAGTGGGAGTCCGAAGGTTAGGAGGAGCGTAGGTAGCGTGGTCCGACAATAAGACGGGGTGGAGTAGCGGTCGGCAAAAAAGAGGGAGACAGGAGAGGCTCGTCAGGGCACGAGGCAAGGCGAGCCAAGGTAAGCCAAGGCGGCAGCCAGGACTCACTCAGCGAAGTGGAGGGATGAAGCGTGAATACAGCCAGATAGGCAGAAAGAGAGACAGAGCAGAGAGCGGAAAGTACAGGGCGAAGCAAGCCAAGCCGAAGCAAAGAGGCAGGCAGGCAGGCAGGCAGGCAGTCGCTCGGTGGCTCGCCAAGGAGAAAAGCCGGGGGCCTCGAGTCGGAGCAGGATGAGGCTGAGAGATCGAGGGATGCGACGCGACCGCGAAGGTGGAAGATAAAAGGAGAGGCATAAGGTGGTACGGAGACGGAGCAGGGCTGACGTAGAGACAGGCGAAGACGGTGTAACAGAGAGGGAGCGAGGGAACGCGGGAGAAAGACAGGTGGAGGGGGAGATTTGTGAAGGTACGGGAAAGCAGCGGAGGTAGCACACAGCAGTGGCAGCAGCAGTGCCCGGGCATCAGGGCACAGTTTCGTCGGCGCAAGCGCCAGCCGGTAAACCGTTCCTGGTGCGGGCTGCAGGAGGCAGAGGGTGAGAGCGCGAGAGAGATCCAGGTAATGGGGAAAAGAGGGTAAAAGCGGCGAGGGAGAGCGCCCGCGATGGAGAGAGAGGGGAGGAGAGAGAGAGAGAGAGAGTGGGTGAACGCGGCAGAGGGTGAGAGGGAGGCAGAGAGACAGGGAAAACAGGGGTAGCTCGCGCGCGCGGCAGAGAGAGCCGGCCAGGAATAGAGAAAAGGAGAAGTAGCACGGGGAACCCGAGGGATGCAGGGGTATAACTGGCGGGGGCGAAGGACGCGCAGGGGGCGGGTGGGTGTCGGAGGGTGCCCGTAGGAAGTTTATCGGCGGCGAGTGGCGGTGGGTGGAAGCGCTGTCTCCGGAGGTGGGGTTGGAGGTGGACGTGGTGGCAGTCGAGGTGGAGGTGGAGGCGCGAGCATACTCCGTATACACTGTGGGTTTCCAGGCAGCAGGCAGTCTACGGCCCGGGACAGAGGGACCAGGACCAGCCTCGACGAGGAGCGCTCTCCTCGTGGAAGCCCCTGCTGCCTTCCTCCCTCGCTCGCTCCCATTGATATATACGCGCCACCAGCTTTTTTCTCGCACCCCCGCCGGCCGTTCGTGACCTTGAACACACACACACCGGCGAACCTCCGACCCGTCCATGAATCGGTGCGCGCGGAAAGAGTCACTTTTCATTGAGAATTCGAGTGCTGAACAATGTTGAAATTGACGGCTGTCAGAGTGATCGAGTAAAAGAGTGGGATCTGGGAGCCGGCGATTCCAACCGCTTCTTCAAGGAGCGACAAGTGCCACCTGGTAGATGCTCAAGAGGAATCTCCAGTCTGGGATCAGTGGACGAGTGGAAATGACCGGAGCGATACAGCTAGAAGCTGCTGGGAGCACGTGCCACCCACGCAGAAGGCGCTCCAAGCGACGTCAAGTGCGCTAATTCGGGCTTGCCGCTGGGGAAAATCGAGTGAAAGAACCCCTGTGGAGAGAACCTTGCACACCGGAAGCGCACCGCGGTGCGCTCTTGTACCCCAAGCCTCCTCGTGGTATTGTACTTGCTTGGGGGCGATCGCCAGCGAGAATAAGTTCGGGCTTCCAAGGATGACTACCCGCTGGCCTAATTCCTTCGAGATGATCTTGATGATCGTCTCACTGGCGACGATCCTCATGTTCGTCGTGGTCGACGGTCATGGCAATGGACGCGGTAGTACGCACACTATCTATCATCACGGTAAGCTTCCTTCTTTTCTCGAAATCCTCTTGTACAGTTCGAAACCTACGAGCGACATTCTTGATGATTGTCACAGTGCTGAATTCCGAGGGAATCGTCAATCTGTGTTCAACTGAATTAACCACTTTACGCGCACCCCACCTTCCGATCCCTTCGGGGTTGTGCTTCGTTAGGTTTTCACGGCTCCGAGCCTCGGCAGCTTGGTAACTGCGTCATGTGTATTAGTGAGAAGGCTGTAAAAGTAAACCCGTAACGACAGGGTAGTCGACGATACTCGTACGCGTCTGAACGAGCGGCGTAAAAGTAGACGGTATAATCGCAATTTACGAGGACTGTAATCAAGAGACGGACGAGCGATTTCATAGGCGCATTTGTATCTATTTCGACACGCGAATGGGAGCACGGTGTGGCGCGCTAATCACATGACAGATAAATCTACGGGTGCATAAACGCTCTGATGGATGGATTTGATAATGGCTGGAGTTGTGAATTGTAATTCCCGGGCCGCGCTAATAGTGCGTACCGGATGCCATCGCTCGGAATGTCCAACAAATGAAAAACAAGTGGCATCGACTAAAAATCCCCAATGACAAATCACTCCCTGATCGAACAAGATCAATATTAATATCTACCGATAATAATCAAACTATCCCCGAAAGAGCTTCGAAATTCTTAAGCTTCGCTGCCCCCATCGCAGAAGGACACGTAATTCCTCGAGGGCGCTGTCGATGAAACGAAAATGACAAGGACGAAAGATCGCTATCATGCCGAGCGATAACTTACTCGCCAGCAGCTCAATGGGAGCTGATTGAAAACCGTTTCCCGGAATCCGGCTTTGGCGTGTTATTCTTTTTCCACACCGCGACAACGGGCGTGCGAGAGTGAGAGAGGGAGGTTAGAGGTGGACTGTCGTTGAAACGACAGTGGCGAGAAATGAAGTAGTGGCCGAGTGGACTAGTTCGAACGCGACCAGTGGATCCGTGGATTCGCGCAGTGCGATCCGCGGATAACGATAGAGAGGAAGCCGCGCGCGCGCGCACACACACATAAACGCGTATTGACAGGTGGAGGGTGTGAAAATGAATTTTTGACAGGCCATCGCCAAATGTCTATCGCTATGCCACGGAGCGTGCGACAGTTTTTCGATGGACTCCGCAAGTGAAACCGCCCCAAAACTCACGCTTTGTTTACGACAGGGACTCCAACACGCGCACATAAATTGCGTATGCATGCGCGATCCAGGCTAATATTTTACCAGGTAGATTGAAACGAGATTATCCTTTCGTTCCGCTGAATTATTCTCACCTCCGCTGCTCTCTCGCAGTCCCCGTCACCGTGCGCTAGCTCGCATTAGGAGCGGCCTGAATTAATCAGCCAAGCTGAGGTATCGGAGACACGGGCTGAAGTGAACACGAGCTACCGGAACGACGACGCGTGCAGGTTCAACTGTGCGAGTCTGCCTACTGAATTATTCTCGTTTCTCGATCGCCGAGATTCTAATTCCATTTCGGCCAAGACACTCCAGCAGGAGCTCGACAGATCTCGCATTATTTTTGATCAGTCACCAATCCCTTGCCCCCCTCTGTCTGTTGCCCTCTGTCTCGTACGCGCGCCCATTAAACATCGGCGAACTGCCGGCGCGACGTTAATTATCGATCGTGCGAAAAAAAATTGAATGCCTGCCAGATATCCGCCCCAAGTCTCGCGACGCAGTATCCCTACGCTTTCTATCCTTCCTTCTGGCGTGGTAGCCTCGTGGAAAGCAGCACCGGTTGCATCGGTGGCGAGGGGCGAAAGGCGGCCGCCGGGGTTTGCATACGTGCGCCGCGATGCATGCACGATGACACTTGCCGCGTTGAAATGCGTAATCGAGTATATTCAACGTGTCCGCCGCCGCCGCCGCTGCCGCCGACGAGGCCTCATCCCACATCGCCGCGTCCCTGCACCCCCGGGCCCAAGGGGTAATGAGGGATGCTGCGTGCGCGCAATATCGCCCCGGGGACACGCCAGGGATCCATTCAATTCGGCGGCAAGGAAGAGGCCGGCTTTATTTCTCGCCAGCCGTTAATTAAGAGCAAGTACTGCCGGGATGATGCTCCGCCGGCGGGGATAAGAAAGCAAGGGGCGAAGGGGGCGAGGGGCCAAGGGCGCGGGGGAGTAAGGAGAGAGCGGGAAAAGTGTCATGATATCATCCGGGAGCACGCGCCGCGCAGCTTAACGAACGCCGTCCGAGACTCCTTGGCTGCTTGGTACCTAAGGTCAACGTGGCCGAAAAAAGCCACGAAATGTACTCCGGGCGAAGCGAGCGTTCAACCCTTCGCCATTCAAAGCCCCCGGGGCAAAAAGTCATTTCGTCGGCGCCACACGCTTTTTACTGGGCCAAGACGTGCCATGTGTTGCCATACTTACGCTACCGTTTGCGGAAGCTAACCCCTCTCGACGGCTTCATCTTTTTTCCCTTCCATTCGCACTCACTTCGGCTGCTATTGTGGCTCCGCTGCGCAGTAATTGCAACGGGCGGCCTGCCTAGCCCCGAGCTCTTGTTCCTTACGTAGTGCTGAGACTCACGTGGATGCGTGTCATTTGGGGTAGTGGAAAAAGTCTTGTCCACTGGATAATTCAGATGTTAACTTCAAATGAGAAGTCCAGATGTTAACTTCAAATGAGAACTTAACGATTATACTGAACAATCTGAAGAAGAAGATCTGTAGGATCCACATGCTGCAGTAGAAAGCATTATTTTAAAAAGTATTATTCGATACTTTCGTGTAATATTTATGATGGTCTACAGAAAGTGTTAGAAATTAACGTGAACACCAATGCATTTGACTATTCATTACTGCGCCATTTTCGTGGAACTCACTGAACCCCTGAAGAGATTTCTCCAAGAAAACGCGAAACGGTGGATTCCCGACGATAAGATATTGTCCACCCTCTGCTCGTCGCAGAGAATCCAGTGGGCAGGTACGTGTCCGAAAAGTATATATGTATTGTGGCACCCCCGAAAAAGAAAGAGACGCACACTCGTACGGACGAGACACGGGCCAGCCTTTCATTCATACGGTCTCCTCTGACTCCGCACACGTCGGGAGGCCGCGGCGGCGGCGGTGCGGTCTGTACATGCGGGACGACGTTTTTTCCACACGACGTGGCGCGGAAGTATGAGGGGGATGGATCGTGGAGTGCGGGGCCGCGGGGGGCCCGGGTTGAGCGGGCTAACTTTTCGTGGCCGCGGCTGCGAGTACACTTAAGGCCGCAAGATGCAAACCGGAGATGGTGGTTTACCTTTCCACATTATGCGGTCGACGTGGAAGCACGACCACGATGCAGGATTGAAAGCGTAGTTTAAGCTTTCCGGCAGCCGGAGCGCGAAGGGGAGAGAGACGGAGAAAGAAAAAAGGAGAGTGAGAAGGGGTGGAAGTAAGAGAAAAAGAGTGGGAAAAAAAGCGAGATGGCGGGAAGGGTAGTACCGAGAGAGAAGCGACGGCCAGAACGTCGGCAGACAGGGGAGGGAGAGAACATCGCGCAACGACGGGATGTCTGAAATCGTATGCAGGGTGACCCAGTTCGTCTCAACAGTTGGAACTCACGATTCCGTTATTAAGAAAACTTCGGGCCCCTGCTTCCGCCCCGGTATGAATTCACCCCCTCGAGGCGGAGATTGGTCTGGCAACTCCCACGCTTGTTGCCAAATTTGTTTTCATCCCATGGATGAGATGCATGTCTGCCTGCGCACCACACGATTGATCGTGCATCCTTCTCCTCCTCAAGCCGGACAAGCTTCAATGGCCTCAACAGGAAAACACGCGTTTCGAATTTGCCCTCTTTCCCTTTCGCCGGCGCATCCTCTTGCGAGCTTGGTCCCACACGAAAAGAAACTGAGACTCGAACGACTTGATGTTCATTTGATCTGTCTGTGTTGTTGACCTTTTGTCGCCGCCGCAAAGCAACCTTTTTTACCTTTGTTAATCGAGATCCAAATAAACGAAAGGATGTATAGCGTATAATGTACGACTGGCTGTGACTGTCCCTGCTATTTTAAGAATACTCATTCTAATGGAGAGCATCCGTGGACCAAAAAAGCACGAGGAATGGCTATGTACAAATTGGGTGTGCATCTACAATATTTTACGGCAGGATTTGCGGGCAAATAAAAGCTTACAAGCTTCTTCGAATGTTCAACTCTCCAAAGCTATTTTTCGACTACCTCGGTAAGCACATGATTTTGAATTGTGTAGTAATTGGTGTTCCCAGTTTTCGCCAGCAATTTACTACAGCGTTCGTGCCTTTAGACTATTTCCTTACTATAACAACTCACTTTCTTCGAATAGTTCAATTGTCTCTTAACAATTTGCACTCCAGTCTCTACTTTGGCGCCGTTCTGGTGGCTTTGGTGCGCAGTGTGCGAAAATCAACTCAGCACTCTAGAGGAGTTATGGGAGCAGCGGTACTTTAGGAATACAATCATGCTGAACGTTAATTCGCAAAGTTTCGCGAATAAAAGTCCATAAAAATTGCTTAACGGATCACTTTAAGTTGGGGGATATTAAGGTGGGTGGAAGTCGTGGCATTCGTGGAGCAGACATTCAGTGTTTCTATATAGTCGCGACGAGTAGTGGTATGGTAGTTGGGCGAGACATGCGGGGAAAATTTTATGGCTGTTTCACTAGACTGCGCCGAACTGAGCCCGAGCGACAGTACGTGCTGCCTTTTATAACCTGTCCCCCCCCCCCCCCCCCCTTTCCTTTCTGCACCTCTCATTCATTTCTATGGCCCCATTACCAGTGTCCGTTTAATTTTTTACATTACTAGTACGGCAAAACAGTCTTTAATTCCGTCGTCGGGGTTCCCGTGCAGCACCGAACTGAATCGGAAAGGCGAGCTCGCTTCGGGCGTGTAATGGGAGTTCCAGTGGGTTGGTTTCATATTGCCCGATACACTAAGTCAGTTGCACGAAAGAGAGACTTAGCCTCTTAGTTACTTACTTACTCACTTACTTACTTACTCGCTTACGTACTTACTGACTTACTCGCTCCCCCCAAGATAATGAAAGTCGACGGTATAACGTGCAGTTTTGCGAAGTAATCGAAACTCCCTCCGCAATTTTCTGCTGGTGCGCCGCCGTCGCCGTGTGCCCCGCTTTTTCTAATGGTGCAATAAATGTGTAAAATATGCCCCGGCCCCGACGCCAACTTCTCCCCGGATGGTCGCTATCGACTGCTAAAAATTGAACGACCCCGAACGCCGTCGCCCGGTATGCCTGGTAGCATAAGTGATGACGGGGCTCCTTCAGTTCCACATTGACGAAGTTTAGACTCACTTGCCCCGCCGCGGATGTTTATTACTAAGACTACCCATCTACCGTCATCCTCGTATTATGATTATGATTCATAGCTCGAGGTCACGTTATATTATAAACTGCTCAATAATTTCCCTTGTAACTGAAATTATCTTTCCAATAATTACCATCTCCGTTCGTTGTCTGGACGAGGAGAAACTCAAATCATAAAAGAGGTACAGAGACTGAAATTTGAAAGATATTATTATTCCAGTTATTGATGACTGGACCTATCACCAAATAATATATTCCACTAGCTCGCCTGGGCAAAATTATGGAATAGTGCACTGTGTGTCATATCATTTTATCTATTTCACTCGTATCGCCTCTCATCCGAGCAAACCGAAACCATATATGATCTCGCCAAAGCCGAACTCTACAACGATATGAAATAACAAAGTCGACACGGCATACCCCTGTCGCTACCATTATAGATCAATCTCGCGCGGCTCTTGCCCAGACAGACACGCGTGTCATCCAAATGCGGAGACGGGCGACAACTGAGAACGAGTACCTCGCGGATCCCGCGTTCGAGAATATGCTATGCGACTATACACAGCGTCGCCAAGCCGATAGAAACTTTCACTCTAACTCTTGTCAAGATAAACTCAGCAGACGCGCGCAAATAATATATGCTATATGCAGCCAGGCAATATGTATTGCTAGTGCAGCAGTGAGACAGCCCGCGTAATTTTGACGTTAGCCGTCTCGACGCCACTCCATTCTCCATGCACAGCAACACACTTTCATTCAACTTGTGTCGCGGCGGACGTACACGCTCGAGGAGTTTCTCCTCCCGGCACGGCCCGATACGAATTCCTCGAGCGCCCTCGTAAATCTGATACGAAATTATATATATTTTTTCCGGCCCTTTCCGCCCCAACGGCGAGCGGCGCGCGCTGGTAATAAAGGGAAAGTTTGACAGTGCCGCTCTTGCAAGGATTTAATGGCGCTGCGGAAGAATAAGAACCCGAGATAAAGGCTTGCGCTGTTACACTGCACACTGCGGGCCCGCGTGTCTTTCGTTTCTTCGGCTAAAACTTTCATATTTCCTTATCTTTTGTTGCCTTCGCTTGTCCTTTTTCCCCGGCGCGCCATATTATGGATTATGCAGACGTCGCCCCGGTGGTATCGCCGTGGACCTTCTCGCCATTTCCCCATTCATTATAAATGCGCTACAATAACGAATATCGAATATATCTGCCGGCCGATATCGTTCGTGAGCGAAATTATGCATCGCAAATGCGAATACGAATAAATTTACTGATTCATGTATGAAGCTCGTATCATGTGATATCATCTATAACCGTACCACTTACTATAAACTATGCAGGCATCGAAAAAAATGTCCAGGGAAATGTAGATTTCATTGTCCGCCCTCATTCAACTGCGCTCCAATCTATGCCACGCATTATGAATCGGGTAATCATGTTAAACGCGAAATGAAATTGCTCTGTTCATCGGGAGGTTCACGAGGCTACTCGTTGATGTAATGGAAAGTCAGTTAATATTCTGAAACAGGCAATATTCGGGCGACTTGGCTTCGCCAGCGTCGCTTTGGGAAGCCAGTAGAGCAAGCAACTGGAAAGAGAGTGGCTGGTTGCTTCGATCGCGAAAGTACCAAGGAAACGCTGGCACACGTCGCGCGAGGTAGAGAGTTAGTTGGTTTAATGAGAACGCCGACGAAGAAATTTAATATCCTAGGTCGCGGGTGAAAACCGACCGCTAGTAGGGAGCCGGTCTCGTTGGATCGTCGGATGAAAAGGGAGCCGGGAAGGCGGCGGCAAGCGCTGTGTACATGTACTTCTGGGAACAGAGGGAATGTCGGCAGTCGCCGCGATCGTTATTAGGAAAACTTGGTCGCCGCGCCGGTGGTACGAATTTTCGCCGGCCTCCCGGCCATGGGGGAAACGGACCGCTTGCCAAATTTATCATCGAGCGCAACCTGCAGCCGAACCACTATCGATCACAGCTTTTTTCGGCGGCGCAAACGATCGGCAAGAGGTAACTGGAAGTAACTGGTAAATCTCCGCCGTCGCTACTGGCAAGCTACTATGCTACCACTACTTGCCACAGCTACACTACTACTCGTCCGGAGTATTTTCATCGTAGCTGGCTGGCTGGCAGTACAGCATCGCTGTGCCCGAACTTCGCGATGATTCATTAGAAACGGTACCGCTGTGCTTTCGGGACGCGGCGACGCGGTGGTATTGAGAATTCAATGCCCTGCCAGAGGAGAGTCGGACAAGTTTTCGATTAAATCAATCGGCGAGGCGGCCCCGGCCATCCTCCAACTTTCGCCCGGCTGTTATTTGAATCTTAGCAGAGTTTAAACATCTTCAAAGTTCTCCGGGAACGAACGCCGAACGCCAAGTGCGAGACAGCGAGGCAGGGCCATTGAAAAAGTGGAACTTTTAAATCCTTCGCCCGCCTCTTCTTATCCTTACCCACCCCCCTTTCGTCCCTTTCGCCGAACCTACTGTCTAAATAATCGCATGGGAGATAGCGCATTTGCAGCTCGAATATTTACGACCCTACCTAGAGAGGTCTTGTCGAGGCTCTAGAGCCTTTGCAGACATCAGGTGTCTGTGATATCGAGTGCTTCGAAAAGTGTACATTTACACTTCTGAAGTAATTACTTTAAAATCGGGATTTTTCCGCACACTAAGGGAATATTACCAATACGATATTAAAGCTCATATCTCAGTCTATTGTGCTGACTTAGAGAGGTAGCTTGACTTTATTTCTCGGGGTTGGTAGTTCGGTCAAAGCTGACCACACGACTATGCTGTACACTACTTCTTTGAGTCTTCTCGACACTCTTGGCATCCGGTGCATTCGAATCTCGAGGAAGTATACTCTCACCCTCTCTTCCTCTGTCTGTACGTCTCGCCCCCTTTCTCCCCCTCTCGTCGCACAAGAGGTTCGACCGAGTATCTGGCAGTCGAGGGTGCCTTCGGCTTCTCGTGCGGTGGCCTCCTCCGATTATTACGATCGGCGATCGCCGTTGCATCCAAATGTTCGCTAGATGCGCTGACTCCGCCACTTCCGAGCCACTCGCTCGGATTTTTATTGCCAGGTATTTTTCACGCGCAGGACGAATGTGGCCGGCGGAATGGACGCGGGGGAGTGAGGGACACGCAGGATCGAGAAGCGACAACTGTAATTAAATGGACGAGCGGTAGATATTTTATCGGTGTGCCGAGGTCGCGGTAATTACGGGCTTGTATGAATGTTCAATTTTCACAGTCCAATCGATACTGTCAACGTCAACGACGTTAAGGACAATTAGCGTTATCTCTCGCGCCAAACACCCGCGCCTCGACCGGCCGCGGCGCACTTGTCGCTGTGCATGCGAATTTATGCAGTCGCGGTCCTTTTTTTTCAGCAACGGCACATCCCCGGTACTGCGCATTCCCAGCGGGAGTGTGAACTCGCATTAGGCACGTACCGGAGCATATTTAATTAGCCCGGCTTTTTGTGCGTGCACGCGCGCGTCTTATTGATATGCGAGGGTAAAGTGTGAGAGTGCGCGCACTCGCCCGCCGCTCGCTAATAACCGGCGAATCGCTGCAAATATTTAACAGCCAGCTTTTTAATTCCACAGTGCAGCGCACAGCCGCCGCCGTTGCTGCCGCCGTTGCTGGCGGGCGGTTACGCGCTGCCAGTTCAGCGTGGCGGTGCGAACATATTATGCCGAGTGTGTGCCGCGGGATAAAAAGAGGTATGCGGAAATAGAGAGGAGGGGTGGGGCCGGGGGTGGCTCGGAGAAATTCCGCACGAATGCCATAAATTCGGCTGGTGGTCGCGCGAAATTTTTTTGTAATCCTCTCGCAATCCGCCGGCCTGTTTGTATGTTACCCCCCTCGCTCGCCCGCACTGTGACGGCACTTTTTGCGTAAAACGTATTTCACTGCCAGTGCCGTACCAGGTTTCCTCGTTGCGAGTGCGGGTATTAAATAAAAGGTAAACCGGACGCTTCGTCAATCAAAACGCACCGCCGCTAATGCCCGTGCCGATCTCGATCACTATTTTTTCTCTGCCTCTACTGGCCGTCAGGTAGAATCCTTCCAGCGACGGGTTCGCAGTGCCTGCGATCGCATATGTATATTATTGTTTTGAAACATGTCTCCAGAGGCAGCTGTGGTGGAAGAGAGGATGTGGTAGGAGAGATTGTCTGTTTCGGAAAGCCCGTACGATTTTCCAGTTCAACGTGAGGTCGAACGTGATGTCTCGTCCGGAGTGCTCCTTGCTTCACTCCTTTCCCTGCAGTGTGATTCATTTCCACTCGCCTCTTGCTCGCGAGATCGCTTTGCCTTCTCGTCCCCTTTCTCTGTCGTCTATCTTGCCTCTGTCTCTCTTGTCCCCCTTAGCTGACGGGATGCAGCAACCAGCAAGCCGTTGACTCGGGATCGAGTGTTCCCTCGCGCACGAGGCTCTTTCGAGCGAGTGCAAGACCTGCGTCACTGGTGCATCGACTCGAGGCCATCGAAGCCGTTGTCGCACAATTGCGGCACGACTGACTGATTTGGGTTACAGCGGCGCAGCCATGTCAGCCGGAGCCAGCATCGGGACACCGGCCGCTCGGCTGGCAGCGGCCGTACACTGTGCATGGAACCTCTCCCTGCCCGGCGAGAGCCCGCCCGGCCGGGTCCTGCGGATTTCATTGCCGGGCATTTTTCACGCGGCCGGAAGCGCGCGGACAAAAGTAATTAAGCCCGGGGCGATAAACGCACCGGCTGTATTTTATTGGGCCAACTGAACTCCCACGGTGCCGCCCGGCTGACGGCTCTATTACAATGGAGATAACGAAACCGACCGCGCCGAAACTTCGCCCCGACACTTCTCCGCCGATTCGTTTCGGAAACACGCGTTAGCCTTCGCTCTCGCTCCAGGTTGGAGCGGAGATAACGATGACGCCGAAACTTTGCCACGACACTGCGGCTGATTCGTGCGAATCAGCTCTTCCTCTCTCTCTCGCTCTTTCCCATAGATTCTACCTGTCGTTCTTACCAGATCTCAGAGCGTTACGCGGCTGTTTTGCCGCGGCGAAATTTCGGCCGGATGATTCGTGCTTGCGGGGCTTGCAAGCGGCGCCGAGAGTGACGTTTATGAATTCGCCGCTCCATCGATCTTGCCTGTCTAATTGTAAGTTGGCTGTGATTGATCGCGCGCGCGCGCGCGCGAGTTCCTGCGGGCGATGATTCCGCCAGATCGCGCGATTAAAACTGGCGCGTGCGTTGCGTCCGGGACGGGGTTGGCGCGGTCGCATCGGCAATTCCAAGTATTGAAACTGCAGAGCGCGAGGGCACGATGCGGCGTCGGCGGCGGCCAATGCCCTGGTTTCTCTCGGCGCATCGCTTTATTGCCATTTTCTATCGAGTTCCGCCCGGCGAGTTTCGTCCATCGATTCGGCCGCGCGCTCTTCCTCTGATTAATGACGAGCATGCGATAAGGAGGTGTACACCGAGAGTAGCGGAGCGTAATCCCCCGAGCAAATTGATGCAGTGCTCAGCTTTATCTTAATATCATCCCGTCGCCGGGTGATTATGAGTTACGAACTTACTTGGAGCTAAAGAGCCCGAGATACGCCGGCGTTGCCTCGCTTATCGGGCAGCATATTTTTTCCGGTGTCGACGAGAGCGGACGGGCAGCCAGCCGGGCAGGCTGCTCGCTGCAGTCTGCTCGTAAATTGAAAGGGCATTTGCCGCGGCGCTCGACGTCGCCGACGTCCCAAGCTCCAAGCTGGCGTCCGGCGCACGCGGCGGCGGCGGCGGCCGCGTTCGATCGGGAAACGGGGGTGGTTCCGCTCTTCGAAATTACAACGTATCGGCTCGTTAATTTCCATTCGCTTAATTTTCGCCCGCTCGGGCTCCCCTTACTGGCTGGCGCGCGCGACAAGCAGCTGGCGGAGAAAAATATTCCCCATGCCGGCTGGTTGGACGATACGTCTCGACTTCAGCTCGTCCCCGCCAGCAAGTAGCTCGCTGTCTCCCACTGGCTCGCTATCACTACCCTCCCACGTATCCACTCTACCCACTGCAGGCCGCTGTGTCGCGCGTTCATTCGTTCGTTCGTTCCTTCCTGCGGATCCAGGTCACCTTAAAATTACTACGCTTCGATTCCTGCCCGTATCGACCTTATCCGCTCGCTCGGCGAGCGCGGCGATGTTAAATTATAATCGAGCGTACCCGGAGCGCGCGTGACCTCTCCTCGCTAAAGAGGACGCCGAGTGCGCGAGATTAATCCTACCCACCCTCTTTCTTCCAACCTCGGGATCCACTCGAGAGGCATCCGACGGTTTACTTGCGAGCATTGTGCCGCGGCTTTCGCGTCCGGCGAGCGGAAGCTGGCCACTGGCGAAGAAGATGCCCGATCCCCGAGCTCGCGAGCTCCCACCGAGAACCATCCAGCGAGGAATCCGCGCAAGAGGCGGAGAAAGCTCCTGAAAGTGCGGGATATATTCAACCGGCACGGCGAGGGAGGTGCACGCAAACCCGTGATGGAATAGAAAAGCAGCCGCGGGGTGGAAGTGCGAAAGCAGAAAAGCGGGAAAGCGAAGCCCCACCGGCAATGGCCAAGAGCATTAGAAAGGCCGAGAAGCTAGAGTGGCGAGGCGGTGAAGAGTGGCGCATAAGCGGATGCTGGTTAAAAAGGAATGGCGCGTGCATAGAGGGAGGCCTTTCCCTGCTCGAGTAAGAAAGGCAGGGAAGAGGGAAGGAGGGAGGAGGAGTAGCGCGCAGAGAGACGGAATTTCGAAGAAGGTGAAATACGGGACAGGTGGTCGTCCCTATCAGATGCTCCCATGCTCAACGGTAAGCCTGCGACGTCTACACTGGGAGGTACCTAATTCCATCCTCCGGGATTCCCTGATATGTCCTGGGACGGTATATACCACCGTTGGAGCAGTTAATGGAAAGAACTGTTAAGCGTTTCGCCTCCGCAACTCTCGAGAAAGGGAAGCTTCTTTCTCCGGGATTCACCTGGCACTCTTCCCCCTCCAGGCCCGAGCTTCGGACGACGATTCGTCCCCAAGGAGTTTTACCAGGCTCTGTTTGCCCACAGTTTTCGACCGCTTAATTGCTCGTTTTGCCAGTTGCGCGAGAATATATGAGCCCTTAACTTGATGCCCTACTGGGGAGCTCCGCGCTCTGCTACTATGGCTCGCGTACTTGCCCCTCTTCTCGTGCCCTCCGGCGGAATTAGCCAACTGCGTGCTGGTGTTAGTGTTATTGGTCGATTAAGAATGCGAGAGCATTCTTAAGAATGGCTCCTTCGGCGGAACTCTGTAGTTGATTGCGCACGCCAAGTGCATTGCACAGGTCGGGAGATATTTGCCTTCGGGTGTACTCCGCCGTGTACGAACGGCAATTGCGTCCGATTCCGTATCGGAGTGACTGGATACTTAGGCAACTTAAGATAGGAACAGTTTCTTGGTACTGCAATCGTTAGTGAAGTTATTGGGTAAATGTATTGCACTGCATTCTAATCGTTTTACGAGATCTCGTAATCTTCGATTTTCCATTGTAGATTCCAGATGTTGTTAAATGCGTAGATATACCGGGAGGTTTCGCATTAATGAAGTTCTTTTTAGAACTGAAGTCTGGGAACTTTGAAAAATCCTGATACCAAGTTCAACGATGGTAGACTTATTATGTATTCATTTATGCGCTATACTTTGTAACCTCTTGCTCCCAGTGGTTCAAAGTGAAAGAACCTTTTTTGATCTGGTTTCATTAAACACATGTAGTCTACTACAGGTGTCTGGGGGTAATGTTAAAAACTTTCTTACTGTTGATAGTATTTTTATCCGAGCAGTTTCCAAAGAAAGAAGAATAAAATCGCTGTTAATGATTAATTTTATTTAAAGCTAACCAAGGAGAAATCTCGCTAGGAGGGATAGAAAGATTTCATGAAAAGAGAGTTTGATAGAAAGTACTTTTGGGCGCAGCGAGGAGTTCGGTCCACGATAGGACTTGTCTAATTCGTTCTTAAGGGATTTCCTGATACATCAGGGATTCGATCGCGTGGATACCGGTTAATGGAGAGGAAGGTTATCCTCTGGGACAAAGGGACTTCTCGTTAGGTCGCCCCTTTAACCGTCTCACTAAACTCTCCTGACGTCTTGAGCTTAAAATCCCGAAGGACTGCTTGTCACTTCTCTATCTCCGGGCCAGAGTCGCCATCCCCCTCCCGTTCTCCCGACAAAGACCGGCTCCTCTCTGTTCTTCAGTTCATCACACATTCCATTCTGGTAATTGAGAAATCCTCCGTGTAACCTCTCGCTCTTTCATGCAACCCTTTGCTCTTTCCCGTCGGAGGATTTTCGTACCTCGTCATCCACTGTTCTCCGTCCATCACGGCTCTGCTCGCGCCTGCAGCCCTGATCTACATATGTAGCGGACCTAATCGTTCGCATAAAGATTTCCCGGCGATAAAAATTCCTGTCATTCTCGGGACCCGCTACTACAGCTGTAACCGGCGATCCTTTCCCGGGTAATGGACATTTTATGGTAATACTCGAACGACCCTCTTTCGGAATCACTTTTAATTCTACTGGCGAGCCCCGCGCTGCTCTCCGATGTCTCATCGGATCTTCCTGAAATATTACTGACCCAATGCGCCACCCTTAATTAGAGCCCGAAAATACGGTGATTCTCTTCGACACGTCACGAGAACGAATCGGTGGGAGTATATATTGTTAGAACACACTCGTACTCAGAGGGGATGGTTTATAAAAGATAAATGAGCTCGTGCAGCTTGTCTTTTTAATAATGGACCGAATACTTCGATGCAAACTAGAGTTCACGAAAAGGTCCTACTATATAACAGTCAGATATTTTGGGATTGGTGATGATGGCCATTCATTGTTAATGAGAAAGGGAAAATCTGTCGTGACTGGGTGCCAGACATAGCTTATAACATTGTTAAACGGCGGCGACTGGGGTGACAGGGGAACGCTATATCAGAGCATTGGATCATATCACAGAGGTATCTTAGTATGAGATTCCTATTGTTACTTCTGTACGGCTGCCCACTGTTCATTGACTGAGCGTCGTAAATCAGATGGAATTCCCTATCAATGGCGGTAGCAATTAGTCTAGGTCAGTAGAAAGGGCCAACCGGGCGGTTCCCTTTCGGCTTTAATTTATGCCCTCTCGGCCCATACGCGCCGGGGCCACGTCGTATCGGAATACAATTTCTATGCGGTGCTCCGCACATGGGCATTCCATATAGGATTATGTGACATATCGCTTGGACCGGGGTATCAATAACTCGCTGCTACGAATTACGAGTGTGCCATCCCCACGCAATCTTTCAATCCTCCTCGAAGGCGATAACCACGGCCATGAGAGTCCTTCCCGCCCGTGTACGTTTGTGTAGGTGTCTGTCTGCTGTGTTGCAGGGTCGACACATACACAGTCACGTTTTTCTCAGGATGGGAGTGTAATCTGTTTAAAAAGTCGAATGCGTTCTGATTTACACGCTCGTTCCTGTAGTCCCGCGAGGCCGGCGCCCTTTCACGGTAAGACGAAGTGCGGGCAAAGATTTGCGATGAGAGAAACTTTCCACCGCGCGCGCGCTCCCGGGAAGATTAAGGTGCCCGGCAACTCGACTCTCTCTCCTCCATATCTTTAAGTTCACTCGTCGCTCCGGCCTTTACGGCACCTTAAAAAGACACTTTCGGCCAGCCAGGTGGAGCAGGAGACCGGCAGGGGGAGTAAGGATAGTCGCCCCGCAACTAGCCGGAACTTCCTGATTAAACTTTTACGGGGATCCCAAAATTAATTACCCCCGCGCGCGCTCGAACTTGTTTTTAACGTAATTAAACGTAATGAACAGAAAAAGACGCTCCGACGGACCGACTGGTGCAAAGGGGTCGTCGGCGGAGACGAGGGCGGGAACTCCCTGAGAAAGTAATCCTCGTTTCCTTAATTCGCCGAGACTAATTGAATCTTCTTGCCATCGGCGACGACCAGAAATATTGATGAGCCGTGTTGCTCGTCAACGCCGTTAATCACGTCTTCAAGCGCCGGTGTTCTTTCCGCCTTCTAAGAAAATACATATATTTCATCAGAGAACCGTCCCAGAATCCCCTCCACTTATTCACCCTACAAACTCCTCAGCGACTAACAATAACTACCCGCTCGGCGCGATTTACATTCGCGGGAAATACGGATGAAGCACACCTATGGATAAGACCATACGTCTTCATCTTCACTGGCGAAAAATCACCTCCAGACTCGGTGTCATCAGCTGGCGGCATGATTGAAGATCACGGCATCCATTCGGAAGTCCCGGTCCTTCAGGAGGAGCGAGAGACAGAGGGGGGGAAATAGAGAGAAATTCGGGCAGAGACGGGGTAACCATTTTTCTCGGGGAATGCGCGAGGATGCCGACACATTTCGCAGACACCTTTTCCTATGCGCGCACAGCCAGCTTCCAACCAGGCGGTGGTCCTCGCATTGCTACTGGCACGCCGCGCCACCCCGGTAGCACGCCGCCACCCACCACCTTCTTCCCGCCGCCTTTTTTTTAATGCGACTTTTACGACGCGCGTTTTCGCGCTACAAGCTTTTGCTTTTTATTTGATGGTCGTCGGGCGTTTCACGCGGCCTTGTAGCCGCGCCCGAGCACGGTCCGCGCGCACTCGTGGCTGCGAGTTCCCTCCACGGGTATATCCGTCTTGGCATACACTGTATAATTCGCAGCCCGCGTCCCGTCCATGGCGGATGCACTTACGAGCAGGAATGTACTTACGCGGGTCTCAAGTCGGCCGCTTACGAGAACTGCCTCTCCGACGGCGCATCTTTCTTCGCTTTAGCTTCGCCTATTAATGAGTCGTGGCTCCTTTCCTCCCCCATTTACCATTCACTCGCACTGCTCTCAGCTCTCCTTCAGCTTAAGGAGCGGTCGAGTGTGTGTTTTTCTCCTCGGGGAAAGCTTGCCTCGGCTAAAGATCCGGTTTGGGAGACGCGCGGTCGGAGGTAAGGCGCGCGCGTCTACAGGTGAACTGCTTGCATTTGACGCGCGTATATGCACGATAATAGCTATGATATGCGCTCGAGCAGGTGTTTATGAAGACCACTTATCGCCGCGCTTTGGTGCCTCGGCTCGGCCTCCGCGCCCTCCAGTATGCTCTTCAGCTCTGCACTGTGCCTTGGCTGACTTGCCTCCCCCGATTAACGAGGGCTCCCCGAGCGCACTTACCTCCTCTCCACGATTTTCTGGCTTCCCAGTCTCTTTCTGCATAACGGAACGGATCTTTATGTCAGCGATAACGTTGCCCTGCCCGGCTACCGTGCGCGTGTGTACGTGTACCTACTCGTGCGACCCACTCACGGCCTGGACACATATGAGGGTCAAGCGGACCACTTATCGCGAGACCCTCCTCGAGCTGTCAACGACACCATCACAGCCGTTTACCCTCCCTTACTCGTCCACTTCTTTCGCTCGCGCGCCCGATTACTCTCCCCCCGCGGCAACGCTTTTTGTCGGAAGGACTTTTTTCGAATTTGATAACGCACACCCTTCCACCAGAACCCTCTCTCCTCTCTCCTCTCTATCCGCGAGTTAACCCTCATCCCTTACATCGACGCTAGCAGCGGAAAAAGCTCGAGGGGTCGAATTAATCAAACGGAGAGTCCAAGTACCGAGCGCTTCGATTTCATGACACCTCCGCTTTAAGGATATCCAAATTACGGCGTTGATTGAGATTGATGTGTTTTTGGTAGTTGAGTATCCAGGCTGGGATAAACATGAAAGGAGCGCCGAAGCATTTTATCGATTCACTTATGATTGAGTCGAGTCGAGTCCTGCTCGACTCGCTCGAGTAATTCCCAATCGATAACCAATCATTAATATGCACGTGCCTTAGTTCTGAGAGCTGAGAAGAATATATGCAATCTTTCGCGGATACACGACACGTGGAATGTATAATGGTTCGCAAAGTACTACTTGCATCCTGCCTCCAGCAGCCAGGACCAGGAGTTCATAAGTTTTAAGCCGTTCTAACACACGATCGCGGAAAGATTATTGGGAAGCAGTGCAAGTTCGATGGTGCATGTACCATAATGCATAAGCACCACATCTCATTTTCCCATGGAGCTTAGGTTCCTTCGCCTGCTGATGGGGGTGGGGGGTAGCTCGTTGACCCAAGTAAATTGCAACGGGCGAAGTAGCCAACTTCCCCACGAGTATCCTTCTCATCTGGGGAAGCCGAACTGTACACGAAAGTTTCTTACTCCTCGGGGCGAGGGTATTCTGAAAACTCGTTTGATTTTTTTTTCTATGTTCGTTTTTCTTTCACCCTTTTTTTAAATTGTTACACTTTCCTGGATGCCCGGAACCCACCCAGAGCTCTTCCTCATTTAGTTCACCACCTTCACTCGCTATTGTTTCGATTACTGGAAAGTTTCAAGTTATACATAGTATAAACAATTTAATTGCACGGTGATATCAAATTAACGGGAGTCCGTTTTTCCAAGCTGGCGTTGGTGCAGTAATTAATTAAAGGCGAAAATTACTCGGCGCCGGTGAAAAGTGAGCGCGCGCGCGGCTATAAAACAAAATTCTATAGTCCATGCGCACCCCAGTCTACAGGTATGCATGAACATCTGTAATTCTGTACCCGAGAGAATCGGCGGACCAATCAGAGAAGAATTATAGGGGACCGCGCAATGCACAATCCATTTATACTCACCTTTCCTCGTGTTAGAAAGAAAATTTATATGTGCAATTTGTGTCAAAGCGAAGTATGGTTTTCTCCAATGACGCAAAGTCTTGGTAAGGCATGTCACTTCAGAAATTCCTTAAAATAGTGTATCGCTATTGTTATTAATGCACGTTCAAAACGAATTATTAATTGCCCATCCCGCTTACCGCCCCTCGTTATGATTCGATTCAAGCTAGGTGGACAGTGGACACAAGTTTTTAGAAATACCATTTCTCATTGCACCTTCCGTTTATTCTTCCCCGATCTGTATGTTCGGGATACACAGACTAACTTCTGTTTCCCATATATTGCAGCAGAACATTGCTTTGGAGTGCTCCTGGAAAATACAATTTTTCCATCAGTTTCACTTCCTCCTCCTCTGCAACGATTCCTGCAATGAAGCCCAGAGGCGATAAAATTCAGAGGGAATCATTTCACAATTTCTCGTTATACTTTGTATACACGCGCAAACCACGCAAAAATTCTGCTTCCACTTAATAAGCGAATACGTTTACAACTTGCTTGTGGGTGGAAGCTTTTAACTGTTGCGATATTGCCGGAACGTAACTAGGGCCTTAATTAATATACCTTAAAAGGTTTCGCTTTTTTTACTTTGGTAGGTTGCTTCCTACCTTTGCCTTTGCTCTGTCAAACGTTCATTTGCACTTTACGTGTCTGCCACGGCAACATTTCCGTACGCAACGCTCAACGCTGTGCACTGGGTCGGAACGACGTGACAGGCGAGCAATTTCGCAATAGGTTTAATTTAAAAAATTGCCTGAAAAATATCTTTTGCTGCATGTTTCCGGTGTTTCTAGGAGAAGGAGAGATGGCGTGCGAGGGTGTGAGGGTGCCAGAGAAAAAGGGGGGCGAAGATACAGGTCCGCCTCTCATCCCCCTATTATCCTCCAGCTTATTTCCTCTGCACGAGCACTCCAGCTCTGTCAAAAATCTCCTCTTTACTCTGCCATTAATCGACGGGAGGATCCCTCTATTACATTTACCAGTGCCATCTCTTGCTGAGCCTCGATCTTTTATTTACCCGGGAGGATGGGCGGCTGTTCCCTTAAAAATAGAGCAAGCGAGAGGTAGAAAGCACCTCGGGAGTTCAGCGGCATATTCATGAGAGGGGAGACTCGACGCTGGCCTGCGTTAGGGAAATACTAGCAGTGCGATCGGAAGAGCGACCGTCTACCCGACCTTCTCCGCCTCCTCCTCCTCCAGGACTCCGCCTTTTCCCGGGAAGCTAGGATCATCAAGTAACAATTGTCCTTTCCCGACTGCTGCAGCCTGGCCCCGCAGCGGCTCTTTGTACCGCTCGCTCTTCCTCTGACCTCTCTGCGCGTCGCAGGCTGCTTTGCGAAAGATTTATCGGCGAATCGCTACTTATCGGTAGCATTGACATCATTTAACGCAAAAGCGCTAAAAGCTACTCCATCATTCTATTGGGACGCAAACGTCGCGCCTGGTTGTACGTACGTAGCTCTGTGCCCGCGAGCCGGGTGAAAAATGCACGTTTTCCGAATTCAGCCCGGGCGAGCACGACCGCTTTTATGTGTTAGCCTTTAATGCGCGCACCCATATACCCGAAAGCGAACCGCGAAATATTACATGTTTTACCTTTCACCTGTCATCCATCGCTGTATCGTCATATCGTCCCGCATATGTATATTTATTATACTTTTTGTAGCTCCACGAACAACGAATTTCACGGGTTTCGAGAGTCACACCTCCTAAAACCCCGGTTTTTCCATTTCTGCATACACAAATATATGGAAAAAGTTGCAGACGACTTAGACAGCGAGAGAACAAAATTCCTGCAGGATCCTGCGTTACTGCCACAATTAAAGCGAGACCCGGTTTCACTTAGTATTCTATTTTCGAGAGTCGCGATTCGTTAATCGGCGAAACGAAGCCGCGCGAGCTTCGCAAACTACTTTAATCCCCCGCGATCCGACGCGGGATTTTGACGGAAACGGAATAAACAAGGAGTCACGGGCTCAAAGCAGCGAGAATGAGGAGAGAGGGTGGCAGGAAGTGGCGCACACGGTGGCGCGTGTGGAGTTCCGCCAAGTAAGGGGGCAGATTAGCTAAATCGTCTGCATGACAAAAAGTAAAAGCTGCCGGATATACCTTCGCGTGTATTACACCGTGGCATCCTGCACACGCGGGATCAACACTTTGAGCGGCGCGGGCGAGTGCGCGCGCGCGCGCGCGGCACATACACGAAAAACCACGTGAAAGCGAGCCGCTATATACCGACGAAACAATAACAGTTTCCCTGGTCGAGAAGCAAAGCAAGCAAGCGAGGGAGGCAGGTACCGCACAGTTGCACGGGCAAAGCCACTCAAAACTGTGCAGTGAGCCTCTTCGCCCTGTAATTGAAGCCGACCCAGATCACCGTGACAAACACAGAGAGAAAGAGAGGGGAGCCGGCCGCTATCTAGCCAGCCAGCCAACGAGCCAGCTAGCCGGCCGTTTGTCCACGGGCAAGTAAAACCAAATAAGACCGAACGGGACCCGCATGAAACCGCACTGGCCACACTCATTTGGAGCAAGTACCTATGTACGTATAGAACAGTGGGAGCGTCGAGCTTGCGATCGGGAGTCAGCAAAAGGATTTGCTTCTTCTACTGAGTGGATTGCCCCTCGGATCATAGCGCCTAATGCCGTGGTTTTATGGCTGTCCCGTCCAACCGCAACGGGGTGCATCTCGTCAGCGGCTCGCAGACGTGTCCTCTTCACTCTCGCTCTCCACTGGCTCCCCTTCCAATTAATGACTCGGCGCCAGCACGCGTTTGTCCAGCCGACTACTCCGTTAAATCCGACTGACAACACGAATTCTCGACGCCACGCGAATGAGCGACGCTGCCTCGCTCACCTCAGCGACAAGTGCCCGGCGCATTAAGGGGTGCCGGGATTACGTTTTTATTCCCGCCGATTATCTCTCACATTTCTTTTGACTTGTGCTGCACCTGGGTCTCTATGCGTGTACAGGTGTGCTCACTGCTGAGAGTAGGAAGCCTCTTCGCTGCCTATTATGATAAATTGGAGTTAACTTTGATCGGCTCGAAACTTAGTTTCGCTCAGGTAATTATACTGGAGAGAGTTGGGAAACGGAAGATTCTGCTGTACAATCTGCACGGGCTTTCATATCTGGTTTTAATTACAATAAAACTTTTCTTAATTACTTCAATAGTGTGCATACAATTCAGATAGTATTTATGAATGTTGCCCCGGCATTGAACCGCAAGTACATATTTCTGCTGTTCTGCGTTCACAGTTACAATGTGTATAAATAATGAAATATTGTTTGTTAATTATCGCCACTAATTGAAAACGCGACCGGCAAAGGAAAATCCTGACAGCTCAATATTGCCGATATTCCACTAAATTATAAGGTCTCAACTAGTAATAAAACCTCGCCAACTGCGGCACATGCGGAACGCAGAACTGTACATACATCGTGCGGGGCACTCGAGCTCGCGAGCTGTGTCCTGTCGTCCGGTCACTCCCGACTGATGAACCGACTCACGAGTGCCCGGGACACTTTTTCCACGGCTCGCGCGCGCTCCCCCAACGCGTGGAATGATTTAAGAGGGCTTATATTAGCAGACACTTGCTGAAAGTCCAGTGGCAAAGCGTGCGATGGCTCTGTAGCGATTGAAGCACCGCCAGCAGGAGAGTGCGCGAGGGGTGTTAGGGGCTTGGGCGGCGCCGACGGTAGGGCGTGAGCGACAGCGTGAAAAAAGAAGCGTTTTACCGGCGTGTAGGATCGCGCGGCCACGATTTTTATCCGGTTTACGAGTACCTCGAGTGCTCGTTCGGCGATAAGTGCGCCCGAGCCACGGTACACTTGCTCGAGAGAAAGGGGGATGGGGCGAGCGAGCGGGGCCGGCAGGGGCGGCAGGGGCGGCAGGGGCGGCAGGGGCGGCAGGGGCGGCAAAGCAAGAGGGTGGATAAGAGGGAAAGAGGCCCACCACCTGCCACGGCTGTAACCGTGAAAGCTCTCAGCATCGACAAATAAATTCGTGGATATTAAATTCCGGCCGATACGAAAACGATCGTCCCCCTCTCCTCGGTGTTAAAGCCCACCAACCAGGTAGCGTCGTGGATTTCCCCTCGCGCGCGCGCCACCGGCGTCGCAGCTCGGGGTGAGAGACCGAACGGAAAAGAAGCTGGCGGGGTGGGTGCGGACGGGCGACTTTGAGTGTTTGTTGAAATTCCGTGTGGAGACCTAACATGGAATTTTATTGTGCGGTTATAGGTTTTGATCTCTTTCCGGCGCAGCATGCTGCGGCGCACAGCTACCCGCTCGTAGCTCTCTCGGCCTTTGTGTCGAGAATGGCTGGTGCACCCTGGCAAGTCTGCTCCAGAGTCACGCGCCTCGAATGCCCTTGAGAGTCTTATTGTCGGCCTCGCGCATTCTCAATTCCCCTTGCATTGCCCCCATCCCCCTCTCCGTTTCGAGCGATGGTAATATTCGTGACATCGAAATCGCACGCTGTGATTCGCCGCACCTGACGAATAAACTCGGGAAATTCTCTCGGAGATTATACCGCGTTTTACCGCGCGATTTCAAAGAGCTGTTATCGAGAAAATAGTCTTCGCCCGACCGACGGCATTCGAGTGGGCATTGATCGCAGATAAATGAATTGCCGGCAGCGAGCTGAATGCTGCATTGTTGCTCACTGATTAAAGGTGCTCGAGAGGTAGAAGCGGAGCGCAGTGGATAAAAGGTAGCAACCAGTCTGTGGCTAACTTCCTGCTGGCTATCATGGCGTGAAAATATTACATTTGTCTGAGGAGAAAAGAAAAAAGGAGCGAGAGAAGGAGGGGATTCGCGTTTTCTGTAGTCCGATGCAGTTCCATTTTTCGAACGCACTGAAGCTCGTTTTCCACGGTAACACTTCACGTGGCGGCACGAACGCCGGGCGGGGGAAGCGCCAGCCCAGAAAGCTGTACCTCCGCGGCGCAAACTTTGCTAATTTCTTGAAGCCCGGCAACTTCCTTGGGTTACTCGATACTCTTAATTCACTTCGTCGAGTTTAAACATTCCCTCACCCCGCCGCCCCATCCCCGGCATTTAACCGGTGCGGCTCCGCCCGGCCGCGCTTCGAGTACGTAGGAATTCAATAAACAAGTTACACGCCGCACTCTCCCTCTCGCGGCACCCGCCAGTCCCGGCACTTCAGTAGGGCGCCGCCAATGGATTGCCCTCCTACTCCGAGGCTCAACCTTTGACTCCGAATTTCCTTTCAATCGGCCGGATTAATTAAGGAGGACGCTGGAAATTAATTAACCGGCTGACATTTCGACCGCACGCCACTGCTGAACTCTCCGGGCAAGTAGCTTCTAGTAGTTGCGGAGATTACGCACCACCCACCTATACGCTCTGGTAATTTCTAGTATTACTCTTCAATCGCATGCACTTTGCAAGTCTCTCGGAATGTGTTAAAATCAGAAATGAGTGCTTGGCAAAAAATGCGGATGTAAAATACGTTTTATTCAGTCTAAAATTCTCACATTGTCAGTGAGCGGTACGCGTAGATTATTAATCGAGCGCTCTACTTATCACATATCACGTAAGCGTTTAATCCAGGGTACGTGACCTTGCAAATTTTGCAGCGGCGCTGTTTTCGCCCGTTTCTCCACTTTCCTCCCATCGTATCCCCCGTTTTGCATATATGCACATGCAACATTTTTGCAATGACGACAGAACGGTCCCATGGACTGCTCTCTGAAAATACAGTTTTTTCATCGAGCCCTTCCTCGCGAACGCTACTGGCCCGAGTACCGTATTTGCACTGGCAGATATGCGTACGATGTTGAAACTGTAAAGTCCCAAGACCCGGCGATTTCTCGCGCAAAAATGGATATTTCGATCTCTCTCTTTCCTTGCCCGGGCTCGCCTTTCCCTCGATGCGCCACTCCGATCCCATTGTAGGTAGATCCATTTGCCGGGGCGGGGGAGAGCCCGTAGAGAGGGAGAGGGGAGGGCTGGAGAACGGGGACGGTAATCGCGCTTTCCGCAACGAATATTCATGCCGGAGACACACGTCTGCCGGAGGCACACCTATCGACCGTTTCAGACCTCGTCGCCTGAAAATGTCCAATTATTCCACTGTTGCGCTGCCACGGCCGTTTAACAAGGGCGGCCCACTAATGGCTGGGCGAAGAAGCGATGATACAATTTCTAGGATCACCAGCATTCTCATTGGCTGTCGCGAAATCCTCTTAACGGGAGAGAGGATGAGTGCATCGGGCATGTGGGCCGGGCGGAGGGTGGGAAAATGTAGTTGTGAGAAGAAACGATTGTCGCAACTTTGCCGAAGGAATCGTCGCGAGCTGATCCCCCGGAGGGGAGAACCGGCGAGAGAGATATCGTTAAGTTTGCCTTTCTTCTTTATCACCGGGGTGGGAAAGAAGATATTTATTGTGCCGCTTCCTTTCTCACTTTCGTTGTTCAATTGAAACATTACCTCTAATTGCACTGACCTCCCCATCTCGCTGCCTCCGCGGGCCTTTTTGTTTACGAGCGTCTGGGGAGAAGGACAATCTTGAAAGTTCGCCGCTCACCCCTGGCAAACAGAACTGGAGAAACAGAGACGGAGTCCGCTTGGCAGATGCTTTAGTGCCCCGGCCCCGATTTCTATAGTTATACCAGGTGGGCTTTTTCGCCCTCGACGCTTATATTTCTGTCCTGGGGTCGTTAAAAAGAATTTTAAGATGGACCGTAGCAATAATGGTCAGCAAACCCCCTCCCATCACCAAGGGGCGCAGTAAGAAATATTACATTCCGGATTTAATAAATTCCACCTAGCAGCACTTGAGATGGGAAACACTCGCGATGGTTGCTTCTAAATTAAGATCTCCTCGGCCCCCTTCACCTCCGCCACCCGGCGAGCTCGGTATGAATACTTGATCAACGCGATTATAACCTGACACTCGCGCTCCCTCGCCATTCATAAATAAGAGCATTGTCCGCGGGCGTTTTTGTTCCTTGTCCAATTGAATTATGCGTTTTGCATAAATAAATCAGTGCTCCAATGCTCGACTCTATGCTGCCCGTCACGAATGTACTGCATTCATGTATAATGTAGCCGTAACAGCGGCATACGCCGGTTCAGTATTTCGGCTTTTCATATCAGCTCATTGTGCGATCGCCTCGCGTTTCCAGAAACGCATTGTGGTACTTGGGGAAGTAAGGCTCTTCCGCTCGAAGTGGACCGCAACCTCAAAATTTAGGCTCAAAGCACGTACCGGGGACTATACATATAGGTCGAATTACCCGCACTCGGTCAGCGGAGGGTCGAGAAAAAAGCCGGCGGGACACACACTATCAGGCCAACCCAACTATCAAGTAATGTAAAGCGTTTAGGGAAAGCAGTTTATATTAAATGTGTTGCACATAGGCTTTCCAAGTCGATTGCATATGGCGCCGGCAGCCGTACGAGCGCACCCGCGGTCTGCTGCATCCATCCACGTATATTTTACATTCCTGGCGAGTTTGTTTTTGACTGGGGAAAGTTGGCCGCGGGCAGCGGGGAGCTCGGCGGGAGAGGCTTTCGCTCGAGTATCCTATTTAGCGCAGTTAAAGTTATATTTACGGCTAAACCCCCGCCAGCCCTCGTTGTGTTTGCCGAGCGAGCGGCAATTGCGAGCGCGACTTTTATTTCAGTATATACTCGACTGCAGATATACTATATATATGTATATATGTATGTATGCGCGTGTATGTACGTACAAATCGTTTCTCACTCGAATTTCTGTTTAGGACCGAGACCTCGCCCTCCCACAACTCTCTTAAACGGTTGCCCCTTCGTCTGGAAGTGGAGTTATTGAAATTGCTATTATTCCTCTTACGGTGGACAGTCGAGCGAAACCACCACCGCTCGTTATGCACGTCTGGCAGACACTGAAGATCGCGCTAACGCGGCTTATTAATCATTCACCGTGACAATTGAGAGAAATTTCCCGTGCACTCTGAAACTTCCCTGCCGCCACCGCTGCGCCATCCTTCCGTCTACCACCAGATTGCCGTGCGACATAATGTAGTTCCGCCGCCGTGTGAGAGGGAAAATTTTGTCTCACCGCAGCTATTAAAGGGGTAGGAATATTGCGCAGCACTCGTAATGAAATATTTCATCCTTCAATTTCAGTGTTTTTATCCAAATTTTGGGAGGTCGTAATCGCTCCATAGGCCAATCGACTTGGAAAGATTTTGAACGTATTTTACACCGAAGTCTATGCTTGTATTAGCTAGTGGAGGTAGATTTTTCTCGAGGGGGGAATTTCATTCACTATGCAGGTTTGTTTGCGCACAAAAATCCGACCAGCCAACCCAGCGAAGGAACAGAATCCACAAGTGACTTGAGAAATTATCGTTTCCTGATACTTTCGAAATTGTTAGCTCTTCGTGTTATAAACGAGGGGCTTTTCTTCTTGGAATCGAAACTGTTTAAATAGGAAACAGCATATAGAAGTTCTTTCTTTAGCAACACGTTGCGCTCGGTCTTGTTAGCTAGTCGAGTACGTATTCCTATTTGTAATCGATACCTTTCAAACGCCCGCAAGTACAATAAAAAGTCCCTATTTCCCCAACGCATACCATTTTGTTATCCTTTTTTCCAAACGCGATAAGGCCAGCTTCACAGACTAATCCCGGCGCTGTTCATCGATTAACCGAAACAACTGGGTCACTTAATGGCCAGGCTTTCCTTTATTTCCTGACTTATTCACGTCGTCAGCCGCAGGCTCGAACTCTTTCACGTCCGGCGTCGGTATTTTTCGGAATCGCGTGTCCGCCGGGATTCCGGGAGCGGTGGCCCGTGAGGTCGCATCCATCGTGGACAAGACCGTTCGCAAGCTCGTTACAAGTGGCGGTCGTCCTCGTGAATGAGGCATGGGCAGCGCGCGCTCACAGAGCCATAGGAACTTCCGGATTTTGTCGCGCCACCTCCGCCGGAATCCGGCTACGGTGGAGCAGCTATGTCGTGCGGGACTTTTGATTTATGATTGCCTCTCCCTAGCGGAGTCACTAGCTAGAGAGTTACCATACCTCACGCTCCGGCCCTCCATGCTGGATGTTGGAGAACAAACCCTGTACCGCCGGGAGCACCCGGTACATGGAGAAGGGGCAGGGACGAAGGGGCGGGTTTACCCATTGCAGTAGTAACTGGCGAAGCATTGTCGCCGTTTCTCTTGCCACAAGTGCGCGACACAATCCGCCAGCAGCGCCCCTATCCGGCAGGAGCAAGGAAAAGCTTGGCCAGAAGCGATTACTTTCTTCCGCTGATTGTTCTTTTCTCCCGGAGGCCGCAGTTCCCGGGCTCCATTTCTCTTCCGGTCAGTACTGGCGCGTCTTCCTTCCAGCTACTAGCGGTACTGTTGGCTCACTGGCTGGCTGGCTGCCTGCTTTCCTGCCTTCCCTTTTTCTGTCTCGGCTATACACCTTAATGTCCTTGCACCCTCTTCGCTAAGCGTCTCTGTCCCCGGGCGTGCTGCGTTTAAGAGCCGCTCAAGTAGCCCGATCCACTGTGTACACTCTTTCCCTTCCGCGTTGATAAGAATCCGCAAGGAATTGCCCATTGTCTGCACGCTTGTACACTTTTATTCGCCCGCTCTCTGTCCATCTTCTCCGTCTCTACTGTTTATCGAGAGAGAAATATCACCTGACACAATAGATTCATTGCCAGAAGATCGTAGTTACAGAAGTTGCATGCGAGTGGCTATAATTCTTACAACTGGTGTAAACTGAAGGTAATATTATAAAGTCAGGGGAAGAAGCTCCGCCAGGAGCTCCAAAACTGTAGAATTGGAAAGAGTACAAGAATTTCTTACTGTAATAAGGTGTTTTCCTCGGGTAATGAGAAAACTCAACAGGCCGTGTCTAAGTCCTGATCGTTTAACATTTTCTTCGTTTTACGTGCTTTCCTTTGTTTATTTCTAACGAAAAAAGCTAATTACTCTCAACGAACTACACCATAAAATTATGATGAAACGACTTTAGTAGCGCTCGTTGCAAATGTGCTTAACCTATGAAGCAGGGGGAAAAGAGAGCTCGTTGCTTATAAACAGCCGCTATCAAAAATATCCCTGGGATACCAGGGGCTTCCCTCCTGCGGTACGGTTTGCGGTGTTTTACGCGGCAAATATTTTTCAGCCTGGCAGCGTAAATTAAAATTGTAACGAGATTTTTGCTATGCACCGCACAGGATGCACCAGAACCCGCTGGCCGACCAACGATTTCACCGAATAACCGAAAAATCGCTCTCCACTAGAATGTGCGTGCGGCGACGCGGCCGCACGTCGGTTTCCGTTCGGCTGGCGAAAGGCTCGAAAGTGCACAAGTGCGTCCCTCTCGCTTGTTCGCGGGGGGGAAAAAAGCCCGACACCCGCTAGTTGATTTTAGCTGGGAGCTTACGAATTGGGAGGGCAGGAAACAGAGGGCGAGCGGGCGGGAGAGAAAGTAGAGGTTCGGCAGCCGATAGGAGGATCAAGAGGCGCGGTGGGTGGCTTGAATTATCGTAAGAGGTTTAGAGTGAGGATTTAATTACTCGATTGGTCGGGGTTGGATGATCTTCTTACGGTATCGCCGTCGCCGCTGCTTGCGCCCTAGCAAGTGTGATCCTCGGCAAGCCAAGAGGAGGAACTCCGATTCGAGCTCTGCCCTGGCTGCTTGACGGGAACCTGTTGCAAGCTGAGAGCTCGCAGCTCGCACGCTCCTCCAGACCCGTCTCCACGATGGTACACGTGTGTGTGTGTGTGCGAGTGTCCGTGTATATACGTAGACGCGCCACCTCGGTTAGGTAGTGCGCGCCAGTTCTGTACAGCGAGTGTCACACGTTCGCTGAGGCTGACAGGGTGCAAGGGGCCGGGAGCCCGGTGCGGCAACCCCCATTTACTCGAGTCTCGCACTTCGGATTACCACGACGGGCCCTCTCCACACACCCCCGCCCTTCGCCGCCCCGCCGCACCCCTCCTTCTCCCGATTTCCTTCGGAATTGGCCAGATAATCTTGAGTTCTATCAAAGTTCTGACGAGTTTCACACGTACAGTCAACCGGTCGCTGCTGCACGTGACATCGGATTATGCCATTCGGTATCTGCGTGTGCGTGATTATGCGGGACCCCGAGCCATACGACTGCCTGAATTAATGTACTGTCTTCTCCGTTATGCATTGCCAAATGTGGCAGCTGAACTTACTCCCTGGTGGAAGTTTCGATGTTGTCTTTGAATGAGATAAGATTCAGCGGCACACGCGTCTTTTACTAATAACTAATGTGTCGACACTCTACCTCAATTTCCATTCGGATACGGACATGTTGTGAAGTTATCACTGTTTGGTTTTGTTCCGTCTTCAATGCAACGGTGCTTGCGCAATTTGCCGCAATAACAAACAGGTATCTGCAATTATGAGTAAACAAAAGAATACAAATCAGGAGTGCATTGTTTTACGAACAAATAAGTGTGCATGCGTTTGCCTTCACAGTGATTTATATCCCGCGGTTATTATTTATTCATTTTCTTGTGGAAATTGCGCCATTTATACTCGGCATGCGGCAATGGCGAGGTTCCGTCGATAGATCGCTCGAGGATAATTAAGTAGCTGCGATACGCGTTCACAAAGAGTACGCACGTAAAATTCCGGACGCGCCGCTTGCCAATTACGATTGGCGTTTCAATCATGGCGTTCGCATTGGGGGGAACTCGGAGTTTCTCATTTCACGGTGAGATGCTTGGCATCGCCAATAATCGAACACTCGCGTTCATCGCTCACAGCTCTCGCACGTATACACTCATGGATGCTTTGTGCCCGGGTGCGTGCGATGTGCGAGCTGGCCTTTCCATGCGGCCAAGCAGCTGACTCGAGATTTTCTATACTATAATATCCGATTTTACTGTGCAACCACCGGCTACTCCTTATGGTTAACGGCTGGGTGTGCAATGTGCATATCCTTATTCCTGACTTAAACCCGCGGACCGTGAGAAAGAAAACCCGCGCGGTTGCAGTTAAAGCTGTTTGCTTGAAAGTTAGGGGCCCAACTTCATATTCTGCCGCTCGTGCTTGATGCAACCACGTGCAAACCTCTCCCTCGGTGACCTGCTTTTCTTTATATTGCACGCGGAAAAGCATGCAGTTATTCTACGTCCCGGCAAGTAAGTCAAGAGAAACGTGCAGCCTTAAGTTAACAATATATGTATAGTTCTGGCGGTGCATGCACTCCCGTTACCCAAGGAGCATTCGAATCAGCTGGTTTATTACAAGGAGTGTATTCATTTTGGATATATTCGTTATTTTCTCCGGTTCCATCTGGACGGCATTTCGTGTGCTTGCTAGCAATAAGGATTTAATTTAAAACAAGTCACATGTTTTTTCACTGCTACTGAGGAAGTATATCTCTATATATATTTTACGCGATATGTATATTGTATATATTGATATATAACAACGTTAGGCTAAGGATATGCATGCATAATGAACCCAGCGATTTATTTCAAAATGCTGGAAATATCAATGGCGACACCATTCTAAGTTCCAAACCACATGCGTGACAAAGTACCGGAACAACCTGTCGTGTGTAAGGATTTATGGCTTATTGTGTTGGGCTTGGTTTAAACATTTCATTACGTATCTTCGTGTCACACCCACCCGGCCGAAATTCTCGCACGAAAGCTAACTGCACGGGGCCATATACTACCATATGTATATGTACTACCAGGTACCAAGCCACTCCGCGCGCGAGGTGTGCGCAATTTACGTTGACGATATACCCGGGGCGCAGTTCTCGGAGTTAAAGTTATCTGACGCGGCGCTCCCACGTGGCCATAAGTAATTCCGCGATCCGCACGCAATTGGGCCGAAACGCGAGGGCAAATATAACGCGCCGTGCTTTCGACGCTCCGCGCTCTCGTCTTGGAGCGTCCCGACGACGACCACGTACCGCGCCGCACGGCAACGCCAAGTGGAGCAGGAGCGGATGCTCGTAGGCCGACGCGTACGTGTGGAGGACGTAAGTTGCTCGTCGCCGGGTAGAGAAACGCGTTCAATAAACTTGATATAGAGGAACGCTTATTCAGCGGCGTGCGGCGCAGGAAATTTCGCCTATGATAGAATTCCCCGCTCCACTTTGCGCCACTTTTAACAGTCTGTCGCGCGCCGCCGGCGCCGACTCTCGTACACGCGCCGCCAGGCAAAAATGAAATTCCAGCCAGGGCTATTCAGTGAAAATGGCTCTCTTACGAAATTACCGGAAGGATTCGCACACGCATCCACACTCTCTTCATGGATATCGCTTAGGCAGCGCACTTATAATGCGTGTTTGTATGCTTCGAGCGCTATCGAAAAAGAGAAATTACCCAGACATTCAGATTGCGCTTTTCGACTTCCGTAACCGCGTACGACCCACCGTGCACGTAGACATCACTTGCCACGGGGAATACGCTTTCGAATAGTCGAGCGCTGCAAACGACAAGCGGAATTCCCAGTGGAATTCTTGCACGCGTTTGACATGCCGCGCAAAACAGATGTAGATATATTTGAATAGTTCTCGCCGAGCCAGGAAGAAGAAGATGAAGCCGACTAGCTTATGAAATGACAGAGCGATCTTGAATTGGCTGAAACACAGATAGCGCGCGCGCGTTTTATCGGCGTGCTATCTATCGATGCGTGTCATATTCAATCCTGCTTGAACGTCGCTGCTCTGGATAGAGAGCGTGAGTATGTATGTATACAGCCTGCCGTCGCTCTTTTCTTGGGCTTTTGACGGGCCGGTTTGTTGGCCGCCTGAATCGCGCAGTGGTTGCTACCACCTTGTCTGGCCGGTGCGGCCAAGCTTCCCTATTACGCTCATTCAAACGAAGTCATTCAGCACTTGCAACTGGGATAATTCGCAACCAGCCACTAAAGCTTTTACGCGGCTCGCACTACCTGCAAGTGGAACTACTATCTATCCGCTAGCCCCCAGCATCCTGTGTATCCTGTGATATCATCAGCCCCTCCCTCCCGACGTCGAACGTGCGCGGCTACGAATTTCAAACGCAAGCGTATTCAATTCGGAGCCGGGTAGCCGCTTTTGTCTCACACGGCAGCACAGGCGTGCCAGAGGCCACGCGAGATTTCGATCCCACGTGAGAGCTGCGCCAACTTTTACTGAATCAAAGGCGCCCCCGCCGCTGTAATTCGATTCCCAATTCAAATTTATTTGCACGCTTGTAAGTATCTACGTGAGCCGACGGCGACGGCATTTACATAGAGCGCTCTCCGCATATATCTGCGAGTGGATCTACAAGCTCTCGCTCTCTCGGCTCGCATAAAGTCCGGTTACTTTAGTGGGCCGCTTGCTTGCTCCAACGATCGATGCTAACTACCGGCGAGCGATGCTCGTGCAGCCGAGAATCTGGCCAATTTGTATTTGTTCGGTATATCCGCGCGCGCACGATAGTGGCCTGTGCGGCTTTAAAGTTCAGTCGCACGTATGCTATATCAGCAGCATATGCAGGCCGAGCTGCTCTGGCGCGGGATCGGCGGTCGAGATTGGGCGAAACCAAATAGATAATTCAGTATAAAATTAAACTAATACAGAAATTAGCAAATATGAGATATTGCAGTTGGCACGGGTTTCGGTACTCGACATGATGCGGCGGTACTTGAACTAGCGAACAAACACTGTATTAATCTGGTATAATGAATCAGTGATATATTCAGCATTTGTCTAGACAGATATAGCAGAGGCCAATTAATTAAAAGAAGAAATAATTAAGGTATAAAAATCACATTAAAGCGGCAAGAAATGGAGAAAGTCTTATTAGCAAGCTAAACTAAACTAGATTACGGTTGCTTATGTCTAATAACTATCTATTAATATTTGCATTTATCAACTGAGTGTGAAATACTTGGTTCGTTTGCACCTCCTCACACGAACTTGCAAATTCTATAAATGACAAGCTTTATTTTCATAACCAACCTCGCTGTATTAATAAGTCTTCGTTGCGGCGAGAGAAGTGTGGAAAATGAATTTGAACTGAAAAAACACGATTTTAATTACGCATATATTGCCACACTGCTGGGGCTTTGGCGGCGCAGCTGGAGAGTACGGCGACCGGAATATGCGTTGATAGAGTCATTTGAGGATATCCGGTGAACTGCGTGAAGCCGTTCGCCGCAGGATAATGAGAATTCATAATACTCGTGCTAATACGTGCTAAATGAGGGGCGGGCGCCCTACGAACGAAAGTAGAAACGTAATGGCAAACATTGGGCCAGGAGTAGAGGAGACAATGCATGCCGGCGGTGGTCGTTGAAAGGAAACAAAACGGCAAGCACAGCGAGACTGAAAGATAATTCCGCGGGCTATGATTTGAAAGCAGAGAACAGTGGGGCTCGTTTCCAGAGTAGGAGCAAGGGGGAAAGAAAGAGAGGAGAGCGGTCTCTGCCGAGTGTGTCGGGGAGGAATTCACAAGAGCAAGCTCGAATCCTACAGGTATGTAGCAGTGAAATTCTTTGTACGAGACTGCGGCTCTCCCTTTCGGGAATAGCCGTCCAGGCAAACCCGAAGGGAGAGCTGGAGAGGCAGAAAGGGAAGGATAAAGCATCGTTCACATTAGCCAAGCCACTTGATTCTGCATCGTTTCAGTTCGAGTAACTCGAGTACATTTCTGTATTCGTAGTTGTGCGTATTGAAGTCAAAAAAGTGACCCTCACTGGATGGATATTATACGTGTTCTCTTAACATCCGTTCCTTTCAGTTCCACTTTCACTTATCACGTCAAACTATTTCAGACGCAACGGAAAAGTTTCCTCTTGAAGCTCGAAAGAAACTTGAAAGCGTAGTCCACATTACCTAAGTAATATCTTGGCATTGGTGAAGTATTTTGAGGTTACTCGAATTCAATCTGCTCAATGTCGACTAGCTAGTGTGAACGAGGCGGAAGAGAGCAAGAAAAGGAGAGTGAAGGAGGATGGGCAAGAGGGTGTAAGGGGTTCTATAGGGATAGTGCCGTGTCGGCCGGCGGCGCCATTTATACCGAGAGGGCCGCGCTTAAGATCGCACGGAGGGTTGCTACCCCACTGCCGCTGATTTCCACGGAAATTGGCAGGATAATCTCGCACGCCCCCAGGATCTTTACCGTAGGCGGCCGCGTGTCCTCCCGCCGCGCGTATCCCAGAGTCTATGGGACTTTTTCAGCCATGACAGACCCATTCGTGCATCTTTATTTCCCCCTATATCCCCATCATGCCCGCCTGCCCTCCAACTAACTCTCGGGCTTCCCTCCGAATTTCCAGGGACTCGATCTTTTTCCGAGGGTGCGAGCCCACCCCTCGCGGCGGTACCTTGTTTCATTTAGCCTCGCCTACTTGTGATTATAGGCGACGATAACAATAATCGTAGTCATAAGAGGAGGTCCCCGAGTAGGCAGGATTCCTCGTATAGACACTGTATACACGGGCCTTGCATTATTAGGATGGAATCGCAGACAAATATCTCCTCGGTATGGTTTCATTAGCCGAGCTGTGTTCTGCGGCAACGCTTCGACACCAGTCCGGTAACAAAGCTTCTGTGACACAGGTGTGAAAAGTGTAAAAATCATCGCAAATAGATCCTCGATATCAATCGACTTATTTGAAAATATCGATAGACATGCATGGACTTGCCATTCTCTCGGTCAAATCAGTAAGAAACCACGAGCCTGTCTTATCAACATTTCCAAGTGTCACGTTTCCTTCCGTTGTTTCGATTAGGAATTAGAGATGTCAATCAGTTCAAACAACGTGTTCATATATTTACGATTTAATCAAGAACAATGTGACAGCTGGCGAACTTTCTCCGTTCGCCCATGACAGCCGCCGATGATGAAATGCATATCTCATTCGTTGGAAAAACCAAGCGCCCGGCAAAATATGCTGTTTATTTTTAATGTCGTACGCCGATGTTACGTTTGCGTCTACGTTCGCAAATAGAGTGCGGTCTGTGTCAAGCCGCGGGAGGACTTCCATTTCCCCTGAAGGTCCTGGTGGACTCCTCATTTAGTCGTGCGGCACTTTGGGCCGCGCGAGGGAGCCGGGAGAGCTCTGGCGGCGAAATTATGAATGCAAATACCGAAATCCTGGTCTGCTGTTCATCCATCTCCGTCAACGGCTGCGGCTTCTCGTTACAGACGTGCCGGAATCCCTCGTATTTTGTAGCTCTGGCCTCTGTCGGTCGGCCTCCCAAGGCAATGCCATTTGTATGCATGTCCATGGAAAAAGGTCAGTGGAAACGCGGGCGCCCCCTACATTTTACTCGAAACTTTCGGCGACAGTCTCATTTCTTCGTCGAATTCGCGGAGCGCCTGATAACAGGCCGCAACTTCTGTCTGCCGCTGTACCAGTCTCCACGATACGCTCCCAACGTCCCACTATACATACATACACAGATCTATGTATACGCTGGTTCATGTCGCAATCAGTCCGGCGCGAGGGTGAAAATTCAGCAGCCGGATTGGAACTCGTCTGGAGCGGCGTGAGATTAGACGGCGACAGAATAAGAGCAGGCCCCTGCTCGAAAGGGCGAGGAAAAAGATCCCGGTCACGTAGCAGTTCCATTTAAACGAGTCCCGTACACTTAGAATTATCAAGACTTTCCTCACTCATTTGCTACGAAATCGGCAGGATAGTCTCCAACTCCGAGCTATGCATATGTAAGAGAGCAGGCACGTGACCGGATCTTTCCTTTCTCGTCAAGGCTTCGCCAGCGCTGTCAGTATCGGACCAAGCCTTTTCTTCTCCTTCTCGCCATTTCTTCTTTTACACCTCCGACTGGGCTTATAGCCTCACAACTGAATGCACGCCATTTCGCCACCTTCCTCATCCTCCTCCTCGCCGGCCGAGAATAGTTTTGTGTTTCAGTAGGTCAGATACATAAATGCTCGCTCGTAAATGTCGCGAATGGTTACGAGTACCCTGCCGAATTCAGCCTGGTGCTCTACTACGCCCTTGTCGACACTCTACGTCTCCCTCTGACTCTTCCCCCCCTCTCTCTTTACCGCCGGCAGACACGAACTTCAGAATCACGCGTTTCGTTTCGAGCAATTTTACAGCTGACATAACTTTCGTCACATCCCGAAATGAAATTGCCCCGGAATACAGTGCTCGTTAGTAGCTCTAGTACTCTGCCCCAGCATTCCGTCCTCGCGCCCGGCCAAGGAGTCGCGCGTACTAATAATCCCCCGAGTGGCTAAAAATGCATAGCTGCTGCTAAACCAGCCACTGGAATTCAGCGCTCGAGGTGCATTACAACTATAATCCACGTGGCACAGATTTGCAAGGGTGGCTATTGAAAGATGGGAGAGCCGTCGATCCCACGAGGCGAAACAATAATTCTCTCGGAGTCCGCGATTTCCCCTATTATCAGGGAATGTAGAATACACAGTCGTACTATATATGTAGAGCCGCGCGTTCCAGATGTTCACGAGTATTATTCAACGACGCATTCAAGCCAGTCGCCCCACGCTATGGAGGTGCTCGAGCTCGGCAAGGATCATCCGGAGACTAATAGCAGCTCGGAGTTTGATCTGGCCAGGTAACGAATGTGGGAGGACAATCTCGAAGGGAGCGAAGGAGGAGAGGTAGGTGAGATCGAGATTCGAGGTTGGGCGCCGCGGTTACGATGGCATCTCCTCCTCGAGGAATAGGACGTATAGGGTGCTCGGGCGGCAGGGCTGCAGGTCGCGAGGGAAAAAATCGATCGAGGTCGGAAACAAGGAATTCCCGAAAGGGGATTTCCCTTTGCCCGTGCGGACGGCCGGAAGCCTCCCCCTTCGTTTCTCGCCTTGTCCCATTGCGACTTTCTTCCCCGCTGGCTTCCTTCTCACCTTAGGACGCGCACTTGCCATCCCCTCGACGCCGCCCTCGCGCTCTCCTCCGACAGGCTCTCTCACGACAGACAGCCTAGACCCGGCTACCCGCATTTCAGGTGCGCGGGAGAGCACAGAGGGAGAAGCCGGTGGAAATAGTCGCGTGACGATGCGAGTCGAGGAAGCGGGCATTAGAGAGAAAGGCGTGACGGCGTGTGCCGGGGATCGTTTCGATGATTAAGAACGGCATCGGCCCGCTCTTTTCACGCTGCACTCGCTCCACAAAATGAGAAGGCGGCGAGAGCGAGAACACACGTATGCCGCGTGTGCGTCGGAGAGCGAGGGAGGAGGGAAAAATGAGCAGAGGGAAACTGCTGCAGGGCGCGCACGTACACACTTGTACGTAGGATGGGATGCAACCACCCGCCAGGTAATCGTAATGACGGTGGTGATGTTCGATCGCCAGACTCCAGCTTCCCAGTTCGGGGAGGCGAGCGTTCGCTGGATAGTTATTAAAAAAAATGAGAACGACGTCATGTCAGTTTCGTGTCGCCGCGCACTCCTGATCGCAATTATGTAATCCCGCTGGCTTCCTTGGCTTCCGCCTATTATGTAGATATATCTGCCTGACTCGCACCCATTGGACGTTTATTCATGGGATGAAGAGTGTGCGAGTCGAGAGGCTGTCGCTCACGTCCGTGTAGATTGGGTGCGCGCGTTCCTCGCCGTGAATTTATTTGGCCCGATCGGCTGAGCGATCGCAGTTATTGGGTCGTTGTTTACTGTTGGCCGAGCGCGCGCGCCCGTTAGCTATGGTGGATAAGCAAACAGCTGTGCGGCAAAAAAAAATCTCCTCCCTTAGCGTGAAATTACGGACCCGCGAGAATATTTGCTGGGCAAATCCTCCTCTCCTCTCCTCTCGATATGTTAACACAAATTCCTTTGTACCAAGGTAGATTCGACGGCGTACTGGCACGCGTCAGTGCAATTAGTTTGATCGTTTAATTTCGAAAGCGATGCTCGAGTGTGACGGTGGACCAATCACTGATTACGCGTTGGAAGTTTCAAGTTCAGTGTACACGCGCGTGCATACGTGTGTGTGTATTGATATGCAAAGCGAGAGTGAACTTGGTGGGAGCAGGTGATTAGTCTCGTGAGGCAGAGGCCTATATTCGACGCGAAGTTCCTCGTGCTTCAATTGGCACACATGACGCAAGCCTTTGTTTGACACTAATTTCATTATTGTCATTAATTCCAAATTATTCCTCTAAATCACATGTAATGAGGATACCCAAATTCTTACCGTGTTTCATAAAAGTATGCAAAAGGTTATTGCATTATATTTGTTGACTGACCTCTAATCGAACAAAATCAATCAGCGCTCTCATGTACCACAAGCTCTTCAATGGTAGTCACACAATCCTTTAATTTCCAGTACGTGTTGCACACTGCAAACAACCGGCTATACGCTCGCGATTATTGTTGAGTATTCGCAGTTCATCCCTCTCCACACCCACCCTCGCCCGTTTCAGTTACACAAATGTACCCCACATACATATATTTGCATTTCAGAGTCTCCCGTCACAAGCAGTTTAGTCAGCGAGCGCGACACGTGGAGTTTCCAAGTGCACATGTACCCCTGGGAATGTGATTATTTTAATGGGCGCGTATTAAGGGCAGATCTCCCCTCTCGAGGTTCCTGTAACCTGTTCCCCCTTTCTCCAGAGGCAAGAATGAGGACCCAAGTTCCGCGCGAGCGGGGACGCCGGGACAAATGAGAGTTGTAGATTATTGCAAAGCGAGGCAATGTTTTCGAATCGCTGCGGGGAAATTGGGCCGGGCGGTACGCATCGCCGGCTTTCATAATGATATTGCAATTAAGTTGGGCCGTAGGCGCGCGTCGCTCGACGACAGATATTAAGGGGCGAGTGAAAGGGCGGAAGGGGGAGATTGAGGTTCGCCGCTCGTCCCCCTGTCCTTTCTTTCTGCGGGAAGGCGTCCAGTGTCATTATTTTAGGGAGCGTACAGTACAGCTTTCTCTCGCGAAAGCTCGAACAACTCGAATAATAATGGAGTGACTACCACCCCCTCCCTTTCGGGTATCATCCGCCTGCCGCGGCTTTTGCTTGCTGGCCCCCCCGGCAGAGCGGCCTGTACCCAATTGCGGCGGCCGACGCCGCCGGTAGCGAGACCGCTTCGCCGAAAGAAAATAATCAATCATCCTCGACGTGCCGCAATTTTCCCCTCTCGATCATCCGGCGCGCCTCCTTGCCTCCTCGCCTGCTTCCTCGCTTCAAGTGTCTCGAAACAAAGTCGGCGAAAAGAATTAATGCCCTTCGGTAACGCCCGCCTCCCTGCTTGCCCGATCCTTCTTCTTGTGCCTTGCTCCGAAGCTAAGAGGATTCGCCTAGTGGCGTACAGGTGACGTGAAATAAGAATAAAGCGCTAAACGACATCGATCACGCTCTTCTTACTGCTTGACCTAATCCAACCTCCCTTAAACTCGCACTTTTTAGCCAGTTTTATTTGGTTTACAGGATCTATGTATGTACGCGCCGTTTCTGTTGTGTTTGAAATTGCAGAATAACCTTGATTACTCGAACTAAATATGAGGATGACGGTAAATATTGGCGTCGAGAGGCACTAATCATGCGTATTAACAAAATCGACAAAATCTTCTGGAGAACTCTGATGTGATTATACTTTGTTATTCGACGATTCCATTGCATAACATGGGGAGCTCGAGAGCTCAGAATAATACGATAATTTCATAATGTATGGGGTTATTTAAGGTCACGCCGTGCCAGGAGTAGGTAAATAAAGAATGAGGAAAATGGCTTTATAAACGCAAGAATATCGACGGTACAGTGGCGAAGTGGTGTACCGGTGGAATACCGAGAAGAGAAGTCCAAGATATTTATAAGAGAAGTCCCGCGGCAATTCTCCCGACGCGAGTGATAATCGAGCGGGGAATTCAATCCGGCCGCCCTGGTGGATGATCGAATCGGGCGCTGGGCGCCGGGCGCCGAATGAACAAACGAACGGACGGAAGAAAAACAGAAACGCCGGGCACGAATTTCACCGTAAAGAGAGCGGCATTGCAGCCCTACTGTCGTGGTTGCCGTCGCAGAGGAGCAACGTGTTGCTGCTGAAGCCTGCTTTTATTATTTCCAGCAATCCACGTCAGCTCCACGCTTCCCTTGGAGCGAAGTCCGGCCCTCCCTGCGGCACAACACACACCTGAACGCCCGCACAACAACAGAGCACAGCGTCAACCGCCCGGTAGCACTCCGATCGAGAGTGGAATCAAGCGCGGACGAAGACTAGAATCCGATCGGTCCCAATACTTCTCGAGTTGTCCCCCGAATTTCCGAGAAATAAACTTCGGCTTATGCCTTGGGTATCTTTTCAGCGTGGTAGTGGCGCTCGAACGGTCTTTATTATCTGTCGATTTCACATGCCCCTCGGCAACGAGGAGGAATCTTATCTATGTACATTTCGTATCAGTTAATAATATTTTGGGCCAAGGAATGGTTTGAATATGCTTCTAGTCCTGAACTCCTCATCAAATATGTATATATCTTAATCCTTTTAAAAACTATATGTCATTTCTAACCACGACCTAGCAGAACTTGTTGAGTTTTGCCCATTATATATGTCAGTAGTAAGTGTTACGTTTTTCATTCATACAGGCTCTCCCATTATTTGTGATAATATATAATCAATCACTGCAAAATTGAATATTTCTCTAACAAGAATTTTTAATCTAGTAGCACCAGCCAAAAAATGCTAATAACTTACAAATTGAATGACACCCTTATTTGTCTCGCATCATCTCCTTACCGCCGGCAGTTTATAACATAAACAGCAAAATGCCTCCAGTCAACTTGCATGTTGCTGGAAAATCTGTCTTCTGCAGCAGATTCCTTCATTTCGGGGCGACGGGGGCTCCAGCTGGCGAAAGGGCAGCCGAGCGAGAAAACTGCGAAACAGGAAGGGGGTGGTGGACGAGGGTGAAAGGCAGGGTGAAGGCTGTTAGAACTGCAGGAAATGAGGAAGTGAGAGTGATGGTTGGGCTGAGGGCGGTCGGTCTAAGGGATGGCAATGCTCCCAGAGACAATGTGTGCCCAGGATTAGTCTGGGATTAGGGTTGAAGTGTTTCTCGGTATTCTTTTATCGTCCTTGTTCGCAGCGATTCCCGTCGTTATCCTCGCTGTTTTTCTCCTCCGGATTGGACACGTCCTCTCTCGCACGCGATTATCGAAACTGACTGATATACACCCTCCGGCCATCGGACGACGGATCAATGTACGAGGAATCTTTTTCAACGCGGCAATTATTGCGATTACTTTATTATAGGATTTTCTGGAATGTCTGTGATGGCTGAATGAAACGGCACGTCATACTGTGAAGGCGGATTCAGTCAGAATCGAATTGGAGTAGGAAAAGCTCAATAGAGGAGATTATCGGCGTTCATCACGAGTCCCATCGCTTATCAAATGTATAACACCGAAAGAGACAGAATAGGTGGAAACGTGCGCTTGGCAGAGCGGCAATTCCAAAAGGAAAGCCGGGCAAAGGGGAGACAAGCGAAATATAGATTCAGCCGAACATAATGAAAAAGCAACGCTTTAGGACGCGCGATATGAGGAATAACGCGGCAACAGCCAAGTCTCAATTGAGGCTTACTCCGGCGGTCGGTGCTAAAACGCAACGCATAATTTCGAATTAAGGGGAGACGAGCACACACAGGCGAAAACAGTGCCAGGCGAGCGCGGCCCCCACGGGAGCTTTAATGAAAGAGTCTCGGCATTATCCTTTTGCAGTGGAGCGACAGCCCCGCTAACCAGACTTCCCCGGGCAATATTGCGTAGCTCGCTCTCAAAGAGCAATGTAATTCAATATCGCGCTCCGGAGAATACGTAAGGGCGCAATAAAGAAATGAAGCTACGCCGCGTGCTGCCGACGAAAGAATGAAGCGACACAGCCTCGAGATCCGCCCGAGCCTCGGACTGACAAGGAGGTACATACCAGACAACAATGCACCATCCGCTCCGAAAGACTCCGTAGTCTGGTTTCACTGCTGCTCTTTCCCTTGATTTATCAGCTAATCCGGCCTGTCGCTCCGCGTCGAGGAGCAATTAAGAGCCACTGCAGATGAGTAATTTAGAAATTACTCTCTTTCTTTCAGCCCTTTCCACTCACAGGCTCACTCCCTCCTCCGTGGCGTGGAGCATCCATCGCCTCCATCGCCTCCATCGCCTCCATCGCCTCCATCTGCAAGTGGCATGTGAAGCTACCATAAGGAAAGCGTGGCTGTGACACTGAGAAAAAGGGTAACGCCGTACGGCTCGTGCTCGTCGGCCCGAGTGCAGAAAGAAAGTGCTCGACCGCGAAAAAGAAGGCAGACGGCGAGAGGTGAAGAGAAGCAAAAGGACGCCAGCAACAAGCGGGCGTACATCGCAAATGAGAATGTGCGAAAGTGGACGGCACAGTGGAGGGTTTTGCTAAGAAAAAGTCCAGGTCACAGACAGTGGGGCTGATAGAGAGAAAGCCTGAGAGAGTGAGATGACACGCAACACGCACTAACGCTTCTACTTGCGAGTTTCCTTTCCTCTACCGAAGTGGTTGCACTTTCATTTGAAGAATAATGGCGCAAATAACATTGACACACATAGACAATATTATAAATTGTGAAGATCGAGAGCGAAAAGCAAAAACATAGAATCGCAATTATCAGTTAATTAAATTGGATCGAAAGCTTGGATCAAAAAGTGTATTAACACTTGGAAAAGGTTCCTCGCTTGGTTGTTCGTTATAAGGAGTGAATGCATCATATCGAAAGCGGCTGTCAAATCGTCAAATTAAAGAATTCATATTAAAAAGGAGCTGGCACGCCGTCACCTCTAGCGAACGATCGTGCATTTCTGAAATGCCGGCGTGGGGAGAGTGCTGAGCAGCGAAGCCCTGCAGGATTTAAGAGAAAAGAGACGTAGAATCCTGCGGAACAGATCGCGACAGGGGAACGTGACTCGCGTAGCTGCTCTCCTCGTGGAAAAGCCCGTCGCCCGGAAAAAGAGAACGTGGAATCGGGCGGGACAGAGACGTATAGAAAGGAAGATGTGCATGGAAACGGGAGAAATCTTGGCGGTAGCCGAATGAGACAAGAGAAATGTCACGCTGTCTGGTTAACGGGCTTGAAATATTTGCCGGAAAAGGACAAAGAAAGCAATGCAGAGAGGGAGAGTGGGAGAGGGGGAGCGGGAGCCTGCTGGGAGGAGAGCGCGTGTCGATATCTCGATTTCCTCGGCTTTAATAAACTAATGCTCGGCTTTGCCATCTCCTATATCTCCTTTCCACGCAACCGGGTTGCCGCAACTGTCTCTCGGAGCGGCTTTCCTGCATCCAGAATCGGCCGGAGAACCACCCTATGCGCCGCCGATACACTTTACCCGATACTTTGTCAGGGTCCCTCTTTCAAAGTCCGCAATTTTCCTGCCGGAAAATTTTGGCGCAGCAGACTGCGCTGGATGCGCAAATGCGATTAAATGTGGCCGTATTGGAAATGCAATTAACTTAAGTTATTTAGCAAACAGTCCCTTGGGCGGTATTAAAATGCGATTGGAATTGGCGCGGAGCCGCTGGGCCGCCGAAAATTTGTTGTTCATAATTTCCAGATGACGGTGCATGCGTGTTTGCACTCGGGACACTCGTGCGTTAAATAGGCAGGGGGTGTGCAGATGCATATTGAAAATAAAGCGGGCCGCCAGTGTGGTCAAGGCAATTTTACTGCGGATTCTCCCGGCGCGCTGAACAAAGAACGTATTATCCAGCAATCGTTAAATCCTTAATTCGGAAGCGCGAACGCTCGTTTGCCGCTCGGCGAATCACGCGAAATCGCTCGCTTAATTTTATTCGAGCGCCGTTTAAATAAAACCGGAGGAACGCGAGGAATAATTAATGGGAGCATGATAATACGAGTTTTAATAAGTCGAACTGGCGCCGCCGGTAACGATTTCGAGTGAGCTATTCGGTTCATCTCCAAATGCGAATCTCATTGCATCGATGGGCTACCGAGAGCGCCTCGATGGTTAGTTGGAGCCACTCTTCGCCGTGGCCGAAGTTTACTAACTTTACTTTAAACTAACTGACAGTAGGTGTTTACGTAGCTCATAATCTACTTATGGTTTCATGAATAAACCCTCCCGCCGGCTACTAGCTACGCGCGCTCACTGTTTCGTCCCATTATTCCAGCAATTCTCTTTCATTAGCTTTTTCAGTCAGCGTCCCATCGACGTCACCCGTCGAGTAAAACCAGCGCTTCGGTGACAATATATTAATTGATGGAAACAAAGTGGCGGGAATAGTCGTTATTAGCACTCCGCGGGTGAATCAACGGTTTTCCCGTTTTAACACATTCATAGGCTCGTATAGAGTATATCTTTAATCCTTAATGCACTATCTGTAAAACGCCTGATCTTACATTCCAAATGACTGGAGGTCACACGACGTTCATTCTACTTCGTACTTTGAATCCTAAATAACAAATCCTTTTATGACGAATCGCATGTAAAATATTGAGTTAATGCAACACCGCACCAAGACTAATAATCTCTATCGGGCAATTTGCGCAAGTCGATGGATTGTTGCACTCAATATCACCGTACTTCTTGAAGAATATCCGCTGCTGTGTACCTGATGAGAGGTTCTTTGCTTACAGACTCGGGTCGAGTGACGGTGGTCCCGGTGTTCGTCGACCCAGTTGGCAATCAAACGGCGGCGATCGGCCGCGAGGTCGTCTTCTCCTGCAGCGTCCACAACATCGGCAAGAACAAGGTAAACGGTCGACCGAGCGCCGGAGTGGACTGTTAAAGCAAATGGCCCATGACGATTAAATCCTCACGCGCTCCCAACGAACGAGAGCGGCATCCCAGCATATCCAGGGTGAAATGGATTCGAAACGGTATCCGAATGCCCGTTGGAAGCGGCGTACTTAACGCTTCTGGCAGCGCGTGTTTTCATGACGCCGAAACTGCCGCTAGTTCCGCATCCGCTATTGCCCAGCATTCCGGAAGCATTTTTTCCCTCAGGCTTACCACTACTGGTGGTAGATGGCCGGGCGGGGAGGAGGGCGGGCAATAAAAAGTTCCCTGGAAATTCTCCCGGCGATACCTTATAATCGCGCATTAACCTGTCCTTTATAGGTCGGCGAAGCCGCCTCTAATGGACCACTTCCGACAGTACTTTATTCAATTTGCGGCTACACATGTTCCATTGCACGCGCGCCAAGTAAATGGAAGCTCTCTCTCTCTCTCTCTCTCCCTCGCACACCCGCGTTCTCTTTTTAAGCGCTTTGTTGCAACGGCGATTAAGTAAAAGCGCATCGATCGAAGACAGATTATCGGACCCTTTGTACTCGCCGCTCGCGCTCTTGTTCTCCCGCTCGGAGGAAAGTGGAGGCCGCCCGGAACAATGATCAGCGGAAACGATGGTCGGCCGATTTGTTCGAACGATTAGTTATCCAGTTTCGGTATTCTAAGTGATTTAACCTGTTAATTGGACAGCAAGCTTTACAAGCCTTGTCGAGGCACACGGTGGTGTGTATAGCACTTTCATTTGCCTCCACTTCCACTACCGAATGAACGTTCTAACTATTCGCAATTCTTTACTTCGCGTTACACAATTGATTCGTATGAGTTCTTTCGGTGTTTCTTGGTTTTTAGTCCCAATTTGGGAGTGCAGGGTTCAATTACTAGGTGGCAATGCAAAGTAATCATTCGCAGAGAAAGCTTTCGCAAAAGCGACCAGCTGACCCAAAATGGAACGTCAAAATAGCTTTTGAAATAAAGAATAATGAGTTAACTTCGCAAAATTTGTTGTCAGTTACAATTTTCAGTTACTAATGCTGTCTTAATCACCCTGTACAAGCAAAACGTGACATATCTGTACGTGTTTATTTTCCAGGGCGCTGAGAAATGTAGAATTTTTAGTATCAAAAGCAATATGCAAACATTGAAAGGACCCACATGAAAAGTTTCATTTAAATAATTAGTTTTTAGCTAATGGATCTGCTATGCCACGTTTTTCGAAATGGATTTTCCCCGAAAGCGGTTTGTTTTGCACCGGCGTTCTATTTTTACCATTAGCAATTATCATCACTAGTTTATTGTCAGCAATGTGGAAAAGGTTGTTCGTTAAAGTTCCCCACGGCGGAAACAAATAATTGAATTCGTTATGCAGCGCACGTTACGTCGGGAGGCCGAGGAAGGTGAGAGAAAAAAAGGGCGTCGAAGGACCGCCGGCTAATGAGAACGACTCTCGCAGGCACTTTCGCCACGTCACGACACGACGCTAGCGTGACACGAGAATCCGGCGGCGATAACAAATTACCATTCACGATGGAATTTCACTTGCCGCCGCAGGAGGAGGCCGATGAATAATTAAAAAGAATCCCTGCCAGTAGAATAGGACGACAGGCGAGCGCAAGACATCCACACCCTAGACCCTAGTGCAGTCGTGACGAAAATTCACGAGGGCGGTTGCTCACGTGTGCACTCTTTCACTCTCTCTCTCTCTCTCTAACACACAGACCCTCTACCCACGTACACTTACAGCATCGTCAACGAAAAGTGAATCACCGGAAGTGAAAAATCCCTCCGCAGTTTTATTGTGCTAACCCGCCCGCTCGAGAGTCTCTTTCCACGGGGCTGTACGGCTGCCGCGGAGTTTCGGCAACGAGAGCAGTTAATCTTCATCCGAGGCATTACGTGTCTGGCGCGGCGCGTAAAAGTAAAACAGATTGCGTAGAAGTAGAACAGATCGGGTTTGGATCGACCCGGGGAAGTGGGATGAATCCAGCCACACGATGCGACGTGGCTCGTCCGCCAGTTGAAAAGGGGACCTGCCGAACCACCGCCACGAGGGAAGAAATCATTTGGGAAGAGACTGCAAGAGGGAGAACTCCCGAGTGAGAGTGGGTGCGGGAGATCGGCTGTGTGTACATAGAAAATTCCTGGCTGCCCTGAGTCGTTCAAGCAGTTCTCCCCTCGCCCCAACACGCCCCCAGGCCACTGCTATATTTGGTAATAAGTTTTTCGATCGGGATCTATACATTCCGGCAAAGAGGCTGGCGGAAGCGAGAGTTAGCTGGATGGGTGGCGGCCCCGAGCGGAGAGAGAAGGAGAGAGAGATGTGACGAGCGAGAGAAAGGGTCGGAAGGAGGGCGACGAGGGTATGAGGACTTGATAGGGGGTGGTTGGGAGAGGAAGCACGCGGTGCTGGCGGTGGAGGAGACACATTTTCCCTGGCGACAGATTCCACCCGTAAAGTATCCCGCTAGATGAAATATTCGGTCTATAGAAAGCCGCTCAAGGCGGCCTGGCAGGCGGGGATGGATTAAGATAAGCCCGCCGGGCTGTCAAGTCCAAATAGTTTCCACAGTACCTCCCCGCAAGGAAATATACCGACTAAAGCCGCGGCCAATGTTTTAATTTCATTTCGTTCCCGGCGCTCGATAACGCACGCAAACCTCCTTTCTTAATGGAATGCTATGTTTTCCTTTCGTTGGATTTGCAAGCGTACAAACCGTGAAATCCCACTTCGAAAGTGGATCTTTTCCATCAGCTTTTCGATTCTCGTATCTGACTTCCCTTTAGACTTTTCCAACGAGCGCTACTTTGTTTTCTCGACATCGTAATAGTGGCAGACAATAAATAAGACCTCTCTCGCTAAACGAGTGCATTTTCTCGAGTTTCATTTTTCACCTCGGCCTCAATCATCCCAACTTTTTCCGCCGCTCGGCCCGACTCGCCCTTGGCACAACAATATCATAAGCATCCGGGAACGCAGTGGGACGATGCTCGGGGATTCCAATTACCCGGACGCTTCCGAGCTGCTCGCCATCGGAAACTCATCGTACTCGGCGAACTGTCAGGGAGTTTCGCCTTTGGCTTTCGTTATCGCCAATCGAAGAAGTTATAATCACGATTGCGTCGAGCTCGGGGAACTGGTTACGGCTGCATCCGGCCCGGGAGTTGCCCCTGGATGGACGTCCAGGACCAATGTAACTGCACATCGTCCTCGGTGCGAGATATTAGTCGATGAGAAGGGTTGTATAACGAGTTCTCCTCGCGACAGAACGAGAGAGAGAGTGAGGGAGAGTGAGAGAGGGAGGATAGGGAGGGAGAGGGTGAAGGCATAATCGTGATTCTGGTAGACCTGCTTGTCAGCTCACTGGCAGGGAAATGACAATGGATTTTCCAGGTTGGCTGGCTACGTGTCTCGGACCACACGATCCTCTCGCTTCACACGAGGATCGTGACGAACAATGCACGTATCGCGATGTCCTACGAGGCCGGCGGAAGTTCCGGGTCCGGTGTGGCCTCCGGCAACGCCTACGAGGTTACAGGAAGCAGCCAGGCCAGCGACGACGTCGTCAACGGCACGTGGCGGCTGCACATTCGTCAGCTAAAGGAGGCCGATGCAGGCTGCTACATGTGCCAGATTAACACCACCCCGATGATATTCCAGCTCGGCTGTCTCGACATCCTTGGTAAGCACGTTCCACCGACGACCTCCAGCTTTTCCCTGACTCTCTTATATCGTCCACCACCGTAGCTCCTTCTGCCCTGCTATGCTACATGCTACATTCCCTCCTCCTCGTGGCATGCCGGACTCTCCACTCTTTCGCGTAGCGGCTGCTCCTTATATTGTTACATCTAGACTTCTAGACACTCTGCGCTCGATAAAATGTTCACCCTTCCTCTCCTACCTGGCTCTACGGCTTTCAATAAAGTGCCCGTTGTATCTTACTTCCTTTCTCCTGCTGAGACTGATTTCCCAGTTTGATGGCCAATAAAAGCGCCCGCTGCGCGAACTCGCGATTCAATCATGATGATACACTCCCCCTCGCGCATACGTATGTGCACACACGACCACGCACACACTCGGATCGTACAGGTTGCCCCAGCGAAAATATCCCGACGGTTTCTTTTCCTCTTCCTGTCGAGGAAGGAGAGCTTTTTAATTCCGCGTATGTCGTTACTATGAAACATCGGCTAATTTGTACCGGTCAGTAATAAATGTTGCTGTGCGCAGTAAGTGGGTTAATATGGTAATGGGACACTTAATCTTGCCATTCGAACATGAGGGGCTCGAGGTAATTTGAGAGAGCGCGCGCGTGCTCTCTCTCCCTCTCTCTGCCTCTCTTTCTCTCTGTGTCCCGCTCTCCCGCGCCGCATTAAATCGCGGTGTGTCAGTTACAAAGGATTCCACTCGGCGGCCACTTAACTTTCTTGTTCATTAAATCATTCTCGGCGGGAGCGCAGTTACGAACTGATGGAAAAGTTCGCGGCTCATTATATTCCCGTTGCTTGTTAGCGACGCGTCCGCGCTCGTATCCGATTCCTCTCTCGCTGCACCGCAATATCCCGCCGGTGAGTGCGCCCTCGTCTACCAGGCAACTTTGCAAAAAAGTTGCACGATTTAACATACACATGGACAGCGCAGCGCCGGCTCCGCCCGAATAAGCTATGCGCATTTGTAGCGAGCGAGAGACCGAGTTCTCGCGAAGCCTCGACTTTTTGGAAATAGTCTCATTTCCAAGCGATTGGCCGCTCGGGAATGGCGCGCGCGCGCTGGCAGCCATCTAATGAAAATAATTTCTTCAAAGCAGCTGGTAATATCTCACCTGGAAATTTAATAAAGACCCGGACAGCAGTGCTCGCCCGAACGTCTGGGCGAGGTATAAGGGCACACATATTTACTCATCCGGGGATGAAGAGGTCCCGCCGGGGGGCGCCTGACCCTTAATATTTCTTGTAATTTTCCTCGATTTCGGTCTTATCGGCAGACTTATCTCCCGGCGCTCGGTATCGGAAGGCATCGTGTTTTCCCGGCAGGAGTGCAGCCGAGAGTGAAGCAGCAGGGGGGGTGGCAGAGGCTTGAGAACACAGAGGGCTGCACTCCTTCCGCGATGGCTGTCGGCTCTGCCTCGTGAGCCACGATTTCCACGTTCGAAAGAAAGCAAGCGCGGGTCATTGGGTTCTCGCCAATAAATCGATCCGTCTATTTGTCTGTGCCCCTTTGCCCAGCCGGCTTCGCTACGCTTCGAGGCTCCGACTGCACGGCTGTCCCGCAGCGCAAATTAGATGTATATCCCGCTCGCCCTCTCGATCGCAACCTCGCAACCTCCCCAAGAACAGTTTTCCCTGACGAATTGTTTTCCCAGGAAATTGGAATCCACGGCGACCACGGCGGCGGCACGAACCCTTTTTCTCCTCTTTTTCCTCCTCGCATGCGTCCAGCATCCGCGCGCCTACCCAGTAGTTGGCCAATTGCACGCGTATAACGAATCGCTTTGTCATGAATTCTTCATCCGCTTTTCCTATGCATGCTACATGTAGTACCTCGGTGTGAGGTGGGTAGGTTGGTACGTATGGTTTGTATGCGCCGTGGAATCCAGAATTTCATGAGCGCCTTCCTCGCTGTAGATCTAAAGCAAATGCTCCGGCGTGCGAAGTAATAATTCCGCGATTAATTGCCGGCGGACTTGAAGAGATTCAATTAGATTTTTGCGCGCCCCGGAAGCCCGGGGATCCTGTTATTGCCGCTGGTTAGGAGGCCTCGCTGTAACCCCGAGGATTCCATTTCAGGGATCATGCGTGCTCTAATTAAATATGGTTATTGTCGTTATTAGACTAAATCTCGGCTGCATTCCCTGGCATAATTAGGGACGGTGAATTATGGCTCGCCTTGCATACTGTATTGCATAACTAGAGCCTGAGGAATTTCCATTCCCACCACCCGCTTCGGCTGTCATGCCGTATGCGTGTATATTACGTATGTATGTGGATATATGTATGCGCGCGGGTGCCTTTGCCATGCTGCTAATATTACAGCCCTTTTTAAATTGCCCGTTCCGCATTGTGTTCCGGTAACGAGACGTGTCGTGCATAACTCACTCTCGCTCGCCTTCACTACCCCGCGCTTGCTAACCCTCCAATCGCTCTCTACCATCGGACACAAACTTTTCTGTCCATTATCGCACATATCTAACGAACAAACACGATTCCCCTAAAAATCGACGGCCGCTGTCTGCCTCCGGCGGATCGACGGAATGGAACGCTTTTTCGTTAGATCAGTATCCACACATCCTTAATTGAAGTTCTCTATTAGCCTGACCTGGAAGCCCAGCGCCCCGCTAAAAGCCGGTGGATATTCCCGATTTTTCGAACCGACAGGATGCGTGACAGCTGGCACGAAAGCCTCGCGCACCCTTTCCGAATGTTTACATCGCACTATTCATCTTTGATGCGGCGAGAAAACTCGCGTAAATTACTTACCGCAATATACGTGGGAATGAAAAGGTCGCGTGGACCGATGCTAACGGCGGCGGCGGGTGCCGGATGAAAAAGCTTTCAACTCAACTCAACTCACTCTCATGATCTGCACGCATTGCGTAATGCTCCAGGGAGCTCGGATGAGATAGAGCAGAACTTTTTGCACCAGAGATGATTTATTATATCGACAGGGAGAGAGAGTGCTATAGCGCGCCGAGTTTTTCCTCGTCGGCCACTTTCCCTTTCGTTTTTCTTATCGGCGCTCAGTATCGGGCGAGGCTCTACTCGCCAGGGATAATTATAATGTGCCCGAGGTCCCGGACATTAGCAATTTCTTGTCGGCATCCTATCTCCGCGGTCCTAAATCGAGGCTAATTATACTAACTAAACATTAAAGACTGCCTTGTTACAACGTCCCCGAGTACCGGGGATCCTGTGGAACGACAGCGACAGGCCGTGGCCGACGACCGGGCGGCTTTCTTGTAATATCGCTGCCTCGAACCGTGAGAGTCGACTCCACCCACCAATTACAAACTTTTGCATAATTTTTTCTTCTTAGTTTTAGTGGCCTCCCACCCTATCTCTCTCCCTCTCTCTACAGTCGCGGCGGGAACAGCTAATACGTACTTTTTAGTACCACCCTCGGGCCCCGGCACTTGCACTGGCTGCCATTAACGTGTCGGCGTCGATTTTTGCGTGGGCGCGTTATGCTAATTTCGGCTCGGCGCCCGGGCGCTCTTCGGTAATTAAACAATATACTTTATTTGGCGGAGTTCGTCAGTGCGCCACGAGCGAGCCCTGTCATCGTTTTAACGAGGCTGAAAGGGAGAAAGGGGGAGAAAGAGGCTGAGTAGGAGAGCAGAGTGGAAAATGCCACTGCAACGCGCGACAACGCAACGGCATTTAGTATTCTCATCCAACGACGCTTTCCCGGGAAGCTTTTCCTTCGGCAGAGAGCCGGCCCCTCCTTCGTTTTGTCATCGCTCCATCCACGCGGACGTGGTGCGTACCACCCCAATCGGCACAAGGGCGGCGCGAAATTGCTAAGTTGCTTGAGTGAGGGCTAACGCAAAGTGAAAGAGGGTGCGAGAATGAAGTATGTGCGAAGAGTAGCTGTGTTTTTTAACGCCACTCTTTTCCCCGTTGTTTCGTTTGTGCCGCGGGACACTGAGGCGGCACTGACTTCCCGTTTGTCGCGGTACACTTGTGTTTCGAAGGCACACAGAGCCGGAGCGGGTGGCAGAGGGAATGGGAGGATACGGAAGCTCGGTGTCTTTAATTCGCCGGGGCAGCCGACCCCGAGATGAGAACAGGCGAGCGGGGCGAGTGCCGCGGCAAGCAAAGGTAAGTATGTAGAGAGAGGGAGAGGAAGAGTGCTTTTACGACCTTTTTAAATAACCGTAACCGTCAGGCTGCAAAAAAGCCGTTTGCATCTTTCGCGAGTCTAATAATGAGAGCCGCCGCCCGAGCTTTTGTACACACACGTGTTCCACCAGCCGCCCACTTTTCAAAAGCACACGAATACCTGTGAGAGAAGGAGCGCGCGCGCGCTCGCTCTTTCAGATTTCGTTATTCCCTACGCAAACAGCGCAGCTCTTGCTCGTTTTGGTGCGCGAGGGAAAATTTGGCCGGTGCGCACTTCATCCCCGCGCGTATGTGTGCTCCGCTTTCCCTCCTTCTTCTGCTTCTTCTTCCAGTTCTTCTTGTTTCAACGGCCTCCGGGGTTTCGGCCGATCGATCGAATTACCGAGGCTGAGCGGCTGGCTGCCCTCTGCTGCTTTATGGCCATGCACAAAGTTAAACTCGTCCCACCTCCAACCCCCTCTTCGCGTATGTACGTGCACATATGTGCCACCGACCAACTCGCTCTCGCAGGAACGATTAGACGCGAGAGCGCGCGCGCGCGTTCTACGTGCGGTTTAGACATATCGCAGCTAGCGCGATTTATCTGGCGCGCATTAATTACCGCGAATTCGGACGCTCATAATAAATCCCGCGCGAACGAGAGAAGTGTGTGTATAGACGACCGAGAGAGAGAGAGAGAGGGAGAGATTGAGAGAATAGTCGCATTAGTCGCTTTCGCATCCCTCGAACTTCCCAACTACATTTGTTGATGAAATTTATGCCCGCTAATATTGTATGCATTGATGCCAGCATCAAGTGCAATTAAGCGCTAACTGTGATAATTGCGAAGGAATGCTGCATTAGCCGCAAATCGGCATGTTAAACTGGACGCGCTGGTTACGCTGAGCGTATTACACTGCCACCGTTTTGATCGTCAAACGATTCGACATAGAATTAGCATGATGTAGCATGATACGTGGAATTTGCACGACGTAACCGACGCTGTAGTGACGCTTTGAGATAGCCATCGCAGTGTCGTTGGTTGGTAATATGTATCGTGCAGTCTGCCACAAGAGATCATCGTTTACCCCAATCACCCCAACGTCATAATACCATGTAGCAAGGGTCACTTTATAAGGTTGCCTGTTTCGGGGGACACTTTGCGGTCCAGGGGAGCGCATTTCCCCAGCGTGGCGGAGTGCGAGCTATTTGACATGTTGCGCAATATCATCCTTTTCTCATCTTTGTTCGGCAGTTCCGCCCGACATCGATTACGAGGGTGGCACGAGCGCCGACCTGGCAGTTTCGGAGGGCGACAACGCGACCCTGAGCTGCTGTGCAACCGGAAGGCCGATCCCGAAAGTCTCCTGGCGACGTGAAGACGGCCAGCCCATTCTCATAAGGGCCATCACTGGTACATAATGATAGTATAAACCTTCGCCTTTCGCCGACCCTGTCGTACCCACATACTCGAGTCTTAACGCAGGAACCATGAAGGAAGTGGTAACATCGTTTGCTGTTCATGTGGATTCAGTAAAGTTGATACACTTTTCTTACAGGGGCCAATATTTCTAAGCAGATATGCACAGGAACCCAGGCGACTGTGAACAATTAACACTAATACCCAATGTCCATTACAAATTCCCTCGCCTAATAATCCTTGGTTCAAGCTACCCGCCAGCTGATTATTGCCTGTCACATTTCATGGCCAATGTGTCATATCAGGCCGGCGTGTGCCGAGGGCATTTTCGCAGCTCAGACGAACGGGCGAACGGGCGCGCTACACCCAGGAGCGGCATCATGGTAATATTTGACTTCGTCATGAGCATCAAGCGGAGCCGAGTACGGTCAAATTGCAGTCGGTACTTCCGTCGAAGTCACGCGTAATTTCGTAAATATAATTATGCCCTTGGACCGTCGACGCGCGTGATTAGTGTGTGATTACGGGCGCGCGCGTGCGCTCGTCCCGCTTGAAGAGTAGCTATTAAATGTGCGTCGTCCGTCGTGCCGTAAGTGGCCTGAGGACATTCCCCATTCACCTCGGGTAGACAGCGTTGCTTCGATATTAATAGGCTAATTAGCCGGTACTAATATCCCCCAGTTACGTCCAAGTTCGCAGCCCCGTGTGAAAAGGGGTGAGGGTCCCCGCCAGGTGTACCTACATCTACGTACACGTACACGTACCTAAGACACTCATCGGCCCTCCATGTACGAGTACGTACATACAAGCGAGCGGACATAATTCCACCCGGCCATATTAATACGTGATTTATACCGGGGCGCCGTAACACGAAATCCTTTCGCGCCACTATCGGCCAACTTAACATACTAATAACCCACCAGGCCGGGCTTCCCGTTCACCTGTGGCCGCCGAGGCGATCCATTAAAGAAGATTAAGCGGTTCCCGATTTCCCAGCCCGTTAAACAGGAGGGCGTCCCACAAGCTTGCGGAAGTTGCGAGAGTGCGGATATTTGCAGTGCGGTTCGCGGGGAGATTTTCAATTCACCGCCACTCGCTGCTTCCACTCAGGAAATAATACGAGGCGATCGTCTACATCTACACGCAGAAAGCCCCAGTAATTCTTCCTCGATCTCGCGACGTACCGAAGAACAGAGCTAGCCACTTTAAGTTTCATCTACCACCCGGCCCTTTTGTCCGCGCGCCTGAGTAAACTAGCTCGTCGAGGAGGTGCAAGGAAAGGTCTCGCGGCGCGAGAGACCCAGGAATATAAGCGTAAGAATCGAGCGTGAGGCTAATTAGTGCGTAGCAAAACCCACTCGTGTTCGCGGGAGCCGGGAAATTGCAGTAGTTACTGTAAGAGTGCGGGACATACTTCGGGGATATAGCGAGCGGCCCCTTTCCTTTTTTCAGATGGCCGGATTATCTCACTTCGCGCATTAACCGCGTTTCCTCGAGCGAGGCGCCGCGAATGGTAGTGCATTACCGGCTTGGCCGAGCGAGCTTTCAGCCTCGAGAAAAAATCCGCGATGGGCCTGAAGGCTCGCCTGCACCGGCGCCCCAGCCGCCCTCTTCTCCGCGATCCTTATCTATTCATATAACTGGCGCTATTATTTGCATCCCAATTTCAAGTTTGCCCGCGAGAACGCGAGAACGCCGAGTTCGCATTACAACGGGAACGGCCCTCGACCGCCGTATCTGTTGCATCTCGGCGCATCGCTCCCGTCGCATTTGCATTCTCGAGTCGAGCTCGCAGCGGCCGCGCGATGATAATGAATGGCCAGTGCCGCCACCGCCGCTGATAGCATCCACTCTTTTTTCCGAGGCCGGTTCGCGTGGCCTCTGTTATTCAACAACGAGTCAACTGTCTTTTTCCAAGCGGCAAAACCGCGACGATAAGTAGATGGCGGCAGGGCGAATATAGGGCGGCTTGAGCGGCGCGCATCTCTCGTAAACTCTCGTCGAGGGCGGCCGGGAATTGCGCAGATTGCGCGTAAGAAGACAGTCGAGTGGATGTAACGAAGCAACTCGTTCAAACGAGCTTTCCCTCTTCAACTCGAAGACAAGGCATACGCGCGCTCGCGCGCAAAGAAAAGCTCCGAGCACGAGAGGAGTCCTCTTCAGCCGCGCTCACACCGCCGGCTTAAAAACCCTCTGCATACTCTCTCATCCGATGGAAGTACGCAAAACGAGCCACAAAGCCTACATTCCTACGTGTATGAGGCAGCTACGTGTGCGCGTGTGTATACTAGGCCGGGCCGTACACGAGTCACGAGCTGAAATCGGACATGTGGCAGTCTCTCTGCGGAGTTATCCGAGTTGGCAAAACTTTGCCTACGAAGTTCCACCCTCTTGGAACTCGGGAACTGACCTATTCTACCAATCGCATTCTCCCATACCTTACCACTCGCTACCACAATAATGATAAAGCCTGTGCGCCAGGTAGTTTCAACATCCTACCCTCGTGTCAAAGCATTCGGTAAACAGTTAGAGGCATCCCGCCTCATTCCATCGTTGTCATCCCCTCGCGCGAAATTGGCGAACTGGAGCTAGCCGAGGCGAGCGCAAACAGAGCCCAATGCCAATTGTCTGATTAGCGCAGGACAGGGTGTTCCTCCCTCGATGTCAGTGGCAAGCCAAATAATCTCTCAGACTTCTCGGACTGACAGTGGAAAGTGTATGAAGCGCTCGGGGGAGGCTTGAAGATGGGCCGCGGAGTTGATTCGAAACTCGAGTTGGCCGCCCGTCTCTCTTTCCCTCTGCCAGCCTCGCCCATTCTCTCCAAGTGGACTTAGGAGGCTTACTCGAAGATACACGAGTCGCAGTAGCTACTTCCTGGACAAGCGTCGGTCTCGGCGGAGTTGCGAGTTAGCGAAACTTCGCCTGATGATGTCGCCCCGTCGCGTCGCGTCGTGTCGGGTCCCGTCGGCTGAAGCAGGAACGCGGGAAGCAGAGAGCGATCTTAGCCAGCCACCAACTCGCGCCACCATCCATTTTTCCCTCCCTTCAACTTGCACATGAATTTCTCCCGGAGATAGAGTCACCAGGAACGAAGCCGCGTACATATGTGCAAGCCATTACAGGCGCAGTTCGCCGGGCTAGCTTTTGCGTGAACGGCTCCTTCATAGAGCACGAGAGAGTGAGAAGCAGGCTTTTCTTACGAGCTTAGCAAACTCGTTAGTGCTAGCTCACTTAGGGAACTCGTTAGCTGCCTAAGTAGTGAATTAAGCATATATCTTCCCTCGTCTCTTCTTTCGCTGTGGCAGCCTTGTGCGTCGAGAGAGTTCCCGGGCTTTCTTGCCGGCGAGAGAGCCGTGTACCATTGCCAGCGGGCGCGCGCCGGCAGCCCTTTCTAAATACTCGGTTATTGTGCAAAGCCAACCCCTCTTGCAACTCCTTTTCCACTTCGTTCCGAAGCCCCCGGTTGTTGCTGCTAGCGCCGGCTGCCACAACGAGGACTGTCCGTCGTTCAATTGCGTTAGTGCGCGTTCGTTCCTTTCGACCTGGTTAAAAGTTCTATCTTGGCTCGTTTAGCCGCGCGCACGAGTTTCGTCGGGGCCAGACGGTAAGTTGTAACTTCTTGTCCCGAGGAATAATGTTCTTTCCGAGCGGGGCTGACTTGTTCGCCCTGCCAGCGGCCGCTTTGCCTCGTCGGAACTCTCCTTATCGTTGACCGCCCTCTCCAGGTAATTGGCCACCGAACACACTCGCCCCCGCCCGTCATTCTCCCATCCAGGGTGGAAGGGTCCTTCCTTCCCCTCTCTCCTTTCCTATAGCAGGGCGCCCCTCATATTTTCTCGCTCGGCGAAATAAATTCGCTGACCCTCTGCTACTTATTTGTACTCGAGGAGCAAAGGTTACCGCTCTCGCCCCTTACTCTTCCACCGCCCTGGGGCCACGTTTTTATGCCCTGTTTCTTTCCAACGATCCCGAGCTCCGCGGGAATGCGCGTCTGTGTGTAATACACGTCTCGCACACCGCGATATACCTAGTATTTTATTATACCAGAAGTACATCTGGATGATTTTCCATTTGCGTTGGCTGAAAAGTGGGCCCACTTGTGCAGGAACGTACAGAACTCTCCTCGGGTGTCAGGTGTAGAGCGCGTGCCGCTCGGCAGTTTCATACAATCGTAAAGCGGCCGTGTAAAAGGAAAAAAATTCTCGACGAAGACGTACGTGTGCCGAGGTAGGTGTGGCCTTTTTCAGCTACACGTCGTCGCCCTCGCACTTACATCGGGATCAGCGTGGTGCTTAGCTTTGCGGGCGAGCATTCGTCATAAATGCTTAACCACGCACTCTCATCGGCGTGTGTAGACACACTCGCCATCCGAGACGAAATGGAGTCTCGCACTGGGTGTAAGAGCGCCTGCTCAAAATCCCAAGTGCCAGCCGGGAAGCGAGGGCGCGCGTTCTCATGCAGCTGCTTCATCCGAATGATCCCCCGCTAAATCCGAGCGTATTAGGTATGTATACGTCATCCAACCACCCGCCAAGAAAGGTGAAAGGATATACGATTGACGTTCCATTATTCAAGAGGCAGTAAGACCCGCGCGAAATTACCTCGCGACATACGATAATCCGATCGGAAGCTGGAGAATAATAATCATAAAGATATCGCCCGATAAAATCGCACGGACCTTCAATTTCTCCGATGCGGCTTCCGAGCAATTTGCACGACACTTTACCCTGGCCCTTCCCCTACCCTCCCTCTCTCTCTCCATTTTCCTTCTCTCGTCCCCGTAAAAGCAATAATATAATACTCGCCGTCTGTGGGTTTGAACGGCCGAGAGGGAACCGGCGGAGGATCAATTGGCGCAAAAATATGTATGTTAGGAAAGGTTTTCTTGGGTGCGCAGGTGGTAGCCCTTTCGAGCAGCACAACAACTACTCCGGCTCGCTGCTGCAGTTCCACCGTGTGGAGAGGCGACAAATGGGAGCGTATCTCTGCATCGCCAGCAACGACGTGCCGCCGGCTGTCAGCAAGCGGGTGACGCTCGCCGTGAACTGTAAGCCACAATCTCTCGTCGCTCTAATCATTCCGTGATTACGCCGATCTACAAGCCGGCAAACTTTCCCCGGCTGGATTCGCACCTGACCAACTGACAAACTGTCGCGCTTGTTACGCTACGCAAAATCACCCGGCGAAATAATGCGACATATGCGCTTGTTTGCTGCGCGGATTTCACGGACCCTGCGAGCAAGGAAATTGCGCGATGCTTGCAGGTATGTAGCGTCTTCCGGTTGGAGACTGTTGAACGCTGTTGCACATTGGTGAACGAGCGGTTGTACGCGGAATTAGGAGAGCTCGGTATACTCTGTCTTTAACCGACGGTTCAGCTCCGACAGGTTAACGCGTGTGAGCGATAACAGTGTAATATTGGAGTAATAATGGAGTATGGCCAATTTGCGAGTGCACCCGGAATTTTCGTTGGATTTTCATTCCCTCGGTAATTCGCGTAATCCATCGGGTCCAGAGTGGCGTTGCTCGGAAACTGGTATTTTATGTTGCTCCTGTACTAGCTCTCGTATTTTCCAAATAGACCACTTTCAGATTTTCAATTCTGGAGCACTTCGACAAGGTTAATGATACGCTTTCTTAGCTTTGAAATTATTTCTTAGCTTTCTTAGCTTTGAATTTCCGAAATCTGCATAACTTCGCAAAATCCTGTAACCACTACTTTTCAGTATAGTAAAAGTGGTTAGCTTGTTAGACAAGATGTTTTTTTCTCATATTGCTTTCAAAATTATTAAGTGGACCACGTTCTGGTGCAATTAACAGAATTGTTTTCAAGCGGTCATGTGAACTCGCAAGTCCAAGAGCCTCGAGTGCCGCGAAAGCACATTTGCCCACTGTTAAACTCCAAAACACCGCAACGTGCGAACTAACGAGCTCCTAATGCGAATTATTTATTTTGTGTGCTCTCGTACTCCCCCGCGCGTGGACTCCCCGGGCTTTGTTTCGTGAAACGGCAATGTTTGCCGCCGTAAATATTCAAAGAAACCTACTGCTCGCTTGGCGATCGCGAGTTTAAGGGGGACCGCGAGATTTCAATGGATAGAAGCAAAGCAGAGCATCTTGTTTTCCGGCGCGGAGGCAGAAGGGAGCTGGCGAAACCGCTCTCACGGCCAGGGAGATTCGTCGAGCTTTCCCCAGGACGGGAACACCTTTCGCCAACTTTTATTGCCAGTTTCGCGAATGCGAAACCTCGTTACCGTCGGCGACGGGGGTGTAAGGAAGCGTAAAGTGGAAGTAACGCGCGGGCACCAGGAGTTTGCGAGGGCCGGGTTAATTAAAAGAAACGTCGGCGAGTGGAAATTATCCGCTTAAAGTTACTCATAACATTGTCCGTCATGACGGCAGCTTCTCCCTGTCCGCAACAGGAGTCCCCCGGCGTTACGTAACACAGGGTAGCAGCACGTGTGTGCACAAGCAGACTAATGCGCTTCACTATTTCCAGGGGAAATCCGCTGTCCCAATTGCGCAGTAGAGCCGAGTGCCTTCCAGAGATTCGTAAAACGGTTCCGCCCGAATTTTCCAACCGCCAGTATCTGTATCGTAGATTATACATTTTATTGGGCCGCCCTATCTCTCTCCCCCTCGCTTTTCCTCTGACCGTCTGACCCTCCGACCCTCCGACCCTCCGACCTTCCGCCTCTCCGTCCTCGGCAAATCCCGAGCTCACCCGGCCGCAAAATAATTTGTTGCGCTCTATACAACTATTTGCATAAATGACGCATCGTGATACGAATCGCCGCCGTGGCCCGGAATAACAGGCGCAATCCTAGAATCAATTACGATTTGCTCTCGATAATGCATGGCGGATTTAATGAAATCGCGGCATTATGCAAAAACGAGTAATTGAACCGTGTATCGAGCGTTCCAGCGGCCGGCATTCTCTTATGAGATCTCCAGGCAGAGAGAGAGAGAGAGAGAGAGAGAGAGAGAGAGAGAGAGAGAGCGCGCGCATGCATACATATACAACGCATCCCGATACACCAATTCACAGCGGTCCCATTTGTCTTAATGCCGGCAGTGGGTTACGCCGTTATGTTCATATTTGCGTGCAATATCGTCGGCCCAAAAAGCATCCCGATTTCGTGCAACACGAAAAAGCGAATATTCCCGTGGAAAGCGTAAAAAGCAAATGAGCCGGGACTCGGACCACGAGCAAGATAGAGAGAGGCAGAGTGACCTGGTCGCGTTATTTCGCCGCGGTATAATTAGCAATAAGCAGAATAATTGACGCTGCTAGACGGCTTTGTAAATTGCAACGCCATGTCGGCGAGTCGATGATAACATCAGCCGCAGGGTATGAGAAGAAGGAAGGAAAATGCTCGTCCCCGGTGGTTTACGGGCGGGGAAATCAATCGGTGATTTGACCGGGGCGAGTACACTGCTCTCTACCTTGGGGTTTGGCCAATTAATTCTGGAATCGCTTTCGCAGTCGCACCTGTCGTGAAAGCTCCTAATCAGCTACTGGGAGCACCACTAGGCACGGATGTCGAGCTCGAGTGTTACGTCGAGGCTTTCCCCAACACAATCAATTACTGGGTGAAGAACCATCGCGGCAGCGAGGAAGAGATGCTGCTCGAGGGGTACGATTATTGCCGTTCTCTCCGACTCTCATAACTTCAAGTAGAAGTGTAGCTAGTACCGCAGTGGCTTCCTAGCCCTAATATATTGCCCCTGGATTGTTCAGGCCGAAGTACAAGGTACGGGAAGAACGATCGGGATACAAAGTTCTGATGCGCCTGTTAATCAAAGGATTCACCGAGACGGACGTCAGCAGCTACAAATGCGTGTCGACGAACAGTCTTGGCAAGGCTGATGGTACTATAAGACTCTACGGTAAGTTCAACAGCGGCCACCGGACACGTTTAATGCTTCCGCTCAGACTCCAATTAATTCGGATCGTTTTCACATTTTTCTCCAATGAAAGTAACTTTGGCGCGCTTCGTTCGGGAAAATACATTTCCGACCGGACTTCACTCTACTCGGAACCCAATTACTTTGATTGCCTCCCTTCTACTTTGTGATACTTGAACTTTCAGTATTTTTATCGTGAAACGTGTCTTTTTCTAATGAATTTCAAATTGGAGAACTGTAATTGCAAATGTAGAATGAAAAGCTTGAAGAACTCCTTGTATTATACACATGTATACTGAAAGAGGCAATTCTATTCCTTTAACGTTCCTCTTCTAAAGAGAGCAATTCCTTTTTGTCGTCGCAGAGATCAAAATGGGCTTCGACAGAACGTCCCGTGGGAAGGAGAACCTGCCTATCATAAACGGTAAGTTCCCAGACATTCCCGCGGTCCCTGAAAACTACTGCGAGGACGAGTCAGTCGCTTAATTACCATTGGAAAGTCCCGGCTTCAACTCTCAAGTTACCCCTCGAAATATTTGCCGAGTGTGTGAATATTTAGTCTTTTCGCCGGGCGTACGGCTGCAGTACTAGAGCTCTCGAACTAGTTACGCGGAGAAAGAGAGACGGTGGCAGTTCCTTTAGCGAGAGCTGTATGTAAAGCAGCCGTACATCAGGACTAGCAGATAGATAGTATACATAGGCCAGCCTGCGGGCGACTTTGGAAAGAGTGAGGTGAGAGAGCCAGATGAAATTTCCGATGCAGGTTTAGCCGAGGCCGCCCAGAGCTCCGGCGCCAGCAACGGCGGCAGAGGATTTCCGCGCTACAGCAGCCGGTTACCGCAATTCGTGTCAATGTTTCTCTTCATACCGGTCCTCTGGCCGCGGTGAGGAAGGCATCCGCTCTTGGACATTGCTAAGCTACTGAGTGCCGGGTGACTTTGTGCCAAAGGACAACAAAAGGGAGAACGAGAGACCGTGAGAATGAGAGTGAGAGCGAGATTCGGAGAAAAGCAAACGTGAGAATGGAAGAATGTGTGTGTATGCGTGTGTGTGTGTGTCTGTCTGTCAGGACTTGACCGCGAACAACAGCAAGAGGGAAGAAGAATCCAGCGATTCGGAAGAGAGAAACGAAAAGGGGGAGGAAGACGAAGAAAGTCAAGAGGAAAATCCGAATAAATATGTCAGCGCACACGAAGAGTTTCGAGCATGAATATCTGTATACGTGAACTGTATGCCTGTGTGCTGGCGTGTGTGGGGGCGAGTGAGGGTGTGCTGTGCAATCCACGTAAACAAATCGGAGACTTACGCTCTCCAAATCTTCCTATAATCCCCTTTCCTACTCCCATGTCGAAGACATTTTTAGATCAACGCCTGTTGTCAATGTACACTCTGTCGACTTGGATTCGCGGATTCCGTCCGCGTCGAGGGGAAAATCGGGCCACGGAACGGCGAATCCGAGTGCCGCGAGACGGAAGAATGCACTGCCGAGAGTCGAGAGGGAAATCGCGCAAAGCAGCTTGGCCCTTCCTAAATCATGCTTCACGAGTGGTCGATAATAATTTACGGTCATTTTGTCACTGGTATATCGCGCTGCGGACGTCTAGACGTCAAGGAAAATCGATGTTTCGAAATAAAAAGGTATGCGAACGAGAACCTGTTGTCTGATTCTTCTCTACACCCCCTCCCCTCCACCTCCCACCACTTTTCATCTTCCATTCAAGCATCCCTTTCACAAGCTTCCGATATTCAGGAAAAGTTAATGCTGCTCCAATTCCATTTCAGTTCTAATATTGCATACAGAGCTATAAATAGAAAGTAACTCTTTACACATAAAGGCTTTCGGAGCTCGGCTACATTCGCTGCATTCGCGAGAGCCACGGGGAAATTCCGTCGTTCTGGTATTTTCATTCTTTATTAATAATGCTGTCGGAAAGTTTGAGAACCATGCATTGCGTCCCAAAAATGTAATGCTGCGCACAGTCCTTCCTGTTAATTACTTCGCTGAGAAACAATTGAATGTAATAAAATTCAGTCGACCGTGCATTAATTTATTGCTACAAGATTGGAACGGTAAATTTACGGAACTAACAACATCAGTAATAGGCGTTACATTCGAAGTTCCGTTTCTGCTTAAACTCGTTAGCACAAGTATCAAAACGTCGAGGTCGAGGACAAAGCAACGGAGCCACAAATTGCTTTTCATGTAGGCCAGTGCCGTGTAACGTGATTATCGCGGCAATTGTTCCAATCTAACTGGGGCCACTTGTCGGGAGCCCTTTTGTCCTAAGCTTCACCCGTCGCCCTCGAAGGGCAGCACCTTCCGCTCGCCGCGAAACTTTAGGTCGACATTATCGACTGATTCCCTTCGGAGGATAAACGCAAACACGTGAATGAAATGTATTCCTTTTATTAGTAATATCAATATCATTAGATACTCTTTATTATGTAATAAGTTCGAATCAATGTCATGCATTTGTTACGACTGAAATGCGAGATGTTAAAACATTCATATGTCCCGGCTCATTATTGATATATCTCTATCATCACATACCAGCAAGCCATAATCATGAATAATCTCCGATATTTAATGCGTACTGCATGTATCGCTTCGAATGGGAGTAAGAATCAAAAAATTTTAAATGCGAATATTACTATTTGTTATTCATTGGTAACCTACAAGAAACTAATCGGGGATCATTCTGCCGTATGTTATGCGTCTGATAAATATTAGGTTGGTTTATATTTCGTATCAAACTCCATGGAGTTTCCAGTAATTCCATGCATGGATTTTGAAATGCACGTGAAATATGTGGATGCATGTATACGGTTTCCCATACGTTGGTAAGCATAATACCATAGCGTTTACCAACACATTGAGTGATAATTCCTAAAGCCTTCAAAGTTGCTCGATCCTTTTGCTTATTGTCTTATCACTTTCAAGAACCGCGGTTAGTTCAACTTTTCTTATTACAAAAAAATGCACTACTTATATACTTGTTCAAAACAAAAGACAAAATGTATCACATTCGACTGATTGGCTATGATATTGAATAGAATAATACCTTATTTATGGATCCTTTTACGTGTTTACGTTATGGCGGGCTGGCAACAGGTCTCTGATTTTCTGCGAACTAACAATATGCGTACATACAAGTATTGAAGTATTTCTGCTGCGAAATGTTTCTGAAAATTGATTGATTGCCGCTGTAAATCTCTTGGGCGGCATCAGGCGACTAAGTGCGGCGAACTTCCCACTGTTACTGTTGTGAATCTCGAATACTGTATGTAATATACATACGTTACATCAGAGCGAACGGAAGCGTTCGAAGCCGATCAGCTGTGCACGGGAAGTTGTTTGTTTTGGCGGGCTCGAGGGATTTCAGCCCAGCCCGCTCGTTTCTACTGAAAAATACATCTTCAACCTCAGATAAATGGTGCGTAAAAGCCGAACGAGTTTATTTCTAATTAAGTAGTTGACAAAAGGCTGGGATTTGTGTTATAAAATGGCGAAATAAGCTCGTTATTGAGTGCAATGGGCAATTAACCTAGCTGGAAGAAATGCTCTACATTCACTGGTACTTCTCGAAAGAAAATAAAGGTTCTCCAAATACTTATTGGGTTTGGGACACAAGTAGGTATTTTGTTGGGCACTGACACCTGATGATTGAAGCGATTTATTACTCTGCCCTGTAACATAAGCAAGTGAAATTGAATCATTGCCCGACAATGGAGGAACCGGAGAAACCAAGCACTCTCGAATGGAAACGGCCGGATCAAGTGATGCAATTGCATCGCTTGAAATTAAAGAAACGAGCCCTTCAAGCTCGTATGGATAGGACGCGAACAACTTCCGACACTAAGCAGCCTGCGCTTCGGGATCAAGTGATTGGTCTAAGTTCGGATGTCAGTGAAAATAGTAAAAAACGAAAGAACCCTTTTGCAAGGGAGGAAGCAAATAAGAGACCAAGGGAGCTGGAGACTCCTCAATTGGAGACCAGCACCGACAACACACTGTTTGAGTTGCTGAACATTGGGCTGCCTGCAAAGAGTAAGAGCGATGATACCCCAGTGCAATCTCCTTTCACATTTGAGAGAATATTGTCCAAGTTAGACTCTGCTGGCACAATACCAGAAGTAGAAACACCAAAAGGTGAAAAGTACATACCCATAGACTGGACACTCAAGACTAAAATGAGATTTATGTCTTCAAAGCCCTTTCCATGGACTTGTAAATTGAAGACAAGTGAAGAAGCATCCGGTACAACTGGATTTGTGCGATGCTTAAACATCAGTGAACAAAACACAACTCTAGACACAAGTCTGAATGCGAGGTGAGAAATCTAATTCTAATGCCTTCTGTAATAGATGTACTTTCAAAATTACTTATCTTGTGTATGTTCTCATTTATCAGGTTTCATAGATGTTGTTTGACATGGCAACACCCCTCACTACCATGGATTGAACTATTCCCTCGCTGTGGTGGAAAGGTCAGCGCCAATTTAGCTAATAATGCATTGATAGGAAACAACCATATTGTAAAGGAAGCTCTGTTCAAAGATTGGAGCGACAGTTTTAGGTCTCTCTTTCATTTATTAAGAGCAAGGCAATGTCCTTATTTTTATGTCTGTGCAAATACGTTTAATGTATTGTTTCGAACTGCCGGTGTCTGTGGTGTATCAGAAGTCCATGCTTTATTAACACCGACAACTAGAGGCTTTAGGCAAGCCTTAAAGCAAGAAGGTATGGTATACTTAAATTTCTCCCCTTCAAATGGGTCTTACTGTCTGGCTTTCCTCTATAGAAATAGAGTATACAATGCCACTAAAGAAGGATTGGAAAAGAAGGTCTGACACTGTGGATTCTGGTTGTGAAACACTGGATACAAGTGGGTCCAACACTGGGACACCTTGTCAGCAAGAGGAGGAAACTGTTGAGGATGAGGATGAAAGTCAGGTTGAATGGCTGGAAAGCCTTGGTGTGGAGAATGCAGAAATCCGCAAAATAAATAGTTCCCAGGTAAATATAGACCCAAATAAAGACTTTTATTCGCTGAAATAGAGATATATTAATATGGAAATGTTTTGATTTTGTACGTCTTTTATAGGCAAGAGTGGCACTTGAAAAGGAGTCTGAGACTGACAATTTGAAGCAATCACTAGTTTTTGTCAAGGGTGTTGAAGCACAAGCCCTTTTTAATTTCTTAATCAACTGCAAGTCAGCTGTTGCGACGACTGGACCACTAGCTGGTGTGCCACCAACTTTACTGGCACCTACGGCATTTCATGGCGCGACACTCAAACCCCTTAAGGTATCAATATTTTATGCCCGTCTTTCATTGTGTATGTTCTTCAATGAAATAATACAAACATTTCCCTTATCCACCAAAGGTCAGAGAGAGTACCGTGCGAGTCGACAATGAGAGATATTTTTCCCTGGAAGTTAAAGGCGCACTTTTACCGCACGTCTTACCATCCCTCTGTCATCTAATGAAATCGAGTCAGTTGGAACAGTATACGATGAGTTGCGCGCAGCTGGGTCCAACGGCATCCTTCTCAGCAGCAAAACATGGTCTTGGTATGCCGTCTTTTTCTTCCTTTCTTCGTGTGTAGCGGGATTAAGTGGAAAAACAGTGTTTACATTCTTATAGAGCACAGCGAACTGGAAGAAACGGAAACAACACAACCGAGTGTATTCGCCCAGGAAAACCTGAGCGATTGTGGATTTGACGATGAACTACTGAAACACTTTTGCGATCCCGAGCAATCCAGTATTCAGGTGCTAGAGAGCTTGAAGTTTTCGAACAACTTGTATACGTGGTCTTGATAGTGGATCAAATGTTTAGTAGATAACCTGATTGTAATTAGCACGATTGACCATTCTTGAAAGCTGAAATTACAACCAGTGCGTGAAAGTAGATTTAATTTTTCTAGATATAAATCGGACCACTTATTATTTATTTACAATTGACAATCACTGTGAAGTATAGCGAATAAGTATTAAGTAATTAAAGTTACTAACTCTGCATAAATCACATTTTTACATCACAATACGCGTATTTTGTGCCTACGGTTGATCCGTTCTTGCCTAGCTTTTACTCGTTACGAAAGGTTCATATATCGCAATTGCATTTACCTGGATTTTCCGACTGATAATACATATCCGCATTTCTACTTCAAACACGCAGGACTTGTTTGTAGTATTGAAATGCGTATTATACACATTGTACCGCGAGAAAAACATATTTCTGTCATTGATCTGTGCTTTGTCAGAGACAATGAAACATAAGCCACAGTTAGAACACAAATAGTAATTTTATAAATCTTTCCAATAAAAATTGCGCAGTATACTTATATACGTGTTGTCATTTCACCCGATGGCCCTCTAAATCGCCAGATAATTGGCAGCAATAAAATCGTATGTATAGCGACGATATTCATTAACGAAGGATTTCCTGAGCCGAGAGTTACGAAGGTGGGGTCCGCAGATGGACTGCCCCTAAAAATAACGAATCGATATTCGCTCGCTGCCCCAAATTGTTCGCCCGGTCACCGGTCGCGCGAAAAATCAATTTATCTATTATAACGAGGCAGTGGCCTTTCCGCAGTCAGTGGCACAGCAAAGGGTCTTAATTAATGACGCAATCCCAGAGCATCAAGCGCATTTCAATTGCTTTAGCAAAGCCTACTTAAATATTCCCTGCGAGAGATGTATCGGACTGTAATGTTGCGGTCGGTTCGTCAAGATACAGGCGGATGAAGGGAGAAAATGGGAGTGACAGAGTAGACGACTACTGGCGTAGCGCTGCAGAAACGATCTCTCGTGATCCACAAGTACACACGTGGCGGTGCATCGAGCACTGGCATAAATATAAGCGTACCCATGTGACGATTACGTCAGTGCTCGTTGCAGTCGGTGCTCATCGTATTGCGACACATCTCAACAAGCAGTTTCATGTTCCAAGGTCCTTCAAGCGCGAGAAGTCTGCTCTCGGAATCGAACAATGCACTCGCAATACTTGCCCCCTTGGGCGAAGCCCAAGGCGACTGACTCGCGCAGACCTCCGAATTCCTCTTTCCCCTTTCCATTTGGAAATTGGACTTCCCGTCTTTCGCGCGCGCGCAAGCCCGAATTTCTTTAGCGATAAAATCGCGCGCTATCTTCCCAAAACTCTTTCTCGACCGGCTTCTATTCCGTGTAGAGAATGCCATCGTTCCGCTTTCCACTATCATACATTGAATTGGAATAGGGCTAGATTAAAGGGTACGAGGGAAAGAGACGATAGTGGTTCAAGGAGTCCGGTATACTTGAGATAAATTGAATGCCGCTGCAGATCCTATCGGAATTCGAGGAAATACTCAGGATTCCCCACATTTTGCGAGCATACGCTCAAAGTATTAATCACGTTCTCCTTGGCCGGCCCGAAGCATCTGCATCACTTTACGCTCCTGGTGCATGCTACATCGTAGTGAACTGTATGGGTACATTGGGTACACTCTGAGTTTACGTTCCTATGCACGCCGGAGATCTGTAGAATCGAACGGCGGCGGCGGTTCATCCGAAATCGCCAGCAAATGCCAGACGGTCGGCAGCAGCCCGGCAAAATTTTCTTCGGCCGAATAAAACAAGCGGGGGAATGCTGGAATACGAAAAAAAGCATTGGCGAAGGTGGTTACGGAGGGGTTGAAGGGAAAAGGTCCCTTCTTCTCGGGCGGGCGTCCGATCGGGCTGGCTAGAGGCAACCCCTCGTACACGGGAGGGTTCAGGGTGGATAAAGCCGCTGGGTACGCGGGCGTGGACGAGGGGTTCGCGGCAAGGGACGGGGGCCACCGACGGGAGCGGGGGGGAGAAAAGCTCCGCCGAGCGTACGTGGGTGTGTTGTGCACACAGAGGAACGCCGAAGAGACGGATAGAGCGAGAGGGAGATCGACTGGCAGGCCGAAGGAGGCGAGAACACAGGCGCGAGGGAGACGGCGCCGGGGCAAGTGGAAGAGAGAAGCTTGGAGCGGACAAATGACGAGCAACGAAGACAGAGTCGAAGCGGTGGGAGTGAGAGTGAGAGAGGGAGAGAGGCCAGCGCAGTGGCATCGAAGGACGAAGCGGGATAGCGATACTGATGGCATACGCGAGAAAGAGAGAGATAAAGAAAGAGATGCGGCGTCAAATTCCCAGTGATAAAGGGAGAGAGATAGAGGGAGAAAATGGAAAGCTCGGTCAGGCAGGATCAAGTCGTGCGCGCTCGCAAGAGAGAGACAGAGATCTCTCCCCGTGGCACGATGTACACGCGCACATGTACGCCCTGGTCCCTTCTTCCCTGTACGTATGCGAAGGGGGTTTCGAGAGGCCAGCAACGGTGGAGCCACGACGACGACAACAACGAGCCACGACCATGACGGCGAGAGTACGAGCACGACTACCACGACACGGCGTGGGGGTTGCACGAAGACCCCCTGGTGGGGTTCTGGCTCCCGACCCCACAGTCCCCCGCTGGAAATGATATCAGTCGCGACTCGGTCGAGGGAGCCCCAGCACGTGCCGTGCCCCTCGCAGACTGAGCCCGTTTACTCGCTCGCTCGCTTATCCGCTCGCTCTTGCGCTCCTCGTCCGCCCGCTCGCTCGCTCGGCACGTCTTCGCTCGCCTCGACGGACCCGCTAGTGCACGCGCTCTTATTCTCGTCTCGAGGTACGAGTGAGATTTTGGGCACCTCGGGGAACGCGAACCAACTACCGTTCAGGGCGCACGGTCATCCGGCCTGCGACGATACCTCGTCGAGCTTTTGCTCCTGGTGAAGGAAGATAGGCTGCTCCTGCCAGGAAGAGAGAGGGAAACCTGCACCCTGCGATCGGAGCTACTTCACCCCTTCTCATTTCCTGTCCACCGATCTCGGCTATTCGGACATACTCTCTACCATACGGGCCAGTCGATCCGGAATCTGCGCCGAATACTCCTGCTGGACAACCAGAGGTAAGGACACTTGGACGGGGAGAATCTGCGAGAGATAGAAAACGAGTGAGAGAGAGGGAGAGAAAGTGAGTGAGAGAGAGAGAGAGCGTGCATGAGTTGGAGAAGGAGAAGGAGACAGAGGGAGAGAGGGGGTGGTGCTCGCCGTCGCGCTCGTCGGGGGTGAATTCGCGATGGACTGCGAAGGTCGATTGGAGGATGTGACGTTGGCGCGCGGTGCGCACGGCCGAGGGCACTGCCTTACAACCCTCCGTACACGACCCAGACTCCGAGCAGATTGCAGAAATTACAGAGTGATCCCACTGACGTTGCTCGCTGACTATCTGATAAGGAGAAGCGCGGTGGAAGAGGATGTCCCTGTCGGTGGCCATCGTGCATGTGCATTGCTCTTGCACGGAACCCCTCGTTCGTCCGAGCTACTCGTCGTAGTAGAGATTCTGGCACGGCATCTCTCGCTCCTCCTTCTATTTGGAGTGAGGCACAGTGCAGCGCGCGCGCGGAGGAGCGGAGTGATCATTTCATTAACTCGCTTTTAATAGCCGGCGCGAGTACTCGGCCGAGCGAGCCGACTGATTGCCCGCCTGCCCGCCTGCCCGCTCGTGTTTACCGAGCGCCCGGCCCCAATACGCTTCGCTCAAAGAACAGCATCTTCCTCGCGTTTCGCTCGTTCCATATTGCCAGTGCGTGCCACTGTCGCCGAGGCATTGGATACAATTGCCGCCGCGCGTATCGGGCCTTTCCCGAGGAAAAAGAGCAACTCGGCTCGAAAGGGAGCAGCAACAGCCGCGCCAATTCGTGATGGACTAATTGAAAGCCAGCCAAGTCCGTGTTCTCCTCGGGATCGCTGCCGCTCTATATGCTTGCGATACATCCGAACCTCGATATCTTTGCACGCATATAGAGCTGCTATTGCCATTTGCCTGTTCCACTCTGCACTTGCAGGCTGTACGCGACGTTATAACCTAGCGGCACGCTCTACTCGTCGGACGTCCTTTCCTACTACGGGGTCGGTCTCCGCGTTGATTTCTCAATTACCCGATGCTCGTTGTAGGAAATGTGCCAGCCAAGCATTCAAGGAATGACCGCGTCGAAGCACTCGCCGTCGCCCTCATGAGGAGCGTGTGGCACTTGAGGTGTCATAAACACGACTCGCAGTCGAAAGGCAAACTTCGATAAGCGGTCGATAGATTAATCTCGAAAAAGGCCATTTCGCATGGACCACATTGGCTCGTGAAAGATTTCAGGCTGTCGTATATAAATAGTCTGTTCTGAGACTGGCCGGTCTAAAATCAACAGCACCCACTAAACCATACTAAACGGCATGAAAGGTTCAATTAGTTGACATCGCCATTACGGAAAAGGGTCTCGCTTTCCGGCGAAGGAAGCGGCGGGAGTGAGCTCGGGGCTCGGTGTGCTCTATATCGGTGCACGTTCCCGAGACGCGACGTCGAGGCGCGGGTATTAATAGTGCCGTCGTCGGGACGGGGCACGGCTTAAACCGACGACTTGCTCTCGCGATCTTCGCTCTAGAGCACTAACTAGATAGCCGAGCGAGATCGGGGCATTCTTCGATGCCTTAGTCATATGTAGAGGCGGCCTCGATACCACCGTACCCTGTGCACGGAAGCCGCCACGTCCTCCTCCGTTCCCCCCTCGGACCCCGCCACGCCCCGCTCATGCCCCCCAATGTCCCCCCGTTGCCCCGAGAGACGGAGGAGAATTCGCGTTTCCGCGAAACGCCTATCATTCGCTGCGCCGCGGCGCGAGATGACCGTGTACGTGACTGTTGCGCGAGCTCATCGAAACACGAGGTGAGCGCGCGCCTGCTGCTACAACACCATTAACTTCTCTCTGTCTCCCTCTCCCTCTCTACTAATAACACATTATGTCCCTAGGTTACGTTACCACGACTGTTTTTGCCATTTCTTTTCGTCGCTGGAGATTATTTCAGCTCCGTTTTTACCCATTCTTCTTTCGCCTCGTGGAGGTTTTTTCGTTATTTAAGGACCACTGCTTGGTCTTTAACGCATTGCACCAATTTTAGGATTGTTTAGTACCGTGGGTGTGACAGAGCACACATTTGATTCGCTTGATATTTCTTCGTAATTTATATTTTCACCTGGTAGAGGAACCATTGCAATGTAGATTTAATCCATCCATAGCATTATTTATACAGTTCAAGCCGTCGAGACTACCGGCAGCTTGCAGATCCTGCGATGTGTTTACAAGATTCCGCGATGCTGGCAGATGGTAGCTGATGTTCTTGTGAATCCTCCTCTACCAGCGCGAGATCATCGGGCTCGAGGTTCTCGCCGTATCTGCATGTTCCTCCTACTCGGCTTGCGCCGAGAGAACTTGCGGTTATTTTTGGTCACTTCTTCAGGCCCTCTCTCTCGCTCTCGGCCCCTGGCTCTCTTTATCGCTGGCTGTCTCGGGTGGAAGCCTGGTGGTTCTGGAGTTGATCGATAGGCAAACTCTATTTGTCGCAGTGGGTCCGCTAAGGAACCCCGGTGAATTGCGAAGGACAATTTTGCTCGGCTATGGCATGGCTGTCCCTCGCGACGCGCGCGCCCGCGCATCCCGATGCCGTCAGACCGTGCGTATACGTACACTAAGGTGGCCTTCATCGTTTTATTATCGATGATATCGTGAAATTCGATCACTCGCCGGCTGCAGTTTGCTGCGCCCGAGTTTCACTGGCTGTCGCCGATCGAGCGCATCGGGAAGTATATACCTTTGCCTCTCTGGCTCTTCGATGTCTCTTTTCAAAGCTTTCGGCGGGAGCTTTGAAAGAAGATCAGCTTGCAAAGGGGCGGAATGCAGAAGAGGTACGACGGGAAATCGCGATATCGTTTTGCAACACGACTTACTAGGAAGCTCAATTACGATCAATACATCAAACTATAGATTTATTATGAACCGTGTAGTTTCCGTTGTTACAACTGGTTTGGTGATATAGGCATTCGGTAACAAACCCCTCGCTTAGCTCTATCAACCATGTCCTTACATTTAGAGCTTAGAGGGACGTGTAACTTATCTGACAGTGTCTTACTTGGAGCCAGTTATAATAGTTATAATGATTACTTAGGCCTAGTAAAACCTATTTGTTTATATCTTAGCTCAGTGACTTAGAATTAGTCACAATGGGCTGCTCTGGGCGATAGGAGACGCGTCATACGGACTAGTTTCCGCTACAAGACGGACTCTAAGCGGAGAAGGTCGCTAAGTTAAATACTCCTTGAGAGCGGAATCGCGATCGGCGAGAACAAGCGACGCATTGCATCTCGCGCTCTTTTTCTCATTAGCACGTGCTGTTTCCTTGTTACGCGATCTCAGGCCCGCACGTACCAGCCGGCTACGTGTGCACGTACATACGTGCACGCATCCAGTGCAGCGAAGGCAGTTTCCATACGCGATATGCTCGCTCATTAATTACAGGTGTGTGCTAAGCCTGGCTAAGTGACCATTCCGTTCCGCGTTACCTCACGGTCTTACCTTGCCAGCTCGCTCGCTCGATCGATTTGCCATAGCAGCCACGGCTTACGAATAATCTATGTGGCGGGACTTGGCTTGTCACTTAGCAACGTTTTATCTCCCTATTTATGTTGACATCTGATATCAGCGCGATGCGCCGCGCCGGCCACTAGTCACATATCGCTGGGAATTCGCCGGTGAAAGATCGCCACGCGATCTTGATCATCAGCGGCGACCTTCCTCGGCTGCTATCCTGTCTGATTTGCATTCTTCTTCTCCCTTCTTTTTCTTCCTCTGTCTGTCTTTAGGATTGTTCGCGTGAATCGGTATTTGTCTTCCCACGCGGTCACTGGAAAGATTGCAATGCCCTTGCGTATGGTAGGTTCCGAATAATACGTTCAGAATTGTTTGTAGGAAATGGCGCGTTGCCTATAGGTGTATTAAGTGAACATATGAAAATCGGCTGAAAGTTTTTTGTCGAATAATATCAATTAAATAGTCGGATTAGGCGGCTCGGTAACGTTGAACCGGAATAGCATTGTTCGGTCAGGTCGTTGCTGAGACAATAAGTAATAATGGTTGTATATACATACAACCGGATCGGGCCTCGTGGCTTTGTCAGGAAGAGTAACATTAAGGACACACGGTGAATGCGTCGGGAAACAATGCCAGCGCCTGTTGTATCGGCTCGCTGCCTATTCCTTCTTTCGTACTTACATAAACGCGAGCACGCGCGCGCTCGCGCTCGCGCTCTTCCGCAAACCAATATGTGCGTCGGCCAGTCGTTAAATCGTTACGATTCAGCCCGACGGTATGAGTTCTAACCTAATCTGAATTTAACTCCGGTCAAACTCGGCATGACAATAGCGCTGGATCATTGGAGCAACGAAAAAGTAATCGGACGCTTCAACGTCATCGAAATGTTTTAGGATCGTCGTCTGTTGTGACAACTGGCAGCGAGTAAGAATTCCTCGGGGATACACTGGAGATACCTGCTCCTCGATGCTTTGCCGAGCCGAGCTTCTCTTCCCGCTCCCGTGGATATCGAGGGCAAACAATTTGCCAGGGCGACGATTATTTTGTTGCTGATTGCTTTATTACGTGTCAATTATCGTGCGCCCGGCGGCGTGCCCGCCTGATAAACTGTCTTTTGTTTCTGCGGTTATCGTTCGCTCTCTACGTACCGCGATACCGATGCGTTTTATCTCTGCGGTCGCACGACGCTGGGAACATGATTGCGTTTCACGAGCAGGTCGCTGCGATACTTCGACCGATAGAGGCTGAGTACTCTTGTGTTTACTCTGCCGGAGTTGATAAAGTAATGCCTTACTTTTCACTGCCACGTCTGCCACGAATTCGCCTGTAGAGCTTTCATCATGCACGGAATTCCGATACTCGCACTGACATTCGTAGATGCAAGTGCATAACTATACACTGATGAATTGTTGTATTTCGTAAAACAGTGTATCGTACTTATGATAATTCATTTAAAATTAGAAAGGAAGCTTTTGGACCTTTAAGCCCTTCGGTCCCTATTGAACTATTGTAAATAATCAAGTACCATTTTGGGATCCGATTCATGCCATTAAATAGTTCGGTTTATCTGTCTAATGTTGTCCGATACTCTGCTTTTGATCATCTTTAATTAAGTTTGACTCTTCGTAATTAAATGCGCTCAGCACGCATGCTTGTATTCGCTGGAAATTGAATTCACTACGGTGTACACGCTATCGCTTGCTCCGCGGAAAGTAATATGAAACTTAGCGCCATAATTCCACTCTAACGGAAAGTTACAATGCTCGAGAGCTGAAAGGGGTGCCAGGCGTCTTTCACCGTGGAAACATTGTTGAAAGCGATGCAGCTTGCGAAACTCGGAAGTATTTTCGCAGCGCGGCGCGTGCAACTGCGGATGCCGTAGCAGTCGAACCGGAGATCCGATTACATGCTTCAAATTTAACGCGATCCCAGCTGCCTGATTTCAACTGCAGCTCCGAGGAGAAGATTATTTGCTTTGGTGGTGCGGAGTTGTCGCATCGGATGTTACCCGTCGGGACATCCTTTACCGCCTAGTTAGACATCCATTCTATTAATATTCATTATGAGAAATTCGAGAGACAGCACTCTGGTAATACGTCCGCCTCCCCCTCTGCCTTCCGATCTCCATTTTGATACGGAAAATAGACTTTCCTTAGGAGCACCGACAACACATCGGCGTTCGGATTATCATCCAAACACCCTTTTCGCTCAGACCTGGGTAACGCATGCAGACTTTCTTCGCCTTACTTTCTTTGCAGTGCTCGACTCGTGCCCGCCGAGCGAAGCTCTATTGCAAAGAGATCAAAGATTTCGCCCTAGAGGCGTCAACCCAACTTTTGCGTGCTCCAAAGTACAAAGGCATGAAATTACCACTGCACTGTGATATCGCGCCTCCGTTTGAATAATCGAGTAAATCGAGGAAGGAAATAGCAGTATCGTCTCATCGAAAAAGTGACGCAAGTCAATCTTTCCGGGATCTGTTTTTATCAAGAATATCGTTTAAATCCATCATTTCCCTATTACGACCGTTTAATTACATGACGGTAATTAAAAATGTAACTACGGTCCTTATGATGCTGACGTCACACTGGCCAACTAAAATTATATTCTATCACGAAGCAAAGGGTACTTTCCCTTCTATCTTGAACAATCACATGTGTGTGATTTATCTCGGACTTCTTATGAGAAAAGAGAGTGCTATATGTACAGCGAACGAGTGAACCTGGAACCGTAGAATGTACAGAGGGACCTACGAGCCGCTGGGCCGAGGAAGCGAGCGGTACCCCTAAAAGTGTCTTGCTCGTTGCTAGTCCGTAAATACATAGCGAACGAGGTCGAACCCCGCTGCATGCCATCGTACTCGATGGCTTCTCCCGGGGCAGAGCCCGGCCTTCCACGTGCTGTCAGTGAGGGACGTGTGTTGTTTTTTTTTGTCGTCGGGCCGAGCGGGCGCGCGTCTCTCCTCGACGCAGGGTACCGGGCTCGCCCAATCTAACTCGGGCGTGTGGCCCCTGCTGCTCCGGCAGCGAGGTCCGCCGAGAGAGCTACGTAGCTGGCGACGCTGGCGTCGCTACGCTGGGGGTGTCGAGCGAGCGGAAAAAAGGGTGCGTTCGGCAGGCCGGCACACGGAGCGACGTAGCCCTTCGCTCGGGCTAATGCGTGAGGGGGTCCACCAACGAAATTATGGATCGAGCCAACTCGAGGTACACCACGTCTGCGCATGACTATCGCCGGATCACTTGGCAAGCTCCCCCCTGGCCGAGCGCACCGACTTCCACCCTGTCCTTCTCCCGTACATGTGCACGCAATCCACGCGGCGCCCCGACGCCCCGTTCTACGTGTACCCGGCCCACCTACGCTTCCAGCCTTTACCCCCGTTTCTCCTGCGCTCCAACGTGCCGCCGAGGCTGCCTCGTTGATCTACTTACACCGAGCAGCCGCCTCTCCTTCTTGGCTTCATCCGGCGCCCCGCCGATGAGCGCCCTTCCTTTGAAGATTCGCCGGGTGCACTAGCGGATAGTCTTCGTATGGGGTTTGTTTCGGCCTGTTGTGCACGTTGGCTCCTGTCTTTCGATCTTCTTCATGCTTTGTATCCTGACAGCACTTCGTCTTCCTCCCTCTGCCCTCGAGACCTCCTCTATTTGACTTTCACTACAGTGTTTCTTCCGTGGCTTTGCTATGTGCTTCGCTTCTTTGTATTCTTGTTACGCCGACGAAACCCCCCTTGCGCTCATCTTCTATCAGGCTCTTTGTGCACTTGATACTTGCCGTTGCAAATTGTGGCACTCGGTAGCTGTGCTTCGGTTAGCTGAGGTCGTGGAACCAAGGTGTTTCTTAATACTAGTACGATCAATATTGAGTTGAGGTAGTATAACTGGAATGATTGGTGGTAAATAATCTCATAACACTAAAAAATCTCAGAAATACCGCAATAATTTTTGTTATTTCAAGATTGTAATCTGGAGTTTTGAGGTTCGGTTTCCTAATGTTAATCTCGACGATTTTTCGATGACCGTGTCATTGATCCTGACGCAGGTTCTGTACAGGTAAAATGTCCTCATTTCATTGTATGGTCGGATGTGTAGGTGCATCGTCGATTCAACTTGTTTGACTTCTATCGACCCCTCGTACCCTTGGCCATCTTGCGCCACCACCCCTAAAGACGACGCAAGTCTTGCTTGCCGGGAACGTGTTCTTCCCTCGTGCAATATACCTCCGCGGGCTTCTGCGCCCCCAATTCACTCGTTTCTCCTACACACGCTTCGTCATACGAGGAGAGACACACGAGCGACGACGACAGGTCGCCCCTCTTCTCCTACGACGTGGTGGTATGCACACATGTGTATATTTCCCGCGTGTCCCCGAGGAGAAACCGTCCCCATTCCGGGTTCCCGCCTCCACTGGAACCCCGAGGACGCCCTTTGAGTTTGCAAACAGTACGCAGCTTGGAAACATCGGTACCAACGGGGACAAACTTCACGCCCAACTCGGACTGATGATTCTTGACAATTCCACCGGCGTCCGTGAGCTTCGCGCAGTCTACTGCCGCCGACACGGCTATTTTACATTGCCACTGTCTATCCATTTGATTACTGGATGTTAGTCCTCAATGTCGCTGTAATGACACGAAACACCGAATTGATTCGGAACTTGACAGCAGTTGTTATGGTTGTGTTTACGTCTGGACTTTGATCTCAAAGGTACCCGTGCCCCCTTTATTTTATGGTTGAGAGACATTATTTTTATTATCATTATTTGAAGCTGGTAATCGTTGACGGTTTAGTGAAAGGTGTTAAATCCTTGGATTATTAATCAGTGAATAAGGGGAAACAAGCCGAACGGCGTAGTTGTTGGTTGCGATGGGACGATCAGCTTATTAATATTTCTAATAATCGGATTCTTCGTGTTTAGACATATGTAATTGTAGAACACGGAACATTATCCTACCGCGTGGAATACTGGAATGTGTAATTACGTCGAGTGCGTCAACTAATGAGAGGCTCCTTTTGCCGGAAGCATCGATTGTCTCCATCGTGACGTAACTCAAGCGTCTTCAAAACACATTGAATTGCAATACAATATCACATCATGCGCGCCATAAATCAATCTAATGACCCAATGTGTACTGAAGTGTGTTTTTTCGTGTCATATCTTAAGACGAATTTTTGAAAATATTGAAACATAATCGTTACTCTCTGTGTAATGTGACTTTGACCGATGCTATGTTGTTCGCAGGGTTTGACTGATACCGAGGGATAATGGGGGAGAAAACGTTCAATTTGACATGGAACAATCACCTAGCGAATCTGTCGGGATTGTTCGAGGGACTTTACAAGAGCGGCTCCTTGACGGACGCGACCCTGGCGTGCCAGGGCGGCATGCTTAGAGCGCACAGGCTGGTACTGGCAGCATGCAGTCCGTATTTTGAGAGAGTCTTCAAGGAACACTATGGAGAACAGCCGATCCTCATTCTAAAAGGCAAGCAATTTCGACCTTGTTATTATCGGAAGTTTAGTTTAATTACTAACGTTATTAATTACTAATTTATATACTACGTAACGATAATAATGTTAATATGGTTAATTAAATGAGACTAAAAGGTAATTTTCGCAATTGTAGGGGTGGCTGTGGAGGAAATGGAATGTCTGCTGGACTTCATGTATCGGGGATCAATCGACGTCGCAGAGGAACACTTGCCATCCTTAATAAAGACAGCGACGGACCTCGAGATCCGAGGGCTTTCCGGCGATCAAAGGAACCAGGAGAACAGCCGAAGTCCCTACACCAGAGTCGAGGCACGAACGCAACGGTGTCACATCGAAGCCAGGGTACACACTACCGAGTACATAAAAGAACCGTCGGTAATACCGTTCCTGCCTAAGCAGTCATCAGTTGAATCCTTGGACGACCATATAAAGGTCGAAGAGATCGAAGTCGAAGACGATCCAATGGTCATAGACGGCCATGAAGATACCTTCGATGAACCGTTGCGATCCGATGACGCAGAAATTGTAAGAATCGATTGATCCTCCCCTTTTTAATCCTTTGCGCTCCGAAATCCCACAGTGATCAAGATGTTTTTGGTTGTCGATTGGAATGAAAGAACTGAGTTGTTTGCACATATTGAATTATTATATTATACAGATTTTATATAGGCACAATCAATTGTAGCAATTTATTGGCGAATGTAGGAAAAAGGGCAGGGAAAAATCATTAAGAGTGCAAAGGGTTAATGATTAGTCGCATTTATAAAAGAATTTATCTGTATCGCTATTCGTTGAATTTCTTCATTCGGCCAGCAGCTGCGAGGTTTAATGATCTCGAGGAAATCTAATTAAGCCAGTCTGCTGGCCGAAGCACGGGAACTTTTAATTGAGATGCTTCTGCTAGGGGGTCTCGTTACTTTTCTCGTGGCTCCAGGGATTCTAATAATTAATCAAGTTTAAGTCAGAAAAAAGGTACGGCATCGCTTTGATCGCCGATGGCAACTTCCCAGTTCGAAACGTTCTGGCTTAAAAAGTGTGTGAAAGTAGGAAGTTCGGAAAAAGTGAAAGATGTTTCATTTATCTTGGCGCACGTACTAATGAGTGCGAATCCGACGAATTTCAAGCAGAAAAGTAAAATGTCTTTTCTTAATTAAAGACACGTCCATGCCTACGCTTTCCATTCGCCAACTTCCCATTTTTCCAAACTGTTCTGACAACTTGCTATTGCATAAATGAAGTTACTAAGATGTTCTCAATCCCGAGTGAGGAAACCCCGTAGACGTCCGTTTTAATTTCGCTAATCCCATACCAATCCTTGAAATGCGCTATAAGTCGGATGATTTCGAGTGCGCCCCGTCTAATCTGTGCAATTATCGAATCTGTTGCAGAGAAGTATTCCGCCACCTATGTACAAACGCGAGACCAGATTCAAAGGTCAAAAGAGGGTATCGGTCGGCCGAGTGATGAGAAATACAGAGGCGCTCGAGTCGCGCTCGAAGGATCGGCTGAAAGAGGAGTCATCAAAAGACAATTGCTACAAGGACTCGTCAAACTCTGTCAAGTCTGAGCAAAGCTACAATGGATTGACAGATCCAACGGTACCAGATGTAGAGATGAACGAGGACTTACAAGAACTAGATGAGCGTATGGTATGATCAGAGAGACTATCCCCTCAAATTGGCTAACTTACTTAAAATTAACATAATCTATAAGCCCTGGCAGCTTAACAAACCCATCTTGTAAAAACCCGAGCGTTTCTCAGCTTCCCTCCTCGCTTCCGTTCCCTTGCCCGCGCTTTATTAACTCCAAGAAATTTGATACCGTTCTAACGTTCTTGTAAGTTCATCCACCCTTGTGGGGAACTGTTGCCTTAAACAGGATATGAAAATGATTTTGCAGGAATCAGCCAAGGTCGGAGGGGAGAATGGACGTCCATCGATGAAGCGGAAAGTGGGTGAAATCCTGAGGAAAGCTTTGGGTGGCAACGAAGGCAAAGAGGGGAAGGTTGCCATTCCTAAATCCGAGCGGCCACAGTATAAGCCGTTCTCCTGCGACCTTTGCACTCTGGCGTTCACGAGGGCGTCGCATCTGGCGCGACACAGAAGAGTCCACACGGGGGAGCGACCTTTCGGCTGCACGATCTGTCCACGAATGTTTGCCAGGCAAGACAAGCTGAAACAGCACATGGACTCGCACTTGCAGTGGTCGAAAAGGAAGGGTGGTATGTCCAGCCCAATTAGTCACTCGGTTTCGTCATCGCTAGCAAAGGCTCGAAGGGGTAGGCCGCGTAAGGTGAGAAAAACTTGAAGCTCTATTGGTCATTAGATATAAATGTGTAGAATAATGAACACTTAATTAATAAAACAATTAATGCGAGCAGCAAATGAAGCTGGACCCACTTGAAGAAACGGCAATGGAGGAGATCCTTAAGTTCGGGGAGTTCAGTTCCTTGCTGGACAAGTCGCACTTGGCAAATACACCCCTCAAGACTGACGAATCCGAGACAGTAAAGTCCGAAACTATCACCGATGACCTTGAGGACAGCAGATCATCGGACAAGGAAAGAGATGAAAGTGGAAGTCAGGTGGAAAACGGTCAGGGTGACGTTTGAGTTACCTCGGCACTCTCTCTCCCCGGCATATAAACCATATTTTTCTACGCCCGACGGCATGCCCAACGCGATTGGGTTGTACTGGGACGCCATTATTATCGAGCTTCTTCCATGGATACTGAAACCCAGGTATTTTTCGTACATTCGCCGCCCGGACGGATCTTTGCGGCGAGCAAGTGCGCAAAGTCGAACGACTAATGAGATGTTGCGGTCGAAATCCGTGTGTAGACTTCTGGCGCGATCATAATGAATTTCTAGGCGTAACTTAAGTGTACGAACATGTTCACTTAATCAACTAAATTACGTCGCATGTGACTCCGCGAGGATATTGATGTAATCAATTGCAGTTGCGGCTGCGAACCATTCAGCATTGCGTTAAATGCTACGATCTTTATTAACGTATGATTAGCCAAAGCTTTGTTTTTATGTGTGAGTTGCGAGAGAGGAAGAGTTTCGTTTGTTAAATGATGACTTGGTGAAGGCCCTGCCTAGATGTGAAAGATACTATATTCGCCTACGTTCATCACGCGGAATGATTTTTCATGTACCTTTTTCACAAAGGGAGACCAAAGCACGAGCGTCTTAGCTCTATTAGCACAGAGTCCTCCAGTCCGTTCCGTTGATGGTATTTATTTATTAGTAACACGATTCCTCGGGTCGTCCTCACTTCGATTCGCTTTCGTTCGAGAGAGTACCTGAAACGTTATTTCCGTGTGCCCGACGAAAGGAAACCGGAGAGAGAAAGCCTATAGAGAAAGTCAGATAAGGATTCCCTTACCTCTCATTTATCCAAGTAACGCTGTATAGGTAAACTGATAGGGGATATTCCGCGACGCCGTACTGTCGTAATTTCGGTATTTCTATCGGACGATAAGATTAGTGGAGTAAGACGCCTGTACTCGATACTCGACCAAATTACTTAAACTTCAAGACTGTCGCCTGGTTTGCACTGCCAGTTTATGTATTTGCCACGAAAACGACATGAATCTCTTTTATACAAAGTTAGTTTCTTAAAGAGTTATATTTTAACAATTCTGTTGTTTTAGAGTTACTTTCAGTAGTGCAGAAATCTATGTTTTAAGAATTATTATATTTTCTTTCAAATCTGAAAACGCTCAGAATTGGGTTTCTCGGCTATTGCATGTACTTTCTTTCAAAATGCGTATTTAGTTTCTTTTTAATGACTTTTAATAACTTAGTTCCATTGGATTCGATTTGTATATGTGGCGTAATATATAAAGCAGTGCGAACCACCCGTGTTTAGTGACGGCTGGCTGACAGCGGGTAGCCAGGCAAACAGAGAAGAGTAGCTTCGACTATTTTGTCATACACGCGCGAGTTGTAATACGTCAAGTACAAATGTCCAAATACTAGATTATAGAGGAAATCTATGTGCATAAGTGTGCGTGAGTCTGCAATTTGTGATGCGAGTGAAGCGAGAGAGGATGGTATGGAATTGTTAATGCGTTTCGAGCGATCCTATTAATGTAACACTTTAGTTGCAACCTTCGTTTACACGACTGCACGTTCATGTGCGAGGTCCTGTGCGCACGGCGAATATTAACACTTTGAGTTTGAGTACCCTAACTTAGGTTCATAATCAAGTTATTTCATTGTGTTTGAGCGACAAGCCACATGGTTTTAGTAATATATAGTGGACGCATATCCACTTGATCGACTCGATGTCGTTCTGAGGACTGTAGTTCGAGGGAACATACCTTATACAAAAACATAGACAAATCAGCTCTCGTATGTTGCACTGACGAGACACACTCAGGGTCTTTTTTTTTTTTTTTATTAAAGCCACTGATTCAATGAGAATCAACCAGTCTTAGGGGTACTCATGGTCCTTATCCTTCCATTGTGATTTATATCGCATGCGAAACTATTCCTTACAAGGAAAGGAGTTTAAAATATTAACTACTATTTTTTTTAAACAAATAATGATGCCTTTCTGTCTTTCGTACACGTGTCATCTTTGCAAGCACACGTGAGTCGGACCAGTAGTCGCTACGGAACTCAAAGTGTTAAGCGGCCGAAGACGACAGAGCATTTTTGTCAGACCTTGAATGGATACGCTGCGTCGTAGCATTCCCATTTCATTGGACACTGTAGGCAGTTTTGTATTTTTCTTAGCAAATCATATAGCTTTGTTTGGTTATTATATCGAGGAAGATCGTGTTGAGTCTGGCTAATGTCTGGACTGCAGATTTTTGTGCAAGTTCGCGCGCCGAGTCTCGGAAGAATATGCCGAGTTCCTTAAGCATTTTGGCGATATTCGAAAAGCATTCTTAGAGCTTACCGATACACTTGGACTTTCGCGAACTTCCGCAGTCCTGCCATTACTTTAAAAGTATAGTATCGGTGTGTGCGTGTGCGCGTGTTCACGTCTTACCGAGTGACACCGTGTCCTAGCTGTATCGACCTGGCTCCACGGGATACCGATTGTTGTTGTTGCACGAACACTGAGTTCTGTTTCGTTGAGTATTTGTTGCTTGATCTCCCCCCCAGCGTTTTACTGGCTCCATGGGATTCTGAGTCGCGCCGCGGAAACGTGCAATTTATTTCAGTGATATAATCGTATATAGGAACGATAAAGGACATCTGGTCCGCCGCGGCAGATTGCGAGAAACGTGCAATTCTCAATGAGGCTAGCGAAAAATGAGCCGCATATGAGTCTTCATATCCTTACAGTGTATATTGTGTAGCATTATTGTGTAAATACATCCTAAAGTCAATGTCTTTTCTAATCGACATCGTGCATTGGTTCTTTACAGCCCCCACACCCTTCCCTTCCATCCGAGGAATACTTACTGTTCATCATTGAAGCGGAATTGATCTGGTGATGATTCTCTTTTTGTGTCTGATTTCTAAAGCGATGTCAATTTGATATGTAAAAAACTTCACGATATTTTAGATATGATTGAATCGCACATTTCTAAAGTCTTATAATACCTTGAGCGTGTCGTGGAATATCAGGATAGTGGGTGAGGTATATCTATAGCCTCCTTCTTAATCGAATTATCATTGTATTCATCGACATACAGTATATTTTTACAAATATGTTCTCGGTTGTACACAGACTTTATTTTGGGAAACTGGGGATGCTGCGGGCTTCGATCCCGCGATTACCTTGATACAACACTAGCCTGCCTCCGGTTGACGTTACACACCCAGCAGTCACGACGCGTTCTCTACGCTCCCCCGCAGTCTCAAAAAATAACAACGACCGTTCGCAAGATCAGCGCGCCGAGCGAAGTCGATCTCGAGAAGACGAACTGTGTTTGGTATCCGTCTCTGACGGAATAACGTGGGCGAGTAAACACTTTGCAGTCAACGAACATCAAGGCAGCTTACAGCGTATGATTAATTAACGGGCAACATCGAAAGCGTGGTTTTCTCCTTGCACTCGCATTCTCACACTCGGCTTCAGTCATTCTAAGTTGAATTTGACACGTTACATCAAATCGAGGGGGTGCGAGGGAGCTTTGAAAGTCAACCTACTCGACGATGACGGTGGAACAGAAGGGCTTCCCGTTGGCAAGAAATTCTCTTTGCTTGGGCTCTCTATCGGTCCAGCTTCTCGCAGCCCCTCACTTTATAACTACTTCTAATTACATCTCGACTACAAGTGGCACCGCTTGTACGTCCTGGGGAAATCAATGGACGTCCCTACACTTTAATTAGTGACTTCGATTCTTCTTGCGCGATTTCTTGCCGTCCATCGATTCCACTGGCAGTCTGTACGAAAACGCGCACCACAATCCTAGTACTCCGTAGAGGCAACAGTACAACTAGCATAACAGGTCATTAATGCCGCGATCTTTGCAAGCGAATAAATCGACTTTGGATTTGTCTCCGGTAGTTGCTTCCCGAGATGAGTTCGAGCCGCGCTGATCCCCCAAATTGACTTTTCTTTTCATCATCGCGGTATCATCTTTCGAAGGTCTGAATTGGTAACGAGTGCAGTATCATACTGCGTGCGTTTGTTACAATACTTTGTCCCTTGACGAATTCGTAGGTGGGGAAATTTGTTTAGGTACATCATAATCAATTCAAGCTCGTCAATTTCAGTGGCTTTAATAAAAAAAAAAAAAAAAGCTCGTCAATTAACAAATATACTTGAATTTCAGTGAAAAAATCTTCGTCGTTTTTAAACGTTTTTAAGGAATTTCTCTTCAAAAATTAGCAGTCAAAGTTAGATGTTCATTGGAATTTCACTATGCCTTCGAGCAGAAAAATTCGTCAAAGGAAAATCGCTCGACGATGATCCGCGTTGATCGACCTCTATTCTCTCCTCTCGAGAGTCTCCGTCCTCGGCACGAACAAGTTTCTATTCGCCTTAACGTAAGCGCGCAGGTTTGTATACACGTACAGTTTACATACGCGCGCTTGAACAACGAGGATACATACAATAAATATCTTAGACACGAACAGCAATACACGTCGACCGCGTTTGGATATAACATATATACATACGTATATATATATGTATACATACATACGTGTACGCGGTCGCCTATAATGGGTGTGTTTCTGTGTATGCGTGTGCTTGTGTGTAACACAGTAACGTTACCGCGGTAAAAGTAAATCTCTTAGAAAAAAGGTCTGTACCAACGATTGTTCTCTTTGATCACTGCTCTTGGGTTTCTCTTTAGTCGATTTCGCCCTTCCTGGCAAGCGTTCGCGTATACGCATGGAACGTTTGCTTCGGTTCGATTGGAAAGCATCCAAATCCACGATAGTCATGGGGATGTCGCGATACTTATGAGGATATGCTGCTTCGACAGATGAGTCTGGTACAGAAGCGAAAGCACACACACATCGTAGTATTATAATTTGTTTGTTGGGTTTTGACGCTTCGAGCGCACTGGAACGGAAGTATCTCCCGTCGTTCGCTCTTTGTACAATGAGATCGCGCGACTTCCTTCGGACTTAATTAGCGAGATTAGAGAGGGTGGGCGAGAGATAGAGAGGAAACACCTTAACTTGTACTTTATTGTCGTACAAAATGCGCAATGACTTATATCCTTCTCAGTGTGCGTATGTGTGATCCAATTGCGGGGTGACCTAAGTACAAGCGTTTGCCGCCGGGCAAATCGTCACTTATATCGATAGTTTGTGCGATACGATGCCTTAGGTTTGTATTTACTTTCGGTTTTGTTCGTGCTCCACTTATCTAGCGCGCCGTGTGCGTCGTCAAGGGTCAAGCTGGGAGTGACGGAACTCTCATTACTTTCAAAACAGTTTCACCCAAGTATGTATGGTTATCCGACGTTTAACGTGAGTATCGTCCGCGCGGATATACGTTTAATGCCAATGGAATGAAACGAAGTAACAGGTCTTTGACCTTATTTTTTTTATCTCGAAGTTCGCGCTTTGTCCATGGAAACTGTGAAAATGAAAGAATTCTGCGCTCTGTCTGAAGAATTCAATGATTTGAACGAATGCAGGCCCGGTGATATGACTTATTCCGTAAGGTTTTTGTAATAATTTATGCGTAATTCAAACTGAGTCCGAAATTTATACCAGGAAACAGAGAGAAATTCCTTGGACAACGCAAATCACGCCTCCTAAACGTACTCAATGTTTAACAGCTCACTCAAACCATGGCTCAATAGTGAGAAGATATGATTGCAAATTGTAAATATTTCTGCCTGCTGAAGAAATCGACCACGTGTACGAGGAAAATAATTGGCTGGCGAAGTGAAATAATATGCCAACAATGCTGGAAATAATGATCAGCTTTCTTCGGGTACGAAAATGCATGTACTTGTTTGCCACGCGGCAGGCGACATTTCCGGTAAGAGCCCGCGATGATTGAATCAGGAAGAAACTCGATATTACAAACGAATGTTACGAAGACAGTCACTTAGTGATTTGGATCGTATCGATTCACACAAACACTGGGTGTCTCATGTCCTTCAGCGAATACCATTTAAACTTCTTCGTCTTGCGTTGCTTCCAGCTAGCGCCGGTACGTCGTTTCTTCGGCTTCTCGCTCTTATCGGAACACTGTCTTCGTCACAACCATACCTGATCGATTGTTAACTCGTTACTTTACGATCTTCTATTGCGCATATGGTAATAATGTTTCCTCTTCTAATTTAGTCGCGACTGTCTTCTGAATTCTTGGTGCATTTAGCTTAAGCTGAATATGATAAATGACAGTAGTATATGACAGTGGCTGGTTTCTTAAAAACTCAAATTAAGAAGCGTGAAACAATATTTTAACGAGAAAATGGTTTGCTGAGCATGCCTTAGGTAAATGATCAAGCTTCTTTGCACACAAAAACTGATTTACTTAAAGTACAGCGTAACCCCGCAACAAAAGTGACACAAGTCTAGCTTTAAGTATTTTTCAAACTCACGCAACAAGTATTAGTACCGGAAACAATGTCACTTTCTCAGGGCGACAGCTAATTCGTTTAAAATGCAATCCGAATAATTTCCACTTGTGTCAATTTTCTTGATGAGCTGCGAAATGTACCTTTGGTTTAATTCTGGTGGATATGTACCTCCTCACTATTGACTACTAGTCAGACCTTCTCGGCACTATTTTGATTCTGCGTGCTGTCTTGCCTAGTCTTTTGTTGCTCCTTCTCGTTCTCCTCATCCTTGTCGTTCTCTGTATCCTTCTCCTTATCTTTTTCCTTAACCTTTTCTTTCTCACGTTCTTTCTCCCGTTCCCCCTCGCGCTCGCGTTCCCTCTCGGCCTTCCTCTCGCGCCACATTTCCATCCTGCGTGCCCTGTGCAGGCTGCCAGAAGGAAACGTCGAGTCCTCGACCGCCGCCGCGGCGGCCGCCGACGCCCCTCGCTCAACTGCTCTCTGCTTAATAAATTACTCCACTTTATTTTTCAAAACGTTCCCATAGTCAACCGGGCTCGATAGCGGCACTGCACTAGCTTAGATACATACTTTCAATATGAAGCTGGCAGTAGTGCTCTTGGAGATTGGACTCTGCGCTGACGAGGGGTGGCCGTGACCGTGGCCGTAAGTGCTGAAGTATCCGCCTGCTTTCGGCTTGAAATGCGGATTATGCATCTCCATCAGCACGATCTTCATGTACTCGATTTGAGCCGCTTGCTTTTGAATCTCCTCCTTTAGTTTTGTATAATGTACAAATTGTTTGGTTAATGTTCCAAGTTTCATTATTTCCTAATAAAACTTGTTAGAGTGGGCATAATATATGCTGAAAGTAATTGGAAAGAATGGGTTTGCGAAAAATTTGATCTGAAATAATCAGGAAATGAGTGGGCAATTTTGTTAAAAAATCATTGTAGTGGTGGGTATAAGCAAAGGATAGTAATTGGAAATATAACGAATCTTGAGGAGACAAATTAGCAACGTTTGCATTATTGAACGAATGCGAGGAGTATAAGAAGCTTGCAACTGCAATCCTTTGAAAAATCTGGAGGGCAGGGTTGGTGTGCTCGAGAATGTAGGTCTCGCGGCAGGAATGCTAAAGGAACCACGAAGAATAGTGAGAATACGTGAATGAATATATGTATATACTTTGAGCTCCTCGTTTTCCTGATACAAGTCGGTGGTTTCTTCGGGCACCAAGCCTATCCCATTTAATGAGAAGCTTGTGGTGACCCCGCGAGCCCTTGCCCGACTATCCCACTGATCGCCTTGGCCTCGAAACACTCGAAATACCTGAATATTTAGATACGCATAATCAATAATATTTCCACGAAATATCTTCGAAATAGTGCAATATTGTTCTCTTAAAAAACAGACAGTGCAGGCATACATGAATCCACACAAAAGAAAGTAAAGGTGAACGCTACCTTCGGGCCGAAAACGAGGAAGACAGTGACCGAGGTGGACAACTGTGTTCGCACGAAGCCGAGCAAGTACTTGATATCCGGGCCGGCATGTGGGAAAATGAAGAGACTGTGGAGGGAAGACGAAGAATTACGTTTTTACCTCTCTCGAACATGTGCTGCATATGCAGGCATTCCGGCAGGCTTGAATACTCACTGGATTGCAATCATAGTGATATTCACCGCGGCGATATTGTAGATGGCATAACTGATCAATCGAGCTTCGTTAAAAAGGCTCTCGGCGTTCCGCACGTTGTAGCACACCTTGATGCCCCATGCCAGGAATAGGATTTCCCCTGCAATGCCGGGTTTATTTTTACAGCTGGCCGATGAATGCGTAATCGATGCACACGGGAGTGTAGGGACGGGTAGGTCAAAGGACACGCGGCCAGCTTGTTTTCGCATGAAAATAGAGCTGCTCTTTAACCCTTCGCTGACGCAGACCATTACAAAACACGACCTTTCGCATCACGCTACTTATTATACATCACTAAGTAGTTCCAAAAGCTTATACACTTGCGAAAACTTACCGAAGTTATGTAATTTTAAAAGAAGCTTCTACTCCGCTTTAAGTTTTCATACAAAAATTGTAGATAAAGTTTACAGCCTTTTCCCCTATGTACTTCACAAATTCTATGGTACAGCTGGTACAATACAGTCCGGCTGTGAATTCGCACATGAGGGTGCAGTGAGATGTCGGCAGGGAAGGGTTACATGAAAATTCTTAAGGGAACCATACGGGGTACCCCTCACATGCATTACAATAGCACCGTAATCTGCAAGCCGAGTGCTTGGGTCTGAAGCACCTCGTTTTTTAATTTTCGCACTAAATTCATATGATGCTACGCGTGTACATTAGAGGTCGATTTAAAATTCCGGTCTACATGCCTGTGCCTGGAAAAACTTGGTGTATAATATATGAAGACACTGTATGAATGGAATAATGGGATTTTGTTTACTTAAAGGTTTATTAATTGTGGAGATTTACCGATTGCCAAGCTATGATCCCACCAGTTGTAAGAACATTGGTAGAACTTGAGACCATACTTGTCGGCTATCACTTCAGCGAAAGGTGGCGCGCTGAGGGTCCAAGTACCCAGATAAATCAGCATCACCAACAAGATCGGCACCATCCACTGGAGCAGCTGCTTGTCGGTGAGCTTGACTTTGTGCGCACTCTTCACCCGGTACGTCAGCGACACCCTGATCACAGAATTCAATGCAATGAATAAATAATTAACTCCGCAAGGTGTTTTCCCCTCATTTGTTGTGGCCTTTTTCCGCCTCGTCCCACTTGTTTCCCGTCGCAAGAATGTCGATATCAGCCTCGTGCGCTCGCGATGTCCTTTCAAACGCAGACATTCAGCATTTGCCAGAGATAAGCGAATAATTAATTTGGCGGTGACAGGTACGCGATAGGAATAGTATTGTAGACCGGGACTGAGATCGTTCCTTTCCGAAACAAAGCTGCAACTGTGTAACGGTCTATCTGGCATTCGTCCGCATGCGTTGTCGTATTTCAAGAGGAATTGAAGAGAATTCCTCGCGTGTGAGACACACTGGCGAGTGAATAATTAATTGCAGCCGATATAACACAGTCACGTACACAACCGACATAATGTATAGTCTGTGTACGCTGAAAGTGACATTGATAAATCTAGTTCATTACTACATATCTCAACGAGTTTTAGAAATCAATCTTATATGTATATAAGTTCCTTACCGCCATGTCTTCATGAGCAGGGCAGTGTACGAGATGCAGAAACCAAGATGCCTTGTCCATTTCGTGGCGATGCACGAGTACATATCCAGGACCGGAAATATCGCGGCCATCTAATCTCCCAAAGAAGTCAGGGAGTTAAGTACGAACCAGCGGGATAATTGAACCATTTCTGAACAAAACATGCCGCTAAAGAGGGATTTACGTACTTCACTGTACATGATAGCGCAGCCTAGAAGCGTGATGGATAGAAATATCGGCGAGGCAACCTTGAACACTTTGAGCTTGCGGTGCTGATACATATAGGCCACCAGGACGAGGGTACCGAGCACGCAAAATATGGAGAATGACAAGAGGGTGATCCTTAAAAGCAAATCGTCAGTAATTTACGTGCCAATATATATGGACAGATAATCGTTCTGTCTTCTATGACGTTTATCCTATCGTAATACTCAGTACTTTTGTTGCAGGCAACATATTTGAATGCGGAATGGAGAGAAATTGATACATGCATGAAAATTCGTAGACTAATAACGCGCGGTGATAAAGAGATTTCTGTTAGATCGTGTCATCACAGTTGCGTACCTAAAGGGCCAATTGTACGTTGCAAGACAGGGCTCTGGGCCCTTGCAAGTAGCGCAACCGGGTGCACATTGTATACATTGGAAGACCGTTGCGTAAGAATCGCTCACATTATCTTGTAGTTCCTTCCACGCAGCTGAATAGGGAATCAGTATTAGAGTGATTGATAGACTGTGAGATCAGTTGGTGAAAAGGTGCGTATTGATTTTAGCGTACCTTCAACGAGCAGCCCTTCGAAGCCTGATTGTAGGTGGTCTGTGCTGTAAAAGCCTTTCCGGCACTTGCATACGTACGCTCCCTTCGCCCATCCGGCACCGACACCATTTTCATTGATGCGACTACTCGGACTTTGATATTCGCACTGAAATATTAGGTTTTCGAGACTTGCAATTTAATGGATTTAATCCCTCCAGTTTGTAATCGCAGCAAATGCCAAGATTAAGTTACTAATTATTCACTTTTGAACCGTCAGGAACCATGGAATATAATGCCAATGTCTTCCAATTGAAGGGAATTTAATAATTTACAGCGACTGGTCTTAATTTGACTTGTATGCTTAGTTACTTGTGTCGTATCGTTGTGGCACTTGTGAGTGCCCTTAAACGACGCTATCTGATTGTTGGAGAGGTCTTTCTCAGTGGGGTATGCCGGCACATCGCACTGGTTCACCTCCAAACCGCTGATGTCCATATCCACGCTGAGGAACTCTCGTATCCTTGAAAGTGTCCAATACACACGTTAAAAATCCCCTAGCGCTTAACAATTTCTAGCGTAAACCAAGGGAACTGGCAATCCGGGCGGTAGGACCGGATTTCGCTAAATATGCTTTGGCGTAATTAATCTCGAGAAGTGGAAACCGCAAAGCCCAGCTGAACATTTGAGTAATGAATACACCTCGCTAATTCTATTTGCGAAAACGCGCCCGGCTAAAGTTCCGGTCAAGGTGATGAAGGATATAGCAGGCCAAGTAGTTACGGGGCAGGAGGGGACTGAATTTGATATACGGCCTGAGGGCTAATATCAAGATGATGAAGGAAAAGGGGATGCAAGGGAGTTGCAGAGTGGGGAAATTCCTCGTAGCGGAAAGTTCAAAGCTTCAAAACATTTAAAGGCAGTCCCGGGACATGTTGATTAGGAAAAGCCTACACATTCGTTATAATAACAAAGGCATGCAGAAACGGGGGGAATGGATTTTTAACTAATTACCTAAAAATTAGCTATTACAATCCAAAGATTTAAAAAAAAAATCGTTGTATCAAGGGTTTCATGTATACTATTTCTCATCTACGTTGTTTCTACTGGGAGGATCATTAGGAATATCGTAATAGGGGTATTTGACTTGGGCTAAGACTATCTATCTCATGCCTACTGGCAAGATGTACGAACCCATGTCGGGCGTCCGGCGGTCGTATGTTAACGCTGTAGGAGATGAGCCATCGGTGACTCTTGCAGGAGAAATATGGGATGGTCCACCAACCCCTGTAGGATTCAATCGGCGGTGACTGCATGAACTTCGGTGACCTGGGATAACACGCAAACGCCACAAACCGCCATAGAAACTTCGACCTTCTGGTACACACGTGTTTCGTGCAACGATCCCCATCAATATCAGTCGTCTTCCTTTAGTCTCGTGCGCCTGGCACTTCACGGTCATCCGATTGTCGACGAGTTACACGACCTCCTGATAGCTCCACCGTACCGATTCTCACATTGACACATCAAGATCCCATCGAGCAGAGCCACAGCATTTAACTATTTGCGATTCGCTTGAGAGTACTGGCTTTACTCTACACTTCTACGGACTGATGCATTCAGTAAATAAAGCTAAGTTCCTCTTTAAAGCTCTTGCCTTGTCTTGAGATTCTATGGAAGTTTAATTGTTATTCTCAGGTAAAGTGCAGAGTTATAGATGGCTATGCAAATATTACAACTTGGTACTTGCAAGTTATTTTATTTCGCTGTATTTAATTTATAATGTTTTGTAAATTTCAAGAACAATAAGGTGATAACTCACTACTGTCCGGGAATCTGTGAGTAGTCAATGTGATCTATAATCCCGCACCCAAAGTACGTATCACGCCGAATGGAGTCACCGAAACGAAGCGCATTTATGCGCTGGAGTTAATATTCCCAAAAAAGCGTCGCGTATATCGAGTTTCTATGACCTGACGCTCGTACGGGATGATGAAGGATGATGAATGATCGTGGAGCGCCTATAAAAACTTTACCAGCCCTTTCTCGGCAAAATGACTCTCGCCCCCTCCCGCCCCCTTTTCCTTTTTCTTCGGGGCGGAGAATGATAGCTCTCCGCATGAAGAAAAGGGAAGTGCCCGATCAACTTTTAATAGTTAACCGTGGAATGGTGGAGACCTGCGGGTGCTACTGACGAGGGTACGATGTATTCCACTTAGGAAGTTAGAAGGAACTTAAATCTCGCCAAAAATGGACGTGTCAGTTGCACTTTACGGATTGATTTGAATGATTAATAGTGTAAGACTTTTGCGACAGCTGTTTCCTTTCGCGTCTATTGCATATGGAAACACTTGGTTAGGTTGCGTTAATTATGCATTTTGCCGAGACAAAAGAGACAGAGAGAGAAAGAGATAGGAGAGTTGATATGATAATGGTGAGGTGCGAAATAGACAAGCTCCGTCTGTGCGTGTGCGTGCGTGCAGGTTCAACGACATAGACGTCACAACACGAAAGTGATATTCCTGTAGATTATATTTAACACCTTGACTGCCATATTGTGGATATCGGCGATTGGCCGGAAATTAACAAGTAGCTAAATCAGCAGTAGGTTAAATAAAGCTCGTGTAAAACGAGATTCTACAGGCACACGGTGAAGAAAACAGAATTGATTTGGCAATCAATGTGTTAAATTATTAACGAAATACCGATATTCAATTGTTCCCGGCGTCCATATTATGATATAACTGACGTTCACTTATACCATATGCACACTGTCTAATCAATATGAAAGTAAATGGTCTCCTACCCTACAAGGCTGAACAGCCAACTTGGTATTCAGAATTCACATTGGCTCAAAGAAAGGGACAAGCGAATTGAGCACAAAGCTCTACTTTAAACAAACATTCATTGAATGCGCTTGAAAATAATAATCTTAGTTAGTGTACGAACGGAATGTCAGGTTGCTCTTTCCGGCGTAAGATTGGCGCGAGAGGAAAGGAAGAAAAGCGTTTCCGACGAGATGAGACGGTCCTTTCGGCAGCTGCTCGTGTGCGAAAGTTCGCCACACAACAAAGCCGTGGAAATTAAAGCGGCTCGCTTTCATACATGTTTAATGCGCACGACCAGTCGGATTGTGTGTGTCTGCGAAAACTCGGCCGCTCTTCCCCGAGATCTCCTCTCACGGCGCATCTCGAGTGTGCCGTGGAAGCCACTGCAATTAAACTTCCTACCGCCGCCAAAGAAGCAGCTGCATCCTTTGACCAGCAGGGGACACCGGGGTTTGAGCTGCAGATGCCAGACTCTCGTGCGGGAATAGCTATTGTGCCGAGTTAATTATTTCGAGATCGTGCCCGCCGTTTGACTATGAAACGCTCGAGATTACATTTGAGGTCAAGTGTAATCAATGCAGATTTATCGCATCCGCGTACTTCCAGAGAGAACTCGGAGAAAGCAATTTACTGTAACTCGCGATACACTAGTTCTAATCGGTCTACGAATTTTTAGTTTTGGGTTTCCTTCCTATGTTTTCGGAGTTTAGCCACGTAGTTGATATTTGATTTCGACCCTTTTATAGTTCTAGTAGAGATCTAGTTTCATTATTGAGATGTAAATAAGGTCGAACTGTTTGCACATTTACAAAAATGATCGTTGTAGTTAAACTTTACGTTTAAAGGACAATTGTGGAAATACTAATTGGTCTTTACTATTCCTGCTAGAATTCACGAGTGCTCCTTGATTTGAGGGAATCTATTTCTTCTGTCTTTGCTAATGGGTTTCTTACTTGTTCACTAATGGATCTTGGGTCTAGACTGTCTGAGACAGGTGTCTGATGCTCTAAATTTAGCCCCATCTTCTTATTAAAGTCAAACGTCGACACTTCGATTAAGGTGCCGGTAAGATTTCTCTTCCTATCATGGGGAGAACTGGACTTTCTCGGATTCCACGCTCATCTATCTTGTTGACGTGCTTTTCCTTCGTATGTGAGTGGCGATGGGCGATCGATAGCATAATAGAGCCACAAGAGAAAAAGGGACAGAGGAGTTGATGAGTACTGTCTGCCAGTGGACTGTAAGGGAGTAACTTCGAACTTCGAACTTCTTAATTTCGTTTCACGTCAGTCGCGAAGTTTCATCAGTTTTTTGCGCCGCGTTCTTTCGACGGGCAGTTGCCCTCGCATTTCTACTTGTTAAGAACTACGTGTGCCTCGGCAGTTGTAAATAGAGTAGGAACCAAGGGCCGTTCGTCTTTGGTATTCAAGGGAAGTCTCTTCCTTCTTTCCACCGATAGTTGAAGATGTATAGTTAAAGAACGTAAATCTGGTTTAAGTGACCATCATAGATTTCTCTTAGAGATAAATTGTGTAATATAGTAATGATTTAAATGAAGAATTTAAAAAATGTCAAAGTGTTTCCAAATGTACCTAAAAGCTAAAAAGATAATTCGTAATGTACTGCAATCATGTATGCAGTAAAAATGTCATAGAAGTCAAAGTGGTTCTTAAATTAAATGTATGATGACCACCTACAGAGGTTTTTATCCCTCATTAATGACTAATTGTTAAGGGGTGCTATATTTCCCCATAAAAAAAGTCACGAGGTATTACTGGGAAACACCGTATCATCGCTGTTGCGCTTTCGCTGCAAGCCAATTGATTATTGGTCGAAATTCCACGTTCCTCGAGTACCATTTGGCATTGGGGCGGCATGAAATGCAACGTCCCGGCGAGCGCACGTTCCACATTCACACCCCCCAATAAAGTTGGCACATCTGGCAGGTCGGTCACGTCCGGCGCGCACAGCCGCTCGCAGATAAAAAAAGAGAGGACAGTGCATGCATGTCCGGCGAAAATCAAAATCCAACTTCGCCGCTCTCGACAGTCGCATGTGCCAAGGTTGTGCTCGACACCCTCGCCGGAAGTCAAAAACTCTTCGCATACGTGCGCTGGTTCCGCATGTCGCTGACGAGCATATCACTTCATATTACTCTCTTTTCCGATATCGATCAGCGAAAATTCGTAAATTCCTGCATCTCCACTCTGTTGTTAACACGCAGTGTCTCAGGGATGCAATGCAATCGTCACGAATCATTTGACCCCGTGAAAAACCCTGGACGTTTTAATCGTTGAATTAATAATTCTACAAATTTGAGAAGGATATATGAAGGAAGAAGTCCTGCCTGACTCGTCAACGTCCAGGTCAAATTGTTTGATCAACGAATGTGAAAATTGAAAACTATAAATATTGAAAGTACATATATTGTATACTAAGGAAGGATTTTTCGAAATTCCGTCCCTAAGATAAATAGTACAGTGAGCACTTATTTAACAAGTAAACACTTTTACAGTGTCAAGCACAAAATCATCGAAGCGAATTTTTAAAGCTCCTCGAGAATATAGGACATTTCATAGAGGGCGCGAGAAGAGCGAGTCGAAACGATATTACGCCCCGTTTTCTCTGTCAGAATGATCCGCGCCGATGTGCACATAGACGGTGCACAAGGAGCAGTGCATGATAGGGTGCATCGAGATGAAAATATGGGTGCGGCACATACATCCACACACTCATACACATGTAGGAACGGAAAGAGACGCTCGGGAGTGGTGCGGGCGCATAGAGGCGCGGCGCAGTACGGAGAGGGTGGAATCGAACCTTAATCCGGCAGTGGCACCGGCGTTTTCGAACCAGGGTAGACTGGGGTCTGGTGTCGAGCCCGGCTGCAATACGTGGCTCTCGACTTTCGAGGGCTCCCCGACACTCCCTGGGCTTCTCTGCAGCCAGACAACGCTGATCACCACGCCCGTCGACGAATTCAGAGCGATCACCCTCGTCTCCACCGCGTCGTTCACCGACATCAGCAGCGACTTCGCCAGCACTTCTAGAAGGACTACATCAGTTTACCACATTAACTATCTGTAAACAGCTGTTCACACCTAGTGCGCCGCCAGCTGTTTACCAGGGCCGTTCGTTCAGCTCTCTCGGGACCACCTACTCTAGGCATGCGGGAACCACTAAATCCTGTAACTCCTTCTCTCATTCCAATTTATCGTTTAGTCTCTCCAGATTACTTTAATGTAATTATAATAGACTCTTTAATAGAATGAGAGAAAGCACAAGGCATATATAATTTTTCAAGTTTTCAATTAATACCTTTAATGTTTGAATGACTGAAACTGTATGGGTGTGTGCTACTTGGTCTTTGGTTAACACGACATTCTATTAGGAATGACAAGCTTATACTCGTGAACAACGGTGCACCAACCCAAGTTATGTAGAGCACGTATAGAATGTCGTAGTATTAACTACGGAAGCTCTTACACCGAAAATGCCGGCACGCAATTAAGCATAATTTTGAACTACTATCAAAGTAGTGTTTAGTCATAATATCATAGTCGGTGATTTGTAGCCCCTATTGGTGGAGAGTGCGTCGCATGTGCATTTGCTTGTAGAAGGGGGTTTAGAGTCGAAACGAGCAGCATAGTCGTCGTTCCACATATCCTCGTTACCGCCCGAGTCCATGGAATTCGATTAGGTGGTGATATAGCGGCTCCTCGCACAAATTGGGCTATTGACAATGTGGCCGACTATCCCACTCCGGTTATCGGTAACATCGATTTCACCCCTGACCCGCCAACCCCCCACTGAGCCAACGAAAATTCGATAAACCCAAAAGGAATGCCAGAGGCGGAATTTCGCCTCCGGTTTGTATTTTCATGTCAGAGTCCTATTTCCAACCCACGGAACCGCGCTCATGTGGGAAACGCCTATTGTGTGCTGATACAGGTTTCGTGCGTAGCGACTCGTTTACTTGCACAGCTCGCGTGACAAACATTCATGCCTGATATCTCTAATGTTTTCTAATGTTATGCCCCCTCCTGCATTTTACTCGATCATTTGCGGAGCATTCGCTGGAAAGAAATACTTCGGAATGTATACTTCTTATGATTATGCTATCGCGTAATATTTGAGTGCAATGCGAATAAGGGATTTTTGCCCCAAGCTATCGGATACGTTAACTAGAATGTACGTTCTCATTTTGCTAGTTTATGGAGGTTCTATTCTTGAAACGGTTTACCGAAAATACTCGATCTAGGGTCGCGAAGCTACCAGGGGTGAAACGTTTGCGAATGTTTGCAAAGAGTTCGTCATAGGCGACACCATTGTGAAGATAACTGTAATGGACCCAAGTGCTCGATATCGAATCACTTGTATTTGACGATCCTCGAAACCGGCGAACCTGAGCCGGCTAAAGTCCATTACGCGGGAGACAAAAATGAAAAGGATTAGCCAAACACACGTACTGTTCGGCAAGCAACAGGTGAGCTGCAGGTGAGACCAAGATATATATACGTGATAACGTAAATGTCCGACCTGGCACGTTCTTTTCTACTATACAGACTTCCATAATATACTCCTTTCTGGCTTATTACGAGCCATTATTCAGCTCTGCTAATTCACTTTTAATTGCCACTTTTTAGGTAGAGTATAATATGAGATTTATATGTCTCATTTTACCATTAAACAGGTGAAGTGCCTGTCGATCGACAATGTTACCCGAATGACCAATCTCGAAACCGCAGCCACTAACCATTTATGTATGTATTAACAAGGGACGTCATACGTTTGCTGTGATCGAATTAACACCTCAATTCCATGCCAGAATCGGGACAGCTAATTAATACATTTTCGTGATAGTCATTCGCTCGTTGCGGTGGCGTTGATTGACTCTGATTTAATTGATACCGTCACTGGACCACGAAGTCTCCGTTGATGTCACTGCTGTTTAAATAACGCTCTAAACATTAGCCGTGCTCTAACCAGGTTAATTAATTACAGCTATACTGTTTTGGTTAAAGTCTCACCGTTATTATGTCTGGTGACACCGCCCGAGCCGAGATTTTGAAGCATCAGCGCGGTCATGTCGGCTTTTTGACGCGCGGCATCGTAACGCCGTGGGTCCAGCTCCGTGCCAGCTGGCAGTGACTTGAACCCAGCTGTTGTGATACAGTCCTCGCCCAAGGAGCCCGTGGATGCCGCCTCTATCACGTTCAAAGCCTCCTCGATGTCGGCCTTCAAAGATAAATCGAACTTTCTTACCTTTAACACCTCAAATCTCGTAAATACTGTACTAAATAGTAAGGAATAAACTACAAGAAGTCATTTAGGAGAGAAAGGGTCTTCCGCTTGATGGATAAACAATATAGTAATATAAATTTGCGACACGACACAATCTTTTATGGTCAAAACACGTTTTATCGTAAAAAACGTCGAGTAACTTCTCACAATCACGAAGTTGTGTTCGATTTAAATTGGAATGAAACGGTTTAAAGGAAAGTATATTGATGCAAATGTCACATGAGATCTCTTTTACAGATGGGGTGGGTGGACGGGGCTCTCGGGTTGGCCTTTTTCGATAGAACGCTATGCAAAGGAACTTGTCTATTGACGGAGACTCCGAGGAAGGATGAGGGTTTGCCGATGCACTGGACGAAGATCTTCAGGCTGAGTGGTGAATGTTTACCTTTCTGGCATCGAGCACTTCGTTGTTGGCAATAGTCATTTGTGATGGCAGCGAGGTCGGGCCAGCCGCGGTCCTGGTGATGTGGGCCATCATCGTCATCGTCATCACCGCGGGAAGTAGGGCCGAAAGCCAGGACCTGCCCATCCCGCGGCTTGCACATTTGTACTGTACCCAGCAAGTCCAATAATATCAGTACAGTATGTGGAACAAGTATATGGAATATACTAACAAGTATGTGGAATGCAAAAAGTACACATAAAATCGAATGACTTTAATGTCTTTAATCCAACAAGTTTAACTCTAAATAGAAACTTAGATTTCTGAGCAAGGATCTCCGCATTTCATATCTCAGGAAAATGCGGTTTAGAAATCGTCCATCCCAGTTTCTTGGCAGTTAGATATTTACTTTGCATCTGATTTTTGTTGCCGCCAAGAGGAAACTCGTAAGGGGATGAAGTATATAGCTACTTAAGCACATTAAGTTTCCGCTTTCGTATGCCGAAACCAACCTTCTCCTTTGCCGGTTCAAGTGGTGCCGAGTTTTAGCCCCAGATCGTTGGGGCGTTCATCCACCCCTGCTAATAGCCTTAGCATGCTTTTCACTCGAACTTCCCCCGCCGCCAATTACCCCCTCGTCTTCGCTAATCATTCATCACGAGGGGATTGGTCTGCGCAAGAGAGAGAGAAGCAAGTTGTTAAGGGAAACTGGGTTACTACAAACGCCATCAAATTCTACATTCCAGGTGAACCATATATCTAACACGTTCCAGCGTTATAACATTAATCCGACAAAACCGGCATCGCCTCTGTTATAAATAGCCTGTCACAATTTACACAAAATAAAACATACTCAAGCCGGTAACAGTAGTATTTTTCATTCGCTGAGTATGGCAAATTAAACACATTCGTTCCATTTTCTGCATACTTACACGGATTACTGACAAATGGTTAATAGTTGCATAAAAATACGCAGTTTTAAATGTAAATAGGTTTTCAACTTTACTGAGATTCAGAATTCGATATTGTGTACTAGACAGTTTGTGTAATGGATGAACACAGTATTCCTTTCTGCGTGACTTTGGTTGTATTACTATCACGCAATGGATACACTTAGCACATGAAAGCCATAGCAAATACGATGAGCCAGCCGTTTCCAGATAATGATCGGCTGCCTTGTTTTTTCATCGATAAAGACAATAATGGCAGGGTGGACGCCTCCTGAATCCCTTGGGTGAGACATTTTCCACGAACAAGCAATTAGCTGGCAGCCAGACCATGAGCGTAGTATATACCTGCACCTATGATTCTCGTAAATACTAAGACAGTACGTCGACGGCTAGCCATTAAAGAAATTGAATAAAGAATTGTCCTGTCATGATTAAGATCATCGAAAATACTTGAAAAGGACGAAACTGGATATTCTGATAACCACGGATCTTTATTCGATCACAAGAGCTTTAAGAACTACCTCGACAAATGTAAAATCATAAGAATCAGTAGAATTTTATGAAATTTTTGTGAAATTTGGCCAAGTGTATTCGCTATTCTTACGATTTCATCTTTAAAAACTTTCCACATTCTTATCGAAGATTTCAAGAAGTCAAAGCCATCTGATCACGAGCGCGCGGGCTGAATCTCAAGTTTCCGCGAGACTTATTAGAGGAATTTATCAGGACGAGTAATAGCATGCAACAATTGTTCTCGCAGACAGCGCGGACCCTCTCAGGTCTATCTTGATTAGTTTTATTTAAATTCACACCCTCAGCGAGGCACGAAAGGCTCGAGTAATCTGACCGCGGTGGCACGCGAGGTCTCGCTGATACGGCGAAAGTGTTTTCGAGTCCTTTACAGGGGTGCTCGGAGTCAAATGATAAAGTAAGGGCGGCCCATGAAAAATTCAGGATTCATCGCGAGCCCTACTTCCATTCAGGAGGATTGTACCGTGAACGGTATCAATCTCCTTGCTAGCCTTGCTCTTCCAGGTTTTTCTAGACGAGATCGAAATGAAAATCATCGTCCTGATGCGATCCTCCATTTATCAGACTATCGGCTTCATTAAAAAAAGTAGAAAAACACTTGGATCGGTATATATCGTTCCTTCATGAAGCTCCGTTTCTCCGAGTTTTACATTTCCAGACTCGTGCATTGTGCTTGGGATGCCCGTAGGAAGGGATTGCTTCGTTTCCTCCGTCGAGAAACCGAGCAGTAAAAAGCGAGGAGTAATTTCGCGCAAGGAAGGTAGCATTCGCTGGAGATAGAACTGACCCTGCTACTCAAATCATTTACAAATTTTAATCTTTTCGACGGCTAAACTGAACTCAACAACCTCTTAGCTTATCAATCTTAAACTACTTTTATATTGTTGTAAATAGACTCCAGATGTTTAAGTAAAATAATGCTCGTGCTCAATAATGAATTATTTGTTTATAGATAGGAAACAGTAGCTTTCGAACATTGAAACAGATATCTGTCAAAGATGAATAAATATCTACAATTTCATAAATACGAGAAGTCTGATTATAGAATTTTGATTTTTTAAACAGGAATAAATATATCCACATGCAACATGGCATCGGTAATGCGAGAAATACACGCACTTCGCTCGAGCCCGGGAATTACGTGGTACTTGCATATTAATGAGTCAATAAACCACAGTGGATTAAAATGCCGCTCGAAGAGCGTCCCGTGGACTTATAATTCTTTGATTGGATTTCAAAGGTTATCAACTGGTTCGTGCTCCGCGGGAGAGTCGCCGCGCCGACACACGAACTCCCCATGATAACGCAATGTGCACATATGGATTTTCAATTTATCCGTCGTTTCACTTTCCCCAATTAATGAGGGTGCGCATGAACACGCGATAATTGGTATTACCCGCATCAGCTGAGTAAAATGCGATAAACCAATTACGCTCAATAGCTCGCTCGAACAAGATCTGTATAGCTGGAGGGATTGTCCGATAACACACGCTTCAACCTCGTATTTGTATTATTATGCATGCGTGAATGCCGCGCGACCGCATAATTCACCGGAACGGCGGATACAAATCACGCGTGCTTTCCATAAAGTGGGTCTCAGATACATTGTATTGAAGAACCCGGCCGGTTGCCCGGGCGACGGGCCGCTCACGTTTGGGGTGGGAAAATCGGGCAAGAAGAAATTCTAACAGAAAATGTATGGAAAGAGTACGCTGAAGGGAAAGGGTTTGGTTCCAAGATATGTATTGAAAATCCAACTCCTCGGAAATATATGAATTTGAAAGTTTCTCATTTATCGATCCGCCTATACAAGGTGAAACGGATTAAATGCGATTATTTACTTTCTTTGTTTGTATTATATTTCGTTTTTATTATATTTCGTGTTGAAAATAACGAAATATTAATATTTTAAGATATTAAGCCTCTCAAATGAAGAAAATGTATGATTTTTGGATGATCTATTATAACTAAGCACTCCTACTTATTCCGCAAGGTTCAAACCGAAGTTTTGCAGCTTCAGCATCGATCAGGAAAACATGTCGCGCCTAGTTTCATCGGTACGGTAATGTGCCCCATTGTCAGTTTTGTTCCCATTAATGCCTCTGCACACATCCTGGTATACGAGACACCACCCTCACGTACTCTCTAAGCTGCCAGCATTAACAATACCCAAGCTCCGATGTAGACTGCGGTTCGCCGGTGCAAACGTAAAATCCATTGTTGTAAGTATGCCGTGCATCGAGCTGTGGGATTCGGACGAATCACTTGTAATCCTCGCATGAACCAGCAGATACGGTAACGAGCACGTGTGAATAGCTGTTGGATATCACGGGAAAATGGGACGTGATCGAGAGGGGCATGTATGAATTCGGGCGAAACGTACCGATAGTAATTATTGGAATTGTTTGCCCGTCCGAAATTCAATATTGAATTTCTAGTACAGTCATTGGCAAAAACGCAAGAATAACAATAAATGGGTTATCGCATTGATTTAAACTGGTGATTCTTGGTAACGAGCTATATATATAAAGAACTGCTAAAGATAAAGTTAGAAAACTGATTTTATTTAGTAAATGATTTCATCCCTTAGTACTTATACATATGTATAGTTCATCTTCAAGAATTATGGTTTAAATTAGTGACACGCGCAGATTGCTGTATTGTATGCCTTCTCCCATTCATTTCTATGCCGGGGTAGCGTCGTTCTTCCGCGTACCAGCAAGGACTATTGTCTCGTATTCTTAAGGGAAGACTGCAAGTCGACCACGACGTTGGTGCTACGGGTAGCGGTGAGTGCAGGTGAACCCGAGGGCAGCCGGTGAAAGCTGTCGGGCTTAATAAAGGTTCAGCGCATCTTCACGAGTCGCTTGTCAAAGGGTGCGCGGGATAAGTCGCTAGAAAATGGAGTCGATCGTCCAGGCCCGTCTATTTTACGACGCACCGGGGAGGCATAACGAAATCATATGGCCAAGTAGAGCGTCCGCGCACACACAGAAGTATATCTCTCCCGAGATCGACCTGTGCCGTCCATAGACGGTAAAGAGTACCACCACCTCAGCAAACCTGACAATCGTATAATAACGCACACCTACTCGAATTCGCGGCAAGCTGGGCGCAAGGGCGCACCTTCTATAAATAGGACTCGGCATGTTCGGCGAAGTTGCAGCGATCTATATTGCTTTTATTATTTCCCTTCAGCGCCGACGCCCCGCCGGGGGAAACTGCTTTTGGCGATAAATATTTATCGGATGCAATTTTCCGCCCTGATAAATATTCACTGCCGGGACTGATCTGCACGGGAAATCGAAGTTCGAGAGGCCGCCGCCGGTGCACCCGGCCTAGTAACTTTCGCCCGGGGATAAGCAGTTAAAAGCATTTCCGGTGACGCCGGGGAACGGTTAATGGGCCTGGAGATAGGTTCCCCGAAGCTTGCAATCGATATTTCCGAATCCATATATCGCACTCGTGCAGGAAAAGTGACACAAGTCGAAGACTTAGAATAATCGTAGAAGGAGGTAAAAACTATCGTTCCTGATGGTTCATAGTGGCACATTTCTAATTTGATTTAAGCAAAATGAGATTGTTAATGGTCCGGCTAAGGTACTTGTATTCAAAACATATCACTTTTCACTGCGGATATACTAAAAATATAGAAAAGTCCAAAAATCATTCGTTGAAATATTGTTTAACTACAAAGAGTACTGTAAAAACCATAATAATACCATGGACTAGAACAACTTCGCACTGTCCCCGCACGTTTTCCAATAACCATAGTCTAATTTAGAGTGGAATGTCCGAAGTATCGTTCTAGGGCCGGAGTACCTTGCCGGCGAAAGGAACGGAAATCGAGCAAACACGGTGGGCCTTCGATAACGGCAAATCGATAGCTACCTAGAGTCTGGTGTAAGAGAGGGGGCCGCCACTCGCAACTGGTGCGTCTTCCAAGCTTTTTCGAGAAAGGGAACGAAAGATCAGAGAGGTAGGAAGGGTGAGACGGCGGGGAAAACTCGCTGTACCACCCTGGGTCGAAGTCGTTCTACTGAAGTGAAAAGCGTCCAAAACATCCGGAGAAAACAAACCTTCTTCGCATCTTAGCGTTACTTGGCAAGGGTGTAACGAAAAAGGTAGGATGGTGCGCTAGAGTGCTCGTTACTGTTCCAGTTAATTGGCAAGGCCGAGAAAACGAAGATGACAAGACGAAGGGACCCTACGTTATATTGATGATGACGACCTGATGGCCTGGGCGCTCATCACCGGTAATTAATTGCGCCACTTAAAGTAACGACAAATATTTGCCGGGGGATTGAAGTGTCGCCTGTTGGATGATAGTAGATCGCTCGCAACAAGGCGATACCACCCACCCGAGGGACTCGAAAGCAATCATGTTAGGGACATCCTCCAATTTCTTGCCCTCTATTTCCTATTTCCCTCGAATACGGCCGAATAGATCAGAAGGGTATGTGTGAAACTAGACGCGAAAAATGAAACGATGTCAGTCTAAAATTTGTTGATTGTTGCTTGTATATCTCATCTCTGCCCTTTGCTAAATTAATGTTTGGCTGCTCATTACGCGCGCAAGCGAGTAAATTTAATGATGTGCCTGAAGTTTAATTTATTCATTACGTTCGCCATGTGCGAAGCGTATAATAATAGGTTTATATAAAGCTTTAATAAAATTTTTCTTGTCTGTTATAATTTAAAACTGTCGATAATTTTCATATCAGTTTTCAGGAACGGCACGCTTTATAAAGCACATCCTATTTCGATCCTATTATTAAACTAAGAATGTTAAATCTGCCATAATGACATTGTGCAACTTTAGCACTTTAACTTGCAGGAGACCCCTGAGAGACATTGACAAGATAGGGCACTAGCGGGTGGCTGCATTGCCGGTGATATTGGATTACAAAGATTAGTATTGTTCCACGAACAAAACGATTTTGAATTTCTCCGAGCTGCCCCGTAAGGCACCGGTCGCTTCGCACCTTGGGTCCCAGCAGCAAACAAGCTTTTGATATCGGTGATCGCTCGGGATTGGGTATCGGGCGAAGGAAATTTTCCTCGTAACAATATTGCAGGGCTGGGGAAAATCGTTCCATAACCAGCTACTTAGAAAACGGGCGCAGCGAGATATTCTCGGTTGCCGAGGGATAAAGGCTCGAATGAAGTCGTGCAGGCTTTTCTCTATGGTTGTTACGCGGGCAGAATGCTTAAGAGCCATTAGAATCGCTGTACAGCTCGCACTCGGTATGGAAAGCACTTGGAATTGATTAGGCGTTTCATTCTCGGGGTATACGGCGAGAGGGGCGGCTCGAGTGATGGCGAGGAAGGGAGTGAAGCGAGCGAAACAAGTGTGCGAGCATATCGCTCCAGAAGAAACCTGGAATTCCGGACTTCGGAGAAGCGAGCGCGATTAAAAGCGAACACTTATTCCCCTCGAGCGGTTTAATCCGGTTAAATAACTCTGGTGCTCCACCGCTGGGCGAAAGAGTTGAGGGAGAAAGCTCGCCGGAAGTAAGGGGGAGCTTTGAATAAAAAGGTGAAATAGTCCCGGCCGACTATAAAGCCCTATCTTCCGGCGCGCGGACCACATCCCAAGAAAGCTCAAAATTCCGGTTCCACCTTGCGGCCAAGATGATCTCGCGACGCGAATAATGACGTCTAAGGATAACGCCGCGATTCTTCAGAAAGCACAATGTGTCACGTAGTCAGTGTGTCAAGCATTACGGCAGCGCCGTGTGCTCGGTTATCCTTTCCGAAACGTTAGGAGCCGCATACGTCCACGGGCATACACACTCTTCGCCGTGCGTGCGTGCTCCATTATCCGAAAATCAGGCTTTCGTGGCGCGAGGGCTTCGTGGGCCAGGAATGGACACGAAGCACCCTCGCCGTCGTTAATCCGAGCGTAGTCAGGGTTCCGATGATATCGCCGGCTCCGACGGTGCCTTTGATTCTAAAACGGGACACGTGCGCCATCCTCGTTGGGTTGCTCCTCGCGAAGCAGATAGTCGGAGTACTCTTGCATACCACTTGAAATTCCTGAGAAGCCGGGCTACTTCGTTTTTCAAAGTAATTTGTTTAACGGAAACCGAGGCGGACGTGATTTAAATGCAATCCTCATCCGCTGGCCGTCGTAATTGATTCAGGAATGAAGGTAATTTGTATTGTTCAAGTGCAACTCGTCCAATAACGTTAAAGAGTAATGAATGATTTTAAAACACTTGTATGCAAATAGTCGTTTAATCTATCTGCTCTCGCAGGAAGCGGGGATTGGCTAGAGTTAGACGCAATTACAAACCTTTCTCAAGAGACATCCTTTCCTTTGCATTTCGAGTTGAATTTTACGGTTGAAATTTTACAAATCACCACTTGGAAATATATAACTGTGTTTAAGCGTTGTATTGAATTTAATAATCATATATGTAGTCGTTATCCTGCAGTAGGGTAACATTCGAATAGCAAGGGCTAAGTTGAAGGAAATCCAAATACCGCAGTTATTCTGACACGAGTTCAGGCACGAAGCTTATAAATATTCATGAAAGTCGGAAATGAGATTAAACTGGAAATATTTGACGATGCAGCATATTGATATGAGACCGCGTTCTTCCGAGCATCTCTGCAAACGATTTCAGCAGCGCATCTATTAAAAACTTCGTTCCGATCGTACTAGACAATGCGACGTATCGGAACTATCGTTTATTGTTGGCGAACGGTCAGAGAAAGGATATCAATTCCGACAGTGTCCCTGTTCGGGCGAGTTTCATTCCCTTCGCGATGAAGGGCGCGCGCGCGCGCGCAGGATGTCCAAGTTGTATTAGAACTGGCCAGTATTTTTTCGTAGAGGCCACGGCGAGCTATGAGCGGTTTCGATCCATCGCCAACCCCTATATTGCTTTTGTCCAAGGCTCACTCACTGGACGGTGCTCGTTTTCGCACACATAAAGCTCGGCTCACAGCCCTCGACAACGACGCGGCCAGGCCGAGAATATGTGTCGGAATATGTGCCAATCAGCAGTTGCTGGAATACCTTCCTATGTTCTACCTGCCGATGCCGTAGCATAACTTCGGCGTTAATAGAACAAGAACAACTTTACTTGCTATGATTACCAAGGTGTGATTGGTATCATTTGCCAAATAACTATTATCCACTTAGTGTATATATTTTTGAATTTCAATTTAGATTAATTGTTGTCTTAATAAAGTAATAAGTGATCAAAAGGACTTATATTATCATTAATGGGATACCACATGACGACGTGCAACAGAGTGCGAGACGTACTGCCTTTATCTGTCATATATGCATTTTAATTTTTCTAAATCTTTAAAATACCATCTAAATTGTTCTGACAGCGATATTTGTGGTATTGTTCGGTGGCCTTCTTAAGGCGTTATTCATCACGGAACTTATCTAAGTGGACCAGCCTGCGCGATACTGTCCAAGTTAATTAGTTAAAAGATGGAAAATTTGGCCCAGTTTCGCCATCTAGGTCATAGTAACTAACTGCACCACTTTAGCCGCGATAACTTTCAACCCCCCCGTACAAAGTACAAAATGGATTTTTCATGCGGCCGCATAACAGCCGTCGCGCATAGAAATGACTTGACGCACTGGGAGCGTTGGAAGCGATTGAACGGTAAAATTCCGGCCGGCACGCCATTTATATCGCCGTTTAAAAGCTAAATCGTCGTAACCGGCGGGTTATACGCGCTGGCACAGGCAGCAACCAAGAATTTACGGAATCATTTCTCACGTTGGCACGTATGTGTGTGCCTGTGTGCGTTAGAGACACACGCCGTTATCGTGGTGCCCCGTAAGCACGAATATCCGCGGATTTATCCGCTGCCTTGGCGCCGCGCGGCCAGTCTTCCCCATAAAAGTGTAATATCAGCCAAACTGTGAAATCCTACGTTATGTCGTTCTAGTTCGGACACGCGCTTGTAAATAGCAGCGTGGATCGCGCTAGCAATGAAAGAAGTGACGTGAAACATCGAATAAGGCTCTGCCACCTGTCGACTCTAGCAGCACCCGCGATTCAAACCACTACACATCTCCGGGAGTAGACTCACGTGCTCGCAATCGAAGTTTCGATGCAACACAAAGGCCGGAGAAATGCACGCATTGTTGAGCTCGAAGCTCCTTTCGCCAGGCGTTCGCGGGTGCGCATCGAAACTCGGCCTTCAACCTTCAGAAATTGAATTTCAGAATTTATCGGACCTGTTTCCCCGAAAGTCATATGGTACCGCATAAGCTATAAAGTGCAGAAATACATTAACAGTTAGACTGCCAAGCCAAAGTACATATCGAAAACTCGTGCCTCGATTGTATTTTTGTATAGTTGCGTCTTATCTGTTTCATTTGTTTGCACATAATTATCGTAAAAATATTAATCTATACAAAATATACGTCTATATGCAAATAAATTAAGGGTTAGAACGATATTTAAACTTTATATTTTCGACGGATCTTTCGCCAACTATGTAATACAATTTCTCTCTAAAGTAAACAACAATATAAATCATCGAATGTGTAGTGTGTATCGGCGATAACTTCTGCGTAAACACATGTATCTTGTGTATGCGAAAGATGATACTATGCTGGAAGTTTTAAAGAGAAACTAGATTCAGGATCCTGGAGGGACGAAACTCCGCGGGATTCACCCGATACCATCGTAAGTTAATCGTAAGTTACGATCGTAAATTAATTCTCCGTACACCGGCGATATAAAAGAGCCATCGAATTCAAAAGCCGAATGGAACACTCGAGCAGGAATGCCGAAGTGCTGGCTAAATCCTTTCAAAACTTTGAAAGTCGCGGTCGATCGATAACTGGGCAAAAAATATCCTCTGCATTCGGAGTGTTCGAACTTGCGGGTCCTACCGGCCAGCGTCGAGAACAGCACACGTTGTTCCCTGTCGGCCTGTTCTCTGAGTGATTTTTCATCGGTCCCGTTTATTTCGTGAGGGAGGAATTGCGCTCGTTCCCCGACCAGTGTCCCTATAGCAAGGGCGAAAATAAAGGAGGGCTTTCACGTGGAGCTAGGCTTCGCAGAAGCACCACCAGTCCGATCCACGTGGAGCTCGTTGGACCTCGAACTAGTTCTCGTTGCCCTCGAGGGACTCCGACGTTCGCCATCTATGCTGTGAAATCTCATTCGGAGCCTCCCTCCTCCAAGTGCGCATCTCGAATTTTTCTACGCCTTGTTTGAAGGCTACAACCGCTCCACCCTTGATTCGCATTTCCAACAACCAAAAACCGGCGTACTCGTCAAGGATTAAATTTCCACATCGGTCTACACAGATTCGTGATGTTTGAATGCCGTTTTCAGGCCTAAAATGTTGTGTTTTTATCATCAATGGCAAATGAGTGTATAACAGTTGCGAAGAATATGAAATTGACTTCGTATCGGAGTCCTACTGTCGCGCCTCTCTCAATAGAACACAGTGGATAATCACGGCTTATTACGATCTATTATTTAATAATTAGACATTCATCTCGCGACGCGATCAGAATAATTGCCCGGGAAACACGGCGCAACCGCCGGAGTCGGTGGGAAACGTGTTATCAGTCACCTTCTCATTCACTCATTGTCCGTGGTACATTTGGAGGGCAGTTTATTCGCGGAGACTGCTATTTCGTTTTACAAATTGTAACGAGGGAGGAGTCTAATTAAAACCGCCCCTGGTAAATAGGTGCACCGTACTCCCGCCGTTTGGAAGTCCGCCCAAGGCTACGGCTGGCAATTACTGTTTACTTTTCCAGCTGCTTTAATTAACGGATTCAATTGGGACTGACTGCGTCGAAATGACTTTCGCCACCAGCAGTCCTTCCTGCTGCCGGCCGGGCAGCTCCATCGTTTCGCCTCTTGGAAATATATAGTTGCGCTGTTGGACTACCCGGTGATAATAACGGCGGATCGCCGATGGAAGGGAGCGGAAGTGAAGACGACACGGCGAACCGAAGAGGAAAAGCGGACCAACTTTCCTCGACGAAGTTCACGTCACATTGTCCACCCCTCTGCCGGTGCTTCGAAATTAATGAGCTACCGAGATTGAGGAAGAATAGGTCAAATGGAAGCAAGCGCCACCCGTTGGATTCCACGATGAGGGAAGCGATGGGCAAGCAAATAAAGTGCTATAAAGGCAAAGCAATTTTCCTCGCTATGTATTATAGGGCCCTATTAAAGCACTATATTCCAGCCAATTGAAAATATCAAAAATTCCAGGGCAAACGCTGAAATTTGTTTTTATTGGTTTGAATTAAAATTGCTTCTATTACCCAAATAGTTCGGAAGCTTCGATTGCTCTAGTTTTTCTATAAGGAGCTAATTACGATTGGAAACTTGGTGGATTCGAAAGCTTTGCTTGCTCTAGTTTTTCTCTAATGAGTTAATTATGATAAGAACCTAGGCGGTCGGTTTTAATATCAGTAATTAAATATAACCGTACAGTAACTCGCACACGAAGCACACGAACGCTCCATTCAGCCAATGGGCCAACCCCTTATCAATTAAGGTCACACTTCAAGTATCCGGTTGTGTAAGCTACATTACAATCACGGCAGAATTTCGGCTTCTATTTATGCCAAGGAGCCAAGGGGACCACCGGCACTTGAGTCCGATCGAGATTTTCAGCAACGTAAACAATTTCGAAGGGCAATCTCTATGTATACTCCTCGAGGCCACGCTAGTTGGAGTTTGATTATACATCAGCTTATTATATTTATTGCGGCTCGGCGGACTTCTCCTAGATTTTCTATCGGCGGATTATCGAGCGGAGAATCACCGAGGGCTTTCATGGCGGGCGGGAAAGCTGAAGGGACGCACTCCAGAGCGAGGCTTGCAGTTCGAAAGGCGAGCTAATAAAGAGTTCGATCAGGGAGAAGAGCGGGCGGATATAAATCGGCACGGAAGCACGTAGACCTCGGATGGGACGAGGATGGAGGCGACTTCCTCTTATCTAGTGCCGAAGTCACTTTATGGCTTTCTGCCTCGGTTAAAAGCACAGCACGATGTTCCGCCCGAGATAGCGCATACCGGCCATCCCTCGAAGACTCTATACATTCGATTACACTTTTACTAGAATGAACCTTCCTTCGATTCGCACTCGAAACTCCCGAGGATTTACGCGCTCCCTACATCGCTTCGGAACAACAAGCCCCTACATTTTTACTGCCGTATCCAGAAGCTTGCATGATACCAGCTATGGAATCTTCCCCCATGCATTTTCTAGCAGGGCTGGTAACGCTGCTCGCACTGAATCGTAAATTGCCAGCCGACACGAAGAGCTTGGTAGTTGAGATTACGAGGACGGATCTACAGTTTTCGGGGCGCGCAACTTGTCCCGTGTGTCTGTTTAAAGCTTAAAAGCTTCTCTTAATCATAGAGAAGTACATTTACATCTGCTGAACTTAAATGCTCATGCTGTGCCATCTTACACGACTACTTCAGAGACTCCTTTCAGAATTGCTACTATACTACATATGTTTTATCCATGGAACAGGATTTTTAATTCACATTTTTACGCATTGAACTAATTTATCTACGATAGATCTACCGCCATATATTAATAACTTAACTGTTTATTTAGCAGCAATAAGTAATTTAGCGTAATTCAACTTTACGTTGCTTAATAATTCAACCTAAAAGCCATCGACGTTAACACTCGGAGAACAAAGATCGAGTTTATGAATAGGAAAACGTAGCCTTTAACTTTGCGGCGAAGCCAGCATCGAATTCTCAAAAACTCGTTCGTCCGATGTCGCTCACGGAAGGGCGCCTTCGCGCTGCCGAGAAATGATATAATCTGCAAGATGATTTATGATATTTTTCGGGGTCCGAGGTCGTCGGCGTCCTGACGGTGGGTGGATGCTCAGACGTCTCCCATCAGGGCTGAACCTCAGATCGATTTCAGTCGTAGCGCTATTTATGCGAACACGCCGCTGCTTCGCGCTGAGTATACCCCGACGATGCGTCTGATGCGAGATCCGATGTCCACACGGGTGCGAAACAGGGCGATGCGTTATTCCGTGGTGGAATACGACACCGCAACTCGCTGCATGTAACGAGGAAAGCGCGGCTTCGTGGTCGTTTCACGCGTTGCCCGGGGTAGCCTCTGGTTTGCGTGGACCGGTGGACACAACTTTCATAATATGCTGTGCTCCGAGAGTCCGAATCTCATTTTCAAATGCAAATAGCATTTAGGAATATTTTTATGTCTTTTAATAGTCTGTAGTTCTGACGTCTGATGTTTAATCTGTGAGATTTAATCAGTTTTCTATTAGAACGGTATGCGCGTATCGTTATTCAACAATTTGCGATCAGTTCAACCGGCATTTAATTTGTGGGTTTTCGAGTAATGGGAAAGCTAATTCTACAGAGAGAATAGTCGATAACCATAATATTGGCATTGGGTTCGAAATTGGTGTGACTTAATTGAAATCCTATTGAAACTGTCAGGGTGATACGGATAGCTTGGAATCAGCTTTTTACCTTCGACATATTGATTCATGGATTTGTCGATTCTACCGCTAGATCGGTAATAGTCACCTGGGGCATCTGTCATTGAAGACAAACTGTGATTGATTACTGCGTATTGATTTCTGCGCTTTGAAGTTTGAACTAAGTTGAAAGCGAATTTCCCTCAACGAATCGTCGACAATCATAACATCGGCATTACAAGCGAAATCTTTAATCAATGATGAGCGTTTGCCTCCTTATCCCATTTCATTAAAACTGGGGTCGTTAAATGAAAAGATGCGGAATTTTTCCGCAACTGAGCTTGCCATTTCATTTGATATGCCAGCAGGATGGCAACTGTAGTAAAGCTGTGGATCCTTCAGCCTGCAGTTCGCATTAATTCCCTTTCAATCCTCTGTTTCGTACGCTAGTAAGCACTTCTCGACATGGACTTTTGAAAATCGGCCTGATGCTACACAGCGTCGTTTCATATCTGGCAGAGTTACGTCACGCCCAGCCTCATGTAATAAAGTACGGGTTTGAAGTTTCCGTGCTTGGCATCACATGTGCCCACTGCTGCCGACTACTGGGAGAGCGCGGGGATAACAGGACGCGATCCATTGCGATATTGAAAACGCTCGGGAACTCTGATAGCTTCGACTCTTCTCCGTCTTTATTTACCTCCGTCGCGCAGTTGAGTTTTGTATACGCGTCTCTCTAGAAGGGAAGTCAAACGAAACTTGTTCGAAAAAATTCCGATCAATCAGCCGAGCGATCGACAATTGCATGAATAGTGCATCAGCGTCGGATGCCGTTCGCTTGTAATTGGCTATTAGGCGAACAATTAGTAAATGGGCGATTGAACTCCTTTCCTCACGCAGTCTCTCCCAGGAATCTGGAACTCAAGTTTGTTGGCCGATGGTATTGGAGCATACCAGTTGGATCCCTAGTTGCCAGACATAATCCGCGAGATTACACTTAAGCTGTTACCCACTTCGGGAATTGTTTTCGAGCAATAGGATTCGCAAAAGTTTCGAGGGACCGCACCACCAACTATAAGTTACTGTCAACGGCAATCGACCCTCCGATCCGCGGGCAGAGTTTTGACTGCTGCTTTTATGCCAACTCCCTTATTTTTAGTCGTATTTATAAAACACTGCTCCGCTTCCACGTATATGCAACACATGGGTGGAAGGGAGAAAAAATATATGTTTGCACGTGGAGATCGGAGGGTCGATAGCAATTTTGAAAGTTCGAAGGCCGCGCGAGCAATCCTCTTTATGAGAAAGTTTCGAAGGCGGATGCGTTTGGGGCTTCGGGCAAGGAAAAGGCCGACATACATCGTCTGTTGGGCCGGTACTCCGCATAATGAGTCATTATCGCGATTTATGGCATTTTCTGGGACCCGAGGTCACATAGTGTGTGTCCGTAGAGAAGAGAGAAGCGTGGAGAAAGAGAGAGAGAGAGAGATTGAGAGAGAGGGTGAGAGGGTGAGAGGTCTATAGCGCAGCAGGAACGATCGATGCAGCCACCAGCACCCAACCAGCCACCCCCAGATCGTACCCTTCTCCCTTTCACCCTCGCACGTTTTCCCTCTTCCTCTATCTCTGTCTTCCTCTCCCGGCATCCCCCTTCCTCGAGCACCTGATTCTCTTACCATTCCGATTTTCCCTTCGTCCGCACTATTTTCCTCCCTCGGCTGCTTTGGTTCCTGCAACCCATCCACGTCCTATTTTCCCTCGAAGCCCTCGCCGCCTGACTTAGGATCTGCCTGTGTCCTACACCCCTGTCTTACACACGCCGGAAACCAGGACTTTTTCCTTTTCCCTCGTGTCACTCACGCCTCTCATCGTTGCGGTTTATCGTGTCCTGTCGTCTTTTGAGCTCGGCTTTTCATCAGGACTTTCACCAGTAGAGTCGCTCCTTCGTAATTGAAGGACATTTACTATTTGTGACACTGACACCTTCGCGCCGTCACAATCATCCCCTCCCTCTTTATTCACCCGTGAGTCTCTCGTTTCATTTCTGGTTTGTAACCCAGCGATCCCGGTGTCCGGTTTTTAATTAATTCGCTTTGGCTCGCGGTGGTATCTCGCATACTTCCCTTCCGCAGGTTTTTTGCGGTCCTTCATTATACTGGTGCGCCTTGGAGGCCTGGGCGTGTGGCCTGGCCTTCCTGTTTAGAGGACGCACTCTCTTTCGCGCCCATTCTCGCGTCAACCGTTTGCCTGGCGACCTTATGACTTGCAAAGCCTCGACGACCTTTCCGATTCACCCGCGCGCTCTTTCACGCCTCGCCCCTCTGATTGTAATTTCCCATTTTAGGATTTACACGCGCTCGCCCTGCGTGCATGGAAGTCCTCGCATTCTCTCATATATACATCTTCCCCCACAAGTACAACACATATGTATTCCTCGTGGTTGCTGCAATCCTCTAACTGCGTCACTCTATTGTATTTTCCAGTCCTTGTTTTCCACTTTGCCGCTCCTGCTCCCGGCATACCATTTCTGTTCCGATGCTTGAGGAAGAAAGGGAATCTAGATCATATTTCGTGCATCACTGCGACGGCTGTGTCTGTCCCATTGCATTCGGAATATCTCTGTACTTGTTCGACATTTCTCGACTTCTGGCTTGGAAGCTTCTCTTTCTCTATAATTGCACTACTATTTTTCCATACACGAAACTCTTCGTGAAGGAAACCCATCATTTGGCTGCTCTCTTTTATGCAGTTCCTCCTTGGGGCTTATCGTATTTCCTAGTTATTCCATATTGTCAGTTTCCCTTTTTCTTACTGCCCTTTCCTAACGTGCATTTTCTTCAGCTTTGATACCGGCAGTTTCTGCTGTTTTCAGAGACTCCTCGTTCACGAGTATTCCAAGCTTTCAGTGTTGCATCGAGGCATGCCTGGCGGATGTAATGGGGTAGTGTGTAAGGACATAACGCGAGCTGGCAGCTGCACTCGTGCACTGCTCCGAGGCCGCCTCCCTATGCTCCACAATGGGATCGCTTCGGACCGACCTCGTACTAGTACACACTCTCCTAATCTGATGTTACAGATTCGATCCATCGTAATGCCGAGCGTATTGCGATAGTGTTGTCACAACGCCTCGGCATGCGTCGCACTAATGCACTGCTAGATTCACTTTGAAGCACAGTGCGTTTCGGAAATTCGCTGGGTATCGGTGTACCTCAGTTTGAAGTACCTAATTCAGAAGAAAAGGTAGTACTATTGCACGAACGTGCAAAGCAAAATCCGGCTTAAACTAGATCTTATTTTCTCTGTGGTAAGCTCGAAAGTAGCGTGGATTTTCGGAGACTACGATCTAGCGGCAGGGTCTGTCGGAATCTACTTAGGAAGCTGGCGCTCCTGTTTCGTTTGAGGGAGCGTTGGAATAGAAATGGAGTAACGCGCAAACATTGGACTTGGACTTGAAGTACTTCTCCGAATTCGAGCGTTCGTCGCTAAGTTGCCCTCGCACCCCTGCGCTCCGTATTCCCTTTGCCGCTGGATGCCACATGCGGCATATGTTTCAGAGAATGTCTGCGCATCGAGCGCACTCTCGAAAGAGTGTATTATGAAATGGAGAAGCATCGCGGGGAGTAGTTCATTTCGACATGCGGATGCGTTGAAACGTTGAAAGTCCTCGGGTGCTGGAGATTGGATTATGGCGGCGAATAGATGCTGATACACGACTTCATTACCGGGACACCGTGCTAGCGTGACGCGCTGCCGGAACATAAGGTGATTATTGTCTGACGTGTACAGTCGACTGAGCACAGCAGTGGTGAGCTCGGTACATAGGTATTAGTACTGGTGTCTGGTGTATCAGCGATAGTGCCGCCAGCGCATGCTGTTTCGCTTCCCACCCTAATCTAGCAACTCCGAAGAAGGGTTGAATCGTGACAGTTGATGAAGAGTCCGGTTAGGAGCTGGCCAATCCTTATTGATCCTATCCCTCAAGACTGTAGATACCCAATCGATTGTCATCACGCTCTTTTCTGCCAATAGATAAATATAGTTCTATTCTCATAGCGTGTTAGTATCACTATTCGCCGGTAAACGTAATTGCTCAATTGGACAAAAGTATATTGTCCGTACTGCCAAGATTAGAATGCATGATTGGATTCAGACAAGAATTATAGTTATATATCAAATCGAAGGGCACGTCTGTAGAATGCATTCGTGAGGGCTCCGAAAATACTTTAGTAACCAGTTTAGTAATCAGCAAAATTCCGAACATGAGATATCCTGTTCTCCTACAAGGAGATAGGGTTCCAATAGGATCAAATTGATTCTCTGTATTCTCGACGGAAATTACTAGACCTATTGATCCGACACGTATGGTGGACACGGCATAGAGAATCGTAGGTTGGTCAGTCGATTTCCGATCTCTGACACGAGTCTCCTGATGAACCGTTCGCAAATTGGTTTAAATCGCATCAGGTAGTTCTCCGCAGAGATTGAATTGACCCTCGAAACCTCAAGACCTGCAGTTAAGACCATCGTCATTGTTCTGAAAATCCAATAATTGAAGTTCGCCGGGTTTTGTGTGTCGAGAATATATCTACATATATAGAAAGTCTGGTAAGCTTTAAATATTTATAGGTTCATCTTGATTGGAATAAAAAATACTATTTGCTAAAACTTTTGGTTCATTGTAGCACAGTATTACAGTGAGTATGTTGAAATCCAGATGTAGAGCAACCTCCAAAGTAGAAAGTAGTATAAAAGTTATATGCCATGCATCATTTCCGCTGGAAACTGGGCTGATGTCTAGGTTTTGAGTGTCTACTATCTACAGATTTTTCACGTGTACTGTTTGTATCCTTCCATACATTTGCCATCTTGCTCCAGTTTATGGCAAGCGTAAAATATGTTAACTGTACCGCCGTTCTTACACCGTATACTAGTCGGAGAATATACCTCGCAAGGCGAGGCTGCACTTTACTCGAATAGTACGAAGAAACAATATATTACTGGATAGTGTCGAAGTAGTAAATCTTAATTTTGCTTTCCCTGTCAATCGGTTTAATGCGGCTTCTCCCTTTGGAGTTGCAACAGTTTCAAACGGAAATGGTCTGCCCTGACCCTAAAAGCGTCCATCGCGTACACAATGGGCGTGGACGGCTAACACTAGATTATTCCTGTCTCATGGAAATATTTCCTGAGTGATTCTGTGTCAGCAAGGGTGTGCTTTACTGCAATCGTATACTACCAGCCCTGTAGAAAAATGAGTCTCATAAAAGACCTCGAAGGGCTTCTTTTTGCTACCGCGGTCTACTCGGGAATTTGTCCGTGACAGTCCTTAAGGAGAGACACCAGAAAAATGAGCAGTTCTCGACTTTCTATTTTATAATTAGTCTTTCCCAACGGAATAATACTGCAATACCCTCATTCCCTTGCCTCGGAAAAATACCGAGCTATACATATTAACAGGGGTGCATTAATATTGATATTTACTGACCGCGACTCTCGAGTGGCCTTCGACGTTGACAGAAACGAATATTTGTTTTGCACGAGTGGATTGAAAGTTCCTGATTTTTCATGTGGTATCGATCTCGCCCGAAGCGCGGACTCGGATGGCTGACCCAATTATAGCGTAAACCAGTATAAAGTCATTATTCTGCAGCGGACTCATCTTCAACTCCGTTGAAATTGTTCCACGAGATACACCACAATCTATTGTTATTCGAACGACCGCAAGTAGGTGCAAATACAGGTAGAAAGCTTCAAGTCCTAGTTCCATTGAAAAGTAATACGTGACTTGCATTTAATGATATTTTTACACATTGTGGCATATATACACCTCTCAGCGGTTGTTATTTAAAATTCGACCGATCGCTACTTCGTGCAATAATTTCATCAAATCTACATATATCCGCTGAAGAAACGCGTATACTAAAAGAAGTCCAGTGAATGTGGAATAAAAATGCTTCGTACCTTTTCTAAGCGCTATCATATCAAGTTAATGGAGCTGTATATGAGAGGGAGCTGTATTCCTTCATTGAAGCGAAGCCTTCCCATTGCAGGAACAGATACTAGTAAACTTCTAAAGTAGGAGCTTCATAGTCTGGGAACGGTCTTTATATCTCTGTAGATTCTCGTGCTATTGTACAGCAGGCACAAAGTATCTTACTACACCTATTCTGTGCCTTTATATTACGTTGTATTCATGCCGGATAAAGCATCAGATGCGCCTGTATGTACTTTCAGGGCAGATGATAGCGGCTCGCAAGGAATGCAAAAACATGACCTGTCTCATCGATCCCAAAGGATTCAAGTTCGGCTCGCAGACTTAGAACACACGCTTTTATTCGTAGCATGCAATCGACAAGTAGATGACCATGAGTCATGAAAACACTAATTAATCCCAAATTTAATTGTTCTTCAATAGCAGAATATAAGAGGCTAACAAGTGAGTTCGTTTATTGAGGTATCACATACAGCATTTCAAAATTAGATTGACTGAAGTAGAAAAATGTACAACAAAAGTCAAGAAAGGGTCCAAGATATGCTTAACTAAATTTCGGGCGGAGTTGAGTAGTGAATGAAATAAAGCCGTTGCGGCAGCTTTTTCTGCGTTGAAAGCGACGAGCCGCAATAGTGGCGGCTAATTATAACGAATCACTTAATGCAGGAAGTAAGTTTCATTAAGGAAGAACGGAATGCTCAAGTGCCATCGGAATCGGAAGCTGAGAGAACTAGAAGAGAAGGGGCTGCCGCGGTGAAAATTCAATTTAATCGGGCCATCTTAAGTGAGAGCCCGCCCAAGATCGAGGCCAGCAGTACCGTGCGTTTCGCTACTGATCTAAATGCTGATGGAGAAATCTGCATGACTGCTGAACGACTAATTCCTCTGGCTTTGGTTCTCTTGAGACAGCATTCTACGGTGAAGGCGTTGACAAGTCTTTACATTCTCTACTAACAGTTGCATTAAAACGACAAAACCTTTGCGCCTTGGAATGCATGTCTCTAGTAGCGAAAACGTTTACAGGTCGAGTATCTCGAACGATCCTTTGTTGCACAATACACTGAGTGTGTTCCTCGAAAGCGAACAGGCATTGAATCAATTTTCGACTCAATGAATACATAACTTTAGCCCGTGAAGTACGTGGCTCTGCTAATTAACCCTGCAACAAAGCCAGACCGCTTGCCTGGGAATGACAAGTTTCTCTTCTCTCTCGAGCTTAACTTCCATTAATAGTGCCGAGCGCTTTCCAGCAGTTACTGTTTTGTGAATCGAGCTGAAGTAAATCTCGCTAAGCCAATAGTTACGGCCTGGTCCAATGTACTTATCGCTGGTTTCCCGCGTTTACAAATTCAAATTTTATTCGCATTCTAAAAATGCCAAGTATGTTAACTGCAAATGAATTGAAAGGATCAACTTAAACGAAAGTCGAAGCTGCCTTATCAACACACGGCACAGTTGGTGTTAATTAAATTGCAGAACAAATTTACCATTAATGACTTTCAAAAAGCTGTACTCGTAGAATACTGACTTCTATACATATAAATATATATTTAACATGCCCAATATACGTACCATCGTTTCGCTCTTAATGAGACGAGCATATAAATATTTATTCCGCTCAGCCAGAGATGCTTCCATTTTTTTGCACATCTGCGCGATATAATAGAGACTGAGGGGGCAGGGGGGAGTCCCACCGCTTGCTCGTAAACTCTGAATAATTCATCCGACGCCCGATGGCGGATGAAATGCTGATAAATTAAAACTTTAGGAGCGTCCGGAAATTCCTTTTTTCAGCCCCCCTGTCTCCTTCCGCCGTGTTGTCTGTCTATGTGTGCGTGCTTCTGCCTGTACCGCCGAAATCTTTTAGGGTGCCTTACAGCAGCTTATATTTTAATTAATTTAATTGGGTTTCGAGGTCGCGCCAACGTCCAACAGGGAGGGAGAGAAGGCGCACGCGACGAGAAGGAGGTAGCTGTCAGCTTTTTCGCTGATCCCGACGACCTTTTCATAAATCGTGACTTAACGACGGATCGCCGGGTGCACGATACTCTCGCTCACTCGCTCCTTCCTAATTTCGCTTTATGAATTGCAGATTCATTATTAGGGAATCGATACTCGAGACAGTCTTCCAACCTCCTCCCGTACTATCAATTTGTCTTCATCAATCGGGGAGTACAATGTCTGTTACGACTCCTCCTATTGCGGAAGCACGCTGCTGCAAGAGCGATAGTGTCAGTTGCTCGCTACGCCGTCTTGATTCCGCAGTTAAATTAATTAGTTAGCGGAGTCTTGGCACGGCACGGCTCTTGGCGAAATTGTTTCTCTCAAACGTGGGGATGATTAGCCGAGCACGCCCGCGTTGCGCTCACTTGCCTCGGCTGCTCTCGTAGCAGTTTCTCTTTCCTTTTTTCGTTATCTGCAATCTTTATGGGACGTTTGGGTTCTGAGAGACACATGCTGCTGATGATCACTTCCCGCGGGAATGTGATAGTGACTCTTGTTGTTGCACTGGGGATACCCATTTTTAAAGTTGCGATGGTAATTATGATCTGCTTTTCTTGCGCTGTTAACCCTTTAGTGCTGAGTATGTTTACTCTTGGAGTAAAGGGTTAACACTTGGATAACATTTCATCATTTTAAGCAAAAGACATTGTATATATAGGCAGCACTCAGCCGGGACTTATACTGTCCTATTCGGCTCGAATGGTATACTTTATCGACTTGAACTAATAGATTCATCAGCTATTCTACTTGTACCTGGATTGTCTCTTTAATTACCCGCTGGCGACAATAGGGACTTATTGACAATAGGCTTTGGCAGCCAAGTTCTAAGGGAGACTGAAAGAAGAACCATGCTGGAACGAGCAAGCCAATAATGATTTCTATAATACGAACCTCTGGATTATGGGATGTGCCGAGGGGGTGTTATTCCGCTTGAGTTGAAATGTAAAAATGACTCTTTTCCTAACGGAGTTCTCGCTGCGCATCCCATAGAACACGAGGGGCATTCGCTTTACGGGTACGAATTTCGTAGCCGCTGCGCTCCGGCGAGAATTTCAACATTGCGAGCCATACTGGCAGCCCCGGACGAAGCTATCGTCGACAGTTTACTATTAAGGTCAACAACGGATTTCACGAAGAATCGATAGAACAGACAGCGAATCTCCCAATTGATATCGCCGCCCCCGGGCAATCCGTAGGTTGCACCGTAGGAACTCGGATTAATTGTAAGACCTTTGTTACCCGATGGTTTTTATTTATTTGCAATGACCCACTCTCGAATGTGTAACATCATTTTTCACTATTGTTTCGTACTTCGCATAGTTCTAGAACGCGAGGAAACGCGGCGAGAGCTTCGATAGGGACGAAGTTGAAACAGGGTAGTTTTTGAATTTGAAGGAGCGAATATTTTACGATGTGGGGTTTTGAAATTGGACATTTGAAAGTGCGAGAAGCATGGAGTTTGCAAAAAGTTAATTCTAAGAGTTACAAATTCTTTAAATTTAATCAGTTCCCTGCATCAGAAAACAATTCAGCGGGGATTTTGAGTTTTGCCTAGTTACAAATAATATTACCCATGTCTTCTTCTGTTCTGGCAACCTTAAAGAGGAAAAGTGCGGCTGACTTAGGGTATTGGGTATTTCTCCAGCATCGCACTGGATATCATTATCATATACGACCAGTAGGTAGAATCAAGTGGCCGATTCTACCGGTGGCCAGCTGCCAAGGAAGCCTGTGGAAAGCCAGAAGGGTGAACGGAAGGATCGTGTGCCGAGGAGAAAATAAGTAGGCGATCGTGATTGTGCCGAGTGTGCGACATCACAATACTGGACTTCACCCTTACTACTTCAGGAATACATATTCTCAAGAATACAGAAGTCTCCAACACAGTTTAAACGTATTCTGATGCGAACGCTCGCTGAAAGCCAAGAATAAGTTGTGATATATCAAGACCTTTGTGTATCATTCCCATACTTCGTTACTCTCGTAAACGCGTTATTATTGCCAGAGATTATTCGTGTAGCTCGAATTCCCATGGATCCGCTGTATCAAGCATCAGATTCACGGGAACAAGATACCCGGACATGTGAGACGTTTCCATTTTTAATTTGAAATTAAATCTTTTTTGTTATGAATAGAATTATCATTTCCGCGAAAAATCACGTTATTGCGATGAAAATATTGCTGACTGCTGAGATACGGCAAATGTAAATGACCCCTGACTGCTAAAAGTAAACCGTGGTGGTTGGCTTTTTCCTCTTTTCGGGACTCTTCCGTATTTTATAATTGGATGCTGTGAGCTTTTTACCTCGTACCAAAGAAACGAAATTGTATTGCGATAATTTTTTACGTAACTAGCATCTGATTTGGAATTATAATTTTACAATTGTAATACGAAGGCGGTGGGCAATAAAGTTCACGCAATATTAATTTACAAGGATCGTGAAATCTCGATCGTTTTGCCAATTGCGAATTACTCCCACCGCAACGCGCTGTTGACTTGAGCGTAGTACGAAACGATCCTTCACGACGGAAACGTGTAACGAATTTGCCGCTATTTTATTTTATTATCCAGTTCTGGGCGGACGTGTGCGAGCAGCGTAACTCTATTTCTCTCTATAAATCGAATTTGAGTCAGCGTGCGAACGGGGCTGCGCTGTTTGTCAGTAGTCCGAGGGGACGGCATTAATTCCGCGTTTACAGCATCCAGCGCACACCACTGCTGTAGACACCACCGATGGCCGACTGACTCGAGCTCTATTCAACAAATTATTAACCACTATTGCCAAAACGTCGTTGGTCCGTGTAGATTCAATTTGCACGACGTGCTGAGACAAATTAAATTTTCGTAACCCAGTTTTACGATAATTCCCAGCCGTTTTAAGTAAAACATCATCAAGATTTACTATGATTTATATTTTATTAATATTCTATTAGCAAGGATGGTTTCATGCAAAAGCAGCTCTCTTCTTTACCCATTTCTAATATGCAATTTTAAAATTTATCACTTTCATCCCCTAAGTTACATACTATCCGATACATGTATCCTTTATACGACCATCCCTTAATTACAGCAACCTATGTCTATTAAAAGCATAACAAAGTTAAATAATCAACAAACTTTCCTCGTGTTGCAGGCTTCGAGGGCCGGTGCAGTTACTATGACAATAAACCCACGAGTGCTGCTGTCGGGACGAATAAAGCTGCCGAAAGTGAACGCGGCTAAATAAAGCTTGGCGTGAATTGCAATCCGCGCGTCTTCCCTTGTGTAAAGCGAGAGTTGCGATAATTGGCCTGTGCGGCGGCAGGCAGCTTTAATCGCCTTAAGGCGTTCTATAATTGCCAGTAAATGCAACTGCTTGCTCGCTACTTAACAATACTCGTAAATCTAATAGCCCGCACGCAAGTTAATAGCGCCTATAGCCACCCGCGATCATCGAGCTCGCTAACCGCGTTAATCCATTTTCCACACGATTCTCTCAGCGGAATAATCTCGCGCGGTTGTCGTGGGCTGAAGAAAAATTTCATCTGCATTCGCCAGGACCGAATCGCGAGAGGGCGGTCGTTCTAATATTGCTTTTCCTCGTAATGAATGACTTTCTGTATCACATGCGTCTCGCTCCGCTGACATTTGACCGTTTCCTACGCGCAGTTAATGCCATAAAACTTTCGTACGCAACCACCGTACCTGCATCTCCGTGGAAAATATTACGCGGAAAGTGCACGATATGGGATCTTCTTTCGCTACTCTGTCTGTATACTTTGTCGGCCGCAAAAGTATCCGGCCACCTTTATTAATAAAAATCATAAGCATAAAGGCTTGTTACTGTACAATGGTTTTTGATAAAAACAATTCTTTCGTAACATTTTATTTAGCACGTTAATAGAATCATGAAAAATGATAAAAGTTAAATTCCTCCCCACTTCTACTTTGTGAACAGCGTATCGAAATGTTATCAAAGACCACTTGTCACGTCTGAAATCAAGTGATCCGCTGCCGTGAAATGACCCTCGTGCCAAATAATAGTATGCTGCCTGATTAGTAGCATGAACAAAGTGGGCTGTAAAGCTGACGTATCGCATTTTACTAGCACCGCAGGTACTTGTAACGTGCTGGTAAATCGGTCAGACTATAGACCCCCTATAGGTACACTTATCCTGGATGATACAGCGCTGTAAAAGATATCATAAAAGATGTCCCATGTATCGTTAAATTTGAGAATCCGTAGATTGTTATGTAGTGCTTTTCACAGATGGTTAGGGCATAACTGGATTTATCGCGAATATAATCCCAACTCCATAATATTACAGTATATGTTTCAAAGGGGTCTAGTATTACACAAAGCGTTCTGCGCGGTATTTTTCGACATTTTTTTGTGGCAGCGCTAATTCCGTCCCGTTTTCCGAATTTCGTTTGAGAGCGTGAAAGCCCATAAGCTCGCGCGGGCGCTGGCAGTTGCGGAAAGGACAAAGGTCGCTCATGTAGTACCGAACTCGATAACAGAAGAGTCCACGTCGATCATATTGTCCATATTGACCGTTTCACTCAATTACAGTGAGGTTTTACGCGATACGATATGGCCAAACTGATATCAAGCCCAGCCAATCGATCCCGCCTGTTTATGCACGGACTCTTCCCATGGTTTTCCCGTTGGCGATTACCAGTACCCACCAATCACGTAGGCCGATGAAGTAGTTGAAGCACGGTGACGCGTGTCTCATGATTGCACACATGGCAACAGTCGCACAGGACATTTGCAAGGACAATTAGTGGTGATTCTCCCTGGGGTGCTTGCAGGACTTCGCGAAGAAACAAGTAGTAGTCCTCATAAGGAACATTCGCCCAGCAAAGGACTCGAAAACAACCCTACTGGGGGCAAACCTTCCTTCGCAGAGTTTTTAACAATCAAGAAGAAACAGTCTAAGAATTTTTCACCCGAACTCATAATCACAGAAGCGTCCTATCACAGAATAGCTTACATCCAATGACCTGGCTTTCACGTGTTAAATATCCCCATCAATTAAAACCCCTATCTCCGACCAACTAGTGGCCACAGGACTCTACGAGATCGTATGTTGAAAGGGTCAGTATCATCCGCGATCAGCGAAGAATTCCGCATTTCCGGCTACTCGAACAAGGTACGCAGTGCTCCAAGTAATTCGACCAGGATTGTCCGAACTCGGCGTAAATTCGACAAGTGGAACATTCCAGCGGCGGCAAGGCAGACACTTACTTGGGAGCGCGTTCGCACTCGCCAGCAGGCAGGAGAGCATCGCAAGGGTTGCCTGCCTCGGCGAGGCTGAGCCCAACAGGTAAAGGGGGTGGTTTCGCCAAGTAAGTCACTGGTGCACACACTCTCTGATGTCTTGGCAGCGGCGAGCACTCGCGCGATTCCAAGCGTAGCTGTCCCTGTATCGCGCGCCGATCTCGCCCGCCTCTCTATCCCGCTCTTCCTCCTGCCGCTCCCGTTGGTCGCGCGGCCGCTTGCAAGCTCGCAAGCTCTCCCTTTCTCTCTCCCCGGCTGTCTCGCGCGCACGTCCACCGCAAGGAAAAAAGGGGGTTGCTGGAAGCAGGAGCGAGCGGGAGGTTCGCTGCTGCGGCGAGCGAAGGCTCGTTCGTGACTGCTTAAAGGCCACTCGGCTGTGTGCAGCTGGAACTCGGGGCGTGCGCCCTCCGCAAAATCAAACTTTCCCTCACTCGCTCGCTCTCGCTCTCCCTCTCGCCTCCTCCACCAACCTCGTCGCCGGAGGAGATCCAGAGCGCGGGCTCTGCCTCCTGGCTACCCCCCTGCCTGCCTTACCACCCCCTCCTACCTCTGTCATAGATACCTGAATACGAACCTGTCGAATCCACCAGCTTTATTTACACATGTCCGTAGGGTATCGGCGCTGATATCCTGCGCCCGGCCTGATTTCGACACGCCTTTCCCCGTCCTCCAAAGTAACGAGGGACATTGCCCAGTCGAGGCACGCCGATTTTCATGAAACCACTGCCAGCGGCAGATTTCGAGAAAATATTCGACACGGATTTTCCTTCATGCAGGCTGACTTTTCGTTTTGACGGACTGGAAATTTCGGGGCAAAGTAGGGAGTTATATGTATGCAAAGTTGAGGATCTTCGAAGTAACTGCAGATGGGGACGTTTTATCTAATCGTATAACGTACTTTTCCATCAACGACCAAGTATCGATCTCTTACAAAAATTGATTGGTTCGAATTTTGAAACAGTTACATTGACTTGGTAAGTACTATGAATTTGTGTGAATACTAATTCGATGTGTGGTCGAATGCGTGTACGTATGAGGTATTTAAAAATGTATTTAACTAGCCCGTGTATGCGACATTTTATTGCTCAATTCATTGCGTTTAATTATGTCCACCAAAACGTCTATCGTAACATAAAGCAAAACCGAAGTTCAGTGTGTTTCTACCCATTTGGTCCACTGCCTGGTTGTGGTCATGAATCGAACTATATCAATTATGTTCGCTTTTAGCAATAATTATGTAAGGGACATATATTGTTTCGAGATCCATCTATGCCTCGTGATTTTGAAATGCGACCGCATCTGCGTTTGGGCTTGGACTGATCAGGGGCCAATTAGAATTACGACATATACTGCACTCGTATAATATCTATACGAGCACACGTAACTCTTATGCTAATCCACATTATGACGTAATATAACTAGAAATTATGACATCTAACATCTCTGTGTAAATCATCGAGTGAAAACTTCTGGTGGAATCGAGTATTTCAGTGACATTAGTCGACCATTTCCGGCAGGCGATGCAATAACGAGCTGGGAGACACTCTTTACTATGTAAATGCACTTCAAATATTCCTTGCGCCGGTGGTAAGTTAGAGCGGCGGCGCTCGCCCGTAAGAACTTCGGCGGCAAACACACATTTTTCCGCGGCGTTTCATCGTGTTTACACAGCCAGGGCAAACACGAGAATTATCAATTTTTCTTTGTTAACTCCTTCCCTCTTCGCGGCGCGCGGTCCTCCGTGAAATTCATACTTAACGAGCTAACGCTGGGACAGTCCGCGCGCGCGTTAAAGCTCCCGTATAAAACTTGATAAATCGAAGCCGTCAATAAAGAGGCCGAATGAAGTCCGCCGACATCGGTGTGCAGATCAATATCGGGCGGAAAGGGTAGCGAAGCGAGGAGGAACGAAAATTTGCCGACTCCCGTTTTGCGAGTAATGCGTTTTTAGCTGGGAGAGAGGAGGGCCTGCCTGCCAGCACGTTCACCCGTTAAGAACAAAGAGTGCTCGAACCGGGAGGAGCCGAGGAACCGACGAGCGCGTGATAGTCGAATCCAGAAAACGATCATCGGGAGCGTACTAATTGCACCCCCTCCGGCAAACAGATCCGAACTTCCTTAGATGAGGACCAACCCCCCGTCCGCCCCCGGCGCTTCCACTCCGACTGCTACCCTCGCCTAACAGCTCCTCCTATTTTTGCTTTTCTCTAATCTATCTTCTATGTGTCCTGCACAGCCGCTCCGCATTCCAGGGGAAATTGTTTACATTCTACGTGCACCAGACAACGGACCCGAGTTACTCGGAGTTGGGACCCCTGCGGGTTCGTGATACATACGACGTTTGACAGAGTACACCCGGGACTTCCGAAATCGACAAACCGTTTAGCTTAGTACATCCCTAGCCTTGGGATAAAGCAATGTATTTACAGTGTTATTTATACTCCATTTACGTCAGTGTATTTGACTTTTCAACATTGTGGTTGTGAAAGAGAACACCGAAGGTAGGTTTAATGTATTTTTCATTCACAAATTCTTTTCCCACGTATTAGAACAACCGTTTATATAATCTTCGCATATATTCAACTCCCTGCTTGTCCCGTAATTGGTTGAGCAGAGTTTTTTACGTATATCATTCAATTTTGACTCCCTAAACTGATGCCAATTCTATCAGATACATTCCATTAATTTTTCGATGAGAATAGGATTAGCAATTAATTACGAAGTCTACATGGTTTGATGGGCACAGTACCAATCACATGTCGGATATTCCAAAACGTCTATGGCCACTATTATTAGCCTATTACTCGGGACCTTGAACTGTCGTGCGAGTGACGCTCGCCACGAGCGGTAAGGGTTGAACCTGCCATTGACGTGTGTGACAGAGCGCTTGTTGCATCGGAAATAGTATGTAGGCTATACGACGGCCCTATACAGCCCGCACGAGAATAGCGTGACGACGATGATGCGAGCCGCTGACTTTAAGGCGTCATCATCATCTTTCGGGGATATTGCGTGCCCATTATTCACGCCCTGTCCTCCTTCGAACGTCGAGCCGTGCCTCGTCGATCGGTAGTGCACGGCTTCCGAAGAAGGAGCGAAGTCCCCTAACAATTCCCACTGATTTCGCCTCCGATTTCGAGGTGAGTCTCTACTGTGCGGCGTCCAATCAAACTAGTGATAACAGTTCAACGCTAATAAGTGATTACATTCTGGTGAGTCCTGTCCTTTCATCGATGACCTGAAAACGAGTAGTTAAAGTTTTATCGGCTGGTTCTCGTGGATACTCTCTGATCAGCAAGGATGTTCGCAGGATTCTGCGGCGAGTTCATAGGGTCGTAAGATCGAAGTCTCGGAAAAGTCTTTTAGTGACGGAGAGGAGAGGTGGACGATTTGACACATATATTTTCGCCGGAGCTCCTCGAGATTCATCTGGTTGCAAGAGAGGAAACATCGGGAAAGTGCTCCAAAAGCCGTTCAATTTGCGATAATGCCCCGCTGGCTTCACTCGTCTCCCTTTTCCTCCACTACTCTGCCCACTTTTTTCTCTCTCTCATCATATCTGGCGGATCAGCGAGGAGGCTCCTTTATAAACTCTGCCCTCGATAGAACATGAAAGAGGGGCGACCGGCTGCTAGACGACTTTCCGATTAAATCCGGGATTTTAGTGGGATCTTTTGCATTTCTGACCCGATCAGAGTCCACCACGGAGTTTGATCTTAATGCTCTTATAAATATTGCATTTCGGATATAATCCTATTGGAATTCGACCGCTGTTACCCTCCATTATTTCTCAAGTGATTTGATCATTGCATTTCTGATATCCCCTTTTTCGTGGGTGGTGCTTGGACTCACAGGCAGTTATATTTTGAAAAGTCAAATGCTTTGAAATAAAGGAACACTTTTGCTTTTCTCTCCAGGCTAGCAAGAAAGACATTTTCGAGCTGTAAGACAATGGATGTTGAGGTGAAGCTCGCGAGAACCAACAGCCAACCATGGGGACTTCGGCTCTCTGGAGGGGTTGATTTCGCCTTTCCGCTAACGGCCGTTAGGGTACTGTATCAATACTTACTCTGAACTAGACCTAGTGACAGTTCTATTTAAACAATAACCATTCTTAACGCTATTTGTATGGGCTGGTATTTTACAACTGGGTCTAATTACTTGCACATTAATATGAGCTCATGTGTTGAAGGTGGCAGTCGGAGGCCTTGCGGAGAAGTCTGGCCTGCGAGCGGGCGACGTGATCATGAAGATAAACGGCGAGACCATAAGTCATCTGCGACACTGCGAGGCCCTCGATCGAATTCTTCAGCTTGGCGACGAGGTCCCCTTGTGCGTGCTGCGAGACCTCAAGCTAGTGAGGAAACCAAAGAAAAAGAAGTCTGATTGGAGCACCGACGAGACCCTTACCACTGACGACGAACTCGGAGATAGTATATACGAAGAATAATCCCTAGCACACACATTTCTCAAAGGCTTATTGTGTCTATTTTGCACTCGTTTCCCTCCCCTCGCGTCGCCCGGGTAGAGTGCACCTGATAAGTGAAACGGACATTATCTCCCTGCCGCTTCGTAAGCTCTAATTTACTTATCGCCCGACTCACAAGTGACATAATTCGAAATAAGGTCACACACTCGAATCATACGCGTATCTGTTCGCAATTTATCGTAGCCGAGTGCCACTCGCAGGCTGATCTCGAGTAGTGCGCTCGCCCTTCATTAATTATGCACGGATGCTTGGACGCGAGCATTTGCAGCCGCGATCATCCAACCAGCGAGAGAAGTGGGTGATTGTCGATTTTTATGAATGGTTTTTATGAATGATTATACGCATACACCCTTTGAAAATAAATCGTCTGAACCGGATGGCCTTGCGTCTGCTATTGACTGTTCTCGCCCCCGAGTCCCCCTCAGCTTCCGAGTACTCGAACCTTTTTTTTATCGTGGGAGAGCTACGTGCTCGAGGCTCCGGGAGCTCGCGACACACGTTCGAGTGTCATCGAATCAGCTGGCGAAGTGTGTCCAAATAATTTGTTCGCGATCGCGGAGCGGCGTTATTTGCTGGCCATTAGCTGCCACGCCTTTGGCAGCGACAATCAAGGCCCATCGGGTACCCTGACTTGCAACACAACGTGCCGTTGCTTTGTGTCACTGATTGACCCACATTGCACGGCAATTTGTCAACTATCGATCCGGCCTCCGCCGCGATCCCGACTGTTCAACGTGAGTCATCGCTCTTTTAAGGTGTCACTCGATGAGATGCAGTTAGCTGTTCCACTTAAATGTTCGGCTTTCTCGTCCCGTCGGCTTTCCTGGTTACAACTGACACTACTGATTTCAAGACTGAACCGCAAGTCAAAAATTACTGAAACACACATTTTCCGAGATGCACGCTGGGGGTTCACTAACGCAGAGATAATAAACAGAGACACAGGAATATATGTATCACATAATTTAGTCGCTTTAATATATTAGATATTGTTCATATAACATATGACTCTCATGCTATTCGTTAATTGTAACAATGAACGGGCATACATACAAGAACATCGCCGTTCTGTCGTACTCAATAATTTACACGGAAAAGACTGTACAACTCGCGCTCACATTCATACTTTCAGGCACACTCGTCAATTACACGTCACGCATACGCAAACACCCAATCATACTGAATTTTTATCACACTTCTTGCGCCGCATCTCCGTCGAATTCGAGTACGACGACTCGAACAAGCCAGGGGCGACCTATTCATCGCGGATTGACCATAAAAAAGGACACTTGAAGGATTAAAAAGGAACATATAGGAGACACGGACTATAGTTTATAAGTAACGATCACACGCGACCGAATGCCTGACTGTTTCCTCCTTCGCGAAGCTTAATCTTCCCTTTCCATGCTGGTTGAGACAGACCATAATTGAACAAAGCAAAGAGCTGTTGGTCCCTGCGATTATATAGCCTGTCAGATACCACTGATACCAGTGTATCGGGATATCAGTGGAAACGTTGTTGTTGATTAACAAAAATACCATTGTATTCCTGAAAAACTGTGAATGCTATTCTTCCTTTGAACTTGAATCTTTTGCAGGTAATATTCTATGCAGTGTTCAACTACGCTTCCAATCTCTTCGACTTCTTAGGACAAATCTTAGCTCGCAACCCTTCTCCATGATTCCAGTGCGACACACGCATGTAAGATCTAAGAATAGCTATAGCGCTACTTGTGCAAAAATACTATAAGTAACTACAGCGTTACTCTAACACATCGATTAGTTCGTATTGTAACGAGTGAAGATAAGAGAAGATGAAGGAAAAACCTCGCACGATCATTTAATGATATGTTCATTTTTGATTATAGTAGATTATAATTACGCGACCCTAGGACGAAAGAGGCGAGAGTAGCAATGAATCGAATTCCTTCAGTCATCGACTTGAATTAAGTCACCAATAGCGCGAGCTGGAATCATGGAAATCGTTCTCTCTACAAGACTGCTAGTCTTTCTTACTTTCTTTTCTACGGGTGTAACTTAAACGCGAAGAGGAAACCGATCGTCCGGGTCAATGCGATCCTTCGAGTACTCTCGAAACTCCGCCGGAGAGATAACGAAAAGCAATGTAAAGCAGCGGCCGAGATGTTCAGCCGCCGCGACCCTCTAATTACTAATTAATTAGCACGCACAACAGACAATTAAAACCGCTGTCATATTGGATAATAACGGCGGTCGCTGTCGCGACCGCCGGCATATAAATGTACACTTTGGTATACGAATACATCACCTAATTAAAACGTGCGACTCGAGTCTCTTAGTCCGAGTCGCAGAACCGCGAACGGGGTGAACAGATCGGGGCAAATGTGACTCGAAAAGGAAACTGTATCTTGTCCCCTTACGCAGCGTGAATACAATCGTGAATACAATCGGGATTGACGGATCTCTTTCATTGAAGACCTGCGCATAAGATGACTTTTCCAAATTCTGATCACTCGAAGTGTTTTCGATTGAATTGTACCCTTCAAACCCTACATTTGATGTAAGTCCTGACTTTCGACATTGAATAGCATTGGTTCGCACGAGCTACAGGTCTTCAATTCCTAACAAGAATCGTATACGAAAGTATCCGCATTTTGCGATCGCTTTCGCCAATTGTCTCTTGGTCTTTCTTCGTCCTCCCTCGACACCAAAGTTCTGCCATAGTAAATATACATACAATACGATCAGGTACAAGGGTAGCATCTCAGGGTCGATCTGTTTTATTTCCACAGAGAGAGGACGAATAGTTTCCCGAATCGCCAATCACTTGTACTCCCATTTTATACTCATTTCCTATTTTAGACCCATGTTACGTTCATTTCTATGCAACAAGTACCTATCATTAGCTACTTTTATTTTACACTATGGTCAATTTTAGGTGATACTTATGAACCTTCTTAAAATTGCAGTGATAGAAGAGTATCATTATTTTCTTGGATTCTAGAGTAATATGTTTGATGTTGTGCTTATGAAAGGTGTAATAGTACCAAGTTCTGAGGAAAGGGAGTACAGTGCAATAACAGTTACGTATAAAGATGACGACTTATTCTTTCTGTCTATTCGATCGTCTTACGCCGCGTTCTTTAGCTCAACTTCAACATATGAAGCTGATGTTTTTCGATTCACGCATTTGCCTTTCGTACGTTGATGTTACATCAAAATAATGACTATTGGTCCGCCTGCGCACTGGTGTCTTCATTGTCCGAGTCTTCCGCCGACGACGTCCTGTCGTGGTTCGTACAATTGTCGGTCTTAGAGCTGTACTCGGCAATCTCAATCCAATGCTGCTTATTGTTCTTAACACCATCAACCAACGGCGTCAGCTTGTCGGACAATAGCGCAAATGCCTGTAAAAAAAGATTGAAACCATGATTTTTAAAGAAACTCGAGGCAACAAACTACTAAAATTGCATGCTCTTTCAAACCTATAGATAATAAGACAGGCTGCCGGAGTAAGTGCCTAGCTATGTGTGCACTCGGCAAAGAACCCGGACCTTGCTTAAGTAACTATTACGGCACGCCGATGTTAAGTCAATAATATCGTGTCCCCGAATGTAAGGAGCGAGACGTGCAAATAATGATTGTGTGACGAAAATATTAATTATCATCCCAGTGACCTTTTTACTACATGGGAAAATGTAAAGTCGTTGTTAGAAGGATGGGAGCCATTTACCTCGTAGATCGGAAGGCAAATCGAATCAATGAAGCCGACCTGCATCATTGGTAACTGATCCTCCTTTTCCCGATTCATAATGTCCTGAAAGAATAAAAAAATGACATGAAAATTCACAACCTCTTTGGAAAAGCGCGATAAGGCATTGTCACCGATGAACGGAGAAGCCCGGTGAACTGCACACTCTGTCACGCGAAAATAAAAGAAAAGTGTAACACCTGTATACGCCCAGATGTCTCAGCGTGCGATAAATATTTTTCCGACACCTGTTATTGATACAGATGTTACAGCCTCGCCGCGCGAGGTGACAAATCACGAAATTTCTTCGAGGGTCCGGCTTTTAATCGCTTTAAGCGTGGAAATCTACCAGGTGCGTAGAGAGCGCCTAATCGGCGACGCCGAGCTATCACTTATGGTTTATGTTTGTTCAGTGAAACACCAATCAAATTGCGATATACGTAAGAGTCGTATCATACGAGAGTGATGCAACACAATCATTACGTAGCTAATGCTAAAATTCTTTTCCCCAGTCAGGCAGAGAAATGCAAAAGCCACTTACAATTGGCGTAATGTTGAGTGTTCGCCTCTCTATGTCACCCTGCTCGAAGAATTCACTGCTGACAAGTTCGGCTACCCTCTTCTCGACGTCCCACGGTTTAGTAATGGCAGCCAAATCACATACTGTCATCAGCATCCCACGTAAGAGTTCTCTGTGATCGCTGAAAGCCCAATTGTAGCTACCACCGCGAGCCAGGCCGAGAAAGGCGCCTCTCTTTCGGAAATAAACCGCCAAGTCTGTCGAGAGAATCGCCTCTTCCAAGACTTTTACTACTCGCGAATACTCCTCGGGTGATAGGTTCGACAAAACTTGGTTTCCCTGACTGCTCAAGATCATCAAGCATTGGTCGAAATGGTGGTGTTCCATTGTCGACGTGGAGTAAAGCTGAGCCAATGGCGAGGAAGCTCTAAAAACAGGAGATTAAAGATTCATTATTAAACCACAGTCGACAGCAAATTCAGTTGAAATATCATCGCAACTTGGATTTTATCTAACAGCACCGGATGTATTCAAGAGAAATGCAACATTTTAATTCAATTGGGATCAATCAACGTAGAACTACGTAAAAAGATATTAAAACTTAATTTAATTAAAACGTACTTGATTTGAAAGGAGTTGTTTGTGCCCCGATGATCCAAGTCGTGACATAGACAAGCGATAATTAGAGCGAGGCACTCAATCTCGCCGAAGATTTTCCACCATTGCGTGGACTAAACAGATAAAAGATCAATTATCAGTACCAAAACAACGCCCCACGTTGAACATCGGATAAAATCGAACGATCGAAATATTATTTACCATCAGAATTGCGAACATCATTTGGGCGACATTGAAAGCATGCCGCCAATTGTGGTAGGTGACATTGCGATAATTCTTCTTCACACTGAGCAGCCACCGACAAAGCACATCGTAATCAATGTGAAACCGTTCGACGAAGTCCAAGTCCAGAAACATTCGCAGACACGCCGTAAGAGTCTCGTCGTCCTCCATATGAATATCATCGAACTTAAAGTCGTGCAATTGAAAATGCGCCGCTGAGGGTACTCTCAGACTCTGAAATCAAAGATTTCGTTTTACAGCATGCACCGTTTGGTCCACTGTGCTATCAAGTCATAATAGTCCAAACTAATTTGAACGTACTCTCAGTCTTTGCGCATCTTCCAAGGACGCAGACGCATGGTAACTTAGGACCTCCAGCGTGACGCTTTGTTTGGCCATTGCGATCACTGCCTTTTCGTACCTGAAAAAAGAAGAATGGACGGTGTCAATAAAGAAAGGATGGCAAGGATGGACGAAGACTTTATTAACAGTACGAGACAAGTATGTTGGGGCAGTATTTACATGTGCGTGTTATGAATGCCCATGCCGCAAAATATGGCGAAAGCCTCGACGAAATTCTCATCGTTCTTGGTGAATGCAAGGTCGTCGAACTTGTTGATCAGCTGGATGACGCCGATGATCTGACCCGACGAGTTCTTGATAGGCATGCAGAGTATGGTGCGATGTCTGAAACCGGTACCGTCGTCAACCGACGGATCGAACCTCGGATCCTCATAGGCGTTCAGTATGTTCACCGTCTGTAAAAGGAAGTATTTACTCTTATACGTCCTGCGATTACAATACCCTTCTGCACATAATGACCAGGAGGACAGTGCGGGAAATAATCAATCAGCCCACTCACCTCGCCGGTCGTCGCCACGTATCCGGTGATGCCGACATTTATAGGGAATCTGCTCTCGAACGGACTGCGCCAACAGAAAGAGGAACACGTGTGTAAGGTTGCCGCGTAAATCGTGTTGCTAGTTGGCTATCGGGTAAGGAAAAGTAAGATCGTAATTACAAACTTCATTCACCTAGTGCGAGAATCGGAATCCTCGCCATTGAGATCGTTAGCCTCGAAGTCGAATACTCGGGAGAAACTGCCTTTCGATGCCTTGTGCATAAGGAGAACCTGGGCAGAAGAGTTAGTATGCATCGATTAGTCCCAGAATATCTCGCGTTTTAAGTATAAAGGAAAGCATGCGTCTCAAACTGTACCTGCACTCGTTGGCACTGTATGAGGGACTGGGTGTGGGTGAGAATTCTGAGAACCATGTGTTCCATCGTGCTCTGCTCCTCAAAGATCATCCTAGCTAAATCCAGGAGAACCTGCCGGCAGAATCAGTTTAATAGACAAACACTCGAGGAAACCCCTACGTTCAAGGGAAGGTCGAAAGAAAACCTATACGGTGCATGAAAAAGTGATTCATGGAAACCGTACGCAAACTGACCTGATTCCTTTTCACTTCCAATTGGCTTTTCTCGTAGAGCTGTGCGTTTCTTAGGCCAATTCCACAGAATTGTAAGTAGCCGGCGAAGATCTTCTCGTCCTGTGTCGTGAATTGGCCCTCGCCCCCGAGCTTGTTTATCACCTGCGCCACCCCAATGACATCGCCGCTGCAATCTTTGATCGGCATGCATAACAACGCCCGTGTTCTGTATCCCGTTAATGCGTCAATCTCGTGATTGAACCTCGCATCCTGAAACAAAACAATTGCGATTCCAAACACCATTCTGAAAAGGGTCGCAAGAATTGGAAAATATTGGCAAAAGTCGTAGCAAAACTGCAAGAAAATAATGAATTAACTGAAAAGACAAGACTCCTTGTTATTGCGATCTCGTGAACTGGATTAGTTTACTAAGTTTGCGGTGGACAACTAATTCAAGACACTCTTCATTGGCTAAACTCATTTAAGTGAACAATCGAAGTAAATCGGAAACTTGTCTCCTGACCAATCATATGCAAGAACAGTCCCCACTGCTGATTCTATTTCGAAGACCAATTTATTGTTCGTGAACTAAACGTTCCTGTGTCCTGAAACTTGGATTCTTCAGTTAAATGCGTTTAGACTTAGACGGTGGTTCGGAGTGCTTTAATTAACACCAGTTTCTGTTCGAGTATCTTAGGCGGAGGACAAGTTTCGGAATACTATTAGGGCTCGAGAATATGCAGATTGAAGATGGGACATGATACTAGGAACCTGGCTGTGACACGCGGAACTGGCGTAATTCTGCCATCCTACATATCATACTATCTCATAATTTCACTCCAGCAATTAAATTTTCGCTGTACGGAGAGCGATGTACTTTTCGAAACTCACATTTTACAACTAAGCTGTGACCTTGCAACTATTTTTCATTACTTCTCTTATCAATGGTACACTGTACGATTTTCGAGTAGTTTCCTCCTCATTCTAAATCGAACTTTATTGTCACGAACGCTCCCGAAGTTATGTCAAACACAAACTCGTCGTTTCTGGTTAGCGTGAAGGCCAAATCGGCACAATATTTTGATTAAGAGGTGCCGGCCTCGCGTAGAGTAACAGTGATCGTATCGCGCTAAGCTTGATAACCGTAAGAAAAAAGGTAATCAAGATAAAACGCGGCGCGCGCTTGATAAGACTGTAATTCCCTTTAAAACGCAATTTCGGGGGTGGAAGGTAACCCCTGACGCTGTGGCCTTCGCTCTCACGGGCATTCGATCTCCCTTATCGTGGCCAGGTGAAGTATAATTAAAGTTCGAGCCGAGGGAAATCCTTGCCGAAAAGCCGCGTGGCAATCTCTCCATCTCTCGCAAGCCGATAAACTCCGGTCCGAGAAATCCTCTTTCTCAACGCGGCTAAGAGCGAGGGAATTTTCGCGGGATCCAAGGCGGCCAACGATATATCGCTACAGCGCGACACATTTTGGCCGCTAAATATGTTTGTGTCCTGGCGAGATAAGAAATCGCAAGTACGATGAACTGTCAAAATTGGATGAGCTCAGCATAATGATATATGGCCCGGGAGCAGAGTGGAGTATACTTCAAGAGGCGAAGCATACTCCGGTATTAAATTTCGCTGATTACATCGAGCTGCATTACTGGCTGCCACACATGGCGGGAACGACGCTGCTTACATTTTTCATCCACGATATTGCTTGCTCCATTATTTCACCCGCCACGAAGAACCCCGGAAAGTTTAGGTAATCTTGAAGCTCGACGGTTTCCGGCACATTTCTTAAAGAATCCTCCAATTTTCCAGTTTCACGAGCTCTCAGTTCCCGCATTCCTCCGTACTTCTGTTCCGTATTGTACTTCTTTCATTTACAGAAGAATGTGCGACTCGGGCAACTAATGTATCACGTTACAAACGGAACGAGTTTAGTAAAGGATGCCGCGCTTCCTATTACCCCTGTTTCCTGAGCAATCAATACAGGCCTGAAGATTACTCTCTCGACTGATTCTTTTTACGTGGAGGGAAACAGAAGCGTAAATAAAGTTAATTGAAATCGCATACTCCGCATATTTTTTTGTCCACTACTCGCTGAATTGTTCAGTATAATACCTGAGGTACGCACCATAAAAGAAACCAAGAACACATTAAACTAAATACAGTGTGTTGCTCGTTTTAATTTGGCAAACCCAGCGATTCCTCTTGTGGATCTAGAAGCGGCCGATATCGAATTCGCGTTTCACGTCAGAGCGCCGAAGGGGTTTCAGCAATTAATTCGCGCGGTCAACAGTCCAATTAGCGTGAGAGCCGCATAATATACTTGCCTTGTAAGCGTCCGGTATGTTAACAGGCTCGCCGCTTTCGGCGACGTAGCCGACGATCCCGGTGCCCCAAGGGATCTTGATCTCGTCCTTCTTCTCCATCTCGAGGAGGGTGGATCTCGAGCAGACATCGAACAGTTTCGACACGAGGTACCTGTTCCTCGAGCCGTTACCGCCACGCCGTGGACTAACAAAGCCGGAATTACCCAGCAACGATGAGGACTTGCTCGTGGTGTGATTCTGTATACTGGAGGACATGCTGCCGCCAGCTCTCTCGCCCTGCACCAGGAACAGCGAGCCCCGGTCCGCGTGCAAGAGGGTGCTCACGTTCTGCAGGATTTTGTGACACAGGAACCTCACGTCCAGCTCGTTACATATGTCCTTGACCTGCGACATTTTCATTTGATTTAGTTATTTATGTACTTATTGGTTTTACGAGTAATGATCGATGTGGTAATGAAACAATGAGATATAAAAATATAATGTAATATAATAAAACGTCGATTTTTCGTTTAGCTTCGATACTTTGTCCAACGCAATGTGTGCTATCGCTCTCGAAACTGTGTCAAGTAGACGAAGGTACTAAGTAGATAAATATGACATTCGATGCATATGAATAATGCAGTACCCTCGTGTACTTCGCTCAATGTTCCGCGTTGCATCGGAAAACCATTGTCAAAGCCACAGGGGTGTTGTTGGCGATGAGACCTCCTTCAGAAAATGCAACGCATGTACACCTTTCCCCGGTATAAACCGGTGGCTGTGCCACGAGTCGACAATTGCTCGCTCTTCTCCACCCGAAGTAATGTTTTCACACTCGAGTCTCGGATGTTTGAAACTCGCGTGTTATCGGTGTGACTGAGTGACTCATTGGAATTCTCGGGAGCCGCTCTGCCGCGAGACACAAACACGCGAAAGATGTTGGTAGCGCGGTTACTCGAGCTGACGGTGCATGAGTAATCTTAATTAGGAAATTACCCATATTTTGAAGTTTCAGATAGATCGGCGCCGCCGCGATAGCACTGAAGATTGAAACGATTGGTGGAACTTTTTCTCCGATGCGCACACAACAATCTCTCGGGGGGCCGATATCTCGCCGGTTAGATAAATGGGCGGGCGTTACTTTCCCGGTCTCGAAACGGGAAAAGTACATACATAGTTTCATAACGCTACTCAACGCGTTATGTCAATGATAAAGCAAGCGCCTGCTCACCGGCCGAGCAAAAGAGAGCAGATTTCCGATCTGTGCTCGCATTTAATGTATCGCGCGGCCCGATAAGGCGGATTATGCGAGCGCGTTCGAATTGATGGCTCCACCGCTCGAAAAAAGGAAGGAGAGGCGTGCGATAAGCGTTTAGGAAAGGTCAAGAACGAGTTCAGATAAGTCCGTGCACGCTCGTTGTCGATTTCTACTCGAACGATCGCCTTCCAGTATAGGGCTTTCATAAATCTGCGGAATCAAAGTGTACACCGACACACGTTCCTGATTAGTATGCAACGGATCGCATGGTAATGGCTTACGGCTTACGCCATACATATACATATCGCATCTCTCTCACGTACATACATTCATTCCAATCTAGAGCGACTAACGATTACGAATACTGTGGTCCAGACTGATTCTAGTATCTGACGTTGTCCTGTCAATCGTGGAATTCCCCCTTTTGATCAAACTCGGCCTCGAGCATTACAAGCCCAGCAATGATATTTCCACGACGAACGTCTCAAAGTTAATTGCACATTAAAACAATGAAGCCTCGAACACAGAAGGCAATAGTATAAAATAACAATGCGTTTGGGTCTTCAACCGCGGTTTATTGCAACACTTCCCCGGTTCCCGACAATCATTAACGAGCGAGTTACTAACGGTTCGTTTTACGATCGTGCCGGATGCCATTACCATCTTTATGGTGGCGAGAGCTAAGTGCATTTAGAAGTGATGTAAGGCGAGTGATTCACGTGACAATCGGGGCCTACCAGTTCAAAGATAAGGTCCTTCTCGTCGAGATGCCTGAGCTCGTGCCTCGAGCGCCTCTGGGGCCTGACGGAACTGCCCGGGCCGACTTGCTGGCCGCCAGGTTGTCCGGTGTCGCCAGGTGAAACGCTGAGGAAGGTCGGTGTGCCGTCGATCGTGTTGACGATCGGCTTGAGGAGGCCGCCGCGCTCGAATTCGTGGGCCGAAATCTTGCGCACGGGCGTCGTGGCGCCGGAGCCGCCGGATCCTCCGCGCCCGGAAGACGACGCACCAGCGTGCGTCGGACTCGACAACTCCACGCAGCTACTTGACGAGGAGGTCGGCGTCGCGTGCGACACCAGCCACATGTCCACGGTCTGCCTTGTCACTTTCCTGCGGGCAAACCAGACGGAGCGACCGTTAGTTCGTTGCTTGCGCTCCTTTCGGATAAGGTTTCAGGTAATTAGACACTAACGGATTACAAGGCGAGGCTAATTGATTCGCCGGTCTTTACCTGCGCACTAATGTCTTTGATGATGGACGATTGCCTTATGGAGGAGGCGGTGAGAAGTTGTGAATGTAAAAGGCAGAGAAGGATGACTTGCACATATATCCAGTGTTAAAGGCACGCAGTTCAATTATGCAAATCGATTGGAACTTATGGATGAAATGTGTTAACGTAGCATTGGGTTCTGAGAAATTCTAGTCTTATCCAGAACAAATCTTAGTTTTCTGCGGAATACACTCTGTATCAATCTGTATGATAAAATGTAGATATTGCTATGCGAATCTTTTGTTTCTTAACCATTATTAGTAAGTGAATACGGAATGCTCCAGACGCAAGCTTTATCATAATCTCTGCGTAACCCCGAGGAAACATGCGATTTATACGTAATACGACAATAGAAAATACAAGAATAAGTAAAACTATGGCCGGCAACTATTTCGATCTGCTCGTCTACATTTCTGCTATGCAATTGCTAACAAATTAAAATGATTAAAGACCAACTAAGTAATTGTTTGAAGCAATATTCCCAAAGCAGTTAAAAGCGTTTACAAACTACCGTGCATTCCTCGAGAATAAGAATTTCAATTAGCTGGTGGAGGCTAATTGTAGTCAAATTTATCGTCTAAAGCCCGGCCATACTTTAGAGACACCTGGAATGCGGAATATCTCGGGGATGGTGTTTCAGGAAGCGCTGCTTATCGTTGCAAAGATAAAGGGCAATTCCCGCGTTTAACGTTAGCGAAAGCTGGCGCCGAGCATAATGATTTCCCGTAGCCCAGGGGGACGCTCGTTGAAAGGCTTTTCGCCGACGCTCGCGTCGGATTATTATGCACGCGATTAAAGTGGCGGCGCTAGGAGAAAATGTCGGGCTGGCAATCCAACGGATTTCCCAAGACTCCCGATGGCAGGGCGTCGCGCCCACGTGCCCGCGGCGGCGGCGCGTCGGAAAGTCAGGCGGCGCCGGTTAATCGGCGATCGTTAATATATTCCACGCTGTATCGGCGCCAATTGAGATACGCCTACCTGCCAGGGGGCAGACTCCGCGTCGCTGGCTTATTAGCGCGAACAATTACCGGGGCTCGGCTATACTGAAAATGTCACCGCTGGCGTACGGAACACCCGCGGCACCCACGTGAGAGCGGAAACCACTCACAGGAGAGTAGTGAATGAACGGGTCATGTCGCATTCAATGATCCGGAGATGTGGAACTGCGAGTATCTGTATTAACCGTCATTCGTCAGACACCTTTCCAATTTACGTGAAAGTATGTATAACTGAATACACGAATATATGTATAAATGGTCTATTGGTTAACTAATTGATGAACAAAATAAAGCGTACACTCAGGAATATCCTTGCTACGTCCTTTGGCAATGTTGTTCAATACGATACCGCGTGTAAAATTAACAGAACATACGAATTTTACCAGGAGATATCGATTTGCTCGGCTTGGCATTTCGTCTTATACTTGAAAATCTTTCGGATTCATTCTTCGTCAACTTATTCCTTTTTGAAATTATTTTCTACTGCTGTTATAGTGAAGAATCAAAATTCCGCAGATGTTTGCAAGAAAAGCTTTTTCTTATTCCTTAGACCTTGAATCATCTGACTCATTGGCCTGTAAAAGCTTGCAAGGAAAGCTTGAATTCGTAACTGTTTTGATTACTGAGATTATTATTGTTTGCGGGGGAGGGTTATTTTCGTAGCAGGGAGCAGTATTTTCATGCATGAAGGGTTGTTTTTGTGTAAGTTGATATTTGCGCGAGTGGTTTGTATTGGCAATAACAACCTGAGAAAGTAGTCGTTGACGAAGTCGGGATGCTCGTCGAGCCAAGCCTCCATGCGGGCATACTCTGGATCGTAGACGGCGGAGGTTGAGGAATAATATCCGCCGGTGGACTTGCCGTCTTGCACCTGTTGCAATGCGCCCTGACCTGCCATAACGCTCTGCACCCCTTGCACCCCCTGCACACAAGGAGCTGCCGTCTCCGCCGTCATTCTCGGCTCCTCGATGCTCCGCAAGTGCAGGCCTACTTGGCAAAACAAATGCAAAATCTGTTATTAACCCGCACTTCCGCAACAAAACAATTTAGCTACTCTGCAGTAAAGTAGAAAACAATTAGCTGCTCGCTGACATACATAACAGCGAGCGCTTAAAACTACATTTTTATTAAACCTTTTTCACACTATTGTACGTTACTTAAAGTTTATAGTCTCAAGTTTCTCCAGCTCCAAGTGAAGTTGAAAAGCAACTCCTAACTTCGCTTCGCCAATTGCGCTGACCCATCATTTATTTAACTGGGATCTCTCCTTTCAAGTTGCTCTAAAGCTTCAAGAAAGGCGAAGAACCGTTCAATTTCCCCGGTTCGACCGGCTTGAATTCAAATAACTCGCGTAATGCGAACGAGTCTTTACGAGGGAAAAGCCGATCGTAAAAACAGCCGGCTTTAGAATGGCTAGTAGAGCCGGGCGCATTAAAAGCACTGACAAATGGTACTGCTAATGCCGGGAGGAGAATTCCGAAGTGAGCTTTTTTACACAGCAGCGAGAGCACGGCGAGAACTGCTGCTTAGGCCTCTGTGAGCCTACTTCTCGAGAAGTTCTTGTGCTCACCGTCGCGCATATATATGTATACTTTGACAGCGAATACTAGTATAGCTAATGGGGAAACGCGTTTCCGCCAGCTTTCCCGACAGCGTGCTCTCCTTTCCAGAGCTGCCCTTTTGACAAATCACTGGGGCTCCTCTCGCCAATTCTAAAACGCCGGCGGAGTGATTGATTGCGGGAAATTGGGAGGGATAAGTGGTTCTTGATTGTGGGCGCTATCGTACTGAAAGAATCGCGCCAGGCTTCCATTCCGGGAGATTTCCGAATTACTTTTAAACTTTTATTTCCACAGTGACCTGCTTTCGAATAGTACTCTTGAAGGTACTCGTGGCATGGAAGAGGAAACGGGTGTTATATATGGCTTTTCCTTACTTGAAGTATTTGCAATTGATTTCCTCCAAAGGGACGGTAAATACATTTAATTAATGAATAAATGGAATTATTCATGTTGGACCTCACGACTTTCTATGTTGGGATTTTAACTGTTTTATATGCATGGTGTTTGCTAAGATTTCGCATTCCTTGTGCAACTCCGGATATTGCTAAATGACGCCGCTTTATATTATGCAAAATAAACCATGAAGAAATATTGAGTTGACTGAATAATACTAATAAAAGGAGCCGGTTTCAAACGTGAATTGGAATAAAAATAGCCGCCTCTCTGTCCATCGACAACGCATCTGGCACTTTTTCATGCCCTTTGTGAAACATTACATCCACCTGGCAATTGCAGTCTCGGTTCCGCCAGTGCTTTAATGTCCACGAGAAAAACATGAACTGCTTGGGCGCGCTCGCTCCTTACGCCAAGCGCACAAACGAAAAACAGGGTTCATCCGGTTAATAGAAATCTCGGGTTGCGTTGCTTTCCAGCTTAATTAACACGTCACATCCTCTCGCCGACGGCCAGACATTCGCGTAAGAAGTGCGTCGCGCGGGCCACCATAGTTTATTGACAACTTTAATGTCCATCCTCATCTTGGCGCCGCCTTTCATGGCGGTTGTAAATTTTTACGCCACTAATTCTTCCCCGTTTAAAGCGTGAAAGCAGTCACGATATCCAATTTCGCATAAACTGCGCCGCGGAGAACTAATGCTCGGGGTCGATGAAAGGGACACATGGATATTGCACGGGAACATTACTACTTCTGAAGGTTCATTATGGGTAAATGAGTTGATTAAGAGGGAACCTCGGTCAACAGGAAGACGGAATAAAGAATACTATTTTGGACCGCGGAGACGGGTTAGTGCCAGGGATGGCGCCAGTCGTTAAAATGATCCTATTTCAGGCGTACAGAGTCCCAAATAACATACATATCAGATAAAGCTCATAAGACACCTTTGAAGCAAATTTAATTGGACTAAAGTATAAGTTATCTTTCTTATTTCAATAGAGAGATGAACATGAATTGCGAGTGTTATTGGTCATTTTGATGGATTTGATTTATTATTGCGCATCAGACACCAGAGTGATCATCGTAAAATATGTATACAGGTTTCACAAGATATTTCGATTACGACTTCCATAAATGCCGAAGTTTAACATGATTTATTTATTTCATAGTAATCAAACTAAAGTACCTTTAACCACACAATAACTTGGATTTTAACACGTTGACGACAAAACGGGATGAAAATCCGGATGAAAGAGGGACTGAAAGGATTGCGCGCTATCGCAGTTTACGCGGGATTCGATTTCCTTCGTTCACGCGCTGTAAACTAATCTCGTAAACATTTACGGTTCACCACGCGACCAAAAGGAGAACAAACTGCTGGTACTGTCGCGAGTGTCGCAGTGCTATTATTTCGCGACTCATTCGGCGAATCCTACCCCACCCGCCCCTGCTATCTTCGCAACGGCCCAAGATTTTATTGGCAGTGCGGGGGAAGGTCACGTTTTCCAAGCGCGCATCGGGAAAGTTTAATGGGCGCCGGATGTAAAGGCGAAAAATTTACGGTGCTGCGCCGTATCCGGCACGCAGTACTTTGGTATTTCACTGGCTCGCAACTGAAATGCTCGAGGCCCGTTGGGAAAACGTATTTGCCGAGCGTAAAACTATTTTTTACGACGCCAAGGACCACCCTCGATGCCGGGGGAAACATCGATCGGCTTGCAATGCACGGCGTGGCTGCCGATTACACTTGCGCTGCACTTTTCGGACACTGTTTCTTTTATGCTTTCACACTGTTCGACTAAATGCGAATGCTAAACTCGATGGATGAAACTTGTTGGATGACGTAAAAAGACTACATCATTCTGCATGAAATTTCGATCCCATCTCGACACGGCTATGCTAACTTGACACATGGGCTACGTGACTTTTTTGGAGTAATATATTTAACGCTCATTTTTAAGTATTTATACATGCGATACGCGTTTGCCATTGTAAGAAATATAGCTTTTCCTTATATTGGACTTAAAACAATTGACTAGTGCTGGCTGACATATACAAACCGTAAAGGGTTTATCCTTTTGAAGAGCCAGTTTTTTATATTGCATTTGCAAGGGTCAAACACTGTGGGTTAATCAGTTAAATAGTGATTGAGGCTAGGTTTCCGTGTGTCCTCGGGGTCCTCGTGCTCTTCCTTATGCAGCCAGCACCTTCCTTTAATATTCTCACACGTGGTTGGGTACCGACTGCCAAGACTAAAGAGCCCACGTAAATATTTGGCACCAACAGTGCGCTGAAACTGGCGGCGGGCTCGCCTGGCCGGCTAGAGGTTTGCTTCTGAATATTTCATGCGTAGGCAGAGACGCGCTGCGCGTTTCTTTGACGTACTATCTGCCTGCTCTTCCTCTGTTTGCCCAGGACTTAGCACACCCACCGGTCATTGATTTGTCCAAGCCTCGCAAAAATTACATAATACGCCCGCTCCGATACTTAGAAATTCACTGACGTGCTTGCCTGCGTAGGTTTACCAAGGCGATTGGGGAAATTTCGGGTTGAAAAGGTTGGGGGTGATCGCGTCAAAGCTCAAAGGAGCTAGCACTCAACTGATCCAACTTTAGACTAATATGTTGAATATCAAAGTAAATTTTATTTTCAGAATAATACTTCTCTTGGGAATATTGCATTTTGCTGTTTCTAGTTTTTAATTGTTCGATCGATCAATTGTTAAGTCCGATGTTGCAATAATGACGAATTGCTTATTGTTCTGTATTAGTAAAATTATATGATGTTATGACTTCGTTTTTATAAAAACTTTTATACTATAAACTTTATACAAAGTATGAAAAATTATACTGTAAACGAGTGCATTGATTAACTGTAATCAATGTATGAATCAGTGTATGTAGTGCCATCCTTTAGTTTCCACCATGTTATAAAGTCGACCTTCAAACGAAATCCATTCAACAAGAGTACTTCGGTCCTTATCTGTGCTATAATTCCCTTCTTTTTTTGATCAACTGCTTATCATTGTAAAGTTTTGCGACCCTTTCCGAGGGCGGTGTGATAAAAAAGAACGACGATGGTCTCGTTAGACAGGTCATCCCCAAAATAACAGCTTCTTTTTGCTTTGAAAACACGACCCTTAACAGCGGTGAGCTCAATATCAGTAATACGGGAGCGTCTAGATTGCATTGCGCCTTAGAAGATGCATAAGATTCGCCTTGGAACAGCATCGTTCCCTTTTTGCAATTTGAAATTGCTCCTATCTGCTTTGTGTCGCATAGAAAATTGCACGAACTTAATCGAGTCCGCAGGGACTTTATTATACGCCCTATAAATTCACGTCCAACCAGGGGAAGTTGAGCTGGAGAACGAGCTTGCGTTTATGGCTAGCGGAGAGCAGTGTACGCGCACACTTTCCACGCACTTTTTCTTTGACAGCCCCGGAGGGAGTAGTGATATAGTGACATGCTATTACAAACTACTTCTAGTGCTTGTTATTTTTCGAATTACCGCTTCTCGTTTTTAGATTTATAAACGGTTGAAAGCATTATAGATCTTAAATTTACGAATTGCAAAATGGGTTGTCTCTAATCCGTCTTAAAGCGAGACAGATTTAAGCTACATTTTATATTCAATACTCTAAATTCTAATCCGCAAGTTCTGTTCGCGTGTTACTTGAATATTTGAAATATAATTCATTATTCTAGTTAAACTAAACAGATTTACTGCCCAATTATTTTGGGACAATATTTCTTACCGAATATAGCTACGAAAGTGGAATAAACGAGTGGAAATAATTGCATTCGGACAATAAAAGCCCGCGGCGATGGTGGCGCGCTCTTGTTTCATGTTTACGAGATATGCTATAAATCGGCCGCGACCCAGGTTGATAATGAAACGAGTGCAAATGCGATACGAAAACAGCCAAAGCCGAACGAATCGGACGTATCTGTGCCTATTAGCTCATTCGAATTCCATTCCAAATTACTAACAAAATCGAAATACTCCACCTCGACCGTCAAAAGCATCCTTGAAAACGACATTAAAAAGTAGATTCTCCTGAGAATCCTAAAACCGAATCGACCAAGTAGAGCTGTGCAGGAAGGACGTCGGCATGCGCTTCGATGTTTTCGTTGCGTCCGACTTCCTTTCATACATTTTTCTTGTATCGTGTGTGTCATGTGCCGCGGAAAACATGACACCACACTTTCCCCCGGGCCCGCCGCTTTTTGCTCGGTGAATAATGAGCCGAAACTCGAACGGCAAAAGAGGTGTGAGCAGCAGTGAGAATGCAAGAGATCTGACGCTACCAAGTACGCTTCACAAACATTTGGCCTGCGACGTCGCAAATGTTTGTCAAGTCGCGGCCAACAAAAAAAGATGATCGCCGCTTGTTTTTCAACCTGTTTCTCCACGGTTTTGACGACACGCATGCTGAATGCTAATAGGCCCCCTAGGCCTAGGGGCTTGGTATTCGACATCTACATCTACACGATGCTCGCTAATCCCACCTACTTGAGACTTACTTTGATTGCTGTTGCTTTATTTAGTCAATAAAGCATAAGTCTTTACAAAAGACATATGACAAAATAAAAGTTTCAAACTGCTGCGCAATAAAATGTCGAGTTCCCGCACATGCATTCCTTAAGTTTGCATACTTTACTTCTGTGACCCTCAAAGAAATGGCACCGTCATAGTTGGAAATACAAATTTCTACGAAATGTCCTGTGCCGATCGTTTGTCCAGCGCAACGTGGATAATGCGAAACGCAAAAGCTCGAGAAGGGTGTCTTCAGTTGGAATCATCAGCGCGGAATGCTTTCAGCTAAGTAAATGAAGCGGGATTTGCGCACGCCAACGAGTCTCGAATTAAGCGTAAACGGTAATGTCACATACCCAGGGGACGACATGGCTGCGACAGATCGTTCGCATGGAAGAAACACGGAAACTACTGGTCGTAAGATACGAGGAGAGTGGCATTGTCCTTGATCCTGGTTGAGCGAAGATTCAGTTTACGCTGTTGCCTTTAAGGCTGCCCGATCGTAACTCTTCATTTTCGCCGGAATCGAAGCGGCAAGGTCTGATGAAAGCGCTTTACGTAGAAACCTCCGTACAATGGACTTGGTACTCGCTGATCTTGACCGATCTTTATTCTTCGCCGAGGAGAGCAATAAAATGGGCGCGGAGCAGCAGAAAAAGTGCTGGCCATGCCGGTTTGCGCAATGCCAAATTGAAAGTTCGCTCGTGTTATCAATCACGGGCTCGTTCGGCAAGGTCGCTGTAATCCGGCGCGCATCCAATTCCTACGATAGGCCTGTAAATCTGAGCTGGCACTCTACCTCTTGCCCGAAATTAATGCACAACACACGACAGCAGAGAACTTAATAATCCACTGTAGCAAAAAGCACGGAAGAATAATCCGAAGGTCGCTTTATAATTGTAGTGTTCCTGCATACTTTTAGTTTGGCTCGTATTTTTGGTTTTTAGGAGTTTTTGCGAGTGCCTGCAAGTAAGGACCTTTTCCGAAAAATTCATTTTCGATTACGTCACTTTATTCTCAATTGAACTTTGCCAGTGTAAACATTTTAGTACGCTGACTATGTTACGCATTCGTAATATAGAAATATATTCGTAAAACGATTTTAAAAATTAGATATTTTAAGGATAAAAAGAGAGACAATCGCAAAGTCGAATGAACAGCGATCAAAGGGACTCTTGCAACGCGAGACTCTTACGAACTCTGTGTACCTTCTGTATAGAAGTAACGACATGTAAAGCATGCTCCTCGCATGTAAGTAACAACGAGGCGAGAGAGGTGGGTCGCGATAGTGCGTGCCGAGAATTTAATCGGACTCGTTCTTCCTTGCCACCGACGTGCTACTGCGCCGCGCGCGAAAGGAAAAGGGGTAAGATTTAAATGAAAGGCGAAATGACCGTGGCCAGAATTGAGAACGACAGGTGTCCCTGTATTGAGGCCATCGCACGCCGGTTTTAATTAAATTTCTTTCTCTTCGCCTCCTGTTTCTTCGACCGCCTCTAAATCGGCCGATTTATTTCTTGCGATCCCTTCAAAGATAATATACAGATTATGGCCAAATGCAAAGAGACTTTTTCAGAGTAGAAAATTCAGTGCACACTGATATTAACCCATTTGAAATTGATTGATAGCCTATGAAATCACAGTGTTTCCAATTAGAACGCATCACAAATAAGTCGTCTAAGCCAACAAGACTCCTCCTTGCATTTCTGCGAGTCTCATCCTTCAACGTGATTTGCAAATGAAATTGCAGCGCAGAAGCCTCTATTACTTCCCGGCCCGAATAAATTATTGAAGTGTCGAACGACACGCGAGCCCCGCCAGTACGCAAGGCATTGACGACGGTACCAATTGAATTGCTGATTTCGGACCACCGGACACATCGTGCGTCGGTGAAACAATGCAATGGCCAACTAAAGCCGCTAAAACGCTAATGGATCAACACTGCCATGTCAGGTTTAAATGGGCTAATAAATTTGTTATGGTTTATCCTGGCCGGTGTTTTTCTCGGGAAAAGCGTTAAGTGGTAAAAAGCAATCTCGGATGGTCTCTTACGGACACCGTAGGTGCTTACGTACGAGAAGCTCTGCTCCACCCCGGCTAAGTGGATCTCCTGGGAGCCAATCAGTGGACCTAATTGCCGAGGGAAATCTCATCTTCCTCGCGAATCCTCCACCCTAATAATTCTTAAAGCTATTGACTGCCGGTTAAGACGGTTCTAACTACCCGCGGCGATGAAAACAAGATTTACAATGCAATCCAATTAACGACAAGACGTTAACTCAGTTTTCGCTCAATCAACTTAGACTTCTGCCGCGTCATTGGCGCAGCACTAAGGATTAATTAATCGAAGCAGGAAACCCAGAGTCTCGCATCGCGCTGAGGACAATGTATGCGGAAAGCAAGTGAAAGAGATAGTCTCGGACATTGCCGCTTCAATTGACAATTTTATCAACAGCCCTGACCTCCAGCAAGCCTCAACAAACCTCGCACTGGCTCCGCCTTCTTGCGATCGATTCCTATCGATGATCGGGTTAAGAACGAGCAGAAGACAAAGTGCGACATCCGTAAACAAGCGAAGCACAAGGTGAAATAAAAAAGTCAATGAACGCTTGCGACGTGTCGCGGCAAATAATGTAATCAGTAATCGTAGTGTGCGTGCATAACGCGCGTAGGTTGGGCCAGTAATCTCGCTTGTTTGGCGTGCGCTATCTACCCGGTTACGATTGCAGTGGTATCTTCGGGCGAACGAGAGTCATTCGTCCCGATCGCATTGCACCTCGACAGTCACTCGAGAGCACCAGGAGTAACGAGGACCTGCCCGACGCCCCATCAGACTGCCACCAGTTTCCCAGATATGAGAGGATTCATGGGAAAAGCCAATAAATCTCTCCATCTCGCCGAGCTGCTAACACCGGGACCCTCTTCGCCTTTTTATCAGTGTGAATGGAGGTCGTGCGTGGTAATGTCCCGGCAGTTCCGGCAACTTCATCCGTAAAGAGATCGGCGCGAATTAGCATGGCCGGTGCTGAGCCAGCAACACACAGCCACCACACGGACAGGCGTGCACAGATAGGCAGGGCGACTCTGGGGGCAGAGCACGGGAGCGCGTAGGAAATTTACCCGCGCCGCCGGTATTTTTCCACCAGGGTTTCGATGGTGTCCCGCTGAATGACCACCCTGCCGCGGGGTTATTCCGAGCCCGTCCCGTTCCCGAGAACGCAGATATACAACGCCGTGTATAAATACCGTCGGCCAAGAGAGCGCCGATACGCCCTACGCTTTTCAGGAAATTGTTGTTCAATCAATTAGTGACAGTTTGCGGGTTATTAGGAGTTGTACCGGTTTATTTATGTCGCTTCGTAAAACTAAGCCGATTAACTTTCCGACGATATTCCTTACTGGAGCGTTTGCGATCGTCATGATTTCCGTCGCTCGAAACTTTTCGGGCCGGTGACTTTGTGAGAGTCCTTCAATTGAAGTAGTACCCAAGGAAGATAGCATGTAAAGTTCCATTGAATCCAACTTGAGTGAACTTCCAATTGAATTCCGGTTTTATTGGATTCGAGTTTAACTTAACAATAAAGTAAGCTTGGCTCACTTGCAAGTACGTTTAGGACTCAAATTAAGTAACTGTGAAACGGCAGATGATAGGACACAAACTCTCAATGGTCTAGACTCGCAAAAATTGCGAATTCTTGAAAGGAATTCAATACATTGGATAATACATTGTACAACAGTTTCTTCCAACTTTCGAGCAGCGTCAGCATTGGCTGTTTAGTATCGCACACGTGCATGACACAGGTCGGTGCACAGCTGTCTGTATCGTTGCTAGCTTCGCAGAAAACGCAAGGACTCCGGCAGAGTGTTGCTGATGGTAGCAATGGAAGGCAACGGAATACGGGAAATTTACGAGCGCGGAAAAGTTTAGTACGTCCAGCGCCCAGCAAGAGAAGGAATTCTCTGAAGATTAAACATTTACATCCCATCGCCAGCACACGCAGCTCGACCGGCAAATGTGCATTGTTAAATTAAGTATGAGCCTTACTCGGCTTCACAGCTAAGTAGCGACGACATTACTGGCGACGTCATTACAGCACTTTTTGAAATAAGATTTTAGGAACTCAAAACCCCTTTGAAAATAGGTAGGACAAACTTTTATCTTTTATAGTTGGAACAGATTGAAAAAGTTTCATCTTTCATAGCTTGTACCACTTAACGAACCAAAGAAAAATTGGCGGAATATTTAAAAACTAGTTAAAAAACCTCAAAAACGACAGAGACTACTTAATTTACTTGCGAATATTACTGGTGTATTAACTGACATACGACCTTCGGCGAGATTCTCTTTAATTCGCGTGGGTTACACAAGTACGTGAAAGTCGAATTTCTTATTTCTGATATTCTGATTCCATTATTAGCCTCTAATAACTCACAAGTCTACTTTTCAAGGACTAAACGAACCAAGTCGAAACCCAGCAGGAATTTCCGTCCCGCGCGAAATGTCGAAGTTTGTTTCTGCTTTATCTCGCCGAAAGGGACTCCCGCGAGTTTCATTATCACGCGCCGGAAGTGCAATTCCAATGGTAATAGTTTTGGAGGCGATCCAAACGAGCGCGACTGCCACACCGCCCAGCGAATAATAAAACATCGCACAGTCACGATCCACAGTTTAATAATGCATGCTCTTTAGTGGAGAAGTTTTAATCGGAAGCCGAAGCTCTGCGCGCGATCTTGCAGCGACCGTGTTAACACCGCCATTGATAATCGATTATTTATGCTGATTTTACGATCGACTAGATTACACAGATTTTATGGCGGGCGCGGCCTTGTAACTTGGCGCCTTCGTCAGATGTGCTTCTTGTCACTTATCAGTCACAGACACAAGTAGCTATCTAGTACGCGATGTTTGCTGAGCGTTAAGGAATACGGGAGTCATTACAAAAAGATCACCTTATCACGTGGAATCACGAAATGTGTCACAGTATTATGAAAGCCATCGAGGTTAGTGTTGGATTTCATACTACGTTGCAATCTTGGCGGCTCCTTTATTTATTTATTTATTTATTTATTTATTTATTTATTATTGACATACATGGGTAGTAGCTCTTTGGCATTCATGGTGCAAAGGTAAATGTATAGGAGAGAGATGATCAATGAGAGATTAAAGTGGAAAGGTAAAATATAAAGTTTAGATTAACTTTGGTAGTTGATGATATATTCCTTGATATGGGTAATTGATTATAACATCAGTTTCAATAGTCCACCTGTTGTAAGTGAACTACTACTCGGTTCTATTTTGCTTGCGGAAATACATTGACGAACTTGAAATCAATTTACTTGAATTCAAGTGGTTCAAACTGAAGCAACTTGAATTCAAGTGGGCCGAATTCAATTAACCTAACCTCAAGTGGCGCAGAGTCAAGTATCTTGAATTCAAGCGACTCGAAGTCAATCAACTCGAATTCAAGTAAGTTGCATTGAAGCAGCTCGAACTAATTAGATCACAGCGCCTCATATTCACCGTGGAACTAACGCAGGCTGCTTCGAGGCACTCACGGCCCCGCGATCTGATACACACGGGCGATCAGCAATCGTAATTAATGAGATAGCCACGCGCATTAGTTACAATTAATGGTGCACGCCGTTGCCCCCGTGTCTGTATAGGTGCGCGTTGCGCGAAAGCTGCTTACACGCGCGGTGACACGTCGGCGTTGGGACGCCTCTAATGAAGATAAATGGCACACGCGTGTACCTAGACGCGAGCGTGTGCTCCGATAACCGCTGATAATGCGAGGCTGCACGATTAAATAAATCACATTTCGCCGCGAGTCCTTCATCGGCGCCCGCGGCGAAAAAAATCCGAGACCGGCTCCCGCGCCGTCATTCCCGAGCAGAGAGAGAGGGAGAGAGAGCGTCATCCTGCTGGCGAGTTATCAGTCATCGAGCTTTGTCTCGCCCGCGTCCCTGTGCGATTTGACGCGACCGCGACAACAGGCCGATTGTATTCCGGCATCTCCTTGCCGCGGACTTCCGTGCTCCACTGATTCCGGCCACTCGCCAGTCCAACCGACCACCGAGCCGGAGCCCCATTCTGGGTTAGGTCGGGAATATCTGGGATGTCCACATTAAATTACTTTCAATCTTTCAAAGACAATTCTTTTTCTCTTCGTTTTTCTCCCTTTTGTTTGTAATTAATACCCCTCCACAAAAAATGTGCGAGCCCTTAGTTTAAAACTATGATACTTCCATTATAAGGTCTTTCTGTTGTTCACCATACAATTTGATTAACTGAGAGTAATTAACGTTATTCGCAACTCTCTTTTATTTGTTATGCATCCAATCAATCGTCGCCAGAACCACTATGTTTTTAGTTAGTCTTTATGCGCTCGATCCATCAGGGTCAGATTTTTAAACCTACCAGTGAGCGGTCAGTGTAAAGTACTGCTCAAATAATACAACCCCGACCATAGGACGCTATTCAGGACACCAAACACATTAACCAAATTGGAAATTGCACAAAACCGTCGCAACATCACATTTGATATTCGTTTACACCCGCTTTATTAGTCCGCGGAGGATTAATCGCAATTTGGCGTTAGGACGCATTAGCGAAAATCGTACCATCGAACGCATTGCACCACTGCAGGAATCAGTGACTCCCACTGCGTCCTTGCGCCATTCTATCACAACAGCTTCAATTTGTCTCAAACATCGAAGCCACTTCTTTCCCAATACGAGCAACCGCTCGGCCAGTATTATTATTGGCAACAATTCGCGGACCTCCACCGTGTACACACACACTTGCGCGGACACAGAGCGAAGGAGCGAGCGGACGTCGGTTTAGCTGGCGTCGCCCGAGAAAATACTGCGGTCCCCGGCCACCGGAAAAGCATGTACGGACTTGGTCAGGGCAAATAAGTGGCATACCGTGCACGTTTGCCGATCCAGTGTTATACTGAATCTGTGCAGAGTCTCGGCCGACTGCAGGGAACGCGAGTGTAATGTTTGCACAGCAGAACGGAGTGTAAAGCCAAGAACAAGTGAGTAAGCAAGCAAGCTCGAGCTCTGCTCTGTATTGCAAGCATTCATAATGCTTTGTGGGAGGGACGCGAAGATTATCTGGCAAACTTGGTTAAACAATTAGAACGAAATAAAGAAACTTTGCGAAAAATGTTGCGAACGCAAAGGTGAAATGGGCTCTGTGCGTTAAAGAAACAGCAATGGTTCCCAAAAGACAGTTATAACCACTGATTGTTAAAGCGATGAAGAAATTTGAGTCACATTGTTATGACGTTGCTTAATCTAGAACTCGTTTTCGCAACGATCGTTGCCGCCGCGCACCAGGCGAATGCAGTCAGTGATGATTGAGACGATCTAACGGACTCGTGATGAAACTACCACAATTCAATAAATTATACAAAGAGCACAATGACATTCAGCTATTCTACAAGACAACGTCGATGCAAGTCACCCAGGCCAAGCGGACATCAATACTAATTGATTTCAGGAACTCCACTGGAACACTTAGCAAGCGATGAATTGGACTCGGATGAGGGAAGGAGGCGCAATCGCTGAGGAGAACAGTGCACGGGGCAGAAAGCAACCAGGAACGCAGAAGAGTGTGCAAGAAGTGCAAGGGACCGGCCTTCACTCGGTACCGCTCGGCTCGGCTTGGTGGCGCCAAGCTGACCTATCTGTTCCACCAACACGGTCAGCGTTGCCCCGTCCGATTGCCTGACTTCCTCGAGAGAGAGCCGGCTGCGCAACGTTCCCCTCGTTCCCTATCTCCGCCGGCTCACCAACACACTCGCGCGCACACATGTGCTCGTGCAATGCGCAAAGCGATAGGTGCTCTCCGAAGCCGGGCAAATAATGGACAGAACATAATAAGCGATCGCCCGCGCCTCTCGATATTACGCGCACTCCCCTTGTTTTTCTCCTTCCTCTCTTGATAGCCGTCGGATCTACGAGTTCGGCGCGCACCGACCGGTAATAACATTCATCCACCGATAGCCGATTTATCGAGCCAGCGGTAGCGCGTCGCCGCCGCCGATTACCTGACCTCCAGTCCACCACAATAGCGAAGGAGAACGCGCCTCCTCGTTCTCCTCCTCGGCCATTTCCTATCGCGAGAAACCGAGCGAAAAGATCCTAGTGTAGCGATGCGCCCATCTCCGATCGATTGGCATTCCTTTGGGAATTCGGCCGCCTCGGAGAAACGTGCACTTTCGCCAAGGTGCGAGTGGGTGTCAAATTGTACCCGGAGTGGGAATTTGCGAGTGACACAGCAATGAATTATAGTGCACGGAGAAGTATTATGGCAGAAAGTGGTACGAATTCTTCAGTACTCAAATGGATTAATGGTTAACTCAGTAATCAGTTAAATAAACGATACACACTCAGAGGAATGTGCGTCGCAAAACACAGCTGGTGAAGCGAATAAACTACACTTGTTAGTCAGTGTTAACACTAGCGAATTCGTCAAAAATTTATGTCTTTCGACAATTTTTACTGGCTTTGAATTTGAAAGTATTCCCGACTTGGTGCTTTGGGAACAGTTACACAATATAAGAACATCGTGTCTCCAAAATTGGATACCATCCAATTTATAGCATAACTAATTAACACTCTGGATACCGGGAAATACCGTCGCTGCTCCAACGATCTTAAGCGGCGAGCACTTTCCGCAGGATAGCGCCAACCATCCACATGGGTCTCGGCGCCAACTGCCTTTCTTCCACTCAAGTTTCCATCCTGGCCGCTACCGGCCGGGATTCCACGTCGGCGAGTTCGCGGGAAAAGTATTGCCTGGAAATCGACTGGCTCGAGTACCACACGCTTCCTGCGTGTGCGCGAGGATATCGCGCGCGCCCTGCTAAGGCCGTGCAATATTAATGATCGGCATGTCCACATTAACGCTCCCCCCCTCCCCGGCAGGGAGAATAAAGCGTGCGTACGCAATGTAATGCAATGCTCGAAGCACCGCACGCTCGTGCGAGTAGGAGAGCCGCTCTCTTCCTGATAACAGGCTTTCGCAGGCAGCCTCGAGTTCCACGTAGCGCTACTTCGTCGAACGACACGGGCCCGGTGTGTCTGGTGCGGCTGTTGTGGAAGGAAGGCCGATGTACTCTCTCGGGATTATTAGTTATGGCGGGGGCTGGCACCGCTACAGTGGTTTCGCTGATTGCGACAATGCATACTGCCAGAAGAAGGACTCCCCCCTCTCTCTCTCTCGCTTCTCTCGTTGGCTCTCGCAGAGAGATGCTAGTGGCACGGATGTACATATCGGGGAACAGTAAAGCCGGAGCAAGCAACGGGCAAGAGTCGTGCACGGCCGACCGGCCTTCACTCGCCTCGCCTCGGCCTGGTGGCGCCAAGCTGACCTATCTACACTGCCGGCAATACTGAGCTGGCTGTGTGTGCCTTCGCTCGCCTGCCAGCTCGCCTGCCTGCCCGTCTTGCCTGCCCGTCTTGCCTGCCTTGCCGTGCCTTCTTCCACCACTGCCTCTACTCCACAGCGCCTTCTTCGCCCTCCTTTCCCGTCCACTTGCCTCATCCTCCCTGCTCATCGCGCGCGAAAGCCTCGGGTTCCACTCCTGCGGAGCCCCTAGGCCTCTCGGATGATGCATTCGCATGCCTCGAGATTCAAGTCTCCCGAGTTCCGAAGAGCGGCCGAACCAATATCCCCGCCAGTTCTACGCTTGAGAAGTTGAACGTGACTCGATATCGCTGTCAGCCTTATCACTGGCTGAATGTACACATTGCTCCACTGGGTGATGGGGCTTGCAGATTACTCGGATGGTTTACTGAAGTGCAGGTCGAAAGTGCTCTTTCTTGAGGGATTAAGTGCCGTTGACTTTTGCTTGATGTGGGTCGAGGGGGTTGGGATTGGCCTGAGGGATTAAGTGATGGTCGATTGGTTTAGGATGTTTGTCAATTTCCGAATTTCTTGTATTTGTCAATGGTTTAACATGTCACTTGTTCCGATTGTTCAATTGTTTCTTAACTGATTGTACTGCGAGAATGATTGGCCGTTGTATGTTTTGCGCGATATAAAGGAAAATCCTGGTGCAAGGATTTAATATTTTTTGTCGGAAACAGGTACGTTTTGGAGATATTACGTAAGCATATATCGGCACTCCTTCGTGCTGCGGGCTACTATCACGAGGGTTTCGTGCTGTGACTGGTGACCCACCAGTTTGTGGAATACGTCTTATCGGGTGTCCCACGATTTAAAAAGCCCCTTTCCGAGTAATCCGAGCATTAGTATTATCTGCGGACGGGCGTGTGCACCGTAGCCGCGGGGGCGCAGTTTCTATCGTAATCAGCCTTCCTGAGTCAAACCTCCGCGAATCAGTTTACCAGAATACGGAAACGAGTGTGTGCTCAGCATAGCCTGATCGGGAAACCACGAGTCCAGCATGACGGAAAGTTTTGCGAATACGTGTGCGCGCCAGGGATCGAGTTACCCGCCGTTCCATAGCACACCGCGAGCATACTTTCAGCATGGGCAAAAGCCGAGCGGTCGAAAGCAATTCTGATTTAATGGTATCAGCTTCAGCTGTCGCGCGCCGTATCAGTGGGCCGATGTGTGTGTACATACGTACACAGTGGGCCAGATGCTCGCGCTCGAATAAAACCTGCCATTTCCATAGGGCGAGGCGGGAGGAGCGTGCGCCAGGCTTCCGAAATGCTCGTAAAAATTCCGTTAACTGGCATCCTTAGAGGCCACGAGGAGAGCAGCAGAGTGCGTCCGGGTACTGTCTGCAGACTGCTTCCGAGTGAGGGCCACCTCGAACCAGTTTCCTAGGATCCGGAAGCGGCGGTTCTCGCAGTGGCGGAAGTGGGAATCCGCCGTTTAAGATCTCGGATGACGGCAAGGTCGAGGGACCCGCTGACGAGGCGAAGAACGCAGGGTATGAAGAAGGATTTATCGATCCCCCTGCGTGTCCATTGGGGGCCCATCCACTCGAATTTATACGAAGAGGCCACCGAAACCTGCTCTTGGACCGGTCGCTTTCGTTCCTCTCCTTCTCTCCTCCTTCCCTCCTTCCCATCGCCACTCTCATCCTCTTCCCTTCTCTCTCCCCCTACCGCGCTATCGCTCCAACTGCAGGAGGCTCGCTTTCTTCTGGCAGTCTCGCCTTCGCGTTTCCTTCTTCTCGTCTTCGTCGCAAAGGCCGCCAATGCTAGTCCTCGTGTCAAGTTCAATGCTACCGTATTTCGTGCTGGCCGCGCGGCCACCACCTCCTCCCGCTTCCTTCTGCGTTTCTGCGAGTCCGGAGGACCGGCTCCCTGTCTTAATCCGTCTTCCAACATCCCGGGTTCCGTTCCGTCTTCGCCCCGGCCCGGCCCGCCACCTTCTCCGCCGCCCGTTCCTTCGACCTTCGCGCCATCGCCTCCAGCTACGCTTACCCGCAGTTCTGCTCCTCTCTTTTTTCACGCTTCTCTCCTGTCCCTTTCCCTTCCATCCTCTCCTTCTTTCTTTGCGCCAGACTTTGGCTCGGTAATTTCATTTTCGGAACGCGCACTACTCTCGATTCTAGAACGTGGAACCAGGTGTGTCTAGAGTTCGTTTTACACTCGGTGTGATAGCTTCGTCCCCCTTTGATCGTTCTTCTCAAACCGTTTGATTATCCAGCAGACTTTGACGTCGCTTTCCGTAGTTGATTAATTGAATTGGGACTTTTTAGCGAATCATAGTTTTTAGGATCTGCCCTGGGTGAGTGAGTGTTTTATTATCGATAGAATAGTCTCTCGGCTTTTGTGAAATCTGGTACAGTGACGGGCGTCGCGCGAGGATGCATCTGGTGTTGGAGCCGCCGCGCGAGTTGGGCTCCTTCCGGCTGGCTACCGTGCATCAAAGCCTCTTCCCTACGTCATCGGTAACCAGCTGGGCAGCTGTTGGGCTACCGGGCGACGTGTATGTACCTACATACACACTTGGATGCCTTCCTCTCCTCTGCGCGCTTTCGTCGGCAGTTTGCATACAGGCGCGCGTATAGGCGGATGCGTGTGTGCACGGCGAGCACGCGGCCGTGCTTTCAGGATACGCAACAGCAACAGAAGACCTGCGGCGAACCAGGGGGAGGAGGACGGCGAGGAAGTGGTTGGAGTCGCACGACGATTGGAGAAGGATGCGCTCGCGTGCCCGTGGAATGTTCTGTCGGAATAAATGTATAATAAATAATACGCGCGCGTCCGCCGCGATAAAGAAGCTGGCTTTTCCACTTTACCAGCACATGTATACCCTCGCATAGGAGTTCCTCTGGCCGTTTCTCTTTTCTTCTCTTTCTCTCCCTCGCGATCCTCTCTTGTCTGGGCGCGCGAAACGAGATACACTGGAATTTGCATTCTTCTATGTTTCGCCGTTGTCGCTTTTGCTTTTGACCGACCACCTTGTCTTTCTCTCCCGTGCCGATTGCTTCTCGTGTATCGCGGCCTCTTTCGTCCCTCCCCCCATACTCGTCTTGCTCTTTTCCCCGCTGGCTCTTTCTTACTGTCTTTCCATCGTGGTAGCTCAGTCGTGTAACTGTGTCTTCGTGCCCAGCTTTCCTACCTTGGGCCAACCGACAACCCGAAAGATGCCTATTCAAATTTTCCGAGCAATTTTCCTCATTTTTACGGGTCTTGAAAAAAGGAACTACAAAGGGGCTGAAGGGATGAGTGAAGGTATTGAATGAAAGACTTTGGAAAGCAGACTACGTTGATCAAAGTTTCAGTAAAATGGTTCGAGCAGTCTGAGAGAAAATAGGTCACGGAGTTCGGCAATTTTCCATGCGAGAGTGGATAGAGGAGGATTGTGGGTGCCTTTAAGGTGGGTGCGTGTGGTGGTGATAGCGGGAGGCTGTTGCATTTCAAATGATGCATTATTGATGCGACGCGGCCGCTCGCACGCTTTGTCTCCCGCGAAACGCGCCGTGTGTGTGCTATGTTGCACGTTGACGCCGCCGTCGTCGTCGACGTCGTAAGCTGCGCGCCGCAGCGAAGAAGCCCGATGATGCCGTTATGTGTTCGCCACGACGGCGGCGTCGTGTGTTACGCGTTTACGTACGTACGAGCCTCCTCTCTCTCTTCCTGGGTATCTGTATCTCTCTTTTCTCGTGCGGGACGGTGCGCTGTCTGACACCGAGAGTTATCGCCACGGCCTACCGGTGATCCGGAGCGGCGTCGTCGCGAGCTTACGGAAACGTGGCGCCGAGATATTCGCCTTAGCATGTGAACACGCGTGCATGTACTTGCGCGCGTGTAGAGAGCGCCGAGGGGCACATGCACTCGATCGGCTCGCATATCCACGTATTACCGTCGCGCGGATGCAATTACCTGCACCTCCTAATTTCACGCTCGCCGGCATTTCCACTTGCCGCGCTAGTTCCACTCGAACTGCGACACTTTGCTTTGTGGAGCCTGATCGATCCCCCATTCCCCGATATCGCCGCTCTTAATTGGGTTACTTTGTCCCGAAAATATTTGGCCCGCCTGCGGCGCGACACGGACTCTCCTAATTAGTCGGACCTTCTGCTGCCTCGAATCTCCGATATATTTCTAGGCCTGATTCATAAAATCCCACCGGTTTTCGCTCGAGAGTGCTTCGAGATTGATGCTACCACTTCCAGAAGACGCGCTTGATAGATCGGAGCATGAATCGGAACTAGAAATAGTCTGGGATCTGGGAAGCGGTGAGCTATCATCACTTTAACTCGGCTTAGAGTTTGCAGAGCGAAGGTGTGGATTGAGTATTCTCGTTAACGCTACCTCTCTGAATAGATTTGCCTATACCTTGTGTTTCCTCGCTCTTTTATAATACCACCGGCATTCATTGATTTCAACCGAGGAAGTAAAGGCTGAGCTTGAATCGTTAAAGGTCAAGGTTGGTAAATGCTGGCATTAGAAAAGTTATAGGGCAACGGGTTAAATTGGGTCTTAGGCGGCAGCGCATTTGGCAAAATTGTACGATCACACTGGCCAGTGGCGCGCGACCCGCGGAAGTTGAACAGCCGAGCGGACGGAGGCGTGCAATTAACCGAGGGCACGTAGAACAATTGTGTGGGGGGCGCAAGCAGTCAGGGAATCAAATTGCAATCTCTTACAAAACGAGATTCAAACGATCGAGCCTTGCGGAACGATTGTCGTTACAGTTGATCCGCTCGGCCGTTTGCCGCGTGCGACGCGCGCGCGCGCGAGCTCTTACGGAAATGCAATGTCCAACGGCTGCCACACGTACCGCTGGAATTTTCATTCAAGCCAGCAATTAGTATTCGAAGGGTCTGCGGCGGAGCCTCTCGACACGTGTATTTAAAATTCCTCCGCGGCTTCTATTTTATCGGGGCTGCTGCTCCGTGAGGCATAACAAGTTTACTCTTAAGTGCTGAATCAGTCCGGGAATGTCGCCGCTTCTAGAGAACGGACGCCTTCAAAGATATGCGCCAACAAAGACGCGAAAGAAACGGAACCAATCGATTTAGTTAAATGCACGAGGAATTGCATGCGAATTTTAATTGGGCGCCACTGTGATCCCGAAATGTGCAGTAATATGTTCGCGCTTTTGTCCTTTGTGCCAATTTTACACATATTATAACGAAAATGAATAAAAACTGTACGCTCTTTGTGCCGGTTTGCTTTTCGCAAAAAATGTGAAGAATCCTCTCCACGAATAGATATTAATTTCATCATTCATTTTTCTCTGCTATAGGATTTTGCGCAGTTTATCAGTATTCTTTTCATTGTATCCGATTGACACAAATAATAGAAATTAACTGCGGAAAGTGGACAAATGTTTGCATTATAGTATTTGAAAAAGTCAGGAGTTTAGTAAAGGCTCACACTACAACTATAAATTAACGCATTCGGCACACCCTCAACGACCTATTCTACTTGACCACTGATCTACGACTTCTGTTTCGATCCACCGCAGTTTACGACCACCCTCGTTCAGTATCTCCAACACACCTTCAACCAATTCTGCCGGAGGGTTTTCTTTCTCTTCGAAGTAGCCGGCACACATTCGTGGAAATATCGGACATAAACATACCTCGATTTCCCAAGTTGGTACCGGGAACACGCGAGCGCAGGAAAAAGACAAAACTCTAACAAGAGCGAAGACTCTAAGAAAAGTTCAGAAAGTAGGGTGAAAGAAGCTGCGTCTCTTTCTCACCAATAACCCGCGCGCTTCTTATTGCTGACCAAGTTTCAGCGAAACTCGGAAGCATGTAACACTCGTTTCGTTTCGGACAATTAAACAACGTAGAGAAGAAAAGTTCCCACGTGAATCATCGTCGACCAGTGTTTTTATGGTGCGAGAATGTTTTTTTACTTTCTACCAGATGCTCTTTTCTCATTTCGTCGGTGTCCTTGGCCGAGAGCGATGGTTCAAATTCCATTGATTCTGGCAGCGATTCATAACGAAGACAAGTCAGGACCAACCCACGAAAGGGTTGGTCCTGTCAGAAAAACAGCAGCTTACGCGATACGAGGTTCCACATGATTTACAGGGCGACCCGATTGCCGTAGATTACAGGACTATTGTCAGGGTTGACATCTCTTTCTCATAATCGAAACCCGGCTTTTTTGCTCGGTTTGCGGCAGAATTGGCAAAAGCAGAAAAAGTAAGCCTTTAGCTTAGTTTAAGATTCCAGCAGTTGGTCTGTACCACTAATTCTTTGACAGTTCGAAAAGTGCGGAGGTTTCGATTGAAGTTCCATGTTGGTGCATCGCCGAGGGTGACGCATAGGCGAGGGAAAAATAAACGAAAGCCCGAAGGAGAGTGTGTCGCGGCAGGGAAAGCATGGCAGGGCAACGGCGAGGTCCACTTTGGGCATGCAAGAGGAGAACACAGAGCTATATTAAACCCTGGCAGGGATGCGTGTGCGTGCGTAAGCGCGTACATACGTAAGCTTGCAAGCGTCGCGTCTCGAGCGCACGGTTCTCGGCGTTCCGCCAGTGATTCACAAGTTCCGTCTGACACTGTGTCGGGACCACCCCGTGACATTCGAATGAAAGCAGAAAATCCACAGAGACAGATACACATATTTTAATCGTGCGGTCACCATAAATCTTTTGTCGCCCGTGGACCACTTCTCCCCGGGCGGTCTCGTTCGTGTATGGCTTGGATTTTCAAGGATCCTGGATGCCTTCCAATTTTAACGCGATCACTCGCGAAACTCTCAAAGGCGCGAAAAACTTACCCGGGCATACGTGCAGTTTGTCAGGGACCAAACTTTTCCGTTGAAAATTCTATGGCGAGAAAATTAATAGACTGCGGACGCTGATGCGAACAAGACGTTTACAAGTCTTGCAAGGTGTATATGGCACATATAATTTGTAATTAAATTTTTGCGACAGGCGCAAGGTTTATATGAGGGAAAAACGTAGTAACATTACTACTATTCTACTGACCAACTAAATGGATTACTGAACGTATCAGTTAACGCGAAGACTCGGCGTCTAAAAATGAATTTCGAGAGAAATATGATTCCACGACACTTTCTCTCTCGCTTCTTCTCGTTCTCGAAAATGTGAAAGCTAGATAAATCGGCGCAGCAAGCGAATAACGAGCCAGCACTCAGCCACGATTCAATGAACTTTCCCGGATTACGAGTGGCTTGGTCCGCTTCCAAATCTCCGGATCTAATTTCCGCGCGGAATCAGCGCGAACGAGCGTCCGCGGGCGGCGTTGCTCGTTAAGGTCCCCGAGGAATACGAGCCGGTTCATTAAAGCCGCTTCTTCCCACAGGATTCATCGCACCCCGGGGTTGCGCAGCCTGCACCCGCCAGTTTCTTCCTCCGGATATGCCGGTCTCTGCCTGCTAATTCCTCAGCACTGAGCACCGGGCATAAAGCGATCGGTATTTCTTTCGCGGCGAGAATGATTCAGGACTCGGATTTACGGGACGGGACTTGTTGGACTGATCCCAATACAAGCAGCGTCTGGCTCGAGCGGAGTTTGGCAGCCCGTACGTTCTCGCCGCACCCGGGCTTACATCTGGAAGCGATAATGTTCTTATCGCGCGTACACGTTTCGCCGTGCATTTAGGCCGGCGATAAAACAGACAATAAGTCACGCTGGAGAGCTGCAGGTCTCCACGTAGTCGGCCGCCCCGATACGTTATGATACGCTCCCTACCGCGCTGATAAAACTCATCGCTCGAAATTTGCGCCCGAGCCGCCGCGGGACGAGATGCGACCGGCTGACATAAAGCATGCTGTACCAGACGGGAGTACAGGGCTAGGCACTCAGAGGTAAATTGCCGGGGGTGCATTTCGAGGATGGATCAATTCCCCTGAAGTGCGCTCGACGTTTTCTCTTCATCGAGGAGAAGGAATATTTTCCAATGGTGGTCCAATGGAATCCGAAGTATCAAAAGTGTAATACTCTGCCTTCTTTAACATGAAAGGGTTCGGTCGTATTCATCCCAACAATAAAAAACAGATGACAGTTTTAAATCAAGTTTCAACTAATAATCCTGGTGTCATCAATCAATTTTATAGTTTACGATAAGTTTCTATAATATATTGTTTAATGAAAATCTATTAAAATGAACCTCTCAAAGGCAGCAAGCCAATCTAACAGACTTTTGCTTCAACTTATAATAGTTGGTTTCGTTTCTAATTCCGTTTTGCTGATTTCACCTGGCGAGCGTGCCTGCCTCTCCCTCTCTCGCCTCTCACTGCCATTCATACTGGCCCGTCCGAAAACGTGCATTTGCATAACAGCGTGCCGTCCTCTCGCGGAGTGTGTTGGCATGCTGGCAATACTTTCGGCGAGGCGGGCAGCGGAGAATCAATTTCTGTCGGACAGTGGGTGTGTCGATTTCCTGGCAGCGCGCAGCCAGACACCAAGCTTTCTGCCAGAATTGAGACCCAGGCAATCTTGGGGATTGGGCCAACAATATCGGCAAGACTGCCGCGGAGAAGATGCAACCTCCTATGGCGCTTTGTTTCGAGAGACGTGCGGGATTGTTATCACGATAGCAGGTGCTCCGGGAGGAAAGTGCACTAGAACTCTAGACGTGTTTGCAGCGAGGAAGGTAACCAGTGCGCCGCGTTCGGTTGCGTAACGACAGCGATTACGGGATGACCATCGAGACCCCTCGATGATTTTACGCCTCTTCCGCACGCGCTATCTCACACTGGGATCGGAAGCGCGTCGCATCCTTTCACAAACTTTATTTACAGCCTAGAGATGCAAGATTTTATGAGTAAAGTCTCTAAAGGTTTCCTTGCAGGTAAGGAAATTTATTTGCTTCAAATAATTATGAGTAGATTTGAAATGTTAATGCCAATATACAGATTTTTATTTATCGATTGAAGGTTTGTAAACGGTCTTTCAAAGGAAGAGAATCAATTTTTCATATGTGTCGTATGTGATACGTATTCACCGCTGCACATTTTTTATCTCACACTCCAAATTAAAAGCGGGGCAGCTGCGCAGAGCATCGAATTTCAAATTGGACTTTTTGAAAATAATCCCTGTTCAATTAATTTCTCATCGGTAGCCAGCGTCCGTAATTGAAAATGAGAAAATTTCATCGTAACAGATTCGCTTCCCATCGCGCAATTACACGTGCGATCAAGCACCTGCGGGAGCGAGGTCCGTTCATGTCGGTGGTAATATAATTTCCGCTGATATGAAAATGGAGCACGTGGCCGGCTGCGCTGGCCACGCCGCTGCCAACGTGCGATTGCAACGTGAGCGAAAGCTCGCAAGCGCTGCACCAAGGAAGATTTGCGTCAACTTTTCCCGCAACTTCGCGCGCTCTTTCGACTCGTCGAGCAATCGGTTTTTCGCGTCGCCGACGGACATTGGTTTCTCTCGACCAGGAAGCAATTTGCGACGTTCAGCGATTCGAGATTATTGCGCTGGTAAGCGCGCGATTTGTCACGTGCGCGTGGACTTTTTGCCGGACTTGTTTGCGTCTCTGGCGATGACAATGAAGTCTCAACAGGCCACGGTCCCCTGTAAAGGGCAGGTAATGGAAAAACACGGCTGTGCGTATCTGCTGCAAGTCCCGTACTCATTTTACAGTGGCAAGTACTGCTTCACGGGTTTTCGAGTGTAGAAGAACTTTCGAGCAAGAAACCACCTACGCCGGACCAGTTTTCATAGTTCATGATTGCGTGAAAATTTCGTCCCATAGATTCAAACTGATATGACACTAATCTTGTTCCTTGCTCTCATATGTCACTTATTACAGCAATATCCAAAATCATCATCGTCGAGCAAACATGGAATTGTCCAAGTTCCTTTTGTGCACATGCGCACCAAAAAGTGTAAACGCATGCAGACTTATTAAATGTTTCACCTAGTCACAAGCTCTGCATCAAGCCAGTACCAACATCGCACTTCTGCCATCCCAGTGCTATGGGAGGCTCTTTACTAGGAAAGCACTACAGGCGGTATAAAATCCCTGAAAACTCTGAGACTCTGCGACTCTGAGAAAGATAGCAGGCGAAACGAGGCGTTTGCATATCACGGAAGCCGGCAGTCACACGCGCCAGCTTTTACGATAGGTTTACAGGTGTTCTGAGTCGCGGGGAGTTCAAGAACGACCGTTAAGGTAATTACGAAGATCCCGATGGCCAATAATCGTCATCCATTCACTCCCGAGCCTCGAAAAAAAGCGCTGAGCTGCGGAAGTCACGCGATGTTGGTTTACATGCCGCTTTCCTTTAAATTAACTAAAAGCCCGATGACGGAGAGTGGCGTTGATGGACAGGACAGATGCTTTTATAATTGAAATTCGGTTTATAAAAGCTAAAAAAAGCGTTTTCTTGATTAAAGTGAATACAGCCTGCCATCTTCCGAGACACCATCACCCCCTACGCTACTACCAATTAGTAATTAGAATTAAATGATTACGTGAATAGGAAGGCATGTGTCTCGGCCATATCCTATAATCTAGCTTTAACTCGAAGGACAACTACGTGTTTATGCTACCGCACAAAAGGAAGAAAGTGATAGGTCGCATGTAAATAAAGCTACTTCTCCGAATGTCATTCTCTAATCAAACCGATTAAACTAGAACTAAAGTCACTCAGTCGTAATTCATTTGATTCTGCATTGCGGTTGCTGTGAGCGCTGCATAATATAGTAATATACAAGTAACATCTTGTATTTCAAGTTAAACTTCGTAATGTTAATCGATCTAAATGGGATCTAATTACTGAAAGTGGCACCCTATCAGCCGTGGTGTATCATGAATGACAGTACTAGGCGAGAGAGTTCCTCGACGATACGAGTTTGCCTTGACGAGTCATTAAATGATAAGGAGATAAAGCGACAGGGGAACGAAAGATAGAGACACCTACTACGTCGAGGCTCGCTTTTCCACAAAAGTTGAGCTCCGAGAATTCCACCACACCTCCTGGATTAGATAAGCCCGTCCCTATCGACGCTACCGATTTTATCGTCAATCATTAGCATGATCGCATCTTCTCCTCTCCCGTCCACCCACTCGAGCTACTCTACCTATGTTCTTCTCGGCGCTCCGCATATTTTCACGATGATACTTTATCGGGGAAACCGTTTAGCGTCTGCTCTCTTGCGGAGAAAACAAAGCCGCATTAAACCGGACCGCAGCCAAAGTGGCTCTCGCCCACGGAGAGGCATTTGCCATGGCGCTGCAACGATACACTCTTGTTTCCGCCGGCGGAAAACTGGCCCGTTCGTTTCGTCAAAAATGAGTGTGGCAAGCACCGCCGAGGAAAGCTGCAGATTCGACCTACTTACTTCGTGAAGATTAATTTCTAATCGCACCTCGTACGCGAGACTTAACGCGGCGCGTGTGAAAAAGAGAGACCGAGGCGGAGAGAGTGTGATAATGAAAAGAAAACAGAAGCTCCGGCTGCAGCCGGTTCTCGGTGGGTGAGAAATTCGCAGAATGAAAATACCAGGATTCGTCGGATCATCGGAAGATCGAGTGGGCACTGATTGTGAGATCCGCGCTTGTGTTTCTCGTCAATTTGAAATTAATGATAATGAGATTTAAACCTGCACTTTCGATCTGTGTATAATATTGATAATGTATGAGCATATAAAGAGCAGCGGCGAAGAAAACGCTTTGAACGCTTGTATAATAAAACCTATATTTTGTGTGCATCACACATATACGATTTTATGGAGAATAGATAAAGCACATTAGCCAACCAATATTACATGAAATGAATCATTGAGTTATGCGAATCAATATTACAGCTATTCTGCGTCGTTCGACACAAGCCTGACACGCTACGGTTACGTTTATTTAATAATCTCACGCAACATGAAACAAAGCCCGTAAGCCAATATGCATGGCTATCGGTCGGCGAGGAGGGAACAATTAATGAAAAGCGGTTTTGTTGCCGAGCGAACGAATCAGCGCTTCGGGGAGCATTAATCGGTCGAAAGGGAGGTAAATCCGGGAAATGTCGTTTAATGGCCACAGTAAAACCGAAGCAATAATCGAGGGGACACTGGCGTGACGCGTATCAGCGAGCCAATAATCCAGAAACGTAATGCGATAATGGACCTCTTCCCGCTAATGTCAATACGATCGTCGGCGAATCATTGTACAGTGGCCGGGGAATCGTAATCGTGCGCGGGGAAGGCCGGCGTCGGATGCTCGCGCGCGTGCATTGAGCAGTGGGTGACGGTGCAGCAAAAGCGTGTTTGCAGTTTGCACGCGGCGACGGCGTCGGGCTTTTGCGAAAACAAAGCGTGCTTTGCGCTCGGCGGCGTCACCGTCGCCGGCGCATTGACGCTTTTGTTTACGCGACTCCTCGCGATCGCGCAGTTTATCTGATTACTGCCGCAGTGCAAGTAGTTACTGTATGTGTGTATACAAATATGCAGTTCACCGTAGCGTCAGTCCGAATTGCAAAGCAGCAGCGGGTACGTGCTTTTAGTTGTTTGAATAGCGAAGCGTTAACATTTTGACAGCAACCCGATTTCCATACCTGTCGCGTGTATTTAGAGTACCCACAGTTATTTGAATGAAACATATACTAATAAACAATACCATTAGAATTGTTGGTTAAGAAAAATAAGGGAATGTCGAATCGTTCAATAATTAACTCTAAAGTTCATCTCGGCCCCTCGAGAGATTAATATGATAACAGTAAAAAATATATATAAACAATCCTTTTTCAAAGTCGGTTAAAAATTGGGAGAAGAAAAGAATATGTCCGTTTGAATGTCGACAGTTAACGGTTCGAGCTGGGATACTGCGAGCGAATTAAAATGTCAACTGACATGAACCTGTATTATTGTCATTCTGTAGGGATGCGCTATTGACTGATCGACCAGACGCCTGAAAAGACTGAGTTAAAAAGGCTACTCGATAACGTTAATCATCGATTATTTTCACGTTTCATTCATTTTACTCGACTTTGACACGTATTTTTCACTGTTGCCTTAAAAGGAAGAGTTTAATTAATTTTCGCTGCGGCCAGATTGCTTATATGCCGAGAAATATACAACTAAAATGGAAAAAATGATTTAAATGGCATCATTACCACAAGGCAAGCACATAAATCTGTCGGTCGGCCAGTACGGGACTAAGAAGCGAGTATCCTGAGGTCCTCGGGCAGTCTCACGAGGTAATTAATAGACAGCGAAGACAAATAGTTATTGCATAATGTCTATACACAGGCATGCACGAAGTACACGTAACTGCGAGGGGGAGCGCGTGCCACTGGCAGACAAAGAAAAGAAAAGTGGTTGCAGCGCATGGAAAACAGGCGTGCTGTACAGGCAAAAGGCGCGATTTATCGGGAGCACTTCTCCCCCGGTGCTTTATTCTTTCAAGAGCGGCTCTGATGCTGCTTCAAGAGCACTGCCGCTGGTACCTCGCCGTTTTATTTGTGCGCGCGCCCCTAATGGTGCTCCTCGTTCTACTCTAATGGTGCTGGGTGCTCCAGCCCACTCCTCGCCACATCTAACAGCCATACTTATGCGCCCAAGAGAGGAAGAGAGAAGCAGAGAATGCAGGGCACAAATCAAGCCGATGCGCCGCGCGCGCGATTCTACTGTCAGCGCGGATATCCTGCCTGGCAAGCTGTCCCGCCAAGAAACTCAGCTTGAAATGTCGAGAGCGTGAGCTGCCAGTCGCGCACTCCCATCAGCGGGCAGCGGGCATTTTTTACAAGTTCACTAGACGGAATCAACAAGAATTGACGGGCCCGGAGACAAGATAATGATGGGGTTCTCCTGCTGGCGTAATCGCAAATTTGTTATCATTAACTAGCCTCTTGCATTCGGGGCCGTTTGCTTCGGTGGCATTAACTTTGGTTTCAATTATATTAATTTCGACTTTCCACTGATAGGTTTGTTGGTTGTTTGTTTACAATTAATTTATTAAACGTGTTTATCAAGACTAGTGAAAAAGATAAGCGAAGAAACAACACTTGCGTGTATTGTACTTTGCTATGTGTTTGGAGTAGCGGCGTTTATACTTTCTCGTAGGGCAAGTGATGGGATGCCCGATTGCAAGGCTTTACCTTGTTCCTGCGGGGAAGATGAATATTCCACTACACGTCTTACGACGGGAGCGCAAGATGACAGAGCTGGAGATTCGAACTATATTGCACCATCCGCGTCCCATAATTTAATCGAAAAAATGGGAAAGAAGAACGGTTCAATTTCGCCAGGAAGTATTTCATCCTTTCGGGTCGTCCTACGCCGAGTCAACCTGGACGTTAGATATCGCCTACGTATTTCATATTTTCATACTCTTCATGCAGCAATATATTTTGAAATGCGGTGTGTTACATCCGAAAACTATACGATGAATCGCGGTTTTTGAATGCTAATTGAAATTGTAAAAGTGCTGAAAGGACAAATTCAAGAGACGGCCAACACCTTGGTATTTCTTCTCGGAAACGCGTCGACACGCGGAGACAGGAAGATTGTTAGCGTTCATTTATGCCGATTGACGGAACACGATCTTTTCCTCTCATTGCGCGGCGCACCGCAGCGTCCACTGTCTCGTCGGGGAATAACCGAGCGTTAATTGCATTTGCTCTGCACATTATCAAACCGCCACTATACCACAGCGTTTGCGCTCTTGTGCCTGAAACTCCCTCGAAAATCACCGCGACTCCTGGACCAACTTGGATAGAGGGGGTTATGCCTGCATCCCATTGAATACAGGCCGATTGTGGTACCACGACGCTTCCGCAGTGTTAGAGGCGCAACAATGCGTTTATCGGACTTGGCTCTTGCTTCGGACTGGCTTATCAGGTATTCCCGACTAAATGGGAAGGAGTGCGGTCTTGAAAAAACGGTACTAAAAGGAAGTGTAAGGAAAGTCGGAGACTTTTCTTCGGCACAAGCCGTTATCCAAGATTCCCCCCAACTTAAACACTTGATACTGTTTTTCTTGGTGATATCAGTGGCGAAGAATATAAAGCGCGCAAATCTTCATGGGTTATTAATATAAATCAGCGATTTTTTAAGCTAAAATATGCGCAAGGACCAAAGGTTTCTGCAATATCTGTCGATCACGAATCAATCAGAGAACGAGATGAAATTTCTCTGTTCATCGATTCGATATGAATCCGCAAGAACTTATTACAACTACAGAGCGAAGAAATTGCAAATCCTTTGGTCGAGCCCAACTTATCTCGCAGTGACAAATTGCTTGAGCTAATAACACTCGAATGTTTGCATTCGATGACAGCACGACAACAAACCTGTGGAAGTTCTCGGGATAAACACGAGGCATCTCGCACCAGAGAGATTTGGCACTCACATTGATCGAATATCTTAAGCATCGCTTTCTTCAGCTGCATAATCGTGCGTCGTCTGTGGCGAGGCACCTAGATGAAGCAGAAGAAGAAGGCTCATAACCAGCGCGCGAGAGTGGAGCAGCGATGGTCCCGGTGTTTGTCTGGCGTGCGTGTCTGCGTCTCTCGGGGCGCAGAGCATCCTCGAGAAACCGGGGACGTCCTTCAAGGACTGGCCACACGGCTCGCAGGAGAATCGCGCGTCTGGCACAACACGTTCCTCCACCACTTGAGCATCCTGGCAGCTCTCGTGTGTGCGCGAGCGCGCGCGAGCGCTCCACGCGCGAGGCAGAGACGGCGCGAAAACGAAGAACGGAGAGAGAGACTCGGTTGCTGCTCGACGCACGAAATACGCACAGGCCGAGAGAGAGGAAGAGGAATTCCCTTCCTCTCTTCCTCGCAGTTAAGCACTGGGTCTCTCGGTACTCTTGCTTTCCTGACTCTCTAACTCAGGCTCGCTCGCTCTTGCTGGCCAACTCTCGCTCTCTTGCTCGACGACTCTCGCTCTCGCTCCTTTTCAAGCCTCTTCTCGCCGGCTGGCCACTTCCTCTGGGTCACGCAGACACGGGCGGCTGGCGGCAGGCCGCATCGTACGCGCCGGGAGAAACGTGCCCGCGCCGAGAGCCAGCAGATGCGAGCGGGCGAGCGAGCGGGCGGGCGCAGGCTGCTGCGCGGCGAGGAAGTCGCCGTCGTCGTCACTTCCGGCGCGCTGGAATCCGCACGATGAATGAACTCGTTCCGTGTAATCACTCCCACATAGTGCACGCTCTCCTCTCTCCTTCTCTCTCGCTCTCGCCGTCCTTCTTCTTGCGAGCGACCTCTCCTCCGGGGCGAATTCGCTCGCCGATAACACCCACGTGGCCTCGTCCCTCGATCCGAGACTACCAACGCTCTCGCTCTCTCTCTCTCTCTCTCTCTCTCTCCTTCGGTCGCCTCTGGCAGTTCTGCGAGAGCGACAGCGGTTTCGCTGCGCAAAATGCGTAATCGCCGGCTGCGAGACTTTCCAGCGAGGGATACGCTGGCTCTGTTGTTCTGCGATCGAAGCCTGATCAGCTCTCACTGATCGCAACTCACTGGGCTGCGCCGCCGACAGCTGATCCCGAGGTGAAATCTCCTGGTGCGTTCGCAGCCAATCACTAATAGCGTTCGAGGAATAAGATCGCCACTTACTTCCGGCTTAATTGAAGAGGATTCGTGATAAGAAGGCAGGAGTGACTGTGCGCGCTGGTTGGCAGTGCGCACTCGTCGATGGGGAGCCGCAGCGATTGCGTTGCACTCTGTCACTTGAAGTAGATCTTCGGAGAACGAGCGAATGATCGCCTATCAAGAGTACGCCGATTGGCATAGTTAGGTGCACTTCCACGAAGGAGAAGCGGTGCGCGTCGTCGTCCCGGGCGCGTCGCGGCGCGTCGCGGGCATTTAAACGGGTCACTGGGTGTGCGAATCTCGCCCGAGCGCACTTTGTACGCCGCCGAGTCGGCAAACAGCTGATTCTTCCACTGCTTTCCGTACTAATCGCCGCTATCTTGCGAAAGCCGAATAAATAAGCGAAGGCGCGAGCGAGCGCGCCAGTGCGTGCCGCGCGAATTTCACACTATTTCCCTGACGTCACACGTGGACATCGGTAATGACTAATCTGTCGATTGAATAATTAGTCCTTCGCCGGCGGCCTCTACTCAGCTGCTTCAAGGCTCCGAGCGAGACAGACACTCGCGTGGCAGCGACTCTCGAGCTTCACCCGTGCCACTATCGGCCAACTACCGATCATCGGCGAGGCTCCAAGAATACCAACTTCACAAGGGGGCGATCTCCTCGAAAATTCGCGCGCTTCTGATATCTAGCTCGGGCGTATTTATAGCCCGGCTTTGATCTGCCCAGGTCGCTGGGCCTGTCAATTAAAGCGGGGCGTGCACGCGCTGGTCCACTCTGCCCTCAGCGACGAGCTTTCCTCCGTCCGTCAAGTGGCACTGGGAAAAAGAGGAATCTCCCGAAAGGCGTCGAAGATCGGAATTCGCCCGGCGGTGTTGTGTCGCGGCCGCCTCCCGGCTCTCGATTCAGAAAGGAGCGCACACGCCGGCCATCCTCCACTGGCGCACTTGTTTACCTTCCCGCATTTATGTCACCGGACGGTGATCTCGATTCGAGTTACGCCGCTTGTGTACACACCGAGCGATCCCCGACACACATGCTCGCCGCCGCACGCCGGAGTACGCGCGCACACTGGAGCGCACCCACGAGAGCACACGCGATGCCTTACGCCTTACGGTGTGCGCATAGCACCGGCAAGATCTTCCGAAGGGATGTCTCGCGCGCCTTTGCCAAAGAGATCGGCTAGGATCTCTGCCGAGAGTAGAAAGAGTCCTCGCGCAGCCAGACGGCAAGGGCCACTTGTCAGCGTGTCTGTCGAAACTCCCGGCGAATCTACTCGTGGCCCCCAGTGATCTATGTGCTCCTTCTCGATCGCTCGATCGAGAGCCTGCTCCAATTCCCCACTGCTCGTCTCTGCACGCTCCCCTCTCGCCTCCTCTCGATTTCTCGATTTCTCGACTGGAAGTTCGGATCGGCGAGTGTCGGTGCGCGCTTTTCATCCGAGAGATCGACGAGCTTCTCGCTGTGTAACCAGAGTGTTGAATCGGCTTTTGCACAGGGTTTCGACTGCCCGGCACGTTCAGTCTGGCTGCGAAAGGCCGCCTGCCTGCCCGTCGTCCCTCACGTAGCGCTTCGTGCGCGAGTTTAACCGCGACTGGCCGCCGCGTCGACTCTCGAGACTCTCGAGACTCTCGAGACTCGAATCGAGTCACTCTCTCGCGGGCTCCGTCCGCGCGCGGCGCCGCGCGCGAGATATCCACCGCAGGGTGGAGGGGGACCAGGGCGGGAGGAGAGACGAGCGTACGGAAAGCGGCGGAGGGGAAGAGGAGAATCGCTGCCGCGACGAGGAGAGAGAGAGGCGAGGCTGTCGGGCGAGAAGAAGACGACGCTGCCGAGATAGCAGAGAGACAAGTAGAGTAAGGAGAGTATCGACGCTGCGGCCAGACAGAGAGACTCGCCGAGACATGAGTGGTAGTAGCACCGAGCCAGACGCACAGGAGCGTGAGGAGGAGGCGAGAGCGGCAGAGGATTTCAAAAGCGGAGGAAAGAGAGAAGATCGACGCCACTGTCGATCGAAAGGAGAGAAAATCCCGGGGAAAAGAGAGCGAGCCAGCACGTTTGTACGTGCATACGTGCATACGAGAGCCCGGGATGAACCGTTAAAGAAGCGAGGCGAGAACTCGCACGTCTGGCGACGCTAATGCCCAAGAAATTGCGTACGCCGGCTGCCGGTTTTCCTACATTTTCCCGGGATCCATCCGCATTTTTCCGGCTCCACCCTCGCAACAAGTCTGGAAGAGTGTGTAAGTGTGCGCGCGTGGCTCTCTCGGGGCATACTGGAAAAGTGTATCGAGTGAGCCGGCGGATAACGATCGGAAGCGCGCTATCTACGTAAATTCCGAATTTTCCTCGCATGGCTTGTTTACTGGATCGCTTTCGATCCAGCGAGTGGCCTGATAAGGCGACTGGAAAGATTTTGCAAACAAAATTGTTAAGATTACCGGGTGCAGAGGTTGGCTTCCCCCAAACAGACTTGCATATTAAACGGGCGAACCAAGAGCTTTCCGAAGGCAGCGGATCTTTGATCGACTCGAGATGGGGGAAAGTGTCTGATTAAATAGACCACTGCACATATCAGAGGACGAACATTTTAATCCGACTCGAGTAGATTATCTCGAGGCAATGATTAATTAATTACTCGAGTATATCGAGCTACCCTCGTTGAGCGCGGGCCACTTGCAAGCCGTGCCGTTTTGTCAGCTGCCAATGTATCAGTTCAAAGGCAGTGGTCAAGTGCTGCGCGGCAAAAGTGCTACATGGGCTGGCAGTGCGCGTAGCCAGCTGCCGAGCGATGATGAAGTGCATTGGCGTCACTCGAAAGGAAAAGAACGATCATTTGGCGCGCGGTTTTGTCGGTCGGAGCTGGTCCCAGATAATGTCCCTTATCTCTCCCGTTGGCCGGCGCGTATGTGCTTACATCGGCAACTCGTGCGATAACCCCGTGCTTGTACGCGTATTTACATAAGTATATGAAACACCAAGAGACACAGGGAGCACATGAAAGCCGGCGGCGGCGTCGGGGGGCGCTCGGGAACCCCGAGACAAAACTGCCGGCCGAGAGATGAATAGCAAGCAAAGTTAAACAAAAAAAGGCACCCACACAGACGCACCGGCGCACAGACAGAAACTTGTAAAGACGAATCATCGCGAGCGCAACGTGAAAACATAAAAACTTCACTCGACACATTCATCCTTCATTCGTCTGGCAGGGGGTGACGGCGCGGAGATAGCGCTCGAGTTCCGAGACCTTAAAATCGACCTGCTCGCGCCGCGGAACTCTCCGAACACGAGCGTATCACGTAGAGCCGACACTCCCTCGGCCTGACTTAACGCCACGAGAACTGCACTCACTTTTGACACTCCAAGGCGAGAGTGCTCCTTGGTGTCTGGCATTTGCACATTTCATGTCTGAGGTACGCGGGATCGTACCAAGCCTCTCGCGCGGACTGTCTACAACGTGCGAAGGACCCCGGAGAGCTAATGAAGAGTCTCCCAGCCAGCGTTTCCAAGGCATTGGGTTACGCCGGAGTACTTCAAACTCGATTATCGAGTAAGCTTTCGGGGTTAAAACAGTTAGACGGGTGAGGTTAAGCGTCGACGAAGGGTATCGCGGTATTAAGACTAAGGCGATCACGCAACCTGCTTGAGAACGCGTCCAAGAGTTTCGCGCGAGGTCGACACACGATCAGAGTCATCGGTCACAGGACTCGGCCATGGCGTTACTTGCCGGATGTCCCTTTTCTTTCGATTTCTCCATCTTTCTCTCGCTGCCGCGGTTCGCGTGGGCGACTTAATTAGACGCTAACGCCAGCGTGACGAAACAATGTTACAATATATCAGGTGGCGAGAGCTTTCAATGAATCCTGGTTAACGAGGCAGCTCGCCGGTCCCGTGGGCCGATTTCCCGTCATCGTGATGATTAGTCATCCTAAGACGCGAGTTTTTGAGCTCGCGGCTTGTACACCGTAAGATGAATCTGTCGCGGTGTCATTACGTTGGAATTCTCTTTAATGATATGTACTCGTTACCGGAAGAGCTTACCACAACAACTTTCACACTTAGAAAGATTGATTCTCCCACAGAATTATTCTACCTCGCAACAGCCATGAAAAATGCTTGCAGCTTTTCCAGTTTCTGAATAACTTTAAGCGTCTTTAATCTAGAAATGCGGGTTGTAACATTCAATTTTATCGCATCGCGCTGAGTGTGATGATTTCATTGGCTAGTACTTCCATCGCAGCCTCCAACACGACGGAACACGAGAGCGATCGGTTTTTCACCGGGGCAAATCGCCCGGTGGCCACTCAAATTTTTCGGGGTTAACGAGTGCGCCGGGCAAACGCGTGGACACGAGGGCAGCCCGGCCAGAAATAATCCAGCGGGAGCTGGCCGGTGTGTACATGCACGTGTACACACAGAGGGTGACACGCACGGCCAAGTATAATTAGGCGCCAAGGGAATCGTGCGGAGGAGCGCCGGTGGCCCATCCTGAATTCACGGGCTTGTGCCGCCGGTGCCGCGCCGGGCATATTCCTCGAGATTACATTATGCCGCCGGTGTACAGGTATTTGCGCTGGCCGAGCGAGTGGCGAACACCTCGTTAGCCTCTTTTGCGGCCGCGCGATCGATGAAGCCGTAGAAACCCGAGGTGTAACGTGGAAACTGGTACGGCGCGCTTTCGGAATAATTCATCCGGCGGCCGCGCCGCGGCTAACCCTAATCTACTGTGGGGAATATACGGCCCGCGAATCTTCATGTGTCATTTATTCAGACCGGCAACTGCTGCCGCTCAGATAAATACTGATTAAAACGGGGAATTTTGTCGTCAGCATCCTTCGTGAAACTCGGCGCACATACTCCATATTCATCAATATTAAGCCGGTTTGTCATCGGGGTTTTCGTCATCCGATGATTTGACTATAGTCGACTGTCTCAGTGTAAAGTTAAAAGTGTAAATAGAGATCTAAATGTGGTTATCTCAGGCTCCAGAGGCTCATTGAGCCAAATTAATGAAGAATGACGAGTTAAATGCTGTACTGGATGGACGCGCCCGGTAAAGCGGATCGCCTTCTTCCGCGGCGAGAGTGTTGTCAATCGCGTTTACGGGAATCGTAGAGAAACTCTAATGCGATTGGAGCTGGCGAGCGAGCGAGCGAGCGCGATCGGGGACTTTCACGCTTTGGCGGCAGGCGCCCAGTCGTCGCAGACATGGCAATCGCTGGATGACGACAACGACGAGGAACGAAGAACGCAGACGGAATATCGTGATGTCGAGCGGGCACGTGAGCTTAGCTGGGAGCGAGTCGCCGGGAAAAGGAAAGCCGTACGTAGTGTCGCCGGGAAAACCGGCCAGCTAAATGGACCGTCCACTGGACGCGCAAGGTGTGTCCGCAGCAGTGGCGCGCACGTGATGAAACAGCATCTGCCAACTCGGTTATATTCGCTCATTCTGAAATACGCGACGCTCATTAAACCGTTATGCCTCGATATAGCCTTTGCGTCACATTTTATTTGCAATTTCTTCGGTAGATTTGTATTATTGAATATTCTGCTTTTTTAAATTGTTGTCTTAAAGGATATTCCAGAAATTTCCTTATACATTTCGAATATAAATGTTACAACACTCAACTTGTACGTACTTCTCTCAAAGAAACTTTTGGCGAAGACATTTTTGGCGAGTAGGAAGGGAAAATTGCGCGCGAGTTGAATGGAGGGAAACTGCAAGGTAGCAGCAGATATTCCCTTAAACAAAGGTCTGTGCATTTTCCAGGCAAGCGCGTTTCTCGCGAGGATAATATCGCGCTATGTGTGCACCTCTGGATCTTCAAAGCGAGTGCGAGAGTGTTCGCTTCCAGGGAGTTTCCAGACACAGAACTCCGCCGGATTATGCAACTGATGAGGTAGCGTTCCGGGTATTCGTATGAGCGACAGGGGGCTCGTGTATCCACTCCGGTCAGCGAAATCGACATCTTTTTCTCTCGTCGGTTCTCTGCAAGATGGTGCAAAAAATCCCGGCCTTCTTACGACACGATTAAGTACCAGAAAGTCCTTCCCTCGCGCACTGGGATTGTCGAGCTGATGCGGGAAATCGGCAAATTGAAGAGGAAATCCATCCCCACCATATGTCCACTAGGTAAACCTTGTGGGGAAGGCCAGGAACTATCCAAAGAACGAAAATTACTCCTTTTCCCAATTCTCAGTTCTTACCGACTTTAACCTCGATTAAGAGTCCCGCAACAAAGTTCAAACCGTCCAATCGAATCGCTCAAGAACTAACAAAAAGTCAACAGCAAATTCGGTAAAATTCCAGAGCGGTAAAGTACCAAGTAAATCCCAGGATGTCACTGTCGAATCCGAATGAAGAGAGATCGGTATCTTGTGACACGTGCGGAGCAGCTCGGTGGAAAACTGGTGCTAAAAGGGATATAATGAAAGATTACGCAATCTTACGGCTCTCTCGTGTCGTCGGTTTGCCCTCTGGAATAATGAGGAGCGTGTGGAAGCGCGGGCGTTGTCCGGTCGAGCGAGAAACTACTCGGGAACACCGATGCCGCAGGTCGTTTCAGGAAACGTTGCATTAACCGGTCGCCCGTCACCTCCATCTTCCACTCTCTCGCTCTTTATCTTTTTCGCACGTGTACACTCACCGTCCAGCCACGCGGCATGCAAAAAGAATAGCCGATGCCGCGGGAGCACAGCTAGCGCAAGCAAATGCGCTTGGAATCCACTCGACCCGCGCCAGGAGGAGCGCAGCTGCGCTCTAATGCTATTCATTATTATTGCATTAACCCGGCAAAATTCTAGCTCCCGCAGCCACGCGCGCCCGGCTATTCCGCAATGCTTAATGATAATCCCGAGAGAGAGAAAGAGAGAGAGCATCTTACTCTCCCTTGAGTTGATACTTCCGTAGCGGCGTCAGTGGCTGCTGGGTGTGCGTTTATGGTTTTCAGGTGACGTCCGCCGCTCGAAAAACACTCGGGTACCGGCGAGTACATACTTTGCATTCCCGGCGGCCAAGCAGCTTCTTCCAGGAAGGAAACTTATTTTCTACCGCGCTCTTTGGCTATAGTCTCGTTTCCCAGAATGCAGTGGGGAAAATATGTCTACGGCATCCGTGGAATTGAGATCGTCAAGAAAGCTTTTGGGTCTTCGCGGAGAATTCTACTCGACGGAAGAGCCCAGCTTACCGCCAGACGAATCTTAATTCTGAGATTAACATTTTCAGAGAACTTATTATTTGCTATCGTTTGCTTTGGCTAGCCTGGTTTCCCAGAAGCGGTAGGCGAAGTATGTCCCACGGGCTCCCTGGAATAGAGATCGTGAAGAAAGCTTTGGATCTGTGTAAGATGGCAATTGTGTGCGACGGAGACTCGATGCCTACCGGCCGGCGAATGTTAATTCCCAGACCGTGTGCCTTCGCCGAGCGACGATGTATGGCTATGGGTTCGGGGAAAAAATGTTTTGCCCGATCGCTTCTTGGACCGACGCCAGGTATGATTTCATCCGGTCGATCCGTCTTGACCATGTCCTGCGAAGCGCCGACGGTCCGGTGTCTTTCGAGTTCCGAGTCTGTTCGTTTGATTCAAGTTCGGCGGTGGTGGATCGAAAGCTGCCAGCTCGCAAGTAGAGAAGCCGGTGATCCGCTGATCCGTGAAATGTCAGCGGCGTCAAATGCACCCGTATCTCAAAGTTCTCGTTAAAACGCGCTCGCTCGCCTCGTCACGCGCCATTTCATTTAATTTCAAAACTTCCTGGCGACTCGCGATCACCCCACCGACGCAAAATCCTGACCAGTGCCCTGCACACCGCTGCCCTTTCCAATGCGACTCCTGCGAGTCTCCATTTGCCAAGTAGGAGATAACGTTGCTTGCCCGCACTCTCCTCTACAGCCGTGTGGCGTGGAAAAACATTTAAAAAACACGAGCTAAACAGCGCTGAATAAAGTGACCCAATTAGGGACTAACGTGGCTTTTGCCAGGTTTCGTAATTAACCCTTTGAGCTCGTGGTAGCCCCACCAGGACACAGTGTGTACTTATTTTCTCATATGCTGCTGCATTTCAAACAGGCGGAATATTTAAATTATGTAATAATAAACTAACGCTGAAATAACTAAACATTCATTACGTAAATTCGAAACTTCGAAATTGAATTGCTTGTGAATAAGTAATACACTCGAATTTCTTTGGTAAAGGTAAAACAACATCCTAACAAAAAGATATTAAAATATTTCGCCAGATTGCGAAACATTCCACACTGGACCGAGAAAAGCTTTTAGTGGATTGAAGAAATATTAATCAATCGAATGCAATGCTGCAATATTGGAAACACCTTACACCAAGTAGATTCCCACGAAACGTACACATAGAGTCTCATGCTAGTTAAATCCCAGAGTGCATTTCGAGGTACCGTTTTCTCCCAGCACTCGTAAAGGAAGCGCCGACACTCTAATTCCTTAAAAGCAGTTCGGTTTCAGGTAGGTTTGATGAATCTTGGAGATCGAGCGGCTGTTAGCACTCGCGCGGCCGACGTGGACCGAAAGGAAGAAGATTTCTCTTCTGGAGTCGCGCACACGTATTTCTCGACCGTTACCTCACGAGAGCGGCAGTTGCAACTCTCTAATCGGACCCCCGTACTCGCTAAGGAATTCTCTTAGCGGCGATCTCGTAATTAACCTGTGCACATCGTTTACCTCTCGTCCTCTCCCAGCTTCTCGCTCGCTTCGCATTTGCGTTTCAAGTTCGTTACTTCGAGTGTCCGACTTCTTCACGGACTTCTCTCTTACCTATTACTGTCGAACCTTTGACGTTCAGCGCAACTGAAGGCCCCAATTACACATTTGGGTCTTTAAACACACCTTTGCTAAATTTCAACCGGCTTCCCAATGGAACGCCGGGACTCCAAGGTGTGCGCATTCAGGAGTGAACTCGACGCGATGACGAAGGATGTGGAGAAACCCGAAAATGTTTCAGTATTATCAGTAATTCGTAGAAAAGTCAAGAAAGTCATTTAAAGAAATAGATGTACAATGAAAACGATTTAAGAACATAAAGATTAAGAATACGGTTTCAAGAGAGCTCGCAAGATCGTTTCCAACATCTAAGAGGGAGAGAAAAACCTTTTCCACCGACCGAAAGGTAAAAAGAAGTAAACAAGAAGAGAAGTGGTTAATTCGTACCTGAATTGATGCTCGAAAGAAGCCTAGTTCCACCCGAAAGCTTTGCATCGCCGCGAAATTAAAAGACGAAACCTTTCCACCAAGATTTCAAGTACGCGCGCGTGCCGGTGAAGGCAGCGTCTACGAGGCACTAATTACTGCGGCGCAGTATCGAGCCCGGTGGCGGAGCACATTCCGCCAGCGTTTTTGGACGAGAGCTCTCCTAATGAACGTGACTCGAATAAAGCGCATTTCCGGCAGCACGCCACCCGCCCAAACGATTTCCTGTGTCATACCGATCTTCATGCCCGGTGGTCGAGTGCGCAAGATTGATGTAACCAAATTACAATGCCCCCCCGGAGTGATTAAAGCTAATTCCCAGTGTGGAACTACGACAAACTTCCACTGACTAAACAAAAGGCCTGACGGATTGCTAGGTTCAGGCGGGAATTCCTACGCTCATTTAGACGGACCTCTTTTCTGCCAATTTCCAACAGTGTTATCGCATTGAAAGGCCGAGTGACCGGGGCTCGGGGAGTTCCCCCATTAATCATGCCTTGCTCCCAAATGAACGCGATGCTTTACACGCACGATGACTCGCCAGGCGAGCGCGAGGGGACGTATGTTTGGACCCGCGGGTCACTTCCTCGCGAATCTCCAAGCTATTCTTGGCATCGTGCACCTTTTTCGGAATTAGCTATTCCCTTCGTTCGAGTCCCTTTTTGACTCCTCGGACTCCGTCAATTTATGACGTGCAATCGTGCATCTGCGTACCAGCTTAATCTTTTCCGCGTTTCTCTCCGGCTCTTGTTTCCTTCCTTCGTTTCGGATGGCGCTCTTTATTACGCTATCATAAATTTGTACATTTCCGCATCTGGTACGCACATGCCTGTCCCAAGGGTCCGACGCACCTAGGATTAGCGACCGATTCCGAGCGCACTCAGGGTTATCCTTATTGCACCCAGGTAACCCGGTGGCTACCCGGCCGCGGCTTCGCCCGGGCGCGGAAACCCTGCCTCCCCCTTCGGAGGTGCCAAATTTTCCTGCCCTTCTGGCCACCTCTATCTTCACTTTCGCCACCTCCTATTTTTTCTCCAACACGCCCTTCCTACCCTCCTCTTCAGCTCGGAGGGCGTAATTTTGATTCCCTCTCTACATTTTTGGAGGCAGCGACTTGACTCCTTCCCTTCAAGGACTTTGAAAGGGGGATGTCCCTTAGCTTTTAAAAGTGCGTTTTTCACCGATTTTAAGTCAGTTCTAGTCCAGCGAGCGATCACTATTGATTACGAAAAGACAGCAGACAAACTATTTCGTCTGATTTTACGGAGTGCTATTCACTCGTACTTTGTCTTCGCATTTATTCGAGAGTCACGAACGCGTCGTGACTCTACACTCTAAGCTTATTCGCGTATCCATTGTCAAGGGGAGCGGCCAGAGATGCTTCTCCTCTTCTGATATTAATTTGAATAAAGTGGTTTCGAAAACGAAACTTATACCGGAGTGTCCAGAAAGCCATTCTTTCAAATCGGGACTTCCTAACATTTGGTCCTTCGAGCCGGATACGCGAGTTATCACTGGATAGTTCCTGGCTAGACTCAACAAGGAATCGTAGCAGACGCAATATTCGCTGCTAAACATTGGACAACCTCAGGCGCAAGAAGCCTGTCCAGTCTCGTCCTACTATTGGGATACTTGGACGCATTTGGCATCACTGCAGCAACCAGAGGCCTGATCGGCGCAAGTGATAACTGGGGAGGACTCATCTCTACCTGGACATCACGTTCCTGCGAGCCGTCGGACCGACGGTGTTTGGCTGAAGAGGATTTCGTCTCCACGCAAGGGTGAGTCGAGAATTGCATACATTCGAGCACTGTGTTAGCATCGGTTTTCTTAAAATCATGGATCAATTGAAACCTCTCATTGGTGAACGCGCTCAAGTCAAGGCAGCTTTGACCCGTTTTAGTAAATATTTCGAGGGAGTACAGGATTCTACACCCATAGACGTATTAGAAAGCAGGCTAGACAAGGGCTTAGAATTACTTGATAAGTTCGAGACCGTTCAAGGCAAAATAGAATTTCTAGCCGATCCCAACGACCTCGAGGAAACCTCCAAGAATGAGGAGGAGCGCGTTAAATTTGAGAGTTTGTATCATAATTTAATGACGAAGGTGAAGCGATACATCAAAGGCGCGCAACCGGAGACTAGCGGTGCGGGCGCTTCTCGCCCCGAGGTCCATTTGGTGTCAACTCCGAGTATTGCGGAGCCACCATTGTCGGTACGATTACCGACGATAGCGTTACCCACCTTTAATGGCGAGCGTGATCAATGGGTTCGATTTCGGGAATCTTTTGAGTCGTTGATCCATTACAACGAATCGTTGTCGAACATTCAAAGGTTTCATTATTTGAATTCGAGCATTTCCGGAACTGCTACACGCGCAATTCGCTCATTGGGCATTTCCGAAGCCAATTATCTGACCGCATGGCAGACATTGAAAAAGCGTTACGAGGATTCTAATTCCCTCATAGATCATCACACCAAGGCACTCTTCGAATTACCTTCTCTAACAAAGGCCTCGCACGTTGCTCTACGACAAATGGTAGACGACGCCACGAACCATTTGGCTGCGTTAAGAACGTTAGGTGAACCGACAGACTCATGGGGTACGCTGCTTCTAAGATTAATTTCCATGAAATTGGACAATAGCACTAGGAGCGAATGGCAGCGACATTCCCAAACCCTTGTGGGGAAACGAAGGTTCGAAGACCTCGTTAATTTCCTCGAAAGACATTGTCGGGTACTCGAAGACTCCGCGTTCGATTCGCGATCGCAATACCCAAAGCCGAATCAGGCAAATAATAACGCGACACACAAGCGATCGTACAATACGAGCTCCCTCGTAGTTAATGTGGAAAACTCTTGTCCACTATGTAAGGCAAGTCATCGACTTGCCGATTGTGACGGGTTTACGAAACTCGCTGTTCCCGCGCGGCGCGCAAAGGCCATGAAGCTCCGCGTTTGTTTTAATTGCTTGCAAACCGGCCATTTGAATCGCGAGTGCAAGGCTTCCAATTGCCGGAAATGTGGGAAAAATCACCACACTTTAGTTCACATCGAGCGCAGCAATTCGCCTCCGGCGGAAAGGCCTTCAGCCTCTGATGAACCCGCCAAAATCATGGACACACAGGCATTATTGTCGCATTCGGCTAACAATCCTGATCGAGTGGTTCTTTTGTCAACCGCTATTGTCCACATTGAGGATTCGCAAGGAAGCCAGCATCAGTGTAGGGCGCTATTAGATCAAGGTTCCCAGGCCAATTTTATTACGGAGGCGTTTGCGAAAAGGCTGAATTTACCCATGCAGGCGGTAAATACTTCAATCTCGGGCATCGGGCGCACCTCACACGCTATTCGTGGAAAGGTAGAGGTAGCATTGTCATCAATGACCACCTCTTTTAAAAGGGCCTTCCAATGTCTGGTCATCCCAAAAATATCGGGGAGCATTCCAAATTTTTATCTAAACCAGGCCGCACTCCCAATACCGAAAAAATTCGCGCTCGCTGACCCTCACTTTTGCACTCCCCGCGAAGTAGACTTGTTAATAGGTAACGGGCTCTTCTGGGACCTCATTTGCATCGGTCAGCATCGATTAGGCCCCGGATATCCTATAATGCAAAAAACGCAGTTAGGGTGGATACTGGCAGGCGAGCTCAATTCCAATCATGCGCCAACTAAGGAAAAGGTTCTTTGCCATCTCACCACAAATGAGCAACTGCAAGCAGACCTTAAAAAATTTTGGGAGATTGAGGAGCTCTCATCTCCTTCCACGGGATTGCCCCCATTAGATCCCTCTGATCCTTGCGAAGTCCACTTTGCTGAAACCACCGTAAGGGACAATGACGGTGCGTACATAGTCAGCATTCCCTTCACCAACCAATTAGGTGATCTTGGGGAATCTCGGAAGATGGCCGAGAAAAGGCTATATGGTTTAGAGAGGAAATTCGAACGAGTGCCTGGTCTAAAACCAGAATATGTCAAATTTTTGTCCGAGTATCATGAGCTCGGGCACATGACGGAGGTTGCCAATGAGCGGATTCGGGAAAGCGACCCTGCGTACTACCTACCCCATCACGCGGTATTTAAGGTCTCCAGCACAACCACTAAGTTACGAGTCGTTTTCGATGGATCAGCGACAACCTCATCCGGTCTATCGTTGAATCAAGTCCAACGCGTTGGGCCGATTGTCCAGGACGACTTGTTCTCTATTGTATTGCGGTTGCGAAAAAATAGATTCGTGATCTCGGCAGACATCGCTAAAATGTATCGTCAGGTTCGGATTAAGCCTGAAGAGCGGCGTTTCCAGCGTATTTTATGGCGTCCTCATTCTTCCGAAGCCATCAAGACTTACGCGCTGAATACCGTCACCTACGGCACGGCCTCGGCTTCCTATCTCGCGACACGCGTATTGCGTCAAGTAGGCGAGGATGTTTTGGAGAAATTTCCGATGGCTGGTCGTGCAATTATCCGCGATTTCTACGTGGACGATCTGCTCACGGGCGCCGACACTTTGAGAGAAGCTCAGGATCTCAAGGACGACATCACCAGGATCCTCGCAGCCGCTGGATTCGAGTTGCGGAAGTGGGCTGCAAATGATTCGCGCATCCTAAATCACCTGGGAAATCAAGTCAGCGTTGCCATTGACGCTGACAAGGATCCCAAGACTTTGGGCCTTTTATGGAGCCCTGCCGAGGATTGCCTACGCTATTCCGTACCGCCTCCTCCCCAGCGCAGAATCACGAAAAGGAGCATTCTTTCGGAAATAGCGCAGCTCTTTGATCCTTTGGGACTAGTTGGACCTGCTCTAATTCAGGCCAAAATATTAATGCAGAAGCTCTGGGAGCTGAAGACAAATTGGGATGAAGCCCTACCCCTGGATCTCCACAACCAATGGGAGACCTTTAGAAGTGAGCTTATTGCTCTAAATTATCTGCAGATTCCCCGGCCAGCATTGGGAAACAATTTCTGCAACATTCAATTGCACGCATTCTGCGATGCTTCCGAAAAGGCGTACGGAGCATGCATTTATCTTCGTTCGCAAGATCGGCAAGGAAATTCGACTTGCCATCTCTTATGCGCGAAATCCAAGGTGGCTCCGCTCAAAACTATTAGTTTGCCACGTTTGGAGTTATGTGGTGCTCTCCTATTGTCCAAATTGGCCGCTAAAGTGCGATCTGCACTCTCCCTGGATGTCCAAAGCGAGCATTATTGGACGGACTCTATGATTGTCCTCGCTTGGATCAATTCTTCTCCAGCGAAATGGCGCACCTTCGTTGCCAATCGGGTAACGAAAATCCAAGAGCGCACGAAAGGAGAATGGCGGCATGTGTCATCGCAGGATAATCCTGCCGATATAATTTCAAGAGGAATCAATCCCTCATTACTGGCAACAGCTTCCATCTGGTGGCATGGGCCCACCTGGATCATCCAGCAACCAATTCACTGGCCCAACCGATCTATTGAAGTCCGGGAGCTACCTGACGAGAAGATTTCCGCTGTCGCGATGATTGCACTGACCAGCCTAGATTTGAGCATCTTCGAGCGTTATTCTCGAGCGAGAAAATTATTCCGTGTCGTGGCCTATTGTATTCGATTTTATAATATAATCCGAACACGTGCTCACAATCGCAAACCCATGAACAAGGACAATGTCATTCCCACCGCAGACGAATTCGATTCGCAGAATCTATCAATTGAGGAGTTAATCCACTCGGAGAACCTTCTAATTAGACTCGTCCAAAGGCACTATTTTTCGTCTGAAATAGCTCATCTTATTAATGGGCAAATGATCCCCAAGAAAAGTCCGATAGTTTCTTTGTCTCCTTTTCTGGACAAATTCGGGCTTCTCAGGGTGGGCGGTAGGCTACGTAACGCCCCTATTCCGTACGAACAGCAGCATCCGGTTATCTTGCCCGCTAAGCATCAATTGACACTGCTTCTCATTGAACAGGAACATGTGAGATTACTTCATGCAGGCTGCCATGCTGTCATGGCCTCTCTGCGTTCTAAGTATTGGCCATTGTCATGCAAGAACACTGTAAAGGGTGTATTACGCACCTGCGTGAGATGTTTCCGCGTAAAGCCAACTAGTCTTGAATATCTCATGGGCGAATTACCAGCTGATAGAGTTACTCCTTCACGTCCATTTTCTATCTGTGGCATAGACTATGCAGGGCCCTTCCTAATTAAGGAGCATTCACGCGCTCGTGCCTCTATTAAAACGTACATGTGCGTGTTCGTATGTTTTTCAACCAAGGCGGTTCATTTGGAATTAGCCACCGATATGTCAACCGACTCCTTTTTAAATTGTTTAAGGCGTTTTATTGCCCGACGAGGCCGATGTACGCGCATTTATTCCGACAACGGCTCCAATTTCATCGGCGCTAGGAACGATTTAAACGCATTAGGTGTTCTTATTTCGGACAAGGGACACAATACTAGGGTCAAATCATTTTTAACCCTTGAACACATTGATTGGATTTTAATCCCACCTGCAAGCCCAAACTTTGGCGGCTTATGGGAAAGTGCGGTCAAGTCAGCGAAATACCATTTAAAGAGAGTCATAGGTGAAACGCGTCTCTCTTATGAGGAATTGTACACCGTGCTAACACAGGTCGAATCATGCTTGAATTCTCGACCACTCTGTGCTCTCTCTGAGGATCCAACCGATTATTCGGCACTGACTCCCGGCCATTTCCTCGTCGGAGAAGCATTGGCCTCATTGCCTCATCCTGATCTCCGCGAGGTCAAGCTTAATCGCCTGAATAGGTTCCAGCTCCTTCAGCAAATGTTGCAGCATTTTTGGGCCCGATGGCAGACGGAATACCTGCACCAACTCCAGCAACGCAACAAATGGCGATGCTCGACTCCTGCCAAATTTGGTCCTGGAACTCTGGTCATCATCAAGGAAGACAACACACCCCCCTTGCGATGGCGCTTGGGAAGGATTACGGCGCTTCATCCTGGGAAGGATAACGTGACACGTGTTGTGTCAGTCCAAACTTCACATGGTCTCACCAAGAGGCCCGTTTCCAAAATATGTGTCTTACCCTGCGGCGATGACCCCTCTTATTAAGTGCTACCCCTTTTTATATCATTATAACTTGACGCAGCTATGTCTAGGTAGCCAATTATTTTTATTTTGCGCTTATTTCGCGCTTCGCTTTGATATTACATATATTATTATATCGTATTCATTTTCTTAATCGACTTATGATATCTTTCCGCTATTTTATTGCGATTTTCTTTGCGTTTTCATTAATGTGCGCATTTATTATATGTTCAATTTGCATAGTCCTTTAAGTTCGATTATGCTAACCTCGTTTACATCTATTCGATTACAACTGTCGCGTATTTTTGAATATGTTATTAGGCAGCGTGTTGATACTTTCCGTTGAACTCAAGCGTTCAAGGTGGGCGGGATGTTTGGACCCGCGGGTCACTTCCTCGCGAATCTCCAAGCTATTCTTGGCATCGTGCACCTTTTTCGGAATTAGCTATTCCCTTCGTTCGAGTCCCTTTTTGACTCCTCGGACTCCGTCAATTTATGACGTGCAATCGTGCATCTGCGTACCAGCTTAATCTTTTCCGCGTTTCTCTCCGGCTCTTGTTTCCTTCCTTCGTTTCGGATGGCGCTCTTTATTACGCTATCATAAATTTGTACATTTCCGCATCTGGTACGCACATGCCTGTCCCAAGGGTCCGACGCACCTAGGATTAGCGACCGATTCCGAGCGCACTCAGGGTTATCCTTATTGCACCCAGGTAACCCGGTGGCTACCCGGCCGCGGCTTCGCCCGGGCGCGGAAACCCTGCCTCCCCCTTCGGAGGTGCCAAATTTTCCTGCCCTTCTGGCCACCTCTATCTTCACTTTCGCCACCTCCTATTTTTTCTCCAACACGCCCTTCCTACCCTCCTCTTCAGCTCGGAGGGCGTAATTTTGATTCCCTCTCTACATTTTTGGAGGCAGCGACTTGACTCCTTCCCTTCAAGGACTTTGAAAGGGGGATGTCCCTTAGCTTTTAAAAGTGCGTTTTTCACCGATTTTAAGTCAGTTCTAGTCCAGCGAGCGATCACTATTGATTACGAAAAGACAGCAGACAAACTATTTCGTCTGATTTTACGGAGTGCTATTCACTCGTACTTTGTCTTCGCATTTATTCGAGAGTCACGAACGCGTCGTGACTCTACACTCTAAGCTTATTCGCGTATCCATTGTCAAGGGGAGCGGCCAGAGATGCTTCTCCTCTTCTGATATTAATTTGAATAAAGTGGTTTCGAAAACGAAACTTATACCGGAGTGTCCAGAAAGCCATTCTTTCAAATCGGGACTTCCTAACAACGTAAACAAAAATTCGGATTCCGGCGGGCAGTAAAAGCCGAACTATTTCTCGTTGAGCACTGTACTAAGGTCGCCAATCGCTGGTAGCGAAGATCGTTCGACGCCAGGAGTATGGTGTACAAGGATCCAAGACAGCCATAAACTCCTGTCACTTTAATATTTTTACTTCCAAGCTTGAGAGGCAATCTTCTGAAATCGAAGTGAACCTATAACCCTCGCCGGATCGGGGCGCTTTCGTCCTTCCCGTTTAATGGCGAGAGCCTTCCCTCTCTCGACTGCGAAGGATGGAGCCGAGCAGATGGTTAGGGGCATCTGTGTGTGTACGTGTAAACGTGCTTCCTCGAGCTCTAATGCTCTCAGCCGGCGAGCTGAACGCGAACTGAACTGGACGGATGTGCGTCAATTAGAACGCCGCTAATTCCCGGAGGTTGTGACCTTCCGGCTCTTTCCTCCTCCGTCTTATTCCGGCGGCGGTCGCAGCCTGCCCCCCTTTTTTACGATATATGTATGCGTCTGCGTCCCACGTACGTAGGTGGCAAGCAGTAATGAGCGGCGAGGACCTGAGTGCCGCTTTGCCAGAAGTAAATGCAGCGATTAAAGCTCTCACAAAGTTATTGCGAATGCTGAATGCTTCCAGTGGCAGATTTATGTAGCCAAGTGTAACTGTTTCTGCAAGTCTTTCTATCAACAGCGCAAGCCAATCTTGACTACATTTAGTATCAATTTTCCTAAAATTGTCATCCCTTTCAAGCTAACAAATGTTGATGTGGACACATCTTGCATAATAATATAAATTATGATGTGTGGAAAACAAGTACCAGAAGAGTTTTCGATTCCTGATCTAGAAATAGGGAAAAGGACTGGACCAATAACGCGAGCGCCACTGGCATCGGCGAGTGTGTCAATGCCGAGGGAGAATGCCAGTGATCTCGTTTCTTCTCCACGAGGCCAAGGATCATCTAGCATGTACAGCCCGTTCAAAGGATCCTGTTCGAAACGGTCATGTAAACAAAGCCGGGAGACTAACAAAATCGTTTGAGCCCGTGGTACACGTCCATACAACAATATGCGTTGCCAGGTTCTCTGTGTCTGGCAACATGCAACCAACGATCTTTGAAGGTTACACCCGATATTCCGGACCCTTTTTTCACCGGCCTCTATTTGCACTGACCAGACGCATTAAGTCGCTCGTTCACGATGTTTGGGGGCTATTGCTTTTCCCCTGGCTAACTTGGCCCAGGTTCGCTCGCCAGCATATCGTGTATACACAATGCGCGCGAAGCTGCCGGCGAACGTGCGCGCGTGATGTTTTCGGAGCGGCGCACACGATTTTTATTAACGTCAGAACGAAAGGTCCCTTGCCGATTAAACTACATCCTCCAGTGCCGAGGGTGACTTTTTATCGCATTTTTTCCAACCGCCACTTGAACGACCAAATTCAATATCGATGGGTGTGTACGAAGATCGCTAAGAGTTTGCCTGCCAGTTAGTCGAGTGTGGTAGAATACGTATAGTTTGTTCGGATAATCTTAAATTGTCATATGAACTTTGCTGAGTTCGTTGCTAGGATAATGTGTTCAATTGGGAAGTCTAACAATAAATTACGTTCAAAGTTAGAAAAGTAATAAATTTAAAAGCTCTAGTCGAGAATAGTGTTCTTCGACTTATTATTAATATTAATATTAATTCCCGCCGAAGCGCAACAACTGCGCTGGCGAAACTGAGAACACAAGCTGCCGACGCGTCGAATCGTTGCGGTCTTCGCGAGCGCGCCGAGTGTTTTACTGTGTCAATTGATTTGGCGTTTGACGGGGCTGCTTGATTGCGCCGGCAAGTGAAATAGGAATTTGCGTGAAACCGGAGAAAGATTGGCGTAGTCATGCCGCGCACACTGATTCCTGCCAGCCGCGATGGGATCTGCGAAAGGAGTCACTGCATTGACTGCGACTGACTCTGACCGGGGTCAATAAGTGGAGGTCAAACGTGCGCGACTCTCCCGTATCGAATTAGCCGCTCTCGCGGAGAAATTGACCCACGGGCCAATTATGTACACGCTCTCCGTGAATGCTGCCTCGGATCTGCCGGCTGAGTCACACACTTTGTACTGCGATCAAAGATCAATCTGCCTGTCATTCGAAACGCTTTCGAAAATTATGGGTGCGATTCCTCGCTGCGAGCCTGATAAACCGAGTGGATTTCACTACGCGACTTTATCTGGTATATTTCATAAAAGCAGCCGCTTGCATCTAATGCACTATTTACCATGATTATATGTTAACCCGTTTAGCATACCCGTTTATCTTGGTCCTTAGTAATCCCATTTAACTTTAATTTCAGCTTTATTAGTGGCTATTCCTCAATGGGTAAGTGGAAAGCTCCGTTTTCCTAACTATTAAATGCAATTCCTTGCTACTTCGCAAATGCGTCTAGCAGAGCGTGCTTCAATGACAGTGCAAACAGATTTTCCCAAATGGAAAGGGAAATATACTGGAGAATCGTCCCGGTACTCTATTACGGCGACATCTTGTCTGCCTATACATTACGGTTTCGCTCTCCTTCCACTCAACACCGCAGTCTTTTCTTTGCGGCATACACTCCCCCGCCCTGTTTGCACTGTCGGTACCCAACGCATGACGACCCTCCTTCTGCAAGGCATGTCTTTCGTCTGCGCACACTCCGAAATCTTTTGGGGTCACCACGCGCGCTGTAATGCGCGTTATGCGAACTTAATGTCAAGGCAAACACGCCGGGGAAATAGCATGCGGGGGTGCCGTGGGGAGGGGCTGATCGATAATTCGTAAAAAAAGAGTCGCTTTGGAAGTGCCGCTGGCTTCAGCCCCGAGTGCATGACAATCTTGATGATTGAAAGTGACCGCTACCCGTCGCAGACATTCCGCGAATCTCCCGATGATGATTGATTAGGTGTGCCGGGTCATTAAAGAATACGCGCGTGCAAAAACCATGTGATTTGCAATGCTATATCTAGCGTACAGCAGAATAGCCAGTGGTTTTTCTATTGGTGAGTGAAGCCGGAATGTTTCCAAGTTCGTTCGGTAGATTACGCTTATATTGGCGTCCAAGAAAGATAATTGCAAAATCGATATCTGTTGTGTGATCGATGAAACGTGGGCGCCTGCCGTTGGGGCTCTCTTGCGTTGTCTGAACTGTGGCCTGACTTCGACAGTTTCCCTTCGGCTCGAACTCTCATTTCGCTTGATGACTTGCCTCCAAAGTGTTTACGGTCCCCTCTCGTCCCTTTCGGTTAGGGATCGATCAGGGAAAATGAGGTGGGATTAATCTTTACATTGGTTGGATAGTATTTCTCTAATGAACCATTAGCAACGAGAATGTCCAATTCCTTTGCAGTGTCTTGGTAGGAATTCGATATGTCCTCCAAAGAAACTAAGAGAACAAACACACTTGCACTGTGATTGCTGAATGTTGTCTAATCGAAAGGAATCGGCTCATACTTAATGCGTCACGAGAGTTTGTTAGAACTAAAATTCGTGAAAACTGAAATGGCCTTACAATTTTGGAATTAGCTATTATTAAATTTCTGCCAATTCCACTAACTAATTAACGCACACGCGGATTGTATTATTTCGGCACGTGTATGTACTTTAGCCCGATGAATTGCTGGTTTCAGTGAATCACTCATATTTGATGAAAAATCCAATAACGGTGGGTGTTGCTTAAGGTAGTACTTCATAGAGATATTGCACATGAAATAAATGACGAAGTGTAGGAGATTTATATAGGAATTTGATAAGCTTACCAGGCTTCCTGCGCGAGCTCCAAAGGACAGGAGGATGCGCGGCGGCGGCGGCGGGGTTACCTGCGGAGGCAGCCAGCTTGACTGCGTTCCGCGTACCTGGAACACAATAAATTACCAAAATATAATTCACTCGCCACGTAAACTCAAAGATGCTTAGACTAAAATGAAAGAAGATTTAAGCCAGTCAATGTACGCCAATAAATTAGAATTATTGATATCAGCAAAAATGAAATGAATATACAAAGAATATTAAGAGTATTACATTGGCGATATAATACAATATTTAGAAAGCTGTAAAATCGACGCATGTGTTTTCTAGGGTCAGTCATTGTTCGACTTTTTGTTTAATCTTGAGTTACAGACCTACATGGAGTTATTCCATATTAATGTGTCATCACCATTCTACAATGGGACTTTTAATCGTTTTCGTTCCCTTCCTTGTTTCAAGAACATGTAGAATGGTTCCGCCGCCAATTTTGCCGGCTTTCAACTGTACTGTAATATCAAAGGTCGTGACACTCCAAACTTCTATAAGCCACTCAACACCGAGCAGGCCCGCCACATAATGGGAAAGTTTCATCTGCGTGTTCTGGCCGATTCTCCTTTGGCGCGTCTGGTGCGGTCGACTCTCGACACGCTCGTGCGGAAGGTCGGCACTCAATGCGCCAGTGAACAGCTATTAATTTCAATCGCAGCACCGAGTTCGTCGAGTGAAAAAGGATAATACGATTGGCAGAATAGGAGATTTACGGCCGATATTCGACAACGTACATTATTCCAAATTCACCCTTCAATCCTTCTCGCTCTCCAGGCATCTCGGCTTGGTTCGTCGACACCTCCGGAATTATGTCTCTATAAATTCACCTCCCCAAACTGGCCCGGCCATAATAAACCACGGCGTCCCACGTTGAAGCGGGCGACGATGAAACTGGGCGGTTGAAAAAGGGGTCGCCATCGATCTCGCTAACGACGCCGGATTTTCCGAGTATTGAATTTCGGGCGGGGAATAATTTTTCGTCCTCAGATCTCTGAATAGCGCGACTGAAGTATAGCGCCGGGTGAAGAAGAGGTGAAGCAGAGGGAGATAAAGAAGGAGCGACAAAGAGTAAGAGAGCGGTGCAGCGACAGCAGAGCGAAGCAAAGGAGCGATCATCCGTTTATCATTCGTGATAGCGAAGTGATACACGAGGCACTGTGTCAGATTACCTCGTCTTACATTGGCTTTAATAAGCCATCGATAATCCAGGCTGACAGTAGCGGTGGTCCACTTGCTACCCGAAGACCCCGTGCGCTGGTGGTCCCTCTACTTTTCCTCGCCCACCTCCTCCGCCGGCAGCGCTCTCGATCGTATTACTCAAACTACTTTTATCAGCTCAAGCGCCGCCCGAAACGATAAGCCAATGTATCAGACTTCAGCCGTGGCACGCGGACCTTTTGTCAATCAGAGTCTCTAAAGGCGAATCCCCATGATTCCATTGTGCGCGCACGTACACCACGGCGGAGAAAAACTTCATTGCATTTTCATCGAAGGCACACTCGGCCAACTAAAAAACGGGATTCTCGGCAAATTAGCCTGGCAAGCCGGCCCGGGCCAAGCCGACATTACGCATTCCGACAAACAGAGGGATTTTGCAAGTTACTAACTAGACTGGTCTCTCGGCGAGAATACGAAATTGAGTCTGTCGATCTGTGAGCAACATACAACCCTTGTCACGAAACACACAATCCCTGCTATTTAGATCGTGTTTGTAATCGCGTTTGACAAAGTATCAGTGCGAACTTCTGTGTGTTTGTGTGGAATGAAACAATCTTTTCATAATATAGATATTCTGTTACTACTCTGATGCAGTAGCATGCGGAAAACTAAAGGATGCTACTTTAACATTCAATTTCCTGGATATTCTTGCTTTTGCATTCGTCGACATTTACCCACGAGATTCCCAGCGAAATAATTAATTACACGGCCATTTAATTATAACTAGTAAACAATTTAATTGTCTCGACAATCGTAAATGCAAATGGTCCAATTCAGTGATTATATCAGTAGATTATCTTCCAGAGATCGCGAGTTAATGAAAATCAACAGTAATTCAAGGTACGCGTTAACGAAGCGTACAAGTTAAAAAGAACTCAAAGAAGGAACTAGGATCGTTCTCCGGTACTAGTGCAGCACTGCTCGGGGAGATCTAATCTTTTCGGTGTTCCAGGAAGTCTGGCGCAGGAAACTTTAGAGCGAGAGACCCCCGGCAGGCAGCTGCGTAGCCATTCTTCGTAGGAAGTTGGCTCGCATATGCATGGCCAACAGCATGCTGCAGGTGGATTCCGAAGAACAATAAGCATTCTATAGACACAGACGGAGCAAAAGAGAGGGAGAGGGCGAAACTGCGAAAGAGAAAAGAGAAACAGCATCGCATATGCTTATGCGCCGGAAATGTACACAAAACTAATTGCAAATTGACCACACGCGTCGAGCGGCCAGTTATTTCAACTCAAATGCGAGCCATAATAACAATACGCCGTCACGGATAAACACCAACCGGCCTGCAGTTCGACCACTGCGGGCTTGAACTACTGAACTTGTGCTTTGTTCCACCGACAGTTATCTTTATAAATGAATGCTGCTTTCACGAGTGCAATTGAATTAAAACTAAAACAGTTGAGCAATCCACTGTCGAGGAATTAATTCAGATAAAGCATTGTGTCTGGACTTTTTGACAGCGAATTAACGATATCGAATTCTGGTTCTGAAGATCGGTGGGAATGGAGGCGAATTCCAAAAAGTTACATAATCAATTTTACATTTAGGATCACTGATTAGTCCGTGCATGTTAAACCCAACCAAAGATGCCAGCGTTCCTCTCGAACCCGTTCCAGCCTAATTTATAGAGGACCCGAGCGACCATGGGACTTTAATTTGCAATGGACGGCGATAAGTGTACAAAAGGAGGAGTGGCGAGTCGAATCACGGTGAGAAAGGGGTCGGCAGGTGCAGCGTGCTCGCACCGAGTAACCCGAGGAGAAGAGGGAGACGTCGGTGAATGGAAACTTACGAGTGCAGTCCGCAGGCTCGTCGGTGCACTCGGGGCTGTTTCGCGCGCAGCAGCGGCAGGTGCAGATGCAGAAGAGTTTCTTCTTGGCGTCGCGACCGATCTGGTAGCGACCCCTGCGACCGACTGCCATAGCCGGGGGCAAGGAAAGGCTAGCCAGCCATGACACGAATTCGTTCTCCAAACGAAGCCGCCGCCGGCTACGGCCAAGATCGAAGAGGTGCGCGGGTACGCAAGATCAGCAGGACAGAGTGTAGTAGGAAAGCGACTAGCACGGCGAACGGCGAACCCACTGTCTTCCTGGGACAACGAGCATTAACTGAAAAGGGAAGGCGGCTGGCGTGCGTGCTTCCGCGCGATTCCTCATCCCACCAGCACCAACTACTCCTGTGTCCGCCTATTTCGCCTTATCCTTCGCCTGATATCGAACCGCCATAACGGCGACCTCCAAAAGGAGCGCCGCCGGTGCTTCTGATAGCCCTCGCCCAGCTAGGACAGGTTTGGATAAGGACACGTGTGGATTGGTATAGTAATCGACACGATTTTAGTATAAATAGCTGGCCTGGCCAATATATATGTTTCCCTGATTCAGGTCGAGTATAATGTATATTCACTTTCACAGCATCATAAAAATGAAAGGGGTAATCGGTATGGATAGGAAAAATATTGTTTGGTCGTAGTGGAACGACATTGACAGCCTCAGTGGTTAAACACTATAGTGGTAACATTAAATTAGTGGTTGTCTCGTAAGTTATTGGTACAAGTTGATCAACCTGCTTATTATACCAATGTAAACGACGCCTAAGTAGGGCCGGAAGCCCGCTCACTCGTTCGGCGATACAGACGTCAACGAAATCGACGAGCACGCGCACTTCGCTCTCATCGGGCTAATGGCTGCAATAGTAATTACCGTTCGCCAGGGCGGGGGCGAAATCGCTATTTTTGGTAACGCGGCCGAGCGCGCTTCGTCCTTCCCCGGCGAGGGGAATCGGGGTGACTAATCGTTTTCGATACCACCAGGAAACACACATTCGACACGCGCCCGGCTTCCCATCGACGTCACTCTGACGCGATGTGTCCCCGCCGCGTATTTTAGACACAGGCGCGCGTAAGCCGCATTACGGGAGATTCGGTCAGAGCGCCCCAAAGTTATTTCCGGCCTGATTTATAGAGCCATGTATTTCGGTCAGTTCCAAAAGCTCGGATTCAACCCGCTGTAATTTTTGGAGTGAAAGCTCGCCGGGTAGGTGGTTTTGCACACGACGCATTACTCGGCCGGCAAAAGTTCATTTCGCCCGGGCAATCTGTCATTAACAGTCACGGTAATTCCTGTGACTGACGCGTTACTGGGCTGTCTCTTTCACACGCGTATCCTTGATTCCTTGCGAGCGCTAATGAGAATGTTATTGTCCCATGCAAATGCCAAAGGCTCGTCGGCGCAGGAGAGCCCGTTTTGGCACAATGGCGACAGAATGGCTATGAGGAATAACGACAGTACTAACAATTAGCAGCCACGCTTGGCGTTATTTATATTTACAATTTCGTAATCCTTCGTTAAGTGGGAGGATTCTATATGACTGTAAGCATAAATCAAGCTTTTTAATTATAAGCCGTACGACCTTTACAATTTATCTAAAGGATCATTTGGGAGGCTGTTTTATTGTTTAGAACATGTACGACACGCGAATAATAATTCCTATTTGCATGCCGTTATTCAATCTTTATGTTCATTTTTGTTTCTCCATTCTAATTATATTCAACGTTTTCACATTTCAAATTAATTGCGTACTTTTCGTAAACTGTTATGCTCGAATAGTCCAGGCACAGTGCCATTTTTGTTTTGTATGTCTTCCCATAAAAATAATTTCTGCTCATTATATTGTAAGATAACGTCATGGAAGAATAAGCGTCGCTCGAAAAGGGACGCGAAACTGTAATCTAATTCCAGAAGATGGATATCATAGGCATATGGGAATACAGGCAAAAAAATGAGAGATGTCCCCCTTGTCGCGAACTTTAGTTGAAGCCGGCGAAAGCCCCGCTTGATGGACAGATGGATTTAGCGGTGTAAAAAGGTTCAAGGATTTTATCACGTCATTTCCAATACTCCTATTTCCAGGGCAGGTGAGCTGTTACCGAATGCTAGCGGCAGAGAATTCGATTTGGCGGGGACGACACATACCGAACATAACACGTGCCAGGAACACGAGGATCTCCCAGAGAACTTTCGAGTTTCCCGTCGCGGACAGGATCCCTAAGACGATCAATAATAATTTAAAGTTTTAGGGACGCCTGCCACTTGGCTTAATACCGGCTTTACCGTACGTGTCTCTGTGAATTATTGTGTGTACTAAGACGGTAGGGATTAGACTTACTGTAACAGGATATTAATATTTGCAGAAAATCTTAAACATTCTTTTTCTTTTTATAACTCAAAAGAACTTTAAATTACTTAATTCATAATTGTAATATGACTCCACCGTGGAAGGGGGAACATTGGAAACGTTTGAAAAGTGTACTCTTCCTTTTCCGACTTCCCCAAACACTGTCCAACAAATTTCCCATGCAGAAATATTGGGTTCCCTGTTTTCCAAGGATGGAAAATACCTCAACGAAGACGTCTACCCTTATTACGAACTGAGTCCAACTCCCGGCACCTGGAAACTAATTTTGCAACTTGCGCACCTTGGTCGATCAATGCTTTTGAAAGGCAATCCCTGTACAGAAACCCGTAGTGAAATATGAATAGACGAGCCACCATCTCCCTTAATTTTACATAACATCCTTTCCCCGAATAAAATCAAAACCCATTTGGACCATGGTGGAAAGCTCTCAGAGGAAAGCTGTGGGCGGACTTTTAGTCGGGCTATATTTGCGATGGGCGTTTATAGTGTTCGATCAATTTTTCACTTAGTTAGACCGCCAGCCCGAAAAGCTTCTCAATCCCTCTGCGATATTGAGTGCACTGGATGGCGCCACGATTTTCGCTGACAACCTTGTCGCAAGGGGGTGAGGGGGAGGCGCATCTACTGCTACCTCGAGAGTGTTTACTATATCGCATATTTCCTGGTAAATATTAGCCGAAGGTTTTCAGAAAGCACTCGCTCTACCAGCTAGCTTAGACATATGCGATTATTCTTGCCCCTAATGCGATTGTTCGTTCCTTTTACGTACGAAATGAAAACTGTATACACGGTTTCAAGATACAGAGTATTAAATTTGTTAATTCAATAGTAACGTATTGAAACAGGTATAGAAAAGAATTTAATAACTTTTGTTCATACCACACTCCTACTCAGATCACCGCTCAAACGAGGATCAATAGAAATTGGAGATTTTCTGAATTATGCTTATTATTTCAAACAACCTTGTAAAACTGATACAGATTATCGCAAAATAAGCAGAATTGAGACCCCTTTCCAAATTCTTATCGGGGCGGTAATCTTCGGTCCTTGTAAGAGAGGGTTGAGCGCCAAGCCCCCGACAAAGTGGTGCGGATAAGACGCGTTCGGCGATACCGATCAGCTGACTCATACGCATAATGTCGCAGGTCAGTAGTGCGCAATGTCGGATCGTTTCACAAAATACCAGCCAGTCACACGATAGTACGTAGGTTAACCATTCGCAATTCGATCGGACTATCGGGATACGCGACTCTCGCTATAGTATAGCGCACAATACATCCACGTAATGCATTCTTCTGTAACACGTAACGCTCGTCGCACCCTAAATCCCAATATCGCATGGGCGCGTCCGATCGATTTATGGATATCAGTGAAATTGGATCTTACTTAATCAAGCGATTTCTATGTATGGCCGAGCTACCTCCATTCATGTGCGATCGTCTTACACCATTCCGATATTCAAGAAAACTGGTTTTCCTAATAATAACTCTCTCGCGGCACAGTGATAATTTCCGCTGGCAATTTTAAACTTCGAAAATAGAGAATGAAGCTAGGGGAACGGCTGGCATTAAATACGCGAGAAATGGCGTAATTCCAAATGTAACTCGTTATATGTATAGCAGCGTAGATGCTAAATTGAGGCTCTGTTTGCTCAGGGGTGGGTGTCCGGTAGGCGGTACTCATCGATATCGCCGCGCTACCGGCAACGATCGACACTGCCTCTCAAGCCAATGAATTATTTTTGGATTGAGACTGATCGTTGCTACAGGGAATACCCCTACAATCCTGAATAATTCCCGCGTCCGATTAACATACCGCCATGCAGCAATTAATATGCATTATCCAGGGAGGAGGAATCGAGACCGCAGATTGCCGGGCGACTTCCTTGGAACTCACAAACGAGTTTCATTCACTTCTCCAGCGTGCAGGTCTCTTCCACGTTGCGCGCACGTGACCGAGGGGGAGCGCTGGGTTCAGGAAACCTCGTTGCCGAGGTAATCGCCAGTCCCAGGTGTCACTGGGTCATCCTGTTTTCCGAGAAAAGAAGGCGGGTTCTTTTCCACGGCGCTACAAGGTAGCAAGCGAGTAGTGCTACGGGAGCACGTAACATGGTGATCCGTCTGGCGAGGAGGAGAGCGCGAGGAGGTCTTTTTGCAGGGAGGCCGCCGCAGAGGGAGTCGATGGAAGGCCGGTTGCACGCCGCGTCCGCGTGCCAGTCGTATCAGGGAGATCTGACGAATTCAAAAGGCTTGAGCAGGCGACAATGGAGGACACGCTTTGGCCATTACCATTGCCATTACCATACTCAACGGTAGGGACATCGAGCACTCCGGCGATTCACTGCCAAACGAGACCTTGACACTAGCCTATTCAGCAGACCTCCTCCCGCCGGCCACCCCGCGCATCCTACACTCTCCAACCTGGAACTCCCATGTCGATGACGCTCCCAGTCTCGCCACGATATCTCCTGTCGAGCGACGTTCGTCGTTTCACCATTGTCACTGCGGTTCTACGACACCTTTGCGACAACTTTTTCGCAAGACGCGAGAGAGTACTTCTTTTTCTCAATGACAGTAATGCTTTAGGAATCGACCTCGTAAAAGGAGTGTCTGCTCAGCAGTAATTCAACAACACGTTCTCCTGCGGGCAGGGCGGACTATCTTGTAGAGCTTGTTTCACTTGCCAGCCAGTGGAACGGTTATAGTAGTTCGTGTTTACCCATTGCAGTTTCTTTCTACTGCACAAATGTGGCTATTGAGTGAAAACGAACAGTAAGACGAGTTCTTGCGGCTGACAGAGTTCAAGGACATTCTCAATATTTGATTGTACTAAAAGGATATTGCACGGACACGAGCAATAACCAAACATCAATTGCAGTAGAATTTAAACTAGTTTCAGATTTATTCAGAAATCTAAGTTCTCAAATTGAATTCATAAACGATTGCAACTTTGCATTCAATAGATAAGATTTGAAAACGCGAAATTATGCAGGCTGCCACTGGAACCATATATTAGAATTCCAGCGAAGGGTAATAAGTAATAAGAGGGAGGAAAACATTCCATCCCTGGTCCTATTTGGTTGAACAGAGCAACGGCTACGAAATACCCGAGCTCCAAACGATTTCCCAGGGCGCACCCCGACGGAGGAACGTCTTCCACATACTTGCAGTTACAGAGCACGTCGAGTTGCAGATGCGCTTGTCTAATTTGCGAGATTTTAGTTCCAGCCGCGCCAAGGGATGAACGGTATAAAGTGTTTCTACCTTCCGCTAAGTAAAGGACTTGCGTACCTCGGAACAACATGAAAACAAACATTAAAGGGGAACGCGTAGCCGAAGTTGGGCAACTCGTATCCTAACATTCCAGGTGTATCAGGTGATGCAGATAGACGCGACTTAGTTATGTTGGTGCTGGCGTCCACAGGCTTAATTATCTTGTTTAATTACATCGCGTTTTGTTTAGTACAACAAACAAACTAGTAGGACATTGCAACTCACTTAAAGAAAAGTACTAGATCTACAGGAAATGTATAAGTCGATGGGGTGTGTATATGCATTCGCATCGCCCTGTAAATAGCACAGTGCTTAGCTCGACGGGTTGGCGAAGGTCCGGAATAATAATAGGACGTTCGTCTCTACACTGACAAAGTAAGAGAGGCAAATACCGAGTGTCGTGCGGCTAATCATCCTTCACAAATCACTTTGACAAATCACTGGTATTATATAAATGTTCTTTTGCCATTTGTACTGTCCCATGGGTCTTACGGGGCCGTATGTAACGAGAATAGGCTCATTCCAAAAGGAGGAACACGCTTCGCACATTAATCCGAGATGCTACGGCGAGCGTTTAAAGCTTCTCAATGTATAACATGACTGAGAAGGACGCCTTTGCTCTTACTCATCGATTGATAATCCTCCTTTTCCCCTTCGCCGCGAATACCTCTCGATATATCTTTCACCGGTAAACAGGTATGTACATGCAAAATTAAACTTCCTTATCTTTAAAAGTACGGCAATCGAAGTAGAAAACAAGTGTACAATAAAAAATGAATTTCGTTTATGTTCAAATCCGGAGTTTGATTTTACTTTGAATAGTTCCCTATCGACAATATCTCAGCGGCATATCTGAAATCCTGAAACATATGGATTTATGACCGTACTTTGACCCTGGGAAAGTAGGGTAGTTTTGGGGCTTGCCGACAGTATCGTAAAGATTACGACTGTGGCAAAGTTTTGCAAAAGAATCTGGTTTAGTTTTTAAAAGGGGATTGATGATAGAGGAAACTTGATTTGGTATTCCTTCACGCTTCAGACTTGGAGATTTCGGTGTTTTGGAGTGGAAATATAATTATTCCAAATATAAATGAGTTATAAATATGTAAATAAATGAGAGGGTAATAATTCTCGATGGAACAAAGGCAAGAAACGCGTTTGCGCTTCTCGGAGCTAAGAACTTTCGGAGCTTTCGGGTGGAAATACACGCGCACACGTCAGCCGGACGTGTGCAAGGTGGGCGACGCGACGTCGTGGTATCACCGTCGGGCTTAATTGTGCCTCGTAAATTCTCCCGTTGTAAATGCAACGAAGCGGAACGGGTTACGTCACGGTGGGCAAATGTAATGCGCGGGTTCTCTGTAATATGTCATCCCTACATCCGGTAACACCGTGGACCCGCCGCCAATCCGCTTTGTATTCCCATGAAAGCTCGTCGCTAAAACATACTGCTACGTTTCTTCCACCTCGGATATTCGTTCGATTTTTTTTTGTGCAGAAACAAATACAAAAAAAGTTTGACCAGCGGTGAATGCTAGTGGCGAGTGTGCGATGCGTTATGTCTGTCAGCATAGTTCTATCATAAAAAGTAGCATTAATAGCATTACTTTGAATGCATTAAGTACCGGACAACTTCATAATGAATTGACGACTACTACGATAGATCCAACAGTCCTTTAAATTCTACTCTTAATACATGTACTAATCTTATTATATGGATGCGCTCTGCATTTGCATTTCGACCCACAGAATTCACCATTCATGCAAGCGAAACCGAGGACGCACCTGGCGCACAGCTATCACTTATGCACTGCCGGGGGACCTGAGGGATGAAATTTAATTAAACACCACAAGAACATCACATCAAATTCAATATCGCATTAACCGTCAAAGACAGTTTCACCAAAGGGAATACCGAAACACCGGGAACTTTCGCCCAGCGGTGCGCTCGGCTCGACTCCCAAAGGGAGCCGGTCCGCCGAGCGGAAGATCAAAGTGCCGGCAGGAAGAAAGAAACGGGTTAGCCGTTTAGGTGACGGAATAAAAGGGGGGTGGACCCGCAAGCCGAGGCCATAAAAAATAGTGCGGCACTAAGAATCGAGTGGGGAGAGGAGCATTGGAATGAGATGAGCCGCTGAAAGGGGTGAAACGACGCGAATCGGAGAACGAGGAGTGCGAAGATGCCTCTAGGAGGTATAAAAAGCAGCCGGGCCGAGGACACGGCCGGCCGAGAGGAGTAGGAGAGCATAAACCGGAGTGGGAATAGGTCCTCCGGATTCCACCTACGTCAAGGGAGAGAAGTAGAGGAACCGTGGAAAATTACACCCGACCGGCAACGGTGCGATTGCGTATTTTTATGGCGCGGCCGAACCGCCCTGCTCCTCGCCTCCCATTAAGCACTGAAACCGGAACTCCGTCGTAAAGGAGGGCTGCTTTTGTAATTGGTATTATGCGCCCCGGAATATCTGAATATTAACAACTCACTTGGCCGTTCGCTAATTGTTAATGCTCCTGGATATGGTGCTCGCCGGTATATCAGCCTGGTTTAGAGCCGCTGTTTTTTGCGAGTACTTTAAAAGCGGAATTCGACCCTTCTCTGGACTTTCCTACTAACGATATTACCGCAAATTCAACAGCTTATTATACCGCAATAAATTTTCAAAATATAATATACAATATAAAATGCGAATAGTTGATGCAGAGTGTTCGCAAGTTACTTTCGACTTTCTTTCGAATAAACATAGGGATCAAGAGGGTGCTCCCGAATTACTTGAATAAGAGCAGAAGTTTCAGTTAAATTCATAACTGTATCCATGGCGTAGTCGAACCTTTCAAGCACCGAACTCGGAGCACATGGTGCATTTAACCGCATCCAACACTCGACGAGATTCCGCTGCACGGAAAGAGTGATTAATCCGGGCGAATCCCGATGATAACAGGGCGGAGGTAATACGTCGGAGATCAGCAGATCCCTATCGGAGAGATAGCAATGACATATCGGGGTACAAGATCGGAGCAAATACGCCGACAGATACGCCTATCACCGCGGCGAAGATTGAAGTTTGATCGACCGAGTGGAAGCAGATTTCCTTGATCTTACGCTCGGACGCCGAGCGTTTTTCCCCTTTGTCGAGAGCGCATTTGAATATCGCCGTGATGAACAGGTATCTGCTATCAGCGGTATCTCGGCTCTCGCCGCATGGAAAGTGGCTGGCCGATAATGCCGACGTTTCATCGGCCGGTGTGATTAAGTGGCCGATAAATTAAGCCACCGGCGAGCGCGCCACGCTCCTAGGCCCGCTCTCATTACAGATCTCGGCGAAAGCTCTTCCCCGGCGGTACTTTCTCCGCCGGGTCGTAATGCCGAGCGGCCAATTTCAGAATCTCGAAAGTGCCACTGCAGCTTCATGACACCGACGAAAGGAAGAGTGTGCCATGCCTTCCAATAAAGAGAGCAAACGACCAGACAGGCAATGAGGAGGTTTTAAAGCCAGACAAATCCAGTTCTCCTCGCGATTTCCCACTGATGCATAGTAGCATCTGGCGGCTGCTGGACAGGCAGGTTGCTTCTGCGTATAAACGAGTGCGATTATCAATAAAGCTAATGGCTGGAAACCGCGATGCATGCCGAGTCAACGCACGTACACACTACTCATGCAGTATCAATTATCGGCGCTTAGCCCTCCGGCCTGCGATCTCTTATACGAATAAGAGTAACATTCTTAATGCCCAAACCATATGTGAGAATTAATAATTCATTTCATATTCTTTTTACATACATACTTTGTATGATTAGTGAATGCACGTCAATAACCTAAGTCAGTAAACTTTAGTGCTTAAGTATAAATGATTGAAACGATTGATAAAATAAACCCAATGAATGAGAATAATATTGAATTAAATTGCCCTATTTTCACCAGTATTTTTTACGGTTTAGTCATCTAGTAAAGCTGTAAGCTTTACAGAAAATAGCTAATACAAGCAACATTTGACGTTCAACAGAAGTATAAAACAGTTGTAACATGATTATTAATATCGCAATCTTAATTATAGAGGTGAACCGGTCCACTATAAAAACGCACTATCCGGCGGTGATTGTGAAAGCTCAGTCCGACAACGATGACTCTCGAATCATAAGCCGGCAAACGATAAGTCGCAATTCGCGCTCTAATACAGTGGAGCGGTAAGCTTTCAATGGAGTGAAAGCCAGAATAAAGAGCGGGTCCGGTCGGCCAGACACAAAAGAGATTGATTATAGGGTGTTAAGGCAAGTTTCGCAAAAGTATTTCTGTCTAAGGCGTGGGTGTGCGGAGCCTGCCGGCTGGGGCTGCTGGCTGACAGTAATCAGAGCAGCGGTGCTGTTACTAATTAATTGGTTCCGTGTATAACGAGTTACATAATTAGTACGGCAAATGTGACGGACCGCTTGTTACGCGAGCCCTCCTATTCCTTACAAATGACCGGTCACCAGGTATATCCCCGCACGCATAGTATACCTACTGGTTTGAACCTACGCCGCTAATGATCATCGGTAATGAGCTTGCTACAGCCGGAATTCGCCGGCATCGAGAACCTTTTTAGCTCGGGCACTTTCGTGATTTAAGAAATTGGCGCTCGATGACCGAGAACGGGAATAATAATTGTAACGGGAGATAAAACTCACTTTCGAGGGAAATTGAAATGACGTCTAAGTTGTTATGACTATGTTTATGCCAATATAGTTGAGGAATTGTCCTATGTGGGACCATCAAGTAACAGTCCATGCTTTAGCTCGAAATTTACTTTGACTTGAATGGATGTTTGGTAGACCTATTCACTTTTAAGAAAAATGTTGTCAATGTAACCGAGGAGGACACTTTTTTGTGTACTCTAGACACTGCCACTTTATTCTCGCTCTTTTATTTTGTAGCAGGAGAGCTCAGGAACACAAATAGAAGAATTTTACATTTGAATCTACAAAGTATTCCAAGCTGGGCCCATGTCCCGAAAGGTTGAAACTTATAGAACCAGTCTCTTGGAAGTAACATTGAAAATTTAATGAACCGCAGAGTGCGACATGTTCAGTCTACATTAAGCAGAATACAACTTACATGGCAAAGTAGAAGAGTAGTCTCCGCTTCCCTTCCTTTTCGCCCTTTTCTCCCCCTCCCTTTCTGAGATCCAGCAGCAGCGGAATGCACCGCGCATCCACTCACTTATCATTTACATCGCTGCGGAAATTCGTGTTCGACGGCCAGCACTTCCGGGCACGCGCAACACTCACATATGGGTTTCAGGGATCTCTTAGTGATGCACGAGAGCCGAGCGTCCGAATCGTTCTTCCCAGTGCATGCCCGAGCGAGTACTATTATTTCAAGAACTTGCTATGCATACGAATCATAAAAGATTCGGCACGCCATGTGAGTGAGTCTCTAAAATTCGAAAAATGCGGGCCACTGTCAGAAACTGCATTTCGTGTTTCGCGAAATGAAAGTATTCCTAGGGATTTTCGTTTTCCAATAAAAGCAGAGATATTTAGCGAATGCAGCAGTAGAGAGATGTTGTTTCTTTCTGTACTTTTCTTTAGTTCGATTTCTAAATAACTTTCCCAATTTTTTTACTCGAATACTGGTTAGAACAAATATTCTCAATTTGAGAGAACGATTGCTAGTTCCAGTTTAACCTTTAAAGTCTTTGGTCAGAATGTCTTTAGTTTCATCGAAATAAAACATATCGTTGAATCAGTAATTCACGATACACCACTCTAATTTTTCATTCCGAAATATAAAATTTGAAAATCCTGTTAATGAAACCAATATTGATTGTTCTAATGTCAATGGGACAAGACCGCATCTACTTCTGTTCGAGAAATGGTTCAGAGGAGAGTTTAAATTGTGAAAGCCAGTGCTCGCATCATCAATCATGCATACCGAGCGCTCTTAATAATATCGGGATTAACCGACAGAGAAAGAGCAGAGCGATAAGGCGATAAGCAAAGTGCAGATTGACGTAGAAACTTTGTACAGCTATCCGGCTTTATCAAGGGCGAGAGAGTATTACCGGCACATATGTTCGACTGATCTACTCCACCGTGCCATATGAACCTCTCCATCGAACCCGACGCTATCGCCCTTGTTTGCATTCGATCTTTACACTTCGCTAATGTATCGTGACTGTTCCTAAAAAGTGAGATCGTCCGAATGACGATCCTTTCGCGTAACGATTTTTTTATCTGATCGAATATATACGTTATTCATAAATGCAACTACATATGCAGAAGATACGCAAGGAGTTACGGTTAAATGTTTCTTGTACCAATTATGACTAACACATGATATCTGTACTTCGTAGAGATTCTCGAGGAAAGTTAGACGGATGAGCAAAAGACTGTGCAAAAATCACCGGACTTGTCGAGAGTTCGATCATCAGTAAAGTAATTTGTATTTCTCGATCTGAGGAAAAAGGAAGTGGAAGGAAAGCTGGTTTTCACGGCGGGTTCGTTAACAAGAGTTGTCCTAGGTAGGAGGGAGTGTCGGGAAGATGAATAATTGTGCCGGCGTTAAAGAATCGCCCGCAGGAATACTGATTTACCGGCGCAGCCTCGACTGGCGCGGGCGATCCCGGCGTGTTCGCCCGTGCCTGTATTGTGTCGTGGCTGCTTGCATAATGAGCGCGAATGACGGAAAATTACGGTCACCGGTACCGTTACGGCCCGCGCCGGATGACTTAACAGTGCCGGGCGCGTATAAATGATGCACATAAATATCGCGCAGAACGCAGAGAGCACCTCCGAGATATTCTGCCGTCCGAGGGACGAGCTGCGCCAAGGGAATGGCGAAACACTGTCTTTCCCGCCATTCCCGCCTGCCAGCCGAGCACGACCGACATGTTTCGAGTAGTACTGATCGGCGAGATCGTCATCGACGAGAGACGTAAATCAAAGTCACCGGCAACTCCTAAAACAAAGTGACGGCCGATGATAAAGCCGATGATTTATCGCGGCATTTCATACAGCAGCTGCACGTCGAATGGCAATCGAGCACCTAAGCAATACTGCGTTTCGCACGTTAGCGAGGAACTGTTGAGCAGGTGACTCTTATCTGACGGAAAACCCGTAGGGATTAAAGGTGGAGGCAATTAATTTTCAGACTAATAAAAGAACTGTTCGTATATTGATCACTCTGCGATAGCATCGCTTGAGTTTCTAGTATTTTATAAGAGTTTCGAGTGTTTTAAACCCTCATTCGTATAACCCGTCAAGCATTTCTCTTGCAATAAGCCTTTTTTCATTACGTTCATAATATTGGCGAATTTATCAAAAATACATCGTTTATGAAAAATGTAACTCATTGACTAAAACTAGTGTTTCAAATATCATATCATTTGAACCTATATAATTTGCTGAATACATACGCATGTAAGTAAAGTGAATATCATTTACTAACAATGAATAAATAATGAATGTTGTATAAAAACGCGTAATATACAAAAAGCTTTGTCAGATATTTCAGGAATCAAAAGAATAAAACGCAAAGCCGGTGCTTGGATGGTTGGCTTGGCCACAAATCTCGCTCGGTTTTGACGTAGGCGTTCCAAACGTACACAAACGAAGCCGAGCATACGGAACGAAAGGCAGAGTGCGATAAACCCATTCACTTTATAGTTTTCTGGGATGCCTCGCTATTGCGTGCGCCGACACGCCCTGACAATCACGACGAAACGAAACTCCGCAAACCTCCGGAAGACTGGCGATATCTGCGCCTCGATTATATCGATGGCAGCGAACCAACGCCGATCAATCATCAGAAGTACGTCGCTGATTTTCCCGATACACATCGCCATTCCTCGTAATCCGACATGACGAAATTTGGAAATCGATTTCACAAGCGGGTACTAAGGCAGACGTGTCTTGTCTGTTAAAGTAAATATAGCGACGACTGGCGCTGCATGCTTGCCTCCAACGCTGCCAAGATTCTTACGAGCTTCCCTTTGATCTCGGCTGTTACAACGCTCTTGCTGTGCCTTCTCGTACACTTTGCGCTCCGAGGGCCGTGCCACGCTTTCATACGTTATGAAAGGAATCTCAATCGTTAAATTGTTTAAGTAAACCGTCTCTGCAAGTTATTGTATTACACACGACACGTTGCACGGTATTCTTTGTAACTTAACGAAGGGTGAGTACCTGTGAAATCCGTAATGTAATCCCGGGAGTGACAAAAAGGTTTCGATTCACAATAACAGCCTGAGCTCAGCTGTTAAATTGTCAAAGCAAACCACCGCAGCAAATAATTGTCATCACACATGAGCCGTTGCATTAGGTAATTTATGGTTTAATAAATGCGTAATGCAATCCGGAATCTGACAGAAACGTTTCGTGCAATAATAAATGGAACCAGAATTCTCAGACTGGTAAAATAAACTGTCTTCCTCAGTTCTTAAATTATTCCATGCAAATTGCAATGTCAATTTTCGAAATGTCCTGAACGCGTAATGCAATTTCAAATCAAATAATAACGCTCCGAGCGAACGTAGCAATCTTCCAAAAATCTTTGCATCTCTAAAGGTTGGTGACCCGATAACGCTGAATTGGAAAACGCACTAGACGCTATTCTCATTTTTGCAGTGTCATCGACATGAAAGTAGAACGAACTGTGCGCCGTTTCAAAGGCAGAAAGGAAACGGCGACCCCCTGCGAGCGATCATCGCGATCGCTCGATTCTCTCGCAACACAAATCACTTTCTCCACCTGGCAGTCTCGTTCGTCTTCTTCCCGGCAGATCACAATGCCCGAGATGCACAATCGATTGTAGTCGACTTGCGTACACGTAAGCGTTTGAAATGGCTTCCGGCGCGATCTAAGGGAGCTTCTCTCCTGGAGAGACTGGCAACCTGAAGCAGGCGAACCTGCCGCGCGGCTTCCATGCACTGACTCTCGTCTGCTTCGACGATAGAACCTGAACCCGCTGGTACCACGCTCGTACTATACAGGCTACTGGCAGGGCCGTAGCGCATCATTCATGAAAGAGAGAATCATTATTAAATCCATTCGTCTCAGTGGCTTTCAAATATTCAGCGTGATGCTTTTACAAGAGGAATAACGAAATGCACAACGCCGTATTTACCGTACATGAAAATTCAGGAAAATCACTAAATCATTTTGATTGCAGTACATTTCACATTTTCCGAGAGGCGCTTTCAATAAATCAATGAGAAAATAGAAAAGCCATTCTTATTCCAAGTCGAATTTTAACATAGATTGTAAATGTAATCTCAGTATCAGATCGACCAATGAGCGTTCTACTCTATAAAGCAAAGAGTGAAGTGTACGTAGCTGCATAATTCGTACATAGCATATTATATGCGAATAAAATATGAAAATTAAACACTATTTCTTAACTTCGTAATCCTTGCTTACCTCAATATCTAATAAACCAATCACGGTATTACGTGTGAAAAGGTTTGATAATTGGTACCAGCTGTAAGTCCTCAGGCAGATATGCCTATCTTTCGAGAATTAACACGCATCATCCGATTTCAAGCTGACAGTGGCTTACCCGATAACTTGGATAATAAGCAAAACGACACGATGGCAAAATAACTGACACTGCACGTACAACGAAGCTGTCGGGTATCGGGGGCGTCATTGGAAGATAATTTTGAGTCTTAGTAGGAATTACTAATTCATAAGGATTCGTAAAGACATAAGAGGTTTTCGGAACGAGCACTTGTAGAGCTAATCATGCCACGATCCAAAGTATAAACATATGATTCAGCACCCATCTTCAACTTTCTTACGACAAAAGCTTCGTTTATTCACAAATATGACCAATTATTAATAAAACTTAGAAAAAGACAGTTAAATATATTAGATTTTCAATCAACATACATATTTTGACTCAAGTCACCGTGTATTACAAGATGTATAGAATTTTATTCCTGTGGGTCGTCTTAGACTTTGGTGTAATTAAAAATCCAATTGTATTTACACCAACTTAGCATCTGGTCGAAGTTTCGACCCATTCAAACTTCAGATTAATCTCACCATTAATATAGTAATTTTCGATCTACAATTAATACTGACCCCCATCTACTCCACACTCGTAGGGCGATAGACATTTCCATGGGAATGCGACTGGCAATCTTATTCATGTCCCATACACCATCTGTGTGTTTGCCCGTTCTCGCAACTCAATGATTTATAGCGCGATCGACGTCGCTCAATTAGAAGGCGCTGATGAAGGTATCGTTTGGCTTCCCTACCCCGAGACGTATTTACGCGTGTATACCATTAAGGCTCTCTCGCAAGCAGCGCGCCACCGCGACGCCTTGATTAATAGCCGCCGCTTAATTAATCATCGAACGTGAGCCCAGGTAAACGGACGTTGTTCATAATTCACCCCTGTTATTGGCGCTTGCAATGACGCGCACGTCTCAGCGACCTGGAAGCTGTACACACGTGCCAGGTGGTTGTTTCCATAAAGTCCCCTCTCCACTAATAAGGATTCTGTTGCCACTATTAGCCCCATAAATGATTACTCAACCATTCTAAATTCACACTAAATTCATCAACAAATAATTACATTTATCAATAATCCTTTAAGTGGATGGTGGTGTTCGAGATCGCTGGTTCAAATTGCAAGTCGATCAAATGCTGAGCGTAAATGCGCGTGGGTGTGCGACCCTCTCATTACGGTTTAATTAGTCCGCTCAATAATTAGAGATATCGCAGAGATGCAGCGTCTATCAAAGTGCAGATTCCGACGTCCTTCGTCCTCGACTTAACAAACCATCGGCCGCGGCACTTTTCCCCCGGCTTATCTATACTATCGAAGTATGTGCACGGAGACAAAAGCCTGCGGAGCAAAGTGGCCCGCAGCGAGCTTCTTTTCAGGAGGCTGATCTTGTGCAGCGTCACGTAAACGCGTCAGTCCTGTCAGCAGCCGGATCCGGCTAGACACCCTTAATCCGGGAGATCAAGTGTAGGAGCAGCGCGCCGGCAGTGCGAGGTAATCGGGGAGGTGCTCGGGGTGTCAACGCACCGAGCGACGCGCTCTCGAGAGAAGGACGAGAAGAAAGTAAGAAAGAAGGAAGCCTCGGGAACGGAGAATAGATAGATAGACATGCCGGCAGGATAATGACCCTGGCAGTGCGGCTGGCTGGCTTCGGATGCGTGTCGTCGCTCCATGGGGTCATAATCCACCCTTGATCCGACCCTGGCGGTAACGCAGCGGTATAGACTACGTGGCATGCTACCACTGCTGGCTCTCTTCCTCCGACGAGAGGCTTCTGCGATGGCCAGACCTCCGTCGGACTCTATGTGGCCCTGCAGCTCTACGAAACCCCACACCGAGAAAGACAGCGGCCCTCCATGTGACTGCGCTCTCACACTCTCGTCCCACCCACTCGAATGCTCAATGCCCTCGTCTTTCCTTCCAAGCACTATGACGGAAAAACGGCGAGACGAGATCGCGACCAGTCCTTTTTCATCCCGAACTGTCTGTATTATCTGGCCCCGGGCTTGTGTAATTTGTGGCCGGTAGCCTTCGGATTTTTCGGAACCTTCGGGGGTGGGCTAGGAGGCGGTGCTCAGCGATAGAAGATTACTGTTGGACGTGGTTCAACTCGATGCGATTCATAAATAATGCTCGGGGCGGCCGCTTGTATCGGAAAAGCAATTCCAGCGAGCTACAAGGGGACGCTTAAACTGATGGTGCCGTAGAAAAGTCGTATTGAATGGAGACCGCGTGGATGAAGAATTAAAATAAGATCTCGATGTTTTTTATTCTCGAGAACACGAGGACTGGTGATTAAGAGGGCAAAGAACCATAAAAGGTCAAAGTCGTTAAATACTTGTTAATAATGTTTCCTTAATACCGTTTGTAAGAAAATGAAACTGTTTTGTGACTCATCCGTGATACATAGTTTAAAATGAAGGGATGGTGGAAGCAACTGGGGGTGAGTGAGGAATAAAGCGGGTGAGCGAAGAGATCTGCTTTATCCACTCTTTCCTCGATGGAACATCACAGGTTTCCTCTCTCCACCGTCTGGTAACGCTACCGTTCGGCTGCCCTCGCAACTAGTCTTACCACTGGAATCCTGATTTTTATCAAAGAGCGATAAACTACCATCTACGCTCGGTCTTAAATGGAGTTCACTCCCCTTCTTTATGGGGTGCAGTGGGACATTCCTTCCTCGACTTTTACCCTGTCGAAGTTTACTTACTGCGTTCGATTCTTGAATCCGGACAACATAAAGATTTAAATGGCACATAGTCCGGCGTTTCGAAGCGTTTAATGGTCCCATTAAAATCGATGGGGATAGTTCGGGGGGCAGTTAGTAGTCTCATACGGGAGCGTTGCCTCTATCGAAAGCCTGCAAGCACCGCCCACGTCTATGCACGTGGCCGTCAAAACGGCGCCTACTTAATAACTGCCGTGCCATTAAAGCGAGTACGAAGCATCCGCCTCTCGTAATTTGTAACCCCTCGGGGCCTATGGCTCGCCAAGGATGTATGTAGGGTGTAAACCGTTATACGTATATCACATTTTCAAATAACGACTCTACATGAACCAAAGGATTTTTTTGTTCATTTTTATAGCGAATGAAAAAACTGATTCCTTTTCATTAGGATAATATTGGGCTTAGAAATTAGAAAAGAACGAGCTTGACCAAGAGAAATAAAGTTACAAGTGCTTATTCGATTCCTGCAGGAGATGCGAGGTGGACGAGCCGGAAGAAAGTGTGGCGCGACATTGTTCCTTATTGACACTGTCCTATCGATCCCCCGCTTGACAAATAACGCTCTCGTCTCGCAAATAACACACATACATCACTTCGGCGAACGAAGTGGCCAGGTATTGGTAGAGTGCATCCGGTGTGCGCAGTATAGTCGTGCTGGGTGTATAAGTAATCGTTAAGGTCGACTGCTTGTTGCTAGATAAAGGTAATTGACAACGACACAGGAACCACTGTGCCTCAACGACAGACTTTACTTCACCGATATGTGCGATAATGAAGCTGCATACACTTTTGAGTCCTCATAAATCGATGTTTCTTCGACCTCTACAAGCATTTATCGAGACAGCCATATGATATATATTATTTATGTATTTTTCCACTCTTATAAATTAAGGTACGTACGTTCCTAATCAAAGTTTTGTACCTAACCGAAAACTACTATTTTCCACGATATTTTTATTCGATTGAATAAACTTCTATGTGATCCGATATCAAAAATGATTACAGTGGAAGTAAAAGATTAACATTGAAATGCTCCAATGTCCAAATCAGCAACGAAAAGAGCGTCAATTACGGGGCGAACTTGACCACACCAAATACAACCTACGCCCTATGTAGCATCCTCGTAGGTGTCCGCTTGCAAAGCATTAGGCCGAACTTCCGCAACTCGACTCCCACAGTCAAGCCCAGAAATGTTTGCCATTAGAGATAACCGCAGCAAGTTTGCCAAAGCTATAATTACATCGACAATTATACTCGAGCCAAGGATGTTCTCTATCCCAAACCACAACCCTGCATACACACATCCTTCGGGCCTTTCCACGCGCTCGGTTTCGTGGCAAAGCGGCGTCAATGCTTCGAGCAACAATAGCATCGCGTTCGGGCGTGCATTTTGCACGCACGCGTCTAGGAAGCCTCATCGAAACGCGCCTGATAAGAGCCGATAATTTGCATAACCAATCAGTAAGGTACGCAACGCGCCAGTGACTACGAAATTCCGCACACCGAATAACCGGTCGGGGAGTCATCGCTCGAGCGAGCCAGTCAGTAATTACTGCCAGTTCGATTTCGGTGGTGAGCGAGGCTGCAGCTAATTGCCGGGCAATTGGCAAACGGACGGATCGCGCGGCACGCGTGCGGTTTGCAAAGCGGCGTGCGCCCGCGTTCACTCACATATTTCTGCCGGGCGAAAAGGGCTGAGCTTTCTCGACTTCCGCTTCCATCCGCTGTGAACACCGCGCTCGTCTTTCCCCTACATTTCCCGAGGGAATGTAATTCTCTCTTTACCTTTCTCCGTCTCGGTCTCTCCTTAGCTGCCCGCCTTGCCCGTCCCTTTTCCTAAGCCGTGGGTCCGCTAGTGTAGAGTTCTCGGTGAAAGCCAAGCACTCGAGCCACTGACAAATTTCCTTTTTCGGCTGGCTGGCCGTCATCGATTCCATTCCGGGCATGGACCGTGAAATTCGACTCGTAACGGACTGCCACCGCCAATGGATCATTAAATGGGATCCCCATTTTTGATGTGCCAAGCATCCTTGAAGTCACCTTGGAGTTGTGCGATTTCTTTGCAGTTAAACTTGGGTGAACTGAGCTTTTATTATCAGTTTCTGTCCCGATTATTTATTAATTTCATAAAACGATCTTTGACAAAGTCGGACAAAAGTGGAAAGAGGAATTTCCTCTCACTCACTCCCTTTTTAACGGGTAATTTCCATTTTATCACTCATGAGCATTTTAATCGGAGTGAAAGGGTGAAACTCAAGGTGAAATTTATATTAAATTGTGTTGAACTTCGCTCGATTAGTCGCCCGACTAGGAGTACAAATACATAATCGATATTACACAGGTGCAAAGTATAACCTGGCCCAGTGGGATAATACTCAAAGTCCGTGACCCACGTAACTTTATTAAAAATGGATATGGCGTAATTAGCCGGTCCTATCGGATACACGCCCCACCCTAAAAGCGCCAGTTATGTCATAGTCATACTGGAACAGGTCAGTTGCATCTGCGCAGAATGGTACTCCAGATCAATTAATTTGAGTGCTTTATTATGCTGCCGCCGGACGTTAGCAGTCTTTTATTGATGCGGCGCGATCGATCTAATGAGCCTGATAATCGCACCGATCTCCCACTTATCCTTTACTAGAGTTCTTTGTGCTTACTACGAATGTCCCGTAGAGTATGTGGCAAACTTTGAATTGGCACTTGATTTCTCGAAAGCCCTCGCAAATGAACTAAACTTCACAACCTTAAACGGTCTTTTTGTCGGGTTTCGTGTTTACCAAATGTTGCGTGATACTCGAGCACTCGAAATCGACATGGGTGTCCTCGAGTTATATTTATCCATCTGCCCCAGGAGGATATAACTAATAGACGATCAACCAATTTGGTGAAGAGTCTACGACCACCTGCGCGATGTCAGAGGCTAATAACGGATTCTTTACCACAGCGATGCTTATTCGGCACAGGCGAGTCTCTCGGAACGACTAGTCCTCGTGGGAGGATACGTGTAGGTGATGACCAATGAACTACCGGGAGAACGGGCAATAAGCTCGAGATGGTAAGAAAGAACCCGAGGAAATTGTTAGGCTCATCGTTTCCGCACTTCTTGCCACAGCAATTACTGAACAACGATCCAATTCCAATTACGTGCTTCCCGTTACCGAACTCTTCACGAAGACCAACACTACAATTCCAAAAACCTAACAAGTTTTTTCACGAAACTCCATTGGCGAACTTGGAGGAAGTATCCCCTTCATCAAAGGATTCGTAGCAGCCGTTCTCCTTAGGATTCCGTGACACCTTCTCCGTCATATTCTTATCTCGCCACGAGCCCACCGAGATATTTATCTTATTGTACGGGTCCCCATATAAGAGCGGACACATATTTTTTTTGGCAGGAGAAAGCGTGCCCGACAGGAGCGCCAAGGATGACACTGCGGATGTGCTTGATTACGAACGAGGATGTACGAATAAGGACGCAAGATTGTGCCATACCATAAATCATTAACACTGAAATGGAAGGACAGAGTTGTACACACTATGTGGAGTATAGTTGCTATCCGCATTAGTGAATGCGATCTTCAAGCAACTCACACTATCGAGTTCCAGAACCCTCAAATAACCTGCTAATTACTGCAAGGGGTAGTCAAAAGGGAGATCAATAAGTTTCGAGTATCGCAATAAAAAAATGTTATTACATAAACCTTCATTAGCTTGATTGATTCTAATAGATGCGTGCAAGCGCGTCAGATTTATTCTGATAAGTGTACCTACGTACAACTAGTAATGTAATGGACGAGCATTAGCACGTCAATTCAAAGTGCGCTGGTAATTTAAAGCTAATGGCGAGTAGTTTTTGGTAGGTAATGACACATAATTACACCGCCTTTTTCCGCCGCGGCGCCTAATGAACTTGTGTCGTGAAACTGACAAGTTTGCCGGAGGTATAGACGTCTTTCAATACCTCCTATCGATACCTATCACTTCCTTCTCCATCCAGAGACGAACAGTAAATTGATAGATTCAGTGACGGGGTCAGACCTGCAGGGCTCAAATGAAAGTGTTGCCCTTGTAAAATATGGGACAGAAACGGCGGAATTATGACAATCGAAGAGGTGTGAGCACTAATATCTCAATCAAAATCAATACAGAAATGATGTTTTAGTAAGACTTTCAAAATCATCGTCCTTTAGGTTCAGAAGTTTTGGTTTGCTTTTATAAGCAGTAAAATGCAAATGTCTGATGGAGTTTTGAGATCATACTGGATGGACGGCTACGAAGTGTCCTGTACGTTCACAAAGCGCGTTCCGTTATTGCTATTTAGTTCTTATCGGCATGCAAATATTGGCCGATGGACTGATAAAGGCAAATATTAAGTGGCCCGGTTGGTGTGTACACACACTGCCGGCCGAATCACTTAGAGGCGATATTGAGGCCCCGCCCGCACTCTTTTTGTCGCCGCGATGATGAGAAAGTGTAGCACACAAAGGCGAAATGAAAGTTTCGTGTTGCCGGCACCCGAATGAAAAGCCGGGGCTATTGATCGCTCCAGTTAAATAACAGTTTCCACCGCGCGGTTACCTCCGCCCGTTGTTTTCAACTGCTTTCGAACTTCCGCTAATGATTCCTGATGCCGAATTAGCATAGAATGCATACCATTCGCCTGCGTTTCTTAGCGCGTTCGTAATGAAAGAGGATCCCAAGGGTTACCTCAGTTATTCTTGCCCCTGTACATTCTAAGTGAAGGATATCATTTAACCCTGAAATGAAAGGTCTTGAGTCTCGAAGTACTTAAACATGAGACCAGCAAGCGCTTCGCTATAAAACTTAGAGGGGCGATCATATTATGCAAACGATCCACAAGCCTTAAACCACAATAATCCTACCAGAAGCAAAAATCGGCATGACACAAGCTCCACCATCAAATCGAGTGTCGTAAAATCATTAGCACAGCCGTAAGAATAAAAGTTTTGCCAGCCGCGTTCGCACACACCCGCACGCACATACATGGCCAGCTAACCAGCGCGTACTGCGTAATTTGAAAGCAGGAGATAACAATAATGACGAGGCTGGTCGTTCTCCTGGTTTATGTACACTTGCAGACGCCTGCTGAGTCGCAAAGAAAGCAGACTGCCGACTGAAAAATGTAAACAGTTTGCGTGCCACGCGTGCTCGCGTGCTTGTAAAGCCTGGCAGAATTTACTGGCAAGCCTGCCACCAGTCGCCCGGTGACTCATAATGGAAGATTCTCCAGGAAGTTTTCGCGAACCTGCACAACTTTGGCCAACTCCCACGTCAAAATGACAATGGAACTTCCTCGCTGCACTCTGGTGAGTTGCGCCGGTGCGAGCGCGGACTGTCGTTTAAGCGCCAACTGCCGACTCCCGTTTGTGCTTCGACACTAATTCGGTCACAGACCTGCACCAAATCCGTGCACACGACGGATCTGCGGCCGAGACATGTCCAGGGCCTGGTCTGCCGACGTAATTGCACATGACACTTGTTTGCCCTGTGAATAATGGCCGGAATGGTCCAGCCGAATACTGGGCGTAAACCTACGCGCATTATGAGGGACGAAATAGTTCTCGGGCAAAGGAGATGAGAATGACGCCCACTTCCATTCCACTAGGAACCAAAATGCGAAATCATAATTCTAAGTTGAATTCATTTTGTGCGCTTTCCCTATAATCTGCAATTGCAAATATCGCACTTCTCATTTGAGCATCAAATGTACAAAAATAGCTGTAATACTGTAAATCAATTAAAATTCAAAATATTTTCTTCCAAAGTCGAAAGATCAACTTAATATCACTTACAATGCAGAAGTTGTTATTTACTCTACTTGAAACCGAAATGAATTGTGTGCAGATAATTGAACCAGCTTGAACAAGAGAGAAATTTTGAATTAAGTCGTTCTAAGCAAAAGGGTCGCCAAAAATATGAGCGTCCTCGCCCCTTTAGCGGAGATTGACATAATCGACGCGGCATTCCAATTCGGTGGCGACTGCTGGATTGCGCAAGCGACCTGTGTACATACACCATACACACAGAGCAGTTCGGCTAGCTCGATTCTGGTCGCGTACATACGGTGGCACACACCGGATTTGCATGCACATGCGGAGCCGGGAGTGCCGCAACCACCGTAACCTTAACGAAATCATCTCCATCGCGTTGCCCCCCTACCCAGCCGTCCGTCAGCGCCCTTTATCATTTACTACAAGCCCATTTTCCCAACAAGTTTTTAACTTTAAGTTTGCTTGGTATACGCAAAAACTGCAAACAAAAGACAGTAGATCGGACGAGTGAAAGGCAGTGAACGAGAGGAATTCCGAGTGTTGATTGGAACTTCATCGAGGCCGAGAGCGATGATCTAGATCATCGGGACAGTAATTCTATCGAGCAGTCGGGCTCGGTCGAATGGAGCGATGGATGCATCCGATACATTGAAATCCCCCCAGGGAGATACGTGACGCGCGGCATAATATTTATTGCAGCCCGGCTCTGTGCCGATAGCGATTTGCACTCCCGCTCCGTAAATCTGACCTTCTCCCAACGACCCCCATCGTAGATGCGAATTCCCCCTCGGAAAAATAGAAGCACGAATAGAGACAGTTGGATATTGCGTAGGGATACTGCGACGTTGTTTTATTATATCTGCATGCATTTACTATCTGCAACGTCCCACCCCGAAATAAACGCTTACGAATTGATATTTTCAGAAATAAACTATTAGTAATTACTAATGATCGCGTAGTAACCCCATGCACGGCTTGCATATATTCCGCAATACTCGGTATTACCAAATCGGCTATTAATTCGATACACGACTTGCATAAATTTCGCAATATTCGATATTACGAAATTTACTAAATGCGAAAAGTGCGAAATCGGAGTCGTCTCGGTTTCAACGGTAGACGATTCATCTACGATCGACTCAGAGTTTTTAAACAACCTACAAAAATAGTCTGAATCCGTGAACACAGGCTTCTCAAAGCACCACGAGTTGTCTCAGGGTTTGGTTCGATTGGTGGGAATCCGTTCAACCCTGCAGGACGCCCCCACGCCCGAAAGATTACCGGGCGGTCGTCCCGCAATATCCTGCGTCCAGGGCGCGGTAAAGGAGAGTGCCGTTTCGTCGAAAGGTTTTTCTCGATTTCCCCAGTAATTGCTTCTGAAAAGGGGCGAATCTTGGATGGGCATGGAGCGGCCGGGCGTGCAGGTTGCCTGTATCCATAGAGTTGTCTCGAAAGGGAAGGCTCGCCCATTGGCAGTTGGGTTTTTTGCATCCGGCGCGACGACGGGGTGCGTGTTGTCATCGTCCGCGGGTCGTCCGGCTTCTCGCCACGCTTTATCGGGCGCGCGCCTTCACTGCACACACTACGGCCATTTGTCACGGGCGATCGATCTCGCGAGCGCCGATTGATTTATCGATTGGCAGCGGCGACGAGCGCTCGCCGGCTTCTTGTCAGCGAAGAGCCTGCCGAGGAAGGAAAAAGTGTGGCGCGGGGAGAAAAACGCGATCATGCATAATGAATAAGACTCATTGACACTGGGTACTGTCCCCTTTGCCGCTCTCCCACTCTCCAACTCTTAATCGCCTTTCACAATGTCCCAACAAGTCTTTTCTCCGAGCGCACTCGCACTGAGGCGCACTTGACTCCGCTTCGACGTGAAAGGAAAATTCCTTATCCAGCGATCGAACTCGAAAGCACCCTCGCAAAAAGCGATGCTCGAGTGTCTTAGCTCGCGTAACGCCTTGCGCGTCTCTCAACTTCCGAGCTTACGCCGAGCATCAAACACCCATGCCTCTCGCTGGAATCTAGTTCTTTCTCCTCTCGGGATTGGAGCTAAGAGGCTTATAACATGGTGCGCCAGCCAATTACAAAAAAATTCGCGCGACACCGATAAATTCGGGCTGAGCGCACCTCCACTCGAGCTCTATCAGCCGAGGTTGCGCAAAAAGTAGCGCCAGCACAAGGATCAACATCCTTGCTCTTCAACCAAAGAACAAATCCATAGACTTGCGTAACTCCCCACTTGGCACTTTGCGGGAAGCAATCAATTCTACCTGGCAACGCGTAAGCGGTGGCAAGAGACTTAGCGAATCAACCTCGACTTATCTATGCAAAACAGAGCATACGATCGAGCCGGCGGAGGCTATGATAAAGGACGGGCGATAGAGGCCGACTCAAGTGGCGAAATTCTATCAGCTATTACGCAAGCGTTATCGCGAAAAGTATTAGTATAACCGGCGCCGCTAATGAAAATGAAAAGTGGAGTCGCCGAGTGGCGAGCCCGATACTGCCCGGACCGGCGGAAAGTACGCATTTAGGGAGCTTCCTCCTCGGCAGAAGAAGCAATTACGGAGACGGAGTGTGCTGTAAGAGGAATTAGAGGAGCGGGTGAAACCAAGTGGGGGTCGGAATGCGCCGCGCGGAACGGCTGGTATCGCTTTCCGTGTGTAAAGTAATCAAGAGGAAGAACACGGCGCAGCAGCGCCCTATCTGGCTGGAGAAGCTCAATCCATCGCTTCCTCATCTTCCTTTTATTCTTCTCGCGGCCAACTCGAACAATGTGTACATTCGGCCGGGAGGAACGCACAGGAGCCCATGAAGCGATCGATAGCTCGACACGTAATTCCCTCGCGAGTTCGAGGAGGAGGAAAGTAGAGGAGCCGAGCGGAGAGCGCAACGCTCGCCGCGGCACTCGTCCATCACCTATTCGACAAGCGTCATTTTCAGGGCACAATAGGCAATCATGCTTAGCGGCGAGGCTGCGCGGACAAAGTGTGCGTGCGGCGACGGGCAGCGCGGGAAACGCGCGCTTCGCTTTTCCGGGAAATCGGCTCGGGCCTCCGCAAATTGCCCTGATCGCCGGCTGGCGCCAGGCTGCCAGGTCCGTGCGCAGATCACTTTATATCGCTGATCTTGAACAATGACTGCTATCGCGCATGTGTGCGTCTGTGCGTCGGGAGACCCTAGTACCCGATACTTGTAAACAAGGATCTGCAGCCAGCGGCAAAAAACAGATTATATAAAATCGCAAGGAACGATTAAGCACGTTTACCGAGCGCGCGTGCACTCGCAGCATTTACAAGTTGGATGGACTCACATGTCCTCAATACGCGGCACATGTGTTCCACTGGTGGTCACGAGGCGCTCAAGTATTAGGATTATCGACGAATAATTAAGGATTTACAAAGAGTGCATAAATAAGCATGACTGACATGCTCACCAATTACCGGCGACATTAAACTTATTTTTACTTTCTGTTTTGCAATTTAGTGTTATCCTGTCCTACACTGTAGAAGCTTACGGCGTACACTGTTGACGCTTCGAACTCTGAAACCCCAACATTTCAAAATTTTACTAATCCGCGTTAAAAATGTATACCCTCGCTCTTTTTATTCTTAAAAATATGTGTATTTACAAATTCGAGACATGCCTCGAGCGATTCCCAGGCGACGTATTTCAAATGGAAAATGGACGAATCAAGAATTCGCAAGCCTAAGGACATGCCCTTCCCGGGGGATACCATTCGCCCCGAGGGGCTAACACCCCACATACATTATACATCACGATAACCCATGCGTTATGACGTGTGTACTACGTTGTGGGCTGCCAGAATCAGTCAGGCCAAGTGTACAACATCGTGTGCCAACACACGTCAGTGGCAGTGTACGCGAAATTGCGCGGCGGAAGCAACAGGCGCAACGTCAGTCTTTAATTGTCGGCGGCCTCCGTGATGCGTACCAGGCGATCGCTTCGAGAGGGAAAAGCAGCCAGCCGAAGTCCGGAATTCGAAGCGTCAGAGTTAAAGTTTGCGAGTAAGCGCGTCAATCACGAGACGGCAGCTCGCTAAGCCCCCACTGACGCAAGCTATTAAAGTAGGTGCACTTATATACATAATAAAGTACGTTGTTCGTTTATCGACCAGAGCTCTCATAAATCACAAAAATTGTAACAACATTCTCTGGAAATTCCAGGGGCATGGTGTAATAACCGTTTAATTCTACTTGAAGGTCATTTTACAGCAAAATCATCGATATCTCACAAGCAGAAAATGGGCTGAGTAATTTGACAGGCAACTTTTTCTGTCTCTGTGTGTGATTTTTTTAATGACAGTCTTTTTATGCAGTTGGGTATTACTTGAGTATAAAGTATATTATTTCAGTATTTTGACTCTCATACTTTTATTTGTACGAAACAAATGTCAATCGAGCGTCAGTGCCAATGCGACCACTCTAACTCACCGATAGAAATCCTTTAACGCACAGCGTGCAAAGGCAGGCGTGGGTCGAGGGAAAAGAGCAGCGAGAACAAAACAGAATAACAGGAGTGAGGGGAAGATTAAATTTAACTCTGCAAACGAGACCGTGTAGGAAAAAGGTCAAGAGAGCGACAGAAAGAGTTAGTCACCATAGTAACCCGACTTATACAACCATATTGATCGTACAGTATCGACTATAAATTAATGTAATCAATCATCTCTTTTCCAATCTCAAATAATAATAATACACAAGGTGACTTACGAGCTCAGCAATCCAAAACTATCCAACCAATCACAAGACTAGCAAGGAAGTGTTAATGAATGCGAAAATGTGACTCACCGTTCGATCTACTGAAAAACGCGCGCCCCGAAGAGGGCGAGCTTGCGTCTCCGATCTACGTTCGCGGAATGCGCATGGGCTCTATGAAAGGCGTTCATTTATAGAGGGGACATCGGAGTATGGCGAAGCGGTTGCTTCCTGCGCGTGCAAATTGTGCAAAACATTCGTCTGGCAAACCGAGGGCCGGCTCGCTTCCTGATGAAAAGCGAGACTGCATCCACCAACGGAGAGGTAGACCAGACGGATTTCCCGGAGATGCTTTTTCCGCCGGCTCGAGTCTGCCACCGCAGCCGGCTGCGATAGGCCATCCACGGAACTTTCGGCCCAAATCCGAGCGATAAGGCAGCGATAACGATATGTATCCTGGTCGCCCATTATCTCGAGTACCTCCCGTGAGTTCGCTGCACTCACGTTGACTCACTCTTAGCTTCAATACGAGTCGGAGAACACGTATACCCGGCGGGTACTCTATGTTATGAGATTTGAACGCCTGAATGCACTGCCCAATCAAACATGTCACAATTTCGATACCTCAGCTCAGTTGCCTTTGATTGCTTCTTAGTCGATTAGAAATAATGCTACGAATTGATTACACGATTCTCCCATTGGACGTGAAATGTTATGTTACCAGCAGTAGAACTCAATTAGATAAATGGTAGAGTAATTGTAACTTGAAAAGACAGATAAGGGATCTCTTGAAACATACTAATGCTTGCCAAGAAGAATGATAGAGCATCTTGAATGCTTCGCGTTTAATATGGATTTCCTCGACAGCGGAAAGATATCACGCGAGAAAGAAGGGAGACGGCTATAAGAGTTATCGAACTATATTGAGCACTTTAACAGAAGATGAAGAACCCAAGCGCTAATACATCTTATCTCTCTTCTTGTTAACACGCTAACAGCCGCTGACGTAGCACTACTTCTCTTCATTCCCTCTCAATCGAACGAATTTCCTTTCCTTGCTAGTGATTACGCAATAGAGAGTACTTATTCTGTGATTACGAACCACGTAATCAGAATTCGAATTTGCAGGCTATTCAATAGCAAATACCTAACACGTCTTCCTTGTCTTATAATTGCAAATTTTCCTGTCCTCTGCAAGACCGCAGTAAAATTGCCAGCTACGAATGCATTAATCAACATACATATACAGTGGTGTAGTGGGGGAAACGAAATTTTTTAACATAGCTCCACAACGCAAAATGCCATAACTCATGACAATACTATAACAGTGGATCATTGGTAAGTCGAATGTGCAAATAACTCAGCAGTTGACTACAAGCATACGATACTTTGAAGGAACGCTTATCTAAAAGACGAACGGCAAACTGCAGAAAGTTTGCTTGACTGGCGAGCGCATTAAAAACACAGTGTCTCGAGCCTTCTTGAAGTCCGTACTTCACAGTCAGTATGATCGCAAGTAGATAAGAGTGACGGCATGACTACGGTTCGTTATCACGCGGCCAAACAATCGAGAGAGTCGGTCGCGCGTACGTCTCGGCGTATGACGGGAAAGCATCGGCTCGACGATATTTGCGGCGGCTCGTAATCGAAGGCCTTCTCCGCTTTTTACGAGCCGGTCCGATCGTATGTAACACTGACTATCGCCGATAAAGTACGCGCCAGGATGACCGCCATCGTCTTCCTTTCGCATTCTCGGCAAACATATATTCGAGCGGGCGAGTGCGATCGATCGATCCTAGAGGCTTTAAAATTATCCGCCCCCCAAGCATTCGTTATTACGCAGAGACGTCGCGGAGTCATTCTCGTTACCTCGTAATTGCTCCTTTATTATTAAGCGAGAGGGAAGCCGGAAATTGATTAGACCCGTGCCTGGCTAACGGAGAAAGCGGCCGGTAACCCTCGCGTGCCGAAGAATTCAATTTGACATTGATCTTCCTTCCGAATCCAATCGGCCTGGGCGCGACGGCTTGGGGACCGTCGAATTCGATTTTCTTTGATTAATAATAATTATTGAGAAGTACGTGTCTCGAGTCATTCCGGTTGAGCGGTTATCTTTTATCGTACTGCTCAAATATTAAACAGAGCGAAAGTATGATGTAACAATTTGCTCCTTATAGAATAAGGGACATCTTTCAATCCTTCAAAGAACTCGTTACGTCCCACCATTGGCTGAAGGTAACGTTTGCCTTGCAATGCTTCCAGATAATTTAAACTATATTCCTATATGATTACCATAAGAATTTCTTCTTTTAAACAATGAAAAAACTATTTAACCCGCTCATAGCATTTTGTTTTAACCAATTAAAGAATTCCGTTTCATGCTTAATTCATTATTATTCGGCTCTTGCTGAAATACGCATCTTTAATTAATTCCAACGCGTGAAACCTCAATCGACGAATGATTCACTCGGCCTTCAAGTTGGCCGGATTTCTTTTACGATACTCTGCAAGCGGAAAGCACCGCGAAAAAGAAACAGCATAAAAAGGAAATGTTGGAGCAAATGGAACGGAGGAAATTAATTGTACGAACTCGTGGTCTGGTATTGGCTTTCCGACGTTATCGAATAAAGGAACATAGCCAAGCAATAGTAAGGTTGAAGGCCCAAGAGCCGTGCGCTACTGCTACGTGATCCGTTACACGACTGCTTACTCACGATATACTAGAGTATCGGTAGCGCGGCTGCGGTGTTAAGTGCCACGAGGCTTCTGCTCGCCAGTTATCGCACGCACGCACGGCGAATTAGAAATTTCACGGTGGCATCGTAAATCAAATCGACCGACTTTCGTTTCCGACGTGGTTTCCTGGTGACCGGTAGCAGACTGGGATCCGGGCGAACAGACCGAGCCGTGCGCAAACTCCTCGCGCCCGCCAATTCCTCGCTGATATTTGGCATGCCGCGCGTGCCTCCCTTGCTAATTTGCCTGCCCTTCACGGTCGCACAATGCGCGAGGAAATGCGTAGACGGATGAGCCTATGAGTCCCAGTTCCAGACGCTCCGCGCATCATCCAACGGAACTTCGAGCCATTAACGAATGAAAATGAAAGAGCAAATGACGCTCACCCGCCGCCGCCGCCGTCGGGAATAAAAAATCAGGCTGCGTCTTCTTGCAATGCGAGAAGAATGGATAATCGGGGCCAGGAAACATCTGATCGACATTGCGTCAAATAGCTCATGACGATCGTTCCATGACGTTGGTTTGTCGAGCGCTGAGGGAGGAAAGAGTCACGTGTCGAAAGCAAATATTCGCATTTCGATATTCCATACTGGGAGGACAACCCTTTCACTCACTCAATGCCGGCGTTCCGTGCCGACGCCTCGTATGTACTCCTACATCTGCATATTAATACCGAGAACCCATACGTTGCCGAATATATATTATTCCCCAAACCCTCTTCCCTGCACGAACCGATAGCGCTAAAGTCCCTGCGGCATGAAAGCCCAAGCAATCACGCCACCGACGAAATAATTAACGTCGATATTAAGCTCGGGCGGACGAGCGTCACACGAGTATAAATAGACGCGACCCTAAATAGTTCGACAGTTTAATTAATTTGCCAGCCGTAGAATCTCACGGTACTCGTGACATAGGTATATACCTAAGGAACTACCTAAGAGTACGCGGGAAGAGCATACGTATATACATGTCTTCCACGAGCGCAATCAGATATACCAATGTTTAATTGCAATCTTGATATGGTACACTCCATGAAGTTTGGGCACATCTTTGAAAGCAAGCCTCCCGGCAAACTACTCACTATTTTAATATAAGAAGAAGCCTCATCCATCTGACTTTTACCTTTTTCCAAACTTTTATCAAAGCAACGTGCTTTGATCAAAGCAAGAATAAGAATAACCATCTCTTCCGTTACGGATAAAGAGACGTAATCAATGCACGGGCACTCTCTCACACAAACATAATACATGAACATGTGTATAACCGGGAGCAGGTAGGCAAGGATACTGCTGACATGATCCGCCTCGCCGTTCACGTTAATTAAGGCAAATAAAACAGAAAGCATTTGGGTCAGCCGACAGCGGGCCCGAGGCGAGGGCCGAGTGTAATGAGAGAGCCTTCAAGTGAAATGATAACGAGCCGGCACGCTCGCCGGAATATGAAGATATCAGGAACGAAGAAAAAGGGGCGTCGCTCTCCTTCGTCTATTTGCCGCAAAGTCAATTAGCCGTGTAACGTGGCGATAAGGACAGCGTAAATCGCAGGTCGCCACATCGTCGCCCACCAGTCTCTCCTACCAATTAGCTACGCTGGAAAGCCACCACTTCAACTTAGCTGTCGAAAGTCTTAGGAACTCGGCTTACCAAGTTTAATCATCGAGCAAGTGCCTGCTAAAGTTATACCTGAAGAACATTGAGAGTGTCGGGCTCCCGATATTTCAAGTATCATTAAAGGCTAAGGCGAAACTCTTTTCAAAACATTAACTTTTACCCACATCGCATTAGCGAGTCATATTGCTACGAGGCGCGATGTCGATATGTATAATGACATTAATGTAATAAAAAACGCTTTTAACTTAGAATTTTTTGTAATTTAGGAGTTGTTTCTGGTACAAAGTCGCAAAGAACTTTTTCAACAGTCTTGTTGATTTTATATTATCTGTATCAACTCACGCGTGTGTGGCTGGTGCATTAAACTGTTAAATACAATGAAACTCTATGATTTCATAATTGTGAATATATGCATAATGGTACGCGCAAAAGGGATAACGAATGCAAGCATCAAATTTCGTGAGTCGGGTTCCATAGTAAAGTAATCGGTGTGCCGATACAGCCGGGTATAAAAGTCATGGCGAGCGATAGCACGATAACCGATGCTAATACAAATGTGCCAACAGCCAATGGACGCTCATTTACGCCGGAGAAATAGCCGCTCCGATACACAATGCACGTTGCATTTAACCTTGCACTTGTAACAATACCGCGCACGCACCTAATAGGACACGGCCGTGCCGTGCACGCCGGGCATTCCAAGCCAGCTGCGAAGAAATTGAGCTTTTATTGTTCTCCCATCGCTAGGAAGAATGTAATAATGCTAGAAGGAAGCGTGCCGGATAGTAGGTTCGCGTTTTAATTTGTATCAGCAGTCACTTGTAAAATAATTCTTTCAGGGGTACGGACCCGCCTTTAGCTTCTACTGTAACAGGTAAACTATGAATATAGAGGTGCATATGTACGTTTTGATGCTACAGAATATATTAATGCTGAAAATTAATTTAAATCTAATTGAGCAATGCAGACATGTTCCAAATACAAAAAAAAACTTCTTTCCCTAATAAACTCCGTATATTACAATATCTCATAGAGCAAATCTAGTAAAAGAGGTCGAGCAGATAAAGGAGAATTGCTCATACAACGCCAAAGAACACTGCCAGAATCGCAATACTGAAATAGGCGCTGACGAGAGCGTTGTCGAAACTAAATCTACAAACTGGGTTCCAGACGTCAAATTTTGCGATGTGAATTCATCGCGGAGCCACTCGAGGTATGCAAAGCTGAGAGGCAGACGGTGGCCGTACTCTTAACTACGCTCCTAAAGTAATCAGCATTTTGCAAGTTAAAAGACCGCACTATATTCGGCAGCTTGTGCCTTGAAAGAAGTACACTTCCGCGCATCCCAGATAACCCGTGCGAGATAACGCCATAGGTGGAAGTACAAGGACAATGCAAATTGGGCACATTTCGGCATGTTGCCTTTTCTATCCGAAATCATTCGTTTCTTCAGCTCTCTCTCGCTCTCTCTCCCTATCGGGCGCCCTTCGCGCAAAGAGTAAGTCGGCTGCAGCAAAAGAGCAATAAGTATCTTCAAGGTTTAATTAAGTGCGTTATCCACGCCTGACTAATAGCTTTGTTCGACGGACGCGTGATCTTTGAAACAGTGAGTGCTCTTTTGTGCAATATATCGTCGAGTCACTCGCCGGCCCAGCGCCGCGCGACCCACGAAATGGAAGAAGAGCTCGGGTGAAAGAGAACCGTGCATAAAGACGCATTATACGGTACTACATGTTGTACGAACGTTCTGCAAGTTTCCGGTAAAGAAACCACCGGTGAAAATCAGAAAGAACGATCTTAGAACATGTCGAGCAATAGTTGCTGGGAATTCTTTAACCTTCGATTAGAAACATGGTATTGTCAAACAACAACTATACCATCTGCAGTATAATTTTTAGGGTAAACTAGGTATACTCTAACAGAGTTTTGGATCCCTCGTGTTAATCACAGGCAGTAACGTGACTTGGAAAATTATTACTTACACTTTATCGTATAAAATAACTCTCGAAACAATGCGCACAGCACATGTGGCCGTTTGTTTGTAACCAACAAAACAAAACAGTTCACGCGCGATTACTACGACGGCTATCGCGAGATTCACGAGTGCGGTCATTCTCCAATTTCGCCAACCTTATCCCCGTTGTCCCCCGTTGTTTACATTCAATCTCGCTTCGATAAGCAAGAAATCTCGATTTGTAGATGCAGCCGCGTCGCTTTCAACGGCTAGACCCAGATAGTTAATCAGGAACCACGATATCATCGTGAATTCCCCGAATTTTAAAGCGTGCAGATTGATTACCATTTATTGGCGATACTCTAAATCCAGGAAAGCCCCAGTATGGACAGGGGGGGGGGAAGCCTCTCGAGGCTCACGTGGATTCTACAATCGTTTTCAACTTTCTTACTCTTACTATACATTTTCGAACAATTACAATCACACACACGATTCTGTCAACTAGAAATAGTCAGACACCCATTGATAACACTTGCTTATTCATGCTTGACATTCCTGTTGGCAAGAATACCGACTACTAGCGTATAGGTTAATTCCCAGAAAAACTTACTCCCAGAGGAGGAATGGCGAGTATCACAGATCACACTAGATGCGAATGCCGCTTAAAAAGCAGCGTGCGTTCGAGTGCAGGGCGAAAGAGCGTTCACCTTGCGTGGAGTGTTTCTTATAAGGTCAGGGGGAAAAGGAGGAAGGCGATAAACTGGAAATCGAGGGCGCGCTACTGCGGGAACGCCGGTCACATCGGCAGCGCGGGAGTAAGGAAAGTCACAGTATATACACAAATACGCACGGCTGCATATAGAACGGCGATGATCAGTGAGTACGTACCTTTTGGAGAAACGAAAACCGGCGTTGAAACGTCGTTGACTCGTGGAGTGGTGCCTGGCCAGCAGGAACGCGCACCACGGTCGACTGGGTGGACGGGGCCGACGAAGACGGAAAGGAATACACGGGAAAGAAGGAGCGAAGAACAGGATAAGTCACAAGGCGGATGGATCGTAGTCCTGCGCCCTTCGCGGCGCACCAACTTTGGCGGCGCGTCTGCTCGATTTTCGAAAGGAGGAGATGCGCGCGCGACACGATTCCCGCCCGACTGGCGTGGAGGCGCGCGAGCCGGCGAGTGCGAGAGAGTAGACTAGCGGCGCTGCGAGCCCGGATTCAAGCGAGACGGAGAGCGAACGAGCGTTAACGCCTAACGCAAAACAGCGTGGCGCTCCCGCAGCTGGCTGGCGGATGACTGGCGAGTGCCTCCTCGTCGTGCGGGAGGACGCGCGCGGTCAGGTCGCTCGCTCTCTGTCCATGCGACACCTGGTGCCTCGAAAGGGTTCCCTAAACCGAGCGTCGACACGCGCCGCACTCCCGAATTGTGTGCGCTTTTATCTTCGCCTTTATACGGCCGTCGCCCGCAAATGGAATGGAAGGTAAACGGAAGCTACTTTCGATATAAGGTAAAGTATATGCATACAATACGCTTATTAAGTCGAGTGGAATTCGTAAGCGCTATATCGGCGTCATGCATTTCACTACAGCCGCCTCTCTGCGAATTGACGCTTGAGCAGGCGCGAATGGTTTTATTTGAAGTTAAATAATGAGTCATAGATTCTGAGCTAGCAGTGGGCAAAGACTTGAATCGATGCCAATGATGTTTCGTATTGCAGTAGACAGTTGTGCTTATTGATTCGAGTGAAATTCGAAAGCATTTTCATTGGGCAGCTTGAAGTTTAATCTTGTGGGTCAAACATTTCAGATGGTGAGCGGGTACTTGAAGAGATGTCGAGATTTGGTATTAGGTTGACGGAAGATCAAAGAGCTGAAACTGCATGACAGCCCTCACGGAACTTTTTCATTAAAATTCTCTGAAACGACTGTGATGTTCCGCAGAATATTCCTGCCTGTGTAAAACAGAATTCTAATATCCGAGGCTATGAATGATTTATGAATTTCTGAAGTCCCGAAACTTCATAAGGCATCTAAAAAAGTTTCGATTCGACGACATATTCTTTAGCTTGGTCCAATCAATGCGTTGGAATTTCTCGTCCGTTTACGGTGGCTATTATCTGCCCGACGTTGATGGAATCAGTAAACATCGTCTACTATCTAGTCGTAGACTGCGATCTTGACAAGGCAATTTAGGAAACTGCGTATGAAAGTCAATAAGCGCGAGAAAATCTCTCCCAGCGAGGCAGAAAGATTCTTCACTGAATCATTCAAATGAGAACGTTACATTTTGCACAATGTGGTATCATGACACCGATGACATAAGTTAGCCTGGTAACATCGAAACGTGTTGATGGATATTACATAACTGCATGTGCATGCATGCGTTGCCGTACACTTCCTAGAGTAAAGTACGAGATTACATCCGTTGGCGACTTTGTCCAAGCTGAACTCTAGTCTCAGCATGTTACATTTTCTGGCACAAAAAGAATTTACATACAGCCAAATTGCGTTGTCTTTTATTATTAGGAATATACTAATATAGATAATATAAGTGTTCTGTCAGTATTAAAACAAGTAATTAAACGTTTATATCGTTGTGGAGGACGACATATAGCTTTTATTATCAAGTGATTTTTAATTGCACAATGATAATTCTATTATTAGCAAATAGACATTAAAAACAAAAGTAAGAATATCAAAAATAATGAATGAACATTCTGATATAATTTTATCAAGACTCTACGTAGAATTTCAAAAAGAGTTACACTTGTTGATGTTGCACTACGCAATAATGTGAGATGTAGTTGTGAATTAAAAACAAATTATATAGCACCTGGCGAATAAATTAATTAATGTATATTACCTAAGTAATGCAAAACATGAACAAACGTGGTGTGAGTAGCTTATTCCATGCAGAAAATGTTGTATTTAGAATGCATCGGGAGATTAAACGCAGGGCATGCGGTTGTGGGGTGCAAAGTGAGCCAAACAGATGAGTCAGGCTGAAAGCGGTCCACAGTTTAAATCCCCCGAGATCGCATTGTGCTCCGGAAAGAAGTCCAGCTGATCGCGGAGGATTTAAAGTTTAAAAGGACGCTGCGTAGTGCATACTTGCACCAGCTGAGGAGCTACGGTCGCGTGTTTTCCTGCATCGGAGAGTGGCACAGTGTGGATGCACAACATAGGATAGGAAACACACACGAGACCAACCGAGAAGGAGACGCGATGTAATATCTTCTTGTGCTGTCAGGAGAGTGTCCGATTACCTGCTTCCATCGAGGTCGCCGGAGAACTTACTGTAAACTTGCATGTACGCTCACGGAAGATCGGGGGAGCCGTGTGTTTGCGCCACAGCCTCACTTTCCCGTTCGACGCACTGTAGCCTGATAACGCTGGCGCGTCGCATTAGTTTCCTTTCTGCCGAAGTGGACAACACAATTGTACGATGACTGTTCGGATTCGCGGCTCGACGAGTGGAAAAACGAGTGAGCCCGCATCCCGCTCGCATCAACACAAGTGCCAGTAACTGAACGTGTACGCGCAAGTAATTTCGGTGGCCGGCGTTAGCAGCAAGCTAAACAGCTGAAATGGAGTCGGCGGGACAGAATCAGATGCAGAATGCACCTAATAATGCCGAGGCCTCCGAGACTAAAGGAAGGTCACTACCCAAGCAAGAAGAAACCTTTCATTCTAGTATCTATCGCATTAAGTAATTTCTATTTTGTAAGTGTGACTCCTAATTTTATTCTACAGTTGCCTGTTGCTACGCTATGCTAGCCAAAATTCCTTGGATGAAAGCTCCCAGAAGCACATACAACGTGAGAGTGGAAGGGACAAACCACCATATAAGAATCATCATCACACAAACAGAGCATTTGATGTAATCAATGAGATGAGAAAGTATGGAACTTCATGTTCTTTCGTAGATACCTAGCAATGGAGTTATTTGGTGGTAAAATCTAACTTTCTTTCATTGCCTTAGGAAAACCCTGTTGTGCGATGTGATACTGGTGGCTGACGGTGGGATGGAAGTGCCTGCTCATAAAATGGTCCTTGCTGCGTGTAGTCCTTACTTTTATGCAATGTTCACAAGTTTTGAGGAGAGAGACCGAGAGAGGATAACATTGCAAGGAGTAGACTATGCTGCTCTAGAACTTTTGGTAGTCTATGTCTACTCGGCTGAGGTTCATGTCACGGAGGAAAATGTGCAGGTTTTGTTGCCAGCTGCAAACCTCTTGCAATTGACAGATGTCAGAGATGCGTGCTGCGACTTTCTGCAAGCGCAGCTACATCCATCAAATTGTCTTGGAATTCGAGCATTTGCTGACTTGCACGGATGCCTGGAATTATTATCACACGCCGACACTTATATCGAGCAGCACTTCTCGTAAGAATCGGCAATATTTCGTTTTTCGATTATGGCATGCCTGCAAATGAAATCGAACGATTTCCATACAGTGTGACTCCTTTATAGGGAAGTCGTTGACGGGGAGGAATTTTTAACGCTGACTCCACTTCAAGTCGCGAAGTTGATATGTAGTGATCGCTTAATGGTACCGTCGGAAGAGAAAGTGTTTGAATGTGTGATATCATGGGTACAAAATGACTTAGAAAAGAGGCAGACTAATTTAGCTCAATTAATGGAACACGTACGCTTTCCATTCCTCTCTCAGGAATACTTAGTACAACGCGTAGAAGAAGAGCCACTGTTGAAAGCCAATCTTCAATGTAAGTAATATATTAGGTGATATTCGAGAGAATTTCTGGGATGTTGCAGCTTATTTGTTTGTTTTATTCAGGTAAAGACTTCCTCATTGAGGCTCTGAAATATCATTTACTAAAGGGTGAACAGAAAATGTTATTTAAAACACCGAGAACCAAACCACGGCAGCCAAGGGGTTTGCCAAAAGTACTACTAGTCGTCGGCGGCCAAGCTCCAAAAGCAATCAGGAGCGTAGAATGTTATGATTACAAAGAGGAGAAATGGTATCAAGTCTCGGAGTTACCAACTCGTCGATGCAGAGCCGGTATATAACAATCGGAGACTCTCAATAAAGCTCCTATCCAATAATAAAACATTTTCTACAGAATATTCCAAATTTTGTAGGACTCTCTGTTCTTAATGGACGAGTGTATGCTGTGGGAGGATTTAATGGCTCGCTTAGAGTGAGAACAGTTGATATTTATGATGCTGTTACCGACCAGTGGCTGTCCTGCCCAGAAATGGAAGCCAGAAGATCCACACTTGGCGTTGCAGTCCTTGGAAATTGCATTTACGCGGTGCCTATTTAGCTATAACTCCATAAGAATGATATTTTTATAGTCCTTTTAAGCATAGTCCTTGAATTAACGAAGTACTCCTATTAGGTTGGTGGATTTGATGGCTGCACTGGTTTGAATTCAGCCGAAGTGTATGACCCCCGAACACATGAATGGAGAACGATTGCACCAATGTCGACACGCCGGAGTAGTGTCGGTGTTGGTGTTGTAAAAGGATTATTATATGCTGTACGTTTCGCAAGCCAATAAGTCAGTCTGAATCATCTGGCCACTAGATTTCGTAATACGAGGTACATTATCTTTCATTAGGTGGGTGGTTACGATGGAGCTTCCAGAAAATGTCTTTCAAGTGTTGAATGCTACAATCCCGAGAAAGATCAATGGAGTGCTGTACCGGAAATGTCTGCCCGTCGTAGCGGTGCTGGTGTCGGCGTACTAGATGGAATTTTGTATGCCGTTGGTGGACACGATGGTCCTTTGGTAAGAAAGAGTGTGGAAGCTTTCAATCCAGAAACAAATCAATGGACATCCGTCAGTGACATGGCTCTCTGTCGAAGAAATGCTGGTAAGATGGTCAGATGTTCATAGGGTTGAACTAACGATACGATTTACCGTTAGCACCACATTTAAACCGTGTTGTTCAGAACCGACCCTGTATTATGAGTCACTGTGCTGTTTAATTGTGCATCTCCGTGGTTTCCAGGCGTTGTGGCGTTGAATGGGATGTTATATGTTGTGGGTGGAGATGACGGTCACTCGAGCCTGGCATCTGTAGAAGTATATTCACCACGCGCCGACACATGGACAACTTTGCCAACATCCATGGGAATCGGTCGCAGCTATGCTGGAGTAGCAATAATTGATAAGCCTATGGCGCCTGCGACGACCATGTGAGGATTGCAATCCGCTGGGCATATAGCTGAACAAAACACGGGCCCAGGTGTCGAGGGCTCAGATTCATCACGGGAAGCCGGGCCCAGCGGTGTGCAAGTCCAGAATCCGGAACAGAATGGGGCGCAGCAATATCGCGGTGTCGGCCATAACTGTCAAGGAGCACGATGCGTGTGCCAGAGGTACGAAAACGGAGAGTTGGCGGTTGCCGTAATGAATCAAAACAGGGGCAACCAGGAGAGAGAAGAAAGCTATCAGAATATAGGTCGTGGTGCACGATGCTTTCAAAACCGTCCTGCTGGCTTAGCGCAAGCCTATCCGAATCTCAATCCAAATTACCAAAATCCAGTGGATTTGGTTCGCAACTACAATCGAGGCCGTCAGCAGCAAGAACCCGAGGAAAATATTTACGAGAGATTGGATAATGACGATGACGATGACGGGAATAACCGCGACGCTGCACGCAATGAACCGGCGGCCCAGAATAATCAGAATAATATGGGAGATCATACTTACGAGAGAATTGACGACCGACATTCTTGCGGCGGACGGGGACACTGTCGAAGTTACAAGTGTCATGGGTTAAATCCCGTGCCTGGACCGAGTTTCTTGAGCGATACGGAATCACGAAACTTGAGCCAGTACGATCAACCTCGAAACATTTATTTGGATTCGTCTCGATTAAGCAATCAATTTTGCCAAAATCGCTTAAGCAGACTGGGTCGGAACTGTTTTTCTTCAGAAAACATCGCGTATGCCTCAAGCCGACGTTCAACTCCGCCTTTGGGACACAATTGTATGTGTCCGTTCTGTAGACAGTTAAAGCATCTCTGCCAGCACTATAATAACTACAGGTTACGTTGTTGTGACGGTCTCAATACCGCTACGATGAGTAATCCGAGGCATTACATATATCAATTATCAAGAAACTGTAGGTGCCCATTTTGCCGTGGCGAATATTCCTATGTGAAACTTCCAATGACTGCTTGCCGACCGACCGAACCTTTGAGGGTTGAATGCCACTGTCGAAACCCCAATAACTGTTCCTGTCGCAATAAGATCCTACCGAGTTCGAATTCAGCAGTTCAGATTGGCAGATACTTGGACTGGATTAATAGAGCTGACCCATCTGTTAATAATCCTATGTATGCAACTCTTCATATTGGACGGATCGATCGGCCTTGTATTTCAAACTCAGGCAACGCAACAGCCTCCACGAGTGCTTCAAGCAATGCCGATTCCGGTCCCTCGACATCGAATGCTACACCCTCAACTTCTACGTCGAATGCGCCCGCGCTCGCGCCGTCAACGAGTCGAGCTCCAGAGCGTCAGCACACTTGCGATGACTCCTGCATACGGAATCAAAACGGACATGTTGCTGGAATCTGTCAGTTTTTGGGTAGATGCGACCGTGCGGAATGCAATCACAGTAGACTTTCTGTGCACTGGTGGTTCGTTAATAGATGGCTGCCTTCCTGGAATTCTCACAATCCTGACAGAAATTTGGACCCGGTACCTCCAATGGAGGAAGAGCCCCGGGAGCAGCATGATACTGACACCGACGACCCTTGAGCTCAAAGGTTTTTATTCAATTTTCTTTACGCTTTGTACAATAAACTATGAGATCATAGTTTTCCCTCTGTTAGTTGAACACTATCGGAATGAGTATATAAGTACGTTTACGTGCTCCAAATGAATGTGCTGAATGATATGAGAGCAGTTTCGGCACTATACATTCGTCTGTCATGTTTCATTATTTACTTGTAAAAAGACAACCTATAAGGTAGACGCAGATTGTGATATTTGTTAAGGTTTACATCTCCCTTTTGATGATGATTGCTTTGGCAATGGAATACCAATAGTTACAAGTTACGTTTTTTTGGAAATTGGAATTATATACTTCCAAGATCTGTATTATCGCGGATAGATTGAGCAATTTCAGCGTACTGTTGTAATAGTGGTTTGCACAGTTCCCAATTGATTTTTACTCCTTTTCCCGGAGACCACAAGGAAATCGCAGCCCACGAGACTATGCGTAGTCGCCGACAATAAATGTAGGTTTTGACTTGTCCCTCCCACATTCCATATTTCGCAAATGGATACAACATAAACTTTGAGTTCCAGTTGCCAGTTTGTAATATAGGAGCCAACCATTTCTGGACACAGACGCGAATTATATGTCTCGTAAGCTGTTCATAGAATATCATTCAATCAGATCACAATATTCAAGGTTGTAATTAAAGTACAGAAGAGCTTATCTACCGTTTTTCTACAAGACTCGCGTGACTGGCGCGTTTACATTAAACATAGAGGAATTGTATGATCTTTGACATAGCGATCTAAGATGTGTATAGAAGGCGCAAGTTTTTACGATTTAATCTCAAATACATATGCTACCTGTGGTTGTTAGACTTAAAACCCGAGAGTTTCGTGTCCTTAGGGTATTTTTACAATATTGAGGCGAGGAATATCTCTTTGAGCATGAAATACGAAGCTCTATTCCGTTGAGAAATCGGTCGAAGCATTATTAGAAATACATCAAACACATCATATGTATATTAAGTTTCAAATGCAACGGACTTGTTACTTTGTTCGAACATTGTGTAGATATCAAATGTTTATTGCGAAAGTTCCAAGTGGAACTCAAGTGTTATGGAAGGCTCTTGATTCCACTAGTCTCTTAAGTGTTGCGAATACAGTTCTGAAATCTGCCCCTGTCATGTTTCCACCCTTTCCAAAGTCGAGATCAATCTCTCGCTTTCCTATCCCCGTTAAATGTTCATTAGTTACGAACACGGTGTTAATTATATTCTCAATTAATAATCCGCCACTATATCAATCAGTATTAAGTTGTTCTTAAAGTCTCCAGCATACTCTTTGATACACCCAATCTCCTAACGACACCCATTTAGGTACTTACTTTAATATGCTCGACACAAATTGTACTTTGTCAAATTAAATGCCAAATCATGAACGTTGAAATAAATAACACGTTATAATGGTGTTACATTGTTTCTTTGAATGTTGATCCAATTAGTTCATGAGTCATATTAGGTTTCGTATATACACGCGTTAGAAAGTCATTCGAGGAATGTAGTCCACTGTCAATGATAACTATGGACTTTTGAAAAATGTACTCGGCTTTATTTTATTCGAGTCTATGTATAAGCTGGATTATGCCAAATATTTGTAAAATGTATTTATTTTTTGTATGTAGCGGTTGAGAGTATACACCCTAACTGTTCAGCCAATAAAATGATCTATTAATTAAGTATTCATTGCTCCTTTATGCAATTGTTTAATTGTATGCCGAGCTAGAGAAATGTTGTACGCGTAAATTCATAGTTATATGCATAATTCCGACTGTACAGTCGTTTTCTTATTGGAAGTCATTATGCGATCGTCATTGTAGATTCGTTAAAACAAAGCATATCCTCGGGCGTAACTCAGTGTCACCGGGAATTTGGCCTGTTTGCAACGAATGCCTCATTATACAATTCGTCTACGTATTATAGTCCGCATCCCAGTTCCGCATACTGTCTCAGGCGTATATTAATTAATCTGGTCTCTAGGAAGTTCCAGCGCTCCCGACAGTGCGATCTACTTCCTTTTTTTGTGAACTCCACCCACACGCTGTCGCCGCGATCTCGCATATGAAATCGAGATCCTATTAAAACGTAGCAAATTAGTTTCTCATACACTGCGTCTCAAGAATCTACATACATATTCCATATTGTATTTAGAAATCGCATGATGAGAAAAGTATAATTAATCTTGGATTATTTTTTGAGTTCTGCTTTTAGTGCCCCCGTGTTTTTCTTTGTTAAAGTGTTATTGAACAATAAGTGGTTTAAATGTCAACTCAATATTAGTTATGATTTTCCCATAAAAACTTGCATCTTTACAAAAGTATATAAATATTTTTTTTTGATTATGCAAAAACTAAGTGACGTTACAATAATTACAGTTCAGTGGAGCACACTAGCAATCCAGGGTTAAATGCGTAGTTTTTAGACACGATAGAAAGTTCCCGGGTTTCACACGATGCGAATTTGTTCCGGAAGATTTTTGCAGGCCAAGTCACCTTCACTATGGGCGCAATTGCGCTCAGTCGGAGAAAAGTTGATCACGCCCCCGCTTATGAAGGTCGACTGCTATCACCTGGCTATTACAATTGCTTTAACATCGACAGCTTGACACGGCGCCTAGTTTACACGTCGATTCTTAAATCGCTGCCCGCTGCGCAGCCTTTGTGTCAAATCAGTTATTGATCTCGTGGATGGTTTTGCCTCCATTAATCATATTTCGATGGAGCAGAGTCAGTATTCGACTGTGACGATCGCGTAAGTCGCTTTTGTAACGTCCGAAAGCCTGCTGGTCAAATGGCAATCCAAGTGACAGATCCAAAGTGTGCTGAGTAAAGACTTCCATTGACCAAGGTCAAGAAATACTTTTTAAACCGTTCGGCTATGCCGAAATTGGTCAATTACTGTACAAACTATAACTTTCTTGGCGATTTGATGACTAATTGATCAGATCTACCTTTCTAGTTTCTGAATTTAATATTATCTAGTTTGAAGTGCCACAAAATGTGACAGGTGATCTTAACTATTTGAAACAAAAGCTTCCATTGAAACTTCAACTTCAATTGATTTATAAATAGTTGCGACCGTTGTGGAAAAACAATCGGTTTTATTTCTCTCACACTGCGTGTCGCAAAAAGCTGAACGTCATTCTGGAGAGTCGGCGGGAATGCCAGGCGCAGCAAAAATCAAATGTCACATTGTCAAGTAGGGGCGTTCAACTTTATCAAGCTCGTGGGCCACAAACGCGCCTATCTAAAATGTCACTTACCCGCCCGTACTGCCTTGGTCACTTCCATTCTCCGCGGCACAATCGTACATTCAACCGCGCCATTTCGGCAAAAATCAGCCTCCTCCGGATACCAGGTTCCTTTCCAGCGGCGGAGAAACATTATTCAAATGACCGACATCGATTTTCCAGTGCCCCGCATATATTATTAACCTCGGAGTTTATGCCACTCGCATTGTTCTACTTGAACTGCGGAAGTTCTTATGACATGAAGTATACTTCTGTCTTCAATGGATCAACAATTGGTTATACATATATTGTTTATATATATTAAATATTTCTTTTTCCAAGCAGATTATTCATATGCGGTATCATATACATATCACGTCTGTAAAATCAATGGCTATTTTTACCTTCACTTTTTACGAGGTTCCAGTAGTTTCTTATGATTGGCTTCAACTTCGAAGGTGTATCTTTTTGAGATCACGCAAAAATATTGACACTCGCGGCGCAGCCGCCAGCTCGTTTCCGGTTTGAGAGCATCATCCTTGCTCGGGAATTCGTAGGTGCAGCTGCTTCTGTCAGAACTTACGGCCGGCCTTCAAGATTCTGGATGAGATGCCAGTATGGGCGACAGGCATTCACGGTGGTCGCGCTGGCAGAAAGCATCCTCCGAAGCGATACCGTGAAACCGGCATGTAGAGGCACACACCAACATCTACATGGCCGCGCCGCCGGCGATAGGAAGGCGAATACGAATGCTCGCTTTACGATAAAGGCTATTATGCCTCGTGTCATTGTCGGGCCTCGCGCACACGTGGTGAACACAGACTTATCTCCGACGGCGAGAGTATTCAGGTATCACGGGTGTGGTTTCCATGGCCAGACACTCCGCTAGGAAGTCGAGCGAGGAACAAATGCCTATTTTTAGCCGAATTCGTGTTACCTAGACGAGTGCGCCAAATGAGTTTTGGTACCATGGTTACCTGAGCAAGAAAAATGTTTAATTTCTTTTAAGTCGTATGTGTATCAAGGTCATCAGTTATCTTAGTTGAAACCGGTGTTTTAGAATACATGTTACTAGACTCGTTTATATGATCTGTTGCACTTTAGAATACATATGTTATATAATTTTATAACCTGGATCATAAATAGTGAGAAGTTCCTGTGTTCTTCGAGAATTGTTAAATCTTTTCCTGTAGTGGTGTTGATGTGGGGCTGCTAATGGAACTGTCTCCTGAAAGCTCTTCTCGTTGAATATCGGATTTCACGCGTAGGAGATATGCAAGTGAACAGAGGAAAAGTCATGTTCTAGTCCGGATTGGAATATAGGGGTTGAGAGAAGTTGTTACTTATATTGGTAACGTTGGCACGGGACCAGCGTGTTAAGAAAGTATGTACTGCATTCTGCAAATCGTGTTCATCCAATCGTACGCGGCTTGCGTATTGAGATTGCTATCATACGTTTCGCAGTAATGCCTCGTTAACATTTCAGCCCTGTTATTATTGCACTGAAGTCTGTGCTCCGGGCGAGCATAGTGCGCGCTCCTGCAAAAGTGGCATTATCCAACCGAAATTTATAGTGCAAAAACAAAGCGTGCATCGGAGCGGGAAGTGAAATTACTGGCGGGCGAAAGGCCGCGTTCCCTTTTTTCTGGGGGACTCACGCGATATTTACATACATACAGAGGCCGAGCGGGCGGCAATCAAATTTTATGTGGAGTCCCCATGTCCCATACGAACTTGTGTAGAAGGCATGTCGATCGACAAGAACCCACCCGCATTATTGCCCGATCAGTGCAGTGCACTTAACGTTCGCCGTTTTTCCACGAGAGGACGGAACTGCGACTGGTCGAAGTGCAAGTCGATGGAGCTCTCTCGTTTGGAATGCTCGTTGCAACGGTGTCAGATTTTGTAATACAGTTCTACATGGGTTTCAACAAAACATGGTTTGGTGCTAATGGACCAATTCCTAAAATCTGAAAAACTATATTATGTAATTCAACGTACAACAACTTTCTAAATAGGAATTCGATAAATTCACGGTTTTTATATACATTTTTATTGCTATATTGTTTCAATAAGACCAGTGTGTAAAAACCATCTCAAACTATTGCGCTTCACAGAAAAACGCTTGGAGAGTTTAAGAAATATTTTCCCGAGAACCGCGATAGTTTGGAACGGTTAATACAGAAGAGGTGGGTATTGCAAGAAGCCGTCGTCCGAATTCTGGACACCATGGCGCGAGAGTGGTTCACATGGTCGTGCGTCGACGGTAAAAAGCCGGGGCAGAAATTCTCTTGCGTCAGAATGGTTAGCGCATTATGATCGATGGCCGGAACGATACTCGAAGTATGTGGGCGTTGGTCCTCCCGAGCTTGTCACCTTCAAATTCCAGCGGCTTCAAACCTAAGAGCGACGCAGAAGAGGTGAAAAAACGGAGCGTGGTTACGGAGTATTTGTCGCGCGGGAAGAGGCCTGGATTAACCCGTGTCGAACCCGTCTTTCAGTAAACTCGATCTGCGACATTGTTCACACATTGCCAATCGAATCGGCTGATCTCTGCGTTCTAACGACTTTCACATATTTACTAAAGTTATTGAAATGCCTAGTTTCAAGAAGTTTGTCGTTAGCAAGTTTCTAATTTGTAGTATCATCTTTAAACAAATACATTTTACCTTTTGCCCTTTTCCCAGTTATTTTCAATTTCAAATTGTTACATCGAGTTTGATCGTCAAATGGATAGGCTATTTAGGCCACATAGCAGAACGATTTAATCTGTCAGACCAAACCAATAGCAAAGAGTTAAGGTCAGCATCAAGAAATCTCGCAGCAGGAAGTTTCCCTTGTATCCTCGATCGGATCACAATCAACTGTCAGTGCGACTTGGTGATCCTTGTGGGTTCATTAAGTCCCTGCCCTCCACAATCGTCGTAGATCAAGGCACGCGTCGAAGGATGATAAAAGGTCCTATAGGAACGACGGCAATAATTTATCGGTGGCGTTACGCGTGCACGACCATGCGTGAATCACGGAATTGTCCTGCAAGTGCAACGTGTGCGCCCCGTGGAATTACGAAATCTGTGGTCTTGCGCTCCACGTGCGCACGCCCTCCTTTTTTCACGTTTAATAAGGTCCTGGTTCCGGCTGCATTTATTATACCCCCCATTGGCCAGTTAATTGCTGGGGCGATAGGCCGCCGAGAGCGCCGCCAACAGGATGTGTGATACTGATTTATGAATCGAATCTTTTGTTTTCCACTTTGTCCAGCCGATGATCGATGCACTGGAATCTATCGCATTTAGCCACGGCGTTCAAACTCGCCATACACCACGGACAATACTTACTAATGAATGCATTCATTGAGGCTAATTGATTGAGTACTGAACAGTTTTTAAACGTTTACAGATACTCGATGTAATTATTCTTAATGCGCTTTATGACTTGTATTCCTTATCGAATGGGTGAAAAGTCGTGTTGATGGTTATTATTTATCCAGAAATAGGAGAGTCGATATTACACCACCAGTAGTAATAGCGTGGAGCAGCAGTTTTTGATCTTAATGATCTTTCAAGGAGACAAATGTCTCCCTTGCCGCTTCCCTGTCACAACCAGGTCTTCGCGGTTTAAGAAACAACACGAAAAAAGAGAACCAGCCCCACCGATCAATAATGACACTTTACCCATACCATATTCTTCATAAACAGCGCATGTTTTAAAAAAGGATTCGAAATGTGGCCATTCTGTGTTTGTTGCTGCAAGTAGTTAAATTGTTCCACACCAGCAACAAACACACGGCGAATGTTCTTTGGTAGCGGCATGTAATTGCAATTTCGTACGGCTTCATTCCATCGGAATCACTGGGATGCGGAACGAGTAATTCGGTGGGAAATCTACAGCCGCAGGCTCTCATCAAGCGACCCTACGGCAGCACGTACAGGATGATGTGTTTGCATTGGAATCAGTGATGTGGTATTTCTGGACGTATGGCTAATGTAGGTACGATGCGGATTATCAATGGTTCTTCAACGTTTCACGCAAATAATACAAATTATTTTTGCAGTAATAAATATGAGCAAACACTTTTGTTTCATAAACTTGGCAAACACATCACTCTGATGATTCGCTTACCCGCATATATATTATATACAATTTATAATATTTTATATTTTAAAATATACCTTCGTCAGATAAACAGCGGTGCATGATAGAGGCGATTGAAAGGAAAGTGAATCACCCTGTACGTACGCGGCGGCGGCAATGAGTAAAATAAACACTGGAACGAGGTAATTGGCCGCGGTTTGACCCGCGCGATTGATTTCGGGGAAATCTGTAGGATTCCACCACACAGGTATTGTTTGCCCGGTCACGTTAGTTCGCCAGAAAAAAGATTATCCGATAGGCCAATTACCTGTGCTTTGAGCGATCGATCCCGTGTAATAATAGCAGGTAGTGCGACAGGTCCGAGATAGGTTTGACGAAGTCGATACGTCCTGGAAGGTCCAGTTTCGCACGCGGAAATAGGACACGCCTCGAAATTCATTATCGCTCGCGTCCGTCGCGGAAGAAATATGACAGTCGTTAACTGCCCCGATGACTTTGATACCCTTTTTTTATGGTTCGAGTGGTAGAAGCCGATTGGACAGAGTAGTTTGTTCGCCTTGGCAACTGTGGAACCTGATAGATCGATATCGGAATGCTCTGCCTTCACTCACGACAACAAAATAATAAAAGTCGATGTAATATAAATCTCCACTGATATTGCCTCTTCCGAATTAAATTATCAGTGTCCATAAAAGGATATTACTTCCAGCATGTAAAGTTTTCTTAATGTCAGTCCACCGATGACAGTAAGCAGAAATGGTGCTAAGCAGCTTCAAACACTGCCAAACAAAACCATCCAACCCCTTCTGCTATCCGACGCGCTTCGATTAACAGCTACAATCGAGTGCCATCTTGAGAAACAATTGAGTAATTAGATACAATTCATCAACACTGTTCCATATTCGCTCTCGCTCGGCATACCACTAACAGCGCGCTCTCACAATCACGATACCAGCAGCGATCTCCAACCCTTTCGCCGGCGCACACATTTAATTAGGAATGCGGCGCACTGTTCAACTGGAATAAGATTGCGCAAGCGCGCGGCGAGTTCTCGATGCATACACACGTTTAGACATCCGCTCGCCCATCTGCGCGGGAAAATGAGATCTGCGTGGCGACGCTTGGGCAACGGGATCAATTTGTTAACTATCTCTCGGACGGATTGCGTCCTCTTCTTCGCCGCAATCCACGTCGCACTCGCATTGCACGGACACGGATAGATCGTGCGCGGGTGTAGAGGAGATCCGCGTGGCTCTCGCGAGCGTTAGAGGCTAGAAAGTGCTCGCGATAATTCATGATCTCCTTCGGAGGCTTCCTTCTTCCAAGGGTAAGGAAAGGCAGGCTGTTAGTTACCCGGCGCGCGCGTGTCTCTCGCTCGCCCGCCGAGGACGCAATCGAGCTGCGCGTTACCACTCGGACTTCGCTCATTGTTCGCTGATCAAGGAATCGGGCGAGGTGTACTTGCGCGTACTTCTATCACGGCTACCTGCACACCAGGTATCTGGTCCCCTTTACAGCCTTTCCTCGGGGTCACGCGTACGTGTGTCAATGCACGCTCACTGGCACCCATGACATCGCAGTTCCGACTGACTTACGCCTACCCACCGGTATACGCGGTTATCTAGTTCTATATCGTTGAAACTGGCTTATCATCGGTCTATTAGTAAATATTTGAAAAAATATCAATATTAATCAATAAAAATACTATGAATATTATTCTGAGAAAATACAGAATTGTTGGGTATACAGAAATTAAATTAAATGCTATCCATTTCGAGTAAGATGCCAAAGTTACGTGGTATCAGCGTTTTCGGTCACCTTGTATGCACAGAGGATTGTGAATGAACTTAATGCAATGTCTCCTTGCGCAATCGTAGTTGCTCTGATATGAACATTATCGGACACCTGGGCATAGCTTGCATTTATTGTTCGGTCCATTTACCGGCCTGCTGACTTTCCGTTGGAGTGGCGATCGGAAAGGAATGAAAGTAAACAGCGTGAAATCATTCTCAGCTACGGAGAATGATTTGCCTGTCTATGAACTGACTGTTGTTGACCCCCTTTCAGTCTTTTCTTCGGGTTCACTGACGTGTGTCGTTCTGCGCACACGAGCGCGCGTCTCGCCGGACACGTTTCCCACAATCAGATGCACTCTTGCGGTCCGGCGGCAACTGGCACTTCATCTTTCCTCGGCGCGCCTTCATTAATATGCGCTAATGAAACGTACAGGTGTAAAAGCGTGGAGAGCGAGCTCGTAACTTCTCGCACGCGCCAAGAAATATTGGCACTCGGCACGTCGGGGCTCGACGCGATATTTCCTCCGGCGCGGAATTCTACAAAGCAATGACCGCCTATCGTTGCCCGATCGCCGATTGCCCAACGTCCAATTGAATTCTATGCAAGACTAATTACCGTCGCGTATAATTACTCGGCAGGCAGATCTAGCCGGCGGCGAGTATACAAAGGTAAAGGCTGGTGTTTTACATTCGCTAGCAGGGTGGTCCGCGCTCCCTCGAGGTCGTGTGCGAACACAATTCTTGGTCATTACCAGTCGTCCGGCGGCAAATATTTCTTGAGGTGTCGCTTATTGCCCTTTTAATCCTGTATTCATTAGTGTTGTGCACGGGAAATGCCAAGTATTTGCTAGGTCTTGTTTTTTATTTGCTACGCTTGTCTGGAGGAAAGAGTGCACTCAATTCGTTTCGCTGATAAGTGAATGGTTGATGCAATGAGAGCATTAAAGTACGTTCAGGTGGCTAGATCACTAGCATGGAGAAGGTTAAACCCAGAGAAATCGTAAATGAATATTCCCGAAAATGAGATTTTGAGTGGTGTTATTTTAATTTTTTAAATTATATACACGATATTCCATCGTGTATGCTCACTAGTAATAATACAAATTAACGACTGAAAGAGTACCTGGTACTACAAGAGGCGGGCAGATGTTAATCTGCGCTGTTACGTTCATTCTGCGCAAAGGGTCAATCGGTGCGAGGAGAATTTACCTTCGGATGCCGGTTACCTAAGAGGAATCGGCCGACCGGATTGAAATGCGGGCGTTGTTTCTTGCTACCGAGCTCTCTATCTATGCGTGCTCCGGGAGGAAAAACGCGCCGCGGGTATTCCAACGATTTGTGTACGTGTGCGAGGCGCGAGCTGACACCCGGACGAAGACGCTGAATCACGCCAAGGATACGGGATTCCTGACGCGGGCGTGACAATTTGTGTTTCGGTGGCTCGCTTCGCCGTTATTTCGTAGTGCTTTCTGTTTTTCTGCCTTGCGATTATCTCAACTTTTCAACGATTACGTCGACTTTTTTGCGAACTCGCATCTAGCAGCAAAAGTGAGGATAGTTGATTGCACTAGAGTTCCCTAGAAGTTTAATTTATATGATTCAATTTGGACAATTTAATTTATATGATTCAATTAGGACGATTTTTCATATATTTTCTATACTTTATTTGCATGCACTAATTTCCCACTCCAGTGTCACTTCGGTCCAATTTACTACATGGATTTATTTGACAATCCCATACATTTTGGCAAGACTTGCGAGCACTTGCTTAAATGCAATGAGAAGCATGGTGAGAGCAATGCACTATAAGATTCCACTAACTACACGGTGAATTAAACTATTCGACAATCAACGGTGGTTTATCAAATGCTAGGCTAATGATTTTGGAGCTCCTTAATCTTAATACCTCGCAATTTGCGTTCGCCAGTTTCGACTCTGCTTTAAACGATATTACGTGTCTTATCGGTTAATCTCCGGGAACTAGATGATGTTAATTACGAAATGTCCTCCTGCACCAAACGATATCCTGCACCAGACTTGCCGCAGGCACCCGAAGTCCTTGCCAAGTGGGTGGAGCAAAAATTAGCAGGAAGTCCTTTGCCGCTTGCGGTGAAGCCGATACTTATCGGACTACTGCGAAACCGATGCCCTCGCGATTCAGCAAATCGATGGACGATATTGAAATTGCAGGGTCCCCTTTGCGATTAAGTAAATTAATGCCCCGCATGCTTGTGTGTTACCGCGGAATTTGCCCGATCAGTTCCACAAAGCAATTCAATGCGAATTATTATTCAAGTATTATCAGAAACACGTAAATACAATATGCCAGTACTGGTCTCATGTGGTCTTATCACTGAATTATTTTATGTCAATCTAATTAACATACTGAAAGTACAAATCAATTTTTGCACTTTCCATGTCTTAATTGAATAGATATGGATTCATCAAACTCAATTTAATGAAACTATTCTGCTTCGATTTTTTGCTTTAAGTCTCAGAATTTTAATTGTTATTATGTTAAACAGATGCGTTTAAATACGAAGCACACCGAAGTGAATAGTGCGTTTCGTTCGCACACTGTCAATACTAAAAGACGCCAAAGTAAATCTAGGACTTTTAAGGATGTCAAGATTGGGATTGAGTAATCGCCGCGAGGAGGTCACCGCGCCGCTGTTCCCCTGAGCAAATCTTCCGCCCGTGATTTCTATTTTCTATTTGCCCGTTGAGATTGATGATTGGGTCGACGAAGACAAACTAGTATGACAATAAGAACTTATTAAATCTCTCGGTATTAACTATGCTTGAGAAACTCGATGTTTTCGCAAGCTTCTAAAAAGATTAAAATTCGTCATTATATATTCAATTCTTTCCTTCGGGATTTCAAGCCCTTTAAGAAAAAAGAACACGAGTACACGTGGAGAAATATATTGATCATTCAAGATTGCAAATCTTAAGCGAATATCTTAATGAATCTAAAATGATTCGGATAAACAAATTCCCACAAGACTGAAATCACTCAGAATTCCCAGGGGGCTTTGGCGACAACGCTAGACGAGTTGTGCAGCTTCAAGTTTGTTTACTGAAATTTCGTGCGGCATATTTGGCGGAGGTGCCGACTTCCCAAATCCCGCGAATGTGGAAATAGTGAAAGGTGCGATTCGAGAAGGAAAGTACATACTTGCGCACTCTGTAAGAATAAAGGCAACGATTGGGTGAGTGTCGCGGGCCCCACGAACGACTTAACATTCTCGTGAGGATCGAATACTGGTTTCTCACATAAATCTTGGCGCGCAGAGGCTCGCTTTCATCGCACGCACTTACGTCCGTTTTTTTAAAATCACTATTTACGAAACCCGCAGGCTCCTCGTCAAGGCTATCAACGTGTACCGGACGGTCGAGCTGCGGCATGCTTACTAATTAGTCCTTGATTAACAAGACAAATGTACCGCGATCTACAAAGCAAACCCTCGGAACCACAACACTTGCTTGCATATTCGACAGTCACCCAGAAATGCCTTCATTAGTGAGGAATCTCCGAAAAGCTGCTGAAATTTTGGAAATTTCCCTCGAAATTTACGGGCCGTTGCATTCGCTCCGGCGGCTTAAAGTCACGAGCCATGTGAATTCAGACTCGAAAGAGAATTTATGTGACTATCGCTCTGGCCGCATCTGTTTATGGCTGATCACCACTAATTAGGACATAATCTACTTTATGGGAAGGCAGAAACTCACTTCTGCACAAGCATTCGAAATTGAAAATAAAATGACGAAAACTGCTCCGAATTTTCTATGCACTTTCCTTTATAGTTGTAATAAACAAGTACACACCCGCCCGTTAAATACATACTTTACGGTAATATTTAGAAAGTCGATTTTACGCCAACTCGTTACACAAGTGCCGAATTCACCTCTAATGAGTTCGATTTCCCCGATATAACGCGCGGCTAATCAGGGAAAGCAAATACGCTTTACGTAACAAACGGGCGAACAATTTCCCGGGGAAGTGATGCAGCAGAATCGTGGGTGGTTGTTAACTCTAGCATTTGCATTTCAACCTACTTTCTTCGTGCGTCAGATCCTGAACTCGCCAGATTTACTTAAACCAATGATTCGTGGGGCTAAAGCTAATATAGGTAACCGCGGATTTTGTAATCCCCACTGATATTTGTTAGTTTGAATGAAATAAAATTGATAGGAAAATAAGAGTTAAATCGTGGAAGTTATTACACGCGGAAGGCTGCGCAATGAGAAGTTATGTATACCACGATTTGTAGTAATACTATCAAAAGGTGGCTTCGATCGGCGCCCGACGACGAGGCGAATTGAAGTGCTCGCTCCTACATCAGCCTGTCCATAAACAAATGACATTCGTCATGAAGAAGGTGGTGGCACTGAGATCGCATCACTCTGCCTGCGCGTGCGGAAAGAAATGAAACCGATCGTCACCAAGCAGGAGAGCAAGGAGAGCAAGGAGAGCATTTGAGATCGCAGACAGTTGTAGCAGACATGGCGCCAATAAAGAAGGAAAAAGAGGGAATCTCCCCAGCGCCGAAGAAATTGCCGGCACGAAAGGGACCACGTAATTCGCAGGGGGCACACACAACGCGACCTGCATTTCGTACTAGTGCTCGAAGTCGCGGGTCCTGTCCGGTGTCAGACGATGTCCTCCATCATCCAAGACCAGAGAGGCCTCCTACAACCCCCCTGCCAGACTGGTTCATACGTGAGAGCAGAACAGTGCAACAATCGTACGTACATAAGAGTCTCACAATTTAATGAACTCGATGCCCAATTGCGTGTAGAATTGCCGATTATTCTTCAAATTATAACCTTTTAGCCAATCTAATAGGGGTTCTTTCTGGACAACTATAATGGCTGCTCTACAACCTATTGTTGTTCTGGGGGCAAAGTGGTTCCTTTCTTGGTTGACTGGTAAACGACACCTTTTGCAATTGATTTTTATACGATTTCTCATGTTCACAGAAGCACCAACAATATTTATGCTATTATTAGGGTTTCAATGGTAACTATGTAAACGGATCAAACAATTCTCCCGTCTACAAGAAGAAGAGAAAATATGAAAGAAACAACTATCAAACTCTTGCTTGGAATTCGCCCTCCGAAATACAACATTGAGTAATAGCATGCAATCATACATGAGAATCTACAGAAACTCGCAGATGTAATATTACAATAAGAAAGCAGTCTCTATACAGCGTTAATTTAGATTAGGATTATCGCTTGTTTTCAAGTATCTAGCAACATGTCGCTTCTTTATAAATAAATGTAAGAACAAACTTTTCATTTACGATTCCCCGCCGCTTTCTGATAGTGAGCGCCTGCGTCGCTTTCGTGCGGGGTTAAGTTAAAAGGTTGTCGATGAATAAAGGTCTTTCCCTTAACAGGTTTTTCTCTACCACTCAAGCGTAGATTATTGCTGGACTATTAAACACTCTCGGCGTACTACTCTCAGCCGAATGGTTGAAGTTACTGTGCAAAACTTGCCACTTAACCTCTTAGCCAGCGCTGTATACAATGAATAACGGTGTAATAAGGAACGATCGGTTTCGCAACTCCTACGAACGAAAGCACTCTGCATCACGTGCCCCTCGACTTGTCAAAGGCGCACCCGCCTCCCTTTTCCAACTTATCGTACAGCGGCGTTACAATGCAATATCGAGCAACTATAACTAGCTATCGCGGGCGAAAATTGACGGCCGCGATCGTAAAACCCTTGAGGCTGCCGGGTGAGCAATTATCGGCGCAACTACTGGAACGGAATGAATTAAACGATCGCTCGGGAAAATCATAATGATCGTGATCGTGCCTCATTATCAGGCTGTTCGCAATACGAAATCACTCTCGTCTGCATGCTATTCAGTCTTTAAGCCTGTGCTGCGTAACCCTCGATCGTTTTCACGATAAATCTATCACATGTTGTAAAGTTCAACCCTTTATAGGTTTATGTTGTACTTATCCAACTAGTTAATAGTCCGTAAAAGGATAGGTATATCTGGAACGTTTGCCCTAAATATTAGTTTACTGCCATAGACCTTGATAAGTTAATTTTAATGTATTGAGATCAGAGTGAACCAAGTCGATAGAGTGACGCGAGAGTTGACAAAAAGCACTAATGCAAATAGAGAATTGTATCATTAACAGGACAGTACTTCGCAATATCGCGGCGAAATTCGTAGCGTGTCCCAACACTAATGGGACGAGTTCCTCTATCTAGAGCCCATCACGGGACACATATGATCGGTGGACCAGTGCGGCGCGCGGTCAACGAAAGAGATTCCTCGCGAGAGAAAAAGGAGAGGCGACGACTCTCGGAATCGAAGTATCGAAGGTAGGGAGGCACAGCAATAGCGAGAGGTAGGAGCGGAGAGGGCAGAGCGGAAAGTGAGAGAGAACCTGCAGGCAGGCCACGTTACTCTTCATGATCGAGGGACACCTCGCTTTATCCCCGTTCCGTGTGCCCGCTTAAAACACACTTCTCTTTCAGTTGTCGCTCGCCAACGAAGCGCCTCGCGTTGCCGTACGCGCGCCTCTCTCGATCCGATCGATCCGTGATCGGCGAGTTCGATAGTTGTATCGGTCCTCGCGAGAGCCAAGTGGCCACGTGCGCCAACGGATCGCCCGCCCGATTTTTTCCTCACGCCCTACGCTCTCCCAGCGATAGAGAGAAGGAGAGAGAGAGTCCGGCGAACGTCGAGTCGTGAGAGCGAACACGATTAGGTCTTTCGCCCGGTGAATTCTCCATTAGCTGGCAATTCGAAGCTCGCCCGATGCGAATTCGAATGCCCGCCTCGCACCGAGAGCTTCGAAGAGGAAAGTGAAAGCGAGCACACGGCAGATCTTCGTGCCGCGCAGCCGATCCACTGGATCGTTTGCCTTCCTGTCATCCTGCGCGAGCTCCCCGCCGACTTTAAGCTCCAGGAAGCCTGATATAACACCCTCGGGAATCAACGCCCGCCTCGAGCCCGGTAAGTTCTTAAGCTGATTACATTACAAGTCCCGAGTTGCGAGGGCGAAGACTAAGCCGGCGGACTTACGGCTCGCTGCCTGTTATTGCCGTAGATTTCGGCCGTCGTTACGACGGCTCTTCTGCACTTGTTAATACGCTAATTGGAGAAGGACTCGCCGGCATCAAGGATATACTCTAATAGGGAAGACAGAAGACGCGATCGACTTTGTAGTCCAAATAGAGAGAATCGCCGTCGCGACTTTCTTACGTTTCATAGCTCATAACTCCTTTTCGAGAAAGATTACGCCGGCTGGATGGAGTCACGATTCCTCCTTCCTTAAAAGAATAGGTCATCTTGGACGAAATCGGCGGAATACCTCGCGGCAATCTCCATTTTTCCAACATCAGGCTTCATTTGCTCACATTCATCAACCACGTGCCAGTACGCGCATTTATTATTCTCCGAATGTATCGTGCATTATTTTCCTACCGGGGACCAGCCGCCTCCGGGCACTGGGCATTCCGCGAGATTGTCAAAGAAGAGAGGAGTCCTTCTCGATTGTGGAATAGAACACGCGTGGACAGTTCGGGGGGCACCGGTGAAAACACGCTTTGCATACTCAACTTGGAAGAAAGTAAATTCGGCAGGCGAAAGTCCCGATCGAAACTCGTTCGGGGCTAACCGTCGTTCCTCTGCTAACTCGTATTCTTTCGTATCCGATTATTATTGCCTCGTTTACGTCGATTGGCGATATCTTTGGTAGTGCACGGCTGGTACTGTAGAATTCGCGTGAAAATTCTCTGTTTTTTCTTCTGCTATTATTTGCGCTCCAATGTTATTCTATTTGCAATCTTCGTAGAATTATAATTGTGGGCGACCAGTGACTGTTTCTTATTTTCCCAAAATTAAGGTGCGCGCCACACGTCTCTCGCTATAGTAGGTCATCGAGCTCAGTCTGCGCTCCTCCAAAAGTCTATGTCTATGGGAAACCCCATATATAGTTAGAGGCATTGCGTCAGAATATCTTTGCAGCGTCGCCCTCGGCGGAATAAAAAATGCAAATGTCGATGGTCCGCGCGCGACCTCGGCCATCGCGAAACCATAGAAATGCTAATTCTTATTTTGTCTTCCCTCGCTCTCGCACTCTGATTGCCTGAGATGAAATACGAACGAGCCGAACTACAAGTCCGTCGGGCGGCGATTTCATTACATAAATGCGGTGGGGGTTCCGCATCCATAAATCAGACATTATGCTGCTAATAGCGGCCGGGCTTTTTGCGGCATTAGTTGCGTTTGTCCGCGACGGGGCTGCGTGCGTGCCGGTAATTCCAGAAGTCCTTTCCTACACTCGCGGCGACACGCGTGTGTTGTCCCTCATCAATCCTGGCGTCATCCTTTCATGCCACCTCGTTCACTACCAATCGCGTTAAGCTCCGCACTACAATTCAATAAGCGCGTCCTTTCTCGAGTCATTGTGCCAAGCAGACAGCAAGTCGACTCGCCAGGCATTTCTCCTTCCTACATGGAATTAGTGCCATCCGCTACTGCGTGTAAATACCAGCATCCCACACTTCCATCGAGTCATCGAAGCCTGTGAAGCCGGGTTTAATTCGTCGTTCGACTTGCCGCGGAAAGGTGACCTCTAATAGTAGATCAAACCTCGCAATAAATGGATAATTTGTCTCTATATGTGTTGTATACATGTGTTGACTTTCATAAGTCACACATCGTCCCTTCACGCATTCTTCACACTTACACAGAGACACCGATGCGCACAAAATCGCCTTTCCTCTTCCTTCTTCTCGATTCGTTCTCCATCCTCTCACGAGGAGCACTTTCTACCTGAGGGGGTTCAGCCCAACGAAAGTGACAGGAGAGTTCCTCGGTGATCGCACGGCGAAAAAAAAGTAGATCAGTGCGCCTGTCGTGTTACATGCGGCCGAGCGCGGTCGCTTCCGAAATGCCGAGATATGCCGCGAGCGCACGCAATGAAAAGTGCATAAGTGAACGCAGGGAGAAAATACGCGCGGAAGGATAATTGTGCGCGCGGATCGGACGTGCAGGTGTGGTGTGCGAGGCGAGCGTAACCCGAGACTTTTTTCTGAAATGGTAGCCTTTACGTAAACGGGGGCCGTTGATCGACGAAACAACAGTTAAACCATCGGACTCGAATGGCGCCAAGACTTGCGGTTAGAGTCACCGACGGTTCTCAGGGAATGAAATGTTAAGTAGGTATACCGTCCTAGTTGAATACCATGAAATATGATCGTGAAAATAAAAAAGAATACAAAAAACACCGGACGAATTAAGAATCCTTTTTCAAAGGCGGTTAAAACAAAAGTAATATTGCTTCATTTCGGTGCGTTAAAGACGTATGGTTAGTTCATTTTATACAGTATGCACACAAGTAGGATAATAACTTGTTGACAAATACTGGGAACTTCAATTGGAATGCAAACGCAATCTAAGTACCAAGTGACATGGTGTATAAGAGAACCTGTGGAGTATAAAGAGCTAATACTACCAAGTACCTAATTCCGAACACCTCATTGATTGATCCCTGATTTACTTCTCCCCGATTCTCCTCCGCATCCTCGAACCTTTGGTGACTAAGTTTGTTCACCTCGGAGACATGCGCGTCCTTGGAAGGCGAATAAACACGTCAACCATGGGTCGATGACATTTGAGCTCCGACGAAAAATCCGATTAGACGATGTACAGATTGAATAATGCAAAATCGTTAGGGGGAATCAACTGATAAAGCTAGACTCGGAGATTACTGGCAATGGGCGTTAATGACATCTCTCGTATCCTTCGAATCCGCTCGGCGGGTCCTTCTCACTGGCAACGTCCGCCAGCGGCGGATAATTTATAGCACAATCCAATGGAATTCGAATGACGCCGCTTTTTAAATTCGTGGCTACCGGGCGTATTTAACGTTACATAAATTAGCCGGTTATGCTTCGATAGGAATCGAACTCGCGCGGCATTATAAATTAACATTTAAATATGCGATGTTACAGGAGATACGGCACTTAGCGAGTCAATCGTGTGGCGCCCTAACTGAGAGCTGAAATAACCCAGACCTTCGTACTCCCTGCTCGCCGTTAATCCCTCGCTTTTCAAAATGATTCTATTAAACAAACAACTTGCAAAAATGCCGCTTAATTTACAGACTTATCCTTGAGATGTATGGCATATGCGTAAACTAATAAAGTTCATCTACTACTGGACTTGGTACTGCTCGATCGACAAGCGCACAGTACTTACTTGTATATTAATAAATACGCTTTCGTCAATATAAATGTAAAAAGTAAAAAGATGTTAAGAACTAAAATCCGAAATAAAAGTGGATTATACAATATTAATGTACAAAGAGTGCTATTTTCGTCATTGCATGAGTGAAGGGTTGGGAAGGTGAAGGTGAGACACGCGGTTAGGATCAGTGAGCACTTGGAGTGCTGGCTTTTGCGTGGCCTAGGTACATCTATAGAAGAATAGCGACCGGCTTACTTAACACCCACGCGGTCCTCGTATCTTCGTGAGAATCGGGCGAATGGAGGCCGGTGCATCGTCTCAAATGCCACGGTCTCGCTCGCCAAACGTAATTGCGTGTTACGTATTGCGCAAACTAGGCAGAGCTGCGCTCCGCGCACACCTAGATGCATTTTCGGTGAGTCTCTGTATCCAATTATTGCACCCCTGTCAAGTTAGCACCACATGTTCAAAAAACGTTAATTTTTCAACAGTTATTAATTCCACTATGCACATTCGTTAATATCGACTTTATAATCGAAGATATAAAGAGGTTTATATGATGAAAATGCAAGGTTCGCCAGTGTGTGCGTATTTAGATCATTCCGACCGATTCTTCGAACGATAATGGTCTGACACGTTTCAACTTCAAGGCGCGTATGCTGCTCGTACGACCGCTCGAGACACACTCGGAAAACCTTCAGTAGCTTTATGGCATTCTTATACATCATATGTATGGAAACGTAACAATGCAAAACCTGAATCTTAAAAAATGTATTTATGAACTAGACTGAAAAACTCGTAACTTTCGTCACTACAAATGTATCTTTGTGTGGGGATTGAAGAGGGCAAGTCAACGTAATAACATAACATCGAACATATCAAGTAGCAATCGTACTAGGAAATTACATATTGTAAATTTGTGAGAAATTGCAAAGGGTGCGTCTTGCACAGAATAATACAGATCCCAATGGCCCCATTTTAAATAACTTAGAGTGTTGTTGCGTATTACCATAGTGGCGGTGCTGGCCGAACGGAGAAACTTTCCGCCGTAGATCAGTGGAACAATCAGCATACCAATCTACGAAATACGCAATCCGTGGTATTCATCTGATACGGCGGCTGATATACATTCGAATCTACAAGGCAGTTTGCGTCAGATCTGCGTCAATACGGTTTTCCTTAGCGGCTAGTTAGTGCCGAGCGCCCAGATCTACAATAGCCGCCCGTTGAATTATTAGTCCGATCGATCGTAAATCCGTGATCTGGTAACCTTCGCGCTGCGACAATTCTTGCTCGACGCACTGGAAAAACGCCCGATAAACAGTGAGATGTCGAATGGGGGAAATGAAAGACGCGTGGCAAATTAGAATTATATTGCTCTGGAATGAAAATCTTTGCACGAAGATTTTGTCGTGGAAATTTGTATTGTCAAAAGGTTCTCAAATATTTCAGTCAGATATGAAGTGAAGTCTTGACCCTTGGATAACGTTTAACGCGACACTCGCTTCAAGAGGAAAGTTCTTCACTCGTTTGGAGTTGTATGATTTACGATGGTTTGCGAACGGATAATAAAAATTGCCACGTGAATTTGTTCGGTCGACGTGCGCGAAGGAAATGAGACTTTCATGGTCGCGTGAAACACCGGGGACAGTAATATAGTACGATTTTTAATGTTCCCGAAGGAACGAAGTCTCGGCCAGTCACGGAAATCCATTACAGGGAAGGAGAGAAAAAGATGCGAAGCAAATGCACGTTTCGTTCGCCGGTTTATGTAGCAGCGTTTCGGACCGAAGTCTCTCTCACTTTTACACGCACAACAGCCGGCCGGGTGTTAATTAATTAATGGAACATAATTAGCTGCCGGGTCGTTCAGAAACGCATTCCACGGAGGAGGCTGCTCCGCCAAAGCCGCAACTGACGCTGTCAAACCAATTTATACCATTTATCCGATTAACTGACTCGCCATAAATTTCCTCGCGCGATTTGTGTGCAGTTTCTTTGGTAGACTCTTAAGTACAATTGGAATCTTACGTAACCTTTAATTGACCACGTATGTGCCGCTTGTTCAATGGAAGTCTCTTTATATCGATAGTGTCTGGGAATTTTATTTGACTTCACTAAAAAACCAATTGATCAAAAAGTGAAATGGTCCAAGTGGAATTTCCGTGTACTTTATTTCCTTCTTGGTGTCCTGCAAGAACTAGGATACAGAAAATCCAACCAATGATTCACGCGAATCAGTGTCAATTTCCAAGATCTAACTCAGCGCACCGAATCACCCAGCATGACGTCACCCTTAACTTAAGCCTAAATGTGATTAATAGTTCAATTCCCGGAGACGCGTATCCGCAAATCATTGGCGTCCCGTTATCGTTTCAGGTTGATCTCCCAACGGTCGCAATTCTTCGCTGGACAAAGGAGGAAAGGAAGGAACGAACTAGCCATCAATCTCGAAGAAACCTATCTCGATTCCACCATCGCAGAGAGCGCCGTGACGAATTCAAGGCCTGGTGGCGTTTCAGTCACCGAACATGCTTTGCAAACAACGGAAAGTAAACAGGACTCGCACTCAGCCAGCCCAATGACAGTGTGAATTGGTCCCGAATCCTTGTAGATCGAGTGCACGGTGCGCGATATAGAGCGCAGGCAGCGTGCAAGGATTCCACTTTCCTTCGAGTCAAAATCAAGGTTCACTCGAGCGAGATGACGATGTCGATGATGGTCAAGAGAGTAAAGTCGCTCAACGAAGAGGACCACGATCGCCCAAGTTGATAGAAGAAAGTTAGTTTAAGGAAAATTGTGAAAACTATCGAGGATCGCAGCGAGAGGAAGTTCTTCGAGTTTCCCCGGGAGAAGAAAAGTTCCTCGCGCGCGAAGTTCCCTAAAACGAGGCAGAGGATGGCACTGGTGAATTTCAGTCTGCCCTATCAGTCGGCAACGCCGGCGCCCTTTTTCTATAACGGTCCGAACCCAGCGCACACCGCTGTGAATAACCTTCGTTTAAACGCCGTGCTCCCAGCGGCGGCTGCCCCAAATTTCGAGGGTCACACACCCTTTCAGAATGAGCCCTACATACCACCGGCTGCCTATCAGCAGCAGCAACAGCGGCAACGCCAGCCGGTGCAGCAAAGAAGCCAGCAGACTTTCGTCGAGCACACGTCCTTCTCGTCCAGCCAGGACACCCGATACGTTAATTATAACCAGGACTTCAGGAGGACGCAGCCGAGACAACAGCCACAACAGCAGCAACAGCAGCAACAGCAACAGCCGCAGCAACAAATGCGACCGCCGCAGCCTCCGCCGCAGCATCAGCAACGAACGCATCCTGAACACCAGGATCAGGAACCCCTGAGGAATTCCGGACCGCAGGAAGAGGAGGGCTACCCCGAGAGACCAAATGGGTATGTCGACTTATTGTCAATGAAATGTAGAATGAAATGAAGTTGTAGCGATCGGTATTTTCCAAGGTGACGTTGTTGCCTTTGCGATGTGCGCAAAGTAACAGGCACCACCTTTCGTACCAATTCGGCGGCCAATTCTCGGAAAATCGTTGCAACGTTTTTATAAACCCGTGCGACGCACTAATTGTCCCGAGGTAATTAGGGCGTATTAATTACCAGCTGGCTCCTCCCGCTTAAAGCAGTCCGTAAACGTTTTCATCTCGCGCGGTGGGATTTCTCGTCGCAAACGAATGCCCAGGGGATCGGCGAAAGCGGATCGTACGGTAGCGCTAATTGCAGTCACAATTATTTATGTAATGGTCGCGGGATCGTTTCTTGTTACGTGCCTCGCATTCCCAATGAATTTCTGACGAATTTCTGACGTACTCCCGAGCGTGCCGGCGCGCCGCGCTCTCAACTACGAGCGGCCAATTATGTCATCGATTCGACGGACTCCCGTAGCTTTCGTCATACATTATTGCAGGCGTGTGTAACTGCGGATGATTCGCCCGTGTAAGGCGTACTCGCCTTTTTGCTCGGCCCGCTCGATAATTGCGATCGGGAGACAGTTATTTGATGTCTCCTTCGCGGTGCGCCGGCAAATCTCGAACGGTTTACTTAAGGCTTTTTAAATATGAAAGCTTCGTCTCATGAATTTCATGGGTTGTTTCCGAGCTTTAGTCCATTACCGATTATGCGAGTGTGCGACATTCGCTAGGAATAATGAAAAAAAATCGCATAATCGTATTGTGTTAACAGTTGCACCCTTTTGTCGTTATTACAGTTACACTCGAGTGAACGGTGGTTACGGCGGCCCAGGCACCAAAACCTCGGTCCACGCAATTCTCGACTACGACGATGACTTCGAGGATTACTACGATGACGACGAAGTACCGAGAGACGCTCACGTTACGCCGATTCAAGGGCCGATCTTTCTTAAGAACGGTTCAGTGCCTGTAGTGCCATTGTACTCGTATCCCCAGCTGAATAATGGTTCATTCGTTCAGATACCGGTGAGTCACAGCATCCATTGACTTAATAAGAATCCGAAAATCAATTAGATGTAGTTTGCCAGACTGATTGCCGCATGAATCGATCTCAGACGGTTGTAATCGTCTTTACTGGTTCAGATAAAATCGCTGGTGGGTTGTAAGATTATTTGTTCTCTGCTTGTTCGAACCTCTGTATGTCATGGTTTTAATGGGATCATACACTTGTGGAGGCTTGAATTTGTATTGGAGAAAAATGTACTCCAAGATCACCTTCTTCTCCAGCACTTTTCACCTCGACTGCCTTTTCCATACAAGACTCGTTATGGTTTTCGATTTGCTGGAACTTTGCAATTATATTGATGCAAACCTTCATGAGTCTATTTTAATTTTTCTTTTGTGCACCGCATGAAACACGGAATACAACTTGTTAAGTCTTACAAATTAATTCAAATTGTTGGTTGTTAAAACTTGAGTATATGTTCCGAAAAGTTTTACAACGTGCACTTCCGTTCGTCAGTTAAAAAATGCAATCAAGTAAATTGTGATAGATAACTCCAGAGTAATTTTTCTTGAATCCTTAAAAGACCTCAACTAAGATGCGTTAATCCACAGAAATGTCTGCTTTAAATGAATAAGACGCGACGGTCTACACCCTGTATAGATACTGAGGGCAGTGGAATGTTCCAGTTACGAGGACTAGATGTTACGACTTGTTAGGCGCACCAAGAGGTTTTGCTCCGTCGATTCGAGAGCACGGCAGAATATGTCAAGGCTGAATTTTTGTGAGGGTGCAATTGCGATCGTAAAGAGTTCTATGTACGGGCGACCACCAGCCGCCGCTCGGGTGCTGTATAATTCCTCAATGCCGTGACAGTGTCAATGCTTCGGTGGCACGTCGCGTCGTTTCTGCCGAGTGCTTCGAACGCTGAGTAACTGCGGCGTGACTCACACCTTGTTAGTACGGAAGAATTCGCTATGAATAGAAAGTCCGGTCTATGTGCGACTCTAACTGAAATTGCCCGCTGAAATTGATAGCTTCGCTACGATTTTTATTGATCCCAGGGAACTATAACTTTAGTACTCTCGGGGTGTTTATGTAAATCTGGGTATTTTTATTCGAGCAAAGTAGTTGCGTTTCTATCCTTTAACAAGGCAATCGGTTGTTGCACAAGTGTTGCCTGTTCCAACTTTATTAACTGATTAAATTTGCAGTGTGAAGGCTATAATAATTTACGCGGTACTTGCGAGGTTATTATCGAATTACTATTGATGTGTTAGTGGCGAACGTTTTCAGTGAAATGTTAAGCAATCCCCCGAACGCAGTTTAATAATTTAATTAACTTATTGAAGTCGAATCTAATATAGTATGACGGAGCTCCAGCAAGACTGTAGAACAGTAGCACGCTGACCGTTCAAGCGGTAAGGGCTAATAATAATTAATCAGGCAATGACGGTGCTCGGAGGCTAACCTGCGGTGGCCGAAGGCCCGTGGAGTCAAAGCCGGCGGCGCGGCGTTCGAGGATCATTGGAAAGGTGATCGAACGCGGGGCCGTGGCTACAGGAACGTTCAAACTCTATCACTCCGCGTGACATTTCCCCCCAGCACCCATGACCCCGAGTATCTTCCCTAGAATCTCCGAGCGATACACTCGATCCACTGACTCCCTGCGCGCATGTATCCTACGCCGACTAACATACATATCTACCCATACACCTGCCGGGAGGCTCTGCCCTCGTATTCATGCTCCTTCGGGTACAGAAAGTCGCGCCGGAATTCTTGGCACGACTCCGCCGTGCTTTTGAGGTCATCCGACATATACACCACTGGCATTGAGACGGTAACCCCTCGACGACCTCCCCGCGCCCGCGGGCTCACGTGTTACGGATGCAACTCGGTCTTTCAACCTTTCCGCCGCGGCGCAAGCATCGTCGCCGACAATCCGGCACCCGGGAACCTCCACACATTCCGTCGCTGCGACGGATCTCGCAGATTTTATTACCTCGCTTTCATTGGAATGACCCGCGACTCGAGTTAATCGTTGACCCTCCGCGCGCGAACACGAGGACGCTTCCTAAGAGAGTCGCCGCCCGGATGTACTTCGCGCTGAGAAATCTGCTCTTCGCTCGTAAAGTTGCTTTACGAGCCGGCAGCAAGCAGCAAGGTGGAAGATACTTTGCGCTGGCGGGGGTGCACGCGTCAACCTTGCTCGACGTCTTACTTCGAAGGAGGAGCTTTATTACCAAGTGTTACGATCGCCAATTCGTTTTTGCGAAGTGGGTCCTTTTCTTTGGATAGACCTTTCGGGGTTACTGGCTCTAGCGGCGAATTCCTCTCTGACAAACTCTACCTTGGCACAATTACCCGCGTTCTACAAAGTTGTGAACTCAGCGGAATGTTTGATACTTGTTACACTGAATACTTTGGTATTTTGTCTATACTGCTATCGACACATGAGCTAACTTATTGTCGGCTCGTTTTACATAAGAACCAGAACCTTGTCCAAGAAACATCCGATATCAACTAAAGACTCGTCGTTGTTCCTCGAGTGATAAGGCATTTAGCGAGCGAGGTGAAAGGACGCCTTTTTGGATGTCCGCATTTTGCGAAAACGAGGCTCCCGGGGAATGAACTTTAAAGGCGGTGGATCAGGATCGTTAAAAAGCCATTACACATGCGGGCGCGCGATTTTAATGACTTCATCCCTGCGACCGGTGAACCTACAACAGTCTGTGCTGAATATCGATCCCTATTAATCTTGTGCAATTCAATTCGGTAATAACGTCTCTTGCACAATTCGAACGCTCTGTTACCATTGGTCTCTTCAGAAATGCATGTCACTGGGACACTGTACCCGTTGGGTCACGCTCGCCTCCAGTCTTTCGAGCTCTGCTCCTCATAATTTCAATACGGCGAAAGGTTGACTTGAAAGGGTAACATGCTTTACATCGTCCGAGTATATCCGCACACAATACATCAAGTCGTGATTCACCAGCCTTACTCTCTCCATACTGGCCAACCAGTGTGTATCGATAGTCCTCACTTCGTATGTACGTCGAGTTGTGCACTTGTAAACTACGACGCTTGCCACTCTTATTGTTTAACATCTTACTTTTCTTATGAATTCACTCTTGTTAATTATTACATGCACCTCGGCCATTATTTAACATCTTACGTTCCTCTCGAAGGCTCGTGGGATCGAACGCGTGGCAAGCATTAAATGGCAAACTGGCTGCCGTTGTGTATCTAAGATGACTCAGCGTACTCACGCCGATGGAAATCAGCGGCGACGATAGTCGAAATTACTCTAAATGCTACGAGATCAAAACTATCTCAGCAAACGAGGACTTTCATCGAGCGAGCTCGCTCTTTCACTCCCTGGGAGCACCGACGCCAAGACAGCCACACTTTCCCACGCCCGTTTCATAATTTCTCTGAACCCCATTCTTTCAATTATACTTTACTGCAAGGGCTTTGCGCAATTTCTGCACAATCCTTCACCGACGAGGCCCTCCCTCGTATCTCGCGACTTATTCTACTTATATGTATAGTATGGCGTATCGATATTCTGGATATATACACAGACCTTGCAAAAAGTTTCGGTCAGGCATCCTGAGAAACCTAGTCTTTTCCTATATTTGGCAGACTTGCACGTCTTGGGTTTGGTCTGGTTCAGTTTGGTAGACAGGACCAAAACTCTCGACTCCTGGACGGTTCACAACACAACTACCTTAAGCGGGAGTCGAGCACGCGACAATGTATGGCATTATCTCGCAAAAATTTCGTCACCTTCGCATTCCGTGACGGTGGCTTTACGTCTTAATTCGGAATGCCAGGCATTCCAGGTGGGCCAGACGTACGCGTATGCTGGTGTCGCTCGCCGGCATTGACGCAAAAAGGAAGAAGAATCGGGCGCCAAGCGGCCCCCGATATCCGCCGGCAATGCGAACTTGTTAAGCGGAATTTCCATTTTATTCCGCCCGGCATCGTTTAAACACCACCCACACTGCATCCGTGCACGCATTCGGCTAACCTTCGCGCTCCTTTTGCCGCCGTCGAATGTCAAGCGAGCCCGGCTGCGTCGAACCGATTCCACTTGGGATTTCCATGTCTTCGTTGCGGCTCTGCAGCTTTGCGCCAGGCTCATCGCTGCCTGCATTGCTGTTTGGTTAAACCGAATTGCACTCTGTCTTTCAAGAGTCTTAGATATGCATATAGTAATCCCCTTAATATGTCATTGTCATCCTTCTGATCGATAATTAAATGTACCAAGCGATTTTGGAGGCCGCAATTTTTTAGTTATAATAAACTTATTCTCAGACACTGTGCACGTCACTACCGCAGATTATCCTGGCCATTGTGAACCGTGGACGCCCTTATTACCTTGACGACTCTGAATCAGCCTCATTGTGTTGCAATCTCCTTTCGTTTCTATTAAGCATTGTCATCAGCGTAATCGTGCATCCTCGATTATTATGATAGCTGGCGCACCAGCCAGGCGGTTTCACCGCGTCTCGTCAAATGTCACTATTCGCAGACATCCGATCCGCTGACGTCAAGATCACTCTTTGTCGGTCCTTCGAAATTTGGCCCAATTTCGCCTCGGCCAATTCCACGAAGTCATGGAGAGCGGGTAAGGAGGAAATCGGCGGACGAAGTGGGTGACTGGTGTCCGGTAGGAATGAGGAAGGCCATCGGAATGTTTATTGGACTTTCTTTTCCGACATTTCGACGCCAACACTGCGAATGTCACTCGCCCCAAAAACCCCTGTCACTTGGAAGTAGAACGAGCGACCAATCTCACTAATAAAGAAAGTACATTCGAATTTTACGAAAATTAACGCTGTGAATCATACATATTTATGTAAGACTGAATTCTTCTTGAACCAATTTCGGATTGAATTTAAAAGATTCTCGCAAATACAAGTAAGATAATATAAATTAAATTTTTGGACAATTCAGCAACTATTGCCTAGATGTCATCCAGGCATTTCGGCCAAACTGGGGCCAGTAACACCAAATACTCGTCCACATGTTTTACTCGCACCATTGCTTTATAGTCCGACCCGGCGCTATTCTTCAGCTCTTATGATTACGAGGCATTTCCGTAAAGATCTGACATCGTCCATTTACCCGCTCCCTTATATAACATACCATAAATATATCATGAGATCTGGCTGGAAGATGCGCCCCGGTATTATTCAAGGCGAGATATTCCATCGGGCAGTTTTGCTCGGAGCGCTTATAAATAGCCGCGGGAACTTTCTGCCGCTTGCTAGCGCCGCTTGTATGTATGCGTGTAGGATGGAGCGACACACGTGTATGTATGGATGTATTTCGAAAGGCGGGTAGAGCCGATTTCCATCGGCGATCGTCGCTAATCGGTTCAATGTCGTGCTCGTCGGAGTGAAAGAAGATCGCTTCGGTTGTTGGAATCTAGTGGAGCAAGCGATCCTTTCACCGAAGCCTCTTCTTGCCGAGCGAGTCGTCTCTCTGTCTCTCTCTCTCTCTCGCTCCCTCCCTCCCTCTTGAGGTGCCGCAACCACCGCCGTCGCTTGTCGCCGTCGGGATAATTCCCTGACGAATTAATCTCCCGGTTAATTGGGCCGCCGCAATGGACCCGGCGTCGTCAGCCCCCTGCAATTAGCTATTATTTCATCATGGGAAGATGAGACTCGTGCACCTTGACGCTCAAGGAGTGTTCGTTAAAGATCGATACTTGTAATAAGTAAAACCTAAGTTACTAGAACAAGTAAATCTGTGAAAGCGACTTCTTTCTAAGTGGCTCCTAATTTGAAAATGCGGAAATACTAAAAACACTTTTGGCCCAATTCTTGATTGAGTGCAGTCGATGTGAAAAATATGATAAGCTTGAAATTCTTTAACATTGATCGCTCTAATATCGAAACTCTGAATATGGTACGGACACTGTTCTTGATAATACATCGTTCACAAATGATTTCACGCTGAAAGCACCTTTTTTAATCTGATTTCACAACAGTGGCCTCCCGGCAAGACCAGCACGTGTCAAACAGACTTGTTTCGGCAAATTCGTATGCTAATATATTATTTTTATGCTAATTATGCCTGCAGAGGGAGAAAGGCTGGAGAATTCATAATCGGAGGAAGTTTACATGGCAGTTCTCGCCTTTCCTAAAACCACTTGTGTTTGTTAACACTTCTTGTACGAATAACTGATATCCCTCCAATAGGTAGTGATCCTAAACACGTGTATCGCAAGTATAATGAATTTTTTGCGTGTCCGAACTGTATTAGGTGCGATTATAATGAAAACGTCTGTTACAAAGGCTATCATGCTTGTCAGGCTCGTGTCAGTGATACGTTTCTCAGGATCTCAGGTTATTGACGTAGGAATATGATTATTCTCGGATACGGTGATCCAAATTAAACTGGATTTCCCCATTGCAGTTCGCTATAATAGTCGTTCCGGCATCGGTGAAACACTGACGTCTTATAATAGCACGTCAGCTGAAGCTCCCAACCGCTCGATCAAAATTCGCAGAGTCGGAGAGCTCTCGAAGTGTCGGACTCTTAATAATCATATCTTCGTTTTCAAAAGTCGCAGCCCACCTAAAAATAGACGTTGCGCTATATAAAATCGCGCGTATTTTTCCGAAAGCACGCCCGGCGCCGAGGAACGGATGCAAAAATAGTCGATGACCTAACTAAGGATTGCAGAAGCGGGAACAGCAGATTTATCTGCTCGGAGGAGGAGAGCGGTTCGATAAGAAGGCGCGCATTGTGTGTGTACGGGTCCGAAACGGCCAGGTGTAAGGCCAAGTGAAAGAGATGAGCACGAACTTTCGCCTCGATCGAAATTGAAAGAGTCACACACGTGTCTTGCTTTAACTCTTTGCCGGCGGCACGCAGTGGGCTCTACTCGTCTGAATCGAATTAAGTATTAATACTTTCCTTTCTGATTTTTTGCTGGAAAAGTTGAGTAACTGAATGTCCAAATCTAATGAAAACCAGCGACTTTACAATGAACAATAATGTAATAACAATACTCAAACGTAAATGCTCCAATAATAAATCCTAGCCATGCTCGGTTTCTAGACCGCTTCTTCAAAATATTTCTGTTTCTTTCCGACTTTCTTCTACGCGATCATCCGAAAGGTCATCGCGGTGCGTAGGATTCAATTTTGGCGACGGCATCATAAAATCAGCCGCTTCTTCAAGGATTAGAGACAGTTTAACGATCGCTCGACATCTAACCTCCCACCTCGACCGCTGCTCGCTCTAAGGTCGTCGTATTCTAATTGCGTTGGGTAATTCATTTAGTTTTATAATGATTCCCACGTCGCTCGCTCGCTGCGCTTAGATTTCGCCTGCCAGACGTGGACAGTTTTTGAGATAATCTCCTCCTGAGAGAATTGTCAAACTATTCACCAAGTTTATTGCCAAGAATAAGGCATGGGAAGGCAGTTCGAGAAGTGATCATTCGTAATAACTATGCCAGTATCAAGTATTTGGTAATTGGTACAAATTAGGACTCGAATTTCCAGTAAAATTCGGTGTTATTAATATTTAACTATATTTAGTGAAGTCTAAAATGGAAAAGTTCAATTGTCTCGTTGACTGTCATAGTGATGATCTTCCTTTCCCACGATCTTCATTTCGTCTTTCTACTCCAATTTTTCTTAAAATGGCTAACATCGAATACATTTCGCTTTGCCTCTTTACCCACACACACATAACAATTAACCAGGTCTGTGATTAAACAAAATATAGTAATCCTGAGCTAAATTAGCACCTAACATACAGCCTTACACACGACCCGCACCTTTCGTTATCCGAAGAAACCTTTCGTGAGAAAAAAAGGTTTGGCGTAAGTAGCGACTGCTCTATTTTAATCGCGTCAGGCGGAATTTTCGCCGACTTCCTTATCCGGAGCGGGTGGGCGCGGGCAGAGCATAATAAAATAGTGAGACCTTCCGAGTGAACTGGAGCGCGCATTGTAAACTTTCACATTTTTAAATGGCTTGTACGCTGACATTTTACTTAAACCGACCATCGGAGTGAGAGAGGGCGAGCTTATCGTGCTCTTCTAATTATTATCGCGCGCCCCCGATGGGATAACGGCGGAGCAGGAAGTTAAGCGTGAGGAAAGGGGTCGCGAATCTCGCGCGAACGATCGCCCTTGGCCATTGGATCGTGGAATACGTAATGGCTCACAGAAGTCGCCGGTCGCCGGAGGAAAAAGGATAAACTCCATCTCGGAACTCGCCAACTAGCCTCCGGTAATTGAAATTAATCATCGCATTTGAGAGCATCATTTGGGAAATCGCGGAAAAACTTATCGAGAAAGTTTCACCCTAGTAGAAATCCTAATTAAATCTTCATTAAAATCCTACCCTTCTACAAACCGTCCGCTTAGCATTTGCGTTATAATTGTATGATACATTTGTTGGGGATTAAAGACTTGTGGAGCTTTGAGTGCTTCGACTTGGCATCGATAATAATTAGCGCCGCATCAGCTTGTTTAACGCAGAGCGTCGACAGGTAGCCGGCTCCGACGGATTAATCAACGGGGATTCCGGGTGGAACTCCGACGCGACACAAACATGCGGATTTACGATCGAAGTCCAATAGGAACTTGCGATTAAGTCTCTTAATTCGCATGGCTCGGAACTTTGACAGCAGACAGCGGTGAGTCGACGCAGCGGGTGAGGTATTACTAGACGGTAGACGAATTTCAATAACTTGAAAGGATGGCCTTTTCCTGGCGCCTCATTATTCCGTCAGTTATTCGGTGCCGCCACCTGTAATGCATTCCGCCGGGTTCTCTGATCTTCACGGAATTGATTCTCTACTAACAGAGAATTCTTGCTAGCACGGAGACAATGTGCCCATGACACCGAGTTAATGCAACTTTTTGGAAGCATACTCGCACACGGTAAAAGGAACTGCGATTATCGCTCGACCTTAATGCATTATTCCTTCATCATTACTGCGATCATTCCTACTTAAGTGCAACCAGTTGCAACCGAAGTGGCAATACTTGTACTTCAACAACTGCTGATGTACTTGACATTCTAAAGATAGAAAAGACCCCGGCAGCGTTTTGAGCATACACTTTAAATTAGTACTAATTGCAGTAACTTGTAATAAGTACACGCTACAAATGTAATTAGTTTAGTCCACGAGGAACTGTACCAAGCTCTGGCACCACGAACTTTATCCGTAATGCCAGGCAGTCACGCGAGCTTTTAAGAAGTAAAAAAAAAAGAGGAATTCCACGATGAAAGAGGTTTATCAAGGAATACATATAGTCGTCCTACTTCCGTCGCTTTGCAGCTTGAAACCGGTGCTCTTAATGTCACAGACCAAGTCATTACTTTGGAGCAAGGCCTGCAATACACAATGCGCCCACGCACGTGCGTTGACCCGAGCGAGCAACCGTACTTATCATTCGGGCGGAGTGACAGAAGCCCGCGGAAAAGAGAGTTGGCTCGCCGACAGAATCATCAGGATTGATCGTCGAATGCAATTCACGCCGGCACCGATTGCAATTGACCCGCGTGGACACGCGACGTGATTCATTTCCCTCGCTGCCAGCCAATGCACTGTACTATCCCCGCACGCGCGCACGCACACCAACTGACTCCGACCACTGAATGACGCCTACTGACTGCTCAATGGAGAGACGCAGTGTAGGATGATAATCGCTGAACGGTCCCGACTTCCGGTATAGATCTGCGATTCCGCAATACCTGATCTCCCCAGACGCCGAGCACAGTCTTTATTATTCCATCGGAGTATTCACTGTTTTGCACAATTTGGATTTCAAGTTTTGTAATGGGAGTTTCTCTAAGATGGTCAAACGATCCGCTCGAGAGACGCTTATTTTAAAGTTTAAAGAAAAATTATCCTTAAATGCACTTGATATTGGCACTATTTGCGAAAGTAGATATGGTAAGATAATAAACTCTGATTGATTAATCGTCAAAAACATTCACCCTGTACCTATGACGTTGATCGCAAGCACATGACTATTGTCGATGATTACGCAGTTCCGCAGGACGAAATGTTATCGAATTTCCACGGTATCTCATCAGGAAGATGACATAATCAGGAGAGTGGTGGAACCTCGTTATTTCTTGATTCCCGCAATGACACAGCTCTCTGTAGTAAACGCTGTCCGTAGTGATTGATTGACGGCGAGCAGACACGACAGCGTAGACCTGTACTTTGTGTGATCCCATTAAACCTGCTTTTCGCTCAATTATCCGCGTAGACGGTGGCGCACAACCAAATTAAGGGAATCGCCGCGGAAAAGAGGGCAACGGCTTATTTGATAGGCGTCTAAGCATTCGTGTGCCGCGACTCACGCGCATCTCAAGCTAATGAGATCGAAACATCCGGCGCGGCTTGACGTTAATTACAGAATCAGCCGTCTAGTAAAAGCTGCGCGAGTATTGACACACGATCGATGAACACAGAGGGGACGACTGATCATTAAAACAGCTCCAAACTGGCCGCGAAGTTCTTCGAAATCAATAATTTTTTTGAAAGAAATATTTCGCGTGCAGCTACTCAGGAATTTATATCACCGCTAATTTGACTTCGTGCCACTAATGTTAAGGAATTGTATATTAATTACTTTATTATTAGCTTGATGTCTTTATTTCCACGAACAGCGATTCTTCAGCACTCTCGGAGGTGTCCGTGTTTCGGCTGCCAGGTATATTGGGCATTCGAAGGCTAATAGGCGGAGGCAGTAATAACAATAAATATTGCCGAAATTAGAGCCGAGGGTAGCTCATCGTCATCCCATAGTCTCCTGCTCGGCGGAAAGCGTCGTTTCCTGAAAAGCGGCGTCCTTGCGATCGATCGTGGGTGTTTCGAATGTGCAGCCCGACTGCCACATATGTGCATGCACGTGTGTCACCGGCTCCCCGTCGTCCGTTCCGGCGACTTTTTCGATCGCCTATTCGTAGACACGTGCAAATTACATAGCATGCGATTGGCACGTGCGTGTGACTTGCACATACACATGGTCTGTGATTTGCGAAATGAGTCCCTTACTGCCGGAACACACATCGCGTAGGTGCGAGAAAATCGCGCGCGCACGTAAGGTGTTCTTGCAGTAGCGTACATGTACATCGGTTCCACATACGTGCATACGTGGACACGGCACCGTTCCATGGCGAAAGCCTTGAATCGATACAAACGACTTGGTTCTCCTCTCTTTCTCGCCTTGCGTGTGCGGCTTGAATATGTATAATGTGCACGGAGACCTAGAGACTTCGATCCTGCCAAGGCGCCCTATCGATCGCCCTCGCCGAGCAGATCCTTTTATCGGGGATCACTTCCCTCGCCCATGCCAGTGGGCGACCTTACACAGAGATACTCGGCATTCCCTCGAGATACCTCGAATTTTAACCGACAACCCCGACCTATCTCCATCTCTTTTTCATCGTAGAAGTCTTCCTTTTTCACCAAGGCGAATAAAGAGATTCGCGCCCTAGATTGAGGCTTAGCTAGATTGTTACCTTAAAAATAGAATTGGTTTACGATCTGGACTTCTACACAAATGCATATACATATGATCGTACTTGCTAATGTAAACAGTTTTTCCCAAGATTATGGTCTGAATGCAGATTAAATCATGACAGGCACTAATTTAAAAACGGAACATTTACATTGCAATCAATCATGTTCACACTTGTCCCTAGTACGAAATTGAAATCGCGCCCAGAAATAAGAGAAAAAAGTAAAAACGTCAAAGTATATCTACATTTGCTAATTATCCGTGGAATACGCATTAACATAGTTGATTATGTGTTGCAGATCCTGTGGACCGCCCTCTCGGTTGCACTGGGGGTCGAACTAAGGGGAGATTTGGTACGTGGCGCGCCATGCATTAAAAGATATCACCAGCTGTTCTGTCCCACCGCTGGAAACACATACCCAATGTAATCATCGTTACCATAATATCGCTTCAATATGAGTTCACTTCTTCTGCCTTGCTATTGATCATTCCTCCACGTGTTTTGCGAGCGGCTGGCGCCTGTTGCGCCAGGAATTCATGAATTCATATCGCCGAAACGATTGCAGAGAGCGAATCGAACGCTTCATCGACGAGAACAAAGCACTGATGAAGAGGATGTACGGCGACTTCGAAATGTCGACGCCGAGGGAACCCGGACACCGGACCCGTAGGAGAAGAAAAAGTAGAGAAGCCAAGGAACACGATCTCCCGGACGGGGGGCCGAGGCTCCGGGACCAACTGGATCCAGAAATCGAAGCCGATGGAGACTCGTTCTTCGGCAACACGCGCCATGCCAGAAACCCCAGGCAGTCCTTTGGGAAGAATCGAAACAATGAGAGTGGCAGGTTAGAACTTTCCACCTTTCCTTTCCACATTAGATCAACCCCTTGAACTCCCCCGTGTCTCGCACGTGGCTTAAATTGAACTCAACGTAATCATTTGACATACTTAGGCAATTTATTCGTCGTTTGAAAAATAGGGAGATCGTGAAACAGCAAAGTTGAAACAATAAAATATATAAGTGGAAAATATGGATGACACTTATTTCTATCTTGAAATAAGAGCGCGCCTGCTTTCCCATAATTGTATCAGTTCCCTATTACACCCGTTTATTTCGGCAATGTCATTCATTTCTCATTAGGATCGACGCCTGCGAGTCTAAGGTCGAGATTGTGACACCTTACTGGGCGAGTAACAGCGCTGGAAAGATTCGTGCCATCGTCAACACTCAGCACTTCGAGCAAGCCATCCATCAAGAAGTCTGCTCGTAAGTCATAATGCTTCTCCGAGCACGTGCAAAAAGCGTGTAGCTCTGTATGTCGATCATTTACCAACGGGCGCCTCGAAATGCATTGCCAACAAGCTTCGACTTCTTTTTCCAGGAAAACGCAGACGAACCGTTGCAGCGGCGACTGTGGATGCGAGCAGAAGTACAAATGGCACCGATTGCTCGCTTACGATCCTGACAATGACTGCAAAGGTATCTTCATGGACTGGTTCCTTTTTCCTTCCTGCTGCGTCTGCAGATGCGACCCCGTCGCCAATAAATTCCCTCCCTCCAACAACCGAAATTGAATTGACTCTCGGATGAGCGAGTGATCCCAAAGTCCGGCTGCCCACCGAGCGCAACATTCCGTCTTTATTAGCCATGCAACATTCAGTTGCACCGTCTTGCAGACTTGTCGATTATCGTAAAATCAAATGGAGTACCACCCACCGACGGAAACACTGTTGCACCACACTGCAAAGGCAGAATATTGCACCCGGTGTACACCCGGCCCAAGTGATGCAATTACAACTTAGGGACACGATTGCAGGTGACACTTTGAGCATGTTAAATCAGCCCTTCGTGGTCCTATGTTGAGTTTAAATACTTTTTGTGCGACAATACGTCTTGAAGTGCGGTTTCACAGCTTGGAAAGTATTGACCGAGAGTTCCCAAGCAAGAATACGTCAGATAGACGGTAGAACTATTGTCGTAAAGGGAAAGCAGTGAATCTTAAAATAATAGTCCGAGAGACCATAGGAAGTAGGATGTACCGCAATCGGTTAGAGTTCTAGTTCTTGCCACTCGATATTCCTATAATTTGTAGTGAAAGCTGAGAAATTATTGTCTTGGAACTTTACGAAGTCCTCCCGTGGGATTAGTGCCAGGGTCCAGATAGTCAGGATAAAGACAAGAGAATCCGAAATGAAGCAGAATGACCATCTGCGTGCGAATCCGTCGCTACAACGTCGTCGTTCCAATGACTTACGGCGCTTTGTACCGTCAATTGTCATTCACAATCAATGCTCTCTGTCGCGAGTGTCATAGGCGTACGTACTTATAATTCTCCATACAACAATGCTACCCGAAATACTTAGGTAACGTTAGGCTAAGAGATTCTTATATTTAGGATGTGCTACTCCATTTCTCATCATCGTGAAGAACCTCCATGTACTTTTAAGCGGAAGACAATAGATTGTACGCGTAGAAAAATAAAGATTTTTCGACGAACTCTCCAACTTCACTTCCGCACCTGTTAATTACCGCCGATGATCGGCGGTCACAGGTAACGTCCAGCCAATGCAAGCCTCTACTTAATATGTGTAAGATGGCCGGCAATTAATTTCGGGAGCATGCGGAACAGAAGCTTGTTTCGCTCAACCTTCGCAATCTGTCCTCGATCCGCGGTCCTTCTTTAGTCCTCGGCCTTTTGCTTTTTTAAATCCTCTGATAAACAAGGGTTCGTGTCCCTCAGGCGGCTGTTGGACTTACCCGCTCCTGTAGCCTCTTCCAAGGTAAGCACGTCTATACATTCGACTATTAATGCTGCTGCAGCCCGTAATTTTTTCGCTTTTCTAAAGCTGAACGCCGACCATAATAAGGAATTAATTCCGTAGGGGTTCACTTCGCACGGTTCTGTCGCCAAGATAAGAAAAGCAATTATAGAGACCTTGCTTTAAAGTGTTGGGATTGTAACTAGCCATTGTTCGAATCTCAAGGAACTTATTTGCTACACATGGGAGGGGGGTAATTGGATAACACGCACGTAGCAGAAGTACGCTTAAAGTGTTGCGTATAAACTATATTATACATGTCATATATATACAAAATCTCTTGTTTTAAAGATCAAAACTTATCTCGATCGATCCAAATTTATAATATGAGAAGGGTGTACTACTACGTTAAAAGTGTTAATTACTACCATAACTACAGCTATACATACATACCTACCCCAACAATTGTACATATATTTTGTATTCGGTTATCCTGAAATTCACTTGATAACATCATGGATAACATTTTGTAGTAAAAGCTATAATATTATTTCCCGTTATCCCACTTTTATTAAATAATCGTATTAAAAAGAAGTCGGATATGGAGAGTACGTTCAAACTAAGGACGAAAGAATCGAATTGAAGATCGGTGGATCTGGAACAGTGTGTATTAGTAAATCCTGTTCGCTTTACATTTACATAGTTTTCATCGCGCATAATTAAAGCACAAAACCTATAGCAAAACCAAATTCGCGAGAGCGTAAGAAAAGCTAAATCCTAAAGAAGTTACAAGATGGCGAGGAGAGTCAGGACGAAGTATCGAGGACCACTTCCAGCAAACTTCCATCGGCCGCAAACGAAAAGTTAGGCTTCCCATTAATATCTAAGCATTGGACGGATTCCTGATAAGCTACTTTTTGCCACTTTGCCTTAAAGTAATTTCCCACTAGTATACAGTGTCTAGCGTAATACATAAATCGAATTCGGAAACGAGAAATGAAGATATCTACAATAGAACTTGAAGCGCTACCAGTAAGCCAACATTAATGAATGCGTTAATTAAAGAACGAAACTCGCATCCCGATGCCAAAATAGCTCTACACTTAAACGTTGTACTAGTCATAATCAGACAAGAAACAGGTCGAAAGAATTCCCACTGACCTGGTACAACCGCGTCGACGAAATCTATACACGCAAATCATACAAAATGGACATCGATAATTACACTGGCTTCTTCTAACAGTATTCGCCACTTTTTCCTTAAGACGATCCCACGGAGCTTAAAGAATTAAAAGAGACGATGCTAAATCAGGCACTCCGGCGTAGTGTTAGAGCGAAATTCTACGGTGAAACATGAGAAAGGCTACTCAGCGCGAGCCGCTAACGAGGTGCCTAATAAGACGTTAATGAGCTCGCACGCAGGATCAAGCCGAGCGCGCGCGCTTCTCCAAGCGTAGTTGGATCGAGGCGAGGCGGACTCCGAAAGTAATGTCGTTAAGTAATAATGAGCTCGGTCGAACCGGATGGCGCGAGAGACGAGGTGTCGAAGTAACTGGCGCGGAGCAGTGATCTACGTGCGATGGGTTAGTCACAGATCGTCGATCTTTCCTTCCCCCGACTTCTGGTACTCTGGGCGCCCGGGGAATTTGCATTCTCGCGTGAGTAGCTCGCGTTTGACCGCCGTTTGTGGTGGTTTGAGGCCGTTAGAGGTTGTACTTGGAGTGGAGGAGACGCTGCCCGGCGAGGAGGAGGGCGCCGCCGATGAGCAAGTGGGTGGCCGATGCGCTCGTCCCTGAATTGCACAAGTCTGTACTGCAGATGTGGCAGGATTCGATCGTGCTGCGACCGGTTGTCGCCATCGAGCTGCAGGGGCCGTCGGAGATGTCCACCTCGTCGACGTTCGGCACCGAGCACTGCCTCACCACCACTCGTGATCCATATTCTGCAAGGAGGACGTAAATGTATAAAGGAAATCGACATGCTTGCTACTTGGTTACGCCTATTCTGAATATCGAAACTCTAGACCTTATTCGAGGACTAACAAGAACAATGTACAACAGTTGAAAATTGAATAATACTTTTTCCATGTTTTCCAGAAAAGTGTTCTTTAAGAATTACTAGAGAAGCTATTTACAGCGTAAAGGTTACACTAATTGTTGATTCCAAACAATTTATCATCCATATCCAAAGGTGGGCAAGAATGAAGCATTGTTTTGCCATTTCTCGACCACAGCCAAAGGCAGTTCCCGATGGCATTCCTCGATAGCGTTCCCTATTATGGCCGTTTCCCGCTGCAGCGATATTATAATTGCTGACCGACCAATTCACGGTTCGGCGGGCCCGGCAATTTGTCCGAGCGCCTAGGTACTTGGCATGGAATCCGACATAACTGGCATTCGGTGGATTGTTTGTCGCGTGATATTCTGCCCGAGCGGCGCACGGATAATTCACTGCGCGGACGATTTCCGGCCTGCGTGAGCAGCCGGCGATACGCTGGACATCGTGTGAAATGCGTCTTTCTATACTGCCGCCACATATATTATTGCCCACTCGGCGTGGCGTGGCCGATTGCGCAACGCCCATGACTCAAACTGCACCAAGGATCCCCGGAAGCAATCACAGCCGACGCTGCACACCGGCGAATCTTTTCCACTGCGATTATCGCAAGGCTCCCGCTGACCCTGTGCTGTGGAAAGAAACCGCGAAACGGCATCTTTCGTTTGGAACTAAGTGGTTGACAGTATGCTCAGCGGTGCGCGTGCCATCAACTGTCAACTGCTTGTAACGCAGATGGTACTTGTGTAAAACGAATCGAAGGAAACGGTAAGAAAGTACAATAGTAGTGAAAAAAGTCCTCTAAGTCGTTGTTTGACTCATTACGTCCTGATTACAGCGAGTTAATGTTTCAGGTGTGGCGATTTCCTTTTAGTCGATCCATCTCGCTGAATTCTGTTTTTAATGTTGAGATTGTTAAGAGGAAATTCCAAGGCTTTGCATTCATTGTTTGTTCGTCCTTCTAGTAAAAGAAGGATCTAATTCTTTTTTTACCCACTGCTTCATCTTTAATTGGTTGATGTCATTCCTACTTTTATGGTGTATAATGAAGCTCGTTATAAATTTCAATGCTTGTAATTTCAGGGTCGAACATTACCAAGCTCTCGTGGAATTGCAATGTTGAGTTTTTCCTCGAAATTATTATTGGAGCAATAATGTAGAGTTCGTTTTCTTGGCCGCAACTCCAACAATAAGTTGGCGTGATTCGATTTTCGCTGTGCCTGTCAATTCAATTGCGCCGCGTATGAAAAAATTTGCATGTACGAGCGCATAATTCCAATTCCACTACTTTCCCAACAGTACGTCGGCGAGCGACGCAGAAAAATCGGGGAAGCAGCGACTACCAGAACTTTCTATTTACTCATGCAAATTACCAAGGGTTTCGTGCATACGTGTATGCATACGCAACTCGACCTAACTACCAAGCGTGCTACTCGCTCTTTTATCAAATCTATCCTACGATCTCACTTGTCATGTTAATCTTAAATAATATTAGACCGTCGTTTCCGATATGTTTTTTAATTATCTGATAAAGGACAAGCTGCAGGATCGAGGGGTTGTGCAACTCGGACAAACTCCTTGAGTTAAGGGGGCGCTCATTCAATGACTACATTTTTGCAAAACTCGGCACAAACGGAATATTTTAAAGTTTGCAATTTTGACTGCGTAACTAAAGAGTTGCGTGACAGTGCATTCCCATTAAAGTCTGTAATCGTCATCCCTGCGATCACTCAGTTGCATATCAGCACCTCTACTCTTACAAAGGATACTCAGCGGGCGGATTTCTATTGGCATTCGACGACTTTCGAAGCAATTGCAATTGTTACACAGAAAACGAGCACCTTCCTCAGCTCGTTTGCACGCGGGTGTGCGGGTGTAAGTGGCTGGCGGTCTCCATTTACATAGGCGTTGGCTAATGATAAGCTAAGACGCCACGACTAATGTAATTAACCCCAATATTTCGCGGGGTCCACGCTCGAGAGTGATTTTGCTTTTGTGCGGGTGCGGCTTCGACCTTGATAGTGGACAATTATGACAATTACTGGGCCCTCGTGCGACCACGTGTCGTGAGTCACCCATGAACGCCACTGGGTTCGCCAGCGTCTGCACGTTGAGCTTCGAGTGGAGTTTTAAATCTAGACGACCACCGAGAGCTTCCAGCTCTAATGCGTCATCGAATTACACGGGCACACTCAGGCGCGCGGCTAATGATGTATCTATCATTATGTTGAACGACAGGCTTCGTGCGAAACGCAGGTACCGGAACATGTTGCGTAGAACTACCCAAGTCGGATCACCAAGTTTAAATGAAGGAGTGTGAAAAAACTTGCTGGCTGGAAATCCATATTCATCTGATTTCAAAACGAATGCTCGATAGTTACAGACAGATAACTCCGGATGAAAATGATTTCACTAAATAAATCTTCAGTGACAAATTACATAGGAATGTTTTATATAAAAAACATAGGAACCTTAGCAACAAAAGCTTTAAAATGCTAAAAGGAAATACATAAAACATTTTACAAACCAGATATTCCACAACTTGAGCAACCACTAAACTTTGTTAGTACTTCGATTAACTTTATAACTCATAACTATCATATTTAACTAATAACGACTAATAAAGAGTACTATTTAGAAACCACTGCAGTCATTACCTCTCCTCACTGTTTTACGGCAGACAGATCTGGCGGTCTCGTATGGTCCGTCGCCACAAATTTTCGTGTGGAAGGCCTGCTGGTGCATGGAGATGTTCATGGGGTCGCCGCACATGCTGTTCACATTGGACGAACAATCCCAGCATCGCAGAGCGGAACCTACCACAATAAAGTGCGGAATGTCATTTAAAACTGCCTGAATTCCCGTCTAATCGTTACATTGTCACATTGGCATTCCACCAATGCGGAATCCAGCTTCCGCAGGAATTCGCCGTGATTCCCGGTCGCAATCATATTCTCATGCATATGACTTGATGACAGCGGTTTTTCTCAGGGCGATGCAAAATCTGAGGAACGGGCGCGGCACGTGACGGCGAAATGATGTAACGTACAGATTGTATCATCGACGTACGCGCGTTTATGCGTGCTTTCAGCAATGATTCATAGTTATTAAAGTGTGTCATTGAAAACGGGTACTGCTTTATGGTTGAAACCGCAGCGGGATTGCTGCCAGCACGCGTCATTCATTATTGCGCTTTGAGAGCCAGTTTTCGCCGATGGAACTTCTCAGTTTCGTAAATTGTGTAACATTAAACTGGAGCGGAAACAATAGGTTTGTTACGGGCGTTTGTTAGTCAAGCCGATAACAATGGTTAGTTACGTAACGTGAAACAATAAAAACGGCCCGGCTACGTATTAAGTAGTCCTGGGACAAAGAGAGTGGAACTACCCGCGGTCGACCCCCAATTAAGTGGACCCCATAATTATTGTGCCCCATCAATTAATGTAATACTCTATCTTTATAGCAAATTACAGTATAATACATTAAACTATACACTCTCGTTTAATGGATATATTCAATCAAAAACCATTGTAGTTTGTGGAAATGTATCCTCGGTTATTACACACTAAACAACTTGGCGCGTAACTTTACCGAGTCTTCTTATCAGGGAATAAATGAAGAAATATAGTACAAATAAAAGAAGAAAATTTAAAGATTTAACTCTATACTCTTAAGATTCTCGTTGAAAGCGGCAAAACTTATACAAGAAATGGTAAACTTTAAAGCAACAGAAGTGTTAACTTATTTTCGAGAGTATAAAATCGAGAGAAGATTCATCTTGAACGTAATACTTGTGCCGAACGACTTGAATACCTTTACCGGCAGAGAGTCCGAGTATTTCTTTATCCCATTAGAAGCCTTCATTCCCAGGGGAGCATTCGATTCCCGAAATCACTCAATCCAACTTACCGGAGTGGGCGAGGAGGGCCAAGCCGAGGACGACGAGAACGCAATCCAGCCTGAATGCCATGTCGACGGGAATCGGTGCCCCTAGGAGAAAACCGTTCAGGCGAGCTCACCGGCACGAATCCACAAACCGAGGGCGCGCAGCTAGTCGACTAGGGCGATCTTCTGTATCGAGGCTCGACAGTACTTGACTCGAAAATAGTTCGGAGCGACGGAAAAACGAAGAAGGTCCGGCGCCGCGAGACGTGTCCACTCTGCTACTGAAGAGCACCAACACCCCCTTTTGCCGAGAGAACGCCGTCGCCTTTTTCCCTCACTCCCTGCTTCGCCGGCAAGAGTGGGCCTCTCTCTATCTCCGCTCCTCTCGGCACCGCGCTTATGATGACTATGGTGCAGTGTGTGCTAGTGTTACATCGGGCTCGCCTGGACCATCATACACACAGTGGATCGCGGCAATATATGCCGGCGTATCGTGCTCGATGCCCCGTGTCCGACCCCACCCCATCGGGGCCCCACTACGGACGAGCGCCAGGAAGTAGGAGTCAAGAACAAACAGCCGAAGCAGAAGCTCAAGAGAGTATGCGAGAGATGAAACAATAATTGCGCCCGGACGACCAAGGGACCAACCCATCGTCCAAGGGGGTGCGAGGAAGATGGAGCAACGGGCCTCCAAGATCGTCGAGAAAGAGAGGAACGAATGTCTGCTCGACTCCCTCATTGGACTCGTTAGGACAATTACGCCGCGCTGCCGCCAGCCACCGTGTCTTTCTGCTTATGCTGGAAACTTGAAGATGAATCCCACTGCAATTCCATACAAACTACCAACAGATTGATTCCTGGAATCCCTCGCCTAGTTTATCACAAATAAATCTTTACTCCATTTCGTATTCATTCCTACTACGTTCAGAGTTGAATGCAAATGAACTCTGGTCATGTAATATGATTACTTCTTAATTAGGTAATACTAGTACATGGCAGACATCGAATGCCAAATGCCGAATGGTTGATAGTACAACCACGAAGTACGGTTTTGACATGTGCAACTGTCATCGACCGTTATGCATATTATTATCCGTCCTTTGCATAAGCGCTCTAATGAATAATTGGCTTAGCCCATGACAATCCTACGGTTAATTTAGCGAGAGATGGTACGTTAATTATTTCATTTCCTCGAGCAAGCCGAGGTCCACTCTCCCTGGATTCTTTCCTTCGATCATTAAGTGTGCATGGGTGCATAAGTAAACTGCTCGAGTTGCTCTTCTCTCTCTCTCCCTCTCTCTCCACGAAGTTTAATTGCGGACGAATCCCAGTGGCTGGTTCTGGGTAAGGTTCAGAAAGCAGGGCTTTAGAAGTCCTACCATTCATTCTACGCGATCAACCATCCAGCAGGATGCTAAGGTAACGAAAGGGTCAAGTCCCATTTGTTGTATAAGCCCGCTTGGTGTGGCACACGATTACATATGGCATTTCATAACTCTCAACTGCATGACGGTTGCTCCCTTATCGCCCCTGCACCTTGATCGGCTTTCCCCTAGCGAGGATTGTGTGGGCCGCACGTATACCCGGGGATAACAAAGTACGCTGCACACGCAATCACTATTCATAACCGTACTTAGACCAGTAAGTAAGCGGAGTCGGGCGCAAAGACAGAATCTAAGACTGAACAGTGTTTCCGCGGTATCACTGTCAACCAATCGCTGCTACCTAAGTGGCCGATTTTGTCAAACACCCTTGGACGAGGAAACGCGCCTCGCACGCGATGAGCTTTCCAAACGATAAAACATGCATAATTGCGCATGGAAATTGGTGCATTCGTGTTATTTCAAAGTGCTACTTTATATATCTTTGTATATTTATATCTCTTCATTCGTTCGCATGCAGCACTTTATTTCCTGAAATGCTGATATTTACTTCGTTTGCCGTAACCTTCCACTTTCCACGAAAACGAAACGGCCGGCGTTATTTCAGGCGCATACCTTCCGTCGATTCGTAAACACATGGTGTCTTTAATCCGTCCGCAATTGTGCACTCCACCCCCCGGAGAAAAGGGACAAATAAAAGATTTTGCGAATCTTGAATTTCGTTAACACACTTTACGTTTGAAATACATTTCCCTCCTCGTGTATCCGTCCGCCTAACTTTCCCTGCCGAACTGTAATCCGCCAGCATTAACCGATGACGACTGACAGCTGTCAATCAATCAACCGATCAATTTATCAATCTATCCCCTATCATCTATCAATCAATCGAGTAACAAGAGGCGCGATAAACCAGCGCGCGTTGACAAACTAATATGTGTGCGAACTGCGAACCTACTGGAATTCCGGCAAACCGATGCACGGAAGCGAACGCGGGCTCGATCCGTTGATGCGTATCCGAGTGGTGTGAGTACATAGGAGAGTAGGCATACATTGAATCATGAAACGCCATCATTGAGGAACACGGCGGCTGGCACAGCCGGTGTGCGCACATATGCGTCCAAGCTCGATGCAGGATTGCAAAGTGAGGCTTGCCGACTCATTAAGGGAGAGTTGTCAGAGGTCACGGGAGCATTTAACCCCGCGAGGCATTACCGAATTGACTCGGGCATTTGACCCCTTCCCCTTGGGCGGAATATGCTACTAGATACATACGGGCGCTCGCCTTTCCTTGTGAATGGCCGCGTCGGTACGAGGGAGACACGCACTGGTATGAACTTCGGGCCCTGCCACTGACGAATTAAAGTTTACATCGACCGGCCTCTGTCGCGCTCGCCACCGGCTTCATTCATGAACTCGTTTAATTTCTGCCTTCGAAGTCAACTAAGCCTTCCGGCCGATCGGGATGATCGTCTTCCTCTTTCCGTCCCGAATGTACACCGGCTCTGCACAATCTTTGGTAATTCTTCTTCTGTCTTGTGACGTAGTGATGTGATAAATAATTAATCGTTTAGCTTGCAATAATTTATTTTGGCATGTATTCATATTTATTATACAGTTATTCCTTTCCCAGAGTTAAGGATTTATTTTACATGCGCGTTCGAATTATGTCAGTCCCTTCGAGATGGAGATTAAACTAATCGCCAGGAAAGTCAAAAGCCCTATGGAGAAAGCTTCTGGTTTTCCTTGATGATTGCATCCGTAGGAGTCGCAGAAGTAGCACTCGATATGGGAGTCCGGGAAGTCGTCGTGGCGGCAGTATCCTTCGACTTTCCGGGAAGGAATGCAGGCGCGTACAGTCACCAGGATATTTCGATCTGCAGCGCCAAAAACTGAGTGTCAATCTTCAAACCCATAAGAATTAATATTGCCAGGTCCCTGAAAGCCCCTAAGCCCATACACAACTGAATAGCTACACAAACGACGACCACAGGATCTTATCGTAAAAATTGCAAGATCTGCGGCCGGCAATCATGCAACTATTAATTGCGCTATAAAAACTTGGATCCGAAACTCCGATCAGTGAATATTTGTACCAAAACGCTCCCAAATATAAAGATTCCGCTTTATGATTTTAATGACCACGATATGAGCCGCGACCCTCAAATGCAACAATATAAGAACTATTAACAATCGTCGGCTAAATTGTCCTAAACAGTAGCAGGGCGATTTCAGCGATTACCAGCGGCTGCGTCAGCCTCTCATTACGAGAACGATTACCGTCGTCTCTAAACCGAGAAAGAGGCTGTCGAGCGTGCGAGCCAAGGATACGACGAGTTAACGCTGCCAGAATGGCACATGGCGACGCCGGTTTACCGTGTTCGTTCTTATTCCGAGTGCGATCTGGTATTTGCATAATCGCCGGTGCGAGCTCCCGGCAAATACAGTCATTATGCAGCTAATGTTGTTGTCTGACCACGGGCAATCCTCAGACCCTCATTGTCTTAATGCGCTCTTACATGTATTGGTGCACGCGGTGTCGATCGACGTATCGGACACGTGAGCGTGTGCGCTCGCCATAAATGCGAGAGCACGGCCTCGTGTCTTTCAGTCCCGAAAGGTGAGCTTAATACCTTGAGTAGCAAGCTAATAGAAAATCGACTGCTTAATGAAGCTTGTGTAACATCTGTTCGCGGTACAGTTTTTGTCGAAATAAAATAACAGGCATATTTGATCGGTCAGTCTTGGATTAAAGTGCATCAAGTCGAGTGATCAATTCAGTGATGACCCAGCACACCTTTAGCATCTTATCTATAAACTGCGCGGAGATGGCCAGCTTTTAACAGATTATCCGCTGGTTTTTAGAATTGTTTGCTAGAAACGATCAATCTACCACTGTGTGACAAGTGCCAACGTGCTATACAGAGGTCACTTTTGCGAAAGAGAAGTTTAACAATCGAGCGATTGAACAATCCTTATCGTACTAAAAGTTCGCTGACATTGCCAGACATTATCGAATATCCACATTCAATACGCACAGAAGATGATACTTTTGAGGCAATGGTGTGGCTCATTCTTAGGGCAGGCGACCAAATCCACCAGTGGTCCAGAGGAGAAAGGATCATTGCACTCGCCTCTATGACCCTCGCTCAGATCAGTATTGCACTCGTAACACCATAACTCCTGCGCTGCTGTCCACTCTATTCAAAGCAAGCATCGACACTTCAGCCTATCTGCGTCGAATCTTTACACGCTTAATACTCGGGAAGCACCGTGCACTTTTGCTCTTTCGTGCCGTGAATTCCACTAAAAGTAACAACCGCGGTCCCGCACGCTTTGCGGATGTAGATTTAACGAGCTGCTTCCTGTTTTGCTCGAGATGCTTAGCGATTAACATGCGGAGACACTTTTCTCGCGAATGTATAGGCGTGAGAACAACTTTAAGGAAAATCCTTCAATCGATGGGCTTCTGTAATTCTTCTTTCTGGTTTTTATAGACTCTTAATTCTTGTTGTACACGCGTAATTTCTTTAACCTGTTAGCTGCCTCGGACAAGATAAGGCGTCTTGGGAAGTTGTCAGTGTAGTGCCACGAATTCTTGACCTACTTTGTTAACATCCTTAATATCAGTTAAGTGTTACTTTCGTCTTCCTCTTTCAACCGCCACGTTTCATGAATGTTTGGCGTGACAAAAAAACGGGCGTAGGAATTTTAATGTTGGAAAGTGTACTTGGCAGCGAACAGGTTAAATGAATTCTTGAGACTTGGTGAATGCCAGTGCATTCGTTGCAGTCTAGCACGATCTATCATGATTGCCACTTTAACGAGAATCCCAGGCAGTACTCACCGAGAGTGATTAAGGCGATTAATAACGCTGGAACTCGCACTCGTACCATTATGGAGCCGCTGTCTCTCGCGATCTTCGCGCTTCCAAATCTCTCTGTTACGCGATATCTTATCTCTGGCTGTAAAACTAAGGACCAACCTGTTTCGAAGACGCCTGGAGGTGGGGAACTGAATGTGCAACACGTGGAACACTCTGACAACACTGTAGAATCTTCGGCGCTAACTCATTCTGTCGAGTTAGTTACACAGTACTTTCGCTTATTGCGTTTGCCTTCACTGCGAAAAAACGAAAATGTTTTCTCGCTCGTCTCGTACAATTACAAAGACGCCACAAAAATAATTAATAAAATATACAAAATCAAACAAAAAAATGATTTTTTTTCTTGTTCCTCTAATTTGATGACGTTCCTGCGGAAAATTGAGAGAATGAAGGGTGACAAAGGCAGTCGGTAAACACACTTTTATTGCTCCTTATAATTGTTCGTGCGTTAATAGTCGAGTCGATCTCGTAAAGCTGTTTAGCGGAATGACTTCGGTCTTCGCGTGGATATTGGTCGAATTCTTACACACGCTTTTTCTCTCAATCCCTCCTACGAGATTGGACGATCAGTAAGCGTGCCGCCACGACAAATATCCACCGAATGCGAAGATGCAATTTCGAGCGAATAAGTGTCGTCTCTCTCTTTATGGAACGTTGATTGGTCGCCCGAGCAACGGTGAATGTGAGTATGAGAACCATGGCAAAACCGCCCATGATTACCGACAATGAACGATTTTAGTTACGCTGACAATAATTCATTAGTCATATATATACATATATATTCATATCTGTATATATATATTTATATAATTGTATGTATATAGATCTGTATAAGTGTATATTATATTAATGTTCGCGCGTTACATGCGCGCCGTCCATCGGAGTGTCGGTGTACGAAGTTCCCCACGCTAACTAAACCTCAGACATCTTAAAACGTTCTCCCGAAGGGCCGAGTAGAAAGCTGAACCTTTGCTTGTTGGGACGTGAGCTGTGTCACGCACGGAATTTCGTGGAACTTGCATATACCTTCGGAACGAGGGGCCTAAAACGATGAGTGTGTGACCCTGAGGTGAAGAAGATCGCAGAGTTTCCCGGTGAATACAAACTAAATGGAAAACCCGTTCGATGCTCAAAGAAAGCAGCACCAAAACCTTCACGAAAACTGGAACTCGAGAAAAAAATTACGTGACGTCCATCACAAAAACAGTAGCCCGCTATTACTAAATAATTCCTCGAACCCAATCTCCGCAGTTGATGAAATGAACCATAAACTACTTAAAGAGTTTTCCATAATTTGCAGAGTCGAGGTGAAAAATCAAAACGGCCCTAAAAGCATCTACAATTTAATCAAATGCGTATCGGAGGAGTGTGCCATAAAATCGGGAAGATCCTCAAACGAGAAAAAGGAAGCAACTATGAAACGGTGGCGGCCCGAGCACTCGTTTCCTCCGAGGAAATATCGGCCGTTAAATCTCGAATCTCCGGACGAGAGTTAGTGTGCACAGTGGATCCCATGTAGGTGTTGTGTACCCGTGTGTCGCTGTGTGTGTGTGTGTGTCAGAGAGAGTGTAAGGTGTCGTGTGTATTCTGTCTTTCCTCGGCGTGCAAGTGTGTCAGGAGTGGTCGAGTGCGCGGCATGGATCGATCGTTCTCTTAACGCCGTGACGAATTGTTATTCTTAATTCCGAGTGGTTGTGTGCGGGCCCGGTGGTTACGCCGCTCGGAAGAGGGTGCCCAGGCCCATGGCACCCAGCACCGACACCACCAAGAAGAAGACGCGCGGCGTCAGGGCGCCCGAGTGGTTGCAGGCGTCGTGCATGCACAGGTCACAGTTGTCCTTCTCGTAGACGCCGTCGGGAACCTTACTCACGATCGACTTGCACGTATCGATCGCATCCGTCTTCGCCGTCTGACAGCTCCTGACTGTCACGTCCTGGCCAGAGACTAATTAACAGAGAAATCCAATGCTTGAGACCTGCCGGTAAACAGCGGAAGACTTCGTCCTGCAAGCCTTACCCCACGTAATTCATTTCCCAACTGTTCGCGGAAAGTGACAATTTCACGGGAAAGATAGACATTGGTTGAAAGTGAAATTCCGGCGTTGCTACCATTCTCGAATATCGTTCTCGAAAAGCTCGTGGTGTTTTGCTGTAGTTGAATTTGTCACAAATAATAGGAGTGGAAAAGTCACAAGGAATGAAAGGTTTGAAGTACAACTGGACTACACTGGAGGGAATAGTAGCAAGACTCGCCGCCCTCAATCCGAAACTTTCATCCGAAGAAGCAACTAATAGAAAGCTTGCGCGAGCTCGGAGTGCTTTCTCGAGTAAGGACTACTTGTCAACTCACTCTTGAACATCATTTTAGCGCAGGCCGTGTCCTTTGGCACGGCAGACTGGTGGCTCCCGAGATTGTCCACCTCGAAGACGTTGACCACGGCGTTCAGGAGATTGTGCTGCTGGATAATACGTTGAAATTCGCTCATTTTTCCGATGGTGCACTTAACCGGCTCCAATTTGTGCGTCTCGGGGTTGTCGCAGCCCTCGTCCGTCATGGTAGTGCACATGTAGCATTTCAGGCTCTGATCTGAAAATCGAACTGCCCAATTGTATCGACCAACCTTTTCAAACTCCATGCAACGACATTCATCCAACGCAACTCCCGCGCAACTCAGAGAAAAGGTGAAACGTGGGTAATTAAATCAGGTCACGAAGTATTAGGCTCTCGAGGAAAAGATTTGCGCCTCGAAAGTTCATAGACAGTGACCTACAAGGTTCGATAAGAGAGGAGCAGAATAAGAGGAAGAAAGAGAGAAAGCAGTGGCGGTATATCACGTTCTCCAGGAGATGCTCGAAAATTATGGCGTGCCGTGAACAGTCATCGATGCAAACTCGGTGAAACCGCACTGGCACGAACGAAAGCACGCCCGCTGCCAGATATTGCGCCTGCGAAAACGCTCGCGGGTATATTCGCCTGGGCGAGAAGGAAGCGGACTTTATCTTTCGCCAGGCACGTTAGAAATGTCACGCGATACCTTTAATTATAACGACGCGGGCGCGCGGGGCCACGTCAGTTTTGTATTCGATTTTATGGGGCAGGATATCCCGGCCAAAGGGAGCGAACAGAGATAATCATTCAACAGGCATTGACCCACTTGCAGTCATTAAGCTGGCTAATCTATAAGATGATTATCCCCAATTCCTAAAAGTAGAAAGTGCTCCCTAGCATCGCGGGCGCTCTATCGGCCAAAGAAAGCGCGGATTAAAAATTGCCTTTGATCCTATTTCATTTAATTGCATTAGCATTCGCGCGGCAGCGACGGCATTGTTGACGCTCCGAATGGAATGCGGCATCAACTGCAATTCCGGGTGTGCGTTTAATCCACCGGCGGATTCCGAGAGAAGCGCTTCCGGCGTAATCCTGAGAAAGTGGAGCAGTCGAATGCGAAACCCAGAAAAACACTATAATCCCCCACTCAGGATGTCGCGACAAATTCAATTGCTTTGAGAAATAGGGAGGAAGTACTGTGAATTGTGTGCCATTCTGATTCAACGACTTCGACTCCCCCAGGAAGGAGTAAATAATCCTTGTCCCTTCGGCGACCTAGAGACGCCTCCGTTTCGCCGAATTTTTCTGTCAGGGCTTTCCCCATAACTCCTGTTTCCTGGGGTTCCTACCCCTCCTATATTTATAACTTCCATCCATTAGGCAGAGCCCTGTAGTCGACGACCACAAAAAATGTACTTCGATCGATATACATTAAAACCAAAGTATGGAAAAATAAAGGGAAGTACGTTCGTCCATAAATTAATTAATATCAGCGTGGGGTTCCTTGGAAATAAATAGAAAGAATTGCAAAGTGCGGGTATCACAGTATTTTCAAATTTACCTTATTAACTCGAAATGTGGAACAAGTAAGAAGAAGCAAAGGAAAGTGGCAAAACGTTCCAGCTAAATCCTCAGAAATAAATCGCAACAACTGCCAGCTCCTATTACCTCGATGCTCTGAGCTGGAATCCGTTTAGCTAGAATCCTCGAAAAAGTAAGGAAAAATAAATTGAACTACCAAAACATTCTTCCTTGACTCCTCGACCTTGGATTCATTTTACCATTACAAAGTCCAATCTAAACAAATTGGAACAATTCAAGCTCTTGTTAAGCCAGTCTTAAAAATTCCGATCCTTTCAGTTCAAATTGAGCGCGAAGCAGGGAAAAATAAATTAAAGTCGTAACATATCCTTTCTTCGATTGACTTATAGCACTGTGATGACTGGCATAGATAAATTGCAAGAGTCCGAAGGTTGATAGATATACGTCTGCGTTTCGGACTGGAACCTATCTAACTGGAAGTGGGGAAGTGTTTACAGCGCGTTCGCGCAATCCATGCCAGCCCATGTACATTGTACATACGACAATACGACCCAGCCAGTGTTGCCCCTCATTATTTGGGTCGCGGCGTCCGGGCGCCAAAAGTTGCAACGACGCTGGCCACTCCTCTCTCACCACGCACTATCCAAACTTTGCGAGGCACTTAGCAACCGCGTGAAAAATTCGCACTTGGCCAATTGCATTTATTGCTTTTCTCTTTCTCTCTCTCTCTGCACACGAGCAACAACAACTTGCACGTGGTGATTGAATTATTCCCGAAACTCGACTTCTGTCGAATATACGATTCACTGAAGTATTGTTGTACATCTTTCTTAACGCACGCTTCGCAGAAATAAGAACATCGATAATAAAAACTAACAAGATTTGGTGTACAAGTAATAATAAATAATCTGGTAAATATTTTAAATTGCCTGTTATTCTATAATTAACGCGCAGGGTCGTACTCATTAGCGCGATCGCCAAAATACTACGATGATGAAAGTAGTATGATAATTGTTTTTGGAGGTGAAGTCACGTCTAATTTGGCATAAAGCGGGCGTCCAGTTATATCCGATCATTCGTGCCAATTTCTAACGAGCGCTAATTCCCGCCCGGCATAAGCACTCTCCCACGTCGAGTGCGATGACGAATGGCTAGCAAAAGGCATCGCGTTTCGTTGTATACCGCTTTCGCTTGCATTTACAGTCGCGCGACGAAAACAGTGCGCCGGTTGAGCGTACTTGTGTCTGAGAATGGAGCTTATTGTTCAATCGCTATGACGAGGCCTCGTGTTTCGTGACTGTTAAAACTATTCCACGACACGCATCATATCAGATCGCTTTGATATGCATAATAAAGACTTAATCCTGCAAGCCCCAAAAGTGGCATAACATTTAACAACCCACGGAGAACTTGTTGCAAACACACCTACTCAATCTACATTTCTACATAACAAATCAAAACAAATTAGAAGATTGTTCATCTGAGTTAAAAAGTTTTTAGAGATATTGAAGGGAAAACTTTTAATTCCAACTTTTTCAAGAATACAATCTTTCGTGCTGAACTATATAAATAATTAAATAAAGTCAATTCATGCTAGCATGCTGGCATCCATGAAATCAGTGCAAAAGGGCGCGACCCATAAGAAGAAACCATAAGAACCATCGGCAGCCGTATAACTAACTTCCCGCTTAGTTCACTGTCTGACCACACGCGTCCGCGACTACTTAGAAGGTAATCCTCCGTCTCCCAACGGAGGGTGAAGCACCTATCCCATAAACCCTATCGTCGCTGACTTATACCAGTCTACACTTTGCAAGGGATCGAACTTAACATCACCACAAACAGGTGGTAAAACCGTTTCAGTTCAAATATTCATTCATTAACGGGACAGTAAAGCTGTAACATACATCGGGTCTCCATTTCCATAAGCAAAGCATGCAATCGCCATCGATGGTTTATCACTATGTAGAGATCAAGCAATAAATCGGAGCATAACATGAAAGAAGAAAATTGACGATACGAAATTGAATGTAAACGAAAGAACGGTCCAACGAAAGTCCATTGTATTCCTTCTTCGTACTAAAAGTGTTCAAATCACGTCGAAGCCCATTGTCATTTACCATAATTCCAATGCAAGCAAATAATAGAAAAAAGCTTAAAAACCCAAGTCCTATAGCGAAGTAGGAGGAAAGGATAATCACCTGAACGAACGGAGAGTGCGAGCACGAGGGTGGCGAGTAACACTGCGATCTTGCGATACATCTTGAGGGTTTTCTTGTCCTGCTACGTCTTCTTTTTCGATTGTTGACTTCTGGCTGTTCCTCGCGCTGCCGGAGACGCTTTCCTCTTACGATGCCGGCGGGTGTCGGACTGCGCGCTGGGTGACGGCGACGGAGGGTGAAACACACGCTCTCTCGTGGAAGGGTTGTCGTCGACTCGACAGTCCGATCGCGAGTATGAGATTGCGAGTTTCGCCACTCACCACGCCACTCCTCTCGCCACTCCGTTCTGTGCCTCGCACCTACACATAGACACTGGCCCTCCCTTCCTCTCTTTCTGGCACTCCTCGCCATCTCTCGCTGGCTCTTTCTCCCGGAATACAGAGCTTCTATCGGACTCCCGCTCCCTCGCTCTTTCTTTGTCGCCCTCGAACGCTTCTCTCACCCTGATCGCGCAAGCTGCCTGGATTTCTCCTATCTGGATCGGCTGGTGGATCCACGCCCAGCCTCGAGCCGCTTCTTCTTCATTTCTTCCTTGATTTAGCTCTCTCTGTCCCACCCACCTACTGGCTTCCTCCCCTCCAGGCCCATGCCCCGGCTCTGTGTTTACGTTCCAATGGACACCGATAAGCTGTCCCCTCTCGTAACGCCCTCCGCCGAGAAGACCGCGAGAGTCAGATTGTCACCATGGGAAGAACTTCGCTATCTAGTCTGTCGGCTTGTCGATACTCCGACGGCGAAGGGGTAGAACTTCTGCCCACAAGAATACCAGTGGTCTCTGCGGGGGTGGCGATAGTCCTGGAAAGCAGATTTGTATTGTCAGGCAGAAACGTCACTTTCTTTGTTATTTAGGAATGCACCTGTATGTCAGGAAAAACATAGTGCCGCCAGGTCGCTCGAACGGAGGCATAATCTATTGGAGTCCGCACGAAATACATTGCAGTCGTCACATCCAGCGGAAAGCGGACGGCCAATATTGCACGATTTGCTCGACTGGCGTTTGTATGTATGTACTAAGTGTACATTCGTTTCCTAGTTCGGCTGGAACGGCGAAACGTAACACTTGCTAATGGATGCACCTTGATGAGTCAGCCAAGGTTGCCCGGCCTCTGCCAGAATGGTGTATGAGTGGTTGTGTGTGTCCGCCTAAATTATATAATTCCGTATAGGTGCGCACCTGTTGCATCCGAGGAAGGCTGAAAATGTTAGCCTGGCCCGCTTTACCCTCTCGCCTCTGTATGTGTGCGCGCACGCTCGGTTGAGCTGCACCGCACACACACACCCGCGCGAAAACGAGTCAAAATATTGGTCCGGCTAGGATCTCACCGTTTTTCTAGCTCGGCGACCGAATAAATGCTGATTTGGCCGCGAGTTCCCCGATATGTCGGGACGTCGGTGACGAAGGAGGGAAGCAGCGATCGACTAGGGGAGGAAAGGGCGGATGCGTCGAAGAACGTTAATTGCCTGTTAGCCTGATTAAAGTCGCCAGCGTTCACCGGGGCGACGACGGAAAGGGGCTTCGTGCTTTTTCACTTTATACTACTTTGTACTTCGCAGCCGCTCATTGGAGGTCGCACCGCTTCCTGGAAACTGTTGTGCTCTCCCTGTACTTTTTCTCACCCACCACCCACAGCAATCGCCCTTAGGATTATTAGGCTTGTTGCGCAAGCGATGGAAAGCGATGCGTATTCCTGCAGAAAGGGATTCCCACGCTTGGATTGCATAACGAGCCGGGAATATTGACAGTGCGGAATGGTGTGTACCGTGGATTGTCGTCAACGCTCCGACATAGACTAAAAAAAATATCTCCACTTTGTAAATATGACAGCCAATTTGCAAAAGATCAGGTCCAACGTAACATACTATTTTCTCTTAAATATCGCTTTTATTAATACAGCAAATATTGCTGAAATAATAGAAATTCGCAATGTCCTATAAAAGGGCACAACTTTTTGTTTATTGTACAAGGGAACGTACAAATACTGTTATATTAAATATTACCTCAACTTTGAACACCACTAGGCTCAAGCACGATACGCTTTATTCCCTTTTCGCCTCACCATAAAACTGTACTGCGACGGTGTCGAAAAAGGTTTTGAAATCCGCAGTGCATTGACTGCTCGTACGAAGTGGGCGCGAACTGAAACTCCATTTACATGTCTGTGTATTGCAATGTTTTTTTTCTGATTCCCATAACATAGTACTGGCGACCTAGCCGATTCCAAGCGCGCAGACAGTATCGCTGCTTCGAGTTAAAAGTCGTAATGCGTGTCTCGCAGCGTCGCTCGTGCAAGTCTAAAAACAGAGCTCGTAGCAATAAACAGCCTTCGGCGAGCAGGAAGGTCGGCGAACAAGGTATCACCCAGACCGAACAAATCGCCTCGAGGCAAATATTTGCGATGTGTTTGAAAAAAGTGCGCATACCTTCCAATAAAATATCCATGTTGATTCGAAGAATGAAACATGCAATATCCGTATGAAGTAGCATTCCTAAACATCCGTTACACGCCTCGATTTCCCCGAGTAAGATGAAACTCCGTCTGGCGCCCGAGCGAGTTCGAAACAAACTTCTGTTTTTCCCCGGGAAAGCAACCGAAATATGCAATATTTGATGGAAACTAACAATCCTGTTTCCTATTCTCATAACACCCACTGACGTGCTTCTGTTTCGCACACAGAGAGAATATTTCGAGGAATACATACATATGTATAGTAATCATATTGCAAACTGGACACGGAGCTTATTTCATGCACGTGTTATTATATTAATCCTCGCAGAGTACGTGTTGCACAGCAATCCCAATTTCGACATGAATTCCCGGTTGTAACAGAAAAGCCGTTTACACATATTATCGTGCTATTTATTTGCACAACTCATCCCCATCAGGACATATAAAATTGCGTTCTACACTCACTGGGATTATATGCGAGCGGCTTTATTCCTTGGCTGTTCTATCTGACCCACCATCGTTTATCTCCATCTCCGTAAAACCATAAGGAGTCAATGCAAATTCCCAGGAGAATGGGGTCAGGGCGATTCCTCGGATCTTCGTACGTGGATCTTGAACTCTCGTTGCGAGTTGCTCGGGCACTAGCGCCCTCCTTTTTACGGGGATGGATCGGGGCAACGATTTCGCAAGAGGGGCTTACGTAAAAGGAGTGGATCTCGATTTCCGTCAAGGGAGACGTCATTAATCCTGCCTGCGCATCATTACAGTCGTTACATGGGCGAGGCGTGGTGGTGGCGGTGTGTGTGTGTGCACGCACATACAGATACGTCGTCCTTCCGGAAAATCGGTTGGGGAAAGCGGGACGATGGGGAAGGAGGCGAACGAAAACGAGAGACGTCCGGCGCCGTGGCGCCCGTCCAGGACGCCAGCGACGCCAACGTCTCCCTCGCAGTTTCGGCTCTAGCAATTACTGGAGAGAAGTCCGCGCGGAACCACTATATGTTCCACCTCTCTGCGATCCCCCCAGTCGAAAAAGCTTCTTTCTCTCCCGCTCTGCATGCAAAGAGCTTTTTCCTTTCCCTCTACTTTGACCCACACATTTTTTCTGTACTCTTTTAGCCACAGCTTTATCTATTTTATATGTCTGATTCCTAAGTAATTCAGCCTCAAGTATCTAATCACTGAGTTAATTGGCAAATAAGTGTAAGCGCTGCAGATGGGATTGTAGCATTTGGCATTGAATTATGCTTGATTTTGTGGTCTAACTCAATTTCTGGAGAAATCTCCTGCTATTTTTCGTGCAAACCACGACAGGCCAAGAGAGTTCCATCCTCTGCTTCGCTTTATTTGCGTATATGATTCATCTAATTCCCAACCGCTTCCACATGCTTGTTGAAGCTTCCACGTCCTCAAATTTCTGCTTGCTTCCTACCATAAGAGCGGTGACCTTATTCAATATTTGATCGACAATGGAGAGTCTCCTCGTTATTTGAAATTTTGCACACCACCTATCGAAATTCGTCAGGCGCGGCTAGTCAGCCGCCCCTCGACTTCGTTCGGGTGACGTCTCCGACTTCCACCCGAGGGAAGAAAGAAGCTGCCTCGCTGAAATTCCTTGGGTACGCGACTCCTCTTGATTCCAGCTTTTTCTTCGGGCTGCCATTAGTCACCGAGATTTTCAGCTCTTGAAGACCTTTCTCATAGTGCACTTGCAGCGACTGGGTTCATCGCAAGATGGAAATCTCTGGCAGATATTGATATTCACAGTTCCAGCGAATTTTGACAAAATTTTTACTTGCGATTTTATAGGATGTTTTGTAGTAATGAATACTATCGACTGTTTCTATTATTGAATAAAGAAATGCAAAAATCTAAATGTCGTTCGATACTATAATAGTAACTTGCTGAATTTTCCACTTTAATCATTGCGGAATTTCAATAACTTTATTTACATACGATTTATTTACCAAAACCTGGAATAAACAATAACATGATGGTAGCGTATGCAGTTTCCTATCTTAATATCTAATTCCTATCTTAAAGTTATTTACATAAAATTACAGTAAGCAGTAACAACAACAATTTTGTACTCTGATAAATGCATTCAGTCATGACCGATCGGCAATATTAATTAATAAATATTATTCTTAAAGGACGCAGCGATCGTGGCTGATTTTATTTGACACCATACATATACCGAGGTGATTCGCACGGAGACTTAGCCGACAGCTAATAAATCTCAGGCGGGAGAAAATATCGGCGACGCGATATGGCATCGTTACTTGGGCAGCGGGTAACACTCCGTGGTGATCTAAGAAAGAGAGTGCGCCCGCGAACTCACTGTAATGCAGATAACGCATTTGGCATACGTTCAATGCGCGAGAAGCTATCGCACTCGCACGTGGTTGACGGGCCTCTAAATATTGTTGGAGATTTCTCATTCCCCTCTATAAAGAGCACACATTCATATAGGATTTCTATATTACCGTTGCATTATAGTTCTGTTATTATACCACGGACATTTGAAATAATTATGCTTTAATGACGTTGTATGCCACTTTTGAATGCTTGCATTAACTTATAAATATTAATATTAATAGACAACCCACATGCATTTAATCGACACACACAGGGACTGAACATTTAAACCGACTCATATGAATTATTCGACGAAACGCTAAGCATCTGCTGTAATTTCAAACGCATATTTAATAAAAGATATCGATCAATTAATGTGGGCCAAACTACACATCCGGTCAAAATATATCTCAAAATGTGGTATGATATTTGTAGATGCGCACTAGATAGCGAGTGTGGATCGTAGAATAGAACAATGGTACGGTCGAGTCGTAGAAGAGCGTGGACGAAGCGCGTCAGGACGCTCGGCGCCACATTGCCACGACCCAAATAATAATAATACCATCGTGTCGAAGGGAGGGTCGGAGACGTCGGTGGTGCTACTGCTGCCGCTTGGAATGGAGGGCGAGCAGGAACGAGCGAGAGCCACCCACATTTCCGTGAATCCCGCGGCGCATATACGCGTTGGAGCCACTGGAAGCCCGTTATTACATGGCAGAGCATCCACGCATCTAACCACCAGGACCAACGATCTCCTCCTCTCACTCTCGACTCTCCTACGCTATGTCTCCTACACTGCTTTATGGCATATTAAATGACACACTTTTTGACGAACAACTCCCCTCGACGGCGACGATCTCCAACGACATCTTAGTACCACGAGACTCTGCCAATGTGACTCAATCGTCGATGTGTTTTGAAACTCTTGTCTATTAAAAATCGGCGATAGACTTACGTTTGTGGATAAAAGAATCCTTGCTCTAGGATACTTACTTGGGTACTTTAAGTGTTTGTTCAAGTTTCTTTCGAAATTCAAGTACAGTCAGGGGTACTTGAGTACTCGGACTTATGAGTTTACTTAATTCAGACAAATACAATTCCACTGGTTTTAAAGAGAGTGAGTAGTATAATCAATAATCCATTTCAAGCATGCATGGTTGCTTATCAGCCTAATATATTTCGGCAGATTTCAAAAAGAAAAGAGGGGGATTCCCGAACGACAGAAGAGACGTACGCGATTTGTCCCATTTCCGCTAAGAGTATCACACAGCCGAGGCACTAAACGACGGGTCGGAAAGTTTCCCTCAGTCTATAAATCAGTGGTCAATACTTGTGAAATGTTCCGCAGGAAGTTTTGGTCAAGACGACATAACTAAGACAGACGGCATCACTGGGTAGTTCTCTCCATTCCTTTACCACAAGTCCGATTATTTGACAAACGATAATCGTCACCGATTGCCGAAACCTGTGACGACGATTCTCGATGGCAAACACGAATCATCTAAACCCGTGATTTGTCTCCTTACTTTGTAAACGGCGGGCCAACGATATGGCTTTCGTCATCGCCCCCAAGGAAATTGGGTTTCGCGGGCTGGGTGGATGCGTCATTTAAGTGGCATTGTTATCATGAAAGCGCACATAATCATCCTTCATTCGTATGTAGATGCACGGGAGCCATTGTCGATAAACGGTGAGTTCCGATTGAACGTGTGCCAAATGCAATCAAAAAATCCGACACATCCACAGAAACAAAGCGTCGGGCGATAGCACCACCTACCCCCAAACCAAGCAATCCCGAGGGGGCACAAACTGCTCGAACCTGAAAACTGATCACAGCAATAAACACACACGGGAACAAAGTAACCACTACATTTATTGTAACCACTGTTCAGCTAATTAGCAGTGCTAATGAAAGGTGGGTGCTCCGCGCACTTGCTCGAGGTTGCGCATAAAAACGGCTCATTGTGAGCTAATGCGAGCACATAATGGTGCCGAAGCATTCAGTCTCTGGGCAACGAAGCGCAATGAGGAAAGGGCGCGTCCCTCTCTCTTTCTCTGGCTCTGCGCTTCGCACGCGCAAAGCGTGTATCAGAAGGGATTTGTAATTAGTAGGATGATCAGCTGGCCGAGGAGAATCGCCCGGTGGAATGACAGGGCCGTCGATCGATTGCAGCCAGCGCCTTTACACTCGCAAACCAGCTGATAAGTGTCGCGCTTAAAACGGCCCCTGTAGCACTCCTTGCCAGCCGTTCCCCATTTAGCACACTCCCGAACTGTAAAGTGCTCCCGCGGCTCCGTGAAGTAATCTGCAAGATTTCCCATATTACTACCGGGATTTACACTTAGTCGAAGAGAGCGCTGCGTCCGAGTTAAAGTCGCCAAATTCGGCCGCGGAACAGCCGGATTTATTGGCCCCGTTGCTTTTGCTATGACTCAATCTTTTGGAAGTGGTTTATGTAGAGTGGTACGCCAAGTCTCCCAAAAATGTACTCGGACTTCGGGTTTTGTGGCTCTGAGTACTCTTGTGGAATTCGTAGGGGAAATGTGTTTCGCAATATCAGAGTTCTATCTTGTCTATGACAACATAATTTCAGATCCCACAAAAAGAGAATCTGGCAACTCTCTCTCGGAATCGCGGAAAACAGGATGTCAAATTTGTACACACTTATGAGCATTATCCAAGTTTCTTTTCGAGTTTTGAAAAATTACTATACTCTTATAATGCTTGGTGCAACTTAATACGAGGTATGCTGAACGCTTTGGTCATTGTAGGTCCGTGAAAACCAGATATGAGAGAGACATAAGAATATTGGGGCGTGTGCGTGACACCCAGTTTGATGAATGTGGCTCCGCACTTTCTCTTGATCTGATTAAATTTCCTGCTGGATATATTCTATTCTGCTAAAAGTATTCTAATTTCGGGAATTCAGTTGGATTCAGTGCTTCCGCTTCGTAATGGAAACACTGGATTCATCAATCATACTGGGTTCAAAAGAAAAGTACTGATTTCATTTATACACTTACATATATACACTGCTTTGCGACAATATGGATGAGAGGGTGGGCATGCCTTTAAGTATTTTGGGTCGACTTCACTGCTCTCGCAGTTCTTGTCCGTCTTACTGTTGCACTGGTAGCACCTGGCAGCATTCGACTCTTTTTATCGAACAACAACAATCGGTTTATTTGTGGTAACACTTGGATAATGGCATGTGTGCATTAAACACACTGATACGCAATCGCTCGTGTAAGCACTGTGCACTAAAGGTCGTGAATCACGAGCAAATAGATGATGCGCTCGTGTAAAGGTGAGGATTAAACTAGGACACTCCAAAACATCCCAAAAGAGACTAATACAAAATTATCGTAAAACATGCAAGTGCAATCTTTATTTTCATATTCGTTAATTCAATTGTAAGAAGAGTTTGCTTTCAAACCTGGAAACTCTCTAATTTCAATGTATTACTGATTTACGCTAAGCTTAAATATAAATTCTCCCGCCCGTTCTTTTATTAAACAATTTTTTTATAAAAAATCTTCTGTGACGCATTGGAACTATTGAAGTCCGACAGTTACTATTGCAGCTAATGGAAACACGAAGCGAATGTTGGTAACTAGAGATCGACTGAGCCATCAGTCGATCTTTCGATAAACTTCAACAACGTCTCACGAGCAAAGCGAGAGTAGTTTTATCGAGGGGTGCACAGTAAGGAGCCTGTAGTAAAATCTCACCTTTTTGAAGTACCAGAAGAATTACGAATATGCTGAATACATTAGCGTGGGTCCGCATCCTTAATCCTCTGGGTTCTCATTTAGGATCAGCCCGATGACACCAGTGATCTGGTTCTCAAAGGGGCGACGGCGCATTTGTTAACGAGAGGGGAGCGGCTGCTAAATATCATAATTTAATGAATAAGTGACGCAGCCGTATTGCGCAAGGAGCAAAGCGATAACAGGCAAGACAACGAAAAAGCTCGAACAAAATCATCTGAGTGTCACACGATTAATTCCGGAGAGACAGCATTCACTACGTCTTGTGTGCGCGGTGACGGTTAGGGCGAACCTTGACACTGCAGCTTCGCTTGAGAAATCCAGCTTATCTCCTTCGATTCTCCGAGTTCGAGTTGGGGAACGGTGCAGGCGGATGTGTACGACTTATGCCGATAAATGTTAGATTGGACGTAACTGCTGCAATAGACACTTTTCCTATTTCTTTCGCAACATAGCCGCGAGAATTGCTGCGGATTGCTTGCTTCCGGCATGAAACTGACAAAAAGTCGATTTATCACTTGAACCCACCGCCTCGACTTACTTCTCATTTATCAACCACTTCGCATGCTCATTGTAGCCCGTCTTTTTAATTGTTTGTTTAGAACTGCAACGTACTATTAGGTTAGACTATTAGCTGGAGAAATGGAGCCCGTGGCTTTTTGGTCAAGAAACACCATTTTCTATTCTGCTTTTGCATAGGTCGTTTGTGAGTCACGGGGTTAAGTTCTATTCAGCCTGTTGCAAATGTCAACTTGAACGTTGGGCAGATTGCTAGTCAGATTCTTGAGCTGATCTTCTAATGATTCTAATCTCTGTGTCCTATTGTCTGTCATGCTGCAGGCGGAAGTGTGCTATAACTATGCTCACTATATCGAGTTTGCAATATTTTTCGTTCATACTGTATCAGTTTCTCAGTTTCCCGTAGGTTTTTTGTGTGGCAGATCGTGCATGAAATAGGGTCTTGCGTGTCCTCCGGTATTTTAACTCTTGCTTTTAGAGGAAGACTATCTGCGCGATGGGACGAAATCGTTAAAAGCATGTCAGGGTCTGCTCGTGTCGCTAGAGCGTGTCGCTAAGTATGTTAAATGTTCTCGATATGAAACGTGAAGTGGCTAGTAATAATAACAAAAGCAAAATACATATGCTGTGGTACTCTTGTTAAACCCAGCTTCCACGTTCCACGTTCATATTTCACCCAACATACCAATAGAATCTTATAAAAAGATCGGCAAGTTTGCCTTCGGAATGCCTGCGAAGGAGAAAACGAGAAATGAGGAAGTCAAGAGAAATATTGTCATATCTTGAGAATGTATTTGCCAGATGTGCAATGCATTATCTATTGGGGGAGACAACGGTTCTCATAATGATGTATCTATACCATATACAGAAGTGCATGAATCACATCCTGTTGCTGTTCAAACAAATGAGGCTGACCAATATTTATACAAAGGCGCATTAATTATCGATATGCTTTTATTGTGATTAATTTCAATCTCGCACCAGTAATTACTGGATAGTGTTTGCCAACCTCTAAAGATTTAAGTATAATGTTATGAAATGGTTATTCCATCAGTGCACAACTGCTGATCACGTGTGAGAGACTTAATCTAGCGTATCTTATACGTAGACACACACGAGCAATCTCACAATCGAACATTGTACAGGCTCATTAATTATCAAGCTTGTATAGAGATCTCTGAATGAAATCATGTGTCACCGGTGTTGAGTGAGTGAGGTCTCCTGTATGCGCCAATCTTACTGCAATTTGGACCTTTTGTCACGATATAGATTTATTTTAATTTAAAAAGAGCGTCCAGCATGTACGTACTTTTACTTTCGTCTGGTTCTTTATCATCATCAAAGACATCATGCCACATATCTCACATACGCACTCCTAAATTACACGTTCGTTTCCCGCGTTTTCAGTGATTGTCCCGTGCCTCTGACACGCGAGACTAAAGTAGCGGATAATTCCTACGGCAGAAGTGCATTAAGGAGATGGAAGGATATAAGTTTCACGTTCCTTTCCGCGTACGAATTGGATTCCCGCTCGTGCGAATAGTCGAGCGAGCCTGTGTGATAGTTTCGTGGCGTTCAGTGTGTCACAGGAAAAGGGGCATTATCCACTCAGCGTGCTCCAAACCGCCACTTTACGCTCTATTTGAACGTAAAGCTCCTCGTGCCACCCACGGCCTTCCCTATCTGACGTACGGCCCTGCTTGATCTTTATAGATAATTTTCATTTTTACCAGCGCACGCCCGAGCGGATAAAAACTTCCACAATACGTGGAGGCGAAATCCTTTAAGAAATCCCGACAGAAAATATCTCTCTCTCTTCGTAAATAAGTTGGGCCTAGCTTCTGATGGATCACTTGAGGAAAAGCTAGCACGCTGCACCAGCAGTGTGGATTTTCAAACGATTGTCGATAAATAGTTCCTTGCAGGAGTCATCACACGAAATAAATAGTCGAGAGCAACTAGTTTGTAGCGCAGGATTAAATATCTTGTAATAAATCACAATGGAAAGGTTATTAAAATTAATCTTATGAAAATATGATTATCTTCATTCCATTCCAGTACCATAAGTTCTAACTCAATTTCCGGTTCATGGCCGAATGAAACTGACCGCTTGAAGTTGGATAAACATGCGAGAGCATAATAGAGCGATTATATTCCCAATAATCCGCTCCGGAGTTTGGCGACGATATTGATTTGCATGAGTGCGGTTTAGGGGCCGGTGTTTATCGACAGCGACTACCGAAACTTCTGAAACGAAACTTTCCCTCGACCGTGGATAGATCATTTGAACCTTGGGTTATTCGTAGACGAGTCTGTATCTCTTGCGCCTCCCGGCTCGTCTCAGCAACGCTCTGCGGCGAGCGACAGCTCAGCCTCCCTCTCTGTCACTCTATCGGGCTCCCTCAATCTCGGCTCTCTCGGCCTCGCTATTCCTGCTTCCTCTCGCGCAATCACATACTCAGGCAGTCAGTGCTGTAAGCACCGTCAGCTCGCCTTGGTGACTACGTTGAGCTTGCGCTACGATCACGTCCGAGCGAACGGTGATCATCAACACAGTGCTTTGGCAGCTCCCGCGGCCGAATGTTCGGCACCTCCTCTTCATCCCCTGAAACCACACGACACCGCTGACTCTCTGCCGACTTCCTCCCCCTTTCTCTCGCTCGGAAGCTCTCACCTGTTCTCTCTCCCTCTACCTCCTGCCGGTGGTGCACACCTGTCCTACCACATCGAGCACGCACCCCAGGCCTCCCTCTACCTTTCCCTCGACGGCCCCTCGTGCTCTCGCTCACCCCCTCGTCGCCCGGTGCGCCGCAAACTCGCAAGCTCGCAAGCTCGGGTATCGCGCAAAGCGCACACAGTGAGCGCGAAGTCGTGCCCGCCACTCAAGGACGAGAAAGGATACCGATCCCAGCCTCCACCATGAAAAGCTTCGTTATAGTGCTCGCATCCATCCTGGCGGTTCTCACCCACCATGGTAAGCCTCCTCCAACAAGCTCACGTATCATCTTACCCGGGCATCAGTGTCTGTGAAGAGGATTTTTCCTCCGGTGGAGATAGCACGATTTTCAGATCACGGATACCGCGGGACTTCGCCGGTGATCTTATTTTCCTCTGTCCACTTACATATGTCTCGCGATCCCCTAAAATCCGACAGGATCGTCCTGAAATGCAGAAGCGCAGTAAACACGTCATGGAAAACTAAACTTTTACATTCCCGAGGCAAATATTAGAAAGCTACGGTGATTGGAGTCCGATCGATTTAACAATATGAGCCTGACTTCCATTATGCCTGAAGAATCGATAAGTTAGTGTTTAACTTTTAATCCGTACAGTACGCGCATGGAAATCACAAGGTTTTGCAGTCTGCACTTCCTCGATGTACCTAACGCAAACATCAGCGAGATCGATGACTATGTGCTGTACGCGGAGTATTGTTTGTGCATACTGCACTTCTGATTGAGAATTCCCCCAACCACTCTCTGTCATATCAAAATGATTCAAAGTCGCAATAGCTTTTAGTAAACGCAAAACAATTCATTAAAGATTAGGAACTGAAATAATTAACACGGGGAATTTAAATTAAGGGGTAATGTAGAGGATAGTTGAAAGTTGTCACGCATAGTGAGTGAATCTGCTTTGCCACGCAGATTCCCGTGTTTACGGCTGGTACGTCAAAGCCGCCACCCCTGTTTCCCGGTGCGATGGCGGGAAGTAAGTGTGAATGGTCGGGAAACAAGATTAAAATATAACGGCTCTCTGTGGAGGCATCTCGTCGCCAGCACCTTTCTAGGGCATGAGCAGCATTGATTTTTATATCTCTTAGGATGGAGAGGTCGTTGAACTAGCATTGCACACACACCTGCCCCTCAGCAACCAAGTGGTTCAGCGCCCAGGAATTAGGCAAAAGCTACTTGAATTCCCAAAAAATACATACACTGGCGGGCGATCGAGTTCCAGCAAAACATTTCATGACGACAGTGGCTGTGAAGTCATAAGATCGACCTGTTGACCTTTTTCAACACGTTCCCTCGACGATACTGAACTACAGAGAGACTTACTGATAAGCGTTCAGACCCGGAATACGAGAAGCAATTAGAACGGCGTGTACCCCTCCAATACAAATCGCACAAGCGGCTCATTATCATTCTTCGCTGACCCTTTTCGTTCTTCCACTGATAACAGCGTCGTCAGGATATACCACTCGACGTACGGCTGAATTGGAGTACATACAATATGAAGTAGCTCTGATGGCCGGATTAATCATCGTTTCGGTGACCCAAATCCCCAATGACATAATGTGCTGGCGATTATGCGCTATAAAGGAGAAATGTAGTCAAGTATTTCTCCTGGCATTCCAGGTAGCGATGCCATGCAGTGTTACCTTTGTAACAGCCACGACGACAGCCGGTGCTCCGATCCCATTCCACCGGATGCTCTGAAGAAAGATTGCTCCGATCTCAAGGACGGTGCGAAGTACACGATGTGCCGAAAGATTACGCAAGTCATTGAGTTCAGTGTAAATGGAAGTAAGTAATGTGTAATGTATATATCCCTCTTAAAACCCCTTTCGCGATTACTAGTACTCAAACAATTATTTGAGACTTCCGCGTGCTCTCGTTTCAACTCCCCGTGAATTGCAATGATACAAAGGGTCATCGATGCACGTAGCTGCCCGTGCGCTGTGTAGGTTGCATTGAAATTCTAATTGATGAATAGACCTGGGATACATTTGACATACAATACATTCATTTGATGTGGAGTTTATTGACAGCGCACGAAGCTACTTTGTAAGTTGAAGTCTTGGAGAACGTGACCCCGTTCTACCCCACGTTGGTCCTAATTTTTAAGATGGGAGAAACATCGAGGGGCACATGGCGCAACTTTTGAAAGATAAAACTAATAACATATGTTATCTTCAGTGCCAGCTGACACAAGAACAATACGTGGATGCGGGTGGGACGAGTCGAATTACAAGGGCAAGTGTTATCAGCGCAGCGGTTTCGGCGGTCGCCAGGAAGTCTGCTCGTGCCTGACGGATTACTGCAACGCGGCGACACCGAGCGTCCTACCGCCGAAGTCTCTAATCCTATCGTGCGTGTTGGGCAGCATCCTCCTCGCCCTCGCACGCAATTAGACCCATCGAGAAACACTCCTGAACAGTCGGCGAAGAGATGCGCATGAGATCGTTAGTACACTCGGCTTCGATCCTACTGAACCGAAGGGCGGAGAGGTCCTAGCGCGGATGCCGGCGTGCTCCACAGGTGAAAAGTCGAAACAGTCCCGAGAGTATCCGCCAATCCTGGAAATCTGAAGGAAGGACACTCTGCGGACATTTAGGTACCCAACAGGGGGAGACTCACACTCCGGTATGCCGAGTACACAATACATGCGCTTGCGATTCCGGCATTGGTTAGCGTTCGATCTCGCCTAACGATCTCGCAGCGCTTCACCCAAGAAACCATATGAGACGACGACAGTGCAGTGGCCCACTTCCTCCAGTCCATTGGCGAAAGAATGTATCGTAGCTTTAGGTAGGACGTCCACGCCACTCCCGTCCGCCAGATCGTTCAAGAGCTCGAGGAACACCAAAGACGTCCGTGGGGAGGCGACTCCAGCCGGTGGTTCACGTGTATTTGAGCAACGGCACTTCTTCGACGTCGCACACTCCGTCGGCAATCTCTGTCGGCCGTGAGTGCGGGAACACAGGACGCCACGGGAAGTCGAGTATTTAGAGCAGTACAAATCGCCCAATACGTATTCCAGTAGCAAGAGCATCTTTTTACACCTTCATTCCGAATATTGTCGACCCCATGCGAACGACACATATACCAGAGACTTCTGGGACAGTCAACCCGACTCCATATCCGTTCTATCGCGCGCGTCACCCAATGCACCGGATCCCAAACGTCCTTTCCTTCATGCTGAGCATACTATTTACGTCAGTCAACAGGGTTTCCCTCGTTGCCGACCCTTTTCATCAGGACTCCTCTGCTCCGACGCAGGTGGGATTTTTCACGCAATCCAGAAAATTTCTTTGTGCGGAGTAAAATGTGATGCCTATACATATATGGTCACGCTGTGTTCATTCGACAATTTTCTGCGTAGGGCTTAAGAATACGACTAGCACATACGAACACACACACAAACGTATACATACATACACCATATAACGAAAAAGTGCATCTTGATGAAGATTCTATATACTGTAATTTAATACGTTCACGAAGCGACGATCGCCCGGAAACAGCTGTAAAAGGATATCATAGTGTTTTTGAACGAATTGAGGAAAATATATGTCGAGGTTGTCGTTGCGGAAGTTTGGTTGTTTTAATATTTATTCCACTGTCTAGCAATCCCAGACAACACCGAGAGTAATATTTCATTAAAGAACCATCTAGTACTTTTCTCTATCTGCTCACGATCTCATAACACAACCAGAGAATGATTCTCAGCGCTTACCTTTGCAGATGGTTCCACAAAATAAGTGACACAGCCTGGAAGATTTGTTAATCACTCTCTTTTTTCTGTAATTTAAATGAGCATTAAGGTCAATTGGCTTATGTGCCCCTTTATTGATAAAGGCAGAGTAAAAATCAAAAGGTCGTATAGAAAAGATGAGTATTAGAAATGCATATGTATAACAGCGGCATCAAACTTTTCAAGCACCCGGTATATTCCTACCAAATTCGACGTCACTGCCATCTATCGTTGATTATGAGAGTTGCTGATTTAGCCGCCATTACACGGGGCACCGAAATCAAAGGTGTGTAGTGTCAATCTAACACTTCACACATTTATGGAGTGCTCAATACCACAATCCATACATAATACTATTTATAATTGTGGTTATATGTATGCTGGGTAACAAGCCAATACCAGCCCATGCTGTAATAGTCAACTATATATATACACCAATGCATGTTTATTCTCTTCACGTGGTCTATACTTGATGTGCTATATATCAGTGCACGAATAAGTTCATAAAATAATATTGTACCGATTCTACAATATCTACTTGTTTAACAAGAAAAAACTCTACTGATAAATAACTGAAGACTTTTATTTAAGTCCCTACAAATTCTAATAAGTTTGATCAAATCATATCTATTAGAATAATGTGGATATAGTGACTTGCGACATTGGTTATGTTAGACTACGGTGTCAACTGTGATTTTCAATCTATAAAATCTTGTGCTATAGTAGTATGTCTGCTGTTTTAAATGTTGACAACAGAATCGTAGAACATTCGACTTTTTATGCAATTAACAAGTATGAAAAAATGTGGGCCGATTGTTTGAAATAATAATCGTTACAAAATTAAAATTGTTATTGTAAAATATAAAAGATGATAAACTTACATGGAACATGACAAACTTCGTATAATATTTCCTTTATATTCCAGTAGGGTATTTGAATCCTAGAATTGAATCCTTCGTTCCTTTCAAATGTAACTCGTGCAAAAGACCCGATAAACACTTTGCGAAGATCGTAAACAAAAATTTCTGAAGTATTGAAGATAAACAAATTCGAAAATGCGTCAGTAAGTTTGCAAAATATTTAAGTTAAAAAACAAGCAAATTATAAAATAACGAAACGCTTGCAGGCTTAAGATTAATTCTTCTGTTAAAAATGCCATAATAAACTTTTGTCAAAGGAATGGGCTTTTCTGTGCATGGAATGAATTATTATCCATAAAAGGTATGACAATTTTACCATTGCAAAAAGCATGTCAATCAACTGTAAATACCGAATATGAAGAACCAGTTAGAGCAAGGAAATCTTTGTACAAAAGAGTTATTCCAAACCCAATACCAGATCTTATTAAGGTAATAAAAATAAAGTATTATTGAGTATTATATATGACTTTGAATGTTATTTCATACTACTCTTATAATTTAGAATGAAACTAAAGTAATGGGTCTCCATATAAGACAGAATCTTCTGTGTTGGGCTATAGTCCAGGGAGATGCTACAATTCAAGATTGGAATTGCAGACGCCTTAGTGAGCAACTGCCTGTGGCAAGTCTTTATGAAATTGTGAAGATGGTGGGTTGTAGATACCTGAATTTCTGTAAACAACCAACATGCCTAACGTAAAGGAGTTACACGTGAATCCTTTACATTTTCAATTTCTCCACATTAAAACAATATTTTGAACAGGCATCGACAATTCCCGATTCTTTAGAAGTATGTGATGTATATGTAATGGAGGAGCCACGATCTATGAAGGCGACCAACAAAAAAATGGTTCATTTAAAAACACAACTAGGCCATATATATGCTATTTTAATGACAGGCTTTTTGCAACAGAAAAGTAATTGATTTTCTATGGTGCCTATACTCAAAGTTCAAACTCTATTTAAATTAATATATATCAATTCATTTGTAGCAGCAATTGAAATGCCCAAAGATGTAAGCAATATCTACATAATGCGGAGTGGAACTACTGCACAACATTTTGATCTGAAATTAGGGAACGACATTATCACAACGAATTATGTCATAGATCCCATGCTTGCCAAAATGAAGACCGAAGCACCTTGGAAGAGCCAATATGTAAGCAAACCAAAGTGGGAAAGAGAAGAAATGAGTTGGGCTCTATTAAACACATTAGCCTTCTTAGAGATTTCGAAAAATAAAGCAGTACCAAAGACCGAAAAGAAAAAGAAAAGCGATGAAAACTCATAGTGTTTGTAATTCACAACGAGCGTGTAAAAAGTGATATTCAGTATTTCATGTAACAAAAAGCTGCAGGGGATCAATAAATCAATACACTTCTTATTCAGGTCCATTCATTTATTATATATTAACTTTTATTACTCTATCTATTCAGAGTACACTGTGTATTTTAATATTATTCGCATCTCGGATACGAACTCATTTCGGGTTAGTGACACCGGGAAATTGCGTAAACGTCACACTCATCGATAGAGGTTTACGTTCATGAATTTCTGAGTAAGTATACGAGAGCAATGCGCGTTATAAGAGCTCGAGAAAGAATATTAAATTAATTCATAATGATTTTGTATCTATACTTTTCGGTATCAAATGAAAACTACAAAATGTAGTATTTAAAATTATAACACCGCTCTTTAATCCGGCAGTGATGCTGTGCAAGAAGCATATATAGGTATCGTCATATAATCCAGCGCAAGGAAGTATACCAATAGGTTTCTCACATTATGTATCTGCATACTTCCAGTCCGTTTGATCTATTTCAACCAGGTAAAACTTAACTAGTAAACGTGTTGATCAATAACGAGCTTTGATCAGAAAGAAGAAGAAGAAGAGATAGTTGCGTTGAAGAACTGGATTATGACAGTACACCAATACTTTCTGATCAAAGCAGAAGCAATTAGCGATAATCAACAGATTCAAAGGTTTTCATCTCTACTATCCAGTGATTATACATAACATTTAATCGCATCAGTGAAGGTTTCCAATAATATATACATTAACTTTCATTACTACTCGTGAGCCACGAATCGGTAAACTGTCCTAGACATATACATAATGTATACACGCTTTATCGTGCTTCACACATACAGCAAGGTATGTATGTAACTGTATATGCCGTTTAATGTTATCCACAACTGCATCGCTGCCAGGTTAACGTCTCACAATTATTACAGTAATTACCCGATCAGACCAGCTGGAAACGAGTTTTTTGACATATATTGACATTTCTAAATATATACTGAACTTTGCGTATATAATATATAATATATCTATTTATATGTGTATATATGTGCACGTCTGTTACGCTACAACACAATACGAAACAAAAACGATAAGTACGTATAATTGCTACTTTATAATTTACAACACTTGTAACTTGAAACATTCTTACGCAAGCGTACGTGTGTATAAAATTTATCCAGCGTAACATACATTTCGTGGACCACGCACCAAAGCGATATTACCAGCTCGCTTGGATGTGCAAAAGATGTGACTTGAGCGGTCAGAAATAACAAAGACTCATATTGATATTTAAAAAGCAAAGTGTAAGGTCTGCCCAACCGAGAAGCGATTATCAGTACGGTCGTTGCCTGTTCTATAGATTACTGAAGACTGAAGGACTTTAATTACTTGTAATTAACTAATTCGCTTGCTATCAAACTCTTCCTGAAATGGACAGAACCGAATTCTCTTGTAGTATATGGTGATACGTTGGGATTATTGATATATGTAAATAAAATATATATCCAAAGCCGCGGGACGTAGCTTCGGACGTGCAGTGTCGTATCTTTATCGAGTAGCTTTGCAACTTTTCATTCTCTTTCTTAACTCACCGTCGTCAGAATTATACTTGTCGAGCTCTATGATTCCAATGTGCTCTGTAGACTTTGTTGACTTCGTAAATCAAAGGTATAGAAAATTTATCTAATGTGGTTTGACGACCGGTACCCTGATTCGCGATAACTCGACAAATTCATTTCATCATTATAGCGTAACATGAAATCGCAATACTGCGCATCACCCTCTCAGTTTGCGCGTGCATTTCCCTAAATGCACGCGGTACAGTTTTAATGAGAAGACGGTTGATGACTCCAACAATATAACATACAGGTTCACTCACACATATTTTTTTATACATTAGTCGCCTCATAGTTGTACCAAGCGAGGGACGCGATATAAGATTATTGATCTTTTTATACATCAAATAAGAACTACACATCTAGCTAAGTCTTCTGTTTTCTTTGTCGACATTAGCCGAAGACATAACAATATATTGACATTCCATACGTAATAGCTTTCCACGGATTATAACTACCCGAAAAGTGCCTGCACTGATGTTTAAAGAGGAAGCAGGATTGATATCCTATATTTCTTACTACACTGCTATTAAACCATAAAGAATTTCGATCGCAAACAGGTCAGCAGTTTACCTAGTAGTTCGCACACGATTGATAATAATTATCTTGTTAACATTATTTCAAAATAAATTTCTTTGCTTTCGTGTGTGAGAGTTTTGCCGAATTGTATTAAGTATTTCATGGCATGTCTTGGTACACTGCTTCATCGAAATTACTGATATGAAAACAAAATTCATTCTCTTTCTATGTATGTAGCGATTGAAAGAAATTGTAATTTAAAGTGTCCCAGATGGAGATTACAAGCATACATAATGACACCGAACGATTGTCAACACGCAATCGAGTACATGACTCGTATTGCTTCCTATAACATGTCAAAGTGAGTCGACTTCGGAGATTATCCTCGAGATTGATTCCACAAATCCCGATATCCGCAGATAATACGCTTGACGGACTACCCTTGCATGAATATGAAATGTGTAGCCATGCGAACGGTGTCGAGGACGATTATTGTCGCCTACTTACGGTGACAATAAAATTATAATTGTTGCCTTTCTCCTTATGCCTCACATAGAATCGTCCACTTTAAGAGATTCACATTCATCAACAGCTTATCAGATATGCGGTCAGATACATGGTAGAAACGTCGAGAGATAAAGCGCGAAAAACATAGTTGTGGATTTAGTGGCTCGTAGAGATATTGGTCCGATGCTAAGGAGTTACACTTAGTGGCAGGCATTACTATGTGCCAACACGTAACATCGTTTCGCCTAATGGACGACAATATAGCATACGGAAAGGAGAAATCGCACAGGAGGGATGCGGTGGGCTATAATCGATGCGTACTACATAATCCCGCGACCAGGCATCCGGCCAACTAAACGGTTTCGGTACGTGCTATTTGGCCAGAGATGCTTTTCGAGTCACATCGGACTAGACTGGCAAAACTAGACGATGATGCTTTAGCTCAGGATTATTCTCATGCGGAGGAATCTGGCGCCTCTGGGTGTATCTGGATATACTTACACGGATTATTTTTTTTGGAAGCAAAGAGAGAAGGAACACCTTGCAGAGTTTATATTACCCGTGAGACTTACCCCTGGGCATCATCTCGACATATCGACTACTATACTTTCAATGATAATGATGACACAGAATATAGAATCATTTAAGGCGGAAATTGACATCATATGCAAATCAAGTAAGAAATTACTGGCTCGGTCGTCACACACATGAACCGCATCACGCGACATGTAGGCGAAATCACACTGTTAGATACATACAGTAATTTCATTTGGGTTGCCTCTACTAAGCGCTTAGCGTTAATTTACTGAGAGTGGCATTATATAAATAAGTACCCATCTCTAAATATATTTTTTTTCGCATTTAGTGTGCGATTTATGTTTTAGTACATCTGTACAATCTAGATCTGCGTACTTTCTCATTTACCAGCGATCGAATTTTTCCCTTCGATCGGTTTCCACATGCCTTATAAAATGCGATCACCAGTTCCTAAACTTCGCCCACCTTGACATCAAAATTTTTCAATGTGTTCCAATTTGGATATTCTCTTTTACAAGTCTCTGTCTAATCAAGCAGCAATGAAATTTTCGGCCGAAAATAATATCACAGCCTGGAGACATGGTGGAAGACTAATAGTGACAACCAAAACAACTAGGTTTTCCTACACTTTTCGCCCAATAGACTTTAAATGTGACTGGACCGATACATTTACCACATGATCTTTAGCAAGTTGGTGGAAAAATACAATTCACTTTTTCACTTAAGCCTCTGCCAAAACCAGGAATCAATAAACAATGGCGTTTCTAACACCGATATGAACAAGAATCTGCAATGGGGACATAGACACTTATAGACGAGTAGAACAAAAAAAATATCTAAGATGAATTGAGAACCTTCTCCTTTTCGAAGTCGGTTAAAAAGAAAAAAAGAAACATAATTTCTATTAATAAATGTTAATTAATTAACCCAGCCCACTTTCGTACTAGTCTCCTCATCCCTCCTTCCATGATTGTGATATCATTCAGAAAGCTTATGGCTTAATTCAGTTTCAGTCATATAGTAAATACATAGTTTATAGTAATAAAAGTTATTCTGTGACCGCGATACGATATCGAAAGGAATTACGACAATGCGGTCATAAAGTGACTAGCATGCGCACTTGTTCGCATAACGTTCAAATTAGATCGAATGGTTTATCACGATGCTAGACGTATATCATACATGTATACTGTGTATCATACACGTGTAACAAAAATAGGTTCGTAGATCTTTTTTTGGTCGATGTTGTTACCAGGATTCACCAGCAGGACACACATGAATTTAATGATAACTCGAATACTTGGTCACTTTTTCCAACATATCATAGCGTCATTCTATACGTCGGGAGTAGCTTGCGCGGTAGTGCGGACCAATATAATATTGAAATATGTAAGTGGATTCAAATTTTCCTATTGTCTTTGCTGCATCTGTGTTAGACTAACATGGCCCGATACAATTTCTTTTCTATAAGGCATCGAATTAACTAATACAGTTGTCCTAAGGCCAATCTGACATTTTGTGTATGCAAAGAATGTTCTAATTTTTCTAAGTCATAAAATGACTGCGTATTCGAGCTTCCATAGAAGGAGCTGTTTACTTTGTATTAGTTTGTTAAATACGCAGCATCTCAAGTATCGCTATCTGCCGAGTTGTATCCATCCCGAATAACCAAAATCTTATAACGAAGTGCTATTATAGAAACTGCATACATATTCAGATGCGATGTATTGACCCACAGCTGTATTACACCGTGATATAGCGTATTCTTTGGAACTATCAAAAAGTTTCTTAATAAGAAACACTGGATTAAATTTCAGCTATATGGAGAGTATGCAAATAACGCATGAAAAATGTGGTCTAAGTCTAATGTTTGCAAATACATGAACAAATACATAATAACTGTATTTCTGTAGGTTGCCTGTATCTTTTAATGCTCTAGTACAGAAGGAAGAGCGATGTGTAAAATTAGGAACATTAGTGTAAGAATGGCAAATGTTTGTATTAGAAATATCGAGGAAAATATATTTTCTTGATCTTTTCTGAAGGCAATGAATTATATAAAATTTAGACAATGATACGTCAGAGTATCAAATCAATATTTTCGAATAATTTCTCTACAAATATAACCCTACTCGGGCGCAAGTTTTCGAGTGAATGTGCAATGTGTTTTGCAGAACACATTAATTTTTGGTAGTAGACAATCTCATCTTAACAGTATGTTTACTAAATTAACTGCTCCATGATGCCCTGATAATAAATAAGTTTGACTTCTTCAATCTAATTCCTTCTCCAAGCTATTTTCAGTTAGTGTCCCCGTTCTTTCAAATATTTACTATACATTCGTATTAACAGAATGATAATCAACATACCTTCAAATTATTATCATTGTAATGTATAGTTCTGGGTTTAAAAATCAAGATTAAAACCGTAGTAATCCTGATGCTTACAATTGGCTGCGAAAGTTTAGCAAGCATTCGCAGTTCTGTCGTGTAATTTCGAGTATTACTTAGAATATCGAAATTGCAATGAAATCAAAGTTTACTGGAGTCGAAAGTGTAAACTTGTCACCTAACCAAGTATTCCACTATTCAATCTCTATTCAGTACTCAGATCTTCTATCCCGTAAGCGATCGAGCACACGACAAGTTAGGGTAATACTTTTTGATCCAGCACAGTCTTAGAGAGTTATTGTAATACCATGATGCATATGAAAGGTAAAGCAGCTTATAGATTCTTTCAGTGTGTGTCACGGGTATAAACTTGGTAACCATTAACGACAATCTTATTAGTAGACGTTTAAATGAACAGCCATACGAAAGTCAATTTGAGATGACACTTGAAACACGCGGATGAGATTCAGAAGTGGGGTGGTACAGTTTGTGCTCAATTGTACATTACTGTACGAAAGTCGTGCCTTTAGTACAGCAGTGCAAGGTATTATTTGCTACGATAGTTCATCGAATGTCGCAAATATTAGTTTTGCTGCCGAAAATTTTGTCTAGTTGTTCCTCATAATGGTCGATATTACGCTTCATAACTTCCATGCAAGGTCCGAGTAAACGCTCGAAAGCTTCAACGTCCAAAACTGAAAGTGGAGGCAATTGTTCAACTTACATGTCTAGAAATTTAATGTTCCGCGAATTCGAATTACAGCCTCTTCAGTGGCAGTTTTCTTATACCAAGCAAATATTAAGAAGAGCTTTAATATTAAAAATAATGCTGTGAAAACTTTGAACCTAGATGTTTTCACACAATCGACATGGAATTGGCGGATGAAAATTATCCAAGATCCATTAGAGAACGCACTAATGTGAATTTCGATTCTTGTGAATTCATCGATTCACGGCGAAAGAACAGTAAAAAATGCAATAATACTTACAGGCCAGCTTGACGTCGCCCACTGCGTAGGCCGAAGCGGCGCGGGGCTTGTGCGTTACGAGCGCCAACTCGCCGAAGTAACCGGGGGCAGGAACTCTATTAATCTGCAGTATCAAAGAGGATCGCAAATGACATCCATACGTTTCGTATCGTAATCAATGTGTTCAGGGCCTTACAGGCACTATGCTAGCTACTTCATGTGCAGTTATCTGGGTCAATGATCATTGGGCCATGGGATGTAGTATACTAATAACAAATAGTATGTATACGATCGTACCTCAACTTCTCTGCCACTGTCATCTAATACAGTGAATCTGACAACACCATCTTCTACAAAGTACATGCCATCAGCTGTATGACCCTGTTGAATTATCTGTTTTCCGGCAGAATACTGTTTCGGTACTAGGGCATCTGCCAAATTCATACGTTCGTAAGGCTGTAAATAAGTGTTGCTTCTTAGTAATTGAAACATAATACATGCCGAATAGTTGCACAAAGCTGAAGACCAATTGCATTTAGTAGAAATATCACCGTAATATATCGAGAAAGCATCGTATAAGACTTACCTCGAGCGATTTGAGCATTGGAACCTTATTGATAAGATTCTCATACATCTTGCGCTTCTTGTAGGCTGATTTGAGAAGGATGCGACGGAAAGTTTGTCTATCCATGGCCCATAGTGTACCAGGAGTGACAGCTTTAATACTAGCAGCTCTGGGCATATTATACATAAGCGCAAGTTCTCCAAAAGCTCCACGGTTATCGTAGGTATGTATCATAGATGCTACCTTGGTTTTAACGTCTTTAACATAGACTTCGAATTTTCCTCTGAAAATAGTAACACACTTGTCAATCCAACGTTTACGAGGGCGTAACCAGATATGAAATCAGGGTTCGATTTCAGATTCCAAATTCTCCAAAACCGATTTATATCTCGCGGAAAGATGGATCTAGGTCAGCGATGACGTGTCAAATTTAATAATAATTTGGTATCCAAAATTCAATGTTTCTGCTATTAATTTTATAATAACTTTTTGTATTAACTTTTTCCTTACAGGAAAATAATATAAAAAGTCTCTCTGGTGGAATACGTTTCCTTTTTATCTGTTTGAAATATCAATTACGATACAACTTAAGTACTTATAAATGAGTATAAATAATATTACCTTTCGATTACGTAAAAATTATCACCGTCGTCGCCCTGCTGTATAATGAACTCTCCAGGTTTGACACTTTTTTCAAACATCGCATCGAGCACGTCTGCCATTTGCTCCTGCAAAAATATTTACATCTCTGCTAGAAGTATAGAAAATATATCCGCGACAATTGTGACGTCACACATACTTTCGACAGTTCTTATTTGTGAATTTATATTACTTTTATTCTGAATAAGGTACCATAAATATCCGTAAATCTTTGCAATATGTTGGCTGGACAATCGCGCAGCAATACCCACCCATTATTGATTTTTGCGCTACTTCGATTAAGAAATTCGATCGATTATTTTATTTTTCAACTCAGCAACATAGAAATGACCTGACATTTCTTCAGTGAGCGCGCGTTACATATCATTGTATATGTATAAAGTAGGCGCTATGTTTAACTTACCTCATCGAGAGCACGAAATAGAAGAATATTTTTGACGCTATCGCTCAGCCTCTGCCGCTGCTCGTCGCTCTTCGGGTGTACCATCTGCAATAATTGACCGAAGCTGTAGTGAGTGCGCGTTTAAGAAAAAAATCATTTGAAAAATTCGTTCCCTATGCATAGCTCAGAAATTGCAAATCCATTTACGTGCAAAGCCTAACATTATTAGCCCTGGATGCGTCTGCTATAAAGAAGGGTCTCGTGTTAAGCGCGCGTAACTAAATTGCTCACCACGGTAGGTTTGAAAAATCGAACACTCAGGGTTGACCCATACTTTATTTTGCTCAGAATTTACACGAATACACATAATGGAACATTATACGTATTATTATAGACAAAGTGCGAAAAATCCATTCGCATGGTACACTTCGAAATTTCCATCAACTACTTGTGGCCACTTTACTTTCACAAATTTGAGAAGGCGTAGCCTGCTCTTCGCTATATTATCAGTCCTGTAGTGTTTCGCTTTAACACGTTAGAAATCGGCTTCTTTTCTATCGGAGCTTCTATTTCAACCCACGATATCCCATTTGAACGACACCACATTTCAACCTCTCTCGTATTTACTCTCAGAAGAACATCTGTTACTATTGAAAAAGAACGTTCCACTTTTGATACTGAATATAATGCGCTCGAGTGATGGAAAGAAGAGAGCTATATATATCCTTCATTATATATCTATTTACTTACTTTATATACATTATATATCTATTTACTGCACATTGTAAATTGTTAATGTTCGGCTGATAAAAAAGGAAACTTGGTTTATGCTGTTAATCGGTGAAACAGTATGGGGAAAATCTCGCTAGTCGTACGGTTCACTCGCACGTATTGTCTCCGTTAACACGCCTCTCATTTTATCTCATGGGAAGAAAAGTATTCTCTCATATTGAATTTCGAATGGCAATATATTCCCTGATATTTGTCCGGTCAGTTGATAAGCGATTACCGATAATCGAGTCCGGCAGTGTCTTTGAAATGCTTTTCAAGCTCACTATCCCGATCTTCTGAACCTCGCTATGTCTATCTCTCTTCCTCATTGTGCAGCGCGTTCACGTGTACGTATGTAGCATACATATGTAAGTCGCGTCCGTAGCAGGTTATCGAACACGCGCTCTGACGTCACAAAGGTACATCGCTCGCATCGTCGAGCAAAGTAAATCATCCCGTTTCGTCACTCGCGCAGCCTGAATACGCTGCCTCGATGGAAAAGGAATTTTCTATATTTTCTGTACACGCACAATGTGATTTCGTCGATTGAACTCGTCTTCCCGTATCAATGCGGTTTTGCTACATTTTTCTTTCGGAGCGGTCGGCTCTGCTGCTCCTCAAATGCATCATAAAGCGCCCATTTTTAGCTGTATGTACGTTGCACACATATATGGGCACGTAAAGTTAACTATATAGCTCGGCGACCATGCTGTCCGTACCACCCGGTAGATTCCAATATACCGGAATAAAATCTTTTTCGGTCTCTTTACCTCACGGCAGTGTAGCGGCGTAACTTAATAAGCTACGGCGCCGTACTTATTTTATAATAATTCCTGCCTCCATGCAACGAAATCAAATTAACCGCGGTAACTAAATTAGTCGGCCTTAACTCGGTTAAGTTGCTTCGGCGAAAATCAAAATACGCCGAGGGTCCCGAGAGCGAGCTTACGCCACGGGAATTCAAGGATATGCGTGTTTCGAGAATAGCCAGATTTGCATACCTTGACACCATCCTCTTCCTCGTCATCTTCGGGGTTGTAGGTTTCAGCGAAAACACTCTTCCGTCTGATAGCAAATCTTGTAACTGGAGGCTCTGTAACACATTCACGGGGTCTGGTTAGCCCGGACAATTTTAACCATCGGTTGGGGAACGTCCTCGATATTGGAATTGCGACTCTCTGCGACAAACGCACTACACATATGACGGCGGCCAATATCCGCGAGATCGAATTAAACCTAAAAACCCAACGGAAATCTTGCCCTATTTATCCGTACGGTTACCGAGGACCTAATTGAAATGTCATTTGACAATGTTAAACGTTTACCCAGCGCCGAACTGCGACTCCAAAAACCATGTTAACCGCGGCGATTACCTAACTAACGAAAATCAAGCAGCAACAACGTTAAAAAAAGGGGGGTTCGTCGCAACAACTTGGAAAGAATTGGGCGAAATCTGTTGTCTGAGTCGATAAAGGGAACGAAAGTGAGCAGAGGATGGGGTATCCACTTACTAAACATCGTGAACAGTTCACTCGGCACTTAGGAAAAGCAGCACGTCAGCGAGGCGCATCCACAAGCTCTTACCTTCATCCAGAGACTCGTCCGGCGTAGAAGAGCAGGTCTGCGCACTGGCCTGAATCAACTGCGTCCGTCGAGTCTCCCGTAGGTGGGTGAAGAACTCGACGGCATAATCGATGATATCGCTCGGCTGCTCGAGCAGATAGCTGATGGTGAATTCCATGAGAATTTCACGCAGGTCGTCCGGCATCGTGATTTTCCCACTGTTGCGTTGACAGCTCATTTTGCAGGTAGAGCGGCCACCGAAAAGAGATCACGATCACTGGAGGGATGCGCCAATTGAGATTGGGCCGGCTCGAAGGGCTCGACGGGCTCGAAGGGCAGTCCGCTTTCTCGTCGCGGCACCAAGTCGCCTCGGCACTCGTCCCTGTCACTCTTATCGAACCCCGTAAAAGCCCCTTCTGCTTCTGCTGGCTTCGGAGATTGGCGAGCCCAGGTGAACCCACAGGCCCCACGCGTTCCGCCCACCGTTTTCCGGCCTCTCTCTCTGCTACACTCTCGTCGCAGCTGTAGCACTACTTGCCCTAGGCGCAACCCGCTTTGCCGCTCGTTTGCGACAACTTTCGACCTGCTTTCTTCCGTTCGTCCACTACATCCACTACATCAAGCTGCGCGCAACATACGAGCGTACTGATATGGGCCCTATCCACACGAAACCGCGGTGGGTGCGAGTGAGCAAACCAGCCGCGAAGATGGCGACTATGGGCTAGCTGCTACTTCACGGCGCGGCTCTTGACATCAGCGGAAGGATCGCGCCCATCGCACCGACCCACCAATGCCAAACAGTAGCCAAGAAAAAAATCAAATCTCAATCCACTTCGGCACTCACTGCGATTCGACTTTTCTCACTGAAAACTCACCACGCTACTAGATAAGAGCCAGCCTCCTCCTCTCATCCGAATTCTCTCGAGATATATGTAGATAGAATAAGCCGCCCGAGATTTTTCGCTCAACCTTTGCTACAAGATTCGGCTGACAGCCAATCGTTCGAATCGCGCCTCACGTGGTCCGAACGCCGCTTTTTAAACAGTTCAGCAAAATATTATAGATTATTTTATATTAGATTGCCAATTCGATGAAAATGCAATAGATAGAAAAAAGTTCAACTAAAGGATATATTCACTTCTTAAATTGTAAAAAGATATAAAAAATGTTTTATAAAAACATTAGATACAATCGAATTTCATTGAAGCTTCTCTTTACTACTATGAAATATAAAAAGTAACATGTACCACATATTGCATAATAAATATTATTAGTTTCTCTGCAAACATAAATTTAGAATAAATATAGCCAATAAAAAATCGACCGGGACATCGCTCATCTAGAGCTAGAGTGCGCCACTTCAAGCCAACTTTTTGCCACATCGGTAATACAGATCCGTCGTTATTTGGCTTACTTATTATGTCTGTGTATTATCTCATCTATGCTATAGCAATGTCAGCAAAGCAATAACTTCGGTAACTGAGTATACAAGATAATATTCCAACACGCAAATCATTCTTTATCCGAATGTTATTCTTTACAGGTGATATGTTGGAATAGTGCTTGTACATTAATTAATCCTCAACAAGATTGCAAACATGCGAATGTGAATTTGTTCTGCATATCTGCTTGCTCAGCCGTAGTTTAAATTTGACGTTTCCTAATGCCTATAAGTCGACTAGCAGAATGGTTGATATAAAAAATAATACCAATGGCACGCACGATTGTAAACCCGAGTCGAGAGCACGAACAGACAGTTCGGGCACTCTGGAATCTACTCCATCGTCTTCGTCGGATTATATGACTGGTGAAGCTGATGACAGTTTTGATAGTAAAGGCACGGTGCCACCTAGTTTAAAAGCTGTGGAGGGCCTACTATCTTTATCTAAGGTAAATACATGTAGTATGCAGTTAGTAAAGCCGTAATTAACACAAATCAACGATTGACATTCCTATATTTCAGGCGGCTACTGAGACTGATTTACAAGAGATGGTACAGAAATGTAAGCAAATGGTGTTGGAAAGCGCTGAATGTTCGGATGAAAGAAAATGGCTTGTCAGGCGATTGATAGAACTGAGGCTACGAGTCCAAGAATTACGAGAAGCAGCAGAAGCAAATTTATTAGAAACACAAGTCATTTTGGGTCATCATTTAACACCTCAGAAATATTACATTGCCACTACAGGACCTGTATACTGTGATCACTGCAGTGGAGCTATCTGGACTATGCTCCAATCCTGGTACATGTGCAATGGTAATATCTGTTGAGTACAGGTCTTTTATATTATCCCTCATTTTATTGCACATATGGTTGGTTCTATAGATTGCAAATTTTCTTGTCACTGGAAATGCTTAAGTAGCATATGCAGAGTTTGTGTGCATGTAATTGCCAGTGAAGCGGGTGGTTATAGATATACCAAGGACATTTGCCCAGAACAAGGTCTTTCACGTCAAGGATATAGATGTGCTGAATGCAAAGTGAAAATTACATTCAGTAAGTTATATAAAACTTTATATTTTTATTCATGTTTATGAAATATAGTCTTTAGAATATGAAAGGACTTAAATTGACTTAAGTTCATTTGTGCAACACGTTTTTATTACAAGCTTTCTCAAAGGGATTGTCCCTGCCATGTTTTGGCAGTCGTTTTAATAATACAGGTAACATACGAATGAAATATCGGAAAAAATAGATTTTCCTATTGATGTTCTGTTTTTGGGTGTGAATATCGTTGGTTCGTGCATTTCTTAATTTCGGCTTTATTATCAATATACATAGAATCGGCCTGGATCGAGCCAAGACTGTGCGACTATACAGGACTATACTATTGCCAACGATGTCATTGGAACACACAAATGATTATACCAGCGAGAGTTATTAGAAATTGGGATATAGAACCGCGACTTGTTTCTCGAGTTGCCGCACAACTCTTGACGCTTTTAGAAGAGCGGGCAGTTTTGCCTCTCGAAGATTTGAATCCGCAACTTTTCACTCTCGTTCCTGACCTATCTTCAGTTAAAGTATGTCAGAATATCGTTTTCGATCCGCCTGGATCACGCGGAAATGTAATTGGTCATGCTTTTTCTTTTTAGAGAATGAGAAATGACATGCAATTGATGAAACGCTATCTAGTACTGTGCCCAGATGCTAGCAATCAAGGCTTACCGTGGAAAGTTGGTTTGCGTACTCATATGATCGAAAGTTCGGGTAGCTATTCCGTGCGTGATTTAGTCGATTTGCAAAGTGGAACTCTTCTTGACGAAATACGTTCCTCGTATGATACTATGCACGCCCATATCACGGATCTGTGTGAGTTATGTAAAGCAAGGTGTGTAACGAAAGTCCATATAATGAAGCGAAAAATGCGAGGGAGATTATACTATTCATAACATTTACAGAGGTCACTTGTGCGAATTGTGCGGCAACGACCAAATAATATATCCTTGGGATGCGAGTGCGATGGTGTGTCCGCAATGTTCTGCAGTTCATCATCGAACATGTTGGTCCAAAGCTAATCATTACTGTCCGCGATGTTCGCGGCTCGAAAGACGACGCGCCGAACGTGACAAGAAAGACTTGGGAAATGAGGAGATATGCACTGAAGATTTACGTAAGGAGATTGACACTGAAACTTCGGAGGCCTCTATGTAAGCGTTACAGATGACGACGCAATGTAAAATTTCTCTTATAAAACTACGAATTATTTTCCTTGTAAATAATATGCTTCGACAATTATTTTGTAAAATGTACATTATTTAATAATAAACCGCTTAAGCAGTAAACCCCGTTTTCCTATACATATACTCGTATACCACAAAGAGGACGGCAATTCGAAAATGCAGTGAGAGCATATAGTACTGTGAACTGTGATCTCGCAGTTAGGTCGATTGGCCTTCGTCGACCTTGAGTCATAGTTCATTGAACTCCAAATGAGGAGGACAGGAATATTGGTATTTAAAAAAATATAGTTCCACTTGAAAATCTGTCGTTGATATTGGTTTAACTTTTACGCCTCCACTGAAAGTAATTTTATAAAATAAAAATACGCCCTCCCTCGAAACCCTAGAAATCGGGAAAAACAGAATTTAGATATCTTGCATGGTTTTGCAATTATTCAAATACATGATTAAAGCGGTACACCCTGTATATGTAGTGGACTAATATGTTAGTATAACACATATGCGATACTTATGCAAGTAGAAAGGGACTGCGATGTGGAAATGTACGATTGCCTCAGGTTGCTAAAAACAGGTGATCGATTAAATTGACTGAATCTGATACACAAGCGTTTACTCTGTGTAATAAGTACATACACATACTGATCAATTCGATCTCATATATAAAAAGTGAATGTCAGACTAAATTTTCCATTGGAATGCTGCGTATGATCAGAATCTCTTATACGAAAACACATCACAATAAGTATGAGCAGAAGGGATGAGCAATTATGCGTGTAAGAGCAGAAAAACGTCATCTTTATCTTTATTACTTCGCAACCGACAACCTACTGTATTAGTTCCTGATAATCGGAAGAATGTCTGGCACGTGTATTTAAACGGCCTTTACATTAATGTTTTACTAGTCGCGAGGATTGTTCACTTTTCACATTTGCACAAGTGCTTCATCGTCAGATTCGTGTAATCGCCCGCTTGGCCGCGCGTCCTGCGCTTGCCTATAAAATAAAGTATCACCTCCGCTCACAGGTGCCAGTTTAAAGTTGACTTCGCGATCGGTTTGTCGACATCCACTGCGATTTCTTGGTAAGTAATCATTTCAATTTAGTTTTACTTAACAATTAGACAATAACTCGCTTATGTGTTATCTTCACTTGTACGAGCGGTCCAGGTGATTTCTCCTTCGACGCGTTTCAAATTCTTTGGTTGATTGCTCTGGCTATTTAAATGATGACGGCAAATGTCGGGGTGCATAATTTTCTAATAAATAATATTTTATTTGTTGTAGAGCAGAAACATGTACGGAAAAACAAGTTGGCTTTCGGCGGTTGCTGTCGTAATTTTATTTGCGGCCGTGGCCCACTGTGAGCAAGGATCGGCGCCAGTCCCTACGTACCTTACGAGTTTAGAAAAAACCCTTAAACTCTTGTTAAAACCCTTCGAGATAATCGATGGCACAGTACACGATATCGAAGATGGCCTTAAAGACATGTGGAACAAAATCCGTGGGAAGAAGTCCGATGAGGACGAAAAGAAGACCATGAGCAGCATGAGCAGCATACTGAACAAATTCAAAGACAAAATAAGAGCAATCTATCCAGGTAAGAACCCAGCTATTTCTTATTGTTTTTTTGCTTGGTGGGTCCTATTTTTTATGGGCGGAAGTGTGCAATCCTTCGCCTTTGATTTAAAATATCGATAATAATAGATTTCGGCAGAAAGATCGGTATCGAAGTGGCAGGAAATTCGCGGAGGAAATTAAACGGCTACGCTTTACGGCTCCTGAAACCGAAAGTTCGTCCATTTCAGTTTTACTAAGCTGATGTTATTACCGTTCGTGGTAGTATCCCAGATCCTTTCAACGTAACTCTTCTTTATTTCTTTAGTAACTTTTCTTTATAATCGGCGTATTTTCTTTTTTATCTTTATGGTGCTGACAGTAGGTGTACGGAAACATTAAAATTTCGTTACGCAACTCCTGGTAGTCGCAAAAATTTCGGAAAAGAACTTTCGCGGGACTACACTGTGTATTTGCATTCATCAATACTATGAGAATCGGTCCCTTGATTCTGTCCGCGCACGTCAATGATGAACGTGCGTTGGCGCCCGGAGAGCTCAAGCGGAAAATCAAACAGATCGGCGAATGAGTTACTATTGGTAGGCTGACAATTTGGTATGCTAATATTTTTTATGATCCAACCGATAACAGCCGGCGCACACGACCGGTATCTCGCGTAAGTCTAACACAGACGAGCTGCCCATTGATATAGAAGAATAGTCTAATTGACAGCGTCAAAGAATAAATTTGCATTCGAATCGATTATTTATGGGTAATTAATCTTAATTAAACACAGACACAATGGGAACCAGGCATACCCGAATGTTTCCCTGATGTCTTAAACCCAGTAAAGATGTTTCCGGGAAATTTACCGCCGCCGGATGCGTCTTCCCGGATCTCATAACTAGACACATTGCGCAAAGATAATCAAGAAAACAGAAGTGTGCATCAATCGGAAAATTACCCGATGATTCAATTGAATGCCATAGACACGATCTTAGCTTAGCTTAACACTCAATCACATGGCTCTTCCAATAGATTTAACAATGCAGCTACTACACATGTAACTTCAGTATTGTCCTTTCGAGAATTTAAAAAACGGCAATAATATTCATTATTAATTATCGTCAGACAATTGGGCATACGATCCTGTGACATAAGAATGACACAGTGGATTTGCATAATTCACGCGACCCTGAACTTGCTAAGAAATGGACGATCCAGTTGGCCTTCAGTAGAATCTGTATTCTTACTGCTGTGATTGCAAATGAAATTGGAGAGTTAACAGTTTATCTATGAAGTGTATATGATGCTGGAGTGTACAAATTTCAGGAACACGTTGGTGCGGAGATGGTGATATTGCCGAGAGCGACGATCATTTGGGCTACTTCGAAAAGACCGACGCCTGTTGCAGAGCTCACGACAAGTGCCCGGAAGCCCTAGCGGCTGGCAAAACGCAAGAGGGTCTCGAGAACAACGGAATATTCACAAGGTAATCCGCGTAGAGTCCTGCTGGTACAAAAGCGAGTCCTTCACGCTCGCGTAGTCAAAGTGAGATAGTAAACCAAATTTGGTGGAAACCCGCAGCTGCCGCATCTCCGATACATGCTTTGTAAGGGGAAGGCCGACGCGTCGCGTGCTGCTAGAGCAAATATGTGTCTAACAAAAGCGAGCGATCACGTCACCCGTATCCATCGAAAGGAATCCATAACACATATACTGCGGATTCTGATAAATTTTCCCCGAATCTGCTAGGTCTCACTGCGACTGCGACGAGGAATTCTACCGGTGCTTGAAGGAAGCGCGCGGCCTCCTCGCTACGAAAATCGGCACGACGTACTTCAACATACTTCGACCCCAGTGCTTTAGGCAGACCTACCCCGTGATAAACTGCAAGACATACGCCAGGTAAGATAACACAAAATACATTTATTTTGCCTTTTCTTTCATACACTCCTGTGCGTAAATGACAAACTTACGCATACAATCACAACTTAGGAATCGCATCATCGACGACAAGTGCGTGGAATACAAGTTTGACAAGAATGGGCCCAAGAAGTACCAATGGTTCGATACGCCCGACTTCTACAACCTGCTGTGATGCTGTACTCAAGTTTTGCTAATGTACTTAGCATCTTCTGTGGTGACGAACGCTGATGAAACACCGTCGGTGATTAATGAACCTCAACGGTGATTAATGAACTAGTCCGTAAAATACGTCTCCGAATCTTTCGGAATGTACATGCAGCATTTTTCGATTAAAACTACTTGCCGAACATTTACAAAAGGACTTCGTTCAATTTGCACACGTCGAAAACTCCAATGGGCCACGTTTAATCATGTGGGGTATCGTCTTCGGGACCATTCTGAAAGGCCATAATGGTTTTGCTTATATGCAATCATTGGCAACGAGGAGTGACAAGGAGCAGTATTAATGCAAGTTGTACTTACGATATGCAATCAATTATGGGGCAGACCGAAAGACACAGGGTGCAACCCGTACAATCATCCGTCACTTTCGGAATATGAGTGGCGGAGTCGAACTCGATCGCTTGGTACCCGGAATCGGCGCATGCCATGTAACACTTTCCGCAGTTGATACACATGTCCTGCAAAATAGATTAAGATTCATATCGATTTCGAATGCTGAGAGAAGAGAGAAGAGGGGGAGGGTAATTCGTACATCGTCTATGAGTGCAACGACTTGTTTCTTGTTATCCAGTTCCTTGTATGATCCAATGTGCTCCAAAGCTTTTCCGATTATATCCTTGACTGTAGGTATAGGTGCAATCGGTTTGGGTGCTGGCCTCGTGATCTCAACTGGTACATCCAATAGATTCGCCGTCGCCTTTGTTTCGGCAATCTTCTCCTCGCGAAGTTTCAAGTACTCTCCAAAGTGCGGGACATTCTGTAGCACGAGATAAAAGATATTTTATTATCTCAACAGTCTAAAGGTAGATATTTATTGGCTCCATGGAAAAGTAGACTGACTTTGCCTAGCGCATGTTGCAATGAGACTGGCTTTCCTTTTTGGTGTTTGAACGTCGGTGGGCTTTGTCCATCCCAATCTTTCAGTTGCTGCAGACTCTTTAAGTACAGAAGGGCTTTCAAACCCGTCACATAGTCATCTATTAAGGTAAAGTCTTGATTCTGAATTGCACTGCCCACCTGCGAATTATTTCATATTTTTAATTAACAGAATTCAGTACAGCCGTACAGTAAAGCGAATCGAACAGTAGCTGTCGTACTTGAAGTACTGAAGCACCGCAGTGCAAGAACTGCAAAGCGACATCAGCCGAGTCGATTCCGCCTATTCCCAAAATGGGAAAGCCCGGGATTTTTTTGGAAATTGTAGATATTGCTCGCAAAGCTTGTGGCCTGGTCGCATTGCCGGACATTCCTCCGTAAGTAGTGGCTTTGGCATTCCCGACAGCCGGCCATGGTGTAGCATCTCCATGCAACCCCATCAGACCCTGCACTGTGTTTATAGCGGAAACACCATCCGCGTTACCTAAGTAACAACAGTGCAGTCTGAAATATCATTTTTCCCAAAAAAATTGCGGCTGATTATACGGAAAATAGCGGTACCTTCGTGAGCGGCTTTGGCAATCGAGGCGATATCAGTAATGTTCGGTGTCAACTTGACGAAGAAGGGGATTTTGATTGCCTCCCGCACCCACCTGGCGATATTCCTCACTAATTCGGGATCCTTCGAAAAGATTACAGAGTATAGTTTTCACACTCCCAAGTCCAGGCATTATTTCATTCAAGTAAAAAACTCACTTGTCCGCAAGCCAAGCCCATTCCGGATTCGCCCATACCGTGAGGGCAAGACAAGTTTAGTTCCAAGGCATCGGCACCGGCTGCCTCAGCTTTTTGGGCTAACTCCGTCCAGTCCGCCTTGTTGTAAGTGCACATAATGCTGGCAATGACGACTTTAGATGGAAAGTCTCGCTTTAATTCAGTGACACTTCGACACCAATAGGCCGCGGTCTTCTCAGATATCAGTTCGATGTTGAGGAAGCTACCCTGTTCCGGACCGTAATGGTGGCGAGAGGTTGTACCCTTGACGATACGCGGTGACACGTTTGTAACGAGATCCTGCGGAATTGTGCACAGTTGAAGATCTGCGTAGGATAATAATAATACCTGTGATTCCTAGTGATGGAAGATTTACCTTATCGAGAGAAAATGTCTTGGTGACTGCAAAGGCCCAGCCCGCCTCGAATGATCGCCTTATCATGGCACTGCTGGTAGCCGGCGGTGCCGACGCCAGACCGAAAGGATTCTCAAACTTCATGCCACAGAATTCCACCCGCAGGTCGACATCGTCAATTGGCGTGTGGAATTTGGGCAATTGTGGCTCCTCCGGCACCAGCAAATTGTGCGATGCTTGGATGTATCGATGAATATTCCAAGCCGCCGTTTTCCCGTCGTTCACCGACTCCACGGTGGTATGTGCGACACCGGCCAGATCACCGCCGCAGTAGACACCAGGTACTGAAGTTGCCATTGTCTCTGTATCCACTTCCGGCAGGCCCCATTTGTTCAGCTTGACGGGAGCCAGAGCTTCTTTCACTAATTAAATATACTTTGGTGAAACCGCACGCGATTTTGATCTCAGTGAAATTATAACAGTTCCTATGCCTACCATCGGGATTTTGTAATCCTGAACCGAAAGCGGATATAATGAAGTCGGCCTTTATCCTACAGATTTGATCCTCGTCCTCCACCCATTCCCCGCTCTCGTTTTGTTCTGTTCGACAGAACTCAAGGGCTGCTATTTTTCCATTCTTCGTAATGACTTGCTTTGGAGACTGGAAGGGCATGAACTCACACTTCTCCTTCTGCGCCAACTCGACCTTTTTCAAACAATAGGTTTGTATTTGCATGACTCCTCAACTCCGCATGGGGATGTTTGAATAGACGGTCTAATACCTCTTCGGGAACAGCGCGCATGTTGGTGAAGCCTTTACGGAAGACGACGAACACTTTCTTCGCCCCACACCTCAAAGCCGAAGTGGCGCAATCAAAGGCGGTGTCGCCAGCACCGAGTACAATGACATTTCCGCGGAGAGTCGGTAACTCGTTGTTCTTACAGGCGCACATTCCTGGTTTACTAGCCTTCGCCACTCTCGGGAGGAAGCTCTTCGAAGTATAGAATCCCATTTCTTCGGTGAGACCCGAGAAGATCGGTATGTTCTTCGGCTCCGGGAGTCCCAAACCCAGGAAAACAACTTTATATCCCGCATCTTGCAGGCCCTGTAAGAAAAGATCGTCATGAGAAGTCTATCAATACATATATTCGGAACTACGAGAACTTGTTTGTTACCTTGATCGTTATATCTCTCTTAGAGAGAGCTCTCCCGGGTTCGATCTTGACACCGAGATCCTTCACAAGATCGACCTCAAAATTGATCACATCGTAGGGCAAACGATATTGCGGGATCTCCGAGGTGCTCAGACCGCCGATAAAGTTCTCTTTCTCGAAAATGGTGATCTCATCGTATCCAAGACGAGCCAAGAAAGTCGCGCAGGATAAGGAGGCTGGTCCGCATCCAATGAGGGCGATCTTCGTGTTGGAATGCGGTACACTCTGACCGGGTATCCTCGTTTGCGGTATGTTCATTCGCTTGAAAACCTACAGGCAGATCCAGGTCTTCTTTAATCAGAACTACTCAAGCGATCCAAGTATATTTCAACAACAAGCAAATGCCATACGTCCGTGGCAAACTGTTGGAGGCCGCCAATGTTGATGGCACCCTCTTCAGAAGCGTGCAGGTTGCAACCACCGACGCAAAGGTCGCTGGTCGGGCAAACCATGCCGCAGGTGAGACCGAGAGGATTGTCCGAGAGGATGGCCTTCGCCGCTCCATAGTAATTCTTGTTCGAGATCGACGTGATAAAGGACTTGATGTCCAGTTGGGTTGGACAGGACTTCTGGCAAGGGGCGTCGGTACATTTCAGGCATCGCGCAGCTTCCTTGAGAGCACCGCGCTCGCTGAGGGTTGTATGCTTGATGTCGTCGAAGTTCTTCGTTAAAGGCGGACAAGACTAGTACAAAGAACGATCAATTCAAATTACTAGAACTTCGGACATATTCGTTGCTGCATGCTAATCGGTCGCTCGCCTGCAATCGCGAATCTTATCAGGGGATTTCGTTACATACAAAATCTCATTGGTATATTCAGCGTTACATAATAATGATAAATCGCAATCTATCGATGGTAACAACACATTTTAAAACTAGGTTCTTATTATAGGCTCGATATTGTGACATTTGAATAGGCAGGAATTAATCTTACACTGCATTTCTCATGTATGTTCCTTTTCCACTTCTGCTTGTTCTCCTGCGTACGTGCTGATGGCACGACATTCGCATGCGGCTTCGTTTTCGGATTCAAACGGAGTAGATTCTGAAATTACGTATCACTGCATTAGGATTCTTGTGCAGTCAACTTGTTGCCAGATAGTATAAGATAATGCAAAAATAGAAGACTTCGCGTGCGCTATCGTCTTTATGAATAATCATGTAGAACGACATTTACGTGCTATACATATTGTATTCTTACTTCAATATCAGGCACTTCTTTACTGAGTAGAACACTATTAGCTGCCATTTCGTCGAGGGCGAAGTGATAGTTCCAAGTGGTAGATGGTTGAGCTGTCACAACAAGTACTTCTCCAAGGAATCAGTTCTCCGACCGGATTATTGTTGTTTATCACGAGGATACCAATTTTTCTTTTCACGGTAACTGAAGCAACTTACTTCGAGCTACCGAGAAAGTGAGAGACTTCTACGATTTGTCTTGACGATTCAACTACGTGAGTGCTCTCGACGCATAACTATGTGTATCCGCTCTAAGAGCTGTTCGGACCTTGACTGAAGTGATATGGCTACGTGGCCGTGTACCAAGCTGCGTATATTGGTCATCAGAAATGCTGCATGTGCCCCTCCTAGTATATCTGTGCCAAGTGCTCATTGACTTTCTATCGCTAAGTCTTAAATCCCCGATTAATAAAACTGCCTCTTTAATGCCCACGATGATAGTACAGAACGTACAACAGTGAATTTCCCAAATCCGGTTATCTTCTACTTTCGATACGTAGGCAGTTTAGCCAGTGAATCGGTAGTGGAACTACTATGAAACCCAGTTCTCCAATCACTCGGACATTTTTGTGCATCAATGTACAACGTGCACAGATCGTCACGTGCGATCCGTGCGGCGATTCGTAAACAAACAGTGAACACTGATCGACGAAGACATATATTATGACGATTTTTCTACGAAAAATGAATGACTTCTAGTTTTTGGATCGTGGAATATGTTGTCATTCATTGTTTGAATACTTGGGTGTCGAGGATATTGTTTGCAGCCATTGATTTTGTGAATTAATGACCGGGTGCAAAGGTCCGAGCGAATCATAACGAAGTAAAGTGGACGTCCCATTTTATCTTATTAAGGCGCCCGCTATCACTGATTTACTATCTCCACAAGTAGTACCGAGCAACGTTGTCAGTTCCACACAATGACGCGCATGTTACATTAGTTTCTCTGATAAGCTGCGTCTTATCTGTTCAGCCTGACTGGATTCGCGTGTTCGAATTTCCAGGATGCATGGGACAGATTGCAAATACTCCCATTTTCCAATAATGCTGGCAAATTATCGTCCAGCAATATGCCGTCTATAATCGCTTTGGCAGTAGGATAGTCATTTAATGTAAAAGCCCTGTACTCAGGGGAGAGAGTCTGTAATTACGACGATAGTTCCGTCATGCATAATGACACTCGCCGAGAGGACTCGCCGAAGAAGTAAGAGCAGGCTTCGAATGCTTTGATGCACTCTGGCAATTGAATGCAACTCTATAATTTGTTACCGGTAAGATTGGCGAGCCAGACTAGACATATCGGAATTATTATTGTTTCCCGTTACACCGAACGAATTTTCAATTACGTGGAATCCTGCGTAGAATCAGTTGGCAAGCGAGCGGGCAGCTAGAATGGTCGCGGAGGTAAGAAGTCGAATGTCGAGGAAGATCGAGCCGAACTTTCATTTGAAAGTGAGCCTCGCGGTAATTTATTATATAGGCACTTGGCCACCCCGGCTCAAGTACCGTCGCCTATACTTCGTCTACACTTGGTTCTGCTTTGTATACATGCTGGGAATACTCATCACCAGCGAAATTGTTAATCTCGTCGGGATTTTTGGTGACTTTGAGCAGATGGTCGCTGTCGCTACTCTTCTTATGACCAACGGCACACACGCGTATAAGGTCCGTGTGGTTGGTGACTTCTCAATTACAGTGGGAATGGATTCTTTGCCATTTAATTAGTGAAAGTGATTATTTGATTATTTGAGACAACTATATTCCTTACTGTTCGCTTAGAAGGTATAGTGCGATGGTGGTGTAATGGTTAGCATAGTTGCCTTCCAAGCAGTTGATCCGGGTTCGATTCCCGGCCATCGCACATAACTTTATTTTTGACAAAGTTGTTTATCAGCGAATTTTCCTAACTTTCTTTTAGTAACAATACCTTCGGCGTATCTTCGTAGGTGATTACTCTACTTTGGCATCAGAAACGCATTCGCGAACTATTGAACAAGACCGAAAATGAGTTGTTCAGCGGTGATAATGTTATTAAGTATGAAAACATATTGCAACTATACACTTGGCAAGGGATCTTTCATCATATCGCTTATCAAAGTTTCGGGGCAATAGCCGTTTTCTGCTGGGGCTTTACACCGATCGCTAATATGGTCGCCGGTCGATCGCGCCAATTGCCAGTGGAAGGATGGTATCCGTATAATGTCACCGTATCCCCGGCTTTCGAGATTACTGCTTTTCACCAGAGTATTGCTGTTATTGCTGCTTGCTTCCACAATGTGGCAATGGACACTCTTGTTACGGGTCTTATCACAGTCGCCTGTTGTCAATTAGCTATCCTTTATCAAAATCTAGCTTCTATGAACAATTCAAAGGATCAGTTATTTTCAAATGCAACAGAGCTGAACGAATCGTACGAAAAATTGAAAGTGAATGTTAAGCACAGTAATATGATATTCGAGTGAGTAATACGAGGGGAAGGATTTCTTCGGCGAATCATTAATTGCATACGATCATCATAGTGGTGTGGATTTTCAGTTTTGTGGATGAAATCCAGAGTATATTTAGTACAGTGATATTCCTCCAGTTTTTCGTAAACTGCATTATCATCTGTTTAATCGCTTTTAATATAACGCAGGTACGGGTAACAAAGTGACTTTTCTCTATATCGGTGTAAATAATTTTCCAATAGATCATCGCATTTTTAGATGAAAGTCTACATCCCGTCCATATTGATCGGAATGGTAATGTATATGTGTTGTATGACATACCAAATTTTCATCTATTGCTGGCACGGAAATGAGCTCTGCCTGCATGTAAGTGCAACTTGTATTCGGGTCACTTTCATGTAAAAACGATCAATGAGAATTGGTTTTCTAGAGTTTGGAAGTTGCTTTTGCCGCATATTCAAGTGGGTGGTGGAAAGCCAGTAAAAGTTTTAACCGGGGCGTAGACATTTTAATGACAAGAGCGCAAAGTCCGATTGTTTTGACAGCTGGGAATGTCATGACATTATCATTGCAAACCTTTGTTCGGGTGAGTAACTTTTTGCACAGTTATGATAAGAGAAAACCTCGTGTCGAATGAACATGCTATTTTCAGATCCTACGAATGTCTTATTCCATATTTACGGTCTTGCAAAGTGCAACGCTTGATTAAAGTAGTATGTTACATAGGAAAACATTGTGAAAATATAAAGACAATTAATTGTAGAAAAATGATATTTATTCGTTTATTAAACATAATGATATACAGTGGTTTTACGGTTATCTGTTTTGGCCCCTTTGTAGTGTATATTTTGAAAAATCCAGTTTTCAGAATATTGCATAAAAAATATACAGATAAAAAATACATGCATTGCGGATAAGTAGATTAAGTCAGGTCGTAAATCACACTTCGTATTATAAATACATCAGCATGAGCATTCAATATTCACGGATTAAAGAGATTCAACCATTACTGCAATGCCTTGACCGCCGCCGATACACGCAGAGCCGATTCCCAAAGTTCCGGATTTCCTACGCCTATAATGACATCGCAAAAATTGAAATAACATTTTTTGGTATTATGTATATGTATTAAAACTTATAAAGACAACAATATACCTCAATTCGTGGACCAAGTGAGCTGTGATTCTACTTCCGGATGCAGCGAGGGGATGTCCCAAAGCAATTGCACCTCCATCCACGTTCAATTTGTTAATATCTAAATTCAAATCCTTTAGGCAGGACAGCGTTTGAGCTCCGAACGCTTCATTAATCTGTCATGAAAGAAGTAAATATAATAACAAAATTTTAATTCAATGGCACCAAGGTTTTGTGACTGAAACTTACCTCAACAAGCTCGACATCATCAATTTTCTTATTTGTCACTTTAAGTAACTCTCTAATTGCTGGTGCAGGACCAATGCCCATTATGCTTGGCTCCACACCAACTATACTGTATCCTACCAGGCGAGCCAGTGGTTTCAATCCCTCAGCTTTTACAGCTTCCTCGCTCGCTAAGATAAGTGCACCTGCCCCGTCACAAACGCCCTAGAATTTCGAAGATATTCGTGTACATTGAATGAAGCGATTACACTCAAAATGATATAAGATTGCAACCATAGCATGATACTACATACAGATGCGCTGCCGGCCGTGACTAGACCGTTTTGTTTGAATACAGAATTCAATTTTCCAAGGCTTTGCATAGTACTTTGCGGGCGTGGATGCTCATCGACGGTAATATCAACATCCTGTTTTTTAACTTTGATGGTGACTGGTACAATCTCTTCCTTAAATCGTCCGGCATCGTTAGCTAAAAAATTATCAGTGAAAAATATTATGCTTCTGAAGTTCATAATGAAGATCAAGGAATTTGATAGATATTACACACCAGCCTTCCAAAGCTGTTGACTTCTCAGAGCAAATTGATCAACTTCTTCTCTCGTCAGTTTGTACTGTTCGCCGAGCTTTTCTGCTGTTAAGCCCATTGGCAATTTGCAGTGGGAGTCGAGTAGGCCAAGCCACAAAGAATCCTCGAATTCATGCTTCTGTCCAAGTACCGTACCAAAACGAATATTTCGTACGATAAACGGTGCTTGGCTCATATTTTCTGCTCCGCCAGCCAATACAATCTTCGCCTCTCCAGTAAGAATACTCTAAAAGAGTCGATGGGATTTACGTAGAAGTGAGATATTCTATGTTACTCGAATGTAGTGAATACGGGGATCTTTTCAATTCTGGTATACCTGTGCTCCGTTAACGATAGATTGAAAACCGGATCCGCACAATCTATTTACCGAAAACGCCGGCTTTTCTAGTGGAATGCCACTTTTTAATGCAGCGTGTCTAGCTAGGAATGCTCCATCAGCAGATGATGCCTGGCGAGTATAGATTGATATATTGATTATTAAAATGTGCTTCTAGAAATAGAGTATATAATTTATGCTAGTATGAACGAACCGCTAAAACATGACCAAATACAACGGTGTCTATTTTTTCAGGGCCTAAGCCTGCGGATTTCATAGCGGCCGAGGATGCAGTTACCGCTAATTGGGTTGCACTCATATTTGCAAACACCCCACCCATCGTGCCGAAAGGCGTTCGCTTAGCAGCAACGATAAAAATACCTATACAGGAAACAAAATCATTTCATAAGTTATCGGAACATTGTTTTGCTTTGTCATTTCTATTTGGATAAGGTACAAAAATACGAATGGTATATGGGATCAAAGGTCAGAGTCTATACGGGTATGGGATCAACAGGCGAAGATTATATCTTTCCGAAGCCGTTGTTATTCAATACTTGTACACTTTCTTTAGTAAGCAATTACATGAAAATGGGGGAAAGTAAATATAAATCAGATTCAATGAATCGATAAAAAAAATCAAACTGTATGAAATGCACTTAGCGCAAGTACACGTCTATTCGGCGAAATCTCTGTTTAATGTGCATATGTATATGTAGTATTTACTAGTCATGTTATGATTTTTAAGAAAATGATTTCAACGTAAAAACATTCACGAAGCAAACATTTTCAGTGCATTAATGTACTCAGTAAAATTGTCTGAAGAAAAAATCTGCAGTAGCATTCCATTCTGTATGATCATGATATAGAATCTATATAGATCCTAACATTTTCCATAGGCAATAATGGTAAGATCGTGCTTCATTTTTGTGGAAGGCATAAACTGACTATATGCTAAATCCTACATACCTTTCGTCGCGACAGACATTGTGACTTCCTTTGGCTTTTAAAAGGGACTTAAAAGAAATTATATGCAACTATTAAGAAGTAATGGCGTCCAGTGTTGTCCGAGAACCTTTAGCCCGAAACGTGCACTGTGAGAATTACTAAGTAAAAGTGTTTCTTCGTAATCACTAGGATTATAATAGTAATTTCCCTTGTTTATCTGTTCACGCCACCACACTTGCTTAACCAGATTCTTTCACAAATGACCTTACCGCGGTATATATTCTAGCGGTATCGGTAGCAGTTTGCTAAAAGTGGGGTTACCACAATGCCGACACAAGCTCAATGTTCGCCCTGAGCAAAAACGTTTCTGCCATTTCACGCACAGATTAGGATATAATGCCTACATTACTTGATTAGGAAGTTGAGTTGAATTGAATCAACACATGGAAATGAAAATATGCTGTGATAAAAGTGTTTTATTTTTGAAGCATCAAAATAGGTAGTTGTATGATCATATACGGTACGTGCGGACTTTGGTCGCGCTACATTCCTGGTACGATATCACGGTCTTTGCTCCTTTAAAATTACCTGCCCTTGAACACTGGACGATTGCCCCACCGTACAGGCAAACCGGAGGCCAAAGACAAGTCAACGCACGAAGTACATTGTTTAAAACAACGCTTGTATTTGTACAGACATCATCAACTAATACTTAGCTAATCCGTACGACTTACACCAATAAATGCGATTTCTGGTATGGCTGTACTTGTCGAAAATAAATTTAAAATTGTCATATTACGTACTTTAAAATATGGTTCATTACTGTAAACCATACATTCGCACGAAAATAAAATAAATACTTCCTCGATGATCAAGCATTTATTGATGATTTGTCAGTGCCGGATTTGTTTTGGAATCAAACTACATCGCGGAGCTGCCGCAAAGAATTTTTTGTTTCTCACGATATTCTTAGACATAACATACTAAATTGAGCATCACAAGACATGTCGCTTTGTACCCCCATCAGTTTTCAACAGTTCGAGAGAACATTCAATATTTGCAAGAAAGTACAGGTACCCTGTACCTTTTCAGAGAAACCCGCAATAGAAACTAAAACGTATGAAAATAAATTAACACTTATTGGGCGAATTCTAAGTAAACAAACTGCTCGATATTAGTATATAGTTATATAACACGTTCGCTAGGGCTTACAATCTCGACTTGTATAACTAAATATAGGAACCAAGGAAATACGTTCTACACAATCTTAGGTTCCTGTTCTGATGTCCAATTCCATAGAAAACTCGGCTAATTTGGCACACACCTTTCGTTTATTAATGAAATTTTTAAGTCTAGCTTTGTACGCTTCTTTGCAAATGAAATGATATGGAAAATGATAAAGTTTCACCTCTATCGCGAATATCTTAAATAATTACATTAAAAACGCATAATTCGGCCGTAAATTTATACAACAATGATATCAAGTTTCGGTTATTATTTGTAAATAAAGAAGAAAGCGGAATATAAATCTTATTGACATCGATCAAACTAAAATTAAACGGTTAAAAATATTAACAAAGACACAAAAAGTGTTCATATTAACAAGAGATTGTAAGCCACCCTCTTCACTGGATATATTCTTCCTTCCTATTAGGCTGTTACTCATTTTTTCCAAGAATTTTTTTCAATCCCCTGTTGAAAGAAACGCGAACCTATTACTACGCGTTCATCCAAGCTTCCGGAATTTTATTCTCTTTTCTACACTTACCTTAGAGATGCATTTCATCATATGCTCTGCCACGCCAGAGGACGGGAAGATTGCCTTTAAAGTGCGTCTTCTCGGAGGTTGCAACGCATAGTCTACTGCTGACCAGGTGCATTTCTGTTTAGAAACCTGTTAACAGATGTCGGTCAGTCCCAAAATTCTTATAATGTAACCAGAAAAGATATATTTTCTTAATTTTTGAATACCTCTATCTGCATATTATCGTCGATTACGGTTATGCTAATCATTTTATCTGAAGCATCCCCTTTATTAGCCTTTAAAATAATTCTGTGTTCTGGTGCTTCAAACAGATTACGTGAGACGCGATCAATAATCACATATCCCTGCATCCTATTTCCCTTTTCTTCACTGTCTTCTTTTATGACTAACTTGGCCCTTTTTTTGAAAACGACTGAACTTTCCTCGTCATCCTCTCCCTCATCATCCTCTTCGTAGTGTTCATTATTCCCCTCAACATCTACTTCGTGATCTTCCTCATCGTCGCTCTCTTCATCTTCGCAGTCATCGTTATCGTATTCATCTCCTTCATCCTCATCATCGTCGTCCTCTTTATCATCGTCGTCATCGTCATCGGGTTCTTCTACCCTTGATTTATCACTTTGCTCTTTATCCTCTGATGACAAATTGTGAAATTGACACATTGAAAAAACATATAGAATGAATAGGTATATAATAAAATAGATTGAAATTCTGGTCTTACTGGTATCTCGAAGAGTTTGTTGAATTTCGTCAACTTTCTTCTTGAATTCTCTAGCAAGATCCACGTTTTTGAACTTGATTGCAAGTTGTTCAGGAGCAGAACTACCTTCGACATGATTGAGGCCAGCCCATACGTAAGAGCATTCTGACTGTGCAAGCTTATTAAATGTTACTTCCGGCGAAATAAGGAAATTGCATACAACTTTGTGAACCTGTTCTCTTCGCAAAAGCAATCTATAAGTACCGCGTTGAGCGTGATACAAAACTTTCATTTCTCCTACGCCTCTCTCTTTCCACTGTCTTTCATTCGAATCAAATCTGTATAACTTTGCTCTTTCACAAAACACTATAACAAAAGTGGATATTTTAATATATGAATACTCCATAATGTATCAAGCATAACATGCAAAAGCATACATACGTTTTTGTTCATCTTCCTCGCCTGTACGAACTTCGATGACATCCGGCATTGGGACAACGGGCTCAAAGTGTGGGTCGTGCTCGTCTTGCTCATTTGCTTCATCCTCTTCATTATCCGCGTGCTTGTCTTCATTGGTTGCGGCATTTTGTTTGTGCGCACTTGCTTCATCCTCTTCACGCTTCCCACCAAACACCGACGATCCAGCACCAGCAAATGAGAATGTGGGATCTACGGTATCAATAATTACTTAGGACATATTTTCTATTTTATTACTGCACGCTCATACCTTAAATAAAAAACAAAATCTTTACGGTATAGCGTACCTATCTTGAATGCCGGTTTTGGAGGAGCTTTGGCTGCCAGCGCAGAGAATGTTAAATTAGGCTTTGAGAGGAAGCTAAGTGCCTGTTCCCTGTCTGGTACATTCTCCTCTTGTTTGTCATCCACAGTACTTTCTTTTATCATACTCGTACCAAACGGCGTTGTGTTATTTGCATTTGTGCCAAAAGTTAATTTAGAGGAGAATGATGTTGCCGATGAGGCAGTAGCCATTCCAAATATATACCCGCCAGTTGTAATAGCATTTGGCGCCACTGGGGTGGAGCGATTCGTAGTGTCATTGTTCACTTGCGGTGGATTAGATGCAGATAGTGATGGCTTTGAAAAACTGAAGGTTGACACTGGTGATGCTGTCGTTGGCGGCACCGTCGTTGAAGTTGTTTTCGGCTGAATAAAATTACCCGAAAATATGGGTGCTGAACTGCTCGTTACGATATTTAATGAACTTGGTTTGAAAATGGGTGCCTTCACTTCTGCTGAAGTACCATTAGAAATTTGCCCGATGGAATTGGCATCGAATCGCATTTCTGTATTGGCTGTTCGTCCACCAAACATAGATGTGTTTGATGTTGAAGTTAAAGTTGTACTTCCATCTGACAACGGCATTCTGAATACACTTTGGCTGGTAGTTGCAGGAGCCGCTGCTACACTTGATTCGGCTTGGGAAGTGAATACTGATGTACTTGGACTGCAGATCTTTAGGTTCTCAAGAGAGAATGCATTTTGCTTGTTCGGTGTTGTAGGCTGTAACGTCAGTGCAGAGGCAAAACTGAATGTTTTCTTTACATCATCCTTTTTCTCATCCACTTTTCCAAAGGACATATGTGTAGTAGTAGGTACATTAGGAATAGTTACGGTAGAACTTATTTTGGATTCTATGGATGTATTACTGTTCGGTAACGCGGATAGTGTCGCCGTACTAGTGTTTTCATACAATGGAATTTCTGGTTCCTTACAGCCCCTGCATCCAGGGCAGTCTGGCTTTTGCTTGTATGCAAAGAAGTTTCGTGGAAGTTTCAGTTTCTCTGTTAATGCAATTTCAGTTTCTGTTGGTATCGCTTCGAATACAATCTCAATATCGTTATCCACGGATGGTTCTTTGGCTTTTATCTTCCCATCTAGTGATGCTGCCTTGCTCTTTACTTGCACTGGAGACTCATCCTGATTCTTCCTTGCATCGTCCACAGCTTCTTTGAATTCATGAGCAATTTCAGATGTTTTAAATCGGCATGCGAATTGAATATATTCAATTTCTTCGCTACTATAATCAGCGGCATTCCACATCCAAGTTTTATCATCTTTGGAGGTCAATTCCAAATCAGGCAGAACAAAATGATTTAAGCACAGCTTAAAGATCTGATCACGCCTCATGACTAATCTTAATTTGCTGGTTTCTCTATGCTTCAACAATTTTATATCACCCAATCCACGCTCTTTCCATTCTTTGGCGGACTTATCATATTTGAATAACTTTGCTCTATGACTGTAGAGTACTTCTTCATCCTCTTCGCCAGTCTTTGGGTCGATTCTCTCCGGTAAAGGAATGACTGGTTTGAAGTCAATATCTTCACTCTCTATTACTTCTTCTTCGCTATACTCCCCACCACCCGGGGATTTTGAAACAAAATTAAAGTCAAAGGCTTTTCCCGGCGACCCGAATGTAAACTGTGCATCCTTTGTCGATGGGGTTGTTGTTGTTTGCGGCATACCAAATACAAATTCGGCTCCTGTGGTATCTGATTTGGCAGAAGTCTCTGGTTCTACCGATTCAGAAGATGCCTTATTGCTTGGTGTCGTTAAACGGAATGTGAATGCACCCGAAGTGTCTTTATTTGCATCTGGAGGAATACCGAAGGAGAATGTAGGTGTTGTGGAAGATGTAGTATCTAACTGAAAGCCACTACTTTTTGGTTTTGGCGGCAAAGATGGATCTTTTGGAGTTTCGCATGCGACACAATAATTATCCGCAGCCTTATTACTAAGACAACATATATCACACTTCCAAGAGCCGGCCGGTGGTTTGAACAGTTCGGAAAGTGGTACTTGACCCTTAGAGGCAACAGAACTTGACGTGGTTGTGTTTGCTGGTTCTGATTTCCAAGCGGTAGTTGCTGTTGTTGTAGCTGTAGGGAATATCGCTGAAGTAGCTGGAGTGGATTGCTTTCCGAATGGGAAAGAAGGTGGCTGAGATGTCGTAGTTGCAGCCGACTTTCCAAACGCAAACGAGGTGAAAGGATTAGCTTTTGGGGTATCGGTTTTGCTTCCCGCTTTAGTTGAGTCGGAGGTTGAGGCCGACGGTATCTTAGGTGGCGCGCTGAATGAGAAACCGCCGATTGTGGCTGTAGTACTCTTTGCTGTTTCAAGGGTGGATGAAGGAGATGAAGCTGATGTAATAAGTGCACCGCCCTGCTTCTGTCGTTGTGATTTACTACTCAACTGTTCACTTGTCTTTCCCAAATTTTTACCAGTACCTGATGCACTGTCCGATTTACTAGATGTTGAAACTGGTTTGACTGGAGATTCAGGCAAACTTGCCTTTGCTTTGTCAAAATGTTCCTTAAATGAGGCAGCTTCCTCCGACGTTTTAAATCTGATGCACAACTTCTCAAGTCTAACTTTCTCGTCTGCAAAATCATTCGCAACCCATATCCAGGCTTTTTCATTAGTCGTGAGCTGCGTCAGTTCCATCTCAGGTGTGAGCAGGTGATTTGCACATATCTTTAACACTTGATCCCTGCGCATCAGCAGGCGCACTTTCCCTTCTGAATTCTTCAACAACTTAATAGTACCCACACCCCGTTCTTTCCATTCCTTATCGGCAAATCGGAAAAGTTTCGCTCTTGCAGAATAAAGGGTTTCTTCATTTTCCTCGCCAGTAGTGACTTTGACCTCGTCAGGCATAGGTATCACAGGAGCAAAGTCGGGCAATGGATCGTGTTCCACATCAACAATTTCTCCTGGACTTTTTGGTAATGATGCTGGCACCCTACATATTTCTTGATAATTCTTTGGCATGCTTGATGTCTCTGTGATAGGTGCTGGGACACTCGGTGCAGAAGTTGTCAATGTGGTTGATAATGCAGGCAAGTTAACCGTGGTCGGGATAGTTGGTTGTAGCGGCATAGATAGCTGATAACAATGCGGAGCCGTAGTTATAGGAATTGTAGGAGAAGTCATGCTGGCGATTGGAACCGTGCCCAATCGATGTTGAGCAGGTATGGTAACACTAAATGTCTGTTGAACCGGTGGTGCTGTTGTCGGCAATACGTCAGATGTTGTTATAACAACATTCACCGGAGGAACTTTATTAACGGGTGCATCTTTAACCACTGTAGTTGCTGCTGCTAATTTTATCGGCGATGGAGGAATAAACGACGGTACGGGTGTAGTTACCACGGGAATTCCGGTTGCTGGAAGAGATGTTGAGGGAATTGAGTGTTGAACCATTGGTGGTGGTATTGAGGAGGGATGCATTGCTGCCATTGACATTGATGCTTGTGGAATACTTGTCATCATATCTGGCTTAGGTGTTTCAACCTTGGGTATTGGTAGCTGAAGAGGTTGATTAGAAGGTGGCATTAGATCCGGTAATTGCGTGGGCATTCTTGAAGGGAATAGGCCAGATTGGAGTAGATTTTCCTGCATTTTAGTTCCGTTTGGATAGAGAATAGGCATCGGATAGAAGTTAGTTGCATACAACGGAGGAACCGGCTGTGTATTCGGATCAGTGAATGCCATACCGCTTTGATAGTACCCCTGGAATGGCGTAGCAGGAGGATGCACCAACGGGGAACCGCCTATTCGCCACTGTGGAGGAAGTGCTTGACGTTGCGGAGGTGGGAATATATTACTCGCCATTGCAGCCGGACCTGCTTGGGGCCCATTATAATTTAGATCATTGTAGTCTTCTTCACCAAGTACATATAAGTCTTCCTCCAAGTTAGGATTAACATTCACGGGCTGAGATCGTTGCTTTTGCATTTCCTTTCGAATTTCCGCCATACCTTTTTCCAAACCATCAAGCTTTTCTAATATAATCTTATTTTGTTCCATGATAGTATTCATTGTGTCCTTGGAGTATATAAGCTGGCGAATTTGGGCATCTAATCGCTCAGGACTTGGGCGCGCTTCATTGCGACTTCTTGATAAGTCTAGAATGTCTTGATGTTGCAATCGGCATGGTGTACTTGATTGTTTTGGTGGACGATGCGTATTTCTTTGAGGTGTACCAAGAACGTTAACTGAACTGCTTAATCCAGCTAAAGTTGGTATCGCGGTATGAGAGATAGGGTTGTCACCACCACTCTGGGCTGACGAATAGCTTTCTTCAGACATGCCATCACATTCGTTTCTACTGAAGTCACCATGGGCGAAATTTGGGTCAATTCTTTTCAATTCATTCTCAATGTCTGAAATATGAGTACAAAGCTCAGAATTCAGCGGGTGCTTGGGATTTGTCCCTGGGCTACGTAATCGGTCAAGTGTCAAATAAAAACAATTCCTGGCATGTGATAACATAATTATATGCTGCGATCGTATTTCAGATGTTAAACTCTCTCTAGCCATTGTGCCAACAAGTTCGTCTGCTATCTTCTTATATATTTTGCCTTGTTGAAAGGAAGCTTCTGGACATTTTAACGCATGCAATGCATCGATTGCTTGTTCATATTGTTTTTCACGCAGGAAACGTTGGGTTAGTAACAATTTACCCTCTTCCAATGCTCTTATTAGTTCTGCGTCAGTCAAATCCTTTCCTTGATAATGGAATAGCGTCGAATTTGTTATACGTACTGTTTGATTGTTGTGCAGTCTATCAAGCAATGGAACAGCGTTTGACCAATATAGTTCACAACGTGCTTCCAATGCCGCAATATCACTATGATCCTTGTCTTTTTCCTTTAACATTTTCGCCCGATGCTGAAAGATGCGAGCTAAGTGAACGATCAGCACAGGATGCAGGCCATGATTGCCAATGCAACGAACGACCTCCAGGCCGCGCTGCAACTCTTGTCTGATTTCACCAATGTTATTCTCTACTAATTTTTGCTTCGAGTACATTTTGTATGCTGATGACCACCATTTCTGTTGTGCAGATGTACAGAGTGTCTTGGTGATATCTGCTGGTAATGTCGGTAATTTATCTGGATTTACGAAGTCACCAATCTGTTCCTCGTCTAATAGAGCTGATGCACACAGAATTGCAGCATTTAGGAATGCATCAATGTCTAAGCGACACAGACTATCAGGTGCCGCTTGATGTTGGTTGTAAATTGAAAACTGGAGCTCGCGAAAGACGTGCGATATTTGATTTGGGTGTGGACCACTCTCTTTGCTTTGCACGAAATGCGGCCGACTTTTAAGTCCTAGCCACACTTGATGATGGAGAGACTCGGGCCAAACTTCCTCGGATACTTCATCGTATTGCTTCAATTCACTCTGGGACAACAGACGATATGGTGGATTTGGAAAAGTTGCATTTGCAAAAAAGGACTGTGATTTTCCCCGTTGATATACCGCGCTTGTGAAAATTCGTTGGTAAATTCGTTCCCGCCATGTCCCAGTGCAGAACTTATCAATTTTGTCCAGTACTTGATTCGAATTGTTGCTTCCGTAATCTTGCAAGACATGACCCGCTTGACTACATCTATACGACCCTTCTCTATACCACAGTCGGACTTGCTTTTTCAACCAGTCTTTTAGATGGACAGTCCATGGAGCACTAGGATCTATAGGATTGGTTTGTAACGCATTGAGTAGGAGAGGCCCACATAGTCTTCTTGCCTCATTCCAACTTCCTTGCTCACGTTTAGTTTTTCTTAAAATTAAGCAAGCTAAATGAAAGTGCAATTGACCCCACATGTGGGATAACATATGCTCCGTGAACGATGAGTTATTGGTAAAGTTCTTTGATTTAAACTTCAGTAAAGCCTTGTCGAAACTGCAACAAAAAAATGTAATTAAATATTTAAAATTCAAATCTCTTGCAACTTCTCTTTCTAATATTCTTACTTGAATACTGCTTGCATGGCTTCTTGGACAGATTTACTAATTGATTCTCCCTCTTCTTTTAAAGAAAGTGATGCATATCTCTCCAGTGACGAAATATAAAATATCCAGAAGGACCAATCAGACTTCTTACTCTCTTTACATAGCTTCAGTAGCTCGCTAAGAGCTTGGTACCATACAATGCTATTCCTGTGGCTATAAGTTTCCTCAAAACTGGCAGCATGATTATAAGCATCGTCCAGTCTTTCCTCTGCAGTATAATGCTTTAACAATTTTACTCTCAGATGCACATCCGTTGGTCTTGCAGATAATTCAGCTGCAAAATATTATATTGTCGTACTGTTCGTACAGACACACAGAATATCCGTTGTAATACTACTGATAAAATCACTCACAGGCAATGAGAGCTTCCAAATCTTCACCACTGTCATTTGGCCTCTCAAGACTTAGCATTTTCTCCTTTAATTGGAAAACAGTAGGATTGTGTGGAAATTGCTGATCGGCCCTTTCTACCCAATACCTAACTCGGTTTACATCCATGCTGATTTCAGTATCACTTAGCAGTTCACAAACTATTGTAAAGAAATAGAAATAGAAATATTATTCATAAAACTCGTCAAGTTGTAAAGTAATTGACTTAAAATGCTTAATAATACCTTTCAATACAAGATCATCTTGTCTGGCTTCCAGTTCCAAGGAGGTAATATACTGTGCAAGAGCTGCTTCTTTTTGTCCTAAACCCTCGAGGGCTTGCCCTAATAAGTTATGAGCGCCAGAACACTCTCTCCTTACTTCCAAGTAATTAGACACATATCTCTTAGCCAACTCATAATCACCCACTTGGTAGTACAGTTTGGCAATATTATAACAGCGAAGGTACTTCTGCAGGGATATAGAAAACAAATAACAATGTTAGTGAAATGTAGGAGCTTATGACAGTTGGATGATGAAGATAGAAAACAGTAGGATCTAGTGAAAAACAAGCATAGATGATTGCAAGTGTAATGTCGATGGAATTTCTTATCGTAAGCAACCGCCAAAAGCCGTTCAGTCGCTATATAGATCATTTACATATGTCGGATTTCAAGAGACGAGTCAAGGTCTCGATTAATATAGAGGAAAATAAGATTTACACAATGTTAGGTGGTAAATGGGCTTGTGGTCGGTCGGGAGTGTGATTTGTTGATGTTGCAATGGTTAGCGAATGCTGGAAAGGATCTCTCCATGGGACGTTTTATTGCATTAAGAAGCGCGGCATTTGCCGACGTTAGGCATAACGAATTTTTCCCCGATGAGTAACCTTACCTCGTTCTCGTTCTTCAATTTGCGGAAAATATCTTGCACATGGCGATCGACGTCCTTCTTACATCGAAACATTTTTCTAGCCTTTTGTGGAAGGTCTCGTGGCAGTTGTATGTCACAGATTAACGATCAATATTCGAATATAATGAAATTGGAAACTCTTACTCATGGCACGAGTTCTGCCTTCCTTCGCAACACAAATCTCAAACGGCTCCTCGAATGCAGGGTTACCAATTTCGCGATCACACTTTTTATGAAAAAACTCACCTATCTTTTTGCGAATATGATACTGCGAATATAATTATTTATTTATATATTACGGTATAATAGTAGCATGTGTTCTTTGGTTGCATGTATCATGCACATTTCCAGTAAAAGTAAACACAATTCCATTTATCTAAATACGTTCTGCGCCAGATCCAGTCAGTCAGGCCTGTTCAAGGTCTACCCTGGTCTACCGCATCTATACCGCTCTATGAGCAAATCACATTCACCACGAAGTTCAATTCCCTTGGTTTCGGATCTTGGATTGGCTACTGACGCTGCACGCGCGTGCAGAGGCCCTCATCGCCGTTTTGCAGCTACCCCGAATTTACACGTCTACAAAATAATTCTTATTCCAGTTGATCCAATCTAGTTTAAAATTTGAGAGGTTTTAGCCAGATAAAATATCACTTTACTTTGTATTTAAGAAAGTGAACGGTAAAACTATATATGCACCTTTCGCAATCTAACTTACTCTTTTTACTTCATTTCCCAGAATCCGGTCCCGCCAAATGTCAATACAATGTTGGCAGTGAGGGTAAAAAGTGATAGTCGGAAAATGTGCCGGCACATAGCCGATAGAGTGCTTCAAACATGTGTATAATAAATCATGAAACACGTGCTTTACATGCTTGAGGCTTAAGGCCTCTATGAATTGACACATGAGTCTGATCATACGAATGATACTTGACAACTGTAAATCACTCATTATGGCACTTGTACAGAAATTCCTTACTTTCCTGAAAACACGAATACGAGGTTTTTTAGGATCTGATAAAGATCGTACTCGTATTTTGCACCTTAGCAAGGATTACTTGGTTGCACACAAGCCGTATGACATGCTCATAAATAGTAACGAGGAAACTAAAAGGGTAAAAATTCACTTTTACAGGGAAAATTATGCTCCAATTGAATTTCAAACTTTTCATAAAAATATTACAGCCCACACTACAGGTAGAATTAAGCATAATGCTGCCCCATCTCGTAAACACCGATCTATTCCATGGCTTTCATTTTGTACATAGATTAGACTTTGTTACAAGTGGCATCATTTGTATACCACTTAACAAAGTTGCAGCTCGTACTGTTGCTGAGGTGTTTGCAAACAGAGCAGCAAAAAAATTTTACTTGGCTTTAGTTCACGGCCATGTACAGGAACCCTGTATGACTATTAGACAATCAATAGGTGATTATGAACCAAGCATCAAAATATGTATGTTTAGCCAAGGACTTCCGTAATACAATATATGTGTATTAACTTCCTAGGTTTTGACAAACGTCATAGAGACAGACGTAGGATGTGTACTGTTGACAGTGGTTTCTGTAAAAAGCCAAAGAAAGCTATCACTAGACTCATTGTATTAGAATATGGATATAGAAGTGAGCAACCAGCAACTAAAATACTTTTATATCCAGAAACTGGCAGGCAACACCAATTGCGAGTACATTGCGCAGCCATAGGTCATCTCATAATAGGAGATTATGTTTATAGTAATGGGGCTGACACTAAGCCTTTTAGAACATTTTTACATGCCTACAGGTAGTACCATAGTTAAAACAAGTATATTTACCAACAATTCTTAACCAATATAAACATGTTTTCTTTTACTTTTAAAGATTAATATTAAAAAATGACCTGGAGGACTTAGATATTACTAGTACAGATCCATTTGATCCTTCAAATGCAAAGAATAGATGGAAGCCCACTAAGGTATTCAGAGTGTTAGATGATGATATAATCAATGAAATTTCTAAGACAAGTCAGGAGGAATAATAATTTTATTTTCTATTAAAATAATGTGTATTTTTTACATACTACTCAAATTATTCCATTTACCCCTGATCGGCGTATTTCAAACGATATTGTGGTCTCAGGTAATTTGGAAGATAATTTAACACAAGCATATCTCTGTGTCAAGTTTCTATAAAATCTTATGGATGTAGTTACCATACTTGACCAAGTAGTCCCTAAGGCTGGAAGTTCTGCATCAGTTGAATAATTACTGGTTAATGCAGCAGTTACCTGCAATATACTTTTTTGAAACACTGAATAAAACATGAGGCCAAAGTTTAAATATTAATTTACCTGATTTATACAAATAACGCAAATATTTTCATTCTTGCATAACTTGTGCAATTCTCTACCAACAGTCCTCAAATTCCTAGATCTATATGATGAATCATCATCCCAATCTTCGACTCTGTAAGGGGCTGCTATGGAATCAACAATTATAAGACCTATCCTTTGCACAGACATTAACAATGGAACTCTTTGAATCAAACATGTTTCCAAGTCTTCCTACAAAAGATGGATATGATGCAATGAGATAAAAAAAACATTGCTATTATAAAAATTCTGAATTAAAGCTCTACAATGGTTGAGACGTGTTCCACAAATACAGCATCTCCGTTTATTCCATGTTCTCTAGTTACGTCAAATTTTTCGATCAATTCCTGAAGTCTTCTTGAGGGAAAACAGGATTCTGTACAAATGTACACTGCACCTATATTTATAATGATTAGATGAAATTCGGGGCGAAAATGACATCCAAGCACATTAGGATAAGAAGTACCAGCAGCGAACCCTCCTTTCGACTCGGGCAGTTGTACAGTAAGAGATAATTGCAGGGCTAATTGAGTTTTACCGGTACCGGCTTCTCCATAAAACTGCGTAATACCACGGCATGCAATGCCCCCTCCCAGTAGATTATCAAATTTGGGGCACCCAGTGGTAAGGAATTTTTCACCGCATTTCTTCTCTTTTGCCGATACTGTTACATTCAATTCATAACCATTAGGATTAATATACTCCTTTCTCGATGGCAATATTATTACAAGAGTACCGAAATAGTCCCCCATTGTTATTGGAATCTCCGTGCCTTGTTGCATTGCTGATAGTATGATAAACTGATATAAGTACCATAGATGGTTAACTGTATCCGTTTTAGGCTTGCTGATTTTAATCCCGCGTAACTGATTCTCGTTTTAGCAGTGCTACTACAGCACCACCGAAACTGTTGTGGTTATCACAGGATCTTGATGGATTTTAAAGGATTGAAAGACACAGATGCATTATTATTAATTTTTTGTGTATTTTACAAAGATCAATGGTCTAATGATAAACTGTACAGACATTTAACAATGCAGTTTTACTTCTTTTTTGCCACTTTCTCCTTTCGTTTTTTCACATGTTTCTTCAATTTTGTTTTCCTCTTCTCAGCCTTTTCGTCCTTTGCCGCTTTTTTCCGAGCCTTTAAAAAAATGCAATTATATTTACACAAAATTTGGGGCATAACTGCACACACACAATTATAAAAAAAGATAGTTAAGTTATTACTTTTTTACTGTCAGGACTTTCATTCCGAGGCCGAGCGCAATTCACGAACTTTGATTGACTTTTGTCATCATCCTCATTGTCTGAACTCTCGTCTTCTGAATTTTCAGTACCTTCGGACGAAGCTGTATCTCTACTTTCACTATCTTTTTGCTTATCTTTTCTAGTAAGAACTTCAGGCATATCTACAGGTTTGGATAGATCTGCTTTCAAACCAATTAATGTTTTATAAATTAAGTTCTCTCCGGATTTAGCAAGCTTAATGTCTCGCTCAATATCAATGACCTAAACATATGATTAATAAAACAAGTTTAATATTACTAGCAATACTTTGATTTATCATTCCTATCACTTGTGACATACCTGTGTCAATCTTTGTGGAATATATGCTTGTTTAAATACTTCCTCTTCAACTTGTTGATTTGAATCTGCAGAATTCTCATTTTCTTGGATTATATTCTCTGACATTGCATCAAGATATTCATCCATATTTTCTTGTGTTATTGTGGGATCAGTTATAAAGTTGAATAGAGCTTTAACACTCATTACACCAACATCATTCTTCTTAAAAAACTCTAAAATTCAGTCCTTTATTAGATTAATATTTCTTAATTGGGTAATGCTAGGAACGAAAAAATGTGCTCTTTTTTTACCGGTGATGTTTGTACAATCCTTCCTAAGGAACTCAAGAGCCATTGGATGATCGTGTTCGACCGATTGAGATACATCAATTATTATAATAGATTCATCGTAATATAACATATTATATTCACTCAAATCCGCATGCACAAGCTTGCATTTGTTATACATCTTCCACATTGTTTCTATACATTCTCTATATAGTTTACGTGGTTTGGATGATGTAAGTACAGCGTCCTTCAATTTAGGTGATGGCCAACCATTATTCCCAATAAAGTCCATCAGCAATACATGGCTACGCAATAGAATAGGTTTAGGAGAAGTAACACCTCCTTGTTGGAGACGTATCAAATTTCTATATTCTTTTTCTGCCCAGGTCCGCACCATTTTTCGTGGATTGTGCCGGCAGTATCCATGACGAAAACGGAATTCGCCAGTGACGTACTTGTCGCGATCTTTGAATTGCAAAATCGAAGTTTTGTATATTTTTATTGCAAGCTCTAGACCAGTCTTTGATGTAGCATGATAGACATTTGCTTCTTTGCCAGTAGAGATGCAGCCATTGATCTCAGCAATTATACCTTGATTGAGTAATTTAAACAATATCATTCTGGTACGTGGATCTAGAACTTGTTCGACTGTCGCTCTATCATGTTTATCCTTTGTTCTAAGGCGACCTTTTTCAGTCTGTTTATCCTTTTCAATGAGAACGTTTGTTACATGACCCGGTAATGATGGACCTTCATACTTTTCCACATTTATTTTATTGGAATACCGTCGAAACAACTTATCTGTTGGCTGGTAATTTGTAATTTTATTGGAGGCATTCTGAGTATTAGCATTTTGACTATTCATGTTTTTCACAACTTTTCGCCCTCCTGTATTGTCATCTTCTATGTCCCAATCATAATCCTCATCTTCCACATAATCATCATCATTTTCATCGTTTTCAACATGATCATCATTATCAGATATATGTAGCTCACTAAGTTGCGAGGGAAGAACACTCCCAAATAAAGGTCTTCCTTTCGATTTCTCAACCCTAAAATATGCTTGTGATTAGTATCAGAATGAAAAATATTTCGGGGTTTATACCTCATCTGTACGTACATTATGTCTGTTTCTTCAGCATCACTGAATTGACCGTCTAACAGATCTGCCATCCTTACACAATTATTAATGTTAAATAATTGGGAAGCTTTTACGAAAATAACTCTTGTTAGTGTTCTATTGTGTCTACTTGTCAGCAGGTACAAGTTTGTAGATTCACTGTTTTAATAGACGTACAGATTTATTTTTTATAGGCGTTTTCAAACACTGCTAATAGGGTTTCGAAAATGAAAGGTGTTTCTTATTGCAGCGTTCTATGGGTTCCATGTATTCTACCGACCATGGGAACCATGTGCGATGCTTGCATCCCGGATGGAGGTCAGTATTGAAGCAATATGATGCAAATGTTTTGGAATGAGTACGTAGCGTAGCCCCCGCTGACAATCGAACTGAATCGAACCACACAAATGCAACCTCTCAATTTTCCTGCCGGTGCGGTAAAGGTACGCCAAATTACTGCTAGGGTCGCTAGTTTAATATTCCACGCCACATTCGCTATCTAACCGCTACATAAATGTGTTACCACATACATAGACACGTATATCAACACATATGAATAATGTTTGTTTATTAATTATTCTATCAAAATGAGAGAACCTGAGTAGTATTACTCCCGATCGTAGTAATGCATGCTGTTGAATATGCATTTGTACTCAAAATTTCTATTATGCGAAGGTTTTTCTCTACGTGCTAGTGAGTGTCAGTGATACAATAATGCAATTATCGAATGTTTGAGAAATTTAAATCGGTCAACAAAGCCTTCCGCTTTTATATGTTTAATAGGTGTTAATTGGTAAATGAAATCTCACGAAAATGCAAGGAATTATGGAATCCATCAGTGCGTGTAATGCAATCCGATATGCATCGTATCGAACTGCAGCAAAAATACAAATCTTGCATAAGGAATTAAATAGTAAGCTCTTATCTCCCTTTGAATTCATAACACTAAATCATTTTTCACGTTCTATAATGTGTGTACTTTCAGTGCAATACGTTCAATTGGAATTGGTAGCTGGAGTATTTGAGCGTCATAGACTATCCATTACTGAAAACTCTGTTAATTTGGACCCCAGTGAGATTGAAGATGTCCTATCGGATATTTACTTTGCAGCGTGCAAGGAAACCAACGCAACATTCAATGTTGATTTCACTACAAAACTTGCCATAAATTATATACTAAATACTTTTGACAAGTAGGTTTTTGACTTCTAATCTAAAATGAAGAAATATATTATTACAATGAGCTGTTTTGTTACTATAGACGGTGTACAGGGAATGTTTCTGTATTTTCTGTAAAGCTTGCACTAATTTTGATATGCTCTGGAAAGTTACAAGAAAAGTATGGATATTTGTACCATCAGTTAGCAGATCATAATGCATGCTTATCTCGAGCCAGTCTAAATATATTGTTGACCGGTATATGCAAGGTGACAGAGATGTTGGGGGAATGCACAGCGTATGGATATGAACATATACAGCCGCATATTGATAGTTGCTTTGCTAAGGTATAAATATATTTTCATTAGGTTAAATACTTTTGCAACTATGTTCTATTTAGTGACAATATGAATATTTAGTCTCAGGGTTGCCTTGGCGTGACTGAGTCAGAATTTGCAACATGGATCATTCAGGAGCCACCTTTGCTTGTATGGATTACTACTTTTAACAGAATGAAATCTGCAGAACATAGTAAGTATATTAATTATATGTGTATAAGAGCACGTTTTCATGTGCACATAAAGTAATAAAATATTGAAAATTATAATTACAGTCATCCACAACATTCGATGTTCTTCCTGTAAGATAGCTTCTATCCAAGGTGCACGATATTCGTGTTTAAAATGCACTGGCTACCATCAATGTCAGCAGTGCTTTATGTTTGGTAAAATGTCCAATAAACATAAATTAAAGCATCCGGTTCGAGAATTCTGCACAAAGGTATAATCACTTGAAAATTCACATATTTTCCATCATTTTTCCATAATAACTTAATAGTGAATAATGTTATCTAGACTACGAATCGTGAGATGACAAAATTAATTATTGAATTGATAAGAAATAAATTACGACTTTGTCCAGTGAGAACTGTCGCAATTAATGTTGAGGACCAAATTCAGGAAGCAGAATGGTTAGTTGCAGATAAGTCTGAACAATATTGGAAATTGTGTTTACATAATGGACATTTGATAATATGCGGATATCGGGATTGTGGTTGTATTTTAGTAATGAAACAAAACGCGATGATTGCTCGTCGTTAAGGAGTACCGTAAGAAGAAGGGTTCTCAGTGATCCTCAGAAGGAATTGCAAAGTATTATTTCACATTTGGAGGAAGAAAACAAGCAATTACATATGGAACTGCTGGACCTGCAGGGAACAAAAGCCCAAAGATTGCATCGTCATAGAGCCACTGTAGAATCACAGTTGCAGCGCTTGAAACTGTTGAAGGTTTGTCTGCCAACGCGGCGACCAATGCATCATTTACAAAATTGTTGATTTACAACTAAAGCGAAATTGTGGCATTTGCTCTTTAGAAATACTTATTCATTGATGGGAACCAGGCACCACAAATGATAAACCGAATGCAAAGTACTCCTATGCTACCACCAATATCATCGAGGCTTACAGCATTGCCTATAGACTTTGAATTAAGTCCAATAATTCGTCAGGATAGTAATATTGATCGGCGAAACTTTCATATCGACGATTCAAAAGATAGTATGACTGCGAACAAATTTCACACTACTCTAAATGCAGAACGCACTGATGAGGAGCTGAATACAGATAGGTCGCAACAATCCGAAGAGCATCCTAGTAGTTCTGGCTTTAGCAATTCCGAACCAACTCATATAGAATTGAGCACATGGATTGGAGGTGCCCATTTTTTTGTAAATTATTTTTTCTCTCGCTTGTATACACTTGTAATATTGATCTACATTAATACAGCAAAGAGGTCTGAATTGAATCACCCGGATAGTGGATTTTCCCAATGGTTAGGATCAGTGGAGTCCCAAGAAGATAAGCGTCCAGCAAATTCCATGCCTCTTGAAAACGAAAATGGTTCAACATTACTGTTAACCGATTCACCAATTGGAATAAATCGCGATAACACTCCATCATCATTACAAAGGCCTGATAAGCATTCACAGCATAGCAGTCTGCAAAATATACAAGGAGATCTCAATGACATACTGGACAGGCTGCAGAATATGGTTGCTGACGATTACTTACTCGATGGTAAGTCTTGATCATGATATCGTTATGTGCTTTCAGATGATTTACATTATTTTTATTTTTCCAAAATTTTGTTTACCCAAAGTATTGTTGATTTTTTAAAATTAATTTTATACTGCATATGTTATGCTTATAGAGTCTTATATTACTAATGACAATTGTAAACTAAAACGTGCTACCACAGAGATGGAGGACTTGCTCACTGGACTTATCGAAGGTATGGAATCGCGTAAAAGCAAACTCACTACGATTGTTTGAAATTTGTGTCTGATATTTGTCAATGTGCCTTATACAGTGAACTACCTTAGATTTTATTAGAACTTTCGCGGAGAAAGGAAATCTGTATCTAATTTGTAGTAAATAGCTTCCTTTATTTTGCGAGGAAGTTTTACAGTATAGTACGAATAAGGTGACAGTATACAATAGATATTCTTAGAGATAGTTCCGTCCATCTAGCAAAATATTATAGAAAGCTATGGCGTGTATTAAATGGACTTTTTTGCACTTTATGTATAATGAAAACAAGCTATCTAATGACATGTAAATGTGCAATCGATACATGCCGCGTGCTTTAGGCTCCTTTGTACTTTTTCGATATATATGAAAATACATACGAATTATCGTTTCGTAATGCTTTTGTACATCTTGATGTGTTCTCGGAAATAGATACGTGTAATAGAAATCTATTGACATATGCTTTAATTAAAATATGAACGATTATTGTCAGTCAGTAGTATCTTTCTATCTAGAGTATGTATTTGATATATATGTACGGCGATTCAGTATTATTTGACAAACTAACTCTTACTGAAAGGATAGCGCTTTATTCTTAGTAGTACCAGTGTTAGTGCAGTTGTTCAATCACATTAGGCGAAGAATGCTAATTCACGAGTAGAGCAATAGCATTAGCATCATAACATTCCATTGTCATACCAAATTTTGTCACTTATACATTCGAATGAACTTTCACATAAAAAAGTATACACAATATGCTTCATCATATTGATGAAAAGACTAGATTATAAAATGCCGTTTGTGCCAAAATCATTTAAATAGTAGTCCTTATACATCTTCAAGTATGGTAGAATGCATTACATCTGCATTCCGCTACACCACTTTTTCTGCCAGGAGTGTATCGGTCAAGTATGTGACACGCAGGTGGCGAGAAAAGTGTGACTTCTCGGATGGCAAATTCACAGTCCATGCGAATACGCGAATACCGCGCTCATGCCATTCTTGTACAACACGACTGAAATGTAACGCGAATCAAATGCATCACTTATCTAATGTTATATTTTGTAATACACACAATAAAAGGATACATACGGATTTATAATGTCCTTGTGTAAAAGAACAACAGAGACTCCCACGATGTAATAGATGAAGCGCGAGAATACCCATTCGTATAGCGCCTCCATTGTGCATGCCCCTAAATGTAGAAAAAGATTACTGTACCAGACAGCACCCAAACCATCGAGACCTTGGTATGACATCCGTGAAAAAAGTTGAGGCCTCCATGCAATTCCTGATATTATCTTTGGATCTTTTCTTCTGATCTGTAAGATAATTCACACGTTATTTGTTGTACCTGTGAATGTATTCTTAATTAAAATATCCATACCAAGTACACAATACTGGGATTGAAACTGGATATAATAGTCCTCTTATACATCTCAGGGTATTTTTTGAAAGTATCCGCAATAATTCGAATAAGCTCTGGTTTTGACTCCTTCACATCTATTATCATTCTTTGCCCATGCAACAGACATTCCTCTACTACATCGTGAAAGAGTGCGATCTTTTCTCCCCCTTTAAATTTATGCCTGAAGTAAAATTGATATCAGCAGTGCCTTTTCTGTTATTTAAAGTTTCTCAAAATATTACGCTACCTAAGTGGATGATTATATGTTATGTCCAATTCCTGTAATTCCGCCCATGTCATCTCTTTGATGCTTCCTGTTTGACCCGTTAGTCTCTCAACGGTAAAGTCGTGAAATATTATGGGAACATTATCTTTTGTAATTGACAGATCAATTTCTACTGCTGTGCATCCCTTTTCTCTGGTCTATAAAAATTAATCACATTCTTAACATAACATACATTTGATACCCTCTTTTGAATGAAATTGAAGCTTTTGTGGCATTCATTAGTAGCTACTTGATCAATAATTGAATGTCTGACATAAAGTTACAGGCATGCACCCTAGTAAGATCTATATTTATTCAAATATATTATAAAACAGTGGTTTTACATTTCTGAGAGCTGTCATGCTGTTTTCGGGAAAGTCAAATCCTGCACCACGATGAGCTACCACTCTCATGCAGTATTCTTCTCCATTACCATTATCCTCGGTTATTGAGCTTTCCCGTTTCATAAATAAGGGATTTGCACCAACTACCTCTCTTACCATACTTGACTCTGGAGGTGGTATTCTTGCTAATTTAAGTCCAATTAGAACGAGCAAGCATCCCCAAACAACCCATGGTACACAGAGATAATATACAATGCTCACAAGGGCAGTCCATGCTGATTGCAAGTATATCCACAACAAAGCACTGCTGAGAACTAGTTCTATAATAGCATACATCCTTCCGGATTATTGTTTAGTCTTGTTAAAGTTCTCAAGAGAATACGTGTGTTAAATCAGACAATGGGACATGGACTATAGCAGTGAGGATCACAATATACATTCCTTGTATGATATTGAGGATCACAATATACAATATACACTGCCCAGTCATATTACACAGATTCCTGTTTGTTCTCATGTGTCTTAAGGGCAAACTGTTTTCTGAAATCCCATTTTCCCATACTCCAAAGTTTCATTACAGCGCCGGTCATCCTTAGAGTGCTTCTGGAAATGCGATCATTTATACAGATTTTTCTTTAATGTCGAGTTATAACACTTTGCTTATTTTTTGATATGCCAAGAATAAGGTTGTGATAAACGCTATCATGTTGATTTAAAACGAATATATTTGCTACGATTAAGATACTTCATCTAATCTTAACGTATGGCCTATGATGACTGATACTGTTTAGTTGACTTACATTTTTAAGAGTATTTAACTACATGCTCAGGGGTTCGTAGTTATTCGAATTCGGTTTCTCTGCAAATTTGCGAATGGTGTTGTGTCTATCTATAATGGTTGACAGGAACGCCTGTCATAATACTATACTGTGATATAGAACAGCATAGTAGGGTAACCTGAAGATGCATTATGCGTGTGTGCTTCCATTGCCGACGATAATCAATCAATGCTGACTACTGCCCATCTATTATTGCCGCTTTAGCCGATTGCCGGCATGAAAGAGCTCATCAGACAATGATAATCAAAAAGACCCGGCTGTGTAGTAACTCTGTTGGTCATTTAGTCGAAATCCCAACACTCCACCGCAAAGCATTTTGTTTATACGGTTTATACTCTGTGTACGTATTGTATACATTAATTTCGTAGGGCCGAAGGATGGATATTATATTGCGCGAATTAATATGGCAAAAACGAAATGATTTTCTAGACACTCCAATGGCATTAAATGGAACTGATGCAAAATTCTGGAGAAACGGTATTCCGTATGATGTATTGGAGAGCAACGTGTACATCTACAATGAAGATGTACGAATGTTTGCAACAGCAAATTGTTTGTGGGGTGATAAACGGGAAAATATATTTATTGGGTTCTTTTCAGGTCCGATTAAACACGCTTGCCCTTATCGTCGAATCAAGGAAAAGTACTTTACCATTTTCGAAAAAGGAATTCGACATAATTTCTTCTTTCTTAGAATATAATGTTAGGGAGAAGTTGGAATATGTACCGTTATTGAAAAAGGCAAGAATGAATTTAACATGAATTGATTTTTCTTGAGGATTGAAATAAAACAATTATTCATTCATTTTTCAGGGTATTAAACGTTTTCATGATAGCTTAGCTGTTCTGCAAAGGCAACTGCGACAGGAAGAGAAGGCCAGGAAGTTCTTCAAAAAGAAGCAACATGAACCATTGCCAGAGGCACAAACAGCACTTGCCTTATCATTTCAAACTTCAGAGAAAATTAATGCCGACGTGGAAACATACAGACATTTCTTTAAGACTCTCCGCGATACTTGTGTGAATTCATTACATCCTGATGCTGTATATCACAAACGAAAGTCTGCTTTGCAACTACTATGCCTGATGAAAGACATTTCAAATGAGGAATTTAAGAATATGGAATGGTCTTCTAAAGAAGCAGAAGTTATATTCAAATGTCTCTTACTGGATACATATGAACAGAATAAAGCTATGGCTTTCGAGATACTCAAAGAGCTAGATATTAGTTTATTGAGATTGAATGAAGAAGGCCGTACCTCTGATGTGCTCTATGTTGCCTTGGAATTGGGAAATAGTATCAGACCAATAGACACTATAACAGCAGTCTATACAATGAAACTTTGTGTTCTGTCTCCTGTTGTACGGAATGTATTAGCCAATACATTCAATGAGATTGAATGCCCACTTGAATTGCCGGAAGCAACAGTCCTGCAGATTCTTTTATTATTGATTAAAAGATTACAGGTACAGTGATACTACAGTGACTCTTCAAACACTATCTGAACCATTTATATAATTCACATTCTTTCAGGCTTGCTATAGTGTTGCTAAAGTGGACATAGTACTAGCAGTGACCAAACACTCCATATATGGCTATATATTTTGTTTAAGGAGTTTGCTCAGCGAGTGTAATCTTGGGTATAAAAATATAATACACTATAACTAAGCAACAAATATGACAGAGATGGTAAACCCATTACTTTGTTCCAGGGTTTTAGTACAGGAGAAATTGTGGCAAAATGCAGTAGATGACGTGTTAAATCTTTGTTTTGAATTGAATAATGCAGTATCTGTAATAGTCAATAATTCCTCACCAGAGGGGCATTTACCTATGGACTTAAGTACAAATAGTACAAGGAATATGTTTAACCAAGCTCGTGACAATATGCCTGTAACTGCACAAATGGTTCTTCTTTGTTCATGGCGTACAGTTAAAGAAATCAGTTTAGTATTTGGTCTGCTTGTCACAAAGTCTTTGAAACGCGACACGGAACACTCTATGGAAGTGCTGACAGACGATCAAGTATATTTTTACACTTTATACAGAGTTAGAAATATTGGAAAAGATGAGGTATAAAAAAAAACTGTATTGCAGATTATTAAAATAGGAAAGCACTTGGTGACTTTACTTTGTGAAACAAAGCATAGAGGTGCATTTGAACAGGCACATGTAGGATTTCATCAATTATGTACGCGCTTATGGCGCCTGAAAGATTCAACCTTGAGTGATCTACCTAAATTATGGCTGCATCAGATTTTGATGGCAATAACAGGATTTACGCAAGAAAATTCGAAATTATGCGCGACTAGAAGAAGTGCTGGGGTGCCTTTCATGATCCAGGTACACAAAACTCATATATCAAGCTTGCTATTAAGTATCATGAATTTTCAAGCGTTTTTTATTTTGCAGGCATTGCTCTCTTCCGAACCTCGGTTACGGAAAAACGAGACAACAAAGACATTCCTTTCCGTTATGAACATTCTCCTTGGTTTTACGCAGTTGCAGAACAGTGATCATCTGCATGACAAAGTAAAACAATTATTGTATCATGATACAGTATTTTCAGATTGCGAGGTCTTATTTGAATCTTCTAAGTGTAATGACGTCGAAAATCCCATTCAAGGAAACTCTGCAGGAACTGCTGAATTGAAGACCCATGCTCTAAATGTTTTGAGAGCAATTTTTCGCGATTCTCAATTCGGAGAGTTGGTCGATAATTATGTTGCCAGCGGTTTAATAGCATCATTTAATAGTTATGACAGTGCAATATGGGGGGTGAGTCCATAATCCTATCATACTGTACCATTCAGTTCTAGTGTAATTCATGCTGTATTGCTTTTAGGAAAGGAATGCTGCAACTTTATTGTTCGGTGCTCTAATTGTTAGAGTATTTGGTGTTCAAAGAACCAAAGATCAAATCAACTTAACAACAGATAACAAAATGTTAGGAAGGATATTTTTCGAAAGATATCCTGCGTTGAAATCCTTTATCTTAAATCAGTTATCCAAATTCACAATTGACGATTTTAAAGTCAATGACGCTATGACATCAAATGTACATCCCATTCTTTTGCTTCTGTCGCGGCTCTATCTTAGTGAACAGTTTGACCCGATTGGTTCTTACTGGTCAGATATGATTAAATATGTTTCCGAGTGTGCCATTAGTCCAGTACACGAAACCCGCAAATTAGCCGCACGGGTATTGGTACCACTCGTTCCTAAAGCAAATTCTGCTGAGATAGTTAAACAGCTGTTGAGTAAGATTTCACGCGGCGAAAATAATGATACATCATTGAATGTGCTGCACGGCTACCTATTGCAAGTTAGTGTCAACGATATCCAAATATATGAACCTCATGTGTTTCACTCAGTATCAAAGTAAACGTGAAAATATTATGTTTTAGATACATGGGTTGGTCGAGCGCTACGCCTTTGACAATTTTTCGCATTTAAATTGGAACAATTTTGTAGTCCAATCTACGTGGATTTTAAAAGACCTGGAAAACACGAGTTGTATGCCAACGTGTTTTCCTTTGGCCAAAGTATACATCGCCGTCGTAGGAATGATCGATATTTCATCCAATGAACAGTAAGCATAGTTGACATTGTGCGATGTGTTCGAATAATAGTATAAAACGTAATCGAAATTCATTGACGTTGCAGTAACTTGTATTTGGAACACATATTTAATATTGTCGTGAACCATTTGAAACGACCGGAATTACTAAAACGTGGCCCACAGCGAGAACTTTACAAGGCGGCTGCAATGGAACTTCTGTTGTCTGTACGAAAGACGAGGACTCCGGTGTCATCTGAAACATTATTAGAAACGGATGTACTTTGGGATATATATATACGCGCCCTGGAAACTCGTGATCCTGATCTGCAACTTTTAGTTTGGTCCACTCTAAGCGAAATAGTGTGTGAAGCCCACGTCGAGGGAAATTCCAATTTGTGTGATCAGATTATTCCGATATTTGTAAGAATCGTTCCAAGTCTTCAAACACTCAGTCCCGAATTACAAGATGCAATATATGATTTTTTATATGCCAAGTTACATAATCGAGACGCTATTAATTGTAAATTGACGTCTACTATTGTTAGTACAATATTGTTCGAAATACGTCCGAATATATCTGATTATTACAAACGGGATTCATATATTCGACTTCTTGGAGAATCATACATAGTTTATTCTATAACCGAAGTCACTACTTGTTTGCCTAAAGAGTGTATCGATGAGGTTTATGAGAGCCTTTGTGACTATACTTTCGTTGGCTCATTGGATTCAGAGATGAGATCATCAGTTTTCAAAATACTACTTGAAATTTATCTCCTGGGTGCAAAGAAGGACTTTGTCGAAAGTACGTTGTAAGAGTGAAAATATTTGTATTATTTAATGCTTAGGGAACTAACAATAACAGTTAAATGATGGATACTTCGTAGGTCGAATGATGCTGTGGTGGACAACTATAATGCAACTGTTAGTTTACGACAACAGCCAAGTACGGCATGAGGCTTCAAAACTCATATGTCAAATTGGCTGCTTGACATCACCATTGTGTTTCACAGCTATGCTAGAAGCATTTGTTCGTGTATTTTGCGAACAAATGTCACAAACGCCTGTAGTAGCGTGTGTTCTATTCTTTTATTGGAGCATGTCCTTATTAGGCGACACTAACTACGAAATGGACGACACCGATGTACGTTCTTTACAGTCACTTCTTTTGAATGAATTATTATATTTCATTACTACAGTTTAAATTTTCGCAACAGGTTTTTAATAAGTGCAGAAACTATGACGTTTTCGAGCCTGTCGCGATTGCAACACTATTCGCCAAATGTTCGATTACGAAGTTCTCTAGTGCACGCGACGAAACAATCCCACCTTATGCAGTACACTGGGTAAATGGACGTTTGGGTACTGACTTCCCCGAGTGCCTCACACTCGGCAAACTCATCGAGGCTTACAAAAACTACCTGCCAAAACTCGACGGGGAGTTACGAGACATTTTGAACCCGACGTACAAAGAAAAATTACAGCAGATTTCGGCATACGAGCAATGGGACCAGTGGATTAAGAATAGTGAGAATGAATCGTGATATTTCCTTTCATAAATACACATTTCTACTTCAGAACTTGTTCCTTTCTACCCCAATCTCTTCTGGCGAGATAGTGATAGTGGAAGTCGCGCGTGAAATACGAACGGTAATTTTCGCGCGGTTCTCCGTTGGGTGGTGGGGGAAGCGCGGAGAGTGACGTAGTTGAAGCGTGGGCCGCGAGTGGTCGCCACTGTCGTAGGCCGACGTCCTCGGTGCGGCGAGAGGCAGCGAGCAGAGCAGGCAGCCAGCCAGCGAGCCAGCGAGCCAGCCAGCCAGGCGGGTGCGAGACGTCTGTGTATTTCGCGAGGTTGGACAGCGAATCCAGAGTATTTTCGCGTTTTCCGCCACTATCGCTGAGTGACCGTCGAGCCTCCGTGTTGGTCGCGGTCGGTGGTTCACGTGTACCAAGAGCGAGAGCGTCCGGTGGGCTGCGCGCAGGTTAGAAGCGAGGAAAAAGGTCGGGGAAGCGCGAGAGAGAGCACTGGCAGAGAGTGGCAGTGCGTGTACCAGGCATGGAGTGGACTCAGTGCGCCCGTTTCAAATCATTACGGCCCGTTACCGCAGTGCTCCACGACCCGAGGTGAGTAGCGCAGCCACCTTTTACCATAGACACGCACGATCGCACTCTCTCTCTCCCCGCATACCTCCACACCGAACTGCCACTCAAGGCAACATCTCACTATATCCCAGTCGAGTCTCCTCGGTCCTGCCCGTACGATTCGAGCAGCTTTTTCACTGGCGAGCAGCCGCATGACTATGACCTACTTGTTGGCTCAACTGTCATCCCCTCGATCGGAGCGATTCCTTGCGTGCACGAGCCCTTTGTCACCGTCGGCGCGCGGCCGCCGCTCTCGCACTCGGCTCTAGACTTGCCAGTCTTGCTCTGCTTGCTTAAGTAAGAGTATGCAGTACGAAAGGGAAAAGGGGTATCGGTAGCGCGCTAGGGGAAAGAGTGAGGCGGAGCTGGCTGAGACGGAGTGATCGAAAGAAAGATAAAGATCGAACGAGAGGGAGAGCACAGCGAGGAAACGAGTTTGAAAACTAGCATTGCCACTCCGGCTGACTGAACGTCCGCGGCTCCTGAAGTGCGTTCACGCTCCAAACGCGGAATCTTAAGTAGCCTTCGCGCTTGATCAACTAACGGAGCTTCTCGAACGATCCTACTTGACCCGGCTCTCTTTCTTTCGCCTCTTGCCCTCTCGATCTCTCATCCCGTGGCTTCTCCCTCGCTGCACGCCTTGGCCGGGCCTCACTCCCTCGCTCGCGTCTCCCATACATCCTCTCTTTTACTCTCTCGCCATCAGAGAAAGGTCATCGGTCTCTCAAATTCGTCTTTTGTCCACGCCTTCACGAAGCCTGTCTGCCGCTCCTCGGCGACGACCACGCGCTCCCAGAGACCTTTACTTCGCTCCTGAGATCCGTCTCCGAGCGATCGGTGCCATTGGGACGGCGAGTCGCCGTCGCCGTCGCTGTCGCCGTCGCTGTCACCGTCGCCTCTCGCCAATGACAGTTCCTCTAATCTCTGCTTGGCTTGCTCGGCGCACTCGGGGAAATTGGCCTAGATCAGTGCCGCCCGCCCGGCAGCCTGCCACGCTCATTTTCCCACCCGCTCGCCAATGTATACTTGTGTCACTTTCTTCGCCGCACGATTACGCTTCTTTCGCGCGGAGATCTGAATGAAAGCGGGCGGAGTTTCGCGCGTTCTATTTTCTTCCTCTGAACTTGTCGACGAATTCGAACGCCGCCGTTTGGCGGGTAAGGGTTTCTGGCATTGCGTTGAGGCAAGTTGGCTAGTTTTGATCACAATACAAGAGAAATGTACTTGAGAGATTAATGAATTAATTTCTCTGTTTTTCTATTGAATGTGTTATGATATCATAGTTCGATCTTACGGGCCCGGGTCTTGTAAATGGGATATTAGAATAGGTTGGTCACAAGTCTGGCTTTTCGGGAGACCAACTATTGCAAAGTTAGCATTTGCAAGAACAATTACCTTCCCTCCTCCGCGCATGGCGCGGCAATGATTGGCCGAAACTCTCGCCGGGAGGCCGAGGGGGGAAGTTAAAAGTTGGTGGCAACGGCGGACAATGCGCGCGCGACAACAGTCAGAATGCTTAGATCGCTTTTACACGTAGCGTCGTTCCCCGAGATATCTCTAGCGCGCGCTCGCCCGTCGCTCGTTCTCCGCTATTGCCGAGGAACGAAAGAGCCAGGAAAGAAAGAAGTAAAGAGAGGGAGAGGAACACACGCTGCGCTAACATTGATCCCCGTTGACAAAGGGCGAAAAGGAGGAAACGCGGAGAAAGAGAGGAGAGAGCGCAGCAAGACTTTCCGGAGTCGTTGCGGCTTGAGAAACGCTGCTGCTGGTTACGGCGAGCTCTAGATAGAAAGGGCATTATGTGGATGGCTAGAAGCAGCGTCTGGTAACGAGAGCGGACTCGCATTGTTCCGCATACCTGACACTCTTAATAAATGATGATAAGGAATATGCCGTCCCATTTGATATAACCTCCTATTTGCCCTCCGACTCTCCTACTTTCTTCTTCTCTTCCCTCTCGACCCATCTCCTTCTTTCCCTTAAGGTCGTCCTACACGATGCGAGAAAAATACTTGCAGCGGGGGCTTCGCTTATAACAAATACCACACACACCATGAAATTCGTGCGTAAATGCACACATACAACTACATTTTTCCTCGCTGCAAGTACCCCGGGCTCAAACGATTCTGTTAGTTTCTCAGCTTTGTTTACATGGCCATTTCTAACAGAATCGTTCCAGCAGGCTGTATTTCAGTTCCATCCTCTAGAAACAACTTCCCTAACACCCCCCCTCGATACAAATAGCCAATTCCCCCGCACATCGGCTCCAAAAGCCGCGCAAATCAAAAGCCGGCAAACGCACGCGCGGCGGAAAAACACTTTGAAACAATGGGGGGAAAGGTGATACGCGAGGGGCAGCGTGTATATGCGGGTGTTGCCGATAAGCGGTACATCTGTAACGATCGCGTATAAGCGTGCCCCTCCGCAGTTCGCCTTTATTTACCCAGTCGAGTGCGTGTACCTGTAGGCGGCGTAATTAGCAGAACACGCGGATCGATCTGTCGGCTTGGCGAGTCGCGGTAAAAGGGCGCCGTTAATCACTCATTATGGCGGCCAGTGTTCCTTATCGAGTGGAGTCCACAGGGCCCGGCGAAGGTGTGGGTGCGAGAGGGGTGAACGAACTTGGTCATTGTGTCGGCCGAAGAATAGATCCGCTGCTTGAGAATCCGTGTGTAGAAATCCCTGTGGTAGTCGGGCGAGTAATCCGGATGACGGTATTAATCAATCTCATCGATTTCTTAGTTGGCCGGATTAGCCTAGTGAGCCTCTCACTGCTATCCCTAGGTATATCGGGCATTCTTTCCCTGCAATGTGAATGGGGCTTTGCTGGCTGGAGGTTCGCGGACTCCTCGGGTATTAATCATGCTGCAGATTGCACGATATACGTGTCGAGATAGTTGGTAGGAGAGTTGCGGTGGGGAGGTCTTTATTGGAGCGGGCGGGCGGGGGGAGGGCGAGATGGCCGGTTAAAGAAAGGCCGATTGCGAGAGGCACTCACGTGCCCAGGGTCTATTTGTTTTGGCGGGGCTGTGCGCTCCGGCGGCAACCTGCTGCCGTATTATTTTGACAATAACGCTGCCGGGCCACGCGAGCCGCCGCTCCGGAACTACACGCGCCGCGAAATTTATGCCGACTGCATGCACCGCGCTGCTACCGACACCGGCGACTACGTGTAATCAGTGGATGTGGATGCGCTCGTCGATTACAGGAAGCGAGCCTCCCTTGTCAGTGGAGCTTCAATGATATTGGAGTGCGAATGCGAATTAACGCTTCGCCGTCGCCGAGTGCAATATCCCTCGAAATTGGACTTTGGTGACAGTCGAATTGGAGGGAAACGGTATTCGTAAAATGGTGTATTGACCGGTAATTCTGTAGAGTGAATTACGGATTATTAGTGGCGCGAAAGTCGGGAGGTCGAATAACAGAGTGGTGTTAGGCGGAGAGGATTTTCCAGTTGCGATGAAACGTCCGCCGGCGAAATGGAGTTGATGGGAAGCCGACGGTAATACGTTTCCTAGCCACCGGCCTCCATCGCGCGCGGCGGCAACGATGGACCGGTAACGCATTCATCTCCAATTAGCGCGCATCCTTCATAATCCATTGGTGGCGCGATATTCGGCCACCGGGCGAAGCCGGCTCTGTCAGGGGCCTGAGAGGGAGCGTGCAGTCGCTCCTCCTTCCCCACTGTCCAGAGACCAGAGAGACCTCCAGACTCGTGTTGGCCTTTCGACCGCGGCGAAAACCTGCCTTCCGGTTTTGCGGTCGCAGCAGCCCTCTGTCTGCCGATCTCGCGAGAGCCTATCATCATTCGGGCCCCGCCAATCTCCTCGGCTTCCCATCCGGTCACACGTGTGCACGGGAACCCCGTAATTCCGATCTTGATTCTCTGATCCCGCCAGCCGCCCTCGTGGCTGGGCCGGCTTCGTCTATAACGAAATATTGCGCTGCCACTCGATGTAATCCCGTTATTAAAGCGGCTCATGATATCTCTATAGACTCTCTGCGAACTCACCCCCCGACGCGCGTTGTAATTTCACCTGGCTCCATACGCCAATATAAATCTACCAACGAGCAAAATTCGATCTGCGCCCCGCAGATATGTACAGGGTGAGTCACTTACTTTCCTTTTAATCATCCCCTTCACACTCGAGTTCCAATTATTTCCATTATTCGCACAATTTGATATTAGAAATATATTTTCGTACGTGGAAGAGACTCGGTAAAGACTCTTTTATATGAAAATTATTGAACACCGTATTAATTATAAGATTTTCAACGGCCTACATCCATCATTGATGACTCAAAGTCAAGTGAATCACCCTGTATGTACACCCCCCTCGATGTACTGTTTATACCTTTGTTCAAGTGCGGTTTCAAACAAAGCGTTTTTTTTTAAATCCAACTACGACGAAGCACAGATAAAAAAAACCTACCCGTGGGGATTTACCATGAACCCGGTTGGCCAGTTAATATCTTAATGGGGAAGATATCCAAGTTGCCGTGGCTGGTTTTCCCTAGCAATCCCACCGGCACTTTGATCCGCGTTCCACCTTGTCATCTCCCATCCGTGACAGTCTCGCTTCAAACAGCTGACGAGAGGGAGTGTACACGCGAGCCGTGTTCTCTGCCAGCGGTTACGTGTAATGTTTTCTTTGATGGCGCGTTGGTTAAATTGTTTTCGGTCTGGTACGATTGGCCGTTCCGGGCGAATGACTCGGGAGGTCGGATAGGAGCGCTCAGCAGGATTGTGCGGATGGCTATCTAGTCGGTCCTCTGAAATTTGATCTTTCAGCTCGCCCCGCGCGTAGCCGGGCCTTGTAATTCGAGTGGGAGAATGAAAATTTCACATAGCCCGCTATACCTGCACGTGTCACTTTCGATATCTGTTTTGAGAAGGGCTTCATTTTCACGGCGCAGCCAAGCTTGGCCGATATTGGCTCTCTCACTCTGCCGCTCTCTCGGCCGCTTCGTGTCTGTTTCGCGGAATATTGTCTACCTGCCGGTAGCTGTTGCAATCGATGCCAGTTCAGCAGTTCTAAATTATTATCGACACTCTGCCAGAGCAGCCCTGGGGTCTTCCCTCTACGTTTTACGAGTTGTAAACGGAGCCAGAGAGAGAGAGAGGGAGGGAGAGAGAGCACGTTGTATAGCCGCCTCTCCTCTTACGTAAAGAATTAACCTTTCCCGAAGGGTAATATCTAATAAGCACAGGTAAAAGCGTTGCTCCGGCGGCTCGAGCTCGCCAGACTTGCCAAATAAACCCGCGCTCGCGAGAGCCTACACCTTAATGTCTTCCCCTAATTATCTCGAGAGGGCGAGCGCACACCCGGCCGGGCAGATTCGCGCTCCTTTGAGACTATCTTTAGCTCCCGTTCGAATTAGCCCCGCTGATGAATCTCGGAGGAGAAGCCGGCATTTCATTTGACTTCTCTCGAGGGCGGTAATACGAGCCGTTGGTAAACACGAGTTACGTGGCGGGTGGTATCGAATGTATCGAATGGTAGGATGCTCGAGCGAGTTTTTCCTCTGCCAAGGACGCCAATTGTGGAATCGGCTTACCCGGTCACCGCCGCCCGGTTAATCGGTCTAACGAGCGTCGACCCGATTCAAAGGGCATCGCCGCGTAATAATTGACCTGGACTAAGTCCATCGGGGAGGCAGAGTTTCCCCGCGAGCTAAAGGCAAATCGAATGAGTCCACGAGCGCGGGGATTTCGGCGCGCCAGGCTTAAAACTCCTCGAAACGAGCTGTCAGAAACTTTTAAACTCGATTCACTTTACTCTCCCCTGGCAGCTCTTTTCTGCGTCGGGTGCTCGTTGCGATTGCTTCCCCTCCTCGCTCATCTCCATCCTCATGGCCTCTCCGCGTCGTCCCACTCATCGGCCCCTTGTTTCGGTGATCGTAAACTTGGCGAAGTCGCCGCGTCTCTGGAGAGACGGCGAGTGTCTCGCCGGAAGATGTGTCGACGGTGATTGCCGCTGGAGTCGATGCCAGTGGAGGGAAGATGATGTCCCGGGCTGGAGGAGTGCGCCGTCGCGCTGTACAAACGATCGCAATCTACGGCAAACAGAGCGCGCGCCGGGCGGAGCTCAAACACGACCGTGAACTTGACTCTGGGCTTCTGGCTTGGCGGGGCTGCCCAGTGCAAACACAATATAAGGGCAAGCGCCGCCGGAAATTTGTCCTGAGCTAAACGCGGTAGTCTGGAATCAAAGGGTACCCTCTGGCCCTGCTCCCCCTCGGCTATGGCCCTCCAAGAACGCGTAAGGCCTGCTGTCCATCGAGTGTTGAACCTTGCTCGAACTCTCTGCCCTTCGGACTTCCGAGTATCGAAGATAGCGATCGAAATTAGCCAAGGATCAAACTGACAGGATCTCACCCGCGGACGAGGGCCACCAGTAGGAAGCCCTCGTCGCTGGTTAATCAAGACAGATTTTAGATTAGCCAACTTTTTGCATGGCAAAGTTGGCGCGAGGGTTATCGGCAACTCGAGTAGCCGAGTCCCCGGGGGACGCGAGCACAGTTTCACCTAGACCGGAATCCCCGGTGAAACAAAAATCGTAATTACTGGAGCGAGAGCGCGATCGGCCGGGGAAGTTCCGGTCGAGCGGCCCCCGCGGCTCCACCCCCCCCCCCCGCGTCTCGTTTTCCATTCGTTTTACCGGGGGCGTAAATTTCCGGGGGCCCTTGCCTCCGCCAGTGCTCCCTGTGCCATCCGCAATTAGCATCGGCGACGCATTCGCCTCACGTATCCGCGGGATAGTTCCTTCGCACGCGACTCTCTCGCCTTTTTATTTCTCTCCACTCTCGCTTGCTCCCTCGCCCGACGCCGGGAGAGCGAGAGAGCGAGAGGGCAGAGAAAGGAGAAAAGACTGGGGCTCTGGCAGTGGCGAAAGACGAATAGAATGGGAAATAGAGACACCTTTGAGAGCGCAGGAACGTGTGCGCACCGGCGGATTGCATACAGCCCTTGGCAACTGCAGTTCTCAGCGGTGCAGACGCGTGAAAATACGCGGACGAAAAGAACCAGTCGAGAGTTAGAGAGCGGAAACCATCGGCGCATATCACCCGCGGATATTCTCAAATGTGCGAGACGAATCTTTGGTCAATATGCTTCCTCGCCGCTTTACTCGCACTAATTAAGCGAAGCTTCCGCGATTGGTTTGAGCAGCGAGTTAGCCGCTCGAAGAATCCCAGTGTGGATCAGAGGCGCTAATGGATCGTGAACTCTTGGAGACTTTGCTCTAACGAGGGCAGTGTTTACGAATGTTAATTCGTAACAGCTGCTTCGCAACAAAGTGCGAGCGGTCGGGCGACGTTTCTTCCAGTCTTATCCGCAAGCTCGGCGTGCACCAGCCGGTGCATTGAATAACGTGCATCGCATCGGACATCGCGCTCGACACTCATGTGACAAGAGTAACGTCGCTCGTATTAGATCACGTTCACTGCGCCGCGACGGACATCCTGGCCTCTCGGACAAGCCGACTCACGAGACATGCTGACTGTCTGACGCCAGGCCAGACAACAGCTGAATCGCCGAGCTATGGGAAATCGTATGGGAAATGCGGGGAAAAACAGAGAATGGTCGTATCGGCATTGTCTCCTGGAAAATTTGAAGGGTTGGGGGCGGGGGGCTCCTTTGCATAGAGGGTGTTGAATAAATTACGGGACGCAGGGCTCCGGCGGTGGTTTACCGGGGTGTCGTGTCCGCCGAAAAGAATCGCATTCGTTCCACTCGGGGATATCTATCGGCCCATAAATAATACATAGCGCAGAAGCAGCCGTGAATCCTACAAGGCTCCGCGCTGGATGGGAATCCCGGGGAAGCATAAGCAGAGATATACGTGTGGGATCGTTGCGGCTTGCGTCTTTTTTCGTTAGGAAAACTTGCGCCGGAAGTTTTACACGCGTCCGCTCGCGCCGGGGCCTCTTGGAGCGCCGGATACGCCCGGCCGAGCGTGCGGATTCGCCGCTCGAGTAGATGCTGATACATACGCAGAGTAGGTGCACGTGAGTCCTGGCTGCAGTCAGTAATTGCGCGTGCAACGAACGAACGGGCGAGCCCTTGGAGCGTGGGGGCCGATGCACCGGCGGCTTTATACTTTGTTGCTGCGCGGGAGAGCGATGAAATTGCACGAGGAAAGGAAGACTGGTGTGCAGCCTGTGCACACTGCGCGCTCTGCCTCTCTGCTCGTCCCTTTCCCGGGTAAACTGGGCTGGGAGAGTAGCTGTACTACGATAGCGAGACGATAACATCTAGTTTTCACGAGTCCGCCGTGCTGCCCTTACTGGAAAACTAACCTTCTGATACTCCCTCCCTTTCTCCCTGCCTTGCGCTCTATCGAGCGCCAAATAATCCCCTGCAATCTATGCTACCTGCTACTCGATGGACATATACCGCCACCGGCCAATTTCGCTCGCGACGAATTTCATTTGTCGCCTCCCGCGTGACGCACCTGCCACGCACAGGCCGCGGGTCTACTCTCCAGAGATATTCCCGTTTAATTTGTCAGAGTGTTTTTTTTATATTATATATACATAGTATATATCGGAGAGGAAAATATCGCACCAATTGGGACGACGCTTTTAATGCATCGGGATGAATCCCCCCGACCGAACAATTTTCGCGTGCGCCGCGCGACAATTTTAATATTGCGTAATGTAATTTACCAATTGGAGGATAATTTGAGAATTTCCTAGGAGGGCCGCGGCCGAGGGGAAATTCGCTGACATCGGGACTCGAGCGTTGAAATAGATTTTGTAGAAAATGGGTGCCTGGCAGCAGGTAAGGGGGTGGGGGGTGGAAAAGGTGGCCTCCAGATTGCCGAGGGTGCTTTCGCCGTGCAATGCCAGGCGCGTTCGAAAGTTAATTCGAAATTTATTCATGGACACCACGGGGCCACCTTCTTCCGCGAGGTCTAGCTAGAGTGAGCCACGTATTATGTATGCCACCTTGAGTATAAGTCGCTCTCGCGTAGGCCTCTGTACCGGGGGAGGGTGCGAGCAAGTGAACGGGCCGATGTGCCATCGGTGAAGCAGCTCACTTTAAAGGACAGCAGCTCCGTCCTATGAATACGTAATTTTATTACAATTAAGAATGAAGTCCCGCCGATCGATTAAGCCTTCATTTTCGCGCCCAGGCTGTGCTCCGTCGTTCGAGCCGGCCTAAATTACTTAGAATTCTCTCGCACCATGGAGCCCGTGGGCTAATTAATAAAGCACGCCCAGAGGAAAGCAGCAGCCCTCTCTTAGAGGGCCGTCATTATTAAAATGTGATTTGATTTATTTCACGATGCCGCCCCTTCTCTCCCCCCCTTTATTATTATTGGATATTATCGCCGACTTTTGCACGGATTCCTTATGGCACTCGTCTCTCGCGGGAGTGCCGTTCCACTTTCGCATGCCCGCCCCCCGCCCCCAGAAATCTCGCATATATATCGCGCACACCCCCGCTGCGAAAGTGGCTTCGCCACTCTTCCGCCCGCGAATACATTCGCTGGTGGGCGATAAAAAATCGCTCGGCGCAAACTGCGCGCCGCAGGATTCATCTCGCGGAGAGACAGCGAGATTTACGCGTGCACTGCGTATTCAGATTCGCAGCGAAGCACCGCCGGCTGTTATGAGGGTGCGCGGGCGCCGGGGGTGGCGGGTCCGAGAAACACTCCTTTCATGAGAACGACAATCCGAAAGGTACACGGCTCGGGGGCTGGGAGAGATATCGCTTCCTCGTAAAACCGGTGATATTACGCTGTCCCCATTCGATCGAGCATACACACGTAACCCGCTCCACCTGGGGATCCTACACACCATTGATTTATGGATCAATACTCGCTTGATAGCTGACTCTATTGAAACTGGACCGCGTTCCAGTTCGTTAAGACTTTGTTGTCGGTGGTTCTTTAAACATTCAGTGTTCTGGATGTCGCCGTTTGGCTGTATCGACCAGATTTTTTTACGTCATTCTTTTTTTAAAGTTTCCCAATTTTGTTGAACTTCTCGGTGTTGGATAATTTTAGCATTATAACCAGCCCAAATTTGGTAGGCTATCAACTCTTACCACAAATCGGTGAATAAATCCCTTAGGGACCACGGGTAGTTCCCTTAAAGATTGAGTTGCCCCCGAATTCCCTTTTTCTCGCACCATTGACTTTTCAGCGGATGGAAGCTCGTCAGAATCTAATTTGAAAAGTTCATCCTTATCGTAGGGAATATGTGTCGTCACTGGAATCCTTGGCAGGCGAACTCGGACAATTTTCTCGGGGTGATTCTTGCACGCACGAGCGGCCAATCGTGACGGATAAAAATACACGCGCGTCGCGTATGTACACGTGTATCGGCACGCCTGATGGAACGTGGGCGAGTCTGAGAGCCCAAGGATCATTACCGATTTGTTACGAGAGTGCCGTTGCATAACAGCCGGCCAGAGGCGCACACTGTATTCTTGGAGGACTGTCTGCTGCCGAGCGCGAGCCCGAGTAATATCAACTTCTTGGCCAATGCGGGCCTATCGATGTTAGTTCAAGCCACCAACCTGTTTTTCCTTCCTTTGTCGCGAGGTTCGGCGGGACCCGACAGTATCTAATACATCGGCGGCAGGGACGAGGACGGTCTTTATCGGAAGCCACAGGTAGCCCGGTGTTCGCAGCGAGAGCGCCAGGAGTATCGTGTTGTCGCACGAGAGGCGCAGATGAGTGTGCGGTGCAAGGGGGAAACTAGCGAGCGAGAGTAGAGAGTAGAGAGCGTAGAGAGTGCGAAGTGCAAAAGGGAAGGTGCGAGCACAGTGGGACGAAAGACAGGACGGTCGGACGGGACAGGGGTGAGGCAGTCGAGCAGCCCGGCACAGCCAGACGAGAGAGTGTGTAAAAGGCTCACGACCCCGCACACTGCCCGCTCAAACTCAGCCGCCGCGCCGGTCGCTGCTGTTATTTCTAGACGAAGATTCAGTTTCCGGCCGCGCCGCCAATTTGTATAATTACTGTTTTCTCTGAAAGCACCGGCCGGACCCGCCGGACCCGCACTCTCTCTCTCCCCCGGTCTCTGTCCCATCAAACCCAGCGCTCGCCCGAGAAAAACTTTCTTTCAGCCGACGACCCTTTTTCCCCGACGAAAACAGGAGGCGATGCGCCCCGGCAGCCTCTTCGCTTAATTACGCCATGAACACACTTTCTTCCTTTAATCTTGCCTCCCGCCCCGCCTCTCGTCGCTCGCCGGTCTTAGCATTCCATCGCCGGTAATCCACGACTGGCTGAATAATCGCGCGATTAATCTCGCGGCAGGTGTTGCGCCGGAAAGCCGGCGGAAAGTCGAGGGAAAATGTAAGTCGGGGGTTGGGGGCCGGGGGGAGAGAGAATGCGGCGGGAGCGTCGCCTGCAACAAATAGTCGTCGCGAGACCGCAGAAGTAGAATCGGGTTACCGACGGTGGCCGGCCACTTAAACTTAATTCACGGCCGTGCTTCTAATCCGGGAACTGGAAGTCCCTTGATTCATATCCATTAGGCCGGTGAGTCGCGTGCGTGCGTTAAATCCGTGTCTATCGGATACGTACAACGTGTGCGGTGTGTAGAGGAGAGTATGCATTCGCCCTGTGTTTTACACGCGCGGGTACATTGACACGGTGGCGGCTGGGCCGAATGCGTTCTTTTGCTTCGTCGCTGCTAATACCTACCACTATCGTCTTCCTCAAATGGTGCTACATGAATTCGAGGATTAATTATATCAGCCGGCGGGGGCGAGGCCGGTATTAGGAATTTTTATCCCGCCAAGAGCGTCGTATGTTGGCCTTAAGGGAGACTTAATAAGAGTTTCTCCGCTTCGACTCCCATAAGAAGAAAGGCTGGATGGCTGTTCACGGCCGGCCGTTTCCACTTATTCCAGGCCGCTTATCGTTCGTCGCGAAGTCGTGCATTTTTTTTCCCCCTCCCGCTCTTGCACGTGAAAGAAGCTTACTGCGCGGAGAGCGAGCAAGAGGCGAACGTGTATCGTTCGCAGTAATTGCGGCTGGGCTCGTTGTGCGCGCCACCCCCTCGTCCGGTTTTTCATTTGGCCCTTTTTAGTGTCGCGACCTTAAAATAAACTCGGTGGCCCTACCAGCCGAACTCCGCTGTCGCTCTCCGCTTCTACGTACTCCCTCTCTCCTTCTCTCTCTCTCTCTTCCTCTCGTTTCTTCCAGCGCTTCTGCCCGCTACCCTTTGCGCCACTCTCTTTCCGCCTCTTTGTGAGCTTCCGTTTGCATCCTGCTCGCGGTCTCTCTCTCCCTTTCTCTCCCTGTCCCTCCGAACGAGAGACGAATGCTGACACACGCTGCCCGGAAGGAAGTGGAGTGCGGACGGGCGAAGGGACAGAGAGCGAACGAGGGGGCACGAACCGAGCGCTCTCTCGCCGGGGGACGCAACCCGGAGAAGAGTTACAGCTTTCAATTTAGTAGAGCAAACACTCGGCGCGGGCTAATGTCGTGCCTTCCATCTCGCGGCGAGCGCGACCTTATCGAGAGCGAGCATCAACCAGTCCCCGCGACTTTTCCATTTCGCCTCTAATACTAAGAACGCGACCCAATGAGATTCTACGCGACTTTTTCCTCTTAGATCTATGCATTTTTGTTCCTTTATTACGAGAATTGCGTTCATTCTCCTCCAAAGCGACCCTTATGCATTTTCCCGCCATTCGCTTAGCACCCTGAACGGTTAACGAGATGAGAAACTTGTACGTAGCCGCTGAGGAATGCGGAGACCCTCTGACTTACACGGTGGCATTCGCCGATTTGATTCGCAGGTTGCCGGTAATCCGTGAGGGCGAAGTGCTCCCGAGCGAGGATGCTCCTCTCAGCGCGTGAGGGGTTCGTCGAGACAGTGCTGCGATGGCCGCGGACTCAGCCTGATCTCGGGGACGCCGAGAGGACAGTGTCGCCGTGAGCTGAGAGATGTGCTGAGACTCTGCCCCGAGGGAAACAGGGAGGACCCGGAGATCTCAGAGTGCGTCGATAAAGGAGAAAGTGTGAGAGAGCGAAAGAGAAAGAGCGAGAGAGAGAAAGGGATCCGCAATGGACGAAGTACGGGGTTCGCCGGCCAGACGACTCTCGCAGATCCTCGATCCGATCGCCAGGCTAGCTACGGACTTCGGCTCGAATTCCGCACCCTGCAGTCCGCGCCTTGGGGTCAGGACTCATGACGCGGCCGTGCAAGCCAGTGCAGCTGCTGCCCACCTGAACGTATCCTCTGGCCCAGCCTCCCTTGGATCCCCCGGTAAGTCCTGCACATATTCCACATTCATTAGCAGAATATGCAGATGGCTAGCTGATGAGAACACTTATGTAAACATTTAACGAAAACGGGGATATTTCCTTTCCAAACAGGTACGAGCGATCTTGGTCGGCGACAGGGTAGCGATGGCGGCCGCGTAATTGCAAGTGGCTCGGAGAGTCCCCGGCTGTGGCCCCGGCAGATTCGCCAGCCTCCGGCGCCGCCGCCTCGACCCCGACATGGTGGCAGCAACAACAACAATAACAACAGCAGCGGCGGAGGCAGCGGAGCGGCGGGTGGCAGCGGAGTGGCTCACAGTAGAGACTCGCCGTACGTGAACGTGCCGAATCTCCTCTACCAGAAGGAGAAGGCCTTCACCGGGCGGAGCGTCTGCTATGTCGAGCTCAGGGAGAACAAGCCAAAGTGCAGCCCGTACGACTTCACCTCGGAATCGAGCGGCTACGTGGAGTACGCTGCGAAGCGGACCTTCGCAGTGCAGACCGAGCTGGCGAGCGGCGCGACCGTTTGCTACGAGACCAAAGAGCCGAGCTCGCAATCGCCGGCGCGGGCCAGGCCCACTTACGAAGCGGGGCCCTCGTCGAGGCCGCACTTCGATAGAGCCCTCTCCTTCTCCGGGCGGCAGGGCGAGCAACAGCCGACCAGGATCTACCCCGATGCTCGGCTCTTCGTCGAGCAGAGGACGGCACCCGGCGGGCCCGAGCCCAAGAAGGAGAAGGTCCTCGAGGGTAGACCCAATTACGGAGCTTCGAAAAGCTTCGATGGATACTCCAGCGCGGTCGAGGAGCTCAATTGGCAGGAGAGGTGTTTGGAGCTGCAGCTCGAGCTGCATCGTAGTAGGAGCCAGGCCACCAGGGTGCGAGACATGCTTCGCGAGAAGGTGAGTCCCACCTGCTTTTTCTATTCCCACGATATACTTTGTTTGGGAAATTTTCTCGCCGACGTATATTGGTCGTATACAACCGACAGACGGTTGTACGTGCGGGCGCAGGCGCTGCGACACGCTTTCGCAATACTGCTCTCGAAAGATCACTCTTCTCAAGCGGACTCAATCCGATTTTTCCGTGGGGAGCCATCGGGCGGCGAACGGTCCGTGACTAAAGCAATAACCGGTCGCTTTCCGTGCCCGACACAATTCGATAACCATTTCATTTTCCGCGTTGCTTCGCATACGACTGCCCCTCGCTCCTTGCCCCTCCTATACGAGGAGGACGGTAGGACATCGTTTTGGGAAACTATCTGTTTTGCATAGATTTATTCCGGGCGTGATAACAGTCGTATCGAAGCGCCGCGACCTCGCCCTGTCGATTGCTATTACAACCGCCGCGCTCGCACCAGCTCTACATTACGAGTTGTTCTCTGCATTTGGCAGCGTCCGCCGCCGGCAGGCTCGCGCAATCGGGCGGACTGTCGCGAACGACTGGAGCATGAAAGCATCCGTGCAGAGTAAAGGGGTGGGGACGGGGGTGGCCGACGCATTAAGTGTCACGTTTGTCCCAGTTTTGTTAGGCGTACGTCGCTGGATAGTTGGCCGTTCGATCCTCGAAATTCCCGGCGCAACGATTTCGCTTCGTTTCACGGGAGACGCTCGCGTGCACGCTCCGCCCGCCCGAGACCAGATTGCTCTCGAGTCTCGAGGTCGGATCGATCCGGTCAGCTCCCTCCTCTGCGATCGCGAATCCATTTATATCGTTGACTGCTACTATTTTATCCAATACATGTGTGCCTCGTGGGGCATCCACCTAAACCCAGTTGCGCCAATCGACCAGCGAGAGCGAAGTCTAATCGCTCGGCTATAGCTCTTCCTCAAAATCATTTCATTTCCATTTTCGTTGGTTAAGAGTGTCGAACGATAAAAGTGGACTTTGAAGGAACGCCGAGGTCAATTAATCATTACACCCGCGGGGACTCATAATAATTCCTGCCAGTCATAATTAAAAGGGTGAGAGAGAGGGAAGATGGATAGGGTTGTCAGGCAGCTTGCGGGAAATCTGGCTGCGGAGGGTGGGTGGGTGGCCGGCAGCCAGTCAGGGTGCTCGAGGGACATTTATGCACCCCTAATGTAAAGGCGAGCTTAGTATGCACAGTCACGCGTCACGATTTAACACGAGCACCCTTAGATAAGGCACATCGGCTGGCTGGCTGGCTGGCTGCTCCTCGCACTGCGTGGAGGAGCAGCCAGCAGCAGCCAGCAGCATTATAGCCAGCAGTTTCCAAGCAGTGAAGCTTGCTGCTTCTTCAAAAGCCCTCGTGCGCCTCCTAAACGGAATTGAATCACTTACTGGAAAGAGACTCCACGGGCAGCCCTTAACTCGTTGTTTCCTCGACACCCTGACATACCTACAGCCACCGCTACCACCCCCCCTGCCGATTCCAATCGCGGTTTACGCTCCTTTTCTAGCCGAGCTCTTGACTCTCCATCTCGCTCTCGCCTAGTTTTACCGCTCGTTATCTTTCCGGCCTTTTGTCTCCTGCTCATTATAGAGTCGTGCTCGGTTTTCGTCTAACGAATCGCGGATCTGGATGAGTCGTACGTGTCGAGCGAGAGCTCCTCGCACCTCGGGGCTGATTAAGACAGGCCTCTCCTCGCTCTCGCGCATGTACCACTTGGCCCGAACAACGAAATAGTCTGGGCTCGTTCGAGCGCAGGCCCATTCTCAGATATATAGTTGTAGTGACTCGCTGGTAACGAGCGCCCCATTCACCAGCGCGCCTCTTGACGGCCGATTCGGAAGGAAGGGAAATGTCGTCGGGGGATTTTTTAAAAATTCACGCTTTAGTCGCCGAATTTCCATAGGTTCAGCCTTGGGAGGGACGGTGGTTTTCCCGAAGGTAGGAGACGTGTAAGTTATAGGTCGGCAGCCTATCGCGCGTTACGAGCCTCTCTGCAACCAGCAATAACGGGTAATAGCGTCGTAAAAAAAACTAATAGGACACCTATCGTCGATAAAGCGTCGGGCCGTTGATGCCCGCGGAGAGATGCTCTCCCAGCGTCGGCGACGTGCATGTGCCGCTGCGACTGATGCGCGGCAACGCGATCGAGCGAATACTGCTGCGTCATCCCTGAACGCGCCGCTCCAGATTTCCACATGCAAACACCTGCCCTTCGGCCATCTCTGCCCTCTTTTATCTCCATTCCCGCACCGTCTCCGACATCTCGGCCACCCGTCCCTTTTATCGCTCGCAATCACTTAACAGGATGTGTGCAGCAAAGATTCTTCTCGTTCTCTCCGGTTGAAAGTTTCTATTACGTTTGCGCAGCATTCGGACATCGTGGGTTAAAGGAGGAGTAGTAACTGATGAAGAATGAGACTGAGTGACAGAAAGACCGAGAGAATTTCCCCTACGGAAATCTGGCCGGAAATTATTCGTCGCTCTAGCGAGAGATATACCTGGAGGTTTCCAGCTATTCGGCCGGGCGCCTTCCTAGCCCTCTCGCCAGATTTCACCCTTCTAGCCGCGCGTTTTTCCGACCTCGCTCTCGCTAGAGTATGAGGAATCGGCGCAGGCCGTATCGCCGCAGGAGAACATGTGTCGGGAATGGCTCGGGTTTACCCTGTCACGCTTTTTATGGCTTCCTACCTCCTCCCGCACTCGCCACCTCGCCCGCTCGTGAAAGCTGGACATTAGGCGGACGATTTCTTTATTCGAGCCCTTAACTGCCCGCATAAGTTGCCCCGAGATGGGCATAAATTCCCCGGCAGATATATCGTCGCCTGGATTACAGGGCTGCAATAAAGTATGTATACCAGCAAAGGTGAGGCTTGGAAATAGCCGATATTGCCATTCCCTTATATCGCGCTTAGTGTGCATTTTTTCAACTCGTCTTCTGCCGTACTAGTACATAGGAAGAGCACTCGAGACCAACCCCATTATGCCCCCGATGTTGCCCTCACGCGATATGTCATTTGCAAACTTTTTTCAAGCCTTTCCAACAACTATAATTGCCGCCAACTCAATAGGTGGTTTCAAGGTAGCTCTTTCGATGGTACTTCGAACATTATAACACAGGAGGAATAGTAACTTATTCAACTTATATGATTTGGTACCAAAAATAATAGAAGATGATGGAATCGGCACGAAATATTACGCTGAAAATGATAACACAGGAGGAATAGGAAGAAAATCCACCTTGAAACCGCCTATTGAGTTGGCGGTGATTATATCCGACCATCGGCGCGCAGTTAATTAGTTCGCGCTTTCTAACGCCAGTGTAACTGGCGAGCAGTGCGAGAGGATCCGAACGGATTTTTAACAAACTCGATTTGCGGCTGCAAGTGCGTTACCCTTGCTATTGTACCGCACGCGCGTACGAGCCCCGACGGTGTTAGAACACGCCAGAGAGGAGTACCCGCTGGATATGGGCGCAGTATGGCGAGGGAAAAATGGAATCAGCCGGAATTATGAATAATCGCTGGGCGAGCTGACACGGCTGGCAGCTCGTTATCTATGGCAGGGACACGGCAATGCTCTGTGATGGCTAGAGCTCGGTAACACGCTTGTTAAATTAACAGACGTCGCCCCGCCACCCACGCCACTGTCTCTCCTCCACCTCCTCGTCGCCGTGTCCGCTCGCGGATTTAATGGAATCCGTCAGGCAAATATTGATTTCGTCTATCCGAGAGATTAAAAAACATACCGTCAAGCCCATCTCTACATGTGTGCCTGTCGCACGCTCAACTGGCCAATAGCCGCAATTTACCTCGCGCGAATTCCTCTGCATCGACTTGCTAGGATGGGCCTCGCAAAAGGGCCCAATATGCGCGGGACCGATCTTTTACTTTTTATCCGTGAATTTTGCACGGGTTTGAGGACTACTCAGCCGCATCAAGCAAAGTAGACTGAGCTGGTCAATAGTTTCTCCGGCAAGTTTAAGTAGAGAGTGAGAGGCAGAATATTTTGTGAGAATTTCGCGAGGTTGGCTAGTGCTTATGTGTATAGATATAGGTAGATCGCGATGGTTAACGAGGGCCCGAGGCAGTCGTTTCTATCAGTGAAGGTATGAAGCAGGAGGCTTCTGCTCGAGTAGCTCCATTTAGAATCGCATTCAACTATACGCGCATTATGACGTCCGAGGCTTGAATAGCGGTCTCAACGAACCCGCCCCAGTCTTGCGTACACGTGGATACATGTGCGCTGCACTCCTAGTCAAAGTCGCTCGGCCGCCGACGCAGCTCACCGCCAGGAGATAGCGAAGGATATTGTTCGAGGGGCTTCCTATTAATATTGCATCGCAACACGACATGCGCCCGTGCATTGGCCAGATACCTATACCAGCGTGCGTTCTCCCTCCTGGCCTCTCTCCTCCTATCAATATTGATTCGTCTGAGGAGCAGCGTGAATGCGAGCCCTCCCGCAAACAGACACCCCATTCCGCTCTAGGGACTTTGAAAAGGCATCCCTGCCAACGGTGGATCCGCCGCGCCACTTCGCCATCGCGGGAGCCTTCCTTCCCGGCATTTCGCTTCTATTTGTGCGCATAAACGGACGTCAAGTTTCCGGGCGGCGCGTGACGCTGACGGCTCTATGCCGGCATCACCGGCGACGCCAGGACCTACACATGTTTGCGCGATCCTGTGTAACCGATGTTTGCACGCCGCCAGGATATTGAGAACGAGGGCGGCGAGCCTGTTTATCCTCGCCGCGCTTTGTTATTGCGAGCGGCGAACCTGCGAGAGTTGTTCACCGGCCGGGACTGAGTGGAGCAAAGGCTAGTTTGGAAGTCCTTCTCATTCATGAGCGAACACATTTCTCATTGGATTAAAAGACCCTCATATATAGTGCAGGTTTGGCAGAGGGTTTGGTCGATCCCGGGTCAATCTGTAAATTGAATCGACATTGCGAAGAGTGTGCATAGTTGTAGGGGAGTGAGGCCTTTCTCTATCAGACGGCAAGCTCTCGCAGGGCAGGAGAGTCCGCCGCGCGAGATTTGTGGTCCTGCCGCTTTAATATTGATCGGCACACGCACCTTTCCTCGCGCTTTTCCTTTCTATCCTCCCCACCGTTCTCTCTTTCCCCAGGCGCTTCGTCTTCCTTCGCTCCTTCGGCACCGCGAGCCACCGCTCTCACGTCGTGAATCTTTCTGCCCGTGCTCTCCCGTTGTCCCTCGATGCTCCCGCGCGCCGAGAGAAAGGGACGGAGTTATCGGCGTCTGTTGCATCTGCCGCGTTATGCAATGGGATAAGCAGCTAGACGGCAGTCGGCCCGGGGGCGGCAGGTATTCCTCGGCATTCGTGAGATATTGGTCGCAATGCCATTCGACGGCATTACCCTTCCACAGTGGGCATCCTATCCCACTTTCATCCGGTTAGCTTAATCGTCATTGATACGATACCGCCGAGATGCCTTCAAGTCGGAAGAGCCTGGAAATTGGAGGATCTCTATTTGCTGCATTCGCCAATTTCCCCTTTTGTGTTGTAAAATTAGCTGACTCCCCTTTCTATGGAATAGCCTGCTAAGGATCTGGAGCTCTCAGTGCTTTAACATTACCCAAATTATCGGAACCACTGGATCATTACTAGCCCCTTCTTCCACGCTCGACTTTCCAGCATGGATAAATCACAGGGGCCAGGAATACCTGGAGGACGTTTCGCTGAAATATTCAGAGAGACACTCGGGCGGAAGTGCTCGAATTTAACTCGCACGATCAAGCCGAGATAAGTAATATATATCACTGATTAAAAAGGCATGACGCTCACCCCGAAGGAGGCGGCGCACCCGAGATCGCCGGTGCGAGAGACCGCCATGGGATTCCGAGTGGCGGAGAGCGAGAGGAGCGGAGGTTCTCTCTATTGATACAGATGATGGCCGCGCGCACCGAAACCCCGGGGACCTATACGATTCAGCCACCCGTTACATTACCGTGAAATATCCACCATTATCTTGATTTGTATACCTACCCCGTGTCCCCGCAGTCTGTGTCCATCAGTCTCGACAATTCGCACGCGCCGCCTCCTACGCCGTGCGCAACCCTCTCATTAATAGTTCATCCCGCGACTGGCCACCGCTCCATCTTGAGAACGATCGCTCCTGTCATTCGCAATCTCATCGGCAATCCGCAAACGACCCCTCCTTCCCTGGACAATCACTCGCAATCAGTCCTGCTCGTTGCTCCCCATGCTCCACGTTCCATGTACCAACGTCTCCATTACACTTTCCAGTACTTAACTAGTTTTGGGGTTCCAATAGTTGGGAGCGAACATCGACGGCCTTTTAAAGTGCTGAGAATAGGTTTGGCCCGGAATGAGCCATAATTGATTGCCAGCTATCATTAGTCGAGTCGAACATTTTTCCTCCTGGCAGCGAAATGTTTCCGTCCTGTTGTTCGGTGATTCATGAGCGGGCATTAGTTAGTCGGGGCGAAGGGCGATTAATCCATTTCGCAGCGAGCGAGGCACGATGAAGTCTCGTTGATTTATTACAACGATTTTCAAGCAGTTTTGTTCATGGGCGGCGGGGGGGTGGGCTGGTGGGTGGGGCCGTACACGCGAAAATAGAGCGCGGCGCGGAAATTTGTATGCAGCAGATGTCAGTTACTGGTCGAATTAACAGCTGTTTGCCGCGGCTTAATACTTCATATTACCGGGCGCGTTTATCTTCGCCCGTGCGACTTCGCTGGGCAAGCGCAATTGTGTGCTACTATTCGCTCGAGTCGAGTTATCGCCTTTAAAATGTCCTCTTCACTTTTAAAGCTTTCCAATCAGATCGAGAAAAAAGTCCGGGGACATCTGTCTGCTTGCTGTTAGTCTCGTCTTTTTACCGTCTCCTCCGATTCGTCTTGCGCTTCGCACTCCCTGTAGTGCTGCGGGATGTTGGCCCGGGCGCTGGAGGGACGCCCGTCTCTAATTGGTCTCATCTAAGAGCTTGTCTCGGATGGAACTTGCCGGTGGCTCGTGCACACGTGTGCTACACGGGAGACCGCAGCTACGAGCCAACCAGCTTACTTGTGTAAGGAGGTGTTACACGGCGACGGCGCGTACTCGTGGGGCTTGCAAGAAATGCGACATCAGCAGCGTGACCTGTTCTCCCGATACATGTATTCCCCGTGGAAAGCTTTCCGCCATACACCGCTGGTACCCGTGGCATTTCTGTTGATATAGATTTGGAGCTTTGCTGTTTGCGAATGTCTGCCTTCTCGAGGACTGAGCAATTGGAGTTTCGCATTAAAAAATGTCTGTTGATTGAAGCCACCGAGTTGCCCGAGGAGTCGGCAGGTTGTAGCTCAGTGTTAAGTCACGAACTCATCGTCTGCTCGACTCATTAGACTCGCCGCATTTTCTCCCTTTCTCTCCCACCCACTCCTCCTTCTTTCACCAGTTCCACGTGTCGTTGACTGCGTAAGCACGTGCAGGTGTACACGTGTGGCAGTCTGGAATGTCTGTTTGAGCTGGCAAAGGCTCCGGCTACAGTACGTTGCTTGTGCGAGTGGAGTGAGTGAGAGAGTGCGAGAGCAGAAGCACCAAGTTTCGCTCCTTTCGCCGCACGAAACCCTCGAAAGTCCCTCTCGGTCCTCTCGTGCTCTCGGGTACTCCGACACGAGAACGCCTGCTCGGGGGGTTGCTTCTTGTACAGGGTGTCTTTAAAGTACTCATTTGGAACTCTGGGAATTCAGATAGTCGGTTCAAAAACTCCAACAAGACCTTTTACTCGTATCAGCGTGGGACTAATTCCTTTATTGAATAGTCACATTTATTCCGATAGGTATTTTGAGTCGTGGCGGTAAGGAAGGTTCGTAAGGGTAGGTCGGGGTCACGGCGTATATCTAGGACTCTGTATAGCGGTGAGGAGGCCAGGAGGCAGTACGGAAAATTACAATCCGCGAACTCCTCGTTTCCAGCTACGACCGCTACGAGTCGGATTGCATGGCAGCCGGGGCGGAGGAGGACAGCCCGGACATTGTGTCCAATTAGTAGCTAAGGTAGCGCGAAACTTTAACGAAATTCGAGTCTCGGGGATTCGCGTCTCAATTAAAACTTGGCCGGCGCCTTGTGAAATAAGCCGGTGGGACCGACCGTTCTCTTGAGCATGTGTTAACTGTTCGACCCCCCCATCGAGTGCCGAAAAACATGCAACATGCTGGACTCACTTACCACGCTTTCTCCAATTTCTAATACTCAAAGTCCAAAGGGGGTAGTTGGGGGGTATTTAAGGTAGGGGATATTCTGACCACTCGCCGCCAAAGCCATTCGTTCTCGTGAACGATAACGACGCGAGTCGAGGCCCGACTTCCCTCATAACTCCTTCGAGAGGTAAAAGCCTGGCTAGGTGTTATCAGCGGGATATCTAAAGGTGTATCTTCGCAGGGCTCGGTGCACATGTCTTTTACCTTGGGCGAGACACGCTCGCCCGCCTACCGGTTTCGCGTGGAGAGAGGATAGAGGTCTGCTCGCCCCGAGACGTCTGGAATCTAGACGGCTGGTCGATAATCGACCAGACTTGGGTGTCATCCGGAAGAATACGCTGGGACGTCGATTCACCCACAGTTCACTATCCTGCAGCTCTCTCCGCTCCAACATTTTCCTTTCCCAACTATTCCCTCTCTATCGATCAATGTGACAAAAATATGCGCACACGTGAAATCTGACATTTTCAAAGCTCTTTCGAGATCCCGAGTGTTATTTGCGTGGAAAGGTGTCTTGACAGTGCCGCCACTGCATGCAGACAAGAGTTAAAGGTCGCGCATACATGTGTGTTGGTGAGTGAGTTTGTGTGGCAAGCAGCGCACATGTGGGCGTCCGAATTGCGAGAGCACGTGTATCCGCATCGGCGTGGCAGCAGAGACGAGACGGCGAGCCAGAGAAAGCCAGAAGAGCAGACGCATCTGTATGTATGTGGCGAGGAGAAGAAGCCGGTGGCCGGCGGCGCCGCGACGCCAGGCGTCCTGTCTGCCGCTCGGGCGAGAAAAGTTCCGCGGCAATAAGCGACCGCGTCTGAATAAATCGTCGACCGCCCGTTTAAACCGCACGCTTCTTCCTCCCTTCCTTTCTTCTTCTCTTTTCCCTCGCCCGGCCGAGTTTCCTGTCCTTTGGCGGGCGACTTGCTCGCCGCGCCTTGCAGCCTTCCACCCTAATAAAAAAGCGCGGACCGACGCGCACCGCTCGCTCGAAACTTTCTGATATCTTCTCCGCGACTACTTCCTCGGAGCCATGCCGGGAATACCTCAAGCGAGACAATAGTTTCCCGGATTCCCTCGGTCGCGAGAGATTGCCGCGCGGCTTTTTGGAGTAGTGGGTCACTTGGTATTCCAGCCTCCACTCCCTCGACTGAAAGGGAACTGCTGCGTCTTCTCTTCTACGGTTTTTAATTCGAACCACTTCTATGCTCCGCGAAATGTATACACGGAGAAGCCGAAAGGCTCCATTTCCCCTCGCGTGATTTACTCGCAATTGGCTACGCAAATGCAGATCGGTTTTCCCAAGTTGTTTGCCGAGTACTCGCCGAAGGTATAGGCGCATTATTCCAATAAGAAAAAAGGGGCCATTCCTAGCCTGCGCTACAAGTCTCGGGGAAACTTTCCGATATCTCCGGCCGCGGCGGCGGGAATTTCTCGGGCGCACAGTGCTACGTCGGGCGGCCGTAGCTGCTGCGGGTGTTGTTGTTGGGGGTGGCTGGACGGGGGAATAAGAAAAATCGTTGTTTCGCTAAAGGCCGCGAGGGAAAAAAGCGGCGCGGCGCTAGGAGTCGGGGGGCGAAACTATCCGGAGGATATTCCTGGCGCGAGCTCGCCCTCGTAAAGTCCGAAGCTTTGCCTCGCCCAGTAAATACGAGTTAAGCGCGCACCGGCGCGGACACGCTTACGAGATGGACTCGCCGACTCGCAAAAAACTTGCCCGGTGCAATCATTTTTTACTACGGGGCCTTATATCCGCACTTTTAAAGCCCGGGCTGGGAGTCCCGCGATTAATACAAATCATACCCCCGGTAGCCACTGGCTTGTCGGAGGTCCGATTTAACCCCTCGCTTTATGAAATTTTGTCTTTCACTCATAAGCTGCGCGTGGCAACACAAATATGAATTGTACATACATATACGTACACTTCCCTAGAAGACTCCTCTTTCAGGTGTTCTTCAATACTTGCATCTGTATAATTAGAGTGCTCAAAAGTTGGCTGAAAGCTTTTCTTGAAGGAGGCTCCGTCGCCGACTAATCAGGGTGGTTTCATCCCCGGCAGCAGCAACTCTCCGTTGTAGAATCGGGGTCACTCGGCGTCCCATAAATCCGACGGAGCTTCAAAGCCCGCCTTATCTCGGCCCTCTCAAAGCTAAAAGTCGAGTTGCGTGTGCGAGCCACACGTGCGCCGTGTAACAGTTACAACGTGCACAGAGACGAATATTTATGTGCTCTTAATGCCGCGAGAACTGCATTACTTCCCGGCGCGTGTTTGTACCTGAGGTTGGCACTGGGGACTCGCCGGAGGAGTCTCGCGTGTGCGTAGTCTCCGCTCCGTGTCTAGGCTCGCCCCTTAATTCTGATTAACGCTGGATTACTGCCTGGGGTGCCGTGCGCTTCAAGAAAACTATGTCTTCCCATAAGTTACTAGTTCGCAGGCATGCATTAGCAGTTTACGCAAGTTCACGCCCCTCACGCGAGCTAACATTCGAGCTCTGGCTTTCAACCCCCCCGCTCGCGCTTTACGTTCCCTCTGTGTTCCCTGCGAGCCCTTTCACTTCAAATCGAGTTTACCCCATTCGCTTATAATTGGGGGACTCGAAAGTACGGTTGGCGTCCTTTCCAAAATGAAGTTAACCCTCGGACAAAAAGCAAACTAACAACACAGGGGGATCATTACGCTGGAATATTCTTATTTCTCGTACTGCAGAGGGACTTTGTCGCGCTCGAGAGAAACCTCGCTCTGAATTATTGCTGGCAATTCAGAGTTAAGTGACCACGAACCGCCGACCGTGTACTAATACGTCAGGCTCGAGAAATGGCCAGGGGTAGTGGGGGTGGTCCAGGAGGGTGGCAAGCTGGTTGGTTCTGTCCGAGTCCGAGACTTGGCGATAAAACAGTATCGATGAGACTGCGCTACACCCTTTCGATAGCTTTCCACGATCCCTTCGACCCTTTTACGAGCTCCCACTCACGATCGACGAGGTCCCTTCCGTAGGTCCTTCGTAACAGTGACGAATTCTGCCGAGTGAATCGTTGCCATGCGGTTTGCTCAGTAAAATATATACTTCCTCTTCAACTATATACCACTTCTCCATCCACTTTTAGTTTTATGGAATTATGATGCGGAGAAATAGTCGGCCTCGATGCGCCCTTCAGAGCTGGGAATTCGTAAGTGAAGCGCTTGACTGTGAGGGCGGAGGATAACCATGAAAGATACCCCTTCATGTTTTTACGATTTAGGATTTTTAGAGGACTGCCTGACTTTACTTTTCTTTTTTATTTTGCCATATTGTAGTTTGCCGAGCAGATGTGTAAATAGCATACACATTACTGCTTTCCACAGATTTGTGAACATCAATTTTCTTATAAAACAATCTTAAATGAGTGTCTTATCCTACTCATAGTAGATTTTCCTCAAATTCATCATATTCTTTCATTTATAGCGTTATTGCTAGCATTTTATATTCTGCATCCCGCAGGCTAGCGTCGAAATGAAATTGCAAGCTTGCCTCGAAGCGCTCGTGTGCCTTCCTTTTCTCTAGACACCTATCCCCATGTTTCCCTCCCAGCAAGAATAGTCGAGCTCTGATTGAAGAGTCAAGAATCAGCGCGATTGTGTCTCGCTCAAAAGGAATATCCCAAGAAAGCTCCGACGATTCCCCACACGGTAATAAGGAATGCGAATTTACACCGGCGCCGGTATTCCTCGGGACGCTTACAATTTCCCGGTATTAGCGAAGTCGGAAATTGAAAGGGTGTTCGTCCGGGCCGAGCGTTTTCGGGGGGGTAGGGCTTATTAGTTTCGAAAATTGGACGGCACCCGACCACAGGACATTCGGCAGGCGGCTCTCTTCTCTTCTAACTCGGGGCTTTGCCGGTTTCAATCGCATGGAAATCTCAACTCGAAAGTGGAACTCGACAGTGCCGATATCGAGGCGAAGGCTGCTTCCTCCCGTTCTGGCCGCTCGGGCGAGGGGGGAATATCGAGGCCGGAAGTGAGGAAAATCGAGACAGCAGACAGAAGATATTTTCGACATCCTCGATGAGAGTCCTTGCCCGATACGTATAGCTAGCCGCCCATTGCTTCCGCGGCACAATTTAAGCTTCGGCCGACTCGAGCAGGCCGCGATCGATATGTAATTCGAGCCTCTTCAGATCGAGACACTGTATACAAGGTGTCCCAGATTTAGCGGGGCTGAAAAGGCGAGGCTTTAAAGCCTCCTTCCTCGGCCTAGTGGCAGCGGCTGCGGAAAAGTCGGAAATGAGAGCGGAATTTCAAGAGACACATTACCCGCACAACCGGCTAGAGCTCGCTCACCGACTGCCGCATTTAAACTGCACAAAGTCCGTGGCATTAAAACATTTTTTAAATTCTCCTTGCAGTCGGCTCTCTCTCTCCCTCACACACACACACCCACAGATTCGCTCTCTCATTACGCGATTCTCCAGCGAGCTATTAGAAGCCACTCGCTTTTGCGGGCGCCCCACTTTCCAGCGATATCCTTTTAAATAGTCGAGAACCTCATATCACATCACATCCGTCAAGGGTCCGACTCCGGCGCAGTTTCCCACGTCACAGAACGGTAAAGCCACACTCATTCGCGATATTAATCATCGCCGGGCTCTCGCCGTTAGTATAAAACTCGCGAGCAATTGGACCCCGCGTGAAACGTCGCCGAGGTAATTCGGCCGGATAGCGCGGCTTCAATCCCCTCGGACAATGGCTCGTAAAGTCTCCACGTGGGATCGGATTATCGAGTGGGGACTTTTGGCGGGCGGCAGTGTGTAGCTTCGGCCAGGAGGCGTGTACAGCCGGGGCAGGTTACCGCCGGTAGAATATGCCGGCTATCGAATCGGCAATGATCGTTCATCCCGGCCGCGTGGATGCGGGCGACGTGACGAGCCGGCGGCCGCCGTTCAAAGGGACGATGCGGAAAAGCGGCGATGTACATATATCGCGCGGTGGGCCGGAGCACCGGTCCCGGCACACGCGGGACATCGATGCTAAAGCATCCGATGTCACACACGGCCAGATAGTCGTATCACCGGCACGCTCCTGCCCACCGTCCTCTCTCCTCTACCGATTCCCAATTTGCCGCTGGAAAATTGTTAGCCGCGCGGCTCGCCGCTTCACTCTCTTTATTGTCTTTACCGCTCCCCCCCTCTTTTTCCCCTGGCTGCGGATATCGCAAATACGAGGGCGGGGGCCGGTGTATAATTCGCGATCCGGTTCACGTGGATGGAAATGGCGGCGAGGGCAGGGATAGCGGGCGAAAGAGTCACGGAATCGCCGGGAACACGAAATACGCGTATTGCTTTGCACCGTGACGAATGAACTTGCAGTGTATCCCGGTGGATTGGGTGTATATCCAGCGGAGAACAAGTGAGAGGAAGACAGGGGAGCGCGTGGAGAGAAGGGACGGCTCCACCGCTGGGTAAATGGAACTGTGGAATCAGTGTCGGGCCGCACTACTACTCGGATCTCTGTCCTCGGAGCTTGGAAAAGCGACGCTCACCGGCATTGTTCGTTGCTCGTCGGCGCATCGCGCGCGTCCCCGTTCTCTCCTATCGGTTTCCCGCTGTTTTTAGGTCCTCGAAAATATTTGCCTCGCTTACATCCGAGCGGCCGATAGCTCATTGGAAGCTCCAAGGAATAATGGGCGAGCACTACTCCCCAGAGACGCGAATTATCCTGGCGTCTCCTTCATAATTTCTCGATAATTGGAAGTACCGATGGAAGTATCGGATTCGAATTAAAGTAGCTCGGCCGAACGGCACTGTCCTCTTGTTCGCCTTGTACTCGTCCTCGAATGGACTCTGCAATTCTTGGAAACTTCACTGGGCTCGATCGATGCTCGCGCTCACTCGTTATACGCCGAGCGGTGGCGGCGGCGGATCTTTCGGAGGGAAATCTCGGGGTGCAGTCAGCGCGACGATAATACCCAGTTGATATCGGGAGCTCCGCCGGGGCTATTATACGCGCGGGCCCGCGCTATTCTCACGATCTCGTTATCGTTTGCTCGCCGGCACAGTTTGCTGCCTGTTGAATCGCACTGGCTACGCTCTGCGCTCGAGAACGCCCCGAGGTCTTCAGCCCCTTGCGTAGAATAGCCCGTCATTCCCCGCTCTACTTTCCTGGCAGGAGTTCGCGGCCTTCGTTTCCAGGTCACACTGTCCCCATTGGGAAGGAAAAACTTCGTTGGATTAGTGAAAACTTTAGAGGTATAAGGTGGTGGTTGAGGTTGCAGAGAGCAGTGCAGGGCCTATCGATTGTGTATGCTGGATCGCATGGAGGTGTGGCGGCTCAGACACTCAGACGCACCTTGGGCGCAGAGAGCTTTCCTTCGAGATTTACGCGGCCCAGGACGCCCCGGGGCTGTAAGCGCTCGGCTCTTCCACGCCGGGAAAACGATGCTAAAAAGTCGGGGACTAGATTATCCTCGGCTGCTTACACGCAACCTCCGCTTCCCCACGAGAACTCGCACTCTCGCTCCCTTTCAACGCGATACAGAAAATTCCCGGGGCCCACGGGAGAGGCCGAGAGAGAGAGAGAGGGACTCGGTCAATTTCACTTGACGATGCCAATAAATTCGGGAGTATACCGTTGTCGAGGCCGCTCTTCCCTTGAAAGCGAGGCCTTACCCTTTTTAGTCACCGACCCCGTTTTCCTGCGGATGAGCTAGACTTATATTCATGATTCATAAACGGGATACTTAGGGCGGCGCACTCTTTCGCTCAAGTAGATTCGAACGCTTTCGTCGGAAATGGACCAACAGATTCTACGGCGGTTGGACTTTGAGGTACTTCAATTATTTGCAACTTGTAACTGTACGTATACATATTTCGATGGGTTTCCTTTAGTTTCTGCGTTTATAGATAGTTGGTGCAGTGGAGCGGGCTTCCGTGTTTCCGCGCGGAGTGGCCGGAAATACGAGTAAACTTTGCAATTGAACTTTCAGGGCGGACGAGCCGCTTGTAAAAAGGGATATACCCAGAGCCGTGATTAAAAGCCCTTGGGCGACAATTGATTTTTCCCCGGTGTCCATTAGAGGTCCGAGGGTGGGAGCGAGAGGCAGGGGCGGCCGAGGTAGGACGAGGTGAGTGGGAGGACAGGGTCCTCTTGGAAAATATCGACGGGGCGGTATGGCGCAGGGGCTTTTCGAATTTGCTTCGTCGATTCGTCGCGGCGGCGGCGGCGGCAGGGATGCGCCTCTCTGTCGATTCACGTGGGCGAATTTAAACGATTTTACTTTACCCCGCTCGCTCTCGTCCTCTCTCGGCGGTGGCAGTGCCAGTCGGGGAATGGACGTGTGCGGAATAAAGTTCGCAATTCTCCCGCGAGAAATCTATTTTTTGCCGCGGCCGCTCTCCTCGCATGATCCATTCTCCGGTATTTCCGTGTCCTCCTGGCGCCGGAAATTCTCGCTTTTTCGGCCGAGCTACCTCTGCGCCGATCGACCGCAGGCCTCTTGTTAGGTCCCGCGTGGCGTATGGACACTACGGCATATAGACGTCCGATAGTTTATCGGAATCGGTCGGTAGTTGGCTTCCTTTTAAAATCGTCAACTTACGTAAGCTGGTTAAGGGTTCGAGTTGACTCATCGAAATTCATGGGACTTTCACCAAGCGACCTCATCGCCTCGACTATCAGATCTTTGAGACACCAGTCATGGTACATGTATATAGTCATGCGCCTGAAATACGATATGCAAATACTTCCGATAATAACTCTATGAATTTTAATTCCTCTCTGTTCGATCGATTTTACACGAAACCCAAGATTCCTCCTACTTCACACCGCAAACTTCGCACCACCGAGCTTGCACCTGAAAAGACTCATTATTAAAATATGGATGTTTATCGTGCCTTCGTAGCACTCGCTCCCAGAGGTAAAGTCGAGTGGACACGTCGCTAACTTGTTAGAGTTGCTTGCGTTCACGGTATAGGCAGGGGGGTCCATTCGATCGGCACTCTCCTTGCTTTTGACGGGAGAGCTGGCTGCGATTGGCAGGGCAGAGCGGCACTATGTATAGGCGACCGTGCCGAGCTGGCATGCCGTGGCCCTAAAGCTCACGTCCAGCCGATCCATTTATCCCTACAGGCGTCGGGCGGTTGGGGGGTTGTGGGGGAGGGGGAGAAAAAAGTGGGCGCAGGCAAGGAGAGAAAAAGCCCCGGCTTTTATTGGAAGGCCCGCGTCGACGCGACAGTTACATATTGCACCACCGCGTATGAAAGCTCCCTCCCGCCCCCTTTCCTGGGGTGGCGCGTTCCTCCCGCTCGCCGTAAGCACGCGTATCTCCCGCAGTGTACACCTGAAATTTTACATAACACTGCCAGCCACCCCCCGACGCCAGTACTAGCTGGTACGTCGTGTTGCGCCGCGTCTGCCGGGAGTGCTTGTGTAATAGCCTGTCTCTGTCGCGACGAACGGGGGTGCAATGGCTCGGGACAACACTCGGGTCAGAGCTACCTGCGATCGTCTGCAGTTCTAGAGGCCGGCCATTATTCAATGCGACGGAATTACGGATCCTTGAATTAGTATTTAAAAACCTGGAAATATTGGAGCTTCCAATCGCAGTGGGCGAAATTCACGAGGATTGGGGCTCATTACCGGGAGGGAAGGACTGATATATCGGGTAACGATCAGTGCTCCAAATGCGCTGGAGGAATGGCTCACTGTTTACGCGCAAATTGGCCATTTCACGGAGAGCGATCCAATATTTAGGGTAATTTCGATGGGAGCGATATTAGCCGGACTGCGCTGTAATCACGAATTCGTCTTTAATCGGGGCTGCAAAGGGTGAGTCGGGGCCCTGCGAGGCTCTCGCTACCAAAAGCGTTATCGCGAAAGCTCATTATCGCGCTCTTCATTTGCCGCGGAGTTTCGTGGTTTTATTAAGCGATTCAATCTGGCCCCAACTACTCTCCGCCGCCCTTTCTCCCTCTCTCCTCTCCTCTGGCTCGTTCGGCCAAGCAGCCCTCGATACAGGAGCCGGTGAATTCTCGCTTTCAGCCGATGCTATGTATGTACACAAAGAGAGGGAGGGGGAGAGGGGGAGAGGGGGAGAGGGGGAGAGAGGAGTATATAGCTACGGTGAATACGTAGTCCGGGAACTTTTGGAAACGCTCGCGAAACTGACGCCACCGGCGTTCGATACTTGGCCCTGGAGGCTCTCTTTTGTGAATGCGCCAAATACCGGGCGAATAATAGCCGAATAACTCTGTAAAGCTCCGTAGTGAACGACGCTGAATACCAGCCACGGCGGAGACTGGCAAATGTCACGGGAGTGCAACCTTTTCGATTGCGCTGCCAGCTTTCGAGTTGAGCGCCACTCGATTTCTGTTTATAATAGCTATCGTTTTAACGCCAAATCGCCTGGTCGATATTGCTAGATTGCAATAATCAACTGCTTCCAAGTGCTGGATGATCGATTGGTAGTTGGCCGAGGCAAAGAGAATGTCAATGTGGTCAGTATTATACGTGAAGCGAGGCTGAGTGTGAGTGCGAGGCTTGCGAAGTGTTCGCCTCGGCGGGTAACGAAACTAATTTTACGAAAGAGCGATTTTCGTGGCGGGCAAATTATAAAGGGCCGCCGCTGGCAATAGATTTGCGTTGGCCGTGCGCTCCGGTATACTTTGTTAGTGCGTGGGAAATAGAGCCCCGGCGAGTTGGGGGCGGCTTGCTTGAAAACACGAACGGTCTGGCAAAGCCGTTCGGCCTTTCGCCCCGGGGCTTCAGCCCTCTTCCTTTCGGGACCGGGACCACGGGATATTACACACGCGCTCCCTCTATCTCACGTGGTAGCCTGATTCGTGAAAACCGGCAATAAAGTGGACCGACATTATTTATTAAAGTCGCGCGTGCTTAGCGGAACGCTGGCCAGGCACTTCCGCCAGTTGGGTTGGGATTCCGTTTCGAGGGCTTCGCAAAATTCGAGTAATAATTGAAAGCTGACCTTTGTAATTGGAGGCTCCACTTGTCCCTTTGCTTATCCTCCTGGCTTTTGGTGTATTTTAAAGGAATTATTTAGAGCCTGCCGAAGGGCCGGCATACTTTCGCTCTGGTATTCTGCGACTGAAGGAATGGCTAATGAAAGTCGACGCGCAGGCATCCTCCATTTCGGTGTCAAGTGCGCGCTGATCAATTAATATTATGCACTGTCTCGTTTCGATCGTGCACCAGGCCGGCAGATAGTGATGTCGAGGGTTGCCCCTCTTATCTGTGCCTTAATCCCGACCCTTGCATATCCTCTTGACCCAGTATTACCTTCAGGTCCTCGCTGGAGGAATCCGAGACCCCACCAGGTATTTCTGCACTGTCATTTCCCTCTCCGAACCTTTGGTATCGAACGCCTGGGCTTTTTGCTATCCCTCGACCTTTCCTGCGCACCGATTTTTTCGGTTATTGGCTCCTGCCAAGGGTGGTACATATGTATAGCTGCTTTTAATCGACGAGGCAGACCTGATCTCTTCACTTGACGCTACGTCGCTTTAGAGGAAGGAAGCCCTCCCGGGCGCACGAAAAGGGAGAATCAGCTCGACGCGAAATGCCCCGAGAGCAAAATCGATATTTAATTTTAACGAAGACGAATCCTCTATCGCGGCTGCACAAAAGAACGCTTTCGCGCACGGACACAAGGGCGTAGTAGTAGGATTTCCTTTATTCCCCTTCTAGTTCCCTTCTCATTTCGGACACGCGTCTTCAACTTGTACCTCTCCGGCATCCTTCCAGCTTCCTTTCATCTGAGGCCGATGGGAAGGAGAGGGCCGCGCTTGATAATCGGCAGGGATTCAACTTTATTTCCTCCGGCAAGTGGGAATTCGAGTTATTAAATTCTGTAGACAAGTACTCGGGGAAAGTGTAGGGGGTCGAGGCGGGGGCTCGGGTAATAATGAAGGCCTGATAACCGGGTTCTCTCGCCCTCTGACTCAGGAGAAATAATCGGGTCGAGCACTCGCTCTCGCTCGCACGAGAGTCGGAGGAGAGTCTGGCCGAAATCCGGCGCGATTTTCTGGAGCAGCGAGATGCCGGGACGCTCCCCAATTTTCTGTTTGCCTCCCGGCCGGCCGTCTGTACACACAACCGACAAAGGGTACTTGCTAGAGGGTCGGGCTTCGAAGAAACGGGACAAGAGAGCAAGTCAGAAGGGCGAGGAGCTCAGACGAGCAGCTTAGCAGCGACAAAGGATAAAGAGAGATAGAGAGAGAGAGAGAATCCAAAAGTCTCGTCATGGCGCATGATAAAAGTACACTTTTCCCCGGGATCGCGTATTTCCCAGGGATTTCCAAGAGAACGCCCGCGAAAATTGCACGAGAAAAAAGGCTTATCCCTGGCTCCAGGAGCTGGAGGGAGCGGTGGAGATAGAGGCGAAGGACCACTGGAACGACGTTGAAAGATCGTGCATGCTTCCTTCTATCCTCGAAATGCGGAATTTCCCTTTGTCCAAAATGCTCGCCGGACCAACCAACCCTCCACCGACTGTATCACTGACTCGCGTCCTCACTCAGTACCCGACTTCCGCTCTCGTCTGCAGTATTAGCTTACCACCGGAATCTCCTCTCCATAGGAACCTCTCTACAGACTCATATTTCGAGAGTCCTCCAATCGCCTCCCTCAAAAGTCGCTTCCAACTTCTATGATGAGGGCTGGTCTTTATTATTAAAATTCTAATTCCTCGACAGCTTGCCATCGCGAGTGTTCATTGGAAAGCGACCGGTCACTCTTTCCCATTAGTTTCGCGGCTTTCCTGAGAAGTTAAGCCGATTTGGCTGCTGCGCTGCCGCGGGGGCGCAGTGTCCTCGCGAGCGAAAGTGGGAGAGGCGGAGATTTACAGGGAGGAATATTAAAAGGAGAATTTTCATTACTGCTATACCGGTAATTCTAAATCGTCTGGCTGCCGGCGGAGCATGGAGAAGCGGTCGTCGAGTATACAAGGACCAGCAGCGAGTCGGGAGAACCGCACCGGGAAATAAGAGTAGGAAAGAATGCCGGGGGATTCCTGCGGGTGGGACGGGTGGTGGTTGGAGTGGCCGGATAACAGTTGAGAGAACGAAGCGGGCCAATTAAGTAAACCATTATTTTATACCTTTGCCGCTTTTCATTAAAGCGATTTAATCGCCCTTTTAAATGGCCCTTCCCGCCAGCTGTTGAATCGCTTTAGAAAAAAGAGAAGAAATGAGAGCGCCCACCACTTTCAATGGGACGGCTAAATTTAACAATAATTGATTCGCCTTGATGGGGAAATCCATGAAAGGGGCTTACACCAGAAGGAATGGGTAGGCGAGGGATGGCTCGGCCGTTCTCGCTGCTCGTACGTGAGGACATTCGTAAGAGTAGTTAGAGCCCTCAAAGTCTACCGGCAGCGCGCACCCGGTTGTAATTAATTCCTCGCGGAGCCAGAAATTTCCTCGCTGTGTGACTCACCGAGCTCCCGCCACCTTCCACCCACCCGACATTCCCTCTCTTTCTCCCGGCAAACTTTCTCTTAAGTATGAACGTGTTCCACCGCCGCGAAGATGCGATTCCACCTTCGCTCTTCCTCCACTCCAACTTCACTAGATATTCCGGGGTCCTCGTGATTTTGCCTTCGTCGCGTCGACGGTGAGCTCAAAATTCAGTAGACTTCGTCAGACATCACCGAGGAATTACAGCCACCTGTACCTATACTTCCTCGGAGATTCGGTGGTTCGGTGATAAAGTACCGACGCGACTTTAGCTCGACTTTGGCATCGCAGGTTCCTCTTGTAACTGCGGCGTAAAAACCAATGCGCTGCGCTGTCGCAATAGTGTAACAGGTAGACGCGAACTCAACAAACCGCAAAATTGCAGAAACTCCCGTAGAATTGCGATCGCGCGCGATTAAAACGAATTGTGCGCGTTACACTTGGAATTGCGAGTGCTGGTGCGGTCAAAAGAATGAGAGAGAGAGGGAGAGGGGGGAAAGAGCGGTGTTAAGTTGAGGGTGTGTGAAGAGTGCGTGCTCACCGAGAGAGACACTCGATCTTTAACGAGCAGTCGCCCGTAGGAAGGAACTTGCCGGGCTTCCGGCTTTAAAAATAAGGCCAGTTAGCCGGGGGCAAAAATTACACCGCCATGCCGACTAACTTTACGAGACTACCGAGTTTAATTACCCCTCGAGCCTCCTTCCCCTCCTCGCAGCCGATTCGGCGGACAAAGGAGATGCGTACGCGCGATCTCTCCCGCTTTAAACGAGCCGGCTATCTCTCCGGCCGATTTATGACTGACGAATTCTCCGCGATCCTCCGCAATCGTGGCTTAATTCCGGCCATTGTTCACCGCTCTTTTCTCAGAGGCGCTCGAGGAATGCCGTCCACAGTCAATCAAGGTCCATCGGCTCTTTCAAGAGCCTGCGGATTTTCGGGGTTTCTCTCCACAGAATCCATCCGACTCTCGCCCCTCCCCTCCTCTCGTCTCGACTGGCTATTCTCGCGTGGCCGAAGAAAGTTGGCCGAAGAAAGTGAGAGAGGAGCGTGGACTCTGGCGGGTCGGCAGATCTCGGCGGCGAAATTTATCACGGGCACGAATCTCACCAGTCGAATCCAATTTTCGAGATATACGAGGGTGCACGGGCGCCCACCTTCTCTCGCCACCGCGCTCCCTTTTCGGCTACGGCCGATTCGCCCTCTCGCATATTTGCCATCGACCTATTCATCCCTCTCGCTCCCTCTCCTTCTTTGCGTCTCCTTCTGGCGAGGTTCCTTTGTGCCGGCCGCGTTTTCGCGGTATTTGCTTGTCAAAGGAAATATACTGGCGGCGGTGGCGAAGCTTCGGCCTCGAACCTCCTCCTTTAGTTATTCTTCGGGGACGTCGACTGGCTCCCGGGCGTCTTCACTGCCTCTACTCTCCTCTCCATGAAGCTCTGTCTCTCCCCATCGCATGCCCGATCTCGCGCAGCTTTCAAATTACATCTTGCCGTTTCGCTGGGACTCGAGTTCAGCGCAACGCTCGCTCCGAGTAAGTAACCCTTCGAGAGGGGAAGCTGGCTAACAGAGTTACCAGCCGCCTCGTTGTGATACACGGTTTCAAGACTCTCCTGATTAATCTCGCGACATTACCGCTCAGCTTGCTGCTGGCGCTGTTTGAGGATAACTCGTCTAGTTAGCCGAGCGAGAGTCAGGAGACGCGATATTCTCTTCAAATATTTGTGGGAATCGGACTAGAGACGCGTAGACGGGCTTTCGAACCGGTAAGCAGTCGATATATTGCGAGCTTTCCAGTGTCCTCTGGCTCTGAAGAGGGCCGGGGAAGAATACGCTGATGCCGCACTCGTTCCGATTCGATTGCTCGATATGCTTTTGTCTCTTATCCGAGTCCCAATGCCCCGTCCCCTCGCAATTCCTCCCTTGGCCGATAGCTAAGACGATGTTTAATGCACTCGTGCCTCATGGATGGAAGACAGCCCGGGAGACAGACAGCCAGTCACACCTTAACGGGATTATCAGGCTTTTTCTCTTACTCTTTTTCACTTTTCCCAATCGCCTCGTTCTCTCTCGCTCGGCCGACTTGCAGACGAAGGTCGGGCTTCGCGATTATGCCATCACTTTGCCACCCTCCTCGGGCAGTGGATACTTCCTAAGTAGCGCGATTCCATTAGTTTTTACGCCGGCCGATAATACCTGGATAAAACGAGCACAAGAGGGATAAAGAGACATCTTAAATAGATTTACATGATATGCGTATAATTAAATTGGGTACCTCCAAGATATTCCAAGCCAAGCGAGTCCCTTGGACGCCCGATGACACAAAGTATCCGGGGTATTACACGCGGAGTTATGTGAGGTCGAGCAATATTAAAATTGATCTGGGCCCTCGGCCCCGTAGAACCCGCCGCCGACAGTGAGTAATATCAGGGGCAAATAGGCTCGCGGTCGACGAAGGAATCCTAAAAATGCCTCGGCTTCCCGGGCCGCGCGCGCGCTCGCGACTGTTTTCAATTAATTCCAGGGAAAGCGACGCGCGCGGCGAGAAGTTGTGTGCTCCGGGCACAAGTCGCGCCGGCGTCGGTGGTAGGCTAAATAAGCGAAGGAAGAAAGGGAGAGCAGGCTTCACCGTGAAAAGAAGTAGCGGCCGGGGGGAGGAGAGAAAGAAGAAGGAGTGGAAGTGAAAGTAGGAAAGGAGTCGGGAAAGGGGAGGCCGGGGTGAGAAGAACAACAATAAAACCCTGGGGTGTAATTTGTCATGGGGTACGTCCACAGAGAGAAAGAGAGGGAACAGACATAGATGTACTATTCTGGCTCGGCCAACTTTTCCCATTATTATTAACGCCATTCGCTGCATGTCGGTCCGAGTGCGAGACGGATAGTTTTTTACCTTCTGGATTTCCTTGGCGCACCTTTCAACCGGCATTTATAAAAGGCTCGACTCCTCGCGGTCCTGGTGCTGGTCGGACAGAGACGCGTCTGACCAAAGTCGACTCGTACTACTTAACAGACAGGTGATTTCAGTGGAGCAGCTATGTGCTCGTACTTTCGGTTAGTTGTTCTGGAATTTTGTCCCCGGATAACATTGACTTGGCGGTGGTCTATTCTTCGGAATGTCGGCATCCCTTTTTGCCCGGTGGCTGTTATCGTCCGTCAGCGACGCGGAAGGAGCGCGCTCGGATAAGCGGGGGAAAAAAGTCGTGGCGACGGTGCGTTCGCGTTCGAACGGAAACTCATTTTGAGCCGGTTAGACAATGGCCGCCCTGCAAGACAATGCAAACAATGCGAAGAGAGAGGGGGTTGGCGGCGAGTGCGTCGCATGTGGCCCAAGTGATTAAAACGTGCGCGTCAAGAGGGGAGCCTGGAAATCAAAATCCACTCGCTCACACGGACAAGTGGGACGGGATTTATAATGGAAGATATTTTCGCCGGCGAGACGTTCAGCCGGTAAAACTCTAAAGTGGCGGAATTCCCGGCGACCCTGTAACTAGATAGGGTGTAGAGGGTCGCTCGAGGGAGAGTAGTGGGAGCTGGGAGCTCCCGGAATTAGAGTGTCCGAGCGGATCATCAATTTTCGCAGGTGACCAAGCGGCTGTCCACAAAGAGACCGCACGCCTCCTGGCCGCATTAGATGCGGAGGCCTGGCCGGGATAATTCAATAAATTACGGACGTCTCAGGGCGGTGAAATTTTCCAATCGCTCCTGCGGCCCGCCCGGCTCGTGTGGTGTCCCGTGGAAATGGAGGAGAAATTGGCCGCCGGAAATAGGACCCCTGGGGAGCGAAGGGAGTGTCCTCCGGCGGCGAGGTACGGGAGATAAGGGACACTTTTAAATCGAGACAAAGAGTGGAAAAAAATAAGGTGCTCGATGGGCTTTTTATCGAGTGATTTGGTCAAGCGACTCCCATTGGGCCGATAAGGGTTGGAACCTCCGCGAGGAGGCTTGCCCTTCCCACCAACTCTCTTCGTTCCACCTACCCTTTCTCTGATGTCCGATCGCGATCGCTACCTTAGACTCGCCGTCCTACCACCTTCTTCTTCTTTCAGACCTTCCCTACACCCTTTCGGCGGGGTCCTTTCTTGGCGATTTAATTGAAAAAGCCCTCCCTTGTCACTGCTCCCCGCCATTTCGCATTCACCTTCCGAGGGATACCCACACAAACCCCCTCATGGTAGCTTCCCTGTCTGGTCGTCTTGCAATTATATTACCGAACGAACGTAACGAGAGTTGTTACGTGTTTCATGCGCCGTTTTACGGCGAGCGCGTTACGCTGCCGGCGATCATAGAGTTCAGTGGGACTTAAAGTTAATTGAGCGGCACTCTCATCCCGGGGACCAGTGATTCCGATGTGCCGGTTCCGCCTGCATGCCGGAAGATAGTGCGGCCTTACCTCCGCTAATCGTAAAGTTTATTCTGTTGGGAATGGCTTTCGGAGAAGTACTCTTTCTCTGCCGGATGGAACTCGTAACGATCGACTCACAAATGAAGTAATTTCGTTACGTCCGGACTTTCCCTTCGCCGCGGAGTTCGGACTCTTGATATTTTGGACGGCGGTGGATTAGAATGAATACCCGTTAATTCAACGAATTGGAATTGACTTTGGAATGTTTGCCGGTGGATGCGGCTTGAACCGGGCGGCTCTTTCCACTTGGCTTCAAGTAATCGTTGGTAGAGGCGCTCCTTCCCCAGGGCAAAGTCCACTTCCCAATCGCGGGAGACAAGGACTGGAGGTTGAACGTGTGGGGGAGGATGCTTTCGAGAGCAAGGAGAAGATTGGCTGAGGCGGCTACTTAAAGTGCGCTATACTAACGGCGAGATTAGAGCATTAGATTCCTTCGCCGGGCGTGGAGGGGAATCTCAGACGATGGAGGTGGGCTTTCCACGAAATCTGCGAGCAGATTCTTCTCTCCTGTCGGGGGAATCTCTTTTCCGCGACCACGGTGCTAGGTCCCCCAGATTTCCAGAGATTCTCCAGGTTTCTCTCCAGGCTTTGGAAACGAGGAAATCCAGGCTTTCGGCAAAGAAGCCTGCCCCCCTGCAATCATTCCGCAAACGATCATCAGATTACTTTTTGAAATCGTATAAAATCTCTCTCACCACTCTCTCAATTTCGTAAGTGCATCAGTTGATACGCCTGTTAAGAACTTGCGTATCTCTGCAATTTCAGGCAATCATCTGGTCAGAAATGTAGGATCATTGGCACTCTCCGGAGGCTTGTGCAAGTTGCGACGCCTAACGCGGGTAATAAGAGGCTTTGCGAGTAGTACTGGTTAAAGGGCTGCCGAGAGTTGGTTCGCGCAGCCCTAAACATGCTTGATTAAAGCAAACTTGGGAATATCTCTCGGCGGTAATCGGTGTGGCTTCTTGCCCCCGGCGCGACGCCAGCTTCCACCTGATTCCACGGGCGTGTGTGCTCGAAGCACCTTAGTCCCCGTCATCGCGAGCGAGAGCGTGTTATCGCATTACGCCTGCTGCCACTGATGCCACGCTTCGTTACTTTCGTTTAATTGAACGCACCGCCCGGGATTCAATGAAAGAGGCGATCGATACGGCTGGCGCCAGCCACTCCGAATACGCGAGAAGCATTCTAAATCCCGACTGTTTCTTTCCGGTTCGCTCGGGCGCGTCCCAATTCCGCCGGGTCTCGCCGTACAATGCGCCCCTTTAAGTTCCAAGTCGTCCTCGACACCCCCGGATTATCCGAGAACGACATAAGTCAATCGGCTCAAGTGTCCGACACATCGTTCTGCTCTCGAAATAAATGGACTTTCGCTAGTAATCCAGTCTCCCCCCGCAATAAGAGACGCGCAATATTTGTCGATGGCGTAATAACTTAATAAGAGAACGTGTTGTTTCATCATCGATCACCAAGAAAGAGGAGAAAAGAGGGGGTTGGTGGATCACGGGAGCTGGAGTGTTCGGGGAGAGTAGGTTGCTCTTAGAAAGTTGAGAATTTATTAGACAGAGAAAGGTAAACGGAAAGCTGTTTCCGCTTTCCGCAAACTCGCAAGCGGCAAGGAAGAATCCCGAGGAGCTTTTCTTACCCTCACTGCGATGGTGGCGGGCGGTGCGGGGGGCGAGGATGGGTGGTAGGAATCGCGGACTAACCAGGAACAGTGCTATTTCTTCGAGGACCGTAATGGAGTACAACCCTCCTAAACAGTGGAGTTTCGTATAAGCATGTCTCCCGAGCAGTCTATACGTAGGTGTACACCTTGGGATACTGCTCGCCTGGATCCGATATCGTATCTTCCTCGAGGACTGCTGCTTATACTACTATGTACCGGGCACACACTCCGCACTTTCCCGAACCTCATTTCCAGGGCCGTTTAAAAGAAAGAAGGTACCACGCCAGCATGCACCTTCCGCCGAACGAATTACGCGCTTGTGTAGCCTCTTCTTTATTGGGGCTAACTTTCTGCTCCTCCCTTTTTAGTGATTGTCGACTTTGCCGATTCCACAGTGACAGTCGGATGTAAGGACTATAATTACCGGCAACTTAATAGGCGTCTTCAAGGTCGCTTTTTTGATTGTACTACGAAAATGGTAACATAGGAGGAATATAATCTTAACCCCAATTCATATGATTCGGTACAAAAAGTAATAGAAGTTCGATGAGTTGGTACGAAATAATATAAGTTCGATCATATTTGGTACCAATTTATTCGACTTCTATAATTTGGTCGAAGAATAAAATAAAGTAGTCGATTTTCCTCTTTACTTTGTATTTTCTTGCCCTATATTTCGGAAACTCGAAGACGTCGGTCTTTGACAATTCCTAGGAAATGTCTCCACTTCCAGGTGATTTCTCCATTGCCAGGAGAACGAGAGTTACATCAAAGAGGAAGACCGCCGCACTGCCATTGTTTTCGACGTAACAAAGAGCATCAGATCACCGGTAGCCTTCCTCTCCAGGCTGAATTCTGTATTCGAGGGTCGCTGAGAATCGAGCCACAGCTTTCCTCCCGACTTCAGTAGTCTTTCAGCGCTGGCGTGTGCGTTTCTTCGCGAGACTCGAAGAACGGGAGGGAGGAGGCCGAGCGAACCTGGGCGGAAAGAGATTTTCCGTGGAAGAGAAGCTCGAAAAGGGCTTGATCGCTCGATGGGTGGTGGCTGGCGGGGCGGAGTGGTCCATTGTCTTGCTTGATAAATGAACTAGCCGAGCGCGAGCGCGCACAATGCGCCCGATGTGTACTATCGCCCCGCGTTAATTCAATCCACTGAAATGAGGGACAGCTGTTACCAAGCACCTCTTTCTCTCCTTTCCGAACCTGTTGGTGTTGTTCGGTGCACCTGCCATTTGTCACTGTGGCATTGCAATCACTCGTACAAGATATTATCATAGTTTTGTAAAAGTGCATAGGTTGCAGTTGGCTCTCTCTACACGAAGGCAGAAATGTGCGCTTTTCGCGCTGCCCAAGACAACTCTTCATCCAGGAATTTTAATTAGAATGACCGCGGTAAGGGCGAGAAACTGTCACTTGGAAAAATGTAATTTCAGACCTGCGGTCGACAAGAATATTTGCTTGCATTACTCGTAGCGCGTCCACTCGGATATGAGCGGGAGTTGCGATTGTGGATTGGACGTTTTTTCGACTGGAAATAGAAGAGGCGTCGAGCGACGTTGAAGAGTCGGCTCCCATGGTGAGGCGAACCGCTTTCGTCTCAAGGAGTAGTGTTCCGTCGGTTCCGTCGGTCACGCGAAACGCCCGGGACAAGGTAATGCGCGAAACAAAGGCGCTTTTCATTTCCATAGAGGCGAGGCCTCCCTTCGCCCGAGCAATTTTGCAATTACGGCGCAATAAAGCCCTGCAGAAATATCGCCTCTCGTGGGTGGGCTCGAGGGCAAGGGTGGTCTTTCCGTGGAGGGTGATGTGGAAGAGGCTTGGCTTGAGCAGGACAAGCAGCCCAGTAGACCTGGACCCGCTCGTACTCGTCAAGAAGGAACGTACTCGCTTACGAGCGACCTTTAAGTGGATTAGGCGAGAGAATCGTAAAGTGAATGTCCCTTTCCCTTCACCAGGACATTCTCTCCTCCACCCCCCCGGCTAGTCCCACCGGGAAGGAAAGTACCCTACTTTTTATTAAATCGACGCCCGCAAAAATTCAGTCCACGAGATTGGGCTTGTAACAGTTAGTCGACTCTTCTTCCCAGTCATTGAGGATTCCTGTCGTCGAGCCGCGGGAGAAAAGGGAGTTTCGAGGCGGCTGGACTGAATTGAAATCACGTTTCTGCATGATTGGGGAACTATTCCATTGCCTTTTCTCGCTACGGAGACATTTGAATAGGAATCTTACGGGATTGCATTCGCGATTTAAAGCCACCGGGATTATTCCATCGATGGGTCTCGAGTGCTGGTTCGCTGGTTCGCTGGAGAGTTTTACTTTTTCATAATGCAGCGCAACTGGCGAGCCTCGCCCAATTGTCATTTCACGCTGCTCTTTGGAGCATCGTCGACGCGCGGACGTAGGAGCACCTCGTGATTCCGTCCAGTTTTTAGGCCACTTCCTCGTGTTTGCGTAACAGGGGCCAGCGTACTCTAGTACTCTATTCGCGTACTCACTCAATTAAGGTGACCAGACATTGCGGCCACCTAACGATGACGCGGTGTCAGGCAGCGCGGCGGGCAATTATGATATTTTCCTGCTGAATTACTGTTTTAATCATTTCCCGCCGACGGCTTAACGACCTCCCCATCTTCCTCGCTTCCTCTCACCCTCTCTCTCTCTCTCAGCTTCAAATCCACGACACTCGTCTCGTAATCCGCGAGAGATTGCTCGCGATATTTCCCACTTTCGCCTCTCATTTTCTCGGCAACTTTTCCGCCCGACCATTCTGATCTTGCGGCCTCGCGATGAATTACGCGCAGTAGTTTGCATAGTGAGTAATGGCGCACAGTGAATTAGACATAGTTTGAGTTATGACGCGAGTAAATTTGAGAAGCCGGTGGACGATGCGAGCGGTCTGGCGACAGTAAAGTTTTAGGGCAAAACGGGACTGGGAATCGTCGAATTCGGCATAATAGAATCCGCGATGGTCATGAGCTCCTCGTGATGTGCCAACATTCTCCCCTCTCCCGGAAGCCTGGAACCACCTCCTCTCCTACTCAGCGGCGCCTCCGCCCCGCTTGAAAGGGTAAACGTGGACCGGCGGAAGTGGCGAGTTGGATATGGCGAAAATAGCGCCGGGATATAACGGCTCCAGGGATACACGATGACGGGTTTACAGCGATATTGTCAGCGCTCGTTGCAGTGCGTTTCGTTTATATGCGGCCGTGCCGGCCATATCCCCGCTGCATATCCACCCAGCCACTCCCTCGTAACTCTCGCGAACCTCCCCAGTAAAATATTACGAGCGACGTGAAAGCGCAGTAGCCCATGCGTCCCTCCAGACTGATCACACTTTGACACAGTGCGAGTGCCCGAGCATCCCTCCACCAAATCTTTCCACTTCCTCTCTCAAATTATTCGATTTCAAAGGAATTGGCGGAATGTAAGTCGATCGACATTAGCTGCCGGCGACCCTATATACCATTCCCCAATGGTTCCAAGTGTCAAGAACTTTACCAAGTTTACGTTTGCGAGCACCAATACCAGCACTACCGAGAAAAGCCGCAGCTCGATCGACAAGTCGTGCAGGCCACGATATTGCATTTCACGGTCTCCCCAATTCAGGCGTGATAATAAAATTTCCGAGGGTGTGTGTGTGAGGGTGTGTTGCGCCTGGTGGTGCTTGGCATCGGCAGGCACCCTATGCGCTTCGGGGCTTTCACCCTCTCTCTCTCGCCACTCTCCTCTCCATACCTACAGCCAAAACGCCACGACGATCGGAATCTCGCGATCCGACTCGCAATTAAAGTGGAATTTCACCAGCTGCAATTAGACTTATGGAACTCTCTATAGTGCGCTCGATAAGCGGCGCGGTTAATGGGGGCGGAGAGGAAAATGAAGGTAGCTGTTGACAGAGGTGAGCGCGCGCGCGCGCGAGATTATGTCTGAAGAGTAGTTGGCTGGTGTTTAACGACCTCTTGGTCGTCTGGTCGACGGTTATTATTGGAAGAAGGTGGTCGGTAATTATCCTAGAGTGAGGGCTTCACCGATCACCCTCTCCTGATCCCTTTCTCTCTCTCGCTTCCTGGCGTCGAGCTAGACCGATCTCCCCGCTCTGTTTATGACAATGATAGATGACTCCTTCGGCAATTCATCATCCCTCCTTTAGGATCCCCTTCTACGATCTCTATCTTTGTCCATCTCACTCACTCTCGATCGGTTCTTTGGCTCCGCCGGTCGGGATAAGCGACGGCTGCTTGGCGAACCGCCGCGTCTATACATTCCCTCGTACAAATGTCCCTGGCGCATCTCCGCTTGTCGCCACTTGCTTTTTTCGCCACTGTAAAACACCTCGGACACCTTGATCCTTCCTGTACCCTGTAATTCCCTTATGCTACTCGGGACTCCCTTTTCCGCTGTGTGATCCTAACAGTTTTTGCTTGTTCCTTCACTTTCCTCGGGATCGAGTTCTGATGTCGTAATTCCCCGGAGTTGATGCCCCGAGGAATTCGGTGCTTATTGAGTGCAAATGGTGTATTGATCAGAGGGTGCCCACTGGTTGGAGGGTCGCCTGATACTATTTCTGGTAGAGAGTGTACGTCCTACAGCTGTCTAATGCGCCCTAATGTACACGCCGATTCCACCCGGGATTTTTGTGGCTTTGATAGTTTGATCGGGCTCCCGTTACAGTGTCACGCTCCCTTAAGCCGCGCACTTCGCTCTTCCTGACAGGGGCAAAGGGCGAGAAGAAGGGGGGGATCGAGGAGGAAATGCAGGGGAGCGGGAGGCGCAACTAGTCCCAGCCAGCGGGTACTCGAGGAGCATTTACTTAAATTAAGACAAATGGGATTACCGGTGTAATTACAGTGAAATGTAATCTACTGAGTATAGCATCGTTCCAGTTACGATAGACTTCGCCGGGATTGCGCCTCGTTGAGACCACTGGCTTGATTATCTCGTCTAAGGAAGCTCCCGCAAACGCACTCACATCTTTATTCGGAGCTCATTATCCCCCTGATCGAGCATTCCCTTCAGTTTCCCTGTTGGACACGAGGCTCAAGAGTAATCCTTGCAAGATACGATTCGGGATACACCGTGTGTGTCGAGGGAAAGGCTGTCCTGTCGACAAGGGATGAGTTGGTGCCCGGAAGGGTTGTGAGCCAGGAGCGTTCGATCGGCCGGGAATCGAAGTGGAAGGAGGCCGAATCGATGGAGCGAGGAATTATTTGTGGTACGCCGGATTCTTGGTGTTGCGCGGGCCCGAATTAATGGCCGGCTTAGTACATCGAACCTCCTTAGGCCGGATTAGTAACGGCACGGATCCCGTGTCAGGATTCTCCGGCGTGTAGTCCTTCCTCTAAGCAGCCGAGCCCCGCTCGGCGCGCGCTCTCCACATAGAGACAGGAATTGCCGGCAGAGAGTACGTTCCCTCGGGAGTCAGTGGGGAACCGTCTTCTTTCAAAAGTAGTCTGGGAACTCTTGGGGGACGCTGCGTCCTGGTTCACCCTAGGCACTGTTGCACTTTTGACACTCTCGACTATTTGCTGCTTCGAAACCTGTCATTGGCGTTCTATATCGTCGCTTATTAATCCTGACTAGTGATAGTTTATTCATAATATTGTATCAGGTATTCTTCTCGGCTTCGTACTTTTCATTGTTTCGTATTCCAACTGTCGCTGCATGCGAAGTCGACATCCCCTCTAATCCCCTTACCATTTCGTATTTAATATTTGAAGGGAGACGGCGGATTTGGCGCGTGCTCTCGAGCAACTGGGGTTCGCAAGCGCTCGACGAGGGAACATCCGAGGATTCGCCCACGTAAATAGAAGGACGGGGCGCGTTAGAATGCAGTTTTTATTAGCGGCTCTTCGTGCCTCCCCCCCTTGCAATCCCCTTTTCTAGAGCTCACCGCACTGGGCTCACGTACTACGTGTACTCGAAAAGAGCGCGGGCCGATGATTCGGCATTCAAGGGACGGAGTTAACTTGCCGTAAAAAGGGCTTGCATTATGTAGAGAACCTGCACCGCGAAAGTCGAGCGATAGAGGAGCACTGATAGCGCAGCATCCTGTCGGCAGTGATTCGCAGATTCGCTCTTCCCTCGTGCACGCGTCAAGCAGCAGCAACACCTTGCAAATAAGTACTTGATCACCTTAGAGAAGGACCTTGTGTAATCGCGAGCTTACATAAATCCGCGTGCAGTGTCGGATTTGATTACAGTCTGCTGCCGGAGTAGACTCCGTGTGTGGCAGCGAGCGGCGGAAGGTCGCTGCAAGTTGAAGCTCAATTGGAGCCTAGGTCAGTAATACTTGCGTAAGCTGATTAGGCAGCTCGAGGCGGCACCTCACAGGTCCGTCGAGTGAATCTGACTATTCCAGTTACGAGGCCGCAATCTCCTGAAAAGCTCATCATTTCAAATCCGACACCTTTTTTGTTGGCCAAATACGACGTGATTCCGGGAAGACTTTTTCCAACGAGAGCCGAGTCCAATTTCGCCGTCCAATTGCGGCCGTTCTGCGCGTAATAGAATCGGCGACGTAATTACTCGGGTATACATATATATGGAACGCGCCGCCGGTTTCGGGCGCATGCGAGCCCGGGGATGATCAAACTGGCAGATTGCGCGAGCGGAGATCGAGAGCGGGCAAATGAACGCGAATGACTGCATTAAGTCCGAGTGGAATAATGCGACATTACAGGGCGTACTAACGCGAAGATAATTCCCACCTTATCCCCCGCACTCGCTCGCGTTATCCTTCTGGGACTAGGCGCGCACCAGCGCGCGATATGCTGTCCGGCCCCTATGCGCTCTCATTATTCCAGCTAATGCTGCCGGCGATGGGAGCGGACTTTAATTTCGCACTCGAAATTCTTGATGCTCGCGGGCCCTCAATAAAGTGCGCCGTATTTTACGAGGAAGCAACCGCCGTGAGAGAGCGTATACGAGCGGGAGGAGTCCGCCACTCTGGCCGTTAATGGGAAACGAAATCATCGCGATGCCAGCGGCGCAGGCCTGCGCGCGTTGTAATTCGAGAGACCCTAAACCAGGAGGACGCGCGTAAAAGCATGTGTTTCCCTCGAGTACATCATTCCTCCGGGGAGTCATTAGATTAACATCCAATTGATCACGCTCTATTGATGATTCCGCGCCCCGACGCGTTAATGGTTATTTTTGCAAATTCCATTTTCGCCCCGACCTTTTGACGAAGCTTTGTGTTCCCTCTGCTGGGAGCCGTGGAAAGAGAGCGAGAGCGGCAGTATTGCTGCATTGGTATTCCAGCGGTCGTGAAACGCAACAATGACCGTTCTCGTGTCCTGCCGCGGGCCAGGAAACATGCCGGCACACATACACACTCCCACCCTCGCAGAGCACACGCTCGCCCGTATATTTCTACATAATGCAACGTATTACACGTGTTGTGCCACAGCGCAGTATGCAAATGCAAATGCACGTGGCGATAGGAAGCGCCATAGTACACTCGTTCTGCGCTCCGATAGAGCCTTGCCTGCCTCTGGCCTCCGTTTACTCTTTTTCCGATATTCTATCTCGAGGAATCAGTACTCTGGCATAATGGAAATTTATAAGAAATTCGAAGCATTTCCCCAAGTTTCTCGTAATTCAACCGTTTATTCTTGTCAAGCCAGTGTGCCAATATTGATTACGTGGACGGAGACAGTAGGTACGTGTATTCCGGCGCATCTCGCCGTCCTTGAGGACAGAGCTTTTTTGGGATTAATGTTATTCCTGTCCAGCTCACTCGGTGGACACGTAGTCACTGGATTCGTGCCGCGGCATAATCCAGCACTATAAAGAACTCCACTCGCGCTTCATTCTACTTCCACACCAATCCCCTTGCAACCCAGTTTTCCATTATTCCAAATCCCCGAAAAACTCTAGCAAAGTCGAGGAATGACGCCAGCTACTCGAGAAGCCAGCCGGTCATTAATAGTATCGATTCCAGGCTAATCGCGGTTCCAGGACGCCGGTGTTTCACATTACAGCGCTTGCAGCCTTCCTCTTGCCCCTACCCTCTGAAAAGGCGCCAGGCAATGGAATCCGGGATAACGAGCTTGCGGAACCGATATCCCGCATAAATTGGAAACACTTACGGCTATTATACCGTTGCTCGCGTCCATTGCAAATTCCGCATTGCTGTGTTTCACCCCGAAAGCACCGGGTGTAACTTAGCATTCTTTCGACCGCTGCGCTAAGCCGCTCTACGTTTGTTTCCGTATAAGAGCGCTAGTGGCCGCCGAATTCTCGTGGAGAAATAAATGTCCCACTCCGCCGGACGTTCTAAAGTTCTTATATCAGTTGAATTCCAGCGTTCGAGAATTTCAAAGTTTTCATTGGAACATCGGCAATCAAGTGATAGGAAGATAAGGGCTGTTTTCGAATTGAGCCGAGAACCATCAGCGATCCATTAGCGATGAGACTTCCGGGATATCCGCCGGCGGACCCTTTCAGAAGGCCGCGAAAGCTTAGGCAAAGGGAAAAGGCCAAGAGCTTATCACAGGTTCGAAAGAAACTCGGCTCTCGAGCGTTTTTGAATCTTATCGGGCCGCTTATCGAGCGGCGGCGGCCAGCGCTCGTTAGATTTGCGTTCCAAGGGTCGAGAGGGGGCGGAGGGTAGTTTGGCAATGCTCGATCTGCGTCGCCAACGATCGCCAGAGGATGATTAGCTCTATCGGCCGAATTAATCGGGCTCGTTCCCCGAGAACGGCATCTCGGGGTTATTAAATTTCATTAGAAGCCAGGAAGAGCCGGCAAGCGCCGCTACGCACGCACAAAGCTCGTTTCGTCTTTCTGGCCCGTGAAACAGCATTGCACTCTGGAACTAACGACTTTCCTAGGAATAACTTTATTCTATTACGGACAGTCGGCTATCATGATAGAGGAATCAATGATAAACCTGGCGGAGCAATACCTCTCAAATTTATCGTCCACCCACGTGCTTCTTTATCACTTGTTCCGAAATTCTTCTAATACTCGGGCCTCGGTTGCTTGCTCTCCATTGCTTGTCCCGGATCTCATATCCTATCTGGTTTCCCGAGAGCCGATCGCTCGCCCGCTATTTATGGCTGACCGTTTGCGGGGAACGCTGAAATCCCGATCTCACCATAAGTAAGAGGATCACTGGGTCCGCGCGATTTGTATTGTCTCTCCTTCCTACCGACTCGCTTCCCTCTCATTGATTTCCTTGTTTATCTGTTTTCTTTGGAATATCGCCGGCGATAATGCTGGCAGGGATCCTCCTGGGATGCTTTCACTAGAATAAATCTCCTGTCGGGGGACTTAGGGACAGAGGGGGTTGCGTGGAATCAGGTCAAAATCCAATTAAAATCCCGGCGAGCAACGTTGCTTTCGCGCCGAGCGTTTGGCAATTATCCCCCCGCCGTAAATGGAAACGCATTACGGGGCGGTTTCGGCTGGCGATAATTACGCTTCGACGTTTTGAAAATAATCCTCGAGTGAGCTCGATGGAGCGTGCGTGTGTGGGTAAGTGCGGTGGAGGTCCCGATATGGTTTCGCGTTAAATAATCCCAAACAATGTGCATTAAGCCGAAAGCAGGCAGGCTGCGGCTTCGTTAATAAAACATATTTTACAATCAACCATTCCGCCAACATAAACGTCACCCCTTCCTGTACCTTTTAAACTATATCTTTCCCCACATAAGAGGTGGTCCCCGCACATTTTTTACATTTTTTTGTAATCTATGATTAGACAAACAGAAAACTTAATTCTAAAGGGTCAATAGGGGCGATGATTCCCGAATAACATTTGCATTATTGAACCCCGCAAGTTTTTAAGTACATTTCAATGAGCGGACGTTTCTTGTCCCCGCAGAGAATCGCGCGTCACCTCGAGGTTCAGTTAAGATCTCATCCTGCGGATAGAAAAGTCCTCCGGCAGCATTGTCGTCCTCTCCCCGGAAAGGCCTCAGAGCGCGGCCAGGAGCGGGCGGTTGTCGAACACGACGTAAAGAGATATTCCCCAGGCATACTCCCCGGAAGTCGAAGGGCTCGGGCGTCGCGGCGGGATAAGGAAGGGAAGCAATGCGAAGTGGCATTGAACGGGAGTGGAGTCTGCCAAAGGAATTCGTGCGTGCTTATAAATGCGTGGGGCTGCGATAGCGAGGTCTTCACCGGCGAGATCCCGCTGTCGAACCTCCTCTCGAGATGCCTTATCGAGTTTCAAAGATTCTCCAACATCCACTTCAACCAGCCAGCCATCCCCCTCCGGTGTCATAATACTTTGGAAGTTGGCGAAATGAAATATCGATCTCTCGTCAAAGGCGACGGAGAAGCTGGATCAGCTTTAGGAGACGAGGGTTCATTGGCCTCTCGCTCACTCGCGGGGAGTGATGGTTTGTTGGTGGCGCTCGGCGAGAATTCGAGGTTTCGACAGCCTGCGGTTTTTCCGGCCTAGTTGAGTGGGCTTGGGGCTCCCCAGGCACTCTCGGTGGACAATTAACGCGCGGTCCTCGTGGTGACTGACTGGCTGAACGAGAGCACTCACTAATATACCGCGCATGGCGCGCGGCAGTCGCGGAGACTCTCAAAATTCACAACACGCTGCCGCCGGAGAAGCGAGAGTGCCCCGCGCGTGTAAACGCGCGGCTGCTCGCCAGGAATTTCACTAAAATTCCCTGCATAGTCCCATCGGTCAGCGGGGGGCTCGCCGGCCGGCCGGCCTAATGAAAGCGCTCCGCGGCCTGTGAGTTAATTAACCTATCAGATCGATTAATCATCTGTTGTAACAGCCTGAAGCCTGTTTTCCTCGCACACGCCCAGTCCACCTGTACTCTCGTAAAGTGGTGCTTGCACTAAGTTCGGTGTTAACGAAACAAGTGCTCGCATTCGCATCCATAATTACTACTTGATGGAGTTGGATATAATGACAAGGTTTTTTTAACGATAATTGAATAGATTCTCGAAATTTAGTAGTTTTTATCGTGTAATGCTCATGGGAATGCACCGGTCGCTTCGAGTGCTTAGAGAAAGCTTTATAGTAATGCGTAGCGTAACATGCAAATACTGGCGTCGGAAAGGGAGCCAGGCCAATGCCACTTAAGGATGCGTATCTGTCCATTACGCGACACTTAATTTCCCTCGCTCGTAATGGACACTTCCGCTTGAGCTGTCGCACGGACTGTCAAGAAGAGCGTGCTGCGCGGACCCCGGCATCCGTGGCGGGCGTGGACTGCGCGTGCACGTACGTGTGCACTCTGCTAAAAGAGAAATATTGTCGTCGGTCAGGTCGCCGCGAGGATCGCCGCTGGATCTCCAGAGAGGCGCGGGAACGAGCCGCCGGCTAAAATTACGCTGATTCGGAAATAAGCGGGCGAAATTGACGCCGTCTGCGTAGTTGGTTAAGTAGGGCCTGTCGCAATTAGGGAGGACGAGCGGAGAAACAGGCCGATACTAATGAACTCGGGTGGCGGAGCTCTCTCGCCGCGGCTGCCAGTTCCCACGTACATATACCACCGACGGCTCTCTCTTTATTTCTCGGGGAAAGTCTCAAGCCCTTCGACGCCGCGTCGAATAATAACGCGCGCGTCGAGAAATCGAATAAAACCGATAGACGGAAATCGGTCTTGTCGGTTTACGAGATACGTATCGCATTGGGTGTAACCGTATCCGGATCCCACGTGCCCATCTACCATCCGCGTCTGTCGTCCTCTCCCCCCGAAAGATCAAGTACAGAGGTCGTATTGGCCCTGGCCGCCGCTTGTAAAAGCGAGCTTCCACGTAACCATGTGAGTCTCGGCGAGTCGTCAAACCCGCAGGTATAGCCCGGGGGGTGTACGAGCGGGTTACTGTCAGACGTAAAGTGACACTCGCCGAGTGAAGGTGCAGAGCGAGAACCGGCTACCACCGCGGCTTTCGTCTCGATTTTCCTCAGCTGCAGCCAGAGCCAGGCGCAGGCCGAGAGAGCCACTCGGATGCCTCGCTGGCTTTCTGGCTTTCAAGAGATCGCGCGATCCCTTCCACGTGATCGAGCCGCCAACCTTTCGGCTCACTTGACGGTACCTGTATGCACATACGTGCACATACCTACCTACGCGCACCTTCCCTATGCCCGCTCCGCGGTCTCCCGTGTCAGGACAATCAGCAGCCTCCAGCGATCCTGCTCTGAAATACCTTGCGACATAGCTACCCATATCTCGGGAATCCAACCTCTCTACGAGGGAATCGCGTGCTCTCCGAAAGTATCTTCGCTCCAGGATACAAAGGAGACTAGGAGACTTTATTCTCGAGCATTTCGGTCCATCCGAGTACAATACACTCGTTCGTCGTTAGGCAAGATTGCGCGAAGAAAGAAACCGGCCACGAGATTATCCTTGCGCGCAGGTGGAACAGGGTGGAACAGGGTGGAGGAGAGCCGATCCCTCGTGAATGTCAGGGCCTGCCGAGTGGGTGGCACCCTCTCGCTTCTGCTGCGGTAGCAGTTGGCAGTACTCCCGATCTCCGTATTCCGCAGTCATCCGCATTCCCCTGTACTGCTTCCTTTATCGTTGTTGTCACTCCGCCGCCGTTTTGTACCGTCCGAATGCTACTCCATCGAGGATCCGAATTGCAGTCGCCCAAACTCCGGATTTTCCTCTTTAAGTCCGACGGAATCGAAGCCTCGAGAATAAAGCGAAATGGAGGAGGTGGACGCAAAGTTGTTGGGATTGTTTGCTCGTGATATCCCATCAGGATTGTGGACATAGCCTAACGCGCTCGGTTGAGAGGTTGGCGGAGGGGGCGACGGAGTATCCGCGATCAGGGGTACGAAGTAGATTTTGTTTTGGGGTCGAATCGCGCATGTGACGTGCCACCGTCTCCCACCCTCGGGAAAAGCCCCACTCTCTCCTTCCGTCTGTTGGTGTGCTTTCCTCCGCTCCCTTACCTTTCACCCTCTCTCGCTCGCCGGGCTCGCTCTCTCCCTCTCTCGCTCCCTCCTTCTCGCTTCCTCCGCCAGGCGACAGCGGGCGGCACGACACACGAGTCCTCTCAGTGGCCCGTGAACCGCGAACGGTGTAACAAGCGTGTCTCTCACTACACACTGGCATTTGCCGCACGACCAGAATCGGGCGCGCGATGATTTCGACGCCGTTCTTTCAAAGGGACAGTGGACCACGTGTGTCTTGCAATTAGTAGAGGAGTGACGAGTGGAAGGCGCCGCTTGACGAATAGTGTCCCGCAGTGAGAGTGGCGCACGGACACACTCACTCCCTCTCTCTCGCTCTCACTCTCTCTTTCTCTCTCGCTCCCACCGTCTGGCTGTGGGTAAAGGGTTCACCTGGCAGTTAGACATGACAGATTGGCTACAGACGTGCACCAGGTATCGGCTCACGAGATGAACGACTGCGTGCGAGCGATCGCTTGACAGATCGCTGTCCCGGCCCGTCTAGACGAATTCCTCCTAGTTCTATTTGCCCGTCGGCTGATTCACGCGTGTACATACACACTTTCGACGGTCCAGCTGTCATTGGCGTGACGTGGGCGGCACATTACGTAAATGTTTGCCGGCCACTCGTGACTCAGATCCGTGGCTACGCTCGATCGCTGGTGCACGAAAGTATCGGCGGACAGTGGCCAATGAACGATTGATTAATTATTGTAGTGTTGAATTTTTGAGGATCGAACGCTTCGGTAGTTTGCGTTTTCTAGCGAGTATGAACGATGCGGTGGAGGAATGCGAGATAAGTCAGTGATTGCACTCGATGGTTGGTTGGCTTAATGACAGTTAATTAGGGTACTGAAAACGGGACCTGCGGTTGTATTCCATTCATAGAACCGGAGTCCCATTCGAAAGTGTTCCGTCTCGTAATGGAGTTATTCTGTTCTACTAATCTTTTCCATTCACTCTCGCATCATCGGCCCGTACCCGCGTGACTCGATTCAGGGTACACGAACTATGTCCGTCGATTTTCATTATTGCCGAACAATCGACCTCCAAATTGCTCGTGGAAAAAGACGACCTTCCGTTTCACCGCTAGCTTAATATCTCTCCTTTTTTTACTGCGATAATGACAGAGGTCTCTATGGTGACAATTAACGCGCTGCTCTTGCTCTCCGTTCCAAGCTCTACTATTCGACGCTGATTCATCGTTTACGGAAACAAAGGGCGCCAGCCTGATCGGTCGTTATTTAATTAAGGCCACGGATTAATATCCCGATCGCCCGGCTGTTTTGTGTGAAATCAGTTAAAAGTCATTAGCTAATTTAGTGGATCAGCTAATGTTTGCTGGATGATTGAATCAAATCTCCAAACACAATTAATATAATGGGAATTGCATGGGAATATAATTATAGTATATGCTTGCGAGAATAATAGAGGCAGGTTGTATGTGTAGAGTTCCGTGTTAACAGGCGACCGGTAAATAAGATAGATGCACTGAGAAGGCGGACGTTACTTCGCTTTTAAGCTGTCTGGAAAAGCGGCGACGGGTACTTTTGATGAGTTGGCAACTTTGTCGGTTTTCCATTATCCAGTGGAACTTGCTCATAACGCCACCTGCGTCTATCAGCGGTCTTTACAGTCTATTAGACACTTTGGCAGTTGTTCGGGCAAGACTGTCCCTGTAATACATTCACCGACATTTTGCCAGGATATTACTTGATTCACTTCAAGTAGTACATCATAATCGTTCCCGACACTTTGCACGCTAATCAATCAATTGGGTATCTGACATTGTATCGCCATTCCAGTCAGTACAGCCGGCGGCCTCGACATTTACCTATTCACCGAGACCCACTCTTCAATCCCCTTCGACACTGCTAATCAAATGGGCGTTCTCGCACGAGACAGACGGATTCTCGCCCGGATAATTAGCAATGGAGGTGAAAGCCGAGCGATAGCAATTAGCAGGTAAAACGTGTTCTCCCGTTTTCGCGCACGAGCGAGCGTGCGAGAGCAAGAAAAAGTCAAAGGATATATATCCGTGGTAATTAATCGGTTCCTCTCTCCGCTCGAGCTCCCACCCAATTAGCGGAGTACTCTCTTCGCTTGGAGCGCGCTTGCTGAAGCGACGATTTTCGAGTGGCCTTCTTCCACTCCTCTCTCGCATCGAGACTTCCACTATCCTACGTACACCTGTGTCCGTCCGTCGTCCAACCACCTTACTCTCTCTCTCTCTCTCTCTCTCTCTCTCTCTCTCTCTCTCCCTTTCTCCCACTTTCAGTCTTCAGACAGTGTTACTCCTTTACCTTTACTACTGCGGTGCGAGCGTCTGACTAATGCCACTCCCGACTACTTGAATTCAATCGAGTCCCGCTCCACTCGACTCTGTTGCTCTTCCCGCGCCCACCCAGTCACTTTCATCGCTCGATCGATCTCAATGCACCAGATACCCTGTATCCTATCGCGCCTTATTGTGCACACTGCCACCGGGATCCCGACTGGATCGGACTTGGGAGCTAGTGTCGGCGGGCGCCCCCTCGCAATAGCAGACTTCTAATCTTCGATCTAGGGCCAGGCCGCTTTCTATCAGACGCGCCACGATGCCACTGTAACTGGTGCAGACGTCCTCGTAATCGACGTCTCTCCAGCTCGATATGATCGCGGATGCAGCGAGCAACAGGTTACGCCAAGTATGCGAGCGTCCTCTGGTCATATCTTCGATGGGTTTCCTTCGGCGTACAATATCTTTTAGTGGACTCTCATGTCGTCCCGACTCTTTTTAGTCCCTGTTTTCTATTTTAGACATTGGTTCGGTTGACGTATTGGCAAACCCTATATCCACGCGGTCGCCCAATACATAGTGCGTTGGGGAATGTCAGATTTAATAAAGCGGCTTTTCGATTATCGGATCATCCATCTTTAATCCGCCGGTCAAACCAACTGGTGGGTGACGGTGTACCGAGGTGTATGGAGAACAAAGGCCAGGTAAAAGGACCCGCGTGCAAGGTCGCCCCCACACGGCCGCCGTTGCTATCAGTTGCCATTCCAGCCTTTTTCAATTAAGCTTTGATCCGTGCCGGCAGATAAAAAGGGAGCAACCAGACTACATAATCGAAAGGAGAAAGAGAGGGGGCTGGCAGGTCGCACGATAAAAGGGACTAAGTGAATGACAAAAATGTCAGTTAAACGAGATCACGCTCGCCTCGATCCTCGCGCGCTTTTGACGCCGGCGACACGTCGTATATTCGCTCACTTACCGCATTGTGAGGAGAGGGATTTTCATTAGCCCCGCTTTTTTATTTGATTTTATTTGTTAGCGAAAGTGGAGACCGTCAATCTGTTGGAATGGGCCGGGCTGGAATGGCCGCGGCTATGAAACGATTTATTCGACTAATAAATCTAGAACCATTCAACAATTCTTTGTGTCGCTGTTTTGACATCGGGTTTCCGGTCGGAGCGGCGGTGCTGATTGAATTATTGCCTCGTACCTTTGAGTGTCTCCATTTATTGATGGCGCTTTTTGCCTTGTCATTTAGAAATGACATTCTGTTATTGATATCAATTAATCATTCGTCGTGGTCGTTCGACACTTCTTTCTTTACTAGGCTTTACTAGGCAAACAATTATAAAGTCGAGGAAGTGCGCTTAGTTGTCGAGTGGGGTTCCAACGGCCGGAAAAAGTGCAGAGCCAGGAAAATCGGGATATCGGATCCGCACATCCCTATGTTACCCCTTCCCTTACTCTTCTCAATCTTCTCCCCCTCAGGTCTCTCCCCTCTCGCTTGGCCTCGTAATCGTAAAGTGCCCGTCCTCAAAAATTTATAGCGCTGACGTTACGAGCGGCCCTTCCTACTCCCTTTCTACCGATTTTCCTACTTCGCCCGATTAAGGAACTCCCGGGGATATTCACTTCGTGACAGGGCCCAATCGCCAACACACCATACCCACGGCCCTGGTAGCCAGCTGTCACGATTCTCGACGCAGTGTCCTTTCGGGATTCTTTAAAAGTCGTCCATCGTTTCAACATTCCTCGAAAGTCTTTCATCGCCGCGCCCCGGTACTTTGGCTCGCGGCACAATCGGCGGAAAAGTGAGTCGGGAGAGGGTTGCACGCTTTTCCCGCCGAGTCAAAGCAGTTCAGAGTCGTTTACTCCGCCGGCCGGTTTACAAAGCCGCTTTGCCAGCCAACACTCGTGGAAAAATCCTCGGCTTCCCAGTGATACGCCCTTCCCACGCACTTTCTCTCTTTCTGTCTCTCGGGGCCCTTTGACCGTGGAAAGAGCTGCGGCCGATGAGGAGAGAATGAAAGTCGCGGTCCTGGCATTATGTTGCGCGTGTCTCGGAAACTTGCGCGCCGCTAATTAAATGAGTTGGGATATAGTTGAAACGGGAGGAGCTATGTTGATCCTAGAGGTTCTAGCTTCGCCGGCACTCTAGCCCCTCTTTACACCAAGGCACGCCTAAAGACTGCGTGGAGAAGATACTTTTGCTAATCATTTTTCGAGAGGCTCTCGCCGAGAGAAGCCGCCACCGAATACCCAGCCGAGCACATTCCCCGGATGTTCCGGCGTGGTGGCTTAATTAAACAGAGAGTGATGCTCCCTTAATTGGTAACTCGCTTTTTATGGACCGCGGCTCTAGCACCCGGGAAGTTTAATTTGAAGAGTTAATCGCTGCTAAGACTTGGGTGAAGTACGCGAGTAATGATGTTGCACAAGGAATTAGAGAGAAAGACTTTCGCGAAGGTAGAACTGTTGGAATGGCTTCTAATTTCGAGAAATGGATTCTCAATACGGTGCCCGTGGATTCCCAGTCGGAAGAATCGTAGCTTCTCTCGGCGAGTGCTTCGAGGAATTAATAGCGCGACGTGATGGCGTTAACCCCGGGCTCACGTCCACGCGGTATCATTAAATCAACTTCGCGAGGAAAGTTTTTAGTGGTACTTCGCCGCCGCTGTGGATGCTGTACTGCGTCTGTAGCAACAGCAGCGCCAGCAGAAGCAGCCGGTTATGTCCTCGCAAAGTTGGTAAAGCACGCTAACGGCGGCGGCCCCTTCAGAATCCGGGAAGACGTTCATCAAAAATTGATTAATCGCGCCGTCGGTGAACTCTCGTTCGCAGCCCTTAATCACTCGCAGCCTCGGGATTAGTTTCGCTCTTCGTAGAGAGAACTATCGTTCCCTCATTACTCCGCGGCCAAACAGCACCGAAATTCCCCCCGCTACGTCTTCCGTGTCCTTGTTGATTTTGCCTTGGCGAACGAGGAAGCCGAACTCGCGCTAATTTATTTGAGTTAGAAAACGACGCCGACTCTCGGCCGGCACACCGGCGAGAGTTGGATAGAATTTGCCAGGGAGCTGAAAGCCGTCCGGCAGCACTGCCGGAGAGTAGTCGAGAGAAAGATTTTTAGAGCTGCACTTTATGAGGACTTCGATCCGGCCATTACTCCTGCCAACGATCGTAGAGGGCGCGAGCAATAAAAAAAGGGATCGGTATACAGAGGCATGCAAGCGTACTCTCGCCTCTGGTACACGCTGGCAAGGGCCGTTTAAAAAGGGCTCAAAATTCCTTGTTTACGAGGCGAGCCAGCATTCTTCTCTGCCTCTCTCGTTCGCTCCCCATCCGTGGAGCTCTCCTCTCTTCAGTTTCCCTTTGAAATCCCTCATCCGGCCATCGGCAATCCATACCCGCTCGCTCGCTCGCTTCGGCTCCCCCCAATTAACTGCAGGTAACGCTTCTTGGTAATTAAGTAAACGCTGGTATTCTCGGAAATCCATGATTAACGATCGCCGACAAATCGCGGGGCAGCTCTCTGAATTAATGATTAACCCGCCACGGAAGACTGTTGACTCTAGGCTCTTGGCTCTGATGGCTGTGGTCCAAGCGCCTCTCTCCCTCTCTCCCTCTCTCCCTCTCGGCGGCCGGCAGTGCCAAGTTTCAGCCGGAATGCCCGGAGAATCTATCTCCAATTAGTCGATGACACCCCGGCGAATTCTCGGGATGTCCTCTGTCGCAATTTGCAATGAAATTTTCCGGACCCCCCGTCCCCCTCATAAGTTGAAGGCGGCGCGTTTGTATTGCAAGGAGAATGGAATAGAAGCGTCGCGGCGTGGGGACGGCGTCGTTATCGGTGGCCGAAAGGATTAAGGATACGGCGCTTGCCAAGTGCTCGGGATTTCGCGGGGAAAAAGGCTCTTCCTTCTGAGTTACTGGTCTGATAACGGGCCGGCCATTAAAAAAGGGGGGGAATGACTGAAACGAGCGATCCGTTAAGAGTCGCCGAAAATATGACCCACGGGGCCAGTCGACCTCGCCGGAGTTTTCCTGGGGCGACAGCCGCCCGGATACATTGCCGCGGGTTCCCTGGGAGAGAGAGGGAGAGTGAGGGTGGGCCGAGCTGAAATTAGAAGCCACCACCTTCATTGACAGGTTTCAATTAGTCCGTGCGGTAGAACGGAGTGTTACAAGGCAGTAATTTCGATTGCCATTCACGAGACACTCGAGGCGCAGGGTTCTTTCGTCGCCGAGGTATATTGCTCGCTCGCGAGTTCCAAAGGCGGCTTAAAAATATCCGGCGACCAGAAATAGGCGCCGCCAACGTTGAGACAGAGGAGACAGTCGGTCCGAGGGAGAAGGAAGAGACACTTTTTCCCGGAGACACTCTTTCTCGAAATGGGAGGGTTCGCTGGATTACAGATTTGCTTCTTCACTTCTAACGCCAGTCAAACAATGCTCTTCGCTTGAACTTCTATACGAAGAACACCGACGAGAATAAAGACCGGAGATTCCCTACTAATTTCCCTGTGGAACATAATTCTTTATCCTCTGAGTCTTTGGTGTATAGTTTTCGACGTTGGGGACATCGCGAGTCTAAAGTCAGTAGCTCACGGTCGCGTGTCTCACGACAACAAGTCTGTCTCTCTTTCTGCCTCTTGTGTATGTGCCTTGGCGAAAAGTTCGAAAGCCTCGTCCTTTTGCCGAAGCTCTCGTAGGCCAATCCCTCGGCGAGAGCTCGCGGCATGGAGAGAGAGAGAGAGAGAGCGGACCCTCGTAATTTATATGTCGGTTAAAATAGTCCCCACGTTAAAATGAGAGATATATCCTCGAGAGCCCGGAGCGGCCGTACCTATCCCTTCCTGACCACATTCATATGCCAACTAGCCCGGGCGACTTCTTACCTCGCGTGCCCCTCTAGAAAAGTCAGCGTCCCCCGGGGATTAATTCGACGGGCGAGCTGACACGCATTAGTTTTTGCATAGAGTAGCTGGTGGAGAATGCGGAGATATTACTCGGAGAGTTGGTTCATTGGCCACTGATGGTTGGAGTGCCGGGCCCAGTAAGCACTGATTAATCGGCCATGTCATTAGCAGGATGGTGCGTGCGAAGGTCTTCTAGAGTCCGCGGGACTTGTTCGCGATCGTTTATCTCCGGCGAGAGGCAAGCGAGAGGAGAGCGCGCTATGCTCCACCGGCTCTAAGCCTCCACGGAGTCGAGAGGACGATTAAAGACTGAGAGATATATCCAGCGGAAGAAAAGGAGGAAAATTGTGCGCCCGTGTTGGAGTCTCACGGGCAGTGCGACGGCGCGTCTGTGTGAGGGAGAGAGTGAGCGTGTCGCGGGGAAAATCGCGAGTGATTCGTAAGGGACATATATTAAAAGTGTGACAAATGGTTCAGCCCGTACGCACCGAGAACAACAACTCCGCCCTGGACATGGAGTCCCTCGAGGAGATGCTGCGCAAGGTAAACCCCACGTCGTTTCCCTCCCCGTAGCAATCGCTGTCACACGTTCCTCGCCGCTATTTTCTCTCATCATCCGCTGTTTCTTCCTGGTGGCTTGTCGCGCATAATACACGTCGCTTGGGACCCAATCTTTCCGTGGCAAAATTTCCCACGTCGGCTTCCAATTTTCCATAAGCTCTGACATTTTTCATCGGCCGGCTCTCGGTGTCAGTGCGATGGAGAAATATGTATATCGAGGGGAATGGGTCGCTGGCAGTGAGAGCGACGCGTGCTCGACGTCGGACGCCAGTCAGGTATGTACGTAAGCGGAGGGAATTAAAGGGAAGAATTAGTGCGTGCTTTCCGCACTGTGGACCACACTGTCTGGCTCGCCGGAGAGCCCGGAGGGGGGAAAGGTTTTTTAACTGCTACTTCCTGTAATGTATTCCGTCAGGCAGCGCACTGAATGGACCACTTAGCGTATATACGCGTCCCACACACGCACGCCCGCACGCTGCTCGCCATCTCGACGAGCAACAGAGACGGACAAGGGCCCCAAGAGCACGGGGAACCACGCGACAGAGAAGCCTTCACCGAGTGGGAAGTGTTTAAGGGTTAATTCATACTGACGCACCTGCCTGGACCAACTCTCAACTCAACTATCTCGAATAAATATCTTTTCGTCAAGAAACCTTTTCTTTTCACCGAACAACTTGTTTCTCTCAGTATTTACTCGCAAATAACGTGACGGTTAATTATTGGAATATCGAAATCGAAGCCAATTAGAATTTACTGAAGAGTCTTGGTAGTTTCATTATGAATCGACCTTTAAAGTATCCTCTCTGAAATGCATAGCGCTATAGTAGACCTCCAAAGGCTTCCTGGTAACGCATGTACCTCCTCGCTCCCCCAATAATACGCTAATGGTCAATTCAGCAGAAAGTCTCCCCGCAACCATTCACTATCGAGGACTCTCCACGCACTTTTCCACGTGAACGCCACCTCGTTCACTCGGTCTTTCCACAAAGAGAGCTGGAAGGAGGGCTCGCGAGCCAAATGATATGCCGGTCTTCCCGGCATATCGGCGAGGGTGAACCGAGAGAGGTTGCTCCATGGATCACTCGTCTCCTGGAGCACCAGGTGCTACCGAGCCCCCCAATTTGCGCGATTAGATCCCCGACATGATAGAGCAGAGAGCACTCTCCCTCGGTTGTACAATTTTTTAGCTGCTCTGCCGCGGTGGTTTTAAATAATCAACCTAGTGGAGAAATTAATATTAATCCCAGGCCGACGACGCGTTATATTTTTAGGAAACGGTGAAATATTTGATGCGCGCGCAAGATTAATCGTGAATAAAGGAGAGGGGTGGGCGAGGCTGAAGCATTTCTGAACGACCTGTTTTAAACCTCGAAATACGTTCATTAAGTTGGAGAGAGCACAGACTATTTCAATTCGGCGAATTGAAAGAACATTCTCTGTGAAAGCTTTTAAAGGCTCGCTCGCTGAGTTCACTCTCAATTTCCGGAAAGATCCTTTCTCGTGGCGGTGACGTCTACTTGGGGTGTAGAGCATGGACACAGGCGACCAGTGGGATTGCAGGAAATGAAGGAGCTGGAGGAAGCGAAAAATGAAATGCGTATTCGCTGTGCGAACACGCTTCGTTTTTCTGCGCGGAACCAGGATGAGGTCTGGTGAAAAAGAAATGCGGCACCGACTACTGGACGCATGGATGCTTGTCAAGATACTCGCTTTATACACGGTGACTCGTCTAACGTTTCTGCCTTGAAATGTGCCATAAAGCGTCAGAGACGATAGTGAAATTTAACCAACCGAAATTTCGAACTAAGTATACATGTAATTTACTTGCCTTTGAGTCGCTAATGATGGATATAGCCCGTTGAAAATGTAATAATTATACGGTGTTTAGTAATTTTAATATAAAGGAGGCTTTACCGAGTTTTTTCCACGTACTGAAATTTCTTCATACTATTAAATTGGACCAATAATGGAAATAATTGGAACTGGAGAGTCAAGAGAATAATTAGGCAAGTGACTCGCATTCTGTACATGTAATTTACATATCATATCCACATCTACATACTTTCCAACCCTTGAAATATCTCTAATTGAATTTCCAGAGTCGAGTCTCCGAAGATTTGTCTCGTCCTTGTCAGTCAAAGTTCCTTCAATTTACCTTTCATTTCAAGCCGACAGTTCGAAATGAAGTTTCAAGACAGAAACTTGATGCGAGTCACCCTGTGAAGAGATTTCGACGCCGCGGAGCACAGTTGTATGCTCGGTCGGGGTTGCTCGGGCGAGGTGAAAAAAAGCGGCGTATCGCAGCAGCCTCCTGGCCGATGTAGCTCGGTAATGCAGCTTTAATGTAGCAGCTCGTGCAGGGAAAACCGCCTTTGACGATTCTTCCGCCGTCAAACGTGCGCGCTCTGATTTTCGCCGGGCTGTTGTCGTTGCTCCTCCACCCGTATTACCTTTTTTAGCTTCCTGTCCCCGCTGGTACCTGCAGCTCGCGCACACCTCGCTCTTAGTACATAGCGGCCCCGGCAAAGGATGCTTCTCATACTCCTCCCAGGATTTCTTTGAGGACTTTACGAGTCGCTGCTTCCTCGAGGAGATATTGCTCGGGGGGGAAATGGCGAATTTATTCCCCCGGCGATAACAATGCTCTACTTTCTCTAATTCTTTCCCGAAAGATTTGCCGCTGCTGCTTATCGACGACGAATATAGTCGTCTCTCGCGAAACACTTGTTCGCATTAGGAAGCACGACTCTCCTCACGCCGGACATTTCTTTTAGCCTGGAATGCCGGCTTCCCCGCTGATCTAATAATCATGAGTGCGCGAGTGAGGAAGGGATTCTGGCGGGCGTCGGGAACGTGCGGTGAAATACAACTAGCAGTGCGGTGTAAAGTACTGTCCAGCGCGGGGTAGGGTGGTTCCAGCGTAAGAAGGAACGGCGAGGAGAATCGGGCAGGAATGTTCGCAAATCTTGAGCAATAAAGTGGGAGAAAATTTGTCGGCGAATTCCAGGGCATCTATGGGATACGCGAATGAAACCCGAGTTTTTTCCCGGGGCCGATATATTTCTGGCACGGTCCATTTCGCACGGTATTAGTCCTTTGCTTGCTAGCAGCTGTTCCCGATTTTCACGTCAGTTCCTCTCCCAGCCTCTATACCCTTCGCTCCCTCCATCCCCTCTTTAGCGCGCGAGCCTCATGAAACATTCATAACCGACGCGGAAAACTCTGACGAAATTATTAAGTTTCTCTTTCCATCCGGCTCTCCCCTCCTCCTCTCGCTAGCAGCCGGCCACCGCCGGCGCTCTTTACCGCCCGGCGTATTTTCATTTTAATTGCGAGCACCCACGCACACAATCGCCCGTCCCCCCTGCCAGCGACGTATATTTCCCTTCCCGGCTACATATCGCGTGTTTGCCTTTTCGAAAAATTTAATTCCAACTCCCGACCCCCGGCCACACCGCCAGAGCCGCCGAATGGGAACAATCGCGCGCTTTTCACCCAACTGGTTTCCCTTGCTAACGAACCGCGCGTCGTCTCGTTCGACTGTAAGCAACCCGTCGAGTATCGTACGCGCTTTTCCCGCTATTTTCCTTTCGTTTCCTCACTTTTTCCCTCTTCTCTCGGATCGAGCCTGTGTAATTCATTCGGCTCGATTCCGCTATGCGTTCTCGTCCCTTCCAGTAGAGCTCTCGGAGATCGACTTTCGTCGTGCGCTGTCGCGCTAATAAATGAAATCAATCGATGCCGGTGTTTTCCCGATGGGAAACAGAGGGGTGGCCTTGGTGTCTTGGGTATCGGTGTATACAAGGCTGATATGATTGACGGGCTTTGACGAAGGGAACGCGTCAATCGGGCGCGGGTATAACGATCGACGCCCATATCCGAGCCCTTCATCCCTGTATATGTACGTGTATACTCGGAATTCATGCGGGGAATGCATAATCCACCAGGCTGAATTTGCATCGGCCGACGTTACGTCTGCATTGCTCCCCGCCCCCCGACCGCTATGGGCGGCTCCGGCCTGTAAAATAATGCTTAAATAACACGCGTCTGCGGATGCATATACATATGCGTGGCGACGCTCCTCTACACGTGGGTACATATGGAGGCCCCATAATGTCCGGCCATTTGTCCGTGAAAATGGTGCAGTTAATTGTCCCCCCGTTACCGTGCAATTACGTTTGTCGTGGAGCCGCCAGATAGCACGCTCCTCTTTCCCGTCTTTGCCCGGCGACCCTCCGGAATTGGTTCCATAATTAGGATTTCTTCTAAGCGATATAGGTGGAGAAGCATTCGCAATGGCTTCGTAATCCAACTGCGGTGCCATTTTCCATGGTGCCGCGCCGCTATGGGAAAACAACTCGCTCGTGAATTCCCTGGTGCATCTCGTTTAGATAGGCAAGCCAAGTGACTCGTCATTGGCCGGTGAGAGGGACTATGACTAAGGCCACTTAGACTAGATTTAGGGAATTAGTCACGTTTTGGAGAGCGCGCTCGATGAGTATCCTTCCGGTTGTTAGTGTGTTACCAAGTGATTCGAGGAGAGTGAGTGGGTAGTCGTAATGAACTCTCGCTAAAGTGTTCATTTTGCGGGGATATTCGGGCGACAAGGTTATTCTGTCGGCTGGACCGTAATCGTGGCGGATAGTGCGTAATCGTCCTGACAGCCTAGCGGTCTCACTGCCGGTTCTCTGTGTCTCCTGGCCCGACGAAATTAACGATCGCCGGCTAGAGCGCTGACAACGACGACGATGATAAAGCTTCCTTGGACACCGTCGTCGTTGCGCGGAAATCGCGTGTCGCCCTTACGCGTATATTTCTCTTCTGCTGAAAATGGGTCTGCTCTCTCGACCGAGGGAAGCGGGAGAGCCGAGGGGATCGCCATTATGACGTGAGGGCGGCCCGGGCAGCGCGCGGTGGAAATAGAGGTCTCCTCGGCTTTTAATACAGAAACGTACACGGCTCTCTACTAAGTCTCCTTCTCTTCAGCCATTAGAGCACGGGACGTTTGCGCCCTAGCGAGAATAAGAGGGAAGCCTCGCCGGCCCACCTCTGTATTTTGCAAGATGCTTTTTCAACTATTTCTCAATCATCACTGATACTTTGGCATTTTTCATTCTGTACTGTGAATTACACATTACCCAACTATGGCATCATATGGTGAATATTACGAAGAATTCTTAACTCTCGAACGAGTGAACCAATCCGATTGTTCTTCGGAATACATGAATTGATCCTTGAAGCCGCAACTTTATCAGAAACGTAGTTCGGGAGAATAAGTATCCTCACAGTACTACCATACTTAGTGCGAGACTCCACGCGTCTCCTGATACAGACGCGAGGGTTAAACAGGCGTGCTCTATCACTTCGCCATAAGTGGATTCGACGGCATCCACTCCCCGCTTTTTGGTTCCCCATGAAAAGCGAGCTTTTGCTTCCTCGATGAGGGTCTCGCAGGCTCGGGGGTGTCGAGGCCGTCGAGACAACCACCCTCTTCTCGCCGAGCGACCTTAAAAATGGGAGCGTTCGCGGCCACTTTGGCGCGAAACTGCGGCCCGCTTTGTCGGGAAATCGCGAAAATATTTCAGGGGCTTTTCCGGCCGGGCTGATGCCATCGATATAATAAGAGCGCCAGCCGATGTGTTGGCTCTCAACCCTCTGAAACCGACCTCGCATTCACCCCCGATAACTCTGGAGGGTGAAAAGTAGAGATAGATAAAAAAGAGTTCAGTGAAATTCGTTCGCACTAGTGGAATCAACATCCACTTCTTACTTTCACTCTGACTCAACTTTAATTTGCAGTATTGAAGTTGAGCTTTTGTCAGGCACGCGGAAGATTTTCAAAAATCTCTTTAGAATCGAGAGTTTGATTAATATATTCAGCCGACAGTGGGAAGATGCTCTACTTCTCGAATATCACGTTGAGTTCGGAGCGTTGGTGGGCGGCGGTCGTTCCCACGCCCCTAATCTCCCTCGTGCCTCTTCCCTTTCGTTTCCTCCATTTTTACGTGTCCAAGCCAGTTCCATCTTAATCCGTCACGGCAGACGACGACGTCCGATAGCAAGGGGGCTTGCCGCTTTCTAATTCAATCCCGTGAGAGACCAAAGCGACCATAGCCGCGTGTCTCGGATTTTCCCTGTAAAATCGTCCGAAGAGGGAAGCGACGTGCGACTGGCTGCCTCCTCGTTACGCGTCCCCGCAAAAATCTTGGAAAGTGAAGCAACCCACCCCCTGTATCCCCGGTGTCTCTCTTATTCTCTGTTACCCACTCTCCGTCCACATCTCCGTCTTTCCTCCCTGTAAATACGAAGTGTATAATTAGCTTGTGGGATGTGCCGCCTTGGGATTTTCTGGCCGGCTGTGCGTGACGGGCTTAATCGACCATTTTATTCCGCAATCAGTGGGATATGTGGGATCGGCTATTTCTGAACGCCACCCTCTCAAGGACTGGCCATCCAGAACCCATCTCTCCCATAAGACCAAAGTACGTCCGTCGTAAGATTCAACATTCAGTACTCTCGTATAATGCCACTCACAATTACAACTTTGCCAACTGAATGACTGGATTTAACCGCACTACCGTGTGCAAGCTTTTCCATCAAATTAACAGTCACAGAATTATTTAAAAATCGAAGACAACAGCTTCTCCAGAGCAAAGTCTGCAAAGTCCGAATGACCAAGTCTTGGCATCGGTCCATTTCGCTATTTCGCAATCTCTCAATTTCATAGCACAGACCACTGCAGCCGCTGCAGTTTCCATACTGCTGCAACAGTTTATCAAGCCGCCGCAACCAAAATCTGGGAAGTAGAGTGTCCGTGCACTGTTGCCGGCCAAATAAATCATGGGAGCGCAGAGATACCCTTGGCCCTGGTCTGGTAGGCCGGAAGCCGGAAGCTTTTTCCTGGCGCTGGCTGTTACCCGGCGGTCGCGGCCCGACCGTAAACCGATTTGGAAAGAAGACGCACTTTGGATTTTTATTCCTCGCAAAGTCGGATTTCCGCGCCTGAATTCGGGCCGACGGGAATAAGGGAAAACATGCCTTTCAACTTGGCTGTTTATCCCTAAAGGCGCGTAGTCGGGCTTTTCGCACCCTGGGAGCGCCGGCAACCCCGAAAACGGTTTAAGCTCGGTCGAAGGGTTTCGTGGTTTTGCGGCTTTGTAGGCGAAGTGGAGGAGATACGAGGGAAAATTGGGGATGGTACAGTGATTGTATTGATCGACCCGAAGAAATGTATCGCAGGAGATTTAGTGGAGAATGGCATTGCTCCCGCAATACAAATTTACCACGCACAGTTGATATTCCAGCGCTTGCTTCGTGTCATTCTGGCAACAGCAATTTTTCTCAATTATTAGAATCCACTGGTGTCGAGTCTGGAGCATCGGAGAACAAAGTTGAAGTGGCTCCTCCTAGTAATTGAAGTCCACGTTCTCGAACGCGGCCAAAAAGGAGGTCTGCCCGTGCGCGCGGGTGCGCATTGAAGAGGTCCTTGAAATTTTCGTCACCAAGATAAGCGGCTAATTGTGCCGCTCTCCTAATAGAGGTCGGATTAATTGGAGAGTCCAATTGTCGTGGTGGTGGCCGCCGCCTCCAGCGGTAAGAGGTCCCGCCCCTAAAACTAGATCAGCCGCACCGAGCAACTTCCCAGTGTTAGTTGAAAATCCTCGAGTGAGCAAGCACCATTGTTCGCCATTTTTTCAAGATCGTAACATTTCTTTAGGACACACAATCCCATTGTTTATTTGTTGGTCGCGGAGACCCTTTGGCCGACCAAGTATACACACCGACCCCTGGGTGACGGTCGCGCTCCATTATTGTTCGGCTGCGTGAAAAGTCCGCAATCAGAGAGTGCTTTCATACACTGGCGCCTCACTCTCCATACTTATCCTAGTTCTCCTGATGAACAATGCATAGTCACACAGTGACGCGGTGCTATTAAAAGGGAAGAAGTCAACGGGCGCGCGCGCTATCAATTCACCCGGTTCTCCGGTGGCGCGTAAAGCTAGACGCCCCGGGCTACTTGTCGCTCTCTAAAGTCCATTTGACTGAATTGGAGCGTTTGATTGTACCCGACCCGACCAATATCGGCCCTCCCGGCATCAACGAGCTTGCAAACAATGCCTGCCGCGATAGGCAGTGGCGGTGCAGGGTGCTCCACATCGACGCTCGGAATTAAAACCTCTCTCCCTCGCCATGCCTCTCTTTCCCCGCGCTACCGCGCTATATCGCACTTGTTCCGAGGTGTGCAAGTAGCGCAATTACAATGGTGCGAACGTGCCGCCTTTATATTCGGCTTATTAAGCAACGGCAACCCCGGCGAGTTAGCATGGCGCGAAATGCGTGGAGGGAAAAAGGGTACACAGTGTTAATGGGATTACAGTCATATCGAGCCCAGTGGCCACAAGGGGGCCATTGAAAAAGTGGGAATTGGAGATCGGCAATTCCTTCCCATTGACAAAGATAGAAAGAGGATTGACCGCGGGCACTATTCTCGTCTTCAATCACCGAGCAAGTGTAGAATGATCAAGTTCCTCGTTACAGAGGCCACTTTGACGAGACCTTGCTTAGATGCGCGACATTCCACTTGGCTCTATTATGAGCCACTCTCGTTTTCCATCGTGTATTGTTTTGCTCGCCGGCCATACGATACATATCAGCCTCGCTAACGTCTGCCGCTTGTCAGACAGTCAAGGTAACGGAGAAAGTAGCGGGACGGCTTGCCACCAACAGGCTATGTAGCCTGCGTGCAAAAGCTACGCGACCGAGCGACCTTGGATGCTCCCGTCCCTTCCGCAAACCGGGTTACGATTACTCCTCTTACGTCAAAGCCGCGCCACCTCCGGGGAAAAGGCCGCATTTAGCAGATTGAATGCGAAGGCAGAGCCTGGGGATTGGATTCAGACATTCAGAGGCACAGTCCGCGCAAACTTGCGTTCACGCTCGCCTCGGCAAAGTGCGAATAAACCTTGAAACGAGGGCCCCCCCAGCGAAAAAATGATATTCCGCTTGGAACGGCGTGTGTGTGGGCACTACAGGCAGATATAGAGAAAAATTGCCAATTGACTCAGAATCTCTCGTAAAATCGTGCACTCTTACTCGGGAAATTGTGAAAAATTGCCTCGTAATCCAGCAACGGGTTTGCTAATTGAGGGAAGAAGAAGAGTGGGGGGGGACGGGGATAAAGTACTCTCGTGTCCCGTCATCAGACACATTTTATAGTGCTCGTTAAATTTCAATACTTTTCCGCGTAAAACATCCTTCGATTATGCAGCTTCGGGTTTATCGCCGAGCTATTAAACCAATCGCCATAGGCAGTCGAGGGGAGTACTTAAATCGGCAATTGCGAGTGCTCCGACTCTAATCATTATATTAGGAGCAGCATTCGCTTATCTCCGTGAAGTAATCCTGGGCGTTGAAAGGAAAACAAGAAGCAAGGAGCAATGGCAAGTGCGAGGAAAGCAGCCAGGAGAGCAAACTCTCTCGCCTCGAAACCTCGCGCTCCGTCTCCCTCCTTCTCCTCTCGCTCACTTCCTTCCTGCTTGCTTTGCGGCGAGCCTCAACCAGCGATCCCACCAGTTTCTCCACCTTTTCAGCACGATAGGGCGGTAGGATTCCTTGAGACTAGGAAAGGCAGGAGGTTCGCCTGAAATGTTGCCAGTTCTGTTTGTTCTTCTGTGAGCGAGCGGGCGCATTGGCGCATAGAAATGCAGCGCGCGAGCGCGCCCCTCTTCAGACGCTCGGCAATAGAGAAGTTTGTATTGTTTCAAAGGTGGAAGGTATCGGCACCCGAGCAGTCGGCAGCCAGAAGTAACAGTTGGCAAGTGTTAATGTAGTTGGGCTTCTTCCTGCCAAAGAACCGGCCCGATCGAGACTTATGCTAATGCCTAATTACCCGAGCGATTTAAAGGGTCGGCCGGAAGTTAGTCAGCGTTGTCGGAGGGATATGGTCCACGGAGGGAGAGTAACGTTTCTGCCAGCAAATGTACACAATTGGTAGCGGTGGGTTCGGACGGGTGAGCGATAGTAGGTAGAAACGATCCCAGCCCTTAGCCGGCGAACGTAAAAGGCCAATAAAACACATGGGACGCATCTGGGTTACGAGCTTTACAAGACACTAGCTTCCTTCTTTATCTCCTAGTGAGGCCATCGCTCGACTCCTAAGCGATATCTCGAACACCACCCTGGCCTTCTCCGACCCCCCAGCATTCCATACACATTCTCTTGCTCTCAGTGCTCCTTTTCCCCTTTCGCCACTCTGCCTTCCGGCTATTCCAGCTGGTCGGTCACTCTCTGCTGCATTTTTAATCCATGCAACATTTATAACTCGAAGGGGACAACCTTTTCCTTCCTGCTCTTTCGATCTGATTTGCCCCCCTTTAAGTTGCTCGTGCACGATCATAAAGTGGCCGAAAGATGAGAGAAATTTGACGATGTGCTGAGCTGAATTATGCGGGAGTTCCGGGAGGGGCGAAATTTTATGTGGATTTTTATCGCGAGAATTCGGGAATCCCGGGGGTGCAAGTTGCAGTCGTTTGAGCAGAGGTACTCGCGCCCGGTACTATTACCAACGATGAAAGAACGCTTTCCCATCGAAGTAGGGAAGTCAAGGTGGGAAGTATATGGTTTTCCCAGCGGCAAGGTAAAAGGGCGGATAACCGTGTCGCATTAACTTCACGCCCTCCGCACGAAAGGTGGCCCTGAATTCCGAAATCGGGGCTGACGGCCCGTCTCCCTCTCTCAGCCGCAGCTTCACTTAGGAGAACGAGAGAACAAGTCACGTTTATGGCGGGGTGCACATTACTAACAGTGAGTGGAGGCAGTGTCTTTTCTCAAGCGTGCCATGTAAACGGTCACGGCATTCGTTTCTTAGGTTGTTCCCTTAGATTTACATGTTACCCTTAGCCCTCTTTCTCGCATTTCGCCTTACTTTAACCGGCTTCTCTTTCACCCTGTACCTCCTCCCTCGCACTCGCTCTCACGCTGGCACCGAGATTTATTTCGGGCACTTACACTCTCACCGTCTACCCCCGGGCGAATTTATTTCGCGTTCGGGGAAGCCGGCTTACGTCCACCATCGCCCACCACCCCTCCCCCCGCCGAGGGGATGTATATCTGCAGTCGAGTGGTATGGATTTATTTTAATTGCCACGTGCGCGAGGAAAAATTAAATACGAGCTTTGGAGATTTGCCGATGATCCCCCTTTGTTCAGGGCCCTGTCGATGGTGGGGACTATTCGGTTGATGGAATTCTATGGGACAGAGAGTTATCCTGGGGTGTCCCGCTTACTGAAATCCCGAGGATATCCCTTACAGATATGCTCAACAAGAGGACAAATTTTGTTCTGTTGGATCGATCGCGTGGTAACCATGGACCACAGGCCGCCGTGTTAGGCGTGTCGACGTTAATTAGAGTTTCGGCAATTATCAGCGACGTCTAGACACCGCATCACCCACGGGAGTTACACCTCCTCCGGACAACCCGGCTCCTCTCCACCCAGCATCCGCACACCATCTATTCATACGTCTGAATTTATCACTCAGATTTCCTTCTCCTCGATGAATTTTATTTCTCGCCGCGGCCGATCATTGAGATTAAAGTGCACCGGTGCCGATGGAATTCGATAAACCACGCCACGGGATAGCAATGCTCGTCGGGGCCGGGTAGCGCGGGCCGAGCTTTCATCGCGCGGGATCAATTTTTCATCGTTCAGAAAGTGGAAATAATGCGAAGTGAATAAAAGCCATCGAGGACAGGGGGGGCGGGCCTGATGCGATTGAAGGCTCACGAAAAAAAGCCCGGTTTCATTGATCGGCCGTCTACCACCCGCTCTTTGTCGCCGCGTGTGTACGGGCGCGCTAATTAAAAATGGAAACTAATTTGCGCTCGCGATGAAAATTGCTGGGACTGTCGGGCCGCTGGGAGACGAGGCAGGTGCGTGCAGGGGTAAAAGAGTAACGAGCGCCGGCCTGACCATTCCGGCGCAGCCCGTGCGTATTGCACGCACTACATCAGCAGGCGATATACGCTCCCTTTTATAGGGCGCGCACTCAGTGCACCCGCTGCGCCGCTCCGGCGGCGTGAACCCTTTCACAAGAAGGGCGTGCTTGAGCGTGCAGTAGCAGCACCCCGAGCCTTTTAAAGCCGCTCGTAGATCTTCCGTGCGCCATAAGTGTACGCGCAACACATACAATCGACAAACAGTCGAAACGAGTGGAGCTTTGATATATTCGAGGCGGAGCCGCCTGCCGTAACATAACTCTCTAAACCTAACGGATTCAATCGGCTAAGCTTTATCGAGTGCTTCGCTGGAAACAACGACTGGGCACCTATGTCTATCCCGGGCCCGTTGTCGCAGGGTCAACGGAAGAGCAAACGTGTTTCACTCGTCCATTATTTACCCTTGCGAAATCGGTGCATCTCGAAGACTCGAAGGGATGCTTCACCCTTTGAAAAGAGACAAATCACCGACGGGTTTGCGCGAGCATTAACGCGCCGGGCTTGAGTGCGCAAATGGCCTGGCCAATGCAAACTGGCCGGGTGTTGCAGAACGGCTGGCGGTTGCGGGAGAGACGAGCGGGCTCGACCAGGCAATATCGGGGATGGTTTGCGCGGCGGCAGTCTATTAATTAAATGCATTCCACGCGGAAAACCGGGCCGAAATTAAAGTGCGCGCCGGCCGAGCGTTCTCGAGATTAACCCGCATCTCGTAGCTCCAGGACCGCATTAGTGCGGATATTTCCTCTCACAGTTCAGCTTTCCGAATGGACCACCCGGCGAAAAGGTACTTGCATTACCCCGTTTCATTCTACGTCGGCAACGCGCATCCTTACACCCTGAAACACGCCGGTACAAATCGTACACGTCCTATTATTAATTATTCCAATCTGCAACTGGAATTGCGGGATTCGCTACGGGAAAGCTTGGAAATTCTTTGCACAAACGAGGGCGAGAAGTGTGACGGACAGCAGCCATTCGCTGCTGACTGTGCCCTGGTAGATAGCTCTCAGATGGAAGTTTGGGCAGAGTGGAGCTGTTTCTCTCCGCGAACTTATCTCACAGAGCTCGAAGCTGGGACATCTGTTGACAGCGGACGATAGGAGACTGATCGAGCGCATTAGGTTGCTATTATTCCCGAGAGATCGAATTAACGAGTTTCGAGTATCTCCACTTGTACCATAGCAATGTCTCTACTCGCCCGTCGCAACAGACATTGACAAATGTTAACACCTAGAGTTGGAGTTCTCCACTCGGGAATCCCTCGTCCCCAAACAGAGTAGACCTTCTCCGTTAGTTAACATTGTTTTCAATGCTCGCTCGAGGCGACAATGCAAGCGGATCCGAAAAATGGCACGTACAGTTAACGAACGATTGGCCAAAACCGCAGTGAGTAGTCATGGTCGGTGACTGGTCAGGCCTCGTGTAACTCAAACTACTGCGAGCCCCTACGGCCGTCCGAATAAACACACTCGCAGGGTGAATTTTGCGCAGGTGGAGGCCAGTCGCCTGGTCGAATATGTCGGCATACATGTGGATCGAAGCGGCAATCTGTTGACAAAGGTTTGATAGGTCGTGGCAGCGGTCAGACACGATTGCCTCTGCTCCCAGGGCGGCCTGCTAATTACTATCAGAGCTCACCTGACCCATTCGCCTGCTCAGTGAGAGCTCTCCTCCTCCCCTGGGGGGCCATTTGTAAGGTTTCGTCTGCTTGAACGCTACCGCAAACTAGCCGTCCAAGTTCCAGGGTATTGTACCTGGGGTGGATTGGTGTGGGCGCCACTGCATATTTCAATCCGTGCAATTAGCCCGGAGGTATATGAGTTTTCAAAGAGGCTCGAGTGCTCACGCGCTGCCTCCTCCCTCGTGTTCAGCCGACAAGGGTAGGAGGAAGCTTTGTGCTCACGGGGTATTAATAAATGTGCCCTTAAACTGCCCTTGCAAATAGTCCGAACCCCCTCTACAACGCTTGTCATTCGCAGCCTTCGCGGCCAAGAGACTCAGCGTCTCAAATTGAGCAGAAATTTCAGGTCCTGCTGGAAAATTTGGTAAAGACCATCTTTATATTCCTCTACGTTTAATATGTATTAAAAAAACGTCGTGGAATCGTGAGATTCCTTACTATAGACTCTTCCAAGGTACACCCTCGCTCGGATATACCATGATAAACCCCGCACGCTTTATTCGCTCCCGAAATTCCGCTTTTTCGTGCACCGGCGAGCTTCGTCCCTCTTTTTCTCCCACGCTCCGCACCCACCGAGCTTTAATCGTATCGCTGAGAAAATACCGGCTTTCTCGACGCCGGTATATCCAGTGGTGCCTGGTGCGTTCTCACGTCGAGCCAAATCGAATTCCGCGAGGAGCGGGGGCGAGGAAGGGAAAGTGTGTAGCGTGTATGTGTATTTTAATCGAGTTAGACCTTTTTCCACGGCTTTTAATAAAGCGCGCCGGGGGCCTCTCGCGTTTTGACTACTCGGTTAACCGGCGGCCGTACGGGCTCACAATTGGCCGGCTCGCCCGCCGGAATGGTTGTCGAAATTCGTTTAATATTTACACGGTTTGGCTGCGCGGAAAATGGAAAATAAAGAGGCTCGGAGGGAGCTCCCGTAACACAGGGAGCCGGGGGAGAAGGAACGACGAGGAAAGGAGACAAGGAAAGAGGACTCATATGTGAAAACGGACAATTTGCCGGCCCTCGGCCGACCACGAGAATGTGCTTTCACGACTCTCTTCCTTTGGTAATGCACCAGACCTGCAGCGGCTAGCCCCGTTGGTTCTATCGATTGCCACCTTCCCTCCCCGGATACCGTATGCAGCCTCCGCCAAACCTGATCACTTCCTATTGCTAGCCGGCCTCAATACGCCTCGGGAAACGGCGCACCACTAACTCCATCATCCTTCGCGGTCGATGCATGCACTTCAAACGTGCAAACAGTGGATCAGTCGAAAGCGAGGAATGGTAATCGAGTACGCTCGCTTCCCTAAATAGACCTTGCTTCCAAGGAACAGGTAGCATCCTCAGAACCCTATATCCCAAATCTATTCCAGATCCATATCTTCTATCCCTAAAATCCATTTGCTCCAAATGATGGCATTAGGAGAAAATGGAATTGTAAACCAGTGTCTGTCTAATTCCACCTGTCTAATTAGCGATTCTCTAATTTCAGCCAGGCCAAAAGCAATTATTTTTCCCCTTAGTGGATTGAAGGGTGAGAGAAGGCTGACTGCAATATGAATCGAGCTTTAGACTTGTATCCCAAACAGGTTTAGGTACAGTGTGAGTCACTTGGCCAAAGATTGGATAAGCTACTGCCAAACAATCCAATTTTTATTATTTCTGCCAACCAATCCCACTTTTATAATTTGATACCAAAATAATAGAGGTTTGACGAGTTGGTACCAAATATTATAAATTGAACGAGTTGGTATCAAGTCATATAGCTGGGAAAGTTGTTATCAAATAATCGAAATTTTAACGATTAAAAAGCAAGTGACTCACCCTGTACATACAGCCTCATAAAACCAACACCCGCCGTGATGCCTTTATCCCAGTATAGTTGGAAAAGTGGCTGGAAAAAGGAGTAGGACAGTAGCGTTGAGATGCCGACGGCAACTCGACAAGTGGATGCGCAAGGGGTTGGGGCTGGCTGTCCGAGGATTGCGCTGGGAATTGGGCACGTACGCACTCGATTTGGAGAAGTGCCTGGGGTGCGCCGTGCAGAGCGCGCACACGCCAGTGCAATAACAATAACGACGATCGCGCGGTAACAGCATATCGCGAGGCCGGCGATGACGACGTGCCGGAGAACCGCGATAATAAAGTCTCGTTCACGAAAGCCCGGCCGCAAATAATCGTCGCGAAAACTGCGAGCATTGTGTACCCAGCCGCGGTATAAAGCCGCCGGCTACAAAATGCCTCTGCAGATCCTTTTCCTCGCTGAAATTCCCGGCCAGGATATCCGCCTACATTTGGCGGGCAGTTGCGATTCCAATGAGCACTAGAGGCGGAAACGCTTGAACATTTAGTAGTTTGAGATGTTATGTTACAACTCGATACATATCGGCGGATCCTTTGCAGTCGACGACTTGGGTTTGGAGGAGGCGAACACCTACAATATTGAAGTTCGATGAATCGCGAGGGATAGCAAGAGCGAGCGCGATCAGCTCGCCAATAACCGGAGCGAATAATTAATCGCTCGCATAATTGAACACTATAGCGCAATACGCTCGTCGTCAATAACGAGCGTCAGCTCGAATGGACGATGAAATTTGCACGCGTCCGAATATTAAATTGCGATCAATGATTCGAGCGCGGGGCTGCCGCTTAACGCAATCATTGGCTCTAATCGGCGCGGGCGTAATTATTCCACGAGTAAAGGAGATGTTCCTCTGCGGGCGGAAGCTGCCGGCGCTGAAAATCAGGGAGCCAGAGAAAAATCTGACCCAATCTTTCACGCTCCATTTTTGCCGCTTCTGCCGCGGAAAAAAATTCCCCGGTTGAACCCTGCTTTGAATAAGTAATGCCCCTCCACCTCGCACCTGAACCCCGCACCGAACTTTTTCCCAGCTATCGATCTCCGCCCGACCCCGACCAATCTTGCCCATTTCCTTTCGTGTATTTTAGCCTCTGTAATCATCTGTTTACACGCCTCTAACCCTTTGTACAGTCTGTTCCGAATTCCTTGGAATAACCATTTGGCAAGTTCGGTCCCGTGTAGCAGACACCGTGTAAATAAGGGGGTAACATTTGGCCCGTGCGCTCAGTGGCAGCAGAACGTGTAACGAGAGGTGGAGAGTTGTGTCGCCTGGCAAAGCACACCATTGAAACGATAGTTAATTTAGTGCCCTGGTAGCACAAGGCTATCAAGCATCCGCGCGCGCGACCATAGAACACTGCCGGCATAATGCTATATAATTATTAAGCAGCGCCGCTAAAATCAACGCAGCTCGGAGCGACAGTAGATTATCGTTAGCAATGTTCAGCGATACAGCTGCAGCCGAGGGCACCGCCGGAGCCAGATTTAATGTGGTGCAACCCTCGCACCGCTACGACCCCTTTCATTCGGGGATGTTCCGCGCTACAGAGGACGATAAATAATCCACTACAAATATACTGCGAGGCGGAATCCCAGGGAAACCGTGGAATATGGGAATGAGAATTACTGGGGACGAGTGCTCCTGACTTGACGAGACTTTAATCAGAGGAAAGTCGTAGTTGCAGGACATCAGATAATTAAAATGCACGTCAGGTAGACATAAAAGATGCTGTAGAAACCCTTGTCGTGAAGACATCCGGCTGTACCTGTATCCGAGTGGTTCTTGACATTAGCTATTACTGTAAGTAATGTCAGTTCTTATGAGGCAAGCAACATATATCGCGCAACCCCAGTGATTACCGCCGAATGGAACACATTGTCGTAGCACGTACGCGTATAACTGGCCGATATTAATGGTGGCCGCATCGATCTCGCAGCGCGTGTACAGTAATAAGAAACAGAGTGCGGTGTGGCCTCATAAGTTCGCCGCGGCTGACTTATCCCGTCAGCGCGGGTCGTATTAATTAGCGCTATTAACGATGAATAATAACGGTTAACACGCTCGAGGAATCTAGGTCAACGTGTGGCCGCAAAGGTAACCCGTGCATCGTCGAGCAATTTTCTTTCACCCCTCTTACCATTGTGCGGGCCTATGGGGCTGGGGCGATGGGTGAGCCTTTCCCGTCTCGAATAATTAATATACAAGCCACGGGAGAGTGATCCCGAGTGGCGTGGGATTTTCGTGCGAGGGAAGGAACGCTCGGCCGAACAGGGAAGGATGGGCTCATTCATCTGCCACCTGTCTCCTTTGCATTTTTGGCATCGCTTATGCTAGACAACTATTCGCCCGGGATCCGAGGCGCCCTGGGTAATCCGGATGGATAGGATACAACGCGCGTGGCAGGTGAGGCTTTCATCGCGTTAATACTCGCCGCGGCTCCCGAATATTTTAATGATTCGCAGTTCGAGCTATAAATCCAGCCGTTTTCACGACTGCTGTAATGGCGCAAGTACTCGCTTGAGTGCGAACTGCCCTTAAGGTTAAGACACGTGTAAGATCTCCGGCGCCGGGCCGGCTTCTCTTTTACGAGGGTCGGCCGTAACCCCGAAGTGTTAACATGCTTTACCGAGAACGAGCACTCAATCCGCGATTAATAAACAATAAAGGCGTACCCGGGCCCCGAGAGCACACCGGTGGACTCGCTACTTATTTACGAGGCTTGCCAAAGGTGCCGTCGTCAATCTTCCCTAAGAGCAGTACCTTCATCTCGGCCTCGGTGCGCCCCTGGGTTTCCAACGGAATTTGAATACCAGTCGCACTCGCTTCAATATTCTCCGTGTCCGCGGTAACGACCCCATCCATGTTTAAAAGTTTAATCATTAATCGGAGTTGAAGCTCTAATTGCTAGGAAAACGTTATCAGGCCCAATTGGGCTCTAAAAGCAGAATCGCGTGGCGATTTTATTTCAGGGTTGAATTAACCGGATATATATATAGGTGTAATGTAACTCGTGTGTGACTTTTCTCCCGAGGTCTCCCAGAGTGTGGCCTTGCCCGTGCCGAGTCTCATTCTTTGGGGCTCACGCGACAGGATTAGATGGTCATAAATCGCTGGCGGTCGGGCACAAAGAGAGCCCGGGCGAAATTCAAGAAGGCGCGATGCTTTATGTTTCACATCACGCGAGGCCGCGCCGATAACATTAACGAACCAATCCCCCACGATCTTTCGCTTCTTTCCTCTGCCTCCTCCCCGATACGCTTTTCCCCGAGTGCGCGCTAGCTGCTATCGTTTCACGCGCTATCCCTTTTCCCTCTGTATCTTCCCCACCCTTTAATCTACTCGCCCGCACTTCGCGCCAGACTCACGTCCGTCAGGCACCCTCTTCTCTTTCCCACCGCTTTTTCACGTATCTCCTGCGTCACACGGCGGATCTGTCATTATCAGCACCAGTCGGGCTAATGATAGCCAAGATTGCGATAGAGAATATACCCTCGGCGATATTAGATCTTGGTTGATTTTCTCTACCGTCAAAATAGAACGGTCTCCACTGCAGTTGAGAGACGACGGCTCGCTCAGCCGGGATCTAGAAACGATTCTGTTCCACATTGCGACAGCGGGCGTGGGTGTATAATTACTATTGTCGACGGGCGAAGTGACTCGTTAAGTCGCGCCTTAAGTCGCGACAAGGACGGTGCGTTTCTGCTTGTACGATTGAGGAACATTCTACGCCAGGCGAGGCCGCTAAATCGGCTGAACCTTGAGCTATTCATGCATAATATATTGCTGATCTATACTCGCGTTAATTTATGCAATTATTAAAATATTAAAATACAAAAGTTGTGTAATAGAAATAAAAGAGAAATTGAAAGGGTCACGTTCCAAGTTGCTCTGTCTGCAGACATATATGTATTCGGGTTCTCTTTTTCCCGGCGGCGTTGTTCCCGTGTTTGATGCTTGCCCACCCACTCGCTTTCATCGCATGGCCTCTGTGGAGTGCGCCCCACAGTAACGAATACGGTAGACGGAAACAGTGACGATAACGATCATCGAGCTTTACATCGCGAAAGGAGAGGGACGGGGGGCGTCGGTACACATTTATTATCACTTGCATCAGCGCTCGGAGACGTGTGTCCACATGTAGCTCACCCCGAAAACGGGAAAGTATCTCCTACACACAGACCACGAGCATTCCATCCGTTCGTTCTTATCACGAGTTTTCGAGACTACGCGGTCCCCTAACAGCATGACAAGTACGAACTATACTTGTAAAGGATGTCTGGCGGATAGCGATGTCGACAAACTACTTTCGCCGACCTATAGTTAAAGCCCACACGCTCTCGTCCCTGCAATTCGTCATTTTTAGCAAAGGCTTCCCGGAAAAGGAGAGAGTCTCGCGGATTTTCATAAGTCGTTATTACGCGCCTGCTGGCGTTTCCGAATTACATAGCAGAGAGGGAGAAAAAGAAATCTTAAGCACTGACGACTGTTTGAGGGATATCTCAGTGGCAGCCCCTTTGCGGCTAATGTACCATCCGCACCCTCGCCCGGCACACGTCGCTGCGAGGGTGAGCCCCGTCCTCCTTCCGCTCCCGTGGTTCCAGCATCTTGAGCGCCCGGGAGGAAATACGCGCGAGGGATGTCGCGGATCCCCCTCCGAGGGGGCAGGTTGTTTCTGCGTTTCCGCAAAACTTGTCTGTGCCGGAGGCACACGCGCGTCTCAGTTCTCCTTGCCACATTTCCCTGGACGGGCTGGGCCCTTTTTTTCTCGGCATCTCCGGCGGCAGATGCTGCTAACTGCACCCTCGTCCTGATGAGATGGATCCTTCCTTCCCGGCTGGCTCTTCCTCCGCGCAACTTCCACTTTCTCCCCCTCGCGGTATCCACCTTGCGGCACGTGCTCGCGCTCCTCGTTCAAGGAGGGCGTCTGTCTTCGCACTCGAACCCTTTGACACGACGAGCCCTCGCAGCATTCAACGAACATCATATCCCAAAGTGTTCTGGAGTAGCTGCTATTACAGTCAGACGAATCCCTTTAACTACGAGTGCGCACCTACAGGTACCTCGGTGTACCGGCCGCGTCACCTGTCGACCGGTCGACCGGTCGAAATCTGAGAGGCGGAAGTCAATCATTGGAAAACCCTGGAGAGATTATCGTTGGTATGAGGAGCGCGCGATGGTGATGGGAAATCGGACAGGCAGACGGGAGTATGATCGAGTGGTTCGATTTTGGGGAAAGCGACGTCGATGCGGCCGAGCCGCCAGCGGATATTGCTCGCCTAACAGAATCACGCGGCGCTCCGGGTAAATCCGGTTTCTTAGGGCATGAGGCGACAGAATTTCCGGGGAAAGGGCGAGCTCGAGAGTATTTCCGTGACTCCGATCCATCCCGGCGGGGTCAGCGTGATCCACGTGGCGCGTCCGCCGCATACAATGCGCGCAGTGTGTGTGTCGGCTTCCAAGGGCCGGTACGTATTCCCTTCGCTGCCATTATTCGGGCGCGCTGGTGCGCCGCTGGCCGATATTCCGCTTGAAAAAGAAAACCGGCCAGTCACGCCAGGGCTTTGATCCGAGCGGAGACGTGATTTAACTTAGCCCTGGAATTAGCCCGGCTATCCCATTAAGCTAATACGAGTCTCCGGCCGGCGACGGGCGTCGCTGCTAGTTCTGTTAGCCAGCGGCTTAAAAGTGTTTCGTGGTTGACCCATGGGACAGTATGAATTGCACTTACTGCCTGGGACCGACCCGTATATTAACCCCGCGCTTAATTAATCACCCGATCTCCCCGTGTATGTGTCGGCTCCTCGGCTATATTTGCCAGGCCGAATCGCCAATTTCTACAAGGCCACTCTCGCCCTTCCTTCCTCTCCCTCATGTGCTTCCAAGGTACTTAGAAACTGGACAGACTTACAATCTAAAGACAAACTAACTAGATCGATCTACTTAACACTAATCTACCGCACCGATGAGATCTTCACAATTTTCCAAAGTCAACCTCATTAGTTGCGTATTATGAATGCCGGCGTCCTTCGTGGTATAATTACTTTCATTCTCGCCTGGATACAAGACGGAATCTGACGGCTTGGAAGTGGTGGAAAAACATTTATCGACAGATCACTAACAGGCGACCGATTTACCGTTGATGGCTTGAATGAACGTTCAATGGCTACGGTGGAACGTGCGATATTAATTGGCCGATCAGACATCGGGCTCTGATAGAGAGATAGACATCGGGAAGCGGCGGCGGGGCGATAGGGGGGGGGGGGGGGGGTGGGGGCGGAGGGGGTGGCTGATCCGCGTAGCGATACGTGTTGCGTTAACTGGTTGGATACCCGATCGTGGCAAAAGCCGATTTATTTATAACCAGCTTAATTACACGCCGCCGATCGCATTCTGCGCGTTAATAGTTATCTAATTGGCCTTGGCGAGCCCTTTATTTAATAGGCGCCACATGGCAGTGGGAATGGCCAAATAAACCCCATCCCATTGTCCGCTGAATAAATCTCCTCGATTGATGAGTGGTAGGGGGGAAAAAGTGCTAGTGGATATTGAGGGGGCAGGGGAGGGGGGGGGGCTGCAGACGGAGAATGCGCGGAGAATGAGAGAGGCCTTCTGGCCAAGAGTGGAGGGAAGGAATGAAGCAGCGCTTGCTTTGATAATTAGTGGGAACGATTAATATTTGATCGGGTCAGCCGCTCTCTCGGCGAGCGTCGGAATTTCTCCCCGCTGAAGCTGACTGCGGCGCGCGCGGGCAACTTCGCCGAGGCCGAGAAATTAACGTCCCATTAGGAGGCCAGGGAGCTTTTCATGAAAGTGAAATGCGGCTCTTGCCGACCGGCCGGCCGCTCGAGAGCCACTCTTCCAGTCGCGCCGTTCAAATAGTTGCCGTCCATTCTTTAATCGCGCGCTCGTTAAAACCGCCCGGTAATTTGTAATAAAACGGCTCTCCAGGCTGGAGTGGCACTTCGCACGGTAACAGGAACAAGTCTCGTCGCTCGACACGAGTGAGGGGGGGAGAATGGCGCTGGTCCCTTGAGTCGATCTGGAAGACGGACATGTATCAATCTCGGCTGGATTAAGCCGGATCCCCCGAATCCTCCTCGAGAGTCCGGCGTATCCATTAAACTCTCGTCAGTCTGCGGGCGAGCGCGCGCGCGAGCGGACTTACGGCAGTTTGATGAAAGTTTTCGCCGCTCAGGGCGAAATTAGATGACGTGAAAGTACTTGCATATCCTTGGCCCGGGAAAGAGAGCGAGCGCGACGGGGGGTTCGAGGATGGATAGGGTGAGAGTACATATATCCAAGGGCGGCGGTTCAGTCCGCCCGGCGGACGAGATGAATATTTCATCATGAGCGCGGAATATGTGGCCGAGTTCATTACGGCCGGTGTTCCTGCCAATGAAAAAGCCATTCGCCAAGCCGAAAAATGACGGGAGTCCCCTTTCTCTTGTGTGTTTCAGCTCTCGGAGCTCGAGCAGCGGGTCCTGGAGGCCGAGGGCAGGGCTGACGAGGCGGAGGACAAGGTGAGAATAAATTACACGATCAGACTTACCCTTTTTCTCTCTGTATCCCTTCCTTCCTTCTGTCTTTGCCTTCTGTTTCCGCTCGGTCTCGCGCGCGGAATTTTCAATTACGATTTTCGTTCGCCGTCGCCGAGAGTCGTCGAAAAGGCGGCCGGCAGCTTTGGCTTCGGCTGATCGAGCGTACTAATAGATTCCGAATCGTTTTCTTAACCGATTGAAAAGCGTTTCCCGCCGCCTGGCTCCCTCACTCGTCAAGAGCGTGTCGGAGAACTCGCCTTCGTTAAGCAACGCAGCCAGCGAAGTGCTCCACTCCAGTTTCTCGGCCGATGTTTCAGCCAGTTTCAGCTCGCCGATCGTTATGTACCCACTGCATAATCGAGTGACGCAATATCGGCCGTCTTCGAGTTCCTGCGCTTTTTGAATAATTAGTCCGATCTCAATTAGGCCTCGGCCCCCTGTTAACGCTCGGAGCGGCTGCCCCGGAGACATTGGCCGATAAATAATTTAGCGGCTGGTAACGACGCTCGGTGCCCTACCTTCCAACGCCTTCTCTATCCCTCTTTAATGCCCCGCTTGCCTGACAAGCGGCTGTGTACACTGTGCACACCGCGCACTGCATACCACACGCCCAGCGTGTCTGACTACGGCGGCCTGCAACGTGACAATCTACTTAGCGAGTTCAAGTACGCGCCACTGTAACCTGTAACTGCTAATGGACCAATCGAACCATCGCTTCAGGAATCCTCCACTATTTCCGAAGCCATACATAATTAAAGCAACAGCTAATGGTCCGTCGATTGATTGCACAATTATGCAGAGTTCACCGGCAAACCCCTGGAGAACTTTTCAGTGGCTTAGTGCACTTTCACTGATTCACTCGTAGCCCTGCGGTGAAGATTCATGGTCAGATCCATCTCGTGTCTGAAAGTATCAGAATCAAACGGGAGAAACGAGGCGAGTCTGCGTTACCGACGATTTAGTGGGAAGGTACAAGCAGAGAACGGCATCGTAGGCTGTCGAGCTCTCCGCCGAGTACAAGCCATCGATTTTCCAACCCCCGGAACAGGACTCGCTTTATCCGCATACACGCATCTGACCCTTACCGACGGTTACCGAATTTTCTATGGCTCCGGCGACCTTGGCAGTGGGCTTTCACGGCATACCTACCGCGGGCAAACACCCACGCGTTGTTTGATAAAGGTCGGCCTCTGATATGGTTATGGGATGTTGAGCAACGTCTACCGACGCACACTCACTCGGACGTCGATTTCAACCAGCTGTGAACAATTCCTCCACCTGGTACATCCTTTACGACTTCTTCTAATTCAAAACACCTCGGAAAGTTGTCTCGCGGTTACTTGACATTTCAACAAACTGTTTAAACTTTTTAAATTCCTCGCATTGACACGAACAAATTCATAGTTTTTGTTCAGTTCCGTTGACTGACTGACTTCTATGATATCGGAAGCACCAAATCTCCCCAACAAGTACTTGAAATCGAAAGCTCTGATAATTAGCTCTCGACAACGTCGACCCGCATTACCATTGCGGTTCGTGGGCTCGGGAAGAACAGTTCGGTCGGTACACGGGGTGACTTGTCGTGTCGGGAGGGTTGTTAGAGCGCATGTTAGGTCGCATTGATTTTTGTCGGCTCGCGAGGCCTCCGAGGAGGAAGAGGAGAAGCCTCGCACCTAAGGCGAAACAGAGACAGACAGAGCAGGCTCAAGGTAGACAGGGAGAGTTGGATGAGTCCGTGGTAGACGCCGAATGGGAGAAGCTCAGGGAAGAAGAGCGCAGGAGGGTAGATAAACAGAGAGGGCAAACCGCGTGCAATATGGCCGTGCGACCGGCCGGCAAGACCGTCGTTTTGTTATGACACCGAATTCCGCACGGGAACCCGTCGAGTCCGATCTCGCAAGAGGCCACGTGCCTCCGCGCCGGTGGTTCGCTGCGTAGACGTGTCAGGGTGGCCAAGGTGCTCTCTCCCTCGTGGGGACAACTCTCGATCAACCGGTTACCTAGATCTGCTCGAGGTTCGCAAGGGTTGCGGCCGACTCTCGGCCCGCGGCCCCTCGAGAGAGCAGAGCGACCCGGAAGTGGACGCCTGAAAGTTATGGATCCCGGCAGGTGACATCGGTGCAAGGTAAAGAACTCGACCGCCCGCTGCCTCCGCAGCGGCCACTCACAAGTTCCTCGAGAGCACCCTCGCACACCCAACCCCCTCCCGCACGATATAGGGCTAATCTCCCTCTCGGTTGCTCTTTGTAAACCAAGCTGGAGAACGGCTCGATGTGCTTGTGCCTCCTTGCTTTCTCGTTATTGTCTCTCGGGACACTAGAACGCAATTGAAGGGGGTTGGTTCCTCGCCGAAAGGGCTTGACGTGTTGCTGGTTTTAGTGGGTGGTTCACCGGAAACCAGGGGACATGTTTGGGCTTCTTCTCAGTCTTCGCTCGCCGGCCTCTGATTTTCGAGCTTACAACATTTCTATCTAGCAGCCTCGTCCTCGGACCTTGTCCTGTGAGGGTGTCAAAGTGTCTGCTATCATAGAATCTGTGAATGTGGAACAATGCTGGAAACACGCCGGTGCAGTGTCTCCATTGAAGGGGATGTGCGGTTTGCCCGTGAATGCGTAAGGTCGACCCTGGTCGGTGGACGTGTCAGCTCCCGAAGGTACGACGCGTCGCCGCGCGACGGACGAGGCGACGTTAAGGTTTAGGAGGGATTTACCCGCGGCAAGACGACGCCGACGTTCTTCACCCGTTGACGAGACGGGCGACGTCGACGTATATGTGGAATTGGCCGCGGGCCAACTCATGAGTAATCCTCACTTCCCATGAGTACACACCCGCGCACGCAGAAAATAAAGTTCCAACAGGCCGGCCGAGGAGGAGTCTCCTGCCCTCTTTCCCTCTCGCTCGCTTTGAGTCGGCTCCCTTTGGACATTTCAAAGGCGACGAGAAAGTGACTCCCTTCGATGCTCTTACTCGGCGAGCGCATACATCTCGGCACAATGCCGCGCTCGCGCAACCTTTCACCAGGGGAACCCTGTCGCCGTGACGTCAAACATATCCAGGAATAATCTCCACCTAATTGGCCCACTCGAGCAACCCTCCTCAACCCCCGTGGCAGTTCTCGCCACCCCAGGATTAATCTTCCTCGATAATTGTCGCCAATGACACTCGTCCCATTTTATTCAGCTCGCTTTCCCTTCGTTCGTCATCCTCACCGGGAGCTTCATTAAAGCTTCCCCGGGTGCTTGGAGTGTTATCGCGCGGCTTACAGGGTGAACGACACATCGCTCGGTCACTCCGATCGCGATCGATCGCGAGTGGGAGGGTGGGTGGTCATTCTAAAGGCAACGCTCCCATTTGCCGTCGACTGCATCTCTGTTTGCACCGTCAAGATCCCAGCTGAATGAACCCTCTCGGCCGTGTTTGTCGGCGACATTAGCCCCGAGTTATCAGCACTTTTGGCGGGAAGCCAGGTCGATCTAACGTGCACACGATTACTTTCTCGCGTGCGGGTGCGGGCAGCACGTGCGAGACTTCGACCTCGGGGGATGACAGACGTACAAGGAACGCCCAGTCCCTTTTGTCTTCGGCGCGACTCCTCTGCCGTCCTCTGTTGCTAAAAGCAGACTGTGCGCGCCTGGCATCTCAGCCCTCACGCATCGACGTGCATTCGTCGATAAGTGGGTTAACGAATTCACCCCGATTCCCATCGTCGAGCTCCGATTTCACACTCTCGCCCCCTTTCGTAAAAGTGCCCGCTCTAATTGCCTGACCGCAAGAACGCTTGCCGGAAACGGAAGAGGGATATTGGGTAATTAGTGAAATCGAATCACTACCCTCATGGATCCCCACCCATTCGCCCTGTTAGTCTGCGGCACTCGAGTAGGAACACCTGTCTGATTGCATCCCCCGGCCAAAGTTCAGCTCACTCCGCTCTGCGCTTCGTCAAAAACAGGAGTAACTAAATCTTTCCTATTCCTAATTACAGTGCTCTCTGAATCCTGCGCCCGCGTAGATGTATTCCGAGTTGATAACTTTAAAGCTCCGGGGTAAATGTCCCCGAGGCAGCCGATGGGAATTAGTCTTTTCATAGATCCATCGAGAGCAACGTTCAAGGATTGGTTCTATATCTCATTTTTAAAGGGATTCAAAAGCAAATGGTGAACCGTGTTCATTAAGGTGGTTGGTGCAGAAAAACACTGTTTTTAAGAATTTCTTTAAACTTGCACATAATAACCTTTATAAAAACTTAAAACTACATGTCAAATTCTATTCAACGTGACTGCAATATTTTCGAGTCGAATAAAATTTGGCCAATAGTTATTAAAGCGTGCAAAGATTAATATGTGAAAATGTAACGAAAATCTTCAGAAACGGGGTTTTCCTTACCAACTACCTTGATAAAAAAATACCTATCCAATTTCAATTAAAATTGACTAATTGATGAAACTACTTTCGATATACACAAAGTGGCATAGAGACAGAATATTAGCAGATTGAAAATCCCTCCAAACTCGCGCAGCCTGGAAAGACCTTTCGCCATCAAAAGAACACGAGACACCCGTCGAGAATTCTTCCCAGCGCGAGTCCCATTGGTACAGCGGGGCTGGAAGAGGTCAATAAATCGGCAGACGCATTCCCGTGCCGGCTGGCGGGTAAATTGTGGATTCCCTTTCGTCGGGTCTTCGTCGATCGACGCCTAAACCAATTAGCATCGGGGCTTTTAAGGGTAGCGCCGCTTGGCCTCAGGGTCATCGGCTCCGCAGCGAGGGGGGTTGTTACTCGGCATCGCAGCCCGTACTACTAGCACTGCTGACGGCGGCGATGGTGCTGGTGGTAGTGGCGGTGGTGGTGGTGTGCATGGCGAGTGTCTGCAGGACCTCCAACACAAATTCTCCGCGATTGGCCACGAGCCAACGTGACTCACCGCCTCTAGGAAAGCCCGGAGTTTATGTACATCGCTTACCGTTCAGTTCAGTTCGATCTACGCCACCGTGCCGCTCGCACTCCCTCGCCCCTGCCTTCGTCTTTCCAGCACCTCCGCTTCTTTTTTCCCCTCTAGCTAGCTCCTCTCGTCCCTTTCGCTTGGCGCCGCTATTCTCTCTCCTCGCCCACTGCATCCTGGCCGCTTGTTTATTCCTGTTTGTCGCTCGGCTCAGTCGCCACAGTTTTTCATCGGGTGGGACCGCGCCAAGCACGCGGCTATCTAGTGGTTTGTTAGGGATCGTGGAAGTCCAAGTGGAATTGGTTAGAGGCTGCCGAGGGAGCCGGAGGTATCGGGAGTGCCCTCGAGGACAGTGCTCGAGCAAGCACTCTCGAGGATCGAGCCTCGAGAGGATACTGCCAAGGCAAGGGTTGACAGGGTGAGAAGAAGCTGCCCGCTCGAGGAGATCGTAATAGACAACCAGCCGGCTATCATGGCCACTCACAATCTCGGTAAGATTTACCAGGGCCCTTTGTCCAACTGCGCCGACCACGCGAAGGGAAACTCTCCCCGCATTTTCAAGAACAGTGCAAGACCATTTAATAAAATCGTCACCGACTTAAACATCCAGTGAACTCTCACGGAGCAAAGTCGAATTCGAACGAAATGTGACACATGATACGATTCTCACGTGGGAAAGTGGCGTGGGAGAGAAAAAGCGTGGCAAAAGGAGCGAGGAAAACCAGGGTCGATATGAGCCGCGCGGAGAGAGCACATGTAATGCGAGAAAAGTACACATGGGCAGTAGCGCGGAGGGAAAACATTTGGAGGAACCAGGAGGATTTCCCCGTGTTGGCGTGTATTGATTTTCTCGATACATATACTCCCCTTTTGCCGGTGTGCCCGTACGCTCTGATGCCTACCACGCTTACGTATTCCTGCAGGCTTCTCGCTCCGTCTCTCTTCCGAGTGTGAGGTCCGTCTGTCTGTGTATGTGTTATAAGGCGATATCGATTTTTGACAGCTGCTGCGGACCACTGCACTCGGGAGAGAGAGGCAGAGAAAGAGAGAGAGAGAACGCGTGCGAGGGGTTGCACGAGGTCCGCACGCAAGCCACGCCACGCGATACTACCCCTTCTCGGTGTTGTCACGTTGCCCTCGGACTACACACGGCCGATTCACTCGTTCCCAACGACTGGTTTATCGGCCGCCCCCGAGGCTTCATTGTGCTTGACCGCGTGCGGCCTGACACCAGCAACCTCCAATGAAACTGTTCCTCCCTCAAGGTGGACAACCGTCCGATTCACCCTCTATAAGACCATTCTTCCTTCTGCTATGTAGTTCTTGAGAGGCAGTAGGAGTTGTGCGAGGCACTGGGGTCTTTATCTCTGCTGGCTAGCGGTGTCATCCTTTTAACAGAGTTTCCTGACCTATTCTCTCCAGGTACGGATGATGGAGGAGCGGCTAGTGAAGGGTGAATACTGCCTGAGCACATCTGGCGTTGGCTCTCCACCGCACTCACTGCCGTCGACTTCCGGTACCCAGAATGACAAGGTCGACGAGGTGCATTGTGTCTGTATCGCGAAACTAGGGATACAGGTCGAAGAGCAGGTAAGCAAAACCCCTTTCACTCGTTATCAGTCATTGATTGTAAAGGTCTATCTACACGATGCAAGTAAAGTACTCGCAGCAAGCAGAATTGTAGTTGTATTTTCACAGAAAACTCATGGTGTGTGTGGTATTTCTCATAAGGAAAACACTCGCTGCAGGTACTTTACTCGAGTCGTGTAGAGACACCTTAAAGGTCTTTCTACACGATGCGAGTAAAGTACTTGCAGCAAGTGTTTTGCTCAAAACAAATAAAATGCATAGATAAAATTAGAATTCTGCTCGCTGTAGGTACTTTACTCGCATCGTGTAGAAGGGCCTTAAGAGTAGTAGTCCGAAAGTTCTTGCTCCCTGTACGACCGATTACTCAGCCAACCTCCATGTGCGATTGCAATCAGCTTGTCAAATGGAAAGTACGCGATTGACTCGCACGAAGTTTGATAACAGGAGTGGTGAATAATCGTTTTACACTAAACTGTCTTTTAATGATCGCTCGATTGGCTGAGTGGATGTGTACGATGAGCGATAAAAGGCTCGGCCGTATCAGCGTTGCCTTTGCCAGTAAAGAGACTCAGATAAAAGCGGCAGCTCACGGTGTTACTAACTGTTTGCAGAGGCAGTTGCGACTTCAAGACGCGAGGGAAGTGGAGGCGAAGGCTGCGCGAATCAAGGAATGGGTGACTAACAAATTGAGGGAGTTGGAACAGCAGAACCAACATCTGCGGGAGCAGAACATCAAGTGCAACCAGCACTTAGAGTTACTGCGAAACCATATAGCCAATAGCGGACTGAAACCGCCTGTGAGTAGCAACTAAATAAGTATTTCTGGTTGGAAAGATTCATCGCATACTTCGACGTAAAAGACAATAGTTCTGTCGGAAGCAGGCACCGACGAGAACATCCCTATCGTTGGAGGTGGACCCGACAGTACGCAGGCGGTCGGAGAGTCTGGAGGGAACACCACAAGCGGTACCAGAGCCAGTGCAAAGTGCTGCGGCCGAGCCGCAGTCTGGTACCAAGCACCGAAGACATTTGTCCGCTTGCGGGACCATCCAGCGTGGAGCTCCAGCTGCCAACATGGAATCAAGGTAAGATAATCAATGTAGAGTATGATTTTTATTGGTACTCCTCACCTTCCTCGCCCCTATGCTATTTCATATGTTTGTTGGCTTTTCTATTCTAAATTTGACAACAAGTTATTGGATTATTCTTGCGCTTATTGGTAGCTCCGTATCTAGTAATATTCTCCTTGGGAGGCCTCACGACGTGATAGCGGCACCACTTTTTTAAACCGTGGTACCCTGTAACGTCCTGAGAGTTCCTGTGGGGATCCGTCAACCCACATATTCGCTAGCACACTTTGCTCTTTTATAACGCACACAGCCCTTTTCTTTATTCCGTTTCATTCGCATTCTAATAATTTTTGCAGTAAGAGCGCAACATATTTTCATTGCTATTGGCTGGCACTTTATGTTGGTCACTACTGTTTTCCCTCAGTCTCCTGTCAGAAGAATTGGCGGCTGCGGTCGAGAACTTGGTGATGCTGCCGAACATGCCCGGCGCTTCAGAAACGAGCCGAGATAGTGGCAGCTCCGAGGCAGTGCACGATTATGCCGAAATATACACACCGAGTAGAGAAGGTATAAATTGGACCCAGGGTGCAGGGCAAGCTCCTCGGCCGCCAACTCCACCATTACACAGATTTCCAAGTTGGGAAGCGAAAATATATCAAGTAGCGGATGGTGGACTCGGTATAGGTCCAGCGACGCACGAAGAGTCTCAACCGTCTTCGATGACCAACACGACCAGCTCGTCGAAACATTCCCATGCAACCGGACACAACTTGACGGCACATAACTCACAGGGCTATTGTGATATTTCGGTTCCTGTGTATGCGACCGTGAAAGGTACCACCCTCTTCGATAATCCACCTGTGGTAACTACAAATTTCCTTAGCTTAAATTACCCCCTAACTTCTCCTCTTAGGTAGAGCCAGTCAGATTAGGTCGATGCCGTTCGGCGATAGTTCGGACGACAGTTCAGACGGAGAAGAACATCCCAACCAGACGGAAACTAACACGCGAATTACTAACAGTTCGTCCGATAACACTGACTCTTCCCTGGGGAGCGGGAGTAGTCCTTCGAAGAGTGTCAAAACGACTAGTAGCCTTAGTCCAGCTAAAAGAAGCTCTAGTGGATCGCCTAGTAAGAGCGTAAAACGTGGTGAGCATGCGCTATGTTATAATATTCGTTGGATTCTAATTCTTAACATGTGCTTTGCAGAGGCGTGTGTGTGTGCCAAATTTCACTATGTAAAACGGACTCCCAGCAACTTTAAGACTGTCTTCGTTACAGATACATCGTTGGAATCAGGTTTGTCAGAAGATTACGCGATACCACCCGATGCCCTAAGTTCAACATCCCTCGAGTCTAGTATGCCAAGTTTACTCATGCGAGTGTCGGGTGAAAGCCCAAAGCGTCTAGAATCGCTGGAAAAGACGGGACACCTCGCGAAACTGGGGGGAAAACTAAAAACTTGGCGCAAGCGGTGGTTCGTCTTAAAAAATGGTGTTCTCACTTATTGGAAGAGCCAGAACGATGTCAATCGTAAACCTCAAGGTCAAATTATTCTGGATGAAGTGTGCAGGTAGGAAAAAGCTCCTTTTTATCGCCTTAACCGTGGATATGAAGAATGCAAACCAGAATTTCATTCACCATAGGATAAATAGAGCCGAAGGTGCCGCCACATTCGAAATAGCCACTGGCAAGAAAACGTACTACTTGACAGCAGATTGCATCGCAACTATGGAAGATTGGATAAGAGTACTTCAAAACGTACAGAGGCGGAATGCGACGAAATTGTTACTCAGTAAAGAGGATAATAAGCCCACGATACAAGGCTGGTTGACGAAAGTAAAGAACGGCCACGCTAAGAAATGTTGGTGTGTCCTCATTGGGAAAATGTTCCTCTACTTTAAGTGCCCTAATGATACGGTAGGTTCGCGAGAATGTCCAATTCTAGCAGAATTTAGAACGATTGTTTCATCTTATTACTTTCTTCCAGAGTCCCATTGGTCAAATAAATATGAGAGACGCGCGGGTGGAAGAAGTCGATAATGTATCTGATAGTGACAGTGAGGAGAGGGATGCAGAATGCCAACACGAGAGAACTATCGGGATCTTTCCCACTCATCAGGGACCTACTTATTTGTTGATGCCACACAAGCAAGACAAGGACAATTGGCTGTACCATTTAACAGTGGTTTCCGGCGGTGGTCCTAGCGCGGGAACCCAGTACGAGCAGTTGGTGCAAAGACTGATGGAAACCGATGGAGACCCTTCTTGTGTCCTTTGGCGCCACCCCTTACTGCTTCATTCGAAAGAAAGCATCACAAGTCCACTGACAAGTTTGACATCCGAAGCCTTGCAATCGGAGGCTATCAAGCTTTTCAAGGTTCACATAATTTCCACTAAATTTAGCAGCATTCCAGACCTTTAATTAATTATAATAATTTCCTTCAAATAGGCATGTCAACTATTTATGTCGGTGGCGGTGGAGCAAGCAGGCATAGACTACCACGTGGTACTAGCGCAGAATGCGCTACAGCAATGCCTCGATCAGCCTGAACTGCAGTCTGAATTTATATGTGCACTGGTAAAGCAGACAAGTCGTCACACACAACACCGTTTGGGCGTACAGGTAAAAAAGGCCGCCAGACTTGTGTCGCTGGGTACTGCGCGCGTTGTAAGTCCTGCTTATTGTTTAACAAACACTCTGAACCCTGTACCATTTTTTAATTGATCAATCATCATTTGGCCAACATTGGTGAATTCATGTCCTTGAGTTCATGCTTTCGTGACATTGCCTCGATTGAAATATACAAGTAAAATTGTCTTGAAAGCAAGAAATGGTACACTGGGTATGCTTAGTCAAGTATTATAAAATAATCCTTTCGATATTACAAACTAGCGGTGACGTATTCAGTTACATATTTCTCCTTCTTTATTTCGGAAGTAAACTAACTAATTAATCAGGAGTATTGTTTCCCAGGATATAATACTTGACGAAGTTTTAACAAAAGATTTTAGTTTTAACATTCATTCACATTTCATTTTCATTTGCTGCTTTATGTGTGCTCTCCCTATGCTGTTCTAAATCGCATGCATTTGATTTTCTTTAGAACTTTGTCGTTTTAAGTTTGTTGATTTTACTGTATACTTTAATGTTATACATATCATACCCGACCACCCAACCCCGCCGCCGTTCACGTCAGCCGAACATATTTCGACAATACAAGACTCGTGCAGTCAGTCATTATTGATGCATTGTCACGAAGCACTGTATCGTAGTCTGTTGGGATTTGTCAAAATACGTTCGGCGGCACATACACTTGCAGAATGGTATGTTGGTGTACATAAAAACCACACACAGAAAAACATCTTTTTAGATTGTTTTTTTGTTTCTTTTACATGGGTTTTCTTTTGCAATAGCTCATCACAATATTCTCTGTTTGAATGCCGCTTAGAGACGATTAGCTTTTGATTATTCGATATAGAAAATGATTTGAAGATGAAGCTAGAAACCTCGCAGTTTCAAGATCCGTCGTAGTATGCGAATATAGGACTCCAAAAACCCCACGCATTTTTGGATACAGCTTTGCAAAGCAAGTAACAGCCTCGTTCGTCGAACTGGCTGCCGAAAAAGCAACGCTTCCAAGTTGTACAATAGACTCACATACCCTAAAAATACGCTTTATCATCCACATACTTTAATTCATTCGATTTCACGGTTTTATGTGATTAACACATAGAGTTATGCGTTCGTTATACGAGTTCGATTGCTTAACTACTAACAGACATCCAATTATTTGGATGCCTCGTCTTACTGTAACTACTCGCATCTTCATGTTGCTTGCGAGTACAGAATCTCTCTGAATCAAATGGGATAGGTACGCGGAAAGTAGAAGTAAACTTAAAAGATGGAAACTATCATCATGGGGAAGGATATAGATTCATTGTTGTCAAGTCATATCATGGCTTTACGAGGAGATATTAGTAGTATAGGTCTAGTTCAACCCAGGGATCTAGTAGTATGCCAGCATACCATTACAGCAGCTCCTCCTCTGCGCCACGCAATCGCTCTTCACCTGCGATACGCAAAGTCCCGCGGCAAATGGCAGCGGTGAAAATGCGGACGCACAATCGACGGCCTCCACTTCTCACAGTCCTCCGCTCACGCAGGGCCACACGACCTCTACTTCCATTCTGGATTGCAAAGCTAATCCTGCCCAGTACGTTCTTATCCAAGGCTGGCAATTGCTGGCACTCGCAGTTTCCCTCTTCTTGCCGAGAAATAATCGGCTACTTTGGTACCTGAAGTTACACTTGCAAAGGAATGCTGATACTAAGTGAGTGTCCCTTCCCCCAAGATAGAGTAAGCTTCATTTTATGTTGTTCGCTGACTGAGGCATAACACATTCTTGCTAGAACCGAGTGTGGCAAGTATGCAGCTTATTGCGAAAGAGCTCTGGAGAGAACACTACAAAACGGTGGGAGGGAAGTAAAACCTTCGAGAATGGAAGTATTGTCAATACTTATGAAGAATCCGTATCACCATTCTCTACCACACGCAATACCAGTTCATTTTTTAAATGGAACGTATCAAGTAGTGAGCTTCGACGGGAGCACGACGATAGAGGAGTTCTTGACAACTCTCAACCAGGAAATTGGTTGTCGAGATGTTCACCAGTCAGGATTTACGCTATTTAGCGATGATCCGATCGAAAAGGAATTGGAACACTTCATTGATCTCCAAGCCAAAGTAAGAATAATTATTATTTGCTGTTTCTAGTTCTTACAGTAATATATTGTATACTTACGTTTGTATTTTTTCCAGCTATGCGATATAATTTCTAAATGGGAAACAGCTTTGAGGGAGAAGGGTTCTGGAAAGTTTGAGAATACCAGAGTAATACAGCTAACATACAAATCCCGCTGCTACTGGAGGCAAGCAGCAAAAATGGAGACTGATAGAGAAAGACTTCTGCTCTGTTACCAAGTCAATCAGCAAGTTGTACAGGGCAAATTTCCACTAAATCGTGAATTAGCATTCGAACTAGCGTCACTTATGGCACAGGTATTATACGAAAACCATTTCGTGAACATATTATATTTAATTCGTATAGAGAAAATGTATAAAATTGAGGCAAACATTCTAGATCGATTTTGGAGAGTATAATAATGACAAGGCTCGGGGAAGTGGACCCAGTAGTAATCCACATCAGCTGGTTCTTCAGGCTTTAAATAAATTTTTTCCGCTACGATATCGAACGAACATTACTGCTGATCAGTTAAGGTGAGCCAATTCTTACACAGTATCATAACAAAATATGTGGGCGTGGCGTAAGTATAATGTTTTATTGCATATTACAGAGAATTGCAAGAAAAGCTACAAGAGAAGTGGATCGCACTTAGAGGGCGCAGTGTTGTAGATTGCGTTCGAATATATTTAACTTGCACCCGGAAGTGGCCCTTCTTCGGAGCGACACTTTATCAAGCGAAATTGAAGCAGGCTGAGCCAGTAACAGCGTGGATTGCAGTTTCGGAGGATAGCGTAACATTGCTTGAGTTACAGACAATGGCAGTCGTGTGTCGATACAATTACGCTAATATCATAACTTTTGGTGGTTGTTTGGATGACTTTATGCTCGTTGCTTGCCCTGATGAAGGTGCTGCAGAACAAAAACTTTTGTTTGCTCTCTCGAAACCTAAGGTCTGTCTCATCAGTCTATCCTTCAACGAATTCTGATTATAAACAGGTTTATAAATTTACGTGGTTTCCTGATTTAGATTCTGGAAATAACGCTATTAATCGCTGACTACATGAACGCACTTGGCCATACATTACCTGGTACTCCGCAAATGAATACCTTAACTCGCAATGGATCTCACAGATCTATTAAATCAACGTTAAGACCCACCACTGGTACGTATAGATATACCTTAAGTAAGTACCGAGCGAATCCTTAAGAGAAATAATATGAAATCAATTGTACGCATAGGCTCGAGCTGTCTTCCAACCCAACCAGACATTCTGAAGTCAACACCAGACCACCAAAGACCTTAGGAAGCATGGTAAAGATATTTTTAAAAAATGGGGACGCCATCTGACTTGTAAAACGGTCTTGGTTCATGAAAGTCTGACCGTGCCAAGGCACTAACTTTATACTCAAAGGTACTACAAGCTGTATTATAAGAAGAATGTATCAAGAACTGGGAGAAAGCGCAGCGGTTTTGTGCGACAATTAGATTAGTGATGTCTTGTGTAAATTAGGATGATGCTTGCAGATGATATTTGTGTAAATATATATTGGTTATTATACCGGGCATGTGCCGCTACGTGGTTCGGCATGGTGACTGAAACTAATCGAAACGATCTGTAACACTGCCTATTAATTAGTATGTCTGATTACATCGAATACTTTCGTTCAGGAGCTGAGCATCATGCTGATACTTTTTGCTACCGTATTTATATACCAAACTCGAAACTTTAGCATAAGATACTAAATATAAAGTGGTGTATCTTGTGTCGTGTATATATTAATCAGAGTTAACTGGGTGTTTAGAAGTCTAGTGAGTGATACAGCGATTTCTTCGACTTCAAGATGAGAGAATGCCAGAAAAGTTTACTTCTTGCCAAATTGAATGCAATCTATGTACGGACCGCAAGCCAATGGGGGGGACGGGGCATAAACAAAGTACGCACCTGATTGTTATTACTCAGAAACGGTTTTCAACGGATTTCTTTTTCGCGTGCTTTATATGAATCATATGGTTATTGTACCTACTGTCGTAGTAGTTGGACAATTGCCTCAATATCGTGAAGAGTTTCCTAGATTTCGGGTCATCTCGAATTTTGTGCTATGGCAATAAAGACAGTGGGTATAGGAAACAGCACTGAGTGACAAAGTTTTATCAAAGCTCAATCTTAAAGGGAAGTGTTTCTATGCAAATTAAGAAATGGATATTACATATTGTCATGTTATTTTGATAACAGCTAGTCTCATATTTTGTATTTATTCCGTACACAGATAAGTTTCTTTTATATAAGGACACGACCAAATAGTTATAATGGGAACGCATTTTATTTGACAGTTAGTATCGTTCCTGCATAATACATGTGCAAAATTTGTACTGATTAAAAACGGTGATTCCGTTACTATAGAAGTTTTGTACTCGCTTGACGTGTCCTACGTAACTAGCAAACGTCTTCCTTCTCTTTAGTAACCACAAATATATAAAGTTGAAGTAGGGCTTTCGTGCAATACGTACAAGACTTCTATAATTTTGTAATTCCTGCGATAGGCCGAGTATGACTGTGCCTCTCTAAGCAGAATAGACAAAGTAATGTATGCACGGCTTTGTTTGGCGCGTCGAAGATTTATATAAATGATCGGACCTTAGACTACTGGGAGCAGTACAAAGATATGCAAGAACGACATTTTGTCTTTAATTTTTATAATATGCAATTACATGCTACTACCTAGGTGCTTAGCACCTCTGTATCATGATGCAGTAAAGTCATTAATTCTGTAAATAACACATTGGGCTTAAGTTTGCAGCAGTTTGCAGCTGTGGTAGGATCAAACTGGTGGCTGACAAAAAATCACAATCGGCAGGCGATGCCTGCTAGGAAGCTGCCTGCGGTATTCTACAAAGCCTATCACCACACATTTCTATTTATTATTTATTCGCATAGAATGCCTCATTAATGGCATGAGCAGACCCACTCGAAAGCTTTGTACTATTGTACAAGAGTAAAAATAAACTGCTCGCATCTGCACTATACCAGTATTATATGCTTCCACTACCTTAAACACCCTCCATAACTACTAAGTTAGGGAACATCCATACAGTTGGTATTATCAGAAGACTCGGTAGAGTTACGCGCTCAGTAGTAGTATATATATAGTATGGCGCGCAACAGCCGAGGATAATTGTCCCGAAGTGTATCCGTAGCTATTAAACTTCAACCTTCATTTACGTAAAAGTTGCAGCTCCAAACATTTATTTAGAAATGTTGTATTTCGTCCATTATTTTGTTTAATCCAATGAGCAATGAATCTTAATACTTTACTGGAGGGGTATAAAAAATTCATTGATTTTTATTACAAATTTTTCATTTATTATCCTTGATGCAAGAAATAACTTATATGATTGTAGAAATTAGTCAACATCTTCAGACCTTACTGGATGTGTCAATGGTATTAGCGATACCTTTTTTACATCTCTCGATAGAGCCTTCCGCATATCTGCATTGAATATATTAATTTAGCTATTACAGTCATAAATCAGGAGATTATAAGTTAAGCTAATTACCATATGCATCTTCGTCCGGATCCCCATTGTAGTACTCTAGCACAGTCCTATACACAATGTACCCAAGATGCTGATAGATTGTTATTGCTACTTTATTACTAACTCTCACAAACAAGTCCACAAAATACGCTTGTTTCCTAAAGCCGTCCATCTGTGTTAGATTATTCTCAAGTATAGGATACATGTGGTAACATCCCTTCAAGTCACATACCCCTCAGAAATCTCCTCCAAATATTGCATGAGCATTGCTGCGATGCCCAGTCTTCTATAGTCTGCCGAGACTGTGAGTGCTGTTACGTGGCCATGCCAATTCTCACCCTGGCCTTCTGCTTTTCCCATAACTTTAAGAGTCGTTGAACAAAGTAAGAATCTGAGTATCGTGTTATCCCTAAGGTAAGTATCCTAATATTGACTATGATACAACACAGAAATTCATACAACTTACTGTATCCCATTATTTCCCCACTCGCCGACTCAGCCACCTGAAAGAACTCAGGCCAATGGGCCAAATAGTGCATATAAAACGAAAGCGCATACTAGGTGAGCCAGTTAAGGATATACAAGTCTATCCTTGCAGGTTCGCATTTTAATTAAAATTTACTTTATCATAGGTTGTACACAGTATTGCATCAAAGGATACAGTTTCTGTCAGAGGATCCAAATTCCTATAATTAAAACCTAACATTAGTAAGAGAAACGAGAGTAAAAATTATTTCTTACGATAGGTTAAGAGCCCTATCGTATATCATAAATTTCTTTATCAGACTTACATACTGTTGAATTTGAACAAATCGTTACATGTAAAGGGCCTCAGCGTAGTCATTTTGATGTAGTTTGATTGTTGTCTAAATATGAATAAGCCTAAACTCTGTTTGTACGAAAAAACGCACCCGGCTAATAATATTTCTATGCAGTGCACAATCAAGCAGCCACACGTTCACGCATTCACAACTTAGCCACTAGAGTGCACTACTGCACTAGAGGGGTTTGCATTTCAATTGTGAAACACCCCAGATAGCACAGCCCGCAAAATTTCAACTTCACGTTGACTTTTCGGCGCGCACTTTAAGTGGACGTTCGAAAGTCCGCTTGGAGTGGACTTTTTGCAGTCAACTTTTGGTCAACTGAAGGTGCGCCTATCTTATTTTTACCTCTGCGAATCTTTCACATAGAATGGCAAGCACAAAGGAGATCTGTAATAATAATGTGGGAATTGAAGGAAAACAGTACTACCAGTTATAATAATAAATGTATTGATTTCTATATTCTGCAATCATCTTGTGTGACTTATAGTTAAAGGAAAATGTTACTTGTCTTCCCACATTGGAGGACCATATCGATTATCAACCTCCTCTGACCATATAATTAGCGGTGGTTTTATTATTTCTGGGAGTTTCAGTGTTGTTTGTGGTGCTTGTTCAGTCATCACTTGCTTTGAATTTGATACCATTGCGGTTTCTTTAATGTCTTCTACGTCTAATAGGCTAGTTTGTTTAGTTTCTAGTTCTACTATTTCTGAGAGTTTCTCTGGGGTTGGTGGTGCTTGTTGAGTCACCACTTGCTTTGTCTTTGATAGCAAATTTTCTTTTTTTATGTTTGCGTCAAATATTATTTGCAGTTCGTTGTCTTCTTTAATGACTTCTTCCTTTGGTATTATATTTTCCATGTCGCCTGGTTTCTGGGAAATTGTGGGTTTGGAAGGGCCAGGTTGTTTCCTACTAGCAGGAATATAAGGACGATATTCCTTGTTTGTGTGCCTTCTAATATTGTCAATTATTTTTTTTTCCAACACTGAGTCCAACACTGAGATAACTGATCCTTAAGGTTAGCCTTTAGTTGACACATACACCAACGCAATTCGCAAACAAAAACTATGTTTCTGATCACCGGACGTGGTATTCCAAGGGGTATGTATTCATTTTCTGGCGAATAAAATATTTCTTTTTCAGCATGGAATATCTGAAACAAGGCAACAACATAAACTGTGAAAGAAGAAAGAAGGATAGTATGAAATCAATAATTACATAGCTTGTTGTTAAGGCGACAACAAGACTAACTCCAGGTACCATTGTATGGTAGTTTATTATTCTATTATTGTTGAATTGTATATTTTTCACCGATATGTATTGGTTGTTAAAGGTAATAAGCAGGAATGTTTCAGTAATTTTGTCATTTTCTCGCCGATATCGCACGGGACTATTAACATGTGGACGTTAAAGTAATTTGATACTGAAATATAAAAGAACACTGAAGAAAAAAGCATTACTACACTCCTATCGAATTCTTACAGTGTCTTTTTCGGAATATCCCCTTGTCACTACTGACGCAATATAACGGGATTATCTCTAGTTGAACGAACTCGCGAAACCTCGAAATCGGGAAAACTCGCATAACTCTGGCCTACAAGGAATTATTAGATATTTTTAACGAGTTCTGGATAACTTGCCACCTGTTTATCCAGGACTTACAGTCATAGATTCCACTCCGTTAAGGGGTCATATATGCCAGGCACGTCATGAAATAAGTAAAGGTTTGTTAATTTATTGTCCTATTAATACATCCTGTTATTAAGTTTCTATCATGTGTCCGTTATTGTACATACTTTGAAGTATTTTCTCCGAAAAATACAAATAAATAACTAGGTTATGTACGACGTAACTGGCATCGTCTTAATTCAAATTGCAACATGCGGTGGTCAATGTATCTTGGTCAATTGTTATCCAAAAAAAATATAAAAAATTGAGCGTGAACTAGACACAGAAAACTAGTCCTCAACGAGCCAGAATATTTTTTTTCTTTTTTTTCACAAAGTTACACGCGAAAATGTCATTATTTCTAAGTGTTCCTACGAAATTGGTGACTTTTTCGCGTGTAACTTTGTGAAAAAAAAGAAAAAAAATATTCTGGCTCGTTGAGGACTAGTTTTCTGTGTCTAGTTCACGCTCAATTTTTTATATTTTTTTTGGATAACAATTGACCAAGATACATTGACCACCGCATGTTGCAATTTGAATTAAGACGATGCCAGTTACGTCGTACATAACCTAGTTATTTATTTGTATTTTTCGGAGAAAATACTTCAAAGTATGTACAATAACGGACACATGATAGAAACTTAATAACAGGATGTATTAATAGGACAATAAATTAACAAACCTTTACTTATTTCATGACGTGCCTGGCATATATGACCCCTTAAAGAGCCCAGTAACAAGTACTTGTTTATCGTACACACTAAACCTCATCGAGTGGTCTTGCATGACGTCTTCAATGTTTCCTCTGTTAGTACTATTTGTGTTGCTATTAGTACGTTTGTTTTAAACTTCATATAAATTATAAACTCAACAAATAACTTACAGTATCGGGACAAATACAGGATATTTGTGTGAATATTCAAACGATCGGATAAAGGATAAACTGTGCTTTCCACGTGGTCGTTGCGTTCGCTTCGGGGAGAAACAAAGGACGGAGACGCGAGAACTGGTGCAGAGATTAGCTTTCGCACCACTCTGCACGCTCCTGCGCTGCTCTCCACCACCCACACACACAAACCACACTCTTTAGATACTAATTAGATAGATATATATCTAAGAATTATCTATTGGTTCTCCCTGCCGAACGAATCCAGTGTCAAATAGACAGCAGCGCAGAGCCGAGAATCCACGATGTGTAGATGGTCTAGATAGATCTTATAGATACTAGATGACTAGATATCCAGTCACATGTAACTAGTTATCTGCATACATATATATGTAGTAAATTTCTGGATTTGCTGCTGCTCTGCTGCCTGCCTATCACCAGTAGGGTCACTATGGTCCATAGTCTATGCTGTGTTGTGAAACATAACCGCAATGCAAACACCACAAGTTGTTGTAGATGCTTGATGGTTCTCGGTCATTGCGACCAATTTCGCCTTCAATCTGAAGCAATTTGAAATATAAAATGCCGTACGCTAATCAACCCTCGGTTCACATTACCGATTTGACAGAAGAGAATGTAAAGTTTCAAGTGGAAGATACTGAGTTAAGGTATGCAAGGTTATTTCATGGATTTCGAATGATCAACTGCTCAGTGAATTCATATTATATTCCTCTATTTCAGCGTCGCGAACAGCATGAGACGCGTATTTATTGCGGAAACACCAACTATGGCAATAGACTGGATACAGTTGGAGGCGAATTCGACAGTATTGAGTGACGAGTTCTTGGCGCATAGAATTGGCATGATACCTTTGATAAGTGATGATGTGAGTATGTTAATAAATACAGGTGTATAAATCATATGAGATGCCTGATAACAAACGTGAAAATTGATGTAGGTAGTCGATAGAATACAGTACACAAGGGACTGTCAGTGCATGGACTTCTGTCCAGAATGTAGTGTCGAATTTACCCTCGACGTGAAATGTATGGAAGAACAAACTAGGCATGTAACTACAGCAGACTTTAAGTCAAGTGATCCCAGAGTATTGCCAGTAACATCTAGACACCGAGAAGATGATGCCAGTGAATACGGGGAGACTGATGGTAAATTGTTATATCCCCGCATGTAATAATTTGTTCATGATAACTGACAATTGGATTGGTTTTTAGAAATATTAATAGTAAAACTGCGAAAGGGTCAGGAGTTAAAGCTTAGAGCTTATGCTAAGAAAGGATTTGGTAAAGAGCATGCAAAGTGGAATCCAACTGCTGGTGTTAGCTTTGAATATGACCCTGACAACTCAATGAGGCACACATTGTTTCCAAAGCCTGATGAATGGCCAAAGTCAGAGTACAGTGAATTAGAAGAAGATCAATGTAGGTATTAGTGTTCTTTTGTCCAAATACTATTTATTACTGTGATTTGTCATTTCAGATGAAGCACCTTTCAACTGGGAAGCAAAACCAAACAAGTATTATTTCAATGTTGAAAGCAGTGGGGCTCTAAAACCAGAGAATATAGTAATGATGGGCATAGCTGCGCTAAAGAATAAACTATCAAATCTCCAGACACAGTTGAGTCACGAAGTACAGAGTGATGCATTGAGCATTCATCATTAAAATTAAATGTGTATATTGATGTTTTTACTATTTATATAATTTGCAATAATGACTATCTTATTTTACCTATCCCTACTCTTATCACAAGTCAACAAATTATACAAATAGATTAAAGCAACCTAAAGAATGTGAACGAGTTTCGAGCAAGTTCGACCTCGTTCTCGGTCACCCGCGGGTATTCTAAAAAATAAAACACTGCAGAGTAGTTACTTGAAGTTGGCCGTTTCATATCAAGCTAAAACTGAATATGTAGATAATTACCTTCCTTCGTGCTGCTTAACATCTCGCATTTGAGAGCCACTGGGTTAGCCGTCTGCTCGCGAGCGGTGTTTGTACACGTCATAACTTTTATAAATGTTAAGTCCAATGCAAAAGACATTATTCTACCTAGACGAAAATGGATTCGCTATATCATCAAACAAATAAACTAGTTCAAGAGACGCAGCATTTATTCTCACAGTTAGAGAAGCGAGCAGTAAGCGTAAACGCTCAAGATATCGAAGATGCCATAGAATCAAACATCACTCTTATCAACAGGTAGTTAACATTGGATACTGAGTTAACATAATTATCGTGCCCGTTAACATTACTTCCCATTGTTTTCAGCAACTGCGAGAAGCTAGATGTCTTATGTTTAAAAGGTCCAATATCACAGAGGCAAAATGCGAAAATGAGGGTAGATCAATTAAAGTATGACAGTAGGCATTTGAACGCTGCTTTAAATTCGTGGAGACATCAAGTATTGAGGAGGCAAAGGGAAGAAGCAGAAAGGGAAGCATTGTTATCCAGAAAGTTCACGGCGAATGATCACATAGACATAATGATAGACCATAATACGCAACACAATACAAGTCTCAGAGGTGCAGTGCATGGCATGGACGACCTTTTGCAACATGGTTCTGAGATTCTGGATAATCTAAAATCGCAGAGGATCACGTTAAAGGGTGCCCATAAAAAGTTAATAGACATTGGAAATACTCTTGGTCTCTCCAATACAACAATGAGGCTAATAGAGACCAGGGCAAGGCAAGATGGGTTTGTCTTGGTTGGTGGAATGATATTCACATGCATTGTCATAGTTCTAGTCATAATTTATTTAACATAAGCCAATAATTCCATATGCACTCTGCGTTGTGAGCAGGTTGAACTAGCTAATACACAATCTCCCTTATTTATAATTTGACAGGACTGAATTTACAAGACCTTCCCAACAATGCAAGCGAGTGTAGATTCACTTTTTATATGACGTTATTGTATTAGTTAGCAATCAAGAGATTTATTTTGGGTCACGGTAATGTTGCATCATACCGACATCTGGGTTTGTAGATCCTCAGTTAAAACTGTATACTCCCAATTTGTATATAATAAAACGAACATATGTCATATAGCAAACAAACACTGTCCAAAAACGGTAACAAACACGGTCTATTGAAACAAATGGTAGAACCTGCCCAAGTTTCCAACACCTTACATATCCCAGACATTATATACCATCGCTCCAATAAGGATGGTAACATCGCTTATTTCAAGCGTTTCTGACACTAGTGCGTATGTCAATGCGTTTTACGATTTGCCAGTTCGCTTGGATTGCATATGCGCTTATTTATGATCAACATGAATATTTGCTATTAATAAAAGCATCTATCATTTAAGTTAAAATAACTATCTGAGAAGCGGGAAGGATTTTTGCCGCATAACCGGAGCAAGGAGAGAACTGGCACTTCCTCGTAAAGTGCCTATGGGTATTCTGGATAGATATCACACGTATTTTGAGGAATACGAAAAGGTAAAGATCGGGGCAAACTATCGTTTCAAACGTACTAACACAGCGAGTTTAGTGGGAAGTTTGTTTTGTGCCCAGTGATACTTTTCTGAACCTATTCGTACAAGAGATGGGCAGGTTAGTCGAAATTTCGCTCGATGATTGCACGCTGTCATACACCGTATATATAATTCCCGTAGTATCGGGTGTGTGGTGCTTGGAGGCCGATAAATGTAATTTACGCGGCATGTATTTAGCTGTCGTACTGTAGTACACATTTTTCATCCCAAAAATTCTCTTACCGAGGCTACCAGTAAACCGTATACGCGCGGTAGCTACTGGTAGCTAGCTACCCCGAATGATATCTCGCAATTATCATTGAAAGTATGAAGTAACTGATTTTTTACCACGAAATTCTATCATGCATTGTAAATGTAATGTGTTGCTCTTGTATTGGCGAAGCGTTGAGTAAAGGTTGAGTTTTATTCACAATGAGTTCGTTTCAATAGCACGCGAAAGATTATGTAATTCTGTCATGCCTCTAGCTATTATACTTTGCTCTATGTAAATATAAATGTTTTTCGTTCATTGTACATCGCCGCTGTAATGTATTACAGCACATACTAGGCCAACCCATATCAACACATTAATACCTTGCATTACTTACCTAAGTGAGTGTATGAAAGTAATCAAGATATTTTCGTTCAAAAAAAGAAGTATTGTAGGTAAGTAGAAATTATGGAATAGCTTTAGTTCTTTTCTATGCGCAAATAAAACGCGATTTATAATAGTATATAATGCTTGCATGTGTATCATTACTAATGATGTTCACTTTTTTAACATTACTGGCGATGTTCACTTTTCTACTTGCTAATGGAATAATGGTGGTGATACTAAGTCTATGTTATATCCTTGCAGAATGTCTTTCCCAAGCAAAAAACAGCGCTTACAATGTTGGAATGGTAGGGATCATTATTGGAACTGTTTGGATCAAGGCAAATCAGAGGATGAGTGCTCAAAGTTAAGAAAAGAATACGAAAAGTTATGCCCTGCTCAGTGGGTAAGAGTTTGGAGAGTTTATAATAGTCTAACTAGATGTCTGATTAACATTATAATCTAATGCAGATAGTTGGGTACTCGAAATCAATAAATGGAATAATTTACAATTGATAAATATTACTTCCTTCATAAAGGGATTCTAAAGATTCAAGCTAATTTGTGAATTTCGAGAATCCAAGCATCCTATTAAAGTGACTCTAACAAAGAGAAGAGTGAAAGCATGGCAAAGTTCTATACTTGCCAAGGAGGCCACTCTTTGTGAATAAAACTTTATCATTTTTATCGTTGTTTGCCAGGTAAAGCACTTTGATCGTAAGAGAGAATACTTGAAGTTCAAAGAGCAAATAGAGAAAGGGGGGTACGTTCCTGAAGACGCAAAACCAAACTTTGACTAATTTAGCGACTGTTATTTATAAATTACTCATTTACCAGCTAATAGTATCCGAATTGTTTTCAAGTTTATATGACATGGTTAAATCCTCATATTTTTGTTAACTATAATAAACAAATGCTTGAAAATAACCCTATACTGTTTCATTATATTCTATTCTGAACCTTAATCCATAATCTAAATGATTGATCATTTATTTTTAATATTACTTTATCATATATGATGTTTTTCAACTGGTTACTGCTAAATCATATGCTTATTCTTTAATGAATTTTGTAACTCATTCGATGAAGATTCTGTAATATCTCTATCTATGGCTTTCACAGAACAATTTCACTTGCATTATATTGATTATAGATGCAGCAAGAAATAAGTGTTTGATCGGCAATATGTATTACTTGCAGGACACTTAGTCATGATGGAAGGAATCTATCTGAAAGGTCTCATATTCCTATCAAACTTGGTACAGAGCCAGTCCTGAGTTTTGAGAGCTCAAATGATGGTTTATGCAATTAGGAAAACATATTGTTGTTGTGTATTTTCAATGCCGCAAAGTAGATTGTAGTATATAACTAATTGAGCTCAAACTAAACTCATATTAACGCTTATTTTAAAGAGCTGACAAAACTTCACAATGAGTACCGACGATCCAAGCTACTTCGTCGAAGAAATGCAAAAGTGTAAAGAATACACTGTTGTCCTTAGAGTTAGTATTCATTATTTTTCGTTTGTTAAGCTCTGACTTTCCCTGTTCAGACCACAACGAAGCATTATATTATTCCTTAATTTCAGAAATTGATACTCTTCGCATCATCAAAAAATCGAAAGAGAAACTATGACAATTTTGAACAATGGCAAAAGATTTTGGCTTCTCTTGTGGATATATTCACAAACAACAAGGAAGTAGACCGAGAGCAGATGTTACTAGCTTCCCATGCGTTTTTCGCTTTGTTGTCGGCAGAAAGCGCGGCTGGCCAACTGAAACATACTTTTGTAGAATTCTTACGATTAAATGAAAACAAGTTACGGGTTTTCGATCACGTGTACAATGTCACTGATACAGAATTATTTAAATTAACATGCTGTTTTGGCTACCTTCAGGTGAATAATGAGGAAATGTATTTGAATGATGTTGCTTTGATAATGTTTGACACTATTTATCAGAACAGTATAAAGTATACCAAGCATTCTCATTTCGCGTACCGAGTTCTGCACTTGTGGCTAAAGAGAACAATAAATACAGATCTGTGGCATATAAACAATTCAATATTGGAAGGAAAATTAGAGGAAATAATATTTTCAAATTGGTCGAATGCCCTTAAAGAAATAACTAAACGAAATGCTGGTGCAATTTTTAATATGTATCTTCAGATAATGTCGGATAACTATGATGGATTTCTGCCATTCATTTTTAAGAACTGCCAGAACCAAATATCTTGGCAACATGAGATAAAGTATGTCATACTTACTGAGATTTGCCAAAGTCTAAACAATTCTACAATTATAACTTCAAAGGATTTCCTGCTCTCACTATCTACTTCTCTTACAAAGAATCATTTACGCCATGCTGGAACCAAAGTATATATAATGATCCTGAAGAACCTTAGTGAGGAGCAATGGAAAGCTTCATTTGGCGAGGTAGTTAAACATCTATTTCACCTATGGGAAACAGTAGGAAGCCCAATGAGTGACTGTGATAATAATAGTAGGAGTGCACTACAATCCCTCTGCAAAAATTGGATTGAACCTGCAGTTAAGAAATATCAAAACATCTTATCATATCTTTGGGAATTAGCTGAGCCTCTCCATGGTTATTTTATAAAGTCACATATACAAAGAATGGCTAGTGAAACCCAGATTCTGTTCTCTGATGAAGTAGACCTTAGTTTGCTAATAAATCACAAAGATGAAACAATCAGATTGAATGCATATATCATCTGCTGTAACCGATCAAATGATTCAACGAAATTGCTGGACAACTTTTCTCTGATACAAGATTTCCTGTGGCACAATACAAATACTACAAGTGTGCATATAAGGGAAGGAATTACAAAGTACTTTAAAGTTTTTGTTGAAAATCTCTTAAAAGTGTGTGATACTAATCCTGATGCAACTGAAGATGTATGCTGGATTTTACACTGGTTGCACAATTTCTTCTTGGATTGCTTGGAGATTGGCTCTTGCTATCAAAGGAAGATTCTGGGGTTGAATCTGTATAAAGCAATACTTTCATTTACTAATGGAAGTAAAAAACATTTAATAATAACAAAAAATTGGAGGTTTACAAATGAAAAAAGTCTATTTTTACTAATAAAACTGGTATTGGACACATCATCCGATGTCAAACAATTAGCTAGTTGCATTATACTTGATTTCTTTGATAAGAGCATTTTGTCTGCCATGGAAAAACAAGTAAGCTACTTTATATACACCTAGATATGAAGGAACATATTATAATTAACTTTATTAATTATTCAGTGATTCCACAGGTACTCTTTAATGTTGCATTAGAACACTGCAATTCATCAAAATTTTACAAGATAGAGAGTGGTGCAGCCCTTCTTTCGCTATTGGCAACTTGGCTACCATTGAGTTCATTTCAATTTGTAAATGATGAATCCTGTAAATATTCGGACTTCTTGTATAAAGAAGCTGCTGACCAATTGGTTCTCATGAGAGAAGATATATTAAAAGCAGTTGTTCAAGATAAACCGTTCTACGGAGCTTTAGCAGCTCTGCTGAAAGTTGCCTTTCAAAATGGTCCAGAAGTGTCTCATGTGTCGTTAGAATTCGTCGAAAAAATACTCGTTCTTCTGAAAAATGCGACTGAATTCTTTCTCTCGGTACTTTCATCGAAATCAAGGAACATAGGTACTTGTGTTAGATCATTAGATCTTCAAACAACAAGCTCCCTTTCTACAGTAATTTGCACATCAAACACATTGCAGAATTTTCATGTTCATTTGCGGAAATGGGTTTGGCGATTGATGAAGCGATTAAAACTAGCGAAATAAGTGATTCTGATCATGACGAACTGAATTTGTCACCCGCACACCAAGTGCTGATCTCCTGTATCTGGATGTCTCTTAAGGTGTGAAAGTACTTTACGATTGTTATAAGAAATTTCTATTCGTCATTCCCGAATAACATGTTGTTTCATTCAGGTATCGTGTGAAATGGCTTGCGAAGTTGGAAAATTAATGCTATCGAAAGAAACTGTGGAGCAATCAGTAAATACAATTGTTACAGTACTATTCAGATGCAGACACAAAGGAGTAGTAGAGTCTGCTGGTGTAGCAATAGGAAATTTGTCAAAGTACCACACATTTCTTCAAACAATTTGGCAACTAATACAGTCTACAATACATTGTTACATTATTATTACATTTTCTAGAATTCTTTGTAAGGAAGCAAAATATTCCAACTTGCCGAAGTCCTACATCATGAACATATTACAGAAGAATTCTAAAGAGTCACTGAACATTACAAGGCGTGGTGCTGGATTATCAATAATGTTCCATAAAATTGTTGTTAGTGATAATAGAAGAGAGAGACCTCTATTACACTTCGCTTTACAATTACTACTAGATCTACTGGACAATTGTCCAGAAGCAGAGAGTGTTGAAACATTAGAGAACGATTCGCCCTGTGGCAGACGGCTACATTTCTTATGTGCTTTGGTAGCTGACAAGGAAATTCATGCACAGTTGACTCCCTACATGGAGCGCATTTGCCTTTTGTGCTTCAGATATCTTGAGTCTGAGAAATGGACTATAAGGTACAATCATTACATAAAGTCTCAATACTTTATTTAGTTATCTACTGGGTCGACAATATGATTCTTTTGTCTCAGAAATGCCAGCCTCCAACTATTCGGCGCAATAGTCCCACGATTGGTTGGTCAAGATAGCGGGGAGTCGACGTTGGATTATGGTACAGGGTACTCTATCAATCATTTCATCACTCATTATCCCAAACTTGCTCAATTCCTAATGAGAGAGCTACGAGCATTTAAACTTACATTTATGGATTTCTCTTCTGCTCTATATCGGCATTCAAGTATTGTACCGATCGTGATACTTTTGTCAAAGTTCTCCTATACTGATTGTGTATTTGTTGATAGCTCATCGAATTCGTTTGTAGCAGATGCTAAACATTTGTTGTATGGTATTTTTGAAAATCCTGTCTATTATGTAAGATCCCTGGCTGCAAAAGCTTATGCAGCATTAACACCTTTTACAAGAATCAATCATGATATTACAAGGATAGAGACCGATATTTCTCAATGTCAAAGTCCTAATAGAATTCACGGTCTCCTCCTAGCTATAAAGTATTTAAAAGCAAAATTAGTACATGAAATGGAATGTGTAGGAAAAGATAACGAATCTTATGAATACAACAATGGAAAAACGGGTGCTTTATGTAGCTACGAAAACGGGTTTAGTCACCGGTGCTATATTGTACGAAGTTTACTTTTAGAGCTATCATATTCTACTCCAGAAAAACCCGATGAAGTATTTATATTTGACGAAGGTGGATCAAAACTCCATCCTGAAAAACTCTGCCCTGGTTTTTTTCAGTTTATTGACCTGTCTATGAAACGATATGCAGAATACATAGGATCCACGAATAGCATTGTTGTTAAAACTATTGCAAACATTTTACATTCATCATGTAAAGATGAGAGTACTGCTTTTCTAAAGTACTTATCTCACTCTACTTCAATTGTTCGCAATGTACTTGAGCCCATACTGTCAAACCAAAAGAACTGTGAAGTATTATATCAATCTGCACTGATTAACTTTGTTCTTAGAAGCTTGAAACATTCCCTTTCGTCACAAACTAAAGTCTCTAATTTGGAAGATATGATTGATAGGATTGAGATTAACATAGATCAGCCTTCTTGGCATACGAAGCTCTGGTACCTGAAATCGGTGTTAATACTGCTATTTTCCAAAAACAAGACTCTCATACATAATCTATTATCACAGGTGCTAAGCATGAGCACCGAAGAAGAAGAGCATATAAGGCAAACCGCAGTCGGGCTTTTAGAATTCGCATTGTATCGCTTTACAATGTTTGCAGAGGCGAACAAATTACTTATCACGTATGCTTGTTTAATATTACTAAAGGATGAAATTTCGGAAATTCGTGAAAGCACTGCTGAAAGGTTGCGACAGCATGTTCTACCACAATTCGACATTAAATATAGCGGTGTACTACACGAGGAGGTAATTTATCAGAAACTGTTGTTTGAAGCAATGACGAATGGGTCGTGGTTTCCGCATGAACACCAGAAAGAAAATCTGTATTTTATAAAACTGTTCACATCAAATATTAGAAGCCCTGATGTTGGCGTAACTATTGAGAATCCATTTTACCACGACGACAGCACTTTTTACAAAGAAGAGTCAAAGTTCCTTAATTTATGTTACTTTTTTACGACGTATAGCAAGGAATGTAATCGCCATCCAATGTTTGAAAAAAGGGCTGTTAACGCGTTATTGCTCATAAACACAAATCATCAGTTTGAAGAGAAAATTATGTTCAACTGCGCGGACCTATCAATAGTCTTAAATACTAAATATACGGATTATTTATTAAGGAAGCAAGGAGTTGTAATACACGAATATGGCTTATAATATGCAATTGTAACTAATAAATGAATTTCCTTTATGATTTATTATAAATATTATGCTATGAAATCTTAACACACTTTCGATGAATAACTTATGATCTTAAAATGCACGAAAAAAATACGTAGGTGGGCTTAAAAGTCATTGTCAAAAGTGTATAACACAGGAGTATGTGATAAAAAGTACACTGTAGATGTGGCTGTAGGTAATATGAACTAACGATCGCTTAATTATTATGTACATTGAAAATATACGCCCAGACTCCTCTATATCATAAATAAGCTTAAGTGGGGATGTTAAAGTTACAGGAATTGAGTATAATCCACAAAATCTAAAGACCAACGTCTTCTTTGTAAAAGAAGCATTCAAATCATGAACATAAAGTAAAAGTTGAGTCTGAGTAATTTCAAAACTGTTATACTCTCAGAAAATCTGCGTAATAAATGCTTTTGTCCATCAAAGTACACAAGAAATGTTTAATATTTCTGAATAAATACATCTGTACAACTTACAGACCAGTGGTCTCGTACGACACCACAAAGCTTTTAGTTCTATATTTACATTATTCTACATTAAACGTTATGAGAATATTATTAGAAAATTTTGAACGATCATAAACGTACATTGCCGGGAATCATCCCTCCAGTACCCAATTTTATATTGCAATATATGTTTTATATCTACAAGAACAGTTTACATCTCCACGCAATATCAAATATAACTCGTCGAATTTCTCGGTAAGTGTACCACTTCATTACGCTGATAATTCGATCATGCCTGACATTCTCCAGTTCTTGTTTGGGCAAATGAATATTACTCCCTAAATTAACATTTGAAATGGATTATCCATCACCAAAAGAATCGCACGTGTTGTATAAAATGTTTGGTATCAAGTCTGAGACCGTATTGGCAAACAACGATAAACTGAATATATCTTTTAATGCAATTGCAAATAAATAAACAGTATTCCATAAATCCTGTGGAATACGTATCTAGTCCTATTAACTATCTCAACTGCGAATAGTGATATGTTGCTAGAGATTACGATGGATGTCTTTGGCGATATACTATGTACACTGGACTGGATCATCCAACTTTTCCCAATACTTATTCATTTTCAGGACCGGTCGAGGAATTACGCCTTTCAATCGAGTAACCACGCCCTAAAGCTTACGGTTGTCTACTAACGATAATACAATTATTACACCCTAATTAGACACGAAACTAATAGTATTCTTACCACAACTAATATAAATGTAAATCTACATAGAACTAGAACTGAAATTATTCATATATATTCAATTGATGAATCTTCTCGCAATGTGTACCAGCCATAGTATGGGTTCTCTTTATATAGTATGCCTGTATATAAGAGTGAGATGTGTGTAAGGTATATATAAGATCCCAACTCACACACATGCAGAGACAAAGACGCAGTATTGGCGGTTCTCTTAATGTTTCTCCGCAAGTTCATCATAAACGCTTAAACAATACTTTACATGCATCAGGAACATGTAAACTTGTGTTGTTTTCAAAATGATTACTTATTGTGTCAGAATATTTTCCGATGTCTAATTACGATAAATTTAGTATAGTATTTATATCCACTTAATTCAACACGCAATGGTGCTAAAACAGTTCTGCTAGAACACTATCTTATTGTATTATTTCTCCAAAGTATACAGCTGCTTTTCTTTTTTATTGTGTCAGCCGATATTCGAAAAGTCAAGATGTTCCATACAAATCGTGACTTATGTTGTAGCAGAAATGCCTGCCTCTGGTGATCATAATACAGAAATAATCTATATTTCGCGTACTTTGAAACCGGAATAAATACTTTTCTTCCTTACCCTTAACATATTCTTAGAGAACAATAGATTGTCGATCGTAATTGGAAAGTTATAATAGAGAATGTTGGGCTAGCCGAAGAAAAATATTCTTTCCATTTTCCATTCTCCAGAGGTTTAGTATTAGACATTGCACACGAGGAATGCATAGGCACAGATATAAGAATCTCCAGAGAAAAGTAAAGTTAGCGATGTTCATACATAAAATAACAGAAACTACCGATTGTCGTATTATTATCCCGATAAATTATGTTTTAATGTACTCATTATTGCAACATACTGTTTCAATTACATAAAAAATCTACATGAATAATAAAATATGGAAGGCACAACTTGAGACAAAGCACACACATAAGTTAAAAATTGTTACAAATAGTAGCAATATTATAACAGGAAACTGTTGCAAAAGTTAGCTGTTGCTATTTGAGCAAGAATAGAAAACTGATTGTAAAAGTTTTTATTTTGCCGGCATACTGTCAATACTTTGGTAGCTGATATGGCAAAATATATAATCTTTTGTAGTTTGTCTATTTGCAATCACTTCCTCTAGTAAGATTTCTTTTGAAATAAAAGTAAATTTATTTCTTTAAATTACTTTCATTAGTCAAAGTGGAGGTCTCATTCTTTCTTTATACATATAGGAATATCATACTTTGCAGAATGTGTGTAATTTTCATTACATAAATTTACTTCTGAGAACGAAACTCTTTGTATCTGGGCATAAATAAAAAATCCTATGAAAAATGCTACGATTTGTGGCCAGGGTTTAAAGCCACTAAAAAAAATTATCTGAACAGTGTGGCATATATTTTATCAGAACACCCATACCCAATAAACCTTGTTGAATGACATCCGATATATCGACATTTCTGCCGCATCTTAACATTCGGATGTTTAGATAATTTACTACACCACACCCGCAGCTTCAGAATATTGCCTTCTCGGGCTTCGCACGTCCAATTGAAATAGGATCGTGACTAAACGAAATATTTCTCTAGTAATAAAGAGAGGAATTGCAGATTAAGTTAATCAAGTACCTTTCGTAGTTATCAATTATCGCAGTGCCGCTGATTAACACTCTCTCGTCTGGTACTCAAGAGGATACTCATTTGTTATTTTGCTGTCTGCCCCAGGGCTGCAGATGTTTTCGTTTTCTGCGACGATTCTACGGCGTCGCTTGGTTGATCGACATCCATCTATAATGTGACATAATAATACATTAGTTTTTGTAGTCTATAAGCGATTCAGTGCAATCTAAATGCATTTGGTTTCTTCTCGACCTTTTCTTCCTTTTCATCGTCAATTAAAATTGGCCCATTTTCAGCTTCGTATTCTTTTAAGACTGCGTCTAAGTTGTATCTTCGCCGGTAGTTGACAAAGAACGACCGCAGGTGAGCCTCTGTTTTCGTGCCGATTACATCAGCAATTGCGGAGAAATCTTTCCCATACTTTCTCACACCTTGGACAGCTAGTAGTAGTTCATCGTTCGTCCAGCGTGCATTTATACGACTTGATACTTCGGGCGGCCGCAAATCATCGATACCATCAGTAGTTTTGCGCTTCAATGCACTTACTTGTTGTTTATTGGCTTGGATCTATTTTCAGAAATATATTTCTCAGCAAAAACATTTCAGATAAACTAAATTGTTATTGCTACATATACATTCATATTGTTTTTGCAAAAATAAAATTAAACAAAAATGTATCCACACGATGTTTTAAGGACAAGCGGTTTATTTATGTGACAACGTACTTGACGCTTCAGGCTAACAATTTCAGTATCAATCGCTTGTAAACTGTTGCACGCCTGGTTTGGTTGGCCAGCCAAGGCTGCCAAATCGTCGTGATTAACCACTAGTCCCCGAGGAGGTTTTCTCTTATTAGTACGACCCGGCATGGAACTTAATGGTCTCGCTACCCCAGTCCGCCTAAACCATCGAGTTCAAAACGTGAGATATTTTTGACGGAAGATGCATCGTGAAAGATGACCTACTTGACGTGAAATATCAATGTTCACTGAATGCAAATGACTAGTGCACTGACAAGGATGTTCATACACTTTAAACGAAGACATCTATATACAGGAATAAATATCAGTCATAAGCAGACTCTCTTGTGAGATTGATTGCGGTAGCGCCGATGTTCAAAGAACAGGAGCAAAACATTTGTGTGAACATCCTTAACGCAAAAACGATCTGCAGATCATTCATTGATTATGAGTGCATAGTTTTATTTAGGTTCACTGACCTCCAGTGCAGATAGCAGCTATGACACGCGTGTCCCTTGGGCGTCGCACGAACACTATGACAAGCAACGCCGCAGTTGCTACATGAGCCCTACAACACATAACACCCTTTTAGAACAAATTTTGAAAATCCCCCCTCCCGCCTCTTTCGATCGAGTGGAACAATATTAGTCACTCGTTCAATGGGAAACTAAACTAGCCACTAGAGAAAGTATTTCACAGAACAAAACTTTAAGTATATACACGTGGTAAGTTTAAAACAACTACTGAGGTATGTTGATCCCTCATATTAGGAATGGTCGAGAACAGGGCTCATTGGACGAATTTTTACTTCGATAAATAGCAGCGCGAAACTTTTCGGTTTGCACGTTCTCTGCAGCTTTCACAGTTCCTTAATAAGGTTTCAACCTATCGGGTCAGCTAGTGTATTTATTACAGGGATTCGTTATTCAGTTATTCGGGCGTTTTTTTCTTTTCTTTTTTTTCTTAATAAAATTGAAGAGAAAGGAAAAAACTGTATATGATATAGTAGAAATAAATAGGAGACACAAATTAGCAAAATATAATAAGCATACTATGCTATGCAAGTGGGTAAGGTTTAGGCTGAGTACCTGAACCTGAGGGGTGTTTTCCGAGTCGGATGGGGCTTTGGCGTCAGTGCCTTGGCTTCCTGGCACAGCTTGGTTCTTTCCACGACGTATTCCGCGGTGGATCGTCCATTTCTGGAACGTTCCACATTTACGATCACAAACGACACAACGACAATTTAAATGGTTGCTGAATCTTTTACAAAACAGACACGAAAGAGATAGAACTAGTAGTTTAGAGTCACGATGACAAGGATACCGCGTTTATACATTCGCACGGTCGGATCATTTCGCGTATGGATGAATGATTTCTTTTACAATGGATGCAGATCATTCCCTTATCCATTTTCTGTTTCGCCGTCCACATAAAACATATTGCCGTGTGGATACATTTTTAAGTGATATGTATAGTGCTCGCGCCCTGCACGTATTGACGACACTAGCCAATCATTGCAAGCCAGTGCCATGGCATTAAAATCAAGAGTAAGGAGAATAGTACGACTGCAAGCAAGTAGCATAAACGCTGTCAGGGAAGATACAAAACTAATAATTAAGGTATTTAAGACAAGCTCTCAAATAGATGAAAGACTGAATAACTTGGCAAAGTGAGAATTCAGTGTCCATATGAGAACTGTGCAATGGGCACATTTCGACTGTCTACCATGCCTTTATACTAATTTTTCTTTTTCTAAAAAAAGGATAAGCCCACTACACGGAATCACCATATAATCTAAAATGAAAGGAAAGAAGAGCTGACACTGCACATGTGCATGCATTAGAAGGTACTTGTTGTATATTAGATAACTTTCTTACTTTTTCTTCACTCTCACTGTCGGTATTAGAACCTAATTCACTCCCATTTTCGCTACCATTTTCTCCTTCTTTTCCAGCACTTGTCAACTTTCGGGCTTGCCTATCCATTAACGAAGTTCTGGTCCTCGTCTTTTTCCAACTGTAGTAATATTTCACAAGACTTGCTATCGATTTGTCCGGCAACTGAACATATAATAAATTGAAGACATAAATAGTTAATATTAAAATAATGTATAACAATATCATAATAACTATACACTCATGAAATTACCATTTGCCTGATTCGGTGAAAACTTTTGCCATGAAATTGGAAAGCTTGTTCAAAAAGCACTTTGTCCTCAACGGTCCACTCATCTGGGAATGGTGTAAAGTTGGCTAAGTCTAAGACAGCCCGTTCCAAATTATGTTTATGCCAAAATAACATTCCTAAAGCTTGTTCTCCGTTGTATCCATATTTTTCTTTTGCTAATATGATATATTCATCCACTGCAAGAAATGTATAACGATCTATAAAACACATACTACGTTACTGACTACTTTTGTTTAATAAAAGTAAAACATACACTTCTGATCTGGAATATCAGTGGTTGGGGACCACACAAGTAATGCTCTATCAGGACACTGATCTAGGCGACGTTCTGAAATTCATGATTCGCATTATATTAAGCAACATTGTAAGTCATAGATTGTTTTTATAATATTTCACAACATTCATGGAGTTTTGGACAAATTGTGTCCAAAACTTGCTAAGTCATATTGGGATAACATACCATTAACGGGAACCAGTTCAGGAACAATTACTTGATAATCCCGACCAACTCGTATTTTCTCTGCTGGAACTTTAGAGAATAATATTGAATTAGAATGTATTTAAGTTTACAATCAGCATGGCATCATTGCATCCTCTCGCGCAAATATTCTTACAAGCTAGTATTCCGAGTGTATCATTTGGTTGTCGCAGCATCATAAACTACCGCAACGATTTCATAAAAGAAAAATCGTTTTTAGCGACGAATTTTATCCTAATATCGTTGCAATATAGGAAGGTGGCAGTAATTGTCGCGACAAACATTTAAGACTTTTCTCTCACACCGTATTTGAAGGAGCAGATTGAAAATGCGAGGAACCCCAAAGAGAAAAGTGGGGCGCGCTGTTTAAAGATCCTTACGGATTTTCGCGTTGGATCAATAGAAAAATGTTCAAAGTATAAGCCGAGCACTAGTGGTAAACGATGCTAGTGAAAAGAAAGAAAAGATTCGAGCCCTGTGGCTCATAGGAGTAGCGAATTGCCGAGATATCTGGAATAGAGTCTGAAATTTGTACCTCCGTCTTCCTCACTCGAGGATTCCGTCTGTCCATTGGGGCTGGGGCCTCTTGATCTGCGCCCGTTTCTTACATTTTCCGAGTTCCGCTCGGCCAAAACCATTTTGCACACCTTCCTCGACGAATTCTCGAGCAAAGAAACGTGCAGATTGAAGTTCCTCTCGCTGGAATGCGTACGAAACTCGCGATGCAAGCGGCTGCTTGCGATTACACCGTGCTCCTATGAGTCCGAGTCGTGCTTCGTGCGACCGTAGCGAAAGTAAAATGGCCGCTTATTGAAACTGATCCGATTGGTTACCAATCCACTGGGAAAAGATGGCAATGCACAATACACGGGGATTTCGAAATAAATTGGTCCCAAAAGCTCTCAACATCATTCATCTATTATGCTAATAATTCGATGATAGTTTCCGGCTTCTTGTTTTTATACTATACCAGGCCCTCACGCTATCAAAATTTTATTTATATCCGCGATAGCAAAACACACGGAAATTCAATTTTTCATAACAAATTATTACCTATTTACTAGTGATTTCAATATTTTTGCGTTGTTCGATAGATCAAACCTAATCTGCAATGGCGATTGAACTATATACGCAAATTTTATTTAATGATATTTGGTTATTACGATTTTTTTTCATGATATTCCTGGTAGATCGCGGATACACAGAAATGCATCCGTAGATTACTAATTTGTTGCAAATCTAACAATACTTCTGATCATATGCTGAAAAAGATACAGGTTTTTGAAACGTTAAGCCGTGTATCGCCTTGTAAGAGCTTATATTTTTGTTTCTACAAAAGCGGCTCCCCTATAGCTCCAAGGCGTATATTTCTCATTACCCCATAAACCCAGACTCGAGACAGGCATAAACTAATTCTAGAATAACATTAGAGTAAGAATATTTTGAGGAGAATTCTTTACCGAATAAGACGGCATTAGAAGATATTAAGAGAGAAATATATATTTAGTTAGGAGATTGATATATTCTATTGATGATGTCACGAGGTACAGGCGCACGAGATTCACTTGAGAATCTCTCGAAAATATCGATCATACACTTGATGTAATAACAGTATCCGAGGGTAAAGACCACATTAGAGTAGAGTACGAACATTTGTGACTCTAAAGTGAAAGAATGTAATAAGAATGTTTGCTTTAAATAGCGTTTATCTCGAAACTAATCCATAACCTCGGATGCTCGGTTTGCACTGGGAGTTCTATCAGAGAGAGGCGCCACGGTCAGGCAATCGCAGTCTCTGATAGACTTTGCCGTGCAAGGAACTTTCGTCGCCAATTTAATGTAAATATTACATTTGTTGAGAATTTAGAGTTTATTTTAACGCGTACGAGCCCGAAATTCTCGTAGACGTGCCCCGTGCTATTCGTTAGCCAGCGTCATTTCGTAATTTCCGTAGCGTATGCAAGATCGGCAATAACCAAAAAGTCTCCCAGTAGGTATTCTTTTTTCTTTAATAATCTGAGATTTTTTCAACACGTCGTCAAAGTGCCTAGTTACATATCGCTTCGCGAGGCCTATTAATCTTACGAGAAGCGCAACGCGAGCGGCAGTTCGTGGATTCCGTGGAATTTGCCATCCCGAAGTGGCACAGTGATTAATTTTTGTTCGCCAGCCAATTGTTATATGTATTAATAAGTTCGGTCAAGTGTCCGGTGTCAAACTCGTCTCGACTTTCCTCGTGATTTTTTTAGAGCAGGACAGTACAGCTTTTTTCTCTCGCTGTAACGGGCGTACATCAGACTTCCAAGTATGGCAGGAGGAGAGCAAATATTTTTGGAGCCCTTTCTACAGCTACATAGGAAAGCATTATTCTATTTGTTGTATTATTTATAAAACAGATCGTGCGAGATACTCGCGCGCGCATATTTCGTAAACTTCATTTTGGCTTCATGCATTCCCGAAGCAATCTATATACGCATAATCCTAAATAGACATAGCATATTCCTATAACTACAATATTGTTGTTGTAAGATCATCACCCAGACCTTGTGCTATCGGATTAACCACAGCCACATTCACCAATCTATCCCTACATGAAGAGACTTTCTTTACAGTAGATTTGATCTTCTTCCACTTCATTTTCCACAAGCATATGTTTTACTTTCTCCAATTTGTATATTCACATATATGTATGTATACATTATATTTGTGAATGAATTCATGATTTGGTTCTGCCTCCATTATAATGCATTTTATTTGTGAATGGTCAAAAAGAAGCCCTTCCATTTTGTACTTGATGTTGCTTTTTTCTCATTGCAGATGATTGTCTGAAAGCAGTACTACTCAGACTTATCTGTACCCTAAAATCCTAATAAGTTTTGCCAAGAAATTCAAACTTCTCTTATAAAAAATGAGGGTAGTGGCATTGATCAGTGGTGGCAAGGATTCATGCTTTAATATGATGCAATGCATAGGTGCAGGCCATGAAGTCGTTGCCTTAGCCAACTTGTATCCTGTTGGAAAGGGTAAAAGAAGGAATACATTCAAACAACCATGCCTGTAATGTCTTTATGAGTGAATGTTAACAGGGTCTCTAATTCATATTTCAGATGAGTTAGATTCATTTATGTTTCAAACTGTGGGATACCAAGGCATAGAGTATATTGCCCGAGCTACAGGTTTACCCCTTTACCGTGAGCCAACCAATGGTAAATCGAAAATGCAAGAGAAACATTATTACCCTACTGAAAATGATGAAGTAGAAGACCTGTTTAAACTTTTGAGTAAAGTAAAGGTAAATGGATTGGTAGCTAAATCCAGTCATAATCTCTTTGTACCATTTTTTCATCATGAGAGGTGACATTTAGGAATACAATGAATCTTTCAGGAAAAAGAAAGAATCGATGCTGTCTCATCGGGTGCTATTCTTAGCGACTATCAACGAATCAGAGTGGAAAATGTGTAATTATATAACTAACATAGCTTTAGCAGAATCCTTTTTTCTGATGTGTATTGTCACAACTGAAGTTCCTTTTCAGATGTAATCGCCTAGGTCTCATATCCTTATCTTATTTGTGGCGCCGCGATCAGGAAGAACTGTTGCGGGAAATGATAGAGAGTGCCGTAAATGCTGTTGTAATCAAAGTGGCGGCATTAGGCCTTGAAACTAGGCATCTGGGTAAATCAATATGTGAAATGCATCCACATCTTGCCAAGATAGTAAGTAGGATGTCTTGCTGATTAATTGTGTATCCATTGCTTAACATCTAAACATTTCTATTAATTCAGCTCCATTTTTGGAACTCTTCCAATGTGTTCAAAAGACTAAAATTCAACTTTTAATGCATACACACTCTTCCTGTTACAGAGGGAAAAGTATGGTGTAAATATATGCGGGGAAGGCGGCGAATACGAAACTTTTACATTAGACTGTCCATTGTTCAGTAAGAGTATTTTCATGTAAGTTTTATTGTATACATACTTCTCGATTTATACTCTCGGGCACGACTTTTCACATAAGCCGTTTTCCGCTTTAGAGAAGAATATGAAAGTGTGGTGCATTCAAATGATGACATTGCACCCGTCGGATATCTTAACTTTAAGAAAATACATCTCCAAGATAAAGATGTGGGTTACATAAATGCTGTGTTCTCTTGCTGAACTAGAGCAGTTTAACACTTGGAAGCTTGTTTTTGCAGGGTTCTGCAGAGGAACTGACCTTAGCAGAGAGATTAAGAGACGTTTATATTAAAACGCCGCATGATTATATCGCTGAAATTGTTGGACCCGAGTTGCAGGATGGTTGCAACTTATCAGAAGATGAGAATGATGAACGCGAGACTTCGAGTAATATGAAGACATCGAATTCTGGTATAGTAGCTAGAAATCTGAACCTTCCCTGTTCTCTGGCTGATAAGAAATGATTATTACTATGCAAGATTAATTACTATATAAACTTTTGTGGTTTGTAATGGAATACAGGTCAGTTTAATCCACCAAGCCCAATCCAAGTTGTGTATGAGGAAGAAATGTACCCTGATCAACCGATAGTTAACAGAAATCAATCTGGATGGCATTGGTTCGGAGGGATAACGGGCACACATTCAGACCCAAAGACTGCCATGCAGGAGGCAATGGAAAAATTAAGCAGTAGGTAAAATTTGCAATTTTTCAAACTATACTTGAGTTAGTTTTGTTTTTTACACAGTGTACTTGCGCCTATTATGCAAAGTATCGATCGACTAATAACGGAAATTTGTAGGCCTAGTCAAGAAAGAAGAACTGCAAATGTCGGACATCGTCGCCGTGACGTTGTACCTAAAAGATATGTCGAATTACATATCTATAAACGAAGTTTATATCTCATATTTGAGCAAAATCAATCCACCAGTCCGTGTATGTGTGGAATGTCCGTTGAATATACACGTTGTGCTTGATGCTGTAGCCTATAAAGAAATTCAAGACTGTGGTGATAAAAAAGTTCATAAACGACACACAATGCATGTTCAGAGCATAAGTCACTGGGCACCTGCAAACATTGGTCCTTACTCTCAAGCTATTCGTGTGAGTGTACTATTGTTAAAAAAGGAATTAAAGTTGTGTGTGAGTGTGTACAAAATCATCTATAGTTTGTAAGAAGAAACATCGCGCCTGGAAGTCATACCAGTGGAATTAACAATAACGAAAATGATAAGATTCGTTCTCGATGTTTTCTTGTATAGTATAGTTTTTTGATATGCAACTACCTAGAAATGTACTAATATCAATGACTTATTTCCCTATCTTTTGCATGAAACTGTTATAGACAACGATACACGCGTAGAATTAACAATGAGTGTGTTGCGTGTGTTGTAAAGAAAAAGAAATCGTAAGAGAGTATCTAATTCTCCAACAGGTGGGTGACATCATCCCTGTCGCTGGACAGATACCTCTGGTGCCTGGTAGTATGACTATATTGGATTTAAATATTAAGAGGCAATGTCGCTTAACGCTGAGACATATAGATCGTATCGTTAAAGCTATGGACTCGAACACTCAGCTTAGGGACATAGTACAAGGTATTTGCTTCTTAACCCATCCTAGCTATATAACGGAAGCGAGGAAAGAGTGGGAAAAACGGACGAACAATGCAATAGTCGATTATATTGTCGTACCGAATCTTCCACGAGGTGCTCAGGTTGAATGGTGTGTCTGGGCTCACAGAGATAATAACAGGTTTGAATGTAAGTACATCAATTCAATGAAATTGTAATTTGTGATCGTTATAAATTACACATTTTCGTCTGCAGATGAAGAAACAGGCAGGTGCGTGGGCAACTTCAAAGTGGCAATAAGGCGAAGATGGAACTATGAAAACAATGTTTCTGCAATTGTTTGTTACATGTCGACAGGTAAATACAATTAACATTTTTCATCTAACTAGGTCTAAATAAAAAAGGCTAAAAGTTCTCTTTCTAATAGGTTCGTCTAACTCAACTGGCAATTTGGCAATGGAATCCAATTTTCGTTCGACGGAACTGTCCGTCAGTGAATTAACGGAAGCATTTGAGTATTCACTGTGCAAACTTACGAAGGGATCGCAAACCGAAAATCCGACGTGTTTTTTGCGAATTTTTTATAAAGTCGGTAGTTCGCCAGGACCGAATTTCATTCAAGATGTTCTGTCAAAATTTTCTACTCGAAACTTAGTTACTACTATCGTGCCAGCAACACATCTTTATAATTTCACTACCTTTTTATCTATATGTGGTGTCAGACACGAGTAAACTATTAGATCGATCTTTACGTTGTCAATTATTTGTGAAAATTAACATGATGCAGAAGGACTGGCTTTATAACTACTGACGACTTTTTGTTACACCAACATTTTTGTGAGACGATAACCATGACGGCGACTGATATAGCTTACAAATAGAATGAGATGATCTAACGATAAGTGGATTATAATCAGCTATACGACAGATTCCGACATCGAAGTAATTTGATCATTTGGAAGGTTTGGGGGGGGGCTGGTAATGTTGATTTTATAATGCTGTCGGTGGTTTGGTTAATTTGCCCGCGATATTCACCAAGAACAATTCTTAGTAGTGTATTTTTATTATCTTGTATGTTGGCTAGTCAACGGGTTGAAAGTGATTTCGGATCGCATCCTTCCCCGTTAGTGTAAGTGTTTTAGGTAATGCAAAGCACGTTATGTAAATCCATAACACCTACTCTACGCTACGCCTCGTTTTTGCTCAAGCTATTTTTTATTTTTACTCTATCCCCAAACGCGCGGAGTGTTAAGTGTGATGTTTTCCAAGGAACAAGCGTGCACAGCCATTTTTACAGTAGCGCTCAAACGGATTCATTCTCAAAGAGAATATGTGAGATTGTAAATTTGATTCTCATTGCAGAGTTCAATTAGAACGCGTATATTTTCAATGTAGTTCCGAGCGAAAGATTATTATTGGCTCGAACTGTAACACATTCTCGGTGACATCATCACAAAAAGCTACCGACGTAATTTTGAATAGACTATCGACAAGTCTTTGTATCGTAATAGCAGAATACTGGCTTTCAAAAAATGTTTAAAAAAGTCTATCTTCCAAAATCGTTGCCTAGATCCTCGGTAGTAGTCGTGCAAAACTGGCCTGCTCTTTATAAGCATTTCTAGTACAAAACCGATATGTTTCAAACTGAGCAAGATATTTTTGACATGATAATGTTAAAGAATCGACATGCCAAAGTATGTATTTTGTAACATGACCCGCGTTAATTTTTCGATATCATTCTTTTCTGTACATATAGTTACACAATGCGAAACACTCTTGTGATGTAACTTGTAATTAATTTTGGAACAGAGGAATTGGTTATCGATTGAGTGTGAATATTAGAGAAGTGCAGGATTTTTAACAATGCAAGGGACATGGAGAATATTGTTCAAGATGTGGACTGCGTTACTATACATATGTAAAAAATATTTACAAACATCTGACTCTCGCAACAAAATATTATTCCGAGGATTATTATATTGCAAAAAATAAAGAAAGTGATATATATTTTTAAGAAATCGCTTTTCCGCTTTATACTTTATTATGTTTCCTGCTGTTTCGTACATACAGACGAGGAAACCCATCTTGCCTTTTCACAAAGAGGATATGTTAGTCTATAACCCGGAAGGGTAAAGACTTGTTTTAGCTACATTCATCAATATAAATTAATATTAACTTAAAGCAACCCAGATAGTACACAAATCAGAACGACCTTATAAAGAAGTTTTTATGAACACAGTGACGCATTAAAAATCTCTATGAGTTTCATCTGACTTCTGTGCTACCTGGGGAGAAAGTCAATAAGGAAAACATCGAATTTAAATTTAAATAAAAAATAGCACCTTGTAAAACACGTGAAAGAAGGCATGCGAGATTTCTTGGATTTACTTAGACAGTCTTTATAGTAACAGTACAATTTTACTGTTAATGATTGGTGATTTTGAGAACACATAGTTTTATTAGTACAGTTTGTTTCCTAGAGAATGAAAAAAATGATAGTTTGGCTTCAGAAACATACTTGGGTCAAAATTTATAAATATGTAAACGATAAATGAATTTTCATGAACTCGAGTAACAATCATTTATGCACATTCAAAGTAAACTTTCATTCACGACATTCTCTCAGTTTCACACCATGTAACAAAATGTGAAAGTTGTAAATTGTATTGTACGTCTCATTATTTACAAACCGTCATTTTAATGTACAACTTTAAAAGACGAATTTCTCATGTTTCACCGAAACGCCGACATAAATTCTAGTAATGTTTGAAATGCATCTCCCCCGCATCATGACATTGCGCATACACATGTCATGCGTGTAATGTACAGATCTAGCTCTGGGGATCAATTGGAAATGTACAGATCGCCCCTCATTCAAGATTTAAGTGTCTTTGACACTAGCGGTTTCATCACATGATGTCGATTCGGTATACAAAAGTCACATAGGTAATTTTTCCTGTCGAGCACTTGTCCCTTGATCTCCACGCAACCTATAATCAAACAAGGCATTCCTGGATAGTAGTTTGGACTTGCAACACAATCAAGATCATTCTACTAGTGCGCTTCATTCCTTTGTACACCATAAGTATAAGTAATCCTGTTAATTTAGCCAAAGACAACATTGCACCTCGCTCTGATTCAAGGAGTTATTATGAGAGCCTGTGTTAATAATGAGTGTAGATGTAATGACATGCAATGGCATGCAATGAAGAGGAGCAGAATTAAATGGAAGTTGTGTCGATACCTAAGTGCAGATACTTGTCACATGCGCTGCAATGCACTAGATTCGCTTCCAGGTCGAGTCTTGGGGCAGTATGACATCGGCTGCAGTGCGGGCAATAACGACCTTTTCGCCACAGCCTTGTTATTGCATAAAGATTATGAAGTTAGTGAACTCGAACTAGGGGTTGCTATACCGGTTTCGTTTATTATGCAAAAACCAAAACAGTTTTCTGAATCCTTGGAATGAATTTAAGATTTTCTTACATTGAATTATAAATGTTACGAAACTTGATGGCGAAAGAATGATAAAATGTTTGAGGCCTAATGCCTGTGATGGTTTCGGAAAACACTGAAAAGCGCACTGTTCTATACGTCGCCTTTGGAAATTCAAAGATTCAGGCAAAACATTTGTTGTGCGTGATAAGTTAGTTTAGAAGTTTTTGTGGCACAAGTTTTAGATTAGTAGCAGTTAAAGTGGTCCTTAAGCAGAAGCCCCGTGAGAACTTTAAAAGTCGTGTTTAGTATGTAACCATGAAAATTTGATTAAGTTGTTACTATTCAACAGTACCGCGCACATTATGCAATTGACCATCCTTACTTACTTGGAGCATGGCACGCATAATGTGGACACATAAACTCGGGTATTCTTATCACCCTTCTTGTACTCGTGCTGCCATTGTGCGACACTGTTTCTATCTGAATTCGCGCCCCCTGCCTCTCTGGAGCCGCAACTTGCACAAACGGCGCATTCTTGACAATGCCATCTTCCTTGCGGTACTCGTCGAAGACCCACACAATAAATATGGTACCTAATACACACGAAATTCAGAAGTGAAATATCGCGTCGTTTTCGCTCATTTAGAATTATGTACTTCACTAATTCTTACCCTCTATCACACATATCACAGAATAGCATTTTATCTTCGTCCGCAGGGTCGTGGCACTGAGCGCACGTTTTACAGTCAGTACATTGCCACGCATATGACTGAATATGGGGAACCATATCTAAAGTCAAGTCTATGCAGGATGGGTGAACTGTAAGACAATGTAGCACATGAGATTGTAGCAGCGAAATGATATTATCATAATAAGAAAAACAATATATTGCAGATTCTACCATGTCCATTACAGGTACCACATTGGATTAATACTTCATTTTTACTATTCTTGTTCAAACTCTTCAAGCACATCTTGCATTTTAACTTGATCTCATCCTTTTGATTAACTATTTCTATGTCCACATCGTCCATAGTCGACTGTGAACCTTCAGTATCTTGTGTCCCCTCACTAGAAGTCGAACTGTGCAAGATAGCTAATTATCCTTTGGATGGCAAAAGTAATGTGATTGATTTTATTATATACCGACCTTGAATCATCTGACGACGAATCACTGTCACTGTCACTTTGGGATCCTTCAGATTGACTGTCGAATTTACGTTCGTTTGGTCTCATAGGACCATACAGTACTGTATTGAGAGGGTAATATCTCAATTCGGCTGCAGTATACTCACGATAGTAATCTGTGTATTGTCCCGGTATTAAAGCCACAGGATAGTGACTGACTTTACGATCAGGATCCACTTTCTGCTGTTTCTTTGGCACATGTACTGTGAATGTTTGGAGATCTAAGCTACACTTTCGACTTTCTTTGCGAGCTTTATTCAAATTCATATTCCATGTTAATGCAGATTGTACTGCCATTTCCGCTAAGTCTATTCTATTCTTTTCAGCATTGGCAGCTGCTGTCAATTCTTTCTGTTTCTTGGAATGTTCTTTAACTTGTTTCTCTCGCATATGTTTACGGTACTCCTCATATTGATCAGGAAAATCGCTGCACATCACATCCAATACCTCTGAACTACATACTGCTGTTAGTCCTGTAATAATAATATGTTGTTCCAGTGTCTATAGTAAAAGGTACATCCTTTAGGTATAGATCCCCAAGAGTCCTGCATATTTTGCTTACCCATGTCACACATTGCTTCACTAACTAAGCCATTCTCCCTCAAGTAATTTCTTTCCTCCATATCGACCATTCTGCGCTTTAAATCGGGATATTTTCGCTTAAACGATTTTACACCTAGATATTGCGATATTTGTTCTTGTATCATGAAAGTTTCTCCCTTTCGGTCTAGCGGCCACTCGTACTCTGCAATTTTATCCACTGTGAAGGGACCTTCATCCGGATCAAAGTTGATTTCCATCCTTCGATTTTTCACTTTCACTTTCTCCGATTCCGTAGTTGCAGTGCTGAGGACACTTCCCTGGGACTCTTCATTTACTATGTTGTCAGAGGCTGGAATTATATTGCAATTGCTGGAGTCACCAAAAAAGAACATAACCAATTTATCCTACGAAAACTTGGGCACTAATATCTTAACTGTTTTTCTATGATCAGAGTATATCTGTATCAAGATAAGATGTGAAATATATTAATAAATAAATTAATATTGCATTCATTTCTTATACTTAATGAGATATTCGAATGAGACTATTATTTCCTATCAGTTGTACTTAGACTATAATAAAGATCACATATTTGTTATTATGTTATTCACCAAACTAAGTGTTACAACTGTAATGTGTGCACATTACAACTGTAAATGGACAATTGGATTTCAACTTGACACTATGGACTCTCACTTAAATTGCATCAAAAATACTAGTTGTGGAAAATAGTGAAGTTCCAATGGTGCATTCACAATACCAAGCATAATTTTGTAGTTTGATAATAAATACATCTATCATAGTACTGAGACAGAGCATGGTAATCGGTTGCTTTAAGTCCACATTTATAACTATTTCACATTTGGGAACTTGTGAGGTGTTAGGACACAAGAAAACGTCTATTTTTAGACCCCTCAGTTAGAGGTCCACTAATACATTTATGCTTTGATTTACTTTACTCGCACGACGGTTGTCTTTCGTTTCACATTCCGACCGAAAGTGGGATATAAAATAAAAAGTTTTGTAAAAAAACGTTTGACAATAAAATAAAATGTTTTAATGCGATGACTTTGTAATAGAAACATGCAACTTATATCGGATTATAGTCATTGTACAATGCGTATGAACGATTCAAAAAATGGGATGTATTAACATGTCCTCAAGTTGGGCAAATAATAATTATTGGTATACCTGGAACTGAAATATTTCTTGCTGGGGTCTGACACCTGGAGCTGGACTCTGCACTCATTCTTGTTTCTTCATCTATCACCTGCACAGTGGAAACGTTTTCGGGTCTCGCTCCAGTATCACTCTGTTTCTTCGACGGCGGTGTTAGCCAATTTGCGTTACCTACACATATCGATGAGTTATTATTATTAGAAATGTACCGGTCGACAGTATCAAATTAATTGATTTCTTATAGTAACCTGGCTTAGTCATTATTTTCAACCCTTTTTCCGTTGCGTTGTCCGGTTTTTTTTCCTTCTCTTTTCCATCCCAGGCAGTTGGTGGCTTGGGCATTGCCTTCGAAGAATCGCCCTCTTGTAAATTGGCGTCTTCTATTTGCAGGCTCTCTGTAATTCCATCGCTTACTCCGATAACTTTTGTTTCGCACAATGTTCTTGTATACTGTGTGTCGAGTTTGCCGTCTGCCGGTGGTTGCTGTAAAGCTTTGTATAACTCGGACTGTTCGAGCGAATCTCGCTGGTTGGAAGTTCCATCCAGTGTAATTACAGCCATAGTTGAAGCCTCGATTGCACTCAGATCCTGATCCAATTTGGCCCTCTTAGGTGAATGCAGATCTACTCCGTCCAGTTTCCGTTTTCCGCGACCTATATAACCAAAGACAACGCTGTTTACTTTACTGTGCACGTTTATAGAGAAAAAAACTTCATGTTTTTACATAAAAACATTACCGCGGCCTCGTCCACGTTTTGGCGGCGCATAGCTTTTCTGACTTCGACAGGTTCTTTTCGGCCTTTCATTCTCTCTAGGTCCCACTTGGGCAGCAGGATGTCGTATTGGTTCTACAGCAATTTGATCATTTGTCATTAAAACTTGAGGTGGAGTGTGAGGTACCAGATGAGAAGCACCACCTCTTCTGGGCCTACCCCTCCGTTTGTTTGCTTTGAAATCAGGGGTTCTGAGCGGTGGAACTTCTTCTATTATCATAACATCCTGGCTGGAATTTGAGTTCTCGTTGACAATAATTAACTCAGGTCGATGTTCAATAATCTCGCAATCAGATCCTAGTGGAGAATCAGATACGTTCTTTGTCAACATATCTTTCAATTTTCCGGGCACGTTGCCGTCTGGAGTCTTCGAAGCCCGTACTTGAGTAATACTGATCTCTTGGCTTATCACATTCATCTGTTGTCGACTTATTAAACTTGATTTTGGATCGAATATTAATTGTTTCTGGTCTCTAGACATTACTGGCTGTATAGTAACTTCTGGCAAGATTTGAGAAAGCTGAGTTTCTAGCTTTGATTTCTTTGGTTCGATAGGAGAGATGGTAATCTCTTTTCGTTTTGGAGATATTTCAATGGCATTATCCATTTTCTTATTCTGTACTTGCACTGGTTCTATTGTTAATTCAGAACGATTGCTTTGTAATATATTGGAATGAGTTGTTTTAAGCATCTTGAGAGTAGATTCTTTATGGGTTGCTGAATCTTTGTACCTATGTGAGAAGCTTTGCGGTGATTCTGAAGCATCTTTTGATTTATACGCTCCTTCAGCATGCGTATCGCAGGTCACAATGGTTGGATGGCCAGTTTTGGATAATTTAATTTTCATTTCTAACGGGGACTCAGAATCACGTCGACGTTGTGATTTTTCTTTCTTCTCAGACTCTACTATTGAAGCGTCGCCGGATTTTAATAACTTTATCTTCATGCCCAGAGAGGAATCGGAGATTTTCGAAGAATCCTGTTCTGTTGATTGCACCGACCTATTTGCATCATCAGATATATCATTCTGTATAATAGAAGCATCTCCGGTTTTAGAAAGTTTGATTTTCATTCCGAGTGGAGATTCCGTTCTTTTCGGAGTATCCTGAAGAGTTTCACGAGATCTTTGCTCTTCACTTTGTTCCCGTTTCTCAGTCGTTTGCACTATCGAAGGATCTCCGAATTTTGATAATTTAATTTTCATACCAATCGGCGATTCAACTTTTGGCAAAAAATCTTGAGTTGCATCAGGTTTCTCTGCTAATTCTTGCTCGGATTGACATGCCTCTACCAGCTTTGGCATTCTCAGGTCTTGTGCGCCGCCTTCCGACTTTCCTTTACTATCCGACCTATTGTCTTCAGACACTTCCGAATGTATGATAGAGGCATCTCCAGTTTTTGATAACTTAAATTTCATTCCTAATGGCGAATCTGTCCGTTTAGGTAGTTCAGGAATTTCCCCTCTTTCCCTTGATTCCTCCATACTTTCCAAAGGTATTATAGAAGCTCCTCCTTTCGTCTTAGACAATTTAATTTTCATTCCAATTGGAGACTCAGTTCGTTTCGGTATTTCTGAATTAAAGTCAGATTTTTCTTTCAGCATTCCTGTTTCTTTCGAATCTTCGTTTGTATCGGGTGATACAATTGAAGCATCGCCGGACTTGGACAGTTTAATTTTCATTCCTATCGGCGAGTCCGTTCTTTTAGGAGACGCGTAACATAAATCCTTCGATTTGAAAGTACTGTCTTTTTGTTCCTCGAGGAAATCTTGTTTCTCTGGTTGTATAATGGATGCATCCCCACTCTTCGAAAGCTTTATTTTCATCCCTATGGGAGATTCCGTGCGCTTAGGACTTCCTTGCATGATATCCAACTTTTCCTTGTGTTTAGTTACGTCCTTTGGTTCCTGTATAATTGATGCATCGCCTGTCTTTGATAATTTGATTTTCATCCCTATCGGAGATTCTGTTCTCTTTATTTCTTCGTACTTGTGTCTCCCGTCTTTTAAATCGTCCATTCCTTCATGTTTCTCCGCGGAAACTATAGATGCATCACCAGACTTCGAAAATTTGATCTTCATACCAATGGGAGATAAGGATGCTGTCCCTTCTGAGTGCCACGGCATTGCGTCCTCCACATTTTCATTTGATATTATTGAAGGGTGACCACCTTTCGAAAGTTTTAGTTTTATTTTTCCTAATTTTTGGCCTGGACTATCCTCTGGGTTCGGCGAATTAGTTGCCGATCGGATTTTAGGACTCTTCGGAGACCTTGGCTCGGCACAATCAGCAATAGCAGACTTTGCAATCTTTAGGATTATCCTTGGAGATCCGACGCTTTCGAACTCATGCTTGTCAGCGGAATCCTTCCGTGGAGTATCGGTGATTTTCGGTTCGGATTTTTCGCAGGCTTTAGGAGACTCCATCATTCTTTGGTATGCCAGAAGTTTGGCATCCTTTTGAATAAGGAGACTATCCTTCGTAGTGGTTGGTGACATAGTAAGTTTTGTAACATCGCTAATAGGAATTTCTATTTTAGGTGGCTCCTTCAAACGTTCTTCAAGTATAGACACTTTCGGAATATTTTCCGATGGTTTTAGAACTCTCTGGGACAAAGTCGGTAATATCGAAACGGGTTCATTCACGGTGTTTGCTGCAGTTTGTGTTTCAACTGGTTCCAACTTGCTGCTCTCGAGTTTTACTTCAACTTCTGGAATCACAGTGTTATCGTTCTTTGTGTTTGTTTCACTATCTTCCGGTTCCAATTCAGCTATTTGTGGCGAATCAATTTTAACTTGTTCTGCTAATTTCCTCTCGTTTTCAAGCTTCGCTGCTTCAGAGATAATTTCAGCTTCCGAGATGTCGATCGAGTCTGTCGCAATATCCTGTAACTCTGCTACAAGCTCAGATGTATCTTCTCCGATAACTTCGTCGCCCACGAAAAGTGAAGATGCTTCTGCCTGTTTAGATACATCATTCACGTCATTTTCTTCTATCATTTTTGGAGAAAGGACTAAAGGTGAATCCAGCGCTTGTTCTTCAGATTCTTGAAGGAACTTAACTGCTGATTCTAGTTCAGATATCTCTGAGCTGGGTTGAGATGTTTCCACACAAGGTGTAATAACATCTGCTTCAGTCTGTTCTTCTCCCTGAAGTAATACATCTGACACCAAGTCGATCTTAGAATCTGACTCTTCCAAATCTACTGATCCATCAGGTTCCGCCATAAAATCTATGTCCATCTCAGTAATAGGCAGTCCTGTGTCAGCTTGCAAACTTTTTGGAAGCTCCACCTCATCAATTTCCTTATCGATAGTGTTTACAAGTGCATCTTCGTTTGTATCTATTCCTTCACTCATTTCAGCATCCTCAGGTTGAGCACTCTTCTCCAAATGTTGATTTTCGTTGGTCTCTTTCTCATCGTCTTCTACTGTTCTATCGGCAACGTTCGCCAAACAAGAGCCGATTACATTCAACATGTCGTTTTGTTTTTCTTCTATCTCCATAGAAGAATTTGGTTTCTGAAGCAATGGATCTAGATGAACATTGTTTTCAAATGATTCTTGTGACTGTTCTTGGGACTCTTCAGCTACATTTGCCAACCTCGATAACGAATCTTCATTTTCGGATATTGTGTTTAAGTCGAGTAATCCCTCTAAGGAATCTACACTTTGTGTTACAGAGGGTTTGTCTATTATTGGTATGTCGGATGTTTCTTCTGATGCTTCTTGCAGTTTTTCAAGCAAAGCCCCTACTTCTGGTTCTGCTGCACTTGAATCTAATGAATCCTGAAGAATATCCTCAACTTTGTTTATGTCTTCAGATTCATTGATTAAAATGTTGGTAAGATCCTCTACAGCATTCTTATCCTCTACAGTGTTCTCTGCAATGTTGAGGGTACTTTGGCACTCTTCCTGAGAAAATAACTCAGGCTCTATGGCATTTTTTGTTATCATGTCCACTTTGTTATTACTAGTTTCAACTTCTCCACTTCCTTCTGTGTGTTCTTGTGTGTTTAATTCTTCTTCCTTGCACTCAATTGGTACAGTTATATTTGAAGATGTTTCTTCTATACATGGTTCTGGCAGATCTGATTTTTCATTATCGGCTGTATCTACACTGGGCTCCTTTATATCTTCGGCAAGTGTTAGTTCAGTATTAGCATTGTTTTCATCTGTTGATTCTTTTACTTCAATTATTTCTGTACTAAGTGTCCCAATGGATTCAGTATCCCCTGTCCCACTGTGATTTTCCCTGTCAATACCTGCATCTATTTTTGTGCTTTCAGGTACTTCATCTGTGTTTACTGCACTGTCACTGTGGGATTCTGGTTCCTCCAACTCAAAAGTCAAATTCATCTCTTCCTCTATTGCTTCTTCCTCCAAATCTTCGGCAATCATATTCTGATCGTCAGATGTTACAGTATTAAAAATATTTTTGCTTTCATCAGATTCTTTATGTTTTGTATCTGTTATTACTTCTTTCTCACTTTCTTCTGGTACTATTGTTTCCTCATTGTTTGCATCACTGTCATGATTACTCTCTTTTACTTTAGAGGTAGGAGTGGTAGGCACCTCAGTATCTTCCAGGCTTGGTGTATCTATTTGTGCTTCTGTAAGTTCTGTTGATTCCTTCTCTTCTATAGCTGTAGCAATAGCCATTGGAGCTTCTTCTACCATTGTTTGATCTATTGCTTTCAATGGAGTATCTCCTTCACTTACATGTTCCTTAGGATCTTTAATATTACATGTATCACTCTCTTGATCTTTTGCTGTTTTATGTTCTGTGTGCACATCACTTGATTCAGTAACTTCATTTTCGATATCATTGTTTTGGTGTTTTATCTCCTGGTCTATCGCATCTGCTTTTTCTGGTGAAACATTGTTTTGTGTATCAATTTCAGTATTAATTTCTGGACTCACACAAGCTTTTATTGGCATATCATCAGTTGATGTTACTATTAAAGAATCTGTTATTTTGCTACATGTTTCCTTGTCTTCACTCTCCTGAATGCTAGGAGATGCCACATCAGCTGTAGAGGACTCAGATGCATCTTGTACTTCTGACTCTTCTAACTTGTTTGATAAATTTTCTACGATAGCATCGGATGAGGATTGAACATCTGATTCATCTGATTGCATTTTCTTATCAATTTGGTCCGAAAGATTGGAGTGATGTTTTATTGAGTCACAGCCATCATCAGTATTTTCTGTATGTTTGGGACTCTCTACTTGATATTCTGTACTTATAATACTTTCACTTTCAGCTACTGTAACAGACTCATCATCTTCCACTTTTGTCAACGGAATTTCACTGTTAACTTCTTCTTCTACTTTTTCCATGTCTGTAGTAAGGTTCTTTTCACATTCCTTAATTATGTCTGGTGTGGCAGCTTCTGATTCACATGCAATACTTTCTACTGTATCTGTTTGCATCAACGGTTCAGTTTCCTGTACATTTGTTTCTGTTGTGATCTTTTCTTCTGTTGGCTTTTGCTCTTCTACAATAGCTTCTTTTTGACTCTCACAGGTATTCTCAATTAAAGTATCTTCCTTTTCTATTTTCTCCATCACAATGCTAATTTTCGCCTCATGTTCTTCATATTTTTCTTCCAGTGTGTCTGGAAGTGGTTCATTTATGTCTGGTTGTGTGGATATTTCAGTACTAAGCAGTTCAGATTGTTTACTTATATCTTCTGGTATGTGTGATATTGTTTCCTCTGCTATTCTTTGTTCTGGTACACTTGGCTTTCTGGTAGAACAACTGGGTGGAACATCCTCCTTTGAATCAGTATCATTTGAATTTCCTTCTTGAGAGTCTTCTGATGTGTAAGCTTCACCAATGAGTTTCAAACTTCCACCTAAATTATTCAAGGTCTCTATTTTATGCACATCTTTATTGATCACTTCGCTGGTACTATCTCCACATTGATCATCAGTGGCATTATCCGAAGAGTCTTTAGATATTACATCTTCTAATATTGGATTACTATCTACTAAACTGAATTTATCAGGCTTATTATTAGATACTAAGCTACAGTTATCAGTTAACTCCTGTAAGTCTATATCAAGTTTGTCAAAGTCTGCTGTAGCGGAGTTGGACTGTGTCAGATTATTCACTTCAGGAACTGTTTGACTGTCACAGACTACATTGGGCTGGTCAAAGATCCCTTGTGCCAGACCATTATTAATACTTGTATTATCACTAACTATACTCCTCTCACTAGCATCTCTCTGTTCTTTAGAAGAATCATCTTCTTCGAGCACTGTTTTTTCTTCCATGATATCCTGGCTGCCGTCACACTTGGTGCCACTGATGATTTCTGTGAGAGCTGCTATCTCACTCTCGAGGGTGGAATCAGTCATTGGTTCTGCCTGAACTCCTATAATATCGTTAATATCCATCATGCTTAGAGCCTCTGTATCATAACTCTCGGATGTGTTATCCAGACAATAAGGTGCGTAACGATCAGGCGAGTCTTCTTTCTTAGGATCCTTGTTCTCGTCTTTGGAGCCAAATAGGCCCATCTTAGAGCTCTCGGACATTGTTTGAAATTTGCTGCAGGGTGTATTAGACCTGCGGCCGCTGGCATAGCATCCGATCGTGAGTGATCATGATTCGATGCTCGGTGTCTGGAGTCCGGAAGGTTTTTTATCCTGGCACCATGATTCCGCGTCGGGAACGCGGGGAAAAGCGACCGCCGCCACTATTTGTTTTCGCCTGCTACCGCGTACATAACCGATTCTTTGATTTCTAGCCTTCGCCTATTGATTTTCGGCCGATAAGCGTGAAATTTTATTGCACGACCATGGAGCATCCTCCAACGGGCCTTGATGATGCCTAACCTGATCCACGGATTGGCAACATTCTCGAAAACTGATTGTAAAACTCAATGTACATTTTGTCAAGTCGACACTGAAGCGACGCGCTTCGACTTCGACATCCAAAAGTCGGAGAAGTCCAGGCGATCAACCCCCACTTTTAATTGCACCACTTTCCTACTTCTCTTGCACTTCGTTATATTTGGGACAGGAACGCTCGTGGTGCTGCCACCTTCTTTTTCTATTATTTTCGAATGTATGGGTATGGAGTATGGAACGTACATATAAAGGGTTCAGGTTAGGAAACTAGTTATGTGCCACGGAGGCCACGAAAGGTCGATGGGACGACTGCTGTTCCCGCTCAGAACGGAGGAGGCGCTGGAACGGTCGCATACATACATCATCTATCATGGCGAGATCGAGCTTTGCCCTTTTCGTTTAAATGAATCCTTTTTCACAAGTGTCTTTTAAACTACTCTTTATAATTATAATAATATGTATCAAAAACATTACATCTAAGTTTAAATAACGACCTAGGTCTGTAAGGAAAACTAAACAATGGGCAGTAAAGACAATCAATCTCTCATTCTGTCGGTATTGGTTTTAATTTCTGCTCTCCTTTATATGTATATATATATACAAAATGTACAAATCGTTACAAAATTACTCAAACTCATAAATAAATGTAATAAGTAGCCATATCGCCATCGGCTACCGTTTAATCGGCCGTGTAATATTCTGAGTATTTCTCTTGACTGACTTCACCAATGCTTGTAACTCTACGTTCAATTTCTTATCCTTCTTTTGCTGTTTTGGTTTGACTGCTTCATTTGTATTGTCATCGATTCTTCTCTTTAATTTTTCCTTGACAAGAGCTTCGGTACCCTTTGTTTTTCTGTAGTGGGAATCGGCGGGATCTATGTTGTAATGATGAGAAGTGAAAAGTGCATTGAATCTCGGATCTTTCACGTCTACTTCAAAATCGTCCACCGGTTGTTCTTCCCCAGCAACCTTTTTCTTATTCATTCGTTTCTGCTTCGATTTCGACATAGTGGCTGTCTCCTCGATCTTTTTCATGTTAAAGTGCCGTTTACTTTCGGCGTCGTTTTCATCCATCAGCAGTAATTCTAATTCCGCTTTGCGATGCTCCTCGTCTTCATCATCAGAAGCAGATGCTTTATTTCCCATTGAACTATTCTTTCGTTTGGATGATTTTCCATCCTTTTTCTTCATCTTGCTGCCTCCTTCCTCTTCTGATTCCGATACGTCGGAGTTTTCGTTATCATTTTCGGCATCATTTCTCAGTTTCTTCCGCTCTTCGCGTTTGGCTTTTTGTTTTGACTTTCGCTTTTCAAGGTATTGTTCAAATGGGGTTAGATTCTCATTCTTTTTTAATCGCTCTTTTACTAATTTCTCAGCCTTTTCTTCTGTGCCCAACCCCCAAGTAAACTCCAGCTCAACCTCTTTGTTTTGCTTTGCCTCCTCCTGGTCCTCTATTTCTTTCAGTAGTGATTTGTATTTTGCAATGGGGTCGGCTGTTTCTGATTCTGAATCATCTGAGTTTTGATCTTTTTTCTTTTCTGGTTCAGGTTCACTGTCACTTGTCTCACTTCCTAAGTAAGCTTGGAGATCACTCTCATTAATTTCATCCAACTTGCCAGAATTCACTTTTTGTGCAAACTCTTGCCTTTCTGGGTTTGTCTCATCCCATGTTAACTCTACTTTAACTTGCTGAAGGGCTGTGGTCGTGAATTGACGAGGTTGATATTTTGCTAATTCTGGTATGTCAGTGCAGACTTCTCTAGGCTCCTGATCAAATTCCATATCGTCGGGAATAAATCGAAGATCTAATTTAGTTGCTGTAGATTCATATTCAATACCATCACATTCCGTGTATACCTTATTAGCAGTTTCAGTAGAATCAAAATCTATTACTGCATAATAATATTTGAGCCGATTCAACTGATATTTTCGCAACTTTTCCATGTGATACTCTGATCCTTCTTCTTGATCATCATCTTCCTCTGGATCATTATCATTTGGTTGTGTTAATTCAATGGGACCACTGATTTCTTCCTCTTTCATTCTTTGCATACCAAACTCTGAGGGATAAACTGCTACAGATTTAATGAGTCCCCCACTCGGTAAGAAAGAGTTGAAGAGTACCATCAAATCCAATGCTCTAATTCTATCCCAATCCATATTGCATAAAGCAAGTCTATGAGTTATCTCATCAGTAGTGTCAGCTTCCTTATCCAGTTCACCCCAGTTGTGTTCTATCTCATCATCATCCTCATATTCAGAGCTCTCTTCATCAGAAGAACTGTCGCTAATTAAGACTCCTTCCCCCCTGGCATAATTTACAGACAAGTCTTGTATTTTTTCTTTAAGTTTCTTTGGTATCTTGGAAATTTCATCCTTTTCTCTTAGATGCAGTTGCCTTTCATTCTCAGTCAAATCATTTGCTTGGTCTTGCGTATCTTCCTGACCATCCTCATCACTCTCATCATTTTCTTGCGAAGATGTATCATCATCTTCATCACTCTTTTCTGTTGGCTTAACCCTCAACAGTTCTCCATTACTTGAAAAATCATTATCCGAGGAATTTTCTTCACTCGCAACATCCTCTCCTTCTTCCTTAGTTTTCTTCTGCTTAGTTACACTTGTTTTAGTATCTATTTCAGCCTGCTCTTCGTCATTACTGTCAGATTCTTCATCGGTCGATAGATCGTAATATTTTCGAAGATTCTCACTCGAACTCTGATTGATTGGCCTGCCTCGTTTGTCAATGGTAGATTTTACCATAAATCGTTTATCTTTAAACATTCCCTGAAATCTCTTGTCAATCTTAACTTTCCGTTCCCTTCGCGGCATTGACCGGAATTTCGGGTCCGTTGCGAGATGTTTAAACCGGTCATCTTTCATTATATGGTCCATAATGGTAGTTTTTTCCTTTAAAAATTACAGAAATTTCATATAACTTTTATCCGGTGTCGAGTAACTGTAAAAAACTAAATGCGCATTCAAACTACTTGGCGTCGAGACTCTACCGAGTTGCCTGGTAAAGAACTATGATAGGTTACTCACAAAATGTATGTAAGGAGCCTATTACTTAGGTTCGGTATTCAAACTATTTGCTGATATTGTATTCTATGCAGGTAGACAGTCTACAGATTCATCTGTAGAAGGCTGGTGCTCCCTAATTTCAGCAATACTGCCGAACAATAACTAGGCTTATTGTTATTCGTACGCTGGAGTAAATCTTTTCAGATTAACCTGCTCGAAACCCATGTGTTCAACATCAGTCAACAACACACCACAGGATACGTGAGCAACACACTGGAATCAAGATTGTAGCGTGCTGTGCAAGAGAAATCGAACCACCGAACAGTCGGTATAGAGACTCGTCGACCTGTTTGAGCCTCGGGAATGTTCCGGGAATGAAAAGCGCCCGGAATTATACGAGGGTTCATCGGACGAAGCCGCCATGGCAGCCAATGATAGTTGTTCCCGCCATACGCGCGTCAGTTCGTTACCATCATGATTGACGCGTTGTTGTGAAGGTTTTGGTAGAAATTTTCGGGTGGGCTTCTAGGCCACAAATGTTCCGACCTACTTTTATAAATGTTAAATTAGAAGGCTTGCGAGCGTAATCGACGTGAGCCTGCTTCTGTGAAGAGTGGCGACGCTAATGTATATGAGATATCAAGATCTGACTAACAATTTGTGTACTACCTCGCATGTGAAAGCGAAACAGTTCGTTATTCGAAGATTTTGAAAGTGCCTTTATCATCGTATAGAAGAATGAATACTCCGACAACGAGAGATTTCCTGCGACGACCGGACGCTACGCGACGGAGATCAGCGCGTCAAGCATTAGCCGTGATACCGAATGTCACCAGTTCACCATTGTCACCTGGTGAATTTTTTTAAAGTTTTTAATTTTCGCAATCCTATTGGCTCATTACGTTCCAGTTTCGAATCTCCAAGTCTTAATTCACATGGTCTTAGTTATTAAAGGACCCCGACAGCACGAGAATGCTCTCGCGTGCATCAGGTAGTTTTCGGCATCATGGTGGACCAAGTGTGAGAAGAAATTCTTCTGTTTTCCAGGGGACGCGCTTGCCGTGGAAGTTAGTGCGATGGACAATTTTTTAAATAGTCACAACGGCCCGGAGTCCTGGAGTCCCGCGCCGAGTCCTGACGAACTAGTCATACAAAGACGGGGTCGACGTAGGAGGACCATAGTTTGGTCTCCGGATCTAGATACATGCAAGAGAAACAGTTTACTGAGGTGGGAAAACGTTTCTTATATGACTCTACTTTTGACATAGAAACATTCTGGGCAAAACAATGATTGTTCTGCTTCAGCTTGAGCTCCAAAGACCGAACACCCGTGAAAAGCAGTCCAAGCAAATCCAACATGGTACTAAGGAGCACACCTAGAAAGCGATTAGTTTTGGGTGATAGCCGTGAATCGCAGTTTACCACTCCTGAAAAGAAGAAGAAGCCAGACAGTAGCAATGATGCGCCGAATTTACAAAGACAGTTCAGTGGCAATCTGATAAATGGTTTGCTTGGACTCAGTCATAATCAATTGGTACACATGATCATGGACTTAGTATCCATGCAGGAAGCTGGTATGTTGAGCGAAAGTGACAAGATCAGAAATATCCTTTTAAAGAAAATGCCGGTGGCTGACATTCAACCTTGTATCGACACATTGAATGACTTAAAGCAAAACGTATATGCCAGCCTGGTATCATCTACTCTGGATGATTCTGCTTATAGTCGAGCCTATATACACCTAGATGCCTTCCAGGTAAAGGAATAATTTCGCTGAAAGTTTATTCCTAATCGAATTGAGTATTTCATTATCTTGTACCATGTGCAGAAGGCCCTCATAGAGCAAGGAAAGAGACTCCTCGAGTCACAGCACTGGTTATCATTAATAGAATACATTTGTGCTGCTTGGAAGATAACAAAAGATTTGCCATCATGGGAAAATCAGAGCCTTCATAATGTTACGAGAAAGTGTTTTAAATCTTTGACGCAATTGTGTACCCAAGCTTTAAAGAAGGGAACTTTTGGAAATTCTGAACTGGACACATTCTCTGATAGGTATCTATGATTTGCTATTAGCGGTGCAATCTTTTAACTGAGCAACAGATTTTTATGGGAGTTGTTCTTTTATAGGATTGAAAATATGGTGGCTGACTGTGAGGACATGAAGGTGTGTCTCATACTCTTAAATGATGCAAAACAGGATGCTACTTAAACTGGTATTAAATTGCTCCTGGCAAGATTTTGCATGTTTTGTTGCGCATGCATGTGCGGTATCCGTATAATTTATAAGATTGGGAAGGTATGTCTATATATTCGTGATATATACAAACAAACTTTTGATATATGGTATATGTAACGATGTAACATGTTAACACAGTTTTGAAGGTGTTCTAACAATGTTATGTACATTAACTGTTTCCTAACTGTTTTGCTGAACTTGCTGCATATTGTGATAGTTCAGATTTTACTGCCAACGCGAGATTAAATCTATATGATATTTTAGTGCATAAATTGCTTTGAAAGACATACAGAGAATGTTATTTTTAAATAATTGATTTTATGAATAAGTTAAAGTTTGACATCAAGTCACAGAGCTTGACATAAAACTAATGACATAGTGGTCACGTACAGATCAAACTGTGTTGAGCACATACAGATCTAGTTGTTAAGATAACATATAACATATTTATATTGATATTTTTAATACTTAAAAATCTGAATCAAAATGAACTCACATACCGTGCAGGACTACATTTATTGGTGCTGTGCATGGAGGAAATAAAGAATTTTGTAAGAATTTTTATTAAAAACAATTTATTCGTCATAATATATGATGCACTCTTACTTAATATATCCATTATTACTTCTGAAAGGCACATACTTTATTTTACGCTTATCTGGCAGAAATGTTACAAGTAACCTTTTCCTTTCATACTCTCTGTACACTTGCGCTTGTACAAAGGTTAACTTGGAACATTTCTGGTCAATTGATTTTATTCTCTCGTTCGCTCGTTCTCTCTCTCTTTCTCTCCACCCTAGGCAGTAGTTATCATATAGTACAAGTCTATTCAAGTATTACACCGATTATCAGTGATTTTCGAATTCCTGGTGGAATTTATTGTTCGAAGTCTCGCGGTTCATAATTATGAGAGCATCGTGAACTCTTTAATTTAAATCATCGATCGTTTAAATCATTTAAAGTGCGTATCGGCAAGATTGCATTACATACTGCGCGGAAGATTTTCGAAATCCGAAGGCGGTAGTCGGATTTGGAAAATTTCGCTGATGGATAAACATAACAAGAATCGCAACAATAATCTGACTTCATCTAAATCAAAATGTTTAGGTGAAACAAATCAAGTGGTAAGTACATAGTCTAGCGTCTTCGATCGTGTTCCCGCGATACGAGATACGGAACATGCCTGTCTCTTGAATTATTAGTAGAGTAGTACTAAGGAGGTGTGTATTAAAACAAAACTTTCTTGGCTTTGACGATTTACAAAGTGGTGGACCTGGCGGATGACTATTGGTGTCAACGAAATCTCGAAACCTTTGTACTATGTTGCTAAAGGAACTCACTAAGGGTCATATATGCACTGCTCTAAAACGAAGTAAAACAAGTCCTGTAAGTACAGTTCGAATGTGCGGCATGCAAATAATCGATGCTAAATATATGCATCTTATGAACACAAAAGTATTATCCCGCTGAAGTATCGTTTTCATGCCACACTGCGAATTGGTGACGCGGCTTAGGAGTTCGTATACAAAGTATTACTATTAGCCTTGTGAACTGAGAAAAGCGGTAATGTGTAATTTTAGATGTGTATAGATTAGAATGATAGTTTGGCCTAGACTCGGGCGGTCCTCCTTATATCTTGTGTCCTCGTGAGTGCCTAGCACTTTAACGATAATAACTTACTATTACTCGTAGCGGGGACTCATAGTACTCGTAGTTTTCTCTTAGAAAACATAAAAAACTACATAGACTTTCAGTTCGGATGACAATGGGACGCGATTAAATAAGATAACAGTGGTAATGTGACAATGCACTATGATACTTAATAAGATAAAGCTGCGAATCGAATACTGTGGTAATGAGTTATCGGATATTACGAGTGGCCAGAGCAAGACGCATCTCAGTCCGCTTTCGTAGGTTGTACCCTTGGATATAACTGTAACAGACAAAATCGAGGGGGCGTTATGCATACATGAATAGATACATCCCATGGCAATCTAGAATCCATGATTTGATAAGCTCACCCCAAGTAAATTTCGGGGAACATAGCCCTCTTTGTGCCCTAGTTTGCTCCACCACCATTCCCTCTCATTGTCGTCGCCCTTCCGAAGTACAACCAGAGAATCGCCATTCTTTAACGTTAACTCGTCGCTGTGTTGCGCTTCATAATCGAAAACCGCGTATACTTGGCCATTATTCATGATACCTAGTTTCTCTTGAACACCTGCAACATTCAACAAATAGCATATAATAATGTTCTAACAGATTTCAGGCGCTTCAATAATTTCTACTTCTTAGGAACTCACTGTATAAGTACTCCGAGCATCCATCGAAGCCCTCTTCATCCTCCTCGCACTTCTCCGCGGCTGTCTCGTGGTCGGAGAGGGTGGTTGCGAAAATGCACGCCCCATGCTCTACTAAGAATCGTACCATTGAGAGGTTGTTGCAACTGGCTGCACAGTGTAGCGGCGTCCTGAACAAAACAGAATTCGGTGATAATACTATAATATTTGAGAGGTAAGAATTAACTATGCCGAACATAATCTTTAATAGTAAATTACCATCCATCACTGTCTTGGGCATTAACGTCGCAGCCAAATTCAACGAGGAACTTGACAATTTCGAGATGACCGGCACAGATAGCATTGTGTAGTGCAGTAATGCCTTCGTCGTTGGCCGAGCTGGGATTCGTCACTTCCTTCGCGGTCTTCTTCACTAATTCCAGCTCGCCCTCGAGACTGGCGTCCAGAAGCAGCGCCAAAGGATCGAAAGACACTCTTCTCGACAGATTCGCTTTCCCGGTGCTTGACTTTAGGTTCCCCTTTTTCCTCCTCATTACCTCACAGTTCTTGGTATCGACCTCGATTTCCGTTCGTCTCTCGGGCTCGTTTTTCAGTTTCGCTTTGTCCTCGATATTGATTACATTCAGGGCGTCGATGATGTCCGCCTCCTCTAATTTTTCGCTGCCTATCACGTCTTCGCCTATCATATTGCTACTCTTTTTGCAAGTACTGTCCGTCGTGTCGATTAACTGTACTTGCTGTTGTTGCTGCTGTTGTTGCTCCGTTTGCATAAGGTCGGCAGGGATTTCATTCTCAGGGAAGAGGAAAGCCGGCGGCATCTCTATCCGCCGATTTATCGAGACGTGCACGTTCGCTTTGGCGTAGCGCAGCTTCGGTTGCTCCGAAATCGGTGCTTTCTTGAGGGTGAGTGGTCGGGCCTTGATGATTTGATGATTTCCGAAGATCGTCTCCGTCGGCGATTCTGGAGGCTCGGACGTTGGAATCGGCGGTACATCTTCTTCCTTCTCGGACCTAAACAATTTATTGTTATTCCAATTTTATGTTAAACTTGTCGCGGTTCTTCAACAGGAGCGTCACTTACACTATTCGTGATAGTAAGAGAGAAGGAAATTTATAAGCAATATTGAGTGACTCAATCTTGTTCACGATTTCAATGACCTGATTCGCCACAGGCCCATCGTACAAATCACTGTAATATCTCGACATTTGTCAAACTATTGCTGTTATCGGCAATTCTCTAGAATTTCTACTCAAAGTAACTCGAGGCAAGCAAAAGTATATGATGATCGTGGCTCCCGCCCGACGAATCGAGAGGTGTTGCCTGTATCAATCGGAGCACTCGTCGGTACTAAGCTGTTGTCGGTGCGACACAGTAGTCGTTCTATTTCGGTGTCTATCATTCGAAGCAGGCTTCGATACACTAGCCAAATCGATCGCGTACTAATTACCATTTATAATTAACCCCGTAATCGTTTTGTCATGCCATCGATGCTCCGATTGATTCTTCTTCATCATATTCCATTGGCACGTGGATGTGCTAGTTGGATGATTAGAAACAAGTCTGCAAGTGCAAGTGAGCAGTATAATAGAAACGAGTACAAACCTCGAGTTGAGGGCGATGTTGTTTTTGCATTCGCTAATCTGCTCCGAGGTGCTCTCTACTTTCTCGTGGTGTGTCAATCTCGGAGGAGGATTGGGTTTGCTGGGCTTGGGGGGTAACGCCGGCTTCGTTTTATCGTCGTTCCTAATTTCGTTGAGATTCTTCCTGTCGCTCTCGCTCTTGAGCCTCTCGAACTCAAAGGGCTTTTCCGTCGGCTTGGAAGGTATTTCGAACTTCCCGTTGTGGTCGTGCTTGGCCGTGCCAGTCTGCTGCTCGTACTTCGCGCTCGGCTGCTCGAACTTATTCTGACCGGCCTCGTACTTGACCTGCTCCTGCTTGAATTGCTGCTGGTTGCTTCCGTCATATTTAACTGGAGCATCGTGTTTAAATGCCGAGGAGTTGTGCTCGTATTTAAGCGGCGGCCTCAACTCGTGTTGCTCGTGCTTGTACTGCTGGGAATTTTGATTAGCCTCGTACTTGCTGGTGTGATGCTGCTGCTCGTGCTTGGTCGGGCCACCCTCGTACTTGTTCTGCTCGTGCTTGGAGATCTCATACTTATTCTGCTGATTAGCCGTTTGATCGTGCTTGCTCGATTGATCGTAGAGCTTGCCGGGCTGGCTGCTCGCCTCGTACTTTCCGTGCTGCTCGTACTTGGGATGCTGCTCGTACTTCATCTGGTGCGACTCGTACTTGTAGACAGAGTTCGGCTCGTACCTCTGCTGCTCGAGTTTCGGTGGCAGAGCGTGCTCGAACTTCTCCTGGCTCTTTCCCGAGTCGAACTTCATTTTCTCGCTCTGCTCGCTCGAGCCCGAGTTCGATTGAGTTTGGTTGTACCTCTGAACGACACTTGGACTCGCGAAGTTGGTCGAGCCAGGCGCCCCGTGAACAATACCCGGCACGAGGCTCGGCGAATTCTGCGCTTGGTATGCTGCCGGAGGCATGTGCGAGTTGGTCTGACCGCCGTGCTGCTGAATGCCTGGATAATTGTGCCGGGGATTATAATTCTGATCCTGATTCGGGCCGGCGTTGTTGGTTTGCGCCGATTGATTCGTCGGCTGCTGGCCCGACGGCACCGTGCTCAAGCCGACGTAACTCTGCGTATTCGAGTGACCGCGCCCGATCAGACTTAGGGTCTGCGGCATAACTGGGTGGATTTTTGTCGAGGAGGTCTGATATATCTGCGACTTGACGGAGAAACTCGGCGCCACACTCGACACCGGCTTCTGATGGCTCTGGAGATTCCGGTGGTTCTGGGTTTGCGTGATGGTCGCGGTGCTGCCGATGCCCGAGTTCGACGTGCCGATATTATGCTGCTTCTGTTGCTGCTGCTGTTGAGTCTGCGACTGTTGCTGATGGTGGACCCTGTGATTCTGCGTCAATCCCTCGGTCCCGTAGTTGTGGGTGTTGCTCATCAGATTGTTATTCGTGCTATTGCTGTTGTTATTGTTGTTATTGATGTTGCCGTTGTTGTTGCAGTTCTGTTGCATGTTCTGTTGCATGTTCACCGCCTGATTGCCGATATTTTGATTGTGCTGCTGCTGCTGGTTCGATCCCAATATCTGCGACTGGCCTTGTATGTGGGACTGAGATTGGCTGTGAGCGATGTGATGGCCGAACTGCTGGAAAGCCGCCCTTTGCCCGAGCTGGGAGGCGCTCGCCGAGTGCTGTATCTTATTCTTGTTGACATCGTCCTCGGCCGCCTTGAAGTTCACCGTGAATTTCGTGTTGTACGGCAACGTCTGGTACTTGGGGTCGTTCTTATTCAGATTGAAGTCGTTGTCGTTCGGTATGTGGGAGTAGGGCTCGATAGCGGCGATGTTCCCAGCGGGCCTGGCTTTTCCGCCGGCGTTGAAGTCGAGCTTTGAGTCGGGGAAGGCCGTGCCGGTGTTGGTGCGCGTGGTGGATCCCAGCTGCTGACTCAAACGCTGATTCAAAGCTCTCTTTCGCTGGAGGCGACCCTGCAGCTGGGCTATCCTCGCGTCGATCGACGCCATCTCCGCCTGCCTCTGCGCCAGGGCCAATCTCTGCTGAGACACCACCTGGTTCTGCTGCTCGTTCATCTTGTTACGATACTGTGGATCACAGGAGACAATCGGATTTACTGGCAACGCCCCGAACTAGACTCTCAATTGAATCGCGCCGCGCGCCATCGACTCTACGTCGCTTTGTCGCCGAATTCTCTGTCGCCTGGCCGCGAGAACTATCCCGGAGGAGCGAGAACGCTCCGCACTATCGATTCTACCTCCCAATTGAAACAACCTTGTCGAGTTTTATTTCAAGTCCTACTTTAAACCGGGTAGCTCCTTTGCGCATATTATAAAATCCCGACCGCAGTAGCGGTGGGGAATAAGAAAGGCTTCCGAGAAAGGCTGACGATATGCGAGTACTCACCATGAGTTCCCTGCGGAGCTTTTCGAGTTCAGCACTTGCGGGGGTGGACAAGTGGCCGGCAGAGGCACCGGTGAGGCCGCCGGTACCAAGAGCGCCGGGACCGCCGGCCCCGGCGCCGCTGCCCGCTCCGTTCTGTCGACCCCGAAGCTCCTCCAGCTGGCGAGTCAGCTCCTCGACCTTCGCCACCGCTAGAGACAGCTCCTTCTCCTTCTCGTTGAACAGCGCTCTTATGCAGTCGAGGTCCGAGGCTGCAAGAGGAAACAGAACAGATCTTAAGACAAAGGGAACAATGGCCCCCGCCCGCGACTATCCCGACTCTCCTCTATCAAATATGAAAGCCCTTCAGACTCTATCAAGCTTCTGTCTCCAGTGGCCCACATCGAAAAAGATTCAGCACGCTATCCTTCTTTTTCGAAGGGCTCGGGTAAAAAGATACGGGAATAAGCTGCTTGCTCATGGTGTCAGAGGTCGTGTACAATTCCAATTAGAGAAAAAGCCCGGCTGACGTGAATTAAGGGAACGCCTGCCGGAGACCGCTGAATCATTCTCCTGGTGGATGGAACACGAGCGGATTTCGTCGGGAGATCCTCGCTTTTATTCCTTCGCTCTGTTGTCGGAACAGCCGCTTGGAATGATGCTCTGAGCCAGGAAAAATCGCGAATTCGTCTGGAGGTGTTCACGGAGCGAGGGGGAGAGAGAAGAGGGTGCGCGCAGAGCAGGCCGTGGAAAGGAAGGGAAAGGCGCAAAGCGAATTTCCCGTTCCGGCGAAACGGAAATCGGGAGCGAAAAGTAAATCTCGGTAGGTTGGCGTCGGCGAAACGAGACTAGTCGAATCACGTCCGTTAGTGTCAACCACTATATCTCACGCGGACCGTCTCGCTTAGGTGAATCTATGTATCGCTTTACATGCTTTCCGGCCGACGATTGCTATGGACGATCGTAATTTCGCCACCGCCACAGGCATTTCTTACTCACCGTCCACCGAGCGACAACCTTCCTAGCCCGGAAATACGTAACTCTATTTAGGGTAATACAAAATAGAATTTATATAGGCCGTTGCAAATGCAATAATTATACGGCATTGAGTAGTTTTAATATAAAGGAGTCTTTATCGAGTCTTTTTGTTGCACTGAAATTGATTTATAATATCAAATTGTACCAATAATGGGAATCTTTGTAACTCGAGTGTGAAGGGATGATAAAAGGCAAATGACACGCCGTGTACAGTGATTTTAGTGAGTCGAGGCGTTGAAGAAGTGTCCTAAGTGTTATACGGAAGTGGCATCGAAGTGACGGATCGAAGGGTGAAGTTGTCGGAGCGAGGAATTAATAGGGGATGCTAGTGGGAAGATGGTTCGGCAAGGTGTCCGCCAACTTTCCAACAGCCCTTCTTGCCACATTACAGTCGCGTCACGCGTTCAGTCATTTCCCGGGTGGAAAGGAGTCCGAAGCTAAACAGAGAGCGAGAAAGAGGGACTCGTGGAAAGAAGAGGGACAGTCAGGGAGTAGGAGGAGGCCGTGGAAGGAATTGATGGCGAACGGAAGAAAGAAGGAAAGAGGTCAACCCCTGTGCACTTCTGCTTGCGCGGACAAACGAGGACGCCCTGGTCCCCGAACACAATTCTTATTTAGAGCAACTCCTCGTTACCTTTCAGCGTTGACTTCATTTATCGGGCGGCGCGCCCCCGCGTGTTTCGTTAATTACTGGATGAACTAGGTTGTGCGCGCGCAAAATGCGCATCGGTGTATATGTAACGCGAGTCTTGAAAGGGTAGCCCCCGTCGGCTGAAAGGTCGAAGGCAATATCGCCGCGTGAATTAAATTCCTTCGAATGAGAGCTGAGAGCACGCGACACATAGACACCCGCACACAGACACGCGGCGCCGCGCCGGGAGGATTCAGTGTATGCGGATCAATTTCGCAAATGGTTATTCCCAGGTTAATTAAATATCGGCGGCCGAGAATAGCGGAGCCCCGGCAGGGTTGTGTGCTTGCATCGATGTACGAGATAATTAAAGCGAGCCGTGTACTCTTTCCTTCTACACGGCCCGACTCTCCACCGGGTACTCTCCACTACCTACCCCCAATCGCACCGCGCGATGGCAATTATTTTCAATGCTAAGTTCACTTCCATCGATACACTCCGCGGCCTGGGAACTTGTACTGCAAGATATATTCGAGCGGAGGTAAGGTCTGGTCTCGGTGTCGAGTTTATAGTTAACTGTCGAGGGAGGTGTAAAAGTACAGTACACGGCGAGGACCGAGCGAAGGGTCGGAAAAAATCGGGACATTTCTGGCATGTGTCCCTGACCTCCCATTGGAACATCGCGCTACTCTTTACAGCACTGTCAGTGGATACAGCTCCCCCGGGGAGAGCCCTGAATCTTGAACACTGCGAGGGGGACTATGCCGCAAGGTCCGAGACCAACTTACCTCCACTCTGCGGTTAGATCGATCTCACTCGATTTAAAACTCCATTTATTCAGGCCCGCTAGCCATAGGAATTCAAAGTGTACATCTTTTAACGCAATACACGCGACTCTATTGATCAGATCGGCGAAATAAATGGACCGTAGCTACTCGGACTTGGAAACTAGCGCGACTCTCGATGCGCGCTGCCTTTTCTCTAGTAAACGTTGCCGTAATTGGAAGTTAGCCGGAGCCAATTAGGTGATCGATGAGTGGCCACTTGGAGATTTGCCGGAAGAAGTCTCGTTATTTAAATCTCGAGTGGTCCTTTTACCGGCGCGGCGATCCCCTCCCCTTCGCCGAGGAGCTTTTGCGGGATTTCTTTTTTTCCGAGGGAAGAACTAGGGTCTCGCGCCGAGCCCAACTTCCGAGTCTAACTCTTCTTAATGTTTTAAAAGGAAGCCGAACGAGGGCTATGCCTCGCGTACCCTGGAATCCGGGCTAATAGAATTCGGGGGAGTAACACTCGGTACCGCGAAGAGTAGAGTCCTTGGGATAATGAAGTCTAGCGGGACGCACGGTCTCATCTGAAACTAACGGGCATTAGAGTGAGCCCTCGTGTCCCTATAGGAATCCTGGCACTCCACCTCGGCCCCGCAGGCTTATTCCGATCAAAGACTACTCGGGCAGACGGGAACTCAAACCTTCGGTTTGGCCGCGGTAGGTAAACTCGAGCCTAAACACTGGTATTCGCCGACGGGCCGAGAGCCGAACCTCGCAGAATTCGATAATGGGTTTCCAGGTCATCGGACAGACGCGCGCGACGCGTCGACTCATCATTCTAGTTGAACAATGCGGGGATTATGCGAGCAACAGCACACGGCTCTACTCCGACGAGGCGGGATATTCGAGCTCCTTCGTCAGAACTATCCGAGATATTCGATTCTACCCTTAACCAATCGCCGACATACTCGACCCTCCTCCCCATTTCTCGACCCGCCGAGTGAGATGTTTTGCGTGGGCCTTTTCCCTTCGATTGCCGTCTCAATTACCATCCGGGACACGATTGCCAGACTTATTCCTAATAGGTCTTAAGTTGGTAATCTTTGAGTTAGTTGGTACGCGGTAAGCTGAGGTTGCGCTCTCTCGGCTCAGCTCGAACGTCCAACTTTTCCTGATCACTAAAACCCTTTCGAAGCGTCCCATGGAGGCGGCGTAGAGGGAAAAGCCGCGATTCCTCGGGAAACAAGGAGAACCGGCGGCCTCCGCAGTTCGAGAACACTTTAAAATTCCGCTGCGGATGACACTGAGTGTAGCGCGGGGGAGGATATCTGCCGGAGGACGAGGAGCAAGAACGGAACTCGCGGTGGAAGTTTCGCTGCGATCGATGTCGCTTAGATACTTTCCCAGATGGGAACTCCCGGGACCAGCATCATCCCGTATTCACGAGGGTAAGTTCCGAAGCCGGACACCCCCGCGCTCTTTCTCCCCGTTGATCTCTGTCGCGAGCTTTTTTGCCATTTTCCTTATGGCCCCTGCCCGCGATGCGGCTCGGATACGTCCAACTTGACTTACGAGCTTCAATCCTGCGTTACCCTTCAAGTCTTATTGAAAATATGCTTTGCGGGCTTGATCCCTCGCGAGTTGGCCATTGCCCCCTTTCACCATAAATGGACTGAGAACGTGCCTAAGCATAGATGCTTTACCCTTACCAGCCAAAGTGAAACTAAAAGGCTTCTGTTATCCCGAAATCGTATTTCCTCGTTGGGACTCTCGGAACTCTTCCCGTACCTTCGCTATTTCTCTCACGGAGTTCTTCCGTTGGAGAATACATTTTAGGATCAAGAAGTTCACTTCTAGCAGCTATCTATTCCCCTGCTTTTCAGTATTAAGAGACATAAATATGAAATGCGAATAAATCAGTTTGACTATGTATTAATGGGCCAATCGATAATGATTGGAAACGTTAAGAGGATCGAAGCCGAGAGAGATGCGGGGAAGGCGGAATCCAATCTATCGAGAGGAGAATGCCAGGGATAAGGCAGTGTCAGTGGCACAGAGCTAGAGCGGGGGAGCAGCTCTCATTCTTCGGCTATTTGTCATTGCGCGGATCGCGCAGTTCTTTCGGTGCACTCGATCATTCGAAGTAACCGATGTAGAAAGGAGATTTCGCGGTTGGAAAACGGGGTCACGGCTGGCGGTGCTCCGCTTTAACCCACCTGCACGTGGGGGAATCCCAGCACGGAAATGCCAGTCGGCCGCCTCTCAAATTCTCTTACCGCGCAACATTTATTCGGGGAGGAGGGTTGCGCTCAAACGGGTCCTCGAATCGGCTGCATTTCGATAATTAAGCGAGCATTCCGCATTGGGGGATGATGCTCTCTATCCGCTGGCAAGATGAACTACCGGTGCGACCGGTGTGCGCCGAGCCATTATTTCGCCGGGGGCTTGGGTGATTTAGCGCACATTATGCCCGACACGATAGGCCGATTGTTATTTCGAGGACTCGTAGCAGCGCCCGCCCGCCACTATATTCCCGGCGGAAAGAAGGGTGTAATTCGGGCGAGGATCAAGCGCCCTCAGACGCCCATTGCACATGCTGCCGGGCGAAACGGAAGTGGAGGAGAATGGGCGTACAAGACAGGGAGAGTAAAGCGCGGGGAGTTAATATACGTCTGCTCCCGGCCGCGGTGTAATTTTGTTATCCGCACACGCGCCCCCGCGCCGGAGAGAGAAATATTTTCCGGGACGATACCAGTTAATCTTTCGCCGCCGCGCGGAACCGGCAGCTCATGAATAATTTCTCGCCGGCCACTATTCCCTTCCTTTTTCTCAGCGACGACCCTCAATCTCTTTCTCCCTCCCTCGGCTTGTATCCGCTACGGCCGCGTAAAGTGCAATTCCGCAATTGCTGTTTCCGCACACACGCATCTCTTTCGTCCATTCGCTTCTGGCCCCGCGGTCTCTTGGTCTCTTCATCTTGCGTCGTTGGAAATCTCTGTCGCGCTGTACAAACACTGCTGCTGAATTAGCACATTTGGGGTCTCTTTGCGCTCGGCGGTGTCGTAGACTCCCAGCTCTCTGCCATGAAACGGGGGGTGTGAACCGCGCTCGGGTCGTTCGGGGGAGGCTGTCACAACTACGCTCGATTCCTCGATGCAGAGAAGTGCCACTGTGTTTAGTGTGCTCTCAGTGCTCGCGAGTAAAAGCAGCGCCATGTGTGCACGCTGAAAGTAATGAAGTCTGTCTATCTGCCTCGAGGGAGCAACCGCCCGCGCGCGGCTTGCGTTATTCGACTAAAGCGGGATGTGTGCTTAGTTGTTCTCTATCAAGACTACGGTCTTTACTTGAGATCCAATGCTTCGCTTTCTCACTCTCTCCCACTGAGACATTCTATACACCTGCAGATATATGATATAGGTGGTCGAAACAATTCTGCAGTGCTGGTAGACTGCTTTTGACATCGTCCGTTTGAGTCGAGATGCTTTTTTCCCGAGCGCGTCCGTCGAGTGAAACGAATAGAGAGGCAGCGGTCAATATTGATATGAAATAGGATTTCAGCATTACAGTGTGTTCCCTTCGTGTCGCATCTGTTAATCCGCCTTTTCTAATAGCCACCTATTGACACTCGGGCTTCTGACATTTACACTTTTACAAGTCGCACTCCCGCAGCCTCTCCAGGACATACCGGAAATCGTGAGAGAGCGTAATCCCAATTGTCGGCGGGGAGGAGTGGATGAATTCCGATTGAAAGCCCGGCACCTCTTCATTCCAGCGGCGACGGCGGATCGCGCGCGCGCCACTCGAGTGGAAGTCTGCAGTTATTGACAGGACAATAATGGGCCGCACACCATCGATGTATGTCGGTACGGCTCAAATGGGTGTTTACGTTTTCTCATATCGCTTTTCCCCCCCAATGGCCTGTGGGAGTTGGATCCTCTCTATATCTCAACCCTTCCAGGCCGCTCTTGGTGCCGGTGCGCGGCTCGCCCGACTCTTAATTCCCGTGTGCGCTCCAGGATTCCATCCCGCTCGACCCTCAATGGCCGTCCATTTCCAACCGATGGAGACGCTGCAGCATTGGCCGCGGCATTCTCGCCCGTGAATAGTACTGATACTCCAAATTGAAAAGGTGAAATGCGCTATTGGTCTCTCGGTATTCTAAGCTCCACTCGATACATTGTTTAGAGATACTGCCGGGCGAGCAGCCGGGTCCTGATGACAATTGTATTCGCGGAATGGCGAGCCGACATTGATATTGCTATTCGATTAATATTAGGTCAGCTGGTCGACAGTGTGTCAATTATATTCGGCTCGAATTAGGTAGTGCACTAGTGGGACTCCCCCATTGCCAGCAATCAGGTCTCGCTTTGGCCAGATCCAATGTGTATAGAGCGTCGACCCAATATCGTGCAAACATAGAGCAAACATTTTGACGGCCAATATTTGGCTTACAATAAACCGGCGGCGTTTGCGATATTCCAATAATTCGCCCAGACGAATATCGCGGTCACATCGCGGCATAATATCGCACCCGTCGATATTAAAAGTTCCCGCCGTCGCCGCAATGGGATTGTTCCCGCTCGTACACAGAGGCCCCGTTCGTGCCGGGGTCACGAGCTTTCCGAGGAACCGAAATCAATGCCAGAGCGAAATAGAGCTTGGCAAAAGGGACACAACGGATTATCAACATTGAGGAGGGGAGAGAGGGTGAAAAAGCAGCTTACTAACAAGTTGAGGGTGGTATTAGAGTATTACGAAAATGTTATCCGCCCACTGCGGTTGACGAGTGCCGTCGCGGCTTCGCTTTTCAATCGAGTTCCCAATTGTAATCCCATTCCGCCCCCCGAGCCCGACACAATGTGTGTCCAGCCGTGTTTTGCGCAGTGTACGCGTAATTTCGCCTCGGTCCCTTGGTGGTCGGCCACTAAATATCGGCGGTTCGACTCGCCCGACCGCCGCGCCGGCTGATCGAACGTCCGCACCGGAAGTCATACTTCATGGATTAAACCTCGGCTTTTTCGTCGGCAGGGAAGCCATCGCCGGCCAACTATTCTCTTACGACCGCGATCGGTATTCGCGCGAGGACAAGCTTTGTGCCGATTTAAAGGGCAGAATGTGTGAGGAAAGGCCCGCGTAAGCCGGGCGGTTTTCTTTAATAGAACCTGTCCCGCATTAGTACGCGGCTTCTTATAATGTCGAAAGCAACGTTTATTGGCCTTCGAAGTAGCCGCCGAATGCTGAAGCGGCATGTGGAAGCGCGGCTTTATAGTTGCTCGTAAAAGCGAATAGCACCTTGCATATTACGTCCTCCGCGGTAAATTCTGCATGTATCGGCGTTCGCCACCCTCCCTAGTCTTTCTTTCCGTATCCATATATGTATGCAGTAGCCGTTTCATTGTTCCATTCATCCCACTTTCCGCGGGAACGCTGATAAATACTGTCCGTAAAGAAACCTTCGCTACAATGGTTAAATGACTAATAGCGGAAGCACCGACACCAGGGTGATTCCGGCGATCGTGATAATTTCGATTTGTCAGAGATGAAAGAAGAAAAGTGTGGGGTTTATTGGGGTTTAAAAGGCAGCGTATAAAGAACAGAGCCAGAGTTAACTAAACATTGGCCGCGCGAAGAGCAGCAATTTTGTCGGAGTAATTTTCTTGCCGCCTCTTCCGGAAGCTTCAAGTATCACAGTCATTCGCACGAAAAACCCGTGCAGAAAAGAAGGAGCACCGCCCGGCAGCGTCGAAAAAGCACGGGACACATCCGTCGACCTGTTAAAACAACCGAGCTCAATCCTGCATTTCACCTGCGTGGACCCGAATCCTTCGCGCCAGTCGTTGCCAGAAAGAATTTTGCTTTACTGTGCTCTTTTAGTGCACGTTTCCTCCGGGGCTCTGTGAATTCTGGCTCGGTGGTGGTGGCGCGGCTCCGCCCATTAAAAATTCATCTCGCGCCCTTTAATTGATGGCCGTGAAAGCTCCCGTTAATGACGAGCGGTTCGCTAATGGCATTATTGCAATAAGATGAGTTCGGCAGGTTCGATGATCGACTATATTGCTTCGCCTGGCTTCATCGAGTGGGCTCATCCCCCGCCGGCTTCTAATTGAGCATCATCTCTTTCGCATGAGCATAGAAAAGTATGTGAAACCAGCGGCACTAATACATTTTCCGCAGAGCGGAGCCATCGGAATCCTAATGGGGGGTGTGGGAGAGAGTAATGAACGGTAGAGACCCGATACCCAATTGGCCGGGACAGTCGAGGGCAGTAAAGGGTGCGGTTAAGTCGGTGAATTGAGAGGAGGAAGCGGCGGCCTGAAACCAGGAAGAAGCGGATGCCGACGGAACTAGAAATGGAAAGAACCGAGTGGTCGGGCTACGTGACCTGCTGACGAGTCAACTATTAGTTGCGCTGTCTGGAAATCCCGGCTGAGGGGTATTGTACAAGAGCTGTGTACCGCTTGTCAAGTGGAAACCTCCGAGACTAAACGAGCGCTAGGGAAGGGAAGACGAATTTCGTGGAGAAAGAAATCCGCCGGCTTCCCAAAGTCTGGGGACTCGGAAGACTGACACGTTGATCTTACGTGTCAATGGATCCTCAGTTCGGCTTCTTAGAATATACCAGTCGACAAGCTTCAAGTTAATCGAATACACTTATCACTCGTGTTACAGTTAGGCTAAAAGTAGAACGAAAAGTCTCTGCCTTTGAGGAGGCTCAAGCCTTTCAGTTAGGATGACACTTGGAAAAACTGAGCTTGTTGATTCAGCCTTGGGATAAGACTGGTCTCTGCCCTTTGGGGAGGGCAGTAGTAGCAGTGGAGTGGCTATCGGACAACAGGAGTTTCAAATTTACGAGGGCGGGGATCGCCTTTCGTGGCCAATAAAGAGGATACGCCGCAGTAATTTCGAGAAAGATCGAACACCGGGTCTTTCCTAAATGGTTCTGGCATCCGCTGTGTGCCCGGCTCGAAAAACCTCTCTAGCCCAACAGAAATAAAAGCCACCTTCGCTCCGCTCTACGACCCTCGCTCTCCATTGCTTCTGGCAAATATCCTCTCAGTGCTCTCCTTGCACTGTTCCAATCTCCCAAATGTTCGGATAATTGGGCTGCTCTTCGAATATCGTTATTGCTTCCTGTGTCAATCATCATCGATAGGGGATTTCCTCGAGCCGGTATTTCTTGGACCCTGTCAGAGGAATCTCGGCCGCATTTCAAGCCCACGCCAGCTGGATTTCGTGATCTGATATCGATAGTTAATGCCCGGGATACTGCCCGGGTAGCAGATAAATCGTTTCTGATACTCCCGCATATTCTGGCATCGGCGATCCCGCCGAATAATACCGAGTGTCTCAATAAACTCGTACAATACACTTTGGCATCTGTACAATTTACGGAGGAAATGCTTATGCAAAGATTCCATTGGGGCACTGTGTCTGCTCTCGCGAAATGAACTTTTGACTGGCGCGGTAACTTGTGCACTGGGGATCCCGGGCCTGGTGAGAGCTTTTCTCCACTTGTCATTATCAGCCCTATTGTCTCATCCGCACCCTCGTCAAAGTCTTGGCGCGCGCGCGCGCCACTGTCGGCTTCTCGTCGCCCGAAGATACGTCTTCCTCTTCTTCCGCATTCGTGGCGGAGTTCGCCCGCGAATTCCTGGGAGTTTCGGAGTTGCCACTTTGGAAATGTTGTCTGTCGGGGGCTGCGGGCCGGCGTTGGGGGGGAAAGGGTAATACCGCGTGAGTAAGCGAAACCCGGGTTGCTTCCAGCGTTCTAGCTCACCTCCGGCGGTGCATTGTTCGGCACTAATCAACTTAATCGTAATTAATCACGATTCATCTTTAGCGAGCAACTACCTCCCCGCTCTTCTCCCTCGCAAATGAGCTGCCTCCTACTCCGCTGCCTTCTGAACTTGTTACTTGGCCTAATCCCCACACAACGCGCCCCGCCGACAATAGTCTCCTCTCCCAGGAGCTGGGAAGCTGAATTTCAAAGGCACTATGAGGCAATTTTCATAATTAGCGCTAAAAATAGACATAATAGACGCGGGCGATACTATCAGGAAGAAAGTTCCTATGTCTTACATCACTCCCGCACCACGGAACAATACTGTTGCTTAACAAGCGACGCAGTGCCGTATTTCCAGCGAGAGTATAGGCCCGTAAATCGGGGAGGAAGGAGAATAATTTAAAGACCGCGAGCTGTCGCGCCGCTCGCAGAGGGCAGAAATTTTAATTCACACGACACTGCAAGCGGCTCGTAAATTTCAGGGGGCGCTTTGAAGCCACCCCGTGGCATATCGTTTAATTTATCATATATCCTTGTTAACCGAGCCGTGCGCGGTCACTCTTTCGGCATTACGATACAATTAACCCGCAGTCGGCCCTGCCTCTGTGCCAGTGTGGGTTCGAGTGGATTACATTTTCGGGTGATGTACCACGTTCCAGAGCGGACCGAAGCAGCACGTAGTAGCGGGGGACCTAACCAGCCGTATAATATGATCCTTAATCACGTGTGCACACCCCCAATGAAAACTTGAGCCAGACCACATATGTTCCCGCAGCCAAAGCGGACCTCCTTCCAAATCACAGCAGAATCTCTCTATCCTCTTCCGAGCGATCATATAATACGCATAACTTATGTACATATATACACACACACCAGCGAGAAAGCCGCTGGTGGCTTATTTCTGGCGGCGGGCTCGGCCGTCGCTCTTGTTTTTGTGGAACTAATTAACGCGCCCCGCTGGCGCGGCCTTCTAATGTATTTCTCAGTGTAAAGGGGGCCAACTGAACATCCGGAAATATCGCGAGCGCGAGCTCTGCCGCGACTTAATTTCGTAATACGTGGGAGCGGAGGATGCGGTAAATAGGGCTCGCATCTCGACGGAGCTTTCACGCGCCGTGCGATGCCGAGCTTCCCGCTCCCTTTTCTCTTTGGGCTGGAGCGGCGAGAGGAGGAAAAAGTGGTGTAGTTAGTGCGAGAAGACTTACTGAGCGTGGCATTGTTGGCGCGTGACTGGTCGGTCTGCGACCTGAGCAATCGCAGCCGATTCAGCTTGCTCTGCTGCTGGTCGAGCCTGTGCCTCAATCTGGCGAGTTTGTCCTGCTGCGCTGGCTCCTGCAACAGTAAACAGTGCACGCGGGTTAGAGGTAGCTCGGCTTACGTATGGGGGCCTTCATGGACCAGCTAAAGTGAATGCGCCCTAACGAAGGATCCAGCGGAATACTTCCAACCCCGGTATAACTAAGGGATGCGTGCCGCTCTCGGGGGCTTTCGACATTATCCCGAGGAAATCCTCTTTCCATTTACTACGGGGGGCCGCGCCCGGCTGAGAGCTAGGGAATCAAGTAGCGAGTGAATAACTCATATAAGATGTTAATAATGTTTACGGTTACTCAAGTTTATTTGGTGCTATAGGCAGAAGTTTAATTCAATTATTAAAATGACCGGTTAACAACTTGTTAATTGTCTACATGTTCGACCTTCCAGACTCTCATTCCACCACAGGTGGCTCTCCAGGCCGTAATCTAATAGGCCATTACCGAGGGAATCCTTGGAAAATATTCTAGGAATTCCGGGGACACTTGGCGTTCCACGCCGCTCCCGGCCGTAATTACATATCTCCCCGCGATTATTACGGTAACATTTCGCCGTACCTCTCTCTCTCTCACTCCCCCTTCGGCTCTCGCGGCAAGCGTGAGCACCGGAGCGCCCTTAATCCTCTCGCGGAATTATAACAAAAACAAGGTGGCCGCTGGAGAACCGCGCGGGGCGATGTCGGAGGTAAAGGGCGCAAGCAGGCGACACTTCTTGCGCAAATCCAATTCCAGAGAGCAGAGAAAGAGAGGAAATTACAGGGCCGTTAAATTGAGTTCTTAACAATTTCGCAAGGTGGCCCATTGTCATAGGGCTCTACAATGAGGCACCTTTGCCCGGCTGTTTTGTCCTGGGGCGCATGCATGGGACGTATGATTGTGCGCGGAGAATATGCAATCCAGAGCTTCTATCCCCGAAGCCGGGATTCACTGATCCTGAAGGTTCCAAGCTGTGTCTGGGATTAAGGCTTTGAGATATCCTGGAATAGCAAAATCCCTAGTGCTCGGGCAAGGACTCCTATACGGAGTTGGATCACTGGGCGACTCCTCACCTTATGAGCTGCTCTCTCTCTATACATACATGCTACCCTAAGCCTCCTCCCTCTTTCCGCCGATTCCTGCCTCAATCTTTTCCCAAGAGATACTTCCCTTTTAACGGCTGACCTACCGCAGGACTTTTGGGACGCATCTCCCATTACACTTCCCTATCATTCCTCTTCGATCATGAGCTAACGAGATTGGCCGGCCCTTTTGTATCGAGCCAGAGTGATATCTTTCTATACGGGATGATCCCGCGCGCGGGGCATTAAAGCTCTCGGCGAGGCCCTCGGAAACCTATTTATATTTTGGCCGCGGCAGAACTTCCATTTCCATTTTGCTTAATGAAATCACGAAAGTGGGACGGGTACACGGCACGAGCGAGTAACTGCCGAAAACTGTGTCACTTTGCTCTTTAATAAAGTAAAGCGCCCACTATTGAAGGTGAATAGGCCGGCGGGTCAGCCACCCCTGTCACGTACCAGCTGAAACTCCGAGAAGACGAAAACACTCGCCGAGGGGACGGTATACTTGATGATGGTAAAAAGTGTGCCGCGTTAATTCGTAGGATACTTTTTCTCAGTAGCAGATTATTGCGCGTCGCTGTCCTTTCTTGATATCCCCCTCTCTCTCTCCCTCTCTTTCTCCGACACACTCGCTGCGTGCAGTCCCTCATTACTTCAGCTTATCTTAAACGCAATTTATATTCGCTTTTTATGGAGCAGAACGTTACGGCGGCCAAGTGGGGAGAGCTTATTCAACTTAATTGCTCGGATCTCGCTCAATGGAAACAGATTGCTCCAGTGAAAGTTTTCTTTTTTACTCTCGGCCGCAGGGGTGACGTGAAACATTTCTTAATAAGCGGCAGTCGCGAGCTCTTAAAAATATACAATATATCTGCCCGCATGGAGGAAGCAGGGAGGCCCCGTATTTGGCTTGGCCGTTGCTTCTCAAATATATCCCGTCGATATAATGGGGGGAATGTTTTATGAGGATTACTTTTTATTAGAGAGGGATGCGCGCGGAACCCCATCTCGCAATACGTTTCGCCGGGCACCAAATCCGTCTGAGCCCCGAACACGAGTATAACTGATTACCGTGGCTCCTCAGAGCTGAGATTATATATTGATGCGGAAAAAAAGCTTGGGCCCGCTCTCTCGTCGAAATAGAGTCGTAAAGTTCGAATTTTCGATGGGGCTCGTCCCTCCATTTGGAAAGTTAGTTTACCCGCCGGCTGAGGTGCAGGTTCGCCTCGAAAAGCTCGTGTCCCAGGGATAACAGGTATTAGCTCTTAACTGAGTCAGGTCTGCACATCCATCCTCTCCCGACGTCTATCATAGTTCGCACTTAATCTCATTAATATCGCAGAAGAAGAGACACTTGGCTCGTTATCCCGAGCCCTCGAGTCTAGGATCGAGGGGGATGAATATACACAAGACAGAGCCAGCTCCTGAACTATGGATCTTATACTCGCGCGCTGACATGACACACACACCTACCCGTCCGCGTACGTCCCTGACACTCCTCGTCACCGTAGATTCTAGATAGTCGAGAGACACTCTCGTCACCTCGAGCCGGAGCACGTCACGGGGTGGGCCCGAGCAACTTTATTAGTACTCGTAAAACGGGGAGCGTAAAATGAATCGCGAGCTCGTTCGGCTGGCAGCTTTTTCCAAGTGGCAGCCAGCCAGATTGCACTTGAGAGTTAGGCCCGCGCGCTCCTCGGGCCAGATTGGAACTCCTGCTAATCCGATCCGAGCGGATACGATACAATCTTTCTCGAGACACCTTCAAACGGAAATCGCCCATTCTCCGTACTTGTTCGCGGATATGTCGTCAATCCATTCGAAATCCTCTCCTAGATAATCGTAATCAGAGCCAGTGGAGTTCATACTACCGTCACATTGCAAAGCTAGCTTGAAATCCAGCAATACGACTAATGCGAACGTCGCTCGAGCGCCTCGGGAATCCTGATAATTTCTCCCGAAATTAGAAGAGGATCGCTCGTCCCTTTAAAGCGCTACCAGTGTACCCTGCAATCCCAAAGATCCAACAACTAACGAGTGCGGGCCGGATTTCCAATTGGTAAACGTAAAACTCCGGATAAACAGACTGATCTCTCTCGAGAGAGGACTCGGCCCGATTCCAATCGTCTCGAAACTTTCGCCGCGCTCCTTCGCAACGACTTGCGCCCACCCCCCGGCCCTCCTAGGGAATTCTACTCCACTTCCGGCTCCCCACTAAATTAGTGGTCGGCCGCTCGAGATCATTATCGGGATTCTTGGCGATGCGTTAAATTATTAGGCCGTGCTTTCGCCTAAACACGGAGACAGTGATGGAGCGAGGGGGTGGAGGGAGAGGGCTGCTTTGTTCATTAGACTTGCAGATTCGTCGTGGAAATCCGCTGAATTTCGAATGAGGCCGTGGCTAGTTGCGGCCCAGGCGTGTACGAATGATGGATAGATATGCACTGCCACTGAACATGGTAACCCGTTTGGTGCCGAGAGTGGCCTGTGGTACTCGTGTGTGACAGGGACGCAAGAGGTGCATGATACTTCCCGAGGAAATGCAGTATTATCCGCATTTTACTGCAATTTCTCTCTCTCTCTTTCTCTTTACCATCTTCGCCGTTCTAGCGGGGAAGTGTTCGCCTTCGAATGGAGGCCCATAATTCTTTGAGCAAACAGCCGGGAAGGTACACATCAGTTGTTGTTAGAGTGAAGTATGAGCCCGAAGTGATGAGACGAGACTGTTTGCATTTGAAATGTTGATACCGAGAATACCGGGCGTCTGATATTTCCAGCGCTCTCGATGCCCCCAGCGCTCTTGTGTAGTCAATTCAATTTTCCAAATCGTGCAGTCGGAGGAAAGTGTATATTGAATTCGAACGGCATTATACCGGCGTACCTGTCGTATTATCTTCGGCTTGTTACATGCATATACAGCGTGCTTCATGCTGGCCTACTTCCCCATAATTGCACGACACGCGCGTCGTACGTGTTCGCTACAATATTCATTGTTTCGGAGGACTCCCGCGATTTTGATCTCATTATACTTTCCCGGCGGGCGCCTGTCTCCGTATAAATACATACGTATGCGCTCTCGTCGAGAGCTGGCGATACCGACACCGACGGCGTCGCGCGACGTCCCCATAATGGTCCACTCTCCACTGAAAAGTCCCATTGAGCCGACACGGCTTTGCGCAAATCTCCGGCGCTTTACATCCAGAAAAAAAGGGTGCTTCTACCTTTCCGGGGTACTCGATGCGCGCGAGGGATCCCGAAAAATCGAAGGCGATCGCCAAGCCCCGGCCACTTGATGTTACTCGGTTAAACATCGGAATCGCTCGAACCACTCTGTTTTCCCGCGATTTCCATTAGCCCGAAAGCCTGTCGAGAGGGGCGAGAGAGCTCGCCTGGGCAAACGGACGAGTAATTACTTTCACGATTCAATGCCGGATTCCCCGCGAAGCGAACGTGTGCCCGGAACAATGGCTCGCGCAAACAATATTGCAAAGCCCGACTACTGGCGCGCGATAAACAAAATTATTCGCCCTCGCCGGGAGGAAAGTTGGTGAATGCGCGCCGCGGCAGGTAAAAAGTAGCTCCGCTTATTCTGGAAACAAAGCCCGCCCGGGTTTTCGGGGGTGGGGGGTGTGGAAAGCATATACCGGCACCGATTCAATCGCAGCCGCGTGTCATGAGTGTTCCAGCATCTCGTAAATTCATTACACGATCGTATTACGCGCGAGAACACGAGTCGAGCAAGAGCGGGGGCGGCGGAGAGCGAGAGGGTAAGAGGGCGGTGCCGGCATAATGCACCTAGAGGTGCAATTTCGAAACAGTGTTCGACAAAACCATTGACACCGTTGCAACCCGTTTTAACCCATTAGCTTTGCCCCCCGTTGTTGCATTAACGCGACTCATTCATGCTTCGTCGTCCCTCCCCCCAATATAGCTGCGTCTGTCACCGTCATTTCCAAAAAGTTCATCATACGTCGATTAGTTCCCAGTGTCATTAATGACCCACCTGCGGCGCAGCGACGTCATCAAAGGCAGCTCGACATTTTTGCGAATATCTAATTCCGCTCGACTAGAGAGTTCGGGGACTCGGAGGTGAATGGGAGGTCTACTCCAATTATAGTTACCGTTTCGCGCTAACAGTTATGGGCCCGCTTCCGGCGTGCAGGTGCGCAAACGGCAGAGCACGCGATCAGAAAGCGAAGGAAGGAGGAGCAGAGGGTGGGATATTAGGAGAGCTTTGTCGGGCGATTTCCACGGCGATTTCCGCGGCTCGGCTGCGAGGGAATCGAGAGCGTGTAATATCCTGTACTACTACTCTACACCCCTCGACCTACAGAGGCCCCCTGCGCGTTTCTTTCAATTAATATTTGCAGGGGAAAAAGTTTGAAAGCGGATAGGCCGACGCTGGCTATGCCTCGTTCAGCTCGAGCTGCACGAGTTCTCCCTTGGTTGAGAGGCCGGCGGGGGGGAAAGGGGGTGGGGGACTCTTTCATGACGCAGTTTCGAAAAACCTTATCCCGCGAGTGAAGGGTTGACGGTGGCTCGGGAGGCGAGGCCGATTAGAGGATGATGGTGAAAAGCGGAAAAGTGCCACTCACTTGTGCGCCTCGAAGCACGGCCAGCCGAGCCTCCCTCTGCTCGAGGAGTCGCCTCTGCTGGGCAATTTCCCGCTGCTGCCTGGCTGCCATGCTTTCAAGCTCGCTGAGCACCAGCACGGCACCACCCCCGCCCACTGGTAACTGCAACAAAATTAACACAATAGTCAGCAACTGGACGAACCTCTGCACCCTCAGAGTGCAGTTCTCTCCGTTCGCCTTTTCCTCCTCTGCTCTCGAAATCACATGGAGATTAATCTCGAACGATTCGCAGGGGAAGTGGCCTTCCCGCTTGTTGTTCCTTGGACGTTAAGGCGAGACGCATTAGGTCAGTTGATTCGTCACTGCGGCCTGCTAATGGCCCGCTAATGGAACAATAGCGCAGAGCCAGTTCGAACTCTAGCCCTTGCAAGGGAAACCAGTAACACTGCGGTGGCGGCGAGCGAATGCTCGTCGAATAACTACTTCATCGGATCTGGCCGCTAGGGCAAACAGAGCCGGTGTTTGCGAGGACGCGATTAGCACAGTGCGCGCTGGACAAACCTGTGGCGAGGGTTTCGCAGTGCGCTTATCAAACCTGACTCGTGCCAAGTCGATCGACTCTCGGACACGCAGCCCGGCCAATTGACACATTATAGTAATTAAAGATAGAAAAAAGGGAGAGCGCGAGAAGGCCGACGAGAGGAGGAAGGGAGGAAAGCCGAGGAGAAAAGGAAGAGTCGGGCGAAGAGTGGTAGGTCCGGACTGGACGGCCGCCGGTTCTTTTTGCCTGACCTCGTGCACCATCTGGAAAGGAAGGGACGTCGCTCTCGGTACCAAGGAGAATTCCAAGGTCGACTTGGCCCTTCGAATTCCACAGCGGCAAGGACTCCCGGTAACTTTCGTATGTCAATGAAAACACAGGGAAAGACGACTCCTCGCTTCGACAGTCTCCTCGACTCGATGGATCCAAGATCTATTGATCATCTGCCTCCCTCACTCAACATCGAGAGTTTAGTACTTGCTTTAGCTCGGCTCTAAAATTAAAATTAATGGCGAAAGAGACCCGAAATTCTGACGACCGAGTTCAGGATGAACCGCTCACTTGGTCGTCGGAGCTTTCAAACGGAATTTCTAGTTAATCAAGAGCCTTTCCCGACACGTCGTAATATTAAATGAACGTTAAAAGTCGCTGGTTCGTCCTTGGCTAAATACTCGCGGTAAAAGGAAAGAGGCGGAGGGAAAACGAGGGAAGCTCAGTTCGAGAGGAGGGAAAGAGGAAATTTTAATGAAGCACAACACGGCAAAGGATCAGTTTTCCAATTATTCTGGGAATAGAGAAGACTTTCGTTTCTGCCGGACGATCGCGCGGGAGGAAATCCGACAAATGAAAGTCCAATGAAACTTGGCAGTGCGCAAATGCCTCTGACAACGTTAGGCGCGTGTCTGTCTTCCAATGTCAGGGTAATTTTTGACAGTTCAATCCTGCCGGAATTTTAACCGAAGAAAAAGGGATTTGGATCGTATCGGATTGGACTTCTGTGCTATAGCCCAATGCCAACAAAGCACGTCAAGCCTGAATGGAACACGCCTATCGACGAGAACGGATCCACGGATTTCAGGAGACGTCGATCGTCGCAGTGGTAAAAGCCCGAGGGATAACGTTCCCGTAATCGCCTGTGCCACCAAGGACCGACCGTCGTCGTCCCGTTTATCCTCGCAGCCATTTTTTCCACGGTTTGTTCGCGCACGTAAATAAAGCTGCATGCCCAATCGATCCTGCCAATATGCTCTGATCCTATCCAGTTTGAGTTCGAATCCTCGCTTTTTCATATGCAGATGCTTCTGTAACACCGGGATTTAACACATCGTTTACCTGCCGGCGCCGGTACACTCGTGTTTGCATATGGCGCACACCTTGCACATGCAGAGCACACCGATAGACCTGAGGTTTAATTATAATTGGGCACTTGATACGTGTTAGCTTTGGCATGAAATAGCCGGGAGGACAATGTGTGTTGGGCAGAAGAGCAGACCGGCCGCGCGAGGGATAGAGTAATTTCTGCTGCGGAGGCCAATTAAGGGAATTCGTCTGGTTCCGGGTTGCAAGTGGCGCCATATTTAACCGCGAGGAGGTCGCCCGACACTCGCTTAACCAGTCATAACTTCCGGCGTTACCCAACACACACACACTACTGCATCTCCCTCCCGTGGATTCCACTGGCAATTAAAGGTAATCGCAGAGCGCTCCTTGTAATTTCTTGGCATTGCGCATACCTGCATCGCACAGTACTTATTTTAGCTACAATTGACAGTGGAAGGCGAGCGTGGAAAATTCCGATCGAGGAGAAATCATGCTGCGCTCTCTCTGTAGCGAAATTATTTCAGCACGCTCGAATTACCCTGGAAGCCGCACTTCCTCGTGCTCGACACAATCCACGGAGACCAATAGAGTGTAAAGTCTAGATCGAATATCCGATCTGTTACCCGATGCAAATTCGATCCGGCTGGCGGCCGGTTAATGAGGTGCGGGCAAGAGTTCCGACTGGTCATCAACTTCCTGAGGTACTTGGACACATAAGATCCTGCTCGGGTCAATCGAAGCTGTGTCTGTATGTATGTATAGCGCACATTCTCCGTCCGTCTGGACCGAAATTAATTGAATCACTCATCCTAATTACCTAATCGAGTCACGGTCTAATTACGCCGACCTTCGACCCCCGAGATATTAGAGGGACTCCCCGAATGAGGCGCTCTCTTCCCTCGAGCTTGCCTCTCCAGTTATCATCCCCGAGGGGATGTAGTTACCATTGGAAATGCATCAATCACCAACTTCCCAATGTATTTAACGCGAGGTATTAAATACCAGATGCAAAAGGCACGAACGATTGGTGTTGCGCGAGTAAAAGGGGGAAAGTCTAATTCACTGCTCGAGAGCCGCTCGAAATTGATATGGAAAGTGAGGGTATGTGCTCGAAACAGCGAGGAACGTGCAATTCTCCTGGCGAAATTAAAGCTCTGTCTACCGGCGGGCCACACTTGAAACTTTGGAGCGTGATACACTCAGGGTATATGTATGTATTTCTCGAGCGGGGAATTACTCTAATTAGCGTCTTCTTAAAGGTGCAAGTCCGCCACGATAATGAGGAATATCCAGCTCTCGCTTAATGCGCGCGACTGTTTTTGACAAGCACGTTTCTCTCTGTCCCCTACTCCCAAGCTCTCTAGGTCAAAACCTAGCAATGATTTCGCCCACGCTCCGGATTATGGCAAGTTAAATCCCAAAGTCCCCTTGAGCCCGCCGTTCCCGATCGCAGAGAACCGTGAAATGCCTGCCAATTAAAAGTTTAAATATTAGTCAATTAAATATCCACGTCTAATTACGAGTGGCACTCGCATTGAAAAGTCCGGGGGAAATTGGGAGAACCTGGCGCGCTGGCTTTCATGACATTTTTCTCTCCTTTTGTTGCTTATACACGTTTGGGGGTTGGGATCTTACCTCGGCGCGATTGTTCTCGCCGTTTCTCGAGGCGAGCTTGTCATCGGGCAGCTTCTCCCTCACCGCGAGCAACTTCGGCTTCCTTTTCGAGCGGCCATGGCGCAGTTTCACCGTGACGGCCTTCGACTTGAAGTTCTCCGCCGGATAAACGCACGCCAGCATCATCTTGGAAGCGGCGCGCCCCGGCACCCTCGCTCTATCTATCTTTGCCCCAGTCCTCCCTGTGGGAGACCGTGAAAGCGAGACTCTCTGCTCCTGCTCGTGCTCCTGCTGCCAATTAATCAGCCAAGCTCAACTATTCACATTCTTTCACCGAGCCGAGAGCTCGTGTCGAGTGTTCATCCGAGAGCGAGAAGCGGCGCCGAGTCTCTCTGTCTCGGGAGGGATTCGATCCTCCCCGAAATACACTTCGATTCTTCAAAACAGTCCTCGGCTCGCGACGACCTTCCCCATCCGAGCGGATCGCCGAACTCAGGTCAACTGAGGAGTCCTTTAAAAAGAAACGGCATTTTATAGCAGCCCCGCCGCGCCCCGCGGACTCCCCGCGCCGGCGAGCACGCCGTGTCTTTCTCCCGGGAAATTGCCAATTACACAGAAGCCGGCCGGCGCAATTAACGATGCTCATTACGCATCCCCAGCGACAAACTTTCCGCGCTAAACACTCGTCGGCCAAAGTAAATGACGCTCCGGCCAACCCCGCTGATGAAGGAATCAGTACGTCCGATAAAGCAATTCTCCCTCGCCGATGCGCGCTTGCCATTGTCCTCAACTGTTGCCGATCGCCTATTCGCGATTCCCTTTCTACTGACGGGGGCGCAGAGATCACCTCTCGTGTTTATCCACTCGAAAATGCTACGCGGCGATTGCTGCCAAAGACGGTCTCCGCGCCTCCTCCTCGCGAGAGCTTTGAGCTCCCGGTGATTCCTGGTGAATTGAACACATTGTCCACCGGTCACGAGACACACTCGCGCTTTCCTACGCGTTCAGAATGATGTTTCGCGCGACGCGCTTTTAAAGCGCTTGATCAATCAAGTGGAAGCCTCGACAAATCTACATCGTAATCTTCTCTGGTCCCAATTGACTGATGCGGTTTACCAGCTATATATTCTGCTGTAAGTAAATCCACCTGGCACGCAGAATCGCCTGCATTTAGATGCGCCCTGTTAACCGGAGGGTGGTCGGACCGGAAGATAAATATGAAAGACTATTCCACCCCGAGCCACTGCCTTCCATCCCTCTCATTCAATGCCTTATTCAGTATCTTTTCATTCGAGGAAACGCTCTTGAGGGAAATACTTGTGCGTGCGTTCGCTTCATTTCTGCCGTAACCCTGCGGGACGGTGTTGCATCGGAATGTCCAATGTACACGGGGATTCACTCGCCTTTGAATTCGCTAATGATGGATACAGACCCGTTGAAAATGTGATAATTATACGATATTCAGTAATTTTAATACGAAGGAGTCTTTGACGAGTCTTTCCCACGTACTGAATTTTAGTCATAATATCAAATTCTACCAATAACGGAAATAATTGGAACTCGAGAGTGAAGGGGATGATTAAAAGGCAAGTGACCCACCCCATACAGGGTGGTACAGTTTTATGTCAATCATCTACATCCGCGTATCCAATCCTCCAACAAATCTACTTCCGAGCGGATCTGCACTCTTCATCAATTGATTTAGTCAGCAGCTGTATCTTTCGTATTAACCAAAGGTAGGCGCAGGGGCCACATTTCACTGGGGCGAAAAAAAAGTCTGCACACAGAGGATAACGTCAATAAAGCTGACACATATTTATCTGCATCGCCTTGTACAAAGCACGCGCGCCCGAACCACTGGGCTGTGACGGCCAAGTGGAATATAGTATGCCGTGGGCAGACGTGTACGTGGTACGTGTGTAGGTGGCCGGGAGGGAGAAGGAAGGGCAGAGTCGGCGCAAAAGGGAACGGACGTGGATACAGCCGGGCGGACAGTAATCGAATCAGCCCCGTCAAAACAAATACCCGTCGTCCTCGGCTAATCAGATTTGTCTTATTTAACTTCCGTGAGGGGGCCGGGAAAAAATCCCGGTGTGATTGCCGACACCTCTGCCAACCCCCCCGCTCATCCCCCCGGTAGTCAACATTCGAGGGATTCGCCAGCGGGCACGCCAGTGCGTGTGTGTACATACACGAACGTCACGTTCGAGGAAAAGAAGCATTCGGATCGGGAGCGAGCGTGAAAATTAAGCTCGGAGAGGCCGATTCTCGCTAGGCTCGCACGGGAATGAACAATTTGTAAGGGAGATGGGCAATGTCGCGGGCTTATACTGCATAATCGAAGAGCGATTGGGCACTAAGCCTACAAGCCAGCTTCCATCGGGGCTGCTCGTTGTAATTTCGGATTACACGCCTCCTGCAAACTCCACTGTATTGCATTAGGGGGGGATATCGGGTACCGTGTGCTCCCAGATGGAGCACGCACTCAGCCGCCGTTTATCCGAATGCCCGCGAAACAATGTTCCCGTTTAATCCCGCGCGCATATACACGCCTACCAATTTCCAAGCTCCGCTCTACGCCGGCTTAAATATGTTCGCGCGGCCCTCGCCGTCTCCACCCTGCCGCGGAGAAACCTCCTGCCCCTGCAATAGAGGACGATGTGATATTCAAGACTTTTTCGCCGGTCAACGGAACCCGACGACGTGCAAGCACTAAAATATCTAACTCTCCGCCTCCGGCCGCGACGTGCAAGTTGGCGTCGGCCACCGGGAGCGAGCTCGCCCCAGCAGATTTCGGCGAGTTCTGGCAAATTCAGTTTCGAGCCGAGCGAGTGTGTAGCCCGGGTTTAATTATGCACGCGAGAAACACACGTGGCCTAGTTAGGGAGCGAGGTTGGCCCTCGGGCCAGACCAAGAAATCCATGGATTATTATCGAGATCTGTCGGGCGCGATGACGTCTGTCCCGCGTGTGTGCCAGTGGTGCTAGGCTCCCTAGCAGCTAATGCGTTTCTTGAGTTCCTCTGACATCGATTTCTGCTCCAATTAACGACTTATACTCATATAGGATTGAGATCGACTAGTACACGCGGCGCTTGCCGATACTCCGAGACTGCCAGGATTTAGTAGAACGCAGTTGTCGCCGCGGGTCAAAAGCGAATGAGAATTGTATTGTATATCGTCGCGAAAACGGATAAACGCTCGCTCTGCCTGTTATAAAACGTGCGAGAGACACAATCTGGAAACGTTCCAGTGGGCAAGTGCGCGGTGTAATGCATCTCGGGGACGAGTGTCGGTCGAGGGCTTTTGAAGCGATTAAAATTTTTACGGGGAACACGCACCATCGAATAAACCAGCGGCTGTTGCGCGTCCCGGGAAACATGCCTTTTTTTTGCCGGGCACGTAAAGTTTATCCGAGCAGAACATTGTTTTTATGGACGCGTTCTTTCGGGGTAAATAATAGAAAGATCACCCGCCGATAAAGATATCGAAATTATTCACATTATAGCATTTCTTCATTGAACTGTGAAAAGTAATCTAAGAAACGAATTAGTTTTTGCATGAAGCGAGAAGATCTGATCAAACGGACCAGGCAGGCGTACGAAGGCTACAGGTCCCAGGACTGTTTCGTCCAGCCTGGCATTCCTCTCGGGTGTAACAGTGCCGATAGCATCTCACAATTTCACAGCTTGCTGCTCGCAGCAGAGGGCTCTCCACTTCCGGATCTCCCAAGTTTCTCCGATCTTTCTCTTACCGCTAAAGCGAAGCGGCCACTACGGTTCATCTCTTTCCTATCCCTCTGTCTCGCGGAAAGAATCGCTCTGGGGGCCCGACCGAGCGGAAACACGTCCTTGTATCATTCCGGTATGTACGTGTACCGGGCAAGCTCGCCGCACGTGGAAAACCGCATTGGCGAACGAACGTGTTACCTCTCGGCTATAATAAAAGCGCGCGGTGCAAGCTGCTGGAGCTCGTGGGCCGGAAGTCGAAAGCGTCTGTGGAGTGTCGAGACCGTGATGTACCCGAGGAATACATATCTCTCTCCGGATGCGATGGGAACAGCCCTCCGAGCCTCCCCCTCCCTCCGCTCTTCTCCAAGAACTTATGAAATATTCGGCATTTCACCCTGTCGCCCCGCAGAATAAGAAATGCCTGAGCGTCAACCCCACCGCTCCACTTCTATATGTGGCCCCCACCGCCACGTTCTCAGTTCCGAACAGATGAGGGAGAATTTATCAGGCCACGGTTTCGCATTCGCACCTTATGAAATGTAAGCCAGCATCGAGATAAAAGCGGGAAAATAGTGCGCACCGGGAAAATGGAGTACGCGTATGTATTTCGGCCTCTCGCCACACAGTGCGCGGCTCCCATTTCAGGGGAATGACGATCTCAGGATCAGCTTTGTGGAGGACACGGCCGAGGCTATCAGTGAATCTAGAGTGGACGCCCTGGATGGAAGGTCCGAACGTTTCATCGATAAGGCATGGCTTACGGTTTCATCCACTCTTCTCTGAGCTAACTCTCCACCGCGCGCGGGCTATTCATTTTCTTTTCTCCCGCTTCGATCTTGTGTTGGGTGACTCCTTATTGGACGTAAGTACTTTAATCGGAACACGCGGCCAACGGATTTCGAGTGAAGATTGGGGCTGCGACTTACTAACAGCCACGAGAACTAATGAATCTTCGGATTTTTTGATATTTATCAAGAAATGGATGAGAAAAAATGTACTGATATGAATCCCGTATTACCACTATTCCTGAAAGAGCCGGCGATTAGCTCGAGGTATTCCAGAAGCCAGGAAGCATTTTAGTGAGTGCGAGCGTGTGTAATTTTTCTTAGTTAAAACGCACTCGAATATCCCGCGTAATCCTGCCACGCGTGAATATGCCCTGGTCTCGGGCGAAAAGGAAAGGAAACAGATTAACAGGAAGAAACACGAGACTGCTGCGGAGGCTGCCGGCGAGCGGGGAGGAGGATCTCGAGTGTCACGGGCATAAATCAGGGTTTCCGCGAAAAAATAGAAAATCACAAAAGAAAAATGGCTGGTAGGACAGTGCGGGGGATTAAAACTGAGCGGTCTCCTATGCGTGTCACGCGTGAAGAGAGTCAGAAAGGATGTGGCTGTCGCCTTATAGTCGCGCGCGAGCGCACGTACGCCTAGCCAGAGTTCACCAAGGCTGAGAACTTTGATTGCCTCGTTAAACGCGAGCTTCATTATTCACAAGGACGCGCGCGATGACGGAAAACGTGTGCCGAGTGTCCTTTCCAGCTTATTTTCATCGGGGAAGTTGGGCGTTGCCAGGATAACACAGCCGGAGAAGTTCGCCGGATGAATCTATTGAGATCCTGACGCGCTTGAATTTTATCAACTGTATTAACTTTGTTAACTCAACATGGCACGACTTGTTTCAAACTGCAGCTTGACGTGCAATCTCCGTGAGCACTACGAATGAAGTTAATTGCAAGTGAAAACAGTCTTTATAGTCAGACGGAACCGTCTGGTGCTCGAGGCCAGACTGATAGGATGTCTCCTCGAGGAGTAGAGATTTCCAGGTAGAAACTCAAACTCTTATGACGGGTGAACGAACTCGCCCTGGCGGGATGTTTCGCGAAGTCGAGGAAACAAACAGAGGATGCTACTTACCCGGGTCTCTCGGAACGTAGTCTTATTAGCGGAAAATAAATAACGGGGAGAAGTTGAAACAGCCCCTTACCGGCCGGAGAGTCGAACAAGTGTAACTCTCGTCCCGTTCTTTCAACCAACCGTAATGGCACCGTTTCGAGAAACAATGCACAAGTAATCCTCGAGTCTATTGTTTTTGAAATTTATGTCGAATTGCAACGAATTTTTATATAAAACAGCCGGTTAGCGAGGCGCCAAGCGGACGTTAAGAAAAACTCGCTTTTGCGAGGAGCTTAGAAAAATATCTCGTCTATTAAATGTTGGGGAATGACAGTATAATCAGAGAAAATGCTCTATTCCGAGACACTGGCGCTTAGAAGTGGCCGTCAGACAGACGAGGAGTTTTCCAGCGCGGTTTTCCTGAATGCTGTCGACTCCCTCTCGTCAGATCGAGAACAATGAGTTGGAAGTGCGGAGAGCGGGGAGAAAGAGAGAGAGAGAGAGAGTCGGCTTGGTTGAAAGCCGGTCTTAATGACAGAAGCTAGTCTGGATACACACGGAGAAGACAATGCTGACACCCACCGTGAATGCCACACATGCGGGCCTTCGTCTCGGCGACGCTTTATTATTCGTTGGGATACGATGCAATGGCTATTGCCTTTTCACGGCTGCGAATGGAATTAACGAGCTGGAGAACTCCTACAATGTTCACTGGGAAAACTATTGACGACGGAGCCCTGTCCTCCCACGTCTCAACTCGAGTCGTGTTCATACTCGATATTCTCGTTGCTATTAAAATATGGACGAAACAATTAATTCCAGCAATAACTAGCGCAGTATTCCCTGAAGAACAGAAAGTTTCGTGGAGTGCATGCACTCAATTGCGTCCTCGGGAGTCGGGATTGCGAAGATAATTAACCGGCTGTCGAACACAGGATCCACCGGCGAAATAGACTTTGATCGGGAGACCTGCGGCTCCTGGCGGCCGCGCTTCCTTCCTTCGCGACATTCTCCCCTTCTACAGGAGATTTCGGAAACGAACCCGTCTATACCTTCTTCCCGCCGACAGAAAGGAGACGGATGATCCTGCACGATGAAACTTTCCAAGCAAGTCATCTTTCCTCCTCTATCCTCTTCTCGCTATTAAAGGACCTTCGCTTTTGACTTTGTCCGCGGGAGATAAATGGCTCTTGTTCGCGGAAATTGTGTATCGTACCAGGAGTATCGGGTCACGTGTGCTTGGAAAATCAGTGATTATCGAGAGTGCACTCCGGACGCAAGTGCCGGGAGGAACAACTGTCCTTCTCCATCGGCTCGCCGGACCAATGACAAATGCCGGACAGATCGTGGGCCGACAAGCGCGAGGGTGCGAGCTGACTCGTAACTTTTCGACGGGGAGTTACGCAAATTGCTACGGCGAGACATGCACGCTCGCGCACGGTGTAAAGCCCGATTTATGGAAATTGGCCGATGCAGAACGGACAAGCCGCTGTGTGACTTGGGAGCCGCAGACGGGACACGTTGCTTCTCACGGAGGCTGACAGTGTCGCGTTTGACAGGCGGCGGTGGTTGACAAGCCGCGCATTTACCATGCAAAACGGCCGAATCTGCGTCGCTCTCTCGTCGGCCAATAGGATCGCTCGGTCAAAAGTCACTGTAATTCAAGGTACTTGAATCCTTGTCAAAGGATTGGAGGGTAAAGGCTTTCGCAAAAGGAATCTCGAATAAAATCTCTTGCTACTCCAACCTTCGAGCTTCTCTCTTCCATCCCCTTTACTCTCCGAGATAGCTTTCCGCTAAAGAAATCTGAATTTAAACTGTCCCTTCACCGAATTTTTTCGCGAGGAACGTGCTGTTAGCTTCTAGGTCAATGAGCGCGCACCACTATTCGAATTACATGCTATGAATTTCGGGCCTCAATTAATCCCGAGATTCACGAGAGTGCGTACAGTAGCTGCATTTGCATTACCTTTTGAAAGTCTGTCGGCCATAGCCGAATGACCGCGCCCGCCGGAGAGCAGAAATGGAAATGTAATGGAAATGTGGCAAAACATCTGAATAAATAGAATGTTGAGTGAAGTGTCCGGCTTTTTCCCCGGCACCCAGAGAACGCAACCCCGCTCTCCCTCGCACGCCCTCTTGTTACACAGTCTGTATTTTCCATTTCTGAAGGAAGCCGCGCGCAATACCTGAATAAAAAAACGGCAATTGGGAGATGCCAGGTTGAAAGCAGGCCACGAGCAAGAATCGGCCTTTTTTCCCCAGCGATATTGCAGCCCACGATCGAATAATCACGGGGCTGGCCAAGCCCCTACATATTGGCCGTTCATTATCGCTTAATTAAAAATTTCGCCAGCCCCCGCGCGCCGGAGCTTCGCCCGGAAATCCGGGCCTTTAATCAGATTGGCCTTTCGGGCCGCTTTTTCTCATGCTACGCTTACCGGCCAGCGCGTCTGCACGCGAGCTCGTGTTTCAAACGGAAGGAGGAGAGACTGCATTTGAGAGAAGGAAGCTCCGTCGCCGAGGAATAATGAACTCCGAGATAACTTACTGTTAGTCATACGGAAGAACGCCAGGTCCCATTAAAATATCACGCATCCATGGGCGGACTCGGCGAAAGGGCGTATAACTGTATTCGAAAAGGGCGAGCTCAGACAAATTCAAGGACGTGCTCGAAAACACAGGGGTCCATTCGTGACCCGAATGCCCAAAGCCGGGCTTTTCCTAGGGAAATTCGTCGCGCGTTTCATCCACCGCTCGAATCTCCTCGAGCCCCAGTCCTTATTAATTTATAAGTTGGCCAGTAGCTTGAAAAGCTACCTTTCCCCATTGTGCTACTATGTAATGCAAATGGCTGGCTATATTAAGGGGGCAGTGTGCTAAGCTCCACGATTATCGGGGGGCTACGCACTATGCTTCTGGATATCTCGCGAGGGCTGGAAGGTGGAACCAGGGCTTCTTCTCCGGGAAAGAAATGAGAACGGTGCCACAAGCCTCTCGAGAAGCTTGCGAGCCGCACTCGGCACACGGAAGGAGGAACGCTTCCAGACTTTTCTTAATTAGCCCCTCGTTTCGCAGCGCCGGTGTGAAAAAACACCGCTTCTCCGTCGACTATCTCTCCCGAGAATTCTCTCCACTCTCTCCCCCTTTTTTCCTCTGCAAATTTAGTCGGACAATTCCGAGCCGGGACGGAGGAATGCCGGACGGGCAATGAGTGAAATATATGCAGGGAGGAGTATTCTAGTTAGGAAATGTTGTTCCAGGCATTTTTCCATCGGCCGTGTGTGTCCTTCCGCACCCGGGCGGGTAATGAAACTATGGGGTTTTAGACTAGAGACTTAAAATTCGAGCTAGCTATGGTTTGGTCCGGCACGTGTACTGTTCCAGCGACATGTTCCAGAAAAGGTTTCACCCTCTACGTAAGATCGCCCATCCCCTTCCCTGCCCCGTTAAACTTTTACGGTGTTTCTTCGCTGGACGAACTCCGACAACTCCCTCCCCAGTCTCGACGGCACGACGGAGTCATGTTCGCTCCTCTCGAGCGTTTCACTTATGTACGTGTTTGGCAACTCCGCATAGTAAACGCAACAGGCTTTCCATTTGCGGCTAAATCGACCAACGAGCTTCGACCGATTAGTTAAGTAAGATCGCGTCATCCGGTGCCGGGGGTTTTGCATGCTGGAGCCTGATTGTTTGGATTGGAGCTCGAAAAAGTGCAAGTTGGATGAAAAGCGAGGGCCGCGCGCGGTGCACTGTGTTAATAATGTTGCGTAACAGTCGCAAACGTTAAAGGGCGGATCGCGGGTTGTATGTTGGCAGTAGTTCCAATTCCCATTAGCAGCAGTCCATTTAAAGCTCTTTGTTCGCATGCTCGACAGTGGTAGCGGGTTGGTTGTACCCGCCGGTACACATACCTACACGGAAGGGCTCGCGCAACAGTGAAAACTGAAAACTACTAGAGGCCGAGGAAGAAAGTAACCCGCAGCTTTTCCGCTGGCGCGTTCCTCGCAGGTGTGTGTTGCCCGATTTCCATCAGCGAGCCGCTAATAGCTCGAAAACGAGCTGCTCCAAAATTGTTGGCAGCCAGCAAAAGTGCTTCCTTTCTCTCCCACCCTTTCCGCCCGCCGAGAATTTCCATCAAACGTCGCATAATTAAAATGAAATACACCGAAACCTCTCTCGTCCGAGGCAGTTCATTTCGCACGATTACACGCTTTACAGAGGCAGCGCAGTATACTCGCGGCAGAACCAGGAATTCCCCGCCGAATTTATCCGCTAATGTCATCTGAGATGTATTTGCGAATAATTATGCTCGAAATTCGCCGAGAGTTTCGGAGCCACGGAAAAGTGCAGTCGCGGCTAGCTAGCTCCATCGTGCCTTTCAGATCGCTCCAGCTGGTCTATCAAGTTCGTTTGCCGAGCGAATTGCCGCAACACACGAGACACTCCCGATGTCGCTTTATACGGCGCTGGGAGACTTGACGAGCGGGCATGCCTCTTGGCAAATCTTGCTTCTCTCTATTAGGTCTCCAGTCAAAGTGCTTCTATCCACTACCGACTCGTGACGCAACATTGGAAATTGGCGAGTGACACTCGCGAGCGCAAAAGCGCTCCACTCTCCGGCCCACGGGCTCGATCGGGATAGTTTAATCCGGCGTCGACGATTTTCCAGGCTTCCCGGTTAAATCCGGCGGTATAGTGTAACGGACGACAATGACTGCGGTTAAGCGCGAGTGCAAACACGCGTTTTTCGCAGTTCCTCGCAACCTGTGCATCGAAGAGTGATGGTAACGAAGTAGGTCGCATCAATGGTCCTTCTGCACTGCCACTGCCGGCACTCTATCGCCCTCTGACCCACACTTTGCCAGGATGTGTATCGCGTCTAAGCGTCCGACATACCAGGCGGGAGCTGCGTTGGAAAACCATTTTAAACGAGGGAGCCAAAACCCGTCCAATAGTCGCTCTGACGAGAGGGTTTGCTTTCCCATTTCGGACTCCAGTTAGTATCAATGAATCGTCGGCTAAACTTAACGGCGTTCGCCGTTCGATTATGATTCTACGAGTAGAATCGACTGCGTGGGTGTGACAAGCGGATCAAGAGCGAGAGAGGGAGAGCGTGCACTCGTAAACGCAAGACTAGAAAATCCCCGGGGGATATTACTCGGCGGCGGGCTCGCTTTAATGTCGAATATATCTGGATTTAAGTAATATTCCACGGACGCCCTGAAATCGCAGCTTCGCGCGCGATCCTTCCCCCCTCAGGGGGGGCTTCGAGATTTGATATTCCCTGGCGGAAGATTTATGCGCACTCCTCGTCCCCATACACTCGCCGAGAATGTGCCCGCTAGACTTTCTAGCCCGGCTAATAAAAGTAGCCGCCACTAAGCTCGCTGCTCTTCGATCTCCCTCGGCTCGAAAGCAGCAGTCAGGGATGAAATATTCAGGGCGAACTATGCTCGCGTGCGCTGCGTGTACACGCGAGCGCGCGTCGCTCCTCGTTAAACTTATCGGTCCTATCGTTGCTCCAAATAGTTTCGCAGCTAAGATACCGAGGAGAGAGAGTGAGCTACGGTCACGTCTTATCACCACGTTGACGGCGCCCACAGGGATACCTATCTTTCGTCGATATATCGAGCGACAATGGCAAGCGCGCGAGGCATCAGCCCACCGATGACGAATCGCACTGATAGCGCGCGTTACCCCAACTCGAAATCCCAACGAGGATCGATCAAGGATATATCTCGCTGACGAGAATAGAAAGCCGGCCAATTGTTAATTGGTATATACAAGCGTCACTCTCGGAGGGTCGCGTCTTTTACCTGACCAAGTAAAGAAGACATTGAGAAAGACACGGCGTGCCAGTGGGACACCTCTTGCCTTCTGCGTGGTGTCTCATGCTGCAGGATTCCCCGATGACGGGCTGGAGTCTTGAGGACTGGAGAGAGATTACTGCCGATCGGAGCGAGCACCAGGTTTCGCGGGTCGGAAATTCGAAGTTCGGAGGGACCTCCGGAGTGAGAGAGTGGTACGGTGGACAGGTCTTTATGGTGGCGCGTTCGACGACGGACTGCGCGCCGCTTTACCCCAGGAGAATGTGCCCTCCCTCCTTCGGCCGACCACGGCGCGCTTCGGCCTGCGCCGCTCGCACACGTGACTTTCAACCCTTTCCTGACTTCTCCTACTGACCGCACGCACACACTCGCGCACCACACTTTTTCTTTCTCTCTGAATTCCGATTCCTCGAATATCAGTAAATTCCAGTTTTCCGCACGATATTAAATTTCTGCTTTTCGGACACTCGTTAATTCCAGCTTTTATTCTCGATATACGTCCATCAAAGGGGAAGAGTTGTTACCACATTTCTCCAGGGTTCCGCGTAGGTCCAAAGGAATCGTACGCGGGAAAAGGAGCAAGGGCGGGCAATTAGCCCGCCAAATTATGAGCACGTACCACTAGTTCTCCGCCGTGCCGGAAACGTCTGTATCGCTGATGGGAGATTGCACGCGAACACCACCTCCCTCGCAATCTCGTTATTCTCGGATGGTTAATTACGGAAGAACCGTGCGATCCCCGGGACGATAGCCCGAGTAAAAACGGCGATAAACTGGCGCGAGGGAAGCGGAGAGTACCTGCCGCCCGGAGGAAAGGGGTTGGAATGGGGCGAGGGGTGGGTGTCGAGATCGAGGCGAAAGCCTGGGGAAGAAAAATGGGGAACGGCACTCTCATTCGCAAGCTACGTGTACATATTCGCGCTAATTACACGCGTGGCCTTCGGCCCTCTCGTCCCGCGGAGAGCGGGTTTTAACACATTGTTGACCGGCCCACGAGAGTCCACTCGTGCTTGGCACATTTCTAATTCGCCGGAGGAAACACCTGGCCGCTGCGCGAGCCTCTCCTATCTGGAGCGTGAGAGAGCGATTAGTTCAACCCCCTCGGATGCGATGCGTCTTCGAGATAAGGCACGCGAGACATTTCCGCGTAAGTTAAGGCTTCCTGAGAGGTTTGCGGGAATGGAAAGCCAGATATGACAGATTAGGGATACAATTTTACCGCGCGAACCTCCTGAAATCGAAGCCACTGCGGAGAATGTAGATCTGACTTTCCCGGTGAAAGCCTGGAATCCTTCGGAGGCTAATGCCAGGTTGATACCTGGCAGGATCTGCGAGGCCAATCAACGGGATAAATGCAGCACGAGTCCGTGTGCGAGCTGTCCACACCCTCGCCGGGGCGGAATTGGGTCGTTGGGAAAGAAAGTTGGCGCAAATATAGTCGAGGGGTGTCGCGACTCGGTGCCGCGCTCAATTAGGAAGGTAATCAGAGCGCGCTGAAATATTCACCGGCGGGACCTGCCGATCGTCGCCGTCGCACCGCCCGGAACCACCAGGGCTTCGACTAACTACGCCGGCAATTTACGAATTCCCCGTAAAATTGTCCGCTCCTCGGCGCATTCGCGATGGCCGTGAGATCGGCAGATCGCGCGCAAGGGCTACATAATTAGTCCGAGAAAAGTGGCCGAGTTCCCAGGAAACTTCTCACTCGCAGGCCCGTGTCAACAGTCGACTTTATAGCGAAATTAGCATTGAATCGAGCCCTTTCCACGGGGAGACCGAAGGTCACTACGAATTAAGACGTCCAGGTCGATCAGATATCAAAGGAGAATTATCTGAATTACGCACGACATTTCCCACAGAAGCCACTTTGGTCTGCGAGCGACTCTTCCTTAATGTGGGAGAATGAGTCGGGTAATTGAGCCCTGGAAATGACCATGTCTCTTTCCTGCGGGATCTCCACTCGGCATCGTGGAAATGCATTAATTTCCTTTGTAATACGACATTTTCCCTCGTCCTTCTGTTACAGGCCGGAGGGCTAGGTGGTTGCTGGAAATAGATGGAACTGTCCATTCGGAACTGCTACTTTGCCCGAGACCGGAAGCCGGTGTAATGTAATGTGTCTCTGTTTAACTCGCGCGACACCACTAATTAGGAAGTTCATTCGCCGATTCACCTCTCAGTCTCTCCGCGCCGCATGTACCATGCTTTCATTACGGCGCGGCCGGTACAAATCCCGTGGTAATAGTACATACACGCGGAGGCAAGGAAGAATTTGACGGGGACGAAGCTTCCAAAGGAAAGTTTCGCCGGACATCGAGGAACTCGGTTAATTAACCTTTCGTTGTGAGGCAGCGCTGGCCGGAGCTAGTGCAGATACTTGGTACCAAGTTCCTGCACGTCGGTGGCTCGGATCTCGTGACGGGAGATAAGGAGGAAGGAAAGTGAATCTAAGGAGCCGGCTCTTTCTGGCCTCGGCTAACAAGTCCAGCTTCCGTGAGAGTGGCCCCGGCGAAGAGCGCCGCTCGATCGGATCGAGAAACCGAAAGTGAAGTTAACAGTTTCCCCTGGCAGCCACCCTGCCAGAGCGGAGCCGACCTCTCCCTCGTCTCTGTGACTCAAGCCGTTCAGACTCTCTCTCTCTCTCTCTCTTGGTCTATCGTGTCCGGTCACGAAAGAAAGCACACGAACAAACGATACTTATCGAGCGCGGGCTAGCTCCGTGTCAAACGTGTGCCACGCCGTGCGCTACGCGAGACACGAAAGCCCGTCGTTAAAGTCGCCGTTAAGTTAGCAATGCAATCGCAGACTCTACCTCTCCAACGCCCGGCTCCGCCATTCGACCCAACGGTGCCTTCTGGGATTTTAATGTATTGTTTAAAGCCACTAAATACCACGCGCCTGTGTTCGACCAGTAGCAAAACAGACACTGTAGATATTTCTGCGAAGAAGTTTCTCTGAAGTCGCATCTCCCCCCATTCCCGGTAAGAAGCGCACTCAGAAGTTGAATGATACCAGGGATTTCTTTAATCCCGTTAGAACTGCAGAGTCCTATGTGCACCACTTCACCCTTTAAGGGTCGAGCGTGTGGACTTTGAAATTCCAAGAGAAGCCGAGGGAAGCTGATAGCAGCGAGGCTAGAGTGCCGATAGCTATGGGGAGCGACTGACTCATAATTCAGAGCTTATTGAACAACCTGCCACGGTTACTATAGGAACCCCAGGTGGAAATGGCGACAACAAGGGTGCAGCCCGTTCCGCCGCGAGCAGCCATGAAAGCCAGATTCTAGGAGGCTCGTGGAACGATTATGGTTCCAATATAGGGATATAGTCGCATCAAAATGATCGGGAAAATCAAGCCGCTGCGAGTTCGCTATCTTCGCAAATCGCCGAAACTTCCCACATCATCGACACCCCCCCGACTTTTCATTCCCAATTCTCCCTGTAGCTTGAATGTCTTTGGAGTACGGACGGGTAAGTTGGCCATTCCGAATAGCAACTTCACAGCTTTACACTGAAGTATGTTGGACAGAGAGAGAGAGAGAGAGAGAGAGTACAGGGTTAGTCACGTGCCTTTTAATCATCCCCTTCGCACTCGAGTTCAAATTATTTCCATTATTGGTACATTAATGATATTATAAATAATATATATAATATACAACATGTAATATCATAAATAATTGATATTATAAATAATTCTCAGTGCGCGGAAAAGCTTCGGCAAGGACTCCTTTTATATTAATATTATTGAATCTCGTATAACTATTACAGTTCCAACGTCCTATATCCACCATGAGCGATCGAAAGCCAAGCGAATCACCCTGTACGTGTGTAGATAGTTGAACGAAGTGTCAAAGTTGCCGGTAGAATGTAGGCGCAACAGCTGGAAGCGCAGCTCAGGCTTCGGGCATCGATGGGAAGCAGGCTGCTCGGGCAGCGAGCCGTAGCCGGAAGTGAGGATCGTTACTCCGACTATGTAGTTTGTAGTATGTAGCCGGACCGGCGAATCCTCCACCGCATAAATACCGTCCGCCTACAACGGCAACCTCCCATTTGCCTCTCGCTGCCGTGCGAATTCGAGCGTGCGATACCGTATTATTCCGTCGGCCGGATAATCCGCGGCCTCGTGCGGCCCACGGACTGTTTAAGAGCTGCGGTCATCGCGGATAACAGGGGGTGTTACACTTAATTGGGGCTGCGATGAGCTAATGTGGTCAGAGCGCGCGCGAGCTGTTGTATGTACTTGCTCGCGGGATGCTCCGCTGGAGACACATCTGGTTGGGACGTAACTGCGCGGCCGGGTGTGGAAAACAACGGCGGGACGAGCGTGACAGGAAACACCGCTTTCTGACATTCCGATTATTCTACTGTTCCGCGAGAAGCATGGAAGTGGATTCGCGTGGAAGGACACGCGCGATAGTAATAATAGGATTAATAAAAGTAAAAATCAATAAGAATTCCACGTGGTGGAATATTGAAAGGAGCTAGAAAACAATTGGTGATAAGTGGGATGACTATGTATAAGGCCAAGGACGGACTTAATGCCCGCCGGTGGCCATAAATCGTCCGTGACTAGAAAACGCGCGAGAGAGTCGGTCGATAGCGACACTGTGTGTGTGTGTGTATGCGTGTGGTATAGCTAGCGGGGTAGCAGCTGTACTCGCTGAAAGTCCATTACAACCTCGTGTAATGTGCATTATAACTGCGGAGCCGGTCATCCATCCATTTTTCACCGATTAATTTCGTTGCCCGCAATACCGTCGCTCAGAGAATTCGCTCTCGGACAGCACAGCTGGGATGATGCGCCCCCGGGCCATTTAAAATGCGGCCACACCACTTGCTTTTTATTACCGACCCACTCCCCCCTGAATCGGAGATAATTGTTTGCACGGTGAAAGCGCTTAATTTGTATTTCATTCGCGGTCTGCTTAATAATAATTAGTATTTTCGAAGCACAACCTTGTGTTAGTTCGCGCAGAGTAAAAATGCTCGCGTGACATTTGTTCGCGGAGTATGCAATCAGCATCCCCTCGTTTGTTCATTACGAGGGGTTAACAATTAAAGGGGAATGAGAATCTAGCCCCAGGCGATGAAGATAAAGATAGGTGAGACTCGGAGAATCTGGTAGCAGGTGCTTCTTTCTAGGAAGGGGAGGCAGGACTATAGGAGAACGATAAAAGCAGGTTACGTCAGGGTTCGTTCCTTTGGAGTTTGGTTGGTAAGCAGAGGGGGGCGAGGGGCGACTGGATAGTGTCCAGAAAGTATCTCTTTCTTCCCAGGACAGGAAGCAGAAAGTCGGCTTCGAGCAGGTACGCTGGAATGTCTTTCGGCGTTGCACCCTTGGAATTTCTTCCCACGGCCACTAAACCCTCGAGATCCTACGTCTGCATCTCTCGATTGGAGGACCTCCAAGTACCCATTCGCCGGAGTTCCGATGATGACTCTCGACGAGATGAGCCCGCGACTATATACATACTCGCCGCGGGATTACTAGTTCCGCTCGCCTATTATTTCTTCAAATGTTCGATGAATTATTGTTCCACTGATATCCCAACCCAGTGTACTGGGTTTAAATCGAAACTGCCAGATCGACTGGGTTTCTATATACGAGTGAAGCCGAGAGCGTTTCAGCCCGAAGAAACTGCATTGGAAAAAGGAACTCGGGCGTAATGATAAATGCTTCTGTCAGAAAGGAAAACCTTTCTTCGCTGATACAGCTTATAGCTTCAGTCCGGAGAAGGGAATTCTCGCAACTCTGTAGAACCACCTTTTTCACATCGCAGACTTTGGCTGCTTGGCATAGGTTCATCTGACGATATTGTAGAATACGTTCGCCAAGCTTTTAAGGAGACATCGACGTCCACCTAATCCTTGGGGGGCTTGACATTTTGTAAATCAAGAAAACGCAATGCACTCGCGTACTTATGAAATCCGGCAATACATAATTGCTGGAGGACGAAATTCTCGGTGTAAGTGCAGTGGCTACTAGTTCCCTCGTTTCATCATGTCTTTCTTGTAAGCCGGCGTACTTAGCACCTAAGTAGATTGCAAAAGGTTTCCACTCCGCGTCGCCTCCTCGACCTAGTCTTCTTTCCTCGCTGCGATATTTCACAGTTTAAGGAGAAAAGAGGCCGAACAACAAATTATCGGGGCTCTCAGAGTCGAACGAGTGTAGAGGTTTCTCTCAATACCATTGTGAGAAAGATCAGAGAATCTTCAACTGCCTAGAGTCAACAAGAAACCCGCTCATAAATTGGCTCCCAGAGCTCATCTTCTCTCTTATAAATTACCTAGCGGACAAATCTTGTACTCCCAATCAACTAGTAATTACCAAAGGACCCGCTCGCCTAAAAATCTCTAGGCGACGAGATCGATGATCGTAATTCGATAGCGGGAAGGTTGCGGGATCGGCTGACTCCTCTCGGTGGCCGAGGACAGGGAACATAAGAACGCAGGATAATCCAGGCACAGGATTATCGAGCTCCTCGCCACCGGCTTCCACGAAGCCACCACTGGCCTTCGGAAATCCGGATGAACTTTTTTATGACAAGGCGGCGATCTAATGCCTTCTCGTCGAGGTAAGCCCCACTACTATTCTATTCACTAGAAGCTCATTATAGCGCCATTTGAGGATTAACAATTCCCGGTATTCCTCAGGAACTGATTGTACATTTCTCGAAAATTCATTAACTTGAAGAGTGGAATGAGACAGTCTTCTCCGAACGATTTCCACTCTAATAAGCTAACAAGCCCAACAGAATATAATCGGAGCACTTTGTTTTGGGGCTGACTTTTGGCGGCGCGGCGTCTGACTCTGCAAACCTGGGGCTTGCGTTTCAAAGGACGATGGATCAGATGGCAACAGGAGACAGAGCCGGTAACGGGATAACACGAGATATTAATAGTCCTGAGTTTACCTTCGGCACGAAAGGGCCGAATTACTGCTAGGGTCAGGGCTACTAGGTGTGCGCACAACCGTCCGACCTTGGTCGATCTCCCTCGCCCAGTTGTACCTATGACCTATCAGCAGTTCCACCAATTTTTCGCACGCCATACCCGATATCTATATGTATGTATATATGCCCACTCAATTACTGGTTCTCAAAGGGCGTCGGATTACAAGCTATCGTTCTGCGACTAGATTTCGCGAACCCGGCAATCGAGCCCTCGCACACACAGAGCCTCTGTATTTCCACAGAGGCTTGAAATCCGGCGCAGAAACGAGCAACCGGCGCCGGAACTCAGTAAACCGCGGGGAAATTAGCAGGCGGTGCCCTTCGCTCTTGATTTTTCCTCGTCAGTTCGTCCGAGGAAATTAGTATCTCGCCGAGCCCTCGGACGGCAATGACAGTCGTGATTGTCACTGCAAATATGTATTAGTCAATGAAATGATAACACCCTCGAAAATAGAGGGACGGTTTACATATGGGATTCGATGTTTGAGTAATTGAATACGCCCGTTAAAATGTGACTCGGTTTCTGTAAACAGCGCGGCGGTGATGTAGTTGGAAATAATGGGAAGTGATTCCGAATTAAACTATCCGGTTGCGCTACGGTTTCCGTTATACTGTGCAGTGCACTCGGTCAAGCCGTTTCAGGCGAAACCATCCCACTTCATCCCTTTAACGACCGCCCGGCCATCATTCTATATCCCGCGAGTATTGTCCCCGTGATTTTATTCCACCATTCTACCGGATCCTCTGGCGAGCAAAGCCTCTGAAAGGGGCTTCCGATGGGATTCCGACATCGGCTCGAAATCTAATGAAAGCAGTTCATCGCCGGTCGCGCTGAAAGGATTATGAGTGACTATTGCAGAGTCGGGCGCCTTAAACGGCCAGTGGGCCCCAACTTTTCCAACGGAATAGAATGCGAGTGTCACCGCGCGCGCGTGCGGCCTCTCGGGGGGAGATTCAGCATTTCACGCGTGGCTCGCCGTGGAAAATCGCGGCCGACGGCGAGTGAGTGTGTGTGTGTGTGCCGAGTCTCGCAAAAGTGGCGTAGGACAAGAAGTTTCCGGGCGCGCGCGCCCGCCAGAAAAGAGAGTGAAAAACAGGGAAGCGCAGTTCACCGAGACTTTTGATTAAAGTGAGTGCATCTCCAACTGCGAGAGCGCGTCGCTAGCAAAGGGCGAAAGAGCCACCAGCAGCACCAGTAGCATACCGGCTCTACGTATACGTATATATGTACATATATACATGCATAGTATACGCGCTGGCTCTGAAAGTCGACAGGTTACCGCACGAAAAAGGTCACCGAAATGAAGTGCTGGCTGGCCAGATATACTCCGGAATGGCACGAAAAATATGAGAAATGCATCGCGAGGTGTACTTGGCCGGCTCGATATACATGTATGTTCGCCCTTCGGAGAGAACGCAGGGAGGGAGAGTATGTTGGAGAATATCGATACGATACGCAGTAGGTGATAGTTCATTAAGGGGCTATTGGTGCGCCGAGGGCCAAGGAAGCACCGATATAGTTGGCTCGATGCAAACAGTCGATAAAATGAAAAGCTCGCCAATCAAAGCGCACTCAAGAGCACTCTCGTTACCAGTCTTTATTTACCTCCACGCCCGAGTGATGGCAAACCTGTAATTATACGAAATTAAAAGCACGCGCTCTGCGACTCCTACCACTCTCGCCGCGCTCCTTTCCCGAGAACCAATTCGTTTCTAGGAAAACAGGCGGCGGAAAAGAGTTGCTTGACGAGTAAACCGAGGGAAAAAGACGAAGGAAAATGGAAACAATCTCTAATGGAAAAGACACGGAGGATATCGGCCCGGCCGGCGCAGAGGAAGAGGGGGATTTTAAATTTCGCCTCTCGGCTCGACAGCCATAAGTTTGATAAACCAACCCTCTCTTCATCCCTTCCGGGACTCCGGCGGGAGTCCTATACATACTCCTTCTTTTTCCCGGGGGCTAATTTAACTTGCAAATACCACCACCTTAGCTCATGGCAGGGTTTAACGAGTGATATCGTCGGATGCAATTTTAAACACGTGTTCGGCCTCATGGAACAAGTGACGCATACCACCCCAGGCGATATTACCCCAGGTGCCAACAATCCGCTCTACGTCCTACTCAGCGCGGAAAGTCAAAGGCTGCTCTTGACATTTTTTTGCGAAACTCAGCAAAAACTGTGGAATTTACAAGGAATTCCTCTTTTCTTTCGCCTTCTTAAAATAACGAAAAAGGAGGCTTGTGCATTACGAAGGTCTAACATGGTAGTCGGTCTCTCGGGTAGCTCAGGCTGCTTGTACTCCTTTCTCGAAGGGTAGATCCGGGAACTGGTGTTCCGGGGATTCTTACGGTGGTATGACGACGTGAGCTAGAGACAGGGAATATCCTGGTGGGCGATAGAAAGAGGGCTCGCGAGGCACCCGATCGACGTAGATCGTGAAGGAGGACGAGGGGAAGAGACGCACTCGTGGAAGCGCGCGGTGCCGGGCAAATCAATTTTCCGTAGCCCGTAGAGTTACCCTCGTCCTCTCCCTGCTGGCGCTCTCTACTCTCCCGTCTGCGTGCACCGGCACCGGGAGCGCCCGCTAGAAGAAAGGAGAATGAATATCGACGAGAGCCCCCGCCGCGGAAATTGCACAGAAAAACGAGAACGAGCGAGGCACGACGACAGTGACGAGGCGGAAAACTATCCCCCGAATGATGCGCGCATCCACTCGATCGTGACGAATTTCCCCGCCGGTTATCCGTACGTGCACGTCCGACTCGAATAATCCGCGCTTCGAGCAACTCCAGCCTGAGGCATTGGCTCTCCGACAGAAATTCCTCTCGAATACCCTGAAAAACTCGACTCAACTCGCCGTCTCCTCCACCGCACACTCACCCGCGAGCACTGCCAATCATTCCAATACATTCGAGTCACTTACCGCTCGCCCGCGCACTTCATTTTTAAACTCCAAACTTTCTTTATAACTATGTATACCCGAATCGAAAAGATTCTGATGCGAGTGGTTTGGCATTGGCGAGGAACTCACTCGCAAGTAATGACGGGGAGAGCAGGATTGCATAAGAGTATAGCACCGTAACGAGGAAGCGGAGACGGCGTAACAGGAGTCGCCATTCGGAACGGCGGCCGACGGCCAGCAAGGAAGTGCAAGTACAAAGGGGAGTCGAGTATATTTAAATGGAAGTAATGCATGCCAGCGGGAAAGACGAGCCGACACGTAATGGCTAAGGAGTATAACGCGATGGATTACACAGCGCGCGCGCGCGGAGGTGGAAGACCCGTTGCGCAACGCGAGTTATTTCACCTGGTGCGCGCCGATTATGTGTACTAGAGCACCGATTACCCTCGGCCGCTTAGTCTCATCGAGGGAATCCTTCCCCGCAATAAGAGGAACGCACCGCGATCAATAATGAGAAATCACGCTCTTACAAGAGCGAACAACTGACGCTCCGCATCGAATCCCGGACTGCCCGGCGAGAGCCGTACGGGAGTCCGGAGAGGGCGAAGTTCGTGCCGTTGAACTCTCGGGATCGCAGGAGAGTGCTCGCCAATGATTTTATTCAGCGACACACGGTGGCCCCGTGCATTCCACCGTCGCCGAGATAAAAGTCAATCCGTGAGAAAAGACAGTATACCTACACCGATTTAGTCGAGCATGCATGCGCACCCCCCTCGACCCCCCGGCCGCCGTTCTCCACGGCGTCCCCCGCTAATTTTCGCGCGACTACTGCTTCCTTATGCCGCGGGGAACGGGTTCGTCTATATAGTATGGCTTCGTGATACCCTATACCCTTTACTGAATAGGTGAACACACCGAGAGAGTGCCCGGAGTGCCGTGCCTGGCACTCCAATAAGTAGCTGTATCCCATTGGGGCCCCAACTATTTATCGGGGGCGGGTGGTTTAATTAAAAAGAAAATTACAAAGCCAATCATCGGGATTCCCCTTTATGAAATAATCCGAAAGGGTCGCGCCAGCAGGCGCTGCGGCTGACTCGCGAAATGAAACGGCCCGATCATTTGATAATGCTAATAGGGCAGGGATTTAGCGGCAATCGGATCGGGCGTAATCCAGGTGGGTTCGATTCAAGAGAGAGAAAGAGAGAGGGAGAGGGAGGGCGAGGCAGGCAGCCGGGCCGATAGGAATGTGCCATAAAAGCGTGTTGATCGCTCGAGCGTTAAATCGCTGATTAGAGGAGGCCGACTCTAGTAATGGAACGGAAGCCACTTGGAATAGGCGGGCGAGCGTCCGGGGCGAGGAGAGGACTATGGCCCGGGCTTTTCTAGAAGCTGTCACCGCGGCCCTCTATGATTAATTGGCCCCCGGCTTCGAGGGATGCTACCTCCGCATCCTAAGTCCCCGAAGATTACAATTCCAGGCCTCGGTCGAGACGTAGCCGCCGGTGCCGCCGCGTGTCATCGACGTCGGTGGTCCAATCGAAAACAGATTTATCAGCGCGCACCCGCGCCCGCTTCGACCATCCTTAGAAATTCTCGACTCGCTCGCACTCGAATCGAAGCGATGTTACGTGTTACGAGCGACACCTTCCCTCCGACATCTTACTCTCCACGGGCGCGCATTTCCCGGCTGAATGGCTCATTTCGCTCGGGCGCGATTGGCGCTGAAAGCGCGTTTCATCCACGGCTCGATGAAATCCCATCGAGAGCGATTGGATTTGGCGCTTGGTCGGCAACGGAAGCCGGAATAATCTCGGCCGAACGAAAACAGTAGGCGCGGATGCGGCGGTGCGACTGCTTTGAATATAAGCATTACTGCTTGTCGATAGCAGGGCGGTTTGTTGTGCTGGGAGTATATCTGGCGGGAGCAAAGCCGAACGGGTGATTTCGGCGCCGAGCTTAAAGCCGACATCGCAGTGCGGGGGGGGGGGGGCGAATATGTGGCGGGGAACTATCGAGGCGGGAGCGAGCGCGATTCTGCGGTTTCGGGCTTCGAAACGAAAGGACACTCGATGGATTGCGCGAGGGTATCGAGTGTCCCGCAGCTACGAAACACCGTTGCCACGAAATGCCAGATATCGCGGCCCTCGCCGAACCCGCCGAACCCGCCGAACCCGCGTCTCCAGTGTCGAATTGCAACGTCGGCCGGTTCGGCGCGCGACCAAGCCCGGTTTACATTAATTAAACCTATCCCCGTGGACACTTCGGCCGGGACAACCTGTTTTTTATTCGAGCCGACTAACTATAGCCTGTGTCGAACCCTCGCGCCGCAAACGACAGCCCGACTCACGTCCAACCCACCTTGACGTTGTCACCGGACCTACCTTCTTCCTGCCCTCTCGATTCGAGACGCCAGAGACAACCCACTCTTAATACGCCCGGTCGCTCTCTCCGCAAATATTAAAGCACTTCGCTATAAAACGGCCGAGTAACCACGCGATAATACACGCAATCCCCGCGGGGACCCAGAGCGATGAATTCAACCGGGGTTGAATTATTCGCCCGGGCGTCCAGGGGTCGCCGCCAAGTTCGTAATGTCAATTTGGAGCTTCAATTGGTAGTTTGATCGCTTCGCGAACCCCTCGGACGCTCAGAGTACCAGGGGTGCCTGGCGGGACTCTCGGCAGATATAAATCTGCGCGTGGAAAATTACACTTTCGCTAATCGCGACCCAGCACTGCGCAATCTCGCCGGGGCTTTCCACTCGGCAGACTCCGTTTCCATTGTCATCTCGGTGATGGTTATAGGCGGCGGTCGCCTTGATTTTACGCCGGCTTATATAAATCGGGCGAAATTTCAAAGGAAAACGGAGCCGCCCGTCTCACTAGCATTCGATCCTTGAATCCCGGGAGCGGAGCGTGTCGCCGAGTACAAGCTGTTTCATGGGAGCTTTGCGTTCCGCGACATGCACACTCGTCTAAGAAATAAACCCGGGATAAAATCTGGCCGACTGCAGGAGGCGAAACGCGTTAGAATGCGCGGTGGAAACGGCTACCGTTTGTTACACACCGCTGAAATAAAACCCCGGGATATATGAGCCCGCTGCTGTTGCTACTGCTTTTGTCCGTCCTCCTTTTTCCCTCGTGTTCTCGGTCGGCTTTGGCGAAATGGATGAGAGGAACTCGATGTATGTACGCCCACGCACACGCGAGAATGGCGGCGGTACTTCCGATCTGGACTCGAATAACTTTTAACCCGACGAGCAGTCATTCTTGAACGGTCAGCCGTAATTATTAGAACTCGAAATATCTTACGGTCAACAATGATAGAACGAAGTATTACAAAATCAGTGATAAGTATTCGAGGAATCCTGGGCATCAATAATAATAATCGAAGAATGTTCGAATATTTATCTTCGTTTTCCATTGGTTCGGAGGCTCTAGGCGAAAGAGAGGTGAGATAAAGTCACTAGAATCGAAGTTTCCATTCGATTATCAGAGGCAAGGATATTAGAATGAGTCGCGACACGCGTGCGTGGCTATGACAAGCGTTGAAAGTGGGCGTAAATGTCGTTACCAGTGGAAAACAAGCTCGACGAGATTCTGCAATTTGATTCCGCGCAACAGCGTTGATTCCGCGTATCCCGCCCCGGCGAAAAGGTCCGAATAACGCGAGGGCTGAACGGGGAGAGAGGAAGCCCGAGGGGAAAAGCCTCTTCCGATTGCATGGAGAGTTCATCTTTCGTTCGGCAAAAGGGCGAGCCGCAATGAGAAATAGGTCATTTCACAGCTAAAACCTCCTTCACCGGCTCCCGTGAGTCGAGGGACACAGAGAGCATGAGGGTTTCTAGTAGGTCCGCTTGAGACCCTTCCCTTTATATCTTCTTCGGCCCTTCACCCCTCTCATCCGGTCACTAGGGTGCAGTACTTACTTGCTACTGGAGACAGTGACAGGTAGCTTTGAAGCAAAAGGGACAAGTATCACGGGACATACAAGAATAGCCATCGTATTCCCGTAAAAAAACTATTTTTTTAAAAGAATTTCTGTAAAATTTCACATGTAAGGATTATTATGTGAAAGTTTAAAGAAATTCTTTAAAAAAGACAAGGCTCACATATGGAAGCTTGCAATCGATAATTCTCATCTGGAATCTCAAACTACCACCCCGAGGACTTTGATCATTTTATTCTGATACAATTCTAGCATTATTCTCATTGTATCAGAGGAAGAATTCTGTCACAAAGACATAGTCTGGAGACAGCATTCTTGAGCGACCAAGCCGCCTCGAGCCTTCAAGAAGGAGGCTCAGCTATCTCCCGAGCAAGAAGCGAAGCCAGAACAGAAGCGGAACTAAACAGCTCCCACGAATTTTCATTCGCGAGCCACAGAGTTTAGTGAGACTGCGGCTTAGGAAAAACTCTCCGCGTGATTGGATGTAACACCCAATCGATCATCCGAGTCCTAACCTGGATAAACTGGAAATCGTATATCTATAAGGATAGAATATCCTTCTCGAGGAGCAGGATGCAAGGATATATCCAGCGAGAGGACCGTTAGAAAGTATAACGAAGCAATAGGATCATATCGCATGGACCACCGAGCGAAATAGCGCTGCGACGATCAAACGCGATATGCATACATTAGCCAGGCTGGAGCGTGGAACTTCAGTCCAGACACAATTGGCCGCACTCAGAGTTCAGCTGACGATGCCGTGAATCCGAAAGTCGCTTGAATTGCAAATCCCTAACTTGGGCGCATCCTGCAGCCGGAACTTCCTTACGGCGCCCGGAATATCTACCAATTCCTTAGCGCCCATTGCCACCGCGACGTGTGAAATTGCCCTAGCATTAATGCTATTAAAATGACGCGGTGAAGACGGCGGCGTGGGTTTAGCATTAGGAGTCGAGAAGGGTTTCGAGGACTCACTTTCTTGTAGATCCACTTGATGCTCCTGCTGAATTTCGCCATCGGCGAGTCGTCCACGAGGAAGCACTGGACTTCTTGCTCCTCCTGGAGTTCGTCCTCCTCCTCGCACTCGTATCCTTCGGGAGTCATTGCCGCGTCCAGTTCCGGCGACTCGCACGATTCGCTGTCCTCGCTGTCGACTGTTGCTTCCGAGTACTCGGTGATGGTCGATAACCTCCTCGAGGGGTCGCAAGATCGTTCCATTTTGCGAATGTGTGATTAATCGATCCTCGCGAAAGTCACGAAGAAGCCTGTCAGAGTAACGTCATATCCTGAGAGGAAATGGAGCCTTCGGCTGCCGCGTTGGCCGATAGTCCAGCACGCGTTCAATTAGATGCCCTCGAGCCCACCACCGATTCCCCTTAATCTCGGCTAGCGTGGAAACTCGCGATGCTTTCAGGACTCCATCCAATCAGGTTTCGATCTTCAGCGGTGCACTCTCATAATTCCGGCCGGGCTATCGTACAGCTAGACTTTCCGGATCCAACAACCAACACTCCGAGAGTGGAGTAGACGTTGAAAGGTCGACGGATGGTGGAAATGGTGATTTGTTTATCGGATCACTTGATAGAGAGTATTTAGCTAGGTCGACCGAACCGTTTTCGAGGAGGAAGGGCTAAACGAACCCTTAAACGGGCGTTGGTCAAGCAGGATATTCGTCCGTGCTGGAATACACGCATTTCCACTTAGGCCTCCGCACCGTCTCCCTCGTACTGATCCTCATTCTCTCTCTCCCTCTCTCTCTCTACTATACACACATCTATCCCTCACACTCTTTGACTCACAGACAGAGAGTACACCATGAAAACGGAATAGAAGCAGCGGGTTTCTAGTACCTCTGGATAATCCGCGCAGTGGAATCCCTATCCGTCGAGAAATAGTTAATCTAGTGTCTGCGAAGCGGTCGAGAAATCATCGGACATGAGATCGGATAGGCTGGTGGTCGCCCGGTCGGGATATGAGGGGGCGCGAGCGTTTCCGAGTCGAGTAGTACGGCATTAGCCGGTCTCGCGTAAAAGCACGTATGGGCTCGAATAATAGGATGAAAATTCGATAGCCGAGCCGCGTGTGTACTTATTGGGAGCGTTCGCGTCAGGATCGATTAATCTCGCGCCCGCTCCGCGATATACGTACACCATCGCCACGTGCGCCAGGGTCAACGACCGGCGAGCGAACAAGCGCGGTGTACTCGAGCTCCAATTCGCTCGAGATATATTTCGATACTTTCGTAAACGCGCTCTTGTCTAAGGAAAACATTTGAAAAACGTGTACTTGGGTCGGAAAGCACACTTGGCCTCCAATGGCTCGAGCTATCGAGAGTGCTGGGTGGCTGCGTCGAGTGTAGAGTCCTTAGGTCGCCCTTGTATTGACAAAACATTTCGCGGCAAGCATTTCGTGGCGAGCGGACTCCTAAAGAATTCCAAGGATTAAGCTCTCCTCGCACGGGACCGGCCAAGCTCCTCTTTAATTTAAATGTCGCTTCGGCTCGCGCGCCCGGGAATAATTAATTGCAGCGCGCGGATCGTCGATCCGACGAGGATAGGACGGCGTGTCTGGCCGTGGTATTTACGGGATTCCTCCAAGTTGTACGATCACCACGAGACAAGCGATCGCGCGAGCGCGGCCGGCTAATAGCGCCGGCGGCCAGCCGGCTGCCAGCGGGAACCCTTTACCGAACCCCGGGCGCGCAACACAACTGACCCTTTCATGCCGTTCGATTTAAATGCCGCACTCGGCGAGCACCGCAAAAACCGAGAGCTTTCCTCGCGCGCACAATGCCGGCCTTTAACTCACCCGAAAACCCGAGAGCACCGGCAAGAAAGTTTTCTCGAGAAACATTCGCACACGCTACACTCTTCTTACGGCCCTTTCGGTTGTAAGGCCTGTAATGGACTGCGTCTGGTCTGCCGATGCAGAGGTCACTTGTATGCGGTAATCGGCAGCAGAGTATTTATGAGAATCACGCGGGAGCAGAGGAGGCTGGCCTGCGAGTTAATCAACGAGCAGTGTTTGAGATTGTTACGAGAATAATCCTAAACGATGACAAAACGTTGGATTATTAACGCGCGGGTTGGCAGTGCGGCGCGGGCGAAGCAGAGATTTCTCAAGATGGCTGAATCGGACGTCGTCGGCGCGTCCCGCCGATTTTTCTCACTCTCCTTTCTCCAATTACGCCGGAGGAACGATAATTGCCCTTAACGCGTTCTCGATCGGCCCGTTTCTTGCAGCAGGAATTCTCCCCCTCAATGGGAACGTTCCTCCTCCCCGAACCGGGGCCAATAAATAATCGACTCCGAGTCTAGCCGAGGAATTAATTAAAGGCCACGAGCCACTTTGCGCGTCGACGGAGACCGCACTATGGCTTCTGGCTGCAAAAATGCAAATGGCATTCCTCCAACGTGACACACACACACAGTCCCGCAAATCTCTTGAGTGCGACGTGTTCGTGCGAGTAGCGAATCTTAAGAAACCGTCACGACATTGGGCTGCGATTTATTCTTCGCTGGAGAAACAATCGATACTTCTTCGGCGGATTAGCGAGCGAAAGATCTCTCTTGATTTTCCAGCGGGGACCTTCTCGAATTCCAGTGAGTATTGCCGAGGGGACGGGAGTAAGGGGAAGGTCGATTTCCCCCGAAAATAGATGAGGCTTTCGTGCGACAGGAGAGGTTTTCCAGTCGCTCGGCCGCGTGTGTCCTCTCATTTTCACCGGCCGATATTACGCACACCTATTCCCGGGCGCAGCCTCGTTTCGGTATCGCGACAATTTCGTCATTTTAAATTAGCAACGCGGCCCAATTTCACGTGCGTCCGCGCTTGTTCCTCGTAATTTCATTCGCACCGGCAGTCGCACAAGATATTTGAATTAATTAAGATCGAGAGAGAAAGAGAATCGATTCGCAGTCAAAGGGAAAGTTGAAAGGAGCGAGGATAAATCAGTACGAGCCGGTTAATTACCACCACACGGAAGACGGGAGAGTAGCACTCGGGGAATCAAAAGCCGGCCCTCTATTAGCACAACACTCCAATATGTGCCGAAGTGTTCCTCACTTTCATTCACAATGTCAACAGAACCGTGAGCCGCGGCGCGGCTGAGACTAAGCAAGCGAGAGAGATCAGCAGCTCGACGCCCCCAAAGAGCTATTTCCGTTGGCACATGGAAGCAGCAGCAAGGTTCTCCTCGGCTCGGCATCCACTGGGAGTCTGTGGAACTCGTGGTCGTCCATGGTCACTGCTAGTCAAAGGTCAATTTCAGCCGATTGGCCCGACGCGTAACACTTTCCGAACACAATCAACTGGAACTGGCCGAGACTGGAAGCTCTCGAGCGAAGCTCTGCGCCTCCTCCAAGACACTGGGATGTTTTGACTAGGTGGTTTCGCCGGCCGCTGGCCAACTCGGCTGCTCTCAGCTCTCCTCTTTCTCCGGCTCTCTTTCTCCGCCGCTGCCTCTTCCGTCGACTGTATGACTACTTTATATTTAGTCGTACACACACGCCGTGCTTCATTCCCGATGGTCCGTTCGCGCTAACTCGGCGCTCCCAGCTGCCACTCCACCCACTGTTGCTCTTTAACCCTGGGAAACGCGCGCGCCTCCGAGGGAAACTCTCGAAAGCACATTGCTCGCGACCCTTTATACCTCAAAGCCGCGCTTTCAGCTAACAATTAACCTCCACTCTTACCAATTACCCGGATTCCACGGTAATCAAAGGGGGGTAGCGTGTGGAGGAGGCTTTCCACGGCGGCATTGAGGCAGGCGTCCCGGTAATCGGGCAAAACAGCTTGCGGACCGACTGGTTTCGCACTGATTAAGCTCTCGGCTACCCTGGAAACGGAACCGGTTGTCCGCCAGTTGGAAGGAGTTCGGACCGCTGAATTACATATTACCACTGGAAATGACGTGAGAGACTCTATAGTCTCAGGATATTACCCTCGCGCTGCCCTCAACCAACTCGCAGACACGAGATAAACATTTCACCAGCAGTGACAGTCCAGAAGTCCCCGTCACCATGGAACCCCGTGGAACTGGCGATCGCTCTATTTCCAAGCGGGCACCGTTAATTCGTCACGCGCAGCGCGCGACACAAGACGTGTTTTGCAGAATCAGTCTCATTAGGTTTTAAAGAGGGCGCGCTCGCTCGCCGCTTTTATTTGGAAGGCTGGTGCGTTGAAAAGTGGAGGTCAGAGCAAACAAGCGTATCTCTCTGGCAAGCGGGGCACGTGCGAGCGATAGGCATAGCCGGGCGAGTCGCGCCTTCGTTCTGGCACACGCCCACCACATACGCCACGCGGATCCCCCTGTGTCCTGGCTGGACACGAGGCTCATGCATATTCGGTAATCCACTTATTGGCCGCGTGTGTGTACACACAGCACACGGCCCCGTGGGGAGTCCAATTTGCGAGGTGAGGCCGCGGTTTTCGCGTGCTTCCACTTCCGATCACCAGCGAGCCCCGACGCCCCCTCTACTCTTCCCGGCCGCCAGCTCATTAACACAAATCTCATACCACACATTCACACTTTCCCTGCCAATAATTCGGCATCATTCAATTTCGCGTGTTCCCCTTCGCCGCGGTCGCACTCGGGCGAATTATTCTGGAAATCTGTACCGCGGAGGAACTGTAGCTCTCGGCTAGCTGGCCGCTCGGCCAATGGCCGCGCAATTTCCTAGTACCTTATCTGGAGCAGCTATCGGCACACGGCCGTGCATAACAGCACGTGTGGCTACCACTCGCAAAAGCAGACATACACACACACACACACACACATCATCCGGTCGCACCAGGATCCAGCGAGCGAGGAAGGAATCCCATTGCGTTTAGCGCGGAGACTCGTTGGATATATCGCGAGGGACACACCGAGAGAGATCCGTTCTGATTTATATCACCGTGGGTGCAAAAGCCCGCGACACCTACCGGCTCTCGGCGAGCGTGTGTGTGTAGGAGAGAGAGGAATACCAAGCTAGCAGGCTCATATGTATCCCATCACCCTGCGCATTATACATAGGGACCGGAAGAAAGGGTACATAGCTCCGACGTCGCTCGCGGTGTGACTCATTTCGCCTAGACATTACGGCCCTCCCGTAATTATGTTCCTCCATGGAACACACTTTATGCTCCGTGGAAGCATTCGCTCCCAGCGCTTCCCGCGTTTCCTGCCACTTGCCCGCTCCCGATGGTCCGCACTACTTTCGGTTATTATGGATATATGATTCCGCAACCACCGCCACCATTATCCGCCGTTAAACCGCGCGAGCTATGCGCGCAGACTTTATTTATCATCGAGGCAGTCGAAGCTAGACACTTTTATGGAGTCAGCTTTTAACGACACGCGTGCGAGACGATGATTTATCGTTCGCCGAGAGCATAAGAGTTTGCCCGGGGCGAACCTAGCCGAGGGATACGCCAGTTCCTCTCTCGCTACCCTTCTGCGCTATGTATGGAATTTATATTTGGATGAGTAAACTCGTAATTGCTCGGTTCCCGATGCAGTCTGGGCCGCTTAATTTGCATTCCAGGGAGAACAGCGCACATTTACCCCCGCTGGAGCGAGCGCCCCCTCTCTCTCTCTCTATTAATTGGCAAAGTAAGGCCGCGACGATACTCGAGGAGCGCGGAAGGAATTTGTCGTGCACCGACGATCGTAATCGTCCTAGTAGGATGTGATGGTACTGTACTCGAGCGACACGGCGCACAATGGCCTTCTAAAAGTCTCGACTGCAATTCCGCCGGCTGGCGAGTCCCCTCCCTGTATGATCCCTACACACACTTCCGCACTCTAGTGCTCGCAGACTATTACGCGGCGATCGTGCATCATTCAGCAGACGCACTCCAACGCACTTTGGCGCAAGGGGTGAGACCCTTCAATTGGCGCGATCACCCTCTCAGACGTCACTTGGCCCAAGGGCTCGGCCGATCTCCTCTCGAGCGCCTGCCGAACTCCACCGCAGAGAAGCGCTCTCTTTCTCGCCCGGTCCGATAGCGAATAGCACTGATCCACCTTCCGATACTCTCTCCGCCGCGGATTCCACCGAATTCGACGCAGCGCGAGCATGGAATCTTAGAAATAGCTTCAACGCCGACTAATGATAGAAGAGAGAGAGAGAGGAGGATAGTGGGTCAGAGGTGCATCTCGGTATGTAGGTTGCAACGGCGGGAGTTATACTCCCGCGGAGTTTATTCCACTGTGCTATAGATACAATTAAGTGTGATACAAGGCTGAAAGGCCGCCGGGGCTTAATTGTAACATTTACTATTGCGCCCGGTGCGATGACGGAATTGCGTTTCGCGGCCATTGGCCGATTATGATTTATGAGCACGAAGGTATAAACTCTAGTATACGTGGAGCCCGATTTCCCGATTAGTCCATCTGTTCTCGGGGTTGTTAGTTTAATTAACCGGACTAATGCTCTGGATTATATCCGTTTGGATTTAGGGAGAGGCGGACGTGGGCCCCGCCTATCTCCCGGAGCTCGATTGGAACAAGGGTTGAACGAGCAGGACCCTCTTCACGGAGGTGGTCCCTCGCGTCGAAAAAGTCGATGGTCCCCGTGAGATAATAGCGCATGGTATATCTCTCGAGTAACCAGGCCGTGCCATTAAAAGCCGATCCCACCTTGCTGGGGGAATCGTTGACCGATGACGGGATACGCGATCTCTCCACATCGGGATGACATCCGGCGCGATTGTCGGTTCGCTAGCTCGGGAAAGAGGAATCTGCCGGATGGAGCGGAACAAAGAAAGAGTATCTCCGACACATCTAACACTACCGTTAGCAACAAATCTTGATACGGTCGCCGCGCTAGTACTACACTCGTGAAGAAGACGAGGCCGATGAAGGGAGAGGGGAAGCCGAGCTACCTCTCAGCCAGCTTTAGAAGTTCGGTGACTGGTATCTCGTCTAGCGGCAAAGACTGTGGCCGCGTGGAGAGAGAGATCCTCGTACGATCCTAGAATGCGCTCGACTTCCGTCAAAAGAAAGCTGCACGCCGACATGCCGCGCGCTACGTACGCTCGACTATGTGCATTAGAGCCAGTGCAACCGTCGCCGACGGCCACCTATGTGCATGCCCGAGAGCGACCGGTAGGAAACTGCCGACTCCAACAGTTCTTTTTACTCGCCGCGAGTTCAATAGACTGGAAATCTTGCCGACCCGCTACGCCATCGGCCACAGGATTTCCCGAGTTGCCCTGATAAACGGGCATTTCGTGAAACATTACCTCCAACTGGATTATAATGGAGCGCGCGTCCGCACAGCCGGCTGACGTGCATGTGCGCGGGCCAATAAGCTGGCTATTTCAGTAGCCGTCCAACTATATTCCGTCATCGTTGTCCCATTTTCCTGCGACGCTCTCGAGCGCCGTCTCTACATATATATATAACAGTGGGCCCAAGTGCGTGAACACTAGATGTCGACAATGTTTACGTTCCTCCACCTACACGTGGGCCACGCATCCCATACGCGCTCCCGGGATCCCACGACTTTCTGTTATACCTGACCATCGCGCACCAGCGCGAGATATACCGAGCTCCTCGTTTGATGGATGGACAATTGTAAACCAAGGGGGAGACTACTGATCGCACTTTCCATACGGGCCGACCTCTGGGGAGGAGAGATATAGAGGAGGGCTCGATTAAGACCTCGCGGAAATGTTCTCCGCGATCGATAGCAAGTTGTAGCAACGTAAGTGTGTGTTGTGCCACTTGGCACAAGAATGCAACCAGGTAGATATGTCCGGAGGAATGGCAGCGGGCACGCGCGCTGCCGCGGTAAATCCTGTTGCGGACGCGCAGGGATTTCCGGGGGTGGCGATTTTCATTGCCATTAGCGGTACATATATTCGAGCCCAATATCTGTCAAGTTTTAATGGTGCCGCGCGGGAAGCGTAGAATGCGGACGTGTCGTTTGTCAGGATGAAAACAGTGGGTCAAGCCGAGAGGGCCGATGTGTGTCGCCCACTCATATATCACTTGCATCGTCTGTCATAGACAGCCGCGAATAATATTTGCGCCCTCCCGCACCTGTGCCCTCCCATTCCGCCCTCCAAGAGCGATTTATTTCCCTTGAAAAATCGACTTTTCAATCTCGACGCCTGGCCTCTCTTCATCTCCTCATTCTGAGCGACGCAGCCACGAGGCGCGCGAGGGACGATCAATCTGCCGGCGCGCGTTACAAATGATAAACTTGTCAGGCTCCGAGAGCGAGCACTCGGCGATACGCGAATGCCAATTAGGGCAATTAATGTCGGGACGGTCCATCGATTACAATGGCAATCCGTCTAATGCGGAGGAACGCCGGAAATTCGGGCCACACTCGAGTCGACGGCGAGCCGCTTCGAATCTCTGTTGGCCCGAGTCACTCGGCATCCCAGATATATCCAAGTATGCGCGCTATTCACCGGAATATTTCGGGGACGCGGTGCCATCGGCGGACCTGCGCCCGAGAATCTCGCTTCAAGGACACGTCGCAATAATACACTCCGAGTTTTATTACCCGATCGATTCCACAATTCGATTCTCCGAGCGACCAACACACGACACGGACTCTGATTCGGATAATTAAAAGCGCACGATGGAGATAGGCTAACATGCCTCTCTGGCAGCGAGCACATGCGGTGCTCCGGTTTTCAAGAAGCCTCGCGGAGGATCGAGCGTGGCTGCACGGACTAAAAGTCATCGACTTAGAACGGGAACTTGAGCAGTTAACGGGTCAGTCCCCATAGGTATCCGCGATAAATCGTGCCGGCCTACGCGCTCCGCTCTGCGATCTATGATGCCGCGTGTCCCCGCCGTGCTGCCGCGCCTCCGCGAGGCCGATTGCATAATTAAATTAGTGGCATTAGCGCTCTTGGACACAGAGTGCGGCCAGTAGAGCCGGTGAGCGAGGGAGGCTGGAAATGGCTCGATTAACATGTTTTAGGTGGCTCATCGCGACCTGGCTCGGCGAGTGAGAGCGTAAAGCCTGATTCACAGTGCGGAAACACTCGGAGAATAATATCGTTACATTGATCGAACCGGGAACGTTGGTATCACAGCTGCCACTCAACTCACGCGGAACTCGCAGAAAGCATGCGAGTGCCAGAATTGTTATCTCAAGCGAGGTGTGAACGTACCTGTACTGCGAAACCGGCATAAAATTGCCGGCTAGCAGAAACCGAGAGAGAGAGAGAGAGTAGAGCGTTTACACAGTCGAGCTATTAGCGAACTTTCAAAAGCGATATCGCCGCGACTGATAACGAGATCTAATTTCGGGGAGTAAAGCGTAACGAGCACGGCACATACACGCCGATACAGACTCTGTCCCGTCGATTCAAATGCCAGCAGTTCCTGTTATAATTAATCGCGCCCCATTCACTCTCTTTTCCTTGCTCTTGTATTTCCACCTGCTATGCCGGTCTCTCCTTCCCCCCGCACTTGCCGCCAATTCAGCGGCGAGTGTTCGGGGAATGTTTAACGGCGCGGGGTGGTCGGGGCGGCGGGGATGGAGTCTGTGTTAAAATAAAATAAATTCGCGCGGCCACGATATACCGGCTGCTTTCACATGCCGGTGAATTCTGCCGCGGAAACTGCAGCGGCCCAGCGAATTTCAAGGGGGACGCCCGCTCGTCTCACCGAGATGTTTTGTGCAGGCAGCGCCATTGAAATGTCGCTCAATCGGCTTCCGACAAGCAATCATGCTGCGCGCAATTTTGACGAGGCATTGATTGCCCCGCGACTTTACAACTCTGTCGATACTTAAGGGGATGTGGCACTGTTAATTTCATAACCTTTTATTCGTTAATATTGTTTAAAGGACATGTAAAAATTACGCGATCAACTGTCCTACATCCCAATCTGGGTAGAATGGTGAGCTCGAGTTTCTAGAGAAGATTCATCGGCTATTTAATAAACGACTGGTCGTTGGATCTGATAAGATGAAATACGATGGTAAAGTGCTTACAGGTTTTATCGAGACACTCTGTATACAGAGACAATGCTCCAAGTGCGGCGATGAAACTCTAAACGGAGGCAGCGCGTCAAGTGAGGTATTACTGTACTCTCGGCACAAGTACGGTCAGTGCGATGCATGCGGGTAGACACTTGGCGTCTCTTGCCCTGCACAGCGAGAGCTCCTCGGTTTACTTTTCACTTGATCTCACCAAGGTCAATCAACGGGCCCGAGTGCCGCGCGTATTACGCTTTCATCGGATAAAAGCCCCCGATTGCCCGGCGAATCGCCGACTCGAATGCGCCTCCACTTTTTCTTCTTACATACTTTTACTTATGCGTCTACAACGTTCTACTAGAGCCTCGACGGCCCGCTAATGAGTTCGTAACGCAGCTTCTTGTCGGCACGCAAATTAATTCGACGCATTAGCGCGGCTCGCCGAGAGGGGGAGAGAGAGAGAGATAGCGAAATGTAAACGCGATCATTACATATTTATGCGAATCCCCCCGGAGAAGATTAATGGGCCAAGCAGGCCGGAATGGCGAGCGAGAGTTCCGCCAGGATCTCGGAAGAAAGTTAATTCAATATTAAAAAGTTGGGTCGACCGTGAAATCGAACAGTTTTTCGATACTCGAGTCCCCACTGGCCCCTAATTAAATCTCGAAGAAGGGATTAGTGGATCGGGTATAATTCAGTGTGTCAGGTTGAGTGCGGGCAAATCAGATTAAAGGGAGATCGGCTTAAAGATGGTGCGCGATCGGAAATTTCTCCCCGATTTTCCTGAGCGTCCGGTGCCCGGCTGGCCGTGGCTTATTCTACTATGGTCTCCGGAGAGTATTAACCCAGTAGCCTACTTCCTGGCGCCAACAGCCGACAGCCACTCGAAAATACCTCCCGAGCCTACTCGCCTACTCGAGTCATCTACCACAGGCCGCAGCCGATACACAGGAGATCGAGGTGTGAACGAGCGATACTGGAGTTTCACATTATCCCCGAGACCAACATGCCTAAGTCCTCTCCTGATTTACTGCCGGACTTTCGACAGCGCGAGTTACTGGCTTCCCATGCGGGTCCCCCCCTCTGTCCACCCAGAGCGAGGGCCCAAATAAAATCGACCAATTAATTAGAGGCGCGCGCGCGCGCGCGCGCCTATCGTTTAATCAACTAGAAAATTTGAATACTCACCACCTCGGCAACGTTGCCGGAGCCCTCCCTCATGCCATCTCTGTCCGTGCGTCCCCCTGCAAGAGAAATAAACAGTCTTATATACACATAGCAGCGATCAAAAGGAGTCCGAGCTCCATCGGAGCGATTACGAGGACGTACACGCGTAATAGTGTGGGTTTCGCCCTATAAGCGAGCGCGCAACGAGTAGCGATAAGCGAGCGCGGCTGTTACTTAAGTACGTACGACGTGTAGTCGTAGAGTAGAGCGTCGAGGTGCAGGCCGATTGACGGCGGCCGACGCGATCGGCGTGGCTTTCGCCGATCCAGGTCGATCGTCACACTCGACTGCATAATAAATGCAATCGACGGAAGTACCGTGCTAACTGGAAAGCCCGATCTACATCCACCGATGCGCCGCATCTTTCCGAGCCTTCTTCCGCCTGGCCTAGCCGACCGCGAGCTTATCTCCAGCTGTTAACTCGGGACGCACATGCTCCTGCATTAAGCCCTATTCACAGTTTAGTTATGTACAGGGTTTTTCACTTGGCTTTCAATCGTTAATGATGGGTATCGGTGGTTGGAAATGTAATAATTATGCGGTGTTCAGTAGTTTTAATATAAAGAAGTCTTTATCGAGTTTTTTCCACGTACTGACATTTACTTATAATATATAATTATACTATTAATGGAAATAATTGGAATTCGAGTGTGAAGGGGGTGATTCAAAGACAAGTGACTCACTCTGTACTGTCAGTTGAACGTGAGTCGAACCTCGGCGGCGAACGTTTCCGTTCGACTCGACGGAATCATTTCTTTCCTGACCATGAAGCTTACGTATAATGCGAATCAGACTTTAATACTCGCGGGCTCGTAAAAAAGCGAAATTATCGTGTTAACGGGCGCATGTAGATTTCCCCGACGCACGGCCCGTCCACGAGGAAGAGTTGCGAGCGGGAGTTTCTCTCTCACGCGGCTCTAGTCACGCAAATGCGGAGGCTCCGGCGCGCACTGTTCCAATTACAGGCATATTAATAGGGCGATCTGTGCATTAACGAAATGTTAATTGGAACGAGTGGCCGTGGCAGAGGGGAGATCCGTGCTAATTTCAAAACAAGCCGGAGCAGCGAGGCGAAAGCGGCGACGCCAACGGCACGGGGGTTGAGTGCCGCGGAACAGAAAAGGGCCGCCGCCGCGGCGCATCGGGACGCGCGCTCTGTGGTTAGCGGCTGTTCCCAATAAAATCTTCGTTAATTGGTACGGCGCGGGGATAACGAGATGTAGCAGGAAGTTCGTTAACGCGCGCGATGCAGTAGATGCGCCGCCGAAATTCGAGCAACGGATGCTAATTAATCGGGAATCGAGCGCTGGCCCGGGAGTGCGGGATATACTTTCGGTGCCGGTGAGAACGGACTCTAGAGTTAATCTCGAGATTTTTCAAAGCTTACTCGAGTTCTTCGTGATTCGACCGTTTGGCCGTTCGTGGTAACATTTTTCGATCAATTAACGACATGCAGGCCCGGCCGTCGCTGTACCGCAACGATGAGATTTTCGCGATTTTTCAAAGCATTCGCCGGGAGCAGGGAAGGCAAAGGTAAAGGCTGACAGATGCCAATTGGAAACCCGGAGAGAAAGCGATGCGGGCACACCAGTGTGTCATTGACGAGCGCGTCAATAAATAACTGGCGTAATTAACAGCTCGCGTCGACTGTCCGCTCGCATGGAATAATCCGCTTTCCAATTAAGGGATGATAGCCTGGAATCTGCCGGATCAAACGTTCCACTAAAAACGGATAATTCCGCCTATCACTCTCGCGTGCCGCTATAAATTCGACGGGTAAAGGTTGCCCGAGAGCACAATTAATTTACACGATTGCTGAGCGCGCCAGCTCGAAACTTGAGATACTCGAGTAACCCGGCCTTCTGCTTCAGCTGGCAATGACGCCCGAAAAAAATAGCACCGCCGCCTTGACCAACTTACGAAATGTCGATTCTCTCCAGCGGCAAGAAAAGCCACTGCTAAAAATACACACCATGGAAACTCGTCAAATCGACTTTTCATTATCAGGACGACGCGACGCCAGTCAACTGTTCCACGTAACATCCTGCCTCATTGAGAACGACGCGGCGCACGTCGGTCTCTATCGGATTGCCCCCGCGTTCGCATTCCCTCGGAGGAACTAACGACTGATTCTCATTTGGCATCTTGCGCGCCGAGATACTTTTCTGGAATGCAGGCCGAAAAAGCCGGGGCTGCTATTATTGCGGCTGGCGGCGATCAGCGCGAGATGAGTGGCCCCGAAGAAGGAGGGTTGTAAACCGCACAACTAATTCCGGATAAGTATGGGTGGCTTGGCACGGTGCCTCCGTGCTATAAGCATTCCTTGCGAAAGTTCGCGCAGTTTTTTCCCGCGGACTCTCGTCGTTTCTCGACATAAACAAGTCGCGCTCGGTCCTGGCGACTATTATTATTTCGCTCAGCTTGCGCGGCCATCCTGCAGCTGCAACCCTCCGCGCATCAAAGCTGTCGCGCTCGAAGTAGTGTTAACATTTTATCCGCAATCGGCTATGCATTGAAAAAGCTATTCAATTTAAACGTTTCTGAAGCTTTCGACTGGCGGCCAGTGGGGCTTGGGTCAGCGTTTTAATCGCAACATGTATCACTATGCATAGCCGTCCGGGCTTGTTACCCGCGATTCAGGAGAATGTTACGTGCATTCCCGATCACACGGCAACGCGCCGCGCATTTGCAGTAATAACACGTTGCAGTGATACCAAACGGGCAGGGGGCACGGACTGACATAGACCGGGCAATTACGAAAGTCGACTAATTGCAAAGGCGAAGCCCGAGAGGTTGCCATCGGCGGTGGCGGCAGAGCGATGGGACAGCTTGGAGGTGATATGCCGACCGACAACTCGCCAAGAAAAGAAGAAGCCGCCCGGGGAACGCATGCGCCCCGCCGACGCCGCTCACGGATCGCGAGAGCCGAGAGATAGAGTGGTGTTTTTAAAACACGCGAGAAGCCGACGAGTGGGATTTCAAGGTTACGCGGACACCGAGACACTCGAGGTTAAGCCTCGCCGAATGAACCCAGTGCGACTTTCCTCCGTGTCCGGCTGACGCGCGAGGAATTTCGCAAAGAGACCTGGCGACCGCGCCACCCGGCTCCTAGAGTCCTCCGAATCGCGCGCGATACCGCACCGAGAATCCCAGTCGAATAACATTCCTTCCTGGCGCACTATCCTCTCATTGCCCTCCTGTCACTCGTCCTCCATCTAACCGCCATTTCCCGCGGTATTTACCATATTTGCAAATTCACCCACCCCCAGCTCCCTCAGTTTGCAATTAATTGAATTTCACGCAAATTTATGCAGTTGCGAATAATAGCCGGCGACACACGTTAACCTGTGCATAAAGTAACCGGGCAACGGCGTGTTAAGTCGGCCGGCAGTGTGTTACGATGCCACAGTTTTAGTAGAAAGTGGAACAGAGGAGTACGTATACTGCGATCGTGAAACGCGAGTCGATGCCTGAGGCCGCACACGCTGTCTGCTGCGCGCTGCTATGCAACGTACGCGCCGTTCCCCCCACGAAAACACAACTGCAACTAACATTTCGACGACAAGTGCTTAGGGCACCATCATCCAGCGTGTCATTTCGCCAATTCCGCGTATCCAAGTATTCAAGTAAGCCTCGAGAACGAGGTAATGGCAGATTGGAGCGCGCAGGATATGCGTGTTCTCTAGTGGTGGCGTGTCGGCGAAAGCAGCAGGGTAAAATGCGCGACGAGGTGCCCCCGAGCACCAAAGCAGGCATATCTCGAAATTGCGCTCGTCAATCGAGGAGGGAGCGCGTTTTCCTTTCCGCCTGCTCCAAATCACTGGCTGCGCTCGCGCACTTTCCCGTCTGTTGCTCCGAGGCGCATGCAACTCGCCGCGGCGCGGCGGTTCCCTCGATCTTGATTCCACCCGGAGCCTCGTAATGCCGAGGAGTCCGCTAAAGTGTTTGGATGCGCAGTGAATCTGCTGTGAGGACGGCGCGAGAATTCCTTTGAACCGGTCACCAAGATAGATACCGGAGGGAAAGACCACGCAGATTAGCGTGCACGGTAGACGAAAGAGAAAGAGGGGGAGAAGGGAAGGAGAGAGCGAGAGAGAGAGTGCAATATGGCAGAGAGAGGAAGGCCACCCACCTTTTTTAGAAATCGGCAAAATCTTGGCGATTCTCGGCTCGCCCGTGTAATCCAGATCTCGTCGATGGCGAGGGACCCCCTTGTCTCTCGCTGAGTGGTCCCCTTACTTTTCTCCGGCTCGATTCTCCTCTCCCGCCGGCCACTACGCGCTATTCTCCTTAAAGTTGCACTCACTGGACCTCGCAACGTTTCCTCGCCGCGTGCTCTTAGCCGGTGGACACGATGCTAAACTTACACTGGCACCAGGCCGCGGCTAGTCGCCTTGCTTCCTAACCAACCAAGATCACACCAGCGGCAAACACTCGGCGTCGTCGTCGTCGTCGTCGTCGTTGAAGAAACGGCGAACCGTAGGCACACCTTCGGGAGAAAGACGGCGAGATCAGAAAATCACCGTGGCACCAAGTGCCGTGCCACCAGAGCCCGAGCGAGCGAGCGAGCGAGCGAGCGACGTAGCGCAGCAGAAGGGAGAAAGAGCGAAACACAAGCACACACACACACAGAGACACGCACACAGAGCGAGACGGGCTCCTCGTTCTCTTTTCCCCTTCCCGTGGGCTCGGCCCGCGGAGTCGAAGGTGTTCCACACGTAGAAATGCGTACGGCCGAGAGAAAGAGAGAGACACGGAGCACAGGTAACTTTACTCCAAAAAGAGTGTCGGCCGCCGCCGGTTCCTTCGGCTTGAGTTTCGGGATCGCTGGGGATCGGTGCACTCGAGGTTCTACGCGGCAAACTATGCGGCCTACTACGTACTACGTCTACGTGTGGCTCCTCGGTGGCGTACCTTCCAGGAAGAACTGCACGCGCACCGCTCTCTCACTCTCTCTCTCTCTCTCCCCTCGCTTCTCCGAGCGAGCGGTTGGTGGTTGGCGGTGGAGGGCTTCCTGCGGCGGTCGTGGGCCCCTAATTCGCGGAGAGGCCCCCTGTCAGCGGTGGAAGCCGGTGCCACGGGGATTCGCCGGGTGAGCAGCTGCAGGGAAGCCCAGGACGCTTCTCCTCGAGCCCTGGCTCTCTATCCTACGAGCCCCCGCTCTTAGTTTCAGCTTTCTCTGCCTCGATCTTGCGCGCGATAGTAAAATATCAAGCGCGCCGGCTACTCTCCTCTCGCCTCGTCTAGGAGCGAGTGTCGTCGTCCCCGGTGAGTCGGCGGCGGCCGCCGAGACGCTCGGCCCGAGTAGAAAGAGGAGAAGGAGGAGGAGGAGCCGTCGGTGACGATGTCGCCGAGCGGCGAGGACTCGGCATTTCGCCGCGCGCGATCGCCCCGGATCCAGACTCGCGCGCGATTCCTCCGCGAGGATACTATACGTATCTCCGCGCTGCTATAACGGACGTACGGCGGGCAGGGGCGCGCGCGGGGGGCCCGGGGGGAGTTTTCAAAAATGCCACGCACCGACCAATCGCGAATGCGCGCGCGAAGGACGGAGGAAAAGGGTGAGAGCCGCGCGAGAGATAGCGGGACGAAGAAAGAGAGCCGGCGGAGAAAAGCCGGAGAGGAAGGCGCGGAGGAGAAGAGGGAGGCTCTCTTGAGAGAGAGAGAGAGAGAGAGAGAGAAAGAGAAGGACGACGAGTCGCCGCCGTCGCTCGCTCGCGCTCACTCGTGGCGCACAGCACAGCTCGTACACACGGAGATCACGTAGGTATGCGCCTGTACGAAGAGCGCGCGCACACACAAACACCCACGAGAGCACCGACGCGATCCTCCTGGTACTCGTACCTGCTGCTCCGCTGCTGCCGCTGCGCCGTTGGATGGTCGCGGGTGCGGGTGCCGGGGCCCGCGCTGCAAGATACACACTCCTCGGTCCGCCGAGGGCTCCACGGTTCTCGGCCACTTGGGGAACGGCGAGCGCGACGTATCGGAGGGCCGCGAGGAGGACAGACGGCCGGTGAATTCCCGAGTAAGCGGTGGCTAGCTTGCGTGGCCGCCCGCCCGTCCGTCCGGCAAAGGTAAGTCGAACTGAGCAGCAGCGCGCCTACGGTAAACGAGATTAAAGCCCCGCGCCCGACGGAGCCGTCCCGCCGGCCAATCGCGCGCGGCCTTTACTTCCGCGGGACCAATAGCCGCTCGCCTTCACCTGGCGAACGGTTGGCCCAGGTGCAGCCGCGAAGGCGCCATTACCTGGCGTTGGCACGTTACCTGTCCGCAGCACGAAGCACGAAGCGGCGCGGCGGAGGGGAGAGCGGCAACAGTACCGCCGAGCAAGCCAGTCGGCCCGAGGGAGGGAGAAGGAGCGAGCGATCAACGCGCGCGAGAGAAAGCCATCGCTATGGGAGACTCTCCGCCGCGACTCGCCGACATCGGCGAGCAGACCAGGAATTACATCGGACCTACTATACTACGTTTACCCTGTCTATGCCTCGGTCTCTGCCTCGGCCCTCTGCGCGCCCTGGCTCGCCCCGAATCTCCTCGATCCTTCCACGGCTCTCGGCCAATTCGAGTTGGAGCGTGTTACGCGTGCATCGCCGGGGGCCTCGCCGCTCTATTGTTGCGTCGAGATCGCCCGGCCGGAGTGGAAGGCCCAGAGAGAGGAAGCCAGCGGCAGCCTCCGCATTGTTCTTCGTGGGACACGTTTCCCCGAGCCGGAACGTCGTCGCGATCCTCCTAGCCAGCGAGAGATAGTGGGGGGGGGGATGACCGACTGTTATCTAAATTACTCTATTTTCCCCCGGTGGAGACGCTGCAATGTATTTTTCCCCCCTCGATCATCTGGAATGTTGGTACCTCGTGGTGGGTGTTCCGGCTCTCCTCGCCTTCTTCCGACTAGAGCATCTCCGTCGCTCCTCCGGCCAGCACCGACTTCCCTTTCGCCGCCGATGCCGGCGAGAATTGTCTCGAGCGCGCGATCCGGACGCGGTTCATATTTAATTTTGTGATACGCATCTACTTCTTATGGTAATTCCAGCGGGCGTCCTACCTGGCTGCATCGGATAGGTATACGACCGGGACTGCCCAAGTAAAGCCGACCCAGCCCAGGGAACAACTGACTTAGGAGACCCGTGGAATTATGACGTGCACGTCAAACAGCGTCGGGGGTGCCAAACCCACCCCTTACTTCCTTCCCCGAAGCGGCGCTCATTCCGCGAGGCACCGCCGGTTTTATTGCTAAAACAATCATCGCCGCAGGCACCGAAGCCCCCGAAGGGTCGACGGAGTTAACGGTAAACGTAAAGCCCGGTAATCGCGAGCAATATACAACTGCAGGATAATACGGGACCCCCGTATACCTGAGAGGGGCAATTTGCGCGCGGGGGACACGAGGGAGTAGTCGTGCGAGAATACTTTGGGCAATAGCGGGCGGGACGGCGGCAGTTGATCCGCCGTAATCTATCCGAGGTTGTCAAGAGCAGGAAGTAGAAAAATAGGGATTCCGAGTGACCGATAGGGAGAGGAGGCCAGTGTCACCGGGCGTCCGAGCGTTGGGAAATTCGAGGCGAGGAAAAGGGGTTCCCGGGCTTAGCAGACTCGCAGGAGTATCAAAAGCCTCGGAGATAACAAAGGAGGGGGCTCTCGCATGTCCCCCTGTCAGTCAGAGGCATAGATTTCGCTGTGCGCGCGCGAGCTCGGTCCGAGCTCTAATGCGCTAACGCGCGCGGAGAGTGGAGATAAAGTAGCGATAGATATAACAGGTGGCAGGAAGAGGCCACCGCTGAATGGAAGGCGTAGACGGGCCAGGGAGTTTACGCCTGGCCAGTGTACACATCGCCCGCTCATTCACCGCTGCCCGATGCCTACTTCATTTCCCTCTCTCTCTCTCTCTCTCTCTCGCTCTCTTTCTCTCTCTCTCGGGAAGAACAGTGCCGGTAAGTTCCGAGGGCGGGACGAGCGTCCGGGGGCGGCGGAGGCGGCGGCGGGGCACGGAGCCGGCGTCGAAAAGCCCGGGCCAGGATTAGGAACGGCGAAGATTTGTGGGAAGCGGAGATATACTCGATATCAAGCCGCTCTCGGCGCGCTTTCCCTTTTCGCCGGCTCCTCTCGGCCGCCTCTATCGCCGTCGAGCAGCCGCGCCTGCTTCGCCCTCTTTGCTCCACGCCAGCTTCTCTCGAGTTCTCGACACAATATCGCGATACCCTTCAGCTACGTTAAGCCGGCCAGAATTAGAGCCGGCGTGTAACTGAATCTATCTGGAGCACTCACTTTCCGTCAGTCCTGTACTCGCCGGCGTCGCCGCGCGCTGCGGCTCACTTTCCCACCACGTCGCCGTCGGGGATTAACCTCTCCCGGACACAGCATGTCATGCCGCCTGTACTCGTTCGCCAATTGGCTATTGGCTCCTCTGTGCACCGCAGTTAGAACATTCCCCGAGTTTCTGCGCCGGAAGAGTGTGGACGACCGTAGCCCTAGTGGCTATTGGAGACCGAAAGGACGAGAGCGAGGCAGTAAGAATGACCGGGAACCGGGAACACCGTTAGATCGCTCGCAATTTACAATGGACGGAATGGCGAACGACCGCTCTCTATTGGCCGGCCTTTCCTAGAAGAGCATTTGCCTTTCACGATCGCTCCAAATTCCCGGACTTTTACGGATTCCGCGATATTCTTCTAGGCTAAACGGCACTCTATACACGCGCACTCGCAAATCCCCTGAAACCTCTCGACTTTTCAACATTGATTGTTGATCGAACTTGTTGCTGCCAAGCCCACGTCACCCCGTTCCATTCTTCGCCAGGGCGAACTCTCTATTGGCAGGTATAATGCATATTCAACCGATGCAAATGTATACGCGCACTATCGACCGCAGACATCTGTCTCTCCGATAACTGATACCCTATCGGCAATGCAAAGCGGTGGACAGAATCCAGCGACCTGACACCGTCGAACCCGCTCTGAAAAGCGGAGCTCGAAAACTAAGGGCGAAAGGAAGAGAACCACCCTTGCGGGTATTCGCTGGTAGGCGCATACACGTTGACTGACGCGGGTCGACACTGTAGTCGATTCGTTGTGCTACAGGTAGTGATATGTATCTGGTCCGATTGGGAGTCGTTGACTTGGCATTGCATTCTTATCTCTGTTTACTCGGGTAAACGTGAGCAGCGGGAGTGCAGATAACCGGTAGGCGTACGTACGCCAACTGGCGCCAATAGTCTTGCCAGCCAGCCACTCAGTCATCCAGGGGGATATACAGGGTGGTGCGGAGTCGTGTGAGTGTCCTATGTCGATATTAGCCTGCGACGAATCTATTTCCTGTCCAGCTTTTCTCTGGTTTTCTAGTTGTTAATTCGCCGCTGGGCAGTAGTTTATCTGTCGGATTAAGGTGAATGGACGATACATTTCAGGTGGATGGGACAGCTGTGCATGTGGAGGATGAGGACATATAGCTGACTCATATGTGTCCGGATCACCGTGTACATAAGTGGGTAGGTACGTGTACGTCGGCTGGCGAGGGCTCGTGCGATTGTTGTAATAATTACGTGTCGCTCATTCCTGTCGGCGTACGTGTCCCACTATTATTTGGGCCGCGCCCAGCGGCCCAGACACATTGTCTGCGGATCATTCCGAAGGGACGAGATTATTCGTGCGGCGGCCACCGCCGTTATGCACTGGAACCACCGGATTCCCCTCGACGCACGCGTTTCTACCACTATTCGGAAATAATATTCCAGAGAATTGCAATGATGGCTTTTAGGAATTGGCTCGGTCACTTTCTCGAGAGACTACAGCGCCAGAAGTATTTAACTCATTAACCACTCCCCGGGCCTTAATGGGTTGAGAGAGATGATCGCCGAGGTTGAGTGAAAATCGAGTCCGCCCGCAGGCAAAGGCACTTGATTTGGTCGACGTCTTGTCCCCGGGGATTGGAAACTCGGAGTTCTCGAGCAATTTTCTTTGAAGGCTTTGGAATTTAAAAGTCCCGTGATAAGTTTCCCCTTTGTCGACTCTGAGCGCGAGAAAACTGACGTAGTTAGAGATATGCAAAGGATCTTTCGACCGGGCGGGCGCAGCTGCTTGGCAAGTCCTGCCCGAGAATGATGAGGAGCCGAGGAAAACAGCCGGCAAACTTTATCCATGGCTTCTCGCGGTGCGTCCAGTGTCCCCTCTCTTTAATGGAACTTTGTCCCGGCGATTTCAGGGACTATTTGTATTTCGATTATTCCCCACTCATTAACCAGTGAATGGCTGATTGCGTCACTCTCGCTGATTGAGCTCTTCCGGGCGTCAATTGATCAGCTCCGATCTCCAACCACTCGGGGGGCAGCCTTATGCATCGCGGGGCTAATGAAAAGCCAGTAATTTCAATCGGTCGCTTGAAATTCTGCTGGAGCACGTAGGCCCCGGTATTTCGGGGGAAAAGCGTTATTGGAAATCGCTAAATATCCAGCTGGTAAAAAGATTGGCTCGGGCGACGGGAGACGTTGCAGCGGCCACGAAAGCGTCACTTGGTTGCTTTTCCCGGGGCTCGTTAATCTCACTCGCCACTCGACAATGACAAAGAGGCGCGCGGTCAGCTTTGTCGCCTTACGAAAAAGATTAGAAAGCCGAGAATTCCAGGTGAGAGGCGTAGCGGAGCTTCGAGAAAGAATCGCGCGGCTCCAGGAGAATCTAGCTCGAGGACACGCCCTTCCATTTCAAAGGAACATACACGAGTCCTCGAACAAAAGAGATTCCAGCGGACCTGATTATTGGCATCCGGATTTATAGCAATTGAACACTGATAAACAGGACAATTAAGGGCAGGTAATTATAATTAGAGAGGGCAATCGAGCGAGAGTGCACTGCGATGGCTCGAGACACCGGCGCAATAAACTCTCCACCTCTGCCACGAATTCAGAGAGGATTTGCCCAAGGTGCGCGGAGAGCGGGTGGAAGGAAAGATCGCCCGGCGGCTAATGAATCGATGCCTCGATTATAAAAATGTGCAATTTCATTTCACGGCTGGCGCGTATTGAGTGCAGGCGGCTATAATAATCGGGACGGCGATATTCAATCGCCCCGAGCCCCCGCCAGAGTTGTTCGACGAAGCAAAGCGGAAAAATCACTGTGACAAATGAAAACCAGAGGAAAATTACAGAGGCCGAGGGAGAACGCGAGAGTTAGTCGTACGGAAGGAATATAAAGTTCCGAATTTCACGGACAACGCATAGACGGCAGTGAAAGGGCGAAAGGGGTGTAGTCGCCAAAGAAAAACGATCAACTACAGGCCCGCCGGGCATTATTGCTGGTCGATGGTTATTGATACTCGGATCGTTATTGATATCCGATATTGTACGGCGAGAAGTTGGAGCAGAAGGTGGCCGCCACGAGGATTTGCCGGAAAACGAAAAAGTTTCGCGAGGATCATTACTCGCGTGCACGTTTTGATCATCCTTGCGCATTGCGCGATGGAATGTCTGTCCGCTTGTGCGACTGCCGCGTTGAAATGTATGTAGATATTCTCCCTTTGGCTACCTCCCGTTCTCCCATTCTCCGGGCGCACCATTGAAACGCGAATTATTTCAGCTATTTCCTCGTAGAAAGGGCAAGCCGGAATCACCGGGAAATTCGGGAGCGTGTACATCGGGCAAATCGGGCTGGGTTCTCCGCTCCGATAAGTCGGATGAAATTTTTCCCGTCACACATGGATAGGGTTTATCACCGATAAGGGTTGATGGACTGGCACCGAGAAGGGACAAGTGGTGTACGTGTGCCCTCGAAGGGCTCAGCTTCAACTAATTCTGCCCGCTTCTCGGCGAGCCTCTCCTCTAATCACTGGGTCTAACGAACGATTGTGTATTTCAACGGTGCCTATCACTTCTCTCGTCAGGAATTAGAGATGTTGGCCTCAAGATCGAGACTGACTGGACGGAGAGGTGGGTGGTACTGGAGAGTGACGTTTACAATGGAGAGGATCTTAATGCAGCTAGCACTCCAAATGGAATGATGGCATTCTTTTGCAGTGGTTCGAACCACTCTGCGATCGGCCAACTTCCGTACGGCAATTTACTTTTACTTCCACTGGAGAATTATTGTCAATTAACGATATCTTCTTAGGAGTTCGAGGTGGGCAGGACTACTTCTTGCGTAAAGTTCGCTAAGGACCAATCTCGAGTTTCTTTAGCAGTCAATTGAAAGAGACTATCAGATGGAATTTAAGTTTCCCTCCTCCTCCTTTCATTCCCGTAAGTTATGTTTGGCCAACAATCTCGGGCGTCCGGCTGTGCGAGACTCCTTGGCCCTGGCGAAGCTCCACTTGCAAGGTTGAGATAGGGCGGAGGTAGCGGGGAGTTTGCATCGTCCTTTCGGGAGGGCCGCTCGTTCCCCGAGCTCCTTTTATTTCACTTCACACGCCCGGCAGAGCTCACGTACCCATTTGTTTCGCCTTCCCTCTCGCCGCTTTTCACGCAAGTGTCTCGTCTCTCGAGATGTGGATTTATTTTATCGGCCTCGCTCCTTCCCACCTCGTAACCCTGCATTACACTCTGTCGATGGCTCCCCGCTGTTCCTCCTTCCTCCCCGAGATTCTCGCCGGTCTCGTCTCGCCGATATATCTACGACCTTTTACCGGGGAATTCACCGTCTCTCAAGATGCAACACTATTATTCCCACTATACTATGTATGTATTACACAATATTTGCGGAAAATACTTTTTACCAGATATCTGGCAGGCATACACCTATAGTCGCCGCCAACTGAATAGGCGTGTTATCATTTTCGGCATGATATTTAATACTAAATCGCCGAACATCTATTATTTGTGGTACCAAATCATATAAGTTGAAAAAGTTGGTACCAAATATTATCCAATTTGTATTATTTATTACCAAGTTATCCAATTTCGATTATTTGGCATCAATGCATCCAACGCATATGATTTGGTACGAACTCATCCAATCTCTATTATTTAATACCAACACGCCAAACTTCTATTATTTTTGGAACCAAATCATATAAGTTGGATAAATTCCCATTTCTCCTGTGTGTTACAATTTTGGGAGTACAATCAGAAAAGCGACCATGAAATCGCCTATTAAGTTAACGTTGCCTATAGTTGACGCAATAGCAGAGACGAACGGCACGAGCCCCCCGGCTCTGGATCGAAATAAAGAGGCAGGATTAAAAAGCCTTCCCCTGGAGCAAATGGAATTTAAGTTTAGCCCGTGCGGGAGCGGGCGCGGCGCGACGAAGTGAGGATTTAAAAGCATTTAGCAGCATCGCTCCTAAACTTTTTCGCCCGGGCCGCGTGCCGCTTTAATGACCGCCGCCGAAGCTTTCCCGAAATGACCGCGGCTCGCCCCGTTTCACTGTGTCGGGCCCCGGAGAAATGCAGTTGCGAAAACTCGCCCGTCTAATTCCATCGAGTACTTAAATCCGCCAGTCTCGTCTCAAAATGCGCATTGCACAATTTTACACCTCAGTAATTGCACGAGTTAGTGGCCGCGCAGAGATGAGTGCACTCAGGATCGGCCTACGATGTGTTAAAATCTCCTCTTACGGCCGAGTGTGCTGCTCACGAGGGCACGGGGGGACGGCGGCAGTAAATACATACTTTTGTCGCGACGAAACGCAAAACAAAAGGTTTTTGGGCTTCGCTGTTCTTTTGAAAGGGAGAAGAGGGCTCTCCTCGGAGAAAATTCCCGGGACCAAGTGGCCGCGGGGGGTGGAACGGGGGGAAAGTAGTCGTACGAATCTCGCGAGCGCTTTTCCGTCTTGAAGGGGCAACCTACCCCCGCGCCCCGGGCTACTGGCTGCTCCGCCAGTGCTCGGCACCTTGTTGTTTAAGAAGCACTTGAGTTCCTCGCAAGCGCTCGCACAAAAGCGACCAACAAAGAAAGCGCCGAATAACACGGGGCGAGCGTCAAGGAGTTTCATCAAGGTGACATCGTCGACTTCCACTGCCGAGAACTCTCACAAACTCCCTAGACTTTCAGCCTAAACTTTATGGCATCGCCCCCTAAGTCTCAGGCCCCGCTTATAATTTCAGCCCTCGACATATGCTTAATCGTTACAGCGATACACCGCCGAGCATGGGCTTATTTGCTTTGCGGCGAGAGCTACGGCGTTATTATTATAAATGGTTGTGCAGTCGCATCCACGATGACGTTAGATGTCTACTAAGCAAATACGAACTCGGAGCGTATTTCGATTTCTCTCGCCTGCGCAACGTCAACATATCACAGGCAGTCACAGCGTCGGGCAGAGCGGGCGTGTGCGCGAATTACAAACTGCGAAATTCGATTAATGGCCGGGAGGATTGTTATTAATAGAGGAGCGGCGGATTCGTCGGTAATGAATGCGTACGGCTCGAAGAATAGCCGGAGCCTTTAAAAGAGCAAGCCCATTGAAAGTGGGTAGGTAGATCGGGTTCGAGTGTCGTGTACTATAACCGCAATGAAGTATTCATGAGGAAAATTTCATTACTTTCACCATTGAATATACAGCGGGCGAGCGAGAGCGGCGATCGGATCAGTTCGGATCGTCTCGAGTTCACTGGTCGTGATTACGATTTACATTGGAAAGCTGGGAATGGGGCGGATGAGTGGTCTCTAATAAGCCAATGAATACACTCTCCTCTCTCTCTCTCTCGCTCTGTCTTGTGCAGTTAAAGGATCGTGCAGGCTGACAGCTAAAAAGAATATCGACTTCAATTTTCCCGATTCCCTGGGCAATTTCCATTGTAGGGATAATCTTGTCAGCGAATTGACCTCGCGGGACCACGAGCGAGCGGCGCCGTGCGGCGCGCTCGCCCGGATCCTCCTCGGATACGACATGCACTCTATTAACCTGGTTAAAGACCTATTAAAATCGGCGAGCGGTAGCCGGCCGAGCCGGTAGTTTCCTTGAAATATGAAAATCTCGATAAGCATCCGGGAGAAATAAAAGCCCGTCGACGACCGCGGGACGCCGCACACTCTCTTACCAGGGAGAATGTAATCCCGTGGGCGGCGTCGAATCGATAATAAAATTCATGGAATTGCCCGCGCGAAGTACGACTTGAAGCCGTGGATCCCGCGGCTTATGCGGCGATTTCATGCATTTTAATTGACGGCTGCTTGGAAGAAAATGAGGACGCGCCAACCGGCCGGCGATGGGAGGATGAAGGAATGAAGACAATAGTCGGCGGCTCGTTCCGTAGCTGGAAAGTAAGTAAGGAGTTAATTGGTTTGTTTGTTGTTGCGTTTGGTGGATGAGGACCACGACGAACTGGCACGCTGAGTTCAATTGTGCGAGAGGCGGTGGCCGAATGCCGGGGAAGCCCCGTGCAGCATGTGGTTAATTGGATTTGACAGGTGGTGCGGTACCTGGAGGGAGAGACTAATTGAATTAGCAGACGATTCTCGGTTATTTACCTGTGCCGGACAATTCCCAGGCAGACACACACTCGAGCGACGCCTCGGAACTTTAACTCCTCTCCGGAAAGCAAATCTCGCCGATCGCACTGCTAACAGGAGACCCCTAACTTTACCGCCCGCACTCCCCTGCCGGACCGAGTTAGCCTGCTTTGCATAGCGTTCCCATCTCTTCTAGTGTACAGCCGCGCAAAATTCCCCTCCGAAGTCTTGTATAATCAATTTAGTAATACCACATATCGCGTCTCTCGAATCGCGAGTCCAAATGTTGTCTACGATCGCGCGCGCCCAGCCTTGGCCCAAAATCGCCCGGAGATTCCCACGCGATCCTCTCGCTGGAAAGGCGCTTCCTGCGTAGAATAAACACAGACTCTCAGGGCCTCTGGGATTCTTCCCAGGAAGATGCGCAATTAAAACACGAGGACAACCGCGGTTGCGTAATGCCGGTAGATTCATCTTCCTCGAGACGACGTGAATTAACGAGGACGGGGAGCCCGGGCGTCGTTTCTCCCTTCCGCGGCCCCGGGGAGGCGACCGGAAGCTAAATATTTTCTCGCGTGCGCCCCGTCCAGTCGAATCTCGAAGAATGAATGTATGTACCGAACGTGCGGGCCGTTCCTTGGAGATCGGCCGCGAAAGATCTCTCGAGGCGAAGCTTTCTGGGGCGTCCGAATACATCGGCGGCTCTTTCAGCCGACGAAGGTGGCGTTCGTTCATGGCTGGGGAAGAGGCAGATAAGCCATGGGAGATAAGGATTACGACAGAAGGCAGGTCGTGTTGGCACGCCGCTAAATGTCGCGCGGCTCACCGTGCACGCAGGTAGAGACACACCGATAAACGCCAGACAGCTCCCGTTGCCTCATATTGCCCGCTCTTATCGCCCCAGTACTTATGTATACACATACTCTCTTTCCCACCTTCGGGCGAAAGTACCTAGTGAGTGGAGGAGGCCGCCGCCGACTGCTCTCATCAAATATTATTTACCATAAATTCGAGGGACGTAATATTGTCGGGCTGCGCGATCGATAACATCGGCAGGTTCATTATTATCGCGGCACGACAGCGCGTTTATTGCATTAACCGCCAGTGGCCCTTGCCTTGATACGCCGTCGCGCCAACTTTTCAACCTTTTTTCTCGTCCCTTGCCCCCCTGCCCGTCGCCCAACCTATTTTCTCTGTTGCCTTTCCTACCCTTAACTTTTTCGAGGGCAAACTGACGAGCCCGGCCAACTTTATCCGATATTACCTCGCCAAGTTCGTCTTGGAATAATTACCCTCTGATTTTGTTGAATGTTCTGCCAAGAAAACGAGAGAATGCGCTTACTCACCTCTGCTGTGCGACACTTTTCAGTTTTGTCGTTTGTCATCCGGGCTCCATAATAAAGCAGAAGTTGTGCGTAAAGGTGACCATGTGTTCTGTTTCTGTCATTTCCAATCCCATTTCTAACCGTAACGCACCGATCTAGTTGTGGCACCGTGAGGATCTACGCTTTTAAAGATGGCTACCGCTGGGCAATCTCGTTGAACTTTTTTGGATGAATTCAGCCGAACAAGTTACTAGGTAGCGAAGCATCAATTGTGCTCAATGCCTGTAATGTAATGAGGTACCGCTTGTGTCACGAAATGGGCACACAACACTCCAGTGCTTATAAACATAGGATTTTTCTTACATACGCACCCAACGAATTGAAACTGGTCGCATTCAGCACAGCGAATCGCTACCAAGCGCTCAATTTGCGCCCATGGCTGTTTGCATACCAGCCGCTTGTAAACTTATCGACTGTCGCATTGGAGCATCTCTTGAGCCGGAAAGTTTCACAGGTTGATAAGTTTTCTAGCGATTCGCCATCTAGAGAGTCGCCATCTCCTGGGGGAGAGATGCACTTAAGTTGGCTGGCTCCGCATGGAATTCACCGACAGCGCTGCTGGTCGTTCCTGGACATGCTCTTGGAGATTCCAATCCATTATGGTGGTGAATGTTTTCGGTCCCTAACAGCCAGCGATAATATTGGCGATTCTTCCATTTCGGCAGCAGCCGAAACCCTTCCCATTAGTCGTTCGTTGAGCAGACTGATCGGCCATGGACACTCGCGGCATAGAAGTGACAAATCAATTAAGGGTAGGTAGAACAACTTGCGAGCCTTCAATGAATGTGTCATGTCCAATCTTCTAAATACACTTACTCCAATACGTCAATTTCGCGGGAGATTTCGTTGCTTTTCCTTTATTGTTAAGTCTATAAGTTCTGTCGTTCCTCGGGAGATTAAATACCCTAAACTATCGCGGCTTTAGTAATATGTATGTTGGTTGGCCGATGCTACTATCGATGTACCTCCCCTTTCGCTCCTTCGACATGTTTTGCCACGGAGCTCCGTAATAAAACTCGTGTAAACTCACGAATTCGAGTAACGCAGACGGCGAGCGATGTTTCTGTTATAATCGGATATTTCTGCGAGTGACAATGACCCGAATCCTCTCGACATCATTTCCAGAGTGCGATCCGCGCGAAGCTGCTGGAATTGGGTGTGCGCTACGACGAGGAACTGCCCGACTACATCCTGGTGATGGTAGTGAACAAGAAGTCCAGGCAACAAATGCACGATGATTTGCACCTGTTTCTGGAGGACTGCACCACACCTTTCGTCGACTGGCTACATGATCAGGTGTTGAAGAAATTGCAAAAGGTCACAGTGGCCAAGAAGAAGACGCTCAGAGAATTTGTTCCTACGGTGGTTGTTAAACAGGAGGAGGAGAGGAAGAAGAAGAAGGAGTCGACAACTTCATTTTTGGAGGATCAAGGTGTGGAGCAAACTGGAGATAAGGTGCCGCATAAGCCTGTAAAAGATGATAAGCAGATCCACAAGCAGAATGCGAAACCATCCGGTTCTAGTCAGAAATTGGAGGTAGCTCCGAGCAAGAATATTGAAAAGATTGTGAAACCTATTCATGATGTTAAGTCGGATAATGCAGTAAATAGTAATACTGAACAAGAGACTACTCCGAAAATTACTGAGGAGGAGAAAAGGAGCACAGTTAAAGAAGTTGTGTTGCAAGATAACAGCAGTAAACCTACCAAAACAACAAAAGACACCGAGCCTCCTATCAAGGACACAAAAAAACTGTTAGATGTTAGAGAAGAACAGCAGAAGATCTCTGCTAAGAAAAACAAGCCCGAAGACTCCAAAGCCGAGGAAGAAGAGAGCAGATCAGCTGATAATTTAAGAAAACTCAAATCTTGCGTGAATAAACCAAAAATCACGTCAGTCGTGTCAGTGAAAAACCGATTGGGAGTAATTTCGCCGCGAAAGAAGTTCGAGGTGTACAGGGAAAAGGGCGAGAACGAAAGCCGCAAGCGGCAGGCGGAAAGCTGGTTCGAGAAGCATACGTACGATAATCATCGTAATGGCAAAATTCAGCGGAACCGAAACGTTCAAGATGAACGTTTAAAGAGGAAACGCGATTTAGAAATGAGACGCAATGAATCGGAGAAATCGAACGATATCAAGAGTCGACTGGGAAGCGTGAAGGATGATAGAACAGCTAAGACTACGGACGCTAGGGAGAAAATCAATTCAAATGCGAAACCAAAATTGCCTGAGAAAAGTACTGGTACCGTGAAGGATCGTCTTGGTACATTACCTGCTAAAAAGGAGACAGTCAACTTGCCGCAAGTCTCCCCTAACTTTGGATACGTCAAGAATCTAGAGCAAGGCAGAGATCCGACGAGTAACGGCAGGAAGGTCAAGCAACGGCTCGGCGCTGCGAAAAGCAATTTCCAACTGAGTTCCAGAGCAGCATTCGAACCAACCGTCAAGTACTCACAGAGTAGTGAGGAAGACGAATGCTTGGACTTGCCGTCCGAAGAAGAATTAGAAGACGATGCACAGGCAGCCACAAATATCAGTGGCATTAAGTCACGTATAATAGCAGTTAACAAACCCTTGACTGTAAAAACGGAAAGGAAGCGGCGGAAATTAACCGATAAGGACAATGTCGAGACGAGCAGCGACGTTGAAGAGACTGAAGAGGCGAAAATACCAAGCAAAGTAATAGTCACACCAAGGCCGCTCAAACCATTGCAACCAGCACAGAAACGAGCCACGCAATCACTCTTACTACGAGCTGTTGCGGAAGCCAATCAATCTGTCGTTACTCAAAAGAATCCAGAACCCTCCTTAATGGTTTGTATCGAATCTAACAAATAACACTCCCCATCACCAAGTTTCAACGTTTCTAAGCATATCTATACAATTTTAATAGGAAAGAAAGCCGATTCTAAAGCGGCTCAAACCCGGCAGCGTACGAGACGTTGGGCAAAACTTATCTGTACACTTGAACGCTACTAAGAGATTAGTCATGGAGAAGATTCAAGTTGAATTAAACACAGTCGACGTTCCAGAAGCACAATCAAAGCCTTGTAAGTTTCCAATGTTACTAGACACATCAAATTGTAGCAGAGTCCCTTATTTAATAAACGCATTGTTTATTAAACTATTTATAGATGTATCACAGACTGTCAATGATGAGCATATGGGTGTCGTAATGTCCTTGTTTCAAAGGAGCGACGACAAGCAAAAATTTCTTGTCACTTTGAGCGGATATAATAATAATCTCTCAAAGGAGAAGGCTATATCTGACGATGAGGAGCGTTTGGAGATGGAGGTAATTGACAGAAAGATTGAAACATTTTGCCCTTGATTACAGACCATGTTATTCGATCAGGTAACTGAGGACGATGAGTTGGCCCTTTCAACCACGCAAAATGAGTCCTTCGTACCGAGCGACACAGAGCAAAATGTGCTTCGAATAACTGATACCGAGAACGATACAGACACCAGCGTTAAAGAACGGTCCGAAGAGAACAATGAGAACTGTAATATCGAGAATATGGAGAACGCCGAGGGTATCCCGAATAAAAGGAGGAAACTCAGTCCTATAGTTTATAATCGGGAAGGGTCGCAGAGTCCGGAGCTAAAATCAGCCGCGGCACGTGTGAACCTTGTAGCCAAACGTGTAGATAAAAAGCCTTTGACCGAGAACAGTGTAACGCCCGCAGCCGACAAATCCCGGGAGCGGTGTAGGTACTGGCCGAACTGTACATTAGGAAACAAATGTGCATTTCAGCATCCCACGGTCATGTGCAGGTACTATACTCCGAATATCGACACTGCGGCAGCATATCTTTGTACACCAACCGCATCTACCTAATTCAATCTTTCACCACAGTGCATTCCCGGCCTGTAAATTTGGTGAGAAGTGCGCGTACAGGCATCCCAAGTGCAAGTTCGGCCTATCCTGCACGAAGCTGGGCTGCGCATTCTCCCACCCTGCCCAGCAGTGCAAGTACCATCCGTTCTGCACGAAGCCCAGTTGCCCGTACTCGCACCCGACACCACAAACAAGTGCCCCGGCGGAGAGTTCGAGTCAGCGGGCAAAGTTCACGTGGAGGAGACGGGATTGAGAAGAGCTGCGTAGCCGAGACTCTCGATTCTAGACCTTATTTCTTCTGTTCGCGGGAGAAGGTACAAACAAGACCACATCAATCGTGGATCGCGAAGTATACCGACGATTATGTAGGCCGGCGATATCACGATGTTCGATTCTGCATTACTAGCCAGTAGTTCACACTCCCACACACATACACAGACACACACATGTGATTCACCTAGAGACAGAAGCATACACATTGGTGAGATATTCGTTTTCATTCAGTAAGATAGCATATTTTACAGCACTACTACTCCGTAGTCCCACCTATTCTTATGGAAATCAGAGCAAACCGAGCGAGGACAGGGAGGGGGGCGGGGGGAGGGGCCGAGAAAGTCCTGTAGTTTATTTTAATCCAGTTTAATGGATTGCATTAGTGTATATTACGATCGATTAAATCAATGCGCTGTGTCAAATAAAAATCGATCCCTATCATCCTATAAATTATAGTCATTGTTATAGAGGAATAAGTATGTAAATACAAATCACCTTATCCTTTATCTATAATTCAGCGCTTCTTTTCAACGATGACAATCTTACGTTGTCCTTACCGTTGATCTCTTGCTCGATTGTGCGTTTTGTCCATTACTTGATCAAACATCGAGATCTATTAACATTATCTGTAGACCCATTGTGAAGATGCGAATCTTATATAAATGACTGAAAATATACAGATGGCTTTCTTAAACTAATAGCAGACGCGTCTCTCCGACTGATTCATCCCCGTCATTCCTACCCTTGGATGTATAGTTCTTGGGGAAAGTGGAGGTGGGAAGGTTCCTGCGTAGGTTTATTCAACCCGCCGACGAAAACAGGGCCTCGGATGATTCATCCAAGAAGATCCAAACAGATCTGACTGCACCAAATTATCGTAAGCGTGTTTACCTCTTCAGAGTGAATAATAGATCCCACAAAGGGAGTGGACACAATACCAAGGACCTTTCGGGTTTCGCGTACCCACTCTATCTTTCTCCTTTTGTTCGTATGTGCAGGAATGCAAGAAATTTGGGATTCTGTCTAGTAATTGACAGGAGTTTCACAATTCCGCCGAATGTCGTCGAAACGAATTGAAAAGCTGCCGAACACGCGGCCAGTTTCCTCGAAATTCCCTGTCATCACGGACATATCCTCCGGGCTTATCTTATCGCGAGAGAATTGACACGGTGTCTCTACTCGCCAGTCTCCGTGCTTTCGTGCAGCCTCGCGCTGGCCTCTTCAGCGTGCACTCTCACACAAATTGTGTGATTCTTCGTTGTTTGTGTTGTCTTAGCTAACGATCGGTGAGTGATAGAAGAATGGTGCGGATCTCACCCTCTGGCACAGCTTCGTTCGCGATATTGGTGTAGAACAGCGAAAGTAACAGGCTAATTGCCTCGATTGTAACAGATTCATCAAGAGCAACACATCTCTTACTCAACTTACTCTCCCGAGAAGCTCTCAAGTTTAAGATTCTCAAATCGAATCGCGTCGACTTTGCAGATATATCAATCATAGAAAGAAGATGTTTTGATTGCGTAAAATAATTAAGGTTGGAGAGCTTGTGAGGAAGATTCGTCAATTCTCGTGCAACAGAGTTGCGATCCACGCAAATTCAATCGATAAGAGATCAGCAGTAAACAAAACCAACAAATGAAGTTTCGTCAATATTATGTAAAATCTTACATAATGCATTAGCCCGGAATGCGTGAAGGCAAGTTGAATGCAGTTGGGAGCAAACAAGGATGTTGTTTCGGAGATTCGAGGAAATCCAGTGTCCTGCGGCTTTCGTCGAAAGCAGGGCTTAGAGGTGGGAGGGGAGAGACGGTCGGGTCCACTCGGGTCGACCTCCATAGAATTCTCTAGGACCTATAAAGCGGCTGCAGGAATTACCCTACAGTTCATTAAGGTTTCTCGCCCCCCAACTGTCAGTTGTTCCACTCAGAGGGTACCGCCGCTGTAGCAGAAGAATGGGTGTCCAGGACGACGTTGAGAGAGAGGAGGCGAACTGCCCGATTGCCCTCGAGGCGGAAATCATCAGTGAGGTAATTACCATTGGTCATTACGATCGCTTCGAATTCCCCATTCGTTTCCACGAACACTTTCGCAATTCACAATATTTAATATGCGTCGTACCACGGGGATTGTCCAATCGTTATCACGCAATCCATTCTTCCACACAGCGATTTCTGAATGGCCAGGCCGATATCCCAGATCATCGGACACATGCCGATCTCGAGAAGGAGTACAGTGATTTCCCGGAGGAGATGATTTGGAGCCCGAGGGACGAGGTGAACGAGTGGGTGCCCTTTTACGTGTTCATGGCTCGGTCGGTCCTGACTTTCGTCCAGGAGAATCGGGGAATTCCCAATCGGGAGGCTATGGAGAATTCCTGCACGGGACACGCCGAGCAGTACATCACGGATGTGCTGCACAGCTCCAAGTATGTGCCGGAGGATGCTCTGAAAACTTTGATGACCACCGAATTGCCGGGGAAGCTCGTGACACGATGGACCGCCGCCGAGATCGTATGTCTGACAAGTTGTTAGAATTCTCCTCGCGTTCTCTTATGGTAGAATAAAACCTGGATTGGTCAATTTCGCAGGACTCGTTCCTCGAGGGAATAGCAAGGCACGGGAAGGACTTCGCTAGTATACAGAAATACGTGCTGCCAGGGAGGAACACGGTACGCGACTAATCGCGATGCTCGGTGGTAAATCGGAATCGGAATTGCGAGGTTTGCTTATTGGTCGAAAACTTTTTGCAGAAGGAAATCGTCGAGTTCTACTACACGTGGAAGTGGTCGGAGTCCGCGAAGGCGATCCGAACCTGTCGACAACGTCGTCGCCGTCCCAGGTCGAAGAAACGTTTCCCATCGATCGGCTGCATCTTCGGTGAGCTCACGTCCCCTAGAATAGTGACGAGAAGCGCGACGGCCTCCAAGCTTTTATCCAAGGCTGACGGGAGTCCGACTGCCAGTCTGCCCGGCACCTCGATCTTCCTGCAAGCGCGTAAACGAAAGCGTTCGCCGATCATTCGGTGACCTCCTCGAAACTTACCTACTTTATTGTTGATGGTGTAAGGTTGAATATGTGATGCGTGGAATTCGTCACATTAGAGTCGCAGGCTGAAGGGCGTCGCAGGCCAAGTGCAAATAGGAGAGAAGTCCAAGTACAGCGGGAGGGTTGTTTTTAAATATTTCAATTTATTCCATACCATCAGTCATTAAATAAAATTTCATATTACTAGCACGGTGTAAGAATGTCACGTCGAAGTTCTCTTGAGTCGCGCGCACATTTACAAGGTCCTCTCGCGCACAAGTCTGTGAGTAGTGATAGCAAGAATAGGGCGTCGATCGTGATGACATAACATGGCAATTGTGCTACAGAACATTCGTGCCACAGCCACATAGTACATATATGGCACATCGTTCTCCCTCGAGTCGCCTCGACCGAAATTCCCCGCTTCATTCGCGTCGCCTACTACTAATTCCAGCTTTCCCCCCGGTAAAAAGTCGAAAATCCTCCCCCGCGCGGGAGAGAGTGTCTTCATTAACAGCTATTACAAATACAGGCAGTATGTTTGGATGTGTGTTGCGTACAGAGAGTGGTGGTTGGTGAACATTGTGACAGGCGGGTCGCTGTGTGGTCGGGATGGGAAAGAAGTTTTCAGTGTGTATGTACTTTGCGTTTGGACTCCTTGAACGAACGGTGGTTCATGCCGCTCTCGAGCAACCTAGAAATTGTATAAAAAGTGTAAACTGGTCGTCCGATCGTCTTTTCGTGTCGCGTCTCGCAAGGCGAAGATACGCAATATAGAATTACCAAATCTGTAACACTTGTATCACAATTGTTAAAGTTTGGACAACAAAGTCGGTGGAAGAATACACTTAATGGCTGTACGTTTATTTCTTCCCTATCCATTTGTAAACGGATCTTTCATATATGTATAATCGGTGAAATGGGCCGCGGTCATGTATTCTAGTTAATAGATAGGAAAGTTCTACCTATCAGCATTATGCCCGCAACATAAATCGCTATTATCTATACATTTTCCCGTTACTAGTGGACTGCTAATGTATCTGCTCCAACTATCCGCTTCACCAATGCATTAGTTCCCATTTATAGTATAGTTAATCTTTCGTGTGCTTAAATTAAGAAATTTTCTCGGCAACTTTACAACGTGAAACGGATTCCCCGCTTTTCTTTTTTTTTATACAGTACTGAAAGCTCACGAACGCAAACGGATCTAGAAGTATTGTATACATATATTATAAATTCCTAAAATAATCTATTCGCCTTCTACAGAATAGTTCTTTCAAAGAGCATAGTTCACTACGCGACGGAAACTGTGCTTTCTGAAAGAAGAGTCGACGATTCTCGTCGTCACCTTGATTGTTCCGCATATTATGTGTTTTTTAATAGATCTACTCTGTTTTCGTCTCGTTACTTGGGGCACTTAAAAGACCATCATCCCTCTACGTACATTCACAATCAGAGTTCTCCTCTTAATGCTCACCCCTAGCCACCTCCTCTCGCTCACGTCGCTTTACTTTCATGGACGTTCACTCTCGTCTACCACGAATAAAAATAATAGAAATGTATATTATATACACATATGTATATGTGGATCAGACTGAATTCCCCCAGGAGTGTGGGTACTGCCAATCCACAGATCGGAACACCGCTAACATTCACGTTCCAACTATAAGGGAGCAGAGTCAAGGGAGCCCGCTGGGCCGCCACTCGACTCCGTTTTTCACATGAGGAAACACTTACTGTAGTTGCGGTCGGCGACAACAGTCTCTTTCTCGCGTACAACAACAGTGCAATGGTAAGATCGGCATAGTGAGTCACGCTCTTCGAAAAGTTGTCACGACAAAACCCTGTACCCTGACGTTGTACGGTTTCCACCGTACTCCACTCCTCACCTGTGTTCTTCAGCCGTCGGGCGTGTGCGCGCGGCGTTTCTCGATTTCCTCGTGGAAGAACAAATTTTTTCCCGAGAGTTTTCTCTTTCGTTCGTTCCCCCGTCTATTCCCGCATTTTTCTTGTCTCGTAGGAGCCTCTACGCTTGTTCACCTATCCTCCTCCGAATATACCCCAAACGTAATGCGTAATTTTATATTAATTTCTTTCGCTTTACACAATAATAATTATAATATAATTACAAATAATTAATAATTTTAATACTTCGCTAGATTCCTAGAATGTCTCTTGTGCCAGGCGTCGACCGCGCGCGGACGCTGTTGTCGAATTGGCCTGAGCCACGACTCGGCCGAGATCGCGCTTAGCTTATGTGATTTTATCACAGGAACGCACCTTCGGTCTCATTTCGCGGATACTACGTTCAGACATTCACTGCTCGAGTGCTGGACTTAGGTTCTAGAAGGACGCTTTGGAGTGGCTACTAATACGACGAATTAGCGATTAACGTCTTAATTGTAAATGCGCCGGATACAGCTCGTTAAATTCTTTTATACATGTATTGCGCTCGAGTATCCCTTGTGGAAAAGTGCTTCCGAAAAGACAGTATTTCACACACTCACGAGATCAGAGTGAATCATGAGAGAAGGCCTGGTCTAAAAGATACGAAAGGCAATGGCACAGTAAAGGACTGAAACGCTGGTAAGGCATGTCTCACGCGATCGGTTATAGTCGCGAACGAAGAACAATTCAGATGGCGGAGGATGAAAGGATTGGTCGCGTGCGATAGTGTTAAAGTATTTCCGCGAATAGTCAAGTATCAATCGGCGTAATGGTGGATCGTACCACTCTTTATATACACATATAATATAAAGGCTATAATTCTCTCATGTGTCTCTGTCAGTCCTCTACTTCAAGGATGAGCAATCCGCGGAATCGCGGGGGAAAATATTTAATTCACCGTTCTCGCGCGACAACGAATCCGCGGCTATTCGATTTACTAGAAAACATTTAGTAAAGTAGGGGGTTAACAGCTACACAATTTCGAAAATATCATACTCTGTAATCTCACATGCTTGTCTTGAAAATCGCGACCCCTACGCTAAACTTTCTTACTCCGGGTGTGCCGCAAACGTCAGAACAATCAGGAATCAGTCGGTTCGAACTTACTTGCATCACTGACAGTGCTCGCACTGCTGACAGCAGAGACTGCGCTCATTAGCTTGTGGCTCTCGTATACTTTGCTCTACCACTTTACGTATTTCTCGGCACGCGTACATTTCCATCAGACTATACTTACTCGCAGTCCCAGATTTCTCTTGTCTACGCCACTGTAACTTGTTTTACGAAATTCTACACATTCGGTGGTAAAAAAGTGAAAAGGTGAGGGAAAATTTACTTTCAGTCTGGCTTTGGTATTATGTAACTTATTCCGACGGTCTTGCAGAGATTGGCCATTGAGAGTCACTGCTTATTAAAATCTTTGATACCAAAACCCACAGATGCAATGGGACACTTACGTTTTACATTAAATTCTTATAATACTTCAATAAAATTATTCATTAATGCTAGTATGATTTAAGAAGCATAAGCCACGTGTTCCCTGTAAATTGTAATAATTTATGTCTTTCATCTTGGTCCTAAATCATTCGGTCGCTACAGTGGAGTAGAGAAAGAAAGAAGCACCGTCAAAAGCAGACTTTAGTCAACCGAAAAATCGATTCTCCCGCATATCCTAAAGGCCTCCTGTCACTAGTTGGTTCTATGCAAGCTTACGTCCACCAATAACCAGTTTCTATCCCAGCTCGCTCCCATCTACTCAATCGACCCTGTCATTGATAACCGTCGCTAATCCTCGACAACGGAATGCGCCGCAAACAAAGGTCCTCCCAACAATTCACTTTCATATACCACATACTAAGGAATCAGTCTGTTACTGTGTAGTACAAATATTCTCACGTCGTGCGAAATATTCCTCGTCGTTCGGGCCATTGTCAAAATAAGAAGATCATCCGTAGACACGTCACTGCGCGCGAGCTCGAACAAAGAGCTCTTTAAGGGAACGACGACACCCACGGTCGTCTACTGACCTGTCCGAGAGTTAATTCTTAATTGCGGAGTCTCGCCGTTAGAGCCTCCACTCGTGGAGGCTCCGTGAATTCTCGGTCAGATCCTCGAGAAGGAACAGTACTATTTACATCGCAGTATATTGCTCCGGCGAGACGTCGAATCACAGCCACTCAGTGAGGCACCCACCGAACCACATCACCACAATTGGAACAAGGTACGTCGTGAGGGCGCGTGTCAGAGACATCTTTTCCCTAGTTGCACCACTGTCTATGGTGTTAGTATTGTTACCAGAAGCTGTCTTGGTCTCGACGTCAACGCGGGGTGGTACGACGTCCTGGTGAACCACTGGTGGCGGCTTCGGCGCCTCTGGCACTTGGGGTTTCGGCTGGTAGCCTGAACCCTCTTCATTGAATCCATCTTCATCATCAGTAGTTGGATCTTGGTCGGTGTCATCCCCTGAGCCACTACCTGACCCGTACCAGGTCTCCTCTGTAATGCAATACACAAACGACTTTAAATATGCAATCACCATACCTTATCGTGAAAATGTCGCATCATCCAATGAAGTAATCTTACCTGTATCGATCCAATCGACATCTTGCCCATTGAATGCAGATTTCAATCGATTAGTAATGGTCGTGAGTGCGAAAATCTGATCCCTCACGATCGTGGGTCTTGGTCCCGAGCTCCTTACTTCCGGATTCAATGACTGGCTCTCTCCATCCGATGATACTGGATATATGTACCTGTGGCAAGAATTCCGTCGCATATTAATTACTTCGAATAAATATCTTTAATCGATTATACCATCTAAAATAAATTATACATACTTGTCCACGTGGGTGCCGTTCCAGCATTCCTTGGTGTTGCTCGGCGGGACGACCAGGCCATCGTTACAAAGCTTGTACGGCAGGTAAACCCAGAATTGCCTAGAGTCGCGCACTCTCTGGCGTATCTCCTTGACGAGCTTGTCGAGGATCACCTCGGTGGAGGCGCGGTCATCCGTCAATGTCTCTTGATCGAAATTCAACGATTCCAATTCTAATTCCCGATTATCCCTACGCCTACGCCTACCGAGTACCGGTCGGCCGCAACCGGTAAACACCCGTTGCGAAACGTCGTGGCTGTTCTCTTGGAAATTCATAATGGCCTCGGAGATCTTCAGATTTATCGGTCGCACGAGCATCTCGATGTTGAAAGGTCCCAGCAGTCGGTCGGCAACTTTATCGACGGCCTCTGGAAACGGGAAACGAAACGATTTGATGTTAACATCCTAATTCAATGGATAAAACACGACAATCGCGGACCAAGCAACAAGATTACCCACCAACGAAATGATTCCATTCGGCATCGAGGGCCGCGTGCTGCGCCAAGCAGCCCTTCATTACATTCGAACACATGTCCCCGCAAGCTAGCACAGTGTCAGGTATCCCACTGCAAGACGGACAGGCTGCCATCCTCGTGAGCGCAGCTGCACAGTCCGCCGATGGTTTCAGCTGGGAAAACAGAGAAACTTTTCATTCAACCAGTTCACTGGGACGAGAGGGGAATCGAGTGCATCTCTCATCTCGTGATTTCTAATTCACAACTCACCGACTGCATATTCTTCAAGACGTCCGCGGCGACGACGAGCGCTTGACTGAAGGCTCGAGTCGCGACGAAAGACCTCTTGATCTGAACTCCCAATTTCTGGGGCACGTCGCCGAAGGGTCGCATCTCCTTCATGTGCTCGATCACGCACTCGAGATACTTATTGTCGAAATTGTACTGGCTATTGAGGACGGTGAACATCTTCTGGTAGAGGGTGCTGAAGAAATTGTCCATCGTGTCGTCGAGGTTGACCGTCCCCTTCGCGTAATAGTTCTCCAATTCCTTAAAGAGGTCGGTGAAGACGTACGCATTCTGCTCGTAGAGAATGCCATAGGTTTTCTTGAACATCTCGTGGAAACCCTGCTTGCTCACCGCCAGAAGCTCCTTAAAGAAGCCTGATAAACAGAATAGAGATTCGTAATTTGCGCCTCGTCTCTCCCTGTTCCATCCTCTCTCATTATCACCCTCACTAATCTAAATTTCAATAACCAGTTTAGGTGTTTTCACACATAATTTTCATACTATTTTAAATGTTGAAAAATCTTTTTTGCCTGACATTTTCAAGGGTCCATGATTCCCAAAAATAGAAAAAGTCAAAGCTACAATTTTTCTATTTTCGGGACGGCAAAGGTCCCTCAATCAATCACCAGATACTCCCAAGCGATAAATCACGCTTCGCAAGCCAGAAGTCCCCAAGAAAACCGGCTCAAAGGGAAGCTGTGACGTCAGGAATTCGACTCGAAGGGTTTCTGGCGACAGGGCTCGCGCGGCAAGTAAAAAGGGTGTCGGCGGCAGGAAGAAGTCAGTATCTAATGGCTCAAAGGTGCCTAGTGCATTAAGTCTGTTACGCCGTGGACTTTTGCGAAAACTAGGCGCGTCGCCTGAAAACCGCGGGGGCTCGTAACGATTCTCATTAACGAAATTACTCGGCGTCATGAGTTAGCGAGCGCCCGCTGCTCCGGCACACGGTCTGTCCCCCCGGTGGTTGAGCTTTCATCTTTTCCGTAGGTAGTCTCGGCCACCCCCCTCCCCCACCCCCCGGTCCCGCCGCCCGGCACACCCGGTGCTTCCTTTGACGCGGCGGCACCTAGCCTTTATCAGGGTGCATACCCACTTTACTTGCCACTCCGCGCGGCAGAAGTGCACGCCGGGAAAGCGCGCGCGGGCGCGAGAGAGAGAGAGAGAGTGAGAAAGAGAGAGAGCTCTTTCCAGAGGACGCCCAGCGCCGTAGGATACTCCAGGGCTCGTACAAGTCGTACTAAAATTGTTACTTGAAACATTGGCTACGTGCGCGGCGCCGCTGCGATGCGCGTCCCACGAAAAAAGAAAAGAGGAGCTTGTTACTATGTAGTTCTAGTAGCGCCGCCGCCTTGTTAGTATTAGAGCCGAGAGAGAGACAGAGACAGAGATTAAGGTGTTTCTGTGCGATGCGAGTAAAGCACTTGCAGCGAGTGTTTTACTTAAAACAAATATTACACACACGCTATGAAATTTTCTGTGAAAGTGCACACATACAACTGCAATTCTGCTCATTGCTGCAAGTGCTTTACTCGCATCGTGGAGGTAGGGTCTCTTTCAAATGGTTACATGTATATAGCGAGAAAAGGTCAGAAAATCGACTTTTCCATTTTTGCATTTTCGGAAAGATTGGAATATCAAGTACCGGCCAATATAATTAGTTTCAAAAGCTTATGTGCGCTTTCGATACGTTCAAAATGCTCTTATAAAAACCGTACTACAAATCAGCATGGATATCTTTTTTGTCCAACAATATATTTTGATAAGAATTGATGGCAAAGTGGCAAATAAATTTACCTTTTCATAGGAATGAATTCGGTATTAATATCGTATGTAGCTTAAACAGAACAAAAAAAGTAACAATTTTCCTCTGCTTTTTTGGTTCTCACTGTATACATATAACCCCTTAGCGACCAACTCTTCTCCCTTTGATCTTAGATTAATAATTACGCCCGCGGCGGCCAAGCCTCTGTAACCGCACTATCGACTATGCCGTAATCCCGCCGTTCGACGATATATCGTCCGACCTTTATCCGTGTATTTTTAACCCCTTGTTCTCGGCTTTCTTAGCATCTCTCCTGGCCCTAGACTCGCGTGCCCTTTACCAGAGCACAGTACCTAAGCCGGCATGGCTCTCCCACGAATTTTCCCGCCCCCGCCCCTGTCTATTTTAGAACCTATGTACCCGATGAGTAACGGACCGTACAAATTTCGTCCCTTCGCCCTCTTTCCCAATCGGCCAACGTGAGCCGAATATCGCGCTCCTTGCGAATTTCGCGGGGGCTTTCGAGTGGGGGCTCGCTCCTTGCCGAATGAAGTCGAGATGCGCAGGCTGACTCGTTTTCCTTTAAAGTTGCATACGTTGCACGGTCTGAATGCAAACCGATATAGTGAAACGCGCGGATCTTGTATTATCTTGAGAATGGGTTTCAAGATTTTCATGGAGTTGATTAGATTGCCGTTTTTTGGAGGGAGAAAAGGGTTTGTGGAACTGCGGACTTTGGAAGAAATTGGGAGAAAATGAATGATTATTATTTCGTAGAAGTCAATTTAATCAGTTTTCACCCTCTAATTATCATCCAATACTACAAAAATCGACATTGTGCGAAAGAGTGATTGAAACAACTATCATTTTTGGAAAAAATCATTTTTGGGGGTTCAAAATAGCTACATTAATTTCTACGAACAATAATAATGAAATTACATTATTACCAAGCAATGCTCGGTCTTGCAGATACTGTACACGGGTACTCACTGTGAAACTTGGCGCCCCTCGTCGACAGGACCTGATGTAATCGGTGGAGAGTGTCTTTGGTGGCCTTCTCGTGCTTGTCACGTGCCCTCGCCTGCAGCCTCACTTCCATGTCGGCGGAGCAGCAGACCTCTCCGCCGTTCCTCACGCTGCCGCATATTTTCAGCTCCTTGGCTGGAAGAGCGAGGAGAGAATGCAATTAGACCGCTGGGACATACACACAGGCTCGCGCCCACTTCGAGATCCTCGAGGACGCAACGGCCGCCCTCCAAAGTAGCAATGACAACGCCTCCGGTTCCTCGATTCCCTCTGGAGTGAACAACCCCCTGCGACGTCCTTCTACCATCGACGTCCTCCACATTATTATTTTTCACCCCTGATTTTCCCATCTCACGCTTTTCATTTATTTACTTCGCCTGGTAAATATTCGGAATTGATTACTCGTGTGAAAATTAAGGAAATTATTATATTTTATGGTGGAAATACATAAGAATCCTATAGATACATCATACAATTTTTTTAAAAACATGAGATGGGTCTAGATTAGGATTCAAAGGCCCAAATATTAAGGTTTGGTTGATATTTTTCTCTCATGTGTTTCTAATGGGGTATTATGATCCTCCCCCACCGCAAATAAGTCTCGCTCATGGTAATTAATGGATTTCCATCTCAACGAAAACAAAAAATCTCCCCATTCTCACACGAGTGGCACTCCTGAATATTTGCCGTTCGTTTTTAATTAAACGCATCGTCGCGCTCGGCGAATCTTGGGCGAAAGTGGAGGGCCAGATTGGCACGTGGGAATTACCGGAGCAGAGGAATCCCCGATGCCCGCGCGGAACTCCTGGTATTCCGATAGCTCCGCGATCGGGGATAACTGCGGTGTGTGCATATCGGAATGGTACGCGACAGAGCAAATTATAAAGCCAATCGATAACTGTGTGTGACGCAGGCTCTCCCTCGCTCTCTCCCTTCCTCGCAAAGGTTAACCTTGTGTGTATAAAAAAAGGCCGGGGATATCTCGCACGCTCGGATTAATCCCCAACTAATCGAGCGTAAAGCTTCTTCAATGAGAGCGGGCGCGTGTACAGTGTCGGGCCCGCGTGTATCTGGAGCGACGCCAAGTCGCGGTAATTCTCGCTTTTAAATTACAATCCCGACTCCCTGGCCGGAACCGCGAATCTATTAACCATCGCTATAGCATACTCGGCCTGGGTGCGGTTGAACCCTCGGGGGGACGAGGAGGGGGCTCGAGGGGAAGCGGGCCCGGAAGCAAAACAACAATTGTCGCCCGGCCAGGCGAGAATCGAGCGTAATAACTGAGTGCCAGCGTCGATCAATGATTCTTTTGTCGGGGGCTGCGCGCGAAAGAAACGGACAAAACCGATGACATCTGTCTGGCGAAACAACCCCAGCCACCCCCCGGCGCGGCGTGTGCGCGCTCTCGCCGCCGCTCGCTCTCGGTGTACACACTCGACGGGCGTGTACACAAGCCGGGCGTTCGTACGTGAAAGATAAGCATTAGCCGCGAGGGCCTGCGATCGAAAATCGTTCCTGCTCGATAAGTCCATGAAAGCCGAGTCCCGCTCTGCGACTGCTAAAAGGTGATTCCATATTTTTCAGAGTGATTAGCCGATCCGCGCGGCGGACCAACGTGCGTCCTCCGCTCGGTGGACGAAACAGGTTTCTTTTTTTATTTTCCTGCCGAAGAGAGCGGAGAAACGAGCAGCTGGTCGTGTGTGCATTGGATGGATGGTTCGCTTGGCTTCGAATCGGCACTGTCAAGCATGCGCTGCGGTCTCGAGGGTAATTATAAATTATCTAGTAGTTTTAATGATCCATTAATGTTTCGTAACGCTTCCCGGGGAATTTTATGTTAGATTTGATATCATAATCGGCTGGATTTAGTATTCAGTTAGTCCGCAGTGTTGCGAGATTAATTCATTCGAGCCAACCTCGAGAGTCGGATTAGTGCCGCAATACCGCCATTGTATTGTTAAATTTGAATAGGAAATTCAAATTCCAACCAAACTAAAATACTGAGAATATATCAGAAGTTAATACCAATTCAATACTAGCTTCAAAGACGCTCATTTAACCTTTCCGTAGAGTTGCATTCAACAAATCGCATAAGTCAAGGATCTCCAACAATACACGCAAAGTGGGATACAACAGCGCAGATCGAATTGCAAGTGAGTCTATAATCTGGTTGCATCTATGACGCGTGTATGTACAATTCCCAATGGTACTTGCGAATGTTCGTTCCCATCCAAGGATATCGATCATGTTTTATGGGATTTTTCCCCGTATGCTCGTTCGAGCGTAAGGACCTATGTGGGAAACCAGCTGAAATTAATTTTAAGCCCCCACTAGACATAGTATCGTTAAGGATTCCAATGTTAAAGCGTACTAATATTTCTTAGAATGTTGATTGTCCAGACCTATTGATTGGTCGTAGAGCGAAAGGGTGTGATGAAAAACAGGAGGAAAGAAAGACAAGTGAGTCGCGCTGTACTTGTCGTGCAGGCACGTAATGCAGTGGGTGGCGTACGATGGAAATCTGGCGGCGGTGCGTTTGCGTATGCACCTGCGAAAGCACAGGCGAAGCTCTCTTCTATGAGCTACCGCGTCGCTGGGTAGGATTTAGGGTGTTTTAGGGCGAAGCTTATTGTTAGAGAGGGGCGTCGGAAGACATGGGGTTGCTAGGAGACACCCTCTTCCACATGTTATATTACATTACCCTATGCGACTCGTAGGGGACAGGACGCCGAGTCTGTTGCCGGCGAGACTCGGCCGATTCGATGCCCTGCGCGTCTACCTAGAAAATGGCAATCACATCCTCCAACAGCCTGGCCTACCTCTCTAACGATCATCCATCTGCACCCGTCATTCCCATTTCGCTCATCTCTCCGCTCCATTCTCCTCCTCGGCTCCTCCTCATCGAGAATCTGTCTCTCGTCAACACAGCTACAACTCTCCCAAAGAGCTGCAACTCTTCCTTCACAATCATCCGGCGGAGTCATTACCGCGGAGAACAATGATCGAGAGGAGAGCGGGGCCAATGGCATTTAGGGCCTAATTGGACCGGTGGAAGAGAGTCATCGACGGGGATCATCGCGCGGCGAGATCTCTCGACGGTTCATGTTCCAATAATTTAATTTACTTAATTACAGTAATTAGTGGACCACCGGGTCGCGCGGCCGCTCGGCTCGATAAGAGAGCGAGTGCCCGAAACGAGCGCGCAATCGACCTCTCGAACAATGGGCTCTGAACTCACTGATTGCGATTCTCTGCAAAGTGCAGAGAGCGGGGGGGGGGGGGGGGGGGGGCGGTGGGGCCGGCCGTCGTGTAGGTGTGGAGGCAGAGTAGAGGAAGGAGCAAGGTACGCGAGGGCTGATGCAGCTGCACCGGAGCTCCGAATCAAGATTTCTTGGGCCAATTCCCAGCGGAGCGAGAGCTTATAAAAGGCTGGCGTATGCCGGTGTTTATTGTGCCCGCTCGCGGTAGCCGGCAGCCCTTTAGATTGGCGGGCGTCCCGACGCCGCCGCGCTGCCCTGAGGATAACAACACCCGGGTGCTTTTCTAAACATAGAGGCCACGTGGTCAGTGAACCCCCCCCCCCCCTTCCCCCCACGGTTTCCTTCGCCAGGATGTTGATCGCCACGTTCCACCCAGTCGCTTTTATTCCTCGGCGCCGCCGGTATGAAATACACCCTCGAAATACCATGGTAAATACAGTTACAGTCGTAAAAGCGAACCAAGCGAGGGTCGTGGAAATGGATATGATGATGTATGTTTGAAGGTAAAGGCTAGAAGATACTTTATACTTGTGTGTTTTAAGAAAGAGTTTATAAACTCCTTTTAAAGGGGGTAGAAGAAGATACTTTAGTAATCTCGTATAGTAATCGTACTTTAGTAATCGTACAGTAAAAGTATTAGATTTGTAATGATTTACATATGTTTATTACTTAATAATCAATTTCTTTCGTTTCATACATAAAAACAATCGCAATTACTTCAAAATTGACACAGAAAAGATCCTCGCAATTACTCGTAGGCCTGATCGCACACTAGCCGAATTCCCCAACATCCGAAAACTCTTCATGGATCTCAAGCCCACAAAACCGAGTGCCAAGTAGTAGAGAGTTCCGAAAAATCGTTTACACACCAGAAGCCGCAGCGTCCGGGGCAATTGGTGCCCGGGTATTAATCAGTCGAGCGGAGAAACCGCGCGGAGGTGCTAACCAAGATTGAAAGTAGAGTTTTCTGCTTTCTGGCACAGGTCGCGCGCGCGCCCTGTGTGCCCGGTGTGCCGAGAGCTCGAGTACGGATGAGTGAGTGGGTTAAGAGTGGGTGGGTGGTCGGAGCGCGGGCGCGAGTGCCGCCACTAGTCCCCAGTCAAAATTGCCAAATGCCGGCCGCCCGGCCGAAAGAGAGAGAACATAGAGCTCGCACACACCCGCCGACAGCTCTGCACACACGAGCGCGGAAGAGCGTGCGAAAGGGGAGGCGAACAAAATTCACGCAAACCGAATTACTCGACTTTACAATGGACGACCTCGCTTCCATTGAATTCGCCGGGATCATTCCTGTCGAGCGACGCCGCGATGATATTTCCTCGCGAAAGAGTTTGTCACCGCTGCGGGAGTGTGTAGGCTTGGTGGCTTGATGATTTTGGACGAGTGATTTATTCAAAGCAGAAGACTTGCCTGGGCCGTTGGGGAATAGAGAGGCGGACGCGGTGACCTTACAAGCTTCATTCTGGCGGAAAAAGCCTTGTGGTTGGGGATGGTCGGATGGAAGATTTTACAGGTTGATTCATTTACCTTTAAAATTGCACTGCCACTTGTAGTCTGCGCTCTACGTACAATAATTCTAAATATTATATTTTAATCATAAATCATATCTCCTATATTATGTTGTAAATACAATCCCTTAATATAAAATTAGGGATTTTTAAATGTTTTACTTTAATCTACTGTGTTTGGAGGCGAAAATAAACAGTAAATAGTCATTGCAAACGATGTAACTGTTATCGATTGCACTGGATAAACACCCACGCGAAACCTTTTCTATTCAACAAACAGTATATGTATAGCGGATCTTAAACAAGGACTAGATTACGAACGTAATCATGTTTCTCAAGCAAACACAAGAGTTCCGGGAGATGGTATTACATCAAATGTACCGCAGAGGCATCATTGTTCTTGTATTCTCACTTATAACCTAATAATAATATGAAATTTATGCGACGATAAATAATATACAAAGTAAAATAGGGTCTTTTCCTCCCCGATTTTCTAAAACAGTTCTCGCCACGCTCGTCCGGTATTGGGGGCTCTGTCGACAGTCGAGTTTAACAATCATAAATACACATGACCGAGCAGCGTTATTACCGGGGGAAAATATCGTGCGGCTTCCACAGGAGCGTAAGCGGAGCCGGGTGCACAGGGTATACATGGAGGCAGGCAGGCTCTGCAACGGTGGCGAGACGGGAGCGCGCACTGCGCTGCGAGAGTTTACACGTGGCCACGATGTAAACGTTGCCGGTTAGAGTTTAATTTGAGACCGGATGGCCGCCGGCTCTCGCTGTGAAACCGCAGCCTCCATCGCCGCGGATACTCGAAATCCTTCGCCGGCGCGCTGCGACGCCAGCTGGGAGCGCAGAGAATGCCGCAACATTTCCGAGTGCCGAGCCACCGGCAGGACGACACACTCGCTACGGCGCAGGCTCGATCGTCGCCAGCCACCTAACTAACCGAGTCACTAAGTACAGGCTGATTTAAAATCTCTAATCGATTCGTCCATAAATAACGAAGTTATATTGTCGATCGGAAATACATACATAGAGCGGGAAAATGTCGGAAAAACGATTTTTCTATTTTCCAAAATTCCATAAAGAGTTACAGGATTACAACTTGAAGATTTCAAACCGATATCTGAGATATTAATGATGTTGTGCTTAATTTATACAACTTGGTTAGATGAACCAGAGAGGACCGGAGTCGGAATTCGGTAATAGCGGCGTACTTGACCGAAAGGCACGTGAATCAGCGTGTACACGGCCACTTTCACGAGCGGTCGAATTTTTGTGGCGCCGCGTGTGATTCAATTACGTGGAATGTATTAGAGGCCTGCTGAATATGCAGGAGACCTCGCTCTCAAAAGTCGGCCGGCCGGGAGAGGAGAACCTTTCGTTCGCCGGGCTGGGAAGGTTCAATCGTCATCGCGGCAGAATTCACCGCGGAGGGAAAGAACCGGCCGGCAGGAAAGGAGGAAGGTGGGTTATAGGCAGGGAGAAGGAATGCGAAGCGACATGCATAAACGTGTTCCCAGGAGCTAAAGATATTTGGAAGGGCGATCGTCCGACTGTTTACACTAGATGGGCAGCTCAGGTCAAGTTACTTTCGTGCTGATTCTCTCTCCTGCTCTCCTTTTACCCACCTGCCGCCGCTTGTGTTGACTCTCTCTCTCTCAGCCTCTCTCCCTCTCTCTACGGAGCGACTCCCTCGCCCCGCTCCCGGCGCTCGCTCCCTCGCTCCCTCTCCGAGCCTCCTATCCTTTCATTCTTGCACTCGGTGCAGCTCATTCCTTTCCACCCTTAGGCCCCATGCCCACGCCGGCGCTGCCGCCTCTCTCCGACTCTCTTTATATCCGCTCGCTTTTTCTTTTCTTACAATCAGTTCTTCTCGGTTTATTTTTTCCGTCTGCAAGCCGCGCATACCTGACCGCCACGGGAGAGGGAGAGAGAGTCCAGCGGGCCTGGTGAACCCAGAGCCGCCACCGTCGGCGAGCGGATCCACCGGGCAGAGAGCCGATGAATACAGCGGGTAATCGAATTACAAGGACCTCGCTCCCCTTTTTATTTAACGCTCGCGCCGACGACTTTTCACATTCCTACGCACGCCGGAGCGGTTAATTAATATTTTAGCCTTGAAGTTGTAGGATTAACCGGCTCGCTTTTACTGCGGGAATGAACGCTCGGCGAGCGAAGGACGATAAACCAGTTAGCGGCAGGAAGTCTTTTACATTGGGAAACGACGTTACAATTACTACTTTTACCGGGGGAGAAGGGGGAGGGGGAGAGTAAAGCGGGGCGGGGTCGCGCGGCGCGTTGCATTTGATATGCGCCCCATTGAATGAAGATAACTTTGTATGAAGCCGTTCCGACTTGCTGTTGGGCCGGGGCTCCAACGATACGCTTTCCCTAGCCTGGTTTGCTATTCCCTTTGACAGGGAGTTTCCTTCTTTTGCGTTTCGCACCCTTTCCCCTGGCCCCGGCCCACCATTGATGCCACCTATTCTTTCACGCAGACTTCCTTTACCGCTCTCCCGCGCGCCTCTCTCGCACTTGGTCCCTCTCGGCCTGTCCGACACTCTCCCACCCCCCTTGCACTTGGCTGCGCACCTGTGTGCGTGTCTATGTGCACCCGGGGGGGCGGTGTGGGTGTGTGCTCGAGCAACGCGGCTACGCGGAAGCGTGCGTACAAAACGTCTGTCTGAAGAGGGAAGGAAAAGTGGCCGCGCCCGAGCTCGACTCGAGGGCGAAATGAGAGGGCCTGTGCGGATTCAGAAGAAAAGACCGAGAAATTGTGATGTCGCCTGTGCCCTCGACGGCTCGGGCTTCCGACGCGCGCCTCCGCTGAATAAGAACCGTCTTACCGTACACACCCGCGCGCCGCATGCAGGTCACTCTTTATTTCGCCGGCTACAGTTCCTCTCTTCACCGCCCGATTGCCGATTTCCACCCTTGACACTGACAATCGAAAATAAACCTTTGTCCCAGTGATGAGAGGTTCGACGCTAAATCCGCGCGAGGGTCGGAGGTAGTTGCGGAATAGTCGAGTGACCCTGGCGGCCAGGCTCTCCCCATTCTACCCCTAATAGCTTCTCGAGCAACCGGGCCCTCCGCCCTACCCGGCAAGCAGTTCTTCTTCTCGAGGTTCCAGCGAGCGGGCGAGCGCCCTTAGCGCACGCGAACGGAAGCGGAGATCCCTCGCTAATCCTCGCGGAGGTTAATCTTAGCTGGCCTTCCAGAAGGCGCGCGCGCGAGCGCGCGGCGGAGAGCCCGTAGAGAGCTCGAGCTAAGCCAGGAAGTGATGTCTGCATAATGAAAGAAGCGCATTACCGCTCGCCGTAATAGCCGGCGATATACCAGGGCTTCGAATAATCGGTTATCCGTGTCAGCCCTCTGGAACTCTCCCACCCTCTTAGTTCCATCGACAAGAGGCGCTCGCTCTGTGCCCGTCTGGATATACATATCTCTCTCTCTGTTTCCGTCTCCTTGGTGGCGCCCCCTGGCTCGGCTGGCCAATGCTCCCGCATCGATTCGATATCTTCTTCCGAAGCGCGCGAGAGTTATTAATATTGAGACCGCTGTCACGCTACCGCGAGATTGAGGTAATTATACGAAAGTGCTACTCACGTGAAAATGAAGGGAACTGGTATATTTTAGGATGGAGGTGCAGTAATTGGCGTCAAAAAGACCTATTCGCGGTGGAGGGGCATTGTAAGAACCCCATCTCGTTGGCATTATCGTTGACAAAGCTTGTGAAATTTTAAATCCCTATATAGACATTTCAAATGTCTTGTTTGATTGTCCCCTTTTTAATTTCGGTTGAACTCGCTTAATTGGGCAATTTTCTCCATTTAATTTTAGTTCCTTCGCATAGATCATGTTGATTCGCGAATAGCGAATAAATCCACTTGGACGGACAAAAGCAAGAAATCTCTCGATTCTCACACGAGTAGCACCACTTCTGTATATTTACCGAGATTACTTCCTGCAAGCGGTCAATTAGTCGTCGTCCGCCACTCGCTTTCTGGTAGGTAAGCGCGCAAAGGAGATTCGGTTAGGGAGAGTCGAGTCGGTCCCGGCAGGCTGGATAATCCGGGAAAATGAAACAGCAACCGGCTTCCTGCTGCTCCGGCCGCGGCCTGAATAGCGAGAGGCGAGAGCATCTGCGCCAGGAAACACAGGAAACTGTTTCAATTGGTGGCGGGGGGTTCGCGCAGGAGCGGGTTTGCACGTATGTGCGCGCATTATACGCCGAGTTGGTGCGTACGCGAACAATGCGCGCGACAGTGGCGCTCGCTGCGCACTCGTTAAGCGATGAGACACGAGGCGCGCGCGGGCGCTCGAAAAAAAAAGAAGAGAGGCAGCACGGCGACGAGCCGGCGACAATTAGATTACTCGACGGGTGTCGGGCGAAGAGAGCCGCTCTCTGCAGTTTTATTTAGTTAGACGCGCCGTCGACTCGGGCAAGTTGGCCGGGATCAGAAATGCAATTGCGAGGGCTCGATCGCCGCATATGGGGACACGCACTTCACTGGCGCGCGCTCGCACCGACGGAGCCGCCCCGGCCGCCCGGTCAATTGTCCGGGCGTCTGGACCGCGGACGTGTTCGGGAATAGGAATTGTATTGACTGGCCCCGAGCACAAAGCGAGCCAAGCGAGCGGGCCTTGGTGGGGGGCATACGCGAGCGGGCGCGCGATTTGTTATTCGTTTTTCCCGGATAAAAGCCACTCGAGAGCCTACTCATTGTGGCCTCCTGCCAGTCTATACACCTAGTGTAATGAGGGTGCAACATGTGCGAAAGTGGCGGCGTGTTCGGGAGTGCTCCGTTGTTGGAGCATAATACTCATCTCTCGCTCCCGCTCGCCGCTTTCCCTGTCTCTCTGGACGCGCAGCTCTCATTAGGCGGTGAATCTGTCGAACACTTTACGCAGAGCAAACTGAAAAAAAGTACTTTCGCCGGCGCTGCTCTTCCAGTCTGATGAAGACGCTCGAGAGTGTGTCAAACAGGGGCCTCCTCCGCGCGAGTCTACTCCACTCTCGTTTCTTCATCTGTCGGCGTGGCAACCGGCCTTTTTCATTAGCTCTCGCCGCAAGGATTCCGCCTTGGCGGCGTTCGATTGGCAGAGGCTGCCTGGGCATTTAATTACATCCTCTAATTACCCCAGTTACTCTGTTACGTAGCAGAGGAGGCCGCTCTGGAAATATCTCGCTCAAAGCAACCAAGATATGCGTGGCTCTACAGAGATGGAACGATGCAAATTTAATGGAAGTCTGAAAGCCGCAGGATGCTGCCGCTGGTTTATTCAGTGGGACTCTGTCGGTTGTCACTCTGGCGGAGTGTCCTGATTCCAAGGATATTTTCGTCGAGAGGAAATCGATCTTTCGCCGGGCGATCGTCGGGGACAAGCGGACCTATTAGAACAGGGGTGGCCGCCGGGATTGAGAAGGGTTTCCACGCGCGCTGCTACTAAATGCGTGCGCGAGCCTCGGAGGCTCGTGTGTGTGCGCATCATACGGCGATACAGCGGGTCGCGAACTATAGAAACCCCTGGCCGAAGGAATGCGCGGTGGTATAGTGTATGCGTTGACCACATTCCTCTCCCATGCCTTGAAACGCTCCTCTTCCTCCGTGTCTTTTATTTAACAGACTTGCGGACCCCGGGGCCCGTGCACGGCCCTCTTTGCGCCCATACACTCGCTTTAGAGACTCCGTACGGGCCCCCATAAACTTCTTCCTCCCGTTCTCGCGGATTTCACCTTGCCGCCCCTCCACTATGCCCGCCCGATCAATCCTCTTCTTCCTTTTTTCCCTCCTCGGCGGCGTGGTTCCGCTCAAATTAACCACTCTCGCCGCGGCTTTAATTCCACCCGTTTCTTGGGTCAGTTTTCGATTCGAATTCCTCGCGGGATTTCGCGTGCCTCGCCTGCGTAAATAGCGGCTGGTGATTCCGTGTTTATTAACTTTGTTTTTCTTGTGGTTTTGCTTGTATGTGATACCATCAAACCCACTTTTATAAACGAATAATCAGTTACAGTTCATACTTTATAACGGAATCATCCGATTCGCTTGAATCTTGGCTTATTGAATAAGAAAAATTAACGACGAAATACAAAATTCATACATTAATCCTTGGAGCTTTCACTTTTTTTAATAAACCGAGCACAACTACTTGGCGCGTGACTCTGCCGAGCCTCTTGATTGTGTTTATCCAACCGAATCTTCGGCTTCCGTCAGGATCCTTTAGGGTAGATCAAGGAAACATGCTGGGAAAGATCCGTCCGGCGTCGAAGAACAGCCGGTGAAACATTCATCTGCTCCACGTACGGAAGAGCGCGCGCGCGCGCGCGCGCGGCACACGCCCGAGTGGACTTGAATGTTCCAGTGTCCCTGCGGATGCTGCACCAACCCTTGAGTTATCCAGGCCATACGGCGGCTCTAGATTCCAACACTCTCTCGACCTTTTCGAGTCGGCCGGCCCACTCCACTCAAATCTCCCGACGATTTACAATATTTCCTTCCTCGAACCACGTGGCAGGGCCATCGAGCGACCATTTAAGGATGTATGGTGGACAAATATAGGTGAAATTTCAAAATGCCAAAAAGTGATTGAAATTTTGTGGAGAGGTTTATAAATCTATTCGGAACTTGGTAAGGACAATTTCAAAAATTCCACTAAATGGTTCAAAAGTTCTAGCGTGGTATATATTAATCAAGATTTGTCGTGTAAAATCATAGAAACAACACTAAATAAATAAAAAACAATATACAGACGAAATTGAGAACCTCCTCCTTTTCGAAGTCAGTCAAAAAATACCGAGACACTTGGCCGCTTTTTCCAATACGTCAATAATACCGAATAGGTTTATAAACCTCCGCGCGAAATTTCACCCTCTACTTAGCATTCGGAAATTTCTCCTATATTTCTCTCGAGTAGATCCGTAAAGTTGGGCTTGGGGTGAAAGGGGATGCTTCTGCTTCCGCGCGGTGTTTTCGTAGAGGCGGCGGGGAAAATCGTTAGTTTTACGGCGCGCGGGCTTATTCAATCGATAAACTCGGTTCGAGAGGAGTAATCAGTAGGCTAGACGCTCGGCCATCCGAGGACTCAATAAAGTGTTTTATCCGCATTCTTGCGCGGGGATTGATGCCCCTGCCTTATGATGCTCCTCGGCTTCAATTAATACACCGTCGTATCTCAATTCCGCGGGGCGTTTAATATCCCGGGCGAAATGTATTCCGGCGACTGTCTGGCCACGAGTGTCTTCCGCGGTTAATGAATCATCCCCGCCGCTTTTTCATGATGATTAGGGCGTTTCTGCCCTGCCCCGCTTTGGCCTCCTCCTCCTCGTGGCAGCTGTTTCCTTGCCATTCTTCCCCCGTATTTCCTTTCTTTAGCTTTGAATATTCGAGCGCCGACGATGCGCGACGTCTCCTTTTTCTCTGAGTGCACCCAGCAATGAGCTTCGAACGGTTTTTCCGCCGGTTGCATATTCATTATTCTCCCCAATCCTCCGCGGTCGACATCGCCGCCCTTTGCCCTCCTCGTCTGCCATCCTATGGAAATTACATTTGAAATTTGTCGGAATTCCCCGTCGACTCGCCAATCGTAAAAGAGCAATCGAGCTTTACGGTAAAACGTTTTCGATCGAGTTCCGCTATCTCCCTAGACAGACTCTATCGATATTTTCTCATGTAAGTACAGTAGTTACATATTACCCATAGTCATTTTGGATTGAACAAATCGCGTATCGATTCGCTGGAAAAGAAAAATCATGTTTCCACGCTGGTATGTAACTTTGTAAATTCTACTTTCAACTCTTTTCTTTAGGTAAATCTTTGATATGCCATACTGCATTGAAATGCTTGCACACGGCGCCGCTACTGATTAGGTAGCGCGTGCACTCGACTTCCATGCCATGTGTGAGTGTGCACAGTGATTCACTTGGCTTGGAATCTGCGCTGGCGTACTCTTTTATCGGACTAGTGTGTATGTTACTTTATACAGAGTACTTGGAAGAGCAAGGATCGCTTGATAAAGATTCATTTTATTATTGGTAGATTGCTTGTTCGTGGGATTCAATGAGTAAATTATTCTCAGGTTGAATGACCGTTTTCTTGCAACCGAAACATGGTAGATTATATTTCAAGATAAATTTGATTTACAACATAGAAGATTTGCTTGTTTTATAGCAGTTTTACCTTCGTTAAAAAGGATTTTAGATATTCTTTATTAAGACACGCAACAGTTTTAAAGTTAGAGATGCAAGTTAATTAATTAATTAACATGTGGTATCTTTGATTGAAAACTTGGCTTTCTATTGTGTGATATCTATTTAATTTTGGACAACGTAGTTCAAGAAGATACCTTTTATGTGAGTCATCAAACTATTTGGCGCTTTTCTTTCCATTTTAATGTTTTTGGGGGGATTTCACCCCTTTTTGGTCGTATAGAAATCCAGGGCTATCAATTCCCGTCTCTCCCCAACTCCAGAAATCATTCTCAATACTGTGGAAAGTGGGATTCGTGAAACTGCAGTGCTGATCCGTCAAAACATAACAATGTCAAAAGTCCAGTCCAGCAATAGATCTAATCCACTGCGGAGTATATAAAGAGCGGCTCGATCGGCTCGCATCCAGTCTCCCTGAGTCCCAGTTACTGTGCGCTTCGAAACTCAACAAATATGGCAAGTTATTTCGGTTTTCTGACTCTACTTGTGCTCCTGGCAATTGGAACCTGCGAAGAGGACACTCCGACATGTGTTTCTCGCGGAGGTTACCGCGTGTGCCACCAGAACTCTGTCCTAGTCGAAGTCACACAGACGGGCTTCGACGACGAACGGGTCCTGGAAACTCTGAACCTCGAAAACCTCCATCTAATTGGGATTCGCGAAAACGCCTTCAAGAATATTCCAGCGACCTATCTCAATTTCAACGAGGGCAATAACACCTCCGTCAAGCAAATACTTAGGAAGCACTTGTCCAAACGAAAGCAAAACAACAATATATAAAAAATAATAATATATGTTTTGATAGAATTGATCAAATGATCCAAAAATGTTTAGTGAATTCGATCATCGCAAATTTTTAAAGTTATGGCCACCAAGGCTCAAGACTCCTAGGACCCGCAATTGAAGCTTTACGTATGATTCGTTAATAATCTCTTCAATTTCCTTCAAAGTGACGCAGCGCGGCAACTATCTGAAGGTGGTCAAGCTTTAATCATCAGGTGCGAAACGCAAAGTACTTAATCGTAAACAAGTATATTTGTCTGCATTTTAAAAAGGCTCGCTGACGTGTCGATTGTCCGAAGGTCAGCTGTATTCTGAGGAAAGACCCTTGAAGCAGTTAAGGTGGTCGAAAAATACAGTTGGGACCATTCGAGGACCCTTTCATGCCGACTCGAAGTTTCCCCTGGAAATACCTGAGTATACATAATACAGGCACAGGTAACATTCGCAGTCTTGTAGTCATCCAACAATTCCCGCTCGACAGCGACGATCCAACAAGCGCGTAAAGTCTAGGATAGACTCGTCCTCCATTTCCAGCGGGCTCGCCACGGTATTAAAATTTCAAATACATCCACTTACATGCTGTCCCTCATTTAAAGGTCTAATTCACGGGAGAGGAGTGCGCGCGTTGCCGCGGCAATGCGAGGATTTTCTGTAGGAACAGTGGGACGGTGGCTGTGGGGCCCCGGGGGCTTCGCATAGGGGCAAACGGAAATGTCAAGTTCTTTAATCATTTTCATCGACATAACGACCGGGGCATACAAAGTAGGGATCCGTCAACGAGACTCTCTCGAGGCATTGTGTCAAACCTCCGCGCCACTTCCTCCCCCCGCCCTTTAACACACTAGCACCATTAGTCCGACTTTATTATCCTGATAAAGGCCATGCCGGCTTGAAGAAAATATGGTTTCGGATGCTCGCGCGCGCGCGCGCCCGGGAATAAATTATCGCCGGGCTCATTCCACCCCGTCGAGCGATCATTCTCGTCGTTCTAATTAATAATGTATACGCGCGCCCGCCCGCTACTGAAAGAGATTCCTTTCCCCCCGGATATAATGAATTTCACTGGCATAAATTCGCGTCTACCTCTCGCGCCAGCGCCGCTTTAAATGGCTATTCAGAACGTCTGAATCACATTATGTCTGGTGTCGGAGGAAGTCCATTCATTAGTTTCATTGTCATTTTAGGCGGGGCATGCTGGCCAGCGCGCACTAAAAAAACAATGCTTTCTCTCTCTACTCCCTCACTGCCGGCAAAGGGGGGATTCCGGAGTTGCGCGATGCCTTTATTTCAAGCCATTTCGCATCGCTTCCCACAAAATTCAATTATATTATACGAGTAGTTTTCAATTGACGGTGTACGTCACATTAAATTTTATATCCTAAAATTTGCGATTAGTAGGAGTTATATTTTGTTTAATATGTCCCGAACCAATGTTCTATACCGGTGAAGAGGATTTAAACAATTATTTGAATTAAATATTTAATAACAAAATGAAATATTAAACTAAACATATCAATATCTAATTAAATAACAAATTAAACATATTTAGTTTAAACAGGATCGTACTTTCCAACGACTTACTCAAAATCTGGAGCAACGCTGAATGCATTACACATGCAATATATAATCTCATCCGCAACATACTTAGGTTGCAAAGAAGACTTGGTAAGTATTCGCGTATAATTAAAAGGATTATATAACTGTATTTAAAATTACCGCATACAGCGTGTACACCTGCCAATAATCGTCCAAAGGGAGGTGAGCCATCCTGTACATTAGCACAGACTGTATATTCACAGTAACACGATAAACGTATACTGAGAATTTATCGGCGTTCAATGGATGCCCAGAAGCGGCTGAATTACTATGTACCACTTCAGAAGCGAGAACGGCAGTTTCACTTAATTGCGCCGACACGGTGTAAGCGTGCGTCGCCGTTAGAAAATACCAGGAGAGAACAAACACTGATAGGAGAGCGTCGGATGAAATAACGGGTTGCCGGTACACGAGGAAGGCCGTTCGTCCAATGTCTCAATCCTTTTCTTAATCAATAGAGCCGGCGAATCTGGGTTCCCTAATCTGTCCCCCTGGGGTATACACACTCCTTTTCTAGCCGGCGGCTAAGCGATTCTTCCGCTCTTCTATATCTTTCTATCCCTTCGCCGCCGCCCTTCCTTATCAGGCTTCATATATATATTTAGCGTAATCACTGCGCTATCGTTTGCTATCTTATCGGGCCGTGTCGGGTGTTAAGTATCGCCCTCTAATTACTTAACGCGCACCACCTCTTCTCGCACCTTTTTACTCCTCCTCGGAACGACAGACCGCCACTGCTTGCTCTGCTCTCCGTGTTTGTCCCGTTGCTTTTTCGTTTCGCCGCTTCCTTCCCTGCCCTGCTAATATTTCCCCGCCGGGGAGCCGTCGAATCGGTGCCAAGGGAGTACTACGTGGTCTCCGGCGCTTGGTGAGCGTCCGCGATGATGTACTTGGCGGCGAGACGCTCGCGTTCTATCGGGTAGCTAGAGCTGTCGGCATAACTTACGATAAACTGTGTGATTTAAAGTCCTGGCCCCGCGACTGACACCGACGGAAAGTCACCGGCTTAACTCGGCGCCGGTTATCGCGTGTAAAATTAAATATTCGACGTGCGAGGGCAGCGACGATATCGGCCGCTCGTATTTCAGCGGTCAGCGCGCGCGACCAATTCTTTTTTCCAGCCTCGAAGAGAGAGAGAGAGAGAGCGCGCGCTCTCCTGTTCGCCGTCGAGCTGGGTGTCCGGGACATTTATCTAGCGCGCCGGGGAAACAATATTCGACTGGACCCGAGATAAGCTATTGACCGCCGGAGGAGAGCCGGCAGCCCCCGCGCGCTTATCTGCCATTCAAATTCACCTCTCCCTTTGCGGGCCGAGCCAGCCCTTAATACGCTCTCTACATGCTAACGCGCCAAATTAGATCGAAGGATGTGTGCGCGGAGTCCGCGCACTGTACTTGGAGGACTTCCAGCCTTCATTGTGGGTGTTCGTATTACCTTCGCATTGATTTTGCCCGAGGGTCAAGCCACGCGCGACATTCAAGAAGGCCTCGCCAAGGGTTTCATTTCGATGGAACTTTATTTACGCATTCGACGGGGCCTGGCACCGAGGAATAGGAGAAAAAAGGGGGGCACGGTCAACCGTATCCTAGCCGTATTAGCACGCTGCGCAAGCGAACGTCTCTGTTTGCGGCCGCGAGATTGCCATGGGAAAGCGCTACCAGCGCTATCTGCGCGACTTTTATCTGAGATAGCCACGAGTATCCACGAGTTGGAAGGGAGAAAAGTGTCGTCTCCCGATAAACCTGAACGGCCGTACGTGCCGTGCCCTTTCGCGCTCACGCAGTGGCGAGTTGCAACCGTTAGGGGTTCTAGCTAGAAAATATTTTGGGCCCTGTCTTTTATGTTATAAAAGTTTAATAATTTTAATCTTAGCTCTTCGATTTTCCGACCTCATGATCCTGAAACTCTGACTCTCTGACCATTGGGTCTTAGCACTTCGGTTCTATGACCCCAGGGTCTTAAAACTTCGATTCTCTGACCCTTGCGTCTTGGCACTCCGATTCTATGACACCAGGGTCTTAAAACTTCGATTATATGACCCTTGGATCTTGGAACTTCGATTTTATGACCCTTGGGACTTAGAGCTCCAACTCCCTGACCTTTGGGTCACACAAAACTCCACTGGCGTTCAATTTTTTAGTTAAAACAAAATTGGCCCCCGCCCCAAGTAGGGCCAATTACCTAATTTGCCTACTGAATATCGCGCCACTGCGTTCACGTATCACTCGCCGTGCCCGAGGCCGTCCGAGTATTACACTCCCCGGCTGGAGAATAACAAGTAATCGGGTGTAACAGAGGAGACGTCGGAGAAAATCAGTAATCGCAGCCGTGCTCACGTCGAGTAATCCCGAGGGCAGTGGCTCTGCCAGTAATTATGGGTCACGATAAAGTTATCGCTCTGCTCGTAAATACACACTAATATAGAACTCCCCAAGGCGTCGTCTCGGTCTTTGCGCCGGCTGCATTTACTAGCAAAACGAACAACAGTGGGAATACCGTTCGAGGGCCGACAATGCAGCCCCCAAGATTAAGGCGAGCGAAGGGCGGAGGGCGAGATAGGGCGAGACGTACAGGTATCGCGCTACCTGAGGCCCTTTTAAATCTATTACCTGCTGACTGAGTCTTTCCATTATTAAGCAAATTCGTGTCGTGCACGTCCTAAGACTGTGGCCGCACCAAGATTCCTGGGGGTACCTGGGCCGTCCGGCCGAGAGTGTGAAAGAGAAGAAGGCAGGCTTCGGAAGAAGGGAGCCGATGGAGGAAATGGAGAGCGAAATGCCCGGCCGCCCGGGCCGGCCCTCTCCGGACACGGAGCAGGCGACATTCGCCACGGATGCATACGCACTGCCGATTCCGTCGGCCGAGCGAGCGGTGGGAAGGAGACCGCTGGATGAGAGCACCTGCCTCGGAGAAGGACCCTGAGACGGCTATAAATTACCGGCTAATATCTCATAATTACCAAGCCAGCCAGACTCGAGGAATGCCGGGGTGACTAGTCAGCCGGCAGATACGCGAGAAATTCCTGCTATGAGCCACGCTCTCCTCTCGCTGCTCTCGCTCGCCCACTGATCCGTCTTCTTCTTCCCCTCGCCACTTCTCTTTCTCGCTCGCTCGCCCCTCCCATGCCGAAAAATTGTTTCCATGGGAACTTCCGCTCTCTGCCCCAAGCCGCGTGTCCTTAGCGACCATCTTCCCCTCGGCCCATCCCGTTTGCCTATCTTGCCGTCGGCCACTTTACTTGTCCCTCGGAAATCGGCCCAACTCTTCTCCCCCAGAGCTGCACGCCCGACCGACTCCGATACCTTCTGTCAGAAGAATATGGAAGCTCTAGTGAATCCATGCGTTGCTTAACAAGTCTCTCGCGATTAGTACTGGCATTGCTAGCTACAAATATTCGAACGCAAGGCGACTCTCACGCATGCGAGCGCGCGTGAGCTTCGCTCGAGTCCAAGCGCAACAAAAGGCGAGAGGCTAAGCGGAAGTTTAGCGCACTGTAGCGCCGTCGCGTAACCGGATCTCGAAGTTTTTGCGCATGTGCACCGGAACTAGTAGGAATCGGAGCGGTCTGCGGCCACACGCGTTTCATTTGCCGCCGGTTGATTCAGCGGTGGCCATTAGTCGGGCTCTTCCTCGGAGTTCTCTCGAGAGTGGAGCCACAGTTATGGCGAGTCAGGGGGGAGGGGGGCGGAGGAGCCGGGCGGCCGAGAGTCCTGTCGCAACAGATGATTTACCGTCGGGCGTACATCTTCACTGAGCCGAGAACGAAGCTAGCAGCAATTCGAGCGGCGCTCCTGCCCAGTCTGGGCCGGCGGAGTAGAAAAATCGCTAGCAACCACAACTATTGCTCAATCAGCGCGGGGATAAAAGGCCGACGGGCCAGCGGGACAAAGGCGTAGCACGGAGGAACGGGAAGAAAAGGTGAATACAAAATGGAGAGAACCATCCCCATCTCTCTCTCTCACAGGACTCTGCTTCCTGCGCCGGCGAGCGGCGAGGGAGACAAGGGGGCGGGCGGCGCTTCCTGCATCTCGGTTGATACTGTGAAACGAAATCTCCGCTATGGCAGTCATCAATTCGAGCCCCGGCAACCGAAACCATGGAAGTTCCTAGGGAACAACGGTGCGGCGCACACGCTTTCAGGGGAGGAGACGCATGCATGCACGCCTGCATACGAGCCTCAACACACACACACGCAGAGCCTCGCGCCCTCCCTCTGGCACATATCCACGTAGTACGTGGCCACAGAATGCACGCGTCCTCCCGAAGGAAACCGGATATCCCCGAGGCTCTGGCGACGCTCTTGACACCCTGCCTGCATTGTCCCTCGAGATTTCCCTTCTGCCCTGCGATTCTTGCACAACGGCGACACACCGCCGCTCGCCCCCTAGTATCCTCCGCGACCGTTTCCATGTACACACATGCTACACTGGCGCGCGTGTCCCCGTGTAAGTACGCGCGCGCACGTATCAACGCCAGCGCCGGCAGCCCTCTATTAACCCTTACACTCGGATGCTTTTCCCTGCTGCCGCCGCCGCCGCCCCATAGCTTTTTAAGGCAAGGGGATGTGCTTGCATCAAGAGTGATAGCAAAAATGGGAGTGACACTGTTAATGCGAGCGGCGCCAGGGCTATCAAGCCCGCGCGCACCCGCCGGGCGTACACGTCGGAAGCCTGAATACGCACCCTCTCAGGTTTATTGGTCGCACTTTCGAATCTGGGAAGAAGCGTATTTCGTGCTCTATGACGGTACAGTGTTCTCGGATTATGTTGCGTGGTGGTGGAACGGCGAATAGCTTCATTCATGCGCTCTGATTGCCAGTTTTATCTTTAGGATTATTGCGTTTACTCGAGTGGCGGCAGAAGTTTCTTTTCTTTCTTCGGTGTGCAGTTAAATGCCGTTTGCACTTGCCGAATGGGAACTCATACAAAAGAGACATTTTTTCATTGAAATTAGTTTTCTTTTGTAAATGGTCACTCGAGTTCCACAATTCATAAATGGTTTCCTAAGTTCTGGTTTTTGTTAGCTTAATCACGAACGAAATTGATTGAATTTTACATAATATCCTTTACAGAGAAAGATTGTTTTTATGAAAGATAATTTGAGTGCAGGCGTAGTAGTACCTAATAAAAATTCACAGCAACCCTAAAGAAAAGTGACTCGAGCCTAATGAGCGGCGTAAAAAGTAAAAAGTCAGAGAGGGCGAAAGGGCGGATCGAATGCCGATCGTGAAGCAGCTGGGACTCTTTGTCCGGCGGGGCTTTGCGTATGGGCCAGTCTCTCACCGGGTGAGAAAAGGCTCATAATGAAAAAGCTCCGCCGTCACGTCACCCTTGTACTCCAAGCCACAGCGAGAGGTCTGTTTTCTCGCGCGCCCAACCACCGCTTTCTCTCTCTCTCTCTCTCTCTCTCTCTCTCTCTCTCTGCCGTTCTTTCTCGTGGCAGCGGAATCCGCGGCGACGCCGCGCCGTCACTTTCCACAGTTTCGTGCATCTGGGCGCACACGACGACACGCGGGGGCTGTTGACGGCGTCGATAATAGCGGCGCTGCTCGAGCCGGCAGCCGAGAGCCTCGCTGACTTTGCCCGGCAAAGGGAACCGAGCAAATGCCGGTCGCACTCCAGCGCGGCGCAAGCTTCGTCAAGCTTTTAATCAACGCTCACGGCGGAAGCTCTGTGCACCATTACAGCGCGCCGCGGACCACCATTATACCGGTGGCCACCCTCGCCAAGCCCCGCGTCCGCGCCGACCTCGCTCTCTAATATTTTTCCCTCTATGCGCGCCGCGGCTTAGAACCGCGCGACGCTGCGCGCACTCCTCCGTGGGCTCGCTCGGCCTCAATTAATCAGAAAAGTGAAAAGAACATTCTGAGCTCCGATTCTGGTGACAGTTCCGCCTCGTTCACGCATGATTATATAAACGGGACATTCAGAGCTCTGGGACGACTCAACCGATTCGCTTGTTTCTTGGCTTATTATCTAAATTTTATTAGATATAAAGGAGGAATATTAACTGAATTCTGAAAAATTCACAATGGATTTCATAATACAAAATACAGAATTCTTAAATTAATTCTTGGAACTGTAACTTGTTCTGAAATCGTCGCGCGAGTACTCGAGTTCCCTTTGATCGCGGCGGATTTCCAGCGACGAGCCCTTCTCACCCGGCCCGCCCTTTTATCGGCCCGACAAGAGCTCACGCGGCTTTTGGCAGTGGTGGGCGAGGTGGGAAGTCAGACTGCAGAAGTGTAACCCAGATAACAAAATAACAGAGTCGCGGGAGGACCAAGGGGGGTGGCGCTCGGCTCGAAGCCAAGCCTGGGGATACGAGTACTGTCTGACAAGGCCCTAGCCAAGGGAACCTATGGAAAACGAGTGGCTTTGAAAAGTGCACGCTTCCGGCCGAGCGCTAGATCGCAGCACACTTGCTCTCTCGCACTGTTAAGACTCGCCGGCTTTTATCTTCTCCTACTTTGCTGTGAAAGCCTTTCTCGCCAAAAACCAAGCTCCTCAGGCGGATCTTCGCGGAACAGTCAAAACAACTGCACCACTGACACTTGGCCAACCGACTTTAGGTCTAACAAGAGACACTAGTGGAAAAGCCGTATATTCCAAAAATTATGAATAAATGTTTACAAGTAAAGTACATTGTCCCTAACACGAAACTATTTTCTCTTCTTGACAGATTTTAGTTTAACGAGTCGACAGTGATGCCGCAAATATTAATAATCGACCTTGTTCGGGATTTGAAAGTTATATCGTAGTAGAGCAGGGACAAGAAGAAATAATAGGTTTACAGTACGAGTGGCTTTCCATCGAGCCCACACATCACAATCGAGCCGACTGTGCTAATCCGCAATCCAAGAGTGCCTGCCACGGCAGCACAACTGGAAACACGCCGGTCAATAACCATTCGGTTCGTCTTTGTTTAACAGCTCTGAATGCGGTGGGAGGGTTGAGCGAGGCGATCAGATGGCAGGCTTTTCTCACAGGCTTCGCTTCCAGCCTGCCACAACACTGCCGTCACGAGGAGGTAATGTCGATGCGTGAAGTGTCAGAGAAGTCACTCACTCGCCCTCTCCCTTTACGCGTCGTGGCGCAGTGGGTGGGTGCGGACGCCCGAATGTTACACATATTCATTCGACAGTCCGGTGATCCCGTTCGCACGTGTACCTTTGGGTTCGGCCTGCAAGTCATTCGTATCATGACGCGGCCCGGACCACTATGTTACAGGGTGATGCACTTGCGTTTCAAGGTGTAGTTGGTGGAAATTATCTCGTAATATATTATTTAATATTCTTTTGAATAAAAGTATGTTTGGCTTTGTTACCTCGTAACTGATAAATTAATTTATCGATTTGTACACAGTTTTTCTTTCATGTGTAGTGTAATTCTTGGGGAAGGCATTTGTTCGTATAAAAGGTAATGTCTCCTGAATATTCTCCGTATTATGTATATTTCACACATTATGATCATTAATAACTTGATCTTGAAAATCACTCGAACGATTCTTAACAAAAGAGGCCAATTTACTGTTTCGAATGCGAAGAAACTATTTAACTGGACTTCGACTTTAGTACTCTTCCAAGTACAAAACAATACACGCGAATATCCCACGAAGAAAAAGTGGAGCAGCAGACTTCCGATTGATAGCCGAGTGCATCATCTCCACGCGCGAGATATCTCGGGGGACATTTGGTTCCCGGGACTCAGCAGGGCCGATGTTATATCATCGGCATAATACCGCAATCAATCGGCTTTTATCTGATCGGCGATGTAGGAGCGCGCGAGCGCCGACTGTAAACAAGTCGGTGTATCGTTATTTCGCGCTAATCTAGCCACCGAGCCGAGTCGAGCCACGGCCGACTGCAAATACCCGGCCGAAACAAGAATAACGCCGGATTTACACGATTTACAGTGCGAGCCGCAGCTCTCGAAAACCCAGCCGCATTATATCGTCGCGCGATCGCGCGCCCTTTCGTAATCCATCGCCGGGCGAGCCGCGGCAACGCGTATAGAAAATCGCGCTGTTCCACGAGCGCGAGGGCGCCAAACGATCATGGCTAAAATAAAGCGAGAGGGCGCCACCGATAATTGTTGGGCGCAAAGTGTTTTAATGCTCGGACGAGTGGTAATCTTCTTAGCCGGGCTCTGTCAGGTTCGACGGGCATTTTTTGCGGCGATCGCTCGCCTGGATTCGACACAGGCGGACCCCTGTGTGCGTGTGTCTGTGCCGGGGGCTTAACGAACCGTCGCAGGGACGAAGCCCGGCGAATCCGACGCGGGTCAAGAGTGCGCGACGAATCTTTGGACGCGGCAGAGACTGCCGACCGGTAATTGGGGATATCAAAGCACTTTATCTTAATATCTCAATATCTGCGATTGCCGCTCTCCTCCTCTTAATTCACCAGTGAAAGAGAAAGAGAGGTAGGGGGGGAGGGGGCTGGCTTGAGAAGGTGACGCCCGCTCATGGGAGCATCGGACGTAAGCCAATATAATAGTGACGGTCTCATCCACCGGTTAATCCAGTCTGCGACGTCTCTTTCAGGCCTCTCTTTCCGCTCGGCTCACAGAAAGAGTGCCGCTCGCTCCAATACACGCGCGCACACATACCTGCGCCTTCCCATCGCGCCTCCTCCAATTATACAAAAATGTCGCCTAACTTTCGGTCTTCACCTGTGCCGCAGGCATATCGATCGAGAAAGTTGCGCGACATTCTTTGATCTTCGCCGACGACGCGGCCGACGACTCATCGAAAGCTATGGGAATAGTGTTGGGCGTGCGCGCGCGCTCCGCGCACACACACGGACGCGCGCGCGCGTGCAACTCGAGCGCGACACTTGATGTCGATGATCGCATGAGAAATTTGCCGGCTGGCAGAGACGCGATACCGTCCCGCACACAGGAGAAGCCGCGCACACAGAGGAGCGTAAAAGTCTCTCGGAGCTCTCGGGCGTCTGGAAAAAATCTGCGGTTTAACCGTAGTCTCCCGACGCACTTGTCCTGGAGACGCGCGCGCCTGTGTGCTGGGATCGCTTGAAAGAGTCCGCGGCCGGACAATAAAAGCGAATGATTCCGCGTGTACCTTGAGAGATTGCTCGGAACACGCACGGAATACTAACGAGTCGACGAAATTTCGCCGGCGCTCGGACGAGCAAAGTCACGCGTGTCTCGTACACTGTGCATGAATGAACAACGCAAGTAGAGTGCAAGGCGCACAGTAAAACTGATACATAGTTGGGACGTGTACTTTAATTAAAGTAGACTGTACATTCACAGAATACTGGGGTCGGTGGGGACATTTTCGAATTCACGCGTGTCCATGTGAACGAATGGTGTCCTTGGGCTGCGAATCGCACGCGACGGAGCGTGCGCGAGCCTTTAAACTTGCAGGGGCCGTGCGAGAGCGTGGCAGCTGTGCGAAATCGTTTTCTGAAATACGTTTAGGCGCGCTCGGGCCCGAGAGCTGGGAGGGATAATTTAGGATGCGCTCGCCTCCGATGGTTCAACGCGCCGCAAGAAAAGGACAAAGAGAAGAAGCGGGCGAGGAGAGCGAGCGAGCGCGCTACGGGGGCGAGAACGGACGACCATTCATCACGAAAAAAGGATTGGTGCATCGGTGGCCTCTCCCCGCTGCATTCGAACTTCTCGGAAGCCAAGCGTGTCTGGACTTGTCGCCAGCGCGCCGCACGAACTCTCCCGTGCCGAGGGCCTTTGCTAGGCTTCAATTTCAATCCCGACTCGCCTGTCTCAATTCTCCCATGCCTTCAATTCCACTAGGAAACATCGCGCAGACTCCCGCCCGCTCCCCTCGGTCACAAGCCCCCGCACTTCATTGCGCGATATTAAGCACGCGGACTAATAACTATCGGCGAGCGCAGCACGTGCAATCGATTATACGTCGGCGCATTTAGTACGAAGAGAGCGCGCGCCGTGCTGTCAGTAACGTTGAACGACAGTGCGGCGAGGCTCTACATACTATGCTAGTAAAAACCGATCGGCACATACATCCTACCTCGCCGATGGATGAAAGAGCGGGGGTGTTCGGGCGCGCTCAAAAAGGCCAAGATTAAAGTCATTCACCCGGCAGTGCGCCGCTCCAACTATCGCCGCGCGCGATATTCGACAAGCGATCGCATGTAATTCTTCAAAGAGAGCGAGAGCGAGATAGGGGGCCGGTAGGAAAAGAGCAGATGTATCGCGCAACGAGTTTAGCAGACGACTCAGACAAGCATGGTCATTAATCCTGCGGGAGGCGTCGGTGTATGTACTCAGCTGGGCGGGTGGCTGGTGCGCGAGAAGTCCTGTTAGAAGAAGAGAGGAGGCTGAGGATAGAGCGTTGACTTACATGACAAAGCCTCCTTGGGTATGTCGCTGGGCGGAAAGCCCTGCGCCTCGAAGTAGGGCTTGACGGCGTCGCATTTCAATCCGGCGTGCACGTTGGTCGCGACGCCGAGGGTCAGGATAAGCCAGAGGATCGGCAGCATACCACCCATGACTTTCTCCGGGCGGCACAAGGATTTCCCACAAGCGGCACACTCTCACAAGCAGCAACTCGCGCGGGCGACGTGCAACGGGCGCCACTCCACTCGGTACATTCGCGGCGGGCGTCCGGTTATCCTGGCGAGCGGGCACACGAGGGCTCTCTCGGGTCCGAGCTGCCGGAGCTTTCGGCGGCGTTTGCACACTCGGCCACGATCCAATGGCAGCGGCAGAGGAGCGAGGGCAGCCCGAGAGAGAGACAGAGACAGAGAGAGAGAGAGACGACGACTCGATATCCTCCAAGCGGCGACCAGAACTACACCTCCCTCCCCGGCGGCTCGCAACGCACTGAGCATGGGAGCGCGTGACTGCGAGGGCGATGCGCATGCGTTGCGAACCCTGCCTCCTTCTGCGCCTGCCGTCGCCCCCTGATTCTACTCGGCTGCTGCTGCTGCTGCTGCTGCTCCTTCAAAATTCCTCTTCGAAATTCCGTACTCTTTCTTCTCCTTTTGTGTTATACGCCGTCAACTGCACTGCTTATTCCCTGCGACCAGCCCTACAGGCGCCTGCCTGCCTCTCTCGCTGCCCAGCGCGCACCTCGCCGAATCAAATCGCTAGGATAGCTCTCCTTTCTTCCTCGACACTGCCCTCTCCAAGGATGTACGCCAATCAATCTTCAACACCTCGCCTATTTCGCCAAATGATTTCATTGAAATTTCGACACTGGCTTCCGTGAGGGACCTAGAGAGAGACTTTTTTGGAGGAAACACTTGCGTGTTGGTTGGAGTTTTGTTTGGTATTGGTATTGATGTTGGTTTAGTAGTTCTACATTCTACATTGGCAGATTCCTGTAATTCGGGATTATTCATATGCTCGGAGAAACTTTTTGAGTGAATATCAACATTGGCAGGTATGTACCTGTAGTTCAGGATTATTTGTTATGCTCTGATGGATTTTTTGAGTGAATGTCAACATTTCTACTTTCAATATTGGCAGATTCCTGTAATTCGTGATTATTTGTTATGCTCGGGTGGACCTTTTGAATGAATATCGACATTTCCCAAGAACTCTCGGATATTGTACGAGCTAATTAATTTGGAGAACAAAAGCTATGAAAAGGAATCGAAATGTTTTATAGCATCCAATGGTGGTAACAGTAGATAAGAACGTAGAATAGGTGACCTCTGTGTCGGTAAACCTCCAGTTACGCTTTACCTAGCAAACACTTTTCATTGTCTTTTATTCTTCAAAGCTTGTATTACAGAAATATTACATGCAATTATATATGCATTTACACAAAGAGACTTTTGTTCTCTCAAGCTACTGCCATCGGAACTTCATTGTCGCGCTATCCTGGCGGTCTTCAACACTGAGCAGTTACCATCGTAGCGCGCTGGTTGGAACAATGCAGCCAAGGGGCCATTCACCACTTTTGAATCCATTCCATTGTTGGTTCGCCTTCAGTTTATTGCGTCGGCCTCCCGTTCCAACTATTTCCAGGAGTGCGAGAGCGAGCAGCACACGGTCCAGTAGACATTTGGAGCACACGATACTTGGATGGATATATGGAAGACGATACTCGAGCCGGGAACGCTAATTACTTGCGTTAATGACCGGCCGAGTGTAATTACAGCAATATTGATGAAGGCGCGCCGTCGCCTTTTATGCTGCTCGACATCCCCAAAGCCGTTCATTACAGTAATATCCTCGGTAACTGAAATGGCCAATCGATTCGAGCGAGTATTAGACGGTCGGCCCTATCTTTATTGAGTAGACAGGGCCACAGTGTCAGTATTAACGCCGCTCGAGACGCAGCTCTTATGAAACCGTAGAAATCGCTGCGTTAATCCCATTTAACCGCTCTCGGTGCACGGGAGGTTCGGCAAGTGTCAGCGAAAGCCCCCGGGGGGATGAAGCTCTTCCTAAATAACGATCACCTCGTGGCGGTGTTGCGGGCCTGCGGCCAATTCTTTGCCATCTGGCCCCTCGAGGAAAACGCCGGGAGAGGAAAAATCGTCATTTACAACGTAATGTGGTCCATCTATCTTGCCAATGGACTCTCGGTGGTAACAGGCCTGGTCTCAGGTATTCGCTGCTGTACCTCGGGACTCGTGGACCTGATGAAATCTCTGGTGGAGATGACTTACATACTCGAAGCCGTTTTCAACCTCGTTTACTGCCGAAGGCAGAGTCACGCGCTCAAGGTTTGTTCTTGGTTTGGGTGTCCGTTGGAGAGTATGAATCTCGAGGGTGGCAATTCGTGGGATCTTATTCGATTTTTTTAAATGATCCATGGATCGGGAATTGTGTGAGCCATTCGACTGCTTTATTGCTATGCATCTTTGCACCGTATTTGGAGTACGTTTCCCAGTTGCACAAAAATGCGTACTCATCGTTGGAGGATGCATATAAATGTAGAAAGAAGAATTGAGCAATTAAATCCCAAGAAAGATGAATAATTTTACAGCGCTTATTAACCGAGATGGAACTGTTCGAGCGGACATCGAACCAAGAGCAGAAAAGGATTAAGCAGGCCTATCTAAACCGAACGAAAAACATGTACACGATCCTGCCGGGAATTTTCGTCGTCGGTGCTTTAATCTTCGTCTTCTCGCCCCTCGTCATGAACCGCTCGATCCCACTGAACACGGTTTACATGCTGATCCCGATGAAGCAGTACTGGGGCTGGTGCCTCGCCTACGCCCTAAACGTCTTCGCGATCCTCCAAGCGAGCCTGGCGATCGTCGTCGACATGGTGGTCGTCTCGATCATTATCCACGCGAGCTACAAATTCGACTACGCCGGGACGAAGCTGCAAACTATTGTCTACGAGGAGCTGCGGACGTACCTGCGCCTGCATCAGAAAGCACTCAGGTACTCGAGGCGAGCGGCGCTCAGATACCACTCGGCGGACAACAGGAGTATATACATACCAGTACCGCGTGCATTCGATTGCACGTATGTGCATACATGCGGACGCATGTTTTTAAGTGCATTTTCCAACCAGGTACGCCAGGCAAGTCGATGCCAGCGTTACGCCTATCATCGTGAAATCTACGAGCGCAGTCTGCATGTACATAATCACCTGCAGTCTTCTGATTCTGCATGTGAGTGGCTTTGCCCTTTGAATGCGAATCTATCTACTCGTGGGTACTTCGCGAGAATAATTCAGTCATTCCAGAATGTTCCATTCTTCGAGCTGACCCAGTTCTTCCTCATCACTTTTCTGTCCTGCCTGAGACTCTTCGTCTGCAGCTGGTCCGCGCAAACGATGACGGAGATGGTGAGTGCAGTAATTTGTATAGTGGCGCGTTATACTGGGGTCAATTTACGTTTAATTAAAAAATTAAACGCTACTGGATTTCGTGTAACTGAAGGGTCTTGCAAAACCCAAGGGTCAAGGAGTCGGAGTTCCAAAACCCAAGGGTCATAGAATCAAACTTCAAAGATCCAAGGGGCATAAATTCAAAGTTCAAAGATCCAAGGGTCACAGAATCGAAGCTCTAAGAGAATGATTAAATTTTTATAATATAAAACACGGACCTGAAATTATCTTCTGGCTACAACCCCTAATGGTCCTAACGCGCCACTGCATTTGCAGGATAGACGTGTCCTTCCGTATATTTACTTTCCACTGTACACGTGTGTTCTTGTAATAGTCGCTGGAGGTCGGCAGGAGAGTATACGCGATGCCGTGGTGCCGGTCCACCTTGCAGGTGCGAAAAATCGTCTTAATCATTATGCACCAATGCCAGCAACCGGTCGTCATCGGCGCCAGTGGGATAATACCGACTCTATCATTGAGCTTCTGCGGCAGGGTATTACTCGTGTTCTCATTCCTTTACCCTCGGCACTGCACTGGGATAATTAAGGAAATTAATGTTCCAGGTTCTGTACAAAACGTTCTCTTACTTCATGACTCTCCGAGCGATCCTGCACGTCTGAAGATCTCCGAACTCTTCTGCATCTGCCGAATTCTTGTGGTACAGACGAGAAAGTTCGCACGGCCTGTCGGACAGTTCCCCTTCAACTCGAGCGAGCTCATGGAGAATCTATGCACCGGCAAGCTCTCGCGTTTTATTTGTCGAACACTCGTCCTCCAAATTATTATTCGATGATCGCGCGAACAAACAAACGCGCTTGCTGCCGCTTGGCAAACTGACCAGATTTTCGGGCAAATTATCCGATCGTCCGCTTGGAAAAACAGCTCTCGATTCTCCTCTGGAAAGGTCTACCCTTGCCAAATCGATGTGGAATTTCGGAAAAGGTACCACGGAGAAATTCACGTCATTCTTAACAACTCGCTATTTAATAAATTACTATCATCGTGGCATTAACTAATAAATAAAACATTGCTTCGTTCATCTTGGTCGGCCTCGTCACTGTTGCACTGAGATAGGTTCATTGGCCTTCTGCTTCGCCTTCTTGTATTTACTGTAACAGAACACATATGTCAAACAAGTGCAGTCGAGAGAACAATGTAAATTGCGACGAATCAACATCGAATTGATTCCGAAGTATTAAGCGATAAGGCCATACTCGGAAATGACACGGCAGTGCTATCTCCATTCACGCTTATCGTATTTACAATACTTCCAGGCGATCTTGCACGATCGTCTGGCAAATCGGAAATGAATACGCATGCTTGACTACCCGTAGTTTCAATCGAACGCGATCTTGGCGAAACTTACTCGATAGCGATCGTTGGCAGAAGGATGACGAGTACAATAGCTGTAGTGCTGAGAACGACACCAGTGATGACCACAGCCTCAGTAGTAGTAGGCTCCTTCGGCGGCGGGTCCGTCGTCCCCTAAAAATGTAGACAACACTTTCCAGACGCTGACTATAATCGCCGACAGCTCAATAAGTGGTTTCAAGATCGCGAAGAACCCACGAGTAGATAGATACTTCCTATTCCTCCTGTATTATTATTTTCGGCATAATATTTGGTAGTAACTCATCGAATTTCTATTATTTTTGGTACCAAATCCTATAAGTTGAATAAGTTGGTATCAAATATTGTCCTACTTGTATTGTATTGTACAATCTCGATTATTTGGTACCAATTTATCCAATTTGTATTATTTGGTATCAATTCATCCAATTTCTGTTATTTGGTACCAACTCCTCGAACTTTTATTACCTTCGGTACCATATCACAGAAGTTGGATAAGTTCCTCTTCCTCGTGTCTTATCATTTTCCGAGCAGAATCAGAAAAGCAATCTTGAAACCGCCTATTGAATTAGGCAACCATAATCGATGGCCCACGTTCAATTCACGTACCTCAGAGGTTTTTGTAGTCTCGGCGGTGCACTGGCATAGCGCAACAACTCCCAGCAATAGCAGAGCTAACAATTGGTAGCGGCTTGACATTTCGGCTGTGGTGTCTCGATTGCCTGACCAATTCGTACAGTAATAATTTCACGGCTCGTCTATTGTGGCCATCGGCATCCGTTTATCGATAAGGGGCGATCGACGAATCGCTATTGCGCGTCGAAATCTATCGGGAATAATCGAGCGGGAGTAAGCTATCTTATCTGGCACTCCTCTCTGCTAGGACAGATATGTCCATTCACTGTTATGTACTTCTGGACTTCACCTGGGGAAGCGTCAATAGTCGTGTAATCATTTCCGACTCTTGGTACCCCGAGCTCCAGGGCCGCTATTAAATGATCGACGAGGGCCGATTACTCGACGGCTCTGTGAGGCAGCGTTCTCTTCCTAGAGTTAACGAGTGCAAGCCTGGCAAAAAGGGCGGAATCTAGCCTGGCCGGGGGGTGGGGGTCGATAGGTTTAAACACTCGTGCGAGAAGGAGTGACTCCTCATTTAAGATCAAATCGGGTCTAGAGGCTGGCCCTCCACTTCTCCTCTTTTTTCCCCCGCTCATTACTCGGGAGAACTGTCGAGAGCCCTTTGTAGAAAGCCTGCCATTAATATTCATGCAGGCTAACTGTATTTTGCCCGGAGCAACTTCGCCGTGCCAGATCTTTGCCTCCGACGGGCTAGGCTCATCATCTCTATCGAGCCTTAATGCTAAAGCTTGTTCCCAATTTCACTTCACGTTTATTTCTGCCCTGTGCTTCTGCTGCATCTTCCATTGATGGAGCTTCAATTCTCGGTTGCTCTCTAGATTCTGCGTCGATCGTAGTATCCCATGCTGGTGAAATAGAGGCTTTCCTTGCCAGTGTTGGTTACAGGTCTGAATAACTGACAGTAGGTATCGCAGGCTCTGTAGGTAACCAGTGGTTTCCTCGAGAACCTGGTCTACCTTAGTGGCGGAGTCATCGTTCGTCTCTGCTATGAAATATCCACCATTGTAGCAGTGTTTATATCAACTCCATACGCGTTCGCACACAACATTGTTTAATATTTGTCTAAAATATCTCTAATATATCAACACGAGTACAAGTGCGGTAGAACTAGAACGTGGGAGTTTAATTCTTTCAAATTTGAGCCGCGTAATCAAAGTAACTCCAATTAGGCGCATCAGCACTGTCATTAAGCGAGGCCTGGAGGCTGCTTTTTCCTCGAGTTAAATCAGCACAGCGTGGAGAAGGGAAGGGGCTTACTTAGGAAATCGGCGTTACGAGGTAAAGTCAGCGGAGCATGGCCGAGGGCGCCGACGACACAGGATGTTCTCTCTGCCTTCCGTGTCGCTCGCTTCGGCCTCCTACCGGGACTGACTCTCTTCCCGGAAAGATGCCAACAGTGCCCGTCCGAGACAATAGCTCGGTGGCTCGTAAATACGTGCGAACTACAAGATTAGCGGCACACTCTTGGAGTTTGCGGGCGCGCGCCGCGGAAGGAGTCGGCGCCGAGGCTCGCGACAGGTGCTTCACTCGGCGGAGCACGCCGCAGCGATGCAGGAACACTTTAATTGTACCTGGAGAGCCTTGGCTGCCGGTTTTATGGGAATCTAGAAAAAAACCCATTGAGCGGTAGATCTGCCAACATTATATGAACGTATTTAGCCAGACAATAAGTCATTACCGCCTGGGGCGCTCGCACTTGCCCGCCCTAACGGTACTCGTCGAATTAGGAAAGCGTTGTAACCCGGACTCGGTAACAAAGCAGAACCTTTTTTGCCCGGCCACCATCTTACCTCGGCCGTGACGTTCCGGACGACGACTTTACGCGGGGGAGCAAGGAGGCGCGCGCTCCCTGCCGGAAGCCGTAAATTGTTTCCTCCTAAATCCTGGAGAGACGTGACGCCGAGCGACACAGGCGACGTTTTCGGAGCCGCCGTTGCAGGAAACCGAGGACTTTTGCAGACGCACCTCCTCGCATTATACCTGTTATTACACGCGATTCATCTCGATGCTAATAATCAGACTGGAGATTCATACACTTCCTTCAAATCACATGCTAGCGATGGACATTATCCAGGCTCGGGTCTGCGCGAGCAATGCATAGATGCAGGGTAAAGCTCTTCCCACACGGTCAGGCTGGGCCGGCCCAAACGAAATACCAAGCCTTGAGTCAAGCGAGCGATCGGTCATCCCCACTCCTGCTGAGTGTCAGTCATCGTTTTAGCTGGGCCCGGCCCGGCCCGATCGTGTGTTTGGTGCTTAAAAGTAGACTGGTGCAGGAATTGGAGCTGGGAAAATGGGTGCTTCGAATACAAAATGCAATGAACATATTTAGTTTTGGGTGTTAAGTAGAATTGAAAATAGTATCGTTAATATTTTGCTTAGTGTCATGGACGTTCAAATATTATTTCGATCCAGCATTTGAAATTGTCTGCACTGAAAATAATATTGCTGTTTAGTAATTGCTCATAGCAAACTTTAAAATGCTTCTTGACAATATTACTCTAGTGTACACGACACATACAATGAAAATAGAAAAGTATTTTAGCTTGAAATTGCGAAAGAACAGTAAAGAATATTTAATTGATTGGATTTAATTTAGTGAACACAGAAAAGAAAGTATTTCATTTGGCCCATTAAATCGTGTTGGGAGGAGGGTTTCCGTCCCCACGTTTGCAGGAACCTTGAAAATTCAGGTGCTCGAGCAAGTGCTCGAGGTTACAGCGGCCGGTGGACAGTTCAGTACGCCACGGTGGTTGCTATCGGTACCAAGATCAGGCCGCGCCGGAAACGGGGCAGAACTCATTTTCCACGGCGGGACTTCCGAGAAGAAAATCGCTGAGGTAGGACGGCCGCCGCTGCCGAGCAAAAGAACTGCCTCCAATTACAACAATTCCACCCCGTGGAAGAAACAGGCTGGCGTGACAAGGCCTGGAAGCGAGGCACGAGCTATCGTGAATCGCCTCGCTTCCTGTGGCCGGGTACGCGTGAACCAGAACACGACGGACCGAGTGAGAAAGAGAGAGAGAGGGGAGGAAGGCACGAGAGGAACGGTGGAAAAGGGACAGCGCGGCAAAGTGGGCTGCGGAGGGAAAAAGGCGGCAACGGCAGAGGTAACCCAGGTAGGAAAGCCAGAGACGTGGAAAGGAACAATGACTCGGTGGTGGTGGCGTTTATAGGTCCGTATCGAAGAGACTACGGGGCGGCTTGGCTTCGTAATTAGTCATAGTGCGATGCGCTAACAGCGGCACTCTGCAAGAGTGAGCCTCGCTCGTTTCTTCCTTCTGGCGAGGATTGCGGAGGAACCTCGGAAGCGAGCCGCTTAAATCACCTACCGGGTGCTCTCCTCGTAAATCTCGGAGGCCCCACGCCTGCCAGACAGCCCGCCCCAGACAATCGAAATAATCCCGCGGAGATTGACGCTGACACTTTTCTTACATTTATTTATATATAAACTCTAGGTGCGCACGGCGGTCGCAAGCTCGGGCAAATGTGGCTTTGGGGCTCGAGACTAATGGCCTTTGTGAATCTGTCTGCCCTACTTCATCCACACACCCGTAACTGCAGGACGCTTCTGTTACGAGCCACCGGATTAACGGATTATGACAGTTCCATCAATACACCGAGTTAGGCTGATTTATGTCTGCGCACCTAACGGATCCTCGTAGATCTCTTAATCAGACGTGGTCACAAATACTCTGCCAATCATGCCGTCGCGGCTTACTATAGTAGTCTCGCAACTACTGGCTAACCGACTCCTTTGTATATTACAGCTCGAAACTTTGCAAATTTCCGTGGGAATTATACAGCAAAAGTCTACTCTCCGAGAATGTACAGGATGATTCATTTGGCTTGGAGTTATTAGAATTGTTTAGTGATTTGCTTTAGAAATTTTGAAAATGTCGTTCGAACAACACAATTACGGCTTGTGGCCGACTAGTTCCGTGAAGAATGTTACGTTAGAACTAAAACTATTGAAAAGTGTTGAAACTGGGCGAGTTGGAAATCATCTAAAAATAAAAATAAGGAAGAATCCAACGTAATTTTTAATTTTTTGAAGCTTTTCTAACATGACTGAAACCTTAATAATTTAGCAGTTTGAAGCTATAAACTAAAAAGGTCTAGTGAGTAATATAATAATAACACAGAAAATAAGCTCCAATTATTCATCGCAATCTATCCTGTACACGAAACATTCGTTCACACATTAAAGTTTGTAATATTACCATCCTCCGTTACGCAAAACAGATGCCGTCTAATTCTGGAACTGGTGAGGAGAAATTGGCGCATTTTCTCGGCGAACACCCTGTAGAGCTGCACCTGCAGCTTGGAAGCCACCACCTTCTGAGCAGCCTGTAAGGAGGGTTGCACGGTGGTTCGCCCTGTCGAGGCAAGGAGGGAAGGTGGCAAAAGCGGGAGAGGGCGATGAAGAGAGATAAAGAGAGAGTGAGAGAGTGAGCGAGACATCGTAGAGGGGAAGCGAGAAGGAGGGTTACGAAGCAAAGGAGGGAGATACGAAACGAAACGCGGCAGAGCGAAGCGGCGAGCGGCGAGCCGTGTCTCCGGCGAACTCGGTCGACGGCTCTCTTGCCAATCCCGGCATTTCCACTTCTATGTGTGTTTATGCACCTCCAGCCCGCCCGTCTCCTTCCTACCCCCGGGAGCATCGGCTCCACTTATGTCGGGCACACATCACGCGCGATGTGTGTTCTACCGGTGAGCGAGCAAGCACCGAGCGCGCGGGTACGCTGACCTTTTCATCGCTAGATGGAACATGTATGTATACCTACGCGCGGAACCTCCCTCCCTCTCGACGATTCCTAGAGTCCCCTGATGACGGTCGTCAAATATTTTTAAACAAACCTCCGCTCGCACGCACTCGTCGGAGAGTCAACAGTCGCCGCTGCTTGGGAATCGGGCAGCCCCTGCTCAGTGTGAATGCCGGAGACACAGCCATTTGATTGGACTGTGGCTCTTTTGTTGCATTGGTTGACGTTCGGCTTTATTCGAGGTTGCGTCGGGCCGAGTCCTCTTTATTAGTTGTAATCGTGTTACGCGTATAGAATAAACTGGCACGAGGAAAAGAGGCTTACAGGCTTGTTCGGGGTTAGTGTTACACGTGTAACGAAACGTAACTACTTCCCAAGCCAGCGGCGTATTAACAACCTTTTTCCTCGGGAGGCCGTCTCTTACGCAGTAGATTATTGCCACTTAATACCGGCACTCGCACACTCGCAGGCTTCGCTCTCCGTATCGCCAGCTCGGATCATCAATCGAAGGAATCGGGCAGGAGCCGGTTTCACTGGCCAGATTCAGATATGCCGTTTGGACATTTGCAAAAAGGCGAATTCCCCCGGGGCGCTGCGAGCCGGTGACAAAGTATAAGCTTGAAATGTCAGTAAGTCATCATAGCCGGGGGCTCTTGCAGGCGGGGAAATATCGGATTGCGTAGTTTCGTTGAGGGTGGGTTTAGAGGATCATGGGTTGAATAGGTCGCGAAGAAATTGGTTCGGCCTGACCTTCGGGAAGAGGTCGAATAAAGCGATTTCTTCCGGTTCTATCTCATTTCACAGCTGCGGGCTTCACCTGCGAGACGGTCCGCTGCCTGCAAGCCATCGGCGCGCACAGTGCACCTCTACCTGTTGAGGCGAGTCGAACGGTGCCCGTCGTCCAACACCTGTTGCAGAGAGCTTCAGGTGAGTCATCCTGGGAGTTTTCCGTTGAGTCCGCCACGACGAATATTGACGTCAAACAAACGGCGAGCGATAAGTTTGACGGGGGCGTCCGGGCCGATCCAATAGAATAATAGAAAGCACGTAGGCTCACTTGACCCTAATAGTCAGGTCTGTTTTAGGTGGTGATGTGCCGTCGCCGGCGAGATCACCTTGCGTTCCTCGTTTCCGCCCTGGTAATCTGCAGCTAAGATAGTTCCAAGAGGCAAACATACTCTGCCGTTTTACATCGATTTCAATAAACATCTAAGGAAGTTAGTTAAAAATGAATGCGACGTTTTTTGAAAAACTCCGAGTTCAAAACTACATAAGATAAGAAATACTGCGGACCCAACCCTTATTCAACTACTGAGCCAAGACACGACCAAGCTAAAATAACAAGGCTCAGAATAGGACACACCAACCTCACACACTTCTAAGAATTGCACTCACTGAAACATCCCCATTACAGTCGAGCATATACTACATCATTGTCCAAGATTTATTATCCAAAGAAGAATTTTCAGTATTCTCAATAATATTCAATCAAGACCCCGACCGGCAATATCCCTTTGTGAGTGCTAAATACTAATTAAGATAAATCTACGTAAACATATGGCTAATACTCAAAAAAGGAGAATGTGAAAAGAAACAAATATTGTACGAAAACAGACACTGCCGGTTAGAGTGGGCCTCAGCCCCTGAGGGCTTTCATCAAAGAAAACCAATAAGCCAGAGGGTTGGGGAGAAGACCCAGCAGAACGGCCGACTTCCGTCAGGCGGTCCTGCGGGCAAGCAGGAATTCGTAATGCGGCGGAAACGTTATTCCCCGGCGGGGTGAGCTGTTAGAAGAGGCATCACGTACATATTGGCTGCATAAAAGAGAATATCCCCGAGCAGGCCGAGTCCGGTAAAGGTGTGTCGTTAGAATTCTGTGCATATCGCACGCGGGGTTAGAAATCACGGAGCGGCCTCTAGCCGGTCCGGCCGATCCCAGAAGCAGCGAGAGGTTATACATGCGCCCACCGTGAGAACGGGAGATGGTACTGAGTGATAGCCGGGCACGATTCACAGTGTTAAAAGTGAACTTGATCGAGCGATGAGGCTGGGTGTCGAGGATCGTTATCTCGCGTCGTTAAAAGTTACGTCTCAAGCGGACGGTACCCTGTCCTTTGACCGCAGTCTTTTTCGGGATCCACTCCACTCTCTCTCGAGTCGCGCGTCGTACGTGCTCCGAAAGTTCAGATGCGAGATAGCCGCGCTGGATATAAGTCGGCGTGGCCGCGGCCGGCAAGTTTTTCGTTTACTAACGATTATAGGCCAACGGGCGAGGGGACACGGTGACTCGCTCTCCGCGAGAGTTGCACCTCGACTCCACTTTTTTCCCGCCGGCAGCACGTAGGCCCCGTCGAGAGTGGCGCGGCGGCTCGGGACGCGCCGGTGAGATCGTAGATTTTGTACTCTCGCGTTACATAGACAAGAAAAATGAGGGTCACGGGCTCGGGCGGAGAGCCCTCTGGATTTACGACGGGTGGAGATCAAAGAGGGTCCTGCGTGAGTCTCGAGTCAATCCGGCGCAATGATAAGTATGTACTCGGCAAAGAGGATGTATCAGTCTGCAAAAATGGCGGGGGTTCCCTCGTCCTCGACGCAGCCTTCCCCGCCATTTTTCCTCTAATTCGTTCAAAACGTGTATGAAAGCCGGCTCGAGTTGCACGCTCCTGGAGTAGTAAAGCCGCATTACCCGACCTCCGTGAGTACACCGAGGCAGACTCGAGAACACGGAGCTTTCTTCGCGCTCGGCACTCTCGGCCAGATCTTCACGGCGCGGTGGTAGCGCGCGATGAAAACCAGTTCCTCGTGAAAAGCGACTACGGAGTGGAGTAGTCGCGCAAGGATGACTGTAGGCCAGAAGGAGAGCCGTCCCCAGACATAATATCGCGTCTCGAATTCCCCGGGACTTATTTATAACACGGCAGCAGCTCCCTGAAGTCCTTCGTTACCGGGGCATATGGCCGCGGATCAGACTGCCAGGACTGCCGTCCACCACTCGAGGGGAACGGCACCTGTCTCCTCAGGATGTTAGTGTTTATCGCCAAGGTAGAATCGAATTATCGTAGGACACAGTAAGCGAGTCAAGTGTATCACCCAATCCTGCTTTTGCTCGCATCACAGGTTGCACAGCGGGAATTCTCGCGGAAGGATATAAGTTGTCCGAAAATAGGCTCTGAATCTGAATATGTTTCAGTACTAGAACTCCCAAGCTCATCAACACGAGGAGTGTAGATTATTTTCTTAAAAATATTTGATATCGTGAACAACTGTTATCATCCAAGTTTTAATTTTTCATGATCCTTCAAACATGTATCTGAATATACCAAAAATCGGTACTTTCAGCGTTACAGATTTAAGAAATGATTCTTGAAGAATCCTATTCATAATAATGATAATAATACTCCGTTTGTTCACGGGAACATGTACTCTCGTGATACAAAGAAATAAATATAAAAAGTAACGATATGAGAAATGCTGCGCAACATAACGTCAAAGAAATTGGAAACAAAAATAAAGTTGAAAAGAGCTCAGAAAGTAGTCTTCGACAAGGCTTAAAATAGTCCAAATTGTGTAGAAAGCGATCGAAACATCAGCAAATCTAAGAGATTACTTAGGAGATCCAAATCTTCGAAAGAGGATAAGCGCACATGTACACCTCGGTGTTTTCTGTCCTCCATTTCACTCGGCCGGCTCTATGTTGATTCGCTTCCTACTCTGGCCGAGCGCCAAATCTACCTTCTTCTCTGTGCTCTGCCGCCTCTCTTCATAAGCGCACGCTTCTCCTCCTCCAACGTATCATCCGTCGCCCGCTGCCGATTTGGTGCAGCGCCAACTGTCACCAAATTAATGTTGCTCCAGCCTGGGTGCGGGCAGCTCGAGCGGCGACTCGGCTCGGGTTTCCACGCACTCCCTCCGACACGCTGAAACGATACCAACTCGTATGCCACTGTCCTTTGGGTCATTGTCAAAGCTCGCTATCCCGGCAGCCTCGCGCTTGCTCCCATTGCCACTTCCCCCTCATTGCCAGTCGACGTGCTCGTCCGACCAACTTAGCAATACTTCGGGATTAAAGGGATATAAAACAGTTAATCTTATCATTTTTACATATTTTTTAAAAAATGGATGTGTCTAAACCAGTCGCTTGATAAAAACTACCAGTTGGACTTTTATTGATGACTTTTTGCATAATAGTTTGAGGGACAAAAAATCATAATTTCAAGAAACAATAAGAGAGTTATAAGTACTGCAATAAATGAAAATATTAAGAATACGTTCTTGATCGGTTCGATAAGTAGGATGAAACTTGATTGAAGCAGTTTTCAGCAGATTAGGAAGAGTTTGCACCCAAATCAGTCAACAATCGGCGCACGAAAGTATCTTATCCAAAAATTTGAATACATTAAGTTCTCTGGCCAGTGTTTTTACTAAATCTAACCTTTTAAGACCAAGTTCTTAAAGTTTCAGGAAAAGAAGCAACAAGGCTAACCAGAAAGATGAGATTATAAGACCAAACCCAGCAGCGACGAGTCAGACAGTATTCCTAAAAGACAGATACTACAAAACATTTACTAGTTTTACGTCTGACTAGTGACAGATTATCCAACAGCAGTAAAATGCGGAGCACTGCTCGAAGCCGCAGGAGCATCAGGAGCGTCGAGAGTCTAAGCGCCAGAGCGGCTTAGATCGGAGCGTCGTAGGAATTCGAATGCCAGCCATCTGCTCTAGCAACAAACTCTAGTACTCCTTAGATCCTCTCCCCTCGGCCTCCTTATTTTCATCTTCTCGTCTCCTTCCAACCCGTGCTCTTCCCTGGACGTAGCTGGCGGCCGGCGTCTGCCTCTCTCTCTCCCTCTTCCCAGCCTCCTCTCGCCTTCTTGTCTCTAAGGCCAGCGTTACGGTGCTGAATGCCCGGTTAATGCACCTGCGTACTCCGCCGCCGCCTCGCGAGCGGAACGCCGTGAAGCGAGGAGAGCGGCCGGCGGGAAAGAGACAAGGAAAACGGAGAATAGAAACCTCCGAGGACAATCACGCCGCTAGGTCTCGGCTGGCAATGACGTCTGGACGAAAAGAAAGCTCACGAAGAAGACGAGAGAGAGAAGGGCAGAGAACGAGAGAGAGCACGTGGACCAAAGTCGGGAGAGAGCGGTAACTCGACGTCGCCGGGAGGAAAGTGGAGAAGCGTGATAGACGACGCAAGACTGATTATCATTGGATACCAACGGCAGTGCACGGGTGTTAGGAAGCTCAACTGGACTCGGTACAAAATTTATCATATTCATTAGTCGAAAGTAACAAAGCTAGAGAATGGCACATGCCATTGGATAACGATTTGATCGCAAATAGATCTTGCACATGTTTGATTTACATCAGAATTTGAATAAAACGACGTGCGTAGTTTAGACTTTGAGTATTGTGCTGCTTAAGTTACCTTCGATAATTTAGGATTCGCGTCTTAGGGCTAAGGATAGGATTTTGTGAGTCAGGGGACTATTCATCCCTGTCATTGCATGAAATGGTCATTTTTAACCCTCTAAATGAAGTTTTCCAAAGTCGAGACCGCTTTCTCCCGACCAAAAATACTAAATTAACTGGTTTTATTAAAAATCATTAGGCCCGTTTTCTATACCAAGTTAACAAGATATAAGATCAACTGGTGTATATAATACAGGATCTATGATTGGCTGAATGTAGAAGAGTGCCTAACAGAAGCCTAACCAGCGTGGATTCTCTATCAAGGGCAATTATATCTAATGCCTGTATGTGGGGGGTACCAGCGCATAAAACACTGAAAGGGCACGCTTCCACCTGAGGGTAGCCGACTGTGAACTGTTAATCAGCGATGCGGGAATTACCGTTCATATGGGCACCGCGCTATCTCGCCGTCCACTGTTTACGGGTGCCTCCATTGGCTTTTTATCCTGGTTTATCCTGGCCGGGTAAGAATCGGACGATGAGCCGGGCTCGCTCCGGCGAGCGGCGGCTCCCTTGTACGGTGGCCTCCTCCTTAGGCTGCGCTGGAAACTGGCCGTCCACCTTGCCCCGCGATTCTCCCGAGCATGCACCAATTCATAAAATCCCTGGAGCGAGCCTAAGCGCTCCACTAACTCCGGCGGCGAGTCGCTGACCTCAGGATTCAGCCGTGCGCATCAGCTGCATTTCGCCATGCACGTAGACTAGATAGTTGCGCGGCGAGCGCGATGCCCCATGGTAATCTCGACGGTGCGCGGCGCGCCGCGGTGGAAGAAGTGCAGCAGGCTCCGCGTCGCGTCGGCGCGAAGGGACGAGCGAGTGCGAGTCGCGGCCTGTAAACCATAAGTAGAATGAGCCAGCACTCTTTCCTCCGAGAAGAAAAGCCATCAATAAGAATAATCGCCGGGGAACAGTGGCGGACGTCCTTTGCCAGAAGCCCGTCGATGGGAAGAGCTTCGGGACACGAACGCCAGGCTCGCACGCAATCCTATCAACGCGTTAGGTTAACTTATAGTTATTAATTTATTCCTAACCTAGCGAGCGTTCCATTAGTCTGAGCTATGCGCGCGCCCGCGCTCGCCCCGACAGAGACTAATCGAAAGCATTCGCTCCTCGTAGATTTGTCCTTTCACAGGCGGCCCAGTAATTAATGGAATGATCCGCCGGAGCGGGTCGTCGCGCTCGTAATTACCAGCCGGTAATTATGCTGCCGATAGTAATTCGGTAAGACTTACGAGTGGACACGTGTGCGGAGAGCGGCCCGGCCGAGTTCACTTTGTGCGCCGGGGATTCGCCCGGAAGAATAGAGGCGGCGGACTCTTTCAATTCGTTTAATGACAATCTTTTTAGAATTAAGTAATGACACTGTCAGGGCAAAAGGACCGCGCGCCGTCGGCCATAATGGAAGAGAGCTCTCCGCTCTCTTGGTCCGCAGGGATAAATGAGCTAAAGGGACTCGTCGGAGGGACAGCGGCCCTGCCGGGGGAAAAAAATGAAGGATTGCCTGTCGTAATCCGTGTCCACGGTGCTTCTTGGCTCACAGAGGTTCTTGGCTCTCAGGAGCCACCGTGTAAATTCTATCAAAGTCTATCTTACTCTTCGTTCCTGGCGCTGCCGCTGCGATCGCACACCACCTCCTACTCCGGCACGACTACACGTGAAAAGTCACGCTCTGCTGGATTCAGGTAGAGTTAGTCGCTGATCTACCGGATGACTGTTTTTCTTCTACACCGGCGGCCCGATGTCTATCGTAATTAAAAGCGGGCTGCGTTTCTTAAATGAATTCCAATGCTAAACAGTGGTTTTCGAGGGGAGACAACATTTCAGTGCAACAAAGACAGGTTTTTCAACATTTTATTCAAACTACGTAACTCCCATGCAATTAGATATCGAGAAAGTTCTCAACCTAGCAGGATTAAGGGTTCGTTAATGTTTGCAGACATTGAAGGCCGCCAGGCAGACGTGTACTTATTCGGCGTTAGTTAGCGGTACCAGCGCGTGCAGACGCTATCATATACTATGCATCAAGCATTTTTTGTCTGCCATGCTACGTTCAATGTCTGCAAATGTAACCGGACCTTAATTCGTTCCAACCGCGTGAGTCGAACATTGCTTGAGCGCCGCCACCGAAAGGTTAAATGCAATCAGGTTTGTACATATGTACTCGCTTGAGAGGAGAATTTCAATAAACCAACTTCCATTCGTGGAAAATGTATGGAAACAACGCTTTCCAGAATCCACCTGACTCGAATCCGTGTAAGTCGAAGGTCAAAGTGTTTCTCCACAATACAAGTAGTTTAGCGAGTGTTTTGCAAATACAACTACAACTCTGCTCGCATCGTGGAAAACCTTTCCAGTGCCACCCTCAACAAAGATAATTTTTGTTCAAGGTTGTGTCAGCGGCGACAATGCTGTATTCCCGCCGGCAGTTACAGGGGTCCGAATTGGAGCGAATCCTCGCTGGTGCGAGGATAACGGAAGACCGGGGTCCTCGCCGCAAGTGGCCCCGAAATCAGATGGGAGAAAGTGGGGGGTGCCACGTGCCACGAGTGCAACAGGCGGTGGGGCGATTGGTGCGAAAAGCTTTGAATATCGAGCGGCGTTACTTCTCAATCACTCAGTACATGTAGGTATCCCGTATACATCGTGGCAGGAGAGCTTTTGCTATGCTGTTGGCCTATTCGCTCATTCCGAGCTGAGTCACACACTACACCAAGTACTTCTCCCCCCTCTCTCTCGCTCTCTCGCTCTCTCTTTGCGTGGCGCACTCGTTCCCCCTCAGCCGAGTTCTCCCCTACCTGTTTCTTTGCCGGCGGTGCTGTACCTCCTGGTACACCTCTCTGCCTTTCCCACCTTTCGGTGGCGGGTGCCCCGGCCGCCCCGCACCCGCCCCGGCTCTTTCCTGCGGCCGCAGGGGCCGCAGGCTGACTCCCCAGGTCGGCCGGCTGAGCCGACTGTCTCTACGGCTGGCTGGCTGGCTGGCTCTCGGCGTCGGTGTAGCCAGCCGAACCAGCCAGCCAGCACCTTCCTTCTCCTCTCGGCGTGCACCGCAACGCTGCTCGGGCTCCGGAGTTTACCTGGCGTTACCTGCCTGCCTGCAGCCTCAGTTCACTCACGTCACTTCGAGCAACCGGTTCGGAGTCCTCCCGAGAGGCGCGCGCGCTCTCCTGCGACTTTAAACCCTATATTCCCCTGGCCGCTCCTCGCAGCCAGCTAGCTCTCGGCCCTTTTTTACTGGCCGCGTACCACCGCCGTCGACGCGCTCTCTCCACCCGGCCGGGACTCACTTTACCCGGCAGGCCCGCGACCACCGTGCACGCCTTCCTCGAGAGCAAACCCGTGGGAGCCGCGCACGCACTCGCCAGACCCATTGTCTCTCCCGCGCGCACACCAATCCAGTATATACTTGTATATAGCTTGACTCGTATCGAGCTCTGTGGCCTCGTGGCGATCGACAGTGCAATGTTGATCGAAATCCCTCGCGCGCCAACCTGTTATTCCGTGGGACCGGAGCGAAGAGGAAGGGAAAGGGCTGGAGTCCCAGGGCCGGCGGAGCCTCATCCTGCGCCGACACACTCAAGGTATTCCTCAAACTTGCGATATTCCACCAGTAGATAAAGACGCACTTCGCTTACGTCGGCGACGATGAGACGTCAAGTTCATCTAAGCGCGTCACCCGAACGCTCTATCGTCACGTTCTCGTGTCTCCGATTGCGTAAGAGCGGCGGCTAGACCTCTTCCGCGTCCTCGTACGCATCACGCGAAATCCAGCCGCCAGTTGACTAAGTGGCGGCTGCAACGGCCAAGGCGCATTTACGTGCGCGGAGTACATGTGCATGCGCGGCCGGCGGCGCGGCCCGGCCGGCCTTTCCGGGTCACTCTTTATCGCACGAATGGGAACGCGATCGCCATTCCCACGTGCCTGTGTGTGTGTGGAGCGGCGCGAGTGGCAAAGGTCTCGTCGGGGGAATCCTCAAAAGTCGGACGCTCCAGGGAAATTGGACAGCTTAACTTATGGTATTCGTAATTGCCACGAATCCCGGGTTCGTGAAACATTCTCTTCTCATCTTTATTACATATATATATATATAAATTCACCACGAAAAAAATAAGCAGGAGAAATTCATATCTCCTGAAGCAGTAAACCGATTCACTTGATTCTTGGCTCATTGCATTCAGAGATGTAAGCGAGGAAATAGACCATTCATACATTAATTCTTAAAGTTGCAAGTTTTTCAGAAAAGATTTGCGATTCCCACGTGCCTGTATGCGCAGATCGGCGCGAGCGCGCGCGTACATGCGCGCCGAGTTAAATGTCGCGGCGCGCGCTTTTTATCGATAGCTACGATTGCGCCGCACCGGTGAAATCCGCGGCTGTATTTCTTTCGGGGAGAGCGAGCAAGCGAGCGAGCGCGCGCGCGTAGGGGCACGCTCGCAACGGTTTCTCTTTCTTGTGTACACCTAAGATTTTCATCGGGTCACTGTCCTCGCGGTACCGGTCACCGTTATCCCGCGGCGCCGACCTCCGACGAAAAACAGCACTCGTCGCGCGCAACCAGCCTCGCCGATTTTATCGCCGTGGAAAATTGCACTTGAATCTCCTCCAAGTAGAGTGAGGATTGTTTTAAGGTCGTGCAAGGTTTGCATAGAAGCCTGTCAATCATATCTTCCGAGAAACTCACGAGTCACGGCGGACAGAAGTGAGCTCCGGCGCGTTTCTTCTGGCCCACGAGTATCCGCCCAGGTTGAAGGGTTTCCTTGAACGGCAAAACGCGGTAGAGTCGTTCTTTTACTCTCACCTCAGGCACAAAGTAGAAAGGGAACTAGTTGATAAGTTGAGTTCCGAGGAATGGGGTTAAAGAGCATCGTTGCAGAGCGGCGAGTTTTCACGCGCCAATTTTTCTCGGCGCGCGTGCTCGTGTTGCCGTCGAGAGCGGAAAGCGGAGGGCAGCGAGTATCTAGGACTTATCCCGTGGAATGGAATTCAGACACGTACCGGTGATTCACTTAACTTTTAGTCAGCATGCCAATATAACCAACCGCGATTTCGTAGCTTCATGGTTGTATAAACAAAATTTCAAACCAAATACAAGCTAAAATTTTTATTGAATTTTTGTTACCATTAAACTATGAAACCTGTACAGGTGGATTCACCTGCCTTTTAGTCAGGTAAAAAAAAAATTCACAAATCAAAAATTGTGACCTATCTTTTTCTACCATTGAACCATAAAACCAGTACTACTAGCTGGGCTAGCCGTCGATTTCGCGAGGGACTACATCCACGTCGTGATTTAATAAGGTTTCGAAAGTCACGATGTACAAAGTATCTGGTTGCCGAAGCCTGGCTGGTATTTTATTGTTTTCAGCCTGGCCTCTCTCCCTTCTCCCGCAACCTAGCAACCTCTCTCTCTCTCTCTCTCTCTCTCTCTCTCTCTCTCTCTCTCTCTCTCTCTCTCTTGGTCTCTCTGTCACCAATTATCCTCGGCCGTTGTTCGGCTCTCTCATTTTCTCGCCCTAGATATCCTCGCTTGCGTCACTGCGAATTCCTCGGCTTTACGCCTCTCCGGGCGAACCCCGCCGTCTTTTTTCCCTTTATCTCGCAGTGCTCGCTCCTCGCCGCGGCGATTATGCCCAACTAATCGGCCGCCGCCCGCTCCCTCAGACCACAGAGATCCTCGAGCGCCTCAACCACTGCAGAATACCAGAAACCGGCGCTCGGCGAACAATCGGCCGGGGCTCTCCCTGTGTATGCCGATGGAGTTGTCGGCTTCGTGAGAAACACTCTGCTCGCGCAACTATTGCGCAAGCGGCGCTGCCTCGGGAATTATTAGAAGCGAGCGATGCGCCGGCGAGACATCGCGGCAAAGGTATATCTCACCGGGTCGGAATCCTCAAGAGTCGGACACTCGGGGGAAATTGGAGAGGCGTCATTTGAGTCTGGAATTATTCTCACAGCGCAACTTATGCCAATTACGAATAGCCACTAATTCGTGAAACATTCTGCGAGGAAATACAACATTCATACATTAATCCTTGGAATAGTAACTTTTTCATAAATCAAGCTATACCTACCGAGACCTATCCTGCACATTCTTCAGTTACGTGGCACAGAAACTACCGAGGGTCCTAAAACTTGTGGCGCGTGTATTACAACTCTGTCACCTCAATAAGCAAACCATTACCTTATCACTCCGCGGAACAGTTATAGTCGTGTAGAAATATTGCCGCAGGCTCACCTATAAACTTGCCCTTTGGCGCGCGACTTTAATTTAATACTTATACCAGGTTTTATTGATTCAGGATGACGACCAGGTCAAAGCCATATCGTCCGAGACAGAGCTCATAAAGTCTTCTCACGAGTGGCTGAGTTGAAAAGGACTTGTTTAAAAGGTCTCTGGGGGTGTGTATTGGGTTGAGGGCCACTCGCACAGACACAACTCAGCCAACTCGTCTCTCGTGCAATACCGACAGGGTAATTATCGGCTCAATCACATGCTGTTCGATCCAGCGTACCGTTGGGCGGCGCGAACGCGGAAGCGAGCTGCTAGTAGTAGTTGCGTGGCTGTGCGCCAGCGCGAATCGAGAGGACGAAAGAAAGGCCGCTCGAAGAAAACGGAGCCTGTATCATGTAGATGTGAGTGTGCGTGTTCCGTTGGTAGTCGAGACCACGCGTGGCATTCTCGAAAAGTTACGAGATCAAGTAGTAATGCTGTGTTAGCATCGATTCCACCTCGGCCTGTCAGGTGTCCGTTTGCCAGGATTTGTTATTCGCCCATGGAAAATGCATGTAATCCCCGCACCGCGCTGCCTCGATGAAAGGATCCCTAATCGTCCCCCTTTCGATTCAGCATTTATTTTGTTTATGCACCTCTGCTTATGGGAACCGATGCATATTGCATGCGCCACGGGAAGCATTGATCCCCGGTGGTTGCATGTAACGTACGTACCTTCGCAACCGTTACATTGATAAACGAGATGTCATTGCGTGATTCAGGTACGCCGAGCTGTTCGGGCTAAGGGAATCATTGAGGATACCTGTGCTTCCAGCCGCGGGGAAGGACGCTGGGGATTGGCCTTATCGCCCGAGCCAGGAAACGAGAAGTCGAGCGGGCACGTCCTTCCAGTTTACAGCTTCCAGGACGGAGTCATTAAAGACGGCAGAGTCAACGGAAGGAACCGAACTCCGAACCCGATTCCCTCCCCCCAGACTGCAATGACTCCTCCGATGCGAGGAAATGACATCGCTGGAAGACTGTTATTTCCAAGCCGCTCTATCGTCGATGCTCGAATAAGGCATGAGAACCGGAATGATGGCATGACCGGAAGAGCGGCTTGAGAACTGAGAGACTTGCAGATAGTCGGTGAAGAATCGCAGGTATACACGGCGCACTGAGAAGATTCGAATCGTGGGAACCCGCGAGGAAAATGCGAACTTACGTGTAGCATGGCTCGGCCCACTGTCTCGATCCGACGTGTGAACCTTTCTCGAGGAAACGGCGCCTTCGGCACGAAGACCTCTTAAATAACTGAATTAAACAACCTCCCGTAGCATCAAGGTTACGGAGAAGAGTAAGGGTCTAAAAAGAGGATCAGGCCAGGCCGGGTCGACCAAGCTAAAAATCGAGTCACTTATGTGGCCGGTCATCCCCACTCCTACCGACGAGTGTCAGGCATGCCTTTAGCTTGGCCCGGCCCGACGAGATCGCGTATTCGCCCTTTAACTATTAGAATTTCTCGTTCGCAACATTTTTATAAAATCAAAGTTTTCATTCATAATTAAAATCTTCTGGTTTTGAGACTTTAAAATCGAAATTTAAGTCCTAGCTAAATCCATGCTCCGAGTCACTCAACTGGCTGGTCATCGCCATAGGTTCAGCTCGGCCCGGCCGAACCCGACCGTCTGTCAAGTCCTTTAAGGGGGTTTCGGGGCGCCCGGCGGCCCCAGGCTCTATACCTTTTTCCCCCGATGAATTCCAAGACCATTGACAATCGATTGGATCACCGAGTGACAGTGCGGAATTCGCGCGATCTATGTCCAAGCCGTTCGTGGGAAAGCCACGTAATTCCCCCGGCGGAATGGGAGTGACGAAAAGGCGAGCGCGGAGAGTCGGACGTTCTCCGGCGAGCAGAACAGTCGCGCGGTGGAGAAAAAAAGGGGGAGTTTGAGTCGACAGAGGAAGCGAATGCTTGTAAGAGAGCTCGTCGAATGCGAAGTGTCAGTGGGGACGATTCCATATGGAGCTGACAGCGAGCGAGTGGAAAGCGGGTGGAGGGGGCCGAGGAGAGGAAAGAGGACCAGAGATAAAAATCGGGGGAGCAGCCGGGAGGAGCGGAGAGCGGCGAGAGATTTGAAGGACGAGCGTGGAGAACGCTTGGAGAACAAATCATTTCGCTCGGCTTCCGGGAAGAATCGTCGATCCGTGACGGAAGAGCAAGAACGGAGGAAAAAGACCGGCGGACACAGCCGCGTCATCAACTATCATCCAGGAATTCACTTCTTTCCCCTCCCCGAGCTGATGATTCCTTCCTTCACGCACCGGCACATCTCGAAATATCATCGGCTCACGCTTTTTCCCGCGCGCTAACGCGACACGAATCGGACCGCGCTCCTTTTTCCGCCGCTGATTTGTTCTTGATGAGACTGGTCTAGCAGTCCGGCGACGCCGGTAATCGGCCATGTCCCATACCGCGCTCCACTGGAAATCCACGAGAGCGAAGGGCTTGGATGCTGTCAATGGCACTGGAAGAATTCACGGGGGTTTTGGAAATGAGCCCGTGGAGCTCCCGTGTCATACACAGCGTCCGGTCGTGCAGCGCTCTAATATTAAGAGTCACTCCGAGACCTTGGTGCTTGGTACAAAAACACTATTGTCAGCGAGGAAACGCGCCGCACAAGGTAATATTTCTACTCACCAGCGAGTAAGTATAATTACTTTACACATCACTTTGCTCAGGTAAATATTTGGAAGTGCTATTCATGTGGAAAAGAAGACATCTTTTGTTTTTTGTAATGGAAATTCATTAATTACCGTGAAAGAGATCACGGTGGGTGAGGATCATAAACCCCCATAAGAACCCCATGTACAAAAAATGTAGACCAGACTTATTTCAGCTTATATTCAGAAAATTGTAGGGTATTTCGATGGGATTCTGCTCTCCCACCGTGAATAAACCTCTTAGATGCCAATCAATGCATTTCTGTATATAATTACCCTTTTCTCATTCTTTCCTTTTAAAGGAAGCGAATCGGAAGTCCTACATGCAAACCCACTTTCATTGGAAGTAGAACTTATCTACGAGACATCGGAAAAATCTGCGAGCAACTAGTCTTTCCCGAAGAACAGAAGATTAAATAAAAGAGTCTAAGTATCGGGAAAGAGGTTCGCTTACCAATCACGGTAATCTGACCTTGCCAGTTACCCGAACTCGACATTCAAAAAGCTCTCTCGCAAGCGACACTCGAGCGAGCAGGCGCCGGAAGAGCCGATCGTTAAATTCGCCGAGCAACAAATCACAATGCTCGGCGACTTGATTACCTGTTGCATCACGCAACCTGTTGCTCTCCGCGCAGCGAGCTGACACGTGACGACAATGACCGTGAAGAGGATTTCACGATTGTCTGGCAGGATCGATCGGCCAACAGCGCCGCCGTCGCTGCCGATCGATTTCGGCCCCGAGCGATTAGACGTCGCGCAATAATTGTGACTCGAGCTTATTAGACCCTCGGAATTGTAACGGCAGTCGTACGAGCAGCTTGTCGAGTATGTACAACGTTCTACAGCTGTGTCAATGTTTTATGCAAAATCCAGCTGACTTCCGTCGGGCAAGCGGGTCCCCGGTTCCCCTATCGTGTCCGTCGGTTATCCGACCACCCGTTTTCACCCTGACTGGCCACGATGTGGGGTGACTTATCGCTAAGCGCAGGTGTCGGCACGCGTACCATCATACAGGTACCGTGTACAGGGTGATTCGCTTGGCTTTTAATCAGGTATGTCAGTATTGCGGGCCATCATTCCGTATAGTTTTGGGTTTCATTCTTTTTCTTACCTTTGAAACGACGCATCACATTATGATCACATGATATTTTATATTAATTTTAATATAAAATATTACCTTATAAGTAAGTAACGCGTATTATATTGTTATTATTATTATACTATTATACGAAATGAAAATCATCTTCAAGATGAAGTTTCTAAAAATACAGAATTTGTTCGTTGTATAACATAGGATTGAAAACAAAAGAAGGATACTCCAACTGGTTTAGCAATTAGCTATAATTCGTCATCGCTAATTGTCGCAACTCGAAACAAAAGTGTTTGACCCTGTATGCGTCGTTCCGCTGATATCCTCGTCGAGCGTGCGAGAGTATACTTTTTTGACTGTCAATTAGTTGTTCCTTTGTACGCCGAGGGGGGCTCCTCGCAAGCTGAGTGGACGCGGCGAGCGAAGAGTCGCAACTTTTCGCCACCCCGAAATGAATATATTCGATCGCTCATGCCGATAAGACACCTCGGCGTTCGATTGTGCCCCGGGGAATCTCTGCCGGCTCATTGTTCGTGGCCAGCAGGGCAGAAAGCGGTGCTTCCGATTTCAGGTTGGGTTGCACGACGCCCGCTCGAACCAACGGTCCGACAAGCCTCGCTGGCTCCTCTCCTCCTCGCCTCCTCCGGGCGCAAACGGACCTGCGCACTGCACACGACCCATGGAAAACAATTTTTCCCATACATTCGTTATCCCGCGCGATCTGCATTGTCCGCCACGGCGGAGCCTCCGTCTTCCCTCAACACTGTCGCCGCTTTCGCCGAGAGTTTCACCCCGGGGACAGCGAATCCCGGGAAAAGCATTGCCCCGACATGCCATAATTATTAATGCTCGGCCGTTTCTCAGCATTTTATGGCGTGTAATGTCCCCTCGACGGGAATACGGCTTGGGGCATAACCTCCAAGTCGGCAGATCGTGTGCAGGCATATGTGACACGAGGTAATTATTTCCATGGCTGGCACGATACTCACCGCCGGTTTCTGTGTAACGCGGTGCCTCGGTCCGTGGAAAATTGTCATCGCCGCAGGAAGTGAATAACTTGATCCGGAACCGGAAGTCAGCGCCGTCGTTCTTGGAAATGGCGTGCGTACCCTGGGAACCCTCGATTAACCTGCCGCCACGTGAACGAACTCGCACGATTCCCCATTATGCCTTGTGGCATTCAAGCTATGCGCTACACATGTGCCCACATGTACAAACGCGCATGTAAGTAACAGATAATGTCCGAAACCACCGAAGCGTTTCGGAAGCTTTCACTACTGTACCCTCTGACCTCTCGAGAAGTGATTAAAGGACTTTTATGCTGGCATTATAATGTACAGGGTGATTCGCTTGCTTTTGAATTGCTTAATAGTTATATATGGATTACTTAGAGCTTAAATTATGCCTGAATGTAGAAATCGAACTTTTTTATGTAGTAAGCATTCAAAAGGTAACGTCTGTACTCACAATATCGTTGGAGAACCTCTAACACTTTAACTCTAGAATTACCGAAGGATTTTCCCGCATTTAAAATAAAAACCTTTGCAACAAAACTAATGACGCTTATAATATAGCAATAACGTGATATTACCAATTTCAAAGAAACCAATCTACAACTGATAATTTTGACGGGCTTGGTAGTTCTAGTGTTAAATAAATCACTATGAACGCACGTAGCTAGTCGTAGATAAAGTCAGGGATGCCCTGATTGCATGGCAAAGCTCGGAGCGTGGGAGGACGGCTATCGACGAATTCCGACTCAAGTTCAAGCAACACGTAGGTGCGTCGGGGGTCCAAATACGTGAGTGCAGCCCACACAGGGTTACGCCCATATTATACCATTGCGGGACAGTTACGTTTATGATTCATGAAAGTTATCTTTATGGCCAGGTGAGGAGCCCTCGGCGCCAGTAACAATGGGGAAAGGCGGGAGTTGGATGAAACCTGTGCCTTTCATGCCTCGAACTGTGCCTTTCGAGGCGCGGAGAGTAAGGTCGCAGAGACGGCTCCCTTTCGAATTCAGGTCCCCCAAGCGCAGGGACATTTCGTCACGTAGCGAGCCGAGGAAAACGCGTCGTCATTTCTACGACCTTTCTCCCCTGGCAATTAATCGTAGCAGCCGAACGTGTGCCGGAGAGAGCGAGGATGAAAGGGCCAGGCGCATCTCGAATTCGAAATGAGTTGTACGAGGTCCCGTTAGGAACTCGGGGATGCGTCGCTCGCCTTGGGATGATACATATAATGCACTTGTCCACGTAGGGGCCAAGCGACCCTCGTTCTATCTGCCTTTTACGTTCTCTCTCCCTCGCTCTCCTTCTGCTTTTCACTTTTAGGTAGGAAGAGCCGCCGGAGACTTTGATACGAGTCCAGAATCCGTGGGCGACGAGACGCCGACGTCATTCGGATTTGCAACTTCCTTGAGAAGCGCGCCCTCCTCCTCCTCCGCCGCCGCCGCCGGCTGAATGATACGCGGATATTTTCGGGGACGATGATTGACGCCCCTTCCGTCAGCCGCCGCACCGCCACGCACCTGTTCCTCCCCCGCAAAACGACGCTCCAATTGATGTCTTGGCGTCTTAGAGAATTATTATAGTTTCGCGGGCTTTATCGAGTTGATCAGCTGTTAACCTTTTGCGGTCCTTTCACTCGGTTAAGACGTGCGAATAATTGCATTCCCAGCTATAGTGGGCTGAGGTTCGCCATCCCTTGAAGTGCAACTGGTGGTAAAGGCACAGCTGGACGGAATAAAGTGGACCGCAAAGAGTTGAGAGATGGATGTCATTCTTCACTCACTTTGCCTTGACAATCTTTCTGGAAAGGCATCGCAAGCCATTGCCAGCGGGATTCTGAAGGCCTGAGAGTCCGATAAGTGCGGGGACAGGAGATTAGCAGTGTCGGCGCCGCTCCGGCTAAGAAAAACAGATTCGTCTGGTAAATGTCATGCGAATGGCTGAAATATGTGCTCGGCTCACCTTGCCTACTCTGGGCGGCAAGACGCAGAGGCCACATTAATCAGATGGAGGCATAAGTAGACGCGTTCCATAATTCCCGCGGCTCTCGAGGGATATCAAGTCCACGGACTATGTAGTGTTCCCAATAAAAATTATAGATATCCTGTTATTCCACTAGCAGTGGGAGAAATGCGCATTATTTGCCGACGGCGCTGCCAGAGCGTGTTCGCATCCAACGCGCGGATAAATCAAAACAGAGGATCGAGGATATTTCAGGAAGTACACGAACTTCGAATACATAATTAGAACCCTTGCCTTGGCAGCGAATGTGCTCGCCCGCCCAGGTCCGGATTCCGGGAAAGCTATTATTTTCAGTTTGCGAGGTTTTAATGATCGAGTGGCCGCCATGGCGCTCGCTGATCTCTAATGCCCCGTGAAATCGCTCGATTCTAATTGGCAGCCATATGCTCGTAACTGGCCGAACCAATGTAAGTTACGCATTTGTCATTTGACCGCAGACACTCGGAGCCTGCGATTCCCGTTGCGAGCAAGATTTGCCAGTCATCACTTAATGCACAGTGCTCTATGCGGATGCCAGTCGAAACTGAGTCGACTAGTTGAGCCATGAAACCAGTGATAATAATTTGTTCTCCGTCGCCCTAGCATTAATTATCAAACCGGCGTGATTAATTGAATAATCCCGACAACACATGTGCAATGTGTAATTACCGCATCGCCGAATACACTTGCGCCGGGTGGGTCGAGCCAGTTGATCCGTGAAGGCGATAAATATAAGACGAGCGATAATTTACGAGGATCCGAAACTGGCAGGATTCGATAGTCATTGTCAATCGTCGGGTTGTTCAGCGTCAGCGATAAAATGCATCTGGCCCGACGCCAGCGAACGAAAATAATTCGAAAATCAAGCGAACCAGCGATCTTTCTTCGCCGCACTCTTCTCGACGACGGTGCACGCTTCTCTAGAGAAAACTTCGCCCCGCGGGGGTTTTATCAGGCGAGTGCAGTGGCCTAGGGCTGTTGCCTAAGGCCCGTACTTAGGGCGGGGGCCAATTTTCTTTTAACTACAAAATTAAACGCTACATAGTAGATTTCGTGTGAACGAAAGGGTCTTCCAAGATCCAGGGTCATAGATTCGGAGTTCTCCGAACCCAAGGGCATCGTATCAAAGTTACAAAACCCAAAGGTCATCGAATCCAAGTTCCAAGACCCAATGATCATAGAATCGAAGTTTCAGGACCCAAAGGTCATCGTATCAAAGTTCCAAGACCCAATGATCATAGAAACGAAGTTTCAAGAGCCAAAGGTCATAGAATCAAAGGTCTAAGAAACTGATCAAATTTGTATGGTACAAAATAAGGCCCCCAAATTATCCTCTGCTCAGAACCCCTAACGATCGTAACGCGCCACGCCAAGTGAGTGCACAGCCTGTACTGCTTGGAGATCTATGCAATAGCGGAGCGGCTGGAAGTCCACCCCCGCTTTGAATCCGGCCTTTCGGAATCATCACTATTTCTGTAATCCTGGCTTGGCAAGAGGGGCGAGCACGTGTCGACGTGTCTCGTCGCGCTATACCCGCCTTCCCTCCGTCTAGAAATGTGTCTCTGCAAATCCCTGTGTATGTAACCCCTTGTGTCGACCCGGGCGTGGGAATAAAAGCGGCGGCACTAAAAAGAGTGGAGGGCGCACGTCAGTGGCGGTGATTCAGAAAATCGATTTAAACACGCCGTATAGTGGGTCGAAGCGATTTTTGCTTGGACATCATCTCCAACCACCAATGCCTGCGAAAACAAAATTATCAAACACCACTTCGCGAGCTGCCTTGCGAGAAATATTTGTACCGAAATTAATAATAATTATATAAACCTTGCCGGTCACGCTGTGGGAATAATTCCAGACTCAAAGGTGACTTTCAAAAATCACTTTTGTTGAATTTCGTGGAAAATACCAAAATAACAAATATGGAAATTTCAATGTTTGCAAAATTTTCTATTTTTAATTTGTTTATGTAGTTTAACAGTTTGAACATTGCAAAAACCCGTACTTGCTCTCTCCAGATCAGACAGAAGGTGTGTCTTTTTGTACTTGGCTCCAAACCGTGTCTCCAGATCCATTGAAGTCTCTAATGTGAGAGAGATTGATAAGACACTTGTTGCATTCTGGTTCTATGTTCTATCACACAATACGTCTCTTTCTTCGCACGTCTTTACTTGGCCAGCGCTCGCAGAAGAAGAACCAAGCGAATGCGGCGCGTTACATAGTCATACAGGATCGATATGCGATCTGCCTCACTTCCGAAATGTTAACTCAAAGATCTCCTACAACTTGAATGCCCGACTTTTCAAGCTTCCGACCGACCGTGCTAGATTCATCCCCGACACTCGCGCGATCCTGTCCGTCGTTCGCCGATCGTCTCGCAAGTAGCAACATCATCGATTTGACTCTCGCGACTCAAGGATATCGGCGATAGGACGCGGCGGCCGAGGCCGTGCGATGATATAACATCTCGTTGCCAAGTGATCGGAGCCTGTATTTTTAAATGGCTACTTTTATCGGCGGCCGCCGGAGCACAGTTACTCGCAGCATCGCGAGTGGCGGATCTTCCGCGAGTCAGTCTGGACCGAGCATAAATCAGCGCGGCCAGCTGCTGCTCGCCGATCCGAGATGCTCGGTGAGAGTCTCGGCGAGACAGAGAGAGAGAGAGAAAGAGAGAGAGGGGAGAGAGCGAAAAAGGGATGGAGGGGAAAAGGGAAGGAGAGAGGGGGCCGGAGAAGGATAGACACAGCCTTTTGAGATCCCTCGGTGACCAGTTTAGTTCTGCTTGGCATTCGAACAGCATGAGATTACATGTGACCGGGGATCGGAGGACACAGCCGGAGTGGAGTGATCGGACCGGCTAGGCTCGACCTCGATCCAAGGATCACCAGCGGTGAAGGGATCCCACTTCCGATTCCCCGCGAACCGGAAGTCCAACACATACACGACTTTTATCCAATCAACCTGGATCTTAATTAGAAGACATCATCGAGCAATCACAAGTGACACTACTACCACCGGATCATTGAAAGCCCACTCCTCCGAGTTTCCTTCAATGATTGTCAAAAATACGGATTAATCATGTCATCGCAATAGCGCTGGATGGTTTAACTGTCATTGGCCGTCCACGTGGAAGGAGGAAGCAGCGGCTCGAGCGCAGAAGACGTCAGCTTGCCACCGAGGAGTGACGAGAGGGCGGAGGCGAAGAAAGTAGTATCGTCTTTCCGCGGCAGACAGTAGCCGTGGACTAGCTGCCGGGCGCGGCGAATGACACTTGTGAAATCAAGGCGCGCGCACGTAGACATTTTCACTGGGCAGAGCGCGGCTCTCCCAAGAGGGGAAACAAGACGCGGCGGAGGAGAGGAGGGTCGTTGACAGCGGCGGCTCTCGGCGAGCGCACCTGTACACACCTGTGGCGCGCCAGTATAGGAAAAAAGGGGCACCGGAGGAGGTGCGCTCTCTCGTCGCCTACTCCCCGAACCACTGGCCGCCCTATCGATCTTTTCTAACCCGCGATCGCGCAAATCCCGCGGCGACTGGCTGCGGGAAAGGGCGAGAAGCGCCAGCAGAACTCTGTGTTATGAGAGGATCGAGTGCTAGTTCGCACTCGATCTAAGAATACCGTGCGCGCGCGAGTGGATCGTTGAACTGCGGTTTCCTTTCTTTCCACGTGGAGGAAGCGAGGGGCCGCGAGCGGCCAAATAAATCGGAAACTTTCTTCGGGACCCCCGACCCCCCCCTACCCCCCGGGGGAGAGAGTGCCGAGGAGAGGAGCTCGCGCCTCGGCGGACTAGTAGCAAGCGGAAGATGTCCGAGGACACCACCTCCGATGAGGAGGGATCCCAGGAGGACCCGCCGCGCTATGACATCGACGAGATGGAGATCGTCAAGACAATAGGTAAGCTAGTGCAGCGTTCTCTGCCCTCCTTCTCGCCGCGCCCCGGCGACTCCTCGCCTGACGGAGAATACTCGCCGGGAGGATATATTTGAGGAGGAACAAGCCACATCGCGCTCTCTCGGCCACCGAGGAAGTGGGCCACTGGAGAGTGAGAGGCCACACGAGTATATTTAACTTCTCATTAAGTCGGCATTACGCGCTGCCCGAACGATCCCGCTCGCCAGCAGGTGCGCTGCGCCGTGATTTTTCCGATACCATCAGCGGTCTACGATCTTGTTTCAATGTTAGTCAATAGTGGAAGTCAAAAGGAAATTGAGGAGTCTCGGGTTTCGTTTGTTGAGAATTCTTTATTTCGTGCTGGTGTGGTTGTGGGGATTTGTAATCACTGGATGATGTTTAATGAGATAGAGCATCTGATTTATTCGCTGATTATTATTCGATATTACGTTTATTGAAATCACTCGTGAAAGAAGCTGATTTATGGTTACACCAGCCAGCAAATGTTTTCAATAAAAGTACTGTACTCGAATTGTTTGATACCAGACTTGATGCATTTCGATGAAAAGCATAAAAATACTACAGCGGAGTGCTCGAACATTTGGACACCGCGAGCCACACGGGAGACTCTGTATTTCGAGTGGCAGACGCACCGATAGGGAAAAGCACTGTGCGCGGCACATTAATCCCTTAGCGTTCCATTTACCGAGATCTCCCTCCCCAACTGAAAATTCGCCCATAAAGCAGCGGGCCGCGCAACCCAGACGAAATTAGATCGATCGGAACAGATGCGTGGTCCCGGCACTTTGAGACGTAAAACAGCTTTTGGACGAGGACCAAGCGCTCAAGTGGTCGCGCTGAGGGAAAAAGACACTCGGCGGAAGCCTGTCATCTCGCGTTTGAGTAACACCCGCCGTTCGAGAGTCTGTCGCGAATAGAAGAGCAACAATAAAAGTGTGAGTCCAGAATTACCTGGCGGATCGAGTAACCTGTGCCAGGAGACAGCGTCGTCTTCCAGTGGAAACATGTTGTCGAGTAAAAGAATCGCGTCTGCGGTTGGAGCTGTAATTAATAAAATCATCGAGTCGGTTTTGCGAAGGTGCCTGCTGCCGGAAATAGGTGGCTTCGCTCTGACGCGCACACCTGTTCCGAGCTGTCCCATCGGAGACAGCGATGAGCAGAAGGTAATGTACATACGTAAACAGTGCGGTGTCGCTGTTCAGCAATCCTTTGCCAGATTTGCTTGATTTGAGGGCAATCGCTATAAGTAAGACGGATTTATGCTCGACTATGAGGAACTCGACCCTGCCAACGTTCGTTTTGATTAATTTCAATTTGCTACCTGTTCAACAATTGTTACATATCTTTTCCCTAGTTAAAATACAGTGTGTCAGGTGGCCAAATTTAAATGCGAGTGATTTAAATTGGTTTATGTTGCGACCTTAATTTCGTTTAAAAACAGGCGCCTACGACCATTTTGATGAAATGCCCACTCGACACTCGTTAACTCTTTTCTAATTAAAATACAATTTGTCACCCGGGCCGATTTTAAATGCGAGCGATCGAAATTGGTATATTGTATAGCGACCTTAATTTTTTCCAGGAACTGGTACTTTTGGAAGAGTAGTACTATGCAGGCATCAAGGAACTCCGATGGCTTTAAAAGTCCTCTCAATGGCAGACGTGATCAGGCTGAAGCAAGTGGAGCACGTGCGCAACGAGATCATGGTGTTGAAAGAAGTTAAGCATCCCTTTATCGTCAATATGTAAGTCAATCCTTCTTCGAGAGCTCTCCTTCCTCGATTAAATCGCCTCGGAAAGCGCAAGACGGTACGCGCGCGATTTTCACAAAGAAAGCATCGGTTTCTCGGCCCAGCCGACGGGAAACCTCGAAAAGAAAGCGTAACTTGCGGAGAGCGCAAGGCTCGTTTACCGGCCAATGTACCTGTCGCGGCTCAGCGTCGAGCGCTTTAAGGGATGTAGGACAGTTAATCTCCTAATTTATATGTATTTTTCAACCAAATTGTAGTCGTCAGACCAGTCACATGAACTTTCATTGGTGCCTTTTTGCACAGTAGCTTAAGGTATAAAAATCAAAATTTCAAGAGACAATAAGGAAGTTTGAGGTGCTGTAATAAATGAAAATATTAATCCCTTTAAGGGCCGAAGAATCTCGGTAAGGAGATGGCTCGGGTGTGGCAGTGAGGAAAGAGGCTGCATGATTGAGGTGGACGCGAAAAATTTCAGGCTCTGGAGCGGAAGGGACGAGGCGCGGGTTTACATGCTTCTCGAGTTCGTGGCGGGCGGCGAGCTCTTCTCATATTTGCGGGCGGCAGGCCGATTTTCTGGGCCCACCAGCTGCTTCTACGCTGCGGAAATTGTCTCGGCCCTGGAGTATCTGCATACCAGGCATATTGTTTATAGAGACCTTAAGCCCGAGAACCTCCTGCTCGACAGCCAGGGACACCTGAAGATCACGGACTTCGGTTTCAGCAAGAAACTCACCGACAGGTAAGCCACATGGCTCTCACCGCAAACAAGCCATCCAACCCATACAGGCTGATTCACTTACCATTAACTTTTAACCCTTGGTCGACGGTAACTCGAGGAGCAACGCATCATTTTCATCCGCCATAAAATGTGCTTTGACAGTTTTAATATTGAACTGGGTGTCATTTCGGTATTATAAAATATGGTTATTATGCTATAGTTGAGTCAAAATGACCCGGGTTCACTTGACTTTCAATAAATTTTGTCGGATTTTGATTACATAGGCCCATATTTTATGTTCAGCGCACTGTGGTACGTAGAATAGGTAGGAAAGAGTTGAGAAACTTTCATATGTAATTAATGCCGCTGGATAATTTATAATTATACACACATATTTTGTATCATGTACACTTTGGTACTTAGAATATGTAGGGAAGAGTTGGGAAACTTTCATATGTAATTAAAGCCGCTGGATAATTCATAATTACACAGGCAATATAATGTTTAGTATAACAAGTAGGTTGTAAAAAAGAATTCGCAAACACTAATTTATACTGAAAATTACTCCACAATTTATGATTATCCCACAAACAACAGTGTATACCTGACAAAAGTCATTCAATGGCAAGTGAATCACCGTATACTTATTCTTACCATACACTTCCGCCTGCGCAACAAGGGGAGAAAGTTGACTTTATGAATCGCTCGTTAATAACTGTCGGCATTGCCACGGTAATAAACAGCGGCATATTTTATTAAACAGAACCGCGCTCATCACCTTGACTCTCGTGATGAGCACTGGCTGTATTGAGAGATAAGAAAGCGGTGTTTTGAATTACGCCCGTCTGCGTGTTTCCCCGCACGGCTGTATCGATTCCGGCAGATCGACTCTTTGTTCAAGCGACCTCGTCAAAACAGAGCTCGCACACTATTTTCCCCGACACTTGTTTTGGAAATTAATCAGTCGGGCTGTCGGGCGAAGAGCTATCCTTGCGGAGGTGTTTACCGTCGAGCTGTCTTTCCAGAACCTGGACACTGTGCGGCACGCCGGAGTACTTGGCGCCGGAGATCATCCAGAGCAAAGGGCACAACAAGGCTGTGGATTGGTGGGCGCTGGGAGTTCTTATATACGAGATGCTGGCTGGTTACCCGCCCTTCTTCGATGACAATCCTTTCGGGATTTACGAGAAGATTCTCAGTGGAAGGATAGAGTGGCCGAAACACATGGACCCGATCGCCAAGGATTTGATCAAGAAGCTGTTGGTTGCCGATCGGACGAAGAGATTGGGCAACATGAGGCAGGGTGCCGAGGATGTTAAGAGGCATCGGTGGTTCAAACTAGTCGAGTGGATCTTGGTAATTGTCATTTTTTAAGGATAAATCGATTTCTTATGTGACCAAGTAATTAAGGGCCTGTTTTGTTTAACCAGGTTCCACAAGGGGCATTGACTCCGCCAATAAGGCCGAGGGTGAAGGCACCAGGAGATGCGAGCTGCTTCGATGACTACCCCGAAACCGACTGGCGCTCGCAACCGGCCTTACCAGCTGATCAATTAGCTCTGTTTCATGATTTCTGAAACCCGTATTGCTTCGATTTCCCCCCCGATTTGTACATAGATATCTTTTTATACTTTGTTAAAAGTATACGTAGGTATACATAGGTATTTATTCGTACGCGCAGTTTTAGCTTAGGTGATACTTGAGCGCCGCTTTATTAACACGTTCCGTCTGGGGCACTGTGAACCTTCCGTTCAATCGATTTAGAATTTTCTAGAAAAATTCCTATCATTCCACTAAATAGTTGAAAAGTTGTAACTTGTTATTATTTTCGATAGTGTTTAATCTATTTTTCGCAATTGAGCTTGTGAGTGTTATTCAAATTTTTAACAATGATTATCAAACGTGTCATTGACCTATATTGTAAAAAGCGATGGCTTTACTCAACAAAACGCTAGAACTATTCAACCATTTAATGGAATGTTGGACATTTTTTTCAGCGAGGTCCGAATGGATTTATAAACCTATAATTCTCTCTAGTAAGTAACCAAAAGTAACCAGAAGAAGTCCGTCACGGAACGTGTTAAGGACTAAACAGACGATCGGGTCGGGCCGGGCCAATTTAAAACAAATTTAAAACCGTGGCTGGCATTCGGCAGGAGTGGGGAAGATTCGAAGCATGGTTTTGAGCTTTGAGTTGTCCGGTCCGATGGTGTGTTTAGACCCTCAGTCGACTATTGTAAATAAAAAGGCCCGTCGCCTGCGTGTACAAAGATTATATCGCAGTATAGTGTTGCTGTACAGTTTTCGTAGTTCCCCACCGGCAGAGATATACGCGAGGACACACACCGATCGATGGCGATTGAAAGATCGCCGGCTGTTGTCCCCGTTTACAGTTGTACATTATGAATTAAAGGATGGTGAAATTATTTATTTAACACCACTGTTCGCAGTACGACGATTCCCCCCCTGATAGTCAGTGCGACGTTCACCAGTACATAAATTGCCAGTCCTCGGGCGACACTCCGATAACGCCGGTCCGAGGACTCTGCCAACCGGACGGTTCAGTGTAAATAGTTGAAAGTAGGGCAGAACGTGCGGGATTGGCCTGCAAGTGGAAGCGCTGATGTTTGCCGCGAGCTGAAATCAGATATAGTTAATAATTGCAACTAGCGTGCGACATGCAACATTGTCCTGCCAGTGGAAATAGTCACATTTGCCGCTGGAAATCAGAGTGCGAAGCTTAGTGCTGCGCGAGTGCAGACTGCATTTTAACAAGCACAGAGAGTTAAAAGCGCGAAGTGAAAAATGAGTATTTTTGTGAAAAACAAAACGACAGCTCGGATTCATTACTTGATTGAGAAGTCGAGGATGGAGCTGACTGAAAACAAGAATTTAGCACTACCAGGCAAGCCAGTGGTCAATAAGAATGCGTTCGCCGAGCCAAAAGAATCCTCGAAACCAGTGACCACTGAACAGAGTCAAGATATTCTTGCTGATTATTTGGAGTGCAGCTCCGTTCATGGTATTAAGTACACCGGGCCCATAAGTGTTAAGGTTGGCATCCTCGGTAGACTCATCTGGGTATGCACTCTGATCGCCGGATTTATTGGTACGCAACGAGTCATTTCGATTCGCAAAGGAAACCAGTTGAGAAGCGACGAGAATTACTTATCTCGTCCTCTTTTAGGCTCCAGTTTAATGGTGCACCAGTTTTGGCATCGCTACAATAGCAACCCGACTTTAGCCCACGTTAAGACCTTCTTCGCGCCGACGAGTAGGGCGCCGTTTCCCGCCGTGAGCATTTGTCCGTTTCTACCGAACACCGAGGCGAGACGGAGGAACGTCACGAGGATGCTCGTACCACCTGGCAACATGACCACGGAAGAACTATATTTCATTGTTGAGTAGGGCAAATTGAGATTTAAATGTCAGATGAAACGAGGAACTCTTTGTTGAAGTTTTGTGTTTCTCGAGAAAACCTTTAAGTTTAGTGCGATAGGTTCTCAACTTACGGGATTCATTCGCTCGAGCCGCGTAAAGTCAAATAAACAAGCTTTTATTTATGGAGAATTTGTGGAAAGTAAACTTTATTTAATGTAACTCAATTGAGGATTAATTCCAATTAGATAGTCCGTTATTCAAGAAACTTGGATTTTTATTCTCCGACTCAATGACACTCCGCTTGAATCATTGGGAAGTCTAGCACTTGAATGGGCGAAAGTCGCCAAAATAACAATGCGAAACAAAAGTTCCTCGCTGTTCCTCGAGCAAAGACAACCAATTCTAAAAGCTACAACGCCACAGGCATCTCCACGAGTTAGCAATAGCGGACATCTCAGCCCAAAAACGTTATTTACCATACAAACGGCAGCTCGACGATATTCTAAAGGAGAACAATCGAGAGCTTGGGGAATTGTTGCGGTACAGTGTGTCCTGCGAGGATATCGTTCACTCCTGCTGGTTCGACGGGATGAGAATATCCTGTAAAGATCACTTTCGCATATCGCATAGTTCCAGCGGCATATGCTGCTCCTTCAATTACATTCTCGAAGAGCAAATGCTGTAAGTTGACCGATAATCAGGAGCCCCGATAGAGCCCATAGTAGTGTACAACAATCGGGATTCAACAAAAGAAAAACGCCATATTGATCGCGAAGAACTCAATTTTCATAAAATAATTATATTTACGATGAAAAAGGTTTATTAAGGAACTTTGTATTCCATCGTTTATTTTTCTGAATCCAATGCGTCAAGAATCAAGGGAATAGGCGCAACCGTTCGGGAGATATCAATTTCTTTTGTTATTTTATCGCGCGAAAACGAGAATCAGAATAAGAATCAGAGTCAGAATGTTGTTTCTACTTTGCTCACATTACACATTTCCAGCGGTCGCGCAAAGCTTAGGCTGAAGCACTCGACGGGCTATGGAATGATGTCGGGTCTAAGGGTCGTACTGAATGAAGAAATACTTACGGGTCATAGGAATGTCGATCCCTTGGGCAGAGTCGCCACAAATAGCAATGGTGCTATAGTACGTGGGCTTGAAACTACCCGAAATATTGAGATCACTAATTAACAGATTCGCCGGCGGCGACATTGTTCTCTCTCTTGTTTAAAACTTTTTTCACCCATAACCCTTGGATTATGGTAGCTAAAACATGCACAAGGTTACAGGACCGCAAGGGAATAAATCATATAATGTTTATCAAAATCTAATATAATATTTACCACAATATTTCGAAGAACTATTGTGATAAAGATGAAAATCGCCGGCCGCGAGTGCGTTGATACAATTAATGAGAAACGAATTAATAACAATGCTAAACCTTGGTTACGGCAGATTGTTATTCACCACGGCAGCTCATATCCCGGCGACATACTTTCGCATCGCATTATCCAATCCAATGACGAACTCCAGGTGTGTGGCTCGTCTTCGCATCGTTTAGACAAGTTAACAAGGCTTTGAACAGTGAAACTGGTGCTATTTTATAGCTCGAAATGGTACCCAGGCTCGACATCCTACCCACCGGCTTCTCGCACACAACGTCCAGCGGTTTCACAGTACCATTCTGCATCCCCGCCAGTAAGACAGCCATCAGCTACATCCCCGTCTATCGTTCCTCCAACTGTTACACCACTTGCAAAGTAAATCTGATGCTGAAGATTTGCGGCTGCGTGCCGTTCAACTACGATCCGATTATCGCAAATACCTCTATGAAAGTAAGGAGAAGATCTAGCGGGGATATGATTTCTGGCTCCGAAGGATTAAGTGGACTTGTTCCAGAGCTGCACGCTGTCGGACTACAAGTGCTTGAAGAAGAACGTGAATAAGTTTCGCATTGTGCAGGATATTCGAAACAAGGAGTTCACGTGCATCTGCAGGCAGCCTTGCAACAACGTAGTTTACAGGTTGAAACTTACCAAGATGAGCATCGACCAGCGAGCCGTTCGCGCCTCGCCCGCTTAGTGAGTTTTCCCGATAAGTCCTGTTAAAGTACAGTACATTACATGAAGTATGTACACTCATTTTTCTCGCGAGTTCTGCGTCTCTAAATGTCGATGTGCTATCCCCATGAGTTCCTGGAATTGGCCGAGGGTAAGAAACTATGGGGGACCGTAGCAAAAGGAGGTCGCCTACCTATAGGAGCATCAAAAAGAAGTGCAGTTATACCATTTCTTCCTCTGTCCTCAAAATTGTACGGATGATGAAAATTGCCAAAGTTAATAGACGTTTAGTCAAGGTAGTACATGTACTTGAAATGCACATTCCGCTCTTTTGCGGCTTCAATTGCATAACTGAGAGTAACATGCAGGACAAAGTATATTTCACTCATTAGGGGCCGTGAAGGCAAATGAATTTTAGGTAAATTCCAGGAACGCTGTCCCCTCTCTATTGTAGTTGGAGGCAACTGTTGCCGGACGGCCATATGTCGAAATTAGAGTTACAGTTTGAGCTTGGAAAAAACTGGCTGATAAAATGGAACGCTCGGTTTTCTTGCAGCAAGGGTGTGACCAATGGGCAGGCGGTCCTGCGCGTTTTTATGGAATCCCAATTCTTAACGGTTTACGAAACCATCCCGGCCACCACGGGGATCTCGGTTTTAGGTAAAATTCGGCGATTGCCTCTCTACCCGACTATAAGCGAACACCCGAAGCTCCTATCTTCTCGTTCCAGCCTCCTTGGGCGGCGTATTTGGACTTTTCCTCGGCTGCAGCTTCATCAGCGCCGCGGAGATCCTCTACTTCGTCGTTCTTTTCTACCGCGCCGTATCCGCGCGACTCCGGGACGCCCGAAATAAGAGGCGCCGCCGGAAGCATAACTTTCAGGAGGGCGTGAAGATGTTTCACTAATAATTCGGCGATAAATCGCGAGCGTAAACTCCCCTGGAACTCAAGATCCTCCGCCACTTACTGGGCCGCTCGAATAGATTTCGGCGACTCCCGACGCCGACCGGGCATGGACTATTGTGTAACATGGGCCAACTCGCGCGAGGAGCACGAATCTGGAGCGATTATGTCTATTTCGAGCGATTACTGGAGCAACGCCGTATAGTTTACAACCACAGCCAGGAAAATATTTACTACATCGCGAGCCTCTGTCATCTTGTTCCTTTGAAATGGCTTGAGTGGCAGCCGTGCGCCGGCTGTACCTCTTCGATCTTAATTGGCTCGGATTTTTATCACTCACAGGTTATTACCTTTTAACTCGATCGACCCTCCACAAAGGCAGACGCTTTCTATTAAATCTGTGTCTTTTGTACACTCGACAGGCTTACAAAAGAGTGTGATATGAATACCAGAAAAATATTCGACAATTATTGACCGCGGAAAGAGTTTTCGTATCAGACTACAGTTTTATTGTTCCCATCCCCATCCCAAAAACCATTAATTGGCGTCAAATAGACTTATTCGCGGTGGGGGAGCACTATACATATAACCCCATAAGAAGCACATCAAAATGTCATAAAATTTTTGTTAGAGTCTAAGGATGTTCTGACACTAAGATCCAAAAGTCCAAATATTGACATAAACGGATTATGATCTGGTCTATAGTTTTCGCTCATGAAGCCGAATGGGGGACCAATGCATTTCCAAGGATAAAAAGAAAAAATCTCATGATTTTCACATGAGTAGTTTCACTCAACTTCCCCAGACCGGAAAATGAATCGACGCTTTTCTCCCAACATACAAGGAACCTTTATTTCATGTCACTGAATGTACCAAGGTAGTATACTCCAAATATCCGGCGATTCGGGTGAATAATCATCGGGCGACTCTTTCCCCTCGTCCTCTCGGCGCGCGCTAAGAAAGCACGCGCAGTGCACGCTCGCCGGCGGTCGTTTTCTCTAGAATTTTTACATTCCACCCGCCTCTATTTATACACTGGGGGGCGGGGGCGATGGCAGTATTGAAGATAATTCGGGAATAAAATAAATCGGTAATCCGACACGCGGAATATCGGCGCTCGAGGGTAGCCGTTGCGCAATCGGGGCCGAGAGGATTCCTCCCGCGGATCGCGGGCATACTCGTCGTTGGTTTAAGGGGGCACAGTGTGCAGCGATGCGCTTCTTAACGCGCCGTCTATTTTCGTGGGGGGTGTTATTGAAAATACCGATTTAGTCCTCGCACCAGCCGTGTATAACGCTATACCAGGAGCTGGAAAGCACCGGTTATTTCGGTGTCGGATCGCCCACGTCTTTCGTCGTGGCCCATCGAACGTCCACCCGAAGCGATCTCTCTATTTCCGCGCGATCGCTAAATCGATATTTTTCCTCGCCTGCACCGGCCGACGAGCGCTGCCTCCTTCACTCCCGATTATTACGGGAATTTGCTCCACTTGAATCGCAGAGGACGCGACGTCCAATTAGAATTGCGCGTTCGTGTACTTGTAATAATCGTGGTGCTGGGTGATGAGTGGCCAACGAGCGTCGGCTTGGAGTTACTATAAGAGACTGAACTAGGGAAAGTTTCGATAGAAACAGGCGATTAGAGCTGGCGACAGACGAGGTACTCATCTTAGGAAGTAAATGTATTATTTTAATTACGAATCTCTAGCACTGAGGAGGTAATCGTTCACAGCTGGGAGAAACCTCGGGCGTCAATCGCTAAACGGTGTACGTGTGTTGCTGTGTGAATGTGTGTGTGTGTGTGCGGATGGATGCTGCGGTCCTGGTGCTCGATTGATCGGTCGGCTCGATCGACGACATCTGGCTGTTGACAAGCGTGCGCTCTCCTTCTTCCTCATACTTCAGCCCTGCAGTCGGAGATATCAGAAGCAATTATGCAAGCCGAGTGCTACATTATAATTGGAATATGGAATGAGCGCGCTCGAGTGAACACGACCAATGATGTCAGGAGCGTATTTACAAGCGTGGGCGGAGACTGGAATGATAGATGGGAGGAGGAAAATGCGACGGGGGTGGCGAGGTCTTGGGCAAACTCACCATGACAAGAACTAGCCGAGGTGTTAAAAGACCCCCGAGTACAGCAGCCATAGGCAGATCAGCAGGATTATCAGGATGAAGTACGTCGTTAGGATGTTCTTCGTCTCGTGCGCTGGCTGCGGCATTTTTGCGCCTCACAATTAGTTCACTGCACTCGGCGAGACGGCAACGGATCGATTTCCCCCAACAAATCGATTGGGCGTCAGTATCCTTTCTCCGATTTCCTGGCGCAAGTTCTCTGTCGATTTTAAATCTCTTTCAATTTGTCTGCAAGTAGCTCTTAGATCGTCGCCGAGAAATCAGTGGTACTCACGGAAGGTCGACTACTCGCAATTAATCTTTTCGAATCTCAAATCCTTCTCGTCCCGATATTCTAAGCGTCCTGGGAAGTGCGAGCGGACGCTAGCTGGGTAAGGCGATTCCAGACCGAATCGACAAGTTTCACGTTACTTGGCGTCCGCTGCCAGACTAGATGATCGGCTGCAGGTTCGACGATGCGAGGAGATCCCGCGATTCCTCCAGGAATCCGCACCCCCCACCCGGCGCCGAGCGCCAGATTGCACCTTCTTCAGTAAGTTCTGCTCCAGGATTGGGTAGCCGGAGTCCCACCACCCTCCTGAAGAGCGAAAGCACCGCTGTTCTCGCGAGTTATATTAAGCATCGTGAATATTAGATATAGCTGCTCGAAGGAAAAAGCTCGGCTTCGATCGCGGATCGATCGACGAGCGCCAGCCGGATTCTCCCGCTCCGAGCGGAGACCACCCTCAACGCTGCGGACGCATCCAGCCGAGACAATCAGCGCACGCTAAACGCGTCGGATGACTTTAATTGTCCCCGTGCTAAAAGGCCTGCTGCGAGACGCTCGTTGCACTCATGAATAATTCACTTTTCATAAGGCCTATGAGCGCGGCGAACAAATTGCCCGCACGCAAACGCGCGCTCGACGGATTAAGCGCATGACCGATGAGTGGATCCAGTGCGTTACGCGCAATCAGTGGCAAACGCGGCATAGCGAGCGATATGTGTGCTCGAGCGAGAATACGCACATTCGCTGGGTTGATACAATTGAACCACAAATTGTCAAATCTTCTGAATCTTAAAACTCCGGCTTGTTTATGTATGATGGAATAACAGGGAAAATTCGTATCTCTTGAACAACTGAACCGATTTGCTTGATTGTTGACTCATTGGATTCAGAGAAATAAACGATGAAATGCAAAACTCGTACATTAATCCTCGGAGCTGTAACTTTTTCAGAAACATACGAGAAATTCATACTTCCTGAAGGACTGAACCGGTTTTCTAGGTTCTTGGCTCATTGGATTCGGGGAAGTAAACGATGAAATACAACATTCCTAAATTAATCCTTGAAGCTGCAACTTTTTCAGAAACCAACTCGAAAATTTTCTATCGTTCGAAAACCACCAAACTTCATGACTAGTATCCTCGGAACTACTACTTGGCAGGAGACTCTACCAAGTCTCCTGATTACGAGATGACGCAGAAGGCGGCCTAACCGCAGCGGTCGATCGGAACAACGAGTGGAATCTCCGATTTTTAAATAAACTTCTCGCCGACGCCCACACCCTCGTCCGCACTTCGAATTGCCGAAGAATTCACGTGCCGCCAAGTAATACACATTTCACACGTGATCATTCCGGCCAGAGTTAGACGTAAACGGGCGCGCGTTAAAGCAATCTTGGCGGCTATGAGTGCAAGTCGTTTTGCGTCTGATTTATCGCAGCTTCGAATGGCTATAATAGTGGCCGATCATTGCTAGTGTCAATAGTCCTTCAATCTAATGGATGGCCAGAGTTATTCTAGCAGCGGCAAAAGATTGCAATCTCCGGTGGGGGGAATTTTATTAGTCTGACGGCCTGGCCGCTGCCTCGTCTATTTAACTAATGCGTGCCGAGCTCGCAAGCCGTTCGTCATTTTCTCGGGGCTTGGTCTAATTTTACCGTGTAAGCTAAACACTCGCCGAGCGATAGACAATGTACGCACATGTAGCCGGACCGCAGGCACCAGCTGGCGTTACGCAAGCGACGCACTGAACTTTGATTTGGAAGGAAAACACCATTTGCCAGCTCGAACCTCGGCTTTCTCAATCGCGGTACGGGTGGCCAGCGAAATGGTGTTAACGAATCGCCCGGTATTTGGCACGCGACCCATTTAATCGTGCCACAGTTTCTTTTGGTATTTGTTTATTGTCTGGTAACTTACACGATAATGTACAAGGATCGACAGAATCTCTGCGGGGGAATTCCTCCCTCTCGTGGAATGTCCGATAAATGGTAGTTTGTACAAGCCTGTTATGAGACTAATTTATGTACATGCTTATCGTCCGGCGCGATAGGTTTTCTGGCAATACAGTCTCACATTCCTATCTACACGATTGACGAAAACACCCAGCGAGGAAGCGCCGAGCGCGCGGCCCGCTGGCCTGTTATAAATCGACGATGAAAAGACACTTTCCCTGCCGCTTGTGAAGCCGACGGCGCCGCGAGAACTTGAGCAATCTTTTCGCGGGCACAGCAAAAAATCCGGTTTGTGTCGAGAAATTCCTAGTAAAAAGTCCACCGGTACTCTTGAGATTGGGAATGTTGGGAACCTCTAGGCCAGAGAGAAGCCCAAAACATCCTCCAAGGAGTAGTCGAACAGCCTTAAATCCAGGTTGTACAAATCGGCTAACTTGCGAAGCTGCTTGTACGTCAGGGTCGAGTAATACCTCTCCAGTTTCTTTGAAGTCGGCTCGCTGCTTGGCGGCTTCGCTGGAAAGCTATTTTAAAAAGAGTTGAAGGAAACAGTCCCGGGGAACTGCGCCGTACGTGTTATCGTTCAACTCACGTTACGGATTCAATCCCTATGCGTTCCAATACTTCGGTAGCATCCTCTACCAGACTCTCGTATTTGCTGATTAGATTATAGTTTATCAGACACGGACGACAGAGCTCGTGTATTGGCCTCCAGTGCTCGTTGCGCGCTTTCTTCTCTTGCTCGTCGGTTACGAACTCGACGAACTCCCGGAAAGTTACATCGTCGCCATTCCTTAGCGACTCCTCGGTCGCGTTAGCGCGATATTTCTGGTGAACCGAAATGCCTAAATTAATCACCCGCGTTTATAAAGTTGGCTTCCGGCGCTTACCGACCACCGCCGAATGTTCTCATCACAAACAATAGGATTGTGTGAATATTGATCCCGATGCTATAAAGGGAAAAATTCATATATTCCGAACGACTGAACCGATTCGCTTGATTCTCAGCTCATTGAATTCAGAAAAATAAACGACGAAATACAAAATTCATCAATTAATCCTTAGAGTTATAACTTTTTTCTGAAATCAAGGTGAAAGTTCTTTTTCGATAAAAAACCGCTGTGCTTCGGGAAAAGCATCCTCGGCTGTCGCGCGCTACACACTTGACGCAAGACTCTACCGAGTCTCCTGATCCCATCGTTTGTGATGGCAATTTTCGGCACTGGCTAACAAGCGGCGGAAACCAGTTTTGTACGTGGCAGACCCTCAGAATTCAAAGCGAAAGCTTCGATACGTGTGAATCGGCACCACTATTAATACCTTGATTATCTTCTTGCCGAATCGAGACTGAAAGTATATCGAGCTTTTCTCATGCTTCGCCTCCAGCTTGTTCCTGTATGCGGAAAGGAGCCTTTCCAGAGGATGACGCACGACGATAAGCTTATCGTAGGTCGCTAGTTTTTTCTCTATCTCGGGCAGGCTGAAGTTACTCAGCCGTAAGAAAGCACCTTGGGAGTGGGCTTGGTCCGCCGGTATCTCCGAGGGATCGTTCCCTTGCCATTTCCCAGTCGCGATCATCAGCACACGCTTCCAGTTGGTGCAGGCTACCTGAAAACCAAGGCCAACTCTCTTCACGTGACCGTGGAAAGTGCTCGCAAGCTACTCGAGCGGGAAATGAGTCTCGCCAAGTGGTTTCCGCTCTAAATTATGCTCTACCTTGGGCACGTAGCAGTAGAGCAACCCGTGCTGATCGTCCACCAATATGTTCCTCAACGATTCCGGACTCAGGGTCCTCTCCTCGGGACTAGCATTCTCCGACAATTCCTCGCAATTATACTGCAATCTCTCTTGGCGCTCGACCAAGGCCGATCGCACTAGGGCATTCGGACCGATCCAGGAATACGTGAGTCGGTCATTCCCGAACAACTTCATCCTATCATCGCTCAACGAGATCGCCTCGATATCGATGTCCGCGTTCGTCAGACAGGCGACCGTCGCGGTAATCGAGAGAGCGATCACCCAAATGCAACATCCTTTCATCGTACTCCTCGTCCACCCGGGACATTGAGTTGTCTTCCTCGCCAGTCACGGAATCCACTCGCAATCTGCAATTACACTCAAGGTCAATCACAACTCTTCCTCCTCGTCGTCCAACAAGTGATTCACACCCTCGACACTCTCATCGCGACTCATAGCTCATCCCGACCGATTCCCGCGCGACCGAAAACCACAGGACTCTTGCGAGAGTTGGGCGCCGATCGTTATGCTCATGGGATTTAATCCGAGGATATAAAATCTCGGCCGACTGGTACGCCTTGAAATCGCACGATCCACGTGTGCCGGTGTGGGCAGGCTGGTATGCGGGTTCACGGCTGGCGAAGTGAGCGACTGGAATTAGAGTTGTAAATGAAAGTGATTCGAGCACAAAAGCAGTGTTCTCCAATGGGAAAACGTGATCGGGCGCGTGAGCGCCGAGGGTTCCGTCCCAATTGAAGTCTTTGCAAGCCGGTTCCAAGTCAACTTGACCACGGTACACTTAACATTGGCATATGTGGAGCATATCTGATCGCCGACTAGCCAAAAGTAGGCAATGACGGATCGTATAATTTGCGATCGATAGTGCCCGGTGAGTATCATGAGGAAATTGGATTTGGCTATTAGTCAGCTGGGAAACCCAGCGCGAGTTATGAGACACAATGTTTACGTACACGCTTGATGAGGATAATTCTGAATCTCGTAAGAAACTTAATGGATCGGATTTTTAACGTTCCAGTATGCAAAAATATTCCGAACAACCTGTTAGGCGATTGGGAATGAAATTCAGGCAAGGTCTTGAATATGGGAGGATAAAGAGAACAGACTTCTTTTTGTGCCACTTTTGATAAAGTCAAAGGTTCAATATGCGTATTCCTTTATCAATTTATATAAGACATCCAGTGTCATTTCATTTAGTTTCCGGGCACTAGAGATATGCTTTTTACTTTCGAGCAAACACGAGCCATGAATTCACGCAGACAGTGCGACAGGTTTAACACGTTTGAATGAACAATTGACTTCAATATAGATTCACTTGTTAGCCGATGACTCAATCACTTCTTAATCGATGCCCGCAGTAGCAACATCTCATCGACTTAATGCCAATTCTACCGAACTCTTTCTCAACGCCACCAATAATCCTCTGCTCCAGTGACACAGAATGCGATGCCAACGACAATTTCACTGGTTTCCGTTATTCGACGGGAGTGCGCGAAGATCGCAGGGCACAGATGTGTACCCACCGAAGGATCGTCGGAGGCCGCCGCTCGAGCGAGTGTGGAACATTAGCACTTCGGCCCAAGAAAGATGAGTACGCTCATTGATACTCGAGGGTGTGAATAGCGGAGCGCACCGAGCGCTACCAGCGAGCAGTCGCGACAGCAACAAACGTCAGATGTCAAGTGTCATTCGATTCCAAAGCCATCGACCACGCGGAATCGGCACCGGCGTAATCGTCCGAGCACGCTATCGCAAATCACCTCAAATGCTCGCGGAATGTCGAATCCCTCGAGGCCGCTCTCAGTAGACTCGGCAGTCCCGGCACTTCACTTGCCACGGCCACGATTATCCAGGCGCGGCGGTGTCATCGGCGAAAAGGGAGAACGAACTCACTGCGGTCAAGAGTCGGCGTAGACGGGGGGAAAAGGCGCGCAGGTACTACAGACGACGTATTCGGCGGCGCCGGGTTGGGGGCAGGGGAGGGGGCAGCTTGTTATTCGGCGTTCAACGTGGCGAGGAGGTCGACCTTTGGATCCCTCCAGCTTCCCAAGATTCCCCAGGAGGACACTCGCTCGGCGGGCGAGGAGCGTAAAAATAGGACGCCCAGTTGAAAAGCACGGTAAGTGGCCGCTCGGACAAACGGCCTCGCTCAACTGGAGGCACCGCCGCCCGAGCGCCAACCGAATGCTCCTCGTTTTTCGTGAGATCGCTCGAAAAGCCGTGGGGCAAGCAGGACGAGCGCCGAGAAGTCCCCGGCCGAGTAACCGTGAGCGGCAGAGAAAGAGAGAAAGAGAGAGGGCCTGAGTGTGTTGTATGTACGCTCTCGTACGTGGGGAAGGCGAGCCGACTCGGTGAGGCCGCAGCTCTTGCCGCGTCGCCCAAAGTTGCCTGGAAGACCTTCTCGCACAATGCGAGACACGAGGATGTTGCTCGCCGCGGCCCAGAGTGCATGCCAGTGAAAGAAGCTGCGCGCGCCGACGGCGTTCTTTCGTCTTCCTCGCTTTTTAGACAGTGTGCCATGCTGCACTGCTCCGCCCGTCGTACACTCTGCTTCTCTTGCCTCCGCCCATAAGCTGCCGACCCCAATGCCCAGATTGCACTAACCGGATCACTCGGAATTACCCGCTGCACACCTTTCCCTAGAGATCCGAACAGCCAATTTGATCGGGCTTTGTAATTGCTACTATTGAATTGTGCGCACCGAAAACGCTGATTTGCCGGGGGAATATTGCGACGGGGAATGGAATTCCTTGTAAAAGCGACTTGATCCTCGCGATCGAAATCAATCAGCGTTTTTTCGAAAGTGGCGTGTCATAATCTAAGTCGTGTGTGTACCTTGTGTAATGTATATCGGGTGTGTAAAAAGGACATGAGAGTACAATTAGGCTCAATAGTATGTCTGGTTTAGCTATATAAACTATATGGACTTGGGTGATTGTTGGCAAATGCACTGTGAAGCGAGTTTATACTTCTCAGAACCGTGTCCGGCAAGATTTCGTCAACATTGCAACCGACTGCAGTTCTAGGCAGCGCATACATCAAGTGAACCTCGTAAAGAAGTCTTCCAATGCACGGAACCGCCTAAGAGTAGGAGAGGACTTTACGAGATCTAGCCCACTCTTGTGTCGGCGATTCGCCGAGAGGTGAAAGGTCGCCGCGGGAAACTCTAAGTTCAAGAAAACAGTGGACGCTCGATCGAATCAACAACCACTTGCGCAACCATCGAAATCAAATAAACTGTAGACAGAGATCGCCGACGGGAAAGAGCGGGAGTCTCGGACTTTGCGCAATTGCAGCGTATTAAGGTCCCCATCCGAATCCTCGTGATTCGTCGGCTGGCGGACTTGTCTGCCAGCCGGAGAAAGTCTCCTGGCTTCGCTCGCCTTTTGTAGCCTGACTTGCCGCGAGTACTGCTTAGTCTCGCATTGGCTTTCGTTCATCGATTATCCTCCCGAAATCGCCCGTCGCGTTTATCGGAGTTCCTCCGGGAATCGCTAGAGCCTGCCGCTCGCGCTCTCTGTCCTTCGACGTACAGAAGCGTGCAATTGGAAGGGAAAGTCGAATCGGAGCGTACTACATGCACAGCGATATATGCGGCAACCTTGAAGATCAAATATTTCTGCGGCAGTTCCACCCGAGGGAAAAGGCCGGACACCCGAGCGAGCCCAGTGGTAATGCGTTCGCACTCCCGCCCGAACTAGGGAATCACTAATCGACAGGCATAATTGCCGGGTTTCTTTGACTTGTTCCCGCGGGCGAATTGTGTGCCGAGATTAACGCGTCGATAGTAATGACTTCGATATTTGACGCGAGCGGACTTGTGCTAAGTAGTTACTGCCACACGCACCGCACGGATTTGTTTCTTCTTTGGTGGGATCGGTGAATGTTGAAGGAACGTGACAAGAAACAGTTGATTGTTGAGAGATGTGACGTTTGTTCTATTACTTCTAATTTGCTTGCTCTTCTATGCGTCGAGTGGGTTTGAAACTTGTGTCGGCTACAGTAGATGTTACAAAGGCATAGTCCGAGCATAAAGGCATATTTATAACTAGGACTGAACAATGAAGCGTCATTGAAATACGCATGCAGTACCCCTTGACAGATGTCCGCCTTAACGCATATAATGACAGAGCGTTCAGAGAATGCATTAATTAACAAGCTCATCTTTATTAAAGGTCTACTCGCGCGGACTCGACATTTAAATGGCCTGAGATCTATCGCGGCAGTATGTTACTGGAAGTAGGCACTTGGTTGATCGTCGGCTTGATCGTCTTCTGGTTGCTGCTCGAGCCGATCAGCAGAATAACGCGGACCGCTTGGGAAATCCTCGTGCCGATTTTCCACTCGGCGCCCATTGACTTCCGCAGCGAGTTCGGCGAGTGGGCTGGTAAGTTGCGAGCAACGAAACGGAGATATTCATAAGTGCGGGTCTTCGAACTTGTTTCTATTGTTCCCCAGTTGTCACCGGCTCGACCGACGGCATCGGGAAAGCGTACGCCAAAGAGTTAGCGGTGAGGCATATGAATCTAGTGCTGATCAGTCGTAATCTAAAGAAACTAGAAAACACCAGGGACGAGATATTAGAAATTAATCCAAAGATCCAAGTGAAGGTCATCTCGGCAGATTTCACCAAAGCGAAGGAAGTCTTCGGGAGTCTCGAGGCGCAGCTGAAGGACATACCGATTGGAATATTGGGTGAGTTTCGAATGGCAATAATTCTTCTTTTTTAGCTCCAGTTTTTATAGCGCTTCTTCTCTCTGTTTAAGTGAATAATGTCGGCAAACAGTACACCTACCCGATGTACCTGGGCGAAGTTCCGCAGGAGGAATTGTGGGACATTATAAACGTGAACACCGGCGCTACGACATTGATGACTCGACTTGTAATCGGGCAAATGCAACAGCGCAGGAAAGGTGCCATAGTCAACATTTCTTCCGGCTCGGAATTACAGCCGTTGCCATTAATGACGGTGTACGCTGCGACGAAGGTCTACATAAAGAGCTTCTCCGACGCCCTCCGCGCGGAATACTCGAGGTTCGGTATTACCGTTCAGCATTTGTGCCCGCTCTTCGTCAACACAAAGATGAATGCATTCAGCGAGCGGTTACAGGTAGAGTAACGTTGGCGTTGGAATAGCTTACGTGTCGGTGGCACATTGGTCTTTCATACAACCTTTCGATCATTAGGTGAGCACAATCTTCGTGCCGAGTGCGACGACATACGCCAGAAACGCAATAGCAACCCTGGGAAAGGTGAATACGAGCACAGGCTACTGGGCCCATGGAATCCAAGCCTTCTTCACACTCATCCCTCCAGTGTGGATCAGGACTAAGATCGGCAAGACGATGAACGAGGGTTTCCGCGAAGACTACTTTAAGAAACAGCAGCAATGCAAATAGTTGTCAAACGCGCCGCTGTAGTGATATTTACAATATATATTTTATATTTTCGTGAGTAAAGCCAGTGATTCTTGATAGAGATCCCCTGCACTTCCCATCGCCGGCTGGTCACACTGGCCAGCCGGTGCTCCTCTACACTTTCACTTCAATAATATGGTACAACCTGGTAGGATCTCCGGTTTATGTAAGAATTATTTCGCAAATCACGCGTCATTAGACATTGAAGAGGCGAAGCAACTATGTCATAGTTACTTCGCCTCTTCAAAGTCTAATGATGCATGATTTGCGAAATAATTCTTATATAGTTACTGTGTACTGTTAGGAAACTTCTACTACTTCTATGCATCATTTGCGATTGTCCTCGAGTTACCCGTTCACTTTTCTAGTTACTTAATGACTTCAAGTGTCCAGCATTCTATCGAACCAGTTTCTTGAACAGAGATCTTTCGAACCCAGCCGCATTCAGGACGAATTATATTATTATTAGGGAAACGGCTCGGTATTAGATTACGCCAATCATAGAATTATTCTAAATACACATTTGACGTACCATTTCCTGCACGAATGAGAATTGTGCAATTGGAGAAAGACGAAGCCGTTTATTGCGAGACAGCTAAATGTGGTGTGTGTTTGTGAGGACACCAATAACCCACGACCTATTGGATCAATGGTGCACCGAGTAAATATAGCTTGCGAGATGCGTGCTGAGAAATTCCGAGTACATAGTATTCAACTAAAACATTGAAAAACTTTAACTTGATTAGACCTGTCGCTCACCGAAGTGCATAGCTTTTGTCAACATTTCTTTGATTGGCGCCATGGAGTAGTATGTATTATGTATAGTACAACACGCGATAGTCGGGAATATTTATCCCGAAGTATAACGGTTTTCGCCCGTGATCAAACTTTCACTCTGATTTCTGAAAAGGTCCCAGCTCCAATGACTTATTTAAGAATTTTGTATTTCATCGCTTATTTTTCTGAATCCATTAAGTCAAGAATCAAGGGAATCGGTTCAGTTGCTGAGGAGTAATAAATAAAACTCTTGTTTATTTTGTCGCGCGTTTGTTAGCTTTAATTAATCTGCGTCGAGTTTGTCCCGGCAACCGGAAACCACTGTGCGCCGGAAGCGACAGGAGCGCGCTCTTGGATTCCACGCGACTGCAAAATTGAAATCTCGCGGAATGTACGAGGTTGCCCGATTCCGGCCGAATCTTGCTTTCGTGGGAAAAGTTCGGCGGTCACGTGACTCTGGCGATCGAAGCGTTGGCAAGTGGCGGACGCCGCTCACTCTTCATCCATGTATCTCGAAGGAAAGACGTTACGAATTCTACTCCATCCCACATCACGGTCGAGATGAGTCAGTAGTCGAAGAAGCATCTTGCACACGCAAGTGTGCCGAGACAACTAATTCAACATGGAGTGAGTACATTTCCCCGTCTAAAATCGCCCCTGGAAGAATATACTTTCGCCGAAAGCACTCGGGTCGTTCCTGTCGCGAGCGTCTCGGACGCCTGCCATTTTGTGAGTCATTCAATCATGATGAGGGAACTTTGCGTAACTCGCTTTCTCCCCGCTGTACCAAGCGAGCAATATGCTGCGCTACCCGAATTCTGTACGCGATGACACCTCCCGCTCGCCCCTTACGCAAATTACCGCCAAATCGTTTGAATTCGGACCTCGCAATATTGCGTCATGATGACACCAATCCGTGATACCCTTTGCTGACCATAGCCCCTTTCCCGCTTATATAAATATATGATTAAATGGCAAATATGTTGATCGCTGATGTCCAGTGAAAAATATATTCTCTAATGGCTAGGAGTGCTGACAAGCACTGATAACAGTTGATCTCGTTCGATCAAGCTTGGCAGAATGTTCGTTTTGCTTGGATCGTGGAATTTTATCAATAATTTCACTTTGTGCGAATTGTATAGAAGAATGGAAGCAAGTTTTATAAAGCTTCACATTAGTTTCACACACCTAGAGTATTGCGAAAAACTGTCAGTATAACAATAAAGCAATCAATAATTGGAATGTCATATATAACATTATTAATTTACACTAATTATTGTTTACAGAGCCAATATGGCGCTCGTTCCGAGCTACGTCGTTCCAACGACACAAATTTCTTTACTCCGTTCTGTACAAACCCTCGATTGGTTCCTCATAAACAATGGACTCCGATCAAGACCATCAGGAGATGTGGTTGTGGAAGATGGAGCCGGTGTCCCCTAAGGGGACACCAAAATCGGAATGCGAAGATGATTGGGTTTTATTTGATGATAAGTCTGTAGACCTCACTAAACATGCCTCGGAACCAGTTTTGTGCGAGGAACATCATACACGTGCTCAAGTGGCAACAAAACTTTTGGAAGAACTGGATGAGTGGATCAAAGAAGGTATGTTCTATTTACAATTCCCTAAGTCATCCTGCTTTCCTTCATACCCAATCAGGCATATTGTTTCCTTTTAATTTTCCCATCATTTCATGATAATCCCATATATCGTAGCTGAAATCTTTTGCTTATCAACATTACTGAAAACCTGGGTACAGCTATGAGTAATAGCGTAAGAGTAATAATTCCATCAAATATTCCTGTATTTCGAATTTCCCGCCAAAATTCAGGCAGCATTTTAACGCGCGAAATCTACAAAGTAAGCTTTTTACAGTCGCGATAAGAAGACACTTAATAATTGTTGTTTACTGCGGGAAGAGTCCCCAGCGCTTTTGGCAAATCTATCAAATCACATATTCGGTCTATATTCCAATTAGGTGGCATTAATGCCTGTCGATGCTCTGGGAACTATGTTTGCAGTCGTATAGCTTCGGATTTACGTAAAATCCGCGTAAAAATTAGATCGATACATACCTGCGAGCGGCAGTATATAATTCAGCACTAAACGGAGAGAGAGAAAGTGAGAAAGAGACATTAGTTAAAAGAAGTGTGACTCAGAGTCGGCGCTCGCAGATGGAGTAGCCGCAACTTGAAATATCGGTATCTTGCGTAGGATATGCGCGAAGAACGAAGGTTCAACAGTCCCACTGCGAACACATGGAGATTGGGTTCGCTAGGGATGTGTAGACAGTGGGTGGCGCGAGGCAGAGAGAGTATACGCATAATCAAAGGCCTGGCACGGTCTCGCAGTGGTTGAGACGTTTGAAAAGCGCAGAAGCCGATCGGAACTTTTTGCCTGAATCCCGCTCGGCGTGGCTATCGGCTCCCTATAGTCTTCCCACTTCTTCTCGGCGGTATCTGGTTTGGCTCTCCTCTTTTTTCTGAAAACAAGAGTGGGACAAACTGGTTAACCTCTACTACGCAAACGGGCGCGCGCGCTTGGAGGCCGATAGGGGAATGACGTGGTGTTAGTTAGGAAGGAGAAGGGGCGTCAGAGGGGAAAGTCCAAAGATAAGCAGGAGTGGTCGCGCCGCGGTATTGGAAGCCGATCGCCTCGATTCGGACGATCGCTCGGGGAGCCTCCCATTATATTGCTTTAGTAGTCGTGGATCTCTCGGCAATTCGAGTTGCGAGGGGACGTTTTGGCAGCCGCGCTTCTCAGTGACCGCGTGATTATCAGGTTGTTTGCAGGTTGCCCGTCAGACTCCGCTCCGAGCTAGAGATACATACGTACACCAGCTGAGAAGGCCGCGTGGTGTGTGTTTCCTCGCGCGCAAACGTAAAGAGAGTAGGGAAAATACGCGCCCGCCGCTTTTTCCCGTCGGCGCACCACCAGCCGTAGCCTATACTACCACGTCGAAATTCCTCTTATCGGTGAACTGGTTTCGAAGAGATTGTTCTTTCGCTTGTGATCCACGGCTGGCCAGCGGAGCGTGAATTACTTTGCGGACATAGGCGAGCTGAGAGACCGCCTGTATATTTTAAGGCTCTGGCCAGTGCGACACGGAGAGGCCAAAGCGAGATTGCGCTCGGATGATCGACAGTAGCGATCCATCTACCCGACTTGTTTGTTGAGTAGGCGAAAGTGTGGAAAAACATCGCTCGCACGGAGACCCGCTGTGTGATACGTAGCTCTGATCTTGTTGATCGTTATCGGCCAACCGCGGAACTGTAATCGGCGAATCGTGTCCCGGGAGAGAGAGAGAGAGTGTGTGTGCGCGACAATTTGGCGAGCATACGGGATTAACGGAGGAGAGCGCGAAGGCGAGGAGAAGAGGGACGCTTAATGGAATTGGTACTGTGAAGGGATCGGTAGCAGACATCGGACAAATTGATAATACTGGCATCTGTAAAACTGACCCAAGTAAAAGGCCCGGCGTCTCGATGGTGGAGCGTGCTAATGTTATATAATAGCATGCAGTTCGCATATCGCTACACGTGGAACCGAGAGATCATTGTCAACTCCCAGAAGCTAGTGAAGAGACGTTGAATTGGGCACGGCCGGCATTCCATAGATGGACTTGTTTTTATGACGACCGACATATCCTGCAGTGGCTCGACAGCAAATCTACGAAACTATTAGCCTCCGAAAACGCAGCACATATTTATCCTCCCACTCACCACAACTCCCCGCACCAAGCAGTGTGCCCCCCTTACATACGCTCAGCAAGGGTTCACGCGAGAACATTAGAGGCGCGTGATTATAATGTCTGCTATATGCTACAGTGGTAGGTTTCCTTTCGCTTGTCCACCGACACTTCCCTCTCTAAAACCCTCCCGTCTTAATAGAAACATACACGTAGCGCTCGAGAGCGCGCCGAGAGTGCTGTCGATTCGATCAAACGAATTACGGGATTTGCATTTTCCTACAGTTACGTAGGCCCGCTCGCGCTGACACTTCAGAAAACGCACTTTAGAAAGTGCTGAGCATGTTACATGTCGCTGGTAGACCGCTCGGCTTTCGTTGCATATGGAGACCGATCCAGCTAATTGGCTGGATCATAGGGACAGATGAGGCGTCCGATTGTTTGATCGGAGAAATCAAACGATGTCCCGGCACGTTCTTATGAAAGAAAAGAGATTGTTGCCGCTGGCGGTTCTCTTCCCGACATGAGGAGAGAGCGCGCGTTTCTCGCCGATCGCACTTTTATCAATTTCGAAATTTAATTTGCTTTATGAAAAGTGGCCAATTAAGATGCGGCCACATTGTAAATAAGCTCTTGGTGCCGTACACTTTCGGTATGCTGGGAATTGATTAGGGCGCATACTTGCGCGTTTCTTTGTAATACAGAAATATTCTTATCTAACCTTGTGCCCTCTGCATTTAAATGAAGATAACAGTTCAAGTAACCTCCGATCGAAGTTTCACGAGGAAATAGGTCATGGCTGTCTTAGTGGCTGCAGAAATAGTAATATTAGCTGGTAACATTTTGCCCGAACGACGCGAACGAAGATGCGATGCATACTTACGGTTTTTACGCGCGTCTGCTGACGTTTGCGGGAATAGCTTGCCTTGAGGAAAGAAATGTTCGTGTCGAGTTGAAATTAGACACTATCGGGTTGTCAATAAACGGTGGTGAAGGGCTTGAAAGAATTAATCTTTGTGATTCATATACACAAGATATTTATCTGCGAGAAGCTTGCCGCTGCTCATTCACTTCAATCGTAGTTAAGTTAACTTAGTGCATTGTTGCTCCAAATAAAATGCTAGAGCACGCTTGAATTCATTACGAGCGCAAGAAGTTGCAAATCAGGAACTTGTTTTTCTAGTTAAACTGGTAATGTCCATGAAATTATATATTCACCGGCGCACCACTCCTAGTTATTGTTCATGCAGAAAGAAGTAGAAGTACTGTTAAGCTCCCGATCTAATGCTGTCTGAAGTGTCATTTTACGGACTGATCTCCTTTTAGTATTAAAAAAATAAACCCCCATGGACCAAAATTCCAGAAAAATGTAATAGCGATTGAACAATACTTTAACAGAATGCTTATTTTCCATTGCAGAGCCTTTCTCGGATTGGTTGGAGGAAAAGATAGATCTTCCGATTTTCGAAGAACTGCCAGTCCCCGAGAGCGGTCTGAATAAGCCAACCATATACACAGAAGTGCGAAAAACTACCGAACAAGATGATACTCACGCGTTGCTGCAAGAATTCGAGACGGTTCTGGGTGACGTGGAAGCTTGCCACCAAGTCGTACCATCGGCTAGCTCGACACTCACACCCCCACAATCACCGCCCGCACATAAGCCGCTGAGCGTGGACACTCAACTGCTTGTCACTTTGCAGCCTGTTCAGCCGATCTATGAAAGCCAGCAATCCTTATACAATGTGGTGATCCCTGAGCCGAGAGCTTACATTGGAGAGCAGGTGAGCGAACATTGGGCCAACGCGAACGTACACCTGGACCCATTGAGCACAGAGGTGGCAAATGAGTTGGCGGTGGTCGAAGAGTACGTGCGCTCGCACACGGACGATTTGCCACCTGCCAGCCCCTGCACGAGCTCCGGTGGTAGTTACACTTCGTCTGAGGATTCTGTCGATGATCCCGACTGGACGCTGGACGCGGGGAGGAAAAGCCCGAAGCAATCATCGTTTTCTTTATCGCGAAACCGCCACAAGCCTTACTCTCGGTCCAACGTAGAGGACAAGAAGGTCCGTAAAAAGGAACAGAATAAGAATGCGGCAACGAGATACAGGCAGAAGAAGAAACAAGAAATTAAGGAAATCCTAGGCGAGGAGCACGAATTAAACGATCATAATGAGAAATTGCATAATCAAGTAAACGATCTGCAACGAGAAATTGGGTACTTAAAGGGTCTGATGCGAGACTTATTCCGAGCAAAGGGTCTTATCAAATAATCCACTCATCCACTGAATCGTGTTTATTCACATTTATTAAACTTATTAATCATAATTATATTTTCTGACTAACTACTTTACAATGATACTAATACGTAAATTACAACACTATCATTATGTTTAGGTTATTGATTGTTAAATTTTTTTTAAATTAGTCATTTAAAAGAAGTCTAAAATCTATCACAGTTTCTTAGTAGGACTACAGAGTTATCATCGTGTAATCCCAGAGAAATGCACCACCCTCTAATTTTACCGATGGCCTGTTAAAATTAGCAAACAGGATACATTAGGTGAGACGCGATTTTGTTAAGTATGCAGCCCTATGAAGCTCAAATTGAGCGGAAACATGCTGTTGCCGAACATGTCGCCAGTGTAATCTAATGCATCTTTTTGATGCGGATATCTTCATTCCAAATAATTTTAACCCAATCATGTTATCAACTTTCTTACAAAAAACATATTGTATCAAAACCAAATAAATGGGTTATTACGTAAACCGACATAAGAATTATTGTCCGTCTAACATTCCCCTATATATCAACAATGGATTAACAAATTAAGACACTCGGAGAGAAATTATACCACCACTCAAAGTCAAAGAAACATTCCATGCCAAACAAAACAAAACTTGTGACCCAAAAGTGAAAGCTATTCTTTTCTAACAATACCAATAGCAATGAACATTAGCTTGACTTCCAACTACATTCAACTTATTTTGCTCTTTTTAACCACTGTTCCATCAACAGTGTATCATCATGTGAAACTAATATACATTAGATTCTTCTAGTTTAAGAGAACATGTTTCTCTAGAATATGCGCAATGTTACAGAACATACGTCAGTATTAAAATGTAGACTTTATCACTCTTATATCACATTTCCGTATAACTGCAGCAAGTCGTGTATGTCTCCTAGATACATTGCGGTAACTGCAACATGGTAAGTAGCTATAATTATCGATGAAGTAATTGTCCCCCGTTCCCTCCCTACAAACATAACTTCCAGAATTCACCAAAAACTGCAGTTTCAGAAAATTATGACGATTCGTCATAATTTAATCGTTTCGAATTCGCCAACACTTCTTACAGGACAGAACAATTACTTTCTAGTCCTTCTTAAAATACTAGGAAAAGGAATATTCCTATTGAGATTTAGATTGAGAAAAGACCAACGTTATTATACGAAGTGCGATAAGTCAATTAGTATAGCAAATGAAGAACTCGGCTAGATATGTCTCTTACATAGCTTTGATTGTTAGAATTTTATTTTCAACACTCGGTTGCCCATGTACGTACCTGCTCATATTTATATATATGTATATATATATATATATATATATATATATATACGTATTTACGTACCATAATTTATACAGAAATGTTACATCAGGTACTCGTACATGGGCCGACATAACTGTGTATACATATATACACTGTGCACTATGTGTACATATCAATATAACGCGCTATTGAATCTGTATACAGGTATTGACGTACGCAAATACAACGTCCCAACACTGAGTTAGCCATTCCTAACAGTTACCGCGAAGTATACCAAAAGTTTTCCCACAATAAAACCTTTCCATACGCTCCAGATATTCTCACTAGATCATACATTACTCTGACTGCATGACTAAATATTGAATTACATACTATATGTATTCATAACAATCTATCGTATATACAAACAACAAGGGTATATTTTTGTTAAATTATAACGATGGCCAAGGTGTTTCTTATAGCTCTCCATTCGGGCTACGATTAGGTCTTGCGGTCCTAATACAAATTTCCATATAAGTGGGCGGGCGTAAAATTATTGTCATAAATTAAAGTGCATTCGAACTTAATCAATAGCAACCTGAATCTTGTATCACTTGGATGTATTTACCTCCTACAACGTCTGCGACTTTAATTTTACAAATAATACCTTACCAAATGGTTATGGAAAATATAAACCACTACAGTAGTTACCAAGTACTGTGCTTCTATCTCAATTCAGGAGCGTAAGTTTATTATTGGCAGCAAATGCGCTGAATGTATTACCATTATCAAAAGTCATATTAATTAATTAATTATATACAGTCTAAGGAAATGTACACTAAAGTACACGCGATCAGTTCATTGAACTAAATAAAAAAGAAAAGCACCCACAAAATAAAGTATTAAGAAATTGTGCACTGTAGTCTACAGCTAATATTAACCCATGAGTCGAGCTTCCAGCGTCAGCTTTTTTTTAGAAATGTAATTGAATCCACATAGATATACACTGCTTTAACTAGGACTTTACAGAGAGGAGGGCAATCGTATTACTTACTATTACAACTAGATTTGTAACTAAACGCTCCGGCACTACCATGAAATCAATGAGAGACGTGGCACCATCTTGTCAGAAAGACCTGCTTCTTTGTTATTGAGGTACGTGATCCACTAACAAATTGGGAGGAGCATGAGTACATATATATATATATATATATATATATATATATATATATATATATCTAGAGCATGATTTTGGATATCAACCTCAGCGCGAAGTACCCTACACGAAATAGTGACACTTCGATTTAGCATGGCAGTATATCAAAGAAAAGGTCATACAGTAATTTGGAATGCTTATCGAAACTCAAAATGCTGGTCAAGCCAATGTATATCTATAGAAATCACTAACCGCGTTCACAATGTAGATAATATAATATCCGTATTTATTTCTTTACCCACAGGAAATTGCAGAGACATAAATATTAAAAACTTTAAAATATCCTATGTTGCAGTATCACCTTCTTCCTGTTCGAGTCTGGACGAGCCACACACCCGACATTTGCAGCATACAATGCACGGTGCGGCCAATAACAGTAAAGGTGACGCGACAAGTAACAGCAGACCGAAACCAGCAAAAATACCAATAACTTGCGTTCGATGCCAAATTACGGAGGCGCGCGAGTGACCCAACTTATTTTTGCATGGTCCCTTATCGTAATGCCGTAACAGGAAGTCATCCTGAAAATTCGTTGGGTATATTTTGTTCAGTATTTGCGTAGTAATCGCAGTAATATAATTATTATAATCGAGTTTAGCGGGGGATACTTACGTCTAAAGATGCTAAACAATACCAACAGAAGACATGTTTGCATCGTTTACACATCATCTGCGCACATCCTTCGTCTTTCTCGATAGGTACAAAACACATTGGACAGCATTTTATGTGATCACTGTCAAAGGGTATACCTAAGGATAGATCTGAGCAAGGGCCGGTATGCCAGGGTTCACGGCATATAGAACAAAAATCTGTCGAACAATTAGGGCAGTGAACACGGCCGATAGGTGTGCCATTCGCTCCACCACCATTTACAGAACATATAGTTTCACAGCCAGCACGTGGACACCACGCCCTCGCTTTATCCATTGAGACATCTGTAAAGAAAAATATATAACATTTGTAAAGAAGATAAAGTTCATTCCAAGTCTGTTTAGGTGGTTTTGCAATTTGAATGCCAATGCTTACCTCTATCCAATCTAAACTTATGATGTTTTTCCATTAACTCTGGCGTTGTAAGGCTTGAGATTTCTTTTATAGAAAGTATCGTCCCCTGATCACATTGGGCATCGGGACAGCTAATTTCATACGCGCCTTCTTCAATTTCAAATTCAACGTAGGCTTTCATACACTGAAACAAGTCTTATTAGGTGAAGTTCTTCCTTGATTAATTAACATTTGTAAGAAAGGTAATAACTCACATCTTTACAATAGGAACAACCACAGCCTTCTATTTTAAATGTTTTGGAAAGGGAAGTATCCGCAAGACATAGCTTACAAAAGATTCTCCCCACTGTTTGCTGAGAACCCGCAGGAACAAAATTGCCTGCAGCCAAGCTATATCTCGAACTGGACGCCAATGACAATAAACTTGAACAATGGGAGCACACCCTGCTTCGATTGATAGGTCGACCTTCCAAAGCAGAGGTGCTCAGGCCTACGGCGGTTTCACACTTCCTCAAAACACCCGGGCCAAGACTAAGCCAACTGCCACCGCGAGCTTCTAAGCTGGCACTACTTTCAGGCCTCAATAAAGGCGCATCCACTCCTTTCCCAGGCACAGATCTCTCTGTCAGCGATAGATTCACCACGCTGGCTTCCTTGCGTAGCAGAGGCAGTCGGACACTGCTGAGCTTGTTGGACTTGTCGACTTTTCTTGGATTAGCTGCGATCTTTGCAGGGGTATTCGCGGTCGTCACCGAACTCGTTGCCATTCCCATATCCATTAGAGGAGCTCGTCGAACGACGAGCGAGTGTAGACTAGGCATCCCCTGATTAACGTGCTGAGTTTTACTACCAGCTGTAGACAAGTGCTGTGCTCACTGACATTGTATGGACAGGCTGCACAAGCGCTTGCCGTATGGTGAAAACTGATCATAAATATGGAAAGTTGGGTTCACTAGGCACACAAAGCTCGCATCGAGCGAATTCCATGGAAAAAGTCCGACACGATTGTACGATGCCTGTCGTATGTTATTTCCATCGTAATGAGCCTTGGTTTATCGCACTTTCATACGTGTTCGAGTTGTAAAACGATGACTTCTCTCGTCAAGTTCGAAGTTACGAAGCTACGCATACACAAAGTAAGAATTCGGCATGAGCGTTCTTAAGTATTCGTTGCTCCATTTCAATGTTATGGACATTCGTGGCACAGTCAAAACTAAAATATACCATATCCCACTGATATATTAACGGGGTTCCGAGAGGTTGACTCTCCTGTTTGTTGTCTCTGCTCGGGAAGTTCTTGGACGATGCTTTTGTGTGTTATTCTCGCCAGTTCGAGGAGATGTCTCGCGGAAATAATAAAAGTGCAACGTAATATTTAGCACAGTTTCATTATCAGAACGATCGCACAACCATCAGCACTTTCACCACTCTCCGGTTCCTAGAGATGAGCAGCTATTCTCCTCCAATAATTCGCGATTTATCGATTCTTTTATATACAATTTTATAGGCTCTTCGCGTACTCTCTGTCACCAAGTGTACATGGAAGTGCATACAGAAATTGTCGAGCAACTACTTCCGCCCCCACTCACTTCTACTTTTTCTTCCGATAACGAGGAACAACAGCTCAATTTCTGGGCTTCTTGTCCCACTGCCGCTCGACGACACACGTCTCCGGAAAGCCGTAATTGTTGTTGTTTAGATATAGCAGGTATATCCGGCTAATAATTCCCTTAGACTCCCATTAAAGGTACATATGTTCACAGTATAAAATCCATCGCAGGACAGACACACGCGAAATCGGAGATCTCGCTCGGGAAATTTCCGTTTGCTAGGAAATTTTTCACATTCAGGTGCGTGTTACGCGTATGTACGCGTATGTATGCAGAGCCGCGAATAGGTAAATTTATTATCCTAATCACCAATTAAGATAATTAGTGCGGTTATACGTAGTTGAATTGTTGTTCTCGTATAGTTCATACTTTTGGACATAGATATATATTTGTCTGGCAGATAATTTTATTATCACTGATTTAGGAAATGCGGTAAATTTTTTAGATAAATTTTTTGTTATCGCTATGATATGAGAACAAACTGTTTCAAATATCTTCTTTGGGTGTGAACTGTTTTAGAAAGAGTGTTAAGCCTTTTGTGTAACTGCCAGAATAAGTATTGCTATATTTATGTAATTACCGATACATTTATTTATGTATGTATATGCGCATATTGCATAAATATTATCTATTTATATGCAATTTTTATTAAAATATTATCAAGCGTGTGGTCACTGAAAAAGCCGTATTAGGATTGTATTAAGTTATTCATACTCCAGCAAGATACACACACGGCGTTGCACGTGATCAAAGTAGATAGAAAGGTAAATATAATCCATATTTACATTTTACATTTGCAAACGATGAAGACGCACAGATCCAGGTGTAATTTTAAATGGAATGGCGCTAAGTTTGATTCACGAGTATCATTTTTCATGAACAGAAGACGAGTGTGAATGAACATATCTATTCCTGTGGATAATAATAATTTTAAAAAGTATACTGACCAACCTAAGGACGCTCCCATTTATGCTTGTCAGGTAGAGTTCAAGCAGTCAAAATTAGTAAAAATATCGCCGGGTAGGATTTTATGAAGAGATAAATAGATATGAAATAAGTTTGGCGGCACATGCAAAAATTAAAAAACAGCACACGCGACGCGTTTCGACGAAATGCAGTTAAAGTTTTACAAAGACCTCGCTATCTGAATGCGGCGCGTGATTTTAATCTACGCAAATGCTGTGCCAAATTTGGGCGACATCGCAGAGACGAAATAAGATAGGACTGTTTACGCGGATTACTTAGATTGCACGCTCGGTGTGCGAGGCGATGATATCGCAACGTGTACTATGAATTTTTGCGAATCACTGAATGGTTGAGCATCCACTTAAAATCGATTTGTTATGACCAACATAGAAGTTCGAATGTAGCATTTCGTCTCCCACGTAACAATGTCAACAAACACATATTGATCGTCAATGTTTCATCTCACGCGTGATAAATCGTCATCAATTGATGTCTCATTATCGACATGATTTTGGTTTCCATTCTGTAATAAGAATGGAAACCACGTACGCCAGTCATATTTTACAGACAAACCTTTCACTGATGGTATCATCAGATAAAAGGGACTTATCTATTATGAAAAATGAATAAGTGTTTTATTAGATCTTTTGTCACATAAAATTTCGGCTAACCATAAAGTTTAAATATTATAGCTAATTATACAGACAATATACAGTTTCATTAGGCGTTATAAATTACAAGTAAAGGCTTAGGAATATATGTATATTTACACAGTGAATGCGCCAGAATGACATTCCATTTGAATCACCGAGATCTAGTCTTGGCCGGATCCATGATTGAGAAAGATTTGTCGTACAAAAGTTGAGCAAATCATACATTAAGTTTTGTATGTACATCAATGGGCCACTGAATTGTGGACGTAAATCAAGTGAAATAACATAATGACATGTAAGAGAGTAAGAAATACGAGGAAGCAATAGCTATGAAGACCTATTTCTGGCAATATTAATATCAGCCTTTATATCGGTATATGTTTCTATCTCATTTCGTCAAGTTGCTTGGTTCGTGTACCAAACGAAATTTGAAAAGAAATTTTGGACTAGAGTATTCTTTTTACTATGACACACAGATAACACTGATACGTACATTACTCTGAGAGTAGTGTGCCCTTCGCAGTACGGATGCAAGAAATTCAACCGTCATTGCTGAATTTCGTAAAATTTATGCTAATTACGCTTTATAACATGAAAATGATATTTCTCATAAGTGTAAAGCTGCTGCTATACTGTCCGGCTTTGGCGCTGCGGTACGCAGCGTTTTGACCATGTGGGATAGGGACAGCACGTGCTTTCAAATGGGAACAAAAGGGAGGTAAAACACAACCGCTATGGTAAAACCGCATTAAAACCGGATAGTGTAGCTGCACCCTAAAACGCAATCTCGATACTGAATATGCATGAGGGATTCATATGAAACAAGTGTATGACAATACGAGGTTCGATGGGATGTTGTCTTTTATACCATTTTTAAATTACTGTATTATACACATCATCCCAAAAGAATGACCGATTCTTGTACCGTGCTTTCGTAATTTGCAACAATTGCAGCAATCAATAACCTATCGTACGTTGAATTTGGAAACTAATACTCGATATATATATATATAAGATCCAAAGTAGCCCAGAAAGGATCCATGTAATCATACCAGGCAAGTAGGAAGTTTCATGACGCGACTTTTGCTCGCCGCTTACAAAGAGATATTCCCAGGTATACTGTACTGCCCTTTTCGGGAATGTGTGTCCACTGCTCTAACTGCGAAGTGGTAGTTGTTTCCTTTGGAAAACTATACAAAAGAAAAAGGGAGTTTAATTCTAGCAGAAATTCTATTCAAAACTTAAAAGAACTTATCACATGCGAATACAATTTTACATAATAATTACCTGCGTAAGAGTACACGCCATAGGAAGTGGCAGTGCACGCACGTCGCCTACCTTTTTCCACAATGCGGAACTAGGAGGAATACCAGAAACCTCTTGATACGCATATAATTGATAACTAACTATATCTGCATACTTATCGGAGAGTGCCATATTCCAAGACAGTACGATACCTGTTAGAAATGGACGGACTGTAGTAATGTTCACATACACTTATAGAGGCTAGAAGAATTGAATAGCTTAGTAATCGTACCGGTAGTACCACTGGAAGCGCCCCTCGATATTTTTAGTGTCGGAGCAGGCGGTGGAAGTTTTAATGTCGGAGTCATTGCGTATGTTGGTGCATCTGGCAAGGGAGCAGGGTGCTGGAACATGTTGAAGAATTGAGTAGACATTATCTTCTAATGTATCTGAATCCACTGGTTTACAGCATTAATTCGCATATTTCAAATTGCTACAAATACAAAACACTGACCTGGTTCAATTGTACTGTCGGATTTGCTGGTGTTGTTAACACGCGTACAGTTCCATTCGCAATTGATGATATACCTGCATTGCAATACAAGTTTGCCGTCTATGTAATTAATCGCACTCTCTGGTAATAATAAAATATCAGCTCAAACATCAATGTTGCACTTACCAGTTTTGTATGTGAGGCCCGGAAATGACGCCGGTCGACAACCGGAGGTGACGGGTCTAATCTGAAAACATAGTTTCGAATTAATAATACCATTGGCCAGGTAAGATGGCAGCATAGTCTGAACTTATATAAATCCAATTACGTACTGTATTTGAATTAGATGTTATTAACAATTGTCTTGTAGACCCATCTCCACTTTGCATTACATAAGCTAATCGAGGAGAACTCATATTATTCTGGAAAAGACGAGGCTTTATGTATTTGATATATTTATACGATGTATCTTGTTGTAATCATGAACCACATACTACTAAAGCAGTCGGCGTTGGTTGACTAGCTGGTTGAACTACGCGTATACTTGCTGCTTGGCCAGTTACTGCTATGCTTCCAGGAATTGTTGTTGGCAAGACCCTTTGGAAACACGCTTGCGCTTTTGGACCAATAGTTATCTGATCTGGCACTGTTGTAACAACTGGGATCTTGACAGCTACGTCAGAAAGAGTATTTGTTGTTTTACATATCACTTGAGTTCCTACAAATATTTAGTCTCCGATGTACCTTTGTTTTTCTCCTCTTCGTCCGTAAGGTCGATAAGGTCATTGGTTCTCGGCTTGGGGACGGCTTGGATAACTTCTGGCCGATTGGTCGTAATGGGTACTTTACCATTCAAAACAATTGCCTGCGCCTGCACCTGTTGCTGGACCTGAACTTGTACTTGCTGCACTGGTTGTAATTGCTGTAGGCGTTGAAGAATAAGTAAAGATGACAATCGGCGTATAGGAGGAGTAAAGCTTTGTACTGATACCAAATACAAATACATACATTCGTAATAACAGATACCTTGTTAGCCTGCACTGGTATCTGTACATTATGTTTCGATTCCGAGATCGGCACAGACTTCGCGACCATCAGTGCGGCTGGAGTTACGGTAGGAAGAACTTGAGCAGGCTGCACATGGTTCGCTGATGTGACTGGAGGTTGCTTTGCGACGGGTATTTCGACTCTTCGGGGTGGTCTTATCTTTATACCCCGTCGCGGGCTTACAGAGCCATTGCTCGTCTCGGTACTTGCACTGCTTGCATTGGCAGCAGTCTGTTGCAATTGACGTAGATTCTGCATTCCATGCTCCTAGAAATTAGATTAATTGATGCTGGAATATTTTCAGAGAAATGGAAGATCGCAAATGCAGATCTTTGCGATTGATTTGCAAATACCTACCGTTGTAAAATTGACTTGAAGCCCCACAGATCTATTAATTTTAATGGGAGCGACTGGTTTATCACTGGCTGCACGGCGATCAGCGGCGTAACGACCCAATACCATCTCAAAATCTTTGATTTGCTTAGCTAGTTGCTGGCACTTGGTTCGTGTTGCTTCTTGATTACGCTGTGCTATTCGAGCTTGTTCTCTTAATCGACCGATTTCGCCCTGCATCGTGATAGTTTCAACTATTTTCTGTATTAATAATTCCTCCAATTCCTTGAATGTTAATGTTGATAATCAATATAAGTGATATCTGTATATAGGAGAAGGAAAATCCAACGTTCCTTTTTCCAATTATGTACGGCTTAATACAATGAAAATGTGAATAATGTAGGTTTACCTCTTGGGTCAATTTTGGTAATTTTTCCTTAAGATCTCTTTGAAAGAATTTATAAACATAATTCAAATTAGTAACATTGGCGGTGTCATTCTCTTTTTTAATCATATCCTCCGAAAGAGCTTCTGATTCTGCCTTGAGCTTTTTCAAATTTCCGTTGAACATCGTAGTCTCGTTATCGGGGCAAGTGCGTTTTAGAGAGGCCGCAGTAGTCGAGTGGGAGTCTGAATTCTGTTTACGATGTGCAGCTGCCAATTTCTGTGAACCGTCGCTAGTTTCCAGATCGCTATCGTTATTAAGAAATTTCTTCCTTATAATCTCTTCTGCATTCTTTGCCGTCTGGCGTTTTTGCCTTCCAGTATCGTTTACTATAACATATTAAAGTAATAGAAATATAGAACTTGTACTAACGACCATGTAAGTCACGACGCTAAACATCACGTGGACAAAAACAAAAAAGACTGAGAGATATAGAAAATTGTGACTGTAGGCGTCCAATACATTCCAAGTCATGACCACCGCGCATTCAGCGTGTTTATAAATACTGTACTATACCTTTTGTTTCCTCGTGACTAACTTCTTGTATTTCGGTGATCGGCTTTTTTCTCTTTCTTCCTCTTCTTTTCTTTTGTACTGATATAACAGTATTACTGTTTACACTGCTTAAACTTTCAATACTTTTTTCGACAATGACATCGGGCGCAGAACTTTTTGATTTTGCCGCGATCCTTATTAGGGAAGGCAACTTTGCATTGTCTTTACTATCTTCATTCGCAATGTTCGTTTTCTCATTATCATGTTTCTTAGCAACTTCATTCTGACTCAGACTGGTCTTTTCAATGCTGCTTGACTGCTTATTTACAATTTCTACCACTGGCACCACTTTATCTGTGTCTTTCTTGGTCTTACTAGTTTCCTCATAATTAACATTATTCAATTCTTGGAGAACATTATTGGCTACTGCAGGCTTAACAGTGGAATTGCCAGGCTTACATGTTTTACTTTTAATATCGTCAACAGAACCTTCCCGCTGTTTTGCAGATTTCACGTTATCCCCACTGCTTTCTCTCCTTGCGTTTCTTTCTACGATTGAGATTGTGTCATTTTTCAAACTACATTCTATCTTGCTTCCGCTTTGAGTTTCTGTGACTATTGGTTTGATATTTGATGCATTGGATGGCAAGTGTTTTCCAGAGTTACTGTTACTTTTACATATTTCTTTCGGTAATTGATGTTCTTTTTCCACATTACTTACTGGCTCTGAGGTTTCCAGATCTGGTAGAGGTGCAATAGCCCCCGAGTTCTCGAGTAGATGATTATTGAGATCAGACTGTTTTGTATTTTTATCATTATTAATTGTACTATCGACTGTTTGCTTGTCCAAAACTAAACTGGTCTCCCTGTTCTCTGTCGTCAGGACTTCAGACTTTGTAGAAGTTGCGTCTATTTCGTTACTTGTCTGACTATGATCTTCATTATTAATATCTTTCTCAGGTTTTTCTGGTTTATCAACTATTTCTTCACTTTGCTCAGAACCCCTTAAAGACGTTTCTACTTTAGGAGGGGTCTTTTGAGTATGTGCGCCAAAGTTAATTGAAACTATATTCTCGGCAGTGATATCATTATTTTCTTGCTGGCTATTTTTATTTAGCTGTGAATTTACTGAAGGATGTTCAGGCTTTTCGCGTGAATCTTCATTACATGTAGATACTTCAATTATTGCAGGACCCTTGGTTTCGGCATCTTTATCAAGTTCCGAGGTTTTCTGCCCCTCATTCCCTTCTTCTGTAAATGTTGTTTCACACGTTACATCCATGGCATTATTTTCCAAGTTACTTTCTACTGTGTTAGTGTCTATCGATTCATTTACACTACACGTATTCTGCTCATGTTTAATTGCATCTTTGCTCTCTAACTCTTGCGACACGCCTAACTGCTTACTGCTACCCTTCATACTTTCGAGATCCTTGACTTCACTACACGAATTGCTTTTCACAATGGAAATATCATTTCCAGACGACGTGGGCCACTCTTGTAATTTAATTTCAATGTTAGATTTTGATATACTATTACTTTTTGAGGGAATTTGTTTCCCCCTATTGTTCTGGCACGACTTTTTATGCGGAATGTATTGATGCTGCGTCGGAAGTAACGGTGGAATGTTCCTATTTCCATTGTTTCTATCTTGTTTAAACCAAGAATATCGGTCGTAAAACCTACTCTCGTACTCATACTGCTCATACCTATCATATTCAATAGGCCTTGGATCAAAACTTCGTGGATACGGAAAATAATTTGCATTACGATATGAATCAACATGGCTGTTGCACATCGGATATTGGTAACTAGGTCTACTATCTAGCAGTGACCTTATATGTCCATTTCCAATTAATCTTTTGTGCTTTCGACCTTTTCTTACAATCTTTTTTTCACCCATGGAAACATTACCTGAGCTTTCTCCCTTGTCTTGGCCAGCACTAAACTCTTCTTTCTTCTCAACCATAACTTTCTTTGACTCACACGAAGACTGCATCATATCGACAGTTTTTGGTAGGTCCGATTCTGTGACAAGAAAACAGTAAAGCGCTACAGTATACAATGTAAATTATACATTACTGAGAAAGATTTTGACCCACCCGCGAAGGTTGTTTATATCCTATTACTACAAAATGTAATGATTTTCATAATATTTACTCCAAATCTAATTTGTTTTTTTTTTGTTAGAAAAATGTAATACAATGAACAGTGTAAGCAAAACTACGGATATAAATATAATATCGATTTGTGTATTATATTGTGGCAAGTAAAAATAAAATTAAACAATCATTATGTGGGAAATCTGTCATATACAAGCTTACTGGTTTTAATGACTTCTAATTTCTTTTCTCCCGCATCACCCTGACCAGATATAACGGTATCCTCTAATTCTGCTTCATCATCAGATAGTCTTAAACGCATACTGTCATCGGAAAGTGCGTCTTCTTCTTCCCCGTCGTCACCTGCGCCATATAGAAGTTCTTCCTCTTTTTCTTTGGATAGTTCGTCAATGCGGTGATTACTTTCAGATGGCAATGTTGTATGTAGAGGCTCAGTACTATGCGCAGCATCATTTCTCAAAGCCTCCATCATCGGACACACAATTCATATGCAAACTCTATCTTTCTTGCATTGATCTTCCAAACATAAATATCACTTGTTTCATCTGAAAGCCACAATGGAACTATTACTTTAAATGTCTATACTAAACAATTTCATAAACAGCAGTGTACTAGTAATTAATTGAACATACCATTACAGAATTCAGTCAAGAAAGAAATATCTGTTATATGGTTTGGACTTTTCTTAATGAACTATTCATACCATCGCTCGCAATATCTTTCAGAAATAAAGATTGTACACTGGGTAACAATGAATTGAAAGCTTGTGCAAAGACAAGAAGCAAATACATGCATGTTTCATTCAACAAAATTTATTGTACACTTGTCATATCAAATAATTTTCGTTCACAGTTAATATTGCAGGGTCTTATTATTACCATGTATAGTCAATATCGCATGACACATACAATAAATATAACAATTGTTCATCATTTGTCTAAGGTGTGGAGACTTGCACACAAAGAAGTCTGGTTTATCGGCATATTCAATGGAAGTTTGATTACATATAAATAATAAACGATCGTCTCACGCGCTACATAATTCTTGCATAGATTTCTACATCGCGAAATTGCAATTCTCATTGATAGAGGCCGGTTTTCATAAATACTGCTTATAATAATACACTTAAAATGATAAAGTATTGCGGCTATTTACATTATGGATTGTTTGAAAGTAGCGCGAAAAAAAATGAATTTCCCAAGATTCAAATGGACATAAATAATAGTGAAATGCAGTCTGTCCCGGATCAATGTCGCCTGCTCGATGTCACTGCCCGCTATCGTCCGTCCGCTTATATACAACCAGTATGAAAGTAGCAAATACGAATGAGAAAATCAGCAATTGCAGCACAAACAGGGCAACTAAAGTTCTTTCGGTTACTGAGCTTTATTGGTAAAAAAAACACGCAATATGTGCACACAGGATTATAGAGCCGGGTGGAAAAGGGCCCTTTGTGCCGAGTACCTGCCAGCCGGCCCTGGGCCATAAGGTGGACTCAAAGTAAAAATGGCGAATGAACACTTTAACTCTCCGGATTGTTATTGGTCAAAAAATCACACGTGCCTTAGTGTCCGACTGCAACTGGATAGACAATCGGCATAACGGAATCGTGTCGATTGAGAGCATTGATCGAACGGTGCAGGTGGCATTGGTAAGGAAATAAAGATTTCGGTTGCACTAGGAGAGGGTTATATATGTGCGAACCTAAAATCGTGCCACCTCCTGGCCGTAAGCTGCAGGTGAAGACGGAGCAATGCCCAAAGAAAGTAAACACGACCACCGATAGTCGACGTGTGTGTATGAAATGTATATACCTATGTGGCGCCAACAATAGTTGCAATAGATTACGTTAATGTAGGTGTAAATTACAAAAACGGACACATCCGTTGGCCTGCCTATTGAGCGAGCACTACTGCTCCGTAGGCCCCGACGCTCGTCCCTACGGAATCTCACGAATCTGTACGAAGTTACAACTTAAACATGGCGTCCGAATCTACCCCCAACAACAAAGATCGGTCGACAAATAATGGAGAAAAGTGCGATTCTTTGGAATATCAACTTTTAATTTGCACTTCAGAGGTCAACCAAACTTCATGATTAATTTGTTCAAAATTGACCGCTGCACATTCATCCTAGTCTCAAGTATCAGCCGCTTCCCGGTACCCCCTCCACGCACTCTTACCTAACATACATATATCCTTTTGTCTGGATTTTCAAAATTTGTTGTTACATGGGGAAAATCTAGGACTATGCTTTAATGCGCCACAACTGTAGGCAACATTCTCAAATATCTTGACCTAATTTTTAATAAGATGTCCACTTGATTTTGCAGGTTTTTTTAAAATCCTAGCAGAGTATATTTAATATTGTGCCAATTACTTGGCGATTTTGGACTGACTGACAATACAAATTATTCTTAGTGAGCGAAAGGGCTGAGTACTTTAGCACCTCGCAAAATAATTTTTCGCAGTTTCTAAAACAAATTACTGCATCATCCGAATTTATATTATGTTCCAATTTTGGAAAACGACTGATAACGCTAACTGTTTTATACTAATACTCAATAATTACTTATCGAACACCTGATAAAGCAGCCCCACCTTTTTCGGGTCTGCGCACTTAACCGTTAACTGTCGGTACGTAAGTGGTCAAATATATGCTCTGCGGTGGTGGTGCACTGATAGACGCTTGCATTTTTTGGAATAGGTGGTCTAGCGCCTGTATTTTAAAGTTTCATTATTGCAAATTTCATATTGTCAGATATATCTGACATAGGTTAGTTATACGTTTGATACGCCTAGCATACGCAACTTAGGGGGATACACGTATTTATGCCCCATCTGTGGGAGGTGATGACATCATGAGTCAAACTTCTTACTTTAGCGAGTGAACCTTAAGTCTCAATAAGACCGCTGTCTTCCATGCAATGGTTTACAAATTAAATTAAAATTATTCATAACAATAATAGTTCAATTGGATTGAAAAGCACGCCGGGGTCAAGTCACAACCCCCCCCCCCGCCCATTTTTTAATCTCATTCCAGCAGTAGGGGATAAAAAAAGGGACTCAGACTCACTTTTTAATTGTTCTGACATTTAACAAAGATTACTAATGGTCGGAGAGGCACAGGTTGAGTACCTCGGATCCATTTCGTGTTTCATAATGGGCCCACAATGTGAGCGTACTTACTATAAGTAAAGAGGCACTTCACCTCTAGTTTTCTAGTTTTATTCAAAACTACAAAAACAATGTAGTTTTTTTTATATAACACGTATCGGAAGTATTAGAAACGACAAATATTTAACATCTGACTTGATTCCTGGTGGAAAGCAAGGTCTAAGTGAGTGGTTACGTCATCACGGGCATGCGCATAAAACAAGTTGGTCCTGCGCAGCCACTGCACTCACGATATCGAAGCACTAGTTTTACGCGATTATAATCTATATATAAAATATTGGACGTTTATTATAAACAAGGCTGATTTCGTACGGTGCACGTGCAAAGTGACTATTGCGAAATTGCAATCAGGAATTATCAGACATTACACGATAGTGGCGGACCCCATGCAGACAAACAACAAAAATCGAGTTTGGAGAGAAATTTCGTCAGAAATTTGGTCATATATCATTGACATAAAGAAACAGCAATGATTTGTTAAATATTGATGCAGTTTGTAGATGTGTTAGAGTATGCACACTTTGGCGCTCCAATTGCTTTCGGCAATAAACGTCTAATAAAATTATAACGCTGGACACAGAAATACTATGAGAATAGTGTATCCAATGATTATAAATGCTCTTCCGCAACAATTTTATAATAAAATTTTTTTAAAAAATTATTTTAACAAAAATTTGCCGAGAACTTATGACAACGAAATTTGTATGTATGAACTGTTTACTAGTGATTGTAAAGCAGCAGGAGGGAAATTGTATATTAAACAATGGGCCGTATGATACAACAAAATGGCGACTCGTACTCTAGAAAATGGTAGCCTGCAAACACTGGAATCGGCCTGCCGGCACATAATAATAGTAAATACAGAATGATAGATGGGACCTAAGGCCCATTCACGAAATGGATTTTGTCGAGCTTTTGGACAAAAACTTACTAGTCCATAGATCAAACGGCGAGACACAAGTTAGGGAAAGTGGGAATTTTTATCAGAAGTGTGAGGCATAGCCCTTCATAGCCTTAACGCTTGTACACAACGTGTATTATCGATTTGCTGTTCATTTTCGTCGGTGGTATACGTTTTGCAAGATTGCCATGCATGCAGCTGTGAATTGGTCATACCAAATTCACATAGGATCCCATGGAGGAACACCGTGTTGGATCATATAACGATTATTCCTCCGAAATCGGAGAGATCACTCGAATAGAACTTTGAAAGAGCGTATACAATTAGTAAACTCACTCTACCGGCTCAGTCGAAGGGTCTTCATTTGGCGAGGCACATGGTTTCTCCGGGTTGTGGAAATGTGCAGTGTGTTTACCTTAAATACTACAAAGGAAGATACAAGAAGATACACTTCGGTACCCGTTCACGGACTAACTGCAACGCCGCATAATGAACAAACGAGGAGCGGCGTTGCCACCTCCAGCCTATGGCCCAAAGCGTCGAAAATGTTATCTAGCCACCTAAATACCCTCTGATTGCAGTTATAAGTGGCCGTTGTGACGGTTTCCGACAAACTTGGGGGTGCCAAAGCTTCCCAGAGTGAGGATTTCTTTTTTCCAAAGACTCGCGTGGAATTTTATTGACAAGCACACGTAGGATTCTGTGCTGACTGACTTCTCCAGCGCATGCGCAGTCACGCAAAGAATCCCAGTTATATATCATTTTGAGTAAAGGGTGCAAAGCCCATTTTGGAAAAAAATACAAATTTGATATACATCGAGCCACATGCGTACGTTGACACGTACGTAGTAATGTCAGATGAATGGCTCCCCCACAGCCGCTTGTAACTTGAAACTGAGCAACTGTATATAGATCGATGATGATATGGACTGAAAGATAATGCGCATCAATCGACATCATTTGTAACCACGATTTCTACTATTTTTCTGAAGCGAATGTGTATTGGCTCGTTAAAATGCAGATTGTCTGTTAGGTTAGATTAATAAAATTTTGAAAGACTTATTCTTACGCTGTGAGTTTGACATTTTAGACGTTACGGTAAGCTGCGCACGACATATATATGATTTTTTCTGAAATATTACTGCATTTATATTTTGTATATAAAAGGTAAAGATTTGGAGGCCCGAGTTTTTTCATTCCGGCGACCCAGGATAAATGGTACGTGTGTAAACACACGTGGACTGACGTAAAGAAATGAACATAGTATACTGATGCGCAGTGAAAAGAATTGAATACTCCAATTTTTTGGTTTGTATTTTTATGCAGATGCACAGACGCACACGCGACATTATTGTTGCTGGCATCGTTCAGTACAAACTTTATCCTAATTATTTTAATTTATTTCGACAAACAAAAGTGTATTGTACATTACACAAAATCTGTTTAGATGCGAAAGCTTTATTATATACATATAAATAAAAAAGAGTGTGAACCAAATAAAGAAAATTTCAAAATACCAATTCAATATCGTACTACTAGCGTGATTGATCTTTTTGATTTCAAGATTGTTCATGTACAGATACAAAATTTTGAATAGTGCAGCAATAATAAATTTAAACTGTGAGTCAAAATATAGTGAAAACCGGATTTTGACTTGGCTTTTTCTCATACCAGTTAGAAGACACGCGACTACTAAATGTCACGGAGATTATATGGACAAATGTGGAGATGTTCGGAAGAATGATTTCTTGGCAATAACAAAACCGAGCTGCGCAGATATATAGTAATACACACGCAGGGAAGGATATATTCCGTTGCCCGTGGAATTCCCGAAGAGCGGAGGGAATCGCCCGAAACATGGTACGTCCTTGCGTCGACCATACTAGAGGCAGGGTAGCGTTTGGCAAGTAATAACAATCAATCGGGATAGAGGAGATCTCTCGAGACAGTTGACGAAAGGTATTTCAACTCGGCAGGACGAACGTACGCCCGCATGCGTATTAATTATTTCTTTCCCGAACTCGATCGAAATTGAACATTATCCGACAGGGGAGCACTCTTTGGGCTCCAGAGGAAAGAAAAGTTGTTGTAATGGCTGCCGTGTCATGAAATGAAGGTGCCGAGCCAGTTTTGTGATTCCACAATGGAGGATAACTCCAGTTCTGCATCTCAAAATCACAATGGACAATTATCGGGCGGCGCAAATGTTACTGTTACGAACAACAAACATCAAGGTAGCGACAACGGTAGCAATGGCGACGCCAAGGAGCAAAGAACGCAGTACTCAATGCCTGGCATTCTACACTTTATTCAGCATGAATGGGCTCGCTTCGAGCTCGAGAGATCCCAATGGGAACTTGACAGGGCCGAATTTCAGGTACAATATCTAGTTGAGCGATAACTTTTCGAAATTTTACTCGTCCGCTGCTCGTCGCCGAATCCTCTTCCGATTGTCACTGCAACTGTCATAAGACAGAAACATCTCGGTAAAGCCAGTGAATTAACGCCGCAATTAGTTTCCGGGCATAACTATTCGATATAATATGTCAGGATTTTATCAGATCTACATGGGATATCTTTTAACAGGCGATGCTTTTCATTAAAGTCAGAGTGTGCATTACTTTAGTTCAACTGTCATTGTGACGCACCACACAGTGAAGACCTTAGATATTTTCAAGGATATGCATCATCTTCTGCGGATTTGTTCATTTTCTATCTTTAACTCGGTGCCTGTGACCTTTATGCATTTAGATATGTTCCTATTACGATTGCTTAAAGATGGCTGGATAACTTGTGCGAAGACTCAGACTAGACTAATGTTAACACATGTTAGCCCTCAATGCTTCCACCCATTGTTCCAAATATAAGTCTTCGTTCCTCCAAACTGTAACAGATATGAACTGTTTAACGCCAAAGACACAGACACACATAACTTTTAAATATATTGCATATTGTTTATCATTATATATCTCATATTTGTTATTGGAACAAAACTGTTTAAAAATTATTCAATGCATAATAGAGATCTAACAAAAGAAGGTAGGTGTAACTTTATGTGTATTGATGAATGATATATACATTGTACAATGTCCAGGATTTGAAAATTTGAAAAATCCTTCCGGCGGTCAAACAAACCAATACACTTTGGCAACAGATAATGAAAAACCCGTTGTGTCTTTTTGATAACAGGCTAGGATAGCTTTTTTACAAGGTGAGAGGAAAGGACAAGAGAAGCTAAAGAATGATTTAGTAAGGAGAATAAAAATGTTAGAATATGCGCTTAAACAAGAAAGGTAATTCTTTTTTATTTCGCGCAAAAATTGTGAATTACGAGCCTAAGTAAAGCATGGCCTGCATACCATTCCATTTCAGGGCAAGGTACCACAAATTGAAGTACGGTACAGATTTAGTAATACAGGGTGACCCAAAGCCTCCTGTGTATGAGGAAGGTAGCACTACGTGCGCAAGTTCCGAAGCTGGTGATGCTGAAGGTGAGACATCATTTGCACCTGTTAGTAATATTAGTTGGAGGCAAGGACGTCAACTATTAAGACGGTAAGTTTAACCATGGAATGCGATGCTCTTCTGTTTAAAATTGAATATCGCATAATCCCCCATGTATCACCATAGATATCTACATGACATTGGATACACTGACACAATTATAGACGTCAGAACATACAGAGTTAGAACTTTACTTGGTTTGAACAATAACGCAGATGGTGAGGAAATCAATACCCTTGCACTAAAAGGAAACGAGTCATCAAATGAACAGACAAACGAAACTAACTCTCACAGAACACCTCCAAAAAAGGTAGAGTTAAATAAATAAAGTGCAATTTGATTCTTTTTTAATTTTCAAACTATAGAGTGCCACTGGCAAATCCTCCTTTTCAGCTAGCAGCAAGTGATATCATAATGTAATATGGAAATCTTGTGCTTCTTGCAGCAACCATCTTCTATAGCAGAAGCTATAATGTTAGACACAGAAGCTGCAGTCATGGCAAACTTTGAATTTTTGGCTCAAACTGACATGGATATTGAAGAGGAAGAAGGGGATATGGAAGAAAGGATGTATGACCCCAACACAGAGCCCAAACCAAATAAAGTAAGTGTGCTATGAAAAAGAGTCTTAATTCTTGACCAATAACACTGATCTAATCACGAGGTTCTGAGTTACATTCATGGATGTATGTTTATTCTTTCAAGGAGCTTCTATCAGAAGATCTGGATGCAGAAGCTGAAGAAGTATTAAATGAATTGAATCTCTTAACTGAAATAGAAGAACCCCCTGGCATTCATCTGGAAATTCCGACTGATATTTGTTAGTATCTTTGTATTTAAAAGTACTGTATCATCATTGCTGTAGCATTAAATATGAGCAAGAAAAAAAACACATTCGTGTGAAATAAATTATTTACAATATATTGACAGACTACATAAAAGTCAATTTGCAGACTCGAGGCGTCCAAACAAAGAAGGCGACTCCACACTAGAATTGGGTGAATTGGAGCAATTGTGCGTTAATAACGAAGCGGAAATGTCATATGATGTAAGTCAGTTATCATTTCATGCTTTTCCGAATGCGCGTACGCCTGGCCGTCGGAGGCAAGCGAACATAGAGTAAATAATTTATTTGACTATACAGATGACCGCCACCACAAAAGAAACCTTCAGAAAAACTTGGAACGCAAAATATACCCTGCGATCCCACTTTGATGCTGTCAGAGCTCTCGTCTTCCACCCAACAGATCCTGTTCTTATCACCGCTAGTGATGACCATACACTAAAACTTTGGAATCTCCATAAGACTGTCCCGGCAAAGAAGTATGTCCCAAGACATTGGAAACAGTCAATGAGAATGTGATAAAGTATGAGAGAGTATGTTGTATTTGCTTTATTCATTGCAGATCGGCTTCGTTAGACGTAGAACCACTATACACATTCAGATCACACACTGGTCCAGTGCTGTGCTTAGCTATGTGCAGCACAGGAAAGAAATGTTATAGTGGTGGTTTGGATGGGAGGATTCATTGTTGGACACTTCCCTCAGCAACCATTGATCCATACGATTCGTACGACCCAAGTGTCCTTAGCCAAACATTGAAAGGACACACCAATGCTGTTTGGGGATTAAGTATGTATCACCCACGACAGCAGTTACTTTCAATCAGTGCTGATGGAACCGTCAAGTTGTGGAGTCCCGAAAGTAAAGTACCTCTCCTAAATACATATACGTCAGAGCCAGGTACGTAATTTGGTTTTAATCATAAATGCTCGTAGAAGATTTCGGTATTTGGGAAAAAACCATGTCTGTTTTTTTTTAGATGGGATACCAACGTCGGTGGACTTCATAAGAGACGAACCGCATAAAATGGTTGTTGCTTACGAAGGAGCCTGCGTTATATTCGACACTGAAACCGGTTCGGTCGTTGCGCGGTTAGAAGCAAACGAAACTAAAGGTGTAAATCGTGTTGTAGCACATCCAACTCTACCTTTGGTTGTGGCAGCGCACGAAGATCGTCACATTCGGTTTTACGATCATAGATCGTATACACTTGCTCATGCCATGGTTGCTCATTTGGACGCAGTTACTAGTCTCGCAGTAGATCCTCACGGTTTATACCTACTTTCAGGAAGTAAGTATGACACGACAATATCAACCACTACTTGTTGATATACCGGCTTGTATTACTAATTCACCATCTATTTTAAGGTCACGACTGCAGCATAAGATTATGGCATATGGATAATAAGACTTGTGTTCAGGAAATAACGGCACATCGCAAGAAGTTCGACGAAAGTATTTTAGACGTAGCATTTCATCCTTCACGACCTTTTATAGCGAGCGCAGGGGCCGATGCTCTTGCCAAAGTGTTTGTGTGAAATGCCAATCGAGATACACATTTCTACTATTCGAGATGGGTCGGACGGAGCAGATTTTGTACTCATATTCTTTCTAGATAGTTTTACCTGTACGTGTCACACTTCCAATTTTGTTGTAACTTATATCGCTCTGCATTCAGTACCATTATAGAACAATCGGATCAGATATATAACCCTTGCCCGCGACGATTTATCGGGAGAATTTCAAATATAAATGCTGCTTATCGGTACAATCATCGCGAGGTAGCTATATGATTTGGGATAGCGGGAAAGGGTCTCTCTTGTAGAATATTAGTTAATATAGTCCTGATAATTAGATAAAAAGCCCCTTTCCCAGAATCCAGGAAGCACACTGCCGCAGTAGCATAACATTAATCCTTATGTTAACTATTTATTACCAATATCACAGTTACTGTTGCACAGCTACTGGAGATTAATATGTCATATTATGCGAGGATACAGTTGTCCTAATAAACTACATCAATTAGTCTCCCAATATATAATTTTTATGCTACCTTATATATTCGTCGAAGGTAAGCATATAGTAACACCCGAAAACAATAGTAATAATCGTAAGATAAGTATGATAGACATAATATTAATAACAATAATTTCTAATTGTGTGTTTCTCTGTAATATATTGTATTTAAAAATAGAAAACCGTGTAACGTACTCTAATGAATACCTCTTTTTTTATTAAAGTTTTCTTCCACTTTTCTTATTTTATACCTTCAACTATGGTATATTCGAATGTATGTACATACACATTTGACCGAAATAAACTAAAGACTATATTTTTCTTGTTTATTTATTCATTTGTGCTCTCAGGAACGATACAATTGCACCAGGAAAGTTTACGTTACCAAACAGGTATAGCGCTATCTGCGGTTGTTATATAACACCCGTTAGTGCAAAAGTATCTTTCACTCCCTTCAATTATTCTACTATACAATTCCTCTAAGTATTGGGCATTTACGCAGATAAGAATTCCAAGTTTCAAAATAATTTTTAATGATTCTTCCACTAAACGCCAATTTTTCAAGATCTCGCAGTGCGAGTAGAGTCCATAGAGTCCACTCGATTGGACGAATAGCCAATTTTTGTAGAAGGCACGTGACGATTATTTGAAGGCAGAGCTGCGACATCAATTTGCTTCATGTAACGCCCTATAACTATCCAATCACAAGGAAGATTAAGCGATCATCGAAGCTAAAGAACATGCATCAGCGATTTGTTATCAATCACGCTGATCAGCTGGCCAGAGCACTGGAGACTGCTGTAGCCGAAAGACGTAGCGCTTTTCACCGTTAGACAAAAAGGCTTGAACGTTAAGCATGAGGGTATAAAATGTAGAGCCTTCTCGTATCTAGTAACGAGAGAGATCACGGGCTCAAAAACATTCCGAAGGTGTCTTTATTGTTCTCTATTATCGTAGACGATAAATTAACAATGATCGCTCTTGGTGTCGCGTGATGTGCTTGAGATGCCTTGCTCTCGAATTGCTGAGAACCCATCGTACAATATATGTATGAACAAAAGGCTCGTCGGACTTTTCTAAGAAAGACAGTGCGCATAAGTCGAAATTCAAATACACGTAGAGATAGGTTATACTATTATGACACTTGAGCTAATCAGGTTGTTCAAGCTTTGAACATCAGTTCACTGGTATGTTTTTAATATCCAATAACTTGGAAAGAAAGTGGCTAGATAGCTTCCAATGGAGGGCAATGGCACAAGAGAAATGGAGGAGAGAAGATGCATAACGGATGCAGGCAGATCTCTAAAGAAATATGGGAGTACCGCAAAACACATGCTGCGAACAGAGAGCTTAGTAAAGCACAATGTATCAGCAAGCGATACTCTTCAGGGGATCGCCCTAAAGTATGGTGTTACGGTATGTGTCTCTCATTTACTAGTCTATGCCATCTCTTACATACACTGTGATTCACTTGCCTTTCAATTCGCTAATGATGAATATAAGCCACTGAAAATGTAATAATTATATGGTGTTCCGTAATTTTAACATAAAGGTGTCTTTACCGCGTCTTCTCCACCCATTGGAATTTATTTATAATATTAAATTATGCCAATAGTAGAAATAATTAGAACTCGAGTGTGAAGGGGATGATTAAAAGGCAAGTGACTCACCCTCTACACTGTATAACAATTATCATTGCTTCTCCACAGACTGAACAAATAAGGAGAGTTAATAGATTATGGGCGACGGATAGTTTATTCTTACGGGAACATTTGTTTATTCCTGTGAACCCAGAAAGTCCACTGTCACCAGTCAATGACAACTGTCCTAGTGAATTTAAAAAGGACGAAGTCCAAAATGTAATTACTTCTTGGGGGATTCTATTAGTAGACTTTGTCCAGTTGGAATTTATAATGTTGTTGTGTATACCATTTCTTTGTTTTTAGATATCTAGTCCTTCTTCTGTAACGTCGTCTATAGACGATGAAAGTTCAGTCAATGATTTCTTAGCGAAAATGGATTCCTCCATTGCTCACGCTAAGAAGGAAGTAAAACGATCTCAGGGCAATAGCGAGTAAGTTGCCGCGTACTAGTGCAATCGCGCGCTTCCCACTCGATCCCCCTTTATATTGCGAGTTATTGTGCCATTGCAGATTTTGCACGGAAGATAACGATGTTTATGTACAACGGCGTAGAGCGTCTGCTAAGTTACGAAACTCACTTCCTAGTACTCTAAATACGTATTCGACAGCATCACAGTCGGAATCGTTGAGGCCGTCGTCGTCGAGCGAGATGCATAACTTTCCCACTGCTGTTGTAATGACTCAAGGTAGGAGAGTGAAGACATCGCTACAAAGACTCCAACAGCAGCAGGACGAAATGTTTCAATTGTAGCAGCTGAACGTTATTGGACTAATTCTGTAAGATCGAAAAAAAGGTGTAATGAAAGAGCTTGTAGGGAAGATGATACCGGACGGCGACATAAATAGAAAGTCCACTGGTTGGTCAATGTTGTGTTGGATTATTGGTTGAGTTATAGCAATGATGTACAATGTATAAATACGTATATATATATTTCTGGAATATTCAAACCTAGAAATTGAACATCTGGTCGCATTATTCTGAGTCCATGCTTCTCAACGATGTATCTTGGGTTTTCTACCGACATCACAGAAAACCAACGGAAATGGTTTTCGTACTTCAGCATACTTCCAAAATCTTTCAAATATTGCTTAATCCACCATACGTGCCTTTAAGACCGCTCCATTTAGTAAACTCTTGCTCCTCAATACATTCTTAAATTCACGGTTTCTTTCAATACAAAAATTGTATTGCTTTAATTAAGTTTAAACTGTATATTTTGTATTAGTTCACGGAGATTGATATCGGACGGAAGACAAATTTAAGAAGCGATAAATGATATAAGGTACTTAAAACTACAAATAATTGGTCACACCATGACGATATCAATCGCCCGTGGTACAGTATCTATACATTCATATTCTTGCACATATTTGTTTCTTCAGTATTTCGGAAGATATCACATAGATGTTCATTATTTCGTGTTAATCGAAGAAAAATCGGTTTTACATTCTGTGGAATAAAATCTTTGCGTATTATATGCTCTTGAGTAAAGGTTCGGATTAAAATTGTCTGTGTATATTGCACAAACTACCGTAGTTTTTGCATGGTTTAACGAAAACTATACTGAAACACTATGTCATAATAACACAAACGAAAAGGATTCTACTCCTGAGTTTGGCGAAGCGAAATTACAGGTGATGAGATAAGACATTTTATTTCAAAAGCATCCATGCCGAAGAACGAATTGATAATACTATAATATTATTGAGATTAATATGTTGTTTATGAAAAGAATAATAGTACCTGCCGAATATAATTTATATTGAACGCTTTTATGTTCTCGCTTTATTGTGGGTGCTAATTACAACGATATATGTGTATTAAAAACAATAATACGAGTAGAACAAAGTTATTCCGAAGGAAATAATAGTGCGTCACTATGATAAGCCGATATAAAGACGGAGATTATGTTAAAACTTAAAACACTGCAGTGTACGTTGTGAATATAGGTCGATTGTGTACACATTCGCCACAAAATGGTATACATACTTGGAGATAAGAGATCATATTTTGATCTATTTAATTCATGGTGACCTAACTATGTTGATAAAATTGTAATTACTGAATGGTTTACTATATATTGATCGTTATAAAGCAAATGTGTTGTCCTTTTCAATCCATAAGCTAATTCAACCTAATCTATGAGATAATAAAATATGTTACAATACATGATGATATAGATCTTGTTCCAATGTAACTTATTGGAATTATACATTTTATGCATCAATTAAATTAAAGATGTATATACTAGTACTCCATGATTAGGTTAATTTTATATCTTTTTGCATATGTTTGTATATAAGAATAAGATCCCTTGAAGCATCATAAAAGTGTTACAGATAGATCTCATATATATAGACAGTTGTTGTGTTTTGAAATCTGATCGCAATTAACAAGAGATTTAGATCATTGTACCAATTAAGATACCCTGTGTGGAAAATGAGATACATGTGATCTAAGGATATTGAACCTGTGGACTCATTTCTATTACCATTTCATTACAGTTCTTTTTAATTATGTCTATGGCATCAGGATTGGAATCATTTACACATGGATCAGTCTTTTTTGAAAGGTATACTTGATCAAATTTAAATGTATTTAAAGTGGTCATTATGATTTTAGTTCCATACACAGTACAACTTGAATAAACAGACAGCATAATAGAAAAGATACAAAAAACAACATGCTTGAGAAAGATGCCGAATGTGCGTAGCGTATAGTCACTTCGATAAAATGCATACAACCCGATTTAAAGAATATTTGGTATTACGTTAGGTCCTTTCAATAAAACTGACTTTGTAATACTCTCGGTACATTTACTGTTCTTTACGTTTATTGGCCAATGGTTTTCATTCGTTATACTTCTAACGACGTATCTAAATCTACCTTACTAATAATTATTTTGATGGGCGGTATCGTATAGTTTCCACAATTACATTTCATTTCATGAACAAAATTAAACGAACCTACGCGATTGTTACACTGCTGACAATGGATTCTACCTTTTCTCCAAGATTCCTATAACAAAACACATGAGCGTGCAATAAAAATCGAGCAGAGAGCAATTAGTATACACAAGCAATTGTTAGCAGAATGTTCGCGCAATAGAATAGCAAAGGGCGAAAAATATTTACTTGGTTTACTGTCTGTTCTAACGATTTTGGCATATTCTCTACGCATATATATACACAAGGGTCTGGACCAGCTCCGGCACAATCCGTATCGTTGCGATTCATTTTCAATTCCGAATGTGCCGTCAACAGTTGCGCAACCTCTCCATTAAATACATTCTTACGACAGCGCTTGCACTTTACATCCATCGCCTGTACACAAATGTTTAATTACAGTTAAACGTTCGATAAGAAGTACTTGTAAAACCTTTAAGGTTATGTTTATTTCAACAACGAAGGTGGAGGGAGGGACACATACAGTGTTCACAGCATTCGCATGTCAGGAATGCAAAAGTTTTAAACAATAAATATAAGGGCTATTCGTACATCGCAAAAAAGTATTGTTTACAATACTCGATATACCGGTTAATGTGAACTCAGTTTTATACCTTAAGTGGTATTTAAATGTTTGTCAGTTCTTAATCTTCACCGGCTGGTATAGCATCCTCGAGTCTTTTAATAAACTTCACCCGCAACTCGGTTACATTGTCATTCTTAAGTTGATCCTGAAGGAACCAGCACGCTATCTCCATTTGTACCATCTCGCAGGCACCTCTCAATACTCCTGTTAAGATATTGCAATACTTCAAGTTCAAGCAACTGTCCGGCAATTCCACAAATTCGGTCAATGGGTTTGCCTCAAAGCACAGAGAGAACTCATCCCCTGCGTTGCTCCAATTGACAATCGTCGGTGTTATTCCAAGGTATATTTTAAATGCAGTCTGTATCTTCTCAGCCGTGTCTCTAAAGTCGTAGCAACGGCCAGAGCCGGTACGCGCGAGGAAGTCTTCGATTAGTCGGATTCCCATGTTGTATCCCATCCTTTCCAATTGTTTGTTGACATCGTCGACATTCTCGTAATCCTTGAGAAGCTGAGCCACAAGAGCACCGTAGGTCAATGTGAAAAGTTCGGAATTCTGAAATTGCAAATTGATAAAGATTAATCAGTCGAACGGCCTAGTAGAACGGAGCAGTGTAAAATACATGGCATAGTCGTTGGTATTAATTATGATACTTTATCTATAAAGCAAGACACCATAGACACTAGGTAATGAATCTATGTCTATTACAAAATGATGAATAATAAACTTACGACTTTCTTAGCGTCGAGTTTAGTGCCTGCCCGCGACATAATTAAAGCTTTAGTTGCATATGTAAAGACAAGACCACAGACGTATGAAATAGACCGAAACAATAATATATGGAATCGAGTGGTGACGTATCTGAATTATCGATGTGGCGAAAATGTTGTCTCCAAGTGGCGCCGCGGGCCGCACCGAGATTTACCGACGGCAGATAATAACCTCTATCGTCGAATCGTGATTCAAAAGTCCCGTAAGCACCTGCGACACCTGCACGATTTCATTTCATTGGGACGCGTACTGCGATTTGACCACGTCAATGCATACGACAGTGGTGTATGTAGACCCAAAGTAATATAACCTGATCCGGTACGATTGTTACTGTGATCCTGGCGCCGATGAGCAGTGAGGCAAACGCATGACAATTCTCACATATGTCGTATAATAAGTAGGAATCTAGTTCAATTTAGTCTGATTGTAAGTGACTCTATGTACAATTGCCTTTACCTACTTCCACATCGACACTTAGAGCTGCCGCTGAAAGAAACATGTTGGTTCGTTTCCAGTAGATATTGTTTTCACAAAGCAGAGAAGATGTACTGGACATTCTGGATATTCGTTCTTGGAGCAATTGCCTGCCAGCCGTCACACGCACAGGTGCAAAGGGTTGCACCCGGCGTGCCACCGCAACATTACCAGCAAGTAAGGAAGCCGACTTTCCTTTGAAAGCAAACATATGTTTATCCCGTGCTAACAAATTGATTCGCCAAATCTTGCCTACGGGATTAGTGGCGAACTCCCGTAGTGTCAGTGTGCGAACGGGATAAGCGCGTTTCCTATGGATTTGTGGGATTTTTATGTTATGCATTTATTTGTGTGCTTACAGCCTGGCCAGCAGATGCATCATGGGGCCCCGCAACATATCCCACAACAACATCAGCCACAATACCAACAGCAGCATCAACAGCAGCATCAACAGCAACAGGTGCAATTTAGTATTACTAAATCTTTGAACCATAAAAGATTCATGGTGATTGAATAATGAATTTATTTGTTGCTCTTTCTTTGCAATTTGCAGTATCAGCAAGTACCAATGCAGCAGGTACCAGTTCAACAAGTTCCAGTCCAGCAAGTTCCTGTCCAGCAAGTTCCTGTGCAGCAAGTTCCTGTGCAGCAGCATATGCCAAATCAACAAATACCAACTCAGCAACATCACACGCATGAACACACTCAGCAGGTTCTAAATGCGGCAAACATTGCTCAGGAGAAAGCGTGAGTAATATAACAGACGCATATTTATTCTTGTGTAATTTGTAATTTAATGGGATTGTGAATTCGCTTATCCAGCCACATTGCTGAGCACATGGATGTCCCGATAGACACAAGCAAAATGTCCGAGCAGGAGTTGCAGTTCCATTATTTCAAAATGCATGATGCGGATAATAACAACAAGCTTGATGGGTGCGAGCTTATAAAGTCTCTTATTCATTGGCACGGTGAGTGTAGAACATACCTTTGGAGACGATGGTAAAAGATATTGGTAATTGGTTTGAGTGCAATGTATTATTTCTTCATAGAACAAGGCAAGAAAGATCCGGCAGGTCCAGTCCACGAAGAGAAGCTGTTCAGTGACGAAGAACTGGTGACACTAATTGATCCAATCCTCTCTATGGACGATAGCAATAGTGACGGGTTCATTGATTACGCCGAGTTCATCCGAGCGCAAAAGAACGCTGCCGCCAACGGCCAGCAGTAGACATTGCATAGCGGACTAGGATTTCAAGGTATCAATGTATAACATCCGTAATGCGCAATTGAGAATGTGCAACGCTGTTAACTCGCATTTATTTTGTACGAGACCGATAAAGCATTCCGTGTCGGAAACTTTCGATAGTTTATTTGTCGTGGAAGTATCTCGCGTTCAAGACGAGATACAGGTATACTTTGTTTTAGAGAGACTTGTTCATGCGACATCGTGTTTTGAACGAACACGTCATACTTCCAAAACCTGGGTATTAATTGGAAACGGCACAGCGCGCCAGGGCTCTTGACAACTCGTGACGCTGTCGGTTTCCGCTCAAAGCATTTTCGATCGAATGTGTTTAGAAAGTCAACTGTATAGGTATACATAGTAATCAGTGAATTCAGCATGATGTGTGAAGTAGCAGTACTTAGTATGCCAATTTGAGATTGTATAAAGGATTTGTCAAGTATGTTTTATGGCATGGAACTGGACATTTGGTAATAGATAACTATTTTTTGATATGAAATGTTTTAAGAAACCCTTCGTATTTATACAATTCTGTGCGTGTGGTCCGACCGTTGTTACATCTGTGATTTGAATATGGGTTACACAAGGGAGTAATAACAGTGTTCATCTTCGTACTTTCATGAAATAAACGATTTGGAATATTACACCAGGATGCGTCTGGTTTTCTGTAACTTTCGACGGCAAAGCTCCATTTGGTTATACATAAGCACCTCCTAGGACTGAAAAGGTGAATAACTATTTCACGGATTTCCAGTGATATGTAAAATTAATATTGTTTGCAAGGATGCAAAGGCACCGCGACTGCGTAAACTAAGCAACTCATCCTTTATTTAAAGGTACATTCCGTTCACTAAGTAATCCGGATCGTGAGCATAAGGTCCGTGTCCCCGCCTGCCTCGTTTTTTAACAACTCGGAGCCGGCAGGCAATGAGCGCGGCAGTGATAGCGGTCACTGTTAACCCTAAGGCCAGTGATATAACAGCACCTTTCGGCCTCAAACCCACAATTTCGGCCTCCTGTTGCAAATGTTCAGCAACGGCGCTCTTTCCGCCATGCTCCCGGCCATGATCTTCAATTACTATGACGCTCTTGTGTTCTGCAATTCACGGGGGTGAAGTTTCCATTGTCAACGCACTTTAGCGAATCACATACCTGATTGCTCTTTAACGGGAACGTGGCTGATCTTTTTAGTTTCACTCTTGGCGGTACTAGATTTCGCTTTCTCAGGGTTACTCTGCTTTACGGTGTATTTCTCGTCCAACTTGGCGTGCGGCTTACTGACTTCGGGAACTCTTGCTGGAATATCATTTTCCGTGTGTGGTGGCTACATAAGCAATTTAGGCAATGCATCAACTACAGTATATGAAACATATTAAAGAAAACATCCACGAATACGCTTACTTCACACGGAATCGCGGTAGTAGTCTCGACCCGTGCCGGTTCGTTATTTGGTTTGTACTGAACATTCGGTACCACTAACGAAGACGTTAAAGCCTGATTCTCCTGCCAGGTCTCACGATTCGGTACGGCTAGGTGAGCTGCGTAAGGATGTCCCATCTCAAGGTATGCGCCGCTAAACAGAAGTTCATAGTTCGAATTTATGTAGAAGGTGAATGTGAATTAATTAACACCACGAATATTTCTATAAGTAAGTACTTGTCTGTCTCGGGTTCACCCATTACCCCGGCTCCTTTATGATTGAAAATATGTTGTTGATTTTCTGAAAATTGCAATTTCTTACGTTACAATATATTCATACGATGAATTCAGCAAACTTTTCGGTAAATGTTAATGACAATACTGATAATATCCGACCATTTTTGCGTACAAATGGCGGAGGTCATACGTACGGTCGTAATTATTGAAGTCATTCTGCTGGTGGATCGTATTCGCTGGATTGTACATTTCATTGTTTTGCTCGTAAACGGGCTGATAGGCCCAGTGATACCGTTGATTCAATCCTTTCCGCATTGGCGGAAGTTCAACTGGCTGGGCCGGGTAGACGAGGCCCGGTTGGGCCATAGCTGCTTGCCGGGCTATAGCCGGCAACTCCCACGGCCTCGGATTGCTCTCCAAACCACGGGAGTACAATGGAGTTAGAGGCTTCCGCTGCTCCACTATTGGCTGATATTTAGCGATATCCACCGATACCGGCGAATACGGCGGTAATGGCACTGCCGGCTGGGGGCCTTGCGCCACGACAGAACTTGCCGCCGTTGGCTTCTCCGTAGAGCATATCATGTCGGGAGGCTCATCGGACCCGTCTGCACATTGCGCTATGCCGTCGCAAACGTTATATATTGCGATGCATTCGCCAGTTGAGCGACACAGGAACTGGTTACGGGTGCAAGCTGTGAAATAGAGTGTTACTGTAAACCAAGCCTGGAATCTGTAATTAATTCTAATGAACTTTTAAAGTATGAATTAATTTATGAAGATAAATAGTATAGGATATCTTTTTAGTGATCCCCAAGCAAGAGAGCAATTGAGTGGGAATCTTACAAGAGTAGCCTGGTCTATACTTATCATTGTTTCCCATAAGGCAAACATTTAATCATCACTAATAGTTATAACTAGGTGGGGACCAGGTAAGAGAGGCAATTTGGTTCTTTGCCTACCAATGCTTCTAATATTTGGCTGCTTGCTCTAGTGTAACACAGTTTTCTACCTTTCTTGGGTGGATTGGCTGGTGCTAATGCTGGCACTGGTGTTGATGTTGTAATTTGTATCGGGGGAGCTTCTGTGTACTGATATTCGGCAGGGGCTGAATCCACTGGTTTCCTACAGTCACATTAAAAGTGAGCCTCCTGTCCCACAGCAGTGAAGCTAAACAAGTCCTATAATAACACTGATACCTGAGGGATTTTAGTTCATGCTCTTGCTGGGAAATCTGCACCACTTCTTCCACTGGTGGATTGTTCCTTGCGTAATTAGTGCGCACGGCGCTACTATAATTGGCGTGGTTCGTAAATTTACATTTAAAATCGTATAAAGTGCCGCATTGGAACAGGTAGCAACTGCCAGGTTTCTGCGCAAGAGATTCGTAATTAGCGTACTGTTGTCAATTCAAATTGTTAGAATTGTATGCGAAAAAGTGAGAATAAGGAATGACGCTGTCATGCCCAAGTCGTTCGTTCTTTAGACTCTACCTTTTCTTCAAAAATGAACACATCACATCGTTCAGTATCACAGCAGAACTTCAAGCACTCTTCTCTCGAGTCGACGTCAGTGACGTTCAAGTAAGTGGCACCCATTTCACGGGAATCCTGTGTCCTGATAATCTTATTGTTGTGAACGTCGAAGCTTTCCAGGCACATTTGATTGTTGCTGCGGGCGCCGTTTCTCTTGGCATTGCCATTTGTTAACGCTCCACCGGCTATGCAGCAAAGGAAGGCGACAATATTAGAAAGTACGTGGTGATTTCGATAAAACAACATCCTTTACGGAACAACGAATTACATTGAAGTGTGCGCATGCCTTTCACCCTCTTCTATCCCCGTCCGCCCTGCCGCGTTAGAATAAATCGATATTTTAGCCAACGTGTCAGGAGGATAAGAACCACGTGGTGGGATGACACATGCTACTTTTTCTACAGAAAAAGCACATTTAAAAGCAACAATCGTCCGTTTTTCGGCTTACTGCGAGTTTATGATTTAAAAAAATACAAAATTATATATATTTTAACTTTCGGGAATTAAGAAATAAAAATACGCAATTTTCTTCAACTCAACATTATCAGTTCTTTATTCCAATTTCTATGTACAAAACAAATTTAAGCTAGAAACTACCATACATAGCCGAAAATTGCAAAACCTTGTATTTGGATTATCGCACACACTCCCGCCACGTATGCAAACAAGACTTCTTTCTCATTGGCAGAACGATTCATATTCCTCCCCCACTAGTCGCAACGCACCCCTAACTGCCCCTAACTGCGGGCCAATAAGCAGTGCCGAGCAGTATGTCGGTTTCGAATCTCGATTCTCGCGAGTGTAAGGTTATGAGTGCTATGTTTTGACACAAAGGTTACACGAGACTTGCAAGCAGGGTGTCACAATGTCGTTATACGATGATTTCGACAAGCACCGAACGACGGAGAAGGTTGCCGGTTGGTCATCCGGCATTAAACTCTTGCAGTCGCAATTGCAATTGAAAAAAGCTGCCACGACCCAAGTGAGTTATAACTTGGGAATTGTTTACTTGTGCGAGGACGAGCTTCTCACCTTTCTCATTCTATACGGAAGAAATGCTTGCAGCCGAAGCGTGAGCAATACAGGAAAGCAACGGCTGTGCTGGCGCCGGTGATCGACTTGAAGTCGAAGAACAATCGTGAGGCCACCCGGGACGAGGATGGCACGCACGCTGCTCCAGTGGCGACCAGTAATGTCAGTGGCATTGGGGCCGGTGGCGAATTCGACTGGAACGTCATCAACGAATACGACCCCATGTGGCCGAACGAGTACGAGAAAGTGGTGAAGGAGCTGCGCGATATTCGCGACAGGGAACACGACCAGGAGAATGAACTGAGAAAGCGGAGAAGAGATAATAGTCGCTTTGAGGATAATCCGGTATGTAGCTTGTGGAGACTGAAAGTTAGTGTGATTTGGAATCCTTAGGCGCTTGTCATAAAATATCTCTTTGCAGGTTCCTCCCAATGCCAGCACTATGATTGCACCGGAGCGAGATGAGGAGAGAACTCCTACTTCGAGGGCTAGTACTGGTGGTGTAGCAATTGCACCACCACCCTCGCTGCAGGAACCTTCTGAACTCACAGCACCTGTCCCGCGCCAGGCTGCTGCCGGTCTGGGTTATGCCACATCCTCAGTAGCAGCAAAAATAATGGCAAAGTATGGTTTCAAGGAAGGGCAAGGGCTTGGTAAGAAGGAACAGGGTATGTCAGTCGCGCTGCAAGTTGAGAAGACAAGTAAACGAGGTGGAAGGATTGTTGGAGAGAGGGAACAGTTGATGCCACCCCCGCCTGTTGTTCCTTCCTCACCACCTGCACAACTAGCGGCTGGCCCACAGCTACCACTTATAGTCGAAGAGCCAAGCATTACAGAAATTATGAAATCTCCTAGCAAGGTATTTCTTATGTTTTTAGTTAATCTGCAATATATTTGTCATATTTTGAACTGGCTCATTTTGTCTTTTATTCTTGTACTTAGGTTGTATTATTGAGGAATATGGTTGGGCCAGGCGAGGTAGACGAGGACCTTGAGCCAGAAGTCAAAGACGAATGCAACACAAAATACGGGGACGTTGCACGAGTGGCGATACACGAAGTGCCGGACGTTTCAGCCGAAGAGGCTGTTCGCATTTTTGTCGAGTTCAAGCGAATCGAGAGTGCTATCAAAGCCGTTGTCGATCTAAATGGACGCTTTTTCGGCGGTAGGCAAGTGAAAGCTGGCTTCTACTCCAGTGAGAAACTCGACACTTTTTAATGAATAGGTCGGACTTGTTACTTTTGTATTATTTTATTATTGTACGTGTACAAAGACTAAGTGACTGATGTAATAAAGTAAAATGTTCCGGTACGTTGCCGAATGTCCGCTGGGGCTTGGCATAAGTAATCGGTATTACTCGAAAGCGTAGGCCACTGTTTAATTCGACTTGATTTGACTTAGTGAAGCTTACACTAAGTAATGCAAAATGGCCAAATGCAATGCCACTTGCATTGGTTTAAACAAATATCGCGAAGCAAGTGCAATACCCTTTGATTCAATACTTTTAATGCTTGATATTGTCATATTGAATAACATAGTAAACATGTTCTCCAGATTTTGTTCTAACATGTTCTCCAGATTTTTAGAAGGTAACTGATATTGTACAAACTCAAATTTTCTGTATCACAATGCAACAGGAAAAGGTACGGAAAGTTCGAATGGTAATAATGTTCTTCTAAGTACATAAGTATATAAATATGTATATCAAATTAGTATTTCTGTATAAAAGATTGTAAAAAGTTAGATTTATTTGAAACGCATTTTCTGAGGTGGTAACATTATCACAGTTCCGGCCTCATAGTTGTTTCTAATTAACAATTAAATATATTTCCGCTTCACGATTTGATCAATGCAAGTCAAAATCAGTGATTACTTTATTTAATTGGCTAGCGAAACTATCAAAGCTGAAGACCTTTTCATACCTAATCTTGCCAGCATCGCCGAATTTTTTAACGAGATCCGGATCATATATAAAATGAGCGATTTTGTCGGCAAATGCAGCGCCATACTCTTCGGCTGACTGCGGGTCAACTAAATACCCCGTCGTACCAGAAACAATTGTTTCCTTTGGCCCACCCGAGTTCTGTGCAATTACGGGCTTTCCTGCGTACATTGCTTCCAGTGGAACTATACCGAAATGTTCGTGAGGAGGTGTGTAAAGTAGAATTGTGCACTTACGGAGGAGAGAAACTTTGTGACTGTCAGAGGGGGATCGCAAAAATATTACTTTGTCACTAAGTTCTAAAGTTTTGACGAGTGTTAATAATTCCAAATAATGCTCAACATTCTCTTGGACCCTTGTATCATATCCTCCTGCCATAATTAAGTAGACTCTGTCATACTCTGCCCTAGAGACATGGGTCTTAAGCTCTGCCAATGCTTGTATTGCAATAGACAAGCATTTTTTACGTTCGTAGCGGTTGATTGACAATAAAATTATACTATTGAAAGGCAGCTCTCTATCTATAACACTTTCTAATGATACTAGTTGCGCTTTGTCAAAGCTGTTGGTATTCATAGACGGATACAAAACATCTGGTACAATGTCCAATCTTTTGAATGTATCTCCGAATACTTGGCGTGTGTATTCACTATTTACAAACACTTTATGAGCCATGCCAGTACTGATCTCTTCTACGTAATCCAATGGAATACGATAGAGTTGCTTGGCATATCCGCCTGGTTGAGAAAGCAGTTGATCAGGATGATGACAATAGTAAATGACATAAGGAACTCGCCATCGGAGTATGGGAATGCAGACAGACACTAAGTCACAGATGACAATCTTTGGCACTTCTTTTGAGAATATGATGTATAGAGCGGCGTACACCTGTAGATAGAAATTTTAAAATAAGAAAGTACTTTCATTCTTTACTATCTTATGATTAGATTTCAATAGATAAGCTTGCCTGTGTTCTTAATAGTTACTGACACGAGTCGAATTAGTGGTTTTACCTACCATTCGAATGTAAGCGAAAAGTGCGTGAAATCTGCCGAGAATGTGTCTGGGTATCCAGTCGCCGACAACAGTCACTGGAATGATTCCGTCCTTAATCTCATTGAAGCAGTGCTTCGGGTCATAGTGAGTTGTGACGAAACGCACAATGTGACCTCGTCCCTTTAATGCTAAGGCTGCGTCGACCACCAGTCTTTCGGCGCCCCCGATTCCAAGATCGGGATGGAGGAATGTAACATCAGTTGCCATTTATTTGCTTGCCCAGTAGTTGTCTTTAAAGTTAAAGCAATGTTGACACCGGCATGTAGATGCTAAATATGCCACATTTCATACACGGTTTCTAATATCACCCGGTGCACCCAGCTGTAAGAATCAAACGCTAGTGTCCTCTATCGGTAATTATGCGACACGGCGGCGGAGATGTCGTTGGATTGGAAAGGATATGCTGACGACGAGTGTCAGGAATTATATATCTAATTACATTTGACAGTAACAACACTTGCGACACTGACAGCAACACAAAAGTGTTGTCTACACTTTTCTATCGGTTGTTGAACGTATTTATGTCTGCAAATGCAACATTAGAAACAGTTCTCGGACGTTTGTTTTGTTCTTATTGATAACCTGCAAATCCTAATCCCAGAAAGTACAAAATCAGATACAGATTAAATGTTAGTGTGTTCGCGAGGATTTCTTTATCAGAGCTATCATATTTTTATGCTATCTAAGATGTGCGTAATGGGAATAATACAAGAATTCTTTTCACAGATTGTATAGACACATCGCTTCGAAATAGAGGAACAATACTCGCTCAACTGAAAATAGAATTGACTTGCGTGTCAGTGTTTAACAAATTTAGACAAAATGAACTTTGGAGTCGACTGGGACGAAGAGCACCGACAAACTTTATTAAGCGGTAATGCAGCCCTCGAACGCACCTCGCAATCAGTGGCAAGGTCGCAAGCAGTTGCAGCAGAAAGTGAACAAATTGGAACCGAGGTGATATCGGAATTGGGAACACAGCGGGAACAATTATTGAGAGCAAAGAGGCGACTCTCGGAAACCAGCGTCCAATTGAATAAGGCTCAGAGAATCCTTCACCTCATGCGCTTTCGCGTGTTAACGAATAAACTTATCTTGATTTTAATAATATTGCTGGAATTAATTATACTTGGTATAACTGTATACTTGAGATTTTTCCGCAAGTAATCTCATGTGCGCTTATTCAAAGGAATTATGACAATGTAAATAATATGAGTTGCAATATGTTACCAACTATAGTCTTATTTACTGCATTTAGTGTAAGTTAATGTTACTCAATTGGAGAATCGAATAACATGCCCAGTACGCGTGGGTATGATAGAAAAGTTAACTGTGATATTATTGAAATTGCTATGTCTAATACAGTATAGGAATATGTACAGTTCTGCTGGAGAGATTTGGTAGCATTTTTATTGATTCTACTCAAATAATGCAATGAAACATTCCTGACACTGGTTCAACTTGATGAATGATAAATAAATTGAAAACTTATTTAAAGCGACTTCTGTACTAGTACTCAAAACAGATATTGTAGTGGATGCATGCATGTGTTATGAACATTCTGTTTATGCTCCAACATTAAACTGTAATAAAAACAAAGTTACGCGTCCTTAATTTGAGATTTATTCTGTAACAAGCCCATAATCATCTGTAAATGTTCTGTACAAACAATGAAATATAATATATATACATATTTAACTGATAAAAACTCTATATGCTTTCAATTCCAATCACAATGGAACAAATTTTTAATTGTATATCGACGAATTCTGGCGCCTTTTCGAAGAAATTTTCTTTCGGAAATGTTTTGCATAATGTTTCTAAATTTCTTTTTTCCGTCAAATGCTTTGAGTGGTGTGAATCGGTGTGAATACAGCACAGCACCATATCGTTCCCTTCCCGCCGCTGTAGTCACAGTATAATATAATTATATAATTATACTGTGGCTGTAGTTACGAACCAAATGCACGAGTCCCCACTGTCCCCAGCAACCCCCGAGCAGTATGAGCCGCAACAGGTTGTGGTGTGTGGTGTTGTGTTGTATACAAACAATTCTCAGCAGGCCGTGTGTTTCTACGAATTTGTCATTTTAACAAACATAAGTAACAAAACTTGTCGGTGATTATTAAACATATTTCGAGGCAAGTATGAATAACCCACGGCCGGTGAACAACAGTGTCAGAAAGTGGCCAAAAAGAAAAAGGCCAAGTACAGGATCAATTGGTCAGTATATGTGCAAATACAAAATTACAATTTAAGATCTATGTCGCGTGATATATGATAAACATAGTTATTTGATTATAGAAATTAATGCATAATTGTATAAAAGAGTCACTTATTATTAACAAAAAAAATGCTTCATTGCAGATAAAAGACCCAAACACGCATCAGCAGATAATAATGCAGTACCATTAGGTCCCATAGAGGCAAATAATTTGCTGTCCATGCAAAAGAATCATATAACTGCTGGAATTCCTTACATTGGCTGGAAGCTTTTTTTCCACAATGAAGGTATGTGTAACATTATGAAATCATGTTGATCGCCTTAGTCAACATCAGCTTGCTAAACAATAATATAATGTTGCTAAAACTCCTTACACGTTTCTAGAATACGAATCTAGTTCTAATACAGTGGAAAAGATTCATGCCATCGAAGGATTTATTGAAAGGCACAAACATTCTTTCCCATTATTCTCGCCAGAAAACATACGATCTTCTATGGAAGTCGCTATTGATATACAGGAATTATACATGGATGAGCTTTTTTTGAAAGAGTGGCCAGACTTTCAGATCAATTTATTTGACAACCCGGAACACTCGTTGAACTGCATTAAGCTTGCAATACATCAGGTTCCATTAACAGTTCAATCATGACACAGGCAATCTTCTACTTTTTTAAATTTGCATAACATTTTATTATATTATGGTGTTTCTTAGATTTGTTTGCAATGCCAGACCATTTGCTTAAGTGGAGGAATGTCTGTATATATGAGATTTAGAACAAGAGCTCCTAACAAACATTGGTTTTGTTTTAGAACATTTTAGACACGTTACCCAAAGAAACTCTGGAAAAATTGTTCACCAGCATAAGTACTCTGCCAACAGTCAGGCTCAAGCTTTTGAATTACCAGCCAGTGGTCAGCTTACGTGATCTCAAGATGAGGTATTATGGTATGGCAAAGAAGTTCACTTCCACTTCTGTGTCTTTCTGTCTATTTTCTTCTTTGTCCACCTTCACACCAGCTGTTTTTGGCAGGAAAATTAATAGCTACAAAGGGTTGTGTCATAAGAGTCGGACCTGCCGAACAGCTGGCACAGTGGTTTGTGTTTGCTTGCGAGAAATGTAACATGCAACAGATTGTACGTCAGCTCCAAGGAAACTATACTATGGCGAAGAGATGTGATACATGCGGCGTATCAGAATTCAAAGCGGTCTTGGACTCTCCTCACATTAAAAGCATACCTTACCAAATTATTAAGATACAGGAACCTGTAACGGACGAGCAGGTTCGTTTCCATTCTCCTAACAAGGTAGACCGTAACGCGTATGATGCATTTAAACAGTTTACAGGAAGATAAAGGACAAGTACCAAGAACCATTGATGTTGAACTAGAGGGCGACCTTGTCAATCGATGTATACCAGGAGACGATATAGCATTGACAGGGATCGTGAAAATAGTATAGTATAAGATATTTATCAGTTGATTGAGCATTATCCTTTCAGAATTTCTAAACATTTAAGATCACTGTTTCAGCTGTTGGAAGAGAACGAAACCCCAGTGGAGGAAACCACAGCAGATGACTCATTATCGCTATATATGGAAGTAATTACACTGAGTAATAATAAGGATAAACATCAAAATAACATCACCATGGATAATGGGATGTCCATCAAGGATTACTTAGCAATACAAGTATGTATTTAGTTTCTACCATCTTTAGTTAATGTCAAAAGTCAATATTTTCTGATTTTCTAGGAGATACACAAGAGCCCAGATATATTATCACTTGTCGTGCATTCTCTCTGTCCCACTATACACGGACACGAGATGGTGAAAGCTGGATTGATCTTAGGGCTCCTTGGTGGCAATATGAAGCGTTCCGCTCGCAACGATGTTCATGTGTTAATGGTCGGTGATCCAGGCCTTGGGAAATCGCAGATGTTACGAGCTTGCGCGCGGGTCGCTGTCAGAGGTGTGCGTGCATTTTCAAGTTTCTGAATTCTGCAAATGGTACTAAATAAAAAGATCGATTATTTTAAAAGGTGTATATATTTGTGGCAATTCAAGTACGTCCTCCGGGTTAACTGTGACGCTTACGAAGGAAGCCGGCATGGACGACTTCGCGTTGGAGCCAGGTGCATTGGTTTTGTCCGATGGTGGTTGCTGCTGCATAGACGAATTCGATAAAATGTCCATGCAACACGGGGTAAATTGTTAACTTTCGATAACATTTTTGACTTAGTGGATGGTGGAAGCTGTGCACGCGTGAATCTGTACTACATATATGTATTACATTTTGTATGACACAGGCTCTGTTAGAATGCATGGAGCAACAAACGGTTAGTGTGGCAAAGTCCGGCGTTGTATGTTGTTTGCCTGCGAGATGTGCAATTCTGTCCGCTGCAAATCCCACCAATGGCCACTACGACAGAAGTAAAACGATTCTAGAGAATTTGGATATGAGTCAACCGCTCTTGTCCCGATTTGATTTGGTGTTTTTATTGGTAGATCAGCGAAATAAGGTGAATCTAATTTACTGTTGGTGGAAACTGAGAAACTAGTATGCAATATGCATACTAAGCATTTTTATACTATTTCGTACAATAGTACAAATCAGAGTAGTAAAAATTCACATTCATGCAGGACCTGGATGATCTACTGAGCAAGCACGTGATCGACACACGCGCATCCTCGAGCGTGTTTGACAGTGTTGAAGGGGCTGTAGATCCCAGTGAATCGCAGTTATCCGGTTTTCCCCATTCTTTGCTGAGGTAGCAGATATTTGTCATCAATGTCGAATGAGTAGGAATTCATACGAGTTTAAGTGAATGATTAAACATGTGTATATTTGTTTAGGACGAGACTACGATCGGCATCTGAACAACAAATCGACGCCATTCCGCACTCGATTCTAAGAAAGTACATATCGTACGCTCGACGGTACGTCGATCCTGTGTTAGCGCAGGAAGCAGCGAAAGTATTGCAAGACTTTTACTTGGAACTACGATCTAGCAATGGAGTCTTTTGCAATTTGCCGGTGTGCGCGCGGCAGTTGGAAGCTATGATCCGATTAACCGAAGTATGTACATTCATTTGGTTGTATGTGAAATAATAATAGAATTGAACTTAGGATAAGTAGTTTGCAAGGCTCTAACACGAATGGTAATAGATTTCACCAATAAGAGTCTTATTCATCCACAGGCGCGGGCGAAATTGGAATTGCGCGTAGAGGCGACGAAGCAAGACGCGCTCGAAGTAATAGAGATTTTGATGTGTACTATGATGAATCCGCCTGTGAATATTGGTTTGCAAAATGCTGGCTCATCCGATAATGGGAAAATTACTGACAGAAAAGTAAAACAACTTCCTATATATTCGTTGATCGTCTCACTTAAACATTACTGCGATAGGATACAAGAATGATTTATTTTAAGGTACAGACGTTTGTCAAACTATTGGAGAAGATTGTGCAACAAAGTAAGCAGAAACACTTTACAGCGACTGAACTGAAAGAAATCGCGGCCGACGGTGGAATTTTGGTAAATGATTTCATCCGTTTTGTGTCTCGACTTAATGACCAAGGCTATTTACTGAGGACTGAAAAAAATACGTTTAAGTTTGTCGGATGCTGATGTTGATTCGCGATAGATTTACGAGATATGCGTTGTGTACACGAAATAGATGTGCTACCACTATTGTTACGAAAGAGATGTATTTTTCGATAATAAAAGTATAAAACTAAATCCAGTTAAGTCTACAAATTTACAGTGAACATTCACAAATGTTAACACAAGTGACATTTACTTCATTTCTGATCATACAAAATTTCGAGTATATCGACATTTATCTGAGCTTTCGCAAATGGGCGCAAATTAATTACATTTACCGTTACGTTTCATAACAATGAGCTTTACATGGAAATCCTCCATAGATGTACGAGCAACAGCGAGGCCGTGGAGTATGGAAACAGTTAATTCTACAACACGGTAGTGTTGGCTGGTACTTGTTCGACTTGCAGCAGGTACCGTTCGGTATGGTGACGGTGCACGCTCTGCAAGGAAAAGAAACAATTGTTTTATAAACTTCACTGCTGACTACTAACGATCCTAATTTCATACCATATATTTAGAGATATTCCGCGTTAATACGAAAGGAACTCGGAGGTCGACGGAGGTATCATTAAGGCCCTATTGAACTGCGCAAGTGGAAGAAGAAATGTAAAAACTGTGCAAAGCAGATATTTTCGAATCGTACCACTTGATTCTGTTAGGGACACACGGTCCACCTGACCGGCCGAATCGCAACTCTGTACAAGCATCTTGGGGGGCATGCGGGCGGACAAGGTGGCGGGCAATAGGGCACACACTTTGGTGGGCATGGGCCACAAGGGAGCGGCGGTGTGCATATCGTTATTCTACAAGGCGGAGGGCACGGCATGCACGGCGGCGGGCAAGGCACACATGGTATGCACGGTTGCGGACAAGGTAGACACGGTACGCACGGCGCACAAGCTGGTCCGCAGGGTGAGCAAGGAGAGCCGCAGGGCAGACAGGGTGGTCCACAGGGCGGGCAGGGACTCGGACAGGATGGCATGCAGGAGACCGGCGGACAACACGCGCACATTTTGCCAACTCGATTGATATGCTTCCCAGGAATATGAGTTATTGGAGCTTATCCCTATAATTTCCTCAGGGGCCTCGAGATTTGTGGGACCAGAAATCTTAATACTCCGGCAAATTTTGGGGGAGACCGAGAGCGGCACGACTTCTAATTTAGCGCACGTGTGCCAAAAGCAACGGATTGTGTATAATAGACAACTGATATTCTGGGATACCAGCACTGATATAGTTATATATCAGTGGATACGAGCCACTCATCTGTCAGCCCCGGCCTTTGTTTCTAAACACATTTCGGCAGACCGTCGTACCGGCAAAAGCTTAATCGCGCGTTCGGCCCCGAGCAAAATTCCTCAAGAGAATGAGCTAATTCTACAAGTTATGTAAAGTGTGCAGCGACGCAGAGTGCGGCCGTTCAAAATTCTTGGTAGTTAGTGTGCAGAGCCCTTTTTTTCGGAAACACCATGCCGTGCGACGGAAAAAATCCCAATTGCGACAGGAGGCGTGAATTATTGGCGCAACTGAAATGTCTGGTCAGCTCCATGGACAGAAAGTAATCCTTGACTTTATACTCATAAGTATACCAACAGCGAGAAACTGAATTTTAATGTGACACGTTTGTGTGCATTTTCGCAGAAAACCATGCGAATGGGATGAACCGCCATGTCCCCGTCCTGTCGTGTGTCCCGTTTCCAATTGCGATCCTTGTTGTGTGAGTAATATGCATTCAGCAGAATTTGCAATGACTGATTACATATTCTGTTCGACACTTATTCCTTTTCTAAATTTACTTTCCTCATTTGAATCTTCCTATAAAAGATTGACATAATTGGACAAAGAATAGCAAAATCAATCGAATTAAAACCGAAATCTTTTTTTGAAACACGCCGATTCACATTTTAGATCCCCGTTCGACGGTGCAGGAGCTTCGAGTTACGTATGAGCATCATGTATCGGTGCGAATGCATCAGGAGAAACGGCTTGCAGGATAGATGCATGATGTGGGACTGTATGGGCAGACCAGAATGTATGACGAAGCTTTATCCAGTATGTGGACCGGGGCGGTGCGCTTTGCTGAAACTGACGGATCTGGGAGACTCGGAAGTGGCGCTGAGGAAGTTCTATTGCCTTGATCGGGCGAGAGAAAATGCATTAGCCGCATACTGTAGATTAATGTCATGCCGTAAGCCTCTTTGTTATCCGTGTTGCCCGAGTATATGTGGACCACCTTGCGATCCATGTTCCCCCTGTGGTCCTTGTGGTCCTTGTGGTCCATGCGATCCATGCGGACCATGTCCACCATGCGGACCTTGCGCACCATGTCCACCGTGCGGACCTTGCGCACCATGTCCACCGTGTGGACCGTGTGGACCTTGCGGACCATGTCCACCGTGTGGACCTTGTGGACCATGCGGACCTTGTGGACCATGTCCACCTTGTGGGCCGTGTGGACCATGTGATCCTTGCGGTCCATGTGGACCATGTGGGCCATGTGGGCCATGCGGACCATGCGACCCATGCAGTCCTTGTGGTCCGTGTGGTCCGTGTGGCCCGTGTGGTCCTTGTGGACCTTGTGGACCTTGTGGACCATGTGGACCATGCGCTCCATGCCCACCTTGTGGGCCATGTTTACCATGTTCACCGTGTTCGCCATGTCCACCTTGTTCGCCATGTCCACCGTGTGGGCCATGCCCACCGTGTTCGCCGTGTTGCCCGCCCTGTCCACCGCCGTGTCCTCCTCCATGTCCTCCGCCGTGCTTACCATGTACAACCGTATGTTGCACTCCTTGTCCACCATGTCCACCTCCTTGTCCACCACCATGCCCGCCAATATGTGTACCATGTTCACCGTGTCCACCGTGTGGTCCATGCGGGCCGTGCGGGCCATGTCCACCGTGTGGTCCATGCGGACCTTACGGTCCATGTCCTCCGTGTGGTTCAAGTGGGCCATGTGGGCCATGTCCACCGTGTGGTCCATGCGGACCATGTCTACCATGTGGTCCATGTGGGCCATGTGGGCCATGTGGACCATGCGGACCATGTCCACCATGTTACCCTATATGTGCGACACCGTGTTGCCTTCCTTGTCCACCAATTGCATGTTGTTCCCCATGTTGTTAATGTATTTAGTGTGAGTCCACGAACATTAGCAATGGCCACCTTTGCAAAAACGATTATATATATATATATATATATATATATTTCTGGAACCCCGTGTATCAAAATGTGCTTCGTCAATGTTCTTAATACGAATAGATGCAATGTGTATATTCATATAATAAAACGACGAAGGAATTTTCCGTACAACTCTGTGTGTCTGATTGCAATTTGCAGGTAATATTAATCGATTAGTAGAGTGCTTGGCGAGTAATAAGTGTAAAGTCACTCGCCAGCTCTCTTCTGACTTATGAAATATTATAGACTGTGGATTTTAATGGAAATTAGGCTGCTCTCCGATATCTAATGGAATCTCTCGAATTCTGAATGCACGTCTTGGTATTATCTAGTTTGGTATTAACAAATGTATTCAATACTTTTGGTCTAATCATGATGATATTCTAATGCACAATAAGTAACAATAAAAATTGATTCTTGCATACAAATCCACAGTCTAACTTATAATAAAACAAAACATTCCAAGCAATCACGTTACTCTTTTATTAACGTCCAATTAATACACTGTTTCTGCATGACTTTGTATGAGTTTTCAATCACTTTATTATGTACTTGACTATTCCACTGTAGCCTTTTCGACTTGCAGCGGGTACAGTTCTGGATATTGGCATCTGAGGAAGCATCCTGGCGGACATACTGCCCAAGGTTTCACCAAACATTCTGGCTGACCTTGACACTGAGTAAGTGGACAATCATCCTGGAGACCATCACGATGTACACAATAACATCGGTTGTATAAAACTCCACCGCGCATTTCTGGATACTACGAGCAAAAAATTTTATGATTATTGACTTAAAAAATGGGGTTTGAGTTACATACAGTAAACCAGCATATTCTTATCATTTTCCTTATGATTGGCCCTAATTCACACAAATTCGATAGACCTTTCAAAATTAATATGAAGGAAGTTATTGTTAAACAAGAATATTCTTATAATTTTTTCAATGGTTGATCCTCATTCAAAAAGTTCGACATTGGAACATGCAAAATGAATGTGAAAGAGAAATTCATATTCGATGAATTCCTTGCGATGGACCAAAATGAAACTATCGCTTGAGCGAGTTTTCGTATTACGAGTGCGAATGGAAAGGATCATTATAGTTTCTTATCGATTTGTAGACTTATTATTAGATATATTAAACTATCATACAAACCCAAACGTTTTTGTGTATGTCTTCGCATTTTTTCCCCTTTTGTGGTATGCATTTATCGTCTGCCGTAAAAGGTTTTTTTTTGGAACACGGCTCCTTCGCCTTTATGTCTCTAGGCTTCGCTTCCCTAAAGGGTATGGGCTTTGCCGCGTTTGCAGGCCGGTACTCGTGCCTGTAAGGCCTGGAACTGCATATCCCTGTCCTTTCTCGCTGTACATTCAATGCTTGCTTCCGCAGTTCCAGGTCATGGTAGCTAGAAAATCAATTGGTGCAGAAAACCGCCTTTCCCAAGAATTTCTTTAAGCTTGCACAGAATATTTTTCGTAAGGGCCTGAAGCTAGTGGCCAAATTTTCTTAGATTCGATCACAACATTTCTTCATTATATTTTTCTCGAAACTTTTTTTGAATGATTCACAGGTTTAGACTAATAAAAAGTCTAATCAAAGTTTGGCCAATTGTTGCAACTGTGTGCAAAGATTAATATGCCAAATTTTAAAGAGCCACCGAAAGATACATAAGAACATCTTTTTTTACCAACTATACTTTAATCGGCACAGCTAATGATTGCCATTAATGCTTGCATGCCAGTAATAAGGAAAGTTGCTTTAGCGAATGAGAGTAAGGGAAAGAACGAGAATTGGAGGACTACTAACCACTCTAGTGCGGTGACGGCAGCTTTCAACCCACATATGACGTCCGCGGGGTCAATGGTTTGCGTAGTCGACATATTTTTTTTACAATTTTCCAACAGTTGTCGAAATACTTATTAATTTATCGTGTGGGAAATTACGGGAAATTTTGAAGGGAAATTTGGCCTAGATTAAAAGGGACGGTACCGACATGTTACATCATTTTAGACTTTTGTTTCTTCAGACTGCATCATCCTGAAGTTAAGCATTCGCGAAAGGCATATGAATACAGGATGTCCTGTTCTAATCGACACACTTGTCACTGAAATCTTGCAAGCCATTCATATTCTTTTGTACGTGTTTGGATTTTGATAAGATGATCTTGGGTGCAGACGATAATTAATTTGCTTAAATGGCTTTGGAAAAACTGCAATTTATTTTATTAAATCAATTTTAGCGACACAAAATACCATTTGGTCGAATCGGACTATGGTGTGCAATAAAAACGAGACAAGGTTCTCACTGGAAATCAGATTGCGTGGTCAAACAATCACGTAAAAGTTTTGCCCTCAAAGCTTACAGAGTATCCGCTTTCGCGCATAGGCAATATCCATTTTCATTTTTCAATCGGAGCTAACTGTGTACATGTCAATATGTATGTATACTAAGGGCTGTACTCCACTCCCTAAAAGTGGAGGTAGGGAAAGTTGGATCTATTGCTTGCGTCTGGCCTATCAGTTGAGCGTAAGGTCTCGGCCAGGACTGTTGTTCCTTGAACAGGCTCCTTCTTCTCGAAAACGAAGAAGGTCAGCTTTCTACAAAAGGGAGTGTGTTAGTTGGAAGCGATATGGAATAGTTCTTGCTCTAATACTTGCAAGGGTCTTAAGTTGGTGAGTTACAAGAATATATTTTGTTGAGTAAGACTATGAAGAAGAGCTCGGAATGAATGGATAAATATAATTATTTTTAAAAGTGTTGACATAGAATATAATAGTATATGAAGTATAAATTGTAAATTCCCGATTTTCTAATTTAAAAAAGGACACCACGAATCAGGAGATTCGGTAGAGCCGCGCACCAAGTAGTAGTCGTTCAAGAGAGCCGGAGATATACTTTTCTCGATTTAAGGCTTTTCTCGAGTAAGACTTTGAAAGCTCTGGCATTATGTGGAACATTTCGGACTCGGAGACAACGCAGACTGGTGGGATAAGTGCCCTTAACAATGGGGTGGATACTCTCACCATATTACAAAGCTTTTTCGCCCAACAGAAGGACAAATGCAAGCAGATGACGGAAAATAGTAAGTTCACACTCTGATTGAAGAACATTTTACACTTATACGAGGGTTCTACACTTTGTACTTTTGATGCTTGGAAAGATTCCGTGCTTTTATTATCTTGCAAACATCTTAGATTTTTTAAAAGATTACCATTCTGCTGCAAAAGTGCAAAAACTTAGCATTTCATTCTTTACAATTTTAATATCCTTTTTGTGAACTGGTGCGCAAAAGAAATTATAGTTGCTGCAATTATTGCTTTAATGAATTTAACAATTTCGATGGGACAGTAGGTAAAATTCTATCAGCAGACCTCGACAACGAGTTGAAGAGAAATGACTCGTTGGCTCTGCTTCGTTGTCCGCCGTTCTTCGACGGGTTGCTTTGCTGGCCCCGGACCTTCGCCTCGAAAACTGCCAGTCTGCCCTGCCCGCCGAACTTACTCCTAGACACCGTTGCGCACACGTCAAAGAACACATTTCTGTCGAATGCCAGGCCAATGGCGACGAAAATGTGCCTCGATGACGGTCAGTGGTTCGAGTATCCGGAAAAGGATTCCTCGAGCAATTACAGCCTCTGCAAGTCCTATCACGGCGCAACCACCCATCGTTTGCTCGAAACTTTCGGCTTAGAAATGGAGAGATCGTCATTGTACTGGGAGCCTGACACGTCCCTTTTGAATGTGAGTCAAATCTAACGTTCAAATTAAAACTCGCACTTTAATCATAAACTAAACATATTCGAATAAAATTCGAGGCAACTCAAAGTTACTCCTCGACAATTTCTATAGGACAAAACTATACGATTAAGATAATAATAATGCAATTCTGATTATTATAAAGATTAATCTTACAAATAATAGGAATGGCTTCCGATCATAAGAACCACTTCGCAAATCGGCTACACTTGTTCCTTGGCAATGCTGGTGGTAGCACTTCTCATATTTTCCGCGTTGAAGTACGTATTTTAACTTATTGTATTTCAAAGACATTTCTCCAGTTGTTTATTAAAACACAAATATACGTTTTTGCCTTTAATGCGCTTTAACTTGACACTGCAGTACGCCAAATATTAAAGTTAGAGATGCAAGTTAATTAATTAATGTGAGGTATCCTTGATTGGAATCTTGGCTTTCTTATATTGTATGATGTCCAGTTTGTTCAAGAATATATCATTTATGTACAATTAAACTATTTGGCGTTTTGTTTTACATTTGAATATGTTTTTAGCATTAAAATATGATTGATATGCCACTTTATTGTATTTATTGTAATTTCTTATTTTATTATGGCAATTTTCGAAGTATTGTAAGTGTTAGTATTGCAAGTCTTGGATTTCGCAGGAAACTTAGGAATCCGAGGAACAGGCTGCACATGCACCTGTTTGCATCGTTTGTCATGCGAGCCTTTATGGCGCTCCTGAAAGACTGGATATTTGTCGATGGTGTTGGACTTGCCTGGGAACTTGTGGTTGTCGACGGCAAAGACGTCTTCATCAAAGAAAAGAATGTCAGTTGTTGTTGGAATTAAGTCTTAGTCCAAAACATTTCATTAGATGGCAAAATACAATTTGTCCATTTTGCATTTCTGACGATTCGCTGTAATTTTGATCGGCTTGTAATTCATCGACTAACAGGTTTATTACATTATGTTGGAAAATTGCATTTAGACGTGGATTTGCAAGGGAATTACAAGTGTCTGGCAATACTTCATTGTGGCCAATTACTCCTGGATTCTCATGGAAGGCCTCTACCTCCACAATCTCGTTTTCCTCGCGTTTTGCGCTGATACTGCTGCCATCACAATCTATATCTTACTTGGCTGGGGTATGATACTTCCATTACTAAATTCCACCCCCACTTACACTGATTTTGGTAAATTTCGATTATTTGTTTCGTGTTAATTCCAGCCAAAATCACAGCTTCAAGTACCAATTTGGGAATTTTATATTTTTGTTCTCTTTTCCGAATTGGTTAATTTATTGCAGAGATTTTCTCGTTTTTATTTTTCGTGAGTGAAGTTTGGTTTTTAAGTGTGTTCATGTGTTTCATATCTAATAATACATAAATCATGGCAGATACTTCTATTTAATTAAAGGCTTGCCGGCACTTGTTGTCATCCCCTGGGTAATAATACGAGCGACTGTCGAAGACACACTCTGCTGGACAACCCACAAGAATCCCTCGTTCTTCCTTGTCATTAGAATACCGATTATGATATCGATTTTGGTATGCTACTTTTAAAATTCGATTTACTGTATGTACAGAGTTGAACAAGCAGAATCGGCATTTAGAACTCATTATTAACCGCTTTTCGATCTTCTCCACTATGTACTCAACGTGCGCAGTTCAACTTTCTCTTGTTCATCAATATTGTGCGTGTTCTGTTCATCAAATTCAAGACTTCCGTCTATTTGCAACGCAAGAAAATGCAATACTGGTGAGTGTACTGGTACCGATCGGTGTTGTAAAGCCGGTTCAATTCAATGCAATTTAGTTTAATTTAGTTTAGTGTGAAAAGATTATTGGGTATTCCACCGTCATTATTGAGCAGTTTTGCCAAGGGGCCACGGTAGACTCTTGTGCCAAGTAGTACGAGTACCGCGAGGACCAGCCGAGGATGCTTACCCGAACTTTAGCCGTTTCCGATCGATACAAAACTCTCAGCTCAATTTTTGAAAAAGTTACAGCTCGAGGGATTAATTTACAAATTGTATACTAACTTCTGGAGCTCGTAAGGATTGGATGTTTAAAACTAGTGTTCAATTGCGGAGTGACAAACGAATCGATGAGCTCCTCCTCTTCGAAGTTGGATAAAAAGTGTTTATGAATTTTAGGAGATGGGCAAAGTCGACGTTAGTCCTGGTTCCACTGTTCGGGGCGCATTATACCCTCTTCCTAGGACTCTCCTATCACAGGGATCATCGGGTCGAACTTATCTGGTTGTTTTGTGACCAACTCTTCGCTTCCTTCCAGGCAATAATTATTTAAAAATCGCACCAGCTACTGAACCAGTGCCTAATTGAACGGCATATGTTGATGCTCCTCTTTAACTATTCGTAGGGCTCCTTTGTCGCCCTGCTCTACTGTCTGCTAAACTGCGAAGTGCGAACCGAGATGAAACGGGCCTGGTTGGCCAGGTGGCCCAAAAGGAAGCCGACCAGCTCGATTTCGGCCGCAGTTCGACAAACGAGGAAGAGAGATGGAAATATAAACAGTCGCTGCGTCTCACAGAACTTTGAGTTTCAGTTTCCCAGCACCGACGCTTCCTCAAGAAATCTCGGCATGGTTGAGGCGGTTAAGACTCTCTGAAGCGAGCGAGACCTTCACACCCTTTCGTCTTTTCTGCTTCTTAGTATTAAATGTTAGTACTTGTCGAATACTCAACTGCATATCTGCTGCAAGTACACGTGTATTTTATTTCACTACTATTTACCAAGAGAATGTTTAATAATAAATCTTTCCTGTTATGCAATAAGTAGAGTTTATTGCCCGTTCGGTTGGATTAATTGTGAACCCAGTCCTGTAATCTTTAGGCGCTACACAGGAAAGGAACCGAACAAAATCCACAGACTGGAAGGGTGTTGTTTATGTTTATGTATGTACGTTTAAGGTGGCGCACATTACCTATGACCGAGGATGGTCCGAAAAGATCGAAGAGATCCGAGCCCAACTAACAATAAATAGAACAAAAGCAACACTTACCCGAAATTGACACATCCAACCCGATGAATCCTGTGTTCTTTGTATAAAATACAATGTAAACTCCGACTCCACGAGTGTTCCTCCGCAATAAATACACTGGACGACTACATTGCATCGAATTGTGTAATGATACTCAATAATAATATTTAAAAACATGGACGAGTAATCGAAAATACATCAACGTACGATTGATTTCAATACAATAACGAATACTCAGTGGGCCAGATAAAACCGGAGATAAATTTGGCCAACCAATGTAAATCACCAAAGCAATCACGCTAACAATTTCCAATTTACAAAACGGATACGATAGATACAGCGCCTTTCAAAAGCAACATGGGGGCGGGCACGACGGCGCTAAACAACTGGGCTGGGGACAACAGTCTGGACCACGACTATACCATTTGTCCGTCTGCAACAGAAGCCAACATTCATTAATATCAATTATCATTAATCATAGCATTTGCTTTGGACGAGGAAGAATTATGGGAAGCAGATCTGAGAGTGAAGACATTAACACACCCCTTGCAGCGCAATACTCCGTCCGGGATAGTAGTGAAGGGTTTCAGGATAAATCTCTTTGAAGTTGGACTTCAAGTGTATGTCGGATGTGGAAGTATACGTAATAACCGGCCGCTTGCAAGGGAAGGTCCACGGTGGTTTGCACGCCTCGGGACTTGGCTTAACGTGCCACGCTTGGGGATCGTATCTGCAATCGTACTTCACGCACAGCATAGGTTTGCAGCCTCTCCTGAAATATGTTTTTAATCAGGCATTGATTAATCTTGGCTCCGCGGGCCAAAAAACGAACGACTGGAATTTAAGCGAGTTGCACTCGAGTTGAAAATCCAAATCCAAAGATTTATGGTTAACATTTAGAGGACTGACTCGGAGCAATATTTTAGTTCCTCGTAAAAGACAACTTGGTAGAGTGTCGCCCCAAGTAGTAGTTGCGCTTTTTGCATTATTTATTTGTATTGTTTACTTTTATTTATATTATTATATCAAATAACAAAGAAAACAATAAAATAATAAAATATAAAGTATAAAGGTATAAATAAGCTACAATAATTTTGTACGTCCACGTCGCGAGTTCATGGTAACGCTGAAAGAAGGTTGTACACTTTCGGAATTTGAGGGGGAAAAATTAAAAAAATAGTAAAAAATCGTACGGGACCGGTCCGGGCCATTTTTTGTTCTGGTAGAGACTGGCCAAGTGTACGGAACATCCATCTATATATACATAAATATTCCACTTCGAGAAACCAGTATTTTGGAATAAAACTCCCGGACCTCTAAAGGTTAATGGTAAAAGATATCAGATTACTCACAAGCAGTCCATTTTGGCAAAAAGACATTTTAGACGATTGAGCTCTTGTCCGGCGCTTGACACTCTGCAATTGGAGAATCCCCAATTCCCAATAGCCTCGGCTACGCCGGTTCCAAGCCCTGGCGAGTACTCCCAAAGACATGGGTAACCCGGCCCACAAGCCATTGTGACCAAGAGTTGTAATATTTGTAATGTTTCCTTCGCTTTTAATGCCGAGATTAAGGAACGCAGAATTTAAGCAATCAAAGATTCATAACCAAGACTGAGATGTTGATGTTACAGCCGATTTGAGTTGGTTCGGACGCCTATTGCGAAACAACTGAATGAAAAACATTTATTCATTTTGCAGGAGCAGTGAAATACATACCGTGTGCTCCAAATTGGCGAAATGTGTCGGGACATGTGAGAAAACAGCTATTTGAAATATTTGCATTCGCACCTTTTCAATTATTATATATACTTGAAACCTTGAAACCTTTTACAATTTTACAAATTAAAATTAATACATTTCATTAGAATGTAATCGACTGCTGCAGACTTTTTGGTTGAAGTTTGATAGTTCCCGAATAATATAAATTATGATCTGTTAAAGAAAAATTCGCCACACATTTTGTGAAACACCCTGTATATTAGACATGATCCAACCACCCGATCGATCATTTACCGACGTCGCGTCACACGGGGTTGCTAAGAAACCACCCTTGCGCTTGAAGAAGTACACAAATACCAGCAAAAATGAATTCACTCGATTTTCAGGCTAAGCAGACACATGCCCGGGAGAAATATAGTGTAAACGACATTGCCTGATAAAGAGGTGTAGCAAGGAGAACATTGCTTACTACTTATTTAAAGCTGCATGAATCCTTTAACAAAATATTGCGCCCGATTGACTTTCGTTGAGTTTCAACGACGTGCTCGTTATAACTATTCCGTACAAATTTATAATTTGGTGCACAAATTGCTTACAATAATGTACAAAGTATAATATTGTACAAAACATTATTAAGTTTTCGTAAGATTGCAAATTAATGATATTTTTCAATAGAGGCTAGAAAACTAGAACAGATTATTCGCAAGTACACGCGATTACTTCATCGTTCGAAACTCTGCTTTGTAGAATAGGAATGGATAAGTACGTGATTACTGGCCAGATTGGAGAAGGAGCGCAGGGAGTGGTTCTAAAAGCGTACGACACTTCGAACGAGCGAGAGGTTGCCCTGAAGAAAGTTTACGCGAAACGGGTGAAGGATGGCATACCCATTTCCGTTCTACGGGAGTTCAAGGCGTTACAACAATTGAAACACCCTAATGTACGCTTATCGCGACTTTTCAAAATATTAAAAATTGCCTAAAAATCATAGGAAGTCAGTCAGAAATATTGTTGAGCTGATATTGAAAAGTGAACAGCGTACTTTTTAACTCGCAGGTGATAGAATTATTGGACGCCTTTCCCGTGGGATTCGATTTTATCATGGTTTTCGAGTACATGCCTTCCGGCTTGTGGGAAATTATAAAAGACAATGATATATTGTTAAACACGCCACAAATAAAGATATATATGAAGATGCTCCTGGAAGGTGTGGCGTATATTCACGAGCAGAACATAATGCATAGGGTAAGAAATTGTGTGCAGTATTCTATACCAAAATGAAGTATAATTATTAAAGATAAAGTAATAAAATATATATAATTGTAGGATTTGAAGCCTGCAAACCTCCTGATAAACGAGAAAGGTATCCTAAAAATCGCTGACTTCGGCTTGAGCCGTTTAGCATGGGACGACGTAGCTAAACCATATTCGCATCAAGTTGCTACGAGATGGTACAGAGCACCAGAATTACTCTATGGAGCGAGATACTACACAGCCGCAATTGACATGTGGTCGGTCGGCTGCATTTTTGGAGAGCTATTAAATAAATGGCCATTATTTCCAGTAAGATATGCGCCGCACATTCTGTTATTAACCATTTCCTTCCAGAAAATCGTATAATTTTCCTTTGTTACATTTTACGTTACGAATATCTTGCAAACAAAATATTTAACAACTGTCGTGCATTTTTGTGAAGGGAGAAACTGACATCGAACAATTAGCAATCGTGTTAAGATACTTGGGTACACCTACCGTGGAAGTTTGGCCCGATTTGGACACTCTACCTGATTACAATAAGATTACGTTTCCATATAACAAAGGCGTCACATGGGAGAGCATCGTTGAAGAAGCCGAGCCAGAAGCTGTCGATCTTATCAGTCATATTCTTGTCTACAATTCTTCGAAACGCTTGACAGCCTCCGAGGTCCGATGCCAATACAAAGACGAGAAAACGGTTTAGACGTATGAAAACATCATGGCAATTTACGTTTCAGGCGCTCCAGCATATATATTTCTACACAAAGCCATACCCCTCGTTGGACAATGTGATAAAGATACCAAGCAATCATAAGAATCAAGTAAAACCAAAGGAGATTGATACTCACACGAAACCAACAGTACTCTTCAAAAACTTGCTGGCTATTGTGTAACACACTTAGAAGGATTTGTTAACTTGTATATGTAAACTTGTTGCAATATGAGAATCTGTACTGAATTCGATGTTTCATTCTGTGATTATTTCATAAAACTTGTTGTACAATGTACAAGCAATCCATGGGCAATATTCATTCTTCCTAGATTCGGTTGCACGTACAAAAATGCTCGGTTCCGAAGATTATCATATTTTATTTCTTAAATAAACCACAATCATACAATTCCTGACTGATTTTTATAAAATGCAAGCAGAGTCTCAAACACTGTAGGATTGTAGCCACTGCTTACTGGCCTTCCCTGTTGATATTGCGCTTTGCTATATAATTCCATGGTTGGTCCAAACCACCAATAATTCATTAGACCGTCCTTACGGTCGAAATTCAACGTGTTCAATTGGAAAGCACCGAAATTATATTTTTGTCCGTTTGTTAGAACGCACTGCACTGTCACGGGTTTCGCCAATTCCTTTACATCCTTACCGAATTTCATGCGGGCGTAACTGGTAGCGGCTACGAAGGACTTTATAAGAGCGTGACTGAAGATTTGATCCTCGTTTACGGGCAACTCGGTGATGTTCTTTACGCACTCTGGGTCGAAGTGTAGGATGACAGTGTGAGGCTTCAACCAGCGAGACGTTTGATGGATCGCTGATAATGCAAAAAATTATTTCAAAATATCCACTTATACACATACATTTAGACTCAAACATAATAGATTTATCTCTTTAATAATCGGGAACTTACGGTATATAGTATCTTCTTTGTAAGTATCCGACTGCAATAAACCAAGCATGTGATGCAATGGATACAAATTTGGTAATTCACTTTCTTCGTGTGCAGATGGATTTTTAAATAGTTTCTCAGGTGTAGACGAAGTTATCATGAAGTCAATGGTTGCCTGTAGGTTCAAAAGATCCGACCCATGATCTACAAGAAAGAATAGTCTTTGTGTACAACCATACAATTAAGTACACTGTGTGTTGATTGAACCTTTAATGTGACTTCATATGTTTCCTACCTAGAGTAGTAGACATATATCCATGTTGTACAATATTTCTGTGCTGAGCAATGTGTGCACCACTCAGAATTTCACAATATTGCAACAATTTCCTGGCTAAATTGTTCCTGCAATATGACTGTCATTCAACACAATGCTACAAAAGGTCAATAAACTTTATAATCACATTGCAATTATAATTCAATTGCTACCATACATTTTCCTTGTTCGTGTTATTCCATATCCTCTTGGAAATACCCAAGCAGGCCGTTCGGGATCTTTTTCTATAGGTAATTTTTCTTGATGTGCATCATAAATACAGGCTGTTTCAATCATTCTGAAAAGTGTGTTTCTCACTTGTATTTTACACCCATATCCTCATATTATTCAGGTGATAGTATTTTAATATGATCATTTAATGGAAGACAATTTGTGTTTATGCTCTTTCATACCTTTCAACAAGCTTATGATTGATTTCAGGATTAAGCTTCTTCAATTCCGTAATATGTTCCGGGAGCTCATTGCTTACTAATATTGTTTTTGTCAAAGCCTGCGCCTGTATCATGCCTCCCTGCAAGACAAACTTGTCATTGTACATAAATGCGCTTCTCGCATGTTTGTTGATTTCTGGTTCTGCTCTTTCGAACGCAGGATCTCTGGAAATAGATACAGATAGTCTCTCATTGCTCTTCTACTAATGACAGAAGATTTAGTAAATTAACTGTGCTGAAACTTTCTTACCTTATTCTCGGTGGTTGTGGAAACGCGATTTCGACGGCGTCATCGATTTTTATATTCAAACCAGATAATATTTTCTCCGCTTTAGTAGGTATCACAACCCGTTCAGATTGAACCTGCCAAATATATCTGATCATTCTGCCTTTGTGTTGCTTGAACAATATCTGTGAGAGCTTCATTATTGCTGTTCTGGAAGTATAAGTTGAACGTTAAAAAGTTATATATAAGTTTAGCACAAGTTCAGCAAGAAATAATTTTGAATTCATCTACAAAAACACAGTTATCACATATCCAATGTTTGTCAATCAAAACAATTGTGAGAATTAAGTAGTGTAAATCTAGTACATACGTTTTGCTAAGCGAATAGTCGGGTATATATTTAGAAAATTAATAAAACTCTAATATTAAGATCACATCCACTTCACCAGACTACTGAAAACATAACCAACATTTGTTTTCCACTTTTTGCGGCACATAAGATATTTGCTGCCGCTATGTTGAGACACTGCGCAATTGCAGATGACTATTTTCTATGTTCACCTCATAGAAGTTCCATGAAGTTACGATTCTATGTGCCGCTTGTTCCTTTTCTGGCGGCCATTTTAATTCACCACTGCACGATTTAAAGTTATAATTGATATTCTACTTATATCTTGCCTCAAATGCTTATATACGCTAAGATGAATAGTTAATAAAACTTATAAAAAATATACACTCGTCGTAGATGTCACAACTTCGTATTTTATTGATTTGAGTAGAATATTTTGAAATGAAGGAGATTCAACCAGATTCGACTGAAGTTAGCAACTGAAGACAACAAATGGCGGGACAGATGGCAGCACTGGAATACGTACGGTCACGAATCCATGCGTTCGACTCTCCGACAATCTGTAACCAATGGTTGTTGTTCCTTTTCGGATTTGCATGGCGTGATCGAAGGTAAGTCGAGGAAGGAGACTTCTAATATTTTGTCGATTATAATGGTAGGACGCTTTCCAAGCCTGCGCTTTTACCGTATTTAACTTCGTAAATACACTCGTCAAGTAATGTTAATATCGGTTAAGCGGTATCTAGGCATTTAAGACTGACATACGTGACGAAGGTGCGTGACACGTTGCCGCAAACGTGGTTAGATTTCTTCGTGCAACGCCTGCGTGACAACTGCACTGAGATCTTGTAGTCGAGCGATACATGCACACTGCACATCCGCAGAAATGCGATGGACAAAACCTTTCCGACAAATTTCTATGCTTTGTCGACGTTCCAACGCCCGCAATTTTTTCATATGCTACATAACCGAATAGACTGGGTGGGAGATCGTTTGAATTACATGGAACCATGTACACTACTATACTCCAAACATGCTTGATAGCATAAAGCTAAATATTGCCATTTCTTGGCGCGGTTATTTTGTATTCGGCATATATATATTGTTCGCAAACAGAAACATTGTTTTCTAATTAACTTGATGATCATCTAAAACTCTAGGAGAGATCCGAATATTCTCACCGTAGTCATTATTTCCAGATATTTGTTTATTCTTTTTTTACATTATTATTCTGCATAAGACAATAGGACACTGGTGAAAAGTACATGGGAAGCTTAATATTTTTAACTGAGAAGATTTAGCTTTAAAGTTGAATTTTACATATTGTTGGAATGATCTTCAATGCCGATAGTATATATTTTGTGCGAATCGTAGGGTTGTTACATGGATAACATGACAAATGTACATTGTTGATACTGCGCTGTACAACATAGAATAAATAAATAGTTTAATATATTCTGGAAGGTAAGTTTATGGCAAAGTTGGCATTCAACATTATATGACATTAGTGGAGCTTTTAACTTAGTTGTATGTCAAGCGAGAACATTGAACATTTTTCTCTAAATTGCTCAAGGAGTGATTTCTTTTTCAGACAAAATAAACAGATCAAGAGAAACAGCCCACCATGCCACAGAACGAGTATATTGAGAGGCATCGCAAGTTGTATGGGCGACGCCTGGACTATGAAGAAAGAAAGAGGAAGAGGGAAGCCCGTGAGCCGCATAAGCGTGCAGAGCGGGCACGTACCCTACGCGGCATAAAAGCAAAGATATTCAACAAGGAACGCCGAAATGAGAAGATACAGATGAAAAAGAAGATCAAGGCCCATGAAGAGAAGAAGACCAAACAGAAATCTGAGAATGTTCCTGAAGGAGCGTTGCCTGTTTACCTGCTGGACCGCGATGTCACACAGCGGGCCAAAGTATTATCAAATATGATCAAGCAGAAGCGCAAGGAAAAGGTTGGCAAATGGGACGTGCCGATACCGAAAGTCAAAGCCCAATCGGAGTCGGAGGTCTTCAGGATTATGAGGACAGGAAAAACCAAGCGAAAGTCGTGGAAACGAATGGTCACAAAAGTTACGTTCGTCGGCGAGAACTTCACGAGGAAGCCACCGAAATTCGAGAGATTTATCAGACCAATGGCATTGCGTTTCAAGAAAGCACACGTCACACATCCCGAATTGAAGGCAACATTCTCCTTGCCAATCATCGGAGTGAAGAAAAATCCCAGCTCGCCTATGTACACCACCTTAGGCGTCATTACTAAAGGCACCATTATTGAAGTCAATATATCGGAATTGGGTCTTGTGACGCAATCGGGCAAAGTCGTATGGGGAAAATTCGCGCAAGTGACGAATAACCCGGAAAACGATGGTTGCATTAATGCTGTACTACTTGTGTAAATTCACTTGTGAATAATGACTTCGCTTCCTTTTGTATTTGTATTTATAGAAAGAAAGCCAAATAAAATACATTAGGCTAACATCCAGGGTGTTATTATTCATGCAATCCTGGCAATTTTTAATTGCACTAGATTCGCAGAATCGGACAAACAACTCACACATGCATGAAACTCCCGAAAATATTTTTCTCACTGAGAAATCAACCATCTCTTTTATGTGTTACAGTGCTACCGTGACTGGGAGTAACATTTCATCATGCAGATCTTCGTAAAAACCCTTACGGGGAAGACCATCACCCTCGATGTAGAGACTTCCGATACTATCGAAAATGTCAAAGCCAAGATCCAAGACAAAGAGGGTGAGCAAAATCTGTCCTAAGTTGTTTTTGAGAAAATAACAACAATTGCATAAGAGTTCGAAATGTAATTTTAGTCTGCCCATAAGGAAATCTCTATTTATATGATTATTTTTCTATGATTATTTCACAGGAATTCCCCCAGATCAGCAAAGATTGATTTTTGCTGGCAAGCAATTGGAAGATGGCAGAACGTTGTCTGACTACAACATTCAGAAAGAATCTACCCTCCATTTGGTGCTGCGCCTTCGTGGAGGTGCCAAGAAACGCAAGAAGAAGAACTACTCGACCCCAAAGAAAATCAAGCACAAGAAGAAGAAGGTCAAGCTTGCTGTACTCAAATTTTACAAGGTACGACGCGCCTAAATATCATACAAAAGTTCCCTCAGTGTATACGTGTTTTCATGGTATTAAACGTGTACTTATGTTGATTTCAACAGGTCGACGAAAACGGTAAGATTCACCGATTGAGGAGGGAATGCCCGAAAGATCAGTGTGGTGCCGGCGTCTTCATGGCAGCCATGGAAGACCGACATTACTGCGGCAAGTGTGGATACACCCTTGTATTTAACAAGCCCGAGGACGAATAAATGTGTATCTTTCTTATGATTAAAGGTGTTGTTTAAATACCATTTACCATTTTTCTTCAGTTTTGCCTTCGCAACGGTCCCGTTGTACTTCTTTCATTACCGCTTCTGTTGATCGACATAATCGAAGACATCATTCATTTTATCAATTGAGGTGGCTACATCTGTCATTCAATTTATCAACATTCACTTTTTTCAGCTGAACAGAAATCGTATCAGCGGACAGCTTACTGGTCCAAAAGTCATTCTTTAAATTCTATTTTTGAGTTTGGGATTAATGATTGATGGTGGAAACGCTGATAATGTGTGAGTCAGATTTTCCATTTTTAACGGATTATTGCGTATTGGTCGCCAGCACACTTGAAATAGACCTTTGTTCCTTTACGGTAAGATAAGGGAAATGATAAATAAGAACATTCAGATTTCATTCTAAAAATCGTCTATTCCTCCACACTAATAACAGACTAAATTACACGATTATCATATTTTTAGTACTTCAATTAACATAGTATAAATACTTCGAAAAAAGAGCTAAACAAAATTTAAAGACCGAGTCCTAGAATTGTGAATACGTGCTAGTTAATTGGTGCGCACTCGAGTTTGTAAACATAATTGGCATCACAGGGCATTTTTAAGTCTTTACCTATCCATACACAGTATACAGGCATAAGAAACATTGATAACATCATTATTATCGATGCGAGAAGCCTGAAATTCATTATAACAGTAATACTTTTCAATAAAATACTATACTACGATGCTTACATTACTCCCCAAGAAGTCGTTCGCTCTCGCTTTGTACCTATTCATTTTTTTACAACTCGGAATTACTTCTCCGATCGCTTTGCGAATGAAGACTCTTCATATTTGGTTTTAACACGGAAAACATCTTGTCGGTTGCCGTTGGATGAATGCTCATTTGCAGCTCAGTCAAGGATTCCTCTGTCTGTGATAATACGAAAGTTTTTTAAACAGTTCTTTGTACAAAAATATTAAGAACCGAGCAGCTAAATATACAACTCACTTTTCTAAGTAATTGTGCAGCAGTGTGCAACACCCTTTGCCACTTTCTCATCTCCATGTTGTGTAAGCTTTCCTGCTGTTGCAATAAATTTATCCAATCTTCTTCAGTCTTTGGCGTGTCTCTAGAAACAAACGAATGAGAAAATGAATAAGAATGAAATAAGAATTAATTGAATCATTCGACTCTTTGACGTGAATCGTGACCGATGCTTACTTTAACTTATGGAGATCCATGATTGTGTAAGCGGCAGCTTCTTCCAATCCCCATAACTTGTAATATAACAGTCCGTTTATCACCATTAAACATAGCACGGCAATCAGTAGCATTGAACTAAGTATTATGTTGGAATCTGAACGAGTCCCAGGAACTGTACGAACAAACGACACGTTTTACTATTCGCTGGATTAATAGAAGACATTATACGCTAAACCATGACATTTAAAAAGCAGAGTGTTGGTGTGCAGTTCTCAGGTTTCAAATTTACCAGAAGTATTTCACGCTCAAAGTCATACATGTGTAGAATGTTAGGTAATTGTAGGATGAGGGTTAGCCACTGTAATCTGGACGCAATGGAGCGGAAGCCAAGTAAAGGAACCAGTGAAAGATATTGGAACGAGCGTTAAATCGAATCTAGCATCTGCGCAAAAAGGGCCATTGGTGGGTTTTCCGCGCGAATCTAGTCGACTTTCGAGAAGTAGAACAACGATTACCAACAGTCGCCAATATTTGTAGGAAAATTGCTAATAGTGAAAGTACCCAAGCGAACAAGCTCGTCGGTCAGAATCTACGGGAGTAACGATTATTGGTTCACTACAATGCAAAAAGGATTGCAACGGCACTGGTGAAGCCACACATATGTAACAGCGGTAGTCCTCATAGGAGTTCTTTAATATTAGTTGTTTTCTTTTAAATACCAATGTTATTATGAATGTGCGGTAACTCTGGAGGAAAGACTTGGTGACTGGGCGAAGTGTGGTCTGGAGAGTGCGTGTGCAAAGTAGGGCCAACTCCTGTCGCACGTCGTCGCCTTCTCGCTTTTCTTTTCAAGCCTCCGCTACCACTTCCCTCGTCGCACTCCTCTGTTAATGCTTTAATGAGGCTGCCAAAGTACTCATCCAACCCAGTCCAGCAATTTTTCTCAATTACACCTGCACAATTTCATTATTGTTACTACCTTGAACCGCAACCACGAGAGAATTTTCCCTCTCGCTGTATGTCGAATTGATAGTCACCTTTTATAAAACTCCATACACTTTTTTTGTACTTTATTTGAGAATATATAGTAAGGTTTGTTTCCTCGTCTGAAATACTGGTTATGCAGTAATGAGACGCAACACTGAAGGAGTCTGCATAAGGAATACCAGCGTTTATGCTCTCCACATCGATACTGTACAAATATCCTGGCCTGCTACACGGTAGCATTATCTGACAAAGAGTAACAATTAATCTTAACACAGAGCGTGTCTAACTGAATGCCAATATAAATCTGTGGCACCAAGTGATTCTTTTATACTTGGTTCTTTGGTTTCCCGAGTACGATAAGATCAGCACCTCTAGAGTTTGTGTACTCTTATCCTGTACTGCTGTATTATATACTCTTAAACATGTTTAAGCTGACTTTTGACATACTATACCTGCGTTTCTGTAACCTGGCATGTTCTAGGTCCAATAGATTGCGTTAATGCGACGGTCAATGTGATCGTGCGCATCTTTTGACCAGTTAGATTGTCTTGGGTCCATGCTGATTGCACTAAATCTATATTAAAAGTTTTAGGAAATCGTTCCTATAATGTACATCTGGTAACTCAATAAAGGGGAAATGATTATATTACCGGTCGTTTTCCGAGCAGTGTGAAAATCCAGGAAGAACTTCGACTTGGTAAACAATAGCGTAAACAGTTGATCAATGTGAATGGGAAAGGTAGCCTTGCAAATCTCACGGCCTTCATGCAGCGAAGTGCATATTGTTGGATTCCGCAATGCTATTTTCACAACTACAATCAGAAGTTTCACTTTATGCTAGGGTGCTCCCTTTCAAAGAAGTTACTTGCGAGTTGATGTATACAATCGAAATGTTTCGGGTAATGCGATCTTAAATGTAACTGTGAACATACGTCCATGCTTTTCCGCTTCGCTCTCGGTCGTATCACTTAAGTCAGTTGGATCAGTAACAGAATCAACTTTCAACGGTGGCTGCAGTTGTGGCTCGGGCTCTATCACTGGCTCCATAGCAGGTGAAGGCGCCGCGCTTTCTCCACTGATGACTTCCACCTTCCCATAACAGAGGATTTAAAGTTATTGTTGGGACTTTGCAACTGTTGCAAAGGTTCTGTTCAGGTCCATTTATACAAGTTGCCCACCTCGGAGAAGGAATCAACGGACAAACGTGTGGAGAGCTTCTCATCATCCGCTGGTGGTAAAGACGGCACATAGTCCTCATCATCTGAAGTCAACCCTAATTCATTCCCATAACAAGAATGAACAAGTTGCCACAATTCAGCAGTACTCATTGGCTAAAAAGATACGCTCTGTTATCACTAGCAGCGAATGTTGCTTGTTGACCATGATTGAAACAGTGTAACCTACTCTTGGTGCCCATTATGTCATGCAAACGAAACTGTAAATGTTTACTTTGACTACGGATAGAAATTGAAATGATACTTCAAAGTATAGAGTAACGTGACTACTGAAATAAATTGAGTGAAACTAGGTATTGTATGGTTAGGAAGACTGGTTCCCAAAGAAATGGTGGTAAGAAACATAGATCTCAAGGTGACACTGGTACACAAACATTTCCAGAGATTTCCTATTCGCTTAAGTTTCGCAAATCTTCGACAGGAACTGCCGGCTTTATTCAAATAGGCTGTATGACAGTTTAATTGGAGTAAACGGAACTTGTCGCGTCTATCAGAGATGTGCAAACGGAAAAAATCGTTGGAATTGCTGAAGAATCAATGAAATCAAAGTAACGTAAATTTAGAGTTGAATCGAATAAACGGGAGTGGTGAATTATCGTACCTTTCCGATCAGTGCGATTTGCCATACACGGAACAACATCATGTACACTTTATCCCTTGCTCCAAAAGACGTTAAAAAAAATTTGTCCGACTCGGTACATATTGATATAGCATTAGGTATGACAAGTGCAGTTTTTTCTTTGGTAATTGATGTAACATCTTTCCAGCGCAGGGATACCACAGTTTCCCAGCTGAAGATATTAGCATAAAAACATACATAATTCTGAGAGACATAGAGTCTCCCATGGGCCAATATTTCACGCTGCAATGCGCACGAATAGTCTACAAATTACACATATATTAAGTCTGTTTCCTTAAAATGCAAGGGGGGTTGAAGTATGATAATGATTCTTTATTGAATCGGCGAGCCCTATGACTTTGTTAGCTAGTGTTAATCACACTTACCTAATTGCATTAAATTCTAGTAATTTGAAGAAAAGCAAAACTCTAATACTTTGATAATGACCAATACAAATGTTTTCAAATTCTAGTACTAACAAATCCATGAATCGCAAGCTCTTTCATTGTTTCAAAGGTTTGATGCTTTATGCCTCGCGTTAGTAATAAATATTATATCTTACCTACAACTAATCTCTCATCGTCTGGTACATCTTTAAATATCCGTTTGAAATCCTCTGATCTAGATTTGTAAGTAGGGTAAAGCACACTGTACCACGACGTTTTCTTTTTACTTCTGTCGCTGCTGCGAGCCTCCTTTTTTACGTCATGCAAACTTTTTGATGTCTCCCCGCACTCGGCCGATCTAAGTACTACATCCTACAATTTTATGATGCAAAAATTACTAGTGGAATTAAAGCTGGCTAATCTACATCCGTCGACACATTCAATTGTTATGTATGTATATATTCATGGTTTATAATTATATCAATCTCTTGCTTACACCTTTAACATTATGAAATGCCATTTGCACTGAGCTATACACCAGAATATTCATGCATTTAGAGAGTTTAAGTTTAATTGTAGGTAATCTATAATATATTTCAGATTGATCGTGTAGAATTACTATAGGTTTTTCGAGATATGCAAGTTTGCTTTAGTCTTTTATGTTTCACTAAAATCCAAATAAGTTTCCACTGCAAGTCTTGTACATGCGCTATAATAGAAATGCTAGACTACAGTACTTTGGTAGTCTTAGAGGGCAAACTAATGAAAACATTTGCATCAAACATATTCTGCTGTATACTGTGAAGGCTTGTAGCAAATATTAATGCTGTAGAGCAAAATTATGCAGCTGTTTCTCATAAGAACTTAGTGAACAATATCTGCCTTCCGGTCATTAGTTTTAATTTTCGAAATGATTTATTAGAAGACACGAATATCCCATTGCTTTTGTGAATCAGACTTTCTATAAGTAATGTAATCAGGCCGTAAGCAATCACATAATGAACATATAAAGCACCTACTCCTTATGTGCAGAGTTTGATACTCAAAGACTTAGTATCACCTTTGGTGTTAAGAAAGATAAAACCAAATGTATTGTGTACCTTAGATACAACTATTACATACTTCCATATATTATTAAAAAGTTTAATTTCGTTTGCATTTCATAAAATGATATTCATACCTTAATATAAGAAAACATAAAAGATATTCACCTTTCTTTAACCAGTGCATAGAGCACTTTGCAAACATTAGTACCTCAAAGTTAACAGTACATTTAGATACTTCCACCGTTCCATAGAAATATTACGGATCAGTATTTAAAGTTTAGACTTTGATTTAAAGTTTGGATTTACAATCTCTCTTATACATACAAAACTAAACTGTATCCTCTTACTTGTGAATGCTGGTCATCCGATTTGCTCGCGTTACTGGAATCCCGACCAGTAGAGTCCGAGTTCAATCTGACATACTCGCGTTTGCTTTGTGATCTTGGACTAAGGCGCGGGGAGAGATTCGGGCTGGATATTGGGCTGCACCTTTCGCCACCGCCACCTCCTAGAGATGAGCTTGGCATAGCATCCATCGGTGGGCCATTGGTCAAACTAGTCGCCGAGCCCTGGCTACCCAGGCTCGACGAATTGATGCTATTAATCACCTCGTGACTAGATATCAATAAGTCCTCTACTGACTTATTCCTGTGGCAAAGGGGAGTGCAAACAAGATTAGCGGAAAGTCGTTGCTCCGTCGCGAGTGATAACATGTAGCAGAGTATAGAGAAAAAAAACAGAAGCTTTCTGTCCCTGGTGGTACCTACATGTTCGCTATGGAGTATTTCTGTGCGGGTTCCACTTCACAGGACATAATAGGTGTACGATAGTGCCAGGTGAGAGAGCTTAATACATCTGTCAATTGGTCGAGCGTTGACAGCGGTTCGCCAAGAAACAACCGCGGAGAGGAACGTACGAGACTGTTCAGCAGGCAAGCGGCGTCGGGTACCTGATGCCAGTATACCTTGGAAGTAAGGTACACTCGTAATGATCAGGTAGCGCGAAAGTGCAGCGATAACACTGGGACATCTCCGATAAAGGGAATCTGCTGCTGCCACCGAGCGTCAGCCTTCTAGATTTCGGCCAGCGAGCGAATTGACGTCAATGCCGAGATCTGATCAATCCTCATCACTGCGCTTCTATTACGAGTGTGCTGGAAGAAATCTTATTTTTCACTGAGCAAGCTCGTCGAGCACGCAACAACGATCCAAACAGCGGACTGTGAACTTGCATTCAACTTCCACCAATGTATCGGTCCAAGGTACAACATACTGCAGCAAAACGATTATAGATGTTCCACCGCATTGCTTTTGCTATATTTCCCCTCTCGCTTCAACCTCCAGAGCTTCCGCTACCGTGCGCTTCTGTGCGCCTCCTGCTTGCGCGATCTCCCTCCCCCGTTTACCTTTCAAGCTGCTTCCCACCTGTGCCGAGCAAAAGCCGTTGGGCCAATTTCGAACGAGACACGCCGAGTCTCGAAGATGCAACCGCGTCTATTTCGCACACTTGAGTAAACTAGGTCTCATCGGGCAGGCAGTCTCGTCAGGACGACGTCAGGACTGGTCAGGACCCAACACGTCGCGTCTGGTAGAGCAAACTGTAAAAGAAAACCCGGTTGGAAATGAATTGAGTCCTGACGAAACTGCCTGCCCCAACAAACCTACTCTATCGCAAAGTTAGACTCGGCTGAACGAAATAATAGAACGACGTTAATGCATTACAATTTGAGAATATATTGTCGGGTTTTACTCACTTGTTAGACTTGACACAAAATTCCTGAACCCTTTGTGGCTTTCTTACCAAAGACAAAGCAACGTTTTGATTTAATTTCGCGCGCGGATTGCCGTCCGGGTAATCCTCCCGTGGGAAACTTCAGACGGGATCAGACGGGATTAAAGCGGATATGCAAATGCTGGAATTTCATACTTTGCCGGTTGCCGGTAACATTTGGACATGCGCGTCGACAGCATCCCTCGAGCTCTTCGCTTCGTTTGTATTAGGGTTTCTGCAAGTTGCATACATACTCATGCTATCTACTTACAACCCCACATGGACAGTGATACATAGGGCATACATAGATACGTAGTACATATATATGCTGTCCTATATATTTAGTTCAGCGCATTCTGTCTGTCTGAACCGTTCCGCGTATCCAGTGCGAAAGTTTATACAATATTCAATATCGACGTTTTGGCGTCCACTGACATATTCGATCTGTCCATAGAGTTGATTCCCCGACACAATAGCACGCTCGTGTCACCGTAGATCGCGAAGATGCGTCTCGAGCTCATTTCGCACTTGGACAATGGTGGTGTAGGAGTGAAAGACTTGTGAACTGCAGCTAAAAGACACACAGTTGCCGAAGGAGGCTGTCGTTTTCTACGATATTACTCTGCCTTCAGATATTGTCCTCTTTTGTCAAAGAAAATATACGAACTGAATAATGAGAATCAATGCAGCAAAGATGACAACCCCGATCGAGGAGCAAATTGATCAGAACTTGAAAGTACGTTCTCTAAGATTTCTTAGTACGATTCCCACTCTGCTTTTGGGAATTGTCAATTGGTGAATTAGTTTTGACAGTCGAGACGAGAGGACGAAATTATTGGAAAGAGTTGTGTGTTAACTTTGTGCATGTTTCTCAAGTGGTTGTGCGATGTGTATGGTAAGATGAGTAATTAAGTGTACCGTTCCACCGGTCGCCGAGAAATTAAAGGCTCTTTTCTTTTCCCATCGCCAAACAATTGATTGATTGTCATTTGCTTATGTTTAGCCGAATTCGTGAAAGAGATTTGCGAATCTATAGAGTATAGATTTTTTGTCGATGCGATTAAACAACTTTTGCATGCAAAGTTGCCAGAGACAAATATTCTTGCAACTTTGTGTTAGTCTTTTCTTGTTAATAGTTTTTGTGATGTATAAAACAAACTTAGAAGTAGTCAAATAAACGCAGTAACATGGGCAAAGGTAATAGTGATGTATAAAATCAATACAGGAATTGAGCTAATTATAAATCTGTTACAAATTATTGAAATTCAAATAGTTGCTTCACAGTTGCTTGATTCTTACTGACTTGGCAATTGAGAGTACAGTCATAATATAGCATTTTATAAAATTTCACACTTTAGTTGGTTGTTAACATTTCTCAAGATGGATTTTCAAAGGTGTAAAGCTCAATCAACTTTCTTTATTATTGAATGGAGGGGAGGAACTGACAAAACATTATAATAACTGAAAATGCTAATGAGTTACTCTAAATGACCAGTATTAAATTATTATAAAATGTAACCAACTAAATGAAGTTTTCTAAATGAGAGATAACACAGTGATTTTAAATATTCATCTAACTGGAAGAACAAATCTCCAAGTTACATACAAATTTTCATAGCAGAACAAAATTTGTCAATTGAATTAATGTAATCATCCACATCAATTACCAAGCAAAGGATCAATTATCTTGAACATATATCTAAAATACTCAAATTACTAGTTTCATTATTATTATATTCAAGTGTATTCTTATTCTTGCAAGGTGAGAATGGGAATGGTAGCAGTCAGCGATGGAAAAAGCAAACCAGTCTCTGTACGTTTACATTTATCCATGGAGGTATTGAAACTCCAAAGAGAAGATCTTGAGGTAAATGTTAGTTGACTTACGTTTCATAATTGGATCAGGTATTGGTACTCTTGTACCTAATGGTTTTGGTAGTATCATTTTATATAATATTAGATCCCACAGATGCTAATGCAAATTATAAATGGCCTTTATCCTTGTTTGGCCTTGCCTAGTAGTCTCTATGCCGTAGAAAACGCAAAAAATAGTTTGTGACACTCAGATTCCACAGATGGTGAATCACAACAAGCCACCAGTCGATGCGAAAGAGCGAATGGTTCAAATCACACGCCAAAAAGTCGGGGGACTAGGATTAAGCATTAAAGGAGGTGCTGAACATAAACTTCCTGTGCTCATATCTAGAATCTACAAGGACCAAGCTGCGGATCATTGTGGTAAACTTTTTGTCGGTGATGCAATTATTAAAGGTAAACAGATCTGTGTATTATGCCAATTATGGTATGCACTTTACTCCATTTGTTCAGATGAATAACAGAACTTTACCTTTCTTTTTCAGTAAACGGGGAGTACATAACAGCTTGCAATCATGATGATGCTGTGAATATTTTGAGGAATGCTGGAGATATTGTAGTCTTAACAGTAAAACATTATCGAGCTGCAAAACCTTTTCTACAAAAAAGCGGTGTGTTAATCGCGCGATTGAAAATGAAGTTGCTTTCAACAGCACTCATGAGCACATTGTAGTATTGATATGATTTGACTTCGTCCCGCAGAGAAAGAGGAAAAATTAGATAACGTCGCAAATGGGAGTGCAGAGGATAATTGGGGGATGCCGCCTAATAAGCAAAATAGTCCAAAGTGCAGCCACAGTCGAGACGAATCGAATGCTGCTGCCTTACTACCTTCTAAAAAATGGGTAGACATTGTAACAGGTACATAATCTCGATAATACTTGGGCACAATTGTTTCCCGTTTCGAGGAGGAAGTAGCATTGGACTACAGACGTAACTTGTTTCAGTCCCACTTATGATGGCGTATGTTACAAAATATATATTTGGGACCGATAAGATGAGGAAAAATGCATTTGAAGTTCGAGGGCTGAACGGTGCCCGAACTGGCGTAATACACTGCGACGATAGCATCATCCTTGATCAGTGGTTCAAATATATTACTGATAATATTACATCATTAACATACTTACAGGTAGTAGTTTATTTTAACATTTACAACAGGAATGTCAAATGTTGGCTATTACAGTTCATAGACCTATGTTATGGAATTTTGTAAAATTACATTATATATAACTGCAGATGAAATTGTATAACCGAAACTTTGGAGAAGATGATCGTATTGAATACATGGGATGGGTGAATGAAACATTAAGTAATACTAATCATCCCTGGCGGAGCTACCGGCCAAGGTTTTTAGCTCTGAAACCGCCTAATTTGTTATTGTTCGAAACACCTCCAGTAAGTCGACTCGTATTTCTCAGTGATTGTTTCTTAGCTCACGAACATTACAGGAATTTTCTAAAATATTATTGATGTTCTCTGTTCAGTGTAATATAGGAGATTGGTCCCGCTGCGCATTAACATTTAAAATCTACGAAACTATGTTTCACGTAATACGAGAATCGGAGAATGTGGATGAGAGACAACACTGCTTTAGGACACAATTTGTGGGAAAGCCTGATAGGTACCTAAGTGTGGAAACCAGTCAAGAACTTTTGAGAATTCAAACAGCGTGGAATACCACACTGCGTGCTGCCGTAATACGCTTAAATGTAAGTTTAACTTTAGTCTCTTAGAAGCTCGCTTCCGATTATTGTAAATATAATTTCAAAACCTATTTTCAGAGTAAAGTTTTCCCTGTTACGTACATTGGCCGAGCTGCGAGCTTGAAGTTGGAATGGATTCGAGGATTTACCTTGGCGTACGAAGGAAGTGGAGAAATTGCGTGGCGGTACAGGTTCCACCAGCTAAAAGGGTCTAAAGATGATGGGATGAGCAAACTAAAATTGCACTTTAACGCACCCGAGAGTATTGCTATTGAAACTAAGGTAAATCTTTTGATTACGTTCGACATTCAATGGTTTTTGTGATGACTTCTGCGGGACATGTATCTTATGCCTTTAAAGGATGTGAAAAATGTATTTACTTAGTTATTAAGGGTATTTACTATAACAAACACAAGACATCAAAATCATTACCTTTGAATTGCGTTTGCTGTGCAGGAATTGGAGTCGCCCCAGTTGCAGCATCTGCTATTCTACATGTGTGCATTTGTATCCGCAAGGCTTGCCGAAGTGGACCCCAAATTTTTAACGTCCACCATTATATAGAAGGTGAAGTACTAAGTATGACGTCGTTGTCAATATATCACTAGCCAAGTTATGTCCAGTTTTGTTAAACTGACATGAAACGCACTTTATGTCTTCCAACGTAATTTGAGTCCTGATATAAACAGTTTTATTATTGGGCCTTCTCGTTGCTCAGTGACTGATTGGTTGCACCAATCGTGGAACTTGGTAATCTCCCACCTAACACTGTTGTATTTTATAATTCATATGAAATGTGAAGCCAAGTACAATTCAGTCTTAAGAAAAAAGGAGATATACGTGCGTGTGTTCCACACTGGTTACATTTGGGTCGGTTACACTTAAAGGTGAGGCTACGAGTTCGAGACGAGTATTTTTTCGACAAAACCACTTAACGTCTCGAGGCTGATGGATATAATAAAAGAGTAGACTAATAGTTGTAGCTTGCCAGCTAGTTTGGTAAAGGAATTTGTTAAAAGTTTTAAAAATATCCGGCTGTCCGCTTTTCTAGTAAGAAGACGCCAGACAATTATAAAAAAATGGTTTCGACGTCGAATTTATTAATGGACGCATTATTTCTTTCGCGAAGTTTAAATAGATTTATGGAAGTTGCGAAAATGACTCGTTTTCATAACGGAGCCTTATTACGATCTATCATGCGACCAGGCCTACCCAATCAGCACAGAAGGAGGCAACACGTGATCATGTTCATATCAGGGTTCAACTTATAGGAGACGACGTATAAATCATCCGTACTTACTCGAGTTGAAGCGCACTCGCAAATACTAGTCAATTTACAAAGAAAGGATGCGTGTATAATTTGTATACAGAAAGAATAGTATCTTATTGGTTCTGAGAATACCGCCTTAGTCAAATTTAAAATGTGTTCTCAAGTACTAGTAATAAATGGTAGAGAATTATGTCGGTTAATCACATGAGATGCTGTATCATATGTTTCTTTTTGAGAATTTACATACACAGCACATGCCGCGTAAGAAGTGACATAGAGTAATGTATTTAATGATCTGATACTTCGATTGTGTCTTACTAAATGTTTACACACGTTCGCCGCCAAAACTTCACTGTTGTAGTTTATATCCAGGTATTATAATTACGAAACACTGAAACGTTGCTGCGAGGAGAGGGTGTAACGAGAACAAATTAATATTAAAGATAGTCTAAGCAATAATTATATTCTGACAAGCAATCAGCATCATTAACTGTAGCCATTGATGACCAAAGCAGTTCGTGAGTGATAAGTTTAGTTAAGTATTAGAGCGTAATGCGGCGGTGTACGTGGTGCAGCAGACCCTCGAGAAAAGGCCCCAGCGACAATTCCTCTGGTGCTGGCGTATGACGAGAGCGATCTCAATAAAACGCATACTGTTTTCATTCGAAAATTGCAGCTGTTTCGAATATCAAATCCTTCGAACGCGGGTGCAGCAAAAAGGAAACGCGAATTTAAAAAGAATACGATCAACAGAAATCATGTTATGCGCAGTATCACTCAATAGAAGCAATACCAATTGTCGCTGGCCAGGAAGAGCTGTATTTTCTACAACTATCTTTGAATTGGTGCAGCTTCTAAGACAAGCAAAAGTTTTAAATCGGGGGTCCAATGCAAGTTTCCTTAAAACGTATTTCTTTCATACAATGAATCTCATATTGAACAAGCTTATCATTTCAAGTCGTTATAGCCTGAAACCAAGATCGTCGCCGATTAAGTACGCAAATAAGTTTATATTATTGTAGGATTCTGATTGCCAGAACTGTCAGACAAAAACGCAAGTAACAATAAGAAATTATCACAAGTAAACATTGCGTTTTCGTGATTTTCAGTTAATCAGTATTGCTTAATACACAGTTTGATTGATCCGAATCAGAGCCCTGGTAAACGAGGTCAAATGGATCGAACCCCATTGTCAAGTGATTAATGAAACATCGATTTTCTCATACAGGGTGCGTCAAAAGTTCGTACATTTTTTTAGACAACTACTTTATAACTAAAGTTTTATTAACGAACATTAAATTGACAATAATAATAATGAAGAATACGTAAACTGTTACTTATCGAAGGGTACTTCAATCATTCCTCCATTCGATTTGATAAAGGCCTTGACGATTTTTCACTTGTTACAATTAATAAGAAAAAGCAACAAAGAGCCAAAATGCGTATGTGGAATAATGATCATTTAAATTGCGCAGGGTCGCTTTATAATCTTGTATTCGCCTTTCCAATTTGGGTCAATGAAACTGTCGAAAACTCTGTATATTTATGTTCGTTCCAGCTTGCGTGGTATTCGTTGTTAATAATATATGTTTAATAGCATGTAAACGCCTACTAATATCAAAAATCGGCCTTTTAACGTGCTTGTTTGCAAGGATGCGTGCTTTTGCGTATCGGGGGTGCATCGGAACATACTCCCAGGATACTTGATTTGTTACACGTCAATGCTGTCTTTTGGAATTGTAAATATTATTCAATTGTTATTACAAATTCGAATGTTACAGTTTGCATTTACATACTATATGTATATCCTCCATGAATTGTAAATACTCTCGCACAATATTAACTAGTGAATTAATAAAGTTCTAATCACGCTTCACAGTTCTACTTCATATTTCTCATCTATTGAATTGCTACTGCTACTATTTACTAAGCGTTGACATTCATCTTCACTCGTAAAAAAATAGGCTTTGTGGAACCAAAGTATATATATATTAGCTCGCATTTTGGATCTTTTTTCATGAATTCTCGCTACATACTAAATAAGAAGTAGTGCAGAATCTGAAAAGCTATACTTCACCGCTTATCCTGTTTAGTAGGATGATTTTGATGACCCCACGCCCGTTGAATAGAGAACGATATATATTATATTATCGACAGTCGATTATTTGCTCTCCGCAGCTCCGCAGTGCTCTGCAGCTCTAGCCGCTCTAGCGTTATAAAGCGCTGCTGCTGCTCTACTTTAATGACGTATGCACTCGCCACCACAATTTTATACGTTCAGTGCTATATCTAGGTAGCCGCAGTGGTTCCTGACTGTACTCATCGCACCACAGACCACAGTATAACCACGTCCTGCTCTACTTTAATTGTCGAGTCCGCGTAACGGTGACCTGCAACACTGTTGATAGTCGATCGGAAATATCACTCAGAAATCAAGCTTTTCCACCCGATCGGCAAACCCCTTAGCTCGAAATGGCTCCGCAAGCTCAACCCGTCGTACAAGAAGAAGTGGAAAAGCCGTCGAAAGGAGTTAATGCTGTTTTACTGGGACCACCTGGTAGCGGGAAAGGAACGCAGGTAACGAGTACAAGTCATATAGCTAAGCACTTGCATATTAGAACTAATTACTGGGATTGTGCGGGGGATGATTCGGCGCGATTCTGTGAATCTTCACCTTAATATTTCCTCTACCATAATCTTTCATTTCATTATTCGAATATTAACCTTTGCGATGCGACATTCGACTAATATAGCCAAGTTTTTCGATTGTGAGTAGATTTACAAAAAATGCAAATTAGCTCGAAATATTGCTATGGTACTATTACTGTATGTGGCAGGACACATGTGCTAGTGAAATGTGTAATTTACAGTGCCTGTGTAATTTACAGTTTTTGCAAAATTCTCAAATTCGAAAACTACTTGTACAGCATTGAATTTATTCAGATGAACTGTGATTGATAATGTTAAATGTTTAAACTTTGATTTCCAGGCACCGCTGTTTAAAGAACGGTACTGTGTGTGCCACCTCTCCACAGGTGATATGTTAAGAGCAGAAATTAATTCTGGATCTCCTATAGGACAACAAGTGAAAAAGATTGTCGAGGAGGGTAAATTGGTCAGCGATGACCTTGTGGTCAGTATGATCGATGGCAATTTAGATAAACCAGAGTGCAAACGTGGTTTTCTACTTGATGGCTTTCCAAGGAGTGTGCCCCAAGCACAAAAGGTCAGTTAAGACTTTTAAAATCAGTCACACTAAGATATTGTTATAAAAAGCACACTTTGTTTAAAACCAAAAAAATCCTTATTTTTTAGCTTGATGAAATGCTGGAGAAGCGAAAAATGAAGCTTGATGCAGTGGTTGAATTTGGAATTGACGACAACTTACTAATTAAGAGGATCTCAGGACGTTTGATTCACCCTGCTAGTGGTAGGTCATACCACGAAGAATTTGCACCACCTAAGACTCCCATGAAGGATGATGTAAGGAGGATTTTCTGCTTTCTCTTATAAAATGATCCAACTTTCCAAAATCTGAATTCTAAATTGAGTAAAAAATGTCTCAGAGTATGTTATTTGTATTTGTGAATTGATTTTCTCAAACAGCACTTTTGGTTGATCTTTTGAATTGACCTTTGGCAATGACTGATATCATATCTGACAATACCAATAGATAATGATGACCGATATGTGTATCGGAATACATCTCAATATTAAACGCAATTTATTCATACAATTTGCTTGTTTTCAAACTTGAAGCCTGAAGATCTTATTATCGTAAAATACAAATTTGTTTGTTGACAGATTACTGGTGAGCCGCTAACAAAACGAGCAGATGATAATGCAGAAGCATTGAAGAAGCGTCTCTCGACATATCATACGCAGACCCAACCATTAGTTGACTACTATGCTTTGCAAGGCATTCATCACTACGTCAATGCAGCTCAATCAGCAGAGAAGGTTTTCAAGAACATCGACCGCATTTTCTTGAGGACCACAAATCAAGAACAGAAGCAAAGCTTCTTCAGTAGATTCTTTTAGTATGGTTTCATAGAGTAAATGTGGACTGTTATTCTTTTGTATAGACAGGCAACGCCTCCAGGCAATTGTACGATCGCGTATGATTGTATTGTTAATAATCTGACAATTCTTATATTTTAGACAGTACACATTGCAAACAATTGAAATCTAATCAGCATCATAGCACTCCATCTACGAGTCGTGCAGTCTTGTATAGCAATATTGATAGTGAAATTTTAGCGTTGTTCAAGTAGCCAACTATGCGAGAGGCGATGAGTATACAAAACAAGAAAAAGCAATGAATGACAAGGTTTTGATAGCAATCTCTCAAATACACAGCAACATATGAGGTATTTTTAATTCTCGCTTCCGAAAGAGGTAACCGTATTATAATAAGCAGAATGCTTGACAATTAATATCGCGGTGGTAGAATGTTTTCACTGCTTTCCGCGCTGTTGTATAGATTTCTTTCAACTGAATTTTCTAATGACTTTTGTACATGATATACATAATCCTTCCCTGTAATATTTTCTTTCGAGAGACGTACAGACTATATTTTATACGTGTTTTTCATTGAGAATGTGTTTCGATATTCCATTATTGTGTATTTACTTGCCATTGACTTATGTGCTGTTTCCTTTGCTTACACTTCGAATTTCAATGCTTATACACTTGTACGCAACTGCTACGCAAAATCCTAACTACTGTGAAGATACTGTATTCATTGCACACTAATATAGCACTATTCTTCTGCCTATGGATTTTTACGACATAGAACACTACGAAAACGCTACAAATATTGATATAGGAAGAATCTATTTTACAAATCGAAGTCATGCATATATATTGTAATACCAGATGGCCGCGTATGCTGTGTGGGTGCTATACCATAGCTATTCTATTGAAGGTGGGAAATGTACATGTAGATAAAATAAAGTATCCTATGATTCGCACGAGATTGAAATTTCGTTCGTCTTTTTTCCCAAATATACGTTTCTCTTGGATACAGCATTTAAATCTAAAACGCAGTTTAAACACTAAACAGGATTCCCTCCTGAGAATTCTATATTCTTCTCTTTTCCACAGCGTATACCTAAAGAAGTGTATCTAGATTTGAAAACTTATTAGATAGACCGAACGGTAAGCCCAGGTAAGTAGAATTCCGGTCCGAAGAACCATCACAAAGAGAAAATATAAACATGAAACGGTAACCTTTATGAAAAACTTGTTTACACAATCCCAATGTATTCTCCAAATACGCAGTACAACAAGGTGGTCTAAAATGATAAGAAAGGTAGATGAGCGAGAAAAATAACTCGATGGGAATACATTTGTTCAATATAGGTTTTAATGTAAGTTCTCAGGAATTACAATATTATTGAAATACATCTCCTTTGAAATCAGGCATTAGATACGTTTAATCATCGCTGTCTGATTATTTGGTTGAATCAACTGAAGCTAACAAACAGACAAAAAATGTATCAGCGAGTGTGTAAAAATTACGTGTTAACGGAGTATAAGTACATGTTATACCTATATGGAAAAACTCTGTGGTACACGGTATAAAACAAGATTAAGCTACAGAAAGCGATACTTAATATTAAGAAGTACTGTATAAGAGCGTGTATGTAATACAATGTGTATAAATAATGAGAAAGAAGGGGCTATGGTAATGTATTATCTTCGGGTGCAATTAAAAAGAAAAGAGTAGAGTTCTGAACTTTCGACTAACGGTTTTGCAAACATATTAAACACAACAAAAAATTGAACGACTAGTAAACATCATTCTTTACCACTGTATAAGACGCATGACACTAGAACTAACTGATAGTTCCCTTTTTCGATATTCTTTCGAAAATTATGACCAACAAAAGTTGCATCAATGCAATTCAAAGACCACAATCGCCGTTCAAAATCCAACGTTCTTTAGCCGATTTGTTCGGTTGACTTTTTGGCACGTGACATGCAAATGCGCTTCAAGTTCTTTGTGAAAATCTTATAGTTATCCTATCGTGCGTGGTACGTCGTTTTTGTTTCCAGAACAATATAAACTATTTATCATTATCATTCAGCGTTTGCACTCTCCGTATTCTCGCTCTCCCTGCCTAGCTACTTCTTTCCAGTTGTTTTGTTATTGTCATGTCTAAGCGCTGGAACTGTGGACTCCCTTTCCCGTCCCATTTCTTCCATATTATTTTTAATGACTTCTTCCACCAGAAATACGTCGTCTTTCCTTCCAGATTGAACGTCTATCGGAGAAGTTATGTGCGTCGCAGGTCTAGCGATTATCGTTGCTTTGCATTCTGATACGACTGTTTCCTGACTCAAAGGTGCTCCACTGGCAAATTCAGTAGATTGGCCTACCGACTCTGCTATGCTAAGTGAATCGAATTTCGAATGCATCGTATCAGACAAAGTGGTACTTTCTACCGCCATTTCGCTTTGCAATGCCCCTCCTAACATTTCTCCGGCATCCTCGCCCAAAAGCGTCTCTGTAAGGCAAACTATTTTCTCTTCTTCAGTACCGAAAGTGATCTCTTCTGCTAGAATAGCAGTCCCGGCAGTAGTACGTGAGCAATCCAACTCATTACATTCTACGCGGTCTCCCGGTGTCGTTTTAGCCTTCCAAAGTGTCAAACCGATCAGTGGGTCTCCGGAAGACAAAATCGTTTGATTTTCGGCAACAAAGTCTTCGATTGTTGCCAGGGATGCCTCCTGACATTGGCTACTTACTGACTTTGATTCTGCTTCGCTTACAGAGGATTTAACTTGTTCGATGTCCGAGCTACTCGGACATTCCGAAGAAGTAACAGTTCTCTGATTGCTACACTTTTGCGAATGTTGTGAATTAATGCTAGCTGTATAAGTAGAGGCTGAAATGTCTTCCGCGTGTGTCTCGCGTGTCTCGCGTCTAGCTGCTACACTTGCGCATTCGTCCATCGCGAGCACACTAGAATCCGTTACTTTTTCGATTATAGGAGATTCTACGAGATTGTCCAATACTATGGGACACATTGTATTTGTTTCTATATGAGAAACAGGCTCCGATAATGTAGTTGCAATACCACATCTAGCAGTGACACGGCGAACGTTTTCCGGCGTCGAGCAAGGAATCTGCTGCAGATTACGCTCCCCCGCGATTACGTCCCCGTGTTGCACGTCTAATTCCTTTAACAGCAAATTTTTGGAAGCTCGTTCCTTACTACTACATGACAAAACTTCTACCGGCGCTTTCTCGCAGGAAAGTTGCGTTTCGCTTTCCGAAATCGATGGAGATGTGCGGGAATTGTCTTCAAGTGGAAAGTCCGATATGTTTATCGAGTCAGACAGTTTTGTTACGCATTCTTCAGGAACATCGGTAAAGGATTGTGTGTTACATTCTCTGACAGTAGTTACATCCGTATTGTATTCTTGTACCAAAGTTTGCTCGCCACGAAAGCTTATGACGGATTCTGGTTGGGTTAAATGGACCGCTGCTTCTGCGAATTAAGAAAAAGGGACGTATTATCTTGCGGAAGTGCGTCGTAAGGGACACCAACGTAACTGACCACACACAGATTGTAAAACCTACTACAGTTTATCAAAATAGATACATTGTTAGATGTGTATTAAAATTTGTTAGCATAGGAACAAGACTCGAATCATTGAAGTGAAAAGTCAAGTATTAAAGGTAACAATTAATGTGCATTTCTTTATATATTAAAGTTCGTGAAAACCATTGTACCAAGATGAAGTAATTTGTGCATTATACCAGTAGACCATAAAATTTCTATTGGATGAACAGTTAGTGGATGAACTGATGAACTATCGCTCGATGATGTTAATTGTTTAGTTATTACAGTTTCTACGGTTTCATTTGCTGGTAACCATACAAGCCTAACGTATATTCTTCGATTATTCTGATTTATTCTGATTTATTTTCCCAAATGAAACATGGAATTGATAAAAGCAGTACATAGCCCATGAAATATAGAAATGCGTGCTTACTTAATGCATATCGGCAGATATGTCATGCAAATACAAAGAAAAAGTAAGATTCATGCAGATATAAGTCGGACTTGAGAATTGCGTATTATCATTATTGAAATGTCAAGCACACGTACAACGTTCATATAATATTTACCCCAAGAAAGCATAATGACAATACAAGATGTAGCAATGTAATGCCGCCAGGTTGTGTTAATTGATGTCTTCCATTCCTGTTTTAAAGACTCAATCATCAGATGTATAGTATAGAAAATGTACTATAACGAAATTCCACATTCGATACAACCAAACCTCCCAATGCTTTAATATACTTTTAACGTACGTTAACGCACTGGATAGATAATGCTTAATTTATTCCAGATATTGTTGAATTTCCGATGGCCTAGTTTAACCCCTTCAGTTCTATCATAGTTATAAATTGCAAATATATTTTTCTTTCCACTAAGAAGTGGGGAGCGGGCGCGAGAGTAAGGAAAGATGGGGACAGCATGAACCAATGTAGGGTAAGCTTCCCCCTCTCTCACGATGCCCACCACAATCACACTCTCTCGCTCTTTCATTTCTATCATTTTCTACACTGTAGAAGTGTAGAGAATGACGACTGGATTTCATTGAATTTTGGAAAATATGTTTCGTACAACACGATTACGGCTTGTGGCAGACTAAATCCACGTAAAACCTTAGTTCTGGGGTTAAAACTATCGAAAAATGTTGAAACAAGGCGAGTTAACAAAACATCGAAAAATTAAGACAAATGTGAAGGGGTGGTAACATTTTCGATTATTCGAAGGTTTCTCAATTTGCCCGAATCCTTCATAGTTCTCCAGTTTGAGACCAGAAACTAAAATTCCCGAAAAACAATGAGCCAAAGACGATATTCTGGCTAGTAATATAATAATAATACAGACTAAAGAAACGTACCATCGGGATTGTCGACCTCAACCTTATCCTTCTTTTCGGCGTCGGCACTTGCTTCTCCCTCAGTAGGTATGTCCTGAAAGTAGATGCGTGTTTTTTGACATTATATTGGATTGGATGTGGCTTTCAGAGAGTATACTAGAGATTACTAGAGAGAATTCGTTACCTTCGGCGGAGATGATCGGGGCGACGCAAGAGCAAGAGTCTCGCAAATTTTTTTCCAAATATTGTCAAAACTATCGCGGCCCATGTAATCGATCTGTCCATGCTCCCAGCTCTGCTTCCTCATGTGTTCCTCGAGTGCTATTTGCTCAGCACTTCTCCGTTCTCCCAGGGTCATTTGAGCCAAGGCGCCGGCAAGTCCAGCCTAGAGTTCAAGTAATTATGCTCAGAGTTTTGAAATTAGCTATCATACACTATTCAATGCACACAATATCAATTCTAAGACAGCATTGAAAAGAGTTCGTAGGAAAATGTGAATAATTCGAGATATAGTCACTGTATACCAATACCATTTGCACAATGGTCTCTTTTACTATCTACCATCTACATTATCCAAACGTTACTTACATCCACAGAAACAGCCCATCATCGCAATTGTAAACAATACACGTGAAATGCGAACTAAACAAATAAGGAAGCAAACATGCTAATCACACACAATATCAGACGATTCTTTTAACAATGCGATTAAACCAAACTTTACGCATCTGGAAAAGAAGTTTACTCTTGTCCTACTTCTAACTTTTACTGGCTTATTGTATGAAGATATGTACAGAGAGAGACTTTATTGTTTTTCCTTAATATTAAAATTGGGCAAAGGAACCATTCGGCAGTCGGGGTAGCGATACAAGCTGACAGCTTGATAGTAAATAAATCAGTATATATTCAACACTAAAATGCACTACTTCAACAAACTTTAACTGGGGAGGGTGAGATTCTGGATAGCTCCCCCCACTTTCTCCTCGACAAAACCCTTCTTTCGGCAGTCCAGCTATAGCAAAGGCCCTCGATCGACGCCACAAGGCGCTACAGTCGCCCTAGGCTACGATATGAAGACACTCACAGAGTTGCAGCAAGACTTCTCAGCTTATGGCAAACCACTTATACATATTAACTTGGAATACACTGAGGAAGGAATGTATTGGTAAGTTTAAGAAAGGACAACGTAACCTTCTTTCCTGTTTCACTTGCGATCAGTGAGTGCAAATAACACGGCAAGAATACAAAACGCACATAACGCATCACCGCAAAAATCTGCCCCCGATGCAGCGAGAGACTCTTTAGTATTCTAATAGACAAAAGTACCAAATCCGCAAAACGTAAAACACCGCTAAGCAAACTGAAATGCCGGAGACAAGTGGTTACCACTAAAAGGTTGTAATACGAGTTATGATAAACAGTATCGGAGCAATTACTTACATCTTCAGTCTCTAGGTGTTCCATTACGTTCACGTCTGATTGCGTTGCTACTGTGCGGGACTCTGTACAAGGATTGGAGTGAGGCAGGGATGTTACGTTCTGTGTATCGGTTTGGTCCTCTACAAGTATGTTATCACTACGTTGAGCGTTATGGTTAATAGAAAGCTGGCCGTTCCGCTGTTCAGATCGTACATGTTCTCCGTGACTTTCCGTTGAATCTTTAGGCGTGCTATTACTTTCTCTATCATTAGTGCTAGATTGTTTATTGGACTGATCATCGCTTAGACGATCGAAGGAACTAGATCTGTGCTCGTGGCAGTGGTGAGGCTCGCCGCCGGGTTCGTAATTGTATTGTGGCTTCGCTTCATGCTGATGGTGCTGATTGCGAGGCTCTTCTGACTCTCCATCGCGCGAAGTACCTTTACTATGACTATTACTATGGTATTGTGGTCTATGTTCATGCTCGGTGTGCACTTCCTGGTGTGGGTGGCACTGTTCCTCCCATGTGTTCCCCTGGGGGTGGTGAAAGTGCTGGCTTTCATTAGAAGGTGCTGCATGATCCACTCTAAATCGAGTGTCATGTTGATTCGCCTCGGTATTCTCTACGCGACTGCTTTCGCGTAGGTGAACATCAGTTTGCGTAAATGCATAATGCTGCCTGTTGGATTCGTTCAGTCGTTCGCTGTCAAGAAAGTTTTGAGTTTCATTATGGCGTTCCGAACTCGGTTCAGACAGCGATTCACAACAACTGTGATAAACTCTGGACTCCGTACCACCGTGATAATTCTCCTTCGCATATTCTTGCGTGTTATTCTGTGCACTAGGTACATTTTGATTACGGTAGTCGTCCCAGGGATCTTTAAATTCTGAAAAGTCCGACTTTCGTGCGTAAGCGTCGTCGCATATGTCGTTGCACAGATCAGTGTGAACGGGAGCCTTCGGGAAAGAGGATTGGAAGTGCATGGGGACATATTCGTGCCAAAGTGGTGCCAACGTGCTGGTAGCCTAGTCAAGCATCATGCCAAAACAGAAAAATGCACACTCAGTTAGTTAGTTAAGAATGTTTGTCACCAGTGTCCATTTTTCCCTTAACACGACTCGATTCTCCACACAAGTTCTAAAGCTTTAGCCGACCGACCAATTGTACAATCTGCAATACTAACGGATTCCTTTCACTAATGCTAAGCCAATTGTACAATGCTTCGTTTCAAGGAGACGCAACAATCCCGATGTTTAAAGGAATGTGTGCATAAATCATGTGCAACCCCGGTGTCCTACATTTGCTACGAAAATGAGTGAAGGCGGTGTAAGTGCTGACAGAAAAGAGAAAAAAATAGACACTGATTTAACTTATCACAGAGAGATCGTATGAATACGAGGAACATATTAATAGCTGAATTAATCTTACTCGATCGATAAGTATGGATCTGTACAGTGGCGATTTCAGATTAGTTCAGCTATTAATTAATATATACAGAGATTCGTTAGAGAGAAAACCCGATCACTATTCCAATAAACTGACACAATACTAACGAATAATAGCGACCACTGGTAGAAACTCATTGGGCTAAAAACTAATTCTGCGGAGCCACTTCTTTGGTCCTGCTGCGAGCCAAGTATCGTACAACGTAAATCGACAGGTTTGGCAATGCTTGTGGGAGTTTTTTACTTCAACTTTAGGTGTGACTCGCTAGGGTTCATGATGCGAACGCAAACATATTACAGTCTCTGTACAGCACCTGCTAACGCAGATAGAAAATAATTCGCTGCAATTTACCATGCGCAGTGACCGAGGGAATGTGTCATCTACATATCTACTTCACGAAACTATTCGTCACTAAGTCTATATTCCACTCATAGCGGTGCATCCGTTTAAGATGTTCCGTGTTAATACTTGCAAGCACTAGAAAGCTAGTCCAACAAAACTCACACCAGATCCTACAGAATTATTATGCGTTATGCCTTACCTGCATTGGAATAAAGATCGAAACGAGAGTGCCAGCTAATCGAAAGAATCGAGGATAGCAAAAGGGACAAAAGTGGTATTGCTTTGAAAGTATACGTTCGCACTATTCTTTTCTTTTCTTTCCTTTTTTCAAGATATACTGTCTAACTCTTTTTGATGATACTGAAGTAGCAAAATACTGCCATCGAGAATACAGCAGTATTGCCACACTAGGCTAACAATAATATATGTTTCTAAAGGAAATCAAATGCCTCGTTCACTCAATCGCGTTTGTCTTCTACATTCGGTCGCGAAAACGGAACAAGGATTCTTGTTTCGCTTTCTTGGCAAGTAAACAATGCTTGAAGATGAGCTTGGTCTTACCATGACTGGTGACAATTGGGGATGGACCTTCTCGCAGAATATGTTCCACCACAATTGTAGAAGCGGCTGCAAATGAATACAGTTCTGCGGCGGCTGCACGACACCAGACATCGTGTCGAAGTACTGCAGCCATGGTTTCGTTATGCCGATGAAATGTATTATCCTGACGTCCTCGCCGTACCTAGTGTAAACGCACACGTAATTTATTATCGGTCATTCGTTGAAGCCTCTACCTTTGCGCTGTGCGATTGGGTTTTCCAATTTGGGAATCCTTGGAAAGTATCAATCGTGAAGCGGAAGCAAATTACTTTACTCTTAAACTTTGCTTATGGTTTTCATATAACTAGCATATGTGCCGTAGAGTACAACTCCGTGTTTCTCAACTTTTTTCTTTCCAGTTTCGTCGTGTTTTTGGGTAACTTTTCTTGGTGGAAAGTTCGTCTATCGTCGAGGACGACTTTCAAAGATTTCTCAGGCAACATAATACAACAGGAAGGCAGAGGGTACTCGAACATCCGGTTAATGGAAATGACACAGTAGAGAGAAGATTAAATTTTCTTTGTCAGTTTTGTTAGAAATTTTAGTCCACGCAGTACGGTTAACCGTAAGCCCGAAATTAAATTTTAAAAAAAATTGAATCAAGTTGATTCAAACGATATTGATATCCAACCACTCTGTAGTTGGGTGCCGAAGACCTGCGCGCAGGAGGGGCTTCAGCCAACCAAAACTCCCGAATTCAGACACTGGAACACTTCGTGTCAGCTAACGTGTCAGCCAAGAACTGGCTCATTCCGGTCTGATGATGCAAGTGATCTCAAGCTGAGTGCGAAAAGGCTGCTTAATACTAAGGTTTCGCAATCCTTTAGAATAAACCAGGAAGAGTCAATCTAGACTGGCCGGAGAATGCGAAAGGCGTGACAAAGCAGGCCAGAGCCTTGCTAGTTTTCGCGCGGTCCTGAGCCCCTTGACCCCCGACCCCAGACCCCCGCGTAACATCTTCGAGGATACGTTACAATTGTAGTAAAGAATGTATCGCTTCCTCCGAATCGGAAGGCAACTGGTTGGTCAATACAGCGAGTCATGCAAAGCAAAACAATGTTAATACAAATAGACAATGTATTAATTACACTCCATCCACTTTACTTGTGGTCTGTTCTGTTCGTGAACTTTTTTGCGAAAGACCCGGGGTTCAGCCGAACTCCCTACGCACCAACCCTTTCTCGTGTATATCTTTCGATCATCGTCTTCAGATCCGCTTTGTAGCCAGGGCGCTACCTTTTGAGACCTAAAGGCTAGTCACTGGTTCATACATAACACCCTCCGGCGGTACACCGCGGAAAAGAAACTCGAAACAGTCCTTCGAGTTCCCGGTAAGTTCCGCAATTTCACGTACATAATCCGTATAGTTTGGTCAGTACGGCGTCACGCGGCATTGTGCGAGCCTGGCAGGTCCTCGCTCTACCGGCAGGAGTGAACTTCAAGCTTCCCAACATTCGCAAATATTCGTCGCGAATATAGAACGAAAGTCTTACAATTATGTCTGCTCCCGAGAGCAGCGTCGTCCAATCAAGTGTATCGAATCATGTGATTGGATGACGACTGCTCCTAGAGTCGGAGTCAATTGTTGGTCTTCGGTTGGTATTTCCAGTTACCAAGTTTACCTGTCAAAGCGACGTGGTATTCTTTTGCTCTACAGCAGTCTTATAAGCCCCTTTAGCCTTTATGGCTAAAGGCGAACGTACTATCCTATCACGTTCCTGGAGAGCTAGACGATACGATACTACGTCTATCGACTACGACGATAGATTGATACGGAAGATTGACATTTTTTGTTAAACTTTGGGTCATAGATCATTCTACGGTACAAGAATCCTTCCTAGTGCGAGCTCTATTCGACCGCGCGAACACCTAGCAGCTTGATTTTTGTTTTTTAATATCAAAAAACCGTTTTCCGATCTTCTCCCATCTTCATTTTTTGTTGTTTTTTTGGTCGAAACGAAATCTAAGATCCTTCATGATTTATTGCAGGCCCTGAAGGTTTGAACCTATCGTTCTGAATAATTTTACACGGAGTTACCCGATTGTTAGAGTATGCCCTTCCTCTTCTTGTAACTGACAAACTCTTTTGCCTGCTGCAACTTGTTCTTCAGTGAGTTGGGTTTTTGTCTTAGCCCACTGTCTCTTCCTTCTTCTGTTGGAACATTGCACATTACAGAATGGTTTGGACGGTGCGACAGTATACCTTGATACACAACAATACTGTGTCCCGTCAACTAAGCCGTGATAGACTTACAATTACTGTTTGCCAAAAGCCGACCGATGCATGCGGCATACTCTGTAGTGGCCGTCAACTCAATACGCGATTTCAAATTGGCTTTTCCGATGGTACTCCAAAAATGATAACACAGAAGGAATAGTAACTTATCCAACTTATATGATTTGGTATAAAAAATGATAGATGCTGAACAAGTTGGTACTAAATATTAGAAATTGAATCAGTTGGTAATAAATGATACAAGTTATATGATTTGGTACCAAAAATAATAAAAGCTGAACGAGTTAGTACGAAATATTATACCGAAAATGATAACACTGCAGGAAAAGGAAGAAAAGCGACCTTGAAACTGCCTATTGAGTTGGCGGCGACTATAGTGCGAGTTTCTTACGAAACGACGCTCGTTTCGGGCAATGCCTGCATCCGCTCAATACAACTACGACGCAGCATTCGAAAATGGAAGAAAGCACCGATTGTTGCTGGGTGGTTGAACGAAGGAGAACGTGAAAGTGGAGTAAGAACAAAAGCAACTGGATCCTACCCTGAAGTAACCTACACTGTATTGGGCTCTGCCAAACAAGAGATTACATTACTAAGAGTACGCCTAACTCTGGCAACAGGCACTGCCAACCGATCGGCAGGCCTGTAACCTGACGACCCTAAGCTCCGAATTGCGCAGTTTCCAGAACCTGGCCATGGTGATGAAAGTTATGTCGCCGACGGAAATCAATTGGGGTTCCGCGCCACCGTGAAGCGCTAATTAGGAATCCCCGGAAAGCAGAGTTGTCCGGAAAGGTAAGCACCAGTTCCCATCCTCTGATGACGTAGGGTTTTGGGGGTCTCGGGTGGTCAACGGCTGGGACGTAGAGGGTTACCCGGCATAAGGAACTCAGGACGAATCCCTCGCCCGGTAACCCCCACTGCTCCATCTTAATTTTCGCATATTTCACGACTTACATCACTGGTTTAAATCCAAGCATCACATTAGTCATGTTACATGAATTCGCTTTCAGTCAATCCGTTAAGCGAGGAGAATCAAGCAAGAGACAAATTTCACATTTTTGTAGATCTCATACGACAGATTAGATTCACCTCTGGGAACAATTAATTGGTTAGCTGCGGAAAGAAGAGTAACGATAGAGAACTTACTGCTTGAATGCGGGGAGATAGGAATAAGTAGCTGTTGCACACATGTTGTAGATGAAGGGCAGATGTTTGGAAATGTCCTTGTGGGCCCAATCGCTGAAGTACATGTTCAGAAGACCCTGATCTCCACCGTCGAAAGAACCCTTAGATGCGGCGAATGCAGTGATTGAAGCGAAGGTTTGCTGGGAAGGGGTGTAAACGAACACCCCAGAGTTGAAGCAGTCGGGCCAGCCAACGTCCGGTGCGGCAGAAAGTTCTTCTCGTTCGAATAATTCATCGCAATTCCTCACAACCTGAACAAGTGCAAAAATCAAAATAGACGTTTCCTTATTTCTACTTGCTAGTTTTAGATTTTTCTTAGTTTTACGCTCTCCACTCGAGTCGCTTGCATCTTTTTCAACTTCGTATCGGGCGTACTGTTTAGTCCCGCATATTTGATAAACATTCGCGCTCTATTATTCCAAAAACGTTTGTACTCACGAGGGTATCAGCATCCAGAAACACACACTTATCATACTGGGTTAACCTCCAACAATTCAATTTCGTAAATGTGATTCCCAATTCTGGTCTAGCTAACAAAGCCAAGTTCGCTTTGTCTTTCGAATCAAGCACGTTGACTTCTTGTACCACGGAGAAAACAGCTCCCAAGTTGTTCCTGAAATTATACCAAATCTTCCTTTAGGCAAATCGCTCTTTGTGCTGTAATGAATCGTATGAAGAATTTTGCGTTAAGAACTCCAGTTCAATAAAATTAAAATCTAATTGTCTATTTGTCATGATTTCAACTTTAAGCGCATGAAAAAAGGAGTCAACAGGTGAGAACTCAGCCTGCCTCTTGCTGAACAAATAACTAAGTAAAAGGAAACTATTCACGATGACAACCTCATAGTTTCTGTAACTCCCGGCGTAATTAAAACAGCCAGCTCGTGCTTGGTGCCAACACGTCGTAGCGAGTGTGCCAGGACCAGTGCGCCCAGGGAGTAAGCATCGTTGGTGGCCAAAGTAACCCATGCATATCCTGCAACAAAAACAGTAGTGTCAGTTTACATTAATTAATTGTCGCACATTTACCAACATTTAAATTAATTATTTTTTCCCCCTCAAAAACAATACTTTGAAAAGGGCAGTTTTGTGGTCAACTGTATAAGCTCGCAGTCGGTTCCCCGACAAGTATAGTTAAAAAAACAAATAATTTCATGTCTCGCAACAAATGAGCTTAAAGAAACAATTTATTCGCCTGTTTCGTCATCTACATAGTAGTCGTTGCTGCCGAAGCAACTCTAAGGGAGGTGACATGGGGTTTGCTGGAGGAAAGGAGCGGAATGCAGCCAGAAGTGGCTGGATCCCCAAAGAGAATACCTGAAGGACTGTAAAGTTGGACGTTCTCCAAGTTCTAATGTATAATTAGATCGTCGCTGTGAAAGCTCGGCTGTGTTTTCCCCTCGCAATGTCTGAAATTCTCTGACAAGGGCAATCCTTAACCTTAAGACTGCTCCGTTAAGAATATCACATTTAAAACCTTGACGCACATATTGGGGAAGTCCGGGTGACACGGCCAGAATAACGAAATACATGGAAACAATTAGCAAAAGACGACAATTACGAGTGACCCTCCTTTGATTTCCACCGCTCGACTAATTTTGTTCTAATAACAAAAGTCCAGAATATACAAACAAAAGTATTAAGACTTATTATTAAATTTGATCGAGCAATGTGAATAATTCGAAAAGTTATTAATACTTCGTCGTCACACTCGTCATTGAAAGAAGCAAACCATTTTTTACCGATAATAAAATAATGTAACTTGGATTTTATTCGCGTGACCATGTGCGGCGGTTTCAAGTTTCACGAGGCTAATACAAACGATGATACCAAGTGATAAGTGTCCAATACATGGTGAGATTTGTATCGACACGAATCGCAGGTCTAAACATCGATAATAAGTCTGAGCGTAAGTAGCGATAAAAATCGGCGCAGATCACGGTATCGATGTATCTCATGTAACTAGTATCATACGAATATGTATTCACTACAACAGTGATTTTAGAAATTATTTTATTATTTATAAATTATGCGCTAATTATACACATATAATTCTACTTCTAATACGATGCTTTGAAGAGACAAAATAGTGGAAGGAAAAATTCTTGGAATTGTTTTGGCTTGTACGAGAAGACATAAGGTTTGTTAATTATTTTGGGCGCATCTTCCATTGGTATTGGGCCTTCTCGATCATCGAGTGTTTTTTTCGAGATCCGCAGCCTGCGCAGAAAGCAGCTATTAATATCTTTATAACTTTACTAACCGTTAGTAACTGACGTAACTGACGCCAGAGTGTGAAGCGGTAAATGTAGATTGTAGATAGGGTACCACGCGCGTGAGTTTGATATTTATATATGAAAAACCTGGCACGCCGCTACATCGAATCTACGCGCATATTCATCCGGCGCGGTCGCTCGCGATTTATCATCGGCGTGGGAAATTTATTTCACTTTATTTATACACCACCCGCGGAAATGTTGGACCCACAGAAGTTTATCCGCCACGACACGCAAGATATTAAGTTTCTATCTTCCCCCTTGTTTTCACAAGCTTCGCGGTCTACGCCGATGACAGTGGTGAGACATTTGTTTCATTTCTCGCTGTCTTTTCAGTCGACCTTGCATGTTGAAGAGAAATAAAGAGCAACTGCGTAAAAGTTCGGAATTCGTTTCATTTCCCTGCTAGTTAATTTTTCTGCTCATTATGATCCTCTCAGATTCTACGAAACACGCCGAGGAAGCTGCGATTCGTACGATTGGAATAATTCGTTCCAAGTCGAAATGTTTCATCGAAATTGATACATCGAACAAATCGAAGTATCCCACAGCCAAAGCGGGTGATTCACGCGTCTTCATGAAACACGTACTGCTCAAATCTACATAATGACCAACCCATTATCAAGAATGAAATTAGTCTAACCGGCGAGTTAAGAGAGATCGGCCGCGGCGCGTCTCGACGCGCTAAGTATAGGGTTACTGGAAAAAAGGGGTACAGGGTCGTGCAAGTCTGCAACGTGTCTTGCCATAGATGCCATTTCGACCAATTTCAAAAATGTACACCGAATATACCAATTCGTGATAGAGAAATTCTGTCACTATGCACGGAGAGTGTCAGTCACATTCAGAGAGTCACTGTACATGCGTGTGCTCTAGACCTGCGATCAATCTAATTCTGGGCCGTTCTCGACCTTCTACACGCCACTTGAGTCCAGTGGAACTACATAATGGCGAGTGCTTGAATGAACCACAAAGCGAATGAGGCCCCGTAGCGTCATGCTCTATTAAATGTTGCCCTGGTCCCGAAATTGTCGATTCATTCTCGTTAATGTTAACATCAATAATGTTAATCGGCACTTATAGTCATAATCACTATTAACACATCATTATTTAAACTTGCTTCCCACTTCAACTCAATTAAAACATTCAATTATAATCAAAAGACCCAACAAAAATATTGATTGCCTTTCGTATTGAATATATTATTGTCAATTTATACTCATATCCTCTTTTCATATTCATATAATTATGAATATAACTCGATAGGAATATATTCATAGGAAAGGAAATTAATATTTGATATTGGATCATTCGATTAAAATTTAACTTTTGGATTGGGGAATAAGTCGGCGGTAGTGGAAAGCAAAAGTGTTATTTTGCATTATTACTCTAACTTGCTTTTCACTTCCATCGACTTAGTCCCAATTGAAAAAATCAATTATAATCAAACGATCCAATAAAAAATATTAATTCCCTTCCGTATTGAATATATTCATATTCTATTTCCATAATCATACGATTATGAATATAAATTGGATCGTTATTTCGGCTCCCCCTCCGTTTCCGTGGGCGGATTCGCGATCGAAAAAGCCGAACTCCAATCGGATCGCGTAACGCAAAGGTTAATGAACGATTGGTATCATTAATGAATAATTAGCATCGGAATCCTTGGCACTGATCGCGAGTGCGAGGTGGCGAGTCGACACTGTCACATAAATCCGATCCCAATCCGCGCGCCACACACACAAACAGAGGCGGCCATGTGTTAGGTTAGGGTAACGCAGTGTGACTCCTCATACTGCAATTGCGTGTTGGTTTACACGCCGAGAAGAATGTAGCGTCGTCGTCGTCGTTTCTAGTACGGCTCCGCTGTATGTATTGACATTGGGGAGGATATTAGGTTTCTGGTGTTAGGTACGTGTCTCAGGTGATTATCGTTATACATACTTATCGACATGGAATCTCGAGGAGTTCTACTTCGGGAGTCTACATCCTGTATTCTACAGAAAGCACCAGCCTATGTACTCCGCATATGCACATATGTCTGGGTCTACTGTAGAATACATATAGCTTCTTCGTGCCACCGCGGTACGCGTATCCTACACAATATCACACCCAGTATGCGGTGTACAGGGTGATTCGCTTACTTTTAAATTGCCGGTGTCGATGTATGCATTACTATATGCAAGATAATTATAAATAATGAACAATTTTTAATTATATCCGGATCTTTTCCAACTTCTTTCAACATTCTTTATTGTATAACATTATTATATAGATTTTATAGTAAATCCACAGGATCATTCAAGAATCGACGTTTTTTAACTAGCGATTCTTTGCAGAGTGCCACTTCCGCCTCGGTTTGACATAAATAATCGGTTGTTAAAAGGTTTACGTGTCTCGTGAATCGTCCTGTATACTCCAGTATGCTGCCAAACTACGCACTGCATATTATAGCATGTATAACTTTGTGTGTTGCAAAGAATTCGAAATGCTCTTTCGTTTGACTGCAACGAATAAATTAATTATAACAAATAAATTAATATGTTATTGTGCGTATCACCGAAGATTAAGGACTTACAGCTCCGAACGCGAAGAGTCAATTATGGCATATTGCTAAATAATTAATGCATTGCAATTAATGTTAATTGATATTGATAATATAATTACACGATCATTTAGAGCAAAGTGATATTACGGCTGAAAGTACTCGCAAGTCCAGTTTTCCTAGAATAACAATATGTGTGATTATACTATTAAGACATTGAGAGTAATAATTATTTAAGAAAATCCAGGAAGACCAGGAACTGTTAACAGCTTTCGCAAGGAGGCTCATAACTGTGCATGGATTAGTACATAACAGTAATAATGAGTCACGCCAGCACAGACAGTAATGACAAAGTGTGCTAAGGGGGAAGGTGAAAAGAAAAGAATTAAGACAGACGGAGCTGGTAAGGGAAAGGTCGGATTTCTGCAGCCGTTGTTCTCAGAAGCGTGCGACACCTACACTAATCTTGTATTAGATGTCCCCAGCTTCCTTCCCGTTAATTTTTGCTTTCACATCGTGCAATTGCACACCGATCGCACCCTAGAAATTCCAACGCAATACATCCGCATTCCCTTGACGAGAGTGGTCGGTGCACTTTCAGCTTATTAATATTAAAAAGTTAATATTTAAGGATAAGTAATATTAAGAATCATTACTAATTCCTCAAAAAGTACTAAACATCAACATGAACTTCGAACTTCTTTGCCCAGTGCAAAGGAAAGTTTAAAGTTGTTTCAGATAAACCATTAAAGATTCCTCGGCAACGCGATACGCAACACGGTTTTTTTCGTTTTGCGAAAGCTTCCCGGCTTGAAATATACTTGATATTTTCGGCGAGGATAAAAACTTGGAGACACTTATCTTTGCTCTGAGAAACGCGGAGGTCGGCTTCCCGTATATATTATGATACGTAGACGAAACCTGAGAGGCCGAGCACCGGCTCTGTCGTTGTACTACACGGGTTTATATTTATACAAGCCGCTCAACTTATAATAGCAGGCAGCCCTCGCGTTCGCCCGAGATGCATTCATACACCTTGTCTTAGGTCAAGCACTTGTCTCCCCGGTCTAGCCAGACTTCCTTATTGCGATCAGTGTGCGGATTAACACGTATACCTGTATCATTGCCACCCAATTGACTCATCCGCATTGTGCTCTACGTAGACGGCTGGGGAAGTTGCTACAGTTGCTCACCGAAGTAGCCGGACGGCTCGCGAAATCACCGTAGCTACTAGCCGACTTGTCCTCGTCACTGTTCTTCACCGACCATCTCCTTGTACTTTTACATTTATGAACATTTTACTTCCACTGATTGTAACTTTAAAGCGTTTTCTACTTGAATGAATTCTTGTAAGCCTTTTCGAAAGAAAGTCAGGCGATGCTTAGTACTTTACTGCGAATCCCTTTTGGAAGCAAAGCTGGACAATCTTGAGAAATAAAATCTAGGGAAGAAAACTCTTGAGACGTAAACTGATTTAATAAAAAAAATAGGCTTTCCATTTTTGTTTATTGTATCTATCTGTTTATGCACTAACCACGCTCTGTCACACTTATATTATGCCAAAATATAGAACTACTCAACTATAGGCAGGTAGCAACAACATATTTCCCGGGAAAGTCAAGCGATAATCCCGAATCTTTCCGTCACACATATGCTTATCGGTTGCGATAGCTAATGCGATGGAAAGCATAGCTAGGGCCTGCTCGCTTTATCTCTGATAATGTCTCAGCCTCACTCGGAAATCGTGATTGGTATGTCACGAATTTCCGCAGGTACAAACGACGATACGTGTCTTTTTTTTTAGCAAATTTAGTACTTATCCCTTTGGGATAAATAGTAATAAGTAGTAATAAGTAGCAAGTATGGGAAAATTTATTTTATCATTAGTATATTAGTTCGTAGAAATGAATCTGGCCATGTTTAACCCTAACAACTTCAATGAATTAGCTAATTTTATCAGAATCATTGGAGCCGTTTGCTAGATACAATTTGCATGTACAATATTCGCACGTTTTACGTTTTAAGAGTGAACGATTACGGGAAACTTAATTAACTTAATGGTAATAAACAGAATGGCACAAAGGGTCGCAATAAATTGCGACAGAAAAGTGAAATTAATATTCAGACACGTGTACATGAAGGAGGAACATACGAGTACGTAACATCCAAGTTAAATACCAACTTGGGGGTAAATGCCGTTGTATATTTGTATGTTTGTGTTTTGGCGGGCGCTGAAGCTGAATAGTAAGTCAACATTATCGACGACAACGGATGTTTTGCATAGATTTAATATATACTTGCAGCTGCCAAGCTATTTCATTAGAAGACGGCTTTTCTATAAGAGTCGCGCTGCTCGGCGGGTGCCAAGCTGACATTGAATTCTTGGATTCGTCGCCGCCGAATTGGATAACTGTCCAACGGCGACTCTCAAAACGGTACTCATAAGATTACTGGACATCGATATTTACATTTCCAAATAACATTTACAGTTCATTCTTTAATTATTCATAATTAACCCATTTTGTTGGAGCATTTGAAATGCTTGTAAAACTTGCATGGGTCGAAAAGCATACAGCGTTAAATTTGCAATTCTGGATCAGAAAAGTGAGACACATTTTCATTTGACGGTATGTCGTGTTTTTTCCGACTCAAACTCAGGCAAATGTTTGTCTGGTTAATTTAATGGGAGTAAAATTAATCGGTTTTCTAGAGGACTCGAGATTAAACTCGACATACGAGGGGTGCACTTCCTATGTCGATGCATAGACGAACGTGGGGGCTTTTTATATCCAGCCTGATCTTGGCGCTTCCAAAAATGGTATACAGATGGCCTCAAAACCCTTTGCCTACTCTAACCATTAGTCTAGCAAGTAGCCGTTTATTTTCGTTCGTCTCATTTGCTATCAGTCTCGTCAAACAATCCTTCCTCCCCATTTACAGTGTTATCCCTTTTAGAAAAATATACTGACCATTAATAAACACATTGAAAAGAATCATGTTGCAATGTATATGTCATGTTGCTATTATAAACATTAAAATTGGCGAAAAGTATTCGATTACCGCAAGAATAAAAATTCATCAGAAACTTATAAGAAAATTAACTTTCCCTTAAAGAACAATTTTTTACCCTTTAAGAACATTTAAGCCTCAACAACCGAATGTGCGAATACTTTCCTCACCCACTGTAATTTAATTGGAAGTATAGTTTTGCGAGCGCTTGATATAATCAAGACATTTTCACAAACGTGCGAACAAATATATTATAATTAGGCTGCATATTTGTATGCGAGCATCAATGTTTTTGTTACATTGCGCATTGAAATATCACGATTGAAATAAAAGTATTGAACGCATTGTCAATACCAGACACATAGAAGCTGTATATTCAAAATTCCATGGATTCCATCAGACATCGCAGATTTCATAGAATTCAAAACAGCCTACGGATTTGCATAAAAGTCCGCAGTCTAGTTATAATACGCTTTACATCGTGGAAACTTGATTGCGATGCGCCTTGTGCGTATTAGACATTGCGAATATAAAGTTCAGTTCCGCCGGGTATAATGTAACACGAAGACTCCCACAGAGCGCAATTAGTTATCTGAAGGCGACGGCGGTCCAAGCGGCCGTCGGCTGACAGTTTCGCGATGGAGCCGGGGTGCGATTTTCGCTCGAGCGAAATAAGTAGAACAAAATATTCGACATTTGGCAAGACGCCGTAGTTTTGCGTTTCGTCAGCCAGGAATAAACTGGGGAGAGATAGTGCCTCCGTAAACTTATCTTATTTTATGCTTCCAAGGAATCTTGCGTCTGATAATGAAAAAAGACCGCACTAAGCGGGCCTTCTATTCTTCGCTAGCTCCCTCGCTCTTTCTCTCTTTCTCGCCGTTTCACGGCTGTCGGTTGGTCCACGAGCTCTCACGCGGAGCCGCTCGTACCAAAGACATTAGCATAGATAATTAATTCATTGGGATACGCGTGGCCGCGGTTGCCAATTGGGATTTCACAATTACTGGGCGAGGATGAGGTGAAAAAATCACGAGGATTCGATTGACATTGCCGAATTGATAACGCGCTCTCGAGGGGTATACTACATATTTGCGGAAGAAGCGTAACTTGGGAGTAAATTTGCGCTTCATTGATACGCAATCGGGAGAATTTCGCCGCCAGAGATATGTAGTTAATGAACGAGCTCTGCTTCCGCGCGACGGTAAGAGAGATCGATCTCTCCTCGCCTGGCGGCTCGTAAATCAGCAAATTGGCGGTAGATTAGCGCCGAGAAAGAGAGGACCACATGCGTGCGCAACGGATCGAGTGAAAAAGAGAGGGTGAACTAAAATAAGTCTCACGCCGGCAATGAAAACATTACGATGGAGTACATAGCAGGTAAAGAGAAGCAGACAGATTCGGCCCTGGCCCTGCTACGAGTGCAAGTGTGCAGGGCAGATTGAGAGGGAGAGCGTGCTAGCAGGAGAATTCGTCTATTGCCCGGCGATAAAAGGTTAATCTTCACGGAGTTTGTGAACGATACAAATCTCATGAAGGTCATTGGGTCAAGACCGGTTGCCGGCGACGTTATCGCAGCACGCACGTGAACTCCCATGGAATGTTCGGCAGTTGGAACCCGAGGGAGAAATGAACATGCATTCGGAAAGCAGCAAACACTCACCGCCCATGACTGACAACGGCTTTCGACTTCTACTTCAATGAAACGGTTGCACACACCCACTACTTGCCGGCACCCGTTCAACTGACAGCAATTTCGTGTGCACTCTATTGCTGCCACAACATGAGTGACTACTGCCAACTACTGCCGACAATTGCGGCCTACCCTCGCCTACCACCACGCGGCGCTGATGTCACTATTTCACTAGTTCGGCCATAGTTTTCCCCTTACCGACGCGCACTCCGCATCAGTGGATAAAAAGGCTCCTTCCCTCCGCACAAAAGCATGTGTTCCCCTTGGAAACGACACTGCGCATAAATTCGCCAAGATCTCTCGCTATATCTCTCGAAACTATGCGGATGATTTTTTTGCTCCACTTTCGGATTTTAGATTCAGAGTGAAAAAATCTCTTATGGGAAGACCACTTCCTTTCTGTTTTCCAAATGAGTCAATGTAAAGGAGTGGATTAAGTTTTAGAGGACGAAGAAGCCATGGTTCAGCAATTTCAAGTTACTGGAAAGAGATATGAAATTACAGAAATATGTTCCAGGTTTAAACATTATAGATTCACCTACGTGTTCCTGCGAACATTATAGAACACCTATTAGGGAATTGTACCTTCTATAATAATAACTAAGGGCAGTGAGCCAATAGTGACTCAATAAGGTTAAATCATTTTTAAAAAAAAGGTATTGTCGTCGTTCCATCCTTAGCGATTTCAAAATCACCTGACCAATCCCTATTCTTATGGCTCTGGTCACGTCCCCAATTTAATCGGTCGAACCTGATCAAAGCAGACCATCACACAGTGAACCACCTATATAGTTTTATACATGGGCTTATACGTGCTTCGCTGACATTAAAGCCAGCGATGCATGAGAATTCTCCCACCTTTGTCAAACCGATCCAACTACTTAAGTTCGAGCGAGTTGCACCTCAATCGAAATTCTCAATCCATACGATTCGTGTCAGGTATTTGTATCAAATGTGCACCAATGTCGAATACATTTGAGTGAGTTGATTATAACCCGCAGTAGTAGGGCTATTGAACTCAGGCCTTTTGGGGGGTTGCAGAGCGGTAAATGTAGGCGTCAGAATAATGGCCGGAATATCGCGTGTCGCGTTACTTCCTGCTCGTCGACGAGTGTATGCGAAAGTGTGTTCGAAACTGGCGCAGGTCATATCAGAAATTATCCCTTGCCAGATAAAAAGTTCCTTCGCTCGAGAAGGTTGCCACGAAGTGGTCGGGTGTGCGGCACGTGCTCTCTCGTGTACGCTCGAGATGAGATGCTATTCTTCGGGATTACTTCGGAATTCGAGAAGCAAGAAGACAGCTGCTGGTCCTAAAAATAATGCCAAGGGAATAATTAGGCAATGAAAAGAAATGCAATGACGATTCAACAATTTCTGATAATATACATTATTTTAATGCTGTGTAAGAAAACTGGTATTAATAACTAGTTTTAATGTTCAATTTATTAAATTATGAATGATTAGAGACTAGAGACTAGAGAAACCTTTGAATAATCCCTTCACAAAATCTTGCTTTCCGGAGTTTTCCCAATTCTACAGAATTCTTCAGAATTCGACAGTTTCGGCATTGTGTCAACGTTTGGTAGGACTCAGTTGTTCAGATATCTTCATTAAAATTACTCGAATGTGTGACACGTAAACTCTGCTTTTGGCAGATTTTTTTAACCAAAATCTGTCCTCCTATCTTACAATAACCGAATTTTCTTATCTCGCGTGGTTCAGGGAGGCTATGATTCATTGATTAAAGAGGAACACTCTCTATACGCATATATATTATAACACGTACATACACTACCTATTAAAGTTACGAACCAATCGATTTGACATAATTATTTTACTACATGTGCGCTTACACTGCTACCATATTTCCCGCGCAAACGCTCCCCCGATACTAGTGACGCTAGCGGCAGAATCTGGCGTAATCTTCCGAGTTATATAAATAGAAAATCGAAGGGTTCTCGAGCCTGAGCTAGAAAGCACAAATGGTCCGCTTAATCAATACAGTCTAATGCTCTTGACCGATACTCTTAACAATTCCATCTATTTCATAGTGAAAAAGCGACGACTTGAAAAGGATTTGAACTGGGAACTGCACCGAAATGCGGGCCAGCAGTACGGCACTGAGTAGCGTTTCATTTCCACGCGTTCCCTGCGCGTAACTGGAAATGCAGATAGAAACGGGACTGGAGCAGGTAGATATGTAGAGGGTGGAGGGTGGCACATACGGCGGGGGGGTTCGTGGACCGTGGCGACGTAGCAATAGCGATTCGCGCACTGTTGTCCTTTCGGCCAGTGGACGGTGCTGTTTATTCGCGTAAAATGTAGCCTCCTCCTGGTGACGGGGCCCACCGTGGCGACCGGAGACTAATTCCTACCTGTGAGAGGATATCCTTTCTCTACCCCGAGACATATATTCCGCAACGCCCCTCTTTTATTGCTTTCCTGCTCTCTTTCTGCGTCTTTCCAGTGCGCTCGCACCCGCAGAGGAGTGGCGCGCAAAAACATGGCCAGTTCGCCGACCAGCATTGAAAATCAGATCGACAGCTTCCTAGAACAGTTCAAGCGCAGTGCCTCCCGTGCGATGGAGGAGACGCACAGGCCTTGCTACAATGCCTGCAGCAGCAGCACCAGCCGCAGTCGTAGCGGCAACCTAGACCTCGAGCTTTTGGAGGCTGGTGAGTATTGTTTTCGACGAAACACCTATTGTTTAGACGACAGCTCGATTCTTTCCGTTTAGACCGCACCTTGCCAAGCGCTTCCTATACCGATTGCTAGCCTGGACCGCTGCGTTTTTCCACCGCTACCCCTAGGAGGCACACGTACACACGCCGCATTCCAAAATCCACCCCCACCCCCCTTCCCCCGAATTGTTTTCCCACACTTTTGTTTTGTAGCGATTGGTCATATGGATTTTAATAAATCAATACTGCTCGATGTGTGCGTGTGCCGGAAATAACTTTTGGGTGCTTCTGCCTAGTTTGTGTATTCCGACGAGTCACCATATAAAGTTTGTTATTGTTCGGTTCATTGTACATTTGTAACTGCGCACCAGTTGTTCAGAGAAAATCAGACAACGCTGCGTGTTTCGTCGACGTTCCCTTTCGAATATTCGGAAGCGTGTTTATTTGTTTTTCACGCGGAAACAATATACCCGGCACCCTTCGTCCCCATATGCGCATTGTTTCTCATGTATACTCTGTTGATGTAAACTATCGCATTGTTTGAATATGTCGAAATAAATACCTCATGAATTGTTTGAGAGAAATTTTTTTGTTTTTTTAACCACACCGCATACGTTTTTGTGTTAATCGTGGGCTGTTCGCGCGCGAACAATAAAGTGCCGAACTAGCAGACGAGTCCGGTTGAAGGCTGCGTGTCACGTGCTCCGTTGATTAACTGTCAATCAATAGCACTTGAGGTAAATGGGATGCACCAGTCTTCGAAAGAGGCACTCAGCTTCCAGCGGAGAATTCAATTTGTTCTCATCAAATCGTGCGGCATAAACGCCACACGCCGCGAGTCACGTGCTCGATGCCCCTCCAGCATAACCGAGCTCTACCGCGATTGGTTATTCCATCTTGTCCTTACCTCCACCACGTAGCCATGTTATGTTGCCTTAGCTACCTCCGCTGGCATCCGGTAGAGGCCGCGGACACCCCCGGCCACAGTATAGACATAACCAGTAGGGTCACTCGGCGAAATAAGTGAAGCCGGTTTCAGTAGGCTGCTGGTTTTGGTTGCGGGTCTGCCGCCAGGGGCGCGCCACTCTAATTCGGACGAAGTGACGAAGCGGGGTGATGCGGGGCGAACCAGCAAAGTGAGGGCAAGGGTACAAGCGGGGTGATGCGGGGCGAACCAGCAAAGTGACGGCAAGGGATGAGCGGGGCGATGCGGGGCGAGCCAACAGAGTGATGGCAAGGGGTCGAGCGGGGTAATGCGGGGCGAACCAGCAAAGTGAGGGCAAGGGACGAGCGGGGCGATGCGGGGCGAACCAGCAAAGTGAGGGCAAGGGACGAGCGGGGCGATGCGGGGCGAACCAGCAAAGTGAAGGCAAGGGACGAGCGGGGCAGAGCGGGGCCGCGGATGTCGGCGTGGGGCGGGCGCGACAGAGCTGGGCCGCGCGGAAGCGGATTTTTGTATGTCAAATCAAATCGAGAACTTTGTGGCAGCGGCATGTCTTTTTACCTATGTAAAAGAACAAGTGCGAATATGCTTGCAAATCACAAGCTACTAACAAATACTATTATTACCCAGGTTCGATTGTCTTTGCAAAATAGAAATTCGTTTATGTTGGGATGTTCGGCGAAAATCGTATTTGCTACCGTCTTGTGATTAGCAAGCAATTTCGAACTCGCTCAAACGATGACTGATGTAGCCCCCTGTTAGTTTACACAAGAAAATAACATATTACAGTTTCATAAAAATTGGTAGGCATGCTGCTGCCAGAAGGTAATCAATTTCGCGCCGCTTTTTCCTCTGTCCTTGCCGCCACGCCGCTATTGTTATCACAGCTGGTGCTGATTTCGTCTCTCTATATATCCTTGATTCCTCTACGTGCGAAAAGAAATAACATCCGTTTATTACCAAATAGCATCAGAATCAGGAATTAGCTTATGCGAAACTTTGTATCATTCGCTATACATATAGAAGTCAGATCGCAGGGAAAGGAAGGTAAGATGGCGGCGGCAAGATACGTCTCCCACCATCGCGCCTTAACGCATCGCACGTATTTCGCGACACTTTTACATAGCTGACACACACTCTCTCGCTTTGCTCTCGCTTACCGACGTGACAGACTAACCGCACCACCGGCACCTAGCGGAGCCACCTGAACCATAGCGGGCAGCTCACGGAGCGCAGCCAACTCGGCTTCACCGAGATCAAAGGCGCCGACGCCGAGTGACCCTACTGGTTATGTCTATACTGTGCCCCCGGCATCCCCCGAGCTATATATGTCACACTTCTGTTCAGTACCCATGCGAACATAGCGATTTTATTGTACGGCGCTTCTCGCGCCGAGTGCCGCCTCCGCGACAGTGAATTCATTTGACTCGAATCACTCGCACTTGGCCACCGCACTCTCTTGTTGCGATCTGACATCTTTCTTATCATTGAATCGCTGTATCTTCGATTGCATCGCATCGAACCGCGCGGCCTACTATGCGTGGAGCTAATGCGGCTTTGTGTACGGCAGCGGTCGACGCTGCATAACCAAACTACCGGCGCCGATTACTCTTCCGTGAAGCCGTCAAAATGTGATGCTCTTCCGCCGGCACGCACTTTCAATACCGCGGGACTAACGTTTCCTGCGATTTGAAACTTGTGACTCTGTGGGACGCGCGAGACTCGATCGGCTCGTGTGTACCTCAAAGTTCGAAGTGCGTGCGGTTTCTCCGGCAGTGCGGTGATACCTCGAGATGTGACCACCGATCTTACGGAAAAAGTAACGAAAACAAGCAAGGAGAATGTCGCTGCGACGGAAATCGACGCATTGCTGCAATTGCCCTTGCCATCAGCATTGTGCCACCAGAACCGCAGGTTGGGAATGCTAATTGTTGCCTGTGAGGTTCTCAGGCCTCTTGAACATGTCATTAGATTTAACTGCGGGCAATTAGGATGCATGACATTCACTTCCACTAGGAAATTACTGATAAACTGCGACGGCTAATGTGCTGCTTTAGCTTTATATCCAATCCTTTTTTTGCACAGGACGATTGGTGGAATCGGAATGTATGATAGTTGATTGGTCACAGTTATTGCGCAATTAACAAAAGTAAATTTGTTAAACAGATCAGTAATATCGAGTTTTTTCGGAAGCTCAAGTTATTATTAAAATACTTGCATGATATTGGTTTAAGTTTTACTGGTTTTTGATACAATAACTAATAATAACTCTAACAACTTTACGCGCTGTATGCGTAAACGCGTACGCATATAATCCATCGTATTTACTAAACCGGTGTGTACCCACATATGCACACAGAGCCGTACATATATATATATATATACCGTGCACGCCGTGCACATTCAGCACGAGAATATATATCGTACACTCTCCACCAGGAGCGTGTCTATAAACGTGCACTGTGGTGATCAATAACCTGCTATTACATTAAAAAGCGTTCGATAAAAAACATAAGGCAGACGTTCTCACAGACTTCAATTTTTCCTATAAACAATGGAGATCCAAGTCGGCGTCACTGATTTGTCAGTGTTGCAGTACTCGTCTTGAACTGCTATGAGACATTTATTGGAAAATACAAATATTCTTATTTGTTTAGGAATTGTTATACTTATTGTTAAACGAACCAGAAGTGTAAAGATTGCTCACGGCACTTTGCTTATAAGCGAGAAAATATTGATCAATCATCCGCTATAATTAGTTATCAAAAAGATTGATGACATTGTGCAAGTGGACGGTATACTGTAGATATATGTGCACATATGCATTGCAAGCACAAGGAAGCTCATATTCATTTGTAGAGAGGGTCTGAGGGAATGCAATAAGCATGGCGACAGTATTTGCTCATACGCTACTGTCTCCTCTACCCTTCCCCCACGCGTTGTTGGCAATAGTCGGGAATCACAATCGCCATATCGTCAAACACGGCACTACAAAGCAGCACGTAACAATCGCCGTGATGCTCGAATTTTCGTGATACTCGTATTGTGTGAGCGTGAATTCACAAGCGCGGTGGTTAGATGGGTGTAAAGACGCTGGAATCGTGAAGAATACGACAGAGCTACGCTGAGAACGGTAAGTACGATTCGGATCGCCTTCTACCATAAAGATCAGATTCTCACGGAATGCTGGCTCTCGTAGTTGTACCTCCGCTTTTACTGAAATTCGACGAATTTCTACCTCCCCCAGCCTTCTTTAACTTTCGACCCAACTGATTGGTATTCCCGTTGGTTGGGTGTGATATTATTCACTTCTTTGCGAATGAACGGCTGTGTCGATCGGGACTACTAACAACAACTTGCTTCGTGGACAGCACTCGAACTTGACAACATTTGATAAGGAACATTTGCCCCGGTCGTTTTTCCTCGCTCCAATATCGCCGGCGTACTTTTGGTGATTCACGGGTTCGGCAGAGTTCAGCGAAGCGGAAGTGCAAAGGTTACATCTCTACTTTGTTTGAGGTGGATTCCGACGTAAATGTTGGAACGCATCGAAAACGTACACGAATGCGACTCAAATTGTTTCTGTTTGAATTGATACGGTTGTTCTTGATCGCAGTTGTTTTTTTATATTTAAAATGCTTTATTAGTGTTTGGGTTTTGCAGACAATAATATTCATGTCCATAGTTCAAGCAATGTCAAAGATTGTGTTGAATGAGAAATTAAATGTAATTTACCATATTATGTATATAATGTATATTAGGCACATCTTAATCCTATGCAAAATATGTTTACAATGTCTATTTTTTGTAGATCACACAACCTCCTTCGAACCACATCCTCCCAACTTGTTAAAGAAGTAATTGGCCTGTGAAACTTGCTCATCGTGTCAGAGGATAATGCTCTCTCCAGTATATATTGGAGAAAGGCTGTAATTTAAGAACTAATGAAAATAGAGAATCGACAGAATCATTACATGTCCAGGTATAAGCACATATAAATCGATTATATGAGGCATAGAAGTTGAAATAAAAGTTTTGAAGACTAAATAAACATTCAATGAATCTATATTCACAGGCTGAGCATTGGAATATGGAAGATCCTGTGGTCACCACGTCCAAGAAGACAATCACAAAGCTCGGTGTGAAGAAAAAGAAATCTGACAAAAACACCAATTATGATTCGATACAGTTGGAAGATTATCCTGCTCAAGTGTTAGAACGATTTAAACGTGGTTGTGAGTGTCAAGATGATCAGTGCTTCAAGGGCCTTAACCCTGAGTCGGTCTACAGGCACAGGCTAAACATTGCTGAATTAACAAAAGAAGAACATGACATGTACTTAATGGGTATTACTATGGCATGTCTAACAAATCCTTACGAAACAGCGAGGCACACCGAGAGGCGTAGATTACGCGCGCAATATGTATATCAGGGTAGGCGGGTGTGCCTAGATGCGTTTTTGTATTTGGAGAATTGTACGCGTTACCAAGTTAAGCGAATCAGGAAACATTTAGTGACACACGGAGTTACACCGAGAGTACACGGCAATCACGGGAAAGTACCGCATAACACATTCTCCCTAGACATCTACAAAAATGCCACGGAATTCTTGAAGAACTTCATCGAACTGCAAGAAGCGAAGCAAAAGACTAAGCTTTCGAAAAATGCACCGCTGCATCTGCCAGCAGATGTTACGCGGAAGACTGTGTACGACTTGTATGTACAATATTGTAAAAAGATGTTGCGCGATGTGAAAGTAATGGGATACTCAACATTTCGAAGGTTTATGAAGGTCCAGTTTCCGCAAGTGAAGTTCGCCAAGCTCGAATTCGTAGTGAGGGGTCAGAATCTGCAAAGCCACGCGCTAACGAAAACCGAGCCCGAGAAGAAAGACGTTTCGGCGGAAAAGCCGCCGGAATCTCTAGAATTAATGGCTGGTAGTGGTGCGCTTGTACCTTTAGTTATAACTCGAGAATCCGGAGGAAGTGACACTTTTTATTTCACACCGCTCTGCAAATTGCAAGACGGCGTAAGCTACGAAGTATCTGCGAGTGATGTGCTAGTCAACAGACACGTTTTCCCAATCAGTCTGAATAAGGTGAACGCAGTCTGAGAACGAATGACCGTATTTTTTAATGTATATAAAAGCAATGCGAGAGTGATATAATAATCTTGTCTCTTTTTAAACACTGACTGCAGTAATCCTGTCTTGGTACAGTAAAACCAGCATCACAGTACAACTGAACAACAAATAATCCTTTGACTCTTTAGCTATGGATTTTTCTTCATATTTTTGTTACATCTGCTCGTACAAAGCGTAACGAATATTCGCCAGTATGCATATTTACTTTAAGATTTCAAATCACCGAGTATCTAAGACTAAATCTCATGTAGTTTTAGGTTCGCACGCAGTTTGCTTATATATGAGGAAAAATTGTTATTATTTATTACTAGATACAAAGTTTATATTAGGTATTAATTAAATTATCAATATCATCTAATAAACTTACGATGTTGTAAAATAATACCGCTTCCCATTTTTTTATCCAGAAAATTCATCAATACCTACCTCTAGTGATCGAACCGAAAATTGTTGCTGATTGATGGACGCTGAAAACTTTTTTTTGTGACTAATCTCAACTTGAAATCTTGAGCGCGATCCCTGAAAACAATCCAAGTGTTTGAAAAGAGGAAGAAGATAATATATTATTTTTATACGGTGGTATAGCGTTTCATTCAACATATAAATAACTTTTAGTATATTCGATTTTATGGAGATTGCGTGTGTGGGTCAACACACATAAGATTGTTGCGAAAGAATCGGTAAAAAAAAAACAATATCTGATAGAATAAATATTTGGTTTTGACGCGGAAATGAGTTTGTGTTTGTATGCCAGCTACGGAATGTGTGCCCATAGATCAGTGACATTGCAGGTATGGTAGGAATCTGCTTCCGCTGAGTGACACGAGCAAGGTCATGTGGCTATAACGTGACATTTGTTGAGGATCATATCGGTTGAGTCCTGTTTAATTTAGTCGTGAATCCTCAGTAATAGCTAAGTATACAACTATATACTTGGCGACGTTGAGTATCGCGTACGTAATCAGTTCTAATTCCTACAGTTATTGTCATTGCGATTCTAATATTCCCGAAATACGTATTCAATTTTACTATTATTATATCGAATAATAAGTGTGTCTCTGTCCTCATTACCTCGATCTAATGAACATCGCAATATACTTTTGCTAGAAAGTTTCGTTTGTATTTGATGTGTGTTGGAGTTTTCAGTAGAAAATCCAGTGGTACATGTTCTCTGTTCTATCTATAAATGCGACTTTATTACAAGTCATGTTTTTATTGCACTTGCTTGGTGGATTTTAGTGAAAACACTTGAAAGTAATCGCTGTGTATTTCGCAGAAGATGTAGAGAGCATGACCGGAGAAATAGAAAATGGGGACTTGGCCATTCGAGATGTCGCACACCTTCTCCAGTCACAATATGCCATTATTGCAGGTGAATATCTCTAGTGCTCAATCATTATTAGTGATTAGTTAATGCTTGGTTGGACTGTTTTCTGAATGAATGATTGTTGAAAGAATCTTAAACACCTAATGTCACATTTATAATAGTATCAATGAATGTTTTACAGGGGGAAAGACTAGAGAAGGTTGTCCTATAATCACATTTCCCGATAATGGCAACTTTCATACCTTAGCTGATTTGGATTACCAGCGCTTGATGCTGTATCTCACTTCAGTTCCAAGGTAAAATATTACTTTTATAGATACATTACCATGGGGCTGTAACACTCAGTTTTGTTATTGATCCACATTGTCTTTGTATCAGTCTGCAGGAAGCTGATCTTGGATTCCATTTGATAATCGACAGGAGGAGCGACAAATGGAATTCAGTGAAAACAGTCCTCTTAAAAATTTCTGTACGTAGGAACTTATGAAATACATGATTCTTCATTTCTGTGTTTCTCCAAAGATTGATGAAACCCATCAAATTTGTGTATCTTATCACTTTCGTGTTCTAGGCTTTTTTCCCTGGTTTGGTCCATGTGGCTTACGTGCTTCGTCCTGCTGGTTTTCTACAGAAAGCCATTTCAGAAGTATCTAATAAGCTGTTTAGGGAAGACTTTAAGTTTAGAGTAATATTTTTAGCGAACGTTGCCGAGCTTTACGAGTTTATAGAGATGGATCAGCTTACTGAACAGCTTGGTGGCAGTTTACCATACTGCCATCATACGTGGATTCAAAACAGAATTGTAAGAATCGGAGTTATATATTGAGTTCCTCTTACATATCCAAATTAATGCTCTCAGACTTGTACATTTATTTCCGCGCTCATTTCAGAGTTTAGAGAAATTTTCATCCATGACGCAAGATGTATCTCTTGCTTTGGATTCCTTTACACGGCGCTTAGCTGAGATAGAATTTCCGAACAATACTATCGCAACGACGACTCTCCTTTCTCAGCAGCAATCGGAGTATAATGAATTGAAAGAGGAGATACTGAGCGCTGCGCGACATGGCGAATCGCTGTTGGATAACGTTCGACAATTAACCGGCAAAGGAACTGCCGATCGACTGGGAAATGTCGCCGCAGTAGAAAGGTGAGGAATTGACGTTTCTTAAACAGCATATTCTTGAAATTCAAACTTATCTAATGATAAGTTCAATCAATCTTTAAATTTAATACTTCAATTGCTTGTGTTTAGGTTGCTCGTGCAGTTGGAGGAAACGGAGCGCACATTTGATCTGTTTTGGTCTCACCATAGTTCCCGTTTGCGGCACTGCCTAGCATTAAGGCAGTTCGAAGCAAACTTTCGCGAATTGCAAGCAATATTGGATCAGCATCTGAAAACAGTGGAAGATATGACAGAAGTGGGAGAAACACAAGCAAGAGTGGAGCAGTTACTATGCGATACATCAGCGTTTCAAAGAATATGCAGAGTACGTACATTTAAATTGCCATTGATTAGTAGTAATTACTTATGGTCACTGGATATTTGTAATTATGGTAATAATAACTACCCAAGTCGCTGATGACAAGCTAAAGGACTCTTTCCTGAGATTAAGATATATTCAATTGGAAGAATAAAGATATCTCCCATTAAACTCGTTGAAAAAGAGATTCTTCATTATATGATCTAAAGCAAGAGCAAATATCGATAGCGATTTTCAGTCTATCGATAGATATGAATGCTTTCACAAAGAATTGCACATATATAATGCACATCATGCACCGATGTTACTTTGCACCGCTTTCCTCATTTTTTCGATAGTCCTATTTGTTGCATACCATGTGGATTTGGGTCTTGGTAAGCAGTCCACTTCACAAGATACATGTACTTTACGATAGATTTAAATTCTACCGTATTTTAATCGGTTCTCTTAGTGTTTAAATGGTTGACTTTTCTTCTACAATTAAACTCTCATTAACTAATCGCTAACAATTGTAGCGCTCTTTGGTTGACTCTGGACCGTGAATTAAATCTCTATATGCGGCATGCATATTTGTACTTTCGAGGAAATTCATAGTTAACGTCATACGTGTGAAGGATTCGCAGGAACGATAGGGATTTAATTCATGCCTTATATGGGCATGACGGATTTGAGAATGAATATCCTTATGATTTCCTATTCTGCACTGCACGCACGATAGTGTCTTCCGTTCTACTTTTCTTAGTTACTACTACAACAAGCTGTACTAACAGTTGTTTGTATCTTTCTTTCTTGTTTATATTTATTTGGGTACATCGCATATGTGCTGGTGCCAATCCAATCAATTTATAGGGAGACATAGATCGGGCGGAAGAAATTATAAACGCGGGCCAACAGCTGCTGACCGGTAGACATCAATGTCCTGCGGATGTCGTGGAACCTAAGTGTGTGGAACTTCAAAGGATTTGCACGATTCTCAGCCAGCGGCTGGAAAAACGATTAGTGATGCTAACGAAATGCCGTGAGCTCATGGAACGCATAGATAAGGTATTTTTCTTCATTACCTACCTAACGCTCAATTCTTTTTCCTGCGCATTGTGCTTCAGAGAAAAATATGTGTTACGATTTTACTGTTCTCCGGTGAAACGCTATTGAGTTTCAAAAACCAAGGAGACATCTTATTCTTCTGGAGTGCAATGAAATAAAGCAAAACATGCAAGTCAAAGATGTGTATATATTCAAAAGTATTCTTGGTAATAAACAGGCTAATACATGGTGTACGCGCGGTATAGAGTTGCTAGCATCACAAAGCAGTTCAACTCCCCCCGATCAAGCCCTCCAGGAATTGCAGGAAGTGATAGAAGCAGCAGAGGAATTCCATCATCCAAGATGCGTTTTTCAAGATTCTATAATGCCTGAAACCAAAGCTCTTATCAGTCAAGTATGTCTCAAGAAGTTTAATTGTATTTATTCTAGTAATTTCAATTGTTTGTCAGAAGCTCAGCAATCTATGTAAACTATGTATAATTAAGAATGTAGCAAGACTTTTACATGAAACTCATATATAAGAGTCTAATACAAATTGATTGAGGTAGGTTCTGCAAAGGATAGAGGATGTCTCTTTAATGTGTGACAAACGAATAATGGCATTGAAACAACAACTGATAAAACCAGCGAGACCCGTTCAAACGGTAACACCGGAGCCCATTAAGCAAATGCAATCACTGCCACAAATTGTAATGCCCGGGAGGGTTTTGAAGAAAGCAAATACGATGCCAAAAGTAATACTTCCTATCACCTTTCCTGTAGTTAAGCCCCAGGAAATACTGATGACTGCACAACCGATTTACAGATGGAAATGACGCCGATAGAAGGAGAGCCTTCCTCGCCAGAAAGCGAGCCGAGAGATATTGAGGCTTCGCGCGTGAAACGCGGACATGTACTAACAGAACTTGTTGAAACCGAGCGTCTATATGTTGCCGAACTAGGATCAATAATTAAGGGATATAAGATGGAGCTAGATAACGAAACTGCCGCGCAATTAATACCGGCAGCGCTTGTCGGAAAGGGAGACATCCTCTTTGGCAATTTAGAGGATATTTATGTTTTTCACGGTGAAACGTTTTTGACCGATCTAGAAAATTGTATTTCAAATACCGAGCTTGTTGCTCTGTGTTTCGTGCAAAGGGTAAGATTCCTCTCTCGTATTACCAACCTATTCTGCATTGGACTGCAAAACTTATATATAGAATTATTCACATTTCAGCGAGAGATATTCTTTAGATTGTATAGTTATTATTGCCAAAACATTCCAAGATCTGAGAGGTTGCGCGAACAAATACAAAGTGAACCGCAATTCCTAGTGGCTTGTCAGAAAAGACTGGGCCACAAATTACCCCTTGCTGCTTACTTGCTGAAGCCCGTTCAACGGATTACCAAATATCAGTTATTGTTAAAAGATCTCTTAAAATATAGCGATGATCCATCCTGTTGCGGTGAACTACAAGAAGCTTTAGATTGTATGCTTGTTGTACTCAAGTGCGTGAACGACAGTATGCACCAAACTGCAATCACAGGCTTTGGGGTGAGCATTCATTTACCACATCATTTGAACTACTATTTTTTTAATGTGATAATAACTTGTATATGAATGGCATATTTGCAGGGTGACCTGAGCGCGCAGGGTGAGTTACTATTGCAAGGATCGTTTAGCGTGTGGAGTAGTAGCAAACGTGAGCGTCTGCTTAGGTTAAAGCCTTCTCAACGACATATATTCTTGTATGAGAAAGCACTCATATTTTGTAAGCATAGCAAGCCACAAGCTCACAACAAAGCTACATACCATTTTAAAAGATACTTGAAGGTAAATGAATGTTCCTGTTATATTGTATTTCTGTGCCGAAGCTATCAAAATTTATCATCGCATTTCTTACTCTACCATCTCTACGTCAGATGTCGCAAATCGGGTTGACCGAGTCTGTGAAAGGAGACACAAGACGTTTTGAGATTTGGTTGCAAGGGCGCGCCGAAGTACACACGATTCAAGCATCTACAGTCGACGTGAAGCAGTCGTGGGTTCGACAAATAAAGGGAGTGTTGATGTCACAATTAGCAGAATTGAAAGGGAAACAAAGTTCTGCTCTCGGAAAATCTAATCACAAGTAAAGATACACACATCTGTGCTAATGATCTGAAATATCGCGGAAAATCGATGAATCATAATAACGCTATTCAATTCTCTTTCAGACTTTTGCGACAAACGATTTCATGGGAAGCACAAGGCAGCATCTCAGGCTCATTGCGGACACTCTCGGTTGATGGGAGCAGTGTTATATCACATCCGGCGGACGCGTCCCAATCGACCGAGGACGAAGTTGCGTGGAGCTCGGAAAATAGTAATTCTGACGATGAAGATGCATTCAGTGAGAATCCTGGCCCAGCTCCTGTAAGTATTTATTTGTCGGTTCCTACGAGTGAGGCCTACAGTAGGTAGTACAGTAGAACCTCCCGCATCCCAGCACCCATTGTCCGAACACCCTAATGCCCGAACGCTCTACTATCCGAACAGAGTGTCTTCTTGTAAACAAACACTGTATTCTTCTCTGTCCTAATGATCAAACCTAATTTTGATCAAAACCAATGACCCGATAAAGACGATAATCGTGACGAAGATGTCGTGACCATAAACTGTGGGTACACGAAGTGAGACCGCAAATGAAAATGATAATGAAGATGTGCCTTCTCATGCCGAAGCACTCGTGACGTTTGAAAAAAAGGGGGCTTCGATAGTGCGTGTCACAAAAAGAATGTAACTCTACGCAGTTACTTATGTGAAACCAATTATCTGTCTATTTTCTTGATCCCTATTTAAATAAATGGAGATTAGTATCAACAAAGTGATTGTTCTATTATCCGAAAGTCCCCTTACCGATCACTTAACTCCCCCTGTTAGTTCGGATGCGGGAGGTTCTACTGTGCTACGTTTATATATGTACGTAAATGAATGTGTGTGTTATTAGATGAACTTTACCATTATCAGGGTGGCAGATACGTTGCATTAGCGGATTACTGTGCCGTTGGACAATCCGAAGTCACTATGCGTGAGGGTGATAATCTAGAGCTGCTGAAGGTCGGTTGTGCCGGTTGGTGGTTTGTAAAACTCATACCCACGGGTATAGAAGGTTGGGCACCAGCTGCTTACTTGGAACCAATAAGTCGCAAAACTTCACGTAGTTCGCAATCCGTAAATGGTCAGGAAGCTATATGAAACAGGCGTCTAACACACTAGACTTCTCTAGTGTGTTAGACAGTTACGCATGCCATTGAAACGTGCCCATGTTTCCCCACGTATTATTCAAACAGTATTCTCAGCATTTTTGGTGTGCAGTTTTGGCGATTCTTTGGCAACCTAAGTAGTCACGAGTTTGTCGTATTCGTGGTCTTCGTTAGGACTTTTAATGATATCATTTTGTTTGTGTATACAGAATGAGTTTGCGCAATCTCGGATTTTTAAGGGGTGATGAGAAGTGCAAAGTACGTGAGTCTGTGTCTGTGATATGCTTTCCGAAATGTTTCCATTTTGTCATTATTTATTTGAAGTGGCAGACTGTGTATTGTGAAATATGTTACTGACTTGTGTCCGTCATATTATACATTTTTCTTCCTTGAATTAGTCAAGTAATACGAAACTTGAAATGTGGCAAAGTTCGTGCAGCATTCGTAGAAGAGTTCAAGTTCCGCTTTAAATATAAGCTTCTAAAGGGTGGTTTGAATGACTCACTCTGTTATGTCAAGGCATACTTGTTTGCTGTCTTTGTTGTCAACATTTTGCTTTTTTGTTATGCATTTGTTTTTCCAGTGAGTCGTGATGTAGCTTGTTTGTTTTGCAAAGTCCTTACAGCCAAGTGGATGGTTTGTGAGTTAGTAAATTGCTTGTTACATCTAAGACTATACTTACTAGATCACCGATATTTGAACTTGCAGCCACTTGCAAAACCTGTACGCTGTATCTCTATGTCTATATTAGAGCTAAGAACTAAGGAATCAAGTACAAAATGTACATAATTTTCCACCTATTGTCTCCGACTTGAACAGAGGGGTGAAGTAAGCGTGCTAATCCCACTGACTTGCAAGTTCGGCTTCTAAAAGAGAAGTTCACATTGCAACATTTACTAATAGCTCTGTTACTTCAAACCTTTGGGCAAAGTTGAAACTACGTTTACGAACGTTTTGATTATAAACTATATAGATTTGCTATATGATACAAGTTTAATCTTCGCTCATTCGATTCTTTAGTGAATTACTCTTTTTAATTGATATACAACGTTGCTAATTCCTATAAATTGTAATTACTAGCTTGAAGCTTTCCTACCACAGAACTAACTAACACTGAACAGCATATTCTGCACTCGCACTCATGTACAGCTTGCTCAAGCGACTCTGTTCAGGGTTTGACAACTAAAACCTTAAGAACGCTTAACAGAATCGTTTGAGCAGACTGTATCTTACAAGTCACTAACATCCCTTAAAACATCGCTAGTTAGGAAGCGATACAATTTTTATGGTTTAGGGTTTAACAGATTTATTGATTCAAACTTAGGAGGATGATGAGGGAGCAATAATGGCACTCGAACTTCATACATTGCTAACGTGATGAAAAGACTTATTATTAGAAGGCAAAATCACATATATCGCACGCATATTCGTAACACAGATTTGTATTCTGTTTCATTTGTTTTCACGCAGAAATATGAGCCGTCGCACACATAACTGGTCTGCGTAAACTCGTTACAGATCGTCTGTCTTTGCCTGTGAATGTTTATCGGATTATTTCCTCGACAAATCGGTATGCCTCCCGGAAGCTGCAGCCATTCACTTGGTGTAATTCCTGCCAAATGCTCAATATGTATTAGAAAATTCTGCTAAGATTTGACGGTGAAATTCCTACACTACTTGCATTATAAAATTATAGGTACTAGCGCATTCGGCAACTATAGATTCGCAAACAATGCAAACACTTGACAATATTCTACCGGACCTACCAGATTTCGTAAGGGAAATAAGGACTAGGAGACAAATAGAAGATTGCATATGAATCTCGTACATCATTCAGCTCATTATAGCTAATCAAGTTTATGTAAGTCTATTACCTCATTAGTTTTCTGAACATTCGCTCATGTTTTTTTTACACGCGCACATGCTTTTTTTACACATGGTAAAGATTTTACGAGGTCGACACGCAGAATCGATTGCTGCAATATATACTTTAACAATATATTCTGTAGATATTTTGCCATCTTTTTATTTTTAAATCATTCAAATGCTGTTAGACCCTGCCTGCGCGTGTGTATATATATACATATATATATATATATACGGGTGTATACGTGATACGTATTCAAATTTATACGACGTATTCACGTATACGTAATAGTATGTACAGGGTATAAATTTTCATGTGTCATTAATTTAACACAGCCATTCCTGACGATAGTGATTGTCCACCTGTTTCTTTCTTGGCTCGCTTAAATTAACGTCACGCGAGGGATGGGAATTACACCCTGTATACAGAGTGAACATGACAGATGGAGCAATCTTTCAAAGTAACAATAATAAGTCATTAAATTGTACCAAATTGCGAATATTATTCGTTTCCAGTTCGTATATATGAAGTATACGTATACTATCAGGACAAAGGTGTACTACTGCCTATCCTTTGCAGCTTGTCTAATGTTCAGATGTACACAGGACGTTAAAAAGAAACCTGACTATTTCCGGTTGAATGCGAATTTTCATAGCTAACTTGTATAGCGCATCGGCGGTGCCCTACTTTTCGCCCCACGAAACTCATACAATACCACACCGTACAGAACCATTAATAACGCTTTTGTATGAATGTTACTAGTAATTCGGAATGACCGTGTATCAGTGAATCCAATGACAATACTAGTAACATAAACAACCAGCCAAATTAAAATTATGCCTTTAGATTATAACGCCATACGCACAGCCTACATGTGTTATTGACATACTTCGTATGCTTAAACTGGTGATTCCATAAGGACATTCTAGTGAGTAAAGGAGTGCTGGTAAGCAATGTTCATTTTAACTGTACATGAAATGTACGTAAGATAAAATCAAAACTTCTTTACTGGCCGTCAGAGCTGCGCAAATCACTTCGTCAAAGACAATATGTACCGTCGCTACATTAATCACAATAAGACGGCAGAATCTCAAACGCAGTGTCTCTGGGAGAACTGGAAACTTGTTATTTACAAGATAGGCGTTACAAAAAGTTCGTGTTGATTTAATGGCTCCAAAAGAATTGCTTTGAATACCATGTTCACTTTGTACATATATATATACAGTCGTATCTACACCAAGACATCCTAGAATAATATTTTGCCTATGTGATAATTGCCTTTGAAAAGCAGACTGAACCAATGAGTTTGTGGTAATGAGGTATTCTTTTGCAGGCTGGTAGCCATAAACCTAGGGAAGCATTGATTTAAAATCCTTAGGTAGACACGGCAGTTCCACTGTCGCACTTTCAAGCGAGTATTTCCTATCATATGCTGCGAACATACATATATATACAATTGCCAGGTTTCCGAAGAAACACATTACAGTCTCTAGGTAATAATAACACGAATGTATAACACGTGCTGCATTGTACAAAGTACCTACATTTCGAGATCAAATCGCGTAACATGTACCCGCACATTTACGTATAGTTGTTGATGCGACCTTGTACTCTACGACATTGAACAACATTTTAGACGAATCTACCCCCGACAATGCGAACAATGTCGAGCGCTTACAGAATTGCGCGACGACGCACTGCTATAACTTCATCCACCGTTAGACCACAAGCGTTTTGCACATCGCAATTGGCTTGAGGGACGCGATTTACTATGTAAAGCCTCAAGTCTTAATTCTAAAAAATATAAAAATATAAATTAGGAGTCTCTACCAGTCTCGGCGCCAAGTAGTGGAAAGCAGTGCAAGCGCATGAAAGCGTTTTCTGCAGTCGAGGAAACATAGGGTGCCACTCGCAGTAAGCGTTGGGCGTGGGGGAAGGCGTTACAAGTTACAACCAATCGCAGACGATGACTGGATTGGAGGTAGTGGGAGTTGGGGGCACTTTTACTGTGGATGAAGTTTAGTAGGTCTATCGGTTATGTTGATTTAAATTCAAAGGCTTGACTAACATCGTTTCCTGTTCATTTAGCTAATTCCCGCGGGAACACCGTGAAATGCATTGCTTGGACAGAAGAAGCGATATCTCAACGTAGCTGGGATGGGTCCAAATCAGCTTATCCTCTTGCACCTTCTCTTAAGCTTGTTGAGTCAGCGTACCTGATTGCGAGTTTGATCCTCGATCTTGATTTGCAAACGTAGGACATATAATTACACTGTGCGACGCAACGTGCAGTGGTAATATTATTGCAACGACTCGTAGAGGAAGCAATACTATCCTCGACTTTAATTCGTAATGTAGAATCGTGCACAACTTTGTGTAATTACTTGTTAAGTCGTTCTTCTGAAGCTTTTCGCGGAGCCTTCAGAAATTAGGGCAATGTAACTGATAGACCTTGTATATTCGAAATATGCAATATTACACCACTCAAGGGTTATTTATTAAATGTATGAACTGCAATATTCAGTATAGTTGTATTGGGTTTGCGCGATGGGTTGCGTTGCGGGAAATGTTATCCACGTTCTAGTTCGAGAACGACTTGTTTTTATTCGTTCGATTGTTACACATTATTTATTCTGTCTTGGTAATGCTTGGCGGATACGTTCCGTGCCAAATGTTAACGAGTGTGTGAGTGTGTGTGCGTGTGTGCGGGCGCGGGCGCGCGCTCCTGCGTGGATGTTTCTTGATTTCGGTTGGATTTTATAGTATTATACTTTTTCACGCGCAGCGAGAAACTCCTTCCAGAAGCAATATTGTACGATATAGGGTAGGATTACGATTGTATTGTATATGTTTTACAATATTTTGAAGCGGAAGCTCGCGTATTTGCAATCAACCATCCGTTTTGCTCGGAGTACTTCAGGACTCGGAATAGGTCATAAGAGGGTTAGTGCGACTCGTTCAAATAACTACGGCAGAAGTTTAAAGCATTACTACTATTCGTAACACAGGAACTACAAATATAGTTGTTATTGAGGGGATTCTGACCAAGCAGCTTAAATACTAGTAGCATTACGATGAAAACATTAATCTTTGTTTACCAATGTACCGAAACAATAGAATATTGAGAAGAGTTATATATGTCACGTCTACGTCGGGAATGTAGCAGGCGACAAACAACTAACACCAAGCATTGTGGACTATTTTGAACACTGATTCTAAGAAATTGTAATAAGTAATAACGATTATTCCGAAACGCATGTGGAATGGTCTGTAACATCTTGTGACCTGCTATTTATCTTTACGATCCACCGATTGCGTAAGTCTATCGTAATAATTGAATATATGTATGATAATGTAATTTGTAAGAAACATTTGTATGTATATGAGAACATAACAGGTAAAGTTATTAAGAGTTCTTCCAATATTGTTGTCACGGCCACATTTCCCGCATGTTCTACTTTCAACCTCCTCCAACATGACTTTAGTCTTGTTTAAGTGTTTTGTTAAAGTATGGTGAGCAATAGTCTCAAAGATTTCGAAAATAGGGCAAGTCGCAAAGAACAAGAGAGGCATGCAAATTCAATGTATTCGAAATTGGCGCGTTTATTGAAGATGCGCTGAATCCGAAGATGGCGAGTGATGGGGATTATCCTCTCTAGTCTTCCTCTACTTTCCATGGATGAATCCTATATGCAAGCCGAATCTGATTTCGGAACACAGCCCCGCCGAGTTAGTTGATCTCGGAATACGAACGAGCCTAACGGTTATCTGTCAATTTTGGAACGACGGAAATTGGCAACTGTCGGTAGGTTCAGCACTTTTATCAGATAACAAAACGCAGCCCCTAGTCGTGCGTATATTGTACACGGTCAATGTACATAGCCTGCAATATTAGCAGCCCCCTTTTCCCCCACTAATCACTTAAAGCCGAATTGCGAGAAATATTTTAATCGCGTGCGTGTTTAACCGCTTCGCATACGCACCGCTGTACTTTCGTCATCAGCTCGCGTCGACCACTCCTGGGTCGGTTGCTACGCTGTGCTTCCGCGTTATTTGGTAAGTTGTTTACAAAAATCTGGCAAAGTGGAGAATGGAAAGGTGAGCCGGGTGTCCTATTTTCGCACGGGTTAGCGACCAAGTCCAGATCTCAAACGGCGGCTATGCGAGGCCGTAAAGAGCGTCTTCTCTTAAACCGCAGTCGTTTTGTCTCTTGGATTTCATTTGAAAAGTAATGAACGAAATAGGATAGAAGCTTCGATATTGATTGACTAGCCTCCCCGGGCATATCTCTACGCATGTAGAGTTGAGTCCTCGTCAGAGGAACAACGCGAAACTTGTTGTTGATAATCCCGTGTCCCTCGACAAAGTTCCCGGCTCTTGCCGGGAATTTCGTCAAGTTCATTAAGATCCTCGTTACGGGCGAGAAAATTAGTCGCGTGCTGCTCTCGTATGTCGATACTGGAGTGGGTCACATCCGTATATGGACAATATCGAAGTATTCGGGAAAGCGAACGATAAACGACTCTTTTCATAAGAGTAACTCATGCCAAACTATCCCCTGGGTTTTGTAATCGTACTACTTGCTTTTTTGTACAAATGAGCGTTGTATCGCATGATTGCTCATAATCAGTTTACGATTACAAGGCAACATTGAAGAGTCATATCCCCTTTCAGTTCATAGGAAAGGCACCAGGCTAAAAGATGGCTGTAAACGTATATGCGACGAATGTGACAACAGACAATCTCAGCCGGCATGATATGCTGGCTTGGGTGAACGATTGTCTGACTTCCTCGTTTACAAAGATTGAGGAATTATGCACGGGCGCAGCATATTGCCAGTTCATGGATATGCTCTTTCCCGGTAGCGTTCCATTAAAAAGAGTCAAGTTTAAGACAAACTTGGAGCACGAATATATACAGAATTTCAAAATTCTCCAAGGAGGGTTTAAGAAGATGAATGTGGACAAGGTACGATATACTAGCACTTTTTCTTTTAATGGCGAAGTATCAAAGTACACATCCTTAATACTTTGTGTTCGGAGATTTATTCTTATAAGAAATATTTAAATGAATAGATTATGTTAGGATATTATGTGAGTATATAGCCTTTTGTAATGCCGATAATGAACAAAATAAGAAATAACCGATCGTCCCATGACCTTTTTTGTACAACAGAATCTCTCGCACAATAGCAAAGCTTTCACTACTCTAATCTTATATCCTGTGTATTATATTAAAAGCTGAAAATTGCGAACTAAAGATACAATGTGCCGTTGTATAAATGACTCAGGTAATACCTGTGGACAAGTTGGTAAAAGGTAGATTCCAAGATAATTTTGAATTTCTACAATGGTTTAAGAAGTTTTTCGATGCAAATTATGATGGACGTACATATGACGCCGACGAAGCACGTGGTGGTATACCATTGGGTTCAGGAGTTGATGGGACACACAACTTGTCTAATCCTCAATTGGTACCGTTACCACCACAAGCAAAGCAAAGTCAAATCCAACAAAAACATTTACAGCAACGTAATAATGTACCACGGCAACACCAGGGTACAAAGTATTATGTATAATATTCACGACGTTCCTCCTCGCATGCTACGATCGAACAATCGTTTATTTATTACGCAACTAGAGTTTTTCGATTTATGTATATATGTTGGCTGACCACTACTTTTCACTCCTAGTAAAAATGGATTTGACAAACATAAATGTCTAGCTGTAAGTCTGTTAAGGAATAAGAAACACGGATAAGTTAACATTAATCTCTATCCGCTTTAGAACAATGACAGGGAACTTCTCCGCAGTCCTATATTATTCCTTGACAGCAAAAAGCTAGAAAAGTGTATGAATAATGTATTGCATTCTGTGAACTGAAATTGCACAATTGCAGCTGTCTTTGCTATGAAGCATTTTTAAATGTAGACAGCTTTGATCACTTTCCCTGCATTATGCGTAAGGTCACATTAGTACTTGTGGTGCACTTTGATTATTGATGTAGAGAATTATCATAAATAGCACTGAAATCATTTGAATGGTCTTTACCAACCAATATATCACAATACCTTTTAAAATAATCAAGACTAGTCACTGCATTATGCTTCTGAAACAAGTAAAAAATACAGCAATGCACGTTCCACCTGCACTTTTGCATTTGAATATTTTCGACAGAATAATAATTTTCTGACTGGTGGGATGTGACAGCGTAGTTTGTCTTATTATTTGGCAAGATTCCATAGCACTTATAGAATGGATATTAACAATATTATGATTGCATAAGTTAGGCTTTGATTTTCCTATGTCAAATAGTGGCATTTCTATACATTTTTAATGCAAATCACACTTTAAGATTTTACGATTTCTGTAATGCATTTTTAGTGCCCTGAGTAATATGTGTGATCTTAAGACATATCTTGCTAAAGAGAGTACCTTTTGTTGACCCATAAACCCATAATCATACATATTGATAGCAAGCTATGTGAAATTAATGTAGGTTGAAAACATTTTAATACGAGTTTAAAGAACCAACTATTTTGGGTATTTTTTCTATGAATTTTAAAGAGTGAAGGAATTTATAAATCTCGAAAGCTTTCATCCATGCAGAGTTTATATTTCCGAACTATCTTGTTTATGTTTTTCGAATTCAATTCTACTAGAAGTCGCCAGTATTTATAAGACCACCGTTATTCCGTTTGCCGTCTTGATTTTTGTTCCCACACATTTTTCACCGATTATTTACAGATCGTACCAATTGATAGGCTGGTGAAAGGCAGATTCCAAGACAATTTTGAGTTTTTGCAATGGTTTAAAAAATTTTTCGATGCTAACTATTCAAGAGCAGAGCCGTACGATGCACTTCTCATGCGTGGAGGGGAGCAAATGGGTAGTGGAAGTTCGAATGCCAGTAATGCAAAACGCACAACACCACGTGAAGTAAACGCGCCTAGACCCCCTGCTCGTACCGGTACATTATTTAAAGAATACTTTCTCAATATAAGAGATGTCATCTACCATTCTAATGTCATTAAACAGTTTCGGCTGATGTTTTATATAACTATAATAATAATGCTGATTTCTTTACTAACGAATAATCGTGAATCATTACCGAACAGTGTCTCGAGAGTGGAACATATTCATTTGCATAATTTTATCCATAATAACGCCAAGTATTAGAGAATACATGCATTTTAGACCTTTTTTTCATACACGTTCGTGCAAAGTGAATTTGCACCTGAGTTTTTACATGGATTAATTAACATATTAGCTCGAATTTGAGTGTAATAACATATTTCCGAAATATTACTTTAGGTGAGGGAGCACTTCCTGTACACGCAGATAATGCCAAGCGTTTTGGCAAAGCTAGTAACTATTTTTTTTTTCTTTTAATACCTCTATACGTCTTCCTTCCGCACCTTTGTTCCTTTAAAAGTAAACTCGACTGTAGAAGTTTAGGAAGATATGGATTACCGTGAAGAATACTCGTTCTATGCTTATGCTCTTTATGATCTTGATTTTACGGATCGCATGCGGAATGAATTTATAAAATCCTATTATTTGCAAATTCCAACATTAATTAAAATATCGAGAGCATAGCGTTGAATCTAACAACTTACAATCATCTCACCCTACTAATGACATCATTAACAAGGCTTGTTTCTGACATATTCATATACTCGGAAAGCTTGAACCTGATACACTAGGCTTGGGTCAATTCGCGATCATACATCTTTCAAAATTTTTCTGATTATTGTCAGGTAACCAGATAATCTTCAGCTAGACGTAGGTAGCCTCAGGTTGCATCCCATTGTGATTGTCTATTTGGCAGGCTGGAGATTTTCTCCATTTTATAGTAGACCAGAAAAAGGAAATAGTTATTGTTGCTGATGGCAACATCAGACATAAATCAAGCCTAACACTGACTAACATCTAATGTGTCAGGTCTGAGTTTCCTGACTAGAATTATTATATTGTAGTAGCCAGTGTTATGTAGATAGCTTCCCTAAACAGTTTTCTTACAATGTATAAGCATCATGCATGCATGCATCTAATTTTTTGATCCGCTTATTGAATGATTATAATAATTGGTTGAATATCTGTAGTAATTAAGTATTTTTTTTCCCCCTTTATTAAACATAGAACGATTTTATACGTTAATGTTGTTTGTAATTCTTGATCCAGTCAATAAAGTGTTGCCGTATCGCCCACAACAAAAGACTGGGACCGTTGCTAACCGAGGAGATGCTGGTAAAGTTGAAGAACTCAGCTCTCAGGTATTTTAATGTCAATACTGTACACTATCAATGGACCTTTAGCAGAACGTAATGGCATTTCACTTTAGTTAATGGAAATGAAGATATCGATCGAAGGGTTGGAGAAAGAGAGAGATTTTTACTTCGGTAAATTGAGAGACATAGAAGTCATGTGCCAAGAGTGCGACGATGGAGATCCTCCCCCAATTGTACAGAAAATTTTGGAAGTCCTTTATGCAACGGAGGTAGTTACCAAATCTTATTTTACCTTTTTGAACGATTGTTTGTCGATGCAACTAGTAAATGATTCAAGGATTACGGTGCATTACAGGACGGGTTTGCTCCGCCCGAGGAATTGGAAGGTGATGGCATTGCACCCGATGATGAGGAGGAGTATTAGTGAGCTGTTCCGATAGAGAAAACAAGGGCAAATCATTCAAGTGCTTTTAAGTTTTTCGTGTCTTTGAGCCAGTATCAGTAATCTTCGCATAATTAATAAGCTATTCTCTATAGCTGTTTAAGCATATACGCACTTGGTCTGCTCGAGATTTGGAGACCTGATGAAGAATTTCCACAAAACAGAAATAGACATTCTTTGAGCAGTGCATTTTAATAATCTGTACTTTACCAGCAAATAATAATTAAGGAGGAAAGTGAGTTAGCACTTTGCACATTTTTCACTATTGTCTATCCTATCACAGTAACGGTTGTACCTCCGTCGATGGCTACGATTAAGATACACGTAGTGCCGCATATCGTTGTTTGAATTCGAGGTTTTCCGTTACATGATTATTCTGCGTGATTGTTGTGCGTCACAGCATTACACGTTTATGTTATCGGTTCTCGCTGATTTAGTTCCGGCCCTAGTTATGTCTTTACACGGCGCCGTCTGTTGGGAACATTTTCGTGAAAATTTGTGCATAATTGACGCATTGCTACATTGCACTCTCCAACGCTGTATATCGGAGGTGTACAAATTGACTGTTGAGCTCGTTATTGTGCAACGTAATTGAAATCTGTGAGGGATATTATGATTCTTATAAAAGATCAAATGTAATCTATTGGATGTATTAATTCGTCTCATAAGATTACAGGTACGATACTCACCTGAGGCTTTGAATCTTTATTACCGCTAATTTGTCTGCACAGTGTTAGTGGTCTCGACCTTAGGTGTTTTCGTAGTTCCGCAATACTCATCTTCAAGTGCGACTGACCTTAAATGTGAATAATCTTACGGCTACGAAAGAAAAGTACACTAGAAACGCACGGGGAAATTTCGTATAATTCTTTAGGCGATCATATAGAAAACAAAATACTCTGGTAAGGCGTGGAGTGCAACATCGAGTTAACAATTTTCGTAGAACGATAGCCTATGATTAAGTATGCGCGTGGTTTACAATCATTAATTTAATTGAAGGTACTGTTATTGATTTTAGATTTTTAGGAATAGGATTTACTATTGTGGGATATCATGATTATTATTACTATACCCTCATTGGAAAGATAGTTGCGTGAAAGACACTTTACTATCCTGCGTTAAAATACATAGTTTGGTTTATATTACATTTATAGCTTTGTTTCATATACAACGACTATTACCGGCATGTGTTTCAAAATGAGAATTGAGTGGTGATTTAATAAAAGTTTAATAGAACATACTTTGACTGATTATTATATTTGCTTGGAGGCACCAATCCTATAGTCCATTTACGAAACTTAAATAATTATAGAAAGAAACACCTCTTCGCACAATTCAACAAACAAGATTTGAATCACCATATAGCAGGAGAAATAAGTTGCGCAACTAGACCCCATTTATACACTCCAAAGCCGGAGTTGCGCAGAAATTGGAATTTCCGGGATGATTTAGGTTAGAATTGTCCTCTAATGTAAACAAATTGTTCTGTCACCGGTTGTGAGAAAACAATGTAACACAACCTAGTTGTCTCCCACATTTTTGTAAATAACACTCGAGCATTGTTTTCTAATTAGCTGATATTAGTCGTGACTGACACTGATACAGGATGAACAACAAAGTTTTGAAAGTGGCGAGCCTAACGCTGAGGCAGATGCGATGTTACAAGAGCACACACGTGAAAGTTCGATTTGCACCCAGTCCCACCGGTATGTAATAAGAGGTTGATTTATCCTTAGCTTTGTCGAAGAGAAGTTTATAATGCAATCATGCCATAAAATAAGCCTCATCAAATCGCAAAGCTTTATAATATGCTTTCTTTATCCTGTGAACACTACTTCCACTGTCTTCACCCTTAGTTTCTACTTGAACATAAAGTTTATACATTTTTCATGTGAACAACCATTGTTTAACAACAGTTTTTTAATGCTTTAGGTCAATTGCATTTGGGGAGTTTGAGAACTGCATTATATAACTATCTGTTTGCCCGTGCTAACAATGGCTCTTTTATTGTAAGAATCGAGGACACTGACCAAAGTAGGGTAATACCTGGAGTAATCGACAAGATACATAATGATTTGCTTTGGGTCGGAATTATACCAGACGAGGATCCAATAAGGGGTGGCCCCAATGGTCCTTATATACAATCAAAACGTCTTGAATTATATAGGTAAAGCATTCTTTCAAAAGAATAATCCCTCTAAAGCAATGATTGCAATTTATCTAGTAATTTACACTTAATCTAGGATGCAATTTAGGATGCAATATTCCTTTGGATATTTATTTGCCTTCTTCATGCAATTGCAGAGATCATGTGCAACAACTTGTAGACAGCAATGCAGCATATTATTGTTTCTGCACAGAAGAACGTCTGAATTTAATCCGCAAGGAAGCCTTGCGATGCGGACACATACCTAAGTATGACAACAAATGCAGGCATCTAAGTCCAGCTGTTGTGAAAGAAAAGTTGCAGCAGAAGCAACCTTATTGTATAAGATTCAAGGTGGATGCCCTCACTGCGCTTAGATTTGTTTTAAGAGTAAATTATTATGCTGCTGTTCCCATAATCATCTTTTACATTTCTCTGCATAGTTGCGTACGGTATCTGAACCTTTTGATGATGTGGTGTATGGAAAGGTACTACACGATGTTTCTGCATCTGAAGCAGATCCAATTATACTGAAATCCGATGGATATCCTACGTACCATCTGGCGAATGTAGTAGACGACCACTTAATGGAAATTTCACATGTCTTGAGAGGAGTTGAATGGCAGATTTCAACATCAAAACATTTATTACTATATGAGTAAGTTAAGATATAAATTAAAAGTTCATTCATGCTTTGCATTTGAAGGAAGTGTTAAAATGCTTGTTGGGAAGTGTTTGTGCAGTAATTACATGCACACAGTCGTGTCTATGGGAAACAATCCCTGTCCATGTGTCATCCGTGTATATTTCTCTGAGCTTTTTGTCCTAAAGGGGCCTCTGTTAATTCGACCCTTGGCACCAACCAGGCTACGCATTGCAAGTTCTCCTTGTCATGTACACCGGGCAGGATGCTTCCCTGCATTTCTCCCTGAGTTGCTTTAAACCCATCTTACGTCTGTATATATCATAGTGATGCCTTCACAGCAAATTCCAGTTCATAATTGACACTGGTGTGTATGGCTACATGCATGTGTATACTTCTATTATTCGCAGGGCATTCGGCTGGGAGCCGCCTATATTTGGACATTTGCCGCTACTGTTGAGTTCGGATGGTACGAAATTATCGAAACGAAAGAATGATGTGTACGTCGATGCATACAGGAAGCAGGGAATTTTTCCCTTAGCGTTATTGAACTATATTATTATTGCGGGCGGTGGTTTTCATAATGAAAGTAATGATGGGTATATAGAGTCATACGAAAAGTTAATTAAACAGGTTGGTCTATTACGTTTTCGTATAATATGTGAAGCCTAAATTTTTCCAATATCTAACATTACTTCTTGTGCATTGTGGTAGTTTGACATATCCAAAATTAAATCGAGTTCCGGCAAACTTCAACCTGAACGATTGTTAGAATTTAACAGATTGGAGATTACGAAATTAATTGAAAGCAAAGAAAATAAGAAGTTTTTAGTAGAACGGATACAGAAACTCGTCAGTGAAGCCATTCTAGAGAGGTATGTATAATTTGATATATAATTCCACCAATTCTAAAATGATTTAATGGTGGGTTGTTTTAGAAATGTTCAGGCTGATGCACTGCTGGACGAAAAGCACGTGCTATCCATATTAGATTGGGCCAAAAATCGGGTGCACACATTACACGATTTAGTGCGTCCAGACTTATTATTCTTATGGACAGTGCCCTCGTATAAGGAGAAGAACTTGAATGCAGAATTATCAGGTACCAAATAGACAGGCAGACTTATCTATACTTCTTGTCAGTAATATCACTTACAACCAGGACTTACAGAGACTCTCACGGAACTGAGCGGAAACTTGGCCGGGCAACCCGCCACAAATTTCAACGCGGAATGGCTTAACAACTTTCTAAAGCAATTTGCAAAGACAAATGATGTTTCGTATACAAATGTTATGAAAACTTTACGCATGATGCTCTGTGGTCTTCAGGTAAAGTTTTTGTCTCTTGTATTATAATCTGTGTAACCTTTTGCGCCCGTAGAATTTATAAAACAAACTCTTAATTCTCGTGATTAATTTCAATGCTAATCCCAGCATTTCACTTATTAGGTGGGACCACCTGTTGCTGAAGTAATTGAAATCTTGGGAAAGGATGTTACAGTGCAAAGAATAAACGACTATCTCGAACGGAAACCTACTTGAAAGCAATAAATAGTGAAAACCTAGAACAATATCTGAGCCCTTACATCGCAATGTTATCGTTTAATACATATGTTAAATAAAAAATAAAAAAATGCCAACAAAAACAAGTAATACTGCCAATTATCAATGAGTAATTTATAGATATAGTTAATAAGTAAAAGGTGATGGTAAACCGATTTGGCCAGGCCACTTCTCAATCCACATAAGATACGCAAAAACTTATTTTTAATGCGTGGCCGCATTGTCTTTTATATTTCGAACCGTCACTAGATGTTTCAATAGATCAACAGCGAAATAAAGACAGCACAAGGTCTCTGTTAAAAGAAAAACAACAGCAGACTCTAATGACCCCTCGACAGATTTGCGAAAAAGAAAGACATTGGTAGGAAGGTAGATGAGATAGAGAAAAGCATAAAGTTTAGATGGAAAATACGCAAATCATTATTAGCGGCTATGTGACAGCCGGATACAAGAGTTTGATATTAAATCAAGGAATTTCGGTTTACATATAGATACTGCGTACATAATGATTGTATATTTGGTATGAAGAAAGTAAAGTCGCTCTGGAACATAGAGTGTCTTGGAATACACGAGGAATCGTAACGATGTAAGTCTTCAAATGTATGTAAATTGCTAATCAGTATACATCGTGATTTCTTCGGCCTAAGTTTCACTAGTTCCGGGTATTTATTAGAAAAAACTGCATATAATATTATGCATAGGACTTGCTTCTAAGCTTGGTTGATTAGTACTCCGTGTATGGTAAATATGTTCTTAACTCTTCCCATATCATATGAGTGTTACTATTAGCATTTGTGAAACTATGTAGGCTTGCAGAAGAAGGATAAACTCTCAGCATACCAAATATTCCAATACTCTGGATTAAATGATGCGTTATCTATTCAGACAGCTGCCGAAATTACAATTTATATTACATTTGTAAGGTACAATAATTCCATGCGGCTCTTTCACCTGAACCCTTTGGTAACGTAGTACGTGTAACATGCGATCTTATTCTCCATTATATTATATATAAGTTATACGGACAAGATAATCACGAATTTGCCGATTGTATATAAGTCGGCCCTACTAGGACCAGACGTGTTGTGTAAATAAAATATCCTTGATTAAATCGTACGAGGCATTTATGATTCCCCAGCTAATAAATGATCTCATGTAATTCAAATGTACACCTTTGTAGAAAGATGTTAGGCTCCTACCCCTCGCTATGTATATCTCCCGTGTAACAGTAATAAAGTTTTCAAACTTGCCACCGATTTTCGACTGCATATGTATTTTTATTACATTCATTGGATAAAATACAGTACTAGTAAAGCCACCTATTAGAGCACCATTCACGAAGCTCGTCGCTACAGAGTCCTTGTTACGCGTTACCTCCCTCGCTCGCTCTCGCAAGATGAAGAATACAAAATTTGAACAGCTATTCCTACAGATTATTGGAACGAGGCCCCGATAACACTCCGAGACTCCGTAATTCCTCAGCAGGTATTTAAATGCGTGACTAGTGTTTTTGAATTTCGTGTGGTAACGCCAATCCTGCAATAACGTCTGCACCCTCTCGAGTGGCATAAGAAACGCTTCCACGGTCCCGGCGAAATTGGCTGCGAACGTTTTCGCCAGGAGCTCGCTCTTGGTGAACATACATAACCTCTGCTTACATCCTTCGTAAACACTGAACATTATACTGAGAGTAAGCGTCTTTTGGCAAAGCGGTGGCAGAATTCCACGATACAAGTATCTCAAGCCCTCATTCGACATTTGGCGAAATGCTGTCGAGGCTGGTACGCCTTCCAAGATCTTAACGGTAGAAGAAACATACGTCTGCGTTAATACAAATCCAAGCAAGACGTACTGAAGATAGTGTAACACCTACCTGCCTGAATATGATCTTGTTAATAGGAAAGGTAACGGTGACATTGATAACGGCTGCCCCCCAACCGCACATAACTTCCTTGAAGTCATTTTTATTCAGCGTTAATACAGACTTCGCAGAAATCTCCTTGGAGGTAATCTTACTCATATTAATGTCTTCCGTTCAGGGATTGCACTCATAGCAGGGGTGAAGCTTATTTTTAAGACTAGCATTCGGTGCAAATTAAACTCTGCCTTTATTTATCCTTGCTTCGTTTATCTAAAACGTTTCAAGTGTATTTTAAAAATACGTCATTCCAGTCCTTTCACCATTGCTGGGATTAAAGAGACTACACCAAATGTGCTAGTTCCAGTAAGCTTTTCACACCGTTCCGAGCAACAGTAAAAAAAAAATTGCTCGGGATCTCGCCGACTCACGTAAGCTCGTGCGCCGATGAATATCACATAAATCATACATCTTTCGGCTCGGTCACTAGCATCTAGCATCTAGTGTGTTAACTCACTGATAACTCGCGGTTCAATTGTGATAGTAGACACTACACGCGTATAAACATATATATGTAACACAATTATATATTTCTCACCACATTAAACGATGAATCCGAATAACTCTGTGTTTATGTGCAGATCCACAAAATCTTGTACAGGTTCTTCCAATTTTGTGCGAATTAGCCAAACTCTCCTTTAATTAGCTTTGTGCGTATCAATCGGTCGGTGTCGACAGCCAAGTAATTTCGACCCAAGTTAACCACACTCGATGTGGCTAATGGTTAAGTTCGATTGATCATAGTGGTACGTGCTTACTCGTATGGTATGAGATAAAAGCTGGGTTTTCTCTAAGTTATGACATGCTCGTTACTTCTTCTCTAATTCTTGTTTTGCACATTGTCGTCATTTTGCTCTCATAATTCGGATATGTCATTATCATGGTTAAGTTAGGGCTGCAGGGCACAAAGCGACACTGAAAACTTGCGTAACGCGCGCTGTTGCTGGCACTGTCTACGAAATCACCAAGTTCAGAGAAATGTTAAGATTGTGCAGTTGGATTCTCTAAAAGCGTGCATGATATTTCGATTTGGAAGGTTTTTTAAAAATAATTATCTATTCGGTTATCCAAAACTCAAAACTCGATGGGTTATAAAGGCTCTTGTTTGAATTCTAAATCGATTGGCGCGTTATCGAGTAGTCGACTCCCACTTGCTCCCACTCCGCTTTTACAGGGCCAATAGAAGAAGGGCTAGCATGTATAGAACAAAAAGTGATTTGCGCCAAGCGACGCCAGGGGCGCGACGGAACAAATAAAACTGAATAAAACCAAAGCGATATGAGTATGGTAAAAGGCAAGGTAAGGATAAGAAGAAACAGGAATACGTTAAGGAGATAGTATTGCAAAACAGAAGTCTGGCAACTACGGGATGGGTTGCAGAATAGATAGATGCAGTACGGAACTTCATTTTTCCAAGAGCTCAACACAGAACACAATTTTCGGATGATCTATTTAATATTTTTTGGGATACGCACTACACTAATTATAATTTATACATACCTAAAACCCACGACTGTGCTGGCCACCATCTTAGCCAGACGTGTGGGTTACTCGTTGATACGTGTAAACTATGATTATAATAGTCGATAATTATCAATACATCAATAAAGGGCCGCCATATGTTTGTTATTCTAGATAGAGTATCAGTTTAACTGTCTTCACCATGTATTTATATGTTGTGGTACATATCAAAACGTGCATACTATTTTTATAACAAATTTTTACATTCTATGAATATTTGTTAACAATATGTATACATCCGTACAGCAAATGTAAAACACGTGAAACATTAAAGGAAACATAATTTTTACATATGCTACATAACCACATAATATAAATGCACCAGTTCATAAGAGGTGAGATATTAGTATATATAAACCTTGGCGAAAAATCAGTCGGCTTACAACTGCAGTTGATTTACGTTTTAGCGATGTCCATGGGAGAGCCAGCCGAAGCATTTCCAGAAGTACTAGCCAATGCTGACCCACCTGGATTGACAGTCGTTGTAGGAATAGCAGGCTTCACGAACCTATCGGATGTGCGTCTCGTCGATGGTGTAACAATAAGACCCTGTGAAATTAAACAGTAATTTACGTCACATATAACAAATTCTAAGTTTTATGAACGCGGAAAGCTATGAGAAGCGAACTAGAGATCGTATGGACGCGGGATTCCAATTCCAGGCGTTGTATTTCGTTTCCTAAATTCCTTGTACAATTCCCTATATTTATTCTTGTAAGATTCGAACTCTCAGTCTACGGATGATATCGTTGATAACTTACTCCAGAAGGGGGCGATGAACTCGCAAATGGAAGTGGGGTCAGTTGTCCGCACGCATAGCACCGGTTTGAGGAAAATCCCTCTTTTGATGTGGCTCCTAGAAAATAAGTATTCAGCAAAATTCAATAATCTACCATTTCACTGTAAATGGCGGAATGTGTCGCGAAATTATTGTATGAAATATAAGTCCATACCTGGGCTCAGAGGTCTAGAGCAACTGGGCGAAGGGTTGTAGGGCACAGGACTAGAAACCGTTCGATTTCGTATATTACCACCCGACATGACACTCTCGTTGTAGTGCCGTTCTTCTTCCATCTCCAAACTAATCAGAAGGGTTATTTATATTTTCCATGGCGAATACTTATATATTCATAAGCTGAAGGCAGAATTACCTGGATTCTGATTCGGACAGATGTCTGCACAGTGCTTCACGCCTCTCCACCTCTAACTGCAGCTTTCTTTGCAATCGTAAGTTCTCCTCGCGGACTTGCTTCTCTTCGTTGACGTATCGTTGCATTTTTTCCGTATCTACGAAATGAACAAAGAAAATTTCGTGGCTAGTTAATGCAAAATAGGACGCGATACCGTAAACAGATACCAACATTATTTCTAAGCCAGTAAAATATTGTTTAACAACCAACTTACGTTCTTGCTGAGAAATGAGAAGAGTGTGCCTTAATCGAGCTACTTCGCTTCTCAGGGTTTGTATATGCGTAGTTAAGTTGGTTGCAGTGTCGCCGTTATTAATATCCCTCGGTGATGTTGGATCAGAAACAGGTTGATCTAACTTTATCTGCAGCATTCTCTTCTCCGCCTCCAATTTATCCATTCTCTTCCATAGCTTATTCACTAAAGCTTCTTGTTCCTGCTCCAGTGTATTTTCAAGCTCCACTTTCTCCCGTCGTAGCTGCTCCAAATTGCTTTGCTTTGCGAGTGTCTCGGCTTCAAGTTTCTCGATTTTTCGCATCAGCTTGTTTACAAGGCATTCCTGCTCTTGTTCCAAAGTTTGTTCTAGCCTACATTTCTCCTGGCGCAATTGGTTAAGCTTTCGGGACAGATCATTCGTTAAACATTCCTCCTCCTGTTCATAGTGATGTGCGAGTGTCTCCTTCTCCTTCTTGAGCGCTTGAATTTTCTTAAGTAGCGTGTTACTTATGAACTCTTCCTCTTGCTCAGCTTTAGCTTGCTGTAATACAATGTGAAAGAAAAATAATGTCATTTGCTCAATTCTGAGCATTCATTACTATCTACAGTTATCATCATAGCTATAATAAAATAACAATTGATAATTACAACAGGGCCACACTATCGGGCTCAAAGTTTATCGAAAGAATGACATAACTTAATGAAAGTCCTTCATTTGGAAAATAGCTTCATTAAAATGTAACATCCATTTATAATACTATGAAGTTTTCCCTGAAGTAAAATATCTAAAAAACTGAACATTCTCAGTGCTTGCTAGGGAATCTGTACAGAATGAAGAAGTAATCTCATTTCTTACAGACACTGTGCAAAGTATATCTTTATCTAGATTTTGCTAAATCCCCAGAAGCTCAATGAATTTATAATAAAAGTACAATCCAAGTCCTGTTAGCAATGAGTAATTCACTTAGCTGCAAAAAGGCTCGCAATTGTTACTGAAAAAAGAAATCATTGTGGCTTGATGAATAATTCGATGTAAACCATTGCAAAAGTAGGACCCACTATAATGACAGAAGCCTGTCGAAGACCACGATTTTCCTCTTGCAAGGCTTTCACCCTGAGCTTGTAGGTTTCCAGTTCTACTTTAAGCACGCGATTATGCTGCTGCAGCGACTCGATCCTTTTCTGCAGTTGTTCCCGGGTAACCGGTGACGGCGGCATCATGATCGGCCCTCCATCGATAGAACTCGAGTCGCTCTCGGATGCACTGTCGCGGTCAGCCATTGTTCTTTCGCAAGAGTTTTATTCACGATTTTCCACTAATCCTCGCACCTCAGTCAACACGCATTTGCTCGGGTGCACAGTTCTTTCACCTTGGAATACTGGACAGTCGATCTTTCCTACAGAATCATACTTTCAGCAGCAGATAACAATTACAACGCTCAATCATACACATGCCGTCTCGTATGAAACGAATCAGCTGTTTGAACGTCCACGGGATAAACCGTGAACGACCGAGTCTAAAGATGTATGAGTCTCTTATTCCTCCGATGCCGCCGGTTTACGGTAGAGTGCGCTGATGCTCTAAGCCCATGAGGGATTTTGTTATATTTGTGCGGATTACTGCGCTAAACAGCGAATTGATTAAAAAAGAAAGAACACCTTTTTTTCTGTTGTTAAGTAATGTATAAATATGTCTCTTCCTCGATTACAAATATGTGTGAATTAGATATGGAATATGAACTGCAGAAAGCGAGCACTCCCCTCCACTCTCCTCTGTTCCCCTCTCCGCCCTGCTCCAGACCAACCTGCTCATTCTTGCGCCGGAAATCCGGCATACAACTTAGTGGAACGTGTGGAATACTTGTTTGCGGACTTTATGGTTATACGTGCAATATCGTGTTGTGCAGCCGGTATAACAATTGATAGTATTCGTCGTCAGCGAATGTGTGAATCGGAGTAGTTGGAAGGTCCAAGGAGTACTTTTCAAACAGTTCTGTTTGACGAGTCCCAAAACGATGCGTGATCACAACATTATATGTCATGCTGACCACGAGTCCGAAGAATCTAATTTAAAATTGCTCGAATCGCTTTCGCAATTTGACAAGAGTCAGAGGTAAGTTCCATCGAGTAATTACTTAGAAATACTAGTATTGTGAAATTATTGCAAGTTCTTCCTGCCATTTGTATAATCGTTGTAAGATTTCCAGTATCAACACTCGCAAATCCATAATTTTGTTTAAATCTATCAGTATCCAGCAGTATTCGTTTGTTTATCGCATTTTTTAAATGATTTCGAGTAGCGAGACTTAATGGATTAGATAAACAAAAAGCGTTTTGTACTTTGTGGATGTATGGTATTTAAAAATATTGTTTTTGCACTTAGAATAAAAAAGGCAGAGCGAAATGAACCTACATTGGAGATATCCGAGTATCACTTGCTCAAGAGTGATATATCCAATAAAGATGCAGTCCACATACGAGATTTAGCTGGTTCTTTGGGGAAAAAGGGTCATCATGCAGATCTCACAAAGAAAATACAAAATGCCAGACAAAAGGCCAAGCTGCTCCGTAAACCATTGGAAAGACCTGCGGCTGAAAAGGTAGGAAAGACAAGCTATTTCATTGACACAGGCATCTACATAAATATGTTCTTCATTTTATAGTTAAAAAGAAACATAGCATTTGGATCTACCACCAAGGAGTTGGGCAAATGGAATGCTATAATCACCAAGAATCGAACTGCGGAATCAGTCCGCTTTCCTCTGAAACAATTGACCACTGCGGTGGATGGTTCCAATCAGTTTGTAAAACGATTTCGTATACAATCTGAGTTGCAAACAGAGTTGAACGCACTACAGCCTGTTCAGGAGGAGAAGAAGGATGAGAAATCCAAGGATTATACAATGACACTGAAGGAAGCAATAATGAAGAAACAGGAGATTGCAAAGACAAGAGCACAGCAGGTGAGTGTGAAAAGCAGTCAATTATCACAAGATCGTCATAGAAAATCATTGTACTATCCCATGTGCAGTGTCGAGTGTAGGCATCTAAGACCTATATTTTTATAGTCTTACAGGGAAGCAAAGGCACATCGGCGAAGGAAAATTAAGAGCAAGAAGTTCCATCGCATTGAAAAGAAAAGTCAAATAAAGACTAAGATGAATGAGCTTAGCGAACTACAGAAAACTAATCCAGAAGCTGCACTGGAGGTGCTGGCACAGATGGATAAAGTTAGAGCACAGGAAAGAATGTTGCTGAGGCACAAGAGTACTGGCCAATGGGCACGAAGTAAACAAATGAGGGCAAAATATGACAAAGATGTAAGTATATCAATAGAAATTATTTTTGCGTGTTAGAATTGAATTATCAATAATCACTGGTTGGATTAAAAAATATTTCAGGCGCGACAGGAGTTAGCACAACAATTAACAATTAGCAAAGAGTTGACGCAAAAGGTACGGGATGATAGTGACATGGACGAAGAAGAAGCTGGAGATTTGCCGATTCAACCTTCCCAAGCCGACAAACAGAATCCATGGGTGAATCGTGAGAAAACTGAAGAGGAAATAGACCAGTTTGTTAAAAGCTATCGCGCGTATTGGGACTCGAAAAGCAAAGAAACAAAAGACAAACCAGTAACTTCAATTACGAAAGACAGTTCCGTACCACAGCCTGTAGAAAATGAAAAGAACAACAGTATAAACTGGGTTGTTAATAGGACTGAAGGTAAGGTTTACAATGTGGCAAAAAAATATCATTTGTGTCATTCGACACAATTTTAACTCTATATTTTCGATACAGGGGCCACAGATACAAAGGCATCAAGCACCAAAAAAACTACGGTTAAAAAGGCACACAAAGAGCCAGACTCTGGGTCCAATCCTATGCAATCAGAAGAAGAAACCACATCAAGAAATCAATCCATTAGCAGTAACTCAAATGGAAAAGCTATTAGTTTCCATGGTACTAGTGGTTGGGCCGTGGAGCCAGTAAAGGGAGAGAAAAGGAAGACAAGTATTAAAGCCAAAAAGAATCTTAAAGCCAAGAAAGTACAAACCCCTTTGAATTCAGATGCGACGACAAAAGAAACGGAGAAAGGTCAGAAAAACCAACCTGCTAAGAAAAAGGGCAAAACATTAGCGAACGAAAAACATTCTACAAAGAAAAGGCAGCGGCGTGAAAGTTACAGTGATGATGTTTACAAAGGCTTAAGAAACAACGATGAGAAGAAAAGGCCGGTGCTCGTCGATCCTCTGAATGAAACGGCTGGTGCTAAACCGAATGATACACGTTCTCAGATACAAGCATTAATAGCCACGAATACCGCTTCAAACAAAGGCGAAGCAGCAACCTCACAAATGAAGAACAAGGAATCCGAAATAGATCCTAATAAATATATCAATGTTAAACCTAAACGAATACACACGGAACTACCTGACGCAAGTGGTCTGCCGGAAGATGCTATGGATGACAATGACAGTGGTGAAGAAGAATATAATATTGTCAGCGAAGCATTTGCCGGTGATGATGTTGTAGAAGAATTCGAAAAAGAGAAGCAAGACGAGGTAAAGATACAAGACCTGTTATTAATTCCTTGATTATTATTACACCAGCGGCAGCGCTGATCGTCGACGACTAGTAATCAAGGTTTCAATCAAATATTATTGTCTGCAGTTCTCTTAAGTGTAATGTTCCTTTCAGATAAAGAAGTCGCAGCCCAAAGACTTAGATTTGACGCTTCCCGGCTGGGGCTCTTGGGGCGGCAAATCCATTAAAGCATCGAAACGCAAGCGGAAACGTTTTATTGTTAAATTCCCCGAGAAGCAAGTGCGCAGGGACGAAAACAAAGGGGACGTAATAATATACGAAGGTGCCAACACTCAAATCAGAGAGCATCAAGTTCGGGACCTGCCGTATCCATTCACAACTGTTAAGGACTTCGAAGCCAGTATGAGAATGCCGATAGGTAGAAACTTTGTACCTGAGAACGCGCATAAAAGATTAATTGAACGTAAAGTGAAGACGATGATGGGTAAAGTTATCGAACCAATGGACGAGGACGCATTGGTACGGATGGAAGCGAAAAAGGGTTTAAAACCATTGAAGAAGAAGAAGAAGGTCGTTGACCAGGTAAAGAAAGGCGCACAGAAAACTGGAAAATGAATGATCTCGAAATGTTAAAAATTACTATCTTTTGTAAACTCGAATTCATTTGCATCGTATAAATAAATTTAACTATATGAGCGTTATGTATGAGAGTATTCTTTATGCGCAATCCTAGAATAATTAAGGTCAGGGTTATATGCTGTTTAATGTGTTTATTTGTAATACCAATCTCTTTAATTCTTTTTATATAAGTTTCTGTGTGTCCACACGCGTTTCTTAGTCATATACAATAAATATAACATTGTCATTCGCTCACCACCACATTCAGATCACATCATCAGCTTTCTTTTGCATTGTTTTTCATCTGTTACACGTGTCATTCTCAATTTTACGTTGCATCCATATTGGATGACTATTCTGTTTCTTTATAAAGCATACAATATTACATTGTTCGATTATTTTTGTTGTAAGTAGTATCTTGAATAAAGCATATAAAATTCCGGGCAACTGCTCGAAGGAGCGGTCGCCGCGCCAAAATTCGAAGCAACAGCGTGAGAACGCACGCGTTTCGAAGCCGCGGTCCGATTGGCCGCGGCGGCATGTTCCAGGGGGATGAGAGACCAATGAAGAGGACGCGAGAGGCATAAAAGAATACTTTGGATAGAAAGAGTGGGAAAAACCACCCCACTGTCTGCATCTGTTTCACTTGTTCCACCAATGCTAGAGGCAGAGCTAGCGAGTCGAGTGCGGGCACTGCGAGTGTGCGAGTCAGTTACGCAGAGTACGGCGTGGTAAACGGTGAGTTTTCGCGTCGGAGCGAAAGACAAACTTCGGGAGGTCTTTGTACACAGAGAGTTTTTGTGAGGGATCCGAGTGTCGGTGGAAGATGGCAACTACGAAGGACGACGGCGCCGATAGTGTGCAGTTCTTCGAGGGTGTAGAGAAGTTACTCGAGATTTGGTTCACGAGTAGGTGCAGCGTAAACAGAAAGCAGGGCGATCTCAGGCACGTACCCCGGTAAGTCTCCAGTATTTTTCCTCGCCCGCCACCGTATTTCCTCGGCTCCTTAAACCCCCACGAACCTTCAAACACTCCTCGCGAGGGATAGCGCTGCTTAAATCACGCCAACTAACAGGCGACAATTAGCTATCGCCAGGGCGAGCTTGCACCGTCGCGATTCTCGGCTGCATTTGACATTTAAGCCAGTTTCGCCGAGTGCACTGGCAATATCGGCAGGAATTACTCCCGCGGTGAGGAGCCTCGGCTATTTTCGAACGAGAGAATCGAGCTCGCTGCGACACTTGGTCAATAGAATCGGCTGCTAGGCTGGGAAACCGGCCTGGTAACCATGACCGTCTACTCACCGGCATTTAAAGACATAAGCTCGCATAATTTCCACCAACTTGACTTAACCTAACATCTCGAAGGGGCCGATCGGCCCGTTTCGCATAACTGACTTAGTGCCAGGAGGAGCCCTCGACATATATCGCATTCCCTATCACTGCGAATACGTGAAAATCTCTGCCGATTCTCCGCACAGGCTCTCTGCCTCTCCCCCCTGTCTCTCTCTCTCTCTCTCTCTCTCTCTCTCTCTCTCTCTCTCTCTCTCTCTCTCTCTCTCTCGAAAACGACGCGAGCAACTATTAACAGCAGCAAGAAACCAGCAATAACGCGAGTTTTTCTTACTTAACGACCCATTGACATTGACATTGGGGGCAAGAAATAGAGTCCTATGGGTATTCGTGCGCGTAGAATTGTTTTTTCAATGATGATCGATGCGACCACCATTGTTCCTTGAGTGGTAGGGACACCTTAATCTAGTTGCCCGTATGCCGCACTATCTCCGTACTTATATTACTATATTCCACGTTACTCTGCATGTTTATTTTAAATTGCGTATAAATAGACGGAAGTATGGATTCGCATAGTCGGTTTCCTAGTGCAGTGCCACCCTTGTTTTTAAGCTGCACTCGGGAGCTGCTGCTCTAGCAGTTACCTACGTGCCATTTAACTGCGGCCCGAGTATTATGAATAAACGATAATACAGTGGCGCAGGGTGCGGTGCGCGGGTAAATGCTTGCCTAATATTTGACAATCGATTGCTTATATCTGCCGGCGGGGCTATTCATCTAAGGCACAATAGAGAGCGTATGACTCACGAGGCTCTCTGTGTATGCTCTCGGAAAGATCCTCGGGCAATCTTGCATTCCTACCGATACGTGCAGTCGGCCGGCCAGTCCCTATTGAGTTACCAAGAATTTTATCTGGCCGTGATTCAAGAAAGTCGCGCACTACTCAATGCTGCCCCGGCACGCATTACAATTACGATATATATTATATTACAGAGGCGGCTCGCTCGCCCCGTGCAGATTATCGCTGAGCAAACACTCGCTGATACGGCGGCACTTACTTCGCCGAGATATTGAAGTTACTCTCCTCTAATAGGGCTGCCAGTTCGTATTTTTTTGACCGATAGAGTTTGCTTATCGGTTATCTCTGTCTCGAGAAAGAATCCGGCATCGCCGATAGTGAGACAAACTTTTTCATTATTAATTCCTGGGATTTTGGACCACGTGTGTGGTCTGACGGTCTGTGCGCAGTCTGATTAAATAATTATGACGGCGATAGTGTTACATGATTTTCTTGGGAACGTTCCTTAGGATTGCTTTTGCAATGTAATCCAAATTACCTATTTGTTTCCTATAAAGATTCGCAGAGGATTGGTAATTGGATGCGATGGAATTCGAAATTCAATCGGATCGCTCAGGCATGGTGCTAATCATTCGAATAAAAAGCTCGAGAAGATAAATGAGAAATGGAATTTTGAGCAGCCATATGTTTGTAAAAGGTGAACTATTATTAATGCAACCGAATCAAGCGTTTCAAATGCCTGTACAACTCCGTCACTCAAATGGAATTTCAACATTAACTCAATTTAACTCTAATTAAATTAAACTGCGTGTGAGGGACACGTAACAATGAAGTTTTCTTATAGTTTATTTATCACCGTGTGAACACTTTCGACTTGACACAACGGACAGTGGTTAAAATGCGCATCCGCACAAGCGAATTGTCAGAAACACAGTGTCTTCTTTAGCAATATGTATTTTTTTTTAAACGGCAGGTTACTGTCGATGCAAAGTTATTTCAGAAAAGCAGGGTAAGCGAACACTTCTTTCTAACCACTGCACGTACGGTGGTGGCAGACAGTAAGTGATACTTTTTCTAAATATAACATACTTTGGCTGTTTCCGACGAGTATTATCTTACTCGAAGCCAGTTAATCATTCTCTCGCTCAATCGCGATAGAGCTTCCATTGCGATCGAGTGTCCCGCAAGTTCGGCGAACGGTTTTATCTTGGCACCTGATCCAAACTGATATATCGGAGTGTGGATTATCGATAGTAGAGGTGCTATACCATATAGAGAATTTAGTTATTTTTTACGCCAATTTCTGTAGTAATCAATCTTTTTTTTTCATTTACACTGCTTGACGTCTCTTGTCCATTGTATTTTTCTTTTTCTTATATCCGACGCCCGCAGATTAGATAAAACTGTAATTTCTAAAACACACTAGTTTTAAAGAAGATATTTAGTTCGTTGGAAATAATTCGAAAGATTGTTCCTGTTCTTAATTATAACTACACAATATTTCTTAGTGCTTAGTGTTTCACTAGATTAGTGTTTCACTAGAATGAGCAACGGCGTATTAAGTGAAATCTCCAAAAGAAACATGTGGTAGAACACAAGCTTTGGCGTAGCGACTATTGGAAAAGACTTAGCTCTTTTGCGATTCTCCAGAGGCTGAGGTGGGGATTCGAGCCTTGGCTCGAGGGTAGCCGGCTTCTTCCCTAGTTCTTTTATAAGCCTATTGTTCTAGATATTGAAGATGCGCAGCCAATAACAATGGTTAACACGTTGACTGCCGTGGTTAACACGTTGACTGCAGTGACTGGCACGAGTGAAACATTTATTCCTTTGCTAAAACTTCGACCGCCATGCGATAGAGTAGATTTAATAGTTGTAAGAACAGTTAGCTAAATAATTAATGAAACCATTCGTACCGATGGAATGTTGCTTTCTGAGAGCTTTTTATTCCAATTATTGGGAAATCTTTCTTTATAAAATAGAAAAGGGAATTTATCACTAAACATACGTAAAAAGGATACAAGAATTAAGAAACTCCTTATTTCTCGAACTCTGACAAAAGTACATTTTTGCACGAATGAGACTGTTTATAGAAAATGTTTGCATAATGTGTAACCTGAAGTTGCGACACCTGCCGCGTCCTCTAGGGAAAACCGTACACATCCTGTAGACAGCTTGCGCGCGAGAAGAATCGTGGCTTCGGCTTGCTAGATCGCAGTCATCAACTCGAAGTGGAAATATCGCCGGCGATACGTGATGTTTTATCATTCATGTGCAACGTGACCAGATTGCTTTCGGGGCCCACAGATGACCCGATTGAGCTTACTCTCCGAAAAGGAAGCTCTCAATGTAGTGCAATGACTCCGCCGTAATCTCCTCCCTTTCTTTGGTAATTAAAATAACGAAAAACGGCTAAAAAGTGTTCCCCCTTTTTATGGGAGAAAGTAGTAGTTCTACTTCTGATAGAAACAGAAGGAATATGTATGTTTCACCTGCCTTTAGTATTTGTTGTAATAAAGTGTTTCGATAGCTTGACTTGACGTGAGTGGCAAACCTTCGCTGTTCTTGGCCATCATTGTCTTAAGGAAATTTCTCGTGATAAACTAATTACTCGATAACCATATGCGGAATTATACAACAGCAGAATGCGGCAACGCGCCATCGCGCCAAAGCTGCGAGATTCGTTGTGTATTTCAAGTGGAATCGTTAGGTTCAAGTATAAGTTAATCCGAGCTTAAAGCTACAGTCGACGCCCAATTCATCTGATGTCAATGTTCGCCGAGAAGGAAACTTATCCTTTTCCTTTCGCAGTCAGATTCCTTTTTGGTAATTATACAGAAGTGCTACTAGTGGGGAAATGCATTAATTGGCATCCAAGAAACTTATTCACGATGGAGAGCACGATATACTATACCATTTACCATTACTATTATACCACTATACCATTTTTTTATATAACTTGAGATAGTTCTGGGTTAGGATCCGAACGGCCAATGTATTGAGATAATCAGAGTACGGACTGGTCTATATTTTTCGCTCGCCAAGGATTAATGCATTTACATTAATAAAAACAAAAAGTCCCTTCATTTTCATAAGAGTAGCACTTCTGAATATTTACTTCATTTTTTCCTTACTAGACGAGACGTGTTCTAATAATAGTCATTGTCCTGATGAATGCGCATAACATTACAGATATTAAGTCTTCTCTGGTAATGAATCCGGCTGTTCGAGCACGGTGTGACTCAACAACACGTAAATACATATGTAGTACTAAAAAGTTCGAATTGGTTAGATTTATCGTTAAGAAATTACGGTGCGAAAAATGAAGCTTCGGAGACTTAAATTAACTAATACTGGATGCTGGCACTCTGTGTTTCCTGCATCAGTGCGATTACAAGTTCAAGGTCGCATGGACTATGCCACGCTAACATACTACCCACGCATAGCCCCCGGAGATTGATTAAATTCCTCAAGAATATTAATGAATGAACTAACAGTAGAGGAATCAGTACGGATCGTAGCTGAGCTAGGCTTTTCAATACGAGTCTGTAGCTTTTCAATGCACTTGTTGCATTTTTGCATGTAAACACCTTTAAGTCCTCAAAAGCGAAACATTCTCCTTTCAGCGTCGAGTCGCTGTACTGAAAATTGATAATACTGCAATTTTCCTATTTTTAAAAACCAAGTTTTCCTAATTCTATTGTCGAGAATAATTTCCCCCGGGCGCGGCCTGGATTGTGGCCACTCCTAGAACTCATCGACTTTCGAGCGAATTCAACCATTTGGTCGGTCAACTCTTCACAATTGGTTATACAATTTTTTGTTTATTTACATCGCTCAAAGTTTCAAAAATGTCATAACTTAAGTATAAAGTACCTGTAATTAGAAAAAGGACATATACTAATATTACAAATACACTGGCGCGCGATTGCACGCTAATTGGCCCAATATAAACTTCCTGTAATTGCTAGTAAAAGGACAATCGAACTTATTATATTTTATAACTCAACCATTGGGTTCTTCCGGCAATACAAATATTTCACGAGCAATTATATGTTTCAGGGAAGAATGGCAGTCCTTACTAAAGATTGTTCGCTGCGAAATAATAAGCATGTGCCATACGGATCAAGTCGACGCCTACGTTCTCAGGTAATTTACCGACATTGTATAATAATGTATGGTTTTTGTTCTATATCTGTGGCAGAACTGTATAATTAATGACATAGCCAGTGCGAGCACAGTAGTTGCCAATGTTCCTGTTATCTTTTCTCTTCGTTCCCAAGAATCCAATGATTTGCAACGAGCCAGTTATTTGGACTACAATCATTTAGCAGATCTGTCGTGCGACACTTGTCACTAGAATCGAGTAAATACGATGCAAACTCATTTAATTAAACTTTCGCGCAAAAAAATTCGGCAAGCTTTGAATCTTGAAATAACGACTGAGTGAAGAGAATCGAGGCTGATCCAGTGCAATATTGATAAAATGAGGAGTTGTGTGCATCGTCATAAACCACCGACACCAGTAGCACGAAGGATGCAGAATAGTCGAAGATGTGAATGTCCCTTGCTAAAGGGTTAAGGGTGTTAGTTGTTCATTCAGCGCGTTCAGTCGCATCACGTAAGACTTTAAAGGGAGAGAATAGCGCGGCAAGCTGGTCCAGACCTTCCCTAGGCTATTTATAGATATTGATCGCTTCTCCAGATTGTGGCCAATCAATCAATTCGCGCGTATTTGTGTCCCACGGAGTCTATCCATTCCATCGGCTACTAGTGGCCATCTTGTGCATCCACTCAGGCTCAACCTGTTATTACTAAAAGAGAAAACGCCAGGAATCTGGAGGAGGATCTTTTGTCCTTAACATATATAGTGATCGCGCCAATTCCCCCGAGATTTGTGCCATCCGGGCCCGCGTGGCTCACCGACGAGCCACCTAGTGATAAGTATGTACAGGGTGATTCACTTGCCTTCCAATCAGCACTGCCTCCTTTCGTCAACGGATGCCAAGCGAATTGATCAGCTCATTTAATGCTCGAACCACCGACCAACTTTGCTATGTTTAGGCATATCTTCGGCGGATTGTCAAAATTGGGACGGTTGAAAGAAAACTGATACTGACTGTACCAGCATGGCGTTAAGGATTAAGGGGAAACAATCTGAAATCCGTCTTTTGATAGTTTGTGTTGACTAATGTAAAACCCTGTTTTAGAAAGCGTTTGCTGCCAATCGCGCTGATTCTTCTTTTATTCTTGGCAAACAGTAGAATCTCGGCCGCCAGGAATTAGTTGAAAATTGTTCACTCAGGCTTCGACAGGTATACTTCTCAGATGACTATTCCGACTATCAAGCTTACAAAGTGTGTAGCAGATGTGCCCATCTATGATGCGCTTCGAATTTGTAGATGTCCACTTGGAATACTTAACTTTGCGCATTACTCAGTGCTCGTGCCAATTAAGCGGGCGTTTAGGAGAGTTAAATTAGGGACGGCGCGGCGAGAGATTAACGTCTACTTTCAAAATCTGGGAAAATGATCTCGAGTGCGAGGCAATTACTATGCAATGAACCGTGGAGTTGCGAGGGTCAACCGAGAAATAAGGTAATAATTATATATTATCAATAATATTATAGATATCCTAGATATTATAAATAATATATAATTATTAAAGAACCCGCCATTTATTCGATCCATTTTAACGGTTAACTTGACGTGCATTCGGACCGGAATACTTTTCCCAGTGTACGCGTCTTGTCCATTTTGCAGCATAGTGGAATCTTGACCTTAAGAATTATTCAAGTCCCGGGCAGTTGGGTGCCAGGCAGCATGCTCTGCCAAGGATAGAAAAGGCGGATTTCCGAAGCAAAAGCACTCGTCTGATAACTTGTTAGTTAGTTTTCGGCGAGGATCGAAGATCTCGGAAAAGCCTTCATCGCACCAGAGGGAAGAACTGGGGAAAAGCAACGAAACAATCGAACTTCTCCCTTATCCGATTGATTTCGTTAGAATTTCCTATTATTCGAACATTGTTACATGATCTTGATGGGTTTTTGACGTTGGGCCATCAATGATTAAACAATTAGGGTGCTCGTGGATTGGCAGTCTGAATTGGCAACTGGAAATAAGACGGGAGGGGCAGGCTTCTACGAAGAAGAGGCAAAGAGTAGAATATTGCGCAGAAAATCCAATCGATAACAGTACAACAGGACAGGATTGAATTCGATCGCGCACGTTGTAACGCTGCGAATATAATATTAATGCCGCCTAGTCGAGAGAATAGGTTCAATTACCAGAAGAAGTCCGGATTCTACCGGTTACGGTTCAACCCTTACGCCACGTAATGAACTACTTCAATTCCTGAACGAATTTTAGAATAAAATAACAATCTATTATTTTGACCTTTAAAGCATACATTCTTAACGTATGACAGAACCTTAGATTTATCGAGAAGCAATGGTTTACCATCGCTTTCGCTCACTCAGTCATCATTGAAAGATTCGACCATTGTCTAATGCCGTAGCGTAAATGTTACATGAAACAAGAACTCTCGTCATAGAACGACTGTGCAATTTGTAGTTTCTCGGAATGAGGTTCAAGTATCATAACCGTTCAACTATTGTGTTTTTCAGCGAGAGCAGCATGTTTTTATCAAAACGCAGGCTTATCTTGAAAACCTGCGGGACAACCACACCACTGCAGTGTTTGGAGCCGCTCCTTGAACTGGTTAAGGAGTACACTGGCTTTGACGAAGTAGAGGTACGTCGAGTATTTCGTTGTCCTAATCCTTGTTTAAGTTTTGGCCGAGCCTTTATTTTTTATTGCATTACCATAACTTAAATAAATTGTACGCAGTCGCAAATTTGGAAGGTTCGCAAAGTTTGGGTGTACTTGTTGGTATACAAGCCATACCTAGTTGGGCGGGAATTCTTGACGACCCTGTATATATGGAACCTCCTGGATACTTTCCTTGTTTTATTGATCTACGTGTCCGTGACGTAGCCCACAACACATATACACAACAACGTAATGTTATCGTTTAAAACAAATGAACTCCTTTGTATTAATAGATCATCATCCCCGTGACATGTAACAGATAACTTACGATTGCGAATTTCCTTATACTTTACTTTATAACCATGGCGCCATGGACAGCAGCAGACCGGCATTCAGGCTGGGTTTATTATCTTTAAACATTTTCATTCAACTATGCAACGTTAAAGTTAGATGAGACGACATTAGATTTGTTGACAAACTTTGGCGTGTCGCGTGCAACAAATACGAGTCTAAAGATTCCTCGAATGCGTGGGAATCGTTGCCGAGTGTGTCATAAGTAAATGAAAGCTAAATTTATCATTTTCATAACGAGCTTCACTTTCTTCTATTTATCTGTTAAAACTATCTAAATGGATTTTCCGTTCGTTCCAGAATGTATTTTATTCGCGAAAGAACTACAAGCGGCCAGAGCTTCAGATGTCACCGCATCATGCCTTCGACGAAGAAGTTGCTTTGCTTAACACATTTTTTCCTGGTAAGTTGATACCGTAAAAGCCGCCACGAGGCCTTTCTGTTTCTTCTTTATTTCAAAATCCACGAGAATGTACAACGTGTAATGCCGTCGATTATTATTTGCTTGCCAAATTGGACCCACTTGTTACATACTTATGCAACAGCATGCAAGGACGCATATTTGCTGATAAAGAAATAACTGTATTTTAATACTTGAACTCGTTTCACATGTACTCATTCTGGTTGCAATGAAAGTATGCGACGTCAATGGGAATTTTGCGCTCCAAGAATTAATTATAAGAATAACAAATGATAATTTAATAATCACGTACTCGTCGAAAGTAAGCTTTTGTTTTAATTTGCATTTGAGCAATGCGGCAGGGAACAGAACGAGTGCCTTACTTTAATTGAAATGTTTAATAACTGATCTATTGAACTTCCGAAATATTTCTTTAGCAACAATTCATTGGAGATTGTTCTCAAATAGCACTATTGTGGTTTAGTTCCCGCACATCCTGACCTATCCCAGGAACTTTGCAATATTGTTTATTTTCTATTTTTAGATGGAGAAGCCTACTGCTTAGGATCTGCTGATGCAGACTGTTGGTACTTATATACATTGAATAGAGATACACCCTTGCACGAGACGCAAGAGCCAGACCAAACTTTGGAGATTCTTATGACTCAATTAGACCCAGAAGTGATGTCAATATTCACTCGCGACGTATGTTCTTCTGCTGGCGAAGCCACAGAGAAATCAGGAATTCACAAGCTCATACCTAATATGATCATAGATGACTTCCTGTTCGAGCCATGCGGATATTCTATGAACGGTTTATCCAAGAATGTAAGTATCGGTAAACGTGTACTTACTTCAAAAGTAAATCTTGACTCACTCAACATTATTATTTAATATGTTTCAGGGGACTTACATGACCATACACATAACTCCAGAACCAGAGTTTTCTTACGTTTCGTTCGAAACGAACATTCCAGACACATCATATGAAGAAGTGATTCGGCGCGTTCTGAATACTTTCAAGCCCCAGAAATTCGTCGTAACCCTTTTTGCAAACAAGGAATCGGTTGCTGCTAGCTGTCCACGTGACTTAGAGCAGACGGATTATCTGAAAGGGTCGGGTGCTTGGCTACGAACGGACGTTCAGTACTGTCGCTTTAAAAATTATGATTTGACTTGCGCATTCTATTCGCGTTTCCCGAGCTGAGGGTTCATGGACGCTTCGTTCGTTCCTCTTAATTCAGGAACAAATGAAGCGCTGCCTTGTCCTCATACCTCAATTAACGTTCCTTCCCCACCTTCACAATATTCCCATGAAACCGAAATAACCGCGAACGGCCAGTTACCCGTGTGTCACCACACAAATTACGTGCGGCTACTTACCGCGTCCACGGAACACATTAGCGAGACAAAGGACAGTAATTACAAATCACCGAAATGCAGAAGCACTCATTCCAAAGTCATATCATGTCCGAATAGCTTTATGAATCTCTCCACACCTGAACTAACTTACAGCCGACACACTAATCTCTACAACTCCTCGTCAGCCGACATTTACGCGAGTAGCGATTGTAGAATCGTGCAGAGCGACAGCGACTCGAAAGCTTTCAGTCCCCGCACCTTTCGGTCTCTATCATCCCCGCAATTGACGGCGAAACTGTTGACGCGTTCGAAACTTTACCGAAAGGTCTCGACAAAGTCTTCGACGAATGTATCTAACACAGTACCGCAGTATCCATGTATGACGAGTGATCGTAAAGGGGAAGTACTAACCTCGGGTGTCCGGATTATTAACGTTTCGAACTATAATATTGTAAGCGTAGATCTAGAGACGGTGTCACCGTCCGAGGTACTGAAAATGGACCCTAACGTCCAAACACAGGAGGACGAAACGAAAAATAAATGGAACGTGCAAAACATACACATTACTTGTAACCCACTCTCGCCACCATATCCGTATTCGGCACCCCTTCCTACGACCGTTAAGGAAACAAGGGTAGATCCTGACGAAGAGAAGCCGAAGAGTCGCGGTTGTGGGAATTTCTTACCTATTTTATCCTTAATACCACAGACAGTAATCAGCTTTCAATACTTGAGTCCGAAAATGAAGTTCTCATGGTGGCGGAACAAAATCTCGTGAAAGTATCCGCGCCTGACGCATTGTCAAGTCTATGGCTGATAGCTTTGTAAACGCAATTCTGCACCCGTTTGACTAAGTTTTAACAGAATCCTCCTAGCTACTAGTGAACTTCTAGCCTCCATCGATTAGAATGTGTGACACTGTTGTACTTGTATGTTGGTAAAATTCGCAACCTTACGCCACTACGAGCGGATTCTTCATCTGCAAATCCACAAAAGTAGACGTAAACTTATATAGTATTTCCTTTTAGTGTAGACTGTGTTTGCATAGGGTATGATTTGGAACACCTTGGATGAGATGATATCTGTATCTTATGTGATCCTGTTATTTCCATATCTAGTCTACGAAGATTTTTCTTAATATTTCAGCAATGAAGCAAAATAAGTAGGCTTTCGATTTGAGTTGGCAACACTCTGAACTAGATGTGTTTTTAGCAAGATGTCTCTCTCTTTCTCTCCCTCCCTCTTTATCACGAAACCTTCATTAAAAAGAAATCCAAAAACTTTGCGATGGAGCTAATAAGTTAAAGTCGACGAAATCGTGCTTGTTTATCAATAATTCTATAAGTACCTTGAACTTTTATTTTTCTAGTGCGCATGCTACAGTTGGATGTTTCTACTGTTAGAAAGCTTTATTGTTATTTGCACATGGTGCACTTACCTCAGGATATATCAATTATATAAAATTGTATACATTACAATTATGAAGGGCTTATTGCTCCATATGCATTTTATTAAGCTAGTAAATTCTCACCCTGTTTAGACGAATCCGATGCATCTTCCTTATCAAGAAAGGCTTTCCATGGTCGTTTAAATGGACGTAAGGATTAATGACCCCGTTAATGTCATACAATGTTACGGTTTATGCTAAATCACTGTGAATGTTACACTGAATACTCTATTACGTGTATTTAGATTATTACGGAAATTCATTTCGTGAACATTAATATCTGTGAATGGACTTGGAGTCCTACGATTGGATCATAATGAAGATGCGTAGATATTGAATCGGAGCCGCGTGCATCATCGAAATCGGTACCATCCTGTACCATCCGTTCTGCAGTGCGAGGGCGTAGTATTTTGGCAGATTTGGAACGGATTGTGTTAGAATTCGAAGTTTAAACGAATGATCTTAAGCTCTTGAATTCCAGCACATACGAGAAAAACCTGCATTCAATAATTATTGATGAAGTGAAAACAAAATACCGGTGCGGATAATATCGGAACATTGAGCAAGAATGAGCGTCAAAAAGTTCCTCGGTGCACCTTCGAGCACGCGGCTCAAGAGATCGAAGATCAATTACCAAACTTAGTGATGCACATTGGCTCTGATTCATTCTAGACATGCAAACGATTTCCACTAACAACACTGTATACATTTTAAATAACGTTCTTCCACATATATGTCATAATTCCTTCTGTGATTTATACTTTCACCATTTCCAACATTAATTCTCTCTGTCTTTTTCTTCCTTTAGGCACGCACTTTGCAGCCATATACCAATTCCCACTTAACATCTGGACACATTTGGCAAATTTCGTTTATATTTTCAGATTAATAAATATTTTTTACAAGCATTTGGATTTTCGTTCTTTCTCATCTTGATGTTTCCCGCATTTCAGTTTATGGATCGATCGAGCCGTCGATTACTCTCCCCAAGATGATCTCCTCATCTTGCACGAGCAGCTCAGACTTTTTAATCCGTTCGTGTGTTATTTCTTTGTTGCATTATCGTGTCTCATCAGTACTAAGAATTTTGTATTGTGTCTTCAACGCGACTTCAGGATAAGTCCCTAATAGTATCTAAATATCACGTAGGTTTAAATTAGAGTAAAATCCATGTCAAGAACTTTTGTCAAGCGTTTTCAAGAAACGAGATTTCGTAACATTGCGTGTACCAGATTATAAACACGACTTAAACGACTATAACAGCAGAGTCGACTCCGTGTAGATTTAACTCCGTAAATCTACAACTAATGGAAGTAAATAGTGACATAGTATACATCAGCAATTGTATTAACTATGTTCTGGGGTATATTATCTTTTGCGGTAGACCACTAATGCATGCGAGGTGGCTTGGTTTCTGTACGATACTTACAGAATAAAGATTATATTTATTCAAGTAATCGAGACGACTCATCATTTCTTTCATCCATATAGTATTTATTAACATTTAATCTACAAACTTTCAATTCCGTGCAACTTTTGTAACATAAGTAATCGCCATGTCGCTGATGTAATATATATTACTTCGAAGTCTGTATAACTAAATAAGATTATTAATGCACCTGAGACAAGAATATATAGTTGTAATTCCTATGTTATATAGTAATTTAAAAATACTCATAAAAAACACGGTTGCAGTTTTAAATCATATCATCAAAGGCAACGTGTTCCTTTTTGTTGAAGCGAACGTGTATGCCGGTGAATATCGCGTTAAACCTTGATCGTAATCCTTGTTCCAGGCCTTGGCGTATTGGTTCTTGGTAGCCAGCTTGCTTGTGGCAATCCTCGGTATTAAAGTTTCTTTGAACACGATGCAACGCTGTTCACAAAAACGCTGATGGCTTACAGTAGTACTTATCTGAAGATATGTGAAGGAAGCTTCGGGCAAAGCGAATAACCCAAGTAGAATGAGTAATTCCAAAAGACTGCATTAAATAGCGCAATGCATAGTAGCTTATTTTTAGTGGGAAACAGTTTTCTTCCCGACGCCATGTCTGTTGCATCCACCCTTATTTGTGGCAAAAGCTCATTTGTAATGAACAAAGTTGACGGTTATTGGGTTTTGCTGGATTCCGACAAGATGAATATCTCAATTTAGTTGTACTCGTTAACCAATTCATAAAGGGTTCATTTAGATATCGCAATACAGTGCTTTTTTAGTGGTGAAGAGAGGTTTCTTCCCGACGCCATGTTACTTTCATCCAGATATTTATGTACAAGCTCGCTTGTAATAAGTGAATTCGACTTTTTCTCTAATTGTGTGTAAGAATAATATCTGGTTAATTCATCGGCTTTGCCCAGGCTTTTTCTAGTACGGCATTTTTTATATACGTTTTGGTTTTCTCACCTTTGCCCAAATCCATTTGGTCCATTTCTACGTTACTGATTTTCGACAGCTCATGCCGGAAGTTGCGCGTAATCTTCTTCCTGATGTAGTCTGCCTCGATTTCCTGCTTGGTGCGCGGCACTCTAAAACGAATGCAGCAACAGATCCCGATGAGTATGCTCAACAAAATCGAAAGAATAATGCCGGCTAATTGCCAGACGCGAAAGCCAGGTAGGGCTTCGTCTTCGAGCCACTCCTCGACGCCACCCTCTACACAGTCACCCGGTCGAATGGCCACTTCATGTGGCGAGCAAGGTGATTCCGATGACGAAAATGACACTGACGTTACTGCTGGCTCGTTCATTTCCTTTCCGGTGCGTGACAGAAATGAACGTACATGTAAACGCAATGGTTTGATTGTTATAGCATCGTATTATTTATAATACAATCATATTGAACTATGTCGGTCATGCTTTTTAAGTCGTGCGAACTAGTTGCGGATGAATGCAACTTCTTCCGGTGAAGTAATGCAATTTCTGTACTATGAGATATATAATCTACAGAACATTTTATAAGTATATTAACTCACAATTTTGTACCGGCGGCCACTCCAAATATTTTTACTATTAATTCAACAGCTTGCTACACTTTTCTTTGTCGTGTTTTTGTTTAAACATTGATTTCTACTAGTTGGCAAGAATCTCCATACTATTGAAATGGCTATTTTCTTCAATCATTCAGTAGCCTACTGGACTAGAAGGCACGTGGAGCGAATGTGCCCGACAGTGAATCTAGCAAGACTGCTTGGCTTCGGATTTTGAGTGGAGTTAATCTCGTTTTTATGGCTACGTCCAGTTAAGGGTGTGGCAGCTACACCCTACATTACGAGCGGGACACACCCCGCTTTACACGCTACCATTCTTCTCCCGCCTGATTAACAACTCGTGGAAACGTAATCAATAATATTGATTAACGAAAGGAAAGGCGTGCGGCGATTCTTTTACTTTACGGAACTTTTCTTGTACAAAAGCGGCCCGATCTCGGTTGCTTTGGAGTGCAATTCCGTGTAGATTGTTTCGGAATAAGTTGCAGGTGCTTTTGGAAATTATTCTCTACCGCGTCCGTACCCTCCGCAGAAGCCACGGTCATTGAAACGTGCAGTACTTGTCTAAATAGTTTGATGATTAATCACCGTTGATACGACCATTGGCACATGCTAAATATGCGCATTGCTCGAACTTTCTACCAGAGAAACTGGAAATGAAATCAGTTGATTTCACAGTATTTCACAAGCTCGCTTCAATCGATCTATTCTGTCGCGATGTGCGGGGTAAGCTTTTATATTCATAAAGCATATTTGTTTCTGTAAAGAGTATTGTAATATGTAGGAAATACAATCAAACATGAACTGTAATGCTTCATTAGGGAATGGTACAAAAGACAGGTTCTTGTAACAAGTCTGCTTTGGTGAATAAAACTGTTTTTTATGAATATAGCAAAGATAAATGCATCATCGGTTGTCTTCTATGGGACAGCATTAGCAGATTTGTCCATTACTTCCACCTTACTCCTTTCTGATAAATGTTCGGCCCCTGGAAAAGCAAGGTCGTATTCACACAAAAGTGAAAGAAATCCTTAATGTTAAACAGAAAGCGATGCTTCCGAAGTGGTAAGCATATATTTCTCTGAAGTCAACGATGATATTACGTGATTGTTTTCTTCTCGGTGACCTTCGAGTTAGACCTCGCGCGATTCAACACTTTCAGGAAGTCGGTCGTCTTTGTGCGCATTCTCGAATGAATGTAAACTTTACTACATTTAATATGATAATGCAAGTAGTTCCTGAACATATGTATCAGATCGATGGTATTGTTCCGTGCATCTCTATTTGTGTGGCGAGGAAATAGAACTGGAAATAAATACGAAAATCGTCCATGTTATTGCATGTAGCTTGAATAATATTGGATTATGCACTGCACCGTTTATATAAGTGCTAATTGTTTAAGAACAAAACTTACCAAACGTAATATATCCTATACTATCCCCAACTGCTGCTTCAGAATCCTGTAATTCGAGTGGTGGTTCACGGTGATTGAACAGAACTTGAGGAGCAGTGTGACTTGCTCTTCGACCTTCTTTCAGTTCTTGGAGAAAGAGCTTTCCAATGACCATGTCATCTTCATCTTTAAATATTGTACTAAAGACTACAGTAACTCTGTCACTTTTTGCTTCAACATACCTGCCCAAATATTGATTTCAATTACAGATTTGCTTCTGCTTAATAAACTTGAACACATTGTTGTGCTAAATACACGCTTACATGGTTTCTTCATCTCTGTATTGAATGACAGCTCTCTTTTGCAAATTGATATCAGGAGAGTCATAATAATCTTCTTGGAAATCAAAGTACTTCTCAAAGACACTGGCAAAGCAATGTCTCTTCAAAAGGGCAATTTTCTTAACTAACGATTCCCAATCATCGGGTAAATTCTCTAGGTCTATCAATACTGATACATTAAAGCCTGCAATTGTCAAAAGTTAAAGTCACACATTTGTTCTTTAAAGTGGTTCACTCAAACCATAGACATCTTAAACTTACCAGTTTCTGGCGCTATAAGATAGGTACCGTATTCACGCTTCAATAATTCGTCAGCACCATGCTCTTGCAATTGCTTATAAAACTTAAGTAAAATGCTAATCTGAAAGAACACGCACGAGGTCTATGTCTGCTCCTGATAATTAATCCGATATTCATACTTATTCACTAGGGCTTTAGAGTTACTATGTAAGAAAATCTATGCGTTGTTGAACTGTGGCTTTTGTTACAACTGCAAGCTGCGAAAGAGTTAACTTAACGTTACCGTACTATTTATAAAATCACACTCTTACTCTGAGTTTTGACTTATCGCCGCTCAAGTTAGAAATGTGAAATAAAGCGCCATCGAAGTCAGCGATAACGACGTCGGTTGATTCAGGTTTGTGCCTGGAGAAGACATTGCTCGATTAGAATGGAACTGGGGCATTGGGACGCAGGTGGGGTAAGAATTGCGAGGATGACAGTTGCAAGAGTATCAGGCATTTAACCTATAAGTATCGGCTGATTTTGGAAGCTCTCAAGCATCGAATTTCAGGAACGTTACAATCCTATAATTCATTTTCTTGCAAGAGATAATTTGTCAGCGCAACTGTCAGCCTACATCGAAATGGGGAATGAAACGAACATGTGGAACGAGTAGGCACCGCCTACATTAGAACCAAGTGACAGTTCGCGTAAAAGAGTTTCTTCGGGACACGATCGCGTTCAAGGCGGGCGAGACTAACACTTACCCTGATAAAGCATTTTTTATCTTATTAGTCACTGTCTCTTCTAGTATTCTGTTGTGTATCTCCAACAAAATCATTCTCGACCTCAAGACGGTGCAACGAAAATATTACGCAAATGCCGCGAATCGGAAGTTCACAGATTTAATCGGATGGCTCTTGACACTGACGCATGTGGAGTCGTTCCCTTTTTTCCCCCTTCAGCTAATTGCAATTGGGGTGTCGCCTTCCATTCAAACTTGATAGATACGGTTGTCGAAAGAAGTTATTTGCCGAAGTTGGGTGTGTTCGGGGTAAAGTTGGTTATTGATTTCGAGAAGTAACTATAGGGTGCGCGCCTCGTGCCAGCCGATAAGACGTCTTTCGAGAATTCCTTCTTTACCATTGTAGACATTTATAGGGTTATGATCCAAATTTCCAAACATAAACACACTGGAGAAATATCTGTGTGTAGCCTAACCTGCGCACAAATTGTCAAAAGTCACAAAACTGTCAGAATAGTATGCAGTGTTCGGATACAAGGAAGAAACTGATGAAAGTGTATAGTAGAAGATAGGAACACGCGTTTGGAAAACACTAACAATATATGTGTGACATGTAATAAAGAAATTCACTTAGCTCATAGTGTGGCAGAATTCGACCGATTTTCAATAGGATTTAGGCATCTGTGCGAATGGGTTCGGTGAAAGATGACGAGGACTTTTGGTATAGTAGCGAAAGACGGTCGTTTTGCTTCGAAAATAACGATGTACGTTAAAAAATCCTATGGGAGGGGCAACAACAACCAATGTTTAATCAAACTAATTCTTAATACTGAATCCTGCAGATTGATTCAGTCTTCGGAGTTTCGAAGAATGAAACGGACAGACTGTGGGCCGGCATATCGAATGTGCCCACGCTCGAAGGATATGCGTTGCCAAAATATGAAAACGAGACATTGAAACCTATACTTACCGTGATCTCTGAAAAAACGCTCTCTTCCAGTAAGTCAGTCGAATGAAAAGTAAAAGCGTAAACTCGTAAAATGCAACAGCTAATGCACTCGACGAATTTTAAACGCAATGCACCATAATTAGAAAAAATGTATAATTCTGATAGAGATTCTTGCATCCCTCTAATCATCTAAATTTTTAAGAATTCTCAAGTTTTTTTTTAAAAGAACTTCTTTGTGGGTCTGTGGTAATAATTCTGTTATATAGATTGAAGTGATCTAATTACTATAATGAATTTATTACACTTTGCAGTTTTGGCAATGGATAAATTGCCATCCGTTCAAAAGCAATCAACTGTAACACAACCAGATATAACTTTACCAAAAATTACATTGGGTCAACCATATACATTGGAACAATACAAATCTCTTACCAAAAAGACTGCTCTGTTAGATGGAGCTATTCTTAATGGAGATGGCAATGCAATTTTGAGAGTAATACACTTAAGATATTTTTCTTATTTCCTTTTAGAGAAATGTTTTAGATGAATGACACATTTTCCAGATAATCCTGTTCCTAACAAAGACCCTCAAAAGATACTTGATTCAAAGACTACTTGTAGAAAGACCGGAAGCAGTACATGTGTATATTAAATATTTGTCTATAAGATTACAGCTTAATGAGATGTCCGACATTCTGACGTATGTAAATTTCAACAATTCCAGCAAAATTGTAGTCGATCCTTCTACCCATTTTAAGTTTACATTTTATACTTTGCAGAATGTTAGGGCGATCAGTAGAAGCAGCCGTGAGTCTTAGAATTATGAGGATAGTTTAATACATACCCCAATTGTATTACTGATTATTGATACTGATTTTAGATGAAAGCACTACATATTTCTATAAAAACAACACGCGATTCGACGAGATTGCTACAGAAACTTCGAAGTAGTTACAAAACGCAATTCACAGTACTAAGTGATTGCAAGGAGGCGTCGTTTGTTCAGTGTTACATCAAGCTGTTAGGTAATTGGAACACTAATTGATAATTCGCGCTGCATGAAGTCCATAATTAATCAGCCCACTTCTAGAATGGCAAATGGCAGTAAAAGATGCAGAGCACAACGAAGAAATAAAATTGAATTCCTCTGTTTGTGAATGTTTACGGTATATATGCCAAAAACATTGGAAAGCAACGGAAACCTCAATAATGTCTCCCAGATTGCTCTCGCAACAACACAGCATTTCTCCCAGACAATTCGAAAAAGTTGGACTTCAAGTGAAAGCGGCTTCTAGTGAATGGAACGAAATCGACACCCTGGTGGTGGCAAAAGTGCTGAACCAATCCTATACAAAATTGAATTATCATGCACGATAAGAGCACACTTGCGTTACCGAACCGATCTTCGGCCGGTCTATACCACACACACCCCCACTACCACTACCACCCCGGTCATCCGTCGCCTGTGATTGGCTGTTGCGCTTCTCCTACCTCCCTACACTCCAATGAGTAGCGTCCAATGGATGCTCGGTCTCCATGAATCTATGTGGTAAAGTGGGGGGTTCCATCTTACCATGCCCCTCTGGTTCATTATGATTTGGGAAATGGTTATGCTCTTACCGTGGATGAAGTTTAGAATCTTCTGGTGTACAGGCACTGTATAATTCACCTTTAATCCATCAGGGCTGGCTTGGAAGTAAGAAACTCCAGACCTCCGTGCATGTAGAGGATATACTTAAAATTATACAGAGAGCCGATGCGCCAACGGAAGTGCTAGATAAGTATCTAATGTTTGTTGATGATATCCCAAGACGCTTACAACTGGCGAAAGAAATGCGTTGTCACAGGATAGCCATCGATGTGAGTTTACCGGAAGTTGTACTAACGAATCTGCAGTGTACTTGTTAATGATCAGTGTGTATTCGCTATCAGATTCTGGTACAACAAGGCGATCGGATTACATTGATGGAATATAAATCGAAATTGGAACCACAATCAGAAGGGTATTTTTATGCCGAGGGTGCTCTACGGTTACCTTCCGTCCGATGGCGGAATTGAAAGTTGGAGTTGTATTAAAAGATCAGTGATTTGTTTCGTAATTTGATACCGACTTTACTATCACAAATAACAAACGTTTTGTAAAGTGTATTAACTACAGTTTTGTATTAAGGGTTGAATTAACCTATTTCCTCACGCTGCCGACGAACGTTTTGGGATAAGGAAAGTATAAGAATGGGTGAAAATAGCAATGTTCCGATGTAAGTGACGATGTGACAAATATAATGTATTGACATAAATTCTCAATAAATTATTAACATAACAAATTTGCAGTAAATTATATTGAGGCTCGTTTAAAAAAAATCTAAAGAACCTCATATCACAAAAAGGCGATCGCTTAACTAGGCGGAACTCGGTGGCTTTACATTGTATCTTCAACAACACTGGTAACGATTTCTATTAAAGTCAACTGTGTAAACATAAAGAGTTAAGTGGGTGAATTGCGACGACCCTTATACGAATAATATTATATAAACACTCTATAAATAGTTTATAAACGAGTAATAATATAAAGTTCTGAAATATTCTATCACTCTTCTTATAAACTTCCTATCACATCCTGCTTAATTGACCTAATCCCTTGATATCGATAAATCAAGAATGGTCACAGAAATATCCACAGTTACGACAAACGATGTCACTCGGAATTTTTTATATTCTGGTGGCCGTCACTTATATTATGTGTAACATCCTGAAACACATAATTATATTACTTAAGTCTACAAGTAGATTCTATGTAATGTGTTATGAATTCTATACAAAACGATAGTTCGGGTGAGTACTTGGAGTGGTTGAGGACGATTAATGTAGAATGTTACCTGTACAGCAAGTTGTAGCGGTGTTAGTTCTCCTATATAGTAGTCGTCGCGCACAACATCAGCTGGCAAAAGTTTCGGGCATGGATTACCGGTGAATAATAAGAAAAGGGCGTGAATACTTTTTCGTTGCATCAACTCTACGTGACGGTGTTGGTATCCAGCCAAATGCCTTTTATGCCGCGACGTTGTCGGAAACCATCTTTCGCATAAGTTACAATATCTCCTATGCTTTATGGCGGCCTAAATGAGCGAAATGAGTATTACAAATTATTGTGTATATAAAGACGGTCGCGTAATTGAAGATTATTACCTTTTCATGATAAGCCATTTGTGTAACAATATCGGCAATCGACATCTTCACAGCTCCATCGTTGTGATTTTCCTCGTACTCATTACCTTCTATGGTTGTCATTACTTTATTTTTCGAAGCTACACTTTTGTCAGTGGCAACTTCATTTGTTATGACAGGCGGCGATCGTGAACTTTCTCTATCTGAATTTGGATGAACGTTCACTGCTACTTCAGGTAATAATACTGGCATATTATCTTCTTTGGTTTTAGATTCCAGCAGATCCTTGTTGCAATTAGGTTTTTCCTCCTTGGGATTTAAGTGATTTGTCTGCTTCACTTTTTCGATTTCCTCGGCAGTTTCTTTGCGATTGTACAAATCGCCTTCCACTGCTGCATTGCCCCTATCGCTGATGGGCTTGCTGGATTTCAAGGAAATCGTTGTGCAATCTTGATCAGTAGAATTCGAATGTGTGGTTTGTGTAGAACTGCGCATTGCACTTGTTTCTATTTTTTGCAGGCACTTCTGGATGGGTATAGTGTTGGAGTCGCACTTGCCAACAGCGTTCACCTTAGAACGCTTACACAGAGGTTTTACTCGTGTGAAAGAATTCTCATCCTCAGGGGACATGCTTAATAATCTGTATTTACAAATGCGGCTGGTAGTGTTGGAGGAAATTAGAGAGTTATACTTCATTCCGAATGATGAGTTATGCTTCCCGTCTTTAGAGATTTTACGTCTCGACTTATAATTTCTGGGAAATGTTGTCGATATTGCAAGACATTTCTTTAATGCCTCTTTAGCAGCCAACATGTCTGTAACGAGTGCATCATTACAACCATAATACTTCTCCCTACTTGTCTCCTCCTCATTTTTGCCTTCATTATTTTTGATATGTTCCACATAAAATTTGCTGTCCAAGAAAATAGAGCATATTTGTTTGGTTGTACAAGTATGCGATGGACACCTCAGTGGACTGTTCAACTGAGATTTGTTTTCATGGCCAGGTAGATGCCTGGATTGTGACACACTTTTCAATGTTTCACTATCTGAAAATCTCGAGACTTCCTCTATATCCTCCACTTCAAGCCCTAACTCCATTTGTATCAGATTATTGCCCATTCCTTTGATTTCATTTTTAATGCGCTTGAAGACATTACTTTTTACGGCTGGTTCGACCTCATTAGGTTCGGGGGATGCACGCACGATCTCAATTGTCGTTTGGCTTTCATCCGATGAATCAATCTTAATGATAGGAATTTCTGTGTCATGAAAGCTCTCTGGGGAACTGACGCTACAATTCGAATCAGTACTATTGTTTTTAGCAAATTTGACTTTGCTTTCCTCATTGTTACTCTGCTCAGAATCTGTGTTCTCTGCCAAATCACACATATCAGCATCATTACTTTCAATTATATCTTTCTTTTTAGTATTAAGCGGTAAAGTATTGTGTTTTGTCAAGTTCTTAGATGTATTTATCTTATCTAATTCGTAAGGAGAGGTATCCCTGGTCCTTTTTTTGTGGCATGATTTAGAACAAATAGATGATCCGGTGCAATATTTCTTGCAAAACTTGTGGTGTTTCTTCATATTATGATCGTTTTCAGCTTCTTTTGATGAAACTGGAGAACGTTCTCGCATTTCGGGATCGTTACCCTTGCAAAACTTTTTGCCTTTTAACATGAGCGGTTGGAAAGTAGATTTAGCGTCGCAAGGATATAACATATCTCGATGGTTCTGCAGATTTTTCTCATCAGTGAGAGCTTTTCCACTATCAACTAATGTATCATCTACCGTTAACTGTGATCTAACTTTAAAAGATGCCAGGTTTAATCTCAATTCTTTGGAATTCCGTACTAAATTATCCAATAGTTTGGAGCGCTCTAATTTGACAATTGGTTGCCATTTTCTGCTTGCAAATACTGAGCACTTTCTCTTGCTCAATTCACATTTGAATTCAGAACCAGTTTCTGATCGTCTAATTATAACATTAGGCACTTTTTTGAAGATGCGTTTCTCTACGTTCCCTATTGCCTTGTTTTGCCTTCTTTGTGACGTCAAATTAGTTGTGTCAACATGCAAGTTCGCTGTTGCATTCAAAGAAGTTTTATCGACACATGTGCTCTGGTCTGCTTTCACAGCCGTCGGGTACGGTGTATGAAGTTGATCTTCATTTTTGTATTCATGTTTCGACAAATTGTGTGCTTCGCGAAGAGTAGCAAGCGCACGTTGTGAGTCAGATGGGTGTGATTCATCGGTATCGTTATTTGACAGATTATTTGTATCTAATTTAGCCGACATATTGGAAGATAAATCAGACAATAAAACTGGTGACCTATGCTTTTCACTACTGGAACATTGGGTGTCCATCCCATCTAATCTTGCATTTTCTGTAATAGTCACACCGTTCGATTTCGAGCTTATTTTCTGCGTGCGGGTTCCCGTGCAATTGAAGTCCTTTAAACTTGGAAGAGAATCGGTTTGTTCTCCAAGAATTTTTCTTTCATCAGATTTTGATAAGTGGACCACTGGCAAAGCTTCAGCAAGTGCGACTGTAGGTGATGATTTATTGCTGCAAATTCTCTTCTTGACCTCGGGTTTCTCTACACAAGTATCTGCAGTACGATTCACTGAGCATTTGACAATAAAATTTGTTCGTTTCTTCGATATGTCTGATTCGTTTAATTCAATTTTAGCAGCTAGTCCCATCTCACTGTTTAAACAGTTTGATTCTGACTCTGCCTTCAATATATGCGAGAGGCACTTCTGCTCGTGCCATTCGTTTGTACTTGAGTTATCAATCAGCGATACTTCGGTACTTTGAGTAATTGTCTCCATTTGATTGTTGCTGCTATAATTAAGTGAATTTATGGTTTCTTTCGAAATTGAATGCGAACCTTGCATATATTTGTCTGTATCTTCGAGGATTCTTCCAGGTGCTCCTGTATTGGGTGGGGAGTGAGAGGTATATATTTTATTACCATCCGCAGGATTTACTGTATTATTCTTTTTTGCTGTCAATGTACGAAATTTCTCTTTACTTTTTCCTCCCGTTTCACGATTGCGTTCAAGTTTGCAACATGCTGCATCGGGTAAATTCTCTCCAGTTCTTGTACTTATAGCTTCATTTACTCTGGATTCGCGACTAGCATTTCGAGCCCCCTTAATGCTCTTAGTGTTGCTCATTATCTTTCCGAGGTGATTGAAATCTCTATTCATTACAGTTTCATTTGTTATAATATGCGAACTGACTTTGTAATAAATATTATTATTACGATACTTTTCCATTCCATAAGCAGTTTGGCCATTCCGCCTTATTGCATCGCCTGAGGTTAATTGTTTTTCATGTCCATGAACTGGAAGATTATTTTCCACTTGACTTCTCGAGGCGCATGGTTTTTGTGGGTCTTCAAATTTTTGCAGATCTTGAGCATGCATCAATAGTTTTTTGTAGACATATGTAGGATTGGGGCTGTAGGAAATTTTTCCATCACTAGTCATACAACTAGCAAATACGCGACACTTGTCTATCTTGTCAGTATTGGCAAAAACAGGATTCACAAAGCCATTATTATTCTGGCGTACATCAAAGTTAATCAATTCTTTGCACAACGTCGTGTTTTGATATCTAACTCCGCGCTTAATATCCCTCTTATTCAAAGATATCTTATGCGCGTCATTATTATTATTATGGTAGTATCTCTGACATTGCGATTCCTCTGTTTCAGTTGCCGAATCTAAAGACATTAGAGCCTTTATGTTGAAGTTTAAATCGCTGCTTGTTGAGCAATTCGTCGTGCGGAGAAAGTGAGAAATAATATCTTCTTCGCGTTTCTTCAAAACTCTAGGTCTCCTTCCACAGTCCAATATTTTGCTTTTACATTCAGTAACATTATTATTGTCTTTAATTCCTGGATTACTTGTTTGTATTGTACTTGCTAATATATTGTAATTCGTCCTAACATGATTAGCAGTATCAGAGGGGTCGCATGACTTTTGATTCAAGCTCATATTGGATGTGACTCTAGATTTCTGCATGTTTAGTAATAGCATGGATTTATTTTCCATTTTTTTTGCGAAATCTGTATTTGGCAATGGCAATGTGTCATTTGTTTTGTTGGCTAAGTCACTAGATGTATCTCGAGTAGAACGTCGTTCGCTGCAACTCATACAGTCAGAAATTGGCTTAAATTTGTTAAGTGTAGGATGAGAGTTTGATTCGTTAGTTCTCTCATTTACAGTTTTTGATTCGCCACCACATATAATATTAATTCTTTCATTAGTATGTTTTGTGGTAAGCGGAAGTGTTGTAAGTTCATTCAAGTTCTGGTCCCACAATTGCTCTTTGGGCTTTTTGTTTTGCTTAAAGAACTGTGCTTCAGAGTCATTGTCTTCTCTCGTCAAGTGTTTCTTCTGTGTGCCGGACACCTCGTGAGCATGCTGTCCTGTTGTTGCGAGCAACAATGGCTCTATGCAAGCCTGCGCTTCAGTTTTCGGTTTGCCAACAATTTCGGACTCCTTTTTCGCATTGTTCATTGCTACCTTTTTCGTGTCCAAATTATTAAGCTCGCCGCTTCTTTTGCATATCGTGAACAACATATCACTGTCTGCATCATTTAACAGTGATCGGTTATAACTAGCACCACGAATTGGGACACGGCACACAACATTCTCATTTTTAACTCCGTCGTGGTGGTCTCCAATTAATGTGTTTTGTGAGCGATGCGTATAATACTTATTTTGATTATTTGACCCGAAAGAATCATTAGCTTTCGCAACCATTTTCCCCACTTGTGAGACTTGTTCACTTTCTGTACTGTTTTCCGTAACAGCCAACATATTCGATTGTGATTGTTTAAGTCCAAGATCACTGGAGTTTATTTCTTCCTGGAGTCGCACAGAAACGTCAAATGTTTCTCCCTTTTCTGGCGGCGTGGCAGATGGTCTTACATTCTCTTCATGTTTCATGAAAAGTTCTGATGTACTGAATGAGATATTTATGGGGGAATTTAACATTGGTTTCATGGACGCCTTGCCACCGGAAGTTTCAAAAGTTACTTCAGTCCCTTTTTCCTTTGAAGTATTCGAAGATACAGTACTTGTATGGCATCGCTTTGCCTCATCGATCATAGGGCTGGTATGCAATACATTTAAATCATTTATCTTACACGGGCTGTTTCCCCTTTGACCGAAATCTTTAATTTCGTCCGATGCTCTGGAAAAATGTTCGCAACTGTTTTGATTGGTTTCCTGGGCATTCGATTGCCTATCTGTTAAGTTGGGATCTACGTCGTCTGTGTTGTTTATATTTTGGTACGGTTCAACTTTTCTCGACGATTGCTCAAAGCCGATAACTGAACTATTCTCCACGATTTCTATCGACTCGGTGACGTCCTTCATTTGCTCGGATGTCTCTTCTACATCTGAGTGACTAGGCGTGTTTAAAGTAGTTGAGATTGGTGTACATTCGGATGTGACTATATCAGGTAAACTAATGTCATCCGGATTATGTGACTCTTCAGTAATGAAAGCCGCTTGTTTCTTATAATGCGCATTTAGAAAATTCTCCACTCCTTTCCTCGAAGATGTAGGCAATTTATGCAACGTCGAAACATCAATGTGTGCCATACTTTCTGCAACCATTTCGTTTGCCCTGCTTGTATTATTCTCGACTTTCTCTTTACTTTTATTAGGTACGGATGTAGTATATTTAATATACAGCCCTTCAATAGACGTAGATTCAGGCTGCGACTTTGTAATTATAGTTTCCTCGGAATCGGTACCATTTGCCAAGGTTACTATTGCTTCCTCGCTATTTTCTATTTGCACGATCTGGTCCTTCGATATGTTTACAGTATTGCCTATTTCCTCTGTAAAATCTATCATTTGTATTACATTTGGACCAGCATTTGGAGGCTGACTAGCAGGTTCGGATCTCAAGTTTTGACTCGGTTCTGCTTGATGGACCTTTTTCGAATCAATGCTAATGGCATCAACGATACTAGTACTGGATACAATGTTGGTTTCAGTAGAAGATTGCGGGATTTCGTTAGTCTGGTTGTTAGGCGCCTGCATAATTTCACCGCCAGACTCTTCAATGCTTTGCCCATCGTGTGCGGTAGATACAACATTTGCTAATACTTCCAATGGCGCCTGTAAGTTCTCATAACTCACTATTACAATTGGTGTGGAATTACTAAATGTGTTTTCCGACAAAGTAGAAATGGTTCCATCTTCATCCTCTGTTTCAGCCCAATTAGCCAGAAACTCCCGCACATCCAATTTTGGTTTACTCGAGTCATCCTTCGCAACATTTTGCATTTCTATTATGATATTTTTAGATGGTTTGAAATGTGTCACCCTTCCGATATCGTCATGATGTAGAGTATCGAAACTAGGAGATGTATGTATCGTCAGTGTCGACTTATTTTGATTACAGTCCTTTCCTACCGGCTCGCTTTCTTGTTGAGAAATATTTGATGGCAAAGATAATATGTTTTTGTTGCCCAATCCATTTAACTCCTGTTCTGCCTTTTGTTGTGCCTCATCATGACATTTCTCCATTGCGACAGTAATACTACTGTTTTCTTTATCATCCGCTTTCTGCTCGATCATTTTATCATGCTGTTTGGTAATACCTGATAGAGTGTCGGCGTAAGAAATATTTTCTGGCTTGTATAAAGGATTTACCGATGCACTGTTTGGACCGAATTGTAAGTCAACCGATGCACTTGCACCATTCGCTAAGGCACCTTGGTATTGCTGAACATAACTTTGCGCAGCTGGGGAATATTGCAATTTCAATAACTCTTTATACTTAAGGCTATATTCATTATATTTTGGGTGCATTTGATATCCGGGAATTTTCGATAACTCTCTTAATCGAGCTTCTAGGGAGAACTTCTGCATTGCTATTTTTTGTTGATACGTCTCGTAACGCATATTCACGCCAATAGGCTCTGTCTTAGACCCAGAGAAAGTTGCCGAGCTCTCAGCAATCTCCGGGTAGTTTTGATGCAAATGAGCATGCATATCTGGCGTGGGCTGCTGATTATATGTAACTGTGGGAGGAAGTTCTCCCATGTTTGAGTTTACATTCAAAACAGGCACACTGTTCATTGCCAAATTGTTATTTTGATGCTGAAGTGACTTAGAATTGGGGTACTGCATAAAATATTGTTCTTGCTTAACATCAGTCCCCTCAAAGGTATTCATTGCACCACGTTTTTCTGACTCTTTCATAGCACTCTGATATTGTCCTGTACTGTTATAGTTTTGCACTTGAAAATTGTGCATCACAGCCGAGGGTACATTATAATTTTTAGGTACAACGTATTCTTTGTGATAATTATCTCTGCTAATCCCTTTCTGATTGTCCATACTTGGTGTGGTAGGCAATACGGAACCAATCCATTCTGTAGAATGTGGCTTCTCCTTGCGATAATTCACTTTACTCCCATAGCGTCAGGATTCCGGCTTATAATTACCAAAATGTACATTGCTGCCACAGTATACATTGTCCGGATTAACTACATGCTTGCCCCATTCCTGACAATTAATATTACTACCCGGATTATGACAAAAACCCGGGCAAGGGAAAAGTGGACGAATTCCTTGACGAACATGACATATATTCGTATTTTGAGGCACTGGTTTTACATTCCTTGTATTCGCGGCCTCGACCGGGTGCAGGTATCCAGATATCGGCCTTAGTGTAGAGTCGTTCTCTGGTGAGATTTCCATACTACAATGACGAGTATGGTTGTGTATACTGGTGTTTGTGTGCTTAATCATAGACACGTTCTGGTCCAGCTGAGAGCCTGAAGCTTGATCAAGTACAAACGACGAATCCTTCCCTTGTCGAATTGTACCTCTTGCACCAAAAACACCAGCTTGGACATTATTGTTCCTTCCACTTAAATTCGCCTGCTCACTAATTTGACTAGCTTGATTGAATGGTACCTCATTACTCTTATAGCTTGCATGATTATGCATAGATCTCTGAGAACCATGCCTGAACCCTGAAGCATTGTTCGAGTTATAAGGGTTTCCCATTCCTGAGTATGTATAATTATCAGTGCTTTTCTGTACATCCATCATTGATGGTGCGTAACAGTTATTTAACATATTCGATCCATTGTACATATTATTCTGCTGTTGAAATTGTGGTATCATATTACTCTCGGTAGGATGTTTATAGCAGTTCATAGAATTCATATTTGCAGTGTTCATAGCAGGTGTATTCATTGAATTCAAACATGGGATATGACCCATATTTGAATTCTGAACCATAGGTGTAGCGCCATTTGTTCCTGGATTGCTATACTGATTCTGCCACTGTGACATTCTTTGATTGTTACTTGCTTCACTCTGTGTTATTTCAATCAGGACCCTCCAATCAGGTTTTCTACATTCCTTATATGTATGTATCAACGCAAATAAAATATCAACCTGTAGAAAAGCAAACGTTAAAAAATCGTAATCGTCTGCACGAACAATATCTGGTTTTGTATAACAGATATCAGAATCAGCAGTGCAAAAGCGCGTACGAAGAAAAACTTATGATTGCCTGCTTCGCAGTACTAAGGTTAAATATGTGTTGGTATTGATCAAATGAAATCTATGTACGTGCATCTATTACTCACAGTATTAACTTAATCTTCGGAAACAATCACTCTTTAACGGATGGAATATCCGGCCGAAATATTGCAGAAAGCGTCGGTCGAATACTCCTGTCATGTTCCTTCAATGCGACACAGTTTAGGGATTGCCACATGAAGAATGTTTTAACGAAAGGCAGAACAAGAAAACACTTAAAACAAGTCACGGAACAATATTGATGTGTGCACGGATGTAGAATTATCAACCAGTATCTAACATGCATAGATGCAACCAGCGCATACCAGCCATGTTTTGTTTGGACTGTTGCGTAGAATGCGTATCTATCCGATCTATCCGCTAAGTAATTGATTGTAATCTCGCGTGAACCTGTTGTAGAAGAGTAACGACTGTTGCGCAAACCTGACGCGCTGAAACCAACCATTGTGGAAGTCGACCGAGCTAACCCTTGTCGACGAACCGGCAAGTGTCGGGATTATTTTGAAAGATAGCACGAAACAAGCCAAAATGTGTTTGTTCATTGTGTCAATCATTAGTTGTGTTGTAAGTTGCACGGGGCCAGCAATAGTCAAATTCGTAAGTAACTTGTCACCTGTTGTTTATCCACGGACTTAGGTTGCCCATTAACAAGTTTGTCATTCTATATATGTTTGATGCTTCAGATTTGCACTCAGTTGTATGCGAAACGAGCATGCGACGTAGAATTAAGGGATTCTTTGGTTTCGTTGAAAGAAGAAATGTCCGAATTAAATATGATGGAAAACTTTTCCAAATATGCAAAGTTGCAACGGAAGTACAACAAGCTTGAAGACACCCTCAAAGGAAATGGTAATTTAATTGCACAGTGTTGAAATATTGAGTTTTCTCAATTTCACAGCGATAGAACAACTTTTGAATATATAGTTGCTTTACTTTCTCTGTTCTTAGTTCAGAAGCGTTTGACTGCAAGGCTGCAAACAGAGCTGTTAGCTACATACGGTTTGCGGATGTTAAATGTGGGTACACTATGCTTAATAGATAAATTGGAGTAATGAAATTTGATTATGCTATTACATATTTTTGTTTTTCAGTAACACTGAAAATTATGTTGATTATGTTTCTGTTTTCATGTTTTTCAGGGCCTGATATTTATGGTACTTTTATACCGATATTGGGAGGCCACTGTAATAAATCTCCCTGTTGGTGCACTGTGGCCTTTACACAATATCCTAAGCTGGCCTCTTGATGCCACTAATGAAGCGATATCTCTACCTGCATGGCTCACTGTAATTTCACTGGTGACAGGAAAATTTAAAAAGCTGCAGCTGGATGGCTCACGTGTAACATAGAAAACCCATGTTTCATATTTCTCTCTTATTAATGTCAATGGAGGTACAAATAGACTAGGTAGATATTACAAACACAAAAGACTGTTTTTTTCGCTGGTATTAACATTGTGAGTGAAAAAGTATGTGAGTGCCAGTTACAATATACACAGTACAAAGGAAACAACATAGTAAGGGCTGTTATTCACGAGTCTTCAGCGATCACGCGTGATCCGTTCCCGTGAGTTCCCGATCACCGTGATTTTTAACGGTGATTCGTGATTTGGAAGTGATAGTAGGCTCTGATTAGTGAAGACCAGGACCAGATTATTTTTCTAGCAGTAGCAACGTTTTAAAGTCTTGGGTGTTTTCCAATTAGGAGATACAAAGAGACACGGAAAAGCGCTATCCCGCGCGTGCTTCGTTCAAATAGAACAACTATCCAGAAAGACGCGGCGTAGAGTAATGTGAAGTGAGTCAATCACCCCCCACTCCAGAATCACTGATCACCAGTGAAAAATCACAGTGAGTGACTCCCACTCTAGAATCACCGATCACTGCTCGTGAGGTGATGCAATCACGAGAGTGATCGTGATTCGCCGATCACCAGTGAAAAGTAACAGTGACCCCCACTCCAGAATCACCGATCACTGGTCTAGACGTGATCCAATCAAGGGAGTGATCGTGATTCGCCGGTCACCAGTGAAAAATCACAGTGAGTGATTAGAACGAATAGCTCTCTACGCTTAGCGATGAGGTTCGAGGTTTCGACATAATACAAATATCAACTATTAACTGAATAATTTATTGCGCTCATTTATAATACTTTAATATGTTCATATGCGGCTGTTCAATAAAATTTCACATTATAATTGGTAACATTCATGTGTTCCACGATACTCCGTGATAGTCCAGTTCTGATTAGCGAGGCTATTGATAAAACCACCAAAATAAGTGAAAAGAAAATCTTAACCGGAAAGAATCGTGGCGGATGAGAGTTTATAACAGTCTAACTAGTGGTCCTACCGAATTCTTGAATCTTCAAACAGCTATCATACAATTTCATTGGGAATAAATGTGACTTATATGCTGCTGGAATAAAAGGTTGTTATATGCTCTGTTCCAGCCGCTTCTTGTCCCTTTTCCTTGAGTGCCTGATCTTCCCTCAGTTGAGAAATTCCCGTTAGATTCGTGATCTTCCAAAGGCGCCTTCGTTGATGCTGTGTAGAGTAAAGTGACGAATATAGGCTGCTGGATCACTATGGTGCTGAATCCTGCCCGATTTCGCCGTATCTCCGTTCTCCTTATAAGAGGATGGAAGCCTTTCCGATCCATTTAGGAATGCACATAGGTCTCCTCCGAAGTCGTGTTTTCAAGTCTCCGTCGAAGCACGTTTAAAGCATTTTCGTTGTGAAGCAAATGAGCTCACAACCAAAGAATGGTTTTGGAGTGATTGTGTTGAGATACTCTATTGGATAATCGATCTCGAATCAGTGTGAAATGTAGTAATAAACACCTTGTTGTACCATCAGCGAAGAAAAGGATTGTGTTGTCGAGAGACTCAAAGGTATTTCAAATAAAACCTTCGGCAAAGTAGGAAGAATTGCTATTCTTCCCTGGATTATGAAGATCTTCGGTTTCATACCGAATGTTGCTAAAATAATTCGAGATGTTTGATACGGACGCCATCGTTGTTCTCTTTTTGACAAATAGGGAATGCTATCTCCTCACGCAGATTTGCGATTTCCGGGTTAAGAGAGAAATAACTATGAATTATAGGCCCTGCCCAGACGTAGAAGAAGGCATGGGATTGGACGAGATTGAGCAATTAAGGAGTATAATAGCGCACAGAAAGTCACCAAAGAACTTGGCATGTTCTTTGGATATCAGACCAGAACTTGCTGAGTGCATATGTATCGCATACTGCCGATACATATGTTATTGGGCACCATATGCCTATACACATTAACGCACAATGGACTGCGCCCTTGGCGTGTATAGCATATGTTCACATTTCTGCTATGTATCTTCCAGGGAAAAAGAAGACATGGTGTTGCATCACCACGCACCTAGAGAACCACTGCTTGTCTTACAGTCGATTAGATGTTGCTCAGGATCAGCATAAACCAATCCGAATTCATTGACAAATTCATAAAACTTGTCCAAAGATTCAAAGGCCAATTCTGCTACGACGAAATCAACCGCCAAATTTTGCCGGTAGCTAAACATAGTAGAAGAAACGTAACGTGTTAGACAATCCGAAGCAAACACATACATGTATATAAAAATAGATAATTTGAATAAGATTGTATGGTAACTTTCAGCTACCTTGTCCTGCAACAAAAATCTACACATTGTTATAATTTTGAAACCCCATCCAAAGCAAACTTGGATAAGAACTGAACAAAGTATCATCTGGAAATAGAAAGACGATAGATACGAACTCATTGTCTTAAGAATTGGAACAAGTCAATTCGTACAATGCATCGTGGGTGCAATACCTAACAACAACTTTAAATCTGTGTATCCAATATTATAAATTGTAAATTGATAAAACTGTAATTTATGATTTGAAATTGATATTTTCATTTTACGAGCAGAAAGACAATATATTCTTATATATCGTTGCAAACTAGAAATTGTATACCTTTTTCATATCCATAACCGATACGTCAATTTTCTATACCACGACCCAATATTTCGGAAACCGAATTAGCAATTTCTCTGTAGGGAAATTATATACTGAACTTTAGACTTTTCCAAACGAAATATAATAAAAACCGTGAATATGACATTTTATGTATAATTACAACATGATTGGAATCGCGCAAGGTATAGAATTTCAAACATTTGTTTATGCTGGGCTCGTATATTTGGCAGTTTCATAATAAAGGAAAATGTCTTGCCCCTTAGCTGAAAATTATAGAACACATGGAATCGATATGTGTTGCCCACAGTTTGAAACTGACAAGTACAGGAGTCCGGAGAAGCGTATACAGGGCGCATTGCGCCTGCCGATTCCCAAATAAAAGAAACGAGAAGTCATTCTCAAAAAATTGTGACCATTAATCACCCTTTCCTCCCCATTACAAATAGATTGCTCTCCCTGGCCCACATGTTTGACTGTGTTAATCCTTTGAGCCTGGTACATATTAATATCTATACAAATCGAATTGATCCAGTTATATAATTGTGAAACATCCGATTTTAGTGTTTTTACATCATTTACGTGGGAATCAACACACCCGATAGACCCTGTACATGCACATTGAAATAACCTGAAATTTCAATGTATTTTTTCACCAGCGGAAAATACGTCGTGCTTTGATAGTTGAAAGCCTACATTGGTTATTGGTGAACTATTTCGAAATAGCGGAAACTTCCAATTCCAACAACGCTATAAACGATCTAACAAATAAAACTTTAATACCCAAATGCTTTTAAAAAGCAACAGTTTTCCCGATTTGTGAAAATGTGAAACTCCCCGAATTTGCAAAATTAACGATTCACAACTCGCAGTTTTCACTGGAGAACACACGTGGTAATTTCCCACCAAAGTTCAGAAATCTTTCCTGGCGGGACCTTGAGACGTTCAAGAATTAGGGTTTTTGAAGATTTTTTTTTTACAGAAAAGCCATTGGAGGTATCAAAATAAAACTTGGCACATTTATTATTAGCATATTGCTCATATATACGATGTCCTATATACTCGTATGCGTGTGCTGAAGTAGTCAGATTTCATGACAAACCTGCACGTCGCAATCCTCGATTCCCGCGATTCGATTCAAGTAAAAACGATGCGGGAACTTGGCAACAAAACAAATTTATATATAAAGCTCAATACACTAATACGAAATGTACCAAGATTTATTTTGATAACTTTGATAGTATTTCTGGGAAAATCCAGGAAAACACCTGTTTTTAGGTCGTCTCAATGGGAAACGCCCCTTAAGATTGAAGTTATTCAACAAGTTGTAAGGAAGATTTAAAGCTATGAAAATATAAGCTGAAAGTACGTACGACTTTATCATGTTCTTCAAAGCTATTTTACGCTCTCTGGAAATGAACCAATTAATCAAAAAGCCGGCCATTCTCGGTGCCATCCGGTACAGTTTGAAGAAGGCATGAAAGTTGCCTAACCACCAAGCTGATCGGACTTTAAGTGCATGGGTCACGCATTCGTCCTTTTTGTCGTCATGAGTGAGCGCTGCTAAAATTGTTGTTAAATCTGAAACATGTTAAAGAATTTCCTGTTTTATTCTATTCATATCAAGCGCCCATCCATGTGTAAAATCTTCCCCGATTTCTCCTCCTATCAGTTCCGCACCAAGTCACTCAAACATACCTTGAGTATTCTTTGTGAAAATATAGTACAGTATTCTATATGCGACGAATTCGCACCGGTTTTGTCCTCCAACTTCCTGATACAGCATTTTTAGCTGCGTTTGGCATTGATTGAACTCTTCGTGGTCCCCGCGTTCTAACGCAACTCGTGCATGAGTTTCATAAACATGAACTGTAAATGAATCTCTGATACCCTGAACTGTAAGATCTTGTCGTATAGATTTTAATTGATCGCATGTGTATCGATAATCCTGATCGGCGATCCAACGTTTCTTCACGTGAGTCAATGAATTCTGGAGAACATTTACCGGTCGAACGGCGGAAGCTGCGGGAGCCTGAAACATATATTATAGAGAACGTCAATAGTGTTATATACAAAAATTGTTTATCATTTGATAATATATCCCTGACTGCTCGAGTATAATAAAAATGTATTGTTTGCTAACAGTTTGAATATGTAGAGTCCAAAATATTTCTGCAAAATACTCGATCAAAGTATTATGCGTTTAGTAAACTTTTGCAGTAGTAGTATAAGAATTTCTTTTGCTATCAAAAACAGTTATTCAGGGCTCTATAATAAGGGCGGTATTTTGAAAAAAATATCTTACAGAGGTTAACCGTAAATACGGCTTTTCAATATCCTTGCACGTTCCAACGATGTGTAGTCCAGTAAAATCAAAATCGGAAGCATCGTAATTGGCACCATTGGCTACTGTCCTAGAAACACCATCACAAAATCTTGCAGCACGTTGCTGCAACTTCTCTTTAGAGCCGAGCTCATCAGTGTTGCCTGAACCCAAACCAAACTCTGAGTAGAAGAGGGACTTCGGCTGTTTCATTTTCTTCACTTTCTTACTGCTGTGGTTCTGTTTGTTCTTAGTTGATCTTTTCACTTTCAATGATTTATAATCGTGTTCCCGATCACTGAGATTTGAAGAAGAAGACGTGCTCCGCCTATGCCTTCGGGATGGAGGAGTACGGGTTTTTGACCGCGATCTAGACTTAGTCCTTGACCTTGTTCCTGACCTCGATCTCGACCTCGAGCGCGACTTTGACCGTGAGATGGATTTGGATCTTGAACTAGACCTTGACCTTGACCTCGATCGTTTATGATTTTTAGAGAGACGAGCGCCAAGTCGGGCTCCAAGAGAAGTAGACAAACCCGGTTTGCGCAAGCCCGCCTGAACGTTTGCGTGCGAATTCATCAAAGGATTATTCAATTTTAAGACTTGCTTTTGAGGCTTTATCGTCATGGTCATGCGTTCGCTGTGGATGCTAGGTAGTGGCTCTTTGTCCCAATCTTTCACCCACAGAGAGCCATCATTAGCAGCACGTGTGATCTTCCCTTTAAGGATTATTTCGACTTGATCTTTGTCAACCGCTGTTTTGCACTTCTCATAACATCTGTTCACATAATTTTTCAGGCTATCTGGCCAGTCGCGCACAGGACTGGGATTTGTCATGATCGAAGAAGTACCTACCGCGACGGTAACGCTGGAAGTTGTATTAGATGCGGTTGTATTGGGTAAACTTATATCGGGAGATTCTTCTACTGGGGGAGGAGGAGCTAATACTTCGCGTTGTGCAGGCGGTAGCGGCGGTAGTTCCGCTTTCAGGTTGGGTCCAGGTATGAAATTTGTTGTGTTACTACCCTGAAATGCATTGCCGAATTGCGCGGCCAAGTTTTTGTTCCGCTTTCGTTTCTTCTTTGCTGCACCACTATTCCCAGACGTAGGAAAAGGTGAGCCGGTTTTCTTGTTCGGCACATTGAAGGCAACTGGACTGTTGTATTCTGTGTAATGTAACAAACAGATATGTCCAATTAGAACAGTGAACCATAGCATTTCTATCCAATGCAATAGAATACAAGAACTTACGGGAAACATCGTTATGTACTACATTCCAGTTACCATATGGAAATGAATTGTACATATATCCTGTGTTTTGTTGGAGTGGTGGTTGCATTAAAGGTTGAACCTGATTCTTTTGTTGTGGCATCGACTGGACGGAGGGTGGTGGCCCAGGAGGTAATGGTGGTAGATCAGAATCTTCACCTAGTGACATAGGTGTTCCGGGTACTGGTGGCTGACTATGTAGTTGCTTTGTTTGACCCGTACTATGCTGTGGTTGTTGATGTTGATGCTGTTGCATCTGCTGTGGGCTGAATGCCTGGCCATACCCAGGCATCATTGCATGGTAGTAGTTGAACATCTGGTTCTGCGATGGTACACCCTGATATCCTGACGTGTACATTTGACTGCAAAGGAAATAGTTAAAACTCATTTCACAAAAATACTCTTTGTTACTTAGGAAATTAGCACTTGCTTTGAAATAATATTAAGGCATATCAAGTGCCCAAGGGCTGTTATTATATATGGATTCTTGTTTTGATAAAAAAAAAAATACACAATTTAGGAGTAAGCTTTAAAGAGTGTATAACAAAACTGGCCCAAAGTGTGCTCCAATGAAAAAACAGGCTGTTCCTATTGGATCGCAACTAATATAGTGACATCGATTTCGCAACTAACAAGTACATTTGTCCGTTACACCCAAAAGCTCGCCCCAACAAATCAACCAGTAGTCATTCTAACGTTTGGGGCGGAATCCTATTACAACAGTAATTCGATGTCGATTCGACATTACTTGGTCGACAGACGAAATACTCAAGCACACTCGTTCGCAGTAAGGTTATCAGGAATTGGTGGAAACATTACCTGGCATACGTAGGAAACATATGCATTGTGCTCGGTGCAGGATATTGCCATCCCATGCTCGGCATCGCTGCGCCGTGTTGCTGTTGCTGAAATGGCTGCTGCTTCTTCTGCGACGCTGCCGTCGAATCACTTTCTGCCATTTCGGCGGGCAGAAATAAGCTGTGTAAAGAAATACACTTTATTAATTCCCGAGGGTATTCTCTCTAACGCTAACTGTTACCAGACTGTAACATTTTTCAAACACAACTGCTAAAAACAAGGTACTACGGCTTGCTACGGCCACAAGGTGCTCGGGCATGAACTAAATTGACGAATTAAGCAAAGGACTCGGCTGCGGTATGCGGTCTCACCGTTATGCCTTTGAAAGCCACTAATCGAACGCCGTCTTCAACGCCAACTTCACAGTGCCGAATGACCAATGGCAGAGCGCTCGGAGGGGCGCACAGTTCCTGTGGCGACCGCACTGGACCGAACGCGCGCGACCCCTTCGTTCCCAAAGTAGCTTGAAAGGCCGGCGCGCAATTCAAATTAGATACTCACAGTTATTTTGGCAGCTTCGGTAACTCGAGCAAGCACAATAAACGGACTATCGTGTGCGGCGGTAATAGTTGTTTGTAGAATCGATCGCCGACTTCCATTTATAGTTTGCAATAGAAGTTGAACTGTCAACAGGAATTTGTGAGAATTACTTGGTAAGTTCAACACGACGCCAAGCCTTTCGTCAACGCACATGTTTACCTAACTCTTAACTGAGTCCGTGAAGAAATTGCAGATTGGAGAAATGATTGGATAGAATATTGCAAGCCACATGTAAATCATTGCAAAGTAATGTATTGCTGATGAGTAAGATTGCTCTCGATATAATATCATATAAAAACAGGGTTTTGATAGTCACTTAATTAATTTGTTTTTGGCATACATAATTAAGATCGGTCTAAATATTTCTTTCTATGTGCAGAAATAGTCAAAATATATTATCCATATAAACTCTGCGATTTATTTTATACCGGATTTTGTGTGTGGTAACACATACATGTCCAAATGTACTGCATATATTGTTGGTTGTACTTAAGTATTGTTGGTTGTTTCTTATAAAAATTACATAAGTATATCGTTTCAACTATATCTGGCATAGATTTCTTAATATATTTGAAACGAATTAAACAGATATAAGTGTATCTATACTTTTTGCTTTGCCTATAAATGATTATGACAAGATCATCTTATATTAATTAATTCGTTGTTTATCAAGCGTATATATATATATATATATATATATATATATATGTTTTTTCTGTAAAAACTTCATTTTGAATTTATTTCTATAAGGCTGGTATTAATATTGACTGAGGTTGAAATACATTTATCCCTATAAAATGCCTTGACACAGTTGCCACAGGGTTGTTGTTTAGCTCTTTATACCTATTAAGATACAAAATCTGAAAAATAAGCAGGTGTCTCGGCTTTGCTAATCACAAATGTATATACATACATCCAAACAACGTGTTGTATTGGTCAGAATAAATTCTTGGAATGTAGGAAAGGTACTTTTATTCTGAACCATACAACTTGTGCTTGTGTAAGACTTGAAATGCATTTATATAATCTTATGCATCATTGTAGGAGAAAGTCATTTGGAAATATGAGTTTATGTGCTATAAATCTTAGTGTTATTGTTAAGCACAGTAACTTGTAGATTCTTCTTCAGTAAGCCTTCAAATCACGTTTCAAGATTCTGTATTACAATGAAACAAAATTGAAATAACAGTAATAGCACAAGCATTGATATATTAGATTTAAAATAGAATGGTTCAAGAACTTTTCTTGTAGCTCCAATTTGCCCCTGTGTATAGATATATTTATATAGCTCTAATATAATATAGCATGGTTAAAAGAAGCTCCTGCACTGCCCGCATTGCTATGCGACATAAACTTTTCAAGTCCGTACCTTTCATCTATAACAATAACAACAACAGTAACAATCATTATTCTTAGAACAGTCGCGAATTTTATCGCGACTAATCCTTTTTTGGTTTCAAATATTATTACTCGGTTACTTGCAAGGAACATATATTGTGGTAGAGCTCTGCATAAAGTATACTGAAAATGACGAGTGAAGCTACATAGCAGCTCCGAGAAAGTTGTGCGCTGAATGTGCGAATAGAGTTTACAGGCAACACACTTGTGACACTTTACGACAGATTGGGCCACAAACGCACCAGCTTTGCTTATCAGTATACTTTACCCAAATCAAACCAATGCGTCAGAAGATTGTCGCACGGCGCGATAGGCCCATTTTGGTCCCTGAACCTAAAAATTGTACTTATATTTAGCACCTTATTGTTTTTATACTCGTTAGACCATTCGCTGTGTGCTAAGAACTGTATATTGGATAAAAAACCGCATGCCTTTTAGTACTGGAACAAGCTATATGCAATGCTTGATTCGTAGCATCAAACGTGAGAGTTGTGAGTTCGCTTTCGGTAACAAAAATATGTTAGCATGCCGTTTCTGCGAAATTGATCTTGACTAGAGCATATTAATACATTATAGTAAAACATTAGGAACGACTCCACGATTGGTTCGAATCTGTAAAGGTTCAGGGAAAACCAATAAAATTTACTTAAACACTTTAAGCGACGATTCTATGAAACAGCGAAACTTATGATTTAAGTATCAGCATTTCTATACTGACAAAATCGCCATATTAAAGCTTGCTTCCACTTAATTACTGCACGATTATAAATAACAAGTATATAAATTAGACGCGTACATTTACATGCGCTTATTTTAGATGCACTTACGCGTCAACGATTACATCGTTTATAGTATTTGCTCATGCAGCCATTGTACAGAGAGTACTTCTCATCATTGTCAGTGACAATATCGGAATTAACGCATATAGTTAGGCACTGGAGTACTGCGGCTTTGCAATATTTTTGTGAATTACAATATAGAGCATTAAATTCTTATTCTGTTTCGTTCGTTAGGTTTGTGTTGCCCACATATTTGATTGTGCAGTGCAAAACCATATCAGTAGTTATACTAGCCAATAACTAGTATACAGTTTGATATTTTCACAGGTTTCTGACATTATTGCATATGAGTCATTATAAATGTGTAAATTTTAAAAGCATATTCAACTAATACTAGTTGTCTTTCACTGTCCTACTTGTTGTCAGAGAAGGCCTCGTAGTGCTATATAGTTTAAAAAATTGGAATATAGACTTTACATTCCATTTTGCGATCAGTTTTGCTTCCTGATCTCTCTTCAATATGCCTGCGTGGGACTTGATTCCTGGCGGCATTCAAGTTCGTCGAGTCCTCAATGTTATCTTACGTTAAATAACTCTTTCGTGTAGCAAAATATACGGCAGAGTAAAGCACATTAATTCTCAAGATCGCTTTTGCGCCCATTTCAAATCATCCGCCCTGGGCTTGCAGCCAGTGGCTCTCTCGATTACAACTTCTAGTATATGCCAGAACCGCAGCTGTTCAAGCGGCCAATTTAACCAGCCAGTGGTAATGCAAAAATACGTTTCATGCGGCGCGACATGATGCACTCGATGATGCTTTCTAGGTAGTATAATTCTGTGCTCCTGTAACCATATGACCCAGTTGGGCAGTCCGAAGTATGTGTGTGACCACTTATGAATCTGCAATGTATTTAGTGCACAAGTATATATACTTAGTACAATTTGAAATGCTACCACTCGGCAATCAGGATTTGGACAGTATATACTTTGGCCTTTACCTGATTTGTCATTAGAACAAAGATTGCGAGTAAAAAATAATAGCAGATCCAAAGAAACTTTCGCTCGACCTCGGGCTCCGGGAGTGTCAGGAAGTCCCATGTTATTTTACAAAGAAATGGAATCGTCACCATGCAAGTATCACCGTTCGTTTCTATAAAGTCGTGCCTCGTAATACTCGTTGGGTCGATGTGGTGCTCTCGAAAAGGCCTCAAGAAATTCTAATGAAAGTATGTCACAATCCCAATGAGACTAAGATATGGTTTTCAGGAAATCGTGAATAAATTGCAGTAAGCTATTCTGTATAGTGGTTTTCAATTTACCTTCCCAAGAACCGGCAATTCGATCGAGCCCCATGTGTCGGCAGCCCAATGAACCAACCCAGACCCAAAATCTGCTGTTACGATTCCACACAATGCTGCTATCGCCATTGAACTGAAATTCTCTAGCCGCAACCTGACGAGGATAAATACGGAGTTGACCGCTATGAGTGTGATACAGATACCGACACAAATACATTCTTGTGTCCTCTTTCCTAGAAATAGATACACAACCAGGGGTAAAAGCTTATCGTCGAAAGAAAGCACCGCGAAAAGTCTGGCAATCGGACTGCCAACTTTTCCCAGCCGCGATACGCGTACACCGAAATTAAATCAACCTGCCATTGAAATCTCATGAAATTAAGCTTGTCTTTCATCGCATCGGGCCAATTGCACGTTTCATCAGGAATTACAAGGAAACCGCATGCTCTAGGGTATACTCTTTCAAATATATGGCGGGTGTTTCTAAAATATAAATTCGCGCGTCTACGGTCGCGCAGAAACTTTCAGCATTGTGTATAAGAATAACCATCAATGTCAAAGACACCGCACTTGCTGTCGCTCTGTACAACGGTTGAAAAAGCGAGGTGTGTTGCGTAAGCCGTCAAAGATTCACAATCAAATTACCTCTGCTATAGAGCTTGGCGAGTTCCTGGGCACCCTTGTGATTCGGGCCCCACCTCGGCGTGCTCTTGTCCTCTTGCGACGTCGGTATCACCGAATTGGCATTGGGGTCATCCTCGAGCATCGAGTTCTCGTAAATCTGCCGGTCAGTTTTCACCGGAGCCAAAAAATTCGTCGCCATCGAGCAGGCGGCGGACGCGGCCTGGCCCAGGTTCCCCACTTTCATGTCATCCATTATGATTACCATTAATTACCGTAAATTTGCACGGCTCTGTTTGTTGCTTCGTGTCAGTGGTACAATGAGGCGACCGGCAGGTCCGCGGCTACCGAAATTCCACAAAACGAGAAGCCGCTCACTTGAGAAAGGCCGGTCATAATCTTCTATGTGATTTAGAGGTCTCAGCCAACTTCTCTGGGAGGCACGCGGGAACCTTTACAGTATTGACGATGGCGTTGTCACTTCGTTGATTGATCATTATATCGAGTGTTCGTTGGGATCAGCTACCGTTTCTCCACTTGCCTTCCCGGGGACTTCCTATCACCGTGCTCATCCCAACGCGCGCTTCCAATGTCTGCCTTCGATTAGCTTCATGCCATGAAAACAGAAGAATATATCTGATTTAAATTACATAATGAGGATGTCAATGATTGCAACGATTGTGTCATTCAACCTCAGATAGTTCTTTCGAACATTTGAACTGCACTAATAAATACACGATCGTGTATTTATCATTTCTCTAATCACAGAGCAAGACGGAATAAAAAACGCCTCGTATCTGAGTAAACCAGAATTCTTCCAATAAACGAGATTTTTTTACAGATTCGCGGAAGCCGCGAATTCGTAAGAGCGGCAAACCTTCGGATTTCAAAAGTTGCAAGTTAGTATCAATACCTATATTATCCGATGGCAACCGTCTAGTCGGCGTCCCAATTAGCTCGCACGCTTAATTGTAATGGGCTGAATGAAATAAATATTAGCGAGGCGCGTGTCATCGATCAGTTTGAGCAGTGGTCGCCGTCGCTCGCAGCAGACTACGGATGCACCTACATTATTCAATCGTACTTGCAGCCAACAGTTCTCGAATTGACCGGATGATAAATGCGCTATTTAAAAGGAGAAAACAAGAAGCATGCACGCCGCGAATAGTGTATCTACCGCACTCCGTATTCGGTTAAAATTGGAGCGAACCAGGACAACTCTACGAGCAGCCACGAGCCCCGTGATTATTTGCACGGAGAGCGGAGCGAGGAGACACTCAAATACGGCTGAGGACGACGTTTCAGTAGAATATGTCTGGATGTCATACCAGTGAGATCAGCGTGAACAATATCAGATAACAGCGTAAGATCTCTACCTATAAGAGAGTACTCGGTAGCAGGGCCTCTTCCGTCGAGTGGGATCCTTGCGAGTGCTTGATCCGCTCATAAAGTGATATTCGTCGTTGCACGAGCGTCAATTAGTCACTGGTAGGATCAAAAGAGACCTGCGTCGAGACACGCTCGCACCTCGTACCGCCGGGACACACATGCACACGAGGCGGCGAGCACGCATCGTGTGCCCGCGTATATTCGCCTTGCACGCACGCACGCACGCACGCACTACCCTCCTTGTGGCCTGCTCGGAGTCTCGCTGCACCAATTAGCACGTAGACGCCAGGCAGCCAGGCAGAAGGTTGGGAGTAGCCGGTCGGGCTGGCGGCTCGTTTTGGCAAGTGACGGAGGAGCCGAGAGAAGAGCGCAAAGAGTGCGTCGACGGGCGTGACGGCCAGCGATTACGAGGAAGGCTCGAGCCGACAGGCAGAGAATAGTAGAGCAAGGACTAGCTTGGTGCGTAGGTGGCAGAATGCATTGAGAGGATATCGGCGAGAGACCGGGCCAGCTCTCTCTACGGGGCGAGTGTGCCTCTCCTTGGCAGATTGCGGCGCCGGCTCCCGTGCGAGTGTCGCCGGAGCAGAGACCTATGTGGGAATACGAAGAGCAGCGCTGGTCTCGCCATGGGATTCACCAGGGCTTTTCCTTCCCTGCTCCCTCGCCTGCCCCGAGCGCACACAGTTCTTCTCTTCCTCCTCCTCCTCGAGACTGAGCGGCGACCTCGCCCGCACCCGGCGCCGACTCCTCTCCTCGCGCTTTTCCTAGCTCTCGTTCTTTCGCGCGAGGCACACTGGCCCCGGGTGCGCCTCTCCTGTAAAACCCCGCCTCGTTTCGTACCGCTTCGTCCCTCTTCGCCAGCCGCCGCCGTCTCGCGAATGACCGACGCCGCCTGACGAGCGTGCACGGCGTCGCGACGCTCACTGACGCCTTCGTGCCAGACTCCACTGCCGCCACCGTCCGCACCGAGGGCCCCGCCGCCCCCTGGTTCCTATTCTATTGGGCTTTCGCACGCTTCGCCTCCCTTTCGACGCAATCATACTCGCTCGCCCCGACGTCTCCCTGTCTCACCACCTGCCCTGTAGAATCGTGTACCTTCACTCTGCCGCGGGCTTAGCAGCTATTGCCAATGTTGTTCGTCCCGTTCTGCAAGAGCGTGGCTACTGTAGTTTTGCATTTGCCTGTTACGCTCGGCGCGGGATAGTAATTCGATACGGGCTTTTTGTTTTGCCCGTTCGCCTTTGCCGTTCGTATCTATACGATATGCGACGGAGTGGTAGCATTCGGTGCGAGACCGTCTGAGAATAGATGGTGCAATTGTAATGAGAGGTGTACGAACACCTACACGGAGAACGCGATGAGCGCGTGTTGCGATCAGTGTCGCACGAGTGGCACGTCGAGCCCCGCCGCGCCTCAGCAAAGAAGTGTGTTTGTCAGCTTGAATGCCAATCGGGACTAGTAATAACACTTTCTTGCACATTATTGCATCCGAGCTCTTTTTTGATTTTGATAATAGTTACCGTAAGTCACTTCCGTAGCTATGCCCGATTGTTTATAAACGTGGGTTGTATTGGAGAGAGTCATTGTAATTATCTGCGCATCTTTCTTCAGACTGCGAACTGCCGCGATACACATCGAAGGAGACGCCGTGCGATTACAGCTGTTGAAAAAGAATATAAAGTCTGGCAGCGCCGAACCGCCCTTTTGTCGATTTGAGCACACGCTGCTTCGCACAGTAATCATGATTTATTTAAACCCTAGGATCGACTGGATGCCGACCACAAATTTTTCAGGCACCATAAGTCTCTCGGCAATGTCCACTATACGCAGAGTTGCGATCGCGTAATATCGCAAGAGTACACCAGCACGTGACATACATTCCCATCCGGCGTAATGGGACGTTATTGATTCTTTTACGGGAACCGATGAATTACTTATCATGGAGAAATTAAAGCGGCCGAACTCGACTCGGGGCAGGCAGTCTGTTCTCCGAATGTCACCAGAATTGTACAAAAATTCTCTGCGGAAAAGTAACGACATTGCGCATTTATAGATATCATTATTGAACATATTATTTGCGCATTTAGCAATACATAATCGTTGCGTGAGAGATTTCACAATTCTCAAGGAGGTACTATTTCCGGGAGAGAGTTCTAAGAGAGCAATAAACAAGGTCTGTTACCAAGTAGCAAAAGTCAATACTCGTGGAAGTCGCACGAGTTTGATTCGACTCTAACAAACATACCTCGATCCTCCTGCAATGACGGCTAATTGATCCGCTGCGGAATCGCTTCTAATTATCCAATTGCCAATTTGTCCATGGGCTTTCAAATTGTGCGAACAACGCACGCCTAAACACGGTCTCGTTACTCGGGGCCGGGCATGAAGGTTTCCGCAAAATTACCGGCACCGTTAAACGTTATCGAAGATAAGATAGGCGGGAGATGCTGTCGGGCAATCTTGGTGAACGCGGTACCGTAAAGCCCCGATAATCTATTGTATGAATAGCAGATTGGAAGAATATCTGCGTTCCGGTGATATAATTCGTAAAAGTTGGTTTATCTCTCGCGGAAAAGTCGAACCTAACACTCGCAGCCACTTACCAAACGATATATGATTTGCCTGCAGTTTTAATAAATACGCACTTTTGAGTACTGGCACTTTTCCTTACAGGTGAAACACGAGTAAACTGGTGATCCAACGAGAACCCGAGAAATAAGGTCTTCTTTCCACGAGGAACACACGTTAAAACTAGAAGTTGACGAATTATACATTCCCAGGGTATTCTGACGCTTAAGCCTTTTTGTCGAGCGTCCTAGCGTGGAGTACTGCGGTGTACTGTGGTCGCATTGTTACCTGTGATCGTCTGTCTTTTTGAACAGCTCGGTGGTCGTGCGGGCGACTATACACATTGACCTCAAAGACCGATGCGGAGTCGTCGTCCAAGTCAGAATGCACCACGTGTTACGTTCCTTACAATTGCAAGGCGAGGTGATATGTTTGCTATAGTAGTACCAGCGCTTAGCACCTGGCCAATCTGTATTATAACATCGCATTCCTAATGCACCCAGTGCGACATTTCATGGACTCCAAGTTAAAAACTAACGTCACGACTGTTTGAGATCCTCTTTCCGGCGAGAACGGAGTGTTGAGCAGACAAACCCGGCGTTCTTCACAGTTTCGTTTGATTATGGCTTTCTCGAATGACGCATTAAGTCTTCGGCAATCGTGTGTGTCTCGTGTACTTTTGTATATAGGTGACATTCGGTCCAATGGCAGTCGCTGATATGTGTTAAATTATTCGTACAACTAGCATTGCTTTTCCGGTCTTCTTTTAACCTTCGGAGAATGTCGACCGGCTTTGTTCGTATTTCTTGTTAATACACGTGTTTTCCTTTCAATCAAGCTTTCTCGAATTACATGCTCAGTCTCGGGTGATCTGTGGGGCATAGACTTTCATACATACGTGGCCTTCGGTTGAATAGCATTCGTTTGATGTGTATTAAATTATTCTTTACGACTAGTACAGTCATTCCCGTCTTCCTATAACCCTTGGGGCTACTTCGTCCGGCGCGCCAAAGCTATAATCGATACGCAACGAATCCACCAGAAATGTTACTTGGCAATCGAATTACGGGATTGATTTTATAGGTGCATATTACGGGATGTATTTAACAGTTTATGAAACAGAAAAGTGAGATAAAGCCGCAAGAAAAATTAAGGGGATGAAATTCATATCTCCCGAACAACTAAACCGATTCATTCATCTTGGCTCATTGGATTCAGAAGAAGAATAAACGACGTTTCAGAAATCAAACTCAAAGTTTTTCATCGATCGATAACCGCTATGCCTCGGGAAAACTATCTTCGGGGCCCCTAATATACTGATTGTAATTTGTAATATTTTGAAGTTCAATTTGTTTTCTACATGCATACAAAATCTTACCGTAAATTGATATATTGTATAAACTGTAAATGAAGGCAAGGCAAGAGGAATAGACTTCGAAAAGAGAATTTCATTGACAGGGAATCGAACTCGGGCCCCGCGATTGGAAATCCATCACTTTACTGCCGAACCAACTCCGATCTATTCCTGCGCGCTTTTAGCTAAAGAGCTTGAAGAACATGGTAGGCTCATCCAAACCCTAACAGCCGTTCGCAAAACATCTATTTTCCATTGCATTTGATAAGATTTCCCTATTGGCAGGATTCTCGTCCAATCGATTGCGAGCGACATTCGCCCTGATGCTGAGCAATGCGAAGCGCCTGAAGGGCGGCAGGTGGTGCGCCAAACGAGAAAAACGTTCAGCGCGACATCCCACCATAGTTAAATCTACGTCTGATATGTTGTGGCTATGTGTGTATATACGTAACTGACTTTGTTTGAAGACTTTGCGTCCAGCGGTAGAAAAAGCACAGGAACGTAAGTGACTCACTGTACCTTCGACTTTTTAACAGGGTTCAATAAACCCAGTTGTCTTTGTAAGTAATGAACGCGAAGCTTTAAAGTTCCATTGTTAATGTTAGCCCACTAACCCACAAACCAAGCCTTATCACGTCGTTATTCCTTCGCATTGTCAATTTCTGCACTGTACGTACAATACGGGGGAACTTGTCAGCCCTAATGAACTTGACCGTTACTCTCCGCGAACCGTTCGTTTTTTAGTATCCGATCGACGTAATAGAATTGATTTTGCTAAAATAGATTCCTTTAGCTTCTTCATTGGGTGTATTATCGTGCAAGAATATGTATTAGTTCGTGACTAAGTCCCTTTGTCCACTTGTCGGGAGCACGTATAAAACTCGTCCGAATCTAGTAATCCGTGATAAGTGGTGTGGGTAGCTGTGTGCAAGTGCTTATGTAATATCAATTACTCTGATTGTAATTGTAATTCAGTCTGTTAAGTATCATTATTGTGTTTGTTTTGAGTAAAGTCCAAGTGTACTTGCACTATGCATAATCAACAGGACTTCATATCAACAAGTTCTTAATAAAATTATGTACTTACATGTATATTATCTATGTTTAGTTATAATGTCGAAAGCACATAGTCCGTCGCACTTCAATGGAGAGGCCGACAGTTTTTACGATCCTAACTTTACACTGGACATCAATCAGAAGATGAGGGTTCCTAAGAGCATTCGTGTAAATGGAGATTACAATGATGAAAGTATGAATGACATTAACGGCGTTAATTGGAATCACATTACTCCAACAGAGAAATTTGAAATGCATGTCCCTGATAGAATTCTGGTTGTTGGTAAGTGCGTTTAGAGTAATCTGCTTTGCTTAATTACCTAAGTATAAATTTGGAATACTCGTAAACGATATCATGCAGGACAGGAACAGCATATTGGAACTAAAGCACCACCCCGGGAGATTACACTAGAAAATGCTGTGATTTCGCCGGAGGCTGGAATGGTGAGAGTACAGGTGAATAGTTTTATTAATGTTTAAGATATATAATCTAGATTTATCTCCATTAAATTGTATGGAAGAAGTTTAAATCACATGATATTTATATGAATTTTCTTTATTCCTGGAAGACTCCACCAAGGGTGTTGACTCTTGATAATCACTACTTCCCTACTGCTGATGAGGAAGAACCTCACTCTTATGCCAATGACACTAATAAAGCAGTGCCAGTTAGACCACAAGCACAGTATTCCACAGAGCCACAAGTAGTTAGAAGCGTGAGGTACAAGAGTGATTAAAAAAAATACAATTAATGTTGATGACTATTCACACTATGTGTAACTGTTCACAGGGAGCAAACCCCTGTATATAATCCACTGGACGTTTCTCTTCCCCCGAGCGAAGAGATACAACATTTGCGACGACAAGTGGGCAGACTAAACCGGCGGGTTATGGCTATTGAACTCGATATGTTGCAGCGCCAGCAAAGGGATAAGATTTTATATTCAGTAACACTAGCATACTTCATCTTGAAAGCCTTTTCTTGGTTGACTAGAAATTGAAATTTATACTTGGTTAACGAGGAATGGCCTGCGTATTGTGTAAATGCCGATACTCTGAATGAATATTCTACGCAGGTCGCACGTGAAAAAGAAAGTCACTAGCCAAAGACTTCTTGTCTAGGATACATCAAACCTTCAGATCAGAAAGTATCGTATATATTCAGCGAACAACTGCAACAACTACGTATTGAAAGAGCGAGCAACGCTGTCATTTGGATAGCGTAACATCATAGTCGCGAAACTTGAGAAATATTACAGTCGCGAGCTTGGCGATTCGATCCATTGTTTAGTTTCACATTACCGTACTAACCTATTTTACGATTTTTGCATAGAAGTCATTAAACATAACATTAATTAAGTAGAGAAAATCGAAGGATCGTTTCACAGGCGACGAAACAGTATAGCACAAGTGTATTATTTTCAAACGTTAACCTTTTGCACCTATTAGCTAGCGTGTCCAGAGAAATTGGATATATACGATGCAAGATTTATAAATAATACGATTACATCTATGAGTGTTTGTATAAAATATTTATAAAACGATTTGTGCCCCCCGTACGCGGATATAATGCGTTTTCCCGGTGCATTTTGGTTGCATACTGCTAAAGATGCGAGTCCATCTTCGAGAATGTATAACGATTTAATAATATTAATTAATCTCCCTTGACGTAACTCTAGTGCATCATGCCCATCAATTCATGAGGCAAAGGGACTATGAGAATGTTGGCGGTTGCCACCGTTGAGACTATATACAAGTTCATAAGTTCTTTTTGGTTTCAACCACTATGTAGAAAGAATGTATCCATATGTTGACCATGTTGTTGAAACTGTTTAGTGTAGCATTTAGATCGGCGGTTATTAGGTTTGAACTTTTTGTGGCCATATTACATGATCCTGTACATTTTTATGATATATTGTGAACAAGCTAATAAAGAATGAGAAACGAATATTGGCGCAGTCTGCAGCTCTCTTGTCCCGGACTCGATAACACATCCTATAATCATAAAAGCCAAGAATGATGAATAAATATTTTCTTTAAAGAAATGCCACGTGATTGATTGAAATCTCTGGCGCACTTAAATGAATTACTTTCATTGGTTTTATATAAATATATACATTTTTTCTACATACATATATATATGTATATAAATATATATTATATGCATGCGAAGCAATGCTGCATTCGCAATAGTCACTATCGAAAATACTCTAGCCAGCTCCAGGGCCGAGGGCCCGACCGCTATACGGCCGATTTCAATCAAACGATTCGCACGATAATTGAACGTATATCAAGCCGGTTTTGATAACGAGGAGTTCCCACAAATATTCTTTGTAGTGAGACAAAATCATGGGCGCGGGCAAGCACGACACGCAATTTTACAAGCAGCCCGACAGTCTATTTTCGGCGAGCGGCTGCCTTTAAGCGGCATAGGGATGTTGGCGTCGCGCAAGTTAGCCAATCTGCTAATGCACACAAGAGGTCAGTGCACGTCACGTAGTTATTATTTGGAGTTAAGAATTCCGTGCGATTTTATATCAATTCCCGCACTGAAGGGAAAAAGTCCTGAGACTCTCTCGCGCCAGGACATTGCGAGAAGGTGTGTGCGGAGGTCTCAGGCTTCAGCCAGTGAAAAGCCAGTGGATGCTACTTGACTTTGGAAAGCTGTGTTCGCGGTGTACTCGAGTAGTATAACGTTGTTGTATGTAACAGTGATCTTACATTGGGGAAAAACTTGATTTCATCGAAGCACAGCCGTCTATTAGACGACTGTGACGAGGAAACAGAGTGTGTGACGGGTTATGTCAACTGGATTGGCAGGTGCTGTCTCAAATCAGGTCAGTGTGTTGACTTGCTACCACACCGCTATTCTGCTGATACCTTTCACTGAAGACAGCCATTCTAAATTTTCTATATTTTTCCATGCAACGAAATGCAGCGGATGAAAGGACAAACCAACAACCAAGGTAAGTACAGTCACGGCTTAACGTCTCTATGTATCGTGCCGACAGGATGTCGCGAGGGTCTCTTCGCACCCATGGCAAAAGCGATTTTTATTCACCCAAGAGCCTCTTGATGCACCTACTACTACTCGCTCTATTAGACTGTCATACCAACAGTTTTTCCAAATTAACTCCATGACACTACACTAAAGACATCGTGAGTCGAAAGAATCTCGGAGCGTGAATGAACAGGTCGATCGCTCTATTTGGGAATATATATCTACTCTTAGAGTGCATTAACCTAACGACCTGTCTATTAGAACTCTCTTAAACTCCCTTCATAACACTGTACAAATGCTCCGTCGTACTGTTCTTACACACTCTCGTTTATCCTGCAATTCTACCGCATTTAAAAGAACCATGGAACAAAGTGCAAGAATCATGTTACATGTATCGGCAGCACTTGGAATTCCTAATAGTACAATTAAAGATGGCACATGAATTGCTTGACTTTGAACTGTTGCGTGAGAAGCACATACGTTGCATAACGTGAAATATACTCAAATTCGTACGACTAAGTTTTATGTAAGAACACATGAAATGAGAGAGACCAATTAACGCCACTGAATTCTACTTCCAATAGTGAGCAATGGTCCTAAAGAACACCAGCAGCAACAACAGACAGAACATGCTGGCGGAGAAGATGCTGGATTCGATTCGTGGAGAGGAGGAAACAATGCGCAACATCATTCGAGCTATCCAATTGGTACAGGTGACCCGTATAGTACATACTATGCAGGTACTTCGTTCCCTTACCAAACAATTGGAGCTGGTGACGGTACCTGGTCGAATGGAACTGACCCAGTCGCATTCCTCTCGGGATATGGAGGTCAAATAGGACATGACACATATAGTATGGATGGGATGTTCTCCGCTAGCGCTGGTGGTAGCTTCAGTACATTTGCACAACCTGCTTTCAATTACTTCCCTGGCAATGGAGACTTCAGTGCATGGGGCACTGCGAGGAAGACACGCTACGAGGACTACTATTTAGCTCCACGCGGAAATGAAAATTACCCAACTCCCACCAACACAGAAATAAAGACTATTGATCAAGGTGTCCAAGGATTATCCTTAGGAGGCGGCGAAGTCCCGAGGCAAGAACAACAGCCATCATCTAATCAGCAATTGAAGCCAGAAGTGAAAGAGCCAAGGAAGATAACATGGGCAAGTGTGGCAAGTCAACCGGCAAAGCCTGTCCCGCCTCTCTCTTCTACACAAGGGATGAAGAAGAAGGCGGGAATGCCACCGCCACCAATTGTGCCAGGAAAGCATAATATGGACATTGGTACATGGGGTGAAGGAAAATCTTCGGTACCCCCTCCCACAGCACCGCCACCTCCTCAAGTGCATCCACCTGTACCCCAGCCAGCACCTGTACAGAGGCAAAGACCACCTCCGCCCCCGTTATGTTGGAACAGACAACCCACATCACCACCCCCACCACCTGTGCAGCCTCAACATATGCCTCAGCAACCACAGCATCAGCATCAGCATCAACAACAACAACATCAGCATCAACAACATCAGCATCAACAACATCAGCAGCAGCAGCAGCAGCACCAACAGCATCAACAACACCAACAACAGCAGCACCAACAACAACAGCAGCAGCAGCAGCAGCAGCAGCATCAACACCAGCAGCACCACCAACAGCAGCAGCAGCAACAGCAGCAGCATCAACAACAGCAGCAACAGCAGCTGCAACCACTACCCCAGGTCCAATCTCACCCTGTTCTCGACGAGTTAAAAGTGAAGAATGACTATAATCCTACTGACTTTGACCAAACGGCACCAGGCGCGAGGTTTTTCGTTATCAAGTCGTATTCCGAGGATGACATACACAGATCCATTAAGTATGAGATTTGGTGCAGCACTGAACACGGCAACAAGCGATTGGATAATGCGTATAGAGAAGCTACTCGCGAAGGCGCACCCCTGTATTTGTTTTTCTCTGTGAACGGATCTGGTCATTTCTGTGGCATGGCACAGATGGTATCCCCAGTTGATTATCAGAGCAATAGTTCTGTTTGGTCCCAAGACAAATGGAAAGGCCAATTTCGTGTACGTTGGATATATGTGAAGGATGTCCCTAACGGGGAACTTAGACATATTAAACTAGAGAACAATGAAAATAAACCAGTGACTAATTCGAGAGATGCGCAAGAAGTTCCTCATTCAAAGGGTGTGACTGTGTTGCGTACATTACATACTTATCGTCATTCGACTAGTATTTTCGACGATTTTGGACATTACGAACGTAAGCAAGCGGAAGAAGATCAACGAAAAGCACCACCGAGCGTTATACAGCACCATCATCCTTCCAATCATAGGAATAGAGGACACAACACGGATATGCCCAGGGAACATCATCAGCATCCCCACCCATCTCACATTCATCAACGGAAAGTATGCGCAGTTTTACTTTAAACTCTTCTCCAGAAAGATGTGATGATTAACAATGATAAAGAAAGTAATGTGTACAATATGAATCATTTCAGGACCGAGACGGTGGACGAGGCAGGGGCAGAGGTGGCCCCCGACAGTAGCGGTGGATAGCGAAAAACAGTAATGCTATGAATCACTGTAATCCACTTAAAGGAAGCACGCTACGACTAATTATCGTCCTAATGATTACCCTTGCTTTCCTGGATTTGCGATGGGCTTCTAATTCCTGTGACAAGACTCGTTACTGAGACTATCTCCTTCTGTTGAATAATCAACCTGTATAATAGTTAGCATCGTGTGGGCAGTATAAATATTATCTAATCGTATCTACTACGAGGAAGAACAGAAATCAATCTCGAGGGATATTGGGAAAATGCTGAATGTAGGCATATAGTGTGGTGTTGCGTGCTATTCATCGAAAGGTGTTTCTTAAACGTACAAATTAAACAAAATGGGAGAAAATCGAGAAACGGAACAGAAGAAAAACTGTAATACGTGGACTAACCCTTGTAAAATGCTTAAACTTTCGTTGATAATGGAAAAATCTATGCGATAACAGTATCGTAAGCGCAAGTGTCATTTAAATCAATACCGTTTTAAACGTTGATGAACATATTACCTGGTGCCTGTGGCTGGGAGGGCTCACCTTATTTGTTAAAAAGGTGCAAGGGGTTATTACAACCTTCTGTTTTTCCCTTTTCTTTGTAACCATCATGCTTTGTGATTGGATGATAATAGAAATTATCCTCAACCAATTATTTTACGCATATTCTATATCTATTGCAAATGATATAATATTACATATTATTATATTATTCATGAACTGCAAAAAGGATATAAAATATTATATAACAGAAGTGAAATGCTATTATAGTTACTCCATTGTAACGTACATGGTGATGATGATTATTATTGTACTATTTGAAGGAAAGTTCATGAGATATGATCCTTATTGTTAACAACATTTGTTATTTTCTCTTCAAGTATGCGCGACTTCTTCAGAATGATTTGATTGTTTCGCCGAGAAGTGCTGCTGCCCCTGTGAAACCTCTGCATTTTTAACTATTGAAAAGACATGTACTTTTTCATCTGTGTACAACTTTCGTAAAGCGTATTTAAATTTGAACAGTGTTTCACGCATTGCAGCTTGGAAACATAATGTAATGAAGAAGTGGTACGAACTGCGGTCGTGCCTAAGAATTGCTTTAGCAGCATTACGTCGATTTAGCGAGGCTAAACGATGCAGAATAATGAATTTTATCATAGATTTTAATACTATCTGTGGTAGTTACACATATGTATAGTTCATACACCGATTACTTTTTTTAGAAAGACAAGCAGATAACAATGTTATAACCATTTGATTTGAGGGTATATTTGTTCTAAGGATATGACTCTTATCCTTTATCATGAATTAGCAGTGCTTAAATGATTATAGGATTTTATGATTTTTAAAGTCATAAGTTCTGTGGTGTAATATGTGTAATGCTATGCAAATTTTGCGAGTGAAGTACACTGCATTGTAACAATACATTCTGTATACAGATTAATACATTGTATCAGGTGGTGAAGATAAATGAAATACTTCACACATCTTTACATAAAGCCTGGAGTCATTCAGAAATGCACACCAAATTAACTGAGTAACAAAAGTGTTGAGAAAACGTCAGCAACGGACAGTACCATATCCTTATTTTTTCTGCACAATTTGTAATACACCTTAGATTGTTTTCGAGTTAACGGATCGTCAATTAGACTGCATAAGTGGCATTACCAATTGTACACTCCCCCACACCTTCATCTTTGAGTTTATCAATCCCCAAAAACCTATATTGTCAGAATGTTTGCAATGTATCACACTGATTATTACACTATACAAGTAAACATACATAATCAAATCATCGTTTGATCTAGTTTAATTTAATTCTAATCTCTGTCCAAAAGGTAACAATAATTTTACTGTAATTTAGAAGCCCGGGTACCACTGAATACGTAAATGACCTTTTGCACCCCCCCCCCCCCCCCAAACCCTCAAATGTTTACTACTCCGTTTTAATTCTTTTTCATGTCCGAACTGAATGAAACACGCTTATCCGAAGATCGCCTCGAATCATCTTGGTCCTCACGAATAGTCGGAACTGCTTCTAACGAAGTCATTGTACCGAACGAATTGCCCTCCGCTCTTTTGGCCAATTTACATTCTAAATCTTCAGCTTCCAGGATTCTTTTGGTTTCGTCAGCTATTTCATCGTGAAGCAAATTCTTCTGAGCGAAATAATTTCGAATGTTCCCTTTCACGCTTTCGGGGAACTTTTCGGGATTTGCTTCGATATATCGATAAACGAAGAGATCCGCCCCAGTAATGATGAAATAATGATTGAAGGCATTTATCTTTGCACCGATGAAGAAATCTTCCGGAGTATAATACTCTGGATTGTCCCTCCTCGAGTTAGGCTTAGGAATCAAAGTTGATTTCAAGAAAGTTCCTTCGCGTCTACCCGAATTGCGCCTTTCAAGTTCTGTAATGAGAATGGTCCCTTCACTTAAATTATACTCTAAAATGAATTCTCGGCCTTTATCTTCGGGATGCACAGCATCTAGCACCGCCAGGTACCGCAATTTCTTCGGGAAGTTCGAAAGCTGTCGTACTAGATTTTTCTTCGGTTGTTCCGGCATGTATGGAAGACAAGTAGCATAAGTAACATCTACTGGCTCTGAATCAATGTGAGATAAGGACTCGTGACATTTATCAGTCGGCAACGCAATGGCATCAGCTTGTTTCAGGCCAAGCATATCAGAGTAGTACTTTCGTGTGAAGCGGTCGCAATCATGTAAAAAGAATTGCCGTCCAAGTATGAGGACCTCCTCCCCAACACGGAAGTCCTTCGGCGAGAAGTACTCGACAACTTCCGGATCACCGTACTCTAAATAGGAGCTTGGATGCCACGACGGTAAATTCTTCCAATCTTTCGGTATCTTCATGCGTTTCAATAGCAATGGTATCGGATCTTTGCCCGAATTGTTCTTCTGAATTTCACGTATCGCTATTGTATCGTCCGTTAAAAAGTACAGTATATTGTAAGTATCGTCATTCCAAGTGGCGGAGAAGCACAATACCATTCTATCGTACTCTAAATACCGCCGCCTATCGTCTGCGGCACTTTTTGTGACGCCAGTTGGTATTCTTTTCATTCGTTCGCGTAAATTCGTATACGAATCAATGGGAAGCTTCTGCCTCTCCTCGACGTCTACACCCTGACTGGTTAAGAACTGCCGTGTAAACGCATCGCAATCAACAATGTGATAAGTAATACCGTAAATACCTGCAAGCAACAGGCCGTTGACTAAATACTCTTTCATTTCCTGTTAAGAATCTTTGTTATTAGTCGCGACGTACTTAAGTCAATGCCGACATTGAGATCTGTCCAGTGAAACGTATCACCGACTTCATTCTTGGCGATTTTATCCCGTCTAACGAGCTTGCCTTGCTGGAAACCAGCGTTTTCCACAACAGGCTCTATGATACATATCGTGTCGTCTTCCAGAAAATAGATTATATTTACATAACGTATGCGGAAATGCTCGTCCGCTGAATTGAATACGCCTTGGCGAAAGAATGCTTTGAAGCATAAGCACTTCTGCGAAAAAACCGCATAGTGCGGAATGAACTGTTGATACCCGTATTCTCGTACACGACCATAAGTTAGTGATGGATCATATCTGCATATATAAAAAATATAGAGATAATTTACAATTGTCTTATTAAACACATTGAGGGGGTAGGACAAATTTCTTGACTAAATCCGAGTAGACCGGTTAATCATTTCCGTGTACTTACTGCACAGGATCCAGATCCCTAATGTATGCACTGGATGCAGTGTCTATCTGCCTTCCGCCAATGCCAATATTACTATCTCGTACAACACGATAACCATTGAGAAAATCAAATTTACTCTTTAATTTGAAATTTTCAATCTTTAAAGGGAGGAGAATAAGAGAAAACGTGAGTTCATAATCATAGGAATTTGATATCGAGTTATTAATAGTATATTCGGTGACTCACAGTTGGATCCCCGAATCTATATCCCGGCAAGAGTGGTAATTCCTGCATATTTCTGATTGGATTATAACGCGATGGCAGATGGAGTATATTATAACGTAACGTGCAGCAGGCTCACTGTAGCCGAAAACTTAAGAAAGCCCGTTCCTATGACAACCTCATTGCTTATTGATTCAACTGATGCGAACGAGTCAAGTGGGATCTCATATATATATGCAGTTTATATATTTGCCTTACTATGTAACAAGAGGAGTTAGATACTAGTGTACTACATACAGCTCCAAAGTGTTTGAATAAAAAGTCAAACAATGTCAGATTGCAATTTCAAGTTACATTTTATCGTTTATTTCTGCATAAATTATTGACAACAGTAGCACTGGATGGATATCCGCTAAAATGTACTGGACCAGTCTGGAATCATAAACTAATCACTTCTCTGAAGACGGCCATACAGCCCGCGGATAAACAACCAGCTACTGGTACAGTTATTAACCATGCAAATGCTATGTTACGAAATAGTTTCCAGGACACTCCGCCGCCACCGCGCGACGCCCATCCCACACAGACTACTGATCCTACTTTGCAATGAGTCGTTGACACAGGTAAACCAGCCTTACTTGCCAACAAAACGGTCACTGCTGCCCCAACCTAAGGTGATAGGGAAATATATGTTTTTGACAGCTATTGCGATAGCATTTATGACTAGAGATTGAATAAATCGCACAAACCTCTATGGTGAATCCAGTTGTTGGAGTGATGCGAGCTAAGTCCTGTCCCAAAGTCTGTATCACCCGACGTCCCCATATCCAAAGTCCCGCAGATATTCCTAGGCCCCCGTAAAGTAAAATAAGTATTGGTGTGTCCGCTTCCTGGCGAGCGGATCCTTCTGCGTACACTGCCCAGAGTCCTATCAATGGCCCGATCGCGTTACTGACGTCGTTCCCTCCGTGGGCGAAACTGCCGAAGGCAGCGGTCAGCACTTGTAGAAAAGCAAAGAGCTGCGAGACTTCCGGTTGTTCTTCCTTGTTCTCTTCCGCTTCGATTGGACCACCTTCTGGGTCAGTCCCCGTTGCCATTAAGAGTGGACTCGCGCTGCTGTTACCGCGTAGCTTGGGTGTACTGTCTTTAGCATTGCCATTGGTTGTACTACTGCAAGGGGCTTCCGATATGACAGACAGTGCTGTCGTTTCTTTCTTATCGCAAGTATCAAAACTGGTAGTTTTCTCGCTGCTGCTCATATTTACGAGTATCCTTTTTCTTTGCCATGGTACGACGAATAAATAAACAATTATTCCTGACAATATGCCTAGGCTAGTAGAGGCTGTAAGACTACCCCACCAGGGTACTTTGTCCAGCATTAGAACTATAAATATTACAGGTAGATTAACAAAAGAACAATTGAATCAAACAAGTGATAACTTACGTTTAGGTCCATCATGAGCAATTGACATAATATTAACTGCAACAGTAAGTCCATATGCTACTGGTAGGATATTAAGACCTTGTTCTAGAGGCCTGTTGGACTCGAGCACAGCTTTCCTTAGAACCCAGAAAATAGTAACAGATACAAATCCACTAAGTAGAGGACTTGCAAACCACGATGCTGCTATATTGGCAAGGGCTATCCATTTCACCTGTGGTTAAATTTTTCTTTCACATTTAAATACGTCAAGTCGAGAACGCGCTAGCCAAACCTTCTCACTACTTACCCCTGCAGTGCCTCTGCAAACAAGTGAAAAACCAACTGTAGCACCAACAATGGAATGTGTACCGGAAATCGGTAGTTTTAATGCTGTTGCTAGGAGCAACCAGATACCAGATCCAGCTAAACTAGATAATGCTCCTAGCATTAATTCTTTCTCGTGGCCTTCGTATAGTGTAACATCTAGTATACCCTTTCGCATTGTGTCCGACACCTGCATCAAGAAATATTATTATTATAATTGGTCACAGGGGACTTTCGGACTTAGCTGCCACTAGTCTTTCGGAATATCTTACCTTATATCCAATGAGTACGGCTCCAGCAATTTCAAAAAACGTTGCCAAGACACATGCTTGGAATATTGTAAGTACTCCAGCTCCGACACTGGTTCCAAAACTATTAGCAACATCATTGGCGCCAATGCCAAATGCTAAGACAAAGGCTACTACAAACCCAACCACTACTATCCACACCAAGCTCTCATCGTGTGGTACGATCATTTTTGTGTTTTAGAGGATACTCTGGTTTGACTGCTTAACGCCTCCGTATGTCTCACAGTAATATATTTGTCAGAAAAATTGATAGGCTCTGTGGGTCGCACGCTTTGATGTCCTTCATTTTCTTTGCCAATACAATGCTCAATAAGAAGGCTTGTATCAAGGAAGAAATCTCCAGTTTGTTGTAGTATATATTATATGTGTAAATGCTTATTCGTCAGAATATATTTTCCTATGTACACTTGATTCAATATATCTGTTTCTGTATGTATATATATATACATGTATTTCCATTCTCATTTCAACTTCAACACGTTCAATTCTTTAATTTTGTACATATTAGAGAGGTAGTACTTTGGCTCAGCACCTGATATAGTTAATATCATGTTGTCGGATATAATTGCAGTATTGTGTTCTGTATATATCTGCCGCTTAACAATCACCCACTATGTATTTCAATCTCTATCAATTGGTAATTGCAGTTCGCGATTTTTAAACGACTGTTTATCAGCGCTTTCCTTGCTTGGAAATACGCCGATCGTTGTAATTGCTGCATCTGCAATTTCAAGAAGAATCCGGTTAAAAGTACTCCAGTAGGTGTAGGCGCACAGTTGCGGTCAAATTGCCGATCACAAAAGAGATATATACGATGAAATTCTTGAAAGCAATGCAAGTACGTTATTTTACATTTACCTTCGCAGACACATCATAATCGTCAGAGAATCAATGATAAGGAACGAGATACTTCAACATCCACGAAGGACATTCGATTACTAGACGGAATATGTTTTGCCAATTTTCTTTACGCCCGATTCCTAAGGGGGGTGGCCTACCCTTTTCTCTTTTGCACGTTCCGATACTTCGTACCCTTGATTAAAACTCACATACCTGATAAACGTAACTTAGAACAGTCAAAGTTATTGTCGTACCCTATGTCATCACTCTCGTGCGATCAGGCACGATCGTGATAGCCGCCGGAAATGTGACCATTTACATATATAAAGAATCGAAGGGGGTGGAAGATTTTGGTTCGGTATATCTAATTATTGAGACGCGTCACCAATGCTAGGAATGACAGTTGTCGAGACTACACGGCAAAGCTTTCAAGCGTATGGTGCAATATAAGTTTCTAGTTTGTAGAGGAGAATTTGCCGATTACCACTTTCTGCATCATTCTTCGACTGATCCTCCCAATCTTTCCGTGTTTTCTCACATCTCTCTTGGAAGCCTCAACGAATCTATTTACAGGACGCTCGGACTTCTCGTAGCTCACGATTGACCGCAGGAGAACGAGCTGGAGGAAATAAAAGGTGTACTTTTCCACTCACGGGGCTAAAATCACTTTGCGTAAATCTTCGGCGACCGGGGATGCCGCTCAGATCCGCGTGGGGGTGAGATATTGATCCGCCATTTGCCCGCGAAACATTGGTACTTCTACCCCGGAGCGGGTTCACTGCAGTAAAAACGTGACCCCCTGCTCCTCTAAGATCGATCCGAAATTTCGATCAAACCACTCTTTCCGCTTTTATTCTTCCCCTTTCCAACACGGCTTTCTGTGTAATGGTCATATTGCCTTATTCATATTAATATATATAACAATTCGCACTATATAACTGTCGAACGTTCCTCGTGGGGGAATGCGACGATGAATAAGTCTCATTATATAAAGGGTGCTAAACGAGCTGCAAACTGAACAGGACATAATTACCAATAATTGCATGGCGGTTCCTACATCGTTGAATTAAAGGTCACGCGGGACTATAGATTCGCCAGGCCTTCAGCAACGCCCCAACGATCGTGGAAAGCCGCGTGCTTCAGCTACCACCGAATTTCCCGTCCGCGATGCCAAGAATTGCACTGCTCTTCGTTTAGTTCGAGAACATGTAAAATATACGCACGCGTTCCGACTATTATATAGTATAGTTGATATATGTCTACTCGACATTTGATATAACTGCCCGATTACATCATAATCGTTTCCTTTTTCTAGTGAAGAAATTGCGGAAGTATCTCGTGGTTCACAAAATTTATGCACGGACTGTAACTACACTATCCAGACTCGCTGGTACGTGTAGTATTCCAGACGGTACGGTCGTCAATTAAAAGTTTCATAGAACCAATCATACGAAAACGGAAACATTTAGACAGTTAAACAAGGAACATGGAAGTCTTATGCGTTAAACTTTATTGCGTTTATTATAATAATTTATTTAATATCTGTTTATCTTATGTACAAACCATTAAATGTGGTTTTGCTTGGAATTGGAAATATACCTTCCACTACAACACATCTCTTTACCATTCTTACTGTGCATTCCATTTCTCCTTCTCTTCTTTCTCCTTCCATACTTCCCTCAAGAGGGGAGTAAGATAGTATTTATCCTATAAAACAGGAATTATTTCTCAATGAAGAAATTGCTCAAGATCACATAATGCTTCTATTCGATAATCTATTAAGTTATTACATCCTCCATTTTGGTCCACTGCTCTTTTGGCAGAACTCTCTTCTGAAGGTCCAGCTGCAATGCTCTAATAAGGCGGAAATTACGTTCGTCCCTAATGTGGTCGGGTAATCTCCTTAGAGCCTCTTGTACGTCAGGATTCAGTTCACTTAACAGGTCGTCTCGCACTAAGCCTACAATCATATGAAACAGTAGTAAGGATGAATGAATGTTAACGTTCGGTCAAAATGTTGGATCAGGATTGCAAAAGAGTAGGCTCTGAGTAGTACAGTGACAAGCTACTCAAACTGTGACTGTTGCTTCTTTACATTTACCTAGAGAATATTTGCTAGAAAATAGTCTTACCATACTGATTGAATCCAGCCATATTATAGAGCCATTTCCTCATACCCCCAGCTGGAAATTAAAGAATTGTTCATGGTTATGTAAGAATGTGTATGTTTCAAACCTTCACTCAAATCTTAATCTACTTGTTCTGAGAGAGGAATTGTTGGTGGGTGATACGTACGAATCAGACCACTCAGTTTGGTAGTCATTTTTATAGTTAATCTTCCTTAATAAAGGAGACTTAATATCTGTGAGGTTGTCGCAAAATTCCTCCGAAACTGATATAAATCAGAGCTATGCCTATGATCACCGATCCTCAGATCCCAGCCAGTAGCCAGAGCGCAGACGGTGGCATCTATCAAATCCTATGCACACTACATACTGTATGCACGCCCGAAAGTATGCACAGGTAGTTTTTATGCCATATGTGAAGAAAATTGAAGTTTATTTCATTATTTGAATGGGATTTCAAGGTGTGAATGTTACTGATAAGGTCATCAGTTATAGATATTCATACGCAATTCCGAGAAGAGAGGTAAAATCTATTCAAGAGCGAACATTTTCATATCCTAATTGTTTTAACCAATAAAGTTTTGATGTGAAAATCACATGGAAAATGATAGGTTTCGTAAAGATTCAATCTGATCGATGTTGTTTAGTTGTTCAGTATCGTTCTGTTGGAATAATTTCTTCCACGTTGTGCGCATTTTGAATAACCTTTTGCAGAAACGGTTTGGTTTCAGGCAATCATGCGCAGTTGCTGTTGGCGAATCTAATTGAAATATCCCTATGAACCTGCGAAATCGAAATCGAATCTTTTCTATTGTATCTATTCGCCAATATAGGATAGGAGATTGATTGGGTAATACTAGCGATATTTTGGACGCGATTAAGTGATATTTTGGAAGTGCTAGAGAACTGAAAGGGTTGTTTCTTTTTGGCGAGATACAGGCTGATAGAGGCATAAAGAACCCTATGGAGGAGGTGGCGTTCTGGCCGGGGGACTATTTTCCGGATATCAAAGTACGTTCTGTGGCCTGGTATATAAAGCCGCAGAGGACTACTTTCAACGCCTCTTCCTCATTAAGAGTAGAGTTGTGTTCACGTGTGGTTGTGTCTCCTTTTTCCACAAAATAGGTCACACAACCCACCTCCATTCGTGAAATAACTCTTCTACAAAAACTTAAAAAAAAATATAAAATTGCAAAAAATTCAAACCAAAAAAATCGAAAAACCGTAGCTGAAAACCGCAAAACCTAAGTAAAGTGTGGAAAAAAATAGGAATCATTGCGTTACGAAGAGCGACGTGGTCGGAAGAGCGCAAGCCATATTGAAGGAACGGGAGAAACCGAAAAGCAGAGAATTTTGAATCTGAGCATCTGCACGGCGTGGGAAAACTGCGAAAATGAATCCAGGAGCGCCGAATTATCCTATGGCCTCGCTTTACGTGGGAGATCTGCATGCGGACATCACCGAGGCGATGCTTTTCGAGAAGTTCTCATCGGCTGGGCCCGTACTCTCGATACGCGTCTGTCGTGATGTGATTACCCGACGCTCGCTCGGTTATGCTTATGTCAACTTTCAGCAGCCGGCCGATGGTGAGTATGGCGAAAATCGCGGCATTTTTTCCCAGCTAAAAAATGCGCCCCTCGAATATCTCGTGGCATCGCCGCCTATCGCGGAATCGCACGTTGCCAAAGTGTGCCTGACACGTGCTACGCTTTATACGATGCCACCATATTGAATTCACCACGGGACAAAGTAGATCATGGTTGTCGGTTGAGTCATGCTTTCAGCACAAAGCGACTTGATATAAAGTCGCGAATCATTGTTTGCGCTCCTTGTACAAACAATCATCCAATGTTCATCCTGTTAATCTTAGACGTACAATGACATTCGCACTGCGATGCACGATGATACGTTCGCAATGCGTATGCTAATTTAATGATCGGCCGATGAATGTGTGGAAACGCAATATGCACGCTGCAAAGTAGCAGCTGCTCACTTTCGATTATGATTAGACTCTGTTCCCCGCCTTGATGTCCTGCTGACCTTTCGCGGATATGCCATCTCGAGACTGGATTATAAGTAATATGTTTTTTTCAGCCGAACGTGCGCTTGATACTATGAACTTCGATATGATAAAAGGGCGGCCTATCCGAATCATGTGGTCTCAACGCGATCCCTCTCTTCGGAAATCTGGTGTTGGAAACGTATTCATTAAAAATCTGGATAAAAATATAGACAATAAAGCAATGTACGACACCTTCTCGGCTTTTGGTAATATCCTGAGCTGCAAGGTTGCTCAGGATGAGTCCGGTGCGTCAAAAGGTTACGGTTTTGTCCACTTTGAAACTGAAGAAGCTGCTAACAAATCCATTGATAAAGTCAATGGCATGTTATTGAACGGAAAGAAGGTCAGTTGCCCAAAATTGTTTTGAGAATGATATTTTTTGCTAATGCGTTTTTACGATTTCTAACACATCTGCCCTTTTCTGCATAGGTATATGTCGGCAAATTCATCCCCCGCAAGGAACGCGAGAAGGAACTGGGCGAGAAAGCTAAGCTTTTCACCAATGTCTACGTGAAAAACTTTGGGGAGGATATGAACGACGACAAGCTCAAGGACATGTTTGAAAAATATGGGACCATCACCAGCCATAAAGTAATGAGCAAAGACGATGGAAAATCACGAGGCTTCGGCTTTGTGGCTTTCGAAGATCCCGACGCAGCTGAGCAAGCTGTGATGGAATTGAATGGAAAGGAGGTTGCCGAGGGAAAGTGCATGTACGTTGGCCGAGCTCAGAAAAAAGCGGAACGTCAGCAGGAACTTCGGCGAAAGTTCGAACAATTGAAACTCGAGCGTATGACCCGCTACCAAGGTGTAAACCTGTACGTAAAGAACCTCGACGACACTATCGATGACGAGCGATTGCGTAAGGAGTTCGCACCATTCGGAACAATCACTTCCGCCAAAGTTATGATGGAAGATGGGCGTAGCAAGGGCTTTGGTTTCGTGTGTTTCTCCGCTGCCGAGGAAGCTACTAAAGCCGTGACCGAGATGAATGGTCGCATAGTAGTCACGAAACCTTTATACGTTGCTCTCGCTCAGCGCAAAGAAGATCGCAAGGCTCATCTCGCCTCCCAATACATTCAGCGTCTGACGAATATGCGCATGCAGCAGATGGGTCAGATATTCCAACCTGGTGGCGGCAATTATTTCGTTCCGACCATTCCGCAACCGCAAAGATTCTATGGTCCAGCACAGATGGCTCAGATCCGCGCGACTCGCTGGGCAGCACAGCCCAATCAAGTACGCCCGAATGCACAGACTGGAAGTTCAGGATTTGCAACGATGCAAGGACCATTCAGGGCTGCACCGCGCGCACCTACCGCACAAGCTGGTACAATGCGCAACACTCTCTCGAGCAGACCGATTACAGGTATTGCTACTACTCGTACTCTGTACCCAGTCCTCTACAAATCATGTGAAAAGGTATTGGATAATAACGAGAAATCTCTTATTCCAGGTCAACAAGCAGTTGGCGGTGCAAATATGCAGGGCCGCTCAATGGCTGGCCCGGCAGTCGGAGTTTCAGCTCAAAGCCGTCCGTCGAATTACAAGTACACATCCAATATGCGCAATCCACCTCAAGCAATGGCTATTCCCGCTCCACCTTCGGTTCAGCAAGCCGTGCACATCCAAGGTCAAGAGCCTTTGACTGCCTCAATGTTGGCAGCTGCTCCGCCACAAGAGCAAAAGCAAATGCTGGGAGAACGTCTTTTCCCGTTAATTCAATGTATGTATCCGCAACTTACTGGCAAGATCACGGGAATGTTATTAGAAATCGATAACTCGGAGCTCCTGCACATGCTGGAGCATAACGAATCGCTAAAAGCCAAAGTTGAAGAGGCCGTGGCTGTACTCCAAGCTCACCAGGCCAAACAGGCAGTCGCTCCGAAGAAGGAGTAATCATCATGAATTAGATATTGTTTGTTTCTACCTTAATTGTTCGCAATAATGTTCATGATTTGTTTCATCCTCGGTTTGCGTTTACTTCTCTATTACAAACAAATTACTTGCGGGGCTTCACGACGGCTTAAGCGATTATCGTGTATAAGAACGACCGTGAAACAACTGTTACTCAAAAACTAATAACAGATCATGAAAGGGTTTTTCTTCAAGTTTTATGATAATAAATTTTCCTTTAGAGATAAGAATCGTATATTTTATTCAACCCTATTCTCCAACCTCACCCCCATAAAACCGCACCCTTCAGAAAAAATATCTTCAAAAGTAAGCAGCGATGCAGTCGACTAATTTATCAAGCAATACGACTTTACAGACGGGAACTTTAATACAGTATATTACTTTTATCGTCTGTAACGATAAGATTAGATAACGTACGAAATTCACTACATCCACTTCGAAATTTGGTCAATTACTTGACGAAGTTTTCAGTACAGATTACTTACAGCTTGTATACCTTGCATATACCACTATTTATTTATCTTCATTGCACACACAATATCGTGCTACACACCATGTTCACAAACTTCTGTGTAAACACGACAATTCGATATGCTGTAAGTACAGGGTGATACACTTGCCTTTTAATTATCCCCTTCACATTCAAGTTCTAATTATTTCCATTATTGGTACGATTTGATATATAAATAAATTCCAGTGGGTGCAAAAGATTCGGTCAAGATTCCCTTTGATATTAAAATTATTAAACATCCTATAATTATTATGTTTGCAACGGCCTATATCCATTATAGCGATTCAAATACAAGGGATGAATCACCCTGTACATATGATATGCGTGGAGCTAAAAGTTTACGTTCCCAACTTGGAGATTAAAAGGCGAGTCGCTGATGCTGCATATTCTAATCAATGCCACACATTGTGCTTACTGTCACCTGAGATATTCCTCCCGAAGTCGAGACCGGAAACAGGCAGGAAGAAAGCGCCTTATCCTACCTATGCCGTATTTCAGTATACTCGGAGTAATCCATTAGTACTCGGGGCCTGGCTGGTACCTGGTCATCCTCTTTACCTTTTACCCGACTGTCGTAAAGCTTTAGCCTATTGGCTTTTCCGTCCCTGTTCTTGGTAAGGCAACTCGCTATTACTCGTTTATTAGCGAACCAGATGCTCAACACCTTTCCAGGGTGCAGTCCTATCTGGTTCCATCTGGTCAGTCAATAGGGCCATAATCGCGAAGTACCTGGTACTTTAAATGACCAGAGGTTTTCAGCGATAATGCGATTTCTTAAATTCCATCAGCGAGACTGAATCATCTCAAGCTTCGATTATCTCCATCCGTCTTTGTGGATATTCTTTTAACATTCTCGTATTAAATAACACGCATGATAAACTGTATCAGCCTACTTCGAGTCAGAGTTTGAAAGTCTGCGAATCGTCGCGCCCCAGTAGTATCTTATCGAAATAAAAACATGGTATTATTTAATGAGAACAAAACTGCGCGCAGGATAAAATAATATTTTGCGCCTAATCGACTGCTCCTTTCTTATCGCAGCAGCGGGAAAATCACTGCATTACCATAAGGAATCTGTCGACACGTGCAGAAAAGTGTCCGCAGTTCGCATAATACTCCACCGGTCCAGATGTTGCAGGCCTTAGCACCGTGACTTATTGCCGCCTAAGGAAATACATTCATTTCAGAGGCCCGAGACGCAGCCTCCCGTGCCTGCGGCGACTGTAGCAAAACAAAGAGCGCGGCCAACAGAGAAAGGATACTTTCTCCTATTTAAGGTCAGTGCCGTAAAAACCAGGCAACTCGGCATAGGAAAACGTGGCTAGTTTTGTAGAGATACCTCAAGTGTTACAAGCTGCGCAGATTTCGGCAAGGCCCTGTTTCCCTTGGTGGGACAAAGGCGCCTAGTTGCACATCTGGCTCCCAAAAGTGGTGGGCGCCGCAGGGACAAAAGCTTTCCCTTGGACTGCCTTGGACCCTTAGATCTTTCACTCAGACCCTTCCCGTGACTAAGCATCGCCATCGTCCCTATGCCTTGAGTGCTCCAACTACTTAGAAATCGTTTCTGAATCGTGGATATGCATAATACTACGCTTGAATTCTAAGTCAATTTCTGGATTTCAATCGTCGCACTGTACTTATGATATACCATAATACTGGTATAAGCGCCGGTGGAGATGAAAACGCTTTCAAACTAACTGGGCGTTGAGACTTTATATAGAGTCAATACCGGCTCTCCTGATGTTATGGTGCGAGGTGTTAGTATACGGAAAAGTCGAAATCTAATCGCTTAACGTTTATCTTATTACACAATCGCTGATATACCTCGAAAAGATCTACAAACATACTCCTCCTCTAGTCGAATTATTCTGTGATTAATGAATTTTGAATCTGACTCGATTATCCTTAATTTCAATTATCTTTTGAACTTAGTGTCCCATTGATCATCCCGCATGTGCATCGATCTCTACACATTCAAAGGATCAATTGGCTAAGAGGGATCTCACACGGCGACCAAGTACAACAATGTGCATTCCACTGAAATTGATTATTTATAATTAACGTACTGCAGAATGCACTGAACTATTGAAGCAGATTTGAACGTCCACCGAAGAACAGCGCTGCGGGCATATGCCTCGTTGATTGGCCGGCTGGGTGTCCAGGCGGTATTTCGGGGGATGTCTCGGCCGCTCTGATTGGCCGGGCGCGGCAGCCCGTCTCATTTTCAGCAGCGACGGCCAACAGTTGCTCGAGCGGACTGCAATGGGTATTGGAGGTATCGGGAACGGCTCTTCCGAAACGGTAAACGAGAGAATGCGAGGCAATGCCTGAATCAGTTGAGTTTGGAGTTGGTGCTTGAGCAGTTCGTCCAGTTTTAGGTGCTACGTACGAAGAGGTCGGAAGTGTGCGGTCTCTCTCCCTGTGGACGCTCGTCGCTCTTAATTAGAAGGCAAGGTGCGTACGTGATGAGCTATAGCGATGGCCTTAATTTTTTCCTACGTGCTCTACGTGTATTTCACTACTTTCGAAGTCCCCATTCCTAATGCCATTTGAACGGCGGCGAATGTGTTACGCGAGTTCGGCGAACTTTTTTCCCCAACGAGTTAAAGAACTACGCTCTTTTTTGGAGGAGGAATGTTGTTGTACACACACGCTTACAATTTCGGTGTCTTCTCATGGTAAATTTTTACTTGGATTCGAGAGAGGTTCGGAACAAATGACATTCGGGCGATCGGTAATTCCTCACTGGTACTAGGGTGAGTTTTCTCTTTGGCGAGCTGTGGCTCACGGCTCACCCTCGGAAGAGGATGTCGTTAAGTGTTGCATCATTCGGCCGGGTTTGTTTTGATAAAGACAGTGCAACGGACACAAATTAACGAACCTAAATTCAAACGCCACTTCCACGCCTTGGAAGTAATCTCGCATTCCGTCTAGTGCGATCGCTTGGCCGGGGCTGCTTCAGCAACTGTAACCTTTATACGTGTACCGAGGATATTTAGATATATATCGAGAGGAGGTTTCGAAGAGGTGTTTTCGATTTTCAAACGGGAACCGTTGCCACAACGATGAATAGTGGGCTATAGATGCTTAAGCCCGGAATTGTTAGATCCGCAGAGTCGGCTCAATGTCACTCTGTGTCATTGACGAGATTGGATTACCTAGATCGCTTTTGAACGTCGGAAGATGCGGATAACTCCACGATACAAAATCTGTTTCGGAAATTATAATCATTTGTCGAGGGTTTGTTCTTGTCCTGAGCTGGGAACTCTCGAATTTACCCTCCGTCATACGTATGGTAACGGAGTTTAATTGCGTTGGCTGCTTTTTATTTACGAAACCGATGGCATCGCCATTTGCCGGCATTCTTTACGCGTGTGTTGATACACTGCATAATAGATAACTCGTAGCCTTGCGGTGCAGTGGCGAGGAATGCGTAATGCGGAGTAGCGAAGAGGCTCGCGGCGATATTGTTTATGAATGAAGAATATCTGTGGTACATACGAATAATGTTTAGATCACGAGCACAATTGGATGATGAGAGGGGAAATTCGCGATGTCTTTGTCGATAGATTTACCGTCGAACATTGAGCACTTGATGGCCATCTTTCAAGCAGATTTGGCATCCTTCGTTTTCGGCGTGCATAATCCGTGCAACTTGTGTTGCGCGCGGTGTTTCCCCACTGAGATACTTGGTGTCTCGAGCTATATCTAGCTCAATATCTTTATTGCGTTTGGCGATGTACGAATCGTATTTATCTGTGGCGATGCTTGCATGCGAAACAACGTTTCTTCATCGTGCTTATTCGTTTTCTTTGATCACATGCCAGTTATTGCCCGCAATTCTTGCATTCAGCCCCGAAATTCACGTTTTTACCTCTACCCAACACGCTTGGTCGGCATTTCCGTTGACTTTCCGTTCATGTTTTTAAACTGTATCTTTCAGAAATTTGCACATAACACTTACGACTTGTACCAAATATTTTGTCGTTGCCATTGAATGTGCCAACGGCTAATATGGAACGAGAGGAAGTAATAAGGAATTTGCATGCATGTCTCTTGTGTGCCAAGGGTGGCGTCAGTTTAGACAGTTTGAGTCGTAAGTTTTGACGAATAGTCAATTATTGTATTCCAGCTACTGTAATCCATAACATCCTTTGATTTTAAATGTCTGTATTGGTTCAATCACAGGCCCATTGCTAATCGATGGATTATACATATACATAATTGTTATATGGTTTGCTACCATCTGAATTATTTGCATTTATTCATTGTCAGTTTCTTTCTTTTTGACAGAAATAATATTATTGGTAGATGTTAATATCTTATTTGTTTTGTAGAGGATTATGATACTCTAGTGGGAGAGTCTATACCGTTCAAAAGGCTCGGCTATCCTAGCATTATAGCTTTTTTGCAAGCTGTCCCAGGGATCAGAGCAACTAACAAGAGGGGACAATGTTTTGTAGAAGTTTTGCCTTCAGGGGAAACTGCACATCTTGCTAAACTAGTCAGACAGCAGAAAACCAGCACGACTAAATCGAAAAAGAGGGTATGCAGTTAATTTCTGATTATTTGTATCGTGTATTAATAGTTGAACAATCCAATAAGAGAGTAACCAATTTTTAAAAGGCAAAGATCTGCTCATCGTACAGTCCACGGAAACCAGTAGCTTTTCAAACACAGAGATCATATCCAAATTCTGTACGACAAATCAACAGTGCACCAAAAACTTCAAATGTAATTTACCAACAACTCTATACAGTGCCTGCGAGAAGTGCAATGCAGGAAAATAAGGATCCTAGAAACATTAGGTAAGTTGCACACAAATTCATTGTGTAGAAGAATATTAGACAATAATTACATATTGCATGAGACTAAGACTAAAACTTGTTCCTTCAAGAAATGGTGGACCTAACATGGCACAAGTAAGGCCATTTGGAAATGTTGCACCTAGGCCACAAATTCCAGGGAAGCCACCCCAGTATCAGCAGTCAAGATCACCACAATTCTGCCAACCAATTCAACCACCGATCCAACAATTAATGAAACCGTCAATTCAACCACTAACAAGACCATTAGCACAACCAGTAATAAAACCACCAGTACAACCACTAATAAAACCACCAGTACAACCACTAATGAAACCACCAGTACAACCACTCATACAACCACCAGTACAACCACCAGTACAACCACCAGTACAACCACTCATACAACCACAAAGACAAGCATCGATATTACCACCCAGACAACCACTAGTACAACTACCAGTACAATCATCGATACAACCACCAAGACAGACTCCTGTACAGCCACAATTTAATCAACCAATACAACCCCAATACCGTCAACCAGTACCGCTTCAAGTCCAGCCGAGACCGGAAACTTTACAAGTAAGCAACTGTGGATTATTAGTTATGGAAGAAAGTAGGGTAATATTTATATTTGTCTGACTTTATTCCCAGGTCTCAATAAATAATGTAAGCTCGGAGCCTGTTTCCCAAAGGGCTGTGGTGAAAGTGGCAGTGACGTCTGATCTAAGGGTGGAACTAGCAGAGCGTGCTAAGGCCTTGAATCTTCCGGAACCAGAGTATACCGTTTTGCCGACAAAAATAAAGAATACCAAATACATGTCAGTATTTGCGCAAGTAAAGGTATGGTGACATTTCTAGACATTCTTTCTCTGGGCGGAGATATTTGACTTTCAGCTATGCATTCAGCAAATACATTAATCTTTTACACAGATTGGAACACAAGGCTACACAAGCTATCCAAGGGAAGCTCAAACGCCGGAAGAGGCAGAAAAAATAGCAGCGGAAATGGCTCTACAAGATATAACTGAAAAGTATGGAATGGCAGATCACAGTAACCAAATGACAGATAAGAATGTTTTTATGAAGCGTATACTGAGCATGATCAATGGACATGCTAATGGTGTATTCATGCATCATATACCTGTGTTGTACAAACAAGAATATAAGGAAGTGGTACCAACAGACTGGGAAACAGCCGTTAAGAACTGCTCTAATATAACACTTGAAAGAGGTGTTAATGATTCATTTATTTTGCGACCGTATGTTGCACCTCCACCATCCGTAAGAATATCACTATTTGATTAAATTTCAAAGCGGTAGTTTGTCTATCAACGCACTCACGAGCCTCGTGTATCTTGCAGCCACGAACTCCAGAAAGGGACAATTCAGTATGTTACTTCAAAGCCGTAGCACCTGGAACATTAAGGCTTCCCGATGAAACCCATTGGATTGTTTGCGTTACATATGTAAAAAGTACGACAGAGGTGTACGCAAGATTAGTTGACGATGCTGATAATGTAAGAGAAATTATAGTACACTAAATCAAATATTGTATATTGTTATATAAAAGGTCGCAGCTTATTGAACAATGTCTTTTCTAGGATAAGATCGGCGCATTGACTGCTGACATGGCGAAACATTATGGAACGACTCAGACCGCGGCGAAACCGCCGTTAATCCAAATGGGGAACTATTACGCAGTTTTCCAGGATGGCTCGTGGAGCAGAGTTCAATGTATTAATCACAATCCGGGCAATGGAATGGTTTCAGTTTTGTTTATTGATTTTGGTGACCTAGATGATATAGACTATGGGAGGTTGCAATTATTAGATAAAAAGTTCTGCTCACTTCCCAGTCAAGTAAGTTGATTAAGTTTGACGGTTGGGTGTTACAAATGTTCTCTTTACTAAACGGACAATTATGTATTCAATTGCAGGCGTTTAGACTGAGTCTTTCGGGTTTAGAAGATTTTTGTGATTGTGAATTTGCTGTACCCGAAATCGACAGGCTTCTACTGGACAAAGGTTTCTATATTGAAGTCAAAAGTAGAGACACGATCGATGATAAACCTTGCGTGACAGCTACGTTTTACGACACAAGTGGCGAGGAGGACGTAAACCTCAATGACGTCTTGCTAAACAAACTAACGGCACATTTAGAAAATGGTCCCCAACTAGATGTGGTAAGTATGCTAGGGCAAGTAATTTGTATGTGAGTACATGAAGTTTCAAGGCAATTGCATATTGTGACCGTTTTTTTGCAGGATCGGAAAGTTTTCGAAGTATTCATCTGTCATGTAGAAAACAATGGAGATGTTTACATTCAGATTCAGTCCGACAATATGAAACGTTTAGTAAAATTACTCAATCGACTAACAGAACCCTTGCCGAATCCAGATCCCCTTAAACCGGCGTCGCTTAAGAACGTCAATTCAGGGGAAATGTATTTTGTTTTCGTCAATAATAGCTGGCACAGAGGCAAAATTCTAAATGCTACTTCCATTAATCAGTACAAAGTCCTACTTATTGACTTCGGTAACGCCGTAACCGTTGACCTCAGGAATATGATTCCTCTTAAAGAATTATCAGAAGTTGCAACCAAGTTCCCGCCTCAGGTATGGTCTATGATAGTACAAGATTTTCGGAGCCAAAGTTTCTGCAGTCAGACTTGACTGTTAATCAATTGACATTTCTTGCATTGCAGGCATTAAAAGTACATCTTAACAACATTGATCGTTCAATGTTTAATGAAAAGATGGTAGCTCGAATCAGAGAACTAGCACCCGTAGGTGAGCCGCTACTGGCGAAGGTAGTGAAGGACGTAGTGAGTTGTTCACCGAACGAGGTGCCTACGGTAGAACTTTTGAAGAGAATTCCTCCGAATAATTTACTCGCCTCTATTAATACTAATTTGATGTACGCCGATGAGGTGGAAAGGTAATCACGCTACATATGTTATTATTGCTCGCGTAATGAGTGCATTCTCTCGACTTTAGTGAAATGAGATAATGTTTTCATTCAGATCACAGGGTGATGATAATAATAACATCAAAAAACCTAGGACGCGCTTAGAACGTGTCAACTCCACCAGCACTCTTAATGAAAATGACAATTGTGGAAGAGTGCTGAGACCGCCAATGATTCCGCCCACTGGGCAGTACTTCGATGTACACGTTACAATGGCGGCACACCCTGGCAATTTCACGGTCCGACCTTTCAGCGACGGTCCTGCCTTGAACGTATGTATTGTCATCAACATGTGTACTCTGGACGAACACAGTAAACGCACTGTATAATCATTGAGATTTATTTTTGTGTAGCTCATGATGAACAAGCTTCAGGAAGTGTATAATGCATATGATGGTCCATTACCAACACTGGAATCCGTGAAGAAGGGTCAAATGTATGCTATTGAGTACAAGGGCGGTTGGTACAGGTACGTACAGTTTTTTATTTCGGGCTTGCAGTAGATTGTTCGTGGCTTTTCAGTGACGTTTCGTATAATTTTCTGTTGCAGGATATGTGTATCTGGAATAATGATGCAGGATATGGTCACGGTATATTTTTGCGATTACGGGGACATGTCCGTACAGCATTTCAGTAAACTTCGGCCACTCAAGTCGGAGTTTTACGAATTGCCGTATCAGGCTATCAAAGCAAAACTCGTTGGTAAGTTTACATTTTATCATATGCTCGAACTACATATTGCTTAGACTTTTGGACACATATTCAGTTGCTCGGGTGGGTCTTTTTTCAACAGGTGTCCGGCCAATCAATGCGGATTGGTCCGTCCAGGACTGCATGCGATTCCAGGAGTTGGTATTGGAACAGAATTTGGTCTCGCTAATTGTTGAATCTGAACCAAACGGAATTTCGCCGGCGGATATCGTTTTGGGCCTCAGATTGATAAATGTTGAAACCTGTGACGACATTTACATTCATCAAATACTCGTCGATGAGGGACGCGCTGTATCTACCGATGATTAAACTATTCGTTTTTCATTCCACACGACCCTCGTTTTAGTAAAGATCTGTTTCTTTATGAATATTTCAGTATTTATACTAGGGTTAAGTAAACAATGTGATGTTTCTGTAGAGAACTATGCGAATCCACGGATCGCAATACTTTACGAGAACTATTTTATTTTGTTATATTATGCAGGCTATTGTTGTGTTAAAGTAAAATATTATTTTTGATAATGATAACTAAGGTGCCAATAAAAATGGACGTTTATAAGAATATAAGGAGGTTGTAATTACTTATGTATATGCGTCTCATGTTCCAAATATTAAAATATATATATATTTTTCTACGCGTATTTATGTATAGAGTAGCTAGATGCATCCCAATATTGGCGTCAAAATTTCGGAAAAAGAAAATCGGCCTTTGTATACTTGAACAGCTTATTTTCGTTTGCGACCTAGCACTCTATGTTTAACAATCTTCTGTGTGACTGTATCGATCGAGAACAATGCGCATTAGCAATATTGCCTGGCAGAGAGGCGCACGCGTTGTAGTACTAATAAAGGTTTTTCTAAATAGTAATTTGACTTGTTCCGATTCCAAGTTTCCTAAGGATTCCAATTCAAAACATTGTCGACTGGCGATATTGAGATAGGAGAGACACTTCATATTGATTTTGAAAAAAAAAATCGTCGTTATCGCGATTCAAACTGAGTACCTTTCGCTACATAGTTATCGTCGGGAGGACTATTTTAATTACTCTAAGCAGAAGTAGGAGCATTACTTGAGTAAAATATGATTAGTAATTAAAGAAGCCATCGTTGTAAAAACTAATGTGTCAGTTGTATTAAAATTCTGTGACGAGGGCAAGTTGCGTTTTTAAGGAAGAAAATACGTTTCTTAAACTCCGCAAGAAAAATAACAATTAGAACAATAAGTAATAGAACTCACCAATGTACAAATAAGTTCTTAGGAATACCGGGAGGGTACAGACGAATGGTTCTGGACAAAAGAAAATTTTGTAAAATAGAATCGAAAAGAAAATAAAAAACAAAGGACGGTATTTCTGAAAATATAAGGAATTTATTCATATAGAAAAGCGCAGGATACTAAAAAACTATATGAACGGTGTCTGGCTTGTAGGGCAAGGTGCGCTCATGGTAGCGGTAATACCATTACTTTCCATACTCGGCGAGCATCCCTTCCTTTTAGTGCGCTCATTCCCCAAGAGGGGATGGAACAGAGTCTACCTGACGTCAGGAAAGCAAGCGCGCGGTGACAAACACGTTATACCCGTCCACTCTTGATGAACAACTGGACCTGGCTGTCCGTTTTTGTATAGTGAGAGAACTCGCGAGCCCGTGTTGCGGTAAATGCATCCCCGCGCACTTTAAAGTCGTTCCAACTGCACGCCCGAGTCGACAGGTAATGTTTCAACGACCCCAACAATCCGACTCTCATCGACTTTCGATCAGTTTTCCCTGGAGCCAACTTTCAAAATCGGCACTCGGCCTTCCTCGCCCCCCTCGATACTCTCACGCGCTAGAGAAGCCGCGGGAAGCTCGTTTCAAGTGCTAAAACTCGAAAAAGAACCGGCCGCGCCGACAGACTTTACCAGGAGGATCTATCCCAGTTGCCAAATCGACCGCGGTTTTCCTCGCTCTTCTCGATTATCGCACGAGCCGCTCTCGAGCCGAGAAAATTGGTCTTCTTTGTACTAAGTTTTGATTTAAGGTGTGTGAAAAATGCCGGATACTAAGACAATTGTACTACTGACAATCACAACGTGAGCGGATTGTTCGTTTCGCGGATCATCCCGGGGATAATGATTACAGAACAGACCTGGACCATGATGCTGGACAGCGATGTCGCCGGCATCAACGAGTAAGTCTTTCTGCTAATTCGCCCCCATTCTCGCATAGTAGACTCTTGCCGACGATACTCTCTCTCACTCTCTCAACTCTGCTTTTGTTCCGATGCAATACAACATTAACACAATAAACACTGTTCGGTAAGTCCTACAAGACATGAAACTCACATGGGCACGTACATGTATGTTGGGCCGCACTTACTTCGCTTACCAACACTCCCACACGAACACTGCCACACAAATTTCTTTTACATCAGGCCCTTATGTCTGCCAGAATTCCTCGAGTTTTCTCGAGAATTAAAAGATCCGATAAAACTAGTCTCTTTCTTTTGCAATTCCTCCACTTGAAACAACCTCAGTATTACAATTAATACTAAACCCACACAACTATATCGAAATAGCTACGACATTTAATTGTAAATATACGTAAGCACCATTCTTTACATTAAAACATATCCCTGTAATAGCAAACAACTGTAAAATCGTCATAGTCTTCGCCACATCTCCAGTCCAAATCCTGCGTCCACCTTGTTGGCCCCCTTGCTGTATTCGATGTTGTGTCCCACCCAATGAGCAACGGCCGCAATTAGAAATGGGATGTTCTCCGCCGGGCCCAGGTTGAGTATCTCTCCGAGGAAACAATTATGGATCAAAGCGGTAAAGAAGCTAACATCCGAGAGGCTGGGTAGGGAAGGACTGGCGGCCTGGGAGGAAGTCCGGAAGGCCAGCACTGACCCGGAAGCCGCGGAAATCCCGGAGCCAAGCAATGAACCCGACGACGATCCCGAGGTCCCGAACGATGCCGACGTGCTCGACGAAGAAGTGCCCGAAGAGACGCAAACCCTGCGAGGTAAAACACTTAATTCCACCGCGTCCTAGCGAAGATGTCTCGCGCACTAAAGAACCCATTTCTCTAAACGACGCAGATGTATTCAAGAAGGGCGTCCTTTACAGGGGCATATTCTGCCCCTCGCTCTCCAACAGTTTCCACAGCAAGCAACTGGAGACTTCGTACCTCCACTACTCGAATCGTCAGCGGCAGAAGTCCCTGATTATGCTGAACATAGTCGACCTCAGCCTAAAGGCGAGTAGCGTTGGCTCACCACGCCAGCCTGGAAGACCTCACCTTAAAGCATATGTCCTATTACGAATGATCCGTAGATCGCTCTCCTATCGATATGGCTCTGGCAAAGGGACGAGAACAGTAGTGGTCTCATCCAGTCCCTCTCCTGGGCGGCGTGTTGCATGGCGGCGAATCTAGTGATATGCGTCCTCGGCTGGTGGCGATGCTTCTCCAATAATTACTTATACTGGGCTTCCATATTCACGTGGCTACTAATCAATTCGCAGGGTATGGTATTCCGGCTTTGCCCCTTTACCACGCGCCAGTTGATCCTCCCACAATCCCGCAGTTTAATAACATTCACATGCACTGGTACAGATCTCGTAGAACATATATTGCGCGGTGCCGAATAGAGTCTTGCTCGAGTGGTCCTAACCGAATGTCCAGCGGACCGTAAAGAAAACCTGGTAGAGAAGAGCGTGCTCCCGGCTATCGATTGCCAATTACGTAGCCCGGTAGAAATGAAGGCATGCGAGGCGCGTGCATGAGAGTCCGCCAAGGTGAGGTACACACCGAGTCCCGCTTCGTTTTGCAGGTTTCATCGGTGCAGGCCTCAACTTCTCCAATCAGCAGCGGCTCATGTGGTACATTCTGTTCGTCGTCTACGCGCCCTATGCCATGCTTCCGTTGCCACTTAGATGGTGCGTCCTCGCAGGCTACGGGACCGCTCTAACCCACATGGTTATGGCCGGTATAACTTTGCTGCGGGATCCTTCATACGTAAGAAGCACCGATCTCTTAGTAGCCCCGGCGCCCCGAGCTCCCATCAGTTTTTAAATAGTCCTCTAAGTATACTTGGCAATAATGGGACACCGCAACCCTAGCGCGATTCTTTCCTTCCACCCGTGTGCAGCTCGAGGACGTCGCATGCATCGTCCGGATGCTGACGACGAACGTGCTGCTCTACCTCGCCATGAATTTGGCCGGCATGTACACCAAGTATCTTACGGACAGGGGTCAGCGGCAGGCCTTCTTGGAGACCCACCGCTCCATGGAGACCAGGCAGCGCACCCAGAATGAGAACAATCGGCAGGAGAAGTTGCTTCTCTCTGGTAAGCGGGCCGCTCCAGTCATAGATTGCCAGCAAGAATACTGCGAAGTATGTTCTATGGGATTTTTACAAATTCATCCGAGCCTCGCACTTCCGAGGCGATTCATTTCAGCCGGCGGCGCGCAGTACTCTCGCTCTTGTGGCTACTGCGGCCTTAATCAGTCCAGCGCGGAATTATGGCACGCTTCTAATTGTTCCAGCGCCGCTTAATTCTGTATCGATCGACGCATGTGTGTGTTTAATATAGATCGCCGAGAGGTATATAAAGACACACACGGGGGTAGTACGGCGTTGAGCACGGGGCTCGTCGGCGCGTGGCTAACTTGCTCAGCCGAGTGTCAAAAAGGGTCACTAGACACTTTCACTCGATTGCGTTAGATATGTTTTACCGATAGCCTGGCCAGCGTGTCTCTTGCCTCAGCGGATCGCCGATCTACCGTCGATTTATTATTTAGGAAAATAATTAAAGCGGACTTGTCGAGCAATACAAAGGGAATCAAGTGACGCCGGTGTGAAGTTTATATCAAGTTCACCTTCGGCTCACCTATTGGCTCGACGGCCCGCCGCTCGGATTGAATTCTGATTTGTCAGCGCGGCGGAACGCTCGATCGGAATCAATCGAGCTTATTGGGACGATGATATTTTAATGGGCTCAACTTCTCCTAGTGCTGCCCGACTTTGTGGCGAAGGAGATGATAAGTGACATAGCGCGCGAGACCGCTCGAGGTGGGACCATCTTGTTCACGCCCAATCAATTCCATAGGATCTATATCCACCGGTACGAAAATGTTAGCATACTCTTCGCCGACATCAAAGGCTTCACCGGTACGTATTGCGAGGCGATATCGCCACCCCCCGAGGACGGGAACCCGAACTTTTTCTGTAGCGCATGGTTTAACTGGAGACGTTGACACGACACGAATGACCTTACTAAATTGTATTAAAGCTCTCGCTAGCCACTGCAGTGCCCAGGAGCTGGTTAAAGTACTCAATGACTTGTTCGCTCGATTCGACAAGCTGTCCGCCGAGAATCATTGTCTGCGCATCAAATTACTCGGAGACTGCTACTACTGTGTCTCGGGGCTGCCGACTGCCAGGAGCGATCATGCTCATTGTTGCGTCGAGATGGGCTTGCACATGATCAAGGCGATCAGGGATATTCGCTACACCACTAAGGTATCGAGATTGCATTGGCGTGATTATTAGCATTCCTTCATCGGCATAATTCTACAGTAACCCATACACGTAGGTGGACTTGAACATGAGAATCGGAATTCACAGCGGCTCGGTACTGTGCGGGGTGCTGGGTCTCCGGAAATGGCAATTCGACGTGTGGTCCTACGACGTCACCCTCGCCAATCACCTCGAGAGCGGCGGCATACCTGGGTAACGTGAAATGTGCCTGATTTACACTGAAACGGCCAATGTCCCAGATTTGTCGAGAATCAAATTCATGTTTCAGGAGGGTGCACATCTCGGAGGACACGTTGGACTGCTTGAACGACGTGTACGAAGTGGAGCCGGGCAATGGGACCGAGAGGGACAATTACTTGAAGGAACGGAATGTAGTAACTTATTTAATTAAACAGGTCGAACCGATGAAGTCGAGGCGGCGCTATTCCTCTCGGCCGAAGGTATGGGCCGATGACGATGGCACCGGTAAGACTAAGAAGAGCTTTAAGGTGAATAATCCCCTCGCTGCTAACAGTAGCGCACCGACTACTACTGATGACGACATTGGCGTTGACTGGACCCCCGAAATACCCTTCGAAAATGTTTGTATTTGTCCACTCCTAGTAATACCCGAGGGAACGTGACTTTTCATTATTCGATGCTCTGCACTTGTAGTTGAATACGGCGACGTCGGTGAGTAATTTGGAGTCCGACTATCTGGACGAGGAGAACGGCTCGGCGAAGAACAGCAAGGCTGCGGCGCAGGCTGCTGAGAGGCACTTGAAAGCTGTGGGAATTGAGACGGCCAGCAACAAGCGTATGCGGTCGGCTAACATAAATGCCTGGACCCTTCGCTATAATGACGAAAGTCTTGAGTCAAAGGTCAGACGGATGTTTATCAATTGTTACTTCTCCGTTTCAAAGGAACCCCTATGAAATATAAGTGGATAGTTTGATGTGGTTCCGGGAACCGCATAGAATAATCTACTAACACAGAATCATCTTTACTGTATTTCTGTAGTTTGGTCAACTGCGAGAGGACATGTTCAAGTCGAATATGATATGTTGCTTCGCCGTGTGGATTTTCATCGCAATCTGCCAAGCCGTCATTCTGCCGGAGTATGTTTGATGCTATGTGCACAATTGTTCTCCATACACTGCCGTCAGCAAATTATGTGCATATACATGTATATTCATTTTTGCCTCAGCTGCACAATCCTCCTGATCTCTCTGGCGGTGACCACTCTGATCCTAGTGGCCTCCTCGATTCTCGTAATGGCAGAGGAGTTCAAGAGCCTGCCGATGTATTTACAACACGCCTCCTCGATGCTCATGCAAAACAAGAGTCACCGAACGATCTTTATATGTGTCGTAATCTGCTTAATGGCTGTGACTTCGATCGTTGGTGTCCTGGCATGTCCCATGTTCACCCGACGCTACCCGGAAGCAGTCGTGCTCGAGCAACAACAGTTAATTACTTCGACTTCCCAGCCTGAGAAGGTTCTGCCGGCTGAGCGCGGTCTCGATCGATTTGTATTGACATTCCTTGAAGCAGCTCTCAGCGATGAACCGGCGGAAGACCGAGGGGCCCTTACCGCCAAGGAAAACCGCACTTCCGACGAGGACTCGAATGACATTGAGATGAAGTTGACTCAGTTAGCAAATGGCAGGACGAGTATGGCGAAGGGCCGCAGAAGGAAGAAGTTTTTCAGGTTCTATCGTTACGAGCAACGCTACAAGCCGGAAGTCGGCCGACACCATAAGAGATTCGCCCACAATCGCAGAAACGAGTCGCCCTTGAGGAAAATCCTTTCGATCCCTGAAAAGCCAGTCCTCCAGCCGGAAACGTTTCAGATCATCTACGATGCGGAATTGCAACTAGAATCGTCTTGCGTGCGACCAGAATACATCGTCTTCACCTGGATTCTATGCCTGATTGCACTCGCTTCTGCCCTCAAGTTGTACTACCTGGTGAAAACTGCTCTCGCCACGATCATTGTCTCGGTGTATGCCGTGTTGATCCTCGTAGTGTGCAAGAATTTATTTACCATACCCGATGAAGAGAAGAACGCGTAAGTTACCGTAAACAATCGCTTGAACTCAATTAATCCCGAACGTATAACTGAATGTTTCATTTTTCAGTACGACGATTCCTTTATCGGCCCAGATGCTGACGTTTCTATTAGTGTTTCTTATAATGGTCACTTACCACGGCAGACTGGTCGAAGTAACTTCCCGACTGGACTTCCTTTGGAAGCAGCAGGCTGAGAGAGAACTTGGCGACATGATAGAGTCGCGTCACAATAACATGCAACTACTGAAGAACATTCTGCCCGATCACGTGGCCCATCATTTCTTAACGCAGGATCGCGCCCCGGAGGTATTTTGACTTTAATTGCTGAAAAATGTTACGAAATAGCATCGGCACATTTATCCTCGCTCTGCCGCAGGAGCTGTATTCCCAGTCGCGCGACAAAGTAGGAGTGATGTTCGCCAGTGTACCGAATTTCACTGAATTCTACTCCGAGGACGTTAACAAAGGGATGGAATGCATACGATTGCTCAACGAAATTATTGGTGAGAGTCCCAGACCGAAATCGTGCCCTATCACTTCATACGGGAAAGTATTTAGACTAGAACCCATCGTTTCAGCCGATTTCGATGAGCTGCTCGACGAGAATCGCTTCCACTGCATTGAGAAGATCAAAACTGTCGGTGCGACTTACATGGCAGCGTCTGGACTCAATCCATCACGAAACGTAACTGTACTTGCTCCAAAACGCGCCGCGACTATCTTTCATTCTGCTTGAAATTCACTTGTACTTTCCATGGCAGGAAAAGAAGAAAGATGATATGGAACACTTGTGCAGACTAGTCGATTACGCAGTCGGCATGCGTCTGCGACTGGAAGACGTGAACATTCATTCGTTCAATAATTTCGATTTAAGAGTGGGCATTGCTTGCGGGCCACTTGTCGGTGGTGTAATCGGGGCCCGTAAGCCTGTCTTCGACATATGGGGCAACACAGTAAATCTAGCATCCCGCATGGATTCGACGGGAGAAATGGGGAAGATTCAGGTTCCACAGGACATTGCAAGGGTTGGTAGTAACAGCGGCTGCTTTTATGAATGAATATGATTAAGTGCGAAGTGTACCTTACACTGTCTCATGTTCTACACAGTTTCTCGACGCAAGAGGCTATCAAACCCAAAGGCGAGGACTGATCGAAGTGAAGGGCAAGGGCGACATGGAGACGTACTTCGTACTAGGCAAAGGGAGCGCGCAGCAGGAGACCACGTCCAGGCACAGGAGCACCTGCCGAAGTCTCGCCGCCGTGGTTTACGGTGTTGTTCAAGCCCGACGCAAACAAATGCGTGAGCTTAGAAGGACGTAGACGTGCTAAGCCGTTGCATGACTAGGCACACCTTCGCGGAAAGAGACTCGTTCAATGCTTTCCGGCTTTTAGGTGCCTAGCTGCGTGAACGTAGCACGCAACCCTGACGGCTCACACAGGTGCCACTGTAGATTCTCGCATCCCCTCCATGCGAACTTCTCCAGGCGACGCGTCGCTCGCGGTTATCGGCGCCCTGCGTATAATAAAGGCTGTGTTCGTGTAAATAGTAAGTGGGACTCGTGTCGAAGACGGCGTCTACGTAGACATGCTCTCGATCAGCGTGTGGATGGTGCACAACAATCTACGCTAGTCAAGCGCATCTTGGGCGTCTCCAGAGGATCAGTGATCGTGGATGGTGATGTCAACCAGATAAGATGGACTAGTTAAGACTACTACCCCTCGTTTCATCGTGTAATAAAGACAGAATTACCAAATTTTTAAATTATCGTTTTTATTCCCATAATTTTCGTTCTTGATTAAATCACCTCGGCTGTGGAGCGAGTGGAAGTGGGCTAGTGGGTTCGGCACTCGTATATATGTCGCCTCCAGAAATAAATATACTCGCGATCGTTTGTGGGAAAAATCAATTTAATAGTAATTGTAGGGCAGCGGTGTTCTTGTTGATAATGAGAATGTACAGCACAGTCGGTCTCTGTGTAACTGTATATTACAAAGTTATGGTAAACACAATGTTTTTTTAATTAACCGTAATAATAATTGATGGTAATAATAATTGTAATGATAATAATAAGGCTAGCTACAACATGATCCCCTTATTGGACGATCATCCGATCCAACTGTACACTTTTACAACGTACTTCAATAATCGTCTAATTACATTAAACATTAATATAATTAGGTAATCGTTATAATTCCAACCTAATTAGAAGAATGTTACGACACGTAGGAGGGACCGCGCGCGCGCCTTTGTCCTTCGAGAAGCGAGTGCATTCGTACGTGAAAGAGTTTTGTGTCTAATCATCTAGCCGCAGTAGCAGTTGGCGCATCGAGTTCTTGAAGGACCAAGGCCTCTCTTTAGAAGTTTTTTTTTTAAGATATAAAGGCACTGTACACGTAAACATACAATAAAAGAGCGCTGAAGGCGGTCCTGGTGGTTCTTTTTAAACAGTAAAACGTGCCTGTTTAAAAATATCAGTATGATCTTTTATTATTAAGACGCTACACGCTTAAAATAGGGAGCGGTTTCCTTCGAATCTAACTGCATTGGTCAACCCTATTCTCTTGATATCTTACGTATAAGGAAAATATAGATGACTATTATTGGATGTGCAGAGGTCACGGTAACTATTAGAAGGAAATAATTGGTCAATGCGATCAGAAGTTAAGAAAACGCTCCGGTTAAAGGTGGGATCTGTTTATCACAATTTGGCAGTGAACGTTCTCACGTTAAAATACAGTTTTACAAGTTTAAGCTACGTTGTTTCCGCTATGGCTCGCTACGCTCCATTCGTTACAGACGAATTTGAAAATATTACTTTTTGTATTATATCCGCAGTTGCCCGGAAGAAAATAACTTCTTTTTTTCTTCTTCATGCCTGTTCATAAAAACCCGGTCACACGATGATTAGAGAATTTAAACTCTCGTAGATCGTTTAGCGAAAATAGGTTTTTGTATGTTCTGTTCCTCCGATCTTATTCGCTCGAACTATGCAAGTATGTGCGTGCGCTGCTACTCGGGGCCCGGGACTGTCTGTCAGGCTTGCCTGTAAAAACCTCGATCCCTTATGATACTATCTAATGTCTTGTGCACAACACTATATTGCGAAACTCCGTAAATCAAGTGTGGTGGTAGCTTCACGGATTGTTTGTATCAAAATACGAGACTTTTCGTGATTTGTGTACATGCACGGTAAACGGTTGCGTATCTGTTACAAGACGCAAGTATAATACAATTCGTGTCTTGCATTTCCTTGCCTCTAAAAAGTGGAGTATGTACAATTACTTACATTTCGTAGAACGATAAGTTAATACAGCTAATTGCCTATAACTTTGGATCCGAGTTCTGACCGACGCAACTACCTATGACGCAGTCATAGTGGCCGTGAGACTTTGTAAAGTGACACGCAACACGTCCTCAGAACTCGAAGCAAAGCTCCTATAGTATTAAGTCTGAACCTGATCGTTGAAAATAAACTTTAGATGTACTGTTCTTGTACCGGCTGAACCGCGAAATCGCATCTTCTATTTTCAGAGCCTTAAAACTCAATGTATGTTAAGAATCGTTATGAAACATTATTCACATAAAAATTCACCTGCAAATTTTCTAAATCCTAGCGCTTATTAATCACTCGCAATTATATTCCATTGCATTTCAATTCTACCTTGATTCTCAGAAATTAATCCCGAAAACACTTTGCGATCCCGTCTGTGAAACCATACTTCTATGAAGTATGGTTTGAAAGATTATTGTAGCTACTTTTAACATAATTCACCCTGACTCCAGCTACCGATGTATGTGTGCATAAGACATTTCCTGTCTTTCAGTATCATGATTTCCGGAAAATTTACGGTTTTTTCCATAGTGATTCGTTCGCAAGTTTCATAGCCTTTTGTCCTGCATCTCCGATCAGAGAATACGAGTTCCTCGTACACCTCGCGAACTTGAAGATTCGATTTATATATTACGTTTATCGAACGATTGAAAGGTTTTTTAATTCTACGGTGTGAAGTTACGATGTAAAATATTCAGTGGGATGGAAAACGACTGCGAAGTCTTCCTTCGTTACGGGCAGTTGTAAGATTTTCGTGTTACTTCGCATGGATGTATCGTGCCAGGGTCGACTTCCTCAAGCAATTGAAAATACGCTCAGTGAGCGTAAAAGATTCATCGAGTCTTGCGGGCTAATCTATTATCGCAAAATTATCAACATGTCAACTTTTCGATTCGAAATGCAATTCAACGACGAGCTATAATCCACCACAGATCGGGGGCCCGTTGGCGCGCATTGAGCATTCGCTTTAATTGCATCACACATCTACCTAATCTTACCCCTTACGCTAGAAATATTTATACACATTTAATAATCGTTAGTCAAATGTTGTCAAATCGGTTTGACGCATTGGCGATGACACGACAACACTTTCGACTGCCAATATCGTGCGTTTGAGATCATCACGTGTCTCTCCTCGAACTATACTCACGGGCCTCTTCCTAATATCGTAATAGATCGTCTAGCGCGTGTGTGTCTACCTCTTACTGACTGTAACAAAGCGCAGCCGTTCTCGAATATTACGTAGAAATTCTGTATTGCAATTTGGTGTAGAACCGCAAAGGTATAATCGCGTTCATAGAACAGGGAATGCCATTGCCGTCCGTCGTAACTATTGGATAGAACTCTAGCGTCTCTAAGTTTTCAAAAATACATCGCTACCCGGTGATCTTACGGCCGCTACGTATTTATATACCTCTCTCGCTCGCCTGATCTTTTTGTATCTTTTTCTCGCTTACACAATCATCTACAAACATGCATTCGCTCGCATTCTTCACGTCTAGCCCCGCTACCTTGCGAAAATACATCTGTTCGGCGGAATGAGGATTCTGATCATAAATACTCGTATGTGGTAAGTAAAGTTTGTTTCTGGCACGTACGTTTGACGCTGTTTAGACGCCAACTATCAATTGACGAGACTGAGTGAAGGTACGTTGCGTCCTTAAAATACGGCTACTGCATATCAGATGTTATGGGTCGGTGTTTCCCAAAACTTTAACTTCACACGAAGACTCTACCAGGCGCTAGTCGGTTCGAGACACTCCTACTTCAGGAACAATTGGGACTAATTGGTGCATGAAGTAAATTAACATTGGTGTGATATGGCTCTAAGTCACTCGAACGATGTACGCGATGAAACCCCGACTAATGCGTATGGTGTCGTCCGCAAGGTGTCTTCATTTCTACTCTTACCTAGAAAGTGACTACACCTCGTCTATTGCTATAAAAGTGGTGTTTTACGTTTTACTATACACATAGATTACAGCCACACCCGGCCTTACTCTTCGATTCATGGAAAGCAAGGTGTTTCAGCTTGTGTCGATTGAAGTTTCTCTTGGGTGCATGATCAACGATAGTTAATTAGATTGAAAAAGTCAACGCGCATTCGCAATCTTATTTGCAAAGCCTTCTCGAACATTGTACGAAACCGGCACCAGCGTGGCTCCCACGAATATCGTCGGAAGCAAGATATTCGTACGTTGTTAAACAACCTTGCAAATTTCATAAAAATCAATAGTCATATTCATTTCATTGTATACAAAAATGTACAATTACTTTTGAGCAGGTTCACTGTACTTACATTCGTACGAACTCTAATCCCATAGCAATAAATAATTACGTGCATCTGTTCATCAGGCAAATAAAAGTCTACAGTGTATTCATGATTGGCAGTGCTATCTGTGATAGTTTCTCTTGACTATGAAAATTTGCTTGCATTGATTTAGCTTATCGACCTTGCTAGGTATTCTTTATCAAGCTAATTCGAAACCACGGCATTGTACGGAATACGGAAACGCTGGAGTTGTCGTATGTAAGTCACTCTTCGGTTATTAAATTCGTAGAACGTACCAAACTTGGTAGCTAAACGTAATGCGTTGAATTACGAAAATGTCAACAGCTATCCGGCAAAAGGATTAAATGTACCGCATGAGATTTACACATGAAACGCAGTCTTCTCTCGTTTGTATAGCTCAAAGGTACACCTGAGAGCTAAATGATACTTTTTTTAAACGCTCTGCACAGGATTCAGAACTCCCGCAAGAATTCAAAGATATTAAACTAATTATTTGTACAAATAACGCTAACTAATTCTTAGGGCGATTTCTAAACCCCAATTCTCGAATCTTGTGCGTACGTCAAAGTAATTAGGATGTTAGACGATCAGCGTCATATGATCCAACGCATCAAGACATCTGATTTTACGTATAAACATAGCTCCCAGGTACCATGGTAAAGCTTATAGTATAAGACTAACACAGACATTGAACTCTCAAAGTCACTGCAACGTGCCTAAGAAGTCCAAGTATCTGTGTTGCATGTAGCCTCAGGAGGACTGATTAGACTGAGCTGATGAAGGCGTGGCTAGAGACATTTGTAAAGCGAACCCATCATAAACGTCCATTAAATCACGCATACGGTATTCTTCTAGACAAACGAAGCCTTCTAACGATGGAGACTGCTTGCGGGCGCAATCCATGCAATGAACGACGTGTCGCTTCTCTTGTTCTCTTATGAACAGGATATTGAAAACTTCGATCTGGAAGGAATACAAAGAATATTGTAAAACCATAACTTAATAGATGTAATAATTATATAACAATGCAACTTTTTGGCTGTAATATCTTACCTCACACTGACCGCAGTAATGTGATGCTTCGTTCTTTCCCCGTCCGTGGAAACGAACTTCGACACCTTTGCTTTTAACGAATTCTAATATTAGGCAACATTGTCTCATCGTCCTCAGGAGACAGTTCTTGATTAGCTCAAAGAGTCTCGGATCAGATACTTTGATATTCCGAGCTAAGTTCCACGAGAGATGAACCATTGGAACTATGGATTTAAAAGATTGCAATTTATTCCACTCGTAACGTTCTATTGCAAGCTGATACTGTCGGGCCGTCAAGGGGCCCACATTCCAGGCAATATTGTTACACCATCCGACGGCTTGAACCCAGTGGACGCAGCCTATAAAATGCAAACAATGCTTAGTAATTTTCATGATATCAGAATCAGTTTCAGGAAATGTAAACATAAAAAAAATGCAAACCAGCATTAACCCAAACGAGGTCCCCAGGCCTTTGCAAGAACCTGTAGACAGGAATGTTTTCCTCGTACAGATCTTCCAGTGATGGCCACCAACTACCGTGCAGGTAATTGATATTATTCCTCTCGCAAAGTGCGCAAATGACGCCCCAGTACGCGTCCGGCACGGCGAACCACTCGCAATCTCCTGGTCCAATATTTATATTAATGGAACAGAAATTATTATTTTCTTGATGTCCTGGTGTCCTACTTCCAGGTACCTGTAAGCAATGGTCGCGGTGTAAGTACGTTATCAATGCTCACTTGAACAATCTGTCTAAAAAAAGTGAATGAATACCTTCATGTACAGTTGGACCGTGTTCATCCCAAGAATGACATGGCCTACATGACTGAGCATATTCCCAGCCGACACGACTCTCGCAAATGCCGGGAGCTTCATCAGCTCTTGCAATTGCGGTTTCCATTTTCTCTCATCCGACAAATCTACATTGGTCCCAAACCGCAACATCTTCGAGCCCGGTCGGCCAGCAAGACCAAAAGCATTCTTTTTCCTCCTGACCACACCTGTACTGTCCTTTGAATCCGAGTCGGATAAATTGGACGCGTGTATGCCTTGGGCCTTCTCCCTCTCTTCCTTTAGGCTTTCCTGAAAGCTTGAAGCCTGATACTGCGCGTACTTCGCGATCGTCGTATGGCTTCTGTGACTGATGCAACCCCAAACTTTTCTCCCCATCACGGGATCCCAGTTCTCGTCGCTGGTCTGCTGCATCTGCGTTCTCACCTCAATCGAGTGATCGGGATTCGCCTCGACCAGTGTCTTCGTCGAGAATAATCCCAGATCCAATTTCAGCGCGGCTGCCAGACCGCGGATCACAGCAATTGGATGCTTCAGGCAGAACTCCTGCAGTTGTGGGCTGAACGCGTCCTTCTTATTCTCTAAGTACACGCTAGGCGTTGGTGGCAGAAGTTGCTCTTTTGTTAGTCTCTGAGTCGGTGGGTCGGGCGGTGCAGGTGGTGGTGAACGATCGCTAAGTATTGAACAGTTTGGCACTCCCTTCAAGCCTTGTCCCTTGCAAGCGTCAATTAAACACTTCGAATCCATCTCTATACTTAGCTCCTGCTCCAGCTGTGATTCGCACAAACTCTCAAGTTTGAGAACGGGTTCTGATCGCGGAGCGGATTCGTTCTTGGTCGTACTAGAAGTCGCTTCGCACTTGACAGTCTCGACGGGAGGCGTAGGGGTCTTCGCGTCGTTCTTCTCGTACGTATCTGTTTTCGAAGTGGAGGAAGGCTGAGTGTCCTCCACTTTCTCTAATTTCACTTCCTTGATCTTCTCAGCGTTCTCTTCCAAATTAGACGGTGAGAATGGGCCTGAGCTCAATGTGCCGTTGTTGAGAATATTCGGACTTTCCTCCTTAACTTCCAAGTCTTCGGAACCAAAATGTTTCAACAAATCTTCTGCTAAAGAGGTCGCGATGTCCTTTTGCGACAAGAGTGCCTGTAACTCTTGATCGGTCACCCCCAGGTCTTTGTTGCCTGCGGATCCTTCCGGATAGTTGCTCGTCGTCGACGAGATCTGAGTGTAACCCTGAGCGGTGTATTGATTAGGCTGGTACTGGTTGAACTGGCCGGGAGTTAATTGCCTCTGGGGATAGTTTGGATCGGAAGCAGATTTGTAAGGCATTCCTGGCGTTTGTGTGTTTCCGGTCGCCGCGGTATTATAGCCCACATTGTTATCGGAGAAGCCCGTCTGTAATGCAACGGTTCCACTTTGTTGCAACTGGAACCAGCGAGAAATCATTTTACACCTCCTCCAGCTACTTTCACCCATTTGGGCACGATAATGTCAACGAGAAATAATACTCTACCGGCTGCTGAGGGATGCCGTAATTCTTAATGACACCAGGCTGCCCTAGCTGACCTTGACCGTATCCCGAAGGATATCCAGGCTGGCCCGGTCTCAAGCCTCGCTGCGCAGCCTGCTGTTGCTGCAGTCGAATCTGTTGCTGATGCTGCTGCATCACTCTATACTGATGCTGCAACTGAGCGAGCAAACCCTGCTGCTGGGGTGTTAGGCTCCCGTGGTTTTGCTGGAGGAACTGCATCATCTGCAGCTGTTGCGACGTAAGGTAAAATGGCGCTGGCCTCTGTTGGGAGCCCGGGGGTATTTGCTCCTCTCCCGGCTGAAAAGGAGGGTGCAAATTATGTTTGGAATCCCCTCTCTTCATTAAGTTTGCAAAGCAAGCCGTCTTTCGAACCTACCTTGAACCTTTTTGTATTGGGATTCTGGCCTTGCCCTTGCGGGTACGGAGGTGGTGGGCCGGAAGGGGTATTGCCGTACTTGTACCCTGGACCACTAGGCGGTTGTTGCTGTTGCTGTTGTCTACTAGACATCTCGGCACTTATGGGCAAGTTCCAAGCCTCCTCTATAGACGGCAATTGCCGTCTCCTATTGCCAAACAAGGAACGGCCCTCATTAAAGTATCGCTTTTTCCACCCACTGTTTTTTCCGCCACTACTGGCAACGCTTCGAGAAATATTGTTCGGAGGCCTGATCTTACTTGGTGGCGACAGAAGGCATTGGTGCTTGGCTCAGATGACTTTGCAGGAAGTTAATACGCTGCTGTAGCGAAGGGTTCATCGGAGTATTGCCGCCGGACTTAGCACCGCCGAGAGCTGTCGGTGAGCCCGTGCAATTTGGGGTATTGTTATTCCCCCTGGTAAACCAAACAAATCTCTTTACTGTCCATCGCATAAAGTAACACAATTATTAATCAAGGTACAGTTTTCTCAAAGATTTACCTGGACGCGTTAACGTAGCAAGCTAGTGCGTCTTTGGGCTGACTAACACTCTCATACAAAATGCCCAGATTAGTCCACGCAGCCGAATGCGACTTGTCCAATTGCACCGCACATATGTAGGCTTGAAGTGCGTCCATAGGCTGGTTTTGCTGCTGATACAGGACGCCTATACTGCACCACGTGTCAGCATTGCCTTCCGACTTTTCAACGGAGTTCCTGGAACAATCGTCCCTAATTAGCCGTCGCTTCTTTTCCGGCTGATTGCAGACTCGACGATCAAACGACCTTCTTGGCAAGTGCCTTACCTGTACGCGATAAACGCATCATGGACTTTCCCGGAAGCGGCGAGGCAACGTCCCAGCAAGTAAAGGCTCTGTCCGCTCTTCGGCTCGGCCTCGATCGACTTCTGCAGGCAGTGTATCGCAATCGCTTGCTTCTGCTGTCTCGTTATACCGAGGACGTTGCAGTCAACAACGTGGTACATCCATCCTGCAACAGCGGAGGGAAGAAAGCGATGTCAATCGGGCGTGCAAACTCTCCTACGATCGCTCCATCGCCACTAGTTTCACACGCGGTCGAGCGGAAAACGCGACAGAGCATTATTCCACGCGCCGAGCAATTTCGCCATGCGGAAACAAAGCGAAAACCAACCTCTCGCGAGTAGACTGCCCTTCGACTATTAAAACAATAATCCCTCTGACAATAAATAATCCTGGCAGAAAACCTACACGATATCTGCGCCACTCCACTGTCGTCTTCGCCACTCGAGTCACACGCACGGACACTTTGTACCGGTAGATTTTCGTTTAAGAAAGAAACACAGGCACAATGTTAATGGAAAACGCAGAAGTGCTAGATGGCACGTAGACCGACACAAAGCGAGCACTGAGATCGGTAGGGGAACGTAAGAGGAGTGAACGCGTACACCGGCCGATTCAAAATGAAATTCAGGAAGGTACGGGGGTCGGGGTCGTCCCGGCGCTCGGTGCGAATGGAGCGAGGAGCGTGTTGGCTCAGCGCTAGACTAGTACGGAACTGAATAGATTTTCGCAGGTACGGTCTAGGGTAGCTACTTCTATTTCTACTTCCCCCACGAGCCGGGCTCGAATTACAACCCCCTATAAACATAGGCGTAGAAGCTGCAATCCTGGAGGAGGGCACCGGGACTCCTAGGATCGAGAGGCCTACCGGGATACTCTCGTGGGAAATACCATGGGGTGGGCCAACTTCTCGCCTCAGTTTTACCCAGTAAAGCTCTCCCTTCTACGAACCTACCGACAATATATATCTTATGCTAAACGAGCTAATCTTAGATGTTGTTAACTTTATCTTGCAAACGGGATAATCTACCGCGTCTCTAGAAACCAATTTAACTAGATCGGGATTGTGGGAGAATTCATTTAGGCGATTAAAAATGACTTGCTTCATTCCTATTGATTAATAAAATTAGAGTCACTCTCCAGGGTATTATTTTAGGAAATTTTGTAACTTCATTCTTCATGGACCGATCTGCATTGAAATTTCGAACAGATACTAATGAAACTATTCTCGAAAGACTGTTCTGCATGTCAGGTTTTGAAAAATGGTCTCCCATTTAAGAAAATAAAGTATGTAGCAAAATAGCATGGACAGTCCTACGGGATAAAAATCGATGATTTTTCCCTACAACTACTTTAATCAGCTATTAAAAGCAGCGCCAATGGCTTTAAACAAAAATAGTAAAATAAATGTTTAACAAGCAATGCTCAAACTTCAGGGTATAGTGTACTTGACAGGAAGAGTAATACGACTGAATTAGGAAAACCAAGTATCATAATACGCCAATTGGGCACACACAGCAAATTTTGCGATTCTACATATTTCGGCGTGTGTTTTTAGCTCTGCGCTGAATGCAATCCTGCGATCCTGTAATCACAGAAGGGAGTTGCGTTACCTTTGATTGCACAGAGTACCAGTGGTACCTGGCAAGGATAAAAGCTGGTTTAATATCGGCCGATCTCCGTGCCTCGATCGGCGTCATGTTAATCCTCGTCGTTTCTGGCCCACCCTCGGACAGAGCTCATATTCCCCGAATTAAACATCCCCCGCGGGAAGTCGCCCGCTGTCGCAACAAGTTGTTGCGCAGTTGTAGAACGTGATGTTAAGTCCCGAGAATGTAATCAAGCGTGCGGAATTAGCGGGCGCTCGGTTAATAGGTGAGCGGACACTAATTTGGAGTTGAAAGTTACTTGATAGTGTGGTTAGGTTAATTTTAGATGATTTTTCCCTTTCGTATGAACATCTTGTTGCTGTGGATTTCATCCAAACTAGAATACGAGTCGATTTTGTATGTTGCGAAATTTATAACTCTCATAACGATTTAGCTGGGCCTTGACTTCGGGAGAAATGATTTAGGGGATGTAAAATATTCAGATTGATCTCTACGAACTTAATATTAATTATTAGTAAATAACTAATATTATGTTCGTAGATTAATATTTAGTAATATAATCCTTGTACTATCGAATGAGCAACCCAACCAACAATAAAAGAAATCTTTACCGAGCGATGCTCGCTCGGCCAGGTACTTATTAAAACTCTCGCAAGTGGAAGCTCCGAGGTCCTCTCCGGGGTCGCATTGTCCCCCCAGGTACGCGGTGTAAATCCTCCGGCCTGTTTAGATCGTCACAGCCGATTGCTTTATAGCCTCCTCCCATGCGACGGGCCAAATCCCAAATCCTCGGGGTGAATCGGAGAGCGGTCGTCGATCTCGGCCGGCAGCCAGCTTTTTACGGCGGCAGTGCCGCTTTCGACAATGGGCCGGCAAGGCCCCGGTGCTGGAAAGGGGCCGAGCGGGCCCCATAAACCGCCTTCATAATTCCTCGCGGCCCTACTCGCCGTCGCGTTTGCGGTGCAATTACACGGACGTATTCCCTCGACCGGCGCTCAAATCACTTTGGGCCCGGTGGGCCCTGGGCTTCCTATGCTCGCAATCTGAGTGGGAGAAAGGGGGATTGACGGACCCGCGACGGAAAAGAGGAAGAGGCGGCCAGCGGCAAGGTTGCACAGAGTGTGCGACAACTAACTCGCGAAAAAAGGAGGAGTGCATTGAACCGGCCGGGCAGTCTGGACACGCCAGAAGCCGTAAACAGGTTGTAAAGGAGCCCGTACCGTTTGGGCCTCGAGAGAGCCACTGCGTACCAATACTCCTAAAGGTACAGGCTGATTCATTTACCTTCCAATAACCACGGGATGTTACTGGATAATTATTAAACTGTGGATATTTGCACAAAGAAGGCTATTTCAGATTACGAAAAATTTGTAATATCTGGTGAAACCGTACAAATTCTGAATTCAGATCTACAGTTGTCTCTCATATTAACAAATGATTTAATCCACTTATCCCAGCCGACGTATTGAAATAGACAATATAACAATAAAAAATGGTGATTGCATGAGAGTGCAACGTCTAATAATAATGAATCATTATTAGTTATTCTGCAAGATAACAGTATGTTACAATTCGTAAGATGCCAAGGACAGTTGGGAAACATTGTGTTTCAATGTATGTATTGAAAAACAACTGAACGACCCTGTACATACACAGTCTCTCCTCCCCCTCTTTCTCAGGGCAATGTTCAGCATCGTAAAATGCACCCCTGAGAAACGGTGCTTGCGGGTTGAGCTCTCACTCAAGCGGCCCCGTTACGAAATCCCCGAATTTCCAGGCAAACTCGCGTGTAACATTGTATTTCCAGGTGACTTGGCGGCGAAGCCGATCGGACAGCGGCGTATAAGTTGTCGATGCCGGTGAAAAGCGCCATGTTAACTCACGGCAACGTGGGTTCGGGCGTACTTGGATACACACCTTCTACTTTACTCTCTGCTACGCCGCCCTTCCACTCGACTTGCCGATCGCGCCCGCTCGGCACAATGTATGCAGACGCGCGCGCGGCGTATGTACTGGGGCGGAGGAGAGCGTGAAGTGTCATGGGGATTGATCGTTATTAGTGATGACGATAAAAAGGTAGAAGGTGCGTGCGGAAATAATGTCGGGACGCATCGGGCGCGCGTTGGTGCGAGATGGATTTCGCATGACGTTTTAACACTTTAGGGATCGCGGCGCCGAGGTTTGCTCCTTTTGCTCTTCGGCCACTCTGCCATAAATGCTTATTAAAATATACTGTTGAAGAAAATCGACTTTTGAGAAAAATGGGATCCAAGTTTCGAGTATCCGTTAATTGTAATCTAAGTTGTATAAATTAAGTGCAACATCATTAATACATATATCGGATATCGGATGGGAATCTTCGGGTTATATTCTTGAAACTCCAATCTTTGCGAAAATGCGAGAAAAAAATAGATTTTCTGATATTTTCTCGGTGGATGCAATTCCGGAAGAGGAAAGCGGCCACGGATTTTCCGCGCAAATCCAATTAACGGGTCGGGTTGATTTGAAATTTAAAATATATCGAAACGAGTAGACAGGGTTGGAGTCGAGAGGGTTTAATGAGGAGCTGGAGTATATCGAGCGTTGGCCCACATTTTTCCCATTTAACCGGAAATTCGTAATCTGCCACACAAAAGGAGGATTGGCAAACCGGGCGCTCGTCTCATTTTTCCTATTATCCCTGCAGCCGGAGAGTGAAAGTGGTGCTCCACTTTTCCCCGGACAATTCGATGACCGAATACATCGTTTCCCCTATCGACCTTTCATTTCGACCGGCGACAAGTGCGTGCAGATTGTGTCGGATTCAACCTCGCATTTCACCTTTGACCGCGCTTTGTGGCAAACCGAAGAGTTCAATACTTTCTACCACAGTTAATATATTCTTATCAGCAATTCTAAAGCGATCGAAAGACGAAACAAGATTCAACTATTCAAGCAATTAAACATTTCCTCATCTCCAATTACATTTCTTACATCCACGAGCCTTGCGAAATCCTATTCACATCTGCCACTTTCTAGCCGGGCTAATTACCCGAGGGCAATTAAACCCATCCCAGGGACGATATTCGGCGCGAGGAGTCTAAGAAAGAGGAATTCCAGGCAGACTAATCCCCATTGCGTCCGCACCAGCACCATAAAACCCCAGCAACAATCTTCTCCGAACCGAGGGATCCTTCAAGGTGTACAACAATTTCCCACGAAATCCCGTGTTTCCAAGCGTCGAGTGACAGGGAAAACTCGAGGATAATCCCCGGAAATTCACCGGCCGGCCAAGCATTACAACCACCAACCACCCTCGCGAAGGTATTCCGGCGACGACGAGCTGCCCTCCGCTTCGTCCGCTTCCAACTCCGAGCGGCAGTTAAAAGTATCGGCGTGCAGCATCTGCCGGAGCAGCCGGCGAAATGGCAACCGGCTCCGTCCTCTCCCTTTCCCCGCCGCGGAGAAGAGGCCGATAAAGTCGCCAACGCGCGGCACAGCCGCGTGACATTGTCCGAGTGGCGAGGGAAGTTGGGGTGGTAGTCTTGGAGGTGGAATTGAGATTCGTAGCAAGAGAAAGAATCCTGTCGAGGAAGAGGAAGGAAGAGAGAGAGAGTGCGGTTCCCACAATCTCGTCTGCCTGGGGATCTCCTACTTCGACTGCTCCCTCTCTCTCTCACCCTTTAACTTCCTCCCCTGTTTCCCTGATTCCCTCTCGCTCCGATCCAGCCAAACACGGCTCACCCTCTTCCTCGCTGCACACACCCTTCCTCAACCCCGGAATGCCCGCCCCTTCCCGGAATAAATCAATACACGTGTCTGCCACTCGGCGTACCCCGACTCTTCCCCAGGCCGAATTCGGGGAAGCCAACGTTCGCCGATTGCCGCCACTCTTTCGGGAAAGCGGTTCCTACACTCTCTTTTCGCGTATGTATGCATGTACTTAGGTGCGTGCATTGAAGGAGAAAGAGAGAGAGAGAGAGAGAGAGAGAGAGAGAGAGAGAGAGAGAGAGAGAGAGAGAGAAAAGGGAAGGGAGATAGGCTAAGGGTCGGCTTTAATTAAGTTGGACTGTTGCTCGGCTTCCTCTTCTTTGGGAACGATGCCAGAATACTGACACTGGTCACGTGTTAAAGGGAAAACATTCGGAGGTCGATTGTACCGGGGATTATACAGGGCGGTTCACTTGTGATTGAAACCGAACTTGATATGCACTGGCCCTGATAATAAATTATTTAGGAATTTTAATTATACATGAACGCCTTCAAAGTATTGTGCACTCGCAACTGATAAAAAGTAGGGACGCCAGCGCAGATTCAAATGCAAGTGTACAATTGAGGGTAGTGAAAAGGAAGAATTTTGTAGGAATTTTAAAATTAGTTAATATTGAACAGGTTAAACCAGTTTGTCAAAATGTTTATCAAGATTATTCTCGTGGGCATAATTGCCACGGAGTTTCGTGGAATAAAATGATTTCCTGAGACCCAAGCTTGGTTGGCCGAGATTGCGCGTTCTTCAACGAGAGCCGCAAGGTATTACGGCAGAGTGGATTGCAGGGAGGCGTGCGCCCGGCAAAAGTGCGCCAGGTGCCTCGCGTTTCATTCGCTTTAATTGCGATGGATAGATACGCCGAGTTGCGATGGGTAGTTGGTAGTTGGTCGGTTAGTGTGGGTTGCACTCACCTAATTGGCGGCAAATGTCGGCCTTCAGGTGAGAAGGCAGCGCCTTTTCTTTCAGCAGGCCCTCGTAGTGCTCCTTCGCCAGCCGATACTTCCCCTGAACCTCGTGCAGGTGCGCGATGTGGAACTTTACTGGAACAGGTAAACCGAGAAATTTAGACCCTGGCGCGCTCCCCTCCAACCCCTTCGTTAGTCGTCCTCGACCTATCATGCCAGACTGACCGGGATTACACTAGCTTTACTCAACCCAAGCACGAAGCCAGTCTTTAGAACTAGATGGGCGCAAATTGTCTTGGAACTGTCAGGATTAGAAATCCTAGGATTCGGAAATCCTGGGATAGTCTGGCATGGTAGGAAATAGTCACGAAAAAGTTTGTGAATCAAGCATTTTCTTAGTATGGAATTGGTGTTGGCACTAGAACTCTACCGATGGGTTCTGGTACGTTTAGGTCAACGATTGCAAGAAAACTAACAGCATGATTTTAATAAATTCATAGATAATAACTGTAACACCCTTTAATTCGACGGACTTGGTAGTTCCAGTGTTAATACAATCATATTTCCACGCGTCACTGTATTATTGTAAACTCCGAGTCTTTTTGGATTTTAAATACTTCCTGGAGGAATTACATTACTGGAATTTATTTAGATTTAAGCACTTTTGTCTTATTTTAATTACCAAGACACCCGATGAAGTTATTTCTTGCAAAGAATTTAAATAATCACTCGAAAGTTGACCACTGGAAATACATACTTTCGTCAATGAGCACCAGATCTTATTAATAAAACACAGTACACATATACGTGGCAAGTCAACTGCAATAACTTGGCAAGCCAGTTCTTTAACAGCAGCAACTTATCACGAGTTTATCTGCGGAGTGGTAGCGGGCGCACAAAATAGATACACAGCCGGCAGCTGCACCGACGAAAATGAGACTGACCTGGAGAGCAGCATCCACTCTCCGGCACACGCTGCTCTCGGAGAGCAGCGGCGTCACTTTACAGGCCAACTTCCGCCAGGATGTGCTTCTCTTCCTGGCAGAGAGAAGCTCTGGCACGTCTGCCTCGCGCGGCGAGTGTCGCCGGGGGAATCACTCGTGTTGCGAGAATCGCATTTGAATATCTCGTGAATCAGCGAGTCTCGCGTGACTCAGCCGCGGGAATCCGCGTGAATCTGTAATGCCTGCGCAACCGGTAAGCCTCGATAGTTTCCCGCTCGATTCGAGAGAATGCATCAGCAGGTGTTGATGCTCCACCAGGCGCAATCCTACTGGTTCTATACTGGGATTCCGGAATTGATACCTTCTCCCCGCAGCTGTGCCCGTGACTCACTAGTACTTCCCGGTAATCTAAAGTATAGCGCAGATAAAATTAGAGCCGCACAACTATTCCCCTGGGTCCGCGAAACTATTGATCGACCGATAACACACTTCGCGGCTGCTTTCATTCGCACTTTAAATCGCAATTTTACTAGCTGATGAGTGCCCATAAAACTGTTAAGGTTTATTCAAATTTTTCAAATAATTCACACTTCAAACCATAATTCTCGTAGCTAATAAGTCGCATAGAAAACTGGCGAGATTTAATTGATTCCTGATTTTGCGTAACCAAATGTTTGAGTAGAAAGATCTGCGGATGAAATTCGATTGGGATCCTCTCGAGTCGATCGCGGAAACTGCCGGCAACAGGCGTTCCCGCACAATAGCCGGCAGACAGTGCGTTAACGAGAGGATTCTGGATGCTGTTCCATCAGGAAGCGTTTGAATAGCATCCGGGTCGATTGTTAAACTCGTCCGTATAAACGGACGCGGCCCTGACACTCCCACATATGTGGTACTTGTTTCCAGGAACCCGGTGCTTCGCGCGCTGCGCAGCCGAGATAAAGTCATTGGCCCGACGTGTTCCGATATCCAGCGGCTCTATGTCAATCCCCGAAAACTGGGTCAAGTTCGGGAGCCAGACGCCGACGGGAAATTGGCTTTCCACCCGGACGAGGCTCGAGCAAATATTTCTCTTTGCCCATTAATCAAATTCAACATAAAAATGCCAGCGTTCGTCGAAATTGACTTGGAAATTGTTTTGCATTCAAGTGAAATGGATCGAATGAGAAGATTCTGTTGCAAAGAGCATTTTCGTTGCAATCTCAAGTGAAACTCGTATAACACAGTTATATCAATTAATTAAATCTAATTTTTCATCGTGTTTTTCGATACTTTTTTGTATGACTGACAGGTTTTGCCTATGTCGCACGTATAAAAGTTGCGAATTTCAAAGTCGATTAACTGAGAAACCGTGTGCTGTCGCATTCAATAGAATTTTACCAGTAGTTACAAGAACGTATAAAGATTAATATGTAAAAGTTCAAAGAAAATCCTAAGAACCGTGGTTTTCTTTATCAACTCCTTAACAGATGATACCACAGAATTGGCCTGAACGATATCAGTCATTTACGAAATCTAAGCAGAAATAATTATCGACATATCCCTGGATATCCCTGGAGATTGCCACTAATCCTCATAAACTGGAATTACTCCGAGCTCCAATTATCCTCATCGTTCGCGCGTTTATCAGACAATCTCGGACTAGACACGTAGCCACGATGCAGCGATAAGTTCTCTGCTCGGAAAGTGCTTACCAAGAGGCGATAAAACTTATCGTGGGAACCCGCTACCACTGTCGTTGCAGCCGTCTGGAAAAAGGGGTCAAGTTCGAGAAAGAAAGTGAGCCGGAGATGCTCGTGCCGGGATGTCAAGGCACCCGGCGATTCCTTTTATCTGTCGTCAGACTATTCCAAGTATCGATTTCCAAGAGGATTAGCCGTCGAGAGTGAAGTATTGAAGTCACGCACTTCACAGGACGTCTAATAAAACTTAATTCAAAAAATAATTGACCAACTCAGCTCTTGGAACTTTCTACTCGTTTAGAGTGACTGCTGGTATTATTAGAGAAGTCTGAATAAAAGTTCGCTGTCTAGTTATTATTCAGTATGTATTCTGGAATGGCGAAAACAATGTCGACAGTCAAAGTTTCACGAGTCGCTCCCGAAGAATTAGGACTCAATGCTATAACATTGTTACTATCCAATTCTGTTTCGAAAGACTGTCAAAGTTGGACGGCTGCCGGCTGAATTTCCGAAAGAAGAGAGCGACGCCCCGCGCCCGAGGGGTCTCGAACGATTCGGCGCGGACGATAACTGTGCCACAATGTATGAATTATGCAAATCGGAAACGAGGAATACTTAAACGAGGGAGCAACATGTGGCCCGCTCGCTTTCGACGGCTAGCGCGCTCGCCGGTAAGGTTACGGTCGCGGCAGCTGCTCGCACTATTCCTTAAATCAATGGTTGCATTGGAGCTCGCGCGCGCGCAGGCGCGCCTTGCAGGGTGGACGGTGAAAAATCGAGGCTCACTTTCAAGCTTGGAGAAGGAAGCAGGTGTAGTGGCATCGATCAGCGCGAGTGTCAGGTGCTTCAAGGCGGCGTCGAAGTCAGCGTGGACCTTCAGCATCAAGCCGAGCCGTAGGTGAACCTCGCAGGCCCGTGGAAATCCAGGTTCCACCCATAGCACCTGCTGGAACGCCTTTATGGCCCTGCAACAAGAACAAAGTCCAACTGTTAGGTAATGCATTACTCTCGGCACACTATTGTATTTTGTGGAGTAAAATTAGAAATAGGACGCATCATATCGTATAAGAGTTCGGTTTACTTGCAGAACTTGATATTTTTATCCTGGGACTTTCTCCCAGCAAGACAGAATTGCAAAAATTGCTAAATTGCATCTACAGTCTCGTACCAGAGACTTAATCTTAAGCATTGATGGCTCACCCATTATTGCCGGGATATACATAGACGGGCCTATAAATTAAATTTCGTAAAACTGATATTATAGATCAATAATTTGAGGTGGAACAACTGACAGCTCGCAGATGCGAAACCCCCTCATTATCGCAACTCAGAACGGCATTGTCAGGTCGTCGTGTACGACAAATGGGCGTAGCTTTCGAAACGGGCTCTCGTGTCCGGTAATAGTGGGTGCGTGTGCGAAAAGATGGGCAGGAAGTGGTCGCACCGTCGTCACGCAAACGTCCTGCCCAACAAGGAGAAAAGGGAGTGCGAGAAAAACCGCAGGAAGCCGCGTAACAATAACAATTGTGCCTTTGAAAATGAGTGGTTGGGAGTGTGCACCTGCGCGTCTCGTCCTGGCGTCGTCAGGGCGACTCCGATGCTGCACCAGCGAACCCCCAATCAATATGTATTGTTTGTCATCAGTTTATTCATTACCTCCCCGAATTATTAAATTGCAAAATTATACACGTCGCCCTTGCAGTATGTAAAGTGAATGTGCGAATAAATAACGCACAAAAATGAAGTCATTGAAATTCTCGTAGATTCATTCGTTAATTTATTCAAGTACTAAAACAATCCTCGCCACTTCGGAAAATATCTGATGAATGATGATGTTGCAGTTAATGCTTGCAATTTAAGTAATATTACAATGTATGCATTATAAAATGTTTCAATATCTGATTATACGATACTTTAACAATTACGATTCCAACAGCAAGTGAAAATTCGGCAAATTCGAAAGCCCGTACTTCATAAAACCAGGGAGCTTCGCTCGCGAGACATAAACCGCCAGCGAAATACCGGGGTTGTACATCGGTGCTATAAAATCGTCGGATGTCACTCGCATGGAAACACCAGAAACCCCCGAGCAAGTGGTGAATCTAATTTTTCGTCGACGGTGCGCAGTGGTCAGTCGGACAGCTTTCCAATTGCAGTTGCATACACTCGTGGAGTTCGGCGAGAGCCGGCTGGGCCGCAGCCAATGTCAAACCAGCGTGCGCAGACACATCGGCCAATGCAACAGAGGGAAAGAGAGGAAGAGGACCGTTTGAAGTTCACTGCGGCCTCTCCGCGGCGAGTGCAGGCAAAGTCTGCATGAGCGGCCCGTACACGCAGATTCTATCTGTGGCACGCGACACACTTTCGAGGCAGGTTGCGGCACACTTTTCTGGTTGTAAAACCGATAGCGTAACAGGTCGCGCCAGTATGCAACAAGACGCGCTCCTCCGGCCCAAAATAGCACGGTCGTTCTTCCCTTCTTTCAAGATTCGAACACGCCCTCGGGACTTTGAGTTTGCGATTAAGGTGATTCGTTTTTGGTCTAAACTGTAGAATTAGTCATCATTTTCGAGATTTAATTGCTCAATTAGAACAACATGATTGGGTGTCAATCTTTTTTCTACATGTCAACAAGTAAACATATTTGTGGAATTAATAAACGTACTTCAAAGACGGGGCATTGCCGATTAAGCATGGTATCAACTATTTGAAAAATAAAACAGTATCATAACATTATCACGGACAAAGTTCTGATGTTAAATAAATACGAGAACTCCCAGTACTCCTCGCGGAGATATCTCTGGCCAAAGACATGAAACAGATCCACAGCGCTAATTGAGAGGCTGCTTCCTTTCGAAGTTGGTTAAAACCGAAGAGATCGGGACGCCGACAACAATGCAAAAGAAGCCTAACGAGCCAATGGAGCGTAATTGAATTAGCGGAGCGTAGTGAGTCGCCCGGTCGGATCATTAGGACTCGTCTGCGTAGAGTCGAGCAGTCTGGCCGCGCTCGAATGCAAAGTGCGAGGGGGGTCGCTGGTGTGTCAACGCGGTTTAACGGGAAGCGGAATATAACAACGAAATCCTACCACAATGCTAGGCGGCTTCGTGATGGAAATCGAGCTCTCTCATCGTCCGCGTTATTCCAGGCCCGCAGCGTTAAGCTTTGCAATGCAAATTCCCGACCGTCCGAGCCTCGCTCGCTCCGCCTGCTGGCTGAAATTCAAAAAGCCGAAGGCGAGCCTTGCAACCTCCGCCGCCGCTTCGCTCACTTCCTATCTCCGCAAAAGCGGAAGTCGTTCCCGGCGCGGCTTGGAAAGCCGAGAGCCTCACTTTACGAAGTTTGCGAGAGCCGCCGGGATTCTCGGGGACGAGGCGACGGCCACTTCGCTAGGGAGTTCGGCAGGGTTTCCCGGTGGTGAGTGGAGGAGGCTCCAAGGGGAAGGAACCAAGAGGTGGACATCGAGGATGTTCCGCAATGCGGAAATGCATTGCGTAATGCGAGCGGCCTCGGCGGACTTGTGTGACTGACGCACGTATGAGCTTCTCTTCTTCTGGTGCCACGCAAAGTCTACGCACCAGCACCTGGCCGCCAATGGAGTTAGCGCACGACTCGACCTTGTCGAGCTAACGTCATCACGCTAACTGCAGTGATACAGAAAAAACTGGCTTCTAAGCATAGTTCTGTGAAATAAAGGCTTCGATGTCAGAATTCAACGGAAAAAACTGGTCTTGCTTATGAGCTGAGCTAAAATAACCTATGAGGCAAAAGAACTAGTAAAGAACTAACAGAAATAAAACTCTGACGTTTTTAAATATTATTATAGAACTATGGATTTATATTAACAGTTTACGACAGAATTTGTCTAGTTGCAAAAATTGAAGGCAACTTATCTGATCTTTGGAAAGGAGGGAAATGATAGCGACAGCGGTAATCGAAGTGCTAATCACTTGAAATATCAAAGTCGTAAAGATCCTAAACTCGATTCCAACATCATTGGGCCAAGTTCCCTGTAAAAAGAGTCGGTAAAAGCCCGGAACGGTGGGCGTTCGTCACGCGGCACAATTGTTCGGTTCTAAGCTAGCGGAAGTAATGAGAGCATTAATTTGGCCGGGCGACTGTTTAATTGGAACACGATCCGGGAGCACAATAGGCATTGGACGGAGGAAGATGGAAAGCGAAGGAAGAGGGGCCGAGCGAGAGGGAGAGAGGAAAAGAAAGGTGGCCTCTCAGCGGAGTGACGTAAAGCCAGTAGTAAATTCATTCATAAGGAGTTCATTCATTGCCTCATTCACTCGCGTTTCCTTTCGGGGTTCGTTGTCTTCGGCAATGAGTCACTGCCGCGAGCGCGCCTTCCCGGAGAAAGAGAAATGTCAGTGACTCGCTCTGGGCTCGCTTGCGAAATATTCCCCGGCACCAATCGGCGCCGAGCCGCCTGCTATTCTCGGACCGATCGCGCTTCTATATATATAAGCGAATTCCATTGTGAAAGCGTTGCGCTCTTACGAAATCGTTGCGTGCGTAAAAATCCCTCTTTCCTTTTTGCATGGCTAAAGCTCCGGAGGCAGCGAGTGCGAATGAAGAATGTGATTTATTGTCAAAATGGATTTGGTAATATTTTGTTTCATTTGCACACAACAATTCGTTCGTGCCTGAAGGATGCTTCACTGACCTATCCAAAGGGACACGGAATTCCATGCTCACAGATTTCAATATTTCACTATCTTGCTCTTTTTTGCAAGAGCATTTGGTTCTTTAATTATTTATTAAGAGGGTTTCACGCATTATTTTGGAGTTGAATTTGCTATTTGATATTGACATTTTGTTGTTATATGATTGATTCACATGATTGTGAAAAAATTGTTTTGGTTAAGTCTAATAAAATCTGGCCAGTAATTTCAAGTCCTCGCAAAGTATATTATGCGCAAGTTTAAAGAACTGCTTAAAAAAAGTGGTTTCCTTTACCCACTACCTTAAGGAACGATATACACAGTTAGTCATTGCCATTGACCTGTGCCAATTCCACTCACGCTTCCAGCATCACTACACTTTCCATATCAAGCGCCGCCTAAACTGGGAAGCACAATGACTCCCGTCAACCACATCATCGAAGGATTGCATTCCTGGCGAGTGCATCAACCCCGTCGGGATATCAGGCTATTCATACACGAAGAGAATGCAGCGTCGCGGCGCCCGTCGTGAAAGAGCAGCGCCGATAGTCCGTCGAGATTAAAAGGAGGCCCGGAGGCCGAACAATGGCGGGATCGACAAGTGAGAAAGAGAGAGAAGAGGAGAAGGAACAAGTGTCCCATGATGCGAGGGGCTGGCGAGAGCTCCGATTGAAATGGAATCCAAATGAAGTCATTAAAAGCGTGACGTGTGTCCGGTGACGATATCTTCCCCAAGGATCATGCGACGCTTTCTCTCTTACTCATCAATCGACCTATCAGTCGTGCGAGTGCACGCCTCCGATTTTCTGCTCGGACACGCGTAAAGCTCACAAGTGCGACTTGACCGTCAAGCCTTTCCTCTCGGATTTCAAGTCCAGTCGAGGCAGATTTAAACGGAATGTAAATGAAGTAATTAAAAGCGTGACGTGCCCGGGGACGATATCTACCCCCAAGGATCGCGCGACTCTTCCCCTGCCCCTCTCCCCAATCCAGCTATTAGTCGTGCAAGTGCACCTCGGATTTCCTGCTCGGACACGCGTGTCCGCACGAAAAGCTCACCGCGGTGCGACTTGGGCGTCCGGCCTTTTCTCTTGCGCGACGGTGCAGGGCGTCGGTGCGAGCCAAGGGTGCATTTTAATGCACCCTTGCCTTCCGATAGTGGCGGCTTTGACCGAGAGAGGGAAAGAGCGAGGTGCGCTGGGAGAGGTGGGTGTCGCTCGATTTTGCACCTCATAAATTAATTAACGCGGCTATGACCTGTCGGCGGGCGTTTTGTCGGTGCTCGCGCGTGACCGGCGGCCCCAGGACGCAAGCACAACAACCAGGGGACCACCACCTCGGCTCCTCGCACTTTCGACGTACACTTCTCCTCCTGCACCGCTAAATTGCCGCGGCCTATCTCTCGTTGCATCGCCGGACGGCAGTCGTCGACGCCCGTAACACACATAATTATGGGCCGGACATGCCCCGGCCCCCTCTATGTATAACAATATCCCCGGAGTATCTGGAGTATCTGGACTGCTCTTGACACGGGGCTAAATTGCGAAAGGAGAGGCCGCCCGCCCGGCACGAGCTTGCTCAAGCACGCGATAAATCGGGGACAACGAACCCGAGCACAGTCTCCCACCCGGGAAGCCCTATTTTCTTGGTTTCGGATATCTCCGCGCGGGCAATGCCACCCTGCTGGATACTCTTTTCACGGTCTGCAATGCAGAATTGTGGCCAATTCGAAATTTGACTGAAAACAGCTTGTGGATGGGTTGAGCCGAACTGTAAGTTGGAATAAGGCGAAAAGAATATAGTAGAATAAGAGATATAGAACAACTAGCTGTGACTGACAAATTATTGACTGAAGTGGGAACTTTGTAAGTTCAAAACAGAGACCGAGTGATCGCCTATATTCTTAAAATGTAGAAATATGTAAACAAATGTGTAAGTGTAATAATACTCTGATATTGCGAACTCCAAACAGCCCACGAAAAACGGCACCATAATCAATAAAATCTATACTTTTACTAAATAATCCTACTAAGCTTTCTAACAATACCAAGCAAGTTGGAAAGCTCTGACTCGCACGAATGGGATAGTCGAGCAAAAGATAGCTTAAATTTGTCTAATTCTGAATTCCGAGTATCGAGCGCTTCGGGGCCCGCTATCGAGCCTCCATATCTCTATGGGGTTATCTACCGCCGTAAATAGTTGCAGCTGCAATTTGCGGATGCGCGCGCGGTCCCACGGTTGCATAATACTCGAATAATTCCGTTTACCGCAACATTGGCAGTCTCGAGTGGGGAATTCTGCTGGCTGGAACGAGCGCCCGGCTATTTCGTAACGAGAAGTCGTGGTGCCGCCTTTCGAATGACTTCCTCGTCACAGCTCTCGTGTTATCACGATCGCACACGCACGCACCATGGCGTTCTCGATTTCATGCCTGCTCGCATTTGCATGTAATGTTTTTGCCCCGCGCGAAATATCGCCGGAGCCTATTGCGGCGGTGTTTTGTTCACAACTTTTGCCGGCGGATTGCGACACGTGAGACGTCTGGCCTGTTGTATAGATATCAGCAGGCTGTCGTTTTGTATGAAGACAATCAATAGTGACAGGTTTATTTACTCGTTTTAGATGCAGCCATAGATTTGCTCACAGAGAAATGTGTACTGTAATCATTATGCATAAATCTGAGTGCGATCTCATTATTTTCATTTTCAGGACCAACCTCCTTAAAACCTTTTTCTAATATATTAATGCATTCCTACGATCTCATAGTTTATGTCCGTAATCTTTAAACAATTGTTAACTTTTGTTATTCACCTATATGTACTCATAGTTTATATAATACTATAATTGTTCCAGTCTTATTGGTTCGTCCCTGAACCAAACGCTTTAATAAACAAAAAAAATAACGTTTTTGTATTGAAAACTGTGTGAGTCAATGCGCAGCAACTTATTGGCACACAAGCGCAATCTGTTGCGACTGAGCGATTAGAATTGCGAAGTAACACGACGCCCCCGAAGCCTATGAGGGTATTTTCACTCGTATCTGGGACATCCAGGCGTCCACCCCCATGTTTACCTGTCGGCTCACATATCTCTCTCTCGCTCTCTCCTCTCTGTCTCCAGCTCGGCAGCAACACTCGTGCGACTTCCCGAGCGCGATCGCAGCTCGCGCGCGCCCACGCGCTCCTAGGAAACCGAAGGTGAAAATCCAATTTGTCTTGGCGGCATAATCGAGAGTGCGAGAGTCCCCCTTCGCTCGTCGCTCGAGAGCAGAGGGCCCGGCGACTCGCCACGTTAGAGCAGCAGCTATCGACACGCTCAAGCCGCCCGTCAAGGGGCGCACGCACGCCCACTTTTGCGAGGAGACTTCCTCCGGTAATTGGGTCGACAGCCTGACACTCCTGACGCAACGACGATAATAAAATTAGAACGGTGCGTACCGCACTCTCCCGTTTCTCCTCATCCATCCGCCGATCGAACGCCGTCGGTCGCGCTGTTACCGAAGTTTAACCCTGGAACTACGTGGCAGCGTATAATGCGCATATAAATATATGTATGTATAGGAAAAATATATTTCCTCTGTTTACAGAAATCTGTAGCATTTCACTGTATGTGATTATAATCCCAAATTGCATAATAACTCAGGTCTGTTGTATATACTATTAATTGATGTGTAATGGACGTAATATAATACATAATTTTACAAAAATTCTTGCAACTGTGCCAACATGCTGTCGATCAGTTTAAGCGAAATGAAAAACTTTTATTTCTGGCGGGTTTCGTAGTTGGAGTGTTGAAGTATCTAAAACAAGAACACGTCAAAGACAAGGGCGAGTTTCGAGAATTAACTTTCAGGGGTGTATCAGCATCGTTAGCCGTCGGAAAACTATTGTCCGTGTTGTACAAATTCATATTACGTCTGGCCCTGCCACATGTCCGCAGGGTGGCGCGGAATATTTTAATAATTTGCGTTTATTATCGCGTAAAGGCGCGTCCGCAGGGCAAATGAAAGGCCCGCATGCGGCTGGCGCGCTCACCAAAGGAGAGATAATAAACGCTCATCATTCAGAGAGCTTACGAGCCGGAATGAACCCACGCGGATTCCGGCCTCCGCCGTTATGCAACTGCATCCCGGCAGAAAAGCTAGGCGGGCTCACCGCGGAGAGTGAAATATAATGAATGAATTACACTTTTCTCTGATGCCGAGGGAAGCCAGTAACGGTTCGAGTAATCCTGGCGAGGGTGTGCCGGGTAATTGGCAAGGCGTTGGAGTCGCATCCAGGCGACGTGCTGTGTCATATTTTCTCAACATACCGACACGATGTTCATTAATTAAAATAATTAATTCTTGCCATTAATATGACAAGAATCTAGTGAAATGTGGTTTAATCTATTATAAGCCGAAATAAATTAAATAATAACAGTTGCGTCCCCGCAATAATAATGAATTTTAATACTGTAGCATGAGCTAATTTTGTATATGTATCGTAGGAATACATCGTAGGAATACATCAATTGGTAAAATTAACCAATTGATTTCTAGGAACTAGTAATCTACTATTAATAAGATAAATTTTTACCAAGCGACTCTACACCCTCCAGATGTAATAAAAGTACGAATAAACAACAACAGCTATTAATTGAACACACCAAATTAGATAACGAGAGAAATTTGTTTAGGAAGTGTCTATACAAAAAAAAACAGCACACAAATATGACTATTACCACAATGAGCCAAATTGGAATCAAATGACTAAAGTCCCGTTAGATTGCGTGAATATCAGACTGCGCGAAAGGTGGGAGAATTATTCACGCCGATTGGAGAGCCGCGTGGCCGGCTCTAATTTCTATCTCGCTTGGGAGATCTCAATGAGGCGAAGTCGCAGTGTGCTGATCGGCCGAAAGGTCAAGCACCAAAAAAAGGTCAAAAGAAAGGTCAAGCGCCAAATAACTCTACATAAACCGTTAAGTGTTAATTATCATCGAGGCGGAGTGTTATGACATTTTCGAGGATACTAACGAGCTGGGAATCACGATCGGCTGTATCGGGCAGGCGCATCGCTCGTTAGGGCTTTCTTCGCACCCTTCTTAGCATGCACGTATGCATCCGCGTCGCTTCCTAGATGCACACGTCTCGCCGCCGTGGGATCGGACAATAGCGCGCCCACATGCGCGTTACGTACGTGCACCCACACTCGGCGCGGGCAGCACACTCTGCGAGCACTCGGCTTAGCTGCACACACGCCGAGAGGCGGAGTAGGAAGGCTGTCGTTCCGACTAACAATTTCCTAGTGACCCAGATCGGCCACTCTCGTCGCCCCACGTTCCGACTCCCACGCGCCCGCACTCGCCCCGTGTGTCACGACGCCGCGCGGTTCTCCATCTGCATCGCCGGCGGAGGCTGTGCGCCGATCTTAACTCTTAACACACTGCGCCGACCGGAAGTGGGTATTCGCGCTTTCGTAAGTATGTATGCATTGGCAACCGATCGGATGGCGAAAGAGTGGTATTGGAATTACTCGTGTACAACTCCTGAAAACTTGTATTAAATATGTATATGAATCTTTTGCACTCGGTCGCATTAAGTTTGAAATTCTATTAGATTAGGTTAAAACGTCCATTTAAATGTATTAAGCCCACAATTCTTCTAATTTAATTCTGAACGTATATTTAAATGTATTAAATCCGTGATTCTACTAACTTATAAAAACCTCTTTTACTTCAAGTGTCATACTTCGTGCCCTGGAGACCCGTCCATTTCTGGTTCACGCATACTCGTTTCAAGCGTTACCGTTCGCCGACAACGAAGTCGAAGTTCATTGTACTTCCGACACTTCGAACGCTTAAAGTCGCATTCGGTGTTTCGGCGGCCGCTAAAAATAGTTTCCATCGAGACGAATCGCTATACTATTGCTGCTATGCACTTGCAATGCACTGATGGGTTGCGCGCGTAGTGGTTGCATGTACACAGGCAGAGTATACTAGAGTGCATCCGATGCACCTGCATCCGGGATCCAGCTGCGCGACAATCGCCGCTGTCTTTCCCTCTGCTCTCCTCTTCGATACTTTCCAAGTGGCCAGCCGCTGCGGCGCTCGGCCTTCACTCACTTCAGAACTGTCATCCGCTCGGTCGAGCCGCGACGGCAACTCGTTTCGCCATAAACCGTAGCACAAACATAAACAGCCAGTGCGGTATGCAAAGTGTTTTTCCTCCGGGCGCACTTGTGTTAGGCCTGGTGACCGAGCTGGGTAAACCGGATGCGCCTGCTCCGAGTCCAACCCTCTCGATTCCCCTCCAATGCTTATGTGTAATGGAACAGCATCTTACATTTCAACACACAATTTCGTGAATTCTCGATACAATTATTATTCTCTGGATCCTTGAAAGTGTCAGAATGAAGGGGCCTGGAAAACAGTGAAAGTACATACTTTCTCAGTTTCTCCTCTTCCGACAACTTATGTTTTATAGAACAAACGTAATTTTCGATAATTTCTAAAAGTTTCAAGACTGCATAGGTTAATAATATCATTTAAAACTTCAGAATTCGTGATTGCTAATCAAACTAAAATCACCAAATCGTGGAGCCACTTTCGAAAGACAAAGCCATCGCATCTCACCCTTACATCTTGAAAGACGACACAAATTCATGTATCTCTTCAGTAAAAACTACCCGCAGCAATCTTAACGGTCTCTTTTCAAATGTCAGCATGCGTCGTTGCAAATTAGGCGAAAACAACCACTCGCAACCTGGTGAGGCATTTGCTGAAAAGCTGCGGAGTCCGCTGGCTCGTTAGGGGAGGCTCCACTCCAATTAGGCTAATAATTTGATTGCGGCATTGAGGCGCGTTGGCACTGCGATAACGAGCCGGAGAGGAGTATCGGCAATTGTGATCGTAAGGCACGTCGTCCTAAGACCACCGGACTCGATTGCAAATTGCGACAGTCGAGCGAGGGGGACGAAGCTATCGGCCGGTGTCTCCTGCGCCTCGACGACGTCGCGATGTCGTAACGTTGCATTGTCGTGCGCCTGGAAATTGCCGGTCCTTTGCCCGGCGATGCAACGGTACTCTCGCTACCGGCGTGGCGCAGTCGCCACAGTCTCCTGCAACTGCATAACGGCTCTGCGCCACGAGAAAAGCCTAAGAATGCCCGGGAGTCGTTCGAAAGTTCTGCGAGATTACAGGAAACTAGATCGTTGCCAATATGGTTGTGATTAAAGAAGCTTTAGCTTATTTATGAAGTTATTGACATTTTTCTAAAGTATTCAACCCTCTCACTTTCGTGTAACTTTGCGTACACTTTAATAGTTGTATCGCGCAGTTTTATCAAATTATTTGATGAAAATCTAATGGAAATAATGTGCAGTAAAAATTGTACTGGGTTTGACAGTCAACATGTTTGTCACAAGAACTTTGTCTACTTTGTTATTCACTTTCGCCCGTCGCATCGAGTGGGACACTTTTCTTTATTCGCCGACATAATTCACCGTCAATCTTGAAGTCATAAATAAGTAAGTCTGCTAGGGCGGAGATGTCGGCGGCGGATAAGAGCAGCAAATTGCATCGAGCTCGATTACAAGTGAGGCGCAAACGCCGGCGACATACGTCCGCCGGTGGCTGTGCCTGTGCACATGTGCAGGGTGCATGTGCGGGCACGTGCTGGCGAGCGAATGCGACAGATGCATCTCCGCAGCACGCGCCCGGCCATGCAGGTGCGCCGAGCCAACATACACTGCAGTTGAACTAAATCTTGCTGGACAAGGTGTCCGCTTCTTCTCTGCCCATGCTCTTCACTTCCTCGCAAGGGCCGCGCTTCGTTCCTGCTCGTTTTTGCAAACCGGTTGCGCAAACTACTGCCGGTGTAAAGGGGGAGCGCGCGCTGTCGCAATCCCGAATTCGCCGCTCCGCCTCCGGGGGAATAAATGAAGTTAATGATGTGAGAAGTGAATGAAGTTATTTTCGCACGAGGTAAGTGTGCCCAGTGAATATTGCATCAACGGGAACATTACACCCGTTAAAGGATACCTTTCCCGCGTCGAAAATACAGCATTTGGAATTATTGTTTCGGTTGCATTTTACGGAACAATGCACCTTTGAAAATGTCACGAAAAAGAAAATTCCACAAATTACTATTTTTTGGGATCCCGGAAGCAGATTATTTTAATTGAAAACCGTGTTTTGAAATGTGCCTGATTTCCAGCTGTCTGGACCAGAAAGGTCCCTTAATTTATATAGTATTAATATTAAAATTTATTTCGATGACGGCGATTTTATTTATCACTTCGGCTGCCACGTCTGCTTATTGTCACGAAAACAACAAAAATATTTTTAACCATGCGTAGTGAGTGAGTTAATGCGCAAATTTGGCAGCGAGTGTGTCAATATAAATATCGCTGAACATACCAAGAAGAAAAATCTTTTTAAACTCGGTTAAAAATAGTCGGTGACGCGCGGTGGATTTTTCATGTAGTAGCCAATGCGGTGATATTGTCAGGAGAAAGGTGTACGTTTCACCTGTCCAATAATAATGGAAGAGTCGCGGACACATCCCCGACAAGTATCTCTCAAGACCATCAATGGAGTACACAGGCCTGAGACCACAGTGTAAACACCGGGCGATAACGCTGGCAACAACAATGAGTTTCATGCCAGTGCACAGTACCAGGAAGATGACACTCCACGCGGAGCTATATTTACGCACCGTTAATCATCGCCGACGACGCTGTCTCGGCGAATGACAGCGCGCGCCCTGTGTATGTGTGTGTGGCAAGAACGCGAGCAGCAGCTGTCGAGAATTAAACAAACAAATTGGCCGGTTGCAATCGAGCCGGGAGTATTACTCGAATACGAGCGATGTTCAGTTCGATACGGGACTCATTAATTCGAGGCGAATATGGTAGTGGCGTTGATCACCTGTTTATTGCGCCGCCTGAAAAGCGCGCACTTCCCCCGCCCGTGCGAATCAACACCCAATAAAATTTATGAGGCAATTTCGCTTGGAAAATAAAAGAAACTTGAGTTTAGGATTCCTTGTTTTTCGTTTCTCCGATTTCGTGTTGGGTGATGACAATGAGTAATTTGTCTCCACAGTAGAAATTAAATGTAACAACCGTTCTTTTTGAATTATTATTGAAGTATTGTTCAATATAATTTTCCTCTCGAACAGCAATTTTATTGTCCATCCAACTTTGCTCGGTAAAGCTATTTCCCAGCCAACTAAGTCACATTGCAAACAATGTTAAACGAATTCCGATTGAACCGCAAAGGGTTATGACACATCGACCCTAAACTAATCAGCACCGCCGAGAGGAATATCCAGACTAATTACCATCGGTGGCTCCTTTCGCGCTTCGGCCGCGATCTTATCAAGTTGGGGGCGAGCGTTTAAGCAGCTTAGCAGTGTGCACGAATCCATATCCATCGGGGCGGATTGCCCGGCGAGATAATGAGAATGAAAGACAGGGCAAGGCGATCACCGATGCGAGTACCCGCAGTCAGGAGGATTCCAGTGCAGGCGGCGCAGCCGATTCTTGAAAAGGCCGGGCGAGTGTGCACGTGTGCGCGCACCCAGCGAGCACCAACTTCCGAGGGAGGAAGACGTGGCGACGAAACGGGAGCGAGAAGGAGAGTAGAGAGAGGCCCGCATGATTTTTAATGGGCAGAGAGGCGTGTAGTCGCGTGCCAGCCGGGACTGCGACTCCGAGTGCATCGACGATGCACCTGTCGACCGTGCTGCTCGCATTCGGGCATGCCACTGCCGACCCAACTCGATCGGGAGCACGAGCGCGAAGAAAGAGAGGCGAGATGGCCACTGGAGATAGAAATAGAGAAGGAGAGAGAATGCCACACAAGAGGAGAAAAGGCAGAAGGTGAGATGAAGGGAAAAGGTGTGCTCCCTTTCGAAAGCAGTGGAAGGGAGGAGGCTGCAGACGCGCACTGGCTACGTGAGACAGGATGTGGGCAGCTGTTTACCAGCTGGAGGATGATACCTTGATGTATAGAGTGTACAAAAGTTATATGTCATGACCTGCGTACACGGTGATTCTATAATCTACACCCTTTGATCGGCGAAAAACCATTAAAAAGATTGCCGCTAAACGCTCTTTGACCTTGAAACACCTTGATTTCTCAAGGCCCATAATTTCAAGGTGGTAACATTTTTTAATAAATCTTCGCCGATCCAACAATGTATGTATCATGAAATATAATTTCGCGTTCACCCTATACGTGTACTGGTGAGATGCAAGTCTGCCATCTATGAGCCCTTTTCTTCTTCGAACGCAGGAAAGTGGCATTCTTTCCGCCTCTTCCCTCCCGGAAGGAAGACTCCATCTCCCGAAGGATCCTCGAGTGACGTCCGTGGAGAAATGGGCCCGGGTATTTCGACCGCCCACTTTGTCCGAGGAAGACAGCACAAATGGTTCGCCGGATGTTTGGCCACATGGGCCGATTTCTACTGTCACGAGGATTCCACTATTTTCGAGGGTTCGAAAAGTCGGACGGATTCGCCTTCGAGGACCGTTTTGTAGAATGATTTTGTTACAAGCTGCGGGGCTTCGCGATGGAATCCCGTAGCGACACGCGGTGAGTGTCAAGTGTTGGCGCGATATGGATGTCAACCTTGGCGAAAACGGAGACAGCCGCGATTGCGTAGGAAGATTAAATATTATCGGAGTGTGACGTGCGTGCGTCCACGAGGAGCAACAAGGAAGTGTGGGGAATGGAAAACAGAAGTGCTGGATTTGTGTCCTTGACTATATTTTCACGAGTTTTTCGTTGTTTCTTCCGTTCCCGATGTTTAAAACTAAAACTACTAAGCTCGTTAAAATTACGGACTTCAAATCTTGATTCTTTAAAATTATTAACGTCGTGCTGGTGTAGTTGTAGGAATTCTGTATAACTTTTCACAATATGAATCAAGTTTATTTGATTACCCTAATATTAATATAAAAACCGTTTTAACTTTTTATGATCTGCTGAATTTATCGTCGATCGATCTAGCTTTAACCCTCGAACCCACTCCATCATTCCAATATTCCACTTTCGAAAGTTAGTACAACAGTCTGGTCACTCTCCCACTCTCAGAAACCGAGCACTTTCCTTTCCATCAAGCAACAATCCCGACAGAATCCACAGAGGCAAACCCCGAGGGGTCGGATGAAAAAGGGGAGAGAAACTAAAATCGAGTCCTCCAGGGTGGCAGAATTCCTCGGGAAACGGTAGGTAACTTCAAAGGCGAATGGAAATCGCGCTCATCCGGACGCACGACGACGGAATGCGCAAGATTTCGTCCGTGGCTCGAATCCACCAGGCAGCGTGGAAAGAATGCCAATTCCATTTAAATGCTTACACGACTTGCGGTTGTTCCCTTCAGCCCAAGCCACTCGCCCTTCGGCCGCTAACTGTATTACCAACGTAGTGGAAGTTTCATAAAACAAAGAATCGTGGGCCGTCGAGGGCTAAAGTCCAATCTGCTATTTTCTACGCAGTTCCCATAGAGCGAGCTTCTTCCCCTCCGGCTGGCTCGCGCTCCAGGTAAATCCTGGCCTCCTCTTTTTCTGCGAGGCGCGCTGGAGGGGCGCGGCATAAAAGAGGAGCCGATCGGCTCACATGAACCCACCTTAATTCGATCGCTAGAGAAGCGAGTGGAACGCGAGCAGAAAGGCCGAGCAGCCGGTGCTCGAAGAACGAAAGCTGGCCCAGTGTGAGAGAGAGAGAGAGAAAGAGAGAGAAATACTGGCGACGAAGGCGGCGACGGTGGAAGCCAACAAAAACTTAACTAGAGCTCCACTTTGTAAAAGGGACCTTTCTAAAATCCTACGGTAAGTGGTAGTGGCACCGGTTTCCCTCTGAAAGGTAGTCCTTCCCGAAGGAGTGCGGCCATTGTCGAGGGGTAGGCCGATGGAAAATGCGTGTCTGGTGAGGGTGGAGGGCGAGTTTTTCGAGCGGAAGTGAAAATTCCACGGTCGGCTACTTCATCTTGCAAGCCCCGCCGCAAAGAAATGCTCTCCGAGACGCATTCCGGACGCGACACGCGCCAGTCGTACCTTCACCGGCAAATCTCTACCGTGCAGCCTGTACATTTCAATTTAATACAAGAATGTCTATCAAAACATACAGAATTATTGATCTATTTTAGTTTTTTCAGTAGATCAACGTAAGGAATGCGGTCAAGAGTATATCATCTATTTTCAATTTTAATACGTAGAAAGTAGACAAAGTAACGGGCCCACATCGTTGCCAGTAGAATAAGACAGCGACAGGTCGGACGATTCGCACTTCGCAAAGTAAACCGGTCAAATAAAGAAAGTCAGAAATCCACAATTATTCAATTCCACTGAAATCAATATAAAAAATCCCACCAACACCATACAACCCCTATATTTAACAATTTTAAACGTAAGAGGAAAGCAAAGAAACTGGTCCACATCGCCACCAGTAGAACAAGACAGCGACAAGTCGGACAGCGGACTACGCGACTAGAACCAGCCGACTGTACGGGGCACCGCGAAAGGAAAGGAATCGCACAGGTCTAATATCCGACGCTTTCGCGAACGAAAGAGACAGGGCCCCGTGCTCGAGGGGTCCTGAGTACCCGACAAAAAATTAGGAGGCCACCTACGTCCCCTCGCCTTTGTCCCGCATGTGGGCAGATTTTGCGCGCGTGTGCCGGCCCCGGAATACTTTATTCCACCCTGGCAGAAAAAGGTAAAAGAAGAAAGTAGAAGAAGGGAGCGAGGAGAGAGCGCAGGACTGGAACCCACGATTCCGAATTAAATTGGGACCTTGTCTGCGAGGGCGCTCGTCTATCGTTCACGTTCCACGGGCGTTTGGGTCTTCCTCTCTCCCTTTGCCCTCGGAATACTTGACCCGTCAGTCTGCGATCTATGATGCCCAGGACAAAAGAATGCTCTGATCGCCCAATGTCCCCTTTCCTGACCAGCCGAGAAATCGAATCCCTTTTGCTAGTGGACTCTGGCAAAGTGCGAAAAGGGCGCAGGCTAGCGCGACGGAGATTGGTGCGTGTCAGTGTCCACTGGGATTCGCCGGTTAGTCTGCGATTGGGTTTCAAAGCGGCCGGGAATGTGTCCTTTGATTGGATTGAACTTGATACGGCGTCGTATGAACCCCGTGAATCTGTGGGAGTTCTTCCTTGGTCCAAGAAATATATTAGCGAGGAGCGTTGCTTAGTAATGCAAGCAACAGGAAGTCTGATAAGAGGAAAGACGTCGAAATAATCACTTGCAACCCCTCGCTTCTATTCGGCCGGTGGAATCGTTGATGCAAGCGTTTGCTGGGTTAATCAGGTCATCGCTAAATCGAGGATCAAAGAGGAGAGGAGTTGGCCACATTGCGAATGCAGTTTCTAATCTGTGCATAGAAGCCGAAACATCTGTCTTTCGCACCTGCTTTACTGTGGATTCACCGTTCGCCGCCCCAAAATACATCGACCAACCCCTTCGCACTTTGTTTACCGACGTGAACTCGTCCGGAACAATAAAATAGATCATCGGACATGTGTGTTGAAACTAATTAATGAACAATTTCGAGCGAATTTATTGAACTTTGAGACAATTATCAAAGCCAAAATGGAAGTTTGGGAAATGTTGAAATGATTTATGATCGAGGTTTTGGCGAATAATTCGTTTCTAGCTTAAACCATGCGTTTCGGGGTCTGGATTAAAGTGCCGACAGACTAATGAAAGTCCAACACTCTCATAAACCCGCACACTTGGCCCATCTATTAACGTCCGAGTGTCTCTCTCGGCTGCTCCACATTTCCGAGTCCACTTAACCCGGATCGGCAATGACGGGAAATTCGGATTTGCACTGGCGCTCCGTATTTACCGTCTGGCGACCGGCAACTTGTAAAATGCAGAAGGAAAAGTAGCTCAGGTCCGCGTGTCGCCTCTTCCTGCGGGAGTCACGCGAGGCGCAACATTGTGGCAAGGTAGACCGCAATCGCGCGTGAGAAAAGAAACTCGATTGTCAGGCAACTCTGTGCAAAATCATCCATCCTCACTGACGAAGCATCGGGTGTCAGGTTTGCGAAACGATCACTTGCAAAAGCCCCCCAGTTTCTCTTCCAGCCAGTGTTATTCGATCAATTCGAACCTTGGTATCAACAAAGTAACGGGAGCGATCGAACCTCGCCGTCTGCAGGAAGCAAGAACGATGGGGTGAAAAATGAATCTCCCATAAGAGAAGTGCCAGGGCGATAACCATACATCTAATGTCACTCACCGGATGCTGCGAGTAGCTAAACCAAGGCTTTAAAGCTACCTGCACACTCAACATTTCATCTGAAAGAACCGTGCAACTTATATTCTTGCACCAACTCACAAACCTCTCGATTATTATAAAATCGAACTAAGCTTCACCAGCAACATTGTTGCAAAAGACTGTAAAGCTCCTCACGAAACACCATGCTATGAGAGAAGAAATTGCAGCTGGTGTGCAGTGAACCTAAAGGTCTCCGGGACTTGGCAGAGGGACACGTGCAAGGAGAGGATTGTTGAGAGGGCGAAAGGGCCGCTGGAAGGCTGCTCGAAGGGAGCGTGGAATAATAGAGCTAGGCTGGAATATCGGGGAAAAGGTCTCCGTCCTCCAAGAAGGAGACGCAAGGGAAAAAGACAGGGCTGGGGAAGGAAGAGTATTGTTACTCCACCGAGGAATACGAGCGAGCTCTGTTCACCATGCAACCCGACGCAATCCTCGACAATATAACATTGGCCAAAGCTAGAAACGAAGACGAACCATGGCCCTGTGTCGAATTACCTTCTCCGCTTCCATATGACCGAGTCTAACCATCCAGTTAAACGACTTTCCGTTTAATCCAGTTACAGGGACGACCTATCGAGTCGCCAGACGTTACCATTCGCCTGGCGGACAGCGAAGGGAGAAAGGGAGGGAAAGGTCTCTGGCATAGAGCCGGAAGATTATGCCCACTTATCCAGGAGGCTCGCCAAGGCCAGTGAACCCTCAGCCGGCGTGTGTCCGATAGGGAATTGCATTAGCCCCTTATGGAAGAGTTCACGCGCGATACTGTGGGAAATAGTTGTGGGAGGTTGCCGCCAAGTTCCGGCCAGTGGGAAAAGCAATACATACTGCGAAGCAGTTTAATTAAAAATTGAAGAGATAGGTTCAGACCGCGCACCATCGAGTTATACAAGTCGAGTTGTCGATGAAGATTCAATGAATGTAACTGTTGCCTGTCTTCTGTTTTTCGTCCCAGATCCAAGGGTCAGAGAATCGAAGCTCTAAGAAAATGATTACATTTGTATGGTATAAAATAAGGACCCAAAATTATCTTCTGCCTAGAATCTCTAATGATTGTAACGTACAACTTGTTTCACCGACCATTTTCTATAAGTGTTCGAAACAACAAATCAATTTATTCGTTACAAACTCGAATTTTATCCTGAAATACTTGGCAAGTATAAATTGGAGCTTAGCTGGCGGGGGCGAATCGGCCAGCGAGAAGAGAGGGTGGGAGGGTGCGGGGCCTCGAGCAGTAGAGGGGCATCATCGATTTTCGTGCGTCGCGTGGGCGCAAACCCGGAGCGAGGACGTGTACCCGGAGACGATGGCCCCCCGACTTCGAATTTGCCTTGCAAAATCCCGACCGCCGCCCGCCGCGCCGAGGACTTCCGGCGACCTTTGACCCCCGCAATCGGCCGAGTGCATATCGTGATATTGGGAGCGCTCGCCTAGCAAATTGCGTTTCACCGCGTATATCCAGCGAGTTTACTCGCTTGAGTTACAAGAACGCACCTGCTACTGTTACTTGATATTCGGCTCACGGAATTAAGCAATATTTGTTTAGATCCAGATACCTATTCTACTTTGGACGAATTTCCAATCACGAATGAATAACGAGTGGCGGGCAATAGAAAAATTGGCAAATATGGAACTGTGTGCTATGACATACACAAATGTTCGTAACACGAACAATACGGAAGAGTTAAATACGAAGGACTGTTACACGTGACTCGGAAATCAAGACTTTCCAAGTCGTCGCGACAATACAAGGAATTAATTGCACAGCGGAGGAGGTTAAAAGGTGAGGCCGAGGTGGAATTTCGATATTTCAGATTTCCAAGCGACAAGAGCTGTTTACTAAAGAGCGGCGAGAATTGCTCGGAAGATTTTAATGACCGCGTAATTAAGCGGAGAAGAGAGCTGGCGAGAGAATGTGGGGGGTAAACGGGTCAATACTCGGAATGTCCCATCCGCTTTAAGGGAACGGGGCGCGTTAAGGGATGCGAAGAGGTTGGAGCCGCAGAGCCAGTCGGTCCTGCATAGGCTCCAGCTCTCTTTCCCTCTGCCAGCCGAGCGGGGGAGGCTGTTCGCTCGATCATGGGCACAGATACGGAAAAATTGCTAGGCGTCTTTTGCCCGGCGGAATATCAACCCTTCGCAACACCAGACCTCCCACCTGCCAGAGAGAGAGAGGGAGAGAGGAGAGCGATCCTCGCAATAGTCGAAGGTTCGGAAAGCACCTTCCGCTAATTAAAGCACCTCCCGCGGCCTCACGCTTCATTAACCGCTCGCTCGGCCTGAAATATTATTCGCCGATTATATTACCTTCGAGAAGGCAACTCCGTCGGGTGAAAGTATCGGCGGCGGGAGAAAGGGAGGCCGATGTAAGGGCATAATCGACAGGTAAATTTTAATGACAGTACCGTCCCACCCTTTGCATAACTGGAAGTCGATCGACTGCGAAGGTTTCCTGCTAGGAGTTCGGCCCACGCGTGACAATCGATTCTATGTATATTATTAAACGAGTAGTTCTTGTATGTTGTAAAGTTTGTCATGAAAACGAATCTAATGATTTGAATCAAATTGTTAATCTACCGCTTTTAGTTGCGAGAAAGCGAATTAACTAGGTCTCGATTTCGGACAAAGGATATGATTGTTATGAATTAAAAAATCTACTAATAAAATAAACGTTTATCGAGAGACTTTTCCTCTTCCTGTTACTTATGAACAAGAGCAGTACGTGTGAAAGTATGGGTTTCCAAGGTATAATACAACACTAACTCACATTTAAACGCATCGCCTTTAAGGGGTATTCTGGTCTAGATTGTAAAGCATGTTCTTGGCATTGTGGTTGTAGATTGGCACCCTGTTCGATTTTTTCAGATGAACCATGCATCTGGAATCATGTCAGCTATGAGACTGCTTCTTTTTCTCTGGTTCAATGCCGCGTCTTTAGAGTGCGATTCACAGTTCCGCAAAAATGTGATCTTATCAAACAATTTTACAATCTAGATCAGAATACCTCCTTAAATCCGAACATTATAAATCTTCAATCTGATCATTATAAATAATCTCCTAATCGGATTATGCACGAAACTTTCCAAATTATTTCCATGCAGCAATATTTCATATCCACAATCCACCCAAGATAATACAGATCGACATTCCATACCGCACTATTTCATATCCGCAATGCACTCCACATAATACCCATCGACATGAAATAAAACGGTGGTGATTCCCATGCAAAGGCATCGGCGAGTAGGTACGCCGGATCGGCCGGCGTTGTTCTCGCAATTCCGCACATGCGACGTCGCAATAGCGAGAGCCGTCGGAATATTATAGTGCGTGCCATGCCGAGTGTGCTTCTGCGGTTACGGCGTGCCATCTGATACCGGCCGCCACCGTGCAATGAGCCCGTTCTCTCCCTCACATCAGCGGGCAAACACACGCGTGCACATACACACACACACACACACACACAGGTAGATACACCTATGCAGTTGCACATAGGCTCTCGTGTGCGCGGGCGCATTGTCTCGCAACCATATGCGCCCCGCCATGTGTACGTGACAATGAAGCCCCGCCATTGTGGTGGCCGGGCGAAATTTTGCGATCATTGTCGGTTGAGCGGAGAAAGAGACGAGAGAGGGAGAGAGAGAGAGAGATGTGATTGCGATGGCAAAATAATGCGGGCGAAAACAAATAGGGAAAACGAGCCGACTGGCAAGGAGAAGGTTCGTGGATGTGGATGAGACGGCAGTAGGGCGAAATCTTTAAAGGTTGAAGGTTGAAGTGAAATTTGACGGGGAGTCTTTTGTTCCAAAATCATAACAAGATAATCTTGTTTTGATCATTTCTAACACGTGACTGTTTTGCTAAAACTCTCTCCAACCTGACAGATGAAGTTAATGAAACGGCTGTCTGTTTAATTTGTCAGGCTAATCATTTTTCATTCAAAACGTTACTATTTTTCAGGATTTTTTCAGCTATAAAGGATCATGTTTAGACATTGGTTAGTCGAAATCTGTTCGGACAACTCGGAAGGAAATTTCAAAAGTTCTGCAATGACTACTAACCACTTAATATGAACTATTTTTATTCCGATCACCAAGCTCCTTAACTCCGGAATTAGTTTCAATTTCGCGAACCATGTTACAAATCCTAGAAAAACATTTTCCTAGCTTCGCCGACGGAAAAGCCCATTGCCGCTTTAATGTTCTTTTCGGCCTAGAGTGCGGCGGTGCGAGAGGATGCAGGAGAGATTGAAATAATAGTAGGTGTGTTCTGGAGAGCGGAGGGAATTGGGCCAAACCGCAGAGTGTCGCTCTCCATGGCGGAGGAACGGTGGTAGGCCGCATTCCATGTTTTCAGGAAAGCTCATTAGCCGACTCGCTACTCCCCCGAGCCGCTCTCTTCACTGCCAGGAAAGAGAAGCGGCGAACTAGTGCGCTCGAAAGAGAAATCAAGGATCAACTAGACATGCATCCGGCGCGCTCCATTCATTAATCTCTGAACCCTGCCGAAGTAACATGGTACGGCCACGTATTCTGCGATACGAGCAGAGTGCGTAACACTTGTCCGAAAAATTGGATACTGTGATACTCTGAAAGAAAGGCTACTATAAAATTTGATAAAACCCCTGGCAGAGTAACCAGGGAGAACCAGAACCACATCCATATTAAATTCCTTCCAAACCAGCGAACAAATTTAATCCCCGAAGGGTTGAACCACTGCCAACTACTTTAAGAATGAAATCAAATACAAAAGTAAACATCACATGGAAAACTTGGGACTAGAATATCGCAAGGAGATTCAGAATTACCCAGACAATCGCGCTTGATCCTCCTAGGGAAAGAATGGGAGTCGTGTAACACGTGTGAACGCACATTGCGGGATCCAATGTAAATCTCAATGTAAATCTATTCCCCAGCCGACGTCTCTTAGCAGCGGAGGGGAAGAGCCCCTTATAGGTCTATCTCATTTGCGGGCTGCGATGCGGCTAGTACAAATACGAGAAAGAAAGAGAGAGAGAGAGAGAGGGTGAGAGGGACGAGTCTCCGAGGTGTAAAGTGAGTGCCGCTCGGCGGAGTCTGGTAACGAAGCTAGGAACGGCGAGTATGCCAGGGCTATCATCGCCTATGGATCTCCCGGGCGGCATGTACCGTTGCATTCGAGGCCTGCAGCCGTCGAGATAGCGCGGACGACGAGGCCAAGACGAAGGGAGAGAGCGAGAGAGAGACTCGGCTGGATTGGAATGCGAGGCAAGCCAGGACGGAGAAGGGGACGCGAGTGCTCTGAATGGAATAGTGAATTGACTCTCTGGCTCCGCCGCCTCGGATGGGCTTCTCCGCACTGAATCTTGATTGTGTAACTGTCGAGGCGCTTCCTCCTTCCGAAAGATAGGACGTATCGCTCGGCGTGGAGCAACGGCGATCGCAAAGCGCCGACTTAGTTCGCTAGGAGTCGTGTCGTAACCGCAATTAACAGCGCAAAGTAACTCCACGCGCCTCTCCAAACGCGCGTTTCCAGCGATAATTGTGAGAGAGGATTGCAGAGCGTGGGAAACGAGGACAATGTCCCGCGTATCCCAGTTATGATGTGTAGCAATGCCTGTCTCAGTTTGTTCTTATCTTATTACTCACTCGTACTTTGTTCAGCTTCCACTCGAAGCCCTGGGAAAAAGGCATTAATCGACTTACCTGAAACAAAGAATAATTCCATATTAATCATCAATTTTTCATGCCACTCGCGAATAATTCATTCGAATTTATGTTATCGGTTGCGTACACGCAATATTCTTGCGGAATGGGTTAGGAACTTGGGGCCAAACTTGCTCGAATCGGAATAAAGCGCCGTTCGATCGGAGCTCCCTGGTCGCGAAGGGACGAAATAGCCAAGGAAACTCCGCCGTTCTGGCGAGGGTGGCTAAATCGAATCGGACTGGATCGACGAGAGAACTGCGGACGTTCTTTTCCCAGTGGGAAAAAGTTCCGGCTTTCGTTTATGTGCGCGCTGCTGTGTGTGTGCGTGTGTGTGCTTGTATGCGAGAACGAGAATGGGAAATGTCTGGGCGCCGGGGACACCGGGAGAGAGAGAACTCGCCGATAACAATTGCGATCGAAGTGAAATCCACGCTGGTGCACAAAAATAACCCTGGCGGGGGGGCGGCGGGATGGGCGAGGTGGATAGAGTCGAGCACGTAGAGACGAAGCCAGCCAGCAAAGGCCATTGTGCCTGTGCCGTGCGCACGCACGCACCACGACTCTAAGGTCAGGTTGAATAATTCCTTTGTAATGCCTTTCCCGGGAATCGCATGCGGCAACAGTCTGCCAGACATTCCTCTTATTACGTACAATATGAGTAATTCTGAGGTAGCCTCGCATATTAGCTATGAGTAATAACTTAACTGAAATCAGATAACTGATTCTTTGATTTAAAAAATTGCGCTACACGTTTTAATTGTGAGGTGAAGTTTTTATGTTAAATTTTTAAAATGGAATTTTGTTATCGTAATTTATGACTCGTGCAGGGTGATTCAATTGGCTTGGAATCACCAACCACAAGTATAGGTGAATAATGATAGATTATTCTGTATTATTATTATATTATTAGCCAAAGTACCACTGGAGCATTGCTTGCTTTTAAATTCTTAGTTTCTAGGCTCAAACAGGTGAATCTGTTCGTGATATGAACTGATGAAAATTGTTCCTTTTTCCATTTCTCCCCGAACTTTGATTACCTCCAATAAACCTAGATTTTGACTATAAAATCGACCCGATCTCCCTAAGAAGTAAAACTCTAAACACGCAATTTCCCACTGCTCTTTCTTCCTCTTACTCTCTCGGTGTATCTCCGTCGGAGGACTTTCGCCTGGGATCGGAAGGTTCGCGCATAAGCTTCCTTGGAGAAGTCGGCGGAGACAGGCGATATTTATCTGCGCGTATTAACGGCATTCGCCGTTCGACTGTGACTGAACACGTACGCTCCGTGTGCCTCTACCTTTCTCTACACGGCTCGTACATTACTTTTAACAATATTGGCACTCGCTGCCACACGCAGACACACGGACGCAGTCAGTGGTAAGTGGCTACAACGTCGAGGATAAATTCGATCCTTTCCATTTGCCTAAATAAACGCGCCAACTGTGCGAGTCCGATCTACAGCGAGCGCACGGCCCAGGCATTGCTTAATGGACGTGGACGACTCCTGATAAAGTGGAGACACTCTCGCTTAGACACTACAGTCGTCCGTTATGAATAAACCGCGACTGCTTATGCAAATGTGGATTCTCTCATTTATCAGATTTGTATTTGGAGATCCGAGAAATCAGTCACTTTCTCATTATTTCGTGTTTATATTGAATAATGTCCCCCCTCTGCTTTTGCAGGGAAAGGTTTATTTGTCGAGACGACTGGAAAGGTGAATGGGAAATGGCGATGAACCGTGACATGTTTACTTCGTCTCAATGATTTTCGTGCGGTAAAACGCACATTAGAAATTGATCTAGCCCATCCAAAACCAACACACACATTCTAAGCGCCAATAAATCTTCTGAAACGATTTGATTTCGATAGAATCGGGAGTGGATCTACACACTATAATTAACGTGTATTTCATTCCGCCTGAGCGTGGATGGTTGAATTATAAAACGAGCGATATCTGCGCCGGGGCCGTGTAAAAGCGAAGTACAATGTACTCACAGCGTCAGTTGCCCGACGCAAATACACGGCGAACAAGTACCATCTCCCCGTACAATATTTGCCTTTCCTCGAGAGGCTTCGTTAAAGGGAGTTGGTCGAGATTGAAAGGCTCCCGCTCCGCAGGCGTTCGATTTTCTTTTTGTCCCAATGTATTACTACGAGCTCATTGAATTAAGCCGAGGTCATCGGGCGCGCAGAATGAACGGAAGCAGGCGGTGCACACACACACACACGCACACACATACACTTGGGAGTATTGTCAGTGCGCGAGTGACTGTAAAGAGCGTTTCCATGTCACCGATTGGCTCGGGTTCGCTCACAATGAACACACTTCTTGCGAGCACTCCAAGCCGTCGACTCACATCCACACGTGCATTTGTACACACGGATGTGGCCTGTTACTAATCCTCGATTGAGAGCACTGCATATTTATTAAGTTGCTTGGGGCTCGCAGCGATAATTGCGGTTGCTGTTAGCTCCGTGTGTTCGCCAATCTGACCAATTCAATGATTTTTCGATCATTCGCCGATTGCCAATTAACGGAAGCGGTTAGAAGCTCGTAACATTGCATGCACTTGGGATTAGTAGGACGATGGTGAAAGATTGAAAGAGCCATTGAAATAGCGAAATACCAGTGTTACCAATTCGCCTTGACTTCTGGTACAAGTGCAGGGCGACTCCTTTCCCTTTAAGTCAAGATTCTTGGGTTTAATCTACTTGGGATGATTACAAACTATCTAGTAATTCTAATTATTCACGAATATTTCCTACCACTTCGATAAATCCCACCCAATTAATACTATAACCTAATGAATCATCTACAAGGTGTTTCAATTGCCTTGAACCGTCTTAAATATTATACCAAAAAGTATACAATCCTGAATTCCCACCCTCTGCACGGACCCCAGAGCTTTCCACACTTCCTCGATCATCCTCCGCGGTCTAAAGCGCGTCTCGCATCCCGATCACAGATCCTACAACCCGAAACCGGCTTAAAGAGTACGAAGGGGTCATATCGAGGCCACTTTTATCTCGCGGTGCAATTCACCGGTCACTCAGTGAGTCAGGCTTTCGGCTGAAATTTAATCCTGGAAAGCAATTAAAGAAATAATGCATGGAACTGAGGGTGGCTGGTTTAATGGGAGGAATGGTCGCCGGCGAGCGAGGACGAGCATACGGGCGGTTCTGCACGTGCGATGGGGCGGCGGGAAGCGACGAGGACGCAAACACAGGCGGGCGCAGGGAGAGGGCTCGTTAATCGGTTGGGGTTCGATCGACTTGGCTCGGGCATAGCCGGCATCTGCCAGCCTCGAATATTATCCAGCAGCAGCCCTTCCGCACCTCTTTTTTGCTGGGACTGTCCACCTCTGGAAGGAAGGGTTGCTTGCCGAGAGGTCTGGGTACACAGAGAGGCCTGTGTGCGTCTGTGTGTGTGTTCTCTCCCTTCGTTCTCTTCAGCAGTCGCCCTCGACGCTTCACCGACAACTGGCTCTCATAGTCTGCGCACGTCTGCTTTCCTCTTTCCAGCGTCGCACTCGAAATAAATATGTGTCTGTGTGCGGGTGATAAAGATCCCCCGAAGGATCCGCTTGCCAGCTGCCGCCTTCCTGCATCCGTTTACATTCGGCTGCGGCGCATCTTTCTAACCAGACTCGCGGAACCTTGGCGATTTTCCCGAATCGTCTCGAGATCGCGAGTGTGTGCGGGTTGATGTTACGCGGCTAGTAAATTGGGAGGAATTATCTCAAGGGCTGGGTAGGCTGGAAGGGTGCATATTCTGTCTGAGTGTCTACTTGATCGCACTTTGCCTCGGCAGCCCCTCGCAAAGACTGCAGCCCCAAGCTTCTACGCTTCTTCCTCGTTCTTTATCCGGGCGACTCTCGCCATCGACTGATTAAACGACCAAGCTTTCGAAAGAAAGTGCCGAACAATCCCAATTATCTTTGGGGTTGCGCCTTTATCGGTGCCGGGTGGAGATGGTTCTAATTATCTCTGGCCACGGGGAATTCCGGCTACTTACGAATTTCGAGTGGACGGAATACGCGAGCCACTTGGATGGAAAGACTCATTGCCCCAGGGAAGAGAGAGAGCACGTGGAACGTGCTTTACTCGCTCTCGAGAAGACTTTTCTATAGAAACACTGACGTGTTCACGATGATACCGTACTTACACTTGCCCAACCACCGGACAAAGCCAGAAGCGTATGTGGACGAGCGCGCGCGCGCAAAACGTGTACGAAAAGCCCTTGCATCACGAAAGCTTCCGGGCGCGTGCATACGAAACACGCTCAGAGCCATTGTTCCAGCCGACTGGGAGCCGAGGACACACACATATGACAAGCGGCGAGTCTTCCCCTCGGCTACCCCAGCGGGGCCCGCGGCTTTCGCCACGCACCAGTGAGCCGGGCCTGATTAACGTCGGGGAAATGAGACACCTCGCCGGAATAATGAAACTGCACGCCGAAACTCTCGGGGCAACTCCAACCGGCCAAAAACCCGACCTCCAGTCGATGCTTTCGGCCCGGATCATCCCTCGATTGCTGTTTGTCAAACGAGCCACTCGGTAGAGTGTCTGTAGCGGTTTTCGAGCTAGAGGAAACTTTCACCCTTATTTTTGAGAGAGTTATAGTTCAAGGGATCGATTTGTGAATTTTTTATTTCCGTATGTATTTTTTGAACCCGTCGAGCAAAGAATCAAGCGAATCGGTTCACTTCTTCAGGAGAACTGAATCAGAAAAGTGAAAATTCGTTCGAGAGTTCGAGAGTGTGAAATGCGGAATATGTCTTTGAGCTCGCTCCTCAAGCCTGTTTTGACTTTTGCCACTTTCTATATCACCACGTCAGCTTGGCATTGGCTGACTGCGACATCATTGTCAGCGTTAGCGCGGACAATGAGTCGACGATGGGAACTGGTGTTCGCCGCGGATGTCTACGTGACCGGCAACACGTAATCCAGTAGAATAGTCGGACGCACAAGGTCACGGGGAATAATCGCTTGGGACGAAAATCATCGGCAAGTGGGTTGGTCCTGGCAGTGTAGAACGCGGCGTGCATGAGCCACTCTGAGGGGGTAGTGAAACCTGGAGGGTTCCTAGACCCCCCATGCGATCCCGAGTCCCGAGATGCTCGTCGACCCCTCGTTATTCAATCGAAACGGAGCATTACTCATTTATTGTTCCACCCCTTTGCGATCTACTCGCACTCAATGGCGAGCAGCTCGCCCGACGACACTTGCAACTCTTTGGGACTCGAGTGAGCAGCCGAGTTACATTCGGTACAAACCGCATGTTATGGACCTTCGAACCCCAATGATTTACTTTTACTCGTAAAATAAGCGTATTGTCAGTGAAACCAATCCAGGCAGACATATTTAAAGGTCGGGACAGAATATGTATTATTTCCTTTATGGAGAAGTAAAGGATTTTTTATTTTTAGCGAAAACGCAAGAATAATTTGACTATTTTTGTGCTTGGACGATCAAGGAGCGCTCGGTGAAGATTTATTTCGTTTGTAGTAGTTTATCAGTTGGTAGAAATAATTATTGCTTTTTGCCCCCGAAAATAGTAGATTAGCTCATTTCGTCTAACTCATTTATCCCGTTCCCAAGATAATATGAAGAACCTAAGAAATCCTTTAATAGAAGAGATCCTTTAATAGAATAAGTAAAATTGTCTATTTCATAAATTTCTCTGAATGTATTAACTGTACTTCGACCGACTAAACCTTCCACGCCAAATTCGCTGGCGCCAATACATTTACTGCTGGAGTTTTATCGCACCAAAACCACTGTTTGCCTATGCGAAAACTGTCAGAACCATTATAAATGAAAACCTGCAAAGTGGTATAAAGAATATGTGCGGGTTGGCGTCATTGGTATTTAAATAGTGCGACGAATGCGGTCAGCGGCAGCGAGGAGAGACAATCCTGGCAATGCCCGTCCTCTTCATTCGGCTGGTACGGGAGCGGCGATAACGCGTGTCAGTATTATACAACTGGCCGGCGTTATTAATAGTAGCGAGCGAAACGAGTTTAGCATCGTCGTCACGTGTCTCTCATGGCTCGCGCACATAGCAGGTGGCAGATAGCACCGTATTTTTTACTCGACCGCTCGCGCGCGCTAATGAACATGCCCGACAATTATTACCGGGCAAGGTCACTATAAATAAAGAGTCCGTCGAGGGGACACGTGTACTCCGGGAACGGGGAGGGGACGCGTGTCATCGGTGGAAGAATGACCTTTGCAGCATAGAATCCTTGGAGGAAACTAATTATAATAGTGAGACTGCCGAATTATAATAAATTTGGAAATGTTGGGACAACCCGGAGAGATTGAGATTTTCAGAAGTAGAATTTTGATTTTGTCAATGTTTGCCAACTTAGTTCAATAGTTTGAGTGTTGAAATTAAGATTCTGCACAGAATCAGTGGTCCAGTGCCCATGACTATGTCGTGCTGTTGAAATTTAGGCTACTTTTCACAAAATATTCCAGAAATATGATCGGAATACTACAATTACAGCCTTTAGACTAGTTCCTTTTAAACGAATCCTACTTCTACCACTCATATTATCGAAGTATATGGAATTAGGATGGGAAACGGAAAAGTACTACGGAAAAACTCAAAAACAGTATAAACTCCCTTCACTTATATAAACAACAATAAAATAAGTAAAACCCACCAAAGTTCGTCCTCGCACGCGAGCGGCCACGTGTTCCCGGAGCGAGGAGCGGCCGCGGAAGCGCGATCGATGCAGCTGACAAACTCCGGAATAAAAGCAGCGGAATGTAAATTGAGCGCGGACTTCCGACTGCCAGGCCGAGAGAAGTACCGCGGGAATCTCGGGAATTCCGTGAATATGATACATAGACACGCGGCCGGGGCGCGCGTAGGTGCGCAGGGTTGGCGCCGGCAATTATGCAGTTATGAATATTCAGAGGCGCACACGGGCCCTGCCCACTCGAGGAAAACACGTGCAGAAGCGAGGGAGACGCGCGTTAACAAATCACCTTTCGTCATCGAGAAATCGCGGGACGCGGCTGCGAGCAATCCGGCCATTTGCATTTGCGGGGCTGCTCACAGAGCCCGCGGGATAATCCCGGCCAATCTCCCGGCTCTGATTGCCAATTAACGGTTAACTACTTTGGCCGCTGCATAACTCGCTCTCACTGCGGCGCCGGCGCCCTTTCGCCCCCCCCCCCCCCCCCCCCCCGATTAGGCGTCGCGACGACACGAAAAACCGCCGGGGCCAAGCATCGAGAGATTCGCAATTGAGTCGCTGGCAGATCGCTCGACGTATATGATGATATGATGACGAGGGTGTGATAAGGCTGTGTTTGGGATTCAAGTGCACGCATATCCAGGCGTCAGCTATTCTGACACTTTCTGCCGGGACGACGAGCAGTTGTCGAGGCTGAGATAATATGTCTGACAGAGCGAAGGTGCAGGAATCATGCGGAGAAGCCAAGGTTGCTTATTCCTAATGGCAGATCTATGAGCAACACACCGCTCAGTCCAGGTTTAAAATTTAACACCATTCACGAAACATGAAATTCCTGCGTCCAATCAACTCTCCTCATCGCAATCCCCCTCTCTCTCATCAATCCATTCAAACTGGCGGATCCACTGCCTCTGTTTACTTCCAAACAAACCGCAAGAGACACGTGAATCCCCATCACCAGGAAAGGCGACCGCTTCTCTCTCCCAGGTCCTCACGAGCACCGAGCAAGTACAATTACTCGAGGGTCCGTCGAAAGGGTTGGCCAATCGCTCCTAATTCCCATTAAACATGTCATCGTCCGAGATTACACCCGCAACCTCGCAACACCCATGTCCGCTAATTCACCGGCTCGCCAACTCAGTGCGAATAACCGAGAAAGAGAGAAAGCAAGAGAACGACAAATCTACTCCCGGCGAGGATGTCGCGCGTGCCAGGAGCCGAGCGACGAAGGTGCCAGAGCAACGGCACAATGCAGGCGAGAGAAACTCGCGCAGCCACCAACAATCCATGACAACCACACAACACACACACACACATCGCCAACTCGACAGAGAGCAAGAGAGAGAGAGGTGACGTAAGCGGTGATTACAGACGGTTGCAACGAGCGCTGCATGCTGAACCTTCGCAGAATGCGGCAATGCGCCGCTCTCCCCTGCGCACCGCGACAAGACCGCGTTACTCTTCCTGCCTGTGGCCGCGTCTCGCTCGCACCGGCAAAGGCCGCGCGCAGAGCTCTAGGCTGCTCCGTCGTCCACCTATACGCGCGGAGAGCAGCGCTTTTCCCGTCCCCGTTCCGTCGGCTCGTCGGCCGCCCGTCGCCTCTCCTATGTGGATGAAGGACGGGGCCTTCAAGTACACGAGCTCGCGAGTGTGCGTAACTGCGCTAGAGATCGGCGCGAACGTGCGCGCCGACAAGTACCACTGTCGCAGGTTGCAGAACGAATGGAGGAGCGAACGGGAAGCGGGCTCCACCCGGAAACGGGGAGTCGAGGGATTTCGATAGATCGAGTTTATCGGGGTTGGGTTGTTTTGGAGGTGATGGGTAATAATGAGAGAGGCTGCTGCGATGTGTCATGATGTAATGAGTCATCGTTTGATGATTCTACGAGTGCGGCTCTCTCAAGGGTGAAGGATTCCTTGGTGATGAAGTCTGCTAGAAGGGAAAGGAGACTGGTGTGTTGTTGGACGAGGTCTGCGGAGTTACCAGTTAATTTTCATCGGACTGGAGCTTGGATTTTTCGCTTGGTTGATCCTTTTATTGGGAGGGGTCCGCGGGGTCCGCAGGATTTCCCACGATCCCGATTTGAGCGCAGGCCGTTTCCTGTCTTCGTCCACTTCCTGTGCGGTGGCGTGCGCTCTGACGCCGTCCCGGCCGAGAGGAAGCTCGCATGTAAAAATGCTCGCCGCCAGCTGCCGCCCTGACCTTACTCAACGAGTGCGCCAACGAGGTGGCAATGTCCCAAAGGTTTAAATGCCAGCTGGACGCGCGAGACTTCCCGGCAGATATTAACCCTCGCGTGGGATCGGTAAGAGTGATTGATAGTCCGCCTCTCTCCAATCCAACCAATATCGTCAATTACTCAATAAACTTCGCACATCTGTGGAAAGTTGCAAAGTGTAGAAACAAGCAAAACAACATGCTTGACAGTGATCTTAATTGAAATTCCAGTACAAAAACAATTCTGCTTTCCGAAACACCAAAATACACAAGTCCTGCACGCAAAGAGAATCATCCCGTCAAGATTGCAGCCTTTAAACCAATCCTTATGTAAGCCACTCTCACGCGATCCTCGTCCCCACATGCAAACCTCCGGCAAAACTAGCCAATCCCGAGACGAACTCAACAGAGAATCCTCGCAACATCGATAAGCGAAGACCCTCGAAAATACAGGGGTTTAATGAAGCGCGAGGGAATCGACTCGGTGGCCAGTGGGCCGGAACGCTTTCCTTGTAACTGGTGCACGGCGGGGGAACTGCGCACGTGTGGTAGAGACTGTGCGCCGCGATGACACGTGAGTAGCCGTGAGTGCCGGAGGTCCTTGCCTCGATAGATGCCCGGATAGTCTGCCGGCAGCGAGGACTAAAGGGAGCAGAACACAGCAGGACAGGCATAAACACGGAGGAAGAAGAGGAGGCGGCGGCGAGGCGCAGCCATAGCACACGATCGGAAGAGGCATAGGAGAGAGGGAGGGAGAGAGAGTGCGAGGCAGAGTCGGGCGAAGGAGGCGAGGAGCGACGTTCGGTGGCCGTTGGCCTAAGCGAAGTTAGGTTTGAGCGCGCAACACAAAGCCAAGGGACACGAGAGCAGCTCCCGCCCCCTCCCTTCGCCCGGCCAGGGTGGAGGAGGGGCAGGTTAGGGGCGCCATTCGAGGGAGGGCTGTTGAACTTTCAGGGTCACTCCCGTGGGCCCCGGCCCCGGTGCGAGGAGAGCATCACCGCACGCAGCCGGGCACACCTGGAGAGGGGCATTTCCGATAGAGCAGTCCCGCGGAGGGAGAGAGACCGGCCGGCTAGAGGAACGTCCTCTCCCCAGCTACGGGACCGACGGAGAGAGCACTCGGCCGACTAGGGAAAGGGAGAGGCGAGGATCAGCCGGTGGGGGAAGCGCCCCAACACGAAAACTCACTCCTAAACTGTCTAACGACGCTGCGCCAGCGCCGTTCCGACCAATTCGTCTCCGGCACCTTCGCCCACCGGCTCCTGGATTCAGAGAGTGCGAGAGGGACGCGAGCCACCGCGGAGAGGGAAGCGAGCAGAGAGCAGGAGCGCGAGCGATCGGGCTCCGAGCGATGTAGCGCACCAAAGCATACGGAACCAGTTTTCGGAGCCGAGGAAGGACCGTTCCGCGGGGGCCCATGGGGCGCCTGACATGCAACGCACACGGCTCCCTCTCGAAACTGGTGTTTGCAGCGATCACCAGAAGGAGCGCCCCGCCAGAACGAGAAGTAGAAGGAGGATAGTGAACCCTCAGGGCCGTTCCGTCGCTTCGCAGCCACGCAGATCGCTCTTCTCGAAATATTGTACGACTTTCGGCCAAGGTGGAGCTTCATCCTCGCTCTCTAGGAATCTCGCGATGTTGTACAGGGTGATTCACTTGCTTGGGAGCGCTAGTCGCAAGTATAGATTGTTGTTTATTATTACCGATGATCCTCTACCTTTAGGGTCACTGATTCCTTCCAGAATCTTAGTTTCTTGACTCCAAATTGTGAAGGATCGTGCAAGTTGGAGAAGCTTTGAAAACTGGAAAAATGGTACAGGGCTCTACCCTATTTTCCGATTTGTCGACATTTTTCAAATTCATGGTTCGATCGGCCCAGCTCTCCGGCCACTGAAGGGGAGGTTGTGCTCAGCCGTGACCGTCTTTCCAGGGTCACCAAGACGAGAGACGTTCGATTGGAAGCGGGACAGTTATTATTGTCGGGGATGCGTGGCCGACAACACCTGGTAAAAATAGCCGGCGTCGGCGAGTTGTAATCGCTGGTAGCATCGCACTTATACCTCGAGATCGATGCATCGGGAGATCGAAGCCGGCGATAGTGAAATTTTCAGGGTCACGCGAAAGTACCTCGGGGAGACTCGCTTTCGACTGCCCTACTTCTAAACCCGGCGGGCCTGCTTTTGCCCCTCGGCCTCGCCTTCGCATGCACCTTTACAAAATTGTTCGTCATTCTTGCGACACTAGACAACCTCCAGGCGTCGTTCGAGTGCTTTCTGGGGAGTTTTCATTATCACATTGCATAACATGCTCGTGCAATACTTCAAGTACAACATTATGTAAGGCGATTGTCTAATATACTCGTACATATCTCACTACCAATTACTGCTATGCTTAGAGTACTCTGCATTGCGTTAATTATTATAGTACTGGCAAATGTCTGTATAAACAACGTGTCAAATAATTATCAACATCTATTTCGAATTGAATCAACTGATTTGCAGTTGTTCTTCAAAAAGCAGTACAAGTTCGGTAACGCAAACCTTAAAGCGCAACATTGTAAGTGTTGTCACTGTATTACTGCGCACAAACATCTATTGTAAATTACATGCAACTAACTATCAAAATGTCTATAATTTCAAAGGAACTCTTGTTGCATTATGAAAATAGCCAGCGACGGCTTCTAACTCGAATATCGAGGGAACAATGTGTTAAGATTAAGGCTGGTTTTGGTAGAGCGCGCCTAATCGGCAGTCCGAGGCCGAACAAGGGCCTACAAGCTCGTGGCTAGACGGGGCCTAGGCCGGTGTCGGAAGGCCGGGAAAAACAAGCGCGAGGACCGCGGAGAGCGACGGCGGATCCGGAGGGCAAGGCAAGGTGCTTCTCGATGGCCGGAGGATGCTCGGCCAGGAAGCTAACTGTAGTCGGTGACTAACTTCAAACAGGATTCCTCGAGCGTGCCGGAAATCGTTAACTCGGCAGGACGCGGCTGTACTTATGAACGAAATCCGATGTAGATAAGCCGATAAGTGCGTGCCCTCGGATAACAAAGAGCCGAGCGGAGCAGATAGGAGAGAACTCCGGGGGCCCAATAAAATCTCGTGATCGCGCTCGCCGAGCGCGAGATAGATACTTCCTCGAGCGGTCGCGCCCTCTCTTCCCAACGAGAACTAGTTTACACAAGATATTCTCCCTCCACGTGACGGACTCGCTGAAAGAGAAATAAAAGCGAGGATTTATAGTAGGAGCGAGGCTCGCGTGACTCGGCTTAGAAATGAGGCGAGCGCGCGCGGCCTGCAAGGAGGCGGCCGACGAGTGCGTCGGATTTAGATTCCGCGGGGTTGCGGCTCGCGATAAGGAGAAGAGACGGCCGGCATCCGACGAAAACGGCCGGAAGACAGTGCGCAGAGTGCGCAGGAGGGACCTGGGTTCGATGACCCTGTCTCTCTAGTACCTGAATCATCAGGCTCCTCTCAGCCAGAAAGGCGGCCGCCTGGCCTTAACTGTGCCTACCAATACACCTTCTCTTATTCCTTCCTCTCTTTCTCCACTCGTGGCTCCGTGCGCGCTGGGAAACTAGTTTCGCGTGCGAATTATTCCCTAGGGAGGCGCGGCCGTGGCGCGCGGGAGCCAGCAAATCATTACTGTTCACGGCGAGAGCAGTTGGCCCGTAATCGAATTCGGTAAAAAGCGCCGTTCAGCCGCGGCCCCGGCATTCAATTAGTTTGATTCGAATAACGAGCGCTCTACAAGTGTTATTATAATGAGGCTTTATTAACCATCGGGACGTGATTGCGAGAGACGAAACGACTGGGTGGAAAGAAGCCCCGAGTTATTGAACCTGGCCAATGGTATTCCGGGTTGATGCCGGAGACGGTAATTCCCGCATGATTTGCGGCCGCGCGGATTAGCTTTGATTAGTTTGCGCGCTCCACGATAATTGCTCGATATAAGGCAACGACAGACTAATCAGGATTAATCACTGTGATTACACGCACCGGCTTCGCTCGCACTGCTCGCAACTTTCGATGCGAGTTCTCAAAGACACTACGACTCCACCCTCTTAAGCCAATAAAGACTTAATTATTGTTTATCAGTAGAACTAATCGACGAGAGATTACATTTTAATTGTAATTCCAGCTCGAAGCTTTTGCGACTGTTGGTTGTAAATCAACTTGAAGGCTCGAGATATGACGAACGTATTGGGACAAGTTGGTGTCGGATGTGTCGAGTTCGGATGGAAGTGCTAAACAGTTTTTTCCCATGAATACGCAAGTGAGTCATTCATCATCGGCGTTCCTTGCGAGCGGGGGCCACTGATCTTCAACCTGTTCGACAACACTCTAGTCATTGGCCGCGGAACGTGGTCAGTGACCGTAAGATCTTGAATTCGAATTCTACACGTCGCCTCCCATCTCCCACCTTTTTCCTTTTCCTACCTCGGCCATCTCGGCAGATCATTGTTGCCTCTCGATACAATGCCCACGCTCTCACGCTTCCACGAAACGCGGAATGTGTTCAATGACCCGAAATGTGGCGAAATTAGTATCAGATGTTTCCTTCAGAATGACATTTTAATGCCTCGAATTTCTATTACTGTAATATGTCATTTTAAAACCTGCTTCAAATCGTATTTCTGGAATCCTCCCACGTTCGCTGTCACCTGTCGAGTCTGAGCTTCTAATTGAGGCTTCGTATCAATGCAATCGGTTTTTCACTCCCCTTCAGAGTCAAGCGTGAATTAATCAGAATGCGGACCAAGCTTTAACGCGTTTCCACCTGACGCGTGGGAGCCACGCCGACATAATTATCATGCAGACATAAGATATTATAATTGCAGATATAATTATAATTAAAACGGTAATTGGACATATAATTATCCCGCACGATTTTACCACGTTTCACTTGACACAAATCATTCGCCAAATCGAGCATCGAATCAATTACCAGAAATAAATTTATTCCACTAAAAGGATACTTCGCCGCGTGAACAGTACTTTTACGAGCGAAGACTATACATATTTCACGGCGACACGCATTCCTGCATGAGCCTGTACACGCGCGCAGGTTGCGCGAGTTGCTCTGCTTTGAAACTCGACACCTCCCTGGCCAAACAAGAGTGCAGGGCCGACGGCGCGGCGTACGAGCGCAACGTAAACAGAGGAGAACGTATGCAGGCGAATGAGCGCGCGGCCGCGCGATATACGTGTAGATACGTGCGAGATATCAACAGCACGCTCCGGGACAAATAGGCCGCTCGATGCGCCCCAGCCAGCTCTCGCTTCCGATTGCGAGCTACGAATTACCGCGTCAAATGTACTCCGTCACCCTTCGCCCGATCGATTCATTAATTCGAGAGCGAATGCTTTTCTCTGTCCTTGTGTATGTACATTTGTTCACCAGAGTCAACAAATAAGTCCCGAATTCGCGCGGCACTAAAACGCTACCATTTCCTTTGAAAAGATATGTGAGGGTTTTTATTTTTATCACTCGAGTATTTGTTTGAATGGATTTACTGGGGTCTTGTTAATTAATTACCCACTCTTTATTTATGTCATCAGACTTATGAAATGAAATCGATCATATTTCAGTCACCCAGTGCTCGAATCCGCCAGCATTCAAGCAGTGACTGAAACCTTTCTCGAATCACAGCCCACTAAAGCCAACCGGCCCCGCTAGATTGCCTCGTAAACACAAGTAAGGCGAAATGTGCTGTGGGAATCTCGTTCCATTGCACCTCGGGCCTTCATCGCATTCCGCTCCTCCTCTACTCGCGCGCAAACTCTATCCGCCGACAGGGATTAGTTTGTGACGCCAGTTAAAGTCCGGCCGACCACAGGGCGGCGATAAAGCGCTCGCCGAGGAGGAAACCGAGCAAAGGACACGGGCCAAGTTGCGCGCCGTGTGAGAGCAAGTGCGAGTGTCGCAAGGGACGGGACAATTAGAGGCGACTTTTTCCCCGGCGGATCATTGTATCCGGTGTAACTCGGCCGGCTCTAGCGGTGCACGTGCTCGCACGCACGTTCACGTAGGTGACCCACTTTTTCAATTGCCAGCGATGCAAGAGCTCGCTAGATACTCTGCCTTTCACGTCTTGTTGTCATAAGCCTGGCTTTACGCTGCTCGTGTGAACCAATCGAGTGTTGGAATTCGCTTGACGTAGACGGGCATTGAATAGCCCAACTCAATGATTCGTGTCGGGTGTTATAGGCCAGAGACGTCTCAATCGAAAGCCTTGTAGTGCGAAAGAAAGTTTTACAGCGATACTCTGCGAGGTTGTAAATGTAAATAAAGCAGGTCTCACGAAATTACCGGTTTCGGATTTCCTTTTCGAAATATTGTTATTACGTTGGTATGGTTCTAGGAATTCACGATGGCTTTCAAGCGACAAGGATAATCACTACATTAACCTTTAAGTTTTCTTGCAAAACCCGTCGGTAATCTAATGTTAACATTTTTCCCATAGTGTAAAACGAATTTGCACCAGTAAACAAGTCTTTCAACCGTTTGAAGTTTTCCGAATCCAAGATACCGAGACTCGCCGACAATTCTAGCAATAACTTTCATTCGTACCCCTTGCACTTCCCCCAAAGAAGGTCGAGACATTCCCAGCTATTGTCTCCAGGTAATGGACACAGGAGGAAGTGGTCTTGGACGATTGCTACGAAATTCGAGTGGCTCTCGCAAAGTTGAGTTCGCTCGGAAATCAAGGCCGGCGCAAGGCCGCCGTAATAATCGGGAGCACGCTTTCCGATCCGGCTTGCGCGCGCGGTGACGTAACGTAAACACACACGCGCGCGCGCCTTCATTATCTCCTTCTCGTTCTAGGCAGAAGCGCGAGGCCCGACTTGGTGTGCCAGTTACGCGAAGTACAAATTACAGAGCGGCCGCGCTCTCGCTCTATCCGGGTCAAGATGGAAGGAAAGTTGGGCGAGCAATTTTCAATCGCCACGCTAGTCACGCGAGCATGCGTGCGCGGCCGGCACGCGTGCTCGCCTAGTTCCTCGCGGATTCCGTCATACTGTAAAGCAAGGATCTGCTTTCTGAGCAACAGGCAGAGTCCCGATGAAAAACAAAATTCAACAAGAATTCTTTATCACCAAGTCATCGATTGAACTGACTTTAGAATAATATTAATTCGCGCAATCTTCGCTATGTGCATTTACTCATGTTTCACCATCGCCTTCATTACATCCTAAGAAAAAAAGGTTTCCGGAATCGTTCGATTATGCAGAAGGTGAATGCGAGGGGTCGGACTTCGGAAATCGATGTCGATTTTCGATACAAGCGCGACGAGAGAGAAGGCGCGTGCGAAAAAGGGCCGGGGTGCGCAGGGCGCTTGCTCATTTAAGGGTCAAAGGACTAGAGGGAGGAGAGGGAGAGAGGAGAGTTTGGAGGGCGTTCACGAGAGGGTGGTAGACGGGAGCATCGATCGAGGCCCTAGCCAAAAATCCCACGGCCCTAGTTCGACCTCGAGACGGGAAGCGTCATCGAGGAACACGTAACGCGCACCGTTAACAGTGATTCTCACCGATCAAGGACCTCGCATGCACGTACACGCGCGCGCATACATACTCGTCCGAGTAGTAGCAAGCTCGAGGAAGCGAAGCACGCTTCCTATCAGAGTCGAGCGTGTGGTAGGCGTGTCGCGTCCACGCATGCACAGGCAGCCAACGCAGCACATAAACACCGCTGGATCGCACTCACCATTTAAATCGCCAGGCAGCGTGGAATTTAAAGCTCCGCTCTCCAGAATCTTCGTGCAACTACAGCCTTGCGTGTAGCAGAGAGGGGGCCCAGGTGAACACGTCTTCACAAACTCGCGGCGACGAGAAAAAGGCCCGCCGACTGCTCGGGAGTCGAAGTGGCAGTGAGAATAATCACAAGAAGCAGTTCAATCACACACTATATTTCGAGGGAGCAGGTCGCACGCTTTGCTCCGAGTATTCTATCCGCCGGTCACATCACACTGGCAGTGCAGAGAGACTCGGGAAGAGAGAAGCCGGCGGCCTCTTACCGGGGGCGAGAGTGAGAAGCGTGCAGGAACGAAGGAACGAAATGGTGGCGCGGAGTTGTAACGCACGCTAGGCTGCGGCTGGCTGGCTGCTGGCGGACGCGCCGCGGCCCCAGTATGTGTAGAGCAGCGTGTCGATACACACACTCTCCTGGCTCGGACAGGAAGGAATACAGCGCGTGGCCGGAGGCGCGCCGATATCGACAGGGCTACGACGAACGAACCAACGCTCGCTCGCTCGCCCGCAAGTTCCACCGGGCGGAGAACCGGAGCGGCTTCGGCCCCGATATGCCAGGGGAGAAACACACACAACACACGGCGGCCAGCAAAGCAAGAAAAACAGAGAGCAGCGGCTTCTAGCTCTTCCTCGCAGGGCTTGACCCCGCTCCGCCGCTCTTCTTCTTCCTTCCTCGTCGATCCGCCTATTCCTCTTTCTCCCCCTCTTACTTACTTCTCCTCGGGCTGCGGCGCACCGGGCGATTTCCTGCGGCGGTCACGTTTCCTTCTACGAATCCTCCTCCCGCGGAGGCACACGCAATCCCGTCACTCTCTTTCTCTCACTTCCTCTGTCTATCTGCCTTCTCGCGGACACCCCTCTCGAAAAAGTGAACCGGCGACCTGTCGATCGCCTATCTCTACTCGAACCTCTCTTCTATCTCTATCTCTCTCTCTCTCCTCTCTCTCTCGCGCTCTCCCGATGATTATATATTACCGTATACACAATTACACAGACACACACGCGTTAAGATTAATGGCAGTGAGAGGATGAGCGCGCGGCCGAGAGAGAAGGAGAAGGAAAGTGCTATGCACAACCGCTCCGAGTGTGTGCACGACAGCACTTCCCTCGTCGAATGCTCTCACGCGACTGAGGCCGAGGCGGCTGGCGCGAAGGGCGCACGGGATTAGAGGGGAGAGCGGAGGGGACACCGAGAGCGATACGGAACCCGGGGGAGGGGAAGGCAGGAGGCAGAGGCCGAGGTGGAGGAGATCGTTGAGCGTGGTGGGGCCGGCGTGCTAATGCCGGCGAGCTCCGTGGCCCGGGACACAAGGGGCGAACGGGGCGACAAGCCGACGAAGAATAGCGCATGCGTACCGGCCCTGTTTTAGAGCACCACCGTGACACTCGTCGACAAGCCACCGCCCGATGCACCTATACCCCTCTTGCATCCCGCTCGCTCCGACAAGTTTCGCTCTCTCTCCTTGTCTCTCGGGCTCCACTGTCCGTCACGGAGTCCACTCTACACATCTACAGGGTGATTCGCTTGCATTTCTATCGAGAATATCGGACGGCACCATCTTTTTTTTATCGGACACGTGTGAAGCTTCAAGTTTATACTTGTGTATATGGGTTGTCTACAATCATGTGCGTTATAGGATATTTTACTAGAGTTCCATTCATTATCCATAGTCGATTTTGATGAAATTTAATGGTGAGGATTTTGAAAAGTGATGTGTTAATTTGCGGAAATGTTTATTAACCAACTTTCTATAATAACACTTCAGTTATGCAATCATTGGATATGCACATTTTGGTTATTATATGTATTCGGTCGATATAGAATATTATGTCAGGATTTTCATTTAAAGCACGCTACCTTCCAAAGGTGAATTTACAAAGGTTAGGGCTGTGATTATATATGGGGAGCTGTTGTTTGTGTACTACATTTCTGCAAATTGGCAAGCTCACTTTTCAAAATCCTTAACATTACCACTACATTTTAGTCAAGTGTCATGAAAATGGGCCGCGGGCAGCAAATGGAACTCTAGCAAATACTTTTGGCCTTCGCTGTACATGGTGTGAGAGCGCCGCGACACGAGTCTCGGATGGCTGCGCTTGCACGTAAACGTAAACCATACACGCGAGCTGGAAGCGTTGGAAGGAGCGCGCTCTCGCCCGGATTATAAATCTAATCGGCGCGCACTCGATCGGCCCCATCCCCCACTCCCCGGAAATTGCGTGAACCGCTGCACCCTGTGAACGGACCCTTATTGTCTCCGACATTTATTCGGTGCGGCGCTCGCTCCCGCTGATGCGTAATTCGGTGGGATTTGGCAGCCGGGAAGTTGCAGCGATGGTTTGTTCTGCGTTCTAGCTGCGGCTCTTTTGTTTGTGGTATCGATTCGCCGGTCCTGTTTGCGGCCGGGGGAGCGTGCGAGTAAATGTTTGGCCTTTGAAGTAAATAAATAAATAAATAAATAAAGTTAAACTGCAAGTTGTAAAGTTACAAATTACAATGATCAGAGTAGAAAAAACGGCGCTGTGTTTGCGGAGGCAAGACTCGCAGGCTTGGTCGCAGTTGGCTTTTCTTGTGAAACCGAGTTATCCTGCAATGAGAAGATTTATGCGGCCAAGCAAATATCGTCTACAGTCTACGGTGTTGTTGGCGGAGGAGGGAGTCCGGCAAAAAGCGCATTTCCAAGAAAGGAGTGGATCAAAGGGGCTTAAAACCGCAGGAGTAATGGCGTTTCTACAAAGTGCAACATGGTGACGCTGAATGTCTCTGAAGTCGGGACTTCTCGAAAGTCCTCTTTGCACTGGTTCTCTCTTCCCAGTCCCACAAGAGCGACACGGTCGCCTTGGAACTATCAGCAGACGCACCTTCGTGGGTTTCTATCTTAGAAGCCCGTAATTTCATGATTTCCGAAGCTCCAAAAGATTCGCTTCCAAAGATCGATCGCCGATCGCTCCTCCTGGGAACGGGTCGCCCGGAGCCCAATCTCCCAGGGTCTCGCTAGACTTTTTCTATCTCGAACGAGAGATCTAGTCTCGCAGACATCGACAGACTCTGGGATTCCGATCGGCTCTTTCGAGGAACAACATTTCGCAAGGATAACCGGCACGCAGTGGCTCTTGCTTATTTTCGACAGAATTATTCGCAGCCCAGTCGATTTAAATAACAAGAGGCTCGCTCCAGATCCATTTATTCCAGAGTGCGCGTCGATCATCCACCTTCGACATGCGCTATCCTGTTATCAATCGGACTTACCCGGAAATTTTGGAGGTCGTTCGTGTATAGGGTCAAGGTAAAGTGGACAATGCGTTTCCCACATGCGCGTAAAGCCGATCGGCAGGCGGTCTTTCTACACAATGCCAGTAAAGTACTTGCAACGAGTGTTTTGCTTATAACAAATACTGCACACACCATGAAATTCCTGTGAAAATGCACACATGCAACTGCAATTCTGCTCTGATTTAATAAAGTAATAAATAAATCAGGCCTTGCTTATATGCCTGTGTAATATTAGTTTAACCGTGCACAATCTTGTTGATCTCAGATATTCGGGGTATTCCTGCCTCTTAGTGTAGATTTTTGATTTTTGTCCTTCTTCGCTTCCTCAGGATTATTCCTAGTAGTTGAGTTCGCAGTACTTGGCACATTTCGAAGTTCTTTACTCGCATCATATATACAAAAGGGTCTTGAGGTTGTGGACGTCGTTGGAAATTGCACACGTGGTTTCTTGCGGGCGGGCGATTCCGCCGGCTTTCCCATAGGGCACGTAACGCAACCATGCGAGCGGAGGCTGCGAGTCCCTTCCCGGCGAATCTCTTAGGAGAGCAGCGTTACTAAGAATCCCAGCCTGTTATTACCGGCATAATTGTGTGATTATACGTCTGTGATCTGGCGCGCGGAGGCTGCGGCACGTGCACATCAACCTCCACCAACTATCCGACACTAGTTGGCCGAGGCAAGGGTTAGCGCGCGCATCTGGCTTCGCCGTTTTCCTTTTTCACCAACTTACACTGGCCCAAGCAGGAGCGAGAAGGAAGATCCGGCTGTTGCTTTCGTAACGAGTGGGAGTGAAAGAGTGAGGTAATAATCGCTCGGACACAACGAGATATGCGGGCGTTCGCACCACCCTGCCGCGTATTAAGTAATCAGCATGTAACGCGTGCCATCTCCGTCGCTCCCGCACTCCCGCATGCAGGAGCAGACGGCTCTAAGCATTCTATTGCACTCGGAGTAAGCGGAAACGGATGCGATTCGTTATAGATGGACAAAAGCGAGGCGCCCAGCGTCTAGCGGAGCCCTGGTAAATATAAACGCTGATTTGACGGGGCCTCACGGCGCTGGCGGTGGTCTTTTATCTCGCACGCGTTGCTCGGAAAAAGAAAGCTTGTCTACTCAAAATCAAGCTTCCGCAGGAGGTGTCTCCTCCCTTCGAGCTCGTTACCGAAATACACACTGTCTCTTCCTCCTCGCGTATCACACTTCTTTGTATGGTGGGGAAAGCGCCAGTGATTCTCACTTTTTCAGCGATTTTCAAAAAGCGGTGTGTCTCTTTTTATTAGATTACGGATTTTTATGGAAGTTGAATTTTAATTGTGATATTTAGTATTTAATTTGCTTTGAAATTTTGGACAGTTGTACATGACTAATTCCAGTCTTGTTTTAGTGGGATATTTGAACAAAAAAGTGTTAAAAAGAAACATAGAACAGGCATGAAATCCGCGTTGGTCTGGTTTTATCAGATACTGTCGATTTTACACACTTGAAATCCGCGTTATTTGCATGAATATCCGCATTTCGATATGACCGCGGTGTAAGAACCAATGGCAACGAAAGTTTTTCCATCCGGCGGGAGAAAGTTGCCCGAATTCCTCAACACCTAACCGTCAGAGTAGACAGGATTGTTGGGACGGCGATAAAGGCTTTCTTGCGAAATCAGCGCGCTGGCAATTGGCGCCGATGGGGAGCCAAGGGGAAGTGAAATGTCCTCGGAACTGGGACGATTAATAGCAGCGAGCGGCGTATCTGATAGCAGGGATAACTCGGGCCCGCCGATTTGTTATCTACGAAAGCGCGCGCTGTCGCAATCCGGCTGCGGGTAGAATGCAATTTTACTTGCGCGCACGCCAGAGATAACAGAGACGGCGCGAGCGTTGCGGCCGTTGCGGCGAAGGTTGCGCACGCTCGCTCGCATTAAAGCAAGTACGGCCGGCTGCTGTTACTTCACAGTAAAGTTACGCTGACCATGACGGGATTTCTATAAATACTGGCTTTATGTGCGCGAGCCGCCGGCTAATCGGCGGCCTGCGCGGGAAAAGTCTGCGGATTTCACCGTGGCGAGCCTTCGTGGAGTACCGGAGTCGATTGATAAATCGAGGATATAATCGTTGGGAAATCGGCAAAGTTCATTGAGCGGCGAGCGCAGTTGACTTTGTCTGCCGTTTGCTCTAGTAAGCTGAGTTTCTCTTGATTGGAATTGCACATTGGGTTGGTTGCCTGAATTCAATTGCAAATTGATGATATATCGACAATCGCCAATCATGTTATTCGATTTTCAATGTCGAAGAGAATTGTGATAAAATGTAGTAATAGTAAAGTGATTTAGAAATTCTACAGATCTGCAGATCCTTGTAAACAAACACAGTAGAAATATTACAGTAGAAGCTCTAATATTGTTAAAATGCAAATCTTTTGATATTTATTCTACTTTGATGTATATTCTAGCTGCAACTATCCTTTCCCAAAACTCTATTCTCATCCTCGTCCCGTCCCGACGACTTTTTCTTATCAAGAGCAGTGCGGCGAAGGGTTTAATTTAAATGTGCGGCTGCCGAGTTGAAAAGGAGAAAGAGCGCGGACTGTCGGGAAGCCCTCGCCACCCAAAATACCCACTGGAGCCGTATAATTTCGTTTGCCTGCTTCCAGCAGTTTTCCCCCTTCGCAAGGGAGGCGTCTCCGTGCCAGATTTAATTATTTTTAACAAAGCCGCCGGCTTCAGTCACGTCACCCAGAGCGACTTCCACCTTCCCGTGCATTTCGAGGAGCCGAGGACACACGCACGTCTCTGTCTGGCTGTGTGCGTCTGCGAAATGAAATGCACAAAGCATTCTCGTGTGCAAAAGTGGCTTAGCTGCTGATAGCAGCGGCCGCGCCACTTCGCCCTCGTTTATATCTAGTCGGGCCTCTTATCTGCTCTAATTTCATTTCCCGAACACTGGTACTTTCGAGCGAATCGACGCACGAGTCGATCCAACCGCGGATTGATTGGGAATGTCGAATAACAATAATTTAGTGGGGTTATTCCAGTTAATATTATATTTTAAGTATCGTATTTTATACAGGGGTGGCAAAAGTTACAAGGGATTCTGGGATGTTAACGATTCCTCATTTCACCTACAAAGAACGTGATTAACCAAATATTAACCGACAAACACAAAGTGTACAGATATACAAAATCCTCAAACTTGACATTTTGAAAAGAATAGATATCTAAAACTTATCGAAAACACGTAAAAGCAGATTATTATATCTTATTATAAGTGATGTGTTAATTTTGTTGAAATAGCTGTCATAATAATAAAGTTATAAGGACGGACCTGTTGGTCTGATGTTTTCACGGTACTCATCTTGCAACTGACAAGAATCCGCACCCTTTGAAAATAAATCTACATCTTCGGTAAGGGAATCCAGCCGAGTTGCCTAAGAGGGGCATGTCGGTTCCGGGTATCCGGAGGGTTTGGATATCGAGCGGGGCCGCTCAGTGTCGGGGCTTTTTTTGGTAAGAGGAGTAAAGATGGCCATGGGAGGATGTCCTGAGGGAAAAATGAGCGGTTACCGGAGCCGGGCGGCAAGTGTGCTGGTGTCAGGGCCGATCTTATCAGATCGCAAGCCACGTGGCAGGAACGCGCGACTCGCCTTACCCACGTGCTCGGCCAGGTTGTTCGGCCGAAGCCAGTGATGCATGTGCCGGCAGCGACTTTCACGACGACCATTACAAATAGATCGGTATAAATTGCTCCCCGCGCTTTCATAACTCCGAGGAACACGTACACGCGATCTTCGATAGCGAACTCCTCTGCGTGCGCGCGCGCGCGCTCGCCTAAGTGGATTTCACGCTCGACACGTCATTTGTACTGTTAGGCCGCGGCTGGGACACTCGAGCGAGCCTCAGTTCCAGGCCTTTTCCACGAGTTAAGCCGAGTGTTCGTTTGAGAGGAAAAATCTTGAGATTAACTCTCGAGAATGCCGCATTTGTGGATGTAGACACACCTGAGGGCTCTCTGAGACTACCTTAAGGACTTATATGTATTAACAAGTATCGCTAGCGAAAGCTACTCTTGATAATTGTGCTCCTAAACGGAATCTTAAGTTTGGATTTAACACTAGTTTACATTCGAGAATACAAATGTGGAGAATATTTGTTAAACTTCATACGGCCCTCATTTAATTTTGGCTTTTCAACCATTGATAAGCCAAATGATAATACTTTCAGGTGCGCGTTTATTAACATATAATATAACGCATTTTGGAGCTACTTTACAGAATTTTACTCTCAAATGGACGCTCAGTTGAAATTGGAGTATTCTGCTGCAATTTCGGTCGTGTAATTAAGTATTTGAGTTTGTGACTTGAGAGCTAAAGAACGCAAGACTCATAAAACTGACTCTAAGAAACAGCAAATGATACAAGTAAATACATTAACATGGAAAAGTAAAGATTTCCACACGATACACTCGTCGAATTATTCGGCGGCTCGGTCGGAGCCTTGGCGGATAACTAATTCCGCTGCAAATCAAATGACGCTCCGCCGGGAGTCACTGACTCCGCGGAGTTGTAACGTCGCGACGACTAATTTTAAACTCGCTCTCAACAGCGCTCTCTCACGCGCGAAATAAAAACAAACGGAGATGCGAGCGGCCCCGCTTTAAAACCCTGCGAAAGACAAGAATCCGTCGGGCGAGCACTTTGAAACGCGAAATCTCGGTGCGAGTGCGAGATTCCATTTGTCAGCATCAACGCTGAATTGCCAGTGATTCGATTATGTTTCCGTTTCAGATAAGAGCGCGCCGAGTTCCACGTGGCAGCGATTCACGCGTCGGAAGAAAGATGGTCGATCGTTTGGTAGTGGTCGATCTCGCAATATCGCGCATCGGCTGTCGATCTCAGATCCAGAGCGTATCGACGTAACAGAGTTCGCGGGCCCATTTGCTTTTCAAATGGAGACGCATTAAGCAATAAAGGTCGGCCGGTCTCAACCTTGCGAACAGCGATCGCAAGATCAACGATAAATTGAGCAAGCCTACTCCGCTCCCTCTTCCAACCTACTTAAACATTACTCCAATTAGCCTCCATCTCCTTTTTCCAAAGGCAAAGAGGAGAGAAAGGCCCGCAACGAAAATACGCGATTATCGTAAAATCTAGACGGCTGAAGAAGGCGACGCTCCATTCCTTCCTATAAATATGGTGATTAGGCGCGGCGGCTGCGCGCACAAGTGTCTGGCCGCGTCTTTCTCTGTTGGCCTCTGCGGCGAGCAGGTCCTGTGCGCGCGCGCGCGCGTCTTCAGGAAGCAAGCGGCCTGGCCCGGTAGGATTCGACGCAGAAGGCCTGCGGCCGGCAGCGGCGCGCCGGAGAGAGACGGAAGCCGGCGACGAACGCACGGGAGGTTTCCTCTCTTTCTGCGCCGCGGCTCGGCGACGGGGGCGAGAAAAGGGAGGATCCGAAACGGCGAGGAGAGCGCGGCGTGGAAGGTGCAGAGTCTCGGTGCAGAGGAGCCCGAGTCGCACTATCCTATCTCTGCGGCTCCGAGTCGTATATTGAACTCGGAGCGCGGGGTTATTCAACTCTCCTCTCGCGGCGTGTGCTCCGAGCTCTCCGCTCGTGACGTCACGTGACTCGCAGTCTCCGCTGCTCCGGCGCCCGGTGACGTGGCACCCTCCCATTGGCCCACTCCTCGCCCCGCTACCCGGTGACGTCACAACTCGGAGGCACGAACCCGTCCGGGCGCTGCCACCGCGACGTCACTGCGTCACTAGTATGTAACCAATGTCGATAAACTCCGGCCGATCTTCTTTCACCGATCACAAGCCTTGCGGGACGATTCACTTGCCTTTTAGTCAGGTATGTCGGTATTGAAGACCGTCATTCTGCAGTTTTATGGCTCAATGGTGAAAAGAACATTAAACCAAGATTTTAGCTGGGGATTCGAATTTTTGGTATGAAACATATTTTATTCGACCATAAAACTGTGCACGGTGCACTGTTTCCCTTGCTTGAACCTACATTTACAAGGTGTTTTTGAATGATTTATTTAGAACATATTTGGAAGGCTGCAAGTAATTTTATTGCAGTAGTGTGAAAGCGAATTGGTTGTGCTGTTCTTAAATTAGTTCGCGCAAATCAATCTCGCTGTTTTTAATCCCCTAAACCAACTTTCTCCAAGTCGTGACCGGAGCCTCTCAAAAAGAATGAATAAAAACACTTCAAGGCATGTTGTAGAATAATCTGCGAATTTTTACGTGAAAGTGCAGGAACGAAAGTATTTTCACTCTCTACATGCACAAGATAAGCTCAATTTGACGAGTAAGCGTACATAATGGAATATAAAAGTATGTCTGAGGAAAAAGTGGGGCAAGACAGTGCTGACTCAAAGGCAAGTGCACCAGGCTCAACACAACACGTGCAGCCGCGCAACACTGAGGTCACATCGGTTCGCGTCTCCTTCCCGGGACGCAGGACATGCGCCAAACTTGGTTCCATGCTTTTAAAGGGACGCTTGTCTCCCGCCGGGGCGAATGGCCGGCTTCGATTCCCGAGTGCATCGACTCCGGGAACCCGACGCCCGCTTCCTACATCGTCGCAAAAAGTGCAGAGCGCATGGAAAAAGCGTCGACGACGAGTCATTGCCACAGTAGCCTGTGACGCCAGTGTTTCCTGGGTTCGCAGGTTCTGCAGAGGCTGCAGCGTCCGTGAGCTGCGGCTGGATTCGCCGGTAGCGGTCAACCCTCGAAGGAAGAATGCCGAAGTATGTAGTGAGGCCGCAACACGACTCATCCCTTTAACGCACCCCTCGCTCGACCTCGACCTTCACCGCACTCGCGTCACTCTAATGCGTTAATTCCCCCCAGTGAGCTTGCGGTGCCAAGTGGTAAAACTCGAAACCCGAATCTCTTTAGCCCTGCGGCGTCCTCGCGGTGTTTACCCTAACTCTGACAATGTGTTGTGTACGAGTACACGGCTAGGTAACGAATGTCAGTCTATGCTCTTGTTAGAACTGAATTCCTCGATCTGGTTTAATCTTTTGCGGTTCTTTCTCGGGTCAGATCCAACATTTGTTGTGATTTAGGTGGAGTGGAACAGGAGTAACTAGGACTGTAGCTAATACCTTCAAAAGTAACTGTGCAAAAGTAGATCTTGGTTGGACTAACCGTACCAGAAAATTTCTCTGCAGAGTATTTATTTTCACTTATTGAACTACCTGTGGGCACCCGTAAAAGCTCAAATTTCTGGTTCGTCAAGTAACTCATCCGATTCTTGAGCATTTAAAAATAAAACAAACATTAGAAGTTAAGCTGTCCAACAACACCCCCTTAAACCTTTCCTTTCATCATTCTTCAACTCGGTCGAATTCTAAACCAACGAAATTAAAGACTAAATTCACGTACTACCCGATTTTCAGTAGATTCTTCAGAATCACAACAAACATCGGCCAGGCGTTGAATCGCAAGGAAATGACGAGTGCTCAGAACCTGCAGGGCGCACCTGTACACCGAAGGCGTCACGCGACCGGTTATAAATAATGGGGAATTATTTTTAGCGACGGCCAACGGGGAAGAGGTCGAGGCAAGTAGGAGGTGGAGGAAGCGGGAGGTAGAAGGGGAGGAGGTCTGAGGAGGGAAGACACGATAGGGGGTTAAAGCGGAAATGATGGGAGCGCAAGACGAACGGTACAGAGAGGAGGAGGTAGAAAAAGGGAGAAGCAGAGGATCCGCTAGCGTTGGGTGCCACGATGGGTGGTTCGGGCGAGCTTCGACCTGAGGGAGCGAAGAAGCCATGCTTGAGCGGTGCAAGGCTGCTGGTGCGTTTGGTGGCCTCGTTGGTTAACTGTCCGCTCGGATGGCTGTGTTCGCCCCCTGCGCCTGCTACTTCTGCTGCTTCTTCGTCCGGTTGGACGATGCTCTCCTCGTTGCTTGACTGACTCGACTGGCGGCTTCGCTCGCGCGCTCGCTCGCTCGTTGCCAGAGTTTCTTGACTCTCAGTTTCACCACGCCGGCTGACCATGACCTCGGCGAATGATCCGCGAGGTAATGCCGCCGCGACGACGACGACCTGCTGGCCACCCGCTCCCGTCGGCGACGCCCGACGTCGCACACGACTCACACACTACACCACCTGCCCAGTCGAGGCTTGCGCTATCCATTTAACACTGTAAGTCTCACTCAATGACACTTTGCTTGGATTTTTATAATCCTGATTTCTTTGAACCAGGTCTAGTTGAAACTAGAATTCTCGTATGTAGTTGTTGGTTGAAACTTGTTAACTCTTTCAATCCCAACGTTTTCATAAAATCACGAAAATTGTCAGGTCTTCTGTCACTATTCTCATTGTCATTTTCTTTACACATTATTGTCATTACATCTAAACTCCATTTCATTACATGTATGAGTCTCTTAGAACTCAAAAGTTAATGCATAACACTTGCAAGTGAATGAACTCCAAGTCCGCGTCCATTAACAAATATTAATCTCCCGATTGTTCCCCGAACTCAGCTTTACCGCTGCACTTCGAACCACCAGCAATCGGGAGTTGGAGTATTCCAGGGCCGAGAATACTCTCCAATCCCACGTTGCGTTCCGCTCCATTTCGGGCGGAAAAATTCGGAGTGTCAGTGGCCGGCGCCGGAAAACATTGGGCTGCCGCCACCGGTCGATTATTACTAATTGCATTCGTCCGCCCGGCGCCCGATAAATGCGGCGGGATCAAGCGTACCGAGAATAATCCTGGAGATAATTGACGGCGCAATCAAGACTCGGTGCGCGATGGGAGGGAATTTATGGAGGCCTTGCTCATTAGACGCCTTCCTTCTTACTGTGCCAATATCGACCGGCGAGACTTTAATCGCTGCGCGATTTCTCCAGCGATTGTCGAAGTCTATGATGATAGTGAACGCGATGGCGTTTTTTAGTCTCTTCCCTTTCACTGTCAAATATAGATGTGAATATTACGTTGTGCAATAACAGTTTTAATTATGTAATAGCGATATGTAAATAGTATTTTTCAATTTAAAAAATTGATAGGAAAGTTTTGTGGATTCACATTCTGGAACTAAACCCCTTTCTAGCCAACTTGAAGAAGGAATCGAAGGAACGTTTTAGATTTTCTTTGACATTCCAGCGGTGAAATGAAATTGGTGTGGAATCCGAGCGATTCCCCAGCCCGTAAAAGCTGTCCTTCGCAAAATAGCAAAGTCCGAATTGAAGGGAAACCAGTGTAGAAAGTAACTGGAAGCCCCAAGGGATTGAAAAGGGCAGCTGGCAGGGGATTGGCAGGGCCTTCCATCGAAAGAGTCTGCCAGACGACGGGTGGATCGATGGGCGACGGGCTTGCGTGGAAAAAATATTAATCTCAAGGAGCGTATCTGGGCCAGGGAATATCGAGCGGGCGATCTGGGTCAGAGCTTGCATGCACCTTGCTTCCTCGCGGCACATACACACACGCTGTAGACGCGACGGGGTGCACGAGCGAGGACGAGCGAGCAAACCGCCTCTTGTCGTCGTCGTCGTCGTCGCCGAAGCACTCAAGCCTGCACACGTGTGCACTGCCATCAAAAGTCCCACACGTGCATTCTCTGCCCGCAGCGCACACGCCGGAAAGTTACGCTCGCCCGGCGCGATAAGGGCCCGAATAAATGCCCACTGCTAAGGGACTACTTCCTTACTTCCATTCCCCCCATCCCGTACTCGGGATACATGGCTAATGGGAGATAGTCAGTCTAATTAATCGCACCACTGCCACCGTGAATGCCCGGCATTTCTTCGCCATTCACACGCCATACTTTTTCGAGCCCTTGGTGCCCTGCTCTCTGTAATTAGCACCTTGTCGGGATAAGCGACAGCAAGTACTTTTGTGCTTTGCAGTTTTGTATATTGTAAATGATTTTTCATTCCTTTTATTAGGATAGTTTGTTCAGAAAGAAAGTGTATTAACAAACATTTATATTAAGATGAGGATGTGTCGGAGGCAAATATTGGTGTAATTTGAAAACGCTAAGAAAATTATGAGATTTTGGGGAGAATCTTCGGTATTTTTCCCCGGGAGTTCCGAATAGATTTATAAACCTCTTCACGAAGAGAAGTTTGAATAAATCATTTTAAAAAGAATGTATTAAAAATGTATCAAATAGAAACGGCAAGTGTTTTTAATTTTTCACTGGTGGAACGTCCCCATTTCATAGGTCTGGGAAGAGAACATCATTAGTTTCAGTGCTCCAGTGATTGGAGTCCATTACAGTGCCGTTTCATATTGATCCACGAATGTTGAGCAATTCCGAAAATGGATCTTTTTGAAAGGAGGACTGCAGGAGGCCTAAAGCCGGCGTGCGACCTGTTGGATAAAAGTTGCGTTCCCTGCTCTGGCGGCCTCTGCTCGTCTGCGCGCCCGGTAGAAGCACGTGCGTAGAGCAAAGCCATAAAATCGATCGTCCGCAACGCGTATAGAGATGGGACGCGCGTGACTCAACGCCGGCCTGCTATGGCCGACGAAGGCTCGTCCAACTGCTGTTGCACAGCCGCGGAAAGTGGCCGTGTCGAACTCGCCCTTTCTCTAAATATAGAAGGAAACGACCAGTGTGAAATTGCCACTGTCTCCCTTAATTGACACGGCAGTCAGTCCGTTTCCCTCGAAAGTGCAGAAACCGAGGCAGCTCGCGTTCCTCTCCGCCGCGATAGAATTGGTATTTCAGACCTCGAATTATTGAAATCGATATCCGCTAACCCGCCGGAGGCGCCCAGCGACCGACGACCGATTCAGCTACGGCTCTGAATATCCCGGGGAGGAAAACCATATGCGCGTGTGAGAAAAATAGATGCGGGCAGGGGTGGCGAAGCGAGCACGTACTACGCGGTAGATTGCGAGTCACGTGTCGTGCGAATTATCCATAGGGGATGCGCTGTCCCTCGATTCACGGGGCTGGGGCTGGGGCTGTAAAGTTGACGAAAAAGGTTCACTGACCAGGCCTGGAAGGGTTGCAGACACCCTTCCCAATCTATCGACAGCGCTCCACTTCAGCCGGGCTTAATTTGAAAGCACTTTCTACTTCTGTAATTCGTGCATCCCGCGGCACGTAACTCGGGAATTACTAGCTCGCCAGATCCCTTGTGGAGATACAGTTACTCGTAAAATTGAACGCACAATCGCGTTTGTAAATATAGCGATGGATGGAATACCTTTAGAAAAACACATTTGGTTTCATGTTTTCACATTAAAAATGAACAATGTTTTACGACTTTAATATCAAAGTATAGATGATGTGCTTGCTTAAAATTATTAATATTATACTGGTATATAGTTGCAGGAGTTTACAATGGCTTTTAATAAAATGGAACAACTGCTGCATTAATTAATTAATTAATACCAGGACTGCAAGTGAGATTTGAAATATTTAGGTATACGTTGGGTAGATGATGAAAGATTAAAACAATTGGAAGGGGACTAATAGAATCATAAATTCCTACAAATGCATGAGCATGGCATTAATAATTTTCAAGAAACAAATCGGACATTTTGTATGAGCTTGGCAGTTCTAGAGTTGAAATCGTAAAATGTTTCACAAAGATAATCTATTCTCGATAGTCATGCGTGCGACTGGACACTCCATTTTGCGATTAACCATCGTCCAATCGCTCGGACGAAATTCTCCCCATCGCTGGAGTCATAACACAGCCGCACAGTCAATACCGTAACATTTCCCATGCGCAATTCCAACCGTAGCGATTGCCATCTCGAAGATGTATTGCGCCGGTTGCGACCTATCACGCGACCATAATTAGTAGGTCGAATCCTATGGGCCGGGGAAAAAAGTCAGGCGGGAATGTCGGCTTCGATGCGACACTGGCATCGAAAGCGAGCAAACAGTAACAACTGATACTGTACTTGTTTCCAATAGAGCCGGCAACGCCGTTGCCAATGCAAACAAATGGATTTTCCTCGGCTTTGTAAAGTTGTGCTTGGTTTTAATGCAATTCACGGCCAGCTGACCCCGATAAATACCTCTCCACGTGCATCGAGAGGGAGAAAGAGGGATGCGATGTAACTTTTTAATTTCAGGGCGTCGCAGCAAAGAGCGCGCACGAGCTATGCAGTATCGAGCGACCCGCTTCAGTTTCTTTCGTTGCCGTCGCCGGCCCGCGGTTCTATTTACTGCCTCTGCACCTTCCACCACGAAAGCAACGAAACGAGCGAAAAAGAGAAAATACTCCGGGGAGCGCGCGCCCGCGCGCGCGCCACTGTCTCGCCATGGAATTTCGTCGCAGGAAAGAACCGCTGCAGCCCGAATCGCTAGCGAAGCGAGCCGAGACGCCTGCTTATTTCTGCCGCTCGAATTCCGCGACAGCCAATTCCCTGGGACGACACTGAATTAGAAAATTAGTGCAATTGGTTTCATCGCCATTGGACCAGCCATCGCAAAAGAGGTTGCTTGACAAATATTCAAACAATTTATCACCAAAACAGCACGATCATGCAACCATTATCAATTGTCCACATCATAACTGAATTCCCATTATACAACTAACCAAGGGAAAAACAAGAGAACAATATAAAGCGTAATAATATTCATCAATACCATCAATGTTTTCGATGTTTCCGATGAAAACGTGGTCGCTGAGAACCCAAGTTATAGCTGTTGATCCGACCAAAACTAAATATAGCTTTAAAAAAACAATGTTGCTTTCACGTTATTTATACTTCTTATTGTAAATATAACTATTGCTGTGCGAAAAGGTTCAAATTTGTGAATCAATCAATAAATCAACATCGGGAAAAATACCGAAGAAATTGTGAATCCCCTTGTTTTCCAAGTCTATTTCTCGGCCGAGTGCGGGAAGCAGAGTGAAAGGTTTCGGTTGAAAAGGCCCAGCAGGGAACTGCGGAAACACTGAAGAAGACCAAAGAAAGGAATTCCCTCTGTGTACTACGAGAAGATTCTTCCGGGAAGAATGCCCTGGCATTCGGGGGAAGTTGCTGCTCTATTCGGGAGATTAGGAATTCCTTGGGTATCGAGGGGGACAAAGCGCGTGCAGAGCAATCCTGTCTGGTCACTCGAGTCGGGGCCTGTGTGTCAAATAATTGCTGTTACGTACTTCCTACCGGCAGCATACCTGGGGCGGACGCTTTGAAAGCCGATAGCCACCGGCTGAAGGAAACCGCCTCTCGCATCCGGCGGCCCAAGCCTTTTCCATTCAATTTCACTAGATGAATGGGACTGCGGTCTATCGAAGACGAAAGCCACCGAGACATCCAGAAGACCCCTCTTATTACACTGCCATTACTTCCCTTGCGTAATAAAGCCAGCACTTCGTACTTTACTTCGCCCAATGGAAATGAGAGCGCGGTCTGACCCCGATAAAGCTAAAATCATTATCTCACGAGATCTGAATAGGAATACAATGATTTAGCAAACCAAGAGACTCCGTAGAGAAGTGCGTCAGCCGAGGATACAAAACTTTCAGCTCCAAGGATTAATTTATGAACATTGTATTCATTATGTATTTTTCAAAATCTAATGTGCCAAGAAACAAGCAAATCGGTCCAATTGTTCCAGAGTTATGCATTTCTCCTGTTTCTAGTTATCCTGCGTAAACGATAATTAATCAATTAACTTCCATCTCTAATTATAAAGCTTGCCGTGTTTAAAATGTGCCGAACACCCTGTGCGACTTAATCGCCAGTGAAACAGTCTCCCTTCTAATTCGGGCGAACTAAAGAAGTGACACAATGATCGGCGTTAATTAGCAATTTAAATGAGTTGATGGGAGAAGAGAGCCCAGTCGATCTGCAACCCTTTCCTTCCTAAAGGGCTGCCGGGTGGAATACGCAGACGTGCACACGTGTCGCCGGGGAGGAACAAAGCTGGTACGTGTGTACACCGGCGCAGAATCGACGCGAGTGTAAAACGGGCGGAGGACGACGCGCCGCGGCGCATAGTAACAAATTCGTCGGAAGGGCGAAGGGCCCCGGGTGGGGGGAGGGCGAACAATAGTTCCTCGTTAATCACCCCATGAATGCGAGAGAGGAGGAGAATCAATCCGTGCGAGAGCCCGCCTAATAACTAGGCTCCCCCGTAGACATAATGCACTCGCAATTTTCTTCTCGCTCTCCCTGCCCGGGCAAACAAGAGGCCCATTGAGAAAGATCCGAGGAGAATTTTGCAACTGTACTTGCATTCCACCGCGGCGAGCAGGGGCCGAGCAGGAAATCGATATTTCCAGCGCGAAGCGCCGATCGGCGGAGTCGCGTCTCCGCGATCATTTCTCTCGTGCAGTTCCAGTGGATTGGTTTGCAGCAACAACCTCAATCAGCGAGAGCGAAACCCCATTGGATCGCCGCCTGTGGTGCACCAACCAGCGAGAGATGAATCGTCGAATGACAGCGCGCGGGGATTACGAAATTTAATTTTAGACGAAGCCAAAGTAAGCCGGGTCGCCTCTTAATAAACCAAGAGTTATGTCGTAATCGAGCGACAATAGCGCTGGGAAAGGACAGCCGAGATTTTCACTGCAACTGCGCGCCAGCAGTGGAATCCGGGATGATGGACGTGAACTCGACGATGTTCGCTCGACTATTTCGATACGAATCAACCATTGATGAGGACGATCCAATTCTTGAAATTAACGTCCGTCACGTCAATTCAGTGTCATGCGCTCGGACGAAACGAACTTTTCTATTTAAAAAAGCTCCTAGCAACGACTCTATTTGAGATAATCCAACATAAAACATATGGAAATTCCGAAAACAATTCTGTCAAAAAGACTAAAACACCAATGTATACTGGTGTTAAATCGCAATAGCTGAATCCAGTTTATTTCCCTGGCGAAGAAGGTGCAGACTCGGCCTATTATTTGCCCCCACACCTTTTCCTAGCCGCCATAGCATTGCTCGCAGCGAGCACGTAGGCAAGCTGGTCCAATTTCCGAATGGCAGCCAGTGCCACCTATCGATGCAAACCATGCAGACCCTTCGAGAATCTGCTTTACCACGGACCTGCGCCAAACTGTTTTACCGGCTGCGCAAGGCCGCCTACTTTATCGGCCGGGATTTCGTGGGGGAAATTAAAAAATAAATAGGAGGATGCAGGACGAGAACGATGAACCCTATGTGTACATCGTCCAAGGGGCCGACGCCCCCTTTTCAAGGTGAGCAACTCTCATGAGAGATTACAGCATTTTTCTTAAGCACCGTTGCTGCCCTTAGGCTTTCCTCCATGTCTCTCTGGAGTCTGCTTCGATTGAGATATTCAACAATCACCCGCACAAATTACCATTGACTGATTTTTACACTGTTTTAACTAAATTCCCCTGCATTTTATAAGGTAGAGATTTACACTACTGACTCACCATTGGAAGGCATTGAAGTGGAAGTAGACCAGACCTTGGCCGTACAAGAAGGAAGAGTCTTTCCAGTAGTCACCTTTTAGGGAGTAGAACTTCTGATAAGCTGACATGGCTGTAACATGGAAACATATGTGTTAACAAAAGCAATATGGTTTTTGGTCTAATTGTTAAAACTGACACTCTTGGTTTGCGTGCTCCTCACCTTTCCCATAATCCTCAAGGAGCAGATGAAAATGGCCCAACTTGCAATAAGTCTTGGGATCAATGCTGATCCCTTTATCTTCATCATCGTCCTTCGACTCGTCCGGATTTATCTTCGTACTGTCCGCTTTTCGACGCTGCTTCTCCGCCTGCGCCTGCACGAGCATCCTCTCGAGATACTTTATCGCCCGGACGACCAGAGCCTTCTTCTTCGCCTGCTCCGGCGAATTCAGCTTGAGAAAGCCGAACTGTCGACTGCGAACGGTAAAAATGTAACGTTTTCGAGCTTAACTCCGATCGACACGGAATGAAGACTCGCTTTCTAAATGACAGTAATGACACGTTACACTTTGTGCAGGACGGTAGTTTTCACTGGGGGAACAGTGTGCGATTCCCTTCGGGAAATCGAGCGGCAGCCTAATTTTCGAACGGCGACAATCGAGGAATTGAAGTAGGAGCAGAGCGCGCGAAGTAGAATGACTGGGCGATTAGATCGGGGGGAACTAATCGAATCGCCCGCCCATTCTGTCAAACACTTGCTAGGTTATAGGTGTCAAAAGGGAGATCGCGCGATAGAAGGTGCGATGATCGCTGGCAGCGGGGAGAATCCCTTGGCAGCGAGCCTAGGATGGAATTGCACGTGGCGAGGCTTCCCTTACCTGTCCAGCTCGGATAGTGTCTGCAATTCCTGGGGAGTCAAGTTGATATCGTCAGTCTCCTGGGCCATTTTCGCACTGGGTAAATATGTGCATTAGAAAGCGGAGGGGCACATGATGACGCGGGCGCGCGACACGCCGCCTTCCCACGGGAAGCCGAGAGTTTCTCACTGCTCGCACACACGAGAACCCCCTCGCCTCATCGGGGCAAGCAGTCACTTTTTCAAAGCGGCGCTCAGGTTAAATCGGGATGGCGAATCACGCGACGGGAAGACCATTTTCACGGGCTATCCTTCTGTGCCAGGCACCGCGACGTCGTCCGAGAGCATCGCCACGCGCCACGGTGCACACGCTGCCCCCGCGCCCCAACTTGAAACAATCACTGGCCACACGCCGCCCACTCCTGCCCCCTGCTTTTTCCAAACTTTCCTACGAGAAAAATGAGCCCATTTTCAATTTTTAAAGCCCACTTCACTGCAAATGTATAACTCCAGTTCGAAAAGGGAAAGTTTTGATTGTTCGTTCAAGCGTTCGCCGAATGGAAATGATTTGTGCGATTCGCGTAAGATTTCCAAGTTGAAACTTGGAAGGAAGCGCGCATTCTCCTCCCACATTGCCCCACTTAGCGCACGTGCCGGTACTGTAACTGCAGAGTTCGCGAAACGTCCCCACCTATATTCTTGAAAGTACGAGCGATCGTTGCAAATACCGGAGAGAGCTAGCGAGCTGTCAAATCGTTCCCGGTGACTAGGATCAGTTGAATCTTAGGGCAGGCTCAGTGTACAATATTAGGTGAGCTTTAAGTCGTGCTAATGTTTACAATAATCCTGCATTACATAACTCGCGAACACGCCTAATCTGTAACATGACAAAACTCAACAAGAATCTCGTCAAGTTGAAAGCGGCCAAGTTTTACAAACGGTAGAACATTTTTTTTGTTTCCCATTGTTTGCTTTGTCGAGGTCGGCACGATTTTCGCACTGTTTTTCTCGTACTACCGGCCACGTTCCGAGGGTGTAATTCGATTAATGCGCATCACCCGCTCGCAGGCACGTTTCCCTAGCAGATCAATTATTAGCATAAATTCTCAGAAGCGCCGTCATCGATATATTACCGTTCTGACGAAATAGACAAAGATATCGGTTTTATAACTATTTGTTATTTCTAGACGTGAGGGTAGCACTGGCAATTTCTCCGCGTGCTACTAATAGCCGCACTAATTGATAGGAAAAATGAGAAATCGAGGCATTCGATAAGTTGCTCGTGCCGGTGACTCCGTTCGCTCGGGTCTGCCGTTGTAATTCGCCGCTTTTACCATTTCCGATGTTTCCAGTGTGAAAATGAGTCTTCCGGTGTCGAAGAGAACTAAGGACGAGGCGAACAAGGACGAGTGCAGTATAGACGTGTCCAAGGAAGCGAAATCCCTTATAGATAAGATACTTGGCGATGTGGGAAAAACGTCGGCAACTAAACAAATTATTATTGGCACCACCTCGGGATGGTATGGGCTAAGAATATTATGACATTGCGGAAAGGAACTTTCAGCCCCGAATTGTATTGTAATTAATGTAAAACATCTTGAATCTTCATGTAGGATGACTGGATACTTGACAACAAGAGTCGGAAAAGCTGCAGCGTTTGCTATTGGAGGAGGAATTATTATGTTACAAGTAGCCGCACACCAGGGATACATTAAAATTCATTGGGATAAGATTCAAAGGAAGGCGGAGAAAATCTCTGATAAGGTAGAAGAAAAGATCACCGGAGAAGGACCTAAACTCATAGATAAGGTATACTTGATTATACTGTATCTATTTCGCATTTCTGTGGTCGCATGGTATAGTCATTATCTATTTTTATTATCTCCAGGTAGGAAGATGGTGCCGGGGCAATTCCTATATGGCTACAGGTTTTCTTGGTGGTTTCATAATTGGTCTAGCTTCCTAAACACGATAACCTTGTTATATAAGTTTTTACAAGTACTGGGTATAATATACTGCATTGCTCTTTGATACTAGTTTTAAATCCAGGATGCCATTTGTAATGCTTCTAGCAATTTTTAACCCTATGCTCTTTGTGCTTTTTATGTTAAGCAATATAAAAATAAAGAGTCATTAATATTTCTCATGCTCGACGATATATAGTACATGTAGCATATGATGTTATGTGTAGCATATACAATCAGAAAGAAGGCCAATTCGTGAGGGCACTAATGTGTAGAATAGGTGGTTTTTCGAATGAGTTCCCAAGATATTTATTTAAGTCTAATTATTTTTGTGATTTTGTACTCTGCAAGTACCACTTTCTTTCGTTGTGATGAATTTTATTGTAAAGTTATTGTTAGTATTGCAATAATTTCTTTTTTCAATAAACTAGTTTATCAAGATTTGTTTCACGATTATTGAATATAATATACCAAAGCAGTGCACTGTTGTAAATATTATCGACCGCAGAGTTGTTATCGAGATGTTGTCAGAAATTGTGCATTGATTAACAGGGATCGCTTGTTTCAGGTTGAGAGATTTGTTGACAAAAAGCTTGACAAAGCCGAGTCCTTACTCAAAAATGGAGAGTCCCGAACGCGCCGCTGGTACCATTCGATTACCGGCGACTCAGGATTCAAAGTCACGGAGTTCCACGTGTTCTTAACATCGTTCACAGCCGGCTTGGCAATCGGAATGCTCTCGGCTAAGTAGGTTGCAAGCGGCTGTACTCTGAATGTAAGTAAAGAGATTAGAAGTAAGATCAAAGCCATTTCCAGTAAACTGGAGCCTGGTACTTACGAATACGATCGATTCGAGAATCTCCCTCAACATAGATTTAACGAAATGAAATATACGTTAATTCCTGTTGATAGATTACAAGTGCGAAACAAATGAAAGTCCACTCGCTGCTTTCCACAATTTTTGATATATGAGTTTGCCTGATTTTTACATGTTGTATCAACAGTTAATCACGCATTGTAAAGTATAAGTTCGATATTATTTTGTCAGTTCAATCAATTATTTATTTCTCTGCAACTATTGCAATGCAAAAGAAGCCAGATGATGCGACCGAACAAAAATGCGCGTACTCGTTCAGAGTACAGCGAGAAACTGATGCAGTTGCCATAGCAATTGTTCAATTAGTCATTAGGGATAGATACGATCTGTATTATATATTGCGGTAGGGATAGATCGTCGGAGATTAAAAATGATACAGATAGAATTGTGTTAACTGCAGTTAGTCGTTGTACTGTAAAAGTATGAATGCGATCACTCTGATGTAAGATGCTTTTTATTATCGAATACAACCTACTCATGATAATAAACGGAGCCTCGTAAAAAAATAAGAATGAGACAAGTATAAATCCATGATGTCGTATTTACGATGCGATATCAGTCTTGTATCCTCTAATTGCGGTGTGTCACATTTCTTTAATTTCAACATCTCCTTTGTGTTTAAACGAACCTAGATATCTTTAAAAATGGATATAATACTGCCACTCTCTTAATATGCATTGACAAAGTATATTTCATATAAATACTATATTTGTAAAATCTAATGAGAAAAAGATAACATCAGAGTTATTAGTCAATGCAGGATGCATGATAATTTCACATTATCACAATGAAAGGCCCAAATGCAATCGAAGATCTAGTTTTTCCAAAAGAGGCAAATTCGCTGTATTAGAATCTCTTCAGGCACTGCATTATAATAGTCCTTAATTGCCTTCGGATCTTTTGATCACCATTACAGAAAATGTGCGTCGAATTATCCCCGATTTGTATCAAAGTATCTTCGTCTTGCTGTAAAGATGTACAATGGAAAAATATACAAGTACTTCTAACGCAATGCCATCTGTTCAAAAGAATATGCACAATAAATTGATTCTTACCAAATGGATACTAGTTGAAGTTGGGCTGTGCTGTAATTTAGCACCTTGAATGCCTTCTTGATTGAGCTTCTGCAGCAATTCTTGTGGATCGAGAGTTCCATATTCGTGTTTTCTTTCTTTAAATACTTCTTCCTTAATAGGTGTCGGAGATCCTGAGTGTACTTTACGCTTTCCACTTGGTCTCTCTTCAATACTCTGAAACAATTATATTATCGATTACACCGCGAGACATGGAGAAGAATAGTTATGCCTGTTGGAAAATCTGTACCTTTATTGTATATACATTATCCTTCACTTCCAGTTCTCCTGTAACAGATGCCAGGCTCAAACCAGGCCTAATCTCGCTGGGAATAATATTGCCAGCCAATTCGGGCTCAATGAATACCCTCCCCTTTTTTCTTTTCAACGGCAGTTTAATTACCTCGCCTCGCTTGAATGTGATAAGCGGTTTCTCCTTAAATATCCAGAAATAATTTGTTAAAGAAGCTTAGTCATTTTTAGAGAGTTTTTCGGGAATCACTTACCCCAACTGGTTCTATAACGAGGTCTGCCCTGTGAGGTGCAGTGATCGGTGGTTGCGTGTAACATTCAGGTATTACTAAGTTCTCGGGTTTTAAGTCTCTGATCAACTTATTAGCTTGTGTAAAGTTTAGAGACGTGTCAATAGGACAATGTACAGCTTTCATTGCTAATGGTTGAAAAGGTGCTAAGGCATCCAAGTATGGAAAGTCAGGCTCTATGGTAAATGGTTAAAAAATATCAGTAATATTTCTGTCATGAACAGGTGTGGAAAATTATGAAATTTTACCTGTAAAAATAATAGTGTGTTGAGGATTATTTCCCCACAATTGGACAAAGTGCACTGCATCTCCAAATCGTAAACTCGGATGACCGCAGAAAACGACACATGGTTGTCTATATTCGGAACTAAATCCTTCTGCGTATGTAGATGTAAAGTGTTTCAGTCTCGCATTTCTCACTAAGAATGCATGAGGAAATGGCTCCTCGGGTAGATAAACTTTACTTTGTTTGCTCGTTGAAAGCCTAAGATGATAAAAGATATGTGTAATACAAATTTAAACACCATTCGGTCCTCGATTCTCACCATTCGGCCAAAATATTTGAATACGCCAAAGACGATTCCGCAACTGGCGATATGAAAAAAAGCGGAATTTGCGAGAATCCAGTCTTGTCCAAATGAAGCGTCAGACATTCAAATAAATCGTATACCACCCCGGATGGATAACAGGGTATTAGGACGCAGCCACCAGCCCTTAGAGTCATTGCTGAAATTTAGCGATAGTAAGTAATTCGATGAGATCCCACGTTCGATGACAAAGTATTTATACGTACCAACAGTCATGCATAAATCTCCTAACATCGTGTCAGGATTAGCAGTCGGCGTTTGAGTCAAACCAGTTAAAATCAACATATTCGCATGTTTCAGGGTAGCTTGCTCCATCGGTCGCGGGTGTGTCGTTAATGTTGACGAGCCACTTACATACGCCACTTTTTCATGATCACATGAGATCAACCAATTACTGCTCCCCAAACAGTAACCAGAACTTATTGGAGTAACAGTTAGTGCTCCGTATATATCCTGCAATAATTGAAGATGTATCTAATCCAGAATGGCCACACAGCACTATTCTTCCTTACCAATTTTTGATCGTATCCAACAGTCTGGATATGAGACAGTGCATTGTTGACAGCTGACATTGAATATATGTGCTTCCATGATTTTGGTTTAAGAGCATCGGCTAAAGGAGGTGGGAGAACATGCAACATTTCTTTCCAGTGCTTGGCGAGACTGGCCTTGGGTGTTTGTTCTATGAACTCCACCAATTCTTCCATAAAAAATCGACCGATTTGCAGTGTAGGTTCAGTAGCATAGACAATGCCCTTGAAGCCTGTGTGTTCTGTGATAAATGGCAATGCCAACATGCACGTGTAGTTTGATATTAATATAGCATCAATTTCCGAGAAGTCTATTATCTTTTCCAGTGGTGGAGAGAATTCAGGGGTTGAATCAACAAATACTCTGCCACAGCATTCTTTTAACTCCTAGTGGAAGTAATCATTGATAATTAAGTATTAATTTCTTATATTCAGCTGCACAGGAGAGAATTGGAATCTATCAATTATATACCCCTTCAATCTGCCAATCTTGGTGATTGTCACGTGGAAGCCATGTAGATAAGGAATTAAATTTTGCACTGGGAACCATAGGCATTGGCATGAAGTGTAATATGGACTGCATATTTAGGCCGCAGTCCAGCATTAAAGTAATTCCCTTGAAACTTAAGACCAAGCATGGCTTTGTCGGCTCACTGGACAGGCAATACTGTTGACAAGTACAATCTCTCTTAGCAATGTAATAGTATCAAAAACGAATAAACACTGTTTAACTGGTGCGATTAATTTTTCACGTAGAACACTTGTTGGTAAAAGAATTGTCATATTGAATTTTTGGGGTTACGAATTGCCAAAGAGTATAATTGGGAACAGTCTTCAATGCAGACTTTGATTTGTGATGCATCGTGCGCCGAAATCCTTGTATAAACAATCTGATTACCAGTTTCATTTTTATAATCGTCTTTCCATTGGACTGGTGTCACGTGCAGTCCTCGCCAGAACTGTTATGATTGATGCCGGGCGAAATTTTGCTGAGTAACCTTCTCCCTGTCAAGAATAGTAGATCGACACTCTGAATCATTTTACTTCTTAGAAATTCCTTTAGACCCTCCGTACAACGAAATTATCGTTTTCGTGTAGGCATTCATTCTTTGTTATGGAAAAGATGGAAGAAATAATTGTGTTGTTCGACGGGTACTCCAAAAAAATTGACGATGTGACAATGCAAGCGAATTGTTCCTGCGTGTTGATCCGAGCATCAAAATTGATCATTGTTGATACAATGACGTGTTGGGATCGTGACAAGTTGATCCAAGGTATCGAGAGCGGAATACCCGTAGAATGGATCCATTAGGATCACATGATACGATGACTTACTGATTGTAGCACTCGCACGTGAAAATGTTAGACCAGCTGATTTGGACTATGTTGTTTCTACTCACAGTCACGCGGATCACATAGGCAACAATAATCTTTTTCTAAATGCGGAACATATTGTTGGCACTTGTGTCCACCGTGGTGACACATTCTATGAAGATAGATTCAAAGACGGTGAATAATGTTCTCATTACAATAACCGATTGCATATTCATGACAATGATTATCCTTTCCTCTTTGTCCATATAGATGAATACAATCTATGTCCTGGAGTTAAAGTTATCAAGACTCCAGGACATACGGCCGATGATGTTTCAGTTCTAGTGGATACGAGTTTCACAGGAAAAAATACATGCTATGCTATTACAGGTTGTTGTCTTCAAATATCATCATGAAACTATCATGGCACTAATTGTATGATAGTCTGATACAAACAACACCTTTGCAGGGGATTTGTTTGAAAAGGAGGATGACATCTCCGATCCCAGTATTTGGAAGGAGCTGGGAACACCAGACTTAGAGAAATTGCAATCGCAAATGCGTTCGCATGTGATAAATATAGCTGACTTTATTGTACCTGGACATGGGCCCATGTTTCCTGTAACAGAAGGAATGAGGAAAACCGTAACTGGTCAGGTAATCTCGTAATCCGGACTGTTTTCACAGTGACATAAGAAAAAAGACTGTTTTTACAAATACTTTATTAAACACTGCAAATTGAAGTACATGGTATCACAACATTATTATTCCATACATGTATACATTTGAACCATAATTGTTACATTGAATGGCAAATTCATAAGTAGATGGCAAAGAGCCTTTCAACTACCAAGTTTTAGAGGGTCGCACTTTTGCAACAATACATTGTCAATTTACATAATTTATTACTCACAATTAAAATAATTTAAAGTGTAAATACATGCAATTATATATATATATATATATACTATACATATATATATATATATATATATAGAGAGCAATATTGTTCTAGTTACATATCCCGCATCTTTAGAATAGCTCTAGCATTTAAAAATTATGTATATATGCAAGATTTTCTTTATGTCTCACAGCCAACATTGAAATGAAGAATTTATAATTTTATGTCTCAATTTTGAAACAAGAGATGCAACCATTAGGTAGTTGAAACTTTGTTGATGATTCGGGCCAAAGCACATGTGCTCGTGAAACTGTATTTATATATACATATGCATCCCTTAGCATGATGCATACTTTTTGCATTATTACTTTCTTGGGTTACACCCTTTCTTTGCCAAGACATTATTGTTCCTTAAATAACTTCAAGTCTTGAAATTGGATTATACTGGATGCATTCATCCCTCAACTTTGCTGGAATCTCGCGTATTGTGAATTTTGGCACCAAATTTTACTCTCGCGCGTGTGAAATCGTGTCTACGGAATCAGGACCCGATATAGGATTACTTCACTATCAAATGCAGATGCACAAGGAATTGGAAATTATAATAGAAAACATGTGTACTTTGTATCGCTGTATATTGGGTGCCCCGCACCACAAATGTAAATTATTATAGCATATCGCAGCAAAATCAATTTGCTGAGTATCAAACGGGAAATTAAGTTTTATGTCCGAAGGTGTGTGGCTCGTCGTTCTTCAATCGTCAACCCTTATCAAAGTCATGCGATGTACGTCTAAATATAATAATACACCTAAACGGCGACGTGGTATGATCATCGGTTCTTTATATTCAGTTGAGAAAGCTATGAGTTTTTGACCTATTGAATTTCGCAGCCCAATTGTCCCACTAACAGTGTTAAATTTATTGTCATTATGACGATATAAAAATAGTCTCGAGATGCATCGCTATTTAAGTCTCGAATCTTCCAAACTCGGGAAAGCCAAGGGTACTGCTGATTTCTCGTGCTTTCAGCACGCGCGTCGAATGCGAGTGAATTATTATATTTCGAGGCGCAGAGCGCGTTGATAAGTCGTTGGTTGACAGTGTAGTGTGAGATTGACGTTTGAACGGTGTCTGACATACTTTCTTATCCGCTAAGTTTCAATATGCCCGGGCCGCCCTTGAATAATGAAGTATCGCCCGTGTCACAGTGGACATCTTACATTTACCAGGAAATAGTCTTTACAGAATAAAGCCTTTGCCTTATATGGTACAACTAATAAATGTTCTACATATCGGGGGAGGGGGCTGATATTCTAGAGGAACATGAGAGAAATTAATATTATGTAAGAACAAAGTGAAATGAGAGATGGAAGTGGTCTTCTCCCTTTGAGCACACAAAGCTACGTTACATTTGGACAAACACATTTATCAGTTGCACGTACAATAACATACAGAGAGCATGACGAACTTATATGCTGATCTGAATTAGTCTTTATAAATGTCTGCCAACCAAGCCGGGCAGGGCGACGCGTGTGTGCAGTGGTAGTGGTCCCGGACTAACTTCTCCCATCACAGTTCCCAGCTGTCCCACAAAGTATCAAATATATCAAGAATCCAGTATGAGATTCTTTTACATCATTTCGATCAAGAAATACAATTGTTAAGCTTTTGTTGTTGCTAGGTACAACGTTGGATAACTAAAGTATCACCTCTTTAAGAAAAGTAAACATATAAGGAGCGGAGGTCTAAGCAAACATTATAGCATCGTTTGGAGACTGACTTTGTTTTTTTCTCAAGAATCTGTTTAATAAGGGGGAGGAAAGCAACTTGCCTGCCTCTATGTTAATGTACATGTACAGGCGTAACAGTTACAGTTATATATACTCCCTTTTTTAACTTAGAAACTTATTTATTGTGCAAATGAGGTACTCACAACTTAAAAACAAGGGGGGGGGGGGAGGGTCAAGGCGTACAAGGAGTACCATTCCCTTTCGAATATGCATTTTCTCCACAACAATACTTACATTCAATCTTTCGTCATCAATGTCTTTTTCCTGTCTGAAATACTAAACGATATCTTGCAAAGAAAAGAAATGGCAACACATACTATTCATACAGAATAAAACGTATAAAACGGCGGCAACTCATATAGGACATGTACAGAATTTCCTCAAATTTTCGAGACATAATGCTTAATTCGGACTTAAGTTTGTACTTGTTTCATAAAATTAACTTGTACACGATAACGGACCAGTATGCAAGAATATACATGAGATAGCAAATTAGATGTCTTAGCGTATTGTTAAATCGCTTTGCTGGCAAATACCATACCAAAAATCAACGTGGTATCATAGAACACACTGTTAGAGTTATGGTTAAGCTATCCCAATTTACAGAGAACTTCCTTGAAAGAGATGTACATTAAAATTGCACTCAGAAACTTGCTCTACTTGGGGAGCTCCTTATTACATGTGTCTGTGAAGAAACCAAATAGACACAATTGAGTGTATTGCACAATGGAATCAGTGAAAGTAAAAATCAATAAGAAATAAAGACGTAATTCAAAGGAAATAGGCTGAAGAGTGCTCATGCATGCATGTGTCGCTGGATGCCATTTATAAGCTTTACGAAATATGTTATGTGTCTTCTACAGAGTAATTAGAATTTCGTGGAAGTAGATAAAATTTACACATAGAAATATAATCTTGTGTGTATATATGCAAGTATACATATATGAAGAATGATCAAGGAAATCATAAAGTATCGCTCGAGATGTTATTCGATTGGCTAATTAACACATGTAATACAACTACGAATGTGCAACTTCTTAATAAGTCTTGTTGGAAAGCTGGGAGAAGGACTGCCGTTACCGTTCGCGTTACGGGCACATACATTCATGTGTTAATACCCTATCCAAGCGTTAGTATTAGAATATACTAACTTTCGGAATACGTTTTGGTTCTTCAGACCGCATGCAAAGACAATGAATATTCGGGATGGTTTGCAAGAATAATACCGGTGACGTACAAGCATACTCCAAACGAATTAAAATTAATCACAGCAAATTTTCTCTACTTCATAAACCTATTAACACCTGTACACTTTGGATATTGTTACGCATAACTGATTAGTCTAGTTCAACGGACACTGAAAATTATGTTTAATGTTTAACTATAACGTGGCGAAAATCATCGTTGCGTTTCAGTTATAAGTGATATAAGTCCTCCACAAGTATAAGATGCCGCATTTGCTCGCGGCTCTTGTAGCACAATAACGTTTCCTCTCAATATTAATACTTTCCCAAAATCACAACAATATATATCTAACTATACTCGATCAAGTAGGAATATGCTTTCTTAGATACTATACATATCTCAACCTTCGTAGCGAGGGTCCGCACTAAAGCATTTACGACCGCGTACAAATAGTTATTTTTTTTGGTTTCAATGTTTATCAAACTTATCGCTAAATCTTTAAGAAGCATATGATCGTATCAGCACATTCTCTTTCACAGTATATGTTACTCGTCATTTACGTAAATCACTCGCAAAGTACAGTATGTGTGTATTTACACTTTGCACAGAGGCGCAAATGTCGACTGGAACTTACATAAAAAATAGGAAAACACTGAGACTTGTAAATATATACGATATACACACAACTAAGAAAGGAACTGGAGTTTCGTAGAGCGTAGAAGTTACAAATATGAGACTGCATACCTTTGATCTCTCTTAAGTGGAAGAGGAGGTCTAACTTAGTTGTAAAAATTGTGCTGCGTAGAGGATTAACTCTGCCTCAAACACTCGAGTGAAAAACAGTTACTACTATCAAGCACCAACGAAAAGAAAGTGACAAACTTCTGTATGCAGAAAGTAACGTTTGACCGTTTATCCCGTGCGATGAATCTGACGCAAGGTATTCAAAAACCTTCTTCTTAAACTATTTACTTTGAAATGGTTCTTGTTCCGTTACATTGTTCGTAACGGAATAAATCCTTCCATTCCGATGATTCTTAGGTCTTCGTCATCATCATCATCATCATCATCATCATGATCATTTCTTTTTCTCTAAAAAAACCGGTAACAACGCGATCAAACGAGATTTGTAAAGTATACTGCATGAAATTGTAGACAAAAGACTGGACAAAGCACAAGTTATGCGGCAGCAATCAAAACATAACAAGAAAAGCCCCCCTCAAGTCTCGTGATTTTAGGATTTGCGGACATTAAACATAATTTTCGAATTAACATAAACTATTTATGCATGAATCTAATGTGAAGCTCTAATGATACAAGGTTTGTATATTCATATGGGAAAGTTTGCCGGCCGTTTTACATACATCTCGCTCAAAACAAAAACCTGAATTTAGCAATAGTCCATCCGTTCTTACAGGCGTTAATGACTAGAATAGTTGCATACACTTCCTCCACGTATCAGACATTTTCAGTAAGAAGTAGTAGAATCATGCCTATAGAACGGTGTTTCGATTCCATAGGGAGCAGGTGGTTAGTGTCGATCAATAAACAATGCGGTTAGTAGCTCAGAGAAAATAGGAGAACGAACAGCGATACACACACTTCCGCAATTTCAATTCTCGGAAATCAGTGACATTGTAATAAATGATAAATCAATTAATAACATTTCCTTTGTGGTACATGTATAGGCCAGCTTCATTACACATGGTTTACAGTAGATACGCTTTTAATGAGTAATGGAAAAATATTACAGCAGTTATCTTAAATATATGATTTGTGTATCACTGCAGTTTTGTTGTTTTTTTTTACAAAGAAGAAGATTGAGTTCCACATGCATTGCCATAACTCATTCTATATGAAAGAAATCATCCCGAATGAGCACGAGCCAACTGGAATTTTGCTCGGCACGGAGAATTCGCGTGCTCACAAATCAACGCCACTTTCATATAAAATGGAAAGTCCATGTCGTACGAAGTGTCCTTAGGATGTTAACATGTGGGTGTCATAACAAAGTGGTAACTTCCAGACTAGTGTTTTGAATTACAAGAAAAATCAGGTACAAATGATAAGTTCATTCATACCAACTTACAAAATAGACTCACGCATGGATAGGTTTCATACAGAATGTAAATGTTTTGTTTAGTAGTCGTAATTTCTACCTTCTGTGTAAGTTAAGGATTACATAGGGTTCGTCTGGATTAGTGGCGTCTGTGCTGTTAGGCTCGTAGCACGGATTAACAGTGTAATTTAGATTAGGTTGATGATAACTCACCGGCTGAACGCTAGTCCTGCGCCGTTCCATTTCACGATCTTCCAGACAAAAATCCGTGTCCGAATCGACTTTTCTCGAAGTGTCATCCTGTAAATCATTCAACAGCATGACATAAGGCTTGCCCAAATACAGCGGGCTGTAGTCCTTCGCTACGTACTTGAGTCATTTGCTGTGTGGTCGTAAGAACTCTGGCTAGTGGACCACAGCACACAGGCATTGTCTCCAACAATGTCGGCCTGGAGTGTGTTAAAAGCGGCTTCATATATCGCGTGTCGAAATCACCCCAGATTCTGGCGAGAAGAGCCTTCTCATTAGGTTTGGGCCCACTGCCTGGCTGTGAGCCATCCTGCATAGAATTATACTGTGAAACGGGAACGACATTTCAATTATCCATCCTGTATGATCAGGTTCCTCTATTCAACAATTAGGATCAATGTCGGACGACGTTTAAGAAGCAAACAATAAAAGACTGGAGTCTCTCGACATAGGAAGTTTAACTCCCAAGTACGTTTACAACCAATTCAACTTGGGTCTTTCATTCAGCATTGATATCACCGTTCTCAGGTATTAATAAACATGCTCAATACATTCTTCAAAGGTTTCAAAAGTTTCTGAATGTTAGGTCAAACGATTCTTCCCTGTTAAGTATGTTTGTGTTCATTGTTAATATTTGTAAATATATCTGTTTTGTACACTACTGATCATCAACATACAGAATGGATAACAAAAACGATACGGGAAATAATATAGAAGCTCATGCAATTAGTGAGTTGCCTCCAAAAGCGGGAGATTAACTTCAGAATTGAATTTAACAAAATAAATAGAAGCAAGACACATCTGCGGCGTGTCCGTTGCTGTACTGTGTGTGTGTGTGTGCAAGTATTGTCTGTAGATATGAAAAAGACTATAATAATGAATGAATTATGAATATCCTAAAATCGTGCTCATCGCGGGTACAGCGTCCGAGTTTTAAGACACCTCTCTATTTATTTATGTATTAAATACTCATGCAGGATGTCCTTATTTCAACGTCATATGCTTGTGTTATTAGCAGAAAGCAACTCGTGTACAATACTACAAAAATGCACAAAACGAATTCGTAGATTCCACTTTAGCTATAAAAGTGCAATGATTATATGTAATGCCGACTCATACATTCGGCCAAGTTCGAATAAAAACAAACGAGGTAAGTAATGATAAGTTTGCACATGACGAAGTGCAAGTCTGATTACAATCAATAGCAAAACTCAGTTCCTGAATATCTGTGTGGAACGTACCGGCGGACTTCTTTCCCTACGCATGTCCAGCTCGCCAAAGCCACCCTCGCCACCAGACTATTAACATTGGCAAGATAAATTTCCATATATTCGATACTAATTTAAAAGCGTACTTATTTAGTATTAATCAGGCATTCCCATAAATTTGTTTTTCGTAATAAAACAATCATGCTCAACTCCCAAGGTGCAGAGTTCAACGACAAGCTATATACAAATCGAAATTACTCCTAATAGAATTCTTAGTGGTGAAATCCTGGTTGCCACGTGTGCAATTATTTGGTGGGGTAGTAGGCAACCTGTTAGGTGTCGAGTGCATCATATATCCTAATCGAGACGTGAAGACAGTACAGTAAACAATACTGGAAAGGTTTTTTGTAGTAAAGCTTATGTATACCAGTGCGCTGAGGTCTAATTGGAACTATACACCACACACTATCGTTCAAACTAGATTCCAAACTCAAGACTAAAATTTGTTGCAGTAAACATAATAAGACGACTTTACCATTCTTAAACGTCCATGTTGCATAAAGAACTTATTACTTAATACAATATACAGTACGATTAACTACTATCTGCCACATAAACATTTACATTTATACAGAGGTGCTTTCTGGTATTGTACAAACTCCTATTCAAATTGGATGTTTGCCTAAAAAAACTTCTTGAAAAGGTTCGTAAATGTTCAGTTTGATGAGACTGGGGTAAATTATGATTTGTTTTGGGAAGTGTTGCTGACATAGTAGAAAAGAAACAAAGGGAAAAAAGAAATGAAGAAATAATATCGTAATTTAGATCAAGAATGCAATAAAGTCTGAAGGTATTTGCAGCTCTATGTATTACCATGCTTAGAAAGTTAACGTGAACACTCCGAAAGTGATCATCCTAGGTTTTATATAGCATCTAATTACACACACACACAGACACAATCTACTACGCTTTTCGGAAAGTAACTAATATAAGCGAATGAAAAAGTATAACACTTACACTGCGCATTCCATTGTGGGATAGACCTTCGACTTCTTCGTCTACTCCGACACTGTGAACGAAAGCACAATTCTTAATCAGAATTCAAATACAGGCAATCTATTCAGTGCAATAAGAAAAACACTTACGGGATATTGAACCAGTTCAAAAACTGGGTGGTTGCTCCACCTTGGAAAATGACTGTCAGAATGACAATTAAACTTGTGGTGGTCAACATCGCCTGTCGGGCGTCCGAGACTGTATTTCTGATTGCAAGTGCAAAGCTCATAGCACCGCGCAGCCCAGCAAAGAACAACATATGTTGATAATTTAAAGAAATTTTCGGCTTGCGAGCCAAATTTAAAACAAACGATAAGGGATATACATTAGCTGCGCGACCGAGTAATGCACAGAACTAATTGTGGAGTTAAGGAAGTTATGATTTGCGTGGAAACTGTAAAAATGTACGAGGACGATGTTCGTAAAGGATACAAATCCTGCGAAGATAAAACCTGGATCGAAATGGTGTTTCGGGAAAGTGAACATGGAAACACCAATGTAGCTAAATATAAAATTCTCGGCTAAAAAGTTCAATAATTCGAACAACTGCTTTGTTCGTTGCCGTGAGTCTGGACTCAAGTTGTTATACGTATAATGTGCTTGACATATACCGCAGAATAGGACAGCTACCACACCTATAGAACAAAAATATGTGTGTGGTTACAAGAATTCTGTTCTATCAGTCTTAACAATAGACTATTTATATTTATTTCATTGCCCTCAATGCCTCTTAATATCTCACCTGTAAGGTCTGATGCTTCTGCGATCAAGAAGGTACTGTATGACATTAGCACAAATAGTGCCGATTCTAATAGAGGGAAGTCCCGAACTCTTGTAAACTTTGTCAACAAAGCAGTCATACATCCCATGCTAGCGCCGATAAACAGCGATAAACTAAATATTCCAACAAAATCACCAAATGCTTGGAAGAATGCCACGGTTTCAAAGCCCCCTGACCCTGACTGATACCTCTCTGCATAATTCTGGATAGAACTGTACAAGTATGTTTATTAATAGAATCGAGCATACAGACTCGAATTTGACAATTCTCGCATGAACTTTATATACGCACCCGCTAAGTACAATTGCAACAGCGTCATTCAACACACTCTCTCCAAATACCAAGGCATACAAGTTTACATCGACGTGTAAATCATTGAAAATGGAAATTATTGTCAATGGATCCGTCGGCGATATCAGGGCACCAAAGTACAAGGTATCCAAAAACGTGAACGAAGTAGAAAGGTGCGGTATTAATTGTATAAAACCGTACATTAAAGCTCTGAAAAGAAGTGATAAGACGTTGGTGTGAAAATGCCATTGCACTATAGGATTTACAAACTACTTATTTGTCACTGGAAGGCGAGGTTTTGTTTTGTGACTTTGGCTTCTGGTCAAAACAAGAGATAAAATATAATCAAAGTGACCTATGAGCATTATATCGATATCACATGAAGCAGTGAATGCCAGCAGTCTAAATTGTTCAAACCTCCTTCCTTATCAAGGAGGCATTCTATCTACTTCTTAGTCATAAGCATGAGGAATAAATAAAAGGTATACCCAATAACAAATGCAGATATTGATGTTCCAATCAAGGCATACATAAGAATAGCTCCCAAGTTTCGGAAAAAGTATTTCTGAAAGGAAAGTGGAGTTTCATGTATACTCAACACTACTTAAATTAAAAGTTTACTAGTTCTTACTAATTTTCATTAACTAGTGTATACTTACACGCTTCAAACTATACCCAGCATGAAAAATTATAGGTGGCAGAATAATATTAAAGAATATTTCAGGGTCAAACGTGGCCTGCAATAATTGTTTCATCTTTCATTGTTGTGGATTGAGTTTTCCGAATAGAAAGGTAAGATTTTCATTTCATTACAATGTGGAATCTACAATCGTAATTTCACGATCGCAATTCTTAATTAGCTGGTTGTAGTACCTTTAAATCAATTTCATTATCTTCTTTATAAATCTCGCCTCTGAACGAATAGGCAAATATTTTGTTCTTTATGACGCCACCCCCTTTATCCTCGGGGAAGCGTAACCATAATGAATCGGGTGGTACCGATTGATTATATCTACTATTGCTGTCGGGGACAACAGGCATGTGGAGGATAGCACTGTTAGACGTGAATCCATATCGAATAATAGCCCCAATAATTAATCCTAAAAAGTCCAAACACAGGCGTATTAAACTTTCAGTATATCGTATACATTTTTAACTCAAGTGAGCTATATTGAAACCGTACACAGTGCAGGTTACATGTGCATGGGATACCTTGCATGCAATCAGTAAAATCATTACATAAGTATTGCAGATTATATTCCAAGGATACTTATGGACTATACATGTCTTGACTTTCATTAATCTGTTATACAATCAAGCATTCACATTCCAAAGATAAATGTCATAGAACCAATGTAAGATACTTTATAAGCAAGTGGGCGAGCTTTCATTCAATGACAAGTTCGATTTAATCAAATTTCAATGAAATCGCAAAAGAGATTATTTGACTTCTCCCGAGAGTATACGGTCTAAGTGCGAAGTAAAGCAAAATTAGAGTTAGCAAATTGACGTTTCCCGAGCAATTTCTTTCGATCGAATCGAAAATTATAATAATAATTGTAAAAACAGCCTGGCTATCGGAGCACAATAATTCCAGTGGATAAAATAATAGTCGAAGAATGCACAAGCAGCATAGAACGATAAGGTACTTGATAAAATTATACGTACTACTGGAGGGTAGTGTTAAGACCGCACGTATACACGTACAGTTGTCAAGTTAATCGGAGCGCAAAGTTAATTGGACTGACGTTAAAGTACTCGGGAATAACAATGTAAAAGATTGGAAGGTAGTATGTACGATGACACGCGGTTTAGCAGACGACTCACCGTAAATGACAGCTAGACCAGTTTCATGGAGGAACCTGAGACGGCGATGCTTGAATGTCCATATTGTTAAAACCGTCAATATCAATAGAAATGTGTAAAGCAGTAGGTTCAAACTGTCAAGTCTGTGGAGCAGCTGTGCTTTCGCGTCCAATTCGATGTCTGTCGCGGCTCCATCACAGTAATTCACCAAGAAAACCGAGAAAATCGCGAGGAGAGAAATCCGAACACTACCTCTCACTGCCATCTTTGCTTTCCGACCATTTTCTAGACTCAAACTGTCAGTTTGACAGTATGACCAATCGCTACAATGACGAGTCTAGACTTTCGCGCGCTATAGCATTGGCTGACGACAGTTACGCCCACACGCACGTAATCTCATCGCGCCCGGATTAAATAGATATCTCTCGCATTACCATTATGTCAGCAGGACAAATCCAATTTTTAAACACGCAATTTCATGCAACTGCATAGAAAGGATGTTTCTATAAAATATTAAATACAATCCGGTAAACGATACCAATACCATGCCGCGGCTCTGAAAAAACTTCGCATTGCATTGCTCAAAGTAGCAACTATATATGAATCAAATCTAGATCCAAGAATAGTCGCAGATAAAGCGGTTAATAAGGGAGTCAATAACTCAAAAAGGCGGAAACGAAGAGGAGGAAGAGAGATTTTCCGAAACAATAACTGCGACGACGCAGACTCCCTAGGATTTGCCTGCGCGTTCGGCTGCGCAGAATCGTGTGGAGGTAGATAAGGGTTTTACGAAATTTATTAACCCGCGTCATTATATCCTTATTATCTTGTCTACGATAAAGAATTGACGCTGTCTATATGGATATTTAATTTCCCGCTATCCTGTTCCGTCGATTAGTACTATCACTGTTGTAAATCATTATGGTTTTCGCTGTGTTTCTTAACTGAAACTGACTCCGGAGTATGGTGTGGTTATATAGTCGAGCCACGGTGGATTTATGTGGATGCAAAAGCAAAAGCATACGCATCAATATTTTGGGTACGTGATTTTAGAAAAGCTACCCGTCATGGTCAAGGTTTTATGATATTGGTTTGGCCCACTAGTGTCGAATAAGTTAGCAATACCAATCAAGTGCATAATCAGTGAGTTCTCGGGGGCCGTTTGTATTCCACAAGTGAGTACGCGTCAACGGCACAAGGATGGCAAGTGTTTTCAAGATTTATAGAGGATTGTTGAGAAGGTATCCGGTAGCAGTACAGGCAACTCAAGCCGGTAGTGTATAATTCATTTTGAGACTAAACATTTCGTTCCGTCGCTTGAGAATAAGTGAACCAGGACTGCCCCTGAATAACACAGGCAAGTACACACAATACCCATTTCACTTTCTTACATAGGTGCACTTATGGCATTCGGCGATCAAATGGCACAGCACTTAGTTGAGCGAAGACAATTTAAAGATTTAGATTTTGTGAGAACCGCCCAGTTTGGCTGTATTGGCTTTTTTATAACTGTAAGTATTCTGATTTGTGTTTGGCAACCGGTTATTGGATCTCGAATAATCTTACCTGGGCACGATAGGGTCCGGCAACTAGAAAGTGGTATGGAATATTAGAAAAATATATTGGCTCTAAAGGAACAACAGTTGCACTGAAGAAAGTGGCATGCGACCAATTGCTTTTCGCGCCAATGTTTATAGCAGTTTTGGTATCCACTATTGGTCTCTTACAAAGGAATGATATTGAAAGCTTGAGAACAAAATTAAAGAATGAGTATCCTGATATATTGATCAATAACTATAAGGTAACATTGTTGTAACAGGGTGATAACGAGATGGGCTTTATTATCATACATTAATGTTCATTCGCTGATTTCAGCTCTGGCCTATGGTACAACTCGTTAACTTCTATTGGGTACCATTGCATTATCAGGTCTTAGTGGTACAGGTGGTGGCTGTATTGTGGAACACTTATGTGTCATACAGAACAAATCTTGTGGAACTTGTAGCAAATAAGCAGGAGATCTGAATGTACATAACATAGACACATACACACATGTATAATATATAGTTATAAATATTTGGGGCTTTCCTCAAAATCATGTTTGTAAACTTAGGATGTCCCATAATGGGAAGGACAGTACAAAATACATTTGTGAATCATCAATGTGTGACATGAAAATACATAGATCACGCATGTGATACAATGTAAAAGTATCACATACATTGCCTTCCTTATACTGATTGAATGTCAGACTGTATATAGTTTATAGTAAGGTGTAAAAAAAGAAAGTATGTACAGAACTATAAGGTTTTTAATAGTGTTATTTACGAACTTCCTCGCAAATAATCTTTTTTGTACAAATTCGTTTATACGCATGCGGTAGAGCAAACGGAAAAGTACGCGTGCCTTGTACACAAAGAAATGCATGTGTAAGATTAAATAGCACAACCAGCTTCATGCTGCGGTATTGCGTATCACAGTGAATACAAAAAGCTTCAAACTTTATGGTAAATAATTATTTCTCTCGGCCAGTAATCCTAAATTATGTGAGTTAGAACAATATTTATTTTCCACCGCGTAACAGAGAGTATATCCACCAGTCTACTTAAGTACGTAAGTGTTGCATTCGGAAAAACCTTTCGCCAATGATCCTCGAAACTCGCGCAATGCGTTAGTTGCATTCACGGAATGTGATTGGTCAAAAATTGTGTAGGTGAACACAAACACTCGGAACAAATTCCTTCTAGAACTATTAAGGCTCAGTGAACGAGCGATACAAGCACAACAGGTTTAACATGTGTAATAAAATAAATTATAACATTTTTTCCTACGGCTAATTCTTTCTTAATTATACATTTGATCTAGGATACTTCTCTGCTTTCGCGACCGCGGCAGGGATGGTCTCGTTGGTTTTGGACGATGTCGTATCGAGTAATTCTGGGCAAGATATTTCGTTCGACACAATCCTTTGTACTTTCTTCAATAAGTCGTAATTTATTTCCTCTGTTATCACCGAGTCGTGCCTGTAATTCCATCTCTCGGTGTAACACAATCCTCTACATATGATTACCATAGTAACACTAGACAAGTCTTACCTGTACTGGGGGTGTGATAAAACTTCTTTTCGAAGCCAGGCTGCAGTTGTTAGAAGTTCTCCCGAGGCTCTCTTCTGTATTAATTTCAAGTAACCTTGTATAGTACAGTGCGTATCAGCATCGACATCCATATTGGCGAGATAAGAATTCACAAGTGGTATTAGGCCAGGAAAGACGCCATCCTAGAAAAACAACCATTATTCCATAGACCGAAATCAAAGCGAATGTGTGAAACAGAATCCAATACATACCTTTCCATTAATAATCTCGTTGACTGTGAATTCGGTATATCCGGCGTGTGCATCGTCTTCTGATTTTGACTCTGACGTGATATCTTGGCGGAACCAAAACTTCTCACGCTTCACCGCATCTCTCTTTTGCGCTCTATGCATATTCGCGTCAACCTTACTAATCGGGATTAACAGATTTAATTTGTAGCTCAGGATGACCCGTGTCAAAAGAACGATAAAGCAAACAAAAGCTGCGTTTTCGAAATCTGTTATTTGAACTTCGCATGGACGAAACTCAACACGCCAGCCAATAGATGAATTTGGCGGTGGAGGTTTGAATCTCATTGTTTGCCAGTTGGTGGATTGTATGTTCTGTAAATACACAATTTCTCCATTAATATACCATCACGGAAGTAGTAATAAGATAAAACATTTTGGGATCCTCACTTCAAAATGATCGGTGTCTTCAAGATCGTTCTGGTTCACCTTTTCCGAGAACAAGGATATTGTATCTCGAATGAAAAGATGAGCAATATGTTGGGCGAGTAGTTTGTCAATTCCATTGTCTAGAAGTTGTTGATATATTTCCTCGTCGTAAGTAAGCGGCACGTCGTTGTATTTCTCGCCTTGTTCGCTGAGGTACGAATCGATCGAATCATATCGAGATTTACTAATCCTGAATTTGTTGTCTTTGAGCGGCTTCGAGCCACGCTCTTCCTGTGTTCTGCAGTCGACAGAACACGATATGACATTCCATCGACAATCGACGTCACTTATAAATCCTCGATAAAATGGACTAGCAGCAGTTAGAGCCAACTGTCAAATGTTAAATAAAAGTTCTGTAACGTATATGCGAAACAATGTTCTGACTTTGAGTGGTTCGAGTTTCTATATTGTAAAATCTTGATCCTACTGTTACAAACACTGACCATAATAGGACAGAGTGGAGTTAGTTGGTCGTACAGTGTCCTTGCTTCCTGTATATTGCAAGCTTGGAAAGTAAGCTGCAAGCAACAGCAGCCCATTCCAAAGCCCATGGCATCCATATAAATATGATCATCCTTAATGGCATTAAGACTATCTTCATCGAAATTTGATGTATCCTCTTGAAATGGGTTTGGTACATTTTTATCCTTATATACTGTAAAATAATCAGGATTCTTGCAATATGTTCTGTTTCTATCATTGAGTGAAATACTGAGCAATTGAAACCTACTGGGTATGTTTATCGCTACTTTCTCACCCCTGCGAAGCCTTATGTTTCTCGTGAGTGTTTTAAACCTTGGATGCCCAGGGAATATAGCCTCATCAGGGAAATACTGGCTCCTGGACACACCAGATATCGGATCTGGTTTTGCAGGTGGGTCAGTAAAATAAGGTGCTCCCATTCTATAGGAAAATGCTAGTTACATATTTTTATAAACATTTGACTGTGCGATGGTCAAGTACCAACTTACCTAGGGAAATTTGTTAAAGACATTAGAACTTCATCAGGTTGGAGTAATTTCATAGCTTCTTGCCTCCTATACTTCATATTGGCTTCTACTACATTGAAGTGAACTAGCAAACAACCATACGGTTTACCCGGTGTACCTTCTACCATATAAGCACCATACTCAGGTCTCCATAGTGACTTAGTGTTTCTGCCACAGGAATAACATTGCAATAATATAAAACAATTACTTAAATTTTCTCTAGAACCAATTAATCAACAAATGCCTACTCTGGATCATTCTGTTCTGCCTCATTTAAGGTTTTCAGTATGTCAAATGCTCTTAAACTGAGTTTCGCTGTTTTTGCCTTATCATCCAGCTTAACAAGCATATACTCCACCTAGAAAATAGGAGACATGGAAAAAGGGAAATAAGAAAAGCCTATTTATAAAATTATACATAACATGCTCGGAAACCATATTTCTATGCTTTCAATGAAAGCTGAGAGACTTGTACACATAGACTTATAAATGATACTGGAATTGATGTGATGCAACATATTGCCCTAGGTGAATGTCTAGTGCCACACAGTAAAAGTGTCAAGTCATGCATACTATTGGCAAGCCACAAAGTATGCCAGGACAAAAAGTTTCCACCATATCCAGTATACAACAAAGAAACAGTAACTGCTCCAATTGTCTAGCTAATTATCGCAAATTCTACAATCGCATTATCCAAGGCGTTCTCGGAAGTGTGAGGCGAGAAAGTCATCATGTGTCATAAATGAATTCGTCGTTAAACTATGTCGAGGAATGTCAAACACAAATGTGATCAATATCTCCCGGCGATATTTTACTGTCATGCAACAGCGTCACGTCAGGTAGAAAGAAAAATACGGGCGTTAACTCAAGAAGTGGACCGTTATAAAAACAAGCCTCTTCAATTAATCAGAAGAGTATGTTATGTGACTTATCCGGGAATATTGTATGACAATATTGCGGTGCATGGCTTGTGCCGTGTGCGTCGGAGGTTCGCAGGTCGGCATAGCCGAAAAATAGCTTGTCATAGCGGGACATTGCGGATGCCAGATTTGGGAGTGGTGCAAGCCAGCCAAACCGAAATATGAATTCGAATTACCTCATCGCCCCATTTAAGTACATCTCCTTGCCTATCCCGGAGCCGTTTGTACAGGTTAATGAATTGCGTGATTCCGTGCTTTCGCACATGGTCGGCAAGATCCTTGGTCTCCTCCCAGCTTAAAGGACTTCCTTCAGATAATAAACCCATATTTGTACAGGTTAGTCCGTTCGGTTGCTTTTCAAAATTTGGAACTTGGAAAGGAATTTCGCGCAAAACCGACCAGCTCCGAATCGCGCCGAGATACGCCGATGGTAGAGAGACGGCTCTAACGCACTCCACTCCTTCGCTGTTAAACAACCACTGGCTATCGTTCACGGAATAGCCTTTATATAAGTGCGCCGACTACTGATTCCGCCACGAGATAGGAAATCTTTTTTGTGTATCTGCTGAAGTGACAGGACACCGTTTCAAATTATAATGAACATTTCAACTAGTTGCTTATTGCAGGGCTACGTTTATCGGCTCTATTGCTCTCGTGGGAGCGCTGTCGCGACTTACCATCCTTATCTGTAATGAATCGGCTATAATTGTCAATTGCACTTGAACATTATTATGAAACCGCGGGGCATAAGCCTCTTCCCTCTCTCTATTCTGCAAAATCACTTTCTATTAAAAGATTGCACCAGCCGGGCTGGATATCCCTTTGATTAAAATTACCTCCGATGGCAATTTTAATGATTGATACCAGATGCGCCCTACGAATATTCCGATATCCCTTTAGCATGCGCATGTTCCACTAGCTACGCCTTTTGAATAGTTCTCAGTCCTTATTTGTAAAGGTTTGCAAGTCATTGCGGCCAGATGCTTGGAGAAAATTGAATAAGCTATTTTAGGTCTTTTAGTAATACTACATACTGTTCGTATACTATGTACGGCTTATCGGTTGGAAATGGACGAGATTGAAATGCGCCACACTACTGCTCAAGGAAAGAAATGTCAGGAAGTGATTCATTATCTTGATATTTCCTTGAGTCACGTGTACAATGTCTTACTTTCGTGACACTCAAGGATTCACCGTAGATTCGGCCTAGGTGGCGTGGGTACTCAATACACATTTGTCAAGTCACTACTTTTATTACTTAGGACTCTATATAGTCGCTTACGCAATACGTAATTACCTTTAATTACTGGGGTATTTAAGCCATGAAAGAGGCTGGTAAGGAATGTCATTATATTAATTGTAATATATGGGAAGATTGGGCTGTTTGGGTGATTCAGTAGACATTGTTAGAAATTATAGTGTTTATTCCGACGTCAGTAATAGGCAAATGCAAAATGATCCGATGTCTCGGTGGTTATATGTGACGCGGGTCCAAGGTGAATACCGAGTGATCTCGGTTTCATGGTACATACAAGTTTATATGTACTTTAATCGAAGAGACCGAAGCCCATGTCTTCATCCTCGGACTCGGATTCTTCCTTCTTCTCTTCCTTCTTCTCAGCAGCAGGAGCCGCGGCAGCGGCAGCTGGAGCAGCGCTGACAGCAACAGCAGCGAACTTGCTTGGATCCTAAAAAGGGGAGATGTCATGATAATGATTCAAGAGAAGAGGCAACTTGTTTGAAGTATCTTTCATGCTTTCCTCAGACCGCCTATGGCAAATTATCAACATATATACCCGGCGCAACCAGAGGGTTCTGCTATTGCTAGCGCTGGCGCAACACGGATATTCAGACGCGTTTTCTTATCATCATTGAAGATAATAACAATGGATCTTTTGATAAGCCCTAAGAAAAATAGTTACCTTGATGTACTCCTTGATAGTAGCGGCCTCAGCGAATTCCACCTCGGTAACAGCAGCAATAGCCAACAGATTCTTGAATCCGTTAGCCATGCTGTGCGGAGCACTAGCAACAGTCGGGTAGCCGATGGCTAAGCAAACTGAGGCCAAGTTCGCAACACCAGCCATGAACTTCTCGCGAAGGTCTTCCGGCTTGATGTCGAGGATCTCAGGGGCGAAGATGGTGCCCGAGTCGTAAACTTGCTCGACGAGCAATCCATACGAGAATGGAGAGATGTTCAACATGTTCAGAAGAGTGGCTTCTGAAGCACCGACTTTGTCGCCAGGTTTCAAGATGTGCACATCGTTCTGAAGTGATCAATACATATGTTGAATACAAAGTACTGATATGAAACTTTGTACGCGTTTTAGATAAACTTATTTATGACAATAGACTTACGATGATTTCAATAGTACCCTTTGAGATCTTGGTGGGGATGCTCAAAGCTTGGAAGAAGGAAGTCTTCTCAGGACCAAGACCGGTGTTTTGAGCAGGGATGATAACGCTCAAGGGTGCAATGGCACCAGCCCTAGCCGGAGCACGTACTTTGTTCTCCAACAGTTTGTCTCTTACTTCGATCAAATCTCCACGAGTGAAGACGAAGCCAACATTACCACGGATGTGGGGGAGAAGTTTTTCCAATGCGGCATTACGTTCAATGTGTCCACGGATAGCCTTGCGCATCATGGTATTTTTACCCATCAACACAACGGCATTACCGCGGAGAGACATACGGATCTGTTGCATTTGCTTAGAACCGACATTGTCTGCACCGACAATGAAACATTTGGGGTAGTCATCCAAAAGTTGCTGCAAGGAAAACAATTCTTGTAACATACATGCTCAATGGTGTCCAGCAAAACAACTTTACCAGATACTTACGACCAATTTGGTGAAGTAGTTGGACTTCCAGGTTGCCTTGTCCTCCCTACCCATCTTGAAATGTGTGTAGGGATACCTCGCGGAAATTTAAGGACTGTAAACAAACATTTCTGTTTACCAAATGTTTTTTAAACAAATCACATGTATCATTAGTACTACATGATCGTTCAGACAGCTTATAAAAGCAATGCATAATCAACAGACCCGTACACAGGTGGGTTCACCTATTTCTAGGTCCTGTGTAGTACTCGGGCATTAAGACGCGTTAATTTTTCATCATTAACATCAATACTTAATCAGAAGTGCGAGAGCACAAATTAGAATGAACTATCAGAAGGCATTAGCAGTACCGGCAGCAAGGGAAACAATTACGAATACACCACCACATGGTACGCTAACCTACTCGATCGCATCATACAGAATCTAGCGATATCCAATGGCAAAAAAGGAATCCTTTACTATTTGTATTAATAAATATGTTTCCCTTGATGTTCAGAACTTAATATTGTAGAAAAGTAAGGAAGAAGTACTTTAATTTTGCATATATGAACGAAGGAGCGTTACACGTACCTCGGCGAAGTTACACGGGTGCAATGGAAAAGGAACAGGAAATGCTGTGCCGTTCAGTGCCGTTCACGCCACGAAACAGGAAGTTGCGCACCATGCGGCGTATTCGAAAACTTCGAATTCGTATCCGACTTGTCGATTATTTGATTCGTGAATTGCTCAGTAAACACGTGATAAATATAGTAGCAGTACTTATACATTAATATAATAACGGATTGTTTTCAGTGTCAAATTCAACGTTTTATTTTTTGTTGTTTTACAACTTTACAAGGTCGCAAGATGATATGAATTTAAGTAGAATTTTCTTACAAATGTAAGCTTTTGCGTGGTATTCTTAGTGTAAATTAACTTTAGCGGTGTGATATGCTCGGTACTTCGTTAGACTTTGTTCGAAATTTTTACACTACAGTTCACAAAAATGAATCAAATGATGGATGTAAGAATTGAAAAATTGCTTGCGCGAACAATTTCTGTTTCTAGCATGATTATGCAAATAGTTAACAATGGCTTAAACGTATCAACAAACAGCATGCTAAAAATTGTTCAAAAAGAGTTATTGCAAAATAGTCTACTGTTTGCCTCAACTTCCTCAGCACATTTCTTTAAGACACTCAGTGCAAAGTCAATATCACTCTTGTCCAGCAGAGTAGAAATGCAAAGCCTCAAACTAGGTCTTGGCAATAGTCTCTCTACTTCTAAGTAAACGGGAGGTATCACTGCTAACTTATTTTCAATGCATTTCTTTGAAATGCTTGAGATCAGTGTTTCTTCTGTCTCGCGATCAGACTTCTTCTTTAAGTAAAGATGTTTCACAGGAGATTCTGGAAAACTAAAACACTCCAGGCTGTCTATGTCTTTAAGTCCATTGTGTATAGCGATGCAGTTTTGCTTCAAGCAGTCAAACATTTTGGGATCTTTCTCCATGATCTCCAGTGAAGTAATAGCTGCTGCTGTTAATAAGGGTGGTAGAGAAGCTGAGAAGCAGTAACCAAGCCCTGACAAACGTTGGTGTTCTATCACAAATGAAGTGCCCACGCAAAACCCACCTACTGATCCTATGGCTGTTTCCAATGAACCTGATAAATCAAACATGATTGAATTACTTTACATACACTGGTTATTATTATGCATGAAACATTCATTTGAGTGGTACTAACCCATTATCAAATCAATGTCTGCAGGAGGAACATTAAAATGTTCCGTGACTCCTTTGCCATGAGCACCTAAGGTTCCAAATGATATGGATTCATCTATAAATATCCTTAATTTGTACTTCTTGCACAAAGCAACTAACTCTGGCAGTGGGCAGATTTTGCCTGTGTTCATGTAAATGCCCTCTATAATGAGAAACTTCTTTGTCTTAGATGCCACCTTAGGCTTTTTCTTATCTTCCTGTTCTTGCTTCTCTAATAAACTTGCAAGGTCTTCAACGTCATTGTGCTTGAAATACTTAATATTGGACCTTGAAGCATCTAGTCCTTTCTGTATAGCAAAATTGACCTTCTCATCAGCGAATACAACATCTCTTCGCTTGCAATAAGCTGCTACTGCAGATGCAATTGTGCTGAATCCATAACAGTAAACCACTGCCTCTTCTGTGCCAGTGAATTTGGCTAATTTCTCTTCTAATTCTAGATGAACATCTACGGTGCCATAAAATCCACGAGGCCCACAAGAACCAACACCATACTTTCTGACTGTCTCTTCTGCCTTATTCTCTATCTCACTCTTCTCTGACATTCCTAGATAATTGTGTGTTCCCAAGTTTAGGCAGTCAAACCCATCCAGCACCATCCTCTTCCCAATTTTGGATGTCACGCACCTTGGCGTCAATGAGGGATGCATTGCTGGTGGATTAGGTATCAGTGGTTCAGGTATCCATTCGGAGAGCTTCTTCTCAACTTCTTCATCTGACGGTGCAGACTTATGTCTTGGGTTTAAGCGTTTCTTGGCAATTAATCCAGCCAGGGCAATAACTAGAAATGCTGCTAGTACTGTCTGATACTGAGGTATCGAACCCAGCACCTCCATTGTCTCCGCAAATACGAATTGTGTACCCATTGTTTCTCGATGCAACAATGCAAAAATCCCCTGTTACTAATTGGTGAATGTTACCGAGTGGAATCGTTGCCTGTCCCTTGCTAATTTCCTCTTTCCCTTCGAAAGTGTGACACCGGATCGTAGGCGGTAGCTTATCCGGAGGTATTTCTTGAGTTTTAAGTGATGACTCACTAAATTACCTAGGCCCTGTGATATTAAGATACCAGCACCGATAAATCGTGCGGGCGATAGCCGTTGGAAATACTATAAAACTTTATTAAACTTCATTTTATAGTATCTTTCGGGGGGAATGTAACATATAGTACATATAAGTACTATACTTACAAACTATCAGTGCGGTGCCTCTGCCTATGCAATAGGGAATAGAACGTGCAGATGGCAGCACAAAAATTCGATAAGACCACGCGATAAAATAACTTATTGAGTACTTTTTTTTTAAATGCCTCTATCATTCTATACTTTTTCTATAACAACTCTCTCACTCGCTATAAATTTTCTTCTGACTAAAATTACATTCGGAGTACCAAAATAGATTCGTATTGAGACCTCTGGCAATAAAATTCGAATCGAAATAGTCTTCAAAACTGGAGGTTTACCTACTAATCATCGCGAAAGAGTATTTTTCCCTTGACAAAATCTTTCATATATATTTGATTGTTTTAGAGGGAGAATTTAAAATGCATTCCGTGGCGGAGATGCAAAATGCATCCGACAGTGGGCGCAACTGCGCTTGTCAGAGTTCTAGGTTCTAGGGCCTTCGCAATAGTACGAGTAGTACTTCCGGTATCCGGCAAACGCCCCAGTGTATGTGCTAATGTTGTCAGATTGGGGTGATCGCGTCCGTGCGCTGCGTCCACTCTGTTGTTGACAAGCCGATCGCCGCCGAGTGGTTGTGTGCAGGTTCGAGAAGCTGGACGGCGCATGAAATCGGTGAGTAGATTTGCTGGGCATCGTGTATTAATCATTAAGAGCGACCACAGCCGCTAGATGTGTATGAGCCATTCGGAAAACGTGCCGCGCTAGTGTCCAGTGGCCTTCCATGCAGCTCTTGTCAATTTGCCGACGCATATTTGGAAGATGCGCGTCCCCGTGCAACTGGTGCGGTACACTGACCACTCGCTCGCCCCATCGAAGCCCATCCCGATGATATCATCGACTATCTGTCGGCTGATAACAGCCCGCGAAACGCCCGTCCCCTTCGACAATCTCCTTATCTCCGGGTAGCCTCTCTACCACCCGCTGCGCTTTCCCAGTGACTCATAGGCTGCACCTGACACTTGACACCTGGAAATGCATTTCCATGTGGCGGGCGCGCAGAAGCTCTCCATTGAGTTCGTTCGACTGCAAATCGTTTTAGCATCGTCGGCTCAATGCCACGCTCACGCAGACCTTAGATCAGAATAACTACGAGTCCATGAGAGAAGCAAATACATACTTGTTATATAGCACTCGTATATAACTCTCCAATGTCCTATACACGTATTTCCTTGAGGCTAGGTGATGCGTGTGTTCTTATTCCGCTCGGTTACATGGAATTGGTGAATTGACAGGGCAGGAAATGCTGATAAGCGGCCTGGCAGATAGTGGGCGAGAAAAGACGCATCCTACAGAAAAGCCTGCATGAAACGAGCTTGGTACTGCTTGCAGTAACGCGTAGTGGTTGTCTAGCTAGACCTTTGGCGAATTGCGTCAAAGTACTAGTTCTCCTGCTTTGTAAAAGGTAGAGGTTCTCGCATCGAAGCTTGTTGCTAAGAGTCGATGAAACGATACGGTCCTGAGATTGCGACGGGAGATTACGATTCCGCCGTGAAAGCTGATCAAGTCAGTCCGTTATCATCGTTCATTAGTCACACATCGAGTGTGCCGCGACTCTCCGAGCAAGACGCGCCGCGCTTTTTCTGTATTTCTGCTTTTATGAATTAAACAACCTCGATAGAATGTCTGAGCAGGCCGCGAAAGTGGGGCCGAACAATGCCCAAACGGTGCCAGGAAACTACAAGACGATATTGAACATGTGGAAGAATCGTGAGTAATGACTCGGACAGTAGACCGAGCGATTTGTCATATTCTTCTCTGACAATTCGTCATGCCGTCTGTTCCAATTCATCTATCGTCGATCGAGCCTGCAAATATTTCCTGCCACCCAATCATTCTTTCACCGGCGTCAGTCCCTGCAGTTTTCTTCCCCGATGCTACGTAACTGTAAAGCAGTTGGGTTTTGAGCTAGCGGGATCTCGTATGTGTGTCACGATCATGCCGAATTCGAGCGTACATATATGTATCGCGGACAACTCGTCCCCGTGCATATTCGAGTGCTTTATAAATATTGTCTGCTTATGAAATTTCTGAAGGACTCGTGCCTGGAATTCTGCATTAAATCCAGGCTCGGATGCGTCAGAGACTTTAATAGCGCACATTTTCTTACGATTACTTAATATTCACGATTAGTACGTGCTACGCACAACAATCCAATCGCGTGTCGTTTTCTTTCCCTGATTTTTAATTACCAGGTGGAAACTGCACTAGGAATCAATCGATCGGACAAGTCTATAATCAATTTATCTATTAACGTAACTGATAGCACTGATTGTCGTGGTACGACAATCGTTATTTGGTTCTACCGGTACACCACTTGATAAACTCGATGTTTCCCAGGGATTAAGTATTTCCAGTACACGTTCGATGAACGACTTAAGCCGGCCGGCTCGCCAAGCTTTCATCCGGTACGAGATACGTGACGTAGTATTGCCGATACGATAAAATGCATGCTATCGCGGAGAGTTGCGATTCCAACTTCTGAAATGAGTACAAACGTACTCCGAGAGAGACATCCGAGACGCGCCATTTATCACTGGAGCATTACATTTGTCTGGCTCCATAATGCTGGAAAAGGGTACGCCGTCCTTTTGTGATGCAGAGGGTGACGTACTCTGCATTGTTCCCGGCTTTGGCCGCCACTGTTACCGCCAAGGAGTTTCCCGGGCGTGTCTTAGGTCGCGCCGGGAGGTAGAACGGTTCACGAAAGTAGCCGAGTAGGAAGGAATTCTGCCAGGACTCCTTGTCAGCTAGTGACGAGGAATGAAAAGAGAGTAGGTCCGTTCGTCGAGGTAGGAGGTAGCAGCAGGATTTGCGTCGAGGGGGGCAGAGATCCTTCTTTGAAAATGCCAATGTCCTCGACCCTAATTTAGAGGCTTACGTTAACAAAACACGGATTTGAGATACCTGCGAGGCCTCAATAAACAGTTAGAGAAACAAATGACTACTTAGAAAGCGGCAATGCATAGTTCTGCGAGGTCTATGCACTTTTCCGCGAGGGCAATCCCAACGAAATCGGAGTCGTAGACCCCGGCATATCCTTCCCGGTGCGAGCACGCACGTGGCTCGTAGCCTCCGAAACTTGCAACAATTTCGGGTCCCGGCCGCCGCGGCAGCACCGCAGCGAGCCGGTCGAAACTACGAGCGGCACAGTATCGCGCCGGCAGCTTCCGTGGTGCACTGGTTTCTCGGGGATCCACGCATCCGCCCTGCCGAACTCGCCGCTTTAAAGGCCTCTGCCATTCCTCCGCTCCCAACGGCACCAAACCGTTCACGCGCTCGCCCGCTCGCCTAATCGCCACCGGACGTGCCGCCAGGAACAGGGAAACGAGAGAGAATACGAGTGGGAAGAATCGTCGGGGGAAATAACTGTGCTCGCAGAGGGCACACGCAACCCCTGCGAGTTAGAGGATTGGCCGGCAGTAGGGCGAGACCCGGCAACAAGGCGCGAAACTTTCTCGACGCGGAGAACCAGGTAGAGATAGAGGGACTGCGGAGGCGAAAATCGGCGGGAGAGCTCTCGGGTTACACGACGCGTTTGAGCTGCCGGCCGGGAAGCAATATCGGCCCACTCGACGACTATCGCTTACATGTCCCGGGGCAGGGAAGGGTGGGCCGGTATATAGGTGAAGCTTTCGACTCCTGCGAGCGCACGCCCCATTCATGCGAGAGCCGATTCACCGGGCGGCGCGTGAACCAAACCAGAGCCTCGATTCTCCCACACTGCAAAGTGGCCGCGTGTGGCACCGCTCATGCGAGCTGCTTGTTGTCTTCTCTCCGTGTGTTGATCCGCTGCTCGCGGCGGAGGTAATCGAGCGAGTATACCTTTACGCAACTGAGTTTCATTGAGGTGGTAGAAGCGGTGGCCTGCGAGCCTCGAAGGAGGCTTAGTAAGGGCGTGTTTGCCTCCTTGCGATGCACAGTCATCCTGGCCGGTCCGCCCGTTGACCGCGATTGAACATTCTCGAAGACGCAGACGCAGCCTCCTCGCTTTTCGGTGGGGCGGAAGCCGGAAAGTGCGTATTCCTCCAGACCTTGCGTATCTACCGGACGTCTCTCGCAGTAGTCCTGCTTCCTCTACCTCCACGATCCGGATATATTCGTGCAGCACACGCAGACAGTGTCATCATCGAGGGCGACGGGTGTCTGGGCGTGTTGGGATCGATCATCGACGGTGCGGCTGATTTCCCTCAACGAAACCGGCCGCCCCGCGGAGGCGAGTCTCTGGGTCACGGCTGTGATTCCTTCGGGCGCGTGGGAGATCACGGGACCGTCAATAGCATCGCCGCGAGTCTCGTTCGCACTTGCCACTCCTTTGCCGAATTCCCTCAATTATCGGGTACCGTCCGCGCACTCGCCGAGGCCGCGGTCACCGCACACCTTTGCGCCAATCATTTTAGCCTCCCTTTTCGACCGAGCTACATGTGTGCGCTCGCGTAATCAACCGTCCACACGTGGAACGCGCGCGCACACGTAGAAAGGCCTGGGGGCGGTGGCGGGCGGTGGGCCAGTCGGTGGCATAATTAAAGCTTCCCACGCGTCGGGCTCAGTCGAGTGCGCTCGCAATTAGTAATTAGAGCGGAGTCGGAGTGCGCCCCACTCGCCGCTAATACATAAACACCCGCTGCGAATCCCTCAGCCGACTGACCGGGCATTAGTAACGTAAATAGTTGGTGCCGTTGCGCGCGCTCTACCCGTGAACTTCGCTCGCGCGCGTCCCGCGCTGTGTCCCCCGTGGGAGAGAGTGATTCCCGTGGGAAATTCGCCCGCAGTGAAACATCTTCGCCCCTTCTCGCAGCGGATCCACCAGGAGCGAGGCCGGCTCGAGCGGAAACCAGCCTCGGCGATCAAATATTCAAGCAACGTTTATTTTGGCTGTGAGAACTCGAGGGAGTGGGAGAGAGAAGGAGAGAGAGAGAGCGAGAGAGAAAAAGGCGAGTGCACGCACTCGAGTGTCCCGCGGGGCATGGTATTATTACGAAAGTGTTCTTATTTCTCGTTGCATTTGTGAGATTCTACGTTGAACGATTATAATAGTGCGTTAAGCCTACGGGACTTGTTCCTCTTCTTTGATTGTTGGAAAGTATTTATACGTAGCCGCAGTGCAACGTCAAGCTCAAGTTGAGAGTCAATTCGTCGAGTCTGTTACCAGTTACGAGAGACTCGGGTACCAAATCCCCGAGCTTACGTCTTCATATAGAAGGAAAAAGGCGCGTAGAGTTTATTGCAAGTCTATTCTTGTTGGATATACACGCACGTTTCTCCCATGAGATGCTCTAAGAGGAAGTTTGAGACTTAATAATAAAAGCGCGTACCGTATACCTGAGAGAGAGAGAGAGTATAAGGAAAGAGGGAAAATCCCTCAGGCACGTGGGCATTCGCCGATTTAAAAGGAGCGCACGCCGCCCCATAGGCCTAAAGGCTGAACTGCTGATAGGACAGGGAAATCCGTAATCGATATTGACGATGTTTAAATGCTGCGTGTGCAACAAGAGCCTGAAGAAGGAGAAGCAGGCGGCGGCCGAGCTGGCCAAGTCGACGCCGAAGCACGGCCAGAAGGGGACGGACTCCCAGGTCGCAGTGATAACCACCGGCGTCGAGGGGACAAAGCCCGAGGGTAACGGCGACATAGCGCACAGCGAGAAGAAGCTCAACGGTGACGTGCAAAAATTGGAGAAGATCCCGTCGCCACCCATGGAGAAGCGGGTCGAGGACGCCGACGACCTCACCACCAAGAGTCCTGTGCCTTCCGGCAAGCGGGACGAGAGCCACCCGGCGAATGGCACTTCCGGCAAGGAATCGAGCCCGCAGGCAAAAACGGCACAGGGCACCGTGGACGAGGAAAAAAGTGTCGATAAGGGCGAGCCGAGGACCGAGGGAGTCGCGGTGCCAACAGGAAACGGAGAAACTGGCGGATCATCGACGGGGAGTAAAGATGATGCTGGAGATACTGGCGGCGGCGGAAAGGAGTCGACGGGAGCTAAGATAAGTCATAAGATCCCTGTGGTCATCAAGACAGATCTCTGCGACTCGCCGGCTGCCATCGAAAAGTCCCTCTGCGACGCGCTGGAGGACGAGGGCGACGATTCCGTGTTCGAAGCCTCCCCGAATCACTCTGACCCCAGCAAGAAAAAGCCCACAGGTACAGAAGCCCTTGCCCATGCAATATCCACCGCGATAAGACGGCAAATCTCATATACTCGCGTCAACCCTCTAGCACCTCCCCCGCGCCTTATCCGCGATCATCTCGACGATAGCTATCGCCCGGCCGAGAGTTTTAACTAACGAGCTTTCGAGCGAGCGGGAATTCGCGTTGCCTGCCTGATAAAAGTTTGCGCGAGCGTATCCTCCCGGCGCGTATAAATAGCCGGCCGCCGGAGCTGGAGACTCGTGTCGGCAAGTGTATTGTAGACGAAGACAAGAAGCTCGCGGCCGCTTTTAAAGCCGATCGCTTCGAGAAGAAAGTCGAGCGCGCGCCTTCAGTTTCCCGATGGCCGACGGCATTGGCCATCGGGGAACTACGGTAACTCGAGTCAAAAGCTTTTGTCGCGTTGCAAACTGAAATCCGACCCCTCGGCCTTTCGTCTTTTTAACCCGATCGATCCCCAAGCCGCACAAGATGTCTGTGTGTATGCGGTGCTGTTGTGAGAGAGGCGGTCATGAGTTGATTCTCGCTGGTGTCATTCGCAGTTTCGATACCTCGCTGGCTCTCGGAGGAGGACGACGGCGAGCACGACTCGGAGGGATGCAGCGGGATGCAGGAACCGCCGGCGACGCCAGTCGCACGGGACGAATTAGCTTTAAGGCGACACAGATTCTTCTCCGACCTGCTGCACGCCACGCAAAACACGTCGGAGCACAGAGTGAGGTTCGACCCCCTAGGACCGATGGTTCACACCGGTTAGGGCTCGGCCAAATATACATATTTCACTTAGCATGCGTTCCATACTCTTCCATTAGAACTCGTCTCGCGCCATCTGCTCTCTCACTCTCTCACACTCTCTTTACGTCTACCACTCTTACCAGCTACATATTTCTCCCCTTCCGAGCACAGATCCCAACGCAGATGTGTGTATACTTTGCGCCACTCTCGCGCGGCACCATCCGATATTCCTTGCCCCTGCCAACCCCTTCCCGCCTCGATGGAATGGCTCTACATACCATAAAGTTCACCTTCACCACCAGCGCACCAGCAACCATATGGATTTTTCATCCTATCCAAGCGAGCGAGGTCAACATTTCCGCCTTGGAAATAGAAGCGGCAGATATGCAAATAGGCGTTCAGGGTCTCGCCACTCGTGCGAATCTCGGGGATGAGAGTCTGATTTGCACCAATTGCGAATTGAGGATTCTGTTATCAAGGGGCTTTTCCGTTTAACCCGCCTCAGGGCCTATTTGGCACCGACAAAGCTGCGACGGAGACTGAGGTCGCTTTGTCTTGGCTGGATTGTTCGAGGATGGAATGTTCTACCCTTAGACATTCTATTATTACGCCATTCGACCCATTTCCCTCCAGGCTCGCTCTCACGATTGTGTCGGACGCGGAAGAAGTTGTGGAAAAAGCGGCTGGATAATTGGCTTGGCTATTGAGGGAGTGGCGGCGGATATTCGCCCTGAAATCTGGAGCACCGCGCGTCCAGACTCGCTGATTGATCGGAGTTTTTATGCAACATTGATGTCCCACCGAGCGGCCACCACCCACGCGTGACACACGCGTGCACACACATGGGTGGGGTGGGGAGATATGTGTAAACTGCGTGGATAGAGATTTCCGCAGATTTCCTAATAATAGGCCGCCGCCGTATTCTCGCCAGTCGGAGATCATCCGCGAGTTCTCTCAGTTTCTCGCGACTTTTCACGCGACCGAGTGGAGGATCATACGCGCGCGTGCTTCGCGTCGTCGAAGAGGAAATCGTGTATTTCTATGAAAAAATACGAGGTGAAGGAACAAGCGCGCTCTTCGCTGTCGCGAGATTGAGTGATTTGTAGACTGGGACATAAACTTTTCGGTCGCGGGCTGGAATTCGCCAGGATTACAGCGACCGCCGACTATTTCTGTTACTTCACTGTGATATAATAACTGCTTAACAACTGGGCAATTGTACGCACGATTTCTTCCAGTTGTCTCCAGCCTGAAGGCCGAGAGCAATCTCCACGATTCTAGATTTACTATTTTCGACGCACCACTCTCGCATCCTATACTTATCCCGAGTGCTAAATGCATGCTAGATATGACACAATGTTTATTTGTGGAATGTTAGTTCTCCTATGGTCATTCGAGGGCTCAAGTTACAAAACAAGCACTGGCTCACATCTATAACGTCCTGCTTGCAAACATATTCATCTAGTGGCTGTGGATGTTGACATGTCTATTTATATGCGAGCCTATATTTAATTCGCACAGCGAATGAACATCTTCCAGAGTCATCGGGGGAACACTTCTAGCCGTTCTATACATTTACGTGTTATTAAAATGTACCGGGCGCCCACTGTTGCATGACTCACGCGCCGTGAAGGACGCACTTACGTTGATTAACTAGAGAATAGGTGTAATGATCCGTCTCTGATGCAATTCCACTTCTCCGCACAGGTTGTGAAGCCAGCGATAAAGAGGACCATTTAGAGGAGCTGGTAACTAGATTAGAAAACGTAACGAAACGGCTGGAGAAAGTGAGGACACCGTCGGGCGGTACCTCCACTCAAGAAACTGCAGTCCAAACTAGTACACCGTCTCCAAAGAGAGCCACGTCGGCCAGCAACAGTGTGCCGCTGCAGCGTCAAGTCTCATCTCCAGCTCAATTACCAAATAAAGTAGTACCGAGCAAGCCGGTCACCATGTCCACAACAGGATACGAGGACCTCCTGGCTGGCCCTGTTAGTGAATACTTGCGACTCAGTGAGAAAATTGGCGGTGACGTTGCTACACACAGCAAGCTCGTCGAGCAAGCATTCCGGTAATTAGCGAAATCACCAGTTACCCGCAATAGTATGTATTTGAGGGTAGTCTCATTAAAAATCCTTGATGATTACAGGACGCAGTTGCAATTCATTCAGACCTCGGCGAGGGGCCCGCAGCCGGCGAGCCAGTCCGAGCAAGTCGCTCTACTGGCACCGACGTCCTCACAGATTCAAAAGATCCAGGAGTTCCGCGAGTCGAATAGGGGCTCGCAGTTCTTCAATCACTTGTCGGCAATCAGTGAAAGTATCCCTGCATTGGGATGGGTGGCAGTAGCGCCGACACCCGCCCCTTATGTAAAGGAAATGAATGACGCCGGCCAGTTCTATACGAACCGGGTTTTAAAGGACTGGAAAGAGAAGTAAGTTGACGCAGAGGCCGCTTGCACAATCACTGTACGATTGCCGAGATTTTTTTGCTCACGAACTCTTTTGCCGCTGCAGAAACAAAATACATGTCGAATGGTGCAAGACGTGGGTGCAGACTCTCACGGACCTTCAGCAGTACGTACGCCAGCATCACACGACAGGGCTGGTATGGGGCAAAGCAGGCTCGGGCCCTGCACCTGCAGGTATTCCACCACCACCACCTCCATCGATGCCCATGATGGACGCAGCTCCGGTGGCTGTAAATGACGAGAGAAGTGCTCTTTTCGCCGAGATCAATCAAGGCTCAGCTATCACGAAGAGTGAGTATTTCCTGTTGACTCAAAAGCAATCTGAGGCTTGTACTCTAATTACTGTATATCTATGAGCAGTTGTGACAGATGCGATCTTCTTTTACAGACCTGAAGAAAGTAACATCGGAGATGCAAACGCATAAGAATCCTAATTTAAGGACCGGCCCTGCCCCTTTCAAAACACCTGTTGGCAATTCCATACCAACGAAGATTGTACCACCGGCAAATGCGCCAATCGATAAAGAAGCCGTTTTTACTAAAGATGGAAAGAAGTGGCTTGTGGTAGGTGTATCACTACACAGATCTGATTTCAGAGTATGATATGGCAATCGTACTATACTAATAATGGATCGATCTGGCTAATGTTACAGGAATACCACAAGGGTAACAAAGATCTGCTAATTGACAACGTGGAGATGAACAATGTTGTATACATGTTCCGGTGTCAAGATAGTACTTTAGTTATCAAAGGCAAGATCAATTCAGTTGTTATGGACTCCTGTCGAAAGTCTTCTGTCGTCTTCGACTCGGTGGTGGCGAGCGTGGAGTTCGTCAATTGCCAGAGTGTACAAATGCAGGTAGGTCGCATGCTTTTTATACATCTTGCTTGTAAGAAAGAAATATGTTTGTCCCAAAATTGTACATATATATACACAATAAAATCAAGTAAACATAGTCATTCTAAAAATGAATGTGTAAGATGGAATTCAGCGAGTCGTCTAAGTTGGTGGCGGTGCGAGAGAGCAATTTGGCGAGTTTTGGTTGATAAAACCTTCAGGTGAAATTTTGATGTCTTGATATGATTTCCTTGCATAAATTATAGACTTCCTGTAAGTACAGGTGATTTTGCGCCTTGTGTAAGACATCGATGAGAGTCTCGTGTTCGTCATTGTTCAATTCTTTCTTCTTTAATAATACATTTTCCGAACTCTCTGATAGTTGTTGCAAATTCTGAATGGATAGGCTTATCTCCAGGGAACTCACATCCTTTTGTTCGATCGAGAGGAAATAGAAATTTGGTAAGGTGCAAGGTGGCGGAGGATTCTCAAGTGGTGTTACATTCATAGGCATTCCAGGCACATCATTTAAGGTCTTGTGCTTCATGGCAGAAGTCGTGGCTAAAAGTTTATATGCATCGCAATCTTGCGTATTCGTCACTAACGATAGAACCTTCGCGTTCTTGTTCCTCGATGTACCTGACTGACTCCGAGCTAACATTCCCTGGAAGTGCCCTTGCTTGCTTTTGATGTATTCGAGGAATTTATTCGGATTAATTAATCCTGTCATAGTTTTATAATCTTGCGTGAAGATTTTCACATAGATTTCTGCTTGGCTGTACGATTCCATGACAGGGGAGCCCGTTGGATTGATTTCGTTGCCTCCCGCCCTTAGTTGTATACGCGTATCTTTTTTACTACAATCGAGCACTCCATTCTTCTCCACCAATGGATGCTTCACTTCTCCCATACACTGAACATTCTTCTCAATCCCGATTATCTCATGCTTGACGCCTACATTTTTGGAAGGTCCGTTATCTCTCCATGACATTGACGTTGGCAGTGGTTCTTGCACTTGAGAGCGTGGTGTTATCTCACTCTCTGTGCGACGAGTAGTTTCCACGCGACTCCTGAGCACAGGTATATTAGACTTGGAGAACATCTTTGGCGTCCAGCTGATGGACTGGGGTGGAGAATTTGTATGGATTCTGTTTTCGACTGATCCCTGTTGGATTTTCGTTTCGCTTCTGTGCTCGGTGTCTTGTGAGCGAGATCGCTTAGGCTGCATACTTCTACCAGGGTTTCGATTACTCTCGGGCTCAGCAGAGGAACACCTTACTCTTGGACAGGTCAAGTTACTTCTGACTTTGGATTTGGTATTACGCATAGTGAAGGTATTTGGACTTTTACCGCTGCCGGAGACAGTACTTTGCTTTACGTGCTTCGACTTTTCCAGATTGTGCTTGGGAGAATTCTTGTTGATTCGCGAAGTTGCTGGCTGGTTAACTGGTTTACGCAAGTCTTCCTCGCTCGTGTTGACAGGCCCAAGCGATGTTAAGTCTGTAGTATTGGTATTCGTGTTACTTCCAATACTTTGAATTTCAATTTTCTCTTTACTTTGAACTTGCGATCGGCGGAAATTAGAGGAAGTTGCAAGTTTCCTTTTACTGTTGATAGTATCAACTTTAGGATTTTTCTTTTCAGGCCGATTGGTATCGACTTTATTCTTCTGTATTGCTTTCCCCTTTGCCTCGAATTTCTCCGGTTGCTTTGTACCACCAGGCAGACTGCTTGCAGGTGTCGTGTTTAAGGACGAGCTTTCTTCTTTAAAGTACACTGCTTCGCATGAAGAGTGCGGGTTCGATTCCAGACTGCACTCTCCGTTATAAGTGGTATTGTGCTCTTGCTGATCCAAGCACCATTTATTCACCGAGAGAAAATGCTCCAATTCGCTACATCGATCCTGTGCGTATTCCGTATCACCCTCAGCTTGCTCAGTTTTATTTTCGCGCTCGCTCACCGTCGAGTGGTTTAATTCTACAGTTGTGCTGCTAAAATTCCTGCAGTTCGCACTTGACCCAATTGGGCCTGACATTTCAAGTACGTTGCTATCGACGGTATCATAATTCTCTAGTGTTTTTGCACATGGTTCTTGTTTCGGGCTCTTCAATCCCTCCATGTTCGGCACATCGTCCGCACCCAACTGTTTTTCAACCAGAGAACACAATCCAGGATATCGTTTTAGGTAGAGACTCGTGCAGTTATTCTGTATGTCCGATGCGACGGCTGAATCGTTCTCGTAATTTCCAGTGTCAACTTCCGACGTCTGCACATCGTCCGCTTTGAAGTGCTGCGGCTTAGAATCATTCGCTGACGTCGGCGAAGCCGCAGTCTCAACTTGAGTGTAACTCTTTTCATTTGCCGGCTCAGAATGCCCAGGTTCGTCGCAGCCAAGATGATCCTCTTCATTATTGATGCCTTGCTTATTCATCCTTAAGTGGCTCGGACATGCACTCGCTCTTTCGCTGGAACTGCCCGTGGACTGTTCCTCCGCAATGATATCGAGAAATGTAAGCTGCTGATTGTTTCCCATGCTCGAGGAAATGCTCGGAGCCAATGCAAAGCTCGGGGTTTTCTCAGCATTTTCCATGAAACTTTCAGTCATCGTCTCGTATACTTCGTAGTTACTCGAGTTCGATGAAACTACTGTTGCATCGTCTTCAGTGTCCACTGGAGTAGGAACTACCTCTTCCACCACAATTGTTTTCTTTGGAAATTCACTATTTTCGCTCGTATTTTTAAGGTCTGTACTTGAAATTCTTTTTATCTCCTCAGCAGTTCCGGTTGGCTCGGTTGAATAAATACTGGAAACCACCTGACACTGTCGAGCTTTTGGTTCGGTGCTGAAGTTAGAATCAAGTGCTTCGACGTAGTTCAATGACTGGTTACTAGTCATGATGTCCATCCTCGATTCCTCCAAGGGACCGTCGCACAAGTAGTTTATTTGCCCAGTGACGTATTCAAACGTTTCAGTAGAGTTTTGGAAGGTTTCTCTGAGTTTCTCCGACAAGCTGCGTCCTCCCAATTCACCAAGCGTAGGATCTTGAATGTTTAAGTTCTGGAGGACATTGTACAGACTCTCCAGACGTTTCTTCACGTCGTGCAAAGTCTGCTCCGAGGTCTGTTCGACCCCGTTTCTCCCCAAAGTGACAGGAGTTTGAACAAGACACCCATTTGTTATTAATTCTGTCGGGAAAGGCAGATGCGCTGACGGTGCTAAGAGCTTCTGTTCCGTTAAATTGGTAATCGAAGATGTCCTCATTATCGCCCTGTTTTCATCGTTTTGCGCGCCCTTTAATATGCTTCGATCTTCTACCTTCTCGTAGGGTTTTCTCAAGGATGATTCTGAATATTGCAGATTCTTGTTCCACTTCTTTCTTCGTTTTCGATTTTTGCCCACCTGCAGAAAAAATCGAGGATTATTTACAATAAATCTGCTGGAAAGGAAGTCTGTCAATGACTCACGTGTATCTCTAAACCAGTGTCTGTATTAGAAGACACAGTCATTTCCGAGGAGGAGAAGATCAAGCCCAGATTTTTATTACTGTTATTCAGTTCTCTCAAAAATGATTTGCATTCCTCGAGTGTCTTAGTGAACCGCTCGTACGCCTGGAACTCGCAACATCTTCTGTAGAAACTCAAGTCCCTGGCGATGCGTTCCTTGTAGGTCAACCTGCCACTGTGTCTCCTCGGGTCCGACATCAACTGATGCATTTTCCCATGGTACACATGCAGGTCCTCGCTCTTCGACAACTTGTTAATACCATCGAGGTGGGAGGAGTGTTTCCTTCAATGGCAAAATATACCCATAAACCATTATTTCCGGTCGCCGAATGATTAATGATTGAGATGAGAGTACCTCGGTCGCTCGGAGTTGTACTCGAGCGATCTGTCACTGCTGCTGTTGGAGTGTTTAGGACCGTCATACTTTATTGGCAACACGCCACGCTGCATGTGGTGGTGGGGCTTTCCATTCTGCCAATTAATTAAGTGGCCGAGTTGGCAGGCAATATGAGGATTGCAGCTCGAGTGGGTGATGGACGGGTGGTTCCTCCTAGATGGGCGGTGCCGGAAGGAACTGTTATTATGGGAATCGATGTTTCGTTATTGCCAGGAATATAGCCAATTACAGCGAAAGACCTCAGTGATAGATTGCGCATCCAATCAGCGTGATTGTTGGGACCGGACAAGGACAATCTGACATTGTGGCCGGCTCTTTTCACTAATGTCCCTTGAATCTCGTGCGGCAGAGGCCAAGTGCCGTATTGCAATTTGTACGTCAGCACGTTTATCTTCAACTCGAGGTCTTGCACTTTCGAGCCCACCTGGCTGATCATTTCCTTGTCAGGCACTGACATCGTCGTGCAGTTTCTCGTCTTCTTGCACATCATGCGCAGAAGGAAAAAGCCGACGACGAGAATAGCTGGTACCTTCGAATGAGATTATGCCTCTTAGTGGAAAATGTGCCGCTATGCTAGCGGATTCATAGCATACTCCTCATCAGGAGGTTGCAATTAAGCCAGCAGGCTAATGGGCGATCATGCGTACCCGCCACGCCATTCCGTTCCTCGCCAGAAAGTCAAGAACATCTGTTACGGCTTCGCACCAGATATAATTTGCAAAGGCACTCGGACAGTCCCGCCAGTCTAGCCGGCAGATCGTTTGTACTGGTGCAAAGTTTCCGCCTGAAATGATCCGTCTCGATCTAACACAACTGCGAATACATGCGATGTAGGAGGAAAGATTGGTTACCTAAATGCCAGTGCATGTTGGAAGAAGGACCATCCGATAGTTTTATCAGAATTACTTTACTAAAAATTCACGGTTTACTAGTCATCATTGCCCTCATTGCACGCGATTGGCAACGTGAATTGATGATGGGAGTCATCAACTCTTTCATAATGGACTCGCACGAGTTAAGTTGGTGTTTTTCGACTGATTTCAGGTGCTTGGCAAAGTGCCCACTATCTCTATCGACAAAACAGATGGTTGTCAAATGTATCTGAATTCGGAGTCCTTGGACGTCGAGGTCATCAGTAGCAAATCTAGCGAGATGAATGTGATGGTGCCGAAAGCCAGTGGAGATTATGTAAGTATTTTGTTTTAGTTTGCGATGATATAATTGGTTGGCTCTGGATAATTATGATTTGGATTGTTTTTAGGCCGAATACCCCGTACCAGAGCAATTCAAGACAACCATCAGCCCGAAGGGTCTTAGCACAATCGCGGTGGACTCGCTCGGCTAAGCTACAAGTATCTCGAGTATTAATAGCCTAAATATCTTGCTAACAGTACGACTCGCTAGAAATATCATTGTTCAAGAGAATCATCAATTTACTATTATTTATTATCTCTTCTCGATCGAATAATAAGTTATCTCCGACGCGCGTCGAATTGACTGAGGTCCTACGTGTGACTGGTTTCTTCAAGGCACTGAACTCGATCATTGGGTAGCAAGTCCTTCAGGAGTATGATATTGTAACTCTCTCTTCTTCAGGGTACTCGTACGTTTCGTAAGGGATATCGATTCCACATTCACCGAAATAAATGACACAGAGAATAAAGGATAATACTCTCTTGATGTGAAAGTCCCCGTCGAATTTCTACACTCTAATCTGCGATTTCGTATTTTGTGATAATCTTAGTCGGAATACTAGTAAACAATCTAGCAGGATCGGATACTCAGCGGGAGTCGAGATCCCTCCGGAAGAACTGATGTGTGTCGCGTGTGCTGAGCCAAGGAGATCAGATATCTCCGAATGAAGCAGGAGGTGTGGACAAAAGTCGACTCGCCTTCGAACGACTCTTTTATATATTTACACCAATTTTTTAAACCAGTACGACCTTTTGTCCGGACCGGTCTCTTCCAGGATGACGACTACCCGCCCGTGAATTGCCGCGTGACTTTTCGTCGGGTACGCGACCCTCTTTCGCACGTGCATTGCTGGCAAGGAAATAAAAGTAGACCCGTAAAACACCCACACGCCACTTCTGACCGCCGTACGCGTCATATCAAGAGTTCGATATTTCCACCTCCAGACTTTTGCAGCGGCTTTAGCATTTTACATCTGTGCGATGCTGCGTCTATTTATTCGGCGAGAGATAATTCTCCCGCTTCTCGGATTATGCTTCTGATCCCTCGCTCGGTGATTGGTCCCTGGAATAAGGATCCTGTCGGCTCCCTCACTCCGAGGGATCTTTCAATTTCTTTTGCGAAGTGTATAGTTCGCTCGGTTTCCCAGCTTCCTGATGGCGTTGGTATGTTCCTCGAAACACACGTACGCATATTTAGTCGATCGCAATTGTTGTGCAAAAGTCTCGATGCTCCAACCGTTTAGGGGGGCCGCGATTAATCATTAATGAGTAACGACATGGTTTGGGGTGTAGTCGGAGAGCGTGCTGTTTGAACGTGACATAAATTACATTGTGATTTTTACCTTTCGGTATAATGTGCTAATCGTAGGTTTAATCTAGCATTAAAGTTACTCACGATAGGACTTAATACAATGACGAAATCAACATTGGCGTTTAAGATAACAATAGATCCAGCAGTTCGATCCTTTTCGCGAGACGAACTCCCAAGTGATCTGAATTCCTTTTTCAACATAACATTCGATATGATTAATGCTTCCATTCTCACCCGATGGAGATTATTTGCTGGGAGGATCGCGCTGCTTTAATGCTGCAATTTTAATCGTTCTATTTTTAACGATCGACACTCCAGTTCGTCGACGATAGTTCATATTTATTTCCGAATATGGGTTTCAGTGCTATCTCTAACTGTCCTAATAAAAGAACACTATACACCTCCAATCAGGATTCTGGTCTGGTTATTATTAACACCCCCTGCACTCGTATGAAATCTTATTTATTAATATAATAAAACGTTCTCTACATACAGATAATAATCTAAATATAAAAGTCTGACGGAATATGTACAACGTCTGTCCTAGAGTCTACAGAACGGTCTTAACAAGACGAAATACGTGGCCTTAAGATTCACCGAATTAAAGCACAGAATCGAAATGCCAGGCTTCGCAAAACAACGAGCTTTCCGTCGTAAGTCGCAATTATCTCCGAACACCGGGATCGACGGAGAGATATTCGAGGCTAAGAGAAAGAGAGAAGAGAATCGTATTAACAAGGTGCTCGACTAACTCTTTCACTCGCACACTACGTTGCGCTATACACGGATTCGCCGTGAAATTTTATTTCTATCTATTCCTTAGAGAGCTAAGTTAACTTTCTCGTTTCTAGTGCTTCACAGAAGCGTTTTCACGCGTGAAGAAGCCCAGACTGCGAGAAGTGTTTCTTCTCTAGCACCATGTGCATTGTTATCACTAGGCGGCACCTTTTCACTATTGCTGCTCACCAGCGTGACCTCGCGCCGAAAGTGAGTCGAGGGAAATTGTGCTCTAAGTAACGATAAGCGAGCATTTCAGGATCACTTTTTAAGTCCGACGCTCAGCTCATCGTTACATCCGCATAATCGAGTTCCTACTCGTTCACTTAATGCATTGACGCCAAGCAACTAAATTGACTCTATTCTCGATGCTGAATACCGAGGAAGCGCTCAGTCTTTTAATTATCGAGCTGTTAGGGGACAGTTTCGCTCGTCGCTGCCGTCGGAGCATTCCAGGAAGCCGTTGCAAACGCGCGACTTCGGCAGGCACTCGCCCAGTGGACACCTGTGTCCTTTGCAGGAGATTGCCGAGGGCCGAATCTCTTTCCTGGACATGACTTGGTCGATCCAGGGAAGGTAGTGATGGACCTTCGTGTACACTCCAGGTCGGCCTGGTCTTGCGCATCCGTAACCATTGGACGTGATACCTGCGATCACAAATTGAATACTTTTTATTACAAATTGACTCTTGCAGATCAAGTTTCCTGGTTTCTAAATATACTTGCCGTGCAGAGTGTATTTGTTATCCGATCCAGAGCAGACCAAGGGTCCACCACTGTCTCCTAGACAGGCATCTCTGCCGCCGTCCTTCAAGCCTGCACACAGCATACCCGAGGTGATCCTGTAGAGCGGCAGGAAGAGCGTTTTCCTTCTGCACTCCTCGGTGGATATCACCGGAAGCTGGACCTCTTGGAGAGTATCAGCTACAGAAATATCCATAATTAAAAATACTTCTCCCAACAGTCGAATACTTCATATTTTGCCACTCGTTTCAGATATCACTCACGGAATATTCTACCAATCTCGAACAATTGGCCCCAACCGGTGACAGTGCAGCTGGTGCCACTCTTCGGCTCGCTCTCAGGCAGACACACGGGTCTCACGTAATCGCTGAAGGTCACAGGCTTCTCCAGGCGCAGTAAAGCTATGTCGTTTATAAAACCATTGTCAATGTAGTCCGGATGCAAGGATATGTGATCGAGTCGAAGGACCTGCTCGTGAGGGCTCGGGAAACTGCCCCGTCTGGTCGCACCTATTCTCGCCACCCAGTATTCAACCTGCGAGCTGCAAGGATAAGAATAAGTTTAAGGTCAATTAGATTATTATTTGGAGTAACGGATGGTAAATATTTCCAGGTGCTTACTGATAAAAGCAATGTGCTGCGGACAAGATCCACCGATCGCCGATAAGAGCACCGCCGCATTGGTAGTCACCTTCTTTGTAAAGTGCCACTTGCCAGGGCCAACTGCCCGCCGACGAGCTCCCACCGCCGACGATCCTGGAACGGCGAGAATTCGATCTGCTATCATACATTTAGAGCGAATTCGAGCGTCGAAGTATCAATGAGAAAAGGCCTCAATGAGAAAAGAGGCGAGACGCGCGATATGCACGGGCCATTATCCTTGGGTTCAATTGTAGGGTAAACAAGGGAACTGGTTCAATGGGAATACCTCGCCTGCGACGGAGCTTGCGTCCTGATTCCGCACTCAAGGTTCTTGCACTTGACCCTGAGGACCTCGCCGCTCGGGCACGTGGAAGCGCGGAAAGTCAGCGCCGTTTTCTCCAGCGGCCTCTCGTTGTACGAGAGAGCGTAGTAAGAGCGACCCGGATTTTCGTCCAGCACTCGTTCCACGGTATCGTAATCCCTGCGGAATTCCGATCTTACATACGCAATGCCAGGGGAGCATGCAGAAATAAATATATGAGTGTATTGCCGATCTCTTACTGGTATGTGATGGCTTTGCAAACCGCTCGGCCCAAGTCCTCGATCGTCCAGGCAGCCTGGCGCTCCTGCAGCAGACTCTCCATACCGTTCAGACAGAGTTTTCCCCATTTACCGTTTTTCCTTATGTTCAAGTATCCTCGCTCGCTGTAATTGTTAATCTCCTTGTGAAAATTGGCTGATGTATCAGTATTGTTTCTCTTCGAGCTGCTGTGAAAGCTGTTTCCATGGACGAGGTTCACTTTCGAGTTGGAGGATATTTCTCTGCCCGATACGAGTGCTGTGCCTTCATCGATACTTGTCCTCTTATGCTCGTTCACGTTCGTGGTACCAGCAGGCTCTGTGACTCGAACTTTAGCGAATTGGTGATTATTGTTTCGGTCGATATCGGTGGTGGTCTCGAGGATTGAGGATTCGACAGCTTCTTGGTCGAATGGTTCCTTGTTCGGATCGGAATCTGGATCGGATTCGGAGAGATAGTCCTCCCCGTCGGAGCGGTTGATGCGGTCATCGAAATCTATCATTGAGTCGTCCTCGATGAGTGCGGCACATTTTTTCTCGTCTTCTCCGCCAGGACAATCCTTGAAGCCGTCGCACACTCTTCCCTGGTCCACGCAGGATCTGCTGTTGCCGCATACAAACTGGCCTGTTTCGCACCAATCTAGTAACAACATTTCCAATAATTTAATTCAATTTATTTCATTCATTTAATTTGTTATTAGGAACCAATTGCAATTGCGTACCACAGTCACTCTCGTCCGAATAGTCCCAGCAGTCAGCGACTCCATCACAGATCTTTTGATGCAGCAATTGGGTCTTTAGGAAATCGGCGCAAGTGCAATTGGCCTCGTCTTCAGAATTCGGACATTCACCTAGCATGTTGCATCTAGCACTGTGTGCGAGACATTTCCCGTCGCTGCATAGGAAACCATCGCAACTATCTGCAAGAACCAACTCATTAAACTTAACTCATAGCTTCAAGCATTAATTTACGAATTTTGTATTTCATCGATTATTTCTTTGAATTCAATGAGTCGAGAATCAAGCGAATCGGCTCAGTCATTCAAGAGATATGAATTTCTCTTAATCATTTTATATTTAATTTAAAAAAGTGTGGCCTTCGCTTTCTTACATTCTTAAGGTATCTGTGCAACTATACGAAGCGTTGGCCAATACTTACCAAGTGGTATACTCGGCTCAGTCGTAGTAATCATCTTATCCACACGGTCATCGATTTTATTCAAGACCTTGGTGAAAATCTCCACCCCATCGCGACTGAAGGTGATCGTCGAACTTGCGTTCTTCTCTTCGGCGAGCTTGTGCGCTTCGCTGCCAGTGGCAATCGCAGCGATCTTCTTCAATTCGTCGAAGTCTGGCAAAGGGCGATCTTGCGCGGGCGAATTCGTGAGTTGCGGTGGCAATTGAGTAACCGAATTCGAATAATTCTTCGGACTCTTTACAGGGTCCTCATCCGTGCGAACTTCAGCCAATTGTTTAAGTTTCTCGAGGAGTAAAAGATTCTCCTCGACAGGTGAAATCTTTCTGTCCGACGTCTGACTATTCGCCACACTTCCGCCGGAAGTAAAGCTCGCATTTTGTGGATTTGCTGTTACTTTATGATTTTGAAACGCCCGATTCTCCTCGACCACTTGGTGCGTTTCTTTATGGATCACCGGCGGCGACGTGGAGTTGGTGACGACGAATTTCAAGATTACTGGCTCTGCTTTGTAGTTGGACGATACTTTGGTGCTAATCGACGTGACGACTTCCACGATCTGCTCAATTTTACTGCTCCCACCTAGAAACCCTTCACTACCTTCCTCACTGGAGGACTCACTTGACTCGGAGTCTCGCTTCGTCGCGTTTCTCCCGAGAGTGTGGAGACCGAACAGTTGTTCCAGCAAAGCTGTCTCTTCAACGGAGGCGCTTCTGTTCAGAGACGACTTCTCGATGATCCTCGTGCTCTTCTCCTTGTCGATCTTCGGCCTGGGCCGCACGGGTCTACCGATCCCAGTGTTGCTCTTGACGGGCGACAGAGTCACCAGGTTCTCGACCACGTACGCCTTCAAAGTATCATTGTACACTTTCTTCCGGTTGTCGACCGCACTTGATGGCGCAGCACCGGTGCCGTTTACGTAGACCCAACCACCCGGGACCGGATGCTCCTCCCGCGCACTTGTCACTGGACTCACTGAGCTGCTCTCAAACTCGGTATCATCATCCGGTTCCCCAGGCGTGTGAATTAAAGTATCGATCTCCACGAAAGTCGAATTCCTAGAAATGCTCGCGTGACCGTCTTTGGTATCCTTTTCCGCCGCAACGAGCTTATCCGCGTTGTAAAGCGGACGTAAAGTCTCCGAGTAGAGTTCGGTCGTGCTCAACTTGAGAAACTTGTCGTCGTCGATCGTAGCCATCCCCTCTGGTTTCGTTGGATCCGCGTGATCTGACAGTTCTTCTATATTAGCATTGTGAATGGGGAAGTTCACCCTGAAAGCGCTGTCTTGGTCCCGAACGACCGTCTCGATTTCCACGACCTTTTCAAAATGATCTGGTAAAGTGACAGCCTCCTTCTGAGACCCCCTCGTTTTTGTATCAGTCTTTTCACTTTGGGAGTTGCTAGTTAATCGAACATCCGATGAATTCATAGTAGCGGCAGGACTGTCAGTGGTCCCTCTCATAAAAGGCCCTTTATCATTAGTGGCACTAAGTCGATTCGCTCCTTGCTTCCTCGAAGCATCGACCTTTCCGTCCTTTCCCTCGGAATCCACGACCAACGTTATTTTATCAACGGGTATCGTGTGTCGGAAGGGCTTGAGCGTGCCGGAATTCTCGATTAAACTCGGCTTCGCGGCGGCACCGGCGCTGCCGCTGAGATCGGGTGTCCTGTAACTAGTGTAAACAGGTTCCTTCGCATTCTTATCGACTTTTCTATCCCGCAGCGCGTCGCTCTGACTTTTGCTAATAGCCTCGCTCTCCGCGAACCGATTCCTCGCCTCCAAATCGACCTCCATATCGGGCACGACCTCGGCGACGCCGACGCCCGACTGTCCCTCGTCCGAGACTTCCTCGAATTTCGGTGTCGCGGGTCGTCCAGTCGGGAGCGGGCGCTCGCCGCTGGTGGACGTAATCAAAGGTTTCCTCGGTGCGGCTTCTTTGATGCTGGTAGGAGAATCGTCGGGTGTCTTCTGCGCCAATTTGAGGGGATCCAAGGGATTCCTGGGGGCAAGCGCGTCCTCGACTCGGCTGGCAGGTCTTCCCTGTCCAGTTTCAATTAGCTGCGGTCTCGAAGCCTTCCAGTCGCCCTCGACCTCCTCCCCGTGGGAATGCGGCCCGGCGAACGAGGGCTTGGAGGCCTCGGCGCCCACCGAGGATGTGCGCACCTTGATGTCGTAGGTCTCCGGGGGCAGTTGTCCGGCGACCTCGATCTCCGGTCGGCGCTCGCTCTCGAGCCTCGGCGTCGGCGCGGTGAAGACCGCGCTCTCCTCCAGGAGTCCTGGGATCTTGTTCTTGAACTTGCCGTTCACCCGAAAGTTGACCATCTCCTGGGGCGTGATGCGATCGTGCGGGAAGGCCGAGGCGTCGCTGTCGAAGTTGCTCATGCTCGGCACGTCCCTGTAGATGCTCGGGGCGTCGGCGACGGCGGCGGCGGACTCGCTCGATTGACTCGGCACTTCGGCTATCACTTGGGCCTCGTACTGGGGATTCTTCACGCTCGGCTTAGCCCCGGAGCCGCTATTCCCGGGATCCTCGCCCTCGCCGAGTTTCTGCCCACCTTTTTCCGGAAGCGTCTTGAGCTCGGGGTTCACGTAGCCGGGGACAATGGGCTTCCACGGGGAGGTCTCGTAGTCGGGCTTGCGGAAATCCTTGAAGAGATCTTCGGTCACGATCTCGACGGTAGTGGTGGAGGGTGGCGCGCTCGTGGTCGTCGTGACGGTTCTCCTGGTGGGTTCGGCGGTCACCTCGACGCCCTGATCGCCGTTTATCGCCTGCTTTATTTCCCCGGTGATCCCGGCTGGTGTCGTTTGCTTCGTTGTACGAGGACTCGTCGTGCTTTCCTCTGGCGCCTTGCTGCTCGTCTCCTCCCGGGACATCGATCCTTTAGTGCCGTTTCTCATATCGGGTTGCGCCTTAACGTCTACCTTAGAGGTGGGCCGCGTCGCGTTCACCTTGCTCGCTTTGTACGTCCCGTGGATTGTCGGGATGTTGCTGAAGTCGATCTCCGGCTCGCTCGACTCGATCCTGCTCGGCTTCGCTTTCGGCTTCGTGCTCGTGATCAGCGAGCTGTTTCTGCTCGGACGTAGCAGCCCGTTCTTCGTTATCATCGCGTTCCTCTGCTGTTGCTGCTGGTGATGCTGCTGCTGTGGCGACTTTTGATTTCCCGCTCCATCCTGATTTATTCCTGGCGATCATAAAGCATCGACTTACACTGGGCAAGGGTTGAAGGGATTGACTTAAACTGTTTCACCAATAAACAATCAAAGGGAAATTACTTAGTTGTTCGACATTTTGATTTGCATAGCTTAAACTACTCTGCAAGAGCCCACCAATAAAAGTCCAAACGGAAGTTTTCATTGAGTGACTAGTCTGATTGCATGATTTTTTTAAAAAATATATAAAAATGGCGAGATTAACTGTTCTTTCTTAACTGTCCCCTCAAACTAGAAGCGACCACTCGATAATGGAGATTGGAACAAGCCAACCGGGATACTGTAATGATGTCATTAGAGAGTTATTAATCCACGGGATAACTAATTGGCCATCGTTCCATTTCATTAGTATGATCACTCGGTACTTGGATGGATTTATCTTTCATAACGGATGCTCACTTTTAACGGAGATGCTGGTGAGGTCCAGCTCGAGGTCCTTGAATAACGAGGACGAGGAGTACGTTTCCTTGGCGATTATGTCCTCGATAGTGTCATCGAGGCTGGTGATCGAGCGTGGAACCTTCCTCCTGTCGAGATAGACTCTGAAGAAGACTTTGAGGGTGCCGTTCTCGAACCTGTCTATGATGGTCTGTTTGTACGCGCCGCCTATTACGCTTCGCCGGAACAGCAGCTCGAACTGAAAGCCGACGGTACCGGTCATCATACGCTTCACCCTTAATTGGATATCGTGCGCGGCTCTTAATGATACTAACGATATTCTTGTACTTCCGCTCCTTCTCCCGGAACACCATGCTTGTGTTCAGCTTTAACATCGGGTTGTACCGCTCGCCTTTCGACACGCGGAAGCTACAGGCGTAGCCAACGATTGCTGGAAGAAAGAAGCGTTTTTAAAAAATTCGTAAAGGAGAGGTTTGGGAGGCAAAAATTGGCTTGCAAATTTTTCGTGATTTCGATTGGCAGAGAAATTTATTAATAATTGTAGATTGGCTTGGTCTGACGCTTACCGTTTTTCGTGTCGGTTCGAAGAGCTGAAATAGGATTGGAGAATTAGGATTGAGCGATCATTTGAGAGATATTAGATATAAGTGTATGGCAGTTTATTCGAACCTCCCATCCACAGTGCTAAGCCGGCGATCGCTAGGACAGCAATTAGCACGAGCATCGCCGACATAATGAGCATCGCACTGCCGATTTTCCATGTCGCGTTGCCGTGTTGCTTCTTAGTTTCCTGCGGCGACACCCTCGACCACGTGGACCTCGGCGGCATGTAATAATCATTCTGTAATCACACGAGTGACACACGTGTCAATAAATCCTAAAAATGTTTCTACTTGTTTTGGTTTTTCTAAACATTATAAATGTTAAGATTCCTAACCATCTTTATTAGTATAAATATTCCCAGTCTCATTATCACTCTTACGAATTATTCTAAAGATTTGTACATCTTAAATGAACATATGGTTTCAGGTAATCCTGATTAATTAAGCAATTTCCTTAACATGAAACTGCGAAAGTGACGCAGTATGTTGAAAAAATATAATATAACGCTTTTTCTATATTTACAATAAAATAATACAACGATAAACTCTTTAGGATAAAACAGTCGACAGTTGTTCCAGTGAGGGATTGTGGCGAATTCGATGATCTCAGAATCGTGGACGTTTGTCGGCCGACACACAGGTGTTAGTGTCATTAGTGTGCCACGAGCCGAACACTGTTACGTGTGGCGTTAGATCATTCGGGCGCGTTATAAGCCGGTGAGATACGTTTTGCCGGGAGTACGGTAATCCCACATAACGGTACCGGCTCCAGGGCGGAATGCGTGAAAAAGATTAAGATTTTCTGAGGCGCCTGCCGACGCAGGTGGGTCCACGCAGCGAATTCATAAGATTTCGATTAGCGGTACACCGACACACACGATATCTCCATGGGAGTCTGGGATCTGCGGATGCATCTGCGTGGATATACTGTTATGATATTTGTCACGCCTCCCCCCTCAACCTGTCCCATCTCCGCCATTCAACATATGGCAAACGACTTCAATAATCCGATATTGCCAATATTCCGAAATGAACTACTGGTACAAATTTAATTCGAACAATTGTGCTGAAAAAATTCTAATTAACATCCAATCAATTTTAAATCAACCAATTATTTGTATATAAAAAGACAATTCTCCTTTGCCTTTTGGTACAACTAAAATACAACTCTTTGAAAGACGGACCTCCAAATTTATTGAAAATAATTCGCCTTTGAATATTCTAAATTCGGCTACCGGAATAGTCAAAGTGTTAATTGGGCATTCGATTTAACAAAGAAGTTCGTCTCAGTTTCTCTCCAGCACTAAGAATTCCTCGAGCACAGTGCGCACCTGGCAAAAATGGTCCTGGGTTCTCAGAGTTCAGCAGGGATTCCGGGCTGTTTCCGTTCGAGGTGGGATCTCTAATCAGAGGAGGAAGAGGGAACGAGCCGGAGAAACGTGATATCAGTCACGCTCTATCGCGATGCTCTATCACCATGGCAGTGCGCCGTGAAATCGGCGGAAAAAACGTTCGGGCTTGATCGGGAGCGGATGGTCACGCGATGACACGTCCCGTAGCTTCAAGCGTCCGAGGGGATAACAGGAAAAACTTAGAATCCAGGATCCCATTTTGCCAATAGCATTTGCTATGGTTTTTGGGCCGCTGTTGGCGGAAGTCTCCAGTGGACAATGAATATCTACGGTTTTTTGATTGATTGCATCAACAATTTCATACTGATCTTATGAGATTGCCTTTACTTATATAAATATAAATTTATTAAGAATTATTACTCGCAATTGCAATTAAAACCGATGTTTGTAATATTTTAAATCATCAGAAATATAAGTGTGATCAAGTTCATCGAACTCGATTAAAAACCGACGATCGCAATCGGAGTGGTTTAATGCTCAGAAACCGAGGAATCACGCAATCGGAAATCAATGTCCGGCACGGGGTCATCGACTCCCGAAAGAGGAGGCCGAATCATCCTCGAGAAGAATACCACGCAGTGACGCAAGGTGAATTTCATTGCCGATTACAAAGTACTGTAACGCGCAGCAATTTTTCGGGCATGCCCGGCACGCGCTGCCATCAGGAAGTGCGGAAGGACTCGAAGCAAAGAGGACGATTCAATGTAAGTTCCAAGGCCGCAATCATATCGTGCGGAAAGGTCAATACCCCAAAAAAGTACACGCGATCATTGCCAGAGTTTCAATGACCCGGCGAAAGGGAGCCTGTTACGCGATCGAGTGCGAGAACTCGTTAGAAGTTTGCTGAAAAAGCCGACAAGGTCGATTGGCTGTCAGCGGCACCGTTGTCCAAGGGTTTCCAGTGTGGCAATAACACCAATCATATGCCGATCGAAGTAACTCTTTCTATGTCAAATCAATCCGGCCGACAGGTATGATGGATGATCGCGGGACCAACGAACCCCCAGGACAGCAGGAGTTTCTAAGTCATCCACTAATACAAGATTCACACATGTCCGGCCATTCAAAGAGAATTGTACAACAGGTGAGGTAAATCTGCTGGTAATTAGCAATTAGCCTCCTTTGTATCTACCTACTGAAATTAAGTGTACCAGCGCAATTTCGGTCGTAGTTAAAGACGTTTTTATACTTGCAATTAGTAAATAGCTTCCTGTTTATATTCCAGCTGGAATTATTGGAATAATTAAAGGAACTTTTACTTGCAATTAGTAAATAAGCCTGTTTTTCTCTTTCAGTTGGACTTGGTCGAACCAATCCAGTCTCCAGTACAGTTGAAGGAGCTCAGAGCCACAAGTGCAGATTAGAGGGAAACAAGCATCGTCCAGAGAGTCGGAGATCCTGGAAAGCCCCTTGACGTTGGACAGTTAGGACATTACCGGTCGCCGTGTGATTCCCTGCGCATCGAGGCTCTTCCGATTCGATACGATTCAGCGTCACTCGCGCGGGAAGAAATGCCTCGCCATCGTTCGGAAAGAGCCGCTCGAGCCCCATAGCGAAGCGAAGAGTCCACCCGGCAATTGTGGTGCGCGTCAGGTGCAGGAATTCCAGGCCTCCATTCGCCGCCGATTTTTCCACGGGACTTTTCCTCCGCAGCCGCGCGCACTTTCAATGGGAAGGATGCCCTATTATGTCTCGAGAGACGCGAGCCATTTGCAAGACAATGAGATGGTCCAATGGAAATGCCGGGATCAATGCATGGTGGTCCGCCCTTGATTTATCGACGCCGGTCGTTCTTATTAACATCACAGAGATATCCAAGAAGAAATGGGGGAAAGTAGCTCTTTATGGGGGAGAAGAGCCAAGTCTCCACTTTTCACGATCGAACCATGGAAATCTATTATGGATCCTACCTTGTTCATCCTTAGCATTACAACTGGCCACGTGTTTTGGTATGTTTGGGTACACATTCGGTGGTTTCAAAAACGGGCGGAGGCCAATTTTTAATGTACCCTCTGCGTATTTATAAATTCGCTCAAGTCAACAATTCACCGCAAAATAGTTATTCCATTTCATCAAAGGTCACCACAAATGTCCTACAACCATACCAGCATGATGTTAAGAATTTTAAAGTGGAACGAATCTTGATTTCCAGTGTTAATTAATCTCTCTCTTTGGTATCCGTTGAGATGACGAGAATGGATCGGATCATCTTTGTTAGATCATCGCAACCACCTGTGCGATCCAGTTAATGCGATTCAGAGCAGAAAATCTACACTTTCAATGATCGCATCCGCACGCTGCGAACCATGCATATCGCATAATGTACTATGATAATGTATGCATCTAACTAAGCCGATGCTCAACGACAACTGTCGCAGACTCCCGCGAGCCGCTCGATGACCGTGAGTCAGCAGGAACTCGTCACGGTGCTCCAGATGACGGCGATTTGCATCTGGGTCATGTGCCATGGCAATGGCCAATCCCATCAACGCACGATCCTTCAAGGAACTGCGAGATGTGCTTCGCGTATTAGATGCAACTGTCATCCCATCATTAATAATTCCTCATTGAAATGTGCCGAGGTAAATCCACCGCGAGTAACTCCATTCTGAATTACATCCTATCCGTGATATGATTATCGTTTTTTATTTATATATCAAGCCAAACATTGGAAAACTCTATTATTCCTGCGAGAGTGGAAAGTGGGAGAAGATTAAAACCTAGTAATTGGCCATAATGAAATAATTGCATGTCAGAGCACGTAATAATAAAAGTTCTCATAAGAGTATTGCGCGACGATTCCTTCGAAGTTCTCAGTAGAAGTTAAAGCTGCCGCGCTCGATTTATGGGGAAGTCGAGTTGGCATAAAGCACACGTGAGCTGCGTTACATTAATCAGGCGGGACGAACGCTCTGGCGACGGCTCGTTTTAGCAAGGTTCCCAGGAGATCCCGAGGCGCTGGCCTCTCTGTCGGTGGAAAGGACGGATCGTCACTTGTTAGAGCGACAAAAGAGCCGTCCACCTTTGCGATTCCTCTCGCGGCGGACACGAGGGTAAAGTCCGCCGTTAGAATCGCCATTACCATCGGCAGAATGTGAGCCGCAGCCTTCGTTTGCAGCAGACCCTGAAAAGGTTCTGCGCCGCCGCCGCCGATGCAGCCGTCGCGTCGGCGATGTTTGTTCGCCTTATTACGCGAAACCCAGCCTTCTGCCCTTTGGAAACTTGGCACCTTTCGTCTGCCTTCCACTGCGTTTCTCCCCGCAGTGACCTTCGGTGGAGAACTCGCTCCAATTTCTATTAGATTCGGCGCTTTCTCGAATTTCCTTTTTCAGTACTTCGAAATCAATTGCAATCAAATCTCCGAGCTTAGGAATCGATATACATATTAATATTGGAGAGCAACAGTAGACGCTGTTGTGATTCACGCACTGCTGCGCCTTCCCATTAGAATAATACCACATGTGGGTTGAATCTGAATTAGTAACTTACCCTCGTTGCATCTTTGAAGACTTAAATACTCTTACCATAGTCTATCGGTGAAGAACAAACTCCAATTTCAATGAAATTCATAGACTTCAAGAACCAACCACATCCAAGTCGATTGCAATCGAATTTTCAAGAGTCACCGCAGTTATTGCACTAACGTGGGAGAGCAAGAGATTCACCTGAAAAATCAGCGAGTCTCAACGGTACTTCCATAGACAGAGGTCATCATCGTTTTTCGGGCCTCCATTAAATCCATTATATCCATCATATCCGTTGTACGCGGAGTGTTTCGAGCCAGGCAAAGAAACCCTCGGCGGGCGAGCAGTTAAGCCACTTTGCCGAGCATAGCCAACTATGTGGATCACAAAGCGTGGTAACAGCTAGGTGATTCCTGAAAAGGCTATTAGCTCGGCCGTCGGCGCAAGTACACACGCCGCTCATAATAACTACCACACGCCTGCAATAGTAATAGCACCGTAGGCCAGGAAGCGATGTAAATAGAGAGTGCCGACCGCTTTATTTACTCCGTCCATAAACAATCCCTTCCGTAGTAATAATTCCGCCGTCCACGCGCGCGCGCGCAGGCGCTTCAGAGTTTAGATGAGTAAGTCTTTAAACTCACATAGAAGAGTAAAGGTGTTTCTACACAATGCGAGTAATGTACATACTTGCAGCGAGCAGAATTGTAGTTGTATGTGTGCAGTTTTTTCGCCAATTTCATGGTGTGTGTATTATTTGTTGTAAGCGAAACACTCGGTACTTTACACGCATAGTGTTGAAAGACCTTAACTTTTAAAACTCTTCACCTAGAGGTGTTTGACTTTACTCTAGAAAACTGTAAAGTTTTGGCTAAAGTTCCTAGGTTTTTTTCGACCTGGCCGGCGCATCTCCTCCGTTGCACCCCCAAGTAGTTTCATTGAATCGCTGGCATATGCGTGTTTGTGTCGACAGACAGAGAGTCGCGAGTAAAAAGGTCGATCGTCGAGCAGGGGCTGGTTAACGTGAGCTATTTTTGCGGTTACAGGTGTGATCCTGCGGTTCAGGTCGAACTAGTTCCTCTAGAATTGCGCGGAGCAAGAAGAGCAAGGGGTAACTGGTGCAAAAAGGTCCGGGAAAGCGAGGAATCCCGATTAATGTTGGACTCTGGCATGTCTGGGTTGCCAACAGCGTCGGAACTTAGTGATCGGCGAGAAAACTGCGAGGATTCTTTATCGCAGCATCCTCGCGGAATGAAACCGAGCGTCACTGCGGTCGTCCTTCACACTTATCGGAGTCAGTGGTACGTCTGCGAGGCGCGAAACAGAAATCTATTAAATCACGGTGTACACAGAGCCGTACACAGAGCCGCAACCATTGTATCCACCGGCATGAGATCACTAAAGTGTGAATCACACTGTGCACCGTGAATCAAGTGGCCGATGAGATCAATAAATTAATAGAGCCCTGGATTTTAGGTCGAGGTGAAAGCCTCGCTTTGCATCCTCCTCCACACAGTTCGATGACTACTTTCAATTGAAGGGTTCGGAATAGTTGAGGTCGCTTGGGGGGACAGTCTTTGGGAGAGTGACCGAGTCGCTGCTCTGCCAGTGTGGTTTCATGAAAGGAGGCCTGACAAATGCAGCGGTCCACTGATCCAGAAGAAGGCCGGCCCGCAAAAAAGGGCCAACGGGAGAATAAGAAGAGGAGCGTGTGTGTACGTGCGTACACAGGTGGAATCGTCAGACAGGTGCGTGGACCATGACCTGGGCGGAGTCATTCCGCGTCCTTCGAGCGGCGGTCGCCCGCCAAGAGAAGAAAAGCAGAAGATGCCACTGCAAGTCTCTCGGGGAGTGCAAAGATCTCTCAAGGACGCCACCGTGCCTTTGCTCCTTGTCTTGCTTAATGAGCCTCCCTAGATAGCTGCGCGCACTTTTCCAGGTGTAGCTCGTGCATCGTCCAGTAGCTACGTACTTCGCTTGATTAGATCGTTTCCCTGGAATCGGGAGCTATCATAGTCGTTTTGGTCCCCTTCCCACGCATGGGAAGGATCATTCGTGATTCGGTTATTCTTGGAATGGAAGCCTTGGTATTGTGATTGGGCTGTACTTCCGAATGGCTCGAGTAGTACGTCGATGTAATGAATGTTCAAACATTACTAATACAACATAACACAACCATCGCCCATTGGGTCGGTTACACCCAAACTTTAAATGTATTTATTTCTAATAACCCATTTACTAATAATAACCCGAAGCTAGTATTTTACATTTAGAGTCCTCCTCCCTTAAAATTTCATATTCATCGGCCAATGGGACAATATCCCAAACTAATAAAGTTAAATGTCCAAAGAGAAAGTATCTCTAATGTTCCAGCGTTAAATTATGGAATCGCCTCCGTCGATGATTCTGATTACAGGATTGAGTACTTAAGTACAAGTGACACGCAGGATTCCTTTAAAATTATACGGCTGGAAGAATGCAGATTCGCGTGCGAGTGCGATTCGTCCGCGCACCTGCGCTCTCATGAATACGAACGCCACGATGATCGGCGAGCGTAGCGCCAGTCAGGACCAGGATTCATCGAGCACGAGCGTGTGTTGCGGCTGGTATCTAAACCGAGACTGTAAATTTCCCGACGGGCCGTGTTAAGCCGAGGCCGATCACTGCCGAGTATTTTCTCTGCTGTCATAGGCAGCTCTGAGTTATGGCGTCTCGGCTCCCCTACCGGAAAATGTATTTCTCATTCCGGTCTCCGCTCCGCTGGACCATTAGGAAGAGTATATATGGCAGGAGACGGCAGCTAAATAATTTGCGAGCTGCCACGAGTGGGCAGCAGCCGTAGCATTTAGTATGCGACCGCGCGCGGCGAGAATTCTATTTGCGCCGGGGAGGAAATAGCCGATTCTTCCGGCGGCTCTTCTGTGACTGTAAATCGCCGGTAATTAGCGGTCACGTTTCGCCCGTGAGAGACCTTGTGCATCGGACGAAATTAATAAATATGCATGACTCCGAGACGGGCGTTGCAGAGCCTCTCAATTGCCGGCGGAATAACAATCCTCCAATGCCAAGGTGTCCATTATCAAGCTGCGCTGTGGAAGCCACAACTCACCGGCGCGCTAATTCCTCGTCCGAGAATATTAAAAACGAGCGGAGCAAGTGTTTCTCACTGTCGAAACGGATGTCTTCGAGACATCCTGGAGTCGCGGAGGTCTGGAAAACCGCGTGGGGGAAGATCGACCGGATGCACCGTAGTCGAAACGGGAGAGACCGGAAGCGCGAGTGTGACCCTCCGGTCACTAGACGTGATTTGCATCTAGCATCTACCTGCGCTAACCTCGCTCTATCTCTCACGTAGATCTCAGATGTGGCGCAAGTGCAAGTTCCTTGCTTCCACCATTGTCTCCATCGATTCCACGAAATCTCCCGGCGCACTGCTAAACTAGATCGAGCCGATAGCAGAGCCATAAAGAGGAGAGAAGCTCGCCGCGCGGCGCGGATTGTTTTGCCCGGCAGAATGCTGGGAGGCTTGATTTCATTGAGGAAGAAAGTGAGCTCTTTTTTATCCGCCGCTTCGTTCCGTCGCCGAGTAAGAGTGCGCCGCTGATTGCGTCTAATTACAGACTTGCCAGGAGTGTAACTTGTTGCCAGTTCCTCGCCCGTGATTTATCTCGCTGTTGGAAAGAGTCGTTTGTAATTCTTTTTTAATGACCGAGCTTAATGTATTAGATATTAATTGTGTTCTGTTTAAATTCATAATGGGATTATGAAAGTTGATGTTTTAATAAACCGGGCGAATCACTCGCAACAATTTTCACTTGAGTTACAACTATTCTCAACTAATAGTGGAAAGACTCGTTTGTAACTATTTCTTACTGACCGAGCGAGATATCAATATCGACTATTAGACATAAATTACGTAATCATACATCTAAATTCATAATAGAACAATGAAAGTTGTTATTTCAATGAAACCGAGCAAAGCACTGGCAACAGTTTCAACTTGACTTACAACCGCAAGCTCAACTAAACCAAGGAAACCTGCGAGAGGAAGAGATCTGGCTCTCCCTGATTTACCACGAGCCGGAAGCTAGCCCTTTCATCCACACATACTCCCATGGTTCGTGGCATACCTCGGCGGATGACCCGGCGGCCGCTCTCTCAGGATCCCGCCGTTTAGATGGAGGATTTCCAGGGAGCGCAGGTCACCCGGAAAGAGTGCGCGCTCGTCGGCGGGGCTCCTTCGCCGCGCTCGCGTCCCAATGATGCAGCGCGATACCATGCAAATTCCCTCGCACCCCCGTGAGGCCCTTGACGAGCCGAGCGCACCTTCCCGGCGCGAGTGGCAGGGCTCACGCGATCTAATTTGCACCTCGCCGTGGAAAGCCACCGGTCTTTCCTCGGCGATGGCTACCCCGAGATACCGGACCATTTACACGCACACGACCGATAAACTTCGCGGCCCGGTTCCCCGCTAATTCTCCGGCGCGCATATCCCGCCCGCGGGCTCCGCTTCTCGCAGGAACTCGTCGCCTGGGAAGCGGTGCTCCGGTGAGAAAGCGGAGCCGACAAAATTCTGATCGCCATAGGGAACCCGGGGAAACACGGCTCCCAATGAGTAAGCGGGTGCCGGCCGCGCTGTTTAACACGATATACCCAAGGTGATACGCGGCCGATACTACCCGCGGGGGAATCGGACTCCTCGAGGAGGAGAGAACGCGCGGATATCAGCCGCATCCAGGGATTCCGGATTTACGAGCTTCGGCGCGCGAGCGCCCATTACCGCGCGGGGAATTCCGAGTGCCGGGACCGACGACTCGCCGCGCTAATCCTGGATCAATTGCGCGCGCTCGATCGCTCTTTATGAATGTAGATTATCCCTCGGGGAACGTGACTCGTCGGGGAGGCACGTATATGCCACTCGGAACTCGCACTGTGCAAGAGTTGTACAGTCATAATCCGGGTCCGTTGAACCTAACTGTCTGGCATTGTAGTGGTCACGGCTAGACAAAAAGGAAGGCCATCCGATGGATACGTGTCTCCATCTCCGAAGAGATACGCTGTTATACAATTAACGGAGAAATCTAATTATTCCCATGTTCGCGAGCCTTGGTGCTCGGTGGCAATTCCAGAAGACTCTCTCACTTCTCTACTATCTGGGACATTTTTAAAAAAACGTCCCAATTGAGAATCCCAGTTTCTCCCCAATAACTTATACAAGATTTAGTACACAAATATGTCTGATGTCTCGCGGCTTCGACAAAGTGCGGCGTAAAAAAGCTAGTTTTCACTATTCCCGCAGTTTTCCACGGTACCGTTAAGAGATTTCACGGCGATCGGGGGAAAGAAACTCTGCACTCTCGTTCTGTTTGCTTTTCGAAGTCGCGCGTCCGAGGTAACGTATGTGCGAGACGAGCGGCGCGTTATTATGGGAATTCCTCGTTAGAATATTACCGTGGGGCAGCGTGCGGGAAGAGACGTTTTAATGGCGTAATAGGGTAAAAGACGCGTGCACAGACGGGCCGGGGCTATTCGCACGTAAGTGCACGTCGTTAAGTACACGCATTGCACTTAAGAGAGTTTTCTTCCTTCCCTAGCGCCCATTTCTTCGGACCCTCCAACATCTTCCACGTGCGCTTTCTCACGTTCCGTCTCCGGTCCTGCTGCCCACTGTTGGGCCTTGGGCCGCAGGACTTTTCGGCGCTTCGAGAGCCGCCGATGTTTCCCGGTGACTAATGCTTCGTCCGCGCCCGCGTCGTTTAGTGTACACATCTCCGCGGGGACTTTATCTCCGCTGTTTGAAGGAAAGCGTCGTTCTAGGAATTTACTTAGTGACGCCGGCGAATTCCTCGCGTGACACGAGCTTCCCCCTGTGGGGAAGCACGGCTTTGGTTTATAGAGTGCTAGATATTCCTATATCTCTCGCTGGACGTCGCCACTGAATCCGAGTTAAGCTGATACTTAAACAATGAGTAGTACTGAGATAAAGGGAATAGGACCAAATAATAAATACTCAAAACTCTCAACTGTTTTCTTTAAGTTGTTGAGTAGACTTGCGGGCAGTTTGGCGCAAGTACATTTAGTACTTTTTCTTAATTGAAAAAATCGATCTGATTAAGTCGCATGTTCTAATTGTGTCGTGTGGATAAATTCTCAAGAAAAATCTGTTTCTATCGAATCAAGCTTCGCCTTCTAACAAGATCCCACTCGAAATCCGTTGTTCGGGGAGTCTAAGGCGTGCCCCTTAATTCATGGAAGAATGTCTAGCGTCATCGTGTTTTGTATCGGGGAATATAGCTCGGGGCAACTTAACCTTGACCGACCCACTGTTCTTTAGTTCTCTAGTTCAAGCCCGCGATGCATTCTCGCTCAGCTCCTCGCGCCGCCGCCTTGATTCGCCGCTCGCTCTCCGCTGGATTCATTTCGTATTCGGGGCGAAGTGTGCCAGCCAAGTAACAGTACCCACCGGCGACTAGGATACTCTGGCAAAGCGGTCCACCTCTGGTGGTCCTCTCGTGCCAGCTAGGTCAGTGCCACCTCGGATTTCGAGCCCCGCACTCCCCACCGAGCCGCCGATCATTCTCGAGAGGAGCGCGCCCGAGCAGGTAACAGGCGCCACTTCCGGCACTGGGATTCTTTAAAGGGCGCCGAGGCATTTTTTTTCATATTTTAACGATAAAACCCGTCTCGACAGGAGAATAACCCGAGAGCGAGGATGGCTGGGGAAAAAACCACGAGAACCGAACGGTACTTGTCAACATCTCAGGCTTGATTATTGATTTGTAAGGCTCTCGCGTTTCCCGTGTGTTGCCGGCTCTCGCGATTCCTGCATTGCGAAGTATCAACAGGTGGAACTCCGGAATACAGAGGCGCGTTAGGACCTTTAGGGGTCCTAGGCAGAAGATAATTTTGGACCTTTGGTTTATATCAGAAAATTTCATAATTTTCGTAGAGCTTCAATTCTATGACCCTTGGGCTTGGCTCTTCGACCTCTCTGACCCTTAGGTCTTGGAATTTCGATTCTAAGAATCTTGGGTCCTGGAATTCCGATTCTAGGAGCCTTTGGTCGTAAGAAATCCACTAGCGTTTAATGTTTTAGTTCAAAGAAAATGGCCCCTGTCCTAAGTCGGGGCCCTAGGTAATTACCTATTTTGCTTACTGTACTATGCATCACTGGCGGAATAAGAATTCCAATCGAGTGTGCTCTATACATTATTATAAAAAATAGTCTATACGTCTGGGTAGCGGTAGAGAAGGCATCATAGCTCCAATTGGCGCTCAAGCATCCTGCGCCACTTTGGATTACGACTTTGCCCGACTCCGCCGAGATCCGGGTTAACTCTGACTCGATTGGGAGTGTGGAGCGCGCGGAAATTCAATAATTCCAAGCGAGCGGAGGACTCGCTCGCTCGCCGAGGCCGCGATTAGTAAATTAGTCTCCGGCGACGTCGAACAGGACTCGGCGCTGCCTTAACTCTTCTCTCGCCGGCAAGGAAAAGGGAAGAAGCGCGTGCGAGTGCGAGCGAAGAGGCATTCGCCGTTTGTCCCGGAGGCTCGAACTTATCCGTGGCATCTCTCCGAGCGGATTGCCCTGGCTGGCTGGTGTCGCTCGGGGCTATTGCCCACTGACTGACCAGCCCGGGCGCGCGCGCGCGCCCTGACAAAGAGGGAAAATCTGTCAGGGGATTATAGTCATTATTCGCGCGCGCCGCCACTCCTGATAGCGATTTGTCCGAGACACAAATTCTCCCTGGGCCGGCGAGCACAAGCGTCCCGACAAAAGGACTAGGAGGACACGATGTATCCTCCTACTCCGCCGCCTCCCGGTATTCCATAAGTCTTGGCGAGCTTTGTGCCGCTGCCAGGCTCGGGCCCTTTGCAAATTATTATCGAGGGCGAACGCGTACAGGCTGATGCACTTGTGTCCGAATCGTAAGCTAAGTTGCTTTATAAGACATATATGTCTATATTCTGTTATACGAAATACCAAGGGCACCAAGTACTGCTCGGCGTAGGTTTATTTCATTATTAGTGAATTTTAATCAACCAAATGAATATGCTCAAAGTCGAGATCGAGTTAAATTGCTTTGTCGTACTACAAAAGGGCAAGGTAGTCGATTTGAGCAAACTAGCTAGATTCCACAAAATAAATTGAATTAATTTCTAATCCATAATTATGTTATGCACAGAGTCCTTCATTTGCGACAAATATGAATACTAAATGTAATACACTAGCTTGCGGGATTAGTTATCGAATAACTATAATCCTTAGACAATTTCTAATTATGTTATTGCTAGTAGCGCATTTCCAGCAGCGATGATTCAAAGCCAAGTGCATCACCCTGTACACTTGCGGCTGAGAAATGCACCTCCTACTCCTGTCGTATCCACTGGCAATCATAGGCGGGGCACATTCGTATCGAACTGTCGCCCCCGATTCATCGGCGCACGCCCGAGCCTGTAATTACTCGGGGCCGTTAGAGCGCGAGCTGTAATTGCGCTGCGCTCAAGGCGAGGGACTTTTAAGCGATTTGAATCGTATTTAACGCACAAAGTACCTGATGTTAGAGAAGATCGGAGATGTCATCCTCGCCGCTGGCCTCTCACGGCTTTGCTCCGGTTGTTTATGCAGCGGCAAGGATCTCCCGAGCGTAACGCCGCTTCCAATTATGCAAGCACCCGCCGCGGGAAAACGCGCGGGGAAACGGTTCGAGGCTCAGCGATTCATTTCCATCGGAGAACCCTGTCGATCACACGCTCCACAATGTCAGCGGGAATCGGCTCGCGCGACAAGTATATACACTCGCAGTGACGGAAATCGAGCGGCGACAAAGGGAGACTGTTCCCCGTGGGTCAATGAACAAGAGTGCAACTTCGATCGGAGTTTATCGGCCATTGATTTCCGAGCGATGTGAAGAAAGGGTTCGTTATGCGCCGCTGCTCGAATCATAACGGTACCGAATGGCGCTGTAATTTGTATTGGCCAATCAGGTATAGCCAAACGAAGCAAAATACTACTGCTCGAAGCAGACACTAAGCTACCTGCTGGTTAAAGCTTGATTACATCCAGGGAGAAACAAACAGAGGACTAACAATAAGTCTGAGCACTCGGTTCCTCTAATCGTCCGCTCTCATCGCCGTGCGCAGGTGTGGATCGGTTTCCGTAATTCCCCTCATTTCCAACCTGGCACAATGTGCCCGGGGGGGAATTAGCGCAAAAGTGGCTGCCACTCGGATCGCAATCTCCCAGGTGCAAAAGGCGTGCGTGCGCCCAATCGGAGACCATAAATCCGAGGTCGCGAACTCTCTCGCCTCTGCGCTTTGAAATGTGGTCTTCGGGAAGAAAACGACCACCGACGCCTTCCGTCCTTCCTCGTGCTCCCTTTTCCCAGCATCGAGCGACGTGTACCCCGTCCATAGAAACACACACACACGCGCACGCACACGCAGAGGCGCGCGCTGTTCCCGACACCCTGCGCCTCTTTCTTTCTGCGGTGCATCTACCTGGGCAGGGAACGGATAGAACAGGAGTTGAATCCGGAGGAGGAGAGGAAGATAGAGGCGGCCGAGCGTAGGCTCGGAGGATAGAGAAAGGTGCAGGGAGATGCAGCCTGGCAGAAGGGAGAGGCATAGAAAGGCAAGGAACGCCGGATCATCATCTTCACGCGATGCCGAGCGAGGCGAACTTATGTAACGCCTTCATGCAAGACAAGGCCAAGGTTTCCGATCCACTCCTCCGCCGACCCGCTGTAATTCCACTCGTTCTTTATTGTTTCAGCCGAGGCTGCTGATTTTAATTAACGACGCATCAATGGCAACGCTCCTTTTAATAGAGAAACCGGTATTTACAAGAGCGGCACAACTTAGTTATTGGAATTGGCTGTTAGAATAAACAGGTGGAAATCGCTGATACTTGACATTGTGGGATTTCTACTATAATTAAGACACTTTTGCATGATGCGAGTAAAGTATCTCTAACGGGCAAAATTGTAGTTGTATGTGCGCATTTGCACAGCAATTGAATGGTGTTTGTAGTATTTGTTATGAGCAAAACATTCACTGCAAATATTTATTACTCGCATTCGCGTCACGTAAACGTCGCACTACGCTGAAATTACCTGACTTGAAAGTGTTAAGATTAAAATTCGTTAACTAAAATTGCAAAATATTCATGTTAGGGCAAGTGGGACTTCCAGGATAGGAAACGAAAACGCAATAAAAAGGGAAATTCGTAATTAGAAATTAGGAGAGGAGTTTACACGACCAATAGAACGAAGGGACGCTTCCCACCGAGAGAAGGACGACGCCGGCGGCGAGTTATGCTGGCTGGTAAGTTGCGAGTGTACCGCGACGATATAAAATTCAGAAATGAGTGCAGGCGGAATCCCTACGGAAGAGGCGGCAGTTACGGGTTGCATTCTACTTCACTCTCGTTAAGGTAAGCGCCTATTTCACTTGGCGGGCCTCGCGGCCGCCTCGTTACAACTTCTCATTGTCAATGCGAGCGCGCTCTGCCACCACGGTCTCTCCGTGTCTCCCAGCGAGGCACATCCACGATATACTCGCTTTACTTTCATTGCCGGAAGCGGCGCATTGTCTCCGGCTAATAGCACGCCAAGTGTGAACTGGGATACGAATGCGGGCAAGCAATAAGCGCGCGGGCTCTGCTCCTCTTCTCGAGCCGTTATACTCGTCACTCTCATTGTCAACCGTCCTGTCAACTATCGGCCGACACGGGAATGCGCTCAGTCGTGTTTCGTGTTCGGAGAAAGACGCTCATTTGCATGCCGGAGGAGACCGGGGTTCAATGATCCACTGCTCGTCTACGAGTGTCTCTCGACGCTTGTCAGCGTGGAATGCGCTGGTCCAGCGGGTGGCTGGCCAGTCTGGAATCCCACGGGATTATCGAAATTGGGATCGAGCCGGCACTCTCTTCCGAACGCGTCTTGATAACGATCGATGCCTCATTGCCGCACAGTAGGCTGCAACGACAGGACTACGATTTCTGGTACGCTACTATTCGAATGCTATTTCTAATTTCGATAATAAGGAATTTAATAAAAGAATAGTTTTGACAATCTAAGATGTTTTATTTTTTAGATATGTTGAGTTTTTCTGGATGACTACGATTTGTGGGATTCCTCGATTTGAGGTAAAAGTCCCGACGATTAGGAAAAAGATACTTTTGAAAATGTGAAATTGTTTGCTTTGGAGATATATCAATGTTTTTAAAATTCATTTGTTGTTTTTACCTAAACCAGGCCAGGGGCGATTGAAGCCTCGCTTTGAGCGATGTAAATGTTTATCCCAACCCACCAAAGGTTGGTTAATTCATGGAAAAACTTAAGCATAACTTCACTTTGTAAACATTGAAAGGTTTTTACTAATCCTAATTTACCCCATTCGTTCTTAATAAATTAACGGAGGGTCCTGTAATTTTTAAAACATTTTCCCACCTATAATTTGACATGTTTGAACAATTCTCCGGCTTCCTACCGAGTGCACTCACCAAAGGCAATTACTGTCAGCGATTTCAGCCGACTGTTTTCCAGTATCGTCATTAGCCGCGTCGCATTGTAATCGAGCCTAGCACATCATCGGCGCCCGTGTGAGTCAGGCAGCCACCAGTGAATTCTTTATCGGAGATTGCGCGGAGTTCGAAGTGACGGGGAAGCATGAAAATAATTGACCGATGATACCACATGCTACTAATTTTTTCCCATAAATTATTCATCGCACTGCGCTCGTTTCTGCCGCGGCATATCTATCGGCGTGGCACCGTTGCGATTGGTCCGTTCGCCGATGCGCAACTGCACCGGCAATCAAGCGGCTCGGAATGACTTCCGGGCGGCGGCGGATTAATCGATTGAAGCTGCTGCGGGGAATCTCGATGGTAGTGAAAGATAGCTCCTTCCATCTGGGACTCACCTGATAAGGGTAGCCGCCGGATCTGTAGTAACTGCCGGCGTTTAGTGCCGGGTAACTCTTGCTGCTACCGCACATAGAAGCCATCTTGACGCGGGATCTTCACGTGTCTGTCTTCGCATTAAAGCAGCCGCGCGAGAGAACTCAGTGACCAAGCGTCCTCGAGCGGGTTGGTCGTCGTCGCCGCCGCTCTCAGAGATGCATCTTCGCCGGTGGATTCAGCGGCAAACGGGAGGAGAGGACGAGGCGCGCGCTCGCATCGAGTCCTGGGGCTTCCTCGGCTGCTTATCTGCGGGCGGTGAGCGGTCACGCTGACTGGCTGGCTCTCGCGGAGCTGCGGCCAGCCTTCGGGGAAGCGTTCGGGTCGATGGTACCCAACGCTCTCTCAGCAACCTATAATATTGGTCCTTCGGACGGGCGGCCGCCGCGAAAAAGCACGTGGGGGCCGGGATTTTTTCTACTGGCGTCGTCGCGCGCGCACGGGGGGCATCCAAGGCTGCCGGCGGCGCTCGTAACACAGTTTTTCGGTGTCCTAGTACCGTTAAGCGCGCGGGCTCGCATTCATACGCGCCAGCTCCCTTTTTTACACTTTTTCACCGTCTGACCCGCAAAAAACCAGTTCATTTTCGGGGCCACCACTCCGACGTACTCTCGTGCACTGCGTTGCTCTCCGCCCTGGTCCCGGACTCCCTGCTACGTGTAGGAGCAATCACAAGATGCACCACTTTGATAACAGGCCAATCCCGCTTTGTCCTAAGCTCGGGCGACTGCTCGAGCAAAACTGACGTTCCTCCGAATGAACGTCACCAATTTCCTCGAACTGTGCTATCCTCCAAAGATCAATGCCCGAAATTAACGAAACCGATTGGGACTCGTCACTACCGTTACAAAAATGCGGAAGGAATAATCGAGCTCGTCGGGTTATAAATCGAACCGAAGTCGATAGAGAGGAGGTTGGTCGTCCCGCAGGGTACGAGTGGAGTCGCGGAGTACACGCTGGCGCGGAGGCACGGAGGCACGTCCTTACTCGGGGACGGTTGACCACCGACTGACAGCCGGAGATCTTCACGCACCGCCGTTCTTCATCTTCATCCTTTCCGCGCCGGGCTAACAGCGAGCGAACGTACGCGTACCGCGCGCTATCCCGGGCCCTCCCCAGCAGCTACCTCCTCCACACTGTCGGACGTCGCCGGGCTTCACGGGTGCTTTACTTTTTGGAGGCTGCCTTCCCCGTGGGAATCGCCGCTCGCCCTTTTCCCTCTGCTCTCCTCCGCGAGATCGTGATCGCCTTCTTGTCCTTCCCTTCCACGAGCTTCTTCCTCCTCTTCTTCTCGGCTGCTCGCCGCTCTCCCTAGTCCCCTCGCTTCTTCCACCCTACGCTTTTATTCCTGCCGATCCTCGGACACCATCTCCCACCGCCGGCAACACTGTTGCATCGCAACGCCGATAGATTCGAGATAGGTCGCGCGCCCCGTCGATTCCCGTCGATTCCCCCCGATCGCCTCGGGCGCGCGCACACGCTTTTATTATTGCCATGCTCGAACTTTAGTTCTGTGTGAGTCGAGGAGGTCGGCCCGACCTTGCAGGCCCGCAGAGACGCCAGTAACCCTGTGTAGTCATCCCACCGCGCAGAGTGCATGTGTAAGTCTGGTCCGGTGGTCGTTGAACGCCGGACGACGCGCGTTCCGGTGATTCGAATGCTCGCGGAACTTGCAGAGGAGATGAGCAGCCGCGGCGACTCCGTTCGCCGTGAGCCGCACGGGCGAGCTCTTCTCTAATGACGCCAGTCGCATCATTACCACCTTCGCTCTCCTAATTTCAATTGCAAATCCTCCAAACGCTCGTTAGAAATTCCTCGCGAATTAATCAAGTTCTGGTGAGAATGCTCTCGCTGATGCCGGTTTCCGTTGGGAGGGTTCGATGATTCTCCAGGTTGGACTTATGTAAGTCCGGAGAAGAAATAGGAGAGTGCGACGCGATGGTATCGGTCAAGTGCAGCTCGTGTGGGATGAAACGAGTAGGTCACTGTGCTTCCTCGTCTCGTTATAATCCTAGAGCGCTCGCCCCCGAGTATAATCTTACCGTTTCCATACTCCCTGCAGGCATAATGCTACTCGTTATCTACTCACGCCCCGATAGGCCGCATATCACCGTTGCGCCTCCCATTGTTATTTCCCCCGCTGGTAACGGTAGTAAATATCTAGCCGGGCCTTTTCTCACGCCGGACACTCGGACGATGCCTCCTGCGAGGACGCAACGCGACGCCCTAATTGGCAATGGTGCCTGCACTGCTAATTAAAGTGTAATCGCACTGGCTGCGAGGACGTGAGGGCCTTAATCTGCTTGACAGGGAAAACTGCTGGCTCTGCTTTCTTTAACGGTTCTTCGGATAGCCGGCGTGCTGGATTCGTTCAGCATTTATTTATTATTTCCGTTCGAGCTTTTTCTCTTGCTTTTTTGCACCGTCCATTTGCATGATTGGAATCGATTGTTTAATGAATGTAAACCTTAACCCTGAGGAGAATAGATTGGGAGTCGATTCGCAGCCTAGTTTTTCCCACCGTGGCTCGCTCCCCGGCGATGTGGACGCTGATATGTTGTACATGTGAACCAGCGGGTGAGTTAAGATATCGCCATTGAGCGGATTACGGTTTTTCCTCCACGCAATCTGCATAAGTGAGTAAGGCGAGCGAGGGAAAGAGCGTCGAGTGGTTGTTATTATTCGCGGAGGCTGCCTCCGCGTGAAAGTACCGTAAAGGCGAACTAGTTCCGATGACCATGCCCCGGCCTGGTCTAATTATACTTGGCGCATAATCGAGCGATCTGATTAGTGCGCGAACCAATCTTAATTACGCCTTCGGTAATTCCTTCCCATCGCACGCCGATCTATCTGCAATACAAGGAAGCGCATTTATTGATGCAAAGGGAATTCGACGATGTTAATGATAGCTAGAATCGTATTCGTCCGTGAGAAGAAGGGGAATCTTGAAGAAGCGTGAAATTGCGAATGATTTGGAGAAGAGGAATCATGAGGAGCTGTCGAAGCGCAGGAATCCTTGAAATCTCGGAATGCGATTCCGCAAGAGAAATGCCGAAATGCTTGAGATGTTGGCAAGGGTGGGGAAAAGGGTTGCCTGTAAAAAGAGGGCTAATGCTTACCGCCGCCAGTCGAGCCACTTCACGGTACGTCCTCTAATAAGAACGATTAAACGATAATTAGTCGACGGACTCCGAGCGACTAAATTCTCAGAGCCGCCTTCGCCCGTAGGATTACGGAATCAAATCTATGTGCTTCGAGATTCTCGAGCCATTTCAGAGGATTCAGCTGGGTTTATCCACATTTTCCCGGTTATTCCGTGAAGATTTATCTTGCAGCTTTATTCACTTGGCTTCGAATCGCTAGTCTTACATACGCATAACTTGCGATTATTTTGTATTATTATTATATTACTAGTCAGATTATTCCCTTTGGCTCACTGATTCCGCTGGAATGCCATGCATTCGAGTGATTTCGCAAATCTGAGAAAAATCGATCAAAAATCGAATTACCAATTTTTCCTATTTTCCGACGTTTTTCCAACTCGTTCGGTTTCAACATTTCCGATAGCTTTAGCCCTAGAACTAAGATTCTAAATCGAATTAGTTGGCCAGAAGCCGTAATGATGTCGTACGGAGCAAGTTTTAAAAAATTCTGAATAAAATCACTACATTCTGACAATAATTCCAAGCGAAATGAATCATCTTGTTAGCGTCTGCAATGAGTTACGCTTAAGTGCTGTCGCAGCCGATCGTTTTGAATTCCTTGGCGCACAGGCCGAGCCGAGCACCGATCGAAGTACTCGCCTGTCATGAATGCCCTTTTTTCGCAAGCTATATTAGTTGCGCTGGTGAACCCAGCTGCATCAGAATGACAGTTTAGCGCGCGTGTCGTCGTCATCGAGTAGTTATTGCCGGATCGAGAATGCCCTGGCGATAACGAGCGCGCCAGTAATTACTTCGTCAAACGATCGCCCTACGAGCAATCGATGATCATAGCTCGTCCGACGATCCTGACGTATTACATCAATTCTATCAACCTGCCGCTGCTTCCATCGGGGATTCCAAGATCATCGAGCCTGTAAAAAGTCCAGGTATTATCCATAAGTAGAGCCAATCCTTACAGGGTGCAGGGTAAGGAGTCCGTCCAGACATCTTCCAGGAAACGTCCGGCTCCTTTCCGCCTGTACTTTCTTATTGTCTCGTTTCCGCTCGGTGACACTCGACCTGCGCCGCTTTTCCGCTCGATTGCTCCCAGGATTTTCCTACCTGCCGTCCGTGTTTGGCTCGACCCGGCTAATTAGTGTGTGGTTTCGACTAAACTCGGATTACGTCAGCCCCGAAACAAAAGATTAGCGATCTAGGTGGCTGCCGACGGATGCCTCCTCGCCACTGTGTTTGTTTCCTTCCTCTTCGTTCTGCTTTTTCCGACTTGTTCCTCCGCCCGCATTGCTTCGACTTCCCCCGACTCTCTCCGCTCTCTTCCTCTCTCCTCTCCCGTCGCAGACCTTCTCTCGTTCGCTCGCTAAGTTCTAAGCGCGCCGACGGCGCCCACGAATTCCCCGTGGCATTCTGCCCACCCCTTTTTCCACTCATAATGCCGCCGCCACTTTTGCTCGCTTTTGCTCGGATGCTGGGATTGCGCTCGTGCGATCCTCCCGCTTGGTTACTTCGGGAGAGCCACGCGAGCAATCCACCGCGGTTTATTGAGGTGGCAGGCACCTGCTGTACTTAGTGATTTCACTTTCTTGCCAATTAAAGACTGGCGAGCGGTCGATAAAGCTCTAACTGGTCCTGGGTTTCTTCCCGAAGGGCCTGGAAAAAGTTGACTGTCAATTTGGTTGGATTATTATTAAAATGTATGTGTTGTATGTTTATCAGCCGTATAATAAAAACCAAAGAATAAAAGAGAATAAAAACCGATTAAGTTGTAAAGTTTTGGATCTTTTGACTTATTTTTATTTATACGCGGATAAGGAATCAGCCTTCGACAAATTTTAGGGGGTTTACGTGGTATTCGCAGATTGTCTGGCTGGGGAATCAGATTAAAAAGGTCGGACGCTTTGGAAATAGCGTTTTATTGCATTAGTGATGCCCATTCTGCGCTTGCTGAAGCATGTTCAATGATTATAAATAATCTCGTAATATTAATTATGAGCGAATATTTCTAAATACTTCTTCGCATCTTCTACATGTATTATATCTAATTTAAGTTGTCTGTACAAGGCACATAATCTAACGTAAATAAATGTCGCGCAAAAACTGGGGACCGATCGAATACATCAGTCTATACAGATCTTCTTTCATCTGCATTTTAATGCTTCACGCAGCATTGGAAATTGTGTACAGCAGGTAATTAACAGTCCAGTGCTAGGTAAACTACATATAGTTGCGATAGATAAAAGTTTGGATAGAATACGAACGGGAGAATATATGTACAGGAAGCTCGTTCGCTCGCTCGAGACGCACAGAGACATTAAGGCTAAAGAAAGAAATTAATCGTGGCGGGCGCATCACAATGGCGAAATGGGCCCACACAAATCACGGGGCCTCTTGCCGGGCCCTTCGGTTCGCATATAGTGGCCAAAAAGTCGTTCGGGACACGGCGCGCTCAACGAGGATACGTACCGCGGCGCATCGATAAATCATACAATCCAATATAAACGACTCTCACGTAGGTCCGCCGAATAAATTTCTACGTTTTACAGGAATCTTTTTCTACCAACCGCGCGCGCACTGCCTTCTGGTTGGCTTGCTCGGGCCAGAAGCGCACGTGTGTCTGGAACCGAGTTCACGTCCCTTCGAATCGTCAATTTCATTCTCATAGCACTGCTAACTGAATTACATTTTAATTGCCGGATTTAGATACGCGGAGTGTCCCCGGCTCGAGATAACTCGCGTTAGTTTTCTCTCCGCTCTCTGCGCCGCCCCCTTTATTATTAATATCGCCATTACCGACACCGTACTCGTCTCGCCCTTCGAGAGGGAAAAGCAGGCGGTGTAGCGCCGAGGGGAGTAATATTATTCATACTACTAAAGTGCAACATTGTTCGCTGTGGCGAGCAACGGCAGCCACGTAGAGCGTCGATCGGAGATAAACGCGGCCCATAAATTACGACTTCCATCGGGCGATTCCCCTTTAAAAATCGCCCGCTGCCTCCTGGTACCGAGGGCGAAAAAGTACCTCGAACCCGTCGATCTCTCGGTGTATACTCGCTCGATTTCGTGCTCCCCCTGCTGCTGCAGCTTGCAACAGTTGCAACCGTTACTCCTTCGACGGCGGAGAAAGGGAGAGAGAGAGGGAGAGAAAGAGCGATTGCGAGCCGACGGTATTTATTAACAGATGATGCCGCTTAATAATGCGGAAGAAGGCGCTGCCGGATCAACAGGTCTCCGGGGACTAGGAATATTAATGCTACCCACCTCCCCGGATCCTTTGTTTTAGTTCCTTTGTTTTCCCGGCTTACCGGGCGATCGCATATCTTACTGGGGGGCAAGGGTGGGCCCTTTCTGGCCGGCGGCCCTCGAGAAATGTCCGTACTTCCACCCCTTTTTCCTGGGATAAGCCCGCTCGCTTCTTTACGGCCGATTACGCCCGATAATAACTCCGACCCGGCGATCCGCCGCTCTCGTTATCCTCTCACGCCGGAATTTCGCCCGGCGCACTCTCCCCCCCCTCTCTCTCTCTCTCTCTCTCTCTTCGCTACTATTATCATTGCATATTATTATTCCGGTGGAGTGCGAGGCCGGCGAGGAATTATCGTCGGACGTCGATGCGCCCTCGCTCCCCCCCCCCCCCCTACCCGCTGTAAATAACAGTTCTTGCGGGAGCAACCGCCGTTTCCCGGGCGGCGCGGTGTACTGGAGATTTATTTGAAAAATTTTTAAAAAGAAACGCCGCCGCTGCCTCTGGTCGTTCGACGATGCTCGCGCGCGCATAAGATCCTCGTACTTTTGGTGAAGGTAGCCCTCGCAGCGAGGACTACGTGGCGGAATGCGCGTCGCTGTTCGCTACACAGCGCCGTGGGTGATTCTCGCAGGGCCGTAGCGCACCCTTATTCCTCATCCACCCCGAACGCGACTTCCTTCCTCGCCAAGTGTCGTCTACCATTATCCGTAAAAGCGTTGGGGATTATTTCTTTCTAGCCGATACTCGATCAATTATCGTCCAATTCGCGCGGTTCACTGTGCACTAGCGAGACTAGTCCCAGTGGAGAAAGGGCCAGTTGAAAAGGCGCGAGAGCTTTCGGGCTGGCCGAGGCGTGAAAGCGCGCGGTGCGATTAAATAATTGAGATTAGCGTGCGATGCAAGCTGCCTCCCTGGCCTTCCGAAAAGCTGCTCGAGGCTTCTCACCTTATTACGCGGCGGCCGACAAGAAAATTTGCCGGCGAGCCTGCGGAGATGCGTGGATGCGCGTCCGCGGATCTCTCGGGGCGTCCGCCTCCCTACATACGTGGCATCGCTCGGCAGCGGTACGACAGTGCGCTTGATTTATCGGTCGACATTTTTTCGGCCGATTTTTATTACGTTTTGATCCCCGCGCGCATACATTTGCGCGTCTGCCCGGCTGAGGGGCCGAGGCGAGGATGGGGGGGCGCCGGTGGTGTCCGAGGGCTTGGGACACTGCGCGGAGAGTTGGGCCGAGGGAGCCGCGGGCCAAAATTGCTCCTATCTCGAGCGATCGGGCAGGAATCGCGCTACCAATAATATAGCCCTCGTTAAAAGCCGCCGTTCGCCGGCATAATGCGAGAGTCGGCTCGCTTCTGCCTCTCTGTCGCTCGGCCCTCGCTCAAAATCTCCCGATACCGCGCCCCGCTCCCATTCACTTCCCAGCTCGAGCAACCTCCACCCTTCAGCGACTCGAACCAGCGATATTGCGTCGATGCGAAAAAGACTGGTTCTCTTATTCCTCGATTATATGTAGAGTGAGCAGTACGCCCTGGAAGCGGAAACGAGTTCGACCGGATGTCATCGCGCGGTTTACGTGCGTCAGTTCAGTACGACTCCCTGGCGATGGCGTCGAGTATCCTCTGGAAGGTGCCGCTGTCCAGGCCCAAGAAGGGCACGTCCTCCGGGAAGATCGGGACCGATCGCCGCCGTCGGAATATGTCCGAGTAGTCCTCGTCCAGCGTCGGCGGGTTGATCTTCGCGTAGTAGAGTGCGGCGAACCCGCTGTAGATCAGGAGAGCGGCCGTCGCCAACTGGAACAAGAGAGACAGGGATTATCTGCGAGTGCGCGAGAGGGCCCTCACCCACTTTCCAACCGGCGATAAGTAATCGCGGGGACGCCCGTTTGCCGCGGGAAATGGATTTCGCACGGCCAGCGTGAATCCAATTTGTGGTCGTCGCTAACTGTTCCAGAGAGCCCAACCAAGCTTCGACGGATTCATGTGTGCGGCAGGTACTTTTCGAGTAATGGACTTTGCTATGTTTCTAGAAGCGAGGGAAACTCTAATCGGGTTGGAATTTGCGGCTGGCTTACTTGAAAGACGGCCCAGAACTTGTAGCTGCCCTCGTTAATGAGGAAGTCGTAGTAGCCGCCCCAGTAATCGACTTTACCCTGCGACATCGCTTTCATGTCGGTCTCATCGTCCATCTCCTCGTCATCCTGTTGATGCTCGTCATGCTGGTGGTCCTCGAAGTAGTTCGAGTCGTCCGGACCTCGCCTGTACATCCTCGAGCGCCTACTAGTAGAAACGGACACTCGTGGTCAGACATATTCCCACTATTCCTAAACTAAGACCGCTGAAAAATCGCGGTCCAACTATACAACGCAATTTCTACGTTTTGAAATATACACCTGTAAATTTGCACATCAGTCCCAGGAAGCGAATCTCTTTCGGACCCACTTCTTTCCGAGTACGGAACTAGTTCGGTGGTTGTCGAGCCTGTCGTGCTGGAGACGCAAATGAAGAATAGGATGACCGGGCATACGTGACGCGTTCGTATTCGATCTAGAATGTACACGAATCGCATCATTGGACAGAGCGTCCAATGCAGTAAGGTTATCGATGATAAATTATGCTGATAGCACAGTGGCGCCTACCCATAGCGATGCCCTCTCGATCGCACTACACATCAATAACAGCTCGCATTCGGAAACACGTGGCACACCGATCCGACTCTATACCGCACCGATCATTATATAAAGCACTGAATCACGTGGAGGTAGCCCATGGTATCGCGGGAAGTTGCTCTCCTCATTTAAAGGGTCTCGCTCGCGTCGAATGCAGCCGGCACGTCACGGCGCCGTCGAAGCCCGGGGAATCAGGAACGTTCGTTGATAAAATCCGCCGAGTAACTGAACGATCGGTGGCTCCTCGGTCAAACAGTCCTCTCCGCGGCACGTGTGGACGTCGTAACTGTATCAAGAGAAACGTTAAGCAAATCCAGCCTCCCTCGCTAACAGCTCTAATTGTTACAGATCTGACTGGCTGCCGCCTCGAATTCGAGCTAGTCAATCACTAGTGTCAAGTGGAGGACTATTTTTGCGCGAGGCGAGCGCTGCCCCGCACTGGCTCGCCCGCCATTGGCTACGCTACTAATTAATTACTTAATCGCGGGAGTAAGTGCGTTTATGGGTTGCCCAAATCCCGGCCAAGTGCAGACTGCACGACGGCTGTGTGCCCAAGGAATTGGCGGATACGTGAGAATCACGTAGGCCAGCCTGGGCCGAATGCCTTCGGCCGCGAGGAGAACTCTGGTGCGATTGCACTTGTTGCAGGGCGAGAGCCGGATATGCGCCGCTGCGACTTTGCCTAGGCGAAGTTGGACTTCGTCAATCGGTGGCTCGGGCGATTAGCGAGTTAGCCGAGTCCCGTTGAAACAATACTCTAAACCGGTGATAATTGCGGCGGTTCGCTTCGGCTGGGTTGGTCAAGTTCAGTTAGAAATAGACGCATTCCTCGCACTCGATGCACCGGGGGCCTTCTACTTGGAAGTCATTTAAATCTCAACTCGCTAATGCAAAGGTGAAATATGACGCTCTTGCGCTCCGCCGTGTCAAAAGAGTCCAACTGTCAAAGGTAAGCGCGTTTAGTGTTCGGGGAAGAGGGCGAAGTGATGGGAGACAATCGGAAAGCCGTAATTGGCGAGGAAGAATGCACCGGGCGGCCGTGTTCTCACGTTGCTTCCAGTAATTCCCTTAATTCCTTCGATACCGACAAATTCCGACTGGTCAGCTCGGCCAAAAACTCGCGTCGTTGCTCCTCGGCGATCGCGAGAAGAACCTGACGTTCGTCAGGGAGCCAAGCTTAACGCGGAATCTCAATGTCCACCACCGCCTCGTCGCAGGAGGGAAAGAAATCATGACAGTCATCGTGCGCCTCGAAAGTTCATTTTATTCTCGCAGATATACAAACAATACTTTCCGCCTTTACTGGAATTCAAAATCCAGAATCCAGAATTCAAAAGTCGGATAATCCTCGCGGACAAGTCTCCCGAAACTATTACAACGACTTTCTCCCTTTCCAACTTTCCTGCCATCTCGGAAACCCACCTGAATATTTACAAAATGGAATCATCTTAATTCGAGTATTTACAAAGCATGCGAGGGAAAATGCTGGCGAGCGCATTCTAAGAGACTCTGCCAAACTTGTCCGCCAGGTTGTCGACACCCTCGAGCGCCCTCTCGGCGTACTCCCACCAGGTGGGATCCTCGTGCATCCTGGCATGACCGGCCACTTGGGCCAAGTGGTCCGGCAGGCTGATCTTGTGGCGGGCGATGCTCTTGAGGACGAGGGCCGCCACGTAGATGATGAAGTAGATGCTGAAGTAGAGAGGAATGTACCAGAGCTTCTTGCCGATGAAGTAATAGGAGTACGGCCGCTTGTCGAGCCGCTGGTCATTCATCTCCGGCATCTCGGTCTGCTCCTCTTTATGCTCGTCGTGGTGCTGATGGTGATGATGCTCGTGGAAGTCCGGCAAGTGGTCGTAGACAACTCCGTGGTGATACTCGTAGGGCTCGACGATGATCTGGGGTCGGCCGTGGTGGGCCGCGAAATCCGGCGGGAAATCGGCGAAATGATGATCGTCGTGATCATCGTGATGATGATCTTTGTGATCGTCGTTGTCAGTGGGAACTCCGGAATCAGGTTGCTGCAGGATTAAGAGAACTCAGAGTGAATCGACTGTGCTGTTGATTAATTGTGTCATCGACTTACCTTCGCGTCATCCATCATGTCGCTCGAATAATCATCCATGGAGATCGGCTTCGATATTGGTTTGTCGCTTAGGTCCACTGGCTTGTAGTCGAAACTACCTGCGAACGGTGGTTTCGAATACTCGAAGGAATCCATGCCGGAAGCTGGGATCAAATCAGTGCCCGGATTACTTGGATACTTGATGTTAATCATCGGCTTGTTGTTAGATGATTGTCCATTGTTCATGCTGAGAGGGCCAGGATGGTAACGATCTAGGACCTTCTTCGACTTCATTGTGTTCATGGATGCTATGAGATCGTGATCTAACGTCGAGTACCTAAACATACAAACTGTCAATAATTTCTCAGACTCTAACGATTAAAGATTCCCAATTACCTTCGAGTGGTGTGATCGACAGCTTCTCCCTTCTGCAGCATCGAAGTCCTGGGCGTCACGTAAATCGGTGACATTGTCAGGACGATGTCCTGGACGCTTCGACCCTGGTCCGTCACCTTCTCGGTTCCATTGCTTCGCGAAAGTGCTCTTGACAGTGAATATATGATCATCGATGATAAAATCGATCGAATTTCATTATAAAAAGGCAAGCTGCATGCGTACGAGTTCCTACGTGCTAGCTTAGACAGTCTCATCAAAGTCAACCAACCTGGTGATCCATGGAATTAGCCCGCCACTGCTGTCCTTCTGCTCCTCGCCGTTCTTCGACACTTTCGCGTATGACGTCACTTCCGGCAGCAGCGAGGCGTTTGACAGTCCGACGAGGAGGAGCGGGATTAATAAACGCATCATCTTGGCAGGATTGCTAAAGATGAATGATCGCGCGCCTCCAGCTTGGGTCGCCTATATAGACTCGTAACTGTATCCGCCCGGGAATCCATCGGGAAACTATTGTCTACCGCCGCTGTCTAGACTTACACGTAATACCCTCGGGATTTCCTCGAGTATCTTGACCTAGGTGACCACTTGGAATTTCTCGGACAACTATTGTCCCTCATCTATCGTACTTCTAACGCCTGGCTCCCTTAGATCGACAGTTCTTCCCGAGGGCGCGCGTCCCGCGGCGGACAAAACTTGTGCGGCGCGCGGCGACGCGCTAATCGGACCAGACGATGCTCGGCGAAATGGCTCTAATTCCCTTGGCAAACCCATAGCACACCGTTACGAGGATTCCTGCGTAACAATGCGTCCGGAGAGGAAACAAGAAACTCTTGTCCTTGACGAAAAAGGCGCCAGGTGAGACAAGCTCCCTCGGAGCTAAGGGAGCTGCGGCCGACACTGACAGATTCTGCTGCTCCTCTAGGAAGCTGGGACGCTGCGGGGCAAGGAAAGGCAGTTTACCCAATTAGATCTCACTTTATTAATCCAGTTGAACCAGCATCGCCGCAGTGCGATGCGATTCCTCTCCCGCCGTACGAACGATGTCTCTCTCTTTCTCTTCCTCTCGTGCATTGTTCTTTGTACGCTACGCGATTACCGCCTATTTCTTGCTTAATTATATCACATTGTCGCCCCACTCGGAACTCTCATTATCCTCTTACGGCGCCTAACCACCTCGTGAAATCATGTGCTTATCCCACGCGAGCATTACTCTAAATGTTACGCTGTACTCATAATACAGCTCGGTTGCTTTCTAGGTGTAACTGAATCCGTGGCGCTGCGGATCGCGTGGCTAGTGTACTTATCTACGGATTTTGTATAAAACGAGCGAATACAAAAAGACAGACTGATAGCGAATATCGCGGTAATTGGTAGCAATCGATTTTGCAATACTGTCGCATCGTATACACTCACTCTCTCTCTCACTCTCTCTCGCTTTCTCTCGTTAAAACAATAACGTTCGTATACTCTGAAAATGTAACGCTAATAGGATCCTCTTTATTAACAATCATCAATAAGTTAAGCAATGCTCGATCGAGATTTCCCGCGGCCTCGTCATTGCGCCACGTCTCCGGCGAACATGACTTTTGCACTTAATACTGTAAAATCTGGGTGGATCTCTCGCATGTACCTTTGTACATGCATGTGGTGGTGTGCGGATCCCAAGCGGCCGCCAGGTTTTCGGGATCGGTTTGTGCTGTCGAATAGCGTCGGCTGAAGGGCCGGGAGAGCCGGCAATCATTTGTCAACCGCGTTGTCGAATGACATCTTGACAGTCATGTCGCATTGATTCTCCTCCTCGTCGTCATCGAAGCCTGGATTCGTCATTCCGTTTTGCTGCGAGTGATCCTTCGGCCGATCCTGCTCGCCCGCCTCAGGATCGCTCGTTTTATTGCCGTCGCTCTTCCTCCTCTCCTCGATCGGCGACGTCTCGATTTTATCGAGATTCCTCGCGTTGTTGATGATTTCGATAGTGGGCTCTGTTTTCGGCAAATTTCCATTCTCTTTTTCCCGACTAAAACCTGGGTTGTCTGCGCCTGTCAGGTTGCTCTTGTCCTTTTCCTCGTTCTTGGGGAGTTGTTTCTTCTCCTCGAGGCCGATCTCTATGACGCCGTTGTCCAGGCCGTTCTGGCTCTCCACCTTCTTCGGCTTCTTCTTCACGATATCGTTGCCTTCGACCTGAGGCCGCTTCCTCAGGTAGGCCACGTTGAATATGTAGTAGATTATGCCGGTTATCAAGCTGATCACTGCGAAGATCCTGTAAGTCGGTCTGGTCCCGAAGGCCTTCATCAGGTAACCACCGATCAAACTTCCGGATCCTTTGCCTGTTTAAAACAATCATCACTGTATCTTCCTTTCCCACATACAACTAAATCTCCAAGTGTGGAACTCGGAGAACATATCAATACGCTTTAAACCCACCGACTCCATAATAAACACCGCCGAGCAGTCCCTGTATCGAACTATCGGTGGTGGTAGTCGATAGTCGCGCGGCGTAAGTGACAGCCGCGGTGAAACTCAATGACAGAGTGACCGATTCGAGCGCCTCGAAGATGAGAGTGTGCCAGGGATTGTAAATGAGAGAATAGCCTGCAAGAAAATTCCACCAATAATGAGAAAATCAATGGAAATACGTGTTTTCGAGCTCTCGCTCAAGGACGTACCGCACAGTCTTATGGCGTAGAACACGAATCCTATGAAAAGTACGTTGGCGTGGCCGATCTTGGATATAATGGGACCGGACAGGACGAGGAGAGGAATGCCGGCGATGCCACCTACGGTGATGGTGATGCCCATGAGCGAGCTCGAGCCTCCCAAGTCCTGGATCAACCAGAAGAGGAAGGACTCTATGTATCCCCACGCGGTTCCTGCAAAAATCAATCCCCCTTTTAATCTCGAGTCGCCTCCAGCAAAACAAATTATTCTTCCTTCCCCGCAAGAATTATTCTCCTTTGTTTACAGATGAACGCGGAAGGTCGCTTTTGTCGCCGGCGTAACGACAACCATCGAACGTGGCGGAGAAGAAGACAAACAAACTGTTAAACTGCGTTACGCAATTGTTTTGCAAAGCCTCGCCGATAATCCGCCGACATTTTCGTGATTACGTGTTCCTACCAAGGACGAAGCAGGCGATGAACAAAGCGGCAGCCTCGACGTTCCTCAGGACGACGAAGACGTCGCGCACCACACTCGTCGACGGAGACTTGAACTCCAGATTGATCGCCAACATAAGAATCCCCGAGATGAGCTTCAGTCCGGCGTACAAGTAGAATGCGGGTCTGCGTTCGAAATTCCCATGATTTATTAATCAATTGTTCAGGGCGGCTTAAAGTCTAAGCACACAGGCAAAAACCAGGCCTCGAGTCATCTTTAGTGGTTGGTCATGTTTTTAACTTGGGGTGGCCCGGTCCGCTCGTGTGTTTAGACTTTAGACCCTAAGGTGGGTTTCATTTTACCGGAAGTCCGTGTAACTCTTTCCGGTGCTGGCGTAATCGATGAGCAAGCCTGAAAGGGGTGAGGATATCATGCCGCCGATGCTCCCGTAGATCCTCTGCAGGCCATAATCTGCTTTCTGCTCCCGCAGGATCGCAATAACCGCACCCTCGAACATGGCGAAGGTCGTCCCGCCAATAATACCTGAAGGGAAACAGGCCCATAAAACGCTTAGTTTTTATGTGGCAGAGTGGCCAAGTGCTAAGTGGAGTTTTCGGGTAAAGGCGAAAGCGATAATCTTACTGATAAAGACCCTGATGCCAAGGTAGAGCCAGAAGGTCACTCTGATATTGTACTCAATCACCATGTTCTTATTGGAGCAAACTTCCCCGCGCGGTGCGCTCACTATGCATCTTTTACTGCAGTTCTCCGTGCTGAGAGTCCTGTAGGGCTCGGTACTCGAGGCGTTCTCGAATAAAGGCAGAATAAGCAGTGTCCGCTCGTTCTGCGGGTCCGGATTGCCACAGGTGATCTTCTGGTACTCATCGCCGCTCCAGGACATGCGGTCGGCGGAGAACCTGCGCCGCTCCAACAGGAGATCCTCGCTCGAGGTCTCCAACTCCTTCAGCTTCGACTTGTACGAATGGGACGTTGTCGTGCGGCTGGTGTTTATCTGCGGGCCGAAAGAAAGCGAGTCTCGAGTCATCCAGTGATTCAGGGTGGAGTAAGAGAGCTGGGAAGTGTGATTGTACCCGTGGAGCTCCGGTGGGATTGAAGGTGCAGAGTGTTCGGTTCTCGTAGATCCTGTTGGAGTCCTTGTCGTCGAGCGTCGAGGTCTCGAAGTCCTCGATGAAACCCGACGCGGTGCACGTGAAGTTATGCAGACGATTGGTTGGGAAGAAGTAGTCCACTTTCGAGAACTGTCTTATCGAGCTCCGGAAGTACTCGTTGTTTTCTAGTTTCCGGTGTTCCCGGAGCTCTTCCTTCTGCGCCATGCTCGTCAGCTAAAAGCGTTTCACGGATAGTTAGAGATCGAGAATACTTTTGGATGTCGAGTTACCTACCACCACGGGGCCGGCGTTCTGTGCGAGGGTGAACTTCGACGTGTAGTTGGAGCCCGTTTCCAAATCGTATCTAGTCAAGGTGTACGCGTGCGACGACAAAATCGTGTCGATATCCGTGTCATTCTGGATATCCAGCACGCAAGTATACCTGTGTGAATCAATCAATTATAATAAAAATTATCTATTTCATACTTTTTTATTTCAAATGATTAACTTTTATAATAAAATGTGTAATGACGTTTCAGAAAACACTACATCTATTTCAGTGTTAATTAAAGGGACTCTATCTTACGCACCCGCAACTTTCTATCCTCGCGAAGACCTCCGGTTTCAAGCTGGTCTCGCAGGGATGATTCTGGCTCATCGAGTAAATCAATTCGTTATTTCCCGTGCAACCGAGGTCCATGACGACCCTCTCTGGAAATTCCACGGTCACTCTGCCTATTGGCACCAGAAGGAGCAGCAGCGCTGCCAGGCCCCCAAAGGCCGAGAATAATGATAGTAGTATCTGCGAGCCGATAATACCGTTTAACCAAGCACTCGACACTGCGCGAAAGTTTCCATTAATTAATAATTTAAATGTACTTTAAAATTTCCTATTCGATCGGCGACCATCCCTGCCAAGGGTGGCATAACCATGGCGATGAAGGGAGTGATGGCGCTCATGATGGCAGCTTCCTCGACGCTTATGCCCAGTTCCCGCATGTGTATCGTCAAGTATGGATAAAGTACATACAAAGCTACAAAATTGCATTCCTATGTATTTTGAGTATTTTGCATTTGAGTATTTTCACCATGACAAGTAGTTTGGAAAGCACAGAAGTTGGAACGAAGTGATCAAATGATTATAAAGTTTATGCGAAGAGTTGTTTATGCGAATTATCCGACTTTCGTGCTCTCGGGGTGGATTTCATTCGGCTACTCACTCGAGGCTTGAACGAAGAATATTAATTTGAGGGGCAGCAGCTCCTTGTGTCGGAAGTCCTTGCTGATCCGGCGGAAGAAGCTCTTGACCAGCATCATCTTGCGACTGGTTCGGTTCACTATTACCACCAAGGAGAACTTAGCAAAGTGGATAACCGATTCCTCAAAGCACGGGCTGCTAAAGGTGGCGGGGGCCACTTAATACTATTCTGCGGGGAGTTCTCCAATGTCACCGGCGCATCTTCCCCGTTCCTGCTAAATAAACACGCACACACACATCCATAGAGGCTTGCTCGCATACGAAGGCAGTCTATGGTGAAGCAGTCTCTTTTTCGCGTCTCCCTTGAAGTATCACATAAAGTTTACTCTTCGGACGGAATTCGCCGCTGCCAGTGGATGCTTGGAATCTGGGCACACAGAGAGCGGGCGGGATTTCGGGTTTTTCTGCTTCGAAAGTGGATCCACGGACGATGTGTTTAACGCTTACAAATGACCCTTGGCGCCGTCTTCTCGCAAGTCATCGCGGATCCCTTCGAGAAAGGTGTAAGTTGGGATAGTTCCGTGTGGCTCGGGCGCGCGCAAAAGACTACACAGTTTTCGGGCGCGCGTCCCGTACGGATTCGCAGAACTCGTTTTTTCGAGCCATTAGCCCGGGCGTGTTAACGAGCCGGCAAATCTTGGCGGGGAGCACGGCATCCTCGAGTGCCGCGAGGGAAACTGCGGCGCGCGCGCACGCCTTTCTGGCCAATCGTTTATGCAATCGGCGATGCAACTCTGCTGAATGCAGGTGTGCAGGTATTGATGGAGGAAATTGAAGGTTCCGTGGATTGGGGGAGAGGGGGGCATTATGGGCTTTTCATTTGAGCAGGTGCCTGTCATTGGCATTGGAGAAGCTCGTCGGCCCTGGCAGTGCAGCCAGAACGCCGATGTCAACACAATGTCACGACTTTTACATAACGGTGCCACAATGCACCTCGGATGCGTCAACATCCGCTGGTGCGGCGAGCTTCAACCTTTTTCGCTGATCGAGCTCAGTGATTCCTCGACCGGATTTGCCGCCGAGATGAGTCGAGACAGTTTTAGCAGATAATTTTAGGAGATTTAAGTGAGAGCCTGTCTGTTTAAAAATTCCAATATATTATTAGGTGATTGATCTCGTATTAAAGGTCATGGAATATCAAAAAAGTTAATGGGAGTTATTAATGACCTTCGCTGTAAAAAACAGTTTCTCTTACGGCGAAACGTTGCTCTGCGAAAATTAACTAAACGAGTGATGAGAAAATCTTCTATTTCTATTAAAAGTCTGAATTTATCTAGAATGCTTACGAAGCAACTTGATTCAATGACCCAGATTTTAAGTTTGAAAATGAAACAAACGTGTAAATGAATAACTGATACTATAATTCGGTTATATAGCGGATTCACGAGAAATGCGTTAGCCAATCGAAAGTTCTGTGAGGTGCAACCGATTTAAAATCGATGACGGTGGCCGATAACGTTCGCCGTTTCCCTAGCTCGATCGACGCTTGTCATTCGAGTGCCATCTACAGTTCGATTCATTATTTTGCAAACAGCGCGCGCGCCCGTTGGACTGGTTGCATTCCATTGTCGGCGAAATTCCAGTGGCTCGACTCGAGCCGAAGACTCGGGGCTCACGTGGATCGTCGTCATTGTGAATTAGAACAGAGAGATCTATAAGCTTGATAGCCGGCGAACTGCTTCCAAGCATTTTTCCAAGGACTCCGGCCGCTCATTAAAAATCCCGGCTGTTGGACTCGCTTTCCGAACTTTACGACAATTGACTGCACCAGCTTGCATTCTTTTCCGCTAGGAAGTTGATTTATCACACTTGCGGATTTATCTGCGACAATGCGATATCGAACTCGCCGCGATCCACTAGCGATAAAACTCCGCGCGCCAGTAGTATGAGTCCGGTGATGATCAGACGGTTCGTGAGGAAGTGAACGGCCGCCGACTGATACCACATTTCTACGGTTACAATAATGAATTATTGAACAGGTTGAAAAAAGCCGCTTTTTTAAGTCGTTCGTCCGATATTTTCGATTTTGCTCTATTCCTGGGTGCAACTTATCTCGCGACTGGTGAGTGTATATGCTGATTTTTGTGGTTTCGCATTCGTGAATTATTGAACAGGTTGAACCTATAATTAGACATTTCTTGAACTAGTTCGTCCGATTTTTACGATTCTTCTGGCTTCCTTGATGTAATTAGATGCATGATGATTTACTCATTTTTTTGGGATCGAGTTTATAGTAGACTTACTTATCCACGTACCCGCGAGAGGTAAATAAACATGCTCGATTCGACCTAAGATTACGCGATGCGTTGAAATAATTACCTGCGACAATTGCCAGCCTCGGCTGAGTTCGCTCATTAAAAATGTCGCCGCACAAAGTACAGCGGAGGTCGGTTTCGCGAATCTCCGGCTAAAATCTACGAGCAGCACGTTTTTCTCGGCGCAATTATCAACGCGAAATTGTCGCATTTTTTCTCGCCGCGGAAGTCATCCGAGGGCTGCATGTAATGTCAAAATGATCGTTGAAACAACGAGCGGAAGTGCAAAATCGAACAATTCCAGATCTCTTCTACCAGCCATATCGGCGACATTAAAATCGTATTTGCAATGCCAGAAACTCGTGAACGGTAAAGAATCCATTGAGAAGATGGTGTGGCGATGATTTATGTACATTTTCAATACCGAAAATCATCGAACGAGGGGGACGTCGAAGTCCAGAGTCATTACGATTCCACGAACGAGTCTGAGGTTTCCCAATCGGCCAAGAAATGAACGGCCTGTCGCGTAAATCCTGAGTTTATGTCAGTTCGCGGCGAGTCTTCCAATTCAAAATTTACGGCTAACGCTCCCATCCCTGCAGGGAGAAGACGAAGAAGAGAGTAAGGAGCGAGCTCGATTGGACTTACCGGGCGTGATCGGGCGAGCATAATGAAGGTCAGGAGACGCGATGAAGTCTCGGGGCACCGTCACTTGCGTCAGTATCGCACCAGGGCTCCGAGGAAACCGGCGAAGGCATTGATTCGGAAGGATTGTGGCGCAACATATATACTCTCCGGAATGGATCCATCCAATTATCCATTTTGCCCGATTGCCCGCTCGACGCTCTCCGTGTAGACGCGAGCTGTCGGCCGAGCAAGAAAAGTTCCCGGAGCAACCATAATTCCACTCAGATTCTACCAACAACCCACAAGAAAACCAACAACTATTCCTCTCAAATCAGAATCACCGACGAGCAACACAACACTTTATCTTCCCGTTCATCCAAATCTGTCGAATGCCACGAATCCATTAACTTTTTCTCACTGAGTAATGCAAATTCTCAGATGCCACGCCGCTTGGCGCGCAAAGTGGAAAATAACAATAGTAATTACGAGAGATCATACATTTCCAGAAGGAATTCTCGAGACGGAGGAATCGCGTTGCAAAATTCATTGCAGGCCCGATAAGTATTCGTAAGTCGATTCCACCGGTTGCGCAATTCCGATCTCCTTACAATTCCGATCCCGCTCTTGTCTGGCGAGTATCTCGGCAGGCTGCATTTTAATTTATCCGAGCATCCTTTGAAATCGGACACCGCTCGCCAACACACGACACCCACGAACTTTGCGAGCTTTTCCCACCGACAGTAGCCTCTAAGAACCAATGGTGCCGACGCGGTGCACGTCGTGGCCCAGCACTCAGTCACGATATCAGAATATTAATTATCTACTTCGGTATCGACTTCCGTCAGCCCATTACGTAACATTTTTGGCGAACAGCACGAGAAAGATATATCAACGATCGGTTCAAGGTTCACGATCCTGCAAGCCCAATACAAACTATACTATATATAATAGCGATGAATTTGCAATTCTTGGAAAAATAGGCGCCGCGAGTTCAACGAGCGCAGGCGTATCGAGCCTGCATTTGTTACGCAAGTGGAATAAATGCGAGTGAATACGAGAGGGAGCTTCCAATTTCACTTTCACCGTGGTGTCCAGTGTCGAGCGGGTCGCCGATAGATGAGGAGAAGAGAGGACCACGGCGCAAGGACAAGCTCGGCTGGAGATCCGCGGGAGGAAGAGGACGCCGGGCGGCGAGGCGAAGCGGGTCAAGTGCATTGAGGTCCACCAGTGTCGAGAAGCTCATATGCTCCCTGGCAGAAGAGTGGCTTCGTGGCGTGCATTCAAAAGGAACTCACAAATTACGTTGTTAGTAGTCAGCGATACGCGTCACGGTAGATACACGGGGTACGCCGGTACGCCGGCAATTCCTTGGACCTACGTCACTCTGATCAACAGTCTCGCCAGTGGTATGTACTTGGTACCGGGGATGCTGCCCGGAAGAAGATGCTATTCCCTTCATTGCTCACCTCGCTCCTCTTCCTCTCCACCTTCGTCTATGCTGCGCGCCAACTCGGATTTCTAATCTCTAATTTGCCAATGTAACTCGAGGCTTCATCGGCCGGCTGAGAGTCCGCTGATTGTTTTCGAGTATTGTTGCGTGTTTGGAGGGTTTTCTGGCGATTGGATAATTGGGGAGGTTTACAGCTCGACACGACGGGAGGGAATATTGTGATGCGAGCGGAACTCCTTGCGCGGAAGTGCATGATTCCAGTAGTTCTTCGGGCGGTCTATCTTATTAAAGATTCTTAACTATTATCCAGCCGAGCGAGCAGCAACTACGCCGGGCGCATTGAAAGGAACTCACGAATTACGTTATTAGTACAGTCGAACACGCGCCCGAGTCTACCTCGGCAACGGAGACACGCTCTCGTGTCCGATTTGCACGTCGGGGATCGGCCTCTTTGTCGAGAAGAGTTTTTTTTTTTCTTGTCTCAATCTGTCAACTGGGACGTAATTATAGGTCGATGGTTGGTGCGCTTATTGATTTCTTTAGCGGTTTCTGGACATTCTCGTAAATTTGCAGAGCGTGACACGGCGGTTTAAATTGAATGGACACGCTAGACGGACTTGATTATGGAAACCGGGAATCTAACCGGCATCATTCCCGAGGAATGTTCCTCAATTATGAATTTCTAATTGCCGATTCAATCTCGGAGCATACTCTGCCATTCGCCTATCTTTTCTTGGCTCGGGCAATCACGTGAAGCAGAAATGTGGGAACTTCGGAGCGAGAAGCACAATGATTCGCGAATGGAGCTTTTTAATCGGACACGTGAAAATAAGTGCGGGCCCCGCGCTAATAAAAACGGGGGGAAGTTAATCGCCGAGGTAAATTGAGCGTGCGGTGGAAAGGAATACCGATTTTTATCCATTCATCAATGCCAGCGAGGCCTCTTCGTCCTCGGCCGCGCTGGAATCCAACAAGGCGATGCGTTACGTGAACGGCATTACCGTAAATACTCGAATTCATTTAATTAAAGATACTTCAAGGCGCTTGCCTCCAAGAGAGACTGCCACTTCATCGCGGACTACTGTCCATTTCCGGCGATAAAACAATTGCAATTGAGAATCGCATGCAGACTCGCGGAACTACGAGCATTTCTCTCACGTCAGTTGCCAGTGGAAAAGACGAACTTACACTGAGCCGCCGTCCAAGATCTGTCGTCGTGCGGCCGATCGATATTTTCTCGTCCAATTCTTCTGATCACGTGGGACGATGGAACTTTTTTAAAGTCGATTCGCCTGCGAAATGTAGTCTCTTGCTGATGAACGACTCTGACTCCAAAAGAACCACAAATTCGTCCTGTTGAAATTCGTGAGTTCTTCCGTCCGATCTTCGACGAGCTTTTAGAGATCGATGGTCGATCGATTTCTGAGTTGGCACATTTTTCGTTAGATCCTGGCTACTTTGTGGCCCTGAGAGTGTACCGCTGGCTCTGTGCTACGCGCCGTCGTGCGCACTACTGAATCGGAAGAAACAAACCATTAGTAGCGGTGCCGACGGCGCGGTTGCAACGCCGGCTCGAAAACCCTCGTATGTTCTAACGCGCCGATCGCCTTTGGACGTTGGAGAGGGTCTGCGATACTGTATCTCCTTCGTCATTTGACACGTTCTTCTCTTGGTCAGTGGGTTCCGGAAAATCATCCATGTAACTCGAACTCTCGATCAGCTACTACTGCCCCTTCGAATCTTTCGAGGCTCAATCTTTTGAATCTCGATGGTAACGTAATCATTAAGATGCAAAGGGAAAGATCGAGAACCCACCCGGCTTATGGACGACTGTTGAATCCTTGACACGCATCATTGTCCGGTTATTAAGGTAAGATTAACACATAACGGATTCGCAGTGAACACCGGCGCCGTAAAAGGCATCTCGCTCGAAGGCACTTGCTTATCGGCAGAATTTAATGCCCCGACGTTAAGGAGGCGTGTTGTCTAACTCGGTAAGGGCTGTTTCCATCGGCGCTCGGCAAATATTTGGCGAGATATGAGCAGGACATGATTAACGGGGAAGTTTCGGATCACTGGGTATCGCGGATGAGTCTCCGATATATGTGTTATTCCTATCGCAGGACTCTGACGCAAACATGTCCTCGTGAAGATAGTCTTAAGAAGATCGGATGATCTCGGTCCTCGAGATGCGCATCGTACCAGTTGTTGTATAGTTGGCAAAAGAATTAATTGATTTTCTCTGATTTACAAGGTCTCGGATTCTGAGAGATCTGGAATATATTAATGGATAGGTGCGTGCCGGGAATAACTGGGATGATTGGAGACTTGATTTTGCCGCCATCTCCGGTGAAAGCTTCTTCAAGGGCTCCTGGCTAATGGAAAATACCCGGGAATTAGAATATAATGCATAGTTCATTGCAGAGAGATACAAGCTCAAAGGCGTATCGCACAGCGAAAGTACTCTTTCGCAATTACGCTCACTGCACGTTGTTACTCCTTAGTTTTTGTTTGATTTGCTGATATAGGAACCGTACGTTCACTATTCAGAGGGGATTTCTTTTTTACGATTAATCTGGCGTGCGAAGTGAGGCCGCGTCGAGCGAAGTGTCAACAGCGAGCGGAGATCAATCGATTAAAGTAAGGCGTAAATGTGTGATTGACCGGTTAACGATGGAAATGTCACCAGGGACTTTCCTTGCGATTAAGGGGCCTATATCCCCAGCGTCGCCGTTAGTATTTTGCGTATTGAAAACATAACTATCTCGCACTAGATAACATACAGACGTGCCAGGGGAGAGATCAAGGACAAGACTCGGTGAAATTCTCCACACGAGAGCGAGTTTTATTAAAAATGTAGGAAGGGACATTGGAGAGAAAATACTTTTTCTTCGTGTAGATAAAATAGAACATTCTTTCGCGCAGGCCCAATTGCTCCTAAATCGTTCAAACTCCATCGAGTATTTTGAAGAAGTACTCAATCTGAAATCAAACATTTCAAACATAAACTGCCGTGCATAAGGAAGTGTGGATTATTGTTTTCTTACCTCTAATATTCCGTCCTCTAGAAGATCGGAACAGTGGACTGCATTCTGCACTTTAGTTTTCCCATACTTTGCTCGTAGCGTATCTGGCCGTACTTGGCGGGCAATGTCCTATAGAAGATAAGGATTTACACTCCGCACAGTAACCGGATGAAATAGTATACTCACTGGATCCATTGGCCCGCAGAACCTTCGAAATTCCTCGTGACAATTGAAGTTCTCGTTCTTATGTTTTATCTCCAGCACGATACACGGCCCGGACTGCAGTTCCGCTACCATTGCCTGATGATAAACAATTAAGCTTTCATATCTGGCGACTTGACAATGTATGGAACTGATTGTTAATTAGAGGTTCGTACAGCATAATCCGGTAGTACGCCCTTGTAAACCTCAAGGAATTCCTCCGCGTCGTACGGATTCACGAGGAATTGCTGGACGGCTGAGATGTTGTAGCCACTCTTTTGAATGTCTTCAATGATGTACCCTGCGTCGTTAAATTATTACCGGCATAAAGAATATGCATCATCGAACAATCATCAGAAAGTTTTATCTTTTGCTTCATTACCAGTCAGGCCGGCTTGCACAGCGTGTGGCTTAATAACACAACAAGTACAATTTTCCAAGGTCGCTGTGTGCTTTGGACCTTTCAGTTTAGTTTTTGGATCAGGAAAAAAGAAATGCAATTCCTGTAATGTGACTGTTTATAGTTTCCATCTGTGCAACAAGCCGAATGAGAAAATGCAAGAAATACTTTTTGTGCCATTCTCTGATTGGGAGAACCATGGACAGCATTGCGAATTTTGTCTCGGCCATAAGCAGCTCTCACTGAAGATGGTGCATTGACTTTGGCTTCATTGGGATCTTCCGGCCCCATTACTTCGCACCACTGGCTCACAGCATTCTCACCCATTAATTCCAAAGCCACGACAGGTCCTGAAGTAAGATTCTCAATGACAGACCTAATCACCAAAACAAACACCACACGATACAGAAATGTAAGACAGTGCTCTTAAAGAAGATTAAGCTTAACTAACTCTTTACTCGACTCTTCAGTCATATCACATATTTCCGATGCTTCTTCCTGGCTGAGCTTCATCATTTTGATATTCGAAACATGAAAGTTATTCCTCAGTATCGCTTTGAGTATCTCACCCATTCTATCCAGTGCATCCGGCTTGAGTAATCCAAATGTCCTAGAAACAAAGTGACATTGATTCAGTCATACTACACTAAGCCTTTTAAAACCTAGTGTCAAGTCCACCGGCTTACTTCTGCATCTTTGTTTGTAATTGCGTCTTCGTGTAGCAGTCGGCATAATCGGTGATCGTTATAGACCTCGAGAATATCGTTACTACGGCACCGACATAGAAATCCTTGGCATGGATCCCTTCGCACTTGGATCTCCTTAAGAATGTTTTTCTCGTCTTTATGTCGAACTGAAGATCGAGTCATATTTATAGTCGGATTTCGCTTCGATAATTAGTTTCGTGTCGAAAGATTGGACTTACTAATTCCACTGTGTTGTCCGAGGGATAATAGTACAAGTAGAATTTCTTGAGAAAACTGGCCACTTTGTCGTACCATTCCGCCTCGAAGATATACCTCTCATTCTGATTCACCGACATTATTGTGTGCCTCGTGCAGTTTCCAGTGTGATCCTGTTTCAACAGTACTGTTTACTATTTAACAGCAATGAATTACTCATGTTACTGCCTGGCGCAACTGTGTTATTGCCGTCGACGCTGCAATTCAGTGCACTTGTCAAGTGCCTGGTTCATACATATGTTCCGTTGTCATGGTAACGGAATCGCATCCGGAATCAGCTGATTGTATTTCGACCGCCCTCTGCAATCAGATTTTTAGTTCATAAAAATATCAGAGATGCAAAATGAACAAGAAAGTTACAATCGGGAGAATAGGCATGTCAACTACCAATTTGCCGAAAAACTCTGCCAAATAATAGTAAATAAAATAAATTTATTGAGCCGAGCAGCTCCCGCTAATGACCCGACTTTGGTAAGTTGGCTCCAGCTCTCTACAGTTGGTAAATCAGAGCACGAGAGATCGTAACTGGGGAACTGACGCGAAGCAGCGCGCATTTCTCAGTTGGTAGGGATGGTAGATTTTTCCATTTCTACTTTGTGCTCAGCTACGAGTTTTCAGTAATAACTCTACTTGCACCACGCGCCTTTCTAATACAAAATCTTCCTCTCGCAAGTGAAACGAAGAGAACATCCACAGTGCCAAGAACTAAACCAGCAATTGGATTTCCCGAAATTTATACCCACAGACACACTAAACCCTGCGCCTGTTCTCCAGGTTTCCGGAATTGGCCAATCTGCGAGAAACCCTGTTCTCCACATCGAACTTCATTAGCCGACGAGGGGGTGAGGGGCGAGGGTGTCGAAATCGACCAAGCTTGCCTTGGTAACATAGACAGAGGCCATGCGCCCCGGGCGCACATATTCGCCTGTTTCTGCAATTACCCAGAAGGTTGTGGCCAGTTTGACGCGTTCACCGTGCAGATAGGGGGCGGGGGCGACCTGACACTCGCAGATAAAAGCCTCTCCCGTCTCCTGGACACCGAGGCACACCGTGCAATGCGCACCGACCCCGCAATTACCTTTTATAATTAAATCCAAAGCTCTCGTTTCGGGGGACGAGGAGGCGGAGGTGGCGGTAAAAGAGAAGCGGGGGGAGGCAGGCCCCTGTCTAAAACAGCGGACACGCTCGTAATTGGAATGTCCACATGAGGCTGCTGAAATTCTTGCTGCGCTACTTCCCGCCAGGTAAATCGAGGGTAGCCGACTGGCAATTTCTCGAGCTAACCTCCATCCGAGGGCCAAGTGCGGTGTATCGGCCGTGATTTGATCGGGCGTCTCATTCGATATCGGTATTTTTCCAGGCCTGGCTTTGGAGTACACCCAGGGTGGCACCGTCAAGACTAAGATGATCGATCTGCTGGACCTAACCGCGGAGTAATTAAACTGTCCCTTCACCCTGCTCCTGCTCACTCGAGTGGTCACGCCTGTCGCCACGATTAAATTCATTAAGGATGGACGGGAGACAAATACAGCGCTTTAGTAGATAGGAGCAATTTCGAAATGGTGAGAAGTCGATGAGATTTTGTGGAGAGGTTTATAAATATATTCTGAACTCCCTGACTAAAATTCTGAACATTCCACTCAGTGATTGGAGTTTCTTGTATTGTATATATTAATGATGAGGATTTTTCGAGTGAAACCATAGAAAAAGTACCGAAATAGTTTTCGGAGAGAACTCGGACAAATATGGAAACTTAAAGAAATTTGATTTTCTCTTGGCTCAGGCCTGAGTCACCACCGCGCAGTTCTTTTCTCAGACCTGTACGTAATATTGGAGGAACCTAGAGAATTCAAACCTATTAATACTAATTTTAGAACGATAGAACTTTTAACCCATTCGGTGAAATGTAGTAGATTCACAAACCTCTCCACGAAATTTCAACCACTTCTTAGTATTTTTAAATTTCGCTTAGCAAGGTACTTTGTTTGTCCCCAAGTCCAAACGACCACTCTACCACTACACCGACTACTTATCTCAGGATCTTCTGCTCCCACCTTATCTTCCATTGCTTGTAGTTACATCAAATTCGCGCTAGTAACTTACACAAACATAGTTTTTTTAATTCTTTCCCTTTTCGATAACTATGGCGCGTGTAAGATTGTGCAGCAGATAGTGCATTATCGAGGCACAATTGCTGGAAGGCTGTTTCAGTCTCGGTGTAGTGGTAGCTCGTGGAAAAAGAAGCGACATCTTTATAGATATGTGCACTTGGTGCTCCGGGAGAGCGGGCGAAAGGGAGAGAGAGAGAGAGGAGCGTGGGTGGAGGAAGCGCAATACAGGCAGTCACTTTGCAGAACGGACGTAAGGGCATTAGCGGAGAGCATAAAAGCAGCCGAGCCTGTAATAACCGAAAGTGTAATGGAGCAGTTAGTGGAGACCCTGGAGAAGCTACAGGGCAAAGTTTGCGACGCGAGCGCGAAGCCCTACTACAAATACAAAACCCTGCAGACCCATCTACTGCCCCTTACCAATATAGCCTTCGATAAACTAGGTAAAAGGTACCTCCCGATTAAGATTGCTCGCGCTCTCACACCTCGCCCAACTCAATTAGATCCTTCTCGACGAGCGGCGACGAGTTCCGTGCGCTCTCCTTACTTCCGCCTCCACCTCTCTTTATTCTTCAATAGACTCTAGACTTTAGAGAGCACTTGCGAAAATAAGTGTATTGAGCCGCCCGGCATTTCCAAGCTCCTCATAGTTCCGCGCAGTCCCTTTCCAGGCTAGTTACTTATTCTTCGATTCTAACGCAACTTCAATCGCACTTGCATCTATGTGCGTCGGAGCCTTTGAAAGGCTTGGCAGTTCGAATTTCAAAGTATAAAGATGGGTTGAAGTATATATTCCTGCAGTAGAATGGATCCTGGTTTTAGTTGATTTGATGGGTGATGATAGTAATGTTGGGTCTTTGTGTTCTTTAACAGGTGCCTGACAGGCAGCTCTGACCGAACGTGTAAAGTTTGGGACATTGACAGTGGAGCGGAGCTTCTTACTCTCGAAGGCCATAAGAATGTGGTCTACGCCGTGTCCTTCAACAGCCCGGCATCGTAGGTCTCATTAAATCATTCCTCTGATTATACCATTCATTTGTACTGGGGCCTCACCGGAAGTCAAGGCAGCGTCTTTCTCGTGACGATCTTCCTCCTCTCGAAATCATTCTTCCTGCTACCATTCATTCGCATTCTCTCTGCTCTGGCAGATGTGCTTCTCGCAATATCCCACTGATAATAGAACCAGGCTAATAGAACTATTAGCAGAGTCATCGTCACAGCACTCTTATCGTACATGGCATTAAACTAAACGGGTCGCGCGGGTCACAGATTAGAATGACAATGGGAAAGAAAGCGTCCAATCAGCAGCGTTGCTTTCCAGAGACAGAATCCTGACAGGCTCCTTCGACAAGACGGCGAGCGTCTGGTGCGCCGAGACGGGTCATTGCTTGATGACAATGTGGGGCCACGAGGCCGAAGTCGTCGTGGCCAGGTTCTCCCCCAGCCAGGGCAGAATTGCTACGGGCTCGATGGACGCCACCGCGAAAATCTTCGAGATCGAAACCGGTGAGTGTGTAGGTGCTTGGACGACGAAATGTTTTTATTCCAGTTTAATGGGCGCAACGCTCGCCGATCAATCGGCCGACTGGAAAAAAGGGGGGGTTCGATTGGCAAAACGGGGGAGCAAGCGTGGATGCGAACCGGCAGCGGACGAGAGAAGGGGGCAGATGGGTGGAATGTACTCTCTGTGCACTTTGATATTGGAAAATCGCAAGCGGCCGTATTAAATTCGACAGGTCAAGAGCTCGGCACGCTCAAGGGCCACACGGCGGAAGTAATTGCGCTCCACTACAATGACGACGGGAATCAAGTTATAACCGGCTCCTTCGACGCCACCGTCAGCATCTGGGACACGAGAACTTTTGCGTGCGTATCTACCGGCCGGGCGCGCTTCCTCCTCCAATCGTTGTTTAATAAATAGAAGCGAAACTGATAAGCAGACGTACGAGCGTGCTGATCGGACACCACTCGGAATTGTCGAACTGCGTCTATAATTTCGACTGCCGGCTGATCGGCTCCTCATCAACGGACAAGACCGGCAAAGTTTGGGACGCTCGGGCGACCAAGTGCCTAGCCACTTTACGAGGCCACGAGGACGAGCTCCTCGACCTGACCTTCGACAATACCGGCCGGATCCTCGCCACAGCCAGCGCCGATACCACTTCTCGCGTCTGGGACGTCAGCAATAACTTCCAGCAACTGGCCCTGCTCGAGGGCCATCGGGAAGAAGTGTCCAAGGGTAATTACAAACGCAAACAGTCCCGCAGCCACTCGAGTGGCGCTCGAGAAATAAATAAACAAAATTGACGGCGCGAGTGTGTTGATATAATTGCGGAGAATCTCGTCAGTTTGTTTCAGTCCAAACGGCCAGCAGCTCTTGACCGCATCCCTCGACCGCACTGCCAGACTTTGGTCCCTGGAGAGCGGATGCTGCGTGCAGACACTCGAGGGCCACACCGACGACGTGTTCAGCTGCGCCTTCTCCTACGCCGGCGACACGATTGTCACTGCCAGCAAAGATAACACCTGCACAATCTGGAGGTGACTCGACTGGTTTCGGGTGTGCCCCTAGCTCATCCTCCTCGCTCTCTTCGTCCTTTATGTTCTATACTTTTATGTGATCTGAGCAAAGCACAATTCCTTGGGACCCACTCTACTAATACTTAAAGTGGCGGGGAGGATGTTCTGAAAGTGCACTCGAACGCGGGGTATCTGGAGTCGAGTTGTAAAGCGTCGTTACGTAAGTCTGTAAATACGAGAGTAGTGATTTATCCGAATCATTTTTGTACGCCGGTACTTAGTAATAGATAATTAAAGTTTATCTGAGGAACGCTTCACAAAAATCGTCCGAGATCATGCTACTATTATAGACAGCGAGCTAGTTATTCTCCTGTCAGTATCCATCATAATATGAGAATCGTGACGTAAGGAATTCATCCGGTTCTTCGAGAGAACCGGTATTTTACTCGTCGGCTGCATATGATCGGAGGACTCGTCGTCCCAGAAATCAGTCGAGACTAGAAAACGGTCTACGACTAGCCACTGCACGCTGTTCGCTTCTATTCCCTCTCTATTATCATTACGCAAGAACACGGCGATTAAGCTCTACCCTGACCCCGCAGTCGCACACGCTGACCCGCGACGCGTGAAAAATGCCGAAAGAATGCAAAAGATCCAAGAAAGATCGAACTTCGGACACGTTCGAGCGGGGCGTTTGGGCGACTGCCAAGCTGGCGGGATTCTAAATTCAACTTAGTTTACACTCTGCACGGCTTTTCCCCGTGGAAGTGCGATATCCCTCGGGTGCGTGAGTCCCGCAGGAATGCGCGTCACGGAATCTCGCCGGGTGAAAGTAAAATCGGATTTTTGCGGCGACACTCGATTTAACAGTCCGATTCACAGAGAAAGTCCCGGCGAATCCGCGCGTGTATCCTAGATTCCGGCCTCGCAGAGTCGCCCACCCGATCCTTCGAGGACTTTTGACTTTCGCCGTTTCTTTCCATTGGGCTTCTGCCTGGTATTGAGCTCGCATGTGCGTTGGTAGTGGAAAGCGTGTTTGCTTGAAGGTACAGAACAAGGAAGTCGCTGGACTTGTAGAATTTGTGTTTGAAACTAGTCTGGTGGCAAGTAGTAATTTGGGCGGGGTGACTCTCGAAAGAAAACTGGTATTTCTGAAGGATCGTCACGCTTTGAGAGAGAGAGGGAGAGAGAGAGGGAGAATGTGTGTATTGCTGCCACGCGAAAGTGTTATTCCCCGTGCACGATACTCTATATACGCGTAGCACTGTCGAGACTGACTCAGTCGCCGGCTTTAGTCAGCCTTTAGATCTCCGTACTCTCGCTCTACCCGAACACGGTGCCACTTTCGAATGCCGTAACTGCTTCTTCCTTCTAATTAAGTGATCCCCACTCCAACTTCCGCCCCGCAAGTGTCGCTGATACTCAATAAGTAACGTTAGTCCGTGCAGTTGGCAATTAGCATTAACGCGCCGAGTGTTCCGCCGTGCGCGAGAAAACCTCGTGGCTGCAAAGTGGACATTGGAATGAAGTGTTTTTCCATTGGAATGGGCTTCGTTAACCAAGTATGATGAGTTGCGTTATTTAGTGTGTGGCAATAGCGCGGCGATCTTGGGAGACTAGTCCGGACAAAAACGATGCATTGAAAAGTGAAGATTTCGCGTTTAACTTGCTCTTAGCCAAATAAGAAACCGGTTTGTCGATCCTTATACACTCATTATACACTGCGAGAGCCGGAGAAATAAAGGTATGGGAATCCAAGTGACAGCTGTGCTTACTGTTTCGCCTATCACCTTTGAAGGAGCAAAGACCGCTGCCAAGATTAGTCGGTGGTTGGACTAACGGCGAGTAGCATTTCGACGTAAGGCGGCTCATCAACCATCGGCTAACTGACAGCATAAGACAGTGAGTTTGATAAAATAAAAGGAAAGGAGAGTGCGAGGTGAGTGACGCCGGGAAGACGCTGGCCAGAAGCGATAATGCAGCGGCGCTGTCGATGGGAAAAAGCGAACGACGCCTCCGTAATTAACATCGCTGGCTTTGTCGCGGCCGACACTTTCCTAATTAACAATATCGCCCGAGAACGAGAAACGCAACGGACGGACGCAAATTAATTAACGCCGGGCTCGCGTTACCCTAGCACGTTTCAGTCGACTCTCTCACCTCCTCCCACTTCTCATCCTCGCCAGCCTCATCCCATGTAATTAAGCAGCCGCGGATCCTCTCGCAGAAATTCGAACGAGGTCTTCACGAGCCCGCGAAAGCCCGCTCGAACAAACCGGGAGAACGTCGGAGTGCGGCTGGCGGGATTCCTGGTGTCATCGAGTGCGATGCTTTGGGGATCAAGCCGAGTGCTGGTTGGGGAGAGCGAGACACTCTGAACTACATAGAAGGATTTCCATTCGAAGGTGAGTCGACTGCTCAAGTTACATACAGCGACAAAATGTCAGAAAATCGGTTTTTCTTTTTTTGCATTTTTGGAAAAATTGTTTCAAGAATAGAACCTGAATATTTCAATCAAATATCCGAAATATCAATGTTGCACTTAATTTATACAACTTTTTGAAACTTCAGTCTTAATTACTTACAATTGCAAAAAATAGAGAAATTGTTTGAAAGAAAATTGTGTATACCCGCCATTTGGAAAAGAATGGGATATCAAGAAAAGTGCGAACGTCAGTGTATCAACTACCGAGTGCCAAGTCATTGTTATTTCAGACAAACGACCGGTTTTAACAAAATGGAAACAGGTGTACGAATATAGTCGACGGTTTCAGTGTTAATGATTCCAGGCTTTCGAGAGCAAAACGATATCCTGTCAATTTCGCGAAACCTGGTTTCATAGAGCAAACTCGCCGAAACGTGTATAGCGAATATTTTTCAGAGCGATCTACCCCGATAGCCGGTCGGCGCTGCTCTACAAAACATTTCCTTTAACAATAGCAGTAGCCGACAGGGTCGGTCGGTCGGCTTCTTCCACTGATGCTCGAATAAAACTGCTCGCAGCGACAGGTATTGTCCGAGCGAACTTTTCACAGGGCGCGCGAACGCCGGGTAACATTTTCCCGCTTTTTCTCTTTCAAAAAAAAGGAAATCGTGAGAGAGAGAAGAAAGGGGTGAGGTAGGAGATAGAGAAAGGAATTGGCACAGCGGTAGGCGATAAATAAAGTGTCCTATCGAGCGCGCACATGTGCTCCTCGCCGAATCCCACGTGTGGAAGTGTCGTTGGACGGAGGACGCGATTTCGTCGGTTTTCCTCGATAATTGTAAAAAGCCGGAGTTACGATTGAACGTGTGCTACACTTTCGATGGTCGATTTGCCGACGAGGCTCACTGATAAAAACGGCAAATTAGCCCGGCGAGCGCAATTTCTCGCCGGCGATAACGATTATCTCTCGAATAAGCACGTTGCCGCCCGGCAGCGGGACACAAAAACGGGCTTTGCGCCAGAGAGGAGCGCATTTGACACGACCAGCGTCGCTCTTTATCTGTAAAACAGAGAACACAGGACGAGAGTCATAACTCGCAGCGGCGCAGGTATCTCGGCAATCGGCGCAATAACAAAACTACAAAACTCCGGTGAAAAAGGATAGATAAAGTCTGATATCGGCGAGGGACAGATTACGAGATGCGGATGTTGCGTGGCATAATAATGCAATTGTCACTGCGACTACCGATAGGAGGAAAATCACGTGCAGGTTGATAGACAATTGCATATATGCAAGATGGACATGCGTGCATGGAATCGAAAGCTCTCAATTAGCGGCTGAGAAGAGCGAAAGTCTCCTCGCGTGCGGCTTCGCTCTTCTGCCGGCAAGTCGAGCGACATCGATCGATCGGGTCATACTTGTCCTTCGCCAGAGTTCAATGTCGATCGACTATAACTGAAGCTGGTAAAGGCGAGGATCTAAATAAAAAACGGTGTTACGAAGTGATCGAAACCTCCAAGTAACAATGTTCCTCCAATCAATAACAAAATCAACTATATTTTCAGTTATACAATCTTGTATTGCAATGATTGGATTATTAAAGAACAACATTGTTCGAAAATCGAAGTGATGCCTGTTGAAAAGGAAAGCACACAGTCGGACTTGAAAAGCGCCCGCGGAAGTGTCGTATTAAAACTAGTAAAAAGGAGGAAGGTCCGCGGACAGGCGAAGGGGGGAAAGCGGCTGGCGGCAATTGCGAAAAAGGCCGAGTGCTCGCTAATGGGGAAATCGTGTCAAACTCAAAGATAGTCCGCCTCATCGGCAGCTCTCGGACGCCAGATGTAAATTGTAAAGCGGCGCGTTTCCGAACGCCGAAAAAACGATTCTGCCGACTCTTCTTCTTCGCGCCCTTTCACTGGGTCACGTTCGCCAGGCTGCAAACAGAAAAGGAAAAAAATCGAGCCGGGAATTAATTCGTTTGGCGTCGAGCAGCAAAGGAGTACGTGATGGAAGTTGTGATGCTCGAAAAGATTCGCTTTCCGAATGATCGAACCTCCTCTCGGCTGGAAAGAAGACGCATTTCCAGACGAACAATGCAACCTCGCGCCAGCTCTGACAATGACTCGACAATAGATTCTTCGAGACTACTCGAGGAATTTCACTGCATCGGCTGCCTCACCGCCGATTTTAGCGCCGGATCGACTTTATCAGATGCGAGTGATAAGAAAAAGATACAAATACAACCAGACAGACTAGGTCTTTGCATATTCCTCATCGAGATAACATTTTGGAGAGCAATGTGATTAATGACAATAATAATTGATAACACGTCGATGCAGACTTAGTGGCTCATTGATCGAGAAATCGATGGGTGAACCTCCGGGGAAATCGTATCGAGAGTCTCGTGGGAGGCAGTGCACGACGGCGAAGACGCAGCGTTCAAAGACACTTCTGGCAATGTGCATAATCATTTAAGCGCGACACCTATTATCTTGTTACATTGGCCGTCAGCCGGGCCATTACGCCTCATTCGCACCTATCAACGATTGTCTTACGGAGACACGTATCTTTCGCCGCATCATTCGCCCCCCAAGACAGAGCCGAGCGGAATGCTTCATCTTAATTCGCCGAGTGGCAAAGTGTTGCGGGAGAAATCTATGCAGTGGGGAGATGTCAAGAGCGCGAGGATAACCCGAGTTTTTCTCTTTTCCAGACGAGGATGAACGGCGTCGACAATCCAGCTTACGTCGCCCCCGAGAAAACGGTGAGTGAATGCGAATCCTTGGTCTTTCCGGTGCTGCGAGCGATCGAGGAAAGGCTCGATTGTCCCGAGGCGAACTTTCCCGAAGGACTGGAATCCTGGGAAAGGGTGGGATCGTTAATGCAATTCGAACTATTGAATACGCGGCCGCCCCGGGCAAAGATATGTCCCGGGAAGACAGTCAATTTCCCATTCCCCCCGAGGGGGAGCGGCGGCTTTAATTGCTTCGTGTAAAACAATCGGCGCCGCTCGATAAACACGTAAATAGTGCCGGCGATAATTACGTCGGGTAAATAGCAGTCTGAGGCGAGCTGGTAATTACTTGTGATCTTCTCCTTTTGATACCTGGAAACTCAGTGATACACTCGCGACGGCATCGACGGTAATTCGAATAAAGAATTTGACAAACAAAGTCTTAAGCGACGTGTTGTGCATACAGTTGGGCTATTTTTGTTAAACGCTAGTAGAATTTGTGCTACGGAAGCGTTTCAAGCCCCAAGAAGAAAATGATTACATTTTTATGGTATAAAATAAGAACCCCAACATATCTTCTGCCTAGAACCCCCATTGGTCCTAACGCGCCACTAAATACATAACTGTAATTCAAAAAGAGTTTAACTCGCCAATCCACCCGAGAGCAAGTTTTACAACACGAGAGACAGACTTTGATGAAGGGATTTCGAGACTTTCGAGTATCGGCTCATTCGGTGGAGGGGCCGGCTGGAAGGTGGTTGCGAAGGAAAAAGGAGCGCGTGGAGTGTAAACACCGTGGAAAAAGGGGATGCACATATACTTATGAAAATTTTCCGGGCGAGGCCGAGATGGAAATTTCGCCTGTTTGGCGGGCGGGCGCACATTGGCCGCGGGTTGCGGGGGCAAAGCAGGTGAAACGCCCTGGGATATTGCTGTTGTTTATTCCCGGCGGATATCGCGCGTGCGGAAGGATACAGTGCTGGGCGGGCGACGCTGTGCCAGCAGAAGCCTGCGCGCTCTTATCATTCGCGCGGGATTAACATGAAGTTCGAGGCCGAAAAAGGAACCTGGCGAGAGCTTATCTCGGCGGAAAGGCTCTTGTCATCCGGGAGCCATTTCATCGGGCTACTTTATATATTAAAACTGCTTCCGGCGCATCCTCCTTCAGGACTCGCACCCCTGACCCTTTCATTGTCACGTGTTTTTTGCATGCACAGACCCTCTTTGTTGGGTTGGTTAACTAAAAAATGCGATTTCTGAAAGCGCAGGTATAACATTCAATATTATCAGAATATATTTCACCAAAATTTCATATAAATGTTGTACGATGATGGAACCAGAAATACTATTTTCAACTGATTCCTCGAAGTACGTCAGTTTTTATACTGAAAATTGTCGACTTACAAAGAACTGAGGAAATTTGGCGAAACTCGACAAAAGCGAGCAAATAGGAGCTTTGCGTCGGTTTCGATTCTTCAAAGGTTTCCAACTCTCAAATCGCCGGAACTCTTTCGATTTTCCCCGATTAAGCGTACTCGACTCCCTTTCACGGGCTCCGAGCAGGGAAAGTTGCACCGCTCTCTTGAGACGGCGAAGCCAGCGGCAGCCTGCAAGATTGAGAAGCACAGTAGCAACAAAGGAAGGTGGGCGTTTACCGTGAAACTAGTATAGTCGGGTAGCCAACAGAGCCAAGCGGCGTATAAAAATCAAATCAGATTCCTGTGTGAAGGCAGAGTTCCGTGTTGCCCGCTCAATGCCTGGTACAATAAGCCCACGGTATAAACTGATTTCCGGGGGAGCTTTTCCCCCACTGAGTTGGGATCTCTCCCGGCGAGCTTTCGTTTAAAAAAGGCTCCGGATTGCCGGCGGAAACAAGCCGGCTGACTTCTCGAAATTCCAAGGGTGCCGGGAGACTGCGGGGGGAAGCCACTGCCCGATTGAAACTGCGGTCGAGTGTTGCCAGAGGCTGATATTGTTATTGCAATAATCATTAGTGGATCTCTGTGGGCGGCACGCGCTTGCAATAGTTCATTTCCGCGCTTGCGGCGCCTGCGGTTGATGCAGACTGATTCGATTGCATCCAAATTCCCGGAATTCCTTCTGCCCCCGTTGAGTTAGAATTTTTCATTCGACCGATCGCCAACCATTGATTGCGATAAAAACTATAGGTTGATTCACTTGCCTTTGAGATTCATCTGCTGTTGAGTGCTCACTATCTGTATCTCCACCGAGACTCGTGATACGCAATGTCTAACAAGGGTGGAGCACTACAATACATAGTAATTCAAAGACAAGTGATATACAACCCAAATTGATCTCGCGGAACAATTGAATCCCATGACTCTGTCGATTACACACAAAAAGGGAAGAAATTGACCCAGCACCCTTATCACTCAGTGGGTTTCCAGGTCACTCGCGAGAAAATCGTCAGTTGGCCTAATCGGAAGAAAAAAGTCCCTAAGGCGATTCTCCCGCTAATCAAGCGGGGAAGGGCGCGCGTAGATGACTGGACCCGGCGGCGAAGTAATTACCCCCGAACGTCGAGGCGCGCCGAGAGCTTCTTCCAACATTAACAGCGTGAAGTCGGCGAGAAAGAAAGCGGGCAATCCGACCGTCCGACAATACGGGTGTCAGGTAGCTCGAGCACTTCAGCTGCTCTTTTCTGGCCCTCTCTCTCTCTCTCTCTCCTTAATAAAAAAGGTTCCAATTCCCCTGAATGGGTTGGCAGGGCCCGCTGGGAGTGGTGGAAAAACGGGACGAAAATTCCGAGTGATCTACATATTTCAGAGTCTAGCGTGGTGGCTCTCTCCCTCTCTCTCCCTGGCGCCGCGCAGTGGCGCACCATTGTTATCCCTTGGCTTCGGTGCTATCGGGGAAACGGCGAATGAGGCGGTTTTGTGGAACAGTGCTGCTGGCAGCATCCCGTTCCTGCCGCTCCTCTACGCTCACTCTCAGCCTGGCTGTGCCTCTGCCTGGTTGGTTCTCCGGCTGACTGCCTGCGGGCCACGATTGTGCCGCAATTACGAGGAGTAGCGGTGCACCATCGTGTAGATGTCGAAGAGAAAAATAATGGGCCAGGAGAGCGGGGCGCGCTGGCCGCGGGATGGGGCGAGCAAAGAGGAAAGCTTTCGAGCATTGTCTGAATTAATGGGCCGTGCCGAAAAAAGGACCGAGAAACAATAAAGTGCGCCCGCACCGATTATTATCGTTCCTATCCAGCATCGAGCGCGCCGCACCCTCGTTTGTAACCGCAATGACATCCTGAAGAAGAGTTGCCAGCCGAGTCACGTGCGGTGCCTCCTCGAAAACCGCATGGCTCTATCTCTCATTAAGATTCGCCTTGATTATCCTTACTTTGCCTCTCCTCTCAAATCATCCCCGAATGATATTAGATCGTCGGTGGTTTCCTCAAGTTTCTTGGACTCTCCTTGATGGTCCCGGATCGTTCTCCATTATTCCAAATCACCACGGAACGTCTTAGACTTCGAAGTTACCATCGACACAACTTAAACTGGTCCGAACTCTCCCAGACTTTCGCAACTTCGGAGCTGAACTTTTATCACCTTACTGATGCCTCTAGTTTTCTTTATGGTGCTACTGTTGAGCGTGCACTGTTAATACAAAGTAATGGACGGAGTCCCATCAGGCACCGGTGGAAAATGGTTGTTGGAACGGCGATGGCGCACTGTACTCCGCGCGAAACTCGGAGATATCCATGGGATCGGGCGAAGTGCGCTGCGCGCACAATTGGCATCGACAAGCATTCCGTCGAAAAAGAGACAAAAGGCCGCGCGGAAAATGGCAGAGGAGCCGCCGTGCAACAGTGAAAGAGGCAGAGAGAGTGCGAGGGGAGAAGCGGAGAGACTAGCCGCCGGTGGGTTCATTAAACCTGACCGATCACGTAGTTCCGATTGATGACGGCGGCCAGTCGATTCCCGGTAGATTTTTCCTTCGACATGCCAATGACGCGACAGGCACAAGTAGCAGCGCTCGGCGCATATCGTCGGGGAGAGTCTGCCGGCGGCTCGGGAAACAGGCAAACCACCGGTGGCTCTTGTTGCTCGGATTCGTTAGGCGCGCGCTCGCTCGACGAGCCGAGCGAAACGAGCATCGGAAAATCCCGGCTTCTTCCTATCTCGAGCCCTGTGACGAGCAACTAAATAATTGCCGGCGGATCCGCGAAATGCCGTCGGACGCTCTGCTGGCATTGGTTTCGAATTAACCAACTGTGGTTGACGCATTCCCTTTGTGCCACCGCGAATCCAGTGCTGCCAATTTGTGAAAAGGGCCTCGCTCGTAGGTCTTTCAGTGGTTTCCGACCAGAGCCGAATTTAGCGAGCCAAAGAGCTAAACATTCTTCTAAGCGGTGTAAATGTTCAACCTGGGGTAAATCTCAAAGAGTTCCTAAGAAACGTGGCATCGTATTTAGCAAGAATCCGCCGGTAACTGGATGTAACTCCGAAGGCAAACGTCGCTGAACCCCGTTAAAAAGGCACCGACTACAAGCCCCGAGATCCTCTGTCTCCCGAGCGAGCGCGACGAAATCCTCGCCGGGCGGAAAAACGTGCCGGCATAAAAGGAGAGCGCGCAGCGCGCGCGAATATCGAACGTGACGGAAGCGCGTACAAAGGTCTTTTGAGGCTCGTTTTCATTTCGGAGCATGCCGGCATGCCAGCCGAGCCCACACACACATAGGGAGAGAGAGAGAGAGAGTGAGAGAGAGGCGGCGGGGTGCGACCAGCAGAAGAAGAAAAAAGGCGGGCGCGCGAGGGTGGAAAAGGTGGTGGCGATGTCGGGCGGCCGCGGTGCTGTCGAGGAGACGGGGTGAAAAAAGGGCAGGGGTAGGAAGCGGTGGAAAGGGGGAAGCGAGAGGTGCGCAAAAGTGTATTCCATTACGGCCGCCTCCGGTAAGAATATCGCCGGCTACGCTTCCCTTCCTCCGGCCTTCTGTCTCTCTGCTTTCGGCGATCACACCGCAACCACCGCAGCCGGGAATATTTTATGCCGCGACGTGGACCGCGCGCCTCTTTTCCCCCCTCGCCCACTCGCCTACTCACCCTCCGCCCTCCGCCCTCGAGACACTAACGAAATGCGGAAGAGGAGGCCGCGTGGGACCCGCGCAGACTTAATTACAGCGGCTGAGCGACATTAATCACCGGCCGGACGGCAACTAATAAAGAAGAATGCGGATAAACAAGCTTCGAGAGGCGCAATATGCAAATTTCTACCAATGTTCCGCGCGTCAGTTCCCATTCGCTTGACACACATATTTCAATGCCAGCCGCGGCCGGGCAGTGAATCTTCATTGGAGGGCTGCGCGTTCGGCCAATTTTTCCATGAGAGAGAGCCCGCGCGCGTGTAGGTGTTAATAAATTCAATAGGAAATCATTGAAAACTTCCTCTAAGCAAGGAGGAAGGGCCCACCCACGGGGCTCGCCGACCGGTGACACGCGCCGATGTTTGACCCCCCTCGATACGCGCGCGCGCGGACAATGGCACACACGCACACAAGCGCGCGTGAAGTGTACACTTGAGCCTCTTCTCACGGCATTCTCAAAAACGATGACCCCCCTGTGTACATTGTGCGTCGGGGGGAAACGATGTAGTTCACGCGGTCCGGCGATCGGCACCGTTCTTCTACATTTGGTAATCGTGCCAATCGATATCAGGCGGTTGCTTTCCCGCCATATGCACAAGTTCTCATATTTGCCCCATTAAAAAGCCCGGTTGGATTAGTGCGAGTGGAAGATCACCCTTTTGTAGAATATTAGTATTTGAAAGCGTAAGCATCGTTTGGTAGATTTATTTAATTGTCAGTAGTTTATCAAGCTTCTAAATGAATATTGCCAAAGTTGAAACTTAGACAAATCGCTTTCTTGCTCCTGAGAATGGATTACCCCATTTCATCAAAATCATTGGGCCCGTTTTCAGGATAAAGTTTAACGATGAAATACAAACTTGATACATTAATCCTTAGAGATGGAACTACTTCAGTAATCAAGGTGAAAGTTTTTTATCGATCGAAAGCCGCTACACTTCGGGATAAATATATACTAAGCTGTCGCACGCTGTACTATATTTACCGTACCACTTGGCGCGAGACTCTACCGAGTCTGCTCCTGATAACTAGCAGCGCGTTGCATACCAGGCAAATTAGGCAATAGCCTAGGGCACCTATTTAGGGTGGGAGCCAATTTTCTTTTAAAGAAAATATTAAACGCTAGTGGGTTTTGTGCGACTGAAGGGCCTTCCGGTTCCAAGACGGAAGTGTTATAGAATCGAAATTCCAAGAAAATGATTACATTTTTATGGTATAAAATAAGCGTCCCACACTATCTTCTACACAGAACTGTTCATGGTCGTAACGTGCCACAGCTGTTAACATAGAGGAATCGCTCGTTTAATAGTATTTGTCATATACAAACGAAGACGCATAAGTGCGTGCATATGTTAAAAGAGCAACCCCATTGGCATGGTGTGCATCATCCGCAGACAAAGCATAAACCCTTGGACGAATCCCGCGTGCTGATGGCATGTTCCTTTTATAATTCTACCTGACACGTGTCACACTCCCCTTCTCCAAGCTAATCACAAACTCTCCGGCAGTTTGGTCCCGGCAAATTTCCCCATTTGAGGCTCGGCCGTTTATTCCAGGCATCCGGTATCGACGTGTACCGGACCTCGTCGAGCGGCACGGGCGTACAATTGGCCGAGGTAGCTGCGAATGCAGGAGCACGCGCGAGGCCGAGTTCGCGCGCGGCCGAAAGGCGGAAGCCGTAGATCTTTATTAAATCCACGAAATTTATGTGTAAGCGGTCGCGTGGCACGCAGAGCGTGTGTGTCGAGCACCGGCCCTGGGCCCGAAAGGGTATTTATCCCCCTCCGCTTTTCGAGCGCATGATCCACGCACGTTTGCTTCGGGCAAACGAATCCGGAGCTCGCCGAGCGGCGTGGACACACGCTCCTCTCGCCCCATTGTGCAAACCTCATGCACGTCCGTTCGCCACCCCACTAGCCCGCCCTCTTCTATCGGCTTCTCCTTTCACTCCACCTTTTCTCCTCGCCGACTGCGCGTCGCCGCTCGCATCCGAGAGAGAGGGAGAGAAAGCCAGAGAAGTTGGCAGGCCTGGTCAAACAAATGATTGCTGAACGGCTGCTTAACGAACGGGAGATATTTAATTTGTCACTGAAGGCTTCGTGCAGCCTCGACGTTTAATCCGCGAGCGTCCCCTTGTTTTCCGGGGCCCCGGCCTTTGATACGTAATTGTAATTTCTGCTTGTGCCCGCCTACACTCTCACCCTCCGTCGCCCCCGTCAAACATTGCCCACCACCCACACACACACACACGCGCGAATCCAGTGTCAAGCTCAAAAAATGCGCTTTGACCGCGCGGCTTCCCAGCGACACGCGCCGCGGCCAAACACGTCGAAAGAGAAATGCGCCGGGGGAGAAAATAACGAGGAGGGTCTCGATTGTCGCCGGCCGCGGAATTCCCGGAGTCTACGAGCACACAAGCTCCGCTCGGCGAAATGTTTAGATGGGACTCGAGTACATGTGTGCGGTACATCCGAGTGGAACCGGAGGGTCCGGAGGCGGCTATGATCTCTCGAGCGCGCCGAGTGCTCCTCGCTCGCGGCGAGATGAGATCTTTTTGCGGAAGTTGGTCAGGCCGCCGCGGTAACCGACGTGGAAACGACGTCGGAGAAGATGCTGGTGCGACTGGGACAGCCCACGCCCTCGGAAGTACCTTTCAAGATGAAAACTCTTTAATTATCCCAGTGACAGGCTGTTATCGCTCGGCCGCACGTGCTACTTTAAGCTTTTTCGAATGTGGTGCGCTCTTTCTTGCTCATGGACACCTGCTCGCTGTAATTACGAGCGGCTGTGTTTCGCAAGGGTGTGATTATGAGACTCGTGGGGCTTTTAGGATTCCAAGACAATTGTTAAAGTGCGCGATTTTGCAAGCTTTCAACCCTCAGAAAATTACGGGTTTCAGATTGTCTACTTTCAAATGATTACATCATTCTGGTATTATGATGATTTTTAATAAAATCGAACAAACGCAATATGTATTGCTATAGTAGTTCTCGTGTAACCGTTTGATTTTGTAACTAAATTGCACAATAAAATTACTGACTATACCGAAGTCCGTGGGTGCTATTCTTCAAGTTCATGCTCCTCTTCCTTCATTTATAAAAGCAGAAAACGAGCCAATGTCTATCATGTGCGCCTCATCAGTGTTTATAGCCGCGAAATTTCCTACCGACTCCTCCATAACCAGTGCATCATTCCTAGTCATCAGCTCCTTGCCGTTGCATCTTCGCACCGCGGGCTCCTTAACTCCAATATTATCAGCGTGATTTATTCGGAACTCTTGGCGTTCGGAGAGCGGCGGGCGCGCACGCCCTCGCTACTAGAGGTACGACGGTGTTATTACCGTCATAAATTCGAAACACGTCCAGCGCGCGCGTGCGGCGCTATCGGTCGCCTGACCTACCAAACGGCCGCCTTAAAATATTCGAAATTTCGCTAGCCGCCGCTAAAGTAATGCCCTCCTTACTCGCTATCACTTATGCATGAACGTGCTCTCGAGCAAGTTTCCTCGAGGCGTCGCGCACCTGCCGCGCACAGATGCTCTATTTACCAGTGGCCGCGTTATCTCGGCGGTTTCTCTCCTCTTTTTCCTCCTAGAGAGCCGATATCATTCTCCCGAGGGCCACGCACGGCAAACACAACTGCGAGTGTCTCGAAAAACTCCTCGTCCAATAGCGTGCCGGATCTCCCTCTCGGCGTCCGCACACGTGTGCAGGTGGTATGCGCGCGTATCCGAGTGAATGGGCTCGATGAATGTGATCCCCGAAGCGACGTCGCACAATCCTGGAGATATCCAGCGGCTCGAGCCCTCGCATCCCCGCGAGTCTGCATTTAGCCGCACGCACAGTGCACGTCGAGTGCGTGCGCGCACTGATTCCCGGACGCGAGTAATGCGTGCCGTATCGCGTGAGACACGCGCGCGCGCGCGCGCGATGGGATGATACGGTGCGTTGTGCGCGGTAATTAACAAGGTTTATTATGTTCGAACGAGCGGGCGAGCGGCCGAGCGCAGTCATCCTTTCGGTCGCTGGCCGAAGCAACAGCTAGTAGGGGTGGTTTATGGTGGGACGCCGCCAGGGGTGGCTCGAGCCACTCGAGAGAGAGGCCGAGGGAGAGAGGCAGAGAAAGGGGCGAGAAGAGGTCGAGCCGATGGGTTAGAGAGGGAAGGGAGACGTCGGTGGTGAAATAGAGAGGGAGCGACGCGGTTGGAGGGAACGGGACGAGGCGCTAGAGGCAGAGATAGAGCGGGGCGCAGTCGGTGCGACGGGGAGGACGATATTCGACGGCGAGGCTTCCGAGAGAGAGGCAGAATGTCTGTGGTAGTAGAAGCGGCAGTGGTAGCGCGGCATACACGGCGTTTTAACTCGCGGGGAAAACTCTGAGAGCGAGCACGAGCTCCCAGTCGCGTGTGACACGCGGCCTTAGTCGGTGCTCGCGTGGCCGCAAGTTAACTACGTTCGTCGGTAATGACTCACTGACTCTCGAATGAGTTCGATCAGAGACTAGCCACTGGAAGATACTGTGGTCTCTTGCTTCCTACTGTCGACCACTCTTAAACGAGTTATACCCTTGACTCTCTCTCTCTCTGTCCCTCTGACTGTCCCAGGACAGGGAGAGTGCGGCGAAGTAAAGGGGTGGATTCAGGGGGTGGAACCGAACCTGTTGGATGGGATCATCGACGCCCGGTGGCCGGCAGTGACACTCCGGACTTTTGACAAACGAGCCTGCGCCAGAGCGGAGCAGCAACACGGCTGGAGCGCGCGCGGAAAAAGCCTCTCCGGGGAGCTGCTCGGCGGTCGCCCCCCTATTTTTTTTTCTCTCGTTCCTGATACAGCGCCAGCTTCCACCTGGAGCACGCGTGTGATTTAGTGCGCGGCACTTGGCCCGACGTCGCCGCTTCTGACAAACGGGGAAATTAGCGATCGGAGTCCGCTCGCCTACCTTGCTCCACACCAATCGCGATTGTTAGCCGGCCGGCTTGTGCAACGCCGGGATTTATCCCGGGAGCGCGATCTCTCGCCCCGAAACTCGATATCGTCGCGCACCAAGTTTGTAAGTGATACCCGCGACAAGCTATCGGTAAATTCTAGCGAGTGCCCCGATGCGCGACCGGTGAATAAAAATACTAAAAAGGAAAGGATCGGGGTCGAGTGGCTAGTAGCTCATGAAGCAAGGTGCGAGTCGCGAATTTATTCCCGGCGGAGGGAGTTGCAGGGGTGAATTATAAAAAAAGGAAGAAACTTGACGAGCTGTGCAACGCGACGTCGAATTTAAACTCGCACTGGGACCGTCGCCCGTCGAGATAAATGTGCTCGGCCGAGATCCTTTTTTTTTAATTCGCCTGACTCCTATTTGTTAGTGGAAGAGGACGGGACACATATTAAGGGGGTTGTCGCGCGGGAGAAAGAAATTGGACGGAAGCGGTGCGGCGTGTAATAAGCGAGGCGTCAAATCACGCGCACGGTTCAGTGACCGATCGGCGCCAGATACGCGATTCCGCGGAAGAGAGTATAGTGGGTGCGTGTGTCTGTGCGACATCGGCGCGCGACGCATGCCGAACTCTTCATTACACATCATTAATAGCGGCGGTGTACATCGGGCGGCGGATGCGGCTGCTCGGGCTGGCTTCGACAGTCGATGCGGAAGTTCGCCGGCTTTGTCGGGATCAGAGGAGAGGAGAGGGCGAATCTAATCAGTGGTAAAGGCGTGATCCGATCGCGCCGCAGGCACGAAAGCGATTTTCTAATGAGAGAGAGAGACACCTCCTCGCCAACCCCTCCGCCTGGCCGACGACCCCGCTCTCCGCGACTCTGAATCTTTAATCATCGGGGAACACACGGAGAGTCCCAGTGACGAGTGCCGGCTTCTACTCTCCCGTAGGAATCACTCGAAAGAAGTCGTCGAAAGAAGCCGCAATTAAAGCGAAAGAAGAAACCCGAGTACTTCCGAAAGCCCTACCAGTCGCACAATAATATTCGTTATCCGAGCCACCGAGAGGACAAAAAGTTCTCCACCCCCCGGAAACTTACTCTCAACCGCTGTCTCAGGGATAAAAAGAGAGTCAGGTGCTCGACTTCCGATGCTTGACGGACGAATTGACTGTGAGCGCCGGGCGGGATTTCTGGCCCGAACTACCCCTCTCCAGCGATGAGAGGAAAGTCGCGCGTAATACTACTCGGCGATCAATCTACCGGTCAAGCGGATGCCCGGCGAGCCACTCGCACCTTCTCCGGCGAATCCTGGCCAGCGTCGCGCCGCTGCGGAAGCATCGTCCCCCATAGTGAGATAAATCGGTAGAGGCAATATGTGCCGCTGAGCTATCACCGAGAGCACCGGAGAGAAACGCTCGGGACACTCCGTGAGAAATACTGGGCATCGCGCGCTGCAAAAATGCCGCGATCGATCTCGGCCCGATAGCACACTGCTGAAACATACCGCCCGACAGACGATTGTCAGCCGATTTCTCGCGAGCCTGTTAAACCTAAGGCAGACATCATGCGGGACAAGTTCTCATTTAGTGTAAGTCCGGAGTATTAAGGTAGTTGGTAGAGAAAATCGCTTTTCTTAAGACTTTCTTCAAAGTTCACATATTAATCTTTACACATTGTTGCGCTCCTGGCCGAATTTGATTGGGCTTGGACGGAACGGTGAATTTGAAATTGGCAACCTTTATACATGCGTCTTAGCCGAACCTGCGAGTCATTCAAAACAAGTATTGAAAAATATAATGAAAATGTGTTGTGGTCAAGTTCTCTCATCAACTCTTGTAAAGATTATTATCTACAAGTTCAAAGAAATTCTTAAGAAAATTGTTTTTTTAACCAATTACCTAAATTAAAATGACAAATTTCCGCCACTGGTTGTTCTACATATATACACATTCTCTGATCACCTCACGAAGAGAGTATCATTGGCCTCTGATGATTTACAGTCGGGGGTGCCGGACATGCACCAGACTCTGCCGAGTTTCCCGGAGCAGTTCAACGACGGTAAGCCGGAAATGAAGGAGGATCCGTCGAAGGAGCCAGAGAGGACGTCGGACAGCATGCGTTGCGGGTGGTTCTGGTTCAAGCCGAAGTACCTGCAGAGATTCCGCACGGCCAAGTGGGCGCTGTTCTGGCTCTGTTGGGCAGGCACCATGCAAGGTACGTGATTAATCTGTCAATTGATTCGACTGGCGCGATGTTATTCCGCTTCTCACGGGAAACGCGAAGGACGTGCCTCATGAATAAGGTAATGGAACGGCTATCGCGATGACTGATCCGACTGCAGCCACTCGGCCGTGCCAATTCTTCCCATGGCAACGCAACATATTTTGATATCGATACCGGCACAGCCCGATAGCATATCCGGGGGCCGATAAATATATTCAGCCGGCGAAGCGATAGTGCGAGGATCGACGCGGCGAATACACACTCTCTCGGCGTAGTAGTACATATCTCGAGGATTGCGTCTTGAGTAGAATCGGCGAGAAGAATCCAGACGCCACTTGACCATACTGTCGGCGACTCTCGACGCCCGACAGCCTCGTTCGCGACAGGCTACATCCCTATTTACCGTGGAATCGAATCGATCTCGAGGCCGAGAGCTATATCTCGATTCTCGACACATAATTCCCGACGTAGCGGTGGTTCGGGGCCACGCGGGATCGGGCAAAGCCTCGACTCGGTGTCGCCGTTTGCCGCCCGCGCTAATAGCCCTGCATTCGAATGCAATTTCGGAGCTTTCAGATGCCGAGACGAGGGGCCGGGGGTGCTCGGGGCCGCCGAGGCCGCCGGAACTCGGGGACGGGTTGAGTGACGATAACCGGAAATCGAGTTTTCCGGACGGCTGCTGGCGGGAGGTCGACGTGCTCCGGGGACCTGGACCACCCGCGACTCGAGAAACGCGATCGTACGAGAGCCGATGTTTGCCACTCTCGCGCGATCCACTCGCGCCAGGGGGAAGATCCTTCGTGTACTGAGGAGTTGGCTTTAAAGAAATGTCCTCCTCGGAGACTCCGGGGACTCGGTGCGGATGATAGAGAAGAGCGTCGTTCGACGCCGGACCATTGTAGAATGAAGCAAATTGTCGCTCAATGGATCCCTCTTGCCCTCCCGCGGACTAAGAGGCTGCAGCTCCTTGCCTGCTTTTAAGCGTCCACATTTACTCGGGTACATATACGTGTGTATGTACATGCGAAGATGTGTATGTAAATCGGCCTGCTGGCTCTCGGAGGAAAGCAATTGGTCCCGCTGCGCTGCGATGGGGGCAGTCGCTTTAATCAAAATTCTCAATCAGCAGGACAATGGGAAGGTGGCCCTTCTTTTCCGGGGAGACAGGCCGGAGAACTCGAGCGGACTCTCCTTGAACTCGCAAGGCCGGCCGCGATTGCAATCGTGCTAATTCGCCGGGATATTTATTAAACTGCTGAGAGAACTGGAAGGGCAAGGGCGATCATAAATCGGTGGAGAACGATCGAGCGCTTAAACGCTTTTTCTCGCTGGCGTGTACCGCGCGCCGAGTGCGGCAGCCGCAGCTAAATTTCCCCGCAATCGTAATTAACCGGGACGATAAGCGCTCTCTGCCTCGAGTGTGCTAATTATCCGATCGGGCTTTTTGCCGCTCCTCTATTGGAAATATGCTTTTTGCCATCTAGCGGCCGGCAGAGCGAGCTCGCTCTGTTTAGGATTCCTCCGGCAAAGGGCTATTGGCAGTCCTTTTTCAAAGGTTTTCCGCTCGCCGGTATGATTGGCTTTCGCACATTAAAAAGCGGCGAGGGGGAGGAAAACGTCTCTCAAGTACCGCGGGACAGAACTAGCGCCGTGCTCGTTAATGGAATCAATCTGCTTTCCACATCCAGCGGGCGAATTCGGCCCATTCAGACTCCACACGCAACTTCCGCCCGGCACTCGAGATTGCCAATGTTCCGCTCGTACTCCGGCGGGCGTGCGAGATCTTATTACCGGGGCCAGACCTAACCCATCGATTAAATGTTTTCCCGAGAACTTTCCGCCGCTCGGGACACTTGGCAGTACACATACACAGATACACAGGGAACGGACCCGGACGCGTCCGGGGATTTAGTTGGCCGAGGAAGTTGCGCGTAGTTGGAGTGGAGCGATCGAACTTTGGAAATGGAGTCACAATGGACGATTGACTCCTGAAGTCGAGTCCTCGAACGGAGGCAACGCCCCTCTTAATCCACAATCAATTTTAATGGCAAATTAGAGTACGAGGGAGAGTGAGAGAGAGTCGACTGGCTACTGCCAATCGGCAAACTCTATTTTTCCCGCGGGCCTCGAATCGCGGCGAATTCGGAAGAGAGTGCTTTCAACTTTCGAGGAGAGTCGGAGGAGAATCGGAGGAGTATAGGCGAGATCGGCTGTGGGATGAAATCGAGTTATCTGTCGTTACAGGAATGGTGGTGAACGGGTTTGTAAACGTCGTTATTACGACGATCGAGAGGAGATTCGGTCTACGCTCGTCGCAGACCGGCCTGATAGCAGGTGGATACGACATAGCTAGCTTCTTCCTGCTTGTCCCGGTGAGCTATCTCGGAGGACGCACGAAAGCCTCCAAGCCCAGGTATGCATCCAAGCAATCTTCTCCGCGAGTACGTTTCATGTATACACGTGCCGAGTAGGGACCTATTGTTCCACCTATTAATATTAATACCGATATCATCGTTGCTCGCCGCGCCGCCTCATAAATATTGATCCTAACGTCAGCCCGAGCGACGCCGAGCGCGAAGCCTTCATTTCCATTCCGCTTCTTTTCGCCGACACCTCGATCATCCTCGATCGATGCCCAACCTCCAATCCGATCTCCTACAACATCCACAATCCATGAGCCCGGGCGCGCGCGCTAAAGCCCCCCGTCGGGATTTGTTGCCGCTAAATACTTATTGGCGGGGGAGGATTTCCACCCGGCTATTATGTCGCCGAGCCCCGATTACGAAATGATATCGCTCGGAATTAACGGCGACTCGGCGGTTCCATTACCGGTGGAATTAAGCTCGTCGCACACTGAATCGGTACGAGGCCCTAAACGGAAGAAATCAGAATTTTTCCATAGACATATTTCGATAGGAAACGGCAATTCTTTTCCATTAAGGCTTGGACTATTCGATTTCCGTTCCACTCGGTGTACGATAAGCTTTAATGGTGGCTGCGAACGTAGTATTTTCGCGTTGGTTCATTGTCAAAGGTATTTCTTCATTGACAGGTACATTGGTATCGGAGTCCTGGTCCTGGGCATTGGCAGTCTGCTCTTTGCATCTCCACATTATTTGGCAGGTCAATACAGGGGAGGTCTGCAGCCGGAAAACATTTGTCACAAGGTGACGAACACGTCCGACGGTTCCGTGAGTCCTCTTCTTCAAATTACTCAAATTATTAGGAAACTAGAAAAATTTGTGCCAATTTTTTTTCGGTTTTTTGCATAAGAATTTTTCTTGGATGCCAATTAATGTATTTCCATCATAAAATATAACAATTTCCTTCATTTTCACATGACTAACTCTTTTGTATAATTACCTGATAAGTGTGTTAATTAAAATACCTGACGTGTATGATCTGTTTTTGCACAGGTATCGTGCAACAGCACCAACGGCCTGGCGGAAGCCGAGCCCTTCAGCGGCTTGTACTTAACCATCTTTCTGGTGGCTCAACTCCTGCACGGCGCCGGTGCAGCGCCCTTCTACACCCTGGGTGTGACCTTCGTCGACGAGAATGTCTCGAAGAAAATGTCATCCGTCTATTTGGGTAAGAGAGAAGGCCAGACATGTTTCTTGCGGCTTTATAAACTTTTTACTCATTCTCGGGGTGATGATCTCTGTCGACAGGTATTTACTACACCATGGCGATAATAGGACCTGCCCTGGGTTACGTCATCGGCGGGGAATTGCTGAAACTCTACACGGACTTCCTCACCCTCGACCCGTCAACGTAAGTATCGCCGCAAACACGTATTACGTAATAAATCGAGGCGGCAAGTCGCAAAGTTGGAGTAGTCGCGAAAACGGACTCGCAATCAAGCACCTCATTCAATCTCCATGTTTCGATGTTTTTCCGCGTCATTGGCGTCGGATTATCTCGATGTCCGTGGGAGCCGGTGAATTTGTCACGGTGGGAATGTCGAGCTCGGCATTAATTGCACGGTTTACGGCCGTAAGAGTCCGCCAGTGGGCGGATGCCGATGGGGACGTAGCGCATAATGGTTGCACCCCCGGAATTCGTCGAGGTCTGCCGGCGCGTTAAACGCATTTCCCACCTTTTTCTCCTCGGGCGGCCGCCGGGTAGGACCACGCGTGTTAGGGTGCGGGCGTTCGCGCGGGACTTTATTAAATTCTCGGCAGGATTTATCGGCTGTTTGCGCCGATCTGTCCGCTGCCGAGCGCGCGCTCGTTGTAGACGGACGTGTGGAGAGAGCGAGCCCCGACGCACCGCAGTGCTCGCCCGGCCGCGCCAGGTAACACATGGAAACAGGCGTGCGTTTCACCGGAATAACTGACATCCGCCGGTATGCAAATACCGAGTATTCCACTCACTTCGCCTCGAGCATTCTCGACACATCGGCACACCGAGAGAGCCGGCACCCGCCTCCACTGCAGCCTCTGGAATTCGCTATATTGACGGGACCATTTTAACTCTGCGCTCTAAGCCACCTTCGCCCGATAAATCCTCCTGTCGTATGTCGCGTCGATCTCCAGCGGGGATCGGCTAAACGAGTCCAAATAAAAAGTGACGCCGACAGAGCCGAGCTCCGATCGACTTTTATAAGACGCCCTTTCAGCGAGACGCACTCGGCAGGTAGACAAGCCGCCGCCCCGGCTCCGTCGGGCCAGAGGTGCGCTCGCCAGGATAAAAATGAGAAGCGCGTGTACGCGCTATTGAATTTTTATCATCTATTTCTGCGCGCCCTTGAGGGGACAGGACGCAGACGAGGATAATCGGCAGAGTGGCGCGTGCCGATCGGATCGATAGCCTATCAAATTAATTCTTTGCCCCGAGCGCACCTCGCTCGCTTCCGCCTACCACCTGTGTACAAAGGACAGTACACACGTCCAGGTGCACGCGCGGAGTCCGCCGGGGTACTTTTCAAGTACGCGGCGACTTTACAAAACGAGAAAGACATGCCTTCGCACGCTCTCGCTCTCTCTGCCGTTAAAAATACCCCGCGGTGCCATTAAAGCGTATAATGGGTCGAGATTAATAGTGCATGTAACCCCGAGGACGTCTGTGTACGTATTCGCGCGTGTGTGTGTCCCACGGGGAAAATGTCAAGCGGTGAGCCAATGTTTGACGATGACGCCGATGTTACCCTTCAAAACTGTCACTTCATCCCCCGACACTTAGGGCACAATCAAGTTCCATTTGTCTACTCGTCTCCCCGTGGTGTGTCCCATGCCCCTTGTTGAGTCACCTACCCTCTCTTTCTCTTTCTCTCCTTTCGAGTCGCTCTCGCACTCGCCTTCCCGCCCCTCGGCCTGCTTTTGCACGTGAGAATCGAATTAATCGCTCGACGGAGCGACCACTTTTTTTCCACTGCTCTCCTGGAAATCGAGTTTCACGCCGGGCGGCCCTGTAACGCGCGCACTCTCTCGCCAACGCCGCCACAGACGTCATGAATCTCACTTAAAACATTGTTTCCCCGGGAGACGGGCGCTGGGGAAAATGTATCTGGAAGTTGGGAGTGCGGCTTGGTTTGCGCTAGGTAACGGAGCTTAACTGCTGATGTGCTGATGAAACAGGATCCTCGAGTTGCCTACTAGCTTCTGCGCGGAATTCTCGACCCGAATAAAAATGCAGAGTTTGCGGGTGTAATCAGATATTCCTCGGCTGATGATGCTAAAGATCGAGCCAGCAAGAAAATTAGTGGGTTAAGAATTGGTGGGAGATAAGTCATTGCCTTCAAGGGTGACTAATGAAAAGTGACAAGCATTCGACGTATACCTCACACTGTAGAGAATATTTTCTTAACGCAAGCACTTTGCTGATGTTCTCCAGTCAATTGACGTGACTGGATTCCGATTGTAAACGGGTTTGGTTAATTACATTAATTTTAATTTTGGGAAAACTTGTCGTTTTCAATCGAAAGATGGTTTTAGTCGTGTTGATTCCTGATCCGCATCAAAGAGACCGTCTCCAGCGAGAATATTGACCGGGGGAATTCCTGGAAAGCAGACGCAACGGCACAAAACGTTCATCTCCCCTTGGCCGATGGTGACCCGCGTCGCAGCGGCGCGTAGCGTATTAATATCACGGCGCGCACTCGTCGTCCGAAAGGTCGTAATCCCCGATCGACTCGGAAAAGGGAAAGGACTCGAGGGGGTGGCAGGGGCTGGGCAAGAAACCGAAGAGAAGAAAGCTCCAGGACGCCACGAGTCCACAACAAACGTGGTTAAGTCGGTTTAAGGGATGATCGGCCAGTTAGTCAGCCGTTTCCTAGTAATCAATCAGCCGATCGAAAGCAGCCTCGCCAGGGAAAAAATGTGCCACGCCCACTCCGCCAGGGTAAACCGGCTTCCCACAAAAAAAAGAACCGGTAAACCCCCTTCAACCCCCGCTCGAAAATCCTATCACTCGAAGAGCCGTAAAAAAAATTAATAGCCAATACGGACTTGATCGTCGGAGTACTAGGAAAGCGCAGCCACAATTTCCCGATCCCCCAACGCGATTCGTGGCCGGCCTGGAGATATAATCCGACAGCGGCCGCTTTTAAAGGGATTAGCGCGATCCAATCTTTCACAGAGCCGGAATCACAGCGCCGTTTGCTACGAGAGGAGGAACAACCTGCTGCTTGCTGGTGCTAACAATATTCCGGCGAACGCAATTACAATTCCGCCGGCACTTGAAGCGGAGGGCGGAGGATACCACACAGGGGCAACTACTCGTGTAACGACTGATACACGGAAGGTGGTATGCGCCTCGACGCGTATGTGTGCCACGTTTAATCTAGCAGGCAAATGAAAAGTTTCCTGAACACCGTCGGCTCTGCCGGCAGATGCTGCTGAGAGATAGAAAGAGAGAAGGAAGGAGACGGGAGTGTGGGCCGAGGGGTGGAAAGAGCTAACTCGCACTTGCCGCCGCCCGCTTTTCTTCCGACTACTTTTCTCAATTTTCCGCTCTCTCACTTTCGACATTCCGCCTCCGCTCGGCCATTCTCGTTTCGCCGCGCAAAACAGCGCTCTGTGTTGCCCGCGTACCAGGAAAATTGCCGGAGTTTCCAGCCCGAGTTGCGGAGGCCGGCTCTACCAGTAGAGTGTGAAGCCACACTGGCGGGGCTTGGGTTGATGTTCTGCTCGGGCAATTAGTCCGGAAAGTTGGGTGGCTCGGGGCCGCGGCGAGTTACGAATTTTTCGGCCTGGAATGAAAAGCGACCGCGTGCAAAAGGAGCCTCGGGCGAAAGCAGCCTGATTTCGACCTACTAGCCCGAAACCAGGCCGAAATAACACCACGTCGAGATTACAGGCCTGTAATTGCTCCGCGCCCACAACTCATTACTCCTTTACCACTGCGCGTGCCAAGGCAACACCTGGCAGCTTGGCTCGCCGACGGAAATTGCTCTCATTAAATATTGTTACCTGTAATTGAGTAGTAGGAACGAGCTCTTTTTAAGTGAGAGATGGGACGTTATGATTTCAGAATCGGCATCACACCGGACAGCAATGTATGGGTGGGAGCCTGGTGGATCGGATTCCTGGCGGCCGCAGTCATCTGCTTCGTGATTGCGATTCCGATACTGGCATTCCCAGCGTCATTGCCTGGTACGATCAACAAGAGAGATCGTCCTCATCTTCCTGAACAGCGTACTAAGCGGAATTGTCGGCACTTTGGTTGCAGGCTCCGAGGAATTGGCGAAGGAGCGTGTTTCGGAAGCGCACGAGAAGCCAAAGCAATCGACGTCGAGCGAAACCGGGGAGGCCTTTTCCAAAATACGCGAACTGCCGCGTGCTTTGACCGAGCTGCTCGGCAATCCGGCATTTTTCATGCTGAACCTAGCAGGTGCCAGTGAAGGCCTGCTGATTGCTGGCTTCGCCGCCTTCCTACCGAAGCTCATTGAAAATCAATTTAGCGTCAGTGCCAGTTCCGCCGCGCTCTTGATGGGTGGGTATATCGGAAACTTTTACTAATAATCAATCAAACCGATGCCCCGACGAAATTCCACGCGGACGATTCACAGCGGCCCGCTTTTGCCCGGAACATTGATCAGCGGGTGGTTGAGTGATTTGTAAAAGTGGATTGTACTCTTGCAGGACTGGTAACAGTGCCGGCGGGTGGCGGCGGTACTTTCCTCGGCGGGTATCTCATAAAGCGATTAAACCTGCCTTGTTCGGGCATCCTGAAGTTCTGCCTCCTCTCCACGGCCGCCTGCATAGTCTTCACCCTCTGCTTCGCCCTCAACTGTCCGAATCTGGACTTCGCCGGCGTCACAGTACCATACAACCAGAGCAGGTACTTTATCTATTCCATCCTCGACCTTGCAAGCGCCAGGCGGAAGCTTAAGCAGCTTCCAAATTCCGTCTAATCCAGACATGCTCTGATTAACCCGTGGCCCACATTTCAGGAAGCTCTTGTCCTTGGAGGACACGTGCAACAGCGGCTGCTCCTGCTCGAGGTCCGACTTCAACCCAATTTGCGGGGTCGATGGGATCACGTACTACTCGCCGTGCCACGCCGGTTGTTACCGGGAGGTTCCGATTAACGACGTTAAGGTGAGCCGAGCGACGAAACCGTCAGTGGGTCACATCATCGACTGATGCGTTTGATGATGCCAATAACAGTCCTAACGATCGTAAACCATGTCATTTCGCAGGTGTACGCCAACTGTGCCTGCATCGATGCGCTGCCGAGGAACATGACGTCATCTCACGCAGATGAGGTGATCTCCTATCAGGCGGTGAATACAACCTGCAGCAGCTCCTGCAACCTGCTCTGGGTGTTCATCGCCCTGGCGTTCTGCAACATGTTCATGACCTTCCTCTGTACGATGCCCGCCCTCTCGTCGACCCTGAGGGTCGTCAGGGACGACCAGCGCTCGTTCGCCCTGGGTATCCAGTGGATCAAAGTGAGAATCCTCGGGACCATACCAGCCCCCATGGTGTTCGGCGCTCTGATAGACGACACCTGCATCCTATGGAATGAAACCACCGAGGGCAGGGGCGCCTGTCTCGTCTACGACAACTACTATATGAGCAGGTCCGCACTCCAGGAATCTTCTTTCTTCGCTTCGCACGAGGATTATAACTTGTACGATGATCTCACTGGGGTTCTGGGCGTGTGCGTTTGTTTTAGATATATGTTGGCTCTGGCGTTCATTGGTAAAGCTGCTTCTCTGCTGTTCTTCTTCTTGGCCTGGTGGACTTACATTCCGCCGAAGGGTGGGAGAGCCGACCGAAATTCCCAGGAGGAACCCAGTGCCACCCTCATGCTGGACGACACGCCTCAAGAGGCGCCGACCACACCCGCCACTATAACAGCCATGATCGAACCGTAATTGGCCGTCGAACTACTTCCTGGTTCTTCTAGGACGATCGGCAAACATCCCTTCGCTCCCAACGTGTACCTTTGTACTTCGATATTCTCTTGTTACATGAATCGAATATGTGGGGAAAGTGTGGGGACTCGTAATGGTGCACGCTTTCCAGGGGGATCGAAGCGAGCGCTGCCGGATGCTTGGCGTAAAGACGAGAAATAGGTGAACTGACAATGAGGGCACGCCGCGATGCCGAATGCGAAAGGTGGCGAGCAAGTGCACTTGTAGTGTTTACATATAAAGGAATTCGATACGCCTCCGTTCGCGTTGACTTTCGTATTCGACTTCGACTTGACAACGGAGGCGCCGAGGGAAGCGACTTGATTCACTTGTATTCATAGGAAGATATTGCTCCCAGACCCCATTAACCTCTACTGTGTGATCTCAATGTCATTTCCATTGGTGTAATGCTGTTTTTCTACCCCCCTCCCCGTATTTACTGACGGTCAATTAATCCTGTTGCTATTAATGACTTACCGCCTGCGCAAAGTCGCGATAAACACGCGAGGGAGAGGAAGTCTGTATGGATTTGACGTATATTTATAGAAGGCAAACGTGTACCGAATGTTCTCGTTTTTCTATGTAAAAGACCAAACAGTTGTACTCTAGTCTGACCAATCCTTCACTCGACAAGTCGACACAGCAGCTCCCGGGGCAATGTACAATTTTCTAAATACTCTAGTGGCAACCCTGAATTTTTTCTACAGGAGATACGACACTTGCATGTGCTGTCAGAGCGCGCGAGAGTGCGATTGGTGTTTCGACGTAGCGAATTGTGTAAATGTACAAACGCACCGCGAGGGCGCGGTGATTCGCATCGGTTTCATACGGAGCATTTTCCTGCGCGACTTTTTTAACTGTAATTATTTTTGTTAAGGAGAAATGCTATTATTATGTGTAGCACGTCCATTATGCGTGTCACCAATAAAGAGCCGATAAGATATGTTACGTGAGCCTATTTCTTCAATGACCTTTCCCACATGTTTTAGACAAACAATTACATCATTTGTTTCGCTAGATTTAATCTGCACCCACCTGAATCTCTTGTCAAGTGAAACTTGTTGAGGTGTAGCAGCGAAACTTATACTGATATATGAAGAATGAAGGTGTTTGTCTCCGAGAGTACATACCTCGGTGACAAATGCTGGACGAATGCACACATTTTGGTTATGTTGTCATTTCCTTGCCAGAAATCTGTTATACTATGGCACTTACAGTACACCGGTGTCATTATATACAACCAGTACATTAAGGGCGGGCGCCTCCCTACGAGAATCAAAAAGAGGTGCGGTTTTATGATTTTTTGTCGAAAACGTTATGACCGAAATTCTTAAAAGTTTCTTTCATTTCAACAAGCACGTTTTAGCTCAGTGCTCGTCATTTTTCTATACACAAATAACAAAAATTACCAAACTTGATAACTAATTTGATTCTCAATGATTTCATTCTACTTACATTCCATCATCTTTAAATATTCTGCTTCTACAGTGGCGTTTTTGTTGTCAACAGCACCAAGTGTTTCCAACATCAGGCCTCTTGGTCTAGGGGTATGATTCCTGCTTTGGGTGCAGGAGGTCCCGGGTTCAAATCCCGGAGGGGCCCGATTTCTTTTGCATTTTGTTTATCTTTAGCACACAGTGCGGGTCTCCGAAAAGAAATAGCAACACTAGTAGGAGAAACTAATGCCAAATCTAATCGAATAACCTTAATTGTTATGAAGCACAATGCAGGCAGTGCTACATTGCACTACTGCAGAATGCCTGTAATGCGTTATATTCTAGCACCGACATTGGATTCCGCATCCAATAATGACACATCAAAGAGTTCAATTTGATGAACAAACACAATAATTATGCAGATAATAGACTCACGATAAATAGGAGCAGCCATTCGGAACTATCGAATGGCGCCGAGATATCGACTGACGAGTCAATGGTCTTTCAATCGATAAACAGCTACGTTCAAGCTGAACTTGTTATTATTATGAATAATTGCTCGAATAAATATGTAAAGCAATAGTTAATTAATCAAGTAATCGATATTGTTGTATGAAAATCGGACATTAACCTCTCGTCGAAAGGATAAGTGAGCGACTGTCGATAAGAGTATACCGCGCCACCGCCATGTAGCGCCCCAGCAGGCACTTGCTGCAACCCGCCCGCACTGTAACTCAGTCGTTCATCATTTTAATTACAAACATTACTGTGCCAAATTAGAGTGCACAGTAAAAAGAAAAGCCGCCTGCAAATGAAAGTCGTGATAGTGCTGTTCAAATGATAATCAGACAATGAGTCTAGTGCCTGGCACAGATTGCACCGCGTCGTTATCAATGTTTGCCAACACTGATAAACCAATTTGTCCCCGACACACTCATCATTCCTCATACCTCCATTACACTAATCAAACACTGCATGGTCAACATACACCCCGCAAAGTTACCTCGAATACTCTCCCTTGGTCCGCGCGATTGCGAATTCGGCTCTTGGCAAATCGTCTCAGTACAACTGCACCGAGACGCGCAAGAGTCATTCGCAGGCAGCCGAATCCTTGGCGAAGCTTGTATCTACCTAGCAGCGAAGAGAGTGGTGGGAATCGGCAGCAGTGATTGGGAGTTGGAAATACCGTGTAAACGACAGGGTGTATCAGCGCAGTGACGGTAGGAGTTGTTGCTTCGAAAATGGCGCTCGCTCCTACTCCCACTCGTGAACCAAGATGGCGCGGGTGCGCGGCTGGCGCGCATGCACCAGTTCCTCAATGGTCGGGCAAAAACACAGCTGGTCTATGATCTCCGAGGCAGGCTGACGGTCTCTCGCGCTATCAATGTGGTTTTCGTGAAATTCCAACCGATCTACCGGTCAGATCGAGGGGTCAAGGCGAGGTTGCGCGCGCGAAAAGCCCCCTAACCAGTGTGCCCCCCTCGCATTCGAGTGCTCCAGTGATTTGTGTGTTCGATGAATGTAAGACGGCTAGCTCGGCGCGCTGTCACCACGAGGATTTCTCGCTGCCCCGGATACAAAGGAGCTTCGTGAGCTGCCTCGAGCGTCCTTTCGGTGAGTTGAACCAGGTCTCCGTCTCTCGCGGCCGCGAGCGCCCATTCCGATCGCCTCGCAACAGCCAGCCACCAACTCCTCCACCGTCTACTTACATACATACTTTGCTCCCTCGCCAGTGACCTTTTCCCTTTCGATTTTTTTTCTCTCCTCTCCCTCGGCCCTGCGGCGCACGGATCTCTCAGGCGCGCTGCCTCCTTCCTGCAGCCCAACAAAGAATCCTTGGATATCGCGAGGCACCCACGCGAATCGAGCCGAGTGGAAGAGAGCCGAGGCGCGCGAAACTCGGCATTGACCAATTCGAGCGGACTCGTGTCCCAGTAGTTTGGGCCCGGAATCGTCAGCGTAAATAGGTCAGACAAGCGAAGCTTTCCGCTCGTCCCGTTCTCGGGCCCTCGAGACAGGACAGGAGATGACAATCGCGCCCGCGTTATCTCCAGGCCGCTCATCCTTGCTCGTTGCTTGTTGAAGCAACCGAGTCCGATCGGATGAGAGGGCTTTGTTGTCGAGCGCAGCACGCTGTGCAGCTCGAGGACCAAACCTTCTCTCTCTCTCTCTCTCCGTCCCTCTGTCTCTCGGAGCATCCAGATTCTTATCATGCGTCACGCAACGTACGCGTGTGGCAGAGCCACGGTAAACAACGAGGCACCAAGGGAGTCCACGTTGCCGTCTCTGGCAGAGCGCGGCGTAGCGGCAAGCGCGCACTCGGATTCCTGGTAATCGAAGGAGGCCCCAGACTCGCTGAAAGAAAAAGCTTTCCTTGTGGTGGTCCGTGCGTTTCACCGGAGGCCCGCAAACACAGCTGCTGCTCAAGTGAATAGGCAGCGAGGAGTTTATCGGCGCGGGTTTATCTGGCAGCGAGGTCTTGAACCTCTCTCGGGCGCGACACTCTTTCGGGAAAAGAGAGCACCAGCTGAGAGGTAGGAGGCCCAGCGACCTTGCTGTGCGAGACACCGTTGCTTTAAGCGGAGCGCCAATTAGCCGCATGCTCCTGCTTAATTAGCCGCGACACCAGCGACGAATAGCTCTGGGGCTCCGAGCTACGATTCGCTACTTGGCTAAACAAAGCACTCTTTTCTCCTTGATTCTCTCGTAGCCCTCGCACTCGGTTGCGTCTTGGCATTCCCAGCTATCTCCCGGCGGCGGTCGGCTATCGGTGAACTTCGGACCCTTTACTTTCGACCTCTCCGCTTTTCCCAGCATCGATCCGGCGCCGCGCGCTCTTGCACCTATTACCCACTGCGCCAGAAGCCGCTTCACCTTGCCGATCATCCTAGAGACGAGTTTCCGTCCGTACCTTCCTCTAGGCGGCGCGCGGGGGGAGAAAGGGTGGGGAAGGCAAGGCAAGGCCCTATGAATAGAAAAGGCAGCCGGCAACTGCCGCATTCCTCGAACCTGCCGGTCGCCTCTCTCACCGCGGCGGACAGCTGTTAGCGGGGCCGACCGGGCAATTTTCGCATTTATAATTAACCGGCTTGCCAGACATCTCCTTGTTAGGGTTAGCTGGATAGTGGAGGACCGGCCGTAAATCATTGCACCGCGATATGACGGGGGAGGATCGTCGGGAATGGCGACCGACTGGCGACGTTTATCATTCGAACGGCGGCTTATGATATAATCGGGGAAAAGGAAAGTCGTGAGATTGTTGGACGCTCGTCACTGACCGAGGAAAGTAGTACGGATTATGTGGCCGGCGATAGTACGCTCTCTCGGTGTCTCTCTACGAGTTAATCCGCTGCCAGGATAGGCTCCCGGATTTAGTACTGTCGACACTCGTAAATCCCCGGCGCGCACATGCATCGGGGGAATGTCGCGAGCCGAGAGCCGGCGGTTTGGCAATCGGCGATCGAAAGTTTTAGCTTCGGACACATTGAAATTGAGAGTCACGTATATCAGCAGAGACGCGGCCGGTGAGAGAGTGAGAGGCCGAGAAAGAGAGAAAAGGAGAGCACGTGTCTCGGGACTCGAAATAGTCGGCCACCGATATCGCTCTCTTCAGGTTTCCCGATCATTACATCATGCAGTTCTCTCCTGCGCGGCGGCCGAGCGATTCTCGATTGGGATTAGCAAGCGAGCGATCGCATTGTGCTCTCGGTGGTCATGAGCCAATTCGCGGGGCCCCGTCTACGCGGCGGGGACCGCGCAATCGTTTGTTGCCGTTGGACTTTCACGGCTGGCTTCTCCGCCGAGCGACAACTTACAGGCCGCGGCCGCGACAAGTTAGCGGCGCGCGGAGGAGAAAAGTATTGCGGCAGGAAGTCCGGGTGCGCGCCTCTATCTCGCGGTGGACAATGCGAATATCATAAAGTGGCGGGAGAGCGCATACTAGCACCGGCTTTAAAATAAACCAGCCCGAGTGCACCCGTTCTGCCTGTCTATCCGCACTATTAAAAGCACCGGGCGATCCTCCCAGGCGAGCATCGCTTTCCTTTTCGAGAGCCTCCCCGGTGACCTGAGACACTGCGAGCACGAAGCCATAAATGTACATCGACCTCCGCGAGTGATTCTCTCGTGTCTCTCGAGAATCACTGTCCTCGCTTTCGTACTGGCCGTCCTTGGATGCGCGCCTGGGCACTTTGTCGGCTACTCGGCTCGAGGTATACCTATCCCGGAAGTGAGTTGCTCGACAGGACGTGGCTAATCGGACCATCAAGCATCGGCAAAAAATCACGGAACTCCATTCGAAGCACAGCGCACGAGAGGATTGACGTAGGCTCGCTGTCTATTGGGCGGATTTGATGGCGCTCACGCTCGTAAAAGCTACCTTGCGCAAGGTGTGTGCTCGGGCTTTCCATGGAGCGAGGTTTCTCGCTGCAGGCCGCAGCCCCATAGTAGAGGAGCGAATGATTATTTGATCCTCCATGCGGCTTCCTGCAATATTTCTATCGGCCGGCGCGCAGCCTATTCCGCCCGGATGAAAGGACACCCACTCTCCTATTATGCTCGCTCGTCCTTTCACCGAAGGGCGAAGCGCGCCACCCGAGGAGCACCAGCCGCACTCTCTTCCACCGGGATAATCTATCTTCCCCGAAAGCCCCGATCAAGGATACGCTCGCTCGATAGGCCCGCGCGTTACCAGGCAAAAACTTTCAAGGGTGCTGGGCCTCTTTCTCCCTCGCTCGGCGAGAGCGCTGCTGGGATTTCACGTGCTCGCGGTGCGGCGCGTGCCACAGTGCACACACACACACTGAGAAGCGTCTGTCGCAGGGTGAGAGGAGGATCGATTTTTCGCGTGCACCCGCACCTACCCTACCAGGCGAAACTGAAAGCGAAGGGAGAAAAAAAGGGGCCTCGAGCATCCTCTCCTCTCGCACTTGCTAATTGGACTAGCGACCGCTGCTGCTGCTGCTGCTGCTTTCCTTGGAGTAGACTCGAGCTGATTATTCATCCCGATTCATTTCCTTGGAAGACTGGGCTCGCGCAAAACTTGCGCCGCGCTTAGTATTCATTCTACTCGGACGAGTTTCTCTCGGCGGGCTTTGGAAGTCGCCGAAACAAACTTGTTCTCCTTCAGTCGGCGTGTGATTCTCTCGGGAGGAGGATCAGAGAGAAAGAAAGAGAGAGAGAGAGGAGAATGGCCGATATTAGCCCGCAGGGGATAACTAATCCGAAATTTCCTGCCGGCGAAAACGTAATTATCCTGTATTACAGGGTAATTACCGTTCTCGGTCTTCCCTGAATGCGCGATGTGCTCGGCGGCCTCGAGAATTCAATATCCGTCGGGCGATCGACGCGCTCGTCGATGCCAGCGGCAAATTGCGATTCAATTTCGCCGGCTAATTCCCACGAAATCTGGCGGGGGCCTCGGGATCTGCTCGTGTTTGCCCCGGCGAGATCTTTCCACGCGCTTCTGGCCGCGCTCGAGGAAAGTTTGGTTTCGGTTGCGAGCGAGTCGGCCTGGGCTCGTTGAAGCGACTCTCTTGGCATACATACTGTTCCCCGGAGAAGCTCGCTCGGGCAGGCGTCACCGGGGCTGATTCACTGGTCGTCCGGTACAATGAACCCGGTGACCATTCCTTTGGGAGGCGAGGAAAAAATTGTTTCTGGAAGCCCCTACGATCCTCGAGCCGCTGACTCATAAATAGCCGTCCGAGGGTTTCGAAACTTTGCCTCTCTCTCTCTCTCTCTCTCTCTCTCTCTCCCTCGGTAGGATATGGTGGTAGGTTCACGCAACAGCTACTTTGCGCCGAGGAATCCCAGTGCCAAGTTCCACGAAGAGATTCTCTACCTGGGCGTAGACAGTTGTCTGCGCGAGGGGAGGAGTTCGCTCGGGATAATCGCGGATGGGGAGAGACAACCGTTGCACTACCTGGCTCTAATGACCCGGGAGAAAGGCGAAGCAGGTCACCGGGACCGGGGAATAAGCAGCGTACGCCGAGATCCGTCTGCGCGGGAGTCGGCGAAAGAAAATCGGCATGCACACCGGCCGCCACTAGTTGGCGCGGCTACTTGCTTATTCCATTGAGTCTGCCGATCTAAATTATTCGCCGTCTACAAAAGCGTACCTCGCAGCAGTCGGCGAGGCGGCTGGCCCAGATGTTGCGATAGTCGCCTTTCAAAAGGAATCGTTCCGGCTCAATTCGTACTTTTCTAGAGTTGCGAAATCCGCGGTATACATAGCGCGCTTCTCCGCCTTTTCGAGCGGCTTTAAAGCCGATCGGCAAACACCGGCCTCTCGGTGGTCAAGGGATTTCCTGTCAGCGGCTGTAAATACGAGGGCGTCGATCTAAATACGAGTTGCGGAGTTGCGCTCCATTCCTGTCTGCGAGCCACGTAATACCGGCGCGGCTTTAATATGTTAACCCCGTTTCGCTTAATTACTTATGATTAGCCTCAAGACAATCTCAACTAGGTCTTGCCTCACCGCTCCATGTACGAGGCCTTTGGCCTCAGCTCGCTCTCCCAGAACTCGCCACGACGACGTCTCAAATCAACAACGTCTTCCTCCCCGCCCCCCCTAATAACAGGACCACCGACCCTCTTGGCCAAATCTGACATTTACGCTAGCCTTGCGCAAGTGAAAGAGCCATCGGCAAAGCAGAACCGTATTTCTGCACTTTTACACGTTCCTGACATTTCGCCCGGCGAGAAACACTCACTCGCACCCTGGGCCGCGTGTAAATCTCTCTTATGAATAAACCGACTCTTACTACGAAGCGACTACTGTTAATAGGTTCACGCACGTAGCCAACTCTCAGCGAGCGATGAAGGCTTCCTCGATGTTCCCGTGTCACGCTTGCCCGCGTACGGTAAATACGCGCGTCTTGTCCGACGACGAGACATGTGCGCTCACAGACAGCCACACACGCACGGAGAAAGTACAAGTTTGCCATAATCGTCGATTTCCCCATTCCAGGGCGAAAGGAGGCTAAGGTCGATCGGTTATCGAATCGATAGGAGAGAGTGTCCTGCGGCCGACTGCCATCCTCCGCGCCCCACTATTCTTTTCCCATTACGTAACGCGCCCGATATACAGGACACGAGAAAGAACCAGCATCTTCCGGGAGCACACAGTCCCTGGAGAGAGCTCCTCTCCTCGCAATCTAATTGTCGCCGCTCCCGGATATCTTGCCACTGTTCCTCCCAGGACACTCGGGGCGCCCTTGCAATCACTCGCTTCGAGGATCCTCCAGAGTTACAATTGGCAATCGGCGCACGGGAAGGACGCCGGTTACAGAGTAATCCCCAGGATCATTCCTCGAAAGGAGGAGAGCGGAGGAGCTAGGTCGAGGTTGCCCAGAGATATAATTCCGCGAGAGGATTCAAGGCCGTCGATAATCGAGGGACGAGGATGCGCGGTAATTAAAAGCGGCCTGGAAAGCTCTTTCGCCAACGGAGGCGAAACTCGTCCCTCATCCTGGAGTGCTAGAGAGCAGCGATAACCACTGCAATAACGATAGTCGCCGCCGTTCTCCATTATACGTTGCGACAATGCCGGCCGTCCGATGAGCCAACGACACCCACATCCCGCATAAATATCGGCCAATGATTCCTCCGAGGCTTCATAGTTTATCTAGCTCCGGTGGTGATCCAGTTTCGAAAGGAGCCGTTGCTGATTGCGAGTGAGAACCGAGGAAACGTGCGGCGTTTCCGCAGTTTGGGTCCCATGATGTGTCGGGCTCTATCAATCAGTGCCAATTAAGAGTGTGTTCGAGGGATTTCGAGGGACGGAGACACGCGGTGCGTCTTTAAAAATAGAAGCCCGATGGAGAGGCAAGGGCCAACCACCCACACGAAAAACTCGCTTTTTCCCCAAGGAGTCAAGTGTCCATCACTCTCGGTTCACGCACGTGCTCCGATCGCTCCCGGTGTCCAATACCCCTTCGAAGCCCACGCGTTGTCGCGGCCGCCTCGGAAATTAACGAGGCCCGAGATCTGCTTGGCTGCCCGGCAAAACGAGCCAGGGCGTAGATGAAGTTGGTCCTAGGTCGTGCGGGTGAATTCGGGGGCTCTCTCGGCTGGCACGATTCCGCCCCCGCACGTAGAGCGCGCGGCGACGCCAGCTCATCAGCTGTTCAAACTCCGCGCGCGCCTGTGTACTTTTGATTAAAGGTATTATTGTCCCACTGTCAGCATAAACAGCTCGGCGAAACAATGCCGGGAAGTGAAGTAGCGCTCTCGGCGGCCGTGTGCGTGTGAGTGTCGGCTGGCATCCCACCCGGAACCGCACCGAGGCCCCGAGAGCCGCACGCGCGCACCGAGTACCGCTACGAATTTTGGCCAGGAACCAGCCGAACTCTCTCGGCATATACCTATTGCGGAAGATTGAGCTACGACCTTTGCACGAGGAGCCTGGAAACGAGCGCACTCAACCCCCGCGTTATGATACCAGGAATGAACTAGTTTGATATTGCGCTGGGAAAAATGATGGAATTCGTAACACGTCTCTTCATTAATTCGTCGATCGACTTGCTATCCAGCAGGACACTCGCACTGAACGGAAAATGTACGACAAGTGACGTACAACATCTGTGGACGGAATAATCAGGTATGCGAAGGTAAATATCGACACAGCTGACTCATGTGTATCAGCGAGTCGGCCTGTGTAGCCGAGGTGATGGCATTCAACGAGATATCTCGAACGGTCAAGAGTCAGCCTCCTGAAGTATCATTCTCCTTCGGTGGATAAATATAGCCGGACGAGTTTCATTGAATTCGCTCGGTCCTTGAGCAACCTGTACTCTCAATCCACCGCCCTTCTACCCAAGGGAAAACTTATCTTACTCTCCACACATACAAATCTCCAGCGTTTGTCTCTGTACAACCTTTGTTTGTTAAGACTCGACACAGAAACTACTGAACCGATTTCCACGGGATTTCACTGTTCAAAGACGATTGGACTGTTGGTACACTTGTCTGCTCTACATAATAGAGATATGTAGCATTTTACTGTACGTTTGCTTGTTACGACTTGACATAGAAACTACTAAACCGACTTGAATGGGGTTTCACTGTTGAAAAGTAAAAGGCCTTGGGGGTAAAATGTATTATAACCCTGTAGGGTCAGGAAGCAAAGCATTAGCGATAATTATCTTATTAATGCGCGACACGGACGGTCTAGTGTGTAGGTGTGCTATTACACTGACACATGCATAGATCGCAGAGGCGGAACAAGCGGCAAGCGGCATTCGGCACTCGGAAGATATATGCGAACGTGCCTCGAGCCCTCGTGCCTCCAACACCTATGATATAAAGCATACAAAGCTTGGCAGCGACAGGCACTGCCGCATAATATTTCGCCTGGCAGGCCTGGCGACATTCGCGATCGGGAATTAGCATTGTAGCAGCATTGTACCGAGGGATCTGGCCCGGCTCCAGGGCCATTCAAGACCCTTAATAGAGCGCACGTACAAGGAAGAAAGCGAATCGACGGGGAAGGTCGAGCGAGCGCACTCGGCCACCGCGCGCACTCCTGAACTTTTGACCGGAATCCTCGAGCTTGCCTGGCCTCTGGAATTTTATCAAACTTTCCTGGCCAAACTGCGAGCCCATTCTAGCCAGAACCCCCGGGCATATTAGCCGGCGAATTTGCCCACTGCAATGGATCCCGGCGCACGCATTGCAGATTTATTGCGGATACCGAGAGAAAGGGATCGAATAGCTGCGGGCCCCCTCCCCCCTTTTCTGATTCATCGTCCTCGAACGTGACATCATTCGGGCGCGATCGACCGATCGCTTTACAGTTATATCCTTGACGGATGTCTCGGCGCTGATCGGCTTTGGTTGAACTCGGCGAGTGCCTGCCAGCCAATTTCATCTTATTTGGACAAACACACGTGATGTATACCTCTGGACTCGGGCATATCTTGCATTGCCAACTGACGCCGGCCAGAAGAGAACCCAGTTGGACTACTTGGGCGAAAATCCCTTTGCCGGTCTAATAGTGCAAGTGGACGTGGCGAGCATGCGGAATCGGCGAATTTTCTGCTTTCTTCCCCTCCGGTGGATGCTCCGCGCTCGCTTACGTGTCATCGAGAGGAGGATGACTCCTCGGGTGGAAAGCACGCGAGACAGGTTCTACGCCGCCACGACGAGGATAATCGTAGCAGGAGGCTAACGCGAGCGCTGGAACAGACATTCTCTTATTTCTTGCGGAGATGTGACGAGGCGGTTTCGTTTTAATGGGGATAATGGCTCGGACGTAGTGTCGGGCATCGTTGAGGCTCGCGTGGATGTAAAGTCGACCGACGGACAGGAGAGTCTAACGCCGCCTGGCAAAAACTCGAGGGAATATCGTAATCTAATTGGGCCAGGCGCCTGGATTAATGAAGATGGAAAGAGCCAGAGATGATGTGCCATTAATGACTTTCCATCTCCCCCCTTCGCACTCTGATGCCCAAAGACGCTTCCGCATTGGCTCTGATCGCCCGAGGCCGACTAATGCAGTAAAATAGAGTCGCAATTAGTTGACTGCTCTTTTACGTCAATCGAGATTTCATTCCCCCCTTTCGTCGGCAACCCTGAAAACTTGCGATGGAATCGACTCGCGCCTTTTTACACCAGCGATCGAGCATTCATTATTGCTTGCTACCAAGCAGGAAAGGAAGCTCGATTCAATGAGCAGTCCGGATATCAATTTTGTAGTAATACCAGCTAACGACAGAACTACCTTTTCCCCGGGAAGACCACTTTTCTCGCATTGGCCATTAGCCTCGATAGAAAACCGATCTGCCAAGGATGCACGTAAGCGGCCGCCCGGAACTATCGACGAAAGAAAGGCGACGGCTTTGTGCGGGCATTGTTGCTGCAACGCTCGTTCGATTTCAATGGGCACCATGGGGATTATGGCTGGCTCTCGGTATTCGCCGCCAATCTAATCGGCTTAACTCGCTGTAGCTGCGTTGTCCTGGCTCGGCCGACGAGAGCGCCGCTCTCGAGGATCGTGACGAGAGCTGGAACGGTTTTCTCTCGTCGCATTTGTACCTGCGACCTCGTTACTCCCGCTCGAACGCCCACACTCATTACAGGGACTTTCTGACACGTGATCCTTCGGATACTTCTCGCTCTCGAGTGCAGTTTCCTCTCAGGGCCCTCTCGGTCCATTGAGAGCCAATGCGACGCGCGGTAGACTCTCATGGCTGCGACGCAATTTACCGGCTGACTTAATTAGTGAGGAATCCACCTTTTTTTTATCTAACCCTTTAACTGAGCAATAATGGATATTGCACCTTTACTAGTCGCCAATAGACGATAGTAGCAGTAAAAGGGATAAATATCAATATTGAATTTATTCCTAGGAAAAGGTTCGTTCATTTACCACTTTGGCATAAATTCTTATTGAAATATATTGTTGAACGAAAGAGATGTCCATGCTGATTTCAAGTACGATTTGTATAAAAAGCATTTTGCGGTGGACAGCTGTCCCTGCGAAACGACTTATTTTAAACAAATAACTGACATGGGTTTTCGAAACTAATAACATTGGCCGGTATAATAGTAATCTAACTAAATTGTATAGATTGAGTATAGTATCAACAATCTTTCGGATATCGGATTGAAGCCTTCAGGTTATTAGAAACTCGAATCTCTCCAAAAATGCAAAAAAGAAAAATAGGTTTTCCGTCATTGTCTCGCTGTATGCAACCCCTTGATCACAAAGGAATCAGGACACTCGCACTTAATACGTAGATCGCGTAGGTTTAAGTCCCCTTAAGGCGGTGCTCGCAACTTCGCACGCATTTTACAGTTAATTCCCTGGAACTCGTTATATCCAGAGCGAGGAAGACAGGGGGCGCGCGGGCGTGCGGCGCATCCGTAATTAGAAGCTAGGCCGAATTTCTCGTTAATCTCGGGCGCGTATTAATGCCGCGGGTAATGGGATTAAACGGGCGGCTCGCGACTGGTGCTCGAGAGGCCGGGAGCGGAGGGATCCTCGAGCATCGCGCGGGGTCACGTGTTGTTTCCGCGGTCGAAAATAGAACGGGCGGCAAATGGGAGTGATTATTGTGCCGGCGGCGTGCGTCGCTTCCTGTTTAATTCTGCGCTACTGGCTTCTCTTTTTTTTTCGCCGCGTTTTGCGACGACGCTTGAAAGAGAATCGAGCGGCGGCCAGTTGGGCACAGGTCAGTGGTTAAGTGCTCTGTGCGCCGCTGCTTTATGTCGGCTCGTTAGTAAGTGCAAGCTGCTGCTGCTGCTGGTGCATCGTGTGGGCGTGTATGCGCATATGTGCGGATGTGGTGGTTGTTTGCGGGGCGAGCGGGCAGGAGCCGGCCTCGGCAATCGCACTCTCTTTCGACGGATTGGACAGGTGCACGATATATACGTGTATGCGGGACTTTAGCCCGAGCGGGCATCACAGTTACCATTTTTCTGCATTGCCGTGCGCCAGTGCAGCTCATTGCGGCCGGAAACTTTCCGGCTGGCGTGTGCTCGCCGTTCGAAGTCTGTCTAGTCCGCGGAGCTGCCAATGGGAAGGCCAGAGATCCGCGAAACTCGCCGCCAGAAATTCCCCGAAACTCTCGAAACTGCGCTCGGCCTTTATGTTGAAAGGCCGCCCTGCGAAGCGTGCCACTCGTAATTGGAGAAGTTCCCTCGCCGATCAACTAATTATAATGATCGGCCGCGCGCGCGCGCGCCCGATTAAGTCCCGGTGCACTTGTACTCGCGCGACCGCGCCGATATATTTCGGTAGGCTATCCGGCCGGCCTTTTAATTGCCAAGTCCAATGATATTCGCGTGAGTTTGCCGATCGCTGCAGCTAGTTCTCCCGGCACTCGACGATTACTGGCTGGCTCATTGCGGCCAGGTACACACGCCTATTTATTCCCGCCTTGACAGAGCCAGAGAGAGGCAAAGAGGCGTGGGGATGCGGCAAACACGGATGGATATGGGTCGCCGATCACTGCAGAATTCTCGCCCGCACCGAAAACCGACGCCCCCCGCGCGCCGTCGGCAAGAAACGCCAAAACCGATGTGGAGATCAATCTTCATTTGTACTTGTGTGCAGGATGGTGCAGTTGGCTTTGAATCAGCATAGTGTATACCCATTTTTCATCTCGCGTAATTTAATAAGTACGAGGAAGCACCGGGATATCGATCGCTGAAGATTTATTTTAGTTTTAGAGCTGAAACTGTTGAAAAATGTCGAAATCGGGTTTTTAAAACTGGAAAAGTTTGCGATTTTCCCACTTGTAGGAATTCTTCATAATTCAATAGTTTGAGCCTAGAAACTAAGTTTCTCGGAAAAATCAGTGATCTAAAATCAGTTTCCGTTATTAATATAATAATACTACAGAATCACCTACAATTATCCATCGCAACCCTATACTTATAACTAGTAACTCCAAGCCAAGTGAACCACCCTGTAGACGAGTGTTCAGTCTGTAGTTCCGAGCCCTCGGCAACTGAATGACCCTGTACAGAGAGTAGAACCGCCCTCTTCGTCCTGGCAAGGCCTAGCCGCTTTTTCCGCATGCGGCTTGGCTTATTCGATCGGGCCGAAATCCCGGCGGCCAATTGGCCGGCGTACTTTTTTGTCCGAGTAGTCTCGCAAATCACCCGGCAGATATATCGGATTAGAAATCACGCGTGGACCGTCGCGTTTCCTTCTCGGCAGTGTCCTGGGTTGCGTGTCCCTCGGCAGGACCTTCACGTTTTTGCCGCTCCGCTCGGACAAATAATCCGTTGTCACGAAGGTGGGTGGCGCGGCGGGCGCGATCCTTCGCGTGTGTGTAATACACTGCATTGTGCAGCGGAGAATCGGGCGAGTAACGTGCCGCTTCGACCTACAATGTGCAATTGTGTTAGCAGAGACACAGGGAGGAAAGTCCGCGGAGTTTACGGAACAGCGAACGTCCCTGCTGCTTCCGATTCCGCAGTGGAATCCCGCTCGCCCGCTAATCCTGAGCTTCAGCAATAATTCATTACTGGTATTTTCGTCATCTATAGAATGTTCTATTTCGTGAAATACGATATTAGAATTCCTCCTCACGTTTGTTTCTATCACACACTGCTGTTGTTCATGTTCTTTCGAATACAATGAATACATAATCGACTTGATGAATTTAAAAGTGATTCGCCGGCGAATTATCGGCCGGCCGTTAATGACACGGCTCCGATAGCGATTGATCGATCGAGTCGCGTGCGTTGTTTCGCCCGGTGATAAATTACTCCGTTATCCGGCCGCGCGCGGTAGAACGCGACGAGAACGCCTTCGTCGTCGATCCGCCGCTAATTAAGGATCCACCGGGGAGACGGCATCAATACAATAGCCTCCTTTCCCGAGGATTTTTCGCCCAGGTTCAATTACCGGCGCACACACACACACGTCGCCAGCGGGCAATAGCTCGTCGGGTGTTTTATTTATTTCCGATATAGCCGATTAGCCGTCGCAGATAGCGGGCCGCTTTAATTGTTTCCCATTGGCCGGCGCGCGCTCGATTGGCCTGGAAGGAAGCGACGGGATTGCGCTCGTCTACCTGCCACTCGAGGCGTGTGTGCCGCGTATCGACGAGTGATCGATTCCACGTGGTCGCCTATCGATCGCTTAAAGACTGAGCGAAGCCGCAGGACTACAGGCCACTGCGGCCCCGAAGTTCCGACTTGCCGCCAAAGCTAAAGCCGCATTGATTAACCGAAAGCTCCTCAAGAGCGCTTTACCAAGTCTGATCTGAGCTGCTTATGAGGCGAAGCTAAGCTGGCGGCTGCCAGCTTGCGAAACAGGCTAGTTCAGTGGGTGCACGCGATCCTTTAGAAACGTGGAGAGTCAACTATTGGCGCGACCATTGTTCCACCAGTCACTTATCCCACTTTCCAATCATTACAATTGTTATTGTCGTATATCGCTCTGGTGGTATTTCGAGTTTGTTATACCTCGAGGAATAACGATTATTGAATTACAAGTGAACTCGAGGCTAAAAATGGAATGTTTTCCTTGGCTGGTTTATCACGAAACGGGCGGAGATAATTGACTTTAATAAAATAGCTGGTTTTCGGTGGATTTTGCGAGTCACTGCGGGCCGGGCCCGAACAAATGCGACCATCCATCCTGGCGTTTAGATCGACTGCTCCCTCGCGTGCTGGAAGGCCTTCAAGTTTCCTGCGGGCTGGATGGGTTGGCCACTAGGTCAGCCCTTAGCCAGGCACCGATGTCGTACTGCAACACCATATTTCATGCTCTCGCCAAAGCCGAACGGCTCCCCAGTCACAAACAACTGTGCCGAATTCCTTAAATCTTGGCCCGCGCGATCCCAAGCGACGGCTTAAAGGGGAAAGGAAGTCTGCCGGAGCTTTTGATCTGTCGCCTAACGGTCTTTCCTGCAGTTCATTGCTCCGCTTCCGGTTGTATGGGCGCCCGGGCTTTTCGAGGGTCTAAGATCGTTATTAGAGCACGGCGCGCGCCGCGTGAGAACAATTGGTAATTAGCGAGCCGCTAGTCAGACTCCCAGTCAAGCTCCGGTGGATGTGATCCCAAGGGCAGCGGTACACTCTTCTCTCAGTTATGTGTTTCGCACTGGCGGTGCTTGTCCGTTAAGTTTGCCCTATTTCATTTGCTTAGCACTGCCACTGCCACGTCAAGCCACTTAGGACATCCGAGCGCCTATGCACAGGCACATTTATTTCTATGAAAATAATGTTAATCAATATTTTTAGCAGGCTGTGGTGAAAGAGTTAAAAAAGCTCGTGTTTGACAGTCGACGTCTGTGAATTATTGGACAGAAGTTGAATTTTGTTAATTAGTCAGAAGGACTACTCATAATACCCCAAAGCATAGTCCAATTATTTCAATATTTGAGAGAGATTATATAAGGCAGATTATATCTCCACCACGAATGCGGAAGGTACATTTCCATTAACAAAATCAAAAAATCTCTTTGTCACATGCGTAGCACTTCAAAATATTTGCCTCAATTTTTCAAATCGCCTCCTCTCGATTGAGAGCAGTGTACTCGGTTCTGACAGATTTACGAAAATACCACGCATCATAACTCTCAGCAATCTCAACCCGTTTCTCCAGCTCGTAAAACAGCTGTGTCGAAGTGTGTTTGTAGTACCGAATGTATGCGACAGGGCATTCGATATCCATTTTGGAATCGATGTGCCGGGCATAATCAGGCCAGGTCGTAACGGCACTTGAATAGCAGGGAATCCGGCGAAAATCGGCGTCGCCGTGGGCCGGCATTGCGTATTTTTCACCTGCCAGAGCAAACAATCGATTGCGGCGCAACTGTCGCTCTGTTTGCTCTGCGATTTGATTAAAGCATACCGCGCACATCTGTACATCGGCCATCACCGATAGGCTCGGCAGTCGGGAAATGCGTCGATCGCGATTGCTTTGGCAAGCGGGCTCGAATATTGGAGTTTAAATGGAAAGGGCTCTGCGGCTCATAGACTCGAATAGTCAAATATATCGTTGATTACAGCGGCCGAGAGAGCCCGGCCTGTTTGATAAGCCCTCGAGAATCACCGCTGGAATTAAGCAGTCCGGCAAAAATGCCACTCTGCCATCATAGACTGGCCGCACAATTTAGGAATTGCCTCCACCCCCTCCCTCAGTTTGCTTAAAACAATCGTTCGAGAGGCCGATTGGAAATGCGGCGCACGTATCCACCGGGGCCACACTCGAATCTGCATCGCTGTTTGCCCAAACACTTGCCCGCTGCATTTGGCCCGAGCGCAAACCGATCACTTTTAGACGGGCACCGAGCGACGGCCGAGAGCAGAGCCGCCTCATTCGCCCGACACATTTTTCTCCTTTTCCCTCTCGCCGAATCAGGATTCCAGGAAATTTCCGAGCCGGCAGACCTATGAACTCGATTTGCACCGGGAGGAATTGGACTCTCCGTGCCAATCAGGAAGTTTCGCCCTAGCGAGCTGTGATACGAATCGAATTGAAAGGGCAATTGGAAAGGGAATGTCGACTGTCGAACTTGTAATTACTTAATAATGAATTAGTAGTCGCTCCTTTTGATCGCGCGTTAAAAGCAACCCTTTCTAATCGAGCGTAACCGTTGATTAAAGGATGTCGTGTCGGGGCGGCTGGTCGCATTAACCCCAACAAATTCGACGACGACAACAAGCGGCTCCCGGGCGGTTCGGCCAATCGATAGGACCGGGAGGGCGTCGATAAATGGTGGTGCTGGTTGCTTGACCATTGGGAAGGACATGCGACTGGCATAAACCCCCGGTGATTATGCCGGCGGGGCCTCTCCCTGACTTTGAATCTATTAGACAGCTATAGACCGGGCGAGGACACCAGAGCAACCAGCAGCTAGGCCCTGTCCATACCAGCTTCAATTTTTCATCGGCCTGCAAAATCAAGGCCAGGCCACGTGCTACTGGCCGCTCGATACTCTGAAAAAAGCCCTGGCCAACTAGACACACGTGCTGTGCCGTGTCGCTAGTCTTTCCCACTAGCCTCGCGAAAAACTACTGTCTTCCCTTCCGGCCGGCTCGGGATATGTGTGGTACGTGAGAATAGCGTAGGTTTGAATATGTGTGCGTGCATGCGTGTTGTTTTTGCAGGCATCGCCGCGATGTTACGACACCGAGGAATTGCGTGCGCGCCTCTCTTTTTCCTCGCGCTCTCCTTTTCGCCGTCTGGCTGCGCTAAAGCTCTTCAGCGAGTGCGACGAGCGTATTAATTCTCATTTCCGACTGAATCACTCGCGGCTGCTGTTGATTTGCGGATTGAGGTCTTTTGAATGTCGAGAAGACCGTTGCTTTCGTGGAAATGTGTTGGATTTTGAATTGGATTGCTGGAAAGAGTTCCAGTCCTGTTGACCAGGGCTGGGAAGTGATTCGATGTTTAAAAATGTAAGATCGCACGAGTGGAGGGTCGATCGAGGGTAAGACGTCGGTGGAAAAACAGTTCCGCTGGAAGTTGGCCGACGTCCATTGGATGAGTCTAATTGGCGTCGAGATAATTAATGCAGCGTCTCGATTCCACCGAACAAGTGGCACTCTCGCCCTCTCGCTTCCACGACGCACGCGCTCGTTTCTTTGCGCAACGCTAATTGCGCAAGCTAATTCGAAACTTTCGGCCGCGATGCACTGTCAGCCTCGCGACAAGTGGAATTTCGAGGAGGCGAGCTTCATGCAAACTGTCGCTTCCTGCCAATTTCATTCAAATTTATAGGATGGTGCACTCGCTTTCAAATCGACGCTGATGCACTCCACTTTTCCCCAAACCTAACGAATCTTCAAAATGAGATAATCCACTGTTTTTTTAGCTCAGTCTCGATTTTGAACAAATTCATTTTGGGAAATAAAAATAACTAGATTTGATCAAACAAATTAATAAGCAACTATTCATAAAATCAATCTTTACCAAACATAAGAAAACTAGATGGTTTTTACTACAATTCCATATAGAAGTGCGTATATTCGACAATAATACCTCAGACGCAAGTGAATCAGCCACGAAACTCCCAAGGAAACTCTCGAAACATTGCTTTCCAATGCAATCGAGCTTATGATTCGAGCGTCTCCTAGGCGAGAGTGCAGTTGTTGATATAGTTGGCAAGCGAATTAATTCCAACTTATCCGGGATCGAGTGGCGCACACCTCTCGAGAGGGCGTCGCTCACTCGAGGCAGTTCTCCTCCAAGTGTATATCTCAGCTGGAGCTGAGAGGGCGTCGTAGATTCTCCCAGTGAATAGAGTTAGCCCCGGTTATCTTCGTATAAACCGAGGGCGACAGAGTTGAACATTCTCGTACGTTCGTTTGCCTCTACCACCGCGGCACGCACAACCGAACGTCCCTGACCTTATGGCAGCAGGTTCGTTGAACCGCTGATTGCAGAGATGTCAATTGCTCGCGCGATTGCGGCCGGCGGAGACGAATCTAGTATTGAATGTGTCCTCAGTTTCCTTTATAAGTGGTTTGTACTGTGATCCCGTCGTCTTGTAAGGGTTGAGCGAAACCTGACTCGGAATCATTAGAAACCCTTTTGTCTCAGGCTTCAGTCGATGACTGTCTTGCGTCCAATCAATGCGGTCGACGGAGAATTAGTTATTTTAGCGAATGATTAGAAACCTCCTTTGTTCCCGGCTGCAGTCGGTGACTCTATAAATCTATTCGGAACTCTATGAGCAAGATTCCGGACATTCTACTAGCGTTCTTAAATTCCCATTAGGGGGTTTGTGTTCTCCAGATTCCGCCACTATTACGCACAGGTCTGAGAAAAGAACAGCACGCTAGTTAGCGAGGTCCGTGCCGAGGCCTTTGCACAATTCCCCACCGCTCCTAATCAATCCCGACGACGAGAAAAGCAGCAATTTAAGTGATCCCGACAAACTAATACAAAGCCAGCTGTGTCCGGCACTCCCCGGAAATCCGACTCCAAGATAAAGGAAAGGATCGAACTCATCCAGACAAGTAACAATGCCCCCTTTCTCTGTTCCAGGCGGAGCGGCTGCACGAGGCGAGAAAAATGCGGCGGACCAAGTCGTAATCGCGAGCATCACCGTAGGAGGAAGTCGACTACTAAAGGACGAGGGTAGATGAGAAAGAGATGGCATCGACCAGCGGACACAAGAGGAACGGCTCGAGCTCGAGCATGTTCGCCCACAAGCGCACCGAATCCGGCGGTGGCTTCATCGGCCACAAGCGCTCGGAAAGCGGGCACAAGCGTGCCGAGAGTATATCCAGTGCCTTTGGCCACAAGCGATCCGAGAGTGGCCACAAGAGGAATGAGAGCGGCGGCGGTTTCGGGCACAAAAGGTGATGCTCCCTAACAGCGTAATCCTTTATACTTACAGTCTTACAGCGACGAGCGCGACTTGTCTCCTGAAAAAGCGACGCGAGCGCCACCGGGAAGCTGAATGGACGGGATGAAGGTGTTATCGGGGGCTTTGCCGCCGGCTCGAGGGCTCCCATTGGCTGGACGTTAATTAAATAGCTCCTGTAAATAGATTCTCCGGGGAAAGAACACCGGTCGAGTCCTTTGCCCTCCACTAGCGGCCTTTTTCTCCGTAATTCACTTTTTTTACACCGAACGCGAAGAGCCTCTTGCTCTTTTTTTTTTTTAGATCTTTGTTACACGAAGAAAAGACCGCGGCCGGCCCAGGTAGGAGAGAAGGTTTCGTGGGAGCAATATTGCGCTGACATTTCATCGAAGCACGAAAGAGAGGGCTCTCTCGTTACGTTCGAGGGTAATACGATCCTGGGACTGGGGGTCTACGTGTAATGCTTAGATAAGTACAGGTTCAGCCTGTTCAGGGGCTTCCAGGATTCTGTTCGCTCTCCACCAGGAGAGTACCAACACACCTAGAAAAGCTACACCACGTGCGCCGCCCCCGATACCACTCTGCATCCGGTCTGCGCTCGCATTTCTTGCCGGCTCGCACCGAATCGCCAGGATAAAATAAAGATTCCTTATCGATCACCGATGCCGCTCGCTCGCAGCCGCGACAGGTGGAAACGCGGTTCGCGAGCGGCAACCGCCGCGAGTGGAAGCGATTTTAACGCCGTCATGTCCATTTGTCCGCAGATCGGAGTCCGGCAGCAATTACCACGCCGGACACAGGAGGAACGAGAGCATGTACGCGATGACGGGCCTCTACGCGGAGAGTGCGGTCGCAGCCGGCGACGAGAACAGCGATCCTCTGCAAGCGAGCAGCAGCAGACTCACGCACGACACTGTCATAAGGTGTCACAGTAGGAACCCCAGCTCCGGCTTGGTGGACCATAGGTGAGGGTGTGCGGAGCGCAACGCGTGCGTGCCACCTGCAATTCGATCGCACAAAGGCCCCATTGTACTCGGAAGATCAAGCCCGCAATTTTCCCCGGCGACGATCGAGATCGCGGCTTTGTCGCCCGTCGAGATCTGCCTGCGTAATTCATTGCTCTCGTGTTTGCCTCGCCGCGCGCGGCTTTATCGCGGTGCGAGTAACACTTGTCATTACGTATTCGGCGATGTTTTCCTCCCGACGAACGTCTCTTCGCTATTGAGCTAAGAGGCGTCGTCACGGCGAGAAGTAAACGACGGGAGTACGCGAGGAGCGAAGTAACAGAGCTGACAATGAGTTACCGACTTCGCCGCCAAGTTGAGAGGAAGAGAGCGCGCGGAGGAGGAGGATTTTTCGCTCTTACAACACCGACTGCACAATTTAATTACGCCTGAATCAGCTGTGCCGCGTATCGCGTTCTCTCGCGAGCGTTGCGAAAACCGAGCTCTGAAAACCCGGTGAGAATTGGCTGGCTAGGCTCACCGGCCGATCGTAGAAAGTGAGGGCACAGCTGACCGTGACACATTTCGTCGTGCGTGGAATAGATTTTGCCCGGCGACCATTCTTCTCGGCAGCCGGCCGCTTTCGTCGGCTCTGCACTCGTCGACAGCTCTTTTGAAAGACGCCGAGTAAAGGAGGGGCACTTTCTCGAAATGAGAAATGAAAAGAATCCCGTCTCCCAAAGACGTAACTAAAGTCTATGCATAAGCGAGTAGTTGAAGCTTGCTTAGCCGCGCTTGCTTTGCTCGTGCGTTACTTCCGGGTCAGTGACAATCTAATTAGCGCCCTCTCCTATTAGCACAAGGTGGGATTGTTATTGTTTAATCGCCGGATGCACTCTACAAGCGCTGCGTCATATAATGCCGAGTACTCGTGCTTCCTTTCATGTCGTTCTTGCCTCTTTTTCAGGGATTTCATCATCAAATGCCACAGCAGGAATCCCAGTGCTTCCATGGTGGACAGGTAATTAATATGGACATGTTCATTCAGTCACACTTCAAGTCTATCTCATTCTGCCGGCCGTGGAAAGTCATTCGAGCCGTGTTCGCAATTGTTATAACATTTAAAGCAGTGATATATGGTCCCGGCTTGTTGGCTCGCGAGTAGTTTTATCTCTGAGTTACCGCCCGCTCAGTTTAGTCAGGCCACGTACGCTTTCTCACGTTCGCTCACCCTTCGAGCTTCGTATCCCTGTGAAAACTTATAAACTCCGTTTTCTTGCGGATCCCACGGCGAATCCAGGACGGAGAAGGAGAGGGCGGAAACTCCACCGCTCAATCCGGACTCGAAGGACTGTGGAATCCTGAGCTGCAGACCAGCCTTCATCCAGAGATTCGCCGGAATAAAGGTTGGTAGAATTGCTTGACTTCTGGATTAACTCGTTTCGCAATTCCGTTAGCGATCCTGCGCAGGTTCGCCTGGACGATATACGTCTCTGAGTCATCGTTGGAAAGGATGAGACACCTTGATTCTATTAACACGCCGCGAGAGATTCGACGCCATTTACAATGACAATGCCTCACTTACGAAAATACACCGGCGATTCCTGCGAAGAGAATAGTCTCGAGATGAGTGCTCGGGGCGTACATTCCGTAGTGCAATGCCATTAGTCGCAGTGGCTCCTTTCAAAGAGAGGCTCCGCTTTGAAGTAGTCTTCGCACTCGCACCACCGACCGGCTGCTGCCCTCGCAGTCGCTTAAGCATTATCGGGCGTGTTTTTAAATTGATTTTAGCCCGCCCGCTTATTAGGAAAGTACTTGGTGCCCCGGCGCAGCTGCGGACGCTGCATTTTACTTAGAGAGCACTCGGAACCACCGACCTGGAATCGATGAAGTTCGCGTTTATCTAATCGGGCTTTTATCGGAGCTCGCGTGGCAAGGATATGCATATAAAGGCTCCCGATATCGGCAGCTCCCACAATTATATCACTCGAGTGTCCTGCCGTCTCCAGCGAATATAATATTTCCTGCTCCGGATAGATAACCCGAGTACATATGCATATACAGAGTTCTTTCGCGCGAACGGTGTTAATGGGAAGCCCGTTACGCTAATCGTGTTCCGCCCTGTATTACTTGCTCCCTTTTATAATGAAGACGGGCAAACAGAAGCCCCGCCGCGTGTCTGCCTTCAAGATGCCCGCCATAAATAGTTCAGTATTACAAGAAGAAATTTCGCCGAGGTTCAAGCAGCCGCGGATTTATTGCCCGGCGAAATATGTATGAAGTGAGGGTTTAAAAAGTGCAGGGCTACTCTTACTGGCGACCGGAGCAATATAGCGCGGCCGTTTGCATGATAAGACGATTAAATCACGAAGAAGTTCCTTCTGGCGCGCAAGTGTTTTGCTTTCATTAGTCGCGCGGCGAACGGCAATACTCTCAATGTAAAGGAATGTATACGAAGAGCAGATGTTCGCGAGCGTACCACCTGTGTTTGTCGATCCACGTGTCATGGGACACACAAGTACGCGCTCGCAATTGCAGATCGCAATTCTAGGAATGATTGAGTCTGAATGAAGTAATCGATGATTTCATTTTAAGCGCTATTGTCTGGATTTATAAAAGGTAGTTACGGAAGAACATTCCTTTTACATGATTGCAGGTGTTCGTGTTCCTCCTCTCATTCCTCGTCACATTGCAGCAGGCACTTAGCTCAGGTTACATCAATTCTGTGATCACAACTATAGAGAAAAGATTCGAGATCCCGTCGAGCCTGTCGGGCCTGATCGCGAGCTCCTACGAGATTGGCAATGTCATCACTGTCATCTTCGTCAGCTACCTCGGTAGCCGGCGACACATTCCCGTTTGGATAGCGATCGGTATGTCCTGCTTTTTCCCTTTTGCCCTCCGGATATATTGCCGCTTGAGCATCTGCCAAGAGCCTTGGCGCGAGCCTGAGATTTTCGGGTATATTTTAGGAGCCGTAATCATGGGCCTGGGATCGATGATCTTTATGGTGCCGCACTTCACAGCCGAGCCTAACTTGACCACGGCCGTGAACAACTCCAGCTCCGACAACATTTGCCGGGGAGTGTCATTGCGCGAGCAAGATATGGGATTAGGTATGTTGAATGGCCGGCTTGCTGGCCTGCGGAATTCCCTCCCTCTGGTAATCTGGCACGGAATGGATGAGTAGGAAAAAACTGTGGTTTACAGGTCGGCTCTCGTCGGGATTATCTTCGCCGCCATTGGCACCACACAATAACTTAAGAGGCGATAATTGCATTCAGGGATCTCCGTCTACGGCCGGTCCTGTTATGTTATTTGTACTTGCTCAGTTATTATTAGGATGCGGTGGCTCTCCTTTATTCACTCTTGGTACTACTTACATAGACGATCATGTGAGACCCGAGAGTGCGTCTTTGTATATCGGTAAGGCGAAAGTTCGATTTATAGAATTATAATCGTTCACTTGTGCCCTGCAGAACTTAAAGAGATATCTTGCTCTTGCAGGCTGTATGTACAGTATGGCAGCTTTTGGACCAGTTTTGGGTTTCCTTCTTGGGGCCTATCTTTTATCGTTCCACATGGATTCGTTTTCCGGCACCATCATTAGTATCGGTAATTGAAGATGATACATACCTCATTCGGAATTGATGCTAGTTGATGCTAATTCCACGTTTCGTATTAGGCCCCGGGGATCACCGATGGGTCGGCATGTGGTGGGGCGGATTCCTACTTTGCGGCTTACTTCTGATTTTGGTGGCAATTCCGTTCTTCAGTTTCCCGAAAACTCTACAGCGTGAGAAAGAGAAAATCAGGATAATTGAGAAGAACAAGGCAATTTCACAGAAAGAAAAGGAAAGTAAGGAGCCTATAAAGGAAAAACTGGATGACAGTGGATACGGAAAGGATGTAAAAGGTAAACATCAATAGCAAAGCGGTATTGGAGAATCGCGCCCACTTGGTTTCGCGTACGAATGTTTCATGCTGTTTTGCAGATATCCCAAGAAGTATGTGGAGATTGGTATGCAATCCAGTTTACGTCGTGACGTGCCTGGGGGCATGCATGGAGCTGGTGATCGTCTCCGGCTTTGTGGTCTTTCTACCGAAATATCTCGAGACGCAATTCAGTCTCGGGAAGAGTCAAGCCAGTATATTCACTGGGTCAATCGCAATACCAGGCGCCTGCATTGGAATTTTCTTCGGCGGATGTTTGCTCAAACGTTTAGAACTACGGCCGAAGGGTGCAGTGCAATTCGTCCTGGTCTCGAATATCATATGCCTCACGTGCTACGGTCTCCTCTTTTTCCTCGGTTGCGACAACGTGAAAATGGCTGGGACCACTATTCCGTACTTCAACAGCAGTACAAAGGGTCCCGAACCCTTTCAAGTAAATCTCACTGCCGCGTGCAACTTCGGTTGCGAATGCCGAATGACCGACGTCGAGCCTGTATGCGGAAACAACGGCCTGACATATTTCAGCCCGTGTCATGCAGGTTGTACTGCCTTTAGTTCGAAATCCAATTTTACGAACTGCGCATGTAAGCACCACTACAGTCTCGATCATACCACGTGTGTAATATACATTTCTGTTTCAACATCATTACAACTTTCTGTCTCACAGGTATACACGGTAATCTAACAATGTTGCCACCTGCGGCACCGGAATTCGCCGAAGTGACGGTTGTGCCAGTAGCAACTGCTGGCCCATGTACTTCACCCTGTAGAACTATATTCCCTTTTCTAATTCTGCTGTTCTTTATGACCTTTATCGTCGCAGTTACACAGATGCCGTTGCTTATGATAGTGTTACGGTAAGTTATAATGCGCATTGTCCAAGTTCGCGTGGCTGTAATCTTTGCAGGAATTTAACAGTATTTCTATCTTTCACAGATCTGTTTCCGAGGAAGAAAGGTCATTCGCTTTGGGCATGCAATTTGTAATCTTTAGATTGTTCGGCTATATACCGGCGCCTATCTTATTTGGTAATTTGATCGATTCCACGTGCTTGTTATGGAAAAGTACTTGCGGCGAAAAGGGTGGACGGTGCCTGCTGTACGATATCGAGCAGTTTAGATATAGATATGTTGGACTGTGCGCTGGTATTAAAATACTAGCTTTGGCGCTATTCCTCATTGATTGGTGGCTGGTAAGAAGGAGAAGGCAGTTGGAGGATCAAGCTCCTTCGTTCACTGTAAATGAATTTGTAGGATCAATTATCAGTCTTGACAAGTGTAAGTGCCCCTCTGCAACAGCGGGTATAGATTATTCTCCAGTTTCGATATTGTCGCTAATCGACTGACATTGGTCCTTGCAGTATTTGAGGAAAAGCCGCACCACCAGAACGTAGAGAGCGAAGCCATGTCTCCGAATAGTGAAACGCCGACGCCGTCTTCTATTTCGTCTCCAACGGAGCCTACAAAGTCAACGAATCTCGAAGAGACTGGTTCCTCGAATCAGACGCAGACATCAACGGAGACTGAAAGTCGCACGAAGAGTGTGACAGACGTGGAGGTTCCGGACACAAGGCAAGCACCATTCGCGTTCGAGGAGCCGCACGTGGAAGTGAAACCGTTGACTGGTAAAATGGAAAACCACGACCGACAGGTTTAATGTTTAGCTCATTCTAGACGCCATACAAGTGAATATATCAAAGGGGTGATACGTGAACTTGTGGCAAGCTATCTCGCAGTCGCAGACTAACACACAACACATGTACAATATACGTGCATTATTGATTTGTGCAATGCTAAAGGATAAAGGTGATATATCGTTGGAAGGTCTCGATGCATGGGAAACAATATATTTATGGTGCTAATATACTTACTTAAGAAGATTTGAGGGCAAAGGATAACACGTCTTGTTCCGTATGTCGACAGACACGAATTCAAATTCCGTTGACGATATATTATACAAAACATACATATATTCTTGCACACAGACGCGAGTTCAAGATATTTTTACAGCGATTATATTTGCGTGGGGGATATTCTTTGCCACGCGTGACAGCTTGCCACGGGTTCGGACTTGCGGTTTGGCTATTTTTAAGGAACAATATCACTAGAATGTACATTTTTACGATGATGCGACAAACATGTCAATAAATAGGAATATAACATACGCACGCGGCCCGTTACGGACGCACAGATCTGCATTACGTCGGTCGCGTGGACGTATTACGTCAGTGAAAAAAAAAAAAAAAAACAAAAATCAACACGAATCTGAATACGAATAAACAGAGTCGTCTAGCGCGGGTGAAGAGCGCCTGGCACACTTTTATGAGCGAGTGCCGACGCATGGACGATACTGTAAATATGAAAATTCCTGCCTTAAGAAATACAAGACTAGAAAATCGTATGGTTAAAAATAACTGACTAAGTGATAGAATTAACTATCTACATGAATATCATTAACTGCAGATAGAAGAGTTGCGATTTATTTTATAACTAGTGGTTAGGCTTTCTCTGAAAAAGTAGTCAATTTAATGTAGTGATGTCGATGATAAAAATCGTAGTTGGCTCAGTTCCGTATAATTTAGTAGGTCCTAATAGAGAACACCTTCTACTGGTTTCCGCAAGTCGATACGATCGAGGAATCGCACTTCGTCAAGTGGCCACCTGATCTCTAATATTTTTTCCTGGATAGAATGGGCAATACGATTCGAAGAGCTTTCAGAAAACTGTAACACGCGACAATGTTTGTTCGCGCGGCATATACACTATCGCGTTGCGTTTCCTACACAGAGCGAGTCATGCTTCCATGCAACGAAAGGATACCGATTTCTTTTAATAATTGCGAGCTCGGTGAATCGTAGGTCAATTGGGGTTAATGTCACTTGGGGCACCAGCTGTCTCGAATAACTTTCGGCTTTACACAATTAACTCACTCATTCGTAGAGGAGTCTACTTGTTGTTTTGTACCTGAAAGCCTCTAGTATCAATTTCAATATACATAAAAGCTATATAAAGGAAAAGAACACACTCAGGAATGAAATTCTATATTGCGTAAAAGTACTCCTCATTCTAATCAGAGGTTGGACATAGGAAAGGAGAAGATGATCGTGGGGGTTTGTGGAAAGGGGCTGAAATCTTAGAATAGAAACTCTTGCAGTAATATGACAATGGATGTTAATTGTGATGGAACTGTTTCGCTGAGAATAATCTTGATGATGCTATTTTAAACTATTCCTCGATTTCATTTAAAGAGTGTCCTCTCTCATATCAATTCTCCTGGTCGTGAAAAATACCAGTGCTGAAATGCTCGTGTAGATGTAAACCGCAGCAAGGTGCGACTCAAAATCGTTTATACGAATCGCCGCAGCATTTACTTACGTTACTTTTTGTATTTATGGCATGAACCGACACCGTTCGTAGGTCCGTCACTGTCAATTTCTCAAGGCGTAGTGGTCACTGCTGTATTTCAGGGGCAAGTTTCTGGATTGACATAACATTTCTACAAAATCGACCGTTCGCTCACCACTCTGGAGGCCGTGATGATCTCTCTGACTATGTATTGCGGGACACTTATACATATACCTTGTGATATAAATCTCTTCCGAACGGTAGACTTTGCAGAAGCGCTGTAGGGAGTAACAAAAGTGCTGTGAATACGAAGAGGATGTAAGACGAATCAAATTCAGTTCAATTTACATGCCGATGGGCGAGAATACGAATACGCATATACAATTCATCTCCCGAAACACATTACAACTGTACATAAATAGTTAACGTGATAGTTTTTACGCGATCGACGGATGGAATCAACGCACTATCTATCACTACGTCGTGTTACGATCATTTCGAGAGAATTATTCGAAACTCGTGGCCGATCCCCATACCTTTCATTTCGATTGTACTACTGATACATACTCCAGCAGGGATACGTTCTGACACTTCAAGCGACATTAAGTTCATGGAACGCCTGTACTACTGTACATAATTGCCAGTTTCCCGTTAATTTCCTCCCAACTAGGTCCGATACGCAATCGTAGTTAATTTGAAGCCGCTAATACTACTCTTATCACTATTACAATGAGTACTATGGAATTACTCTGGTTATTATTCTTATTGCGATTGTTGCGACAGTCTCGATTCTAGTTCGTTCACAATTCATTTGTACGAGTACTTTAGTCAATTGAGGCGAGTCTCTTTTGTCACGACTATTGCTGTACCGTCACATTCCCGTGCTACACTAAACGGAGCAGGCAAGGTTTAGAGTGAACGGCGTTTTAAGTATTAGGTAGGAGTTGACCGTAATGAGATAAAACCTAAAAAATGTTATGTACATAGACATGATTATTACGATAATGTAAGCTGCTTATAGATGTAATGTATTTTTTGTAGGGACCATAATAATAAGCAGATCGATATATGAAGTTTGGGAAATTGGTGTGGAAAGAGTGATATGAACCGACGGTACTACGCAAAGATTTATGAAAAGCAATACGCGCTTCGCGGCGATACGAAAGGCAGATCGAAATCATGGTGGTGGGGGGATTAGTTTCGAGGATCGAGCTCGGAAATTAGGGGCGCATATAATTGAGTGTTTAACCGTTAAGTAATCGTGAACGCTGGAGGCGCGTGCCTCCTTGGGCGAAATCGCAGTGAAGTGAAGATCCTCGGCATTGCTCTGTGATTTACGAACTGCAAGTGTAGAATCGGTGGAGGAATGCCGAGGCAGAAGAAGTGTGGGCCTCGAGAGTGCGAGAATATTGGAGTGATATTGTATAAAGGTATTCTATTTAGTTTACGGAAAGTGATCTTGAAACAGCACCCAACTACTCATGTTACACATATTCACAGAAAAGCACGCTCATCGTATCCATCATTCTGCTGTAATGTTAACAGTGTCTTCGTCTGGCTAAGGCGACAGCTATTCTCGCCGGAGCCACGCTATCTCTATCGAACCTATCCGCCATTATTTTATTACAATTATCGACTAGTTTATTCTTGCCGAGAACGGCTTGAGCTTAACGTCGCGCGACCTAACTAATCCTACTTTCGAGTATTTCGAGTACACCTCGCGGCGAAGGAATCCCAGCCGGCACTCCGAAGCGCCGCTGTCGAGCGAAGAGAATTGGCAGTCTAGAGAACCACCCTAAAGCACTCTCTTTCCGTTGAGTTCTATGACTTGAGATATATGCCTTAAAGAGATGTAGCGTCGGAAAGAGACGAGGTAGTTACATAAGAAACGCACATAGGTACAACAGAGAGGGAAAATCAGTGGCGATTGTACGATCGCATTTCGACAGAGGAACAAAATATGTAATGTTAGCGCGTAAAAAGGAAATGTTAGCGGATAAGGATTATTGGATTTATCATATATCATTGTTCGACGCGTAGAGGAAATATATCGCGAGCGCAGTCAACGCTGTTTTTTTTTCTCCGCGAACCTTCTGTTTCATATCACAAAAAGTGTGGAATCTCTTCCTCGTAGTCAGGGGACAGAAGTCGCCCTGCGAGATCGTCACTCTACTCTGAAGTCTGTCGTTTGTTTGACACGGAAAATTCGGGGGACTGGAAGACAGTGATAATAGTCACTATACTATCGATAACGCCTTCTGCTCGACTCATCCGAACTTAATTTTTCAAAGTAAGGCACAAGCAAACAATGTATTTACAATGAATAAATGTTTTCAAAACTGTTAAAGCGAGCCCTCTATCATTTCCCCTCCGATGAATCTGTTACCCGCAGCCCACCGACGCGAGAGCCGCCGGTAAACAACTCATTCACTCGAGAAGAACCTTCGCGACCAAGACGTATTGACCGCAGCATAATACATAGCATTACATAAATCTTCTATGTCAAGGCACAAAATTAGCTCGGCTCCTTTGTCAGCGAGTAGAACTCGTCACTGATACATACATACATATAGCCGAGGAGTCCGTGATACGCACTTTCTTAGGGTGACCTACGACAATAAATACTATAATAAGAATAGCACCGCCCAGCCGCATCTTATTTCCAGCGAAGGTCCCCGCTAATCAAACTATAAATTGCCATAATTATGCGCCAGCGCTTGTCAGTCTTTTTTCCATCGCAAAACTACAGCTAAAGGAAACATATACTGCATATACCGATGCACTCGACCAGTGCGATTCCGGATAAGCGTGTGTCGCTTTCCAGGAATACGCTGACACGTAATTCGACGGCGCTCTGATAGGTACTGCAGAGTGTGCCGAGTACCAAGTAGCAGCCGTTAAAAAGGGGACCGATAAAATCTCGTGTCAAGCCGCACATTACGTACATATACGTTCGTGGCGTGATAGGGGCTCTTGTGGAAGCCTCCCGGTACATGATTCAAAAGTTCCGCCAGATTGGCGCCGGCCAATGGGAGAGTAGAGAGGAGCCGCCTAGCGGCGCTGCGCCGCCATTTCCGTCAGTTGTCCTCAGGCTTCCTTAGCGTGCGGACGTGCGTGAGTGCTTAGTGTGTCAACGAAGGTACGGTGGGGACCTTCCATAATATTCAATGTGTATGGCGATTCAGGTGAGTCTCAACGACAAGTTGCCCTTACTTATGTAGTAATATAAGAGAGCTGGCTCCGAAGAGGAGCGAGTGAATAGGCGCGCTTTGTGGGAAAAGTCGATCGGCGCGTTCGCATGTAATAGAGGCGCGTGTCCCTCGCCCGTGGCCACCTTCCATCCTTCGCTCTCGCTCTCGTCCGTCCGTGCATCGGCTCCTCTCCTGCTCTGCGCGTGTGCGTCCCTCCTTGCCGCCTCTCCGCCTTCCCGTCTCCATCTTCCACGCCGTCCTCTTCTCTCTCGTTCCCCTTTTTTCTCCGATCTCCGTTTCGCTCCTTTCGGCTTCTCTCTTCTCCGCGTTCTCGGTCCCCCCTCCCTCTCTCTTTCTCTCTTTCCAGCCGAGTTCGTATGACTGTGCAGCTCTCTCGTTTCGGCGTGTGCGCGCCCCGCCGAACGCGCTTCCACACGCTCGCGGCGACGACTCCCTTACAACGCCTGGACGCGAGCGAGCATCGGGAGAGAGAGCTGGGCTCCGTTGTGTGCTGCCTGCTGCTTGCTCCTCGTCCTACCTGCCGCGCGAGAGTGTGTGCGAGAGCATGCGGCCGACGAACCCTGGCGTCCCGTCCAAACCCACTGGGAGAAAGAACGCTCGTCCTTTCGGAGCCCCATGGACGATTCCCCGTTCGGCGGGTCTTCTCCTAGAGAGAGGATCGTCTCTTTCGGCGAGCGACGAATGAATGGACGCTCTACTCGCAGTGGTCGGAGCAATCGCTTTCCCAAAGGCAGATTTTCCCTGACCCTCGAGCAGCATAGACCTCCGCCTCGCCGGCGTCAGAGGAGCGCCGATCGCCACTTCGGCATTGCCCCGGCAGTGCCAGGGCTTGAGATCGAATCTGGTGGGAAGCGAGCTCTCTCGCTCGCTTCTCTCCTCGCTCTCCGGCCTTTCTGCTGAAACGACGGAGTCTCGCGCGGAATGGTTGTGGGAAGAGGATCGCTTTAGGTGGAGTGACAGCAGCCGGCGACGCTCGAACACGCTTCGACACGCGGCCGAGTTAGGGCGCACCCACACTGTTCGCACTGCTCCGCTCCGTTTGCCTCACTCGCCTCCCAATTACCCTCGCTACCATTAGTTTAACATTAGACGATATCGGAGAAGGCTAGCCTTTACGAGGGTCGCCGTTTCTTAGAAAGCTAGGATCGGACCTCTGCAATCTGCATTAGGGTAGTACGGCGAAGGGAGTCGTGCGAGGGAGAAAGCAGAGGTGGAGTGCACGCGAAGGTCAGAGCCGAGACGCCCGTGCCCTCCCCAAGTCTTCTCAGTAATGACCGTGAGACCGAAATTGCAGAGTAACAGTACTCCCTTTGTAATCGCTTCATATTCATCGTCCAAGTTGAACCCTAACGAATACAGTGTGTGCAGGCTCCACGAGCAACTCAATTCGGAACTCCCAACTACTGGCTTACCGAATTTCCCTCTCTCCCGGGACTCCGATTCTCGCCGCTACTCCGCCTTAGTTCTCTGCGATGCACTTGTCGGACACTTAACGCAGGTTATATCTGCCATGTGTCACGCAATTCCGAGTGGATTTTATAGAGCGTTCCAGCAACTTTAGATAGTCGTCGCTCCCGGAATACATTGCGAGACAGTTACGAGGGAGATGGGCTGAATTGCTCGCAATGCCAAGTGGCGTCTTGTAGTGGGAAAGAGAACATCGCATCACGCTGCTGCCGATGCACGCGAGTTCGTGATTCACCTTCGCCACCAATTCCTCTGAGGAACATAAACGAGATCGCGCGTCCGTCTATGCGTCACTGGTCTTACGCGCATTTTTCAAATGTTACGGTAGCGATGCGCGCCGGCCATTTAATAAAGCGCGATTCATTATGCGCGCCGCGTGCTCGCTTGGAAAACAATGAACCGAGTGACGTCAAGGATTGTCGGGAATATTCTCTATACCTCATGATCACTTGCCGCTCCATTAATTTATATCCGCCGCCTGCCGCTCTACGTGCCGATTCTCCCGTAGGACGAATCTCGTTTTCTTTCGTACCAACGTCCTGGTGGCGTTTAATCTTTTCTTGATGAAGCACTGGTCATTGGAGCGGATACTTCCGGTACTTGTGATCGATGTGGACTTTCAAATACTACACTCCATTAAGGGACTCGGTAAAGTAGTAGTAAAGTAGTATACTGCTACTTTACTCTAAGTAGCCACTAAGTAGTCGCCAAGTGGTTGTATAGTATATACATATCCTGAAGTGGCGCGGTTTCCGATCAATACCAAACTTTGAGCTTGATTTCTGAGAAACTTACAGCTAAAAGGATAAATGCATGAATTTTGTATTTCATCGATTATTTCTCTGAATGGAATAAGCCAAGAATCAAGCATTAGATTATGTGCAAAGGTCTTACCAGGATTAAAAGTCGGTGGGAAAATCAAAATATATGAATTTGATTATACACCGCTCGATATAATCTGGTGGGTTGAATGCTGCCACGCATTTCCATGTGAATAATACTCCGCCGTGAATACTTGGCTATTCGGAGATCCGCAAATAGTACGATATCGCGGTCGACCACGAGTCCCAGGGGTTAACCGAGCCTGTCTCCGCATTTCTTGCGTTCTGAGAAAGCAAGTGACATCAGCCGCTTCCACGAGTTCCGGAAAAACGTGATGGGAAGCCGACAGGGCGGGGCAGACCATCCTACTCTCCCGCATCTCTCTATTCTTCGTCTGCTGCCACACGTGTGCTCGAAATTGGAGATGAGTGCCTTGAGATGAAAAGGTCATTCGTTAGGGAATTGCTCAGACACCGCAGTCTTCTAGACATCTCTACATACGTGGGAGGACTTGGCTGTTCACCGCTGCAGCGAGAAACTGCAACTTGTTGCCGATGTCCGAAGCCAACGCGCACTTTTGCGTTGAGAGCATTGAGAGTGGCGGGTCAGTTGACTGATTTGATGATTGAATGGGAAAATAAGCAAATCCAAGTAAATTTTTACATCATCACTTGTATGCGAATACATTGCATTGTACAATATTGTAATAACGATTTGCACTATATTGGAATTTGGTGATTGCATAAGCTGGGAAGTGTGTATATTAGATATTAGATTATTATTCACACAAAAGCTATAATCGATGGCCAGCCCTGGCATTCGTCAAACGCAGTGCTTGTATGACGCGTCGGCTAATTGCACCGAAGAATTACGCAACTCCAGCATCCGCCATTACGCGAGCTTTGCTAATTGCCAATGTTTACCTTCTCGATTAGTTGGATCGGCCGAGGCGCATTTTCCACGGCGAGTTCTCAGCCGAGCCACAACAGAGGAATATTGGATGCACGCGCACGCCGACCCACGTAACAGAACGAAGGGAAGGTCATGCCGGGAATTGCATTCGGTTAATCCAGGAGGCGCTTTATCCCGCTGGGAATAAACCATCCAGTGAAAAGCGCGCGCGCGCACACACGCACACTTTGTTACTTTCCCATGGAAACGTCAGTTCCGGTCAGAGTGAACGCCGGCGTGACTGACATTAGAGGAATCGCAGAGCTCCCCGGCAGTTTGCGAGGAGGAGGAGGAGGAGGAGGCAAATACGCAACCATAAACCGCCCACACCCGCCACGTGCGCGCCAATCAATCCCGATGATTAGAGTGTTCGCCGCCAGGCGAAATTAAAAAGCAATTTCATGATTTACGAGGCCGCCGCATCGCAGCGTTGCCTCTCTTTGCCGAGCACAGTAAATCATACCACCTGCATACAGAACATATCAAAGTGATACGAGTTGTCGTGCTCAGCCTCGTCGCTTTCCGGATTTACTCCGGCGGCAGCATTTCCGCGTCGACTTATATGTCGCGCGTCGAAAATTGGTCGAATCAAGGGACAGTTTCTCGAAAGAGGAACGACTGGCTTCGCCGTTGAGCGACGCGGGCCCAGTGAATTTCCTTTGAAGCGGATTGCGTCGGATCAAACGCGCCGGATTACCTGCGTCGCCTTACCAACCCGGGCGCGCGTAATAAAAGTAGTCTCGCAAAGAAGCTTGGCCCCCGGAAAGTTTGCTCAAAGTATGCCCGGACATGCCAGAAGTAGGCACAAGACTAGACCGCCCCCTGGAAAGGGGAGGTGAGCCACTCGAGAAAATGGCAGAAGTAAAATGCGCCGCGAAACTCGATACCGCACACGCGGATTCCCGTTGGACGTCGGCGGCGCGACGGTGGCGGCAGCCAGAGTTCGTAGAATTACCGAGGCTCTTCTCGAGTGACAGAGAGCATGATTTTCCTGGATAGAAATCTTGTTATCTCTTTAGCGGCTCGCTTTACACCTCCACGTGCGCATCCACCCTGGGGACACCTCGGGTTACCTCCGCCGCTGCTGCTGCTGCTGCTCGTCGTATTTCAGCGTACAAAGAACGGGAGCGCTGGTTTAGTCCCTGATAACTTAATCGTACCGTGTTTTCCCGGCTTGGCAGACTTTCCTCTTTAGATCCGTTGATAAAAGCACCGACAATTGGACCTTCTTTTGCAACTATACTTCTCAGGGAAATGGGGAAAAAACACAGTAGATTCACCGCGAATAGAGAATGAATACATTTCCCTTAATAAAAACGAAAAATCTCTTGTCGCATGAGTAGCATTTTTGTATAGTTACAAAAAACAGGATAGTAGATAAATACGGGAACTTGCAAGATAGAAAGGGTTTCATTCCGATTGGTCCATCTATACATGAACAAAAATACACTGACTAATGAATTCATTCAGGTTAGTAGCCCGCAATTTGACGCGTTTAAATCACAGAATCAATGCTATCCAAAGCAGAATCGAGAGAGTGGTGTCTAATTTCGGAAGAAAGAAAGACTCAGGAAAATAAACGATAAACGATGACAAAATTCATAATCCTTACAGCTATGACTTTTTCAGAAATCAAAGTGAACATTTTTTATCGATCAAACACCGCTATGCTTCGGGAAAAATATCCTCAGCTGTCGCGTGTTAATATGTACTTATATTTTTACTACTGGACGCGAGACTTTACCGAGTCTCCTGATACACGCCAACTAATGTGTGAGTCATTGTAAACGTCATAAATTGAGAGCTTCCTTCCCTTTGAGCTCGGTTGAAAAATGAGCCAACATATGACGTAAATGGCTAAAAATGTGATTAATAAGCACATTTCGGATATCCTTTCCATTCTACTTCCATCTGCCGCAGACCAACAGACTACTATAGTAGAGTGAAATGGAAACACGACTGAAAAAAGTGAGCAGGGTTCGTCGAAACGATCCGGCCGATCATTAACGCGATAGAGACGAGACGATCGAAGCGCATGGTTGGCGTAACTTTTCGTCCGGGGGAGTCCTATGATGCTCGGAATGAGTAAACCAAGTGACGGTGGGCCGTCGCCGGCGCGCACCGTCCGATCGATCGGCATTCAGTCGATTGTGTTCGGCGAGTGTTTTCTAAACGCTCCCTTTGTCCCTCATCTCCGGCCATTGTTCTTTGTTGACGATACATGGCGGGCCGTCACTCGCCGCCGAGCGTACCTGTAACGCCAATACCTTTCGTCCGGTTTACAAGGGACCCGCGTCGCATCGCTCCCACTCATTGAAAGCTGCACTTCGCCTCCGCAAGCACCGCGCGCACTCTTTCCCTCTCTCCCTCTCCCGGAGAGAGTGCGGGAAAAATCGCAGCTCCTCGCCGCTTTTTGCCGCGCGTCCTAGTCGTAATTCAAACTTCCCGACCCACTTCTGTCTTCTGTCTTGGCGCCGGGGCAATTTATCGCACCCGCTGTATTTCATCGGCGCGCACCACTGCAAACAGAGAACTCGGCCCGGAGTGCGGTGGCTCCGTGCGGAGTTTGCGAGTCTGAACTCTGCTTTTCAGACTCTTCCCGTCTCTTTTCATTTGCCCCTTCGATCGACTCTCCTCCTATCTCATTGTTATGCTCTGGAGTAACTCTCGAGTGGCTCTAGCCGGGAACCTCTCTCGCATTGGACGTGTTGCACGCACTCGCGCAATATTGCATTCCGATGCATCCGAGCTGAAGTAAGTGCCAGTCTCCAGGCACACCTGCTAGACCTTGCTGGCTAGTTTGCGATTGTTTTTGATTGCTTTCCCGCCTTTTTCTTCATTCAAGCGCGAGAGCCGGAAAGGCAGGTTTTCAGTCACAGTTCGCCTGACACACCTGACCAGTCGCAGTTAATCAACCTTGGTCCACCTTCGAGCTCATTAGCGCTTGGCTGCTCGTAATGGCCAGCGCATTAAGTCCTCGCCGAGGGAAATCCGCGCATAGACACACGTGCGCCTGCCCGGCGCGCGCTAATGGAAAATAATACCAGGGAATTAAGCGTTGATTTGCTTGTGGATTCTGGATTATACGGGGACGAGCGCGGTGCTCGGTGTAATGCACCATTGATCGGCCGATGCGAGCGGCGAATTAATTGATCCGGCCGGACTCGTGCGAGTTTACTCTCACTGGCGAATCGATCAATTTCGGGCGAGGCGGCCTCGACACGATGGCCCCCGTAACGACGCCCACTATTCATCCGATCGGACGCTGGTTTACCGTTTCCTGTTATGTAAATTGCATTTCATTACGTAACGGTGAACGCTCGCGACAGGAAGCTGGCCGAGCGACTGTCGGACAAATGCTCGCCCTGACGCGTTACATTAATCGGCTCCTCGACAGATCTTGCATCTTTTCTGGAGCTCAGCTGGCAAGTAAATAGTTTACCACAAGATTCGATTCTGTAAAAGGCAAAACCATCGACTTAGAATTACCAATCAAAGGAAAAGTCCATTAAAACTGTCGCTAAGTAAATAGTCCGCAACAAGAATGAATTCTAGAAACTACAAGATGATCCGCTTAAAGTTATTGATCGAAGGGAAAGTCTCAAGTCCTCCGCCGTAAGAAATGTCCGATCTCAATTCGAACAGCGATCTCGTTTCGTGAAGGGTTCTTGTGCCTCGGGCGCTCCCGAGTGTCTGCCGCGTAGCCTCTTCTGTATTCTCGGGGACGCGTCCCTCCAAAGTCCCTGGCAGGAGATTCGCACAAGTCCGACGGAACAATTGTCCGGAGGAAATCTCGGAAGCCAGGACTCCCGGGAATGTGTCGCATCCCCAGGGGAGATCGCCGAGGGCAAAGAAGCGGCGAGCAGTAGTTTCGGTCGGAAAGTGGCACAGTATTCCCCCCCTTGCATTCAAAAAGTGACCGACTCGAGGATTTATTTCTAGCCGTCTCCGTCTCGTCTTTCTCCAGACGGGAGATCACATCCTTGGCCACTTCTACGGTCCACCACCTGAAAGATTAGCTTTCCAGGCGCATCTCCTATCAACCGGCGCCACGTGTGAGGCTCAGCCTTCAAGTGCTCACGTGGGTCTTTTGTCATGTAACGGCTGATGGTCTGAGAGACAACTCCCCCTTGTTACCCGGGTGGTAATCGATCATCCACCCACAGGTGTATATTTATTTCTGCAAAAACAACGCTTATTGCCCTTTTTATTTAAGTAATGATTGGTAATTTGCCTTCTTTTGAGACAAAGTCTGGTAAGAGTTAAAAATGCCTAAATTCGGCAATGAATTATTGCAAAGAAATAAAATAATTCATTTTTAATCACAGTATATATGGATTGGAGTAGGAATCGAGATAAAAGAATAATAATTAGTCAGCTTTTATTAGACTCGTGCGATAGAACCGACAGTTTTGCGGGGGTCAAGTAGCGTTTTGCAAACTCCGAGGTATCTATCGTAGCGCGCGTCAGCAGCTAAAGGTTAAGTTACAGTGGCTATCTCGTCGAGACCGGTCGTCAGTATAATACCTATTGTATACGCCAGTCGCTCTGCTGACGTGAATCCGTGACACCCAACTCCAGACGGCAGCATCCTCGGCTTCTTCACTGGAAACTCTCTTTCGCCTCGCCACATATCGGGGCATCGCAACTAGCAAGTCTCGAAATTGCGCCCGTTACGAAAGGAAGCACCTACCGCAGGAAAATCAATTGGATTTGACGGACAGTCATCCAAAGTCTTGCGTCATTAAGCAGTTGTTTGTTCGCAGCCTGTTTTGCAGGATCCGGCACCAATTAGTAAAGCCCGACGCGATGCCGAAAATCCAATCATACTTTCGTGCTAAACGCCCCACACAGTCACAACGACTCGGAAATTCGCGTTACCAGTCTGACAGGATTGCATTTGTGTCAGTGAAACACGATGAGAAGGTCGGAAGGTAACGTCGAAATAGAAAAAGATCGTGTCCTGTTATTAAAATTCGGAAGTCTGAAGGGGAGGTGTATGAGTCACTGGATCTCACACATACGCATACGCGTGAGGCATGAGTCAGCTGTGTGAATATTACTCTCTACAAACTACTGGGTGATGCACTCGTCTTTGACACAGTCGTCTGATAAAGAGCAAAGCACCACACCACTGTTCACAAGAGTTTAGCAGCATTCGTTTATGTTTAAAAATACTAGATAATTTCTAAATATTTTATATCTGTCTAACGTAACATCACAATCTCAATAGTGGAGATTAAAGGGCAAGTAAACTCTGCAAATACTCGCAGCCAATTTCCGGAATTTCCCATTGACCAATTGGCCGGTCACGAGGCAAGCAGAATGGACAATGAAAGCTATGTAATCGAGTAAGATCGCTCGAGGCCTGTGAACGATTTCTAATGGCTGGAAATAGATTTGGAGCGTCGGCATAGGTGCGTGTGCCTTGGTGGATCTCGCGTTTCGCCGCGCTGGCACCTCGGAGGCGTGACCGCACTTGCGTCATTAGATGAGGGTGTAGCATTACCCGGGCGGCGCGGCGGCACACGTATTGTCTGGCGCGGACGCCTTGTTGAATTATCCGATGCACCGAGGCCGCGGGCACTGACGGGGCAAGAAAGCCGGAAGATTACCGGCGGGGAGAAGTGGCCCGGTCGGGAGGAAATCTCGATAGTTGGCGCGGCCCGTCCATTGGCTGGCTTCTCCTCGCATCGTGTTACCTCGCCTTATTTACGTATCGCACGCGCACGCCGCGATAGAGGAATTCGCCGAATATCGATTGAGCTCGTCGGAATATCGTCGAGGTGGAATTGCGCTAAGTACACACACCTGGCGAGCCTTTCAGGGAGGTGACGGTTGTCTTTGAAGGTGGAGCAGGCGCGTTTCGAGTACTCGCTCGGTCCTTCAGCCTTCTTCTACCCTTTCCCTTTCTCCAGTCGTTCTCCAGTGCACAGAGCCCTTGCGCGCGTCCCGCTCTCATCGAGTGGTGCGTGCTTTCGCGAAAACCGCACGCCTGCATCCGAGCGCTTCCGGTCCACGGGAGATCCGCGGCTCCGCGCACGTACGAGCTTGGAGTGCGCGCGTGCCACTCCAAGTCCTCGGGTTGAGGCAGGTTCTCGAGAAAGGGAGCAGAGATGCGCCAACTTTTGGGTAAAGACCCTTTACTCGGTCCCGCAGAGTTTTCACCGCGCGGATGCGAGGATGATAGTAATACGAGTGGGAGGATCGAAAGTCAAGTTCGAAAGACAGGCAAAAAGAGCAAGCTCCCATCCGGTTGTATTTCGAGCGGAAGTTCGTTGCACTTGCAGGCGCAACTCGAGTGCACCTGTAAAGCGATCCGGCCTTACACTCGGCTGCAGGCCCGGACCACCGGCGTAGTCGTCGACTCAATTTATATAACATTGTGTAGCACACGAGACACCCTTCCACCGATAACGATTCCCCGTAAGACTCGCGGGGATTAACCCGTTCCCCTAAAACGACGTCTCTAACTAACTCCGTCAAAGAGATCGGGTGCGCGACGATGTCTTCATCTACTTTTTTTCATTGGAAGCTTGTACAGCGGATGTCGCCAATAACGCGAGGGTAGCACTGGAATCCAGTACTTATCTCGTAGGAATTCTCCGTCCAGATGGCCCATCTCTTAGTGAGAGAGAGAGAGAGAGAGAGAGAGAGGGGGGGGGGGGGCAGAGTGAAGAAGTAGAAGAAAACTGGGAGAGAACTGAAGCCGCTCTATTTTTATCTGAGTTTTCAAGGGTGGTTTCCGCTGAAAGCTGCCTGGCCGCGTCTCCTTTGAGGCTTCTCGCCGCGCCGCGTCGGGTTAGTCTAATTCGACCGCGGTTCTTCCAAGAGGCGGCTCGCCCAGTATTCCACAGCTGGCACGAGACTAGCGAGTGTGCCAGGAGCAGCTACTATGTGAATGGACGACTGTTTATTTAATACTTAGCCGCCGCTCCATCCACCATCGGCTCTCACGTTACCGCCTTGTAAACCTTGCCTACGAATACATATCTTATTCTCGCCGCTCTCGAACAAGCGTGTTTGGTCGGCGTTCCCCGCAAACTCCCTCCCCCAGCCCCCCTCGCTCTCCTCATTCTCCGTTGCACGCGCTAGTCCAAATAATTCGCAGTTAGAATGGTAAACAAGGATTATTCTTGCCGCGGCGGACCACCGGCGAAGCGAGCGCTCGCGTTGTAGACATAATCGGAGGCGGATGATGTTTCATTGGCGGCCGCCTTTGTTTTCGTCATTCGAGACTCGGCGTATTGTACCGACACACTCGGCGAGAGGACACGCGATAAGGGAAGGCCACAACACGGTCCATACAAGTCTCCTCGTGTGTGTGTCTGGTTATACAATGTGAGGAGTAGATGTGTGTGTGTCGTGACGAGAGGGGTCCGAGGAGTGCTAAGGTCGGTGACCAGGTCTTAGCCCCCTCGGAGAAGGTGTCCTAGCACACCCGATCACTCCCCGATCCAGACGGAGCCGCAAAAAGTAGGGATCGATCCACGCTCTCTCGCCAACCGCACTCGCACGCACCTCCTTCCGCCCCGTCCTTTTCTTCCTTTCTCTCTTTCGATCTTTCTCCCTGCTATTATCTCCCTCAGAGACAAGACAGGCATTCTTTCTCGGCTGATTCGCTCTGGCAGTGAGTTCCCTTGACGTCGCAGACGCTCGTCTCTTGCCTGGAATTAGATGAGACCGGGGGAGACACGAGTGTATCTCGAAACTCACTTGTTCCTATTGTCATTTGTAATTATTTATTGGATTCTTTTGGATTATAGGGATAAAAAGCCACGTACAATTTTCAAACTGTTATTTAACCTTTAGATGGCCGGCATTTTGACCCCGAGATAGTGGTTTCTCGATATGGACAATTTATATATACATATACATATTCCGTACAATTGGCCAACTCCAACCGCAACTAAAAATGGTCCCGGCCGGTCTCCTAAAGGTTAAATGAATATAAATACATTTCAAAATAACGAACAACCGCGTCCTCGGCCACAAAAGTATTGAGGAAAGGTTGACTCTTGATTTGAAAGTGAATGTGGTAAAAGCTGCGAGTTTGAGAATAGAGTTCTAAACTTGGGGTTTTTTCTGTCATCGAGTATCCTTGGCGAAGTCCCTGGTGCTCCGGGGAGTGCTCTCCTGCGAAGCCGCTGTGTCCCGAGCAGAGGCGATCAATAAAGGTGGCATTTAAAAACGCGTCTGGTAGGCGTGGGCTCTTCTCTCTCTCTCTTTCTCTCTTCGAGTGTACACGTAGGCCACACGAGTCCACCGTCGCGTTTTAAAGTGGCTCGCTATGTATATTTCGAGGAACATCTGTTGCGCGCCGACTGAGCAGCTGGTGTGCATGTGTGCGAAACAGAAATTGACACTCGGCGCAGAACTTATCGGTGGACCGATAATCATCGGGTTGGGAGTGCACTTGCATCTGCGACTCGACAGAAGTCGCCACTTCGAGACTTGTGCCCGAACACGTCGTGCGATGCATATTAATTAATAACTGGATAGAAACTGATGATAATTCGAATTTTCCCTTTGTAGTCGTATTTGATTTCGATCATTATCATTCCACCCGCAAATGGAAAAGCGAGGATTTCGCGGAGATTGCGGTGGTTCACCGATGGTTATGAATATTAATGCAGAGGTGAAGGAAAGCCCAGACAAACGCAGGTGAAGGGCCACTCATGCCTCGAAGGTTCCCAAACAGTCTGAGATTTTCAATTGCTTTGAGGATCACAGGCCTTTGCGCGGGTAAAACGTGTTCCCTCGTTGTGTGCGTCTTTGAGAGCCGGGTGGAAATTTATTTCTCATCCACTCGATCCAAGACACATACTCCCAGGATTTGTATACTCTCGTGTTTCTCCTTGTCGCAGGCTCAACAGGTTGGGAATAACAATGACTTCTCTTTTTCCCTAGAACCCTTTCGATTATTCGCAGCACTCGACTAAATTCTCACCGCCCATTGGGTTCCTCCGAGGCTTCTCGCCGATTTCTTCCCCCACGGGACCCAGAGTTCGCTCACGGATCGGCCTGATTAGCACACTCGCCCCGAGAGAAAGAGAGTGCGCAGTTATGAAAAAGAGGAGCAGGTGTAGCGCGAGGGACAAAAGACTCGACAGTGTAACTAACGTGCATGTGCAGTGCGATGTAGGTGTGTGCTGAATGGAGAAACTCTGTCTCGATTGTGTGCGAGGGCGCCGCGAGAATAAAGCTCGCCAGCGGCAGCCGAGATCGAGGAGGAAGTCTCATTCATCGTCGCCACTTTTCAAAAGCAGCTCGCTCTGTAATCATATACTTCCACCCTGCTTCACCCTTAATTAGTACTGTTCTCCTCACTGACTCGCTTCCTCCCGCCAAATCAGCGGCAACTCACTCGTTGTACGAGCCCTTTGATGAAAATTGACGGGCCACCGTTAACGCGACGGTTCCATCGTCGAGCCGCGCTCACAGGAAGAAAGAAATCTGCGGTTCGCCAGTGTTAATGATCGGATAATTAGCGGTGGGGCGAGAGCGTCCGCTGGAAATCGATGATAGCCGTCATCGCGGCAGACCGGACGACCCTCCTTTCCATCCGGTGCGCATGTAGTACCTGCTTTAGAGGCGATGTCTCGCGAAATTTCCGCCTAAGATTTCGAAACCTGTTGAGCAGGTTTCTTAGTTTTCATCTGGTCTCGCAGACGGCGGGATCCGTTCGGCGACCCTTGGTCGCCCCTGGTTTCGACGAGTGCCAGAGTAGCCAGTCCCCGTCGATGGTGACCTCGCCTTTAATGACACCTTTTATTCGCCCGGCCAGACCAACTTCAATCTGCCAAATGACACTGGTCAGCCTCACTCGCTGTAATCATATGACCCCCACCAGGGTACTCAACCAGTATTCCATGCACTTTGCATCGCGCGGCAACTCCCGGCCGTCCGAGCGCCAGTATTCGATAACTAGTCGTAATTCTAAACACAAATAGAATTCTGCCAGGTCAGGACGAAAAGTGAACACTTCAGCTAAACAAGTCTTATGGACTAATTTAATTTATGCCCACCATCCAACAGAACCGATGCAGACATTGCAGACAAAGCGGCGTCCCACGCAACAACCTCTTTCAGCAGACTCAATTCCGCCGTTCCGTGCGGCACGATTCTCCCCAGGCATAAGTCACTATCGACCAAAGGTACAATAACCCGGTTAGGTCGGCGGCGATGCCTCCGCGCGGCAAACTTCTCCGCAGCGAGTGCGCGAGGCTCCCAGTCAACATAACAAGCCCGTCCGGTCGAAGTGGTCTGCAAAAAAAGCGTCTGCTCTGAAAGAACTGGCCAGTAACGCACGCGGCGCGTCGAGAGGCGAACGGGGCGGGGCGAGGATCGGCAAGATTTATCGGACCATTTCGCTCTTTCCGAAGCGTCGAGATGCGACGTTGGTCTACTGCGTGCGCGGCACACGTTGACCGTGGAGAGCTCGTCCTCCTCGCGACTTAGGGGACAGACTATTTTTTACCTGGGGCGTCGACGCGCCCGTCTGCGCCGTCGTTTCCCAATGCGAACCTCGCGAGGAGAGAGCCCACCACCGGTGCAGGACCATGAAAGAGATATCCGACGCCAGACGCGACGGGTGGACGACCGGTGTCACTGACCTTGCTTAACGATCGCCAATGTCGGCCTCCCCCTGGCCGGTTGAGATTGCGAAGGGGATATCCCCTGCGCGATCTATATCTATATCTGCCCGTCGCCCTTGCAACATGGGCCAGCCCCAGCATTTCGGTGCGCCGCTACCCGTCAAGCTCGTTCTTTTTCCCTACCAACACGCTTGATCGCTCTGCTTCCCTTTATTCGGCTTCCCCATAAAACCCGCTATATCGTCATTAGGAGTTCTAACTTTGAAACGGCCAGAGCCGAGTCAAGGATAATTCGCCCGGTTGGAGAAAAGGCGGCGGCGTTCGGTTGTTTCTTCCGGGATTATCGAGCGAGTGGGAGTCAAGGCTGCGAACTTTATTAAATTCTTACGGCACGTGCGCCCCGTGTATGCAGCTTTTGTTGCCTCCGAGCCCACCATTCCGCCCTGTTTTCCATCGGGCCCGACTTTAAAAAGGCAAGCCGGCGCGCGTCGCGGCATTCACTGGGAAGCGAGCTGCTACGTTGACTTTTAATCCCCGCGCAATTAATCTTCCAGCGCGCCTAGTGGGTTGCGCGAGGAGTAGATGTTGCTGTTTGTATCCGGGCGGCCCTGCAGCCAGCCGCTTTTTCCATGTCCTTCGGGGAGAATGGAGGGTGGGCACTATCGGCCGTGATCCTTCGCTCGAGGTGCCCTCTTATCACCGGGTAACCCACTGACCCACTTGCCACATCGATTTTATGGCATACCTGAGACTCTTGGTTCCCTTCGCCACAATGGCGACACACGTGCCCGACGAGAGATCCGCGCGTCCTCGCCACGAGTGCACAAAGTCGTCCCACTTTGTCCTCTCGGCGATCCTCGCTTAGCCTTTTCAGCGGGCGAGCCTTCTGCCTGCAGGCAATTACCTCCGAGTCGTTACAACACAAGCCTCGGCGAGCTTCTTCCTAGTTCATTAGAGCGGCACGGGGCAAAGAGTAATAGCCGCCGAAGCCAGTGTCGAACCGAGAGGCAAAATAATTACACTCTACTCGAGGGTGAAGCCTAATGATGGATGCCACCAACCACTCTTTAAAGCCTTGTCCGTTTAGCGTCGGGAGAAACTCGTCGGGAAGACGTTGGGTACTGCGAATGGGAGAGAAACGAGGGGATTGTGTGGCTGCGGGTGACTTTAAAGGATGATTCCACCCTCGTAGTAGGTGGTAGATCCATAGAGCGCACGCCTCCACCTCCTCGAGACTCGATGGAGCTCTCGAGGGTGAACGCACCACCCAACCACCCTCTATGACGTCTCCGTTCCAGGAGTGACGTCATTCCACCGCGTCATCGAACCACCCACGCCCGCCGAAACCTGCACCCCCAACCCTCTCGTTTTGAGGGAGCGCGCCAAATGAAATCCAGATCGCCCGGGCGATTGCTTTTCACAGAATCGGACTGGTCACCCTCTCGACCGTTGCCCAGTGTACTTTCCCGTCTCTTGAAACGCGAGCAGAGCGACCGGGCGGTCGCTTTTGTCCTCGCGAGGGCCGCGCTCGGCAAACGAAGTTAATTATCTTAATTGTCCAGTTGAACTCGCTGGAAAACTGGGGCTCGTGATTGAAGGGCGGAATATCGAGTCGGGGCCGACGGGAGGATTCGCGCAGGTGGAATTTCTGGTCGGCGAGATTTTCGCGGTCCAGGTGGAAGGCAGGTTAATCGCGCGGCCCTGGGGGAAGTTTCCCTTTACAAAAGAGGACTATTTATACATTGCCGATAGTGAGCTTTGGCCGTCACAGGCCGCTACCTCGGGCCAACCGATATCCACCTGTGTGTCTGTGTGTCACCCAGATCCATTAACCTTGATATCAGACCCTGACGGCGCAAGGCGTGCACGCGCTCCGTCGCCGGTGCAAGGGTGGCCACTCGGGCCAATTGAAGTCCCTGTCGATCGCTGCTATTCGCGAAACTAGTCAAACAGATAGCTGTCTTCTAAGAAGCTTATAACGGGTGGCCGGATATTAGCAGGCCTGCGCAATGCCGGCCGAGTATGGTGGAGGTTGTGTGTGCAGTGCAACCTTATGCAATCCGCTGCAATCGGGTGCAATCTTAAAGGGGTCACCCGGTTGCAGCTATCGTGTTAACTTATCGTGACTCATGTGCGCTACCTCCCGCCGCACTTCGACCACCACCCGCTCGCTTTCTAACGCCGCCGACTACTATCAGGCTTGTGACAAGGCGAGAGAAGCACCTTGTTGCGATATTGCTCGACAATGTTGCGTATAAGCTGAGTACTCCTGGCTCATCGAAACCCACGGACTCCAGGACTCGCCGCTGGAACTGGGCGAAAGGGCGCGCGCAATTTTATTGGGTTTACACTGGAAATAGGCAGTTGCGAGGGAACAGGCTTTATTATTCGGGCGGAAAATCGACAATTTCCGGGGCGGCGATTGGGAGAGAGACGCGAGTGCGTGGACAATTGAGTTCTTCACGCCCACGATTAATCCACTGTTGTCCGCGCTTCGGTTATTTCGGTTTATTGTTCGGCCTGTCTTACGAAACTACGCCCGTCGATGCGAGGAAGCACGTGCGAGCGAGTGCGGGGGCTGGGCGGGAATTTATCGGAGGATCGGGCAGGGTCGTATGAATTTGAAAGCCGTCACGTGGAAGCTGCACGCTTGCCCGGTATATTGATACTTCATTGGCTCGATATAACTCGAGTCGATTCTCAATGACTCAGAATGCAAACTGGCTCGGCAATCTTCCGCGATTTCCATTGCCCCAGTGTTCCCCCGTCGATTTAATCGCCGGCTGCTAATTGTCCCCGAGCAAGTTCCCTCGCCACTCGATTGGCAAATTCATGTCGGCTACTCGAATATCGGCGATTTCTCAGTGCTATCGATTCCGCGCTCGCTCTCCGCGGTGAAGTGCACTTGAACCGCCGCCACCCGCGGCGCCTTTTGTCGCGATATGCACTTGTTGAAATAATCTCGGCCGGCTGGCGAGCCCGGTCGGTTTGGAAGTCCGCGTCCGTCAACGGGGCTCTTCTTACCAGATTGCTGCCGATCCCAGTAGATGGCTGGGTGTTTGCCACTTGGAACGGTCATCCTCCGAAAGACCCAGACTCGTTTCGTGCCTCTACCGCCCCGGCGCTTCACACACACACATGTCTATACAAACGCGAGACGTCGTTTACAGGCGAGAGAGAGAGAGAGAGAGAGAGAGAGAGAGAGAGAGAGAGCAGGTCATCTTTCATTCCCAGCAGAACTCGGCGACACGTCAATTACGCTAATCGGCGCTGGTTTCTTCAAGGCAAATCAGCGCTCGCGTGCCGGAAGACGCGGGACACGTCCTTCCAGGCGTCGAGACGTCGGCGTGCGCTTTTCTACCTAGCGTGCTTCTCCCATTTACGGTAATCCAGAGTGGCCGGTAAATCGATCTCGAAATCGACACACCCTCCCTGTAATTCCACCTTGGCCGAGATCCTCGCCTATTATGAAACTTCGTGTAACTTTGTGCACTGAGTCTATCTCTCTCTTTCTCTACCTCGGGCTCTCTCGATCCTGACGACAATGTTTACCTGACATTGCCCGGTGTCAGGCTGATTCACGCGATTCCATTGAAAAACAGTGTTACGTGCCATCAGTCATAACTCGCTCGAGACGTAATCGAGCTGGAAGTGTTTCTCGGCCGATGCGGCCACGACGCAAAGCCGAAGAGAGGAGGAGGAGCGCGAGTATCCCTCGCTCGAAAGTCTTCTCGCCAAGGTCTCGGGCTTCGAGCGACAGCCACCCACATATGCCAAACGCGAGTTCTGCGACGCTCGCTTGTAATAATAGAACGGCGATTACCAGCAATTTAAGTATATAAAGGGAGATCGGCTAGGTCGCGCACGCCAACGGGCCGAGGGAAACAACGAATGTCTTGGCGCACGGCACATTGAGATTCTCGATCAGCGAGCAGCTTGCACGGGAGCAGAGGAGACTCCGATCCATGAATAAGAACGACCCTGACCTTCTCAGGGTCTCGCAGGATTCCGGCGCGCGCGATGTTGACAGTCATTCATCGTTGATGGTTGCGCGGAGATCCGAAGCCCTGTACCTCTTCGATCCTGTTATTGCGACAGACTTTCCCCCCGGTCGGGTGAAATCGCGGCTCACCCGCCGCCGTCGCCCGGGTAATCAACAAGTTTACTACGCTTTCGGAGTGTAAACAGGCCTGGGTGGCAATCGCGGGGCGATCGATCGGGGCGGCCGTCGCTAAAACCGTCCGCTGGAATCTATTCGAGGACAGCGGCTATCCGCATTTATAGCCCTGGCGACGCTCAAGCCAACGGTGGCGTTTAGCGGCTCTTTACACGGCTCGCCGAAGTAGAATAAGCGATGCGGAGACGCGCGCGTGTAGGAATTGTCCAAGTGCGCCTGGGTTCTCGCACGCGGCTAGAGGAAGATCCTTGAGAATTGGCACACTCTCGCTGGGGAAGACGCGAGAGTGTATGCGCGAGCTCCGTGTGGAGAGGAAGGCCGCCTCTGGGCTGCTGTCCTGCTCTCGCGGCGCGTCTTCTCCGCCGAAGATTGAAATACGAAACGAGAGGATATCGGGAATACATCTCGGCTGTTGGAAGGTTCGAAGTGGGTCTCTCCTCTCGCCGCGAGTCAGGTAAGACGAGACTCTGCGGTCTCGCACCTCGCCAAAACCCTCCGCGTGACGTAAGAGCCAGTCCCGATGTGCCTCGATGATGGCTTGTACCATCGGTCATTTCGTGATCTCGATACAAGCAATTTGTTTATCGGATGCCGAGTTATCGGACGGAGCTCGCCAGATAGATAATCGTGTAGTTACGTGCTCCGGTGCTTAAGAGCGGCTCTCTCGCTCTCTGTGTGCGTGCGGATAAACGCGCGAGAGCCCTAGATTCGCATCATCGACCAAAACCGCGCTTTCTGTTTATGATCCGGGCGGAATTTCGCCCGGATGCCGCGGCGTCTGGGATCCAGAGGCCAACGATACTTTGCATACATTTACCCGCGGGAAGCTACTTTCCATAATTCCGATCCGCGAATTCTTATTACTTGACTCACCGAATAAGAAGCTCGCGTGGGAAGTGATCCATTCGCAAAAAATGCCTTTTCTTGATTGCGCAATTTTTCCGTAGACAAAAGTGCACCAGTAGAATTTTGGCGAATGCATCCTCGATGATGGTCTCACATGGTTACAAGTACGAGCATACTTCACGGCTGTGAAGTGCACTCGAGAGAAAGAGAGAGAGAGAGTAGTCTGGGGGAATTGAGTAATCAATCCGGATCGAGTTGGGAGGCATTTGGTGGTGTTGTATCGAGAAAGGAGTACATGTACCTCGCGCTGTCGAAAAGATAAGAGGTCCGTATCGAAGTCCGTTGATTAGGCGGCGGCAGTCGATCGAAAGCAGTAGGCCCGCAAATTACGGGATCACTCGCTTTGTCCGCAATCCACACGCGACGCCAGACTCTTTTCGCCATTGGTCGCACAAGACTCGGTTCGGTTTCACCATTCGGCGGCCCCGGCTAGAAGTTGGTTTCGCGTTGTGCCATTCGACAAGACGCATGTCCGGTGTACCATCAGTGAGCCTTGTGAACGGAGTGTCTCGGATCTGGGCAGCAATGGAGTCCCATCGGCTCATGATGTCTTCCTGACACCACTGGTATCACTTTTTGCCCATTTACTCATCCCGGCCCCAACCTCCCCTTAAAATCCGAGAGCAAGCATCGACCGCTCTCTCTCCCTCGATATTTGCTCGGCGATACCAGCGACGATAAGTTTTATTGCGATTTTCGAGGGAACGGGCGAGAACTCGCGCGTCTTTCGCCGCTCAAAAATAGAGGGCCGCATCGCACGCGCCCCGCTCGCGAAATATTTTTAGAGCGCACATGTGAATTCCCCGCTGGTCACGAGCTCGACATATCCTCAACCTCCGGGGCTCTCTTTAAAGTCACCGGCTACGATGATGCTCTTCCTCTATTGTTATGATTCTTATCGCACGCCCTCCCGCCGAGCCGCGTTCCGACAGGCATTTCCGCTATTTCACGGCGATCGTCAACAACCAACGCCACGAAAGCCAGACTTTGTTATCCTGCACGAAGTGTGACGAACGCTTGATAACGTTTACAATGAATTCCCTGGTGGCATTAACATTTTCATTGAGATTAGCCCGCGAGCGCGCGGATGAGACGTATAATTCCAACTTACGATTGGTATTAACACTTCGGGGCGACACCAGCGGAAGCTCGACTTGGAATTCAAGTACATAGTCGTAACAGAGTGCGAAGTAGAAATTAAGTCGAACGACGCTCGAATCGCATTAATTTGCATGAATTACAAGCCGCTTTTCAAGCAAATTAGTAAACCGCCATAATCTTGTACAACCTGTTTCATTCCTCGAAGAACCGTCGATACTACCAGTGTCTGCCAATCGAAACTCTTCTCTACATGCGCCCACGTCCACTTATATTTCCTCGCAACGATTCCGCGCTGCTACGCCGGCAAACACATTCCTGACATGAAGGAATCTCAAAAATAATGCTCGACTAGAACAGCGAGCGGAGCGCAACAGTGCAAAGAAGCTTGTACTTAAAATCGCCAAGCGCGTTCGTAACCTCCTGCCGATCTAGCAAGTGTACGTCTTTAGATCGGTGGGAAAGGTGGCCCGGTAATTGCCGGTCGCATGACTTCTCCGTGAGCGCGTCGCACGCAAGTGTCAGGCGTCAATCCGACGACGGCGAGCCGGAGAGCGCGGGGCGTACATGTGTCGCGTTAGCCGGGAGGGCATTATTTACAGTAGGTGTAATTTCACGCATAGGAGCGCGGCGCAGCCACTTGCTCCGATTCGCGCTCGTAATTCGAACTATCGCTGTGCGGCCGGGTGACGCGAGGAGCGTCGCTCGGGGATTGGCGGAGTGGTCAGAGAGACGGCGGGAGAGCAGCGTCACCGAGCGAGAGAGCCTCCCGACGGAGTACGGAGCAGAGCGGTAGGGGATGGTGTGCCGTGCGCGCACGGCCGAGAGAAGGGTCGCATCCCAGCCGGAGAGAGCGAGAGGAACAAGCCGGTGCCAGAGAGAGAGAGAGGGAGAGAGAGAGGAGCCGCGACGGAAGCAGAGGAGAGACAGCAAGAGAGCGTCGTCGTCGGCGGCAGCGGCGGCGGTGGCGACTGGAAGAGTGGAGGGCGAAAGCCGTCTCGGCGCTGTGCTATTTCCATCGTCGCGCCACTGCTGGCCCAGATTCGACGCGACCGTCAGAGAAGGCGAACAAACGCGCGGGTCTCTCTGCCTCTCGCCGCTTCCACGCGCGTCTCTTCATCACCGTCTCTCGCACCTACCGCGCTTCTTCTCGGGGCCGACTCCACTCGGACTACTCTCCGCTCCTCGGCCCATTGAGCACTGCTGGATGTGGATAGCTCGCCAGGCGGTTGCAGGCTGCCAGCCACATTCCTGCAAGCGCTGAGCTACGCCACCGAGATCCCTCAGCGAACACCATAAGCCGCATAGATCCTACTCGCAATCCACTGTCCGCTGGCCGACAGATATAACGACCAACTCTCCTCCGAGGGATTGCGACAGTTGACAGTATAGTACCGGGACATTTGGAGTTTCCTCGGCTGGCGGCTTTGCTACGACTGCTTTTATGAAGAATCGAGCACCAGCCTCGCTCTGAGGGAGCTCGCCGGCCGTAAACCCCCTCTGTGCACAAGTGCCCGCTGTAAAATGTGACTCCCACGAGCAGAACGCTGCTCTCTGTGTGCCACGCCGTGAGTTCGACGAGTTGCCTCTCTCTCTCCCTCTGCCCCGTCCTTGTCTCGTCAAGTAGCAGCTGCTGCACCTGCTCGCCTGCTTGAACCTGCTGTCTCTGCCGCAGCCTGCGCCGGACGCGCACGACCCTCAGAACACTTTCGCCCTGAGGCTCCTGTCTTCGAGATTGCCAGCGATCCCGAAGCCCTCGCGGCAAATGACCCCAAGGTACGTTTGCCATTCGAGGCGAGGCATGCTGGAAGCCTGGAAGAGCGCGTCGGCATTCTCGTGATTCGAGCGTCGCTATGCTTTGCTATCCAGTGGAATTCTAGTTGGAGCATCGGATATTTCGGATGTCGGGAAAACGGAATAACAATCCTGGGTCGATGGATGATTGTATTAGTACAATCTAGTACAATCGATAAGATCGATGAATTATCTTGTTAAGAGATTTGGGAATTATTGGGAATTATTATGATATATTGATGCGCGCGGGTATTCGACGATTGTTGGGTATCGACGGCTCTTTACGACTAACGCTGGCATGCCACTGTCTGTTCCTTCGGGCACGCACTACAAAGGAAGCATCGCGCAAGAAAGAAACGGCCGTGTGCCGACTAGGGCCCCTCTCTCTCTCTCTCCCCCGACAATGTCTCCTCTCAGTCGTCAGACGGCTTTGATCTCGAGGGTAGCGTGAATCGGACGATTCGCAGCAGAGTCAGACAGCCGCTCTTTCGATCGTCGTCGGTGCAAAGTGCACGATTGGCACGTGGGTGTCTGTCTGGATCAGACGGCCGCCCCTCGCACTTGCCTCCGTTCTGCGCGGACGCCGGCTATTTTTGTGATGTCGCCTCCGTCCCCTTTCTCTCTCTCGCTCTCTCGCTCTCTCCTCGCACTCGCTCCAGGCACAATGAACTTACGCATGACCCGAAACGGCGGGCAGGCCGACAACAAAATCCGCGTTCCATAAATAGCTCGTGCGGGCCGCGATTCGGTGTTACTTCCACTAGCCAAAGAAAAAGTCCGTACTACTGACGCGCGTCATTGACTCTCACGATCATTGAATCCCGCTTCCACGACACTTCGGTCGGTAGAAATGTCACATTGTCCCAATTCCTCTGCAACGGCGACAATGCTTGAAAAATATTCTCCCGAGTTATGCAAGTTATCGCGGTATCGCCGGATTAAATAATCGGCAATTTTAGCGCGCGCACGTATTTTACATGGAATGACGAAAGGAGACACGTGTGGATTGTCGCGCGAAGCGTCGAGTCAACAGTGGGTTGCGAATCGCTCGCAACGCCAGTAGATGTGTACTTGTAACAGGGACTGCCGGGCGCAGATACAATGCGGCTTATTAGAGAGGAATAATGCTCGAGCGAAAGAACTCGGCAGAAGTGCTCTTGCGTAACGGCCGGCAGCGGCGCGCGCTGCGTAAAAGTGCAATTACGTCGCTCGATCCTCTTTAAAGCGGAGCGCCGCGCTTGTTGAGCGGAGTCCTGCGATGCGTAACGTCGGCGTCGGTGTGCCGCGCTACGTGCACTGGCAACAGCACTCCCAACAGAAGCGAGCCGCGTTCGCCTAGGAATAGCGTTTTACGCGGGTGGCCTTGTTATTGCCAGAATTCACGGATTCGCGGAGGGCTATTTTTGCGCGGAACCCCGCCACAACTAATTGACAGGCCAAGTCTACTCCTTCGCTCGATCGGACCCGCCAACGATCCACGATGATTAATTGCCCGATGATCGGCCACCCACTCTACCACAGAACGCCTGGAAACTTCAACATTTCCATCAGATACATAACAGAATAACGTCATGGTTATTGCTTATTCAATCACTGACTTTTAACAATTGAAATTTTTTTTACACTTCATTGAATTAATCGAATGTTTCCAGTATCAACATCGTTGGTCGGGTCTAATGCAAAAGTCAATTCGTGCCGTTGTGATTACTTGCACCAATTTATTTGCTATACACTTTTTCATTGCGTAATTATTGTAATGGAATCCTGCACAATGGAATTCTAACAATTATGTTAATGGATCATTATTAATCCGTGGATTAAAAGGGTTCGCAAAGTGAAGCTCGGCTTTGTGCTTTGGGCAAAGGTGCGTGCACTAGCTTTATTGATAAGAGCCTGAAACCTACTAATTAATTGGATGCATTGAGAGGCCGAGCTTTTCATTGCCGATTGCAAATGGCTTTTCCATAACCGTGCGATCGCCTCGCGCGACCTTGGCTGTCATTGGTTTTCTGGCAATGTGTGAGGAGTCTTTTTATCTCGACTGCTCTCTCCTCGGTCGGCTCTATCTCTAGCTCTATCTGCGGACGGTGTGGCTCGTTTTGGCGAGCGGGCGCGCTTGTTTGGTACAACTACTAGCCTGGCGAACATGACAGAACGTATGATAAAGCCGCGGACGGCGCGGTGCTCCAATTATAGATCGAACCCGATGGAGGCTGAGGGGAGGTGCGCCCTGCACGTGCCCGGCAAGCGAATATAGCGTAAGATTCCAAACGTCAGCATCACTGGGGAGCAGACTCGTAGTCCGATGCATTGCTCCTTAACACTCGCCACGATCTTCACAGCTGTCATTGAATTCCCTCGTCGAATCATCCCATCGCGCGCACCTCGTTGCCGATTAACCAACGACGGGAAAAAAAGATCGGAACAAGTGAGTAAATCACGGTACGAATTGTAATTGGCACGTCGGATGGAATCTCTCTCAGCACACTGTGTCAGTGCTTCCTGACAAACGCGGCAATGATCATGACACCCGCCAACAAGGTCGAGTCTGGGAATTTAACAGTTTGTTGATCATCAACTTGCTATAACAACTAACTCGACACATATCTTTCAATATTCAGGAAAAAATTGATTTAAATGATTTCTGATGGTAAAACTATAATGCTGACTTACACAATGTTTGTAGTTTAATAATTGCATCAGCTGATTCGCGTGTAGACTCTGGTTCATCCGTGCTCAGACAATCTGTCAATAGTTTAGCTAGTTTAGCAACACGTTGCTTTCTACGATAATTAATATTAATAGCTATTGCGATTCAACCGTTCAATTAACTAGCGAGAGAAGTTAAAGACGACTCTTGGAATTTCCCAGGATTACTGGTCTCCAGCAGTGCGGACGATTTCCCCCCCGTAGGTGATTTCCATGCCAAGATTATTCCATCGAGGAGTGAACTCATTCTTTCCGCGCCCGACCTTTGACCCCTGATTCCCCTTGTCTCGCGTGGAACGCGTACAATACACACATCTGGCAGAAAAGCCACTAAATACCGATAATTAATGTTAGATTTCTAAGAGCAAGTGTAGAGAAGTGATGAGAAGTGATTACCGGGGAGGTCGGGGAGGAGAAGAATTAGTGGCGCGGAAAGGTGGCGCGACACATCATTACTAATAATTCAGCCACTTGTTCGAATTGTTGTTCATTAGCGCCCTGTCGTCACGTGCACTTGCCATTCGCCTTTGCCGGCGTCCTCAGTAGTATCAGCTCCGGGTTATCTTCATCGGTGACATAACACCTCGGCCGAAAATACTTACCACCGTCGTACTTGCCTGTTCATGGGGAGTCGATTGCTTGTCGACATGAACGTTCTCGACGCATAATGCAAATCGTTTTTTCCCTCGAGCAGATTTCGCACTTTCTCGATTGCGGACGAGTGCAGGCTCGCTCGGGCGCCTTCGCAGTCGAGAATTACTAGTAACTCGTTCGCCGATAACGCGTGTGCCATCGCGCCGCTACTTTTTTACGACTCCGCCCGGCCGCAATCGACTTTACGTGTCGCCTGCAGCCACATCTGACAGAGATAACGCGCTAATGATAGTTTAATTGCTCGCCGGCAATATTGACAGTGAGTGGAGGACGAGGCGGTGGCTCTAAAAGCGCTCGGCACTCTCCGGCGCTTTCGGTAATGGAACTTTAGCCTGCAATGAAAATAGTGAGAAAATCTCGTAGGCGGACGATGTCGCGCGCGCTCGACACCTTTGCATTGAGAGCGGCCCGGCAGGATGGAAGGAAGTGCGCGGGTAAAAGGCGTGGGCGAAGTCTGCCTCGCAAATGCAGGGTCAAGTTCTCTCTCGGCCGCCTGGTGAATGGGAACCGAACGCGCCCCGACCCATTTCGCAAGATCGCGATAGCACCTTGTTGCAAACCCCGATCGCTACTCCAACCGGTCTGACGAGCCAGTAGAATAGGATGTCTGGCTTCCCACGAAGCTTTGCAATCTTGCGACTCTGTCGGTGAATAAAGTGCGCGAGCTGGTATTTGGGTTGCCAGCTCTCCCCGGGAAACGGACGGCCAATCCGACCCCGGAAGCGGACGCTTTTGAATCAAGCAAATACCAGCCGATACACGTAGCGTTCGTTGATAATGCAATCCGATAAAGGTCACTCAAACTTTCTCCGATCGCCCTCCTGGCGAATGGTCAACAATAAAATACAACAAATAATAATCTTGTTTTTAAAACTTAACTCGAATTTTAAAAAGTAACTAGTCATAACTTTGCCAATAATACCAAACAATACAATAATAAATAATACTAGAGTTTTGTTAAAGGATCTTAAAAAGTGAGGTGCTCAGTTGTAGACATTTTTGTTCACCAATTTTCTATAGCTAACCCACGTTATGCATTTCCGCAAGGTGGTACCTCACTTTTCGAAATCAAAATCAGCCGGGGATAACAAGCGGAACGCTTATCCAACAAGGATGCAAAGCTAAGCAGGCGTGATTTCAAGCGCGGCAACTTGATCGCATCTCGAATCAGTGAGAATTCAATCGTGCGGTCCCACGAGCAAGCCGGCAAAACTCCTCGAGTGGCTCGAGAGAGTGCGAGGAAAAAAAGGAGCGGAAAGGACGGAGCCATCGCGAAAGTTGGCTTCGCGACACGCTAACTATATTTAAACCCCGAGGAACTTTATCGTCGTGCCGCCCAGAGAGATTGGTTATCTCTGGCTCCTCAGCTCGGCTAATATCCAAGGCAATAGCCTAAATTGCGAGACGATGCGTTGCCGCATGCGACTTCGTTGTTCGGAAAAGAGGCCTGAGACAATTCCGCAGTCATTTACTGACACTGTGTGGAGATTGCTTAAAGTAGTTGATAAAGAAAACCACTTTTTTTAAAATTCTTTTTAAACTTTTACATATTAATCTTTACATATTTTTGCAACTACTAGGCACATTTTACTGAACTTGACCACGCCGTTTCCGAGATAAGCGACTTTTAACGTTTACCAACTTTTATACGCGTAACATATAGCCGTAACCTATCAGTCATGTAAAAAAGTATCGAAAAATATGACATACAAATTGTTATGGTCAACCCTAATTAAATTCGGCCAATGGTTTCAAACTGTTATAAAGATTGTTAAATGCCACTTTGAAGACGAGTGGGTGTCTGCACCAACTACCTTAACAGGCAGGAAGTCGAAATTTCCTCTTCAATTGATTCGAAGCTGGCGGGGGAACGCCCGAAATAAAGAAGACATGCGCTACTCACACGCAGGCCTCCTCGAGCCCCCACTAACACTTGTAATTCCAACCGCAAGCTATCTCTGAGAAAATGCGATGCCGATATTTATCAGGCGTGTCACAACAAAATATGTTTGCCAACCGGGATTAAAAGGGGGATTAGTTGAGGAAAGCGTTTGTTGTGCGCGGGGCGAGGCCTCGAAGATTTTCGGCAACTCGGTGCAGCTTTATCGCCAGCCGATTATCAGCAGTGTCTTGTTCGATCGATCATACACCAACGTATACGCACACCATGATCGATGACAGGCATAGTCATTCATGGAAGAAAACTAATTCTCTTCTACGATGTTGCGCTCCATCGCCAATACAATTGACGATAATTATATAAAAGTGCTACTGATGTGAAAATGAAGGAAACTGTTATGTTTTATCTATGATGACAATGCATTAATTAGTATCCAAAGGATGTATTGAAGGTGGGGGTGTATCATATAACCCCATAAGAACGCCATTAAAACACCATACAATTTTTTTATGTAGTCTGAGATAGGAATGTGGATTAGGATTCGAAGACTCAAATATTGAGATAATTGGAGTATGAGCTGGTCCATATTTTTTTCGCTCGTGAGGTTTTTATGCGATTTTGTGGTTCTTCCCACTGCAAATGAGGAATTAATGCATTTCCCCTAGTAAAAACCAAAAATCTCTTGATTTTTACACGAGTGGCACTTCTGTATATTTACCCAACTATGAAATTACATATAAATGAAATCAGAGTTACTTTGGATTCGTGTAGTTTTTACTTAACCGTGAAACTATCTAGACGACGGTTGGTGTCGTATAAAATAGCGGGCGAGCAATGTGACAAGTCTACTGATCAAGTTATCATTTTCGCAAGGATGATGTGTTCGATTAATTAGGGAGCAAGGGTCGCGCTGCGCAGCAACTTGGATCGATCGACTGAACATTGACCGCTCGGGCTCCAGCGGCTGGCAACTAACACTTTGCGGTAGATTCGAGCCTGGCATCAACAGGTTGCTCGTTTCGGAGCTCACTCCTTCTTTTCAATAGTAATAAACCTATTTCGGAGTACATACATCGACACAGGCTCACTTAACATATAGACCGGCTCTTGAATTAGAAGCTGGAAAGCGTCGGCTGATTGAGCCAGTAGCGAGCGAATCTACTCGACACGGATTGGCTGGCGCCTAGTTCTAGGTCGAAGGGTGTGTGGGACTCGATTCGCAATTAAGCTGGCGAGCGATTGGGGAAAATGGAGGTCGTCCGTTTCACCTGACCGGCATGGCAGCGAGGTGTGCGTCCGCTAAAGATGAGGAGCGCGCCGAGGAGGTCCGTACTCGTTTTCACTGCGGCTTGCACGCCTCGCCGGGGAAGTAGGTTTCTGGGTTGATTTCAGTGAATCTTTTTTCGCCCGCTGTCCCTCCCAAGGTGCTAGCGCCGCGCACTCACGGATACGTGGCGACCTCTTTGTGAACCCCTGGCTACCGAGCGCCCGACACACCTAACTCCTCCTTCCATCGGCGCACCCCCGCATTTTATCGAGGCCTTATTTCCTTCTGCTCTCGTCCCTTACACGCCACATTATCTATAGACCGAGAGTTGCCACATGGAAGTGCTCCAAGCTGCGCCTGTTCGAGTCGCACTCCGAAACTCGGACAGTGACGAAGCGATTGTCCGTCTCGTGTGGAGACTCGTTAGAGCGCGTCGATTTATTTCAGTGCACGATTCATGCGGCTGTCGCGGGCAGCCAGCCTCCCGCTCTCACTTTTCCTCATCTCTCACCGTCGCGTCGAACCCGAGCACCAATCGGTACTCTTGGTGTCGGCGATGTTACGTAAAAAGGGATTTCGTAAATGGTGCCTGTCGGAATGCCGTCGAAGAGTAACTTGTCCCCGCCGGTACATCGGCATCTATATTTACTCTTTTTCTTTCTCTCTCTCTCGCTCTCTCTCGATGAACGCGTCGCTCTTACGACGAGCGTAGCCGAGTGCGTGCGAGTCGCATTACATATTAGGCAGGTCTGTCGCGCTGAAGGTCAGAACCGCACTCGGTTGCAGAGCCTAACGAGCCTATCTTGATTCGAAGAGAGGCCTGGGCATCGCCGAGCAGCCAAGATGAGTCACTTAATTCGATCGAGTAGTGCTGATGGCCATCCGGGTGTGCTGGGCGCGCGCTCTGTTCCCGGAATATTGACCTAGACATTTCCATCGGAGCGCAGACGCCCCGCGCGCCAGATGAATAAATGGCGGAAGCGTCGCCTCGCTGGCCAAGAGCGTGTGCCGCGCCGCTCGAACTGTCTGTTTCGCTTGGCAGCCGCGCAAATTCGCTCGCTGCCAAAGATAAAGGGGATCCGTCTTCGCTGGCGGCGTTTGCGCCGCCGATTCGAAGAGCGCGACCTGCGAGGTCGGACGCGAGTGGCGCCGTCGATAAATTTAAAATACGCGCGTCACGCGCGCGCGCTCCCTCTCCCCCGCCCACCTACGAGACACCTCGCTTTTTCTTCGCTGCACTCTACTCTTTACTCCGATGACATTTCGGATGACAATGTCTGCGATAGCATCAACATAGAGTTGAGTAATATTCATGCGGCTCCTCCCTGCGAACTTGAAATTAGCCATGCGAATGCAATCACTGCGCCGTTTCTATGCTTTCCATATTAGAGCTGCGTGACTCGTTCGCCAGCGCATATTGCTTGCATCTGCGACTGGTAGGAATTCAGAGACAAATGATTCACTTGAACCATTCCACCTGCGAAAGTAGACTGGAATTGCCGGATCGAAAGACGCTTCTGCGAACATTCGCCGGACTTGTAATCGGAATCTTACAAAGAGACTCGCTGTACGTGGGAGGTAGATATATGTATGGACACGTGATGGAATGGAATCGAGGTTGGAGAGCGCAGGAGAGTTCAGTATGGCGCTATAGCCCGGCAAATGCCCCCGTCGCCATCGCCGTCGCTCGAGACCTCCCGACAGAGAGAAGCGTCTATGATGAATTTCTGGGAAAGGCAATTGCAATCTTGTCAGTGCTTCAGGGTGAGGAACTGGGCCGCGAGCTTGTGAAAGCGATGCTCGCGGGAAATTGGTCCGACGTGAAATTGGCACGTGGACAGGGAATTATAATTGTTTAAGACTGTTTCCTCGTAGTAAACATGCTGGGAGTAGCCTTGCCAAGGGTGGAAATAGATTGTTAATTGTCCCTTTGAATAAGCGGTGGGTTTGGAGGAGTAATTTTCGGAGTTTTCGGAGCAACGGCCTTGCTATATGCGTGGCTGGTAAATGGAGTTAACCTCCACTCCGAATGAAGTATAGAGCGGAGCGGCGAAGAGCTGACGATCGTACTAGGATTGTAGAGCGTGGCTATGCGTGATGTTGCGAAAGACGAAGATCGCGTTTGGTTGACATGTGTGGCTAATCAGCGCTGTCGCATTCTGTTACAGTTTCCTGGTGAGTGCATCCTCACATACATGGAGTTTCAGCTGGATAGCGCAGAATACTGCCAGGCTCAACACAAATAGAGAGACACGCCCCGAGAGATACCCTGAATCCTAGTAGGAATTATTAAAAGTGAGAAGAGCAGGCATTCATCAGGAGAAGAAGGCAAGGCAAGAGAGATCGAGGATATTGGGATCAGTGCCGGGAAAGAGTCAGGAAACCATCTGCTAGTCATCGCGCGAGACGTAGACGAATTAAATAGAACCAATTGTTTATTTACACCGTTAAATGCAAGAATTGTAGATACTGAGCGCACCTGATCCAGGCGCACCCAGTGCCAAATAGGTAAGGGGATCGAAGTACCATTCGGAGAGACGGCATTTCTCCCGGATCCTGACTAATGATGTTTGTCTGTTCTTGCTTGCAGATAATCTTCCGAATGATAGTCACAGATCCCGAGTGGGAATCGAGCGCATATCAGCAACGCCTAATGTAACGTAGCCCTCAGTTCTTCGGCGAAATTCGCACCCCGAGTACCCCTCCCCGAGGTCTACATGTAAACCCTCTGTTCTATCCTCTGTAAAAAATTAACGAAGTATTGAATTAGTTAAATGAGAAACGACTTTATAAGACTGACATCTATGGGCCAAGTTGTCAAACCCAGCGTTTGTTGCTTCGACTAGTGTGGCACATTTGCAAACAAAAAACACAAAGGAGTGCATTGTACAAGATAGTTCAAAGAGTTAGAAGAACACAGGAAGTAGGAGTTTAACCCTTTGTCGTCCAAGAGGAAATGAGCAATATGAGGGTGAAGGACATCAGACCGGCGCCCGCCGAGATTGAATACAAAAACATGAAGTTCCTCATTACTGATCGGCCCAATGATCAGACCATTCATACCTTTATTCAAGTGAGTCTTCCCAAGAAAGTAGCGCCGGGAGGAAGACATCTTGGCGAGCCACTCCAGAGCATGCCCGTAATTGACCCTCTGATTTTCAATTGAACAGGAACTGAAAAAGCACAATGTGAAAGAGGTAGTGAGGGTCTGTGAACCAACGTACAAAGTCGAGGAACTTAGAGGAGAAGGGATCAATGTCGTAGACTTGGTATTCGACGATGGCACATTTCCACCAAACGAGGTAATGCACCTGCTGTACTAAAAGGAGCCGTCGCGTCCTGAAGAGCACACGAAATTGACAGCCGTACTATAATCAAAATGCATTCGTAGGTGGTCGACGAATGGTTCGAATTGCTGAAGAATCGGTTCCGGGAATCGCCTGACGCATGTGTGGCAGTGCACTGCGTGGCTGGACTGGGAAGGGCACCTGTCCTAGTCGCACTTGCTCTTATTGAACTTGGACTTAAGTATGAAGACGCAGTTACACTAATTAGAGGGTTGGTACATGCTTGGGATTCAACGTTTGAGACACATACTTGCTGTCTTGGGGAAATACGCTAAAATATGCCGTGGGAATTTCTTTCAGGAAAAGACGAGGCGCAATCAATGCCAAGCAGTTGACCTACCTGGAGAAGTATCGTCCGAAGTCTCGATTGAAGCTCAAAAATGGACAAAAGAACTCCTGCTGCGTCCAATAGATCGAACGATTTCTTTGAAAAGAAGTTACTAATTCATACTGATTGGTATACCTAATTGTATAGGTTTTCACGCCTGATAACAAGCGACACATGTACCGACTCTGTTTTGAAGGGCCTATCAATGGAAATGCAACCAATATGCTTACCATTCGAATCACAGCACTTGTTGCGCCATGTATCTGTCTTCTTTGAAAGTGCAATGAAGAATATATGATCGCTTGAAGACGTTCATACTTTTTGTTTATTGAATTCTTTTGTATTTATTTTTGATACTCAATAATGAATTTCATAGGACAAAACGTATCTTCCAATTGCTAAAACAAAAGAGGGAAATCGACAGAAACTCACTGGCCGCAGTTTGCATAGTTAAACCAATCAATTATTACACGTATTACACCTTGTACTCGATTTATTTCAGCTTCATGTAAAAAGTGATGGCTATCGATATTTAGAAATATTCGACGGGTGCATTTACTTGTTTCAATATTGTAAAGCGTGTAACCTGTTACCGGCCAATCTGTTCGTATTAAGCTGCATATTTATTTATTCAGTATAGCTTTGAACAATTCAAATATATATATATCACGTATACGCAAATTTTGCTGAGCATGGTTCCTTCGGTACAACAATTGTACAGGGCTGTCACAAAGTACAGCCTATAGAAGAATTTGTGCAATAAAATTTACATTTTTCACAGAAATGGAATGCAATAATTGAACGAACACGTTTCGCTTATTCTCAGTACTCTTTTGAGGTCTAATTCCAGAATAGAAGCAGTGGGATACTTCTATTCGACATAAGATCGAATCCGCTTTCCATTTAGGCGTTGTATTCGGTAGCGAGCCGACAGGAATGCTAATAAAGTTGTACTGATAATAAGAGAGACGCAGTATCCCTGTAAATTGTGTGTGGTTTACGCACCAAGGATACGTTGTTACTTTACACTAATTTATAATTAAACTTAATTCAACAGAGAGTAAAGTTTTATCTATTCTTGCATGTATTATATACTAACACACATCATATCACATTTCTTTGCGATTGATAAGGCAACATTGGCAGCGATCTTATGCATTATGAAGAATAAATGTCCAACCCATATTTTGATACACTTACCACAATAATGTTAACGCTAAGGTCGTGAACATGAATACTTACTGTAGATTAAGTGATGAGCGGTAAATTGCGTTGCATTTCCAGTGGCATGCCAATTAGGTGGGTGTTCTTAACTCTTATTGGACTTGGAATCTGCGTTAACTTGAATGACGAATATTGTGAAACAAATGCGACGTAAATCACTCCAGAGCTATATATCACTTTTATCAAGGCTTAACGACAATTTTGCCAATCTTTTCTATTTCAAACCGTCGAATTTTAAATCTCCCAGATCGCGCGTTGTGTGGAACAATTAGCGATCGTAGCGATAATTTTGGCAAAATTGTCGGTAATGCTGCACGCCACACTAAACTGTGTTCAAAAGATAGAAAAAAAAAATTGACTCCTAAAATAATGATGAATGTAATATTTACATCATTTCGTCTGCAGATTTAACGTGAATGTAAATGCCCGTGAGGTGAGAAATACGCCATTATGAATTTCAAATCAAGAATCGTGTTCGACCAGGCTTGCTGCTCGCTATTTTTTACTTTCGGCAACCGAAGGTGATTGTAATAATCGCAGGACGATGTTTCGTTATTCAATGAAGTGTTGGATACGATTAGATTACACTATACAAATTAAAGAGACTAATTTTCGAAGCCGAATAGCCAAATACATTCACTGTGATCGCAGACTCGGAATGAGAATTAAAACCTGGTACAACCTCCTTTTTTGTAATGTTAAAAAGCTGCAATATTTTTTACCAGAGGATGGGACGAGGGACATTGGAAAAAACAAATGTAATCGAGCCTTAGGTGCGAAATTCAATAACACTATTCATTCTCTTTTAGTTCAATTATCATAAGTGCCCCATTTCAATAATGCGTTTTTAATGCAGTCGTTTTAATATAGGATATGTCGATACTTAATTCATTAGGTATACCTGCATTCGTTCAAAATGTTACCAATGAATTTTTATCTCACCGAGTATAATTACTGCACATCGATTCATTTCTTCAAGCGGTATACTTCAAGCCAGAAGTAATTTCGTGCGCCTGTGAATATATATTTTTTATCTGTGATAAAGTTTTTTGCGGCTCAACCGTCAGAGAGTTAGAATGGAACAATGTTCGGTCTTGTTTAGTGATAGATTATGCCGCGTCTCAAAACTAATGAATTGTATATCTAAATTCCCAGACACAATTACTATTTTTGTGTATAATCATACAATGTTGAGTTCTCGAAGAATTGAATCGAAAAGCTCACAAATTTTTGCCTAGGTGCAAGCGTATCACCCAACTCTAAGTTTCATGTATTATCATTGAATTTTCATTCATTCACAATCGTGTTTTTCTTTCAAGCAGGTCTCAATCAATATGAGTATCCAAAGCCGGAGCAACTTAGATAACAAAGAAATCCTCTATTTTGAACCGACGTAATAAATAAGGACCGTCACTCCTTTCAAATGGATTAAACAAAAGAATGAAATAAGTGAATTTTACGAGTTAGCGCAATTTAAACAAGGATTACTATTATTGTATATTTTATTTGTTAATGTAATTTCTTACCTACCGCTATATTATTGACATATTGAGTAAATTAAACGAGAAATTTTGTTATATTGTAAACATCAGTAACGAAATAAAATGAATGGGAATCGTTTTGTGAAGAATCAATGTCTCGTGATATTCATCGATATTGCATGTGTTGTCAAATAAAAATTGTACACAAACTCTGCATTCTTCGCGAGACTTGTCAGAGGCAGGCAGGCTGTTACACTCAAGGACAAGGACACACCAGTTTTTATGCAGGGCCTTACATCAAACGCTTTATTCTTTCACTTACAAAAATAAAAAGTTCCACTGCATAAGCAACATATGCCTAGAATCATACCGCTAAGTAATATATTTTATTTTAAAGCTTTATGTTTTTGCTTTACATGAACTCGTCTTCATAAAATAATCCGGAACGGTCTTCAAAGCGTCGTGGTGGTCCTGGAGGGTTCACGTCCGGCGGACCAAAAGGATCGTAACGGGCGCCTGGTGGTACTGCACCGCTAAGACCAGACAAATATCAAATTACTATTAATCCTAACATCTCTAACTCATATATTATTTTTATTTTCTAACATACGTTGGGAGTCTCTGAGGTACTCCAATTTCACGAGGTAGTCCAAGTCCCCGTCCCGACGATGAAAATGGATCATACAACATTCCACCACCACGTGCGAATGGATTCAGATCTGCTGCACCAACACCGCCCCTAGGTGTTGTACATATTAATGGCTTGCATGTTTACCCATTCCCGAATCTTCCAATAGTAATATAAGTGTTGGACTTATTACCAGGGCGTATCATCAATCACACGCATCCTCCCAGGAGGTCCTACAGGCGTTGGTCTGATATGTGATGTAGATGCTTCTTGTGTTAAATCTGCAGCAGTTTCGGTGGAAGTATCCTTCTTATCTCTGGGTAACACAGGCTCCAAAAGATCCTGCTTTAGTTTCTGTAGTACTGTTTTATATGATGGAATCATGGACTCATACGGTCCGTGCAGTTCGCTAACAGTCTGATTAATAGGAAACTGAACATTCGAAACAGTGTTATCTTCGATCCTCTGTAAGCAAATACATTCATCTGTAAGCCTCACCACCTAAAAAAGCAATGGTACATCTTTAACTGGTATCTTTATTGAACCCTCTGAATTACCAGTAAGTTGAGCAGTAGATCTTCATCCGATTTCATAGCACGCAGTATATACAGCTTGCTGTTTTTTATGTAGCGCAGAGAATAATTGGGGCCCGTGTTCCATTCTGCCGGTAATAGCTCCGACCCCTTCTCGGTACCGTCGAATGTGGGCTGAAAATTTGAGAAATCTTATGACATGACACATGCAACTCAATGACGCCGGATTTTCGGATTGTGCATCGGCTTAGGTGCGGCTGTGCCGTGCTGTGTTTGTATCGACAGGGTAGAGAGGCAGGTTAAGTGCGATTAAAATTGAACTTTTGGGTAACGGTAACAATATCGAGCAACTCCGACAAATGGATTTTAGATAATATAGTCTCTCGTAATTATAGAAGAGCGTATGACACGGTGGGATTTCATAAAACTTACAGAATCACCAGCTCCTACACATTTGAGGCCGTGTTTGATCAGGCACCAGTGAACGAGCAAAATTATAACATCCTCCTTTTTAATGATCTTATCATCATACAATTGTTGGTAGAGCTCGAGCCCGAATACGTTGTTCACGTCATCCATCCTGGTGTTGGATGACAGACCGCTTTTGAAGTTTTACAAACACGCCACCGGGGTTCGCGTGCGACTGACGACTTGCATTTCCCGAACCCTCAACCGAATCGCAATTGCATATATACAGCTCGGTTCTGTTTACTCGCAGAAGCACGCGAATTTACGGTGGAAGGAGAGGAAAAGGACACAAAAGGATCTCATGTGTATAAAATATTTATTCATTCCTCCTGTACTTGCATTTGCGATTAATCAACAAATGCGTCGCAATTACATAACGTATATTATACAATGTTGTTGCATTTGACAATTCATTTTATAAATATATGGCTCAACATTCTTTTGTCTCAGTAATTCGAATCTGAGTCTGGGTCAGTTTCGGTGTCAAATATATTTGGAGCATTAGGTGGCAATGGTTCATCCGAAATTTCCTCCTCACTCTCTGGCTCATTTTTATCCTTCTTGTCCAGTGCATATCGCCTCCATGGAAATCTGAAAGTAAAAAGTAGGGGCACATTCAAAACAGGAGAAGCATTGTATATAATGCAGAGAGAGAGCTATAGCTTTCTAATATGTACCGCTTTTTTTCTTCAAAACACTCTTCTATGAATGTGTGTGATACAATTTTACAGTGACCTTTCAGTTGTTGATACTTGGGGGTATTTTTCACAGCACATATTAGATGTGTACATTTGTTATTAGTGGTATTAGGATCTGCAATGTACTTTGCACCCATTTCTAGTGCTTTCCTTCGAATCTGATCTCTTCTCGGATTCTGGTACCCACTCAAGGCAAATGATATGCCCTCAAAGAGCTTTGAAAAAGGCTTTCTAAGAACTTTTTTCACTACAACAGTTTTCTGTGGTTGTACATCTTTTGACATTGATGCTCTTTTCTTCTCCCTACCTGGAGTGGCTAACTTTGCATCTGGACTCAATGACCTCTTCTTTGATATACTTTGCCTAGGAGAATCTTTTTTCACAATTGGTTTACTTTCCTTTGTAGATGTTGATGGCACAACATCTCCAAATGGCGTCCTTTTAGCTGTTTCATCAAAAGGTATTTGTGGTTCAATGGGCATAATGCTTTCTTTTGTGTCTTGTTTGATTTTGGAATTTGCAGAATTTATCTGTTTCTTGCCAAAGACCTCTGCTGCCTTGCCAGCCTCTAGTTTTTCTAACAAGGGTCTTTTTGCTGGCTCTGTCTTTAACTCTTGCCTCTTGGTGAAATTATTCATCCCTTGCTCTTTAATTTTATTAAGCAGCCATGATTTAGAACCTGTTTTTTCTTTCTTAGTAGGTGAATGAAGTTGGTTGAAACATCTATCTTTAAGTATATCATCTTTCTCATCATTCTTCTCCTCCTTCTTCAACTTAAATCTGCCAAACACATCCAATCCCAAGTCTACTTGGACCTCCGTCTTGAATACAATGAATGCCAAACCAAAGAGCTCCTTCAAATTAGCAGATTGCATGCAGGTAATTTTTATCCTGTCAAACTTAATCTTGAGGGAATCGGAATTGAGCTCCTTCTTGGTGAAGATCTCCACCTGATCGCGGAATTTCCCATCGGCAGCTTCGTCGTGCGTAAGAAATTGGTGGTTTACAATTGGTATCCAATTGTCAGGCTCTGCACTGGTGGAAGCGCTAACAACTACCACGCAACTTCTGTAATTGCCAATGTCTACTCCAGTTATGCAGGATGGCTCGAGCATTTGCAAGATCACGTTTCCTAGCATACAACCCGGTTGAGCGCATCGCCAGGTCGAGTTCGAGCGGTATTCCAATAAATTCGACGCAGGGTACGATGGATGTTCCGAGGAACAGCTTATCACTTTCGCTAGTTTAATGATCATTTTCTGTCATTGTCCTTACGTTACAACTAAATATAATCTTGCGTTATAAGCAACTGCTCCGAATCGCTGTCAATATATCCTAACCTCGTCTTATGTTACTGCAATAATTTCAAGACATCGCGTGAAAGGTGTAGCTTGTTATTCTACACGAGCTGTACACATCGATTGTTGTATCACAATGGAGCAAGCACATTCCAGTGTCAAAACATAAACACCGGAGATAACAAAATATTCAAACAATAGTCGGAGCTGGACGACGCACGGCGGGAATTGCAGTGGCGGACATATTCAAACATATTCGAAACCCTTCAAAATTTCGTGTGTCCCTCGACGAGCCCTGTTGGGCTGGCTCTTCGATCAGCGAATCCTCGTCTTGATAATCGATGACCAGCAAACGGAGCAGGACCCTAAAAGCAATTCTAAACCTAACAATGAATTTATAATACGATTTCTTACATTACGCGATCGTCCAAACACATTCTTGCCTACTTTTCATTGGCGGTTGGAGCTGATTGGAGGCACACGGCATATGAGTTTAAAAAATGGTTAAACAGGGCTGTCGGAAATCGATCGCTACGCCGCAAGCGGTGTGCAGCGGCAACTATCCCGACCTATAGATGGCGTTGGGGAGGAGGAGCGGATGACGTCAGAGGAGTCCGGGAGCCGCAAGCGTTCCTAGCGGCAGTAGTCGGAAGTACGCTCACTCGATAGGACGAGCCATCGTCGTCTGGCGCACGGCGAGCAGCCTCGAGCAATATGGCGAAGTATGTCATGGGCTCGGTGAGACGTAGTGCCGTTTGAAAGATGAAAAGTTCGCGGTATGGGTTGAGAATAATGTAGCGCTACGAAGGATCGTGTGAAAGTCCTCATCTGTGCACGTGACAGCATCGCGAGCAGTTCCTTGTGATCGGTTTATAAGAGTGCGCGCTACCGGTGTGAAATCATGGCTACGGATAAAATAAAGGTTGCCGTTCGGGTCCGGCCGTTCAATCGCAGAGGTAGGCATTCCCCTTTAGAGGATCCTTTTACCCTCGGCCCTCCTGGGAGCGACTTCTCTCCGGCCGGTTGCCTCATCTTTCTCGGAGCCAGCCACTCGAATCGAGCATCGCCCGGAGGAATCAAAGCCCCCGCATCGCGCTCTCGACGATCGGAGCGTGTCGTGCTTTTGACACTGACACTTTCATCCGCGGGATGAACCGCAAAACCCGCCCGGACCACCCAGTCCCCATTACTACCGATAGCGAGGATCGCCCTCTCGTTATCGCGTTATTGCACGTCGCACGCTCTTATCGCAGATCGGATCTCGGGCGTTCGAGCGGTGCTCGATAAAGCGTGCTTGAGAGAAAGAAAGAGAGAGAGAGAGAGAGGGAGTTAGGGGGAGAGAGGGAGAGAGAGCAGGAGCCTTTTCCCTGTGTTTAGCAAGTGCAGCCTCCACCTCCGCTCCTTTGTCCCGGCAGCCAGTAGGCCCTCCCTGTCGTGAAACATCGCTCTTCCCTCTAATCGGCCGCGCTCGCCACCGCCAAACGTCGATCTTTCGGCGATGCCAATGAACCTCTACTCTCAGCAGATCCCGATTCCCACCGATTCCCCTTTGCATCGCACCATCCGTCCACACGCGTTTCCCCATCACCACCCGCTTCCACTCTTTTTCTCTCTCTTTCTCTCTCTCTTCCCCCACCTCGCTTTCTCTCTCTCGCCTTCTTTCTCTCCCATTTCACCCACGTACGTGTATGTCGCGTGACAACGGCCAGCAGACATGTGACCATGAGGAATAAGTATGGTCCGAAAGGTCGGACCATTTTTCGACGCCGATTTTTGCCTGCTCCCCTTGAACGTCCTCATACCAGGAAAGGACAGGCCGTGGGAAGTCGACGGGGTTTCCTCGTGGAAGTCTCGAGTCTCGGGCGGGATTATGGCGTTGGAGTTTCGGACTGGCCAGGAAGGATCGAAGCTTTTCTGGCATCGCTTGTAATAAATTAGTCCGGAGTGCCGTTGCGGGAGAAAGCTCTCTCGGCCACTCGACGGCTTCCTATCGCGTTCCACTCAAAGTGGCCTGATAGTATGAATTCCATTGGCTCCAAGTATTGTCGTGACGATCACAAAGCCAGAAGTACATCGCTCGAGGGAAACGTGCATGAACGCTGTTAGGCTACGTCAGTGGCGAGAGCGCGTTGGCGATTTTTTTTGCGGGACTGTGCAGTTTCGCTCGCCGCCTCAGGCGTGCTCGTCATCGACTCGCCCGGCGAGTGGCTCACCGCCGCCTAGGTGGACGGACGTTATCTCGCGATCGAGATTTTCGAGCTCGACTCCTCGCTGCCATTCCGAGCGTTGACATAATCTCCGCCTAGGCTCCTTTCGATGCAGCCGGAAAGACTGCGCTGCCGCTCGCACCATCGCACCTCTGCCAATGCCGAGAGGCTGCCACGCGCTTTTACGCTTTACGTGCGCACTCTTTCGCCTTATGCAATCCCGAGGCGCAAAGCGTATGCTTTCCGGGGGAGAGACGCGTAACGCGCGCTGTCATTACCAGCGGAGATTGAGAGAAATCCTATGAGTCATAAGGAGAAATCCGCTAGTTGGTAGATCCGGACTCGGACGCTGTCCGTTTCAACGGACGGCTTCCTTGTACGTTCTCGTAGAAAATGTGCACATGCAAACTGCTCGTGCGTATAGCAGTGTGAATAATCCTTTCGGCCTTTCATAGCCGCTTCTTTTTGAGTTGCGAATTCAATTAGTTAATTGGAGGCCTTTGCGATGGAAGCTTCCAGATGTTTAGCGAGGGTCGGCCCAGACAATAGCTCCATCGAATTATATAACCCTCGCACACTGTCGGCGTAAAAATCGCATTTCCCGACTCAAATCGGTTTCGTTTACGTAATCCTTTAAATACCGCGATTACGCAGGCTGCTTTCGAGAGCAAGGCGCGCGCGCGCGCGCGTCAGCGAGCCAGTGCGGAGGCCCCGCTGCGAGATTATTTGACGTCGGGTGCGAAGGTGCAAATACGTTTCCGAGCGGCGAGATTTTCCACGCATCGCGCGCTCTCGTTGGCCGCCGCCAGGAGTGATATCGGGTGCAATACTCTTGGAATCCGATAGCCCAGCGTGTAACACTATTTAACCTCGGTGTCCGTTTGCAAACGTGTGAAAGTTACATTTCGCGCGGGGACACGCCGCCGAGTGGACGTGTGCGACTAGCCTTTTTCAATATCACTCGGCCGAGCGCGCCTTTATCGAGGATCTCAGCCCTTTTCGCCTCAATTCGCCGGAATAATCGCCCTCTTATCGCTGCCCATCGCCAGATATTCCAACATTGACACGAGTGTCTGCAGCTAAAAGATTATCTCTCGCACACCGATCGAATCCTTGATAGCATCGCGACGCCAGTCTCCTATGTGCCATATGTGCCATCAGCTGTTTTCGGCCGCTGAGGCCCCGCGTGTCGGGCACGCGAAACCATATCACGCATATTTACATCGCGTGTTCTCGGGGCTTGCGCAAAGTTCCCGGGCATTTTCCTCGCGTTTCTTGACACCGGGAGAATGAACGATGCTGGCTGGTGGGAATCGGGTCACTTTAAAATTCATGTTACTGCGTCTCGGTGTATATTAGCACAACTGTGTTGTATGTATTCTTTGACTCTGGAGCGAGTTTTACAGGATTTCTTTGTAAATCATCATTTCTCCAATGGGAATTTTACTTTTTCGGACGATGTGTTGCAGAAAAATACATATATGAGAAATTTCAACCCAGACCCAAGTTAAGAACGGTAGAACTTTTCAACCATTTAGTGGAATGTTAGGCATTTTTCTCATCGAGTTCCGATTAGATTTACAAACCCTCCACGGAATTTCAATCCATTCTTAGCATTTTGAAATTTCACCTACATTTCTCTCCACTACATCCTTAATTTGCTTATTATCGTTTCGATTTGAGTGTAGAGCGAGATAGGACGATTGGAGCAGTTGGTTTGGAGTAGTCGATATCTCGAACGACCCGAGGCTTGGAAATCCCGAGGTTCCGTAGACACAGAGTGCTCGTCTAACGGAGGGGAATCGATTCCCCCGACCGAATGCACACTCGCAGCTATTACCTCGTGTTCCTGTGTTCGTTCTCGCTTCTCTCACTTATTGTTACAGCGTAGGCGCGATTCATTATCGGGACCCACTGCACTCCGCCTGTTGATAGCGCCGGACATTCGGCTAGGACGAACGGCTCATTGACAGCGTTTCTGTTAGCGGCAGTGGAATAATATTTACGACGCTGTTCGCTCATAATCGTTCCCAAGTTGAAGCGCTATTCGTTCATTATTACCGCGAGAAAGCAGAAAAACGATTCGACAATTGCATTATATCCGATCGCGCGGCTCATTATGCCGGCTGGCCTTAATTGATGAGTTCTCCGAGATCGCGTTGCATTCTGCTTGACGAGCTGCAATGGTCATTTTGCTTTCTTATTTTTGCCTGTGATTTACTACTCTCTTATACTCTGTTCACGTAACTTGGATGTGACGCCTTTTACATCTTTCCACGTAGAGAATTACTGGCCCGATTTTATTTTGGTAATATTGCCCGACGTGCCTCTGCTACTATCGATTGGCCGTCCAACTATTTCGGGGTGGGCAGGGCGGTTTACATATTTACTCGGTTCCAACGTGATTTCCAATAGAAGGATGGGACGTGCGCCAGTCGATGGTGGTACGTTTTCGATAGGTGCCACTATTTCGTCGAACGAGACTTTATCAATAATGTTGCGAGGTGATCGCGCGCTTCCTTACAGGGTCATGCACTTGCCTCTGACGCAGAACTGTCGAAGCCCACCTTTTCGAGGTGTACATATATCATATTATATTCATTGTACACCCAATGGAATATGATAACAATGTATAGAATATTAAGAAGAGTTTGGAAACATTCGTGTATATGTAATTAAAATTCCTCGAATGAACTCAGTTGCCTTGGCATCAGTGGATTTTATCAGAGAAATATTAGAGTATAATTAAAATTAGTTAATAATTACCCGAATGAATCAACCTGTTCAACCTTCTCGCTCTTGTGTACGCGTACACACGCAGCATTCAGTCCCGCGATAAATTTTCCCTCGAAAAGCAAGTTAAAATAAATCAGAATCGCGGGATGACAGGAGGCGCGCGTGCTGCTTAATAAATTTACGATGGGGGTTGAGCGCCTGGGGAGAAAGGAAAAGCCGGGTATTGCGTTTTCTTGCTTTGCCACTGAGTGCTCGGAATTAAGATGTATTTTCATCCCTTGGCCCGTGGGAGTATCGACGCGACGAGAATTAGAGCTCGCTGCTCTCTGTATCCGCAACACTAGATCTGCATGCGGATTCGATAAACAATTACCAGCCGCTCGTTATTCTCCCGATACTCCCCCAAGAGTCACTTTTACTATCAATGTCTCTCGAGCTTTGGAATTCTTTTCAGGTTTACGTTCTCGCTCTTTCCATGCGGCTTGTGGATTTTATTTTATTAGAATTGACAGTGGAAATGTCACGCTCGTAAAAATTACTGTTTTCAAATGTTGTTTACATTTATTAATATCATGCTGGTACAGTTGTAAGAATTTACGGTGACTTGTGAATTTCACTCAAATGGAACAAGTGTTATATTATCCTGTCCGGTTTCTTTCATTCATTTTAATTTTCCATAATCCGCCGACTACATAACTAAATATAGTTTTAGTGTTGAGGAAAACTCTGCAGGCCGTTGAAAATGTCGCCTTTTATTGGAGCCGTGAGTGTATTGTAGGTTTCCAATAGATATAGAATGATGATGATTTGCCGATTAAGTGCTGACTAGTCGCATGACCACGTGCGGCGACATATGGGCCAAGGATCCCAACGAAGGCTTCCGCATGTTCAAAGATACCGATTATGGAACTATATAGGACTCGTAAAATTAGCCGCTCTAGCATCGCACTCACAGCTATGAATCACCGACACAATCTATTCATACTTTTATCAGATTCCAGCGCCCAGTAATGTTTCCACACAATAGACTTTGTTAACTTTTTGCAATCGGCCAGTCGAGTCACGCAGGGCCCATTGCGACTCTCGAGAAAGCGGCGGACCCATTCGCGACAAGGCTGGCCTTTGCAATTGACAAAAATTGGCCGCTTAGGCTACGCCGAGAGGTAATGCCAATCGGATTGGAAATGGCCAAAGAGAGAGCCATATCGATGCTTCTTATCGCCGGAAATCTTATCGGAGTGTCGCTCGAATAGACTGACTTACGATGCCACATGCGGCGTGTGCTCTCACAGTTCAATCTGAACGACAGAGACCGATAAGGTCGGGCGAGGTAGTAGTTCGATCAAAGTCGCAGTGCCGCAAGAAATCGCGGCATCGACGGCGCCGCAGCTCCCGTGGGAGCTGAATCGAGGCGCAAATGAGACGCGTGTAATTAGAGGGCGGGCTGGGAAGGCGAGATAATTACGAGGTGGCAGGGCAATTTGCTGATTTATTTGCGATCGCGCCAGCTTTTCCCCATTTATCGATCCTCGAGTTCTTCTCCTCCCTGTACTTTGTACCATCAGCTCCTCTCTCCTTCTCGCTCTGTCCCGTTCTGGCGCTCCTCGGATAGAGGCTTGTCCCAGGCGATCACAGGCCTGCACTCGTGTCCATAGTGAGGCCAGCGCGGAGCACACACGACATTTATCGACCTGGGCTGACCTACCCTTATCACGGTGTTCATCGTTGTTCTATCGTGATTCGAGCTGCACGCGTTTGACAATCATCGTCCTGTCGCTCCACATGCATCATCGATCCTCGCTGGTCGGAGCAATTAGTCAGTGGCGAGCGATGCCGACAACTAGTCGCGCGAATAAAACTCCCCCGACACGCTCTTCCCTCCAGATTTACACGCTTGCGAGACACGTCCGCCGCTACAAATTGCCATCCTCCTCTTGCTACTTGCACGGAGAAAGATGTACAAAAGACAGGCAATAAAGCTGATACAGGTTTCCTCTCAAGCCGAAGGCAGCCAGCAACGAGCCGGGCATTGTCGAGAGGCTTATTTCACGGCGGAGCAGCGAGACGAGGGTGAAGAAGTAGCGAGGAGTGAACGGCAGGAGGCTGGGAGTTGGGATGCGCCAAATTACGGGGATTTCCCTTTGAGGAGCAGGCTCGGCGAGGCGAAAGGCCAGGAGACAGCCGCTAACGAGAGAATCTCTTTTCCAGCTAGGGAACCGTTTTCCACGAGTGACTGTCGGGTCAGGCCATTCTGTGTACCTGCAGCCTTGACCTGGCCGGGAAGGTGAACTCCGATAGTCATGGTGAAAAGGCTCCGCTTGCTTCCTCCAGCTTTTCTTTTCAAGGCTTTTCCACCCCGCAAATTGCCGAACGAACGCCACGCAGAATGCCATTCCCCTGGAAAGAGTCTTTCTTCGGTTTCAGTCCACCTCCCTCGCAGGGCTGCATTGACGCTGCACCCGCGCCCTCCTCCTATTCTCTCTCCCTCTGGCTTCTTTATTATCCGGTAAAAGTTTAATGAAACGCGACGTCGCGCTATTTCCGTCGAGGAGCGCGACGCGCGTCTCGTTTCCTCGCCGAGGAAGTCGAGATAATGAGGTCGCGAATTTCCCGCCCATCCACGAGCCTCTGTCCCGCGGGATATCGTTTCTTCTTGGCCCTTTTCCCTCGGGAAAATTGTGCCATTTTCATTGAGTACGCTGCTGCGGTGATTGTTAGTTGTCGCGGGGGAGACGTGAACTGTTGGTTCTGCGAGGTGCAGACAATAGTGGGAACTCGATCGATCCTCCCCTTTGTCGAAACCGCACCTCTTCCAACATCTAATGTGTGCCACCTACGACGCCGATGAAATATTCAGCGGGCAATTAACCCACGGCCAATTTCGTTCGACACTTTTTCGCCCCCTTCGACAATTGGACCGGCTCCAATTGTCCGGGAGTTTTTCTTTCCGCCGGCTCGTTGGGAAAGGGGGCGGTTGCGATGGGACGCGGCTCGTCCAGCATTGCAATGAGAGGGATTTTGTAAATATTGATTCCGCCATTGGGGAATGTCTGTTGTACGGCGAGCGGCGGACGTCAGTCGGTCGTCGATAAGAGGATCCTTCAGCTAAAAGCAACTGGGAAGTCATGCGTAAATGACACGTAGCCATTGAGCGCGTCATGCGCTATCTCCTCCGGCACTTGTTCATATCCTCCGCAGTCTAATTGCGCTAATAGCTGCTCGTCGTCATTGCGCGCCGCGAATTGCCGCACCTGTTCGTCTTGCGGGCGGCGAAAGGATTGTTCTGCGCAGGTGGGGAAAATGGTTTTCTTGGAATGAGCGGGAGCAGCGTACCCAGCATCTCCATTTGCATGGGATACCTGCTCGTCATTCATTTCTACTTGGTAGCCGAGTGGATGGACACCTGTCTACCTGAGAGTGCCGAGTCTATTCTTGGCAGCACGGACGCCGAGAGGTTTGTTTGTTCAGGGGGTATCCCAAACCTTTGGAGGTTTGGGAAGGTCTTGGCGCACCGAGACCTCGCGTCAAATCACTGAGAAAGGAATCCCCCCAGCTGATCTCCGGCCTTGAGCTCTGAGCAACTCGCTCGCTGCTAAACGAACGCACTATCGCTTTCCATTTCACCAGCTCGACGCTTGTGTACTCCGCGCGAACGCGAGTAATAACTCTGGCGGGACGTGTCTCGCAGTTAATCATTTCGAAATGATTCCTGTAGTCGATCAATTAACACTTTGATAGTCGCCCAATTGGAGTTCGGTTAATGATTCCGCTCGCTCGTACTTCTGGCAAGGAACTATGTATGCAGCTGGCTCGTCTTACCGGGTCAATTAAATACCAGAAATAGCTTTTTTCATTCCTCGCTCGTCGACGACGCTCTTGAGGCAAGTCGCGGAGCAAAGAGACTTAAGTAATTGCTTCATTAAGCGGAGTCTTAATCGCGTACTACATACTCAACGACAGAGAAAGACTGGCACTTATTGTGTTCTACATGTGACGTTCGTTCGATCTCTCGTCCCCAGCCAACAGATACAGTTCCTTCACAAGAAGCGTCAGCAACCGACCGAGGAAGATCATTCACGCGTTTCGTGTACAATCTTCCTGATTCACGGATTCGCAAAAATCGGCGCGTGTTACGTAAACATCCGCGCACGCGAAGATAACGGGACGCGCCGGCGGCGTCGGAGCGGGAATCCCGCGATAGGAGAAGGAACCGGGCGATTCGCAGTCTGTTATCATCGGGCGCGCAGGCCAGGCTGCATCGGGGACGATGACACAGAGTCGCTGGATGGAAAAAGGCAGCAGGGGAGAGAAAGATAGCGGCGGCCAATTAAGGGCGATGCGGCAGGGTCGCGTGGGCTCGCTCGATAAATCGCCTATCGGGCGGAACCGGCGCTCATGCGTGTATATACTTCTCGTTGCGAATGTCCAACTCGTGCTCGAACAAGTCTCGGCGAGGCGCGCGTGCAAGCGATATACACGCATTCAGCCGTGACACGCCGGCTACGCGGAGAGACCGTGCGCCGACAGAGAAACGGCGGAGCTCCGCACTTTCATGCGCGGGCGGTGCAAGCCGCCTCGAATTCCAGTTCCTCCTTTTGACTTTACTTAATAATACCTTCGCCGAAGCTTTCTATTCAGAGCGATTCCAGCTATTCCGAGGGGAAATCTCGCAGGGAATTTTCCGCGCCGGCCTTTGACTTTCGAAATACATACGCGCGATTCTGTGTATCGTCGCGACAGGTGTTGCGTCAGGTGTTTCACGGAATCCCTGTGAAAGGATCGCTTTCCGAGCGGATAAAACGTAGGAACGTCGAGGGAGGAAAAAAATTGGGTCGTAGGTCGCCGCGAGAAGAGGGTCCGTTTGATTTTCGCACCGCCGGGGGTGGAATTGGTCGTTTTTCAAAGTGAGTTACGGCCGTGACACTCGAAATCCGGCCCGGCTGACGGGGGCTTGGCATCTGGAATTAGATAGCAGCAGCAGCCGCCGCTACACTCACCGGCAACTGGCAACGGCTGGCGAGAAAGTCGTGCTGGTTGCCATGAATGAATGCTAGTAGACCCGCTCTGTTGTCTAGCGAGTCTATCGATCCGATTGCCGAAGAGAGCACGATGTGGAACGGAGGACGGAGAAGAGAGGGACGGTTGATTCTCATCGATATGCCGTTCACTAGGTAGCTAAGATGAGCGAGACCACTTAGCTCGGATTTGTCACCTCATGCGATTACGTATGACTCGGCTAAGGCGAATGTTATGAGCGCTATCAGAGTGACACGAGCGCAACATATTCCCACATGCGAGGCTTCCCTCGGTCTACAGGGTGATTCACTTGAGTTTGAGTCGCCGTACGGGGACACTGCTGATTAGACTAATTGCCAATTACCTTCGTTCAAATTACTTAATTGCACGCGAGTATGACTCTACACTTTCCCCCACGGCTTATACGATCGCTGTCAAATTAGCTACTTCAATTATTTTGCCTAGAAAGAGAAATGGATGTCGCAGAAGAAAGTCAAGTTTTTAATCTAAGATATAATCTCAACTCATTAATTAACCGAACTGTCAATTTTGAGAAACAATTCTGGAAACAGCCTATGACCGTTTGGCCAGAATTGATGAAACTGCCTATGCAAAAAGTCGTTTCCAATGAACCATCAGCCGCATAAAGTTTACGCTAATAAGTCGGCGATTTTTATATCGCGCATTTCTTCTCCGAAGGGGCAAGTTTGTTTCAGTAGTTGGCCCCGTCGAGGTAGACCGGACAATCGATCGGCATCGACACCCCCGGCTGACTTTGGCTATGTTTGAAGAACTTTGACGGGCAGCGTGTTTACTCACAAGCTGTCGGCACGTGATGCGCTTACGCGCCGGGCGTCCGCTTATGTCTATGGATATAACAAGTGTTACGACTTGTGAGCATCGCGAAGAAGCTCCGGGAAGCTACGGCTTCCCCGGCTGCTTCTTTCCTGCTTGCTCAGTGGTGGCTCGGGGCGGACAAGACCGAGGGGCAATCGCCGTAAGCCCATTAGTTGGTCCTCGTGGTCGGACCAGCTCCATTAAGCCTGATTCATACTACAGATATGAGAGCGATAAAGTCTCTCTCACTTGGGCTCTATCAGTTGAGTGAGAGTTGAATGCTACTGTAGTGTCTGAATCGGCTTTTAGTTAGCCGAGACAAGCGGCACTCCAATTTCCTCCCTTTCGCACTCTGCGGAGTTTCGTTGTTTGATACTTCGAGTTTGATTACATCGGTGATAATCGAATTACTCGATCAAACGTTAATGAAATGTCAACTCGTTGATGTCAAAGTAATCATTTTCTCGCATCTAAGCGCGCCTGTACTGTCATTGGCTTTTAATTACTCAAGCGGCACACGGAACTTGCTATTAAAGATTCAATTTTCTTCCCTTCGCACTCTGTCAAGTCCTCGAGTCAGCCGATAATCGGTGAAAACGAGGAAGTTCACTAGGGCGCAGAGTGCGAGCGATAATCGAATTACCGGACATAGTGTCAGTGATATTGGGATAGAACACTGGCTGTAGGCAGGCTCGACAATAATTACGAGCGCGTCCCTCGGGCGACGGGATCTACGCGAGATCGCACGTGTGTCCCGCAACATTACCACCCGCTGGCCAGCTAGCACGTCGTCTCCATCTCCTTAATGTGTTTGTACGATCGGACTGACACAGAAACCGGCCCAGATAATATCGATAAGGCGACACCGGTAGCCGCCGGTAATTCCGTGCGATCTATAATTCATGATTCGGTCGATCGGACCTTGGATAAGGGCTCGAAAGAATCAGGAATTCCTAGTGACAGCCATCGCTGATATTACCCGGCACACCTTCCCATCACTACATGTACTGCCACGCTATATTTTCTTCTACGCGGCTGGTACCAGTCATCATTTAGTTTAAAGAATAATAAGTTATTTCAGCGTCCATGAGCGCTTTTATTAAACATTTTCACGTATACTTGTAGGAATATATCTTGAATGAATGTTTAGAACTAGAACTGGAGATGGATTCATTGGAAATTCCTACTACTGGCACAAGATAAAGTTAATCATTTTAAAGAAAATAGTCTGAAAGCTGCTTTGGTAGTTCTGGAACTAAGCACTGACCTAACATATCCATTTACCTGGACGTACATCAATATCTATACTTTATACTTCACTATATACAGCAATGTAATGTAGTTTTTGTAACTAAGGAAGAAATAAGTTTTTACATAGTAAAAGAACTCTTCCACCTATCCAACAATTTCCGATATTACCTTTTACATCGAAAGACGTCTACGCCTTTACACATAAGTATAGATCTATACGTAAAAGCAAAAGTATACAAGCATAGAAGTACAGATATTGATCGCGCCCTCCACACGTTACAACTGGGTCTAGAGTGGTTCGCATTTAGTCTGATGGAGTGACTTCCGTCTGTTACAGAGCTGGAGCTCGGTACGCAATGCGTCGTCGAGATGTCCAGCCAGCAGACCATCCTGCAGCATCCCTCAACCATGGACAAGATCGATCGGTGAGTGACTCGCCCCGTTGTTTACTCCCCCGGTCGCGAGTCTATGTACTTTCCCGGGGGGTTTTATCTGGCGCGCGGCAGCCGAGCGAAGCCGCTCTTTCGCCTATACCTCCATTGATACAGTATCCGGCGAGGAAGCTGTCGACGTGGCAAATCGCCCTCCAGTGCTCCAGTGCCCGTGACATTTACGAGGCTCTGCCGGAGCGGGAATTTCCGAATTCGCTGCCGCAAAGTCCTCCAATGCGGAGGGCGTTTTAATAACGGGCAGGTGCGCGCTCACGCGCTCGGGAATGCGGTATCAGTGTCAGATAATTAAAGCACACACTCCTTATCGGGAGATAACGCGAGCTCTTCCAATAATCGAATCGCGCAATAGTAAAACACCGCGCGGGAGCTTCTAGCCGAGCTATTGCACCATGGGTACCGTGGATTGGAGGCTGCGGTTATCAAAGTTGTTTCACTGGCGTTAGCTTACAGGCGCTCGCGCGCCGATTTAGTGTAGCAGTAACGAGACAGTGGATGCTGCTCGTCGCGTGCTCGAGAGCTAAGTCGCAAGGTTAATGAGTTCCTTAGCAATTCCAATGGCTTTTTCTCCATGCGAGCTCGACTCGCAGGTAGGAAGGGGAGCTTGACTAATGGCTGATAGCATTGCTGTATTGCCTCGTGTCGGCGACTCGTCAGTTGTCACAGATGATTGCGAGAGTGCAGCCTCTCTCTTTTCCCCTCTCTCGAGCTGCGCCTTCCTGGCTCGCACGGGAAATGCGCGACATAACTGGTAGCTGCCGGGTAATCCGGCCGTGTAACTGATTGTCCCGCCAGCGCTACGGCCACTTTGTCTCCCGAGTTCATTATGGAACTTGGACTCCATCACTCGCCGCGGCGCGGGAGCGATACATCGATCTTACACTCTGGTTTTCCGCAGTGTCGGCTGCCTCGGGATGAAAATCCGCGCGAAGCGTTTCCACTTTCCATCGGCATTTTCTGGGCCGCCGGGAGTGAGGCTCGTGCGGAATATTGCGATGATTTCCCGGGCGACGTGAAATTAATTATCGGATCCAATGAACGACTGGAGGCTTGAAAGCCCCGCTCGCGTATTTCTTTGACGTTCTCTACCGTCGCCGCGCGAACGCATCCCTTGAATCCCGGCCTGCTCTAATTAGGGCTGGAGCGCTAGGGTGAATTTATTCAATGAGCGTATGCCGCTGCTGATCGATCTATCGCTGTAGTGCCGAAAAAATGCGGCCCACACTCGCTGGCCTCTCGAGTGCTTGCCGATGGCTAATTAAGGCTCGTAATTGATGCGGCCGATGGATATGCCTTTCAAGTCCCTCGAGTGCCTGCCAAATGCCTTTCGATGATCACATTAGACATTCGAGTGATTGTGAATAGGAGTTGGGTGAGGAGAGCTGTCATAATGGAGACTAAATGGATTCCAATATCCATCGTCGATTTTTCCCAATGGGTCTCTCCCAATTGCCTCGATATTCCTTCCTCTTGCTTGGCTTTAATATTGAAATGCGCTCGTTTGGACTTCTCGCGCGGTTAACACTTGAAAAACAACTCTGAATCGGCGACCTCGAGGAAAGGGTTTCCTCGAACGGAAGCCGCTCCCGAGCAGCAGACTGGCGTCGTTTGGCACTCTTCCTACGCACATAGCCCCTTTCGACTAAATGCCCCTGAAGCCTCCGGCGAATAATTCAGAGCACGCGAGAATTCCAGGATCGCCCGGGGGGCGCCAATATTCGCTCGGGAATGTAACCGCGCCCGAATATATACGCGGCCCGGTCCGGGGGATTATTAAAACATCGATGGAGCCGATTTGTTTTGTACTCTACTCGGGAATATTCCAACTCTGGTCTCGGTCGGCGCAGTCTCGATAACAATTTTCAAGGATCGACCTCGCCCGCCGGGTCAGACGTATTCCCTAGCAGCGGCGCTGACGCTACAGAATGCCGCATAAATTACGCGCTCCTGGTGTCCCTGATCGATGAAATGCCAAGCTAGTTTTGCGTCGACGGGCCACGGCCATTGGTCAAAACCTGGACGAGCAAGCTGCTTATCCACACTCCGGAGCTAGCCTTCGGCGAACGCGCTGTTTTACGCGGAATCATAGCAACAGCTGTGTACACCTAGACAGGATCCTCTCGGACAAGAGGCTCGTAATTCATCGAGACGCGGCTAGGCTTGAGACGCCTCTAATTATAGTTTCATCCCCGCAGCGGGGAGAATCGTAAATTCTCGTGATTCGCTCCGGGAAAGCGAAACGATAGGATCTGCTATCGCCGAGGCCATCAAGGGCCTCTCGAGCCGCCGGGTTTTACGGGGCATTTCATTTATCGGCCGGCCTGATATATCAGCCGTTACTGCTCTCGATAAGGACCGCTCAGCGCAAGGGTTGGGGCCGGCTTCACTCCGTTTTCACCCACCGGTGGCTTTGACTTTGCCTCCTTTGCGCGGAGGACGCGAGTCCGGTTTAAAGGGCAGACTTGCAGGCTGCTTTCGGCAGATTTTATTCGGCCAAACGGAAATGAGGAGTGAATAGCTGCTGGCGCTGAATGAAAGCCCTGACACGCGGCTTTATCAATCGTCGCAGACGCGGGGGAGGAGAGCCCGGGCTTCGCATGTGGAGACCACCACCCCCTACCGACTCGTATTATATCGACTTGACGGCTATATCGATTCGCTACGTCACCACTGACGCACGGCTACTCTCTCAACATTTGAGCCGTTTCACCTCGAACGAGTGGCAGCCTCAAGCTTCGACTCTCCTTTACGAGCGTCGGCGAGAGCACGCTCTGTGTATACTCGTCGGAGAATCCGAGAAATTGGAGAGTTCGATACCGATTGATATTGGCGACCAAGCGATTTTGTTATCTGGCGGGGATTGGGAGAATCGAGGGGCAAAGTTAACAGAGCCCGGCGGAGAGGGGAAATTTTTCAGTAATATTCGAGAAATCCCAATCGGCCAGTCAGCGTTCCAGTTCGCCGGGCATGAAACTGCATTATTGGTTCGATTAATATCGGCCCCGGTAGCCGAGCTATGGACGCCTCCGTTTCAGTATTAATGGGGAATCGAGCGGCGCAGAAATCCCGTTGAAATTGCTAATTAAAAATTGATGCCGCCAGTAGGCCAGTGTCGCGTGCTCTTGTATTGTTCGCGGCCTGTAATTCTCGTCGGCGAGAGTGAAAGAGGAATTGGAGATCTTTCGGATTCCACGTACGCGGTTCGTGCGCGCTTAATCAGCTTCGCACGTGTACTAATTGCCAATTGCACACGTACGCGCTGCCGTCGCTTCCTAAACGAGAGTTTGCCGTCGATAGTTTATGTCACGGCGTTCCTGCTCTCTCCCGGCTTTGTGTCCAGGGAAGAAGTACTTTGCCCGCTTTGCCGTGGCGTCCTCGGACCCGGACACTCCCGATAGCCTCTCTCGGGAGTTTAGTAGCTCCTTAAAGCTGCGCACGACGGAGCTGAGTATCGCCCGGGCGGCTTGTCCCAGTTCGCCGGCACTCCGATCCTCCGAAGCCAATAGGGAGCGGGGAACACAAGCCAGGAAGGAAGCAGTCGCTGTCGCAGGAGAGACTGACGCACGTCGGCATTTTACTACGAATTTCCATTAGCCCATCGTCGAGGATCACTTGGACCTCGCGGAATCGAGTCACACTCCGCCTCGCCGGAAACTCCCTGCGAGCAGGCACATATTGCCGCTCCCAGCCTAAGGAGATCAACTTCAAAACTTTCTAGTCCTTTCGAGCCAACTTCACTCGGCGCTCAAGATTCTACGCAGAGCGAAAGGATCATCCGTGCGAGGCTCAGACAACACAGGAATAATTCTATCCTGTTACCCTGTTTTGTGTCTGCAATTATTTCAGGATTAACCAACCGGCGAGCAGCAATTACCTCACGTGGACGTGCAGCGGCCCCGCACGCGTCCGGAGATGATAAACTAGAGCGGTTGCAGGTAGAGCGTAAGAGCAGGCCGGGAATTAATAACCGGCGCATATGTATTTGAGAATCCCACGGGGATCCGAGGCTTTCGGTGGAAAAATCGGGCTAATTGAAATGCCCAGTTATATTCCTACCCGCTCGTCCAGCTTCCTCTTTGAACTTTCTGCTTTCGAAATTACTAGTTCATCGGAGTTGTTGAAAAGAAATGGGGGGGGGGGGGAGGAAAGTTTTCGCAGAAAGAGAGGCTCCGCTGCGCCTTTGATTAATTTCCTTCTTGGCCCGGGGACTTGTACCGCTTCCTCGCTCCACTGGCTACAGGTAAGCGCCTGTAATAAGGGCAGCCGAGCGATTACCGTTGCTCGTGATAAATGGCGGGTATCTGCCACATTCCCCCCAACAAGGCTCCCACACACACACGGATAGACATTTCGTGTGTTTGGCCTGAGCTCCCGGGTAATGCCGGTGTATCTCACAGCCGGCCTTTCTGGACCAGGCTACCTATTGGATCAGCAGTTTTCCCCTGGTGATCGAGTTAGTGGCTCCGTGCGATCCTGGAAAAGCTCGGCCCGCTCAGCCCGAGTTTCCGATGGACAGCTTCTTTCTCATTGCTCGCCGTGAAAGGATCGCGAGTAACTCGCTCCTCTCCCTTTTTCTACTGTGCATCGGGACTTTGGGGAACTTGTCTGTTCGACTGGTACCAATGTCCACTCTGGACATTGGGAATTCAAAGGGAAAAGTAGCGCCGGGTTCGCCGTCGCTTTCGCAAGGATTGCGTCTCGGTTTTTGCTCGCACGCCAGAAGAAGTATTGTCCAATTACGCAAGCGCTAAAGAGAAATTGAAGCGCTCGAAAATGCCTGCGGCTGCGCGTCATTCCGCTCTGCTTCTAATTTCTGCCTTTCTGCTTTTCGATTAATTACCGAGTGCACGCGAGTGCGCTTATGTAACGCGTGTACGCGGTACGCACGCGGGTTTCCTCGGGAGTAGATAGAAATCTCGGCGAGCGCCACCGCGAGTGCCTCGATATTCAAGTGGTTTTTTGCGCTCCGACGACGCCCGCTATATGTATGCTAGCCTCCCGGCAGCTCCTTTTTGCGCAACGAGATCTTTTGCAATCGATCGAACGCTCTTGATCGCCGCGTTTTCGACGCTGCGCTCTCGGAATTATATAATTCTGGAATGCTTTGCGTAATGCGAGCCAGTTGTCTAGGAGATGGAGCATCTTGAGATTTGTTATAGCGAGACCTTGTATGATTCACGCTATTCGAACACGCATTAAGAAATTTTAACGATTAATGAAGCAGGTTTTTTATACGTTTTACTGTGTTGGTTGAGACTACTACTTGGCGTTTTTTAAAACTATCTATTTACAACTATAAGAGACATTTACTGGATCTATGTATAGTTTTGTTGAACGAGACTTTGATATTTCATGCGTTCTAGTTCGCATAACACTAACTTCCACGGCACAATCGTGTCCTGCAAAGTAGTACAAACATACAGTGAATTTGTGAGTTACTATATATCTCGCGCACATTCACTTCCCTATCAGTCACTGCTATTTATAACTTGGCCGTCGCATCGTTGCCATTCCCGTCCTCGGAGCACGACCATAGGGCTTTAACTGAAAAATGCAGGCATCCCGTAAAGCACCACTGATACCAGGCGACTCAAGGGCGGCGAACCCATCAGGCAGTGCTCGAGCGGTGGTTGATAAAGCCGGCGATAAAGCGCGTGGCTAGATAGGCCATGAAAGTTGCGAGGCTCTTCCAGAGCGTCGTTTAGGGGTGGCATTCGAGCGCGAAGGGTTAAACTTAGGAGAAGCGCATTCCCCAGGAGAGGCCGTGTCCACGATATGCGCACACAGTGCACGCTCTCGAGAGCACGCTAAGCCGTCGGCGCAGACACACGTGTTCCCCTCATCGCAAAGAGGCGTCCAGGGTACCCCTGAAAATATCCGACAGCCCTGGAGTGCCACTTCTGGCCGCAGTTCCATGAATTCATACTCTCCGCCGAGCCTGGAACGCCGCTCCGTTCTCGACAACGGGGAACACGTGTTGTTGGCTGGCGGTGAAGGGTGGGGACTGGTCCAGACTACTCTTATGGTGGTCGGCTGGTTTCTTGTCATTAGAGAGCGACCTGGCACGTGCGATTTATCCGAGAGCGAATTTCGCCGAGGACGAACGACGGAAAAGAACGGAAGTTGTTATTCGCCCGTAGGGGAAATGTTGCTTGTTATGAGAGGCATAAAGGGAGAGTTCGCCGGGTTCGAATGTCAGAATGCAGAAATCGGGAGCATATGCATAATAATATTGAGCTTGCCGCCAATAGCGCCGGATTTACGAGCCGTCTTCGCCGGTTGCTACAGCCATAAACCACCCGCGCCGCCCAGCCAGCCCGTAAAGCTCAGTTCGGCCGTCGAGGGAAGTTTCTACTGAAAACCAAACATCATCGCGAATCCGTGCCAATTCTCGTCGCCAGCCTTTCCCCCCTCTCTCTCTCTGTGTCTCTTTCGGCATTAGATTCCGACTGAGCGCAAGTAGAGGGAAGGCGCGCTTTCCACGGCAGACTCGAGCCGACGCCGGAATTGCTCGGTCGCCTAGTTTACCGAAATAATGAGGCCTGACATTTGGCAGTTTGGGCGTACGTCGAGTGCTCTCATAGCTCGCTGTCGCACCTGTGCTCTCGGCCCGGCCTTTTCTCCACATGTGACGCTCGCACTTGGCTCTATCGATTAGGGGAACCCCGATAGTCGAACCCTTGGGAGTGCTTCCGCGGTATCTGCATGTTTCGCTTCGATAGGAACCTCGAGATTGCGCGCCAAGGGGAGCGAATCTATGATAGTCAGACGGGCAGATGTGACGGAGTGCGTCGGCTGTCGGGAGGTTAGATAAGATGGATTTTATGGGGCTGGTGCGAAGAGCATCGGCTCCCGGGGCCTTAAGATCACAAGGTGCGAGTCGCGAGCTTGTTAAAGTACATCTGTCAGCAAGGATGCTACGTGCGACGCTGATGCGTTTGCAGGAAAAGCTCCTCAGAGGAATGGGTGGAGTATAGCTGTCGGAGCCTTGAGGAAGTGACTGTTGCCGTCTAACCAGCTACCATTGACACACGTGTCACGGATAGTGAGGAGCGAGTCATCGGGTTTCGATTACGATATTTATAAACTCTGAGCCATTACGCTCCCGCCGACGGTGCGCGGCATTGGAGTATCATTGCAAGGCTGTCCATTGCTATCTGGTAAACAGTAAGAATTTTCCTGTCATTCGTGATTTTCTTTCGCGAAGTTCTAGTTCAGTGCGCTGACTGGACATATTTGAGATTGGAAGAAAAGTGTTGGATAGTTTGGTAATACGAAACATTCTTCTGCGGTTTTACCTGAAAGTTTTCTGAGTTTAGTAATCACTTAGCCAAGGGGTGGAAAGATTGACGCCGGTTATCAGGTCACAGAACATCAACTCCTTCAGAAAAAGCCCCATCCGATTTTTTCCCGTATGACGAAGTGCTTTTGGTGGACGTCCGTTATTCCTTATCTCCTAGACCTACGACTTCATCCCTGTCGAGGTAAAAGGAGTACGAACGAGATTTGGCAGGCGTTGCTGGAAAAGGGGCTAGTGGCTGGAAGGTTGCTCGGAGTATGGCCTGTATGGTGGAAAGAACGGCTAAGACCGGCTTTCCTCCGAGCATGGACGAAAATGGTGGGATTGAAGGACGCCTGAAATCCTCTTTCCGCTTGCGGCCAACTGTGCCTTTTCCTCCCTGTTTCCCAATGCGTCTTCACTTTAACTAGGACTCCGGGTTCCCTCTCGATCCAGTCTCCAACTAGCTTCAATGCTGAACTTACCGGGTCTTCCGCTGTATAGATCAGGGATGTAATCTCGATGGTGGGTTTCTTGATGCAGCCCTCGGTCCTCCAACTATCTTCCATCGAGTGCACCGGTCGAATTTCATCCTCCCGGAAACTCGGCGACCCTCATTTATTACTTTATCCTTTCGATCCGAGTTACACCCCGCATTTCTTTCCTGTAATTCGACAAACGTTCGGACTTCCGGCCCATTACATGGCTTTTATTACATTCCCGGTCGGGACTGGGAAAGTGGCGGAGCACACGTGTCAGCGATCTCTTTGCGTGTCGACGTGTATAAGTGATGTTTTACAGCGGGCGGCGGAGTGGCGTCGTTTCCGGGCTCTGCCATAATTTCGAGAGTGATTACGCGGCAGGCAGCACTCGGAGGCGAGGGCCGAGCCGGCTTGGGGGAATTTACTCTCCCCGGGGGCCGAGCGCACCCTCCAAATCCCCTGTGTTTGTTCAAGCCATGGGCTTGAGGGCGTGCATCTCCTCCTCCGGCAGCCTCCACTCTTAGTTGCGGCGACCTCGATGATTCGGGTACTCATTTCACTTGGTACCATCCATCATGCAAATTAATTATACTAGGGTGGAACACGTCAAGCGCCCCATTTCTACCTTATCTGATATTGGACATATCAAAATCTAGAGACGGAAAGTCGCGTCTAGTTCTTTTAGCGTTTTATCGGCAAGTTGCTCAAGTATTCCCAGCACATACTATCTGGAGCATCTGTATTCAGTACGTAGGAAGTATCGCTGTTCTTAAAAGTATCCTATACAAGCCTGCAAGTGGGCGTCTTGAAGTCTTGCCCGTGAAAGTCTCGCCTGCGCATAGATATAGTTGGAGAGCTCCGTTTCCGTGCATACTCGAGAGGAAATCTCGGATCGGCACAGGTTGAGGCTTACTCGGGTACGTGGCAAATCTCTCGGCAGGAGGATCACCTGGCGAAGGTAAATAAGGCATGTCCTCGTTAGTGGATGGGACAGGCTCCCGAGTCGATGGTCTCGAGGATAGTGGACAGTCGGCTCATTACGAGGGCCCGTGGAGAATCAGGCGAAGAATCGGGCAGGGCGAATCTTGGTCCAGGGCGGAGCCTGGCAATATCGGGCGCAGGGAGAAAAGGGGGAGGAAGCAGCTCGCGCGCACTCGACACGCGTGTCAAGTGCCGAGGGGGTGAGAACTTGGAAAGTGGAGCAGAGCGACAGAAAGGTGGTAGTTAGAAAACTAGCGGATCCCACCGAGTCTTTCCGTCTCTTTTGCCCTGGCTACTTTCTCTCCCTCGGTGTCTCATCACCTCTCTCATCCGACTCTCTCTCCCACCCTGTCCGCTTCTCCACTTGGTCGCTTTCCCGCTCGCCACTTTCCCCGGGCTTTTCCTGGCCTCCGCTCTCTCTGTCTCCTTCGCGGCGCGCCCTTTGTTTCTACTCTCCTTTTACACCCTCTGTCTCCATTATTCCTATTCTTCCCGCCCGGGAGATAAAGGGACACTGAAGCACCCGCGGGTCAACCTTCCCCGACGCTCCCATTGTCTCTGCACACGCGAAAGCTTTCGGAAACGAGTGGCCCCCTGGGAACCGACTTCGTCACTGAGATTCGCTACTCGAGGCTGCAGCCACGCTGGAGGAGCCGAGCTACAACTCCGCGAGAGAACCAAGCCCATCCAATATATTCCTTATGATACCGTCGAGTAATACAGTTTCACTCGAGCGGCCCAGTCAGCACTGCTAAAAAGCACTAGTCGATTTTTTCCGCCTTTCGGTTTCTCTTCCGTAGTTGGTCGATTTGGGGAGTTTCGGCGCTGCTGGGAGCATCGATCGGGACGGGTCTATTTTATATAGGTTGGATACTCCGTGGCTCTTGGAAACCGAATATAGTCCCTGCCCCGTTAGTTCCCCCCCGAGCTGAACCGGCCTTTATTCGACCGCCGTAGTTAAAAGTTGGAATGACTCGATATTCTTGGCGATATTTTTGATATATAAACGGGAGCGAATCCCCGCGGCGTTTCTTTTTGTTCGTTCAGCCGAGCGGCTGCTGTTCGTGTTTGGCGTTCGATGGGATATGGGAGGCATGGAGAGATTGGAAAGCTGACACGCGCGTCCCTTTGTTCCAAGATCGTCATTGACTGGGTCGCTGCGTGTACCAGCCTCATATTTCACAGTCCTGTCCTGTACGCGTCGCCACCTGCTCAGATATCCACTTTGCATACCGTGTTCTCTAAAACCGGGGTTCCCTTTGACCCGGTTTTCCTATTCCATACGGAGTTGTCACTACCGACAGGGAACTCTGGCACCTCGGAAAACTCGCGCGTGTATTTTCTCTCGAGTTGGAGAATGAGAAATGGCTGGTGACCTTAACTCCGTCATTACCTTAACCGCGTTCACCTTCGATGAGCTCCCTTCGGCCAGCATCCGAGCGATCGGCCGAGAGTGTTAAGCCCGTTAAAGTGGAGCTCGTCTATTGTGCGCCTCCTCGAGATATCCGTAGCTCCTATGAAGAGGCTCGTCACACAAAAGCGAGGAGAGGCAGCTCTCCTCGATTGAAATTTTAATCGACGCCCGGCTCGAGGGCCTCTCAGCCATTAGGTCTTATCTCGCAAAAACAATGGAACTTTTTCGCCCCGCGAAACTGGTAGTCAGTTGCCATTCAGAATCCGAAGTTTTCCCAGGATTGTTGTGCGATGACAGCGACAGGGCATACATCTCCCGAAAAGCGCAATAGCGTGCTGCGAACCAATCACAGAGTCATTCGGATGGTTCGGAAGGTTTGGTGTCATCGATGAAATGGCAGAACACGACGAGCTGTCTTGCCGCTCGGCCGCTCTTCCATTCAGCAGCTCAGCTAATCCCGCGCTGCCAAGTGAATGGTAGTTTCCCATGCCAGTCGCCGGATATCGGCGCATCATCTCCCGAAGGGTATTCCATGCCGGTTTAATCTCGAAGCGAAGAGTCGGCCCCGGGGGCTGGGTGGGTGGAGTGTGTTTTGTTCGGAGCGGAGGCCCGAAGGTGCAGGATATCGTGTCCCGCTCAACATATTGAAACGCCCACCTGCCACCCGTGCGCTCTCCTCATGCCGCTAAATTAACGTCAAGCCCTGCCGGTATTTAGGCCACCGGTTCTACCCCCCTCGGAGCACCCCCCGCGCCAACCCCCGACCCGCCAACGCCTCGACCCAGGTCATTTGTTATCATTCCTTCTCCGGGAACCCACCCAGGAATACGCCGGAAGAAGACCACCCCTTCCTCGGCTGCGAACGGCGCGTTTGCACCCTTGAATTTTGGACGTGGAAACTCATAGAAATGAGACTCTTCCCGAAAGCAATCATGGGGAAGCTGGTATTAACGTGGAAAAGAGTTCCCCTGACGATTTGAAAGGAAAATTATATCACCCAAGTTTTATTAAAACTTTAAACTTTCTCGGGACGTGTATATTTTTCGATATTATGAGAAACTTGTGAATGTAGAGTCTCATTAACCAAGCTTTTGAAAAACTCCATGGAATATCGATTAACGGTATCAGTCGAATCCAGTGGACAATGCGGGAACGGGGGTGTCGAATTTGCCAGCGGAGTTGAAACTTGAAGCTCATTAGCTCACAACTAATCACCGTTCGCCATCCGATCGCCACTCGATCTCCAACTTCCCGTATTCCGGCAACTTGACCAGCGCCCTGTCGCTCGAGAGATGACGAGTGCGTGGCGAGGGTGGAGATTCTAGGGTTTCGCGCGAGGCCGATCGCTCTCAATCCAACTCTGATCTATTGCGAGCGGCCGAGTAATCGCTCGGCTCGTTGCGGGGAATAAGGTCGTGGCTCCGCTGTCCCTCCGTTTGCGGTGACACGCTTTTCTCCCCGATCGCTCGCCGATACTCGCACACAGACAGAGATTCCCGTCCCTTGGGGCGGGCGGCGTCGTCGTTTCGCGCAGGATTCGCGGCGGCGGCGGCGGTCAACTTGATTATTTTTAATTGCCCGCGCGGCCCCGCATCATGAAATTAGCTCTGCGGTTTAATTAGCGATGCTTTATTCGGGTCAACAATCCAGTCTTTCTCCCGTCTTCCCTCCTACGCTTGGCTGACCGAGACTTTTTTTTAAAGAGGAGCAATTCCTTACCGTCCGATTCTCCTTCCGGATGCTTTCCCTCATTTGCTAATCAGCGGAGAAATGAAGCGCCACGTAATTGTCGCTGGCCTTTGAAGTGCAATTTCTTTCTCCTTCTGCGCTTTATATGTAGGTATATGCAATTCTGCAATCAGGGAATTGAGATTCTCTCTCCGCTCGATCGTTACCCGGCGTCACCGAGTCTCCGCCTGGCGCGGTTAATAAAGCTCCTTAATTAAGGCTCTTAATTAAGCTCTCGTTCCGCGCGAGTCTGACCGCCAGCCATTCGTTATACTCTCTCGCCCTCGGTCCCTCTCTCGGGGATTCGCACTCGCCCCCTTGAAATTTCACCCTCAAGACGAAGCCGCCCCTTTCGATATCGAATTTCCCCGATTGAGCTTTGCCCGAGGAATTAATCGCATTAGATTTCGCCGGTGCGCCCTGTGTGTTGTACTCGGCGAATGCAAATGCCCAATGCAAATCCCGGCGGGCGGTCTATCGGCTTGTATGATAATTTCTCGCCCGGCGCGGAATAAGGGCGCTCGCTATATCGAAATTGCCAATTCGAGTGCGCGATTAATCCTTATTCGATTAGAGGGCCCGCAACACCGTGTGGCGGCCGAGGGGCCCCCGTGCCTCCTAGTTTCGTGGAATTAACGCGTGCCGTTAATTAAAGCCGGCTGCATGCGAAGCAGCTGTTTTGCATTCCACCGCACGAACGATTCGTTACTCGAGCGCCACTTGTCAGTCGTTCGGTTCTCGCCGCGGCTTGCGTCAGCGCGCTGCGATACTTGCCTAATCATACGTCAACTCGCACACGCGCCGCCGCCGCGAATAAATAGAAACCATATTGCCAGCAGACCTCGACACCGGCCCGTTGTTCTTCCTGTCTTCAAACAAAAGCGAGCGCGGCACAAAAACGACGCCAAGGTCGCAAGGTTTTTTTTCTCCAAAGGGCACCTTGGCCTTTTTTTTTCTAATTCCGAGGGAATTATTTTCAATAGGAATTCCGTTTTAGTGGAGTGAAACTTTTACAGCGAGAAACTTTTTTCGTCCCCCCTACCCCGACAGCTCATGCATCGGGTATAATGAAGGTCGCCGGTTTCCGGAATTGCGAGCGGGGAAAATTCCTGCATTTTAACTTGTCGCTGGTGGTGGATGCTCCATGGGGAGTCGCTGCATACTCGGCGTTTCCGGAACGAGCCATGAAACCGCAGGCTTCGCCGGGCTCGCTCGAAACGACGCCCGCCGCAAGCACATCGGGAACGTAGCGGGCTTCCCATAAGCTCCGCTTAATTTTCTCGAAAAGTCCGCCGCGCTGCCAGAAATACTGCCATCGAGTCCCGGCGAAATGATTAAACAGCCACAGCAAGTGTTTCATTTACTTTAATTACAAACTTTAATTGCAAATGTTGCTTTCGCCTTAATTGGGGTTTTCGCGGCCTCTCCATTCGCCAGCTCGATTCCCGCTCTGGCATTGGAACTCTGGCGCCAGATACTTATCACTCTCTCTCTCTCTCCGCGGGGTAATCAGACGAGCTGTCTTCTCCAGCGGGGGAGTGGCAGTCTTTCCAGCGAAAGAGCCGCTTGTCCGAGAGCTTTAGCTTTGAAAGAATACCAGCAGAGAGAGATCGTCGTCGCTGGAATACGTGTCAAGGACGAGCGCAGGTCGCCTTGCTGATCGCTCTAGGTGCGCCCAGCTCGAAGGGCCGGATTAATTATTTGCAGGGGAAGAAGGCACCGACGCATCCTCCATCCCCCCCTGCATTCGGGTCGACTCGAATGCCAGTCGTAACGAGCGCTATACGTGTTTACCCTGGTTTCGCTCGTCAGTTTTCCAGGCTGACGGCCGTTTTCGTGCCTTTCAACTTGCCACCCAGCCCGCCCCTTCGTTTTCCGCATGCCAGCCGCACGTTTCGCCCTCTGCCAGCGGCGTTTGCGACCCCGTGTCGCGTGTGTTCCCCGTTAACCCCTGGGATTAACGAATCACGTACTCCTCCTCCCGGCGTCACGGCTCTCGCGCTAATTACGAGCTATCGGTCCCCCCGGCCCTCCACTGCCATAGGCTTTTCATATGACTCTGCGGCCATTTAAGCTCGATTCACGTTATAGATGCACTCACCCTATTTACGATAAGCTCGCCTATTACTGGCTTAAGCTCTCCGTTGCTTCTACCGGAGCGAATGATTATTGAACGTGTTCAAGCGAGTGCAATCATTTTTTTTCCTCCCTCGTAAAAGTGGTGCACCTGTAATCGATGATGGCTTGAGTGTATGTGAGCGATGCGGAGTATCGACCGCGCACCTGACTATTTTTCCCGCAGTGATTTCGTTGGCCAGTCGGAGAAGCGGATGAATCGTTCGCGATGATTCGAGATCTCTTGGATCGAGAGATATTTAGTGGGAAAAAGTGAAAGAGGAGTTGGAAAAGATTTTAGTGGACTCCTCCGGAATTAGCCACTTCTGGATTAACAGCGGCAGACATTCGTTTTCTGGAGCAGTCGGTCTCGTCTTACGTGCTCGTTCCTACCTCATTAAATGTTCACGCTGACCGCTTCTCCGATTACTTGAGTCGATAATTGATTTCCCGAGCTCCGCCGGAGCATCGGAAAGTCTGTCTTTCCTTCCCGACTAGAGCCTTGTTTGTCGGGAAAAGAAGGTATGAATAAGAGTTACGGAGTGTCCAGGTTTATTATGCGAGCGGCTGTTACGCTCGCCTACGCATCGCACCTGGGAGACCCACTCGTTGAAAGTAATTATTTCTCGCCATCCCACGTGTTCCTGCCAGCCTTTTTCGGAGCCTGGTTTCCCGGCGGATTTGCATCCGCCGCGATTGACACTTTACCAGACTTTCCGTCCAATGATTGGTCCCCTTAACGTGGGACTAGACTTATTTTTTTGTATACCACTCAAATCCAATCACATACATATACATATAATATTCACACTTTGCCTTGTAAGTAGACCAACCCGTTTCACATTTATAGCATGTCGCCATTCGGAAAACTGGTGTGAATCATCGTCTTCGCTCATTCAATTCCGTCTCATCGGAATTCGCGTGAGTTGACCGGCGCGCATGACTAATGCAAACGCCAACCTCTAACAGTTGCGCACGAACAATTAAAGCTAAGTAAAGTCAGCGAGTTAAGTACGTTGACTGACCGCAAAAGCGAAGTCAATGAGTGCTCTTCTGCCAGGTGTAGGACAGTAAAGCCACACATAATGTATACGACAGAAAAATTGTTATGTCCGCATATGTATATGTATGTCCCCCATCTTACACAGGCAAGATACCGCAGGCATTTTCACTGCCAACACAAGGAGGAAAAGTGTCGGTGCGTGTCGCGAGCGAACTGGCACGTTCCGTGCACGCCTCTTTCCATTAACTCGGGGGAGCTGCTTCCGAATTGGCAGTGCACGCTTTCCGCACCACGTGTGTGCGTCGGGCCAGCTCACGGCCATGCAACCGGGAATCCCGGGGTTCGTCGAACCGTCCTCTCCTCGTCAACGACGCGTCTTCCTCGCTCCTGGAACGCGTCCAACTATCCGCCGAGCTGTTACGCGTCCGCCGACGCGGCGTCGCGACGCCAGGATTCGCACGCTGGCGAGCTTCCGTCGGGCGAATTTCGATTTTCAGACTTTCTCCTCGTAATTCACACTCTGCCCGACGTCCGCGGCGCCGCCGTAGAATCGCCACTTGCGACATTCGTGAGTGTTTACTATTTTCGTGGTATATTTTGCTGATATTTGCCAATTTACTGTTGAAACTTTCAGCTTTGGAAAAGCGAAAAGCTGATAGAGGTCGAATTAGTAATTTTTGCAACCAAGTCGTAATAAAGTAAATGTTATAGATTTATATAAGAGAAGAAGAGGGAAATTATATGAACATAAAATGCACATATGTCCGATAAAAATTGGATTATGACAGTGTTGATTCAAACGCAAAAAGCGCCCTATTGATATTTGCGAGGTGGATGAGGTCAGTGGTGTATGCTCGATCCCCCATGAAGACGCGTTACGTAGAATGCTATGGCTCTCTGTTTACTTTCTTCCTCTCGCCCGCTGGCATTTACCTGTGCAGATGCGGACGTCCAATTTCCGGGCAGTATGTTATCCGTGATTGATCACGGAAAGCGGTTCTCACTGATTTCGTGGCGATGACGAGAGTAAGTCGCTCCTGGGAATGACGTTATCACAGAATTCAATCGATTAACCATTCGATACTTTGATTGCGAGACTTCCAGTCTCTATGGCAGAGCTATTAGTTTCAAAGTTGCGGAGAGAACGTGGACAGGCGCCGATGTTACTGGAAGATTAAAGCGTCGCGCGACTATATCTCGCGAGTCGCATTAAAGTCTCGTTTAGCTACAAATCACCGCCCGTGTCCTGTAGAAAAAAAAAGCCGAACAATTGATTATCTTCTTCGCGTAGGAAACTTTACGTAGCTCCCGGCGGCTGCAGTGTGACGCGAGGACATCGCATTTCGCTTTTCAGCGGAGCACCAATTTCGCCGGCGCTCGTTAAACAGCGGACAATTATCATTTTCATTATCGTCAATTCGCAATCAGCAGCCGGAAGCCGTGCCAGGAGAGGAGAGAGCGTGTGCGAGAGGGAATCGATTATGGCTGGCAGTGTCGCTCAACCCGTTCCACAAGGAGATTTCGGGGGAGAACGGAGGCGAATCTCCAGGAAAGGGGATTGCGAGAGAGCCTCGACCACTTACCGCCCAGTACATCCCATCACATTGATCACCGTCGGAATCTGCCGACAAATAAATTTCCCCGAACAGTGAGGCGGCGGAAAGCTTCCCAGTGTCGAAAGCCCCCAAAGCCGCGTTTAAAGTGCTCCGTAAAGTATCGATTAAATTGTCTAACGTTCCGGGCCGTGCAAGATATTGCAGGTTTACTCTCAAGACCTGTAAAGCACTCGCGGCTTTCATTCGGGAGAAAGGTGGCATTTCTTGGAAATGAAGTCATCAAGGAAAAAGCTCGACCTGCTTCTCCAGTGACTGCAGTAACTCGGCGACGAGTTCTCGAGCTCATTCGTAATGGAATCTAACGCTTTGCTCTGCCAACTGAGAGAGCGCCCGCTGAATCAAATGCTATCGCTGATTCCAGTGGAAGTTCGTCATTAATATCGGTGTATCAGCGGGAGCTGTAAGAGCGCATCTCCCAACCAACTTACGCGATGCTGGCGCTCAAGAGGCCCCGCATTCGAGTTGGCTCGCGAGAGTACGCGTGCGCCCAGTTCCTGCACTCAGCGGCCCGTCTTAATTAAAACGATCCTCTCCCGCATACTCGCGTCATTATCGCCTCGAGAGGAGAGATACGAGCTCGTCCTTGCGATCTAGAGAGCACCGTCATTTACCGTACGTGCGCACCTTTTCCAGGAGGACAGAGCCACGTAGTGTGCGGAATCATTCGGAGGAAAAGAACGCTCGCTGACAAGCTCCACTTTCACGGCATTCATCCTGCGCAGACACTAATTGCGTGGCACGCTTGGTGACTCGAGATGGAACCAACGGCTTTTACTATACCAGCTACTTTCCACTGTTCATATCGGAATTGGAGTAATTCTAGTCGGTCACTCAGGATTTATAGATTTCTGCGAATGTTATTGTGAGCAGGATGTTAATTATGAATTGCACTTTGACGATTCGGGAGAATTGTGTCTATTTGCAGCTAGTTGCCACTGTTGACGTTAGAACCGGAGCGAATGAGGATCACTAAATTCGGACGAATGGGAACTGTATTGTGAGAGGCGGACATTAATTACGAAATACACTTTGATGATTGGAGAGAACTGTGTCTATTTGAACCTACTTTCGACTGTTGACGCGAGAATTGGAGTGATTCGTATCACCAACGAATTAGAACAAACAGGTTCGAGGGAGTGCGAAGTCTATTCCGCAGCGAATCGTGAAAGTTCATTCCTGAAGTCCACCACGTGTCGAACGAACGTGCGAGAAAAGGCAGTACTTCCGTGTTCCACGTGCAACTAAGCCGACGGAATGCGAGGCCGATGCCGCCAGTGGAACTTTATCGCTTCCTCCACGCGAACGATATCGTCGAGCAGATTCTTTCACGGCGCGCTGCCCGCTGACTCGTCCATTCCGGCCTGGAATCTCGCTCGTAGCTCTCTGGCCGATGACAGTGGAGCTCGAGCCTGGGGAAGCAGCGTCCGGCCAAGTTAAATCGTGTCAGGCGAAATTTCGCCGGTGAGGAGCGAACGACGAGTGCAATTAGGGCAACTTTGGAGCTGCTCCTTGAAGACTCGTATGTCCTCCCAGCGAACTTATTTGCTGGCTTGCGGAGAAATGTACTTACCGTAGCTCGGGACTTCCATTTCCAACTTGTTCGATTTGTTCCCAAAGCATCCGACAAGTTCGATCTCGATCTTTCATGATTCAAATCTCATCGTTGGAGTAGTTCCAGCCTCTACTATCCAGACCTGCAATAACAACATTGCACACTGTTCATCGCGGCGGCTGGCAATTTTTCTCGCTCGTCGCATAATCAGTCGACATTGAATGGATTCTCTTCCCCCTTCTAATCGAGGGGAGTTCGATAGAGCGTAATTACAACGCGCGTTAAGTGATAGGATAATCGGACGGCGCGAGTGTGTGCGCGTGTTGTTGATGGAAAGGCGAGAGCCGGCGTTAATTGCAGCGGAGAAAGTAGATATCGCTGAATGGCCAGTGACTCCCGTTAGTGTCAATGACGCCGCGTGGCGTTATTGTCTTGGCTGACAGTCCGCCTTCGTCAGTAATTATCGCTCTCCGCGCAAAACTCTCACTCCCTCTCTCTTTCTCTTCTCTCGGGTTTCTATTCTTTTAAGTAATTTTGCTTGACCGCAATTATTTTTCCATTGCCGCGACGCTGCAACTATTCCTGATGAAATTAGCTGGCAATTCCGGCGACGCCGAGAAGATTGTTTCATTAGATTATTCGCACTCCGGGCGAATGGAAATCATTACGGGAGTGCTACCGGGGAATGCGGCGTAATTACAGACGGTTTTTGTTACTGGTTTTATTGAACGATCAACGACTAACGTCGCACGGATCCTCTACGCTGGCGCCACTTTTCTAATTACCTAGAAGGTGCCCGCGGTTTAATAGTTAGCACTGGCAAGTGTGGCTTCGATAGTTAGTACCCATCGTCAAATTCGGTACAGACTGCGTGGATTAATGGTTATTAGCAGGAGTGCTGAGTCGTTCGTGCTTTGATTGAGTTTTAGATTCCTGCGAGAGGTTTGCCTTTTGATGATTGACAATTGCGCGAGAAACTGTGCTTCGTCCTTGCTCCAAGTTGGTGAGAGGTCACAGTCATCAATCCAGTCCTTGGAGGATGCGTTTAATAGCACAGTGTGCAGTGTCATTTTCACCTGTCCATAATGATGACAGTACTTTTCCTGCAGCCAGCACCATCACCCTCATTTCGCAGAAACACGATTGCAGCCCGTGGATTTCGGGGGAAAAGTGCTCGGAGGAAAATTCACTCCTCCAGTCCGGAATCCGCGTATTCGTTTCCGGCGTCATTAAATTCGAGGTCTGGCAAAACTTTTTCCCGAGCGGAACGGAACTTTGGTGGGGAGGGGATTCAACCTATGAAAAGCACATTTCATTCGGGAGCGACGGCAGCGGCCTCGTGGAATATCTATTCGGTTTAATCGATTCGCTTTCTCGCGCCGGGAGCGATCGAGCGCGTGGCATCGTGCGAGAGACAGAGAGAAAAAGCATAGCACGAGGCCGGAGAGCGGAAATCGAGAGTCGAGGAAAGACGGCTGGTGGAATCTCGGATTGAATTAATTTCACGCTAGAACGAAAACGGAATTCCTCCCACCTCTCATCCCAGGAGGTAACGGCACCAAGTGGGGAGGTGAACGAGCCTACATTTGCCAATCACTTGTCTTCCTTCCGAATCTATCCAATTTTCTGCTAATCCCATCGACAAAGCCGCCGAATTCATATCACTTTCCAACGCAGTTTCTCATATCTGGGAAAAGTGATGGAACGTGCCTGCAGCCGGCAGACACCTGCTGGTTACGTAACGGCACGCAATATGTCGAGGGTTACTGCGGCAGATCGCTCAGCTCGCTCGAGACATTCGCACACACTCTTCACTCCGCTCGCTTAAACCTGTAACGCAGCATCCTCTTGACAATGCACGGCTAACATCCCGTTGACTTTTACGCCTCAGTGCTTCGCGATACCATCACTTAGGAGTACGTGCTCGGCAGGAGCTGGATACTCAGAAGTACTTGGTACGCTCGCTCATCTCGGCATGCTGCACCAGACTATTTCCCAGGACGGAACAAGCTAGGATCCGCCGGTTCACGTGGATACGGAACCTCGTTATCCTTCGGGGACGTGCTCGCCCGTCTCCATTTCCACGATATGAAGCTACTGTTCATGCCGCGCGTAACAAACCTTCATAGAGACGGAGGAGACAGGGATGAGGCCTCGGGGGTGAAGTGCGCCGAAATTATCGCAGTTCTTTCTTCAATGGATCACTGGAAAGGCGAGTGGTGCATCGGCTTTATCCGGGACGAAGGTGATCCTCTCGACTTTTACCTACCTGGGTCTGTGTGTCGTTGGCGGCCCGTTATGCACTCGGGGCCGTGGAAATATCCTGAAAAGTTCTCTCTATCCTCTTCCCGTCCCACTTGCAAAGCCGCCCGTCCCCTCTGGCTCCTCTCCACCGCGAGTCCACGGAGGAAGTCTTGGTTCCGGCGAGTTTCGTGGCGCGGCTTTCGGCCGCGAGACGGCAAAATAATTCCATTTAATCTGCATAATTCGAGGCCGCCCACACACTCGAGTCTCTCCGACAGGCCTCTCTGTACATGGGATTATGCAGAACACTCGCCGATTCTCTCTGGCGGGTTCGCGTCTTCACTTCGTTTCCTTCTCTTTTCCTTGCAAGCCCCTTTGAGGCCCGCGGAGTCTCGCCGCGGGACAAACTCACGCAATTCTCTAGTCGAGAGCTGTTTCTTCATTTCAAGATCCTTCCCCAAATTTTATTAACCCGCTTTCTTTTATCCCCACAGTCAACTCCGGCAAGCCGGCTCCTCCTCATCCAAAAGAAGATCCCTGAAAGCTTGGCCCGGATTCCCCAAGGAACCTCGTCAAAAAGTAGCGTTTACTGTGCGACCAGTCATTGCGGCCTAAAGCTTTTCTTTCGCAAGGGAAGTGCGGCCGCGCTTGGATCCAGGTGTCCGGGGAGCGATTTTTCTCAGTGGCGAGTTCTTGAATAGCTAAAGGGGGGAGAGGCTTGTGGGAAAGACACACTCGCGCTCGATGCCATTACCAACGCTAGGAAGCTTTGTCTCCGGGACACGCGAGCAGCCGGCGGCGCGCGCCTTGTTAGCACATAATGTTTTCTCGCCCGGGGGAGAGCTTTATTTTTCGGTGGTATCTGGGTCGAGCGGGGCTCTCTACCGTCCGGGCTCGGCTTGGCCCGCGTGCTCTCCGCAGCTGCAGCCACCCATCGACACACACGCGCCCAACTTTGCCCAGAAAGGCGCGTATTATCCCTTGTTGTTTGACGCCACCGAGCCCACCGGAGCACGAGTCTGCTCGAGCCCGGAGGCATGTATAAATCCTAGGAGAATAAATGTTGGACTCCTAGTGCACGCGTCTCCTCGCATTCCCTCCCGGTATCTTCCACTACCTCCCAGTCATCCTCTTATACTTCTCGCTGGGTGCGCGCGCTCGGGCCACTTAAAAATTAATGGAAACGCCGACGGTTAAAGCGTTTGCGGAAGCGAAGTGGAAGCCTCGGAGATGGCGGCGCGCACCTTTGACCTGGTTGCCCCGAGGCTACAGGATAATAGGGCGAAGGCGCGTTACCGCTGGCATAAGGGATCGATTAATCGAGTGGCGATATGAGCCCGCGCACCACCAATTCCCCGGCAAAGTGATTCCTGTCCTCGCAGCGTTTATCCCACTTCGCGGCCAATTATGCCACTGGCCGTTTTACAGGGCCTGCGGCAGCCATTCGTTAGCATTGATTGCCAGGTGTCCTTGCACGGTGGTCGTACGTCGGCTGGAAGGCTGCGTCCTGGAGGAAAGCAACCTTGTCACTGGCAAGTCATGTTTGCACTTGTAAACATTGTTGATTTGTCATAATTGGGTACTCTGTCGTTTGAGACTATAAAAGTAGCGTGGAAGACAGTGGGAATTTGTGAATTACAGTTGAGTTAATTAGTGGCTATGGGCCTGCGTTTGTCATGTCAAGTCTAATAATTGAAAGTTAGTTGTCTTCTGCGAGTTGTAGTCTCTCTGTGAACATTGGCCAGGCTGTTGGTTTTGCTGGCCGCAGTTGGTGCCTATTCTTAGCAAAGGCACGATAATTGTCGGGAGCGCGTGTGGGGAAACACTCCAGGGCCAAGTAGCACATGGATCATTCCGCTTTGTGAAAGCATTCACTCTCCGGGTACGCTGCATTATGAAATCGTGTGCGGCAGGCGCACGCAATATTCTCGTTTAAGTACACGTACCGCGGACACGTCTTGGAAGAGATTCCCGAGTCTGCAATGCAATCGGCGATCTGTACTCTCGAAAGTGGCGAGAAAGGCACAGCAACAGTGTAAAACAGGTGCGGAACTTCCGGTTTGTTCTCAAGACTCGCTTACTTGGGAGTTGCTCAAAGACAGTCTGCGAAGCAATTAGTCCGCGCTCGCTGGATGTTGCCGGAGAAAGAAAGGAAGATGCGCTGGAGCTCGTTCTCCAGAATCGCATCGTTTGCAAAGCGGCCCGAGGTATTTTTGCCTCGGGGACACAAAAGCCCCCGGGCAAGCGGAGACAGAGAGAAAGCGTGCGTGGCTAGAGGAAACTCGAGGGAAAGAGGGAAACGCGTCCACCTCCGTGTCTTCCGAGTTTCCGAGCCACTAATTCCGGCCCGAAGGATACACCGAATGAGAAAATGCGAGCCCCGCCAGCTACGACGTATCCCAGTGGTACGTGCGAGGGTTCCTCTCGCCGGTGCGTGGGTAGCGCGCGCACTGTTTTTCATCGGAGCGCTCGCGCCCTCGTGAAAATGTGCCGCGCCATTAATTTGTCCCAATTACGGAGAGTGGCGCGGGTGGCGGCCGAGAGCACTCTCGTAACTCGCAAATTCGGCTGGAATATCCGAGAGCGAGCGGCCTTTGACACGGGGCGTCGTCGTCGCTGAGGTCGGCTCTCATTTGGAGCCGAAGGAAACGAAACGGGGGATTCTTTCTCATTATTCGTCGGCGGCGCTTCGCCCTCCAAGATAAGAGTGATAAGTCGGAGGGGGATGGGCGGGAAGCGGGAAAACGAGTGGAAGAGGGTGGGAGCGTCCCTTGAAGCGGATATCCGTAGGAGTCAAGTAGTAGGAAAAGGCTGGCTGGTGCTCGAGAAGAGGTAAAGAGAGGCGCACCTGCCCTCGAAACTCGAGAAAAGCTGACCCACATAGCGACACCATTTAAATTCCTCGCCCGAATAAATTTCCTCCCCAGGAGAACGGGAGAGCGGGCCCTCTCTTCGCTACACGTAGCCACGGTGGAAGTGGTGGCTGCTCCGCGTTATCGGGCGAACCCACCCCCCAGGACTTACCGAGCGCTCCACTTCCCAGCTTGGAAAGTGATACGTACAACTCGCACTTACTTTCCGGACCTCCCGGGAATTGAATCTTCGCGATAAGAGTGGCCGGCCCACTTTTGACGGAGCGGACCCCGATTTTGCAAGGCGGCAGCCTGTAATCTGACAGAGGAGGAGGGGGTGGGGGGGATCAAGTGGACTGGTGGTACGATTTATCGGCGAGTGTTTGGAGAAGTTTGTTCCTTGTTGCCAAAGGGATTTTTTGCTCCAAGGGGCGAGGCCCGAGAATGTCTGGAGGCATCGGGGCCTTTGGCGAGGACACCTTCGGCTGGCAGCCACCCTTTTCTCGGATTGCTAGTCAATATCGTGGAAGGACACGAACGGTCACCACCGTTGATATTCTCGTATTTGCCGCGCGTGCCGCTGCTCCACTTTGCCGGGAACACCGAGAGCCGCCAGCACGAGGTGTGTCCGGTAAATTGTATTTCCTGAATGATTCAGTGACTACGGATTTCCATAAAGGGCCAAGGACTGCCTTGGCGCGGCGCCTTTGTTCACCAGGCTGGATGACACGTCACGAGATTGCGACACAAATCACTGTCGGAGTAGCCGGCGATGTACTGTTTCGCAAGCTTCTACCCGCCTGCTTGTGCCCGTCCACCTTCCTCTCCATCGGCAATCGATTCCCCGCCGACCTACCAACAGGAATATAATCTTATCTACCCGTCCCACCCAGCCCCCTCCCCCCTTTCCTCCCTCGGAATTTCTCCGAGTTCTCGTCGGAGTTATCTTTTGAAATTGTAATCCAGTCGGAGAGCAGCCGGGATTGAAAGCCGAAGCCATTCGATATCGCGGATCCTCAACGAGGTAAAGGGAGGAGAATCGAGATATCTTTTTTCCGTCGCTGTTGGCTTTCTATGAGTTTAGTCGAGAGGAGGCTGGCATTGTCGACGTGGCGCACTATCGATCTCTCGCCCGGGCTATCGTGCTTTTATCTGTTTATGTTGTTACCGAGATCGCAGATAGCGCCGAGAGCTATATACATATATGTATGTGTGTACATAGCAGGTGTACTAACTCGGTTTTTATGTCGCGCGGAGTATACTCGGCCGCGTTGAAAGACAACACACAGACTACGAGAAAAGCGCGCTCCAGTTGTGCCGGCGCGCATCTCTCTCTCTCGGCGCGAGGGAACCATTGAGTCGGGGATTCAGAACACTTAACAGTGCTGGGAGGAGTCGCGTTACTTGGTAAGAAGTTCACGTAGTTGGGTGTAACAAGAGCGGCTCCTTGTAATTCGCTCGCATCCCTTCGCGAAATCTGAAAGCCGAGAGCTTTCAGGCTTCGGACAATTTAAAGGGATGCATTCATGTTATTCGAGCTAGCCTCCTCGAGGCTGCGAGACTCGATCTCAGCTAATTTAAAGTCGGCAAACTTCTTTCGAGGCCCCCTTTCACGCGGCGCCAGATGGAAAGAGGAGCTCTCGGAATTACCCTGCCGCATCGCTATGTATCGATTCCGCGGAAATTTATGGAATCGATTCCCTCCGAGCTGCTTCCAGCGGGGGATGCGGCCCGTGACCAAGTATCGATCAGCGTTTCTCACTTTGAAAGGGTTTATCGAGCCGAAAATTGTACGGAGCCAGCTAGGCGCGAGGGATTAGGGTGAATGAGAGACCCTTCGGCACAAGTTTCACCAACGAATCACGGCCACTCGAGGCTCCCGGCATTCCGGAGCTCGAGCTTTTAACGATACTGGCGGGGAACAGTGTCGAGTCGAGTAGAAGCGGCGATACTCTCGAGAAGAGTGCTCGAGCACTCGCAGCTCTCCACCGATCGGGGGAGAAAATCGGCGCGGAAGGCAACTATTTCCCTCGCTTAGATCAACTAGAGCCAATATTCTTTGTTTAACCCTGCTCAAACCCCCGGCTCCTTAAAGGATGGGATGCAAATTAAAGGAGCGCCCTTAGAGCTGGCAACGCCAGTACCCGAGAGAATACCAATTCGCTGAAGACACGATTCGCCCGGGCGAACTTTTGTTATCTTAGCTGCGATAAGGAAGCTCTGGCAATGCAGTTGACAACATCCGCCGTGGATTTCTCCGACTTAGCTCGTTCGATTGTTATTCCACATTGACTTCCAGTCCAATTTATTTCCCAGTTATGTCGGCAAGCCGTGGAACCACCCTTTCTCTTCCTCTGGGAAGCCTCGTCGAGGGAAAGTTTGGAGATGATGGTAGGCGCGCGCGCTCTCGCACCGACCAGCAATTAACACTCTACCGTGCAATTTCGCCGAAAGTAATTAGGAGCGCGCCGCCATAAAACCTTTTAGCCCGAGCACCCCCAGCTACTTTGTCTCGTTCCATCGAACTTTTCTCGCTTGCCGCTTTTGTCGGCCGCCACCCGCCTTGCTCTTCTTTCTTCTACCCTTTTCCCCCTCCTTTTTACCTCTGCCTCTGTCGATAAAACGCTGCCCGATATTCTACTAGCCCAATTTCAGTGGCTCACTTGGCCCATAAAAAATCACGCTCTCCCCCCTCTCGAGGAGGGGGAGGAGCTTACATATTTTCCTTTTTCTCTTTTTTATTCGACCCATAACTCGGGGAAAATTCATTCGGGGCCCTTGGGTGTAATGGGGATATTGGAGCCGCTTGTTATACCGAGTCGTTATGCTGGAATATTGGACTTGAAGATAGCAGAGGAATCTCTCTCTCCCTCTCTCTCGCTCGCTCACTTGGTGCCACTTGGTTATTCCGATCGCGGGAAAAGGCCGCTCGTGAAAAGCGGGCCAACGAATGGAGGGGCTGGAACGGCCGATATTCGGGCGAGAGGCAAACGAAAACAGCGATATTTAATTGGCACTGGGCGAGCACGAAATAAAAGCTCCTGGCCGCTCCGGAGGATTGTTCGCCGGGCGAGTTTCCGTCAGAGAGAGAGATCGACGTGGCCGGGTTCGTTGGTTGGTCCCGAGGCGAGGGCAAGAGGGTGCAGTGCGCAGGTTGAAATGTAATTCGACAACGGGGAGGGTTGCCCGCTCGACTGCTTATTCGATTACTGTCATTCCCGCGACTCTCGCGTTTTGACATGCGACACTGACGATATCGGGAGGTTCTCGTGGAAATCGGGCGGCCAGGCAGTCGCGTATCGCTTTTGACAAAGCCGATTCTTTCGCGGACGACGACGCATCGCACTCCGTTTCCCTCGAGAGTGACATGTTGGGGAATTGCGCGCGGTAGACTCGAGTCTTCGACGTTGTTTTAGCAGGTAAAGTGTCGGCCGCGATCGTCAGAGACGCTTATATCCGCTTATAGCGTATCACTCGGAATGGACGCAGGGTTAAATGAAATTCCGCGCGCGGATTCACGCGCGCTGTTCTCCGACGATGAAGGCGCCCACTCGACCTCCCTCGCGTGGCCTCCGGTAAATTTCGGTTGGCTGGGACGGGAGAGCGCGAGGAATTGCCCTTTAAAATATTCCAGCTTGTTACGGGGCCTCAGAGCCCTCCGCCTTTTCCACGCTTTCTCTCCCTCTCTCTCTCTGTCTGCCATGAATACCGAATGCGAATTCGACCTGGCGTTTTCCTCAAGGCGTACTCCCTCAGGTATTCATTGGCCTTTCGCCGGGACGCCAAGTCGCGCGTATCTCAAAGACACGCATTTCTCGGACGATAGTTCTCGACATGAAAACCGGGACCCTCCAGTCAAATAAGCAGGAAGTCGATGATTTCCGCGCGACACTTTTCCCGTCCATTACTCGAACTCTTGTACGGAAAGCGGTCTCGAAGAACCTTTCCTCTGCGATTTCGCCGGAGAGTTGGGCGAACGAGCTCGCGCCGGCTTTTGAGCCGGTTGGCACGTAATTAACCCAGATTCTTAATTAACGCACGCAGCCGCCGCGGGAATATTCGCGACAGGAAGCCCGTGGAAGGCTCTGATTCGTTTTGGTCGTGTCACGTGCTCGGCGATGCGGAGTGCGACACACCTTCGGAGCCGAGCGCGCACCTTTTCGCCGCTGCCAGGGCATTAACGCGCTTACAGCCCCCTAACGTCCAAACCCACTGAAAGATAGCGGGGTTCTCCCAGCCAGCCATGCCAGACACAAAAACCGCCATCTCGCGATTCGCCGCTCTTTATGGCCGCCGGCGAGTACCTCATTCGACAAAGCGGTGAAAGCCACGTGAATTCATACCGAGCCTATTTGGTCGCCCCGGCCGCTTCAACTGGATCATAGCTTACGCTTATTCAGAGTAGCCCGGTCGCACCGAGCGCTAAGCTGCGCTCCCAATCCACCGATCAAAGGATTCCCATTCAGCGGCCACGCTGGCTACAGAAAAGTTGCCTGCAACTATAATGCACGTGGGTCCAAGAGTGCGCCGCTGAAAAAAGGGGAGCTTTAACTAACGAGCCGGCAGTACTGCGCGTTCACACTCCCGCCACGCCTCTTCCCATTCGGTTCGATTCATCCTGGATTAAGTAACGCAATTACGCCTGGCCATTACTTCCTCCATTCACACGAGCGAGTGCTCCCGCGGCGATTCTTCCCTGACAAAAACCACCGGAGGAAATGTAACTGCGAGTAAATGGCTCGGTAGCACAGTCGCCGTGTTAAAGACGTAGGTCGCCGCTTGTTTGGAGAAGAAGTGAATCGGACTAATATGTTAATAACGATAAGTCTCTATCTGGCTACGCCCCTTGGAGTGCCTGGGCGATAGCGCGGAGACGATCCGTATTAAATGATTTTCTTGCCGCGAGCAAGCTTGCACTCGGGAAGCGAGCTTCGAGAGGATTGGAACGATCGCCTTTAAGCATCTTACAAGAATGCACTCTGAAAGCTGGTAGGTTTGGCCCAGAAACCCCCGAGCATCTTCCCCGACCTGTCTTTTTACCGTCGAGGGCCTGGGAACTCTCGACTTTTTTCACCAGCCTCCAAATATATACTCGTGCTCCATTTCCAAATGTTACGACCTGCATCGAGCCTCCATTTTTCGCAAGAAGCGTTTTAAAATGCGCCTGGTAACTGCGAGCCAAGTTTCGCTAGGATTGAGGGACGACTGGTCGGCCTTTTCGGTGGATCCGCTGCCGCGCAGTAGTACTAGTCGGTATGTGGCCAGCCGTCGTGGAGCGAAGCGCCCGAGGGAAGCTCGGCGTGACGAGGCCGACGCGATTTCACATGGCAAGCACGAAGCTCGGCCAGAGTTCCTCGGGTCATTGTCCTCGCCAATCCAAAATAGATGCCGGGGACACAATACATAAGGCGCATTATGAAGGGGCTGGGGGTTGACTGCACTCGGTGAAAAGAAAGCCGGCCGCCGGCGCAGCCTGAGACGAAGGTTCTCCTTTGAGCTCTCCTGATATGCGAGGAGAGCGAGAGAGCGCGTGCTTCCCTTGTACGGGGAAAAACAGCGCGGGTGCGAACGCTGCTTGCTTTTAGATCCATCGGGCCGGCTCAAAGAGGCGAGAGTCTATACCTGCCGCGGTAGGCTTCCATCGGATTCCGATTCATTTCACTGAGAGCGCCACCACCGACATCCTTCACCATTAGCTTGTAATGCAAGAGAAAACCAGCAAGTTAATAATGACGTGGCACTCAACTTTTTCACTGCGCTTTTTCATTTCCAATAGTCTATTATTTCTAGCCATGCTAATAAACCAGAAGAGCGAAACCCAAGTAAAAGTGGAGCAGTGGGAGAAAGAGGCGAGAGGTACTCTCCCTAAGAACTTGCTGATATTTCCAGAAGAGTGTGCAGGGAAATAGCGAGCATATTTTACACCAATACCAGCCGTTTCTCGGGCACTTGGTCTTATTTCCCGCAGACTCACCATTTCCTTCCTGGTAACCCGGGAAACTGGCCGGGTAAAGGGCTTGCGCGAGTAATGTCGATGCGGCACGTTCCCGCTGGAAGTGGCCGGGCCAGCAAGGATTTGTTTGCCACACCGAGGCAACGTCTGCAGCAGGGCCAGGTGATCCTCGATACAGTGTTTGCCTTCTGCGCGGATGACCGTTGCCCCCTCATAGCTTTATTCGTGTCTGGAGGGCTTCCAATTCAATTAGCTCCTAATTCACGAAGATGTCGAAATTCCCTCAAGTCGGCGCATCCGGGGATGACTCTTGGCCGGGATCCACCATCGCAATCTCCTGAAGCCCCGATCTGCCGCTCGACTGATTATTCCTGGTGGATTCGGTCCTTGTGAAATTTCGATATTTTTACGGAAGCCCTTCCTGCCCAATGTCCCTTCAGCACTGAGAGAGTCGAGTCCGGTTTCGTACTCTACTAGATTTCTTGCTTTCCAGACTGTTTTATATCCGTCGGCTTCGCATTGGATATAAGTTGCTGTCGATACTCGCGTCCATAATTCCGCCGCGAGGCCAATTGAATTCCAGTCGGAAACATCGTATCCGGCGCTGTTCTCGGGGTTCGCATTTATACCTCGCATTCGGTCCCATGTATAGAAGTCCCGCACCTCTCGCTCTCGATCTTCATCGAGCCGAGCATTGTCTTGGGCTGTTTCTCTCCGGCGCGATACTTTTATCCGGCGGGGCTATTGTTCCGGCGCGAGATCGATCTTCGGGAATGTGTAACTCGCCGCTTTCCTGTGTAATTCAGTGGCTGGCTTTCTCTCCTTCCGTGCTGGACTCCCTCGTGTCCGCGGCCAGGCCTCTAATATCTTTTCTCGGCCAGTCATCGAGGCGATTTGTCGCTCTCGACTCTTGCCGGGCGGGGCTGTTGGAGCTCCTGGCAGTTATTGTTCCAGGCTTATTACTGTGGTGTGTTGGTTTCTCTCGGTCTTTCGGGCGTTTACTCGTGATTCAGCACGCCTGTGCTGTATGCTGGGAGCCGGCGACGACGAGGGAGCTTGGAGCTTCTCAATCTTCTTGTCGCCGCGCTTTAGAGCTGCGCCGCCAGAGCGGACACTTGAGGTTCTTCGGAAGTGTCTTTCCGCCTGTGCGCCGCCTTCCGTAATCACTTTAGCCGCCCGATGCCTGATGCCTCGTAAGCAGCTTCGCCCAAGGAGGATCCCGGTTGACGGGGCGAGTCGCTCTGCCAAGTATCGAATCGCAGTTTAGGAATTAGCGGGTCGAACTCACGCGCAACTGCACCTGTCACTCTCATCTCATTTCAATAAGATCGAATTCCTGAAAGATTCCCAATACATATCGAATCTCGCGAAGATTGTAATCTTTGCCAATAAAAATCCATCATTCATTTTAAATCGATCTGACCCGGCAATATGCAGAGTGTGCAAAGTACTTGTCGGATGATTAGTGGTCCCCGTCATGCAGGTGTGCGTAAATGGGTCCTGCGGGTAACCAGGACCAAGCCTGGAAATTTCAAAGGGTGAAGCTTGCCACCAACCAATACGCACGGACTACGCTCCCGGGGGTGCGGATCGGGGATCCTGCCGATCGAGGTCGACGATTGATTCGCGGGGTTCGGCCCATAAATCGAACGCGCGGCCGCATTGTCGGGGAGAAAGGGAGGGCGGGCTAGTGGGGGAGTGTAATGCTACCGCTGCAACTCGAAGCTACCTTAACTCCATCCGACCTGTGACCTTTCCACTCGCGCGACGGCTTTATTGAATTCTCCGGTCCACCGAGGGACGAGAGAACCGCGGACGGTTTTCGGCTCGCTTGTTTCCGAACTGCACCAACTTCGGCCGGTAAATCCGAAATCTTTAGGGCCTCGTTCCCCCCATAAACCGGCTTCTTATAGGAACCGTTTATATCCTCGGAAACTACTATTTTAGAGTTTCCGTGAGTTATGGCAAAGTCGATGGTTCGCAGGCTCCTCCACCGAGGGATGAAAATCATGGCCACTTGTTTTCAAATTGAACGGCCTTTCGGTCAATTCGCTTTTTCCTCGGAAAACTGGACTTTTCCATGACCTGTTTATATTGGTGGAAAATACTGTTAGAGAGTTTCGCTGAATTATGGAGAAGTGGATGCTCCGCAGAGAGCCACCATCCACGATATCAATTTGGGAGATTGAAATTGGGAAAATTGCAGGTAGAGGGAAGTTTGTGTTGGTCACTGTGGGAGGTGTAGTTTGTAGTGGTTGACCCGAGGCGAGGGAGAACGAGGCCAGCGCGCCCGCAATCTCAGTGCACACCCCCCATTCATGTAGGGCTCCGAGATTTTTGGCCAACACACACGCCCCTCACTCGATCCCTACAGAGTACACCAGTGCTCTAATATATTACTGATCCCGTAACACATTTGAACGGCGGCCAAGTGGCCGCGAATTGCCGAGTTAACGAGGATCCGTCGCTAAATCAAATGAACGTACGCGATACGTGAAAATCCGGCGGCTTCGTTCTGCGGACCATGCTCACACAAAAAAGCACTCTCGCGGTTAGCTTTAAAAATGGACACACGATAAATCCTCAAGTTCTGCTCTCAAATTCGTTAAAAAAACTATTCAGTTGGACTTTTGACAATTATTGATATTAACTAGTCTAATATTTCACGTCTAACAACCTAACTAATGGTTTTCACTTGGAAAATCCAATGAACATTGTGCTACTAATTAGCAGCAGTGGTAATTAGTGCATCAACGAGATACCACAGGTCTCATTAATGGAAGACTCGTCTTAAATATCAGCATTGGCTGCGAGCGATGATACTTACGAGTACTTGCCGGCATTAACTATTGCGTATTGCGGCAGGTAAACGGTTCGCGAAAGGGTTTCCACCGTTGTCAAAGATTCGTCGGCGCTCGACTCGCCGCTGTTTTTTCCCTCGCATTTGAAAGAGCCTTTTCAGAGCCTCCGAGGGCTTTGTGCCGAAGAGGAGGATCTCGCGCGGCGAGCCTTCTCTTCTCTCCCTCTGTGTCAAGTATCTCATCTTTTACTTTCCGTGAAGGGCCGGCTGGCTTTGTGCCAGATACTCTATCGAGGGACTAATATGTACTGGCGGCGAGTATTAGTCGAGATTCGATCGCTGCCAATAGGCCCTGTTCCTCGCGCGAGCTCCCATTGTACCTTGCGGCGGAACAAGTTCCATCTCTCCTCGGACATTTATTCCGCCTCTGTGCAGAATTATGGAGCAACGAAAGCATTAAATTCATTGTGACAAATTGCCACTCGATTAATCAACAGTAAATAATTCTTTATTGAGTTGAAAGTAATATCGAAGAAAGAATTATCAATGAACTCGGTGGGATTCCCCTTGGCAAGCACTCAAAATAATTAAAAATTTGAATGTTGCGTTATAGGTTGATATCGCCAGACAGTGGGTTAATTGCCAAAGGAGCAGGCGCACTACGAAGATGCAATATTCCCCGATGGAAGCAGCATTCATCAAACGGAAAACGGGATAGCTGTCGGATAGCAGTTATATACGCTCGATCCCGATTCACATGCACTTCCAGCGCCCTCACGTACACGCGTGCATCGTTGGAGATTAGATCACACACCGACACAGACACGCGCACTCGTCCATCGGGAGAGCCCAATGGAACTCCGTCGAATCTATTACGTATGGATAATCCGCAGAGTGATTCTCGTAATCTGAATAATTACGCTCGCTCCTGGAGTCCCGGGGAAAAATGCCTTCCATATTGATGGGGATTTCTAATAGAGTCGATTTTCCTCGGCGTGGGCTCCGCTTTTGCGTCGGAGGACCCATTTTAATATAGAACGAGCGCGGCTGACTTGTGTGGGATTGAAGTGGTGCGTCGAGGCAGTGAAGTTTGCTTGAAATCCGATAGGATCTCGCGTATAAGGCGATCGCATAAACCGATTTAATTGGAGCCCGACAGTGCTGGCCTTGTCACTTAGACTCTGTTGGGGATTAATTGCGAGATTGTAATAGTCATCGATGTTTTTGTCGGCCGACTGTGCGTGTCTGCGTGTATATAGTACACGCGTGGAGTGTCTGGCGGCTCTGTCAACGTCGCTCGCAGCCTACGCTAAGTGCATCGGACAGCTTCCTGTACATTCATAATACGTGGTCGTGCGTACGTGATCGATTAGAATGCACTGTCCACATAGGTCATTATCGCCCGGCTACCTGTTACGCTTCACAGTATCCCTGAATCTTTGTCCAAGCCTGGAAAATGACTACCGGAATCATCCCATTTCCCCCATTCGACCTCTGTTCCACTCAGGCGCAAGCGCGTCGGCGCGAGCGCAATGTTTCCCGACAAACATCAGGAATTAGAACTGGAACGCTAATTCTCCCGCGCGGGCAATTAGAAGAAAGAAGGCGGCCGCCTAGCGGGCCAGTTCATAAATCAGGTATAAGGCGGATGAATAATCGCCGTGCGAAAAGGAAGGCGAGAGAATAAGGGGAAGCCGGCGCGCGCGCAGCGCACCTTGACGCGCTAATTGCCGGCCCGTAATTGTTCGTTTAATTAGCGACGCTCGCTGCCTGGCGCAGCGCGCGTCTCGTCTTCTTCCGACGAATCTAACTGCGCGTACGCGCTCGATGAGTTCGCCGGCGATAGCGTGTCATTGTCGAGCACTGCTCCCACACGCCCGAGAGATCCTCGGTGTGTATCCTCGGGAGGAAAGAGGCCGACTGCTTCTTTTTTGTCGAGAGAATCGGGTGATGAGTGGCTGTCGCTTACTATTCATTCGCACGGCGGCGCGCAGCCGGCGGACATAATTGAGTGTGCGATTAGCTTCGTTGCCGCTGGCGCAGTTCTCGGCGAGGAGTTCTCCCAATTAATTGTACTTTACCGGGGAAAGGCGCCTTTGGCACGCACCTTGCGTGCAGATACGCCAAGGATTCCAGGAAGAACTTGATTCCTCTCTGGCGGCGGCGCGAGCGGCAAGTGCTCGCGGAGAGCGCGTGTCTATCGGGCCGGGAGTAAGTCGTCGGGCGGGAATACGAGTGGCGTGTTTGCGGGCTTCATGGGGGGTGTAAAGGTTCCATTAGGGTTGCCGGCTACCAAGTAGAAGAGCCCGGCTCTCCGCCTCGCAATAACCTGCAACATAATGGCGCAAACTGCGCGCGAACCCTTCGCAGCATTGTTGCGCCCGGCGGAGCTCTCTTGTTCGACGGACTGCAATTGCGCCCCGTTTGCTTAGCGGCCAGAGGAGCGAGTGCACGCGTACGGAATCGCGTGCCGCCGCTCTGGCTCCCTCTAATTGCTCGTTCTTTTCACGCACCGAATAATATGCGTCGGGGAAACGAGCTTCGTGGCAGAGTCTGTTGTCCTTTTGCCCAATATCGCGAACAATCCAGCGGAAAAACGAGCAATGTCGTTTCTCGCGTTTCGAATATTAGAGAGAATATGAGAAAACTTCGCTTTTTATTATTATGTATATGAAATATTAGCTCGCTATTTATTTCCAGACGCCACTAACGGTGTTAATGATACCTTGGTTATATTTATAAGTCCGGCGCTAATTAAAAAGCATAGATTCTCGCTCGGGCGATTACTTAAGGGGAGCAGCGCGGGATTAGCCGGGAAAGTTATGCGCTCGGCGGCGGCGGGAGTTTCCGATTGTGTCGAGATCGAGGGCAGATTGCACGCTCGAGTTCAATAATAAATGTTATTCATCACCTGGGAATCGGCGAGGAAGGCAACCTGTTAGAGTAATGCGCGTTCATCCCGGGCCAAGGAACTGGTCCGCCGGCTGATTAACTTACTTCGCGATCCATCGATTTAATTAAGTTTCCACTCCCAGGGGAGCATCGACGCGGCATTCATTCTGTCAGCAACAACCCCCTTCCACCCCCACCCCCTTCCCCCCTGCGAGTTTCACTCGATCGGCGACAAATGCGCGATCATTCCATTTAAGAATATTTCTTTCTCGAGAAGCAAGTTGGGTAAATGATTGGGTCGGGGAATTAATCATGAAATTGATCGGCGAGCTGGTAGGTCCCCATTGATCGGTGGGTTACCGAGACAATGTACATTGTGCGATCTGGCAGACAGGCTCCACTCATGGCTCAACGTTCAAGGCAAACAGAGTGAGAAATGCCGAAGGTTTCAGCAGGATTCCGCCCCGACTCTACTGACCGTTTCCTTTCGATGACTATACCACCTCGAAGGCTGACTCTTATTGGATGCGACAGAGCCGAGACCTTTGCCATTTCGTTCCTTACCGAGCGACGCTGGCCATGATTACATACGACCCTTATACTTAACTGCTCGATACCACGCTCCCAACTCGAACGTCCGCCAGACTGTAAATTCGATGTCACGCTATTTTCCCGGAAATTCCCTGAATCATGAGTTATTGACATGACACCCTCGACACTGACTGACACAGCGCGGCCGACACTGGCCGAGTGATCGATTGCGCCGGGTCGCTTATAACAGCTGCTATCCATCGCCAACTAAAAAAGACCCGGCCCCATATCTCAAGCTTAAAAATATCCGAATCCAACTTACATTATTCACGAGCTCGCAGAATGCAGGCAAAAGCGTACTGCTGCAAGTGGAGATTGCGCCAAAGTGACTCGCGTGCAGTTTAATTACCTAATAGGCCGACGACTGGCGCATAGGACGCGGGTCATAAACTTTGGCTCTTTACACGTGCCGCTTCCTCGAGGACGTTTATTCGTCAGCTCCCGGGGAAATGGATGTCGGGCGATTAAGGGGATAACAAATATCGAGGATGATCGGGGATAAAGAAGAGTGGAAGCGGCGGGAAGTAATCCCCGGTGGAGAGTTGGAGTTGGCATGGAGTGCGATGTGGGCGTGGAGAGTGGGCCGTGCAAGGTCGCCCTTAAATCCCGAGATGATCTAAGGTGGCGAGTATAATTATGGAATCGGGGTCTCGCGGAGGCCAGGCCGAATTCGAAGGAGAGTTATAGCCCAGCGGCTGCCGGCCCGTAACCCGGTTAGTGCTGGCTGACCACCTGTACGCCTTCACTACTGGCGGAGCCGCAGTGTGCTCGCGTGCCGAAGGCCACCGGAGCCGAGCTCGAAGGGGGCGTCGGGCGAGCTCTATCACGCGATGGTCAGCCTTTTTCTTTCTCTGGGCGAAAGGGTTGCTGCGATTAAAGTGGCGGCTATCGAGCGAGCCGCGAGAGAGCGGCGGAACAGTACCGGGCCGACACGCGGAAAGCGAGGCTGAAGCCCCTAATCGCGTGCGGGACGCGTACTCCCGCGTGACACTTGCATCGCAACCGTCATCAACCGCACTTGCAATCAATTGTGCTCTCTCTCTCTCTCTCGCTCTCCCGGTCTCCGTATTTGGGTCAGCCGGGAACGCGGCCTCTCCTTTCACAGGGAGTCCCCAGCCGCACGTGGATAATGGGGCTCTCGAGCGACGGCCTTTGTAGATCGACTCGCTGGATGATTGAATGTGGAACTAATATCTGGCCTATCGAACTTCCGTCAAACGGGACTGCACTGAGGTAAGAGCCCGGGAGTGAGCCCGAGTGATTACGTGCGAGCATCCTCGCAGCATTACTCGATTATTACCTCGGCGAGAGGGAAGAAGAAACCCTCGGCTGGAGGATGGTTTTTCTCGAGCTCGGCCGCCGCTTTTTGCCGGGTGTCTGGCACAGAAAGAGCATGCGGGCCGTCGTTATTATCCCGATTTAAAGGGTCGTTTCTCCGCTGGAGCGCGCCGCCCTGCTCGGATATGTGCGGCCCCGGCGGACACTGCCAAATTTCGCTTACCACGGCCTTTGGCTCGTTCGCGATGCACCAGTGGAAGAAGTCCCCAAGAAAAAGTGGACCAGCCCCGCTGGAACTGGCCGCTGACTCGGGATACGAGGACCGCGAGGGCATGGCGGGCCGATTTAACTGCGCTTGCAAATCGATTTCAGTTTATATCCAATCCCCCCCTCTCCTCGAACTGCAAGGGGAGGGTAAAGAGAGGAGGGAAGTTCTTTCGCAACTACCGCTATTCCCCGGGACCATCATACTTCCGGCTTAACCATCGCGAAAAAATCGCTCGCGAACTTTCTCGAGTTCTCGACTCTCAATACCTATTCTTCCAGCGCGGGGGGTGCGGGGGTGAGAGGGAGCGGCAGGCCGCTGTCGGCTAAATTGTTTTATGTTCCGAAAGAGAGAAGTGCGCGGCTCTCGGCGAAATCCACTGAAAATGTCTGGCAGGGGGTGGGGGAGGAATAAGGGCATAATATCGTGAGCCGGCGTCTAACTCGGGCGTAACTTCCCGAGAGTATCCGGGGGATCGAGGGGGGGAAAGAGGGCTTTATTATCGGCAAGCTGCCGCTTTCAATTTCCCATTGTCCCTGTTATTCGATCCTCTTCGTTACGTTAGAGGTCGGCGCAACGTCACTCCATTGCCGGCGGAATTGGGTAATCCGTGCGGCACATTAACCGGGCGCACGGCCCAGAGAGGAAATATTGAGGGCGGGAGAACGCGCGCGTTCTCCCTGGAAATTTGCATGGCCGCGGCCTGCCCCCTGCCAGCCGGGCGACGGCCCAATGGCAATATGGCGCGAGTAAACAGGGGCCGAAAGTAAACGCAGCAACTTTCGGGACGAGTCGAGTGGAAGTTAATGAGGCCGCCGGGAGAGGAGACGCGCGCGCTCGATGCTTCTCCCCCGCATATCTGGATTTCCGGGCGGCTTTCGACGCCCGAAAGCGCCCGCGACCTCTCCTCGTCGCTGGAAGCCAGGAACATTGATCTTCCGGGGAAGAAGGGTTTCCGGTTTCTTCAGGCAGCGGTGGAAGCATGAAAAATTCACGGATCGCGTGCGGAATGACTGGCACGTCGTTCGACTCAACGAACCTCCGGCTCGAGTGGTATTTCTATATTTCAAGAGGAACATATTCTTTCAGAATTCCTCTAGTTCAATTTCTAAGTGAATTTCGAAGAGTAAGTTTGTTCGGAAGGGACCAATGCAGGGACAGTGGAGCCCGGCGTATCTTTCGCCTTCATGAATAAATACCGCGCAGCTCCGTCAGTTTTATCGTCCGCTCAGAGTGGAATCTAAATATGCAGCTGGCGGCAAGAGAGCGCGAGCTCCCGGAAAAGCATAAGTGGCCGAGGAAAAAAGCGAGCGTCTCTTCCGCCACGTGCATACGTATGTGCGTCTGTTGTCTCCCAGCACTTGAGGATGTTACGACGCTGCCAACCAAATGGGACCGTCTCACAAATCTCCCAATGTCGCACTACAAATTTCGAACCACCATTCTCCAAATCCATAGCATTTCTGTACACACCTCTAAAATATCCAAAGCCCCGAGTGCTTTTTCCGCTGTATCTCCGGAAAGGCTGCTCCCAATTTATGGCAGCCGAGATATTTCCGTGTCTACCTGAGGCAGCCAGTCAAAAGAATATTTCGTAGCTAGGCAGCAGCCGAGGGGGAACGAAAGGGCGTCGAGGATCGGGTGAAATTAGAGCGGGCTGTGTGTCGCGGTGGCTTATTGCAACTCTCGTGTGTAACGAGGCCGTTTGTTCTCGGCGCCCGCATAAGAGAGGCTGCTGCCTCTGGCATTGTGCGCTGCTGTGCACGCTTTTGCCAATGCCGCCGCCAACTCGCATAAAACCGCCCTCGCTGCTCCCGAATTCGCGTGCACCTATGCGTCATAGGCTGTGGCGCTACCAGCCGACGCAGCCCAACTCGGGAAACGATGCCCTTTTAATCGCCGTTCCCATCCGCTTGAGAGCCTCTCTTTCCCCGGATTTCCCTCCTCTCCACTCGAGCTGTAATTAAGCACGATTTGTCCTCATCCCGCGGCGCATCTACCAATTGCAGTCTACGGGGATGGAAGTTGGCTTGGAAGTTCCGGGGAGAGATGGGATGGTGTGCGTCTCGGCTATCTTACTGCCGGCATTCTCACAAAGGGCTTCGACGGTGGCAGTGCGGCGTGCTCGATAAGGCCGGCAGCTTTTTTCATCGGTGCCAGCGCAAGCTCTCTCTCTCTCTCTTCATTCTTCTTGTGATAAAGCCGAGAGAAAGCGATTACCCGTGGAGAGAATGGGACAGGAATTCAATAGGGCGAGGATCCGATCTGCGTGCGCGTGGATCGTTTCCAGGAGGTTCGAGCCTTTTGACGGCTGCAGAGCCGCGCTTGATATCCGCCGCGGAAGGAAATCCGTTTCATTCCGGGAGTAAAAGCCCGCCACGTCGCCATGCTGGAATGAACTTTTCAAGAGGAGCCTCCCGAGCTACCAGTTACCGGCGCCTAATTCCACTCCCAGCCAGCAATAGTTCTAAAACACCAGTGCGTAATTCCCACTCCGGCTACCCGGCTTCTCTTCCTCTCGATAATTACTCGACTCTGCCCTCGCCACTTGATCAATAATGTCTACAATATTTCCCTACAGTCGGCGCGTGTGCGAACACACGCTCGACCGCCGTGCCGATCGACCTATTTACGAGGGAGGGAGAGAGCACACACTTGGCCAGGATGCATAGTTTTTACTGCTAACTCCCCTGATAACGCTCTCCAATGTATCGCGCCGATATTTCATATTAAACATGCAGCCAACCGTATAAGAACTAAGCATTTTGGATTAAAGATGGTGTCGTATGTTGTAAATCGGTCGTAACAATTTTGCTAAAACAGAGTGAAAGTCTAAGTCTTTAGAAAAATCAAAATAGCAAGATTGATTTCTACGAAACAATAATAAATTTTTAACAAAGGACGTGCGACGTTCCAAGTATTAATCCATTAAAGGCAAATGTTGTGTTATTAATAGATTCGTAATCAAAGTACTAAAAGATCGTTCTCCACTATCTGTTCCAGGAACAAACCGAAGACCTTCGCGTTCGATCATTGCTTCTACTCGCTGGATCCGCGCACGGAGAACTTCGCCAGCCAGGATGTCGTCTTCGACGCCCTCGGCCGAGATATCCTGGACAATGCCTTTCAAGGATACAACGCGTGCATCTTCGCCTACGGGCAGACCGGTGAGTGAAGTAATCCCAGCTGCTAATACGCCTGGCGCGGCTCCGGGCGTGGAAATCGGCTGTTATCAGTGTCGCGTGTGTGTCGGGAGTTTGGATTGAACACCTCGCCACACCTACGACTTAGACTCGCCACTGATTAAGCGAGGCAATGAGAGCGACTTTCGCACGCATTTACATCGCGGCCTGTCACGGGCTTGTGCGTGCTCGGCCTGGTGATTTCATGCTCCTACTAATCTAATTTCCGTTGCTTTGCGAGGCGCAGTGTAACTCGCCAATTCGAGCTTGTCCTTCCGATAAGGCTCGCTGTAGAAGACAATTAGCAGTGTGATAAGAACGCGCTAACCAAGGTTCTCCAATTCATTAGTGGGAATTCCAATGGTTTGTTATTAAGAAAAGAGCAGATTAGCTTATCTTTAATGCTTAATTCTCCCGGGCCTTCGTACTGTAGCCCGAGGGAGAGAATTCGTGCATGTTGCAAGAAATGGTACACAGGCCTCCATTTAAATCAATTGGACCCTGTGGGGCAGGATAGAGCTGCCCTGGGAATCCCAGGGTAGGTCTAGCTCGATAAACGCTCACGGGCTGATCCCCATTGCGATAGGGGACTTAGACACTTGGCGTCTTAGACGAGGAAAGACAGTAGTCGGACGCGTCTTACGTGGAGAGATCCGCCGGGGAAGCACTTGCTCCTCTCAACAAAGAATACGATTATGCACTTCTAAAGACTCTCGCAGTTGCCGCGCTCGCCCTACGGCTCCCACTTGCCGGCGAATCGGATTTAAGTCCCCGCTCGGCCGATCGGCAATGAAGGCGAAAGCGAGCAGCTTGAGAAGTCGGCGGCTACTCGAGAAGCACTGGCAATGTTTGTTTCCACTATGAATTGAAAGGGTCCGGGAAGTCGTACACGATGATGGGTAGCGGCGACAACAAGGGCATCATACCGAGGCTATGCGACAACCTCTTCGACATAATCGCCAAGCAGGAGAGCTCCGAGCTCACCTACAAGGTCGAGGTATCGTACATGGAGATCTACAACGAGAAGGTGCATGACCTCTTGGACCCCAAGCTGAAGAAGCAGTCCCTCAAAGTCAGGGAGCACAATGTTCTGGGTCCGTACGTCGATGGACTCAGCCAGCTCGCCGTCACCTCCTTCCAGGTAACAGAGAATCTTCTCAGTTTTATCTTAAAAACCCTCTTTAACATCAAATTAACTATGGAATAAATTATCCTATTAGTTTTCTCTCAGCTTTTGACTTTTTGACTCTTCATAATCTACGGATCGAGTTAAATCGATCGTACTAGTGTTAATCGGAGGTACATGTGTGTGAACGTGGTGAAACTTGCGACAGGACATCGACAACCTGATGGCGGAGGGTAATAAGTCGAGGACGGTGGCGGCGACAAACATGAATTCCGAGAGCTCCCGCTCGCACGCCGTCTTTTCCGTCCTCCTCACGCAGACCCTCACCGACGCGAGGAGCGGGGTCAGCGGCGAGAAGGTCTCCAGGATGAGCTTGGTGGACCTGGCAGGGAGCGAAAGGGCTGTGAAAACTGGAGCAGTGGGAGATAGGCTTAAAGAAGGAAGCAATATTAACAAGTGAGGACACAACCGTCAAATCCACATCTATCGGTGTTCTGCAAAGTCAGGCTAACATGCTCGCCTTTCTTCCAGATCCCTAACGACGTTGGGTCTAGTCATTTCCAAGTTAGCCGATCAGAATTCCGGAAACAACAAGAACAGGGACAAGTTCGTGCCGTACAGAGATTCGGTTTTAACGTGGCTGCTTAAGGTATATCGTTGAGATCTCGGAGTGAAGAAGATGCTCTCGGCTCTGCTTAACAATTGCTTTCCATTGAGCAGGATAATCTCGGCGGAAATAGTAAGACGGTGATGGTGGCGACTATTTCGCCGGCGGCCGACAATTACGAGGAGACGCTCTCGACCCTGCGCTACGCCGACCGGGCCAAGAGAATAGTGAATCACGCGGTGGTCAACGAGGACCCCAACGCCAGGATCATCCGCGAACTCCGCCAGGAGGTGGAGGCTCTCAAGGAGATGCTCCTACACGCGACGGTAAGAGATGAGCCAAATAAGAAACCTGTGCATTAAGAGCGATCAGTGAACATGTGGCATTCTTGGTTTTAATTGCAGGGCAAGGGTTCGATAGTGGGCCAGCAGCGCACAGACATCACAGAGAAGCTCTCGGAGTCCGAGCGGCTGATGAAGGCGATGTCGCAGACGTGGGAGGAGAAGCTGCTGGAGACTGAAAGACTGCAGCACGAGAGGCAGCAGGCCCTCGAGAAAATGGGCATCAGTGTCCAGGCGTCCGGCATTCAAGTCGAGAAGAATAAGTATTACCTAGTGAACCTGAACGACGACCCTAGCTTGAATGAATTACTGGTCTACTATTTGAAAGTGAGTGGCTTCGACGGACGCCGGTAGCACATAAGAAGATTGCAGGCATATATAAAGTATACGGTTCATTGCAAAGCAGGAGAGAACTCTGGTAGGCGGTCGCTCGTCCAAGACGGAGCAGGACATCCAATTGCACGGGCTAGGCATTTTACCAGAGCACTGCGTTATCACGATAGAGGAGTCCGGACTGTACATGACACCGCTGCATGGTGCTAGGTGTTTCGTGAACGGCACTCAGGTAGTGCAGAAGACGCCGCTACTCCACGGCGACCGGATCGTCTGGGGCAATCACCACTTCTTCAGGGTCAATTGCCCCCGGAGTACGACAGGTATTCGGACGCGAGTCCACTTTTCTTTTGTTTCGAGTGGTCGGCTCGAGCGCGCTTCCAGGCGGAGAATGCGACACGCTACAACAAGTGGAAATCACTGAACTCCGTGTGCATGTATGTGGGTGTGTGTCTGATTCCAGCCATCAATAGCGAGCCGCAGACACCCGCGCAGAATATCGACTACAATTTCGCGAGGGAGGAGCTGATGCTTAATGAACTGTCGAACGACCCTATACAAAGGGCCATCGCGCGATTAGAGAAACAGCACGAGGAGGACAAGCAGGTAGCGCATTTACCCCGAGAGTAGTACTTTGTAAGCATTAAGGATTGAAGAGGCCGACGGCTGACGCGCCCCCCTTTTATCATTGTCGGGTAGGTCGCGTTGGAGAAGCAACGCCAGGAGTATGAGAGGCAGTTTCAGCAGCTTCGTAACATACTCTCCCCGTCGACCCCGTACTCCCCGTACACTCCGTATGATCCATTGCGCGGCAGTCAGAGCGGAAAGCTGCCGGCGTGCACGCCCACCACCCAAATGCGGGTAGAGAAATGGGCGCAGGAGCGGGACGAAATGTTCAAGAGGAGTTTGGGTCAATTGAAGACAGATATCCTGAAGGCGAACTCCTTGGTACAAGAGGCGAACTTCATGGCGGAGGAACTGAGAAAACAGACCAAGTTCAGTGTTACCCTGCAGATACCGCCGAACAATTTAAGTCCAAATAGAAAGGTACCGTCAGGGCATTGGCGTCCCATTTAAATCACCTTCGGCGAGTCGCACGAGTTTCCCTCTGTTCTTTATTGCGTTTGGAATTAATTTCGTCGGGCGGCTTTTCTACTTTCAATCAGTTCGCAATTTCGATTTGGCGCATGCTATTCTTTAAGTTGTTTCCAAGTTTGGTTTAATTTACGTTTCCGTTTGCTTGCCCGCACTCTCAAATATGTAGAGTGTATTTTTCCAGCGGGGCGCTTTCGTGAGCGAGCCCGCGATTCTAGTGAAAAGGATAGACATGGGCAGCCAAGTCTGGTCGATGGAGAAGCTGGAAAATAAATTAGTCGATATGCGGGACATGTACGAGGAGCGAAAGGATGCGAATAATTGTCAGCGAATACCCAATGTCAAGGTAAGTCTGAGGAATGAGGTCTTGAATAATTGTACGTGAAGTTAATTAATTTCTAATATTGCCCGCGTAGGATGAGGTGCCGGGAAAGACCCAGGATCCCTTTTACGAGTCGCAGGAGAACCATAACTTGATTGGCGTCGCCAACATTTTCCTAGAGGTTCTGTTCCACGACGTACGGTTAGATTACCACACGCCCATAATCAGTCAGCAAGGAGAAGTCGCTGGTCGACTGCAAGTGGAAATCAGCCGCATATCTGGCCAGTTCCCTCAGGATCGCATGTGCGAAGCCGCGTCGGAATCGTCCAACGACTCGACTTCGTCTGAGCCCGAGGACTATGCCGGATCGAGTCAGATTACCTGCCGCGTTACCATTAAGCAAGCGACCGGCTTGCCATACTCCTTGAGTCATTTTGTATTTAGTCAGTATATGTTCTGGGGTCATCCGGAGCCCATAGTCGTACCTCCCGTACTAAATGCCGAGCTACCCAACTCGACCAACCCGAACTTAGTCGCCGGTCAGACGGACTCCCTCGACTTCAAGTTCAATCACACGAAGGATTTTACGGTACCCATTACGGAAGAGTTTATGGAGCATTGTACTGGTAGGTCCCCTCTCCCTTGGAACTTAATCTCCATTATATTCTCAGTTGATCCTCCTTCCAAGTTACGAACACGCGCCATTTGCATTTCTAGAAGGTGCCTTAAGCATAGAAGTTTGGGGCCACCGGAGTGCCGGATTCTCGCGGAGCATGCTGGAATGGGAAGTCGAGCAGCAGCAGTTAGCCAAGGCGCGATCCCTCGCCGACCGGTGGTCGGAATTAACGAGGAAAATCGAGCTGTGGGTCGAGATACAAGAACTGAACGAGCAGGGAGAGTACTCGCCGGTCGATGTCGTAGTCAAACAAGATACGCACACGGGTACGCATCTTTCCAAGAGCAATAGACACTTGTACTAGTTCTATACAATAGCAATGATTAACTGAACATTGCAGGAGGCATTCATCAATTGCGCCAAGGCCAGCAACGCCGAATTCAAGTGCGAGTCAAGCCAGTACAAAACTCCGGTACTCTGCCGATTATCTGTCAGTCCATACTGAACGTCGCGGTCGGTAGTGTTTCGGTGAGGAATCGTCTGCAGATTCCTCTCGACAGTTACCAAGACGAGGACTTGAACATACTTCGCGAGAAATGGAGCGACGCTCTAATGCGGCGGAGGCAGTACATGGAGCAACAGATACAGAAACTGATAAACAAGCAAGACAAATCCGAGCAAGACATTGAGCGTGAACAGAGTCTTGTCGCCCAGTGGGTCAGTCTCACGGAAGAACGAAACGCGGTATTGGTACCAGCCGGGGGCTCAGGTATACCTGGTGCTCCTGCTGACTGGTCCCCTCCTGCAGGCATGGAGCCACACATTCCCGTTTTGTTCCTTGATCTCAATGGTAAGGAAATTGATTAGCTTCGTTTAAAAAGGTTCGTTCGCAACACGTTTAACACCGATATCTTTCACAGCCGATGATCTCTCAACCCACCAGTCAGGGGAGGAAGTCTCGGTGACGGGGCTGAACTCAATCCTATCCAAAGAACACGGAAATAAGTTTTATAATTTACCGATAATCCGACACTTAGAGAAAGACGTATGTGCCATCGCCGCTTGGGACTCGAGTATACATGACAATGTACATCTCAATAGAGTAACCGATGGTAAGCCTTTCTTCACCTTTTCATCTTAGTAAAACATGTCCGGTACTTGCTATATTTCTTAACCTATCAAACGATTTTTCAGCGAACGAACGCGTTTTCCTGATTCTGAAGACGACAGTGCGACTGTCTCACCCAGCCCCAATGGATCTCGTACTCCGAAAGCGACTGGCCTTGAATATTTACAAGAGACAGAGTATCACGGACAGAATTTTCAAGAGGATCGTGCGCACCGATTGCTTGACGCAAACAGGTGTTACGTACGAGGTGGTTTCGAATATACCAAAGGCAAGTGAAGAACTGGAAGATCGTGAGAGCCTGGCACAAATAGCGGCGAGTGGAGAGGACAACAGCTTGTGCGATGGCGAGACGTATATCGGTGGGTGCAAATCAAAAGGAACCTACGATGCAAGGCCGCTATTACAATTCATCTAACCACGGCCGTTGCTTTTGTTTTCTCCAGAAAAGTACACTCGTGGAGTGTCCGCGGTGGAAAGCATCCTGACTCTAGATCGATTGAGGCAGAGCGTCGCTGTGAAAGAGTTGTGTCAAGCACAAGGTCAGCCACTTATGCGCAAGACAGCGAGTGTTCCCAACTTCTCGCAGGTACTACTGCCCCTACGCCGTCTCGGACGCACTGTATGCTTTTTCATTTAATTTTGTTTCCTAACACATCATACTCCTGACACTTGCCTCTTAATTACCCCTTGATTGGGATGACAATGATTTCCTTCCGAGATATTGCACGATAATTCATAATTGGCAAACACCATTCATTTACTTTCTTCTTTTTACCACCGCTGCCATTTTCGAGCCTGGGTCTCCTTGTTATACACTTTATAAGGGCGCACGTTATAATAATGTTCATAGATCATGCGATTCGACACTTCAATGGATTCGTTGAACGTGACGCGTTCAGAGAGCGTAACTGATCTCAACTCGGAGCTGAATAGCCTGCCACATCCAAGGCGCGCGTCCGCCGGCCACGCGAGGAACGAGGAGAACTTCATCAGCACACCGACGAAACCATTTGGCATCGGTAAGCATTGTACTTTCTTTCTGTTAATTAGTACTTACATTAGAATTCGCTACTAACTAATGATACTATCTATTCTATGATTTCTTAATCAATTCTGTCTCTTTGAAACTCTAATTGAACCAGCAGTGATCGCAATGATCGATTCGTAGTTCAATACACCTCTATCAATGAGGTCTTTGAAAGTTTGAAGCACCGTTTTTATGAAATCATAGAAGAGTAAAAGAAAATTTTATCGATAGTTCGGTACATTCGAAATGAGAACGTTTTTTTTTTTAATGGACAAAAAAGGCTCATCGATACCATCAGACCATTTCATTGATCATCCCACAAATTCGTTTCGACAGTAATCCATTTTATCGAAACTAATCATCTCACATACTCTAGTCTGACTCTCCCAATGACGTGAAATTAATCTGCTCGTATTGTCCATGATAACTTAACAATATCCAACGGTACTACCATAGTACGACAGCAAAAAGGTAATTAGATGATTTCCGCCAAGCAACTTTTTGCTCTGCAAGCGTTCTGCCATGGTGTTGAGAAACTAGCGAAACTTAGTAAACGATCTGTTTCGTTCTGTTGCTGCGGCGGCGCATTTTCGTTCCACGTTCACGCAGAGGCTTGCTAATGTTGCAGGATTTTTGGCTAAATGGATTGCTACCAAAATCAACTATTACCGAATTAGTTACGGCGTTTTAGTTCTTTGGTTCTTGTTTGAGAGGGAACTCGAATTATTATATATCTGCGCAAATCCATCATCCGGTGAATGCAACATCTTAGTCCGCTTAAACCATAATTGAACTCTTGGACAAACGCTTACATAAATTTACCAGCACTGTGTTTAGGGACCTTAGCCTTAGAATGAGATTGATTTTCGATCACCACTTATTGGCTTGATTCTCGCTTTCTTGAATCGATATTCTCGACGGACAGTCAACACGTTCGTTCCTGAAATGTTGCTTGTGCAGTGTTTTTTGATATTTTCTCTCTCTCTATATATATATATTTATCACCTTGCCATGATAGTCACTTTGAAATCTGCCCTAGTTTTTTATTGTCACGAACTCCACTGTTACGTCTTCCTTTTGGTATTGGGTATGTTGGTTTGGGATCATGAAAAAAAAGTTCTTCATCCACCATGTCATCCACCGTCTGCGTGTTCTTTTATAATCGTCCATGGCATCCCGATCAATCTCCGAAAGCGGAAATGGAATCACGAAAATGAAATCAATGAATGAAAAAAGTGATGGACCTTATGAAAGGACATTGCTCGTCACCTAGATTAATCACGATCGTCAGTTCTTTCTCACGATCCTTGATGATGTTTGGTAATACCAAGCCCTTATTAGCAAAACGATCACTACACTAGAGTTTCGTACTGTCATTATTATAATTACCAGCTTCTATCATATTGTTATGTCACCACGCTATGTTCAACTTTTCTGCACAGACTTTCGTAATAGTCGTACGACGCATTTCTCCGGCGTAAGGTTTACAGCTTCCCTTAGAGGATAATCCCGAGACTATGATTGTCCTCGCGAGCGACGAGTTCGGGAGAGAGTTGAGCATGGCACAAAACCCACCTTTTCTCAGATCTGCCTAGCGTTTCTTAGCAGCGGCATTTTGAGCTCTACCACTTATAAAACTACAGTTACCTAAGACACGTTAACGAACTACTGAACTAGCGAGTTTCGTAGCAAGATACTAAAAAAAAAAAGAAAAACAAAATACAAAACAAACGAAACCTTGCCGAGTGCAATCGACTAATTAATGTATGCAACTTATCTGTTCCTCTGTTTAACACTACGTCTACTACTTCTACAACTATTTCGGCCCACGCAAGGCTCCATTCTGAACTCAGGTAAAATGGAGTCTTGATTGCTATATTAACTGATGCCGTGCAGGCAATGACGATTAGTATATATCTATATATATATATATATATAAATACATATGTCTCGTGAGTGGTTGAGTCTGTCTGTGATTTAGTTCTCAAGTTCAAGCTTTAGTCTGTCCAGAACATTACTCACGAAATCAGCAATATTCAGAACCACGCGGACCCCACGGGCGCGCATCTGCTCGGGCCATTCGCCCCGAAATTGATGTCACTGAATTTCATTATCCAGCCGCAAATGAGATGAAATTTTGCGCGCGATCGTTCTGAAAATTGCTCCCCTCGTTGATTACACTGAATGCTGTTCTGTTGCGTGAGCGATGTTTGTTTCATTTAGTTGACTTCTCTGCATGCGACTGTGTTCCCTGTCTAGCGAGCATCAGCAAGTTTTTCTCTCTCATTGACTTGTTTCTTCTCGCACACTCTACTGTCTGTGGCTACGTTCGATGTTTCTGTGGACGATGACGATCACGATCGAAAGAGAACCGCTCTCGCGTCGGGCCGCGTCTCTCTGCCGAGTCACCGCATAGAAATCATTTTCACTGACACTAGTCTTACCCTCACGATTCGCTCGAACGCGGTGCATGGACCACGCGCGGCTCGCTCTCAAATTTCTCCTCCTCGGCGATGAAATGATTTCTATAGGACTTTGTTCGCCACGAGATTGTTAAACGCGCGAGCCCGGCCGAGCCTTCTCGCGGGCGGCGCGCGTTCGGCGAACTCGTCGATAGAAAAGGCAAGCTCTATTACTAGAGAGGCGCATTCCAATGTGGTAAATAGTCGGAAAAGAAGAGCAACTTGTAAACTGACCTTCGCTCTCTCCATTATTCGCGAATGCCACTATTGAACGACATTCTAGAAGCAGACGTAGGATGACTTGAATTATACTATGTGTGTACATATACAAACGTTCCTATCAATACCAACTTAGGTGGAAAGTCCGGCAAGCGAATGTAGGGCGAATTCAGAGTTTGTATGAAGAGTTAAAGGAGAGTGGCGGAAGCCCTTGCGGAGACTAATTAACAACCGATACTTCCACTCGAGTCTGACAAGCGTCGAGATGCCAATCAATCGCACACAAGTGCTCCTCACTCTCCTTTCCGATGCGATGGAAATTAGTTTAAAGTCAGGTGTAGTAAATCGAGGAATATCGGTGATAAGGCAGGGTTGGAGATGGAAGAGTTGTCGTAATTAGCAGTGCATGCCGTTCTGGTTTGAGAGATAGTGCGAAGCATGCGATGTTGCCGACTAGACCTGTACGATGTTTTAAGTATACTGGGACGAGAACTGCGAGATCTCTCTCCACTTACTATCGCCTTTGACTTTAAACTAATCGTTTCTATTATTATTCTTTCTCGTAGGTTCACGGTGCACCGGGCAAGCTAGACGGTCGGGGTGAGTGGGTTCTTTCGGCGCGTAATCCGGTGCACCTTGAATTTGCGAGGCAATGGCGAGTTAGCGATCCGAAGGACGTATTTCTCGATATATTTGCGATCTATCTGTGATTGGACCCAAACGTGTTGTTCCACCGCAAGACACCTAGTCGTAACCAGCCTAATTGTTACCAGTATCGATGTTCCTCCGAACTTCTCTGCCCATTGACTGTCTCTGCCGGAGCTAGTTCCGATCTGAACTCTCTTGCCTAATTGTCCGGTGTGTTTTCCGTAGCAGGCATGACTTGTCACTGTAAAAAGCCTGTATATAAACGTGCTCATTCAAGCTCGCCATTAAAAGACGAAGGGAAACACTGTAGCCCGTAGTAGTTCTGACGAAACTGACTGCGTAACGAGAGAGTTCCATGTAATCAGTATACATCTATCTCCTTTCAGCGAGACCAACTTTCCTGAATCTCAACCTGAATCTCAACTCATTGACACGTCTGCAACAATCCACCTCTGCCAAGTGTAGGTGACACTTGCTGTTGGCCAATCTTTCGTACTAGCTTGGTAGTCATTAGAGACATTAGCCATTCATATCTTGGAGAAGATTTTCCTTTTCTCTCACACCCTCTCTCTCTCTCTCTCTTCTTCTGCAAAACCTTGCTAGTCTGGAAGAAGCCATTTGTATCATTCTTGTAGTCGGTAGAATATTTGATTTCCTTAATCCTTGTTTTCGAGTGTCAGACACACACACACATACACACATACACACCGTGGAGTTAGACCACTGATTTCTATTGATTTTACAGTCTCTTTTCATCGGACTCTGTAGTGATGAACGTATTTAGAGAACTGGCGCCTCGCTGCAATCCAATTGCAGTCTGTAGTCACACACATGCGTGTTCAGTGTTTTATGTTTCGTCGACACTTAGGCACCTTACTCTTTTTAAGTTTAAGCCAACGGTACGTTCCACGCGTGGGAATCTGCGAGGCGTGGAATGTACTTTCTTGATTTTTCATTTCTTAGAGTAGCATGGTACCTCCTTTGTTGGATAGTTGGTGATTATCGCTGTATATCAGAACCGACCTGGCACCATTGATGTTGACATGTCGATGTCTCGAGTCTGTTGACACAGACGGATTCCTGGAAATCGATCATCTCCGCGGCGATCTCGGCCAGATCGGCCCTGATATATGCGCCCTTTCGCTTCCTTAAATTTCGAGCCCGCACACGTAGGCAGCGCACGCTTGGTATTAATTTAGAACTGTTGATTTTAGCATCACCAAATATGGTTGGTAGTAAGCTGGGTCTGCGAATGACTACTTTACACGAGGAGACGTCGAACGTCGGGAATCAATTGCCCTCGCCGATAAACGACGACGACGAGGAAAAGAGCGATGCAGACTACTCCGAATACGAAACGTACCAGGTAGTATGTCTACGAGCCTTAGATCCTAGATCACGCTAGATCCCGCCTTGAAAACAGTAGATCCATTTCTCCCCCTTTTCCTAATTGAACGCCGACAGTGTCAGGAGAGCGTGGAGAGAATAAAAGAAATTTCGTGCATGTGACACTTTTTAAATTGAATACCTAAATTTAGGAGCCTTAAGCAAAGACAGTACCACCCCAACTTTCCCCACCGGAGAAGTAAACGTCTCGAATCATTCAGAGTGTAATATAAAAGGAATATTATAAACAATTGCGTTCAGGCACCGGCGAAACCAGTAAAAACGCTAACTTCTTCACGCACACTGGATTCTCTCGTCGAACTTCAATCGACGAAGATCAACACGCCAAGTATGAGCAGCAGCGGCTACGGCTCCCAAGCGGTCTCCACGACGAATCTCACCTCGGAAGACTCGATCTCCGTCAAGTCGATCAGCGTGGATGAAACCCCGGACTTGGAGTACCGGAACTTGGTCGACAATAAGAAACCGGAGAGGATGGACAGCTCCCTCGTCGAGGAGACGCCGGAGGAGTACATGGGCGAGGTGACAAACGCCCTCGGCAAAATGAACGTGTTGGAGAACACTTGCACTGAGGGTTAGTGAGACGATCTTCGCAGGAAGCGACCCTCTCTTTCCAGCCTATGTAGACGCACGAGTCTACGTGAGAACCGCTTCGCTCTGTTACAGAGAGTGCCAGGAAGAACTTGGAGGACGCAGGTGCGTACATGGACGCGGATATGGACAGCCCGGTCTCGTCGACGAAGAGCGACAGCGACATGAACAGCTCCTCCACCAACACCAGCGTCACCCACAAGAAGGGCGTGCTAACCAGAGTTCCGAATAATCGGCGGAAAAACGAGATGGAAGTGAGTCAAACCTCCAACTCTGGAGACGACAGTCCTCTGGAAGGCTCGTCGGTTGTCCATACCAAACTACCAGCGGGCAAGGTAGTGTTAATTTAGCCAATTTTACTTTCGGCCGCGACAGGCGACAGGGACAGAATGTATATTGTTGTAATAGGTCGTACGGCGAAGGAAGGGCTCCGTTGGCTCGGCAAGGCCTACTAGTTCTCAGCACAGGGCTTCGTTCCCCATGGTCCGTCCACAACTTTCAGAGAGTAAGGCTGCGGCACGACTCGAGCAATCGATGCAACCAAACATGCCCTATGAGAATGGTGATAACAGCTCTTCCGAGCGGATCGACAGTAAGTTTATCCAACTCCAATCCCTGATGCTCTCCCGACCAACAGTCTTTCATGTGCAATAATTGTCTGCGCAGCAGCGGACGATGTAAGCGACAAGAGCTCGGCATTTGGATCGAAACTCGACTTAACCAGAGTGGAGAATCCACTCCCGAATTGGGTGGTCGTCGGAGAATCGGTCTTGGTTCGTCCATACAGCTATTCCGGAGTCATACAATTCGTCGGACCCACCGAATTCGCGTATGGCACGTGGATAGGAGTCGAACTTGATGCTCCGACCGGTGTGTGCTTCCTTCGAAATTCACCGAATATAAAGGGAACCATCAGGAAAATAGTCTTACACCCTTTGGCATATTGTTTCCTTCGCAGGTAAAAACGATGGTGCTGTGGATGGCCATAGGTACTTCACTTGTCGACCGAAATGCGGCATATTCGTGAAAGTGGACAAATTAATTCAAGACAGACGAGGCAGAGCACTTAGAAATTACACGAAACAGGAACCCGCGGCACCTCCTTCATCGACATCCATGCGCAGAAGTGTCAGCAGAGGTAAGTCTATAAATACTGGGGATTCTCGGCATGGGGCACAGTACGTTTGTTTCTGTGGCGCAGTACTGATCGGGCTCGTGTTTGGTGGGTCTGTTCGTAGGGGAAGGTTTACATTCCTTGCACCGAAGTCGGAGCCGAGGAGAAGGGCTTTCAGCAACAGGGATACGGTCTTCTCCCCGGGGCAAGTAAACGGAATCGCGTCACACCGCTTCACCGTAACTTCGTTTTAATATAAGCCACTAAATAATATCCTAATTGCTACATGCCTATGATATGTGTAGCAGCAGTGTTTCAGTCCCTTAGACATTAGGGCAGCTATCGATTATTAATACTTATAAATATTACTTGAAATATTAGGTCATTAATGTGTATCACACAAAGCATGGGATGTTTTTGATTCGAAACGGAACATGCTAACGAACATAGTATCTACTTCGCATTTCTGTAGAGTAGAAGTCGATACATAGTTGGTCTATATGTATCGGAGTCAGTCAGTCGACAATGTCTAATGATTTTTTGAAGCATTCCACAATCTTACTTTCACGACTGGGATGAGCCATTTACCTTTTACAGGCGAGGAAGGATCATTTAGTTCGCGATTTAATTAATTGTACATTTTAAGGGAATCAAAAAAGTCAGTTCGATATAAGTTTCCCCTACTCCCCCGAGCCTTGAGACCGTCAAGGTGACCGCAGGTTAAAGGATATTCCATAAACTTAAGCACCACTCGCATTTTAAAAAGAAACAAACAAATCGAGACGACATGCCGGATCTCATACCTTTCCGGCAGACTCTGGCATTCTTGTGAACCCACTGGCGAGTGACACTGTCCAGAATTATCAGCCGGTAATTCCCAGATTGGAAAAGTGCCCCCAGTGGAAGGACGAACGCCCGAAATTTTTAACACACTATTGCCGCGTTGTGTAGATTATTTAAAAGGGGAAAGTTTTATATGTACACAATTGTTTCATATATTGTATTTTTTAGCGCAATCTGTTAAGTTCCTTTTTATTGTAACATACATCTTCTGTCACCATTACGTTTTTACGCGAACATGACACACATTAATTTATACGAGACAGTCTAAGTGTGCGCGTCGCACAGTTCAGAGTACGGGTTGACCTTCGAATGTCGTTATTTATTAATTTGAAGGCCAATGTGCCCTTTAAACGTGCAACCGCAACGTACGATCGCAATACTAGGTTTATAAGTTTAGGTAGTAGAGAATAAATAAACGAGCTTGCTTTTATCGTATCCATTGTGTAACCGTATTCATCCAATTTTGTGGCGCAATATCGCAATTTCTCGGCAGACACACTCACACAGACACTGACACTTACACGTGCCACACGTACACACACCATATATTAATTTTCCAATTTGCAGCAGGATTCCTTGCGAGGAGCTATATATACGTATATATATATTTGATACATTTCAATGCAATTTGCTCAGCATGGGTGACAATTGATTTCATTTGACACGGACTAAGTCGTCTACACATATGTCCTTTAGATAAAAAAACGGACTCCTCGTAATAACGATATACGTCCGGTAAGGCAGAATCAAATGGATGATGGCGATGACGATAACTAACATATTTTTTTTAATTCAACGGAATAGATTGTGTGGAATGTGGATACGGGAAGAGGAATAAAAGCAATTAACACTTAAGGTTTAATCATAAATTTCGCCCGAAAAATTGTGAAAACAAACCAACTTCTGTCCAATTAGAACAATACTAACGCTATCAATAATGAACATATTACTGTATGTAATATTTATTGAATATAATGATAATGCCACCCCGGCGCAATGTTTTCTTGTCGCGCTAGGCGAAAAGAGGGAGCACTAACAGAGACAGAAGTTACGGGCATGGGTTGCGCGCATTCCAACTGTTCACATCTACGCGAAAGGGAAACGTCGCGTCCGGCGGTATTCTGTCCATTTTTGGTAAACAAGAATTATTAAAGAAAGGAAGAAATTAAGACTCACATGTCACAATGATGATGCTACATGCCTGCCCGGCATAGGATTAATAAAATTTTTATTTCAGACACTATGAGTTTCTCCGTTAATTTTCGTTCTAAGTTCTTGCGGTGCACGGAAAAATACTGAACGGTACCAGCGGATTTTCGTTCTTTTCCTTCGATTATTCTTCGCTCGAGAGCATTCGTTTCTTACTCGATCTTACTATTTCTTGATATATTTCTTGATGATCTTCTCCCTCGGTTTATTAAGACTTTCCGTGGAGTTTGCAGCGGAGCATCTAGCATTGACGGAGCTTACACAGCCTATTCCATCCCACGATAAGACAATGTCCATTTTTATCGTTATAATTGTCTAATGATAATTGTCCACGCCAACTATACTTTGTACCCTGGATGACGATGATCGTGTGCGTAGAGGAATACTATTTTCGACCAATATCGGTTTTACGAAGTAAGGTCTCTGGAAGACTTCCGAGTTTGACATTATCAGCGTTCATGCAGCCGCAGCTGACACGCGCCACGGTCTAAGTTCCAAATGGGTTCGCACGGGTCCACTTTTGAGAATAACGACTATACACTGCTGCCTACGAGACTTACAATGGGAAGCGCGTAGCGCGGCAAGACAATGGCAAAAGAATTCTCCAGAAATCAACAGCCGATAATGCAAAAAGATGGGAATGAAAGAAGCGATAGAATGCGACGAACATCCAACTCTATGACGGATTCACATCGTAAATCTCGTGGATAGCAATCACCCAACTCTAATCTAATCCCTCCCTCTCTCTCTCTCTCTCTCCTAAACACTAAGGCTGTGAGAAAACCAATCGTTTGCCATTCACGCTGCTCCCCTCGTTTTTACCCACTCGCACTGTAATTTCGGAGAGCTACCAAAACGCGCCTGACAAATGGAAAAGCTTATGGCACCGCTTGTTCTTACGCGTACGAGATGTAACCCGGGAGTGCTGCGTCGAGGTACTCGAAGTTTTCAACAGAGAGATCAAAATCATTTTTGAAGCGTAGAGGGCGAAGACAGTTCTAACAAGTCTCACAAGGAAAGTGGACTTGGAGTACCTCGTTGCGGCCGCCGGACGAGGCAACATTCCACTGTTCGTCAATTAAATGCGAAGTGCGAGCGAGTAATCTTGAATTCGGAACTCTTCTAACAAGCCGGCGCGGCTGCGAGACTGCTCGAACGATCATTGCTAATCTACGAAACCTTACATGTGTATATGTAAAACGTAAGCGTCGAGATTGGTGTTATATTTTAATGTAATGTAAAGAGCAAGAAAGATACGACGACAAAAAAAACGTATGTGCGCCAAGGTATCCCCCAAACTGAAGCCGACACACACGCCCTCCACGCGTATACTTATACACGTTTATCGTCACAGTATGTAAGAATGCTAGTATGATGTGCACTCGCTTCACAATTTCTCCCCCCCGGGTCCGAAGCCCCCCGTCGCCATTTATTCCGACAACCCTCCACTCTCTCAATGCCACTTGGCCCGACTGCGGCCGACTACATATTGTAAGTAAGTCCATTCGATTTCCGTCAGATTCGGCGCGGCAAGCTGCGGACTCTCGTCGCGTAATGTCTTGTCGTCGCCCACTTACCACCGAGTCGAGTCCCCGAGTCCTCGCCGGGCGATGATCCGTGTCCGACCTCCACTTTCCCTATACTACTGCCGAGCCATTCTACCTTATGACTTTACTATCTACTTGTCGCGCCTCTCGAGGCCAGTCCTTTCGATCGATTGATTTTCGCATCGACCGCGTTCGATGAGACGAGACATCCGGGGGTGAGGTGCGCACACGCCCCGCGGCACTCGGGGACTCGCGCCGCACGTGTAAAGCACTCTCTGCTGAAGAAACAATAGGAGACGGACGAGATGTACTAGATTGTAAGGACTTTTGGAATTCCATTGTAGACCGATAGATCGCTGTGTCGTTTGGTCCGGTTCTAGGCGGCCGGGAATAGGAAAGCCTATTTTTGCATTGCGTGATTAAAGCCAGATGAGACATGCTCGGGTGTCGGTGCCTCCCTGCGCCCGACATCCGCACGGCTGAATCATCGCGGGCACAGCCGCACACCCGCGCAGCTCAAGTTCAGAGCACTCTGCGTGTCTCTCAAGTTGCAGTGAAAGTGTGCTCGAGTCAATGTCCGAATTACTGACGAGCCCGAAACACATCTCCGAGCGCATTCGATCCCATTGAACATCGATTGCACCGTCTCCGTGCTGTCCACTGTACATAAGTCAGTATGCGTATGTCCCGAGACGATCAGGGCGAGCTGCGCGCGCGCGCGCGTCTATGCCCGCGGTGTCGTGCTTGCCAAGGGGTGTATAATAAATAAATAGAGGAGAGCGCGCTTAGGCGACACATTTGGTTCCGTAATGTGCATAGAGAGTATATGTATAACACGATCACACGAGGAACGTTCTTTCAGCAGAAACGGAAGTCTCAGTACCCTAGGACACATAGCGGTCGACACTAGCGTACGAACCTTCTCCGAGCCTCTCATTAAACCAACTCGTAGTGTGTGTGTGTGACACAAGGCACGTCCCGATTGAGAGCAAACTAGAGGACACGGACTTCTCGCCATTTATTGTAATTAACGGAGAGGCGCGCGGCACAGAGGACTTCGTGCTTTCGAGTTAATCTCGAGCAACTTATCGCCTTCTTTTCCACCCTCGATCATGAGATCTTCTGCGCGGATCAGGCTTCCCCGACTCTCTTTATTTTCTTTCACGTCTTAGCGCTTCGGAGCGAGTACTCGGGACAATGTCTTGTGATTCGGGCAGCGATCTTAAACCTACACCTGGAAAGTCGGTTTCCCGCGTGGTGACCCTTCGAAAGAGAATTGTCCTCCATCTCTAAGGCGGCTGTTCCGACGGCTAACGAGTTCTTTATCACCTCCACCCCGCTCTCCCATCCCACCACACCAGAGAACTGTGTCGTAAACCGAGAGGACGATTACTATGTAATAGTATTATTTTGTAAGCCAGTCAATAATACTAATTAACGTACATACCGGGAGTAAGTTGAGTACTATCACCACCACCATCCTCCCTCCCCCACCTCCCCCGTCAGAGGAAAATACATGTATTCGTTTCGTAAGCTCGTCTCGTCTCGAGAGTACCTATACCTCTATTGTTAAATATTATACATACTGCGATACTTGCATAGAAGCTAATTACGAGTATGAACCTAAACAATAAGGTGTGTACATTTTAATTTTTATGAATATAATAAAAGTATAATTTAATGTTCTGCCGGCCTCTCTCTCTCTTTCCCCTTCTCAGTCTGACATCCTGTTTCATGGTTCGAAGAAAATGTCCAGACATTTTCATTTTCGCCTCATTCACCGCCGCCCACGGACTCCGCACTGATTGGTCGCCGGCGATGAGTCGCAAGAAGGTCGGGAAAAAGCGAAGGAAGGACGATTAGCATTCGGCACTTCCGCCGATCGTTCGATGACAAACGAAAGAGCGGCTTTGTCGCGAGAGCTCTCCACTCTGTTTCTCGGGGTAAAAAATTCCGGTGAGAAAGGACTCTACGTGGGCTCTGTGGGCAGGACCGATATGCACCGGAGGAGGCCCTGAGCTCTCTTTCTCCGAGGAGAGTAGAGGGACAGACTCTTGCGAGCCCGACGTTCTCGGAGAGGCGAGCGCACGCATATGGGCGTGAGGTGTCCGCGCGATTTAAATATAATGGGATGACTCCTGTGGGAATGTCGGTGACACGGCCGAGGATCCCAAGGTCCTTTTTGTCCTCGGGAGAAGAGGGCCGAGGCAAGTTGGAGCGGTGAAGGGGGCACACACAAGAGGCGCGACAGCGAGTGCACTCGAGAGATCTCTTTTTCCAGGCGATGCTCTTCGGCGATGCCTGCAATTAATACTCTCGCTACTCTCCGCCGCCCGAGCCACTTAGGCCTCAAGCACTCCGTGTCCGAGCGGGTTCGTTTACCCTGGATTTTCAAGCGGCTGTAAATCGCGGCTAGGCCTCTCTCTCTCGCGCAAAAACATTTTCTGTTCTAGGTTTTCGACCCCGATATACCCCGGGAGCATCGATAACCAGATCGATATGGCCCGGGCGGCCAATGAAACTTTAATGAGCGGTGTACGCCTTGTCGATGCGAGGCACGTCGGGAATCGCCGTTGGAAGTCTGTGGGAGAAATCGGCTTGGGCGCGAGCTCTGTATGAAGGATCGACGCTGATTTAGCGGAAGCAGCCGGATCTTTATCAGCGGGACGCATCCTACACTTCGCGGCCGACTAGACGAACCTTCGAGTTTCAGGATTACGTCAGACAAGTGTACCGAGTTAAAGGTCCTTCGAGGGTCACCGGCACTTGGTATGTATCGCAGGCGAGACCGCGAATTGTCCTTTAAAAGGGGGGCGCGGGCGTCGGCGGCGCGCGAGGACGCGTTGCGGTGGCAGACGGTGGTCGCAGGGTGCCAGTTGATGGTCGAGTTTCGCGCTCGATTCCGAGAAGCGCGGTGCGCGCCTCCCATTGACATTCAGCAGCCCGATCGCTCTCTCGAGGGGAACATCGCTCGGATGTAACGCATGCCCTCTTTTGCTTTCACGTCGTGGCCGCCGTAAGAGCTCGGGGCCCGACCGCGGGCATCTTTCTTTTTTCGACACGAGCGAGCGCGCCCTGGGCGTATGTATCCAGCGTCTCGGCTCTTCAAGAGACGCGGCGTGCTGCTGGTGCTGCTGCTGCTGGGTGAGCGTGTGCCCCGTCGAAGAGAGCGCGACCAGCCGGGATCAGTGAACTTCTCCATGGCCAGGCTCGCGATCGCACGCCCCTTGCCCGGCCAGGATCGCCCTGCGCAATGTTCTACCGATTATATATGCGCCATAGAATTGCGCTTTTCTCCCGATCGCGGCGCACTACGTGGCACACACACTTGGGCCCCGCCGGAGGATGCGGCCCCTCGTAAAAGGCGAATTCAGCCGCGCTCACACCTCCTCGCCTCTTAGCAATAACATTAATGCTGCGCGCCTCGGAGCCAGGATACATAAATCCATCCCCGATGCCTTTGACTGATTTCGACTAATGCGAAACTCCACCTCGTGTCCACTTGAATCTCATTAGACCCTCGAACTTTATACGCGGGCACGCCTCCTGGATTTCGTAGCCCCGCGGCTATTAAACTCCTCTTGAACTACTGTTTTATGGAAGTAAGATTTGTTATGGCAGGTCGGGGGGAGTCGAGGGGTGGCGGCAATTTCGCGAGAGTTCTGAGCGCTAGTAAGAGATTCAGATTGAGGAACCGAGCATAAAAGGCACAACAGACGCCCACAAGACATTCCAATAACGCGCGCACCCCTCGCCCTGGTGCGAGCGTGTCGGTGCATTTGGATGCATTTATGCGGGAGGCAGCAAGAGCACCATAAAGCGGCTCGGCGTGTCCTTTATTTTGGCTGGCAGCTTTTTAGTGGCCGCGCGCGCGCGCCTCCAATACGCGTCCCGCTCTTTCCCGGCGTCCCTCCCCCCCGGACCCTCACAGTCTCGTTGGGGAGCGGACTCTGCGCGAAATTTGTATTTCCAGCCGAAACAACAAACAGACGGCAAACGTGCCGTGGCGCGGCAGACGTTGTTTCAACGAGAGTGCATTGCGCCCGATAGCCAGCGTGACTGGGACTCGACGGCACGTGTGAGGAAAGAGCGTTTCACGCAAAACATAGTGGGACCTCTTGCCTTGAGCCTTCGTGCTCTCGCGGGCTACTTGCAACTGTTACAGCAGCTGGATCGTGTGGTCTCCTTCGATGCCCCTGCGGTCCCATGGAATACGGAACGCAGTGGTAAAATGAGGGTGGCGCAGCGTATTAAGTTTGCAATTGGCTGCCAAGAATTCTTGATTGATCAGATATCGAATGCCGCACAGTGGCACGTGGAAATTGGAATTCAACGGCGATCGGAGATAAAAGTTGCGAGGCTCAAGATGCATTCGGAGATGTTTGATGACATTTGCCTTCTGCTACAGATGGATCAGACTAATTCGGAGGCCGAGGGAGAGAGAAAGGAAGAAAAAGAGAGAAAGAGAGAGGAAGGCTGCTTCTCGGCATTCCGAAAAGCGCGAAGGGACATATTCCAGCAAGCGCGCGGCGAGCCGGCGGCGACCTTGCCGAGCGGGAAATCGCCTGAATAATTCAACGTTTCATACAGAAAGCGTCTATGGCATATCTAATTTTTTATATGCAAACGGTGGGCACGCGTACGAAAACACCCGGCGCAGGCACAGAGGGCACGCCGCTCGATCCAATCGCGCTCCTCCTGTTCCCAGATGCGAGCTTTCCGCGTGACCGAAATACGAAAGTCCTTAAATCGGGAAAAAGACTCGGCTGTGAGAACTCGCCGCGGGCCTGAGCTTCGCTCCTAATCACTTCCGCGTGACTTCGATTAGAAGGAATCAGTACAGAACATTTACAGAATGAGAGTTTCGAGTAATCGACCGCTTATTTGTGACATTCGATGTAAAAGTGCGACTCGGGCGCAAGGTGGATGCAATCGCGCGGAGATAGGGAGATTTCTGGAAAACAGTGCCTGGCACAATTCCCTCGATGCGTCTCCGCAGCACTCGCAGGTGGAATTCCGGCATGCAGCGGACAAAGGCTGCATTCTTCCGCATACTGTTTGCAATTCTGCCTGTCGATATGATAGCAGTTTACTGTTTAGCGTGACCAGCGCATTGTCCGGGGCATATGCGCGCCAGCAGCCTCCCGTGAAGGAACTATAGCGCAATGAAGCGCGTGAAACGAAGCGTGGGATTAGAGATCGGCTCCGATGGGAAGAGGCGGACAGCTCGAAAATTGCGCCAACGGCGCCGGGCAAGAAAGCGAGAGAGATCTCTCGCTCTTGAGATCGATGCAATTCCTTTACACTTGATCGCCCTGTCGCCTCCGAGCCTTCCGAGCCAGCGGTCGCGATCGAAGAAACTCCGCTTCGATTCCCCAAACATCAATCAAACCAATATTTTTGCCACCGAGTTCTTGCGCCCGCCCGACTACAATCGCCATCAGAATCCGAGTGATTCTCCACTGCTAATTTCCAGACTCTGTCAACAATCGGCGCCCAATCAATCTCTCATCGGCCGCGAGGATAATAATAGCCAGAGGGGAGACGAGTACCTTTTTCGCGGAGTTTCGACACGGCGGTGGTCGAATTGTAAACAAACGATCGGTTCGTGCAGCGACGCACGGTCACACCGAGATGAGGACCGGACTCCGAAACCAGGCGGAGATTGGAGTGCGAGTTACATCACACGAATCGAAGCCGCAGGCACAGATAGCCCGCGGAGTTAAAGGACCGGTGACGATGTTCCAAGCATCGGGACACGCTTGGCGAATCGATTCGGCCGGAACACGAGGAATCGTTAATCCGCGGGGCTGTTGCACTGAATCCCGAGTAGGCTCGGTTACATTGAGAGCGTGGACATGATCGAGGCGAACCTCGCGGAGGTACCGGCTTCCTTGCCGATGTATCGGCGCAGGGTCAACCTCGAGCGATCGCTGCCGATCGACACAGTATTCATCGCAACGAGCGCCGATTACACAGGCGGAAGTGGTCGTTAAGCCAGCGGCGGCGCTTCTTCGGCTTCTTCCACGATTTTGCACCTCGCGCGCCTTCGTAAACAGCCGCGCACTGCACTGCTTAATACGCCGCGGCGAGATTGTTACGCATCGAAAACATCCTCGTAATCGGTTCATCAGCATTCGATCGGCCGCCTCTCTTCGATTTCCGCTAACGGCCTCGGCTAACGGCGCACTCACTCTTCGGGAGGAAAACTAGGAATAGTTGGTGTATCTGCGTAATTCCCACGAGGAACGGGTGGAAAGGCCGTTCCGTCAGTAGCGGGGAATTAGGAGGCGCCGAGAGTGACGCTAATCGGCATTGATCGGACGTTAATATAGTCAGGCCTTCGCTGGGGACGCTGCGCGTCGAGATGACAATCAGAGTGCAAGGCGTTATCGATGCCAACTTTCATTATTCCCCTGGGGAGGAGGGACAGTCGGCGGAGATCATTGATACTCTTCCAGGTTCCGACCTCCTTGGAAGCTCCGCTTCCACGAACACCGAGACACGTCCGCTCGATCCACAGGCATCCTTGCCAGCAGCAGACACGCCAGCATCCAAAGGCTAATTGAGCTTTCCAGGAAAGTAGAAATGAGTCAGCCGCGGCTGCTGCCCAATTAAATGACGAATGGTCGTGAAAAAGTGACTCGGCCAATAGTAAGCCCTGTCCTCTGCTCGGGTCCGATCCATCAGGCTGATACTCTCTCGTGATCTTGTCTTCTCATCTCAGGCGACGTCGACCTTTCGCGCGATCCATCGCGACGCATATCAAGCGAGCGGGAAGGGGAAACTGCACTTGTCGCAAGACGCGCGCGCGCGCCTACCATTGCAGGCACACATCCTCGCATGGGAATTATTTATTAGCTGGTACGCGCGCAACTGGCTACCTGCTTTCCTTCCGAATTGAATCTCCATCTCGAGATCCGACGAATGGCAAGGACGATCGCCGCGGAGATGCACGGCTCGATGACGAGCGATGAAGCTGCTTTAAATTTAGTCTCCAGGCGGAAGTGGACGTGGGACTACGCACGGGCTTCCCCTTTGCGCATAAACAAATTTTTAAACTTCCTTTCTAGACACTTTGCAATTCGACTGATCTCTTTCCTCAATGCGAATCGCGTGCCATTCTGGTCATAGTGAATCCGGCCAACTTCTCGATTATCGGGGATAACAACGCCATTGGGCTGTCGTAAGCGGAGAAATATTCCATGAGTACTAGACCGATGCAATCTGCAGTTGGACTCATGAAACGCGCGTTTGTGTCGGGCGGCGACGACTCAGTGAGGAATTTCCATAAGTTACGTAGAGCGCGTGTCTTGGTCTCACTCGCGTTTCTTGCGTCGCGATTCTTCGTCGGCTGCAATTACTTAATTGTAACAGATTTCCTGGCGACGCGAGCGGGCGTCCGACATGCAACTGGACCGGTGGACTAGATTTCTCGCTACGATAATCGAGTCAGTGTACGATGAAGAGCGCATCATTCGAACTTACCGATGAACCGAGCCGGGGATTTCCTGCTAGGATCAATAGCACCCTCCAGACGCCCGCTTCGAGTTTACCGCGTTGATGGAAATTTCGATACCGATTGATTGCATGGGAAATGAGATCGTTTCAATCTCGAACCTTGCCATTTATTCGAACCATTAATCGGTGCAGGTAGAATGATTGGTACAAATTGGCAATAATGGATCGCTAATAAGAAACCTCCTCGATCGAATCGCGTGAGTTTCTTGCGGCCCGAATTCTTCCGCCAACGTGCTTATTGAAAGCCAATCCTTTCGATCGCTATTAAACGAGAGATCCAACGATAATTATTTGCCTGGGGGATAATAGAGGACCACTGTGTGACCTTAGCTGCATTGTATTGCTGGTTTCCTTGAATGCCGAGAAATAAACGTTTTAAAATTTTGGATGATTTGTAGAAAAAAAATTGAGCTGCCGATCCTTTTGAAAATTTTGCTCTGAAAGGAGCACGACTCGAGTTTTCTAGGAATCTAAATCGATTTGCGGCGAACTCATTGTCTATACTGTAATGGGGAGGTCTTTTCATCAGTTGAGACAAGTTCCCGGGTGATTTTCATTAACGATATCCCTCGCCCGTCATTATCTCCCGCGGTCCTTTGTGCTCGCGACGACAGAAAGGATTGGGCCGGCTGTCCAATGAGTAATTGGATTTTCGTGGGCCGGCGACAGTCGCTTACAATCCTCCTGGCGATTCTTTTGTCCCCGCTGGTGCGACTGCTTGCTAGTCGCTCCTTTCCTCCTAGAGTTCCCATTAAATCCTCCGGTGTGTAAGTGTGCCGGTGCGCGCACGCAACCGGTGGAATTCTACTTCCACGCGGCCGTGACAAAGGAGTTGGAGGCGTAAGCCGAGGAACTTCCAGCCGGAAACCGCACACTTATCGCAAATCGTCCGGTAATAGCCAATCTATCGATCGCCCTGCCAGGCCGGCCCCTCATTTTTCCGGCGCAACAAGTATGCACCAAGCAGGCTTCGATTAGAATCCATCGGCAGCGGCGATTCCGGCGCAATTCCTTACAAGCCCGCAAATTAAATGCACCGGGCCACCGCACCGCGAAAAAAAAACGGCGCGAGCTTATAATAAGCGCGTACGAAAACATCGTCGTGAAAGATCGCCCGGGCGAGAAAAACAAGTTGTGCTGTATGAAGTAACGAAGTGACTGGTACCTGGCAAAAGAAAGAAAAGCGAGGATACTCTTATCCTCCGAGGCACCATTAGTAGCGCCGTTCGAGTATCGGCCTCCCCAAAAACCCGTGGGGCCCACTCTAATTGGGCAGTAGCCGCGCGATACCAATCGCAGGATTAATCCAGTCAAAGCTCACATCTCCGGGAAAAAGAGGGACCGAAACGATCCACCGATCCCACATAAAACCGGCTATTTTTCGCTGCCAATTACACAATCCACCGACCGTGCCAATATTTTTCGCCGACACCTCTTTCCAAACACGATGACTCCGATATAAACACACCTCGGCGAGCGACGCATCAACTGTTCACCATAGGTGTGACCTCGCCGCGAGATACATTGTTGCGAATGGCGAAAAACGTGACATAGAAGCGAGAACGGCGCTCGGCAGCGGGCGAGGAGGTTGAGGAAGGCGTCCAAGTAAAGCGAAGCTACCAAAGCTCGCACAAAGGTTTCCCCGGCCAGTGCAGAAATAAAGCGCGCTGAGTCAGAGCGGCCGGTGAGACTGTAAAGAGTGACAGGGGCGAGCGGTCGGTGCGAGCGGTCGGTGCGAGCGGATGCGCTGCGGCGGCGCGATTGAAATTGCGATTAATTTATCGGGCGGGCTTAGCCGCAAAAAGGATGTCGCATCATTAAGAGGAGGACAGGCAGACGGATCGCAGACGACCGAGAAGCGATACATTGAACCTTCGCCGAGAGCGGGAAAGCATTAACCCTGCACCCATAGGCTCGGCCAGGTGAGGATAGCTCGTCCCGAGGCTAATGGAATCAGTGCTACCATTTCTCATTGCTAAAAAGGTCGCGCATTGGCTCGTGTCGAGCTCGGCCATCGAGAGAAATGAGACGAGGCCGTGGGATCGATAAGCGATTAGAACTACAGGCAGCCCCGCTGATGCTACTAGTTGACAAAGGGCAGAGAAATGAGGGTGCGATCGTCCGCAGGATGATTTCGATGGGTGCGGCCGAGATCTTTCTCAGATCAAAAGTGGCTGATCCTCTTGTCGCGAATTCCTCGCCGGAAAGTCCTGTCGACTGCTCCAGAATGATATTCTAAATCCCCGCGGCCGTTTCGGGGAAGGCTTTCTCGCTTCGGAGGATCTTCACCTTAGGATGTGTGTGCAGCGCGGTTCCAAGGATAATCGGGTCCTTACACGCGGACAATAGCGGTAATAATGTCTGCGTCCTACGTGGCCGAGTGGACCGGCTCCCCAGAAAAAGTGTCGACAGCTAAATTACGGGGTATTGATTTATCTAGCCGATAAATCAACGTCTCGGAAGAAAGAAGCACGTAGCATTCGCGGTACAGGCGGACGGGTCAAATGAAGGAAGGAGAAACTTGCGAAAATATGCTGCGCACTGATCTACAAACAGTATCAGCGGCTTTCATGATTTCGCGCGAACGAAATGATGCGGCCCGGACTTTATCGACACGTTCGAATCGTAACAAGAAGTCGAGCCGGCTAAGTAAGATTTTATAGCGCGCATCGCTTTTTTCAGGGAAATCACTCGAATGTACTTTTGTCCGGATTATGGAGGAATGCGGTAATGATTGCTAGGCGATTCGCTCCCGGGAAGCTTTGGAGCGAGATGAGTCCCGGCAAATAGGATTAGAATCGGCTGTATTTAAATGAGCTTAGGGCCCAGTAGTCGAAATAATGCAAATGCGGTCGGTAGGACTCGCCCCGCGATCATATCTGCCAGGTCATGTAGGTCAGGAAAAAAGAGCCGTACGTCTTTTCCTCGTTGCCGGAGGCGGTGCAATAAAACATCGTGGACCAAAGTCGGCCCCGCGTGCAGTTGGATGAACGCTCGAGAGGAAGCGGCCTACGATATTGCACGGGCGGGCGCTCTTCTATTTCAGCCCGAAAAGTCGAATTATGCGTCTCGAGAAGCGAAGGATCCTCGCTTCCATGGTGGTCACGTCGCCCGCTGAATGGAAAGTCTTTCATTCACGAAGGCCGTCTTGCCAAAGGGGACGCGACTCCTCGCCGGGGCAAAGGTCGAGTCATTGGATCCACCCTGCGGGCCCGATGCATGCTCCGCGGATAATTGCTGCCCCGTCGTCCTCCGAAAAGTAGCGCGCTCCCTCGCTCCCTCGCACGTTCCGCGCGTACACGCATCGAACAGGCATACTACACTCCCGTACCACGGCGAGCACGTGTCAGTATGCGACTCACGTGGGACGATTTGCGACTCGGCGCACAATATTTTAACTCAGCTACACGTTTACCGGCGAGCGGAATATTCTCGGGAGATACGGTGCCGTTCGACAGCCGATCCCACGGCACGTCGCTCGCTTGCACCCGATTATTAAGCTATTATCACCGTTTCAAGCATTCATTATCGACTAGATAGCTTCCGCTAGTATCGAGTCGCCGGTTTTTATTATTAACCGGCGTATCCTAGACTGGACAACCTAATCTGTGAATGTGTAATCGAGGGAAGTGATAGGAACGGAATCGAAGGTGGATCGTCCGGGAACCGATTACTCAGCCACGGGAAGAGGACTCATTTGCATTCAAAAATCGTGCTCCAATCCCGATTCAGGATCAGGCACTGCGGTCATCGGCATCGCGCAAAAGGAGTTCCTCGGAATGCAAAGAAACCCACAAATCGGCATGATTCACAAACGAGTGTCATGAGACCCCGTAGGGGCGTGTGCACTTCCTCGGCCCGCGGGACAACGGCATTCGTCCGCTATTATTCATTGGCACCCCCATCCGCTCGAATATCATTAATGAAAATCTACCGATTCTCTGAGTCAAGCATCCCCCGACCCTGAACCTCGCAAACGCATCCGCGACTCAGCACTATGCTGACCAACCACTGGATTGCAAACAATAAATACAAACTACTCGAACAAAGCTAGCTCTTAATATCTCAAGATGCGCGTGGTTCGCAAAAGTTTGGAGCTCTTTCCAAAAATACCCGAGAGAGTCCCACGCTCGGTCAATTGACTATTCATGGCGTCGTGTCCGAGGAGTAGTTACGACTATATCCTACGACAGCGCACTTGCAAAACAAACGTACATAGCCGATGATACATTTTTTTCTGGAAAGTCACCCCCCCGGTCAAAATAGGCGAGGGCACACACGCTCCGTGTAAACGCACTCGCGGCTAATTCGCCGAAAATAAAACCGCCATCTCCTGCGCGCCGCATGTTTCTCTCGGTTGTCGGAAACAGGAGGAAAGAGATAGGACGCCCGGGGCATACTCAGAGTCTCATTACGATATTACCTCACTCCAAAATGGACCAAAAACGCCGGTAGGAAGAGCGCCGGATGATCGCATGCCGTCTAGGAAAACATTCGGCGCACAATAGGCGAACAGTGGAATATTTTATCAGCGCAATTTTCGAAATACAATACAGAAAGAGAGGGGGGAAGAGGGGACGACAATGCACCGCGTGACGGAAGTCTATGTCGTGCAACAGGTTCCTGAAAACTGCGATACGAAACAGCGTCAAAACAGATCTTCCACGATCGCAACTAGCCTCCCACCGAGCCCAATGAATCCGCGGATAAAAGACCACTAATTAATAACAGATGGCGACGATAACTTTTAATCGACTTTCATAGCCCAGGAGAGTTAGCAAGTCCTCGTGGCGGTAGAAAAAGGAGCTAAAGTCAACAACGCAACCTTGTGTGCCATCAACTCCCGGGATGTCCTTTTAACGACATGGTTTTGGCGCAGTCGTTAGTTGATTTGCGAGAATCATTTGTCAGCGAAGATAGACGGACCACCTGAGGAAGATATTTCGTCCATCCGACCGTAGTGTCGCCGGCTAGTTCTCTTTTTCTCCGAGTCCCCGTGTCGGAACAATACGACAAACCAAACAGCCATTCATGTGCCGAATGCCCAGAGTCCATCAATCATCCCCGGAAAAGCCAGCCCCCTCAAACGCCAGAGGAAACTTACTAGAGCAAACTCAGATCGATTCCTAAAAGCGCTCTTAATCCCCTTAAGAATGATTATTCGCGAAAGTGCGAGTGTCGATCTCTCGCGCTCGCCTCCGGGAAAAGTGATCTGATTACAAGGAACGATCCGGCGAAGTTAGTCGGATCACGGCCTCGCGTACCAAGTTGGTGCGCGCAGGTATCAGTAATCAGGCGGTAGGTGGTGTGTGTGGCGGCGGTGTACACGTACACCGGCGGCGGAGCCATCCGCAGGCGTGCTCGGTAGTGGTAGTCAGGCGCGCTGGCTGGTGGGAGGCCTCAATAAAAGTCAGTGGCAGTCTGATTGTGATTCAGAGTGGCGGTGGACTCCGGTGCCAGCTCCGCGTACGACCGCGCGCCTTTCTCCGTTCCTCTTCTCTTTCATTCTTCCCCGTTCTTCGGAGCCGCGACCGACTCGACTCGCGACACTCGCCTTCCCGTTCACCACCACGCGGCTTCTCCTCCGCTCTCCTCACTTTGTGCTCTCCTCGACGGACGCGCGCGCGTCGGACACCCCTTTCGAGCGGCGAGAGCGCGCGAAGGACGACCAGTCCCTCGCAACGAGTCACGGGGGTGCCCTTAATCGCGTGAACGAGGAAAGATTACCGTGCTGCGGGAGCAAGAGAGAGAGAGAGAGCGGTCGAGAGAAATTACCAGTGGCGAGCTAGCACTGGGGAAAAGGCGAAATCGATAGTGTCGTGGCAACGACGTTTTAGACTGACCCTGCCATCGAGTGAGTCCAGGAGGCCGCCTTGGAGAGGGTCACTAGAACTCACGTCCTTTCGGTTCACTCCCACGGGATACGCTCGCTGTATCCCGCAGGAAGAAGAGCGATAGTTTACGGGGAAAAAGGAGAGGGCCGCTTCTCCTCGCGTCCGAGTACCTTTCCTTACGATCGAGAGGACACGTGGATCGTCATCCAGTCCCACGTCGACCTGCGATCTCGGAATTCTCCGCGAGGATCACGTGTGTGCGGTCACTACTCAGTGCTCTGCGGTGCCGGATCGGGCTTTTGTGCAAGCGATCCAGTTCTCCGCCGATCGAGAGTCGATCGATCAACTCCTCGCACTGTCTATCGAGAGAAGGACGAACCAAGCGACCCGCAATGATGACTAGATTGCACGGTCCATTCAGCTGGCAACGGCATGCGAGCGCGCTCTTGCTCGCCGTACTCTTCGCAGCCTCATGCGTCAAAACGGAAGAGGAGGCTCCCGTTATAACGCAGACCATGGCAGTGGTAAGTGTCGTCGTAATTTACTTGCTTCGTGTGCCCGGATTACTAATGATCCCCTCAAATCACTCGGGCTTAGATGCTAATGCTTCCTTGCTCCTCGTAACGGTAAAGGCCCAGCAACGAGAGTGCCGTTTTCCCATCCCCGCTCGGAGCGAATCGCGCATACTAAGGGCACTTGGTCCAACGGTTATACAACTACCAATCGATGACTAGTTCGATGACAATGGCTGACACGCGGACCGCATTGCGCAATCCACGCACCGCACCATTCTCTGTAAAGTGGACGTTGGAACGCGCCCGGTGGGAAATGGCCATTTTCGCCGCTCTTCCGAGAAAATCGCTGAGTTTCAGCGCAACAAGTCAGCCGCCGCCGGTGAGACTGCGCAGAGGAAAATACCTGAGCGCATGGCCGCTGGTTGGGGAAAAAGTCTTCCCGCGAAATCTGCCGCTTTGAGAATGTGTCATGCTGCAATGAGTAATCCTGGAAATCTTGTGTCAGTGTGTGCCGGCGGGCAACGCGCGCGTTAGCCGCTTTTGGCACTTGCGCGCTCGACACCTCCTCAGGAAGCATTTATCTCTAGGGCACTGATACCGACACGTAACGATGGGTATCGCGGCCGCAATCTCGAAGAGCATTCGCACCAGTCGAGCAAATCACTTTGGCAAACTTTGTCTTTGATTGGTTAGCATGGAAACTAGTATTAGCTGCATCGGGAGTTTGTCATTCTTGTCTATAACTTAGTACATCCAGCGAGCCGAGCTTCCTCTCCCTCTCTCGCTCTACGGGTATCCGAAGGATCATAGTAAACGGCGAGGAATGTCTCGTGAATGAATCGATTCAAGGATCGGCATGCGATAGAAAAACTGTTCGCGCGACCGCTTCGCAATGCAATGACATAAGACGAGAGTAGCATGACGTCAGTGGGTCTACCTGAACGACGTTCAGGAAGGCTCGACACTCGCTGTAACATTCCCAGTTCTCTCATTGGCGCAAACAGTCGAAAGAGGATTATTGTAATTTCCAAAAATCCGAGAGCTCTGATTAGAGAAAGGGCGCGTGCAAAGTGTTTAGCTCGATAAGAGGCGGACGGGGGCGAGCTTGTAGTAATTCTTTTCAAGGCGAGAGACGTCAACGGACGGTGACGTGCTAGTTTCACCGCGAGATAAGTCGATCCACGCCTCTAAGGTTCTGAAGTAACGCCAGAGCATTTCCAAACACGCGATTGCACGAACGGCCCCCTTTTTCTCTCTTAATGATCGAGCAAGCGGCGCACGATAACCATAGCACCTTATTCCCAAAATTGATTTGCCGGTGCGCCGATAAGAATGTAATTATCTGGTTGGACACACACTCTCGAGGATCAACCGCCTTTATCTTCCAAGGTTCGCGAAGCCTTAACAGCGCGAACCTCACCCTCACCCGGATCGTTGCCTCTCTTTGTTCAAGGTGTTACGATCGGTTTTATGGGAGCAACGTGTCCCGACTGTGTTTCATGCAATTGTTGATAATGCACCGCCTCCCGAGGCAGCCGATGACGACGCGCGACTCGCAGAAAAAAGCAGCGGCGGCAACGTCAATGGCTAATGAACGGCCGGTTTTGCCCGTAAAAACGAGCTACCTGTCTTTCTCGAATATCTTCGCGGAAGATCTCGCTCGCTTAGACGCGGCCGCTTTTGGTCAGCTGTTAAGAAAACCGGCCGCAAATAACTTCTTATCCTTGTTCCGCACTCGTCCTGGCACAAAGGGGAGATGACGCGAGCAGATTCGCGTGTCAGCGACTGTTTGCCTCGAGAGTAGTGGCCGGCTCGGATTCGAAGTAGAGAAAGACTTTCCCGTCGGCCAGCCGAGTAGTACGAGCCGCGTTCGAGTGGTGCAAGTAGAATAGGAGGCTTTATGGCCGGACAGGCTCTGCGCTAGCGAGCGGGGAGAGTCGATCCAAGTCGAACCACCTGCTGGACAAGGTGGAAGAGGATGATTTCGGGTGGAGCGAGTGCCAGCCGATGGGACAAAGAGTCGAGTGAATTCGTGTTCGTTAATTGCCAGTGCTTCCTCGCTCATCGGGCTAGTGCAATGGCGATATATCACTCGGCACGTAGCGTAATGCTTTGTCCCAGCGCAGCTCAGCTCGTAATTGACACGAATTTATGTCGGCGGGCAGAGTGCCAAGTCAAACGTGCACCGGTGCAACGGTGACCAGCTCGTCGACACGTGGTAATAAAGTCCGAAGACGACAGGGCCACGGGTTTAGCCTCAGACTGATACAGCTCGGTCAAGTTAATTACTCGAATTTCAAAGGGACCTCGTTATCATAATTAATTGGAGTATAGCTAATGAAGCCGCCACACTCGCCGGCTACAGCATGCCAATATGTCTCGGCGCGCGACTAAATAAAACCGAACAAACTCCAAAATGTAGCTCGTAAAGCTTTTGTTTCGGGATTTGGTGGCTGGCGGTGGAGGAAACCGGCACAAAAATTAACAGTGCTCGGCGTGTTGCCAAGTCATCGATTCATCGGGCGACTCTCTCTCGTGCGCGCGTCAGTGCGTCTCTCGGTCTCCGTCTCTGCGTCTCCTCGGCCGTAGATCATACTAGGAAATGGTAAATAATGCATGTACCTCGACACGGAAATACAGCCGGCGTGTAAGATCGCGAATGTTGGCCTTCGTCATTGCGGATCCACAGTCCGAACACGATTGAGTCGTCATCGGAATATTAACGAATCGGCTCCCCATAGATATTCTCATCGTCGCTCGATCCAGCGATCGTTCGCTCGCTTCTTTAGCACCGTAGACCCGCTTGGCATTCCTCTCCGGTCCTCCGCGCTCCTCGCTCGCCGGCACAAGAGGAACAATTACCCTCCCAGATCTAATCGTGCCTTTCATTGTCGATGATAGCGAATCAATGCTGACCATCGATCTACATACTCACCTGCTACTCGCGTGTTGTTCTCCGCGCAAACGAGGAACGCGCGGCATATTCAGTCCGCTTTTCACCGCGCACTTTGTGTCGGATCATTATATAATTAGCGCATGCCTGTCATAACCGGTGATGAGGACGAGCCGACGGAGACAGAGGCCGCAGATACTAATCGTCGCGCAGAGAGCATGCACGTAAAAGCGTGTGTGTGCCCAACTATGCGGCTGATCCTTGATATTGCGTGCTGACGCATGCGGTGCCCGCCGGCAAACAAAGAGAGGGAGAGAGAGAGAGAGACGCCGCCGACGCCGGACCGCAAATCGGATTGTATTGCCAGCCGGGGCGGATATCTTCATTGAATGACTCCGTTGGCAACTAATACAGCCCGGCGCTGGGGCCCGTGTTAACTTTAAGAGCAGCCCTCGATGAATCACGGTGCGCCTCTTATCATTATGAAGCGGACTTGCAAATTTCGTCGACAGCTGACTGCATCTGATTAGAATTTCTAATTGGGCCTTGACAGACACGGCTGGCAGGAAAGCGGAGAAACATAGACATCATCCTAGCTCGCGTGCTCGCCGACTATTTACTTCATTATTGGAACTGGTCGAATTATTGTGATAGTAGAAGAGCACCTTTACCCCAGGTGACACCTGATTCGCTAGCTCTCCCAATGTCAGGCATAAATACTACATGGAGCTTGTAATCATTTCTGTCATCGAAGGTAGTCGAGTCTCCCTTTGTACTTTGCGCTTGTAAGATTCGAGCGATAACTCGCCGGCGCAAAGGCCTTAGGTCGTGGGGCCGATTGGAAGGCACATTATATCCCCTAATGGTGCTAAGCCCAGCACGCTCGCTTTTTCTATCCACTGGCATTGACGCGAGCACGGAAAGCGTACGCGTTATCGGGCTCGGAAAAGAACTAATTCGCATTAGTATCAGCACTGTGTAACTGAGTGAATCAGTCGATGGCGCGTGTGGGTGAAGCCGACCCGCACACCTACAGAAGCGGGCGCGCGGCCGGTTGAATCGACGAGTGCTTTTTTCTTTCGCGAGTTTTTATAAGTCATGCGGTTTATCGCCCTTCCTCACCGGCTCTCCGGACGATTGTGGCATGTGTGCTTGTAACGCGGGTCAACAGCCTTCATCCGGCAAAGAATCACACTGTCGACGGACATCCTTTCACACATGATCCGACTTGCTAAACTATACTCGATGGAGAAATTGGCTTCCGGGTTTCTGTTCGAACGAGATCGCACGAAGGAAAATCAGTAGGCGAAGCGGGAAAAGCGGGAGCGGGTGACTTCAGGGTTAATCGAAAGCCCGCTATCTCGAGGCCACGGGGTAGAGCAGGTGGGCACGCAAGATTTCAAATCGCTTCCTTACACGACCTATCCACCTCGGTCAGATAAGGTCAGCTTGGGTCAAGCACCCACGCGAAACCTCCCCCGAACGCTCTGGCCAATCTCCGAATGACATGACACCGCTGCTGGAATGACTCCAAACCCGACACGACACTCGGCTCCGACAATCCGCAATAATTGCCCCGAATGATGTTTGCAAAATTAGCTCAAGAGGAGCTCGAGATAAAAGACTCTGCGAGTCGAAAACATTTTCGCCGTTTGGCCGTGTAATATCTCGTCGCATAAGTCCCCCGCTAATTCACTCGGAATAATAGGTCGTAAATAGGATTTCAGCAATAGAATCGCTTAAGGTAGTTGGTAAAAAAAAAACACTTTTTATAAGAATTTCTTTAAATTCTCACACAATAATATTTACAAAGGCTTGAAACTACTAGCTAAATCTTATTAAACTTGACCACAACTTGTATACACGTGTGTATAAAATATAAATACGTGTGTATAAAAGTTGACAATTTCAAAGTCGATTATCTCGGTCAAGTGCAATAAAATTCGACCAGTAGTTGCAAAACACTCTTCAATAGTAACATAGTAAACCTGTGTACTCCGCACAGTGTAAACACCTTGGAAAACAGGAGAACTTGGTACCGAAAATATTTAGAAAGCGTCCAAGTGTTAAAAGGATCAAAGGATTGTCGGGTGCGAGGAGAAGTAAACCCGGCTACAAAGACAATCGCAGGACTGGTGAACCGTGAAAAGATATATTGTGCGGCCGTACAAAGGCCTCGATGGTGTACGGGGGACACTTTTACATTCAAGCGACGTATAGCAGAAGATGCGAGGGCGTGGAATACTGATGGGATTTGCGTCGACAAAGACCTCTTCAAGGTCGGGGTCGCTACTCGACACTTGTGCACCGGGCGGGCCCTCTCGACTAGCGGGCCGAATCTCCCGTCGATTGTCATTGCACCTTGATTTACTGTTACGATTCCGCGAACTCATTGGTAATCGGGCGAGTGCGACTGATTCGACGTCCTCATCAATCGGCCGAGAGATCTCGAGAGCGCGGGGAATTCAGTGCCCGATCGAGCAGGTGCAATCGCGGGCCTAGATAGAATTTCAGCGTATCAGATAAAGCCACGGATTCCCTGGAAGGAATCGAGTAAATAGACACTCGCCGAAGATAGTCCACTCGTCGGGCATTATGAAATGCCCTGATTATCGAGATTAATGTGGCAATTCCGCTGTAACATCGGCGATGAATGCCGATGTCTGTCTTATGCTTAGTGGACTTGAGTCACTCTGCCATGCCTTTCGGAAAAGTCTCGTGCATCATGACTCCTGCATTTCGCTGCCCTTAACACTCTGACTCACACCAGACATCGGCTGCTCAACTGAGAGGCCCGTGAATGGCCCCAGTCGCTTGTAAAAGAATCCGCCTGGCAGAGAGGCTCGCGCTGACAACGGAACCCCGCGCAAACGACCGCCCTATTACCACATCCTGCTATATTTCGCCGCTGGAGACACGCACTTTTTCTCGCAGCTCTTATCGCTGATAAAGCCGGCAAGATAACATTCCGCGCGTGGAGAAGCAGACCGATCTCAGCGGAGTTACACTCGTGCCAAGCCATATGCGTTACGTTCGACCAATTGGTCTTATTCCACTGGTCAGCTTTAGTCTGATTTCTTAACCGATTCTTATCGACGAAGCCGGGGAAGACTAAGCCCGTGGGCATAGTTGCTCCGCTTTCGGCCGGAAAAATGATCGCGTGCTTTCGCCGGAATCGCCTGAGAAAGTTTCGAATGCATGCACGGGGTGATCCACTTTCCTTTTCTCTCTTTCTTTTTCGTTACCTTAATAATAATATTTTTGGGGCTAGACTCTTGCTTTTATTAAAATAATATGTTTCTTTGGAAATTATAGTAGATTTTTCAATGTTACCTAGTTCATCATTATAATATCAGCTAATTTAGTATGAATCATTAATATCTTTTTCGTGTCGTTAATTATAATATTTCTCGAGTAGAACCCGTCTATCAAAACTGCTCTAAAATCCAGTCGCTGCGGCTCTAAACACAGCATTTCTCCAAACATATTTCCGGGCGATAACGGTGCTACTTAGACCAGGGCCTAAGGATAGCACTCTTTTCGCGAAATCGAGCCGGCCGAATTAACATCTCTATGGAATAGTCGGCCTCTAAGACGTTTTCCTATCTCCCCATCCCAAAGGTCACACCGCCTGATGCATCGGCTAACCCAGTTACCCAGTTCCACCTTTGTTACCGCACTCATAGATCTGTCGTAATGTGACACGGAGCCCCGGTCGAACGAGACCCCGTAAAATCTTAAAGGACAGTCCCACGGCGGACAGATCGGTGCCAGGCGCAGGATTCCCATTGGCAGTGCGATAGTACACTCGCTGAGGCGCCTCGCGAGCGATATTTCCCGAAAGGCGATAGCGGCGGCAATAAACTTGTTACGAAAGCGAAAACAAAGTGATCGCAGCGATAGCTCGCTAGCACGGAATCCTCGAAATCGGGTCAGGGAAACGGGCCAACCGATAAACCGACCTCAATCAAAATCTCGACTTTTGACAGCTGAGTCGGATGAAGTAAGGCAGTCGTCTCGACGACGCTCCCGAGTAACCTGCTAGCAACACCCGATCGATCTGCCGCGTTAATCCAACAACAAGATATTCGAGCGCGAAACCTGTAATTTCGTGGCTGATGGAGTAGTCCGCTGTAAGATGCAAAGTGTATCGTGTAGGCTCCTAGCTCAACAGCGGGCCGAGCGCAATTAAGTTAATAGCCAGTGGTATTGATTTACAAATTCGTAAAAGCTACATGCCCCGCATGCACGGGCCATCTGAATACCAAGAGATCGGGGTGAGGAATCGCGTATCTTTCGATAGCGACCATTTCAATAATGCAGGCCGATAATGCCATCCCGCCCATTGGTACATCCTCTCCCTCTCGGGGATCCACACACGTGTGGCACTTCGCACGTGCCGTGCAACTGCAATGCGTTCATCGTGAACTATGGAGACTCTCACTTCCTAATCTACGATCTACGTCCTCGCGGAAAAGGCTCGACACGCCGAGATTAATCGCGCCGGCCTCTGTCGCCTGGAAATAGACACTTAATTCACCGAGTTCGCCGAGAACTCCTTAAGTCGCACCAGCCGCGAGCAATGATGTAATGAACGGGATTATTAACGAAGGCTGAATGATAATTCCGCGATTGTTTATTGCTCGCCGCGTGCCAATGGGGGCAAGTCTAAAAATACAAGCCGAGAGAACGTCTCTCATAATCGCACGTGACCCGAGTGTGAAATTAATGTCCGCCTTGCGGGATACTTTGAGTTAGCAATCGCTGTGGATTCAAATATCAAAGAAAATTTTTGGAAACTTGTTAACTCAAAGATTGCAAGGAATCTCCTGAAATGTCCGTTGGGGTCTGACTAGTACTATCATTATCCACGCACCACTCCGCTCTGATTTTCCTTAAGCGTAACTTTCCAGCAAAGTGAGCGGAAGTATCCTTGAGTCCCAATGCGAGACACCCCCGCTCTTAATGAGCGATTTCGCTTGGACGGTGATCGTTCAGCAAGACTTTTCGCGGAATATCGACGCGCGCCGTGAGTCACAGGTGTGGTACATATGTTCGGAGCGGCGACGTGTTTGAGAGAGGTTTCACTCGGCGGAGGAGTGACCATTCACGCGTGACACACGCACGTGAGCGAGTACTCGACTACTCGGGAGCCCCTGCCTCTCCTTCCGCTTGCTCGTTCATTCATAAAAATCTCGGGCTTCTCGGAAGCCGCGCTCTCCGCTCGGCCCCCACACTCCTTGCCAAAGATCCACTCCCGGCGTCCGAGCCACCAATCCGCCGACGCAGTTCCGCATATGCACGTCCGTATAAATTAGTACAACTCCGCCGCGACTCTTTCCTCCTCACTCGATTCATTGACACCGGAAGGAATCGCGGTCGCCGGCTTATCGCGGTGAGAGAACTCCTCGGAATCTAGTACTTCTGGTCAGTCGAATTCCACAAAGTCGACTCGGAACGTGACCCGGCAGCCGCGGTGAATAGCAAAAACAGAGAAAGTCGCATTCCGTGAATAATTTTTCGGACCTCTTGTATTCGCAAAAATCGGACCGCGCATTTGAATGAAGCTGCGCGCATATATACTTTGGCGAGTTCCCAGATTCCAACACATGGCCCAGAGATGATCTGGCACAGGAAAGGCGTTGTCGAATTCGATTTGATCTTATTTTTCGCGAAAGCCGTGACTCATCGGTTCGGCTCTTCCGCATAACGTGAACTCGATGCGTTGCCAAGGGCAGGCCAGTGGGAAGATGCACTCCGGCACTAGAAGAGAAGTCGAATGATCACTCTTTATCTGGCTGCACCGCCGTGACTCACGAACTGAGTCCGCTGTTGCCGTGCAGCGCACGCTGACGGCACTCAAAAAAACATCACCGGATCATATATTTCCCTGAGTCTCCGAGTTGACTCTTTACTATGAAAGTTCACCGAATAGTTTCGCTGGAACTCAGACTCCTCTCGGATTTTACGATCGCGATGCTGCCCTCATGCGCACAAAACGTACGATCGAGTGGGAGTTAAATAAGAGGAAACACGGACCTGTACCGACGCATCCAATCTACTCGAAAACGAATCGTTTTATTAATATTATTTGACCAAACTGCCATGCGGGTCAATTCCCCCTGGGGATAACGCCAGTCGAGCTTTATCCGTGATTCATATGCATGCGAAATGCGGAGGAATCATATTTGCTTAATGACATTCGGCGCTCTCACGTACGCGTGATTATCATCGTGTCAACAAGAAATGGAACTGTTATTAGATCACGATATCTATTGTATCGCCGGATGTCCACTGAATCAGACACGTTCGAAAGGGATGTTGCTTTACATCGGGATATGAATCACTCTTAAAGAGATAATCCACTATCTCACACGTATGTAATGTCGTCCGAGTTAAGCTTAATGACGATCCACTGTGACACTCTGTACATATGTGTCAGAGTAAACATCTCTCAAGAAGGGACAATAGTTCGCCTGAAGTCATCATGCCTTTTCTATTTCCCATTACAGAACTACCTGTCGCAGTTTGGCTACCTGAAGCCGCTGAATCCAACGAGCGGTGGCATCTTATCGGAAGACACGGTCACATCGGCGATCTCCGATTTCCAAGCGTTCGCCGGGCTCAACATAACAGGTATGGAATTAATATAGTCGTCGCTTTGAAAAAACAACAACTTTCGACTAGGACCTTGGAATCGAGTGTCCGAGTGTGGCACCGACATAATTGAACCTAATTGTCCCGTGTGGGTGCAGCGTCACTGAATCATCCGGTGTGCTCTCGCGTGGATGCATTCGCCGGACATGTGTCGCGTGGAGAAATGAGTCAGTGTTAGTTACTCGTATAATATCGAATCTGCTCGATCGCAGTAATCAAAGCGCGGCGAGTGGTAAAGTCCGATTCCAAAAGTCGCCGAGCACTGACGCGCGCGAATGCAAGAATGCACTACTGCGTCCACGTGTGAAAAAGTCCACGTGCGCTGATAAGTCAAAGGACGTCGTGGGAGTGCAAGTCCTTTGGTCAAAGGCGAGTTTCCACGAAAGCGGCGCACGTGCCGCGGCTTCGGGCGAATAAAGCCAACAAAAAGGTACACTTACACCTCCGGGCTATTCTTGCCGGACCGGCTCCGGATAAAGAGTGCATTCTTAAATGTCTAGACCGTGAAGGACCGCGCGCGTTCGAGCTCGTGTGCGATCCTTTGACCACAGGCGCATGAAAACACGACCGCGACGTGCACCAAGCATATTGCCGGGCGATATTGAGAATGCAAAAAAGAGCCGGGAAAATCGAGAGATCTCCACCGCGGCAGAATGTCAAGCATCGTCTGAGGGGACTCTCTCGATGCATTTTCTGCGCTCGGTGCGGCCAAACAAGCCTGCGCCTCGTGACTTCCACTGTCAAGGCTGAATCCTTGACATATCGCCACGGCAAACAAGACTCCCCGGGCTTACAGTAACATACACACCGGACCTCCGGCCGGACAAAGAGTACTCCTCTAGCCTTTTCGTAACGTGTTCACCGATACAAACAGAGGGACTGGGTCGAGCGCAATCTCCACGCACCCATCGACCACCGGGCGCGATCGGGCACGTTCTATTTACCTACGTCAAAGTACAGATAAATTGGCGGCGAGCGACGTGTGTGAGCTAGTTTCGATAACCAGCACGAGGCACTGATGCGTTTCGAGCGGCAGATAATGCGATAGGTGGAGGTCTCGCCTACGGAACCCCCGGCTGATGGAGCCGAACGATGATTCAGGTTCCAATGAAACCGACGTGTGTAACGCGCTCATCAATGGCACTCGCCGAGTGACTCAGGCCCGGTACCACTTTTTCGTGCATGGATCCGCTCGAAAATGATCAATAAGAATTTTAGAGCTCCCTCGATCATGTACGGCACACGCTGTCGGAGAGTGAGTCAGGATAGATTTACAGGACGTAATGCGAAGGTGAACGGAAGAATTATCTAACGGTAAAATTACAGGCCATCCGCGGAGTAACATTAGCGCCGATAAAACTCTATTTATCGACAGTAATCATGACAGCCCGAACTTCCTAGTACCGGAAAGTGCCTTGTCAGGGGAACGTTGGATGCAACGTGTTCGAAGGACCTCGCGACGCCTTCGCAGTATACAAAACGACAAAGAACGATTCTTAAACTCTTTTCCTAAAAGGTCCATTAAACCAAGCAACAAAGACTTTATTACGCAATGGCATACACTAGCTTTCATCCGGGGACCAATGGATTCTATGAAACCGGCTTTGTTAAAGCTAAAGAAAGCGAAAATCTCCAACCGGCACACTAAAAGTAGCTCATAAGAACGCGGGAATTGGCCAAGTTGGCGCAAGAATTGGTAGAAATTGTCGACGCGTGGACAAACGGATAAGTGGCATAATAGTACTGTCCAATCAAGAGTTCAGCGACCTCTCAAAGCGGATCCGAGAGACCAGAGCGATAAACGAAAAACTGTCGTGTGCAGGTGTCCCATTAAAAAGGGAAAGACGCCGCTCCCCCAACTCTTTGGAATCGCGTTGGACTATTTTTCGGTGTTTTTTTCCCGGACCGGAGTATATTCCCGGGCGTTTAGGGTTCTCGCGTGACGGTACCGGACGTCGGCGGAGGCTCGTCCATATGTGGCCGAGTGGCCGAGCGCGTTTGCACGCCATGGATATTATGCATACTAGGATAAAGTAATACGTGGGGCGTACTCTACGAGCCGGTGTACTCTCTCGCGTGCGAGCAGCACAGAAACAAGTGGAAACCTCGGAGAACAGAGCATGCGGCTGACGGTGGCTAGCGGTGATCGATAGACCGGAGAATCCACCACCGCCGGCCGCCCACTGGATTTAGCGTAACTGCATTTAGACCCGAGGGGGACGGGAATATAATTGCGTGCGCCGATGCTAATGAGGATACTCGTCGAGGACGGTGACAAATGATGGATCCTCTCCTTTTTTTGCCCGCAGGTGAACTGGATCCCGAGACCGCTAGGCAAATGACTCTGCCGCGATGCGGCGTTAAGGACAAAGTGGGACCGGGCTCTGGAAGGTCGAAGAGATTCGCACTTCAAGGTGAGCAGTTACTTCTTTCATTTAATATTTAGTCGCGTGAATCACCCACCCGTACCCGCGTCCATCCTGCATGCTGATTGTACTGTATGAAGAGTGATAAATTTACGCTGCGCGCGGCCTCTAGTTGATAGCCTTAATGGAGCACGCCTTGCACAACTTGGAGATAGGTGTTAATAGAATAAAGTTCTATCGTAGATCAGAATTAAAACGGGACTTCTATGTATTGTTTCTACTCGAAGTCGGTATCCCCGAGTGAACGAGGAACATTCGGCAGCTCCATGCTCCGGTTTTCGGTGGCCGAACGGTCAGTCGAACGGAAAGAAATTCTGGTGCGTCGTGTTGTATCGAGAGCCGTGACGAAAGTACAATTCTCTTCTGCTCGGCTGGCGAGAAACACGTGAAGAAACACTACTGCTCTCCGTGGCCGCGGTGTTTCTTTTTTTTGTTCGGCGCGCCGATTGCACATCGGGATTTCGCCGTTGCGTTCAAGCGAGCAATGTTATTAGCTAACTATTAGCAAATTCGGGATTATCTCTCGCATGGACTAGCACGCCGAGCCGCCAACTGCAGGACATGGCATAACGCTCGATCGAGTAATCGATTATCTAATCAGTCGAGGGCATGAAAACTGAGGAAGAAACTAGGCCTCCGGGGGGGAATATGGCCGAAATTATTGGCTTTGTTCCACTAGTCTTTATAGATTAATGTTACGAGTGAAACTTTACTGTGGAGAACATTAACCTTTGATAAAACACGTTAGCTCTGCTTACGAATCATGAGTTTCCAGTACTGTGGGTGTGGAATGGCAATAAAGTGTCGGCTCGTTTTGACTTCCTGCCCGGCTATAGTTCCCAGTGGCTGCAGCTAGTCAGGCTAAACGGCTCGTGCACATCTGTACCATCAGTGTTTGTCAGATGCTCCGAATGCATTTTTTAAGCGCTGCAATTTATTCCACGTCCAATGACCTCCTTAGCTGCCCCAGTGGAAATCGCCGAAACTGTTTAGTGGGCCATGCATGCGGTGCCTCATCGGAATTCCTGCAAAATAGACGTCCTATTGAATTGCGAATCTTTATCTTCTCGCACAAGTTAGTTTCACGCCCGTGAACCTGGAGAGAAACGTGGTCATAAATAAGGACCGGTTCGAGCTGTACGGTTTGGCTGGCAACATATTGGGCGAGTATTCAGTCTCGACTGATTCGGGGACTTGTGTAATGAAGTCGAAAAGCGATTGGGATGTTAGATCACTCTAACCGTGACTTTGAACCTCGCACAAAAGCCAGCGCGGTTCCAGTGAACCCACGGTGATCCCATCACCGATGCGTGCATCCCTTCGAAGAGTTCTATCAATCGGACACAGGACTACCGGAGCTGTGACCCACAAATCGCCGCGAGCGAAGTAGAACCGCAAAACATTCGAGTGTTGCAAGCGCATTTTCTAACACGCCGTCGCTGAATCCAGCCGACTATTCTTTTTTTTCCGTACTCACAGCCGTGACAGGCGGGATTGGCTGGGCGCGTTTGACAAAAGTACGCGTGAGAGGATGTAAGCTTCAGCGCTCATACGCCTCTCGTGCTGTTATAATAACGCGACAACAGAGCGATCGGCCTTGGCTAACGAAACCTTGCAGCTCGAGATCAGTCCTTTGCCCGGAGGACGACAATGGCATCTCTATGCCGATGATGATATCGCATGATTCTTTGGACGCAGATCACGAGGGCTCGTCCACCAGACATTGTGGAAGATTTTTATCGTTAACGAGCGGTTTACTCTGCTCTTCCGCAGAGAGGACTCGTTGGAGCCAAATATTGTTTACCCAGGGATTTGCTGAACTTTAATTATTATGTACCTAGCAGTGTCGCCTCGTGTTTGTTCTGCGCTGATTACGCAACGAGCAAACATCACGGATTTAATAATCGCTCGGCAGAGAAAAGGCTATTCAGAACCGTGCGACTCATTTGCCGCCGGGTTATCTTCCACTGAGGCTACAAAAGATTTGTTTTTTTCGTGGAGCAGCTAAACACGCTAGCAAAATAGTGGTGGTCTGTAATTGCGCCGCTGAGAGTCCTGTTTATTTGTTTCGCAGGATCGAGATGGCGTGTCAAGAAACTCACTTACAAGATCAGTAAATATCCGAAAAATCTGGCACCGCGCAAGGTGGACGAGGAACTGAAGAAGGCTTTCCAGGTCTGGGCTGACTACACAGATCTCACCTTCACTGCGAAGAAATCGGGCCAGGTGCGCTCAACATTCTAGATTTCGATCAATGACCCACAAAACCCATTGGATTTCTGATGGTCCGTTATATAAACTTGTTGCTGTTCGAGCAGGTACACATCGAAATCAGATTCGAAACCGGCGAGCACGGAGATGGCGATCCTTTCGATGGACCCGGCGGTACCTTGGCGCACGCTTACTTCCCAGTATACGGCGGAGATGCTCACTTCGACGACGCAGAGTACTGGACAATCGGCAGTGTTCGAGGAACAAATCTCTTCCAAGTAGCCGCTCATGAATTCGGACATTCGCTCGGCCTGAGCCACAGCGACGAAAAATCTGCTCTGATGGCCCCGTTCTACCGCGGATATCTCCCAGGCTTCAAACTCGACGAGGATGACGTGTCGGCTATCCAGGTTCCTGCGATTCTTAGTATTCGAAAGTATTCCATTACCAGGGTGACATTAGAATAACTGGTTTTTCGTCACAACCAGACACTGTACGGAGCGAAATCGGCCCCATCGCCGAGTTATCCTGGCCGTCGGGTAAGCACCACCCCTTCCACGCCGTCGAGCGAGGAGGACCCGACTTTGTGCACGGATCCGAAAGTCGATACGATGTTCAATTCCGCCGAAGGCACCACATACGTCTTCAAGGGTATGCGATATTACGATGTAATGGGCATAGGCGCAGTCACAGAACAGCTGACTATTCATATCATCAATTTATAGGCGACTACTACTGGAGATTGACCTTGGACGGAGTCGCCGCTGGCTATCCTAAACTCATCTCACGCTCCTGGCAAGGTCTGCCTGGCAATATCGACGCTGCTTTCACTTATAAGAATGGCAAGACGTACTTCTTCAAGGTAGAGAAAAATCCGTCAAAGTCACCACTCGAGCATTGCGAAGCTACAGGCATTGACACTAATGACTTGCAACCTTAGGGATCGAAATACTGGAGGTACGTGGGTAAGAGGATGGACGGAGACTACCCCAAGGAGATCAGCGAAGGCTTCACGGGCATCCCAGATAACATCGACGCCGTGACGGTCTGGACTGGCAACGGCAACATCTACTTCTACAAGGGTTCCAAGTTCTGGCGATTCGACCCGAACCAGAAGCCACCGGTGAAGAACACTTATCCGAAATTGATCTCGAACTGGGAGGGAGTACCCGACAATCTCGATACTGCACTGTCGTACCGCGGCTACACCTACTTCTTCAAGGGGAACGCGTACTACAGATTCCAAGACCGAACATTCTCCGTAAGGCCCTGAATTGCAAGGATCTCATGGTGCCAGGAAAGAATAGAGAGACTGACGCGCTGCTTGCTGTTTCAGGTGGACACTGCCGATCCAGCTTTCCCGAGGTCGATCGCGTACTGGTGGTTCGGATGTAGGTCCGCCAACAAAGGAACATTAGGTAATGTCCAGTGGCTAAAGGAAAGCCCTGAAACCACTTTTCGGGATAACGGCAACCTGGGATTTGCCGACGGTGACTTCGACAACCAGTATGACAGAAGTGATGACGTCGATGACATCATTTTAGATGCAGGTACAGGAGCTTCATTCGAGACTAACCAGATTCTTATCTCGCCTTGAAAGAATATATCCTTCGATTCGCGATCCGGCTCAGACTGCAAATGACCGTAGAGTTTCTCTCGAAAGTTCGTTACTCCTGAAAAGTAAGCGAGGCGAGATTAAAGTGTTTGGTACCTCGAATACCTGGCTACACATACCTAGGGCTTCAACCATCAAAGAAGTGTGTGCATGCAATCAGTTGTAGACCAAGATTATCCAAAACCTAGAGTCTCCTAAGAATCGAAAATTCACACATATGTAGCTTCGAGAGCCAGTCGATCACCATTGATGTAGACTCGATGTTCTAAGTAATACGTTTTGCCTGCACAGAGCTTTCGGCGATGGATCAAAATATCGAGCGCCGTGAAATGCCGTAAACAATTAACATGGCTAACCCAAGGTGGTGGTATTATGACACTAACACGACACGACATCTCCATACCCACATCGAGAGTGACTGACCAAAAGAAACATGTTTACCGAGCTCGCTTAAGTCGATGCCAGACCGACACTAATTTAGTAACAATACTTAACAAACACACTCCGCTTTCATCTGGTCGTCCATCCGTTCGCCATCATCGATTCATGTCGCTAGTGACCAGTGATCACCACATACCGTCGCTCCATCCGCTCGCTCCCACTTATACTCTCTCCTTGCTCGACCGACGAGTGCTTCGCGCAGAAAACAGAAAATGACCGGCACACATGTCGCGGCGCGCGCATTCTATCAAGCCCAGAGTATCACTTAGCCAGGCGTCAGGTGAAGTTTCTTTGCACTGTGCAACCAAGGGTTTCCACGAGAAACACGTGTGTAGATCGGTAATTTCCGAGTAAGGCAACGACCGAAAGAGGGGGATGGCCGTAATGTTATCGGCAGTCACCGTCGCCGAATCCAGTTTGCAGAGGCCAGTAAATATTCTAGTGTTAAGCCTTCCCTCTTTTATTGTATCAGTGTATACTGCTCTTTCTTTTCATTGTTTCTCCTCTTTCTCTATGATCTGGCTTTCACCAAGTTGCCCTTCGCTGCAACGCGGTTGCGGTTCTCTCTGCTCGCTATCTCTCTCTTTGTAGAGTCTGTTCAATGTTTGTCCACGCCTGTATCTTCTCTCATCTATTCCTCTTTGTCTGTCCGACTTTGGATTGGCCGGGATGCACCGTGAACACGTTGCCCGTACTTGGGAGACAATTCCTCGGACTATGTCGAGCACACCCTAACAAGATTTGGTTATTGGGAGTACCAGTACCCCGCACCACTTCCGCTTCTCCTAATGAGCACCTTTCATTTCGCTTACAGACACCATTTACACCGGCAAGGCTTCGAGCAAGCATAATCGGATCATATGCCGGACCGCTGAGTCGACATGATCCAATTATACATGTTAACATCGGCCCGATGTTATGCTCGAACCCTTTTTAGTCTAGTTAATTTGCATGCACTTTAATCGAACACCCTCGCGTGCCATTGTGCACGCGAGGTATCTGACACAGCACGGTGTGGCGCGCAGAGGCAACTTCGGCACGTAGATATCTGACGAGTCACACGTATGCGCACGTATTTACATCTTTACACGGCAGGCACGAGTGTGGAGCAACACAAGATGCATGCTAGACTGTGTACCTACTACGGATGGCGGTTGCGTTGTTTGGAACTTAATCTAATATACCGAGTAGTCTTCCTCCTCGTCCAACCCTCTCGACTAAACTAAAAACGAAACACCCTCTCTCTTTCTCTCTTTCTCTACACCCGTAATCTCTAAACCCGTACACCACTTCGATCTCCATTAGGTTTGGTTTCCTTGGTTGATCTTACGAATCCCTATACTACGCACTCTCACTCTGCACGTGGCTCCCCCCCAGCCCCCGTTTCGCTCGCACGTTTTCGGTTGCACCAATTTCGTATATTACTTCTTCTTCTCTCGGTACTAGTACTTGATCACGTCTCGTGGACGCTGATTCTCGCGGAGATACAGCATGTTCCTACCTTGGGTTCTCACTTGCACCCCTGTTTATTTTTAACTTTTAGTTCTTGCTCTCGTTTTGTTTGGGGAGTACCTTTACTCTTGGAAGATTTAGGTGGAAGCTGCACGAGTATCTTGGGAATTTCCCTTCTATTTACTGAGATCTATCTCGCTCTTTTGATGTAGTTACTTCTACTAGATTTAAGCTCTTTATTATGGTTTGATATAATTCCTTCATACTTCTTATGAATTCTCAAGAGATTGTCTTATAGTTGTGTATTGGTTATATTACGAGACGTGTTGTGCTTCTTCCATTCTAAATCAGACTTAATTTTTCTGTTGATTTATCTAGCAATCCGTCACTTCTATAGAAGCTCTGTTATGAGTTTGTAATATGCAATTCGAGTCATTCTCGCAATGAAAAACACTCCCCAGAATCTCCGGGTAGATGATTCGAGTCTGTACATATAAATTTCGAAAGTTCTGGAGGCGTAAGTCAAGTGTAGCGAATTAGCTGGCAGCCTAAACGAACGGCAGAATCGCCCAAGTCGACGGGCAGAGTCGGCATCTTAAGAAGGAAGAGTACTTACAAATTAGTGGTCGATGAACAACCTGTAGGATAAAGCTGGCTGCGATGAGGTTGCCGATTAACCGAATGCACCATCACTTTTCCAGAGGACAACGAACTCCATAGGGACAATCGCGGATACGGGAAAAAGTGAGCAGGCTAATGAGACCCACGCGGCGAGAGAGCGATCGCGAGAAAAAGTTCCAAACAACGACAAAGCGCGCGACGGTTATTGCCAGAGAGACGCGAGACTGTTTGTAGCGGGGTGGGTGATATGTTGTTACGAATATGCGTTGCTTCGCGCTGCGCTGCGCGCGCGCACCGCGCTGTGTCGCTCCAGTCACCACGCAACTCCTATCACGGAGAATCGCAATCGACCAATCACCTGACTCCGCAGGCGAGACGGACGAGCAGATGGTCACGTCCTCCAATCCGGGCTCGGGCTCGGCGGCGGGCGGCAGCGCGTTCGAATCGACCGCGGGAAATCGGCTGCTCGCGCTTGCCCTCTTGACGATCGTCGTCGCGAGGCTCGTCGCCGCGACGTAGAGGAGATCAAGCCTTCACGGACGCTCGCTCGCCCCGACGCTCAAGACTCGTTGGGGCACGAGGAACGTTCGCCATGCTGCTAATTTCCCTACCCGGACCACGGTCGACCGCCTATCAGCAGCGCACACACCATCGGCCACCCGCGCCAAAACGCGCAGAACGCCGGCCACCGGCGAACCCTGGCTTTCAACTCTCCCAGAGGAAGAGGAACTAATGCGCGCCGTTTGGCCCAAGTCTCGAAGCGGCACGAGCGTGTCCAGGGTAGAAGACACATAGTGCCAAAACATGGCAGTACCGAGGTATACCGGGGAGACCTGCGGCGAAGGATGATTTCTTGGGTACTGGGTGATATGGACTGGTAGATCCTAGAGGTAGGAGGATGTTCCTATTTCCTTGCGCGCGATATGCACGGATCATACTTTGATTATGGTAAGAGTGATGCTTGTGCGGTGAGTAGCAGGTATATATAATTGTTGGCGAGCTCGATCGAGGTGCGACATCGTAGACTAGAATTCTAAGTTTCGAGACGACGAATGGCTGCTCCTTCGACTCGTACTCACGAGCTTAGATGGTAACAATCATGATGTACATATACGGTAGATAATTTAAGTCACATATCATAGTTCTAAGACAGGCTCTTACACCATTAGTAGAATGGTATAAAGTAGCGGTACACTGCGTTGCATTGTGGCCAATGTAAATTCGAAGACTTGAATGGTGAAATTGCTTTTCTGTTCGACCACTTCAGCAGCAAAAATCCAATGCCCTCAACTTGAGGCATGACCCTCAAGCAGCTGAATGAAAGTTCAACACCTAAATTGCATGTGCTGCGCATGCACACTGCGTTTGCACGACGAAAATTTCAGTGGCTCCCGATTTTCTTAGCTTGTTAATTTGGGTGTACCATTATCTTTATACATTCGTTCAAATTGGTCTGAGGATAGCCGAGACAAAAGATGTGTTTTACAAACCGATTTTCGCGACGCGTCCGAAACTTATTGGAGTCTGAAAGCGGTATCAATCAAAGTTCAATCCTGCGGATAATGTGATCCGCTGCATCGTTCAACAATTAAGTATTATGTCCATGTAAACGTAAACGCGATATAATGATGAATTTTTAAGAGGAATCGTGTATAGTGTCGTACAAGTCACATGCAATAAGGTGTCACTGGATCTACTTCACTGCCTACTTGTCCATGCCGTACGATTTAAAAGACTAGCGTAAAAGGCACTCAATACTGTTTTCAATGTTAAACCGTATCGCAGAAATTCAAGGCACAACTTTTAAATGACTGAGACGCGTTGCAACATGACAACTAGGATGAATAGTTAATTTGGTTCTTGATCTACAGTATTGTTAAGGACACTTGTTAATTAATCGAATTGTTACATGAGTATTATAGGCTTGTCATCTCTTTAACATGTATATACCGGAGAGCTTGGCAGCATTTGACATGGCTCTTGTATAGCTTTCTCAGTAATGTAAGCCATTTTTACTTGTAAAAAAACTATATTACTCATGAACTAATTACTTATTTCGAATTATGCGAGCATAATTATTAGTTCATCCGAAAGTGCCTTATAAGATATTTTTGTAATTTATCGATCACGCGATCAAGGTCGTATCGTCGTCAAACTTACTCATTTCGGTGGGTAAGGCGCCTTTTTATATAAGTTTTAATAGGATAATTTTACTCACCTTATATAAGTGTTGTTGTATCGGCTATTAACTACTATATCGATCATTCTTTTTATAAGTACTTAATTGAATATACATTCTCGTAAAATAGGTAAATCAGAAAAGGCCCTGTACAAGTTACGACTATAATTGTTCAATAAACTGTTTTGTCGAAACCGATCCATTCCTGAGGCAATGAGAATCACACCGATACTTGCCATAATGTACTAAGCTATAATTGATGAAACTCATGATTGTAATATATATTTCACTGTCATATAAATAACATTAATAAAATGTTTATTTTAACTATTATTCGTAATTCATAAAAAGTGTTTGTGCGAAATGTCTCTATAATACTGCGTGGTAATATCACTTTCTTTTGTGGATTGGAATTAATTGTTTATCTAGATCAGGCTTATATGTTAGTAGCTTTGAATACCGTCTTAGCAGTTTTTTCCAGTAGCATGTCAAGTCAGACACTTTTAAGTTGTCCCATACAAAATTCCGTCCGGAATCAGCGATCTTTTTCGAGACGCTGTCGTTTTCTCTCGCAAACATTATCAGATCTCTGCAGAACATTGTGGAATTAGATTTGACTTTTACAGTTACAATAGGAAACATACTCCTTGTATGTACAACACTTACTCCAACTTATTCTGATCCACATCACTAGGAACAGGGATGAAATGTATCCAAGGGATAATGGCATCATAGTAAAACTCTGTCCACTCATCTCCCACGTGGAAGACTAATGAATTACATAAAAATAAATGTTTGTGCCTGAAGGAGGCAGCAACCCCTCTATAATTGAATAAGTACTTGTAGTCACAGTGAGATTCCAATGATACCTCAGAAGCAGGAGGCATGTGTAATGTGTCCTGTGAAATAGGCTTTATGAACATCAAACTAAAGATAATGATTCTACAGTCAATCTTTCATAAGTACCTCCTCAGATTTCCAAGCCTGATTTTTGGTGTACTGGGCATCTACCAGATCAGGTTTCCTTCGGCTTAATAATACTAAACTGTCACGTTCTGAGCTTGTCCTAGAGCCACGAAAGAAAGCTTTATTTTCCTTCTCTTCCCATGGTACCTCTTTACTAGCTTCATTTAGCAATCTGCGATGTTGGTCCCATCTACCAAGACCTCTTGGATATAATGATATAGCTGGGCCACCTTCCCAAAATGCCCATGCTGGATATGTAATGTCATAGTATTCTTCTGTCTGTGATAGTTTTCCAAAAATGCATTAAACACAATAATGCTGCTTGCAAGATTATATGATTTACATACTTTACTGAATGAAAAGACCGGTAGGGGCCCACCAAAATGTTTACTGGACTGTGGGTAATCCCGAGTATTAATCACCAAGTCCATATCCGGCAGATTATCAATTACTTTCAGAATGAAATGTTCTACACCCCCACACCTTGAAGGGAACATGCAATCCTCTTGCCTGTATAATTTTCCATTTATTATTTGATAATATGTTCCTCTGAAAAAGATTAGGTACTTTTATTAGACTGATATTGTTCCCTCAGTTAAATTTTACGCACCTGGGCTTTGCAGCATTAATTAAGTCTTTACTTATCCCGCTCTTCTTAAACGGCTTCAAGTCACGCAAGATTCCACCCGCGTAACATCCGCAGTTTGTGTTATTGCAAGGTGCGTATTCTTTTTCCGCCTTCTTAATTGCTGCATGATAAGCTTTGTGACGTTCATTCAGTGCTGTCAGAGAGATTTCACAAAGTTAGATTTTCCGAATTGAATGACTGAAGAAAGAAGATTATTGGTGGTACCTGTTGAGTACTTGTCGGATACCTTCTCGTGAGAACAGGATTCTTGGCTATCAATAGAACAGTATTCATCCTCAGATGCTAATGTATAAGATATAAGTAATACGAACGAAAATCTTAGGAAGCGCATAGTTCACCTAGATTTCTAAACATGCCGAACATCAATTCGAAACGTAAATGAAGAGGTTGAGCCTCAGACCGGTTCATGTTCGTGTACGGCCATTGAGAGCCATCTGTAATTCGTAATTCCTAACCTCTTATGACTGCGTGAGTCATCGTGCGGCATGACGCATATGCTCTCATCAACTTAATCTCTGAGAATTTTGCATAATTCGCTTTTCCACGGGACAGGTTATGAACAACAAGATCATTCGGGTTTTCCTCTTTTTTATTAAATAAAAATTACATGCTTAAGCCTGGTCTCCAGTAGGAGTGGACTTAATAATGTCGGAGTTTCCTGGATCAGTGATGGAGAGTGTGCACACACGGAAATATTTACCGCATGCTGTGCCCAATTCTATGTTGTTTCCAACATAGTGGTGGACGCCAGTCTTGGCCAACATGGCGTAGTACTCGATCTCAGATTTCCTGCACAGAAAGAGATTAGTGTTATAAAGCCACATAGGACCACTAGGATTTGTGTCCCCGCACTTACAAGCAAGGACGTGAGACTACTCCGCAGTACTCCTTTCAATCGAATGAAAAACGACATAGATATTCTATCAAATGTTCGAAGTTCCATTTAGATTCGCAAAGAGAAAACTGCTATGTCGCATAGGATTATACCAGGAGTGCTACATCTCAGTCTCACCTTAGAGGAGGGGTGTTATTGGCGATGATGACCAATTTGGCTTTGCCCTGGCGGAGAGACTTCAATGTCTGCTTGTACCCCAGCACGTATTTGCCCGATTTCATAACCAATGCCAATTTGGCATTGATACTGTCCTGGGACTTTTTCTGTAAAAGCAAAGAAGAATAAATTAGTTATGATGAAATTTATAGTAAATTCCAACTAAACTCCGATCTCATAATTCAGTAAAGGAGTCCAGCAGCAAGCGCTGTACACGTGAACACGTGCTGTGATAGTAATGAAAAAGCTATTTACCTGTTTCTTTTGTGCAACCATCTTTGCGGTTCAGGTATTCCCACAGCTGAAATCAAGAATTGCAGGATTTAGTCACTCAATTAATAACAATTTACGGTGAAATTATGATAAAAAAGCGCAGGGGAAAAGCGTACGTACCACCTTGTGGCCAGCCAAATCCGGAAAGGAAAAGTGAGGGAGCTGCGAGCGCTATGAACCGGCAAACTAGTCATTGCTTATGTTTGATATAGAAGCTGATAGAAGCGTAAAATCTGTCGGAAAACTACTGTCGCGCTGCGACGTGGCAGACGGTTCCCGGCATTTTTGGTAGAAATCGAGTGCGGCACTACTGCGGTGTTCCATTACGAATCTCGCGGTCTTTTCAAATATTTATCCTTCTCAAAAGAAATGATATTTTCTAGATCAAGCAATGGTTGACACGAATCGATAAATTAGATGCGCGCAATTGAAGTAGTCTAATCCAATAAAACATTGAAAATATAAATTATTTATAATTTTATTGACTTTAAATCGAACATTCCACGGCTAGTACCTGTTACTCCGCCCGATAAAAGTGGACGGTCCCACCTTATGCTATTCCAGTCCATTTGATATCATAAGCAAACTTGCCGTTATGCCAAACAATTTATAAGTTTTTAATATATCGATCGGAAAAATTGGAAATACGACAATCGGTGGAGTGTAAAAAGCTGCGCCCAACCGAGCTGTTTAAGAACAAGAACATAAAAATCGGTCCGAACCTTCAGCGTGAAATGCCAAGCTATCAAAACCGTAATAATCTTTTGTAGATATGATAAGGAACGGTGGCAAGGCACCCGACAGTATTGGAAAGGCGGGATATCGCAAGTATTATCAGAACCTCCAACATTAATCTTGTGCGTAAATTAATCGCTGTCATTTATGTACGGAACTTTTATAATTATACTCGCTCGCGCCCGGCTTGTTTTCACATTTCAGCATACGTGAATTCCAGTAGTCCGATATGCAGGTACAGAAATATGATAATTTGCTGTAGGATCATAGGAGCGAAATGGATGAAAAATAGTGCACCGTCTGAGAGACACATTTATTTCTCCCCAATACACCAGCTGTCTCAATATTCGCATTCTTGTTCTGAGTGATTTCACTTGCAGTTGCTAATGCATCATTCAACCTTTTTTGCAGACCTGCTTTGCAATGGAGCTGAAGTGTGCAATTCAAACATACGATTGGGGGAAACGGGGAATAGATAGTACTATTACAACTTTAATGAAGGCTGCCAATCCTGATATCGTGATGGATGAACAGAAACCTTATGCAGAACTATGGATGGGTACACACCCAAATGGACCATCCTATTTAAAAGGAACCGACATATCCTTGCAGGATTATATAAAACAAAATAGCCACATATTAGGAGCTGAAGTGGAAAAGACATTCGGTCAACAACTACCATTCTTGTTTAAAGTTCTATCAGTAAACAAAGCTTTATCAGTTCAGGCTCATCCGCATAAGGTATGCATGTTCGTTAGCAGTAAAAATGATATTCGTCTTATCTTTTCCTCCCACTTGTATGTATGAATCCTTGTAGGAAAAAGCAAAGGAGTTACATCAGCAGTATCCAAACATTTACAAAGATGCAAATCATAAACCAGAGCTTGCAATAGCATTAACACCCTTTGAGGCTCTCTGCGGTTTCCGTCCTATTGAGGAGATAAAATGGTACTTAAAAAACTTGCCTGAACTAAGAGCTGTGATTGGACTAGATAAGGTGTTTGACTTTAAGAAAACAGACGAATCAAACAACAAACAGACTTTGAAGACATGGTTTCATAATCTTATGACTTGCAATCCTGGAGTGGTTGCATTGCAGCTTAGAAGCCTTCTTGAAACACTACCAACTTTCAGTAAGTTGCATAAATTAGTTGCAGCTAGATTAACAAATGTCTGCAGGGAAACTGACCCCTTTTCTGTTATTTAGGTGAAGCAACAAGACAATCGTTACACGCACCGTTATTAGAAAGATTACATTCCGATTATCCGGGTGACGTAGGATGTTTCTGCATATATTTTTTGAATTTTATAACTATGCAACCTGGTGAAGCGATATATCTCGGACCCAATGAGCCTCATGCATATCTTTCTGGTGGTACGAATGCTTAGACTACCTCAGCTGATGCAAGATTTGATCCAATGGATTTAATTGCTAACTTAATTCACAGATTGTGTAGAATGTATGGCATGCTCGGACAACGTGGTAAGAGCAGGATTGACACCAAAGTTGAAAGATGTGCCAACTTTGATCGAAATGCTAACATACATTTCCGAACCGACCTCCGCGAAACGCTTTCAGCCGTACCGTGAAGATGAATGCACTGAGGTATATCGGCCGCCGGTATCCGAATTCGCAGTTGCCAAAATTACAGTGGGTTTATCTTTATTATCCCGATTGTTTTGTATTTTCCTACGGTGACCTGAAATCTTTTATTTCAGATCTCACCGGGTAGACCAATGTATAAGATCATTCCGAGAAGTACTGTAAGTATTTTAATAATAATAAACGGCAAAGGACAAATAGCACCCTCGAGAATACTGGATCGTGGTTCCGTCCTACTTATTCCGGCGAATGAGAAAATCGACATTAAGGTACTCTGTGGTTGTCATCCAATGCTGATGTTCCATGCATTCACCAATGTGTAGACAGTGTATTGTATATCGATGTTATATTCACTGATGAGTGGGGTATTGGCTATGATATCATCTGTATATGAATGTCCTCTGCATTGTATTTGGTCGATCGCAGAATCAAAGTCCTATCAGCCTTTTCTTTAAGACTATGACGATGAAGATGAAGTATTAATGATATGCGGTATTCTGTATATGTATATTGTTAGAATCTATATTCCTTTCCCGTCATGTTATTTGTACATACACTTCACGAACTGATGCTCGCTGCCGACACATTCCATATTTTATCTACTATATGAAAAATGGTCTACATTTTTATGTCCGAACTTATCGCATTTCTGCCGATATTATCGTCTTCGATCTTTAACGGCCTTTGTGGAAAAAGTAAACTCCTGGCGCACTGGTTAAAATGCTTCCTTTACAAAGTATTACTTGATGCTCGAATTGTTGTTGCATGAACGATATTTGAAATAATTCATTCCGATGTATATTACTTTGGCCTTTTACATTGAGCAGACGCTGTCCGGTTAGTCCATTTATAATTGTTCTAGTCACTGGTCTCTTCTAATGTTGTTTGTATAGTTCAGATAATTATATTGTAGTCTGTATGAAATACATATTGCCATAACTTGTACCCTACAATGCCATTATAGATGTTATCAATGTACCGTGGTAAAGATTTAATAATTGTACACGTGATCTGGGAATTTATTCACAATATGAAATAATCAGTGTACACATTGGAACTGTTTCTTACAGTTATATTTCACAATACTTGAATTTGAATCTTAAAGTACAAATGTACGATACTGTTCTGCAACATTTCGTCATTATTTGTGTGCACATGAAAACAGAAAACGTAACACACACTTTATGTGTCTGTAATCCACCTTGGTCAGTGTAATATAATAAAATTGTTGTAAATGTTCCAAACTTCAATGAACAAGCCTTTGTCATGTTACACAGCCTTTGATACAGAGACGTATAAATAATACAATTCTTCGACCTTACAAAAATATTCTGGTAGTGTAAAAATATCTACATAAATACCATAGATTAATCATCATCGGATTCATCTTCTTTCTTTTGAGCGCTCTCCGCGGGTTTTTCGTCGTCTTTATAATGCCGATATTCTGGTTTCAATTCCCACATATTCCTATGAGGATTTTTTAAGTTATAGTTGCATACCTCATTCAAGATTTCCTTCAAATATACCTAGTTGATAGAAATAATTCCATTAGGTCTAGATACAATAAAAGCATAAATATCCATAAAAAGTATTAAGCTTACAATCGGTTGTCTCGTAATCTTTACAAGATCTCTAATATTATAATATTGATGTTTCTCGAATGCTGCAAACAACATGTCTAGAACTGCATCCTTATCATCCCTCATCTTTTTGCCTTCCGCCTTCTTCTTTTCCGCATACTCAATCTATAAAGAACATACATTTTGAACACTACTCACTTTGCAAATATTTTATATACTACAGAAGGAAATACTCACATTATGCTTATGATCAGATACAGGTTTGAAGTTTTGCACTACTCTGTCCAATTGTTGGACTTGTCTTACTGGCACTGAAGCCCGCTTTATACTTTCCAACTTGAGTTTCATGTAGCAGGTATCGGCTGAAAATGAAAATATGAAACATTTAAAACATATATCAACAGAGAGGAAAGTTCTTGCGATTAAACTCTTATAGGAAAAGTTCACCCTAGTAGCATCAACAATACTATGCACTCACCGTATGGCCTACATTCCAATTTCTGGACAATTCTTCCCTCCATGTACAACTTCTCAGTTTCCGGTACAATGGCATCACTGCTGCTAGATGCTATTTAGGAATGATTGCAGTAGATGTTTATAATGTCACATAATCAAAGTATTATGAAACGTACGTGTGACATGGGAAAATACTCCCAACATTTGTTTTGTCACTGTGGTGACATCCAGTCTATGTTGCTTAGGGATGTCTTCTTCCCCTGGCTCTTTTAAAGCCAATACAGCCTCTGACAGCCTGAGGGAAACTTCTGCCTTCTGGCCTGGATTCCTGTTAATCGTAATGTACAGTTATCACCACCAGGAAGAAGTTTTGAGAACAACGTACATTAATGGAGGTCTTACTTCATAATTTTTAATTTTCCTACTTCTATATTCCCTGGTGCTTTCTCCCATTTGTTAGCAATGTATTTAGGCACTTTCACGAGCCACACACCGCGACCAGCATTGCTTAAATCTAATTCTTTTTCTGTGTGCGATGTGCTTGTTGACATTTTACTGCTGATACACCGATGCCCGTAATAAGTCACAATGGGAAATTACAAGCGGCTATGTTTTAACATATATTATAACCGTTCGACAATTGCAATTGCTCCGAAAAAGTGTAAATCTTTTAAAAACTCCCAGATACTTATTAACGTAGTTTGAACCGTGTCGAACATCAGGTTATGGAAACGATATGATCGAGAGGATCGAGAGAAGACAGTGCACCCCAGTGCACCCTTTCGCCTTCTTTCGTCGTTGAGACAAATTTGTAGATGACGCTGAGCGACGAATTTTTAAAAATAAAAATTATTGTGGTGTCTGTAAAGAGCAACTTCTAGTTTTCTTTTATTTACACTATTAATTCTATCTCACATTTTTATGTTACACTTTTTTAATATCTGCAAAACAGTAAAAAAATAGTGACAGCTTTATAAGGCACTGTATACTTATTTGGATAACATATTTTGATTAGTTTTCAATCTGAAACGTGACAGCCTTGTTGTATCCACATAGCACTAGATTTTTTCCATCACGATTCCAACGACCATCCAATACTGTGATATTCTTTGGAGTTTCAATGCACCTTGCACTCTGTGGTGTCCATTCAAACATATGTGCACACTCACAAAATACTAAGAGCTGCAGTTGACAAGGATTCCATTTAACCACTGCAGAGATATAGATAGGCTTATAGCAAAATTATTGTGAGTACATACACATATTGCTGAAATTGGGTATACCTGTAATATTATTTTGTAGAAGCAGATAGTCTAAGTAATCAGATGTAATATTCCAGATCCATAATGTAGATGGATAGAGCTGATGCTTTATTGCTACATATTGCCCACAAGCACTGAATTCAAAGATCTCGGTCTTTGCAATTGAGAGTTTATCACCCGGTTCCTTTTTACCAATGCGTATATTAATCGGTCGTTCATGTTCTTCCTCCACTGCAGGTGAGATATATCTGTTAGTCTATTGCTCCTTTAATTCCAAGGGAATGCAGTAGGAAATCGGAAGAAATGAACATACAAATGTGTGTCTTTTTCGCGGTTGAATTGTTCGCCGTTTTCGCATCAAAAACTCGCTCTTGGTATACTTTATTTAAATAATTATTGTCTCTGATCACTGGATCGAGGTATAACTGTAACAACGGCTTCCACGTCACATGGTTCAATAGAACAATCTGTTTTGGAGTGTTCAAAGGATACAGAAATAAGAATTAAAGGTGTTGGGTGTACTACAGATTATATCCGAGAAAGATTCGTACCATTTCATTGAAACCTATGACTCCCAATAGTTGTCCAGAAGGTGTCCAAACAACATTATCGATACCTTTCAATTCCTTTCCGTATTCAGAGAAAGTATCAGATTGACCTTTGCTTTTTGTTGGGCAATATACGGCGATATTTTTTGATAATAACGATGAATAGATTATTATTTTCGGTTCACTGCTTGTCGCACACCAAATTGCCAGCAATTCTCCGTTCGGCGACCAAGATATGCCATCGATGCTATTCAGTCGTTCGCATATCAATTTCTACAAATCAGTCAGTGTCAATTATTAGCGATGAATATCGTACAACTATATGTTTGGTTCAGAATTGAAGGCGTTTGAAAACCGGAAATCCTGGTGATGGCGCATGCGACTACTTTTAAAAGGATTAATGGCCGCGCAAATCGCGTGCCGCAATATTTTCCCATGCTCTGGCTAGGTTACACGGGATGGTGTCTTAATAATTAGTAATTGTGGATGATTAATTAAAAGAAACATGTCATCGTGTTATGTATCGTGCGCCTGCAATCGCGTGCCGCATTCTGCCGATTGGGGACGAAACGGACTTGTTTGCTATGCGGCTTGTCACGCAGTAGTTATTTACGATCCCTCCATCGGGAAGATCGGAAAAGTGATTGAAACACTTCACAAGCATAAGAATTGTGTTAATACAGTGAGATGGATCAAGAAAAGAGATCTGTCGGCAGAAGTCGAGCTTTTATCAGGCTCGGTGGATGGGACGGTTACAATTTGGAGTAAAATCGGTGACCGCTTCGTGTGCTCTTCTGTCATTGAAGTTGGCGAAGCTTTGAACATAAGTCATGCACTCTATTTGTCAGATACTATTTCTTGTGGAAAAAACAATTTCACAAAGCTACTTGTTTGTACTGGATCGGTCAACGGACAGCTTAAGCTATGGCAGAGAAATACATCCAACACTGTAGACTGTGTACAAACACTGAAACTTGGCCGCAAGTTACCTATTGAAGCTTGCCTATCACATTTACCGAATACAGATCTTCCAATCTTAGCATTAGCAATAGAAGATTCCTCAATTGAGTTGTATGTCTCGAGTTCCACTGAGCCAGAACAGTTGAACTTTGTAAAAGTTCAAACACTGATTGGTCATGAAGATTGGGTACGGTGTCTGGACTTTTCTTATCATACAGAGAACAGTATATTCTTGGCAACTGGTTCTCAGGATGCTATGATAAGAATATGGAAATTTGTTGTGGACACTGAAGAACCAAAGGGTGATGAATTACAGCAAAAGAAACAGGTGTTCTTGGCAAAGAATATCAAATATAATATCACCTTGGAGTCTGTTCTTTACGGTCATGAGGGCTGGGTGTACGGTGTGTATTGGTATCCGGCACAGAAGAAGGATGAATTAACTTATCAACCAATGAAGCTATTGTCATGTTCACTTGACAAGTCTATGATTATCTGGGAACCAGATTCCATGTCTGGAATCTGGGCAGAGAAAGTAAGAGTTGGAGAAGTAGGCGGAAGCTCACTTGGTTTCTATGGTTGTAAATTTAATGGGACTGGAACAAGTATACTAGCACATGGGTACCAAGGATCATTTCATATTTGGGAACATTCAAATACTTTAAATAATTGGATACCAAGGCCGGTCCCAGGTGGACATTTCTCTGAAGTGGTAGACTTATGTTGGGATCCAAAAGGAAGGCGAGTATTTATGCAATATTAATTTCCTTATTGCAGATTACAATGCAAACAGGTTTAAAAACAATGCATTTTCCAGATTTTTGATGACTGTGGGCACAGATCAAACCACAAGGATACATGCACCCTATAGAGAAAAGGGCACAGAATTCTGGCATGAAATCAGCAGGCCACAAGTGCATGGGTATGATATGTCCTGTGTGACTATGCTGACTCCATTTATGTTTGCTTCTGGCGCAGAGGAGAAAGTAGTGAGGATTTTTATTGCCCCCACCACCTTCAAGATGCAACTGGGAAAAATTGCTGATGTGGATGACTTTGAGAATATGACGGCTGATAGCGCGTCAGTTCCATCTCTTGGCTTAACTAATAAGGGAACTTTTGCAAATGAAGATCAAAATAAACCCCTCACATTCACGGATCTGGAAGAAGGCGAATATGCCTCACCCACAGAAGAAGATTTGATGCAGAATACGCTTTGGCCAGAACAACAAAAACTCTATGGTCATGGATATGAAATATTTTGCATAGCAGCAACTCATAACGGCTCCTTCCTAGCAACAGCATGTAAATCAACTTCAGCTGAACATGCTGTTATAATTATTTGGAGTACAAAAACATGGAGCCAGTTACAGAAACTATTGGCTCATCAATTAACTGTAACGCAGATGGAATTTTCACCAAATGACAAGTATCTACTATCTGTCTCCAGGGACAGAAGGTGGACATTGTTTGAGTGCAATGGGTCAGAATACCTCCCAATTGCAGCTAGTTTAAAGAAGGATAGTTTGCATACTAGAATCATTTGGTGCTGCGCATGGACGCATGACTCTAAGTTCTATGCGACAGGATCAAGAGATGGAAAAATTGGCATTTGGAAACCATTGATCCAAGAGAATAATACAACACCTGTAGCCAGCCTAGATGTGAAAAATTGTTCTATTACATCACTGTCATTCGCACCATACAGCATTAAGGATAGTGTCTATATTTTAGCCATAGGATATGAAAGTGGATGCATTGACATTCAGAAATTGATACTATCCAATGATCAGTTTCTATGGGAAAAGTACCTGACATTGAATTGCTCACAAGCACATCATTTAACAGTCAAGAGACTGAAATTTAGACCTACAAATAAATACTGCAAAGATGTCTTACAATTAGCTAGTTGTGGATCCGACAATATAGTTAAGATACATGACATCTCTATTTCTGATTTGTAGACTTTGTACAATAATCTCTTTTGTATAATAAAATATTTATGTTACAAGACTCTTCTTTACTTACTTTACTTAACTTCCAGTTGCAAGTCTTATAAATTTCTACAGTATCCTCTCCATCATCCGAAATTATTACTGCTAGCTTGGATCCATCCAAAGTGAAATGTAATTTTGTGAAAGTACACGACTTTACATTCTGTATATGTATTGGTTGCTGTGCTTCAAATGGCCAGATAGTAATTTGAATCTGTTAATGATATTGTTCTTATTGATTTTGATATTATTATTTGTACTTTGAATGCCAATTCTGGTAAGAGTCTAGTATCACTCACATTGAAATCTGATAATGTTAAAATAGTTTTGCTATTAGGATCACAAGCAACACTAGATAGGCCAGCACTTCCTTCTGTAAGTCTATACTTCCACTGTGGGTGGTAAATGGAAAATACTTGAACCACAGCTCTTTTAAAATTTGCACATAAAATATATTCGCTATTTTTCGACCACTCTATATACTAGAAAAAAATAAAAAGGAAAATAATAATTTTGCTGCGAACTCGATTTACTACAACCACAACTCAAATGCCAAACGAAATATATTATAATACGAAGTGATTTACTGCGTCACCCACTAACCTCGATCACATCACCGAAATTGAATGACTGCAGCGTCTTCCATTGCTTGCTGTCTTTCACAACTAAATTCGACTGGAACGCAAGAGCGTAGAATTGTCCATTGCGAGAGAAATCACACAACTGATTATTTAATCGCATCAGAAGAATGTCCTCTTCAGGTATCATCGCGCCTTTTCCTCTCGAATGAAAACCATCACCTTGACAACGCAGGCTTGCCAACGGGATGCTGCCGCAGAGCACATTGAATATTTCATCAATATTTCACTCATGTGAATGCAAATTGTATATTTCTCTCTCTCGTGACTGAATGAACATTTCCAAAAGGATTAACTGAATTTTTAAAGTCAATTTAACTCAATATTCGAAGTTGCGCGAAAACAAGTGCATTTCACATGTTGGCAACATTGAATTCAAAATATATAGACGCGTTTCAGTTAGGAATGCGTCTAATGCGTGGAAAAGTGTTGTTTGGGGTTGTTGTCAACGTACAACCGCGTGCAAGTTTGTTGTATTTCAGTTGTGGTTTTCAATAATTTTGTGTTACTTAGACAGCCGCTGTACAATGCGAATGTGTTGTCGTACAAAGCAACAAGCTCGGCGATAGAAGTGCGAATCCCTACGAGCGTGAGTTTGATAAGAGTGCACTTGGTGAGAAACTGCTGTGCCTCTTAGGCAAAGGCACAAAAATGATGAGGGAGTTCGTGTTCCCCGTCAACAAAGATGAGCTCTTACAACCAAATTACACAGGGCAATACTTTGTCGAAAACATTGTCCCTCCACGAATGCTGTCAGAGGCACTCGATGGTAAGTAGAAATGCTGAGATATTCAATGCAACCAAGAATGCCCCGATAACTTGAATTATTTCTTTATAGCATCACGCACAGCCTTGCAAGCAAACGGATCAAGTTTTATTCTTGAACATTTTGACACATTTTTCACTGTTATGGTCCATGGACATAAACTTGAGTTGGCGGTTGTTATGAGAGCGTACAATAGGCTTCTAAAAGGTATGTATCGTAGACACATTAAGTAAATCTTAACTCGGTATTAATATCTTGCTTGGTAACATTCATACAGCTGTGGAGTCACTCGTTCAAGAAATGGAAGAACTTGGCACCAAAAATAATGATCTCAGTGATGAAGAAAGAATCAAATTGAGATCCGTCAATAAAATGCTGGCATATTTATTTTCATGGTTCATGTGTTACATAGAGGATGAAATTCTCAAGAACTCAGCCGAAGCCTATACAGGAAAAGTATGTTTTTTTATATACGCACAACATTATCATTAATATTATATAAAACTCACTTATTCCTCTCATTCAAAGCGTAAGAAAGTGACAAAAACTGATGCAGAAGCGGAATGGGAAAGTACAAAACAAAAAGCATTAGAGATGGTATACAGGTGGTTGCAATTGCCCCTCCAGACACTGTGGCAGCCGCCAATTATTGAAGATGAATTTGTTGCGTAAGTTTTGTTTTGGTAAGATGCAACTAGGTAGTATAGTATCATAATTCAGAATCTATTTATTCTAGATTGCTAGCAAAGATATGTTACAAAATTTTAGAGGTAGCAAGGGACGCAAAGCAAAAGCAGTTAAGGGACACTATTTTTCGAGTAAGTATTATATATTTAAACTTGGTTGTGTTATGGGACTAATATAAACTCATTTGGGCAGATATTAGGCACATCGATCAAAAAATACAGCCAAGGAATAAGTTCAGTAATAAGAATTATTCAGGTATGGATCAGAAAATAACACAAACTTAGCACATTTCCTTAAAAAGAAGCATTTATTTTATAAAATTTCATCATTTTAATAGCTGGTGAAGCTGCATGATGCACTAGCAATACACGTAGCAAATGGTATTATAATAATGGTCACTGAATGTGGCTGTAATGGCTTAATTCGAGAACTTATGAAAGAAATAGGTCAATCCGAACTGTCTGAGGCAGCTGGTCGGAACATATCCATATTTTTGGAAGCCATTGCAAATATCAAACCAGATGTGATCATACCTATTCTTGATGATGTCATGGATTACTTATCTAGTGAAGTATGGGCCAAGGAAATATTATAAATTTGTTCAGTCACGGAAAATCAGTATATATATGACATACTTACAGCATTATCCTATGAGAAACTGTGCCCTTGGGATTTTGGCGACGGTTGTGCAAAAAGCATTGACTGGGGAAGAGCTGACGAGCAAGCAACGCCATCAGCGAGATGAATGTCTCGACATTTTAACCGAGCAGCTTCTTGATTCCAATGCATATGTGCGATCGAAAGTATTACAGCTTTGGCTACGACTGTGTTCTGAAGGTGCAATACCTTTATCACGACAAGGTCAACTTTTAGCTGCAACGGCACTTCGCCTAGAAGACAAAAGTGCTAATGTTCGAAAACATTCCCTACAACTTATTCGTGCATTATTGCAAAGCAATCCATTTGCGGCAAAGGTATGCATAATGTATTTAACGCTAGAACTTGTACACAAGGATTGAAAGATCGAATAACTTTAACATAAATTGCAGCTGAATAAAGAAGACCTTTCGAAATCGCTGGCGGAAGAGCAAGCGAAACTGAGACAAATACAAATTGACCTCACTAGTAAAAGCGCACGCGGTGACACACAACGTTTAGAACTGTGGAATACTATACTTCCCAAGATAAAAAACGCGTTAAAGGAAATAGTGGAAACTAACAATAACAACGACGATGACGAAAACGATGGTACGCCTTTTACAGGGAAAGTTTCTTTTTTAGATTTAGCATTTGTGAAATTTGGTACCATGTTTGTATGCACTGTAGATAATGACAGTGATGATGAAGAAATCAATCACGATACTGGTTTCGAGCACATACGGCAATTAATGTTGAAAGAGCAGATTCTGGAAGCCGTAAGGTATCTGTGGAAAATGTGCATAAGGTTGAAGGTGATTCCAGATGTAGAAAATCTGGCGCCAGACGCTAAAGAAGAGTGCCTTTTCCTTCTTCTTTTGAAAACCTTTATGGATTCAGAGGGTGATTCGGATAAAAGTGATGAAAATGAAACATACGGCAAGTCTTCCGATGTGGCCGTCCTAAAAGAAGAAATGAAAACGAAACAGCAAGTTGTCACTTATTTCAAGGTGTGTAGTTAAATCTTATCATGCTTATGTATAGAGAAGAATTATTGATGGAAAATATACTTTTTTAGAATTGCTTGGAGTTTGCGACTGAATTGGAAAATGCAATGCCTATTGTAAAGATTTTGCTTTTCTCGACGACTCCTACTGATGCCATAGAGGCATGCACATTACTCGGAACCGCATCTCAGTTTGGTGTAGTAGATGCGGCTGCGGCTATCCGCGAAGCTTTATTCCAAGTATTTCACCGAGATCCATCAGTTCGGAGTAATGTAGCTCAAGTCTATAAGGAGATATACTTAAATGTCGGTGAAAATCAGAAAGGTGAAAGACAGAGAGCGCTAACTGTTATTAAGGCTTTAATCGAGTTAATAACGAATCTAAAACCAGGCCAAAGTCCGGCTCTAGCCCAGTTAATTATTTCGTGGTATAAAAATGAAGAAATTAATAGTATAGTTTTACAAGTACGTTGCCCCTAAGTATTAGAATTATACTAAACTTCCTATTCGCTAGTCGGTGGTATAATTAATTTGATCTAATACTAGATACTATGGGAGAAGTTTTCGATGAAATCACCTGAGACAACCGCACTAGAAAGCAGGGCTGCTTTAATGTTGACAACTATGATCGGTCAAGCCCAGAGCGGGGTCATTACAGGGAATTTAGATGTATTAATAAAAGTAGGTTTCGGGGAACGCGCGAGAAAAGACCTTCTGCTAGCACGGGATACCTGCAGAGCATTGTTAAAAATAAAGCAGGAGACGGATGACATTGAGAAACCAACACTCAGGTATGAGAACTATTCATATTTATGAAATAATATACTTTCTTTTATAACTAAGAATTCATTTAATTTCCCTTTCGACAGATATTCAAATGACCATGAGATATTCAAACATATACTAGAATTATTAAAGAATAGTTTTCTAAGCGATAAAGAAGATGGATATATTTCATTTGCGACTGATGCAATTAATGTCGTCTATCATGTAAGTGTCGTTATACAAACCTTTTTATAAAATGATTTGTAGGTGTGAAACTACTTTTCAATTTTAGTTAGCTGATCAGCCTGAGGATTTAATGAAGGAGTTGTTAGTAAGCATATGTAACACTGGGAATATCATTACCACTGACTCACCTCAAGAAACAACCGTGTCATTCTTTATACTTTCGAAATTATTATATTTAATTGGTCACATTGCTATCAAGCAAATGGTACATTTAGATACCGCCGTGTATAAAGAATTGAAGCGCAGGGACATGATACGGAAGCAAAAAAACTCTAATAAGGGAATGAATAAATCACGTCTGTCCGGGATAGTAGCTGCGACACGTACGCCGATGAGCGCAGGGCAAACTCTTCGAAACAAAGAGGTAAGTCTCATACAAGTAATTTTATGCGTAAAGTCTGTAAATCATCTTTGATGTTTGTAGAGCAGTGTAGTCGCGGAGGACAATGGAGAGGAAGCAGTGGAGGGAGCACAAGACGATGCGGATGCAGAATTTATAAATGCAACTCTCGAGAACGAAGTTATTACAGGAGACGGTCTATTGACAAAATTTCTGTACATATTTCATATTATTCACCAGATATTATCCGTCGCATACCCTGAAATAGTTATCGCATCAATATTATATTTGCAGTCCGCTAGTAATGGATGTCTGCCAGTATCCGGATAAGTACAACAATGCAAATTTGCAAGCCGCTGGTGCGCTTGCTCTTTGTAAGATGATGACCGTCAGCTCAAGCTTTTGTGAAGAGTCCTTACAGTTGTTGGTGACGATATTAGAAGCATCGCCTCATCCTGGGATTAAATCGAATATCCTCATTGGCCTTGGCGATCTCTCAATTAGATTTCCTAATGAAGTTGAGCCCTGGATGAAACATGTATACACTAGGTTACGCGACGAGGACGTGGGTGTTCGAAAGACTTGTGTTCGTGTATTGTCAAATCTCATAATGGGAGAAATGGTCCGTGTCAAGGGTCAGATATCGGAACTTGCTCTTTGTATAGTTGATAAGGACAGTGAAATACGGCAAGACACAAAAGCATTTTTCCAAGAGCTATCACAAAAGGGCAATGCTTTGTACAATGTTATTCCGGACATACTGTCCCGATTAACTGATCCTGAACTGGACTTAAATGAGAGTGATTTCCACGAAATCTTAAAGTATGTGAATAAGTTACTTATCTAAGTAAATGATTTTAGATGTTATATAATTGACATACTTTTTGTGCAGGCATATATTATCGCAATTGCAAAAAGAAAAACACGTGGATGCTGTTATAGAGAAAATATGTGCACGATTTGCATTAGCGACAACGGAGCGGCAATGGCGCGACTTTGCATATTGTCTATCTCTTCTACAGTTCAGTGAAAAGAGTGAGTGACAGATGGAATGCTACGAAGGGTTGATACACGAGTGCTATTTAAACTTGCAAATGTACTCTTTCTAGGTATACGTCGACTAATTGAAAGTTTACCTCTTTTAAAACATAAAATACACAACGTACAAGTGCAGAAGGCGTTGCAAAATGTAATAGATCAAACATCAAAGAAGCCAAATGCCAAGGCGGCTTGCGCTGAACTTGAGACCAAGTTACAAGAGTTATTGAATACGACAGAAAACAGTGAGAAGCCAGATAACGAAGCAATGCCACCACCACCAGTACCAAAGGCCAAAAAACATCGAAAATCCAGGCGGAGAAGTAGCAGTGAAGAAGAAGACGAAGATTTTGAGAACGATCCTGAAGCGACACCCGGGGGAAAAGGTATATTTGGGATTAGTAAACCATGCTATTTATTAAAAGCCTTTTCGTACTGCCTTTATTGAATAACAATTATTTCAGCAAGGGAAAGGAAAAAGCGGAGGCTGCACGAACGTACAAATAATTCAAACTCTGATACAGACTCAGATACAGAAGAACCACCGCCAAAAACGCCAACTGTACAAAGTGGGTATTATTGTACAAAAGTTTGCAATACTATTGCCATTTGGATTTTCACCACAGACATCTCCGATTTCAGGTGCGAGGAAATTGAAAACTAGGAAGAAACAGATAGACCCATCTACCGACACACCTGACTCCAAACCTAAAAAGAGTAGGCAGAATGCAACACCGTCACAGCGGCCACAGAGGACCTCAGCCCGTTTGTCTCAATCGCGAATGAGGTGAATTTAAGTAAGTGCTGGTTTTTACAAATTGCTTATGTAAATTGGAACTTTGCGCGTTCATAAAGTCAAGACACTGTTTTTATTATGCACTGTTGTACAATTCACATCTTGTATGGCGGGTATGCATTATGAAAAAGACTAGTGTAAAAACCTTATTCTGACATAAGTTTGAAGTATTATCTCGTTAATACCTAAAGTATCCATAGTATCTATGGCCTGCTTATGCCACGTCTCGACTAACACTACGTTTAAATGTCATTGAACGTACTTCTGTTCCAGGTTTTCCAGACTTGGGTACATTAGAAGCACTTGGATTGGGTGTGGGACTTTGCGAAAGAGATGCGCGCTCATCGTTGCTCGACTTCTCGCGCTCCAGTCTCTGTTTGCTAAACTTCCCCATTCCTGGTCGATATATTTCCATTGCAGGCCGGTCCTTAACATTGCAAACATTTATAAAATGTGAATATCTCTTATATTTTTATAGATATTTCGTATGCATATGAATGAAGGCTTACCTTATTTCTAATCCTCCGTTCTAACCTGGGATCCTTTTTATCCTTCTCTTTATCTTCGTGTTCAGTCTTTTGCAAATTACCCTGATCCCCGCCGTCTAACGACTTATGGCGACGCAAGGTATTTCCGTCACCGATACACCCGTCACCGCCGCTTTCAAGCGAACTGCGCCGTTTTACTATCTTTGAATCTTTTTTTTCACCAGATTCGCTCATGTGCTTGTCAATATGTTCATTGCTTTTTGACTTACCGGCCTCTTTTCTGTGTTGTTTAGGAGATAATGAAGAAACTGAAAAATTATTTAAAAACTTATAAGCTCTCGCCAATTATAATGTCTGTCTCAATTTGTATATACCGCACTATTCATATTCTACCTGTTCTTTTATGCTCCGACACTCGATCGATTTCCACAGCTCCGTCTTTGTCAGTAACTATGTCTTCTTTGTCGCTTATAGATTCCTCCGTTTCTTTAGAAACATCTTCAGACATGTCTACATCTGCTTCAGACTTTAGCGTCGATTCACCATCCTCGTGTCTCGACCTGGCGCAGCTTTCAGATTCCACAAATTCCACATTTTGCTTTTTGTTTTCAGCTAGTCTTTTCTTCTCTTGCCTCATTTTCTCGTAACTCTTTCCACGCTTCTCCTCCATTTTTCGATCCATTTTATCTTTGATGTCATCTTTAAAATCGAACTTCCTATCATCCCTTCCATCGTTTCTCCTCTCCTCTTTTACATCCCGTTCATCACGTCGGATATATGGCTTTTTATCATCGTGCCGCTTTTGATGTTTTATATCCCTATCCTTATTTCTATCATCCACTCTGTCTCTATATCCCTTCGTTAAAGGTTTGGAATCGCGCTCGCGAGGCATTTTATCTCGTAATTTTTCATCCCTCTTATTACGATTTTTCAGATCTTTGGGCGAGAGCTTATCCTTTTCTTCTTTGTTTTCTTTGTTGTCTTTACTGATGTCCTTCTCAAGATCGGGATTTTTCAATACCTACAACACAGTTGGAATTGCGCGAAAATAAAAAATACAGTCTAACCATAAATGAGTAGTATAAATTGCTAAGGGAGGGGCTAAACCACGATAATAACCACTTTAAAATATTCTTTAGAAAAACATCGATTTTATCAAAGATTTCTTTTACATAAATAATCGGTAACAAATATATAGTCTAATAAATCTCTACAAGTTTGAAGAGAACGACAAGAAATATAAAAATATCAGTGCAACTCATCGAAACCGGATACAGCATTCAGCTTTCGACCTTTAGCTGGCTGCCACAGGAAACATGAATTTCTCTGGATCTCATCCACCATCAAGACGTTCACGAATTTGTCCGATACATTGATAGCCCTGTTCCGCACATATTATTAAGTGGCTCCAAATATTTACAGTTTGTCATCATAGCACAGCTATTGGGCTTTGCCATGTTACTCGTTAATTTTAGGTGAAAAGACTTTTGTGCTTTGAGTGAGGGTTTCGACTTTTTCACGCGACTTTCCTTTTTGCTGACGAATTCTGGTACATGATTCATATTGGTGTAAATTCGAATGTTATTAGAATTGTTCCAGCAATAGTTATAATTATCCGGTCTCCAGAAAAGATCTCTCGATTTATAGTCCCGTTTGCAAAGACAAACTAATTTTGTTTGTTTTGCGTCGTATCTTGAGTTATTCTGAACATGCGTCATACTCCTAACACATTTTGCATATAGTAGTGGATTTTGATAATTTCGAAGGGTGTGCAGCATAGTATTATGGGTATTTCCCTGATTTGAAATATCTGTATTCATTGCAGTTTTTTGGAAAATATCTTTCTCATATTTCTGAGATGCACCTGCATCTTCATGGTAATGCTCACAAAAACCGTCTTCGGGCTTGATGGATTCAGATGTAGGGAGGGGAGAATACTTGGATTGGGTATCTTCATTACTATGTGCAAACTGTGAAGGGAAATGTTAGTATGAGCGCATACAGTAGAGAATGTAAATGTGAAATATTTAATTTAGGCTGCTATATAATAGGCTGTATATCATAAAATTAATATTTTAATTAAACTCTCATCTCATTCTATACTGTATCTGTAACTCCTTATCCCTTAAAACACATTTAGTAAGTATTCTGACTTTCCACCCCTTTTCTTTCTTTTACTACTAAAGCAAGAAATATATGTTAATTTTGCACAATATATCATTGCACTCAAATATAGAAATATATTACCTTATTTATGATAGGGTCGTCTTTTGTTCTTCGTCTTTCTAAATCTCGGCGCCGCCGTTCTTCCCGTTTTTCCTCCCTCAGACGTTGCTTTTCTTGCTTGCGTTGCTTTAAGAATTCCAATAATGGTGTGGTTGTAATTTTCTTTGGAGTACCTGCATGATAACCAATCACGAATTAATCTACTGACATGGAGCAGAATGCGATTTATACTTAGTCATGGAAGTACCTACTATCTGTTGGCTGATATGAATACTCAGTTTTTGGCTGCGCTGTGCTAGGGTCGCTCTCGTGATTCTTTAATCCTTCTAGGAAAGTTATGTAATATGGATCTGACTCTATCGTGCCACACTTTAAATCCTTCTTTTTTCCTACACGTTTCTTTGGTAATCTTTGAAATGGGGCAAATTCTACCACAGCAGGATACTCTGTTCCCTTGTGGTCGACAAATACATAATTGTCAAACTTCTCGCGGAACATAAAAATATCTTGTTGATCCAAAAAATTAATATATGCGCGTGAGAATGCAAATTGTCCAAGAGACATATCAGCCTTCACAAAGTAGAGATAGTCATGTTCCGGTAGTGGCGAGACCTGCTCTAGAAATTGATCTTGGGTCATGGATGGAGGTAATCTTCTTAACACAACCTAAAACGATAATTATCCGTAAAAATGGTTACAAACTACCGGAACAAAATGTGACATTGATCTAGGGAACGCAAAAAACATTGTCTATGTTATACCTGCCCTGATTACTCCAATTTTCTTACATTATTTTGGAGTTGATCACTGAGGGTGATAGAATATAGTATGCCGTTTTTATGGCCAAAAACTATGTTTATTGTACATTAATGAAGACTTATTTGACCTCGAAAGCGTGGGCTACAGATCGTGTCGAAATAAAGTAAGGATTTGACTTTTCTAGGAAATCAGAACAGAAATTAGCCCTTCCAACCAAATAGCTACTTTAGCTGTTTATGGTATTGCAATGCTAGGATTATTGAAAGAATTCACACAGCTAACGAGGAATACATTGGGAACTTAGTAAGATTCTTATTCATAATACCTTTGTCATAGGCCGGCATTTCTCCTTTTTATTATCTCTAAGTTTCCCGACATCTGGAGAACTAGCCTGTGCCTCGGTTTGTGCGGGTGTTTCAGATTGCTGTGTTTCCTCAGTCATTGTCATCTACATTGGTCTAACTTCTCATCAACTGAGTATTCTTCAGGGTCGGTGCGATTCACTCTGATTGAAAATTAATGGCAAGAGCATACAATTTTTCTCGTGTCATCAAAATAAACGTTTCCGTTTACAAAGTTTTCGCGGCCATCTTACCTCACTCAGCAGTGTGCTCTGTATACAATAAAAAGAAGACCGACAGGTGCGTTAGAGAGACGAAGAGGGAAGAGGGAACTTTCGAATTCGCGGGCTATCTAAATACGCGCGTGCAGAGGACAATCTGAATCTGCGAATAAATCGCTATACCGTGAAATTGTACTCAATTGTACAACATTCTTTAAAGAAAAGTGTATGTACTTTTATTATTACTACGCGTGAACAGGCAGACGGATGTAAATGGCTGGATATGCAGGGATCAAAAATAAAAGTGGAGAATAACAGAGATCAAGTATTGTTGTTATATAAATGTTTTTAAATTAGAAAATGGAAACAATAAATAATTATTAAATAACACACTTCAAACTTGTCATTCAAGCAAATTTGTACTTTGCACAACTAGTATACTGAAATAAATACAAAACATTCCGAGGCCATTTAAGTGGGTGGATCTCTTGTGTCACTTCACCAAGGAAGCACGTGGTCACGTCCTACTACAGGTAAAAATTGGTAGAAAACAAATACTATATATGTATCTATATGTATGTACATAAGTAGGCAAATTGTGGCTAACTACAATTCATAGTCTTCGGTAATTATCACGCTGTTGGGCTTGGGACACTGTTGTACACGTTGAATAAATGAAAGGCAAAATAGATGCCAGGGCAAGACACAAGCCTATAATTGGCCGATACCAGACCCATGCAAACCCGATTACTAAGAGGCTGATGGACATTGAGACAGACATTGTTAGAGATTCGATCGCTATGATTCCGCATAGGAAAGTTGAATTTAATATCATTGTTCTCAGTATGTTTGCCAAGCATGTTGCTGCTAAAAACAGTACTAGCCAACCAAGTCCCCTGAAACATGTTCCATTAGTTTCCAATCCAAGTTGACATTGCTGATCAGGCTCTGGATTTCACATTACCTAATACTCCATGTTCTCCAATAATTATGAACATGCTCCAAATGAAACATTTGATCTACAGTTATTTTATGTTTTCTTTGAAGCAATATCTCTTCCCCATGTGATGTTATGTAAGGGACTATTGTTCCCTTTTTCAGCATACCCACCACAGAATAGATGTCATCTGACTTTCCCGCGTATGAGAATTGAATCCGTAAATCACCAACCTGTGTATAAATTACAATATGAAGAATACAAATCGCTCCTTGTCAAAGAGATATCCGACAAAAGATGCTTACTTGGGGATTCCACAAATCAGAGCCATGGTAATATAGTCCTGAGTGCATTTTGATATCCTTCCTTTCTGGTCTCTCATCACTGGTAACTTCAACAAAGTCACTGAATTTCTTTTTCAATTCTGCTCCAAAAGTGAAGGCACCAATTTTCACTTCTTCTGCTGTTTGCACTTGACTTTTAATGGGTATTTCCGATGGATTATGATGACCAGTAGTAATATAAAAGTGATTTGAATCCACTAGCTTATCTTTCCATTCGGTCGTATAATAATAGTGCTTCTCTTCCTCTGTTACACCTCCAAAACTGCAGTTATAACAGAATTATCTAATATCAATATTGAGTTAAGAAATTTGATACATTACCTTCTTTCCTCTTCTATTTCTACCCACTGGTACATTTGGACCCTTCTCTTTAGCTTTACACAAGAGACAATAACTCCATAATCAGGCTCTGTCAATGGCTCTGAAATAGTCAATGGACCAGACAAATGTATGAGTCTTCCTTCAAATTCAGGCATGAGTTTCATGGAATTAGGTAGCACAGCAACATTCTTCAAAGCTTCATCCAATGAATGTGCTACTTTAACTGCCTTTCCCTTTAGAAAAACAGCAAAAAAGAATACATTGTGTGATGAATTCTCCTAGCTGGGAAAATTTCATGCGCATTCTTTGTCTTACTTCGTTCCAAAACAGTAGACACATGCCAGTGGCAAACATGATAAATCCAATGATGGCAGTAAGCCATGATTCCCTAAACTGCTCGGAAACTGTCATTGGAATATTCATCTGTGCAGCTTGCCGCCCATTACCTCTGTTCTGATGAATTGGTTCTACATTCACCCTCTGGGGTTGACCATTCTGCAAGAGAGAACTTTGCCTCTTACACCTGTCCTTAGCCCAGTTTATAAATAAACATTACATAGAAAAAACGAAATGTAATTGGCGTATAAATATAAATGGTGAAAGATCATTAAGCATCAAATAGCGAGAGTTGTAATGGTGCGTTTCATTACTGCTTACGTTTGTCCGATACATTTTCATTAAGTGATTGTTTTGATTTGATCGTGCAATTAATTAATCGTCATCAGACCCTATCCCGCCCAGTTTTAGAAGACCAATTGAATGCGCAATTGCACCTAAACGGTCGCATATATGAGAATGTTTTGCAATTTGTATATTGACGGGAGTGTCGATCGGTCAGTCTGAATTATTTACTTGCGGTGCTCCTTCCGTGGTCGGTAGAAGATTTCTACGACAGATAGTAGTAAGCCTAGCTTGACGAGTCTCTTCAAGGTACTCCAAGTGAGTGGGATGAGTGGGATCTCGACGATCGGATCAGCTGTGCGCATACACAGGATGGACCACGTTGGATTTTTGCACTCCTGCGTATTAGATATTTGCGAAAAAGCATTTGTGCAACTCGATATCTAAGAGACATCGAAAATATACGTTACTCGACGTGCATCTGTACTGCGATTCATGAGTCAGCGAGGGTTTTGCTATTTAGTGCAACGTCAATCTCATATTCCCATCCTGTGTATGCAATTCGAGTTACCAATACTACTTCCCAATATAGCTATCACGGAAAGCGAACTTGAGAACTGATAAGATTGTTGGAATATATGCGCCACCTCCACCTTTACGAGCTTAGATTTAAACACTTGGGTACTGGATCGCGATGCTTAGCCCCAGTCACTTCAGTTTCGCGTTGCCGCACGTGGAGACGATGAGCGTGAAGTTAAAGAGTGTGCAAATCATTAGACAGTTTTTAACTCTTTCCCGTGGTGACAGTACTTTTCGGATTCGTTCCTAGTGGTAAGTTTTGTTCTAGACAATTCTTGAATTGCCTTGTCAAAGGATATCGCGTGCAAATCGATTGAGTTTAATTGAAACATTCAAAAAGTGCATTAGTGTGGTGATCGCCTTTTTGTAATTGATATATTCTTGGATAGATAAGGTGATATTAATTCTAATCCTTTGATTCTACTGTGCTGTACCATTAACCTTATTGCTTTGTAATTTGTTTTCATCCCGGCTTTCTAAACATCACTGAAATTTCACTTTTTAGCCATCATGATTGTGTAAGCAAGGCTTTGCACAGTCTATAAAAAGCAGTATTGAATGATGTACGCATAGGTAACAAGCATGGTAATTATGAAGGAAGCATTCCGTGAAAATGCTAGTATGCATTGGGCAAAGATCTCTGGTTTGCTCTGTATCTTCGGCCTTTTTAAGGATTTTAGACCCTCAGAATCGTTTATAACCGATTATTTAGTTGGGCCATGGAAAAATTTCACAGATGTACAAGTTAGTCTATTTGATTTCTAATTTCCATAATTTTCTCACTTTCCTCAAATACATAAATTATAAGCATAAAATTCTTCTTATAGGTCAATCAAGAAATATTCCCTGTGGGGACTTATTCCTACTTTTCTATGTTAGTGGTAGTGTTTTTAATTACCGACTTCTTCAGATATAAACCAATTATCATAGTGTGCGGATTGTCTGGAGCTATTGCTTTCCTCTTGATCCTATTAGGCAAGACTGTCTTAACAATGCAAATATTGGAATTCTTTTATGGCTTATTTCTCTCTGCTGAAGTGGCATATTACACATATATTTATGCCAAAGTTGATAAGGTACATTATCAAGAGGTGACAAGCCATACAAAGGCGGCATCCCTTATTGGCAGGTGTACAGCTGGTGTGGTTGCCCAATTGACAACATCATTTGGTCTTCTGGATTATCATCAGCTTAACTATATTACCTTAGGAGGTATTTTTTCAGCCTTCTAATGCTCCATTTCCTTCCTTGATAAGAAAACAATGATCTATCATATTTTTCTATTATAGCTTTCATCTGTGCAACGATATGGGCTCTGTTTTTGCCTGCAGTTGGTCAATCGATTTACTTTCATAGAAAGAGTATAGACTATGAAGAGCCCGTGGCTCTATCAAGTACAGATGTAGAGCAAGACATAGACCAAACATTGTATGATTCTCCGAAAAAAGACAAAGATAAAGCTGCTAAGACAAACCCATCTTTAAGTAGCAAACTTAGAACAGCTTACTATTTGTTGTGGAAAGACTTCCTTCAAGCATTTTCAAGCTCATACGTTATTAAATGGATTGCTTGGTGGGCACTGTCAACTTGTGGCTACCTGCAGGTTGCCAATTACATACAATTGTTGTGGCAGGATGCAGTAGAGCCTGGTGATAAAATTTACAATGGAGCTGTAGACTTTTTATATGCGCTAATAGGTGAGACACTGTGGCACAACAATTGTGTTCAAAATGAGTTCTACAACTTTGTGAGCCTTATATGCAATTAGTTTGGTTGATTAGAATCTTGATCCTTTAAACTCTTTATATCAGGTGCAGCGAGTGTTTTTGCTGTTGGGAAGGTACCTTTAAATTGGAGGCTATTTGGAGACCTCTCAATAGCTCTATTTGCATTCATCGAGGGTGCATTACTACTTCTGGCCTCTTATAGTTATGATATATGGGTTTTATATGCAGTTTATATAGTGTTTGGTATTGTATACCATACTATGGTCACTGTAGCGAGGTAAATTATAATTGCGCTCGGGGTGGGCGCTTATACGATTTCACGCGCACACTGGCATTGTGTGCGTCTACTAGACATGATTGCTAATAATATGTCATTCATGCTTCAATATACGGTGTGCTCTTGATGTACCAAAGCTCCAAATCAGAGAACGAAAGATAACTCGAAAGCATTCCTAGGATTTGCGAGCATGAGCGCTTGGAACCGCGCAAGAGTCTAGCCCGAACGCAGCCTATATTTCTCATACATGCAAAAAAGTTCCAATCGACAGCATATTAACAATGATTATAATCAACAGCTTCGAAGTAGCTAAACATATTTCGGAGGACAGTTACGGATTGATATTCGGCGTGACGATGTTCGTCGCTTTATTGCTCGAGAGTGTATTAACAGTAATAGTGCTACACAAAGATCTCAATCTGCACATTCGAACGCAAGTGAGATGAAATTTCTTTCTAGTACCCGTCTTTCACTCGACTGTGTCTTAATGCTTTCTGTACATTGCAGTATTACATATACGCCGGGTATTTCATAGTAATCGCCGCAGTCTACTTGATACTGGGAACGATAACACTCATTCAGAGCTGGAGAAAGGACGAAGAATTTAAACTGTGGATGACGGATGAAAGTGAGGCAAATATTGCACAAGCTGAAGACGATGGGAAGTCAACGAAATCGCTAGGTGCTAGATGAAGTTCATTGATCTCGAATATTGATAACCGGAACGAATGGTTGACTATGCACAAAGTAGAATTCATTATATCCCAACCAGTTACCGCGAAGACTTTAATATTTTTTTGATACTTGTGTTTCCGTCTGTGTAGCATGAATGGTTCGCTCTCATCCGTTACGATTATCTTTCGGGTTCTTATGCAGTATTATATATACTTAGATTATCAATGCTATACATACATGAATATTGTAGCGCCTGAACAAAGGATGTTCCTTAACTAGTGCGTAGTTGCTCCTTTAAGTATCGGAGCTATTTGAATCAAAGATTATATATTTTTATAAAGCTCCACCATAAATTGTCTAAAAGTGACATTATCAATACAAACAGTTTATTTGTTATCTTTGTGTTCAGGTATCAACATATTAATCCATATCGGCACATTGTTGTTGCAAAATGAGAGTTTATTAAAACGTTATCAATGTTTCAAATGTTCTCTTTTTATTAATAACGCACTTTTCCACCTGTGTTGAACATTTATTCTCCTGCGATCATCTTCGAACATTATATATATATATCAAATCATCAAATGCACGACTATTCGTGAATCTTCGTTCATAAGCAAATCGTTGAAGATAAATCGCTTGTCATAGGATCAGATAATTGCACGATAGTAAGATTGCGTATCACCGTAGCAGGAGTGTTAATTGAAAACGTTTTATGGTACATAATCGATAAGATTAATATCGATATCCGCGCGACCGACACGACCTCGTGCGTATTCGGTGGACATAGTTAGCGCAGTGAAGTACCTACTTAAATATTAATGCGCTAAACTATCTGATCAACATTAATTAAAGATCGTCTCGAACTCTGTTTCATCCGTTTATGACTAACCGAATCACATATACGCGTGTGTAAACATAAGGAACTTGTGATTATGCTAATTTCTGGATTTCCCTTGAGTCCCGGTTATCGGGGACTTTCGTCACTGCAGTCATCCTGCTCTTGACCCGACCATTAATAAAGACGGGGACAAGAGAATTCGACAAAGCGCATGCCACTTTTTCCCGTTCCGCGAAACCGCAATCCGTCCATATTTTTCTTTTCGTATACTCTCTAGAGAATAGTTGTATTTGCGGGCGCACATTTCAGATCTCCTTGGATATGACAATACCGGGATGCGTCTGAGATTGCCAATAGCAACACGAGAGATCCCATTGTTTGAAGAGCGATTCTATAATTCACCTGCGATTACTCGCAAAAAAGAGTCGGCTGACATCACGGCACAGTCAACAGCGACCAAAGAACGTATATGCTTCTCCGGCTCACCCGGAATGCGATAATCGTCGATCCCGCTGGGATTTTCCCTTTCATATTATACTACTCCGAAATCTCATCCCGACGACGTGTGGATGCTGCACGTTGGTGGCGAGCGCGAGCCCATATCGGGACATCGGGAGATGGGTGTATGTATGCATTTTATGACTTGGCACACCAAGGACGCGGCGGTGGTATTATTTTTCCGCCGACGGATCTAAGATACAATACAAATCGCTGTCATTCAGACGCCACTTTAATTTTCGTGTGGTCCAAAGTCGTTCCGAATTATTAGTAACAAATGGGTCGTTCGACGAAGGTCTTGATTATAAATAAAAGCAGATGGTAGACTGTAAAACTCCATGACAAATCGCAGTATATTCATGGCACTTGATTTTGTAATTGGCGCCCAATTATTAGATAAGGATAACAGGCTCATTGACTACATTTTACGTTATCTCGACTTAACTGAGTCAGTACTTTTAACGGGCCCACTGAAACAAAAGTATCATTGACCCTGACGCGTGGAGTGTCAACTTGGTCTCACCTTGGCCAAGTGGTTCCGCACTCCGAACTCCTTTCCGTCTACCTGCAGTTTAATGGGATAAGCGATTGCGGTCGTGGTCGGTTAATGAGGAAAGCCACGCTCGTAGGCGTCCGCTGCGAAGCTTACCGGAAGAACACAATGAGTTTATTCAGGTAGTGCAGCCTGCAGCCTCGCGTTTCGCAATTTTACTCGGTTACGCTTAATTGCGCGTATGCTCGAGCCGCCTACACTTCTGGGATTCCCAGCTTCGTCATTGTTAACATCTGCCCGCAAGACCTCCACCCGCGCTGCTTCGATCGGGATTATCGGCTGCGCACCAGTTTTCATTGAACTCTTATTACTGCGCCAGTTGTCCGGTCCGGTTTCGCCTGTAGACCCAGTTCAACTGTAACGAGAGCGATCTTGATCTCATTAGACATGACGGTGAAATCGGCTTAAGCACTCTTTGCTCCACTTGACCCGGCGCCGCGGTTATTTCGAACCAATCGCCAGGGTTCCTGCAGCGGCAGCGTATATAATTGACTGTCGGCGAATTTTATTGCGACCGTCGCCGTTTCGCTTTCACTGGCCGCTAGCCAGTGTTTATAAATGTGGTCGCATCCTCCGCGATGAAAAGATTAGCCTGCCGACAGGAAAATGTTAGTTTAACAATGCACCTGTTTTGTAATTCATGTGGCTCAAGGATTCAGTTGAGTCGTAACAATCAGATGAGAATAATAGCTCGGAAACTCAGTTCGTGTTAGTTTATAGTTGTACCCTCATAACTAATTGACTAATAGTTCTCCTCTATTAACTCCGACAGGATGCATTTCCCGAGTCAATGTCACAAATTCTGTCTGTTTGTCGATCATCAATGACGTCAATGGGTCAATGCCGAAGGTGTGACGTAGGGAATGCCCCGTGCACCAGGTTGCACCAGATGCCTACGTGCAAAGTGCACGACAGTAGAAAGTCATGGGAAGGCGTTCAGTGGATTCGATTAACTCGATGACGTCCCCAATGAAATCGCATTCGCATGTCGCCTGCATTTTCCCAGTAGTTAAATTGGCTTTCGTCCCACTATGTATGTATCTTGTAGAGTACGATATTACTCTGAATAAGATACGAGGGTCACTCCACCCGGAGGGACTAGGTCCCAAGTTCTTAGAACAGATGACTCAAACGCACAAAAATCCAGTATAGTTCCTGGATCTCTATGCCCCAGTTCCTATACTTCCGACTGGCAAGGACAAATGTCCCAGGCACAGTTATTCGTGGTCGAAAAATGCGAAGGCTTTCATTCCGCGCAAGAGTTGTGTGCTAGGAAGTTAGAAAAGTCGGAGCTTGACATCTGGGTGGAAGCCGGTGTCTACGGTACACCGGGCACGTTTCCCCGCCAAGACAGCGAAGCGTGTCGCCGATTTCCACTTTTACGGCGCGCGTATCTTCCCCACCCGGGCACGTTTTAGGAATTTCCTGGCGAAGGCGGCCATTGCAGCCGGGCATTTCCAGCCCGCGCCGGTGTCTGTAAGTAGTAATGACCTACCCGCGACGACTCCGCCGCCTCCGTGGTCTCTCCGGTGAACCACATCGAAAGGATACACCCGCGAACGTGACAGAGCGAGGGAAGAATCTGTGGTGGGGCACGAGGAGCCAGTTCCACTCGGGGAACATCGTCGTGCTGCTTTTCCGCTGTGCATTCAGTAGAGCTTAGTGACCGGTATAAATCGGACGCTTCCTCCCAGAGCCGCTTACAGCCACTCCCGACACCACTCGCAGTGCAGTAGTACAAACCAACCAACCAGCCCGTCAACACTTATTTCTGCTTTGAATCGAGCCGACCACACACGCCATGATTCTCCAACCGGTGAGTCGCACCTTTTGAGAGGCCGCGTTTCTTCGAAGAAACTCTCTTTCCCAGTCAAACCACCGATTCCAGTTGTCGCGCACTTGACCGACCAATTTCTCTCCTTTTTCATCTCGGTTTCTCCGAGCAACGTTTTTAACCGTTATGGTGTTAGTTTGCCGAGGATGGTTTATTCTAATGAGAAACATGCCTTTTAATACGAGCAGTATGGAAGGTTTATTGAGGAGGTCGTGAACTAGCGACCCTGCTTAGAGTTTACCCGAGATAGCTCTCTTATCGTTCTCGCCTTTTTCTTCCATGTGTCTGCCTTCATCGACGCGCTCGTAGTTCGCCTGCAGTTCTGCTTGGTCGCCGAGAGTCTAGAAATGTTGATTCTGTCCAGTCTCCGCGAGGATTGCGTCTAGAAATTGGAGGATTAATTCAAGGTTACTAGTAATCGTCGGTGAATTCGGCCGCTTATCACCTCCACGCTCGGCCCGGCACAGAGCCGATTAGTGTTTCCGGTCGTTTCTACTATCAATTATCCGCGGAGCATGAAGGACTGGTTTAATAGACTGGTTTTTTCTGCCCTTGCACGCTCTGGCCAATGTGATAGCGCGCGCCGGCCGCGGGATTCCCAGCGTCGCATCACTTCCACAGTCGGGAAGGCCGGCGATCGTTAATAAATCACGGCATACCATCGCTCGGCAGTGGGACTGCTCGTTTTTTCCCAGTCGACGAGCAGGATGTGCCGAGGATGTTGCGCGGATCGCGCGTAGAAATCCAATGTTGACGCTCGTTGCCGTGTGTATTGTCGCGCGCTGTCGCTCGGGTGGGGAAGCCGGCAGGTTCGATTACACGCGTGGTACGTGGGCGACTTACCAACGTGGACACGTACCCGCCAAGGAATCCGTTTATTATTCCTCGCACGCTACTCTTTACGACCGTCGGCTTTCAGTATCTCCTCTGCGAGAGCGAGTCTTCTCCAGTAAAGCAATTGCTCATCGATCCTTTCCAGAAATCGTCGGGATTCGTTATAGGCTCCATAGGTGATTTTACGGAGTATTGACTCGGTAAAGATAAACGAGGTTGAAGCATGAACGTCGCTTGTTAATGATTTCATTATTAGTTGGTATAAATCAATCTAGTTATTATCATCAGCCTAAACGAACTTGTCCAAATTCGAGACTTAATATAAATTTATAGAAAACGGTGGTTTACTCTATTCCATCAAAATTGTTAGGTCCGTTTTCTAGATCGACTTTACAACATCCGATTTACTCGTTTTACAACAGAATGTAGTATGTCGAGCTGAATAAGTTGCAGTTCAGCGTCGCTAAGAATCGAAAAACGCAGTCGCGTGAGTCTCCCACGTGCGGGTTTACAATAAACAGCGGAACACGACGTGTACAGAGACAACAGGATTTTCTCCGGCGAAAAGAAACGCGCGCGTACACAAACACGGCGAGTGCTTTCGTCACACGTGACTCGTCACACGTTAATTTCAGGCAAGAAAGCCGGACCCTATGATGTCACTGGGCTCCTTGCTTTCACTCGGCTCGGCGCTCAACTCGCCCCGCATTCTGGATCACGAAACTCCTCCCGGCGACCTGACGCCTCCCCAGCTTTCAGCTCTCCCAGCAATATTGACATCTCTCTCCTAGCCGCGCGCTTATCGCGAGAATGCGCTACTCTTTCGGGCCCGTAAATAGAGACTTTGGTGCGGAGGTCAGACGGGAGTCGATTGATCCGGCGATACTACTGCGACCTCGACCGTCGAGCAATCACTGGAAACGCATGAATAAATTATGTCTACCGGCCAATAATCGCGGAGGTACACGTGTTACGAAAGCCGGCGGGTGTGTGCCGTGAAATGAGGGTCCTCCCACCCACCCTTTTCGTCCCCTCTGTATTTGTTCCTCGTTTTCCGTGCAAGTTGTCGCGGCGTCAGCCGGCAGATATCGCTTTCACCGCGCACCGGCGGCGAGAAAGTGCTTTCTTTGGAATATTTTAATGAGCACAATGATCGCGTGTCGTGCAGAGTATGTGGGTCGATTCCTATTACACGCCATTCATTATTCCCCGCAAAAGGCCGCTCGAAGCGAGAGAGATTTATCTCGGTTGGGTATAGCGGACGCGGTATACGACCAGTGTAAACTTGGCCCCTCGGTTTTACTTTAGCCAAGGCTCTCGACTTATGAAAGCGAGGATTGGGAAATGTTTCTATGGGCAGTACTCGCTGCTTTCTAATCGATTTCCTACTAGTTCGTCATGGCATCACTCTGCTCATATTGAATATGTCCAAGCTCATTGTCACAAGGTTTTTCATCAATTGTCTCCGATTTCTTTTCGAGTTTCTCTATGTCGTTGAATTTGTTCCAGGCAATGTCGGTGTTACCAGTGTTACTGTTGATCGCGGCTGCCTCCGCGCAGTGCCTGACTGGCAATGACAGTCCGATGACAATGACTCCAGCCACGAATACCGCGCTGATCAACTCTCGATATGGCTTTGCTATGGAAAGTCTGAGGAAGGCCGTCCTCATGGAGAGCAGGGACAACATTTTCTTCAGTCCCCACAGTCTTCACCAGGCGCTGACCTTGGCGTACTTCGGCGCCCGTGGCACCACCGAGGAATCCTTGAGGAAAGCCTTGCATATCCCGAATGAACTGTCAAAGGTGGACGCGCTACGCTTCTACGGCTTCGAGAAGTTGGTCAAGTACCAGAAGAATTCCCAGGTGGGTTGAGTGCTGTCCCGGCCAATTACATAAGACTGGCTCTGCCAAGGCGAACTACGTGTCCTCGAACGAAGATATCAGGATAATATACAAATATTTGTCGCGTAAGCCGAATTTCAATACGGCGCGCCAGTTCCGCTCTAATTCAGAATCGATTTTCGACGCGCCGACCTCTTTTAGATTTTGCATATCGCAGGATCGCTTAATTTAAATCTAAAATAAGACGCTTGCGAAGTTGTTTGTCATCATCGTAATATAGTCATTTATTCTTTACAGGGTAACTCAACCCCGGACTATGAGTTCAATTCGGCGAATCGACTTTGGATAACTAGCGCTAAGAAAGTGAGGGAGTGTATGCTGGATGTCCTCGGCGATGAATTGGAGAAGACTGACTTCCGCACGAATCCAAGTGGCGTCCGGAATCATATTAACAACTGGATTAGCAATGTGACGAAGGGTCACATTCGTGATCTTCTGCCGCCTGACGCAATCGATGAGAGCACCGATCTCGTTCTGGCCAATGCAGTTTACTTCAAAGGCTACTGGTACAGTAAATTCGACCCTGCCAACTCGAAGAGGGACCTCTTCTACAGCTCCGGATCCCAGAACTCCATGGTGACTTTCATGAGGCAGAAGAGAAGCTTGAGTCACGGTAAGTCCCTTTATTTGATCACTGCGACCTTCTTTCTGGAATGAGACATATAAACATCTCTCTTTTCTACAGTTATCTCGGAAGTGCTCGGAGCCCACGTTTTGGAACTGCCCTACAAGGGCCAGGAGGTGTCGATGTACGTTTTGCTGCCGCCCTTCGCCACAGCCAGGTCCAGCGACGCTGCGTTGACTCCTGTCGATCGGGATGGAGTTCGCCAACTGATCGAAAGACTCGGCACTGAAAGAGGAGCCCAAGAGCTCAAGGAACTTCTGGACGACGGTATGCCGGCACGAGAGGTCGAGGTCTCCCTTCCGAAATTCGAGATTGAAAAGGAACTCCCGATACATACCCTTCTCCACGCGTTGGGCGCTGGTGATGTTGTGACCCCCAATCAAGCTGATCTCCGTGGCTTCCTGGAAGATGGAGAAGGAAATCTGCATCTCGGCGACGCTGTCCATCGTGCGAAAATCGAAGTGACGGAGGAGGGCACCACCGCTGTTGCTGCCACTGCCATTTTCACCTTCAGGTCCAGCCGACCTCTCGAACCGGCGATCTTCAATGCCAACCATCCATTCCTCTACTTTATCTACGAGAAACCCACACGCACGATACTCTTCAGCGGCGTCTATCGTGGACCGAATCCCACCCAAAACTCTGCGGCGTAAGCGTGACGCTGGCAGTCTTTTTCTTCGCTTGTTCCTCGCCAATCATACCCACTTACCCCTTAAGTAACACGCGTGTGTTGTCCGTGAATGATTGAGCTCCGAGTGACGAATGAATGCTTTTGTTTACCAGTCTCAAGGTTTCGTTGACGGGGCGCTGCTTGGCTGTACACTGTACCCAAGCAGACTACGTTAATTTATTGCTGTACATAAACGCTCCCCTTCGTGCGAATGCCTCAAGTCGTAGTTAAGTAAGTTACGGTCAGTAAGCGTATCTTTTTTCGTATGTTTTGCACTTAATCCGTGCACTTCTTTTTGTATCTCCCGTACTCCTAAGAAGCGACGCCTCGAAGTCATGCGTGTGTTAACCTATCAGAACCCAATTGACTTTCGCAGGCGTATGCCACTTTGTTAAGCGATAGTTGGAGTTGATGAGGAAATAAAAATATGAACGAGAAAATCGGAAGTTGTGTCTTCGATGCTAGTCAACCCTGCTATACTGTGTGCTACCAAACATGGTATTGACACTTTTGGCCACTAATACACCTTCTATTCGTAATATCGAACGGTAAGATAGAAACATATGTAAAGTATGAAACTATCTATACCGATTGTCGATGAAATCGAATGGACAAGAAGCAATCCAGGCATCCCCAGGAGCTTGCGCCTCCAACGGTTGGTCGACCAAGCTCATGGATCCTGATCCTGCTCGCACTTCCATTCACCGATTGACGTCACTGGAGACCATCGAGATCCCGATATCTCGATCTCAGACAGGAGTTGTCCGACCGAGGTAGGAGAAACGAGAGCAACAAAGATGTACAATGACTACATTTCAATACACAACCATTTTTCAACGAGGAAAGAATAATCCCGGCCAAGAATACCTCTCTGATTGGCTGTGATGATAGTACTTAACGATGATTGAAGGTCGAATGATAGGTTTGGCAAGCGTTACCAATCAGGAAAAGCGTATCACTCTAGTGCTTTCTAGTGTACAAGAGGATCACAGTGAGACATAAAGAGGTCTCTTTCGCGATCTAGAGCGGGCATTCAGCCTCGACCGTTAGCCGGTAGCGTCGAGTCCCGACCGAGCGGAGATCCGTGCAGCTGCTGGCATCTCGTTGCGTCATGGACCGGCAGTATACCGAGAGGCAAAGAGGCGACGGACATGCGCACCAAGAGGCAGAGGCCCGGCTGAAGGGTCTCTCGCGCGATCGTCAAGTCCTGTTCGGTCTCCAGGAGTCCTTGACGCAGGCCTCGATCCCGCCGCGAGAGATCGAGATGAGCAAACACGAGATCCGTGAGAGATCCGCATCCATGTGTACATGTGGATGTGCGCGTACACACCTCCGCTTCCTCGAGGCTTGTGCCGTGCTCATGCTCGCAACACTGCATTCGGTGTGGAATGACAGGGGCTCGCGGAGACTTCTCCAATTTGCCTTTACGAAACCATACGAAAAGCAACCGTGCGGCGGCTCACGCTTGGGAATTATTCGCAGCAGATTGTACTCGGGGATTCGGACCGGCCCCCCCTCGACTCCACTGGGATATATGTGGCGCATGGTTGGCGCTCACGTGCGTCAAACACCCGTACGTACGGTGGATTGGCCAACCGGCCGATTACCGATTCATTCTGTATACCGGGCATTACACCTGCTAAGCACACAACGCACGCGGAATTTCGTGCAGCGGAGTCGCCGCGCGTGAAACATTATACGCGCAGTTTCGCCTTAGCTCGCCTTTATGTAACCACGGACCTTATGTAATCGACGAATAGAGGATTTAGGCCTCAATTTTTCTTATAAGTAACGAACCGACGTTCTACTAAGTAAAATAGTTTTGATCGGTTGGACTTAGTTTACAGTCAGGAATGGCTGGTTTAATTGAGGGATACGTGAAGGTTTAGACCCTGCGGACTGGGAATCGAGGGCGCAGTGGCATTTTCACGGTGCGCTGCGAGGGAAAAGGTGTGCTGGAAAAGCGGCGGGTTCTCGCGATCGTGGATAAAGCGCGCCCGTAACCGAGCTGATCAGGCAACCTTGACAATCCTGGCAAACGTGGAAACATTGTTAAGGTTTCCCCCGAGATACATACTTTCACTTTCCTTCCTCCTTTTTCACAGCAAGTGCGGTCTGTAGAGGGAACGCGGACCGAGTTGTAAGTCTGCAGTATTAGACACGTCTTTTTTCGATTACCGCGACCCAAGTTTAAGGGGTGGAACCAGCCATTGGCCCTCGAGACACGAGAAATTCCGTCAGACTTAATTTAGTATCGGCAGACACCTATAATTATTTGTCTTGAGAAACATATCTTAAATATCGACATCCTGGAGCGAGGCGCGGCCAGTTTCCCACAAGAATCGGTCCAACTTGGACGAGTTTTCGCGGCACTAGAAATTCTAGTGTCCGAGGATATCGCGGAGGTACTCGCGGCGGGGTATCGAGAGATATGTGTGCGTGCAAGGTGTGCGCGGCAGTGCACGTGCAGCGCGGGTCCCACTTCCTTGACAGGACCCAGTTTCGGTGTCTCTCGTGCGTACCCTGCTCCCTAATTACAGGCGACGTACCTGCCGAAGCGGTCTCTACTTACACGACTGGCGGCGCCGTCGAGAAAAATCGCTTCCGTTTCGTCTCGGATTATAATACCGATAATTAGCGTCATATGATACTTCTTTAGTGGTGAGAGCCTCTCATAAGCGAGCGCTCGATAACACCTTGCGAACTTTAATCGTCGCTTTTTCGCATCGTTTCGCCCGTCGAGCCGGACTTTTCAAAAGACTTCTTGCCACATGGGTAAAGAATGCTCATTATCTCATTATCGTTAATTGGCCGGCGTTCGACGAGCGCCCTGGCAACTTCTTCCCGGGCTTTTCCTATTGATTGTCGATAACTGGTAATAGAAGCAGCGCTCGCAGTGGGTGTCTTTCGGTCGATGAGCGAAGACAGCCAATTATGATTGGAGACTTCATCGCAGTCTACTTCGCAGGATCACACAATGAACATGGTATGAAGACTTTTCCCGATGCACAAACGATACGTAGGCGACTGATGGGACGAGTTAGAGCGCGGTTCGTATGGTAGGAATAAATAATGGGGTCCTGTTATCCATTATCCTCGAGGAAGTATGTTTTTTCAATGCGGACGTATGCCCGAAAAAGCGTCGGATGAAAGTGCAGCGGAAGCCGTCGGACACCTGTGCTCGTGCTGTTTGCGCAATTTTCACTCCTTCGGCGTGGCCGTTTTTTTTCTTACGATCGCACAGCCCAGTTCCCAAGTCCCTTTACGAGTACATATACCTCGCGATAAAAGTTTAATGCCACCCGGTTGCTCCAGAATTCCAATTTATCACTCGGCGGGCCCGGCGATGCTCTCATTTCGGCGAAATTTACAAGGTGTCCAGCATCCCGCTCGCCCCGGCGCACTTCGTCTTTCTCTTTTCTGAGGACTCATGCAAAACACGTGGTCGGATAACGAGAGTATTTGGAAAAGCGTGTACCATTACAGATGGAGTGAGCGCGACGGGTGCTAACACAGACATCAGGAGTGGTATCTTAATAAAATATGGTATCAAGGAGGGGCAGGGGGGGGGGGGGAAGGGGGCGCCGGATGAAGGGGCCTGCCACAACAAATCACTCGGGGATGCAGTTCGGGTAACCTGCAATTTAACTTTACTCTTAAATGTCCATTATCCTGCTGGCGCTGGGTCCTCCTCGTCTGCTCCTCTCGCCGCTTTTCAATACCTCGCCGACCGGTCCGCTGCCTCCACTCCCCACCGAGTATAATGAATATGCAGTCCGGCGCGACGAAGTGTTTACCATTTTGATTAACTCGCTAAGATTGATGCTACGCCCGAGACTTATGTGGCGTCGATGATATCCGGCGCATCCCCGTTGCCTCGGTCCACTAATTCAACGCCGGTAATTGAATAAATGCTCCGGCGAGGATTTACAGGGCATGGGGGGCTTTCTTGCGGGGACTCGGAGAGTCGGGAAGTAAGGTCTTCGTGGGAGTTCCAGTTTTCCGCGGGAAATTTATTGGGCCACCGATCCCGGTGTCGGCTCGATTGCACTTCTTTCGCGTGGCTTCTCATTGTCCAGTGGCGATGCGGGCCCACCTCGAAAACCAGTCGACGGGCAAGTTTTTGCGAACGGTAGCGGATATTATGTGCCAGGGCTCGGTCACTTTCTTCTGCGGCGAACGATGCGCGCGCGCGTCCCGGCGACTCGCGTTCTCCAGGCACTTTTTCATCGAGCTCGGTGTCCTTTGTCCGCTGCTGGTAATTATAGTTATCGAGGTGGAGGCTTCTTGCGCTTGCGTCACGGCCGCCGAGAAACTCCGCCGATTCCTCGAATTCGCCCTCGAAGGCCTCGAGATCTTTCCGGGAAGGCGCGCACTCGAGACGAATCGGGACGGGTGTTGCCGCTGGAGAAGCTCTCGTAACGGATTCGTCCCGGCCTGCCAAGGATAAAAAGGCGGCTTGTATTCAAATCCCAGACGAGCTCGCTTTAACTCGCGAGTATATGCGCGCGCTCTGCACCCCAGGACTTCCGCTATCAAAAGCTTTAGTACCCAACGAGTATTAACGGACTCGCGGTGATATTTCGCCGATAATAAATATCTCCTCACGTACGCCGACTTTCCCTTAATTATAGCCGGTGTAATGACACGAGCCTGGAGATTCGAGTGGCTCGAGAGTGGTGGCTGTAAAAGGTATCATTCTCCCGATAAATCAATTGAGTATATGTATGTATACCGAAGCACCGGCCCGAGGAAGAGAGAGTTTTTCGGAAAACGAGCGAGTATAGACGCGCTCGATTGCATCCGACGAAATCGGCGGAGATATGCGCAATTGGCCGCAGGTTGGGACGCGGCCAGCGCGCGCGATGAATCCTGGCAAAAATCGGCACACTCGGCGAGTCGAGCCGACAGAAATACGGAAGATGTATCGGCATAATGGCGATAATAGGCGTTGCGTCCTCGCCGAGGAGAAACCGGCAGTGTGCCTCTAATTTCTCACGTTCCTTCGGCCGATAATGAGGACGATCGGCGCGCGGTTAACTTTATCTAATTTCTCCGCGCAGAGCCGATGGTACCTCGATGGTAAAGCGATCTCCCCGACGGCCGGCAATTACAATAAACGCTTCAGATCCGTTTGAATCTGGGATCGAGATAGAGGCGTTATACTGCCCCGCTCGCCGATTTAATCTCGTCCGACTGGCCCGATCGGCCGCTCGGCTCTCGCTCTCCCCCGCACCCTCGCACCGTAAATATCTCGCGGCACTCGTCATCGATCGGCCGCCGCCGACGCGCCGTTCGATTTCATAAATCCGATCGAATCGCGCGCTGAAATTCTCACCTGTTTCGCGATAAATGCCGCGCTCGCCCGGAGAGTAACGATCGGCCCATTTAGATCGGCCCGCGGGATAAGGGCGGCGATCTCCGCCGGCTCTCATTTGCATTATCGGCGCAAATTCTATTATGTCGCGCGAGGAACGCGCGCCGCCAAGTAGATTTAGCCCGAGCGAGAACGCCCGGCGCGATCTCCCGCGATCAAAAAGAGAGAATAGCTTCCTCGGCAAGTGCGAGTTTACCGGTTTTCTTTCGGCCGGCATGTAATACAAGGCTGACTGGTAGTTTTAATCATAAGTACGAACGTTTGCTCTAACAGAGCCTGGATGGAATGGGGAGGGAGGATGCGGCGCGCGGTACTAATTACGGATTATGGTGAATACCCCTCTCGGGACGCGGTCGCTAAGCTCTTTGATTCATTTCGACCACCGTTACACGGGATATTGTCCCGCTAATAAATACCTGTAAACATATAGACGCACACACATAGGCGCGGTAATTAGTTTTGCAGCAGCAGCAGAGCGCCCGACGAAGTATCCGGAGATTACACATTGCAGGCTAATGGAACGAGGGACGTACATTGAATTTTATTCCCATTGAGTGCGCGCGGGCGCACTACAATTTTACTGGAAGCACATATGCTATAATTAGTCGGGCGGGCATAACGGGAAGAGGCCGCGCGCGGGGACGGAACCTCTTCTAAAGAAGTCATTAAAATATCTCAGCGCGCGCAAGATTATCCGGCTGCGTTGTTGACAGTTCGTCGCTTCTTTCGGTTACTAATTAGCCCGCCGGATTGCCATGATCACTATGCAGGCCTGCTGCTTTTGATGGCGAGCGTTCGAGTAGCACCGTCCACCGCGTCGTAAACGCAAGTGAATTTCTTCGCTATGCGAAAGATCGAGTCGTTTATGCCGCAAGTACTGCGCCATTGGCTCTCGAGGACTGGAGAAAAAGCCATCTATGCGGAGGGAACGGGCGGCTGCCAGCATCGATCCTGACAAATAACTCAATACCAACTGCCCCTTCTCGCCTTTCCCGTAAAAGCTGGGCGCCGAGGATCGCGTCGAAAGGCGTGCGTGCATTCTAATGAAAGCTCTCGCTTGATATCCCGGCGAGCTCGAGCGCCGATTATCTTCAGACGGAACTCGCAGTAAAATATCCCGGCCGCGGTGGAAATCAACCTTATTTCTTATCTGGCACCCAAGACAAACTGCACGCCATATTTCACCTGTCAAATGATCGCGCTACCCATTGTCTTGCCAGGGATGCAGTTCTATGTTGCAGCGCAGTCCGAGGCGGCCGACGCGCACGACTCGATTTCCTCACGCTTTTAATCAAAAGGGATACTGCGGGGTTCCAGATATCCGCGCGATAATCACGATAACGATCTGCCGTGAATAATAAAAGTGAGAAAAAGAAAAGTCGAACTTGACACGGAAAGTAAGGAATGTTCCTCGATTAAATGTATACTAGATTTGTATCTCGTATTAAACGAGCAACTCCTAGTATCTTGGAAACTGTCTTAGAGACTGGTTTAAACGATTATGAAAAACTGAGATAATCTAGTACTTTCAAGTGCGCGGATATGATTTATGTAAGTCTCGACTTTGATTTGTTCTTTATTGGATTGATTTTTACGAATTAATGAGGCTATCGATCTTCGAGGTACTCAAGGGGGTATTCTGGTTTAGATTGCAAAATTCTTCCTCATTTTTCGGATTTAATTATTAAATCAGAACAAAATGATTGTGTCAGTTGAGCAATGTCTCCAAAACGCCAGAGAAAATGTTCTGTGATGACCATCGAAAGAATGTGTTACTCTAATTCAGCAATTAAATCTCAAACACTTGTAACAATTTTAGAATCGACGAGTAGTGTTAACATTTGAAGCGCAACTCGGTTGAGACAGGTGCAGCTCAGAGGCCGCGCGCGAGTACACGAAAGGCCGGGGTGAAAAAGGCGCGGGACTCGGCAGCGATTTACGTAAGTTAGAAGCTGCGAGTTATACGGGGTGCCGCTAGTGTCGCGGATCGGCGAGTCACAGCTGATTTACACCGATAGGACGGCGACTCGGCGGGCGAATAAAATAAATTTCGCCGCCACCGCGCTTGAGCAGCGCGCGCGTTCACACGCGCCACGGCGGAATCAATGGACACGGTGTGCGCCGCCCCGGCAACTATAATTCAATTTCATCCTTCGAAATAAATTTCCCCAAGTATGTAGCACCGCGACTCGCACTCTCCTCTCCCTGTCGCTCACGCGGCGAGGCTCGCACTCTCTCTCGGCGACGGCTGCGAGTCGAGTTTTGCGCGCCCATCGAGAGCGCCCGCAGCCGCCGCCGCCGCCTGCCGGATCAAGAGTCGGTCGTTACTTTTTTTCAGGACAGAATAAATTCATTCGGGACACGTCGATGCACGGGCCGCGGCTCTCCCGGCGATCGAACACCGCCGTCCGCGGTGTAATTCAATTGCGAAAGTTCCCGGAGCTTCTTTTATGCCGCGCTCTGGCCCCCGTAATTGTATGGGAGGCCGCGCGTACTGGGGAGATGCGACTCCGCTGAGTTCCGGCGAAATTGAGTGAGAATTTGCGAAAGAGTTCTATGTAGAAAAGTTGACGAGAGTCGGGAGAAGAGTATCGGAAGATTTCGCAGGGGATTTTGGAATGCGGCCGTGTACTTTCTAAGGTTCCAGACGACCGACCACTTTTTGCCCTCCACTACCGATTTCCGGCATTCCGTGCTCTTCCTAGACCGGGCAGAATGACGCGACAATGGCGGCGAGGAACAATGTGGAAAAGAAAGGCCGATTGTTAGTGCACCGAGCGGTAGGACAAGCGACTCTTTGATGCGCATGATTGCACGACGGCGTACAGTCCGTCGGGCAGGGCTCTCCGTCCCCGTTCCCGGTGCGAGTCTCCGCCGCAGACACGCGTGTTACCTCTCACGAAAGCTCGATCGGCAATTATTTCGGTTTGGCCCGCAGCAGCCCGCACGGCAAACGGTGGGGCACCGTCGGCCCGCAAAAAGCACTCCTCGCCTTCGGCGATCGCCGCGTCAGATAGCTCGAGAGCCGTGTAATGCCAACATTTGCGATCTGGTAATCGCTCTCCTCCGCGGCTCCGAGAGAAATCGTGGTTATAAATAATTGTAATCCCTTTCCTTCTCCGGGGCCTTCTCTCCGGCGAACCGGCGAGCCGGCCCGCTTCTTCTCTCCCGGCCCCTCCAACACGTGTCGCGCCTCCCGGCGCCGCCCCCTCTTCCGCCCGGAACATGTCCCACGGACTTAACTGGCGTATCCTTTTTAATTGACTATCGCCGTCATTACGGTGATATTATATGCTAAAGGCTGCTGTTAACGCGCGCGATAATTGGCCCAAGGGAATTTCGCCTTGCGGTGATGGATTCGAAAGATGAGTAAATAGGCCGCGCGCATCGCCTTCACCGCTCACACTTCTTCACGCGCGCGCCCGCGTGTGTATGTGTTTCTGTGTGATGGGCGCGAACTGCAGATTCCCCGGCGTCATTCCCGTAAAAGTATATTTATTGTCCGACGCGCGAAACATCGCGCGGATATATTGCGGGGGCTCTCGGTGGGCAAAGTGGTTCGCCAGGAATATTCATCCCTCTGACCCGTGACTCGTAACGGTGAACGTCGAATCTTCCTCGCGTGCTCTTCCCCCACCTCACCTCTCCACCATCAACAAAATTCCCGTCTTTTTTTCTCCACCAGTTGTATCACCTCATTCGAGCTGGTGCGTTAAGATTTTAAGATCCAACGGACACGTGTTCTCGCCGATTTCGCCGAGGACGGAGACTGGAGGGAATCCCGCGGCGAGAGCGCGCACGCGTCTGATTTATTTCGGACAGGATGCTTTTAGTCGCGCTCGACTTATCGACCTCTAAAATCGGATAACAAGCGGGGAGGCGAGGCGCTCCGTTCCCGGTAATTAAACGCTCGCTGCAAATCGCCCCGCTAATTTATTATAATGCGTCTAACTAGCGACTCGATAGAGGCAGGACTCATGCGGGCAGAGGTCCGCTTGATAAGCATGCCGCGTGTGTCTCCGAGGAGTGGAAGCTAACTGCGCTTAATTACGATCGCTCGGACGAGGCAGCCGCGCGCGGCAGCTTTATACCGTTAGAGTTAGAGCGACGTCTTCATTTTTGCCGGATAGCCACAAGCTAGCACCTCCCCGCTCGATTCGACCGCCACTTTTTCGAGCTTCCTCTCGCAACAGAGTCCGTCACGGAATTCATGGATTTACGCCGGCCAGGAGAGAAGCCGAGGAATCCCTTTTTACCGAGCTAATGAAACGAGGCCCAGCCATACTCGCACCGGAACATCCAAAAACCGAGATGGGATTAGGGGGCGACTGCGGCCCCGAGCAAAAACTCCCACAGTTATTTCCAGAGCGTCATCCCAGCCTAATGTTATCACGTATCACCTCAGGCACAAGCAACCCATCAGCCACGGATTGTTGACAAACTTAATTCACCCATCGCCCGCGGCCGCGGTGTTGATAGTTTTCACCGTGGAAAATTGTTAGTTGGAGCTCTGGCTCCCAGGCCGGCTCCGCTTGTCGTAAATTCCGCTCGGGCCTCTAATACGCCTTTTCTAATTACATCGAAATTTATAGTACGCGCAAATTGCCGCCGTTTCGCCAGGGTCCGCAGACATCGGCGAGCGCGGCAGTCCGTTTGTCACGGCGAGGTGCCGCTCGTTGCATTAGCCCCATTCGAATAATCGTAATATCCGGGCGAGTGTGTGCGCGCTGCCACCCCAGCGTGCGCGCCGGCTTGCGCAACGTTAACATTGAATAATGACGGCTGGCACGGTGCAATTACATTTTTCCCCGCGAGCCGCCACCCCCTACTCGATGGCCGCGAGCGCGGGCCTGACAAGCTGGTGAGCAGACAATTACGCCGGCCTGAGACTATTGCGGATTTTTCATCCGGCCACTTCTCAATTAAGTCGGCAGCGTATGTAAGTACACACGGGGCAGCGGTGCCGAGGAAAGAGTGGCCCGATCGAGCGCAGCCTTTCATACCGCACCAGTGCAAACGTGTGTGTCCTACACGTGTGGCAGGGCAGCGCCGCCGACCAATCCCCGGCTCGCGTTCGTTCTGCTTTCCTTCTCATTTGTTAGCATTACCCTTATTACCGGGCGCGCGAGAGCCCGATAGGCTGTCTCCCCCGGGGTAGCCGGATAAATGGCAACGGAGAGTTCGCGCCCGCGCGCTCTTTATAATGCAAATCGGCTGAATTCTAAGTGTCTCCCTGTCGCAGTCGGCGCTTGGAGACAGTCCCGTTGGGCCCAGGGGCCCCTCGGACCCCGTAGCGCCCGCGCACGCGATCTCCGAGGACCGCTCTTGTACTTACGTACATGGGTTCGTGCAATCATGCGGCGAGCGCGCGCACCTCGCGGGTAAAGAAGGAGCGAGCGAGCCGATCGCGCGCCCGCTAAAAAAGCACGTCATGCAACAGTCGATCTCGTATCTGTCAGGGAGATAAAATCGAATTCCTCGGCTGCGGGCCTGGCTCGCTCACCCACTCTCGAGTTCCCTCGGAGAGTGCTGCGCCGCGGCCACTACAAATGAACGCCGCCCGCTTACGTTTACCCATAAATCAATTTAATCGTGCGTACAAGCGATAGCCATCGGCCGAGCTAATGTAATCGTCCCAATCGCCTCGTTGCTCCTGCCCGTGTGTGCTTATGCCGGGACACCGAGCCTGCAATACCTTCGAGGTGTATCCCAGCGTTGCCCTTTTGTGGATCCTTCCAGCCTATCGGCAGCGTTCGTCCGATTAATCGGCCGGAATTACTGGTCATTAATGCCGTGCGATATCGAGTACCGCCCTCTGATTGCTTTATTACTCGGCCCGGAAGATCCTCGATCTTGTTTCATCGCCGGCGATTCGTGCATGCGGCAGGGTCGGATTTAAGGATGTGCTCGAGAGAAATTTAAAAATGCTTGGATGTAAACCTCTCCGCGAAATTTCAACGACTTCTTAGGAGTTTGGAGTTTCACCTAAATTTCTCTCTCGTACATCCTTAAAGTTAGACATTTGCAGGTCGACGTGTGGGAAGCTTGAGCCGGACTCAAGAGAAAGAGAGGAAGAGAAACGGATGAGATTTTGGGATTACGAAGGTAGGCGTTGCTCTTTCGCAAGGTAGCAGGCGTTGCTCAGCCGCTCGGCGATGACTGACACCGGCGATAGCAATCGGCGATAACTTACCATCGACACACTGACAATCGGACGATGTGTGAACTCCGGCTCGGTGGTCTCGGGCCCCTGGGCCATTTTTCACGGGGCGAGCAAACGAAATTGTGTTTCTCGGCGGGGACTTGTTGCACGGCGACACGATAATTAGTCTCGCCGGGCGACAGAGCGGAGAGCCTGTCGCTACTCCAGCGAGCCGACCGGCTCTCAGCCACTCAATCGCAATTTATAATTGTGCGAGTGACTCCTGAGTGGTCGGGGGCCAGCGAGCCGGCGGCCGGGGCCCTTGTGGGGACAATGGAAAAATGCGAGCAATTAATAGCAGGACTCGTTCGCCGACGACGCGTGAATACATAATGCTCGATCGCGACAGCTCCGGTGTGAGGTCATAACTTACGGCCGCCGGTAAATTCACCGGCATTTTACTCGACTGTCCGCATCGATGAAGAATGCCGGCTCCCCGGCCGACGACGTTAACGCAGGGTGTGTACACCATTTCCCGCTGGAAACCGCAAAGTGCGCATCGGCAGATCTTCATCAATCTTATTTATGAGCCCGGGGGGCGAACGGCACTCGGCACTCGGCACTCGGGCGTGTTCGCCCGGAGACCAACACGGAATTGCGGTCGCGTCGCGGAGGACGTTTTTCGGGAGTATTTAAGGCTGGGGGGCTCGGAATATTGAAAAGGGTGCGCGCTCCTCATTAATCGTCGAGAGCGCGGCCCGCGCCCGTCCGGCCGCAGCAAGTACGATTCCGTCCGGTCCCCTCTGCACGCTTAATGATCGGCAAGAAATCGCTCGGCCTCTCTTTTTGCCCGGCGACAAATGGGAACGTGTATTAAGCTTACACATCGATTATTGCGCGAAATGTTAGGTGAAAAAGCCGGCCGGGCCGGATCGGCGCGCCGGGCCGGCGCTCTTGTCAAATTGCTCGGCGTTCGGTTCTTGCGTCGGGCGATGATGTCGCAAGGAGAGAACGATCGTTAAAACGGCGCAAGGTTCAAGCGGAAACGAGAGGGCATGTTTAATAGACCAGAAGAAAAGGACGTTGATGGCCGGGGAGTAAGTAGGCGACCCCGAAGGAAGTGGAATTGGGCCGAGTGTCGCCGGATCAGCCGGGGCAAACGGGCAAAGGTATTGTCCATCGGAATTCCATTGAGGCGAGCTTGATGTGTTTTCCTGGTTAATGACACCGCGGGTCGGACTGCTTTCAGTCCAACGACCAGGCCAGGAAGGAACTGGCGGGCCGGACGCATGGAAGGCCAGATCGCCGCAAGAAATTGTATCCCCATTTCTTCAGAGCGAAGACGCATAATTGCTACTCGATATACACGCGGTTTCTTCGCTTCATCCTCAGATTGAAAGCGCACGATGATTGAAGCCCCTCGTTTTTCAACGATCCATCCTCCCCGCCGCACGATAAGAACGTGCTAAGTGGAAGAAGCGAATGTAGCCTGGCTCTTTCTTCCCCATGAAAACTTGTGTCCACACGATGCTGGTGCGCGCAAGTCCGCAAGTGTTCATCGATCAAGCTACCTGCCATTCCGTTTTTCGTACTCGCTCGAGCGTAAAATATCAGGTTGCAAAGTAAATTCAAAGTTACCCGCGTCCGATCTTGATGCGAAGATGACTCGGCCGATACTGTCGATCCAACTGGGCCATTTTTCCATTTAGCCATCGAATGCCGACGCTACCGCTTAGGATTATCCAACTTCTCTCTCCAATCAGTTGGCAGGACCACGAGTTCTCTCTCCGGCCTGCTGAGTCGGCCGGCTCGTTACAATTAGGCATGTGTGCAAGAAGGCGCGCGCGCGCACGATGAAACCCGGCGATAAACGACTTTTTACAGGACCAATTCCAACCGCGCACGATTTACACAGGCACATATGTATAGACGTAGACAAGTTGGACCGAGACTTTCTTACTGCTGTCATCCATTAGTTTTGCCACGTCTATTAAAGCAAAGTAAGCCGGCTCGACTGCACTTGACTCTTTTCCACTAGCGTCGCCGCATTAATGAGTAGGTGCACCAGCTGAACACGCTTTAATCTGGCGCAGATCGTGCGCGAGTGGCCGGCTGTCCTCTTAAATCGAAGGCTACTTTATCAGATTTTTCCCCGGCGACCGGTTCCCTTCTCACTTCTTTTTCCCTTGGCGCGTTCGGAGCGCGCGGCGTCCGTCCTTTTCCCGGGAAAGGCAGCATCGCTTATGTATCTCAAGGTCGATCAACTTTTGATTCGTGCCGCACTCGCCGGCGTGCTTTTCCTTTTTCCCTTGGCTCGCTAATAATCCACTTTGATCGCATAACTTGGCCCAGATACGCCGCGCGCCCGTGCGTCGCGCGCGTTTCCTAGAGGCGCTCGTCGTCGCCGTGCTTTTACGCCGCGGCCAATTAACGGCGAGGGGCTTGTTATTAGGTGACCGTGAATGCGCTAATAACAGCTCCGGATTATCTCCGCTGGATCCACTTGTGTCCGCCGGGGGGAAAAAAGCACTACCGTTTCTGGCCCCGTGTTTGCCCGGCGATGATGTGTGTGTTGATCCTTCAATTGGAAGGTGTCGATGTCGGAGGTTTCTTATTGGGCGAGCGAGGCCAGGGCGCCGCCCGGCCCTACGGGAGGTCGGGACATTAATCGCACCCGTTCATAATTTGCCTGCGAGCCATATATTTTCCCCTGCGATCACCGCGAGCGCGCGTCCTGTCGTTGGGCCGAGATCGAGAGCGACACGCTCGTAGACACCATACATTATGGGGTGGCGAGCGCGAGCGCACGTGCCTCTTATGGAGAGACGGACGCGGTTTCTAGATGGGTATGAGGTTGTTTGCTCGGGATCCGCTACCGACAGGATCCACTACTCTCGCCGGACATACGCAAACCACTTGGAAGCCACGACATCATAAACAACATAGCATTAGGAAAATCGATTTAGTTACTCTTGAAACCCTCAATGAATTTTCCCCCAAGTGTTGTCGTACTCGAAAGCGAAACACTACACTGTTTTATGAAAATCGTTTGACACTTTTGCCGAGTAAAGTTTACAGTATACAAAAATTGATATTTCGTTGAACCATAAAAAGTCGAAATCCCGCGGTCTCTACAGACCAATAAAACTTATGAATGATTGTTGAATAAACTGAGCTACGAATTGCTAAAAGGTTTATAAATAAATTTCAATGATAATGGCGTCTCTCGATGTGCCTACCTCGTTGTTTAGTCTCTCGAGTTCCGCGAGCGTCACGAGCGCGGCTTCAATCTTTTCACCCATAATTCGCCCGATCCTCATAAATCGCCGGCTCGCCGCGCTGGTAATAAAACCGAAACCTCACGCGAGCTACATCTTAGCCGAACCGCGCGACCGTGAAATCACATCGGGCTCGCGCACGTGCTTTTCGAGCACGCACCACTACTTACCGCGTTCTGCGCGATCCCGGCACCGATTTGAATATCGGAAAAGCCGCGGTCTGTCGTTTGCTTCGGCCGCGCGGCCGTGAACGAGCACTCTAATCACAGAGTGTGCGGAGAGCCGGGAATATTGCGAGATCGCTGCCAATTGAAAGTGTACCAGAGAAAAAAGAAAACCAGCTGGCGACCGTCGAGTATAGTTCTCCCCGAAGGTTTCACGAATTTCCACCACCACGAATCACCGTTCCTGACAAGGTACTCTAAAGGATTGGAGCTTTTGAATAAAAAGCGCGGAATCCCGCAAAGTCCAGTGAGGCTTGAACCGCTGACGTCGGCCGTCGGGCCCGCGCTAGCACGGGCCCCTTTAATGAGTGCGCATTGAGGTGAAAAGCGGCGCAAACGCTGTGAAACGGGTTAGCAGCGGTGCGCGGTGTATATTTATGGTTTTTAATATGCAGGAAGAGCTGGAACGGGCTCGGCGCGGGGCCTGGGTTCTCGCGTCTACATGAGCATAGAGGTGAATATGGGCGCACGAGCATATCGGCCAGGTTTAGTGCCAGGTCGGTGGCCCGTGGCTTCGTCTACACGTTTATATTATCCTCTCTGCCCTCCTCTCGAGGCTCTCGCGCCGGCCACGATTCTTTATCGTTTCGATAATTAAGTGCGATGCGGCCCGGCATTACACTCGAGTACGTGGCTTTACTTGCCGGTGTGTGGCAGCCGCTTCCACGGGATTCGCACTGGCATGCTTAATTTCGCACACCCGTAAGAGCAACTCTCCCCCCTTTCCCCCTGGCCAGCCCCCGCTGCAACTCACTGTCTGCGGATCTTCCTCTCGAATGTTGGACTCCTCTTCCGTCGAGCCCCTCTCTCCCTCTCTCTCTCTCTCTCTCTCTCTCTGGCGGTGGGGGGAGCGGGGCGAGGGCAGTAATTTAGCCGGCGAGCTTTCTCACCTGCGCCGAGCGATAACCCCGAGCGGTGATTTTTCTTGCTGGCCGAGAGTCCCGCGACGACTATGTTACGCCGGGCCATAATTTATCAGACGCGCGAGGAAACGGCCGCGGACGGGCCGGCGCTATCAGCGCGGGCTGCGCGAGCGGAGTGCTCGAACGATCGGGCCGGAAAAAGGACGGTCGATCGGCGCAAAGAGGCGCGCTCGTCCGCCGATCGTTCGACAGGATTTCTGTCCGATCGCCGGAGAGTCGCTCGATCGTCGAGCGTGCACTTTGCTTTGCGACACGCCGCGATACTCGGAGATCGAGTCGATTAGCCGGGCGCTGAAGCGGCCGATAGCGCCGATGCTTATTAATGCGAGTGAGTATACCGACACTTCGGCACTCCCGCGGCGAGAAAACCCCGTAGAAATCGCGCCATTAAGTCGGAGAGCCTACTCGCATAGCTGGGCACCGGCTATTCGAAAGCGGCGATCGCATAATCGTAAATTTGATTTCAGGAAACAATGCGCGCGCCCGAGAGGCCCGCGCCTCCTCGCGCGCGAACGCGCGTTCCACTTCCATCTCTTGTACGTTTCGTTGCTGCTCGCCTCATTCTCTCTCTTTCTCTCTCTCGATCGCGGCTATCGCTGCATATTGAACTGCCCCGGCACTGGATTACGTTGCGGCGCGCTCTGCTCGTGATTGAGAGTTTCCACGGGTTCCGGCCGGCTCCGGCGACCTCCTTAGATCCTACAATGCACAAAGCACCCGTGCTCGTGGAGAAAAATTCGAGCGAGGGAGAGAGAGAGGTGGAGAGCGAATGAAACGGATAGACAGATCCTGGACAGGATGATTGCCTTGGCTTGGAATCATTATGACTGTTTAACGACTTTGTTCGGAATTTGGACAAATATGCTCTATACATATCATACAATTACGGCTTGTGGCCCACTAATTCTGTTATAGATCTTAACTTTGAATCCAATCATATGAAAAAATCATGAATGCACCGGGATCTGGGAGTTTCGACAAATCGACAAAGTACAACACTTTTTCGATTTTTTGAGGGTTCCCTGATCCCGAAACTTTCACAATTCACCAATTAGAGCCTAGAAACTAAGACTCAGGAAGGAATTAGCGACCCAAATGGGGTATTCCGACTATTAATATCTGTAATAATAATTAAAGCATCATCTATAATGATCCATAGAAACCTGCTTGTGATTAGTGATTCCAAGCCAAGTGAAGCCTGCACTAATAAACGCGCAACTCTTTTATGTTATAAACTTTTAGGGTGTGAAGAAATGGATTCCGGTCCTCGAGGTACTTAATAAACACATCGAGTTACGTAATAACAAATCTTACAAGTTCTTTCATCGAAGCATCCGCTCATCAACGTCCAGCGTCGCTAAATGCAGAGAGGCTAATTAATCCCTGGCCTGCATTAATATTCCAACGACGCACTCGTTGCTAATTAGAGAGTGTCGGACAGAGACAATTGGCCGTCGTCGCCATCGTATTATGCTTATCAGCGCTTACAAGCTCCGGTTATCGGCGCACGTCGAAAAGGGCCGCCCACGTCGTACTTCATCCGGCGAGGTGACAATGTCACGCGCCCGCACGCCTCTAATGGTTCTTTGTTGTTCGCTGGCGATACAGTTTTCTTTCTTTTTTTTTGCACCGGCGACCTCTGGTCCAGTCTGTCTCTGTCAGATGGGCGTCGTCAGCTGGGCAGTCGTCCCCTTCTGGCCAGTGGGACGCTGTCATACCGTTAGCCGCTCGCGCGGGATAATTTATTTTCAAAGGCGAATACGACTCGTCTAACGACTTCTAGTATTCAGGAGGTCCGCTCCGTTTCCGCATTCAGAAGCGCGCCCTCGCGCGCCTCTGCGGGAGCGACGGAGACGGCCAATGGACAGAAGCAATCATTCGGATGCCACCGGCGCGTTTGCGATTTTTCGTGACCGATGACACTTGGGATCAATTCTGGTAATTGGTCGGATCGCAGTGGGCCGCCTCCGCGAATCCGTTCGACTATCGCCGATTGGAGACTCGAGCAATTTGCAGCCACCTTTCATCCTGCGGGCATAGAATCCGGGCTTTAATTGTAAAAGGGTGCGACTGGCATAGGAATCGGCGCTCATTTCCGAGCGTGTTTTACGGCCGAGTCTGCTGGGATAAATTCGATGACTCCGAGAGTTTTATAGTTGGCTCGGCAAGCGGCTCACGGTGTGCTGACGGAGCGGGCCGGACGCTCGGCCTGCCCTCGCCAAGCTAAATAAATGCGACGTAATGAATTGATTTATTGAATCGCGCGCTTTTCCAACGGCCGGCCGCGCGGCTATTAGTCATTAATCATCGTGCGCTCGATGCGTATTCGCCGCGGTGAAATCAGCCATCAATAATGCCGGGGCATCGAATTCCGCGGGCTCGCCGACTCCCCCCCTCATTAAAAGGGAGCTCTAGCCGCGCCGACATACTCGGCGAAAACTGCGCCTCCTCCCATTAACACGCGCCCGCCTCTCTGGAATTCTACGCAACTGTTTCCAGCGGGCGGCTTTGTCGACGCTCGACGGCCGAGGAAAAATTGGAGGCATCGACATCGATGGATACCCCGCGACCCGCCCGTAATAAAGCAGGGATTTACCTCTTCCTGGCGATAAATCGCCCCGGGAAATCGGTGGCGACGGAGAGGAGAGTTTATGGCATCTGTTAGCGAGTGCCCGTGATCTCCGAATCCCTTCGAAGAATGATATCCGACTTTCTCTCTTACCGGGCGGCTCGTAAAATGCCGGGTTTCATGTAAAATTGAAGCGAGCGGCGTCGCCGTCCCGTTAACTCCACCGCCGATATACATTTCGCTCGATCCTGCCAGGAGAGCGGCGCGCACTGCGCCGCGCGGAGATGACCGCGAGAGGATCGATTATGCACTTGGCATCGAGTGCTCACCGGCAACACGCGTTTTCGCTTTAAGAGCCGCGCGTTGTAATTGGACTGGCGGATAAATTGCAGGCATACCGCGAGCGGTGTCTTCTGCGAGGGGATACTGCCGCAGTCGCCGCGTGCCATCCTTCTCTCCTTGGACACAAAGTCAAAGTCAAATGCCGGGCTCTGATCGCCCGCCGAGAGCGCGCGAGCGAACGCGAGCGAGAGAAAGAGAGAGAGAGAGAGAGAGAGAGAGAGAGAGATTCTCCTCTCTCCAGGCCTTATTTAAGAGCGACGGGGCAGATAAGAAATTGACCAGCGAGGCTACATAATGAACAGAATGCGTCGACCTACATGCATTATAAATTACGGCGGGTAACTCCCCGAATCTAAAAAAAGCTGCCTTCTCGAGTGGCCGAAAAATTGGCCGCCCTGGAAACAGTACTCCTTCACTCTATCTAGTAATAAAAGGCCGTGTTGGCGCGCGTGTATGTGCTGCTCGCCAGGTGTACACCGCGTTGCGAAGTGTACCGGAGCGGCCCTCGGGCTAACGGAACACACACACGCACACACACACACACAGACACTCGATGCGAAATTTAGATCGAACGTTCGATCGAACTCGGCCGATTTTCGCTGTTGCCCCGTTTCGGAGAGAGAGAAGAGAATTCTGTGTGTGTGTGTGTGTGTTTATGTGAGAGCTTGTGGAGGGAAGGGAATAAACGTTGGGAGGAAAGCACCTCGGTGCCGGTGCTTGTGGACCGCAGCACTTCTCGGGATTCCCCGGGTACGTACGGCTTGATAGCCGTTGTCGGCTCGGATTTCGTGGACGGCAGGTACACGGCCGCGTGTCAGTCTCTCGCCGGGAAAGAGAAACTCTGCCGGCCGCTCGATTAAAGCCTCCTTCCAGCGAAATCGATTCAGGTGCACTACCTACAGGGTGATGCGGATACCTGTGAATCTTCACTGTCAACATCGCCCGTCAATTATCATTTTTAACCACTCCGCACTTCTCATTCATTAATATTATATTAGAAATATTGTTTGCCGAGCGTTCCAGGCGAAATTGGATATTATTCGAGAGACCGCGCGGGCGAAATAATTATTTTAATTAGCCACTCATGTATCCGCACCACCCTGTACATACGTGTTTACGCAGAGGGCCGGCCCGGAGAGTTGGCTCGCAAGGAAGGAGCGCGAGGGCCTCGCTCGAAAATCTGCGGCGACGGAGTTGCACCGCACAAGCGTTTCCCCGAGGTGTCGGGGGAAACCAGATCGATTAAAAGTCAAGCTCGATCGCGCACTCGCCAGTTTACCGGTAATCGGAGAAGCCCTGTTAATATTGGCGAGCGCCCCCCGGGTTGCCCGATCGGGTCCGAGTGCTTTCCCGGCGTTTCCCTGCGAGCTCTCTTTCCCCCGAGGACTTGTAGATGACCAGCGAGGGAATGATAATAGGGGTGTGGGAGCGGTGGTTTCCTCGACGAAACTATAATTCATCGAAAGTATCGTTGCCAAGGCTCCGGTTAGCCGTGGGGCGCTCGAAAATGTTGGCGCAATCGCCAGGTGGATTTCAATGATGAATGGTTGTGTCTCAGCGTTCTCGCGTCGACTCTCACGGATGGACGCGCGCTCCCGCAAAAACCCCAATCGACGGCCGCTCGTAATTGCATCGAGCTCGCCTCTTATCTTCACCATGGGTGCAGCCCAGCCGCCTGTTGCAACAATGTTCTCCAGGTTTTCTCCTCGCTAGACGCGGCGCCGAGTTCTCTCTACCCGTGGGCCTCCCACCCTTGTCCCACTTTCAGCAGGAAAGATCCCAACTTCCGATGATGTCTGGGTCGATCGCCGTTCCCCCATAGCTAATCCGTCGCCTGGTATTTATTGGCGGCGCGGGGCAGGTGTTGCCGACAACTGACTCTCGTTCGCCGAGAGCCACGACACGGACGCTTCAGGCCGATTGACAATTATCGTTTACGAGTGCGCGACCTACGCCGGCACCGCCTCCTGACCTTTCGACGCAGCTGAGGGCTCCGGTTACTTAACAGAGTCGTGCAATTTACACGTCGCTCCGCCGCTGTAGCATTACGGTGCCCCGTGCCCGGGGGAAGTCGGCATTCCTCCACGATTATTGCACGATCACCCCTTATCAAAAGTGTGCCTGCCAGTCCCGAGTCCCGAGAGCCAATGGCGCGCCGATACTACTGTCGCCGGTCTCCAGCTCGCTCTCCCGCTTCTGGGGGTAGAGACACATGTGTACACAGAGCGCATGGACGCAAAACCGTTTCTATAAAATTATGATGCTTGGCACGAGAGATCGGCGAACCAAGCACTGAGACGCGAGGAATGCGATTAGATACTCGCATTAGTAATTCGACCCTTTAACGATAAGTGGCGGCTGCCTCTCACCCGAGATCCCAGTGTCTTACTGACACGGTGGAATATCGTAAACGACGTATCCTACTATTTCGAATGATTGTTGCTCTCGAGAGCCCGCCTGGTTAAACGGATCATTGCTCGAAGGCCGCAAGCGCTCTCGCGCGGTCCACACCTTTTTTTTCGCCCCGGCGGAAAAAGGCTGGACATACTGAGAGGAATCTCTAATGGACGGCGGTGTCGTCTATTTTGCTATTAGAGTGAATGTCCCTTAGAATCCAGGATGCAGGTGCACGCGGCTGTGTTCTGGCCATTGAAACGGCATCACCGAGGAACGCAATCGCTTTCGAGCCCGGCGCAATCAGTGCGCCTCCGAGCGGGCAGCGCGCGTGCTGCCCGAGATTAGCATAATACTTTATCAACTCCCCAGCCGTGGAATATCGTTAATAACGCAGTCACGTTGCGGCAGACCGTACCCTTTCGGCGTGTGTCCTTCTCGGCGCTCGCTCTCCGCGCTCAAACCGCCGGCGCGCAACTATGCGCACACACGCCAACTCCCTGCCGTCCCGAGCAGTCCCGAGACGGCTGTGCGCTATGAGTATGCGTCTGCCATTTTTTCCCCCGACACATGGTATTTATGTTCCGCGGGCCGGCTCTTGCCACCTTAGAATAAGTAGGTGGATAATTGCGTTCCGCAGCGACTGCCAGAGAGAGAGAGAGCGCGCGAGTCTGTCGATAGACGCGGTGGAAGCGGCGCAAAAAGTTAATCATGCGTTGCCCACCGGCGTTGATTATTTTGCCAAGCTGATCACCATTTTCCAGGCCGAGTCGAATCGACGCAGTATGAACTCGCACTGATAACGACTGCGGAGTCGCAAAGAGAGCTTTTTGCGCGGCGCGACAGGAAGCGAAAAAAAGACGGTGATGATCAAGTTAAACCTCCCCGGATTAAAGTCGGCCACGATCGAGTGGCGCGCGCCGACTTTTTGTTGTCGCCGGGCTTATTATACTCGATGAAATGCAGGAGTCAGCATCGATTTGAGCATGCTTTACAAGATAAGCGATATGTAGCTTAGCCTGGAAAGATAAACGAGCGGCCGTTCACTCGCTCCGAGTATGACAAATAATTTGCCAGGGATAAATGCATCGGCTCGGACGCTAGGCCTCCTTTTACGCAGGATCTACAGTGTATCCTTCGACAAATTGCATTATCCCGCTCGCCCGACACAAGGAAGTGATCCGGGTCTTTCTACAAAGCGAGGGAAAGGGAGGAATGCGAAGGAGGCGAGTCCTCCAGGATAAAGTGTTCTCGCGGCAATCGCTGGAAAGCTCTCTCTCCCAGGAGTTTGCTGCTGAGGTCGATTTCCATCGAACTCACGTAGAGGCCCAACGCTTGTCCGAACATGACTGGCCGTGTCACCGCGCGCACATGCGCGCGCCCGCAGCCGCGGGAGTGCGTTATGTGCGCCATGGACAATTTGTCTTGATTGTGTTGCAAAGTCGTTAACATACCTGGGTTCGATAAATTTCTAGCCGGCGCAGTGCTCAGCTACGAAATCCCCAACACCACCGGACCACCGCTTGTGCGTGTCTAATGGGGAAGGGCGATCGGATTACACGTTAAATTGTTCTCCCAGGCCGAGTGTCTCGCGTGTAATTGTCTCTGATTTGCATTGCACCGCGCTCGCAGCTAGCGCGAGAGGGAAATCGCACGGGGCACTTGCGAATCTCCCGTTTCCACTGAGAATCATCGCCTATGGAGATTTCTTCTCGCGCATCAGCGCCGCTGCCTGATTAATTGGAGGCCCCGCTTTAATTGGTTCACGAATTAATGTAAATCTAATGCAATTTCAAGGATAGTCCCGCGTCCACGTGCACATCCTGGAGCGCGTTTGATGGATCCGCAGATTTATTGCTGCTTATGAAGGCTAATGCGAGTTTCGTGTAGCCGGCGCTCGCTCCGCGTGATTTACTATCTTAATAGGACACGACGCCACTGAGTTTCGATCGTCCCGCCCAGGATCGCTCACGTGCGTGTCATCGGTCTCCGAGGTCCGATCCCTCGGAATCAACGCCGTGACTCAAACTCTGCCGAATTCCACTGGCTCGAGAAAGAGAGAGAGAGAGAGGGACCAAATCGACTAACATCAAGCGGAGAATCGGCCTGAATAAGCCGCTGGTTTTAATAAGTCTTGCATAGACACGTCATCATAAATAGTTTTAGAGGGCCGTTAAGCCGCGCAATTGCAACGTGGCCGCATTAACGAGGCTGGGATGAGAGAGGCCGAGAGCGCACTCGCAATCAGGAGTGTTTAATCTCTCGGCCGGAGCGTGCGGCCGATTGGCCGTTTCAGGGATTGCGTAAGTCGGCCGTAATAAAGGGTGGATTTCCTTGGAGCGTCGTAAAAAGCGAGTGCGATGCTGCGATGTTCACAGTGTTCACACGCGCTTCCCACGGGGGGACGAGTCATCGGCTCGAGAATCCTCTCTCGCGCACACGCTAACGGCGTGTCCCTCTCGCGATTGCCACGAGCGTTCATTAGCACCCGATCTCGAGCGGCCAAGGTTTAACTCTCGCGAGTCTATACCTCGCCGGGCCCCGATCTCCTATCTCCTTTGGAAATCGATTATGCGGTCTCACCCATTCGGCCGCGCTCGCGTGTAATGCATCTCGTTACGGGGAAACGCCGATCGCTATTAATCACCCTCCCGTGCTGCGAGCGCTCTTGCAACGTTCACCACGAAAACTCCCGGGAAAGAGAATAGAGAGGGGGCCAGGGCGATAGCTGGAGAATTGAAACGTACACCTTTGACACACTTTCTACGGGTGTATTGTGAGCCCGCCGATACGCTCCCACCCACCCATGGGAGGAGGAGGATGCATGCGCCCGTGTCGGGCTATTTGTGCGGGTAAGCGAGCAATTAGTCAAATCTCCTGATCGCCCTCCGCGCGCCGTCTTCACGGTGTCCTTTGGCCACGTCGGAATTTATGGGAGCAGCCTTTCTAGAGTAAGCTTAGCAGAACATCTTACGCAGATTAGACGCACGTGTCACGCGTTGTACAAGCACGATTTCTTGCTCGTGCTTGCTCTTTCTTTAGCCTTTTTCCTTTCTCCTCTATATTTATGACGGCACTTTCGACCGCGCGCGCGCGCGGCCGCGAGCTGGGAGCTGATCTTGTCCGGCTGCTGAAAGTGGACCGCAGCGGAGTGGCACCTCGCCTTTTAACAGAGCCCGGTGCGATAATTCGGTAATTTTGTGAATTGGAGGTTGGCAGTTTTTTGCAGGGGATTGCTGGGTTCGCTCAAGTCGGCGCGGTTCACCTGGATTATGCAAAGGCGTCAATGCTAATTTGATAACGATCCCCGAGCCACCGGAAGGCGACCGGTTACGCTCGACACCCGGTATAAGCGCAAGGTGGTCGGCCTTCAGGATTAGGTGTATTTTACAGAGTCGCGAGTGTGCCGAGCGCACACGCGCGGTTAGCAAACATTTTATTTAACCTGCTAACACTGCTACTAACGCTGCGTCAACGTTTGTTTTCTAATGGCTCTTTCATGGGACTCGGCTTTGTCCGGCCGGACATCGAGAATCCTCCGGACATTTTTCAGTATCGACCTCTGGAGCCTCCTCGCCATTCAGCCATGATTGAGTGATGATGTCTCAATAGAAACGCGCGAGGCTGCCTGCCAGTCGCGACCAGTTCTCACATCTCACACATCGCGTTAGAAGGAGAATGTTTCAATGTAGAGTTTTCTCTCGACTCGTCGCAGCATTTCGGCAATTTCACTTTTTTATTAGTCCACCTGAGTGCCCGCTCGAAATCGGCCGGGCTCTAATGACACGGGCGGCTTCCGGGGTTGTAACGGCACTTTACGAGTTCGACGAATTCCTTCTCTCTTTGCGAAGAAATCATTAGCTCTCCATCATTTTTCCAGAAACCAATACGGACTAGATTGTCTCCGACCGCGTTCGGTGAACAGAATTCACCAGATAGAATCTCGTCAGGATGGCGGACTCAAAGATTTCAGTCGTTCGTTAAAAATCAAAAAGGCGCTGCCACTGTTGTTAGGGCGTCGATGACAGAAGTGGGGACATTGGGGAGATTTTTTGATTTTATTAGTGGAAATGCATGAAGACCGTAAAACCCCATGACAGCCCCATGAAATATAGATCAAACCATACTCCTATTATGTCAATATTTGGGCCTTGGGATCCTAATCTAGACCGGTCTCAGGCTTTATACAAAAAATTGTATGGTGTTTTGATGGGGTTATATGGTGGTCCCCCACTATAAGTCTTTTGGATACCAATTGATGCATTTCCATCATAAAACATAACAATTTTCTTAATTTTCATATGTATGTGAAATTACCGTATAATTACCGAAACATAAATTAGCATCGAATCTCTTCCAAATCTTTGATCCAAAAGCGAGAGAGGGCGAGGGAGAGAGGGGATTGCGTGCTCCGGCTGGCGTAACTGTAATACACCTCCTTGATTCATTCACCTTGCCGCGTACTCGAGCCACTCTCTTTGTCTTGTCGCGCCGGCGACATTGTATTTCCTGTCGATGCCACTGGACGTATAATCAGTATCTATCCAGTGCCCGCTCGCCGGTTGCTTGCCACGTTGCGTCACTAACTACGGATTGTCTTTAACGTGCGTCATTACCAGTTACGCACGATTAACTAAGTCCGTAACAATCGAGGCCACATCTCGAGGGGTTCGCCGTATATCGGGCGCCGTTCCCGTAGATTAAGGATCGATTTCCACGCATCCGTGAGGCGTCAGTGTCGCATCCGCCCGTTTTCGCGATAGCCTTACGTGCATCGCTCTTTCGTACTCTAATTAACGCATCATTGCACTGAAGCAAACCTCTCAACGCTATCAAACTCAAACTTCGCGAGAAAAGAGAGGCAGGCTCGCGAAGTCAGCGAAAAAACAGGCGAAATCGGAGCGAAGAAGACATCGTAGTCTGATGGACCTAGAACGGCAGGTGGGCGTCTGCGAACTAGTCCGAAGCGTGTTCTCTCCTTTTTTCGAGCGGCCTGGTCCAGCCAGGTGGTCGAACCCCGAGTGCAATGACAGGGCCGGCCACGCACGCACACGCACACACAATGTTCCTATTGACTCCTCCTGATTTACGAGCGCGCGTCACGTTTCGCCTGTTGTGACATTAGGATGAAATATATTTGCGTGTCTCGTGGTGGGCGGGTGGATGCGGGCAGCCGAGATTCCTCCGCTCGAGCAGCGCCGGACTGTTCATCCGCTCATTCCGGGACTAGACGCGCACTCTTTTAATTGGCCGATTCATGGGTGACAGGCAGACAGCCAGACAGAGTACATATTGGCGGCAAAGGAGCGTGCCGAAACTCGGAGAGCTCGAAACTCGGCCGTGGCCGGAATTCTAGCCACGGGTGTCGGCGGCTCGCTCGCTCGGACCTTGCGAAAAGTTATACAGACGCTGCGCTCTCTCTCTCGCAGATGGACTTCCTTGTTCGCATCGTCCCGTTATCAATGGACCAATCGCTGAAACCTGACAGTGATTTATCGGGCTGACCTCCGCGCTCCCCTCTGCACCCGGGGTATACGCCCAGGGTCGGGAAAGTACGTATTTGCCATTTTTCTCGCTACCTATTCGCTGATTTCCCGATATCCAGCGATAGTACGGCACGCGCGGCTGCTTTGGAGAGTATTTGGCCGGCATTAGAGGTTCGGGCCGCGCCCCAATCCCTATTAAATCAAATCGATGGCCCCCATTTTCAACGTCGGGCTTTTCAGCCGCCGGCCGCCGGCCGCCGATTCAGCGAGGCCTCCTCGTTAGCCTGGCAAATTGCTTTCCCGCTGTTCGTTCCTCCGCCGAAGTGATTTATCGCACTAACCCGCGCCCCCGCCCAACTCCCCCGCGCTCGCGATCTCCTTCACTGTCCCAAATAACCAAAGCTCGTGTAATTATTTATTTTAATTGCACAATAATTAAAACTCTACACGTGTATCGAGTGTCAGTGAAAGGCCGGACTTCGCGTTCGAGTTCCGAATAAATTCGACAATGTGTCCGCGAATGATCGACTTGGCTATCATTGCGCATCATCGGCTAGTTTGATGACGGTCGATACCGTTCAGTGTTGCGCAATATCGCGCTAGTATAAATTACGAAGCTCTTTCCCTAGCCGCAGCCGGTGCACAGACTGGATGCTGCCCGCGTGGACCGTCCGATTGTAATGTGGTTCGATAAATCTCAATTAATTATCGCATTTTCCGCTAATGAGCGGCAGCGCCGACGGCGCCGGCCTGCCAGGGGGAGGTCGGGCGAGAGGGTTTTTCAAGTAAAAGTGGCCTTCTCAGCTTTCTCGCGAAAGATCGGCGTCGCCTTTTATTCTTAGTGGGACAGGATACATCATTGGCGGAGACGTAGGAAGAGGGCCGGACTGCCTCTTCCTCCGGAGGCAGACGTATCCCCACGTGTGCCGCCACGAGTGATTTCGCCAGGGCAGACTCGCCATCGGAGGAAGAAGCTCGGTGCAGGCGCGGCTGGTGAGCTCTCTCGAGCGGTTCCTCTTCCTTAAGTAGGTCTCGGGAGCGAAGGAAGAAGGAAGTCGCAATCGGCGAGGGAGCGAGCAGGATGCAGGTGCTCGTGAGGAGGTGAGGCAGGAGCGGGGCCAGTAGGACAAAAAGCTCAGGGGCAAAAATTGCGGAAACGTGGGCGCGCACCGAGAGAATGAGAGCGAACCAGCTCCAGACAAACAGGGGAAACTTTCCCCTCTCTTTCTCCCCGGCACGGTGCTTCTTCTGCGTTCGACCGTGACCAATAACTAATGCAATCGTCCGCGGGATTAACAAGCGAGTGCGGTTCGCTGCTCACCTGCGCCCGAGCCTCGACGATGTCGGACTTGTACTCGCGTGTACATCTCCCTGGTTGCTCTCGGTGCAACTCCTCTCCGTCGGTGTGCGCGCGCACCGGAGAGCTGTGGCAGAGAGCTCTGGACCAACGTTTATGCCGGCATCCGTGTTACGACAGGTGCGCGAGATGCACCCCGTGGAAAGATCGATTTTTCCTGCCACCGATTACACTGGCCGATCGAGCAGATAGCAGAGAGCGCCGACACGCTCTCCCTCGCTTAAGCCTGCAGCCTCCTTCTTCTCTGACTAATGACCGCCCTGTTCATTACGCCGGATCATAATGAATCAGTTCCTACCCTCGGCTCCGCCGCTCGCCTGTGCCTCTTCCTACTGTTCCCATGCTGCGATTAATAAGAGTACCTGCCGATCGCTTTATCACCTCGATCAACCCTCCGATTCCAGATTTTATAGTGTAACTGTTTGTGCTGCTCAAGGTATTCTAACGAAAAGGAATTTGCTGCCCTCTGGAAATAATTAATTCGAATTTTCGATAGATCCTCGTGATAATTGCCTCGGGAATCTCGTGTCCTATGCGCAGTGTATGATCGAGGGTTCAAACTCGGGACATTGGTGCGTTCGCAGCGATCGGAGCGCGCGCGCGCGTTCAATCGTTGGAGACGCATGGGTCCCGGCGATGTAATTACAAGATGCAGTAATGATACGAGCGCGGCCTCGAGTAACGAGGGACAGTGCCGGCTAGATCGCCGTCCATCCACCGGCTTTCCGAAGCCATAAATACTGGCTCCGACTCACAGAGCCTCTCGAGGGCTATCGGTGCGCGCTTGTCCGAGCGACTTTTACTAATTCATTGGTCCCCCGGCCGAACGGAAGCTGCTCGAGAGTTGGTGTTCCCTGACAGAGGCGGCAGTTGGGATCTCCTCGCCGCCGGAAGATACACCAGGGAGATAGGAGTCGAGGGGAGCCCCGAGGAAACTGATCGCAGGAGAGACCAGATCGATTTCTATTGGACGTTGGACGGTCCTCCCACAATGCAACATTGTGACTCGCTCTAAAGGGGACTTATGGCGGATGCGCTTTCCTTTGAATTAGAAGGAATCTTTAGCACTGGTATCATCGTAGACTGCATTCAAAGAAACTTCAATTTCTAATATTTTAGAAAATGGTAAATATGTGTTTCTTTATTTTTCAGGGAGAATCTAACTCGAAAATTTTTCATCTGTAACCTTATTGATTTTTGAGATATTGGTATATTCTCATAAACAAATTCACCCACTTCTTCAGCCCCTTAGGGTCGGTATTTCCTAAGATCCTTAATGGGTGTCTAGGTGTCTACTTTCACGTACCTGGCTCAAACGGTTTAAATAGATAATAGATAGAATAACAAGGAGTCATCGCTTCACCGGGACGACCTTCCTCCTCTAAATCATGTGTCGCCGTCAATATTACGAAGCATCGAATAGCAAAACGCTCTTTAATAGCTGGAACTTGGGATGGAGCACATCGTGTTGCTGACAGTGGAGGTTCCTAACAGTTGGGCTGATTTTACGGCGGGTCGGTCGACCTGCAGGGACACCACCGGCTCGCAGGCAACACTTGTCCCGGCGCTTATTAGATGCACACCGCTTTCACCGTCATATAACTTGATTTACGCGATCCATAACTAAGGATGCTCGCGCCGCGCCGCCGCCGCCGCCGCTGAAAATTCGCTCGCGAGGCTCTGGCGAACTTGTGCCGGGGCGCGATTTCTCGGCGATTGGCGCGCCGTGTAAAGTGGATAGTTTATCGAGTAATCGGTGCGATACTCTTCGGTCTCTTCCCGGTCTATGGGAAAACGGTAGTCGTCGGGATGGCGACCAGTCCCGGAATCACCCGGTCGCCCTGAATGTCACTGAAAGTTCTCGCCGCAGAACCGTTTACTATACTTTCCCGGCCGGGAAACGTATTGGCCGGCGGCCTGATTGCCGAGCGTAAATTTCACTACGTCTCGTGGATCCTGCGGCGGAGATTTGCTGCGCCACGGCATCTTAGGCCACCGGTTGATCCGGGAGGCCGACGCTTGGCCCCGAGTCTAATCTCTTTCGAGTTTACATGGAGAAACCTCTTTGACCCCGCTTGACATACTGTCTTCTCGCTTATTTCCTTTCTTTGTCTCTACTTGGCTGATTGCACCACCTGACAACAATACACTCCTCAATGACAATTAAGATTAGACACGCGCCCGATCAATTCCTCAAGCTCTAATTACGAGAAAAGGAGCAAAGGAGAGTGGAGCGCGAGTGCAATCGGCTTGATTCGCTGCGGCGGAAAAGCGAGGAGTTTCGATAATATCTCGGCGAGAGCGATCGCTGAAAGCCTAACAAGAGGCGCGTGCGAATAATCTCACTGGTGCTCGCACGCTCGATCGGCGCTCATTACAGAGCAATCGAATGGAGCGTCCGATGGGCCCTCGAGCGCGTAAACGAAGGCGCGCAAAAGGCCTCGCAGAAGGAGCCGATAACAGTATAAAACTCCCGCGCCACTGCCAATGGGGTGGAGGGAAACCGAGATGGGAGTGGGTTCCAGGCTCCAGCGATGCATAAACTGAAATCGCGCGCTAGTTATCTCTAAGCAGGAATGCTTCTTATGTTTCTCCGTTGAACCGGAAGAAAGTCTGTCCTCCGTATCCATTTATTCCGCCGGCGGTGGCTAGCTTTTGTGTTTGCTCAGCCACGCCTGCGAGTCCCAAGGTGGCCGGGGGGGCTTTCTGGGCCGGGCAGTTCTCTTCTAATACGCTCGATTCCGCGGGCCGCGGCTCGCGATTCCAGGCCCCGCATCATCTGGCGTATCATCGCATTGGCGTCGCTCCCGGACGATCGATGTATCATCCTCTGGAGTCTGGATGGAAGCTTCGCCCTCCGTCCAGTCGGCGGCCGAGTGGGGTCCTCGGGTGGGCAGCGGATCGTTAAAAGTAATTGCGCTTTGTAATGCGAATCGCGTGTATATGTACACACGTATCCCTGATATTCGTTAGCTCGGCCTTAGCGCGGGCGAGCATTGTCTGCCGATTTACCGTTACGTTAATCGTCGCCCGCCTTACTCTCGCGCACCTTGCAGCCCCGCCATTATATATCCTCCCCACCCCCCTGCCGCTTACATTTATATCCGCCGAGATAGAAGGAGATTACACCTGCGCGGGAGCACCTTGCTCTCGCCGGGATTTCAGTGGCTCGGCGCCAATGTCGGCGATGACTGGATGAGTCAGTGCCGGCCTTTTGCCGATTTCGATCGCTAATAGGCAAGGCCAATAAGACTAGCAATGGTAATAATAACAATAACAGAGCGGGCCCAGTAATGGAAGAGCGGACGGGCCTTTTGGCGCGCGCAGTAACGACGACACAACGGTGCCCTATTGTGCGCCCTCCCCTCCTGCCCCCTTGCCGATGCCGATATCAGGCATGAACTAGCCCGAACAATCGAAAACACGAGGTGGAATCGATAGCGCGACCGTCGGCCGTGCGGTGCCGGTCACACTTTGCTGCCTCGGGACATGCCGGACACACCGCCACGCCGCGCCGGTACGTATAGACTCTGCCCCGAGAGAGCCCAGTCACCGTACACTTTTTCCGTCTCCATCGCCCGCGTCTCTTCCTCTTTTTTCCCTCCCTTGAGCCTGGCCAGGCCACCTAAGTAGGTGTACGGTCGCCGACCTGCTAACTGGACATCCTCCACTGTCCTAGACGAAAGAACCGGACGGAGATAGAGAACCGAGCGATCCTCCGCAAGAGACCCGGCCCAGCCCGTTAAAAAAGACCTAGTTCAATTATCCTCCGGCTTTTTTCGGACCTCCTCACCTGTGCCTTTCTCGAGAGCTGGTACACTTAGAGAGGGAGAGGAAGAGAGAGAGGAGCATTCACCATCGAGCACAATGCTCCCGGGTGGGATGATGCACTGACGACATAACGCAACCCGGTGATTAATCGGGCGACACCGGGCGGCTTTGAGGGGCCATTTTTCGCCGGCCCACTATGTCCGCGAGTATAATCGGTGGCCGCTTTGTACGAATTCCCAGTAACCGCGATCTGACCAGCGCCGCGGGATTGTTTGGGCGGAATGCGGCCGGCGGTGCGCAAATCTCCTCGAAAGCATGGGAGGCTTATTGCAACACTCTGGTTAATGTGTGCGGAGAATCGCCGAGGGCGCCTAAGTAGCGGCTGATTGTGTTGGCCGGCTGCTCGGCGACGCACACGTCTCTCGCATTCCTCGATGCGTCCCCGTAATAATCCGCCGCTTTTACACTGCGTGTACGCCGGCGAGTACGCTGGAGTAGACATACTTACGCCGCGGGGCCTTTTTCTCGCCACTCGATACGCGCGGGCGCAAAAGCGGCCCGCGCGCTCTTCCCTTTCTTGCGCTGTTCAGCGCGCGCTTTAATTGTTCCTCGCGAGGTAGCTGTGTCCGTGTAACATTCGGCTTCCATTTTTACGCCCGGTAGTCCGTGTAGCCGACGCATTCCACTGAGTCTTTAAGAGCGCGAGCTCATAGAGGCACTGGCGATCCGCAGCGCTAAATGAAGTCGAAAGTTCCATCCGGCGACGGTTTCTCTTCTCGAGGCTCGGACGCACGCGTGTACACACGCGAGGAGCGCGTGTGTGAGTGCACTTTGGCGGAGTGCGTGTGTGGGAGAAAAATCCTGGGGAAAACGTGGTCGTCTGGCCTGGCTCGGAGAAAAAGGCGGGATTTACCCTCGGGCAGCCCTGTCCCGATGGTGTCTTCCTCGTTTCCGATCCTGGAAGACGCCGCGACGTCGCGACAGCGCGCTCGCCGCGGATGGGACGACACGGGCCGGTGCGTGCCGTCGACTCCAGTCGGCTGGGAGCGAGAGTGAGAGAGGAATAGAGAAGCTGGTTTCACGTGGTAAATGCGCTGCTCCTTCGCGCCAATCCTCCGCCGTGATCTATCTGTCCATCCGTTTAAATCCCCACGGGTCGGACGAGCGTGTACCCCGGCGAGGTACACCTGTTCGAGCGCGAGAGCCTTCGTCCACTTCACCATCGCTTTCATCGCAATTAGCTTGGCCGCAGCATCGCCGCGGCTCCGGCCGCGAAAAGCATGTAATGTCTGTTTAAGGACTAGCGATCTCGTTGGCTGGATTAACGGACTCCCCCGTTGGATTTCACTGTGCGGGAAATCGGCCTCTCAATTACAGCGCGCGGTCTCTCTCTCTCTCTCTCTCACTCTCTCTCGATGGTCGCGCAAGGCCTGGAAGACGCATTTCGAGCAGATCCTCGGACACCCAGTATCGGCTATCGAGATGCTTCCGCGATTCTTTTTTCTCCCCGCTTTGCTTGCCCGTCTTGATTTAATGACGTGCACCCGACTTTCTCCGACGTGGCCTGTCCGCGCGGAGGCTAATCGGCCGGCTCTCCTTCGCCCGAAAGAAGCGTGGCGGCGCGGCAAATATACGAGAGAGCGAGAATCGATTATCGGGGCACGAAAATCTCCCTGGACTAGGCGAACAGTTACGTTAACGAGAGGGGAGCGTGCGCGATGTTGTACCTCCGGAATTAACTCCTCTTCGTCACGTCATTATGTCGGGGCCGCTTGCTACGGGAACGAGCCCTCCCCGGCGCTCATGTGGATCGCTCGTCCCGCCAGCCGAGAAACTCGGTTGCGGAAGATTGCTCCCGATTACCGGGGTTATTGCTTTTGACAAAATTGTTATTATTAGGTCGGCCCGATAGCGATCACGTAAAAGTCGCCCGGGAGAGGTTTCCTCAAACTTTCTAGGCTGCCGACCCGAGTCCGCCTATCATCCCCGCTGCAGGACGCTGCAGGAGAAATCCGCGCGCGCCCACCATCCCACGAGTTACATGGGTGACCGGCAGAATCAGGCCATTGGCATTAGATTATTCCATGGTTCTTGTCAAGGTTCGATTTGTCAATCTTAAAGTCAGGCAATTCTTAGAATGTTTTTGTACCACCACATTTGTTCTTTGCACTTTGAACATTGTTCAGGATTTTGTATACCCCCAACTAAGAATTAATGTTGTAAACAATCATTGTACGTGGACCCATTGGATTTCTGTCCAGTCACGGATTTCAGGATTCTCGACGAACCCCAAACAAGAAAGTCAGGAAAGTCGATGATATTGAGATTGGATCCAGGACAGTACCTCAGGTATAAATCGGAAAAGTTTCTTGTAGGTCAAATGCTCCAGGGTCGATTATTCGAATTAAGGACACGCGGGATATGCCGAGGACGTTTAACCTAACCTGGAGCGAGTCGCCGGGCATACAGGGCTTGGTGCGTTTATCAGTATTATTTAATAAATTGTTGGGTGTCGCGGTCTCGCTAATCCTGTCCGCGAGCGCTGGAAGCGTATGGGCGTTCAAGGCCTCCGGGTTGCGACTCTGTGATAAAAGACTGCCGGCGATAGTCGCTTACTCGCTGTTAATACGCGAATATATTAGGCATTTGTATGCAAATACCGACAAATAAATAAGTCCCCAGTGATAAACAGGTATGATCGGTTTCGCGCGCCTGTAACGGGTGGACTTAAACTGTGTTCAATTCAATGTACGCCCCTCAGGCTTCCGGGAAACGCTAACAACATGATTGCAACAAATTATTCTCTAGAATTAATTCTACATTGCAACATTGCAATCCTGCAACTCGACCAAACCGCATCAAGCTAGCTTTTCGGTGTAAAGATACAAACTCTCAAAAACAGTTCGATTTCACATAGCCAGGATGCTTTCCCTCCCGGAACCGAACAGGCGTCGCTGGTACCTGTGTTCACATGTAGCCTGGTGCATTTGGCGCACCATAAACAACGAGGGATGTCCCGAGACGCGCACGGCCGAGTCATCGAGGCGTGTCTCCTGTCGATCTGGCCAGCAGTTGCTCCATTTCCAGCGGGCGCAAAGTAAGAGTATCTGCACTCTCGTGTCGAGACGATATCGGCCGCGGGCCAGCATCCGCGCATAAACTGGGAAACCTATCGCTGGACGGAACTATCGTGCCGATAGGCGCGCGCATTCCAGCCAGTGCTCCAGCTGCTTTACGAGACCCATAAAGGTCGGGGCGAATACCGCTGTAAAGCTGCCCGGCTTAATTAAACAATTATCGGGAAAAATCGGCTCGCGAGCCGAGCGGCTAAACAGTAAACGGCGCGCTCTCTTCTATTCCCCGGCGTACTCCAGCTGTTGGGATCGCGACGGGAAAAAGGTGCGCGCTTCCCGTGCGCGCCCTCTTGATCGGCTGGCCCGAGAGGCGGCAGCATATCCGCGATATCGTGAGGGGAAATGAAGCGCGATAGAGTCGGCGTGGCACGTCGTAATTGGTGGCGGGGCGACGCTCGACGATTTATCGATGCCCCGCGCGCACTCCACCCGTGGAACAAAGCGATAATATATCAGGATACTCCGTTATATGTGCATCGCGCGTACCGTTATCAAGGACAATTACGTCCACCCCGATAGATATATATCACCAATGAATCGATCGCCTCCGTGGAGGAGAGCCGGGGATCCCGGGGAGAACAGGAACGAAGATCCACCGGAAGTCCTCTTCGACCTTGCATCCTATCAAAACCTCTCCCAGACGAGACGCGTGCAACTTTCAAGTACCACTGTCCCGTTGCTAATCCAACGCTTATCAGGATCATTACCCGGGCAGTGAAGCGCATTTAAAAGCCGAGCAGCGCCGAGGAAAAAGCGCTCACGGCCTGACCGTGTAAGGAGGATGCAGCGAGAGAGGCTGGAAAAATCGGTTTATTCCTAGGGAAAGGAAACGCAGGACTCTCCGCGGAGGCTTCGGTGCATAAAGCGGGAAGAGGCCTACTGAGGAGGCATGGAAATCTCGGGGGCAGCTGTTAAATGCTAATAAAGATAGCTGGGAACATAATGAGGATGAGAAGGACTATTCAGAGCGTAAAGAGACACGCTAAATCAGAGGCACATTAGAACGGTACCCGGGTCTCGCCTCGAATGCGAGGGGCTTGCCTGCGCCTCCGTGCTCTCGCGGATAGCAGCTCCTCGGGTGCGAGGCTCGCTCGGAAATAATTGTTCTTGTCGGCGGGGCGCAGTTGAGGGACGAGGTCGACCCGCCGCGGCTGACAAGGTATTATTCAACGGAATAATATCGTCCGCCGGGTGAATTCGATTAAATGTATGTGTCCAAGTGCGCTTCGCGGCAAGAGAGCGCCTGAGATACGGCGCGGGCCGACCTTTTGCCGCAGCTACGTCGGCTCGCAGCCACAAAAATATTAATGCAGGCATTAGAAAGTTCCGTGCTCCTCGCTCCGTCTGCTCGCCGCGGCTAGCTGCTAGTAGCTAGTATACCTGCACGCTCCTGTATCCATTGGTCCTCGTGTTCCCTTGATCTCATTCGATTATACTCGCCCCTGTGTCGTTCGGATAGTTTTCCAGCCGGTTCATCGGGGATTAGAGCTCGAGTGCGAAAAGGAGGCCTTCGTTTCCTGCCGCCTCCTTAACACTTCGACGGCCGCGCACGCTTCGCTCCTACCGTTCTACCTACCGCGGCTGATTTTTGTCCGGCGCAAAACTGCAAAAGCGACACCGGACGATAACCGACGGGGCTCAGGGAGATCATAGGTGCGCGCGACACGCGAGGGACGCAGTGGGAGTGCGAGAGATAGGCAATCGCGATTCGCGAGTAGAACATTGCAAGAGCGTGCGCGTAGTGTGGGCCGAGTTTTACAAGTTCCACTTCCCTTTATGCAGATGATCGCTCTGAATGGCTCGCTCCGGGTTTATCTACGGTTTCCTGTCTGCCGAGGTTCAATATGTGTATTAAGCTCGGCGTCGATATACTTGTTCATCCTATAGGAGGATCTTCCTCGCCCGAGGAACCTTTTGGTGTAAATTGTAAATCGAGGCAATCTCTGCTGTACTTTGATATCGCACTCGGCTCCCTTTTTTCGTGGCTTTCCCGCTGGCTGGTCGCTGGCTGGTCACTGACTATCGCGCGGTGATCTCAGTCGTTAATTGCGAATAGCGGCATAACTCGGCTATCAGCAGCGGGGCCGATTGCCCGAGAGCGAATTTCTGTGGGGCCGAGAGGTGCGAGGAGCGAGCCACGTGCAATATTATCTGGGCGGGCGCGTGCGATCCCATAATCGGAGTATTAGTGGCCCAGGAAGTGGCGGCGAGTGCGCGGCCTATTGCCGGGGATATTTCGCCGGTGCGGCGTAGACGCGTGTTCCGTTAGACGGGAAGGCGGCCCTGCTGTATTTCTGGAATTGCGGCTCTCGCGATCCCCGATATATCGCCGGGCGAAGACAGAGGCCGGCCTCCAAATCGCCGGGTATCGATCAGGGCCGAGAGCGGGCGCGAGCCTACCAATGCGGATATCCAACCGCCCGGATGACCATTTATCCCGGCTGTCGGGCGCGCACCTTCCGACATGCTTTCGCATCTCCCGGTAGCCGAGCGCTCCTGCCAGAAGGTACCCCGCTTTTTCCCACCTTCAAATCCCTCGGCGGGCGGCGCGATCGGTGGGGCCCAAAGGGAGTGGAGAAAATGTCTTTGATAGCGCGAGTGGTGTGGCTCTCGCAGGTGCCAGCGCATTTCTCCGGCGACCTTTTGCTCCGACGGCTAACAGAGAGCACAGAGCGTGTCTGCGCTGGCTGGCTGGCTGGCTGGCGGCGAGGTCTGCAAAAAGAGTCCAGGCTGAAATAATTATAACGAGCAAAATCCGCCCGAGTGCATTTCTACTTCCCAAGGTACTTACTGGGATCGCTAATGTCGGCCCATTAGCCACGACTCCCGCGCTCCGGCGCAATCCAACGCAATGCAATGCAACGCGCGCTCTCGCCTATCCTTTGCCGAGCAAAGCCGCTGCGCATACCTGAGCGCGATAATGTATTTATCCGCGGCTGTCAGTGCGCCGGGAGTTTTCTGCCGCGCGAGCGGCAACCGCGTTGCCAGGGCGCGTTTCCCATTTTTCGACTGGTCCCCCCGGCGCATTCTACGCGCCGACTACCTGATATGTCTCCCCGACACTGGTTTCGCTCGTGCAATTCCGTCGCGATGGGTTTCAAGGCGCGAGGGCCAGAGAGAGAGAGAGAGAGAGATGGCGAGACGGAGAGGTCTTGTGATATCGTCGGGCGAGCAACGGTGATTGTCGAGGTTATTATGCGAGCTTTGGCGCGCCCACGCGCTAAACAGGGTGGTCGCAGGCCTCCCGGCGAGTAAGCCTAGCCTTCCGTATTTTTGCTGGTCCCCACTCGCCGGAGATAACTTTAGAGAGATGCTTTCGCCTCTAATGACACACCGGTCATTTGAATACAAAGACCGCGGCCCTCTCCGCTCGTCCGGCACACTCTGGCCACTTCTACTCTACACTCGCTCGAGAACTCGTATAGTCCGACTAAAAGCGAGAGAGATAGAGAGAGAGAGAGGGGGGGGGAAGTTGTCGGGGATGAAGTTGTGCCTGTCCGTCTTATAAATTGTTTCTTCGCCTATTGGACTTTGCAAGCGGTCGAACGTGGTCTGCATACATTAGCCGCGGTGCACGTACATTGTACACGCACGGCTCTACAAGAGCGAGCGCGTATCGTGCGAGGCAGCGCGCACGCTGCGGCCGGGCGAGCGGTTTCCAATTCAGATCGTAAATGGATATTGCTATCAATTGCAAAGCGCTCTTTATCTACGCGCGGCGCGCCGATATATCGGGACGCTCGTAAATCTCGCGCGGCATCTCGGAAATCGATTAGCGAGGCAGGCCCGCGCGCGCGCGCGCGCTCGCCGTAATCCACCGCGACTAACAACTACTTATCCGGCTCGAATTCGCTAAAGTGCAACAGGCGTGCGTGTATACACCGAGGAGAGGAGATTGAAAAATTCAATTAAGTCGCCGTGCATGTTTACGATGCTCCGGACGTGATTTTCGAGGCGTCCAGCATCCGAGAGCCGGCCGGTGTACCTGTTCTGGGTCACTTCACGACATGTTCCTTCTCTCCTGCGGGCTGTTTGGTTTTCTCCTTGTAAGCGCGGCAATTTTGTAAGGCCGGTGCGCTCGCCAGGCCAGCATTAATTTGCATTGGAGCTCGCAATTATGCCTCGCGCGTAGATCGCCGGAGCTGCTATCGGTCGTAGCATCGTTTTTCCGCTTCCGGGGAGGGAAAACTTCTTCGCTCGGTCGAACGCGTCACTTTTCGGATTACGCTCTCGAATCCCGGCGGCGCGGCGGCGCCCCTTATTATTATGTAAATGATTTGGCCGCCGAGCGGAAACCTCCGTTGCAATCCACTTAGGGCGAGTTTAAATAAACATGTCTATCAGCTCTCGCTGACTTGATATTAGCGTGCCACGTTAATGAGAGGTGGCACGGAGCGCAAAGAGGCTGACAGAAAATCTGCCATGTCAGAGGTATTATTGATTTGTAGCACTTGCCGCGGTTGGTTTCTGGACTTTTTGGTAGATGGGCCGTGACTAGCTGCCCCTCTTCTACAAAAATTCCATGTGATTGGACATATTTTGGATGCAATATGAATAGCGCAGCAATCACTAGACATATCATGTGACGTGCTGAGAGAAACACTCGCCACATGCAGTTAGTCTTTACTAGCAAGCCACCCTAATTTACAGTGAAACCCAACACACGTGTAGCCGGAGCCCTCGACACGTACTTTCACCACGCCATTGGACCCTGATATACTTTTTCTCGATATACCAAGCCAGGTAAAAGTGCGTCATCACGAGAACGGCACGCCACACTCAAAGCGATGCACCGGTCGTGTTGGATTTCATTAATTCCGCGTGACTGTATCGGCTGTAAATTATTCATTATTTAATCCGTAATATCTTCCTACTCGGGATAATATAATTTCGAAAGCAGAACTATGTAAATATCCTACGCTCCACAGGATCTACTGGATAACATCTGACAAGTCTCTCTCATTATTTCTAGAAGTTTAATGAATAATAAAAATCGGTATCGTAAAGTCTATATCCAGACTAATATATAAAGGCGTAAAGTGTTTGTTTGCATGTAAGAAGTAATCTCTAATCTGCAACCACTGCACAGACTTGAAATGTTATTTACTTTGGAGAAGAATTTGTAAAAGCACTTCAACTTTATCAGGTAGACTAGCTGGATTTTCTTGATTTACTGAAGAGTTCTGCAGGTTTTCTCTACTTGTTTTTCTCAAGAAATACACTTTACAATATCCAGTGGTAGACTGGTCTCCATTCCGCACTATCGACATACTATATGCTAACTTGGCAAGGTGAACGCGTCCGCAGGGAGCATTAAACGCGCGCCAGGCAGGATAAATATATTAGACGGGAGCGAATCTGTGCGGCGCGTTGCATTCAGAGATATCGCTATCCGCGCGCAGCCACCTTCCAGGGATGAATATATTTACCTTGCGCTTACGCGAGTCGATGCCCGTCTTCTCCTCGCGTGCTGCATGCCCGTAATACTGCGTTCTTTCCGTCCCTGAATATTCATAGCTCTCCACTCGGTGTCGAGTCGCCGGATCCGACAGTTCTCCGAACGTCATGATCGACAATTGTTCCTCCCACAGAAATCGCCCGAGTCTGCTAGGTTAAGTTACTCATTAAAAGCGACGCCATTAGAGAAACATTGATTCGAGGAAGTGATTCGTCTTCCACTGGAGCGGTTAGGGAAATTGCTATAATAAACAGAGAAAGTATACCTGGCGTGGCAGTTTTCCTCTTGGTGCTTGGCGCGAGTTCCTCGACAATTAATTAGAATAATGCCGGCAGTGGGAAGTTTAATCTGAGAGGCCGATATAAAGGAGTGGAGGATTTTCATCCGAGCGCTGAAAGTGGCCACTGGTGCTCCGAGCGAAGGCACGTTTCTCAACGCGGTGACTCCGATATTTCTCCCGGTGTAATCTCGGCAATACATCTTTAAGGTAGCGTAGATTTCAATGGCCGATACACATAGTATATCATGGAGCAGTGCGCGCGCGAGCGCGCGCGTTCTCGTCGTTGCTCCATATTCGCTGCTCTGGCGTACACACTGGCGCGTCCGCATCTTCATCTTCGTACCACTGGCAATTTGACAAGCCTCGGGAATATAGATGGGCCTGCGCTCCTCCTATCGGCAGATATGTGTTGGCCGGATTTTTCTACCTAGCCGACTTGCACAATAGACTCGTCTTACATTAGAGGACGCGTCTGCCGGCTGCGTTGAGATGAGCAGTCGCCCCCCGACGAGGAAGCACAGTGCCTGCGGGATCGCGCGCGCGCGTGTAATGAAAGTGAATGTCGAAGGAGGATTAAGCACCTGTGTCAGCCGTGTGTCATGTAGCGCATCTTTATCTCGAGTCTCGAGCGGGGATCGGGAGCCCGCTGGAGATCCCTGCCTTTCCAGGATCCTACGGCTTTCCGCGGGGAAAAGTTTCCTAGGCTAACCCTTCCGCGTCCGAGCATTACTTGCCCCGGCGTGCATACATTATAGATAGACACATCTGCGGGAGACGCAGTACCCTCGGAGTCAGGAAGAGGGCAACGGTACTCAATGCTCCCTGGCATCTCTGGTAGCGCATCTGCCACAGATAAAGCGGCCACCTGATGCAACCCGGCTCGTTTGCGACATCGGGGAACCTTGATGAAACCATCGATCCGACCGTTTCGAGAAGATGCATACATACTCCTTGCTACTGTACAATGCTGTTGCGGATCCGATATCGCGCGTCTTATCTTTCCTGGCTTCGCTCTTCCGCTTTCGGAAGACGACTTCCAAGCAGAGGTAAGAAATGATAGAGTATAACTGGTGTTGAGAGCGTTCGATGGCGGAAGAAATATAACCTTCCTGGTTGCTCTTCATAATGTTCAACAATTTGCTCTTATTCACAGAATTATATACACGATTTTATATTAACTTGGATAGCTCGTGATGTTGAAGAAATATGGACAAGATGCTTTTATTATTTAGGAAAATCGGTTTTAATACTGCGGAAATGTATGTCCCAGCCTGTCGCACTCGTATCTCTTCCCATAATGAAACTTCATTATTACACCTACATTCTCGGAATAGCGCTCGACCATTTTATGCTTGCGATTTCGTAACAGTCCGCGAAACACAGTAAATCGGGAGTTGATATTATAGACTGGTGAGGATTGCTTGCAAATTGGACAGTTAGTACATTAGCAGAGTGAGCAGTAGGAGAAACAGTCTCGCCTGCCTGGCTACCTGCTCGTAAATGGAGTGATCGAGCCAGAAGCGCCGAGCTGTCATGTCGACGCTGCGGGAATCGACGACTATATGCCTGGAATGCCCGATCGGAATAGTTGGACGGCGAAAATCGCTTCTGCGCGGAAGCTTTCCTCCCGAGAGATCATTTTCACGGCTGCTTGAGCCGGCGGCGCTCGTAGCTGGGAGTTCGTTGCCATTGGAGGGCTGCTTTCCGAAGATGCCGGCCGTCGATAGATAAACCCGTAGACACACACAGGTGCGCGGAGCACTCGCAGGATTGGCAAATGGACGATTAAATAAATAAGCGGATGGACGCGCGCCGCGCCGCCGGATGGACGGGCGGATAAGGGAACTCTTAATGCGATCTAGGAAGCGGCGAGTTGGTGAAATAATTGGGAAAAAAGGGCAGCGCGCGTGCCCCGGGAAATGCGAGTGAAGAAGCGCTTGATTCTATCTCGACGGAAGGTAACATCGAACAGCGTCGACAAATGTCCCGCGGTCATACAGCTTTGCTATTAAGCAGCTAATTGCCCTCACTTTATACTTGGTTGCAGGCTAATAGGGACACGCGTCACGTCTACCTTCTGGAAGTCTCATTTTCGCAGTCAGTTTCTCGGCCACGTCGCTTTCTGTTCACTGGAATATTGCTCAGTGTACTGTTAACAGTAATTTCGTTCGCAGTCTCTGTTGAAAATATTGGCAACTGTTAGTACCAGCGCGCACGCATAGCCACCGATCGCAAGAGCGAAAGTTAATTAGCAAATTCTAGTAGCACGGATTCGCAACTTTCCGCGGGGAATGCGCCCAATTAAAAGCTCCGGCGTGGCGCTTAATGAACTTGTTGCCGAGGCAGTTTAACTTTGGCTCATTAAGTGCTCGCGACTCCCCTGCACGCCGACTGTCTGCAGGAGTCTCCATTGTGCCTGATGCAAGAGCGTTTACGTGTCTAGGAAGAGCCTCTTGAAGAATTCGTCGGCAAACACTGGGAAGTTACGGACGTTACGGTGCGTGAATTCCGAAGCGAGAGCGAACAGTCGAGAGTAACCGCGCCGTCGAAAATCCGTCGGAGTCCGGTGCGCGACGAATCTTTTCTCCCGGGGGAGATCTAATTGGCTGTACTTAACGAATCAGTTAGTCTCTTTACTCAGAAACAGCCTGGTAATAGAATCCGCAAACAGATGCAAATGGGAGTGTAAACAGTGCTGGATATACCTGTCACTCGAGAGTACCTGTTCCTGATTTCAAAGGCCTCCCGGGGTCTCCTGGGAGAGTGGCGAGTCACTCGTTAGGGAGAAGTTGAACTTCCAAAAGTTCCTAGTCATTTTTCACAAGAACATTGATTCCTCGAAAAGTTTTATAATTATATTCACACACAATACTTGACGAATCTCATCGTTAATTGCTACAGGAATTCGAAGACGATCGAAGAAGCTCCACGAATAAAAAACGACACCAAAACTACGCGAGCGGGCGCAGGTCGAGGCTGGAAATCTCATTTCGCCTGGATCAACCTGTACGACAATCCGGCGGGACAGGAGCGTTGGCTGTCAGGCGCACCTGCGGAAAAACCTTGCCCCTTCCACCGGCTATGTACCAATTTCCGGCTGAAACCAGAACGAGCCCGCCGAACTATCGCCGCTGGAGGACAAGATTACGATGGATTTCAGCGGAACGACCGCGCTCTTCGCACCGGCGGCTCCGATCCTTACGTAAGTGCATAATTATAGGGGCAACGATTGAGCAATACCGGTTATATCTATACAGACAACTCGCCGGCACACTGTTTTCAGCAGCGGGGCACCGCACTGCTCCTGCTAGTACGTCGTTCTGCAAGCGATCTTGCAGAAGCGAGGAAACTTGTATTTCAATAATTCAGTTTGTATAACTGTCTGGGAAGATCTCTCCTACTTATTCGCCTTCTAATTCTACTTCTCTTTACTTCGGCATTGGAATTCAATTTCTACATTTTACCAATAGCGCAGTACCTTTTTCTATTTTGAACTTTGAAGTTGGAGACGGATCTTCCTACCACGTTTATTTACATGTTACTGCGTCGTTCAAGGTTCGTACTACGCATACCAATAACTTCCATCTTGCAAATGTCAAACTACAAGTTAGCAAACGTAATCAAGTTACTCAGCCCTGTATGAGTATTCAACAAATGTTGCAAATGTCAAACTACAAATTAGCAAACATAATCGAATTACTCAGACCCTGTATGAGTATTCAACAATAGAGTGTATAGAACTCACTAAGTTCTCTACATGGCCTGGTTCGGTCACGCCGAGTGCATTAAATGGTTGCACGAAAATGGTCGCACAGTTTTATCGTGACACGTCACTCTGACATATCGCCGGCTCTAATTCAGCCGCATGAGGCAGTCGAGCATGCTCTCTCTGTGCCGAGAGGCTCTCCGCGATGAGAGGTGGATCTGTCGATTCGGCATCTCCTATCAATTACGGGGTACACCGCTCGCCGCTTAGCATTCATTACGGGAAAATGCTTTCGCAACTGCGCGTGTCGCTCGATTTATGGACCGAGCTCGCCTATCGGCTGCGCCGAGCGGCATGGGATTATCGGGACGGACCATCTCGGATGTCACGCGATGCCATCGTAAGAAAACGGCGATTACACGTACTCGTACACGCGCCTCCTTCCACCGGCGTCCCATGTAAATACACGTACACGCCGAGCCTTTATGGGGGGTTTCGCGGACACTTTGCCTAGGACTCGTAGGGCACGAGCGATCCACTCAGCCATCCAGATGCACCCGCCGCTCTCGACACTGTGAAATATATTCCTGCTCGACTTTCAGGAGCTACTCGTCTCGCTCCGCGGCTTTCAACAGCGACGGAACTGGCGGACGTATACGTGTACACGTGCGCCTGATGCATGCGAGTTAACGCGTCAGACGCTTGGCATTCGATAATGCCAGTAACTCGTGTTAGTGCCAGTTGCATGTACTCTACCAGTGTTGTTACTGTTCAATTCTGTATAAAATTGTATTGGAATGAGGCAGTTCTTTCAATTATTCATGCTGAATCCTTGGAACGAATTTTTACTTGGTCTATGGCATTATTTTCGCTCGGCGTTCTTGCTTTGGGGATTAGTTGGTGATTGCAGGGAACGATGACTATTCTCTCGAAGATTTTAGATCAGGTGGTGAAAACTCAGGATCCGGAACGCTCAGTAAATTGGGTGATGTCAGGAGGCGATGCGAGCCCGGTCGAGCATGGCTAGGAGGCAGGCCGAGAACGCCGGGAGATTAGGCTCCCCTATTCGAGAGCCATCTAATTAGCTGCAATCTGTCTTCATGCTGCAGAACGGTAAAAAAGTCGGTACAAGGCCCGCGCCGAAGGCGCGCCCTCGACTTTTCGCCTGCTCTCTAACCCATATTCCGAGCGAGCGGCGAAGAAACGAATTACACAGAGAGCCTCGGCCGGCGTACATCGGCCTCTGTGCTCTGGGCTCGAGCGTCGATCGTGCAAGAAATCGCGCGCACCTTGTACTCGAGCGTGTATATCGAAGATCGACGGCTAAATCCGTGCACATATGCGTGAATGCGCCAAGCGACGCACACGCGCACAGGCGCACAGGCGCACACAGGGCGCCGAGTCGAGAAGGAAAAGGAGAATCCTTTCTTACTGCGATCTCGCAATGACCGGAACCCGAGGGATAAGCGAGAGAAAGGGAGGCGACTCGTTAGTGACAAAGTTCCTTTTTATTCTCATTGATCATTCGGCATGTCGAGCGGCCGGGATCGCGGCCCGGCAAGAACACTTAACACTGACTAGCCGATCGCTGGCTGTATTCGTGAAGAAGGCCGCCAGCGGCCGGTACGCAGAAATTCAATTACAATCGAGCCCGTTCCGATCGGCCCTCGCATAAGGACAGGAGGAGGGTCCGGGGTGTCCGGCGAGTGTGTGGACACGCTTCGCCGGCCAGGATTGCGCTGAGTCGTACGAACTGACAAAAAGATTCAATTTCGGAGCCGCGATACGGCTCGGCCGCCGAGAGAGCGGACCAAACAAGAGGAGCTTTCGTCGCGGTCAGTGGAAACTGGCCCCGAGGCCGCGCTTCTCCGTGAAGGTCTTTCCTGTTGGCGAGCGTTGCACTCGCACTTGCGCGCGCCCGCCCTGCACGCGTGTCCCACGTCCTCTCCGAGGTAGTAAAGTGTGTGCGCTCGTCCGGTGCGTTTCACGGCTGACGTTAAGTAGCGAGGCACGCAGCGCGAGGTTTCAGACTTTCAGGCATGAAAGAAGCGACGAGGAAAAACCTGTACCGTGACAAAGGGATGGAGGAGAGACCGGTGGCTGGGAAGGGAGCGGCTCCGATTCGGGGAGCGAGACGAGCCATCGAGAGACACCGACGCACCACCAGCCTCGTCTCATAGGAATAACAGAAGCGAGGTAAAAGAAAGGAGCCAAGATCACCGGCTGCCTGTAGAAGTCCCACAAGAAGTCCTGTAAAAAATGACGGGAAAACCGGCACGGCGGCGGCAACGGCGGCGGCGTAGGGGTTGACAGGGGAAATAGGACGGCGGAGTCAGACAAAGAGGAAGCCAAGCGTGATGCAGGAGGAAGCCACCGGGAGGAGAGAGAATCGAGTGAAAGGGAGCGAGAAGGGGATAGCACTCCTAACAGAGGGAACAAGATGAGAAGGTGCGAAGAGGAGGGAGATCTTTAAGATACATCGTCGAGAACTGTAAGCTGCACCGGGGCACAACATCGACTGGCTAGAGCCTGCTCGGTGAGAGTTCCTTAGCGTCGGATCGGCAGGCTTTCCTTAACGGTATCGGGACTCGTGTCGAGGAGGCTTTAGCCCTGGATGCTCCTAAGAGGCAGGAGGTGGTGGAAGCGCGTATGTAGGTCTCGAGAAGCGATTGGTCGAGTTAACCTGCCCGGTAGGACACGGCTCGCCGTGTCTGTCGAGCTCGGCCGATCCGGACTCACCTGTTGCACCTGGCTCGCCGTGGTCAGACACCGGAACCCTCGACAAACTCTTTCGGGAACCTCGAGCAACTCGATGACCTATATTCCACCGTGGGCTCTAAAACGAGTCTTAAATTTCGTCCCCTGTCCACGCACGCACACACGCACGCGCCCGGGCTCCCAGGGGCCAGGGGAAATTCCTCGGCGGGACTTTGTGTCGGGCTTCACGTTCCCAATCCTCCTGAGCCACTTGGTGTGCGCCTGCACCAATGCGGATGCTGCGCTCGGATTTCAGGTGTGATGGTTGCGCAATTGATTTACGTGCCGGGGATGATGGATCGAGTTTACGGATTGCTGGAATATCGTTCGTTATTACAGCAGGCCACACTCGTCGTTACGATTTACGAGTGCCACTGACTTTACGGCCTAGCTTCTTCATCCGGCAACCAGCGGATTAATCAAATTTCTAATAAAATCACATATCGAATTTTTTCAAATTGCCGGATACGCCATTTTTCAGAGGACAACACGGAAGCCTTGCAATATTACATCACAGCCCCCCCGCCGTCGTCGCCCGCTCGATCGCCACTGCCAATTACACGCAGTTTCGCTAGAGATTGCGCAAATCGCCGGAGCCATTAATCTGCCTGGCCCGATCAGTTTGCGCCGCGCGCCGAGAAAGAGAGCACCGATTCATTTTCCAACGATGCGCTCTTGCTAAATTGCGGCGGCCAGAGACAGCGGTGGACAAAAAAAAAACAGCGGCTGAGGAATGATAAGCCGACGTGCGCTCGGGAGGACGCGGATCTCGCTCGGTGTCAGCTCGAAATTACACGTTCTGTTTTATGGGCATAATTAGCCCGGCAAGCGCGCGCGCGCTGCAGCCGAATACTCATAGTTTTCACTAACGAGCTCCCGGAGCCGACGGCCACTCGGCCGGAGTGACGCTCTTAGCCATGTAAGCCGAGGCTCTCTCAGTGCGCGGAGGAGCGATATTAGTGCGAGCAGCGACTTCTCTCCACTAATGACCATAAAGGGAGGCCGAATGAACCGTTAACGTTATATTAAGAATATATCCGCATCCCGCTCTCGCGGAGAGATCGTCCGCGGAGGCCGCGAGGCGTACTTCAAAGAAGAGGAAGAAGAACGAAAGGCCTCTCCCGCTGCGGGCCGGGGGAAAGGGTTGAAAAAGCGCGCGGTGCAAGTCATCCGGCTTAGCTCAAGGAATACTATCATCCATCCCCTCCCCACTGGGAGGGCCGATCGGCAAAAATCGTCCGGGGGATCGAGCGCGATGGAATATCGGTGTTCTCGGTAGAGCGTGTCGATCCCGCGGTTCCTCTATCTGATACGGGATCAACGTTAATTATGCGAGATTTACGACGCCACGTACACCTAATGGATGCTGTGCCAAGAAACCGGGGCCCAGGCCGGCCCGTCGATCCGCCCGATAACGTTTTTGTTCGGCCTCGCATTGTAATCCCGATCGCGGGCTACTGTTGCCGCTCTCGTCAGCCCGGCCTAATGAGTGTGATTATTGACGCAAATGGTGTATCGCGGGCCGCGTTCGACGCGGGCAGTCGCCTTCCCCGCGAAGGGAGGAGGCGCAGCTGCCGGGGTCGGTGGAATATCGCTATCTCCCCGCGGACAGAGCTTGTACGAGAGCGGTGCGAGTCGAACTGTAACGGCCGCGAGTGCGATTCTATTTCTCGTGTCGGCTGATAAAGTGCTCGGCTCGCGCGAATATCGTACAATGGGGCTTAATGGCGCGCTTATGTCCCGGTGTGTTTGTGTTTGTAGAGGCTTCTTCGTGGCGGACGGCTCTCGGCGGGCAAGGCGGGCAAGGCGGTGCTGAGAGATTGGCCGGGGCGATAGGTCCGCTGCAACAAATGCTAATTTATTACTGGCAATAATCGACAACAGGAAGCGGAGCGAGGAAGATGGGCGCTCGCGCTCGCCGGCTGCGAGTGGAGCCAGGGGCGTGACAGGGCTCAGACACGCGTTAAATTGGTATTTAAAGGGGTGATTACTCACGACGGTATACCCCGGGCGTGCAATGTAGGTGTCGGTGCGATTAGAATGGTGCGCGATATTCGTCATCGGTTTTGTTTCTCCCTCGAGAACCTCGCCACCGCCAGATGCGCTTCTCGCTCTCCTCGCTCGGCTATCTCCGCGAAAAGGCAGCACGTCTTAATCGAATAAGTTCACGCGCGTCTCTCATTTAACAACCGGGGCGTAAAGGAATGCCGGAGTCCAGGCCGCATCCTCCACCGGATGCTCTGCATTACGTATTAAGAGATGCCTCTCACTAAAAAGTCATCATTATCGAGGGGGGCACGGAGAAATCAAACGACCGCCCTTCCCCCTTCCCTCCGCGCCAGAGTCACCACTTAAGCCGACGGGCATCCTCAGCAATTATCAGCAACACCATCGACGCTTTAACAGAGACTGATTCGCTCCATCTCAAGGGGAGCACCTGTACACCAGTTAGCCGACTTATCGACCAGGGGTGGAGGGGGGCATCCAGTTACAATTTTCCAGCGATTAGTCTGATCTCGGCTGGAGGCTGGGTGTAGAATTTATGGCCGGTTTGGTGGTCGGAAAAATAGCGGATTCCGCGACGTTTATGCTAATCCTAGCGAGGCCGGGAAGGAGAAAGATAGAGGTGGAAAGAGCGGGCTGCGAGAGATGGTGCAACAAATAATAATCGAGGATGTGTGTTGGTGGAGGAGGGAAGGGGGTAGGAGAGAAAGAGAGAAAAGATCGCTCGGTCTCGGGGTACACGCGCTAAACTGGTATTTAAAGCGGTTATCATTTATCGCGAAACCGTTCCGACGGCGATTGCCTTTACACGGGATCCTTCCTTTTTTCCCGCTCTCCCCTGTGTTGGCGCTCACGCGCGCCCGCGTTCTCTCCTCTCTGCCTACCTACCGGGTGTGTGCACGTGCTACCACCGGGGAGATCCGATGGTAGCGCGTACACGCCGTGGAACGGGACGCCTGGAGATCGGGAGAGGAGTTTGCTCGTGCTCGCACGAGCGCGAGAGAGGGAAAACAGGGAGCGAGAAAAAGAGAGAGAGAAAGAGAGAGGAAGATGGTTAATTGCGGAATATTGGCGCACGTGCAGACGTCGATAACGCGCATCCCTCCTGGTGCAAGCGGCTGACATCATCGATCAGAACGCCGTCTCCCATCTCATCTCTCTTTCTCCCTCGACCACCAATTCACTCTGCTCTTTTTTCCACCGGCGGCCTCTTCCTTCTTCGCCTCGAGCGGCCTCCGGCGTGTTTCAGTAGTCTCGATTTTTCCCGACTACGGTTACATAGTTCGGAGATAACTCCGGAACGCCGTTTTTGCCCGGCACTCCGCGCCCCGGCCAAAGACCACTTTTATTCTTCGAGATTATCGCGGCCCGATCGGACTAAAATCCCGTAATTGCTCGCGTGCTCTGAAAAGCTCGTGCCCGCGATCACCGTGACGATGATCCGGCAGGTTTTCGATCTTGTCCGATCTGCTATGATCGAACGCCTCTCGCTGATTTTGCGATAACGAGCCTATTGACGCGAGACGGCATTAAATGGTAAAGTCGAAGGTGCCGGTCGACGGAAGAAACCAACTAAGATCGTCGGACGTCTAGGCGTATTCTACTCGGCCAAGTGGAATACGCTTCTTCGCTCGATTACCGAAGCCTGTCAAGTAGAATAGTCCTCTGTCCACGCGTAGATGTCTATCTCCACTCGGTCTCTTCCTACATCAGGCATTCGACTCTTATCGCGGACAGAGTCTCTCTCCATGCATCGAACTCTCCAGCGCCAAGCGTACAAGCTGTTACCGAGCCTTCCTACGCGGCTGTCCAAGTCTCCAGCGCGCGCTCGGCCAGCAGTAGGTCGAATCGGGCCCGAAAAGCTCGCGAGCTGCGTCCTTGAGAGATCCTGCCGTGCGCGCGCGCGCGAGTATCCACCTCTACAGGACGTAGCGCTGCAGTACACTTACAACAAGCACACTGGCGCTCCTCGACTGTACCTGAGGACACGCCGTCTTACACGTACTGGCCAAGAGGAGCACACAAGCTTGGCTGGATCGACGACGAGGGAAAGAGAGCGAGAGCCGTGCGCGGTGGGAAGGAGTGAATAAGACTGCAGGTAGAAGGGGGCGCAGGAGGAAGAGGAGAAGTGGGAGAGGAGAGGTGGCGGGGGTGATCGGAAGGAGCGGTGGTAGCGGGGCCAGTGCAGCGGGGTCGGGAGCAGCGCTCGACGGTGGTGGTGGGCCCAGAGCGGTGTAGTAGGGGCCCGGTGCGGGCGCGGGGAGGGTGGAAGTACCGCTATACCTGGAGTCGCCTGCGGCGAAATACATACCTACCTACCTACCTAGTATATAGCCTGGTGGCTCGTTGTACTCGGCATCTCGGCCTCCCATCTCCGTCGCTCCCCGCGCCGCTTACTCGCTCGCACTCGCTCGCACTCCTGCGAGCTGGCTGGCTGGCTGCGCGCGGCCGAGTCTCTCTCTACCCCCTTTCGTCGGCGTGCCGGAGCCAGCCAGAGGTATACCGCTCTGTGTGTAAGTCCACGCCATGATGCACGCCATAGAGCCGCCGCCGCAGCGCGGCCACCGTAAGGCATTGCGGCAGCAGTGTGCCTTGGCTTGCCTTGCCGACGTCCGCCGTGGTGCGCCGTGCGCCGTCCTGCCGCCTGCCTGACTGCCTGCTGCCTTCTCGCAGCCCTCGACATTTCGTGCCGCCTGCCTGCCCTGTCCTTCCACTCTGTCGTTCGCCTCCTTATGCCATCGCTTCCTCGAGAGCTGCCCTCGACGCCTCCGACCTCTTCCTCCTCATCCTCCTTTTTTTCTCGGGGAAATCTCAGCCGGCGTTGATCGGCCTCGCGAGATCTTGGCTCGAGCGATGTACCAGTAGAGGTGTTTAGTTTAGAGGTACTGCTCGATTGGGGTATTGTGGTTTCGATTTCGGTAATGGAGTACTAGCGGGAGACGCGTCTATTCCTCGTGGATCACCGATGACTTTTCCTTTCGGGCTACCTAGCTTCAATCACATATGTTTCCCGCGATCGGCGAGTATAAGAGGTAGATCCTGGTGCGCTCGGGGGAGTTGGCTCGAGGAGTCGCAGGGTGTGCGCCACGGAGAGTCTGCTGGAGTGGTTGTGTCGTGTTCGCGGCCGGACGGCGAATTCGAGGGGAGGCAGCGGTGCACCGAGCGAGCAAGCGAGCGAGCGAGCAGCAGCCTCGAAGAGGAACACGAAGAAGAGGGCTCTCCTCTCCCACCGCCTCCTGCGCCACTACACCTACCGCTCTGCCTCCATCTCCTCCTTCCTCCACCTCCACCACCACGCGTACAGTCGTACGGTCGCCGGCGAGCAATACGGTTTACGGCCGCGTGACACTGTCCCGGACAACATCGCCGTCCACGAACAGCTGGATCCACGTTGCGTCCACCTCGGCGAGCGCAGTCAGTCAGCCTCGCGCGCCCTTCCTGGACTCTGCCTCCAGGATGCTACCGGCCGAGTGGTACCGCCGCTCCAGCTGAACACCACCGCGCTCGACTTCCAGCCAGCGATCATCAGCCCGGACCTGCACTCGGAGAGTGCCACTATCCTCTCTCAGCTGTTGAGCCGCGCTCTCGGAACGGAGTCGCCAAGGCAACCAATCCTGTGTAACTGTACGCCGGGAATAGCGCGGCGCGGTTACGTCGACGAACGGTGCTCGCGCCGCCGAGAGATCGACTCCTCGAACTCCAAGTGTGAGCAGCAGCGCGCGCGCGCGCGCGGCCAGTGAGGAGGAAAAAGAAGTAGACAGAGCCGAGAGAGTAGTAAGCGCGAGCGGGTGAGCGTAGGTGCCGGAACGGGTGCTAGTGAGAGTGTTTTTCGCGGAAAGAGCTCCGGCGTCCGGAGGTGGCCTCCTCCCCAGGGGACGCACACACGTCACTCGGCCAACATCTGGTAGCGGCTTTCCGGGCGTCCGCGCGTTACCCAGAGCCGCCCGCCGCCGCACGCACGGCTCCCTTCCGGCGAGGAGCGTTCCGCACCGGGTCCCTGTGTTCCGCTGACTATCGGCTCGGCCCGCGCTCTAGGTGCACCGGACATGTCGTGCTCGTCGGCGCTCCAGCGGCGAGCGGCAACCAAGTGCCTACGCTGTGCTTCCGCGCGCCTCCACTGAAACGGTGCTCTGCGATTTTCAGTGTCCGCTATTGTCAAACCGCGGCGAAGGACACTCCGGTGCTCTCCTCCTCTTAATCTCGACTATCGGTCCTCTGCTCGGACAGACCTGTGTGCGTGTGGCTCGAGGCTGTGCGGAGCGAGGGTCCAGGATGCCGCGGAGGACACGGGGCCCCACTGCCATCGACGTTTCCTGACAAATCCGAGCTGATCCGAGCCGGGCCCTCCTGTCAGGCGCGAGTCCTGCCGGGCCACTGGAGCCACCGAGCCGCCTCCCGAGGGAAGGATATCTCCTCTAGAAGCTACACCTCCAGCGCATCGTCTCTTCCCGAGGTTAGTCACTCGCTCGTTCCGGTACACCACACTGCCAGTGTGTGCGAGAGCACATGTACAGCTAGTGTCGTATCTGCGTGTCTCTGTGGGTGTGCGTGTGTGTCTGCCTTCCTGTCGTTGACTGTGTGCGCACTGCGCGCGTGGAGACCGAGCCTGCACCACACACGCGAGAGCACATGTGGGCGGACACTCGACCCGCACACGTGTCTGCCCGGTCGTGTGGGTGTGCGATTCCCTCTCCGTATGAGTGCGCCGGGGAGTCTGTATCGGTGCGGATACTACTACGCCCGGTGCAACGATCGATGTCGTGCGCGCTCCATGCACTTATCCGCGTTGCGAAAGTCGCGTAAACCGCGCTATTCCTCCACGCGAGACGGAAGACATCGCTGAATCGAATGATGGCCTGATTCGAGTAAATCCCGATGCCTTTATTCCTGCGCGATTTATTAATATTACCCACTTAGGTTTCGACAGGCTGAAAAGAAAACTTGACACGAGGTTTTTTGCGGGAGCAATTTGTAGTACGATTAAATCGCGCGCGATAGGATGGAAAGGATGATGATTGAAAGTGTGGGTTTTAAAATGGGCATCGTGAGGGAATATTGAGAGGAGAGCGAGAGGACTTAAGTGATGATCGCACGCTACTGGAAGCCAATAGTGTTTTGGCAGCTGCTAACTGGCGTGCTGCACTAACGGTTACGGTTAAACGCGAGACGTGACTGACTGTGATTGGTAAACAGGCTAATACAGCTCTCACTGTTGCGTACGACAATACGCTCGTGTCGGGCAATTAAAGGTTCATTCGAGCGAACAAGCACCGCGTTCCCTCCAATAATAATAGTACCGTGTTCGCCGGGCGGAATGTCATCGCGAATGAAATCTCGAGGATGATGACGATGACGCAGCCTCTTCACTCGCTCTATCTTCCTCGAGCACTCCGAGACTTATCAATCACAGCCCTTGATGTGATTGCCTCGTTCTCATTGGCTCCTCGTGATTGAATTGTTTCGACATGAGATTCGTCGATCCTACACGACAAGTAACACTCTCATCTCTTTCGAGCGATGATTGAATTGATTTGAATTTTCAAAGTTCGCGGGTTCCGTTAGCCTCACACGTGACGTGGTAATTTGTTGCCGGCATCGGTGGATGATGTCGTTTATGAGGGTTTTTTGCCCGGCCGGCTATTAAACTCGATGGAGCGCAACGGAAGTAATCAGCTAATTATCGGGCGCGGGCCTTTTTTCTGGGGCGTTAAAGCACCGCGGGATTGCGCGGCGCACGAGAAAGTGGGACAGAAATTGGCTCGTTCTGGGACAAATCGGGCGAGCGGTGAGTGCCAATTGTTGCCGGCGGCTTTTTCGCTGTTATTCGACGAAAACGAGACAATGAGGCTTTCTTACTGACGCGGGCCCGCAGGAAGAAGTCGATAGCAATTTCGCAGGAGGCTCGTTGCATAATTCCCAATGCGAATATATCGCACTTGCCAGGTGTATATCGTTCGATCTCATTAAAGCAACGACCGAGTAATTTCCCCGGGAATTTCTGGCGCACGGAAAACTTCTCCGATTGACTCACCGAATTCCCCCGTCGACTACCGTCGAGTCCACACTCTCGCCGAGGCATTCCGTTAGGAGTCCCACGCTTCCTGCGCGTTCGATTTCTCGTCTTTCCGATCGTGTCAATGCCTCTGCCACGACTATGACTGACAATCTTACACGGAAACAATCAGCTTTACTTCAACTGGAACAAGCGACGTAGGCAGACGCGGCGAGAGCCGAGGAACCGTAAGCGTATTCTACAATACGCACATGGAAATAAATCGCTCGAGGGGGAAGCATGCTCGGCGGAGGGTACAATGCGCCCTTTCAATTCGTCCGGCTCGCGCTCGCGCGCGCGTATGTAACTACATACACGAGAGGGGGATGCCCGAAAAAGGCCAGGCGGAGGATGAGTGCGTATACATTCGATCCATTGAACGATTTCGCGCTGGTGAAGCGGCGATAACAATATGCTGGACCGGTGCCGTGAGCAGGAATTATTTACCGCGAGTTACGAGCAGTTTTGCGGCGAGCGACTGCCGATGCCTCTACCCGGGCTCTCCGCTCTCTGGCGGCCCGGCGAGGAGAGCACCGAGAGCGCCGGGACGCGCTCGTAAGTCTGCGGGTGGTTCAAAAGGAACAATACTTTATGCAAATGAAGCCGGGGCCCGCACAACGCAACGCTCCTATTCGCCGGATTCCATCCTCGATTTACATTAAATCGGCCGCATTCCCACTTGGATCGGCCGCCATATACTTTCTCCGCTCTCGATGGATGCTTATCAGATATGTATAGCCGGCCGAGGGCTAAAAGCTAAAAACACCGTCGGACCGTCGAACCGTCCATCGATCGAGGCATCGTACGAGGATCACAATTTCAATCGCCGAGCGCTCTTCCACTCGGAGATTGACTCTTCCGAGGTTGGACTCGCTGGATCGGCGATGTTGCTGCATTTCCAAGCAGCCGCCCGCCAAGATAGAAAGCTGAGAGCGCACAATAATGGCTTGTCGGCGTTTCCCATCTCCGGCGGATAGTAGAAGCGCCTCCTACCAATTCCAGTTCCCTTGGGGAGGCGCTCGCAAAAAGAACTACACTGTATACACGATCCGATGCAAATAAGTTCCATGTAATCTTCGGTGAAAGTGAATTATGATTATATCCAGGGAGAGATAGGCTCTCCTCTCGGGCGCGGTGCTTTCGAAAAATTCGCACTGATCCAGTCGATAGGCACCACCGCGTCGATCCACAATGTTGCTCGATCGAGATTGTTTTATTTGAGTTAACTCGACCGACAATGGGGCCGAACTATCTAGCAAACAAGCTCGGTCAGCGGATCCTCAATTTTGTAGGCTTTCAGATCTAATCGCTGCTATAGTAATTATGAAAAGCAACAAGGAACAGAGCGAGAAAGCAAGAGGCTGGCGCGGAGTGGAGCTTGAAAGACAATGCTGCCACGGTAGACATAGTCCAGGCTGCTGTCGGCGGGCGAATGGCGTGTAGACGGCAGTGCATGACGGCACTGTCGGGCGAAACAAATAATTGGTGAAAAATTCCTGGTCTCCATGAGCCGCGACCGACCGCCTATCGGCGGCGCGCTTGGTATTAATTAGCTATAAAATCACCGTAATGGCGAACGTGTCGATCGTGCGCCGCGCGCCCCGGCCTTTCCCAGCTCCGTGACACGCGCTTCGAATTGAACTCGATCGTATCGACCCTCCAGATATATATCCCTTTCTTTCCCCTCCCTCTCCCTCGGCCCCTCCCGCCGAGGGACACACGTCTCTTCGCGCTATTCTTCATCGGCGCAGGAATGCGGTCGCACCATTTAATATCTGGCGTGCACTCGGGCTGTGCCAGTGCCGGCCGAACCCCTCGCTGTCTGATTGTTCGCCGAACAATTACTGGCCAACTACTCCATTACTGCAGCGCCAATTATCCGCGAGTCGAGTAGCGCTTCTGTGCCCCTCGCTGGGACGTTGCTGTAGGTATTGCACGTATACATATACTGTTGGCCCATCGGCTGGTGGAATGCGCGCTCGGCTGTGTTTACGCGAGGAGGCCGAAATAAAGAGATGACGCTGCGTCGAGTGTGTTTTCGATTAGGAATTAGAAGCGGCTGGCTGAAACTGGTTTGCCGGGTTTCGCCAGACTTTCCAAGGGGGGTCGTCAGTATTAAAGGAACAAGGAGTGTAATTCGGTGGCTCTTCTCGCAGAATTGCGGGACCAAGTGTCCCCGGGCGCTGAAATACGGCCCGGGGATTGGGAGGGATATTAAGGGGGCCGGGATCCAGTGAGGAAGGCGGATAAAAAGTTTTCTCTCGCCGTGGGACTCGGAATCGCTTTCGTGCTAATCGGCAATTCCCTGCCCCGGCGACGCACGTCGCACTCGATTTGCTCGTCCGCGAGTCCCTCGCCGAGGTGAATTCGCCTGCTCGCCCCGCTTATACCGAAGCCGAGAATTATGGCCGGCTTATTACATCTGCAATCGTAAAGTGGCACGCGGCGTACCGTATTTTTCAGGGGATCGAGCGTTAGCGCACTTACGGCGAATTAATTGGCCGCGTGGGCTTCTTTATTAATATCAATCGATGCGCAATCTCGGTGGTCCTCCATCCGAGTTTCAATCTCACCAGCCACCTGCTATCTCGGCATCGACGTATCTTTGATACGTAAGATTGACTAGCCGAGATAGCCAAGTGCGCCTTTCTACGAAATTTCCTTCCTTTCTTTCCAACTGATCGGTCGATTTCATTGGCCGAGCAATTTACTCTGAACATGCTCGGAAAAAGAACTGACTTTCCCAGTGAAACTGTCCGGTGCTATTTTGGCACAGAGGCCGTTGGCTTCAATTTATAATAACAACAATACCGGCTATATACACGTCACTTGACCGGCGGCCTCTGCCATCTTCACGCGCGCATCCACTTCCCCCGCGTATACATAATTAATAGCGTGTATGGAAATAATTTGGCAAACACCGCTAACCGGCTGTTTTAATAGCTACCGGCGCCGCTCGCCGCGTCACACCCAGCGTACCCTCGAATTTATTACGGCCCAGGGCGCCCTGCTTCTTCTTTTCAGGACTTTTATAACGGAGAACTCTCGGTGCGGCAAAATTAAGCCGGCTGCCGGAGAAAGTAATAACCGCGGCCGGCGGTCTTATCGGACTGGCTAAGTGGCAGCCGTAAATCGCAGAATCATTATTCCACTGTGTGTTAATCCGGCGGACTGCAGGATTAAAAGGCTCGGCGGAATGGACGCGACTCCTACGATCCCGGCAGATCGGCCGTTTACGCGCACACTCTGTGTCCTTCTAGGTTTCCCATAATGCCCGCGAGTCTCGCCGGAGCGTTGTGCGAGCTGTCGTATAAAGAAGCTGATTTACGGGTCGGGCGAGGGTGTCGGGCGATCGAGGGAATAATTCAATTTCTAAAACCAAAGCTTTATCCGGCGCCAAACGCGCGTTATAAATTGGACCTAGCCGCGACTCTCTGGGCGCAGGGAATTCTAAAAACGGCTTTTATGCCGTTGCTCGGAACTTTTATTACACGTCGCATTCGAGACGGAGGGTCAGGATCTGGGAAGAGTGGTAGAAGCGGCGGTCGTCGCGGCACTCCTGGAATTTGGATGAACCTGTTATTTTGCTTTCGTTTAGCCCGGGAAACCGTGGTAGGAATTTTTATAGTTTTCGTCTTGTGTCTGGCGGCGCGCGCCCGTGAACGCACGATGAAACTCTCTGGGCCGCCTTCCTCGCTCGGCCTTTTCTCTCTTTTTACAGGCGAGCTGAAACTTCGAGTCCCCCCATTGGCAGGTCGTTCCTTTATCTGCGCGCATAAACCTGGCGGAAACAGCGGCCGCCGGGAAACGTGTAGATAAACAGCGACACTCGACGGTACTTCAGTGAGTTTTATCACCGGCGTCGGGGTGAATCCCGCTCGGTCGACCTCCGAAGTCACGTACATACTCCCTGCGAGGCTTCACTTCGATCTGTCAGGCCTGTCAACCACCACGCGGCTGGAATGCGTGTTGGTTTCCCGATTGGCGATAAGACTTTCGGGACGTCGAACAAGACGTCCGAATTCCCGGCGGGGTCTCCTCCATCGATTCCCCGAGCTCAGACTCCGCGTAGACGGACTGGGATGGGAGTACTCGAGGACGATCGCTCCAAGTGCAATCTAACACGTGTAAGGAGGTCTCGACCTCGGGGCGAAAGTGTGTCTCGCTCGAAATGGATTACTCAACCCGATCGGAGACACCGGCCGCGCGGTTCCTCGCTGCTGTTTCCAATTAAAGGTGGAAAAGCGGCCGAGCCGAGGGGGGAAGGGCAGAGAGTCCTCGGTGCACAGGGGGTCCGCGCTCGCACGCGGATTCGTAATGATCTCTCTGTCGACGCTGGACCCAATTATCTCGGGCGCAGTGCCACACACGGTGGAATCCGCGACGATCCTCCCGTGCACGCGCGCGCGCGCGCACTCGATCGCTCGCCAATCGGACTTTCTCTGCGAAGAGAGACATCGATCGGCCAGCAACACTCGCCCCCCGCTCTTTCCACCGGGACCGGGGGCAGGTAGATGCATTTTGCAATAGGTAGCCGGCCGCGCTATTTCAAGCCTCGAATCCTTAATGTGTCAAGGAAGAGTCGTCGGACGGAAAGAGGACGAGCAGTGCTGATCCTAATTCAATGAAAAGCCATTGTATTCAGCCAACGGGCGTCCGTCCCTCACGGTTTCGCCCACGAGTCCACGAGATCGGCGTCGTGTCGTGCCGGTTGCACCCTGCGGTGTGTGTGCCGCGCGCTCGCGCGACCGCGCCAATGCAACTCTCCTCGCGGCGCACTCTACCGGAGCGCACTTACCACGCTCCGCTCGTTTCGCATTGTTCGATCCGTTGTACGAGCTTTGTACCCGCTGGAACACGCTAAAAATACGCCCGGACAAGATCGCCCGCGGTTACACCGAAAGAGCCTCCCCCTCCCTCCCTTGCACCCTCACTGAGAGACATTTAAAGAGGGACTGCCGGAGAGAAAAGCCGTTCCATCACTATTACTTCCTATCTATAATTCGATCACGATTTCATCTGGAAGGAAGAGCCGATTTTTGTCTGGCCCTCGATCGAGAAATGCCTCCGAGCCAGTTTCTCTCTTCTTCGACGGCATTAACAGTCACGGTATGGGCCTGCGGTGTCAGTCTGGTGGGCATATTTGTGGACGCGGCTAATTCCACGGAAGCTATTAATATCGACGAGCGATAAGGAGCGAGCGGGCAAGGATCGGATGCACCCTGCGGCGCGGCGCGGGGCGCATAGCGCACGGCTGGCTTCGTCCGCATTGTATAGGTGCGACGGGCCCCGAAAGGAGAGCCTTTCAATTTGTATCGAGGAAGTGCATCGGACCGCCGCCGCCGCCGCCGCTCGTTACCCGCGTGCTGACCCGCATTCACTGGCCCACATATCACGACACGCAACCCGGTCGGGGGTAGCGACTCTCCGACGACTATGTGGTTAATGGCCAACATTAACGCTTGGAGCGCCGGCCACTCTTCGCGCGATCAAATTTATCGTCGTCGTCCTTCGTTACTTGAAGCGCTGATGCGGTTATTTGCGTTTGGCTCGAATTTCTCTCGTTGCGGATGAACCGAATGATATTTGGAAATGAGGTGGGGTCGAAAGTCTGCTCTCGCGGGTGACTCTCGCACGCGGACTCCTGCACGGACACTCTGTCTGACGGAGCGTGTATTGCGGGTAGGTAAGTACGTGTGTGGGCATGACGCCGTAAATATAACGCGCGCGGTGGGTACACCTCGCCTATAGGTGAACCACTCCGGCTATCAACCCGGCAAATGTCAGACTAGCCCGCCTGCCTGCCTCCTGGAGAACCTGTCTTGTCTTACTCATGCTGGCATACTCGGCCACCAGGCTAAGCGGATAAATAAATCGTTCTTATTCTTAAATCGAGAAACACACCGACACCTCCGCCGCACTTTGCCCGATCGGCAGCAATGCCGATATTGCGCTCCTTTTTCTCTGGGCGCTCCCTCGATTAAAACAGAGCCAGATCGAAATTATCGATCGGTAATTTCATTACGTGCAGGAATGCCAATTTCGATTGAGGTGTCAGGTGTTACAGCCGCGCGATTCGCGCTGGTGAAATCCAGCGGGTAAGCGCGAATTTCTCTCGGGCTTGTCGATTTCGCGGCGCAACGCCACTTGTCCGCGCAGAGTCGCTGTTTCTGTGTGAGTGCGACGTGTCACGGTGTCTTTGGTGGACGGGCGTGCAGAATTGCGCGTATAAATAATCGTTTTAGGACCTGTCCGCTCTGGCCGCCGCTACCGGTTACGTCTAATTATACTCGCTCGGCTGCAACGCGCTCGCGCTCGCGTTTGCGTTTCAGTCGCCCGCTTATCGGGGCCTTCTCTTATTGAGTGGCGCAGCCAATCACGCGTGCACGGCATCCATCACTGGGGATCGGCCAATGGTCAAAACTCCAGTTCCGGAGGAGTCGTCGCACTCGAGCGCACGTGCACTTTGAAAAAGCGAGGGCCATTAATTTCGGCTTTTTGCCGGCGAATGCCGGCGAGGAAACGCGCGTGGAAGGACGCCTAGTGAGGTCATCGCCGCAAATCACTCCTAGCCTCGCGAAATTTCTCTCCTACTCGACGCCGCGCGCCGTCCATACTTGTACCAGATTCTCTCTCGCATTCGTCCCCCTTTTTTCTCTTTATCTCGGACGCTCCGCCGAATTGCGCCAAGACCAAATCTGAACGGGCGATCGAGGAAGCTGCGTCGATATTCCGATCGATCGGCCGCTTCGATCTCGGGGCCGGCCACACTCGCTTATCCCGTCGGCGATCTCTCGCAGATCCGACTGGTTTTAAACTTGATTCCCCGAGCGGCTCAAGGAGCGAGCGAGAGAGACGATAACGCCAATTTTATCGAGCGGGCTCTATCGAGAAAAGTATTGATTGCGCAACCGTTAATGCCGAATTACCGGGTAATACACTGTCCGTACCGCAAGAGGAAACTGGAGTTCCGACGCAGCGTCGATGGGCCCCTGATTTCCAGGCCCGTCGATTTGCGCCGGTATCGATTGCACTCTCCGATCCTCTTTATCCCCGGAGTGACGAGTGACCTTTGAGAGAATGCTCGCACAGTCTACAACTCTACAGTGGCCGACCTTGCTCGAGACAAAGGCGCGAGCGCGCGGGGTCCTTTGAACGAATTCTAGCTCCGGCAGAGCGAGATATTACGCGCGACTCCCGAGCCTCCGAGCATAATGGACCTGGGTATATAGTGGCTTTCATCAATTTCTAGCCTCGTTCTCGAAACGCGCCGTCTCCTGCCAGTACTCGTCGTGCCTGACTCACCGCTTTCTACTCGAGCGTATATTAAAGCGCCTCGGATAAAGAGAGCGCGCACCTACCCATACACACGTGCACACTAGAGCTATCGCCGGCGAAAAAGAATCCCATCTTCCCAGCGCCGCGGCGCATGCTCCAATGCCACCATATTTCCCACTGATACGCATTTATCATTGCAAATCGCCTCTCCAGCCAGCGCACTGCGTCTACCGGGACGCTCGGGGCAAGCGAAGCCAGCTAGAAAGGCAACTCCACATAGTCCCAAATAAACTGGGAACACTTTATAGCACAAAGCTAAGGCCCCGGCTGGGAAGTCCGTCGGTGGCACGACGTCGCCGGGGTGCGCTAATGAAATTCTAAGTTTTCCAGGCACAGCCAATTAACGCCGGATCGCTCTGTCGCCGCGCGGCGTTGCTCCACGCGTATCTATTAATTATTGCGAAACTGCCGCGCGGGGACGCGCGATATAATTAAGCGGCGTATTAACAGGTCTTCGAGGCACCGAACGGGGGAGGGAGAGAGAGGGAGACAGTTAAGAGCATTAAGTGCGCGAGTTATCCCGCTGCCGTTTACATAATATCGTCGAAAAGTTAGCGGACTGCCGGTTCGCCGGGGTTGGAGGTTGCTAGAAAAATGAAATTCGATTATCCGCTGTCAGCCTGAATCCTCGTTCGATTAAAAAGCCCGGTATTTATTAGCCGGCGGTAACTGCGATATTGTAGGGGGCCCCGTGCTATCGCGGCACTGCGCTGTAAGTGGCCGGGTACACACGTAGTTGCAGTCGGTACCGGGGAGCACGACCCAGGTGTTTCCTGGTTGCAACCGCGTCGAAGAGACTTCAACGCCGGAGTAGGCGAGATGTTAGTATGCGCGCACGTCGCTCCCACGCTTGGAGATGCGTATCTCTGGCTGCGTATCTCGCTCGGCGCACTCCGCCGCCGCTGCGTCGATCTCCTCTTTGTCTTGGCCGAACGGCGAATACGCCGCTTCCTGCCGTTTTCTATTTCTCGCCCATTATTAACGCGGCCGCCTCTTTTTTTTTCCAACGCGCGCGCGGTTATATTTCTTGGTAGGACGAGTCCGGGAATCTCTGGACGTTCGAGAACTAATGGTCATCGCGAATGGTCCGCTCTTTAATGATGCTCCAATCGCGCGAGACTGTTTTGCCGCGATTAGAATTTATATAGGCGGATATCCGGTGGCTGGGACGATTGCTATTATCCGCCGGGGCGAGATTCACTTTGGAGCCGCGTGGCAGTAGCAACGCATGGTGCGACAGGGTTGTCAGTCGAGCTGGAGGCTCTCGAGTCAAACGGCAACGGTAATGAGTGGCAGAAGAGGAAGAGAGCAGGAGCCGCCCGACACCAGGAGCTCCAAATGAATGTAGAAAGTGAGCAGAGCGCACGCGGCAGGAGTACTCGAGCGGCCGGGCGCTCCTTAATGGGATATCTTAAGGGTGGCAAAAAAGCATCAGCGAATGACGGTCATTACCGTCTAACAACGCTCGCTTTCTCGCTCCGCCCTCTCCCGCTCTGCCTCCTCCCCGTGTCACTTTAGCTCTCGGGCGTCCGCGTGTGTGCGAGCGCGTGTCATGCCTGTTAACAAGCGCGCCGATTTCGGGGACTCGGGCTAATGTAATAAGGGCCAGCCCGCTTATTATCCCTTAATGGAGCGGGCACCGCGTACTCTGGCAAATTGGCCGATCTCCTCGGCACGATCCGGCGCGAGCTCGCGCTCCAGATTGCAGTCCGCCTCTGTGACTCGAGTACTTAGAGAACCGGGCGAGTCCGCTCCAGTCCTGGACGCACGCACACACCTATATACCCGCCACGAGAGATTGAAAGCGACTCTCGGGCGCATCACGAGAGATCGAGTTATGCCGGCTCGGAGCCGAGTCATCTAGCAGATCGCGCGCTAGCCGCATCCCATAGATTTTCTTAGCTCCGGGCGCACCGGCGACCCAATTTTCCCCGCTCGGCGGAGCCACGCTCGTCTGCCGCATTTTTCCGAGCGCGCGCGCGCGCGCGCTCGATTGCGCCGGCGAGATACCACAAACGCTCCCCCTCGGGAGCGAGACGGATGCCGGGCATCACGGTGGATCAGTGGTCCCCGTTTAATCAATTGCTTCATTACCGGATACTCATCTCGGGCTACTCGGGGGGAGGAAGAGCCGCCGGGGTCTGACACGGCTATTTGTAGCCGCTCGACAGGTATCGGTGGTCCCGTTTGCTTCACTTGGAGAACCCGCCACCCTCGCCCCCCACCCCACCCCCGGGCCCCACTCGACAATACTATCCTTCCCGGATATCTCGGGTGGATGCCTGCGTGGGCTCATCCGTTAAGTTATGCAATCCCTCGAAAATACTGCACGCTCACGTGTCCGCGGCACGTAGCTATACGTGTACCGTGCGCCGGGGTCAATAGATAATGATTCTTTTGAGGGATCGAAGGCGTGCCTTATACGGCGCGCACGACTAGCGCGCGCACCGAGTATGCCCGCTTCAATATCGTATTTTGGAGCACTCTTCGTACTTGAAGTGCCTCGTGTAAACCAATGCCCGCCGCGGCCGACTCGTAGATTCATATCGCTCGACGGTAATAAATAACTGTGCCTTAAATGTCATCCCGATTATTTATACGCTCGGCTATGCCCCGGGAGAGAGAGGGAGAGGGAGAGAGACGGATGCTCGTGTTGAATGCTCGTTGAAAAGGCTCTAGAAAAATAGTGGGCTCCGGTATGGTTGAGTAGAGACGGTGTGCGCTTTGGAATTTGCATTCGTCAAATGGATGGTGCAAAAAATGGCGAGTGCGACTTGTTTGGTATTTATCTCGTTGTTTTGTTCCGCGATTGGGAGCAAGGGCGTTGGGACGGGGATTGAAGGGGAGGCTAACAGTGCTTTCGCATTAGAATCGCGGCGAGAGTGGAGCTCGAATTTGAGGGGACTAATGCTATGATAATGAGGCATGCCCCTGTGGTAGGTAGTGCCGCCGGAGGCTCGTGCACTTTGCCGCATTATTCTCGGAGGTGCTCGCGTGGGCCGTGCTCACCTGGCTTGCGCAACCCGGCGAGCAATAGTGCACGGAACCCCTTTGTGCACTACGAGTCCCCCCCCGTACGTAGCGAGAGAGAGCCTGGCGAATCTCTTAAATCAACGTCGCGGCCCGTACGCCATATTTAGAACAAATAATGCAACGACGGCCGGGATATCACTTGCGGAATGCAGCTTTGTTGGCACGCCGAATCCATTTCCCTTTCCTACGACCCTTTAGCGGCGGGCGAGCGAGGCTTGCCAGCGCGCGCTCGACTTAAATGTCAGGAGAGCCTCCTGTCCTTCCGGCCGGCATAGTTTACCTTCCTCGTGATCGCTTTAACCCATTCCCCTCATCGCGTTAACTAAATTTTGTAATTTTCACTTTTTTCCATTGTGTTGTCCCTCTATTTAGTACGGAAATAGACTTTTGGGGGATGCTTAATTTGTCTTGTATTACTGAGAATTGGTCCACTATCTTATCTCGCGAATCTCAAGTAGTATAATATGTTAAACGACTCTCCATCGTATCTAGAAACAGGTCCGTTTAATGGAAACACTGTAGCCAGCTATCAGATCCAACTTCGGCTTCCCCATTCCGGTTTCTCTGGAAGTCGAGGACGAATTTTGCAAGTGGCGCACCGGCTGCTCCGGCTGAATCGCGCCACCCGATATACACAAGTATAGGCAAGTCGCGTTGGCTATGCACCAAGAGAGCCGCGATTGCAGGAGCGATCTTAGAGGCCGGCCTGCCGCACAGCATAGCCCCCCGGGGCAGGAGTAGGTTCGCAAGCGTCCGAGAGAAATTTCTACAGAACTGCGCCGGCCGTTTCTTCCACCAGGCAGCATTGGCGTCGCCAGTAGAATCATCCGCTCGCGATCGGCCGCCCAGACGTCACTCACGTCCTAATCGAAAACTCTCAGAGTCTCAAGTCTCAATGGGACTGGTCGAAATTCCGCGGTGATTCTAGAAGCCAATAATTGATCTGGGAGAAAAAGCATGCGAGGGCGCATCGATCATCGAAATCGTCATGAATTCAAGCCGAGAAGAAGAGAAGTGGCCGTACGATTGATGCCTGTGCTTTTAACCCTTTGCGACCCACTGGTTTTACCGCGAGATCATTCCGCATTAGTCGCTCCCTTTTTTCCAAGGAACCCTTGACTCTTGGTCTCATGGGGCTCGCATAATCCGCCGAATTATGCGCGACGAATGGGCCGACTGGGTGAAAAACATACACCTTTCTTACTCGAGGTTTCCAAGGGTTAAATGGGGAGCTCGTTAGGAGGGCGGCGCGGGGAGTACCGGTAGCGCAGGGGTATACTCGGTGCATTGGCTGGTGTGTGTCTGGGGCCTGGTAGGTGCGCGCTGCAGGGGCCTTACGGCCAGTTGCGCCGCCCGAGTGGTACTGGACCAGACCGGGCCGGACTATTATAGGAATGGAGGATGAAGGGGAGACTGGATACACTGACCCACTGCTAGCTCCGGCAGATACATAGGCGAAGGGACGTGTCCGCCGTGACTGGGACCAGCTGTAAACTCGATGCATCCTCCTGTTCCTCTCGCACGCACTTACACTTAGAGCTCGCGCGCGACACTGCCGCGCGCCCGGAGGCCGACTCGCTGCTATACCTAGACATTTGCTAGATGACCATAGTACGACCAAGTTCTTTTCTTCGCCGGGGAAGATTAGCGGAGCTCCGCAATTGCGTGATGATAGACTGTGCGCTGCGCTGGGCCTCTCTCACTCTCTCGTTCCCGAGGCAGCGCCACTTCACGCCGGATGATTTGCCGCGGCACGGATGATGAATGTCGCTCGTAATGACTGTTGACCTTTTTCCACTGTGTTTGCAAGTATTTACGGAAGAGCCGAGAACCGCCGGGCCATCGGCATACCTGACTATTAGCGATCGTTTGTCTACCGGTCGCTGCGCCTCCGAACCCTCGAATTACCTCGCGGACTTTCGAGCTGACATATGTGGCGGACTGAGCCGGACTCCCAGCTCTCGAGGACTTTTCTAATTATCTCTTGTCAAAGGGACTGATGTATCCGGGGATTCGGCCGAGTGGAATCGATCGGCGCGCTCCGAGTTCCTCGGGCAGGCCTTCCATTTCGCGGAGGCGGCCTAATCGTCCTCTAATTATGCATTCCTGCTAGGCCCGACCTTTTCGTAATTAGGCCGCGCCGATCGTTCGCCACGTGAACTCCCTCGATGCCCTCGGTTCACCCGCTGGTGAAACCCGCCGGTTCGGTCGTCGACCCAACTTACTTTTCACGTGAGCCTTCGATATCGCCGTACGCAGTTTCTCGTTCGTCAATTAGCCAGCTCCTATCTCGCGAATGACTCACTTCGCACTAATTATCGTGTCCGGCCGAGCCGCAATGATACTTCGCATACCGAATTTATCTCTAAGGAGCCACCGAGCTCCGCGATCGCTCGCAGGAAATCGGGAATGAAGAATTAAAGTGGGACAGGCTCAAAAGTAACTCTGCGTCGACGAGCGATTCCGGGAGGACGTGAGTGCAAATAAAACGGCTTTTCGGCCGAGGCTTATCGGGCGGGGATCCTCGCGTTAATTGTATCGATGTTACCCGAAAAGTCGATCAGCAATTATCGGGACTCGCAAATGCGTGTTGGAGGCTGGAGCGTTCCAAGTGACCATTCCGGGCGAGCCTCGGACGATAGTCCTCGATGTAGTATGCACCGAGCGGAGATATCCGTGGCGATAATTTCCTATGCAATGACCAGCCGCTCGCTTCTTCGTTGCATTGGCGGTACATCTGCCCCCCTCTCTCTCTTTCTCTCTGGATCCTCTCTGTCCTACTGAATGAATGCACGCGGCGGCCGCTCGGATATGGTACTACTCGCAGGAGAGCGCGTAGATCTGTGGCCCCTTAATGACGTCGTCTCTTCGCTGCAGTTGGCGTACATGATGCACTTATTAGACCGAACCGCGCGCGCGCCGGTGCATCTACACCGCCGGCCGAGTGTTTGCCAGCGAACGGCTTAATTAGTGTCGGAGCCCCGCAAAGGAATAATTGAATTCGCATGATTTCGCGGAGATAAGCCGGCGGGGATGCGCGCGAGTGCGCTCGGCTGCCGGGGCGAAATATTCCGGCGGCTCTCTTTTTCGGCCGGCAGATCGAAAGGCCGCCGCGTGTAGGCCAGGTGCTTTATTAACGGAACCGCGCACTGTCCGAGTATTAGCGTGAAATCAGTGCCGGTGTGTGGAGTTTAACTGCCTCGCAGCTCGACTTATTTACGAGGCGAGCGGTGGGTGTTGCTCGTAACGATCGAGGGCTATTTAAGCGGGAAGAAAGTCACGTGCGCACAGCTTTCGGTGTAGCACCGCAAAGCTAGATAGTAAATGCACATGTGCCGAGTAAAAGGCGAGGGCGCACTTTGACCGCGGCGGAAACCGCTGGCCGGTTGGGAATTCGCCCGAACGAGCGGCCAAAGTGAATTTTCACTAGCTATGAGCAGCCCTGGGACAATAAGGAAGCATTAAATGTAATACGCATTGATTTATAGTCGACGGCGGCACACTCGCCACTATCTATGAAGGAAAGTTACGAGAGGAGCGGCAAGAAAAAGGGATAATCGCGTGTTGCGAGGAGCGCAGTAAAGGCGAATTCCCCCTGTCTTCTCTCTTGGGCAATAACTTTCCTCCGATTATGCTGTGATCACTTCTTCAAGGGGCCGAGCTGTTCGCCCGGCATACTCTACACGCTGGCTCTACCGGCATGGAAAACTGCGGCGCGCGACATGCTCCATCAGTCACGGGAATCATCGCGCCCCGAGTCCGACGTGAGAGAGTAGTCTCGTTCGCGTTGTTACATGAATTGTCGCAGCACGCCGCGATCCCGACGACTACCGCGCCGGGCCCCGAGACTGATTGGACTCACTTAGCCTCGTGGCGCAGAGCCGATTCGGTGGGTACCCTTTGACACGGGCTTTCGACAGCGAATGCTAAACGCGTTAATGCCTGTCCAATCGAGCGGAATCGAGACATGCCCTCTTGCCGTAAACTCACTTTCGTGACAGCACTTTCCGCCGGCTCATAGCTCGCCCGACTAATCTCGCCATCCAGTTTCGACGCTTGCAGCCGCGCGCCCTGGACTTGTCATTAATACAGTTGTCACGCGAGCCTCTAGCTCATTTCCAATTCTTTAACTCAGACGATATTAAGGAATTCAGAAAAATAAAGGACGAAATATAGAATCTGTGTATTGATCCTTGGAGGTATAACTTTTTCAGAAATCAGGGTGAAAGTTTTGCTTTGGGAAAAGATGCCTCGACTGACGTACTTGGCGAGAGACTCTGCAGAGCCTCTCGATTGTTTGAAAGATCGATTTTTGTCTCGGTCAGTCGTACGTAATGCGTTAACTTCCGCATAAATCGAAATCCGGTTGGTAATTGGCCGCGGACGAGACTTCCGCGATCATCCGGCAATCAGGGAGTGAGTTTATCCAAGTGTCACGTCTTCCAAGGAAGCCTGCACCCTTTTCTCCCGCAGTATTCGTCGGCCGTCTAATTAGCCGAGATCCACTCGAACGTGGCTCGCGGCTTTCGGCGCATATAAGGAAAGCGGGTTTCGAAGAATACCACGGGCGTTACGCCGAAGTCATAAATTGAAGTCGTCGAAGAAGAAGTCGTGCAAGTTGGAATAGTCCGCGTGCCGTTGCCGCGTCCAACTTTCTCGCTGGCTGAGCGGCTGCTCGAGTGCCGGGGCAGAAACCGTACCACTCGCTGGATGGCTGGATACCTCTAACCGTCCTCCCCTTGAAATACCTGGCCCGATTTTCCCGCGAGATCGAAATTCGCTAAAATCACTTTCATCCGCTCGACCGATCGGATTCGCCATAAATATGTATCGGAGGATCGTGCAGCCTCCTTTTCCCTGGGAAAGCACGCACTCGCCTTTAAACGGACTATCCACTCTTCGAGCGTAATGATCCGATCATTTTTTGCTCCAGATCCCACAGACACATAGACACACACTCGCGTGACCCGTGCAGGCATCGCGCAGCGTCTCCTAGCTCCTATCGCGCAATCCTCTCGTTTTTCATCCCCGCTTACATCACCGTAATTATAACACGCCATCGCAGGGTCGGCCGATGGTGAAATTAAAGAGTTACGTGCTCCGCCGCGTGTGCTGGACGAGCGGCTCGGCTCGCCGCATCTAATCCAACCGGTGGAATGTCAGTCGATGCACGAAATGAAGAGAGACTGCCCGCGGCAAGCCGGGCAAATCCCTAACGAGAGGCGTCGATGCGGGACACGAATTTCATTGCTGAACTAACTCGAGCGGATTTATTGCTCGGCTCCCAGTTCCCGGCGTCGGCTCGCCGCGACGTATAATTCATGCTTTCCACCCCCGTTAATTGCGCAAGCGGCTGCGCAGCTACGAGGAGCTAATTCATTGTGTTCCCAGTTCTGGTTGGCCTGGTTCGCTGTCGTTAAGTGGCGCGCGACAAGGTTTCATTGCTCCTTAATAACGTTATCTTGATATATACGACCGGCCGCCGGATCCACGTGTATATGTCGCACGTGCTGCCCAGGCTCAACCTGTTGACAAATAAGCCCCTTTCGTCTTACTGGTCGGTGCCGATTTCCCCGGTGCGCGGCCACGGTGACTGCCGTCACTACAGGTGAGACTGATTGTGCGAGAACGCGGAAACGGCGCGTCCAGCCGAGACAGGTGGCCGTCCCCGGTGAAAAATCGCAGTTAATTCTATGTCGCGAGGAGACTGGCCGCTGCATCCATTACAGAGGGAAATAATCCTCTTCCGCGCTCGCGCCGCGATTATTCAAGAGTGTGAGCTCCGCAGAAATGCTTGATTATATGCGCGTTGCCTTTGTTGGATTGGGAATCAAGTCGACGCTTTGTCCGACGGGCATATTGATTGCGACGGGCGTGTGCTGGCCTCCTCGAGGACTTTTTCAACTTTACCTAATTGCGAGAGACAAGATATCTGGCACAGTGGATAATTGGTTGATGTGGTTTCCGAGGCAGTTCAGTCTGCTGGGCTACAGCTGTACTTAGAGCATTGAATCTCTTAGCCTGGCAGATTAACAGGCGATCAATCGCCGAGTCAGGAAACGCCCAGGATTTCCCTTCGATTCTGCCGATGGTAAACCAGGAGCAAAACGCTTGTCGAAGCAGGTGCGCAGGCAGAGCCAACTCGACAGGGCATATTAATGCTAGGAGTTTCCTCCCGTGGCATTCGCTCTTGCGATGATATTCTCTTTTTCTCCATTGCGGCTATATCGCAGCGGTATCGAGCGATAACGCCGATTCCCAATTATGCGGACTATCGAGCGATCTAACTGCATTATCGTAATGAACCTGATAGGAATCTGCGATTGGTTAGTGAAGAGATCAGTGGATGTGTCCCGTTGCCAATTGCCAGTGTGGACAAGCCGATCGGTTCTCGCTAGACAGCTTGGCCATTGTACGCCACCGAGAGAGCAAGACTCTAGGCTCGCGCTGACCCAGATTTTTCTTTTTGCCAAGCTCCCGGCTAGATTGCCGATAATGATTAAATCGCCGCGCCAGTTTCGTAGAATGCCCGCAAAGCTAACTATCCTTTCCCACTCCACGACACGCCCTCCCCATTCGCTTCTTATTGACAAACAAATACCTTTTCTCATACTCGGACTCTCTCGTCTACCAATTTACAAAAGGTGCCTTTCCTTTCCAAATTTCCATTCGACTCTCAATTATTTAAGAATAATTTAGGCAACGCATCTGGGACACTTCTTTAGCAGGGCAGCTGACAAAATCTTAAATGCCAATCAAAATGAAACAAATTGATACACAATTTTTATGACTTTTATGCAAAAGAAACCTGAAATGGGAATTTTAAAGAGCTCCTGTTTTATCTCATTCTTTTTAGAAGAAGACTCTAGTTGTTTACGACATTTACTGTTACTAGCTACTGTTACACTGACATGTTAGCCGATGTCAGTGTATTATCTTGCCGTACTGGATTGCTGAGGTGAGTCTCCGGTGTGTTTCGCTTGAGCTCGCGAGCGGTGCTTCCGTGGAGCGATCGCATCCCCAGTGCACTGTGATCCCATCTGAATCGCGTACACGGAAGAGAGCCAGCCGAAACGAGAGGCCGGTGCTCGCGTGACATCATCGCTCGGCGTTCTGCCACCTTGTTGATTGGGTGTGCTCCTTGATGACTCTCCGCTCTACGTGATGGGAATACACACCCGGCGCGTTCGAGCGTCCGCATCAATCAGGGGGCATACTCTTCTCCGCGGCTCTGCACTCGCACAATGCTCCTCTCTTGCGAAAGCACGCGCCGCTCGTGAGAACAGAGCGCCAGAAGCCCTCGGGGATTATTATCGCCAACGCATCGTGTCTTCTTTCCTTCACTCAATACGAGGTTCGGAATATTTTGAAAATACGCTCCAAGGAGCCAAGACACTCTTATTGTACTCCGAAAATTAATTATTCTCTTATGTCTCTAGACAGAAAAAATTGTTGATTATTAATAACTCGAGTCATAACTCGCAAACCTCTCGAAAATATTCGCCGAAGAGCCAAAAAAGTGTGACCTGCGGTCAATGAAAAGGATTGATTATTAATAACGCGAGTCATAGTTCGCAAACTTCTCGAAAATATTCTCCGAAGAGCCAAAAAAGTGTGACCTGCGGTCACTGAAAATGATTGATTATTAATAACTCGAGTCATAATTCGCAAATCTCCCAAACATATCCTCCAAAAAACCACCAAAGTCTGACAAGTACTCCAAAAATGCATTATTCCTCTAGGTAACTCCATTGGATTAAATTTGATTCCTCGAGTCAGAATTCGTAAGTGGACACGTCGAGAAACTTATCGTGGAATACTCTTGGTATTCCACAGGCAAGTAGCTCAATCCAATTTCCTTGGATGAGGGCAGAGGACGCGGTGAGTGAGAGACGAGTGTAGAGTACCCTTACGATCGAAGGAGCGATATACCTGGAGATAGACGCGCGCGCATAATCGGTGGTAGCTGACTGGTGTGTCAGTGCCGGTAGTAGGACGGAGGATGGCGCAGGAGAGACTGGAGTAACCACGAAAGCAGCTCGGGCAGGGTTCTTGACTCGCGAGGCCTGCTTCTAGCTGGTATGAGAGCCTCATGACAGCTCCGGGCAATGTAGGCGTACAGATATCTCCTTCTCTCTCTTGGTGTCTCCGTCTCTCGTTCTGTCTGCCGGTTGCAACGTTGGCCGGCACGACCACGAAGTTGCGCAAGCGAAGCAGTCGCTCTCGGTGCCGCGAGTCTCGAGTCTCGAGTCTCGAGTCTCGAGTCTTGAGCCGGTCGTCGTCGTCGTCGTAGCCGGCGAAGACAACGATCGGGAGCGTGGACAGATACCGAGATAGGCTCTCGCAGGGTTCCTGCCGCTCGGCGGCGGGTAACTGGGCTAAAAGCATAGTCGACCTGTACCTGACACCGAGGCCGCATTCAATTGCAATAAAGCCGATGCTCTCTTTCCCTTTCTTCGCACGGCCACACACTCACTCTCGCCCGGCGAGCACGCCGCGCCTTCTGTCGCCAGCCACTCTGCCGGGTTAATTGTCTGCCAGGAGCCTCGAGAACTCTCCCTACGCCTTGGGAACCGCCTACCAAGGTTGACCGATCGTGCAAAGTTCATTTGTCCACCGAGCTACCGTCGTGATGCTTTGCAATTTCTTCTCTGGCAAGATGATTCTAGCGTTTAATTGGAAATTATACTGTGCCGATTTTTCCAAGAGGCTTGAGTGAAATTAAGATTTCAACTGGTCCATTTCGGAATCGATGCACTTTTACTTCTTTTTCGAGACCTTGCGCCGATTTTTCTAAAGGGGTAGCTGGAGTTACGTGCCAAATGTGATTGTCTGGGGTAACTTGATTGGGTTAGATTGAAAATTCAATTGGTTCGTCTCAGAATGAGAGTTTAGATGAGATTGGACTAGAATACTAAGTACAAGGAAACAATTGGTGAGTCAGTGGAAACAAAGTCGGAGCCCTCCGCCTCGGTTTGCCGTTACCCACTCACTCACGTGCTCTACCTCGCTGCACGAACCTAACGGATTAATTGTTTTACGGTCAAGCAGATTCTTGGGAACCTTTCGCCCGGCTCGATCCGATCTCCGAGCGAGATTCCCCGCGCTATCTCTCACCGAGAGCGGAGAATTCGTGGGTACAGAGCTCGTGCCGCATAGCACGAACGTAAGCGGCTCGCTTTTATCGTTATTGTCTGGAAAGCTCGAACCCAGGGGGACTAAAAGGATTCGTGATGCTGGTATGCACCTGCCATTGAGGTCACATTCTATCGGGTTAAGAACCCGATATTCTCTTTCGCTTTCGATGCCGAGCCCTGCAACTCCTCCTCATGAGTCATCTAATTCGGCTGGTCGGCACTGCGAAGCCTCTAATTTGCAAATCGAATGCAATTACAAGTCCCACTCTCCACCAAACAGCCACTCCGTTCATTTGTCTTTGGTTTGATTTCATTTCTGCCATAAGTTCAATTTCGTGCATAATATTTCCCAGTTCCGCGTGAAGCAACACCTCGGCGAAGAGAAGAAATTCGGTCTCAGGCCATTAACGAGCCCTTTCTCGAAATACGACTGGGCAAAGAGCCGCGGGGAAGCTCACGACTCGCCCGATGGAAAAGTGTAACGCTCGCTCTCGGTCTCGATTGGCACAACAGTTGTTGCTCCGCGAGAGCGCCCTATCGATTGTCCGCGGGGCTGCCGAGAGTGCAAACAGTCGACGAAATGACGAAACGAACTGTCCAGCTCGGCGAGGCCTGGCGGCCGGCAGCGAGCGGTCGGTGCCGAGTGAAAAATGCATTACTGTGGGAAACAATCGGCCCGGCGACGCTCGTTCGCTCTGTCCCCGACGATTGATTTACAAAGGGCCGCGCTTGTATATGTTATCTCGGGGACTTTAGCCCGGCATTCCTGGCCGTTTTCGACACTCGAGTCCGATCCACATGAAAGCCTCGGGCACGCTCGCCAATAATTCCCCGCCAATTGGATGTAACTGGGAGACTGACAGCTACGTCGACACGGCGAGCCGCTGGTGGGGCCAGTTTCGGCTCTGGGCCATTCATTATATTAATAACGATGATTAACCATTATCTCACCTGACTCCATTACCCCCCAAGCTTCATCTCTCCTTTACTTTCTCCTCTCGGATCCCGTTCGATCTTAACGAGCACGCCTGTTTACCCTCGAGGGCCGCCTCACGCGAGAGGAGATCTCTTGCTCTCGACCACTTTTTCGCGGGGGAGGGAAACAATTATTGTCAATCACTGCACACTACTTCATTTTCAGTGCGGACACAATAATTAATCTGCCGACGCTCCCGGCATGCAGGCACATCATAATCAGACAAATTTCAGGCTCGCGTCAGGATAAGAAGAGGGAATTTCTGCAGCAGGAATGAAAGGATTTTTGTTATTCGAAGTACGACTTTTTAAATTGGGAATACGATAATCGCTCTGCAGAGATTGCCGAGTTTATGTCCGTGCAGAATGGTCCGTGGAGTTATTTTATCAGAGAAGTAACCGTGCTCGGCACACAAACGCTCGCCGGAATCTCGGGCGGAGGAATTCGTGAAAGCGTTAATCTCTGTTATTCGGAGTTACCCGCGCGGGGCTGCATCTTCGATATACAGGTATACGTATAGCCAGCAGCGGCCGCCGGGCGGAATAATCGGAAGTTCCGGCAGCTAGGGACGCGATATAAGTGGATTTTCGTGCCGGCACGAATTTCACCGTTACGCGACCCAGTTCCCGCCTGTATAGACAGTATAGACACACACGCCCCGGCCGAACGGAACCGCGGCGAACTGCCGAAATTAATTTCCGGGCCCGGGCGACCTTCATCTCGATTTCTACGAAGCACCGGCCGCCTCGAGGAATTCGCGAGCGGCTAATGGGACGCGTCAAACCGCATCGGGGAGTGCCTGCGCCCTCGGATCTGCGTGCACCAGCCACCAAATTACAGAGCCTGTTTGATCATCATCTGCGCACAAAGTACGGTAGCAGCAGGCCGAATTACAATGTACAAATGAGAAATGCGAAGGCGCCCGCCTCTCAAACCTTTCTCTTTCCAATCTTCTCCAATGTATCCATTATGTTTACTGCTTCCTTGATGGCACATATATTTGCGCGTATGGAAGACGAGGATGCTCGGGCGCCCCAAGGTGCTTCCTGCAGCGAGCGTTTCATGTCTAACAAACACCACGGCCAGTAATTACAGTGAAAATGCATACTGCAACTGCAATTCCGGCCCGCCGCAACTACTTTACGCGTATCATCGGGGAAGCGGTTTTAAGCGGAGGAGAGAAATCAATGAGCGAATGAATGCCCTGTTTGCCCGCGCCGATTTCCCGGCCGCCCGCGGTCGATTCAGACGGAAAGGCTAATTAAGAGCGGCGCTGCTAATGCGCTCACGCGATCGCCGGGCTTTTGTGGAGCGCGACGGAAAAAGCGGCCGGAGATCGGAGGCCCCGGACGCTCGCACGCTCTCGGATACTCGGAGGGATCCGAGCGAGCCGCGAGCCTCCCTCTCTGTTCTGTCATTCCATTCAATTAGCGCGGCTAAAAGCACAGCTTTGCGAATTTCCGAGCGCACCCGCGGTGAACTCTCGCCGCGCGCTCCCGCGTCCAATCGAGCGGGCGGTTCTCGGCTGGGATCCTGTTAGAGTGTGCCGCACCACTGAGCAAACTGGAAATTTCCATGGAGCGCTGCCTCGGAGTATCCCCGGCGTGTTTTCTTCGGCCGCCGCGATCCTCCGCGCCTCCTTTTGTTGCCGTGTGCTGCATAAACTCGACTTCGATTAAGCTGTCGCCGCGCGATCCCGCCGCTCGATAACGCCCGCCTCAGGAATCTCGCACCTCCGACCCCTCCGATCCGCGCGCTCCTTCACTCTCGAAAACAGCCGGCGGCCAACGACGTGCTAAAAGAGGAGATTGGAGAGTTAATCGAGGGGGATTAGCGCAAATTGGCCGGGAGAGCCGCGAAAAACAGTAAGAGCCTGTCTGGTACGCGAGTGTGAAATGGAGCGAGCTGCCACTGACGCATCCGAAGCCGGCTCGGTCGCGCGCGGTTGACTACCGACTTTTAATAACAAGAGCAAATCAATTACCCAACATATATATTCCCTGTCGGACATCTAATAGAATACATGTTACCATTGGCGAGGGGGAGAGGGGGAGGCTCGTGGTGTGTGCGCCTCGAAAATCGGGGGCACAGTGCGCGCGCCGCTAAGTCGAGAGAGCAGGTTCGTTCGCCTGGCTGCAAAAGCCGGCTGGCCTGGGAGAGAGAAAAAAGTATCACGTGTACGGATTCGATTTCAACCCTCTTCCGTTCTCGAATGTCAGCATCAGCAGGGACAGAGCACCGGCAGCGGCACCGGCAGCGCACCAGCAGCAGCATCTCGCCAGAGCAGATCGGAGTAGGTACAGGAGAGGGCGATCGCCGAGTCGGAGGAGCCGGAGGCCCCCGGTACGCCCGGAGTCGATCCCTATTAAGGCGCTCATCCTTATTCCGCATAAATTATCGTAAACGCCACTTAACCAAGTATTTCGTTACCGGAGCAGGAAGCGCCCCGGCCTGGCCGCTCGCTAAAAATATTAATGCCCGGTGATTCGAGGCGACGGACACTTGATGGACGCGGGTTATACTGCGCGATGGGCCGCTCTCCTCCTCCTCCGCGCTCTTACGGTTCCTCCTGGTTTTTGCGGTCTATGGGCGGCTGGGCCTCTCCTCCGGCTCGCCTGCCTCTTTGCCTGCGCTCTCCCGTCTCCCGCTGCTTCATCGGCCGGCCAGCGAAGCGGCGGCGAGTTACAGTTACCGGAGTATATCGAATTTTAATCGAAAAACGAGATCGCACCTCTTGGCGTAGGCTGCCGTCGCCGCCGCCGCCGCCGGCTCGCTGGCCTAGAAACACGGCCGAGTGACGCCACACGTAATAGCGAGACACGGAGCACGGAAATCTTGCAGGTCTGCCTCCTCACGATCCCGCTCCCACCGGCGAGAGATCTCGGCGCGCGGCTCCCCCGAGCCTTTGAGAAATATCCTGCTAGAGGACGATGTGACTAGTCGAGTGATAAATGGACGAAACGAAGGTAAAAGCCTCTCCCGGCCGGACGAGATGAGTAACTGGCTGAAGTCTCAAAGGAAGAGGGATCGCCGGCCTCTCTCTCGCAACGGACATTCATCTTCCTCGGTGTGCGCGCTTTGACTTTTATGTAAGCCCTGCCGCGTCAGGCTTTTTCGGATCGACGAGCTAATAGAGCGCGAAAGCCCGGTAGGAGGATGCAGTCGGCCGCGCCGTGAGGATGTCCACGCAAAAATCCCGAGAGTTATTGATATTTCAGTCCGCGGCAGTCCTTCGGTGCATGATCATTCTTGAAACTGAATCCACATATTAAGTTACCCCGCGGAGCATGTCTCCGTGCGACATTCGCCTGCGTCTTCTTGCATCCTCGTCCTCTCCGAGGCACCGGCACCCTGCACGCCCGCTCTGTACCTTCAATCAAGTGCGCCGCGCGGGACCATGTACCCAGGCCTACTTCGATTTCAGAGTTTTCAGACCTGCGCTCACGAGGCTTATAGTCCCAAGTGTAAGACCGCTCGTCCGCGCTTTCGCCCCGCGCTCGTTGTGATCAAATTAATGAAAGAGACTACCGTATCGGATTGGCGGATTCCGCGAGAGGATGTCTCTTTATAGAGCGAGCCACCGCCGCGCCGGGCTAATGAGACCCCGGGATTTCAGGGGAATTCCGCTGGTGCGCGGCCGCGCGCAGCCTCGTCCAGGGAAATCGGCTATTAGTGGCGTGCTCTCCCGAGCAAACGATGCCCTGGACAGCTTCTCTTAATGGAGAAGAGGCTACCAGCGAGCAGCCAGGGAGATGCGTGCGCCTTAATAGCGTTACGTGGCCTCTCGACTTCTGGTTACGTCGATGAAAGTTGCCTAGGTTGTACCAATCGGCCAGAGTAGCCTCGCGGATCTCGCTGCTCCCCTGTCCACTCCGCGAATCTCCGGCTCGGAGAGATAGCCAGCTGCCTGTATATCATTTCGTCATTGATTGCCGATGACCCGCGATCGAGAGAGTAATGAATCCTACGGGACGAGAGCCCACTCTGACAACGTGTTTGTCAATATCGGAGGAAACACTCGTAACAAATGCCACAACATCGTCCGCTTACCTTAGGCGAGGATCGCTCGCCGGGAATTTCCTTGTGCCATATACGAGGCGGGGAAATGTGAAAGACGGCGATGAGTATCCCGTTGCAGGTCTTCCTTTCTCGGGGTAATTTTTCGGGCGGGAAGGTCCCGATATTGAATGTCCGAAATGCGCGTGATTAATTCCTGAAATTAGATAGTCCTTTTCCCGCGAGGAGGGGAAAAGGTCCGGGGTGTCCAGTGACAGTGTTGCAGCGATCGCGCCGGACAGTTGGGCAGAGGCCTCGGCTTTCTTTTCGGTCCGACTGACTGACACTCCTGATTTATTCGTTGCGAAGCTCGGACGGCTCTCTTTCAAGCGGGCGTCAATACGCCTGGCCAGTGCCAATCGATGGAAAGTGCATCATTACCCGAGAACGCATTCACGTGTATGCATATAGGTGGCGTGGCAAATTGGAGTGGATGCGACTTTGAAGCAAGGGCTTCAACCGAGCGAAACCACAGCACACACTCCTCGCATTTCCACCTTAATTACCGATCCTGCTCGGACTGGGTTTTGCGCAAGGCCCATTTTTCGCCCGCGCCACTCGCAAGAAGCGCGATCCCGATCTCCCGATATCATTGGCTGCCAGGCTTAAACGCCCGCTCGGATAACTGTTAATACGTTTCTAAACGATCGCGCCGATCCGACTGCACCGTCCGCCGCACGCCCAGACCGATTTCTTCTCCGCTGGGTGTTGTTACCCGGCGCATTAATCAACGCCTCATTTCGCTGGATTCGCGCGTCCGACTCCGCTCTCGCACAGGTGTGCGCGTACGCCCTCTTTTTTCGGGGCCCCTACTTGCCCGCCGCTGGTGCTCGCAAGTCGAAGAACGGCTCCCGTTAAACTCTCCGATCGGCTTGGCCTCTTGCTCCTGGTTACACGCTGCCGCTCGTTATCCCCGCGCGCGAGGAGCGAGATCTCTCGCCGCGCGCCGTTATCGGCCGCGGCGGACGCGTTGCCACGAAAAGTGATTGATTTACGCCGCTGCTGGATACATCGCGATGTAATTACTCGCGTTATTGCGGCTTATTATAAACAATTCAGCGGTGCTCCTTGGTGCCGGGTTGATTTATGGCGATCCTGCCGCTCGGAGAGACGAATCGGGGACTCCCGGAGCTCAAGACCCTCGCGGCCCCGAGTGCTTTGAGTGCTCGCCAGTAATGAAGTCAAACACGCCCTACCATATCGCGCCGCATTTATTCGCGCGATAAGTGCATCGGTATTGGCGATAAATCAGTCGGCGTCGATGCATGATGTATTCATTTCCACGTGATATCGCTGGCAAACGTGTGGTTAGCGGCCCACATAGTTCCCAGTGGTCGCAAAGTAGCTCGGGGGACTAAACCCTTTCAGACACAGCCGTCCAATTACCTTGCTAGCAAGCGGTCAGGAATCAATAAATTCGCGCCGTTTCCTTTAAGTGCCTTTACCGCTTTCCCGATTTTATGATACGGCGCGATCGTTAGGCCGCGTTCGATGAGCTTTTCGCCAGATTTACGTCGAATTAACGATGTCTCGGGGCGCGTGAAGCCCTTAACTTATATCTGCCGGTAAATAGCATTTAATTATAGATTTCGTCCGTTTTCCTCGGTGCTAGCGTTGCACCAGTGATAGCATTAATTTACCTGGTTAACGGTCGCCCGCCTCTGCCAGGGATAATTGTCTCCGCCGCATGAGAAATAGGATCGCGCGCTCATACCTTATCGGACCGAAAGTGGGGGCCAGGAATTTCTCGCAACGTCCCTCGCTTAATTAGCCTTATTCCCCGTTAACTAGGTCTCGCTGGTTAATTGTTGTTCAGTGTCGCGAGGAGGACGAGTGGTAGTTCGAGAGCTCACGACCTTTGTCACGGGGGATTTAAGTTCTTTGAGTAGTTTGAGTTGTTTGAGTCGCGGCGGTAAACACGATTCGGCCCAATCTTCATCGGACGACATTCTTGAGATTCCTCGAACCCACTCTCTGACAAGTGGCAAGTTGTCAGTGGCTAGTTACAAATTACGAGGCATCGACTGGAAAACAGGCCTTTTACACGGGCGGCTTAAGATTCCGTGGAACTTTGATGTCTCCTGCTTAATTCACCTCTTAGACCCGGCCCTCGTTAATATCGAGAGTGGGTGGGGCGAACGTGAAATGAACTTAATGGGCGAATTACTTTTAGCGAGGATAACGCCCGGTCCGTCGGGATTTATGTCGTCGATACGGGGCCCTGATGGACGATGTCCGACCGGTTCCAGGCCCAAGTCCCGGCCCGGAACCGAGGTTGGGACTTATGAATCCGACCAAACTACAATACCTTCGTACAAGACTCCACCGCTCGTACACAATTTAAATTGTCGACGAAAACATCCATGGTCATTGAACTTATTTCCTCGATCCTCGAATTTCCATTGACTCGCATTCATCAGACGTACTCGCACCTTACGTGCTCTAAGCTCCTGCGAGTGGGCCGGGGGTATAGTGAACGGGTTAAAGGGGCGGGGGGGATAAAAAGCAAACAAATTGTTTCTCTCGCGCGCGGGCCCGCGGTAATAAATATTCATGCCCGACGGTGGAACGACGAATACCCCGGGGAGAACGATAAATCGGGTTTACGAGATGAGTCAACGTCGTCGTCGTCGCACGGGTCATCGTTGCATCTCTCGGCCGGTGCTCTCGCTTCCTTCTCGCACGATATATACAGTGCGCGTTCGCGCGGCGCGCGTTGGCCGAATGTCGTCGGGTGTCGTCATTCGAGCTGGCTCCTATCTGTCGGCAATAAATAATATATACCGTTGCACGAGAGGAACTCGGCCGGGTCGGAATGATTTTTCGCGGGGCCCCGGCAGCGCCCACCTTCTTAATTAAACGGCGTGTAAGACGGTAACGAATGCAACCGCCTGGTGCCTGACCGCGCGCGTGTGTGTGTGTGCCGTACCAGAGTCGAACGTGACTCGACCATTAATGGTCAATTTCGAGTGCGCATCTCCTCCACGGCTCCTTTCTCCCGAGAAGTTGGCGCGCGCTCGCGCGCGCTCTTTTCACGGCCAACTTACTTAGATTTGCCTTCCGCCTTCCCGTCGGATAATTCCATAGTGCGGCCGGCTCGAACCCTCTTGCGATTCAGCGGAGCCAAGGCCTGGAAAAATGCTCGGGAACCGATCAGTGATCGGTGATCTATGACGCCAATGTTGCCGACGTATGATTAATTCAACTATACGTCTTTCTCCCGCACTGTTGTTCCCCGGTATCGAGCACTCGATCCCCGAGCCGGTGTGTCTCGGCTCGAGCTAATGGCGAGAGAGCATGGAGATCCACCAGATCCGCACTCGATCTCACGGGACGAAATTGTTACGAGTCTGATTCATTGGCGGACGTCGTGGCCGGGAGTCGTTATGGCCTGGCAAATACTGTTATAATGAGAAATTAAGGGTAATCTCGAGTGTCCGCAATCATCCGAGACGCGGATACGCGAGCCGAGAAAACGGATCTCTGTGTGACTCAAAGCCTGCCTCTTAACCGTACGCTATCTCGACCTTTTTTTCTTACCATGTACTTTTTCCCCCTCCCAGGGGGAATCTCGGCCGATTCGCCCCAGCTATTGTTCGAATTAAGGGTCGGGCGGGTGGGGACTCTCGAAATTATAGAGGCCGCCGCGAGCGCGGACTTTCACGTCGTTAGTTTCGTACCCTCGAGGTCCGTCCGAGTTCCTGGCGTATCATTCTTTGCTTATAGTTCATAAATGGTGTTTTATCCCCGCGCGCACTCTCCCCTTATCGTAAAAAGTAACGCACTCGTAAAAGTTAATTACCCGTTAATGCTGTGGACGCCCCCGGCACTCGCCCCGTTGTCTTGTTCTACATTGATAAGCCTCGGGAATAACGCCCTGGCGATCTCTGCCTCGAGTGCGCGTCACGCTCAATTAATAATTGATACTAGCATCGAGCACGCGCGCGCGCGCACGAGCTTTTAATTACGAGTGGCAGGGATACGATGCCGGGGCAGAAATGCACGGCCGACATTAACACCGGACGTCGAGTGCCTGTCGAATCGGCCTCCCGTGAAAAAGCTGCATCGCCAATAGCCCTTTTTCCGCTCTCCCGTTGGTTGGCTCGGTTAATTCCAGCGCTGCCCCTCGGCGCGAGCGTACGGTTCATCTGGTTGCGGCGCAAGGTCGACATCGTCGTGCATCATGCAGCGCTCGCCAGGCATTCCCCGGAACCCTGTTTTTACGCTTGATTTATAATAACGCAGGCACCTAGCGCGAGAGCGAGCGGCCGGGGCAAGGTGGCGGGAGAAAGAAGGAAAGAAAGAGATGGAAACCTGCAGGATAAGCTGGGAGGCAATCAGTACGGAAAAACAAGGAAATTTGATGAGCCGCCTCGCTGGTGGGGGAGGAGACAGACATAAATCAATGCGCGCAGGGGACGCGTAATTGAAAGGCATGCGCACCAGCATCATCCCACGGCTAATCGGCGCGCGGCTGTAATTACTCGGCAAGGACAGTGCGCGCCTGTTTTGAGGTAATTAAAATCCCGCCTTTAATAGCGCAATCCGGCCAACGAGGCTGCCAGCTGGAATCAAGCTCAGCTGCCGCGCAGTTCGAGCCTTCGAGGTGCGACTCTCCGCCCAAGTGCGCCTTTTTTCCGCGCCGCTTTATCGCGTGTAATCCGCCGAGATTTATGTGGTGTCCGGTGGCGAAGCCGCCGGATGCTGCGGAAGATCGCGCGATGAGAGCGGCGCCCGGAAGAAAAGAAGAAAAGAAGAAATGCGGGTCACCGTAAAAGGGAATCGCGTGCTCGGCCGATTCATCGCGGAACTATCGTCTCGCGAGGAGAACCAAGAGTCCCTCTCTCTCTCTCTTTCGTTGCTGTTGTTGGTCTTGCTGGCAAAAAGGAAGTGAGCGCGCGCGCGCGCGCGCTTCGAATTGGCAGCCGTGACGAGGAGATATACCCTACTCTCTTTTCTTTTTCGCCCGCCGTCGCCGATTCGTTTCGTTCGTCACCATTATTCTTGCGACCCTGTCCTTGAAACGAGTTTGCAGCCACGGCCCCCCCGGTAACAACCAATGCCTGCGATTGAGTAATCGCCTAGCGGTACCAAGCAACCGCCGCGCACACCGCGCACCTCTCCTGCCTCCCTTTCTGTCTCTTTCGCTTTTTATACTCCCCTCTTGCTACCCCCCCCCCCCCCCATCACTCCCCCCGGACACTAAAAATATTCCCCGCCACTCTACTCGCAACTGATACGGTATCGTCCTGAATGATGATGTATGTGCCCGGAGAGTCCTGGCTTCCCGCAGCATCCTCCGGCGGCCAGTGGAGATTGATGCGGCCAGTAGCCGGGCGACAGGGCGAAATTAAAATGGATGAGGCCAGAAATGGCGATAGAGAGATTGGAGAGTTAAGGCCGAGTCCATTTATAGTTGCGGCCGCCGCGGTACTACCGGGCCGCGCATGTCAGTTAAGCCGTACAAATGACGCATTAACACCTCATAATTCCCGCAGGCCGCGCGGGGATTAGCCCGAGTGACGGAAGTTTTCAGGAGCAATGTTAAACTCGCCAGTCATTCATGCCTCGACCCTGACTGGCAGCTTTCAAGGGCAGATTGATGTGTTTTTTCAGCGTCCTTGATATTCGTTTTCCCCGAGCGTTCGACAGAGCGATCCAACTATTCCGATCGATCTCCCAGAAATCACTTGCGCGAGGAGAGTTAACTATGGAATTGTGGGGGAAAATCCATTATTGCGTGTATAGTAATCGTATAATCGTGATCGATCGCGAAGTGTCGCGGCGGCCAGTAGAAGTGGCACTTGCGTAGTCAGACAGGCGTATCTATTCTCCGCACAGGCGTCCGGAAAGCCAGGGATATATCAGGAACGGCCGCGCTCGTTCGCAAGGACGTCCGGCTCTCGATCGGACAGGCTAGATTTATGGGATCTATTGGATCAGCTTGTATCGACGTTGTCGTAGATCGACGTCCGGATTCGACGTATACTTGTCTCCCGTATCGGCTGTCGCGCTTATGAGAGCGCACTCCCCCGTACCCACGGCATAGGCATACACGTGTACACTTGGCTGCGTGTCCATCGTCACGCAATTCTCTCCCGCGGTGCGTCTAGACCGATCGACGCACACATCTACGCCCGCTCGAACACGGAACTCTTACATCATCGACGATACGTCCAGCAATTATCGGATCTGCGCTTAGAACACGCACACACATAGGTGGCCTCCGCGACTCGAGCGAACCGCGCACGCTATTCCCAATGCCTCCTCCTCGCCGTGATCGATCTCTCGCTTTCGAGGGAGGGAGAGACTGTCTCCCAGTTATCTAGCACTGCTCATTAATATAATGGGAACACGTGCAGAGATCCCGGGCATCGTTCGATCTTTCATTTGCCTTCGTTCTAATTGAAGCCCGAGTCCCAGTGCTCTTTACTCCGTAGCAGTCCCCGGTAATTAGGGAGTTGCTCCTGGAAGCGTTCGGTAATTGGGCCGCGAACAATACCTCTTCCCCATTACACCGGGGAGTGGCGAGCGCATCTTCTCCTTGGTTAACTCGAGCATCGCGGATATACCAGCGGATTAAGTGGAAGCGTACGACGTTACAAAGTGTCCCCGATTGTCATAGAGCTCGTTCGTCGGGCTCCCGGGGAGTTAGTGGATTCCTGCGAGGAGTTACACAGCAATGTCCTATACCCTTTGGGGAAGCAGCGCCGCGATGGAAAGTGCATTCTAGCAGGTATAAAAGAAAGGCTAGGATCCCCGGTACAGTTAGGAGCGCGGGGCTCAATTAAGCGATACGCGCAACAGGACATCTGGCAGGGCGCACCGATCTACATTTCACGATTGCCGGAGACAGTGGTTAACAACCATTAAATCCGCGGCTGTTATCGATGCCTCGTTACGTAAGACAGGACTCCCCGGTATAACGGAAAGCGAGGACGAGAGCGGGCGGCTGCTTCTCCCGGCTCCATCGACGTCTCCCGGGTGTGCATGCGACCAGAGCAAATCCCTAACGCAGCTCCAATTACCTCGCTTCTCAGCGGCAACTGCCCGCTTTTCTCCAGTGCCACTTGGATCCTAGTGCAAATGCGAATTGGGAATGCTTGCACTTTAATTAAATCAACCGGTCAGCTGCTACTTCCAAGTTCCAAGGGCGGAAATTCTGTCGGCGGGACTTTGTCCAACGAATATACTAGATCTCTGAATTTTCCCATGTGGGATATAATTAATTGCGGTTTAATGGGAATGAGTTTAGATGGCGTGGGGGGAAGACATGGTGAGGCGGTTGCTGTGGAACTTTGGAGGAACTTTGCGCCCCGTGCGAGAGAACCGGTACTTATATCTCGATATTATAGCGCGCCCGCTCGTGGTACCGTTGCGTAACTTCGGCACCGATGTGTGCGGGACTCGTGCTCGACTGGACGGTGCCATTTATACATTTTCCGGAGCCTTATGCAATGTATCATGCATGCAGACGTGTGTGTGTGTCTGTGGAGGCGCGCGCGTGAAATCCGCGACCGGTCGTTCTCCGCCGCGCGACGAATTTTCGTGTCGAATGTCGAGGGAAACCCGTCCGCTCCGTTTCTCGATCCGGCTACGGCCGATCTAATCACCGGCACGTAACGACGAGTTCGAAGTTTTACAAATCACGAGAAAGTGCGTGGTCGCGGGCCCAAGCTTCTTCCCCGAGAAATTGGCACACGAGTTTTTACCCGGCCGCGACTTCTTTTCCTTCCAGCTGGAAATCGCGGCTGGTTTTCTTGACAGGCTGCACTTCTTTCCGCCAGTGGTGTCCCGGCTGTGTTTAGTGGCCACCGCGGCATGGCAAGTATTTCAGGCCGAAACAGGTAGCAGAGTATTATCAGGCTGGAAACCCGTTCGACGAAAATTTCCCGCGCCACCGCAAGTCCCAGGGTGTTGGATTGCCTTTGCTCCATGTGTGCGCGTGTGTGTGTGGCAGTCGGCTGGCAGTAGCCAGTTGGACGGCGTATTAAAATATTCCTGACATCGTCGTGCTCCATTGCTCGGCGAGTCGAACCTCCGCCGATTCCGAGAAAAACCAACTAGCCGATTAATAAAGTCGACATCTGGAAAAAGAGTCGCAGCAAAAAGGAATTTCTTTCGAGCGCCGCTCGTATCTGGCGCGGATTGAACTAACGAGATCGCCATCGGGTGGACTCTTTATCCGCCCCCCTTTGTTGCAAGGACTCGCGGATTACGCGAGAAGTGCGACGCAAGGAGGGCCCCAGGCCGAGGGCGGGGAAGCGGAAATTCATGTTTTACACCATGGCACGTTAATGCCGCTCAGACTAATTCCAAGCGGCCGCAACTCGGCTAAATTGAAACCCGAGCGCCTCTTCCGCCGGCAAAAGACTGGCCATACCAGGATGATCGTCCTCGCATGGGAGTGTTGGCCGAGGTCCGCGTACATACGTGGCGCCTAATTCAGCTACTTTGTGCTCGCACGTCGCCCGGTTGCGTTCTCATGTGGCTGCGCTCGGGTACATTAGCAGCGCGACTACAATTACGCCGCTCGGTTAACGGTATCCTCTTCATTTTCTCGGATGTCTTCGCGCCGTGTTCTCTTGTAGCTCGCATTCCCCGCGAATTCTCGGTATGCGCTGGCTCATCTGGCCATCGCGCGCGCGCGCGCATCGTTCAGCAAGGATCTCCACAATTTCCCTTCAACAGTCGTTTTTCCGGCGGCCAGCTCATCCGGCTGCTTGGCGTGGTTCGTGCTCGGCATTTCCGATATCGCTCGGCTCCTTTTCCAACCAGAGGCTGATTGTCAGTCTCCGCTCTCCGTGTGTGCTTGGAGCAAGCGGTGGAATAGCAGAGTTTGCTGATAATCACTGCTCTCATAAATCGCCAATGAGCCCCGAGATCTCTCGCGATTGGATGGAAGCCGGGCACCTGTGAGAGAGCGACATATGAGTCCGGCATTTTTCAATGTTCCTTCGGCGCCCGGAGATTTTTGATCGAATAATAATCGCCGAAGGTCGTCGCTCGCCGAGCTAATGCATAAATTATGCGCTCGCGCGGACACACCTACTCCTCTCCCCTCGCGCGACACGATTCAATATAAACGCAAACTTGTGTACGGGCAATCCAGCGAGATTAACCTTACACGTGTCCGGGTTCTTTTCTTGCTAAAAGAAAAAGAAAAAAAGGCTCGAACGTACGGAAATAAATTTCATTGACTCTTGTTTTTTCGCACCAAAGTTTAATCTGCTCGATCAGAAGTTCGGCCTGGCGCGAAGGGATGGAAGCTAAGAAATGCAGAAACTGCCTGTGTACGCGTCGATTGCGCACACCAAGGTAAACTGTAAAGGTCGCTAACGGGCGCGCACTCGTGACACTTGTCCCGGCGATTTGCTTGGGCGATTTCGGAATTTGCATGATCAACCGCGCACATAATGCATGTGTGTATAGCCGAGCGGGCGGGCGGCGCGTACGCGTAGGGGCCGACTCGTTTCCAGCGGGAATAAGCAGCCGAGCTTAGAGCGAGACGGCCTTAATACGACTTTAATGCACCTCGGAGGCGTTCACCCCGGCCAGCCTCCTCGCCGCTTCAACCGAGTAGTCACTCCACACCTCTCCGAGGAGCGACCATTTTTCCAATGACAATTATTAACCACGTTCCCGCAGTTTAATTGCGCCGGGAATAGTGCGTCCACGGCTAAGTAACAGGAGTCCGGGAGGCGAAGCCCCGTTCGGGCCACTCAAGGAACTCCGGGCCGGACAGTAAAGCAACAACTATCTCGATGCTGGAATCCCGGACTTACGAAAAGCCGGGAGGAATGCGAGAGTAGTTAAACGTCTCCCTCGGGTGGAAGACGCCCAAGATATTCGACGGGGAGACGGCGCCCGTTCACTGTCAAAAGGGGTCAATACCCTCGGGCGCCTAGTGCAACCAAGTAGCACGTGAAGTCGTTAAATCTTTACACGCCACACTGGAATACGTCTTTACCGTGCAACTTTGATATAAATCAAGGCTGCCGCTAAGTCCTGCTGGAGAAATGCTATAATTAACTGCCGGCCTTTATCAAGATACGAATATAATCGGCGCGGGCGCCTCTAAGCACTGCTGCTTCTTTAACGGGCTGGCTCAGACGCTACTTTCCTCTGCTGCAACTCGTTGCCGACGACAGATAAAAAAAGCAAGCTGAACTGCACGGTAGAGGTGTTCGACTAGAGTAGCGATGAGCTGATCCAGGATAATCGCGGCTTGAAAAAGCGGCGGTTCGAGGGAAAGCAGGTAGAAAAAGAGGGTGTGCGCAGGGTGAGCGAGGATGCGTTCCCTCACGTAGCCAGGATGGACGAGTCACTGGGCGAGGATTTCGTATGCCGGAGAGGACGCGGGGTTCTTTCTCTCGGGCTCCTTAGGGCACGAGGGTTCTAGCCGAAAGGAACGGATGTCCCGATTTTAAATGCGCCGCGCGTCCTGGTAGAGTTAGCCCTCGACCCCGCTCCGACTGCCTTTCTTTTATCGCTGCTCTACCCTTTCCTCGTCGTCGACATATTCACTTCCCAATATTTCCAAACTCTACCGACTGCACCAGTCTTTTATTTCTATTTTTAACCGTCGAGGGGAGAAGGGGGAAGCTTATCAGTTTCTCGCAGAGTCTATCTCGTCACTTTTTCATTCTATTTAGGCTCATTACGCGAGCATCCATCAATCTTCCAGGAGAAAGTGATAAGGAATATAACTGTTAAGCATCGCCACAGTAGGAAAGTCGGCTAGAAGCCGAGTGAGAAAATGATCGGCGAGCATGACGCGAGACGAGCAATACTTAGCGGGACAAATTTCCCCGCTCGCAGGATAATGAGGTCTGCGAGTGCGGTGCGTTTGCTTCCTCCTGGCCGAATTGACAGGGTAATTGCAGAGTGGGTCGCTTTACTTAGGGCGGTGCCGGTCGCGAGGCGAACACGTCCGCCGGCGGCGGCAGGAGTTGCCGAGGGGGCAGGCCGCTCCCGAGACACGAATTGGGTCGGCTCTCGTCGCCGAGGACGGGAGCACCGCCGGCGAAGGCTGCCCAGTCGGCGCTGCTTACCTACTAATTACTAATTAGCAATTAGGCGGCCGTGTAGCGTAAGCTTCGTGCCGCTTTTCTAGGCCGGACCGTCTCAAATAGCCGCGTTCCTCTGTAATCGTCCTGTGATGGGACGTGGACGCGCCTCTCGTGACTGTCCTCGCGAAAGCATCCCCTTTTTAGCTCACTTCAAAAAGGGAACGAGTTAGCCTCGGAAGACACGAGCGGGCCGGGCTAAAACTGGTAATTATACACAAGTTTTTCCCGACATTGCTCAGTGCACGCGCGTCGCACGCTTTACTGACGTTCGACTACGAGCGGTGGAAGCTGGAGAAACACTTTAATAAAGTGCACTGCGGCTACACGATCCGCAGAATAGTATCCTGTCAGACTAAATGAGAGACACCGCACTCATTCTTCGTAAAAGAGTCTACTTCCTCCGCGCGACGGGAGATGTTTGGTCCTGAGCTGATGCTGGCGGGCGAATTATCCGCGCTGATAGTAATTGCCGGGAGATGCTTTCAGCGAAATATCCGCCGGACGTTTTCTTACACGTGGAGGACCGGGTAGGAAGACTGGATTCGCACGGGTCGGTTTGCCGGCCTCGGCAATTAGCCCTCGTTACGGGCGAATTTTATTTCCTCGTCTGTCTCTCTCGATTAAGGATCTCTCGCTCGAAGCGACCGCCGAGCCGGTCGGGTTCCCGGCGCCGAATAATCCAGAGAAAGCGCGCGGTGGGAAAGGGAAGACTTTATGCGGCCGCGAGCGGTCGATTTAATAGGAGAGCCGAATTTCGAGGAAGAGAGGATGCGCAAGAGGTCGCGAGCTTTCATGCACCAGCTCTTGCGTGCCCGCAACGCCGGACGGTAAGAAGGTCAGCCGATCCTTTCCTCGCACTCCCCGGCGTGGCAGACGTGATTGGCGCGGCAATCGAATAAAATTAGATGCGGGAATCGCAATTAATGCTCGCTGGACTGCCGGGCTATCGATGCAATTATATCTCGCAGGAGATTAAGATGTTCCCATGCGCAACGATCGCCCGACGATATCCTCGAGGAGGACGCTAATCGAGCGGCCGAGCTATCCACGAGCTACCCGTGGCTGCGTTTCGCAAGCCGAGCGCCGCACTGCGCTGATCTCCGTAGAAAGTATGCGCGCGCGCGCGCGCGTATGTGTGTGTGTGTCGACAGTGAGATTTGCGAGCTCGCGGAGGCCCCGAATCGCTTCGTGGCCGCCGATCGATTTATGCATCCGCCAGCCAGCGGCCGCCGCCGCGGCCGCTTACGATCGCAGGAAACACGTACGTATCTTGTACCTGTCGAGCTATGCAGGCAAAAAGCACGCGCTTGCGCGAATCGGTGCATTAGCGCGTATCAACGCGCGCCAACCGGCCGCTCGCATGCGAGCGGACACCGCCGATCCAATTAGCAGCTCCCCGTTGCCGACATTCCCCAAACTTATCGGGCCGGCCTAATTAATTGTTCGCATTCCTCGATATTCTTCTGTATCGCCGACAATATCTCAAGCGACCTCTGTGCGACCTCTTTATCCGCCCGCGTCTCCCCAACTCTCCTCGAACTAGCTAAAACATCCCAATACCTCAAGAATCCTGAGAAAATGATAGGAAGCTCGATCCGATTGTCATCGCAAACATCAGGCATTCCCTACAAAATGACGAGCGAGCCAACCAGATCCTTTTCCTCTTACGATGATCCACTTTTTCCGCGGGGGGTCTGATCCGCGGTAGCGCGCGTCGCCCTACCGCAGACGAGTATTCAGTAGCGAGGGAAGTATCTGTTGCGCCGGCAACTACCGGCGCAGCTGCGCTGGATGGAGCGAGCTCCGGTGGATAGCTACCTCGTCGTCTACTGGCGGCGGCGGCGGCGCGCACACCGACGCCACCGACACAGCACACGTACGCTATATCTGGCCGCCCGTGTACTTGCCAGTTGCTTCACGCGATACCGTGCTAGATTTACCAGTGCGCTCTCGTACCTGTTGGCCGAGCCCGCAATAAATATGCCGCGTGCACGAGCGCGCTTCGATATACCACCAATACAGAGACCCCACTCACACGTCTGCGGAGATTCTAATATTCACTCGGCCTAGGCCGCGTGTCTGGCGGGCGCACGCACCCACACGCCGGGCGGCGATCGCGCACTACCACACGCTCCGCTGATTATCATTGCGCAAGGCTTTCGTCGGCTAGGATTTTCCTGCTGCTCTCACATTTTCCACGCCGGCGCTGGAATGTGCGAAGACTGTCGGTATTAATAAGCGGCCGCGGGTATCTCTCTCTCTCTTTATGTCTTGCGCGCGCGCACGGCGCCTTTCCTCGTTTAGATATCGGAGAGCAAGCCCGGCTCGCCCCGGCATGCCGGGAATACCGATAAATCGCTGGAAGCCGCCTGATGGGAAAGCTCGTTACTATTAATCGATGTATTCCCCGAGGCGGTACGGCGCGTACGCTCCAACAGCACTCCTGGCACTCCGCCGGCGGGCCAAGAGTGCGTGGGAAGAGGTTTCACCGCTTTTCCTCCATTTCCATAGCGAGCGCCGGCGATTGTATCGTTGCGGTGCTCGGGCGCGCGCGCGCGCTCTCGATCGCCGGGCGCATTAATGAAATAAATCCAGCCGGTACAACCTGCGCGAAGTGGCAGTTGCGGCAGCAGCCGCTCGATAGGACAGGCGTGAAACGGCCCGCGGTCGCATTAACACACGGCGGCGTGTTATTCTGGCTGTGCTGGTATGTGTAATCAGGGATCGAGCGGTTTGAATTAATGCCGTGAGCGGTGCGAGTGTACCGGTGCATTTAATCGGCGATTGATCGCCTCCCTCGCAGGTAGATCGACACGTCGCCTTGCGCAACCCCTGTCGAAGACATCGCACTCTCGTTGGGAGAGCGTGGAGCCCGAGCGAGCGCCTCGTGACTTTTGCGTGCGCTGGGAAACGCAATAGGTGGATTGCGGGGGCGCGCAGGGGGAGAGGGAGTTTCCATGGTTCCGTGGAATAGTTGGTCCGCGATAAATCACCGCCAGTGCACCTAAGCGAAGAGCAGCCGCTCTTCGGTGTGGTGTGCGCTGGAAAAGAAGGCTGCGCGGCCTGGGTGGGTGGAGTTCTGTACATATCTGCGCTCGCTCTTCGAGGGCGCAATAAATAAGCCGCTTTATCGAGCATCCCTTCACGCCGCGCCCGGCAAAGCGTGTCCTCCCGGATAAATGATCCCAAGCGTCAGTGCACCGCATGGACGTTACACCGAGCGACCGAGCCGGCCCTCCTCGCGTCTCCTCGCCCTTTCGCTCTATCTGGCAGAAGCTCATTGCGGCATTTATCTTGAGGGATCGCCGGCGGGAGGCCACGGGGAAATTTGCACTTCTTTGCACGCCCGATCCCCTAGCGGCGATAGCGCCGGCGCACATATATAGGAAATATATGAACTATCCGGCGATCCTATTCAACGCTCGAGCCCTATCGGCGCCCGATCGCACCATCCGACTTAAGTTATCTTATCCGCGGATGTTTAGCGCGCCTTGATAACCCAACGGCGACTCCTTTTCACACCTCGGGCGCTCCCCACTTGCGCAATTAGAGACGGGAGATATGCTCCTCTTCCTGGCACCGTTACGCCGCGCGTCCTCTCCTCGAAGACAAAGGATCGAGAGCTCGAAAGGTAGTTGGAGCGGCGCGTGCACTCGCGCTCCGCCGAGCGATATGCGTCTGGCAGGATTCCCCGGCTGGCCAAGGTTGCCTTATAAGCGGCAGGGAAGCTGCCACGTGCGGCTGCTCCGTGCCAACTCGGCCGCACTCCGACCACCGCTATTTCCATATTCGTAGACCCTGGAAACCGCCTGAACTCGCGGGAGAGCGGCCTGCGAGTTCCTCCTCGAGCCTCCCGACAAGACACGCGCTCCTTCCGTCTCTGCCGGCCGCTTCTTTTTCTCGCGTGGCACTCGCTCGAGAGACTCCGGAGATATATTCTGCATTGCGTACGAGGGCTTCCTCGGGGTCGCTCCTTATCTAGGATCACCATCCTCTAACGGTACCTGATGCAAATCCTGTCGAAAAAACTCGCCGATAAAGCCTCCCCGAATTCTCTCCTGACCGCGCGGGCTTCCTCCGGAGATCGACGAATCTCGGGGGTATCTGTCTCCTCCAGTGGAGCGCGAAGTGTCTCCGGCGAACAAACGACGGCCGAGCATTGGAATCCTCCGGGATTCGCCGCGCTTCTTTACATCCTCTCAGGCCTCCTCCTCCAAGCCTGTCCTTTATCCTGCGCGCCGTCTTTTAACGGGATCGAATGCAAAGCAAGCCCGAAACTCAGATACGCATTCCTCGCCAGATAAATTTCACCTTCCGGTATAGCCTTGCCAGCAGCTGCTGTTTGTTCTTTCTCTTTCTCTCTCCGTCTCGCCCCTTCGGCGAGGCTCCTCTTGCTGCTGGCAGAGTGTGCGGCTGTGCGAAATCCGCGCCGATGCTCCGCCGATAGTACGCAGCCACGTAGGTACCTACACACACGTGGCATCCGAGGCCGAGATTGAAGGCAGCGCTTCTGGGATGCGCAACTATCGGCCGCGGTCCGGCCGGTGGGTGCGGACTGGTGCGCGCGTGTTTGGCGAAATCAGCGGGTATCCCCGTCGCTAACGGGACCGATCGGTTTCCTCGCGAGGGTATACTCTATATTCCCGATGGTTTTTCTCGATAGCGGGGCGAGCGCGCACTTGCTGCGTGGCATGCGGTGCATAATGCACCGCGCCCCCGCCCGATAAGTCCGTTTCCTTCGTGCTCTCGGACCCTCGAGATCTTGGACTCGAACTGTCAGCGATTAATAAGTCAGCTTCTCTCCTCGTTACGGCGCTCTCGCGTGCGCGCTCGCGTTGAAAACCACCTATCGCGCTCACGTATCTCCGCGCGCCTTTAACCCTTCCTGCCGGCCGCGCTCGCACTCCGGCGAAATTTATATAGGACGGGCGAGCCCGCGCGCTATCATCTGCCTCTCTTTCTCTCTCTCGCTCTCTTTCTCGGTTATGAGTGACTTGAGCATGTTCTTCGGCTTGTCAGGATATTCCCGTTAATTATAGCGATAGGTGATAAGTACACCGATTCAGTTTCTTAAAAAAAGAATGCCGTGTACGCCCGGAGCGAAGAACATGGATGTTCTCTCGTATATCCATTTCTTCCCATTAAAAAACGCCTGTACACGAACAGCAACGTGTCTTCCGCGAAGATTTTCTTAGTTTAACTGTTCTAATGGCCACTCGAAACCCTTGATATCCTTGGACATACATTTCCTCTTAATTCTTGAATACCTAGAAATCACCTTCCTCAATTTACGATAATGGCGAGGAAGCCGACTTTGCAGTGGAAGAGTGCTCGCGTGTCCAGTGCAAATAGAGTGTAGTCTAAGGAGGCACTCTATTTCATTTGCGGGTTATTAGGTGCATATAGGATTGTTGGCCAGGAGAATAGCGGAGTGTGGCAAATGAGGGGCATATATGGATGATCTGCATGCGGACCGATGTACTCGCCACCAGAGCGTGCGATGATTCCTTTCCCTCCCTTTTTCCCTCGCTCAACTTTCCGGCTTTAACGGCCCGCCACGGACAATGCGATTTCGCAAGTGTAGCGTGGCGATCGCCGAGTGTACCAACGCGATTATATACTAACATAGATGGCTGGAATAGGAATTGGGCCGGGCATCCGCTTCCTCGGCCGCCGCGAGGTGACTATTGAAAGTCACTCAGTCTCCATCCGAACTTAACATTCTTTGTCTCCGGTACACCTACGTCCTGTGTGCGCAGCTTTCTGCGCCGGAATCTAGTTTTATTAGCTTCTCCATTCTTCGCTTGTTTTCGACGGGACCAGTTCCCCGAAATGTTTTGTCTGCCATCTCTCTTCACGGGGCACATGAGTGCACGCACTGGGGACGGAGCGGGCCCCTGCGTATGCGAATCCTTCCATCTTCAAGCTCGGCACGTGTCTCACTCGGCCGATCCCACTGCGTTGCTTTACAAGCCGCTACCTCCGCGGAATACTAACCGCGGTTTCGCTCTCCGTATATTGTCACGCATTTGCCCGCGGAAAACAAGCCTGTTGCCCGACAGGACTGCCGCCGATTATTATTTCGTCTTGTGGGGACTCCCGTGACTAATAAAGCGGACAATTCCGACGGATTTTCCCTTGTGTCGAGATGGGATAAGTAGAACAGTGTTATCCGCATCTTCTTGTTTCCCGGATCGTAAAGCCGAAAGAGCGCAGTAGTCGTATCAATTCCATATCTATAATCAGCCAATTCGAGCGGATGTCGATTTTCTTCCTTTTGTTCAAATCGGCAAAGAGGCCTAATGCACTGCGCGAGGATTGTCCTTTTGCAGACGGTAAAGCTGGAAAAGCCCATTATAACACATCTCTCGATAATGAGGCGAGATCGTTATGTCAGATAGGCAGCGAGCAGAGCTGTCGTGACTTTCTTATGAAGTAGCGGAGCACGCTCGAATGTGCGACGCAGCGTTTTACGAGGCACCTCAATCAGCAGAATTGCTCTGCCCCTTTAAATTCAATAGCCTCGATCTTAACGCGGGAGAGCAAAACAATTCCCGCGGCCAATTACTCCTTTCAGATTTGTCTCTTAATGACAGCCGGGCGACTATGGCACCAGTACGGCGGCAGAGACGTCGCCGGCCGCCTTCTCAATTCTGGCCGAGGGGAATGTGCGCGCGCGAGTTCTCAGCCGGGAAATCCCGATTTTTCGACCGGGTCGAGAGGAGAATCAACAACGAGTATACTTGCTCCTCTCGGGAGAGTGGCCGAGGACCATAATTGCTGGAATGGGGAACACAGGGGATTGTCCTGGTAGGCGTACAATTCTAATTGCAATCGATCACGTAGGCCACGCATCCAATTGTTAAGTAGCAAGTGGGTTAAGAGGACTGCGGCTTAATTGCGGCCGGTTTTATAATCTTTTAATTGAGAGAGGACGCTCGTTCCTTTAATTGCACACGTGCCTGCCTCGCCGGAGAAAGCTATACAGCCAGGCGGAGTCGAGCGGAGTGTCCCGTGGATGTCAGTTATACCTTACTTCTCTCCTTTTAACGAGCACCGTTTCCATTTCTCTCCCACCCCTCCTCCGGGCCGCGGCCCCTCCCTTATTGCCTCTCCGCAAAGTGTCGGCGTTATAATTTTCGAGCCGATAAAGGGGAGCGAAGAAACAGGGGCGAGATGCACACCGATCATCCGACGCTCTGCGGCGAGCAGCGATGTTTATGGCGAGCGACGAACCGCAGGATTTGCAGAAAAAGCCGGCGGCATCCGCGCGCGGCCGCGGCGCAGAATGAGTTATAAGGAAAATGGCCGGCGCGGCCCGCAAAACAAGGATAATCGCGATGTTAGGATGACGACATTGTCGGATATCGAGAAGCGCGGCTGGTTGCGGTGGCGATCATCGCCCGGCAAGAAACGGCCTGCCAGAGGAGAAGAAAGCAGCTGGAGCGACGGGACCGACGGGTGTATTTCATCGAAGGGGCGGGCGAGGGGAGGTGCTCAATCTCGAGAGGGAGAGAGAGAGAGAGAAACAGGGTCGCGCCGCGGCGCCGTCGAAAGAATGGTGCAATTAGTAATTACCGTCGGCGAGCCGGAATTATGTCCGAGAGATAAAGCGAAGGAAGCCGAGGCGACGCGGATCGAGGCCTGGCGTGGCTGCCACGAAATCCACACCAGCGGCCAAATTCACTCTCCCGTCGCCCGTGTAATACCTACTTGCGTCGGTTTATACGCGGCCCGGCCCGGCCCGGCCATCTCGGCCAAGGTAACCTCGATCCATCAAACTTTATTTCCACCTATTAACGTGAATCTTTTTATATCGGGTCGCTCGTATTTAAAAGCGGCCGCCGCAGGGTGAACACGTAATATGCGGCGTCCTTCGCCCCGTGGAAACTCAGCGGCGCTCGGCCTCTGATTACGAATATATCAGATATTACTTACTTCGTAGGAGCGCGCGGCGGAGGGGAAAAAAAAGAGGGAGGAAGAGCGTAATGGCGCGGACGATTATTTTATCATTCGGCGAGAAGAGAGTGGCGCTGTCTGAAACAAGCCGGTAATGAACCGAGGGAAAAAGCGCGGCTCGAATGCCACTGGCATCGATCACTCCTCGTTGCTGAGAGCCGAGAGGTGAGCCTCGTGGTTGCCTGTGGTTTGCAATTAGTATATTACCGTCCTCGGGTGCTGCCTCTCGTTACGTCAGCGTTCGCCGCTGCCTGACGAGGTTGACATTGACACGAGGCGCGATTCCAAAGTCAGATCGCCGCCGGGAACCGAACGAGCGACGGCGGCGGCGGCGTGGGACTTTTTTCGGCCTCGCGCTTGCGGTACACCTTGAATATATATGTATATATCCTGACGGAGGAAAGACAGATTTTAGACGGAGCGACGTGGGATAGAGCGGTCTCTGCTCCGAAGAGATTCCGGCGAGGCCTCGATCATTGGGATTCGAAAGCGGAGAGATAAGACTAGAGATAAGTGTACGTATCGAGATTCCACGCGATCGTCTCAGAAAGCGCACTTTTTGCCAGTCGCGGCCAAGTGATCCGGGCAATGGTTCGATTTTATATTGGGAAAAGATGGAGGAGCCAGCGAGATCCAAGGAAGGAGATGTGGTACAGTGGCGCGCGGGAGCGGCGAAACGATCGGAATGAAATTAACCAACGACGGCGCGGTGCAGCGGCTTTTTGCCGGCGGAATTCTCGGATATTTAGGTTGGCCGAGAAAGGCGATCGCATCGGGAAATAATATGCCGCGAATGAAGCGATAAAATCCTTAAAGGTCCGAAACGAGCGGTTCTACTTAGGAGAACGCCGGCGCAACACGCGACCAGATTTATAAGGTAACGGTATTCATTCGGATCATCGGTAGGCAGCCAAGTCCAATTAACACGAAACTCCGTTCTCGTTTGATAAAAAGCTGCGGACGAGACTCTCTCGGAGACCGCGCCCTTTTTCGAATCGACGCGCGACGTCCTTTGCATTCAGGTTGCGAGCCAGTTCGAAAGGAACCCGAGAGAAAACTCAAGTTCGGGGGAATACGAGATGCGGCCAGTGGATATCCCGAAAAACGGAAGGTACCAGGAGAAAGGGGACAAAAAGGGAAGCAGGTGGAGAGGAATCGGGGATAAAGTGCGCATGTATATGCGTGCGTGACGTCGCCGCTCGGGAAATAATATCGGGGCAAATGAAGCGATAAACCCAGGGCGCAGACATGTTATTACGGCATATAAAGGTGCTCGTAAAATTTTACCAATTCCTGGCGGCTACGCTGGCTCCGGCTCCTCCCGTGCGAGGAGGCCAGCCACCGAGAAAAGGAACCACTTACACAACCCAGGATGATTCCGCCCGATTGCTTTGGAGCCAGGCGAGGTGGCCCAGACACGCCCGGGATCACAGACTTCTTTCCACAATTCCCCCTTCAACCGACCGATCTCAAACGCAAATCGACTTCTTACATTTCCGATCCGCGATCCGAAAGTCCCGGCTCTCTTCTATTTGCGATACTTAGAAAGTCCGGGGACTGGTAGCACTTTCGAGCCCGATAAAATGATACTGGGAATGTATCTCGGTGCACTGGGATAATTCGACTGGATCGGAAAACTCGGTAGAGTTTCGCGAAACCATAGGCTAGGATACTTTTTCCGGAGCATATCGATTGTTGATCGATCGAAAACTTTCACTTTGATTTCTGAGAAAGTTAAATCCCCAAAGATTCATTTATGATCATTTTTCGGGATACTACTATTTTTGCAAGTGGCTCGATCGATTCGATGAGCGATCGAGTCTATGCTCGTCGTCGCGACCGTTACCAAGATCGACCTACGGAATGTGCCCCTCGCAAGACGCTCTACACACACATATTCTTAGTAAGGTTTTGTCGCGCGCGCGCGATCGCCGCGTTTGTCACGGGTACGGTTTGTCGAGCGCGAGCAAGAAGCTCTCTCGGCCCCTCGCAGGCGCTTCGCTCCGGCAATTATCTTAAACGCTCTTGCACCGTCTCCCTGAGCCGCGAAATCGGGCCGATCCACACACGTACACCGGACACCGCTAATTTGCCTGTTTGAATAGCCCGCAACGTGCCGGGCGCCGTGGCGACGGCGTCTGCGAGAGGGGACGCGGCCGATAACGCGCCGGCACCGGCGACAGGATGCGCCGCGTGATCCGCTGAATTATCTCTTCACACGAAAACCGTCCGCGAGTAATTACCCGGTTCCTCTCTCCCGGCCGGCGACGATGATGTGCGGGGCCCGGTTTGATACGGCAATATCTGCTCTTCTTGGTATTGGGCAGGGGGCGAGAGAGAGAGAGAACGAGACGGACGCATGGCGTACTTGTGTTCTGCCTGGCGGGGCCTCTCAGGCCACTTTTCATACTGCTGACCCCATTATATGCACTCGCTCTCCACGCACCGACTCCTCCCTTTTTCGACACTGCCCACGTGGCCCTGCCAGGAGAGCGCGGCCCGCTCGGACCCGCGAGGGCCCGTTTCCACTGAGGAATACCTGTCAGCCCGATAGCGCAACGAGTACATTCCAGCGGCGACTCCTCTTGCTGCTGCTGCTGCTGGCTTCATTAATCGGGCCCGCACTTTTTCGGCCTCACCCCCCTCCCCCTACCCCCCTGCTTTTACGAGGCGGTCGCGCGGCAATAACGGTCGTAACCGAAAGATTTCGGGGAACATAATAATAAGAAAGCGAGCCGATGGCGGGAGGGCTGCGAGCGTAATTGTGGAAATCGCGGAGTAATTACCGGGCCGGTGCAAATACGAAAATGAAGCCAGGGAGAAAAGTTCTTCATGCCAAGGTTGGCGTCCGGCGGCGATCGGAGCTCCATTCCATCAGGAATCAATTTATCTCTAATTGCTTTATTTAAAGCTCACCGGTCACTGCAATTCCCAGGATGCAATCGCCCGGTATCGCATCGCATCTGCTGGCCCATTTCCACTCTATTAACGAGCGGGGGCCTGGCCCGGCCGAAAAAGGGCCCGAGGAAGAGGAAGCGCGTCCCCGCGGAGGGTAATCGGCCTGGAGATCGGGCTGGAAAGCGAGTGCACAGGTGTGGAAGAGAGGAGATGGCGAGGGGAAGGTGGGCCGGGAATTCGGAGAAACGGCGAAATCGTCGTGTTTACTGGGCCTCATTAGCCCGCTCGATCGGCTTGCCTCCCTTCCACCGTGGCGTCCCATCGATCGATCGATCAGACTCTACTCGATCCCCCTTTCCGCTATCCCTTTGGCTTTTTGCCTCGGACGAATGGTTGCGCGATCCTTCGACTTCATGACTCTTCATCCGGCCGGACTTTGCCCTCGCCCTGGCCGCGATATCGCTCTTCATTGCTCAAACTTCGCCTCGGCTCCTGCCGATCGATCCTTCCCCCGCGCCCCGCTCTATCGTCCGCTCCACTCGAAACTAGACCGCGCGTTGCTCAACTGGCCGGAGAGCAGCTTCGTCGAGAGCCGGAGAAAAAGGGAGAGCGAGCCCGAGAGAGACATACATACCTCCTTCTGGCCCCTTCCGCCTCGCCGGGGACGAGACTCGACCGACCACCGAGTCCCGATCGACCATTCCACAATGGATCCTGTGAATCCCTTCCCGACCTCCTCTCTATGCAACTCAACTAATTGGAATGGCGAGGCTAATTAAACCGGCCAGATTTAAAGGCATCCATAAATATCGCCAATGTCCGCGGATATTTATGGACGTCTTTACAAATCGGGTAGAAAGTCTTGAGCGAATTACCATTTACGATCTATTTATAAGAAGCGACACTTGGATCGCAGGCTAGCTAGCGCTCATGCACGCGTTGAACTCTCCAATCTGGAGCACGAGCCTTCCCACTCGCGGGTGACGAAACATCATTTCAGGCCTATTAACGATCGTACGAGCGATCGACTGGGAATCGTAAAGGGATTCTTTGGTCTCGGATGTCCGGGTGTATCGTTGCATAGGAGGCGTACTAATATCCCCGTACCACGCGCTTGGCATTTAGCTCGGCCGGCGAGGGCACGGATCACGGCCTACGTGGTGCTCTTACGCGCCTAACAGCAGCCTCCCGATCATTTCACGGAGCAGGCTCTCGGCGAGGCTCTCGCGGAGCATCAACCGCCGGGAGAATTCGATCGGTATCTAATCCGACCGGGCACGCATTTATACCAGCGGCGCAAGGCTAACGGGCTAACAATCGATCAGCTATTGCGATTCTCCGATTAGCCATTGCGATTAGGATGATCTGGCTCCAGAGCAATCCTGTACCGCCGAGATTTCGTAAGATCTCCAGCCCCACTCTCTCTCTCTCTCGCTCTCTCGCAGGACTATTCTCGTACTCGGACATCCGGGTACAGCGTCTCGGCGATGCGAGTGTGTTGGTGCGCACGTACACAGGCAAAGCGGTGCGCAGAACGGCACTGGATCGATTGTTATATAGCACCGTTGGCATTTAACCGTGGCGCGGAGCTCGGCTCGGCTCTCCGGGCCTGTTTATGTGTGTGTGTGCGGCGCATTAATTTGGTAGAGTGCGTTCGTGGTGTAGGATAGCTCGCGGAAAAGAAGTTGCGCAAGTCTTGCGCTTATGCTTCATAGCAGCCTTGCGCGCCAGGTATATTTCGCGCGGCTGTGTGTGTCGGTGGGATACGTGGCTCTCGCTCGCGCTGGTTCCTTCTCCTTCTGGCCGAGGAGGTCTATGATAGTGCACTTTATTCTTTCGAGCTATCTATCCATCGCTCGCGCCGCGGCCTCCGTCTCACTTTCTCTCGGCACTTCTCTTTTATATCGGAGCGCGCGCCTACTTCTTTCTCCTTCCAGCTGTCTCGCTCGCTGGAAGTCTGCGAGTGTGTGTTTGTGTGTGTGTCCGACTCGGTCTCGGGCTCTCTCCTTCTCGCTTTTTGCGAGGGCTTGTCTCGCTTCTTGCCAATGCCTGGCTAACTCCGCGCTCTTCTCCCCTCTCTCTCTCTCGCTCTCTCTCTCGCTCGCTCTGTCTCCAGTGGTACACAGCGTCTGATCGCTGCGCCGGCTGGCTGGCTGACTCGCTCGCTGGCTATAGTGAATTTATACACGGCCACGGTGCGTTCCCACGCCTAGAGCATGCGAGAGAGCCCTGCTCTTCGGCCTAATGCCCGCCTGGTACCGATCCTATTCCGCTGGCCCGTCGTACCAGTCCTCGCCCGGGGAAAACGCTGGAAAATCTCGGCCATCGCTCCGGCCTGCTGGCTATTATTCTCTTGTTTGAATAAGGAACGCGTTCTCCGCGCACATAGCCGGCGCTCATTTTCCTCGGCAGGAAAAGCGCGAGGCTTGTTTTCATTATTCGTCTAATTGAATGACTACTGAGCGCAAGCGACAGGCGAATGTGTGTATGGACAATTGTACATGGACGGTGGATGAGATTACCGATGGATATCGACAGCGTGTAATAGCAAGTTCTCGCATTTGTCTGTTGATAGGTGGATCGTCGAGCTCAAGGATGCGGCGAGAGAGGAAGCAGCCGGGAGAGACTTGCTGAAGCCCTTGAACTTTACGAGAACCGCGAAGAAGCCGCGCGGCGTCGAGGAGCGCCGAGCCGGGACTAGCATCTTTTCGGAATCAGACGTGTCGCAGAATCGCTGCAGCCACGAAGACCAAACGCCAGAGACTCCAGATGGATCTGACGGAGGCATTCGCCCCGGGCGGGGGCGGCGAGGACCTGCCGAAGACGGACTTCTTCGACTTCGTCGTCTCGCCACCTCCGCACTGCACCTCGACGGACGGCGTCTCCGACGAGGAGAGCTTCCTCCATCGGAGCAGCTGCCGCAGCATCGGCTACCTCCAGCAGAACCAGGAGGAGCACGAGAGCGCTCGGGAGCTCCACGGCTCGCCGTTCATCAAGGAGACGAACAACAATACTCTAACTGCCCTGCCGCCGGTCTCGACCATCACCGGCTCCCTCAGTCATCATCATCATCATCATCACGTCAGGGCTCACCACGGAGGGTGCACTGTGCCGCCGAGCAACGAGCAGACCCCGATGGACCAGTCGGACTGCGACTACTGGGCCGCCGAGGAGAGCAAGGAGCAGACTTGCAACATCCTCCTCGAGGACCTCAATAAGTACTGCTGGTCGGCCCACGCTAATGCACAGGCGCACACGAACGACGCCGTCAACGTTCACCAGGGCGGAGCCAACGAGCACCATCAGACCGTTGGCCGGGGATGCCCCGCGAACGACAGGCAAAACACCGACGGGGCCATCTACACTCTAACAGTCCTAAACAATGAAGCCAATTCAATGGACCCGCTCGAGTGTTGCAAGAGCCCTGCCCCGACGTCCAGCGACTCCTGGTCCCTGCGGCCGAACCTCGACCTCGACGCAATCCTCAGCATGGAACCAGCATCCGCCGACCCGGACCACGATCAAAGTCCAAGCGTAACCGAGGTCTCCCGAACCGTCGATAGGTTTCACCCAGACAGATTCTCCGTGCCGACCTCCCAATACACCACCGACGACAGCGGCTTCGTCGAGAGCAAGGAACTCTGCGGGCGGGGATCGTCCAGCAGCGGCAACTGCTCCGGCGGTGATAACAACAACGACTGGAAGCTCTCCGACCAGAACTTGCAAGAGGCCGCGGCAGCGGCGGCCGCAGCGGTCGCTGTCGGCGCGGGGGATTCCGCGGAGAGTCTCTTGAGAAGCGCGCTCCAGGGTAAACTGTACACGGGACCGGCTCAAGTGGTGTCCTCCTCGTCGCCGTCCTCCCAGGGCTCGATATCGATACCGGTGACGAGCAACACCGGCCTCCAGATGGTCGCCGATCCGCAGCAGCAACAGCAGCAGCAACAGCAACAGGTACAACAGGCCCAGCAGCAGGACGAGTCTATGCACGCCTGCACCGACGAGGACCTGCTCCTCTCCCAGCTGGACCAGACCACTTATCGTCCCGGGGACTACGAGAAGCTCAAGAGCATCGCGAACGAGGTCGTGGAGTCGTACTGCAGTTTAGAGCCGGTCTGCAATGTCTCGGCCACGACCACCGTGATGTACACCCTCGACCCGACCAGTGGTAGTCTCGGCACCATTACCCTGCCGGCGGACCTGGGTCAAGTTAGTACCGTCACGGTGGTCACGGCGGCCCAGCAGGACGTTCTCCAGCAGCAAGCTACTCCGTGCGCCGATGTCGAGCAGCCGGCGACTACCGGCCAGCTGCAGATGACCCCGACGAGGGTTGGCGTCACCAAGCCGCCGAAGAAGTACTGTCGGCGCGCCAATCGCAACAACAGCAACGCCAACTCGGCGAGCAACGGGAGCGCCGCCGGCGAGGGTGGCAACGGAGCCGGTCAACAGCAGGGCTCGTCCGGCGGTTCACCAGGGAGCGTGCAGCGCAAGGAGCGCTCGCTCCACTACTGCAGCATCTGCAGCAAGGGCTTCAAGGACAAGTACAGCGTCAACGTCCACATCCGCACGCACACCGGCGAGAAGCCGTTCGCCTGCTCGCTCTGCGGCAAGAGCTTCCGGCAGAAGGCCCATCTCGCCAAGCACTATCAGACCCACGTCACGCAGAAGCCCAGCGTCCAGCAGCAACAGCAACCCAATGCCGGAAGTAACGGGAACAACGGGCACAGTGGGAACCCCAGCCCGACCGGGGATGGCGGAGGCTCGAATCCAGCGACGGTCAACAGTAGGAGTCAGCCGCTTCAGGTCGCCGTCGATCCCACGGGAAATGCCTGCAATCCGCCCAGTTAGTTTCTCAGGCGACATGCGAGCCTCCTCCTCGCACGGATGCCTGAGACATAACTCATGTCCTACATCCACTTGCTCCTCTCTTTCCAGAGCGAGCCCAAAGAGACCAGGGACTCCTGGCGGACTCCCGCGAGACTATCCTTCCTTATCGTTCTACTCTCTCTCATTCCCATTCTATCGATAGTCTCCCGGCTCCCTCGCTGGCTCCTCGTTTCTTTCACTAATTTTTCGTTGATTAGACATTTAATAAGCACTGATCGAGAGCGTTCTCGGCAGAAGGGAATGCGGCCCTCGATCTTTGTGAGAGCGCACCATGACGCGTACTGCCGCGGATCACGGGGACCATGTGATTCCTTGCTTCGTGAACCGATTCTCCGAGAGACCAGGCGGACTCTGTGCTTCGCGCGATGAGCGCACCCTTGATCTTGGCGTCGTGATTGTTACTTTAGGAAGGGTTTTAGCATTAGCCGCCCAAGTGCGAGCGCGCTGGTCACATCTACCATTAGTATTTATTTGTCGAGTGACTCTAGATTCTCTCCTCGTATCGCGATACTTCGGAGAACGTTGATTTTATACGTTTTATCGATTAAGACTCTTTCTCTCTCCCCCTCTCTATTCTGATCTTTACTCCCCATCTTCATCTTTATCGTACTCTTCCTTATTCAAGCTTCTATGTATTTTACTTTAGACACGTAAGTGCTGCCGTCCTTTAGAGTCGCGAACCCCATGATTTTAACTGAAGCTAACTGTAAGACTTCGGACCCGGTGGACCTTTGGTAGTAGATGTAGCGAGTGTTACCCCCCCAATTAAGCGTATGCGACTCCGTGAAATTGTTGTTCCTACCACTCGAGACCCATGATTACTGTTCTACGGCAACGAAGAACGGACGGATCATACGAATGTTTAATACCACTACGAGATATCAATGTTATCCTTTAAGAAAGCAGATTCATCTTTTATACATATATGTATACAAATATATATATGTAGACATAGGTAGAGCAGAGAGGTTTAGCTTAGAGTGTAAGGTAGGGATAGCGAGTGCAGACTACCGAGAGGAATTGTAGGTCTTCTCCCTTTTTCTAAGTAATTAGTAGCATGAGCTGTGATTTAGGTACATACTCAACCTGCGACTTGGAGCGAATCGCCCAGCCGCAATTCGACGTGTATTGTCTTTCTAAGAGGAACGGGGGTCGATAGGTCCACGGCGGATTTCACGAGAAATTCCGCCGACGCCAACACTCAAAAGCGCTTGGCCCCTCTTGGTCGACTAGTAGGCGCGCACTGGAAAAGCGGAGCAGCGAATTTCTTGGTGGAATCCGCCGGAAGGATCGAGGAAAGTGTTGAGAACTCGATCGAGTGGTATACGCGCGATTGTGAGAACCGCGGATTTTCACGCGAACGTTCGCTTTGGAGCACGGGCGTGGACTATGCATTTCTTATCACCGGTGCCCTTAGAAGTTAAGTGTATAAGACGAGTACGAGAGTATTAGTAGATTGTTAGTCCTTGCGGAGAGGAACTGGCCTCCATCTCTAGCGGAGCGTCGCTCGGGCCGCATTCTCGCAGCGAGTTCACACTGCCGACCAAGCTTGCCAGGCTGCGAGGGACGCGAGCGGCCATCATCGCGATCATCATCATCATCCTCCACTTTCGCACGAAATTTTCACGGTGCCGTGCGCAAAGCGACCAACAGCGAGCGCGCGCCCGCTCGAGGAATAAAAGGTGCGCTCGAGCCCTGGGCCCCGCGCGCATGCAGAACAGCCTCGACGAGAGGAGCGCGAGCGGCTCTTCCGATCGTGACGGAAAATCACCATTGCTCCTCTTATCCCTCGGTGGAATCGTGGGTACCTGGAAGACAATGCGTCCTCCAAACACTGCATCACCTACGCGTCAAATCCTGACCTCTTTCACGGCGGCCCGCTAACGAGATCGCAGAAGCGAGGTTTCCGCCGCTCGCAATTTCAGAAATTGCCCGTCCCGACTCGTGGAACCCTTGGAGAAGTTCGGAGTGCGAGTGCTCGGAGTGCGTGTCAGTCGTTTGATTTGTTTGAAGGTCGGACTTGGCAAGAACCCGCGGCTATTCTCCCGCTCGTTTCCCTTTCTCGCTCTAAACGCCGAGCTTCGTAACCACGTGTTTGGGGTATTCAATGTCCTTATCGGCTCACCGCCACTTAGCCGATTTCCCTGGAAGTGCAATAAACGAGCGCGAGCCATTACACAAATCGTCGCGCTCGCGAACAACACTCGAGGGCTATTGGCATTGCGAGTGTGTCTTGCATCATTTCCGAGGACCGCCGAGATCGTTTACCAGCCAATGGCTCGTTCCCGTGGCTCGTGCTGCTGTCGAACCTCCAGCATTTACGGTCCAAATCCTCCGGTGATTCGTCTTCGCCGCCAAGTATCCTCACTCGAGTCCCCCGGATCTCTCTCGACGTGCTGTACTCTCGGTGCTTCCACCGCGCTAAACTGGGTTAAACTGGGAAGGTGTCCCAACCGAGGGAAAGAGTGCGACTGACGCTCCGCGAAAAAAGTACCAACTAGCAACGAGCGCGAGCAACTAGGATCGCTGAGCAGGAGGAATGCAGAGCGCGGTGGAATTAGCGGGAAAGCAGTCATAGGTCAGTGCGCGGTGGAGGTCGGTTTTCGAGGGAGGAAACGAGGGGGAGACCCGCTTATGGGGCCGTGCGTTACGGGACCGTGCCGTGGTAATTGCCGGTTGCGTTATTGCGTTTTGCGCGAATATGCATAGGCGGCGGTGGCGGCGTTGGCGGCGTGAAGCGCTGCGGCGGAAAAGCGATAGGTTCGAGCGGCTATGTGTAGTAGGCGATAAATTTCGCCGGGGCCGATCGGCTTTTGCCACGGCATGCTTTACTTCGCCAAGCAGACATTTATCGTTTCTCGCCTCGCCGGGCGCATTGTCGATCTCGCTTTATCACGGGATTACGCGCTATCCCTCGCCGCGCTAATGCCGCCCGGAACTTTACGGCCCGGCCGTAAATCCACGCTAGTGTAAATTCATACTCTCCACCTTACGCCCGGCCGACACTTTTCTCCTAGGTTCATTCAATCTGTTTCACCATCTCCCGCGCACTTCTTACTTTCCTCGTGGCCCAGTTCTCCTAGATTCTCTTTAACCTCTCGGCCGAGCTATCCGCAGCATCCGTTCCCTCGCGGGGCCTACGTGCGCGCCGTGTATTTGTGTTTCTCGCCGCGGAACATCCCCGATAGGATCTTATCTGGGCGCGATGCCGCGATAATCCCGAGGAGTAACTCCCCGGAGCGTCGGCGATTTCGAGATAAATAAATTCGCATCTCCCTGGATCCAGATTTAGCACTCGGCTTGCCACGCTCGCGCGCAAGACCGTTCCTTGAAATTCGTGGCGCTCGTGCGCGGCTGCCCTGGAAAATCTTACCCTGGAAAAGAGAGAGGGAGAGAGAGAGAAAGAGAGATGAGGGCAAACACGCCATAAGTCTTGGGGAATATCAGACTAGCAGTGGAGGAGAAGACAAATTACCACTGGTGGCAGGGATCCGCTTTGATCTCTCATTCTCTCTGTACGTATAGCATCGAGTCCGATCGAGATTCTAGCGATGAAGCGCGTCCCGATCTCTCTCGTGGAATGACGCGCCGATGAATGATGCGGCGCTCGCGCGCGCTAACTGATAAATTCGCCCGGCGGATCCATCCACCGCGAAACTCGATCGCGCTGATTATCTCGAGTGGTTAATACATTATCGAAGGGCAGCCGCGCGCGCGGCAATTTATCCTGCCCGATATTAATGACGGCCTCCCGAGCGAGTGAGCGAGGGATTTGAAGTCCGAGCGTAATGATGATTGTAGAACTTCATCGATCCGTTCGATTTGTTTGGTAGCTCGTTACGTGTTGCAACCGATGGCGAGTGAGCTCCTTTATCCTCCCAGCAAATTTATCAAGCGACCGCTGCATCTCCCGATCTGGCATATACGCGCACACACACAAACACACACACACACACGCGGGCACTCGCCGGCGAGAGAAACGATGCTCCTTACGAGGGGCGATAAATTAACTCGTACAACGAAGAAAGTGCTGCCGGTGATGCTGCTTGCTCCGCTAGATTGCCCGGACTTAGTTGCATCGGACATTTATCTGGCTCGATTACTTTGGTGATAACATGTTATCAAGGCGCAATTGGCGCGGCACCGTTATTGGATCAAGATTAGAACCAGCCCTAATTGCGAATCGCCCAGAAAGAGTTTGATGAATCGGCTCGACAAATCGAAGTGCTTCGAGGCCGATTTTCCGTCGACGATGAGCTGCCAGCCTCGATGATCACTTCCAATAGGAATGGCGCGCGCGCACGCACTCCCTCGTTCCTTTTAAATGCAGCTCGAGCGAAGGAAACTTCGTGGCTCGTTGCCGCCCCTCGTTAACTTGGTATAATATGATTAGCTCGGTATTCGGCGCGGGCGACTTTCTTATCTAAATGCAGTCACAAGTGGACTAGTTGTTAACTAGTAGTTAATCCGTCGTATCGAGGTTCGAGTATACTGTTAAGCGTCCTCGGGAAAGGCTGTCCGGTGCGTAATTATGCTAAAGGTGGCGATTTTCCCAATCAGATAAGTGTCTACGATCTACCGAGAAGGGAGGCGGCGACGGCGATCCCGCGACAGCCGCATATAAATATCCTAATTAAGCTCGCGTATAATGAGCTCGACATCGGCCAATTGAATTATCGTAATCCACCCACGCCGCCTTATCGCCGCGACAATATCTCCCGTCGATATAGTCGGCTGTCGCATTAATTAAAGCGAATGTCGGCGACAGTGAGCCGACCGAAAACTCCCGTGATTTACGCGGCTTCGGTAAGCCAGCACCATCATCATTGTTACACTATCGACTATCGTCATTTTCACCGATTCCCTGAAAAATTCTGCAGAGCGCGGAGCGGAGTGCGGACATATAATTGGCGCGCAATTAAGATCCTCGCTGGCTTGTTCTGCCGATCTTTTCGTCCCACTTTTTCGTAGCTTGGAGCGGCGCAGCTGGAGAGCGGAGGATGATTTTTCCGGGAGCAGTTTGATGAGAGCGACCTCAGGGGGGTAGAACCGGTGCTTAAAGTCACCTGCGGCGTGGCTTTCACCAATTTAGAATCAGATTGCCAGCCGCCCGCCCGACTTCTAATCGCCGCCAGGCCGGGAATTAGCTTCATAATCGAACGACCGATTTCGCGCGGCGATCCTGCGCCGCGGCTCTTCCTCGCTTCACCTCCTCCTTCAGTCTTCGGGATTACTCTTTGCCGAGCTTAATTGCTTCGCAGCGCCGGATCAATCGGGAGCCTCTCGGCGAGCTCTCTCAATTAATCTCGAGCGGCGCTCGCGCGCTCTCTACCCGAGGCGCATCAGTCTCCTCGCAAAATTCCGCGGGAGTCCTCGCCGAGCGGCAAGAAATCCGGGGGCGAGGAAGCCTTCGTGTACGTGCATTCGAAAGGGCCACGCTCACTCCTGGAACTCAATTACGCCTGGGTACATGTGGCGGCGTACTTTTCTGGCGCGGCTGGTATCTGTGCCGCATTGTGGTCGCTCTCTCGGCGCGGCGGCGCACGTTGCGAGCGCCGAGCTCTCCGCGCGCCGTGTACTTACATACTCCGCGGCTCTAACCTTCTGAAGGTAGAACGCAGAGGTGTGGCATACACACCCCCGTCCTCGTCTCTCTCTCTCTCTCTCTCTTTCTCTCTTTTTCTCTCTGCTCTCAGTCCGACTCGGTTTCATCGGGCGGCGTGCCCGTTCCGCGCGCGGCACAATGGTCCCCGTAGATCGGAGATTGCGCGCGGAAAAGTGCACCGTTCACGTGCAAAGGTCGTCACGGCGCAATCGGATAAACGGGGATAACCACGCGAGGCCCCCACGGCCGGCTAATACTGCAATTTTATTATTCGCGGAGGCCTCCTGCTCCTGCTCACCTCCCGTCCTTCGCCACGAGCTGCCAATGAAGAATACCAAGTCTTTCAGAAACAATAACTCCTGCCACCCTTCTCCGAACGAATGCTTTCCGACCTCGACATCGCTCGTTTCATTTAGGAAGAGTCGCCGCACTCGAGCCTTAGCAAAAACAAACATTCGCGCCGCCGTCACTCTCGCCCGCGACTCTCTTTTGCTTCTATTTAAGTGTAACCCTCGGCGCGCCGGGCGCACACGTGGCCGACGCACGTGTGTCGTTGCGTTCGTGCGGACGACGTCGCTCTCTTCTCACGCTACTCTCTTTCTAGTTAGGTACGGCGTTAATGATAATGTACCAGCGGCTAGAGGTCCGAGAGTGCGACGGGGATTCGAGGCACTCCGTGGGGACGGACCCATTCCCAAGGTTACCATGGTAACGAACTATGTCTAATAAGAGGTGTTCACCATCCACGAGATATATTAATAAATAATAATACTCAAAGAGGCCTGCACGGAGGCCTCGACGTTTAGTGAAAAGTCAAGCGAGACCTGCGTGACCCCCCCCCCCCCCCCCCCCATTTAAACTGCGGAACGTATATTATCTCTCTCCTGTTATTACCCGAGATACCCACTCTCTCCCAGCTTTGGAGCCCCGGGAAAAGCCCCTATAAATACTGTACACAGCCACGCATATACATATGCATATACATAATAGGAGCGTAGACACGTGTTGGCCTACCCAGTACAAAAACCAGATCGTTACAATGATATTATAGTTCATGGATTATTGTGTTATGTGAATAATTACATTTTATGTTGTTAACGGAGTCGTAATATATATATAAATATATATATACAGACATGTTTCTATACGTACGCAGATGCATAAAAAATATATATGTACGAATATATATATATATATATATGTATACAGATACATAGAGCCGACATGTATGCATATAATGTTAACGCAGCTCTCTCTCTCTCTCTCTCTCTCTCTCTTTCTCTATTTCTGTATACTATTCATTTTTCGCTCTTTCTCGTCTACCTTGCGACAGGCAGTTCTTTGCCCCCATCACGTCAAGCCCGGAGAAGACTATCGCTTACTGTCCACAGTGGAGTCCTCCTGATTGTTGTATACTGGTAATTAGCACTGGCGGAGTACGCGCGCAAGCCTCGTATCTCGTAGCGACGTGCAGGATGGAAATGAAGTACGTAGTCGACCGATCCCTCTTTTCTTCTAAGTGCGATACACGCCGGCATCGATATTCGCGCTCTCTCACTCCCGATCTCTCATTTCTGCTGCTGCTGCTGCTGGTAGAAGGTAGATAATTACGATTGCGCGAAACGGACAGATGACAAACGAAGGAGCGAGCGGGCGCTGGACGTTTGAAAAAGTCCCGGTCACTTTGCCGGCGTATCTCGGCGGCGATAGATCGCCCGGCTAACTAATACAGCCGGCGTGCGAGGAATATCGAGGGACACAGAAGCGGCGCGCTGTTCTAATCTATCTATCGGCGGTGTCCGGGGCAAAAAGAGGACGGCGGAATTGGACGTCCAATTAGGCGAGCGGCAATTAGTACATTCAGCAGTAGCAGAAATGTCGATGCCTCCGCCGAGAGGCGCGCACCTTTCGGAATCGCGGCGAGCCAAGGGTGAGAAATCCATTAGGAGGAGAAGCGCGGCCGCTCCGACGTCGACAAATCGTCGCGGAAACCAATTGAGCTTAACTAATTGAGGCGCGAGGTGGTGTGCGACGTGAGTCCAGAACGAAATACGGTAGCCAGCAGTGCCGCCGGCCGATCCGACATAATTAATTGCAATCTCGGGACCCATCAGCCCGTCCGGCAGATATGCAGATCCATATACCATCGCACACCCCATCAACCTCGCGGCTCCCCTGACACACGCACATACTTTTATAGCCTCGGCATCATCGAATCACCGCCGCGAAATTGGCTCCTGTTAATTAGCCTGGTTTGTATTGCGCACGGCTGCTACGCGGGACCCAATGTGTGTCTTCGACATATACACGAAGTACAGGTATTGAATACTCGAGTTCCTCGGCACTCACAGGACGTCGCGAGAACGAGTCGTTTTTACGCGCCCGATCTACGCCGGCCGGCCAACATAGGAACCTATTATTTAGGCGAAACGACGAGAAGAATGTACCTACTATTTTTGTACTTAGACTTAATAAAGGTTTATATGCTTTTTTTTATAAATATGCATTTTCTTCCACTTTCATTTAACCTTACGCCCCCAACCAGTCTCAGCAGGCTTAGGAGAGAATCATTATTACGAGGTAACTGACCTTTTGTAAAATAATTTATTTACCAATATGAACAGGGAGACAATGTAGCAGTTGGTCGATGACGGTGTGAGCGCAGAATGGATGCACCGTACGTCGAAGTAACGAATGATAAATAAGTACACATCGATGTATTAAAGTGGTGCGGTGCCATTGCGAAGTTTCTCGGGGACCGGCACCGTCTTATATCCTCGAAAATAGACGCGAAGTCGCATAGAGTTAGCTTTAGTTCTACTTTATCCGAATGCTTCACCTCCATTTATAGAGCTAGATAGAAAATATCTCTCCGTTTCTCTTGCTAATTAGATATTAGAATATAACTGCACGCTTAAAAAATACTTATTCGTAAGGCTCGGCAATCACGGATTGCGCGGGGCGCTTGCCCACCCGCCTTCGTAGACTTCTGCCCGTTTCTTTTGTATAGTTGATCCCTTTATCCTGAACGCAATAAGGTTTGCCTGATTCACTTGCCGAATTCTTGATTGCCGCGTGAAGGGAACGAAAGACTTCAAATGCATCGATGGAACTGCAAATGCTAAATTCCCCGAGCTTCCACATGAATGAGAGAGTAGTTTACGATAGAATCGATCATGTTGACAGTTCAAAGTAGTCTACATTAAGCGAAAAACACTTAGAACACGAATCACTTCATTAATCTGATACTCCCTTCTGTTTCATAAAACATCCGTATCGCTAAGCCGGAAAATAGTATCCTGAAAGTAGAGTAGTATTGTCGAAGGACGGGATGTATCGTGAGTTGTCGAGAAACACTTTATTGGTGTTAATTATGCTGCTGACGCAAGAATACGTGAAACATCGCTTTGAGATAGGACACCGAGACCTTTGAGGGATATTTCAAATGTCAATACCATCGGCAAGTACCTATGAAAGCGTGTGCCTCCCTTCGTGAGCTTCTGGTGCGGAAAGTAGGATGCGACGCAAAAATACATGATACGTATCAACGATATACATATTAATATGCGGTATAAAAATGGCTGAAGTGCAAGTAAGTTATTCTCAATGCGAAATTAATCGTCATCCTCCTCTTGGGTAACATGATCCCTGTAAGAAATCGAACCAAATCTACCTTGTGACCGAGCGTCCAGAACCTCCGAGAAAAAAGAACAAAACTCAACAACTATAAACGCCGTAGGGCTAACTCATCCTGCGTTCCTTGTTTGAAAATCGGCGAGAAAAATCTTCGCAATGAACGAGCTAAGCTGGACATTGCTCTGTGTGGCCGTCCTCGATCGCACACACGGAAGGCTGTTCCACGAAGAGGCATACGCGTCTGACAATGAAAGGAACACCCACGATAACGTACAAGGACGATAAGGATTCTTTATTCGCGAGGAGCGCGACCTACTGGAGGAAGCGGACCCGCTCTTCCCCTGATTGAGACTTTAGTATACACACATACGCTCGATCGTACACGGATATCGTTTGGCCCTGATTACAGTGATGCAGTAGACAGTGATAGTGTAGAGCGAAACGCTAGTTCGCGGTTCCCGTGACACGAGGTATCAGCATGTTACGCATAGAAGAGGCAGAAATCGATAGGGCTCGATGGCCCGACTCTAAGAGAGGAGCTTGTCTTCTGGGATGGTTGGGCTGGTTGCCGACGGTGCGGCCGAGGCACGCCTTGCTGCCTCGGACTCCCGAAGAGCGTCGTCGAAGCTCTGCATGGAACTGGACCTCGAAGGCACGACTTTCGTCTGGAAGTCGAAACATTTCTCTCTAAGTCCCATACCTTTCTTTCGAAACCTTTCTAATTCTCAACGTAAAAGTGTGGAGTCTATGGCAAAGACTGTCAGCAGAGGCTTTGTACCTTCATGTTTTCATACGCGGAGCCTACACGTTCCTCTAAGGAGCGGAAGCTGTCGGAATTGCGCATCTGACCCAGCTTCGATGTTAGGCCGCTACCGAGGCCTCCAAGGATGCTGTGGGTCTTCTCAGCCGTGGTCTTGAAGACTGACTCGGTCTTCTGGAATCTGCGGTTCAAGTGAACGGTGTTGCTTTAGCGGTACATTCCCACGACTTGCCAAGTCTCCGGCTTCTGCGGTTAACTCATATTCTTTCGTTTGTGAGCAGCAGAAGCATCACGAACGGCACTTACAAAAGTCTAGATATATTAATCCATACACCCACAGAAATGGTTAGTCACAGTAAGCGTCTCTGTTAGTCGATAAGCTTTGCACGTAGTGGACTCAACGTTAAAACGTCGCCGCTCCTAGTTGGCAGGTAACATACAGGAGGAAATGTGAGCTGCTCGGAAATAGCCACTTCGCACAGGACGGTACACAAAGGTGGAAGAATATCTAAGGACGCAGAAAGAAACATGCCACGCAAAACTTCTAAACAACACGATAAAACGTTCTACTCTCATTTAGGGTAAAGGAGATGAAACAGCAGGTGATTATTACGACTATGTTACTATACTGCGAAGGAGACGAGATCTTGGATATACCCGGCATGAGCAACATGATTATTGGCATTACTTACAAAGTGTTCTCGGAGACCGCCTTGGTGAACTGACCTAGTTTCTCTCCGACGTTCTGATAACTGAATGAGAACCCAACCAAAAGTCAAAGAAAAATGTTCTACAGGTCTGCGGGGCTAAGGTACGAGAAAATAAACGGGTGGGGCGTCGAAGAGTCTCAACGATCTCTTCGCATGGAACTTAGACCGAACGATCGATCGGACAGTTACCTCGGCAAAAGCAAATGATCGGCAGAGTCGACGAGTAATAGCTACGACAACCTCGACACTGCTAACAGCGATAAGCTTTACTCTAGCTTTACCTTGGACGGTGTCACTGCTCGCGTGCAGCATGACCGTACCCGGAGTCTCTAGGCATAGCCAGCAGCATATCGCCAATAATCGACACTCGCAAAAGGAACAATCCATACCGTGCACCGACCACATGGCCTGTCGGCAGATGACTTAATCGACACTCGGACTCAAGGAGTTCAATTAGCCGATCATGCTGCTGGAAACCTCGCATGTGAAAGCGCGCTGCGAAACCCAGCGTAGACTCCGCCCGTGCACGACGAAGGTGAGAAGAGAGATAGAGAGAGAGAAAGGAAGAGTGGAAGTCAGACAGATGGAGAGAAAAGTGCGTGCACTTGTCGAGCAGGGGATACGTACACATTGCTCTCCTTGACGTTCTTGAAACCTTGGTTCACATCGTCAGTGATCTCTTTCCAAACGCTGAAGCCAAGCTTCCTCTTGAGCTCCTGTGCGACCCTGATCTTGTTCGCCAACACGTGCCTCAGTGTCTGTATCTCGTCTTCGACCTGCAAGACGTGCCACTCATTTAATTATCGTCTAAAGCGCTCCAATACACCCTGGGCTTAGAACCTAATTCGTGGTATTTCGTAGAATGGGCGGATTAAATCACGGAATCTCCTCTTGAAAATTCAAGCTCGTACCTTGGCGAGTTCCGCGCTCCATTCCGCTTTCTGGCGCTCCTGCTCCTCCAGGGAGAGTCCCTGCAGTTCGTTCACCACATTCTCCGAAGTGGGTGAAGGGAAGCTGCTGGCCGAGTGCAGTGCGGCTTCTTCTCCTGAAATGCGAGGAAGAACAAATGAGATTAAAAATTAGAATACTACTTCTCCTGACAACAAATAATGTAACAGTGGATCGATGTCTACATGATGCTTTCTGTGTAATGTTAGGGAGAAAGCTACTTCCGCCTTAGGTCATATCATGCGTCAACCCGTGCTCTGCTATAACACACCAATACTCGATACTGCAATCCGGTTCGATTCACTGCTGGATAGCAATTGAAGTTGGTGTTGGATTATTATGACGCACTGCTCGACAAGCCAGCCGAATAAACTGTCGCCGTAAAGAAGTGCTCGTAAACGGCTTGCGTAAGTGATACGTCGCCGCGATCTAACGGGTTTATAGACCGTTGTCGTTTCGTCGTGTTACTTGTTGCTGCCACTAGCGGCCAAGTTGACAAGTTAGATAGCAGAAATAGCAACAGACTCCAGCACAAAAGGCACACAGTCGGCGTACCAGCCCTAATTAACAACGATTGCTGTAAGCTGGATTTATGAGAGTGTACAATGCACCGGCTGGCAGAGACAAATCGGCAACATGATATCGGCTTACACGGACAAATGTCACGAGAATACCTAGGCGCTGGTACATGCGTTCGAAGAAAAGAAAGGAAGCACGGGGCGTGATTAACGTCCGGAGCTTCTTCCGGGATACGTGATTGTCAAAGTGTTTCTTTTGCACTCGGATCTCCGCGACAAAATGTAGATCCCGAGAGGTTGCCTGCTCGCCGATAGTTCTGACTTTCACGAAATCAGTCATGCGAATCGACGCCCGGGGAAAAAGTCCGACTGTTTTCAGGTGCGTTCTTTAGGAAATCTGCAGGTTTGTATCTACCACTTTTTGCATAATTATGTTTAACTTGCTAAAATCCAATAGAAAGTATTAAATTGTGGATCCTCTTGTCCCTGACTTAGGATTGGAACCGGTGAAAACATCTTAAGTTTCCTTGACGTCCAAGTTAGTAAAGGTGGCACTAAAAGTACTCCAACCGCATTGAAAAGATAATTAAGTGGTTAATGAACTTCCTGACCACAATAGAATTCGTCGCTACAACGTTGGCTCTGTGAAATTGCAGCTATATCACTTTCATCTACAGTTCCATACCGGTTTCGAGAGGCTCTTTGGACTAGACCACGTTGGTCTGGTCCTACTTTCGTGTTTCGCAATACTGCCCTACTTACAGATACCAATACGACTTCATGAAGAGTATAAGTACGGCCCGATTTGAAAACTTACTATCTACGTTCTAAGGAATCTAATGCAACCTTGAATTCGCCAGTGAAAAAAGAAACACTCGGCGACCGGCTGACTGAGGCATTCACTCCGCTATAATTACGAGGAAACCGATTTTACGAGATACACCAGGGAATTCCTGCATCAAGCACCTTTTACCAGCTCGAGGAACTTCTTGTAGTTCTGACTGTTGCTGATCTTGGCGAGGTACGGCTTCGAGAAGTCCTGGAATATCACGCGAACCGACTTCCGCTTCTTGCGTCCGCGCATCCGCCTGTCTCCCGGCTCGGGTGCGAGGAACTCGGTCTCCACGGAGAAGTTGGAGTCGTCCACGACGATCTCGTCGATCTCGCCGTTCGAATCGCGCCAGCAGTGGACCACGATCGCTTCGGCGCCCTCGCAGAGCTCGTCGATGTCATCGAAACTGGGAGTGGCGGTGAGATTTGAGTAGTAAACGTCCTCTTCGTACTCCAGGGACTCGAATTCGTGCTCGTTCTCACTGGCACAGTCCTCCTCATGCTCCTGGCAGACTCTCGCCTTCTGATTTTCCTTGGACATCTTCGAGACATCCTCGCCCGCATTCTCTTGGGGAGCATCTTCCTGTTCAGTGTCAAGCATGTCTGTCTTCATGTTGTCTCAGACCGAACACTTAATCCACGATTACTCCTTGCAAACTTGCTCCTTGTAGTAAAGTGGCTCCTGTCAATAAAAGGTGTCCTTTGCAGGCTGCCTCCAACGGAAGGCCTCTCCCACGAAGCTTCACAGAATTCGCTTAATTGGATTTCCGTGATCGATCTCGCGCGACCCGGCTGCATCGCAGGGAATAGCAATTTCCTCAGTACATTTTTCCCTCGGCGTGTCGCGTGACGAGTTCACCGGCACACCCCGTGCAGTCCTGAGTCGTTGAAATTCTTCTTTCAGCGGGGTTGTTACACTTCCCCCATTTATAGCATTAATACGCCCGGGAGTTATCGCCAGACGGATAAAATGTCGTGTGGCGGGGGCCCCTTATTACGATAGGGTTGCGCAAATCACGAAGGTAGTTGGCCGATTTCCAGGAAAGACCTGGTCTCATTCGCCGTTCACCAGGTAAACCACAGTCTCGACTCGCAGTGTGCTATGTAAGACTCCCATGATCACTGGGCAGTAACCTGTACGTGAGTGGTTCGAGTGTCCGCAGAGCTGGTATCAAAGCCACAGAGAGGAGGAGGATCCAGCTTAGCACTTCCAGGAAGCTCCGGCGATCTCGGGCGAGAGTCGCGTTATCGGCTTGGCGCGATGAGATCGAACCCACCGGAGGCGCTGACTCGGCCACGTGCACCGATCGCCGCGTGCAGACGACGTCGATCCAGCTGGAGAGTTTTCCTCGCGACGACGATCGCGTGCGATCGGCTGGGCGGCTTTCGATCGAGACCGACGGCGACGCTGGCGTCGGCTAGCCGTGCTTGCCCGCAGTCAGCCACGTATTCAAGGGAGAAAGAAATCGCGCCAGGTTAACTCGTTCTCCACGCTGGTGAACGCACCATGGTAGGGATATGTTCTACCGTTCTCCAATTCCCTCGGTCTGCGTCTCTCTGCGTCGCCTTCTCCCTCACTTTGTCCCACTAGGCTCGGCTCCTTTGTGATCGCGCTTTCTCACCTGCTCGCTCTGACTGGCCTGTGTAAAACGTGTTAGACTATCTCCGCTCTCCACACTCTGCTGCCTCTCTTCCGTCTATCTCCTCCGATATCTGCCAGCCTCAATTCTCCTCTAGGATTCCTCCTCAAACGTTAATATCAATTCCGCCGTATTTCTTGGGACAATGCTTTTCCATTTTCCTCCGGCAATCCTCTTTACGCAGAGAAATATATTATCCTGGTGTCGTCTCTCTCGGAGGTTACTGCAGCAATAAGGTGAAAAGGAGGACGTCCGCTCCAGGGCGTGCTTTTATTTCGCACAGAAAACAATGCGAATTGGCTGACTCGGAGCCTCGTAGTAGTATTCTGCCCGCTTTGTCAGGGGGAACAAGGAAAACTCGTCTCGCGTTTCGTGTTGTTCGAGGCTTCCTCCGTTTTTCCAATTTTTCCGAGCGCGGGGCTGGAAAAACCGGCTGCATCAATTTACGCCGCTTCTCATATTGCCCCGCTGTCAACTTCATTATACGGTTTTATTATCCTGGGATGATAGCTTTTACTTTACTCCTCGCTCCTGTAATACAATCAATAAATCGTACGGGCGGTAATTTAATGGTCCGAGCCCTGGCGAACATTAATAGTCATTCCGGCTTTCTTCAGCACGTTTTACGGCTCGCCGATTATGGTATAAGAGGGATGCTGACCCTTAGCGGGTCCTCTTCCTCCCTTCATCCTCCGTTTGACCAACCTTATGTAGTAATGGATTCCGACCCTCATCTCGCGGAGTTTTAAAGTTGAAGAGCAGGGTTTTAAATCGGGTTGCTCCTTGGTGTAATTGAAAAGTTCCATCCGATGAAGAAATAGGGAAAAAGGCATAGCTTGCATAAGAGTCCGGTGGGTAAAGACGAGCAAGTGGAATCCTCGTCAGTTCGACGACCTCGACGGGCGTCTCGTATTTCCTTCTCGAGTTCGAGTTAGAGCGATGCTTTTTAATTATTAGTCGCGTTTCACAACGAAATTCCTTGGCAGAAACTCTTGGGCCGAGTGCAACTCGTCCTCCTCTGAATTCGAGCGGGGAAGCTTGCGAGTGTCGATAGAAAGGTGTTCTCCAGCGGCGGCTGATGCGCGGTTGTACGGAAGAGTGGCTGACTCATCTTGGTTAACGGGATTAATCTGGCGATCGAAAGAAATTGGGAAGTACGTGCTGCAATGGACGATGATAAACAGGCTTTCCCTGGAGAGGTTCTACCACAACGTACACCGTAACACTAACTTTGATAGTCTCGAACCTACGCGAAACCGGTTCACCGGCTTCTTTGGCTCCGATGCAGTTCGAAATACGGGTTTCTCCCTTTCCCCGGGTAACAGGTACTCCAAGGTTAACGAGTCCCTGTCGTAATCATCTACACGGATGAAGATCAGTGGGATCATGGAAAAATCTCGAGCCCGACCACCTACAATCGGTACCAATTGTTCCAAGGATCACCGGATGGATTCGAGCGGATTCCGGCGAATCGTCGGCGCACAGAACAACACTGGCACGATTGCCTGTCATTCTCGGAAATGACTGTTAACGAACTAACATGTACAAGGCGAATTTATGAACTGATCCGATATAATGTAACGCGATAGCCTTTGAATGGGCTTCCAAAGTATGAAAGGCTCTTTCACTCCGGCAGGAGAGAAGATATTGAAGACTTGGCCGGCAGCTCCGCAAGCGAGCAGCTTTTCGGAGCTCACTTGACCCGGAACCTTTTCAGAGATGTCAGCCTGGCGCATCTTGTGTTTCGCTCTTTAGAATAAGAAGAAAAAAATGTGATGTCAGGTTTGGTAACGAGTGGCGACCGCCGGAACCACGAGGATCGATAGACCTGCCTCTAAAGCCAGTGAGAAGCTTCAAAGAACTGACAGGTGACCCAAGGGGCCTCGGTTTCCCTTGCTAGAAACTGATATCGCGGACACTTTTAAAACCTGTCCAATTCCAGCGTTAAAATCCGCTGAAAGCCGAGCGCTATAATGGATGGAAATTAGTTCGGAATCTCAATCTCCTATCTATAAAAGTGCACTTTCACTCGCGTTCCGTCTGGTTTGCGTCAAAATATAAATAGCGAAAGGAGCTCTGTTCAGTAAAGGCCGTGATTACTTAACGCCCGTATCCCCTGCATTCAACTGGAGCCCCATTCTTTCTTGCCGCTCAAAAAAGAGACTTTCTCCCGCAGGTGATTGGTGGAGGACCCTTTATATTGTCCGACTCTCCGAATTCCCTGGCAAACGCGTACACATGCTCGAAATTTCTATGGCACTCGAGAGAAACCGTGGGTCCTCGATCCAGTTCATGGACTCGGGTCATCGTGACGCGATACGTCAACCCGGGGCTCGAGGTTCGCCGGGAATTTTCTGAAAAAGCAAAGCACGCCGCCGCGCCGTGTTGCGATAATAAGAAATATTTGCACTCAAAATATGCGGCGAGCTGTCCTCGAGTGGTAACGAGGCGCACTCAATACTTAAATGAAGTACGTAGGAGTGCGAGAGAGCGATAAAAACTGTGTAGGTGAAAGAGAGAAAGAGAGAGAGGCAGAAAGAAAAAGAGTAGACGGGGCAGCCGGGAGAGTCTGACGCAGCCGGCAAAAATAGATGTTGCCAAAATCGTGAATTTCCTTTTAACGATATACTCTGGCGATTGCGGCTGATTTTCTTGAAATTCCGAGTTATTGCGTCATCGCGGATGCAGATTCAAGTGTTGCACGCTGCTCGGATGAGTGCGAGGCTGATTGTTCTGGCAAGCGAGGAAATGGTGGTGAGATATCAATTAACATACACGTAGTAGGGATAGGACGCGCTGCCAGTGACGCGATAGCGGAATCGGGCGCCGAGTGTGCTCCGGGTGTCACGTTGTCGGTGTCAACAGGCGCCCGGAACTCCGCGGCATCGAACAGATATCGACGATGACCTCCGGCTGTGATCGGTTGTAATTGTGGCTTGTTGCGACTAGCGTCGGATCAACGATTACCCAATCACTTTCATACTTGGCTAGACGACACACTGTCTTCCAATTACACGCTCGACATCGATCATCCAACTTCCGAATGTGGAAAAGGCTCGCCGGAGTGAAATGGATCGTTCCATTCTCGGTAAAAGAACATAACTGGTTTGGAGGCACAGCGGTGCCTGGCTCAATGTGCAAAGTGGGAGGAAGCTCCTTATTGGCGCGTTTACCTAAAAATAGACGATAGGTCTTGAAGGAAAGAGTCCCGGCAACTTCTAATCACGTTAATGCAATTACCGTCCCCCTCTTCCTCTCTCTCTCTAGTCTCTCGCAGCGACGAGACGAGAATAAACGCGCCGGTAGCTTTGGGCATAATGTGCGCCTATCAGCTGTCGGCCAGCAATTTACCTGCTAAATACGCTCCAATTTCCATTGGCCGGCCTTAATGAATGACGCAAGGTCCATCGGTCCTCCTCTCGTGAAATCATTAGCGATGTTATTACGCAGCGCGATTAGATACCACGGAAATGATAGACTATCGAGCTACCACCATCGGGCCTCGAGTACTCTTGTTCCGCGATGGAAAGCAGTGTCACGCGAGATCCTTACGACAGATAGTTGGCAGTTATCGCAGCTGTATCGAGCAGGCGCGATCGATCATAATTATATTCGGCAGGACGATAAGCGTAGGTGTGCGAGAGCTCGGCGTGAAGGCGCGGTGCGAAATGTCAGCCGCCTGAATCGCGACGATTGACGAGGTAGGTTATGAAAGCCATTTGTCGCGAGCGGCTGATAGCGACGTGCGTGTGAGGTGGTGGTGAATGGGCTCTCTGGCAAAGTGCGCTGCGCTTCCAGTGATAATAGTGGCACGGCTGACGTATGTGTCGCCGGCGAGCAAAACAAATGCCGTGGCAGGGAGGACGAAGTCAACGATCTCTCACCTGTTGGTACGTTGCTCATTCTGCCCGGGCGGTTCTCGCTCTCCTCCCAGTCAACACGTTTCTCCAGCTGCGCACGTATAGTCTCCGTCGCCACACGCGTTCACGCGTTTCGCCGTGCCGAGCGATCTCTCACGCACCTTTTCGCCCCGAGGACTAGCAACCAACCACCCTTCAATGTGACGTGTTCTCCAGCGCCGGAGCGAGATCAATGCGTTCCCGTATCGGTCCTGGCGAGCGCCGCGGCAGCCATCTTGCACGCACGCACCGAGCGCACCCGTCGCCTCTGCCGGCCGACCGCCCAACTAGAGAAGGGCGCGAGATTTGACCGTCGCGCGCCACTGGTGGCGCCGCCGTCCATTTCTAATACGAACTTGATCTCTAAAGCAACATTCGAGTGAAAGCTAACACCAGTCCAGCGAAATGATAACATAAAAGTATCTTAATTGCAACGTTCTATACTTGGTGAGTATGGAGGTTGAAAGCTTGCGCAGATGACTCGAGAGTTCTGCGTGAAAAGTTTATACGGATAGCAGTGAGAAATGCACAACGACTGCCTCTTTTGTAGTAACATTTATTTCTAACGTCTATTCACCTATGTACAGTTATACACGACTTCTCTATGCAACGCAAGTATACATCATCTCCTACGTATCGTCTGACAGAGAGCGGAGTTGTTGAGCTGCTCCGAGTGGCATCGGCTTTTCTCGCTTGCCACGAGGAATATGTATTTGTCGCTTGTCCCTATCAATTAAATCACGTCGCTCTCCGCTATAAAGGACGAGTCGTAGATCGCGAATGGTATTCAAGCGTAAAAAGGTCCGCGTCGACTGGCAAATCAATTCCTAGACTTTGTATCTCGAGTACGATGTGCAGGCGTGCGTGTTGCTGTTGATTCGCTGTTCCTTTGCAGTTACATTAGAGTTCTCGGGTGCGTGCGCTTTCAACTCTCGTGCTGGGACACATATTCTACGATACAGGTGACGCGTGCTGACAATACACTTATCTCTTACAACCTTGTGTCGCAGTGAATATCACTGGAAGCAATTACCTACGATTATCCCGTGTAATTAGCGTTGGGCGTGACCAGGAGAGAATGTATGTACAACTAATTAGTGTGTGTAGTTGTCTAGGCTGGCTTAGTTCGGCGCGTGATTACACTCTGTTAATTGATTCTCTTTGCCAGGTTCTCCGGCGAGTGGAAGTAGTGTCCGAGTCCGGATGAAGTTAGGCTGACGCTTTAGCTCCTTTTAAGTTTAAGTACAACTCCTCACAGGATACAACTTACAGTCACCCCCTTTAACAACGAAGACCATCACATTACGAAGATCTCTACAAAGCGATACACTTAAGACGACTCGTCTGTGATTACTGACAACAATGTCGCACGTCTTACTTTCGATAGGGCATCGATCGCGTGCCTACTCGATTTGGGTACTGGCTCTAGTGTCCACACTCCACATCCATCGTCTCTCGGACGATTTCCGATGAGCTTCGATCGCCGGCACCGCCGGATCATCTCGACATTTACATTGACGCTTGGTAACGATATGCTCAAACTAATTACTAAACGTTACAAGCTAAGCGAGCTGCTTCGGTGGGTGCCACTAACACGCCGGACTGCTAGATATTGCCGTGCAAATCCCGTCCGGCACCTTACGCGTCGAATGCTTCGGCTAACTAATTCTCTCCGACTAATTGTACCAACTTAATCTTATCTAGCTGCATAATTCTGACACGAGGGAAACTGTTACCAAAGTTTGCAATGCGCTAGCGTTCGATATTGCACAATACATGTAGTGTTATTACTCGTTCGATGACTCGGCAATAAAGCCTGACTTGTCGCAATTCTGCTCTGCCCAACTAAGGAGCAATGACAAGCTACGGTTTCTGTATGCAGTACGTATGTCCTTAACTTGTTATAAAAATAGTACGTGCGTATGGTTTGTTTCGAATGATCTGCCCGCGATCTGGGCGCGGTATTAAAAATGAACGCGGTGACAAGGTAGAAAGAAGGTACATAGCTTGGGTTTTCCCTTTCCCCGTAGTGCTTCGTTATCGATGCACATGTGTCGCCCCGAGTAGTAAATATTACGTATGTCTGTTTGTGTAAGCACTTGTGCCCGGGGCTGTAAAAAAGTTCTGCCATCGAAAAGGAATCGGCACGGTATTTACAGCAAAAGTGGCTGAACGGATGGACTCCATCTTTCTTCCGGGTGAACATTGAATGCTAATATGTTGCTACTGCTGTTGTCACTGCATAAGAAAAGATGCCGCCGAATGCGTATTGACTGGTACACATAGACATTGATAACTAGGCGGTTTATTGTATGCTGTAAGCACTCCGTATTCCCTAGGGCTCGCCCGATGACTACAATGAGCTCATTACCTCGCGCTAATAGGCCTCAATCGTTGGTGAAACATCCACGATCGAGGGAGACGTTTATTTACCTACCAAGGATTCTAACTACACGTACGACCTGCATACGAAATTGGCTATGAGCCGTGAAAGCTCGCTCACTCTGTTCGGCAAAGGACATCCTTACACATCTACGTGGGCTCCACCGAGATCCCCTTTGGACCGATTGGACAAGACCCATCGGGAATTCGGCAGGAGTGAGATATATGGGTCGGCGTACGCACGACATCTTACAGAAGCGACATGGGTCCGGAAAGGAAGCGGGATGTTATAGAAAAGTTACGTCTCGAAAAATGGAAGCATCTCTGTTTGTCCCAAAAAGAACTGGCCTGTCTCGCGCTCGCTCGAACGGTCACATACTGCTGGCTTCGAGCTTCTAGAACACAATGGTATACGCACGCAGTTCAGCCGTTCAATGAAATCACGCGATGTCGGAAATTAAGAGCGCCCGAGTCCTGTCGGATGTGTACGCTTCCCGATTCTTGATAGTTAACATAGCACGCAGTATCGATTAACGAGACTTGCAACTGTGAGGGCTGCTCGCTGGACTCCTCTCGTTAATGAAAGGGTTGTTAATCGCGAATAGTCAACGGAGTGGCAAATAATATCAATGTTAAGGACCAACCAGCTTAATTCTCTAGGCGGTATTCCAACAATTTGTACGAACACTTCTCGTCATACATGCGAGTGTATGTGTGTGGTATGATCTTGATACCGCGGCTAAGCGGTAAAGTGTGTTTATTGTTTATTACTCGGGCGGAGACAGACTCGTCCCGATCATTAGAAAATGTCCTCGATGTCGCCGTAATTGCGGTCCCAATAGCCGCCCTTGTACAGCCAGTCCTCTTGACCCGTGTAGGGGTTGATACACGACTGGAACCACCTGTGGCCAAAACGATTGTCATGCAAGTTCGTTCCAGATTTGCATAACTCGAGCCCGATGTTACGAACGATACCTTGGCGACCACTCCTGCGCTTTTTTGTGCTTCCGAGCTTTCCTGACGTCCCGTTGCTTTTCCTCGAGCCTCGACTTCTCCGACGCTGCGCCGTCCTGATCGCCGACCTCCAGTTTCCTGATGTCCGGCCTCAATCTGGAGTCCGTGGGACACAAGCCTTCCGGCATACCCGACTCCAGCTCGTTCAGGGACATGGCGAACGTGGTGAATTGAAAACACTGGGCGGAGAAGAAAGTATGATATTATGAAGAAATACGGTACATGGATGATGTTCTAGAATTGAGAGGCAAATTTACATCGGACGTGTTGGGCGGGCGAGGAGACACTTCCCAGAGTATTGCAGAGCCTGGTACATCATCGACTAGGGGCGCGTCCTCCCCGTCAAAGCTCGCCGAAGATTCGTCCACTGCATCCTTTAATATATTAATTGCCGTATATTAATATTAAGTCTCCAATATTAAGTCTGCCAAAGAAACATTGTTCTACCTGATGCATAGGCTTGAAAGCGCCGACCTTGAGGCTACTGAGTTTCGCCAGGACTTTTTTATGGCCAGGGCTACCCTGGGGACTTTTAGCCTCCCGTTTTATCCTGTCCAACGCGTCCTCATAGGCTGTCGGCTCGCATACTCGTATCCTCTCGGTCCATTTCCCGTGAAGGAAGACCAGCCGCTTTCGACTGCGCAGAAAGAATTGGCCTTTCGTAAATCGGAGCCTGACACTAATCTCTCCACACAATGGCAAAGTACAAACGTGAGAAAGTAAGGTAGTAAAGGTATAATTCTTGATATCGATAGATCGAAGTGATGATAAACTGTTACCAGCTTACTCTTGATCCGTGATGAAGCCCTCGACACGGTGCAGATCTTTCCCGTTGCCGCTGCTGCCGCTCTTAAAGGAGAGCGTCGCCTTCAGATTCGCACCACCGCATTGTTTTATCTCGAGGGAGCCCAGCTGCTCCATCCACAATTGACCCACTAGCACGTTATGGAGTATGCAGTTCACATTCTGCCAAGTGTACGCCTCCTTCCACCTGAGAACAATTGGGCGGACTGAGAGGAAAGTGTGACGACATAGTGCGACGTCCAGTGGACTACTGGCAGAGGATATGAGTCGCGATACGGATCTACATATGTGGGAGGGGATGTTCTGTGTGGGTGAAAAGGACTGCTTACTTTGGCAGTTCGACAGTGACGGTGCCTTTCGGATGTATCTCGATCGATTTGCCCCAGAACTTCAGCTTTGGGTGTATACTTCCGTGGAAGATGTAATCCTCGCTCTCCGCGTGGAAAGCCGATACCGGGGGGTGGTGCGACACTTGCTCGCAGACTAATCTGAAATTTACATATTTCCCGATTAATGAAACATCCGATTGCAATTGAAGTCGGAAGAAGACCGACCCGCTTACCGAAAGTCCTCGCGTTCCAGCTCGTAAGTCTCGCCGAGCAGGGGATTAAAGGGCTTACCGAGTCGTTCCCAATTCGAAGCCAATGCACTCACGGCGAACGCGGCGACGTACTGCAATGTCGAACAACTGTTTCTAGATTGGCTCTCCCTTACTTTAAAGGAGGAAAAATGAAATGTAGACTGATTTATACTTGTAGCCTTCCTACGGGGGTCTCCTCCATGGAGGCTTGCTTCAGCAACTGCGAGTACTCCATGTACTCGGCGACGCGTTGTAGGAAGGAGAGTGGTTCGTTGAAAATCACGGGCATGGTGATCTTGCTGAGGTCCTTGCCCAGTGAGAGCACCGAGCATAAGTTTACTTCCGAGTGACCCGGAACCGGCAATGATGTTCTTCAACAATAACGTGACATCTTTCATAAAGCTCAGCTAGCATGGTCGCGTCGCCACCCTCGCCTGATGTCATCCAACTACCCGGCGATAAATCGCCGGTGCCAGTCGAGCGGTCAGGTTGAATCGACTCACGAAAATATTGGACGGGCCGTGAGCATGGCAAGCTCCGACGCACTCGCTTGTTACTCTGTGGCCGACTGCCCGCGGTCGTTGCAAGTTATTTCGGTTGCGACAGCTAATTTTAATCGATAGATGAAGTGCACCGACGGTATAAGTAAACAAGTAGTCCTCAAAGATACAAAAGGAAGAGGCAGGTGTCTCCGGCTAGACGATCCCCTAATCGATCTCACCTCTGCTCTATTCCATCAATTCACCGGCCTATTACGCGAGCTCCACTATTTATAACTAATTGTTCATTCAACATGAATGACTGATGAGCCCGAGTATCTGACACTTGGCGAAAATCGAGTCTAACACAGAATTCTATTCGTTTTTAAGTGAAGATTCTGATTTGAGGCCGACTGAAATTCCTGGCGAGTCAAGGTGAGCGTCGATTGCCGAAAGGCATCGGGGCGCGCGGTTAGTGGAGCATTGGGCAATCTCTGACGTCCCTTTCACGCGAAAAGGGCGGCCGTATGGCGACGCAGAACGAACCTGTATCGCCTCGATATCTTCTCGCTGGCCATTGTACGAGCCTGCTGTCTTGATTATCGAGCGCGGCCCGTTGTGCCCCGTGGAAAGAGTCCTCCTATCACAAGAAGCAGCGGCAGCAACAGTTCCTGGTGTCCTTCACTCTGGCGTAGCTACTGCCCTCGCTACTACTCGACGATTCCACGATGTCCGCCAACATCCGGCGCTCTTTTCCCTCGATCAACGGACGACCCAGCCGGAAACCCCTTGCCACATTATCCTCGGCGGCTCCACCGTGAAAAAGCCAATGGTCGACGGCGCCTCTCGGAGAGGGTGGCAGATAAACAGAGATGGGGATGACGAACGTGCGAGAACGTCGGCGGATTCCAGGCTGTGGTTTATCACCGAGCCATCATCTCCGCTTGGCTCCTTTCCCACTGTCGAGATCCGATCTGATCCGCAACTCCTCCAAGCAACCCGCTCGATCGGCATGTGCTATCACACCAGCATTGTTCCACCGATATTTCCGCGGTATGGATGTATATGTGTCTCGCGGTGTATGTGTACGAGGCTTGCGAAGGGAACTCGCGATCAGCTGTACGCCCAGGCGATGGCACGTTGAGCTCTCGGGTGTGACAGCAACCCCGATCCGCTCTTCCCTAGGTTTAGCGGCCAACTCTCACTGCGTCCTACTCGCACCCCAGGCCGACGCTCGGCGCCCGCTGGCTTCGCTCGCACCACCGTCCCAGAAAATATCAATAAATCCGAGCATGGTTATTGCGAGCCTTCCGCTGGCCATCCTTCCTTACTCCCTGCGGCGAGCATCACGCATGTGCGCCGCCCACAGGTGTACACAATAGCCTACCCCTCGGCACGACCAATTTGAAATTTCTATAGCGCGCCCTGGTATTACCATTGTTTCCCTTTCCGCGCCCGGTTATTAATTATTCAATGTCTATGTTGATTAGAAGAGTTTCATTCGGCTATTAGACTGTGAAACGCCGCATTCGCAGTTGGGAATGTTGGAAGATACTACTTGTCGTTGATTATAGTTTACCTGAACGAATCGACGATTTATCGAAGCTTTATTTATTGATCGCAAAACGGAGGCGTTTGTAATGGAATTTCCGGGCGCGGAAGGCGGAGTGAGAGATTCTCTTGTTGCGGTCGCTCGCAATGAAATGTGGTTGGACGGCCCTCCAGCAGAATGCTCTTCGTGATCTGTTTCTATTTCCTGGAACAGTTGCACGCGACGACGTCCTTGCGAGCATCTCAATAGGGCGTGTGGTATGCACTGAGTGGTATGCGTTAATTAAAATCGCTCTATGCTACCATGTCCACCGGCGAACGGGGAAATTGATGTAGGCGGGGTTCGCTAGTTTCATTTAACAGGTACAGCCACTAACGGGCCGCCGACTAACTTTCCGAGCGCGTTGCACAATCGAATCACTCCGGCCGCTCGCACTATAATTCTATTATATTCCATGACATTCATCGAAATGCAATATGCGACTCTGCCGGAACAAGGTGCGACGGCTATTTCTAGACAGAAAGGTGATAGCATTTATTGTACCTCCTGGAAATCGTACGCTTTGTATTTTATATAATTTTTAATAAAAAAATCTACTTGAATTGGACGTTTTTATGTGTAAATAAATTTATCGAAGTCCTGGAATGCTTGGAAGGGTTCTGTCTATTTCGCCAGGCGGTTCAACGTTCCCTCACACACATCGACAGTCGGAATAAGAATGAGCCGAATCTCTATTGATTCACCTGGAAAGCAAATCGATAGCCGTGCGAGGCACGGGGCTCACTTCGTTGCAGATCGGCGAACTTTCCCTCGGATCAAACGTAGGAAACGAATGAAGTTCCACTCGCCGGCCGTTCGTTTGCCGCGCGAGCTCGCCGAAAATTCGACAGTGCCAGTTTCACGGCTGCCGGCGAAACCACTGTTCGCCCGAGCTCCCGAAATTCTAGTCTCATCGTTTCATGTTGGATATTCATGCAAATTATCACAAAGTTTCCTGGGCGGATGAAAAAAATCGGAGAGATGCAATAAAGTCTCGGTTAACTTTGTGAAATTTATTTGGCCCGTTTGTTGTAAATTAACCGTACACCATGGAGAGCCAGGCACCGAAAGACGAGATGGAGATTTTGTACAGGAAGGAGAACAAGTGGGAAACAAAGATTTTCGATGGGGACGACGAGGAATTTCGGGAATCGATATTGAAATCTTTGGATTCCGGGGAGGATATCGAGGCAAAGCCCCTGCGGCGGAAGTACTTCACCAAGCACATGAGGCAGTTCCCCGAACTTTATAGAAGCGACGTCTCCATCCATCCGAGTTACACTCGTTTAAGGGATCTTCCGTAGTGAGTATTAATAACCAGAAGAATTAATAACAAAGGTCTTGTCCGTAAACAGGATTTTTTTCTGACCCTAAGCTACGTGGTCTGCCGGCGGCGGCTCCAGAAGATCAGGAAGCAGATCACCGCTCAGTTGAACCATGAAATTATGCACTTCGCGATGATGCAAATGTTCGCTATCGACAGCGTGAGGGTCGATCGTGTCTTCAGTATCGGCATGTCACCGCGGACATTGATTGTCCCCGACTTCGCTACGGAACAGGAGAGACGTCGCATCAACGAGCTTCTCCGTGACCCATAAATCATATCTGTCCCCACTGTGTCCTCATTCTCTCTCTTTAATGTCGTCATAAATAAGAGCAATAAATTTTCCTGCCCGAAATCCAACTCGTTTTTTGACTGGCACCAAAACAGCCGATAGGAGAGCGGGGAAGGTTTAGCGATTCAATCAGTTCCCAGTCGAACTGGGCAGAAGGGCCCATCGGTATGTTTCGTAACACGTACCAGAGCGGATACTTCTCGGTGCTGTACAGCTGCGGCTCTTCACCCTTGGAGCTCTGGGACTCGCATGTAAGTCTACTGCGGCAATCAGTCGAGCGATTCGAGCGAAGTGAAACGGGACCGAGTTTCGCCAGGTGAAGAATGGCTTTATCAGAAGAGTCACCGACGAGGAGGTGAAGTCACTGGCCCTCGAGATATCCGGCACCAATGTCTCCACGACTTACATATTCTGCCCGGCCGACCCGAAGAAGACCCTGGGCATCAGGCTACCCTTCCTCATCATGATCATCAAGAACATGAAGAAGTACTTCACGTTCGAGATAACAGTAAATCTCTCGGGAGACCCTCTATTCTTCTCGTGCACCTTTCTTCTCCCCGCGTTTCCAGTAGGCAATCGAGCGACACGGGAAAGTAACCCTCTCTATTGTAATAGATATTGGACGATAAGAACATGCACCGGCGATTTCGCATGAGTAACTTTCAGAGCACCACCCGCGTGCGCCCGTTCAGCACGTCGATGCCGATCGGCCTCTCGGGTGGTTGGAATCAGATCCAATTCAACCTGGCCGATTTCACGCGCCGCGCTTATGGTACTAATTACCTGGAGACCATGCGACTGCAGATTCACGCCAACTGCAGGATACGAAGAATCTACTTCGCAGACAGGTACGCGTCGATTTTCGAAGCTTTATTCGCTGCTCTGATGGGAGCTTTGTCTTCTATTCTCAGACTGTACTCGCCGGACGAATTGCCGGATGATTTCAAACTGTTCTTGCCGACGCAACGGCAGAAGTGCGTGCGGCAGGCTGACCTTGCCAAGCCTTCGGAGAAGGAGAAGGAACAGTTTACCGAGGAACTTCCGCCGGAACCACCCACCTTCAGCGGTGAGGAGATGCGGACTGAGGCCTCGTCGATCGCGATGCCCGATGAACACGGCGAAGACCTGAGACCGGGCCCCAAGCCTTCCACAGATATACAGTTGGACGATGACGATCTGGAGGAGGCGGAAGAAGAAGAGGAAGAAGATGAGGAGGATCTTGACGAAGAAGAGGAAGAGGAGCCTGATATGGAAGTCAGTGCACCGGGCGATGACGAAGAACCGCCGGATAGTCAACCGGACGTAGTCACCGAGCCGGAACCCGATGACGAGGATGAGGAAGAAGAGGAGGAGGAGGAAGACAATCGGCGCAGAAACTTGGTCCCGGTTGCCGAGGAGGACGATGAAGGTGAAGACGAAGACGAAAACGAACAATGAAACCAACTCTTGCCCTTCGATCTTTGTATTTTGTCAATTAGATTGCGTAAGTTCTGATTTCATGGGGTTAATTTGTGATGACATAGAAGGTACAGAATAAAGATGCTCTAGTATTTACATCAGGAAATCAATTATTCTTCTTCCCACCCCATCCACTTGACTCGCGGGCGAATCGGAAGCACAAGTTACGGTGAGAGTCGTGGTCTTAGACGCATTACAAAACGAAGTCATATGGTACAATAAAAATACGATACAGGTGAATAGTGAAATAAGAGAGTGACGAAAGAACATGTTATTTATTGTTATGGAACATCGTAGTCGTCATCCTCCCGTTTCCTCTTCATGGTTTCGTCCACCTCCATTTTTACAGGCGGCATTGTTTGACCCGAAGTGACTTGTATTTTTGGTTTTGTCACCTGGGCCTTTACCGCTGTTGTAGAAGACCCTGTGCTAGCTGTGCATAGCAAATAAGAAAGCCATATTATCAACTCTGATTTGCTTAGATGTACCAGCATTATCTTACTATTTGGGGGCCTTAGTGAAATCTGGATTGTTGGAAAGGACGAGTAGGAATGCAATAGTCTGAGGGAATCTGGGAAATGGATATTGTGATATAGTCAATGCTTTGGTCATAATAAGATTATAATCACTTCTATATACCTGTTGAAAACTTTAGAACTGGCTTTGGTATTGATATGGTCTGAGTCCGGGCCACTGTTGCCAGAGTTCCCGGCCGCTTAACAATTGATAGACCAGGCTTACTGCCTTCCACCTTAATTCTATTTGATCCTGAACCAATGTTATTTCCAACCAATGCTGCCTTGCCGCTGCCTTTCTTTGTTGCGTTCTTTAACCTGTAGTTTGTTGCATTCAGACAGTATCTGTCAGGTGGTAATCTGAGGCCATTGTTCGGCTTGACAAATGGAAGTGGTATATTGTTTTTTGTCCTCGCAACATCCAATAGCACATCCCTTGGTGGTGGGTTTGTGAATGTGCGCTCCATTTGCATTTTTACCGCGAGTCTCACATCATCGAGATCAATGAACTTCTTTTTCGCATGATTCGCGTAAATCCTACTGTCATCCAATATACATGTAACATAACCTGGAACAATACGAGTCTGTAGTTTGGCGCGAAACGAAAAGACCTTCGGTCTAGCACTTGCTTTTATGGCACAGCGACTGAATTGTAATTAAATTGGAGAACTACTTACGATAAGTGAATTCCAATAACTGATTTATAACCTTCGGCTCATAATCCGTGATGCCCATATCCTTCATAATTGACATTATGACTTGAGCATCCTTGGGGATGTGCTTTACGTGACTCATTGACTTTGTCTTTTCCGACATGTCACTAATTATTTCTTACTAATACTAAACTATTCACTACAACTCGCTTCTCGAATTCGTGTATTTTGATCTGCTTTAGGTTAGCGTTAACAGGCGATTACGAGTCAAAGTTGCACGAAAACCCTGAAAGCGGTTCAAACGGCTGTCAACCACTGTGAACAAAAGATTGAAGAGCACACAAGTTGGAGTACTTTTCTTATTCAATATTTTAGTGTCCTTTGTTAATTTTCTCCGAGCGGTTCGGTTCTTCAAAATATCTGTCTTTCATTGTAAATGCATTACGAACAATCTAAGGGTTTAATGGAAATAATTTGAGTTCGCTTAACGGCACTTATACCTGGCAGCAATTTCTAATGTTGGCAGCAGCTCCAAAAGCCCGCGACCATCTTCAATTGAATTTAGTTGGCGAGTTCGTCGCTTGCCAGGTGAACTGTCTTTTCAAGTTTTTACCGAAAGAAATCTTCTGAGATGAAATCCGAAATGCATATCACGTCTGCAGGTACGTTTATACGTCGCCCACTCTTCTATTGTATTTATATATCGAATTATCCCCGCGCGAATTGCACAATTTCTCATTCAGTAATCGAGCACTCTGTGTACAATGATTTGCAAATCCTGTGGTGCATAACCTTAGAGGCTCTCGATCACTACCATGAAAGACATGCCTTATTTAGCGTAAAATGGGCGAAAATCCAATAAATTTACGTTTTATTACAATCCCAACTTGTCGAAAGAATATTTATGATATTTTATCCACTACTTTCGGAGCATTAACGCTTATCACATACAGTCAATGTCTCTGACGTTGAACAATGCTAGATTAGTCACTGATGTTTCGGTATTATTTCCTAGCTGGCATTATCTTCCTCTTGGAAGAGCAAATGCCAGAATTGAAGGTATTTGCTCTTAAGAAGCTGGATACGATTGTGGATGAATTCTGGCCAGAGATTTCTGAGGCAATAGAAAAAATGTATGTATAGTTGTTTCCTTTGTGTGTATACTATATGCCTTGGATTGTGATTTAACTGGTGAAATTGTATGTCTCCCACAGTGAAATTCTTCACGAGGATAAGAATTTTAGCCACCGTGAATTAGCAGCATTAGTTGCCAGCAAGGTGTATTATCATTTAGGAAGTTTTGAGGACTCCCTTACTTATGCGCTGGGTGCAGGAGAACTCTTTGATGTCAATGCCCGTAATGAATATGTCGATACCACAATTGGTATGTGTTAAGATTACTCAAAAGTATCAAGATCTTTTTTCAGCTTTCACAGGGTGTTCTTTATACTTTTAAATTCATTTTTCTAGCAAAATGTATTGATTATTACACACAGCAACGTGTGCTGGAAGCTGAAGGAAAATTGCCACCAGGTAATAAAGGAATTGATCCAAGATTGGAAGGAATAGTCAATCGAATGTTCCAGAGGTGTTTAAATGATAATCAGTACAGGCAGGCTTTGGGCCTTGCCCTTGAAACAAGAAGAATGGATGTTTTTGAAGCATCAATCATGCAATCGGTAAAAAATACTAATATGAAGTTGCTCATGTTTTATGAATGTATCACAATATAGTCAATGAAACATTGTTTCTTATAGGATGATGTAGGCGGCATGTTATCCTATGCATTTCAAGTTGTGATGAGCCTCATCCAGAATCGTGGTTTCCGAAACACTGTACTTCGGTGCTTAGTGACCTTGTATCGCAACTTAGGAACACCAGACTACGTAAATATGTGTCAATGCCTCATCTTCCTGGATGACCCACTTTCTGTTGCTGAACTCTTGGACAGATTAAGCAAAGGCTCGCAAGATTGCGTTCTCATGGCCTACCAAATTGCATTTGATTTGTATGAATCAGCGACTCAGCAATTCCTTAGTCGTGTGTTACAAGCTCTCAGGGCCACAGCACCTATTCCTGGGGCTTTGGTCGTCAAACCAATCGTAAAACCAGCTGTTGCAGTCAAAGCTGCAACAGAAGCCAGCTCAGAGACCACAACCACAGAGACAGAAAGCAGTACTAATGCCAATGAAGACAAATTGCGGCGAAGTGTGGAAAGTTTAGTAAGTTTCGCGTTGGATGACATGAATAGTGAATTGTTCAAACATATACTAAATCTTTTATCTTTTCGCAACAGAACGATGAAGAACGCGAACAGCAAGAACGTGTGGACGCCCTATCCAGTATTTTGGGTGGTGAAATATCCATCGACCTCCACCTTCAATTTCTCATTCGTAGTAATCACACTGACATGTTAATACTCAAAAATACGAAGGACGCCATACGAGTTTCAATATGTCACACAGCCACCGTCATTGCAAATGCGTACATGCACTCTGGAACTACGAGCGACCAATTTTTGAGGTAAGCATACTTCGCATCCCAAGCATTATATTTATACAAGCAACATCTTTATGCCAATTGATGTTACAGAGATAATTTGGAATGGCTGGCTCGAGCAACAAATTGGGCCAAGTTGACGGCAACAGCATCCTTGGGAGTGATTCATAGAGGTCACGAACAAGAAGCCTTAGCATTAATGCAATCGTATCTACCGCGAGACACGGGTGCAGGAGCAGGATATTCCGAGGGCGGTGGCTTATATGCTTTAGGTCTAATTCACGCCAATCACGGTGCAGCTATTACGGACTACCTGTTAGGCCAATTAAAAGATGCCCAAAACGAGGTATTATTACTAATATTTTCAAATATACTAATTGGAGAAGTAGATTTATCACATAACTCACAAATAAATTTATTAATTGTTTCAGATGGTTCGGCATGGTGGTTGCTTGGGTTTGGGACTAGCTGCGATGGGCTCTCATCGGCAGGACGTGTACGAACAACTCAAGTTCAATCTGTATCAGGACGATGCAGTCACTGGCGAGGCAGCGGGTGTAGCTATGGGTATGGTTATGCTGGGTTCCAAATCGACACAGGCAATAGAAGACATGGTTGCGGTAAGTTTATACTTTATTTACACCTTCTACTCAAGACGATAAGAACTACGAAACGCACATAAAACGATCATTTGTGTGATCTGAAAGTATTTACAATGAGATCGAAACTAGAGTTAGTTGCTTAATCAACCGAGAGCATAAGGAGCTTCACTGCGGGTAAACAACTGATACGATCCTTGAGCGCTGCAAATAAAGGTCTGCATTAATAGAACGCTCCGAATTCCCCATGGCTTTGTAAGGCGAACAAGAAATACTTACGCAGGATCCAAACTTGGTCCGCCCATGTACACGCTGTCTGCGCCAGTCCCAATATTTCCATCGCCATTCATTGGTTTAGCCGGGAATCCGATTGGATTTCTAATTGACTCCGCGAAGTACATCCAACTTCTCTTGTGGGCACAAACGCCTACACACACATCGTTACAAGTGAAATAGATATTTCGATAGACACGTATGGAAGATCAGAATCCGTTCCTGTCTTACCAACGATGTCATAACTTGGACATCCAGGTTGAATAGTTCCTCCGTTGGGGTAGAAGTCTGATGTACCGATTTCTGTCGTCAGTCCGAGATATCCCGCATTGGTGTGGATGATCTGAACGTGCTTCGCGTGAGAGGCATCCACCCTACTGTCAGGGCCAACTCCCTCGAAACGTGGTCTGGCAGGGTCGAGAGCTAGAAATAATTAAAAATGTCAAGAGAGTCGACAAATGACACCCCTGCTGCACCAAATTGCGCTACTCACCAACGACTTCGGATATGATACCGTGAGCAGTGTTCGCTGCCAAGCTGACAATGTGCGCACCGAGAGAGTGGCCGACTAACTTGGTATTATCAGGATTGAGTTGGCCCTCGAATTCCAGGAAATCGATGAACAGGCCGAGATATTCGGCTACCATTGGTACACTACTCGCAACTCTGTGGTACAGCAGGCTATTGGCAATTACATTCCAGTCCATGACGATGACATTATAGTCGCCGGCTTCGAGATACGCTGTGGACAGAGAGCTGTGTTAATATCACGCTTATTACTTGCATTGGTGCTCTCAATTGGATAGTGAAATACCATCACGGGGCAGTGTGCAGGACAGAGTGGTGCCGTAGCCTCTCCATCCATGAGTAATTATCCTCGTTGGTTTGCTGGGGTCAAAGTTACTTTTCTTCAATAAATCCACATCGCCGATAACCAGCACTTCGCCTCCAAGAGTGGCCCTAGAATGATCGGTCGAAAATACCCAAAGATCTCTCCAATTCCCTCGACAGTCTTACGATTGAAATAAAAAGGTAGCTACCGTGTGTATAGTGTGAAAGTGATGTCATCCAGACTCGCTTCGACGTAAGCAACTTCCCCAAGACCGAATGGGACATCGTCGATTCTCACAAGATGTGCTGCGCCGGTCTCGTCCGCAAAGATAGTGTAACTGTCATTTGCCTGGAGCGCATACAGAAGACTCGGGAAAACTGCAATAGACCCAAACCCGTTATAAACAGTCACCGTTGCAAAGACTATAAATCACTTGCGACAGAAAACATACTCAAAGCAATGGGCGGTAGTGCAACCATCTTGCTGGCAATTCTTCGTTTTCGTCTGTGGGACTTCTAAGTTTTTTGCGCGCCGCTCGCTCCTTTTATATGTAGGATCTGCGAAAGATGATTGTCCCTCTTGTGTAATAGAACGAATGATAAGAGATATTGATAGCATTGATTGATGACCACTGATTCGCACTCTTGCACGAAATATCACAGATTTCATCTATTAAAGACCCCTTGCGACGCTCGTGACAGGTCGCGTGCAATCGCGAGTGAAAACGTGTAATGACAATGATGCATCGGGCTTTATTTATGGAAACGAATTTTTCCTATTGATCAACAGGAAATTAAAGCACATGGACAGATAGAATAAAACCAATATTGACAATTTCACCGACGGCGTAGAATGAGCGCGATAAGGATAAACTTGAAGTGTTTGTCGTAATTGAAGAACTACTTTGTCTAATGGGTCGTCTTATCAGGATCTTTATGCCGCATTAATCTCGTCACCGGAGAATCATACGATCGTTCCCTGCCAATCATTCTAATTCTGATAGCATGCGGGTCCTGGATCCTTCAACTACACTTTATCTCTCTCAATCTCGACATGATCTTCCCTCCGCGTGTACCAATCGATTACACACCAATCTGCGTGACTAAATCCCTTTCGTTCTAGCTTAGGGACAATCGAATTTACAATTTAAACTTAAGGATTAACAAACTTCATCTATGTTACATTGCACGAATTTCCGATCAAAGTTTTTCCGCTCTCGCTATCCATTCCCTCTCGCATTTCCGAGAAATCGGAAAAGCCACGGTACCGCGGATTCTCCTTCTATCTTTCCAGTGGAAAGTCAATAGTCCCGAAGCATCGATAGGATTTTGCCCGTCGGGGACGCATTCCGGCATTTCTCCCTCGACATTTCTACGCTCGGAGCGGCGCGACTTCTCGCCCGAGGAACAACACTCGAGGAAAGCTGGTTTATGCATGCTATTCGCTCGTTCGCTCGGACTAGATAGGGTGGGGTGCGCGCCTCGGAAGTAATGAGGTTCCCGTGGCATCATCTTTCTCCTTGAGACGATTACCGCGGGCTACAGCGAAACTCACTTTCCTCTGCACCGGGTCTACCCGGGGACAAACTGCACCGCTTTGTCAGGCCGCCGGCACTCTCTTCGGGCGGAACACGCTATTCCTCTGCACTCTTCGGCGAACTCGAATTTTCAAGGGGCCTGCCTCGAGTGCCTTATAAAGGGGGTGTGCCTTGTCAGTTATACCGAGATTTATTATCAGATTGCAAACAAACCCGTATCGGCTTAATTAACGCTCGTGCCATGTCGCTCAATTGCATTAAAATCGCCACTGACAGGGGATCAGTGGGCCGATAACATCTTAACGTCGGATGTGGCGTCGTGTGCGATATCGGGCGATGCCACTCGACCTTGCTCGCGAGGTCAAGAGCGTGGATGGTATTGGTAATTGGGTCGAAGTCGGTTGGAAGAAATAGCCGTAGGAGGCCTATAGACGCCTTTGGTAGGACAAACTACTTGGAACCACGTGTTTCAAAACTGGGGTTTCAAGGCGGCTGATTTTAGAGGAGGAAACGCTTACGAGGGCGGAAAAGGGCGCCCGGTATGGGGAAGGTGATAATTTTTGTTTCTTCTCCCTCGGTTACAGTATGCCCAGGAGACGCAGCACGAGAAAATCCTTCGGGGATTAGCCGTCGGCATTGCCTTTACTATGTACGGCCGCCTGGAGGAGGCTGATCCTTTGGTGGCGTCCCTCTGCGCCGATAAGGATCCCATCTTACGTAGAAGCGGAATGTACACACTGGCGATGGCGTACTGCGGCACAGGAAACAACCAGGCGATCCGCAAACTTCTCCACGTTGCTGTAAGTCTCTCTTCCTTTTTCTATCCTGTCGCATGCACCAATTCCTTTTCCCCCTGCAACCAATATTTCCTTCGACACAGTTGACTAAGCGCCCTTACATAGACGGGCGCGTGTATCAGTAATTCGGAGCGAATGAAACAGTTTATTGATTCCGCAAGCTCAAATATAACCGGATTGATATCGCCGCTCTGTAATTAGCAATGGAAATGTCGCGGCTCGCCCGATTATGAATGCACCGTCCGCGCCTACCCCAATTACACTCGGAAAATCTCTGTTTAATCAGGTATCTGACGTAAACGACGACGTTCGGCGAGCAGCTGTCACCGGCCTCGGCTTCCTGCTGTTCAGGTGAGTACCCACAACTATTTCACCTCGTCGCTCTAATTAATATGTGACTTTTCTGACATTTGATACATTAACTCTATCCCCGCGCGAGGAGCAATCTCCCGCAAATGCCTGTACTCCGAGCAATCTCGTTGCGTTTGTATTAATTAATTCCAGCAACTAGTTAAACGGCGCTGCTCGATTAATTAATTCCTGGCAATCGGAAAACTTGATTATAGCTGGGCTCTCCACGATGTACCACGTAAATCTATTGTAAGCGGATGGGAAGAGTAGGAATTCAGGTGTAGGGTGGTTCGCGCGGCAGCCACCTATCTACAACGATGCCACTTGCTTTCCTAAATCCATCTAACGTAACGCGCGAAGCGTTAACAGTGAGATTTTATCGTCGGTCGTAAACACGGTGCAGAAGACCGCTCGGATCCTCAATGGTTTTATCGCGTGAGCCGGCGGGCTCGCGCACGATCGAACCAGTTAAGGCACTGCATCGATGATCGTTTCATTATAGCTCACTAGAGCCTGAGCCTCCTTGACTTCCGTTCCGATCCACCTGCCATTAGCGATGCATCAGGAATCGCACTGTCCGCAGTATTTCCTCTAGATCCCTCGACATTGATAATCTATCGAAATAGGCCGCTACTTGACACGATTTAGAGGACCTTAGAGAATTAAAGATAGGAAAGTCGAGAGGCGCTTACTAGATACAAGACCCTATATTTCATCACATACAAGCTATTCTGCTTAAGTACTCTTGCACTCGAACCGATGCAATTCTATTACAACCGCTCGACCGTAGCCGTAAGACTTTATTCGATTACGCATCCATTGCCCCACGTCGGAGGTCTCTGCACTACGCGACAAACTAACGAACTCTTATTGCATGCGGCGGCGTTTCATAACTTCCACTTCGTCCTAGTGAAATTTGGTTGGCCGGGGTTGGCATGCATCTTGCTTAGGTCTGAACGATTTATTCATTTAAAATAACCACAGTGTTTCTGAGGTCCACGAGATTTCCACTTCTCTGCTAGAAGCAGATGTTCCAGTTCGCGGACGGAGTTCACGTTCGACTAGATTAATCTACACTGTGCGCTAGGGCTTTGATACCGACAAAGCGATAAGTAGGCCTGCGTGGCTGCTGGAACATAGAATCGCAGATTGAAATCGATATCGGGCTAAGTGAAGCTAACTGGATAAGTAGCGATCAATCGTAACGCGCTCGGTGCACGCGCCCGTTCGGCATTACGATAATCGGGCGGGAATGATTACATGCCTAGTTCAGCCGAGCGGTGCGTTAATTGGCCGTGAATGTACCATCCAATTAGGCACTTTGTTCGTCAGGACAATGGATAAACAAGCCCTGAGGCCTATCCGACGGTGATCTGTCTTTGTTGTCTACCTTGCTCCTAGGAGATGCGCTCGCCTACAATCGACATTACTACATCGAATCGATACCGCATGGTCAGCACGATGCGGGCATTCCTGACTCACGAAGGGATCTTATCGAAATCGGCGCAATCAGAGTTGCACGACGGTGTCTCATCGCCAGTGAGGAAACGGCGATGGCGAAATTCCTAGTGAATCCTGAATCCCCGTAATTAGTGGTTGGATTGTTATCGGCGATAAGACAAGAACCAGCTAGTTCGATTGACTTATCCGGCTTTAAAGAGTTCAATTTTTCCCCCGCCCGATTAACTATCCCTCGTATTTCGCCATTTAATTAGTCCCGAGCAGGATCTCTCGGAATCGTTATCGACCCCCGACCCTCCTAGTCGAAGCCAGCTGGAATCCTTCCTAGTTCTGGCTTATCCGTGTGAAATTTCTCCAATTCCAGCCGGCGGAGTAGCACAAGTCGTGTCTTGGGCGCACCGGGGAAAGTGTGCTGGCGGGATTTGCCTGGCTGGCAGTAGTCTGGATTCTCGAGCCTCTCTCCTCCTCTTTCTCTTATCCGGCGAAACGCGCGAAACTTTTTTAATACGCTCGTCGAGCGCACGTACTTTATCGACACCTTCGCGGAGAAGTTCGCGGCTCGGCTTTCCAGCCTGAGGCTGTGGCTCCGATACTTTTCATCTTTCACGTTTTGACGGATGGCGGGATCCTTTCATTCGGCTATAGTTCATCCAATACTTCCTCCGGCTCACCTGTCCGCTTTTTCACCCTGGAATTCCCGCCACAATGCTCTACGCGATGAGAGCTTCGGTTAATATCCTTCAAAAGATTCTCCATTAAGAAATCGGCGGAAAGAGCGGTCGATACTCTTCAGTTAATGTGTTGAAACGTGTTCGACAACGTTTGCAAGGTGTTGTTGAACTTGGAGTTGGTTCTGTATGTTTTGACACGCGCGGAATGACGCACTTTCCCTATCACCGGACTCCCAGTGACAGGAAGGATCGATCTCGGTGTCTTTACAATTAATCTCTTTAATCTTTTTAAATGGCCAGCTTCGTCTTTCCTCGGCAGTCCAATGAATCCCAATCCGTCGCGGTGAATCGATGGCAGAGGCTTCCCAGTGTAGCCCAGGCTTAATTGAAATAGCCGATCGTTGCGATGGTCTTTCCGAATTAACTGTCACCGAGGATAAATAGTGGCCACTTGGCGCGGCCGTGTAAAAGAAGCCGTTGCTCCAGCCGCAAATGTATCACGGATCTTCTCGATACCGATTGGCCCGGTGTCGCCACGGAAATGCAATCGTTCTGCGTTTCATCCGCGGTTTACTTCAATTAAACAAATGCTGTTTTCAAAGAACGCTTCAGGAAACATTTCGTCAAATGTTGCGTTTGATCGCTTGAAAGCGGCCGGCTTTGTCGATCGCACTTTTATCGGTGTCTCCGGACGAGGGTCTCGAGCTGGGTATCCCTCGCCTGATTTCTGGCGCACAAAGTGCGCTCGGAAATTGTTTCGCAAACGTTGTGATTTTAGCCTTGAATCGAGATCTTTTTATCAACTCTCCGGAGGATCTGCTGGCGTTCGAAGCTACGGCGCCTCAAAGCGTGTTGCCGTAGATAAGATACGATCGAAAGCCGACTCTGATACCTTTTTTACTTGGTTCTTTACAAGTCCCAACAAAGTGTACACTAATCGCATTTCGAACTAAAATGGATTTTTTTTTTCGTCAGGTGTACACGCAAACCCCATTATCTCGCGGACAATTCTCTTAAAATCATTATCATCTAAAGACTGCACTGTTTACCTAACACTGAAATGCGGTAGTTGAGATTGGCATTGAATACTTTCGCATTATCTATCGGATTATTTCACTACAGTCTTCTAACACTACAAGCATATGAATTTCTACCCAAACTAATGCTAATACACACATGTAAGAAAGTGTAGGGAGTGTTGAAGATCAACAAGTCTGAAAGTCAGCGCGTTAAGTCGATAAAGATTGAGAACGAACGATTGAACAAGTGAAAGGTCTGCTTCCGTATCGCTGGACCCTCAGCGAGTGACCGCATGCGAATGATCGTGTATCACCCTGCCGGGATCAGACAAGGGCCAGGATAATGTTGTCTTCGTCGGACACGGCGATAACACAGGGCAAACATACGGGCCTCCGCCCTATTGTTCGCCGAAACCAGTGGCCCAATAACAGCTCAACCGACGTATAAGCGGCGCGAGGAGGACCATTCTCCCCAGCGGTATGTGCCCGCAGACCGGTGAGAATGGCAAGCGGGACGATGCATTTCCGCAAGTTGGCAAACCGCCGTTGCCTCGACAGCTCGCTTCGCCGCCCATTCGCGCCCGCTCTTCCCAAAATTTATCGACGAACGATCCTCACCTGCCGGCGGCGCCAACGAAATTTTAATTCGACCGATAACCCGGCCTCATAAGCCCGCGGCCGAACCCCCGGCCCAGTATTGACGGCCGCAAACAAATGTTGGCCGCATCGATTGCCGCCGCTCTTTCTCCGCGAATTCCGGGAACGCGCGCCCTCCCCACAATGCAGCCCTCCAATATTCGGCCGGTGCAGGTGCGAGAACTTTATTATGGAAATTAGCGAGGGCCGGCGCGGAAAAATTCGCCGGGCCTTCGGATCCACCAATAACGCGCACTCGACGGTCCGAGCCGGAGTAAATTGGACGCGGGAGAAGAGCGCGCTCGCAATAATAGACTGGCATTTTGCGCGTCCCGATATTCGCTATTATTCGGAACTGGCGGGAGCGCCCTACGCGCTGCCGCGTCGAATAATGCTCGTTTTGTTTTCAACGGCAAATCGCTTTATTTTGCCAGCCGGCCTTCCGGAACGATTTCCGCGCGCCGCTCGCCCGCTCGCCGGCGCATTATTGCCCGGGAAAATTCCTCTTGTCCCGCTGTCCCCCCAGGAAATCATTGTCCGCGTTTAATGGAACAAACGGGATCTTCGGCGTTCGTAAAAGCACCTTCGCACCCCAGTTATTCCTGGTTACTCGACGCTTTTCCCATGCGAGGGAAAGTCGCTCGTGTGCGAGGAGTTAATGCCACGGGAAATTTCATATGCGGAAGTGTGCCCGCACTTAACGAGCGGCTAAGTTTCCAGGCTGCTTTCGGGTCAACCCTGAATTAAATGCACCTGTCACCGACGATTAGTCCTTAAATAATGTCTCGGGAGGCCACAATGTGCACAAGGTAACTATCAACACACCAGTATAGTTAAACAAACCACGTTCTAACTACAATCAATCACATAGAAGGCCCTTACACATCTTGAATTCTCAAGTAGATTCTTCCAATCGATAAAATCGGCAAAACTTTCATTGACATCGATTTCAATTCACTCTCGCAACTGTTCCCCGCCTTCGAAACCCTTCGAACTCTATGCAGTCTTGGCGCGTCCTTCAACTTTAACTTCAACTTCGCCCGGAAGAATGTCAGGTAGTCGAGCAATCGTACCCGTTGGAGCATCGGCGATGTCGCCGGTGCTTTTTCGGCCACTCCCTCCTAATATTCAAATGGAGCAATCTTCGCTCGCCGAGAGCACAAGAGCTCATGAATGGGCGGTTAAGTAGGGGCGGGTAGTCGTCTAACATTAACGCTCGCCAGGGCCATTCGAGCGACAAGCCCTACGTCGGCCAACGTGCCCTAAAGTGGATAGGTCAGGGTGGATCGAACGAACCTCGTTAACTTACCGCGCGTGAAATCACGCGGGCCGTTGCCGATTCAACGTTATCGGGAAAACGTGCAGGAGATATAAGTGAGCGAAGCCGCGGCCGAGTCGATAATAATGTAATTAATTCTATGAAAATGACACTTTATTAACCGGCCGCAGTAAGTCTCGGTAATTCTCCCTCGCGTTCCCTTGGCAGGCTATCTTTTTCGGTATTACGTGGTTGGTGGTGGTTGAGGTTGAATGAGGCGCGCCTCATTGGCGAAGATCAATGGACTCCGCGTTCCCTGTCGAGCGGTGTCCGTCGTACACATCGAAATTGAATTTCCCCCAGCGGGATTTCATCGCTCTTCTGCCGGCTTTTCATTGGAATGCGCGTTCATGCCGAGGTTACTCCCCCTCGACGAGCGAGAAATATTTCTCGCCGGCAATGAGTCCCTTTTCTTTGCCGTCGTAAGTCCTGGGCGGAAGCGGCTCCTTGAGATCGGGGTGGCTCGTTTCTCTCGTGGTTTAGGGCTCTACCCCTGGGACGACAGGCAGATTCCCCGGCGAAAGCCCCCGGGGATTTTCATGAAGTCCCCGAAAAACTTTCCCACGCTAAGTTGTGCGGCGAATCCAATTTCCGCCGCTCCGATCTTCGACGATTTTTCACGATAATCGTGGAACACCCGTGACGTTCCCATGATCCCGAAACCAGCCGCGCCTTTTTTCTTCGGGACCGCGTTCTTTTATTATTGTTACTGTTATCGTCAGGAGAAGAGAATCGGTGGCTTCCCATTGCGGCGAAAGTTACGCGGCTTCGTCGTCGGAGAGTTTTCCGCATGGAATGTATTCCGTTTGCCGAATGCTTCGAGGACTTTGAAACTTGTTCAAGTTCCGTGACAGAAGCATGTTACGGTGTTTCCTGGCTTTTCGTACGTGGAATTTTTATGCCACCGCTCTTTCTTCCCACCACCGACAACTTGCAGTACGTGTGCTTCAAGTTACGGGGGCGTCCTCTTTTTCCGCTTGGCCCTCGTGTTTCCTGAATTTTTATGTCCACTTCGGCCAAGATCTCCCTTTTCTTTCGAGGATGATAGTCTCTTCAAGTCGACCATGTGGACTGTCCTCGATGCCGCTTCAATAATTCGGGCCACTCTAACTCTTATGAATCTAGGAACAAGGATGCGCTATCTGCCTCCAACGGTGTCTTGAAGTCATTGCATTTTTCAGCAATTAGTCTTCTGCTCACCGACCCTAATCACGTCTCGGTGCTTTAAAGCATCGTTGTCCGCCGGATGCTGGTTACCTGGTTTTTATGGGTCATAAAACTGTATCCCGCAGTGGTGGGTGGCTCGAGCATTTTTTCCCCGCTTTTATGTAACTCTCTGATTAAAACTCAAACAGTAGTTCACTTATCTGCCGGGCGTAACCGAACCCGGTGGGCTGGGCTAATAAACAAACCTGAAACCCTCGAGTTGCAGGCAACTAACGATTTTCGCAGCGGCCGCAGCTAATGTCCGCGCGATCATAATTCCAAGGCAGAGCGTGAGTGGCTCTTTTTGCATTTCCCAGCATCCTTTTAGGGACGCGTCCGCCGCGTAATAGCCCGATGGAAGTGTCCATTGAAAATAGAGCACACGCATCGGCCGTTTCAAAGTATGCAGCCTGAAATTACCCTCGACCAGGGCAGCTTTTAAACTGCCCGCTTTAGGGAAGAAGTGCGTTTCGTCCTCGACCCGATCCTTGACAAGATCACGCGCGTAGGACTCTTGAAGGTAGACAGACGGTGCTGCACTGGCGACTGGCCCTGGCAGAATGCGACTTGCCAGCGACATATCCGCCCTGAACTCCAAGGAAAACAACCGGACGTCGAGTGGAGCTGCTATTGTTTCCCTCCGGCAAGCCTTGACTGCACTAGAATTCCCGGAACTTCCAATATCTATTTTCACACATTCGCAAACGTTTTGCCAGTGGCGAAAGAAACGTTTTCCAAGAGCCACAAGAACTCTCCCCCTAATTTTTTTCCCTCGCCCGACAAAACCCTATGGACATGAAACGATGAAACGCGCGGGGCCCACTTGCGAGTGTTCTCTTTCTGGCCTGTGGTTCTGTTTGCACTCAAACTTTTCAGCGCAGAATAGCAGCGTTATTATTCGCCGGGCGTCCACTTGACTCTTGCTTGCACATTCGTAACGTTTTAACGCTTTGCTGCGCGTAAATAGCAGAAATGCCGGGATTCCTTTGAAGGGCGAAACACGCCCGCCACTGAATGCCGCAGAGTTCTCCTTTCGTCATGGGGAAAATGCAGCGGATGCCTGTTCTCAGGCTCCGAGTGGCGTCGGAGAGAGAAACAATTCCGCCTCGATTTTCCGGAGTTCGACGATCACCGTCGAGAGATGGAGAATAAGAAAGACGGGGAAAAATCGTCGAGCTATGACCATTCGTGCCAGAAGACCTTAATAAAATCCAGCGGCTCAATAAGTCACTTTCCGATAGATCGTCGAATGTTGGCTCGAATAAACGTTTACCGAAGCTGCATATCTCCTCAATGACCCGAGCCCAGCACAGAAGCGTAATTCCCTGCGAGAAATCCAACTGGCTTTCGTTCGCACCGAAAGAAAACCCGGAGGAGTTTCCTGCGCGGCTTTTCCGCGCGACCGCGCCTCGAGTTCCCATTGTCTTTGCGCGCTCGGCGCAAATATTATCTCGGCGAATAAAAATATCCTCACGCTCGTCTTCTGTCAGGAGTAGAAGGTGTTTTACGGCTCTGAAAGCTGGCCGGTTTTCGCCGCAAACGAGCGAAAACCGGCCATCCCCTCGTTTCCCTCCATTGCTCCGCTCGGTCTGCTTGTTAGCTCCGAGCGCTCGCCGCCTCTTTGCAATCGCCGCGGTTTCTAATGCAATCTCAGGGTTTACCTCTTTAGAGCCGTGAAAACATTTTCTCGCGTATAATTGCGCTAGCCTCCTCCACTGGATCTTTCTGCGCTAATGTTTCTGCAGTGCTGCTCGTATGTCGAACACATTGCGCGTTTGTGAGTGAATGTTTAGTATCTCCGTTCACTGACCCGTCCACGAGCCCGGCGAGCGTGGGGTAGTTCCCCTTGAATCGGAGATAATGAGAAATTAGCCCTCGATTAACCCGCTCGCTTTAATCACTGTAATGAACTTGGGGCTGAACGCGCATTGCTGCTAAATATTCCTAGTTCATCTTCGCTTGATTGTTTTAGTTACGACATTGCCTGATTCAATCGGAAATTCACGCTTGCATATGTAATGCCATACTTTCGCCATGTAATTGCAATACTTTCGAACTCTCGTCACGGGGCATGGAGAAATGATTAATTCTCATACAAAAATTAACTGTGAATCACAGATTCTTTGCAGTGCTTTTCTTTTTTCCACGGGAAGTACGAGAATAGCAGATCGCAGTAGCGAAGGCAGGGCTTGGAAAGAAGCGTATGATTACACGAGTGTGTGTGGAAGGTAGAAATGTATCGCGGGGGCGGATGTTCACGGATTCCGAGGCGAGCTCGCCGTCTTTTTCTCGAGTATCCAGAGATCCTGATTAAATTTCTTTTGCTCGCTGCCATTTTCCCGCTCCCCCTTTTTATCCGCTCGTGACCGTTCCGACTTTCTCCGCTCTCTTTTTTTCCCCTCATTTAATTCTGTAACACTCGCTCCGCCACTGCGCGCCTGCCCGATCCGATCGGCTAAATTGATTTTCAGGCTCTCTCTTTATGCTTAAAGAGTCGAGCGCGGACACACTTCCCGAGCGGAGCTTTGCCCCGAGTCTCATTGTTCCCGCGGACTTTTATCATATTATCATCCCGCCGGGCGAGAGCCGCCCATCACAATGGATGAAACGCCGCCACAATGTTGGGCAATCCTTATTAATACCGTTGTGATAATTAACGCGCGCGCGCGCGCTGCTGCTGCACAGTCGTTCGATGGCCCGGGCGGGAGTTGGCTGCGGCGCAATTTATCACGCTCCCCGGGCCATTTTACATCGGCTCCCGCCAGGAAATAACCGGACGCGGTACGATTCGCCGCTGGCCTGTAATTGTTTAATGGCGTTTCAAAGTCAATTAACCGCTCGCCTAGGCGGAGGTTCCTCGCCCGATACAAGTACTAATCAGGGTATACCAAACTAAAGAAAATCTGATGGTCATCTCGGCCTTCTCAGGCGGGATTGGGTCAGTGGATTCAGGAATTATGCAATTCTTTGAAAGTGCTCTTGTAATGTGTGTACCTGCTAATTAACATATGAGGCGTGAGCTTTAAAACGCGACTCCTCGCAAAGCTTCCAGGTCACAGGCTTACATCGCGAGATTTTTTTATTCCTGGTAAGTGATACATAGCAGAGGTGAAAGAACGTGGCGCGTAACATTCGCTCCGGTGCACGTAGATACATAAGTTACGCTTTCGCAATTTCCGTTGGCGCGGCCCGCGCGGGTGATGAGCTATCTCTTTTTTTGCCCGACGCGCCGCTTTGTTCCGCTCTTCTAATTTTGAGGGATACGTGACACGAAAGAAATCCCTTTCGAGAGAAGCGAGCGGGGCGGCCGCGCGGGCGCGCTATCATTGCTGGCGGGATCTGAGAATATTAAAATCGGAGCGGCGGCTAACCCCCGCTGGTAATACACGAGAGGTCTCTCTCGGCTCTCGCTCCCGAAATCATTTTCTCCGCCGGCCCCCGAGGCCACCCTCGATAGGTTAATCCTCGCTCACGTTCGCCGCCGAGTGCCGAATTCAATTATCCCCGACTGTAATTCGCAATTGCCTCCCGAGGACGCACTGTCGTCGAATGTGAAGTTGCGTGCGGCCAATCACTGATAAGACTCGGGAAACTCGATCCGATAACAGTAAAACAGTGTTCGGCTTGATTAAAATTAGTATAACGGTTCCATCTGATTTCTCCAGAAGGAACATGAAACAGTCGCGGGGAATTGTGTAAGAAATCATTGATATTCCCTTTCGCTACTGCGATGTTAAAATAAGAATGCGATAACATTACTGGAAAGCATTGCGCACATAAATATCGCGTTACGAATGTTCCCGGGCGAACTTCCCGGCGCAAAGCTCGTCGGCGGTAGAGACTGCTGCAAGTTGCAGGGGACTTGGCCATCACAAAGTGCCGCGTCAGCGTGCGATTTTCAGGTTCCGCGCGAGGAGCAGCACTTACTGCTGTAACAAACTTCCACTCGGGAAGCGCTAGTACCCTTCGAGGCGCGCCAGCTGGCCCCCGAGCTTTATGAATGAAAGATCGCACAATTCCGCCGACACACACACTCGCCGTCAAGACTAATCGGCTCTGCCGAGCCTCTGACGAATTTCCACTCGTTCAACTTTAAATCGACCCCCTGCATTCTTTATCGGCTAATCCGCCAAAGTTCGGCCTCGAAACTTTCCCCCGGCGTCGCTCGCCCTCCCGCGTCGAGCAACTTCTCGCTCGAGTTAAACCAGATAAGCGAAATAAAAACGATCAATCCGCGATCGGGGCGAAAAAGATGCTCGGCTGATAGCCGCTCGCCAAGTATGTCCGATGAATTTCCATGGGCGAATTAATTCCCCGGCTAATATACATGCGCAATATATCGGCCGTTCCCGTGGATCGCGCGCGTACCGTCGAGAATTACGAGTGCGCCTGTTTGCGGGAGGATGGTCCGCGAGCTTTTCCTGCTCCGGAGAGCAGCCTTCCCATCAATTTATGCCGCATAAATTCGGCATTGGCCCAGACCCTGCCTGACAGAGTCCGCCCCTGGTAAATCGTGGTAAATCGGGCTTCGCATCTTTCGCGGCACGTCGCGCGTAATTAGCAGTAAATCTTTAATGCGAATCTCGCTGGGGCAAACACACCGGGAGAGGGTAAATAATAAAGAGAGGGGATCCCGCTGATTTCGATCGCCGTGTAGTACGCCTATGCTCCCGTCCAATTAATCTACGATGGTAATCAGTGTCTTTGACTACAGCGGAATGGAATTCCGTCCGTTGTTTGCGGTAAATAAGCGAGCGATAGTTGTATCTAATTGTCAACAGAGTGACACGAGCGGATCCACTTCGATCCGCCTGGGTTTTTACCTGGCGACCTGTTGCGCTTCGCCTGTTAAGGTAAACACTTGCTCGAATCATCAATTCATCGATGATCTTCTTTGATCCATCGAGTTCGATCGTATCATACTTTCTCCCTTAAGGTGTGCCGTGACACGCGTTCCCTAGATTGCGTGATCCCCGTAGAAGCGGGTTCCCTTTTTTCGGACACACGTGGGAAAGCATTGGCTCCGAAGGCGCTGCACTTTTTGTTCTCATCAAGCGCCCGGTGCTTTTTCCGAGGGCGGTTTTTTCGGGAGTCATTGAGCGGGCTTTGTCATTGGGTTTCGGGCATTTGGGGAAATGAGCCGATCGCTCATAGAGAGGCGCGAGCCGAATATTAGGAAGGATCGGGGGGGCTCTCTTTGGTAGCCGGGTATTATGTGACGCGGCGAATATCGGAGGTGTTCCAATATTGGATCGCCGGAATTGGATAGTTCGATTTGCGATAGCGGCAGATAGAGCCGGCTTTAATCGCGATAGCAGTGGAAAGGTGACACGGACCGCCTGTCAGAATTTCTCTCGGGCTCCTCTCGATATCTGATAGGGACACTCAATCTGCAAGTGGTTTTGGCACAGCCTCGGCTTTAAGCCGGAATCATCCGCCCTGTCCTCTGATCTCGCTCAACGAGCACGCTGATTGACGCCCGACTCGCCCCCGATAACATCGGACCCCCCCCCGAACACGTCGACCCTGCGCTTGCGAAACAAGTCTCGCACCGCTCGTTTTCCATCCGACACGACCTCGCCAAAAGACCACCCTCCACAATTCATCCCGACCTACATCAACTGCTTTATTTGGACTGGAACTTTTAATACTCCGCACACTGGCACTCGCTCCCAAGTCTTGCCTACTCCGGACTCTCCGGCGTTTCGCCGAGTATTGCCGGAAACTGCGGTTCCCCGCAAGATGGGAAGTCGGAACTACAAACAGGCAGCGCTGACAATTTCGCCGGATGTGTTCATCGCCGACCGACTCCGTGCCCGAGCAACTATGACTTTCAATCTTCCGTGAGAGCAAATGCTCTTGCGTGGGGACTGTTTCTAGGTTTCTACCTTGGCGAGGCAGTGTGTTCCCAGTAACAGAAGTAATCCTGCTGTTTACCCTAACATCGCTCGCAGTCACGCCCTTTTAGACTGTGCCTCACGCAATCCGAAATTCATAATTGCAGCACCGCTGGCACGGAAACACGGTCTATTAATTTCTGATTTTCATAGCTGCACCTTCACTGAATTATTACATGGAGAAGTGGCAGTCTAATAGGATTGCATTGTACATCACGGTTTTCTACGAGCCATTTTTAGGTGGAATTGCGCCATTGCGAAACTCGATTCGCATAATTGGAACGGCCGGATAAGATGTCAGATAAGACAGGCTAGAATTTACAAGAGTCTCGTGCAGCCTCGACTTTCCGGTAACGACCGAGTCTTTCAAAATTCCCCAATTACAAGGTGCGCCACTGGCGAGGCCTGTAATGCCACACGTAACACGACTCCTCCACCGAATGGCCCACTCGAACCTCCGAATTTTGGTGCAGAGCCGGGTTCATCGTCTTGGAATTAGCAGTCTGTCCTTAGAAACCATTTTCTCCGGCTCCCCGAGCGGAGCACTCGGCAATGCAAGTCGCTGCTTCCTGGAATTGCCATAATTGGCAATCCCTCCAATTAGCTGACGGCCCTGTCGCGCCGGATGGGAAGATCCCCGGCTAATTCTACTCGAGTGCTTTCCCGGGCGCTAACTGCTCCTAATTCCTAAACACTGCGTTTGAAGGATCGATAGTCGGCTTTAAAAGGTGCCGGAGTTCATTTCAGCTCGTCCTGACAATTCGCCGTCATTGATTTTCTATTAGTCTTTCCAGTGGTACTAGCTGAGCCGACATGATACTTGTGTTCAATTAGGCGTCCGGCACCGCTCGAGGCTTATGTATAATTCAGTAGCCAGTTGCAAAGAAGCCCCCGGTGAAATCGCGCCCCTCGCATTCTGGACGTGCCGCGTGGGGGTGAGATGACAAATGTTGCTCTATTTATCAGTCTGCCAGTCGACATTGTCAAAGGAATCGAGAGCCGGGCGAGACCGAGCGCTTATTACTTCTCGCTTATCGCTTGAAAGCACGAGATTCGATTAAGGGCCGCCTCTCGCTCGCTCGTTCACTCTCGGCTGCAGTGCGCATCGCGATGGGGAAAAGTCCATCAGAGACGACCTCTCAGCTCGCTAGATGACTCGATATGTAGCCACGCCGCTCGAAATTAATGGGAGTCTCTGGTGCCGCTTCCGGAAAAAAGTCGGGGATTGCGCGGGAATTTCACGCGAGGCTGCCTGCACTTGATAAAGTCTCGAGTGGGCGGATCGCAGCGGCCGGCGAAATGGCAATCGAGCAAAGGAGGACGCGCCCATTCAATAATGAAGAGCAGTCTGGTCCATTGACGATACGCCGCCCGCGCCAAAATAGACCTGCATCGTCGAGTATAACTCGTGGGACGGTGTCCCGATTCTTTGCGCCCTTTACGGCGGCGTGGATGAATATTCAAGTGGCATTGCGCAGTGCCGTCGCCAAGTATATCGGGCGGCCGACGATGATCCATTAATCACATCCGCCCCCGTGTTCGACGGATTTGTTACGGTTCGCCCCTGACTATTCCGAGAGTCTCGGACTCTCCATTAGTCTGGAATATATCGGGAATCCATGTACTAGTGCGCGGTAGCCGTGGCCGTTAACGAGTTAGGACAGAACTGTCGAAAGCCGCGCACATCGGGGCCTTTTATTATTATATCAGGAAACTGGCTGGCTCGGCAAGTTCCGGAGAGACACATGCTCTACGTGTTCGAAGGGCAGGAAGGAAGGAAGGTGCGCGCACGTGGCGATTGCGGGACGGGCAACAAAGGGAATTGGAGAAATTGTCTGAGTGACAGCTGCCAGATGGAGATCCTTGTCAGGGTGTCCCGCAATCGGGCGAACCCTCCTTAGCCGATTGTGGAAGCCGCCGGCACCGAGGAGAGCTCATATCGCACCGGGCTCTGGAAGCCGCCCTCGCAGCCCAGGAGTTAATTAACGTCACTTCGAACACATCCGACGAATCATTCCCCCTCTTTTTTCCCCCCCGACCTTTGCCGCTTCTCGTCTGGCCCGGCAGCCGCGATCTCCTCAAATCCGCAGAGAAACTGTTATTTATGGTTGCTTCCGAGCGTGTTTACCGAGCACTCCAACCTCCACTCGTTAGCCTCCGAGCCTTATTTCCAGCCATTTCCCACCCAGCCAGTCAGCTTATTCAGCTTATTCTCCGCTGCGGTTACATTTTCCTAATCCGCATATCTCGTTGCGCTTTAACCACTGGGCCACGTCGAGTGGCTTTCTCTCGAGACTGCGCTCGGAGCGTGTCTGCTATCGTCCTATCTGTCTATCTGTCTCGGCAGCTGTCGTTCATTTAACTTTCTTAGCTCCCTGCACCTTCGCGCCGCCTCTCCCATTATTCCTCTTTTATCCCCGAGCCCATCCGCTCGTTGTTCCCGGCGTCCTTCCACGAGAATTGCAGGCCCGTTGTTCCGGCGGCGGCGAACTTCCCTTAAAGCTGCCGGGAAAGTTGCCCGATTGAATTTGCCAGCGGGATGGATGGACGGGGCTGGCTATTGAAATCGCGCAAGTTGGCCCCTCGTCACATTTTCCCATGCGCTTCCTTTTCCTCGCTCCCCCTCTCCCTCTCCCTCCCTCTCTCGGGTCAGTTCCCGCTTTAATAACCGGGAACATCCTTCCTCGAGGCTTCTTTCGATATTCTCGCGAGAGCTCGATCAGTCTTCCGGCCTGCGCTCTGCCTTAGCGAAATAGTAAACATCGCCGGCTTATTAAATTCCTAGTGCGCGGCCCCCGGCAAATCGTCAGTGTAATAGCGATAGTCCCCTTGAGGGTCGCCCGATCAGTAGTTCCGATCTTCCCGGAACCAGACTCGATCGATGAAGCACCGATTTCAGAATTGCGCAGTAGCGGAGATATATTTTTCGTGGACGTTTCGACAAAAGAGAGGAGCCAGCCCCTGGGACTCTATCGTCGGGCGAGAATTTTTGCGAGAGCCTCGAATGCCGGCGACGTATAAATGGCGAGAGGAAGGATGTCGGGGAGGAATCGTCGCCGCGGGCGATTAAGGAGCCGGTAGAAGTTGATGAATTGTGCCGCTATTCAGCGAAGCCGCACTAGGAAAACGTATGCCAAAGAAGCCCCCGCTCGTCGAGATACATTTCTCGGGGGGCTGTGCCAGGCTCTTTCTAGCGGCGCGTGTATCACATACGGCGGCGCGCGGTTAAAAGGAAAGGCGAGGCGGCGCTTCCTTTGGAGAGCTGCCGACTGCTTCTTTCCCCGGGCATTGACAACGATGAGCGGCCTTTGAAGCCACCTACCTTTCCTCTCGGCTCTCGAAAGCCTTGTGATTAAAGGCTGAGTGTGTCGGTGTAGCGAGCGGGTGACTTTCTTCGCAGCTGCCAAGTTAAAGCTGCTGCTTCTCTCTTTCGCCGTCCGTCTAAACAAAGCTGCCTGCTGGAGAACAGTATAATGTATCTGGACCGCGTCCAAACCTGCTCTAATGCCTGGGAGTCCGTGTAATTTCGAGGAATTCGCTTATCATTCCGCCGGGCGCGCTGTCCGCCTATGAATTAGCATCGTCTGGAAAGTGTTATGGTTCAGAGTCGCCGGGATTGTGGTCGACACTGCGTGCGGTCCATTCGGGATTACATCGGGATTTCATTGAATTGAATAATCCTCGGCGGAACGAGGGGCTTTGCCGGCTGATAAGCAAGAATTAAGGCTTTATTCGACTCACCCTCTGACGGGCCACCGCTGGCTTCCTGTAATGGGGTGGATGGGAGCTTACTTACGTGGGTGTCGTTACAATGAGTTTGTTTCCAAAGCAATCTCCAGCCGTTTAACGAAAAGTCATGCTTAGCTGTACTCTTAAACTATCGCTCGCACCTTATCACCCAGCTATATCCCTCTCTCTCTCTCTCTCTCACCCACTCTTTCTCGCAAGTGCCGAAAGAATCACGCGATTCCTCGCCGAAAATAGTCGAAGCTTTTCGCGCGCGCTTCTGTAAAGCGAACACGTATCGCCGCTCGCAGGATTATCCTTGATGTTTTCATGCATTTTAAAATATCCGAACAACAGAGGCCGCCGCTCTTCGCAGAGCGGCGGAGTTCCTCGAGGGCAGCTAGCGAGCAAGCCGGCGCGCACCGCTTAATCGTTATAGTTTCAGCACAGCGAAACGTCGCCTCTCGCGCTCGTTTACATAAAAGTCCGCGGACTCGTGGCTCGGGGGAGGGAAAATTCCGGTGAAAAACGAGCGAAGGGCGCGAGGGAAAGCGCCCGCCGGCAACGAGCGAGGGTTTTTCGTGGCGTTCGCTCTGTAATTGTCAGCAGCGCGGTTTGATTCTCTCCCCCGTAGTTTCGCGCTCATCCCCGGGACACTCGGTGGCGGATCATTAGAATGTGTTACGCGCGTGCACGTGCGCCGCACGGAATCGCACCACGGCGAAAGCTTGGCGTCGATATCGCTCGGTGTGTTGTACGGAATACATAAGTCAGCCCGTCGTCGATAGTTGAGAAGGCCGTGCGAGTTGGTAGAAGCATTTACATATGTACACCCTAATGAGACTACGGTCGTACTTGTATGTCGTATACGCCTGGAGAGCCTTTCGCATCGCTCGCAATCAAATTCTTATGTACAAAGTAGCGCCTAACATGGTAATTGTCAAACATGCGGATTTTTAACTCTTTCGCTAAACCCTGCTGGGAAAAATATTGATTAATGTTATTTTTGTAGAAATAACGAGTGATACGGTATCGAATAACATGTTAGTTAAAGTGTCGGCAATGCGCATGACAGTTTTCTGGGGGTAGGTATTTTAAGGATGGTGGCAGGACTCCTTTAATTCGGGAGAGAATTGGACATTCCCATTTTATCCTTCGAGGTGGACGACTTTCATTTTAGTGCGACTCTTTCTACTGAATTAAGCGTACTGTATCCCCTGCCGGTGAGCTTTCGCACTTTCTTGCCGTCTTAAACGATTAATCGGAGGATCTGTCGGTTCCTCCTACGTACAATCTAGTCCCCGCGATTTCCCCACAGCGATTTCTTATTTCTTACTGCGCTCGAGTCCATTCCTCGCACGTGCGCTCCCCCGCGTCCCCGAGTGCAGTCTGCCGAGTTGCTCGGCTACGCGAATCTGTTGGCGAGCAGGCATCTCGCTAATTCACCCGGCGGAAATGCTCTCGCTCGCACCTTCGCCCGTAAACTGGAAACTGGAAGATCCCGACTATATCCCGAACTCCCCCGTCCGGCGGAAGCGATTCGAGGCACGACCCGGCAATTGGCGCGTCGACTTAGTGCTCTCGCACGAGTACTTATCTAAAACTGGAAGGGATCGCGCGCTCTCTCTCTCTCTCTCTGAGAGAGTGAGAGTAAGAGAGAGAGAAGGACGAGAAGCGAAATTACACGGCTGCTTGGCCGTCAGGCGGAAGTTTAGTATCGCGTCGCGTTAATGGGACAGAATAATTAATATCGCCTTCCCGGTTTCTCCGCCCGGTGCCCCCGGAATGGCCTGTTTCTTGATAAACGAGCTCCCTCCACTGGCGGACTTAGTTGCTTACTTACTCGCGATTATCGCGAAACCCGCGATCTCTCTCCATCTCTCTTCGAGCCCGATTTATTTCCATCGATTACCCTCCAGATTGCTTATCCGCCATTCTCCTTTCATTACCGTTCGGCTCTAATGACAGTCGGAGAGTTTGTATCGCATCTCTTCAAAGGCCGGGATATCTTTTCGTTTTCCCACGCGTTTCCATTGACGAGGAACGGGACTAATGAATTTCGAGCAGTCTTTTTGCGCCGACGGCCTGCCGGTTCCCTCATTCTCTGTAGTTGTAGGGAGAATCCGCTATTGGAACATTGGAAGTACGGTCTAGTAAGTTCGCTGCTGAGCTATTGTTTGCGCTCGAGGCCGAGATGACCCGTGTCCCCGAATGACCCATCTCTTCTTAATTGTTAGTTGCCGTCAAGTTCGCTCGTAATATCCTCCTAGTCCGGTGACTGTGCCTCAGTAATTGTGGCTTGCGCGCACTATAATTCGCACGGTGATTGACACTGATGTTTATTTAATACAGCGTGACACGCCGGGCGCGCGCGCAAGGCCGACAATAATTCAGCAGGAATAATTAGCGCGCCTCCCCCGGCGACGGTGGGGCGAATTTTTGAAAAGTCCATCGGCTCCCGAACAATTCGGATCATTGGGGAATCGAGGGTGTCACGGGTACACAGGAGATCAGTAATATCAGGGCTGCAGTCACTTGGCGGTGTATGGTTCTTGCTGACAGTAATTCGTTGATACAGAAATGGTCTGGTGATCGACATTTCGAGCCAGTTAATCCGGAATAATCGGGTGAGCAGTGTCCTCATTGAATTATAGTACAGTTCGCATGTTCTACATCGAAATCGGCGATATATATGTATAATACAGCACAGGCTTCCTTCAATTCTCACTCGCTCGTCTTCGCTTTCACTCCCACAGGCATGTAAAACTTTAACGTTAACTTCGGATCGCTTCTAATTATATACAAGATGAACGCGTGTCTTCGATACTGCACCCGATACGCGTGCCTGGTGCCAGCTGCGCTATGCAACTTCCTAATTTACAAAAGATTGTTCGCTCGCTCTCGAAAGTCTCTGCTCATAATGCGTGCACTATCTACCTCCTTTAACTCGCTCTTAAGACTTTCCTAACGTTAAGACTTCTTCTTCGGATTATCCTCGACCTGCTTTCCCGCTGGCCGCGTCTTTGTCTTTTTACGTCCGCTTTCTTCGTGCGGCACTCGGCTACCCGGCTAATTTCGTCAAAGCCCACATTCGTGCGTGAGCGTTGCACGCCTTGTCGTAACGAGACTTCCCGGAGAAACGCAAGCCAGTAAGTTGCCCGGCGATAAAGGGTTAATTCAAAGGACCGGCTAACACGCACAAGATCGAGGGGCTCGTTCGACGCCGATATAATTTGACTTCTCTCGTTCAAGGCAAATGAGCTCGCCCCCCAACCCCCCCCCGGTCCCTCCTGTTCACCAAGTGGTCCGATAACAATTCGCCAAGTGATATCAGCCAGAAGGTAGTTCGTGTTAGGGGCCTGTCATTAAAACTCCACTGGCGAATCAACGCTCCCCCGTCGCCCTATCATGATTTAATAGTCCTAGCCGGCGCAATGCTACACCGGACACAAAGTTCGTCGGATTCTACTTTATTAGACGCCTCCCGGGGAACTCCCCAATTACATAATTTCTCGAGCATCGTCATTTAAAGGTAGACCCTAGACGACACACCTTAACTTCTAGCGACACTTGGAAGCCTCGGAAGCTTGTTCATTCAGACTCCCAAACGCGTACATACTGCGAAATTGTACGATTCTCGACACAGACTTCCGCTTTCATAGTCTTCGAACCCCCGGAGTAGGGCTCAACACACTCACACATACACACACATTCACAGACGCGCACACTGTCTGGCGAAGCGCGGGTGATCAGTAGCACAATTTTCAAAGTCTCGAGTGCCGAGGAAGCGTGAAAGCCTCCGGCTCGCGTTCAATCAATGAACGATTGTCCCGCGTGGCAAGTTAAACTCTGCTAATAGCAATCCCCGGCCTCCCGGGGCCGAAGGCCTACCTGGCCGGTCGCCAGCTTTGGTTCCTGTATCTGCAGAGGAGAACGTTCTTGAAGGCCTGCCGGAAGACCTTGTTGAAGATGGTGTAGAAGATCGGGTTGACCATGGAACTAGCGTAACCGAGCCAAGTGACCAGGTCGAAGATCTTCCGGTCGATCTGCTGCTCGCAGTCGGGACAGACCGCCGGGACGAGGTTCAGCACAAAGAACGGCGCCCAGAGGATGACGAATGTGAAGAAGACCATTCCCAGAACCTTAGTCGCCTTCTGCTCGAGCCGGATGATCCTTCCGTGGCGGGAGCTGTTCCGCGACACTACGCTGCTCGTCCTCGAGTGATGAGTCCGAACAGTGCCCGAGTGGCCGTAAGGCGAGGAAGAATTGCTGCTCTGCTTGGAGCTTATGCTCGCCGCCCCATTGTGCGCCCTCATCGTCGCCGCTCGTCTCAGAGGCGTCGCTCTAGAATTCACCAGACTGGTCCTCGTACCCCCTGCAACTCACAGGATCCCCCCAATTAGAGTAGAGTCTCCATGCAAATGGTCCGGGAGTCGACATTAATCATCGCAGGGAAATGAATAGCTCGGGAGGAGATAAGGGGCGGCAGCTAACAGAGATTCTTCAAAGGAGTTTACTGTGAGTCTGAGGTCCGGCGAGCTTGTTTTCGCCAGCTTACTGTGTGCAGAAGCTAACCAGGATTGCCGGGGGGATAATGGCGGAAGAGTATCCGGTCCACTCGGCCACGGACACGTATCGCTGCAATGGGATTTGATGCAATCAAGTGCTGACCTACCTAAGCTCGATCCTCGCCTTCCACCGCGCCACGTGACCACCGAATTCGCCCCGGAGATCTCGTAGCTCTTGGCGGCGCCCTCGACCCTGCTGGTGTTGCTCCTGGCGGCGAGCAAGCTCGCCTCCAGACCCCGGCCCGAGATTGGTTTCATGGTGTCGCTCGAGACGATTACGACCTCGCTCGAGGGCGGCGGCGGCTGCTTCCTCGAGGACTCGCCGAAATAAGGGCAGGTGCAGGGCGGTGGCAATCGAAGTCCTTCCGCCTCCTGTTTCTCCGGCGGCAAGCGACGGCTTCCTGGCTGCTCGTCGTTCTCCGAGTTCTTCCTGGAGCCGGAACTCCCACTTAGAGTGCTCGGCTGCTCGTGGAAGCTGAAGGATCTCTTGCGCGAGGGCTTGGGCGATATGGAGCCCGCGCGCTCGAGATGAGTCTCGTTGTAAGTGGAGGCTCGTCGCCGCTGCTTCCAGGGCGGCGGCGAGCTGGGGTCGTCCTGGGCGGACAGGCTCGTCCTGGAGCCGGATGCACTGCTCGCTCCGCTCTCTCCGCTCCTGAAAGTAGAAGGACATGCGATCGCTCGCCCTGTGCATACCTTCCCGATACCCCAGGGAACCACCTCGAAAGCCAATTTGCTCGATCCCGATTGTTATTTGTACCTAGTGAGCTTTCTCTCTGTCTCTCGTCGATTTCCATTCGACGGGCAGTCCTATTGCGGGATTGAAAAACGCGCGCTCCGACACCACACTGCTTGGAAAACAGTGGATACACCTGGCCATAGGAACTATAAATCGAGCGGCACAAAGGACGGACGGATTGGGTGAAGGATTGAACGAGCGGCGGTCTATTATTTGCAGTCTCTACTCCCATCAGCCAATATTCCAGCGGCTTGTACGCCGCGTCGGGGAGTTAATGAAATATTTTATTACTCCCTCGAAACGAATGAACGAAATCAGAGCCGAAAGGTGGGACGTTAAATCCTGGCGGGAGCTCGTGCGCCGATCCTTTCCCACCTCTCTCCGAGGTGCATATATTTCTTTATTAGCCGGGCGGCCTCTTACTGGGAGTAGCTTTAGCCGGAGATCCCGATATCCCCCGGTGAGCTCCGGGGGCTTAACAAGCGTTGAAACACGGACGGGAAGATTGCCGATGGAGGACGGCTCCAGTGGAGCGATAGATTGGCAAAAGTATCAGGTAACGAAGCCCGCTGAAAAGTCCCTCGCCGAATCCTCGAAATTGAGGATGTGTCCAGGGCAAACACAAGCCGGCGAGTCCATGCCACGAAACTCGCCAAATAACGTAGAGCGCCACTTTCGGGAAAAACCGAACTCCGGCCAGTTTTTAGAGAAAGGGCGCATTCCCAAGAGCGGCTGGCAATTGGAGCCGACGCCGATTCCAACGAAATGTGTACGCGTGTAAAGTGAGATTGTGTCCGAGTCGATAACAGGGCGGCCGTTAAATAATACACAAGGACACGTACCGGCGAAACTCTGGGCAAATTACCGTGGGTCGTCGATGAAAAAGCATCGATTCGCGCGGCAGCTATGGCGAATTCGACGCCCAACGCGTCACGTCCAATTTCAAAGGCGTTTATTTTAAACAGACATCCTGATCACCTGAAATTTCAAACTGTTCTTTCTCAGTCGAGGATCAATCGACACGTCGAGGGAAATGAAGCAGACTCTCGCACTAAGAACACTCATTTCTTCTTTCCCGAATTGAAGCAGGGAAGAAACCCGGTGACATAAGCCTGTGCGATTCCTTGACGAGTCGTCTTTGAGATATCGGTGGGAAAATGAATATTGGTGCTCTTCTGGGACTTGGTTTAATATCTCTCTGGGTGAAGAGGCGATCTTTATAAACTCTTAATTTCCTCGTCGTTCGAATTTTTATCACTCGATCGCCCCTTTAGAGCGTCCTCTTTACGGCCCCCGTAAAAAATGCATGCACCAGCAGGGCGGTCGGCTTGCGGGGAAAGTTTGAACTGGCTGAGTTGTCGAAGAGTGGGCGGCTGGCGATGACGGAACTAATAGTTCGTTAAGCCACTCAATCTTCGGTAAGTACGTTAAAAAGTGAGGGGTGGGGGCTTGCAGGGTCCATCCAGTCGGGGAAACTTATTACGTAGTATGGGGACGCGACCTCAAAGTGGATTGCACTTAGCCCCGCGGTATCCCAAGTCCGAAACGGTCCCAGTTCGCCCCCGAGAGTGGTGTGTCCCGCCTCCTCTCGCACTTAAGTAAACTGCTCTCTCGCCGCCCCCGAAACTCTCTAATAAAGGAATGCACTTAAGCGCCGTATAACCAGCCCCGAGAACGTGTGTCCATAAAGGCTGCAGCAATGCATCTCCGATCACACGGCCAACTCTCCCGTCGAAGAGTTCACCGGTGCCCGCAGCGATCCTCTACCCCTAAAGAGCCGGCGACAAGTTTCCGAGGGTAAATAATCCTTGCATCCTGCCGGGCGTGCTCGACTATCTCCTCTTCTATTATTTTCCCCTCCGGGCTCATAGAGCTGATTAGTTAATCTCGCGTTAATTACAACTTTCTACCTTCATTAACCGAGGTCGGCGCATGTGTAATCTCTGGCGAGAGTTGCCGGCGGATCTTTTAATCTCTTTTGATTTGTTTTTGCCGGCCTTGGTGCGAGGACCGTGTGGGGCCGATTGCGGGTGGAAAGTAGGCGGATATGTGGGCTATTAAGTAGATAAGCGGAATGGCGAGATTCTTGTGGTTGTCGGAGCAACGAATCGAGAAAGTTCCAGGTTCGAAGTCTGACGGTGGATGTGGCGTAGGGACAGGTCTAGGGCAGCGCGCCTCAGCAATCCAATGTATTATTGTTATCGCGATCTCGGAAGGGCAACCCTCTCCCGGAATTCTCCTCGCCAGCAGCTCCCTGTTCCCACGAGGGTAGACCGGGAAATGGCAGGGTCAACTTGTGCAAGGTTTGAAGCCCAGGACCATCGACTTCTCCGGAGAACATTATTACTGCCTCAACCCTGTGCACCCCCAGCAACCCTTACACTTCCGAGTACTAGCAAAACACCCAGGATTGTTTGAAGACTTGATTACGATTATGAACGTCCTAAATATTTCAGCCTGTAATATCTATCTCGTGGGTCGATTAGATTTTGCGAGGCGACCACGATCGCCCGGCGAAAACCAATACAGCCCCATGGCGGCCGATACTGTTTCTCGCTTGACGTATCGGACGCCCGGTGGCTCCAAAGGGCGACAAGATTTCAAGGGGTGATTCGATAGGATGGCTCTCGACATCCGGAAGGGTCCTCATCTTCGATATTTCGAGGGTCTTCTGCCCTCGGATAAAAGTTCCTCTATGCTCACCTCCGCCATCGAACCACCCCTTTGAATCTCGCCGCCGGGACTCCTGTTCACACTCGAATTGGAGCAGCCGCAAACTTTTTCGCGAGACTCTTCCTTTCCGCCGAAGGCTTTAGAAGCAGTGGCGGAGCACTGCAATTAAGATGAACGAGGCTGAAAGGAGGAATTCTCCTGGCAATAAATTTAAACGGCAAGAGATGCTGATCTCGAGCGGAGAGCGGTGGGACGGGGCCGGACAGACGCTCTCGTAATTCAAGTTTACCTAACGAGCAAGACGACGTCTTTATTCGTGAAACGAGTGTCGTTGGGAAAGCAAAAGTGGCTTGCTCCAGCAGGCCTGCCCTCGCTCCCTGCTTCCGAGGGGTTGCGGGGGATGCTGGGACTCCACTCGCGAACTACCCCGTTTTCGCCGCGGCGTACATATACTAGATTCCCGCCACCGCCGTTGGCTTCTCTCGTCGAGTAAAACTTAATCGCTCCTTCCACTTCGGAATTACAAGTTGCCTCCGTGGGGTTGTAGAGCCGGTGCGCGCGCGCCACGAATTTCAGGAGAACCCAGCCACCACCAACTTTAAATTGAAAGCGGCTCTTCTGGAAAATGTGTTCCCGGCATATTACATTAGACTACTGAGCCGCCCGCTTCCCAATATGAGCCTCCTCTTCTCCCCTGCACTACCTCCGTATCTCTGTTGCGGCGAGAAATACCTGTGCAATACTTGCCGGTATGGCTCTGACTTGTGAGATTTTCTTCCTTCGTTCTCGTTCTCAGCGGGTCGCGCAAATCTCCGAGTGGTCTCGGCTCGTATCGCCGGGATTGGCCAATCTTCCTTATTCAGCCAAGGAGGGAAAGAGCTAGTTTCACCAGGTGGATCCTGGAGAGTTTTGCGGCGTGGTCGGTCTCGCAGTAGCTTAATCAGGCCTTAAATTCGAGGGCTCCGCTACCGCCTGCGGTGGTAGGGCTTGCCACGAAAATTCGTGGCTAACGAAGCTCCAGTAAATTCCTTACACTTAGGAATTCCCTCTCCCTGGTCCCGTGTGTATGTCTCGAACGGCAACGAATAGGCAATCTCCGTGGCGAGAGTAATGTGGCGTCTACATCGGGAGCGTTGACGCTCCGGGTGGTAAGTGCGCCTGTTACACGTCAGGACTGGGAATCAGTGAGTGACGGGCACCCCACGGGCGCCAGCCGACGACCTCGATTTCGGCCGGAAGGAGATCTCGTTCCACCCTAACGATCCGCGAGGACACTTCTTCGCGACGCGAACAATGTCGAGAAATTGGATGGAACCGTTCGACTGGTACGGCAGCGGGTGCGGATCACGCGTTTTCACTGCTTCAATTCTGTGGGAATTCGACGATTCTTCTATTTGCTTGCCGAGGCTTTTGTTCCTCACCGATTATTTCTCACTGGTCCTTCTCTCATATTCTAGGCTAACTCCTTTCTCTTTGCTCTTTTTCTTTGCTCTGGTACAGGGTCCATGGTTGAATATGTATGCGGCGAGCGTTAATTACGAGAGATAATTCCCAGGTCGATTAATTTATGGAAGTCGGGTTATGCTACTATAACTTCGTCTTAAATGGGATTAGAGCGTGGGTAGCTTAGCGTACTTGGTTCTTCTAATAATAGTTATCTCTTATTACATAATATTAATAATGCATTGCTGACCGAGTGGAGAAAGTAAATCCGTACTACTAAATTAAAGCCATTCGGTGGATCCGTCGGTTTATTTACCGCGCCATTGAATTGGCAGGGTTGCCTGCTGTCGAAAGGTCTCTTGGCGGAATTCTTGTGACATTTCGCTCGACTTGGCGGTCGTCGATTCGACGGGGAAGAGTGAGGAGCGCGCGATAGGACCTCGGGCAATCCGGGAGAAATATCCCTGCCGGATGCGTGAAGAGAGCAACTCCGAGGAAGCGTGCGACAAAACACACGCTCTATTTTCACCGAGAGAAAGCCAGGTGGAATCGAGCGGAGGAACCCGCCTCCGATTTCTGACACCGGGATTTATCGACAGATTCGCCAGCGCGCGCGCGCGCTCGCCGGCGAGCGGGGCCGCGTCGCCAATTTCCTGAGGGCGCATCCGAAAGCGGATGTTGGGAAACAACGTGGCGCGGAAGGCGAAAGGCGGGTGTAAAGCTGGCGGGAATATGCCGCGGGAATACCTGTCACATAAATTTCAAGCCCGTGGAAAATTTGGACACAACGTCGGCGGCTTCATTTGGCTCTCGCCGGATTTTCGGACGAAATCGTAACGCGTTCTCACTTGCTACTGCGCGCGCGCAAAAGAGAGAGAGAACTCTTTCCCAGAGAGATTGTGTATTCTCGTTACTGCCTCCTTCACGCGCACCATGCGTTACGTACTCTCGCAGGTCTCCACGCACACCCGCTGCTACGACCTTTCGAAAGGTCGTCGCTCCAAACTCGCCGGTACAGATCAAGCCCTATTTTTACTCCCGCCTATTACCCGTCAGATCTCTCGAGCGCAAGATTTACCGAGAGGTGCGCGCGGAGAATACTTTCGATGCTCGTCCTCGTAAAGTCTGTGAATCAGTCTGGAAACCCTTTCGATCCTGCGACCCTTCTAAGCCTGGAATTGGACTTTTAGTATTCAGTAAAAAAGGGCGCAATTTTTTCGCCCGCCGGGGTACCCTCGCACTTGGAGCGATACATTTTTCCCTGGGCTGCTGGCTGCGGTTCTGCCCTCGAACCTCGCCGCAGTGTAAACGGAGGTCTCGAGTCGATTTAGCGGCGTAGGCATGCGATCGCCGTGTTGTGTGAGTGCGCGTGTTTCGAACCGCAATCACGCGGAGGTCGATCGGTTTATAGGTGGTTTGGGGGAGGATGGGGGGTGGCCGGTGATAACAAGGATCTCCTTACCCGTGACGGAAGCTGCATCGATGATGGCCGATGGGCTGATGTTGCATCGAGTGCTGAGGAGTCGACCTGGGGGTGGCGGAGGGTGTGGGACTCGCCGGGCTGCCCATGCCCTCGAGCCCTTTGGAGAGCTTGACCATCTCGGCGCCGAAGGCGTGCAGTGCTGACATCGCCGACGGCGGCGGCTCGCTCTCCGGTAGCCAGAGCTCGTGTGTGTCGAGGGCCGTGAGCTCGGTGTCCGTCGATGCACCCGATGTGTGCTGCGGTGTCCCGCCGCTGCCCGCCGAGCCTTTGCTCAGCAGGAACCTCTTCCAGGTGCCTCGCCTCTCCAGCCCTGCGGACACACGTACCCAGGTCCAAACGGCAGCCCAGAAAATTACATCCCCCCCCTATATAGTCCGTACACACACATCGACAGGTTTACAGGACGAGAGCACTGCTCGAGCCTTTTCCTACGAGTTGGCTTCCCGCGGATCGACGGCTTCGAAAGGTACAAATAAAGGGAGTGGAGTCAAGTCCCGAGTTCGCTTCCACTCTTCCTCTAGCCGCTCGGCTCTCCCGGGAGAGGTTAAGGAGCGCGGATACGCGCGCTCGAAGCTCGTTCAATTCGCACGATGGGAGTTTGCTCGGTGGTGCTGACTTTATGTCCCCGATGCCGCTGTGGGTTAGTGGCTCTCCGAGGTCGGCGAGCATGCTTTTTTGACCGATTAAGGTCCTCGCCTCCCCATCGAACTTATTTCCCTAGACTGTGTTTGGGAATTCGTTGCTCTCCGCCTCTGGCGGTGCCTTAGCCGCACGTGGCTCAGAGCACGTCGCGTGTTATCGAGTACGGAATTGCCAGGCGCGCTTTGGACGATCGCAATTTTCATACTGGCTTCGCAGAGCGCGCGGTAGTTCACCGTATCGCCGGTCTTTTCAATTATTGACGCGCTCACCTTGCCGGTTGTGGTGAGACGAGTCGGAATAGTTCTCGCAGATATTCTCGAATGCTTTATTTGTCTGGGCGGGCTCTTTAGCTAGATGGAGACAGCGTTTCTTGATTTGCCCTTATTAAATATGTATGTCCTTGCGATACCCTTATTTTTTGTAGTCACAGGTCTGTACGGCTGTTTGCTCGAACGAGAGAATTCCAGATGGGACTTTTTTTCTCGCCGGCATTATTAACGAGCTACTGATAAGAACCGCTTTTGTCGACAGCTTGCTCCTTGGCGACTTTTCTTTCTTTCTCGCGGGGTGAGGCGATAATTATTTATCGCGATCTGCCTCCCGCACTCTTCTCCATTCCCGCCGCGGGCTCTTCGCCGCATTGCATAAACAATTCTCGAGCAACGAGTAAACTCGCTTCCGTAGTCGACCGACACAAAAGGCACCGCTCCCGGGGGGGATTTCATCGTGGCGTCTCGTTGAATTTTAAAGCAAATTATGAGGCTGCCGCTCGGTCCTGTCAGACCTCGCCTCGAGTATTGAAACAAACGATACACTCACTGCAAAGACGTTTGACTCCCGAGGCACGACTCTCCTAGCGAGCCAATTGGCTTTGTCGACCCGAAAACACCGCGATGCAAAATAATTGGAATTACCGCGGAGGAATAATTTGCGAGCGAGCCAGTGGAATAAGTGGGCTTTGGCCAGACAGGCGGATGAGCATCGGAGCATTGGCGACGGAGTGTCGCTGCGGAGCCGCAACTCCTATATTGATGAATTTCGCTAAACGATTATTCGCGAGCGCTCTTTTTAGCGGAGCGTGTCACGTCCGGGACTCTTGAATAATGGTCTGCATTTGCATAGCCTGGGAGCGCCGATGGCGCAGGTGGCTCGTGTACACAGGCGACCCGGGCAAAATTTCTTGTCATTGTCGGCGCTGGGCGTAGCTGGCTGCCGACGAGGATGATAAGAGGGCCGACACTGTCTGCCACGAGCGCCGAGAAAAAGCCGGCAGCCCGAGTGTGTTACCCTTTAAATAATGAACTTTTTCGCGCGGCCCGAATATGACGAAAGCCTTATCGACCCCGGCGGAAGTCGCCGGGGAGAAAGAGCGGCTGTGCCGAATTTCGAGCTGACCTCGCTCCTCGTATTTACCGCTTAATGGCGCCACCTCTTCCGAAGGGAGACCTCTCGGAGAACACTGGGACAGGAGATCGGAAGTCGAGCGCGTTTCGGGCCAGAATAAATTTCCAATTCCGTCGATTCCCTCCGACGATCGAGTTCCCCCCGTTTATCAGCATCCCCGGAACTCAGCGATCTCGAGGGACGAAGGGGTATGAAAGAGTGTGCCACCTTTCTGCCTATTTCGTGGAGCAGCCTGGGAAGGCACTCGGGGCGAGCGCGACAGGAGGAAAGACAAGGGTGCGAGAGAGGAGATCTCGAGCCGATCGCCCCGATAAAACGTCCAATGAGAGCGGCCGTGAATTACGGCCGCCGTAAATCTGGATAACTTTCGAGAAATGGAATTTCGTGTACGGTCACATACCATCCCGGGCTCTCCAACCGGCAAGAAAAAGAGTCCCACCAGTGCGCCACCTCTCCATCTGTTATCGTTTCCAGGCTGCGTGTTAATTGCGCGGGGCAACACTGCCCTTTTTTTGCCCATGGATTTCCCCACGCGAGAGTGCGTTATAACTTGGGGATGAAGTAAGAGCTCTGATTAGTCAACTTCCGGCGAGCACGCGCCCACTTGTGCCCGTCCCTGGCAGCGGGAAAACTTGGCCGACATGATGTGTGACCGACTTCAAGTGTGATCGGTAGAAAGGCTAGCGGGGTATTTGCAAGTTAGATTGCCGGATGCAAATCTCCCGGCGGATGGCGGATTTATTGGAACTTTTCCCGAGACCGATCTCCGCGTGGAGTCTTCGCAGTTTCGGTAATCGACTCCACTGCGAAGTCTGTCACTTCCCTTCTGCTTGACGCTGCTTCGATGCATTTCAGCTGACGTAAACTCGGGAAAGTCATAGGGAGAAATGGCTCCTCCTACAGGGAGGATGAGTTTTCGTCAGGATTACTCCGAGCAGAGTTCAAAAGATTCAGCCTCAAAGGCGAGAAGTGAGGAAGACACCGAATGATTTCCCACGGATGTCCGACGGCCTTTGAGCCTTGTTGGAATTAGTGATTTCAGTGTCAAGTAATTGGGGCAATTAGTTGGCAATTCGAGTCGAATCGCCTTTTTGCATCCCGGCAATCTCCTGGCGCCTCGGCTGTCGAAGGGAGTAGCAGCCGCCCCACTTTACGGCCTTAAGCTCGAGAGGCGGGGAAAGCTCCTCTTTTTTCGCCCGAGATCCTTACCGCAAGGCCGAACAAAGGAGCGCGCCGTCCTATAGCACTCTTAATCGCAATCTCGACCGATTCGGGGCCGAGAACGGGGCTTGCGAGCGTCACGAGATTACACCGAAATTCACTGTAATTCCCTCTCCCTCTGTCCCGTTGCATCCAGCCTTCTGTCCCGATCTTCCCCCTCTCTCTGCCATTCGCTTCCGGCGTACGATCAAGGAACTTTTCACTCGACAGTGCGCGGTGAATCGGCCTTTCTCCAGCGCGCCCGAATTTCCGCGTCTCCAGTTCTCCCCTTGATTCCCGAGAAAAACGACAGGCGAGCGGCGCCGGCACTCGAAAGATTGCCGCTAGAAAAATCGGCGGGTTTCGAAGCCTCATATATCTCTCGGGGCGATTGGTATCATTGCGGGGGATAAAGTAACGCGTGATCCTATCTGGAGGGTGGAAGGGTTAATCGAACTCGTTAGACACGCGCATATCAGACGAAGGAGCGTCCCGAGCCTCCATTAATTATCTCAGCTTTATCAATCCGATAGCAATCGCCGGGCTGAGCGCCGCCGCTTATTAGCCGACGCAAAGAGGTGCGCGGGACAAGCTCGCCGCGAAATAACTCAGAATAACGAGAAATTATGATAGATTATGGATCGTTAATCTCCATCGGGGATGCCGCACAGTCCTGACGCGTCGCTCGCGCGCGGTAACTCGATAACCCGGCAAGCCGCGAAATCAGATTACCCGTCGGCGGCGAGGAGCCTTTTGGGAATAAGTTTGCGACCTGTCTCCTGTCAATGTGTCCCAGGGCTTTTTACCCGCCGACGCGGAAACGGCACATGCACTGATTAATCGATCCCCGCCTCCAGTATTAAAGAGCCGAGCATGTTAGCTCGGCTGACACTCGTCCGTTTTGTTTCTCCTCTTGGAAGAAAGGGGGGAGCGGTATCGAGATAGGCCAGACTATTTTCCCTTATTTTCCCGTAACAAATACCATTTCGCTACTCATCTTCGCGGCGATTACTCCGCCGAAATTGACTTTCCGCCGAGACAAGCCTGTCGCGAGCCAGACTTCCCCGAAACCCATCGATCCCCCACTTTTTGCCGGTGCGTCGATCGAGCTCTCGTTCGCGCCGGGCGAGAAGAAAGGGAGCGGAGTTTTGCGTCGTTAGAGAGCTTTCCCACCCTGGGTACAAGTACCCGCGAGAGGGTAGGACTGCGGATAAGAAAAGCCGGCTTCCTGTTTCCACCTAGGCCACAATGGATATGAAAGGGCAGGGTGATTGGCTTTCCAAGCATTCGGGGAGTGGACAGCGTCGCCTTCCAAGAATACGGTAACCAAGCCTTATTCTTCGTTATCGGGTGGCCCGCTCCTTCCACCTGATCGATGCAACCCCCTTAAAGGCAGAAAATGTCACATACACGCTAGCGTAGAAACGGCCCCGACTCAATCGAATATATCGATTTAATTTAGAAAAGTGCATCGCCTTCACTGGCACTCGCTGAAAGTAATGAGACTGACAGGAGCAATTCGCCTCGTTCTCTTCATACTTTACCCACGCACTTTCCTCCTACGTCAGAATCATTAGCAGAGCATAAACGCGTTACACCAAGCCCCTCGTTCGTCGTCTTATCGGGTAGCAGGTGGCTCCGGCAATTGCAGCGTCAAACTGGGTCAGTTTATTTCTCCGTTCGGTACAAGTTATTCAAATATATCTCCTGTTACCGCACTCTCCCGTGCCGAAGCCTGCCAGTTTGATCGACCCACCCATTTCTGACGTAAAACCCTTCGCGCTTGCCACGCAGGTATTGTAAAAGCGGCGGGGGGCATGAACAGCGGACGCGTCAATATCGTTGGGTAACGCGTTGGATTAAAAAATAATGGCAGGCCGCGAGGTGGATGTTTTGCGGCGGGCGGGAGACAGGCGGGGGATCCCGATGGGCAACAGGCAACAGCGGAGCCAGATATATCGTAAACACGTAGGGAATTGGTGCGATGGGAAGCGGACAGACTCGATATACGCGGTGGCGGAAGGTAGGCTCTCGCTCGTAAATCTCGTGGGTCAGTGTACCAGCAGCTAATACACTAACCTCCCGTGGGTGCGCCTTGTGGACCACCCAACCATCCGGAGGACCAACCTGCTGTATCGCCGCTGGTGTTCTGCCGCTGCTCCGCCAGCAGTCGCACCGTCAGTGCGTATGTGAGTAGCATCACGCCCAGCGGGATGTAGAAGCAGATTATGCTGCCGATCAGCTTGTAAAGGGGGTCCGGTATCTGGCACGCTCCGTCCACCAGCACGGAGTCGTCCTCCTGCAACACGCGTAAACATCATTACACCGTTAGTCTACTGCGGATAGTAACGAGCCCTCGCCTCCTCCGGCTCCCCCGTCTTCCGCCGTCCTGGCATTCTGCCACCCCTGACAGTGTCAGTCACCGGCTCGATTTATGGTCGCCTGTAATTTACGGCCCCGTGTATCACATACTCGCCGCCGAATTCCCGGCGAAGCCGAGTAAGAGGAGCCAGTTTCCACTGACGAATCCTCTGTAATCTCGAGGTCTTACGGTGGGACTTTTCCCTTTTATTTTCCAGAACGCCCGAGCAATGTCCGAGCGTGGTGTCGCTATTGGCCGAGAGTTACAATCCGCACGTGAGGTATGGCGCGGCGATGGCTCTGGGTATCGCCTGCGCCGGCACAGGTTTAAAGGAGGCCATCGCACTTTTGGACCCGATGACCAACGACCCGGTCAACTTCGTGCGTCAAGGGGCGCTCATCGCCTCGGCGATGATTCTCATCCAGCAGACGGAAGCCACGTGCCCCCGGGTCAAGGAGTTCCGAGCTCTCTACGCCAAGGTCATCGTCGACAAGCACGAGGACGTTATGGCCAAGTTCGGGGCGATCCTCGCGCAGGGCATCATCGACGCCGGTGAGTTACGCACACCCGCTCCATTAGCCCAGCCCTTTCAACAGACGTCCGCAGGACTCCCGACCAGGAGGAGAGAAAGACGTTCACATAATGTTGGCCAATTCCATTCCCATTCATTCGCATTTGTCGCCCACTCGCTTCCTCGGGACCTTGGTCGAAATTAGACCTACCCGGGGAGCTGCTCCCCGTCCTTATCCTTTAATGTGATTCCGATTGCGAGTGCGTTGTTTGCTCTGTTCCAGGCGGTCGTAACGTGACAGTTTCCCTACAATCGAGGACAGGCCACACGAATATGTTGGCAGTCGTCGGTGCACTCGTCTTCACACAGTATTGGTATTGGTTCCCTCTGGCCCACTGTTTGGCGCTGGCCTTCACGCCCACCTGCATCATCGCCCTCAACTCCCAGCTGAAGATGCCCAAGCTCGAAATCCGCTCGAATGCTCGACCCAGCATTTACGCGTATCCTGCTGCTCTCGAAGAGAAGAAACACGAGGAGCGCGAGAAGGTCACCACTGCTGTCCTCAGTATCGCAGCCAAGGCACGCAGACGAGAGTCCGAGAGACGTGCCCGTGACACTCACGAGAAAATGGAAGTGGTGAGTATGCACGTCCCGCGAATACTTTCTCCCGCGAGCGAGTAGTTGACACCCTGTTCATCCGGACAGTTGACTTCTATACGCTTTCATAGAGTAATGGAACGCCGGGGGAAGATCGATCGCGCCGGTGACGGTGGAAGCGTCACCGAAGGGTTAACCTTAAATTTTTTATTGCAGGACCCGCCAGCGGCCGAGGCGAAGGGTAGCGCCGAGGCGAAGGAAACTGCGACGAAGGAGAAGGATGAGAAGAAGAAGGAGAAGGAAGATAAGGAGACGAAGGAAACCAAGGAGGCAAAGGAGGCAAAGGAGACCAAGGAAACCAAGGAAACCAAGGAAACCAAGGAAACCAAGGAGACTAAGGAGACTAAGGAGAGCAAGGAGAAAGATGGCAAAGAGAAGACTGAAAAGAAGGGCAAAGACGAGGCCGAGAAGACCGAGAAGGAAAAGAAAGAGGCCGAGCCTACTTTCGAGATCCTTCAAAATCCAGCGAGGATATTGAGACAACAATTGAAAGTCATACAGCTCGTCGAAGGCAGCCCCTATGCTCCTGTCAAGGACCTGCAAATCGGTGGGATCGTTATGGTCAAGCACATACAGCCGGACAGTGAAGAAGAACTCGTGGAACCAGTAGCTGGTGAGTGTTGTATGCCCATTGTTATTTATTCTCTCGACGCCGCCTCTCGAGAGAATTCACCACTCGACAATCCCGAACAATCGCTCGTCACGTCCCATTGGCGGTGCTGTATAAATTTGTAATATTATCGGGGGCAATTAGGGTGGAGAGTCGAAAGGAAAAAATCATGGTAATAGAGAAACTGGAAAAGCGAGCGGGACCGGAGAGTTCTGTCCCCTGATGTGATTGAGTAAAGCCCCGGGGGATGGGAAACGGCTATCGGAGCTGGTATCGAACATTAGTTACTATGTTACAGCCTTTGGCCGGAAGCAGGAGGAGGAAGAGGAGGCAGAGCCACCAGAGCCCTTCGAGTACACGGAAGATTAAAGGACCGACCTGGGCCAGTCGTTCCAAGTTTCCATCTCGCTCCATCATCTTAATGCAGGACATTCGTTCCCGCTAGTACGGAAGTCTGCAATTTGTGGGAGGAAAGCAAAGTGTCATCTTCCCGGATTCGTCGTGTAGTTACGTGTCAACGCTTTCCTGGATCATACATTACATTTCTTTATCTTTCTGTCCTCTTGTATCCCACGCAACCGTCGCCTAAACGTTGGGCTTAGGAAGTAATCGATTAGCCAATGCTCGATCACGCCCCTCGTCGAACTCGTACTGCGTTTTTTCGATTTTTAATAAATATCATTTGCTCGATCGAAAGCACCCTTGTGGCCTTCGTTTTTTTATTGAGACCCTTCGACCCTTGAGCGTAAAACCTTCTCCCGGATTCCTCCCACGCATCCCGAGGACTCTCATGGCCTCTTTTTACCGTTTTTCAATTATGAAAGACGGTCTACTTCGCTCGTGAAAAGTTCTCGAAAGTCCTATCAGTATGCTTCGGACAGAGTCCCACTGGTCGTCTGGCTGAAATACCTGACACGTGCCGGTGATTTTCCACCCAGCAGTAAGTACTGTTACAATACTGTTATTAGGAAGAGCCCTCGTGGTATTTCGACCGGCGAACAACAATGCCGGGCGAAAACACTGCGCGCTCTAATAGCAATTAGCAGCCGATTATGCACCAAACTAATTTATCAGGGGCCGCCTGACGATCGCTGGTCGAGCGAAACCAATTATCATTAGTTGGGGCGTCCATTCAAAGCGAGTCTAAATCGGGTTTCGGTCGAAAAGTAATCATCGCGCGGTCAACAATTATCGTGATTCGCGCGCGCGCGCGCTTTCACATACATATGCGTGTACATTACCGGTCGGCTCCCGATATCGCGGTGCTCTAAAGGGGGCGAGAGGGTCAGCCGCAGCGATCAAAGCCCACAATGTGCAAACACAGTGGCGGCACACAGCACTGCAAATGTGCAAATCGAATTATCTCGGCGGCTCGCGTGCGAACACGCCTCTCATTGCCCAGCTCGAAAAGACTGCAGCGCTCTTTCGCTCTTTCACGCGCGATCCCGATCTGCGTGCCCCCCTTTTGTGGAAGGTGATATGCGGAAATTAAAAGTCGAACGACTCCCGCGAACTAGGTGCTCGGCGCACGCCACCGAGAGTCACGGACCATCACATTTTCATGGAACGGGCGTCCTGGGAGTATTGGCTGAAATGGAGTGTCACGCGAGCGCCGCGCCGGGAGCACAACTACTGGAATAGATACGCCCGACAGTAAATAGAATGAGAGTTAATAAACGGAGAACTTTGTAGCGCGTCACCAGCTTACACGACATTTTTGTCAACCCTTGCTCTATCGCGTGGGAGCAAGTTTGGAGTGCGAAGGCGTGTAGGAAGTACGAGTCTCCCTTGTAATGTATCCTGGAACAGGCGGCTCCGTGAGCAAGCGAGTACTCCGATTGTGTCGTGAGAATGCATTTTCTATTCATTGTTCTCCTTTTCGGGTTGGTAATAGTGAAAGGAAGGAAAACATACTTCCGTCGCCCAGGATTCACTGACAAATACCGCACTCTTTTCGTTCCTCTCGCCCCTTGGTTCTCCATATTTTTCATTCTAAATTCAAAGAAAATTTACAGAGGAAAGGGAAGCGTAAAACACCCCTTAATCGATCTACAATCCGAGTGCAACGATCACCTGATTTACTGGCGGAGGAATCCTCCGGTTCCTATAAATTCCCCTTGCTGCCACGCCATAAATAACCGGGCGGACTCCCGCCGCCGCTGGAATGCCCATTAGCATACTCGGATTTCAGCAAAAACTTTATTAGCCGCTCGAGTTGTTTGCAAAACAGTGGCCTCTGCAAGCTGTGCCGGCGAAATGAAAACAGACGTAGCTGTGCAAGCGCACTAGCATTCCGAATATGAACTTCAAGTCGGGACTGGTACGATCGACAATTCACACGAACCGTACGCCGCAGCCGCGTATCTCCGCGATCAAATTAGTTGGAATCTGAAAAATGCCAATAGCGCCTTGTCCTAAGGAGCGTGCCTAGCTGTTCTAATTAAAGTCGATCTATCCAATCGACGCTTTCAAGGAAAGAGTTTAAAGCAGCGCGAGCGAGCGCCCGTCACAAATTGTTTCCGTCGAAGAATCTGCTCTTTTTATATGGGCCCGGTTTATACAGTGAAATGCCGTGCAAGGTCTGACATTGTCTCCGGCGGCGAACCGATGGAGGCGGAAGAGGAATAGATCGAAATCAGCCCTGAAGGCGGCTGAAAAATTAATGCGGGACTAGCATGCCGAGACGGGATATTACTGTGAAGCCCCCACTCTCAGTTATACCCTGGCTCTATGCCCTCACCCTTTCTATCTCTCTCTTACATAATTGCCAGGGTGAAATCGATTAGAAATGTCCACTAATTACAATCGAAAATGGATTCCCGAGGTTCCCTCCTATAGCCACTGTACACTCCCAGTATCATACCCCTAGTTTGACTTTCCTCTTTTGCGCTTCCCCCTCAAATATCACCATCGCGATCCTTTGCATGCCGAATTTACATTGGACCAGTGCTACCAGCCGCTATTTTTCCAGGCCCAATAAAACTTGCCGACACGTCCCATGTTTCCCGTTTAATCAAGGAGAGCGCGGCCCCTTTAACCAGATGGAACAACGTTTACGCAGTTAACTTCGGCGAACCAGGCAGAAATGGAATGTACGCGCCTGCGGAAACGCCGAGTATCTTCTCGTTCACGGTACACCTGTGGTTCCCGCTATCGCGGGAATTCCACCGAAGGATTTCGATATTCCTGGCCGCCGAGTGGAGGGTGGCCCCGAGAGTGGAAAGCCGGCTCGTTTCCGGGCGCTGGGAAAGTTTAAATCGCGCGCCGGATAATTTCGCGACATTCATCCGGCGCCGTTTCAGAGTCCATTTGCATTATACGGAGCTAATCTCGCTCCTTGGCTCCGAGAGAGCGGTGCTAAAGATAAGTAGCTCGGCGGCGGCGGTGGCTGGCTACCAAGGAGGGTGTGTTCCCTCGTCGAGCTCGAGGAGGAATCTCGCGCGGCCAACAAGCTGGTAAATGACTCCTCAAAAATACGAGCACTCCTAATTAACTGTGGATAGAGAGGGTAGGTGGTAAGGCTCGAAGCTATCCGATCATGGATTATAGCAGCACTCGGCGTGCGGAGGGACGCCTCGTCACGCCAGACTTTTACTGGGTTAATGCATTCCGGCGTGGAAAGTTCAAGTACCCTTTAATAACCGGCTTGTCTCGGAAGTGGCGGCTGTTTCATTAGTTATTTAGCGATGCACGCTCCGACGTCGAGGGCGCCACGCTAATCACGCATTGGCAATTAGTACCTTCCGACTGCACCTTGTGATGTATGTACTACCCTTCCTTCGCGCATAATGATCCGGATGTGTGCTCAAATAGGTAGTCTGGTAAATAAAATATCAAACCCATTAAGAACCAAAGTGATCCTTAATAGACGGGAAATTAAAAAACAAAAACTAGACAATTAAAATAGAAATTAATCAGTGAAATTCGATGATGCCAGATTAGCTTGGAGGATAATTGCGATATTGGTGCGTAATCGGTTGGGTGAGCCTCTAAAACCAATGGAAGAGAATCGAAGCTAGAGCATATCGGAGTCCTCTTGTTTTGCTGAATGCTGGCTCTCGCCATTCTTATTCAAGACTCGAGGGGGATGAAACCGGATTCGGTTTGCCGTTCGTATAAAGGGGGTATTATACGTCTCTCCTGCGAATTGGGTGACTGCGGTCTCCAGTGGTGGTTAAGGTGTTCCCGGCGTGACATGGATCTCGGCGAAGATTCGCGGTGGAACTGAGTTCTTCCGGAAGTTGGCCAGCCGGGATTGCCGTCGGGGTGGGGTGGGGTGGAAAACGGGGGCGGACACTCTGCCGGGGTGTTTGCGGCTGGCTTCCGCAAATCGTTTGCTGCAAACTGGCAAATGGTCGGGAGTATCCCGGCAGGTGCATGCCCAGGGCGTCTTGGCGTAAGGCTCGGAGCGTCCCACGCGGACCGTCATCAGCAACTTTGTAAGACGAGTTTCTCTAACTTTGCCTGCGCCTCCGTTTAGCGACGTCCACGGCAGTCTCGACTTTCCACCGGCGAGGAAACGGGAAGGAAAGATAGGAATCCTGTTTCGCTGTTTTCCTCATGGCAATGCCGGCGATAACCGAGCTCCGCTTTGGATTCCTTTTTTTCTCCGACGCAAACCCTAATGACGTGGAAAAGTTGGGAGGAAAATAAAATGCTGGGTCAACGCAACATGGGGATTTAATGGGCTAAGCCGGCGGGGCGGAATGGGAAAGTCCGCCGATAGGTTCCACGGTACTAAAGTGATTAGAGCGATATACGAAGGCCGATCGATCGGGCCCGGAGAATTTCCACGACTATTTGTCAATATCCTGTCAAGGAAATATAGCGCGGAGCGAGCGCGCGTGGCGAAACCGGCCGATTGTTTTCGCATCGCTCGAAACTCCGGCAAATAAAGGAACTATGGGAATTTTATTGACGTTCAACATCGCGCCCACCCAAGCCCCATCTCTCCTCCGCTTTGGAAGCGGCGTGTGCCGTCAATACAAATTAAAATGTGAGCTCACTCGCTCGCCGTCTCTTGGCATCAGCGGTGAAAGATCGATTTCACGGGCCGTTTAATCACAATATCACTGCCCAGGCAATACCGAGGGCTACAGGAATTAGACTGCCAGAGTCAGCCGAAATAATTCCTTGTTCAATCAGCTCCTACTCGAACCAACCTTTCCAAGGGCTATTTTCATCGGTAGAACTTCATTTGCCGGTCTTCCGCTCGCGGGGAAGTGGCCATGCACGAGCGAGGGAGAGAGAGTCAAGCAGGTTGCATTTTTAACGACAGAGAATAATTGATGAGAGCCCTGTGCACCAAGAGGTTCCGTTAATGGAACTTCCCGATGCGAAGACTAATGAGAACTGGCGTTCACCCTATGTTCCGCTATTCCTGACATGCTGAGAGTCCGGGGTCTGTGGCTTAGTGGGAAAGTGCCTCACCTTCGAGTACATTAAGCTCAGCGGCAAGCTCATGGCGATGCTCAGCAGCCAGACGAAGATGATCTTGACGATGACCCTCCGCCTGGTCTTGTTGCGTCCGAACTTCATGGGGTAGCGTAGGCTCAGATAGCGGTCCACGCTTATTGTGCAGAGGTGCATTATGCTCGCAGTGCAGAAGAGCACGTCCAGGCAGATCCAGGCCAGACAGTACACCGGCGGCAGCGGGAAGTAACCTGGAACGAAAGAAAAAGCCTAAAGATCTGATTTTCAATCACTATATTCTTTATTCGTCAATAAGTTTGCTGGCTTTTTAGCCATTTAGTCCATCTAGTATGCTGGAAACTGGTATTCGGCAGAAATGGATTTGCCAACTTTTAAATGAATCCCGCACTACTGATTGCTCGGTTTCCCATCGGGATCGCACTGATAGACTCCGATACGAAGCACCCGAATTTTCTCGTACTCTGCCCGACTGGCGAGTAACGTTTCACCAAAGTTGTTAACGCGTCGAGCTCGTCATTAGCAATGGCGTAATTTGCGGCTGGCCTGCGATTAATTGCGAGCGCCACGCTTCTGCTGACGCAAAGATTGTACATGCGGGGGATGCGCCCCGTGTAATATCTGCTTTGGTGTTTTAGGACCGATTTACACTCTCTATACACACTCTATACACACTCTAACTCTACCGGCGGTGCTCGTGGCGCACTTTAGTCCACGCGTAATTTAACGTACTCAGCTCGTTCTCTTAATTACTTACTGCTTTTATATGCGGTTCGAGGTCCGATATTCTCTACGAGGCTTCTCCGTATATTCCCGCTCGAATATTTCGTCAACATTTCTGACCTAGACTGGCGAGGTGAAGGTATCTCGAGGGTATCTTGCCGAGGGATGAAATCTCGGTGGTAAAGCGCGCTGTTCTTATACAAGCTGGCATAATAATAATAAGGGCTTCGAGAAACGTCCTCGTAAAGGCGAACCTTCCATTCATAAGAAAGGACCTCCCGGCAGTGTTTGCCGGTTCCTGGTATTCACTTAGGGAGCGTCCTCGAAAATCTCTTGATACCCTCTCGATTTGCGAAGCGCTTGCATACACGAGGAAACAAAAAGCCTCCCCCTCGAGGCGAGGAAGTAGAAGCCTCGTCGAGTATGGGATTCAACGTCGGACCTACTTCCGCGCCAGGCAGCCGAGAAACTTGGCCGAATTTCACAATGGAAGAAAAGGGGGCTGGCAAGTGGAATGTGCCTTTCGCAAGACTCGAGATATATACTTTCTCCCTAGTGTCAGGGCCGCCGCCGGCAGACTTCGCGGGACTGACACTGGGACTTGAAATATTTCTTTCATCCCGGTCGCGCGAGAAAGGAGTACGGCGCGCATTAAACTTTCAAGATTACGAGCTACAACGGAAACCTTACGTCCCGGGGATCCATTTCGCCGTGAAACGTCTGAAACGTCGGGCGATTCTCGAGTTTGCCAGCTCGCGACGCGTCCCACTGGAGGACGGGATCAATTCCGTTGCATTTCTCGCTCGACTTCCAACCCGGCAAACTTGCTGACTCGCTGATTTCTATGGATGCAATTAAATGCGCGCGCGCTTAATTCAGCAATGTTTGGCGAATTAATCCGGCATTAATCCGAGCGCGAGACACGCCAGGCATTAGATATCAGTCGGTCTAATTGTAGCCGGACCGGTGCACCGTGCTCGCACTCGCAAGGCGTGTTTGCAGAGTAAACGAACGCCCGGGCAGGCCTGATCTAATTGATCGCCTACGTGCCCGGCGACCGGCAATGCCGCTTGGAAATATTGAGCGAAATAATAATCACGGATGGAGGGCAGAGGGGAGTCAGGGCGACAGGTAGAATGAAGCGGGCGTATTCCCATCGCTCTCGGGATTCAGCAGTGTAATCCCGCGATTTTCCAGGTAACTCTTTGTTTCGAATCCGGTGGGCAGCGATTTCAATGGGGCTCGTTTGCGGCCCTTTCCAGTCTACTCTATACACTCCTAATAAACCGTGGCTAGGATTTCCGAGCGCGTAACAATTAAATCCGTGGAAACAACGAATAATGAAACTCGCGGCGCGCACCTCCCCGGCGGGCTCTAAGCTTCGCACCCGGCCAAGAACGCTCGAGCACCTAATTAGAAATGACCGCTCGCGCGAAACGTGCCATGGGAGGTTCCAACGCGAGCGCACCGTCACTGCTGGCAACAATGCACAGTCTGTCGTCTGCGCGAGTTTGCATTATTTACATTTAAATCCAGCACGCGTGTTTCCAGTCGAGATATTTTCCAGTCGGGAAGCAGCGCGCGGCTGTGCAGTGTACACACGTCGCTTGGATGCCTGGGGCTCGGATACCCGGAGCAACAAGTTCCGATAGCGTGCGGAGAGGGTCGACTTCAAAGGCGAGATTCGCTCTCGGCTAATCTGGGTATTCCGGGGGTGATGAGGAGCCCAAATGATTGGCCTCGTCTGCAAAGCAGTGCGACGTGCTCCCCAACTCTATCCATTTTCCAGCCGGACCTACCTCCGAGGCGAGGCTCACGAGTCGCTCTGTTATCCCCGCAAGTACGTGTATCACGAAAACGTGAGAGCATTACGAAAGGAGAGGAGAATCGCTGCCGCGGGCAAAGGTGAAATGTGAAACTACCTGATGCTCGATGGAGCGGCCGCAGCCTCGGCCACAGTGATTCTGATTAAAGCTGTACATTCGCCGAATGCGGGCTACTTGCCGTTGAATTACCGTCGAGAGATCCGTGCGCCCTCGTGCGGTTTCCGCTCCCGAGCGTACCGGAATTGCCATGCTTCACGGCCAGAGGCCGAGCGAGCCGGGTCCGGATAAGTCGGGCACACGCGAGGCTACTCTTTCGATAAATGAAGTTCCGCTCCCAAAGTTTCCCTATCAATCGCAGCCGGACTTCAAGCGGCCGGAACGGCCCAACTTCCCCGATCACCGGCAGACTCGGCTTCCTGTATAATTAGGACACGCACACCGCGTAATACACTTGCAAATGTTTACTGGACCCCGCTGGCTTCGAAGCCCTGACTCGATCTCCTGTTGACCTCATGTAAATATCACTCGGTCCCCGAGTATCGTTGGATAAGCCTTTCACGGACCTCGAGCGAGTCGTCGATTACTGGCAAATACGGCACAATACATTCAGTAGAAAAGGTCTCTATCGCTGAAACAATCCGCTCTAATTACACCACTCGTGAATGGAGCCGCTTCGACTCACCATCCAATACTGAGCTTTATGATGCTCTGCGATTTATACGCCGCAGGAAGTTCGGATTTCCGAGCGAAGCAGCTCGAGATATATCGCCGATTTAAAGGCCCACACTTCCCGCCTCTCTTTTCCGGCGCAATCAGAATGAATGCGAGTTCGATCGCCCGTCGGAAGCCACGAATCACGAAGCCCGAGTTAGTTCGCGCTACGAAACTAGTTGAACTATCCTCCGAATTTATTTAACAGCAGTTTCGAATTCTCGCCGATTTTTGGAAATTTCGCGGATTCCATTGACTCCGACGATGAGAGAGAGGATGCTACGCTGGAGGGTGGCTCTTTGAGTAGACCCCAGCGTTGCTAGAGGATCCTTCTAGGGGAACAGTGGCCTCTTTACGGGCGGTGGCAAATGGATTTTCACTCAGCGGAGGATCGCTGCATATTGCAACAGGCTCGGGTAACCCGGGCTGCATTATTAAGAAGTTGCTAGCAGTCGCAGCTGCACCGGCCCCTGTCGAACGGAATTTAATAACCGCCAGACAAGTGAATCAAGCCGCCCCCGTAAAACCGCGCTATTTCACTCCTTACCCTCCTCCACTCCTCACCGTCCCCTCGCACCTCTCACTCTCTACACCAGGCTATTCTTCGAAGAGCAAAGCAAACTGCAGCCTCTCGGCGCACGCGGCTGTTAGCCCGAATGGGAATCTAGCAGGGTAGAAGCCAATTCTGCCTGGATATTGGAATCGGACAAGTGACGGCCGATGCGGCAGAAGAGTGGCAAAAATTCGCGGTCGCTTAATTGTTCGGGCAGCGCGCGCGCGCGCGTGCGGCGCGTTGGCTGGACGAGCCAACGAATCCGCAACAAGTGGACGTGTCACTCGAGGGATGCAGCGCTTCATATCATTCACAGAGCGAAACTATCGCGGATTGCACGCGCGGATCGAGAGACGGATGGTTCGATTCAGCTATTTTCCCTGGGAAAGCCTCCATTCGAGTTGGCCGGGTTGAGAGGGACGTTGTTCTTATTAACAGCGAAACTACCAGGGAAACTCGCCAAGCTACGTGATGGCTAATACATGGCGTGGTGGAGTTAACGAAACTCCACGCATCGGGCGAATTTACCGAACTTACACGGATGCTTCATATTCATGGGCTTGGATTATCATCGTATACGTGCGCCGAACATTGTTATTAATGCATACCCTGGTGCCCGCGGTGGTTACGTTGTCATAAAGGCACCGTGGTCCCACAAAATAGCAGTTCCACTGGCAAAAGTTACCCACGTGAACTCGCACTTTCCCAATTTCTCTTTATGGTCGAAACTTGAATCGGCCAAATGGACTCGAGTCTCCACGAATGCCGGAAGAAGAGCTAAAAATGCAGGACGCACCAGCGCCCGTAGGGGACTTGGCCAGGAATGCTTGCACCGTCGGAGAAATGTTCTCCGATCACCATTCGAGGACGAAGGGAGCCAGCAATATTCAAAGCGAGGAAGAATGGCCCCTACGTGTTCGGACAACGAATGGGACAAAGTGATCGGTGATTTATAACGCCGAGTACCCTGCCCGCCCGCTTCCTGGATTCAGTGGGATCGACATCCCGCTGGACCGCTAACCGCAGAACGCGCTCCCTTGACAGAAGTCGTGAAGCCTCCGAACCAACATTGTAACCGATGTGACCGATATGAATCGGGAAATCCATTTTCCAGCGTTAATTAGTAATCACCATGCAGAGCTTATTTTCCATACACTCGAAGATTATTGGAAGAGCTCTTGTTCGGCTGGCAATAAATTTCAATCCCATCAGAAAATGACAAAGTCCCAAGTGGCCCAGTTTATTATCGAAAGCTTGCTAGTAAAGCATGGAACACTTTTCTCGAGGAGGTTCCATTGAATCGGGACCTGAGGGGGAAGTACGTGCCATGAAAATTCAGGTGAAACCTGCCGGGATTTTTGCCTCGGCGTGCATTAAGCAGCCTTGAATTATGACTAGAGACTGCTCGTTGCTCTGCATGGGAGGAGGGATGGCCTGTGTTACTCGCGATCCGCCGGCTGCTCGTAATTATGCAATGACAGGTAAGAAATTGGGTAGCCGCTCGCTCACGCCCGCCGAGAGTGGCGGGGCTTTTCGGAAATACATATTCGCATCACGAACACCTAATCTTGCCGGCTCATGTAGCCGGAACACGAGAACTCGAGGCAGCGGCCACTTCGCTTGCCATTGTGTCGCTAGCAGAACGGTAACAATGAAGCCACGTTTCAAGCAGCACAACTTGCAGGCCACCTGTTATGCACGAAAGAATGCCGCGCCACCTCGACTTCTCTGTATAATAAGCGCGGGTGTTGTAAATTCGTTATTTACACAAAGCGAAATACGATCGCCGGGTTTTGGGGAATTGTAAAAAACGAGAGGCAGAAGTATTCCGGGCGGCCTCGCGTCCCGTGAAATCCCATTTCGAGCGATTATTGCTGACAGGCGCGGGCCGAAAAAATCCGGCGGGATTGTCGGAGTTGTTTATTTAGGCATAAAATTGCACACTTAATGCGCGCGCTAAATAAATTATAATAATAGAGAAATGGAAATATCCCGATGGCCAAAAGCCATTTAACGCCAGGCATTATTATTCAGCCCCGCTCGAAATTCATACGTGATTTTCAGCAATTTTCCACCTCCGCATAACACAGCATCCACTCTTCCGGGCAAGGACCGCCCGTCAAAATTGCAAATGCGAGCGTAGACCCGGAAAATTCGTCCGCCTTGATTACACCGCGGGCCAAGCGCATCCGGCGTAAATTAATATTTCATAATTCATACCACGAAAACCGAATGCGTGCTGCGGTGGTCTTGGAAAAATTCACTCGGTTTCCCGGCGGCGCGGCGGATACACGAGGGTGGAAACAATTTTGACGCTTCTCCGACGGGTCTCGCGTGTGCCGAGTAATCATGCACATCGAGCGGATTACCGGGCGCCATTCCGGCGAGCGGTGCTCCGTGACACAGATCAAGTACTTGCGTGAAGTAATTGCGATTTTAATGAATCTTCTGAGCGATGATTATCGAAGCATGCCACTCTTTAACGAGCTCTGCCGCTTTCACCCTCTCTTTCCCTTTCATCATCGCCTCGCGCATGCAACACCGTCGAGAAATAACGAATACCGCTTCAATTATCCGGACTTATTAACAACCAACTCACAAAGTCCCTCATTTTATCAGGACATTAATTTCCTGAACGTCCGGTGCCAAAACTTCGCCAGTTTCACCGCCAACTACGACTTCCCGAAACTCCTATGGAAAGATCGTAACGCAGGAGCTTCCTGCACTCGAGATTCAATTGGCGCACCTCCGACGGAGGAAGATCGCGATTCGATATCCACTCGAGACACCAGGAGATTTCGCCTTCCCACCGACCGGAATTGCCCGCTCCTTGAAAAAAGGAGGATTCTGTGTGCTGCGCAATGGAATCCGATCGCTTTGGACGCCGCGTGCCAGTGCAGGCGTAACTTCAAAGGGCCCAATCCGATCGGCGGCTTTCGCTCTTTTTAGTGTACCCTTTCAATTAGAGCATCACAAAGATCCCTAAACAAACCGAATGGCACAGATATACATCACGTGAACCGGCACTCCGAGAGTTCCAGGAGCCCACTGAAACTCGTGTTAAATTCAGTCCGGCAGGCTACTACGTCGCCCGCTAATTCCATTGGCAGTCTGCTTCCTCTCTGCGCGAGCCATTCGTCGCGCGTCTCCCGTCCCGTCGAAATATGAGCTCTTAAGCATAGAAAAATTACGTTTGTCCGAGCCGCTGCATGGACACCGCGAGCTTAATCGAGTACCTCGCACTTACACCGCGGGCGAATAAAGTGCGGGGAGTGGCCGGACGGTATGGAAATGCGAGTTGTTTCCGGCTAACTTTCGTTATCAGTGTTATTCGAGGAAACAGGCTGTAATTAGCGGCGGGCTAACAATCCAGGATTTAAAGAGCTCCTGGAACAATTATGAAAAAAGGCTGGCGTGCCAAACGGCTCTTGGAACTTTCTACTCTCTGCTGGCAGTCCGGGTGCCGATTGCGTGTCACACGAGTTCTCCGTCGAGTTTCCTTATTACAGCAATGCTCTCACTTAATATTAATACTAGCGCGGGCTAGTCATGCTGCGACTTCGTAGGTGCACTGAAGCGATGCGAAAACACGCGCGTATTCCGCTCGAGCCGACGGAACTCCGCACCGTGGCGAAGCGCGCGTGTAACGCGTCTTTCATATAAATGCAAATTTTGCTTGGAGCAATTATCCAGCAATGCCACTGGTAACGCGATTGGCGAAGAGCTGTTACAGCGAGGGAAGTGAATATTGCGAGAGAGCAGCCATTAAGGAATCGCGAGGATACTCGAGGAATCGAAGGATTCAAGAAAGCCAGGAAAAAGCGGAGGGTGGAGCGCGTGGGCGGAGAGGGAATTACGGAAGCTGGGGAGATAAAGGACAGAAGTTTAAAGTGGCATTGAGGTAACAAACAGCGGGAAATAAGGAAGCGTAAACCGAACGGATTCGATGGGGATTCTGCTTCTCTAAACGCGTTTCCGATGGCCTCTCCAATGCCATTTCAAACAGGCTGCGCGTTCCTCTCTGTTCTCAATTACAATCCGCTTTCGAAAGCTTCGTGTATCATAATTGACTACGCGGAATACTGGATACGCAAAGAGGAGAGTGCGAATGGGGAAATGGAGTATGAGGAAAGTTATCGGGCAGGCTGAAGTACATAAGTATTTGCTGAAAGTTTCGCCGGCGGTGGTTTCTCGCCGCGGAAAGGTAAAGCTTGGGAGAATCTCGGGAGAGCGGAAGCGTGCGGCGACACGGGGCGGGAACGAGAGAGGGAATTTCTTTCAATCGTGAGTTTTCCTGCTCATTTCCTGGCCAATTCTTCGGAAGTAATCTTTCAGCCTCGAAAGAGCCGGGAGAAAAGGCCGGGGAGGCCACAGCTTGCACAAGCTTCGGCTCAACAGCCAACCACTCGCCAAACTACCGACAACCTCCAACGGATTGACACGTATTCTTCGACTGACTGTTCGTTCTAGGCGGAATTCCAAGTTTGAGTGGCCGACACATCGTCGCATTCTGCGCTGGCTATTCAACCAGCCGAAGGACGATGTTACTTATGAATTCAGCGGAAATTCCTCGGAGTTCCCCGGCGAGCGCGTGAAATATTCATTTTCCAGGAAGGCGCCGCCGGAGAACACTTGCGTGCGGCTGCGAAACCGGCGACAATGCGCTTTGTTTCGCCGGGGAAACTTGCAGGTTTCGTCAACAGGCAGCGGGGACGCTGAAGACTCGCCTCGGAGACAACGTCGCCGACGAATCACAGGCCGTCCTTTTTTCCATCGAATTTTGAGGGAATGCAAAAGCTGGAATCCGAAACAAGTCCCTCCCTTTGGTATTTAAATAAGACAACCATGCTGAATCCGCCGGGAAGAAATTCTAGTGCAAAGCATCATATTCATATTCATCGATATTTGCTTTCAGCAGGATGCAGTGCGAACCCTCGGCGAAATTGCCGCATATATTATTCCCGAGCGAGTGTCACGTAAATCTTCTTGACTACGGAAGAGGACGCGCTCCTGTTTACTGCCTTGCCAAGCTGCGTCCCGGTGGCGTGCGAATACGTAAACACCGCTAGCGAATGCATCGCTTAAACCGCGATTCCGAATTTGAATTTTTTCCATTAAACCACCTGCAATGTAGGACCAGATGCTAAGCGCTTGCCAAGAAATATGTTTCTATCCTGCTGTTGCAATCGCCGCGTGCATTTCCCACCGTGCGAGTTGGGGATATTTAGAACGAAGCCTGGGGGAAAAAATGGAAAAGCAGGCCTGTTGGAGAGAAAAATCCTCGGGATATAATTATAGCGGAGTCCTTGCGTCGCTTTGGGATCAGTCTGCCGTGCGTGCCCCGCAATAGGCTAACCGTTCAGGGAAATGCACTTTCAAGAGGAATATTAATCAAGTAATATCTTTCACCTGTCCTCACTCTCTATGGGCCTCCCAGCCTCTTTTCCCGGCTTTCGCGTCACCCTCGAATCCGTAATCGCATTCAAGGGAAGCGAATTAAAAGCCGCTTCGACCATCCAGATATTAAAAGTGGCTCTAATAATCTCGTCCGCTTGGCGGACTCACGAAGAAACGAGCGCAAAAAGGGGCGCGCGGGTGTTTAATGAAATGGCAAATTAAAACCTGCCGCATTCGTCGGGTTTTCCCTTTAGCCTCGACACGGTACACTGGATCCGTCCTATCGAAATGTACTCTGTCCACTTAAATTGGCAAAAGCCTATTAAAGCGTAAAACCCTATGACGGTAAGCAATGATCGTGAAAAACAGCTCAGGAGCTCTCGGAACAAAAACAAATCCCGTCAAGTTCGAGGGCGAGGAATCAGCCGTAAAGTGCGCGCACGCCGACACGCGGGAGCGTGACGCGTAAAAATCCTGCAGGGAGCCTCACTCCCGAAGGGATTGGGATTTTATTATTTGCATTTTATCATTCCCGCCTTTTATTACAACGGCGCGAAGCATCGTACGCTCGCCTTCGGCCTAGCGCGGCCTTGTTTCTTTTTTATGCCTCCGGGCCAGGATCCCGCCTTCCATTTTGGTGCGCGCCGCCGGCCTGCAGAGTGGTCGGCGAGCACGGGCCTGAATTTTAACAGGAGATTTCTCCGGCCTACTCTTTAGAAACGTATGCAGTATTGCCAATACTCGGAGTGCAGGCATTTTACTGTCGGCAATATGCCGACTCATAAAGCCCTGCCTGCTCGAGATTGGCAAGGGGAGTGAGAAAAGCTCCCGCCGTCGGACCTTCTTTCCCGGCCCGAATTCGCCCGGCGAAGTCTGCCGGCGAGTCGCCGCTGCTGCGCCCAATCGAAGAGGCCGGCGAATGAAATGTGTGTATGTGCGCACTTGGAAGCAGTCGACTCGGGTTTCGCGAGGATTAAATCGTCAAAGGAAAGCGTCGCCACCATTTGCTCGAGTTCCCGATATATTGCGTGGTCCGCAACTTGGGGTGTAGCTGGTCGGCCGAGCCCCCGATCAATAAAGAAACCGATATTGCCGAACTTTCAACTTCAAGCTGGCCACCCTGGCTGCTGTCGGCTCGTCTCTTACCATTTTGCTTCTTTATTTGCCGACTGTCGTCGAACGCGGCATCATAGCCAACTGGTAAAACTTTAATCTGTCATCAAGCCGCCGATAAATCGACCGGGCACAGGTATTATAACCAATCGAATCCTCCGCCATGCATAACTCAATCCCACCAGTCGAGCAGAGAACATGCTCGCTCGACGTACGCGCCTTTAAACGCTTATCTAAATGAATATCTCCACGCGGTAACTAATTACCTGTCTCAAGTGGCGCACGCACTTTGCTGAAATATTGGATCGCGTTAATGTAACATGCGAGCGCGAGCGAGCTCCCGGCAAATATTGGTCGGCGCGTGCGTGTTGCATTATCATAATACGTCGCGCGACGTCCGTATTTATTGTCATGCAGATTTTCCGGGTGCTTCCGAATTAATTTCATGGAAATGTATCGCGCCGGATGCGTTATCGAGCGGGCTCGGTCACTCCAGGCGTCCGCGGTGACTCGATACCTATACTCGCATTTAATCTCCGAAATCCAGGTAATACTTGCCAACAAGTTCTGGTTAGTTGAGAAATAACAGCGATTCAAGTCTTTATTAACTCTGCGAATTGCCTGTAAACTGAAAGTAGTTGAACCGTGGGATTCGTGGGAAAGGAATAGGCCGAAGCAGAGCAGTGGAATAGTCGTAGCTGCGGGCGGTCGTCCGCCAGTAGTATACACCCACCTTCGCCGGGCGGTCTCCCAGTAGTGGAAGCCAACAATATATCAGACCCCCCTCAAGTAACAAAGCACACGAGCCCAACCAAGGCCTCGGTGTTCTCTGATCCGACAGAGCCCCTAGCACCAGATTCACCCGTCCCTTTCGAAAGGTCATCTTTAATCCGTCTCGGCCTAATTATGTAAGTGACGGGAAAATTCAGGCTAAGTACCCGGCGTCCGCAGTCGAGAGATAAACGTCGTAGCGCAAGTGGCAGCGAGTTCAACTTCCATATCTCCACTCCCGCCTCTCCCGACTGCAATTCTTTAATGCACTCCAACAACTGTTCTACCTCGCAAATGCAAAGCGGAGCTTGCAAGGATCGCGCCGGTGTTTTTATCGCGGGGGGAGGGGGGAGGGCAACCGGATTAATCCCGATAGAATTTATAGTAGCGTCGGCAAAGTTGTGGGAGTATTATTAAAGTGGCTACGCGACGCACTCGGACTGGTATTTTCATAGCAGCGGGGAGAGTCCGAGGGACTTGGGAGTTATATATTCCGAGTTCCTCGAACCTTTTTTTAAACTTTGACCGAGTCTCGCAGCCGCCGGGGAAAAGTGCGATAGCTGGTTGCACGGTGTTTCAGACTGCGAGATGAGCACTGGATCCGCCCACACTCGAGCCCGACTCTCTTACTCCTCGAGGCAAGCAAGCGCACACGTGACACACTCGATCACACTTTAAACATGCGTCCTCGTGCTTTCCCTCTGTGCCCTCGGCGACGCGGAGAACTTTATCGTGTCGGTACACAAACTAGACTGCAGCTCGTGAGTTATAAAGGAGCGTCGTTACAATGGCAGAAGACCTATAGCATCGGCTACGTAAAGAAAAGTGCTCGGGGGAGGTGGCCGGTAATAACAAATACAAACGGCGTAGGAGAGCTTCGACCGATGAGACAAGGAAGCGGACAACTTCCGACGTCCCTTTCATTTACCCTTGTACTATGGCCTCCCACTTGTTACCTCTCGCCGCTCCAACTTTCCCACTTCTTTCTCTCTTTCTGCAATTCCATACCTCTTGTGTGCCGCCGCCTGAGAACAGAGTGCGGACAATACTGGTCGGCTTGCCTTGCCAACTTTTTTACTGCGGAGGGAAGTAAAGTTATCAGCGGGAAAACGCAAAGCAACTGACATATTGGTACAATGATGTGCGGTTCGATCTTTAGAGCAGCGATAGCCCAGCGAGCGTGTTGGTATGCGATGTTTGCTGGTCACTTGAGGGGACCAGCACGATGCACTAAACAACTGTTAAACAACTGCATCAAGCGAGCAATCCCAGCGAACCGCATGCATCTCGAGATTCTCGAGTGCACGCTAGCTCGCCATTAATGCTCGGATCCGATCTGGCACGTAGACCGGTCGCGTAAAAGTCCCTCTCTTGCTACTAAAACTGTATTACGCCCCCATTTACAGCCCGCAGGAAGCTTTAACGCGAGGGGGGGCGAATTCCAGGCTACCGGGGGAGTCACGGAATAAAAAGGGGCACTCGTGGAATAAGGCCGGTTCATTACTCGAGGTTACGCAAACGACACGGTGTATCGACGGGGGAGGAAGCAGCCTTTATTTCTTCGTGGCAGTTGCGCTTATGCAAGCCGAGCAATTAAGAATCGAGGGGGTGTGCGGGGGCGAGCGTGATCGCGTTTTGTCTTGGCGATGACAATGAGTGGGAACGACGTTATATCGGGGAGAGAGGCTTGATAAGAATCGTTCATTACCGAGGGAAGTTGGGCGGCCCTTACAGATGCGGGAACGCTGCCTCGGTTGCCTCGTCGAGGAGAGAAATCTCGAGTCACTTGACGAGATTAATCATTAGTCGCGGGAAAAAGTGCTCGGTCCTTGCCGGATTGTCGATAGCAGTCCATTAATAATCCTCTTTCTCCCTCGGGGAGAGGGAGGTGGCAGAATTACGCAAGAGTTAGGCGCCGAAGACACTGCTGGCAGTGCTCCTTCTTTCCTCGGTGATCTAATGAAGTTTTCTTCTCGCAACTGTGCATTGTCTGGGAGCACACAATTTACAATTTATACCGCCAACCCCAGGGGTCTCGCGTCTTCTGTCTGAGCACTGAGAAACGGCAGTTCTTGGCCAGCCGACCCTGGGAATTTCATGAATGTAACCAGACTGCCCTTCTTCCTGGCGTTTCTTCCGCACAAGAGTAACAAGTGCCGGCCGCTAATTCTCCAGCGACTGCTGCGTTCCTGGTAATTTCGGCGAGGGACATAACGCGCTTTGTATCTGCAGCGTCTGTGATTTTGAAGGTCGGCCAGAATCTACCTCCGGTTCGCCGAGGGATGTCGGGTAACTTGATCGCTTATCCTTTAATTATCTCAGAGATCGTGGGATCCCGTCGGACTTGAGCAAGCAACATCGAGATTGATCCCAACCAATGATGAGTCAAACCCTGACCAGGTGGATTAAAGCGCGCGCGCGACGCCGTCGTAAATATTTATTGGCCCAGTTCCGGCTGGACATTTTTGTTGCTCGTGAAAACAGATCAGCGCAGAATTGCTGGTGTGCCGCGTTAGCACGTACCCGGCGCTAGTTATAGTCGGCGGATTACAGTATTTACTGATAAAAAACCGAGGCAACGGCGAGCCTGCATTTATTTCGGTCCCTTTTCACAGTTGATTGTCACCTTTCGCCCGGCGCCAGCTGCCGGCCGCGGGGGTTGGCCGACTATATCGCGCAATTCCCCGGAAAATTGGATCACCGCCGCAGATAAAAACGGAGATACGCACGCGCGGCTTCGTTAGAAGGCAGCTGGATTAACTCGCGAGTTCTCCGATAGCATCGGCGAGCGGTTAACAAGACTCGTATTGCTTATGCATATCAAATACCCAACTGCGAAGCGGCGCAGCCTGCACAGGCGCCTATCTCTCTCTCTGCATCTCTCCGCTTCCTTTTTGCGGCACGAGTGAAATGGAGAAAGGCCGCGGCAGGGATTCGCAAACAAGAATCCTCCCGCTGCTGGTCGGAAAAATCAGAGGGAACCCGAAGGTGCCGATGGCGGAATTGCGCTCACGTAGAGCTCGCTTACCAGCCGGCGAATAAGAGTGAATCCCAAATGCGGAAGCACGAAGCTGCGGCTCGCCCTGACAATACGCTTATTAATGGCACCCAAGGATATCGGCGCTCCGGCATTTCGAATCCCACATTAAAGCGTTTTCCGGCGCGGAACACGTGCCGAGGCTCAGCCGGCCATTAATGCAGTTAACGGGCAATCGGGGCTGCATTTCCCTAATACGAGCCCACTCTCACCATCGCCGCCAGTGAATCGCGAGCCCGCGCCGAGGAGATTGAGTTAATTTACCCGAGGGCGTGAACAAAAATTTGTCAAATAGCACCCTGGCCAATTAGGGCCAATTATCGGGGCCACGCTCGCGGGAACGCAGGTATTGCTCCAACATAATGAGTAGAGGTATTCATTAAAACTCAAAGGAGGCGCCGAGGCTCGATAAGTAATTTTTCTCAATTATCTCTCACAAAGGCCTCGAAGGAGCCACGCCGATGAGGAAAGTTGCTCGCCCTGTAATTACCTCCATTCTTATATCACAAGCAGTTCTCACTATCAGGCGCGTAAGTGATTTAAATCGTTAATTCCCCTGCCAAGAGGTCGTAATGGCTCCTTAAGGATCCCTGTCCGTCAAGCTCGCCTACTTCAGCTCCACCCCTCGCTCTTCCTCCACACAGTGCTATCATCGACGAAGACCTATTTTTCACCCGCTTTAATCGTCCCCACCTCGAAACCTATAAACTGATCTCGTATATCTCGCGGCATCTTAAATCGCTTGATGACTCGGCTGGGTTACCCGGCGGGCTTGGCACGTAAACAGAGCAGACTGCGGATTTTGCACCGTAAATAACCGGAGCTACAGGCAAATAGGAGTCCCAGTTAATTTCGAAATCGATTGACCCAATGTGCAGGTCGAACTGGGGCGTAATACACGCGGTGATCGAGACTGCTCGCTGAAACCAGCAGTCGACAAGAATGCGAGGCGAGAATCGAGGACAGAGATAGATGTAGAGAGTGGGTGGTGCTGCAGCCTGAGAAGCCGAACACTTCAAAGGAGTCCTTTCAGATACGTGAGTCAATATTTTGCCGCTCACCCTTTGCAAGGAATTCGCCAAGGTAAACCGATCCCGACTCGAGTTGTCTCCGGTTCCCCAGACGCTTTCATTCCGCCACCTTCAAGACATACCGTTCCCCATCACATTAGAGCCAGAAGTGACCATCAAACTTTTTATACACCCGCTTTTACGCTCACGTGTGTACCCAAGCATGATGGTTGACTGATGCACTCGACAGTCGACAGGGCCGGCAAGAAACCCGCGGACTTGGCTTAAGGTCACGTGAGCTTTAATTAAAGGAAAAGCGCGCGACTTTGACGTCCAGAGTGGAACTAACATTTCCTTTTACCTCGACTTCCCTCGGAATTAATCACAAGTGTGGTAATTCCGGGATTTACCCTTTTCTACGTTGAGATGCAGTTTCAGGGGATTTGACGACGATCTTAGACGGCTCGGAATAAAGAATTCGATCTGATGCAAATAAGACGTTGAGGGGACGTTATTGTCCCTGGGGAAACCGGGATATCCTGGAGAGAGGGGCGGCGGCTCGTATGCCTGGAATACTCGAAACACCGATATCCAGCCGGCCTGGAATGCAGAATGGCGAGCGGCCTCGCGTCCGCAAGAACCGCTCACTAATTAAACGCCCGATCGCCATCGGCCCGTCTAACAATGTCCAATTGATGCGTCAATTAATTATACGCGGAAAGTCTAGGAAGCCGGCCACAAACGCGCGCGCGTGCATCCGCCTCTGACGAGGCCTTCGCTCCAGAGCGCGCAAATCACCGGGCCCGAAACTCCAAAGGCGAGTCAGTGCTGCGAAGGCCCTCGAAGCAGCGAGGAGGCGCAACGTCATTACGCTTGGCAATCCTAATGATCATAAAGCACGGGGACTCATTAAACCAATTATCAAGACTTCTCGTGAAACTTGGCGAGAGAGGAGCCAGCACACAGCCTCCAAACTCCCGAAGGCCGACGCACAAATCTGTTTAACGAAGCAGACCGCGCGCGGCGACGGGATGAATAGTTCCAGCTAACTTTTCCTCCACTTTGGACCTCTCGCTGCCCTCGGTCGGGCCAACTCTTCCCGGACGATCTGTTGTTTATCCAATTTTGCGGGAAAACCTTGTCGAACAAGCTCCGCGCCACTTCGAACATCCAAGCACTGGTTACAACGGTTAATCAACAATTTTTACGGTGCTAATGAGCCGGCTGTTGAACATGGTCCATGCTGAACTCAACTGTTGCTAGACTGGTTTCCTAATGTTACTCTTGTCCGCTGAGTCAAGTCTGATTCACTAAGTACACAAGAGTCGCGAACAAGTTCACATACCTTAATTCAATCTGTTTGCCCATTTCCTTCTCTCCACACTTGCGCAACTACGATTCACCGGATTGCAATTGAAAGAAAGCAGCGGACTTCCAAAGCAAGCATTCTTTCCCCGGTGTCGCCCGGTGCACCCCGAGCGTCGCAGGAATCTCATTTCCCGTCGGCGCGCAGTCGGTTAATGGAGCTTTGTTTGCCCGCGCAAACATCCAGCGGGGGAGATTCGGGGAGAATTCGGCGAGATCATAATGAAACCACTCGGCGCCTTTTGTCACCGCGCGTACCTGATTAGAATCGGCAGGAATGCCAGGAATTTTCCGGGATATGCGCGATAAAAGGGGAATAGTTGGGAACAAAGATTCCGCACACCTTCAGTCTACTTCGCAAGCTCGGACGAGCGTAGACAGGATAAACTAATTCACTTCTGAGTTTAAATATTAGTTCTTCGAGGATTGCCGTATCGATATAATTAAATACACCCACACACCTTCTGGCTCGGCGCTCGCCAGACTGCAAGTACTTGCGCGGGTGAAAATGACTTCTGTGCAAAGTATGGCGTGACATGCAATCTAGAACTCGTTAAGAACTGCGATCCAACAAGGCGACTTTGTGAGCTACGTAGTCAAATAATATTCAGGAAGCGTCTCTGATCGTGAAATAGAGTTGGCGGAATCGATCTTAAGCCCTTTGTAAATTCGAGTATAATACGCCCTCGCCGCGAAAGAATCTCGTGGCTATTTTTCTCCGGCAAGCCTTCTTTAAGGGCGCGCGCGGTATTCCCGTCTTACCGGGAAAGCCCATTCGCCGGCGGGTCCCCCTGCCATTAAGGGCATTAGGGAAAGGTCTGCTCCGCTTTAAGGGCGGCACGCTCAACTTGCCAGCGAGCGCTCATTTCCTCCTCTTTCAGCGGTCGAATTTCGAGCTAGCTGCTCTCTCACTATCTCCCTCTCTCTCTTAAGGCGGCTATCGAAATCGAGAAAGAAGCCAGACTGCAGTAGAATTGCAAGATGAGCCACTAATAAGCTGCGGGGCGAGTTTGCATTGGCGCGCCAACGCCAGGCACTAGGCCCGGACGATTGTTCTCTTTGTACAGCGAAATCGTTTCCCGCCGCTCATCCATTATGCATACGAGCGAGCGAAAATGCTCGTTCCGCGACAAAGAGCCTTGAAGTCCCGACGAGCGCTCGCGCGCGGAAAGAGTGCGAGAGCCAGCTATCACGCGAGAAGAGCGATGAGAACGCTCCTAATGCCCCGTAAGCGGGCAGACCTCCGCTGACCATTTGCCAGGATCCTGGCGGCGATTGCTCTGTTACACCTGCCACTTGAACTCTCCTTCTGTACACAGACTCCCAACTCTTCCATCTGGAATTGCGAGAAAGGGGCCGAGGGTGAGTCATGAGCGCTAATAAAGCGCCGGTTGCGCCTTCCTATGACTGGCGGACGAGCGCGGCCGGCTCGGACCGAGGCGAGAGAGCCGAGTATCCGGCGTATCTGGCTTTTTCCCCGGGAGCAGCCTGCCAGAAGAAAGCCCCCAGACGAATGGGAGATCCGCCGACCTCGCTGAAATTGCCGAGATACCCGTAGACAGTCGCGCCGGGAAAGAGTAATGCCGGCGAAATTGTCGGGAACGTAAGTGGCCAATTTGTAGCCCCTCCGCCGATTCCTCCGGCCCGCCATTTCTCACCTGCTTGCCGGGCCCCGCGCCGACTGAATCTTTTAATAATGTCGGCCCGCTTCTGGATCCTCCCTCGGTTTTCTCCTGAAAACTCGGTTTTGATCGGTCCGGGACGGCTGTCTGCGTAAGAAAGCAACCCCTGTTTCCCTTTGCTCGTGAAAGGATAAACGTCTCGGCGGAATGTCGCCGCAAGAAATACAGCTATTTTAAATATCCCATTGCATTTCGGCGCGTCCTCGCCACCATTCCATCTCTATTTTTATCTCGCCACGGTAACATTTAAACTGTCCTTTAAAACCTGTATTCATTCTATCGGGACTCGGGACACTGCGGATTTCGAGGGCCGGTGCGTCGACGCCGCTCTCTCGCCATCCGTCCGGCGGATATTCGAATTATCCCCGGCGGACGAGCGGCCGACAGGTATGGCGTCGCGCCGCGAAATGCCTTCAAAGCGGTTTTTGACGAGTGTCAGGCGCACTCTCGAATTAACCAAACGAGTAACCGCAAATTAACGGGAAGAAACTAATGGTCGATCGATAGAGGCGCGTGACGAGCGGGCAGTTGCGCGCCGCCGGCCGGGGATCCTGGAGAATTATAACTTTTCATTAGGGTGGCGGCGCGCGCCATAGGGGCCAGCTGGGGGTGCAATGTAAATCGGGGCGCAATAGGGCCATGTCTCAGATTGAAAGTGCCGTCGTAACTCGGGGAGGTCGTCCCGGAATACAGAGCGAGAGAGAGAGTGGCGAGCATACAGGTCAGAGTGACCTGAATTTCGAAAAAATAGCTCGGCGACGTTACACGCTCTGTAAATACGAGCGAGCGGCCGCGCGCCGTCCAACGGCAGCGCTCCACGCGGTTCTACGAAAAACAAACAGCGCTTTTTGCCGCCCGACGAGAGAAATACGAATCTGTTTTAAAGCTACATCCTCCACCTGAAATCGCCCGGCGAGCCGCGGCTTAGCCCGGACCGGACTTTTTACAGGGATGAGGCGGCGGTTCGGGAACACGTCTATTAACTCGCTGGAGCGCGAGCCCGAAATAAATCCGAGTGCCCGACGGCCGCTGGTTACTCCGACAATCAGTGGCTGAGCAATTGTCGAGAAAGCTCGCGAGCACTTTCAGACCTCATTTTTTACCATTTGCAAAGCAATAGATGCTAGCTGGCCTCGTTGCCGGCCCGCGTTTCCTCGACCTTATCAAACCACCCTATCTCCGTGCACGTCCCCTCTTGCAGCGCTAATTTATTTCCCGCGCGGAAAAGGGAAAAGTTGACGCGGCCAGTCGGAGCAGATGAAAAATTTCTCCGCTGTGGAGGAGTCGATGTTTCTTCTCAGAGTGTAAGCTATGCTTGATAAAGCTCGGGCCGATGCTGATGAGCAGCCGGGACTAGCTCGAATGAAACTCGCTGGGTTCGCTTGGATACGCGGATCCAGCCCCTCTTCTATGGGCTTTGTGTAAGAGGCCTCGTTGTAATTCGGAGTAGCGCTTAAGAGGCGCGCTAAAATGCGCGCTGGCCGATTAAGGAAATTAGATCAGGCACCGTGGGCCAGCTTATCAAGATAAGAGCTTTTGATCCGAAGATAACACCCAGATAACGCTCGCGGATGCTAACATGAATATTCAGAGCGGAGGAGTGCTCGGAATGCACGATGTTTGGATTTTTATCGGCCGTCGCATTCTGTGTATACCCCCTTTTTTTACTCGATGCAATGAATGCCCGATATTTCGAGCAAACAACCTGTCGCAATGGAATGGCCGTAATATTGGCTGTCGACGTTTTACGATGGATTAATGATTGATGGCTTGGCTGATGAAATGTGGAATAGTATAGAGGATGTTTCATTCTTAATGGGATCATCATCGTCCAGACTTACCCTGCAGCCTGTGCAATCCTGACAAAGTCCAGATTCGACTCAACACCGGGGCGAGAAACTTGGGGAGCTATTATTGGGAAATACATCAAGTTGATCGGGGCACCAACACCCCCGGAATAAATGCACGACCCATTCTCTCCGCCCTTTCCGCAGCCCTTAACATTTCCATACAACACCGGCTCAACTGTAATTGATACGTCAACATAGCTCGCCCGGCGAATTTCATGGCAAAGCGATTTCCGGTTTAGCCGAATCAATCATCGCCGAATTGACTGCAGCCGACTTGGGTGTCGAGCATTACAAGTACATAGTTGATCACTATTCGCGGCTGTCCCTTTAAAAACGCGCGCTACTGTAAAGCGTCGATGAAATCCCGCCCGTAATGGCCACGAGTCATCGATCATTCCGTGCCAGAAGCATTGACGCAACACTACTGGCAACTATAAATACAATTACTTCATTTGGCGGGCATTGATTTTTCAGTGGCAATTATAAAAAGCCTCCGACAGAAATCCTAGTAAAGGACTTTGCAGCAAATTTCTTCGATTTGATTTACCGTTTTTCAGCAAATATCTCATCGAATTGAAAACGGACATAGTGAAAGGAATTTTGCATAAAATAGCTGGTGAGCAATGCGTTAATCATCGTCGAGGTCGGATGTGTCGTGGTAGCTGTAGGACTCACCTCTCACTAAGGTGAGAATGCCAAGGGGCATGACGAGGATGGCCACCATGAGGTCGGTAATGGCGAGGCTCATGAGGAAGTAATTGGTGACATTCTGCAGCCTCCGCTCCCAGACGATGGCCAGGCAGACGAGGATATTGCCGGCGGCAGTCCCGAGAACGAGGACCAACGCCAGCATTGCCCACCAATTGTTCAATCCATCCGCTTCGACGTCCTCGGGCAACGTTGCACCATCGGCCCCGTAATCACTCTCGTTTAATAGCCTCGGCACACTAAAATCCACTGATCCTCCGGCGTCGGCCAAGTCCTCGGTCTCGTTCCCACTGGTTGCCGCATTGCCGAAGGGTAGCAGCTCCTCGTAGTCCAGCAGCGAGGTGCGATTCATCGCTCAACAACTCTCACGAACTTTTCGTCGGCACTACGCGCTTCCAGCCCACTGACCACTGCTCTGCATCTGTACGATATTACCATTATCATCCGAATTCGTTGCAACTTACCGGGGAGACAATGTGTATTTTACGGGCGACCCGGTGCAAAGTGGAAGCGAGCCACTCGAATTAGAGGCGATTTGTGGGTCAACGGGGGTTATTTGCGGACGGCAACAACAAGCGCGAAAAAATAGGACACCGTAGTTATTAAACTAGTCGTCTGCGACTCTCTATCTCGGATCTGGCCTACAATTTTTCCATTGCGCTCCGCCCACGAGCCTCTCGTTCTTCGAAAGCCTCTTATCCGAGCCGTGTCCAGCGGGCGTTTATGGGTTGCGTGCAATCGGGAAGCGTGCGATGTGTTAACGCGACGTAGAGCCGGAGCTATTTTAAAGAGAAGGCGGCTCGCGAGTCAGAACCTGTCGAATAAGTCATGGGATTTTAGCAGGGCGGCCCTTTGGCTGCCGGCTGTCGCCGGTCAGAGAGCGCGGCCGGGGTGGATGGCGGATTCAAAGGAAGGCAAATGGAAACGAATGAATTCTCGGGGCGCTCGCCTTACGCGATTCCAGTGGGAAGCCTGTCGAAAAAGCTTTGTCGTTGCCTCCCGCTCCCTCCGCTTTTCCCTCTGACGAATGTACGAGAGCGGCCGCTCGCATGACAATGCGTCGCACTGATATGCCGTTCATTGTCACCCCGTCCTTTCAGCCGATATCGAGCGATCTATCACATACACTGGATCACTCATCGCGAGCTTATCAGCCGCCCACTAAAGTATTTACCGCCGCCGGAACTTTCTCTCTTTCCCTTGCGATGATTGCGAATCACGTGGAAACTTTCGGAGTTGTGCTAAGAGAAAAAGAGTCTCTACCTGCGAAGTTGGGGTTGGCCCCAATGAGCCTTTCACTTCCCCGACTTGGTGCCTTACGCGAAGAGCCTACCAGGATGAAAGGAATACAGTGGTAAATGGCAAAAATAGCGAGGGGCCAAAATGATTTCACCGCACTGACGTGTTGCTCCCCCGAGAGCACGAGGGACTTCGCCCCGCGGCCGAGGAAAAATATTCAGTTCCCCTTTCTCATTATTCAGAGCGATTCGCACGTAACAGCCCCTCTTCTCGTCTCGCCAGTCGTTCCAGGAAGCGCGTTACAGCCGAGGCTGTTCGATTCCTGGCATGTCCGTGACCCCCGAGAGCGAGAGATTTGTAACGATACCCCGCAGGCCTGGCATGTACGCACCCCACCCCCTATGCAATTCGACATTATACCCAACACGTAAACCCACGTACACGTCCAACCGCGCACCGAATGCGACCTCACACAAAACGTAAAAGAAGACTCGACTTTTTTACGACCTACGGATTAAGCCGGTTTTACATCGGATCGATGCCAGTGGGACATTGCTTGAAATTGACCGGCGTCTACGATCACATTGCGGAGACAACGGACCGCGAGAGGCTTAACTGTAAGTTAGGGGCCTGTGTTCCTTCCGCCAAAGAAGCTCGGCAAAAACCCACGAAGCTCCGCGGCTGGTTTTAATGACTGAGCGTACAAGGGACTCCCAAGGCAAGAAACCCCGCTCGTCATCATTGTGCCCCCCGAAATCATTAAAGCATAAATCGTGTTTCGGTTCCGCGAGTTAATTAATCCGCGTCGAAAGTCGAAAGTGGTTCTAACGGCGCGGCCTCGAGAGAGGGTGTACATTTGATTTAGTCGGTAATCATCGCTGGAACTCCCGCGTGAATTTTTAATGTTGATGATGCCTCGTTAATGCTGAGCGTCAGTGCGAATTCATCGTGCTGGCTCGGGTTTTCCGCGAATGATCATTAATAATCAGGAATTAATGCGACGGCTAATGATACGGTCGTGGACATAATGAATGTAAGCCCGCCGTCAGGTTGAATGTTTAAAAAGCGGTGTTCCGGCATAGCTTCAGACGCAAAGGTATTATTCCGCAATACGGGAATTATAGCTCGTATGACACTTGCCCTCGAATATTAATAACAACGATCGTACGATAATAATTCCTAGCCAACTACATAATTAGCTTGTTGTGATCGAAGCAACGTGAAAACTGCTGGAAAAATACTTGCGAATGAAGTGGGTCAAACGGGTTAAATGCGCGACGACTTTAACTATTAGCATCGAAAGGAAGCAGCTGGACGGATTCGCAAGAGCATATCCCTTCACACAAGGTTGCCTACTTCGGCTTGAGCCGCTGACTATTGATTTTATAATTTTCCGTAATGTTACACGGCGATGATGTACCTCCGTCCTTCCGCACTGGAGTACCCGGCACGATATCGCGAAGAAGCGCTCGGCGAGGTTCGATCGTTAATCGGTGAGCGGAGTCTTATCCCGCGCAAGGATGACACGGATTCGAAGGAACGCGTGCAAGATCACACATCCACACGGGCCCACTTCCGCACCCACGTATACATTCGCGTACTCTATCTCCTCGCGTGACGATAGCACGGAATTACGCCTAGCGTCGGGAATAATGATTATCCACTTTCGAGGCTGCCGTGCACGCCGGCAATTTCCACTTTCGGATAACCGTAATCAGTGTTATTGTTCCCAATGAAAATAAACGGGTCTAATTTATCGTCGGCTAGCTGCTGCTCTGCCGATCGGCCGAGTCGAGCCGTGAAGTAGCGTGCGCGTGTTCACTGTCAGACGAGGTTCATTGAAAAAGGAGCCCACCGAGTGCAATCCCTTTCCTGAATGTGCGAACTACAAGCGCGGAGTTGGGAAATTCGAAACTTTCTTACTGCAGCGGCAGGAAGTCTAAATTGAATTTGCCAAATTAGCGGCAAGTATTACCCCTCGCTCGGAGAAACAATTGCCGAATTACTCTAGATTTCTCCGGCGAAATCTCGACGAGGGAAATTTAGGCGAGCGCGCTCGTAAAATCATTTGTCGGCATATTGAGCGATGGGAATATGCATGAGAGCCTTGCAGGCGAAAAAGGCTTGTTAATTGACAAATTCGAAAGGTCGAATCAACCCGCTCCAGACTCCCGGAACTCCACAATTCGAGGAGGCGTTGAAGGCGACTAATTACAGATTAGTGGAAGGGCGAAATCCGTGACGAAACTTTAATCGAACGTCTCGGGCTGTCTAAGGGAATGCTCTCCGTCGATCCCGAATTCTCCGAGGAGCATCCAGGAATTCCAACAGCGCAGAGTGTCTTGGCCGGGCGCCTTAATTGATGGGAGCAATGCATACTCAGCGAGCAATGCGAAAGACTATCTAAAACGCCACGAATCCACGCAGCTGTTCCTGTCATCCGCCAGCTTCGTCACCCGACACTTGGCCAATATTCAACTCTCCCATCACCAGGAATTCCGCTTAGAACGTACTACATGGAAAGCTTCACCGAGTCGCCTTTACACCTTGTTAAACTCCCATATGCCGCGCATAGGTGTACCCAAAGGTACGTACACTACCGGAACGATGTGAGCGTCGAAGTCGAAGCGAGTGCGCCGCGTCTGCGATCGGCCTACTCAATCCCCGACTATACTACTGGCTCCGGCAGTAGAGTTGCCGCGGCGAGGTCAGACAGCCGGCGCCCGTACGCACGTGCGTGCCAGTGCTTCACGGGCAGTCGATGCACACTCGAGCGGCTCGAGGCGTGCGTGTGTGACATTCACGTTGCTCGCGTGCACCTGCTCTGGCGCTCGGTGGTTTCTCTCACTCGGGCCAGTGGGATTGTGTAGGTAAGGGTGAGCGGCGCGTGAATGGTTGAATGGAGAGAAGAGCGAGGCGCGACGCCCGAGGTGCGACGATCCACTGAGGCAGCGTTATCGCGGACTACTAGCCCACTGGCCCTCATTTCTCTCTCTCTCGGCGCCCCTTCTTTCCGCCGGGCGCGTGTATCACCCCCCTGTGCTCTCGCTACGCAACCGCCACCCCTAAGCACCGCGGCACACACGCGCGCACACCGACAGGCCTCGTAAGGGCGCCCGCGCGCCCTCGCTTTAACGCGCGCACGAGGATGCACCGAGGGACGCAAGCGCGCCGCGACGCCCGGCCCACTCCTCTCTCTCTCTCTCTTTCTCGGGAGACGCGCATCACGGACACCTGTTCGCCACGCTGCCACCCGCGGCATCCTTCCGTCGAGGCCAAAACACCGCGACCTCACCCACGTACCCACGCAGACCTCATAATTCTTCGGCGAATTCGTGTACGCCCTTATCGCGCTGCTGCTGGGACTCCCCTCATGTTCTGTACTCTAATACTTCTCTGATATCACCGTGAAGTATTACGGCATTAGCCCAAACTTCCTGCCAAATACCTTTTTGGGAATTCCACGGCTGCTTTATTGGGGAATTTTCTGGGGATTTTGGATGCCGTTTGGAATTGGGGTGAGAGTGTTAGTAGGTAGCTTGCTCAGAATTTGTTAATTAGTCGATCGACCGGAAGATTATAGTTTGGAAAGAGCTTGAGGAATGTAAATCGTAAGAGGTTATCTCCTAACGAAATAACGGAAGAACAGTCTCGCAAGCTCCTTCGGCGTTACACGAATTCTCCTTTTATCCGGTAAACGGAAATTCCGGTGGAATGAGATGCCGGCGTTGTGTAATACAGAATGTTGGATCGCCCGGGAGAATGTTTCCGTAGCGAGGACGTAAATATTTAAAGAAGCCCCTTGTATTATGGAGGGAATACTCGAGGATGCGAGTATTGAAACATGACTTCTGCCGGTTATACCACGTCGGCTTCAGCTGCCTCGCTCGCCTCTCTGCTGCCAGGCCGCGAGAAAAATGGAAGGCGAAAATCTTCTCGATACGCACACAAAGCCCCCTGGCATTACAATGGATGCGGAGCGCCAGACTTTCTCCGATAAACACCCACCTCGCTTTTTGCCGTACAGATGAAATTGTGCGACTTAATTACTTCCTCGTGCAGCTTTCACGCGATTAACTAGTTGCCTAACGAGTAAACACGAGCTTCTGACAGTGTTACCTTGATATTGAAATATAATGTCCAGGAAGCGCACTGTATCACCAGCTATGAAGGAAGGGACTTAGGAGATACGCCGGCACAATGAAGCAGGAAAGAAGCTCTGTCAGTGATGTACGCGCTTCCCTGGATTCTACGTCACCGTATATGAAGATTGTGGTGTCAGGATATTTTTATCTATGCCACTTTAAGGTTGCAGGCTTGAATAGCTTTTCTTAGGGTCAATGTATATCGATGATGTGATAATATTAATTCAATTAATTAGGAATTAAAAAGGGTGGGCCGAAGCCATTTGGCTCCAAGTTTGAAGTGGCGAATCGATCGATCAGATATGTCTGACATCAACTGATAAAGGAATGGCACGCGGCTGATGTCCCTTGTCCAGTTCGCTTTGGCGCTCGCCTCGTCGGAGAACCCTTGGGATCCCTTTAACGTCACCGCCAGCCGAACCTTACCCAACTCAAAAGTGTAACTTAGAAGCCCACTAAATCTGACACTGCTTTCACTACATTTCCATACCACACCGCCTTCGGCTTTTCCTTATGCTGTTCAGTGGATAGTTTGATGCGAGAATTCAAGCTCGTCGATAATGACTTCCTGGAAGTTTTACAATTTTCCAGAATATATCAAATGAAATGGGGAACTCAACACTGCGTGGAAACCTGACTCGCTGAGTGCCATCGGGGAAATAAGAGGGAAATGCGCGATGGCTGTAAGCGACTGTAAAGCAGTCGTAAAGCAGTGGTAACCTGATCCGAAATATAGGGCCGTGCTCGCTTGTTTCTACGGTGTTGGTACACACTGATTTATACCGGAGCCTCGTGCTCTGCCGTTTCGGATCATTGCCGAGAAGAGAAAGGGCTGCTTCGCCGGAGAGGGATGGTCCCGGGGATCAACAACAATGATGTGCATGCAGAATCCAGCAGTTGGTGTCACCACTTTCGGAAGCGGCAGTTCCACGCTCTCGGAGAACAACTGCTAAAGCCGCACTTAAGCCGAGTTTCCGCGCGATCCGTCCGGAACTTCGTAAACCTATCAGCGATTCGTGATGTCCTCTACGTTCCATCCGCTCGACTGTGCAAGATCGTGCATCCATAGTTCCCACTTTGACTCGACAAGAGCATTGCAATTACCTCAGTGTATAATCTATCTTTTTCGGGGAATAAGTCGGAGAATTACATTGTTCTAATCTAGCAATGATGAACTATCGAGCAATTAGACGGCAATTCAGTGTGAGCACGCGCGGGAAGTTGGCGTGCGAGTGTCATTGGTGCCGGGCTATAAATAGCAGTGGAAATGGGTGCTTGCCGGGGATCAAGTTGAGTCTTATCAGAGTCCGATCGAATGTCGTGACACGCGACACGGTGCTCGAAACTACTCGGCTTCGGCTATCGGAAGCCGCGCGCCGCGCTCTCGGCGGCTGGTCCTCCTAAGGGTGGAATTTGCATAATGCGGCGGGATCGACGCGGCACCGGCGCCTGTTAAACATCGCGGAGAGTTCGATTTTCACTTGGCGGCTCTGTCTTCGCATCTCGAGAACCTGGAAGCCAAGGGAAGGACGAGGAGAAGAAACTCTATCAAGGGGGATATCTGCGAGCAGCTTGCATTATCGGTGAGTCTTTACCCCGCGCGCGCGCGCGCGCGCTTATGACCCAATTTCTGTCTGAGACAGGACTGCCGGGAGCGGAGGAGCTATCGATCATCGACTGCACTTAGATACCTCGGGTGAAAGGGCTGCTCCGCTCGCGAGGAAAGTAAATATTATGGCTGTGAGCCGGTTTTGCGGTGCATGGGTGGCCAGAAAGTGGATAGCCGCTTTCGGGCCACGAAACTGCCACCAAACTGTTCCAATATATATAAATATATGTACATACTACTACCACTTGGTGCGAGACTCTACCGAAGCTCCCGACTGGGAGCAAAGCCTGAGCCGGACTTTTCCAACCCCTCCGACATTCTGACCCGCCGGCACGCAGAAGTTAGTGACCCGGGCCTCGGACTGCACTTGACACGGAGATCCCTTAAACACGTGATCGTATCAGAAAAATTATGTTACGGTTACTGATATCCTCCCTCTCTCTCTCCTTCTCTCCTCCTCTCTGTCGTTCTCTCGCTCCCTCTGCTCCGGGATTTGGGTCACGTAGGTACGGCAAGTGCTCGGCTTCTCTGCGAGCCCTTCGACATTTCGTGGAAATCCTGGCCATCGGCGATCAACCGCTCCATCCCGCCTCGCCTTTGATTCCCACCGGCAGGCCGACATGCCGAATGATAGCGATCCGATATAGTCGCCCCGCTAGAAATCTCTCCGGGAAACACTCCGCCCAAGACCGAATTAATCCCGACTGCTCTCCCAGATATATAGATATAACCGAGCGACGAAATTTATTGTTTCGCGTGGATTGGCCGAGCGGAGTATAATTCAGGATCAACTCTAACGGATTACAGTCGAAACGGAGTGCCAAGGCTTGCTGGCCGCGCCGGGAGGAAATCAAGTTGGTCTGACAAATGGACAAAAGTGACAACTGAATCTGATGGATGCTTACTACTTCGGTCCCGTAGATGCCCCTTTTTACAGCAGACTCTCAATAGTGTTAAATGCGATTTTCACATGAAGAGAGAGAGAGGGAGTGCTATTAGTCCCAGCCAGGTTCAGTCGCACGTGCAACAAGTTCGCCCTCGGAATACTGGGAGCGGCGTTAAGCGATGCCTTTTGAATTCCTTCGCTCTCGCGGGCGATCCTCTTTTTTCATTAGAGCTGATTTAATTAGGGTAAAAGCGCTCCCGCCCTCTGTAGAACAAACAGCCGAGCGTAAAAGCTGCGACACCACCCCTTCCTGCCGCTCTTTCCCGGAACCCGCTGCCTTTCGCCGTCTGCGTTTCCCCGGGAATATAATCAGCCTAATGCGAACCCCCGCGAATTTCGATGATGGTGCAATTACAGGAAGCCTCTGCCAATTTTCTTCTTAATGTGATTTATTTGGGAACTCGCGGTCATGGCTTCGTATGCGAATCTCTTGGCAGTGAGGGACTGGATAGGTCGGTTGGCGAATACTCAAGCATTTTGCGATGGTGGTACATTGGATAGTCGAAGAGAAGATGATTCGGGACGATCATTCAAAGTACCTAGCGACTATCGTCGAAGCGATTTTCATGGTCCAGTTGGATTCATATAGAGGGTTCCTTGCGGAATTCATCGGGTATCTACGGGGGGAATGCTAATGCTCGCAAGTAAGTTTAACGCCTTCTCGGCGAGACGTTATGACGCGGAACACGGTACTTCCATTACTTAGCTATGGCAGTGCACGCAGCCGCGGCATCCTGTCTGCCTGCATCGGCCAAATCAGAATTGATCAAAACTGATATGACAGATCGGTCAATTTTCCCGATGCGCATTGCCAGCCTCGTAACTCTCACTTCGACACTTTGAGAAATCGCCACCGCGGGAGTACGCGGACGCCGTTGCCACTGGCGCTGTCAATGATGGCAGCGAAATTTGATTTTATGATCGGTGCGATTGGAAGAGTGACACTCGGAGGAGTACAGGGCGCGCTAGGATCCGAATTTCGTTCTTGCGTTACACAGTCGGCGTATGTGTCCCCTTTCCCCCAGATTTCCCAGCGGAGGCGTTTATCGCCAATTGACGAAATCCGGCACTCGTCTTGGAAGGATTACGAGGATGCCGGAGTCTCTTCCTGACAGATAATCGATCGAGGGTCCTCCCCGAGTGATTCGCTCAAGCCGAAAAATCCCCTTTCCAGCCTCGAATCCGCTCGACTTCCTCTCGCATCTCATGCCCGCGGTCCGCACACACGTGCCTTAAGAATCCCGAGGCCGAACTGCCCAGTGGATTCGCCCATTATTTCAGTGTCTCGCTTTACGAATTAATTACAGGGTTCGTCCTGCGTAATCGCAGCAGACCAATTTAACTAGCACGGCCTCCCCTAATTTCCTGCAGCGGCCGCCACTGGCCCCGGAAATCCTTGACCGAGGTTCCCATTGTTCTGCGACAGGCGTCAGTTTCTATATAAAATAGCTCGCCTTCCTGTGTTAATATTAGCCAAGTTCAACTCCTGTTTCTAAACACCATTCCTTCCTCCGGCGCCGACAGTGAATTACTGTTACACAGTGAATGGTTCCCTTCGGCCAGGGGAGTATATCGGCTTTATTATTTTTCATGTCCGTCAGGGAAAGAGGGATGGTCGCCGGGAGACAGGAATAGCCCGTAAACTGCCATTACGAGCCGAAATTTCATCGCGGCAAACTTGGAGCGCATCGTTATGCAGCCGGCACCGCGAGAGCCCGGCATCGGCTCGATTTAAGCGTCGGGTCACGTTGGAATACTTCATTTCCGCGGCCGTCTGCAACACGTAGAGCGAGAGAGCGAAGGAAAGCCCGATCTTTCGCCGAGTCACCGGGAGTTGGGCGAATTCAATAAATTTCCTTTTTCCCGATCGAGCGATATCGATGTCAGTGGGAGGGAAGTGATCTGCACTCGAGAAGGAGGTCAGCCTGGCTAAATTATCCGGCGGCGTCGCCCGCCTAATACGTGTCATCGAGATTCTAATTTGAACCTGGCGACACCGTTCCAGTGGGTGGGCAGGTGAGCGAGCGTCGGCCGCGTTCGTGGGCCGAAACATGTGCGAAATAGCCGCGGGTTTTCGTCCTGGCACGATGAATTCCTCATCAATCATCCACCGGGCCGGGTTGGGCTTGGTCGCCGTGCCTTTTTCGGAAGTGCGCGCCCGCCGATTGGGAGACTATTTTCAGGACGACATTTCCCGCCCACCCTCGCCGCTCGTCGAGGACCTCGTTCGAGCAACGAGTTATTAGCGCTGGAGGATCGAATGGGCAAAGTGCATCCATCGACCTGGGAAAAAGCTGGTGCTCCCGATGTAAAAAGCTGCCTTGTTACTGCGAAATATCTGATAATTACGATGCGCCCGGGGTAAATTTAACTCATCGAGCAAGCCTTCCCTATATCTCCCTCTCTCCCTCTCGTTCTCTCTACTTCCCCGCCTTATTTCGCGGCGGCAGTTCCGAAACTTTCCGCATCGCGTTCCAACATTTAAACCTCGTTAATTCCTACCCCGATGGCTTATGCTCCCCAGTTTCACTGGCGATCCAATTTTAACTCAGGGTAATACTTGCGATTAAGAACAACATTCCCCCTCATATTCTTGAGTGGAAATCTTAAGCCTTTGCTGAATTTTTAATACTAGCATAAGTCGTTTCGTGTCTTCAGTTCTTCCGGTGAAGTCACGATACTGAAGAAAGTGCGGAGGAACCTGAGTTGCGAGACTACTCGAAAGCGATTTAACTAGCGTCGCAATGGGAAACGAGCAAAAAGGTGTGCAACCAGGGCGGTAAGTGAGAATTGTTTCGAACTCGATTACCCCACGGAATGATAGAGCATAGACCGATAATTGAAGCGAGATCTCGATGGGATAGCATTCCCGACCTCTGGCTCCATGGATCGGCGACAATCGTTTTCTATGTATCGATCCTCCACCTCCAAACTAATTGTCCGGAAAGCTTAGTCCTGAACTAATGTGATGCATAAATCAAAAATAACTGCCGATCGAGTCGCCCTATCATTAGATTATCTCCGAACTAGGATCTATGAAAATAGAGTATTTGTGAACTCGAATAATCTAGTCCATTCATCCCTGCCCTTTGAAATTATAGGTCAGAATTTTGATATCCTGCAAGGAACACACTGTTCATTTCCTTCTGAATAAACAGTGGCTCCCGATCATTTCTACCCTCATTATTTCTAGTTGGAAAGGAGGATAGCGTTCGCTATCCAAGCTTTCCCAGGAATGCTGGTAGCGGCACCTTTCGGAGCAGCAGAGAACGTTCTCGCACTACGTTCAATATCAATTTTATCAACCCCCACTCGAGAAATAGTGAGGCGGATAACTTGGAATCAGCACTTTACCATCAAATTTGATTATTTTATTGATTTTACCGCAGACGAGTAACACCTTACCCACCATAGCTACCAGCGACCGTTCGCCAGTAGATATTACCCGCGATAGGTCAGACGCTTGAGCTAACAGTCGGCAGCAATCACTCCATTTCCAACTTTGTCATCAGACAGCAAATGATATCAACGAAAACTATCTTTTGCCTCTTTCCTATCGCAGATAGGAGATCTCCCAAGAGCTCCTATAGGTCTCTAAAGCGATTTCTCACTGTCGGCTTGTTTAACTTTAAAGTCAAACAAATTGCGACCCGTGTGACGCATCTACGCAAATGACTTTTTTAATCTTCACCGAAGAGAAAGTGTGTTTTAAAAAGAATTCGGATTAATAACGGCATATTCCATTAGACCCATCACTTTAAGTGCCATTAAGTCGTTATTAAAAAAGGGTGGCTCAAACAATTATACAGCAAGAAATGCTTGAGGGTTCACCTCAGTGTAGTAAAGATATCGATCAGACATCGGTGAAAATCGTAATCGCGGCCATCAAGGTATTCGCCCCGAAATTGGCCTGGTCCCAGGGGAGGCAGCTGGTGAGGCTCATTCTCCGATCTCTTACGGCGGTCTCGCGGGGCATTTTCTGATTAGTTACAACGAAAGGTATGCGATAAGGATGAAAAGTATCGATCAGGCGCCAGTGGCGGCGATCTGTAATTTCTTTGAACGCCTCTAGCAGGCCACTCGGCCTGAGTGTCAACACAGAGCGGTATCGTGGCCAGCGGAGCCCAATGTCATTTCCTTTGACACACATATACTCAGAATAAGTGAGCGGAAAATGGGATTAAACGGGACAATCGAACCACCGAAAAATTACGAATACTCGGCCAACCGAGCGGGGAACGATCCGGCTAGTCATTCGCGTGATAGATCTTGCAGGAACTACCTGTTCCCTGTGCGAAGTCCTTCTGTTCTTGGTGTCGCCGAAGAGAAGCCGATCCAAAGGTCGACGAGCCCTTCTCGAGGCAGGATGATCAAGTATAGTGAGTCTCATTGGAAGCAAGATGCAATCTCGTGTCGAATTACGTGTGAAGAGGCAAAAAGTGATCTCATTGTGTTTGCAGAAAGCCAGAAACGTTTTATTCTCGGTGTGAAGAAGTGGTTCAGAAGATACTGTGAGACCACGACGCTCCATGGCTTTCGATACATCACCGCGTTCAGACCGTCGATGCTGGAGAGCACCTTCTGGTTCCTGGTAAGTCTTACTCTCAAAATTATAATAATCATATAAACATAAATACTGCGCAAATCAATTGATTTACGTTGATTTGGTCTTGGACATTTCTTACAATTTCAAAAACAGTCAACTTTAGTTACTTTATGCATAAAGTAGCCGATCGTCATCCCCTCGATTTCCCGTACAGATCTCCGCATCCGCAATGATCTTCTGCGTGATCCTGATGCTGCGCCTGTGGAACAACTTCTCGAACAACCCGACCGTGACGGTGATCGACTTTTCCAGCCCCATCTCGACGATGCCTTTCCCGGCGGTGACGATATGCAACAACAACAAGGTGTACAAGCCCCACGCCGATGTTATCGCCGAGCAATTGTGAGTCACCGTTTTCTTTCAAGTCTACACTACAGCATCTTATCATTCCGGCTTAATCAATTAACGAGAAAACTTTAGTCGCTCGCTCCGACGCGGCGGCCGATCGTTCTCCCGACGTCGAACTCGACCCGCCACCGATAATTTCGCATTTATATTCATCAGCTTTCGACGCATCCTTAATGGCACACGCGTATACAAATATATATCCTTTTCGGTGAAATCCCAAGGCAGGCTCCGCTCGCCTGTTGGTTTTCCATTGATATGCATTAATTTTTTTTTTCTCCCGCCATTGTGCCGACCGACGTCCCCGTAATTGCGTTGCCATTTCACCTTTTTTTCGCTTATCCGGCCAATCCTTTCTGCGCGCGCGGAGAATGGATTAACCCTTGGGCTTCTGGCACAAAGGTCCTGCGAGGCCGAGCGGAGTGTATGCGTGGCCGCTAGGACATCTCACTCATGAAAGATTCAGCGTTAAGAATGTGGCCTCCTTATTAGGTCGCGATACGGCTTCGACGACAATATGAGCAACAAGCTGTTCTCCTCGCTGATGAAGCTGATACGTCCGGACACAATCGAGATCGATAATGCTACGGCAACGTGGGCCCTCGACATTCTTGGTCTCACCGTTGACAAACTCATGTACAAGGTGAAAGATGCACAGGACTTCTCTATCTCCGATGCTTCTTCGCGAGCTCGCACTTGCGAGCTCCTTTATCCTTCACCCCGTTTCCCTTGCACTCGCTCTCGTTAAATAATGCCCGCGGTAACAGCTCTGCCCTTTCCTGCCCCAGCTAATGCAGCCGTGCAGCTCGCTCCTGGTGAGATGCGCTTGGCTCGGCCAACTTTACGACTGCAGCAAGATTTTCAAAACAGTCAAGTCGAACGAGGGATTCTGCTGCGGATTTAATTACCATTACGATCTCTCCAATAGATACCTGTAATTCGCCTTAGTCACTTTTATGAAAGTCTAGCATCCCGGAAATCAAATAGTTCTAAAGTTAGCACTGTCAACAGATATAATAGTACTCTGAAGAACCTGACGTCTGCAGAAGATAACCCACATCCTTTAAACCAGAGCGGTTCCTTGCCAGGCGTTGACAGTATTCTGGTAATTTTTTCAATTAATAATCTTTTTTCGATTTTCTCTCAATTATCGCCAATCTATAAATATGTCTATTGTCAACCGTGGTATTCAGAACGTCCCCGGCGCGGGTCGAGATGTGGGACTCTCGGTGGCACTGAACGTCGAGGGCGACAAATACAAGAGCTCGGTGCGCCAGTACATCGGGGCGACGGTGCTCATACACGACGCCCTTGATTACCCGGATATCGGTGCAATAGCGACGTCCGTTCTGCCGGGACACATGCTGGCAGTGGCCGTCGGCGGTACCGGCATCGAAAGCTCCCCGGACTTACGCAGCATCTCTCTTGCGAAGCGGATGTGTCTCTTCGACGGCGAGGTATTTCCTCCGCAGCGTAAATTCCTCTTCCATCCTTTCAAGCTTAACTTCACGCGTAATGAACGCGAAGAATTCGAGGGGACGGGCCGAAGGATCAGCGGCACGGATTACGCGCAACAAGTGATATGACTCGGTTATTGATCACTTCCAGTCCAGTACTTAATGGCCGCACCGATAATAACCGAGGCAGACCGGCAGCCACACGCGTGGGTGGCGCATCAATGAACTAGTATCACCTGCCGACATATTTAACCGTACCGTTCCTGGCACGCTCCCCCACTCATTATATAGACGCTTCTCGTATTTTTAATACGCTTTTAACATTTTAAGCGGCGACTTTGTTGAAACTGTTTATTAGCGATATTTTTGTGGCAATAAACGTGTCAGCTGAGTATAAATGAAAATATTAATTGGCAGCCGACGGAATATGGAAGTAATTGAGAATATTTTCTTGATATAATAGTACATCTCCCGTGGCGATTCGCAGATGGACGCAGGGAATTACAGCTACCAAACCTGCCTTTCGGAATGTTTGCATAAGAGGGTGCGAAGTTACTGCGACTGCCTGCCATTCTTTTATCCACAAAAGCGTGCGTATTGAAGGATTAAGGTTTATATATGCAACTCGAATTAGTATTTTTTCCATGACAGACCCAAGCACGAGGACTTGCTACCTAACAGATATAGCCTGCATTCTTGCACGCAGACGTAAGTAACTTTATTTCGTTCCTTGGAAGTTTAATTAGGATTTGTCGGACTTAACTAAGTTTTTTTATAACAGAGCGAGCAACAGTTGACGTGGTGGAGGAAGATCAGTGCGATTGCCTGCCACAATGTAGTGACAAGACATACGACGTCACCGCGGAGTCCATAAAGACCGACAATATTGGATTCGAATCGCAAATAACGTGAGCCCCGAGAAATATTCTATTTTTAAAAAATAAAATGCCTCGCTCCATTGGATCTCTTCCAGGCGAAACTTAACTTCAGGAGACATATCATTCGTCTACGTGTACTTCCGGGACGGCACTTACCTGATGTACCGCAGGCAAAGTATCATGGGCTGGGACAGTCTTCTCGGTAAGGAAGAGGCAAACAAAGTTAAAGAAAACAGAGCGGGGGAGTCACCGGCCGAAACTATTTCCCTACCGCGATGGCTTAACTGGCTAATAAGGTAGAACGGCGATGGGGGCCGAAATAAAATTCCCGAGACTTCGTTAGGAAGCGGCGAGGGTCGAAAGTTTGTCGGGAAAAGAATTCGGGAGAAAACAGAGAGGAAACGAAAGTTGCCGAGGGTAGAGCCACCTCGAAACTTTGCCCCTGATTTCAGAGACGGATTCGAATCCCTAATTAAGCCCCGGGTCTACACGTCGCCCTGATTCCCCAAATAAAACAGCCCCCAAAATCGTTACAATAACATTCAGCTTTGGCTAACCGAATTCCCACGCGGGCAAAAGTAACTTTGGCAGGTTAATGTAATTCGGATAACACAGTTATGACTGGCATGTCAAGTTCGACGGAGGAAAATACTCTCTGAAATCACGATCAACCAAAACGTGCCTCTGACTCCGCGAGCTTAATGCATCGGCCGACACGCGATACGCTTTTCCCTAATGTTTCCGGTGGAAAAACTTGCAGCTTCCTTCGGCGGTATCTTCGGGCTGTGCCTGGGAGGTTCGGTGATAAGCCTGGTCGAGTTCTTCTACCATCTCGCCCTGGAGTTCTTCGACCTTCGCAAGCGGAAGCAGGAGCAATCGCGTAAAAGCTTCCCGCCAGCCTCGAAGATGTTCCTATCGGCGCCCCCCAAGGAATCCTTCAAGGAGGAGAGCTTCTCCGCGCGCAACGATAACCGGCTGTTTCTCCTGTGGAACGAGAACCTTCATCATCGAGTCCCGAAGAGGTCCGGCAATGGTAGCATCAAGTGGGACTCTAATATTTAAGGCTCCCTTTCGACCTCACTTTCTCTCTTATCTTAAAATAAGGACAGGCTGCTTTCGCTCCAAGGAAGACCGCTTACTCCAGTACGAAAAGATCACCACTTGTATAGTTAGACATAGAATAGTTACAACTACGCGATAAATGTTACAAGTATGTACTCGGTTGCTCTGTATTAGAAATGAACCTCAATCTGTTACAATCACTAAGTTCTCTCGCCGGCCCCGTCGGCGTCAACCCAGGCAGAGTTCATTGTTGAAGATGTCATTGCACTCGGTCTGCGGCCTGAGGGTGGTCGCATTGCCGCAGGGGCCGCAGCCTCTACCCTTCACGGCGAGCGGCTCGTTCCCGCTGAAGAGACACTTGAGATGCAAGATGAAGTCCCGGCTGAGCAGACAGTAGAGCACGAAATTGGCCGAGCTGGCAATAGCGTTGAGGAGAGTGGCGAGCATGCGGAAGCTGGATCATCACGGAAGTCAAGATAAATCAATCGCCGATAGAGAAAGAAGCTTTAGTCTCGGAGAGTAGACCGTGTACCTTTCCATGAAGGTCTCCTTCACCTTCCGGGGGTCGCCGCCGTAGAGGAGGCTGACGGCACTGCGTCGCGACGCCAAGTGCGTCGGCACTTCACCCACCAGGAAGACGAGGACGATGCCGACCAGCATGATAGTCAACCGGGCTTGAGACTGCGAGGGAAGGCCCGCCCGAGATAAAACGACTTCAGTCCCAGGGAGACAAAGAGCCAGTGGAGGACGTATCAAGTCGTATCAAGGGTGCGCGAGTTCCCTTTGAAACCTCGCGTAATTCGAATGTGTGTCACGAGGAACCACCGCGATTAGGGCCGAGACAAGCTAATACGCTCGATTCTCTGGGCATTCGTCAGATAGCAGCCACGGCTAGATATGCAGGGTGATTCACTTGCCTGGGGAATACTAATCACAAATATAGATTGCGATGAATCACACTATAGATTATCTTCTGCGTATTGTTATTGTATTAGTAACTAGAGTACACCCTTGGGCCACTCAGTTCTTTTAGAATCTTAGTTTCTAGGCTCAAACCGGTTCATTATGAAAGATTCGACCAAATTGGGGAACCTTGAAAATGTGGTCTTATCGATTTATCCACATTTTTCTCAACACGCCTTCAATATTTTATGATAGTTTAAACACTAGAACTAAGATTCGACGCGGAATTAGTCGACCGTAAGCCGCAATTATGTCGTATGGAGGATATTTTCAAAAACCCTGAAAAAAATCACTAAACAGTCATCATGATCCCAAGCGAAGTGAATCATCCTGTATACGTGATTGGAATAATCAGCCCCGACCCTCCACTTTCTCCGAAGTGTAACAGACAAAGCGAGCGAATCTCGTTCAATTTCCGACCAGCTTATTTCGTTACCTTCAAGCGATTACCCTCGCGGATACACTTCCTCTGCATCAGTAACTGACGTCGCCTCAGCGTTCTTCGCACCGACTGACACATGATCGCGTTGGCAACGAGCAGGAAGCAGGCGGGTACCAGGCCGAACAGGGCGAACTGCATCCAATTCTGGCAATTATACAATCTGAAAAATGCCAGCGAGAGCTCAAGCTTTCAAGCGTGCGCTTTTAGCATCGGCGATGGGATCGGACACGGAGGAATATCGAAAAGAGAGCGGATCGATGCCGAGGGTTGCGATAGAGGCGATGGAGTTGCGAGAGATTTCGCAGTGACTGGAGAGCTGGCCTCCGCCTCCTGATGACTCGGTAATGATTTCGAGATAGCGGATATACGCGGGAGCAGACTCGAACAATCGAATTATCGGCTACTGTCGGATAACGATAATCGTGTGAGCCTACAGGAAGAAGCGGGGCGTAACACTGATCGCCGGCACGTTTTCCAATCGTTCTCCGAGCGAGGACACGAGCGGCCGCTCCACCCCTCGTCCGATGGCTACGATTACCGATACCAATCTCCCGTTCTTACCGTCATTTTATCTCGGTTAGAATAAATGATGCCTCCACCCTGTATCTATGTATCTCCGGCACGAACTCCGCTCCCTTAAGTACTGATTAAAGCGAAATGGATGTCCTGACTTGGTAATTAGTTCGGGGCAACTTTGAGGACCTCTTTCGCTCCCGCTTGCGGACTCACCGTGAGTGAAAGAAGCGCGTGGTGACAAGCTCTCCTCGCTCGTTGTACGTGTAGATGAAGCAGTACGGCAGGTTGATCAAAGTCGCGAAGAGACCGGAGAAGATCATCATTTTCCGGGCGACCCGCTGGTCGCAGAACTTGGGCGGCTTGCATCTCGGCAGGCTGTGGTGTGTGCGATGATCGGCGTGAGGCGGGGGACAAAACATCCTGTTTAAACTTTCGAGCTTTGCGGGGTAGGAAGGGACGAGGGACGGGGAGAGTTCCCCCTTAATTATCTGGCGGGTGGTAGTTAAGAGAAAATGGGGAGAAGAGGGAGGCCCTTCAGCTTTCGTTATATGCTCGCCGCTAATAGGGGGAATTTCTCTTGGAGCCTCGCTATATTCACCTGCAGACAATCACGAGTCTGTCGACGGTGACACACACAGCCGCCCAGACGGTGATGTTCGACGAGACCGAGCCCACCGGCAGGTGGACGAATGCGTCGTACTCGAGCCATCCGGACTTGCACCAGAAAATCCCTCGCGCCAGCCCGGAGAAGATGAGCAGGGCGCACGTGACCAAATCAGCGCCGGCTAGAACTGGAGAAAGAAGCTCGATTTACCATCCCGGCCTCGTTAGCCCGGCACCTTTCGCTTTAACGAACGCCGATTCAATTAGAGCCTCTATCCAATCGACCCTCTCCCATTAATTACCGACGTAACTACCTCGAGGATCACGCGCGGTCGATGTCCCCAATAAATATTTCCTGGCTGGTGTAAGTGATCGCCACCTACTTGGCTCGCGCGTCACCAGTCTACACTCTACATAGACTGCAGCCTCGAATTTGCTCGTTTACTCGGAGGCGAAAGGTGAGAAGCAAGTGCTGCTGAAAATTTACCGAGCTCTCCCAGCACGGCGCAATGTCATAGCTGCTCTAATAGATCCGGAAAATGCTCCGACGGGATTTACGGGCGTTCGAGGAGGTGTGGTATCATTATTCGTGGCGCGAATATCGTATCTACTACACCGTCGCACTCCATTCGCGGAAGCGAGCGCTCGCGCGACTTAATATGAATGCAAATGCCACAAGCGCGCTGTGAAAGCAAGCTGCGGGCAAGACCCACCGCGATTTTCCGGGTAAGCTGGAAATATGCTAATTAGTTAATAGTTCCGCGGTTGGTTCAGTAGCGAGTACTAGATAAGGGTGAGCTAATACCAAGCACTCATCGGATCATGGAAATCGAATTGGTACCAGCGAGATAGGTGAAGGTCGAAGCTTTCAAGTTCCTTTTGCTGAGAACAGCGAGGATCAGTGCGTTCCCAATGATGCCCAGGGTAGAGACTATGGGGATGATGAAGCTGTACACGATGATGCTGGTGTGTGTCGGCTCGGCTATCCAGAGACTGCTGCTGTTCACCTGCCTGAAGGGGTACTTGAACGATTTCGTGGCCGCGAAGGGATTCTCACTGTCCTTCGCTAAGGATCTGCGGAAAATGTTAAAAAACAATCGTTTGTAGATCGAGAACGACACCAGGTCCCGCGAAATGTGTGTTCTGGATTTTGAAATCCTTACCTCCTACACATCACCGTCACTTCCTCCGGAAAAGGCGTGTAGAGATTACCCACGTGGACTTTCGTGTCATTGCGATCCGCGTGCACTCCGAATTCCCGTGCCATCGGGAAGCCGAGAGGACTCAAAACTGTCGGAAGAGAAAGCCGAGGATTTTCGACAGTCGCGCACTCGTCACGCCGGTAGGCTTTCTGTGACAAATCGGGAAATCGAGTGGCCGAGTGGCCACGCGATCAATCCTAAATCTTGAATGGCATGTGGGCGCCAGATTAGATAGGCGGCTAATGATACGCCGGTGATCCTGGCCAAGTTTTAGAATCACGCCCCCGATAATTATCCGGTAATGACGTTATGAGTTTTTCTAGGGACTCGCGGACGCCTCGCGCATACTGAGAATAAAGGGCTTGGGTAATCCAGGCACGTCTGACCGGCTGCCAGCGAGAAAACCGCCGGGACCATTGTCACCAGTAATATCTTTTCCCTTTTCCGGCTGACGGGGCACGCGAGAGGTTCAGCCAGTTCCTGTCAAATCGGGATTGGTCGCGATGTCGTTAAAATGGCACTTACCTGCGGGTTCTATTGACGTCTCGGAAAGGTGCTTTCAATTCTGCCCGATCCTTCTTCTGCTTGACTTTTTTGCTCCGCCGAAAATCAAAGCTTTCCCGATTTACTGTTCACCGAGAGTGATACGTTACTCTGTCAAAGTTTCCACATTGAAATGTGATTCTTTAGTACCACTTCTCTTGAATTTCAATCTCCTTCCATGCACTAGGATCCCACACCGAGAATAGAATCGCGATTACAATAACAAAGTGTTATTGTTGAACGAACTGAGTTACGGTCTGGCGTCGACTGTGTACGTACCTGGAGCGAGCGAGCGCCAGAGGAAATCTGACAGAAGCCTAGCTCACCGAATTTCATTGGCGCGGTGCTCGCAGATAAATCGGAGATAATGTTCGAGCAAATATTACCAAGGGTACGTGGAAGCGATAGGACGTGTTAGTCCAACCACATCCGTTTCCCGCAATCATTAATCAGGAGCGCACACCGAGCGCTCCCACTGTTCCTTTCCAATTACGACGCCGTGCCATCTGAGAACGACGCCGCGCGCTATTTCTAACGACCCAACAAATGAGTATTAACCGGGGACCGCAACAATGTCGCGGGCTTTCGCCGGAAATTGGGCTGAAAATTAGCCGACGGCTGCTTGACGTCTTTAACTCGATTAGCCACCCAGTTTGACAGGGGGTGGAATTAAGCTGGGAGGCTGGCTCAGGGGGGAGGACTGTTTGGCGGAAATGAGGGGCGATGGGGCCGGTTAGGCATATCGGGTCTTAATAATTTTGCGCGCTTTAACCGAGCGAGCTTTCCATGTATCCATGGAAACAGAAGCGCGATAACCCATTATCGATCGTCTCGCTTCCGAGAGGCTTTCGTTCGCCGCCGCCGCCGCCGCCGGGCGAAATTAATACCCGGCGAAATTTTGGCCCCTCGCACTGCTATCACAATAGCACTCGTCGGCCACAAAGGCCGGCGCAAGCCGCCCGGAAGAATTTTATATCACACAACCTTTTCCCAGACTAATTTCACAGATGAGATTCATGCAAAAGCTCGCCCAGCATCCGATTAGATGCACGAGTCTCCCTAGTTTTTCACATTGCCTCGTGTAATTGAATCTTCAAACTGCCGGCATTGAATTTCGAGGGAAAGATGGGGTAGGAAGTCGAGCAATTTGCGGGAAACTCGTTCGATGGGAAATGTTTGAAAAACTACTGTCCAGTGCATGGTGCGTCCGACGGCATCGGTGAAAGGGAGATCGATTCGGTAATGTCGTGGTGTGGCGCACACGCTGCAACTGCGTGAACGGCGCTCGATCGCTTCCGGCGGTAATTAAAGTTTTAATGAAAAGCCACCGTTTATTGGCAACTCACGGCGCAGGACAATTTGAACTTTCCCGCATTGGCGAGAGAGGTTTTGTTGCTTGATGCTTTTTTAGTCTTATGAATGCCGGATGTGTTTAATTGTACCAGCTGTTATGCTAGCTTGGTATTATACATTCCCGACTATCAGCAACGAGCTTTTCCATTAATTACAGAGTCCTCATCAATGCGAGGTTCAGTTTCAAAGTTTCTCGCCTGACATTCGTCGCATTGCTCGCTCTGCGACTTCCATGCATCTCGAACCTGTAATTTCCTCATGTATGAAAGTCTTAATCCCTCGAGGCGGATTGGGTGGAAATGAAGATCGACCTCGGCATTCGAGCGTAGCGTTGTGCTTTCGAGCAGCTTCACTTTGCACTTATCCGAGGCGCAAACTAGCCTGCTGCAACATTCCAGGGCGGTTCGATGCTTCGGCTGCAATTTATAAGTGTGTCCCGCGGGAGGATAAGACCTCTGTGGACCAGGGTACACGAGGACACAATAGAATCTCGCGGGAAAGCAATCTCTCGTTGCGCCATTAACCAGTCACCGCCGCGATCGATTCTCACTGGGACGTCTTTTCACTACGCATCCAGAATACTGAAATTCCAGCCTGCGCGAACTCCCAATTCGTTTCGAATCAGCCGACATTGCGTCGAGCAAATGATGTTATCTTGCACGATTGCGAAGATAAAGGGAAAGGGAGTTTGAGGGAGGAATGTTGGTTAAAGTTGCGGCCTCGATTGGAGAAGGGCGGTTTTGGGTGAATGGTCAGCAGCTCGTAAGTAAGAAATTTTCATGAGCACGCGAGGACTCCTGGCGTTATCTCGATCGTGTGTCAAAGGTGTCGGTGACACGCGCTACTTGGAGGCGAGAGGCCGAGGGTGGTGAGTCTAAAAATAAAGAGTCTATTGTCTTTGAGGGTCGGCCGTCGCCTCGTCCTCGTGGCAGACCCTCGAAAGGGCCAGTGATCTATGAATAGGCCTCAACGGGTTCTTCCCCCGCTTCCTTCAATTGAGCTCGTTCGACAGCCTCGATCAAAGACGGTTTCGATCACGATTCGGATCCCGCTGAGACTCGCAGATGCTCGGAAGAAGAAGGGGGGCGGAGCCAGGCGTCTCTTTAAATTCTTGAGGACAGTGTTCTCTCGCTGCGAGCTACTCGCGCGGCCGCCTTCGCTCTCGTCTCCTCGCCATCCGCTCGAGTTCCTAATTGAAACACGTCACGTTCTACGTCAATGAGACGAAGTGGTTAAAGCGGGATGGGGTGAGATGCACTCCCGAATATATATCCGTCGGCCCCGACCTCGCTCCGCTCCAACTTTTCAACTGCCACGCCGAATAACTCCTGACTGATTAGTCCCATTGTGCGAGGACGTCGAAGCTCCCCGGACGGACCTCGCGGAAATTCCGTCCGCGAGGTTGAAACAAAAATACGCCCTTCGCCGAACGTCCCCTCGAAAGCGTGCCGAGCACTCGGCGACGAGGAACGAGGAAGTGGATTAAACTCGGGGAATTCCTTTCGAAACTAATCCTCCGAATTAACTTCGCGCCGATCTCCAATGGAGAAACTAAGCGCTCCAGAGCCTTTCTTGTGTCCGGTTAGTCTCGGAAGATTTCATCAATTGTTCTCTCAAACACTGGTCCACCCTTTGGGGCAGATGATCTCGCGAGGGGAAAATGATTTGTAAGAACTTCGACTGTATTTTTACAGGCCTTTACCATTCCCACGCGCCTTTACAGGTTTCCTTGTTGCCCGGACATAAAGGGTAAGTTTTAATACCGCGTGCAAAAAGTTGATGAAAAACTGCGCTATTCTTCCCGATACAAGGATATCCAGTATAAGCGAGTGGGTAGCAGAAACTCCAGCGGCAAGCGTTGCGACGGTACAGAATGAATATCGCACACTCCCTCATTTGCAGCCTAAAACCCAGCGCACTCTGCTGGGATATTAAGCCGCGGATCTCCCAGAACTATTTCGCCTTTCGGCGACGAGTGCGGGCCTATCCCTGGGACATGTGTATGTGTAGGTAGCTGAAACGCTTATTAACTTGAGAGAAGCATCGCGAAGCCTTGGAGGCTTTATTAGCCCCATGGGGTGGAAATATTTGACTCGGCGGCAGCTAGATTTGCACAATTCCAGTCAACAATTTACGCATACGCATCACGCAACGCTCGTGCATATTGGCGGCAGGATGACGTGGGGAAAAAGCAAAATTCAGAGCCGACAGGGAAAACCAATTGATTTTACGAGCCCACATCGCCGCTATTTATAAACCTCGCCGAACGTTTTGCCTTTTTCCCAGCCATTTCTCGTCGAACCCGACGCTCCACGCCCTCTTCCGCCCATTTTTCTATCGGAACAACGAGAGGAGTTTCCCGAGAAGAAAAAAGGAACGATATCCTCCTGAAAAAACAGTTAATGCGATCTTTGTTGGAAGACGAGGTGAAAAAGGAGTGGGAAGAAAACCTCGTCAGAATTGAATCGTAAAGGAGTTATCGCCGTAACTGAAATCGCCGAGTCCTGGAGCGAGAGGCGACGGCAACTCTCAAGGGGGGACTTCGGTAATGATAAATTCAGTGGCTTTTTCTGACAGTACGACGCGCGAGCCTTTATCCAGACGCGGCAGGAAGGCGACCGCGAGAGAGAGCAACAAGTTAATCCGGAGAGCGAAGCTTCGGCAATTTCTTATTTGGTATTTCAACAGCAACCTCGTAGACTAATACTCTCGCGGAGACTCTTCCAGGATTGCGGACTGCAATATTTAATTTGCGGAGAAATCGTTATCCCACACGCGCGTACACGCGCATATAAACTCGGCTTGTTTTATCGGGCGAGTATTATCGTCGGCGGATCAGCAGTGCAATCGGGACAAACGGAAAGAACGAGATTAACAGGATGGCCGGGGCCCATCTGCCAATGGATTACCGGTTATCTCTCCATTTCTTACCAACGATTCGACACCCTCCCTTTATCAAAACACACAGCCGCGCGAGGCCAGTGTCAAAGCAGACTGTTGCGTTACAAGAAGTCATTTTCATCGCAACAATTAGGCGCAAAGTGTACTGGAGTGACGAGTCAGAGAGCCCGGTAACTAACAGGAAGCAATCGAGCGCACGCACGTCGATTACGCGGGGATCTGATAGGAAAACATCGACACGAACCTCGCTAATCCGCCGGCTCGACCTTGCCCGTTAAACCGGATATTTTTAACACCCCATCTCGGCTTCGAGTGCGGCGCGAGCGCGTGTAAAACAGCGCACAGGGACGTCCTCATCGTCGTCGCAGGTTGATCCTTTGACTTTATGATTAAACGGGTCTGTCGGCCGAGGAGGCGTGAAAAAAAAGTGAGAGTCAAAGTTCCCGGTTGTGTGTGCGTGTTACTGTCGCCTTACAGCTCATTAAACCCGCGCGGATGAGTAGCGGCGCGGGCTGTTATCCCCCCGGTTCATCCCCCTCGTGCCCTTGTTTCCCTCAGCGCGAGGGACACGTGGCGCGCTTTTGACAAGCGAACCTCGCCAGCAGCTTTCCTTCCACCGAGTCATCGCGCTTACATTACAGGGCCATTCTCCACGCAAGGGCGACCCTCGCCGGCGACAAATCTACCCGCCTGATAAACCCCGATCCTCGCTGCATTTTTCCGCCGGCCTCCGCGGAGGAATCATCGCCCGGGCGACCTCCAGCCCGACGGGGAAATCAGTTAGGCGTGAGAATCCGTCGGACTCGAGACACCCCATGGCCTCTAATTTATCGCGGCTCTTCCCGCCTGCGACAGGAGCATCGTCTGATTTATTCCCCGGCGCCTCACTCTCTCCTCGGCCGTTCTTTCTCCGTCGAAAGCTGCCTTCCGAGCTTTCTATTATCCGGCCCGGCCGCGCGGCCGGTTATCAAGCTCTGCTTACCCGTGACACTTTCGATCGCCAGGCTGAACACGGTGCGCCGTCTCCCCTTGATAACTCGCCGATTCGAAAGCGAGAGTGTTCCAGAGATACTCGCTCCCTATACATCCTTGTCCCGGCAGGTAACATTTCCTATTAATCTTATTTTCTCGTCGGAGCGGCCTCGCTAACCCTGCAATACGTCATCCTAAGCAGAGCTCTGCTCCGCGAAGAAGCAATTCCGATTGGTGTAATCCTTTCTTACAAGGTATTACCTCGAAGAACCGCGGAAAATTATCAGATATATCAATCCACTGTTAATCGACCATCAGTTATAAATGATAAACCTACAAGTGGCTATTAAAATTGATTTGAACTCGAAACACTTTTCATTGAATTATACGATTTATAGCGCGAAACGTGCGATTCGCGAATTCAACCGAGTAATTCGAATTCGTAAAGGATTGGGGACAGCGATTCGTACTAGGTCGGCTGGATGTACGATCAAACGGGTTATACATAAAGATTATGTCATTCTGGCAGCAATCGCGCATTCGACAATTTGGCATTGGCAGCGCGTGCCAGCGGGCGCGAGTAGTACGAGTCGGCCACTGGTCGGCCCAGTGGCAGTGGAAGCGGCTGCGGCGGTCAATTTTAAGAAGATATCGCCGTGGAGGCCCGCGGCCGCCGCGGCACTTTCAGGGGGTGAGTCACGCTTGCGCAAGGGCAACAAGCTGTGCCGGGATCAGAAACGACGCGCAACACAACCATGCGAGCCAGTCAGTTTTCGCCAGGGTCTCGTCGGGAAAAAAGAAAGCGCGCCGCCGCTCCTCCTCGCCGAGGAGTCTGCCGTGGGATCGCGTGGCTCCTGGCACATCCTTGGAGAGTCCCTCGACGGAGCCGGGCGTCGTCGCTGCTGCTGGTCGACTGAGGCGGTCCCTCCCGCCAGTCGAGTACGAGAAGCCGGATTCGATTTCACGTGGTGCTGCGAGAGCCGCGGATGCTGTGTCTTTGACCGGGAAGCCCTTCGATCCACCGATCGAAACCGCTGCGGGGAGTCTGTTTACTGTGACGAGTGGGAGAGTGTGCGGTCTCTCGCCTTCCTGCCGGAGGAGACGACGCACGTGTCGGATAAACCCCGTCGCCGCCGCTGTCTCACGCTTTCTCTCCCGGGAGACAGTTGATTCCGTCCTGCGAAGCGAAACGAGTGCTCGAATGGGGTGACAAAGCCGCTCCACTTATCCTGGAGAATTCATCGTTGGCATACGCAGATACTTGCTAGGCGGCAGTTCCAGTGACTATATGGCAACCCCCACTCTCGTGGAACATGACGAGGGTGTCGAGACAATTGTCAGAGAGGATTGCGGGAACCCGCCGCTGAGCGGATACCCCTCGAGCAACTTCCCCGACAAGTTCCAGGACTTCTTCACCGCCCTCACCGAGGACGGGGATCATCTGCCCAGTATGCTCGAGGACAAGCTCATACCGAGGTATGTACGCAGCTTTATTCAATTGGCAAACATCCGTCTAGAATCTAGGACAATCTCCGGCGAAGCTCCGCTGCTCGCACAATCATACCGAATGCGCCAAAGCCGGCTGCTCGCGAATTCGCTGCGATCGCGTTAAATGGTATGCGCCGGCATGCAGCCTCATTCGATTAATCTAATCAGATTACATTCGCGTGCCGGCATTATTTGCCAATCGTAAACATTCCGCCCGGTTGCGCCGGGCTCGTCGAATCAGTGCGCCACGTGCCGCGACTCTCGGGAAACTTATGTCCCCTGAGTGGTCACCGCCTCCCCGGGAAATAGCTCGCTCCCTTTGACCTCCAAGTTATGTATATGCATTCGGTGTATCGGCGCGCGGGGGAAAAGTCCAGGTTAGCTCGCGGAGAGCGAGCGTATGGGGAGCGTAGGTAGAAAGGGGATTTCACTAGGCAGAACGGGAAATAGCGGGACGCCGTAATACTTTAAGAGGCTTATCACCAGCTCCTGCTTCGATTTTACCAACCGCAATTCCGACGGTTCCAACTCCCATCGGACTTTTTTCTCCGGCCAGTAGCAATTAGTCCTCGTGATTGGCGGAGGGTGCCGTGTTGCCTTTGTGTACGCCGCCAGTCCCGTTCGAGGGAAAGTCGAAGGACGATCAATTATCGCGAACCGACGACCGAAACGGGTGATCGGAAACGCTCAAGCAATAGATGAGCTCCAAGAAAGTAATCCAGGCCGGTTACCTTCGATATTAACACTTTCACGTCGGATGACAGCAACGTGCGCCGCCAGGTTTTTACGTGCTTAGTAATGTGCGGTCGTGAAAGTGTTAATATTCCCCTTACTGACCTTCTGGAATCTCATGATTAACTGGTCGAGACAGCAACTGCGAGTCTCACTCGCCCAAGTTATACCGTAATAAGCGATTGTTTATGATGCACCTTACAATTCTGTATGTCTACGCATTTCCCGTCGGGAGCCATGGAGAAACTTCCAGCCATATTTTCGAAACTGAAGCTCCGCGGTAGTGCACCTTGCAAGACCGATCCGTTATCATTTGAATGAAAGTCTAAGAGCCATTTATCAAGTTGATAAATCGAATGCAGAATTGCTATTTGTACATAATTAGCTAGTAATTACCAAGAAGCATTTGCGACTGCGCCGGGGTAAAGGAATGATTAAAATTCCAATGGCAGAGGATAGTACTTTAAAAGAAAGTTGACTCGTAATTCCTACTTCAGATCCACTCGCTCCTAGTTAATCGGTCCCGGGACGATTATGCGGCATTAAGCGGGACGCAATTAAATCGACATAATTCGTCCCTCTCAGGATTCATTACTCCGCTTACTTAGTCCAACTCGGAGTGGAAGACTTTACCTCTTTACTCCTCTTACTCTTTGGCTCGCTTGAAATTGGAACTGCGCCTTCGCGAAGCCTTTAAACATCCCCGGCACAAGTAAGCTCCCACAGTCCGCGTCTTCTCGAGCGGCACACGACGTGGGTGCGTTCTTTATTCGTGGCTGGATGCTGCGGATCATGCACTACTGCTCGCAATTATTCTGGCAATCCCAGGTACGCGTGACACATCGGGCGTGTCTACGCACTGCGTTCATTTCCATTAGCTAAGTAAAGCTGGAAGCCATGGCTTCGCACTAAGTCGAGTGTAATGGGTTCACCCTCATTGTCACCGAATCCCGTAATCCCATTGGCTGGACGTATCGATCATCATTAATCACACGGCGATGTCCCAAAGACAGATTCCCTGTTTCACCTGTTATCACAGCTCGTCCACTATGATTCGACGCGTCGCGTCGACCGAGCAATGTGAATCGGTTCGCATCAATATTTCATCGTCTTCAGCTCGGAGAGCGTTCGCCTCGAGTATGCGTCTCTCGGGGCCGCTCTCTCCACGAATGCAGTCAACACTCTCTCGAGGAGACGAGTTGCATCGGTTATTTAACGCGACAGTAAATCCCGCACAAACATTGCCCTCGAATTCGTACAAGTGTGCGTTGCAATTGGGTGCGGAGCAGTGGCCTTTCCGAGCGAAGCCACTTCGGGCGGAAGAACTCGTTACTCTCAGACCTTCGAAGCTTCGAGCCTCGTTGCGCTGTTGCTGCGATACGTGACGGATAAATCAAACGCGAACGCTGCGAAATTGAATTGCTGATTTATCGGAAGCACGCGAGCGAGGAATCCATACATCAGGAGCGTCCAGTCGGTGCTCGTATTCCCCCGTTATACCTGAGTAACCAGGGAAATTATTGACGCGGGGAGTGCGAGGGGTTTGGCATGCTAGGGAGTGAAGATGCGATTGTGCCAATTGCGCCAGCCAATTATTACGGGTCCGACTTTTAAGTCACACTCGGAGTACAAAGCTGTCAAGGTTTACACGCGAGGCTAAAAGCTCTTCATCTGAGAGTAAGGTTCGATCCTCCGAGGCTCCAAATCTGATAGCTTTGTCTTCCGATCGCCGATAAAATCGGGCGGGGCCAATCGAGATCGCCTGTGTACATAATATTCGCCGAGTCTCCTTAGCGACGACTTGACCCGGTATTGGCATAAGTCCACCCAATTAGGGGTAAGGTCAGCGGATGAGAGAGGCGACTTTACTGGGTTCCACACGTCCCATCGACGTGCGACTCTCGGCCTGTCCTCGATCGGGCTGAAACAATATTCGCCGCAGGGACGTGTTGGCCCGGCGGCCACTCAGCCGACGTTTAAATTGCCCTCGCCCGTAGAGGGCCAATTATTTATTTTTGCCACCGGCAGCGAAACCAAGTGCTAAGTCATCGGCTCGATGCTAGTACTGTAGGAGCCGACTCTGCCTTTCAGGAATCAGGAGGCCTCGAACTCCGAGGCGGCCAAAGCCAGACGGTGGAGCAAGAGAGCCTTTCAAAGGCGCAGCAGCGAGGTCGAGGTTCGCCTACACCGAGCTGGCCTGGCCGGAGCCCAAGGTCACGCTTCCGTCGACGGCCCCAAGTCGCCGACGCCCTCACGTCGACGCAGTTCCAGCATCGCCGTCGCTAGACCCACCCCTGATCTGCACAGGTAATCAAGTCGAACATTAGGCCGACCCTAGCTCCGTGGGCGTCAGAGTAATCACGTTGGAACTGTGTATAATGGTCCCCTTGTCTAGTCGAAATGATGATCTTAAGACAATCTCTCTTAGGACAATGTTGCATTCTGCCTTTCTACCGCTCTGGTTTTTAGGGTATGTACATTGTCTTTACATTCCTCAGTACCCATAAAACTGCAATTGTACCCCAAGTTCAATTAATTCCGTTAGTTTTTGTTTACATGACCAGTTCGAACATTATACAATCGCATATTGCCCCATCACCCTTAGACCTTCTCCCGTAACTCAATATCCTAAATCTATCGTCTCGCTTTTATCACAACAGGTTCCTGCAAGCGGAAGCTGGACCATGGGGCCACTTATCCCCATCTCCGAGGAGTCCGACGAGGACGCCGGCCATAAGTCCCGGTACACTCTCCTCCTCGTCGCACCTGAGTCCTGGAGCAAGTCCCGGCGGTCCGAGCCCAACGAGTCCCGCGGGCCCAGGTGGCACAGGCACTCGAGTGACTGGCCCCAAGCAATATCGTGGCAGGACCAGCAGTATGCCTGCTGTTCCACGACACAGGGTAAGCTCTAGCCACACATCTCCATCTCGCTCTCCCTGTTTACGCACATCCCCTCGGTGTCAGCGAGCACGAGTTCATTAATATCCACGTGTACCACGTGCTCAACTCGGAAAGCCCGGCCGGGCTCTCGGCTAGCTGATCGATTCGAGGTGACAGGCCAGGGTTAATTCCAAGGGGTGCGCTCCGTATATGATTCTCCACCGCAAGATAATACCAGGGGGCGAGAATTTCATACACGGTCATCCCTCAGTATGTGGTCCGGCGGCCTCGTGAACTCGTTGACCTTGTTCGCCGACTCCCGCGGCCGGCCGTGAATGGCCGGCGCTATTTATAGACGCGTGCATGCGGCCGCCTCCTATCGAAATAAATTACCGATGCCAACCTAGCTGCTCCTCGGGTGTTTGTAAACACGCGGCTCACCACGTGGTTTTAGCATCGAGGGACTTTTAACACGCACGCCCTTTGCACGTGTCGCTCGTTGTCGCCTTCTGCGTGCTGGAGCAGGTGGAATTGGCGGGCGGTGACGTTGATTGTACAGCCGGCTGTCCATCGGACAGCACCGAGCGGGATGGACAGACGATGCCACTATAAATTACGGGGAAACGATCCCTGGGAAAGCGAACTGGTGTTCCATTCGGTTTATTCGATCTGGCCTATAAATCAGTGGCCGATTCGAATGCCCGCTGTAAACGAGCGGCGATAATTATTACGCAGCTATCGAGCTGGCAAGCTGATAGGCCCATCGGTCGTTGAGGATGCCACTTTGATCTAATTCGGTCGGACCTGTCGTGATTCGCACTCGCGCGCTGCCAGAGGAGATGCAGATTGGTGCGGTGGTATACAAAATGCTGGCATTGCCAAGCGAGCGTGTGCCATTCGCAAGCTCGTAATAGAACCGGTGGTAGTTGCCAGCGGGATCGATAATGGCACCGCGCTTCGTTAATTTCCTGGTCTATTGTTGCCGCGTGCCGAAATAGAGGCGTGTGAGCCGGTTGCGATTGCATTTGGGGAATGCGCTCGTGGTCAGTCGGCGCTTCGGTAGAATGCGGCCAATCGGGGTGGCATTCGCCGAAGAAGTCCCCGAGCGTCGGCTTCACTCTGGACCACTAAGAAATGGAGCACTAGTCATTTCGTGCTCTCACCGAGGACAAAGGTTCCTCTAATTGTTTGCCGCGCGCTCCCTTTACCAGGCAGTTCGTGCTCCCAGTCGGGAGAGGAATCTTTAAGTCGCACAATGTCAGGCTGAATTCGTGATGAGCCATAATGAGCCGGTTAAGTTGCCGTTTGCGCAGGGAGAGGCTTACAGTTTGCAGAACACTCGATTTCATTCTCGGACAACTCCCCGCGCCGGACTGGATTCTCGGCTACCTGCTTCCACAGAATGAATTTGGCCAAACTCCCGTTGGAACCCAATGCAAGGGTGATGAGGATTTTGCGGTTCGCGAGGGGGTAAAGTAATCCTGTTATTCCGCCGGTTACAATTTGGACAAGGTTCATTCGGACGTATTTATCGAATGATCCACTTTAATGTTCAATTAAAATCTGCGGGGTTACAAAGTTCGATGGTAATAAATGCTGATTCGAGATACGAAGCGGCGCTCCGAGGAATCCTGATTAATATGTTCCGCGCGCATGAAGTGACGTGGTTGGCCACGCTGCCAGCACGTGAGCAATCATTCCGATACATCGGGACGACAGGCGCATGCATGAGGGTTGTCCGTGTGAGGATCTTCCCGCAGCGAAGCACGACGGAAGGATTCTTCTCGGGGCAGACAGTTGGCTCGGGTGAGCCTGTTAGGCGTCAATGTTGAGCGCCAAGCCAACTTTGTGACAGCCGCTCCTGACATTTGCGCAATCGACGTTGAACGACAGCGTCAACGTCACGTGCTCGTCGAGCTTCTGCTGCAGGCTCGTCGCTAGTTGCAGGTCGCTGTTGAACTTGAAGCGGAAGGTGGACCTGTCGTCGACTTTATACTTCGCACCGGCGCCTACCGTCCATTCCTGGTTGCCGCCGTGTCTCGCCAGAATCCCATTGCACGCCAAGTCCCAGTCAGGATTCGCTTTAATGGCAGAATCGATTACTCTTTGCGACGCCCAATCGAGCTAGCGAAGCTCCTGGCTCGATTGGTGTCAATTTTAAACAGCCGGTTTAAGTACACTCGAGATCGCCGTCGCGTAGACGCATCGTGTGTTGGCCCGCAATTACGAAACTAGAGCGTTGCATCCTCCGCTTCCGATACCGGAAATTGAAAGTTTGTGCTCGAGGGCGGTTCTCTGTCGCTTACCTAACCAGGTCGTATTATCATTAACATCGTGTCACCGACTGAGAGGCGTACAAAGCGCAGGTGCTCAATCTCTGCGAAAGGTTGACGTAACATTTTCCGTCTATCTTCACACCCGGCAACACGATACACCTGTTATCCTATCTCAAAGCTCATCCAATGGCAGCGGGCGAGAAAGGGCCTGTTATAACTCGAGTAACCATTTGTGGAAGAGCATTGAATACTGACATTACTGACCCTCCAACTAGTTTAGAGAGCGGACAAAAAAACTCCAACTCCGTTGCTTCGAGGTGAAAGATATACACTCGTAGTAGCGCTTTTCCACCCTTTCACGATTCCCCATGGAGTCCCCTTTGTGTTCCTATCACTCTCGCAGCCTGCAAAAGCAGACTCTTGTCGAGCCAACGAAGCCGCCGGCTCAAAGATGAACTGGTTCAAAGGACCACTCTGTTGCGGTGCACCGACGGCGACTACTCGGCGAATTGAAGCACCATCGGTTCCTCAGTGGTCAACCTTCTCAACCCCTCAATATTATCTAACCCGAGTTCAACTCGCGGTGACCACAATTAACAAGGAAGAGTCCGTGTACCTCTGTAGAGAGCAGACAGTCCGAATTCGTTGGGTATCGACGTGCATCTGAAGTGGAGTCCAACGTTGCTGTACGCGTAAGCCAGCGCGAGATCATTCTTCGTCAATTTGTTGGTCTCCGTGTTGTAGCCGGCCTGGTAGCCCACCAGGAGGTCCTTGCAGTTCGCCACCACCGCGAACAGCATGTTCACCCGCGAATCGAGGGCACAGGCTGCAAAAGCACGTGGGTGAAACATCATCTGTACATTCTCTCCTCGCGCTAGTTCAACCTGCCCTATTAATTACGAAAGTCTCGGCTCGGATGATTAATGGGCCGCCGCCCCGATTGACCTATCCTGACCCGCTTCCAGCGCGCGCGCGATTTCCGCCGGCCGATTAAGCGATCGGCCACTCCAATTATTCCTCTATATTCCCACACACTCCTACGCTTATTACTCGGTTTGATAAGCCTGAATTCATTAGCCCGAGGGCTATGTGGATTCCCGGGGATTGCTCGTAAGACCGATTTTAAATCTGCGGGGCTTCCTGGCCAGGAGAGTTCTTTGACTCAAGCTGCCTGACTCGACTGCGACTGGGCGAACGCCTACGTGCCCTTCGGAAGGCGCCGTGTTAATTAGAAGCTGAACGCCCCCGACTGATATCACTGCTATTCTCCTTTAATTCTCCGATTGTCCGCCGGCCCCTTTGAAAGCCTCCTCATTAATTACCGGCTGTATTGAATCCAGCAGAGTTTCCTCGCCACTTCTGTCTCTGCGTGCCGATGCACTTGCGTGATATTTCTCGCTTTCCCCAAGTTGTAAGGCTTACAGGGTGATTCAATTGCCTTTTAGCAGGCATGTCTATATTACCGGCTGTCACTCCACAGCTTTATGGTTCAACAAAGAATCTATCAAACTAAAAATTCTAATCCAACATACCTGACCAAAAGGCAAGTGAACCAGCCTGTACACATACAAATCCGAGGTAACACGGAACTGACGGTGGAAAATATATTTAGCGAAGAGTACTTACACATTCCGCAGGTTGCATTGAAGATATTATTAGCCGCTTTCGCGTTGACACTGAGACTCTTGTTCGTGGACTCCGGATTGTAAGCGAACTCGGTGGAGACGTTCACATCGGACTTGGCGTTGAAGCCCTGGCTGTAGCCGACGGTCAACGTACCGTCAGTGTTCCATTTTTCCGTCACGGTCCCATACTGCATTGTCCTGTACTTCCCTTCGACATTGCCAGTTAACTGTACGGAAAAGTAGGGTCCCGATTAGATTAGAGCTGGGATGGGGTCATTGCCTGTTTACCTTGAACTGGTCGCCGTGCAGAGTCACATCGCTGGCCATCTCGAAGTCGCCGCTGGACCTCGTCCTGACATTGAGGACGATAAGACTCTTGCCGTAATGGTACCCGCTCTTAAAGACGTCCTTGGCACCCTTCCCGAGATCCGTGAAGCTTGGCACCACCATATCTAAGTTCTTTATCGAGGACCCAACCGACAGCTAACAACCAGCGGTCAAGTGAATGGTGGCCCGAAAAAAGGGACCTTCGAGCGGGCTCTCAATTAATGTTAGCCGAGGGCCGAGAGAAAAGGCGCAGTCTCCAATGCTCACCTTTCGCAGCGAATCGCGGGAAGAGCCTGTCGCATTAAACTCATACGAAGTTCGCCGCCGGTAGTTGGAGCCCTTTCAAAACTTTCCCGGCGCACTGCGGAGGATTAGGCCGCCCTAGCATTCGAGCGCTCCGATCTCATCCAATTTAACGGCCGGTGCGACGATGATATGATGCGTTTAACATGTCACACCGCAGGACTTAACCTGCCCGGGACTCCCTGACAGATCGACTCGAAAGTAGCCGATGATAAGGATCGTTCGAGAGGTTTAGTTCCATCACTTTGCCATGGGAGCCGGAAGCCTGTCAGTCACATTTCATTTAATTAATCATCTTTCGAAAAGTCAGTCTCTTCGTGTAGTAATTAGTTGGTATGAATTATGAGGTCTACATTGATTTGAAGTGTTTAAGTTTGTTAGGTGAGTTGGAACACCCCCGTGTGTGGGCTACAATGGAAATGAATATGTATAGCAACGGGCAAGTGGGACGAGCGAGAAGCTCACTAGTCAGAGGATTTCGGACTATAATTAATATTGTAAGCCCGGCTTCCCGCTAATTATAGAGAAAGGGCAAGCTATTCCGGGGTTGATTACGCAACGCGGCCGTCACTCCGATAAGCCACGTACTGCCAAATCCAATCTCGAGCCCTCAATAACACCGGCCACTAGAATCGCGCCGTAAAAAAAGCCCTGCAGCCGTAAAGGCCGGGGTAAAAGCGCTTTTTATTCGGTGAGCTGTAAGTGCGTCGAAGGCGGCTCCCGGGCGGCGATAGGCGATGGAAAATTGAAGGAAATACCTGGGAAGCGACAAAGAGCGTTTATGTGCCCGACGCTCGGGGAACGCGCCTTTCCAAATAAACGGTCGGTCGGCTTATCGCAGTGACAAATCCAACATTCCCCCGGCTGGGATCGGCCGCGACAAATAAACCGATCCTTCCTCCTCATCACAAGCGAGTGAGATCAATCCCGAAGGGTCTTCCTGGCTTCCTGCGGCCGCCGGAAGGGGAATTCGTCGAGCTGGGAGACTCGGAGGAACCGTGCGAGGGTAATCAAGCCGTAAACCTTGAGTAATTCGAATAGGCCCTGATAAATTCGGGGGATCAGTGAGCCTCGCCGCCCCCGATACCTGGAACCCCACGCAGCAAAAGGTAGTCCCGGGAATCCGCCGTGATCGATTTGCCAACAGGGGCGAAGCGGACTCACCCTTTCTACGCAGCGCTTGTTGAGTTATACGGCCGCACTTTTTGCTGGACCATATAACTATAACGGGCCGTGGCAGTGCACGGGTACTGCGCCCTTGAAACCTTTCCGTTTCTTTGTCGCAAGTTCCATTGATTGCTCCGAGATGCCCCTCGAGTGCCGTTGCTTTCCGATATTGTCCGAGATGTGTGCGGAGTATTTTTCATTGTTTCCGAGGAGTTTTTAGTTGATTGTCTTTTTGGGTCTGACGTTTGAGAGTCGAGGTGTGAAAATATCGGCTGTTGTCGATGGAGACTGATCGAGTTATGAGAAACACCGGTGCGGGTTCATGGTGACCCTAATCTCCACTTGTAGGTCTGCCTCGCAACTTGACTCTCACCCACCAGCCACTGTTTGACATTTGGAGCCTTAGTGATTTAATGATAATACCAAACACCTAATGGATTCCACTCCGGTAAGGCTACTTCAATATACTTGCCGGTATCCCATTCAATGTTGCAAACTGCTCGATCCGCGGGAATAAAACGCGAGGGTTGCAGCATCAATCCGCTATTTTCGTTCCAGTGCGCCTGGTCGTATCTATTGCCGGCACAAATAGAATTGATTGAAAACCTTTCCCGAATAACGGGGCTTTAACGTGGGCGTGTGGTTGGAAGCCGCACAATTGGACGGTGAAAGCCGGCGTTAATTTTCTGGCCGCATCACGCCTCCGTGTCCAATTCCTGATCCGGTTAAACACGTGTCCAACAATGCGTGGGTACACTCAGACCGAACGAGTCGCGGACAATTAAACCCCTTTTTTTAAAAACCTTGTTCGCCAATGTCCAACCGTTAAATGCCGGTTTCCACTAGCGTAAAGGTCTTATTACACATTGCGAGCGAAAAATACTCGCAGCGAGTGTGTTGCTGAAAACAAATACCACACACACCATCAAATTCCTGTTAAAAATGCACAACTACAATTCTGCTCGCTGCAAGTACTTTACTCGCATCGTGATAGAAAATAGAAACACTTTTAACGCAACAGCGGAACATAAGCTTTTATCAAAACTTGCCAAAACAGGCAAGTCTTGGTTGAAAACGTTGCTTCTTAGCATTTGCCTATCACTCTCGTTATCTAAAGGATCATTTACATTTGTGCAGCCGATGCTCGCCGAGACGAAACGGGGAGGTGGTGGAGGAGGCGAGGATGGCGAGGCGGAGGACGGAGTGGAATACTACAGGCTCCGTTCCTTCTCCATAACAGCCAATGGAGTCTACAATCTCGGGGACTCGCTGAAAAGCCGTCGCAGCAGGAGTATCAACAGCGTCACTTCCTCGGGCACTAGCTGCAGCAGCAGCAGAGAAGTCAGGCTCCTCAGGTGAGAGAATCGCCCTGGGAATCCATTGAAAGGATCCAACTTCCCACCAGTACTGTAAAAGCACTTGTCCAATTTATCGCACGCGCAAGTTCGACGTTTCCCTTCTTGGCTCGATGGATTTATTCGCCTCGCTTGCATCCGCCGAGCAGCCCGAGAACCTAGAGAGACAGCATTTATTCTAGCCGGTGGAAACTATGTAGAGGAGGAATCAAGTTCGTTTGAAGGCTCAAAGGCCCCGATCGACAAAGCGAATGTGGCGAGAAAAGCGAGTGCTGGCCGGCTCGCGATCGCAGGCCAACTTTTTCCGCCACTTGGAAATGCGCGGACTCGAGTGTGCTTAGTTGAAACAAGAGAGCGGGTATTAAGCGGGGAATAAGCTTCGTTTTTCTCGACATTTTGATCCTGTTATCCATTCACTAGCTCTCTCTTTCCGTCTCTTCCCTCGGCGAGAGTAGGTCGCAACGAGACCGCCAGGCAAATTGTTCCTTTGCGAGTCGTGTTCTCATATTTCTCGACGGAATGGGATCTCTAATCCGAGGCCGGCGAATGAGACAAATGCACCTAGTTATTTCGCACTGGCCATTCCCGCGCAGCCTTCACCTATGCGATAGCGCGGGATTCCAACTTCGCGGTGCACTTACTCTTATCACAATAGAGAGAAAGCCCTGAAAAATAGTGCGGGCCGAAAGTCTGTTCATTAAAGTTACGGCGCAGGAGAGAGGAGGCTGCGAACCGGATAGTTCGGCGAGTATATACCGAAAAGGGCTTGCTGCGGTGCGGAACAAAGCTCATTAACAACATTACGGAAAAACTGGCGAGCGCTGCTGGCAGAAGGCGGCTTCTACTTACTCCGCTCACTCTCTCTCGTTCGTCGGAGTAATTAAAATAGTAGGCTGCAATTGTCGGTGCGTGCGAATCACGTGAACAGGAAGACACGTCCGGAAACAGTGCATGTGGGTTGCACTGTTAACAGTGGGTTAAAAAGATCGAAAACTTGAAACTCAATACAAAGGGGCACTGACGAAAGTAATGCAAAAGAATAGTTAAAGAAATTTCATCCCCCAGTATTTTCTACCATGGAAAACTTGTTCAGGACAGAAAAGAAGAACGACTGGGTTAAAATCTATATAAAAGCGAGGTATTCTCATGCTTCGATGACGTCCATTAATTACCGAGATAAAAATTGCGCTCCCCCACGAGTGCGATCAATGTCAACCCACCAGGTATCCTCCTCCGCAACAGTACATACGGCCCGGCCCGTTGAATCTCGCTTTACCATTTGACCCATGAAAATACAAAGTTTACCGGGCCCTTTAGAGCGCCGGATGGCAATGGTGACATTAAACGTCAGGAAGAGGAATCCGCCTGTCTCTGTGTACGCAATGTAATTCGATAATGTGGCAGTGGTGGAGAAAATAGTGAAAAAGCTCAAGCGTAATGGTAGCAGGATCTGCCGGGGGTCCAGGACGAGAGATAAAACATGCAGGACCATTGGCGAAACGTAATCTTGGCGAGTGCGCTCTCTCTTTTCTCCTGAACGTCGGATGGGACGAGCAAGGATCGCTCGGCGGAAAATAAAGTTCATGGTGTATCAAAGCACGCACCAGCGGAGGAACGTTTCTCGGCTGAGGGCGAAGCCCACTTGAAGGGAGACGGGACTGGCTATAGGCAGAGAAAGGGAGAAGTAGAGGAAGAAGGCCGGGTAGAAATAAACAGCGAAGAATTACGCGGATACATAATTAAAGAGTACTGAAGGGATTTCCTGGAGGGTTCTTTACGTGAGAGACTAGGACAAAAAGTGCATATCGGCCAGTCCTTCCACTCAGCAAACACAAAAGGGAAAATCCAGGGAAATTTGGATTCTCATCCTTGGCAATTTTCAGTCCTTAATACACACACACTACTGATATTCTGGCGCACGTGTCACACGTGTTGAGGCTCGGAGAAAAATGTACTCTTCCGGGCTGCTGCACGCGTAACAATAACAGGAGAAGAGTGCGAAGCACTGGCTGGGAGAGTAGGAGCGTAACATATCCTCAGATTATATTGATTAATTACGACATGTGATTCCATCGTGCCCGGAGAGCTTTCCACTGCTCGGCTTCGTGCACAAATAACATCAGGCGAGCTAATTTCAAAAACCTTTCTCTCCTAATTTCACCTCCGCTGCAAATTCCCGAAGAAAACAAGACTGATGACGTGATGTTGCATTCTGATTACTCGGATTTGCTGAGGACTATCGCATAATTAGAATTTAATATTCGACACTCATCAGAGAGTAACTCGAGCTGACGCTCAACGGTTATCAATAATGTTTCCCAGCAACCAGTAATAATCACGCAGGAGTATCTGCATCATTAGTGCGACCGCTATTCTGTATTCCTGTCGAACGCGCTTCACCCTTAATTAACTCAAAACCTACTCGCTCGCGTTTGTATTGGCAGCAGTGGGGCTTTCTCATAAACTTGGAGGGTACCACAGAATTCCAAGTGCATCCCTTAACCGTCGACCGAGTCGCAAAAGTGTGAATAGAAAAGAATGGAACGTGGGGAATATCGTCTTACAGAGTTCCCGTTTCTCCGGCGACAGAGAGGCAGGTGAAAAACCCGCGCAATAGGACAAAGGGCCATCTGGGCTAGTGCATTTAATGCAACGTGAGCATGGGGGAATTGCGGAAAGAAAAAACGAATGAGAATGGCGGACTAGAAAGCACAATGAATTGCATCCTTCTTTTTCCTCGGAACTCGGCGTGTTCCCACAGGAATGCAATCGCGTCGGCTTCTCTTATCAAGACACGCCTGTCTATATGACACGTATGTTGCAGCGCGGCATCGCAGCTCTCCGGCATGGAAACCGAAGTGGAGGCCGATAACGAACGTGTGGCTACTTACAAGGTCGGCATGTTGGGTGCCTCGGGGGTTGGCAAAACCGCACTCACCGCTCAATTCACCACCAGCGATTACATCTGCGCTTACGATGCTTCTCTCGGTAAGTTCGCTGATTTGCCCCCTCAATTAAACCTTCACTCGGCCGGGATATTGAAACGGCCGCTGAAAAAGAGGAGTTAAATACTCGGAAGCCTGGCATGTTAAAAGGAAGTTTGTCTCAGCCACAAAGAGATTTCAGCAGCATTTTTGATGCGCTTCGCCGGGGAATTTTCTTAGAACCTCTCCGGTATTTGGGCCAAGGTTCTGCTTGGCTGACTATTTGCGATGTCTGTTATTGCGGATTTGTGACTAATTAGGTGGCCTTTGTTGTTCAGTGGGTCCCTGAATCGCCGGGGGATGAGTGTTAGCAAGTTTGCGGATTGTCGGATGATCGAGTTCCCGGTGTTACGGCGACGGGTTAGCTAATCCGCGGGGCGTAATCGGCCGAGCTCTAATGGCGTCGTTAAACAATGTTCTCCGCCGCGAAATTGGAAATGGAAATTCAGCGAAGTGTGTACATGCTACGAGGAGTGCCGAGGCTCTCGGGAAGTCCTGGACCCTGGGCAGGGAATTACCACTTGTCGCTTCGTTCGAGACACTCCCTCGTACTCTGCGAAGGAGGACGTCCTTCGACAAGCTATTGCGAACTCAACAAAACCTTTCTCATTCTGCAGACGCAATTTTCTTCTCTAACCAACTGCCCTTCGATCGTCTTCTGTAAGGTCCTCTTTAAAATTCCAGTCAGCTCGCCGGCGAAAGGACTTCCGCCAATTAACTGCCTGCGTAGTGAATGAGCAATTTTCAGTAGTAGCCATGCGGACGGGTCGATTTTAATTTCCGTATTTTTTCTAATGAGAATTATTCTTAAAATTACATAAAGTCTCCTGGTTCGATTCAAAACCAGACGCGGCCGGACCTTAAAGTCTGGAACTTAAGTCCAAATGGTAAATGGGTCCGCAAATATATGCCAGCCGCTATTACCATTCGCCTTTTTAGAGGCGCGTAGGTTTCTGGCGGTTGAAAAATCGAGGCATTTGTTTGATAGTAGACGCATTCGGTAGCCGTCGATGTAGAAAGGCCGAGGCTATCAGAAATGGACGTGAAGGGCCGAATGGCCAGTTGTATTGGAAGCATTGCCGAGACCGGCATTTCTCACGATCCCCGGCGACCAAAAAAGCCGACCGGGCTGATACCAATAAAAGTATGGGCATGGCTGAACGTCTTATAGCCATTGCAATTGGAAATGTCGCAGCTCCTAGACGCACTTTATTGCTTCTATTCGAACAGTCGTTTAAAGCCAGGTAAATGCACGACCAGCTGAATACGAATTACAGAAATTGGGGATTTACATGATATCAACAAGTAGCCATAATACGACTAGGGTCGGATGAGCAGTCGAATAATGCAGATTGGCTTAGACGAGCCAACCAACCCCCATCTGTCGCGGTAATCGCTTTCGAAAGACTCTTCTTTAGAGTTTCCTCCGCCATTCTTTTCTCATTTCCGCGCCGGCATCTGCAAGACCTCCATAATTCAGTTCTGGCTGCATCAACCGTTCCATTCTCGAAGTCCCTACACGTAACAACATTAGCGCGCACCCTTCGCCACCTGCAAACAAAGTGTCCTCTGTCAAAGCTCCGACTCTGGCAAATTACAAGCGCCCTAATGAAAGTCCCCAGCCTGGCAACGAATTAATGCTGACTCCTTAGCCTGTCAATAGCATGTGTTGAGAGTAATGCGAAGTAGGGGGGTGGGGTCCGGAGCCATCGGAAGCGAGGACGGTGATGCGTCGGGCATCCAAGTAAATCCATAAAAGAGATTCGATTTCCCCCGGCATATCGAGAGTGGCTGGCTTTTACTACCGGGGATTTCGTATCCCAGGCTACGGATATCACCTCTTTCCTCCTTCGCCGGGTGCCCTCCCCCCGCGGACAGCCAGAAGTACATAGCTTTCCGCGCGCGTACCGCAATGAAAGACTCTTCTCCGCCACCAGATTTCATAGGAAGCGCGCTCTCCTGAAAGGATTCGCATTTTAACGCCGCCACGATTGCGAGTGGCGGGCGAGCTCGAGGCTGTTTTATTCAGTCGGGCTTCCACTCCCTACAGGAGGGCTCTTAGATCTGAATTGCCGAGCACTCTCGCCCGAGACTCTCCTACCTCGAGTACATTCAATTTTATAATTTTAATTCGACACGCCGCTGTCTTACAATGAATCCGTCGAATGCACAGGTTTTAAATTCACGCACGCCGGACGACTCCATTCGCAGGTAAAGTTTCACCTGTGAACAAGCCGCTCTGGCCTTTGTGCTCGAGATAACAATGTGGGTCAGAGCGCAAGTGCGGGCTGAAAAGTTGTTTGCGAGCGTCGGGGCAAAATCATTGGAGCCAGAGGGGGGGACGCAGCCCTAGCGAGCGCAACCCAATTTACAGAGGAATCCGGAGGGCTCTTTTCAAAGACGAGTGACATTTCATCGGGAGCGTAATGCCCCACTAATGAAGGACGTAACGGAGAGACGGATCGGTCGAGATGAGAGTTTCAGTTTGAAGGAACCTCGGCGAAGCAACTGGTGCCGATACGCACCCCGGATATAGAGCACTTCCTGCCCGAAGGAAAACGCCCGACCTTATCCTCACTGTAGCCCGGAAACTCTCATCTCCCAGGATCTCCTCGTCCTTCGCCGATGATATTAGCAATAAACTCTTGTTATATCACCAGTAGCTGAGTGCCGGAGATGCCCAAGCAATATCTGTCTCTCGGTGAACTGCCGATAAAAATGGGCGAACCTCGAACATTGCAGCAATTCGTAATAAATGATTCGATGAGAGAAAGAAGCGGAGAGGTTTATTGGCATTCAATCGCTGATTCAATCAGGCTGGCCCACGTGCGCAGTGCATATCATTAGTCGGGGAAAGTGTGTGCGCCCCGGCATCGAGTGTGTGCTCTTAATGCAAACTAAGCACGTCCCGTTTGCCGCTCGGCTAATTAAATATAGAGCCGCACGCGCCCCGCTCTGTTTGCCGATGCTTTCAATGCACCGATGCAAAATATCCCGCGGGATTGCATGCGAGCATATCACACATATACGGCCGCTCCTTATCGCCGAGAGCCAGGCCACATGCCGGAAGTATAATTTTTACAACATGTGATATTGAGTGAGCCTCTTTCTCATCCACCCTCCTGTAAAATCAATCTGCCCCGGGGGCTCACGCATAATCTCACGCTTCCGCGCAATTACTCGAAAAACATTGGACGGATCACCGGTGCTCTGCGGATTCGGGAGACTCCGGAAACCATTATAATAAATAAGCGACGGATAAAGTCGTCGGAGGAAGGTGAGTTGAGCGCGAGGGCCCATTGAATCGCACGAGTGTAACTTTCCGTGCGAGCTCGATTCCTATCGCCAGGCAATAAATACTATCGCGAGTAAATCGTCCTCTCGCGTGAGCACAAGGAGACTAAGAGAAATTAAGTGGCGCCAGTTAATTCTTTCCTGTTGTTAAGGGAAACGATATCGCGATAAACGATACAATCACTCCCCAACCCCATGTAAGGTCTTAGTTAAAGGAATGGCCGGGCGAAACATCTGATGACTTATTTCACTTATTAACGCACGCCAGGATATCACTTACCACCTGTGGCGATCTTCTCGAATTGCGCGAAGATCGAGGGGTCGTTTTCCGAAAGATATTGTAGAAGAAATTGTTTTTCAGACGAGGAATTCGGGCAGAAGAGTGTCTCCGTCATGCTGGACGGCCACGAAACGGAATTGGAGATCGTTGATCATCCGACGTCTGAGATGTCGGTAAGTTTAATCACTCGGATCCGTTCAGTCTAGACATTTCATTTAATAAGAATCATTTAAAAGTCGTTAATCAACACAACTCCTGCTATTATCCACATGTACATATATATATATATATATATATACGCACACAACAAAGCCACCCCCTTTTCGGTATGGGTAGTAACACGGGTCTTCATGCGGTGGGAACAAGCAGAAAACGCGCAGACTTTCTTTTCGTTGGGGTAAAGAAGACGGATAGACGAGCTGTCCGAAATAGTCAATAATGCTTGGTGATGAAGTGCCGGATGATTTTCCCGAGATTCATCAAGACGGATCAGTGAGCAGAGCAGCAAGCGTACGACGTGCTAATGAGGGTGGGGGTGTGTCAGGGGTAGCTTTGATTTTATGGAGAATGATGCCCTGGCCGTGGTGGCGTTAAATCATTATTAAAAAAGACCGTTAATAAAAAGCCCTAATAAAGCATGGTCGTCTCTTCTTTTTTTGCTTCATTTAGGTCGAGACCTTCTGCTCGACGTACAACCCAGACGTATACGTGGTGGTGTATTCCGTGGTGGACAGGCGGAGCTTGAAAGTGGCCGAGGAGACGTTACAGTATCTGTGGAAGAGCGATTACATGGCCAGCCACGCGGTGATTCTCGTCGGTAATAAGGTCGACCTCGAGAGGATACGGGAGGTCCCAACAGTCGGTGAGTGATAGAAATAACGAGGGAACTTTCTAACGAGTCGTACGTGCCGCGATCCCCTTGAATACCGGGCGATTTCTCTGCTTTCCATTATTGTCACGGGCCCATTCTGTCGGTGCGACCGGTTTAATTCTGGAAAATATTCCTCTAACAATTCCACTGACCGTGTCATCCCAATCGAGTTTGCGATCAGCGACGGTCCCTGTTTCTCCTACGCCCATTTCTCTCCAAATCTGCCAATTTCTCGAGCAAATTGTCTTGTCTTTCAACAGTTGGCCGGGAACTGGCGAACAACTGGGGCTGCAAGTTCATCGAGACGTCCTCCGGGCTGGCCCACCACGTGGACGAGCTGCTGGTCGGCATTCTTGCGCAAATCAAATTGAACCCCCAGCGCGATCGGGACCAAGCTACAAGGCGGCGCCGCCGCAAGAATCCCAAGAGAATCCTCAAACACCTGCTCGGCTTTCGTCGGAAAACCAAGAGCTGCGAGAATCTCTTCGTTCTCTAACATTTCCCGCTGGAGTTGCCGCGGGTGCACGCCGTTTCTCACGCGTATCACACGTATCGATTATTAATAGGCCGGCTTCTTGCAAGCGCGAGGCGCGACAGAGATACGATAAGTCCGGCGAGAAGAAGACGTGTCGGGCGTTTTTATGGGATCATTCTGTGCGCGCCTGGACCATCTTTCCAAGTGAGATTTGCCTGCGGATGGCGAAACACCGTTCGAACATGTACCTCGAGTTAAAGTTAAATGGGAAAATGTATCCAGTCATATTTTCATGGGACGGAAACTAGTCTTAAGTAAAGTAGGGATGGAGGAGGGAGTCTAGCGGGAACACGAGCGCTATCAGGAATCGGCTCGGTTCTCCTTCGTTGTCCAACCTTGATCGTGGTGGCTCAATGTCGATCCGTATTACTGTTCTCTTGTCGAAGACGCGATTTCCATGTTCAGTGTAATTCCACCTGCAATCTCAAGACTTTCTATTAAAGTTAGAAGAACGTGTCGAGCGCGCACCGTGTTATTCTCTAGATTTCAATCTACTCCACTTTTCACGGACTCGGTCGAGCGTAATAATCAGTAGTTAAGCGGCTACTACTACTTAGGTGTATATCTTCGCTGTGTACTTAAAGAGTGGATGGCTCAACGATGTATCAGAGTTAACTTAGAGACTATATGTCCTTACTTTTCGATTCAGACTTAATTGTATAATACGACAATTGCTGCACGTGTCTTGCACCAACACAGTAAACACAGGCGGCGGTGTCGTCCGGAATGCGAGCCTAGCTGCTAACAGAGTTTACATTTTATACGGATCTGTACATTAAACCTACAGGGACGTTCGACGAGCAACGACCATGGCTTTTTAACAATAGGCGATAACGTTTTGTCCGAATCCATTGTTTCCAGAATGCGGTTCGCTGTTTAGTAAATCAGAGATTGGCGTGTAGAAGGAAACAAAGGTTATAGCTGACTATTTGCGAGTGTATGATGCGTCTACCTTCTATTGTAGTCTCGTAAGATAATGGACTTGTGTTTCGCTTTTGTATCTCCTACCAAGAAACCTTAAGCTGTATCGTATATCAGGCTCACTGCTAATAATGTAAGACAAGACATCCGAGAAAGATCGGTGGTCTTGTCGAAGAACTTTCACCTGGTGTTTGGAAGTTCGACTCCTGGGACCCCTATCAGATTCGAATAAACTTCTTGTGTAAGACACCACTTGCTCTACTTTACCACCCAATTTTAAAATCTCCCAAAACTATCCTACAATTAGTTATGTTTTTACATGCACACCATGAGACATTTATTTTAAAAAACTCTGGTAATTTTGTACACAGGTGGACACACTGGGGCAGTAGTACTTTCGACGTGGAGTTGTCATTTTAACAGTATTCACCTGCGAAAACGAAAAAGATATATCGATCCATCGTGCACATACTATTCGCGAGCGATGTGATTCATCTCAGTCGGTAATTTCGTGTGGACTTACTCTGGAAATAAGGTAACAAAGTGCAGGGTACACATGGTTTGCAGGGTGGACAGGGTGGGCATCTGATCGGCGGCGGGGGTGGCAAGGGACAAGGACAAGAGGGGCCAGGTGGGCAAGGTGTACAACAGGGCGGTGGGGGACAACACACAGGCCTTTGAGGCGGCACCATGTAACATATCTCCTGAATTCTTGGTGGTAGCATTACAGTGCAGACCGGCGGTGGACATGGGCAGGGACACTTGCTGGAGAGTAATAGGGTTCCCTTAATTTGGGGTTTCGTGTCACCAAATGGCGATTTTCACCCTTCACTTAAATAACATTATCGAATTGACGTTTCCACTTGACATTTCGCAAATAGAAGTATATTTTATTGGGACAGCAAGAGGCTATTGCTGTATCCAGTTAATATGAAAACTTGTAGATGAAAGGTACTCACCAGCAGTCGATCGCACAGATCAAAGACTTCAACTCCTCCATTTCGTTCCAGCAGGGCTTGGGTGGCCTTCCGCAACTCATTTTGAATAGATGTAATAGGCACTGGTGGGAATTAAAGTACTTGCCGATTTGAGTGGAGATCCCTCCTCGAGCTTATTTGACTTAAACCACTAATAATTTAAATTGTGTCATTATACCAAAGTCAGAGGTCGTATATTTACTGAAGTGAGAGGAGTGTGAAATAGTCGTTTGTTTATTGAGCAAACAGCATCAAGTTATCGCGCTTTGACACCGTGAAACATCGGAATTTGCTTTCGAATTTGATACGCTTATTGAACAGAGAGAATTTATAACGTGCGATGCATTTATACCACGATCATATTTATTGGAGAAACGAGATTCCAATATCAGATTTAATTAAAACCAGCGAACAACACTTGCATCGTCAGATTCCAATCACAAATAACTTCACAAATTGTGAAATCACGTTCGCACAATTTGAGAACTTGCAAGCGGAATGTAGACGAGACGCCATCTGTGTAGTGTAACCCCCAATTATATAAAGGTCGATAAAGGTGGAAGGAATTTTCCATTTAGGCGGGGAATTTAACTAGATCTTTTGAAAACATGCCGCTTGTTCGAGATATCGAGCTTCCTGCACTAAATCCTATCCCCATGATGACAAGCTGACCATGTAATATTTTTAAATAATTCGGAAGACAATTCCAGTATGTACTACACATTTTCTCAATGATGTTTCTGTGGGATCTGAGAGGTGCGTGAGCAAATGAAATGGCCTTACCAAAGAAAACGAGCGCGTATCTGAAACTGGTGGCACGAATCGCCGAGTGTTTACCAGAGAAAGTGCGACCTATCTTTCTGCATCCCGCTGGTAAGATATTATGCCTAATCAAATATACGCGGATGAATAGGAACATTTTACCTTCTAGGACCAACTACCGTATTTTTCTGGGCACCAACATTTAAATGGGGCTTAGTAATAGCTGGCATCGGTGACATCAATCGTCCTCCAGACACTATATCTCTCAGTCAGACTGCGAGTCTCATGTTGACTGGAGCTATATGGTCCAGGTCGAGTACATCCTTGATAATCAGCAATGCTTTGCTACTTTAAAACTGAATGCCCATTTTTTACTTTCTAGATACTCGATGGTAATTATACCGAAGAACTACAACTTGTTCAGTGTGAACGCCTTCGTGTGCGGCACGAACGCGTACAATTTTATACGAGGCTTCCAACACCAGGCGGAAGAAAGCGAGCCAGCCAAGAAAATGTGAAGTATGGAAATTTATAAAAAAGAGAATTTACATAAATATATTGCTGCATATATACAATTATCGCACAAGCTTATTTGACTGTGATGCTGACAATCCGGATGTCGTCGTAAGGCTTGTCTGTCTTGGGGTTGGTCTTGACCTGGCTGATGTTCTGTACGACTTCCATGCCTTTAATCACTCGGCCGAACACGGTGTGCTTGTTGTCCAACCATGGCTGACGAAACAAATTAGAAGCTGATAATGATTCAGTGATGAATAACGAAAATGGGGCAAGCCCTGTCTTACTTACAGTCGGGGTCAATGTGACGAAGAACTGGCTGCCGTTTGTATTGGGACCAGCGTTCGCCATACTCAGGGTGTATGGGCGGTCGTGCTTTAGATTGGGTCGGAACTCGTCTTCGAACTCTCCACCCCATATACTCTCTCCGCCAGTCCCGGTCCCTGTAGGGTCTCCCGTTTGAATCATAAATCCTTTTATGACTCTATGGAATATGTGGCTATTGTAGTAACCATTCTTCGCATGAACGCAGAAGTTCTCCACCGTCTTGGGGACTTCCTTGCCAAAGAGATTCACGTGTACATCTCCAAGGGCTGTGTGAATAATAGCAGTGTCGTATATCTTCTGCATGTTTGTGGCCTCGGTTGAAGAAATGATATCCTCCTTCGATGGCTTCTCATTAAAGACATCGCGATCGCACTCTTGGCTCTTGGTGTCTTCTGGTTCTCTTCTTGTGAACATATAAAATCTGTTCTTCTTGTGTGCTGTACAGAATAATGTTGGATCGGGGCGGTTCATTTCTATCGTTGGATTCTCAGCCGCTTCCATCTCTACAGTCACAGCTGCTGCTTTACGTGCTTTTCCCTAAATGGAGAGAAATGATTAGAGTTCTGGAATAATAATAGTAGCGACTAAAACGTGGTTGCATACCTGAAATAGGGCTAATTGCATTGGTCGAATGTTTTCTGGCTTTCCTAAGATTCTGATGCATCTATTTGTATACAAATTCACAAGCTTTACACCCAACATTGTACTGTACATGATCATATAACCAGACTCATCAAACACAATATTTCCAAGGTTTGTTTCTGTTTTATCTAATTCTCTCTCGACAGCCATTCTGAAAAGTTGAGTGTTATAAGAAAGAACTTAAAATATACTAGATTTACATTGAATCTAAATACCTCCTGCCAAATTCCATGTTTGGTAATTGCTGTGTAGTCTGTTGCAATTCCGTGAACCTCTGCAGCGACTCATCAAATATTCTGTATAACTTTCCTGTCCGGAAATTGAAAACCCTGACTTTCCTGTCTCCAGTCAAAGAAGCAAATTTCTTTCCATCAGGCGCCACTGCCAAGCCACAAGGATATGTCTTATTCTTTGCGAACTCAAACAAGTCAGTATCCAACTTGGATTCAAACGAGACAGTCTTAGGGAACCTGTATTCATTCTTAGGTCCAGTCCAATACTCCAAGATGCCAGCTTTGTCCACAGAGATACACGTCTCAAATACCGCATTGTACTGAAAGTGAAAAAGTACTTAGAATATGTATCATTGTTATGTGAAGGCTATAAATAAACTTACTTTCATGACAACCACAGGCTTTGTATGCAGCTTCTCAAAGACATGCAATGGAACGTTAGTTCCCTGTCCATCATATACAAAGATTTGATTGGAGTCCTGATCGGAGACTGCTACTGCGGCTATTGCGTCCCCAGGTGCATACACCCATTCAACGCATAGCGGTGTGAAGTTTAGCTTTATCATATTGATCATATCTGTAATACATAATTATTGAAGGGTAATTCCACATTCCAATTACCAGTAGACTGACTCTTCAAAGTGCTTACCAAAATTAATAACATCGAAAATTTTCATGGTTTTGTCTAAGCTAACTGTGCAGGCATGAACTCCATTAGAACTTGCTGCTGTGGACTGAATAGCCATCATATGTGCCCGAAAGTGTTTCACGAATTCGATCAACTCCTCCTGCTTTTTCCAAAATTTCACGTGTCCATCGCAACTAGCCGTGATCACGAAATTCGATCTGCATCATATTGTTTGGGCGTATTGTTAAATAATTCATGTTCGGAGCAAGTGAGGGAATCTAATCATAGTCAGAAGTGATAAACACTAACTTTGTTACCAGGATATGTGTAATAACATCCCTGTGCATATATGATTTCTCGTAGCATTCGCAGCATGGTAAATTCTCTATGTATACTTGTTCGTATGAGAGTACTAGAAATTAGAGAAGAGACCTAAGTTACGAAACAGTCGAATGCATGTTCATAGGAGGACGATCGCATTAGTTGCATGGGGGTTTATGAGCTGAGAGAGAAATTAATGCGAGAGAATGTATGAAATGAAATGAGACTGAGGTGGCTGATCTTTCAAGTGCCTTTATTAAACGTATAACGATCGCGCAAGTGCGCATAGGTTACACGAATGAACCTTTCTGCTTTTTTTGCGGGGCAGCTTCCGAAGGCATTGGACCGACCCAATCATCCTCGTTATCACTTTCGTTGTGCTCTCTTTTGGCAGACATCTCGAGAAAATAAGTTTATCATCAACGAAGAGCGAGTTTATTTTAAAAGAACGTCTGGAGCGCCACTGACGCTTGGAACGGCAAAATACGAATCATCAAGCCATCCGGTCGTCCCCGGATGGGAGGATCGATGGTACGAATCGTAAATGGTCTATCCCAATGGGCGACGGATGTTTTCCCACAGCCATCTTGACGATAAACATAATTGAAGCCTAAACGACCGGATTACGTCGATTCAAGATAGAAATTCATATTAGAATATCGGCGGAGTATTTCCGCAATCAAAGATCGGCAAAGACCGACTTAAATTGTTCGTTATGCTCACATATTCGGCTGTTACAACATTTTTCCAACGGATCTACGTGCACCAATGCCTGTTCACAACGGTAGAGGATGAGCAGCTGCTCGTTGCATCCTACTCGGAATGTGATTGGCCGGGAGCCTTGACGAAAGTGAGCCCGAAGTCTCGCAGCCAATGGGAGATGGCGGCGATCATTTCAGAACTGATTTTCGGATTAAAGATTTGGTGAAAAAGGCTTGAATGAAGCGGGCCGTGGGATTAGATAAGGTTTATCGAATTATTTATGCAATATTCCGAGGCCCGTTTGACTGTTTATTTCGATATGGAGAAAGGAAGTGAGCAATTTTCGGAGGCTGAGTTGGTCGCGGTGGCTGTGGAAGGGGGGAGGTGGCGTTCATTGTTGCAACGGGAGTTTGGCGGGCAACGTAGCGACGATTGGCCGGTCTTCCGTCTCGTAGTCAATGGTCGCCGCAGTCGTCCGGTCGACTATCGGTTCGAGTTTTCCTGGGAAAACACTACTTCCCGCGGCCCCATTGTCCCCGACGCGTCGGCGAAGCTCAGCGGAAGGCAGTTCCATCGTGCGTGTGCATAGAAGTACAGGAGGTAAGTCGAAATATCGCCATTTAGAAAGCGCGTAGCTCTCGCCGCGATTCCGGGCGGCCGCGGCTCTCTGGTACAAGTCCACACGTGGTCCTCGGATTTCGTTGCGGCGAAGGCCCCTAGATCGAGGATGAAATTGGAGGAAGTAGCCATTGCCGAAGCGGGTAGGGCGTCGCGACGCTTGCATAGCCGGCGAAATTCATTTAACTTGGGGGCGCGTGGCCGCTCTCTCTTGGCGATCTTTTCTCTCGGCGGGGCAAAAAAAGCGCAGTACGGCGTCAGTCTTGGATGCCATCTTCGCGCCGTGGCGTACTTGCGTACCACTACTGCAAAGTGGGGGCGAGTGAGTGAGCCACGTTGTACATCCATCTCCGATTTTCTGCAATTTTGTGCACCACGCCGAAACTACGCCCGGATTCTTTTCACGGGGCGAGCCTCCGACGCTGGCGTCCTGATCACCCTGCTGACGGCCTACGCACGACGCTCCGTGGAACACGTGTGTCCCGCATACCCCTCGAGTATGGACGAATGCACGATGCCATTTTATACCCTCTATCTTCTCGAGACCGTCTGCTGCCTATAGGCCGCGCCGGACTATTCTCATTCTTGGCCGCCGATCGGCTCTGATTTGCCGGAAACGCGATTAATCGAGACCTTTGTCCTCGCTGCTCCGCGGGATAGGGCATCGCCGCTTTTTTTCTCGCCCTCCCAGAAATCCACGCTCGCCGCGTGCTTCGTCACTTTTAGCATCCTTCGTTCCGCGATACATTTTGAGGATTATATTCGTGCCGCGCGCACCCACGCGCATCGTGTGCAGGGCGGTATAGACTATTGTTACACTGATCACTTCCCATAATAGGCCATTCCCGGTTATTGATATTTCTAGGCGTCCGGAATTTTCGCTTTTTCGGCTCCGCGTGTCTTTTAACCCTCAATTGCATCTCCATCGGCGTTGCTCGGCGGCTCGACGCGCATACGATTATACGGGGATACGGGGATACGGGAGATGCTTAATGCGCCTCATGGCCACTACCAAGTGCCAAATACAGCATATGCTCAGATAATTGTACGTTCATTTTGCGTACGCACATTCGGGCCCATGTTCTTAAACGCATTACTGCATATATATATATATACACATATATATATATCTGTGTATATATATACCTATTCCATCATACATATATATGCATGATGGAACTTTGCATGGTAGTTCTGGGCATTTGAGCATCAGCTTATGCAAAGTTTCACTTTCTTGAGCAAATAACGGGCCCATGAGTCACATGATACTGAGGCTTTTGCACCTAATGGAGCGGCGAGTGCTGGGAGGAGAAATACGATTTTTGACTGATATACCTGTTTGTGTTAATTTTCAGAAAAATGAGTTCGAGCGCTTGCTATAAGTGTAACCGTATGGGCCACTTCGCGCGGGAGTGTCCACAGGGAGGAGGTAGCGGTGGAAGCGGCGGACGAGGAGATCGTGGTCGCGATCGTGAGAGCGGTGGCTTCAACCGTGGACGCGACAAGTGCTACAAATGCAACCAATTCGGACACTTTGCACGCGAATGCAAAGAGGACCAAGACCTTTGCTACCGTTGCAATGGCGTTGGACACATCGCAAAAGACTGCCAGCAGGTTTGTAAAATTAATACGAGAACTGCATTTCTTGCCAGGATGCACTTGAAACTTGGTCGAGCCTCGCTCGAATTGATGCACAATCCAATTACATGACAAAGAACACGACTTTTAACAGGTGGCTGACATGAACTGTTACAACTGTAACAAGACTGGACACATGGCGCGTAGCTGCCCGGAGAGTGGCAATGACACTGGACGTTTCGCTATGCAAAGCTGCTATAACTGTAACAAGACAGGTCATATCGCTCGCAATTGCACCGAAACTGGAGGAAAAACTTGCTACATCTGCGGCAAGACTGGTCATATAAGCCGTGAATGTGATCAGGACGACAGGAAGTAGGAGATAACCGGAATCCGTGCCGCTCGCTTAACGATAACGATAAGCCGTTTACAGTCGCGCGCGCCACTACCGGGGATTGTAACTAGGTAGGGATGTGCATATGCCTCGTTGATGCGTGCAATCGCTGAAGACGCTTCTTGTCATAGTCGTTCGGATATGCATCTCTCCCTGCCCAACAACTCCCCGGCATACCCTTTCCCCTAATTATCCTTCCCCTCTGCCCACCGTTGTTCTCTTCGCAAGGGTTTTTTCTTACAACATCTTTAAGTTTTTATTGCTGTTACACCACACCACACGTGCGCGCGCGCGCACAAGACTACATTTACACATAGGACACATCCAACATTTACATAAAATACACACACTATACGATGTAATAATATTATAAACATTCGATTGAATTAGAGTAGAGACATGAATCCTCTGTCCCCTGACCTTCAAACTATCTCGTACGCGCATTGTTTTGTGATGCAAGATGTATGGATTTCTCACAAAGTTCACGAAACTTCACAAGGTTCAGTGCTCTCCACTGTCGTTAAGATGGCGGGATGCATTGTTCTTTGGCAGGTCATACTGAACGGAGAATGAGGTGTTTCAATTAAGGAGTAAAGTAGTTTTTTTTTGGTACTAGAGAGGGGTTGAATGACTGCAAAACCATGTTTGAACAAGCATTTATGTTCCTTTGTCGCATCCACGCATCTTGTATCCGGTCCTCCCTCTCGAACTCTAGCCAAAACAATTCGACAAAAAAATCAGAATAAACAGGAAAGGAAAGAAGTGAACATGCCGGCCCTGAATGCATATAAATAAAGTTTAGTAACGCCATTTTTTAATGTGTAAGGATGTAATGAGGATCGATGAACCTAACAGTTACTTTGCAAGAAATCTAACTTCAAAGATTGACGAAAACTACACAGCTGTAGGATTATCGGTGTTTACGGGTTTATATACAGTTATATACTGGAGACCATTCTGGATTCTGATAAACTGGGGCAGCATAGAACGTGTTTTGTATGCCAGACACTTTGTAAACGAAACTAATCACCACTCAGATCTTCGACCATCATTGTAAACGTATATATGTATATATACATATAAACACAGAGGTCTATACAAGTTTGCACATTTTGTACGTACAATCACATTTGTTATAACGCGAGTCAGCATTGTTCATATTGTCAGCGCGAGTTAATGGACGCCGAGGAAATCAGTTGCACTACCCACTATACCTTACTATATCCTTACATGTTGCTGGAATAATTCGTTACTAGGTATATGTATATATATATGCGCATATGTGTATACATATATACATACATATGTGCAGGAGCTGTATTTTGTACTGTAAAAAGTTAGGTATACTCTGGTCGTTGCTGGTGACTAATTCCGATGATTATTATTTGTACATCACAGAAAAATTATATTTTCATGTATAAAGTAACTACACTAATTTTTTTATAAGTTGTAGAGCAAAATTTGTAGATGCGATTTGTCTAGAAATCATTGTCGAGTGTTTGCTTAAAAAGAAAAAGAAATCATGCGACGACAAAACGTGCGAATTTTCAAAATCACTAATAGTTTTCACTTCAAGCTTCCCAATGGGGAAATCGTTATGTTTGATACAAGTACAAAGAAGCTGTGCATGATTTAACAAAAAAATATCGGGGGCGCAAGGCGAAATAGACTGACAAAGTTTCAAGACGTTGCAGTCTTTAGAAGTACGAACAACACTTTTAGGCTGCGGGTTGATTGAATCCCAATATACTTTAAGACTCGTTCCAACGAACGGAGGCACTCAGATTTGAAGTATCGAAGGGACCGTGTCCGGTTCTTTATTTAGTTTAGCCTAAGTGGATTCATGAAGGTGTGACATGCAATGATTATCATGCAAGCAACCCAGGTATAACAATTTTCTCCGAGTATTCTCGTCTTCAGGTGGTTCATTAGGCGACTCGCGTTTTCGCGTGCATTATTTGCACACGATGGGTCAATGGTTTTACCAGCAGCGACAATGTGTATTGACGTTCAGAAGCCAGGCGTGCCTGACTCGGTGGAACAGAAGCGCCTTTTGCGTTATATTACGTATAGTACAGGTGTCCTGCAACAATTTTATACACTTAACTGTTCGGGACTTAAACCGATCTCATTACGGTTTCGGTAGTAGCAATCAGTGCGCTAGTGCGTCTGACGAGATTTGGAGGATCAAAAATTGTATTTCGCTATTGGACAAAAACCTTTGGTGCTCTCATGGGATAATCGTATTATATCAAGGCATTCGGGATGTTTCGAATCTCTCAGAAGGAAAGACAAAAGTTCGATTACAAGCGGGCCAGGGGCGACACGAAACCGCGAGAAATTCAAAAAGGCATTAAACGTATAGGTCAGGTTCACTGGTGGCACCAGAGGTTCAGACGAGCATAAAACGAGTGCGATAGGGCACCTGCGCTTTTGTCTCTGCTACAAGACTTACGAATATTGTAAAGAATACGACTGTTACAGTGTATGAATTAATTCGACCGGCGTACGTTCGGTCACGGCTCGACTTATATTAAACTAATCTATTAATACTTAAAGGATGAACATGAAGAGGATGATGAGGAAAAAATAAGCTACAAAGTAATAAAGGATTGCGGAGTATTTGAAGTTATGTTTTTAAACTGAATTTTTGAAATAGAATGTGTACGGAGAGGCAAAGACGAGCTCTTGTTTTTTTTCGTTCCCCATACATTCATCTACATCACACGATACTCGTGCATCTACGAACAAAGTGTACGATAGCATAAAATATACTTCATGTATTATTTATGTTTAGTTGGAAGGGAAGATTTACTAATAAAATGTGCATCTGTAACTCCTTTTTCCGTTGCGATCCCTTGTGTATAAATGGTGTTACGTAAGACGGCTTATCTACCTAGAACAATAGATGTTTGAGATACTTTTCTAAAGCAGAATCAACTTTCCTGCATACTAAGCGGCAGCTATCGGATATTCTATATATCGTATTTTGTTACACGGATCCCTCGAATCACGTGTACGGCGAATAATGTAACGACAATTCAGTGGACTTCGTGAAACCTAGGATTTATTCTAGGATACCTACACGAACATTGAAAAATACATAACTGTGCATTATAGCACACGCACGTGATCAACCGGTCATGACAAAGCGAATTATATAATCGTGTGTGCTCTTATCATTAAACCATACCATTCATCGATCTACGAATTCCGAGCAAAACACTGCATTAACATACTAAATAAGACTTGTTCAAACACTACGCTTTCATAATGCATTATTCGTATCTTTGCGAGGGTGTGCGCTTCTATCGACGGGCCGTATTGTGGACGTAAATTTTCTCTGCTTACAGTGTAACTATGTCAGACTTGCGAAGGTTCCGATTTTCTAGAAAAAACAATAAATTCATTTAACACAGATGAACTCTCTCTCTCTCTCTCTCTCTCTCTCTCTCTATCTCTCTCTCTGGCTTTTCGCATTTCTCCCTCATCGCTCTAGGCCTGGAAGCAAAATCCATCCATACAATAATTATTAGTAGACTACTATAGTCTAGCAAATAAAAGAAACAGCTGTTTATTCTTTCAGGTCTAGATTCATGAGCCGTTCGGCTAACTCGACTATGCTATTTAGTTCGAATGCATCGGAGTTGTCTAGGTGAAGATAGGAGCATGAAAAAAAATATTTGATTTATGAGAAACGGCGTGGAAACCGGTCAACCCCAAATGGCGTGCCGGTAGGAAAGGGTTAAGTTCGTTGTGCTCGTCAGAAGCAGCGGAATGCCGGAATGCGAGGTGGCCGCCGGCTGCATGAAAATGCGAAACGCGCCTGCATTCACGATAAATTCAAACTCCATGCGTATATACCACCATGAAATTATTAGCGACAACTCCAAAGATATATATATACAATATATATGTTATATATCTATGAATATTTTTTACGAAAGTCTACGTTAAGCTATCGTCTGGATTAACCGCCTCAATAAAAGTCATTCGCTTGTTGCTTTGCCACCTGTGAGAGAGCAGATCATTACTGGGATTTTGGCTTTCGTGGGGCGTATGTTACACGCTTTGCAATAAATCAGGAATGAAGGGCATTTTTATTTAATTATCCGACGGCAGTTGGCCATTGGTCGGAAAGTCTCATGTTGAAATGAGGGATTTCGTGGAGTATAGTCTCATTTGCAGTCACTTGCAGCAATTTCAAGGAAGTATCAAGTTAGGATGTGACGATAATATCCGGTCCGTCTGATCTCTTCCCTATGCCCTCTCACTTTAATCTCACGTCTGTCAAACCGTCGTGATTTCTCGGACGATGTGAGGTTTCGGAAAGCGGGCGCGCAAGGGGAATCGTGGCACGGGTTAGCGAATGATGCCTTCGCAGCCGAGAGAGAACCTTGGGACCGCCGATGCTCCGATTTGTTCGCGGTAACGACGAGGAAGTGTTCGACGGGAAAACGGAGCGAGCTCATCCTCGACGAAGCGCGTAGCAATGGCCACGAGCGAAGGGGTTACGGTAGAAGAGCTCAAGATCGAGATCGAGAGGCTCTCGCGTGAATTGGATTTGGCTTCAACCGAAAGGAATCAATCCGCTCAGTATGGTCTGGCACTTCTCGAGGAAAAGTCCACCCTCCAACAAAAATGCAACGATCTCGAGGCCCTCTACGACGTCACCAAGCACGAGTTGGAGATCACACAGGAGGTTAGTCAAACTCCCATTTCGGCAAGCTACCTCGGGATATTGACACACCCGAATTCCTCGATTTACATCACTCATATGTCATACCCTAATGTTCCATTGTAATGGCCCCACTGTCATCCTACATTTCCACCAACTGTCGTTGGTGCCGGCTTCGTAATCGAACTGTATCCTCTTTCTCAATGATAATTGTCAAACATATGTGTTTAGACGATTTTGGTAACGGCCAGATGAAGCCGTTGCTTTCGACGTCATACATATAGGAACTCTTCTCTCTTTTCAATAGGGCCTTGCCAAGTTCCAAACAACCACAAAATTGACTACAAAAAGTGGTATAGAACAGGAGGAAACCTTGCTTAATGAGAGCGCTGCGAGAGAAACAACTCTTCAAACACAGATTGTTGAGTTAGAGAATGAAGTCAAACAGGTACACAAACCCCTTGAATTGTAAGAGTACAAGTTTTCTGTAAATTGCTGTTACATTTGCTGTCTTGTCCTGCAGGTACGTCATGAGTTGGAACGTGTACAAGCAGAACGTGACCATGCGCTGCAAGAGCGTGACAATGTTGGCAAGGATCACCAGCAAGCAGAGACGGAAAGGAAAATGTTGCGGACGCAGCTTCGTGAGTGCAGGTCTCGCGAAGCCAGACTACTTCAAGATTATTCTGAGTTGGAAGACGAGAACATTTCCCTTCAGAAGCAAGTGTCTGGCTTACGATCGAGTCAAGTGGAATTTGAAGGTGCCAAACATGAAATTAGGAGGCTAACTGAAGAGGTGGAGCTTTCAAATAGTCAGGTTGAAGAGTTGACCAATTTGAAGAAGATTGCTGAGAAACAGATGGAAGAGGCTCTGGAGTCTTTGCAAGCAGAACGTGAAGCAAAATATGCGCTTAAGAAGGAGCTAGATCAAAGAATTAATAGTGAATCGATATACAACTTAAGCAATCTTGCTCTGTCTATAAGAGGCATCACCGAGGATCAAACGATATGTAGCGACGGCGAGGACGATTCACCAGCTTTACGACGAATTGAAGCTGACTTGAAAACGCAGGAGCCTGGCACTTCCGTGACAGATAAACAAGTAGACCTGTTTTCCGAGATTCATTTGAACGAATTAAAGAAACTGGAAAAACAGCTCGAACTTGCGGAATCCGAGAAAGCTCATTTAACTCAAAATTTGCGCGAGTCGCAGTATGCAGTTGAGAAGAGCCAGAACGAACTACAATCGTTTGTCGCACGTATAGTGCAGTTAGCTGCACATGTGCAATCTTTACATCACCTCCACTCGAAGTTACCTGAAAAACAAATTGAAGAAACTGCAATGGACAAACTGAATCAGGTCTGCATCACATATGCCCACAAATCTAATAGTATGAAAATAATAGCTAAATCATTGAGGCCTTTTGTAATTTTGCAAATTTCAATGGTTCACAGGTGATCGTGCAATATCACCAATGGAGTACAATGTCAGCACATGAAGTGGGTCAGCTGCAGAAGGACCTAGCAGAACTTGAGAATGGTTTGACTGTCTCAGATTCGACACAACAGTTACGCACAGAATTAACGAACCTGCGCAACAAGGTATGCCTGCACTTTGAACTCAAACTTTTCTTTTATGAATAATTAATGACAGGATCGCAAAATGTGGGATAACGAACGAGAATGAAAGGTATCACATTCTTTGCGCTGATACTATGACTATTATTGTGTAGACATAAATGAAAGTGCGAGTGGCGCAACGACCATTCGAAACTTAGTCTTTGAATAGAAATTGTGGCATTTCAGATCCCTGAGTCAGAGAAGATCCTTCGCGAAAAGGTTGGAACGTGTGGTCCCCTTGACGTATTTACCATATATTTAATAACAATTTGTCTTTTGGCTCCTCTAATGATCCGTACCGATTGCTTCTCAATGTTCTAACAATCCATCCATAGCAATGCTTCTCATTTTTTGATAAACTTAACTCCAAATGCCCTTGAATTTACTTACGACTGTTTCACCATTTCACCACATGCAGACTCAATTGTGAAAATAATGTGCCAGTCTATTGATTTACACTTTGTTTTCACAAATGAGTCAATACTCCAGCGACTATACGTATGTCTCATCACCAATGCCCAAAAGAAAAGTACGGATCGCAAATGCTATGCACCGTGGCTTTAAGATCGAATGTGCTTAAGGAACAAAAGAGTCAAGAATACTATTTCTCTACTCGTTTCATCCGCAACCCTAACGTAGCATGAGTCGAACAGAGCCTACTTGCACGTCGCTCAAGTGAAGACTGTCGATTACAGAATTCTGATACCCGCAAATTTTCACTCTATTGGCTACTTTAATAAATTGAAATCTGCCTTTGAAGTCTTGCAGTTGTGTATATACCGTATTATTTGTAAACTTTCAGTGAACACGCAAGAAATAACGAAAGTAAAGGATCTATAATATGCAAAATCTCTCGACACACGTACTCAAACCATTTCCCGCCTTTCAGCTTTTAGATACTGAACAACGAAGTCTACAATTGGAATCCGATATCTCGGCGCTTTCGAAACTAACAACTGAAGCCGGAGGCTTTTTGGACTCAGCACAAAACGATCTTCAGAACATTTCTGATGAACTGGCTCAACTCTATCATCACGTGTGCACCGTTAACGGCGAGATACCTTCAAGGGTTGTATTGGATCACGAAAAGTTACCAGAGAAAGGCGAAGAAAATGATAAGATCGAATGGTGCAGAACTTTGTTCAAGACCGACATTCAAATCAAGGATTTGGAAAGTCTCAGCAAGGCCAAAGAAATTGCAAAGCATATCGAGACAGCTGTGGATCAAATAAAACATCTCAGAGGTGCTGTTGAGCATACCATTGAGCTGTCTAAAGTACAAGGAATGCAATCGAACGTTTGCAATGTTTGCGAAGGTAGGTTTCCACAGTTGGCTTACACAGTTTCTTAATTAAGCATTCAATCAAGTTTCGATCGTAATATTCAACAATATATTTCAGGTGCTGTAAATGAGAATAAGGCTGAGGTCCAAGACTTGCAAGAACAAGTCATCAAACTCAAGGCATTGCTGTCAGCCAAACGTGAACAAATAGCAACCCTGAGGACGGTACTCAAATCAAACAAAAACACCGCCGAAGTGGCTCTTACGAATCTTAAGAGCAAATATGAAAGCGAGAAGAGTATCGTCAATGAAACAATGCTGAAGTTGCGTAATGAACTACGAATGTTGAAGGAAAATGCAGCGACATTCTCAAGTAAGTTTTTTTGATATTGTTGTTCAGTAGAGTTGTATCATTGAATTCTATACATTCTTTCTTTGCCTGTTGTGTCCAATATACCGTTTTTGATACTGATTGATTACAATACAATATATTGATGACATTCGAGGAAGTATAGTAACTGGACTTTTTTCTATTTTGTCTTACTAACTTGTTCACATTAATACGTGAATGTCAATGATGCATGCTAAAATTAATATCAGCATTTATGTGTTCTTTATTGCTGTTAACAAGCTGTGCAACGATAGATTTTGCAGTAGCTCTTACTGTATGCTATAAAAATTGCTGCTGATCTGTTAATAAGTCTGTGATAACGAGTGACATAATATTCTCGTAATATTTGTACAATTTAGACATCTGATAGCTTTGGGTAAGATATGGTTGTTGAGAGACAAGAGTATTCTCACTTACTTGCGTGATTACTTTTCCAAGATAAACTTGCTGCTTTCTGTTATAACGTATTGAATGCGATTAAAACTGCGAATGATCTCGGTGACTTGTCAGACTCATGACCTCGAACTTGATCTTTACTGGATGTGGCTACCTTCATTTGGTGTTAAAACCCGCTAACCGCACTTCTCAGGTCTGCGTGCGATGTTTGCCGCACGTTGTGAGGAGTACGTGACGCAAGTCGACGAACTGCAGCAGCAGTTGGCCACCGCTGACGAGGATCGGAAAACGTTGAACCAACTTCTGCGGATCGCAGTGCAGCAGAAGCTGGGTCTGACGATGAAGCTGGAGGAATTGGAGGTCGACCGAGAGATGCGAAATACCCGAAGACACGCAACCGGCGCGAACGGCCGTGGCAGAGGTCGGCTGACCCAACAGACGAACCGTCCCCATTTAGGCAGAGATTTCTTCTAGAAGATGGTCAAGATGTGGAGCAAGATATTTTGAGAAAAGAGAAGATTTTGAACCTTTCAATGTTCTACTGCTCGTCCGACGGATCAAGCGGCTGTGGCAGAGGCATTCGTGGCAGCGTGCTGCTCTGGCGCTGCTCCGTACGGAATGGTAGGAAAACACTAAGCACAATTTTTATTTCTCTTGACGATTTCATACAGTGGAGGATTCGTAAACATAGAATAGAGAGGATATCAAACTGGTCTTGTTCCAAATCAGCAAGACTGTTTCTTTTTAATCGACGACATACATGCGATCGTTTCGCCAATACCATGAAAGTCATCACTGTTCAGGTGAAGGAGAACTTTCCAGACGTATTGGCGACTCAACGCAGAGCCTTTGAAAGCTTTGAAATGTTCATTTTCTTACATAGATTTTGCTCCATGTCGCGGGGTTTCCGGGAAACTCTGCCCTCTGTTACCAATGATGTTAGAGAAGGCATCTAAAAAGCATAGAACTCACTTTCGCTGATTCTGTGCTTCTGGATGCAAGTGGAAAGAATTTTGCGACAAAATTCTTACATGAATAGACCGGGCGGTATTAGCGCCTGATCGTTTAGTTCTTCTTTCAAACGAATACGCTTTCTTTCGTGTTTTATTTAATAGTATTTTGGGTAATGGGATTCACATTGACCTGGTTCAGTATCAAGGTAGTCAAGTAGAAGTTATTCTACGTACGGGGTCCGTATGGTAATAATAATAATTATGTCGGACTGACGCAACTTTTTCATATTAACGGGATGCATGATAAAACGAAGTAATACTGTTTGTAGGTAGACAAACGAGAAAGAGAAATTTACATTGCATACCATAGAGACAATATTACTGTCACGCGCGACTGTAGCGTTTATAATCAAAGTAGAGCGGATTGACGTAGACGTGTAGAGTCAAAAAGAGTGCGAGCTAGCGAAATGTTAGGGACCCATTTTCCAGGTAGCTTTTTTCAATTGTATTAGTGTATCCCGTTTTTCTACAAGAACCAGCTGGTTAGAGACATTTAACATTTAACATTTAACACGGCCTAAGTAGGCTTTAAATGGATTTTATTCAATTTTTATTCAATTTTATTCAATCCGGCAGCTCTTTACAAGCATATTATGCATTCACACATTTTACAATGATTGTGCGTGTCTAATTAGTATTATTTGTATTATTAATATTATTATTTGACGTTTAGCAATTACTAACGTCCTTTTAGTCCACAATTTATAGCCTATTTATCTGTCTATTCTAATTCGGAACAAAGCAGCTATGCTTTCTGACATCGACGAATGTGTAAACACCGATCATGTTTGAAGATACGGCGCCGCAGTCGCGATCGGCAAAGGGAATGCTGTAATCGCTGGATTTGCCGAACCCGACTGTGTGCCGATCACGAGGTAATGGTTACCTGTACATTAATTGTCAGTGTACACACACATGTGCAATTTATTGCCCCGTTTTTATGAGCGTAATACGTCTGTTGAATTGTACGTTTGTTGTTGATGTGATGCCAGTTTTTGCATAACGCGCTCTTCGTACGTCCATATCGAGAAAAAGAGAGAGGGAGAGAGTGAGAAACGGAGCGAAAGGATGAATGAAAGTGAGATGATGATAGAAAGTGCGAACAGAGCAAGCGTGAGATAGATGTCATCGTCTTCTTTTTCTTTGAAGTTTGCGCGAGCGCGTGAAGCTGTTTACGTGCATTTACTCTCTCCGCGAAAACTAATCATGGAATCTTTATTAAATATTAATGTCGTGTATTTTCTTAGGGCAGCATAAAAGCATAGTGTGCTTCAAGTACGCGCTGCTCACAGGATGTTCGTGGATAGTTTTGTATATACGTGCAAACATATCATATATTTTTTCATACTCTGCTACTTCCCGTACATTTCCAATAGTTTAATGACACTAGTGTCCACGATGACCTTAGCGTATTTCTCACGCGACTTTCTCGTTGTAATGTTTCTCCCGCTCATCTATGTAAAACTAGCCCCGACACGAGAAAACCCATGGGCATCCTGTGCGCGCGCGCCCACTCTTTGTGTACGATTATCGCAAACCGTCTTCAATCAAATTTGTTATAGCTACCGCTATGTTTTATCTTTATTACGATGATGATGATTATTGTCGATATTATTGCAATTGTATATTAATTATTATTAACGACTATTAATGTCGGCTTCGTCGCGAAATCCAGACGAGTACCTAAAGAGAATTTATCGATCGTTCATTGATTATCAATTGATTGATCAGTTGTCGCTATTGATTATATTTATACCATGTAATTATCGTACCGCCTGTGTCTAGATCGCTACCTAGAAATGCCTAGCTAGATCCCACACCTTGTTAGTATTCTCTATTATGTATTTTCCGTTTCCCCATAGGTCCCAGAATAAAAAGCATGGTCCAAAGTTTTTATTTGATTCAGACACTTTCTTTTCGACCCTCGGCTGCTTTATCGCCCAATCTCATTTTACCACCCTCGATTAACTTTGGTTGCGGTAACTCCCGTACTTTATGGATTCAGCGGCGTGTAAATCCCGTGGGCGATCGACACAGGTGGATCTAATTTGTGTCCACAAACCGAGCCAGCCTCAGACCACCGTCCCTTCCCTTCCCCTCGCGTCGCCGCCAGGAGCCATCAGCCAGAAGAGAAATTCTTTCATTTCTCGAGTTATTCTTATTACTGTTACTACTATTACCTTCTTGCGAAACTTCGTCCTCGACATATACGACTCATTCGTCCTGAAATCTTCGCCTTGCCGTCCGCGCTGTTTCTGGCGACTGGGAGACGTACGACTGTGCGCGAGTTGACTTCGGATCTAATTGAATTTCGCATTCGCGCGTTCCAGGCGAATTTTCCATTCATCCGGGCGGATTAATGGATTGCAGTTCTCTGGCGAAAGTGAGGTTGAAATGGGAATGGGGAGCAGTGCGGGCGCGTTCCCAGTCGCTCAAGCGCAAAGCTCTGACTAACTTCTGCCAAAAACAACACTCTGTCCTTTCGAAGGTCATCACGGCCCTTCAGTACACTTGACGTCCTTCGCAAAGTTCCTTCGCTTCGCACTCGTATCGTGGAGAGATCGGAAACTTTTTCATATACGTTACCCTTGTTGATGTTCTCGTAATCTTTAGACATTGTTTATCGGCATATGGAGGGGAAAATGGATCTTTGCAGGGGAGCGCGCCAATCGAGTCGAAGCAAAGCGGCAACTGCGTGTCTCTCGAGGTTGCCCGCTTCTTCTCTGTCCTTCTTCCTCGAGAGAAATTGCTTTGTTATTATACGCCGGGAACGTTACACGCGGTGTAAGCGGGTTGCCGAACAAGTTTCAGTAAATGTATTAGAGTGCGGGTAACGAGTGTATCTAGAGTCCCCGTAGAGTCCCCTCATGTAACGCACTACGCTGTCAAGTGAATTTAATAGGAATAGGGAAAGTTCGGACCACTCATCCTTCTGAGGAGTTACGAGTATGTATTCTATAAGCGTGATAGTCGTCTAGACGTAGCGAAAGAAAACTACGAAGTATCGAGATATGCCAGTATAAATAGCTGTAGCGGTAGAATATGCACCAGCACCATCTTACACCGTCGCGACTATGACACACACACACACTCACACACACACAAACAAGAAAAGTAAGGAAAGAAGAGAAAAAACACTAGGAGTTATTTCCTTTTGTTCGACGGTATTCTTGTCGACTATATTTGATATAGAGGAACAATTCCACCTCGACGGCCACTTTTTCTGAATTAAAGATCGTATTTTTGCATTAGCGGAAGAAAAAGAAAAGCAGAGACGACTCGCGCCCGAGATTATTTCGCGGAAATCGGGCCGAGGGGAGGGTGAAATTGAGAAACGGGAAGGGTGACAAGAACAATAACATCAGAATCTGCCTGCCAAGTGCGTCGCGACGCCCAGGCAGACGTATGGCGCCGTAGCGCGATATATTGGAAACAGAAAGGAGAATTGGTAGGCGGGGCAGGCAGATCTGCTCAAGGCTTCCATACAAGCTCCGATTGCGTCCCAAGTCCTGGTGAATCTCCTGGCGGCGATGCCTGTGTTCGGCATAGATCGTATTGTGCGAAGAAAAGCGAAAAGCGGCGAAAAAAAACCACATTACTAGGAATAAATGAGACTCGAGAGTGCCGAGCGAACTAGCTGTAACGGCGTAGGCTAAGTGATTTAACCGACTGCGTAACTTGAGCTCGAGTTTGACTCGTTTAACCGTGGTAAACGAAGAGGGACGAAAAACTCGGAGCGGCACGCTCGTGTTTCTGCACCTCGACAGGGTCCACGTTGCATTTAGTCGGCGAGGCACGAAGAGCGAACCCCCACGGGTCTCGTTCTTTCCGGACTCGCTGTAGTAAATCGTCACAACTAGAAATTCATCCATGATAGTGTTGACCATTGCATCGTCCCTCATCATCGAATCCTGCCGCGAAGTGATCACCGCAGCGTGAAAGTGTCCGCCGCGCTGCTCGTACCGAATCCATCGGGTTCGAATCATCGAACATCAAGTGCGGAGCATTTTCACGCTGAGGGCGATCGGATGACGTTGGGTACTGAGCCCCTCTCCGACACACGATGTACTCGAGCATGTACCCAAGCCATTGTAAATACTGTAAATGCACTTTTAGAGTTATACGCCTTTATAAATTTTCGGACTTACAGATAAGAGCCAGGAATGCCGAAGGATTTATCGACGATTTGTATCCCCCGAGCAACCCTCTCTCCCCACAATTCTCCAGTTCCTCTTTCTCGTTCTCTTTCTCCTCCTCTTCCTCACTCTCTTCGTAGCCGTGTCGTAGCTCTTACCCGAGGTAAAAAGGCGTCTAGTTGAACCCAGCCGAGCGCAGACGCTCGGCGCTCGTAGCGGACTCGTAATTTTCCCACGTTTATTACCAACTAGCGTGACGAGCCGAGGGGCCGTCAGTCGTGTTAATTAGACTTATCGAAGGTAGACGTTAAGTAGATGTTCTCTCACAGCATTATTTACACAAGGGGGGCAAGCGAGGAGAGCGGCGAGACAAAGCTATCGCGCAGGGGTTTCGAAGCCACACGTTTCCCGGTGGGTACCTGGTGTTAACGTTATTCAACAATGGGACAGTACCCGCATTAGAGATTCCTTTTGTAACATAAAGTGAAATATAATCATTTGTAACACGAGCATAAATACCGCTTGTTTCAATTGTACCAACCCCTTTTTCTTAACACTAGAACTACCACTTCGACTTATTCCATGAAAATGATCAACATGCTGATACATTTCTAGGAATTTATGATTACTTTTACTCATATAAAACAACTGCTATCTTATCCTATCAGTTTTCATTCAACCGTTTTAATATTTTCATTATCTGCCGAACGTGTACCTAAATATACGAAACCCATGGAAGTTCTAGTGTTAACTATAGTTAGAGAAACATTCTTCCAGCAGCGGCGGAAGAACTCTCCATCGGTCCATCGAGGAAAAAGTAATGGGAACGGCACTTGGGATGAAGGTCTCCCTCGAAGGCTTTGTTTCTGCGAGGGATCCAACAAATCGCTCTCAAGACAGGAGGAGCGTGATGTGTGTTTCCAGGCGTGCGGCCCAGTGTTTCCCGTAACACGGCGAGGCCAGCCGATTGTACTCCATCGTTGACCTGAAACCATGAAACATCGAGGGCTGAGGACGTAATATTAACCTGCAGCCTCGTGCAAGCGCTCGTTCACCGATCCACGTGTACACGTGCAGTATTACGCTCTCGCGAGCTGATAATTCTTCGGCCGAATTTCCCCGGCGCGTTTTTCATCGACGCTTCTAGCGGCGTCGCTGCTGCCGATGGCACTTGGCCCAGATAGCAAGCCTCGCACGGGATAACAATGCGCCAGTTTAGAGATAAAACACGAAAGGGGTACGCGCGCCTAGCGCAAAAAAAACCAATTAGTGCTCTGTAACTTGTCGAGAGCGGTCATGCTTCCCTTGTCCGAGTGCACGCATACGCTCCGCTGTTTCATATTCGGCACACAAATATTCCTCTAACGAGCATCGGCCCACCACACCTGAGCTCGTTTGCGATCTCGAAGCGGAGACAATGTATTTTACGCTTGCCGCACTGCTGCTTGTAAGAATTTAATCCTGTTCCGCAGAATTCTCACGGCAACCGACGCGCAGCGGGGAATTAATGGGGATTACTCTCGCGTTATTATTAATATCCGTCGGGGCTTTTGTTGTTTGCGTGACGAGCCGAGGATTTCCCTTAATAAAAGGCCGAACCCGCGCGACTTGCCTTCCTCGCTCTCATTAACGCACTTCCCTTGAATGCCGAGCGGCTAAAGCGGCGCATTAATAATTCATGCTCGCCTCAGCCGTGTGTGACGACAGTTCAATCGCGATTGATATTTCACTCGGCAGGGGGGAATCGCTCATAAATGTAGTCACATTTTCCGCATTGCTGGTATTGAAGGACCGACTAGGGGAGCGAGGGTGATGAATCCATCGATATAAATCTCCGTAGTTGCCGATTTATATCTGTTATCTGGTCCCCTTTAAGGCAGTCAGACACTATTTTTTCCCTTGCACGAGCGATTACCTCTTGAATGCTGAGCCGCCGTTTGTCAAGCGACGCTTGAACTGGTCCAGTTCCTTTTGGCAAAGCCTTCTGTCCTTCGAGTCCCATAAATCCAAGTGGCGAAGCTGCCGCTGGGAATGTCAACTAATTTGACGAAACCCTATTCTTTAATTTTGGCGTGGATTAACGAGCTGCCAGAATGGCACTTTCCACAAAAAAAAGTGCGGATTCTGGCGCGTTACATGGAAACACTGCGGCTGCAGTGCTCGCAGAGATATCGCAAGGCAGTTCGCCCCGTAACGAGCTCCGGGAATGCAGTAATTAAATTTGCAGACGCTGAAAATCATGCCGTGATAAAGCAGCCGGGTGAGAACACTCGAGATTTCCGCACAAACCGTTGCATGTGCAGCCGGAGACTCTTTGTTTATCTCTTTTTTTAAAGGCAGCTTGTAATTCTAGTTAAGTGAATGAAGATAAATAAAGATAAGAAAATTTCTTTTCCACGGGAGACAGCAGTGGATTTACCGCAGTACCTTAGAGTCGACGATAAAGCAAACCCAAGTAGAAGGTTCGCATTAATGTTGCGCGTTAACAAATGTCTAACGAGCGATAGCCGACACTTCTAGGAGAGCGAAATGCTCGTTAAAAAGCCACTCGGCCGATAAAACCCCCGCGATATGATACCACTTTCCCACATCGCACCCATTCGAGTATTCACGCTTATTAAAATTCCGAGCGCGCGCACCCCTTCTTTATTAAAGTGGCAGTAAGCAGCTCGACGGAGGGCCGGCCGGCTCCTCTTTATTTTGCCGCGATTCCCGGAGAACAGGTGGGATAAGAAAAATCGCCGGCGAAACAATTAACTTCCACCCCCTCGAGCACGTAAAGCAACCCTTGGCTACGAAGCCCTTGAAACTTCAGCTCGCCGGGGCTCGGATGAAATTGTGGAATAAAGAAACGAGCGACGCGTTCGAAAGCGCTGCGTAAAAGCCCGAGGCATTCTCGAGCACCTATTTTTGCAATCCGTTCGGTGAGCTCGCAATACGTGGCCGCTGTGTCCCTGCCAAATCTGACGTACTAGGCGCACGGATGCTGTCGTCTTGCGAATTAATCTCCCACATTCCCCATAACACTCGCTCTATAATCTCCGATGCTGACGATTTGCTACAGCGAGTGCCAGTGTTGCTATTTTCTACCGTCGCACTGTTTTATTGTTTCTTCTACTGTTTCGCGTTAAGCTAACACTAGAAGTACGAGGCCCGTCAAAATGATAAATTCGTATCGTAGTAATTTTTCTTTCAATTCTTCTTCATTTTCATAACCTGCCCAATATATACCGAAACCTGCCGGTAGTTTAAGTGTTAAAAGGTGAACATGTACAGAACGATTCACTTGCTGATACATTTCTCCCTAAAGAATAATTAAAAATTAGGTAGTCATTTTAATGAATCGACGAATACCATCCAATACAATTTTAAAGAATTGCCGAACAACAATTCCGCGATTCCAAGCAAAATATATAAATTTGTATATCTTGAAGGATCTGCAAACAGAATACGTTCCGGAGTTCCATTATTGAGTGGTTTGGAGGCGATTGAAGCAAGTGCCAAAGGACATGCTCGACGCGGAGGGCCGGGCCGCGCGGCACGGCCTAAGTGGAATAGGACCGCGAAGGTCGTTCTGCGGGCGGCGCGGCGTGACACAAAGATGAAGCAACAAGCTGAGGAATGCCGATCGTTTTCACGGCGATCGGCCCAAATCCCAGCCGGGCGGAATTTTCACTGTCCTGGCCCGCTGCCAGCGGCTGCCTACGTGATCTTCCGAATGACTCGGCCGTGCTCCGTGCACGCGCCTTCACAGATATCCCACGCGCACTCGGGCACCGGCCGAGCCGCCCGATGAGATAACTTTGTTTACTCGTGTAATTTCGTTAACGCGATCCAGCCCATCCCGGCCCCGGCCCAAATCACCGCCGCCGCATTCGCCGCTTCGCCTTTGTTTAACTTCGCCAGCCGGCGCTGCGCCGCCGTTAGACTACCAATCGTGGAATTCGGGTGCCGGGCGCGGGGGGAGGGGGTGATCTTGAGCGAGAAATCCCGCGGCTGCCTAATACTTTAGAGAAAATATTGCCGCACCAATTTTAGCGTTCCATTTCGGGAGACGGGGACGCGCGCGTGGATTCGGGATCCTCCTCTCGGGCTCACGCATCTTAATCCTTAGAGCCGGCAATCCTCGGCGTTGCCTTGCGTAAGAATGAGCGCTCCTTTTAGCCGACAGGATGAGCGGGATTTCGGCGGCCTCGTAAAGAGCCGAGCTCCCGATACTCTCTTAGCTGCAAGCCGCAGAGTGTTCTTCAGGGAAAAGAACCTCCTCGTCTTACGAATTAAATGTCCCGAGCGAGGCATCCCGCGCGCTTCGCGCGCTGTTATAGTTTACAGCAGGCAATCTAGCGGTCTTACTATCGAACACCCGGCTCGATATTGTTCGAACGCTCTCTAAAGAGGGCCACGTCCCTTGCGACATTGAATACCACTTTTCCACGAGCGCCCATAAGAAAGGCTATTCCCTTTCCAATTTCAATCCGGCAAACATTCCGACACCCAGTAATTAATCGGATCGCGTTGCACAGTGACCCAAAATCGGCTGGAGTGCGATCATTAAGCGACGCAGACAAAGAATCCCGTACCTCTCCAGATTAAACATCTCCGGCACAGTGGCCTTTCAGACTTGCAGTAGCGGGCGGCACTCGAAGACGCGAGTGGATATTGGAGATAAAAAGCGGGGTAGATTGAATCGCGTGGCGAGAAAGTGGGTCCTGCTCGGGAGGGGTTGATTCGTTCGACCCAATTAGCAGTACCCAATTAGTGGGGGCGTCCGCCGGTGCGTTTGAGTCGGCCGATCGGCGATCTCCCCTGCGCGACGTGAGTGCTCCGCTTTTACTCCGCGAGAGGGAATGTTTCGCGGTTTATTTATAAGTTCGAGGGTCGCCGTTTAACCTTGCCCGACGTGGACCGTCAGGCATGTCACCTAACCGTTTTATTACTAGGCTCCCCTCACCAGAAACCTCCTTCCAATTGGGTCACCGGCACGTCCGCTCCTGTCCCTCCCGCTTAATAATCTCCTTAATACCATTGCGAGCGTAAACAATCCGCGGCTGATGAGCTTTGCGCCGCAGTCGCCGCTTTTCCAACACGGCGCCAATTATGCCGGCGAGATTAAAGTTCAACATTCTTCCTGATTATGCAGCCGCCGGCCTTTCGGTTGGCTTCCGGTTAGTCGTGGAATATTAGTGGGATGCGTGCGTAGGTAAATGTCCGTGGTAAAGATGAAGCTGGCGGGAAGATTTCTTCCAGGTTTCAATCGACCTGTGTCCACTTCCCAGGTCGGAGCTGGAGACGATCGGGCAAACGTAAAAATGATATTTTATTATCTCTTATCCCCTGGTGCTGGGACCAGTGGCGAAACGTGTCGGCAGTGTCGTATAATACTAGGAGGAAGCGAATAATATTGCGAGAAAATACGGGCCAGCTTATCGAGGGATATAACCGATAGCCGAGGCTTTCCATTAGATATCGCTACCATCAGGAATTCCTTTCGATCAATCGCCACCCGATTTAAGATCCTCTCGAATTGACTGGGAGAGTCGCGCAATTCCTCGCCCGGCAAATTGCAATTATTGAGTAAGCTTTGAACGAAGCTCTCTTCGAGAGTTTTTTGAGGGCTGGTTGATTGGCATTGGATTTGTCGAGTGCAACGGGCTCTTTAAGGGACGTTCACTTGTTTCGAGGGTAGCAGGGATCACTTGGCATAGATTGCCGGAAGCCTCGCCCGAGGCCAAACGCCTAGAGCATTAATTCGCAAAAGCGTAGAATAATTCGGTAGGTTTGCCGGGCGAAATGCGAGGCGAGCGATGTCGAACTGTACTTGGCGCGGCTTGTTCCGCACTGTCTGTCTGGGGTATTTCGGGGTTAGTAACCGCACCGCGTTAAGCAATGCACGGGGGTTTGTCAAACGACCGCCGAGAATAATTATAAGCGGCGTTCGCGCCCGCGCGGAAATTCGAGAATTGTGTAGCACGCAGGATTTGCAGAATTTTTCTGAAATTCGGGCGACTGGTAATAGTAGTCGAATTGGCTATCGATCTGGTATCAGCAATTCATTTGATCCGCCCGGCATTCATGTGGGCTGCGCGAGGTCAATAGAACTGCAATCGAAATCCAAGTGCACAGTGCTACTCCGTATCGCTATCGATACGGATCTCACCATGGAACTCGTGACAATGGCAATGGATGAGCTCGTTCAACTATCATCGATACTTCCTCTTTACCCACCAAGCGAACGTGATCATCGTGTCTCATTCCACGCGCGACAAACTGCACGCTACTTTCCCGGAAAAATGCGAGGAAAGCTCTCGCCGGTCCTTTGGACCAGTCTACATTATCTGCTCTCCCTTTCATAATCCCGATTGCCGGTGGCATTGGCCATTGGCTCCACAGGCTATCCAATTATACTTCTGAATTTCAGCCACGTTCTCTCCCATCCCGTCACATCCAGCCGACACGTATCTCCAAAGTAACACATCATCCCCGTCGACCCTTTCGCTCTTTCTATTGTCGGGTCTCTCGAGAGACCGTCTCCCGCAGGACGGTAGTTTTTCCGGGCGTCACACCAATCAGTCTCGGTCTACCCTCGAGGGCTCGGAGTTTCGAAGGCGTGAAATTCCGCCGGAAAAAGGGAAAAATGTGACAAACATGTAGGAAGCGAGGTTGATTGAGGCTCTGATAGAGAATGCAGTTTGGGGAAAGTAGTGAGAGCGGATAGATTCGAAGGATGATTAAGGAAGATTGGCGAGAGGACGAGGTAGTTGGCCGTTCGAGGTCTATCTCGAGACTCGCGTGGAGCCGCGATCGTCCGCAGGACCACGCCCTCGCCGAAGAAGCGACGCCGACGCTGTACTCCTCCCTTCACCCCTTCGGCGGCGCTCGCCCCCAACCACCCCGTCGAGAGGGGGTACCTATGGTTACCCTCCCCCGAAGCCTCCCCCTGTCAAGCTCCGGCCCCGTTCACCCCTCAGCCAGCGAGAGCGGATGGTCCCAGGATCCTCGTCAGAGCGACTCGACTCATCGTCGTCGACGCCGACGCCGCCGCCACCACCACCACCGACGCTGCCGTCGCCGCCGCGTGTCGCCCCGCGCCAGTCTCCCACCGACCTCGCGTTCGTCGACGTCGCCGCCGCCGTCGCCGTCGTCGTCGTCGTCCTGCCTCGCCGCCGCCGTCGTCGTCGTCGCCGTCGCGCTGCCGGTGCGCTACCACCCTTCGGGATTACCAAGTGGCTGACACTCTGCCCTCGACCGTTCCTCAGGTCGAACCGAGTTCTTCTCGACACCTTGGTAACCGAATCACCCTCTCCGGACACTGACACCCTCAGCATCCTTGGGAGGATCTCCATCGGTTGTCGCTAGGATTGGCACTGTCAGCCGAGAAGTACTCCGAGTGCCGGAGTGTCGGGATTCACTGGCTCCGTCTGTGCACTACTGTCAGCTTCCACTCGAGCCGAATCCAGTGCTTCGTGGATATATCGTTTCCCCGAGCTCCTGCTGCTTTTCATTCGCGCTAAATCTCTCGGGCCTCGAGCGCTTCTCCCGCGTATCAGTGTCGCCGGTTCGCTAATGGTGAAACAGAGGCCGGACGAGAGTTGACTCCGAGAGGGTGGACCAGGGGAATCGGTGGCGTTGGTGGATCGAGACTCGCAGAGGCGCCGTAGATCGCGGTCAAACTCCGAGGTACAAAGGAACGCTTCCGCGAACTTGGAAACTTCCTTCGCCGCTAATTCCAATTGCCTCGGGGGCCAGGAGGGTAACCGGAAGGCCAACTCCCCGGGATTCTTAAAAGTTTACCGGCTGCTCGTGAAGCTCGATGTCCACTGAGAAATCGTGCCGCGACTCTCATTAAGGATTCGCGTGCTCACCGAGAGGACCAAGTTGATCGACCCGCCTATTGGATACTCGAGGAATCCTCCACGAAGGTATGTACGTCCGATCCACTTAATTCCCCGCAAATCCCCCGGGATCCACTGAAAATTACACATTCGCACATGCCAGGCACATCTGGCCCATTTCTAACCGGAGCTTGGAAAGTAAGCCGCTGACACATGGATCGTTCACGCCCTGGAGATAATGCACGATTGTATGTTTACGATAGACGGACACTGGCCACTGCTCTCTCCATTTGCGCGTGTGCTTTTCAGGGCGAGCGCCGCCGGTGCATTCGCACGGTATTCCATAAACGAACAAGCCCGCCTCGTTAAGGCTGTTACCTGCGCCTGTCGCGGCACACGCACGCATTATGTACACACGTGCGGCGACTCCCAGCGCACTCGGGGGCGTCCGGCTCTGATTATTTCGGCGGCCTTTTTTCTCGGCACCCGCTCTTTCCTAGCATCCGGTCTCCCCTGAGTATTAATAAACCAGTAAGAGCTCGCTCGAGCTTACGGCGCTCGGCCAATTGTTTCTCCGACCTTGCGCTCTTTAACCCAGCCCGCTCTAGCACCTAACCGGATGACACTGTGTGTGTCTGTGTGTGTGTCTGTGTGTGGTCGTTGGTCCATTAAGAGAGTGGTCCACGGAAGTGTTGCGTCTGCGGTACAACGATGCGTGGAATGCCGTTGGCACATGGATCGTTGCTCGCTCGACCTAGCGGTGTCAGGCTCGCTGCCTATGTACACACATGTCGCCCGCGTGTATATACACACACGCGCATACACGTGCACCGGATAAACTGCGGCGTTTACGCCGCTCGAAAGTTAAATGCCGTAAAACCAGGCGGAACTATGGCGATCGGCAATGCGCCGTACATATGTTTCCTGGTCCCTTGGGTGCATTTCTCTCCGCGCAGTGCCACTTGCCCTGCGATTCTCAAACGCTGTCATCCGCCAGATCCTCAGACACACGCGCGCGAGACACCGATTGTTTCGGTATAATTATACTTCGGCAGTGGAGCTTTAGTCGGACTCTGCGCAGCGCAGTATGTTGGCCTGTCGCCGGGCTTTCTACGATTCTCGAATGCCGAATCTTCCGCATTGTCGCCGAGAGTTGGACCAGAAGCTGTCGCGGATGCTGGTTTGATTTAGTCTCGACTGGTACACAGAGTCCCGTCTACGAATGTTGAGTCAGGTCCAATTAACATTTCCTTAACACTGAATGCCAGGAGGTGTTGGGAATTCTCTTCAATGTCAATGGGACTCAAAGGAGGATAAAGTGAGCTTGACATTCTAAAGAAAAGCAGCCGCCTTAGACTTTAGAGGGAACGCTCGGACGTATGACTTATTTCAGGGCTATACTACTTGAATCTCCTGGTCGCGCGCTGCAGAAATAGAGCCGTGGGTGTGTGCAGGAGTTTACGCAACTGTTGCGTACAATGCGGAGACACACGGACGGAGGCCGGCGGGCATTGGAAACATTATGGGAGAGGAGGATTCACCGCTGCATATGCGAAAACACGCCTGTCAAACATTACACGCACTCGTGGAGCGAGCGTTCGCCGTAATGTGTGTCGTCTCGAATTCGCGATGCATTGAGGAGAGCGCGCGACGCTTCGCACTCGGTGGTTGCTTTATCAGCGGTAAATTTAGCGGCAGGCCATCTTTCTCGGTCACACATAAACACGCTGGGATGTATGAATCGCTCCCTTGGAATGCCCTCGCGCACCGGCTGTCGGTTCATTTCTTCTGGACAATACGATTACAGGGTCGACGAGAGAGAGAGAGAGAGGGAGATGGCATTGACATTAATGAGAGATCGGCGCCGCTTAATGCGGCATAACCATCCCTGAAATGTGTGTTATTAAAGTACAAAACCGTGCGAGCTGCACCGACAATATTCCGGGACGTCCGCGAATGAATTCCGCGCGAATGAAGTTATCGAATTCTATTCAGCCCCCGGAACCTTTTCATTCGATTATGAAAATGCAGTCGACACGCATTAGTTTTCCGATGCCGCTCGACGGCGCGTTAAGCGAGAGTCACGTTCCTTCATATCTTTTTCCTGGCGCTATGGGCTCGTGGGAGCAATTAAAAAAATTAGCCTTTAACCAGCGGCTGCCGGAGAGCGTCGACGCGCGCCAGACGCTGTGACAAAAACATGTTTTTCAAGAAAGCCGAGCAAAAAGCTCTGCGCGTGCCGCACTCCGAGGGAAACAGCCGCGATTTACTACCTCGAGTATTCGGGAGCACGCGCGCTCTTTCCGATTCCACACGCCACATCATTTTCATGGGCCATGTGTGAAGGAGAAAGGGAGTCTTTCGCGCGCGCCCTCGGGGAGATTTTTTGCGGAGTTCCGTCGCCGCGCGAATTTTTCAGGGTGGAGGGCCAGACTGAAAAACCGTCCGGCGATAATCTCCTCGCGGTTCCTATCTGGTCATTGGAATCTAGAAACGTATGGCACGCGGCGGATGACATATGCATTGAATAGAAAGGAGAGAAAAAAATATTGATCAGATACACGGGCGAGCGTTGTCCGGGCTCGACGAGCGAGGAAGTCCATATTTTTCGGCGAGCGGCTCCGCGAACGAGAAGATAATCCACGAACTACATTTCATCCGGTCGTTCCTTCGCTTCTCCATGAGAGGCATAAGGTATTCCAAACACGCGAAAGTGCGGCTGAACGCCCGCATAAAATTCTCGAGCACCATTCACTTATGATGAAGTGTCCGGACGAAAGTTCCATCGGGCTCCGACATCACTCGGACGCCCCCTGCCCCCTTACTTCCGCCTCGCGCGGGATTTCTCTTTATGGTTTTCCGCCGGAACTCGACGCATTGGAAATTCGCGGACGATCATCTCATCCTGGGCCGCAAGACGAGCGAGCCCTTGCGAATTCGACCAAGTGTTTGATCTCACACCTCTTTTTTTGCGGAGCTGCGAGAGCCGCACTTCCACTCGGAAACTGATCCAATCAGCAATGTCCTGGTGTGCGGTGATTCGCCTTTATAAGAAGCCAAGAGACACTTTCTCACTGACCTTCTTCACACTAGAAGAAGACCTCCAATACAGGAGGATTCGCGGAGAATTGGAAGGTTGTCAGCTGCAGGCGGCCACCGGTGGAACCCTTAAGTGAATGTTCCTTTATACTACCTGATCGTATATCATGTGCAGCCGTCGAGGAGAGCACCCAAAGAAACGCCAGATATATGTATGCCGAGTGCATCGAATTAATTAGCAGGCGGAGGAGCCTCGCTTTATTCCTAAGGCAAGCAGAGTGCTTTGATAAATAAATTAAGGAAATCAGAGCAATGCGTGGTTGGCCAACAACCGGGCCCACTAAATCCGTGATACCAAGTTCCACCGCAATCGTTCTGGAGTTTAATTCTAACTAGATTCCCGGCGGATGAGGAGCGCAAATGCCGGCCTGCATTCTGAACAGTCCGCAAAAACGTATGGCGCGCGACCATTCCGGGGGAATTTATGCTTTTCCAAGTGGTAGAACGAGGCGGAACGGTAAGGGTTTGCCCTACAATGCACGCTGATCTCTGGAGGACTCTCGCGCGAGAGTTGTTCCCGCACTTGGAAGTACGGAGCAGCTGATTACGGCTTGTTGGCCGGCGCAGGTTGCTCCGACGCGAAATGATAGCCAATAACCACTATCGATAATTACCAGGGGGCGGCGGGCGCGTAAGCTTAAGCCGCCGAGAGGCCGATATCCAATCGCCAAGTGGCCGCCGGGCTCAACTTGCTCCTTTTCCGAGTGTGCAAATGAGCGGCTCTGTTCGAGGGATTAGCCCGTTATTTACTCGCGCGCGATTTATGCCCGGCGAAACTTTGCTCCGCGAAAAACACCGCCCGCACCCCAAGTATCTTACAGGCCGTTGTAATCTGCAAATGGAGCTGACCGTTTAAGGCGCCGACTGAAACGAGACAGCAGACAGACAGACATCGTTTACCCCGATGTGTTTTAATCACAGTTATTGATGATTCAATTTCCACGCGCGCCCCCGTGTCTGTCTACCGAGTCTTGCTCGATTCTCGAGTCAGCGAATCTACCTCCCGGCGGACTTTTCCCCTCGTAATTTCAAGCGAACGCGATGCCACTCGAACTCCCCGGCTGCAATTATCCGTTAATAAATTATCCTTGCGCCGACACAACAGAGAGATTCATCAAACTTTTCCCATTAAACGGCCGGCCGAGAAAAGAATAACCGATTAGAGCCGGCAGTCCGAATGAACCTCAATTATGTACAAGCGTCGCGGCGAGGTGCTCCCTCCCCGTTCTTATCGGATTAGGAAGTGGAACTAGAGCTGGAATTGCATTTAACCCTGTCGGGAAGCCACTCATACTTCCGGGCCGATTCGCCTCACAATTAGTCGGATGCTCGCTAATTCACTAACTCAAGAGGATCACAGTGGATATGTTGGCAAAGGACAGTTGCACTAATTGGGAGTCCGCTGTCACACGGAAGGAACGAGCGAGCTCGAACCAGGAGAAAGAAACGGATGTGTCTCGCGAGGGGTGTTCGGCTGACATTCGCGGTCGGATAATGAGCGAATGGCGCACTATTTTTAAAGGGGACCTGGTGGGCCTGTTAGTGCAAATAGCAGGGCTCGAGTGGCGGGGCATAAAACTGAAGCGGTCTCGTAATGCCAGCAGGCATAATCCGCCGCTTTTATAATGCCACAAACGCGACGGCGGCGGCGTCGAGAGGGTGGAAGACAAATCTGAGAGAGCAGCCCGATCCCCGTCACCCTCCTCGGGGCCGCCGGTGTCAAGCTCGAGCCGCAATCTCCTGCCAACGAGCCCCGATAAATTCATCGACGGGCGCGTCTGCAGTGAAAATCTTAATTCGCGCGATACTCGAATAAATCCTCTTTAACGAGACCAGACTCACGCTCGCCCTCCGATTATTACCGGCTGCGCCTGGTAATTGAAAAGACAATGGAATTATCGCCCGCTGGCTGAAGCAGCTGGCAGAAGGCAGAGAGTTCTGGATTCTAACGATGCTTCTGACAGTGGAACGTGACTTTCTGACCAGTTCTTGATTCCGACGGTTTATCACTGAAACATCGTTATCCTTGCTCTCTAAATAGTTTTCTCTTACGGTTGGCTCCCTCTCGGCCAAATAGTGATTAAAGTGGCCCCGGTGATTAGTTCGGATTGTGCGAGAGTTTGTAACCAGGCGATTGGTTTACCGAGTTTACAATTCGACCCCACGCTCGCACGGAGCATATAAATCCGGAAATGTTCACGCGACGGTGTCCATTAAGAGCGTCCGCCCGGTAATTCGCTCGTTTAAAGCTCCTACCGTTGCCGATTTATGCCAAATACCACGGGAAGCGTGCTTCGCAGCGCTTTGCGAAGATTCGGCCGGCGACTTTGTGGAAAGTTGCCGGGTAACTCGGCCCTCGAATCCCGGCGAATCGAGCAGGAACTCCCAGTTGCCGTCGAATCTCGGGGCCCGTTCGAACGGAGCATGCAACGGGCAAAACTTTCCGGCTGAACGAAATATATAACTTGCCCCGCGGAATTATTCGTCCGGCGGGCAAATCGCAACGCGAGGGATAACAAGAGTTTCCTGGTATTGCGAACTTGGACGAATCTCGGTTTCCGCTCGACTCTCGACGAGGGCCGACCAGGCCAGGACGATTGTTAGTGCGTGGAAAGTTGGCGGTTAATGCTCGCCCGATGAAAACCTCTGTGAATGGTCGTCAGAGCCGGGTCGATTATGCTCCAAGTTTATTTTGATCCGAGAGACTTTAAAATCGTTCAAGTTGGCAAGAGTTTCCCATCCTGGCGACCAATCGACGGGAAAAGCTCAGCAGTCACGTCTGTTTCTCCCGGAGTTGCGGGAGAGCTCGCACTCACTTCTCTCACCTGTCCACGTGGGGGAAAGTGTCTCGCCGAAATACAGACTCTCGCGGTGTAAAGGGGCGCCGAGACAAACTTATCGGCGCGCCCCGATGAAATTCCCGGATTTATCCGCGAAAGCTCGCCCGGCAAGTAGTGCGAGTTTACAAACTACCCCTAGCGAGGAGGCATTGTCGCCGGCGAACTTTCAATTGCACACTTTATCGAGCTTTGATTTCGCCGGGCCACTCACTGCTCGCCGAGAAGCCTCGCGCGCTGCGAGCTATTTTGCTCGCCGCTACATCCACGCAGGATCCATTTCAGCCGGTAAACTTTGGGAGCCGTGCTTGCTCCATCATTTCACCGGCGTCCAACTTCACCGAAGATCCTCCCACTGCTTTCGGAAACAGGATCTGCCCGAGATGAGAAACAAACGCCAGAGAGCCTATCGGGCAATCTAGCCCGAATCTCCCGGCGTAATACGATAGATAGCAGTGACGACTGTCATCGAGGCTTTGATAACAAGTGCCCCCATGCCCGAGGAATGCGTCGATACGACGAGAGAGGGATTTCGAGGTCGTCGCTGGTCAATAACCGACCTTCGCTCCGCTCGAGCCCGCAGCATAGCGGGCAGCGCTTACAAAACGCTTAAAAATAACTGCAGAACCCAGCTCTGTCGACCCGGAAACCTTGGGAGCTCGTCCGCGCTGCTCCGCAGTTCGATCTCCCCCGATTTTCCCGTCTCCGCTTGTCGGCCGGCGTCGTCCCGCCGTTTTCTTTGCCTCGCGCGAACTCCGCTTCTTCACTCTTCTTTTTTTCCCCGGCCTTCAATTCGCGCGTTATTAATACCCGTCGAACCGGATGTTCCTGTCGCCTGCAGTTCCTCCGCGCTCTCCCGCGGCTCCTACACTTCCTCGGGGGGGACTGCGCCGATGACTCTCGTAAACACAGCTCGCACCTTCGGCTTTTACGCAGCTCGAGTTATGTCCGGCCGTGATGCCAGTTGCTAATGGGTTTGTCTTGCGGCGGGCAAATGCCGTGGTACGCGCACGTTTTGCCGGCTAACGGGGAATAAGCGTTGGTGTGTGGTTGGCTGGGTGGATGAAGTGGAATAATAGCTGGTGTTCATCTTGGATCAACGTCCGCCGGCTGTTCAGGCCTCGTACACCCTCTATGGTGATTGCACACTCTGCATACACCAATAATACCTGCAACCCCTTTACCTCGCGCAATCCTGTCTAAGTAATAATAGTGTTGGATTTCTCGGTAATGAAATTGTCTTTATTAACTATATCTCGCACAATTCATTTACAAACCACCCAACAGTGGCTAACTGATTACCCAGCAAAACCACCATTAGTCGATTATGTTTTCTTTTTTATTTTCATCCTCGAAAGTTGGAGGGTCCAATAGAGATTCTGCGCGCGTCAGATGCTTGCCAGATTCTCGAGAATACTCGGGGATTCTTGAGATATTGGTATTGCAGGGCGAAGTAGCCTGGCAGGGGAAAGGAGTGTTGGAGGGTTAGGGATTATAAACAGATCGTATACCGGGTTAGTCGTCGAAAAGCCTCGTAAACCCGCGGCAGGCTCGCTGCGGGAAGGAGCGGAATCGGGCCTTGTTAAACGAGGAAGTACTAGAAGCTTTCCTTGCCCGAGCGCTCCATCCGTTACGGAAATGATCCTTGTCTGCGAGGCTCGCGCGCGCCCGGCCAAGGGCTCGCCCCTTTCCCACGTACCTACACGCTAGTTTGGCTGTAGGTGCAATTTCCGATGATTCCACGCCGCGTGAGCCAGGGCTCGGTGCGATCGATAGCGACGCCGAACTTTCGCCCTCGAGAGCCCTCGACTTCGCCGTGAAAGCCGTCGAGGTGTAAAGTGATACTACCAGGGCTCGAAAAACGAGTGGAAAAGATCGCACAACATCTCACCTTCGACTGCCAGAGATATAATCCGCCGTTGGCGCGTCGAGCTCCGGACGAAGGGAGCTCGGCCCGATGGAAATCGTGAGCGCGCGCGTCATAGCGAGCGTCGCGGCGCCCGGTCGTTTGATCTGAAAATATTGGCAGCCACACGCCGGCTCGCTGTCAGAGCCGGTGGGGGGACAAGTCGAGGAGGGCGAGAAGAGAGTCTGCGAGGAAAGGCGGACTACTAATAATATTGTGCGCCGGCAATGCGGGTCAATTCTACTGAGGGGCCTGTCAAGCTCGCTCGCTCTCTTCCTCTCAAGAAAACTCGAGCAACCGCATGATTCCCGGGGGATACCTTCCATCAGGTGCCACCTGGTCCTAGTTAACTCGAAGATTTGTTAGAAGGCGCCTGGCTCGTCCGACATATACCCGACTATCTGCCACATCTGCCGACACCATATTCCGACACCGTTCGGACGATATTTTTGGTGACAGTGATCCGAGGAAACAGAGCACGACCGGGGTGAGTGGTACGCTCGCGCTGTGCAACACCAGCGACGCGATCTAATTGCCACAAGTCTCGCGGCTCGTCGACTTTAATTGCTGGCTACACGCAACTATAACTCGGCGACTCGGCAAGTATAACTGGTAAGAGGCAACCTTCTCTTCGCACTCGGACTGTTTCTCGGTTGTTCTCGACAAATGGACCTTCATATTTTCGAGGTTTGTCTGGCGGGTTTGCGCGGCTGCTGTTGGTTTCTCTTCGTTCGCGAGCGCGCCATTCAGACTGGCTGACAGCGGCGGCGCGGAAAAAGCGCCGGGAAGAAACTTCCGCGCAAAGGGACCGATACTTTTTCTCCTCTCGGGCTAATTGAACCTGAATCAAGCGTGATTTCACTCGGCGCTAATTATCGCCCGTGAAATGAGAGATATACTCGACTGGCTCGGTCAACGAGAGCCAATGGGAGCTGCCTTTGAGAGAAGCCTCGCGCGCCAGACGGCCATAGAGAAACTGTGGCGGTACAGTTTGTGGAAACTTCACAGATCAGACTCATCCGGGGAAAGAAGCGAGCGCACCAACTCCGCTGAAAGAAATATAAAAGATGTTGTCGCAAGAAAGTCCTTTGAGATACTTTCCCAAGGCGTGTCGGACTGGAGCGAGCGCGCCAGCGTGGCTGGCCCGGCGAAATGCTTCCGACTGCCCCAGTTTCCCGCAGGAGAGAAAACCAGCTCCTTATTCCGCCAGGAGGAGATCAGAAAGAGCGTGTATCTCGTGGCAGGGGGAAACGGGGGGGATTTGCATGCGCGGCGATGCACGGGTTACACGAAGGGACGCAACATAGCTCTCGCGTTCAGGCTTGTTGGTAGCAGCACACAAATCTGCCCGTCGGGCGAACAGTTCTTCTTTGAGCCGAGCGTTACGATGTGTTTCCCTTTACTTTGCCAACCGGCCGTGTCTCTTTCCCCGCATACATCAGAGACGGACAGTGCTGCTTTACTCCCAAGCTGGACCCTTCAAATGAAACCTCTCCCTCTAGGAAACCTGCTAATTCCCGGCGCATTAGAATAAGTAATAACGGCGAGCGTTGTGTTTGCTTTCAGGAAATGTCGTCGTTAATGACCCAATCCAGCGGCGGGATGTTGGGTCTGAGCAGCGTCGGCTCGGACCGGACGGGCGCAGCCTCGACCACCGCCGGTTCCCACTCTCACAGCCACACCCGCAGGAAACACCATCACCATCACCGGAGCAGGAGTGCGCCCCGGGCGCCGGAGAAGCCGCCCAAGAAGCATAATCTCAATCCGGGCCACAGCCTCGCCTCAATCCCCAGTCACATCAAGCTCTCCATGCTCAACAGCGGACTCATCTCTTTCGGTGAGTGCTCGACCGTCTCTCCTTTTTCACGGCTCATTAACCCCGCGCGTCTTATCACTGCTCTCATTAGCGGGTCGACTGTTTTACGAAAGACGAGCGCTCGCGCGCGCTGCCTGATTTCACCACTTAGCCAAAGTGAGCCGGAGATTGCTCGGTTGGATTTGCTATTGCGCGCAGAGTAATTGGGCCGGTGAGGGGAAGTAAATATATAAGGAGAAGTGGACGGACGGGTCCAGGCAGGCGTCGCGCTTTTTATTGAGTCGCACTACTCGGACGCCCGAGCCGTCGATACTCCGGGGGATTCCGAATCGATTTTCCCCGCCGCGAGGGGCGCGGTATTCCAATTAGTCGGGGGATAAAGTGGATCTAATGTAAATGCGGAATTAGCCCCGTCGGTGCACAGCCGATTTCCCCTAGAACGCGCGGCTTAAATTATTTCTTAGTTAGTAATTCGGGGAGATGGCTGACGTTTGATTCGGATGTCTAACTTTGGTCGAAGTCCACCTTTCCGCTCGGGCCACCTCGAATTCCGATATTTCGATATTCCCGATAGTCTGACTTGCATGGAAACTGCCAGCGAACTATCTTGCCGCGTCAGATTAGCCGTGTGGCGTGCGATTAAGGGTGGAAAGTGGTGAGTTACCCTTTCAAAGGCGACCAAGTGCGACCGAGTTGCGCTGATATTGGAAAGATATTCCCAAAGGAGAATGTTCCTTGACACTACTCATATTCCGCGTTCGTTTCCCGGCGATGATGCACGACTCCAGGTAGGATGAAAGGAAATGAAGTTGGCCGCGCGCGCGGCGGAGTGCAGGAGGACGGCCCGATAAATAAGTTTCGCTGAAAGCCGCCATTGAACTGAATTTATCAGATTATACCCGGAAACGGGAATGTATCCCGAAAAACACAATTTTTCGCTTTAACCAGCGAGCGCTCGTAGCGAGGCGATGAACCATTGTTGGGCATCTGCAAGTCGCCCGGAAAGGAGAGTCGTGAGAATTGTTGTGCCGCGTGCAATTACCGTGCGATGTAAATAGAAAAGCCTGTGCACTGTGCGATTGATTTCACATCCGGCGCTCCAACGTGGCGCAATAATGAATCACGCCGGCTTATTCTCCTCCCGGAATTACGAAATATACATAAGCACGTCGAAGCCAGCCGATGGCGTCGTGCTTGCACCAGCCGCCGATTAATTAGTGCCACCTATAATTACTGCATAGGTGAATCCGGCGTGCACTCCGCTCGCCGGCTGTTACAACAGAATTCCCCGCCGCTCGACAGTCCGCCTTCGGAATATCCGCTTTTCGACCATCAGGGAATTGACAGGCACAGTGCACATACTTGGAGATTAATGTGCCGTCGATGCGCGTTTTCAATGGGAACGGGCGGCCGACAATCTATTTTTCCTGCGCCCAGCCGCACTTGTACATATTGTCAGACTGGATTTCGATGGGCCAACTTGCCGATATATTTACGAGCGAGGTCCTCGTGAATCTTTCGCAGTGACGTGCTCGGCTCGAGTTGTGTGCGAGTGTCGTCGCTGGTTTAAAGCGTATCCTGTGCGGTCTCCGTGACATTTCCCGTTTAAGGATCGTAACTACGGCCGGAGGAAAAAGTCGTTTGATCATTACGAGCACTTTCCCGGGGGACTTTGGAACTGCCGTGAAATAATGGGGAATCGGAGAGATCATAAAAGTAGTCGCCTTATTTTCACTTGTCTCCTGACGCAAGGCAGGAAGGATCAGTAACTCGATTCGATCAAACGGCACACTCCCGCGATGCTTTCCCCGGGCTTTTTAAAGGCTTTTAGCGGGAGACTCTACTCCAACATCCCACTTTTTCTCGTCGCCCCTCATTTCCCGCAACTTTTTCACCGGCCGCCCTTTGCACTCCTCTTGCGACATTAGAGAGTGCTGGCGGTTAGGGAGCTTCCGGTATTTAGGGATTGATTTTGCATATGATTTTATTTTTTTAAAAACGTGTGTAGATTAGAAAACAAATAGCGAAAGTGCGAAAGACGACGAGAGCTTGCAACTTACTCAATTTGTATGTTCAAGTGTATTATGCAGCTCTTCAGAGGTGTTTCTACATGATGCGAGTAAAGTACTTACAGCGATAATTGTGGTTGTGTGTGTCCATTTTCCCAGAAATTGCGTGCTGTGTGCGGTATTTGTTCTAAGCAACACACTCGTTGCAAGTACTTTTTACTCGCGTCGTGTAGCTCCGAGACTTTTTGCTCGTCGCTTCGTTAGACTCTTGGCATTTCGGAGCGAAAGTCTGGAAACGTGTTACACGACGTCGAGCTAGATTACAGGCTCCGCGGAAAATACGAGCTGGCGTAAGAGATCTTGAGCGGGAGCCAAGGAATTTTCTTAAAAGCGACATTCTCCCTCTGGTCCCTTTCGAACTCCCGGACAGCAGAACGAGAGGGATAAGCAAAACTCATTACTTCTGGTTAACACGAGATTGCACGCGGTGCGCCTGTAAAAGCGGCGGCCAAGCAAGGGGATTGACACCGGTGGGCTCGGCCGCACAAAAGCCCGGCCGGAACTTGTCGCAACCTCGAGTGACAGCCACTCGAAAAGCTAAGCAAGCGGCGGCGGCGACGCATAAAAAGTCCGTGAGTCGACGGAACCCGGGAGAGAACGAGAGAACTCGTGTGGAGTGAGCGGCGTCTCGGGAGTGCGGATTAAAGTTTGACCTTGTCGCTGGACCTACCCTAAAATCTCTCCAGTTAGGGTTCCGTGCTTCCCATTATTACTCGATGCTGATGGTATGCGTTTAATAGAAGTTCATTGAAATCTGAGGGGAGTTGTGGGAAATGATTGATCGATTTGGAATAAAACGCCGAATCGGGAGCACTTTTAGCCACCCAAAGCACTCTTTGCTGCTTTCATTTGGCAGAAATTCGTATCCGGCAAACCGACGACATAAACCACCTCTAATTCCGCGGGGAAAAGTTGATATCAAAGTTCCATGGAAATCTGGGCAGAGTCGGAGGAAATGACTGATCGATTCTGCATGAAATGACTAGGTTCCCCGGAGCCGAATTGAAAACTTAGCTGACCGGATCCCGGGCGCGAATTCAAGCGTTCCCGGGACGGTCCTTTGATTTCCTTTTACGAGAAAGCGAACTCGACGCTCCGAACAGGATCTCCTCGCCGAACACGGAGCTCTCGCGATACATTTTCCCATACGCTCTTGGTGAATTTTTCAATTGCTCGCCGCCGACGAAATCCCCCGCCAAGTTTCCCTGCCGCTCGGCGGCTTCGTAGACACAAGAAATATCGATGCGCGTGTGTGTGCTCCTCTCGCAGGAGCCATATTTCCGCGATGAAATCATTCCTGTTTCGCCGAGCTATTTACCTGGGCGCGGCCTGAAACTGAAAGCCCTCGTCCTGCACGGCCGGGAGCGCGCGCACCTATGCAAAGTTCGCCAGCCGGGCCGCCGCTTTCGCAATTGGAAATTCGATTTTCCTCGGTAAATACGGCGTTGCACCTTTTGTCCGCCGGTGTTTCCCGGAATCCACGGGGAGTAACTTGTCACCGTTCACCTCGGCTTTTCTTCGCCGGGCAAACTCGATTAGCATTAGGAATGCGCCGTAATAGGGTCAGCGCCGTTTTTCGAGTTAGTTTGACTCTTTAATTCGAGATAATGGAGTTTGCGCGCCCGCCAGAATAGGAAGAGAAAGCGTTGGAGGGCCTTTTTTTATTTGTATCTTCGCCGGAAACTATTTACGAGGGCAGAACCAACGGGTTTGGGGCAAAATCGAGCGGCTCTCGCGAACAAATCGCGTCCGAAATTCTCTCCGCCGCGCGGGCTTTATAACGAATGGGATTTTTAACTTTCCGCTTAGAGTCTTTCGAGTCGCTCCGCGCGCCCTTTAAACAGTGAAATGAGGCTATAAATTATCCGCTCGGGAAAATCCCCCGATTTCTTTTTTATCAGCGAGTCTGCGAGTGCCGGGCGCGCTTTTTAGAATCGGGCTGGAGGATTTGCCGGCGTCAAGTATAATCCGGGCCTCCGGGATAAATGAATATTTAGGATCCCCAATTACCGCTCGGCTACCTTCTAATTACCGGTGGTTAGCAGGGGAATTCTCGCGCGATACTTTATCCGGCGGGAAACGGAAAAATTCGACGGTTTCGATCGCGAAGATGAAGCTTCCAGCTTCTAAATTCCCCGGCGCTGCGAGAGATGATAAACGAGCTTCTGGAAGGAATCCTTATTATTCCACTGGGGCTGCTGATTGCTGAACTAATATTATTCGACGTCCAAGTTCCGGCGGCCGCGCGCGCTCCAGGTTTACGAGGGGACCCCGCGGGCCGCGCGCCACCCGAGATTTACAGCACGCGACTCCTGTCGCCCGTAAATTAATCGACACGCGGCCAATAGCTCGCGTGCGGAGAGAGCACGCGTTCTAGATGACTCGGCGTCGGAGGCGTCGGAGGCGTCGGATGAGCCGGCACGCCCGCGCTCTAAAATTAAAGGGCTTTATTTTTAAGAGCACCCGCGCTCGCTGCCACCGGCGACGGATTCCTCGGTGGTGTGCCGGCCGTATTTCGCGAGGGAGACCAGGGCGTCGTGATTCCCTTTCCCACGGACGCTCAGAGTGTTCAGACCGGCGCCGCGCCCGGCCCACCCAGAACGAGATGCCCCGTGACCCCGTTTCGCCGACCCAATTCTTATTTTTCATCGACACCATTCCAGCCGGCTCCCCCCTTAATCCGGGCTCTTTAACGTTGTTAGGAAGCGTGGCTGGGATCGGGGGAAAAATCTTGGCATTTATTGAATTCGGAGCAATTCGATCGCGATTTGAGTAATGCGACGCGCGTTGTTTAAAACTTCGAGTATTATAGTTGCTCGTGAATGATTCGTGTGAGATAATATACTTCAGTACTTAATGACTCATGTCTTACAATTAGAACTAAGAGTAGAAACCTTGCATCATAATTGACAGTACGCTGCTGAAAGCTAGTCGTATTTATTATTTTGTCCTATTGAAGTAACCTCAGTACTAAACCTACCTCAGAGTTTATCGCGGCGTCGCATTGTCAACTAATAACCGCTAAACCTTGGCAACTCGAACCTGTCCTCGTTCTTCAACAATGCCAATGCAAACATCCTCCACGGGATTTTCTAATGGCCGCGGGCCCCGCTCTATTGCAGACTTGTGTTCCTGACGTCCCCTGCGGGAAACGGTTGGTTTGCGGCGGACTTCCAAAGAGCGTTCGCACGGTAGCCGAGCCTCGCGCATGCTGGCATTTTGCACAATGGCGACGTTGCCGGGAGGCTCGTTATTTGCGAACGCGTCGACTGCCGGGCGATTAATTTATAAAATACGATAAGCATGAGCGCACCTGCAACGCGAGCCCCAGCATTAATTTAACTCGCGCTCGCTGTGGTGTATTAGAGGTCCGCGGCGAAAATCACACCGGAAGCGTGCGAGAGACGTGTTCTATAATCGGAAATTCGGTTCCACTTCCGGGTTGGTATAATCGTTCGGCGGGTGCGGGGACTCGATTGGATTTTGCCGCAGTTGTCGGGCGAGAAACGCTGGATGCCGCATTCTTGATTTTAATGTCAGCGCGCGGTTGGCCTGCGAAGTCAACAAGAAGCGAGACGAGCGTCCGACGAAAAGGGAAACCAGCCGGCAAGCGTCCTGTCGCGCGCACTTGAAGCTTAACTTCATCCGCAGGCCCGAAATGCAATTAAATTGGATCCAACGGACCGGGGAGCCGGCGAGCGATCATCCCCGACGCGATAAGGCAAACAGTCAAGGTTGGCCCCGCCCGCGTCATCGGGCGAAACGCCGGTGACTTAATGGAGAACGCGATGGCCCCTTGAATGTCGGAATCTATGGTGACGAATGGCCCGCTCGGCGAAAAAGCGGAGGGAAAAGCCGGCCGAGCGACGCATCACCTGTCGCACGCACGCGAACGCCCTATTAACTCTGACGCCATCCACCTTCGTGCTCGTGAAAGTCGGCTTAATTCGACAGACATTAACAAACTCTGGCCCTCACGAAGGCCAAGAAGCTCGGTCACGAAAACCACCCATACGTTTCACCGCCCGGCGAGAGATAGCACTCCTTAATAACTCTTCGACGCTAAACCCCCCCGTAAATCCTAATCTGGCTAACCCAATTTCGCCCGGAAAGCTAGTTGCCGCCACGAGACACGGAATAAATATCGCCCCAGCCCCTTTTACATGGACGTACAGGATTCGTAATTAAGTCGATTCTCGAAATACTCCGCCAACTTTAAAGCTCCGCTGCTACTTCCAAAGACCCGAAGTCTTCGTGGGCGTGCCTGGGAAAAAGCTCGCAAAAGATCCTCGCCGTATTTAGAACTCGAAGGGAAGAGTTCTCTCCGCTTTCTCTTTATCTCCCACTCGGCAATTTGAGCGCGGAATTAAATGCACTTACCTTTGTGCGCCTTTCTACCCTGCGGGAGTCCCTCGTGTTCCAGGCGAAGGCGCGCCCGGAGGACCCGGGGAATCGCGGGGGTATTGTGCAAAACGAGAGCAATGATTTCGAACGTTCGAGCGAGCTCGGTAAACTAATATTTTTCTCGGATTTGCTTGGGGAATGGGATCCGTTGGAGAAGGGCGAGATTACTGCGAATACCTTTCTATTGAATTTCACTTAACGTGGAAATGGAGGAAAAGCGATTCATATCAGCACTCTAGAGATATGTACTTTTCTTAGGTTAAATATGCCTTTTAATTGCGCAGAGGCGATGAGACTAGATTCCGAAACGGTCAGAGTGCGAGAGAAGTTTGTTAGTGACGTAGCGATTTGGCTTGTCGCGCTGCTGCCCGTTTCCGTTGTAATCCAAATGGAATTGGCACAAACGCGAGACTTCAATGTCGAACAGCCGATTGGCCAACCGCCGCCTGCAGACAAAAGAAATTCGCCATCGCACACGCTCCATCTATTTGCAAGCTTTCCTGATCTCTCGTTACCCGGAGCGCCGCATTTCCCCAGGGAGCGGCAGAACGAAAAAAAAAAAAAAAAAAGAAAATCATTTCGAACATCCAACTCGTCCATTCTATCAGATTTCCATTTTTCACCCGTAAACCGGTTGCCGCGCGTAATTCGGGACCGGCGGCGAAAGTTTGCCGATCGGGGGTGCGGATTTCCATCGGAAATGCTTATTCCTCGAATGGATTCGTCGGCGAATGCGAATGCAAACGAGCTCTCGCTAGGAGAATTGACCTAGTGCAATATACCGGCAGGCTCGTTCCAGCTTTTATTTCGGCGCGAGTTATATAGTTGGCCAATGTCGTGCGCACTCGAGTTGCCTCCCCCGTGTGTGAGCCGCCGAAAGAAATGCATGTCGAGGTGGGTGCATTCTCGGCCGGCTCGCTCGAGCGAGCTTATTTTTAACTAGGCGAAGCCTCTTGAGCCGCTTGCCGCCACCGCGCGGTGAGTGAATCCCGGTGTGCGTGTACGTTACGTTAGAGAGCGGCTCGCTATTAACTCCCGCTGATCTTGACACAAATGCGCCTAACCCAGTGCCACGAGCGTTGTCCCTTGCGATCAAAATAAAGCGCCGGCTTCCCCGATTTCCCCTGCCTGCTGCCTGACTCATCTCGACTCGCGCGCGCGCTTTTAAAAGCGTGCTAGCGGCACTCAGTTAGGTTTGATTAATTAAATAAACGAGTAAATCTCGTTTTGTGTTTAACTGAATTTATTTCACTCCGCGCACAAGAGAGTTTTCCCAACGGCTCAGCTCCGATTTGAGTCTATCGCACCTTAAAGTTTAGCTTTCGAAAAACCATTTTGACATGTATTTTTTGTGATTAATCCCAGTTTTCATTCCGTCGCAGTGAAATTGGTCAGCTAAAAAAAGACGTGTAAAAATGTTTTTTCGGGAGGTAAATTTGAAGTTATAATAGATTAAAATCGATGGAGATCCGTATTAAAAAATTGCGATAGAATAAGTCAGATCCATTTTGCGCCCAATTTCCAGGAGGCTGCAGCAGCTTAATTGTACTGGAAGGGCAGAGTAGATCGAAAGCCGAGATAATCATAATAGAGTCGCAGGTTGGTTGAACCCTACCATTGAGATTGCGATAAGGAAGCCGATGCACTATCCCAAAGTGTTTTCCACGACGGACCCGCTCGAGCCGAACTCCACTGTTATTCCAGACGGATCTTCCGCCGACTCAGAAATCCATTAACCCATTTTCACTCGGCATGGGAAACAAGAGATATCACTGCGCCTGTGAATGCGGAGGTTGAGAAAGACGATTTGGAATAATAAGAAGAAAGATTTCTCACTCGATTCACATTACTTTACCGTCAGATTTCTCGTTTGACTTGCATTCTCGCCTTTTCAGCGCCGACTCATTTGTTCCACGGGCTCCGATTTCGCGCTTTGAAACCACTTTTCCAGGCCCAGGCCATTTCCACTGCGACCGCTCTGTGCCACGGATTTTTCCTGCCGCTTCTCCACGCGGCTTTTGTCTCCCCTCGACTGAAAGTCGGCGGCTCTCTTTTTCAGCCGGGTATTTGGCAAACATCGAGCGGCCCAGACACTTCTCGCTTGAACCTACCGAATGCTGAGCAGACGGGCTATGGTTCGTCTTGTCCGCCCGGTGAATGGGATGCTTCCAGCTACCGCATGGAATTCCATGGCTCACTGGCACCCGATCGGCGAGCGAAAATCGAGAAGGCCCGATCAATTTCAGCCTGGCTTTTAGTCGCCGCTGCTCCAATGCCGAATCCCTGCCGAAAAGTCCGCGCCTCCGATTTCCCATCGAACGCCGAAGCATCAAGTAGGATCGGCCGACTTTTTACTTTATTTCATTTATTTATACAGACGCGGAGAAACACATTTTGTGAAATGCACATTTCAAAGCCTGAAACAATCCGCATTCGTGAAAAAGAAAATAATGATTTAGTCGATGAATTATGACTCGAAATTCAGTATCAAAGCATTGCAATGTCAAAGTGGCTCTCGAAGCGCAACCACGGAGGTTCAACATTAGCTTCCATTTCCACGGGTGTCTGCCTGTTGCATAACGTTCGAGTACCGAAGCCCCGGAGGATCGAATCGTGGAAGTACGGCTCGCATTTCGCCTGCGAAATTCCGATCGATCGACAAAAGAGCACTTAATCGAAACGATCGTTGGTCCTCCGCAGCCTACCAAAAACCGCAAGCTCCCGCTCCCTCAGCCAACTGGCCACCTCAGAATCCGGCGAGCGTAGGTAATTCCGATTTTATATTTCGCCCTCCTGATTTTCCAGCCGAGCCCAAGGACGTTTCCCCGGGGCGTAGAGCTCGTCCGCAGGTGCGAGGTCCATCAAGCTCCCGTTCCTCGCAAATAAAACGAAAATATTTCGACGAGCAGTCGCTCGAGAGAGCTTTATAAATAAACTGCAGCTGGTTCGGCCCGCCGGCAATCGGCTACCGCAAGAAAGCTCAGAGTTTGTCCAGCCTTGCCTCAGTAAAACAGTTTCGTTCTTTCCTGACTCGTCTTTCGGATAAAAAGATAGTTTTTATTTATACCAAATTATTCTCCGACTAATTGCCAATAACTAGTACTAAGAAAAACATTTGTTCACTTAGTTCCGGCAGCGCAGCCATTATCGACGGCGTGGTACACCTGTTGTTCCATCACTCGCACCTGAATCCTAACGGCAGTGGCGAAAGTTGTAGAGGCACTAATGGCTCCTAGTATTATGCGGCTAATTGGCTGTACTTGGCATGCGGACAAGTTTCGTGTTTAACCAGCACACAATGCCTCGAAACTCTAGCCCCTCGCGCCACCCCCCGCCCCCCACCCTTGCGCAACGAACTTTTCATTCGATTCAGGTGCGACTCCGACCAAAAAAGCGGGCGATTTTTCCGTTGCGATCACAACGGATCCGGATTAAACGCGTTTTCGATGATTGGCGTCAAGCACCCTGCGAATCACTGGTACTCGTAATTGGAAATCTCCCGCGGAGCTTGCACGAGTGCTCCCTCCAAACGATATTGTTCTGGTTTTATTGAAAAAGCAAATATTTGTCTACTGCTCCATTCTAGAAAAGCTCTCGCTACTCTCGTTTCCACTATTGTTTAGTTGATTCCGACGACTGCGTGATTCCATTTAATGCCCGCGTGCGATCAATCGCTCTAGTTTAGTCGCGAGCGATCAAACGAACGTAAAACTCATCGCCGCGCGCGCACTCATCGCGCGTTGGCACAATTTGGGCAATTAACGCGGGATATACGTGGCTTCATTCAACCCACCGTACACAACTATTCCTATACACGCACACAGACGCAGGCGCGCGGGCGCGTGTCCGCTCTCGAAATTGGCGACGTTAATTGAATTCGATTAAGCGGCTCCGAACGAAAACCTTTCGCGGCGCGAGGATTCATCGGAGGCCTGGCGGGGAAAAAGTCCTCGGCCGGGCCAGCGATAGAAATCGGCCGACGGCTAACGAACCCGATTGTTCCCCGTTAAAAGTCTAGTCCGAATTTTATCATTCATTGGTTTCGACTTGCCCGGGCGAGCCAGGGCGTATCGTCCCATCTGTGCAAGCCGCGACCTATCCGCGTATCTCGAATTCCAGACTCGAATTTGATTATTGTTCTGAGCATCGGCTCCGCCAATGCTCGATGCTTGATTGCCGCCGCTAATATGATACGATTTGGAGTAATACACGGTAACACGGATCCCCGATCGAATTTGATTCGGCTAATCGAGCTGCCAGTAGTTTCAGCATCAATTGCACTAAGCGTAATTAATGATAGATCTGCTCACCGGCACGGAAAAAGCGTCGACCAATCTCGTAGATTCTACTGTATTGATTGCTGATACAAGTAGAATCATGAGAGATCTCGCATTACGAGCCGCGAAAATCGAAGGAAAAACAATGGTTCTGTGGGAGCAGCCCAGTTGCAGGTGGTTCGCGTAACACGTCATTCTTATTGTTAGTGGCAACGTACTATTAGAGTTTCGCACTATTGTGCTGGCGTACTGTGCCGTCGCTCGCAAGCTGGGGAAAGGTACAATGAACCGAACTACCGTCGCAGTTATTTCCTCAAGTTCCACGTGCTCAATAGGAGCCCCGTTCGCACGGGAAGAGCTTAATTTAGATGTTCTATAGGTTGGCGAACGCTTCCTTGCCTTTTACAGCAAACCCACAACCCTCGGAGACTCCCATTCCCTCTAAACGAAGAAATCATGATAGATTAGAGCAAGTTTGCCAATAAAAATGTTGGAAATTTAAAGTACCGTTATCGCAAGATCGAGTGGTGTATTTGATCCTCGGGGAAGCTTTCCCGTATCGATTGAGGGAGGAACTTTGCCGCAAAAGGGGAGCGGTGAGGGTTGGATAGGCAGGATCAGGAGGATCGTTCGGTGCCTGAGAAAATGAGAGGATGCTGCTGTGCCATGAGGAACAAAAGCTCAATTAAAAGCTTCTAACGCCAGGACAAGCGAAAACTTCCTCTTCTCCTCTCTGCCCTTCTCCCACTCCTTTCACGGTTGCTCGTATTCCAGGCTTTTCCTCGGTGTGCCTTTCATTTCGAGCCGCGCTCCCGGGAAATGTGCAACGCGCCACCTAGAAACGCTTTGCGCGATAGAATTGAAAGCATTTCGTCAGTTTCTCGGGGGGGAAACGTGCCGTCGCGGCTTGTTTTTTCGAGCTCCTCGCACTTGCAGCATTGGCAAAAGCTTCCTCTTTTTCGCGGCAGCGAGATACACTCCCGGGGCTGCATCGGGCTCTCTGTTTGCCCTGACACGCGCTCCCCGCCAAAGTGATTGCTTCCTCGGAGCTCGCCGATTATTAACGCGCGCCTACGTTTACTCATCCCCTTCTGCGGCGCGTGCTTGCAGCGCAGCCTTTAATGTACAAAGCACACAGCCCGAGGGATGAGTGACATTCTGTTGGTGTACCTTTAGGAATCTCGAGCCTCTGCACTCGGCTGCGTCGCCACTTACCTCCGCTAATATAGACACGCGGGTCAATGTCTCGTCGAATTACTGTATTAATGAGAAGGCAAATAGCTTTTGCGCTGGAATTTATTCGGCGAATTCCAAAGTGTTAATTAACACTGGGTTTTTTTTTAAAAAGTATTTCGACGAGCTTGTCGCCTGCGAGCAAAGTGAAATTGGAGTGGTAAGAGAGCGGAATATGGCGCGATCGAAATTGTAGGTTGCAGGTTTACGGCTGCAGCCGGAGAAGTTAAGAGCTTTTCCGATCAAAGAGGTCTGCCATCCTCGAATACTCCACTTTCGCGCTCGTGTGTTTCCTCCTATATTCGATAAGTCACTATATACCCTCATATCGATTTTACTTTCCCGCTTTTCCCACTTGTCCCTCTTTCCTTCTTTCTCGCTCTCGTTCGCCAGGCCCGAAAATCGGCTGGCCGCTCGTAATCCCCGTCGACGAATTTTCCATGAGGCACTCGGGCTCCTTGAGCCCGTCGAGTTTGCTGGATACACACACTCCATGATATCGGCGAGCCGGATGCCGCCATCGCTTGACTTTGGCATTAAATTAAAAATTCCCCCTTGCATTGCCGATCCTCGAGAAAACAGAGCGAGCGGATCCACCGCGGAAGAGCGCGCGTGTGTGCGGGCCAATAGTACGTCGCTCGCGAGATGAATTAAAGTTTCCGTAACACGAGCTGCATATGAAATGGCAAGCTCCGGTGTATGTAGAGGGTGATGCATTACGTTTGCGCTGAAACGCCATTTTTCATCAGACATATTTGTAATACGAGAAAATCCTCTATGCTGTACCTGTTATCTTGAAAACGGCTCGAACAATTTTAATCAAATCGGCTAATTTCCCATTTTTTTAAATGAGGAAATAATTGATGTGTACGTCTCGGTTTTGAGAAAATTTGTTTATGGTGTTCAAAGTAACCACATTGATCTCAACGAACTTATAATTTAATTCGCACATATAAATAGAATGACTAGTTCAGGAATAATTATCCTATGTATACGGAACAGAGTATAAGTGACACTGTTTATTCAAAACCAAGTGAATCACCCTGTACACACGTGCTGTCCACCTGACAGGCAGTGTTGTGTGCTCAGAGGGACTGAATTAGTTGCGGGATTAAATAAGCTAAGGGATGATACGAAATGCGAGGTAGTTGCTGGGGCGCACGACCTGGGACAGGAGAGATTGGCACGAAGTTCACTCGAGCTATTCCGCCCTTAGGATGCCTGGGATTCCCCGTATGACCTTTAAGATGAATTCATGTTCGACCTTCCACCAAAGCTCTCGTGTGTCTCGTGTTCTACACTTGCCACCAGTCAAACTACCCTGCGTGTTTGCCAGTGACAATGGCCATTGTCTCAGCCGGCGGGTGGGTCGTCGTGCCCGTCGAACCCAATGAACTCCACCCTGCCGTGGCACGTAATAAACTGGTGAAATGTAGAGGTTAAAGTAAAGGCCGCGAAATAATGTACAAATTCCAATGCGGAATATAACGAAATGCGATCTCGAGCGGCCGTGTCAAAGGCCTGCGATTCTGCACGCGTTTTCGCGGAGGGCGAGTTTCATAAAAGCCCTGTTAATAACCACCCCCAGCAGCCCCTGCAAACATCGCAATTACGAGAATCCCGTGTAATCAGTTCGCCGTTTATTACATTCGACGGACTATAGTGTTTACTGAAAAATGTCATTGCAAACTGCCGAGGTACGTTTTCACTGACGCGTTCCACTCGATTCGATTTTCTCATTAACTACTGAGTGAGTCACGTCCCAGTCATTACAATTACAAGCCACAGAAATCTAGGATTCCATGAAATTGACTTGGCCGAAAAACAGTCGACCGACTTGCGTGAAAAGGGTGAAAAGGGAGAAAAATAAATGTTATATCTACGAAGTGAGGCGAAGCACTAAAGTGAAGAAATTGAGAAGTCCGCGTATAAGCGCGGAGCCCATTTAACGGCGGCGGGGCATCAATCGAGCCGCATTACCAGCGATACGGGCGGTGTCAGCGGAAAAACTAGGTCGCCACTATGAATATAAACGCCCACTCGAAACTTATGCTCAAGCACCCCAAGTAGTGGACCGTGATGTAATACGGAGAGAGTTGGTAGCTGCGGTGTGTCCGGCTTGCCGTCCGAGCTGAAATTCGACGGGGGGCCGGACGTTCGATCCCAATTCCAGCCCTATTCCGGAGGATCACTAAGAGGTCCTTCAAGCTGCCGGGTCACCTCGCTCACCCGCCGAGCGTATAATAACGAGCTCGGCGAAGACGCGAGAGCCTTGCATCCCAGCCAGATTGAAAACAAACTCTCGAAATAGAAGGAGCGTCGAAATATATTCGCGGAATGCGGTGTCGATATTTTCCCTCGAACCGGGAAATATGAGATTTTTATGACGTTTAAAGACCTCGCAGCGGCTGCTTTAAACTGGATCCTTTGTCCAATCAGGTAGGAGCTCTCGGCTCCTCCATTCAGCGCTCCACCTTAACATTATTTAAGGGAGGGAAAAAAGTTTTTATGACCAGGGCACCCTACGCGGAGGGCAGCGAACGAGCAAGGCCACTTTCCGGCTTGCTGCTTAATACATGGGCCTCGGCTGTGCTGGAACTTCCGCCGTTAACTCGTTAACTCCGCGAGGGTAAAGAGTGAACGAGAAAAATTTCACTCTCGAGCGTCGTGTCGAGCTTGGAAAGAGCGAGGGATACTCTTAAAGAGGGCAGCGAGCTATCAGGATTTATAATCCTTAATTATTAGTTGCATTAGTTTTATCGAACCACCCGGGAGTCCCTTAAAAAGCTGCGCGGTCACGGCGATTAACCATCTGCAATATATCCCGTAATGATGGTCGTAAATCTTGCTTAATTTAATATCGGCAGTAATTAGCGCCGACGTGCACCGCACAGACTCACTCGGCGCCCCGGCTCTGCACTGTGTCCGAACTTTGAAACTACAGGCGTGTTCGATTTCTCCCATAAATTATATCCACCCTATAAATCACACAGCTGCAAATCTTGACGGTGCTTGGCCGCCGTGACAGCGATCAATGAGCGAGTCGTCTCGGCGCGCGGCATTCCCTGGGAAGCGAGTCCTCAAATTCGCCGAGCTTATCGTCCGTCGGCGATATCAATCGAATTACATTTGACTTGGAGATGCTCGCTCTAAGACGGCCAGTTATGAATAAAGGATTTTACGGGCTCCCAAGACTCCGGCAAGTAATGGACAGTATTCCTAGGAGTGCGACAATGTTACGACTCCCTTCCTACGACTTTCGGACAACTCGGCATTCGCCGAATGACTTTTAGATTAGCCGGACTTCCTTTACTGTGTGCTGGGACGTACGTGTGCTTCCAGCGGAAGTAATAAAGCCGGCCCTGTAATTAAGCCGGCTGGGCCAAGGGAAGAAGCCACTGGGAGATCTGATCGATTGTTCGGTCGAGGCGCTAGCTGTGTTCCGGAGAAAAACATAAGTGGCAGAAAAAACAGAGGGCGAGGGAAGCCTTGCGGCAGGTACTCTCCGCCGGAATGAATGAGCCGAGGGAAAAGGGCGAAGGTATACGGGCGATTGGAAATTACACGCCGAGGAAAAAGCTTGCTTTACTCGCACGCCTTGTCACGTAGATCCTCTTTTTGGTTTTTCCAGTGCGCATGTAAGAAGATAAATTGCAGCCGCTCGCTCGCTACCAGCCCCGGCACGTGTTAACGGCGACCCTTTATTGGAAGCAGTTCCTTCCTGTTGAGATATTATCGGGCGTTTGTCAGGACACTGCGGATCGGACAATAAATAATTAGTAGACCAGAGGCTGCCGCGCGTGCGGGCATGTTGCATTTGGCCACTCGAGATCTCGGAATAAAGATTGCGCGGGCTCGGGGTAAAGTGGACGAACTTTTCGCGGAATCCTCCTGTCGTCCTTCTCTCGCGAAAACGCTTTTAATGACAGGAATGGTGTCATGCTTGGTGCGCGCGGACGATAAATCTCGGGGAGAATCGAGCCTGGCAAACAGAGCGGCGAATGCAGCTTGAAACTTTGAATGTTTCTGGAAGGCTGGCGAGTACTCGCGAGCTCCGAATAAGTCTTGACGGACATTGGGAGCGCTGCCAATCCATTCGAGGAGCATTCACGATTTATCGGGTCTATCCTGTTATCTTCCTGGTACCCTCCGGCCCTTTCCACCCCTTCGCAGACTCATCAATAGCCTCCTTGTTTACCCAGGAGGCCGCACTCGATCACGTGTGCCTGTTCTAATTGTCGGCACTCGCCAGTCAGCCTCGACGGTGTCTGGAGGCTGAGAAAGGTAGTTTCTCTGAGATCCAAAGTGCCAGATGCCAGCGAGGAAAATGTGCTAATAATAAAATTAATCTCTAACATATTCGCTTGGTTTTCCAGCTACTTTTAGTCATTTTAGAGTTTTGTTTATTCCTCTCGCGACTTTTGTGGGGACTTAAAACTTGGCACGTGGACGCACTCGATCACGTGTGTCTGTTTTAATTGTCGACCCATATCATCAGCCCCGACGAGACCTGGAAACTGGAGGCCGAGGAATGCAATTTCTCGGAGACCTAAAACGCGAGATGGCAGGAGGAAAAATTGAATCTATTTTTCAGCGAGAGCTCTTCTCGCAATGTCGCGTGCATTGGCAACCGTTCAAGGTGACTCTATTTTATGAATGAAGCTTCGCTCCTTCACTCTCCATCTCTCGCAGCGTCTTTTTTCCTCGGTGCTCGACGAGGCCCAGTGACGCACGATATACTGTTTTTATTCGAGTGCCGCTACCAGGATGAACGCCTGGGTGCGGCTTTCCGATGATCCTCAATGACGCGAATCGGCGATTCTCCGCGACGGGAATTATCCTGGCACGACACTGCCCGGCCGGTTTATTGTAGAGCCGGTGAATATTTTATGCCGGCGTTGCGGCCGTTTATTGAATTACGAGTCGGGGAACGAGAATCGTATACCTTATCGATCGAATGCCACGATGGGACGTTTCAAATCGCAGTGTCGAGCCTCTCGAGTCGCACTATCCGCCCGTCCATTTCTCGCTCTTCCACCGCCGCTTCCAGCTCTCATTCGATAGTGATCCTATCAAAGCCGGATTGGCCTCTATTAAACGCAAAATCATCATTTATCACCGGGGGAACACCAACTCCTCGTCCATAAAGATCACAGTTACCAGGAGCGTTTGAGTTGGCGGGAAAAATTAGTAAAACTGCCCCAGCGTTCCGAGGATAATTAATTAAAACCGGCTGTGCTTACGGACGCCAAAGAACGAGCGTTGTTATTAAGCTAAGTGTCACGGCTGTCAGTGTAGAATGTGTCGAGCTCGTTAATTAGCAAATGCACCCGAGGAAATAATGGTACGCGATAAACGACTCAAGTACAAAACAGCAAGCTGACAACTCGGCCTTTCCCACCGGCGCTCTCTGCCCCAGACAAATACCCTGAAACGCGGCAATTAGCTCGACCAACAATTCAACAATTACCAAGTAAAACAAATCTACGAAAGTTTCGGGCCGCTGGCCCCGCCGACAGCTCGTTTCGGGCGGGCTTTTTTCTCGCGAGCCCCCTCGGGCCATTTTTCACCGGGCATTTGTAATTTCCGAGCCGGGCGAGTGCGGCGTTCGCGGGTATTTATCGCTGGCGCGCTTTTCTGACGTTTATTCGCGCGGCAGAGCCAAGAAGGCGGTCCAACCGGAAAGAGACGGATTCCACTGCAACAACGCAAACGGGGACGGGGGGGCTCGAATCGATCGTCGATGAAACGTGCCCGGGCGGCTTTGGAAAAGTGAGAGTCACGATGAAAGAAGATGAGCTTGCGGGGCGGTGGTTGACTTTGAATGAAATTCGATTGGACGTCCCTCGTTGAACCCTGCGACCGCAAGCTCCCAACTATTTCCAGTTAACCGGCGCGAGTTTAGTAGGCACATCTACGCCCACGGCAGACAGCGAGCCGCGTCCTCGGCGCGCACATCCCCGCGCTAATGTATGCGCGCACTCGTGTGCAAGTGGGTGTTTAATTCACGTCGGAGCCGGCGAACCCCTTTGCGCTCGGTGCCGCTTCATTCATCTTTCGAGCGAGCTCCGAGCCAAACATCAGCCCTCTACTGCCGCGCGCGATCATCTACCAGATTGACACACGAGGCTTCGAGTTTGCGAACTCTGTTGGTAGTGGAAATACTCCTACGGGGGAAACCGGAGGAGGAACTTGGTGAAAAGATCGAGTCGGATAGACAGGAAGATTACCCGAGGGTTTCCGGGGCATCGAAGCCAAGAGGGAAAAGCGGCAGGTCGATCCTCCCTCCAAGTGGATATAGGCCGCTACGTTGATTGGCCGATAATTGTGTTTCCCCTGTCATTGGGATCTGCGTTTTGCCCCCAACCCTCTGATATTATCGAGCGAGATGCATCAACCTTCATCCATCACCCCGCTCCGTTAATGACTATGATTCCCTAAACACCGGAATGCGTCGACTCAGGAAGCGGCCAGTGCGGATCCGGCGCAGCTCCCCGGGCCAAATGCAAACAGATCCTTTTTCCGGCGGCGTTTGCAGGCGGTGAAATAAAAGCGGATCGAATGGGTTCGGGCCGCTGCTGGATCAAACAAGACCGCGCGCCACGTAGCGGCGGCCGAGTGTGGACCGTTTGGGAAATGAGTTCAGCCGCAGGAAAGCTCCGGGGGCTTCTGACAGTCTCGTGTTCCCCATTCCCCGTCGAGTAATTCCTGCTTGTCGAAAGGCCCGGGCGACACTAGCCCAGATCACATTGGAACTTTTAATGGCGCACGTAATCCGAAAAGGAGTACCAGAACAAATGGAGCTTTCATTGGGAGAAATGGGAGGATAATGCGAGGAGGTGGAACTCGAGAGAGGGAGAGAGGACTGGGAAACGAGGAGGTAAGATGAACACAGCGTCCGTATCAGATTACACGAGACGGATGAGGAAAACGAGCTCATCTCTGCCGCGCAGTACCACCGAGGAACACGAGCCGGATTACCAATTCGACGCAAGTATGAATGCCAAATTGAATTACATCCCAGCGTGCAGCCGCCGCAAGCCAGAAATCTCATTATAATCCGCGCGCCAGCGCGGAATACAGGCCAGGCCCATTTTTCTCTAATAAACTCTGGCCGCTTCCGGGCGGGGGCGCGGCTCTGTGTGCTCCGGGGTCGCGAAGAGTATCGTTAAGCCGCCGAAACACACTCCACACTACGCCGGTGCCGCCGGCGCCAGTGTAATCCGACGGGCCGTGGATTCGCCCGGCGAGTGTTTGAGATTAGGGAAATTTATTCGCCGCAAATGAATTCACTCACTCAGTCGGCGGAGACGCGGCTTGCGAGCTGGCCGACGGCTGGAAAGAGGCTGGAAAGAGGACGCGAAACAGAGATCGCGTAATAGGGATAGCAATCTAGCAAAGCTTCCCCTAAGGGGAAGCAACGATTTTGCACTTTCGACTCCCATCATCGTACGCTAACTTTCCCAGCTATCGCATGCCGGAATCTTTCGAGCTGAATACAAATGGAAATCGCCCCAAGGAATTGGGTAATAAGAAGGCAATCCTCCGGGTGTATCGCAGGTATCCACCCGAGGAATATAGGCTTCGCTCTCGCTGCTTCGGAACGTCACTGCTTCGAGACGCCAGCCACCGCATTAAGAGTAGCCTGGATTCCCGGGAAAGCCGGGGATATAAATGACTGTTCGAGGGAAAGTACGAGGGATCGCGGAACGGCTCGACAGACGCCGGCTGAAATATCGTCCGCGTCAATGTCGGAAATTGTTGTCGTCGTTTCACGCGCGCTGCTAGCGAGAGATCGGCTCCAGCGGACTTCTCAAACGCTCACTAGAGTTCGTACCTGAATAAAATGGTAAGTCCTGGTCAAATATGATCCGCGCTCGACACAGCTTTTCGCGAGATTTCGTAAATAGGCCTAAACTAGTCCACGTGGCGAGATTAGGAGTGCGCTCGCAACACCAGGCATGTAATCGGCGCCTCCCTCGAGGGATTGCAAGTAAATCCTATTATTCGAGTGGCGAAGTATCGAAAGTGGGTTGAGAGTTGTTACAAGTTGGAGCATTCGCGGGAAGGTAATTGGCTCGCTCGGCTGCCGCTCACAGCTGCCGGGGAGCAAGCCACATCGAATAATACATAAGTTCCCGCGGGCACTTAAGCGGAGATTATTGGTTTTCCAATAATGGATTTCGCGTAAGAACGAATTGACTTTGCATTTTGCAGCCGGCGCGAGCCAGAGACACTTGAGAGACAATGGCAGTGTCGGTAGGGGAGGTCGTTCGCCGTTCCGCCGAACGCCAACATGCGTTGGTTCCCCTTTTCCTCGACTTCAGCTAGTTCCAGAATTAGTCTTACTCTTCTGTGATTATTATACTAAGAAAAAAGTAATTCCTCTCTGTTGCGAAATTTATTTCAAAAACAACCGTCAACCTTTTAATAAAAATGATGTAATTTAGCATTTTTGGTGCTGGAAATCGATATACGGGAATCCCGAATTACATAAATTCGTTTAAGCCATTAAAAATAACCAGATTGATTTGCACGGGCTAACAATTCAATAATAATATAATAAACCTTTACCGAATGGTGGTAGATATTGCAACTATATTCCATCAATTTCTCCACTCTCGTGGAGACTTTAGCCTTGGCGTATGGAAATATCCGCGGCTTAATTGCGAATGCTCATTACCCGAATAGCATTCCGACCCCAGGAGCCCGCAGGCAATGCATATGTATGTATATCGGGCGTGGATTCGATTACGCAGTGGCGAATTGGAAATTAAAAGTCCCCTTTTTCCGAGCGGGCTGCGGCCGACGGACATATTATAAAAGTGCAGCGGCCGTGAACAAACTCGGCTACTGTGAAATATTGCTCATTGTCCGCCGCAGCATTAGTATCCGACTCCAATTCAATTTGTCGTTCGAACAGCATTAAGTCGTTGGACCGCCGGCATTATTGAGAAGTACTCGGACTAATAGCGCGCTAATACATTGGGGTATATCATTCGACTTGGAAACTTGCCGCGGCGATTATCCTTTGAAACTTGGAAAGTCGGCTGGTGCGAGGAATCGCCCAATACACGGCTTATTTCTCGCGACGCGAGTTGTCGGAAAGATTACGGCATCGTTTAATAATTCAGCGCGACTTGCAAGTTTCAGTAGAGCTGGGAGGAAGGAATGTGGATCCTGAAGATGGCTGGGATAGGGAATCGGCATTCATTGCCTATAAAAGGCATCGGATTGCGGTGAAAGCTTCTGCGAATACAATGAATTCCCCGCCACTTCCGGCGGGCTACCCTTCCGGTTGTTATTCTTGCATCCATCTCCATCGGAAGACCATGGAGCAATCGAATGGAATCTTGACTCTTCAAGAGTTGCTACCAGTAAAACGTTCAGCGTTTAATGAAAAGTGGGAATTTCATTGTCTCATGATTACCCGGCGCGATTGTTGATACTCCAAGTGAAATCAGTGATTCCCAATGAGCAAACGATTGGATCGTTAGCGAGAGTGAGAGGGAGGGTGTGCCGATTGGGGTCGCATTTGTAACACCGGGTATATCGAACAGAGAGAGACTGGTCATCAATCAGGCAATGGACTTGCCTTTACGTATCACTCATATTAGTTCGGACAGAAGTCACGATCGATCCATGTCTGATCGACTTCTCGACTTTCCGATAACTTCTCAGACGAAGAGATTTGATTAGGCGTCACTAGCACCGTTTCGCCTCGAATTTCTCCTTGCAAGCGTATTCTCCTCAACTTCTTCCCAAGAGTAGCTGCCAATTTCAACTTTCTCTTCACTCTTGCATCCTGTTATTCAGTCTCCCTGAGAATCGGCGGAAGCTTATTCACTTTACTCCGGTTTGGCGCAGTTTTTTTCCGCTTTGCTTTTATTACTCCTTTTGGGGGATTGGCGATGGTGGTGTCGTTGGACTTTCAGGCGATTTTTCTTGCGCAAACTGAGCTGTCGGAGCACCGGCAGCTCAAAGCCCGCACGACTGATCGAGTTTCATTCTCACGAGTACTCGGTGCCTTCGACGAGTAGCGCCAACTTCCTGCCAAGTATTCGGGGCTTTCCAATGATTTTAGCCGGGCATTCCTCAGACGCTCTTAACGAGACGCGACTTCAACTGGCCGAGGGCCCCTTCGCCCAGGATAATTAGAGGACTCTTTACGCCGCGCTTGATTGGCAAAAAGGAGAAAGCCCGCAGCCTCGTTGCCGCCCATTGATATTCACAATGCGGCCACCGAGTGGCCTGATGTAACATGGATCTGACGATACAAAGGCCGGCGACTAATAAATATGTATACCGGGAGTGTGTTTTCAAAATTCATTCATTCACCCGAGGCAAAGCCACCCGTCGCGAATTTCGGAAGCGAAACTTTCCCAGAAGAATCCCGCGGCAATGAAGAGAAATGCTTGTTGATATACCGAGCGTCCTCAGCTGAGCTCGAACTCGGGCAAGCACTACTTTTATCCGATGAAATGAAACTAGGATTGATTGGGACCCACCTTTATCTCGGCGCCAATTTCCCACTCGCCTGGCTCCCGTCCAGGCGACCTTCCGGTGCGCCGCACTACCAGCCACGATATTCCGCCAAGAGTATCGGAAACTAATGTCTGGTCCAAAAATTCCGGCGAAGAGGAAGCCTGTAATTTCGAGTAGATAAGCATTTTTGCACTGCGAATAAGATGAGTATCGTTCGCCGCTCGAGTCGAGTGGTGCCGCCGGTTAAGCTGCACTACTGGCTTCCTTATGATCAGAACAATGGAAACTGAAACCGCGGCCGCGACAAGAGGCCGCGAGTAGGAGCGCGCAACGGGCGAAACATTTTTCCGCTGAATCTCCGGATTACCGAGAAACGGTAGGGAGAGAGGAGGAGTGGCCTGACGGGAATCTCTTTACAGGCCCATTACCAGGCCAGGAGAATTCAGCCTTGCGGAAAACCGAATTACAGGAGACGCCGGGAAGAGCGATCTCGAAAAAGGATCCCTGTGTGCGCTAGAGCCCCTCGGCTATTAGCTGTCGCTCGCTCCTATTTCGAGTCGTCCGTCTCCGCTCCCTTCAGAGAACTTCCAGCAGGACAGACAGAGGGAATAGCGAGGGAAAAGCTCAGTCTCTCTCGCTCGCAGCCTCCTTCTCGGGGTAAACATATTTGATTGGAAGGGTTCTTTCGTTCTGGGCGCGGAGAAAAAGGCCGTGTGGGCTGGTTCCATGCCTTCAGTCGCAGAGACAAGGCGCGAGGGCAGCCGCCGGGACTTGATCGAATTCCGGCGCAATCCTTACATCCTTACGGGTCGCTCATTCGCCTCGGAAAAGGCAAATCCGAACCCTGCCACCGGCAGTCCGTCGCGTTTGCCCTGGTATCTTCGTGGGAGTAAGCGATGATAAAGTTTTCATGGTTCCGAGAGAGAGAGCGCGCTCGCCCGTCGGCGAAAAAGCATACACTTGGTGGAAAGGACCTCATCAGAAGGGCTCCAGTTAAACGCTGCCGCTCGTCTTATTAGCCGCTTTGTAAGGGAAGAGCCCTCCACAGAGTTCTGTAATCTGCGGCCTGAAATGTTAATGACGAGAGCTATACGCGCGACGACGGCACGCCGCCCTCCTGCGTACTCTAACTCCAGAGCGCTGGAGAAGCTCCAGCAAAATGGATATCGCACTTCCGAGGATTCGGTCAATAGAACGAGAGTTTGGCAGCGAAAGGCACTTCCGCGATTGAAAAAACGGTTTGCAGTTACCGATGCTCTGCCTAGGGAATGTCAAAAATGTCTCCCGCGTCCAACTCGCCTTCGAGGGTTGCCCCAACTCAAATAAAACGGCGAACTATCGGGGAATTTCGCTCGGCGCGGTGTTGTGAGCTCAAATTTAATCTTCCTCAATAGGACACACTCCAACCTTTATGCTCCGCAGGCCTTTCCATTTGCCAGACGACGAAAGCGCCGCGCGACATTTCCTGAAAGTCCTTTTAACTAAGGGCCATTTCCTGGCGCTGCGCATAAACGCGCCCCACGGAAAAATATCCCTGCGAGCGTTGTCCTTTCCGCGCTTGCAAATTCGGCGTGGCCCGAATTTCGCATGGGAGCTCGCTGCAGGAATATCACCGGCGATATGCATAGCCGGGGCCCTTAAAACGCCACCGCTGCATGGCTAATACACAAACGCATAATGTCTCGGGACACGTAAAACAGGAACAGTTATTACGGAGCCTGGGCAAATGGAGTAGGAACACAGGCGTTTCATGGGATATACTTGTGCCACGACTTACTAATGAAACTTGTAGCGAAATGATAAGAGGACTAGTGCGACCCTTTCCCGAGCAAGAGACAGACGTCTAGAGGGACGCTCGCCAAGAAGTTCTACTCCCGTGTTAATAAGAGATATGACTGCACTCACTGATAAGCCAGCAGATGCACTCGCCGGTACTTTAATTGATTGGATTCTATCAATACTCGCTTTATTATCACGAGTGTGGACCTCGTGACGCCAGTTATTCTCTACTACCCGCACTGCTCTATTTCCGCCATCCCATTTTATCAGAGTGAGTCTGGAATTCGATTGCAGGAAACTCTTTTCTACGACATACTAATTTATAACCCGTTAAAGAATTCATGGTGCACGTAAAAAGTCAGTTCCAGTAATTAAAGTTCCGTGCACCTTTCTGAGGTAAGAACCTCTATCTCTATCAAATCTGCGCTTTCCAAATCTTATGGCTTTCGGAATATCTTTCACAAAACAGTTTCCACTGATAATTGTATGAAAGGATCTTTAAAACGACGAAACTGTACTAGATTTCACTCCAAGGCTACACCAACGGGCTCGCTCTCTGGCGTAAGTAGAATAGGTACGCGGCTGGTCGGACAGGCAGAAGCAGAAGTGAACGTACGCATACAGTGACTGCTCATTACTGAGCACACACGGCCAGATAGTTCTTGCCGCTTTAAAGTAACCCCTCAGGATTAACTCTGCCCGGAATTATTCGAGTGAGAATGAAAACGGCTCTTATCGTCCCGCTTTTAATACATCGACTTGCAAACGAGATCCACATAATCCTCTGCCGGGAGTACAATACAGTTCCTTACGGTCTCCGGTTGATCCTAGGGTATGTATTATTGTACTACCTAAGGGATGACAGTGGGATTACTGACAGACTGACGACCAATCAGATTGTCAATAGCAAGCCTAATGAACGGCATGATATATTGTTTGCGATGGCAAGCTAACGAGGATTGCCTAGCAATCCTATCCCAAGTGTAATCCGCGCTGACTTTGACTGCTCGATACTGAACTGGCTCCTGCGGACTCTCCCGATACCCGAGGTACATCGATTTCAAAGATAGTAAATTGTCAATTCAGTTTGTGATTGAGGTAGAAGAGAGTTTACCGGTGAGTCCCGTCTCACCTGTTTGGACTTTGGATTTGGAGTAGGTAATGACAGGAGAATTTACACAGAGGCGATTTGGCTCTCTGGCCAATCGATAGTTGACGCTCGTAGCCGTGACCATGTAACAATACCTTTCCGGAGCATTAGTTTTAACGGGGCAGTCCCGTGTAATGAACAAACAACGATTAAAGCCGACTAAACAAGGTATAATCCCGCGGGGGACGAAATGGTCGGCCATAAAATGGCCAAGATTGGCGGCCAATTATATGTGGCGAATCGAGTGGAGCTCGTCCCGGGAAAGCAGTTAATTCCTCTGCCTTAGACTGAGCCAATAAACACGGGCTGATGGGTTATTTCGCACGTTGCCAATGGGAGGATAGAAAGTATCGGAGAGATTCGAGATAGACGCGATTTGAATGTTCCTCCGACACGATTTCGCAATGCGCTCGATTATCGGAGTATAACAGATGCGATAGACGTAATTCCGACAACCTGGCCGAGCGATGGCTGTGCTCGCATTTGCGAAATTTCGCAAACATTGTGGCTGTCAGCTGCCAGTCATCGGATGCCTGATTTCCAGAAATCCGACCTCGCTAGGTATCGTTTACCGCTGCCACTCACGGCCGATTCGTTTACCTACGTCCAGGAGGCCAGGAGCGCAACTCCCCCGCGGAAATCGGTCATTCATAGCGAGGGGAAAAATCCCCACTCGAAAATCCAATTACCGGAGCGCAATGATTTCCAAATGAACCGCCTCGTATCCGGCGAGCTTAATCCCGCGGAGTAACGCGCTTACGGAAACTTCGCCCGCTGACATCTCGCTGAGAACATTTCGACCTGGCAACTTGTTATACGAAAACTTTCCCAGACATTCGCCACTGCCGGCCGAGTGCGTCGCGTTAACATCGGCAGATGCCAATTTCCCACTCGCCAATGCGCGCTCGCTGGAACTGGCCACAGTGAATTTTTCCAGGGCGCAATTTTCAATGGCGGAGCGAGAGCGTGCTCGCAATTCGTAAATCCTTTATCATCGGGCGGCGATTCTGCGGGACGGATGGAAATCGCGGTAAATACCTTGGTAAATATTCATCGCGAGGCATCGGCGGTGTAAGGGTTCATTGCAGATTATAGTACTTTTCTAGGAGAATTTTCTAAAAAGCAATAACTGCGGTTGAAATTTCGCGGAGGGCTTCCGGTCGATATAAAACTTTCACCTTGATTTCTGAAAAAGTTAAGGCTCCACCAATTAATTTATGAATTTTGTAGTTCATCGTTTATTTTTCTTATAAATCTATTGAGAAATCCCCAACTAAAACATTTTGTTCAAGATTTCGATACCATTATTGAAAAATATAAAGATCAAAAGAAACTTTATATTGCCTTGGTACAGGCCTGACTAAGTAGCACGCTGCTGTTTCCACAGACCTGTCCGTAATATTGAAGGAACCGAGGGAACACAAACCTACTAATACGCTAAATTCAGAACGGTAGAACCTATAAACCATTTAATGTTTTGGATTTTTGTCAAAGGATTCTAGATACATTTACAAATCTACTCACGAAATTAGAACCAATTCTCGGTATTTTGTAATGTCTATGACACATTGTTATTCCGTATATCTATTTGGCAAGAGAGGGCACGTCCCGACGCGGCTTGCGTAACCAGCGCCCAGAAAGCGTGTGTACGGATTCAACATTCAACTAGACGCTGCCGCCCGGGCGGCGGCGTTTGTCCTAGCAGCGCTAAAGTCGTATTTCGAAAAGGAGGGACGCTCGACCGACCTTCCTCCAAGCTCGACGAGTCCCGACTTCCTGTTCCGGTGAATGTAGGACATCGATTCGAGTGCAAGCGAGCCGCTGGAAAGAGAGCGGGAGAGAAAGGGAGTCATGGGATTTGTGGAATAAGTTCGAGTCCCCCGATCCACTCTGGGACCCGGATTGACTCTTCGGCTCTCGGGCAGCATGGACTATCGTAAACCACAGGCGCCCGCCAATCCAGAAGCACTCGGAAAAGCCCTTTAAATTTCCCAGGGTATTACGGCCGCCAACAAAAATGCCCACATTTGCGCGGCCTGCGTTCTTTTGATAAAAGGCTGGTCAACGCGCGGGCTCAATCTCCACATTTATGCGCCGTCCCGGTTCTTACGTGTTAGTTCACTCGAGGGCAGTGCAAATGCACTCGGCGATTTAAGGCAGAAACTTGCTTCGGGGAAGCTCGGGTCACGTACGGCACAGTGCTAGGTGTTATGAAAAAAAAGCTTTAAATGAAAAAAGCGAATCCAGAGGGCAGCATCACCGCCCACTTATACAGCCTCGTGCGATTTGCCCTTTCTAAAGTGATTCTTGTTTACTTGCGCGCGAACATGACAGGAGTGTCGTTGTAGCTCGTGTGCCGCGATCTCGGCGAGGATATCGATGCCTTTACGATCTCGCATAAACTTCCTCCGCCAATCTGCTTTACGGTCGCTTAAACGACCGCTTTCTTACGCCCATCGATTTCCCCTATTCCGACGCGCGTGCGGCTTTAATGCCGACAATTGGGGAATAAAGAATCCCCATATCCTTACTCGCCTGACAACAATGACCGGGACTTTATAACGCGATCCCATGGAATAACATCCAGCGCGAATATCCTTCGGGTGAAATTTAGCGTGCGATTCGTTTTAAGCCCAAGCCCCTCGTGAACCGCCGCTCGAGATATCAGAGCGCAAGGTGGGAAATGCAAACTGGCCATTTCACTTGGGCTGATCAAACATTTTTACGAGGCTGGCGGGGAACCGGCGAGGGATGCTCTGGGAATTAGGATGGGGAGGTTTTCGCCGAGAATCACCGTGAGCCCAGCCACGACATAATCCGGATAATCAGACTTAATTTGGCAGAGTGCGATAAAGGGATCGCGGCTCGATTCACCGGAAGTCGGTAACGTCTACTCGGGTTTCCTTAATGCTTTACTCGCGCGGTCAGAGTTCAGCCTGACTAATTCAAAGCCCTGCCTCACCCTATTCCTCTCACGATCCTCCGACTCCCTCATGCTCTATGGAGCCACCTATGGCCTCATTAACGATTCTCATAATCCATTCTAATTAATCCGCCGCCCTCAACTAACTCGTCGCATCCGTCAGATCAACTTTATCAGCCCCTGTCCTCCTCTGGGCCACTTTCTCTCTCTCCCTTTCCGGCGACGACAGCGTCGTCGTTCAGGACTCAGGTAGCTCGAGAAGGATTTACGATACTTCGACTTAATTAAGACACCCCCCGGGCGCTTCCGTCTGCGTGGAATAAGTAGGAAGACCAATTAGTCATAAGTCTTGCGTCTCGCGGAAGCGTCGCCAACAGCCGTCTAAAAACTATAATCGCTCGGGAGCTTAATTGTCGCGCAATCATTAAAGCACTTATCCACTTTTAGCAGAGTTATCCCGAATAAAACTCGGCGCGGAAGGTTTGACGCTCGACTTACGTAAAAGTCTGTAATAAGGGCTTTAGAAGCCGGCCCTTTTGTCAGTGTGTACCTTATTGGCGCAGGGCATCTTACGTAAGCCGTCATTACTTCGATACATCAAAGAATCGCAGCGTCAGCAGCGTGTCCCACTCAGCTACACCTTTCCAGACGTGCATGCATATGTATCGAGCGGATTTGTTTCCTGCGGCTTTCTATAACGCCGCCGTCACATATTATGCGACCTAGGGGCACCGGCTGCCGCGCGGAAAGTATTTCATGAAATTCAAAGTGCCGGATTTCCATTCTATGATTTGTATTCCGATAATATCCTGGCGAACCTGTCGCACTCTTCACTGGCATTCGATTATTGTTAGGCGTGCGTGCAGACGCATGGTGATAATTGCTCTTGCGATTTTAATCTTGGGGGAGGGAAGGGTGAATCTTTGGGGGAGATAAGTCAAATTTGAGGAAAGAATAGCAATAAGATGACGTCGGGAATCAGGGTGCGATGGGAATACATCTTTTTGTAGTGGAAACGAGATCCTGGCCGATGGGCGCGTGTATCGTAGAATTTATGATGTCCTCCAACTCCAAGGGCTGGTCCTCCACTGACACTGATGGATTCCTCTGGTCCAGGCAGAGTCTGCTGAAAATTCTCACGCGTTTTACTAGCCCCGGCGATGCTTAGCGGTTCCCAAGTTTTCAAGGCGAATCCTTTTTCACAGTATATTACACGACCCACACACACAACACAGCCACGTCCGCCGCTCGCCATGCGCGAAATATCAAAGCACACGCGAGCGACTGCTTTGAATACCAAATCGTCCCGGGGAATTAACATATACGCCCGGCGGATTCTGGCCGGAAAAATGCAACGGGAGAGAACTTAATAAAAGCGGCGATGAGAAATCGAGCCTGCGCTCGCTGGAGCGTCGACTTATTCCTTGTCGATTGGAATCTCGCATTTCCAATTGCGAGGACTGGTGTCCCGAGGCCAGCTGGATTTCATTAGTGGCAGTATATTGGAAATCAAGTTTTAAATCCGACCGATTGCAAATATGCCTTTTAATCGTTTTATAATGAAAATCGTGATCCGCCGAGCCGGCGCATATTTCCCATCTTCCATCAAAGGAAGTAGAAACGACGCTAATACCGCGAAGTTACCATCAATCACGGCCACGCCGGCATGAAAGATACATGTGGCGGAGTCTGCGAAAAAGTGTGGGATTTATTCGGCCGCTGGAACGCTTGGCAACGCACGAGGAAGATTAACGTTCCACTGTTGGCATTGGACGCAGAGTATGTCCCGCGAGAATCCTCTAGTTTTCTCGTCGCCCGCGAGCCAGCTGCTTCAGAATGTATTTAGCGGTCGAGTGGAATTGCAATATTGAAATTAGCCAACGAGCCTCCAGCTTTATTAAACTTCTTAATGGTCGGCTGCTCATTGTTCCCACGCGAACTTTTCCCGATGCTCTCTCGGGGAACGCGGCAACTTTTTAATAAAGCGTCGAAGGGTTCGCTCGAGATTCTCGAGCTTTTAAGACTTTCGGCGGAACTGGCCCGCAGTGATCATCGTGTACTATTCCTAATTGCAAGCTCTTTGAAATTGTAAAGGAAATCTGGTATACAAAACAGGTGACCGAAGGGTTAGCAGGAGCTCCTAACACAGTGGATCCGAGAATCCCGTAGCTTTTTTACGGTTCTCGCGCGAAAGGCGAGAAACCAGTAGAATCGAATCGACCGGACGATCCTTCGATCCTCCCTTGTCCGTCGTCCAAGAGAAAAGCTACCCTCCTTAATGCCAAGAAACTATTAGCCTCGACAAGAAGCTCGCGCAGCCGGAGAGCATGCTCGCGACCGGCATAATGAAGTTTCATCCGAACTCCAACAAAGCGAACGGCCATGAAGAATTCCCAGGAAGGAAGGAAGTCGCAAAAAAGCTGGGAAAAGTTATACGAGGCATAAAAACAGGGCCAGAGAGAGAAAGAGAGAAAGTGAGAATCAACGGAGGCTGACTACGGAAGCAGACGTTCCTCCCACTGATATTAATAGAACCTCAGTCACAATGAGGTAAATCTAGCGGAACGCGGTATCTCACGAATTTTCGGGGCCCCCGACAGTCGAGTGTAATCCAGGAAGCCGGAATCGCTGCGAGCCTGGATTAGTACATACATTCAGGCCAGAAATGGTTAGGCAACTGCTGTCGACGCCAGTGGAAAGCTTACCGAACGCGATACGTCCAATTCAATCAATATCGGCGAGCGAGCGAGCGAGCGAGCGTTACGTCGGGCGACGTTAATTTCCCAGCATCAGAGAAGCTTTTCAATAACTGAAGAGCATTCTCGCTGACTCGACTGCCTACCCGGCACCGACCTAGACCGAGCTTCTACTTTACTTAGAAAAAAGCTAATCGGAAAGATTACTTCGACCAGTCGGCGGCGGAGAGGCCTTAACAAAATGCAATCGTCCACCTACCCCGCGGTTCCCACATGAGTCGACACGACCAATAACTCTGAGTGCAAACTTCACGGCAGCTGCGGTTCCCGCCGGGAAGTTTAGCGTAACGAACGGTTTTCAGAAGCAATCAGTCCTAGGCACACCGGGACCGCCGGGAACACTGGCGGCCGACCGCCAGGAAGTGAGGCCTGTTTGCAATTTCACAGCCGATATCGCCGCACGCGTCGAGTATAACTACATTTCCAATTACACTTGGCATAAGAAAAATATTTGCTCCGATGCCGGGGGCTGCGGGCTCCATCGATCCCGCGGGCCCGGAACCGGACGTCGAGATTTCGTGACAAGTGCTCGTAACTGTTTACTGTTTATAAACAAGGTCGTTATGTCGAGCAAGTGGGGGCGTGCTTGCGAAGAATGCTGAACGCGTGAAGCACCTTGCTGGTTGCTGTTTTATAGGAGCAGCTGGGGAGAATCAATGGGGACTGACAAGGAGCAGCGGAGTATCATACGAGCGCTCCCCGAACGGTGCTTGGCAGCGACGTGGAAGGCGAAATTGCCCTAAGCCTTTTTTAAAATCCGAACGCTCCCTCGGCGTTCCAGGGTATTTCGTATTCCCCCGGTGACTCATTGGATCTCGCAAATTGCTAGAAAATCGACCATTTACACCTCTCGCACGCCTCGAGCGAGACACTCGAATTGAATGCAATCCGGAACAACTGCAGCGAGGGAGGATGAAGGGGTAGTCTGACTTCCCCCGCGCGGCAGTCGGATCGCGGGGTCCCCGGCAAGTTTTTCGCCGGGACCTTCATTGGTATCCGCAGAGCCAGCTACTAATTCATCGGCGATATGTCATACGAACTGGAGCGAACTGGAGCCCGAAAACTGAGAGAGGACGTCGAGCCACGGGAGAAAGAGGATCGAGGGCGGGGAGGCTAGAAAAAGGGAGGAAGAGAGCAAGTGGACCGTTTACATCAACGATTTATGACGAAAACGGCGCCGGCCAGTCGTGCTCCCTCGGCGCGGCCGCCAGGAGATAAAGGCCAACTTTAACGAAGTTCCAATTCGAAACTTTCCCCCGCCGAGATTTTCGCGATAACGCGCGAGCGTCCGACAGAAATGAATGAGATACCTAATTCCGTCCGGGAAGAAGAAGAAGGGAAACCTCGACAGGCTCACGGCACGCGGGGACGAAACGCGCGATGAATTGATCGAGCGTCCAGGCCGAACCCGCCGGCATTTGATAACGGAATGAACAAAAGCTCTTATCACGATTGAATACGCCCGGGAAGATTGCGCTCTCCGCTTTTATGCAAATGGTATCACTGGCAATCATTACCGGACGCGTGTCCGTCGCTTTGACGAGGCACTCAACAAGTGGCCATCCGCATATTTTCGGATTCGACGCTGCGGCATTTTCGTCCCAATGTACACCCACGCTGCTAATAAACTTCGATTATCTATCGACGATTCCAGGATCATCGAGGCGATGCGAAAGGGGCGGAAATCGAGACACCAAGGAATAACCAGCGAGCGAATACACGGAAATATCGGCGGGCATGGGCGAGCGCGCGCCTCCGCAATCGACATCGCACCAAACGCTTAATCAAGCGGTAATTATTTATGCACTTTGTCGAATAATCCACTCGGTCGTCGGCCGACGAGCGCGACTGGCTTCGCATTTCGCTTTAACACGGAATACTCGAGGCTCGCAATTATTGAAATTGCGCCGATGCATATTTAAATAGGGTATCGATGCACTTTGAGCTATCACACGCTGGCAAATTGTGCCGGTTCAATAGGCGAAATCGCCTGCTCGTTGGTAGTTGGCGCTCGTCATAATTCCAAAAATCAGCCCAACATTTCGCGGCAAGTCGAATTGCGTAATACGCCGGCGGAATCGTGACTGATAAGCGAGCGAGGCCGCCCTTTATCGATGAGTCTCCATCTGCCAGGGTGTATTTTCGGCAGCAGCGTCGATAAAGGGCGAGTCAAGGAGATGCCAGGTGGATTAAGAGTATAAAAGCGAGCATATTACGTCAGGATTGGACGCCGAGTTATCCGGCAACGGAGGAAATATCTCCTCAAAAAGGGCCAATCCCGCCAAAACGCGAGAGAACTCGCCACTTGTTTCCTCAAGTGGAATTAACAAGTCGTCGCATCGGACAAACGGGCTCTAGCAACTATTTCCAAAGTGCCGCTCTAATTAAGAACTGCGCGGCAATTTAATAAGTCCGCGAGGACATCGCTGGGAATCTGGGACGCAACTAGAACCGTAGACAACTGGCCGGTTGCGTAACGAGGCGCATTCACTCGGCGCTGTCCATTCGTCGCGAGACTCGGAGGATCGAAGAAGGCAAACTTATTAGAAGCGAGTGAGGAACGAGTGACGGCTGAACTCGCTGGAATTACTGATTACTGGCTCGTAGATCAATGGGGAATTGCTGCTTGGCAGGAAGCGCCCTGATACTTGGGATTAAAGGACACGGCAGACACGTCCTCGGCCAGACGAGCGTTGATAAGAAACACGCCCACGCTTCGGAATTCTCCAGATCGATAGTGAATTACAGCCCCGTGTTATGGGGCGTTTCACGAAATTCCTGGCCTTCCTGCTCTCGCGCCCCGGGAAAAAGTGTCGGGACGCGCGCACCTCCGTCAAAACTAAATCGACGGGAGGACACTTTCCCAGACGTGACACTTGGCTGAAGATGATTTACTGCGAGGAGAGTAGTTCGACCTTAGAATCATTATGGCTCGATTAAACTGGCTTGAATCCCCGTTAAAGTTTAGCCGACTTGAAAAACTTCCGAATGGAATTTAATCAACCGGCTGAATTCTCGCGCGGAGCTTAAATGTGACATTGTCCCTGGAGCGTCCTTGGATATTTCCGTCTGGAAGATTCATATCGAAGAGGAAATGACCACAATTCTTGCTGGGCGAAAAACTCTCGATTCCAGGAAGAATGGCTCACTCTCAGCTGCCGCGTGCCGAAGTCGTGAAGAGTGAGCGTCAGCGAGCCAAGTATAATTAAACACTCGTACTTCGCCCCGGCACTTGATCTAATTAGAGCAATCGATCGGCTGGAGCTGGAACGATCCAGCCGCGACGGCTAAACTTAGGAAGAGAGTATACATAGATTCAAAGGCCTCCGTTCGAAAAGGCCCCCAGTCGCTCCAGGACGCAATCAGCTTTATTAAGCGTTCGAATCCGACCTTTCCGTCTGTCCCCCGCCCCCACAATTGCGTGACACCGAACCTGACTGTGTTTGATCAAGTGCGCCCATATGTCACCGAGCTAATCGGCAGGAGCAACGTGCAATAGAGAGAGCCGCGTGAAAGCTCGATCGAGCGCAACTGTGTCAAGGCAGAGTTTGTCCTCGTGAGCGAGACACGGTTTACTCTTCGGCGACCCCTCGACCACCGACACTTCAAAGTCATCGCACCGTTTAGACCGAGGGAGGGGTCAAATGGCCTGCTATCTCCCCTTGAACCTTATCCATTGAAATGAAAGCGTTCGTGCATTCCTATCCGCAAGTGTCCTTTCAACCACGCCGTCTTTCACACTTCGGACTCGCAGTGTATCTTCTGTGAATTAAACTCAATGTCCAATGAATGCTCGCGAGCCAATGCGAACCTTCGCAATGCCGAGGGGGATTAATTTCGCGACGCGGATATGTAGCGGGCACGGAAAAATGTCGGAGGCCAATTTCTCAAATAAACTGCGGCCGATCCCTCGAGATGGTAGGGAGCCCGGCAGGCTGCAACCGCCCGATTCGGAGCGGCACTCTGTCTAATAATAGGCACGTTGTCAATAAATTCGAAGAGATATACAGCCGGCGAGTGCGTGCCTCCTCCTTCGATGCCCGTCCCGGTACATATATGGCGGCTCGCTCCACGAGCCACGCCTGACTGCCAACGAATCGCCGCATGCGGAATCCGCACCCGATTCCGTCAAGGTCTACTTTCCCGCGGGGTCAGTCACCCGGATTTTAGTATTCCGGTGTAATTGGATTAAAGCAGCTAATTAGATTCGGTGATGCAGGTGGTAAGTAGCTAAGGGTTGGAGGAGTCGATTATTCGTCCTGGGGTTTTGAACTTCGTAAATGAGTTTTTCCAAAGTTCTGACCACGTTAAATTAAAAACCGTTTTATCCAAATTGTTTGATAGGATCGTTCTAGTATTAAAAGTGATGATGCACTCGTATCACCGTCAAAACTAAATCAACAAGAGGTTTACAGCGAGGTGAATAGTTTGACTCTGTAATCATTGATACTCTCAGTGCTCAATAGCTTACTAAAAGTCTTACGGTTTTATTTAACAAAAACTGAAACTGGACATTCACGCGTCACTGGAATTTAGATAACATTTCAACTCAAAGTGGTAAGGCATCGCATTCCGATGCAACTATATCTTACCGGAATTAATTACGTCCGGAGATATAGATTGCACAAGCAGCAACCTATATCTGCACGGCAGATCAGACACGATCGTTTCGCTATCACCGCGTTCGGACCCGAAATTCCGCATTTATAAAGCGGAACTTGCCGGCGCGTAATTTAACTTGCGAAACTCGCTGCAGCTAACCATCGCATTTGCCAAGTATGCCCATAGCAAACGGGAGCCGCGGCAACTTTCCTGCGAACGTCGAAGGGCTCGTAACAAGTGTTACGAAGCTGTGCTCTTGCGCTGAACATTGAGTGCGGTTAGCAAGTGACACCGAGTAATTTGTTGGCTTGTCAAAGCGGCCGGCCCAACTATGCATCGGCATTTCCTATATTTGCCAAATACCTGCAGCCGCCACTTGACCACGGCTCGGCTGCTCTCGAAACTTAATAACCCAATGGACCGAATATGCGATATTGTCAAATCATAGGAAATATTCCAAATTAATAATATATTAATGGTAAATGTATATTAATTAAATTAAACGCCGCGGGCATTGCACGGGCAGACTGGCGCGTTTGCGCCGTGTGACTTTAGACAGCTGGCCCGGACCCTTCCGTGCTATATTTGGAATATCGATCGCTCCCCGAACTCTGGCACATCGATAAACTTGAGGGTGGTCATGGTCTTCGCGTGCTCTTACCTTCAATTTTCCCCTACTACACTTTTACACTCCATTTACGACCAAGTTTTCTATACGTCGACTTTTCTCACCCAATGCGCCTTTTTTACGAGGTTCCGTAAATCTAACATTACAAGTAAATATCCATTTTATTCTATAATTACCCGGAAGAGCTCTCGCCGAGTTTCGGCTTCTCACGTATAAAACGGCTGGAACTTTGCGCGCTGGCTGATGTTTGTATTTTCCTCGCGCAACTCCACAGTTTGCATTTGCAGTGTACACGTGCATTGCGCTGATGAAACATGAAACGTCGAGCAAACTGGATTGTCAAGAGCGCGGGCAGAGCAGCGGGATTACAGCGGGCAAAGTGATCCGCGTATCATAGGAATTAACGACAACTATAATAACCGGCAGTCCGAGATGCAAGGAACAAAATCAAATCACTAATGCGAGTGGCCGGGCGAAACTTTGTCGGGCTACCTGTCGCATACGTGGTCCGAGCGATGCTCTCCATTTCCCCATTATTAATCGCTGGTGCGTGGAGCGGCGAGAACGGACTAGCGGTCAACGAAATTGCCATAAATTGTGTTCGGTTACGCGAGGCGGATATGTGACTGTGCGAGGGTGTGTGGACGAGCCTGCAATATCCGGCGCAGTGTAAATAATTACGTTGGCTTCGAGCGGGACCTAATGAGCCGGGTTCTCTCCGATTCACCTTCAACGGGCCCGCGAGATGAAAAAGTGAACCCAGATTCAAAGGGAAACCTAACAGATTTATGGATCCGCACGAGTCATTATAGAGAGACTTTATTTCCCTGCAGTGAGGAATACAAGCTGCTTAGTTACCGAGAGCCCGCAGCTGCGAGGCTGCCTGATGTTTAATACCGTTGACGTGCCTCCCTCGAACAATACTAAAGCTCTTCTCTCTTTTTTCCTCCACAGACACCGAGGAGATGGGCAGCAGCATGAGCACGACCCTGCCCAGCGCGCCGACCGAGCTCTGCCAGTTCCCAAAGCTCTGCGAGCTGCGCCGCAAATTCCCCGTGCTCTACCGTGTGGAATTTCAGGTAAGAATCGATAAATCGAGCGGCGCCGCCCGAGCACCGGCCGCTCTCTCCGCACCCTTTCTACATCTGCGGTTCGTCAATGCCTGCCACTGACAAGAGCCATCACCCATTCCTGCGCCGGGCAAACGGGGCAAAGTGGCCTCGAGCCGCCGCCAACCCCTCGCTTATCTCGCGAAGAACAACGGCCCCTTTACTTCCACCGAACGGCCGGGCGAAGCGCTCGAGATATCGAGACTCGTAAATAGCCGAGTACTTGCTACGAGCGAACGAGTTTAGCTTCCCCCCCGCGGATATCCATGCGATGTTGGTATCACACTGGCGAGTAGCGAGGTTCCATTGTTGTCAGACACAGCAAAGAGACAAAGGCTGCCGGAGCCCTCGAGAACGGGAATCGAGTGACTCAGCCCGCTATCGGTTTCTCATTAGACTGCCATTTTAGTGCGCGATTTCGACTACGGCATCTCCAGAGATCCAAAGTACCCTTTGATGTCTGGCCAACCCGCCCTTCCCGCCGGAGAGGGAGTCGAGCAGTGAAGAATGCCATTCGGCCCGTTCCATTGACTACAGATGAACCCCTCGCATCGTAGCCTACCCATAAAGCCCGCGGAACGTCGGAGTAAACATTTATCTACTGCGACCGGTGAAAAAGCCTGCGTATTGTTACGACGCTATTAGCGAGGAAAGACACTTGGCTCGTACGATGAAAGCGAGTGAAACACTCGGCCCGCGACAAACCGGAAAGCCATTCCACCGGCGGCTTTCTCACTACGCCACTTAAAATGTCGATACTTAGTGAATTGCTCTCTCACTCCCTCACACTGATTTCAGTACCGACGCTAATTGGCTGGCTGCTTGCGCACAGTTTGCACCGGGTGAAAATCGTTAGCCCCGAGGCTTGGCTGTTCTCGGGCCTGACTTAGAACCGCCCGATGCGCCTTTCCGCCGTTCTCCGATTCTGTGTACTGCTTGTGCCGAGAGAGCGGAGGAATATATCCGTGCGGTTGCTCGAGGGAGTCGCGGGAATTCGATAGACAGTCGATATTCACCGTGTAAATCCGTTGTCTCTCGCAAACTGACGGGGACTTCCGTAAATAATCTGGGCGCCGGCTAAATCTCGCGGAAGTGGAAGTGAACATCCGCCGGGCGGGCAGGATCGACACGAAAAAGCTCTTAGAGGCTCGCGCGGATGCAGGATGTGCAGACTGTTTGCCTCCTTTACGAGATCACCTCGAAAAGCCCGCGGCTGGAATGTCGTCGCCCTGATTTCGGACGCCCACCCTCTTAGTAGGATCGACTTGGATAACTGCGAAACGGATCCCAGTGTCCAAGCACTCCGAGAGAGCTTCGGTCACCCTAGACCGGCCCAGATTACTTCGTGCCACTACAGTGTTTCGGCGACCGATCCATCCTGGCCTCGGGAGGTCTACCGGGAGCCTGGTTACCCTGCTGGATCCCCAGTGGCCGCCGAGCTTCGCAGACAGTAGTTACGCGAAGTAGATCACTGGGATTCCCAACGACCCGGCCGATGTTAAATATTAATAATCGAAAACAAACGTTTGCCCCATTCAAATAATGCCGGCTTCGGAGCCACGATAATTACAGCGGTAAATCGGCGAATATAATGTCGGCGGATGACACGGTTTTATTTAGATAACGCGCATCACCAGTGTACCGTTGCTACACAACTTTTCTCATTTGCCGAATCCCAGTCCTCGAGCGATTACGTGGGTCAGAGCGGACTGCATCCGCCGCTCGTAGCAATATTCATAAGGTCGTAGCAGTTGCGTAACTAATAACATGCGATTCCGTTCGACCAAAAGTGCACCGGCGAAAATTGCAATCTCGCCGTTTGCTCTCGTTATTAGTTGCACTCTCTCTCCCTCCCTCCCTCGCGGCTCTCACGTCCCTCGTACTCGGCCGGTTATTTCAGCGGAGGCGCGAGATCGAGTTTCGAAAAGTTTTCGCCACTCTGCTTTACAAGCGACGGGCGAAAGTAATTTCGCGGGCCGAAAGTGTAGGGCCGTAACCGCATTATCGGTTTATGAAAAAGCGCTTGGATTTATGCGCCTTTTTCAGCGCCCGGCCCTCCGAATGTATTTTGCATGTGTATGCGATCGCCACGCTATTTTCTCTTTGCAGACGGCGACCAAAGTGGAGACGCACTCCTGCAGGCACGCCACCAAACCGGCGAACAAGGAGAAGAATCAGAATCAACGCTGTATTCCTTGTAAGTGGAGCATCCGGAAAGTAGAAAATAGATCTCCAAGATTACACCGACTCAGGCTGTTTCGTCTGGCATTGCTTTCGAGAGGAATCCCTGTATATTTGTAATACTCGCAAGCCGGCGAAATGCCGCCTGTTGACATGCTCGTTGGAAGCCTCCGTAACGAGTGTGGCTCTTTTAATTAACCACGAACGGCCAGTCGTCCGAAGAGCCTCCGCGCGAGCCACCCTTAATTAGAAAAGTCACTTACGCCGGGATCTTTCGACCTCCCGGGCTTTACTCCAACCGGCAAAAATCGCCAGGCCGAGTGAGACACAAGCCAGCTGTCCCGAATTAACTGTTGACATTCCGAGGGAAGAGCGCGATGACGAATGTATGTGTGTGCCGAGCTGTAATGGCTATGTTCGCCGCTGTTTGCTGATGACTTGTACCGAGAGCTTGATGGACTAAACGATGAAATAACGGCACACACGCACAGCCCTCGCTCAGTAGAAACAGACAGATCGTCTGTATATCGGCCGGGGCCGTTCACGAGCCCGTCCAATGCACCCTCCTCACGAGAGTAATGTTTACCCAGGATTAAATTATCAGCTCGTTGCCGCCGGGAAATACTTGCGCAAACACGGACTTGACGAGTTTTTTCTCCCCAACGAACCACACCGGTCAACCATTGCGAAAGTGATGACCGCAGTCGCCGCGATCCGCCGCCCCTCGTACATTTCCCTCTCGCGCGCGCGCACTTGATCCTCGAGAAAAACTGTGCTCCCTGTGTAATGAGATTTACTGTCGCGACAGATGACTATAATAGGGTGGTGCTGGATAGCATAGAGGGTGAGGCCGACTCGGATTACGTTAACGCGTCCTATGTAGATGTGAGTACGCAGACAGATATGGTAATCTTCTGGAGGAGGATTTATTTAGAAAGTAATTGACGCTCAATCACGTTCATTCCAGAGTATATTGAAACCGAACGCCTACATCGTCACTCAAGGACCCACGGAGAACACGGTGACCGAATTCTGGAGGATGGTCTGGCAGGAAAGGGCCTCCTGCATCGTCATGCTCACGAAAACCTTCGACTTCATCAAAGTATGACAATAATCCTCATTTCGGCCAGGCTGCGCATTCCTGCCTCGAATAACAAAGTGGCCCACGTATTCCGGCCCACATATGCTCGTGTCCCCTTGTATCCCATTTTCGAATTTAATAAGCGAAAGCTGCGCACGATGATATTCCTGGATACGGCTTGGAGCCGATTACAGAAGTCCCAAACGAGCGGTGGTCCGCTCAGTAATGTGGGCACGAGCGAACTAAACGAATTAGGAACTTGTTGGTAACTGCTTGGTTAGGGAGATGCTAGTCGCGTATGCTAAATTGGTCCGACGGCTCCCCCGGCTTTAATGAAAGAATCGAATCTGGCAATCTCCGGGAAAATTATGATAGAGCAAGCACACATACTCCGAGGGTGACCAACTATGTATAAACAGCGGCGCGCAAATTTGTTGGCATTAGTAGTTTGCAGCTTGATGCGAATGGGTCGTGAAAGGCAGTGCTGTGGGAAATAGTTATACACCGTGGCATGTAAACAAACACCTCAGAAAGATTGGTTTCTAACTTCGAAAGAGGAAAAGATAATTTTACTATTTATTATTAAAATTTAAAAGTCGATGAACGAATATTCCAGTCACTGTACTTTCAGCTTCGCCACTGACTTTTATTAAAAATAATACCTGCGGGGTATTATCGATCGAGCTGTGTGCGGAAGTACACAGAGCGGAAGTCGAGTGAAAGGGTATAATTCAATGTTTCGTCTGGTGGCAGGTGATGTGTGTGCAATATTGGCCGGCGAGCAAGGACAAGGACGAGGAGTACGGCGGTATCGGGGTCTCCGTACTCAACGAGGAAGAGCTTGCCAATTTCCACATAAGGACGATAAAGCTTTACAAGAAGAATGAGAACGACGTGAGTGCACTAACCATTCTCCTAGCGTGCCTGGCTATGATTTATCTCCCCGTGGTGATAACATCGCCTGAATCACGAGCGCTCTCGCTGGCCAAGAGTTGCAACCTCTTTACGCCCAGCGTCTCAATCTGATCCCGAATTCCGGCGCAGTCCGACCAATCCGCGAGGACGCGTCTGATTGCTCAATCCGAACTAACAGGGCGCCAACTTCATTAGTTCTTCACGCAATAATTAGCGCGAAATGGCAGCCGGTGAATCTGGTTGTCGGCGGGGAAAAATAAAAAGGGCGGCACTTGTGAAGCCGGAAATAATGCTCGACAGAATTACCACGTCACGCCGAGTGGCAGCGAGATGATGCTGCTGCCGCCGCTGGAGCGGGACACACGCGAGACAATAATTACGGGCGGGATTTACTGGGCCGGGCGAAAATTTAATATAGAAAGTGGAACTCTGCAGCCCCATTCTGCGAATACCGAACCAGCCCGCGTGGTGATATGTCTGACGGGAAATCCGTTACACGCGTTGATGTTAAATACGGCAAACTCGAGCTTCTGTCCCTTTTTCCACTGTTTCAGCCAATTAAGTTTCGGTCAATAATTGTCCCGCCCGTGAATATCATTTAAAAAACTTGCCTTGACAAGAAACCCATAATTATTCTTATTAAAAACTCTCTCTTTCCATCTTCATTCACGAGTAATTCGTGAATATTTCGCAATTTCGATTGGCCGGAGACTTTCAGTGATCGAGGCAAGCGAAAGGTCAGACACCACAGCAACTTCTCACCAGGAGCATATTCATCAAACGCAGGACTCTTCGGGCTTGTTTCACCGGTGGGACTTCGCCGCGATCAATCTCCGGCGGTGACTTGCGGGGGAGACGATAAAACTTTTTAGACAAAAAGTGGAAAGAGGGCTGGGTTCATAACCGCAGAGGGCGGGGGTTGGAGGCAAGGGCGGATGCTAGGGAATTTGGCAAAGGGGACTAGTAGATAGGTGCTCCCTGGCATGGGAATATCCGAGGTTGTCTGCTCGAAACTTGCGAGCCGAATTATAAGGAGGTCAAATTTATCGGTGTATTATCCTGATAACCTCGGTGATACTTCTCTCCCGCAGTCTCTTAGTAGTTGCCTTAAAGAGCGTCATTGCCTTTCCAGGAGATCACGGAGGAGAGGACGCTGCTACAATTCCATTACACGGAATGGCATTCGCACACGTGCCCGTTCGGCAACGCCGTCCTGGAATTTCGAAGGCGCGTCCGGGCGGTGGTGGGGTCGACCATTAAAAATGAATCCGGCCCGATGGTCGTGCACTGCAAGTAAGTAAGCACGTCCGCCCGCGGTTATTAATGACCGCGCGGGCAGGCTGGATGTACTTAAGCATCGGAGGCGCACCGAGGCGTTGTAAAAATGAGAGATTGTTCCACCGCGCGCAAAAGCGACGGGGGCGGCAGGTCCGGGGTCTACTTGGCGATCGACGCGAACATGGAGCTGGCTGAAGAGGAGGACTCCTTCGACGTGTTTGGTTATCTGAAGAAGCTCAGACAGAGCCGACGAGGCCTCATAGAAAATATGGTAAGAATCATCCAACCCCCAACAACTATTATAATCCAACCAATCTCTACAATCAACCCCACTTTGCGCATAGGAACAGTACAAATTCGTCTACGACACCCTCGAAGAGTTCGTGGTGTGCGGCGCCTCATGGTTTCCGGTCTCCGAGTTGTCGCAGCGGCTCAAACAGAAGAGCGTGAAGAACCCGGCGACCAAGGTGAACGAGTACCAGCGGGAGTACAATCAGATCTGCAAGCAGACGCCGCGCTTCACTATCGGAGACTGCGCGGGAGGACACCGGGCGGACAATAGGGAAAAGAACAGAGACGTGCTGGTAGTGCCACGTGAGTCTCGAGATTGGAATTAATGACGCGCGGTCCCATTAGCGCGGGACTCGGCGAGGCAGACCGCAGGAGTAACATAATTTCTCTGTTATTGCCAATATAGCTGACAATTTCCGGCCGTACCTTACCAGCTTCCAGGGTAATAACTACACGGACTACATAAACGCTGTCTTCGTGGATGTGAGTTCTTTAGAGTAATATCTTACACCATAAAACGAGTAAACCTTGTACATTGAGTCTACCTTAAGAACGGGATTAACGATTTTAATAAAGCGGCGGGCTACTCTACAGTAAAATCAGGAAAATGTATCCTCGTTGTCACGCACTAAACTACGAGACTCCATCGAGTCCCCCGATTCATTTCTGCGAATGAACCTGCTCATAATAAAATAAATCTTTACCGTAAAAGCCTTACACGCAAACTTTTGGATTCGCAAAAGCGCTAGAGGCCGGCGTTGAAAACTCCATTTTTTCCCAGGGCTACACGAAACCGAGGGAATACATCGTGACGGAATGGCCGCTTCGGCACACCTGCGGGGAATTCTGGTCTCTGGTTTACGATTACGAGTGCGCCGCTGTGGTGGTGCTATGTGTGCCGCCCCCGGCCTCAACGAATTTCCCGAGCTTCTGGCCGGAGGGCAAGCACTCGAAGAAGTACGGCCCGGTGTTCACGATCGACCACATCAGCCACAATCATTACACAAACATCAAGACCTGGGTGAGAGAATCCGAACAATATATTTCCCTACCCCGAGCATAATCAGGCGAGGGTAGTGCGGCAGGACTGAAATTGTACGTGCCTAACAGGTCTTCAGGATAAACAAGAAGGTTGTCTCGCTGACGGAGCTCATGGCCGGCGTGAAGGCGCCCCCGAAAACAGTTCAGCTGTTCCAGCTTACGTGCTGGCCGATGGGTCATAAGGTGCCCACATCGACCAACAGCCTCGTCGAGCTGATGAACATGGTCGAGCGCTGGAGACAACGGACGGATTACGGCCCCGTCGCCGTGGTATCGCCCGATGGCAGGAGTCGCGTCGGCGTCTATTGCGCGGCGAACGCCTGTATAGAGCAGGTCATTCAGCACGGCGAGGTCGATGTCTTTCAAGCGGTGAAGACCGTGCGAAGACACAGGCCCCAGCTCGTGGAGAACATGGTAGTATGATATCTTTTTCTGTTATCTGCCTTAATGCAACCCCGAGCCATCGGCGCCACCTCACATCGAGCCCTTTTCCCTTGATCCCACAGACGGAGTACAAGTACTGCTACGACCTGGTGCTGCACTACGTGCTACACTATCTGAATAAGGACACGAACGAGAAGAAGTGAGAAAGCGAGTTAAGGGACGAGCTGTGGTTCATCGAGTTCGGCCGTGGCGCGGCCCTGCCGCTGACACCGGAGGAAGCACCGGCGGATGGCGAGCCAGTGGTGCCTTGTGCCCAGGGTCGAGTGATCGTGGAGACCTCGACCCCGGCACCGCCGCACTTCGCCACCTGCTCGAGGTACCGCAGGCCACTGACGAACATGATGCCGAGGGCGCTGGCGGCCGGCCTCTCCGGCACGACGACCTCCGGGAGTACGCTAGCGGATCAACAGGTGCCGTCGACCAGCGGCCTCCGTGCCGTCAGCAGAGCGACCCTCATGTCGCAGCAGAGCATCGCCACCAGGCCCGAGGACCTCGGCGTGACGCCCTGGTTCTTCGAGGACTACGGCATCGCCGACTGTTCGCCGGGTCCCATGGGGAATCGGAGCTCGTACCCCTCGTACTTGTTCACGGAGAAGGAACTCGCTGGCAAGCCCGAGCTCACCTCCACGAGGAACAGCAGCATGGAGAGCGAGGCGCAACGAGCGACCTCCATCTCGGCCGTGCCCAGGAAGGCCTACATGGACCTCAAGGACGCGATGGCCCTGCTCGACGAAACCTGCCCGAACCAGGAACCCAGTCCGTCCCTGACGCCCAGAACACCCAGGACCCCACTCACTCCGCACCCTAGGAACAAGAGAGCCAGGTCCAAGAGTAGTGACAATTCGTCCAACTACAGTAACGAGCGACTGAGTGATCGCTCCTTTGAAACGTCCAAGCCCGAGAAGGAGAAGAAGCGGCCGTTCCTCAAGAAAATCGGGATATCCCGAACGGAGGACCGGCCGTTCCTCGCGAAATTGGCGCCCAAGATCATCGGGAAGCCATACCTCGAGAAGATCGGACCGAGCAAGGCCGTGGATAAACCCTTTCTCGAGAAGATCGGCTCCTCCAAGACCCTGGACAAGTTTACCTTCGACACTCGGAGCGGAGCGGAGAGAAGCGTGGAAAAGGATCGGGCGTCTGAGACCCCTCGAGGGGTTGCCGCTGAAAAGAAAGGGACGCGCCAGAGAGAGGGAAAAAGTCGAGTAGTGGAAGCTCATCAAGCCGAGCAAGGAGAGCAGAAGCTCGGGAAAGGGAAGATGGTGGATAGGAAATATGCCACGGAAAAAAGGCGCTCGGGTAAAGGATTTCTCTTGAAGATGTATTCCTTTGAAACTGAAGACCTGGATTCGACGGTGCAGCAGAAGGATCATCGAGATCCTTTAAGAGGCGCGTCTCTAGACGACGTGCTCGACTCGGGGCCAAGCTCTCTGCCTTTGGAAACGAGCGATGCTCAGCCTGTAAAGCCCGAGCTAGAGAATAGGCCGACGAGTGTCGCCGCGCTGGTGAAATGTCGAGTGACCACCAGTGCCGAGCTCATCTCCTCGAGCCACGGCTCGCCAAAGGAAGTGGACAGTTGGGCCAATTCCCCGCAGAAGGCCTGGATCTCCAAGAGCGGAACTCCCAAGACACCCACACATCGAAAAACGAGGCGCAGTTCTCGCGAGGGTCTCCGCAGCGACGAAAGCGCCCCGAATTCACCGACTAAACGGCCCATTTCCACTGTATCGCCCGACCGTCAAATTGTATCCACGTCAGACCCCTACGCCAGGAACATCTACTCGCCGACAAAGACGCGGCGGCAAACTTCCGAGGATCTCTTGAACGGAAGTCGAAAGGAAGACATGGAGAGCAAGACCAATAAGCAGGCTCAATTCGAGAGACGAGGCATCTCCTCGGATAATCTCCTCTCGAGAGACATCTCCAACTTCGACCATCGAGATGACGATCTTATTCAAAGGACGAGGGAAACCGCCTCCGAGGATTCCTTGGCCACCCACTCAGCCGCCGCGCCCCAGTACACAAAGGAGACCTTCAAGCAATTGCAGGATAAGTTCCGAGTCCATGAAATCCCCCCGGAGAGCTACGCCGATTTCAAGCTACGAACTCGCGGCAACATTCCGAATAGCATCGCGAGATTGCACGAGCGCAAAATAACCAGTGCGACGCTGGACGGGAAGGTCGATGCATCCAACGAGTCAATGGCCAAATCAGAACAGGAGCTAAAGTCAATTGGCACGAGCGGCCAGTCCAAGTCCGAGGAGGGTACCTGTAGCAGTGAAGTGATGAAGCGTCATGGAGGAACGATAAGATCAGTTCTCAGGAAGCAAGAAGGAATCGACCATCCCAGCGATTACGAGTCCGACACAAACTCGTCACTGCGACGACCCAAGCGACGAATATTCCACGAGCCGTCCCAGGAAACGATGGACCTGCTAACGGAACTGCGGAAGGTCAAGAGTCTGCTGAAAGCACCGTCCTGGGAAAAAGACCTCGATTTCGACATGAAACCAGCGCGGACGCCTAAACGTATTCTGCTGACCGACAAGGAGTTCTGTCTCTCGGTGGAGCGGGAGAACAGTGTTCGCCGTTTATCGAGAGCGATGTGTTCGGTGGAGAAAGTGGAGAGGATACCGTCGATCTTCAACGGGAAAGCAAAGTCGAAGTCAATGGAGGCACAAGACGCGAGCGAGGAGGCGACAACAAACGCAGCCGGTCCAGCTTTGTTCGAGAAGAAGTGTCTATCACTAGAATACGCCGACGAAGAACGCACCCAGAAACCAGAGGTCAGAGCTGTGTCGTTGACATCGGCAACAAATCTGGCCACTGAAATCGAAGGCATCGACGAATACTCCGACTTCACTTTGCTCTACGCGTCTCCCATCGTCTTCGACGCACGGCTGGACAAGCTCGACCTCGGCCGGGACAGTGATCTGGAGGAGTTGCCGAAGCGAGGCAGTCGGAACCACTGTGCGGAGGTGGAGGCCGCTCCGACCGCGGCCGAGACGATTGCCAGTTCGAAAGACCGGGTGCAAGTTGAAGAAAGGACTAGCGACTCCTGCGAGACCATGTCGCCGCGGTCGACGCCCTTCCGAGCGAAGAAGCGTCTGGGTAAGATCTCCGTGGAGGAGGCCGTCAAGCCGGAGAGTTTCACCCTCGGCTCCAAGGTCGACTGCCGAACCGTGTCCACCCAAAAACGGACCAAGTGCTTCCCATTATAACGCACGTCGACCTGGCCGTGGGCGAAATGCTCTTCTGCGACGGTGACCTGACGAACGCAGTCGTCGCCCAGTGTTCCCGGACGATCTTCCGAAAACGATACTCGATGGCAAACTGATCGCTGAAATCGATGATGAATGCATTAAAGTCACTCTGGAGAAGGGGAGCAGTGGACGAAGAACTACAACTCGTGACCGACCTGGTAATATCGTACCTCTACTGCCAGACTGCGTCTTCCTCCACTGTCCCCTTCCTCCAGACTGAGCTAGTGATATAGTCAATCTGTTCTCGGACACCGATCGGGCGATGGAGTTCGCCTCCACTCGCGCGACTCGCTCTCCACCAGTTCGGAACAACTAGGACCATTTTTTGTATCCAACTAGAGTAGCAAAGCGCGAAGTTTCTCTGACTCGGGTTCGCGAACTCCCCGAGCGCTAGTCGCAGGCCCCAGGAAGGCAGGAGAAAAGCGAGCTTAAGTAAACGATAGGAGGCGTAGAGCGTATAAAAGCGGGTTTTGTTCGTGCGAAGAATCCATAGATGCTCTTTACATCGATCCGAGTGAACTTGATTGCGGATACTTGCTAAAGTCCGCAGTGTCTCTGGCAAAGGTTCGAGCTACCACTGTGCAAAGGTATATATGCCCCTTGAGACTTCCGCTAGACCAGGAAACAAGAGGATCGAGGAGGCGACGAGCTCCTCGCCGCTCGATTAACCGTCACTGACATATTCTAAAGCTAATCCCGACCATTTTTTACCCCCGCCGTTTCGCGACAATGCGCGGGATGAAAGAGCTCGATGAAGCTCGATTACAAAAAGGTACGCGAGTTCTCCACTGGCTGGCCTCCATTGACTATACAACCCTGCGCGGATCCAGCTACGCGACACCTTTCTATCGAGCAGTGCCTTGTTCATGGATATATTTAGTTAAATAAAAGTCGAGCAAATCCTACCGACGATATTAGGGAAATCCCGACCGCGGGCCGGATTCTTCTCTCCCTCTCCCTCTCTCTCTCTTTCTCTCTCTCAAAGGGGTCCACGGAGTTGCACTTTCGACGGAATTCCACTCGACCATCCGTGCGAAATCTAATCTCAGTAACGACTGACGACATCCACTGTTTTCCGTGATAACTCGCAACATCAACCACCACGCCATCACCACTGGATCCCATTTGGATCGGACTGCGCCCCATTGCTACCATAGAGGGAAAGACTCGTCGAGGAAACGAGTAGTTTGAGAGTGCAACTCCCACGCAGATTCGCGCGGCCACCTCGCCGAGGTTGCTCGGCGGTAGCGCGCGAAACGGAAGGGAGATCGTTTACGTTCCTCTTATGATTTTTCCGAGGTAGGTAGGACCGACAACGCACTAAGCTGATTATACGCGGAAAGTACAGATTAAATGTAGATATATATATATATAAATATATATGATCTATGAAGATATAAATCAGACAAGAATACTTATACTAATGTTAATCCGAAGGGATATTTGTACGCATCCAGTAATTATACTAGATATCTAAAGTCAGTTGGTATATTATATATATATATGCTATATTTACACGTATGCACGCGCGTATAGAGTTGTGTTGGGCGTACGCGCGCGCGTACTCGTACCAGACATAGGTGTACCGTGCAGATCCTATAGTTGACAAGATGTGCCAAAAGAAGATACGATTTATTATATGTTATGAAGTTACTTTTATATATGCGTATATATATATATATATATAAATATAAATATATATATATATTTATCTCTATAGGCCCGAGTTTGCCTGGGTGGCTGTTTGTGTGGATGTTGCCGTGCGCCCTCACGCCTCGGTGTTCGTTCACGATAAAGAAAAAAAGCGAGGATAATTCGATGTACGCGTTCGTATTATATGGCGTAATAGAAGTATTATGTGTTATTCGTGCGCATGTAGCGCATATAGTGAGAGACAGGGTCCGTGGTGCAAGCCGAAGGGGGAGAAATCGTCCAGACTCGTTCTTATTAGCAGGGAAAAGGGGAAGAGAAGGGAACGAAATATACTTGCGACAGTCATCCGTCCATCAAGTCGACTGTTCATCAGTGCTGTTCGATTTCAATGCCAAGAAGCGGATGGACGATACGCGGAGGCTTTTACTGCGGTTTTAGACGAGTTTTCTTCTCGCAGGCGAGATTTTAGCAGCTGAAAGCGAACCTCTGCGTAGATTTCGCGACACGTCGATAGATTTTAATCCGGATTGCACGTCTAAATCGATCTTGATCTGCACGCGACGTGAGGAATCTAGGAAATAGTTGGGCGAAACGGACGACGCGCATTCTTAATAAGCACTCTCAAGGCATTGATGAAACCGAGCGAACTTCTTCTTACTGACTACTCATACCGAGTGAACGTTGAGAGAGAGTTCCAAACACACACAGTCCATATATCCAACTGAGTTTGTGACGAGTGAATGAGCGACGTTTTGTAAAATGTGTGCAAAGTGATTTAGGGGAATGCAATGTGGTTCATTTTATGTAACATTGGTACATTGTTGTAAATAATAAATAGGCAGTACGTTGTATTGATGTTAATTAATATCACCAAGTGACTCTCGGAATGTGAGCAAAATTCCAAAGATCCCATTGGAAGCAAATAGACAATAAACGATGCGAGTAGAAATATCGAAAGATATTACATACCGACTTCGGTCAGCCTACTTGACCACGCCAACTCGGAAGGATCTCGAGCAACAGGTAACTCGTACCAGTCGCATTGAAGCACAAGTTCGGAAAGGTATAAAAGGTACAGCGAGCCACAACACGAATATCACATGATACGTCGCGATTCTTCAACATACACAATGCTCAATACGCGATATTATCAGGTTAACTTTGAACTATTTACACGCAATCTCCACGAACACTCGAGAATCACGCGGGATTTCTTTCAACGCGTCATTTCGAAGCACTCAAACCGCGCATAGACGCCACCGACGCGGCGCATGCGCAGCGTTGCCTTCGACCAATCCTGAGTCATCTTAGTAATTCGACTAATCCTGAGGCATCTTAGTAATCGAGCGAAATTTAAAGGAGCCAATATCCCCTGATGTGGAAAATCAAAAGGAATGCAAATGATTTGTATGCAAATGATTTGTATGCAAATGATTTGTATGCAAATTCTCACAACTGTTTCTGTATTGCATAAAGTTTATAGTTAAATTAACACGGGTATAAAAATATAAACATCACTTAATCTAGAGATATGGCTGCCAGCCACAAAACAACCGGCAAAGGTTGATTGGATCACGGGCTTGTTGAATAAGTCTTTCTACTTGACCAGATACACTAGAAGCGACCCCTTCCTCGGTACCTTGCAGCTTCTGTTCTATTCTGAGGAGTGCCCTTGCTGCAGATTGGTTCGTTTCTGCAACGCCTTTAAACAAAAAGAACCTTAATATCACATTTCCAGGATTAATAAAATTGAGATGTATGTACATTTAAACTTTACCTTCTCTCCGTTCGTCGCTGTCGGCTAAGGCACCACCTTGAATGAGGTATGCCTTCGCAGGTGTTATGGACCAGGTAAATAACGGATCGTAAAGAAGTACTTGAACCAGTGTTATAATTGTCTGCTGTCGGTTTCTCATCTCTCCTAAAGTCTGTTCGCTGCAACGTCTCATAGTTCCTTCCACGCCTGATATCCCCATTGCCACCTCAATATTTCTTGTCAGTCGGAATGGTATTGTCTCAGGCATGGGTAGCAATTTGCCTTGCTCAAAGGCTATCCCTGATCAAATGCATAGAACACGAAATAAGCAGTTTTGCTCGCCTTTAATAAAAACACTAGTATATTTACCGAAGTCTATATGAATTATTTCTGCAGTTGTTTTGTCAATTAACATGTTACTCAAATGTCTGTCTCCCAAGCCCAAAATATATCCGACAATAGATGTTGTCGCCACACTAAAAAATAGGTCATTTAGCAACATTTTCCACAAGAATAACAATGTGTTTCGTATAACTGTAATAATCTACCTGCGGGTATATGCTAATCTCCTTTCAAACCAAGTTTCTGGGGAAAGATATTGTTCCGCGAAGAAATGATGAAGGGCTGGGTGGAGATTATTGCAGCACTCCATAAACACACTCAATTTTTTATCATTGGAAGATTTCGATACATTCTGCAATCAAGCATCTTGCGTTTAATATATGACGCATAATTTACTTAAAAATAAGATCACGTTTCTCAAAATTATCCTACATGCATCTTTTCTCGGCAAATACTTGCTGTGTAGTCGTTTGGATAATATTTATTTATGAGACCAGGCTGACTAGCAGTTCCTCCGAGCACATTGACTATGGGCAATGTATTGTTGCACCATTCCAGGATTCCAGCCCTTTGTGTCAACGGTACGACCTTATACGTTCGAATACTTAACTTCCGTCGCGTGGTTTCTTTACACGCTCCCAGTAACGTATTCATGACACCGAATACCTGTTGCATCACAGCGTCTTGACGCAAATCGTCCTTACCCTAGAAAACGAATTGACGAAACAAAGAATTTTTGACCAATTCTATCGATAAATGTGTCAATTCAATTGTTTACCTTTACTAGTTCGTACCGAATTACCCCACTTGTATCTCTGCAGGTGACTTTCTTCGGTGCATTAACACCACCGACAGTTTCGTATGTGTCCTGATATTTAAAAACACCGGAAACTTTGTACTTTCCAGATGGGTCCACTGGCAGCGATACAGTTGGCACTAGCGTATTGGTGAACTGCTTTATTTTCAAAATTTCTTGACTCTTGGGGATGTCGAATGTGGTTTCTAATAAACAAAGACACTTTATAATAAAATTCGGGTATTGACTTCAAAATCGCAGTTGGTGATCATACTTTTTGATTTCGGGGTTTCAAGATTAGCCAGCATCACCAGTGCGTGGGATAATTTGTCCATCTCTACTAAAATCGGAGCTATTTTCGATTTTTGCAGCCGCGCTAATAAGTGTCTGGCTCCTAGTACCCTTGCTTCCTCTTTCGGTCGTGAACTTTTCTTTGAACTACTGTACTCATAATCCCCATACAAATTCTTTAAAGCCAATAAAACTGGTAAAGTGTGATGCGGATGCTCCAAGGCACATCGCTCCATTACTCGGTAAATTTGTATGGAGAAATCGTCATTGTTGTTACTCATATGCGCTGCAAGTTGCGGCACTAGTGGTATAAACTTAAAGGATGGAATTTTATCGAGCTGCGTTTTTAATATTTCATTGACCTCCTTATGTTGTTTATTGTCTAGCCATAACGCTACCAGCCGAAATATCTGAAGATTGTGGTCATTGCTTTGTTGCAGGATTCGTATGTAGTGTTCGAGAGCTAATGTCAAATAATTGTCCTTCTCCTTTTCCATATGCTTCAATCTTGCAGCATCGTACGAATTTTGTCTCTGATTTATGATCTCTGCCTTCCTGACATCAAGATCTTTGGTGGTTATAACAGTATCTTTTTCTTTTGTCCAGTGTTCCACATATTGCATCACGTTAGCAAACTGAGGTGATGCCATGTACGAACTTATTTGCTGATATTGGGCATCTGCAAAACGGGCAAGCGCTACTTGTGCTTCTTGGTGGATCTTTCTTACTTCTTCCTCGTCATCGTTTGCGGTGATGGATGCGCATGTTTCAATAGATCGTAAATAGTAATTTTCAATGACAGTCTGGAAGAGGAACATACATATAAAAATTGTAGAGGATCGTTACGAAGATATATAAATGTAAAAATACCTGAGGGTTTTCCGATTTTGTCTCTGCCATGCAGTCTCCATAGACTCGCAATACTTCGGCTGTAAGACGTGGATCCACAGATGCTTTTTGTATTAAACTACGTAAAACGTGCCGCCCAAATTGGAAATTCTTCAGACGCCATGCCAGAAGGGCTTCTTGGTATGCTAAACGGTCTTGTACATTCTCTCCTAAATCCGGGAGTTTGGCTAATACAGCTATAATTGTTTAAAATTGCCGTGAATTTCTAGAAAATACCAAAAAAGACAATATACTAAAGACATTTAATTCACCGAGTGTTCGAGCAGCAACTTGCAAATTTCCTTGTTTTGCAGCATGCATCGATATTTCCAAATAGGTATTTGGCAGAGCCTGATTGATGATTGGTATTCCATTCTTTATCTGATACATCACCGCTCTCTGTGTTAAGATTGGTTCCGCGTACCGAAATTCATTGCACATACCAGTTCCATCTTTTTCCCACTTTTGCAAAACGTCTCTGTATGTTTCCGGTGTACTAAGACCCAATTCTTCTATTTCACGAACCATTTGCAGCTGCATTAACTTTTCATACACAGACTTACAACTCTCTACAAAGATTTTCAATACACAATTTTGATGAAACATTTTTCAGAGATATCACTATGTGAGAAACGGACTCTTACCCAAACTAATAGTTTTGAGAGAATCGATGATACTTGTACGTGCACTGTCCAATGCCTTTTCAAGTCCACTCTCGTTATTTTCATGGAAATATTTTAACGCCTCGTAGTGGTGATAATGGAAAGATCCCCCAATTGTCTTCGTTTCGAAGTTGCGATTTGAGTCGCATAAATTCCAATCGCCGAGTCTCCAAGCGCAATCATACTGAATATCATCATCGATCTTTTTGCCACGTTTTTCAAACGATGACCTACAGTAACTCAGTAAGCATTCCAATCCAGATTCACGTAAACCAATTCCCAAATCTATCAAAAATGTTCATTTTATATTTGCTATGATCATCACTTTACGAGATTGAAGTAGTACTCACCTCTGATTGATGAAATTCTACAATATTGAAGCTCGACATCCTGCTGAATCATTACTTCATCCCATCTTCCAAGTTGAGCATAGTACTCCGTTCGCGATGCGCGGTCTTGTAGATGTGAAGATCCCGACCCATAAATAGCATCTGGATCACTAATTTTTAAATAAGTGTCTCGAAGAATTTTCTGTATCAATCTTCCCTCCGCAGGTTTATGTTCATAAATGTAATCTATTTTCGGTATACTTCCGAAATCATACGCTGGCGCATTTTCGCTCAACAAAGTTTCACAGTACATCTCTGCATAAAGTATAGTTGTGAAGTATGCTGAACAGTACTGTGCTGCACGAGCTATAGGCATATAGTTTAATTTCAACGGCAGTTCGTCCACCCCTTGTATTCTAATATAGTTCACTATGTTCAGCATACAGTGCACTATCTGATGGCTGCACGAAGTTACTTCTTTGTTGTATTTGAAATGGTAATCGAAGAAGTGGTTTATGCAGGTTGAGAAATCTTTTATCAGATTTTTATCAACTTGAAGAAGCAAAATAAGCATCCGTGGCAATAATAATTCACAGAAGTTTGAACTCAATTCGCAGACTGGCACTAAATTTTCGGAGTACAACCCTGTGAAACATAGTACTACGGTACATGTAACTTCAATTATCCACTTTTGGTAATGCCCACTAGACTTTGAACTCCAAATCGGGTTACTTCGATTGAGAAGCTGGACGATTTTTAATCGGGATATACCGAGTTTTGCGGACTTTGGCTTATGATTACTGATGAATGGATAAATATAGTCCATTCGTAAAGTAACAGTTGGATCGTTTAGTGTGTTCTTCATGTATTGTAGAAAAGTACCGTTTAACAAATTACAGCCCCAGGGGGACGCAAGCACAGTGTATAAAGCATCAGCACTGCTTTTGCGGAGTTCGATATTAGATTGAATTATGAACTCTGTCAACCGTGCTACTATTCTGTACGTTAAGATTTCTACTAAGTTTGTTGTTTCCTTAATGTGACTTTGTCCAAAGTGTAGTATCATAGTTGTTAAGTCGCTCGGACCTAACTCGCCTAAGCACTTAGCTGCTTCCATTGTTACTCTATGATCTTCCGACTCCGTAAGTTTTATAAGTCTGTATATCAATTGATGCAACGGGCTAGCAGCGCAATCCTCTGCAAAACCACGTAACTTTCCCAGATCTTCATACATTTTTCGCATTTCGTATTTGCGCGTCGATAATTGTAATTTTAGATGAGAAATATCTTCTGCGCTGCTGTTTGCATTTTTATCAAGTACTGTGGCGAGGAAATGCTGTACTTCGTCTTCAAGGCTTCTCATGCGGTGTGTTTTACTTTTTAAAGCATTATGTACAGAGCGAATGTGCTGAAATTCCGGAATGTTTGGAAATGTGTTCAGCTTCTCTATTGCATCGCATAATATGTTTTTCTGATCAATTATTAAGTACTGCAATATATGTAAAGCTATTGCCATTCGATCTGTCTGCACAACCGAAATCAAAGTCATGACTGCAAAATTTAATATCTCTTCAACTTCAGCTTTCCTCTTTGGTAATATACACTGTAGGAATCTTAAGAAGTATTTGCACGCTAGTCCTGAAAGGGTACTATCATTTGACTTAATCAAATGTAGCACATTATATCCGATTTCCCGCACAATGAATGCAGATATCTCGTTGCAGTACTCTTCTTTCAAAGCTGTTGTAATGTGTGTGCAGAAGTAGGTATATTGGTGAAATGCCTTGAGCTTCTGTTCACTGAAGTTCACCTCATAAATCCTGATGGTCAAAGATAGTAATACCTTTTGCAGTACGTTTGCTTTAGCTCTGCTTGTTAATATTTGTAGTAAACTTTCTCCATGGCTCAAGCCTTGTCTCCGGCACAAATCTTGTACGAACTTCAGACATTCATCGACAGTTTCCTTTTTAAAATGCGGGGGGTCTGATTTCGGGAATGCACTTTGAATTCCAAAGGTATTGTTCATATAGTTCTCATCGTGTAGTCTTTGAATGATATATAATAGTGTTCCTTCAAGCTTATCATTAAACAAATCCGGGAATTTCCTTATTTGTTTAAAGGGGCCTTCGTTATTTAAAATGGCGTGTAACATATTCCTTGCTGGGCGTGAAAGTGCTTCATCAGCCGGCCTATGCATACAGTACATTATCCAAGATAAAATTTGTGGCATGACCTCCTCCAAAACTTGTGGAAAGTTACAACCTGCCCTCTTGCAAACTAACTCTGTTGCATCCATGTCAAAATGCTCAAGATGAATAACTGCCAATATACGGATATATGTCGTATAGAATTCCTTTCCCGACTTGCAATCCAGAAGTTTCCATGGAAATAACTCCAAATTATTTTGTGAATTTATCCAATGTACTAATAGAGGCTTCAAATTATCTTCAAGGACAATTTTGTAATTTATACGATCAGACACACTGTTGAAAGCTTTTTGGAATGTTTCGATTTTCATATGCCGAATTATAGACACACGTATCAGTGCTTGTAAAGCACGACTTTGAAGTGCTCCATTCGTGCATATTATAGATAAAAGTAGAAGCGTTACAGTTGCCAGTCTTGTTTCAAGTTCATCAGATCTTATATCTTCCATTGGTTGTTCATCAAGTATGAACAGAGAGTTGAGTGCCTCTTCAATTTTATCAAATAACATTTCCTTCCATGTAAACTGTATATTATTTTCAGAGTAAATCTGTGTTATAGATCTTATAGCTTCTAAGCGTATTACAAAGGTTGAACTTTTTAAGAAACTTGTGATATTGTTCACGACCGACACAGTTGCCCTTATATGCATATTTTCAGTGCAAGAGGACAAACTGGGATCTATTTGTACCATGTGTGATAGGCATTTAATATACTCCACATTGACCAATACACTCCCCTTTTTTCTTTCCAGCCGATCATAGATCTTAGACATGACTTGTATTAAGGGCTCTTGGTCAGCGTTATACTTAGTTGCATACTCAAAAAAGAATGGGAACATCTTCAATATGTGTAGAATAGCAATTTGATCTTTATGGGAATGGTCATAGAATTCAAGGAAAGCTTTGATGGGGCTTTCCTTATAATTGGTCCACAGGTCATCCTTTCCATACTTCTTTAAAGAGCCCAAGATTATTAGTGCCAGCTTAAAGTCAATAGTGCCTATGACATCACTGACATCTATACTCAGCAAGTTTTTCATTACAATGATTTGAGACTGATGCTTGGACACATCCATGTCCATGCAACAAAATCGCACCAATGCTTTGGTGGCCAATATCCTTATCACACCATTCGTACAAATTTTGCACCGCCTTTTTTCCCTTAAATGTGTATCCGTTCGTCTTCGTCTGTTTGGCATCGAGCTATAGTTATTGTAATAACAATCAGGAATTTGGAAATCAACTGCTTCCTTATCTTCAGTGTTCATTAAGCCAAAAATTTTTTCCACCATCTCTAGTGATGTATGTGATGCAACAATGCTTGCCACATCAACGTGGTATGACATTTTATACAATATATTTAATGTCTTCATAATATTTATGAGGTAGATGTATTTCGTTTTTGCAGGAACAAGTTCCATTAAGGAACGGTTTATTATTTCTAGATTTTTCCTTAAGGATGATATTAGAGAACAACTCTCAATATCTCCTGAGAGTATTTTCAGCTGTATCAGGTGTGTTGCAGTTTTAGCCATAACTGTTGTTTTTATAATAATCACTGAAAGATCTTCACCATTGGTGCCTTGCGCAATATCAGACATGGTTGTTATCAAATAATTGACAAGCTCCTGTATATACACAATATCATTGTCTGTTTTGGAGTCTGATGTAGCATTGATGCTTCTGTTTTCAAATATACTTTTCTTGTATGTCAAGAAAAAGTAGCATTGCTCTATATCTATCGGGTAACTTGCAGTTAAATCTGCAAATGTCATATGTCCTAGTCCACAGTAACAGGTGGAATTCTCAGTATACTGCTCAGTCTTTTTACTATATACATATTTTGATTTTAATATAATACTGATAATCAATGAACAAAAATCCTCTACTTGCATCTGCAGAGCAATTCTCTGCCAGCTTATGTTTAATGCCCATTTCAGGATGTGCATCCTCAGAGAATTAGGATTTTCCATTTGAGAAAACGAATTAACGTTAAATATTGACATGTTAGTTGGCAATGACATGTGCTCACAGAGTATCCTTAATGTGCGGACACTCATAGGAGACCAGCATATGGTACTTCTCAAATATGACTTTAGGAGAGTATTAGAATCCTTTAACTTATTATGTATTATAAAATATTGTGCAAGTTTGTGCCCAAATATCTCATTCTGGTTCATGTTAAGTGACCTGAAATCCGAAAATATGCTGAGGCTAATTCATAATACATTTTTAATGAACAACTAAAATTGAACTCATTAATGTACCTTAATAGGATATCCCATATTTTATCCCAATGAATACTGCAAGTTTCATTCAGGGCATTTGACTCGGACATGCCCATTTTTACCAATACAGTACTGAATCTAAACAAGTCATCCATTATTGCGTCCTTTTTACAAGAGTGTGTGAGAAGATCTACAATGGTCCTTAACAAAGCTGGGAAGTCAGCAAGTCTCAAGCAGGCAGGATATTTTGTTAATAAGACCGTGAATATTTGTATGAATGGCCAGGCATCCTCTGGTTTTTTGTCACTGATTATGTCAAGTATATTATCAAATTTCATACTGACACGCCGCCGCTTGGCTGGTACCAAATAATCACTTTGTTCGGGAGGACTAATCTGTGTACTATTACCGGAAGTTTCTATAATGTATCGAAAAACTGAATAACAAAAATTTTGTTAATATTCGATTTGTTGGGGGCTACAAAGACCATAATCTTAAACGTATACCTTCGCTACCGAGGTGGACGAAACTCTCGGGTAGAATATCTGGCTTACAATCTTGTATTACCATATTATGCATGTTCTCCATGACTTCCATCCACAGCTTCCGATTCGAAACACTCTTACCATCATCACTGGTGTCAGCACCAAGAGGATGGTGAATCTTTACAAAGAGCAACAGTAACTTATATTTTTCAGGTGAGCCATTTAGCCTTATTATGTCTCCCAGAATATTTTCACTGAATTTGCAGAGTGCTAGCCGGCATTCGGGAGCAATATAAAAACATATACTGTTAGCCAACTTATATGCAGATTCTGCTATCTCATCTTCGTGTGAATTAATATCATGAAGGATAGAGTCTGAAATGGGAAGAGTATAAGGCACTTCTTTTCATTCATTCTTGCCTTAGAGCTAGTAACAATCACTACTTTTATATTTACCCAAAAATGGCAACATTTTCTTTACACTTAAAAGTAAGTCCGAGTACCAACAGCCATAAACCACTATCATTTGTAACGTATCTAGTATAATCTTTTTCCTTGCATAAGTTAAATGATTGTCATATAAAGCTAAACAAATCTTTAATAATTCTTCCCATTGTTCTGAAGACATATTAATTTGATATGTCCTAATTGGAAGGACAAATGTTTTTAATATGTCTACGTAAGTATTATGGAATGGCAGGTATGCATTTGCTTGCAGGATTTGGAGTATCAATGGCATTATGTCTGAACATTTCAAAAGCGGAACAATTCCACTATTCGCCTTTTCCACTGTTAACCGCACAACTCTTTCCACCGTTCTACTGAATGGATCCTTGGTGGAAATTCTGTCTGCTTTCTAAAATGTATAAGAACATACATGTAACAAACCATTAAATTGAAACCTGTAGGAATAAATTGCTACTCACACTTATCAACACCTTATGAACTATGCTCAATATACATGACCAATTCTGCTTGCCTGCAATCTTTTTTTCCGAATTCTTACTTATTTCGCGCACAGCATCGTTATTGTCGTACAGTTCTAACAGTTCATTTATGCATTTCTGAAAAGATCATTTCATGCAAATAGTTTCTTGGATGGGGACGACTGTATAGAGAGCATTGAATGTCATAACATACTTTTCGTTCAGTAACCTTCTTGCTTTCGGCATATCGCAGAATTTGTTGAATTCTTTCTGCGTACTTGGACATTTTGCTTGAAACTCTTTAGATCAACGCTTTCGCGGAATTTGGAAAATGCCGGGATCTTACACGAAGCTCATCACCACATATGAATCTTACTTTCATCTGACGCGCTGCTGCGACGACATCTCCTTGTTCCACGAATAAGTGGAAGGGATTTATTATGCGAGAACAGACTTTTCTAAAAAGGAAAAGGATAACTTTATGGCGTGTAAAAAATAAGAAGTCACAGAAACTGCATTTGCGCCCAAAAACTAACGCCCGATATCAAACTTTCACCCAGTAGTGAATCGAAATCGGACGATTGTTTGAATTCATTCTTAATATTCTTTGTCAAACAAAATATATATATAATGTTTTTCGATTGGAATAAGTCGTGAATTTTTGTTAACCATTTTATTACAAAATTTCATACAATAAAAACATTTTTCGCAAACCTGAAATAATTATAAAAGATTCAAGTTAGCAACTTTTTATTGTATATGAATTCTATCAACTGACAATTTTAAAAGTTAAAATACTAGAAACCAATTATGTACCATATAAATAATTCTTCCATAAAGTCTTCATGACTTAATAACATACATTTTTATTGCATCACCAATTCAAAATAACGAATAAATTTCGTTGCGCGAAGCCAAGGAGCTCATTTGTCACATATGATGCACATACACAGATACAGCATATAGTGCGGTCACTGTGCCCCACGGATATATATATATTCATATCTCAGTAGTTCTGGCCCACTGGTACCCACTGCCCACACAGAGAACAAATAGAATTCCGTCAATTTACTTTAAGTATTGAACGGCATTTAACTATATCAGCCCTGGTGGGCAAATGCCCTGATCCGGCATTAGGTCCCTTTTAGAACATGGTTCAAATAAGCAAGAGCTCTGAATTGACATCAATTCAAAAACTTCAGATCTGCTCTCTTTAAAGTGGTAATCTTTCTATTGCAAAAGCCACCTGAACAATAACGAAAAGTCTAAATGCCGATGGATATAAATATGTTCCAAGAAACGACTGATCGATTGTACCTACATTATCGATCGAAACAAGATTTTAGTGTGGATATTAATCAATGCCATTATGCCGGAGACATTGGCGATTTGATTAAAGTAAAGGATGGGAAGGGTGGTGACGTCCACCGCGATACATAAAATTCCGGCTTGGATGAAATGAACCTTTGTAAGCAGATCAAAGACCATAGTCATTCCCACGGCGCCCTGCGCTGCTTGCGAATGACTTAGCAACATAATTCAACCATTACGAAAGTTCCAGAGGCACCGAGTGCCAATTGATCGGAACAATCTATAGATATTCCAGCCACGAATGATGTGATTGACCGGCTCACGAAGCAGAATTATGTAGCATTGGGCTCATAATGCTTGCCTAACATGGATCAATGATAATTAATCTTTGACGAAATCTGTTACGATAATGCGATGGAACAGATATAGTTGCATAAAGTCTGCCGTAGAGGATAATCGATCCGATTAAATTTCAGTTGATCAGCGCCACTTTAAAATAAATCATCGCAACGAAATAACACTTTTAAATCAATGCAGTGGACGAAGCAAATAACGCACTTTCAATCATTTGTTTTGCTCAGCGCGAACAATGTAAATTCTTTGTGTATCGCCAAGTTGATTATAGCGATAGCGTTTCGGCACAATAATCTTTGGCATATGGACTGTGCGTGTGTCATAGCAGCGAGAGGGATTACGAAGATAAAATTTGTAACTCGAGACCCGGTGGGACTGCACTGCATCAGTCATGGCACTATGAAAATTCTGAGTAAGGGTTTTCGTTTGCGATGACTCAAGGTATAGCGAAATTAGATAATTTGTCGGACTTGGAATGCCATCGCTCTATCCTTGAGAACGCATCGACGTACACCTACACGCTGTTACCTAACTTTACCGGGGGAAACACTCCCCTTATCTGTAACGTCAGATAGAAAGCCTAAATCGATAGTTCGATGCATTCGAAGGACGCAACCGAGAAGCATGAATGGGATTTCAATGCAAAGGCCAAATCGTAAGATTAACAAATGTCGAGCTACGATGAAATATCGACGTGCTAAAGTATTTTTATCTTGCGAGTTGGATCGCTCTCGCCAAATGCAAGCATACGTAAAGAAACCGGATAAACGATAAGAACCGACACTTGCTAAAGACCTTCGAGAGTTTTCGAGCGCTTCCTGCTCATGGCCGACTGGTTGTACTCCGAACTCCAAATTCTTACGACGACTTTTCGTACAGAGGAAGGGGACATTGACCCCCGTAAAAAGCACTAAAATATACAAAAGGAATGGAATTTGCAATAGCCACAAAAATCGTCGATCCTATCGTGGCGCTAAGAAATCGGAGAAGTCCAACTGTGTATTCGCGTATCGTCCGACGCGGCGGAGTGGTGGAAATGGAAAGGAGGAGCGACGTGAAAAGGAGCGAGAAGTGGAGGAAGCGTATTTTAGTTTATGTTAGATGAGTTAACTTGATAAAAACCAAGTAGCAACCGATTATAATAGGTTCGTGCTGAACAGGGTAGAAGGGAGCAGTCGGTCAGCTACTTTTAAAGCGCGCATGCTTGCGCGTCCTCAGCACATTTACGCTTCGGCAACGATCACGGCGATTTGAATATATCCCTCGGTTCTATCATAGCCGGCTTTCCATTCGTAGCCGAGGCTCAAAAGAGGCAGTCGTGACGGATCACTGGAGATCCACATAAGCAAGGAGACGCACGACCAACTGCCGCTCTACACTCCTCTCAGCCTTCAACTTGTGCTTTGAACGATCGCCCGGGAATCCGAACCACCTGCGTGAATTTCATTGATCTTTCTCGTGCACTTGAGCTTGCCACTGACCACCCGCCGCACATAGCCGCCTGGCTCTCCGTTCCACAGGGTTTATATCGCTCGCACCCGCCGCTGCCGCCAGCAATTGGAAGACCTTCACAATCTCACACCTACGCAACGGGCCATGGCTCTGAAAATTCATGTCGATTCGCCGAAAGTGAAATACACGGAGGATTACATCGAGGCGGAATATGAGTACCAAACTACTGATGTAACGGAAGACGATACCGGCAAGTACACAGTAAGTGATCTTCTTATTCTACTTGTTTCCCTTTACACTCGCTTGTTGTCGTCTCTGATGATAGTTTCTTGGCAGAGAAGCTTGGAAGCCTCGACTTTACCATGTGATCTGATCCCTGGAATGTATTTTCGGATTATTGATTTTAATATATCGATCGCCTATTGTCGTTTCGCCCACTGTGTTACGTATCCGATTCAAGTGAATGTGCGGAATTAGAAATTATGAAAAGCATTCGAATCGTCCCGCGATCACTTATTGGACCCCGCACCTTTTGTTACATCATATTTCGTTGATGTAATTGGATTTGCGCATACATAATGAATTGAGCCACTGCCACTGCGGCTATAAGTCGACAGCCAAAATTTGAGAAAGCGCTATAGGTCTAGTCGTTCCCGATTTATCCTTGGCCAAAGTTTACTCCATTCTGAATCGCGCGTGATTCATACTGCTGACTATGTTTCCGTGCAGGTCTGGCGCGTGTTTCCTTACCAAGAGAATAGATCACCGCAACTTGCGGTCTTATACCGAACTTCTTCTCGGGTGTCACAGAATCCTCGACTTTTTCATGAAGAACTAATCCATCTTGCCCTTTGACAATCAGGTGTCGCCTGTTTCCACGGCATTGTTGATCCGCACGCAAACCAAAGTGCCCAAGTTGGGGTTGATGTTGGTAGGATGGGGTGGAAATAATGGCACCACGATCACTGCTGCTTTATTAGCCAACAAGCTGAAACTCTCCTGGGAAACGAAGAATGGCATTCAAAAAGCTAATTGGTAGGAAAATTTTATCAACGACATTGCACGCTTTCAATGGACGAGAATTGTACGGTTTGTTTATTGACACTACGCAGGTATGGCTCGTTGGTACAAGCCTCCACTGTTAGACTCGGTAAAAGAAACACCGAGGACGTACATGTTCCTATGTCGCACATGCTACCAATGGTCAGCCCCGACGACATTATAATCGATGGCTGGGACATCTCGAACGTGAACTTGGCCGATGCCATGCAACGCGCGAAAGTTTTAGATGTGAATCTGCAAAAACAGCTAATCCCACACATGGCAGAGCTGAAGCCAAGGCCAAGTATATACTTCCCCGATTTCATAGCCGCCAATCAGGTACAAGATATTTCGAACTTCTTTCTTAGATAGGAAAGACAGTGAATATATTCGATAAATTGGTAATTCCACTTGCAGAAGGAGAGAGCGAACAATACTATTACCGGCACAAAGAGTGAGCAACTCGAATGGATACGGAAGGACATCGCAGAATTCAAATCTTCGAAGGAATTGGATCAAGTTATCGTACTGTGGACCGCCAATACCGAGCGCTTCTCGGAAATTATACCCGGCGTGAACGACACCGCCGACAATTTGTTAAAATCTATAAAAGAAGATCATTCGGAAATAAGTCCCAGCACTATGTTCGCAGTCGCTGCTGCTATGGAAGGAGTACGTTGCTCACTCACTATTTCCTGTCATTTCTGGATACAATCAATGTATCTAATTCGAAATGATTTCTTTGCCTGTACAGTGTACTTATATAAATGGCTCGCCGCAAAATACGTTCGTCCCAGGGGCGTTGGAGTTGGCCGAGAGGCTGAAAACATTCATCGCCGGTGACGATTTCAAATCGGGCCAGACGAAATTGAAGTCTGTACTTGTGGATTTCCTTGTGTCCGCGGGGATCAAGCCAGTGTCAATCGTCAGTTATAACCATCTTGGCAACAACGACGGGTACAACTTGTCTGCGCCCCAGCAGTTCCGGTCAAAAGAGATTTCCAAGTCTAACGTAGTCGACGACATGGTCCAATCGAATCAGATTCTCTATGCGCCTGGCGAGAAGCCGGACCACTGTGTCGTAATCAAATACGTCCCCTACGTTGGTACGTAATCCATCGATGCGCTGTACTATAATTTTAGTGTATGAAGCGATTTAATTATTTCCCATCTAATTGCACAGGCGACAGTAAACGAGCAATGGACGAGTACACGTCGGAAATAATGCTCGGCGGACACAACACCATCGTTGTTCACAACACCTGCGAGGATTCGTTGCTGGCAAGTCCAATCATCTTGGATCTTGTGCTACTCGCCGAACTTTGTTCACGCATCACTTTCAAAGCGATGGGTACCAATGACGAGGAATTTGTCGGATTCCGCAGTGTCCTGTCGATACTCTCGTACTTGTGTAAGGCGCCGTTGGTGCCACGAGGAACGCCGGTAATAAACGCATTATTCAGGCAGCGAGCTGCTATCGAAAACGTAATGAGAGCTTGCCTTGCATTGCCGCCTGAAAATAGTATGCTGCTCGAGCATAAAGTTACCTTCGGCAAACAAGTATGAACTTGACTGCCTGCACACTACCTCGGGAATATATAAGCCGTGTCTGTCAAATCGGGAATTCGAACTTCAACCAAACAGTATTAGAGAAGCATTGATTCAGACGCTTTTCGTACAACATACATATGTATTATTTGGCCACAAATCCATGAAGAGGCAGGTACTCTTGTGCCTTACATTTCTATGGCAAAGTTATATATTTTCCTAAATATTATATCTTATTTTGTTACCCCGTGACACACATTGTGATGCTATATATTTTATACAAGTTGCAAAGAGAGAAAACGTGTATTTTTACAAAGGTCACATTCCAAAGTTCCGCCTGCAACCAATACCAAGTAGTTTATAGTTCCTGAAGAGTATATATATATCTTTATCTTTAATTATAATATATATATGTTTCGATGTTCAATTATTACTTCACATGTTGTACTTCACTCGAAAAACATGAATGTATATATGTTTGTTACACTTTTTAACAAGGACAACACGAAACCGGCAAGAATTACGAATATACCTTCAATTATTTTAATAAAAGGACGATTTCATAATGACTTTTCTGTGTCAAAGTTCAGTGCTCTCCTTTCATATGTCTCCTTCATGTATACATATGTCGTAATAGCAAGAAATACTCTTAAAAAATCACAAACACTCTCTTGAATGTGAAAAATTTGCATTAGAAATAATAGATTACCGCATTTTTAAATACCAATTTGAATCTGTAATGGCCATGCAATTGGAAACTACGCACTGGATGGAAAGTACCATCCTTCACGTCGCAGTACACAGCTACACACCGGTTTTAGAATAAAGCTACACACCTCATACGGGCCGACACAAGACCATTTTCACGTTTGGATAGGATCATTTGGAGACCGTGAGGGGAAAATTGAATGCACGTAACGTGATCAGCAGTGGCCGAACGCGAAATTCGATGGAGCGCGTTTGCTACATTTTACTTCCATAGTTGGACTTGTGTACTATGGCCGCTGCGGCCATAGCAAATGCAAGCGAAACACAGGCGACGTCACGTTTCGAAAGAAAGAATTTCGACGGACAATCGACGAACGTGGCATCCAGTGCGATCCAGTGGCATCATCGACGATAGATCAACAGCTCGACGGAAAGTGCGCGCAAATCAGCCATCGTTATAGGCTGGGTAAGTTGCATCTCGAATCTTAATCTATGACGGATCTGCCCCGATGGAACGAGCACGTCGTGTTGCACGAAAATATTCTATGGCTATCAACGGGTCTAGTCATGAATTTCGGAAGTGTAGAATGCCGTTGTCGTGAGAAAAGAACGAACGCCATAGGCGCCATTAGAACGCGCCATCTGGAAATCGTTACGAAAAAGTTGTCTTACTTCGATAGTTTGGAAAAACTTTTAAATGACTTTATTCCTTTAAAACCGAAAGCGCGTGACACGCCGAAGTTTATGTATGCGCCAACTGATGCGAGCGGATTCGCCGGCATTTGTAATACGCTGGGCTTTTCGATGAAACGCATCAACTACACATCTCCCTTAACCTTCATTAAAAGTGAACAAGAATATTTCGAATTTTACACGATTATTCCCACATTGATCCCTTGTTTATGAAACACTATCCCATTTATGTTTATAGAGAAGCGTCTGAATAATTCGCCAGTGCCGTATAAATGAGAGAGTGGCCAAACATTTTCTAGCAGTAACAGTCCACTGAAACCAAGGAAGGAGCTTTTCAGTGGCTATTACAACTACTTGAGGCATAACATCTGGCTGTTGCACTGATTCCTAACATGCTTTCATTCATGTGACACATGTCAAACGGTTTTTTGTAAGATTCGTAACAAACCATAACATGGAATGACATAGTGTCGGATACATGAAAACATTACGCATTACTGACATTATTCCTCTAATGATAAGGTGAGTGTTTTATTGGGAGCTATTTTGCTTCCAATTGTTATTATTAATGGAAATCATGCAAGGACAATATTTCTAATGCTTTGTTGTTGTTCTACTTAGGTCAGATGAATTCCGATACAGTTGTCGTAGCCCATACATAGATGAATTACCACGTAATAGATGAAAACTATTACGTTCAAGATGCAAACTACAGAGATTGATAATAGAGATCACAATTATAGTGAATTTAAGTCCGACAAACATCAAAATAATGCAAAAGATATGCACAACATAGACGACGACGATGTGCAAATACTGCTGCCAAAATCTAAGCCGACACCAGGCAAGGAAGTGTTTGGTCAAGTTAAAGACATAAATGAGTTGAAAAAGATCACACCGCGTGTTAAGCTTCTTGCTCACGATGCTACCCGCCTAACTGAGCTGACAAAACTTTCCTTGACAAAGAAAGTTCCCAACCAGCACAAATACCCGCTTTGGGATCAAACAAAGGAAGAGCTAACAAAATATTGCAGAACTTGTGCTGGACTTAAATTACCATTGGTTGATATATTCAGTGAGAAAGGAGTACAAATGAGATTAAGTCAGCAAATCAAACATTTAGAGGATATAAATCCATATGATAGTTTATCCACTCAAATGTGCATGGACTGCATTTGTGATTTGAAGATGAGCTACAAATTTTTTATGCAAATCAAGAAGGCCGAGGTCAAGTTAAAATCTCTCTATCATACCTTGAGCGAAACAGCAGTGAGAAATATGGAAAATATGAAAGCAAAATCAATAACTGACCTTTCCGTGGAAGAAAATTTGGGTGAACATTTACACACATCAACGTCTATGAGCGAGGACTGCGCAAGTGATTCTGCTGGACCCAAAATATCAGCAATATATTCCTTGAACACTACACCTATCAAATCCGAGGAGCCAAGAAAACTAATGAACACCCCTCCACCTATAGAAAAGTGTGATGAAGTCATTATTGGGCACATTAGTGATGATAATGAATCAATAGAGGAATTTGATCCAGATGATCCTCCATTTCAACCAGATACTTCTGATGCTGGTGAATCCGATGATGAGCTAGTGACAAGTCATAATCAATCACCTAGAGCAAAGATGCAAAAGAAAGAACGCATGAAAGCAATTCCCCAACCAAGTTTCAGTTCCACCATTATTGAGCAAAAGAATGAAGCCAATTTACAGACAAAATCTAGTGATGCAGGAAATACACAAGTTCCATCTCAGAGAACAGTACCTAAACAGGAGCCTGTGCTCAGTAGTGGAACTACAAAAGAATTTCCAAAACAACCAAACATTTTGAAACGTAGGCTATTAATGCCACCACCCAGAGCTGAACAGGCAGACCAAATAAACGACAAAGCCTGCCCATCTAACATATCAGACAAAAATATTGGCCCAAGAGAATTTAAAGTACAAAAGTTGGATATGAACAACCTTTTAAACATCGATAATGGCCCTGAGGATGGCATTATGTATGTCACAGTTAAAGGCACAAAACCAAATGAATTACTATTAGTGAAAGTTAAAAAAATGGACAAGCCTGTTGAAAAAAAGGACGAAAAATCTTTACCGAAAAAGTGCGTAGAAAAGAAGGAAAAGGAGACATTTGCGGAGAAGATAAAACCTGATACACGGGATCAGATCATAGAAGAGCAAATTGAAGAGTATAAGAAAAAGCGTGAAAAACTTCTTGGTTGTCATACTGGTAGTAATTTTAATTTATCACTGGAAGAAAACCAACCCCGTTTCATGAAAGGTAATGACAGTAGCTCAAAATCAATGTCATCTGTGGAATCCATAAATTTGGAATCCAGTGCTGAAGACACGATAATAACACAGCCAAATGAAGATTTGACACCAGAGGCTGAGGATATCGCAGAAGAGAAACCACCCTCTGAGAAACTTCATGATAACACGACAGAATGTATATCGCGGCTTGCCAAACTGAAGGTGAAGTGGGAAGAAGCAAAGAGAAAAAAGGAATCCCTGCAGCGGGAACTAGATGAGTCGTATACAGAAGGCAACATTGAAAAACTGGCAAGAATTTTAGGAGAAAAAGAAAAAAACTTACAAGACTTTCAGGATTACTTAAAGCAACGGCGAATCGTTATCACACGGTTGAAAGATGAAGATATTATTTCCTTGTATGAAGATCGAAACAATGCGCTACTGAGAAACAGTTTACCTGATTTGATAGACGAAACACAACCGGCTGATTATATTCCCGAGGAGCATTATTTAGAATGTGATTATTGCCCCCAAACATTTGCTTCGAAGGAGATATTGGAAGAGCACTTGAAAACTCACGACTACAAAATTATGCATTTCTGCGAGGATTGTTCGGAAGTTTTTTCAACGAACAAAGCTAAGCGGAATCATAATATTGTGTGTATAAAGAAGTTGATATGTAAATATTGCGATATAATGTTAGATTCTAAAGGGAAGAAACGGCAACATGAGCAAAAACATTGCGATAGCATGTTCGGCCAACTGTGCGATGTCTGTGGCGAGAAGTTTAAACATCAGGGGACACTGGACCAACACATTAAAATGCAACATATGAGCTGGGAGAAAATATTTCAATGCCCAAAGTGTCCCAAGAAGTTTGCATTCAAACAAAAACTTAGTTTTCACTTAAAATCTGTCCACACAACACTGAGAGCATACTTGTGCGAAGATTGTGGGGCAGACTTTAAAAATCCAGCGAGCTTAAGGCACCATCGAATACGAAAACATCAACCGGTTGGAAATAAGAGGGAATGTCCAGTATGTCATAAACTTGTACCATTTTATAGTTTATCGAAACACATGCACACCCATAAAGCTTATACGATTCAGTGTCCACACTGCGACAAAATGTTTAAGAATAGCTCGACGCTAAAGCAACATGTAAGAATACACGAAGATCAACGGCAGTACCGTTGTGATACGTGCGGCGTGGGCTTCAATAGGCGAGATGGTTTGAGGCTGCATATGAGAGTACATGAGAAAACCGACAGCAGAGGATTGAAGGAATGTTCATGCCAAGTCTGTGGTGAGAAATTCCCAAATCATTCCACTCTGGTAATACATAGAAATAGGGTACATAAAGATGGCAGACAATATACATGTCACATATGCAATAGATCGATGATATCAACAAGATCATTGGAGTGGCATATGTCTCACATACATAACGAATCTCTTCCCGGCATTGTAAAGGATGAAGGGGATGGTGCACTCGAGAAGAAGAGAGTTTCGTGTTACCATTGCAATAAAACGTTTAAAACGGAAATGATTTTAAGGACGCATATAAAAAACACGCACATGGAAAAGGACCCGATGAAATGCTTAGATTGCGAATTAACGTTTACTTCGGAAGTGCGCCTGAGGCATCATATGATGGTCACCCACAACAGATTGGAAGGAACCTTAGCATGTCCGCACTGCCCGAAGCGATTCGTTAATCAATTGCGATTAAAGACACACATGATTTCCCATTCGGAGGAAAGACCGTATACCTGTGAAATATGTGGATTTAATTTGAAAACGAAAATCCAATTAATAAAACATCACCAAAACCGACACAGCGACGAGAGGCCTTTGCAATGCAGGTATTGCCCTTGGAGATGCAAGCAAGTCAGTGCTCTCGTGTGTCACGAAAGAACTCATACGAATGAGCGTCCGTACTCTTGTAGCGTGTGTAGACAACGCTTCAAGTACTTAGGCGACAAGAATAAGCACGAGAGACGGCACGAAAGCCTCGGCGGTTCTGGTTTCAAACGAATAGTGCCCGGCAGAAATATTAAGCCAAAGATCCAGGAGGAAACATCCGGCTCAGACCAAGAGAATGAAGGGCTTGCGAATGTAGAAGCGCAGTTAACTGAGGAGCAATACGAAGAGCACGAATCTCAAGAATTCGGTGAAGAACAAATCGTCAAATTCGAACCAGAAGAGATCGTTGGAGAATACGAACAGGTATATCAACTAACTAATATAGATATCTTTTAGAATATCTAATTGTTCCTATATCGTTATACAATATAAAAACGTGAATTCCAGGAGTACGAGGAAACCTCGAGGGAGGCTTCTGATGCTGCGGAAGTAATAATGAATATGGAAGATACGACCGTTTACACGGAGGAAGTGACTGCTGATAATATAGAGTCTGCAGAAATTATGGCAGATGAAATGATGACGAATGAAATTCTACAGTCAGGTACTGTAGTACACCTGCAACAGGAAGACGACTCGGGAAAAATACAAGTAATCCCAGTCATGCTCTCCTTGCCGGATTTGTCTGATGCGAACACAGAAGTCAATCTAGCTACAGCATCCATTATGTATAATAACTGAAGGTGATACCATACCGCGAGCTGCCTTGTGGGTGATGTTATGTAAAAAGTAAACGTTAAGCGTTTTTATGGGGGGGGGGGGGGGGGGAAGCAAAAACTGACGTACCCTTCGTCAAGGGTATTTGCTTACGAGACGTCTTGTATCTCTGAAGGCTGCGTAAAAAGATATTCTAAACTGTATATCTACGTTATATGTAATTAGATTATAAGGGAGAGTTGGACACAATCATATACCTTTTGTCATACCTCGTACCAGGATATGAAATACATGTCCAATCCACATTTTACTAAATTTCCCGATGTAGTTGTTTTTTTAAAATACCTCATACTACGGAAGTTGTACAAATAATACCGTCGATACCTATATCGGCGACGTCTAACAACTCGACGTTTCCTAATAAAGACCAAACAAAAACATTTTTTAACTAGACATACTGTTTTTACCATGTAGCTAGAGCACAGAAATGAATTTCCGTTACAAAACGTTGATACCAGGTTCTCAAGGAAACGCGCTTGAAGTATAGCACTTAAACTTGGAGCGGACAACAAGATTAAGACAAGGTACGAAAATTCAATATTTTGTATATTGCAAAACAGAGAAAAAAAGTAACATGTCAAAATGATCGACAAATTGTCCTGACGCATCTTACATACAAGTCATAAGTGTCAGTATATTTCAATTTAAAACTATATAGGAATACAAATATAGGAGCAATGTACGCTGGTACATACATTACAAATAACAGTTTTTCTATATATTTTTGTGAGATTAATGCACGTATTTTTATATAACATAAGGTAAAGATTCGGTGCTTAACAAAAGCGTCGTTAGATCTAAGTCGGGTCGTTTGCACTGCAATATAATACTGTTTTGTTGTAGCAAATTACGAGTGATACTATTCTCATATAAAAAAAATCATTTAGTTAAACTTATTTTGCTGCTTGCATTTGGATTTGAAAATTATCTTCAAAAAGTGCAGGAGTAACAAAATTCAAAGAGCGTCGAACTTCCCTATTTGATAGCATGCTTACCATAAAATTATACGCATACCCCTTGGAAAAGTGGAACGTACGAATATCGTTATTCGATTTCAGACCATCATAATTTAGGCAATTTATAATGATCCGAATGTATTTACGTTCACGTTAAATACACATAAAAAATATAATTCTTCGTACTGAAAAGTGTATAGAATAAATCTGTTATACAAGTGGCGGAATTAGTGTAAATAAAGACTAGCTTATCTACTAATGAGATAAGTACTAGAATTTTCACACTGTACACGAAAGATATATATAATGTACAAATATACAAATATATAGTCGAGTTAAAATTGCAAATCTATTTTCACTTTCAGTGTATATATATATATATATGTATATATATCTATGTATACTCTTTACCATGTAACAGTTGTGTCATCTAATAAATTCCAATTCAATTATATTAAAATTAGGTCTATCTATGTATGCTAAATAGTTTTTTGAATAATACTATTCACTTTTCTAGATCCTTATAGTATTTTGCCAGAATTCGCCATGCTTTTAATGCCATAAAGCCATCCGGCGGATTCTTCCCTGTCCTTGCTAATTCTGCAAAAGCGAATAGTTGAATAGCTTCGTCGGCCACAATGAATAGTCAGTCGAGGAGAATAAGAATTAAACTTACCACGCATCTTCGTTCCTGATATGAACTCAAAGTCCTTTTTCCTCTTAGGATCAAAGAACGACATCTTTTTATTCTTATTATCGTAGGCAGCTACCTTGAACGGAATGATTTCAAGACTTGGCAATCCTCGCGCCATGGATAAGACTCTTGCACCATGTGTGGGATCGTAAAGATTTCCATCAGGCGTCGCAGTTTTATCAGGGTGAGGCATACCAGCTGGGTCTCTTCCCACTATATAAAAATTTGCGCCAGCGTTCATTCTCGCCTTTGCGTGCCATTGTACCTGGTCCAAAGCAATCATCTGCATGTGTTACTCCACATTTTTCAACTGTTTTAGAGTATGATGGTGTGAGCCTCACCTCGATTGGTCCCGCGTACATCATTGGGCTAGGAAATATAGCGAGTAAAGTGGAATTGGCATCTAGTATTCCTTCGTCAAGCACAGCCTTATGCTGAAGAATTCTCGTATGCAAAGGTACATCGTCATCTTTTGTCCATCCTCCAAGCGGATGTAACAAAAGGATCGGATTTTTAAACCCTCTTTCCTCTAATAATTGTTTCCTTGTATCCTGTTTAATAATATCAGATAATAGAAACTTGGGATAATACAGCGGTAGTTCTATGTCAGAAATGTATAGTACCTGCATGAGTAATGCATGGCCATTATGTATAGGGTTTCTAAGTTGGAATGCAAAGACAGCATCCGCCTGCATTTTCTTACACTTTGCTTTGATTTCGTTTGGTGTGAGCCTATACATATCGAGCCCGTCGTGCCATTTAATTCTTTCAAGAACTTCTATGTCACCACCTACTAACCAATCTCCAGATTCATAGATCATTTTTACATAAGGGTGACCCATGTTATTAGTGCCGAATTGCCATCCACACCTATCCTCTTTCCTATGAAAATAAAACTCTGGCCTTCGCAATATTGCAAGTGGCTTATTCTTATACTTCAGTGTGAAGGCAGACACCTCCTTTAATCGATTTTTATCTTCAGTACTTATCGCGAGAACGATTGGGATTGACTGGTTCACTTCTCCTTCACCTTCAAGGAGACATTTCAAATGTTGAGTCTAAAAATATTTTTGTAAACTATTTACGTTTATATTGATCATTGACTGTGTGATAGAATTATCATTTTACAAAATATACCTGAAGGTACTGGCTTTCTCTCATAAAACCAGTAAGGGGAGCAGCCCATCCCTCAGCTAAAACTTGTAGCCACTGTACATCAATTTCAGTAATTTCAACACTCTGCAGCAATGCTGCTTCGGTCTTGGCATTGGCTACCCGTGATTCAGGGAGAAATAATTCTCGTATTTGCGTTGTTGGCTTCTCAAGAACTGGTATTACACGATTCTTTTCTAGAAGGCTTATTACAGTTGCTGCTGAGTCCTCTGGTGTACAGTTTTCAGTAGTTACAACTAAATCAGGATTTTCAGGTCTTTCATACATTTGGTCAATGCCTGTGAATCCTTTAATTGCACCCTGCCGTGCCTTTTTGTACAATCCTTTTGTATCTCTAGCTTCGCATACATTGAGGGGTGTGTCAACAAACACTTCAAAGAAAGGCAAGTCTGACATCTTATGAATCTCTCTGGCCATTTGCCTGTCCTCTTCAAACGGTGATACAAAACTACACAGACAGATCTGGCCACTGTCAGCAAACAATTTAGCTACTTCTGCTACTCTCCTTATATTTTCCTTTCTGTCTTCCTTGCTGAACCCAAGATTGCAGTTCAAGCCACTTCTTACATTATCCCCATCTAATCCGTAGGCTGCAATGCCATGATTCACTAAAATTGCTTCTACTTGGAATGCTATCGAAGTTTTGCCTGCACCGGACAAACCCGTTAACCACACTGTGCATCCTCGAAATCCACGTACGCTTCCAATTGCCTGGCCCCTTTTCGCTCTTGAGACATGATGTGCCTGTTCCGACACATTACTGCAAGTCTGTGGAAATAATTTTATATCATACATATCTCCATCTTTCAATGGTAGTTTCATTTACCACTCACAGGTGTTTGATAAAACAAACTATCCTTTAAATCAAGTTTAAAGGGCATCAATGCTACGTACCGTCATCATCTTTTTATTTTGCTCAGGATGAGTTTCGTTTGACATAACTGTACTTTTTCCCTTGCGGCACACTTGCATATATGTACGTGGCAACGAATCGAGCGGGATCGAAACCCAATATCATCCACTTCCTAAACGACAGACAATGAACACTTTCGGATTATTTCGAGTTCGACACAAACCTCTGTCAATTGAGCTTATATACCTTACACTCCCCAGAGGCCTCAGTTTACTCTTTAGACGCACAGTGGTTCACGGCTTCTTGCGGTTTAACATTCAGGTCAACGCAGGTGTTACTGACACTGCCTGTTACTGACCCTCCAGACCACTCCAGACTCCAGTGCCTCCAAGCTTTCGAGGCTCCTCCACCGCTCCACCACGATGACAACTACGAAGCGGCAGGACCAATCAGGACGAGTAAGGAGCAATGACAATTAACATGAATGCTAAAAGGTCGCTTCTTCCTAATTTATAAGGTTCTGCATGTGTGGGGATAGACATACGCTTCTGAGATAGGTGGAGCAATAGCACGTGAGAATGCGCTAAATGCCTGGAAATGTACTATCTCGAACACTAATAGTTCTATTAGATATACAAAGTGATGATATTCAATTCCAGGGTCATGTAGCTATATATGGAACTGCTGCGCAAGTGTACTTTTTCATATAGTTGATAGTGCACTCCGGACGCTCTATCTATGCTACTGCCTATCGGGCCATTACGGACTAATCTAGCCTCTAATCATAATATACATTTATCTTCTACCATTAACGCATTGATAAGCATTTGAAAATGAAGGAAAATGAAGCATTATGAAAATGAGGAATTACAAAATAAGGGTGTGCATGTATGCATTTCGTACACACGATCGTTTCTTTAGAGGGATAACTAATAATAAGGAAAAGCAATATATAACAAATCAAGGAACCAGTATATTTGTTCGTATTTTTATTCTTATAACAACATAACATACAAAAGTACAACTTTTCAACAAAGTAAATATAAAAGAATATTTAAAATAACAGAAGAAGTAATAGTACAAGTAGATTATTAGAATTTTTTATGTTTGCGCTTTCGAATAGCACGAATACGATGTCTGATACGATTTGTGTTACGATCGAAGGATCGCTCTAATTTCATATGTTTTGTGCGAGAATTGTCAACAAGGTAATATACTTGTTCACCGACATTCAACGTATTCATTGGCAATTCCGTTATTTGGACTCTGTATAACGGTTGACACACAGGACCGAAAATATCGTCAATGGTGCCAACGAGAGTATATTCGGACAAACGGCTTTCTCGATTCGTGCGTTTTAAGAATAACGGTGTTCCGAGGTACAAGAGATTATTTGACGACTGAGGCTGTATCAAGGCTGTCTCTAAGGGTACAATAACTGTACTGACAGTTCCAGCAATACAGCTCCTATCAGTTTCTTGATGATTTACACTGTAGCTAATTTTTAGCTCTTTCAAAGATTTGTTAATCCTAAGGAATGTAAACAGATAACAGAATCGTATTTACTACCTGGAGAATAATCTCTTTTGTTACTAAAGGCCGGAGTAAAATAATGCTTCATTAGTACTTACCGATCTACATCAGTATTTGTTATTATATTAGATGATGATGAAACAGTAGCTTCCATCGTAACAGATGAACAATATGTTCAATGCTTATGTTGAATACAGTTGAAACCTATGTACAACTATGGAAGGTCTGACTAGCAACTGCTATTCGGACAACTGAGGTTTGCCTTTTTATTGGGGCAAGTAAACAACAAAAAACGAACTTCTGTTCAAAAACCGTTTCTCTGTGTTTTATTTGAAATGAACTATATAAAGTATGATATATGGTGATATCACTATATGTATGTTGTATTTACAACCGTTGCCTGTGAAAACAAAATGCTCAAAGCGCAGAGTTTATCATTTTATATCAAAAGTCGCTGTCATTGTGTGTTATCAGTGTCAGTTGTACGGGGTCTTTTGTTGCCTTTCGCATCAAACAATGCGTTTCTGATGAATTTCTTTGCTACATTTTTGTTGACCCGCGGCATGAGAGTGTTCCTGTCGTTGATTTGTTTCGCACGTGACATTGCTTTCTTCAGACGCTCGTTTTCCGATTTTATCGGATGCTTCATTGGGTCTACACCTACACGTGAGGAAATTCCGCATGTCAAACAGATATCAGAATAGCGTTTAATAATTGGGTGTTGGTTCCGCAGTTTACCTTCGGCACGCAAATACATCCAAAACATGCTGTTCAGTGCATACGACACCAGCAAATTATATTTGATTTGATCTGCTGTTGTCAATTTGTCATAGACGGGAGGATTCGTCGCGAGTTTAATTGCGTCTTCCATATTCAATGTAGCATCACGAAATTGCTTGATCTTTGATATCAAGCTTACGTCGTGGGAAAGCTCTTCGAAGTCTGCGTCCATGATTTATCAGTAATATCAGTTAATTCTTCTGAACGGTACAGTGCAGTACAGTGCTTTATAGAAAGTTATTGTATTCTGTCACAGGAGCCGCGGTATAACCTGTGGGGTCTCTTGTGGTGCATTTCGTTTATGCTTGGGCCTGTTTCAACTTATTGCCACTATTACCGGCATGGCGCAAGCGTCGGCTTCGTTTTAAAATACTAGTTCAAGGAGCAAAGGGAGAGGAAGCGAATCAAATTTTTCCGTAAGGAAAATATAGGACATTCTTTTTATCGCTATTATATTACAGCGGGATTGTATTTCCTAGGGTCGCTTAGTATTACATTGCGTATTATCACGTTTTCCGCTCGCAGACACAGGGGCGAATTGTAAAATTTAGAAATACTTTGGTCTTTCATATTTAACAATTCCGTGGTACATAATTACAAAGAGTATACTAACAATCTATATAACGAATTTCACTAGCTAAAGAAGTAAACTGATGAGAGGACGTTCTTTATATCAAATTCACCCTTCTCTGGTATACTGCTGGTGTGGGCTTTCAAGTACGCGAGAGCTTTACGTTTGCCAGATGCTTTCATTTTCTCTGTCCTGTAACAGAATTTAGTTGGGATCGGTATACAGAAAAAGTTCCAGCGTTTTTTTATAATTACCACTCGGTGGAGGAATATCGAGCAAGAACGTCCTTCGCCAAATTTTCGAGAATCGGCTCAGAATGAAGAGCGACAAACTTCTCTCGGCAGATCTATGAAAAATAGTGATGTAAAGCATATGGTCAATTAATGATACTACGAATTCGGATTTTATATGATCATGCATGTTACCTTGTTCATGGAATCAACACTGCAAGCGTGAGTCCAAAAGCAATCATGTATCGCTACGAAAGTGATCCCCCTCTTATGGCTTTCAAGACATGTGAGCATCATATGTGTCGAATCTAGTGAATGGATGAAATTCGGGGCAAAGGCATTTTTCTGCTTTCGCGTGTCGGGTCGGCTGCAAATTTACGAATTGAATTAGCAATTATTTAACGTATTCATGAAATTTCAAGGTGGATATACTAACAATTCCTGTGCGGGCGCCTCCTTCTGTTTGTTTGGCTTACCGCTTACACGTTTTTGGTATAATTGCAAAACCGGAAGATTTAAAGGTGTGCGCCAGTGCATGTGATTGCCATATTCTTTACTAATAATTTGGGAAAGCTCGACAAGCCACTGCTGAATTTCTGTTGCACTTTGAAAGACTGTGCCTATACTTTTAAATGTCTGAGTCGCTAAATACATGCTGCCATCCCAAGCATCCTTTTCGTTCAAATCTCGTTCTTTTAATTGTTTGTGTATTTGAAGCTTGGAGCCAAACTTTGTTACACCATATACAGTTGTCATTATTGTTTGCTTTATAACTTTTCGTTCCACATGTCCCTCTAATTGCTTGGCGATGTGAACGCCGTTGTTTGCGTCGGTAATGCGTCGTTCTTCAACCTTAAAAAAGAATCACAATTGTTTTCTAGCACATTATGGATAGTAGATGGTATTCATAAGTACTCACAATGCTTGCAATTGCACTGTATACATCCTGCGGGGTTTCGCACGGATTCAAATTTACACTCTTAGCACCTAGAACGTCTCTACCCAGTGCAGCATAATGTTGAAGGCCGTTACAACTTCCATCTTGATGTAAAGGAAAACCGCTTTCATACTCCTCAGGTTTAGGGTGTTTTAATGCATTAGCAAGCTCCATACAAGCTGCTAATGTTTGCCACGGTTCTTCAGACTTTGTCCACCACATTTTCCCCTGGAGGACGAATATCAATTTGTTTTACCAAACTATTGGTAGTTTGCTTTATAGGAAATTTGCACTAAATCGTACCGTTAAAGGATTCGCAGCACTATCTAGTATGTCATCTATGATTTCATCTGCATATTTCATACGATCAGCAAGGCAAGACTTTTTCTTAATACCAGTCAGATTTATCACATGAATCTTTAACCAATCCAAGCCTTTGGGACCCAAAGGCTTTTTTTCTCCAAATAAGAGAAGCGAACGACCCAGATCCCCTGCTAAGTGCGATAAATAGGGTGCAATAGTGTATGCTCGGCCTCGAAAATCCAAATTGTGTGGCAACCAGAATATTCTGTCCCTGAACTGGGGAACAAGAGACCTGATTTTAGGATTGATCTGTGTGAGCGTATTGAAACTACTGTGGTGTTACAAATACATACATGATTAGCAATGGATAATCGGTAAAGAGCTTCACACCAAAGAGCATACATCTCAGACTTTTCCTTTTTAAAAACAGATTTATAAGTGGGCTTATCAACATGCATCAAAGTCTTCTTCGGTGGTGTAAGGTCAAATTGTTCTGCTGACAGTGGAACATCTAAGTCTTCCGAACCTCCGTTTTGAAATACCTAATTGTTAGAAAAGCAAATTTGTTGTTTCAAAAAATACCTCGTAAACATAAATTATCGTCTGAAAAATTACCTCAATTGCAACATCCAATACACCACAATTAATGGCCCATGGTACAGTTCCAAGGTAATTTATTGCGTCCATTACAGGATAAAACGTTTCTGTTGGATGTTCTTCAATATAATTAGAGTCGGCACCCTTAACACATATAGAGTTATTTAGTCTAGGAACTGATTCAACATAATATTAATTGTTTAGTAAGTTACCTCTTGTGGCCTAACAAAATCGGAATTTAGTATGAAGTATATCCCCTTTGTTATGGAAGTCCGTGGCACTGGTATATTGAAAGATGGTATAAAATTTGGTGAGAAGTATAGCTTTTGACTCCCTGCTGTGCGATAAATTCGTGACAAGACTGGATGTGCCTTGACCTATTGACAAATTTATATAGTTTTATTTGTGTAATATAAATATTTTTGGTTCATGACTTGATATAAATGACCTTCTATGTAACAAACCTGTTCACAATAGAAAGAAGAGTTTGGTCGCATTACTGTATAAAATGCCGCCATCTCCCCAGGCAAATCAAAATTTTTTAAGATGCTCCCACTTATTTTGACACTATTAAGTATGATGTTCAATAAAAATTGTCCAATGCTACGTAAAACGACTGGCGGCCATTCCACAACATTTATGTCAACCAATGTGCCAGACTTTCGCTTATTGTGCTCTATAAGTTGCCATATGACACGATCATTTATATGACTTGAATGATAGTCATCTGGTTTGGTATGATACATCTGCCAATGTAAGTATGCTTTATACGTGTCAATCTTGGAATCCACGGTTCCTGAGTCTTTCAATCTTCGACTCTAAAACAAACAGTAAAAATTATAGCACTGATAATTCTTTGCACCCTCATATACTTATACCATAAATATGAGCTTACCAAGTATCGTCTATATACTTTTGTTGCCATCTGGATTTGAATACGCGATCTGGATGGACTATAGCCGTCTGACCACATTGCCATTTCTCTAAGCATACTCATTACAACATCGACATACTCCTGCTGTTCTAATACCTCCATGAAAGGATGCGTAAACATAACTGAACTACCCATATTTTGCTCCTTCATTTTTAAAAATCGTAGGTTTCGTTGAAACGAAGATCGTACAACCTTCTCCCAATGTTGTTCAATGTTTTCGATCAATTTTTTCTAATTAAAAAATAGCGGTGATTATTATTGTTGCGAAACATGATCAAGTATAATAGTGCTCTTATATTCTGATACTGTGCAGTCACAAAACACAATCTTACGCAGTATCGAGCTTCCAAGTTATCTTCATTTTTTTGAATAGCGTTTATTGTTACTTCGTATTTGCATTCAGCATCAAGCTGTTCTAACATATTTTTTTCTAATTCATCCATTGAAAAAAGATTTTTCATTGTATCCTGAGAGTAATCCATTTCCTCAATGTCTTTTGTAAGATTGCAATTGGATTCTATGATGGGTGCTGGATAGAACGGTATGAAGTCTGGATTAACCAATCTGATTCCATTCAATGCTATACTCTCACGATTGTTTTCAAAGATACTTTTAGAAAAAACATCATTTTCTTCAACTTTATATGTTTCCATATCAGACTTCAGTGAGTCCAGTGTTGCTGAAATATAAGTTTCATACATTTTTGACCACGAATATGTACTTTTACTACTGTTAAGTTTAATACCTTTATATTTCTCTCCATTGTTGTTTCTTCCAAAAACTTCAAAAAGATATGCAAACGTTTGGGAATTTGGTACTATTGAATCCATTTTTAGAGCTTCATATAATTGTAAAACATTATTCACATCTCCTTTCAAAGCAAAATAATTCATTAATTGATTATATACAATAACAGCATCCTCATGAGACGTGTTGGCATTCTTTTTCCTGTAATGTAATAATGCTCTGGCTGCTAAATTTATATTGCCTGCTGCTAGGTACACATCCACATAAGCAGCTAGAGTTTTTGGATAATCAGCAGAACGTATTGCATTGTCATTGGTTTTGTTGATTTTAGAGAATACCTTTCCCCCGTATAAACAATGATTTGCATCAATAATTCCTTGGAGCCTACAAATATCATCATGAATGAAAGCTTTTGAAAATCTATGTTAAACTTGCAAATATCATTATATAATTTAGAATGTGCAACTTACTTTTCGATAGTTTTTGATATTTTCTCAGATTTGTTTTTACGGTCAAGACTGTTTAACCCTTGGACTTTGGACATCTTTTCATAAAGATGTTGACTTAAATTACTAATCGCAGTATACTCTTGCTGTATAGTTTCATCTTTTGCCTACAAAACGGAATACAAGTTATATTATTTCTCACTGATGTGAGTTGTTTTTTAGATTTATTTTTTACTTTAGACTTACATCTGTTTGAACAATGTTACTATTTATTGTTGCTTGCTTAGAATAATTAAAGTCTTTTAGTCTATGCAACTTATCCATAGTGATGTCAGGCTGATCAACAAGAATTGACACATCGGATGCATTTAGTTTTTGGATAGCTGCTCTCCTATTTGTTACATGGTGTGATACTAAAAAAGCCTTTAAATTAGACATATCCTATGGAAAGAATAAGCCACAGAAACTGTCATTCTTACTTTCCAACAGCTCTGCATACTTCTTGCTCTTTACTTTTTTCTTCACGGTAATTTGATTTGGACTTAGCGTTGGGTTTAGTGTTATTCTACCCCGTGTCTGAGTGTACATAATTGCTGGAAATTGATTTCTTTGAATTAGTTTAGGAACAACGATAGAGCATCTCAAATAATTAAGATATTGGTTCTGGTTTCCACTGGATTACAATGTAGAAGCAGTACAGAAAAATACACCCATTTCGGCAGTTCATACATATATATAAACATATCGTATTATTGTATGTCACTTTCACGAGTGCCAAGTGAACTTTTCACTTAGGACCATTATATAATTCGTTTAAATGCAATGCACTGGATTTCAAGATAATCAAAGCATTGTTTGATATACTGCGTACAAGTTTTCACGTGTGACTCAATAATACAAGCATGGTTAACCAAAGGGAGTATCTTAGGCTTTGTTTATCCTGTGATAATGCTATGTGATTCGCCGAAAGAAGGCCGGGTTATGATTTATAAACTTCGACTGAAAGAGTACCGCTTCCCTGAATACAACTATTTCGTTGAATTGCTTGGTATTTTTACGTACATTTTATTAATTTTCGATGATGGAAGTTACAGTAGGTGCACATTTGCGCTGATAGTTGCATGATTGGTTGCGATGGCACAGTCGATGCTCTGTGAAAACCGACACCGTGTTTCGAGATAAGTCTGTACATCTCAGTAGAATTCGGCAACACTAATTACATCCCATAAGAAAGCGAATTAAATTCGAGGAGCACAACATGTCTTTTTCGCCGGTGGCCATCTTCTAAGCTCGGCAATGCTCGACAGGCGCGGATGTAAATTAGCACTGCTGCGAGTTGTGGCCTCTTGTGTGGTCCCAGCAAACGTAGAGGGCAGTGGAGGGCTGATCGTGTGGCCGGCCCACATAAAAGTGGGATATGGGAAGCACAGATAGCGCGTTAGACGAATTCCGGGTTTTGATTTCAAAATTTTAAACTACTGAAACTGACTGTAAATATGAATGAGAACTGCAGGTGCGAGAAACAGCGGGAAGATTACATCAACACAAGATTTTCAGAATGTTATTTTTATTACTTTCTCATCAGACTACATAAATGTAATAATATATATTTGAACATAAGCTTTTCTTTTTCGTAAAACTAGAACAGTAACGTAGTATCTGTCATTTCATAGACCTTCCATCTACACATATACAATTCATTATATTCTCTATTAAATAAATATACTTACATTTATCCATTTATCTATCACTGTTTGTCTCTGATTTGGTATGATTTTGTAGTTCAGTAAGTTACAATTTTACATTTAAACATCAAAACATCTCTTGAACGTATAAGCGCCAGACGAGAAAGAAAAGTATAGAAACACGATTTTCATTTAACTTAGTTGTGTACTCCTCTTACACAGCATCTTACAGTTTACTGCCTCGGGCAAGTTCGCAACATTGGAAATACGATGCAATCACATTGAAAGATAGGATTTAATGGCGTGATGCATATGTCATCGATACTCAGACTATTCTGTTACAGTCAATGGTCTGCTTAAAATTATAGGCAATTGGCACAGAGCTGCATATTAATATGGAATTGTTTCGGAACCCATTGTCTCCTAAAAACCTTCCTTTATCTGTCCAGTTTAGTTTGACATATGGTTTGGATGGAATAATAGTATGATATCATATATCTGTCGCAGGCTTGCTTTCGTTTTAGCAATATAAAACAAAGCAACTTATGTTAGCACTTATGTTCGTAAAACAATATACTTCAATGGGGACCAGTTTTATATCTATTTCAGACATAATCATGTCAGTTCTGCGCGAAGAGCAAAATTGTCATAAAAGCGGGAAATAGCTCATCGGATGATTACTCTTTTCTGCGTATGTTAGTTTGTATAATAATAATAATATATATATATATTTGTATATATATACAATAAAACTATCAGTGTCATGAAGCTCAAGTATTACATACTTATGAAAAATATAAGTACACTACAATATAGTTTAAAACCGAGCCTTTGCATTTATCACAATACTGCGTCTATTTTTTTCAAAATTAGCAATATAATGTGAAACGAAGAAGAATTCTATGAAACGGAGTGGTGTGTGTCATTTGTCACGATAAAAATAGCACAAAATATTAAATGTGTTGTTCTACGTCGCGCCCGCGCTCTTTCACCACAGATTACACGCGCCTTTGACACTCACCATACCAACAATGAAGCAGAATGATTCAACTAACGAGCAAGTCCTTTTCTACTGATCCACAGCTATTATTCAGGATAAATAAACATTGACAATAAGATAAAAAAATTATCTTGCAGATTGAAACCTAAGGTGGGTAATATTCGATTAGAGGATAGAAAAGCTTAAAGCATTCAAGTAATGATAGCTCGCCATTTCAATGTTCATTTTAACTATAAATAGTTGCAACGTGTAGGCAAGATATAGTGCTTAATTCCTTTTTTTTATCAGAATTCTTAAATGCATGAGTACAAGTTAGGAAAATATTGAGATCTGACTGATTTAAGTAATCACATTTCATGGGAGAATACTCACATAACCAGGTACAGCCATTAATCGAAATTGAGAACGGCTTCGAAACATGTTGTTTCAAGTAACTATCACTTCGTTCTATGAAACGTCTCCCAGAAATGTTCTTTTAACCGTTGCATGCTACTACGAAGGCGATGTTCTTTGGTTCCATTGTTAGAAAAGAAAACCATTCAATTGAATTTCTACCACCATCACAGTTTAATGAAATTTCAGCTCAATAGAAAATGGACTGTTTCTTTCGGAATGCATATGATTGCAAATGTTGCATAACATGCTCCTCAACTCCCTAGTTATGAAACAAACTTCACAATGACAATTTAATTTAACACCGACTATGATCTGTTGACACGGTTTGTACTGCCATGCATTGCACACAATATTCGGCCACATATACTAATGGTCGATGACCACTTCTGGTCTCATCACTTATAAGAGAGTAATTATAATAGCTCTCAATGAATGCTATTCATTGGCATAAATTAATATGATGCGTTCAGTAGACCTCTGTGCTCTAGTGAATCTTTCAATGTTTGGAACAGTTGCAACTGTTGTTCAGGTTTGAGACTGTATACCTACATGAATAATAAAAGGAATAAAAATATTAGTACACAGTTGTGACTAATCACTCCACAATCGTTGAATATGTTTTTCAATATTTACCTGTTGCAATAATTTCTGTGGAGTCACAGTTTGAATGAATGAGGATATATAGACATTTACAAACGTGGCCATTAAATACTGACAGTCAAATCTGTCCATTATTCCTCCGTGTCCAGGAATTACATCTCCGAAATCCTAGGAAGGGGTTGCAATCAAACGTTTTATATACTTACAAAAATTGATAATTTACTGGACTTACCTTAATTTTAAATGCTCTTTTAAAACCACTGGCAAAGAAACCACCAAATGGTCCGATTACTGAACTGAATACCGACATTGATAATGAATGCAGTACAAATGGATGCAGGGTAACTGTGCCTTTCCCATTAACCTGTTGCACAAAACATAAACATTATGCAATCGTGATTAATAATAATCGTAATATGCAGTAATATTCAAATACAATTAATTCCACTGAACTTACCATTCTTGATAGGAATTGTAGACTAGTGGGAAGTCCATATTCTTGTGGTTGGAACAAACTTGATGGTTCACAGTCCATTGTCATTTTCCCTAAAGTTTCACTATATTCGATAGGGCATACGAAGTAGCGGTATTGACACATGACGTACGACAACTGTCGGAAAGGAAATTTGAATGTAAATATAACAATATCTGTATCACGCATTATGTTATTTTGCAGAAAATGTTATCTGTAAGTAATGTACCATTAACCCAAGTACGACAGTCGAGAAACCGCCACCGATGAATCCCTCCCACGTCTTCTTTGGTGATAACTTTATCAACGGTGTTCTTCCAAAGAAGAAGCCAAACATGTATGCCATCACATCATTAATAACTATCATACTGACTGGAACAATAAACCTGTTCAATAGAAATAGAGTGCAATTAGTGAAAATGGCTGTTTGCTTTTTTATAAGAACCAGTTGTAGCAATAGCAGTACTCTTACCATATCAATCCTTGGAAAATGTTTTGAATTATCAGATAGCTCTGTGTCACGACTATAAGTAAAGCAACGTGTGTCCAAGCAAACAAGGAAAATTGCTTCATATAATACTTCTTAACAAGAGACAAAACGAACCATACAAATCCAACAATGTACAAACAGAATGAAATAAACCTGTGGTAGGTTACCAATACACGTAAATACTCCTGAAACAAAGAAATGCATGTATCATCTTTTAAAGTTCTTTCTCTTTACTATATTGAATAGCTATATAATTGCAAATATAACTGGACAGTGTTAATCTTAATTGATGTTTTCTAATTGAATCAATCGTAGGAACTTATATAGGAAGCCATCATAAGAGGACTGGAAGCCATATAAAGCACATGAAGATCGTGTGCAGGCTAGCTGTGATTTCATTGATTTCCTGTCACTGTTGGATATATTTGGAACAGGAGTGTGGAGAGAGCTAAACCTGCTGGTTTCTGGCAGATATTGGTGAGAATGTTCTATTTTTAGACTCAGCAGGTTTAAAGCCTTAATTTTACCTCTATATTATCCCATAAAAGACTGAAATGAAACTTATCTACGTACCGTTCGATTAATTACCACTGCAAAGTAATCCATCAAGTTTTCTCCATAGAAAAAGTAGTTGGAGGTGATTAAAAAGTACCATGAAAGTGATCTAAACCATGGTAGACCATGAATTCGATAGACAGCATATCCAATGTTAATAATTTCTTCAAAACATTTTACTTGCACAATCAGGGTCTAGAAAGGGAAATAAGCAATCTGTATATTTAAAAACCTTCATTAAAAATTCTTCAATGACTTAATAGTCAATCAATGAATTCTTTTGTACCGTTATCATTAGTGCTAATGGTCCGCTATAAATTATGCAACAAAATATGCCAATCATTAGCCAGGAAAAAATGCTTCTTATGATCCAGTTTCTCCAGCTAAAAGAATCATTCACCAATTGTGTAATATCCAGAATAACCATGATTAAAACAGTCTATGATGAATTACAAAATCAAACAGATAATTACCGGTCAGGTAAGCCGGAAAGTACGGATTCCAGAATCTGTGGAGTGCGGTTGGTTCCTTGGGCCAATGATTTTGCCAAGTCTTCAGCCTCTGCCTTGGCATCATCTTCTGACTCAATATCCTCTTTCTATAAAATAGTAAAATTATCCATAACAAGCAATCTTTTACCTATCTATGAAGCACAAACGAATGAACTGAGTGCATTTGCTGATGTTAGCTAAACAGTTCTAACAGGTGCACACAATGTTTATAACTCATTGTGACACCTGTTTCACTCAGAAAAGCTAAGGTTGTTGCAATGTTATAGCTGACGCGCGAGGGGCGAGGAGCTTCTTTAATTATGTAGTGCTATGGACACTTGCAATGAATGAACCCCGAGGATTTTCGGTGGGACCGTGTCGCTCGATGTTAAATACATATATAAATCATAAAAATAAATGTTCTATAAAAAGCTGGCGAAAATCTATACATGATGAATAAAATCATGTCTGCAGCCATGCGTGTAGCGAGTGCACACATCGGTATACGAGTTAATGTCAAGGTAGTGGAGTAAGGGGACGTTAGTAATGGTAGCTGTCACAGATACCTATCAGTTAATTTCGTTAATAAGTACGCCAATAGAGGCAAAGGTCAATTGTCAGGGAGTGTAGTTGGACCGGGGAGGAATGAATTCCCTTGAGGAGTGAACTCCGAAAGGGTGCGGGCTTGATAGAAATTGCGGCCAGTTTACCTGGTCATCACTGACATCCCGCGTTTCTGCCGACGCATCTCCAACAGTTCTTTTACGGACCTCCGACATTTTTTACTGGAGTAATGATTCTCCGAAGCGAAAGCCGATCGAGGAACTTAACATATAAAATAGCACTGCGACCACTGATTTGGGAGACCAAGCTGCATATTTACATATTTAAATAATTAATTGAACGGAGCGGACGTGATAGACACATATCATATTTGCGCAAGCGAAACTGGCGTACTGGCGCAGGGCTGCGGGCTCCGTGTCCCTTCGCTCGCGCTCGATCGACGTCGGATGATTTCGGAAAATCAATGATAAAAAACCTAAAAGACATTTTCGGCCCTGTGTCGCAATCGGCGACTGATCTACCTATTAGCCGATTTTAATCAATTTCTTACATAGTTTTCAATTCATTTTAGAAAGGCTATTACAATTGAGGAGTTACAACTAAAACGCGACCGTGAAATTAAATAGTTATTGCCAAATGATCACTAGAAATCGCTCCTTTGAAAACCGCCTTAATAGTGTACGCTGCCTGTGCGATGTGATTCTTTCCCATACTTTGTTTACATTTTCCAAGTGCCAGCTGATGTTAATGTCAATAAGCATGTTCTGATTTGTGATGACTAAGAACATTATTTTACGTGCATGCAGAAGTTCTTTGATTCCTTGCAATGTCAAGATTCCACATAATTGTATGATTTACAAATCCCATAAGACATTGTTCAGTTAAAAGTATTAAAAATTCGGTAGTTGAATTTGCTGAAAGCTGTCAGAGCAAAGCAGCAACATGACACTACCGGGTATCGGAGTTTTCGGGACAGGAAGCATCGTCCGAATTATTATTCCATTTCTCCGAGGGAAAGGTTTTAAGATTGAGGCGATCTGGGGTCGCACGTTGGCTGAAGTCTCCGAAGTCGCTAGTGACTTGGAAATACCGTTTCATACGAGTAGAATAGATGATGTACTTCTCAGAAAAGATGTGGATCTGATCTTCATTATGTGTTCGCCCAGTTTGCATGCCCAAATTGCTGTGAAAGCACTTGGCATTGGCAAACATGTTGTATGTGACAAACCAGCAGGTTTAAGCCAGAGTGAGGCTTTAAAGATGGTTCGAGCTGCACAGTACTACCCTTCTTTAATCAGTATTGTTAATCATAGTCTAAGATTCCTGCCGGCTTTTGCACAAATGAGGAAAGCTTTAGACGAAGGATATTTATGTGGTCCTGTAAATGTTGTAGAAGTAAGGGTACATATGGGTAGTTTATTGCATAATGGTAAGTATTAGCACTGAATTTCTTATTGTCATGCTTCTGTAAACCAATTAATTTAATAAGCATACATTCTTATTTTTCTTCTAGGATATGACTGGTTGTGTGATGATACAATGGGTGGTGGAATCTTAGCTCTTGTAGGAAGTCATGTCATAGACTTAATCTTTCATCTACTTGGCCAACGTGCCACAAGAGTGCACGCGGTAGTACGCACATTCACTCAGACCACAAGGCACATAAATGGTATACGGCACGTAACATCACCAGACTTCTGTACTTTTCAAATGGAATTGAGCGAGGGTGCCCTTGTAACAGCAACTTTGAGCAATCATTTGCAAGGCCAAATGGCTCAGGAAGTACTTATCTGTGGTGGGGGCAACCATTTGCTAGTTCGTGGAGCAGATTTGTATGGTTGCCGAGGTGGACAAGAAGAAACTTTGTATCATGATGCAGATGAGCTTCAAGATGTTAGGTTTCCTGTTGCGGATTCTATACCACGTCCCTACATCAAAGGTCTTAGAAAAATGATTTCTGCTTTAAGAGAAGCATTCCAATCTGTTGAAGATAAAAGAGGGTGGATCAAGGAGCCAGTTTTTTCGGCATCAACATTTGAAGATGGTTTATACGTTCAAGCAGTGATTGATGCTCTGAGAAAAAGTAATAAACAGCGTGAATGGACTAAAGTGAATGTTCTAACGGAAGAGCCAGACCCAAATCCACTGCTAAGTGCAGCTGTGAGGGCAACAGCGATTTCTATTTAAAAAACACCTTCACTAAGACTGGTTAGACATATAATTAACTATAACATTTACTGCAAAGCCGTAAATGATGGAAATAGGAAAAATTAAACATATAGGGCAGCTACAAAAATCCTTTAATATTGTGTTGTAATAATTTAAATAATTTATTTATAAAACGCCACAATTTTGTACCACTTTTACTGTACATATTCACAAGTATGTATATGATTTCTGTGTAACCTTAGAATAAGTGTATTGCGACCGTTTTTAATATATTGTCTGCATGAAAGTTTGACAACAGAATGAATATCTTTTTTAAATCTTTTATTTCTGTCTATTGAAATGGGAGATATTGTGAATCATATCCTCCTGTTTCGTTTGCTGCGCCTCAATTGGGGTAAACTTACGACGCATTAATGAGATTTGCTTTTGTTTACTCCTACTTCCTACTTGCCCCTTCGCATTACGTATATACACCATGCGTCCATACAGTGCTCTATAGATATATACATTCATTCAGTTCAGAACCTCTCAGACCTCAGAACCCTCAAAACTTTCGAGGTCCAGTTTACGGAGATCTTCAATTAAGTAATTCGTAGTACTGTGCTGAACGCATTCCACGGAGTTGAGAGTACGCCGTGCCAAGTGATTTTCATTGAAAGAAGAAGTGTGAAAGGTAAACACTGCTTTGAAATATTTGTGTCGCAGAAAACACGGTAGATAGTCGTCTGCAAGGTTACACTGATTACATATGCAACTAACCGCGTGGCATTTGTATGCCGTTGATCTTGTCAGCCCACGCTGTTAAGAGACTTGTGTCAATTAATTTCCACCGAATGGTAGGAGGTAACAGAGTTACAGTTTCTTGCTCCAAAATCGGAAAATATTGTTTGATTGAATTTTTGACAACGAACATTGAATGATGTAGGTTTGCATGACTTTGGGCTCATGTCTGCTTGTCACACTCAGGCCGTGGCAACTTGCGATCAGACACTACCAACAAATCAAAATCATCAAAATGACTTCTTTGCTGGTTCCTCCAGCATCAGTACGAGGAGCGACATGTTTGGATCGTACTGCATTTACCACTACAATTGACATACCGTACATATCATTCCGTAACATTGCGATTTCTAAAGTTGTCCCCACCTTGAAGAAGTATCTTTTCAAAGTCAAGAAGTTCAAACCGGTGCAGATCGTGGACGATGCTACTATGGTGTATCTAAATCCAACTGTAATCGAGGACTTCACAAGTATCGAGGAAAGTGACAGAGAGCAACTATCAGGCTTATATGATCAGTTTGGGAAGACAAAGATTACCTTAACGTACGAGAACTGGACACCTAAAGAAATCCTGAGAGCTATCCTACCAGAAAACATTGATGTGCCTTCATCATATACCACTGCAGGCCACTTGATACATTTGAACCTTGGTGATGAGCATCAGCCTTATAAAACTGTTATTGGTCAAGTGTATCTTGATCACCTGAGCAATGTTCGGACAGTTGTGAATAAACTTAATACAATCAATTCAACGTACAGGCACTTTGCCATGGAAGTTCTGGCTGGTGAAAATGATACTGAAGTCACTGTAAAAGAGAATGGCTGTACATATAAGTTTGATTTCGCTCAAGTCTACTGGAACTCCCGCTTGATGTCCGAACACAAGACTCTTGTGGACAAGATGGCAAAGGGTGATGTGTTATATGATGTTTTTGCTGGTATTGGACCATTCTCTATACCCGCCAGTAGAAAAGGAATTACTGTACTGGCGAATGATTTGAATCCTGAATCTTTCAAGTGGCTGCAGACTAATGCAAAAGCTAATAAGGCAACAAAGGATTTCAAGGCTTTTAACATGGATGGAAGGGATTTCTTAAGGAACATTGTTAAGCCCCATTTGCTAGAAAGAAGAACTAAGAATGTATTAGGCACTGAACATATTGCAATGAATTTACCCGCCATATCTGTTGAATTCTTGGATGTTTTTACCGATTGGTGTACTGTAGAAGAAGCAAGAAAAATCTCTCTGCACCCACCCATAGTACATCTTTACTGTTTTGTAAAAGCCAATAAAGAAGAGGATGAGTGTAATATCGCTAAATTATTAGTAGAGGAGAATCTCGGTTATACTTTATCATCTGATATATTGGCTGATTTGCACTATGTGAGAAATGTTGCTCCAAACAAGGAAATGATTCGCGTGTCATTCCTTTTAACTGAAAAAGGCTGCAATAGTGAGGAGCCAGCAATGAAGAGATTGAAAACAGAACAGGATGCTAAGATATGTACAACCAATATTTCAGAGGAACATGGGGAAGAACAAGGGATCTCAGAAGAATCAGAAAGCAAAGAATGTCTTCAAGGTAGCAACGGGGCGTAGTGTTAAACTAAAAGCAAAAGCTCAGAAAGTGATGACTAATTTGAAAAAAGTAAGTGACTTTTCAACTAAATGGTACGAGTGGTCTAACTCGCAAAGAATCTTTCTATTATGAAGGCTGTTTCATACTAATTTCCATTCTGGTTTGAATCGATAGTTAGATGTAAAGGGAAGCAAAAAGAATACCAAGGAAAAATTGGCTCACATGGACCAGCATTTTGAGGCATTACGAAAAGAAGTGCATAAATCTACACCAAAACAAAAGCCAGCAAAGAAACAAGGAAATAATAAACCCAAAAAGACCCGTAATGTTGCACCTGCCCAAACAGAGGCAGCAATATCTTTAGTGGAGCAGATGCAGATTTGACAAAATATGTGTTAATATCATACATATATTGCAACCCAATTATAAGAAAGCTCATTCGCTATTTTATTTTTGGCTGTTTGCTATATATTACTTGCTAATAATAAATGTACTTGTACAGACGTAGATCTAAGGAATAAATATTATTATATAAATGTGTGGTATTTATTACTATCGCATCCTACCTGACGCTGTTGAGATTCGCGTATTATGTAAGTTTTAATATCCAATGAAACATTAAGTAGACTGCGATTTTCCACGGTATTTTTAGAAAACCTTATAATAAATCCATAAAACCAAGAATTTGATATAATTAGACAAATTTATGCTGTAATTTTTAATAACTTAACAGGTGGCTTCGTAATGGAGAGCTGCACAGCAAGTCTCGTAGTCGTGGGGGATGAGATTCTGCGGGGACAGATCGTAGATACGAATACATCATACTTGGCAAGGAATTTGCGTCCTTCCGGCATTAAACTGCGGAAAGTAACTGTGGTTCCTGACATTGTACGTATTATTTCTAAGTTTACACCTTCTCAAAAGATCTACCCAAATTGGCAAAATAGCCGTATATTTTCGTTTGTATATGTTCAGTAGAATGTTTGACTTGTGCGAGATGGATATCGAAATTCTCACTGCTTGTAATGTAGGCTTCTGTATTAGGTAAACGAGATCGCCGAAGTCGTGCGTGAAGATTCGAAACAGTATTCCTTGGTGTTCACATCCGGAGGTGTCGGGCCAACCCACGACGATGTTACTTACGAAGCAATAGTCAAAGCTCTGGGATTGAAGTTAGAAGTGCAGGAGGACCTGCTTAAGTTACTTGAGAAACTTATTCCTGATGAAGAAGAAGCTCACCGCCTTGCCACTGTTCCAAGTCCGAGCGAGATCATATATGTCAATCGCACACCGAGTCAGTATTTTCACTTACTATGTACTTATGTCGACTTTACTGAGAATTGTCTAAAATGTATATTATTTACAGCTATTAAATATGCGGTTATCAAAGCGCAAAACGTTTATATTTTGCCGGGGTCGCCTAAGTACTTTGAGCCGGCTGTGGATGAGATTGTTCCTATGTTGAGTGGTACTACACCGCCCTTTTTTGATTACATTGATATCAATACAAACGAACTGGCGATTGTGAAAGTATTAGACGAACAAGCAAAACGATGGGAGAATAAAGTTAGTATCGGTAGCTATCCTCAAAACACATCAGACGCTTTTATCAAAATCACGCTAGAAGGAAGTAAAGAAGATGTACTAGCCGCGAAAGCACAACTTTTGTATCACCTGCCAATTCAAAAAGTCCGTGATTTAAAAGATGGGTTCAGTATGTATCATGCCAGGACCATCTTCGAAGAAGGTCAACAGCAAACGCACATTAAAAGCGCCCTCGATATTTTACTAGATTGTTATAAAAGGTAACGGAAAGTGACAATGCAATTTCGAAATGTAGTAGATTAGGATTATATTCCACCGCCCGTGTTTCAGATACAAACCGGAGGAAGTGTTCGTGAGCTTCAACGGCGGTAAAGATTGTACTGTGGTGTTACACTTGGCAGCAACGATTGCGAAATTACAAAATATGCCACCGCTTTTATGTTTGTATGTAACAGGCGATCCGTTTCCAGAGGTAATCATTAAGATACAAAAAACTTCAGTTTGTCGATAAAGGATTTTATTTAATTAGAATTTTTATTGCATTTCAGGTGGACGATTTCGTAGAGAAAGCCGCACAGTATTATGGTCTAAAGTTGATACGAAAGGAACGTCCATTGCAAGTGGCTCTAGTCTCGTTGCTCATTGATAATGTTAATTTAAAAGCGAGCTTAATGGGAACTAGAAAAGGAGACCCGGGCTCGGAGAATTTGCATCCGTTTGCACCCACCGATCCAAATTGGCCGAGTTTAATCCGAGTTTCCCCAATACTCAACTGGACATACGAACAAGTCTGGCAGTTTATATTGAAACATAATGTACCTTACTGTTCACTATATGACCAGGGTTATACTAGTTTGGGCACGAAGGCGACAACACTGCCAAATCCACGTTTAAAGGATCCGAATAATCCGTCCTCATATTTACCGGCATACAGTTTAACCGATGACTCTGCCGAGCGTCAAGGCAGAGTATAACTAAGAGTTTCCTGGTTCAGTGATTCCTATATTTATTGTGTTTTAAATGCTTGAGATTTACATTAATTGTTTCAATTGGGGTGCTTTTGTTCCGCATGTACGGAGATTAGCGGAGATAAAGTCAACAGATGCAAGTCCGCATAACTTTTTAAGTATCTACGTCTGCGATTTCATAATAAATGTGCTATCTAAATGAGACTGAATACTATTTCTTCGAAACTAAAACATATACATTCCTGTTATTTTACATCACGCGGAATGGATCGATTCCTCGTGATTGCGATTTACGAAAATCTATAATGCAATTCAATGAATAAAATACCGGCGATGTTAAAATGTACGCTGATGTAGTATTTTCTACTGCATGATTATGCAACAATGGTAGTGCGACACATATACTACTTACGAAGATGTATATTGAATATTTTTATGATCCTTCAATAAAATTTATATGTCTGCGAACAACCACCGTTATTCATTTAATGACTTTCCCCCACCACCGTCACCCCAAAACCTACAATATTTAACTAAGTTACAAGCATATCAATATTTTCCTGCACAACGCAGTGTAACAATAGATATCAAATATATAAATCAATTATTTTTACACTCTAGTCCTCAGTTACGTATGTGTTGATGCAACAATTAAATTTGCGTTAAATATTCTCCTAAAATTCCAAAACAATGCAAAATAGTAGAGATTCGAAGCTGATTTATTATTTAATTCAGTAGAAAATATCGCGAGTACCCCCATATTACTTGAACCGTACTAGACATTAGCCCTTGTTGCATTGGGCGCTGGTTCCCGATAGCTATCGGAAGAAATGAAAAACGGGAAACGGTGATATATTGGTGACGCAGGTAGATGCTGACCCACAAGAAGCAGGGGATGATCCGCAGCTGATCCCCGAGGGAAGCCAGGCAAGATTACGGATCAGGGTTTCGCGGATTTGGGGGGGTAGTATAAAAGCAGCGGACGGCAGTGGTTGGCAAGGAGAGGGGCTGGCAGACGGTGTTGATCAAGATGTCGAACGGCAGCATAAACTGGGCGGCGAGAGTACTACCAGCAGGACCACCGCGTTTGCTGGGATGGAATGTTCCCGCCGAGGAGTTAGTCCACATACCGGAGCACTGGCTGGTCTATCCCGAGCCGAACCCCTCCCTTCACTATCTACTGGCCCTCTTATACATTGTCTTCACCTTCGTTGCTCTTCTTGGGAACGGCCTGGTGATATGGGTATTCTGCTCGTGAGTTCTCTTACTCAACTTCTTCGTGACACTCGCACCATCTCATACACGCATCGAACTCACTCGTCACTCCCATCATTCTTGCTGAAGTTCGGGGGGTTTGGATATTTGTGTCTTTTGGGTAACTTCGTTTCCATCATTCGAGGGCATAATAAGAACAAGGCTAGCGAAGTACAAACAAAAAAATATGTGAAATAGTGAAACAAAACAAAATTGCATTCTGCATTCCTGTTTTTATCTTCTCATACGATCGTTAATAGATTCTGAAGTGAATATTCATCAATGATTTCGATACCAGATTAATTAATGGGAGTTTTCCTAGACTAAAAATCACTCAACAAGATCAATTGCATTAAGCATTACACATAACGACTGCATTAATTTACTATGTGTAACGTGTTTCCCATTAGCGCGAAGTCATTGAGGACGCCGTCAAATATGTTCGTCGTGAATCTTGCGATCTGTGACTTCTCGATGATGCTCAAGACACCTATTTTTATATACAACTCCTTCAACACCGGTTTCGCTCTCGGACATATAGGCTGTCAGATTTTCGCGTTCATCGGTTCCTTGTCTGGGATCGGCGCTGCGATTACAAATGCAGCCATTTCATACGACAGATACAGGTATGCTCATCTCTTCCGCGAAGAATCTACTCAGAAATAGAGCACAACTAAGCAAAGATTCATCTTCGGTACAGTACAATCGCAAGACCCTTGGATGGAAAACTCTCCCGTGGTCAAGTGCTGCTCTTCATCGCCCTGATTTGGGCCTACACAATACCATGGGGCCTGATGCCGGTGATGGGGGTATTCGGTCGGTTCGTGCCGGAGGGCTTCCTCACCAGTTGCTCCTTCGACTACCTCACTGACTCCAACGACATCCGTGTCTTCGTCGCCGTAGTTTTCACCTTCTCCTACTTTATTCCAATGCTACTCATTATGTACTACTACAGTCAGATAGTGAGCCATGTAGTGGACCACGAGAAGGCCCTTCGCGAGCAGGCGAAGAAGATGAATGTGGACAGTCTGCGAAGCAACGCCAACCAGAATGCTCAAAGCGCCGAGATCCGAATCGCCAAGGTGAGACGAAGAAATCGATTAATCAATCACCCGCGGTATTGGATCGTTAACGGAGCTTGGAGTAAATATGCCGAAATTCTGTTCAACGCAGGCTGCTATTACGATCTGCTTCTTGTTCGTCGCCGCCTGGACTCCTTATGGTGTGATGGCGATGATCGGAGCCTTCGGCAACAAAGCATTGCTTACTCCCGGCGTCACGATGATTCCAGCCTGTGCTTGCAAGGCTGTTGCTTGCTTAGACCCCTACGTCTATGCAATCAGCCATCCGAGATACAGGTATGCAGCGCCTCCTAAATCGCTTTCTTCCTTTGCACCAGTCCCCACCAGTGCTTGCCGAAAAGTCCGAAGAACGAGAACTAATAGAAAATACATTACCACCAGATTGGAACTGCAGAAACGTCTACCTTGGCTCGAGCTGCAAGAGAAACCAATCTCGGACTCAACGAGCACGACAACAGAAACGGTCAACTCAGGTGCGCCAGCAGCACCAGCCTCCAGTTAGGCAACGAAGGTAATTCTTAAACTCGGACTCTGGACCATGGAACACACATACACGAATGATACACTATTCGGCACTGAATCTTCGCTGTAACATTAACGCGTGGCCCTTGTATTGCGCGAGCAGATGCAATAAATCGATTATCCCTGGCATTACAAATCCAGAGTGTTTTAATGCGCGCGTTACTCGTACGAAATATATACATACATGTCACTTCTGCGCGAGCTTGCTTGGACCTCAGGTAGGCAACAAGTGTAGCTTTACTCTAGTTAATTTAGGATACATTAATCAGCGGAATTTCTATTATGCTTTGAGTACTGAACGAAGTAATGGAAAGTATTAAGAAGCAGTAACGGTAAATGTAGGATGCGATCTGGTAATTTAGTTGGTACCTGTAAATGTAGGAGACTGCTCGGATAGTCTGTGAACTGTAAATATTACTAGCGTTATACTTCGATTTACACCACACGTTGCCGAAATATTACGATACAACGGATATTCCCTGATAACGAAGTCGCGGCTGTAGCCATTGGTGGTGAGAGAAGAAGAACGCTCTCGTGTTAAGGAACAAAACTTGCAAGTTACAACTTTATTCACTTGTACACGCTACTTTCTCTTAGATCTACGTGGGAGTAGGCCTCAAGAGACCACAAAAATAAGGTTCATGTGATCGATCGACTAATCTGACCGGCTAGTGCTTGAAACATTTTCCTCTCGATATTACAATAATCCAGAAGTTCTGTGCCACCTTTGCACTCCGCGGGATTACGAATTGACGTTGTGGCGACGTTGCTTTGTAGAAATAAGGAAACAGTAGTCTCGATGTATAAGGGGGGAAATCTAATAAAATATGCGATACAGTATACTTATGCTGTCCCACTCGATTCACTTCCCTACTTAAAGTTCTTGCTCGTGTGTACAATTAATGGCAGAGTCATATGAGTAAACCTGAAATATACAATTCATCGTAGCGAACACTTTAATGTGCCATTAAGCGCCCGCAGCGTTTAACTGGCGTAAATAAATCTCTTTGCTTGGCGATATCGCTTTAACAATAGGCGACGAGTGAAAGTTTATATGAAAAGCTTTCCTTGCGGGAGTTCCATCGAGGTCTGCACTTCGTTGGCCTTATTTGGTATCGATATATTTTCCTGATGCACATCGACTATCTTTTCGTGTTGAAGCGAGCGCGTGTATATCGCAAACTGGTATTCACCGAGTTTCTTCATCACCCGAGACTGCTATGCGCGCGGTGCTCTTCGGGAGATTTCAACATTAATATCATTACTGGATCTGGTCACTTTATTTGCCCTCAGAATATATATATATATGTATGTATATATATATATTTGCGTACGCCTGCCGCGCGGCTGTTTGTACTATCACACACCACTGCTGATCGTTCTAATGCAACTGTATGTCGGTATAATGAACAACGAACCACCGTCCGCACGCTGCCTAGGAACTTTCTAATTCCAACTATGTTGCTTGTTTTATAGCTCACAGAAGACATTGATTTTTAATCCTTTATTCTCTCGAAACTCCAAGCAGTTACGAGGTTGTCGAGATCCAACGTTGAGTAACAGGTACATGAAAGAATAAATAATATGTATATCTACATATATTATGTCGCGCGGAAGTAATGAGTCGCCTTTTAACATACGGTCTTTTGTTCTTCGTGAGTCCGGACCCTCCGAGTTCGATTAGATCGGCCCGATCAAGAGTACGACCGTTCGAAACTCTCGTGAATATGTACACATATATATAATAAATATAACATGGTAACAATGAAAAACAACCGATACGCACGCGTGGACAGCTGTTACTCGAAAGTTTCTTAGATATCAGTAGGTCAAGCGTATTATTTGCCGAAATTCCGAGAACTGGCGAATTGGAAGATCCTACACGTTTAATATGAGCAAACGTTATTCCATCCGACCGCGATACTTTATTCTATATTAATTCAAAAGGGGGATTTTGCATAATTTTCGGATACGATCTGGTTTAGGTTTCCCTTCAAGAATCTTCCGTCCACGCGAACGCGTACACGAAATAATCGCGAATACGCTAAAAAATTACTCGAGGCATGAACTTCAGACCACCAGCATAACAATGATCTGCGACGAACGAGCGTCGCATGGGAGATTAATATTTATTAACGCTCTCTCTCTCTCTCGCTCTCTCGTTTTCTCTTTCTTTCTCTCTTTCTCGCGACTGTACAATTATTTCGATTCCCTAAACTCTACGATAACAATGAATAGAAATGCCATTACGGATATGTACTTCTCTGATGCTCATCTAAAAATGTCGAGGGTAATGTCCTTCTCGCATGGCGTCTAAAGAGTAACGCGGCCGGACGCGAGAGAAAATCATCCTTTGTTCTCGAACTTGTGCCGAATCGACAAATTAAAAAGGTGGCCCGTTTCCCGAAGACGAGGTCACGGCAAGTGATTTACGGGTACAGTAAAATTCCTTCGTCTTTTTGATTGTGCCGATATCGGGAGCACCTGACCGCTCCCGACTGGAAGATACCAATCGATCGTTTCCTCCGACGCGAAGTTTGCAATGTAAAAGGCTTTCGAAAAACACGCGATTGTTACGGCGGCTTGACAGCGATGCACCTGAATACAATATGTGACGAGGACGATTGATTTCGCACTTTTCTACTTTTACGACGAATGAGCAGGAATGACAGACTCTCCTCCCGTTCCTCGGCGCCCTTAATTTAATGGTATACGCATTCGATTTAGGGCCTAGAACAACGCACGTGTTGCATACCTTAACGCCTTTGATCTTACTTGTCTCGAATTCTGGCATGTTAGGAATATGAGTAACGGCGTGCTTGTGACACTGCGCGTAACCGCTTTGCGATGCTTGTTAGCCGGAAACCTCTCGCGTTATTAACTAAGAATAAATATTTCTCTGTGAAAATTTGCCGAGTGAGCGAAATCAGTTCGACCATCAACGATAACGACCCGATGAAAAGAAGCTGGATACTTCCATGGAATTCGAGAGTTTACAAACAGAAATTTACAATAGACAACGTAAAGGTAATAGAAATCACAGTAAAACAATGTACACCCTTAACGAAGGTAAAGAAGTAATTAAAGGTCCGCATGAAGTGCGGGAATTGGAAGCACAAACCTTGTTACGTAAATTGTGGAGCGCATCATTTATACAAAAACGTAGCGGCAAGTAAAACCGTTAGAAAAAGATAATGTTAATTATATCGCAGTACTAAACTACGGCGTAACGTTAGGCAACGATATAAAAAAAGATTAATCTCAAAATGGAAACCATTTGGAAACATGATTCATCTCGCTATATGTTCCCGACCAGCACACATTAACAGATTTCTGGTCGCGGCCACGCGATACTAATGTAACATTTGTAATCTAATTGTATATGTACATACGACACCCAGCAGACGAAGTGTAATGAGCGAACACTCGGGCTAATTCCTTAAGCCACTCGTTATAATATCCGATGCCTAATCTATAATATGCAGATTGCGTCACGGATCTTTGAAATTCAATCACGGTAATACTTCGATATATCTACAAAAACTTAACCAATGGGTACACCCGGAAAGTCCTCACCGTCGACTATGTCGTCTGACTTAAACCGTCCCGAATGATTGAAATTTAAACTTCCGCTGCATTTGCAGTGCACCGCCCGAAATACAAATTCTTCGAAATGTCTACGCGAAAGTAATGCGTCTAGAAGACTACGGAAATCGAGTATGCGAATGCGAGATTACGCGGAGAAAGAGTAGAATATTCGTATAAGTATCGTAGTCTTGGGGTGGAATTTTCGATAAACGAGGATTTACAGCGGGATCGGGTCGCTTCGGAGCTATCATTCGAGCAGCATCTTGAAGTTTCAATTCAGGCTTAAAGGATTAATCCCGAGGGAAAGGGGCTCGATTCGGGAGGACTTGGTGAGCCCGGTGAGAAGGCATATTTCGAGCTCGATACCGCCGAGCCTCCCAGATGGATCGAGTGATCGCGTGTTTGCATAGATACGCGATTTAATGCACACATCTTTTTCGCGCGACACGTAAAGCTGTTCTAGTTCAACAAAATTAGGCAAAGGGGGGGAAGTAACAGGGCCGTGTGACTGACTGACTTACCGTAAACACGAAGTACCTATTCACAGCGATCGAGGCCAAAGCGTATTGCCCGTGAAACTCTACGTTCACGTATTGGATTTATCCATCTATAATTCGCGGCGATATATTTTTTTATTTCGTTAATCTTTCCCTAAAACTTCCAACTACGGTTCAGCGTTTCTCTCGTTTTTCGCCACGATAACATCATGATATACCTACTAGCACAGTAATCCCTGCTTCTCCTACCGGGACCTCTCGGTAAGGTACGACTAGTTCTCATGTACGCGTCAACTCCCGGAGACCGATTGATCTCCGGCTCGTTAATCCTGTCCTTCAAAATACATCTTTTTGCTCGCGTACTACATCCTCGTGCTTATGAACGTTCGGCGAGGGAGAATATTTATTATAATTATCGAACATTTCCCTTCATCGGAATGACCGGTTTTCCGAGAAGTTTATTTACAGGTTGTAGGTCGAATCTGGGTTTCATCGGGCGCACTTTTTCCACGTTATCCTTTTTTTTCTCTCCCGGTACACCCGAGAGTGCACGGCCCTAGATTGCTGGTTCAGAGTCTCAGATGAAAGAGCGATGAGTCTCTACGTGTGATGGAACGGGGTGGCGGGGTAACCTGTGGACCGATTATGATTGAACACGCGCTCAGCGGCGTGACTCTCTTTTTTTTAACAGATTCTGCCACCGAGATCAGTGACGCGCTACGACGAGGAAAAGCGATATTCCGTGGGGAGATAATTTGGGTCGGTGCTTTTGTAGTGTCCGCTCGACTTGCTCGATGCCTTCCACTTCATCGCCTCGGATTTCCTGATTTTGTGCGCTCGTGGTCCTGGTACTCCCCAATTATCCTTCGGGGCATCTTCCACTCGTACCTTCGGCTTCTGACGCTCCTCCTTATTCTTGTTCTCGGCGGTGGCTTCGTCGCGTGCATGCTTCTCTTCTGAAAGCAGACATAGCGGAAAGTTCAAGCATTCGCTCCGAGAATGAGACCGTCAACTACTGAAAGTCCCCATGGAATAGAGTTCGAAAACTACTAAGCCCATTTGGTCAATGCTCCTCGGATAAATGTAGCAAGCTCAGCCGGGGCAATACTCCAAGGCAAGTGCAATAAACGTGCGAATTGTTGCAAGCTTCCCGAAGGAAGTAGCAATCGACATTCAGCAAACACGTATTCCCTGAATTGGCAGAAATCCAGAGATGCAAACATCGCCTGCACCAATATCCCACGTAAAGCCAAGTACACACTCGGGTGCAGTGTATCGTAATACTCTGCCGAGACTGCGTCGATATAGTTTCAAAACAGTTGAGATACAGTTTCGTAGGAATACTGGGGACAATGATCGAAACTAATTTCACCCGAAACCGTGGAGCTACCGTCCTATATGCACTGAAATAATCAAGTGTGTACTTGGCTTAACGTTTCTGCGCGTTTATTTATCAATGTGCCGTCGAATCAGCCTCGAGCACTTGTCTATCGAGTGGTTGCAGCGGTGCGAGCCGCTCGCACTCGTGCGCTCGAAAGTAGCATCGCTATTTATGCCTGTCGAAGCTAGTGGGAAAGTGAGGCAAGTACCTTCGAGGACGTCGTCGAATATCGACCTGCCGGTCTTCCCGACAGAGTTCTTATCGTCGGCCTGATCGGTCGAGTACTCCCTCTCGGTGTTGTTGTTCGTACGGAAGATCGACTCGAGGACCTGGCGCGAGAGCAGCGGCGAGACCGGCTGCCTCGCTCTGGGTGCGTTGATGTTCGCCAGGCTGTCGCAAGTGCTGGTCTCATTGTCGCACATGCTCGTCGTCGACGCGTTGTCCGTGATGAGCTTCTCCGTGTCGGAGTCCCCGGTGTTTGTGTAGTAGTTGTTGCCGCTGTCGGACTTCTTCAGGATCGACTTGGAGATTCGGTGCCTGTCGATGAACGGCGCACCCTCGCTCTCGATCGAGTCCGCCGACAGGGAGAGCTTGCTTTCCACGTTTGTTCCTGAAATTTGTCGCCGATGACCTGCATATAAAGTGGCTTTGGGCTCGCGGGAGGCCAATCGATACTTGGACTACGTCACTACTTTCCCGCACCGAATTTTCGGTGCTCCGAATTACCTGATACGTCCTCACTAATATATCAAATGTAAAGTCTAAATAAAAGTGTTTAACTGTACAAACTTCGTGTAACAATTATGCAATAGGTGGAGGACACAGGGAGATTTATAACACAGTTTTAGGGGGCTACATTTCCATTTGATCAGCAGCCGCGCGGAGTGTGTGTATTCGGCCGGCCCGAATGAAATTGGAAGTTAAAATTAGAGCGAACTTTTATCCCGCCAGCTTTCACGGCTTTAAAACTGCGGGAGGTCGGCAATAAAAGTCGGGAGCCTCTTTAATTTGACATGCCCGAATATTGATCCTCGTTTATCTTTTCCTCCTTTTCAATATGGGAATTAGACTCCTGCGAAAGCATTGACGCTTTCAAGACACGTGCTTGCAAAGTGCAATGCTGACTCTTTTACTTTCTTTACCTTCAATGAGTAGTTGCCACTGTTTCCGGGCCAAAAATCGAATAAAAAGATCCCAAGAAAATCATCGTGCAAGAAATAAATCTAGGGAAAGATAATCTATTGCGGGACTGGTGTGAAATCACGCGACAAGGAGAGTAATTAATTAATCAAGAACCAGACTAACGAGCCACTTGATTATTTTTCCACTTCAATAAGTATACAAGGAATGACAGCGGAGTGACTGCATAACACTAGAACTATACCGTCGGATTCTGATACATCTATAGTAATATACCAATTATTTTTGTTTACGAAAAGTCATCGAAAATTCTCAGAACTATACTAGCACGATGCTAATAATTGAAAAGAATACAATTTGGAACTCGCCAGTTTGACGGACTCGGTCGCTCGAACCAGTAGTCCGAAGTCAACTTACCCGTGTAGTGTCTGGGCCCACTAGATGAGCCGAAGAGATGATGATTAATGATTCTGGAAGCCGACGCCAGGCTACTGTTGCTGGTGTTGGCCGGCCTACCGCCCCGAAGTCCTCCGTAATGATTGTTGTTGTCCTCGGTGTCCTCTTTCACGGTGGTGCTACGGGTCGACATGCTTTCCTGATCGGCGATAAACTGTGCGCGAGGTCTCACGCTCTGGAATCAGCCGCGCGCGGTAACAAATACCCGACATTACGCCAAGGAGCATGGTCGGCAGGCACACACACGTATACACATCCACACACATATGAAATCCGTGGTGTCGGTCCCTCCAATCTTTCAGTCGCACTTTCATCCGGTTTCACCGCCTGTTCGTGAAATTCGGACTCTCTTCCTCTCTCTCTCTGCCCTTTGCGGCTAGAGAGATAGGAAAGCCCTGGCGAGCACAATCACAGATAGTCTTCACGTGGCAGTGTCGGTTTGGTGGCAATCCAAACCGTCGACTTTAACAGGGGAGGGCGAGATTCTATGTAGCAGGTGGCAATGAGATCGGAGAGTTTGATGGCGACGATGACGAGGCAGCCAGCGGTCTCTCATGGTGGTTTCTAGCCGCATGGCAACTCCGGCGACATGTACTCAGGCGGCGTGCAGTTTTATACTCACAATCAGTATAACACGTATTAATGAGGATCATGCTCGGGTTCGTTCGGTCTAATGGGACAGAGAAAGCATTCAGGACTGATTTCGTATGGCACTGATCGCGGCAGTATCGGTTCATACTCTAATTATATCTAATTATCACATTGGCTTCGAACTACGTAATCTCCTTCCTAAGAATCGCACGTATAGAAACAGATCCGCCTAGGAAAACGTGGAAGGAAAAGCCAGCATCACCAAGTATATATGTATATACAATGCTCTATAGAAAGTTGGCGAAGCTGCTCTCTAGGCTGATCTCCCGGATCTTCCTTCTCGAAAGGAGAGCTGAAGGGTTGCTTTCACACTTGCTCAACACACTTTGTCAGGGGGAGCCCGAGGCGTTTTGCCGTCACCGGGTCCGGAATATGCGCTCGCACGAGCCAGTCTGTGCCATGTGTCCGCGCATAATCAGTCGCCGGCACGCTTATTCAAAACATACAACGAGGTGGCGACACAAGTGTGGAAGTCGGGTTGGTTAGTCGCGTGGCGTGGGTTGCAACTTGCACGAAGAGCGTGGAGTAGAATAGAAAGTGGACAAAGTGCTTAACACGAGCGAGGGAGATGCTTTGAGGGCAGCCGGTTAAAGTAGACGTTCTCGGCGATTGGCTGGAGAACGGGTAAGCATGGGAGAGCAGAGGTTCGTGAATGGAAAATCAACGATACCCGATATCAAGGATTCGCCGTTCCACGTCGTGTGATATGTGTGTGCGTGCGACGCAGCCCCGGACTCTAGCGGGCACGTGTTCGGTAACGCAAGATCGCCCTCGGCGATTCGTTCGACTGTGCTCCGACTGGAACCTTCACGTTTCGTGAAACTGGAAAAAAGCAGTGACGACACACGCGGTCAGAACTCCTCCCGTCAATGGCCCTTTCATTGTTCGCTTGCTCTTGTTTTATTGGAGATTTGCCGACCTTGCACGAAACCGATCGAAATGCGACACGCGCGGTTTTAATTCCAGGACGCGCTGAGATCTGCCGGTGGAATACGAGGAAACTAGATCGAGCTGCAAGCGAGTGCGGTGGACAACTAGTTTGGCTTATTGGTTAACTCATATCCATCGTTCAAATATAACGCTCGTTATTGTTTAATTGGTTTCCTACAAAATACCAATACAAATAGTTTCAGCTGTTTTATATCCGATTAGATATCGACATGGATACGCGTTAACCAACACTACTATGCGTGTGGAAAATCAGTGCAAAATAATATCAGAAGATTCTATATCATCTAACGATCTACTCCGCGCGTGCGTTTCGTTTTTTCATTCGTAATTCGTTCTCTATGACTTAATTAGCAGTACAGATATCCACTACGTGCATGAGAAGCATGAAATTCGATTGTCATTCGAAACAGAAATGCAATTCGAACGATCTTCATCTAACAGAGTCCTGCGTATCAAAACAGGTGAAGTGATAGAAAGAACGCGGCGGCGTCCATGCTGCCTTTCATCCCGCAATGCAATTGGTTCATCGCAGTAAAAGTGGTGTAAATAAAATAAAAATTTGTTTCTCGCGCAAAAGGAAAAGGATCTATGATCTATAATTTTGAAACTACGCGTCGTACTAATGAAAAATCGGTGACAAGTAACATTGAAAACGTCTAGGCCTAATGCGAAGAATTCTCACTGCATTCATATGGAAAATGACGATGGCCTGAATGAAAATAAGTGAGACTGATTTGCTCGCCGTCGTTGAAACGAAGTTTCACGAAGACTCGTTTATCAGGATATCTTTCCGCTGTTCTTACCGCCAGTTAGAATTGTGCCGATACGAAAAACTGAGAAAGAGGCAGTCGATATTAAACGAGGTACTCTGTCATGCACGAGTATAGCAGAATATCCATTTAGCAGTTGCCTTAAAGAGAAATGGGATTATCATTCGACAACATTGACTCCTTCAAACTCTAAATGGAAAGCAAATTGAGGCCAATTTAGAACAGACTTTTCTCAAACAAACATGAACCATTTCTGCACGAAAGCACGAGGAAGGACAGACTCTACGGTCTGCGGGCTCTTCCTTAATCGCCGGTCGGTGTATAATCATTTTAATCATTCTCGCTCGACCCACATAAATATGTAAAACGTTCTCATTCTTAGAATTTCATTTTCGTCGACCGAGCGTGGCATCGCACCGGCAGGCCCTGGTATGTATAATTCCTTCGTGCCAGATATCCAAAGACTTTCGAAGGGATAGCCCGCAAGCTCATAAAAAATGTAACTCTCCATTTCGGGAGAGCGTCACCCTGGCTTATGGATGTAAACCACTACTTTATTCCAACCCGTACTTCCAGATCACTGAAATATGTATGAAGCGAGGCCTTTATGAAAACTTGATCCCCGCGGGAGAGCCCTATATTTGCGTAACAATGCATCCTTGTATCACCGTGCTTCCCACGATCGTTTCAAGATTATTCGTCGTGGCGAATCCCACTTGATCCGTAATCATCTATCGCAACGATTGCCTGCGATATTTACGTACCCCCTAAAGTCATTGCTAGATTCTATCAATCCTTTTAAATTCATTTCCAAATTACGGGAACACCAATTTAGATGTTAGTCATTTCTATATGTATTTATACCTGTTTCAATGTATTAATGCTGTTCATACTTGATTGAGATTCGGTATCTGGCGGAAGTTGTATTGTACTTCAGTCGAGTGTGAGAAAGAGAGTCAATGTCGTGTCGAGAGAAGCTCAAGAGCCTAGAGCGAAGAGCACTCACCTGTTGGATACGAATTTTTCTATGCTTCGGTATCGAGTCGTTCAGGGTCGCCTTGGTACTCTCGTCAGGTGGGCGCACGTCTTTCAAGGATTCCACGCTGGGTGAGACGTCGGCGGCATTGCGACCAACCTCGCCGGACGTGGACTTCTTTACTCGGGCATTGGCACACTTCTCCGTTCCTTGCAGGGGGTTCACGTAGAGGTTGCTGTCCGCCTCCTCAGCGAGGTCGCCCTAAGAAGGAACGCAGTGTTCTACACACGTTTCATTGGTGGGAAGGGGTCTTAATAAAAAAGAAGTTCTACAATTTAAGTTTTTACTAGATTGGGAGTATTCGGTTGCGTAATGACCAGGCAACATACAGGAAGGTGTCAATCATGTTCGACCCTTTGCACTCGGCCAATTCATTAGTTCAACAATTCATTAGTTCCAACTTTTAACTGCTCGATTAAAACTATATCCAACAGAGTTCCATCAAAATAATAATAGCAGTCGCGAACTAATGTTTTTGTTACACTTTCAATCCAACTTCGCCTGGTCGAATCGGACCAAGTGCAAAGGGCCCGTTCTCTCAGCAGTCAAATGAGCCGAAATAAATACGTGAATGCAATAACTGGACGTAAGATCAAAATTCGGCCAAAGGTGGTCTACAAGCAGGCTCCACTAATCGCGTCCCGTTCGCTTATGATCCCATGTCAGGGGCATTAGCATCCATTCCCGTCGGCAGCGATTTGGTCTAGGCGAGCAAGAGTGGCTACCTAATACGATTCACTGGCACTACGAAGCGAAACGAGCTTGATCGGAGCGCGACGGCCGCAGCGAGTGCAGCCGCCGGTAGTGCGAGACCTTTCAAGAATCATCAAAGCGGAAGACTTGGCACAAACGCAATCATTCGTGACGGAGTCTCATTTCAACTGACACTAGCTTTCGTGCAGGATCATCTGCCACGCCTATACTCGAGGGGGGAAACGCTATGCGGCGCGCTAAAGCTCCTCACGCAGCTTGCAATCAGATATACTAGAGTATGTATCACTGAGTGATGTTGTATACCTTCTTGTTGTCCGGCGTTTGACCAGCAGAGGAAACCTATAAGAATTAGCATTCTTCCTCTCCAGTGACCTCCACAATTCTAGCGTAAGGTCTACTAAACAAGGACTAGTCGTCGGAGGGAAGACAGAATGGAACCAGGCCTCTTACACAGTTACACACCGCGCGCCTCTACACACCAAGTACAGAATAACCAAGGGCATTGCCAAACGAAATCATCAAGGAGAAACAATCGCACGATGATGAGTCACGAATGCAGTGGTCCTACTGGAACGAAGTGATACAGGGACGAAAGGAGCGCAGAGCACGAATCCAGGCGGAATAAGGCTAGGAGGAGAACCGCACAAGTTCTGAACTTCTGAGCTCGAGCCTCGGCGTCGAGGCAGTGCCCGCGCTCAGTGCTCGCAGACGCGAGACTACACAGGCCTATTCTACTTCCAGGCAGTACCTGCGAGTGGAACGGGTGCGTCTGACAGCTGGCGTACGTGTCGGAGCTGTCCACGCTGCCCTGCTCGGTGTACGTCTTCCCGTAAGCGGTGATTTCCGGGGCTTGCACCGGCGACGGCTTCGTCTCCGGGAACGGCGGCGCCTCCACCCGCTCGGGCATCGCGATCGGCATGATGCTGTGCCTCATGGCCCTCATCTCCTGGCAGACCGGCGTCCGGAAGTCGCTCGTCGGCAGCGGCATTATGTTCTCGGCGTCCCTGAACTCTTTGTACTCCTAGAAACATCAGCGGCATTAAAACGTCTCGATTGCTCGGCGCCGAGACGCTGCTTTCCCGGTGACCGTCTACGCGCCTCCCCGATGCGAAACGCGCGCGGCTTGTGTGATCCTGCGACTAGTGAAGAACGTTTTGCCAATTTCAGCAGCATGCTTGGAATCTAGTGGTTAGTTGCGTTGCTAAAGGCCTGGTTATACTTGTCAGTGACATTGTCGCGGTGTGGTGATTCAGTGCTGATATCGGTACACTGTGATTTCAATGCAATTAACACTGGCAAAAGTGGACTTTACAGTGTATTAATGAACAAATCTAACCAAATGGAATTATTAATATCAGTTCATGCAATTTCAACTGGATTTACATTTGGACATAATATTAACATTAAATGGGCACTTTACTGACAAATCACCAATGCGGATATATACCAGACCGTAAACCAGAAATAGTTCGATACCACTTACGACAAAGTTAACTTCACCGCTTGCAAGTGCTAATATCTACAAAAGATATGTGTTCCGAGAATTTTGGATGACGGCTTTTTGACATTACGCTTAATAAGAAAGAGGCAAAAGTCCTGTTCAGAGCCAAGAGCATTTGGACAGCCCTGTCTTTCTACGTACTCATAAAGTAAGGAAGTCTCCTGGACACAGAGGTCCGTCTACTACCGTGAAATATACTCGCCTGCTGCAGCCAGTTAACCGGTGATCGTAAAGAGGAGTTAGACGCAAGCTTAACGCACAATGCACGGGTCACACAGCCTGCAATAGCGCGTTAGAACTTAAGGAAAACAACGGTGCTGCGTTAGTCCTGTTACAAGCTTGCCGACGTTCACCTAAAGTGGATGCACTACGAAGACGTCCAGTTGGTTGATGCATCTAACGTGCAAGACACATTCGGAGAATCGTTCTTGCTAAAAACGAACCAGCCGAAAGTAGAGTGGAAAAGATGCTCGTGCGACGAGATCCGTTTCACGACTCAATATGCAATTTCCATACTACCCACACTTAGTCCTAGATGTGTGTGCTACCTACTGTGTAGAGAATGGGATTATGCCGCTATTAATATTGAGCGAACGAGCGTTCCAATTCACGGGCGTGCAATGGAATCCAAGCGGTCCAATCTAAAGGTCGCTAATTATAGAAAACGTACATTCTGTGCTTCGAGTTTCATGTCGCAGAGACTAAATTATGTGGCGCAGCCTGTTTGTATGTTGCGTATGTGTATGTGTGATTGAAGTATTAAGTGTTAGTATAAAAAATATCATCGTCTCTGTGACTCCGTCTTATTCTTATCCTCAATCTTACTTGTGTATCCGCAGACTTTCATTGAACGAAATTCGAGCATTGCCTTTTAACCGGCGACTCGCTCTAGTAGCGAGGGTACCCTTTAAAGGGCAATTAGTTAACATGGCATCAAAGAAGCTTTAAAATAGTAATCAAGAAATCCAAGTTGCACTAATGAAAAAACGAAGAAGTATTGGAAAGTGATTAAAACGCGCAATAAGTCAGCAATTGCCAGTGCTATGCGGTCGCATTTGTCGTTTTATATTTGGCTTCACAATTCTTAATTGCGAAATCGATTTTCACCGAAGAACTGCGAGTTTCTTACTTCAAACTTAAGACCTCCTCGCACAATTCCGTATTGAAATCGAACTTTCGCGAAAGTGGTGAGCTTGTAGGGTTTAACTAGGAAAACTTAGAGCGCTTTGCCTAAAACTCTTTCGCGTTCATTATCCGACCAATTTAAAGCACTTCGCCGGCACTACTTGGCAGCTCTGCCTCACGCCTGTAGAGTCATAGCCGTTTCACGGCACATTACCGCCCGTGACAAGTGTGTAATCAGATTTTCCGACTAGGGGGGATTAAGGGCTCGAGTCAACACAGCGCTCGAGAACGCGTGAGCCTCGAAACTGAGGGAAGCACCTCCGCTGACAAATGCGGCCGCAGCATAGCATAATTAATGGCGAATAGAATGTCGGATATACTTAGATAGTGTTGCGTTCATGCTACGGCGGATGGCGGACTTACAAGGTGTTTCATAAATGACTAAAGCCATCGTGTAGAAGAATCAGATGGGATTTTTTATCTCTTCCGGTCGTGACGCAAGCGACTCAAGTGGAGTCGGCTAAATAAATTATTGTATAACAAGGAAATGAGGGCAGACAGAGAACTGTTAAAATGGTCAGGTCCATCTTTATCCTACGCTTTACAAGATGGCTATAATCGTTTGACATTTACAAAACACCCCGTACAATCCTATGTCTTGTAATTTACGTAGGTAAATAGTGAAACTATGTCGAGGAAGAAGAGACAGAGTTGGATTGTAATTAGCACTAGCCGGAATAATTTCCTGCCTTTCCAATTAGCAATTCCAATTAACCCTTTGAATGTCGAGGAGCACCATACCTTTCTTCACAGCACAAGTGGAAAATGTCCTAAAGTCAAGCGCTTTTCTGTAAGCGACACATCCTGGAACTTGTCTATTTATTATAAAACAAATATAAACATAAATTTGTAACAAAAACCCTCGCGGCGTCATTAGAGAATGCAGGGCCGCACTCAAAGGGTTAATTGGCATTAGACGTGCATGCGGGAACAAAACGAAGGATTCAAACGGATGTGGAGGAATAAAGCTGTGTTCTTATTGGAGGGACGACTCTTGTTTCTGCTGTCAGCGTCGGCAGCCGTGAAATATCGATACAAATAGTAGCAAAACATCCAGCAAGAAAAAGTGGCACGGTGTCCCTGCAATAAGGACAGAAATAAGCTTAACGGTGGGAATGCGAGCCAGTACGTCGGACGTCTTAGGCGGCACATTTTTCTCCTCGAGTAGAAGGCTGATCTCGCCGGGCGTCGGCGACGCTCGACTTGGCAGGAGTAATCCCTCGTGCCAGCCAGGAAGAGGACGCCCGGGGAGCTCTTCCTTAATCGTCCGAGTTACCGGAGAAGGCGCGCGTCCGTCGGCCGACTGCTTTAATTCACGAGGATACGAGTAGATTGCTTTAACGCGGATAAGCTTCGTTTCGTTCCGTTCTGCACGTGACGCAACGAATCAGTTGCGCCCGAGTGCTCGAGTCTAGCGTGCGAGGGCCGCATCAATTCTCCGAACTCGAAAGCAGGAAATTATCCGTCCGGATCGCTCGTGCCCTGTGTCCGTGTGTCTCTGTGTGCGAGTATTGATTTCAATACGGTTTAAAGGGATGCCCGTGTGCTGCGAGTGCCTGTGTCTGTGTGTGTCTGCCATGCTAGTATGCTACTAGTACTAATACTCCGCAATGGGGAACGAGAGAGAAGCCAAGTGGAATAAGACGCGCCCTGAAATCCGATAAAGACTACTTTCCCTTATCCGCCTTGGCTTTCCAGCTCGCTTATACAAAACTTCTTTCCACGCAAATAGATTTTCATGTCGGCTAGTTAATTTCAGGGCGCTTGACAATCGATTGCTATTTCTATAATTTAAAATCCCATTGGACTAGCAGATAGTCCTCGTGCCGGATGACTCGAAAGTCTAGAACTCGAGCTACTCTCCAGAAAATAGTAGAAACTAGACAACTAATTAACACAAAGCAACTTTGTTTGTTTAGACTTTCGTGACACACTTTCGAGCCACTGCGGTAATCCTAGTACAATTAATGCTCGCTGTACGTCTATCTAAGTACCTAACAAACAGCATAACAGAATGTTCCCATTCACCCGGTCCTCAAAGTGCGTTCATGCTTGGTCTCGTGACCTACCAATCTACCGGGCACATTTCGCCTCGGATCAATTTCAACCCCAATCGACTAAAGGAGACCGGCCACAACAAAGAGCGGCCAGAAGAGACTAGACCGAAATGCGAACCAATCCATCGAGAAGCCTTTGACTCTTTCTAGTCAAAGCAGTGCGGTCATCCAGCGGACGATTGCGATTCTCTTCTGGCCGGTTTGGGGTGGCCGGTGAATTCGCGAGGGTTTCTCGCACCACTGAAAAGGCAGAGGCGGGTGAAAGGCTCGTGTGGTCGACTACAGTTATGCGCCCCTAGTCTACGTGGACTTGACAGAGATGCGAGGAGATAAACGTGTGCCAAGGGAGAGCGGCTCCTCTCTCGTTCTTAGCGCGAGCGCAGCGAACGAGAGCGATGCCTTGGAAGAGAATTGCGAGCTCACACGCAAATCGGGTTAGTGTGCGAGGAGAGGCTACGCTTGCGGTTTCTAAAGCGGGCTTGAATGAACGTGGCTAAGGTGTGATGGCTATCGTGTCAATGGGAAACTTGTGCTCTTTTGAGGGTGACACGGGCAGGCAGTGCATACACCTCGTGGACTAATCTACCGAAGAAAGTAGTATCGACTTATATCGAAGGGAAAGCAGGCTTGCAGAAATGGAGACAAAGCCGCACTCGACGTAAGCCGGTGCCGACGTACACTCGCGAAACTAATCAAACAAAAGGTCGCTTTTAGAATGCTGCGATATTGGTGATGTGAAAGTCGCTTTGTACAGAAAGGTAAGATCGAGAGTGGAAGAGAAAAGCAAAGTCGCACTAGTTCTCGAGAGCCCATTGGTGTATGTAGTGCCGTCTAAGGAAGAACGAGTTAGTGATCGTAAATACCTTCGTAGTACAAAAGCAACACTCGAATTCGCTAGGTAATTCATCAATTTTCTCGAATTTCCTGCTCTCTTTTTTCTCTTCATCCTACAAATGTCACACACACAATTTCCTGGTTTACTTCACGTAGGTAACACAAGGTCCACGGTCTTGCAGAGGCGACTGAATCATTTCGTACTCTGGCGATTTGCCCTTCTCCGCGCAATTGGGAATTTAAACATCTCCATTGGATCTGGTTGGACTTGTGCAAATTTGGTTACAATTAAAGATTCAACCGTCGGATACGAAATGATTCCGGTGCTTCTTGGATGAGGAAAACTGACGTTAAACGTTTGAAGCAATTCACCAGCTTTTCTTGGTTCGTCGAGTATTTCAATTTAAGTGGTTGTTATTGTTAATAACCGCTGATAATTAATAAAGCAATACTGGAATCGTGAAAGTGTTCGTTGGTAGGTTTAGCTCGAAACGCTTCAAAGGTTTATGGGAGAAATGGGAGAAGGTGAATGTACGGTCACGTGGAGCCGGAGAGACATAATTCCTCATGCGCGAGGGGTGAAAAAGCGAAAGTCTGCCACGACGGTGTCGATTCTTGTGTAACACGAGGATTCCACACGAAAGAACTAGGCCGATTCATAAATCGTGGTATACGTCAATCTCGCTTAGCACAAATCTTCCCTCGGTGCGCCCTGATCCTTTTGCTGATTTCACTACCAAGCTTTTCGCCGCAAGTGGCACTGGGCTTGCCAAGCTTTAGCGGAAAACTAATTTTTCGCTAGGTCAAGTCTAGTTTACGAGACTTATTCGAATGGTAGTTTGCCAAGAAAGTTTTCCGAAAATCGTAAATTTTATACATAAATTTGTATAAAATTCTCCGTCGAGCTTGTCCAACCCACATGCCACAGCTAATCCCCACCAAAATAATTTCGATAACGAAGCAAAAGAAAGTTTAATTCCACTGTACTGCTGATTCCATGAATGATCGCGCGTCTCAGTGATAGAAGACATCGTGCCAAAGGGAAAGAAGTCCGGTGACAGGAAGAAACATAAAGTCATACAACACGCAGAGAATCAGAGAAAAAGATAGAGAGATAATATATATATATAGGATATAGAGAGAGATAGAGAGAGACAGTCAGAGCACATCGTAAGTGTCGCCGGTGTGTGGGTAATACATGTATACACAAAGTCGTGTCCATACGAAATCGTGACAATTGTGACATCTCACATTACTTACGCGCGATTGATTTCGATCGTGAAAGAGCACAGACAAGAGCCGCACTCGAGCCTGCTGTCCTGTCTGTGCCTCGATTACAAGTACACAAACGATTTAAGAAAACCGACGAGGCGCGTCTCCCGCCGAGAACCCAATTATCCGTTGTCGATCGAGCCTTCGATTTACTCCTGGACGTACCGCCACGAAACCCCGAAATTCATCTGCGGATTCCCCTCCAGATTTCCCCTCAGAGTCTCTGGGTAATCTGGAAGGAAAATCTCGAAAGACTTGTATTTCTTCCTGTTATAAATAAGTCACTTTTTCTGTACATTGGTCTTTGACTAATCAAATCGATAGTTCACAAGTACGACTAGTTATAATTGAAATGAATCTATTCCATGGGGATTTTCATATTATTTTCATGTTTGTTTAGTGTATTTGTAATAGAAACATTCGCCGATATCTGAATGTTGAAGCAAAAAGATTTAATCGGTTTTCAAGCGTAGAAGTCTGAATCGGGAAAACCAAGCAAGCCAATGTACTCAGGATGCATATAAACTTCGGGGCGCCGTGTAAACATTCGGTACTATAGAATGCTGATATAAATATACACATATAGACAGGCGAAAGAACCAGAATTGATATCCAGAAACCTGCATTGGGCTTTCACTGCGCCAGCATTGTAGAATAATCGCAGATATTCGAGTAGAATGACGTACCAGGCATGCGGATTGAAGAAAATCAGTAACCAGCTTAAGCAATTCTGTATTTATCGTCTCTATCATTACAGCCGGTAGTGTCGACGTGTAAGACAATCGTTTACGCACGAACAGGCAGTGTATCGACACGTTGCGCGATCTTAATTAAACTTTTAATCGTATGAATAACAAGTACAAGTATTGAATTTCTGGTGTTCACCGTCAACACATTGGCGGCCGGCAATTCCAGCGCGTCCTCGTGCGAAAAGCGGCCGAAATTAAAAACAGGAATTGGGGCGAGGAGAACGTTTGGAAACCCGCCTTCCGAGAACCCAGCTTTGACCAAATTAATCTCGACACTGGAAATTGGCGCGCGCTGAGATCGTAGAAAGGAATATAAAAAAGTAGGGCCGACCGAAAGGAACCTGAGAAGATCATCGGCCGTCAATGCGTTAAGACGATGATAACATTACGCCTACTTCGTCGCTCGCTTCGGTAATCATTATTGACTTTCGAGTATGATAAATTCGAGTTTGATTATTGGCATTAGCTCGTCGATCGTTGTTACTACGTGGATAATGAGTCTCCCTAAGATTTGACACTTGGTACTCGTCGAGTCTAGAACGAAAACATTAGTGAACGTCGAGCACTCGCACGTGTACGAAAAGGGCTGCGATCCGACTCGAACGAGGTATTCAAGAAATATTTCGATAAAGCTGCAAAGTGCCCGATACGGCCGATACCCGCCGCTGATAATTCAAAATCACTTCCCTAGTCGATTTTCGCCGGACACGAGATATCGGAATGCGGTAACGGTGCGACCTACGAGGTGCTGGCGGAAAGATACTCCATCGACAAGTCAATCACGCACACTAATCGTGACAAGTAGAATGTACAGAAGTAAATCTCAAACTCCGAAACTTCCTCGTGCACGCTCGGCTACGTGCTGGCCGCTGTAGAGAACGGCACTGCGTGTCATAACTAAAAGTACAGCAGAAACTCTCTAAAGGACCACATTAAAACTTCAATAAAAGTTAATAAAACAATATTCCTATCACCACTCGAGTTTCCCTAAAATTGAAATTACAAAAACTTCCCTATTATAACATATTCCTGGCGATGGGAAAAAGTTCGCCGCCCTTGGGATTAGCTCCTCAAGTCCCGGAAGGACTTCCCCGAACTTGGCGCCCGCCCCGTTTCACGAGCCTTCAGCGAGTTTCCGCGTACAGTATGTATGTACTCGTACAATGCAATAGAACGTGCAAGGTAAACGAAAAACTTGCAGAGCGCATAGTTCATTCGAGCGAAAAGGGGGAGGGGGCAGGAATACACTAAATGCTAGCCATACAAAGTAATCGCAGGTGAACAAAACAAGCGATCGAGCAACGAAGAAGTCGCCTACTTCTATGTATAACAGGCTACTGCTCGCTCGTCCTATGTGTGTGTGCAGCTGCTTCGCTTGCTTAGCCGTTCCGTGTGCATGTCTCTCTCTCTCTCGGCGTGTTGTGTGCTGCGGCCAAGGAAGGAAGGCACCAAGGTACATTCCGGCCACTCGCGGAGTAACTTGGCTTCCGACATATGCACTTCTATGTGTGTACACACGTTGGCTGGCGCCTTGCGAAGCCGAACAAATGAGAGACCGCAAGCGCCAGCGTGGATGCCGCGGACCGCGGCCGTCCCAACTGACACACAGGCCCCCATGTGAAAGCGTGTTGCTCAACTATAACAATGCCCGGGAACGCAAAGAAAACTGCAGGAGAACTGAACCCTCCTAGGAAACAGAAGTGAACGTGAAGCGCGTGATGTGCGAGCCTTTCACTCTTCCCAGGAGTTCCATCGAGTCTGTTCCGGCCAGCCAGATGGCGGATAACTGATCGAAGCCGAGGACCAGCCGGGCCGCTGAGTCTCTTTCACGCTGCGAGCAGTGTTCATCACTTGTCCCTAGCAAGATCACAGTTCGTTCTGCTCTCCTTCCGTCGCTCCTATGTCATTCCGATGGACGGCTGGCTTTCGTGGGGCTACCGGTTAGTTAGCTCTGTCGGACGTTACCGAACAATATACGCACAACGGGAGCAACAGTTCTGGCGTGCGCACTGCACACGCGCGAGCCACTGTACCTTGAGAGGTCGCTCGTCCCCCTGCGCCCTGCGCTCCTCCCTCGAGAGACATATATATATATGCCTATATATATATATAGATATGCGACTAACGAGCGTGAAATGTATTCGGTGAGATGTCGCGCAATGCGGTTCACCGGACGGAATGATGTTACGCGCGTAGTAACAAGTATAACAGGGTTAGAAAAGGGAATCGCAGTTGGTCTCGGTGTATGCAGAAGACGCTGGCGATCTGGATCGCCGCGGCGGTGGAGGGTCTATGATTCCCGCAGAGTCCGGCTGCGCGGGATTTCTCTTTAGCCCGGGGATTTCGTTGGCTCGTGAGGCCTCTTTGGCTCGGTCGACCGGCATCGGATAGACAGGCGGACAGAATCGAGAGATATTCGGCAAGGTCCGACAGCAAGGGGCCTCGGAAATTTCGGTCTCTGACTGACTGACTGCGAGAGAGCGCCCGACCAACTTTGTCGTTTGCGGCTTTGCTCGACGATGGTGGATCAATGCGCGGTGTCGGACATTGCCTGTAACATAGCGACACGAAATTCCGTCAGACAGGAAGGCAACCCTGGGGTACATGTGTGTACTGTACACCTCGAGAATCGAGGGCGCGTGCACGAGCCGTAACAACGCCGCCGATCACCGTTCGCCGGCCAGCCCTTCCTCCCAATTTCCAGCCTGTCTCTCTCCCGGCGTAATCTTCTCTCCGCAGTGCATCGTATTCTCGTCTCTATCTGTTTTTTTTCTGGGGGGATATGCTACTTTCGTTTCAATTTGCCTTTTTTTCCCCGCAGAGTTCTTGCAAGGATACTCTACTGGTCCCGGCTGTTACATTTGCCGGGTTAGTGGCAGTCGATGGATGAACTGATCGGCGAGGAATGAGGGTCGATAACAAGAGCTGGCTTGCAAAATGGAGTCTGCGGCATTCTTGCAGCCAACTTGTCCTTTGCAATAAGGCTTCGACTGGCTTCGATATGTCTTGCGCGCCATTTGAGAAATCATTCATTTCCTTGGCAGATGTTAGACGGAGCGTGTGGACTCGCAGCCTTATCGCATGTTGGTCCAGTAACGTAAGGAAGGACGTGTACGAAGGTGTAAGTGTTGGAGAACAACGTGATTCATAAGACATTCAAAGGACTCTTACACGACTCTTACTTTTAGTTACGGTGTTCAACTCAGCATTCATCTCAACGACATTGTGACACGAGGAAAGAAATACTGTCGGCAGCGCGACGCATGCAAGATTCCCCCCCGTTCAAAAGCACATCGAGTTCTTAAACGAAACGCCACAAGTGGAAGACTAGTGCGCGAGCAATGGTGCGAGAAGTAGTCGAGCGCTCTTAATGCCGACGATTCCAAGCCACTAAAAAAGCTCCAAACTACTTTTCGTACCATTTCACAGCACGCCTCCGCAAAGTTTGAAGAAGACACGAGAAATGAACGGTGCGAGATGTCATCTCCGATGTTACAAAAATATTTGCACTGCGCAAACGTTTCCGGCCAGGGCAAATTTTCCCAATCGTTATTCAGCATACCAGCTTCGACGTATCGTCGCTCTAGTTATCGCCGATTTATTCGACCGCGCATTTTACCAGTTAATTCTCTAGCAGGATAGTTTTCGTCTATGTGCGCCGTTGCTTTATGAATCGTTCGATTCGACCTAGATAGACTGGCCAATAATCAATGCCGTGGCATAGCCGTGCGACCTCCACAACTTGTTCCTCTCTTTCGTACTACTTTAATTCCTTCGCAACCAGCGATTCAGCCTGATATTGCGCGCAAGTAATTACAAACTTCTGGTAATTAAAAAATTCTGTGAATTCGCAGTAAATGTCAAAGTGCGTAAAAGTATCTCGCCGGTTACGAATGTGTTAAAAGGGCAGCGCTTGGTTCATACTGTAAGACTGTAAGTGATGCAGACAATGACCCGTTGTGCTCGACTGAGAAAGGAGATCTATCTTATGGCGACTTCGTCAACTGATCGACGACACAAGTTTCTCGGCAGGATCTCTTCTCTCCCGCTTAGGGGAATGTACGTCTTATTACCGACCAAATAAACGAAGCGGCGCAAATAAATCAGCACGACTGACACGATAATCGCCAACGAAGCATACCGCTGTGATTTATCTCCGGAGGGTCAAGGAGTCCAACTAAACTCTTGGCCGAAGGGGGAATACGTTTCCGATTGTCCGAACTAAACCAATAAAATCAACCAAATAATACTCCCAAGCAAAATATAGTAAACAAATTGTGGCTAAAACACTATAACTCAAATCCCGACAGAGTTAATGGTTTAATAAATTCCGGAACTCAAAGCTTAAAAGATAAGAACGTAAAATGTTGTAATTCTATGTTTGTTCCTTCGTAGCTACGTGGCATTGATGCAAAACGCATGCGTCAAGTCTCGTATTGGCGATAGACTAATTATAAGAGGCCCATCGAGTGGCGGCTTGGCTTGCATTCGGATTTATTGCGCAAGTCTTTATTCGGATGCATCTGGATCGAAGGACACACCGTAAGTACGTTCGCTTGTCAACAGTCCAATTTTCACGAAATGCCAATGACAAATTACAGTTTACCACGGCTGTCCGCCCAATATGCCAACTTTCCGATCAACTTCGAAACGCAAAGAGGAGATTGCACGAAACTATTTTCGAAAAAGGTCGCTTCTGAAGAAACTCAAGCTACAAATGTAAATTTAGCTAACTGTGTCTATGCAGTTTCATAGAACATTCCCAGTAAAGCATTGATCTTCGCTTATTTCCATACGTATTGTGTCTGAGACGAAAAGCTTTCAGACCTATTATGCCAACACATCATTATTGCGCACGAGTCACCGACGCAAAGAAAAGGACGCGCGAATCGAAAAAGCACTGGATAAAGAAAAATCGAAATCCCCTCGCGGAAGCCGAAAGAACGAGTGATTCATTACATCCGAATGAAACTTGGCGTGGAATCAGCGAGGAAGGGAAGGAAGGCCCGTCCGACTTGCCGCGGTATAACTTAATCGATAATAAGTGTTCAAGAAAGGAGCAGACATCCACAGATAAGAAGTTGCTCGTCGAGCAAGGACGCTGCCAATCCAGGCACCGCGACGTTGGACCACTTTTAAAATTCCTATTATACTTGCTGAGTCAAATTCGCGATGGCAGATAGCTCGGCTGCCCGCAAACATCGGGGTACAATAGATATGTACGAGAAAGCCGCCTTACGTAACCGGTTGCTGTAGCCATAAATCAGCAACTAGTCCGAGCGGCCTGGATCAGGCCTTGCATCTCGAGCCCACACTTTACCATCAAAAGCCACGAGAACGGGAAATCCAAACGCCGCACATCTGACTTTTTGCAAAGCAGACCCGTTCGACAATGCTTCCGCTAATCTAAAGTTCTTTCCCGTACAACAAAAAAACCAAGGCGAAAACAACATAAATCGGTATCACTTGACTCATTTTAACTAACTTCGAAAAGGAGGCAATTCACAATGCATGGCGTAAATACATTTTGTTTTAATCAGAAATCCTTAAAAATATAATGAAGTTTCATTATGTTCACATTAGTCGACGAAGGGATTGGAATGAAAGAAAAGTCCAAAGTACAACGCACTAGAACTAAACACGGGGGGGACCCAATGCAGACCAGTATTCGACATGCTTGTTCCGTGTAAAGACACACAACGCAAAGGAGGAAAACGCAAAACTGTAGTGTAAAGCCTGTTCACACTGGGCGTGCTCGGCCTCATCGTGACGTATCGCACGATTCGTGAATCATTGCAGAACTCTTTCACAGCAAGTCTAAACGCACACTAGAAATTCTCTGTCTACTTGGATTTATTCTACTTTATTTAATTAATGTTCGTCTCTGCTCAAAAGAGCAGCTTTGCTTTGTCGATCAAAGACTTATGCAATCGATAACTCAAACAGTGACCAGAACCTTTATAGTATGCGCCTATCCTAGTACCGAAGTATGGCGTGAAGAATGAGAGTGAAAACTCGTGACGAGGCATTCGACACCGACGAGTGTGAATTAACTGAAGGGACAGCGATCACAATGGATGACGGATGTTAAAAACACACCATAATGTTCTCTTTTGCGCGGAATCATTCGGCATAATTGGATATTTGATTTGAAACGAAAATTACCACTCCAACCTCGTCCGAGGTTAAGTGCATCAAACTTTCCGTACTAGAATTTAATTTATTCTTACTTGTTTCGTCGATTCCAGTAATCGTGCGATTAAAACACCTAAGTGTGTCGACTTTTAATACGAATAGCTTCTAATGGAAGTTAAAGTTCTTGGCAAAGACGATCAATTACAACGTGGCTGTCGCCGCTCACTGGAAGCGCCAGTACTACTACTGCGTCTGACCAAACACCGACTCTACTACTGGAACGCCATCCATTGTGATCGCGCGGTGAATCCGGTTGGCTCGTGCGGACACCACAATCCGTAAAACTTGTCTTTAGCGTGTAACACACTGATTGGCCTTCATCCCTTAATCCTACTTGTTTTGCACCAGCAAATTTTCTTACCCCACCGAAAATTTGTATTCGTTCCCCATTGCTCCAACCCAGCAAATCAAATCTACTATACCTAACCGCACTTTTGTCCAATCACCGCGTTACAAACTGACATTGGCAACGGCCCTTCGGAGCCGCAAACCACATGAGATGACGGTGTCCGCGGCCAGTCTCGCTGCCGCAGCGTCAATCACGCAGACGACAGAGGCGGACCGAAATACTAGCAGGTAACGCAGAGTACGTCCAGCGCGTACATACGAGGTACGTAATACACACACGTATGTAAGGATAAGATTGGAGGTTACGAGAGACTTACGCTAGGTGTGGCATTGCCTTGGCTGGCGTGCTGGGCCGGTACCTCGTCTTGGAAGTAGTCGTCGTTCTGCGTGCCAGGGACGCTCTGTGCAAAGTCGAGGAGTCGTCGGTTCGGGCTGTCCGGTGTGTTGGGCATGTCGTTCGGCAGATTAGGGAAGCAGGACGAGGCGCTGCGACGATGCCGCGAGAGGCTGTAATGCTCATAGTTACGATAACAGCCTGGCCCGGTTTGGGCAGGGCCGCGTCCGCATGCGGACTCTCCCTCGGTGCTGTTACCATCCACGCCGGACATATTGTGACCTGGAAAACACGTTCGCCGTCCATTCCACCCTTTACCTCGCTGGCCACTGCTTGAATCTCGGCGCAGAATTGCTCGAGACGTAGTCAGAGTGAAAGAGAGAAAGAGAGTGAAAGAAAGAAAGATAGAAAGAAAGAGAGATGCTTAAGGAGGAAAGTCAATGGTACGAGTTATCGTGACTATGGACAAGGGTCATGCGATCGAGTTGCTGGAGAATCAACCTATGGCTCGACAATAGGGAGAATACAGGGAAAGTGTGTCACGATGTGGTCCGGCGTGGTAGGCAGAGTAAGACTGGAATTCATTCGGGGCTTTCTACAGCGGGATCGACAGGGGGCGCCAGATCGCTGCTCAAGCCTATCGCGCTGCCTGCTTGGAGAAGTATGCGACAGCGCAAAGAAGCTATGGGAATGCCAAGCGATACAGTATGCTATCTAGAGAAGAGGCTATATGCGAGCATCGTGGCCAACCATCCCAAGTGTCGCCGGCAGCATCCGCTCCGGATCTACCTCGGCCGGGAAACCGACTTTTCTCGCCTGGAGTTACTGCTTACTTCGGATGCAGCGCTAATCGAGAGAGGCGGGAGGGAGCTGGGTGGATAATACTTTCTCTCTCTGCTCGTCGTTAGCTGGTGCGCCGCATTAGGACGGTGGTTGCGATCCGGCGTGGTAGGCGGCAGCAGGCACGTCGGAAGAGAGCGGCAAGGCAATCAAGCTACCGAGCGTGGCAGGACTCTCGTAAAAAAATGCAGTACTCGTAGATAAGAATGGAAAAAGAGAGTCGCCCCAGTAAGCACTTTTAAGCAGCTCTCACCAACGCCGGACAGATTCAAGGTGAATGAAATTTGCACTGAGTTCATTACTACAGAGCAATTCTTGCTAGGAAATTGTAAGTTCGTGATATGCATTGTCCGGCGTGGTAGGCTAGCTAGCTAGCAAGATCCATGAAGAACCTAGCGGGGAAACTGGGACTTTTGCGGACTGCGGCGGAAGTTGACAAAATATACACGAGTAGTATACAATATATATATATATATATATATAGAGAGAGAGAGAGAAAGAGAAGTACACAGCTTCCTGGAAAGAAAGAGGTCAATTGCACCATCCACGCCGGGCATGCCAAGAGCACAATCTACGTTCGGCTCGACCGGATACATGTATGTATATCACCGAGAGAAACGAAACTTCGCTTTCGAAAGCGGAATTCGTCTTCGAGGGTCGGGTGTGTAACATCCATGTATGCCATTATATTGGAATAAGTGAAATGCGTGAATTTCGCACGATTCTCGCTGATTGGTCCGGCGTGGTAGGCGCTCGTGAGACGAAGGGGCGTCGTCAGGCTGGCAAAGAAGCGCGATACACAGAAGACTGCCCTGGTCGCCATCCACGTCGGACATGTCACAAGGCAAGCAAGTCTTTCTCTCGCGGTGGCAATTAGTCTAGCGGTTAACCGATGAAAGACATTCGGATGTGGCGAGTGAGTGAAAAACTAGTATAAACCATCGAGCTCTGTCGCGCTGGATGGCAATAATGCGTCGGTGATGAAGATTAAGTAAAGTAGAGAGTAGCAGAGAGAAAGAAGAGATAGTGTGACGAAAAGAGAGAAAGATAAGAGACTAGGATCTAATGTGTGAATTGGGGCCTGTCCGGCGTGGTAGGCTTATCTAGTTCGTTCTCTTTTCTGTCCTGGTCCGTTGGCTCTCTGTCTCGTTTGATTTGTCTCGGTGGCTCGCTTGTTGTTCTCTGGTAGAAAATCGGGCAAGCAGCGGGAAAGAAAACCGTGGCACCGCAGTGGCGCTACGGGCGAACCGTAATGCTAGGATAACAGCCTGACCTGGTATGGGCAGGACTGCGTCCGCACGCGGATTCCCCCTCCTTGCTGTTACCATCCACGCCGGACATATTGTGACCTGGAAACAGGCTCGCTATCCATTGTGTATTGCAAAGTACCATCAATTCATCAACCCTCACGCAGGCTTACTCCGAACGGGCCAAGAGCAGACTTTGCCAAGCGACTTACCATGAATGTGGAAAGGATTAAGAAAGATTAGCGAGAAAAAGGCCATTTACGTCCAGTTAGCACTCTACAACTAATGAAATCATTCCAAACGCGGCTACCTGCTTTTCCAGGAGAACAAGTCATAGTTTTTAATGGACTTGGTCAATTGCCGGTGTAACAGTATACGCTTTGTTAGCACACGGTCGTCGACGATGCCTCCAAATGGATCGACTAGTCGACGAGGCACTTGGAGGAGGCGCGCGTGTTCATTTACGAAATTAATTTTGCGCGTTGCGAGGCTGAAGTCCCCAGGATCGATTATAGACCGTGCACACAGGCGAGTGTAGTAGCATCCAGAGTCCAGGTGGGCGCGTGTATCCATATCGCGGGTAATTGCGGTTACGCGAAACTCAATTAGACCGGAGTGGCGCTCGCATGTGTACCCGCCCTTCACCTTACTGCCGCGCTCGCACGGCGATGATGAATTCGTCATCCCTGCGTCAGAGTTGATAAACTGGTAATTGGTTCCGGCGTGATCATGGGGTCCTTGTAAAGTCTGTCGGCAGAGGCCAATGCTCGTCGAGAAGCATCGGATGCAATGAGAGGGTCGAAGGGGGAGATTGAAAGCATTCCTGATAAGAGATATATGTTAATGAGCAGATCTATCGAAGGTTGTCTCAACTACGACTAACTAACGGACTACAGATTCGCCGGTGAAGAAGTCTGCACGGGGCTCTGTCGTCGCTAAGATACCGAAAGCGGCCGACTGGAATCTCAAGAATGGCGTGATGATGCTGAGTCATTAAGAGGAGTAACGCTAGTGGGGTGAGTTTGAAAGTAGGAGAAGTCGGAAGTACTAGAGCTAACGGGGGAGAGTGAGTGGGGTGGGGGCACCGGTGAATCGGGCTGATCTGGACTATCGAGATATCTTGGGTGTTATCCAAGGTGGATGAGGCTTCAGTGTCCAAGAATCGGCGCGCGACTAAACTCGAGGCTGAAAGGGTTGGTGGTAGAGAAGAGAGCCTGGAAAAGAGTGGGCCGTCGCTTACCAGTGTCGACGATGACATCGATGAGGTCCATGCTCTTGGCGAAGGCATCCCTCAGGTTGATGTGGTGGAAGGACACGATGCTGCCCTCCCGCTTAGCCCTCTCGAGGGCCTCCCGCCTCTTAAGGGCCTTCTCCCGTCTCATCTGGTTCTTGTAGAATTCGGCGAAGTTGTTGACGATAATGGGAATGGGCAACGCGATTACCAGGACACCACATATACAACACACACTGCCGATCACCTTGCCGAGCGGGGTCGTGGGGTAGATGTCGCCGTATCCGACGGTGGTCATCGTGATGCCTGCCCACCAAAAGGTCTCTGGAATGCTTATGAATTTGGTCCCGGGCTCCTCCTTCTCGGCGAAGTAGGCGAGGCTCGAGAAAATGAGGACACCCATCGCCAGGAAGAGCATCAGCAGGCCCAGCTCCTTGTACGAGTTACGTAAGGTGAAGCCGAGACTCTGGAGCCCGGTCGAGTGGCGGGCCAGCTTCAGGATCCTTAGGATCCGCATTATACGAAAGATCTGCACTACCCTGCGCACGTCTTGGAACTGGTCGGTCGCGTTCTTGTTCGTCTCGACCAGGAACAGAGATACGAAGTACGGCAGTATCGCCAGTAGGTCGATTACGTTAAGACCGCCCTTGAAGAACTTCCACTTGTCCGGCGAGGCACTGAACCTAAGCACGTACTCGAGGGTGAACCATGTGATGCACACGGCCTCCACTATGGCGAGCTTCGGATTGTCTTGAAAGTTTCCCTTCTCATCATTCACTTGCATACTAGGAATGGTGTTGAGAGTTAGTGCGATCGTCGAAAGCACAATAAAGAGTATTGATATCACAGCTATCACCTGGAAAAGCGACGGATCAACCGGTCAAACCGAATCAAAGCTCGCGAATGTATCTCTTACTAGACAGACAACAAAACAGCAACAAAACTGCACAATCCCTTCTCCCTAGCGCTAGGTACCTTTCCATCTTACTACATTCATATTAATACACTTTCTACACAACTTCCTCCCACTCTTCTCAAACAGCAATACAGCTGGCTCTGCACTTTGATCGAGCAACCAACAGATTTACGCTACATCGGCACAAAATCCTCCTCTACTTGTCTTAAACTCCCTTCTTCTAACTCCCTCGTGAAAGAAGCAGTCTAACCCAGTAATACAAAAGGATGTTCCGATAAGCTTTCCCATTGGAAACCTCTGGTGTACCGACAAGTCTGGTGGACATGTAGAAGAAACGGCCACGGAAACCAACTTGAGCGAGACATCAAGCCTGCTCGGATAACAAGTTGGTAGAGTTGAAATCAAGAAATCGAATCTATCTCTCGGGCGAGTGCAATCAATCGACTTGTTAAAAAGCGCGATCGAGAACTCAGGCGATTACAAGGTTTCCCCTTGCGAAAAGTCGCTCACCCAATTGGGGAGCGTACCTTAAGAGCAACATCGAAACTGGAACAATAAATCCTTAATCGCGTAATACCAAGCGACCAATAAAGGTTACTACAACGTTACAGTAATAAACAAGGAAGCTCTGATTGCGCGAAAGCGACGACAAGTATTACGAAGCTATACACAGACGAGATACCAGATACTTATTGGATATTTACTTTAAACGATAGAGTGAAAGCTCATATACAAAGTATAGTAGTAAAGGTACACTTCTGGCGTAAGTTCGTACGACGATGATACAGTGAAGCAAGCGATTATACTGCGCACGAATACAAAAGAAGCTTGTACGCTTGTTACCCCGCCATATATACTTTCTCCGACTCACAACTTACAATTGGTACTTCGACCCCGGATTCTGAACTCGAACGATCTACAAGCGCACAGTAAAACATCGACGAGATACATAACTCGAGAGAGTCCGCGATTTCCCGGCATCGGAGGATGCCTGGCCAACAGGCTTAGCGGGAGATCGACGAGACTGCTGGAATTCTTGGAAGTTCGAGGTTTAAAAAAAAGCGAGCGGAAGCAGAGAACCTGTCAGGAGCTTTGCTAGATGCGGAAGGAGCACACAGCGGCATCCCGTGAGGGCAGGGCCCACGCCCTCCTACTCAGAAGTCCGTGAGTACCAGGAGAGCAGATCGAGAGTGGAAGCGCCGTAAAAGCGAGAGAAACAAGTATAACAAGGGCAACATTGCCGGCCGGCGTTCGAACGGGCTTCTTAAAATCAGTACATTTCATATACGAACATTCTCTGGGGCGATACGCGCGAGAATCGACCCTTCAGAGAACTCGCAAGGGCAATATATATAAATATGTTACATTAAATACACGTTTACATAGCATACAATCCGTGAGAGACAGGTCTCGTGGAAGCTGAGTTACTACCGGAAGCTCGGATTATCAAGGAGTGTGTCGTCGTTTAAAGGCAGTCTGCCCGACGTCGCTCGACTCACACAAGTTTGCACATTGTTCGGCAAGCGTTTTACACACATTTCTTTGGTCCCTTCAAAACCCCGCTCCCTTGTTCAGTCAGCCCAGCAAAGGAAGGGGTTGGTGCTGAGCCCGTAGCCCTCAGCACCACCCGCCACACCCGCACCGTTATTGCGAATTTCCCAACCCCGCAGCCCGCGCAGTGCTAGCTGTTGCGTGAATTGTTGCTCGCATAATTCTCCGACCAGCTAAGTGTTACGATGACCGGCATAATATTGTACGCTGTAATTTTGTATCGGCTCTGGCAATCCTTTCCTGGACTTTTGCAGGCGCCATGTTGAATGGATCTCCCAGTTATGGGAGAATATATGCTAAGATACAGGCAAGACACTAACAATTATTAAATAATCAATTTTTCTAAAGACTATTTCCACTAAACTCGTACGACTCATTCTAATTAATGTGACTGATCCCACCATTAAATTTATAAGGTGCTTATAATGCAACTATAAGCGGAAATTGAATGGTAGCATCACAGAATTTCGTCGATAACCTGGCAGTTATCGGTGCTTAACGAGTGAAATGCGAAAGTACAGGAAAGAACGTACGAAGAACTGGTACAGAATTAGAGCGGCGCGTGTATTATCCAATCAGTTTGCCGTAACAGTTGGAACAGCCGGATATTTCTGGGAGCAACGCAGTATTCGAGTGAAAAGCCACTTACTCCCCCGGCTAGGAAAAACCCCCCATTGGTCCCTGGCCGCGCGCTGGTGCAATCGCTACGATGCGAAATCAATTCGTTCGCCGCGCGGAAACTCAGCGCAAGTAAATCAATGTGTACTCAGTGTTTAACGTAAATTAACAGGCGCTCGCTTCGCAGATGCACTTTGTAAGTGGAGCGTAATGTCTCGTGGCTCGGGATTCGGAGCCGAACGCCGGTGAGCTTGCTCGTGACAGTCGAGGCGAAACTGGGACGCACCGGAACCTGCTGCTGCGTAGGAAAGCTTCGGCCGAACAAAGCCCTCGACCAAGAATACCCCCGGAAACTCGTTACCGCCAAGTGAAAAAGGTGATTTGGAAATTTCCCCGAACAAAGTCGCGAGCAATTAAATGTCTGCGGTATAGACCATCCAATCAAAGTTCGTCCACACTCTAAAACGTCTAATTTGAATAAGATTCTGATGAATGTTTTAATTAAATAATAATCAAATGCAGCATTTGCATCGTGGACTGAAACTGGGACGAAGGATGCTGGCTTTCCTTTTCCAATTCGCAGCGGAGCAGAGCCCGAGTCACAGTGTAAACAAACGTTCGACTAATTGCAAAGGTCCAGTAATTGTTCCAGCTACTCGTTAGCTCACACTTCGCAGCGCAACTACGAAGTTCTTGCACTTTCAGTGCTAAGAGGCTCTCGTAGCTGGAATCCTTGATTATGTTTGCTCGGCTTCGACTCCGATAACAGTGTAATTGAATGCAGTCTCATAAGCAGAGCAACGTGAGAGAATAAAGGAAGGCGCGAGGTACAGGCTGGGTGTCGAGTGAACCCCAGTATTCTTGCAGAGATGACAATACAATACGTTCAAGATTTCCATAAATAATTTTATCAACTTACGTAAAACTCTTCGGTAATGTCATATTTCATATCTAAATAAAACTATTACTAATTAAAGTCTGTCCTCCCTGGAGGAACACCTAGGAACTTTGTCACTAATTGTCACCGAACACTTTGGACATGAAAAAGATGTGTCAATATTAATTAAAACCACATACTTTTTCCAACAACGAAACGTTAACAAAGAGATCCTTGTTCCTCGAATGGGGACACCGGCTCAGCCTGTACACCGTCGCCTACAGAATAACATGCAGAACCTGTAGCCTAATCGAAAGACACATTTCCGGCCGAGAGATAGTTGCGAAGCCAATCCCATTCCGCTGGTCGTTCGAGTGGTGAAATGTAGCGGTTGTAAGTGGTGTGTGCGTGAAAGCGTGTCAGTGGGGTAAAACTACAAAGCTTGCGTCAAGCAAGCTCACGTGCGGATTAGTCTTTTGTGCAGGGACGTATGTGTTAGGGGATTAGTTGCAAGGGTTGCGAGAAGCTGCCTCGTGCGATATTGGGGTTCAGGGGTGCTATTGCTCTCACTGCTGGGATCTCAGCCGTTGGGAGGAAGTAAGAGAAAGGCCAACGCCAAGGACATTCTCGTAGCAAAATCAAAATTGCGTTCTCTCGTGGGGGGAAAATCTGTATGTTGTAAATTAAGCCGGGTATAATTGTGCATTCCGCGGCTAACCAGTCTCTGCCAATGGTGCGTCCGTTTTGTATTATTCATCTCGTTCCACATTCTTACTGAATTCATATTACTCGCACAGGATTACTTGCTCACACAAGTATTCTGCCATCCTAAGTATCCCAACGATTAGAATCATTAGATTTTATAGTAATTTTGTCAAAGGACTTGTCGCTACTATTTTTATCGACCATAAAAATTAAATTTAAAAAAATGAAGTACATTCGCACCGTGCCATCTAATTCTAAAGTGTACTATTCGTAACAAGCGTCCGATGTATGTACAATAATAGATAACACTACAACACTTTAAAACAAGCGCCAATTGTTAATTACAGTACTACGAACTTTTTGGTGACCAATTCACAAAACGCGATTTAAAGAGATGAGATGTAGAATCATAGTGCTGTATTCAGCTGCAATACTTAGGGTGGTCGTATACTTTCCGGCGCGATTCAACGGACCAAGAAAACTAAAGAAAGCTACCGCGGAATAATGGCCAGCCGATGCTGGGAGGTACGACAAAGGCAAAGGCGAGAACACAGTGAATTTAGCGAGAGCCGTTCGCGAGAGAGTCATGTTGCCGCAAGGCTCTTCTCGGCTAATCCCGTTTTCCATGGGTGGGACTTTCTAACAATTTCTCTCTCCGACTGTCTCACTGTCTCTCGAGGCAGAGAGAAGAGACGGCGCCTTGTGTGGCGCATTAGCGTCAGCAGCACGAGCTTTTCTCAAGAGCCTCCTCGCCCGGCGTAATTACACTTCTCTGTCCAATCTTTTCTGTCCGTGCTCGAGTGCATTCTCTCGTGTGTGGCTCCTCGGCCGATTAGTGAATGCAGCCAACACCGAGGCGGATCACGTGTCAGGCGATTGTTCTCTTCGCTTGGCGAGAGTGATTTCTCTCTCTCTCTTTCTTTCTATCTATCTCTCTCTCTCTCTTTCTCTCTTTCTATCCAGCGGCGAATGCCATCAGGCCGGTATTGTACACGGCGTGCGTACAGGCAGGTCCGCCCGCTTTCACGACGGGACTTTAAGTGAACCCATACTGGTTAACGCATAATAAAGCGGCAGGCATTTTCGAGAAGCGGAGCGGATATGGCGCTGCAGCGCTACGGCCTTTCTCTCTGCGCCGCTTTGGAACTAATTGGTGAACGACCGCACTGACGTTCGGAAGCTGCGGCCAAGTGTGGGCAAAGCGCGGGCGAAACGGATAAATTAACGAAATATACTTTTAAAAAATGGCAAAATATTAATACTTTCCTCGTGCTTTTACTTTATAACTTATCGTTTACCAATTAAAAAAATGTAGGAACGGATATTTTAAGATTTATTATTAGAAAACTACTTAAACTATTTAATTAGAGAAATCAATAGTAAATATTACAATAATTTTGTTAACAAGTCAAACTAAATCAACAAACATTCAACTTAGTAGAAAAAGCACTAAAGAAATTGATATTTTCAAATTTGTTTATAATATAAAACATGTAATATGTCTTGAAAGTTGGGCGATTTGCCCGGACTTCGCCCAGACAGCATTCTACGGGCCATACCGAAGCGGCAGATCACAGCGAACTTACTGCGGAACTACTGTGTCAATGAAACGCAGCTTGGAAACGAGAGACACCAAGAAGATATAATACACGTACGGATACGTATACAACAGAGAGAGAGATCTCTTATGGACTGGACTTACGTTGGTAAGCGGCATAAAAAGTGTGTGGTCGATAAACCTTGCCGGTCGGAATCTCGGGCGGGTCGGCAGCCCAGTGTAACGTGATCAAAGTCAGTGTGAATCTAGGAATCGAATTCCGACCTGTACACACACGAGACTCTTGCGGAAGAAAGAGAGATTCCCTGCCTCTTTTCGTTCTCTCGTCCAGGTGGAAACCAATTAGCGCCCGGGGGTGTTCGTACCTGTTAAGGACGCGGGTTAATTGAAACTGCCAGCGCATTACTCGCGCGAACTTTCGCCATCGGTCTCGCGGCAGGCCCTAATAAACTAATTGGCCGACAATTAGCGGCGAGTCGGGCCGACGCGCGATAGGTATCGCCCTTGCATGCAGAAAACGACCTCCAGCATTACGCGTTAACTAGCACGTGTTCCGTTAATATCGTCGTGGAGCATATCGCCGGGCCCATCGGGGGCCAGTGCGGATCGGCCGGCCGTACGAAATTTCGCGAACCGATCGAAAGCCTCAAGGCAACCAGCCGGCGCATTTGCATCAGATTGCTCCCTCTAATTTATGCCCTCGATCGCGCGCACTCCCGCGAGCCTGCATTTGCATTCCGCCCGGAGGAAATCGCTCGTTCCTCAAATCCGGCGGGTATCGCATGCGGGAGAATTCGGCGAGAATTAACTAACACCCGCCGCAACTTCCTCGGCCTCTACTTTTAATCAGTGAAAATCGACTCGGTCCCGAGTGCATTGGTATCGACGCGAACCCGGCTGCAATAAGCCGCGGACGTACCGCGCGCGATCGCCCTGCACCGGCGCAGCTCTCGATAGGAAACAAGGCTGGATCAAAGGTCGCCGAGACTGGACTGAGTGACGATAGTACCGAAAGCTCTGGACATTATCCGGAAAGATATCTCGGCCGATACCCGAGACAACCTATCCTAATGTCCCAGTCTCTCCGCAACGGCTCAACTCACATTTAGCAAATAACCGTACAGCTATTGACCGGCCCCTTACCGTCGGTTAAATATAGTTGGGAATCGATAGTTTCTCTAATATTGAAGCGTTAAGGAGAAACGTTTGAATCTACTCGGAATGCTTTCAAGAGGATCGCTCCTCTCTCTCTATCTATCTCTCTCTTTCTCTCTTTCTCTCTCTCTCTCTCTCTCTCTCTCTCATTCTGTCGTTCGGCCAATCCGTCCGTCGCTCTCGTAATCGTCGTCCCTAAAGATCAGAGGGTGTGGTACACAGACCACTTGGACTTCGGCGGTGGAAGCATACTGGCTTGAGAGCTCGTGAGACGTCCAATCCCGCAGAGAGGGGCACACGCAAACGATCGAGAAATCGGTGACTGGGAATTATCTCGAGCCACATCGAACGCCGACATATACACACAGTTGGGGAGCAAGGAAGGTGCAGGATTCGGAGGGGCACGTTACTTGGGGGGGTCGGGGGCTGGGGAGGGAGGAAGAGTTTCGCATCGAGTGAGTACGAGGCAGTACAGGGTACAAGGTAAGTAGAACAGGGCGGCGGCGGCAGAGGTAGGACAAAACGGTATAATACAGGGAACGTTTTTACAGGTGCAATGTGACAAACCCCGCACAATCTTTGCTTCACATCAGAGCAACAGTGTGTGCAATGTGTATTGTTTGTGGTGTGTGGTACGAGTATTCAATAATTACACGACACAGCGTACCCGAGGAACAGTACTGCGCCCTGCGTGCTCCGAGTGAACCCTCAAAAAAGACATATCGCCCGAATTAGACGTCCGCGCGAAAAGAAATATGCACGCGTATGCTCTCCCCACAACACGTGTGTTTGTGTGTGCGATCTATGTACAATTGCTAAGTAAGTACTTACGTGCCGAATGTATGCGTACCGCAGGGGCTGCCTACTTTCTTTACATGGCTCTCTCTACTTCCACTAGTACAACTGTTACATCTAAGCGGTCTAATCGCCTCCGACTAATACACTGCGATACGTCAATCTGCACAACAGCGATCATACTCTACACCAACATATTTCTTTTCGCTTGACGTCACATTCGCCACGCATCGACTTCTCGTGTCAGTTAGCCGGAAAATTTCGAGGCTGTTAATCAGTTTAGTGGCACAACAATTAGCGGCACGCGCGTTAATGGAACTCTCACTCGCTAAGCTTGCCTCGCGTTTCATATGATTAGTACGCGCCACAGTAGCCGGTGGCAGTAACAGAGACTCGTAAACATATCTTTCGAATTGACTTCGCTAGTAGCGAAGTAGCAGTCGTACAGTAGCAGTAGTAGTATCATCATTCTTATAGGGAGCGGTGTCGAGAAAGAATCTGCGTGATACCTGGTAATCGCGTATAATACACTCCCATTATCATCGAGGGGGTGGTAAAATGGGGGGTGGGGGTTTGGGGGTTGGGGGGGGTTGTCGATTACGGATGCGCAACATAGTTGACAGGATATGCGCGCGCGATGATAAGAAACACTACGGTTGAGAGAGAGTGAGCGCTAAAAGAAAGCTGGGGTTACGGAATATACACATGTGATTAGTATCATGATGTCAACACCACCTAGAAACAAAATACACATTACAGACATCGGCACAAACGGGGGACAAGGGATTAATTCGTTCTACTATCAATATGTATAGTACATATATAAATATATATATATATGTCTATGTATGTATATATGTATATCATTATATGTATATAGGACAGTTAAATATGTATATACACTTAATACGTGTACTTATAAGTACTTACATACAATTAGTAAGTAACAAGAACGATTACGCTTGCGCATTAATGATAGACTAGTGTTTAAGCGTTATCAACCCCTAGAGACGAATGATAACTATTTATGCCAAGATGAGGGACCGTCTAACTGACTGGCGTCTGATTGGTGTGCCCACAATTCTATACTTTCGACCGGCGTTTGTGATCTCGATTTTCACCGCTCGAAAATGCGGCACTTTTCTTAATAAGCGGGTCATTGGAGATTTCACCGGATTCCCACGCTTTCGCGAGTGTCCTCGCAGACAATGGCGTAAAACAGAATCGTAAATCACACACGCGGCAAAATACTCTGTCTACAGGAACAATTCTCTCTAGGCGAGCTACAACTCGAATCGATGTGTTCTAGTATCGAACTTAAGAATACCTTTGCTCGAATTAAGGCCCCGGGACAAACTGTAAACGTCGAGAGACTGTGAGTGCATTATTGACAAGATTGGGGCGAGTTCGGTTTTTTTTTGTGAGGGAATATCAGATCGACGCGGCTTGGAAGAGTGAGTCTTCGCTTTTCTATATCGAGAGATCGGTCGCTCGTGAGGTCTGCGTCAATTTGTAATTTGTCGCTTGCTAGGGGAAACTTGACGTTTGGCGGGAAGAACGTGTCCAACTATCCGTAACCCAATTAAGCCCATGGAGAGTGGAAAAGTTGGACGGATGTTGTGAATCGAAAGATGCGAGGAGTGCACGTGGAGCGATAAGGGCCGTGGAAAGATCGGCCGGGGTGGGCGTCACACGCCCCGGGAGGCGAGGTAAATTCCCTTGGTTCGGGAAAGAAAGTGAAGCGCAGTTATTGCGACAGCGGAGAACTCTTGGCATGTGTTCAAGCCCTCCTGCACGCCCTACCACTACACCAGACTCTGCGAGAAGTTGGAGTGCCCGTCTAATTCAAGCCCGGCGAAAAGATCCTCCGCGAAAGGAAGCGGCGCCGGCAGGAGGATCGCGGGTGGGAGAATACATGAGAATATATCCGACTATCAGAATCATAGTGATAAGTAGATCGAGAAGAAGCGAGTTTCAGAGGTGGCGGCGCTGATCCCCGCGGCGGGGGAGTGTGGATTGGTTCTCTTTGGTAAGTGACTCACCCTCGCAGCGATGGATGTGGTCGGCTTCTCGAGCAGGTCCCAAAGCCACTTCTGGTACTGGGCGCACTGTCCGTCCCCGAACTCCTCCTCCTCCCGCTGTCGCAGGGACTCGGCCTCCTTGCGCATCTCCTCGTGCACGTGCTCCTTGCGCTGATGGTACTTGTGCTGGCAGCAACTCTCGAGGTAGAGCTCGTCGACGCCCCAGTACTCGAGATCGTCGCTGAACGCGAGGACGCACATCTCGTCGACGAGGTGGAGCTTCCCGGTGCGGTAGAAGTTGAGGATCGAGCTGAAGGACTTGGGATGCCGGTCGAAGAAGTACTCGTTATCGATAAGGGAGTAATCGTCGCAGAGCTCAGTGATCGCCTCGTGAGTGTTGCAGTCCCTCAAACGACCGAGGCGCGTGTGCGGCAGCCTCTCGAGGGTGCGCCAGAGCACTTCGTGCTTGACGCCACCTACGTTGATTGAGACCCGTCGGTTGAGGGCCTTCGACCTCATGATCATGAACGGTTCGGGCGGCAGGGACGTCATCGACCTCGAGTAAGGACGCTGGTGCTGCATCTGCAGCGGCAGGGGCGGCGGCGGTGGTGGCGGCGACGACGGCGGCGGCGGAGGCAGAGGCGCCGGGAACGGCATCCCCGGCAGGCCCAACGGCAACGCCGGGCCCACCACCGGCCCAACAGACGTCGAGAACGGAGCGTAACGCACCTCCTTGTTCGCCCCGCTCCGTCCACTCCCTACTAGATTCCCTACTCCGCCAGGCCCGATAACCCCACCGGCCATCACTGACCCGACCAGGCCCAGGGGCCCGCCGCCGCTTCCTCCGAACATACCGGTCACACCTCCACCGCCGGTGCAGCCAGCGACCGATACACCGGCTGCACCGGGCTGCTGCAACGTCGTGCCGCCACCCTCGAACACGAAGCCCTGGTCGGTGCCGATGTAGGGCACCGTGCACGACGACGACGACGACAGCACCGGGCCCGTGACCACGGCGCTCCCATTACGCTCCCCCTCCGCCAGTGCTGAGTCCTCCTCAAATCGCCTCTCGCGTAGCATTGAATGTGCCAGCCGACCACGACCACCAGCCCCCCTCGGTCCGTCGGTCGGCTTTCGCACGATTACGTTAGATTCTCTATCGCCCTCTTCTCTCTCCCTGCACTTCCCTTCCCTTCGACTTCCTGGCTCCTCTGAATTAACTCCCTATACCGATCCTCTTTGTCCCCTTTGTCCGCTTCGTCTTTATCGTCTTCTTCTTCTTCTTCTTCTTCTTCTTCCTCCTCCTCCTCGTCCTCGTTCCCCTTCTTCCGCTTCATCCGTAACTTCGTCGATCCTCCTCCGTCGGCTCGGTCTTGCCGTGCCGCAACGTCATAATCTGCAACCAAATCATTTACTAGATCGTTTCCAACCCCACCTGCTTAGTCATCAATTGGTTTGCCCTAGTGGCTGTTAAGCTTAGGGCTCGCTTCTCTAGCACGAATAAGCTCACGATACGACTAGAGGAAGCCGCTCAACTAATACAGCCGCTCGCCACTTGGAACAGTTGTTTAAAGTCACTGCTTAAAGATTTCTCGCCTAATTCACCCCCGTCGAGACTGTGGCTCGTTGATTGTAATGTGCAATTCATGCTGTGTGACGCCGCATATTTCATCGGCGTACACTGCCAGCATTAATCACTGTTACTGTCGAGTTCCATGAAAGGCCATGGGAGAGTAATTTCGCGATAAAACGGGAATACGTAGCCTACTTTCGCGATCTTGATCGCATCGGAACTATCCGAATTGAAATCTCCGAGCTGATAGCGGTATGAGCTCGATTCACTTGTGTCTCACTTTAAAGGAATAACAAAAAATAGTTAATATAACTTTCCAACTCTGAGTTGGAAAAATAAGATGGTCTGATAGTACGAGGATACTTTAGCTGGCAGCTTTCGTGATACATATTGATGGGCTCTGTGTACATTAACTGACACCTGTAACCATTCCTCTACAATCTGTCCTGGCACGCGACTCATTTGTATACGCCCCCGACAATAATGCCCTCCTAAACTCCGTGGCATTTTTGCTAAAGATACCGTGCTCGCCCGCAAATATCCCGGGGACGGGCGGAGAAATTATGTTGGTCGTGCGTGCGTGCAAAGTTTCTTTCTGGCGGCTTTGCTCCCAGTGAAATAGCAACAGTAGAATGGCAGGGGTGGTATGATAATTCTTAGAGGGAGCGACCGACGTCGAGAAAGAATCTGCGTGAAAGTTGGTATGGCGCGGAAAGTTTTAGTTGGACCTCCAAAGTGTCGTACATTGCCATAAGAATGGCAGGGAATGTAAATAAATCCTTCGGAGACTTTAAGTTTTAAGACTTTAAGTGCCCAACTTTCCGAGTTTCAACTCGTTCACGGCTTCCTAAAAATGTTTATTAACCGTAGTATCGTAGGAATAAAAATGCCTGGAGTGTTAGTTTTGTGCGATGCACTGAGATTGCTATCGAAAGAAGATAGAAAAGGGTCATTTATAACTGTGCGACATGACGGACTGGAGATGTCATCGTGTTTCCATTGGAATCGCGAAATCAGAGCAAAGTGAAACGCATATTTCATCGCTCGCCGCGTGATTGGTGGTACACTTTGCATTTGATCTCCCGCAATCGCGCAGACCAGAACTCCACTTTTTGATCGCAATACGTTTCTATCGCCTATCTGAATCCGATGAGAAATGATAGCTGGTCGGAGCAACTTCTCAACGTCACCAGTGCAATCAACGGAATTTTCGCGTCCTCGTGCTCAAAGGAGCCACTGGGAACTTCACCACCTGCTACTGACGCACAACGCACACACGCACCGGACGTACTTGTGTTCGAGGCGAGTGACGTATGGAGTTATGATTCAGCGGGCGGTGCGAGAGTATCTATTTCTCAACTCCGTTGAAATTGCAATCGCGTCACTTGGGGGATGGAAACATTAATATCTTTCAAGAAGACTAACATTATAGTTGCAGCTTTCAAGCTTAGGCCCAACAATTGAAAGTCACTACATTTATATTAGATTCCTATCCAACTGTACACACAGGCTCACGAAAGTATTGGAGCACAGGTTGATCAAAAGTCAACCAATAACAATCCTCTGTCACAACAAGTGTTTTATAACTTTCTCAAATATTATCCGTTAGACTTTAAATTGCATACGCACAATCCTGCGGCAACATAACAGGTTTTTATTCCTTGCAATTTTAAACAGCGCATGATCGAATACTTTAGTGCGCCACTGTATACATACTACCATCACTCGCCGGCATAATTTCGAGATCCACACACTCCCGCCATGTTCACCCTCCACTCAGTTTAAGGTCTCTAGCACGCACGTGCGCCCTGTCAGATCTTACTCGAGCGTAGCGCGCCGCCTCCGACGCGAGCGTTCCTCTCCAAGAGTCCGCACACTCCGGCACGAGCGAGCGCAATCATTTTTCCCGAGCTCGATCCCACCTATAACGTATATCGGTCTTTTGTCTCCGGAAAGCCATGTGCCGCTCACCGAAATAAGCACGCGGTCATCGTACCGGCAGCTTGCCAGGCTCCCACTGAAAGGTCTGGAAGGTCTGGAAGGAGTCGGAATTGCGCCCGAGCGCTGGAAGTGGCCGCTCTCGCGACTAATACACACTGTCCTCTCTGGCGCGCCGGCGAAATCAAGGGGGACTGTGCGACGCGTGGCCGGGACACCAAACACTTTCGGTGGATATCAGGAGGTCTCCGGCTGTAATTCGGGCCAAATTTCGAGGCCCGATATCATCGTCTATTTTCGTGCGGCTGCCGGTGGAGGGTTCCCTCATTGCCGTGCGGATTCGTGCGCGCCAGACGACCAACGGGAGCCGAGTCGACGCCGGCGTCGGCGTCGGCGTCGGCGTCGGCTAACCTGCCGGCGAGAAAGGCGGCGGCCCCCGGCTAGACAGCAGGAAGGAACGAGGATCCCGAATGACGAGGGAGGCCAAAGACAATGCGAGGGGGTCTCGTATGAAAAACTGAGCAGTGTTTACCGCCCCGGCATTATATACGAGCGCTACTATTTATACGGCGAGGTTAGTACTCTCTGACCCAGATCCCCGCGAGAAGCACCTGTCCCGATAATACTGACTCAATCGCACGTGGCCTCTTCTCCTGTACAGCCGCTCGACAAGAACAGTGTGTGGACGCCGGGGTTGTGGCTGTCGGAGATAAACATTCGAAGAAGAGTCACTGTATGAGAAGAAGTGTTGCGGAAGGAAGAAAGGTGCGAGGCTGGCAGAGTCGTCACTGGGCCAGACAAGCTATGACTGTCAATGGAAAAGTGCCTGCTTTGACGAGCTTTCAGGGTGTATGGTGCCTTCTGTGACTCGGCGATTCCTCTGAATCAGAGAGCTAGCCAATGTTTTTAAAGTAGAAGCCGCTATTACTGAGACGAGCGAGTAAAGTATTAACTCTATTTACAACACGAAATACTGCAAACTATCATTAAAGAGTAGCGAATGCAAAAGATCGCGTGATGCAAAAAAGGAGCCCGGCATCACGTGGCGCGGCTATCAAGCAACATCGGCGATGCGGTACGAGCCGCGATGAAAAGCCATTAGTATGAATGACAAGAAAGGGCACAGAGCGTGCGTTTTCATGCAATCCGCTTGAGAATACTACTAGCACACCTCCATTGCCTATGCGAGACGAGTCGAATGCGCGGCTATAGAGCAGGCCTTACGTAAGAATTGAATGCACGCCCTTATGCGAGAGAAACCGAGAGAATCGGGGCGTGTTTTACTCGTTGCACTTGACTCGCTCGCGCTGACCCAATTTTCCCAGGTAGTCTCACGAAATGTTCCTTCTCCGCCGACTTGTGCGCGCTCTGCTTCTCGGCCCCGACTGCTTGTGGTCTTTAGCTCAATTTCCTTGATTTTCCAGGACGAGCGGACGGCGGCACATCGTCCGCAGGCTTCCTCGGTGACCTTTCGCCGTATTACGTGTTTACGAAATGTCCAGCGGTGCGTGAGCCTCCAGGGGGGAGACGAGGAAACCCCGGTGCGTTGCGATGAAAATATCGGGCCGCCGAACCGAAATATGGGCGATTAGCGCGGCAGAGGCCTGATACTATTTCGGACACTTGCCGAATCGTGGGCGACAGAAGCGGGGCCGAGCGGCTGATAAACCTAATTTGTATTTGGAGGAGGCATCCACCGGCAAGGCGGAGAGGCGGAATGGTCCAGAAATATCCCGGCGTGCTAAAGGACGAGGTCAGTGTAGGCGGAGGAGTTCACGGGTTCATTCGGCGTCCGAAGTTCATGGGGCGATGTGTAGAGGAACCGGGGGACTCGGCTTCCTCGAGCAGATGATGAGTCCGACGCATCTTTGCCACTTGTCGCGTGTCCTGCCATTCAAGACGACAGGTTCCTAATCGACCACAGCGGCGAGCGCGCGCAACACGCTCCTTCCTAGCCCGACCGTGACGTCGAGCTTTTACCCGAGAAAGTGCTCGCAAACGAAATTAGTCCTTTGACTGGCGACCCTTAGGATACAAGCTGCTAGGACTCCGAGGCCAAGTTTCTTTTCTTCGGGGCACATTGCCAAGGGAAGGCAAACCTGTCACTCTTCCTTTAAGGAACTCCTATTTCACTCCAACTTCATAGTAGCGACCACTCCGATAAAAGACCCATTCATGACTGAGCAAATAATAAAAAAACAACCTGTACAGTATAATCAAGTAATTAAATATAGAGCAAAATGTAGGTATAGCTGGATCTGCAAACCCAAACGGAAGGCATAAGATCGCAAGGTTAGTTTAAATCGTCGCGAACCCCGAGACGAAGATAAAACTGAGTTACAGCGGAGATCTGTGTCAACGATTTCTTCCGCCCAGGGAAAAAATATAACTGTCCAAGAGTGTTATATATGTGTCACGAAAGGTATGATCGTATTGTATACGGCCTTGGAAGGTATTCCTGGGAATAAACGGTTGGCACGACGAAGTCTATCTATCCACGGGAGATAGGGGGCCGCTACTCTAAATAAGGGTGGTTACTCATCGTTCTTTGATTCCAACCCCACCGCTCGTCATCCAGGGATAGAACAATCAAGATAAAACGCGGATATCGTTAACTCTACTTCCATGAAATTAAAGGCAGGCATATAGCAGGAAGAATTTCGGGGGTAAAGAACCCTTTTGAAATCGATATGTATGACACGTGACAACGGAATTCGAGAGAAACTTATACAAGTTATTTTCGAACGGTCTACAAAGTGCCTAATCGGCTCGAAAAACCTGCCAATTCAAAGTATTATTTTTGTATAAAGAAATTTTCAAGACAGATTTAATATACTTTTAAACAAGTGCAGTAATCATTCCCGTCGCTTATGCATATACTTCCTCGAAAAGGAAGTAAAGCAGTAAATTAATATTCAGGTGTGAAATTGGCAAAGCGGAAAGACTGCAAACCCGAAACATTGGAAATTGAGCCGCATTGCTGCACCTGTCATCCCGGTAGTTGCTTACGCGGCGGCTTGTGTACTACCTCAGGCCGTTTCCGTGGCTGCTCTGCGGTACTATGTGCAGAGGCCCGAAGTTTACAGCCGGAGAGGATGACGGCGGGCGAGTAAACGCGCGCGAAGCACGACATCTGGGGTAGGCAGGCCACCGGTAGTAAACGAGGCTCCGGCTCCGGCTCGAGTGCGTAGGGTGCCGGAGAGAGGGAGAGTGAATCGATCTTTTTCTCCCGCGGTTGACCCAGCTAGGAGAGTCAGGCTGTCGCAAGCACCGCACATTCAGCAGTGCGCGGAAACGCGGCGAGGAAGCAGCAGCAGAGCAGCAGCGGCGAGGAGGTGGTTGGCTGCCCTCCACACGGATGCAGCAGGCATCCGCTGCCGTCCAGGAAGGACTCCTTGCGCACCATCGGAAAAACTCTACCACCAACTTTTCTCCCTCGCTCTACACCTACACGAGTCTATACAGGCGCACACATATGTATATACGCGCGTGCCAGCCGTATACCATTCGAACTTAGCGCGCTACGCTTAGAGCGGATCGATCCGTGCGGGCGCAAACAACTGCGCGAAAACCGGACACTCCAATATCATTCTCTATCTTTCCCTGCCTCCGCCTCCTCCTCCTGGCAAACTGGGGTTCCTCGAACCTAAGCCTGACTGCCGCATTATCGCACGAAATCGACCGCACCGGCGCTCGCGCCCTCGCGGGATGTGCCACTGGAAAAGCGGAAGCGAAAGGAGCTCGGGCGCCGTCGATGCCCGCGAGACTGCACTCGATATTTGGGCAGATCCGAGCCTGGCCCGTAGACCCAGAGAGAAGCCTGCGTACGCCCGGCGAGAATTGTCCACGTGCCAGATCTAAATTGCTCATTGTCGTGGCACTTCGATATGATTATATTGCGATGCCTGGCCGAGTGCGGGTATACGTGGTGTGCCAGGGCTTTTAATCTGGCGCGTGAGAGGCATTAGCCAGGCCGCCGAGCGAGGTACTAGTACCTTGGCGTGGGACAATTTAAAAGTTGTAACTCTCGAGGAGAGCTCTTGAGGGCACCGGCAAACGAGCTAGCAAGGCACCAGCACGCCACTCGACAATCTCGGGCGGAAAGGTGTGCGCGCCTCGAGGAATTTCACGTCCGAGCCCCCGATGAATTTGCCTGATATTTTAACGGTGACTGTTTTAAAGGTCGCGCCGCGGCATTCGCTCATGGCATAATTCCAGCGACCCTTCCTTCTCTTTCCCTCTTGTCACTCTCTCTTCTTCTTCCCCGGAGAACCCCATGTGTTTCCTTTCCGTAGCTCTCTTTGACACCCGATGCTCCCTTATCGATTGAATTATTATACCACGGCCAGTATATTTGGTAGCGCTCCGATCGTTATCTACAGCCCGATGGTTTCATTATGCAGAAAGTGGTCGCCTCGCTCGAATATAAAGTGTTCCTCGGCGTAACGCGGCGCGACCCGGGTCCCCGGGTCCGATGCGGCGCTCTCGCCCGCCTCCTCCAAGGCTGTATTATTTAAACCTTGTTGTCCGCGCATTGTCCGAATGCACAGGTCGCTCTTGGCGTCGCGTCAATGTAACGTGGCCGATCGGCAGGCCGAGATATTCCCAGGGGTGTCGTAAGATCTGCCACTGGTGGATTCTTCGCTTTTAATAACATCGTGCGACGTTTCCCTTCCACGAGGTGACACGCGCACTCACAACAATGCCAGATGAAGTTAAACGCCGAGGATAGACGAGTCGGGTAGATTCTTTATGTCCAAGTTGAGTTTTACAAGGAAGACGGTAGACCGCGCGAGACAGTAGTATAGGTAAATGGCAAGCGTTACTGCCAGTAGTAAAGGACTACCATTTACGAGCAACGGCGAATGGACTCCAGACTGTGTCGCAGGTGTTCCGCCAAGTCGCAAAGGAAATGACTGGCTAATGTGCATTTGGCTGCTCGCTGTCAGTGGTTGGAAGCGACCGTAAAGATCGTCGGTGGAAAGAAGAGTCGGGTCGAAATGCGGAAAAGCACGGTAATAGTTGGGTCAGAGGGAAAGAAGGAAGCAATTGGAATGGTGCGTTGGGAGTGTCATTCGTGAGGAAACGTTTCACGGAGCATCGCATCAACGATCGCACGAGTTGGACTGGCAAACAGCAGTGCTCCGTTCCAAAAATGTGATTCTTGCATCACAAAATCTCTCGGTCCCTCTCGCTCTCTCTCTCTCTCTCTCTCTCTCTCTCTCTCTCTCTCTCTCTCTCTCTCTCTCTCTCTCTCTCTCTCTCTCTCTTTCTCTCTCGCTCTCGCTCTCGCTCTCTCAGTTGCTGCCGTTAGTCGGGCAATAATGGCTTGCGCTCCGAAACATTCCAAAGGGCGCTCGATCTTGACGGCGCATTCTCCGAGCAGCCGTACCGGAAGCTTGCAGTTCCCAACCCGACAGACATGGAGAATTGTGTCCAAGTCCCTCGCGTGAGAAACGGCAGGACAGCCGAGTGAGGGGATTCTGACGTGCAGGCGAGGATCATTAGAGCGAGCGAAGCGGCAATTGAGGCTGATATTCTGACAGGAGCGGAGCAGGGTGCGAGCAGCTGAGCGGAGCGAGCGAGCGAGAATTTTCAGTAATCTAGGTCTTGAAACGCACCCTCGGCGACAGTTCTTGACGCGTGCCGGTGCGAGCGTATCAGGAAAGCAGCTACTATACGAAAATAGACGACGAGTGTGGCGAGGAGAGCGGGTGGATCGTACGCGCGATTTTTTGCGACTCACCTCTGGTTTTCAAGCACGGGCACCACTCGTCCGAGAAAACAGCACGTCGCACACCACAGTGTAGTACCGCATCTCGTCGTGCCAGCCGACGAGTGATGTCGAGTGATGTTCAGTGACGAACAGTGACGAGCCTGTGACGATGACGGTACCGTACTGCCACTTGCTCCGCGCACTCCGAGCGCTGCGATCGACGTTCGCGGGTCTATCGATTAAGGTTTCCTCAATGTAGCACGCTCGTGCGTCCGGAGCCGACCACCAGCTCGGCTGTGCCGACGGCGATACGACAGAGAATGCCGAGCGTTTCTACTGGGGAGCTCTCTTTCAGGGGCGCAGGATTGGCATGCGATTCGTCGCACAAGATCCTCGCCTCGCCGCCGAGCGCCTGCTTTCAAATCAACGTAGCCCACCCCCTCGGCGGCCCAAGGCACCAGGAGCCCTCGGTCAGCTCTAATGTCAGCAGTACTACTGACAGTGCCGATCGTATCCCTGATAGTGAGGACGATACTGCTTCGGCTACTATAAGTGAGACTGGCGCCGACAGAGGCTCTACTTGGACCAGCGCCAGATCTGCGCCTGCCTCGACCATTATCGTAAGCTACCCTGTGTACCTTGCGCGTATCGCCGAGGAGTTACCCTCACCCCCTGTTTCAACCCTTTTCCCTTCGCCGCCAAACCATAACTCGATATCGATATCTTACACAGCCTTGCTCAGGAATTTTCCAGCACTAGGGCCAATATTCTACTCTCAAACGATGCCAAATCGAAATCATAGCGGAGATTTTTGTTTCTGACGCCTCTTTATCGACGATGTTTATAACATATTACGCCGTGGGTGGGAAATTTGGGTAGTAGATGAATTTAAATCTGGAGTCGACCTTAGAATTGATTTAACTCAAACTATCTTTTGTAGCAATACTTATAGACTACAATCAATGAAAAACGCTATTACTAGGTAGAATTCTAAAACTATTTTTAGCCACCAAATGGAGGTTGTCTGGCTTAATGTACATTTGACTTTGAATGCTGTTTTCATCTTCATGCACCCCCTTTGCTGAAATGGTAAGATTCATCTTTGTGTCTTCTAGAACTTATGTGAAGTGGTATCAAATACATGGTTAAAAACGCCAACCACAGGTTAAATGAATAACAAATCGGTGTTTTATTCTCTCCAGGAAACATGAACCTGGTCCGTTCTATATCTCTGAATACATGTTGTGTCTTTCCAAGGAGTAGGTCCTTGGCTGTTGTATTGGAGCAGACCAGCAACAGCAATCATGACTCCATTATCTATACAAAACCTTTCATCAGTAGCGTACAGTTTAGCATCCCTCTCCTTACACATGACATCCATCATCTCTTGCAATCTTTCATTGCACCCTACACCTCCAACAATGAGCACCTCAGAGGAGCCCACATGAGCCATAGCTCTTTCTGCACAGAACAGTACAAAAATGGTATTAGAATTTTCATGCAGCATTAAAGTAGTGTCATTCATGATGGTATACCTGTTATCTCAATAAGCATGGCAAAAATGGTTTCTTGTAGGGAAAAGCAGAGATCTTCCGGAGTATATTCTCCCTTTTTCAGCCATTCAGGTACGTGTTCTTCGAGGTAGCTCAAGATTCCGGAAAAGGAAACATCCATGCCTTTTACTACATATGGCAGAGTTGCTAGCTTTTTACCCCTGTTGTATTACATAATATGAATTTAATGTATAAAAATAAATAGAATTTATTTTCATAGACTACCTACTTCTTTGCCAATTGCTCGATGTTGTAACCAGGACTAGGGTCATTGGACAACTTTAGCAATCTCGCAAAGCGATCTAAGCAGTTTCCAACTGCTATATCGATTGTTTCTCCAAAGATACGATAAACTTGTCTTGAATAAGCAATAACTTGAGTATTGCCACCAGAAACATACAGAACAGCAGGATTTTTGGTGCCTGTAATTAAGCGTCCCATCTCTATGTGTCCAATGCAATGGTTCACTGCTACCATTGGTTTATCGTACAGCTGAGCGATAGTTCTAGCTACCAGTGCTGCTACAGTCAACGGTGCACCCATTCCTGGTCCCTTTGTATAGCATATCACATCCACTTTGTCCAATGTGAGCTTGGCATCGGCTAGTGCTTGTTGTAATATATCTAATATATGCTCTCTGTGATGCTGGGCCGTTTCACGGGGAAGAAAGCCTTTTTGCAAAAAGAAATGCGTTTGCATTTTGGATCTTCAATATGTATTCTTTTAATTTTTTAATATAGCAAGCATGTCAAGTAAAACATTAATAAAATTTAGATAAAGTGTATTTTGATAGTTTTATTGATACATTTGTTTCTTGTAAATTCTACGAAACTGGAAGCTGGTAGAACAATACTGTCAAAACACCTGACAGGGGTTAGATTTACCTTCTCCCGGCGGCGTAATATAAGTGTGCCGCACGTTCGACAAAACCTCATTATCGCTAATAATGCCTATGCCTAACTTATTCGCGCTTCCCTCAAAACCAATAGCGATGACCATTTTGCATCGGTTAGAAATCCCACATTTCACCTAACTTCAAAAACTTTAAAAGTTCCACTCTTCAGCGATAGGGTGATGAAGTTTGGTAAGAAGCAACTTCTAACATTAGATTAAAATCTCCAGCATCTAGATAGTTTTTCATCCTTTCACCTTCATTTATGGACGCATTTATTCGCCAGATAAGAAAGAAGCATTCGAAGATTCATTTTCACCTGCATAATTCAAAAGAATTCAGTGTTATTTTCCTTCAAAGGTGCCGATGCCACTGTTATCAACCGCCGATTGAAAGATTTACGTTTTAACCGACACGTCTCGAAATTGAGATGAAAATCAAAGGCGCCGGCACAGAGTGTTCACAATGCTAATGACGTTCATCTGGTGGATAGAACGTGAATAACGGAACGGAATGAGATGGAATAGGGATTGCCGTAGTCGGAATTATCCAAAAAAACTTATCAATAACGAAGATAACAATGTAAAAGCTGTCGGCATCTGCGGTGAGGTGAAGGGAGAGACATACTAGGAGGACGAAAATAACAATTGGGGAAGCGCGAGAAGCTTAACGACTTAAACGGGAGGGTCGGCCATGTAAAGAGAATAACAGTAGCGCCGCCAGCGGGGCATCCGCTCACAGAACGCATCCGCATCCTTTGCGTCTTGTGGTGCTCTTGTGCGGCTGGCGAAGAACCGACTGTATTAACGATCCCCAATCGTACACCGTCACGCGGAAGTGAATCGCCGAGATCCGTGCCAGAAAATGCAAGTTATCGAGTCGTCGCGGTGAGAAAAGTGAGTGTCGTTCTCCCGAAAGGTTGTTGAGGCCGGTGAATGCGGTGAGATTCCTCGGGTAGTCGCGCCTCACACTGGGTGGGCGATTGATTTTCAAGGTGTAGCGTCGTGCCGACGTAAACGGACGGCTCTGAGGCTCTCGGTACGAATAGTGCCCAACGCCGCTCGAGTCACCGCTCTAAGTCGGACATTCTCAGATAAAGTGCTCGCCGAGCAATCTCGTACGTTCGAAAAAAGCACGACACAGTTACACACACGAAAATAAGAGAGACGAAGGGGCGAGAGGGAGAGCGAGACAAAGAGAGAGAGAAAGAGGGAGAGAGAGAGAGAGAGAGAGGGTGCGAAAAAGAGCGAGGTAGTGAGTGTGATAGAAAAGGAAAGAGGGAGGAGAAGGAGGAGACGGCGAGAGAGAAGGAGAAACTAGTGCGAAGGTGTGTACCAGCAAAATGGGAAAGCGAGAAGAGCCGACCTTCCTTTTTACTAAAGAGAGAAGCGAAGGGGGTTACTATGCGCGCATATACCGGTCCCAGACTTTCTCGTACGACGTGGTACATCTACCGGATCGGGTTCTCGAGGGGTTCAGCGGCCCGGCCCGGCCCCCGAGTCCCCGGCAATCTCGGTACCAGCACAGCATTACCCGGGTAATGCCCGAAATGGTGTCGCGCGAGAGCTGCTGCCCCGACCGAACCCGCGTACTCGCACCCGTTCGTCGCTCGGCGATCGGGCCTTTGCGTGACCTTGGCGTGCGCTGATCCGTTATTCGAGCCACAAATAATCCGTGCCGGCGCGTCTCGGTGTGGCTTGCGAGTCGCGCGGAGATATCAAGATGTCCTCCGGCGGCTAATGGGAAAGTGATGCGTTGCGATACGATGGCATTCTCATCGCTCGCCCCGCTCGGATGGAACTGTGCCGCCTCCGCTCGCGCGCGCGCGCGCGGTCTTTATTGGAATGTCTCGCGATGCGATCTCCGAGCTAATCCGGCTGATCAGCGAGAATGCGCGCGGGTCGACGTGCTCGAGGTCCTCGCACGTCGTCGCGATAGGACGAGTGCCATCGAATCGACGAGCGGTCCACGGCATTGCCCGGGCGATGCTCGAGAAAAAGGCTACATTCGGTGTCCTCTACGCTGCCCGGTCCGTCCGTCCGTTCGGTTAGTCGGCTCGCCGACTGCTCGTTCGTTCGTGCGCTCGTTGGTCCGTTGGCCTCTCGGCGCCAAATGAGCGCAACGAAACTCGGGCGCTCGGCATCGGCGACGCGCGCGCGCTGCTTTCGAAAGGCCTTCTCTCAATTCGGTTCGACTCGCTCCGAGTCCACGCGACCAACATTTATGGAACGTGGATCGAAGCGTACTACGATTCTGGACATGCAGACAGTGGCGATGGTAAGGCATCGCGACGGGTGATGTCCAGTACCCACGTATGGATAAACGCGCATTCACATTCTCACAAACTCCTTTTGCCTACTCCGGCATACCACTTGAACACTATGGACAGTATGATGATTTGTGACCTGTTACATTTTTCATACAGGCTGGTCGACCAGAAGGACACGAGTGGCACTGGTGCTTCTAGTGTTCTCTATGACGTTTAGCCCAGCGTACTTTCCTTTCGGCCAATCTGTCATGTTTTGAGATCTAACGTCTTCACTGCTCTCGTAGGAGTTCGGAACACCAAGTTTTCACCCCCCCGGTCTTCCATTCTATCACCATTGTAAGGTAATTGGCGCAACTTCTTACCTCAAAGAGAATTGCTGACCGATTCAATTGTTGACAGTGCAACATCTTATTTCAGAAATGTCTCGCGACTATGACAGAAGAAGAGGAGGAAGTGGGAGTGGCAGTAGCTCAAGCAAGTTACGGATGGACACCAGTGTATCTCAACCCAGACCACATGGTGAAAGTTCGGGCAAGCGGAGGGAGTTAGATAGTCTAATGCGGAAAGCTCGTGAGTCTCAATCAAGTTATTGGAATAAGAAACTACTGGAGGTAGAGGAGCGAGATCCGAACAGATGGAGGCATAGTGGATACAAGGAGTTGTATGTTGGAGGCACAACGAGCGGAGAACCTAGCAGAGGACATCCTCGGAGTCCACGGAGTCCTAGACCCAGGAGTCCTCACAGTCCGCGACCACGGAGTCCACGAACCAGAAGCCCCAGGTCGCCACGTGAACGATCGCACACCCGAGGACGACCTGCACGTAGTCCAAGCAGTGGTAGCACCTGCTCAGACAGGTCATGTAGTGTTTGTTCCCCGAAAGAACGACGCCGAGTCGCACCACCCTCACGATCGCGTTCACGCTCGCTCACGCCGGTGCGCGCGCGCGGCCATCCAAAGGAGGTAGTTCCGTCGAGTTCGCGCGTCGTTCCCGCCCGCACAAGACCACGGTCACCTCCGTTACCTCGACCGCGCACACCGCCACCACAACCACAGCCTCCACCGCGACATCAAAAGGAATACAAGGCACTCAAGGAGAAAGAAGCTAAAGTTCGACGTAAGGAGAAGCATCACACTAGGTTGCCAGAGGACCCGCGTGTTCCAGATGCTATTCCACTGGTAAAACATACAAAGTTTACTTTATGATAGCTACCTGTAAAGACAAACTTGATACATCAATTTTTATCGAAGTTAACGTAACGCATCCAATTTTATTTAACGTTATGTAGATGCGAAAACCTGTGAAGATAGAAAAGACTCACACGAGTCATGGTGCAACACAAATGATTCGGGCACCGCCTGAATCTTCCCCGAGCGAAGACAGTGACAGTTCGTCCACAACATCGCATGTCGGTCCACCAAGGATGACTTTGTCCGAACGGTACGGCGCAATCTGTTGTACCGCGCAAGTAGCTATTTCGAGGGAGTATGTAAAACATCTTTCATCTGATTAACAGATTCGGAAAAATGGCACAATGGAGCGTGGATCGAAGGGACATGGAAAACATGCGTATTACAAAAGATGGCGAAAATGCAATGAAAGTTGTGATTGAGGGAGAAGAAAGAATCGCCCGGTTGGGCTACGATTCGCCACCGCCTGGACACTACCCGGAGTCACTCTTAGCGCAAGGACCGCGGGGCCTTGAATGTTGGGACGACGTACGCGTTCGGTACGACTACTACAAAGCGAGGGGATATCTTCGAGATCTCAGTTTGGACGATTACATAAAATGGGAAGAGTGGTGGTACAAATATCAAGAGTGGCTCGAGGCAGAACGTTATTACGAGCAATGGGCAAACTCATCTTCGAACAACCGTCCCTCTGGAAGTCGCAAACGACGTGGTCGGCGCAACAATTCTGCCCACTGAAAGTTCGAAGTTCGAACATAGATCATGGTCGATTCATCGGCATTGTCATTGATAAGAGTACATTGTAATATTTGTCGTTCTTAGAGGAAATACGTATACAGAAAGTGTGTAAGGGCTCTATACATACACATACGTCGTAATAAAACATATGACCGTGCAGAAATTGCGTTATTATTAGTTCGTTTATACGTGACGGAAGAGATATACGTCGAATTTATCCTTAAGTTACTGTCTCCGTGAGAAAGGTATTTTATCTCAGATCTTAGATCATTAAATTTGCGCGGTGCCGAAGAGTTTCTATCGTTTTTGCGATCTACGATCCAGACAATCATACACCGTACATATTCTTGCTTTAGTTTGATCCTTGTACGATTTTCTTACAGCTGCGAAACAACGACTATTCCTTTGTTCAGATTCTAATAAAGAATTTCAAGATAAATTTCTGGCTAATTTATTGTTGTTAATTCCCTTCTTCGAGTGCAACATCAATGGCAGTACCTTCAACCTTTCAACAGCTTGACTTAGTTTTGCTGTACCTAATTCTGCACATTTTAGATAAGAATTCACCGTTATCTCAAGACGACTAAAGAAATCGGTACTCTCACTGGAACGAAGGTTAAAGGTTCATCAAAAATATTGATACACGTATACAAACTGGAGTGTACACAATACTGCATCTCAGTAGTGTGTGTATACCCTGCACGCTTTATAAGACACATCGTCGTGACATTGAACGCTACCAGTTATATTGAGCACGCGAGACTGAACATACAAAGTAAATATGGCATCCCAAAAGATCGTACGTAAAATTATATCGACCAATCTGGGTCCAAAACCGGTCGGACCATACAAGTAAGCTCAACAATATTGTTAAACCTCGATATTTTCAAGAGCAAGTATATTTATTTATTATTATCGTACTCTGTTATTGTAGCCAAGCAGTTGTTGTAGACAACACTGTATACTTATCCGGAGTGCTTGGAATGAATGTCCACGACTCGAAACTCGTGGAAGGTGGTATCGCTGCTCAAGCCAAATTGGCACTTACAAATATGGGACACATCCTGCGAGCAGCTGGTTCCGATTATGGCAATGGTCTCATATATAATAATAGGATATATTATTTTATCTGTATCTGTTTTAGAGCTGTTTTTACACATTCCATTCGTTTTATCTATAACTGCGAACAGATACATCGATATGTAAACGAAAACATATTAAAATATCAGGATTGACATATATGATCTTTCTTTTTCAGTGGTAAAAACCACCATATTCTTAAAGAACTTGGACGACTTCAGCAATGTAAATGAAGTTTACAAACAATGTACGTGACTCGTTTATTTGTCAACATAATAGATTTGACCCATAGTTATGATTTGCCATGAATTTTCATTACAGTCTTCAAGACGAATTATCCAGCGCGTTCGACTTATGAAGTCGCCAAGCTGCCACTAGTATGATCTAATATTGACATAGTTATGTATTCCATTACTTGAATTCTTAAACAAGTTTTTAAAAATCATTATTGTCCAACTTTTCTAGGGAGCCCTCGTGGAGATCGAAGCCATTGCAGTGAAGGGAGACGTGGAAACTGTTGTGTAATTTCGTGTTAAAGTTGATATAGTGTATGTTGATGAAATAAATTTGTTATACATGTGAACCATGATTTTTTATAGTTTAATATCCAATTTTCATATCGGTGAATTATTCCACGTTAAAGACTAACACGTGGAACAGCAGAACTCCTTGTTTTCTGAGATATAAAAATAAATTCGTAGCGCATTTTTCTTTTTAAGACAATGCACGCAGAATTGTAGTACAAAATAGGAGAGTATATGTAGATGCAGAAAATGTACGTGATTAATCAGATTTTTAAATTTACTATCGTGTTATTGAGAACCTGCTACCAGGTAGCGCACTTGACCTATTCTGCCAGTCATTTACGAGTTACCGACAACCGACTGCGTAACCACATTTTACTGTTGTGCGACTACAATCTTGGATTAAAACAGCGGTGGCCGTCCTTATCGACATTCCTCTCCGCCTGTCTTGAATGTGGCTAAGGGGCGGAAGACATTTTCCGCCAAGGGCTATGAATATGAACGTAGAAACAGTTTGTAAAACAAAGGAGCGGTAGGATTGAATTGTTGCGTGTGTCAGGAAAGAGCGTTCATCAAAGACCAGCCGTGCGTCCAGCTCTTGACGCGCAGGGAGAAGGTCTGCACCAGACTTTTATAAGTGCCAAAAAAAATTAATAAAGTTAAGATAAAGCCTATAATAACCATGTCCGAGACTAATAATAACGTCGTGTCGGACTTGGCGAAACTTACTCTAAGTGACGGTTGGAACTGCCCATTCACATGGGGTATCAAAAATGTACTAACATCTTGCACGGCAAGCACGAATCGGGATTTGGACGAGTACAAAATCGTCGGCATACCGCTGATGAGTTTTTTGGTATGCATTGTCAGTGCCTATGAGAGCATGGAGAAAGACAATGACGAGGATGCTGCGGAAAAGGCAATGAAGGAAGCTAAGAGCACTTTAGCGGACATTCGCAAAGAGTAAGTTCATGCTACATTGTTGCAATAGGTATAGAATCGAGTCGGACATTTGGGCGTTGTTGTAAATTCAACTATATATATAGTATTCTTTAATAACCATGATGAATTTATATTCGACTCTGATAGTTTGACTTGTTAGATTATTTACATTCTAAAAATCTTGTAAAGTACTTTTACAAAGACTTATAAAAAAATATTGACTTTTAGATACATAATACTTAGTTTTCCTTCCATATAAGTTTCTTTCCGCCGAGAAAACCGAGCATTGAACATATATCTTCATACAATTTGAGAGCTGTGTCCCGTTATCGACTAGGAAATAGATTTCTTATATTAATGCACATTTTGCGAATTGTCTGGAAGCGAATCAAGGGAAGCGATGCTGAAAAAAGACACAGCTTCTTCCGGTTTCTTTGTACTTTATAATATAGTAGAGTGCGCGTGCGAGAAAGAGATGGATAATAACTTTATAGATTTGTAGATTCGTCGCAGCAGTCGGTGTGTTAGAACTTGCAATGCGTCCGCTGACAAAAACGAATCGCTTTCTCGGAAAGGAACATGATCTCACATCGGAATCGCGTAGCAACTCGAGAGCGGGCGATAAAGATAGTAAAATAAATACAATCGAATTCTTATAGTTTGACTACTGTTACAATCGCTACATTATCTTTCTCCGACGACCGCCCCGCGGGCCTTGCCGATTTTCAAATGCTCATAATCTAACAGTCAACTTGGAAAAGCCTTATTTAAAAAAATAGGCACCTTCGCTCATCCCCGCTCACTTCGTCTCATGCTTTTCTCTCGTCTTTCGTTTATTTGTACAAAATAAAGTTCATTTGTGAAATTTAAAGGTACGCATATAAAAAATAATCAAAATTCCAAAGTACGTATATGTTATCAAAACTGCCATAATGTTAGATGCAAATCGGCAAGACCGGATCTACATTTTTCTGCGTATACATTTCGATATTATTATCTGCTTAGACGATTAGCTATCAATAATATTAACTAATGCTGCAGAAAATGGTACTGGCTATTACCGTAATCAGGCTCTATTTCCGCTTCCTAGGAAAGAAATAGTCGCAGTGCTATTATAATCTGCTTTAAAAATAAACGTTTACAAATAATGTTTAAAAACGTTTATTTTCGATAATATGTTGCAGCCGGGACACAGCAGACATTACAAGAGCCCTCGAACACGTTTATCAGTCAACAGCTATGTACATTTTCCACGAAAATGATAAGGCAAACGAACTAAAGGACTTGCAGAAAAGGCTTGTGGTGGTATCAGACCTCAACGAAAAAGAGGCAGCAGCACTTACAGGCTGCAAAAGTTTCGCCCTTTCGCTATATCACTTACACTTCGTTGATGAAGCGATTGATCTGGCGACCGAAGCAATCAAGGGGAACGAGGAAAATGCATTATGGCATTTTGTGCTCGGACATTGCATTAGGAAAAAGAGAAGGAATACCGGGATACACTGGGGCCCACCACCTTCTCCATTAGAAATGTCTAGCTTTAGAAGTGCAGCCAAATACTCGCCGAAGGCATATTATAAAATATATAGCATTCAGGCAAACCAGGAGGCCAACGTTAAACTGCGTTGGTACGAGAGAGATTCGTTTGACAGATCGCAAATAGCCATGTATGAAGAAGTATGGAACATGTGTGGAGATTCGCCAATAATACTCTTGAAAATTGTACTCGGAATGATGCGCAGCCATCACGTATGCAACTTCCGGACTGTCCACTCCATTTTAGACAGGGTGGATGGATTATCGAAAGACAATTGCGTTTCGCTTCATTACAGAGGCCGGGCATACAGGTTGGAAAAAAATTACAAGGTATTAGCGTATAAACTTTACGGTATCCCTTGGTTTTAACTTTGAGTTTGAGTACTTTATACGCTCTTGATACCATAGTTGAAACTTTTATACATATCACTCATCTTGCTCTATTATGTATATTATGTATAATTGTTGATGTGCTCAACAGAAAGCATTCGAATATTTGCAACGCGCGGGAGACATGTCAAACTTCGCGGCAGAAGTTGAGTACCTGTCCTGCATGTTAGAGACCAAGAAACGCCCCACGGAGATAATTAATTGGTTAATGGACATGGGGTCAAAATATATGAACGATTTTCCAGAGAGGCAGCAGGAGATCCGTTTAGATCTGGGAATTATGTACTACGAACTATGCAATTACGAAAATGCAGCCAAATATTTCTTAGAGGCGATCGAAATTCAGCCCGCCAGTGCAAAGCTAAAGGTGAGCAATAAAATGGTTCATGGTCTAAATAAACTTGTAATGTTCATTGCCACTTCATCCATCGTCGATCGTTCATCCGCCAGTCCTCCTCAACAGAAATTTCATAAATGATGATAAATCAAATTTGGAAGACCCTTATTGTGACGCGTGACGCTTAACATACATACATTTCTGTTTAACACTTTTAACATTCTTTTAAAGCACCTGCAAATTGATTGTGCAGAGAGTTTTATAGTGTTACTTGAAATTCATTAAGTGTCGAGAGTCGTACAATGGTAAACGTCCGTTTTAATTAAAATATTTCATATTCTATTTTTATAACTAATAAGTAGTAAGATAGACTATTCGATACTTGAAGTCAGCATATCCGCATTATTAGTTTGAACGCAAAGTCGTATAGTTAAAGTTAGATACTCGCGTGGAATATTAGGCTTTTCTATTGTCTTTATTATCTTGGCAATTGCATGTTCAACTATTTCCCCCTTATAGACAAATCTTTTTGCAGGAACGTTATAGGTTTTCATCCACGCAAATGGAAGATACATACAGCTTTATATCAGATAAATTACTGCCGAAGTGTGATGGTGAAATGGAAACAACAACAAAATTGAGGCGTTTTATCACGCGTAATATTGGATAAAGCAACAGATTTATGTTAAAGAAAAAATGTGTGCGAGGAAATATATGTCTGCATAAAGCTTGTTTAAAATGTTCACTAGTTGTAAAACTATAAAACATATTTTTTTTGTATTGTAGAGTTACATATTCCAAGGATATATGTATATTTTGTAACAGTATTAATTACAATGATACAATAAAGAATGTTATTTTCCAACTTTTCTAGGAAGCCCTTATTGAGATCGAAGTCATAGCAGTAAAAGGGAGTCGTGGAAACTGTTGTGTAATTTCGTGTTAAAGTTGATAGTGTATGTACTACATACGTTGATGAAATTAATTTGTTATATATGCGAACCATGATTTTTTATAGTTTCATATCCATGTTCATATCGGTGAATCATTCCACGTTAAACAATTAACACGTGGAACAACAGAACTCCTTGTTTTCTAAGATATAAAAATAAATTCGTTGCGCATTTTTCTTTTTAATTCAATAAATGCAGAATTGTAGTACAAAATAGGAGAGTATATGTAGATGCAGAAAATTTAGGTGATTAATCAGATTTCTAATTTACTATCGTGTTATTGAGAATCTGCTACCAGGTAGCGCACTTGACCCATTTTGCCAAACATTTACGAGTTACCGACAACCGACTGCGTAACCACATTTTACTGTTGTGGGGCTATTACAATTTTGGATTGAAACAGCGGTAGCCGTCCTTATTGACATGGTTAGAGGATCTCCTCCACGCCTGTTTTGAACGAGGCTAAGAGGCACTTGTGGAGAAACAGTTTATAAAACAAAGGAGCGATAGGATTGAATTTGTACGTGAGTGGGGGAGCTCTTATGGATCGCGAGCCGACCTCGACAGCCCTGATCAAATGAGTCGAGCTCTGACGCGCCGGTAGAAGGTCCGCACCAGACTTTTATAAGTACCAAAACGGAATTAATAAGTTCAGTTAAAACCTACAATAACCATGTCCGAGACTAATAACATCATGCTGGACTTGGCGAAACTTACTCTGAGTGACGATCGGAACTGCCCATTCACATGGGGTATCAAAAATAAAATGTTAGCAACATCTGGCACGGCCATTAAGAATCGGGATTTGGACGAGTACAAATTCGCCGACATACCGCTGATGAGTTTTCTGGTATCCATTGTCAATGCCTTCGAAAGCATGGAGAAAGACAACGACGAGGATGCTGCGGAAAAGGCTATGAAGGAAGCTAAGAGCACTTTAGCGGACATTTGCAAAGAGTAAGTTCATGCTACAGGTATAGAATCGAGTCAGACGTTTGGTCGTTGTTCTTATAGCATATTTCATAGTTGATAACATTAGTCCCGTTTGATTGTAAATTCAACTATATATATAGTAGTCTTTAAGGGGGGATTTGCTTTTTCTCGACAAATAAACTATGCCATTTGGATAACATTTAATACAAGAAACATACGCTGAAATTAATTTGTTTGCTAAAAACAACATTTGCCCTTTTTTCCTCTGTCTTTTCTATAAATAAAAATATGTAAAAAAATTGATTGTGATAGAAAACATGGTTTTTAGAACCGATTGTTCTGGCGATTCCTCGAGATACCTCTTTAGGTGGTTGACATGATATCTCGCTTCCGAGTGACCTGACAATTAAAAATGGGATCTTAATTTGTTTGTTATAAATGCAGCAATCGCATGAACTAGAATAACAACATAATTTTAATTTTTGGGGTAGTGGTGTCAGTTTAAAGTCAAGCTTTCGATTTTATCGACGGAAATTGCCGATTTTTTTAATTAAAAACACCTTTTTTTTAAGGTATCGCGTCTCTTTTAGTTCATGCGATAAAGGAACATCCTGTGAACGTACTGTTCACATTTCAAGTCGATTGGACTAATAGTTTTTTTGTAATCGTGTCAACCAGTTGCATAACATACATACCTAAATATAACAAAAACCAAAGAAAGACAATTTTTAGCTGTGCAGATAGGCCCATAACTTTGATAGTTTTTTGAATTTTGATCTGAAATTTTGTAGGAATGTTCTCAAGAGATTGAAAAATATGTTTCCGCCAAAAACTTGCAATGCATCCGCTGACAAAAACGAATCGCTTCCTCGGAACGGAACATGATATCACATCGCAATCGCGTAGCAACTCGAGAGCGGGTGATAAAGATAGTAATAAAATAAATACAATCGTATTCTTATAGTTTGGTTACTGTTACAATCGTTACATTATCTTTCTCCGACGACCGCCCCGCGGGCCTTGCCGATTTTCAAATGCTCTAATCTAACAGTCAACTTGGAAAAACCTTATTTAAAAAAAAATAGGCACCTTCGCTCATCCCCGCTCCCTTCGTCTCATGCTTTTCTCTCGTCTTTCGTTTATTTATACAAAATAAAATTCATTTGTGGAATTTAAAAGTACGCATATCACAAATAATCAAAATTCCAAAGTACGTATATGTTATCAAAACTGCCATAATGTTAGATGCAAATCGGCAAAGCCGGATCTACATTTTTCTGCGTTTACATTTCGATATTATTATCTGTTGAGACGATTAGCTGTCAATAATATTAACTAATGCTGCAGGAAAATGGTACTGGCTATTACCGTAATCAGGCTCTATTTCCGCTTCCTAGGAAAGAAACAGTCGCGGTGCTATTATAATCTACTTTAAAAATAAACATTTACAAATAATGTTTAAAAACGTTTATTTTCGATAATATGTTGCAGCCGGGACACAGCAGACATTACAAGAGCCCTCGAACACGTTTATCAGTCAACAGCTATGTACATTTTCCACGAAAATGATAAGGCAAACGAACTAAAGGACTTGCAGAAAAGGCTTGTGGCGGTATCAGACCTCAACGAAAAAGAGGCAGCAGCACTTACAGGCTGCAAAGGTTTCGCCCTTTCGCTATATCACTTACTCTTCGTTGATGAAGCGATTGATCTGGCGACCGAAGCAATCAAGGGGAACGAGGAAAATGCATTATGGCATTTTGTGCTCGGACATTGCATTAGGAAAAAGAGAAGGAATACCGGGATACACTGGGGCCCACCACCTTCTCCATTAGAAATGTCTAGCTTTAGAAGTGCAGCCAAATACTCGCCGAAGGCATATTATAAAATATATAGCATTCAGGCAAACCAGGAGGCCAACGTTAAACTGCGTTGGTACGAGAGAGATTCGTTTGACAGATCGCAAATAGCCATGTATGAAGAAGTATGGAACATGTGTGGAGATTCGCCAATAATACTCTTGAAAATTGTACTCGGAATGATGCGCAGTTATCGCGCATGCAACTTTCTGACTGTCCACTCCATTTTAGACCGGGTGGATAAATTATCGAAAGACAATTCCACTTCGCTTCATTACAGAGGCCGGGCATACAAGTTGCAAGAAGATTACAAGGTATTAGCGTATAAACTTTACAGTATCCCTTGGTTTTAACTGTGAGTTTCAATACTTCATACGCTCTTGATACCACAGTTGAAACTTTTATACATATCACTCATCTTGCTTTATTATGCATTATATATAATTGTTGATGTGCTCAACAGAAAGCATTCGAGTATCTGCAACGTGCGGGAGACCCATTCAACTTCCCGGCAGATTGCGAGTACCTGTCCTGCATGTTGAAGGCGGGAAAAAGCCACGCGGAGATAATTAATCGGTTAATGGACATGCGGTCAAAATATATGAACGATTTGCCAGAAAGGCAGCAGGATATCCGTTTAGATCTGGGGATTATGTACTACGAACTATGCAATTACGAAAATGCAGCCAAATATATCTTAGAGGCGATCGAAATTCAGCCCGCCAGTGCAGAGCTAAAGGTGAGCAATAAAATGGTTCATGATTTATATTAACTTGTAATATTCATTGCCACTTCATCCATCGTCGATCGTTCATCCGCCAGTCCCCTTCGACAGACATTTCATAAATGATGATAAATCAAATTTGAAAGACCCTTTTATTGCGACGCGTGACGCTTAACACTTTTAACATTCTTTTAAAGCATCTGCAAATTGATCATGCAGAGAGTTTAATAGTGTTACTTGAAATTCATTAATTAAGTCGAGAGGCGTACAATGGTAAACGTCCGTTTTAATTAAAATATTTCATATTCTATTTTTATAACTATTATTAAGTATAGTAAGGATAGAGTATCCGATACCTGAAATCTGAATATCCGCATTATTAGTTTGAACGCAAAGTCGTATAGTTGAAGTTATAGATACTCGCGTGGAATATTCGGCTTTTCTATTGTCTATTTTCTTATCAATTGCATGTTCAACTATTTCCCCCAGATAATCAATAAATCTTTTCGCAGGAACGTCGTAAGTTTTCATCCACGAAAATGAAAGACACATACAGCTTTGTATCAGATGAATTACTGCCGAAGTGTGATGGTGAAATGGAAACAACAAGAAAATTGAAGCGCTTTATCACGCGTAATATTGGATAAAGCAATAGATTTATGTTAGGTTTATGTTTAGTTTTAGATTTATGTTAATATGTAACAACATATTTGTATGTATTGTGGAGTTACATATTCCAAGGATACATATATTGTAACAGTATTAATTACAATGACATAATAAAGGACGTTTTGTTCCAACGTAGTATTTATTATTCAAATTACATTTTATATCTGAAAGTCATCTTTTTTCATAGCCATTCTAAGTTTTGGACAAATTAAATTTAAAAAGGGGTTGTTTCTCCGCTCAGTAATTTGAATTTGAATTTATGATGTTCTAATCGGCAAATTATTATACATTTGCCAGCATGCGATTACGTAGCGCTCTTCTGTGACGCGAAGATGCACAGTAATTCATAAAAGAGATGGCACTGCCTGTCTGTTCCAAATAATGCGTGCGCCTCTACGTATCCGGTCTACCCTGGCTTTCCCGGCTCGGATTTTGCTCCAAGTTGCTCCCTCCTTTCCGGTATACGATCCGCCGCGTGGAGACGTTTCATCCACGCTGCCCTCGTAATCATCTTGAATCGGCGTCGGTTTTTCAAGTTTTTATACAAAAACACTCAAAATGCCTCCCAAGTTCGACCCCAATGAAGTGAAGAAAGGTATTTTGATTCTGCGTATTTTGAACTTCTTCAAGCAACGACGATAATTTCATGCTCATGTGGGTTATATTTGTGTTTTCTAGTGTTCCTGAGGTGCGTCGGTGGTGAAGTAGGTGCTACTTCTTCCCTGGCTCCGAAAATCGGTCCTCTCGGTTTGGTAAGCATTGAAATATCTCTCATTTCCATGCAGGAACATCCTTACATACTATATATTAAAACATCAATCCAATTGCTTCCGTAACACCCTCATTTCCAAAAATTAAGTATAGTAGAGGCTGTAAACACTAGTTTCTTGCGATTTAATACATATATTATTGTGGAATCTGTTTTTAGTCTCCCAAAAAAGTTGGTGACGACATTGCCAAAGCGACCAGTGACTGGAAGGGTCTGAAGATTACCGTACAGTTGACCATTCAAAACAGACAGGCCACTATCACAGTGGTACCTTCTGCTGCTTCTCTGATCATCAAAGCCCTGAAAGAACCCCCAAGGGATCGCAAGAGGCAAAAGAACATTAAGCACAGTGGAAACTTGGCTTTTGATGATATCGTAAACATTGCACGTTCCATGAGGCCCAGATCTATGTCCAAGAACCTCAGCGGCACGGTTAAGGAAATCTTGGGAACCTGCCAGTCTGTCGGCTGCACCGTGGAAGGCAGAATACCGCATGAAATCATTGATGACATCAATGCTGGAACGATAACTGTCCCAGAAGAGTAAATGGTGGGTATAGGGTCCTTGCATAACATTTTAACATGATATTGTCCAGATGATATTGCATTGCTTTTATATTGTTTTATTGACTATTGGAATCTTACATCGCGATACAAATTATAATGCATAGAATATTATTCAAGTTGGTCAAGATCATGACAAAAAGTGTATGATATGGACCCTTGGTAGGGGTTGGCATCCCATCCACCTGACTGGCATTAACATGGACCTCCATTCATGTTATAAGCTATCAGGAACAGAGCCATTGAGGAGACAACCTCAATAATAAATCATAAAGCAATAACAAAAGTTTCATTGTTTATAATGTAGGATGTATACATTGCGTGTTTCAGATGTTTAATAAGGCGTTGGAATAAAAAACATTTGAAAACCACATGTTTGTTTTATTGTTTACAGTTTTGTGTCTTTTTGTATCTTGTACTATTAGAGCAATGCGAAATCATTGAAATCAATTGTTAAATGAACTGTTTTGTTTTTTGTATAGAATCGAAATTATATACACGAAATAGAAATGACTAAGTGGAAGTTATTGGCAGTATTTGGGTTTACTGATATTTATTATATTACTCCAATGTTTGAATTAGAAGCATGGAAAATGGAAGTAAATTTGATACTTCAAAGTTGTATTCGCTTTCCTCACCTAACTTAACATACATGAAATTCTTAAATTAAGGTTCAGGTAATGTCTATGAAAGAATTAAATATATTCCTGCGTGACACATTATTGGGCACCCATTCCAATAAACATTATTTCATCTTAGTTTAGAATCCGGTTTGGAGTCCAATCATATACAATAATAATCAAGTATGCATGAAAACTAGTGAATGTAGAAAACCATAAAAAGTGACATTTTTATAGCACAATGGAAGTACTCTCAGTTGTAACATTCGATACATTGCAAACGTGCACACATACAGTGTCAACGAAAAAATGAATTCGCTGTATGTGTGACGATATGAGGGGTGTGTGCCATTCCAGTGTCTTGTTGATTTCACTTGACATAGTTTACAAATTTGCAGATATACTTTTAAAATACACTTATCAGACTCGCACTTTACACAGAACTGGTCCTTACGTCTTAACAAATCCAATTCCCTAAAATGCGCTGTAACATTAATGTACAACTTAAGATAGAAACGTAAATCGCATCTATTCGCCCAACACCTGTCCTGGTCCCCAATTGTGGCCACCAAACATGTTCCTCTGAGGTGGGCCCTGTCCCGGGGCTCTCGGCCTTTGTATTGGGGCAGCACCGAACCATCGAATACCACCTCTCTGAGGCGGGAAATAAGACTCGATAAACTTTGGGGTATTGAGCAACTCGGGACCCCCGAGTTCTTGAGGATACTTGAACTTAAGGAATACATAGAGGTGCCCGACCAAGATGCCGAACAACTCCATCATTCCACCTCCTGAGATGACGAGGTTGAAGGCAAATAGCACCCACGGGAGATACATTGCCTTGAATTGTGTACCTGTTAATTGAATATGTATTATTTCATTTAAGATACATAATTATTACCTCGTAAATACAGCGGAACTCGATTGTTCATCCCAAAGCTTACCAAACCAGAAGTTGACCGTCGTATCTTTATTGAGCTGACACCAAACATAAAGTATGCTGATCACCATCGGGTCCATCAAGAAGGGGAAGGTACCAATAAGTCCGATGATAACGCAACATATCCAGTTGAATAGTAACAAAAACAGGTAGTCCGCTGGCCGACCATCGTATTCGCCTCGCTCTAACCTCAGCGAGTAAATGTAAAGGAAGTAGCAGTTTATCAAGAAGTGGAATCCCGTGCCAGGGCTGAGAGGGTAGAAGAAGACACTGCTCACTGCTCGCCAGATCTCGAAATTATGTATGAACGGTTCATAAAGCAATATCATCGACTGTGCACTGATAACCCCGAATCTGCCGAGTAGCGTGAAAATGCCAGTACATAGCAGCCAATATCGTGTAAATATTGGCAGCGAATTAAACCAGTCCCTTACGTCTGACATTTTGCACGTGTAATTCACGCAACTCGAGCGAACGTCGACGCTTTTACACCGCGAGCTTTGCTTCACTACATTCAACACAAAAGTATGACGTGTAGGTACTTGGCAGGTTACTGTCTGTGACGATGGCTCGCCCGTTAGGTTGGGTCAGGTTGGGTACGCCAGGATTGAATTATGAATCTGGACATGTATTCCCTATGTGGAACGTGGAACAACCTGAATCATCCTCTCTTCCTATGTTTATACGCATTTTATTTAATATATCCTATTCATTTGTCCGAATTGTTAATATGATTACATATTGTTTAACGATAATCTATATTCGACAGTTTTACACGTAGATAGGTTTGATAGTGTCAGCATAGTCTACATCTAAGGTTTGGGTGGGAAGTGTTGATACTTGTCGATCGTTTATACAAAATTGGTTTATTCGTTCAGCGATGTTCAGAAAATATGAGTATAATTACAGAAACACCATAACGTGAAGTCTATTACTATACAAAAACTCATCTCACCGCAATAATGGTTTTTTTTTTTTGAGAAATGCTGTGACTTCGGAGCCACGCGCAATTCGCGCCGCACTTTAAGTAAGCACACGAAATATGTGTATTTCGCTATTGCAACGTTATAATGGGGCGTTGGACGCAGAATAACGCATTATGCAAATTGAAATTATATTAAATGCTATTGGTGTCGCGTTGGATCTTAATTGACAAAACGCAATCCTAGATGACATGATGTAATCACTCTTTTGATGTATCCTTATTTTTTACACACATTCGGTATCCACACTTCATGAGTCTTTTATGGAAAAGTTTGAGTTCTTGGCAGATATTACAAACTGATCGTGGGCACTTTATACACATAGTTTTCCCTGTGCACCTCGTTTAAATAACGTAGAGGTATAAATATTAACAGATTCAGTCATCGCTGCGTTTCGTCTTCCTTTGCCTCGGGCTCTGTTTCGGCGTTCTTGGTGACTTATCTGTGACCAGCCAGGAAACAATATTACAAACATTTGTTTTGTGGATATGAAACTGCTTATGTGCAAGTAAAAACAAGAGTTAATTGCATACTTAGTCTGTTAAGGGTTTCCTTTGGCAGCCAATCGTAATCGACATTGTTGGGATTGGAAGTGCCCATTTCAACAATGGGTTTACGAGTTGTTGTGGATCGGGATTTACGACCAAAGGATGAGAGCAACTGTTGTCCTCCTACTAATGTCAACACAACGCAAGCAGCCAGGAACACGTACAAGAAGACGGTTTCGCCATCGAGTCCTTCATCCAACTCTACAATCTGGACAGTTTCATTGTACACAGCTTCACTGAAGCCAGCACCGTTCTGAAATGGTGAAATTGTCCTTATATTTATCTACATAGAAATGGTGGGGTAAACCTAAATGGAGGAAAGTAGAGAGCAGAATACTCACGGTATCTCTGTAGTTAAGGTTAATATTGAAGCCGAATGGCCGCCCAGCCAAGCTCTCCGATGGTATGAAGGAATAAGCCAAAGTTGCTTCGTGCTTGGGTTTAACAACTTTACTGTACGCAACAGTAGAAAAGTTTTGGATATAAAAGCTGAAGTCCATGGCATAACGGAATGAGGCATCCAGAGATTCCAATATGAAGTCAGTTTCACCCTTATTGGTGAATCCAACCAGTAACTCTACCAAATTTCCTGCTGGTAATTCTGAAAAAATATAACAAATGAACTACTGCTATAAAAACAAAATAGTTTGCACTCACTGCAGTCATATATTCTAATTACCTAATGTAGATACTCCATTATAAATTGGTTTAGTAAACAATATGGTTGTTTCCGCATCCACTGAAGCTGTGGTAGCCTCTTCTTCAGGTTCCTCATCAATCACCACCGAATTATCTTCACCTTCCACATCCACTATGTCATCGATGTTTTCATCCTCTTGAGCATATACTGGAAATGAAACAAACATATTTCTAACTTTGATCTAATACACTACTCCACACAATATGTGTGGTTGTAATGAAATTTCGTATACTCCAAACAATAAAACAAGACCCACATAGCAATAATCACGGTTTTACTCCAGCTTTGCTTAAATGTAAAACAAATTATTCTCGACTGACATTTGTTTCAAGATGCCTCACGTCTTAACCGCAAACTACCTTCCGCGAAACGTCAAGAAATAAAGATAGGAATACAACAAATTATGAATGAAAAATGGAGCTGTGCATATCGAAAGCTTAAGCGAGTACCGTTCAGTTATTATGTTCTAAGTAATACACGTTTGTGTGCGAAGAGAAATGCGAAAGTCGTCGCGGGTTTCCACACAATTTCCGGATACATATTTTCAAGTTTATTACCTGCATTTGCACTGAGGGCGAACGCCGACAATGCTATTAGTAGAAAAACGCTGAATTTCTTCATTTTAATAGACTATCTCGGAGATGACTATTCTGTTATGGATACCGATTTATTTGACTTCGTATCCTATCACTCCAACACTGACTCTACCATACGACGGATCGGCATAACGCGACCGCTACCATTGCCGCATGCTACGTGGAAGGCATGGGAGGACAACAGCGTAGTCGGCGTAGTCGTCAATTCGACAACGTGGAACATCAGCGTAATACTATACCACAGAGTAAAAAGTTCTGTAGAGGACCGACGCGCGGTTCATCACCGCAATTCACCATGGAGTCACAATCCATACCAAATCCATAAGATTGAAAACAGCGCGAATTTCCGGCAATGAAACCGTCTTCAATACTTTTATAAAGTATTATTAAAAGCTACTTATTGATAAACCTAGAAACTTTCTCATGACTTAAACTGCAATATATATCCATATTTGTAAATAAACCGAAAATAAATCCAACCTCTGATTCAAAATGCTTGTTTTCAAGAGATGGCAGAGCAGGCGTGCGCCGAGATCATTCAAGATGTATCAGCTGATTAACATATCGCAAATTGCCACTACATTTTGCCTCCGTGTGACATTTAAGTGCTTGTATACTTTTTGTTGATAACAACTAAAGCTTAAAGACGACGGCGAGTAGTTTATCTCAGATTGCTTAAGCTTAAACTGTCCCGTGCCACTGTGCGAGTGTGTCGCGAAGGTGTGTCATTGTTTATTATTATCAACATCTGTTTAACGACAATCGTTTGTGTCCGATTTAATTGTTAGAAAACGGGCATACGCCTTTTTTAAAAATATAAATCATGTTCAAAATATAGAGCTTTTGAAATCTTGACCCTTCAACCGTTGCCCGACAAGGCTACGGAGAACAATTGACTTATTTATTATAAGACACATAGCTGACAGAATCCACAGATCACTTCCAGGATGGATTTCGACGAGGAGTTTTTCGAGGAGGATAAAATGTTGGTTCCATGATTCTTTCAATTTCGATCAATGATATGCGTTAGGCTTTCTTTGCGATTTCAATGGCTTTGTTTTTTTCTCGTAACATGCACGTGTACACGCCACGGCGCGGTGGAACAGCTTAAGGAATTGTTCGCCTCTTTCGCCGGAGAACATCAGTCTTCTAATAGAGCCTCTTGTTACGGCTAATGATCATACACCAGGTCCAGTAACCACCGTGCCAATGGCTAATGTTGACTTGCACCAATCGGTCATGATGGAAGATCGCATGTATGCATCCTGATGTAAACTTAATTTGAATTTAATATATACTTTGTCTACTTTTCTCTTTGCGCATTCTTTCCTTAAATATCTGTTGTTTCCTTCAATGTCTACTGTCTCTTTATTCTTTCTTGCTATTCATACCTTTGGAACATAGACCAGATGTTGAACTGATTGCACAAGAGCAATCAGTTCCTCAGGTGTCCAACAATACGATGTAAGTGGTTTAAACATAACGTTGCGTTGAGCAGAACCTGCATAGATCTAGCTGTTTTCTCCAAAAAACTTACAAGTATTGAATTTAGTAAGAAAACTTACTAGTTTCATTCTTTAAACTAAACATTTAATTTTTGTAATCTTGTATTGCATATCCACCAGGTAAATTAGATTTATGTAAATATCCAAGAAATGTTGATGTTAATGTGCAGTATCAATAAGCTCTTTTGTATTTAGCTTAGTTGTGGCAATTGTGAACAACATTTGTATGCCTACATGTTGGATTACAATTGTATTTTATTTCTTGTAATGAACTATATCAAACTCATGCTTTGTATATAAAGCTTTTGCAATATATGATTTCAATTATTTTTATCTTGCTTATTAGATTTATGTACAATTCCTTTATATTTGCAATCATACTATTATGCTATGTACTCATGTGATGAGCTTCCACATGATGCACTTGATTGCATATTACAATATACACAGGGGCATGAGAATTACCTCAGGAAATGTGGTAATAGAAAAAGACAGCAACAATCTCATCGGTATAAGAATTGGAGGAGGTGCACCTCTGTGTCCGTGTTTGTACATTGTACAAATCTTCGATAACAAGCCTGCAGCCTTGGATGGAACACTACAATCGGGTGATGAATTAGTAGCAGTTAATGGTGCATCGGTGAAAGGGAAAACTAAAGTAGAGGTGGCAAAAATGATACAGTCATCTGATGCAAAAGTCAGCGTTAATTACAACAAACTGCATGCTGATCCAAAACAAGGCCGCACTCTTGATATTGCACTAAAGAAGGTTTGTATTTCACAGTTGAAAATAAAATAGATAATACTATAAATTTGTGGTAAATTATGTACTAAGAGAGAGAACTGTGAATTATTGCAGGTCAAGCACAGATTAGTGGAAGGAATGGGCAGTGCAACAGCAGATGCACTGGGTCTGTCCCGAGCACTTCTGTTTAATGATGCACTCGTTCAGAAATTAATGGGGTTGCAACGGATAGAAATTATATACAGAGGACTGGTGGCTCATGCTAAGTCAAACTTACATGCCTTTTTTGACTTGATACAAATATATAAAGGTCTTCTACAACATTCTAAGGTGATATATCATAGTAGTTCTGCTTCTAACAGATTATTGCTTTTCAGTTTTCGGAGATACGTTCGCAGCGATTGGAGTAAGAGAGCCGCAACCCCGCGCCAGCGAGGCATTCAGGCAATTTGGCGAACAACACAGACAGATGGAGAAGTTTGGAATGTGCATGCTGAAAAGCTTGAAACCTATTCTAAGTGATTTGGGCACATATTTGCATAAAGCCATTCCCGATACGCGATTGACCATAAGCAAATACGCCGATGCAAAGTTCGAGTACTTATCGTACTGTTTGAAAGTAAAGGAGCTCGATGATGAGGAGAAGAGTTATGCAGATTTGCAGGAACCTCTTTATCGAGTGGAAACAGGCAATTACGAGTACCGATTAGTTCTCCGATGTCAAGAACAAGCGCGAGCGAGATTTGCGAAGCTGCGGTCCGATGTTCTTGTAAAGTTAGAGTTACTTGACAACAAACACGTTCAGGATGTTGTGTGGCAATTGCAGAAATACGCCACGGGGTTGGCAAAGTATTACTCGAACGCGGAAGAACTTCTGTCAGCAATAACTCTCTTCCCAGTAGAAGTGGATCTTTCACATTCAGCATTCCAGTACAAATCGACGGGACCGCAAACGATCACTGATGACGATGATATCGATGAATATGAGTCGGAAGAGAAAGCAAGCGCAAGTGACGAACTTCTCATTGACACACAAAACTATCCTCTCATTACGCCAGGAACCGAGAATTAGTTGGATTCCTGTCATGAGTTACAGTGAGAGTCTTGAACAATATTCATAAAGCAGCCATCAACTCGCGAAGAATCTACTCACTTATGTCTGTATTTACATGCATTTATTGTTTACAAGATTTACGTTAGTCATGTTGACCCCATACCGCAATGTTCTAGTCAAAGCAATGGACCATTATCCCAAAGAATTGAGTACCTTTATTGCTGTAACGTCAAGAACTAGTCCAGTTCATTTCTTTTCGAGTTTGCGACTGGACTAATAGCGATGATAGTTTATAATTGTACTACGAGTAATTGTGTACATAAATTGCACATGTTTCAGATTTATATGTGTCGTGTATGTATGTCATATTTTACCAGACACTAACTGCAGCATTCCTAATAAGAGAATTTTATATATAAAACTTCTAATTTTAAAAAGAAGCCTGTAGTATTACGTACTCTGACAAATATCTATATTTGTGAAATTACATTATTAAAAAAAACAACATTATTAAATAATGTTCATAAAAAATATGCCTCTATTATTTCTGGTCAGTCCTGCAAAGCTGATATATATAAGATTTAATTCTCATAAATGCAACATATCAATAGTGGCAGGTCTACGTTTGGAAGTCGGATATATTCCAGTTATCTATAGAAACGCGGAAAAGAAATCCATATTCTACCGTATCCCAAGCGTTCCATTATATGAAATAAAATGTTGACAGAGAATTTTGTACACTTCAAAGAGAAGCATAGATAAGGCCGTTGTGAAAATTAAATTTGCTTGCAGATTTAGATTCATTTCGTAAATGCATTATTCCTGTGTGGCGAACAATTGGCACGTTTGTTAAATACTCTGCGAATTGTGTAGAACGCATCCGGTAGGGCACAGTGGATTTTGTTGAGTATTTTGGCTTCACGTAAAATGATTAACTCAAACACATCAATCCACGAAAGTTCCACTCGGAATTACATTAGTCCTGGTACAATACTCATTTGCAATAACTGTGTATATACCATTTTAAAAGTGCAAAATTTATTTTTATTCGACGAGCAGACACTTATAGCTGGCAGCACCGCACTTCCGGTTCCTGCCCGCAATCGTGCAAGATTGTGCGCGGCCATGCGCGAGTAATAGCGTCGGGTGGCGTCCACGGTCCAAGTAGCGTCACTACATTCGTCCTACTCGAGGTAAGTGGTCCTGTTATAATCCATTTTTGCCATTATCTTAAAAACCCATCGAAAGCTTGATTAATATCGGTCTTAATGTTGAAAACCTCGCCAAGTGATTAGATGAAATAGTTTTGTCAATGCGTATTCGGTAAAGTCAGAATAAGCCGCCGTACAAGTGTTTATTTTGTGACCGCGCATTCTAACAGTAACGCGGTACACAAGAATTGTTTGCATTCGAATTGATTTGTAGGTCTGCAATACTTTTGCTAATCTTTAAAATGCAATAGACAATTTTTATGTAACACGATTATTGGTACTCAAATCATATCTGACTCGTGGCTGCTTTTCCGTTACTACCTAATTGACGTTGCATCACGAAAATGGCCGACGCACATTACATTCGCCTTTTTCCTTGAGAAGTGAATGAAAACCGACGCGATTAGCAAAGTATTGTAACTCTTGTGTTGATTACCTTCCGCCTGTAGTGGTTAGAAGGTGGGTAACGTAAAGTTCGGATCAAATTGCCGTGTGCACACGCTTCTATTAATACACCAAGCGCAACAAAAGTTACACGACTCGGCGCCGCACCGGCTATCGATTTTGCACTCGGACGGAATATGTACTTGTACACTCATATTACATTTCTACAGACCATAGTACACTTTCTCGATTTTTTTTTCAAATCTAAACTAGCTGTAAATGCAATTAAACGAGTTTGCCGCGTAAATTTTAATTCTACCAAATATTTTACCATTTGAATAATAAAACCGTGTAATTTGTAATTTTCAAAATTATTTGTATTAATGGGCATTATTTTGATTCCAGTACTGTTCCATTCCCATCAAAATGGCAGATAACGATGATCTCTTAGATTATGAAGATGAGGAACAGACTGAGCAGGTGGTAGACGGAAGTGGAGATGTACCTGCTAAGAAGGAAGTAAAAGGAACCTACGTGTCCATCCACAGTAGTGGATTCAGAGATTTCCTACTCAAGCCGGAAATCTTGCGCGCTATTGTTGACTGCGGTTTCGAACATCCATCTGAAGGTACAATTATTTCTATCAGCCTACGCAAGTGCTTATTAAGCTAAAAGATATGATTGATATACTTTGATATGATATTATTAGAGGCACTTGAGATAAAATGATGATATTTTGATAGGGACAACAGATTTTCTGTGAATGATTTATCTATTCTGATGAAATATCAAAATCCGACAGTGTATGTATTGATTTTAAGTGTGAATCTAATAAGGTTTCATAATTGTTACAGTTCAACATGAATGTATTCCCCAAGCCGTACTTGGCATGGACATTCTGTGTCAAGCAAAATCTGGAATGGGGAAAACAGCAGTATTTGTATTGGCGACTCTACAACAATTGGAATTAACTGAAAATCAAGTATATGTACTTGTCATGTGTCACACAAGGGAACTCGCATTCCAAATTAGCAAAGAGTACGAAAGGTTCAGCAAGTACATGTCCCACGTTAAGGTGAATATAATCGTTTTGAAAACCAAACAAATTATATTTGTAAAATATACGAATTATTCGAGTTTTGATTTTATAATGAATCTTCAAATGATGCGCACCTATCTGAGCCAAAATGACGACATTTTTTACCACCACTCATAACTGATGAAGATTCTAAATTACTCGAGTTTGACCAATAAATTAATCCGATGAGATAGAATCAGTTTTACTAAGCAATGTACTATTATTACAGGTTGGGGTATTCTTTGGTGGCCTACCTATCCAAAAAGACGAAGAAGTATTGAAGAATACCTGTCCCCACATTGTTGTGGGTACCCCCGGACGCATCCTTGCGCTCGTTCGAAACAAGAAGCTCAACCTCAAGCACTTGAAACACTTTATTCTTGACGAGTGCGACAAAATGCTCGAACTGCTAGGTATGTAACTGTAACTAACTCGTATTGAAATCATGATGATTCCAGAAGATGTTTATCAGTGATAAATAATATTTACGTCGGTCATGATTGCAGATATGCGCAGGGACGTTCAGGAAATATTCAGAAGCACGCCACATAGTAAACAAGTCATGATGTTCAGCGCCACATTGTCTAAGGAGATACGACCTGTCTGCAAGAAATTCATGCAAGATGTAATTAGACACTCTTCCTCTTCACTCCGATCTTCGATTGCTTCTACTTCGTTGGCCCTGTATTCATACCCAGGACAAACCTCAGAACATACTCTAAGTATCGGCGCACCCGCGGGTTAGGGCTAGTTAGAGGACATCACAGAGAAATCAGTATCTGAAAAAGCCTCTCGATGTCGTTGGATTCTCATGCAATCAAGCTCTGCACTCAAAGATGATGAGTTGCTGCTGAGGCATGACGATCTGCTCAAAAGAGGAACAGAGTCCGAACTCGGTTTTCAAATTCGTCAAGATGTTATTGGCCATGACGCTCTCTTCACAAAGCATTCTTGCGAAGTTTTGTTTCCGGTCTTTGTCGTTGAGAATCTTTTACATCGTAATCGAGAATAAGCGCTAAACCATAGTCAGGGAGTCGAAGTATTACGAGGGGAGGGTCGGGTGGAAAGCCATATAAGCACAATGGTCAGACGGGATAAATATTTTTTCCGAATTAAAACCCCGGAATACATTTGGTTGGGAGGGGGGCCAAGAAGACATGAAGACATCCTGAAGACAGAAGAGCGCAAGAAAGAAGATGCAAGAGGATACTCGGGATAATGGGATTAGATAGGACGAAGTCGCGTGATGGATGCATTGCCGCATACATTGCGAAACTCGCGGTTAAATCATAACTAAAAACAACAGATTGCACACAATTTTTTTGAAACGAGTTAATGGAGGTCAATAGTTTACTATAAAAATTGCGTTCATGGCCAATATTGAGTCGATTAGTATCAGTGACCTACAACGCCAATGGATGTGTCGTCAGTAGTCGAATCATGTCCACTCACGTGTGGAGGCACTGTGCGTCCATCGAGATTTGTGCATCGTGAGCCGCGAGTTTTTGTTAGTCGCGATCTTAGAGAAAAAGAAATCACAGAGGTCGTAAATTTTGTGATATACGAGCACACCAAGAATAATGAAGGCCAATTCTGGACATATTATCAATGTGTCCCAGAATTTGGGGGAGAAGAAATTTGGCTTCGAGTGGCCAGTGGATGTGTGACCGATCATGGGTGCGCCATTTATTCTGTTGGGGTGACTGCTGAATTTTCATTGTTGGCACTACCCTGAGATGGAAGTCGCCGGACCGTATGTAACCAGTATGACTAATCCGATCGAGATTAAGTGCAAGAAATATGAGGGCTTCAGTGAAATAATTCCAAAATCATACTCCTACTTTAAATATAGGACTTTTCTAGTTCTTATGAGTAGAATAATCTTGATACTTCCTACAAAGTTGCACACATTATTTCTGTGCCTACGAAAGTGAATTTGTTGGAAATCAGTTGTATGAGTTAAAAATTCTTTCGCTGTGCATTTTCACTTTAAAAGTCAAATATTTTCTTTTCATATTCGAGTTCTGCCTCTTATTTGTATTCTATAATGCAGTCTGGCCCAAACCAGTTATTAGAAGAGGTCCCAGAGTGGTACCATGATTTTAAAGTAGGGCATATCATCTTACAAGACAACATTCTTTGCGCAGCCTATGGAAGTCTACGTCGACGATGAAGCAAAGCTCACGTTGCACGGTCTTCAGCAGCATTATGTGAAACTTAAGGAGAATGAGAAGAACAAGAAGCTATTTGAACTTCTCGATGTTCTTGAATTCAATCAGGTTTGTTTATATGTTCCGGAAATGTTTTATTTATTCTCTGTGCAAGTGGATTGTAGTGGTAAGCTGTCTGTTATCGCTAATCTTGCTTCATTCACGAGTAAGCTGACACATCCTTTTTCCTAGGTTGTCATTTTTGTAAAATCGGTACAACGATGCATGGCGTTAGCACAGCTGTTGACCGAACAAAACTTTCCCGCCATCGGTATCCACAGAGGTATGACACAAGAAGAAAGATTATCGAGGTACCAACAGTTCAAGGATTTCCAAAAGGTGTGTATGCCCTGTACATATTGACAAATTTCCATTCTGTCATTCTGGACGTGATATTATAATTGGTTATTATTTGTTACAGCGAATTCTCGTAGCAACAAATTTGTTTGGTCGCGGTATGGACATTGAACGCGTGAATATTGTATTTAACTACGATATGCCGGAAGACTCCGATACATACTTGCACAGAGTAGCCAGAGCCGGACGTTTTGGTACAAAAGTGCGTATCCACCATGATAACCACCCATAGCGTAGATTTTAGTAGTGTGAATACTTACTGAATTCCTACATTTTACAGGGTCTCGCTATTACGTTAGTGAGTGATGAAAGCGATGCCAAAATCTTAAATGACGTACAAGAAAGATTCGACGTTAACATAACCGAACTCCCAGACGAGATAGACTTAGCTTCGTACAGTGAGTAGCTTTTGGAACTTTAGTCGAATTGAATGACAAGTGATATCAACCTCCGTAGAATTGTGTGCAAATATTCTATTGTCTTTACAGTTGAAGGCCGATAAACACCCATATCCAAAAAACGCCGTTCCCAATCTGGAAGGATTGACTTATAAGTGTCGTAAAGCAACACCACAAATGTACACTTTCTTTGTGTACGCATATAAAACACAAACGATGTTTTGTATTCGTTTAGTTTCCCTTTTCACTGATCTGACGAAGCAAGGATAGTTAGCGAAGTTACGTAATCATAGCGGTGTTCTTAAGTAAGGTCTCCAATAAACAGCAATGAGTGAATGTACAATACTATTTAAATTTTATTCCATTGTAGTGGATAAGTATTATGTATGATAGGTTGACTGTATCACGACTTGTGTAAATGAAATAAATTGATATCTTTTCTTATAATTATTGTTTTATCCTTTCACAACCGACTGGTCTTGGAACACTTCATTATGTATAAAAACAATATTTAAGTCTTTCACGCGAGCCACTCTGAAATAATGTACACACGAATTTTATTTTGCTCTTGGTTTATTTAAAGTCTTATTGCTGCCTTGACTACCCCCCCGTCCAAGTGGTGCTGGTCCTCTACCTCCACGTCCAAAAGCACCTGCAGTAAAAGAACACAAGTGGAATGTGCATCCGCAGTTTGTACAGATATTAAGAATTGGAGCAATTCTGATGCCATTGTTTTATAGTCGTGCAAAATTTGTGTGTTTAATACAGGAATCAGTGCAGTATTTAGTGCAAAACTTTGCTTGATACCTCGTCCACCACCTCTACCGCGTTGACCCTGTCCTCTTCCTTTCATTTCTCCACGGCCCCTTGACTTCAATTGGACGTCCTCTTTCACCATATCAATAACTTCATCCGGTATTCTAAGATACTTGATTGTACTACCTCGTATGTAACATTCCGGCATACGCCAAAACTTGTCGCCATCCTGTAAACGAGAATGAGTGTGGTAATATCATTTAACCGATTAAATGAGTACTATAAATGATCTGCATCATATTACCCTTGAGGTGCAAATAACCTCTCTGAGGTTTATGTTCATCCAGCTATCACAGCTCACCAGGTGCCCATTGTAAGTTTCCCCATTCTTTAATTCCACCAGCTGTATTGGGAATGAAAAGAAATACATTAATAACTTGATATCTGCAGTAGTTTTGTAAATCAAGTGTAAATCAAGTTTATACCATGGGGTGGTTTTGGGCTGTCCTTAACAATGACAGTGGCAACTGAAAACAATTCGAATGAAGTATAAATGTCCGATTATATGCAGATTCTTATATTATGATGCAGTAGTGTTACATACCATTTTCGGAAGATTATTGTATAATCTTATTATTACTTTCTACAGCGTTCCACAAATAATTCGCTCACTCTGTATCACGTCAAAACAAGCGTTCCCGGCACAGTGCAGCACAGCCTACCTAACGTATTTAATGGAGACTCGGTGTCAGCACCGTCGGTATAATTTGATCTTGGCAAATATCTTGTTCCCAGAAGACGACGCTTACGACAATACGACGTGTCAGCAGCGGTGTAACTGTGAAACTGCGAAGGATAGGGAGTGATAGGGAGAGAGGCGAGAGCCACAGAGCAGGTTGAGTTGGGGCGAGTGGTCAGACGCACGGACCTGTCAGTGGTGTTGCTTTAACAATTGTGATATATTTGTTTCTCCAAGTTAATTAAAGCGTCAATCGACCATAACACCATGCATCAAGCATACGTCAAGAATTTAATATTAAATATTCACGTGCAGATTGAATCTCTGGCTGCTTATGGTAAGTTTTCTGCAAACTTTTAGGGGATTTGACACGCTGATTACCAGCATTGTTATCATACCTTTGTTATGATTACTGCATATCTGTATATGATTGATCCAATGTTTTAGATGACAACCTTCTAATTGGAACTAGAGAGGGCCACCTTTTAATGTACAATGTCCCATCAGTATTCGACGATAGTCACAAATTAGAATTGCTGAGGCATAGCAAAAATTTTAATAAGAAACGGATCACCCAAATTGATGTTGTACCGGAATACAATTTGTTGATTCTTTTAACAGGTTGGTTTCACAAGGTCACTTCTGTCTCAAGTAAAAGGAAGGGAGAATCAAGTAGGAAAGTAACAAGCTTCTTTTGTCGTCTTGTACAATACAGATAACATAGTCTGCGTCCATGACCTGAACTCTCCGAATTTCCAACAAATATGCCAATTGCCAAAAACCAGAGGTGCAACATTGTTCACTCTGGATGTGAAATTAGCCCAGAGCTTGACCGGCAAAAAGAATACTGTTGTCCGCTTGTGTGTGGCTGTAAAACGTAAACTGCAGTTATATTACTGGAAAGATAAAAAGTTTGAAGAACTTAGCGATGTGGAGTTGTCTGTACCTGATATACCACGTGAACTATCATGGTAGATTTGTGATAAATACAATGCAATTATACAATCTTTTATGTGAAATCTGCTGCATGATTAAAATTCAAGGTGTGGCGAATCATTGATATTGGGGTTTCGTGGTTTGTCATATTCCATTATGGGCTTAAACGGCAAGAGCAAAGAATTGTTTCCTACAGGCAAGTTACCAGATCCAAGCATAACAAAATTATCCGACAATTCATTTGTATTGGGCAAGGACTCCCAATCGGTTATCATGGATACGAAAGGGGAATTAATCCAAAATAATCCTGTAAAATGGTCAGACACATCAACAGCAGTGGGTATGTATCACAATCAATATTCTTGCTCAACCTGATGCTTAGGTGAAATGAATCCTTACAGCATGGGACGATCCGTATTTACTTGGCATCATACATGACAAATTGGAAGTGTATACCTTGGAGGGGTGCCTACACATTCAAACAATACCAGATTTGAATAAAGCCAGGTTGATATGCAGATGGTGTCAAGGAAAGGTTTTTGTTGCATCCATGAGCCATATATGGTGCGTACAAGCAGTTGACACCACACAGCAGATCAGAACATTACTGGAACAAAACCAATTTCAGTTAGCACTCAAATTGACTGTGAGTTCAAGATCTTAGTTGCATCTTGATAGTTTGGTATTTATGGGAAAGTTAATTTCTATTCATTTCAGAGCTTGTCAGATATAACTGAAGAAGACAAGACTAAACAAACATATAAAATACAGACACTTTATGCCCATCATCTGTTTTACAATAAAAAGTTCCAAGAAGCTATGGATCTGTTCCTTACATTGGGTACTGACCCGTACGAAGTGATCAGGCTCTTTCCTGATTTAGTTACACCATCAACAAATGCAGCCGATGTTAATGATCCAGCACCCACTTTACCAAAGTTACAAGATATTGATTTAGAGAAAGGTTTGCGTGCACTAATAGTATTTCTTACGGAAGTTAGGCATAAGCTAATGGGCGAACCGAAAGGAAAAGATGCAGAGGGTGAGAAGAATAAGTCTGTGATGGATGGGGAGAAGAATATTACAGCAGTTGCTACAGAACAGCTTTTGAAAATAATTGACACCACACTACTCAAATGTTATTTACAGGTGCCTATTAATTCAATTTGTGCACCGGAAGTAAATGAATCTTATATTCATTATTACCTGAATCTAATTGAATTTTAGACTAACGATGCATTAGTCGCGCCATTGCTTCGCTTGAACCACTGTCATTTAGCAGAAGCAGAAAAAACTTTGCTAATGCATCAGAAATATTCTGAGCTTATAATTTTGTATCAAACGAAAGGACAACATAAGAAAGCATTGGAGCTCCTTGAGAAATACTCCAAAGAAAGTGATCCTAGTTTGAAGGGGACTGAGCGAACAATACAGTATTTACAGCTCCTTGGTAAAAATCATATGGATCTAATCTTAAAGTTCGCCGGTTGGGTATTGAATGAAGATCCGGAACAAGGGTTGCGAATCTTTATGGAGGACACGCAGGTAGTTATCTTTATTGACTTCCCAGATTATTGTAATCACATACAATACAGTGTACCTTTTACAATTTTGTTTCAGGAAGTGGAACAGTTACCAAGACCAAAGGTGCTTGATTACTTGCTGCGTTGTCATAAAGATTTAGCGATAAAGTATTTGGAGCATGTGGTCCACGTTTGGCTAGATACGAATTCATTGTATCACAATATTTTAATTTATCAATATCGAGAGAAATGTTTGGCTGCAATGAGTGCCGATGCGTCCCCTGGGGAGAAGGAAACAGCCCAGCATATTCGGCAGAAGTTGCAACAGTTTTTGGAGAAATCTGTGGATTATACACCAGAAACAATTCTAGTGCATTTCTTGACGGACCATTTGTTCGAAGAACGTGCGATCATACTCGGCAGACTTGGTCATCATCAACAGGCCATATCAATATACATTAACCTGTTGAATGATATACCGCGAGCTATCGAATACTGCAATAACATATACACAAAATATCAAAGTAAGTGCTTGTTTGCAAGTATCAATAATCTCTTTACAAATTCATGCAACTGCATTCTATCCTCAAGATGCAAGCAGTGCGGAAAAGCAAAAGCACACAGACGGTGCCGACGAAGTCTACGTTATGCTTATTCAGCAACTACTGAAACCCGATAGCGAAGGAGTTTTAATGTCAGGTAAAAATATCTGTTATACCAGTTCCCTGCAACGTGCGTATCTCAAACAATTTTGATTACATTAACATTTCTCCCTACCGTACTGTATACAGGCACTAATACAGAAATTCAACGACTGGCGCAGCCGGATTTGGAAATGGGACTGCAATTACTCGAGGAGCACGCATCGAAAATAAATCCCTTGAAGGTACTAAACGTCTTACCACAGACGGTTCCCATTGGTAGAATAAAACACTTCCTGGAAGTAAGTCTGCAAGACAAAATAAACACGAGGCGAACGATCCAAGTTTTGAAAGGATTGTTGAACGCGGAGCATCTGCAAGTACAGGAACAGCGGATGCATTACGAATCGCAAAGCGTTTTGATGACGGAATTTAATATATGTCCAGTTTGTAAAAAGAGATTCGGTAACCAAAGGTAAGTACTTTTACAGAAAAGTGTGATTGATTCTAAGTACAGCATTAAACGATTTGATACTTAAGGGGTCATATATGCCAGACACGTCATGAAATAAGTAAAGGTTTGTTAATTTATTGTCCTATTAATACATCCTGTTATTAAGTTTCTATCATGTGTCCGTTATTGTACATACTTTGAAGTATTTTCTCCGAAAAATACAAATAAATAACTAGGTTATGTACGACGTAACTGGCATCGTCTTAATTCAAATTGCAACATGCGGTGGTCAATGTATCTTGGTCAATTGTTATCCAAAAAAAATATAAAAAATTGAGCGTGAACTAGACACAGAAAACTAGTCCTCAACGAGCCAGAATATTTTTTTTCTTTTTTTTCACAAAGTTACACGCGAAAAAGTCACCAATTTCGTAGGAACACTTAGAAATAATGACATTTTCGCGTGTAACTTTGTGAAAAAAAAGAAAAAAAATATTCTGGCTCGTTGAGGACTAGTTTTCTGTGTCTAGTTCACGCTCAATTTTTTATATTTTTTTTGGATAACAATTGACCAAGATACATTGACCACCGCATGTTGCAATTTGAATTAAGACGATGCCAGTTACGTCGTACATAACCTAGTTATTTATTTGTATTTTTCGGAGAAAATACTTCAAAGTATGTACAATAACGGACACATGATAGAAACTTAATAACAGGATGTATTAATAGGACAATAAATTAACAAACCTTTACTTATTTCATGACGTGCCTGGCATATATGACCCCTTAAAGTAATGTGATATTTCTTTCCAGTGCATTTGCAAGATATCCGAGTGGAGACATTGTGCATTTCTCTTGTCAAGATAAGAAAGCATAAGTCGCATATGGTATATATCTATTAGCGATAAGAATTGTACTGTAATACTGGGATGTAATTCTACGAATGTGTATATAAATTTCACCTTTCATACAGAAACGAAAATAAATGCCCGTCCTTGATTTACAGACATATCTCACGAACTTGCAATGTGCTTTTGTATTTTATAGATAAATACACGAATATGTGCTTACAACCTTATACAATACTTTTTAATGAATTTAACAAGTTTCTTTTATATTAAAAGTACGGTTCCCGGTGCACATTTGCAATTCACAGTTTATGGCGTGATAGAGTAGCTATCTTTGAATTCCTATATCGTTCGAAGCATACTCCGTAATATTTAATTGATCATTGCTGAGTAATAACTACGCACACACAAACTACTTGCAAATAGTAAAAGTGAAAAACAAAAGCTTTAAGCAATAAAGAGTAATAAGAGAGGATGGGGCGTGCCCGGTCCAGAAAATGGGTAAACGGGACCGATGATGTCATACACTGTCGTGTATTCCTCCGCCAGCAACTATACGAAAGGTTACTTTACAGTGCGCGAGTGGGTATACGCCCGCGAACACCCACGATTCAAATTCATTCTTAAATTGCTGTCAATTTCTCGCCAGAACTATGCACAGTTGATTAATCGATTGGAAGTATTTTTAACGACGTGTTTCACTGCAATTGGAACGATTGTTAAACACAGAAGAAAAATATGTTAACATTAAACACACAGTAGCATATACCTCAGTCAAAAGGTTGCGACACAGTTCATATGACAGGGAATGCATAAGAATTGCAGTATTTTTCTGTCTTTCAAATATAACAGATATATCTAATCCTCGTATTTGGAGCATTCGGGGATTATTTATATTACTTATGCCAACAACTACCAATTGACATAGTCGTATAGTACATTGCGCCAGGCTTTATTTCCCTGTCGGCTTCCCCGCAGCGATCGCGGCTGAATAAATAAAATGTGAATCACAACAATAAAGAGCATATAAATATGAGTTAACCGCAGCTAAGACGCGCAAATCAGAGTTTCGCAAGTGGTAATTTCTATCGGCAACCATCGCTGCAGGTATTAAGCAATAGCCGGGAGCATCGGATTGCGCAAAGAAAGTGTGATTGACGCATAAAAGGATGAGGAATAAATGCGCAGATAGGGCTGTTTCGGTTTTCGGCGCGGCGCGGCGCGTAGGATACGGTGGGACATATCGGCGTATCGGCAGCTCCGAGGATTCGCCGAGCGAGTCGAGGGACTAGCTTGGCCGGCGTAGGTTGACGCCGTCTGCGCTCAGTCAGTTGCGCGCCGGTCGAGTGTGTGGACAGGTTTGTGTGGATCGTTATTGGTGGTTTTTAGTGTACCCCGGCTGGATTTTATGCGAGTCCTGGGATAAAACTGTATCACGGGCTATCCTTTCGAGAAGGTGAGTCCACGAAAACGTTGCCTTCCTGTTGGAAAACCGGCGAGCGACCGGACTTTGCGATCGGCCCTCCCGTGACGGGTAAGACTTTAACAGATAAAAATGGCGTGTGTGTGCCGCCTTACTTTCTTGGATATGTTGCGCTTAAAGGGCGCCGCTCCTCGCAACTGGCCTCCGCCGAGCACTGGCACGGCCACGTCTCTCCCGGCCATCTATGCTCGAGGCCGCTCGAGCACTCCGGCAATTATGCCCGCGCGTAATATTCCCCTAATGCGGCATCGATTCGCGGAAGGTGTCCCGCTCCGCAATCGCCCCGAGACAGCCCAGTTTATCCGCCTCCACCCGGCGATCGACGATCTCCTCTCCTTCCTGCTTCAGTTCCTCCAGGCCCTCGCGCAAGCAGCGAACGGACCTCATTCCTCATTTTCGCCAAGTCTTCCAGCCCCCGCGCGGTGCCTGCCCTCGTCCCCCGGCACCGAGCGAGAGAGCGACATTCTCAAAAGCCGGATGACTCGCAGAAGAGAGTGAATCGCCCGCTAGATTGGGAAGGCACCTTTAATTTCCGCCGTCGAGAGCTCCGTCCCCTCAATTGGTTTTGTTCACCTGTCAAGACGCCCTATCTGTCGGTGACCTAATTCCTCGCTCCCACTGAAAATCCTCTCGGGCATTGTGTTTAACGGGTCGCCTCGATACGCGCTAGCACCATCGCCACCCGACTTCCCGTCTGTGCCCTCCCTCCCTCCCGCCCGGCCACCGCTCGCTTTACCTTTACACGCGAGCCGCGACGATTTTTATCGCGTCTTTAAATACACCGAGGAGAGGAGAGGAGACTCGCCCGCTCGGCAAGTTATCGCTGGTAGGAGAGCGGCTCTGGTTGGAGGGTGGTGGTGCAGGGAACGTTGACGAAGGTAGTATACTCTCTTCCTCCTGCGCCTCGAAACACTCCCATCGGCCTTGTCAAAATCACTCCTCTTGCAGATTCCACTGGGGTCTGGGACTCGCCGCGCCGGCCGAGCAAGAGCCTCCTTGGCAAGTGTTGATAATGACTCGAGCGGAATCTCACGTATGCGTTGGCTGGGCAGGATCGAGTTTAGTGGTCCGCGGAGGTGCGAGCTGGCCGGATTACGTGGTGCGGGCCGGGCGGGTGCACATTTTCAGCTGATAGGAGTGACATTTGTCAAGATAGCGTCGAGCGTTATACAATACACTTGGTAGAGGCCTCCTATCTCGGCCGGCGTACTCGAGGCTGCCGCGAGGAACGCGCTCCCCGTCCGCGATATTATATAATTCATTAACAATATTTCACCCCACTGGCTGGTACCCTCACTCAGCCAGTGCCACCGGCGTGCTTAATTACACTCGGAGCAGCAGCCTCGTGTGCGCTGGAGCGAGCGGCTAGCTTTTTTCAAGTCTATTCTCGGAACGATCCCATTTATTCGCGCGAGAGCCTGTAGCCTCTTTCCGCCCAGTGTGTCCCGAGTTCCGGCTGCGAGAGTCCGAGCGACTTCCGAGACGGCCAGTTCCCAGGAAATTGAGCCGGTAATTTGGCTCTCTATCTCTCTCGGGGGCTATTAGCCAGCCTGACCCGTTCGCCTTGCGACAGTATTTAATGAGCCAATCGACACACAATTCCTCGGAGGGGGGGACGGGCTATCCTAACAAGCTGTATGATTCTCTAATCGGTTACGTCGTTATAGATTGGCAGCGGCCCGGTGTGTACCCCGGCGAGATTTCGTCAGAGTTGCGGATTCGGCGATGACTCACTGGCAAAAACGAGAGGACCGCTATTAAGTCCGCTCTTGGTTCGTTTACCTCTTCTGGGACGAGCGTGTTCCTCCAGAGTGCGTTCTACCTGTACAGCTGCTGATCCTCCTTTCAATTACACCGCCGCCGTTGTCATTAGCGTATCCGGCGAGCGGCGTCGGCGCCGCGGCGACTGCCAACTGTCAAAACGCGTGAGCGTCACGGAGTAACGGAAACAAGAGTCAGTGATGGTCACGCGAGTGACTGCATTTCCACGGCTCGCCGGCATGAATTGAAGTAGCGCAATCGATAGGTAGACTGCTTCCCACTGATACGCGCCCGACACGTCCTCAGTCGCGCGTTCACGGCGATTTGGGGTCACCAGTTCCTCGGAGAGAGAGAGGAGTGTGCCGATGAAATTGACGGTTTACCGCTAGCTCAGTGAATGGACCCGTTGTCTCCGCCGAGTAACACATCCGTTATCCAATGGCCAGGAATAGCCGGACGAAAGTCCCACTGCATACATAGACATGATGTAAGCGCATTAAAAAGCATAACCGCTGCGCCGGTGATTGACTGTCGCGCGGAAAATTGGCCAGATTTGCGCTAAATGCACATTTGCATTCCCGGCCCTTGCAGATTCATCGCTTCCTCATTTGACACTAAAAAAATATAATTAACAATGTATACATATATTCTACCAATCAATTGTAAATCTAGATGCAAGTGATTATTGTCTCTCTCGGCGTCTGGTTAGTTGCTCTAATATCACAGTCAATAGTCGAAGGCGGGCGAGATTCAAGGTCTGATTTCGATCAAACAACATCATTAATTCCCCATGGCTCCGTGTTTACAGTTACGTCACCGTCGCCGCGCGTCCTCTTGGGCGTGCACGTCTTCGGCATATATTGAATACATTACTGCCAGCCCGGCAGATTCTTCCGGAATGCAGTCGCGTCGGCACTCGAATTTCTAATGAGACCGGGAAAATGATTCACGTGCGCTCACGTGACTAGAGGAATTCTGCGCGCTTCCATAATAACCCGTCGGTGCACACTCGAAAGGGGCATTTAAACGGCGCGGAGGGCGGGGTAATTAATATGGGCGAGTGTGGGTCGGCATCCCGGGAGATAATTAGAATTACTAATAAGATTAGCTGCCCTCTTTAAATGACTACCAGGAGCCTGCTGCGTGTCCCACTTGGCTGACTCTCCTGCATCAGTTAGCCGGACGTAAATTGTAGTTACACTGGAGTGTGCTTTTACCATTGCAAAGCACTCGGCCGAAATGATTACGCGTTATTCCAATTATTGCTTTAAGTGTTATTGGAAAGCATCCGTGGTTACTGGCCGCACGAAAAGGAATTACAGACCCGCAATCGGAACAGAGTATTTAAACAGAGAGCACTTTTCATATCACGGACTAGAATACAACTTGTAATACTTGGTAGATTATATTTTTAGAACTGCGCAATGAGCTTTCCGTGGAATTCGACGAGCTTCCTATAGTTTCATTTGTCGGAAGTATAAGAATAAATTTACCAGATTGAGTCACATACATTAAACAGGTCTCCAACTGTGCGATCTTGAATGAACCCGTATCGATATCAGGCGTTTCGCTCTGCGGCAAAGCGGTGACTATAACTACGATTAGATTCTAAATATATCGGAGACGTAAGGTAGTTGATATTCATCAGTTCGATTATTCGCAGCAAATAGGCGCGCGCGCGCGGCGACGAGCCTGTGGGATAAGTCTGGCGGTGCATGGCGCTAAGTTACATGTACCAAGAAATTCTGCCCATTCCCCGCTAGGACGTGGTGTCGTCGTCTCCCGCATTCTAAAATAAGCGCCGTCCGATCCAATGAGGCAAATGGAGCATAAATATAGGCTTCCTGGCTCGCGATCATTTCCGCCGCTCCAACTCGGAAGTAGATTCTTTGCCTCCTCTCGCCCCGGCCCAATGCGCGATCCCGCGTAATTATACACACCTTACGCCAGTTACCGCTTTGCGTGCACGATAATTGACGTATCAGATGCGGACTTACCGCATTAACGGGGGAAAATCTTCCGGTTTATATCTGGAATATCGCGGCGATCCTCCGGCGGGGTCAGCGGCGGGACACTTTGTCGGAATATCGGATTACGGATACACGCTCGGAGGCAGTGCGACATTGCATTATAATATTATGACACCTTATGGACAGGCATATAGAATAGCGCTGCGAGCGTGTGCGTATTGGCACTGAGTCGATCTGGCCATCTCTCTCTTTCTCATTCCCCGGCGGTTCTATATCATATTTCCCAAACAGCTTCGAATGAATCACGGGTGTTTTCGTTCCGCTTCCGAGAAGATGGAGATCGGTGCCAGGGGTAGCAACTCTCGCTTCGACGTTTCCCTCTTTCTTTCCACTCTTTCGGTAAATGACGGACTGCGCGGGGCTTCTCGATCTCTGAACCTGGCGGCCATGTGTTCCGAGGTCATTTACATTGACCCAGTTTACTTTATCTTGGATTGGCACTTACCTTCCATGCGACATACACTTGGGAACTGTCGCCGCAGATATCTCGTCGCCTAACACACCTCACACTTTTTACCTTTAGTTTTCTCTCGCCTGTCGCTTTTCTTTTGTTTGTCCGACCTTCGTCAGAGCAGATTGCTCGCTATGAATTCGTAATTATTTTACTGGCACGAAACCTTACGCTGCAGATTCTGTGTGTGCTCTCTGTGCAGAATGGGTTCGTACACTTTAGATTGGAACGAAAACTATAATTCGCTCGTTCTACAAGCACGTTCATGTATTTATGTTGCAGTTATGGAAACACGAATCTCTGCATACTTTTTCAGTGTCGTTCTTGATTCTTGCTATTCTAGTCCTTCATTTTGTAGTGATTTGTTTAGTAGTGGGTTTTTGGTGCGTGAGTAGTTTCGATGTTTCCAACGCGCTGTTCTTGCGCAGAGCGAGCCGCATTATCGAGCTATAATGCTGTAATCAGATGTCCCAGGTTGTCCAGCGAGGAGAAAAAGAACAAGTCCGCGTGCCAATAATAACACGTTGCTGTATTTCCTTTTAAATTCTGTCTTACTATTAATCTCACAAACCATTGAAGGACTCGATATGTTTATTCCCTCCTAACGCACCGCTGGCACATTGGGAAAAGCAAACGTTGCGTCGAGGACCTTTGCCAAGCACATTCCACGGAAGTCAACTTGAAATTCTAATTATTCAAAGTGGCCGCTTCATCGTATTTTCCCAAAACCCAAAGTCAACACTAGGGCTGCCAGCCCAGTTATAATAAAAGGTTTCTGATTGTCCCCTTGAAAAATAATGAACACAACGTTGACATAATTATTGAAATTTCTGGTATCTTTTAATACAATGGAGCAACTGCTGCATTATTTGATTACTTTGCTTTAAACCGTTTTAAGTTTAAAATACATCAAGACCTCTAGTTAGTTCCAGCGTTGAGCAAGCTACACTCTCCTTTTGAATTCCGTCTCGCCAGTACTCGTGGTTTACACTTTACAGACGCCGTCGTGAGAGATGGCAGCGCCTCGAGCATGACTGCCGGTTATTTCCAGGTGCGGTATGGTTAGATCAGGCCGAGTGGTTGGCAGTGAAAGATTTAAGGGTTAAGTGGAGGTACGGGCAGGCAAGTAAATGACGACGGAGCCAACCAAGTCGGCCAGCGGCAGATTAGCGCAAATGCGGACGTGACGTACTTTCGCGCGGAGCTCCGATCCAACCAGGCTTCCTCGTGCAAGTACGAAATAGCACTTCCACCTTCGCCCGCTGTTACTGCGAACACTGCCTTTCAACCCTTTTTATCAACGCTCCCTTGCATCCTTGGCGCATCCTGGGCCGCCGCTTTCCGATACAGACGGACCCTTTCTTCTCCACGTCCTTGCCTTCCGTTTCTGTCTCTTCTCGCCGCGCTGCACGGTTGGCTTACAGTCTGCTGCGTCCAAGTTGCACAGCGGCTGCATTATTCTACCGATCTTTTCATAATTAACGGCCTGAAGTACGTTTGTTCAGCTGTCAAGAGGGCATCGTTAAGACGGATGGAATTCTCGTGTGCCTCCTGACAATTGCCTCGGACGGAATGAGAAATTTATGGGAAAGAGTTGCCGGCTCTCTGAAGGAAGACTAAAGAACTTTTTGCTGCTTGCTATTGTTGAAGGGGTCACTGTTTTCGTATTCATATCTTGCTGCAATTGCTGTCCACAATAAGCAGCATATACCGACTTTTTGCAATAGGAAGTATTGAGAATAGATCTTTTGTTGTCGCTTCAGTGAAGGAGCACCGATTAAACTTTGGTCGAATAATGTTCGTACGTGCAATATCACAAGTATGCTGCGAGTTGGAGTGAAAGAAAAAGGGGTTGTATCGATAAATCACTCGAGATATGAGTTTGCCGAGTTTACGGCCGCTGGAAACCACAAACCACGCTCGCTCATGAAGAGTCTACTCGTAGTAATCGACTTTTCAGCCGCTATTTATCAAAGAGCAAACCTCGCCGGACTATCAATCTCGTATTGAATCGGACGGCGCTATGGCGACCGAAGATTATTTATCTTTACTCGACGATGAATTCCCGATATCCCTTCCTTTCGCACCTTGAAAAAGAACGAGGGCCGAGGAGATTCTAGCCGGAGAATCTTGGAATCGATTCCGCCGTAGATACTGCATTTACCGAGTTTAATCAGATAATATAGGCTCGGATGAATAAAAAGTCAAGTGTAAGCCGCGGATGCTTTGTCCTAGACTTGATCTGATTTCCCGAATCCCTTCAAGTTGCGCGAGTTTGAACCCTGCATTCTCGTCTGTCGTATCACCGCTAACAGCCATTATATCAAATGTGTACAGTGACCTTATGTCACGGAGATTGTGATATTTTTGAAACCTGAAGAAATTTGGCAACATATATACGTAAATACGTGATTCTGTATGGTAATAATATTATTAATACAAAAACTACCAAGCCTGGAAAAGTAGCTGGCTTCTGATCGTTTTCTGCAAAATCACGGAGATGATGACTTTTAATGAAATAGAACGTTTTAATTCTTCATAATCTGGTGAACGTACACTTAAAAATGTCAAGGTCCAACGATAGTTCCAGTGTTAATTAATTAAATTCGTTAGAGATGAGGGAGAAGCTGAGTAACTGCACATCAGCGTAGCACGATTGTCCTATTAACTATATTGTTATTAATAATTACCCTGTTACTCAGCTGTGCAACGTAATTACGTGGAAAGCACATTATGCATGGCGTTTGCGAACATTTACCAGTGACTGCTCTGTCGAGAGCCACGTTCTCAACCTGATTGTTCGATGGACCCTCCTTCCGGGTCGGATAAAATCTTATTATGAACCTTAGCACCGGGATTAGGGATGCCGCTGAAACTCTAGCCGCCCTTTATGTGCATGAATTAAGTTCCGCTTCGTTAGCAACGTGTGTACTACGCGCAAAGCCGCTTTCCAATCCCACGAAAACTGCCACCGTGTCCAATCTTTCTGCTCGAATACTGCAAATTCGAAAGTTACACTGCAACCGTTCGAAAACTGACAGACGTGTTCAATTGTTATGATAAAGCAATGAAAATTCATTAATTAAATCGCGCAATCGCTTAATTGTCGAAGTTCCTCCGAACCAAAGACTGCATGTTAAATAAACATTTGTCAACTTTCATGAAAGTCTAATGAGATCCAGGCAGACGGACAGCCAATTATTTAGAAAACTTGTCTACAGTGATTGGCGTCGGCCGCCGCTGCTTGCTTAGCATCCTGCTGTGTACAGAGTACATACGCCAGGCTTAATCTGACGTAACTGTAGACCACGTAGGACGTACCTTTCCAAGGAAACCATTACGTTCAAATGAGGTCCGAAAATAGCAAAACGGGGGTGGTGAAACGCCTTTACCTCCAACCTGGCAGCACTCAAAGCATGTTTGGGATATGCACGCCACTCGGGCTACTCTCCTCAAAGTCCAAAGAACGTTATGTCCCGAATTTGAGATTACTCTGCTTGATAAACTCAACGAGTATACTTTTTCACCTACCTCAACAAGCGCATCTCGGCGCGGTGTCAAACTTCCGCAAGCACCGAACACCCTTCTTCCCTTATTCCGGAAGCGCATCTCACGAAACTAGGTTGGCAGCTGCATAGTACGAAGTCGGAGATTCTAATTAGAGTCCTGAGCTTTTTCAATAGACCTGGGACTTAGGTTCTGAATGTAACTCTCGTGCGCAAGGTTCCTCCACGACAGCCAATGTTTTCTGGGGTTGAGAATCAATAGTTCGCACTCTAAGGAATCACTGACGCCAGCATTCCTATAGTACTTTCGAGGGCCACTCTCGCAATAGCACAGTAAATCTCCAGATTGATAAGCGAAAAATACTATTATTGTCCATTTGCGTGCTCGCCGAGTTTCTACTTGCCAGCGTCCAGCATGACCGCATTCGTCCTCTGAATTACTTTCGTACCCTCTTATTGTTGTATTGTTTTCCCAGCTCCGTGTACTTCCGGCTTAACAAAGCCGCGACCTCGTTAGAGGAACAATGTGGAATTTTTTATCAACGACTCGTGTCACGAGCAAGGACAAAGTTGTTGGGTCTCCGAGTGAGGGCATTGGTTTAGCCCTGAATTTCAAGGGAGCCAGTGTCCTCCACAGCGAAGGGCGATGCACTTGCCTCTGAATCGACACTGTTCAACCCGACTCGTATGTACTATATTATGCACAATTTACATATAATACAATATTGTACATAATATCTTAGTGCAGAGAGGACTTGGCAAGTATTCATGTATAATTAAAATTGCTAGGCAATTTAATTAGATACGAATCTCTCTCTAGTACTCTCCACGCCCTACATTATATATCATACCTAATATAATACATTTAAAGGTCCGACAATAACTGAAGTACCACCGCACCGGCGACACAAAGGCGTGCGAATCAGCCCTGTAGATATACGTATGTACTTGACGGAAGTCAGGTGAAAGAGGGCGTCGAGTGGGGCGCAGTCGAAAAAAGGACTGCTAGTTTCGAGTGATGTCTCGGCCGAGAGAATAAAAGGGCGGTGGGCAGGGCGGGACAAGAGCGTGGATGAGGCTCTTATAGGGTGGCGGATTTTCAGCAGGCAGGTAGAGCTCGAGGGCGAGTGGCCGTGGCGGGTGTATGTATGTATATCGCAGCACATTGGCGCCACGGTGACTCCCGGCTGGAAAATCAATAGGGTGACGCTGTGTACGCGAAGGCTCTCATCTTACCTTCGGCGTTGCGACGCCTCTTTCCCTGCACGAGGCTCTCTTTTGTGCGGGCGAGGACCAGGCCGTGCTTCATACGTGGGCGGCCGCCCTCGCCCTCGAGTGCCTGCCTGCCGGTTCATTTGCACCGAGAGGGCCGATTAACCGGCGGATTAGCTCGAAAATGTGCCACGCCAATGCGAGAGCAGCGCCCGGCTTGCGAGGAGGCAATCGGGCTCGCCAGCTCCTTTGCGCGAGATGCGCGCACGCGTTGACGACTCGCATCTTTCAGATCCGTTGGATTCCAGTGGTAATGTAGTGCTTGTAGTTGGAGAGTTTATTTAACTGGCAGCTTGCGAGAGTCAAAGTTTCCTGGCGGGTTGATGTTCCATGGAAATTCGGCGCTCGTCTGTTCTCACTGAAAATACTCCGAGCCCTCGCAATGTCTCGTACTACGTCGCATACGGAAGTTGGCTGGCGATGATGACGCTCTCCCCTTCCAATTGAGTCCTTCGTGTACTCCGACTTATTTTCGGCGCGACCCCACAACCGGTTTGTCTGCCGTGCGGATCATAAATTGACGCATTTCCCAATTAATTCCTGCGTCATTTATACATTTTTACGTATATGTAATACATTTTAAAATGTAATTGGAACGTAAGTGTACTGATATTGCGTAGGCGAACGATTAAATGGAAAGGGCGTTTGTACAAAATACGTTGCCCTGCAAGAATGTAATCTACTATAAATGAATTTCGACAGTATTGACATTGTTCCACCGCTCATCACACAGTTGCAACCGACATTTTACTGCGAAGAATAATGTTCTGGAATGAAAGATGGCTCGCCAGAGGCGGTAAATGCGACTTCAATTGTACGGAATGCAGAGCGTGAAGGGTGTCGATCCATAGGAACAGACTGGTCTGATTCCGAAGGACAAAGAGCTTCTTGTTTTCAGTTTTGTGCGCCTCCCAGGCATAGTGGTGCGACATTTCACACTGTGTACGCTCCTATAGCCTGTCCTAGTCTTGACTTTTGTAATTCCACGCACGTTTTCCATGCCCCACCTGCAACAGAGTTTCATCATTCGGTGCAAAATATTTATATATTTCCGACAAGAAATATATTTTTTTAAAAATGTTAGAAAACGTACCAAGAAATTTGATTTATCATGCTCAGTTAATAGCACTGTGCAGATAGCACAGATGATAGCATCTGGTCTTATGGATGGACTTCACTGTCAATCGACTATCGTTCGAAGCATCGAAGCTAATGGTACTACAATCGATATCTGGGCCAGCTATTCCGAAGATTCGGGTGTGATCCGATTAAAGAGATTACGTGCCCACTTGGCTTGAAAGACACGGGGAGGATGGGCTGTTAATTGTGATTATCGTCATTACGTTCGCTGATTTCACTCGAATGGCAGCACCTAGCACACACAGTCGGGTGTGGTTATCTCGATGATTATGTAAAGCCTGGTGGTTGAAGGAAAGCAGCCTGCCGCGGGTAAAGAAGTACACAACTTTCCGACTTCATTAAATAAACAACACTTTCAAGTTTTAAATTGGTCAAATCAATTTGTATTAAAAAGATATTTAAATTAGGATTTGTCCAAGTTGAACTTTTACAGTTTTAGTTCCGCTCTTAGTTCTTTCCGAATATTTAATTTCTTTTTTGTAACAAAGCGCAATTATTCCTAAAAAGATAAACTTATTCCAATGTAATTGAACAGGTGAAAATAACTTCTCCGCACTTTCTACAACAATATCGTGCGACAGAGGCGCTGGTGTAAGTGCAAACTAGGTGCCGGCCGCAGACTACGGCTCGAGTAAACTTAACCTTCCGCGATTACCGTGTCATTCACTTTGTGATTCATTTCACTCCGCCCACTCACCACGGAGTTGTTACTAATCTCTCCCGGTTCCCGCTGTCGGCCGGGCCCCATTAAATATGACGGCACTTGCGTAATTGCTCTTAATTTACTGTAAGTGTCCGCCAGACATTTAGGAATGTCGTTCGATCCTCCCTTCGACACTTTCTTCTCATTCATTGCGGGCTGCACTCGCCAGTGCAGCCGGCTTTTTCAATGATTCGAAGAACTAGTTGGATTAGGTAGTTGCATTGCAGTTTGTTACTGCGCCTTGTTAGTGCTATCAAGTCTTAACACTACAACTACCAACGATCGTACATTCTGACTCATTAAGCGGATCAAGTTAGCACTCACATCATTCTACCCATCTTGGGAAAGTTTAATGATTTCTTCTTAAACGAAACAACTGCCGAAACCTGAAGTAATTAATTTAATTAACATACAATTTTTGCAAAGCGTACATTTGCGAATTGTGAGTTAAAATTCTCCGGCACACTCATTCCAGGCTGAGTAATGGTTAGTCGAAATTCGAAGTGAACGGAGCATGAAAGTGCGCGCTCATAGAGTTACCATTAGCGGCTAATGTTCAAGCGAGCCGAGGGGAAATTTCTAATCGGCCCGTTGACATCTCGGCCGTCTTTCTTCGCGACGGGAGCAGTGTCATGTTTAAAAGAAAAGTCTCTTGGTAGCGGGATATCGGCGTTACAGCATCGGTGCTCGGTTAAGCTTCACTGGGTTACTCCTTTTCGTCTTCGTGCGTAGCGAAGTATACTACCGTCAAACAGCGACACCCATATCCACTTACTGTGGTTTTCCTTGAGTTTTTGCTCGACTGCCCGCTGGAGTGCGCTCTCTCCCTCTTCCTCGGCCGCCCGCTCTCTCATCCTTCCCTCGCCGGCTTGCAGAGCTGGGCATGCCACGTTGGCTGTCCACTCTGTCCGAACGACGAACATCTCCGTTAGCCTCGGCGTGCATCTCGGAATTGTTACGATTCCGCAGGCCGGCGATCCGCTGGATTTCTAACTGTACTCGCCGCGAGCCACGACGCACTCCGCGCCATTTGCATTTCGGGGAGGGCGCCCCTGTGCCGGCCGGCACATCTGCGTCCTATGAATATTCACGCGTGACTGGGCTTTAACCCTTTCGCTTGACTATTCGTTTGTAGATTCTGCTTGCGTCAATGTCAAGGTAGTTGGTGGAGAAAACCACTTTTCTTAAGAATTTCTTTAGACTTGCACATAATCGTCTTTACAAGGATTTGAAACTACTGGGAAATTTTTTTTTCTGCTTTTTTGACTTTTTCAAATGTCAGGTGTAAAAGTTGCCAGATTCAAAGTCGATGGTCTCGGTAACGGTGTGTGCTGTCAAGTCCAATAAAAATTGGCCAGTAGTTGGAAGAGCGTGTAAAGATTAATATGTGAAAGTTTAATATAAATCTTAAGAAAATGGTTTTTCTTTATCAACAAGCTCAAGTGTCAGGTTTCGAGTAAAGAATGATGCCGTCAATCATCAACTTTCACCGGAGCTTCACCTGATCCCACGAGATTCGGTTGAACGGCCGTTTGCCCAGCTAATAGATGCGTAAACAGCCGGCAGCGAGCGTTGCCGAGGTGCGCCCGGCGTGTCTAGAAGTCTTTCACATTGACATTTAAAAAGTTCTGAATTACGTCTTGCGTCACCGGGCGGCGGTGCTGTCGATTTTCGGTAGGGGGGCGGCTCCTCGCTTGGCTCCGGGATACGACGAGTGCCATTGGTGCATATTTCGCACGTGTGACATCATTCACATGATGTAAGCGCGCAACGACGGCACGCCGATGAGCTCCCACACGTCTCTGGTACACGTAACGTTACGCGTTAAGGTCGTTACACACCACGAGCCGCGCTACCCACACTCACCGTGATATAACAATTCCAGCCGCTCGTAAAATTGCTTGTAATAAATTCGTCGGAATTTCTTATCGTAATTTATAGAGATGTGCTCAGAAATGACGCGCTCGCCAAGCTGCATGTTCTAGCATTCGAGAACTAAGATGAATTCGAGGTTTTAAATTTTCTTCCAATCTTGAATAATCATGGGAAAACAATTATTAGGAGTTTTTAAGTCAGTTCAGATATTAAGTATTGTTAAATTGATATAAAGAAATGGAAAAACCTTAAACTCCTATCGCAACTTATACATGTGGGTCTAGCAATGACGAAATGTTTCGGATGTCGGCTGTGTAGTAACTGTGTAGTAACTTTTCTTCCAATCTTGAATAATCATGGGAAAACAATTATTAGGAGTTTTTAAGTCAGTTCAGATATTAAGTATTGTTAAATTGATATAAAGAAATGGAAAAACCTTAAACTCCTATCGCAACTTATACATGTGGGTCTAGCAATGACGAAATGTTTCGGATGTCGGCTGTGTAGTAACTGTTATTGATTGGCTCGCGATTGCCAAATGTCAGCTTGAAGTGGAGGACCATCCGTCTTATGATTCAAATTCGATTCTCTTTTTCTACAACAAACGCAGCAGGGACTTCGATTTTACGATTTTGTTTAGTTAGTTATAAGAAAGAAATTCATATTAGGTTTGTTACTCGCGTTTCCGATTGTAGAACAGCGATGTGGAACAGACTTTATTAACCGGCCGCTCGTAAAACAAGTCCGACGTACAGATGGTGATGCTACTGTCATAAACACCTTATTCTAATCCCATGCACTGTATACCGTAGACGGCCTAGTTTGACAGTTAAAAATCATCGTGTAATTTGACCCTTGACTCAAGGCGCCGAGCCAGTCTGTAGCCGGCCCTCGCTGCTCCACACCGATAGGTTTTCAAGCTTCTCCTCGTTCTTATTAGACCAGAACAGGATCGTCTCGTGTGTGCAGCTTTAAAATAGGTGAAATGCTCTCCGGCATTTGTTCAGTCCCACTTAATGCTCATGGGAATGCAATCTCATTAGAATTACATTGAAAAAAAAACTCGATACAAAGTAATCTGCAGCTAATTACAGTTTTAAGAAAATGCATGCCAGTCAGTTTTGATGGAATAAATTCTTTGCTTTAAGGAAGTGATGTAATATTTCTTTTATGGAAGGAGGAAAGATTTACTTATACCGAATCATCCTGTACAATGGAATATTAGTGTTGCGTGCGAGAAAGAATTAGCGAAAATTCCTTTATTACCTGTTGATTTGGTTATTTCAATTTTGTATAATTAAAGTATTAAAATAATTATTAATTAATCAATGTGCATGTGTACAGGGCGTGCAGTATTGATTCGACGGCAAGTGAATCACCCCGTACACGTTGAAGTACAGATTTCAACGTTAAAAGAACTCGGTCGATCTCGGGCGCACCGATGATACAAGACTATCTTTATCCCCGATGCTTGGAATAACCCGGCTAAGTATTCTGGAAGCAGTAAGACACATTCGGGCACCTACGAGCCTCCTCCGCTTTCGAGATGGTGCACTTTCGCTAGATGTTAATCTCGCGGGGGGCGCGCGGACAATGTTGACTCGATTAAAATCCTTATCTCACCGGTTTACACCTCGCGCGTTAGATCGATTCGATACATAAGAGATAAGATTAGCTTGCAATTCTTATCTGGCGAGACGGCGATTGCGCGAGCCAAGAGCAAAGATGCTCGAATGCCGTTTTGCGCCGATGTCATCGATTACGAGGCGTGGGATTGCGACACGTTCCTTCCGCGGGGTTTGCTGTTGTAATACATATAGTACAACTTATATCTCCCTTAAGGAATCGAGTCTTAGTAAAATGCGTTTCTTAATTTTCAGAGAGAATGACAAACTTTTTTCTTAATACTTTGATAGCCATGTTGCCCAGAGAGATATTTATCTCAACGAAACCGGCGTCAATGAACATGTTTAATTAGATCTGGGTTAGGCCTTTTTCCACCATTTGAATTCAACATAATTTCTAATAATAATGCTAAAAATACGCAAACTTGGCTGTCAACGTGTTAAGGGTAAAGGATACTCATTTTAAATATGGGCTTTTAAGGTTCTCTTCACCCTGACTTTGTAACACTGGCTCCGATGATGCATCGCTCATGTGGGGTCGTTTAACACCCTTTATTAGATCGGACCTGCCTTTCTGTTTCAGGAGCGCCCTTTCGAAGGGTAAGCAAGCAGTGAGTTGTTGGTCCGATTGGAAAAATGACGACCGACATCTCGGTGGTGCGTGGGGGTTGGGACCCCACGCTTCAACAGGAGATTGTCGATGAGTACGAATACGACGGGGGTAACTCCAGTTCGAGACTATTCGAACGTTCACGCATCAAGGCGCTTGCCGGTACGTATGCACACCACGAGCCAATAATTAGCGAGCCTGCTTTCTTTCGAATTCCCGACTTATCTGGAGCTTATGATTATATTTTGAATGGGCTTTCGAAAGTACCTTGTAGTTTCGAGACGCGCGCTTTAAATCGTTATCGGTTTTCTGAAGATATCGACGATGATTCCGATCGATTTTCTGTTCGCATAATAATGAATCTGTTAACGAATGCTTGTGTGAGTTAGGAATAAATATGTGATATGATGTTTACCGGTGAATTCCGGGGTTGCCTACTCGGCTCACCAATACCACTTCCCTTGATAAAATTGCTACGGGTTTGATAAGTTTCTGCTTGAATCTCGGAGCTGCTAGAACGGTTGAGTTTAGTAGTCGCCGAGGAGTGAATGTGGAATCATTTCGGAGTGGAATTTGTAATTAGTGTTATTTAGTTCGAATGAGAGAGGTGGTTGAAAGAGAGTGATGTTTATCTGTGGTTGTTTGGTTATAAGTCAAGATGAATTATGATAAAATAGTTTTTGATCTTAGGGGTAATAATTATTAAGAAATAAAGCTTGGCGATGGTTGAAGCGGTTATTAAAGCTGCTTGTTTTTTTCTGCCCGAACTAGGTGAACGTGAATTAGTACAAAAGAAGACTTTTCAAAAATGGGTAAACTCCCACCTGGTCCGCTGTTCCTGTCGAATCGGCGACTTGTACGTGGACATGCGGGACGGCAAGATGCTCCTGAAGCTGCTGGAGATTTTGTCCGGCGAGCGTCTGCCACGACCCACCAAGGGAAAAATGCGAATCCATTGTTTGGAGAACGTCGACAAGGCGCTGCAGTTTCTGCGTGAGCAACGCGTGCACCTTGAAAATATGGGATCACACGACATCGTCGATGGTAACCCGCGCCTAAGCTTGGGTCTCATCTGGACCATCATCCTGCGCTTCCAAATCCAGGACATCACGATCGAGGAGACCGACAATCAGGAGACCAAGTCGGCGAAGGACGCGCTCCTACTTTGGTGTCAAATGAAAACCGCCGGCTACCACAATGTGAACGTGAGAAATTTCTCCACATCCTGGCGCGACGGCCTGGCCTTCAATGCGATCATTCACAAGCATCGTCCGGACTTGATACAGTTCGAGAAGCTCTCGAAAGTAAACGCGATTTACAATTTGAACAACGCGTTCAATGTCGCGGAGGACAAGCTCGGCCTCCTCAAGCTCTTGGATGCTGAGGACATCTTCGTCGACCATCCCGACGAGAAATCTATCATTACATACGTCGTCACGTACTACCATTACTTCTCGAAGATGAAGCAAGAGACCGTGCAAGGGAAAAGAATTGGGAAAGTGGTCGGTATTGCAATGGAGAACGATCGTATGATCCACGAGTATGAGAGCTTGACCAGTGACTTGCTGCGCTGGATCGAGGCCACCATAGAGGCCTTAGGTGATCGGAGATTTGCCAACTCCTTGGTCGGAGTACAGTCTCAGCTCTCGCAATTTTCCAACTACCGTACTGTCGAGAAGCCCCCGAAATTCGTGGAGAAGGGTAATCTCGAAGTGTTGCTCTTCACTCTGCAGTCGAAGATGCGTGCCAATAATCAGAAGCATTACATACCGAAGGAAGGCAAGATGATATCCGACATAAATAAAGCCTGGGAGAGGCTTGAGAAAGCTGAGCACGAGCGCGAGCTGGCCCTTCGCGAAGAATTGATCCGGCAAGAGAAGTTGGAACAACTCGCAGCCAGATTCAACAGGAAAGCCAGCATGCGAGAGAATTGGTTATCCGAGAACCAGCGTTTGGTATCTCAAGACAATTTCGGTTTCGACCTGGCCGCCGTGGAAGCCGCAGCTAAGAAACACGAAGCTATAGAAACTGATATTTGCGCCTACGAAGAACGAGTCCAGGCAGTTATGGCTGTCTCGCAAGAGCTCGAAGCAGAAAAGTATCACGACATCGAGCGTATCAATGCTCGCAAAGACAACGTTCTCAGACTTTGGAAGTACTTGTTGGAGCTTCTCCACGCCAGAAGAATGAGGCTAGAATTGTCATTGCAATTGCAACAGAACTTCCAGGAGATGCTATACATCCTCGACAGCATGGAAGAGATCAAGATCCGACTATTGACCGACGACTACGGCAAGCATCTGATGGGAGTGGAAGATCTGTTGCAGAAGCACTCTCTTGTGGAAGCTGACATCAATGTTCTTGGTGAGAGGGTAAAAGCTGTTGTCCAGCAGAGTCAACGCTTCTCGGAGCAAGGAGAGGCCTACAGACCGTGCGACCCGACCATTATTGTGGAACGTGTGCAACAGCTCGAAGATGCTTACGCAGAATTGGTGCGTCTCGCTGTCGAACGGAGAGCGAGGCTCGAAGAATCCCGGAAACTGTGGCAGTTCTATTGGGATATGGCCGACGAGGAGAACTGGATCAAGGAGAAGGAGCAAATTGTATCGACAGGAGATATCGGTCACGATCTCACTACTATTAACTTATTACTGTCGAAGCACAAGGCTTTGGAGAATGAAATACAATCGCACGAGCCACAGCTGATGACTGTGGTTGCTGTTGGAGATGAATTAGTCAAGCAACAACACTTCGGATCCGACCGTATTATGCAGAGACTTCAAGAAATTCTCGACATGTGGAATCATCTCTTGAACCTAGCTGCTCTGAGGAGAAAACGTCTGGAAGAGGCCGTTGATTATCATCAACTGTTTGCTGATGCTGGTGATATCGACATTTGGATGTTGGACACCGTGCGATTGGTATCGTCTGAAGACGTTGGTCGCGACGAGGCCAATGTTCAGTCCTTATTAAAGAAACATAAGGACGTCACTGACGAGCTCAAGAACTACGCAACTACAATCGACCAGCTGCACCAACAAGCATCGACGCTTGGCGAACAAGACGCTAAATCGCCCGAAGTCTTGGAGAGACTTTCGTCCATCGATTCTAGATACAAAGAGCTTATGGAATTGGCTAAGCTTCGCAAACAGAGATTGCTGGATGCATTATCGTTGTACAAACTGTTCAGCGAGTCCGACGGAGTCGAGCAATGGATCGGAGAAAAGAATAGAATGTTGGAAACCATGGTTCCTGTTAAGGACATCGAAGATGTTGAAATCATGAAGCACCGCTACAACGGCTTCGAAAAGGAGATGAACGCGAATGCGTCGCGCGTCGCAGTTGTAAATCAATTGGCCCGCCAGTTGTTGCACGTAGAGCATCCGAACTCGGAGCAGATCAGTGCTCGACATAATGAACTCAATCAGAAATGGGGAGAACTTCGCGAGAAGGCAGAGAATAAGCGCGAAGAGCTCAATTCCGCACACGGGGTTCAGACCTTCCACATCGAATGCCGTGAGACGGTCTCCTGGATAGAAGATAAGAAGCGAATTCTTCAACAGACTGACAGCTTGGAGATGGATCTAACTGGCGTGATGACTCTTCAGCGAAGACTCAGCGGCATGGAGCGTGACTTGGCAGCCATTCAGGCTAAACTCGACGCCTTGGAGAAGGAGGCTCAGATGATCCAACAGGAGCATCCAGAAGAAGCCGAAGTAATTCGTGACAGAATTTCTCAGATTCACGCGATCTGGGAGCAATTAACGCAGATGTTGAAAGACCGCGATGCCAAGCTGGAGGAAGCTGGTGATCTTCACAGATTCCTGCGCGATCTCGACCACTTCCAGACATGGCTCACCAAAACCCAAACCGACGTTGCCAGCGAAGATACTCCAACCAGCTTGGCAGATGCAGAAAAGCTACTGTCGCAGCACTCAAACATCAAGGAGGAAATCGAGAACTACAAAGAAGACTATCAGAAGATGATGGAGTACGGAGAGAGGCTAACCGCCGAAGCTGGCGATGGCGATACTCAGTACATGTTCTTAAGAGAGAGATTAAATGCTTTGAAGATGGGTTGGGACCATCTGCACCAGATGTGGGCCAACAGGCAGAACTTACTGTCCAATTCACTCAACTTACAGGTGTTCGATCGCGATGCTCGTCAGGCAGAGGTACTTTTGTCACAGCAAGAGCACATTCTCGCCAAAGATGAAACTCCTGCTAACTTCGAGCAAGCAGAGCAAATGATTAAGCGGCATGAGGCCTTCATGACAACAATGGACGCCAACGATGAGAAGATTAACTCCGTTGTGCAATTTGCTGGACGACTTGTCGACGAAGGACACTTCGCTGCAGACAAAGTCAAGAAGAAGGCCGAGGTTATCAATGAGCGTCGACGAATCAATCGTGAAAAGGCGAATGAATTGATGGAGAAGCTGAAGGATCAGCAGCAGCTGCAGATGTTCTTGCAGGACTGTGAGGAACTTGGGGAATGGGTGCAAGAGAAGCATATCACAGCGCAAGACGAAACCTACAGAAGCGCCAAGACGGTGCATAGTAAATGGACACGGCATCAAGCGTTCGAGGCAGAAATTGCCAGCAACAAGTACCGTTTGCAGCAATTGCAGCAAGCTGCTGATGAGCTAATTGTCCAAAAGCCAGAATTAGCCGAAATTATCAAACCCAAAGTCGCTGAATTAGCCGATCAATTCGAGGAACTTGAAACTGCCACTCACGACAAAGGTGAAAGGCTATTTGACGCCAACCGTGAAGTTCTTATTCATCAAACATGTGATGATATCGATTCCTGGATGAACGAATTAGAAAAACAAATCGAAAGCACAGACACAGGCTCCGACCTGGCGTCCGTGAATATTTTAATGCAGAAACAACAAATGATTGAGACTCAGATGGCAGTGAAAGCTCAACAAGTCACCGAACTCGACAAGCAAGCGGAACACTTGCAACGCACCGTACCCCAAGAAAAGATGGAAGAAATCCAATGCAAGAAGGAGAAGGTCGCTCAGAGGTTTGCACAGCTTAAAGCACCGCTGATCGACCGCCAACGACATTTAGAAAAGAAGAAGGAAGCCTTCCAATTCAGGCGCGACGTCGAGGATGAAAAGCTCTGGATTGCCGAGAAAATGCCGCAAGCCACCAGCACAGAGTATGGAAACTCCTTGTTCAATGTTCATATGTTGAAGAAGAAGAATCAATCATTGCGAACTGAGATCGATCATCACGAAACCAGAATTGATCTTGTTTGCAATAACGGACAGAAGCTAATCGAGGAAGGACACGAGGATAGCGACGAATTTACTAGATTGATCTCCGAATTGAATGAGAAGTGGAAGGAACTGAAGGACGCTGTAGAAGAAAGGAATAAGAATCTTCTGCAAAACGAGACTGCGCAGCAGTACTTCTTTGACGCTACCGAGGCGGTGTCCTGGATGAGCGAGCAGGAACTATACATGATGGTGGAAGATCGTGGCAAGGATGAGATTTCCGCGCAGAACCTGATGAAAAAACAGGAGACGCTTGAAAATGCAGTGGACGATTACGCAGACACAATAAGGCAGCTTGGAGAGACGGCTCGCCAGCTTATAAACAATCAACACCCATTGGCAGATCAGATTGCTGTGAAGCAGTCTCAAGTAGACAAACTTTATGCCGGTTTGAAAGATTTGGCTGGTGAACGCCGTGCTAAGCTCGACGAGGCGCTTCAGCTGTTCATGTTGCACAGGGAAGTCAGTGATTTGGAGCAGTGGATCGGGGAGAGAGAAGTTGTCGCTGCAAGCCATGAACTGGGACAGGATTACGATCATGTAACTTTACTCTGGGAGAGATTTAAGGAGTTCGCTCGGGACACCGAATCGATTGGTAGCGAAAGAGTTGCCGCTGTTAATGGAATTGCTGATTCCTTGATAGCTGCCGAGCACTCTGACAGAGCTCTTATTGCCGAATGGAAAGATGGCCTGAATGAACAGTGGCAAGACTTGTTGGAACTAATTCAGACTCGCAAGGAAATGCTGATTGCTAGCCGAGAGCTCCACAAATTCTTCCATGACTGCAAGGATGTTCTTGGAAGAATATTGGAGAAACAGAACGCAATGTCTGATGAATTAGGTCGCGATGCTGGCTCCGTTTCAACTCTTCAACGCAAGCACGTCAACTTCATGCAAGATCTATCGACACTGCAGACACAAGTTACGCAGATTATGGAAGAATCCGAGAAAGTGCAATCAAGCTATGCTGGCGAGAAGGCCCGAGAAATTACGAATCGCGAAGGAGAAGTCGTAGCTGCTTGGAATAATCTTCAAGCTCTCTGCGAGGAAAGAAAGCTGAAGCTCGAGGACACCGGGGATCTCTTCAGATTCTTCAACATGGTCAGAAATCTGACTATTTGGATGGACGATGTGGTCCGTCAAATGACTACATTCGAAAAAGCACGGGATGTGGCTGGAGTTGAACTGCTAATGAACAATCATCAAAGTCTAAAGGCCGAAATCGACGCGCGCGAGGATAATTTATTGGCGTGTATAAATCTCGGTAAAGATTTATTGGCAAGAAACCACTACGCTAGCTCGCAAATCAAGGAGAAATTGGGCGCACTGACTGACCACAGAAATGCATTATTACACCGGTGGGAGGAACGCTGGGAGAATCTGCAGCTCAGTAAGTACTTTACCCGTCTCGTCCGATTATTGCCCTATTTATTTACAATGTAGTAGAATCTATAGACATTTCATTTAATCATCTTCTGTGCTCTTCTAGTCCTGGAGGTATATCAATTCGCCAGAGATGCAGCAGTTGCTGAAGCATGGTTGATTGCCCAGGAACCATATCTTATGAGCCAAGAACTTGGCGTAAGTAAATACGGCTCCCTCAATCTATTACGTGTTAGCACAGTTATTATGACTACTTCTATGTTTTTACGACAGCACACTATCGACGATGTTGAAAATCTAATTAAGAAACACGAAGCTTTCGAAAAGTCGGCAGCTGCCCAAGAAGAAAGGTTCAGTGCCTTGCACCGACTCACTACAGTGAGTGGTTTTATACAAATATTAATATTCCTGTTTTATAATAAGTACGGACAGGTATTAAAGCTTTTATTTTATTATACTAGTTCGAGGTGAAGGACTTCAAGAGGAAGGAGCAAGAAAAGCTGGAAGAAGAAAGACGTAAAAAGGAAGAAGCCGCGGCAGCAGAAGCAGCTCGTTTGGCGAAAGCCACACCAGTCACTAGTCCCGACGAACCACCAAGTGAAAGGTAAAATCTTGAATGTAGAAGAATTATACCTTAATATCTATTTATCGGCTTGTATTAATTATTGAATTATGATGTAACAGAGCCGAGGCCGATGGAGTGCCCAGCGGTGATCGAACAGCTGGTGAAGATGAAGCACATGGTAAGATAATCATTCTCCATTCTGCGATTATGATTTGCTCTAAAAGAAGAAATCCAATCGTAGTAGCTTCCGTTTGTTGTCAAAAGTATACATTCTCTTTTATAGCAATCGGAACTATTGATAATACGAAAGTAATGTTAAATCTATTAACGTGAAGTTTTTGGGTACATTATCGTGATTATAATGATTGCTTTTGTCTGCACGCGAGAATTAACATTCCGTAGGATTGTCGTTGAAACAAATACTGAGGTTAATCTATTTTTGGTGTACTACTAACAAACCTGTTTAACGATTCAGTATGTCGCGTATTTAGTACCTTTAAAAGAGGCAAGTGGTTTTGAAAAGTAGGGTTTGTTTGGTCGAAGCATGATATCGCTAACAGCACGTTTATTTTTGCCTTTTCTTCTACCTATCTTCAAATCGTTTCCCATCCTTCTCTCCTATCCATTTGTCCCAATGCGTCATTCTCTTTCCCCGATGCACCCTAATGCGGCACGGAATGCACAAACAACAGCGGCACATCGCAAGGCTTCCACACGTACACCACAACCTCAAGACAAGCCAAAAGAAGGTGAGTTTCTGCTGAGACAATTGTTCGTCACGTTCAGTTGATTTTAGACAAGGAAGTGGTGTGCGCGTTTACTATTAATGGAACATACGTGCCGTATAATCCACATTCGTTCATTCTATCCGCCAACGAAAGAGAAACAGGCTATGAATATTTCTCTTGTAGGCCAATTACTTTTCATTGGGCGATATTATGCCTGTCTTTTCTCAGAACCTGAATCAATATTTTTTTTATTCCTTCATCCAAACTTAGAATGTTTAACCACGAATCAAACAAACCGATCCTACCTTAATTCCCGAAATTGTTAACAGAGAGTGCAGCTTATTGGTGATTTCGCATACGGCGATTGTGTTTAATATCTGGATGTCTTTCCTGATTTGCTTTTTCATTGAATATGGAAGTGAATCTTACATTTCAGGAACATCTGTCTTTCAGCATACACAGCAAAATGTGCACTTCACGCTCCTAGTGCCATTACCACATTTATCACACATGCGCTTTTATTACACTTTTCTAGCAGGTGATGGAGCTGTTCTAACTTTGGGCACGATTTCCAGCATTTATCACCGTCATTCTAGCAGTACACGCAATTTAAATATTAATCACTTCATATGAAAAGTACTCCCACTGATATAACATTCTTCTATGACATTCATCAACATCCAAATGCGGGCACAATCGAATCTCTAGCCATTGTTTATGCAAAGCAAGGTACCAGTATAGTTCTGGATTTCGTAACCGAAAGCGGCTTGCGAATTGACAAGTTTCTAACTTACTTAATACAATGCTGATAGTCGCTGGTACACATACATATTCGTACCTTGTTTTGCACAATGATTATGGTAGGTACACATCAAAGATTATTATAATTGGTTTTTTCATACTTCGTTTTCATCAGTAGAAGAAAATTTTCTAAATTATCAGAGAAAGGTAAGCAAAATCTAATAGCACACAAGTAGTCGTAAGATTTCTTGTGATGATTTATCTCATTTTGTTTTATCCCCGTTGAAAACGTTTACTGTGTTCGCATTTTTCGCTAATTATTGTTCATTTTTTCTGTACATATTAAAATACACTTTAGATTTTGCAATAATCTGCTTTCTGTATTCTGTATTCTGCGACCGTACCTTTCAACTCTATTCATATAAAATCTTTACAAATATTCATCAGCTTGCTATGTAAATGATGTTGCTTCCGCATTGTGGTGGCCAGAAGAGAAAAACGCAAACGCAACATTGATCCTCTCTGCTGCGAATTCCCAGCATTGAAGAATGAAACAAGCACTTGCTTCCCTGCTACTGCAAAGGTTTATTTAATACTTCAACTTCCCTTTATCCCAAACTCTTCAATGATCCTTTCAATCCAATTTTCGCTTTTCAACGTCCCAATTCTCGAATTGTAAATACGCCAGAAATATCGGTTCAGTTCTTACAATAGTCGGCTAGAATATTAAACCTAGCAAACGTGCGACTGCCAATTTAGCTTAGCTGCGAGAACTTAATCAAATCCACTGTAGAAAGCCGCACGTTTGGTAGACGCATGATTTGTACCACTGTTACTGGAAACAACGGTATCATTTTGTAATTGGTGTGGTGTAGTGCATGCTCAGACACCCGCACGCCTATCTCAACCCGGGGAGGCCACGTCATCCACTCCGCCTGCCGCAAATTTCCAACCGCGCGCTCCGTCCGCCCCGACAAGTAAGTTTATTCATTAATACGTAACACGAGAAACCGCGCGTTAATTGACCTCGAAGTAATCGTCGACTTGAACGGGATTGGACATGTGAGGTCCGAGGGGGCATGTGATACTGGCCAGGTCCGCGTACTGACAAGCCTCCACGACCCTCAGGATCTCGTCTACCGAGCGAGACACGGATAGATCGCTGATAGTTACGTGCCGAATCGTCTGCCTCTTGTCGATGACGAAAGTCGCCTTAAAACAGATTCCCTCATCTTCGTCCAGCACTCCGTAGAGCCTCGATATCTCGCGACTTTTGTCGGCCACTATTGGGATGCTGGTACCACCGAGTCCACCCATTCTTTTGGGTGTTGTGATCCACGCATAATGCGAGTACTCCGAGTCCGTGGAAATTGCGATGACACTGCAGTCTTCGGGGCCCGAGAAAATATTTGTTCGATTGATACAATGCTTTGTTTATTATTGAATAAGCATATTGGAGGGTCGAGTACTTAGATTGGTGAATTCGTCGAGGCGCTCGCTAAACTGGGACAATTCCACGGGGCAAACGAAAGTAAAGTCGTAAGGATAGAAGACCAGCACAATGTACCTCCCTTCGTAGTTCTTTAGAGACAGAGTTTGGAACTTTAGATTGACTACAGCAATGCCTGTCCAATTCGGTGCTGGACACGCCAGAGCAGGAATCCTATGGATCTTTTCAATCGGCTTTATAGGTAGTGGCTTCGCTTCTCCTTTCGGCTGACAAGTATCCATTTTTAGTAGCTGGATTTCGTAAGAAGCACAAAACCTTGGAGTTTGAATCTCCCGACTAGCCTAAGTATCCGCAGGATTCCACTTGACAGCGCAAAACAAACGTGTCATCGCGCAAAAGTATTTCCGAAAACAATTGCATCGATTGTCCGATTTTGCCCGTGATGCATCCGGTCTTTTTGCAAAACTAGAACATTTCAAAGTATAAATAAATGTCCCCCAAGTTGAGGTCCAGCTAAATCGTTCTTCCGCGGTCGAAAATGAAAAATTATCCTGTTCTACTAAAATCGTTTAGTTTGTTTTGAAAATCAAGTTTACAACAAACATGAATCGGTCGTTTCATAGTATAGGAAATGTCGGATCCGAATCCCCAGAATTGAGAAAGTGTAAGGACACGAACACAAGTAGAAATAGAATTTTGCACGAGCATGTTGCATGCAACAGTAGTTTGTCCGTCCATAGAGTAAGATTGGGGATTACAGGAGTGCGGATATCGTAACCATCCTATCGAAACCAGTATTGAAATTCGCAAACTAGGTTTTCGAGATACTAGAGTAAGTAGAGCTAAGAGTAATAATACTGTGCGTGTTGCGTGTATCCTTCAAAAGCTCCGAAAGGTGGAAGCGGTTCCCAGTCTGGTACTTTAAGACGTAAGGAACGCAGCCGCAGCAAGTCGCCCTTCAGGAGCTTCCGCTGGAAAAAGAGCGCCAAATCGCCGAGTTTAGATCGCAGTGGTGTGAGTGATGATGAGCATAGCATGTCTGGTAAGTAATCATACCGTCGCCCAACTTATTCGTCCCACAACTTCCTGTCGAGCACAACAGTTCACTATCACACGTTACAATCTTTTTTATTATCCATTTTGTCATTTGTTAGATTATAATATTAATATTCATTGACTACGCGTTATAATGTTTCAATTATCAATCAACTTCTTGTTCTTCAATCTAGGTTCGGTGTAAGGTCGAGGTTGAGTTATGTATGTAAACTATAATAATCACGTTTCTCGTTTCAGCCTAATTTGGGGTGCATGTTTTCGTGTTATTGCATATACTATTGCATATGAAGGCGTAGTATCGCCAGTGTGAGAATGTTCATGGCAATAAAACGCAACCAATTTCAAATGCATCATTGCTCATGATTGGAATTTTCATTCCGGGAATACTTACGAGCCATGTATTGCGTGTATGAATGCGTGTAATGGGTATAAAAATTGCATCGAAAATGATCTAACACTAATTGGTTGGACTTGCTTGTTGCGTAATGTACAATATGATTAATGCAGTATCTTCTTGCAGCCGGCGATTGGGAGAAAACGCCGCGAGCAAACGTTTCTTACGACCTCACTAAACTACTCTGTTCTAATACTTCACTTTGAAGTGTAAATGTAACTAGTGTTTACCTCTTCCAGAACAACGAAGTCCAAGTGACGACGAATTCGAGGGAGTACTGCAGCGGAAGCACGAGTGGGAAAGCACGACGAAGAAGGCATCCAATCGATCCTGGCATAAGGTTTACATGGTTGTTCGTGGACAGAACTTATGTGTATATACAGACCAAAAGTCGTACAAGGCTGCACCAGATCAACCTTACAAAGGAGAGAGTCCCTTCGACCTGAGGGGCGCAACTATTACTGTAGCGAACGATTACACTAAGAAGAAACACGTCTTCCGCGTAAAGTAAATTCTTTCACCAAAAACAGAGAGATACATTTTCGAATATTGGTAAGCATTGGCAGATATTGATTTTTCTTGCGGCTGATTGCAGGTCGCAGAACGGAGCCGACTTCTTATTCCAGGCCAAAGACTCCGCCGAAATGAACGAATGGGTATCCGTATTGAATCAAGCAGTGCAGGGTACAGCAGGCGCGGGTACATCGAGGGCGCACACTTTGCCCGCACCGATTCAAACCGAGTCGAAGCGGCGTAGTTTCTTCACTCTCAAGAAAAAGTGAGTCTAACCCCGAGTTTTACGAGTCTTCCGAGAAGTTCGGACTCGACAGTTCACGCCACTATGGCAGCGTATCATCGTGCTCGTTTCAAGTGCGCGAGTTCACCGAACTCGGCGCGAATCCAAGCATATCATAGTTCACGCTAACATCCGCTATCAAACTTTCGCTTTGTGACTCTTGTGGTACCTGTCTCTTTGTTTGAAAGTGTTCCGCGTCTCCTGCTCATGTGATATCCGCATACTGCTTCGCAGGGTGTGCCATCCTTTTTAAACATTTCATTTCTTCATTCACATAGACATTCGCCGATGAGATTGTAAAGAAGTGTATGAGCTGGTAAGCGGCAGATTTAGTGGGACTTTTCATTAATGGCAGTCCCGCTCCTTGTGTAATTAATGCCGCCTTTCTGCCTATAGTGAGAGATTTCTATCATTAACTGTCCGTTTATGTTGTTTATTAAGAGGATATTAACAAATGTTAACGTTAAGAGCGTAGGTGTTAAACTATCATGGCTCCCAGTCGGTTGTGTATACGACACTGATCATCATTAGATGAGTGGCGGGTGATCGGCTCGGATTGAAGTGAATGAGACGGTGTGAGATCCGAGGTCTCCCCGGTCATTACATGATACAATAGAGCAGGCAGATCTTCATTCATTCGATCATATTGCATTTATCATATTTTAGAAAAGCCAAAAAGTAGAAAGTGAAACCAATGAACGTACGAACACAGTACACAATTGGAACAACATTTAGTGATGCGGTGAGTCGTACAACAATCCTAGATCGTATACGTTGTACTACTGCACGATTAATTGATCATCGTTCCAATTGTTTCTCCTTTGCCTTTTTCGTTCTCTTTTAGTTTCATTATGATTAGCTTCTGAGAAAGTACGAAAGGAATGTTCTTCCAATTGTGAATGCGGAATGAGTACGAAGTTCTCGGGACCAGAGAACTTGGATGTGCAGTGCTTCCGTCGTGTGTTTCATATGTCACCGTATAACTTTCATTATCATCCTCAAAACAACTCATTAAGGTGTCATTCTTCACAGTCATACCTCATTATCTGTCGGACTTCACAGTACCATTCATTTAATTCTTTTAACAAATACGCTCTCAAATAACTCCAGATTAAAGCCCGCCCCAGCAGAATTTTATCTAATACGAGGTGGTAGGTTACAATCACCTCTGAATCATTTTCCGTTACTCATATCGCATATTTTGATGAGCTTATTGTAACTTGAGTCTGCTTATTTCTAAGTTTATACGATGCCTCGTAGACGTTCCTCGAAATATGTCTACGCACCATGTCCTCGTAATTCAATATATCAATAATATCACAGTTTATAAGCCTTGAATTAATCGACAACGGATAGCGAAGTGTGACTGAACTCTTTCTCAAAGAGTGCTGCAGCGACAAAACATTTCTAGCCGCGAAATTTTCAAGCACATTTCTTGCGTCTCGAGATTCATAAATTGCAGCCTTGTTGATCGAACGGTAACTCTTATTCTCCGGGAAGCCCTCCGTGTGCTGCAAACAATGATTAACATATGAAACACAGCCGTGATAATGTTACATTGTCACGAGCTCTGTTCACAGGTGCTTCTTATCGCCTTTTTAATTGCTTCCATACGATACACTCCCTGTGTTCGCCTCTTAGTATGTATCACGTAGCTCTCTAACATATATTGTGTATAATTGTTGGACTTTATTATCGCTATCTTTCTTGGTTGCATCTTCATTACATCATCAGTTTTGTTTTACGCTTCTTTGCTATAAGCGCCGACATCTTCATTTGTAGAAGTAATTCATCGCCCCTTTCTTGTCATTAGTACCAGAGGTAAACTTGAGAGAAGACGGAGCAGTTCCTAATAATAAGTAACGGAGCTGAGTCATGCGCTCATTTCATGAGTGCTCCGAACCCTAATTGCCAAGATCTGTGTTGTAGTATCTGTAATTTCGCCAGCCCTTTATAATAGACAGTATCTCTACTTGCAAGTATAGATTATAACGCTACTCCGGCAGTAGTTGTGGTAAATGACGTACTCAGCAAAGTATTTAGTTGTTGTACCGAGAAACGTGTAATTTCCTCGTCACTCAGAAGTGCTGAGTAAGAACACAGGCCATAATTGCTGTCATCTGTGCGCGGAGGAGGAAAAAGTTGGGGTGTTTAAAAAAATATTAGGCTGCTTCACATAGGGCACGCATGAAATCAATTGTCTTGTACATTCTGTATCGAGAAAATTTGAATATTTTCGCCGGGGTTGACCACTAATACTTTGCTACTGAGACGTGTTTAACGAGCATCTAGAACGGTGCAGCCTCACACCGGTGGAGTATGCGAGTGCTGAGACATACGCTCGTATGACAGAGATATTCCCCTATATGTATTACTTGGAACTTAGCGTTGATATGCCTCGACATTTTTGTTTAATGTTCTATTTGTTTGCAAATTTTCAGCTAAACTGGAGCAGTGAAGGTACGATACATGCCGCTCGTACGCGCCAGCACAGCACACACATTTAAAAGAAATGTTTCGTCGCTCTACGTGGTTAAAGCAACGCTAATTTAAAAATTAGAAGAACACGGCCATGAATATTGTGAAATTAATTGAAGAACGAGTCTCAACGGATCTATAAAATGCCTACACCACGGGACACGTCAGCCATGGGATGATTAGATGTTAAACAGTTGTGCTTTAACGTTAACACGTGTAGGCCATTCGAAGTCTAATTGCGTACAGTTCTTCAAGAAGTTTTTGGACACTGCAATATTGCTAGTTGAGAAAGTGACATTCGATGTCCCACGTTAGCGTGACCGAAGTTCTCTCGCGCCGATATTCACATTGATTATCTACGTTTCGTACGCGTATTCGTTGCTTTATTTTATCGGGATTTCGATGTGCATATCGTAGAAGCGCGCCCGATCCTGCGCGACTACTTCCCATCGATTGGCGCATGCAAAATAATGCTACTCCACTCGCGTTACTTCCAATTCTCTATCTGGGGTAGCATTATTTTCGATGGAAAGCGCTATGTGTTCTATTACACACCGACGATGTGTAATGCTAACGACCTGAGAAGTGTTCTAGCTTTAAACTGACACTTCACACAGAGAGATTTACGGGGAAATGCAACTTGGCTGACCAGCCATCGAATGCGTCAATCTGCAATTTTCTATATTTTAATACTTGATAATGTAGTTAAACGTTAAAGACGCTTTCTTTTGAAATCCTTCACTGAATAAGCATGTATACGTGATGACCTTTTCTGTTGATATCTTTCCGCACGTTTCGTAGTTTCGAAGATCACACTGTTTTAATTCATAAGGATATGGCTCGTTATTACACTCTTTATATTATATATATAAATATATAAATATGTATACACCTGCAACACGCATCAGCAAAAGCTACACCGACATGAAACACACAACACACGATACCCGCGAAACATACGAGACTCCCAATTCAAGGAAAAATTGTTGGTAGTATTAAGAACGATCCCACTCGAAAAAATACGACTCGATAGTTTCGTCCACGTGTCACGTGTCCGGCTTTCCCTCTCGGCACAATCGCGTTTCCTTTCACGTCCTGTCGCAAACGACCGGTTTGCGCCTGAATGACTGCCATATATTTTAAGAACCACACTAACTTGGGACATGATATTATATAAATTAGCTTTTAACGAATTGTTAAATATGCTGCGCCCTAAGGGAAGACGCATTGATGAATTATAAGAAAGGAGAAAGAACAAAGTGGAGACGCTGTAATGACTAAAGAATTCCCATCTTACATGATCCCAAATATCATGATGTTCCACGGAATTAAAAAGAGATGCTCGGTTGTTTGCGCCTGAGCGCGTGATTGCCGAAACTACCATCGAGTTCGCCTGCATTGATCGATTGTAATGAAGTCAGTGTAAGCTCCGAACGACAACTGATCGTTTACGGTCAGTCCGCTCGTTTCGTTGACTCAGTTTTACCTCGGCATCACACGCATCTAGTGAGCGAGCTATGTTTAAGTTATTCTCGTGCATTAAGCGTCCCTTTTCAGTTCTTTTTTAAATGTTTTTCACGATCCGTCGGAAATTCGCAGAACTTAAAGATCGCTCTTGAAAAACGAAGCAGGACCGCATGCGAAATCCTCTCTCGCCAATATCAGTAACAATAGCTTTTAACCTTGAGATACTTTGTCACTTATTTCAGTTGCCTTTTATCCTGTCAATGCGACTCGATTTGATTCGAATGACTAGTTCTACGTTTTAGAATGCAATTCGTACGTGGGTGAAGAGCGTGGCTCTTGTGTTTTTTAACGATTCTTGACAGTTTTTCTAGCACATGTTCGAGGATAAGTTTGGGAAATTGTGTTATACTATATTAATGTCAGCTTTACGAAAGTGTATATATCACTAGGATCGTCGTCTTGTACTCTCAAAGCAAGCATACGAAACAGCTTAATCAAAACGAAAAAAAATAAAAACGGTGGTACAGTTTCGCTTTTATAATTTAACGCATGTGCATTTAGTGACGGTTTTTTAAATATCGAAGTCGCATTGCTAACTACACAGAACTTGATATGTCATAGATATGTGTTTTATATATAAATATATAAATATATACATAAATACAGAATCATGAAGAAACAATAAATTATAAGAATTGAAATTATTATAATAGATAATATATGATAATTGTAAAATCACCGACTCATTCTTTCTCGTTTAGAATGGATTCACCTTTAGTAGCATTATAGACATTTCCCATTCTGACCATTTAATGTAACAGCGTATAGTTTTTATACGTTGAAGCCCGTTGCTACTATGCAGTTATGTCTATTGATTCAAACTATTTTTAAGATGACGCAGAAGAATCGTATTGGAATTGGTAGAATGTAACTATCCTTCTACATTTAAGGTGAGGCAATAAGCTGTTAATCGCGTGTTATGCTAAGCTTCAAGACAAACTTTTTCTACCTATTCATTCATTTCGCCCATACTTTGCTGGTAAATATGCCGTAATCATCGAAGTTCCTCGAGACGTTCTCGAAAAGCAGTGAAAGAAACGTGTAAGTGTCTGTAGTTACCAGGACACTTAAGTCGCCTGTGCATAATTTTGCAGTGGCTTGCAGTCTCGCCATTGGTTTGCAGTTTATCAATTTCGCGATACCTTTTATCTTAATGCCGAAGGTAGGACCGTTCTATATTCAGAATGCGGGGCTTGAGGTAGTGCGGTCGCTCGAAAATCCTACAATGCGAAAGAGATAAAGAGAGGATTACAAAGTTATCTTTGCGATATGGACGGTGAGTATGACTGCACAGCGACGTGTTGACAGAGTCGCTCCACTCGAAACAGGAAAAACGTCAACATCGCGAAGACTGCGATGTTCGATTTCCAAAGAATATGTCCAACAAGCTCAACTACATCGCGCACGAAACTGCTTTTATGACAGATAACAAAATATTAGAAAATATTCCAGATATTTGAAGCGCACCATTGATGTAATTTGAAAAGTCAACGACTGTTATTTTTCGTCCTGCGTAACGGAGCAGTGAACGAAAAGCAATGCGATAGTTGCTTGGAAAATTCTTGAACTCTCGCGCATAACGCACGATGGGTCGGTATAGGACTGCTTTACATACTAAAGTCCGCAATCAGGCGATTCCACTTCAGGGAACAAGGTATATAACCAATGTGGGTTCGCGGACGTGCGTCGGCACACACGGATAGAAGTGGCATTCTCCCCGCCAGGAAATAAAACCCATTATCTAATGTACTTTTATTATTACATTTGAGGGCCGTCCATTAAAAGTGCTTGCTCCCCCACTGACTATCTTCAATTTGATCTTAAGGATTCGTTTACACTCCCTGGTTTCCAGTAATATTTCACAAGGTCATGCACGAAAATATATGTATCTCTTTTATATACCCTTTGGATGATTCACCAAATCGACCTGTTTACCTCGTCAGGCGAATCAAGATATAATGCAGTAGTTATGCCGAACTGCCATTATGCCGTTATATATATTGTTACGGCCCTAACATCCGATATCCCTGGCAGAAAGTGTGTCCTGACGATACCGATGAAGCTCAACTAAATTAACAACGGTTCCATGACTGTCTTGACCAGGATCTTCCTTCATCGTTTACACACGTCCTGTATTGCTCCTGAATATAGGACCTCTTGCTAGTTCCTTTCGAGTATTTCTTATGCCTCATACGCGATCTACGTCTACGCGCAACAATATTATTATACTATCCACCGCAATTGTTGTCGTGCGTACGTCGACGTTTCGTTGCAGTCTAACAAATTAATTAATATAACAAACGTTAAGAGTGACACACCTTTATTACAAATAGGTAAGTATATATATTTGGGACTTCCATTGGGATTAAAAACAATCCGGCGACCAGACGTAGTCGGAGAAGATTAAACGTACGACACGGTCAGTGCTCAATCGCATTTAATTCCACCTGTGTCGGCCTGTCCCGAATAGATCTTCCCTAATTGTCATATCAGTGGAGTGGGCTGTGTAAATATATGTATGCTCGTCTGCATACGCGAGTCCGGCCGCGCAATTTGGGAAATACGTATGCGGTTTTCCTTTTGGCGCGAGCACTTGTAAAGTATTCAAAAGTACGGCGCACTTGCAACGGGCGACCGGCGCATGCGCACTGGCCACGGAGTGGATTGCGTGCGCAAGTGTCTTGACCGCATGCACCCGCTGCAACGTAAATGCGTATAAATATATACGTCGGGGCTCATTAACGAAAGTCAGTCTCGTCAGTCTGAGCAAGATGGCTGGCCGGGTGACTTCGGCCTTCTATTCTTTCGCTGTTGTTCTCCTAGTGGTGCTTTGCTCGCGGTGTAACAATGGTCAGAGATTCGGTGATCGTGCCAGGACGCTTCACATCGTCGGAGATGAGGATTCGGGGCGATACAGGGAGCCGATGATCGTGAATCGCGTGAAGCGTTCCGACGTCCCTGGCGAAATGTCATCGGAGCACTCGCCCTGGGATCTGCACGAGCATCCAAACAATAACCCAAACATCACGACAAAGGTGGGCGTCAGTAGATAGAAGCGAGTCCGGAGGGAACTCTAATAGTTTGGAGCTCAGGCGTAACGCCTTCCCTGGGGCAAATTCAATTAGCTGGGGTTTTGCGCACTCTCCTCGCACTGTTTTTGTTGGCTTATCTCGGCCGATTCCAGTGGTGCGTGTGCCGACAGAGGATGGAACGCAGAGGCAGGGAGAGCTGGTTAGAAAATTTTCCGTGCGACCGGCTCTAGTGCCTCGGCAGGAGCGGCGGGAGAAGCGTAATTGCCGTATTATGTCCCTTCCGGACCAAATTTAATCAATCCTCACGAAATACAGTACCGCCGGAGTCATTCAGTTATTGACACGCAGGGGTCACTAACCGACCCGTATATCTCCTGCTCTTTTATATTCTATCTGAGGATTCTTTTACGGCCGACTGATACTTCCCAAATAAAGGCCTCATTCACTCCCTTCGTCAAGCGTATGCTTGTCATTATGTACTCCGATTGCGGAGCCAGGCGGCCGCCGCCTCGCCTCGCCTCGCCTCGCCTCATGGAATATTTACTATTGCGCTCTCCCGATCAACTGCGAACACTGTTCGGGGATTTTTCGGTTTGCGCAATCGTTTCCCGGATTTATGATTTCATCTGCTCGCTCCGGAGTCCAGGCTCCGCTTTGTGTATGGAGCTACGTTCTACGTAACGCGGACGATTACCCTCCAGCCGTCTAGTAGTTTCCCGGTGCAATCGACGATTGCTGGACTTCCTGATATTTTGAATAGCTCTTTCGGCCGTCAAATAGCTATGTTTAACGGAGAATGATTGCTTTCCTGTAGTAAGATTTGCATTTTATCACTGTCGCGTGAACTTTGTGCGTAGTTTTCAACCAAAACATATAGTTTTTCATTCTCACGCTATTCTTCGAAGCCGCCGATGACTGGAACTGCGAGCAGTCGTGATTGCTCGAATAAAAGAACTCCTCTTCTGACATTAGTCATAGGAATGCTATATTGATGAAATGTCGCGTGTACCGATGATAAGACAGGAAGTATAATGTGTCATTAAAGGACAATGCATACACAAAGGAACGAGATATCTGCTACTATTTATTAATATCTGTCCCCTTCTTACCCCAATGCCACTGTTTTGCAGTCAGCTTTATCGCTATCAAAGCTAGTTACATCAAAAATGTCAATATGTAACATTCTTAATTATATAGAAAATATATGATTACGTTACATAACTGTGGAACTAATAAATTATGCATATTCCACCATTTACTTTCACTTCTGTTTTACTGTATGATGTAAGATTGGGTGACCTTGTGGACTAAAAATACTGTTATGTAAATTTCATGGATACTCCAGTACATTATCTATAACACTGCAGATTTTCATGCACCATATATGTTTGGACAAGCATTTCCTTATATTTTATATACTATGAAAGGTAGTCGTTTTTGCTTATTATTATATAATTCTTTTCGGTAGAAACAATTTGCTAAAATATATTCTGAATTTTTATGAAGATTTGTAGAGTTGCATCAACTTGTATTGGTGCCTTATAGAGAGATGTTAATTTCTGTCCGATAAATCAGTTCTACTTATGCATTATGCAAAATGAGTTCTGATACAAAAATCTATGTGTGCAAAAGAAGAATCAAGCTGTATTAGTCAACTATTGGAAAACAATTTTGTTAATGATGTAAACAACGCCATGAAAGAAGACTCATTTTTGTTTCTTTATTTTTATTAATTTTACTTCTCTGTATATATTGGATCATGGGGTGTGAGTTTGTTTTATCTTTGCTTATCAAGTCCATTGTATACACTCTGTTTATATAGATAAGAATAGCCATGTAGATAATAATATTGTGCATCAAGAAGTAGATATTAGACTTCTTACTGATGAACAAACATAGGGCGAAAGGATATATTACATGCAGTACAAACCCAATTACAGGTCAATGCATTAAATGACTCCCATCAGCAATTGATGGTTCATTGGGTCGGAGAGGGATCGAATGTCATAATATGCTTGGCAAGGGATAGCAGCCCTGTTATGCGATTAGCGCGTGGTAGACTTCTAGTGGCATCCAATCCCAGTGCAGTGTATATAAGTTACGATTATGGCGATACCTTTGAGAATAAAACTGAGGAGTTCAAAATACGCAAATCAGTATACGCCACGTTGGATAAATTCATTAATCATCCCAAGTTTTATAAATATGTAAGTAAATTGTCGCCGATATACAGTTACTACAAAATCATATGTCATAATATAGTTCTTATAATATTCTCTGATTCTATTCCAGTGTGTGTTTGTTGATAACTTCAACAGCCTGATTTTCATTACACATGATAATGGTAAAACAATTCAAAGGGTGCAAGTGGGATTTCACCCATCTGAAATTTCATTTTACGAATCGGATCCCAGAATTCTGGTTGCTCTGGACAAAGTAGACAGCATGCGAACGGTATGTGATGCTAATTTCAGACCAATGTGTTTTATTTTTTAGGTGATTATTAATGGTTTGATGTTGTATATTATAGCTATGGTTATCAAAAGACACGGGTTTGACATGGGCTCCTATACATTTCAAAGTAAAAGCATTTTTCTGGTCTCCGTATCGTACATTAGTGGTAGAACGCACGGAACCCTCAGGTTCAAATACTGTGATGCAAATACAAATGCCGAACCTCGTGAGTTCTTTCCCACTTCAGCAATTTTCTCTTGTGATAAAAAATGTTGAAGATTTTCAAGTTCGTGGGGATTATATGTTTGCAACAGTGAAAGAGGCAAAGGTAAAACATTATACTTAAAAGGTTTTCTACTAAACTGTCATAATTTGAAAAGATGTGTACAAGAATTCTATTTCTTTTACAGAATGGCACATCTGATCACTTGGATCTTTATGTGTCTTATAAGAACCGAACCTTTGTCAAAGCACAGTTTGATACCGATTTAGTTCGCAAGGATTATCACGTTGCTGATATATCCCACAATAGAGTTTTTGTTGCGATTTCCCACAGTGAGACCCATGTGAACCTTTATATATCCGAGTTGATAGACAATGAAAAGGCAATGTTTACTTTATCCTTGGATGGAATCCTTACTTTCTTCCCCAACAATACTTGGAAAGACAGCTGGTTGTGGTATGTGCTTATAATAAAAAGAAAGATATTGATATTTAATATTACTATTAAATTCTTTTTCACCAATATGTTAATATCATTCTTTTTTTAGTGACGTGGCAGACGAGACATTCACAGACTTATACAAAGTGGAAGGCCTTCGCGGCATATATATTGCGTCTCAAGTAAAAGGATCGCCAAAGTCCGGATCAATTGGACCTGAGCATTTAGTGTCGTTGATAACATTCGATCATGGCACAACATGGAATCCTATTAAACCACCCAAAGCTAATCACGAAGGCTTTTATATTTACTGCACCTCAAACTGTTCATTACATTTGAGCCAACGTTTTAATCAGCTCTATCCTGTGACTCGATCTGTAACGATTATGAGCTCGAAATCGGCACCCGGTATTATAATGGCAACAGGTGTTATAGGATCAAGTCTGAAAGGTCACCCTGCGCTATACGTATCGAGAGATGCGGGTTTGACGTGGAAGCAAGTGCTAAAAGACTATTACTTCTTCAATATGGGAGATCATGGAGGCCTGTTAGTAGCAGTGAAGTACTTCAAGTCACGCGGCGAAACGCGAGACCTCTCGTACTCTACCGACCAGGGTGAGACCTGGCAGACATATGAATTTAATGAAAAGATGCTGCGTGTGTATGGATTGATGACGGAACCAGGCGAGAATACTACAGTATTTACGATGTTTGGTTCCGACAGCGGACAGCATCAGTGGTTGATCATTAAGGTTGATTTGCGGAACGTATTTGAAAAAGACTGTACTGAAGACGATTTTAAATTTTGGTCACCTGCGAGTACAGATCAACCGGTGATGGCTTGTGTATTAGGCAAGAAGGAGGTGTATCAACGGAGAGCAGCACGAGCCAATTGTTACACAGGCATAGATTACGACCGTCCCGTCAAGCTGGATACGTGTCTTTGTGATTCGAATGATTATCAATGCGACTTCGGTTTCACGAGAGTTAGTAATCCTTACCATTGTATTCGTAATCGATCTTTAACGGGTTACGATCCTTATGCAGTCCCAAGTACATGCAAGCACGGAGAATTTTATAATCGCACCAAAGGTTACATGAAAATTCCTGATGACGAGTGCTCCGGTGGCCTCGCCCGTAATTTCGAACCGGACGAAATCCCATGTCCGATTGAAGAAAAGTCTGTGTTTCTGCTGGTTGCACATCGGGAACAAATATCGCGAATTGATCTGCTAGATAAAAAACATGAGACCTTACCGATCCATGGTTTGAAAAATGTCATTGCCATTGAATTCGACATGAGAAATAACTGTTTGTACTGGGCAGATATCGTCAATGATACGATCGGCAGACAGTGCTTTAAGGATGGCACCAGTAGCCCAGAAATTCTTGTGGAAACCGATTTAAGCTCTATCGAAGGGATGGCACTGGATTGGGTTTCGAACTTGCTTTACTTTGTCGATGGTGTTAAGATGCGCATTCAAGTGATTCGAACGGATGTGGCTCATATGGGAAGAATGAGAAGAACTATCTTGGGACACAATAACTTACAGAAACCGAGGGGTATTGCTGTACATCCAATGAATGGTTATATGTTTTGGACCGATTGGGCAATAGGGAATGCATCAGTGTCCCGTGCTAATCTTGACGGCACAGATATTAAACGTCTATTCGTATATCCCACGGTGGAATGGCCTAATGGGATAACCATAGATCACATAGCCGAACGTATATATTGGGTAGATGCGAGACAAGACTATATCGGATCCAGTGATCTGGATGGCAAGAAATTCCGAAAAATTATATCGCAGAATGAACATCTAGCTCATCCTTTCTCTGTCGCTGTTTTAAAAGATAATGTGTACTGGGATGACTGGAAGCAGTCAATAATCTTTGTAGCAGATAAAGATCATGGCCTTGGTATCTCCACAGTTGTTGGACAATTACCTGGACTAATGGACCTGAAAATTTTCGCTCATAGTATTCAGATCGGGACCAACGATTGTGCCAATAATACATGCACACATATTTGCGTCGGCGCGCCGGGGAATACCCACGTCTGCTTGTGTCCTGACGGGATGGTGCAGTCAGCGACAGGCGGTGAATGTGTGTGTCCTGGTGGCATCCCACCTTACGCAAACTCCACTTGTCCGCCAAGCGCAAAAACTTGCGCGTCGAATCAGTTTTATTGCAATAACGATATCTGCATTCCCTCCTTTTGGAGATGCGACCGCGACAACGACTGCGGAGATAATTCCGACGAAATTAATTGCACCAGATCGGACTGCGATGTAAACGAGTTTGACTGCGGAGACAAATGTATTCCGAAGTATTGGACTTGCGATGTTGATCGCGATTGTGCCAATGGAAAAGATGAGATGAACTGTACATATGTGAACTGCACGGACTCACAGTTCAAGTGTGACAACGGCCGATGCATCGCTCAAAGATGGCAATGCGATGGCGAAGACGATTGCCGGGATGGCTCGGATGAGAGGAACTGCACTACCAATACTCCACCAAGCACTTGTAGATCCGATGAAATTCTCTGCAAAGCTGATCACAATTGTATACCGATAGCATGGAAATGCGACGGCGAACCCGATTGCGAAGACAGAGTCGACGAATCAGACTGTAACGATATGGTTTGTGAATTTTGGCAATTTACTTGCAAATCGTCGGATAAACAAAAATGTATTTACAAGTCCTGGGTTTGTGACGGAGACAAAGACTGCGCTGATGGTTCCGACGAAGTTAATTGCACGTCATCGACGAATACCACGGTAATGCCTCCAGTAAATCCGTGGTTACCCACAAATAGTTGTTACGATTGGATGTTCATGTGCAACAACACTAAGTGCGTACCGTACTGGTGGAAGTGTGACAGCGTGGATGATTGCGGAGACGATTCCGATGAAATGGGCTGCCGGAATTCCGATATTCCCGATTTAACAACTATATTACCAACGTCGTCGGATCCTCGAATATGTCGCTCATTCCAATTTCAGTGTTATAATGGTGAATGTATAGACGATGCTTGGGTATGTGATGGATCAAAGGATTGCCCAACCGGCGAAGACGAATTAAGCTGCACAGAAACACGGACTGGCTGCGGGTTAAATCAGTATAGGTGCCGAATGGATGGTAACTGTATACCTTTGGTAAATGTCTGTAACGGTCGGGAAGATTGTCCCGATGGCACCGACGAACTAGGATGCTCCAGTGAACAACATCCAAGTCCCGCAGCAGCTGCATCGTGTTATGCGGGTCTCTTCCCTTGCGATCAGACACGTTGTTTGCCACTTGCTGCCTACTGTGACGGCAACCCTGACTGTGTTGACGGATTCGACGAAGAAGAAGAAAATTGCGATAAGAATAGCTCCCGCGTTTACCAAGTCCTTGTTATGGGGGTGGATGAGCGGTCTATCAATGCAACAAGTCTTTTCCTCTTCTGGTGGATGCCGATACCTAACAACGTGACTTTCGAATTTCTACCTTCGATTGCTTTAGCTGAGCACGATGCAAAGTGGACTAATGTCACCGAATGGATCGAGGATATGGAGTATCAATTTAACGACCTTCAGCCTTACACTCGTTACAACTTAACCGTTCACGTCAAATTGAAGGGCCAAACAACCTCTTTCCCGCCAGCCAAGTATTTAGTTGTCGTGACTGGCGAAGGTACGCCTTCGGAACCCCTGAATGTTACGGCTGAACAGAAAGATGGTACTCAAGTCGAAATCAATTGGAAACCGCCTCTTCATTCAAATGGAATTATAACGGGTTACAATGTTTTTGTTCGACCGCCTGTGCCGCCCTTGAAAATAAAAAAACTGAAACCACCGGCGATCATCGATACAGACTTCGAGCCAGGTGTCATTTATCGCTTTTGGGTCCAAGCTATAAACGGCGCCCATGCATCCCTTTATTCGCAAACTGCGGGTATCGTTTTTGATGGCAGTTCTAACACAGCTAGCATCGAAGAGCTTACAGTAACGGGCGTAACAAATCATTCCGTCAGTTTATCTTGGAAAGCAAAGAAAGATGTTGTTACATATCGCGTCACAATAAATCCCATGGGATATTATATTAGACCGAAACCAATTGTTACCACCGACAATCATGCCGAAGTTACACAGCTGGCTCCTGGTACCGAATATCACTTCGTAGTAAGTGCAATACAAAATGGGTCAACGCAAGCAAAAGATTATCACGCGAAAACTGTAAGAGCCACGACTGAAGGCACCAAGCTGCCATCTGTTAGAATTATAAGCGCGGAGTTGGTTAAATCTCAAGGTACAACTGTTAAACTTCGATGGAGCTTTGACCCACCACAAAGTTTGAAACATATTAAGTGGCAATTTGGAATTTGTTACACATTCAGAGGTCTACCTATGGAAATTGACATACTCAATGGTAACTTTAGCTCCATATTCCAAATGTAGAAGATACAATCTACATTTACCATAGGATGTGTAAATTACAATTACCAATTTGATTCCAGAAATAAAAATGATCACAAGTAACACGACGGCAACGATAAAGCACTTGGAAACTTGTCGATCGTATGCATTCGCTGTTGTGTTGTACGGAGACGGTACTATTGGACCACTTAGTAGTCCGGTTAGCGTATTCACAAATGTCAATAGACACTTACCACCGGAGAAGCTGAAGGTGACACCCTCTAATCAATATAATTCGATAATCGTATCTTGGAGTTCTAGTTGCCAAGTAATGATGGAATCAATTGGCTATACGGTAAGTTTCTAGGTGCAAAACAACAGTTTATAGATCTGCCGTTCCAATTTCGAATAGTATTTGCTAATTAAATTTACATTTTTTCCAGATTCGGGTGACAGAGTTTACGGCAGACAAACATAACGTTACCTTTATCGTAACAACGCAACCTACGAGAGAGTCGGTCGTAGAACATACGTTCAATGGCGTAAGGGTCGGTCGAAAATATAGCATAACTGTTGCAACCGCCGTTGACAATGCCATACCGAGTCTACCTGTGATATATGCGCCGCCTCCTATTCCTCCACCCCATCAGGTTTACGTTGTGCAGGACAATAAGAACTATGTCATTTTCTGGCAAGAACAGAATCTGCCCGACAGTCTACAAAAAGCTGGAAAGTACCACTATGAGGTTTTGGTTACGGAGAAAGAGCATACGTTCAACGAATCAGCTGCGAAAGTTTATAAAGTCGAACGACCACCATTCGCTTTCAAAGACGCTAAGCTTGACGTTGTATACACCTTTGCTGTCCGATTGGTTACTGACGACGGTTTCCACAGTGAACTCAGCGAGTTTTATAGTATTCGAACATCTGAAGGTATTCAATGCACTGTATCTTTAATTGGAAAGCATACGTGAATATTAAGATCATGGAAACTCATCGATTTTGTACTTCCAGCATCAGTTCAGTCAGCGACGATGTATTCGCCTAATGTATTATCTCTCGCGGTACCTATTTGTCTACTGGTTGTGGCTTTGGGATCAGCATTGGCATATTTTGTCGTTAGACACAGACGACTATCTAATAGCTTTACGCAGTTTGCAAACAGTCATTACGATACTAGGCGTGGACAAGCGACTTTCCCCGGTGCAGCGGATGGTTTGGGTATGTCACGAGAACATTCCATCTCATTACATTTTTTTAGAGTGTGCCATGTAAATTTGCTATCTGTTTTTTCGCAGAGGAGGAAGATAGTCCTGTAATTCGAGGCTTCTCAGACGACGAACCCTTGGTCATAGCGTAGGTATTTGTATCGCACGGAGAAACGGGAGGGTCGACATACGAAGATGGTTCATGATACATGTTCATGTTGGTATACTGAGCGACGCCCAGAGCACGTATATAAGTATAGATATGTCCATGTTAGGAGAATTGTGCCAAGACACTATTACTATTATAATTTCGAGTATAAATGAAAAACTTCATCATAAAAGTGGAAGCTTTTATGAAAGTGGCTCAAGACTGACACACTTCACTAATCGTAGTAAGTACAGATCGATAGACGGGCTGCTCCGAGCACTTACATGAAAGCTTTATAAACCAATTCATACGCTATGTTGTAGAAATGTAGTTATTGTACGTACGTTATGATGAGCCGGGACCTGCTAAGATTCAAGAGGGGTATACGGATGTTAAATTAGGATTATTAATGGTAGCGAATCATCGACAGATTGACTAAATTCTACGGTTGTTGTTTTATACCGGAAATCCATTTGAGAGAAACATAATTTGTACATAGTAAATATTTTTTACGAAATGTAAAATTCGAGCTTTCTGCGATGCCATACACGATATTATTATTATTTATACATCCATCCATGGTGGCGTCTATTTTCTACCAATATTTCGAGACATTGCGTTTGTATAAAGAAATCGGGATTTTATAATTTCTTTCTTCTGACTCGAATCAATTCAGTCGTTCCAATGTTGTCCAGCATAATGACTTTGCGCCGATCCATATTGTTTGTTGAAATACACGTAACTTGTTTTTATCTATATATTGATTGCACTTTTATATTTCTATCAATCGCAGTATGAGTCGGATATACATATATACGTTGAGCCGCATTTGCAATAGTAATTTTGTACTGCATGATCCTACTCACAGCAGTTTGTTCTCTTTTTTATTGTACATTGTAGTTATTAGTTATTAACAAATCCAAAGGAATGGGGATGCTTTCCTCAAATATATGCTTGTGAATTTCTGCTGAAGCTCTTCGTATTAAGCTGTCGCTATCATACGATTCCAAGGGAAATCCTAATTATCCTGTCTTTTAAACCGGCAATCAGACTCATCAATGTATTCTTGTTGATCGACATTGGTAATCCTACTCGATGAACTCATGGCTATGATTTAACGTGGAGTATATTACTGTTTCAACGCATGACAAAGGTAAGAGGGCCTTTGCTCCGATATGCCAATTTTATGTCCCACACATGGCATGCAAGTACGTACACTCGCACAGCCTAAAACCTCTCAGTTGCTGGGAAAGCAAAGCAACTGTAGTCTACAAAATTTGCGACAACGGCTATGATTCAATACGCAAACGGCCCCTCACATACAGTTGTACATACTTAAGATGACAGTCAGTCAGTGCACGCGTTATCGTCTGCTGATCAAGACCTAATTGGCCGCTGCCAGCTTCGTTGAGATCGCACCGGTAACTTTTTTCTACATGAGACTTTCCTGCGAGTGTTAATGATAAGTGTACATGTAACTCTTTTTAATTTGATAACTATTCCGCCGAATGTATATGGAATGTATGAACTGTGAATGGTTCATCGATAATCAGTGCGTCTTGGGGTGAGCGTCACGGGTTTTCGAAGCTGCGGCAAGTTTCCCCCGCAAATTAAGGTCCATTCGGATCGAGAACCTTGGGATTTTACTTTTTACCTGCTCGGGTAAAAAGATTCTGTAACACCTTCGATGAGAATGTAGTTTCCGCATCTTGGACATGGCGTGCCGATGCACGTTGTATAGGGGAAAAATGTTGGGACAGGGTGGGAACAGTTGGTCATTGGAAAACCGCAGTATCGAGCAGTATTATTGAGACCAATCCTGGTTACGTCGCTTTGAATTGACCTCCCTTCATTGGAACTCGAAGGAATGTTTAGTCCGAAGGAAGCATACGGATTACTTGACTACACACGCGATTTGCTCAATATGTGACAGGCTACGTTCCTTTTGTGATAATTTATAGCTGGAATCCGAGAAGGGGTAGATGTGCCCCTTTCGACTAACCATTTCTATTCATACATCATGCAACAACAAAAAAGCGACGATGGACTTGATGAATTCGACCTACTGGATATACCACGATCGATGGCGATGACTGGAGGTGTGAAACTTTTATATGTAAATCTCGAGGGTTATAGCAATATGACAGTGATATATACCTAATATAATAAATATTATAATATATTCGCGTGTAAATAAATAAAGATAAGGCACAGTGAATTATACGAGTGTTTCTTCTTTGGCAAAGCATGCACCGATACTCCCACATCATTTCCCGTCTGTGCCATTTTTTCGTTACTTCCCTAGAATAACTGGTTGAGTACTAATTCAATTTTTGGCACAATGCAACGAGGTAAGAATGTAAGGTACATTCTGGGATTCCGGATGTCCGAGTATTAATGCGGTTTTAATGAGGGATCATTATTGTTCATTTTTCAAGCTCCTCCCAAGTAGACCGGTGAGCTAGCCCATTCAGAATAGCATACCACTGTCAAGTACTAAAGGCTTCCGTTAAATTTCTCGGGGATAATTCGGGGGTCTTCGACACCGTTACTTCATTAAAAACAGCAGAAACGGTATTACGTGGATTCACTGTGACTCCCATGGGTGTGTGAGTGTCCCATATATGTACGGCGTGTATTTACAGATAATATACGATTATCGCAGGTGAAGGTACTTCATTTTTCACGAGGATCCGCTCAATTTACCTAACAACCTTCCTTTTCGGGGCGACGATGCGCAGCTGCGTGCCGGCGCGGCGTTTTGCTGATATCTTGATAACAATGACATTTACACTTCCCCGAAGTGTGGAAATGGAAAGGTTCCCGCGGACCATTACTCATGCCGGTCCGCCGCATTCCTTGGACTCCGCATATACTTTCGGGCGCAAGGTGCTGCAATAAAGTTTAACGATTGAAGCGCTTGTATGTACAATATACGCAAATGTATTTCCTATGTAAATCTCGGTAATTTTCATTAAACCTTTCGCGGTAAAATTAATTATTCCCACGGAAAAAAGGTGTCTATGTGTAGCTGGTTGAAACCGAATACCGAGAACTGTCGGAATATCTGACGCGAAGAGTTTGTTTTTGACTTTATATGTCAACCTTGAACTCCACCTGGGGCCCGTGCCAGTAGATAGATAACATGCGCAGATAATTATATCCACTCTCCAGGATGGCTGACATAGAAAAATTGAAGAGAATCGTTTGCCATAAAACATGACATGAATGGATTCGTTTATGGTAGCTATCTGGGATACTTGCAATTCGGGTCAAGCCGGCAGGTTACAATGGGAGGCTGTGCAATTCCTCATAATCGAACAATATAATTGTCCGCTCAAATTGGAATCAAGCAATTCTTAAAACTCTCTATAAAATTCGCCCGGGTAGAAAAGGTACACGGTAAGTAGAAATGGTACGCCCCAATTAGGAAAAGTCCACCATAAGTAGAAGAGGTACGCAGTAAGTAGAAAAGGTCCTAGTTTCCTCTCGAGTAAGTAACTTCCACGGTGAGTTCGTGCGACATAATAGTCTTGTTTAGCTCTCCCAAATCAGTGTAGGTGAGCTGACCCACCAAGTACTGGATGTGAATTTTGCGGTTGTGGATAAGTGGTTGGTGGGAAGTCGCGGTCGGAGCGGATGGATGACTGTTGGTCATGGGCCCCTGATGGCTCTGATGGTGCCGGCGCGGCGGCACGCTGGTCCCTCGTGCGAGCAGGTGTTCGCGGAGGATCATAAAGCAGGATTTACGTAGCGCGGCAGCGTGCGCTACGCACGTGCAAATGTACCGTAATAATAATTGTTTCCCTAATTACGGCGGCGAAGCGTGCGAGCGCCCACGGGAGCGGAGTCTTCATCGTACTTTTAAATCCGCTGCCGAAGAAATAAATTGACGCTGGCACGAGAGGGTGCGATACGATGATTACAATCGCTCGCACGTGGTCAGCCTAGGCAACCAGGCATAGAGTCACACATTCTGTACATTTTGAATTATCATTAACTTAAATCAGGAACTCTTTCCTTCTGCCCATATGTACAATATAGTTGAACGATTGCACTTGTAATACTACCCCATTAAATGAGCAACTTTTTTTTTCAATCCATCTTAACCCAGCAATGTTGACTCTTTTCTCAGCTACATCTTCTTTGAATTCATAGTTAATAAACGTATGTGGAGAATGTAAAATCCCAAATCTGTTTACTACTTCCTTCACACTTGTTTTCAATTTTCAAGCACATAAACTAGAAAATTGCTCGTAATAATTTGGAAATGAATCCCGCGTCCGAAGTCAACGTTGACGACTTCAGAAGATTATTACCATTAGTTAGCGGAAATGGCTTAGTTATGAAAAAGGATCGGCGTTATGCGTGCTCGGTTTCACCGCATGCGCGTAGTTGCGTGGATTCGCTGCCGAGCGCAGTACTCATTAAGGGCACCCACTAGGAAAACTGCGTGAGGTGATTACCGCACCATATAAATGTGATGTAAATGGGCTGTATATCAGTGAAGACTTTCCAGTGTTAAATAATTAATGATTCGCCCCGTTTTCGCATTTTATGTTCAACCACTGGCGATATATTTCGCGATGGAACTGAGATTTTCATTCGTCCTTTTGACAAGTGTCTGCAGATTAATAATTCGTAGAAATTGAACTGGTAATTTTTGAAAGCCGAAATAGATGTTCCCAAACGTCGCAACTTTTAGGTAAATTTCTTTCTGTACCCGCAAGTGACAGATTAGCAGCCCATTCGACATTCGCGATACGACATGGAGGGGGTGAGGAATATTTCTTTTCTATTGTCAAGGTCGGACCACTTTATTGTGACAAACTCGCAAAATAATAAAGTTGATCAAACATAACATTATCAGTTCTATTCCATGTAAGCCAAGAGTTCAGCCTCTCCCAGCGGGTACGTATCCGTCGAGTGGACGAGCAAATTCATCCGAACGAGGTAATGGCACACTTCATGCTAATCGTGTGTGCATACAGTCAGTCACTTGCCAACTCGGCAACTACTAGTCACGTATTAGCATACTACACGCTTCAAGTGTTACCATGAGACGGCGCAATTAGCTGTCAAGAATAGTAAAATCAATTCCCACCCAAACACATTGTCCACCAAGCAAGTGTTTTCACTCGTGCGGGCTTCCCGTCGGCCCAAATCTAACTGAACCACTTCTGCACCACCAAGAAAGCGTCTCTTCAATTAATTAATTACAAAATCTACATATACACCTTTCCCTCGATCCATCAGCTCCCATCCGCCCAAAACACGTCTCCTTAACAACTCCAACCACTCTGCCGGACTTCCTATTGTCCCGAACCACCTGTTACCGGCGGCGGAATCGCGCCACAGCCAGCAATTAGCCGGGCACCCTCGCCAAAAAGCCGCGGAGCGAGATAAGCGGTAATAGGCGAGGGCCGAGGGGAGAGTGGATTTTCGTCGCTACACGAATCTCCAATTTCGTAGCGGAGGAGTCGAACAAGCGTCCTCGCCGAGAACGGCGCTGCCATAAACAAGAGAATCGTGGGAACGGAAGGAAAGTGCGGGAAGAAGGCGAAAGAAGAAGGAGAGTGGTAAAAGTAGGGATGAGATTTGTGGTAGCAGAGGCCGGAGGCAGCAGCAGGCCTAGGATATATCTCGGAATCGTGAGGCGGTGGAGCAAGGACACGAGGAGCCCGCTCGCTCGCTTCCACCAAAGGAAGAAGGGATACACAAGTCCCCACTATTAAATGGCTCGACGCCGCGCGATACCCGGGAGTCTTCCTGCATCGGGGGCGGACCAAGACGCTATCCTAGCCACACACTTCTCAGTGCAATTTCAACATCAGCCACGCTGACGTTCCCCAAAATCAACGCCAACCGCACTGCCAGTCATCTTCCACCCCTCACAACTAAAGTGATTTCTCCGAGTCAAAGCTCGGTGGACGCCTCGATTTGCAGGCGTAGAGGGTGAAGTTCGCGGCTTGGTTGCAGACGAAGTTCAAGTATTAACAGTTCGAGGAGACCAAGAGTAACAGACACGATTGGGCGAAAATCGAGGAATCTCTGACTCCAAGGGGTCGCTCGATTACTGATTCGAGAGCTTTTGGGATGAAAAGTCATCAAGAAGAATCCTGTACCTCTTCCGATCGAGGGAGACTAACAACAAAAAGCGAATATTTGCGAGTTAGAATGAAGTAGTCGCAGAAAAAGTCAGGAGACTCGTGTTAACAAGCAAGCATTATCCACGACGTACATAAAATAGTTAAGTGTATCACTTGTGGAATGTGGACGAGTAGAAAAAGCCGTCTGGAACTCTTCGCACCCAGGTGAAACGGACTCTTCCAGGGGTTGAAATCGTTTAAGTGCTGCCGGTTCCAAAAACAACTATAAATCTTACACTAAACTTAACACGAGTGGAAGATTAAACATTTAATTTCCCTGACAACGGTATTGACAGCGTACAAATCCCTCGGCAAGGAAAGCGAAGAGTTGAACTGGTTTTATCAGCGAGCGAGCAGTAATAAGTGGTTCGGAGGCTGAGAAGAGGATCGGCTTGTTTTATTACTAGTATCGGATTCTGCGCGACGGTGTTAGCTTTAAAGCGAGATTCCTATGGATACAGGATGCACCAGTACTCCTGTCCTTCCCAGCTTCCTGCTGGACTACTAAACTCGAGAGGCTCGTAAAAGCAACAATTCAATTTCACCCGGAGCGAAGTTGTGAGGACTAGTGCGCCAGGAGACTCTTACCGGAGTCTCTCGCTATTATCTTGGCCGGTCGTGAAAAAATTCACGAGTGAGAGTCGGCCTGCTCTGTAATTAGCCGGCGAGAAGGATCTTTCGATCGAGAAATCGCGCGGGAAGAGTGTTCGAGGTCCCGAGATCAAGAGTGAACGATTGTCTAAAGTCGAACTCGATTCCACTCCTGGGTTTCTTCGACAAACCGCGTGTTGCTCGCCAGTTGAACTCGGTCGAACTATCACCGAATGGACTATCGGATTTGCGATCAGATTGGACGGCACGAGTCGATTAAACTCCAAGTGGAAGATGGAGTGATTGATTATAGGCGGAACTGGCGCGTCAGTTGTGGAACCCGCCGCGAAAGACGAGGGATCGTCCGACTTTCCGGGGAGCGAGAGCGCGATCGTGGCGAAGATACGATTTGCAAGGTAGAAAATGATGCAGGAAGCACAAATGCCGCGGCGCGATCCGATGATCTCCTTGGCCGATATTCGCTGAACAGGCGCACACGTGTTTCGAATGCGAGCAGGAAACGATAAGAAGAAACTGGCTGCACCAGCTTCCAGCATCCGATCTCCGGTAAGTGTTTCTTCTTACTCAGAGCGATTCACTAAATCACCCTGGAGAAATCGCTCTGATAATAACTTATCCCACGGGACCCTATAAGTCAGTGCGGCGCTCTTTGCTTCACCGGTGAATGCGAAGGCATGGCTATCCGTCTTGGAGAATATTTGAATGGTACCGTCGTAGCTCTTTAGAATTCGATTTTACGTGGCTGCGTTGGTCTTTTGATTTAGTTTCCGTAAGTGCAACTTTCTTAATTCATTTATACCAAGTGGAAATTACGAAAGAACAAGATTTCTTTCAGTCCTTTCACCCAGTAAGAAAACCACTTAAATTTAATGGATTACAGTCGATAAAAAATACATAAAAACAGTATTTTCCAGAAGAAAACATGAATCTTTAAGAAATCACATTTTCTCCAGTCAAGAAAGTTTCCATCCTTAAGAAAGTTTATTGAAGAAAGGCTGGCGTGCGAGGGTTTTTTTCGCCCGCCGTAGAGATTGGCTTTGAATCTGCACGAACAGAAACACGTGCAGCGTCCTAGAAGAAGATTTAGTGGCTCGGTTGGAGGAGCATTCCCATAACGGGTGCTCGGCTGGTGCAATGCTTGCAGCGTGAATTTTTCCCGAGTTCTATTGGAAAAGCACGGGAACGCTTTCTACGTGGATACGAGTGGCGAGAGAGGTCACCCTAGATTCAACTTAATGTTACGCGATACAATATCCTGCGGTGAAGCATGCACGCGCTCACACTGACCACATCTGTCATTAATCCCACTGATTATCCGCGATTTCTAATTCGCGCGGTTTCCCCCCGACGCCCTAGAGAGATACTCACTCGGCTAGAAAAGTACCCCTGCTTTTCCCACGACCCTGTAGCGTCGGCCGATAATCCGATTCCTCCGGAAACCTGCGGTTAGACGAATCATTTGAAACTGCAAAATGATGTCTTTCCTGGGTGAAATGTTTGGATAGCCACTGTCATTAAATTTCGATGAAATTATTTCGTTAAAAAGACTGACAAACCATTCAAAATTTAAAACTAGAAATTATACATTTCGGTAGTAGACTGAGTCTTTGCTGGATGACAGATTTTTTTTGTCATTAAATTTTGATGAAATACACGGACATTTGTTCACTTAGAGACGAATGAATCTAAAAATAACCAACAATGACGAACAATTAAGTTCTTCGGAATTTCTCTGCCGTATTTCTACACATATCGACGTGACCGTCAATTATTGGCTGGGCCACACCGCAAATAGGGTTAGTGTGAGCAGAAAGCTTTGGTAAACAATCGCGTGCCAGAGGCAACAGTCGGAAGTCGAACGAGCGCACGCAGGCCGAGCTGCGAAGGTATCAATTTGACGCTAATTGAGTAATAACTTTCGCCGTGGCCTATGCATATCGACAAGCGCTGGGAAGAAAGGGAATTTCGTCGGAACCGGTTGCCGTGGTTTGCGATAGAGGCTTCTTCAAATACTTCATAGCTAATTTGGCGGGTTAGCCTTGAATGAAGCCTGTCTACTCTGATTATCCTTTACACCGTTTACCTTAACTCGATTAGGATCGAACATCCTTACCGCAATTTCTCCATGGTAATTTCCTTGGCATAATGCGAGGCAATAATAATAAGAAGAAATAATTATGGACGGGTGTTGCTAATTTTTCACCGCACTTAATACAAGGAAATAATTCGGACTTTGTTATTATTGTTTTTAATGTAGAAGTTGTGGACTAGCTTGAAAGTGTTATATCTGGATTTGTATTTATTGGATAATTGATATGTTTGTACATTTCTTCAAAGACGCAGCATCCTTCAAGCTGAATCCCGCCCGATCTGCTCTTCCGGATCCAGTAAAACCGGATGGGATACAATACGAGAAAGAAGGTCAGCGAACAAACTCCAGTGTCGTTTGAATAAGGCCAAGGAGATCGATCGCGTATTCATGGACGTATTAGGCGGGTAAGTATCATTGAATAGAAATGAGAATAATACTCCGTTTATATGCAGCGAAATTGATGGACCTATTCAGAATTTACGGTCTTGAAATTGCGGGAATATGCTGTGCTATTTTTGGTTTCGTATCGGAATTACAAATCTCAATGCATTAAACATTCGCATATTTCACAGAGCTCTTGACCGTGGACTTTGATGGAAAATGGTTTTTCAGTGATTTATTATTATAAGTGTGAAATTTTAAGGTTTATTGCAAAATGAATACTTCATCGCGACCTACATTCCGAATTAGTGCGATAATTATAATAATGGCTATTATGCAAAAGCCGGTAAAGCGTAGCGATTATAATACAATTATAATAAAAACGAGTACGAAGAAGCGTTATTCCCGGGAGTCTGCTGGAAATAATTGGCGACCGTCGTGTAAATGCAGATGTAGAGCTATCAATGTAAAATCATGCGATTCTGCGGGGGGATAAGAACGGCCGGTATGGCAATTGTGTTAATTGAAAATAACAGAAATCGACATGGTCCGAAGAGGTTTACAAGCGAATATACGTTTACAGTTCCGGAAGTCCATAATTTTCATGCAGTATCACAATTCTTGCATTAGCTAATTGAAGTAACCGCCTGAACTAATTAACCTTCGATCGAGGAAGCATCTACTTTATCTAAAGATCGGCTTAATCTATCATTTAGTGATGAACTACCTCGCTGGCAGGAATTCTCGCGTAAAAAGAGTATAGGAAGTGGAATTTCTGATCGGGCGATCAGTCGTTTATTATAGAAGTATTTAAATGGAATGAGAAGGAACTCCGCTATTCTTATAAGTGTGATTTAATAGTACGGGATTACAACAGTTCCATTCTAGCGAACGTAATTAGCCTCACTGAATAGGCTACTCAAACCACAAAGGAATGATATCCAGACTGCAGTAAGTGATGGATCTCTCATAGAACTAGATAAATTAATCCAGTAGCCCGTAATCAGTGAAATGCGATCTGAGTTTGCCAAGTGAGTACACCCATGACAGCTTGGGCGTTTACTTCAAGCTGAGGAAGATAGATTCTCGGTAAAAGTTCCATTGTCTTCTAATTTTCTTTAATGAGTTTAACGAAATGTCAAATTCATGCCAGTCGTGGGTCGAGCTACTGTTACAGTTGTCGATAGCATCTTATTGATGTACTGAGATCTTTATGTGGTGCATCCCCATCATTATCATGTTGGATAAGATCGGGCGCCCAATCGGAACCGGTGAAAATCAGGTTTAAACCGCTTAAGCACACCCGGTGAAATCCCGATACGCTCGAGAACGTATTTCAGCCGGGATTTTCTGCAACATTACGTTCTGCTTCAATTCCGCGGAATGCCAGATTTGTAGATGAAGTCTTACTATAATTGACATGGCTATTATAAGTTGATTCACTATACGCGACATCCACACGGTCTAGCGAAAAATGTGCAATCCAAGCTTTCGTAAGAAGAGGATCAGGGTAATAATCATGAAAATGGATCACGTCCCAGACACTTCTTCAGGAAATGGACTAGGTCGCAATGAGGCGTTTAGAAATTCAGTGGCAAGTGGAACAGGTCGATTCACTTTCCCAGGAACCTCATAATCAGTGCAACTTAGTATTTAAGCATATGAAAAACATTTAATAACCGGGCGATAATCCCTAGATTTATGTAGCCGAGTCTGTTAATTACGAACTACACTGTAACGCCCAACATTGTCTTTAAAAGATCAAATATGTACTAATTGAGTTCACTCTCATTGGCTTCCTGAAAGTTTGAGTCAATTAAATCCAATCGATATCCGCAACTTTAATTCGACCACATTCTATTGATCCTCCGAAAGTTTAGTTCAATTTAATCCCATTGATCTCCAGGAGTTTGAGTTCAATGAAGTGCCAGTGCTTTCACAATCGATTGTGCGATCGGAGACGCGTGGGAGAGCCCGGTCTGGTTGACATCAGCGATCGATCTCGATTTATTAGTTGCGTTTTGATCGGTAACGGTGCTCGCGCGCCAGGAAGCACTACCGTTCATCGAAACCCAAGCATCTTCGACCGGTTTTAATTATTTATGCTCCGCGACGTGCGCGCACTGATGCCGCCCACGATTCATGAGTTTGCGTGCCCACAAGTTTATATGTATACACCCCGGATCTTACATACATAGTATCATTGCATGGCAGAAGTTTCTTTGCCGTTATGTAATAATGGGCTGACCTATATTCGATTATTCATAGTGTAAACTACGGTGTGTCTAGTGCCGGTTAATCATTCAGTCAGTCAGCCAATCAATAGTACAGCTATTGACAGCTGCTTTGACTATCAAAAGCTATGCCATACCTCGCGATAATCATTGATCTTAATAGTTACGATATTTTGATTATTATTATCCAATTTTAGTTTATTACATATATAAATTAAATTATTTATTACGTATTACACGTATTATCACAGAACTGGTCTATTTGAGTATTAATTATATGATATGGACGTCAGTAGTTTAATGTCTACTAGTATATCAGTGGTAGGACTCTGTTTGGACTTCGATAGGATTCATAAAACATGAAAAAATTGCGCGTAGGAACTAGAAACCGTTGCTTCGCGATGTAATGCGAAGTTATTGCCGCATCATCATTGCGCGCGCGTCACGAGCCGCGAACGAGAGGCGCTCGTGTGTCACGGCACCTTCATTACGTCCAAGAATTCCATGTAATTAAGCGATTTAATGTGCCCTGGAAGTACGCGCCGACCGCCACATGGAAAGCGAAGGATCTCGATGGGTCTGAGTGTGCGGTACAGTGTAATTGCACGTCAGTGAAGTTCACGATGCTGTGAAGTTCACGTCGCTATTCACGAGGCCTGCCGGAGTACAACAGTTTTTCTAAAAACAATGGCAGCGTCCGACTGCGGATTTATACTATTCTCACTATTCTCTAACCGGTTTCCAGCAAACATCTCATTGTTATGCATAGAGTACGGGATTCACGGGGAAAATGGCGCGAAAGTATCCTGGTGAAATGGGGAGACCGAATTTCTTCCGAATTTCCCGAAATAAGGAGTTCAAGCAAAATTGAGTTAATTCAAGTAATCACAACACTGAAAAATGTAAATGGTGCAGTTTTTTTGTTTGACTCTGGAGTATTCAGATTTCCTTTTTCATGATTGAATGTTTGACACGCATCCTTCTCATCAAAGTCTCGTTAACCTGCTTTTTTACAACCTCGTAAAAGGAATCGAGTAACTATTAGCCCGTCGGCGAACGCCGCACTACGGTTCGCCGGGATTAGAAATTCAATTACTTACACTGGCAATACAATTCACAGTCATGCGTTCGCATTATCGTGTACACACGGATCTCTGAGCACGATAGAGCCGAGTAACGACTCGCAGCAAGTAGTATTCAGCGAAGCGTGCCATTCAAATTTGCGCGTTGCCCCGAGATATATCTCCCGCGCGCCCATGTTAGCAATATCTCATTCGCTCAGCGCACGCTCGATCGGATCTCAAAGGGGAACAATTGTAAATCATGCTTGCTGATAGAACAATGCAGGCAGACACGCAGTTTAACACATGACACACATGTTCGTGCGTTTTACTGAGCTATCAATTTTCCGTGCTGCATTGGTCAAGTACATGTTCGCTATAATACGAGCTTTTAATAATTTGTTAATAAAAATCACTCTGCAAATGCGACTTCGAAATTCGATTTTGTCAGATATCTTCGATACTAATAGTAAGTTACGAATATTCATGCAAGGATTGTCAATTAATATCAGTTACTTATCAATTATTGCTGTAATTGCTTGCTAATTAATTCAATTGAGATCAGTGAAGATGAGTGTCAAAAGACGATGTAAATGTCAAATGAGTTTAAGTTAGATGATCATTGCAACAAATGTAAAAGTCAGTTCTAGTAGTTGTACGACGGAATTCCTTGTTTATTTGTGTTTTTGTTGGTTTAGCAGGTGCAGGGGACATCTCGAAATGCCGGGGCGACGGGTGTAAGCAGCCGATAGGTGTGCTTCGGCCAAGTGACGGCAAAGGTATCTAAGGCCACAAGAAGTGCCGCTATGTCCCACATAGAGCCACATACAGCCGTGATTCTGGGACGGTAAGCACACTTCCCTATTACATACGCGAGCATAGCAATTTCGTCATTTTTTCTCCTTCATCCTTCTTTCTCAGAGGTAATGGCCGTGTAAGAGTAAGCAGAATCGGTGAACTTTTACGTAACAGAGTAACATAAATTCATTCCCGTTTTGATCGATCTGTCGCCCGATTGTGTTTTTAATTGATATTATCTTCTGATTCTAAGTTCAGATTTAATGGTATTTTTATTGAGATCAGTTGTTGATGGATATTGGTGGCTTTTTGAGTTGTCAATTGCTAATTAATAGCTCTGGACTATGATGAAATGATTATGAAAACAAGTCGTCCGAATTAGAAATACTATTTAATAATAATACATATTCCGTAAGATTAGAATTTAAATAAAATCATTGATTGTATTCCTGCTCGAAAATCGTCCCAGACCACGAATTCTTAATGAATTCCCGATTCTTACCCAAGAATTCCACTTTACGGTTCTTAAACCGCGAGTATCAAATTTTTGGCTCGATTACCTGTTAATTTTGTAATTAATATTCGGATGCTCGAGAATAGCGGGCATATACCTTGTGTGCGGCTTCGTCCATTCCGTTGAATGAACGGTCATCACGCGATGACTCAACCGCAGTTTCCCGTCGTTCTTGTTTCTCGGATTCGGAGACTCACGTCCCGCGACTACCCTTTTTCGCCGAATGTTCTGGAGGGAGTTGGTGCCCCAATCATTGTTTTGCCATTGGCTCTGAAGTAGATCACTGGCACGCGCCGCCACGAGCTTCTGTCCTTGGAGCGTTGCCTCCGCCGGCAAGATCAAGATCATCAGCGCCAGGAGGAAGCTGAGATCGAACCGGTTGCCACTCGCTCTGCGATCGTATTATACAGTTCCTCGTATAAGTATCCGAACACCATGAGTATTATGGTAACAAGTCGCTTGATATCAGACTTCTCAATCGTTAGTAGAAATTGAAAAATTCTTCTTCACACGTTCTATATTTTCATTCTTCGTCGATTCCATTTAAATATTCGGATGTTAACAAGAGTTTAGTTATAAAATTAGAAAAATTGTGGTTAGTTTCCGTTTTTGTATGAAATGTTCTTCTTAAAAAGTCTTTTTTGCAAAATGAAAACTACGAAGAGTCAGCTTTAGACTGATAAGTAATACCAATTTGTTTCGAGTATGTTCTTCCTATGAAAATTAGCAACGGATGGGGATTTCGGTATAAAACGTTTGAAATAGAATCGGAATCGTGAAAGTTCACTGGCACCCGCCAATCGCTAGGTACGCGTGCAAAGAACTGTACGGACGCTGACAGCAGTGAGTAATCGCGACCATTAAGACTTACACTCGAAAAACCGGACTGCTCCGGATGATCTCGATCGTGTCAGCATCACTGGAGCATCATGTTAGACAAAGTGGTGCAAGTCTTCCTTTGCACTGGCTTCTTGCCAGTCGACAGTCGATTCCCTGAAGATCCCGTGAAAGAGAAACCTGAGCCAGGAAGACAATCGAATCGACTGATTTCCTTCTTCTCCTTGAATTCCCATCCGGCCAATAGAAAAGTCGACCCATTTGGCAGTCATTTCGCTCGATAAATCAAATAAATCGATGTACCGCGAGATGAAAATAGGCAATATAATCGTGCGCGTGAAAGTTTCGGTGTCCACTTTTCTTCCGGTTCGCCGTTTCCGGATCGAGATGGAGAGCGAGTGTGATCTGGCTTTATTCGACCGAAATATTTTCCCAATGTTCAGGTCTCTAGACGATTGCACATAGAAGTGCTTCGATGAACGCATCCATTCCATTAGTTGCAAATTATTGGTTTGGATTCGCCTTGGTTCCAGGATTTACTGCATTTCTCAATTTATCCCAGTTCATTAGCCTTACAGTAATGAATGGTCATGCAGCGTAGTGAAAAGTGGGGATCGAAAGGTGTGCGTGCAGGAATCTATTCACTCCGTTTCTAGCGGATGCTGCGGGGAGTTAGCCGCAGGATGTTCAACGTGGAAATGAGATAAGATAACCAAGATTCGAACAGTAAACAAAGACATATGTAAGGATACTCATTGGTGGAGACTCATTCACTTTAAGAAGTTCAATAAGAATCATTGCAAAATATAGATTTGTTACAAATAACACCGATCTAATGCAGAGAGTTTTGGAATTTTGATTTTTTTATAATTTACTTTAGCTATTTATGAGATTCATGACTCAGCGTTAAAACTCGGCCAATAACTCGTTTTTCCCCAGAAGAATGTAAACAAGGCATTAGGGGTGGAAGCAGATATTATCAGTCAAGGGATGAGTCCTTGTGACTCTGTGACTTACTCTACCTTACTTTACACTATGATACTCAGAACCAGACTAGTTATATCTCGCCGCTATTAATAGTGGGCATTCCCTCCGATTAAATTGGCTGGTCCTAACTCGGAGCCACTCATAATGTCGCATTGTGGGCGACAGGAGGAATGTCTAAGAACTTAGCATACCGTGGTGGTCGGCGGTCATCGCCGGCAAGGTTATTCAACCCGGTGGGATCTCGTAGGCAAGAGCGAGCGAAGCAGCGGAGTAACGGGTTCCCGAAGACTCGTGCGACGATGTGCACCTCTCCCTCACCTTGCTGGATTACGAGACGACGAGGAGGACGACGACGAAAGGCACATGGTATATTCCCGTGGTGCGTGCACGCGCCCGCCGGCCTCTTCTCTCCTCCTCGTCGCCCACCTTCTTCACGCTCCCCCGATCGGGACCAGTCACTCTCTGCCCCAAAGATATCCTGCCTCCGCCGGCCACCGTCGCCCGGCACTCCCGATTCCGCGCTCGGCCTCCTGGACAGTAGTGCGTCCCCGAGACTCCTACGCGCTTCATCGAGCTCACACTTTTTTCCAATCTCACTCTTCTCTTCCGATTCAGCTGCTTCTTCTGCCGGTCGCGATCGTTCGTCCCTTTGCTTTTCTAATCTGTGATAGACTCGTCGTGACTCGGGCATTGTCTCTACCCGGCGCCGCCCTTGTTTTCGGTAATTAAGTTTTTCCTCGGGGACTTCTTGCCGCGCGTTTCGGGACACCGTCTTTCCGGTTGACAAGGCGGACAGCCGCCGCGCGCTCGTCCTTGCTCGCGGCCTCTCGTGTCCTGTGCTCCGCATTCATGAGATCTTCCAGCGAGTGTTGAGGATTGGTAAGTTCGAATTGTGAGTTTGAGGGAGGAAGCCTGGCTAGACGATTGTTAAGTCGTTTGGAATGTAGAGGTGATCGGTTGTTGTTGGGATTGTCGCTGAGAGCTTTATTGCCGGATGTCCTAAAGCGAGTGTCCTGTGCGGTTGCGAGGGTAATGTAAATGACATGATAAAACGTATTTGGCCGATGTGCTCGTTCCTTGGGAGGTGTATGAAGCGTTCGTGTACGTAGTTCCTTCGATGATTCGTGACATTTATCTTCTTCAAGTTTTATAAGTCTCTGGAACTCACTTGTAATAAGTTATGAACTTTTTTCATCAATTTCTTTAGTTTTAGAATTGATAGTGTCAATTCGTTCTTAGTGGTTATTATTCAGACTTTTTGTATATATTCCTCGAAGAAATAATGATCATTCGCTCCATTCAAACGCAGGCTTACATTATTATGATTATTAATGTCATTATCATGAACAATAACATTGCAAATATTTGTTGAATAACAGTAAAGTCACTAGTAGTGCATTAATCAAATAAATCAATGACAAAGAAAGGCCGGAACGTTGTCGAACGTAGAGCGGCAATGGAGAAAAGCGATGGAAAAGGAGGCGAAGGCGCACCCGTCAAACGGCACGTTCTCCGAGATAGCATTCAAATAGTTAACGGTACGCCGGCGCAGTCGATGAGGAAAAATAGTTGAGGACTGGCTGAATTATACAATACTCCTCGAATACCGGGCAAAGGCACTGATAGAATTATTCCATGAATCATATAATTACTAACTGAAACTTCGGAAACAGCAAGTTACATTAAATCTGGAATTCAGATTTATCCATTTTACAAATAAGTATAACATTGCAAAAGTTCGGGTTAACTAAAATCTGTAAGTAAAGAGCCGCATTTTGAACTAAGTTCGAATCGTTTTGAGAAGGTGTTATATCTAATCACTCGCTCGGCAAAGTGGAACAATGCAGGCGGCTTTGCCGCTCACTCGCACGCCGCCACATGCAAAACAAGCCGGGCAAGAAGAGCGATGTCCGGTACCGTTACTGGACACAAATATAAACGAAAAAATGCAACGGTAAAAAAGGTGCCCCCGCAGTTATTTTACGGCGCCATTCGATCGTATCGTTAGTCGATTTCAGATACTGCGTTTAAGCATGGAACACTTTTCCACCGCGCGGTCCCGTACGCATCTTACGGTCTGTTTCTGCTTCTGCGGATAAAAACAGCGCGAGAGTCGTTAGATTCGCAAAGTTCGCAGTAGTTTTCTGAAATGAGTTACTTTTGAACTAGGTCTGCCTCGGGATTCCAGATCCGTTAGAGCACTTAGTGATTTTAAAGCGTGGTGCGAGAGGTTTTTGCGGCGTTTCTTGGCGTTAGTTGGTGTACAGTTCATCTTTCCATACATCTGAGACATTCCAATGGATTTTATTGAATTACAAATTTGGAAGAACTTTTTTAAATCCATCGTTTACCATTTCACGCGAATATGCTAAATAACTGGATCACAAATACCAATTTTATTATATATAACAAAGTCGCCCTTTTCTGACGTATTTCAGTAGTAATAATTACCAATCTTTTAATTGATTTCGTCGGACACAAATAAGATCACGAATAAAATCCTTAATAATTGCAAGAGCATGTTTCAAAAACAAATGACACACCACTAAGTCATGTCGTTGTCAATCGCGCGGCAGTCCCTCAAAAAACAATGGTAAGCATCGCCATTTAGATTCGGCCAGCAATCGTACGCAACGCGATCGGATGTGAGAATCGAATACGAACGACCGGCTGGAACGGGACCTTGGCGGGTAAATCGATGATAAAGGATTCGAAACGTGTTGCACCCACAACCGACCATCCTTGTTCTGAACGTCCGAAATCACGTGTGGCGTCATGTGCGACACGGAAGATTCCCATCTACGTAAAGGGTGATGCCGTTGAATCTGGACTCTCGTACCCCTCTTTCTATCAAACACATATGTATATTTTATTATATGCATTGTATTGGGTCGGCGAAGAAGCGATTGCACTTTTTTCTCCGTAAACGTATGTCCATTTTTGGCAAAGCAAAGGCATCATCCTGTAAGTACACTAGCCGAGTGGTCCCCTTAGTTCCACGTCCTCTGACCATGAATGACTAACTCCTTTTTGCGCGTCGGAAAACGAGTTCCTCCTCTTCATGATCTCTGGTACTCCCGCGCAATTGGGGCGACAATCTAGATTCGCCTTTAAGATTAGCTCTGGATCACTGGGTCGAGGAGAACCGCTATGGAATAGCGATTTGCACATTTCTAGCCTCTATTTCCTTTCGGCATATGTTTGGTGTGATTGTCGAAAGTATCTTTTGACACTAGTCATTCAATTCTGTGTTCGTTTGTCTTGTTGCAGTGCGAAAATGCGGACGATGCTCCTGAAAGTGGTGGCGATCCTGTTCCTGACAGGATTGGGAAATGCCAGGCCGCAAATCACTGGTAAGATTTAAAGGAATATGGATTTTTAAGACTGTTAAACAGTAAAGCTTCAGTTAAGGAACTTTCAACTAAAATTATGAATTTTTGTAATTGATCTGAAATAAGCAATGAAATAATAATAGGCTCAAATTAATCTGTCAAACTTGATAACATATTCGGGGCACGACAAATTTCTCAATGCCTAATATATAATAACCCAGTGCTTCGTCACTTTCACAATGATTCCGTCGCGATTTCATTCTTATTGTTAGTAAGAAAGTGTGGCGTCCAACAGTCAATTACTCGAGCCACCGGAATTATAGCCTGCCAAATACATACGTTTCCCTATTCACGCATGAACGCTGACAGAGTATGTACTCAGACTTTATCCTTTCAAAATCCATTTGCTTAATTCGAAAGCCTGTTTCGCCGATGTCGCGAAGTTCCTGTATAACGCAATGGCGTTTATCATAGACATTGCTAATGGTAGACTGGTGTTCTCGTTTTCTAATAAACCGCAACATTTCCACCATTCTTTGTGATAAACTTAAATAACTGTTTTTGCATCATTGTAAGCAAAATACCGAAAATTTGACTGTTTCTGTCCTGTTGCAGACGATGTCGCACGACCAGAATCAGCGGAGATGGGTCAAGGGGGTTGGAAATCGAGTGCTCGGGCCTCGAACGCCTCCAATGAGGTTCGAGATGATAGCAGGTATAGGTGGAATTCCGGAAGTTTTAGACTACCTTATCCTAACTACAATTATAGTGACAGTAGTAGCCTTGTCATAAAAAGCATTCCCAATGTCAGTGTCAACCCCACTGCCACGAGGGTGCCTTCAGATCCCACTTCTCGTAATTCTAAGCTCGGTAAAACCTGGTTCAACCCTGTAGAGAGGAATACTAATCACACCAAAACTCAGACAGGTTCATTAATAAATTCCAGCAAAGTTGTATTAAGAACTAAACAGAATGGGACGGTTTCTAATAACAAAGGACCAAGAGGCTTACAAGTCCGCCTAATAAAACCCGGGGCCCCTAGGAACACGCGTTACTCTCAAAAACCACTGTCCAGAAGGAGAGTAGTGTTAAACAATCTCAAAAGGACGAACGCGGCCTCCAATCTTACTAACCCAGATCGGCAATCGAATTCCGCGCACGATCGTCCGATTCACACGAAATTCACGGAAGACAGGAAGCCACCAAGGCGGGTCGATTCGCCAGGCGGCGGTCCTTTAAGAAATTCCGGCAGCGTTTGCGACCAGACCAAGAGAAGGTCGTGTGGTGGCGGGTTGAATAATTCAGAAAAGCCCGCTGGACCGTCCTCGGCCCAGAAACTGAAATCCGAATTCCCAAAGAGTTCGCAGGTGGCATTCCCGACTGGTTCTCGCAAGCCAGTCACACTGAACGCGACTCTCGGGTTGAAGGCCCAGAAGGAGTTCGACCCGCTTGACGCAATAAAACAGATCACGAATTCGTTGACTGACCACAATGCCTTCTCCCATAGATTAACAATAGTTCATCCAAAAAAGAGCAGTGTTCCTGGGAATACTGTTTTCGTTCCACTTGAGAATCGCGAGTTGAATCGTCGCCCGAGCTCGAAGCACAGGAATAGAATAAAAAATCGAACTACCACTCGCAAACCTCCGGAGAATAAAACTAAAGTCGAGAATAAACCGGCGAGAAAGAATATTGTTAAGAATAAATCGCCTTTGAATGCGGACTTTAAAAATTGGCCGAACGAAGCTCTGCAGAACACCGAGGACTTGTACAATTACGAGAGGTACACGTCCTTCGTGTCGGACGAAAAGGAAGATTTGGAAAAAGTGAAAAATGTTAGTTCGAACTATCGGCAGCCTTCCATGGACAGCATCCAGGAAATTATTCATTGGTTGAAGGTTCCGGCTTTCGCGACGAACCAAACGCACTTTGTCGATAAGGCCGACATGAACGAGTCGATTAGCGTTACTTTCGAGCCGATTTATCAAGACTTGCAACCCAACGAAGCTTTTCTACCTGAGACGCAACCTGTTATTGAGAAAAATAATATTCTACGGAATCCTTTTTACGATGCAAACGAAAATGTTCAATTTCCGTTACAAGTTCCAAATAGCGAAAGTTCAAATCCGCCGAATTCGCCGAGTAATGTTTTCTTCTACAACAAAACCGCACTACCGTCGACTGAAGTAACTCAAAACACAATCGTTCAGATTCTAACTGGGAGTTCGAAAACAAACGGCACAAAATTTTCCACGAAGCCCCTGAAGTTAGTAAGTAATCCTGTGATTCTGAAAAATTCAGCCTCCTCCGATCCCACGAAAGACCAAGTCACCGAGGAACCCGAAAAGTTCATGATCAAAGTGCCCCTCGTCACTTACGACGAGAAGTGTCCCACGATTTTAATCAATTCGTACACAAAAGTGAACAACACCATCCAAAGTAAGGAAGGGTGTAGTGATCTCAACATCATAATCAATTCGCACGTACAAAATACGAATGTCGTCAAACAGACAAGTTCTCCAACTCCCAACAATCCAATCCAACCAGCGGCGGACTATGGAAATCTGAATTACAATAACAAACTCGTGAACACTCCACCAGCTTCGACATACTCGACTTCGAACTATCAAACACCCACCCACACTTACACTCCCGTAAGTTCCAGTCTGCCGAGTTCGCCCCAGACTAATTACAATTACAATAACTATTACGACAGTTTAAACAACCCCCAAAGCGACATAGTGCAGGCGAACGATGTTACCCCAGAAGTATCTACGGTCGAGTTCTTCCAAGGGACGCAAATAAGCATAACAAGCTCGGGTATTCCGTCATCCGACACGTTTACTAATTTAGAATCACCGGAAACGCAGGGAGACAACGAGCCAATTGGTCCTTCGGGAGGTACAGAAACTGGCAATGATGAAATCCCTAGTCCCGTTGGTTCGGCTGGTCCAGAGGGCGCTAGTCCGTCAGGCCCTGGTATAAGTAACTCGCCGGGCACAGGGGAGGGCGCCAGCCCCTCCGGTCCAGGTATCAGTAATTCCCCAGGTGCCGGGGAGGGCGCCAGCCCCTCCGGCCCAGGTATAAGTAATTCCCCAGGTGCGGGGGAGGGCGCCAGCCCTTCAGGCCCGGGTATAAATGATTACCCAGGTGCAGGGGAGGGCGCCAGCCCTTCAGGCCCAGGTATAAATGATTCCCCAGGTGCAGGGGAGGGCGCCAGTCCTTCAGGCCCAGGTATAAACAATTTCCCAGGGGCAGGAGAGGGCGCCAGTCCTTCAGGCCCAGGTATAAGTAATTCCCCAGGGGCAGGAGAGGGCGCTAGTCCCTTAGGCCCAGGTATAGGAGAGGGCGCTAGTCCTTTAGGCCCAGGTATAAGTAACTCCCCAGCCGCAGGGGAAATTGCGCAGTCCCCAATACCAGGTTCAATTTCCGGCCAGGCTAACAATGATCCTGTATCAAGTGCACTACAAGGCGTCAATTTCCCAGGTCTCCCAAATAGGCCCAGTTTCTCGAATCTACCAAGTAGACCTAATGCTCCCAATTTACCAGATTTGCCTTCCGGTGGTACTTCCGGTGGTTCTTCCGGCGGTTCTTCCGGTCACCAGAGTACGGCTCTAACTTCGCCAGGGCATAACTCCCACAAAGATGACGACGACGATGACGATGACGACGATGACATTTTCGGTTTATCCCCTCACAGTCTGATGGACTCGGTCACGTCTGTCTTCACGTATCTCACTTTCTTAAATCCCTTGAATTACGGACTCCTAAGCATGGCAGTCGCCCCCTTCGCCGCCATGGCTGCCGGGGCGATCGGCTTCGCAGCTTTTCTATTCCCGTGGGCCTTGCCGGGGGCCTTCGATTTCGGCCGAGCGTCTGACAGGGTCACCATAAAGTTCACGCCGAGCCTCGAGGAGGTTGTCAGGCAGTCGATGTACAAGTATGGCAGGGTGAACGAGTGGAAGAGTAGGAGGAAAAAGAGGAAGAGATGAAGTACTATTTGCTTCGGATCGAACGCTTTCTGTAGATAATTGTATAATACAGATAAGCTTAGTACTAGTTTAGTTTGCAGCATTTCTAAGAGATCGAGATATTTTTCTCGTTTCATTTGGTCTAATTAACATATGACTAGGATATTTCTGTAAGATAACAATTGAGCTCGTTATTTATATATTTATTATTATTTGTACGTATTTCATTAGCCCCAGTGACCTGTAAAATGGCCAAATGTATAGGCTAGCAACTAATTTAACGCTTTCGAAATCTATTTAACGATGCAGTGTATGTACTTTTTGTTTATTGAGGCGGAGGATTAATTTTCTTTCATTTTGTCCAGGGCATTACCAACTGTGCCAGTGCATTGTAACGCAAATAAACCATTGGAAATCAACTCGTGTGTGTCATTTCGGAGTGAATGCTTTGCGATTATGCGTGTTATGGACGCGGCGTGAATCTAAATGTGCCGAACCTTACCCTGAGTCCTGTTGCGTCACATCCTGCCATGCGAATGATAGATCTGCATCCTTGCAATTATGTTCGTACTGAATAGAATTATTCATAAAAATCGAAATATTCAGTTCTTAAATGAATAAAGTTCGAGATTAATATTCCTCTGATACGTGCAGGTCTACTTGTTCCTTTGGCAGTCTGTTGTGTAACTAAATCTATTTCTACAGTTAGACATACACAGATTAGAATAAAACTGCTGTTACTTTATGTACTTTAATTACTTTCTAACAACATGCTTTCGAATGCGAGAGAATCACTGTGAAGGTAAGAATAATTTCGATAGAAGAGATTTGAGGTGGTCATCGATCATCGAGGGTACAAACTAATTTCTTCTTCACTATTTAAAAGTCAAGTTTATTGACATTGGAAGCTAATGCTGGTAATATTCTTTCAGTGTTCAGGCGAGTGACAACCATCGTCACCTGAAAGACCTGCAATACATGGACCAATCCCTGAGGACCGTGGCCACGCAGCTGCTGAACGTATCAGGTCCGGAAGATGGCAAGGGAATCATCAACAAGCCGATCATGATTCAAACTCCAGCTGAGAAATCTGATGTCACCCTGACGAAGGAGGTGAACACGGAGATCAGTAATATGGAAGCAGTAGGCGTTGGTTTCGGTCGACCTGTGAACTCGAAGTTCGGCTACTTCGAGAGCAGCCATCCTGGCCAGGCGATGGCAATGACGGAGGAGGAGCTCGAGAAGGAGCTCAGCTCCACGAGATTAATAACAGCCTACAAAAACAACCCAACCACCACCGGCGGCATTTCCACCTGGATTCTTCTCAATCCACCGTCAACCACTGTCAAATCTACCGAAGAAACAGTCAAGTCCACCAAGACAACAGCCCAGGTGACAGTAACCGCGAATGAAAAACCCACCACGATAATGGAACGCGTGACGACGACGGAAAAAGTGACGGAGAAACCGAGCAGTGTGTCGAGTTCTACAACTGTCCACGAAAAAGTGAGCAGCACTAAGAAACCGGTAATCGCTACTACCAGGAGGACGACTGTCAGTCCGAAGCCAGAGAAGACTACTGTGAAAGTGGAGACAATTGAAAGTACTTCTACCAAGGTACCTTTGACAACTACCACTCCGGGTGCCCTGGAGAGCAGAGAGACAGCAAGTTCCACCGCGAGCACGGTGAAGAAAGCAGGGACACCTAGGACCACTGTCAAACCGAAGGTGACTGTTACCAAAACTACTACGGTCACGAAAGTCCCTACGAAGACTGCCAGGCCCAGTTCCAGCAGGCCGAATAAGAATAATAATCGAAGGACTACTGTGAAGCCGGATTTAGTTAGGAATGAGAACACCACTGCTAAGATTGAGAAGGTCACCTTCAGGCCTATTCCTGTTATCACAACGCAGAAGACTAAGACGGAAGCTACTGAGAAACCGATGTTCGTGACGAAGATAAAAGCCTCTGTTTTAATGGAGACCCAAAAGACAACTACTACTCCAGTTCCAATTACTTCAACTAGTACAATGGCCACGACTTCTTCGGCTCCTAAAACAAGCCTCTCGAACACGGACCTGATTGAGGTTCCAGTGCGGTCGAAGCCGCAGACTACAAAAACGAACAACGTCTTGAAAGTGCAGCTGAAGAAACCTATCGACGACACGACTAAGATCGAAATTGAACCGATCAAAGTCAATGCTCCAGTTCTGACGATCGAGAAGCTTGGCATCGGCGACAAGAAATCCGAGGAAGCGATCGACAAGGAAGCCGAGATGCTGACGAACTCGAAGATTGATCTCAAGTTCGATTTTAATCCAGAATTGACGAAGATCAACGTGGATACTTCGACGGAGTCAACTAGTACGAGCACAACGTCTTCGACGACCACGAAGAGGCCCAGGCACACGAAGAGGAAGAAGAACAAGGTCCGCAGGCGAAAGCCAACAGCGACATCTACCACGACGACATTAGCGCCATCGACCGCCGCACTAGATTTAATTGAGAACGAAATTAGAACAGAATTAATCGCGGCAGATGCAGGAATACAGGAATCGAAAATCGCACCCGAGACGAAGGTCTCCACGAATACGACTAAGACGAAGAAGAAGCCGGCACAGAAGCCAATTAGCACTCAGATATATAATTTCCTGAGCCGAGAAGTGATGCCTAGTTTTGGGGTTATGTCTTTAGTTGGTTTAGGATTGGGTCTAGCTTCCTACTTCCTGTATCCGTTTGGAGGAGCAATCGCCAGGAGGAACTACGAAGTGGAGCCGAAGTACAAGTACAATTTCGATGAGTACGGCGGGAGTTACGGACAAAGGGAAGAGGAAGTCCTGTCGAAGGTCCTTCAGGGCATGACCAACAATGAAAACAAATATCCTGGCGTAAAGGATGATAATTATTACAGATATCAATATTATGAAGGAGCTTACGATCCTCATACTACTCGAAAGACAGACCCACACTATCAACCCTCATCTTCCCCAGTGTATCGACCGGAAAACACACCATCACAAGTAAAATATCGGAACACCGATTATCGATACTACGACACCAGCACGCCCAATTATTACGATCGATCCAAACACCCAGAATTCATTGTCGGCCAGGACCTCGCAGGAAATCGACAGTTCGTCGTTGGAAATGTGCCCAAGGAGTATCCAGTCTACGATCAAAAGACACACTCAAAAGACGTACTCTCCACGACAGGGAAAACATCGAGCAATAATTATGACCCCACAGAAAGCAGCCAAGCACAATTCGAGCAGGATGGACAGCAGAATTTCAAATTTCATGCCACTCCTGGGAGTGTGCAGAATTACGGGGCCCAAGAGACCCAAACCCTGAAGACGAACGAGGGCTACGAGGAGGTCGAAATTACGCCAGCGGCGGTGGCAGTGGAGCATGGGCCGAGATCCTTGAGGAAGAAGAGATCACTCCGATTCAAAAGAGAATCAGTTATTCAGATTATTCCTACAAAGAGGGAATTAGAGGAGGAAGAAAAGGAGGAAGACCTGAGTAATGAAATCCTCGACATCATCGACTCAGCTCTACCAGTTGTTCTCTACGACAAGCCGAAGAAGCACAAGGAAGGCGAAAACGAGGTGGAAGACCTGGCGTCCCAGGAGAAGAAAAGACAGGAAGAAGAAAGGACGCGTCTAAAACAATCCACCTTGAAAATTCCAGATGTCACAGAGAAATCGGTAAATCCAGACACATCTGCGGAATCTTCCACTCAGTCTCGGGATGGACTCGATATTAATTCCGATACTTCGAGCACCACAACATCCACATCGAGCCCTCCCGAAGCAGAGGTCACAACTTCGAAAACCGGTGAAGACAGCACTGTTGAGTGGATCGACATGACAACAAAACAGCCGACGACTCCAGAAGAAGAGAATCACTTTAATCTGTTCACCTTCGTGAAGAAGGTCGCCGAGATAAAGTTCAGGCTAGGCTTAACTCTGCTGAAACACGCTAGCGAGGGTTTCGCCAGATATTTGGGTCACGTGCAGAAGAGGCTCAATGGGGACGAATGAGCTGGACATTTGGTCCAGCCGCAATTGGAATTGGACAATGTACTGGCGTGACGGTTGTAGCTTTATCGCGAAGAAAGTTCTTCGGGCACGCGATTCTTCGTCGGCGCAATCGTCTTTCTGTCAGATTTTCGGTCTCTCTTTATCACGCGTACCTTCTTTTTTACGTAAGGTCGGAGTTTTGTAGGTTTGTTGGCCTTGGATGGATGGTGTTCGATCGTGTGCTAAGCGCAGGAAGTTCGATTCAAGGGTGAAGGGCGTTTCTTCTTCGTTTCCTCCAATTCCTAAGAGGATTGAATCGAACTGACATTCGGAAAGTCGTGGAATCACTCTTTAGTTTTATGGAAATCGAGTATTGCTATTAGTGTCGCCATCAATCTGACTAGTTGCTCGAAAACAACTGGCTGTTTTTTGTTTACAGAAAAACGAGATTGTGTTTACCTTTTATTTAAATGCAAAAATGTTTGAAAGCTGCCGAAAAGGCAGTGATTAACACTCGTATGGTTATTGATGAGATTTTTTAATCTGCGAAAGTTGTACATTGACTTATTGAGTTTACGAGTTATGAAAACTAATTCAAAATGGAAATTTAGAGATCAGAAGTCTTTGTATGGCAGTTCTTCTCTAATGACTTTACGAGTATTGAGTAGCGTGGCACAGAAAGTGATTAGTTGTATTAATAAGCTCAATCGCAAACATTCGAAAAGGATTAGGCGGAATTTCTCGCGCGGAATGCGTTTTGGCACGCTGTGCGCGTGGCAGAACGCATTCTAGGTATACTTTTTCAAAACCAAAAAAGAAACAAGGTTTTGAAAGATTTTCTGGCGAAAAGTTCTGTGTTTATTTCGACGGTGATACCCTCTTGTACACGGATGAGATTCTTGTATCATTTCGCTAAGTACATGTGTATTCTGTCTACGTGTTCGCGTCGACTATTGTAAAGTGTTACAAATAAATACGTATATAAATAAATAAATAGACGCAGGTCTATGCTACACCCTGATTTCTCTGTAAATACAAAATCCTCAGCTTGCCTTTTGTTGTAAACAATTACAGCCTTTCTCATTTCGCATTTTTTAATCGGTTAATATAAAATTATCTTCCCATTAAATTACTGCATCATCATGCACTGTGCATCATTAGAGAAAGTTACGAAAATTGTCTCGGCACTTGTCGCGCGATAAGCAAATTAATGAACGCCTTGCGAACCTGCTCCACTTTCGCATGGCATTGCATTTTTCACGAACTTAATTCGCCACGATATTACGCATATTAAATTACAGAATGTTTTAAAACGTATAAATTATTCAACAAGTATGAAATAAGTTAAATCAGATACTGTAACGTGTATCAACTATACAGAAGTGTCGGCTACCGTTCGTCTAACTCGATTGGACATGTAATACTTTCGTCGTAATACTTAGAACCTACGGGAACCGAAGCAAAACGGAATAAATATTACATAACGGCGTCGCTTGTCGCTCAATTTCCTTAAAACTTTCGAGGTCGAATCCATCGGGTTGTTTACATCGACGTGACAAGTAATACAGTCGTCGAGATTGTGTTGAACACGAGCGTCGTCGTAAACGTGAAAGAGAGTTGTTAATATTAATGCTTCTAGTCCGCAGGCCGTAAAACCTCAAAAAAATCGCCGCTTTCCCGCACGCTTGGGGGGGCATTTTTCTGCGAAATTTCTGTTGCCAGTTATCCCAGTTTCAGTGCCGTTATTGTTGTGCCTGATTTCGACGTCCGGTTTTCGTTCTTCCCGTTTCGGGAACCGGAGCCGGTACAAAGGATATGCAGAACCAGGTTTTTGGAATCGATTCGATTAATTCGGGCGTTCAATGAAATCGCGATCGTCCGGTTCGGCGAAACAACAACTGAAGGATCAAAAGTTGGAATTCTTCCATCTAGAATGTTCTAAATTATGGGTCGGAGTAGCTTGATTCATTCCTCACTTTATACTTCGGCGCAAAGCAAAAACTACTAATTATTGCGACGTCAGTATGTTCTCTGTGTCGGAGTCAGTCGATTTCTGGAATTCTGAAGGAAAGGCATCTTCATTCCTGCGACAGTATGGATCATTCGAAGTGCCGTAGTCTCGTGCTGTGATTGTTCACGAGATCACGAAGATCTATGCTGGGATTCGGGTACTTGGCTGGGTACAATATGTTCGTCGCCGTCAGATCCCGTTTTCGGCGGCCCAGCATCATTGGTATCATCATTGCCATAGTGGCTGGTAGCATTCCTAAATATAAAACGTAATTTTTATTATTTTATACTTAACTTTGAATTTTCAAATCACCAACACTCGGGCACAAGTTGCTTAAAAACTAGAATCCTATTATTATAAAGCAAAAATTATAAGATAAGTCAAATATAGAGATACGTGGTAAATCTAGATTGGGAATTTTTAATTAAAATCTTTAAAAAAATGACCTGCTCCAATTGCCGCTAGAACAGCGGAGTTAGAGGGTTGCGCTGCCAAAGTGTGTCTAATGGGCCTTTTCTTCAGGATGCTTGGGTTCGTCGTCTGTTGCTCGAGCTCGTATTCCTTGCGACTCTGGTCGACGCTTTTGAAGGTCTTCTCGACTTCCAGCAGGCCGCCGTGCGACGTCGTCGTGTTCGTGCCGTTTATCGACGGTAGCACCGTCAGTCTGACCTAGGGAAACGATTTTTCATAGAGCCACTGTCAACCAAGCCACCGATTCCCTAATAGCTGTCCATCTCGATTCTCAATCTCGAGATCAGAATCTTTATCCAGCGAATTTGGCTAATCGGATCTCTTCAACATGGAAATTAATAATCGTAAACTGAGATTCACGCTGGGAGGCACGTGCCATCATTAATACTCTCGGATGAATCGCCAATGTCAATGTGAATTTTGCATGGGTGTGCCAGTGATATCTTCAGATTTCTCTGGCTGATATCAATTGAGCTTTATACAAGGTGAGCTAGGAAGTGTCAAGCATTTTTATCAGGAAGTTAATTTTCATACGTGCACTGCGAATCTTTATGGAAGCGCTTCTCAGCACATTTTTGAAAAGTATCGTATACAATCAGAATGCACGTCTATTTTATATTTTGTATGTAAAAAATAAATGTTATTGATGAAACATAGATTATTAGATATCGTAGGATGATTCTCGACACCGTGTATATTCATGTAGAAAGTTTGCAGGAACACGCGGAATTTGTTGTCCCCCAAAATGATTTGAGCTCATACTCATGTCAACAGCTCGTATCAATAATCGCGCACAGTAATTCGTCGCCGAAGAAGGAGCCTCCTCGCAAAACCGGATCCAATCTGTTACGAGGCGATCCGATTTTCACTGTCCAATTTGTCGGAATTTCGGATTCCGCGCAATCCACCTCGCTGTCAAAGGTGCAAATTGGCTCGAACATAGTTTCCGCCTGTGTTGCGCAAGAATCACGAACATTTGATGTTTTAATACTATCCAACGAGATTCACTAAGCCTCTTACGCTTTTGTGATTATGCAATCGGTTTACATCGGCGAAACGAAGAGATCGGAATTTTCTAGCGAGTCATGGCAGGAATACCAAAAGTTCCACCAATGATCATTTCGATACTTTAAGTTTTATAATCCTACAAATGATTACTGTGCAAAATACTGTAAAAAGAGTGCAAGAAAGAGTTTATATCAAGCGATTTTTCATTTTCCATGCTTTCTCTGCATCAGATTCTTTTGAATTCAATTCACAAATGGCCTGACTTTAGATTTTAAAATTTCGTCGATCATTTTGCCTAACCTGTCGTTTCGAAGTCATCACAGCGACCGTTGGGTCATTCTCCTCCCGTTTTCCCGTGAGAGATTTGCTCCCATTCACACTGGGCCTGTTGACGGCGTCGAGTTTGATGGACCTCTGTTTTGATTTCGAGTACCCTCTATTCGTCGAGAGCAAAATCCACTGGCCCTCGCCGTTGGCTGGATAAGTCGGCGGATGATTGTTCTCGTACTGATACTGCGAGAAATTCGGTCTTTCACTGCTGGGCCGAAGCCGGTCGTTCAGGCTTTCGTATCTCGATGGAAAGTCGTTCCAGTCGTTGTCGTCGGGTTGGCTTTTGTCGTGGAAGCGATCGACGAATTGATAGGAGGGTTTGGTTGCCGGCGGCCTCGACCAAGAGTTGGGAAAGTTGGACGGGCGATCGTCGGTTATGATGTCGCTGCCCGCGTGCTGCGTATCGGGGTATTTGTTCCAGGACGAGGGACGCTCTGGTGGCCACTTTTGTGCTTGATTTACCATGTCATCGTGCTTGTCGCCGTAGTACGGTGGCCTCGGGCTCGGCTTCTGCCATGGTTTCTCGTTGCTACTTTCTGGCCAGGTGGGTTTTGGTTTGTCGTACCTGAAAACCGCCGGATTACAAGGTATTACCTGTTGCAACAGGCGAGAATTCATTTTTAAACATTTCTCTTCACGCGGCTTTCATGACATTGACATGATTTTGCATTTGCAATTGCTCGCAATAGATTTCCAACAAATTCGCAAAAAACTTTGATGTAGAGAATCCAATGATTTTTTCTAAGTTCAAGAAAAAATTAAACATCCAGGTCTGTATTTAGTCCAATGTCTTTGCTAGTTTTTCATAAATAAATTGACAACACTTTCGCAGCCAATCAAACCCATGCAAAAGACAGGTGTTTCAGAATCATAGAAAAGTGCTTTACCACGGCTTGTTGCTGTCGTATATGGGCCGCACTGAATAATCCGCAGTCCACGGTTTCGCGATACTCGGTTTATCCCACGGTTTCATTTCTGGCCAGGGCCGCTGGGTACTTGGATTCGCCTGCCACTTCGAGATTTTGCTCTTAGACCAAGGAATCGCCTCGAGTGTCACCCAACCGTTCCTATCGTCGTACGAATTCGCCCCGTAGTACTTGTTGCGCTTTAGTGTGTCGTTCAGGGTGTCTGCTAACTAGAACATTTAAGACACGGATAGAAGCCTACATTTTTCGAAAGTATAAATGTGTTGAAACAAAGTTTTATTCACTTTTACTTTCATGGGAAATTGTAATTTTTAATTAATTAAAACACTTTTGCAATTGTTATGCATTTCTCGATGAACTTTGTCTTTGAAATTATGGTATTTCATAATTTTGTAAAACACGAATATCATTTAGCATTTTAATGTAATTGAAAGTTTGGAATTTTTTATTTTTATGATGTATATTTTGATATGATTCCTTGCTCACCCCCTCTTCATTGACAGTGGAGTTCGAATTATCCTCGGCAAACTTGTTGGCCTCGTCGTAGCCCTGGGTGGATGACGCGGCATCATCATCGATCTCCAAGAGCAGCGGCTCCACCGTCGGCTTAATCACTCGGTACGGAAATCTCGGATTCTTCTCGGTGGTGGTCTTGATCTTGTTCGCGTACTCCTCGAGGAACTTGTTCAGCACGTCCGGATTAAAGGTCGACGTGTCGAAAGAGTTCCTCCTCTCCTGCTGGACGGCAGCCAGATCCTTAATCATTCTCTCATCCTCCTGAAAGCCGGTCTTTGTTCGATCATAACTCGGATTAACGGTTGGGCCAGTTAAACCTCCAGGTACCCTCAGATTCTCCTGCCTCGCCCTCAGCAATTCGGAGCCGTTCGTTTTGAGCTTGACGAAATACCTCGTGCTCGCCTGGCTCTGGTCAACGATGAAAACCAGAAGGAGCACGAGTGTCACTTGCTTCGGGCCCATCTGTAACATAAAGCTCTTTTAACCAAATCATCATAACCAAAATACCACCGGATCCCCCATAACACCCCCTTTAAATTCAATAAACCGAATCTTTGCAATTCTAAATTTAATTCATTATCCAAATCCAAGCTTGTTTACTATCACTTTTTCGAACTCGGCGCACATTCGATTATCCGGAATCAGTCAACATATAAAAAAATGACGATATTAACAACGGCACATTAGAATTTTCCGACTTTATAGATACGTGGATGAATAATCAAGAGGGAAGGGAGTTGTTCCGCCATGTCGAGGGCAGTAGGGCGTCCTAGCCGCGGCGGTACGTTGCGATTTCCCTTTCAAGAGCGCGGAGCTAGTGAGTGGCGGACCGTTATGGGAAGAAGCGGTTGCAAGAAGTCGTTGTACCGGAGTCCGATATCTTTGAAAGGGAGCGGCAATGTCTGAAGCAGCGATGACTGTTTAAATGGACGCACAGCGCGCGGCACTGACCGTATCGTGGACTTCCGTTTTGGCCCAGCTCTTAATTACATGAACAGGGAGGGCCGCCTCTCCTTCGGTGCGCCGTTTCGAAGGACGCGAGTGTCGAGGAGACCCGTTAGAGGATCGCGACTCGCTCGGAAAACGGTGGTGCAAAACTGGCCGACCCTGACTGTTCAAGGTCCGAGATGGCTCTGTCGCCGAGACGTTGCCCTCGTTTGCTTTTAATCCAGGTCCCCACTTCGGCTGTACTTGGTCCATTTTGCGTCCTCCTTCCTCGCCCGCTGCTCGAATACGACGGTCCCGCTTGGACTTGTTACTCGCCTGGAGAACGGATGACGCTCTTCCTTCTCCTTCCTGCGCTTCCGACTAGTCATTTTCCGACTCTCTCTCTTTCTCTCTCCCACCTTCGCCGACCACCCTTTCTTTCTTCTCCTGCGAAGTTTGCAAACGTTCTTGCCAGCCGCTACTCCTTCGAGCTGTAAAAACTGTTTAACGTCCGTTTGAACTCGCTTCCGGAAAAAGCGGCTGATTGTTCGTTAATGTTAGTCGGTTTCAAGCGTCCGAGTTATCAAAGTAAACTGTTTCATGTGAAGACTGCTGTGATATTCCTTTGGACAGTATTTATTAACGCAAAGGAGTTTTTCATACAAATTACAATATTTGTTGGAGAACAATTTGTTTGTTGTAACAGTTTTATTGTTAACTACGAAAAGTCGTTCTATCAAGTATTGCTGTATTCCTTACTCCCGGAATCTCGCGGTTTCTGGCATTCAGGAAATCTGAAAAAGCCGGCGAAACAGGAGTAAGACTTTCGTCATGCACTAATTAGCCCGGGGCACGGCGAGCACAGAGACAATCAGTGCCTCGTTTACACGCCGGTTTTTCTGGTTATGATTTAAGGGCCCCAGCTAGCCTAGCGTCGTTTTGCAGTAGAATAGGCCGGCTGATACGTAACTACGATAGGCGTAAGAAACACTGTCCTGATTTCACGCTTTAACGTGACGCGTATGTATCAACTGGATCATCTCATTCCTCCCGAGACGCCTGCATTGTCCAAGAGCCCAACAATCGCCGGACCCTTGCAATCCCCACTGTTTCTCTCCAACTGGCCCAGCCAGGCAAAAGCAAAGTCCCAACTAGCAGGGCGGAAGTTGCTCGAGGGAGGACGATCGGATTTTCCTCTGTCGAGCCGAGCGGCGCTTTGGCCGCGCACTTTTCATCATCGCTTTGTTCGCAATGATGACCGATAGAGATTTGGGTCTCTCAGGAGACTGAGTCGGCGGCGGCGGTCGATTAAGGCCGCGGAGGAAGGCGCTCGACGACGACGGGGGAAGAGACAAAGAAGGCCGATTTTCATGCTTGGCAAATTACCGATTCGACCCTGTTCGTTCGGCGCTTAGGCGCCATGGGATCGGCCACTGCCATTTTTGCGCTTTCTCGGCCCAGAAACCTCCGGCCTTTTTGCTCCATCGTTCGCCCTCCCACCTGCGCTGCACCTTGGAATTCGTTCCCCACCACGATCGCGCGCTCCTAACGTTTCCGTTTTACGAGCCGCTTCCGATCCACCATTTTCACCGGTTCCTCCTCCTCTCGAGCAGCCGATTTTCATCCCGGCTGACTGCGCGTCACGATCGCTCGAGCACCGAGCGCAAGCCGTCCCGGCACTTGTGGTGCTCGCGTTGCTGTATTAGTATCGAAAGGATCCGATCGCTTTGCTAAATGACTAGGATCGGTCTAGTGATCGGTGTCAATGAACCAACCGCGAATCAAATGGGGCGTGTGTGACGGCTCGCTGCACTCCTTCTGTTACAGGATGTTCTTTTGTGTCTTTGCTAGATTCGCCTGTGCAGATGAGTATGCCTCACCCTCTCCCAGGCCTTTGTACGTCATTTCATTGCTTATTATTCAGTGACTTTAACAACTTATTTCACTAAATTCTTAAAATCCTGTGATTATTGACTTTTAGGGATTGCTTTTCATTAAATAGCTAGAATATTTGAAAATATGAGTTCGGACTTGCAGTTTTTCGATGTATACATATATGTTTTTAAAACAATTCCAGGCATTTCTGGTATTCTTCGTTGGAATCGCTCAACACAAATCTTCATGTAGCAATCCAAGACCCTCGAAATTAACAGTTTGAGTACCCAAAATTCAGATTTTCTGTAAAAAATGCTTATCAGAGTTATTTTCGTAGAAGCAAGCATCCGAGTGTCACTTGAATCTGAGTGCGTTCGCACCGAAACTTTTGAACATTGAGGGGCTTCCCCGTCCGCAGGTAAATACAAGTGACAGCCGCGATACCGACATATACACGTGTATCACTTCTGGCCTTAGGAAGGAAATCTCCGGGGAATCGACGAGTCGGAATGCTGCCTTGGAGACTTCCATTTGGTGGGGGAGGCTCAGTTGCGGCCGGCGAGCGGCGACATGTGAGCGCTCTCGGGCTTTGAGCGGCGCAGCATAACAATGTATGAGAAGGGGTAGGATTTTTCCCTCGGGCGGCGATGCGGTCGACTGGCCTACTCGAAACCGGAATCGGGTCGGTGATAAGGCGAGGCTCGGAGAACCGCGAAAACCATGATGGCGCGCTCCAGCGGGAAAAAGGAAGACGATGCACTGAGCCTAGTACTTCTAGATCTGTGCATGTATGCACATGTACTTGGATAAATCTACTCTTGTATGGTGAGCACGTCTACTTTCATTGTCGCCGGTGCCTATGCCTGGAGAAAATCGAGCGGGCCGATGACTCCCACGTCGAAGTGTGCGCGTAGTCATCGCAGTCCAAGAGAAGAAGCTACTGTGCTCCGAGATGTACAGGGTGATGCACTTACCTTTTAATCAACACAGTCGATCTTTATTTCCCACCTGACATATACATGAATATTATATTATAATATAATGAAACCCTCTGTACAAAATTAAATATATCATATGTAATATGTACAATGTTGAGAAGCCTTTGAAAACATTCCTGTTTAATTAAAAATAGTATTTATTATTATTCTGTATACAGTGTAGTATACCTCATGGTGATTTTATAAAAGCAAGTCGTTCGCCCTGTACATGGTGATAAGATGATTAATAATTATCTAGTAATTTCAGATTTGAATAATTCGTGAATGTCTCCCGATTTTTCGCTATGTATAATCCGAATGATGTAATATAAGTGCTTGATAACAAGTGCGGCACGACTGTGCCGATGAGAAGGCAAGTGAATCGCCCTGTACAGATGCAGACCCGAGAGACGGACGTAAACCCAGTTTCACGCGGAACGGAATCGTGTCACGGGAATGGAGCTTCGCCGCCGCATCATTTCGTAGGTCGAAAATGGTTTTTACCGATGGAAATCTCACCGCGTAGAGTACCGTCGTGCACGAAGGATTTGATTTCCATAGATAAAAGGTGCGACTTGCAAGATAGTTGTGCACTGTAGAAATTTAGAAAGCGGGTAAAGGTATACTATTTGTAGAACAGTATGCAAATTACAATCGAATTCTATTTATAAATTGCGCGAACTTTAGCAGTTAAATGACAATTGGGATAATATTTCTTGATTAATTAATGGGGTGCCGATATTGTCAATTTTGTCGTTTAACTTGTAATCGAATTTTAAAATGTTCATGTGTTCTAAACTCTGAATTGAATTACAGTTGGCTTAAAAAGCTGGTAATAGATTTGTAGACTAATTTGTAATCAATTCCGGTATTTCTACTTAAATAATTGTATAGTATTTTATTATCTCGCGTTAAAATGTCGCGTCGGCGTCCCAGTGCGACATTGACATTGATATGTAGAAAGCTTAAACGCTCGTGAAAAGTGTCCACACGCGGTAGCACGTGCTCGCCTCCGGCGAGATTGGGAAGAAAGTGCAGAGAACAAGGAAACACACCATGTGTGAGTGACGATCTCGGAGGATGATAGTCCAACGTCCAGCGTATCGCATGCACTGGCGCTCCCAGTTTCCATGGAAAGTACGGAGTGGAATAATCAAGCGCTTTTACTGTCGCAGATGCGCCTCGCTAATTGAAGTCTTTATGTCCGAAAGTCCGGCAATTGCATGCTCCGCAGGATTGCGGCACAGTTTTCGCGAGATTTGACTAATTCACACTGACAAACTTGCACACTTTAATAGCTTAGAAACCGTTCGTCATCTGTTTGCAGTTAATTTCATTTCATGCACCTGTGGTGGGATTCTATTGGCAGCTTATTAGTGTGTTGCGGAAAGACATTAGAAAGGTAAAGCTTTAACTTTATGAGACAGCTCATCTTTTCAACTTATTTGTATTATGATACTCATACCAAATTCTAATAAGTGCATTAGAAATCGATGCTACGACATAATAAAAGTTTGATTTTAACTCTAAAGAATATGAACGGGTTTATGTATATTTACGTATACAAAACTGTTAGGATAATGTGGCAATTATTCGATTTATATCAGAAATCAGAAATTCCAGCCGCGTAAATATACCAGCTGAGTTGAATAATTTTACAGGAAAGAATATGAAACCTGACGTTCTGACGGACTTGGTTCTACTCTAATACAGCAATTTACTCGAAGCACAAAGAAACGTGGCAATTATTCTTGTAAAAGACTCCGGTAACAAAATACCAGGCAGAGAGAGAGAGGACCATTGTGCATTACTGGTTCACGGAATACGCAGTAGAAGCGGAAGGGGTGAAAAGACTTTCTAAGGCGAATTTTATCTGCGAGCGGCGAGAGTCTGACCTTATTTCAAGCAGAGGTCAACTTGCTCGGAGGAATCTGGATGGAGAATGGCGCATGGCGCGGTATATGCGCCGTCGATGTTCGGCAGGAAAATCAGAGCATTAATTATCTCGATCCTTCCTTGTTACATCGAAGTCGCCCGATGTCGGCAAAGTCGACAAACCCATTTCTAAAGCTGCTCGATAAAACACGTTCTCGGCCACAAAGGTGATTAGTGAAACTTTCGTTGACCCATTTTACCGGTCTTTTACCAGTCCCCTCGGCGAACTAGTTCACCGAGCACAATAGAGTCGTCCGAAAACAGGTGGACGCGGCGGCGAGCGAGTGCAGTTACTTTCACGAATTGTCAAACGTCCCGTAGGTGCAGACGAGACTACACTTGGCCGAACTAAGCGGTGAAAAAGCGGCGGGCAATTGGAGTACGATTAGCAGCCGAAGTCGCCAACCGCGTTCACGCTTTTCTGGAGAGATCGCTTTGTCTCGCTAGGCGCACCCTCGCCGGACGTTGGAGTTAAACAGTTAAAGGCAGCGATCGCTCAAAGAAATGGTTTAGTCTGCGCCGCCTCGCAATGGAAAGGACTCTCGTCCTGCTCTTCGCCGGTTCACATTTCGCCCGTGAATCCGAATGCTAATATCAGAATAATAAAACGTGACATACGCGAACACTAACAATGTGGCTGATCGCAAAGGAGAAGTTTATTTTCTTCCTCCTAATAACTGGACCAATCATTCTCGCCAGAAATATCGATGAAGAGGCGAAAGTCGAAGTAATTGGCTCTGATGGCGATGACGAAAGGGGGGAAGTCGTCGAGGTGACTTACCAACATACAACGACCGAGTTCCCACTGCAGAATCTGACGACAGAGAAACCATTTCGAATAATCGAGATTTATAATACAAAATCTCCTGAAGATGTGAAGGTGGTGAATGCATCGAGTGACTTCAAGCCCAGCGTCCACCTGGGCGAAATAGGTGAGGCGAGGGTGAGCAGTGGTCCTTTCAATACCATCCACCACGTGAACTTCGACAACAGTATTAATCCAAAGTTCGAACAATTGCACAATGTCCCACTGTCTCCTCAACCAACTATGCAAAGCTTCGTCGACGACGCGAGTCATCTGCTGGAGAACGTCTCTCGAGAAGCCGAGCCCGAGAAAGAGGCGCAGGGCGGTCAGGTGAAGTTCGAAGACGGAACCAGCTACATTTTGGAGAACTCTGGCGTCCGGTTCGAGGACGGCTCGCCGTACAATCACCTGCAGGTGAAACCGATTCACGAGAGCGTCGGGCCGCATTACGAGGTAGTGGAGCACCAGCAGCTTTTCCGGAATCCGGAAAGTCCCGTGCACGCCCACGTGGCGGTTCTCGGGAAACCGGTGAGGTTGCAAGCGCTCGGGCAGAATTACGAGCTCGGTGCTTCGACCAGTTTCGACAGCTCGCCGTATCAGGGCGCGCACGATTACAATCAGTACCAACCGGCTCTCCAGGATTACCAGCCGGCCAAGCCGCCGGATAACAACCTGGTCTACGTGCATCAGCAGGAGTCGTCCTTCACGAGGACTCGCAAGTTCCCCTATTCCTTTTATCAAGGACCCGTTGGGTACCACGAGTTTACGTTCTTCGAGGATCATCAGTTGTCGCCGTACTTCAGGAGGCGAAGGTGTGTACTTTGGCCGGATCTATTTTCGGGAGAATTAGTAAATTGGGAGTTTAATGAAAACAATTTTGTTGGTTTTAAGCCTCTAAATGAATATTTCACACTCGAAAGCAGTTGGTTAGACCAGTTTCAATACTATCCGGTTGATTAGCGGTTCAATATCTGAGTTGTTGTCTAATTAAATTAATTATTCTCCTAAATTTGTACATTTTAAATAATTTAAATTAGAATACAAACAATTCCATTTTTGCATTGCAGAATTTCGCCTTGGAAGAAGCTTGTTCATCTAATCGGGGCCTTTTTACCACTTGGTTTGCTATTGGCCTCTCTAACACCAAACGTAGTGAGGATCGACAATACCACGTGAGTGTTTCGCTTCTTAACTGCTATTCTTTAGTTTGCAAGAGATAATTGTATGGCTTGTTATTTCAGTCAGTCTAATATCGTCCTATCAAAACTGAGAGTAGCGGATCTTCCTGTCGAGCACAAACGAGCGCGGCTGATGGATGAAAGCGAGAAAGAGTGTGAAGATAGGTCAATGTGTGTGATGATCCTCGCTGGTGGTGAAACGGGCTCAAATCTAATGCAGAATATCCTTTGGAACATAGCTGTCAGGTAAACCTTTCAAGATTTCATCATTAACATTCCAATATCTAAAAAATAGAAAGTGTGCAGTTCAAAAGAAATTACAAAACAATCATAATATTAGTTAATTTGCAAATATAGTTAAAGAACAGGTGCTTAATTGAAAATTATCTATATGTTAAACTATATTATATTTGCTTTTAACACTGTATTCAACACAATTCCGTCAACTTTCTAGGACCAGCGAGAAAACGGCAAAGGACAATGGTCTGGAGGAAATCTTCGCTGCGGCGAAGAAAAAAGACTGTTCAACGATCGCTTGTTGACCTTGAATTTTCCAAAGCTTTAACTCGAAGTGGTCGCAGGTGCTTAGGAAGCCTGTAGATTTAGTATGCGAGAGTACTTAAGTCGCCATAAGTGGACTTTTTACGATTTCCGAATAGTACTTTGGAACAGCAGCCACCGCAAACGGGCCAGGACCGTGAGGATCGGAAAGAAGCGCGTGCGCTTTCTACGAGAGTGACTTTCGAGGCGAGAAAGTTGGCGGGATGTGATGATTAAGTAAGAAAACTAGCGGCAAAGGGCCACTGTCAATGAGCGGCTAATGAGAAGGAACTTTTCACTCTCGGCTCAGTATCAATTACGATGAGTCTATCAACGCGAATGGCCGATAAATTCGACGAGGATTATAACACACAATTGATTCACGGTTACTTGGGAATTTACACTTGGCCGGCTCGGCGGATAAATGACTGGCAATGGCTAATAGAGCCTTCTTTGCGGCAACCACCATTGCTAGCTTTATTGAATACTCTGCCGGTCCTTTGACCTACATTTCTTGACTTGGACAATTTTCAAAAGAGTATTTTTATTAGAAATACAAAGTTCTAATGCCTAAGATTGTACGGCAGTATTTGAATTGTACTGCAAATATAGTTGAATATAAAACGCCTTGAAATTCATACTGTAGATATATTCATAACAGCTTTTTAAATACGTAGTAACCAATTAATTTAGAAATATTTAACCATTCGAACTGCTTCCGCTTGTTCTCCCACTCGCGGAAGTATGAAGGACGTGTCCTCATCGCCAAATCTAGTTGAAAATAATCAAATAAATTAATAATAAAATTAAAATAATAGTGATTAGAGTATGAAAACTGAATCATAGAAATATTGAACGCTTTCGCCGAATAGTAAATCAAACGGGACCAGCCGAACGAAGTGGTATTGTTGCTGGTGAACGGTCCGATAAGATCACAGTACTTCTCAAGGGTCGAGTGTGCACACACACACATACACAACGATACGATGAGCATTCGCAGTCCCAGCACGCCCGAGTTCCCGGCCAATTGCGTGAAAGTTCCCCGTGAAAATGACGAAACGAGCAAAAAAGTGGAAAAGGGTAATGAAGCTGTATACGGGGCGTGTGGAGTGCCGTTCCTATTGGGGAATTACCGGCTGGCGGCACTTGACGGCAAGTGAAAGTAGTCACCGGGTATAAGTAGGCCGGCGCACTCTGTTCTATGCCGGCTCTCGACAATCCCAACACGGTGTCTGTCCTCTCGCCTGGTTGTACAGGCTTGTCCACAAACGTCGTCTCGCGAACTCTTTTTCTCTTTTTCATTTAAGACGTCGACACTCAGTTTCGCTGCCTCGACATTAAAATATTATAACTAGACTCTATAAGTTTGTACACAATTTCTGAACTTAAGGCATGCTTAGGGTAAGTCTGAAATTCGTTAACATACTTCTAAATTTGAAGAATAGTGAAACTATTTTTCTGCGATTAAAAATTAGAGACTGCGTACTGTGTTTGCTTTGTTACTGGTTCTTATGGTCCCTGTTTCAGTCAGTAGTACGGATGAGTTTGTGTGTCACTGATGTCCTTAATAATGAAACATATATACCTTTGAATCTCTGGACATGAATTATACATACATGAAAAACAGATTACGAAGAATCGATTTACATGGACAGAGTCGTAAATCCAATCATTATCGACCTCTCAGCGCGGTCTTTGTATCATTTTCTATAGAGTTGTCCATGATCTACTCCCAAAAGTTATATCGTCCAATTAATATTTCTGAACAAGAGAACATTTAATGCTGATGATCTGCTCTTATGTTGGAGATCACGTATGAAAGTTCCCCAATATTAAATCGGAAGATCTAAAAAAACTGACATTTTTTGGAACATCCTGTATGTCTGTATCTGTACTGTGTATCGATGCCTTTTATCGGCCGCTTATACCAGCGGCCTAGCTGCACCGAGCTTTCACGAGGATACATTTCGAACACCCGTTGTGCATCTCCACGCAAATGCGAACCGGACGAGATACTCGCAGGGACATCTCACGAAGAAAATCTACTCGACACTTTGCTATTTATATCGATTTAATGGCTGCTCGCTGATAATCGCTTAGAAAGTAAGAGAGTACGTTTATCTCTCTCAAGTGCCCCGTCGAAGTAATCTTCTCCTCTCGTGGAAGTCAGAAATGAAGAAAGGAAAGCGAGGCTAAATTTGGAAGCGAGGATTTTGGTATATTATGAATAATTTTGTCTATTTTCAGATGAGAAAACCTTCCTGTTATTATACTTTCTGTTTCCTTTCTTGTATTGCCTGATGAATAACTACAAGATTCTTACCAAATTGCGTATTTAATTAACAATCGGTTAGATAATACTAATTACAATCTCAGGCTTTATAAAATATTATAACAATGTATTTTTATCAATCTCTTTTCTTTCTGTTACATTTTTTATGAAATTGTTTTTTAATGAATTCGTTCGATCTTAATGCAGAGCCATTTACACGATAATAAGTTAGAGTAATGCTAATACTAAGGCCAACAGATTTCATAATAGCGCCAGCGTGATGATGTATGGTTAGTATACATCATAAAGAAGTACAAGTCCACTTTGCTTCCTCTTTCCTGAGTAAAAAGGGCCGTTTCTCACTGGCTAAATCCCAGGAGCATTAGTCCACGTCTAACTAGGATTCTAACTTCTAACTATAATCCCCCGTGACTATCTTGCCTATGTATAGACATATCACGAGCCCCGACAAATTATGATCTGCCATTTGACCATGGCTTGCTCGGCGGAACAGGTGTTTTTACAGGATAGGCACGCACAGTATTCGCCGGTAATAAATCATAGGATGGCGGGTCACCTGCTCGTCATTACGTCAGTATTTAGTGCCCACTCCTTCCCTCACACATTCACACAAGTGGCGTGCCAGCACTTCCTGGCATTTCTCGGGATACCATTTAATGGTCCCTTTCAGTATATCCTGCCGATTGTGGTAAAAAATTCACGGCACAATTAGTATGTGTAAAATGAAAAATGTGAGAGTTGCTGTTATGAATTTATTAAGAAGCAGAATGTAGTGTTAGTACTCTTTGGAATAAGTGAAAAGAAATTCTGTGCATTCCTTTGAAAGCCTGATTCAATGAAGCATCCTGAACTGCAAAATAAATCAAATGTGTGTCCTCAATGATGTAGTACATATAACAGTTACTGTCTATTATTCATTCAACAGCTGTGAGTAAACTATTAAACAATTAAATTTACGAAATTGAAAAGATAGATATGAACTATCAGTGAATGAAATATGAACCATAAGCTCGATATTCTAGAGACAAAACAGTAATGGATAAATCAAAATCTAGATTTCCATAAATATGTGCAGTCTAGTTACATGTCCCAGTTCTCATATGCATATGTACGACCGGTGAAATATCGGCTTGAAAACGGAGCCGATTAGTCACTAGAAGAGGGCAAAAGCGCCAAGGGAAAATACCGGATGGGAATTGGATTTCGGGTCGTGCGAGCAGGATGACTTGTTCCTCGATTTTCACCCGAGGAATGCACGAATGAGACTCCCGTGTGTGGCCCCGCACCCGATCATCGTCAAGCTGTCTCCCGGCGGGCTGTACTAATCGATTAAAGTTGCTTCATTAAAGCTTTCGGTTGCAACGAAACTATCCGGTAGGTGTGCGGTGTGATTAACCTGAATTCGTCTGAGCCAGCCTAATGCGAGGCTGAAAAAACTCATTTGGCGAGAAAGCACCTTGCAAGTAGCTGGAATTGCGATTACTGTGTATGTACATCGCTGTACCCCGTTAAGGCTGTATCGATCATTTTGTCATTTTCGATTTTCGAGGATTTTACAGATTTTACGCTAGATATGGAATAGTTATTAATTTTACACTGGAGTTGTAGATTAACCTGTATTTTGTGCTTGAAAGTAAAACCGAAAGAACATGAATTAATTAAATTGGATCATTTGAATCAGACATTCAATTTTACACTTTACAATTTGTATTACAAATGTTCTGCCAATTGCTGAGTTGTATTACGACTGGAACATGATTTAGCCCGATTCGACGAGCGTACAACCAGTTTCCGTAAAAATCTCCCGAATTCGGAGAGCGTGTCGTGCTGTCATACGTATAATTTTCGTCGCCGGTTCACTTCACCTTGCCGTACCAGATTCTCCACTGAAAGAATGCCAGGCACGCACCGCGTGCGCGCGGCGATCAGCTGTGGCTCGGCGAGGAACACACTAATAATCGGAAACTAGAGTGAAGTATGCGCGGGCCGGATGCCTTAATTCGGGATCGGTTTCTCAATTAGGTCCGGCAGGCCTAATTAATCATAGAGGCGAGCTAACGAAAGGGAGCTCGTTAAAGGAAAGTGGAATTCTCCGAAGAGAGGCCGGTCAAAATATTCGAGGCGGGAAGAAAGTGAAAAGAGCCTATCACGACACGCGTGAATGCGACACGGTTCATCGCACGGTGCCAGTATGTCTGTGTGCACGACGGCGAGTCAGTAGTCAGGACAGTGTGCGTGACGGCAACGAAGAAATGACCCAGTGACGGGACTTTCGAACAAGATTTCCGAACGACGCTCCACTCGGAGCCTGCGGCCTGGGAATTCATCGACGCGTCCGCTTGATAACGAAGGAAGGGAAAAAATGGCGATTACGAGAATTAAACGTTGGTTAATTCGAGCCGTGAGAGTTCCGAGCAGCGCGCGCGCCTCTCTGCGCCTGTCCGATGATTGCCGTGCGAAGGGGGTTCATGACCGAGCCACGCTCAATGGCAACGAAAGTGAGCCACTTTTTGCTGGCGGATCTACTTTTCTGCTTGGCCCAGCCGGCCGCTATTGAGTTCGCTTCAAGCATAGTTAAGCAACGAGATCGCTCGTAAAATGGAAGCCGCGTTCGGGCCTCGTTTCCGGAAATCGCAAGCTGGCTCGGTTTGATTGGCCCTCGATCCTGTTCGGATGGAATTCGGCCGCAGGGCTGGTCAAATTCTTATTCGTCGCTCGCTAATGTTCGAGGACAACGCAACGGATCGATTAATGGTAAATTAATTTTATTCTATTTTTTGTATAATTTATGAATTTGTTTAAACTGTTTTAGTTAAAAGAGCTCTTTAAATTCTCGCCGCCGCAGAGATTGCTGTAACCACTAATGTTTTCCCAGATTATGACCTCAACATCTTACATTAAATGTAATTGCTGTTAATGCTTGGCATTATCTGCAATAATAGGATGCTATGCTTTCACGAAGATGTCACTTCGCTTTTCCCATTCTCTCACAGAGTCCTCTTCCTATTTTCGAAACCGCCCTATTGTCTTTCCGCGACAGGAATGTGTCACGGACGTTACACCAAGTAATTCTTATAATTTCGGGCAATCAGAGTATTTAGAAAATTCTCATAACAAGACCCACCAGTACTAATTATAATAACTTGGTTCCATTGCCGAAACTGGTACTGTTTGTGCGCGACAGAGCAGCACAAATTCATGACATTGCACGCGCATGAGTAAAGTCAATACAATGGCAAGGGAAATGATTACGCAAGGCTTTCCACGACAACAAGAAAAGGTGTTGCTGTAGGTGGTTCGGGCGTAATGAAGTTGCGTGGGCTCGTCTTCGAGGTATGTCAAGGAAAACCGGTGTAACCGCGCGAGCCGTTGAACGATATTGGAAAAACCTTGACGCCGTTGGTTGACAGTGTTCGATAAAAATTAACGCGAAGACGAACGCGCCACTTCTATTCGCCGGTTTACTTCCAATTCATTGTCGCTCGCATAACAAAGCTCTGATTAACTAAAAGATTCTTAAATAGTCAACCACCAGCTGTAACATGCACTGACCGTTATAATTAATTAAATTTACGGTGTAATTAGGCCATAAATCATTTACTAGTGTTGTTAAAAAAAAGAAGCGGCTCGAATACCACGATTCCTCGTGCGTTCCATTATCAGATAAAAGACAGGCGTTCCAGCCCAGTATTTATAAACGGTACTGTAAATAATTACAGTAGAGCACAGCTTGTTTCGCCAGCCCGCGCTTTTATGTAAGTCGCACATCTCCCCGAGGCGCGCTGGTACACTTGACATTCAGCGACCTTGTGCCGGCGTTTTCGAGTTAAAAGCGGAGAAATTCGTGGAGCGATGTGTGGTGGTAGGCAACTAGTAGTCGAAGCGGCTCGTGTGGTCGAAGAAAAAGAAATGCTTTTTGAAATCGCCAGGTTAACGTGCCCCACCAGGAATTAGCCAAGTATCGGAAAGTATTCGTACGCTTCGGCTCGTATGTCCAACGAAATCGGCGAAGCTAACACCTCGAAAGAGCGGACACCACGGAACACCCACAGAGCTCGAAAGTTGGACACACTTTATCTTTCGACTCGCATAAATGTGCGGAGAAATTTGCCAAATTTTAGAACGCCCAGCAACACTAACGATTATTTGAGATCCGACGATTCTTCTTTATTGATTTCTGCTGATCGTTTTTCTGCTAACTGACACGTCGGCGTGCTCGGTGTGCGGTAATTTTCACTGTCGCTAATGTTATTTAATGTTATGCGGTTTAAATCGACGCGGGAAATTTATGCGAATAATTTATAATTGAAATAGGCAATGTGAACTTGATCCCGTTAAATAAACATTTTTCGAAATGTGTATACTTTAATTGATGATACTTTTAATTAGCATTAATATACTGCGATATGTAAAGCTTCCGTAACGTAGATAAAAGTAATCGCCTCCCTAAATGTCGATAATTGGTCCTATAATTGGATTCGTATTTAGATTGAGATTTCGTATTTAGGAATCCCATGTAGTCAGTTTGTCCGAAGATAAGCTGTGTATCATTCGAACGGGCCAGTGGCCCTTCAATCTTCATAGGCCAACTCCAGAATCGGGTAGGCAGATTCAAGCAACTCATTGAAATCAAGTAATCCATTTGCATACCTGTGCGATACCTAAAACGAACACATTGCCTTCGACCATTGGAGTCGATGACCAATGAAGCTTCCTTGGTAATAGTGAGATGTTAAAGCCTCTATATGATAACAGGCTTACGCTTATAGAGAACGAATCCCTATTTTGGATTCATTCTCACGGTACTATATCTTACTTTTCCATTCCGGAGACATATTTTACTTAATCTAGTCTCCCCATCCCGCTGGGCGATGGGAAGACTTACAAGCTGGCTAAAGGATTCGGTGACATTAATTAATTGGTGAATATATTAAACAGCGAAATTGAAAGGGCAGTATCAAATCAGTATTACGTAACACATTAGATACATTATAATGTAATCATTATTTTTATTCCGTGTCTATGGTTTTATTATTTAAGGGAATGTTTTATTCAGCGTACGTAAACTTGAAATGGCCAAGTTATTATATCGCAGCTTTAGAACAGTAAACTTTTTTGGAAAATAATTATTTTCTAAATACTGTTTACTTGTATTGCTTAGAAAAAATAATAAGTTTTAGTGCCATTGTTTTTTAAAAGTGTCCCGTGTTCAGATGTGAGATTATTTGGAAGCATGAGTAGCTCTCGCGCCGCTTGTGATCTTTGATAGGTGAAAAAGAGATATCGCCGGTACATTTGCCTTTGAAGAACAGTTCCCGCATGGTATTTGTATGATTCATTGGTTTAGCTAGTCAGGCAGGCGGCAGCCGTGCGGCCTACCATCTACCATTCTTCGGGCAAGATGGATCTCCACCGGCAGTGGCATCGGCATGCGTGAGATCTGAGCCACGCGCCTAGATTGAAACTATACCTTGTTAATTTCTGGCCCGCTAATAGATACATGGGTTTTCTCCTGCGGCGCGGCGGGCGCGGCACACACGCCGAAGAATTTTTGCCGGCCTCACCCGTGAGAACCTGTTACGGACGGCGCGCAAAGGTGAAAACACATTAAATTACAAATCCGGCGAATTAGCATGTCGCTTGAACGGCGGCGCGAGCGTGAACCGTCATACTTGCTCCGAGAGTACAGACAATGACCTTTGCTTGACCGAGTAAAGAGGCAAGGGTTCACTCGATTCTTATTAATTTATGGAGAATATCGGCGGAACAGTTCTTTTGATTTCTGACGTCAAGATTCGCTAAAATTGAAATTACTTTCTCTCTAACTTAATTAATAATATTCTGCGAAAAATGATTATATGGACTTGGTTTTTGCGAGGAACAAACATCATCATTCTTACTGCTTTTCGCAACTTTTTTTATTCAGCCTCTTTCTATAGTTCACATATTTCAGGACGATTCTACTTAAAGTTCATGAATAGCTGGCAGGGCAAACTCTATTCTGTTCCTTACCAGAGCTTTGTAGGACAGAATCTATTAAGTAACATTAGTATGACGCCAGCACATACTTTTAAAGGTTTCATTTCCTCTCGCGATTCGCACTAGTTTGCCCAACAAAAGTGTATTACACACACAGGGTGTGACTGTGTACGGTAGCTGGAGGGCACAATACCGCAGAAGAGGCCACCTGTAGCCGACGGAAATAGAAAGTGAATAGATCGCTATCTAAAGCCATAAAAGGGCCTCAGAATGCGAAGCACGTGGCCCGTTTTAACAATCGCCGCCTCGTACAATGTAATTTACAGCAGCCGGGAGTTTACGACGAGCAGCTCATCGTTGCGTGGCACTCGACTCCTTTAAAGACTACCTTGGCACGATTGCTCGCTTTTATACTTATTTGGCCTCAAATATTATCGTCGAACCTATTGACTCCGGCTAAATAACTTTTTCTACCTTTCGTCGTTCCGTTCCCTTCGACTGTCGCCTAGTTCGCTTCTTTATGGTCACCGCGCGTTCTTCCCAACGTGCCAGAACTTTCTTGTCGGATAATCAGCATCGCCGACGCTCTCTTGTTCGCAGCCTCGTTCCTCTCTCGCCGATTCCTTTGCGGGCGTCAGTAGAATAGGAGCGATGACATTTACACGACGTACACTTGACAGAGTACCCACTTCTGCCGGCTCAAGAAGCAGTTACCCTGTCGGCGGTGTGTATCGCTTGCATACGCGTGGCTTGCTTCCTCGGATGATTTTGCACTACTGATACATGTATACTTGTCATAGGTAGTTTGGAGTTGGAGAGGTTTGGCCTCGCTGACCGATCGGCAGAGTGTAACGATCTAGGAATGATTCGTTAAATGAGTATAATACTGCTTGTCGAAGGCCCGTAAAAAATAACGGTGAACACACGGCACTTCGCTAAGAGATGGATTGTTTAGATTAGGAACTGCAAACAAATTGGCACTTGCTGTGCCAGGTGTTGGCAAGTGATGACAGAATGTTTGATAAAGTGGAAAATTCAATATATTTAATAGTATTTTAGTAAGTGAAATTTGTTTTTGACTTTTGTGCCGAATCGAATACCACCTAGTGATGGTGCCTTAGTCACCTAACTCCTATCTTCCTCCATACATCTTCTAACTCGTATTTCCGAAAATTTAGAAACCTGTCACTTTGAAGTTCCGCATGTGGAACGTCTCGAAGGAAGGTCGGGAAAGGTCGGTATTCCGATATATCGTATATATACGTTGGCCGACGAAGCACTACACTGTCGAAGCTACCACTTTCTTTTTCTCAGGACTCTTAAGCCGAGATTAACGAGAAAGAGTAGTAAATGCGGTCCGGGTTCAAATTCGCATTAACCGCCGCTTTAGCCGCGGGGCAGCCGGCTATGTTCACTGTATGAACTTACATTTGTCATTAATTTACACCAGCATTCCTTGCATTTAAAATAAGTACATGTTCCAAAGCAATCACGCAAAAGTATTGCCCTCATTACAACTGATTCTCAGAAACACTGGTCGAATCTCATTCATTTTCTTTAGCAGGTCCTCAATCAAAATCCACCATTCGGCAGTCGGAACACACTTTCCTTGATTCATTAAATCGCCATAATTAATTTCGTAAAAAATACTCCAAAATTCATAAATTTCGAATTGCACGCCAGAAAATAGATGCTACTAATAAAAGATAATTTTCCGTATAATTGTCACTTTTTCGCCAAGTTTAAAGTTGGTGGAATTAATTAGCTCAAACGAATACATTCATTAAGCAGCGCAGGAGTGGGCATTGCTCATAGGAACGCTTGTGCGGAGACCGAGTGTGTAATTTGCCGATCCAAATTCCTTTCGTTCCATTTACATATTGGCGACACAGAGGGACTCGCGTGCACGTGGTGTACACGCAACGAAGGAGATCCGGGCGACGGGGAAGGAGATGGTCTCCCGGGCTCCGTGGCGCATGGGAATGATAATGTTAAAGAAACGCGGTTAATCGCCGTGCTTTCACTCGCTTGCAGCTTCGGGCCTTCGACGATACGAACTCGCGTACGCTGAGATTTATTCTGAGAAACTTCGATGCCGATCTACCACTGGGGCGAGGGTTATCCGGAGCCTCCACGCCTGTATCCAGGAGGCGGGCGACGGTTGCTTCATCCTGGTCAGAACACTCGGGAGATATCGGGATATCGCATATTATTCAATCAATGATAATTATTCACAGATAATTATAGATAACAATTTGGAAAATGCTTGGACATTTTTCGAAATATGTCCGGAAAATGTCTGAACCGAAAGCCCACGACTTTATGCATAAGTATAAATATAGATTTACGTATTTAATTGTAATATTCAAATAATATATTGAGGGAGATTTGAATATATCCAAATTATTGCCATTACTTTTGCCAAAATTAGTAAGATAAATATTTCTGGAATTTCGAATATATCGTAATGAAAAGTCTGGATTCGTCCGAGTCCTGCTGGGATTTCTCATCGAACGGCACAGGCACTCGAGCATGATCTGGTGTCCCCTGGCTTCCCAGACAATCCCAAGGAGGCGAGCGACGGTTGCTTCATCCTGGGAAGAGCTCGAGAGGAAGAGTTGCGGTAGTAACAGACGGTGGCACGTGTATCGGACGAGATTCGGTCGCCGATAGCGGCCGAAGGGTTACGCAGGTGTGTGCATTGACGACTTTGATGTGGCTGCGTGTGCCGATGCGGACTTTCACTGCCGGTCTCTGAACTCCCAGCCGGGGGAATGCTTCTCTTCCGGCTTGCTCCGGACCCGCTCTCTGGCCCGCATCTGTTCCTGAACTTGAAAACCCGCCCGGCCACTCTGTTAACCCACCGCTCGATTCATGAACATTATTACTTGCTTGCAATCCTCTCAGACTCAATGCCATTTCGATGTTAATATTATTATTATATTAATCCTTGGCTGTTCTTCAGTCTTATCAATAAATATGTATCATTTTACACGAGCCACTTTTTTATTTGGCTTATTATTTTTATACAATTCTCACTGGTCCAAAAGCAATGCTGAAGTATGCGCGGTTCATAAGTCTATTGAAACAGCAATATGGATGGTAAATAAACTTAATGAGTGTAACATCATAAACTACAGCACCTAGGAAGTAATTAACCAGGCCTTCCTCAATTAGTGTCAGCATCCAGGAACTCCATGCAGCTTCCGAGATGCACTCAAACTCTCACCGAGTTTCTTCACGAGAATCTTCACGATTATATCTGAAGTTGAAATCCACACTACGGATTTAGATCAGATGAGCTCTTAACAATGTCTCTCAATTAGCGTGGGTGCTGAATAAATAATCCCGACGATCTTTGCTCCATTATGCCAGGTTAATTACGTGGCGTCGCAGCTTCCGAGCTCTGAATTCTGAATAAGGACCGTCGACGTAATCGAGACTTCCCACGACTGTTATATACGCCCGGTGGCATTAACGTAACGAATCTCCCTTCATTAATCAAATGCATTATAATTACTGTGATAAACTACGAGTGATAATACCTACGTATGCAATTCGCTAATTAAGCAGTGAGGGTGATTGGCTTTTCGGGCGGCAATGACGTGCTAAATGGTCGCGAAAAAACGAGCAAGTAGAAAGTGCGGCGGTTAACGGTTTCGAAAATTATCGGAAATCCAGCCTGACAGATGTTCGAGCAATTAAGCGACCGATGAAAAAGGGTTTCGTAGGTGCCGCTGTTAATACGCCGACGTCAATCACTTAACTACGATTTAATTTAGGAGACGGCAGCTTCGATTTGCACTAATATTGAGCTGTCACGTGTAACAAGCCTTTTCACTGCAGAGACGCGCGTGCATTTTTTGTGTGCAATAGTCTTGTAATTTAATCAAATCTATGTTGTAGATGAAATATTGTTTCAATTGGAATTTAATATTGCTGCTCGTATCTTTAAAATGTATTACACTCAACCAGAGGACAGATATTGGCTATCGTTTATGGTGGAATACGTCCAACAACTCATATCATAGACCTGATACTATAAAGTTCGGCAAAAGATTGAAACCTTAAGACTTTGAAATTAAATCATACATTATAGAAAAAGATGCACGTCAAATGTTAGTTTGGTCACAAGAGGAGTCTCATTGACAGTGGAAGGCGAGAGCAATGCCGAGAGAAGGCGAGAGACCCGCGAGAGCGGCATTGTCAAAAATCCGTCAGGTAACAGGTGTCAGGGGCGTCGGGCTGGCACGTAGGCAAGTAAGCCACGGGGCGAAGGGCGAGGGGGAGCGGAGGGGCGCAGGAGATTCAGTGGGCATCGCGATTAATTGGCGGGGACGCCGGACGTCGCGACGGCAGAAGGTGAAGCCGAGGCGACGGAGGCGAAGCGGTCTGCGCTCGGGCGGACGAAGTAGGTCGGAGAGAAGTCTCGGTCCTCCGTGCGGAGACACGAGGTTCTACCGCCGAGCACTCGGCTTCGTCAGTCTCGCTAAGATATCCCGGGAGTCAACAGGTGCGTAGGAGAACACGCTCTCCTCCAGCTCACTCGGAACCTCCGACGTCCTCGCCCCAGAGATTGTCCACCTGGACCGGCAGACAGCGTCTGATCCCGTGGGACGCGCGCGCGCGCGGCCGGATGCTCACACGCGTGACAGAGAGTCCTGCGAGAGTTCCGATCGACTGCCAATCGCGAGCCATCGGCTTCTCACCTGCCAACGGACCGTTCCAGTGTACATTGAGCCATGGATAAATTACAGGTACGTCACCGAGGTCTTATTTGTCCCGGTGATACTTTGCATTGTTTTTTTTGTTTGAAAGTCGAGATATACCAACAATAGGGTGTCTTTAAAGAGTTCTCTTTGGCTAAAATTCTGTTAATAACTCTAGGAGAATTTATCGGCGTCAAATAAATGGAAAAAGAACTTGTCAATCGTTAAATATTTCGGGTAAAAATATCGTTTTGGTGGAATTATTCCGATGAAAGGAACAAGAATGTCTCGCATTTGATTTTTATGGATTAAGAATCGCTTGAACTTTAAGTCCGCCGTTTATTATCCTGCAAGCTGACATTCCATTGTCCTCCGTTACCGCGAATACCTACGTTCTCGTGCGCCTCTGTTTCACCTATTCTCTCTGGAATCCCATCACCCCAGGGATCGAGGTGCGAGATCGCCGGGTAAATGTCGGGGTGAAACAAAAATCCAGTAAGAGGATCCCCCTCGGCTTCTCCGGATTCCTGGTGGCTCGAGAAAAAAGGCACGGCCGGACTTGTTGCCGTTCTTGTGTGTTTTCGAGGCGAGGGTGCCATTCCAGTCTCTCTGCATACTGAATGCATAATCTGCGATGGGGCTTTTTTTTTCTCCCGTGCAAAAAGGATTCGGCCGAGTCCTGCGCGGTGACTTTCCGGAGACTAGGAGGAAAAAATGGCTCGGCTTAATTGGCAACCAATTAACGTCAGCCGGCGAATTTTCTGGAGCGGAAACGCCGGGTGACATGGATCGGGGCCATCGTAGTTCGCGTGGATCGTGCATTTCCTGTGGCGAATATCCTTGTGCAGGGCATTAGTTCGATTCATTGGAGAACAGCATTCGATGGTGACTAATTAGCATCCGGATTCGCGGGGTCCTAGTGTTTATCGTTGGGATGATTTCGGAACGAGTTGCTCTATTCAGCACTTCCCAAGTGGTTCTCTGATAATTGAGCTAATTCTAAAGTCGGTCTCTCTTTTATGTGTTTAGGACTCTCCAATTTGCCATCTTATCCATCGCAATCCGAAATCCCATCTTCTCTGCTTAATTACCACTTAATTACTCGCTACGAATCTCGTAGAACGTTCAGTTTATCTGCTATAAAGATCAGTATCTTGTACTAGATACATTTTCACCGGCAGCATCTTTGATCCTTCGTATTCCCAGTTGGGTTATAGGAATCGCCGATGACTTCAGAGACGCGAATATTTTCGCTTACATCTTTTCTTAAATTAACTTACAGTAAAACCATTCGTAACTTCACATTTAGCAAATTGTCTGTGAACTTCGCTTTCGTTTTCCTTTGGTGTCGATTTACGCCATAACTGGAAATCGTCCAGCAGACACTTGCATTCCCACCGAGATCCCCGGCTGTGGCCAGATTTCTATGATTTCGAATTCCCCGGTGGGACCGCCGGATTCGTCGGAGTCCTGACCGAGCGGGATTTCTCGTCGTGCATCACTAGTCAGGTGCCGTCGATCGAAAGTCACTAGAATGGAAAAAGTGGATCGTCTCGTTGGGGCCGAGTGTGCTCGTCGCCCTCCACGGCGATCCGCGCCTGTACGTACGTGCGCCGGCGCGTATGGGTGTGCGGGGCCGAGGTGGTTGCTGGACGAGTCCGTAAGGTTCGCGCAAAACGTGCCCGGGGAAAGCATGCCGTTCCATTTCACTTGCCGATCGGACCTGGTCCAGCTCTCCCGGCCACTTTGTTACTTCATTTTGTCCCTTTCAACGCGCGCTCGCCCGCCCCTCGTTAGAAAGTACTTTTTCTCCCATGACCATGCCAACAATCCCGAGGAAAGTCGAGCATACCGTCTGCAGCCGGAATACCCCGAGTCATTCGCAAATACGAGCGCCACACAATTTTGCGCTAATTAACAAGACATATTATGAGTAATGACTATAGTCCTCTAGTTTTCTTCGCACTGTAAAACATTGGATTAGATATTAATTGGTACAGTTTCTTTTCATGGAATTCTGGAGATGTGACACACGACGTCCAGTGCTCCTTTTTAAACCGTCCTTCTTTCGGTTTCTCTTAATTCACTGCAGAAGAGTGACGTGTAATTGTAGTAAATTCGTTATAATTAGGTCAAATAAATATGCTGTCTATTAAGTATTTAGATAATTGTTTTGTCGCACTTTCTACAACACGAAAGAGAATGTGTTGAAAGAATTTAATATTCTGAAATTAGATATTACTAAAGTCAGAAATAGTACACTCATTTAGGGAAAGATTAACATCTTGCATCATTCTAGATATTACATCAACTCATTGCGAAAAAGCCACTTAGGCTTGGAAATACAAATCTGTACAGGCATTAGGATGCCACGCTGAAGGAACGGAGAGTTTAAAACTCTTGTTCCATTACCTGAACATTGAGAGCTCCCGCATGCAGTGCTAGATAAGTGGTACCAGATATGCAATTATGTTGCACTCCAGGCTTCTCTATTATTTTTTCCGCGTTTGTGGTAAACTACTGTTACCCGGTGCACGTTAAGTACCTCATTGTAAGGTAATTGCTTTGGGGAACAGCATCGCACTGTGCTAACAGGCCTCCCAATCTCGGCTATCACGTTAGAAAATGAGCCGGGTTACAGTTTTCCTGGTTTCTTCGTGTAACAGCTACTTTCATTCTTAATTGGATCCGTTTATATTAATATTAAGCATATATTGCCTTTCACTACTTGCAAGTGGTATGGAGATTTCAACACTTCGGGCTGAAAACTTTCAAAAACATTATTAGAATATTTCACAAGTTCGATGTTTTTCCGAACAAAGAATTGTTTTGAAAGATAGAAAACAGTAATTTTTCATGTTATGAATCAAAGCATTTAATTGTGTAAGGATGAAACATTTGTTTTTCGCAAGAGTCATCGGTGGATCATTGCTGAAGTGCCGAGTCAGTAATGCTTGAGAAACCCGTGATATGCAGTCGGTTTCATCTGCATCTAAATGCAGATGATATACTGCAAATGTACTCCTACGATTTCCCACGCTTCTCCCTAATCAGTATCGAAACGGGAGAGCCGCGAGCGAGACCGAGTGTCAGCTTGATAATAGAAAGTATCGGCGCGGCCGGTCGCTGCATCGTTGTTTTCTAATCCCGGGAAGAATGCCGGCAATTTCTACGAGCTATTAAATTTCTCCCGGGACACGGTTTATCAGCGCGACGAGTCACTCGATACCCGCGTTACGTTGTCGCGATGCTCCTCGCAATCATGCGAATCATTCATGCGTATTGCTTTCCACCGGGGACCGCTTGATTTCAATGACTCCATGGATCTCAAGGACACCCGGCGATAAACGATATTACGGGAAGATCCATGAATGGAAACGGAAAAGGTTTCGTTATGTGCGAATTTGAAATTCTAATTCAGTCAACAACTGTTACATTCATTGCTATTTAAATTAATAAATCTGGTAATAATACCGCATACACAGACTTTGTGAATTAAATATTTAATCTATGAGCTCTGCAATAAGTGAACCAAATTGGAAATAAATTGAAGCAAATATTCTATATACTAATGACGCAAGGGTCACGTGGCACGGATTCCATGCTAATAGAGAAAGATTAACTAATTTTGTTAATTAACATTACATGTACAACATGTGGCAGCCCGGAGCGAAGAGGCATCGACGTTAAGTTTATAACTCGGGTTTCAATTTCGATACCTGGTGTCATTGAACCAAGTTCACCTTATGGGAATCGGACGTGATCAAAGAGAAACTGAAGCCCGCCTCGAATTAATGCATGACGTGTCGCACGGCAACGTACCGAAGAACATACCGTTTAGATTTTTTGCTCATCATTAATGACAGGTTTTACTATGATGATTGTTACTGCCAGATAACTATACTATATTCTGACCCATCGTCCCAAAATACTCGATCGCTCAATGCGGAACACAAAATATCCAACAATATTGCAAGTCTCTTCTAATGAACAAGTTGTTAATTTGAGAGTAAACAAATAAAAAGATTAAAAACTGGTAAATGTGAATGGAGTTAGACTATGCAGGGAAGATGTGCGGTAGCAATATGGAAATGCAAAGCGCTCGTCGGCAAAGCGAGAGCTCTTAAGGCCGACTTTCGAAAACCTTTTCAAGACTAATTTCACATGCCGGACGCCTCCTGCCGATCTCCTCGCTCGAGCGCGTGCAAAACGCAATGACGAACGTGATAGCGCGACATATGCGCACGTTCCTTTGCAGCAACGCATGGACTGCGCCTAGAAACCTCTCGGCCCTGAACACCTAATTTATTTCCATCCGAGGAAGATTGCTTTATATGACGGAATCCCGGATTGCGAGCATTGCGCTTACGTGGCTTACGTGATGGGAACGTCGATTGGCAGGGTGAGATGCGGTTGTCTTCTGAATGGATGACTATCATCATTGCAATGCTGGATTTCAATATGGCCGCGATGAAACTAAATGATTGAAAATATGAAATTAAATTATAATCGGTTACCATTTTTTTCCTTTGGTATATTAATCAAATGAGCAATCGTAGTACGGAATTTACCTTTCCGTTGCTTTGCTTCAGGTATTGCTGATTTTGGTACTGGCGAGCCTGGCGATCGCTCAGAATCGATCTGAGCTGCCCAAACCAAGTTACGCCAGGACAATGCTGAAGGTGTCCCGGAGTCTTCCCGGGGAGACGGAAGAACTGAAAGTGCGAACGAGCGATGGCAACTTAGCAACTCTGATCGTAAAAAGGCGGGAGAAGTCCTCGCCCTTGATGACACCGAAACCCACGCAAGCTACGTCCAATAACACAGACACCACTGAAACAAGGAACACCGATTCGATGCCCCAAAGAGACTCACCCTCGCCATCACCCCAACCAACCCAATCCAAGAACAAGGAAGAAGTGAAGAAATCTGAGGACGCCCAGATAGAAAAACTTCGAGCCGAGTTCTTTACAGAATCTGAAAACCAAAGGAAAGAAGAAAGAAAAGAAGAAGCAAAACCAAGCGACAAGACTAGTGGCAGTTCAGTGTCCGACAAGTACCAATCAATCAACGGGAAATTGATCGATTATGGAAGATGGACTCCTTTAGGCGGAGACGGTCGGGCACTGAGTTTTCAGCCTGAAACCGAGGACTATCAGACCTGGAAACCTCTGTCGAGAAACCTCAAATCCGAGCGGCGACCCGAATACATCCGATTCGGCGAGTCCACACTTCCCAGTGGTCAATTATTATTTGCCCGGAACTTCCAGGATCGAGGACAGAGGATCCTGGATCAGGAATCGAGTTCAGAGACAGGAGAGAGGAACTTCGCTTTCCCGACCCAGGAAATTCGCTCGAGCAGGACGAACATCGGAGCAAACCTGGGGAAGAATCGTGACGGGAAGAATGTGCCGGCGGAAGTGGTGGTTCGCTCGGAGATAAATGTGAAGTCCAGTCCGAGGAGGACGCCTATGACACTGGATCGAGATGGTACGCCGGTGATCAATGGTAGACGTGTGCCAGATGAGCCGATCGATAAGATCCAGACGTGGCGCAACGCCCGAGTGATTAATAATAAGCTCGTTCAGGAGGGAGCAGCCACTGCTAATCAGGAATCATCGTCGTCCACCTTCTACCCGGGCGAGAATCTACCGGAGCATCAGCGCTTCGAGAGATTCTTCAAGAATGTCAATCGCAGGTAAGAAATTGCACAATGCGAGTGAGATAAAAGCTGTCAATTTAGTCTCTAGATCAAATACCTGGAAGACCGAGTTTCGCTCAGTAAACATTCGGTTTATTATTAGTCAATTCTATTTTCTCACGATCAAGACCTGTGCCAATTATTTTCACGCGCCCACAAACTCTACATTAGCCCATTTAATTAAAATCGTTAGAGTTAGGGTAGAACTTATGATCGTTTAAAAGCAAAAGTTGACATCATTATTCTGATTCTTAATCAGGTACGGAAGGAACTTCAACGAAGACGGCAGGAACGTCTTCTTCGAGTGGGACCCGAACACCTACAAGAACGAGGCACTCAAAGCCGAAGTATACGAATCCAGGAGCGACAGTTACAGATCAAACCTACACAAGAGGATGTTACACCCGAACGTGATCACCACCTACCCGACCTCGCAGCTCTACATCCCCGAGAGTCAGAAAATAGCACCGGTTCCTCTGAAGGCCGGCGCAAGAGCACCTGTCCTCCAGTACGCGCATCCAGAACTCGGCGTGCAACCAGCCAAGATCGTCAAAAACGAAAAGCGGCGGCCCGACAATTTCCCGGAGAACCAGCACTCCTTCACCGAGCAGCGCCAGAAGAAGAAGTACGTGCTGAACGACAAGAACATCGTCGACAGTTACACAACGAAGAATTACTATCCGAACCAGCACTTCTACGGTCTGAAACGGCCAAGTGATACTCCGTTCTGGGTGAAGATCTCGGAGAATCTGAAGAACCAATTCTCCACCGGCGTGGAAAAAGTGTCCCAATTCACTAGACCAGTGATCGATCCTCTTGTCGAGGCGACCCACAAGATCTCGCAGAATCTGGGCCTCTCCAAGGGCAAGGAGGCCCAGGACAAGGTCGGCACCATAGCCTCGGGTAGTATGTTGATTCCTGCACTGGGACTAGTCGCATCCGGTGCTGCTTTGGGCATCGGAGCCGTCGCCGTCGGCAGATACCTCGACGTTGACGTCCTCAAGAGGTCTAATGAAGCTTCCAACATCTACTTCGAGCGCCAGAGAGCTCTGGACAGAGCTGGACGCATGTTAGATCAAGCTCAAACCGCTCCAGGAAGCGATCAAATCTCGTATGGCCAGCCTGGAAGAATGTACATCGTAGAGAGCGTGGCCCAAGACGGAACCGTTCCGAATAGTCCGAACCCGAGTGTCGAAAACAAGAGCAGTGTCCTTCTGCTTCTGGAGAACAGCGGGAAGGCCGAAGAAACGGGCGAAAGTGGTTCAGTTCAGCCGTCGAATACAAATGAACGCGCTGTGAGAAGAAAGAGGAGTTTGGACTACCTGGATATCTTCAAGGCCGAACATAACCTCAAGAGCCTCGTGCGAAGTAAACGTCTGCAGAGAAAGGGCGCCGATTCGATCAGTGAGATCGTCGAGATCGATTTGCCCGCCCGAGATGGAAATATCCAAGTCACCGAGCTTCTTCTGCCTAAGTTCGAGTCCGACAAGGAAGAAACACTGCCATCGAGAAATGACGCCATTCTCGTAGTCGAAGATGCGCCCGAGTTAAATGGCATGAGCTCAAACCTGGAAGCGAAAACTGAGCAAAGCGCATTGGACGATATGAATAAGATCGTAGAGGAGATTATAGAGAAATCGAAGGAAGCCACCTCGAGGAATAGTGTGGCCAGCAGGAGTGAAAGGCGGAAGAGGAGCTCCGAGGTCGATCAGGAGTTAGATGACGTTCTGCAGAATCTGGAGAATGCCGAAATAGCGGAAGTGGCACATATCGATGGCGATTGGACCAACACGCCCTGCGCCAAAAGGATATTCTGTGACACGATGATCCAGAAGGGTCCTGATGCTGCCATCTTCATGGAGAAGAAGATGTCCGCTCTCCTAGGACTGTAAGTACACACTAATATAAATATTTTGCATAATTAATTCCATCATAAAAAAATCAAATCATTAGGTTCAAAAGCTGAACAATTGTGGTGGAATAGTTTTGGAGAGAATTCCGCGATTTCGAATTTGAATTGCTAAATGAGCGTAACGTTATTGCAAGGATGGAACGCAGTCGACTGCACACTGAACAGTTCCTTGGCTAACAAAGTATTACGAGAAACTCGATTCATAAATCGCGGCATGCCATAACTAGAAATCATCTATCACTAGAAACTATCATAGCCCCGGTGAAACTTCATTCATCGACTTTCTTCGGAATAGAAACCCGCGCATATCCGCAAGCCGGGCGAACCCCGTTACAGAATAGGCGGAAGATTTCGTACGGGACAATGACATAATGCTGTTACAAATGGGGTAGGCTTTTGCAGTGGTTCGTAATGGAGTTGTACCGTGATATCCTTGTAAGTCAGTAGGAAGTTAGCGAAGAAGGCCGCATCGGTATCCAACATAACGCGACCCGTAGCTCGTAGTATAGTAGAGGAGCACAAAAAGCTAGTTAAAAGACTCGGACCATTTATCAAACGAAACTTCCACGGCCGCCAGTACCAAATACAATGCCTCGGAAATACTCGAGTATCTCAGCATTTATCATCTCCCTGCGTACAACTAAAGAAACACTAAAATTTACGCTCGAATATTAAAATGACAATTCATTTATATTCGTAGCAACATATGGAAACATTAATCCTATAAATTGCAGTCTGTGAAATATTATTGGCAGAAAACAAACTATTATTAGTACGCAGGTATCAATGTTCATCTCGATATAATTATTAATTTATTTTAGGCACACATACGCGGTCTTGTAAATGGAATATTTATGAGGGTGAAAGAGTTGGGATCGCGCAAGGTGGAAAGTCATAGGGTTCCCTTTGAAACCGGTACCGAGATGAAAGTAGTGATGTTCAATACATCTTGTCTTAGACGTCAAACTAGTCCACCATCTGGCATTAGAATGATTTGAATAGATAAAAGAGGGTTAAAAGCGTGATTCGTCACAGCGGAGATAGGCATCGGAGACATTCTGGAGTCAACTACATCCAATGACTAACTGTCAGATAAAATGGCACTTTTTTCAACGAGGTTTTATTTTTTATTCAAATACCATGCTAATATTATTCTAAAATTCTTCAAGTCTGAGTGAATATTAAAGAAAAATCGAAAGCTTTCTCAATTCATTACTGTTGCCTGTCTTCAAATATTACTTAGAAAAAGTTATAAAATGAAATGAAGAAAACTGTATGTCGTTACATATTTCTCTTTTTCTCTACATAGTAATAATATATTATTAATTAAAGGAATGTAATGCTATGCCAGAACTGAGTACACAGGATTATACTTTGCCCGAACAATTGTAAAATTGGGCGTTTCCGCATTAACTAACGGTTCAATGACCCCTGGCTATTTGACGGAGCAGTCTGAATTCCTTAGTCGCCGGTAATTTGTTAATGACGCGAAAGCCGCTTACGGCAGAGGCACGTGGATGACGGTAGGAGCGGAAAGGGATTGCCCGTGCATGCCGAGTGAAACTGTGCTAAGAGGTAAAAGTCGAATCAGTCAGTAGGACGTCGTCGGCGAAAGCGGGAAGAAAGTTATCCGTTTCTCGCTATGGTTCCGTTCGGCCCGCTCCTATGTACCTTTGATTTTCTCGCTTGCTCGAACCATTAACAACGCCACCTTTGGCTCATGGTGTGTTGCATCGTGGCACATCAGTCAGCTTGACATTCCCCTAAGCCGATTTTGACTCAAGTAACATTTAGCCCTAAGAAAATCGCTTGGAGAATTAGAGCGAAGTGGCTCAACCTCGACACTCGACCTCGAAAAGCATGGTGTCTCATGGACACCATAAGGCTCGACAAATACGAGAGTAAAAGTTGCTGGAAAGTCACGCGTCACTGGCCGATTCACCATGATGCAATATTGGTTAGCGTGAAGAGATGTGTCATCGGAATCAATCGTGAGAAGTTTTTCAATTGGCAACAACAGAAATATGAAGATCGTATTTGGCCATTTTTATCTTCATCAACATTAATTGTCTTACGTTACTGGCCAATCCTAGCTTCTCCAGCATCGAGGTGCCTTTTAACAGCGCATTATACAAATTGAATAAAAATAAAATAATAATCACACGGAATATTGTTCCGTTGACAACGTGGCGTAGAAAGTGAAGTAGTCAATGTCTATCGGATTGCGCAATAAGAAAAGGAGGAGGTCGATGCCTGGGAAACAGACACTAATTAAGAATGCGAGGCAAGAAATGTGCCATTGGCGAGGTAGCTTCCGGAATCGCTTAATCAGGTGATGCCATTAGCACTATCAGTCACAGGCGTGTGCCGAGGCAGATTTATCTTCGGAGAGCTGTTGGACCGTCGACTCCCGAGCTTTCTAATGAATCTTTATCACCTATTGACTCCTTGACTTCGCATAGTTTCGCACTGTTCGGCTAATAGATCTGCTTGCTGGTGAAAATACTCTTGCACCCGCTGGAATTAGTCATAGAAAGCATTCTTCCTAGCGTGAACCGACTCACCTTTACATAGACACGTTCGTCCCATTTCTAGCGTTGTTTCTATTTGCCGGTGGAAGATTAATGGTGCCCCTTTGATATGTTAATGGGGAGAAACGTGAGTGGTTGTTACTCCGTTTGAACAGATTCTTGCCGGCCGATGCGGAATGCTGCGAGACACAATAGATTGAACGAATAAATTCCACCGTAACAGATATGAATAATGAAGTTGGTAAATGAATGTTGACTATGCCGAGCACGCAACTCGTGTGTTCCACATATTGCTAGACTTAATAACAGTTATAGCCTCAGATTTGCCAATCTCATTATCATAATTAAAGCTGGCCTCATATGTTTCAAGTTTCAACTGAACTCGTTTCGAGACATTTTTCATCCGCTGCGAGTATCCAGTACGCAAATCAATTGAGTTGGTTAACAACTTACGTCAATTTTGTAATAGTAAATAATATCGGCAGTCATTAAATACACCTACTGCCAATTAGCTTCTCCGACTTGACGCGTGTGAAATTCAGACTCAGAAACGAGCACAATCACTAAGCCGGAAGTACTTATGGTTCTTTGACGCTGTACATTAACAATCGGCATTTCTTTCAGGATTCAACCAATTGCCGCTGTTCAAGTATCCAGTCATTTCGGGGAGGTGATGGACGCGGTGAGAAGGCACGACTGTTCGAGGTTCCTGTGCCCGCAATCCAGGCCGGGCAATGTCTTCTTCTAATCCCAAATCCTTTTCTAATCCGAATCCTCTTGATCCTGTTTCACGCTCGCACCGCGCGTTAGCCTCGTGAGTCATCCGAATTTCAATCTAACCCGATGAGATCGCTCCACCTGTCAAACTGACTGTGATGATTGCGACGGCATATCCCGGACAGTCATCCAAGTGAGTTCGCCGACTCACGCTCGAGTTCGCACGCGGAGAAACTCACTGTCAGCTGGGACTCGCGAGTGCCACTGATTCGGCACTCGTGCCGCGGGGAGAAAGGGGGTGGAATTGTTTATAAATCTAGAAAGGAGACTTCTTCCAATGCTCTACCAAGTGGGAGTGGGTCTCCAGCCAAAACTGTATATAGCTGCCGCGTCCTGGCATGATTTATTTAATGTGCACACTCACACCCGTAATTTAAATTAGGTGTAAAGCGCAACCGGTTTGAACGCCAATTGGTGTAAGACGATGCAGCTTCCATTTCAACAAATTCAATTTTCTTATTGCATAATTTTCTATACATTAGAAGAATTTGTAAAAGATTAAAAACATGTTTTTGGAAGAAACCTATTCGAGTGCAAAATGACAGATTATTTATTCTTAGAGCATAAGTTGTTATTCTCGAAATTTGAATATTGTTAGCGAAAGTAAATGGAAATTGTTGAATTGACTTACACCAGTTTGCTTCTGAACTAGCCGCTTTCTAAAATCAGTCTAATCTTCTTAGCGAAAGCGTAATTCGAATATTTCGCACAAGATTCGAAGAATCTTCTGTTCTGTGTTCTCAGTCGAATTCGGTCCGATCCAAGCGTCGCGCATGGCAAACGAATCGTCACGAGGGATATTGGACGTGATCAATTAACTGTAAGAGCAGAGGGAAACTTTTAACGCGAACTAAGTAGACTGTAAATGCGCACACCTTGAAGCAATATTTATTTCCTCCTTCCTAATGAACTATATGGATGTAACTTGTAAATGAAACGATAGGTGTTAACCGACGTTATTTCTAAGGTATGTGTAAATGAGCGAATAAACAATATTTTTCAAAAAAAACGACAAACATTTTACTTCATTCTGCATTATTGTGTTAAAACAGAACGGTAATCAACAAAATTCAGCGAATACACTGTAAAAAATGTATATTATCTTAAATTAGGAATTAAAATATTCGAAAACATTGTCAATTAGAAGAATTATCCGGTAAAAATTAGTACTCAAGTACTCACCGTGAAAACACTGTTTCTAACTAGGAATCCTGAGCCCTTCAGCAAATGATGCTTCCTCCACGATCCCCAGCAAGCAATGGATACCACCCAACGTCACCGAAGCGACAGACCCCTCGGTGTCATTCCCCGTCGCCCAACTTCCCCACCTTTTTAACTGACGAGCTGTTCGTTCCCATGGTCCAAAAAGTGTCTGCTTTTTAGCGTCGCCGAGCAGAATTCGCTGCTCGGCGCGCTCGAGAGATGCCTGTCCAATTTGCATCCATTATGCAACCGGGCGAAAAGTTCGTCTGGCAAAAATAGCTGATTATAGAGTTCGCCGGCCGAGACAATGTGTGGCCTCGTTAGCTGCACCCTCGAGAGCTCGCAAAAAGTGGCCAGTGGGCGGCAGTCCTGACTTGGCGACTTCTTCGTGGAGGATAGTCGTCGAACTTTGTTCGGGCATGCGTTCTTAATAGTCAGAAGACTTGTTCGAACTTCGTTACAGTCGTTTCTGAAGCTTCTCTGAGCCTTGTCCTTATGGCGAATAAAGGTATCGCATTTCATCAAGGCCTCACTGACAGTTGTGCCGATCAAGAGAGTCCTCCCATAGCTAGTTTTGAATGGTTTAATGAAATTTTGTTGCAATAATAGTGCTACCTGTTTCTGTTATTATTACATTCCTGTAAATCTAAATGACTCAGCAGTGATGTGTTTGATAAGTTTACAGTGATCAACTTCTTCTAATTAATCACTTTAAATTAAGTGATTAACTGTTTGTGCATCGGTAATTAATAGTGATTAGACTAATTTTTTGCAAATTTCCTCTTTTTTGAGATCCCATTTGTTTATTCCTGAAGTAATGAATGTTTGAATTTTCTTAATCTTCGATTCTCGATTAGATTGCAAGTTGGCGATCGGATGGAATCGAATAAACCTGGAGATTCTGGGGATCTGGCCGGAGCCATTGGCCACTGAAAATGCATTCTCGACTTATCGTTTCATTGTACCTGCATTCTTAATTAGTACCTTCATCTGCATACCGCAAGCAGTGGCTTTGTATCTCGTTTGGGACAATGTGGGTGCATTCTGCGAGATTCTATCGACGGCTTGGCTTCCATGCACGAACGCTTTCGTCAAACTTCTTCTTGTTCGATATCGACGCAAAGGTAAGATCTATCGATTCATTGAACATCTGTTTGAATAGGCTTTTTGTATTTGTGATTCCTTTTAAAATTCTGACACTTATGAAGTTAAGTATCGCTGAACTTATGTGGCAATTAATCTCAATAGCAATAATTGGTCATTTTCGTGCAATAAGCCTATTTTACAGTTTTCAAGAGTTTTGACAAAGTGTTATGATTAATATAAACAACATTTGAACCATAGCTTGTAAGTGATTCAGAAATAGCATAAGTAATTAAAATTAATTCAATTAATTTACCCGAAGCCCTCAGGTCACTTTTGCAGTCGTTCTACGACGACTGGACCAGTAGCCTCTCGCCGGAAGCGCACGAAATCATGCTGGCCGGTGCGAAAAGAGCGAAGACGGTTTCCGTTGGGTGCACGATCGTCACACAGGCGATGGTCACGCTCTTCATATCGATGCGAACTATTCAGATAATGGGAACCGATCGTGACACCGACGATCAGCTTCATCTACTTATATACAAGGGTTACATGCCCGTGGACATGAAGAGCATGCCCGTACTACTTCTAAGCAACTTGGGCCAGATTGTATCGGCCTATAGTTCTACCATTTCCTACACCGGCGTCGACAGTTTCCTCTGCATGCTCGTCGTTCACGCATGCGCTCAATTCTCCACCCTCGAATTGCGGTTGGCCAATCTGTTTGGCAAAACCAGCCTACGCCAGTCAGGGGTAGCCTTTCATAAGGAATGGGGCTCGATTACAAAGAGGCACGAACATCTTATTAGGTTCGTAATGTTTCTGGATGTTGTATTCTTGTTAGAATAGTTTCTTCATGGTATAAGTATTATTTTTAATTTTTGAAATAAAAGACATACGCAATTTATGAAAAGATCGGTACGGTTCAGGTACGCCAACACCCTCGAAGAATGTTTCAACTTATTCATGCTCTTTCAAATGTTGCTGTGCACTCTTCAAATTTGTATCCAAAGCTTTCAAGTCGTTGCGGTATGTCAATCAATACTTATTAAAATCAAAAAACCGATTGGACTAGTTTATAGCAAACTTTATAGTACAGCACTTTTTATAATCGCAGATCTTCAAGTCTGGTGCCGGCAATTTCCTTGTATATCTATTCTATGCATTTCTTATCACCTTCATCGTTTCCCACATCTACCTTTACTGCTACATGGGCGAAATGCTTCTTATTCAAGTGAAGTTTGTTACGACATTGTTAAAGTTTAGTGAAAGGAATGGGAGTTACGATATTCTCTCGCATTTTAGAATACGAAAATGGCAGATTCGGCCTATAACGCAGAATGGTACAATGCAAAGAGCTTCGAAGCCAAAATCATCTTGATTCTCATGTGCCGATCGACAATACCGCTTCGCTTCACGGCGGGCAAGTTCGGAACTTTCTCCATGGAAATGTTTAGTACCGTGAGTATTTCTTACGCGATTAAAATACGGTGCTCGTAAATTGTATCTTTGAATATAATATACAGTGTATTAATATAATTTTATTCCCAGTCATTGATTCTAATAATAATCACCTTTTAGATCCTGAGAACAGCGATGGGATACCTGTCAGTTCTACTTACGGTTGCGAACTTCGGTGACTAATTAACGACTCATCTAAATATTAGCACAAGTAACACTTTCAACAATCGATCGCCCAATCATGTAGTACACAGTGTTGATTTCACAGCAATGTCGACTAGATTATTAAATATTGTCATGGAATATCTAACGTGTTTTAAGGACCGCTTTTGTCTTCCAAGTGCGGCTTATTGTCTGAGCAACCGAGCTCCCTTCCACCAGCATTAGCCATAGACCACTTTTCGTCAGCTGAAACTTTGCACTCCAAATCACTGGCAATCCACATCTGCCTGTCAATAATGCAGGATACAATTCGCCAGAAAACGACAGAAGTTCGACTGCTGCGACAGGCGCACATTAGAATACACGAGGTTTATTCTTACTGGAATAGTAGGCTAGACGGAACAAATTGCAGGGTTCCGAATCTGGTCGGAGTACGAAAACTTTACGGTGAAAAGTTTGTCGGCGAGCGTACACTTCGCTGTTCGGGCGGGAATGCGCAATGAGGAACCGCTTTGGAAAGGGTTGGGGCGCAGGAAAGTGATCAGTTCTTGCGGGTGGTCTATGAAAGAAGGCTCATCTGCTTATAGGAGCCTTTGAAAAGTTCCATTTGGTATTACAAACCTACGAGTCCAGTGTTACATTGAATTATTATAAATTCTGTTTAAGATATTAATATCGCGGAAACAATCCTAAAATGTAGCTTAAAGCGAATAAATAATTAAACCATAATTAAAAACGAAAATTAATAACTATAGACGTAAACAGTAAAGTAACATTAATAGACTCTTCGTAACGTCAACTGGGTAAACACAGGTGCAGCGAATAAAGTATTAAAGGAAGTGAATTAATTCAAATTAATAAACGGAAATGGAGGTCGCTATGGGTTTAAATCGATTTCACTTATCAGTTCTCGGCACATGGCCGGAGCCGAGGGAAATGTCGAAAACCTCAAAACTAATATCGAACCTTATATTCTGGTTTTCTACCATCGACCTTCTTGGCTTCCTCTGTGCTCCACAAATGATATATTTGATCATGCGATCCGCTTCTTTAGACGATGTAGTCGAGAACCTATCAATCAATGTGCCGACTGCATTCGCTTTGGTGAAACTCGTTGTGTTGCAGACCAATAAAAAGGGTAAATAAAACAATCATTTGTATACCAACTTACTTTTCTTAGTATTTTGATTACAGCTTGATACTCCATTGGCAAAAGTCTTGATTGTGACACGACTGCATTACACAAATTTAGAATTATCCTTTGCACTTAGAATCAAAATGATGTAGTTTTAGAATAATTAATACTTTTAACATAATTTCAACGTTGCATTTGCTAAAATTTGTCAAAAATTTGCCATGATCTTCCAGCAGGGTATATTTACAATGTTATAAAATAGAAAAGTTATTTTTTTCAAGCGCTGACATCATTGCTCCACCAAATGCTTACCGACTGGTCCGGTCCGATGATGGAAGGAGATCGCAAGGTCATGTTGAAAAATGCGGAACTCAGTCGACTGTTATGTATAATTTCCGCCACCCTGAATTACTCCATGCTAGCCTCCTTCTGCTACCTTCACATCTCGGTCAGCCCGAAGGAGACCTCGGAAACGAACGTCGGTGCATTATTGCACACCACCATCTTCCCTTACAACACGAAAAACAGACCAAATTTCGAGATAACTTGGCTCGGCCAGTTTGCGGCGACGGTCCTCTCCGCCATATGTTACTCATCCTTCGACGCTTTCTTCGCCTCACTTGTTCTTCATCTGTGTGGACAATTGACCATCCTGGGAACGGCTCTGGAGAATCTCGCTGAAACCACAGAAAAGCAGGATTTTTTGAGTTTCCAGAAACGCTTGGGCTTTGTTGTTCACAGGCACAATCAACTATCCAGGTGCTTTTTCCATTTTCTCACAGGTCCATCATATTTTTTAAAACATCAATTTTTAAACATTTTCGACGGCCAATGCCATTGAGTTGATGTGTCATTGGTATGACAGTTATTTCTGAAGAAGAATCTTTTAAGAAGACTTTTTATTCACGTTTTACTCGAATCGTAATTGTTTGGGTCGATTTAATCAAATCACCCATTAAAAGAAAATTCTGTAGGTGTAATTTATTTGTGGTTGAATATTTTTGCTTTGAGGTTTGCGGACACAATCGAAGACTGTTTCAATGTCACATATCTGATACAGACAGCCATGTGTACCGCCATGTTTTGCTTCACAACCTACCGCTTGCTAACAGTATGTGTAATCATTCAAAAAATTGTAAAATGTATGCATGCATTTACATACTTTTTTTTTATTTCTATGTTGCTCTCTGTGACCTCAGACAGTGGACCAAGAAGGGCAGAATGACTTACCGTTGGTCGCATTGCCCTTCTTCTTCATTCACGAGATGTACACGATGTTTCATCTCTTCATTTATTGCTACGTCGGCGAAACACTATTGGGCGAAGTGAGTATTCAACTATTGCTTTCCTTCAATAATAATCAAAGGCTTCAAACAATGTTTAATAAACAATATTAGAATTTTGCCAAAAGTAAATTAATTGAATTCATATTCTTTTCCAGAGTAAAGGCGTCGCCGAGTCCGCATATAATTGTAAATGGTACAAACTACCGTCGAAGCAGGCGATTTCTCTCGTAAATGTGATTTGCAGAGGACAAATCTCTTTCCAAATAACAGCTGGGAAATTCAGTCCCCTCTCCATGGAACTACTGAATGCCGTATGTTGGCACAAACCAAGAATACATAGCTCTAATTGCCAAGTATCTTTTGTTTTTCAATGTAAAAACTGTCAAATTCTGTATTTATCATGTCAGGTCGTGAAAACAGCCGCTGGTTACTTGTCCGTGTTGCTCGCTATGAAAGACTGAGATGCCCAAGGAGAAAACGACGAACCATATGTCTAGCAGTTCAACATTGCACTAGATTAAAAAATTGTGTCATCGAATAATGTCACAGCTGTAAAATTCACTCGTGCTTTATGCAGGACTGTATTTGCGCACTGAACCTTCTGCCACAAACTATTAAACCGCAAGGAACTTCGGCGTCTTTTGTGACCATTACTGATCCCTCGATTAACCTTTGCGGTGCTTCGATAAAAAGCATTTAAAGACCCCAAAGAAAGTGAATGCCACTTGTTTCACTGCACACCGTCGTCGGCATCGTACATTTTTGAACGCCCGACTGCTCATTCGCAAGAGCAAAAAAGTCCCTCCTTTTGCGCCCGGGGTAAGAGTAATTGATAGGTGGCATGATAGGTCGCGGGAGATGCTCGCCCAATTACTCTGCATAATGCAGTCATTGGGAAAGTTCTTGCCGCCGGAGTCGATGGAGAAAAGTCCATGTGAAGCGCATTAAATGATATATGGTCTCGTTAGCTGCGCCCACGAGAGGCCGCAAAAAATTTGTGGCGAGGGTGCACACCTGACTTCGCGACTTCTTCGTGGAGGGTAGCCGTCGAACTTTCCTCGAGCATGCGTTCTTATTAGCCGAGGGACTTGGAAGAATTGCCTGTCAGTCGTTTCTGGAGCCTCTGCGCGTCTTGTCCTAATGGCGAATAAAGGTATCGCTTTTGATCGACAGTTCGCTGACAGTTGCGCCGACAAAAGGACTGACTTCGCGAATTCAATTGAATGGTTCTTTCAAAGACAGTGCTATATCCCTTTGATTATATTCTCGGAAGTATAAAGTGATGATAGTGATGTGTTTAATAATCTTGTGGTACTCTAAAGTAAGTGATTAATCATTTGTTCAGTGATTAGAAGTCTTGTTTACTAATTCGTCCTTTTGGAGGATGATTTTAATGTAAGACAGTGAGGTTGTCAATGAATTAATAGATTTAATGCATCTGCCAATGGTTTACTACTGTTTCTACTTTGACACTGATTCATTTTCTGCTTAGATTTAAAATTGGCCATAGGATGGAATCGAATGAACCTGGAGATCCTGGGGGTCTGGCCGGAGCCGTGGACTACTGAAGAAAGTGTCATCTCGACTTATCGTTTCATTATACCCGCTTTCCTAATCGGGATATTCGTCGGCATACCACAGACTTGGGCCTTGTACCGGGTATCGGATGATGTGATGATGACTTGCGAGATCCTAGCGACAGCTTGGCTTCCATGCATAAATTCGTTTAGCAAAGTTCTTGTTGTTCGGCATCGCGGTAAAGGTAAAAGACGTTTGCGCGTTCTTTGACAATATTTTCTGAATAAATTTCATGTCATTTCTTGCACAAACTTCCGCAGTCAAATTATCGCCTGCGCACGCGTTAAACTTAATTACAAAATGGAATAAAATATATAAAACTTAAAAATGACTAAAATTAATTTAATAATTCACTCGAAGCCCTTAGGAAACTGCTGGAGTTCTTCTACACCAACTGGAGCGACAGCTATCCGTCGGACGCTCATAAACTAATGCTTGACGGTGCGAGAAAAGCAAAGAAGATCTCAGTTTGGTGCACCCTGGTGACAATGACGATGGTGACGACCTTTATATTAATGCGAACGATCCAGATAATCGGGACAGATCGGGAGAACAACGATCAAATTCACCTGCTGATATACAAGGGTTACGTGCCCATGGATATGAGGAAAACAACAATTCTGCTCTTTTGCAACATGGGCCAAGTGGCAGCCGCTTACAGTGGTGGGATTTCCTATACCTGCGTTGACAGCTTCCTCTGCATGCTCGTCATTCATGCCTGCTCTCTCTTCTCCACCCTCGAACTCAGACTCATGAAGTTGTTTGCGAGGACGAGCCACAAACAGTCGCCCGAAGAATTCCGCAGGGAACTCGGTTCCATCGTAACGAAGCACGAGAGTCTCATTTGGTTCGTAAAGTAGTTTGTTATTGAATTACTTTGTATTTCGTATTTACAGTATTGAAATATTGCCTTATTCTGCCTGTTGAGACGTTGATTCGTCAACTGTTTATCAACATTGTTTTCATGGACCTAAATTTTGGGAGACAATTTTATAGCTATCCATTTGAGACCTGATTTCTCCTGGTTTATTTATTGTTTTCGGAGAATGAGTGAATTGTTCAAGGTATGCGGGAACACTCGAAGCGGCCTTCAACTATTTCATGCTCTTTCAAATGATGCTGTGTACAATGCAGATTTGTATCCAAAGCTTTCAAGTCTTCACGGTGAGCTACTTATTGCTACATATTATCAATAGCTTGTGATAGAAAATTATTCCCCTCAGATTTTTACGTCCGGCGCTGGAGACTTTATGGTTTACCTGTTCTACTTCTTCTTAATCACCTTCATCGTCTCCCACATCTACCTCTACTGCTACATGGGCGAAATGCTTCTTATTCAAGTGAAGTTTGTTATGACAGTCTTAAGCTTTAGTCAAAGGACTGGAAGTTGCAATGTTCTGTCGCATTTCAGAATACAAAAATGGCAGAATCGGCGTATAACGCAGAATGGTACAATGCCGAGAGTTTCGAAGCCAAAAGCATTTTGATCCTTATGTGCAGATCGACAATACCGCTTCGCTTCACGGCGGGCAAGTTCGGAACATTCTCCATGGAGATGTTTAGTGCTGTAAGTACATATTCACTCGTCGGATTATAATGGTTTATCCTTCCTTTACTCTATTTCCGTAATCCGAGGGTTGTTATGTAGTAAATTAGATCTAATTAACTGTTTAATTATACAATTTAATACAACCCGCTTCATATTTCAGATCCTCAGGACAGCAATGGGATACCTCTCAGCACTTCTGACAATTGCAAATTTTGATGATTAATTAACTGATCGTGTAGTATTAAGTAACATTTAGTTGAATCGTTGCTGAATAAAACTGTTGTGTTCTAAAAATTGCTTTCACCTAATTTGATACATGCAAGGTAGAAAGTCACAAAAACTAACTCAGACACAGAAGTACTGCTTTCTTACTTCCAAAGATCCAGTCAATAAACACAGAAATAGCTTACTTATAGTATTATCTTGTGGTATGATATACTTTAAGTGCTCGTCGGTAAGTTGAACGACCATACCTGGTCTGTACTGCCAGCATATTACCATGGTAAGTTATAAGCTCTAGTTCACCAGCTTAGCCTGAGAAAGAACCGACCGATTGTCGATACAACCAATTCCACTACCTCTCGTGCGAAGAATTACGATTTTCAAATTACAAATCAAAAATATACCAAATACAAATGTTCTGAAATCACATATGTGTATCGAATATTACGCGATTTGTGGATGTTGGAGAGTTTTTAAGTTAGTTATGGGACAACATAATCTTTCAGTGATTGTGAGTTAATAAAATATTAAGACTTGCAAAATAAGTGCAAATTGTGATAGTATTTTGACATGAAAATCATTATGCCTCGCACTTGCAAACACCATAATTCTATATACAATATAACTATGTCTAATATCGATGAGGAGCATGCGCCCCGAGGAATATCTTAGAGGGTGTCAAATCATACAAGGATTTGCTGTCCTCCACGATGGACGCCCAAGAGAGCTCGGTTGTGGATAACCCAGAAGGTTAGTACTTTTTCTGCCCACTTTTTGGAAATAACTTTCTTTCTTTCATATTATAATGAAAATATTGGTGTTAAGCCAGATGGATTCTTCTTCAGCAAAGTCTAAGATTCCATTATTTGCCAAGCTCAGTGTTTTTCCTGTCACTTGTGTGAAAACTTCAGCGATTTTGTATACTTTCGTTTTTGTAGTGATAAGTGAGGAAGACTGATGGAATTGTTTGTGAATGATCCTCAGCGTTCGAGTACGTGTACGGCTGGAACCGATTCACTATGAGGCTAATGGGAATTTGGCCGGAAGAGTACAAGTGGTATAAGCTCTCAAGCTATCGAGTGCTGTTACCGGCATTCGGGATGCTGGCCTTCATTTGCATGCCGCAGTCGGCGAACCTCTTCTTCATCTGGGGGGATTTCGACGAGATCGTGGAGAACTTGTCACTGTCTAACATGAGCATCACTATGGCGCTCCTGAAGAATCTTATCTTCTGCTATAAAAGAAAACGTGAATATGCGGCACGCTCTCTTTCCAACTAAACTACAGCGAAGATTCCACGACACAGAACATTAAACACCTGTGATCATCGACCATGAAAACTCAAAAAGAGCGGACTATTCAGTACCAAGTGCGGAATTTATTGCCTCTCAAAACATATTTAAAATTTAAACATTCATAATTTATCAAGCGTTTAAACGAGCGAAAGTGTAAAACCGTCGTTTTATGTTATTTTAATTTAACTTAGTGGTGTGTCGAATATTGGTTCCAAAGTGTTTCCGGGCTTAAAAAATTCTCCGCCCTTTTCTATTCTCCATTCATCTTACCAACCATTTATCATGAATCATTCAAACTACCAATGACATTGAATAAAAAATTCCGAATCTCTCGCAGCATTGATAGCTCTCCTGAAGTGCATGGCTCAAGACTGGAAGGAATCGGAGGCCAATAAGAAGGATCGGGAGACGATGATGATATTCCGCGGGTTTAGCAGGTTGATTTCGATAAAAAGCACATGGTTCTGCCAAGTGGTGGTGAACTTCTACTTGATCTTTCGACTTCTGCAAATACATTGGCACGGCCGGAATCTATTCTTCCGAGCTTACTTCCCGTTCAACGCGACTCAGTCCCCGGCATTCGAGCTGTTATGCACCTGCCAGTACGCCAGTCTCATGTTTGCTGGGCTTTCCTACACCGCTGTCGACACCTTCGTCGCTATGCTGGTGTTGCACGTTTGCGGTCAGCTGTCGAATCTGAAGCGGCAATTGAGGGAGCAGGGCTTTCAAACCAAGCAGCAGTTCCAGGTGACGCTCGGCTCCCTCGTGCAGAAACATGAGTATCTTAACAAGTGAGTAGCCTCAACTTGATTTATTGTTGTCTTTCTATTGTAGAATTTCGATGATTTAAAGAACATAGTAGATCAGATTTGCCAGCTTTAACTATTTTTTTAACAAAATTGGAATTTCGTTTTTTTATGAAGTCAACAGGTATGCATTTACTTAGAAATTAAGTAAGATTTTAAGGAGGGACAGTTACAAATTTGGTATACACATTCTCAACAAAAGAATATTTACGGAATCGAATATGCCACCGCTAATACTGTATGATTTATTGTACTACTTAAAGATTTTCCAACACCATAGAGGATTGTTTCAATGTTATGCTGCTAGCGCAGATGATCTCGTGCACTGTTCAAATATGTTTCCAATGTTTTCAGGCGATAGAGGTAAGCAACCTTGTTCAAAATATTCCCTTAAATAAATTACTATGAATGCAAGTGCCCTATAAACGTAAACACTTTAAACTTTTAGCCATTCACAGGTGTCACTGAGTTCTCCCTAGTTCGATTTCTATTTTTCATTACATACGTCACGTACGTGATGGCACATCTCTACTTGTACTGTTACCTCGGCGAACAACTCCTTCTCGAAGTAATTGTTTTTCAAGTCATCTTGACAAATTATTTCGTTATGTTATTCGATACTTCTCCAGTTAGTCTGACACAAGTATTTAATGGTAACTATGCAGAGCCGGGAAGTAATGGATGCCGCGTACGAGTGCGACTGGTTCAACATGTCGGCCATGGACGCGAGATTACTAATAATCATTATGTGCCGGGCTAAATCGCCATTTAAGATCACAGGAGCCAAGTTTTTCACGCTTACTGTGCAACTTTTCAGCGAGGTAAGACGAGTGAGGTGAAAATGTCGCGATTGACTAGAAATATTAATTACTACCAAAAATCTCTCAAACTATCAAAAAGGTTTCTTCCAATTTCCAGATTTTACAGAAGTCGATGGGATACTTGTCGGTCCTCTACGCTATGCAGAGGAAAGGATCAAGTTGAAACTGAAAAGGGCAGAAATGTGTGCTTCAGACTGTTAATGTTATAATAATCAGAGTTTAGATGTGTTGATCTGTTAAAGTTCAAAGTAATAGACGATTTTATTCTCCAAACCAATTGACGTATTTAGGCCCACATATATTTATGATTTACCAATTAAATACTTGATATGTTTTCGTTTCATTCTCCACCATCTATCAAAGATGAATTTTTTAATTTTTTTAAGAGACTTCTCATTGTTTTTTCAAATGCAGAAATTACTTATTAGTTTCTGCGTTCAGCCTTCAGAAAAACAGGTATTTATACATGTATATTGCCTAACAAATTGATACGCACTGCGCTCATTATATTTCCCGAACGCAGCACTATTAACATTAATTATTTACATGTGTCAGGAAGATCAAGTTCTCATTCCGACGGACCTGCATAAAAGATGGTCCGAAAGCAACCGGAAAGCGGAAGAGCGAACTAGTAGGAATAGCTGCTCAAGTATGAAATTGCAAGATTGAAATGTGGAGTTCTAAGGAGAATGGGATGTTCGAGCCACGGCCAAGTAAAAGTAGGAAGTATTAATGAGACCGATGCATCGATGTACTACAAAAAGACGGTGACCATCCAAAGTTTTTCCCCGGGGGAAAGCGGAGACAGTATGTTTTCCCTTAAAACCAGATGGGTGCATACTTGAGCAGCATTGCACTACTCCTCTAATGGCAGGGTATAGTTCGCGCAGCCCATGATCAGGCATATTTGATCAATCTTCTACGTGAATCTTTAATGAACGAGCGTGTGAGCAGACAGATGGTAGGCTTCCGCCTCTTGAATTTCTTGGAGTCTTTCAGTCTGTCTGATGACAGGCGAATGTACGGTGCATCATTTGCATGTGCGAGCTCTTAATTCGACAATGTATAATGTAAAATAATGGTACGCGTGCGTGGATGTCGAGTGTAAATGAGACGTTCTGTGCGGTGATATGAACTATAATTAATTAAGTATCAGACACTTAGACACTTTCTATCTCGCATTTTTCTAAAGCGAGAAAGCATTAAACATTATATCACCTGTGAGCAACGAAATCGTCATTTCCTTTTCCGTGCTATCTTTAGTTGAAATCATAATCAATTGTTTTCTTTTTTTATCGAGTATATAAAATCGTTCACATTTTGGCTAATTATAAATCATTAGTACTATGATTACCAAGCCCGTCAAAAGTGACATACTTAAGATTATTTGAGGAGCATATAAAACAGGAAAACCGAAAGGTCTCGAGGAACTTTATACTCCGCCATCCGAATCTCTCATTTGCAAGTCCAGCAAACCTTCTAATTGTAATTACGCCCAGTTTGCCTGTATGTCAAGCTCACCGGAGCGCGGGGCACAATGGCAAGCGTCGTGGACCATCGCGAGCCGAAGTAAAAGTTGATAAACGGCCAGGTTTCACCGCTTATTTCCGTCAATCTCTGCGAAAGGAAAGTCCCTGCTGCGCGGCACGACAATGCGTTTTACAAGCGGGTTAATGGCTGTTATTAAGAATTGCGTGGGCTAACCATCGCAATATGGCGGAGAAAATGTATGGTGGACGCCGCCGGTCACCTTCGGTTAGATGCACACGGATAGCACGGCGCCACTTCATGCTTTCATGCGAAAGCTGAGTCTCTCCCTATAAAAATGGCCGAGTTCCACCGCCCTGATGTTATTTCCTTCGAAACCACCATCGACTCCTATTTGTCTATTGCAACTCCTCACAGAAACTTCCAATAAAACACTCATAAAAGCCCTGATTCAAAACATCTTAAATTAGCCTAATTCCTCCATTACGATCCTTCAAAATTGAATATACTAAAAGATTTAGTTATTAGCTCAGGTCATTTTGTGAGAATAGCAGAATCAAGTGAAAGTATTTGCATATAGTTGTTAATTGATTTAAAAAAATGTTCGTGAACGTGAGGCTGTTAATAATATTGGGACTCATGGGGTGTAGTGTTTTTGCCCGTACGACGGATAATCGTGAACCGTACAAGGATTCGAGTAAAAGGAATGCTGGGTCAATGTTGGCCGAAATAGCGAAGGAAGTGGTTCAGCGATCGACAAGTAGCAGCCAGGTGAGTGATGATTAATGGAAGCTATTTGATAGATAGAATATTTCAATTTGTTAAAATACATTCTCCCAATATTCTAAACACTATCAAACATTGTTTTTCCATAGGTTCTTAATCTGAATTTGTCCAACCTTCTCCTCCTTCTTGTACTGAAAGCAGTTGTCTTCAGCGCCGGTTACCTCGGACACCACGGCTACAAGGGTCGAGAACTAGAGGAAGGTAATGATACACGTGTCCACTGCAAAAAAGAGGAAATAAAACTGTATATAAATATCGCAACTGTACAAATACGAATTCAAGAAACTGAGTAAAAAATTGAGTTCTTTCAGAGAACGTCGTAACGGAAGGAGAAATGGCGCTGGCGTTAGGATACTTGATAGGCGACACCTGCCTCTACAGGGCAGCTTGCGAAGAACCATATGTCGCAAAGGAATACTTGGGAGCAGCAGAAATGATCATGCAGACCATGAAACTATTGCCTAAGTACAATAGCCTTATTATTTAACAGTAAATCACTGACGCACCACAAACAAAAACGTCGAAAACATTCTCGTATTTAAAAGTTAGCCTCTAAAATGGAACTGATAAATGATGATCAATTCTCCATATATCTTTTGCAAATAGTAATAAATATATTGATTCGGATGTTCACAGGGCCCCACCGATCGAACACAAGTACGAGAAAACCATCACCGAATTCGAGAAAGCTATCGAGTACGGTCTAGCGGGCGGATGCCCGCCGGAGTACACTTGCAAAAGGGAGAACATCAAGAAATTCTTAAAGGGAGAAAAAGAATGATGTGTATTGTTTGTTATGTCTAATTGTTGTTGCATGTATAGGAATGTTAGTGGTTAAATAAAAGAGTATGACAATAGACCTGGTCTTACCTCATCAATGCCACCCACTCTTAGTCCCAGCAAGTAAGGTTTAAATGACCTGCTGCTAAACTTGAATAATGGCGAACGATGAAACTGGAGGGAAATTAGTGCACACACTTGTCGTTTGGTGTCTCACGTTGGCGAACCGCAGACTGTCATTTGCAATGACGAATGACTCGACTCGATCATCTCAGGCGCATTCAAAATACTGAAAAATGATATATAAACCAATCACGCTTATTCTATTCTTGTGTTATTTACGCGCGTTAACATTTGTGTTCACTTCCTAGCTGTGACCGTTTCTTTGTGTGCCCCGAAAACTGTCACCCGATCGGTAAGGCAGTTTCGCCAAGAGGTTTCAGTGGCGCTGACTGCCGCCGCTGACGAACGAGTTTTGATTTTCGCCTATTCACGCCGCGCTCTCGCGTTATAAACAATCCTTTCTCACCGAGAGTATTGCTGTATTTTTTCCACAACTGCTTGAAGGATGAGTTCGATAGGCACAGGGGTAAGTCTCCCATTAGCGAAGCTTAAAACCGCTTCAGCATCTTTAGAAACTACAGCACAAAGTAAGCCTGGGCGAAAGCTAACCTGTTCGTTTCTTCCAGTACGACTTGTCTGCGTCTCAATTTTCCCCGGATGGACGTGTCTTTCAAGTGGAGTATGCACAGAAGGCTGTCGAGAACGGAGGGTCAGTATTTCATTCGCTTTATTCCATAACTCGATCTCAATGACTCGTGAAAAGTCTGCGTCAAATTTTCTCAAGCACTGTCATCAACTACTTCTATCCATTGTAGTTTACAGTTATAATTGTAGTTTTACATTATGCAAAGAACTATTTCAATGTGTTTTATGAGTATTGTTAATTGTTTGTTGGAACAGGACCGTGATAGGTCTTAAGGGAAAGGATGGTGTGGTACTGGCAGTGGAGAAGTTGGTTACTTCCAAGCTCTATGAAACCGGTGCCAATAAGAGGATATTCAATGTAGACAGGCACGTAGGCATGGCTGTCTCTGGCTTGATATCCGATGCCACACAGATTGCGGAAACTGCCAGGTCAGAAGCGTCCAGTTACCGTTCTCAGTATGGTATTGGTATTCCATTGAAATACTTGAACGAGAGAATGTCCATGTATATGCATGCGTATACACTGTACTCGGCAGTCCGACCTTATGGTTGTTCTGTGATACTTGGTACTTACGAAGCTGATGGTCCTGTCATGTACATGATTGATCCATCTGGTGTGTCGTATGGTTATTACGGCTGTGCAGTTGGTAAGTATAGTTATTTCCATTGATGAATTCAGTTTTAATCAGAGGCACTTGATAACAGGGAGTGGTTTCTTGTAGGTAAAGCGAAGCAGTCAGCCAAGACAGAGATCGAGAAACTGAAGCTCGCGGACATGAGCTGCACTGACCTTGTGAAGGAGGCAGCGCGTATTATCTACTTGGTTCACGACGAATTAAAGGACAAACAGTTCGAGCTGGAAATGAGCTGGGTCGGCGCACACACCAATGGTAAACACGAGCGCGTGCCAGCCGAGATCAAGGCAGCCGCCGAGGCGAAAGCACGACAAGCCATGGTCGAAGATTCGGACAGTGACACTGAAGACATGTAACCGGAGTCGATAGCACCTTAATAATTGTTTCTATTGTAAATTATAATTTTAAAACGCAAGCTCGCGTTCATGCGAATATCTTTACTACCAGGAGTGAAGGAGTCGAATAAAACCAGCCAGTCTGTTGTCGAAACATCAACTTGCTCTTTTTTGCAAGCAGTAACAAACGGTTCGTTCGTGATCGCGTGCGCGTGCTTAATGATACTGTTGTACCAATTTTATATAACAGCACTCGTGCCACTCTTAATCTGCGAATAAAATCCATGCCACTCCCATTCGCTATACTGGAAACCATTTCGCTAAATGATAAATCGCACCGCCACTTTCCGGTTGTCCTTTCCGATAATCCACGGCTAACGAGTTTTCCCATGTACTCTTTCCTTCGCAAGCCCTTTTTCTCCCACGTAATCTCCTTCAACATCGAGTTGTAATCATTGATTGCATGTTGCATTTTACGTTCTCCCAATCGTTCTTTCGTTATTGCACGTAACTATCAATTGCACGCGGCATTCGACAGGATTTTAAAAATCCCACGGCTCTGCTATAGCGTTGACAAAGAGTCTCTTCATCCGCAATAAAAACTGTCTGGTTCCCTTTCACCGAGCATTGATTTTCCTCGGTGGCGCGCGATACTACAAGAGTTCGATCACAGTAAATCAGAGAAACGCGAGGCATTTCTTCCTAGATACAATGGAAGGTGCCGTTCATTCAATTCTTTCGCACTTCATCCCGTACTGTTCGTCCCAATCAGTGGGATTGGGACAATTGGGTGACCTATAGCTCTAGATCCCACCGTACATCCGCTATCCAATGATTTCACGCCCTTTCGAATTACCACGACACCATCAAACAAGCGGAAAGTCTCTGCCAATTAAATCCACCACCACTCACCATATGTAAGTTACACATTTCCCGTCAATATCCCAAATACGGAGCTTTACTTACGCAATATTCCAAATTTACAGAACAATGCCGGTTCCTCGCATCAAAACTAATTTCCAACACAACGCAAAGCCGTGTCTATCCAAGATACCTCGAGGTACCAATGCGAGATCCGGGAGAATTCTATCTTATCCTCACCCTCTCCGACGTCCATTAAATCAAAGCCGTACAATGGAGCAGGAGCTTGAAAAGCATGATCCAGAGAGTACCAGCGGGGATGACGAGGCAGTGAGGTACAGACAGAGAGGGGTTTAGCGCTGGAGAAAGTGCAGGAAGGGGAGGATCGGCGGTCCAGAGCAGTGGGTACGCGGTAGATCACGCGCATGCTGCTTTTTCACAGTGCGGGGGGGTTGGTTGCACCTATAGTGGCAGGGCTGCCAGTATTAGTAAGTGCCTCTCGCAGTCATGGTAGGGAGGGTAGTTTCGAGCGGGCTTTATATAAAGGTGCGTGGACTTTGAAAAATCGCCACTATCTTTGACCGATGTCGCGCGTCATTCTCCGGCTTGCATGCCTTCGCCCGATAAAGTACCGTCGCGCTCCGACGAACCAGGGGGTGCGATAGAACGAACCAGGGTGCATTGTGTCCCCGAGGGAGAGTGCGCCCGATTGCTATCCGCACTGGCAGAAGCACGTGGCCGATCGGACCAGTGAGCGAACTATCGCGTGCTCCTGCTCACTGAGGGAGTGTGCAATGTCTTGGAACCGCAGCAACATCGGGACGATGGAGGACTCATCGCTGGAAGAGATAAGCCCGGCTGTTTACCTCACGGCGGCTCTCATCCTCGGTGTCATCGGCTTCTTCGGTTTCACCATGAACCTGCTCGTCGCGATCGTCATCGTCAAGGATTCCCAGACACTCTGGACGCCCGTCAACGTCGTGCTTCTCAATCTTGTTGTATGTATTAGTTTCACTTTGTAACTGGTATTCGTGTTACCGGCGATCGTTGTATTCTGTTGCACTTGCATTCCGAGACCTGTTGTGGTGGTGATTTGAAGTTTTAAGGAGCTTTGGTGATTCGCCTTTCTGTTACCGCGCGCGTTGTTATGTAAATGATGCCTCGTATTCGTATTATAATATAGCGCGGGGAAGGTCCTTCGTGCGGCTTTTTGGTATTTAAGTAGCCATAAATATTTATACGTCCTAGCAAGAGCGTGGGTGAGCTCGCATTTCGCTAGACAAACGGATTCAGCAGACTCCGCAAGTCACTTCGCATCCGGGAGTGTTCGCTTTAATGACTTACAATTAGTATGTGCTGGTACGTGCTAGCTTGATTTACATTTTCCATTGACACTGTTTCGCGAGTCTGCAAGTGTATAAAGTTTCAAAAAGTTCGATTTTTTCGGAATTTTACATGACTGGGGTTGCAATTCATTATTGTCCTATTCTCTTCTCTCAATACAAACAAATTTATAAAAAATGAGATTAAGTTCGATTACATATTAATTTATTTAACCAACAGTCTGTTTAATTTGCAAAGTCTACACTTGGAACTGAACATTTTCAATCATTGAAGATTCGTAACTGACGGCATTGTTCGCGGTGGAACTTTAGCTGTCTGTCGCCCTGCACTTGACTTCACTGAAGCAAAGTGATTAATTATCCCCCTAAATCCATCCAACCCCGGCAATCCTTTGACGCACGTTTATTACGCTTATGGCAAACCGCACGCGTATTTGTGTAATATTATGAGTGGACTGGAACTTGTTACTTACATTTCTCGAATTATTCTGCTATGGACAATCCGCACCAGAGTGCTCTCGAGAGTACTGGCCAGTACCTCTCTGGCTGGATTGCACTCCCGTCTTTTTCATTCGACACACCGTGCACTTCTGGAAAAGCACTGCACAAAGTGAAAAAGCTTTGAGCAGCGGCGCCAGGAGCTTACATTGCTTCCGCTTGCATGCACTCTGACGCTTTAACCCCTCATTAGTGTTGTTTCCTCACTTCAATAACGCGGGATTGGATGGTCTTAAACTATCTTGATAATCCAACAGTAGTATGTACATACCTGCAACTTGCTCTCAGAGGAACTGCTGATTTTCTCTATTTTCGTCGTCGGACTATTTAATTATTGGTTATTCGTTTCCTATTTTTCAGAATGTATGTTAATTAATTATGAATGAAATCGAACGAAAGTTAATGACTTTGACACTTCAATGGCTCTAAGCGTTACATTTCACATTCGTTAATTACATAATGTGGAATAAATTTACGTGAAATACTTTTGTTTTTCAAGTGTTCAGTAAGAATTTTCGAAATCTAAAGTGTCTCACTCACTGACTGATCCTGACTGACGGACGGAGAGAGTCGTACTTGCTGGTGTACGCCTTGCACAGTGCAAACGGCGTTCTCCCCTAGCCTAGTTAGGGTTCCCAGGGCTGAAAAGGTGGCTCCTTGCTCGTAACTTTTCCCAGAAAGTTCGGTGCAGTCGTGCACGATCAGTGCGCCACCGAGAACCGAGATAATAAAGATTTCGTCCGGGGAATTCCAATTGTCCACGAAAGACAACGACAATTTTTCCCAGCCGGACTTCCTCTCATTTTAATCAGCCACCTGGCGGTTCAGGTGCAATTGAATTACGTTCGACATTGATTCGGGGTCTAATTTAGTGTTCGCGTACGAAAAGAACGTTTCTGAGAGAAATTATGCGAGTTAATATGGAAACCAATCAAATAATAATGATTACAAGAAAATATAAAACAAGAAGTCTAATAATTAAATCAAGACAGGCACATTTCACGTCGGATCTTCCAGTTTCCACAACAGCGAGTTCTATAATGAAAGAACTATTGCAAATATCGAGCAACTGGCGGATGCAGAAAATGACGCGAGAAGGAGCGACAGGACAAAGGGCAAGGAGAAATTGCGGAACTCCAGTGGAACTCATAACAAACTGTACACTTGTTTGTAGTGTACAGATACGTGTTCGGCTAGCTGGCGCAAGAATTCCGGAGCCGAAGCATGAAACTTTTAAGTCCTCCTGCCTCGACTACTCGAAGCAAAAGGACTTCTTTCGTTTCTTGCTTTCTACTTATTTCAGTTGACTGCCACTGATGGAACGTGCATCGTTTTTATTTGTTATGTTTCCTATGCTTGAGCCTAAAAACACGCAAAATGAGTAGAGATTCACACATTATTTTGATTAAACATGAATTGGTAAAGATGATCAATTCAATCATTTATTCAACATAAACAATACAGATGGTATGACAAATCAGCACCGTAATTGGTTTCGGTCAAGGTATAAACAGCCGTCCGGCGATTGAATCAATAATTAGCACCCACTTGACAATTAAACGGCGCTCAATTGAATGGAATTTAATTGGCTCTGTTTCGTTCTCGATTTCCAGACGGGCGACTTTTTGGTGGCCGCGTTGGGGAACCCCGTGGCGATGGGCTCAGCGATCGCTGGCGGATGGAACTGGGGCTACAAAGTGTGTCTCTGGTATATATAATTAAATTGTTATTAACGATATTAAAACACGCGGCTTCTTAGCACCAGTTTTACTGCAATCGCGCGCCTGGCTACCCGCGAATCTCCCACCGTCGGCTCCAAGCGAGCCAATTCCCCAACAGTTGTAAAGTACACATAGCCCACAATTTGTAACAAACATGTGTATAGGTACATATTTGCTAATTGGCCGCCAATTGCTCAAAGCAAAGGTCGCATGTAGATAAATGCATGGCCTCTGCCCCTTTGCCCCGTTGGCACACTCTAGAGTGGCAATATTACATTTTTCCGACCAATTAGTCTAATTACTTAAATATTAAGAGATAAATAAATGGCACGGATTTAAATCTTCGACGGAAATCACCTAATTATCACTTTAGATTTTTTGGACATATTGGGAAAAGCTTTCTTCAATGTAGCAACAATTCAATATCGCAACTAATTCGAGAACACATATTTCTTTTGTTTTTAACAGTTGCATACTCGCAACTATGTCAGTCTTATGTCTCGTTCTACTCGTAAAATGTATCAGATCGCAGAGGGGATCAACTTCAGCCTCCATTCTGTGCCCATTTTGCAAGAACCCCGCAGTGAATACTGGTAGATTGAACACGCTCCCATCGCGGCTCACCTATTTTCATCAACGTACAGCCGACACTCATATCCTTCTTTATCAAGAACTAAGCACACGAAAGTCGTCAATCTTTCAGTAAGTACATACAAGGCGAGCTTAGGAGCAGCGCGCGCACTCGGTTCAGTCGGCACAGATCTACACGCTTTCTTATTCCAGTCGCAACTCCTTGTACAATTCCATCTTTCATTACATATGAAACAGTTTTTCTGACAAATCATCTGAGTCATTGAATCTGTCGTTTACAGTCTTTCTCCCGATTGCACGGATCATCGGTACAGAAATGATTCGATTCTCTTCGGATCCCGCCAACCCAGGGCACTCCTGCCGCGGAGATTGCCAAGCGCAAATATGCCCTTGGCGCTTTAAACATAAAGTTTCAATATTATGGTTATTAGTTCAGGTAAATTAGCGGCGCGGCAGTGCCGAGACTTCAAGTGTCCTTTGTAGTTTGCACGGCCAGCGGTGCCCGTGTTCGCGCGCGCACGTGTGTGTGTGTGGATCTGAGGGTGTGCACTCGAGGAATGAAGTGCAGAAAGACGGCATTGGATTTCTTTCGAGCACGCGGCAGGGCTCGAGCGTCGCTCGCTTAATTCCCCGATAATTTTCCTGCCTGTTCCTGGGAAAACCAGGTCGCGCAATGATTTCCCGCGGGGAGCGCTTCGACATTGGCATCGGTATGCGTGTTTGCCCTTTATTTCCTCCACGCGCTCGTCATCTCGGCCGTCCGGGCTCAGTCTCGAGGAAAAAAGCAATCGCGAGGAGTTGCTAATTCGGTTGTCGCGCAATCAGCTTGTCACGGATCCAGTGGACTAATAGCACACTGATTAGCGTAGACGGAGAGAATCTTGAGTGCAAGGGATGCCGTGCGAAATGCCACGTGCCCATGTGTCACTTGCAGTAACTTCGTAGAGGAGACTTCGTTAAGCTCTATTGCACATCGTTAGAGGCGTGCCATTTTGGTATACTGAGTTTTGGTAAAGCTTGATGTTATTATTAACCCTTAAACGAATTTACCAACGTTGCAATCGAGTTCAATCATATTTTCGTGCCGCAAACGGTAGATTATTCTGTTCCATCATATTTGTTGTATCATTGTGAAAGATCGGCAGTAGAATGTGTCGTTCGCGGATTGCTTCACACTCAGGAGCTTCCAATTCACAGCGAATTAAAAGTTGCTCGCGCAAGGTTGAATGACGGAGTGTGGTATATTATATTCGCACGCATGAATAGCTCGTCTTCAGTTGGAGTTTGAATACAAAGCGAGTGCCAGACTGCGCTTTTCTCATATTTATTATGATTTTTTACCAATGAATCAATTATGTTTTTTCGTTTTAAGTGTGACCTTTCTTTCGAATTTAATGTCGCTTTAATCAATCGTTCGTAGAACTCCTATTTAATTTTTATTTTCGAAGGCAATTTAATGAACGACAAAAGATGCATTTTATATCGCACATTTTATATGAATTTATATAAATTTATACTGCGGATAATTAAAATGTGTTGGAAGGATTTAACGTCGAAATACCATTGTCTTTATAACACAATATTTCAATTTATCCCGGGTGAATGACTGACGAATGCGAAACGCTGCCTCCGACATGGGAGAAGATTGAATTATAATAACGGATTTAATAATTACTTAACGCGTGTGCCCAAGCTCTGCTTTACTGGGAATAAATTCGGCTGCATTCCCACTGTTGCCGCGAAAAATGCCGAAATTATTTTACGGGACGACACTGCGTTATGACCCAGATGTCACGAATTCCCCACTGCCGCCGCCAGCGAGGCTTCAATAAACTCAACGAAAAATCTGAGGGAAAAATCTCGATCTGAATTCTTCCGGTACGCAAACCTCCCATTAATGGAACTAAATGTCAGCCTGCGAACTTGGGCGGTTTCACTCATTTTTTCAACACTCCGTGGTGGGAGAGGAAAACAAGGGAATACCTAGAGTAAATCTCGCTCGTCGTGTTGGTCGCACTCGACTCAGGAATTTCCGTCGCGCAAGTTTGCGAATTTGCAACTCTTTCATAACACCTCGCTAAATAATTATTTGCAACATTATTTGCGGAGAAATAGATGTGCCTTTCAATGGAAAGTTCAACTAACACGACAGTCGAAATGTTAATACAATCTAATCAACGAAGCTCATTCGAAATATCCATTCTATTCGGCGCACATATCATAATTGGCAATCATACCGACAACTGAATATTTGCAGCTCGGCGATGTTTACATTTCAATATCAAATAATCAAATACTGCTCGAGTATTTGAAGAAGAGAGATTAGTGTGTCCTGATAAAGCATGTTCGCTTCAGGCTCACTTGAAGGCAGAGTTCCTGCTCGTACTCATCAGCGAGCACCCACTCGTCTGCGGCCCGAACGTTATCCAGCGTGATTAAGCCGGAGCTGTTTGTGCTTGTTTGCCGGCCGAATATCGCCCCAATCCAAGTACGTCGCTTCGAGATTCGAGCTCTCTGACGCGCGCGCGTGTGAAACAATTAATTAACCGCGCCGCGCGCGTATGTGCAAGCTTTAATGGCTGTGGCGCCGCATTATAGGACTAAACGTGTAAACGTGTCGTGTCACAGTCGCATATTCTCCGACCACCAAGTCAAAGTGCAATGCGCGTATTCGTGTCGAAATGTAGCGTTCGAGGGAAGTTACTGCTGGAATAACGCGATTTCCTTATGAATCTCCACTCGCTCGGCGCCTCCGAAAGCGGGTCGAGCGGTGATCACCACGTTGATTGTTTTCTAAAATCTCTCGACGATTAAGCTCGTCCGGGCGACATTAAGCCTGGAAGGAAGCTGACGAAATGATGGGAGGCGGATGTCCCAAATGACAGGCGTCGTTAAGAAGCTTTTGTCGAGGCTCGCATTATCAGTTGCTCAGATAGAAATACAATCATGCTAATTCATCCGCTACTAATTATTTCAAGTGTCAAAGTGTTCGCAATTGTTGCCTACGATTGCTACGAAAGTCCTCGAAATGAGTAGAAAGTGAACCCGCTAGATTCTGTTCGTATGTCAGTCGAATTGGGCATATTTATTTCTATAAAGGTAATGCTGATAAATTGTTTTAGCAAGGAATAGTGAAACAGTTAAAAATCATCACGTCACTGGCGATCAGTGTTCGCGAATGTCAGTCAGGATCGATTGACAGGTTTAGCCTTGATTCATCAATAGAAGCGCACAGCTTGAATGGGAGGAATCTGGATGGGCGAGGGTTGGACACCCAATTAATTCTGCCACTAACGAGACTTATCTTTACTAATATAATTCCTGATAAGCTTTTTTAACAAGGTTCACTGAAACAGTTAAAAATCCATCACTTTGACAGTTAACGTGTTAATGCACATCATCGGCGATCAGTGTTTGTGAATGACGGACAGGATCGATTGACAGAGCCTGGACTTATCAGTAGAAGTGCAGAGCTAGAATGGGAGAAATCTGGATAGGCGAGGATTGGACAGCCGATTAATCGTGGCGCTAACGAGATTCTCAGCGGATCGCCATTCCATTTTCGTGTTTAAAAGGAAACCTTGGCGGCTTCAAACCCTCCCGCACGCTATGGATAATCACTTCCCCGGCAATTTCCGATTCGGTTCCGTCGATGACGCTCGCCGAGTCGATGGCACTTCGTTGCACTTTTCTACGCCCGGAGCTCTTTTCAAGCTCAGTCTGCTTGCAAGCTGTCCTTTATGCCATAAATCAGGCAGCTTATCGCAAAGGGATAATCCCAAGTGCGAGTCTCAAGATTTTACTCTGGAGAGATGTTGTCAATGTTGACTGCGACAAAATTAACTTTCCGTGTATGCACAGAGTCCGTTTAATTAACAGCAGATTCATTAAATATCGATTATGGTAAATATGTTATTAATAATTGCCACCTCATCAAAGATTGTATCATTTACTTTAGCAATCGGTCTGTGATTCGATATTCATGCTCGTGCCAATCACACATAATTACCAGACTACCAGCCGGAAGGCAGCATTAATCAATCGGGGTGAGAGGAATTCGATTCAGCCGACAGGCGTCCTATTGCCGTTAATTAAAAGAACCGAGCGTGCTTTTAATTAAAACTACGATAGCCATCGCAGAAAGGATCGCCAAACGATTGAGTAAATTCCATGAGTGTTTGCAATAGTTATTGTTAATTACGCTCTGATACAATAAACGAATTTCAAGGTACGCCTGGTTCATGTCGACGCTGGGCTTCGCCAGTATTGGCAACTTGACAGTAATGGCAGTGGAGCGGTGGTTGCTGATCACTCGGCCCATGAGGACTTTATCCATAAGGTAACCGGAACTACATCGTTCTATGATCTTTATTGTTGATTTTCTGAGTTAAGTTATCAAATTGATAATTATACAAAATTTTAAAATAACTCAAGTTTAAAAATATGAGTCTATTCTGCGTATCTGTATATAAACTTAAATAAATAGAAGCTGACACGCATGACGGGTGATCGATAGGTGACGCCTGGCATTCTGGGCTTTTAACTGACCTACTAGCCTAATCCGAGTTATTATTTATTTAGAACTGCCCAAGATAACCGAAGCTATAATTCAACTTGGACATCAAATGTCAGAACTGCTTACACTGTCCTCTCAAATATCTGTCTTACCTTGTCGATACAATTTTTATCCAGATGTTGTGGAAGTTATTAGACCCACATTGGATGATGTATTTGTTATGATTAAATTCGATCGGCCGTGTCGGGGTGATGCAACACAAACTGTCTCATCGTCGGAAACTTAAATTAGCAGGAATTTGAGATTTTCTGCTGAAACTATTAGATATTCATTGGATCGTCTGTATTACTCTGATGCAATTGGTGGGGACTGCCTCGTCGTCGATAATTTGATGGGAAATTGATTAACACCAGACCTGGAATATGTGTGTATCCTTCGCAGAAGCCAGTTGTATTTGCGTTTTTTAATTGAAAAGCTTTCTGGTGGGAAACGAGACGGGAAACTCGAGCAGCGAGAAAAGTACAAAGTCTATAAAGTAGAAAGGGGTACGAACGTACCAATAAACAAGTCTTATACAAATTCTTCATTTACGCTGCCTAATTAATTTCTCATCTGGCGAATTCCCAATACAAGTTAAACAAGTTTCAGGGAGGAATATTGATCGATCAATTTCTCGATGACATCCTCCAATTGGAAATTTAAGTGCAGGTGGAAAGTGACAGAAATGGATATTACATTATGGTATATCACGCTGTAATATACCATAATATATAACATAATAATATTTGCTATGTAAATCGATTACGTAAATTTTCCACACAAAATAACATAAAATTTGCGCCGCGATTAAAGTCATCGAATCTCAGAGTTAAATGAGTTTTCTAAACTAACAAACTAACATTATAAGTCATTAATCCCAGATTCCCTTACTTTATCAACATCGCAACTTTCAAGTATATCCCCACTGAATACCAAAAAAAATGCAAAGGACGGTGCCGGATCCCCGAAGACTCGTTTCACCATGCGGTTTACGACTACCAATTAAACTTGCTGAGCGAAATTCGCACATTTAATGATACCACTCTTCCTGGTAGCTGGAAAGCCGGCATTTAGTATGAACTGTTGACAGGCACGCAGTGACGCTAGCTTTCTGCGTGTGGATCTATGCGCTATCCCTATCTCTCCCGCCACTCTTTGGTTGGGGAAGTTATGGACCGGAAGCTGGGAACGTGTCCTGTAGCGTCTCCTGGGAGGTTCATGATCCTGCAACGAATAGCGATACTTATATCGCCTTTCTCTTCGCCCTGGGCCTCGTTATTCCTGTCCTTATCATCGTCAGCAGCTACACATCTATCCTACTGACTTTGACGAACGTTAAAAAGAGAATCGGTAAGTTATTAGACTTCCCTCTTTGTGCTGAGTACTGTTGTCATGGACTAATCAAGAATGGTATATTCGTTTATTTAAACAGTGAATGTTGGAAGTAATAATGAAATGTAAAAAACCTATGAAATTGTCCAGATTTAATTTAATGTCCATCAGTAAAAAAAGGAAAGAATTTGAAACGCATATTGTAGAATACAGAACAAGTTTGCTTGTAAGTAGGATTATTACGGTAGTTTCCAAATTCTTCCGCCTCCTCAAAAAGATGCTTTTTAAAAAATGTGTAGTGGCCCAGCTCTTTTCATGATTCAGTTGGATAATTGGTGCCTGTTGAAATGCGGGCGTAATTTAAAGAAGAAGAGTTTGAGAACAGAGAGGAGGAATATAGGTCAATTTGCCGATGGCTTTTCCCATTGTAAATTTAGGCGCACGTGGAAGACGTGAAGCGAAAGTGACGAAAATGGTCGCGCTAATGATCACGGCTTTCTTGCTTGCCTGGTCACCGTATGCTGCACTCGCATTGGCCGCTCAATACTTCTACGTAAGTCACCGATTTTACATTATGCATGTATGTATAGTTACAGTGAATGTAAAAAGGTATTTCTACAATCATTGACTTCAACGGGAACATCAATCATTTATGATTTATACAACTTTCAAACTATTCATCTTACTTACTTTTGGATGATGTCTGCATTACTGAAAAAATTATCAAAATTGCATAAAGCGACTGTACACACTTCTGCTCAAAAACTTTGCGCGAGGGCAGAGTTAATGGGGAAACGCAGATAGTTAATAGCAAGCAGCGACAAACGGCAGTCGAGCGAAATTCGAAAATTGCTCCGGAACTCACACAGACATACTTGGTCGCCCGAGAGCCTCAGGGGGCAGCCGAATATGCCACATGAAATTCGCACGCGAAAATTCGTTTTCCTCGTGAGCTCTGCTATGCTAATATTCGCTACCAAACGTATTTGAAATTTGAGCCCTTCACTTGGAAAGTTTAATGGCTTAATGAGCCTCACTTGGAACCTGTCCTAAGAAAGCATTTCTCCAGTATTTCCAGCAACACTCGATGCCGTGGATACAGTTTTTTGTTGTTGATAATTTAGGCATTTTTGTAAAGAAGAATTTTTAAAACTCCTACGAAGTATACCTAGTATACCTAATTGTAAAATGTAACAAATGTTATGGGACTCTTACACAATTCAAGCAAAGCATTTTATGTCACTGTTGCAAGAAAAACTTTACTCTTCTGTATGATAAAAAGAAAACAGTTTCATCGCCAATTCTGACCATTTGTTTTCAGATAAGGCCTTCGCCATCGATAGCCGTGTTACCTGCCCTCCTAGCCAAGTCATCCATCTGCTACAATCCTGTGATTTACGCCGGTCTCACCGCCCAATTTCCTCGTTCATTAAAGAAGCTTTTCGGGATTGACAGCGCCAGTGCGAAGCCGCCGGCGAGCCAGGAAACGGCGCTTACGACTTTGAACAAGCAGAGCGAGCAGAAGTGAGGACCAATGGCCTCGAATCCAGCCAGGATTATTGCTGGGAATTGCGAGCGGTTAATGATTAATATTCCGAAAGGGGGAAGACGCAGTGCAATATTGATTAACTCTGTAGACACTTTTCAAAGATGGTTCAATATATCACTTGAGAGTAATGCCAAGTGGTACTTTATCATTATCTACTATCACTCTCCTATTCAAATCCGATCTCTGCTTCCCATAGATAGGTGAAAAGCATCCTGCATCGTCGACATAATTTTCATAATGTCAGGGGAGCAATGCAAGCCAGTTCCGGAGTTGATAATTTCTTTAATAAGTCTATTCGTTCATTCTATCCAAAATATCGGTAAATTTCTGTGAATCACTATTTTATTATTAATGGGCCAATTCATTGTGTAACAAATAGTGTAACAATTGACTGACTCTCGTAGCCACACTCGACTACCACAGAGTGTGTCAGGATTAATCGAGAATGCGATCGAGAATCAAAGAATTTCCCAGCTATTCCGGTCGCGGAGAATGCGACGCAGGAGTTGTCCACTTGGGTCGGCGAATCGAAAACCAACGGACTTTTCTCGTCGAGGCTGCCGATTTTTCTCCTTCCATGGAATTCTTATGAAACCCGAGCGCAGATCAGAGTCGCACTATTATATAAAAGGAGAAAGTCTCGAATGAAGTTGAATCAGCTCCGAATTTCGAGATCAGCTAGATGAAACTCTCGCCCGGAAAATTCGTCTTGCACGCCGACAATGCCGCCACAGTGGTTCTACCGCTGAAGTTAATTGCCCTTTCGGCACCCGGGAATTCCGATGGAGACTCCTCGGATTCCAGCCATACTTATCTGCGACATAATGGACTTTTTCTTAGTTGATACCACGCTCATTGGCTCCACTCGACGATTAATGGCCAAAGAACTTTTGTTTTATTTATTACCATATATCAACTGCACAATTTGTTCAGTTGCATGTGCTTACAATGTTTCATCGATAAATAGTATTGCTGCATGCTGAACTTTGATTAGAATTGTTGAACTCGTTCTTTATTTCCAGGGAGAACAATGCGATGTTATATTAGATAAATTATATTCTTTTTCGGATGCACGTGGAACTCTTTCAATCGATCCGAGTGGAGGTCCAGTAGCCACACAAGAGACAATTTTTTCTGAAAGATTTCTCTAAAGGGAAAAAGTGGTCTCATTTACAAGCTTGGTAGATTAACTCATTGATTCCTCGGCTCATTGACTGGCGTCTGCATCACCGATGGCTGAAGCTTTTGGTACAATGGTTTCGAGAAAGAATCGGGCTCTCCGGTGTGTGCACCATTGCTTCTTGAGCTTGGCTTTCTGGGTCAGGTATTCGCAAGGGCAGCAGCCTGTGAAGGAGCCGCCGCTGGAGCTTATTGTACCAATTAACCTTTGTCCCGACAGTATTTCATATTATTATGACCAAGCATTCGGGGAATCTCCGAGCTGCTAGTTATTATTCTTTGCCAGATGGACGCCTGGGGTTCCTGTCGACAGGGGCGGCAGTTATTTCCTGGAAAAAGCTTCTCTTGTCATTTCCTGGAAAATGCTTCCCTTTTGTAAACCGTTCATTTCACACGGCAAACGCAAATTCCTTGGATACCACTAATTGCAGCCGAGCCTTTGAAACCAGATATTACAGTTTCACTCGCAAACCGTCTTGTATATTCGGCTGCATGCGCGTAGAAGCGATCGGAAACTGGATTCGCTACGGAGCGAGTTTGATAAATCGGACGCGGTAAATTAAAAAGAAGTATTCGCACATTCGATCTTTCGGAATCAATTTTTTTTTGGAGAAAAATAAAGTTCATCTCACAATTTTTTTTGTGTGAAAGACAAATATCCGTGAAATCTGTGTAAGGAAAAAGGGACATAAATATTATATTAAGCATAGCGAGGTGTTTGAAGTGCCAGGTATACATATTCGAACGCCTCTAATTGGCTTTCATTGCACTCGGCGAATTAAGTAGTACCGAAGGATAAAAGTGGCGCGTTAAAATGTCACGTGATAAAATTTAATTGGCGTTACGGTTTCTGTCTCAAGAGCACTTCCCTCGCGTAAATCAAACGCCCCGGTGCAGTACACTGTGTGTAAACCGATAGCGCGAATTTCAGTAAGTAAACGTCGGCTGGTGGTTGCCTTAATTAGAGGCTATCCGGCGTCATCGCGAAAGCCGTGGCATTAGCCGGGCGCGTAAAAGGAGAAAAGGGGTTTTCAAGCATGCTGGCATTAAGAGCGCGTTGCTCCGAGAGCAAACGTGCGATTAGCATTTACTCTGAGATCAGTAAATATATCAACCGATTTTTACGAAATAGAACGATTAAAACATAATTATCACTGCCTATTGTTCAAGTATAAAATATGCAAGTATATGAATAAATGTGTGAGTCTTTGGGTTTTCTATCTCAGCCATACACGATGAATAAAATAGCTGGATCGTTAATTTCAACACATCACCCTGTACCGCAACCCGAGCTATCGATACACAGGTTCGAGTATTGGTATTCGGAGCGCTTTTAACCAGCCGTGTGGCGATTGACTTTAAATGCTGACCGATGTCGCTCGACCCGCACTCACGCGCGAATATAAACATCGAAATTTTGTCAATAGTTTCCATCGGATCGCACGCGTTCCGGAGAGAGGCAGATGGACAGGTCGACGCAGAGAGAAAACGGCGAGTGATTGAAGGAACGAGGAGAATTTCCTCCGCGATTTCACTTTCGCCCCGCTGGCATAATCGCGGTTCGTGTTACGAATCGGCGATTAGCCGATTCCTTGACGTAGCCAATCAGAAGCTTGTCTGTCCTGTATGTGTGTATTTACGCGGATATAAATGTGTGCGTGTGACACGCTCTAACGCGTAACACTTGGAAAATCACGGAAACGTTACTAAACGCTTGTTGGTGGTTTAAATATGCTAGCGCGTGTACAAGCTGATTCACTTGGCTTTAAAACGAATGAAGGATTATAATTACAGTTTTTCCAAGAAATTTAATTATACACGAATACTTGTTCCTCACATCCTGTGTATTCTACATATTTGTCTGCTAAAAAATGAGCTGTGACAGGGCTAATTATAATAGACAGATGGAAAAAATGTTATGCGAAAATACGCAGATTTGAGTATTTCGTGTCGTTGCATATTTAATATGTCAACTGGCGTCCACTCGTTTAAACAGTCCGTGTTTACCAAATTAACTCCAGCGTAGATTTAACCGGCGTAGTTCACTGCTGATGCGATTAATTTGTCGAATTACATTTACACGCGCGTACCCGGCAATCTCTACATTGACCTTTCCTCTGCGACATTCGATTATAGACGAACCAGCCTGCAGAACTTGTTCACTCAACTATTCCACTTTCCGCTCTACTTCCTTCGACTCCTCTAATAGACTTTCAAAATTGACTTTTTTTCGAGAATTGTTGGAGAAACTACCGACGCGCCGTGAATGCCGACGCACTTTATCTTGAACTCAGTGCATTAATAATGAATAAAAATCGGAATACTTAGAAAAGTGCTGCTGAATTAATTAGCATAGGAATCCGTATGGGATTAAATCGGTTAGCATCCAAGTGCCTAAGTTGAAAGTCTGCGAGATCAAATGGGTCGATTTAGAATGCAACGCTCCGCAGGGCGTAGAAACGAGGTCGAGATTTGCCTGACATCGGCAGGAGGGAATGACTGGCCAAGAGAAAAAGCGAAGATTAACGGTTCACATTGGAATCAGTGATAGCCCGTCTATTTGTTTACAAGTAGTGCGTAACGAGTTCTCATGGCGGAATAAATATCGCGTGAGCATCATCGAGCGGAAAGAGTATAGTAGTTTAACGATGGCAGACTACATGGAATGAGCTGTCCACTTTCTGTTTCTTCGACACAGTTCATTCGTTACTTCCACAATATCATATTTTGTAAAACGAACAATTCTTGTATCTTGTAAACTACCCTACCTCGAAAACGGGTCTAACGATTTTTATAAGATGAGCTGATTTATCGTTTTCGCGTGAGAGAAAGCGATTTAGCTAAGTGTTTAGAAAACTCATTTATTTATATCCACTTTGGAAAATTAATATCGAACTTAATATCGATTAATATCGATCTAATTAATTAGAGAATTAATATCGATCCCCCAGGTACTTCATTCTGTAACCAAGATACGAATTAATCGCCACCGTAGGTACTAAATTAGGCGACTCGGAACTCATTGTTCTCCTAACCACCCAGCCAATTTCCTCAGTTCGCTCTTCTTCCGAGCGGCCCGAAAAAATTCCCACCCATTCCCTGTTGAACTAGAAATCACTGAAACATATCAGCCAAAGTCCTACCGACCCACACTACTAGTCACATGTGCCTGTTGGCGAGGAAAGATCGCATACGTCCTCCATTCACCACCCCAATTCGAGCAGGTCCCCTTTCACCAGGCGGGCGGAAAGGGACTTCCGACATTCACAAGAGAGCGGACCTCGAAAAGACCTTGCCGGCAGCAAAGAGCTCGAAGATCAAAGCTTAATCGCTCGGGAATCACCGGCCGCGAACACGCGGCCGCGGCATAATTGCGGATGGCAGTGAGTGCTAATGCGCGCGCGCGCACGCACTCGAAAAGTAAAACGATTCCGAGTGGCAATAACGGTTCCCGAGAGGGACGGAAAAGGAGGTCGCGAGCCGAAACCGCGCAAGCCGTTCCTCGCGCACAGTGCCGGACCGTGACTGTAATTCGTTATCGGGGGCAGCCCGAGCGAGAGCCACCTGAACTCCACGTGTCAACATACCGGCCAGGTATTCGCTAGGCGAACAAAGCTTCGAGCACCGATCACGAGTTTTAGTCGTGCGAATCTGCGAAATCGTGCGTCAACAGTCGCTTCTCGACTGTTCGGCCTTGCCGTAACGTATGTTCGCTTGTCTTAGCAATTCTTGAATCGCTATTGTTAACTCCACTTTTTCTAGGATGCATGCATTATAAATTATATATTTATTTTATAGAACGAGCAAATCGTCGTTCGATGTAAACCTTGTCTGGAAAGATTTGTCTCTGGGTGCAGGAAAACAATTGGCATAGATTTTATACTTTGGGATCGTTAATCCAGTATATTCAAAATAACCAGATTCATTTCTATGAACTAATAAGGACAATTCGAAGTACTGTAATTCACGGCCACTGTCACAGCCGAAGTCCGAAGAATCACTTTCAATTACAGATCCGAGCGAAATACGTCGGACGATATGCATTTTATTTTCATATCGACACGACACGGTGCGCTTTCACTCGATCATCACATATCGAATTCGTTGAATGAATTTGCATCGCGGCTCTATCACTCGCTTTAGGCAGTGAAATTGGCGTGGGTGAACTGTTCCCATTTGTGCATTCGAATGGAGCAACTTGATAACGGAACATCCCCCGTTGGGTATTCGAGATGCAAATAGCGAGGAACGCTTGTAGGGCGAACGCGATAAAAAGATTATTTATTTGTACTTTCTATACGTCAAAAGAATTTGCATAAATATTACTGGCTTTGCACTCCCTGCATCAAAGACCTAAATAGACGTGGTGTCCGCTGCATTTAGCATTGCTTAAAGCAAGTGTCGAAGTGTTTTCCTTGTCACATGCTTGTTTTCCATCCGTCAGAATTTTCGCAATCTGTTGCTTAGAAATTCTCCGTTGATCAACTTAAAGTGCATGTCGCATTTATGAAAATGTATAAATTTATTTATTGACGTAACAGAAAACCCGTGGCATTTCGCGTATGAATTATAATCAGTTTCTATACAAACACGTCAGAGTCAATCTAGGTACTCTTCCATTTTGCAACTGCAAAGTTGTATTTTTATATTAATATCATTAAAACTTCGATTAATCATTGCTATGATAGAACGCTCCGACGTTCTCAAACACACAACACAAGACGTCCGCTGGTCCGTGTACCAAGAAGGATTGCCACTTTCCGCTGATAAATGCGAAAGTACTGCTTGGACACTCTTCTTGTCGGGAATCTATCTCGAAGATGAATCATTTCCCTCGACCATCGAGTACTCAGCACAAAATCATATTACAAAAAAGTCTCGAACCAACCTAGTGGAAAGGCGGAGGGGATTGCGAGTATTGTCGAAACTAGCGCGATATTTGGGTGCGGGCTGCGTACCGGGCAGTTGCAGAAACAAATTGCAATTGCGATTGCACGCCGTCAGTGGGGCGCAAAGTAGCTCGAGTCACGAATACAGATGACGTGCCAGAGAGACGAGCATCGAACATCACTCGCCACGCAGTGTCCTTCAGATTTGCCGAAAGCACAAGCGTTTCATTTTCATCACACTGAGAATATTTGCAGGTAATATTGGGCAGTTTTGATGCGGTTGGGTGAGATTTACATTTGGAGGGTTTCATTTCGCTCAGTCACCAACTCCAAAGGACGTCGGTGTCACCACATTACTCGTACTTTCTACTTTCCTGCAATTTTAATCTGATCCTCTATTTTTAATGCTTTTCCAATATCAAGTACAGTAAAACCGCAGTGTTACGCGATCAAATTGTTTCCACCGCGTAAGTTGAATAATGTCCGAGCGTCACCACTGAAAGGTTTATTATGACCTACTTTTTAAGACACATGAAAGTAGAAAGGAAAGCTCAAATAAACTAACTTTCATTTATGAACCGTTTATGTAACATAATTTATATGACGTGAAACGAAACGTAATTTAATGTACTCCGCGTGCCGACGAATCCGCTTAAGTCGAGGATTGTTCTTTTCTTTTGCTACCAACCCTCTGACAATAGAAACGCTTTAAACGTGTACGAAAGAACTTTAATTACATCCACGTTATTCGTTTTCTTTTGACCACTCTTTTAATTGCGACCGGCAGGAGAAGAAAAGTCGAATGCCCAACTGAGAGAAACTACAAGGAGAACAAGTATGAACGCTGTTCGTGGTGGAAGATCATCAGAATGAATGTACCTTTCGCCGAGTATCACCGGGAGCGCATACATTGCCTGTTACCCCGAACTTCTTTGTCGAAAAGCGAGGCTAGTTAAACCCCACGGGAGTTGTTTGCCTTTCATCGTCCTTTCCAAGCCGGTAACTGCGCCCGTTGAAACTGAACGGCAAGCCAGCTAAATTATAATTAAATAAGCAAGGTGGACAGAAATCCTCGGCAATTAACATCTAACTGCTTCGGCCTTTGTCTGTTTAACAAAGGAATGCGAGATAATTCGCAAAACACGAGAAAAGACCGGTTCGCTTGACAAGTAGAGAATTATGAATTATGACTGACTGACTTCCATTTCTCTTCTATGAAGAAATGGCTAACTTCCTGGGATGCTTTATTGAGGACGTTTAGCTACTGTTGTCCAAATACAAATACAAAGATTTAAGAAGTGTTCTGCCTCAACGCGAATACTTTTTATAGTCTCCCTTCACTGCCATTCCTTTCGCGCGAGGAGCTTCGCGAGTGTTCCGCCGGAATAATCGACGCTCCAGCGTAATTCGACCTTCCTGTAAAATGCATGAAGCCCCCAAGGAAGACTCCCGGGTACACACAGGAACGCCAGTAGCGTCGGGACCAATACAAAATTAACGAACCGCACTCGCACTCGGGGAGCTTTACATCTACATCCTGCTGGTAAAGTAGCTGCGCCGGACTTTCATCGAGTTTCCGGAAGCCTTTGCGCAAGCAGCATCTCCCGCTGTGGCTCAATCGAAACGAAGCGAAAGCTTCGGCAAACTTGACTAACCGAGAAGACTCGTTGCAACGCGGATTGCGCAATCTAAGCGCTCGCTGACGTTCTCGCTCACTGACAGCCCAATCATTGCGACTCCTTACCGGCTCGTAAAACGTGCGCGTCCACTGACAAGAGATCCCGCGGACGATAACGCGCGCGGCCAGTCATTCCCATCGGCGAATTATACTGCTGTTGCGAGGTGTCCTGTGAGGTAGAAAAAACTGCACTTTCACCCGCAGCACGTACTGATGCGAGCTCGATGAATCCGAGCGCTCGAAGGAGGAAGCTAGAATGTTGCGTCGGTCGTTGTGCCCATTTCGACTAGCGTACATGTGCGGGGTGTAAATGTGCACGTGTCGCCAATTGAAAGCAGCAATTCTTCGGCCCAGGATAAGTATAGATCCTCGGCCTAAAAAGTTCCCGGTCATTCTAATCATTGTAATAACCACTCACCCTTTTCTCTCGATTCCCTCGGCGCGTCCGGCTCCTGTTGATCGATCCTTCCTACTGTGGGTTTGCAATGGTATTGGCTGACGCTGTTTTCAATTTCGGATAGCAGAGATTCTACTTTCGAAAGCGGCCGTATAAGTTTGTATGCGGTATATCTTAAGTTTACCATCCTCCCAATATTTCTTGAATATTGGTTGCAGGCCGATATAATTTCAAAGGATTGATGGTTCTACAGCAGTTTTCTAGGACATCCCGCTTTGTGCAAGATTCAAGAACTAAGCAGCACGTGCTCGACTCGTAGAATGTTACGAGAAATATGATTATTACCCTCGCAAATATAGATAACATTGAACTACGCTCCATAAAATGTTATCATCGATAATAAAAATTACATTCTTTACCTGCACCAATGAAAAATTGCAGGTGCACCAGCAAAGAGAACCGGAGGACAAAGACAACGAGAAAGTTACAACTGCGAGTGACGCAATTGCGGAAGTTTGGCTTATAAATAGACTACTGCATGTATAATCTAATCATCTAATAGCTGAACCCGTAATGAGAGCTCTTAGTCAGCAAACTACTCGCGATAATCTGCTTCTCTGGCTCTATCATAATTCCGAGTCAGTCATCCGAAACTGGCAAGAACTCGAACGGTCCAGTTTCAAGGCAGAGGTCAATGCCAGAAGAGCTACCTTCCTCCTGACTCTCGTCTCGCGAATTCTATCCAAGATTGTTGGCGGCGCTCGGATCATCGAGCGGCGGCCCACGAAAAAAGGCCGAACAAAAAACCCGGCAGTTTTTGCGTCGGCTAGAAGATCAGTTTGAGGAATGAGCTACTTTAGAAAGCTGGACGTCCTGCCGCCGTCCAATGACTTTTCTGTGGGCTGTTCACCTCGGACTCTTCCGTTCCCCTGTGATGATGCAAAAGAACAAAGTGTTCACGGCTCGAGTGACAGATTATCCAGTCTTTGCGCTTTGCTGACTTGTTTCTCTTGCTCGGCATTTGAAAAGAGTCTTGCTATAACTTGTTAGAGACAAGTTGGACGCTCGTCGAGGAAGTAATGCGAAATAAGACAATTTCAAGCTTTGTGTCTGTTTTTACTGAAAGCAACGGATAACCAATGATCTCCGTGTAATGTAACGGCTCGTCAAGATTCTCGTGTTTTTCTGCAAATAGTTAAGAAGCAGAGGCACACGAACGGTACACTAGGTATGGAGAAAATTCCCATTTAATCCTTTCATTTTGTTCGCTGATTAAACTGTGACCGTAAAATCAATAATCAATCTTTATACTGCGGTCAACCAAAATGCGACGACTAATTCAACAGTAAACAGCTTCTATGACTCGTTTTATTCAACCCAGTATTATATTGCCAAATTTTCCTACGTCGCGAAAAAGTCGGCTCATACGTCATTAAATGGCAAACCTTGAAAGTGGCTCATCGCTTACGAATGCGCCAGGCATATGCCATCAGCGCAGCCGCTCGCTGCGTGCATCGCGCATCGCTACGCACTTTGCTCCAATGTTTATACTCACGCCAATATTCGGGCTGGTTTGCGTCGGGCGTCCATCATCTCATAAAATATAACGATTCAATTACATCCGTGGAGTTGATACGCGATTTAATATTTAAGACAATCCCCATGGCGCGCCCGAGCGGGAACGCCGCAGGATAAACCGTTGCTCCAACTCCAGCTATGAGTTTATTCCAGGAGTTCCTCCGCGAGAATAAAGGCAATTGTTTACTCAGTCCCAGGAGAAATGTTTACTCAGGACAACGATATTATTAGCATTTTGATTTACAAAACTGTAGACAGAAAGTTATGAAAATGTTTATGAGATCGTTTCGCCCGCACTTAATTAAGGTCTGAATAATTAATTTAGGTGATGATCAATTGATTATCTCCAGATGATTCCATCAGTCAATCCGAGACGAGTCATTGAAAAATAGATCATTAAGGCCCAGATTCAATAATTTAACTGAATCGAAAGAAATTGTAGCCGAAATGTAACATTAAAGTTACATCCAGGCGTAACAACTAAATAACAGTAATTCCAAATATCCGCCACTATCCACTGTGTTCACAAATCGAGCGAGTACCGTAGAACACTGCCAGGCAAATCTAGCGAGAATCTGGAGCGGTAAATCAATCATTACTTGACCGGTTGTAATTTCACGACTTGAAAATATGATTCCGACAATGTTTACCTCCTCGACTAGATAAACCCAGGAGCCTAATTAGCAGATTGGCAGGCTCATTAGTGGCGGGTCATTAGTGCCTCTATTAAGAGAACGCGGCCGACGTAACGGTCAAGCATTAACAGCACACTTACGATGACAATCATATCCGAGGAGAAATATGAAACGGTGGCCGATAACCAGATGAGTGCTACTCGGCGAAGGAAGCTCGCGCTCCGGTAGCCCTCGGCTTTTCCTGGACACCTGAATAGTCGCCGAAAGGAGAGCAGCGCGTCTACGAAATCCGGGGAAAGAGCGAGAGAGGAGATTCTCTCGGAGGGCAGGAGAGCGTCCAAGACCGAAGAGCGAGGCCTCTCCCATGGTGGGAGGCAAAACTCTCTCTCTTGAACACACAGCTGATCATTAAAGCCGCCTTCGGCCAGTCAAACTTTCACGCTCGGTGATATCCGAGGCACAACGAGTAGGTGCGCTACTCGCTCGCCCCGAAAAGACAGCATCGATCATCACTGCGATCTCCTCGCGCCGTCGATTTCACATCTCCGGAAGGATAATCGACAATCACCCCGGAAGATCGTTAAGGCTCCTGATCCGCGGGTGTCCACCCCACTCGGAAGTGCTGCATAATCATCGAATTAGAAGATAAATCTCCGAGTGCGGCTAATGACATCTCGTGAAATCTCCAGTGTCGAATAAGCCTCGGAGCGGATCGAGTCGGCAATTGAAGTGCATGTACATACTCAGTGGAGACGCGTCAAACGCTCGTGTGCCGGCCAGGGTGAATGAAGTAAGTCCGGCGCGGCAAGTGGAGCAAGTTCGAGGTGTTTCGCTCGGATAAACGGACTCGGAGGAACGCAGCGATCCAAAATAACGGCGACCTAGGCAGTGAAACGGTAACGGGCGCAGTTTACCAATGGGGATGACCGTGGAAGAAAGCGAAGTTTACCCAGCGTGGAAAGCCTGACGGCCACTCGTGGAAGACGCGCGCGCCACTTCCAGTGGAGAAGCCAGTATTATAAAGACTCGGCGAGTATTATTAATCACCTGTTTCGTAAGCCACTGGCTAAGAGAGGAGAGTCCGGGAGCCGCTTGTTCGGCTCTAGCGTTACGTTTCCCTTGCGTTCCGCATTGCCACCCCGCGCTCTTCCGGGGAGAGGCGGATAAGTGTCTGACCAAATAGAAACCCGTGAAAAGGGTATTCTACTCCTGGAGAGTCGGAGAGGTTCCCGGAGCCGTTTACCGTTAAGGTCGGGCGGCGGGATTCGAAGGTGTGAAAAAAGGGAGATTCTCCTCCCCGTGAAATCGAACGATTGGAGCTCCCTTTTTCCGAGGCGGAACAAGTAAGCTGTGCGAGCCTCTCGAAAGAAAGAGAATCGAAGGATAGCATTGTCAGTGAGAAGAAGCGGGTCATCTCAACATCGCTGTGTTAGTGAAAGTCCCACGCTGGTAAGCCTTTAACATCATTTCCCAGAGCAAGTGGAATACTTAGTTGGAATAATGCAAAATGGCCCCGACACGCGTTACTTCATCATTACAGAGCTAGTTAACATTAACTAATTATTGATATCCAACTGGGCACTAATAAGTCACTTTGTTTTTCAGAGTAAGTAGTCTCATTTGTCATAGTAGTCTTTTGCGACTTAATGCTCGTATTGAGACATCGCTCTCTTAGCGAACATTTCGAAAACAGAGTTTTTTCAAATTTAAAGCCTACTTAAAAACTGTGCAGTCTGCTTTTCGAAGAATTAGAAAATTGCACTCGAATGTATACAACAGTGACTAAGAAAAATTAGCATTGCTTCTAGTACGGAATGTGAAAATGAATGTGCAATACGTTTCTGGGTCACCTTGCACAACATGGCAAAGGTTATGGGAATGGCAGTAAACTTCAGGCGCCTCGATTCATCTCGACGCATCTCTCTAATCCTCTAATCCTTTCGCTTTCGCCGCTTCTTAGCGAAGAAGTCGTCGACCGACTCCGATCGCGGAAGTCCTGCCGAGTTATGCAAATCAAGGCAAAGTAGTCAGCAGTTATAACGTATTCACATACAATAACTGGCGGGACATGATGCATGCGTGTCAAGAGTATCGATGTGTATGTTCCGATCTATCCTCGAATTAGTCTTTGAAACTTGAAACGTATTTATGCGAGTTATAATTGCGCCGCGAAAAGTCCACTCCGACTGCAGCAAGCCTCTAAACTTGAAGGTTGAAAGTCACGCGGGAATTATTCCTCGACAGTATTTTCGGGAGGTCGAGTATTTTATCTGAACTTTGGAGGTGGCTGGAACTATAATTAAGTTAGAGCGTGAATGAATTACTCATTTTGATCCTGCCGTACGAGAATAGCACAAAGGCATTTCGCCGGGTTATTATACGAGCGGAAGAATTTGAAACTTTATACTAAAACTTTTTATTGAAGTTAGTTCGCTTGTAGATACATTTGCAGTGGAAATAAAATATAAGATATTTAGGATAAAATGAGTATATATTAACTGCGACATACAAGTGGTAATCGAAAGATCTCATTTTGAATTTCACCCGGGGATTAACGCTGCCCAGAAAATCACCGTCTCGTTGCATTCATCGGGCAAGTCTAATTAATATTGAAAATATCGTGACGAAGCTCTCATGCAAGATTCATTAATCGTCACGCGGGATAGACGGAACCCGATTCAAAGGAAGAATCCGAGGTCCGGGGGATGATGCTCGTGTAAATAAATCCGAGAGGTATAGAAGGACGGGCAGGTCCCAGTTAAAGGAATTAAGAAAAAAAGCCATTTGTACGAGCGCTTCTAAAGGCAGGCTCGCACGGAATACATAATTTGTCCAAATTCCACGTCTTGAAATCTCCCTTTCAGTGGACCGGAGTGGATTCTGTGTGCTGCCGCGCGCGCCGATTCACCACAGTCATTCGAGCGGCGACGAAGACGTCTCACGGGATCATTACAATGACAATGAAACGGCCTCTTTTTTCCATCGCCGCCCGCTGAAAGCCCAGGACAGCTTATATACGTGAAGCCCGGCCGACCCAGGACTTCAGATGAACCGGCACTCGCGGGCCGCGTGACACTCTCAAACTTCAATCCACTTTTTGCCGGTGCAGAAAATCAGCCTGGACAAAGCGGGACTTTGAACGCGGCTGGGAATTAACTCATGCAATGATCCGACGTTAAAATCGGCCAGCGCATCGCATTGACGAGAGTGCAGCGCAGTGATCGGCCAAGGCCGAACTTGGAAAGTGACTGGAGAGTGAAATTTCGGGTTGTGCGAACGTGGATTGTGGGATAATAAAATCGAAGGGGGCCTTCCAGTGAGCAAAGCGGAGTTCGATCGACGATGATACCAACCTCCACGCGGACTGGGTTGTACGACAGAAGTAATCGCTCGATTTCATTGAACGCCGGCCAATCTCTGCACAGCAATCGGCCGGATATCTAATAGTGCCGGGACAAATTGTGCGTAAAATCGTCGTCGCCGAGCGAGAACTCTACCCTCGAAGATGGCAGGCGTGCTGAATCGATTGGCAATTTTCTTGCTCTTCTTGTTTTACCTGAGTGCGACGGCCGGATACAATGTTCTCCTGGCAACGATGGGTGGCACCAAGTCGCACACGATACCATTCGTCGCCCTGGGCACTAGTCTCAAGTCCAGGGGCCACAATGTCACCCTGGTCAGCGCGTTTTCCGGACCAGCTGCCAACAACGGACTCAGGGAAATCGTCCCGCCCATCCTCGAGGTGATTATCTCGATACTGTCGATGTTAACGCACTACGGCCTGCTATTCGTTCTTCGCAACATTATATCATAACTATTTGCAAATCAGATGCACCGTAATGTGTTAATATTTTCAGTTTCTTATTACGAATACCTTTAATTCCAGATTGGTAAAAAATGTTCTGCTTATTTTACTAACAACTTATATAAAATCTATGATATGATAGACAGCTCTTGCATGAAAATGTTTCAAACGCGAATTTGATTGATATCAATCAAAATATTCATGAACCTTAGCTAGGTATTTTATGCATGCAGTCAGTGTCGAAAAAGATTACTACTATTTCTAGATGATGGATGACTCCTATTGACTTTCCCGACAAATTCAAAACCCCAATCCCAATGAATTTACCTAAATGCATGCTATGCACTTTGCATGCCACCTGTCGTTTAAAATAAAAATACATTAACCGCACAAGTGCACGAGAAATATCAGGTAATCAAATAAAAAGGTTAAATGAACCAACATAAGTCCTCATTTGAGTCTTTCATTGAAAGTATAGTGTCAGGTCGGACGTGCAGGAATGAGAGTCCAAAAGTCCATGTCGAATTTCTGCTCTGTTTACTTAGAATATTATAGCCAGGTCTGACGCGTCGCTCTTACTCGGCACTCTTTCTCTCGAACGTGACCGCACTCGTGCTGGACACGACGCAATGTTTTCGACGTCCCCATACGCGACATTGAGTGTCGTTAGCGGAGCGAGAAGTGAAACTAACATCCAATGCGCCTTTCACAGTTTTGGCGCGGCCGCGCGCCGGTCCCGGCATACAGAAGAGATGATCGCACTTCTTTGCCGGTGGTTTATGACTCGCCAATGAACGGCCGAGCCTGACAAACAAGCTTGCAATCATAAGCGATTATCGATGCTTGCCAATTCATGGAAGAACATAATTCGTATTTTTCGTTCGGTTTTTTTTTAGGATGCTAAAGTTTTAAAAAGCTGCAATTCAAAGACCAATTCATGATTTTTATAATGCTATTTTCTTAACGCAGTTTCCAGTTCGATATATGCATGTCATGTAGTATTAAAGTATATAATTTGTAGTAATTCGTTGATATTAATAAGTCTTGACTATGTAGATCGAGTGGATTCAACTATATCGTTCGGCAAAATTGCAAGCGGCTAAGTGGATGTCAATCAAAATCTGACTTGCTAATAGAAAATTAACAATACAAAACTTCTGGTTTTCGAAAAAAGATATGGGGTGCATGGCACTGGAAATAGAACCAGATCCATAACAAAAAAGTTCCATTTGTATCACTTTAAAGACAAACAGCTGACACGTGTGACGCGTCATCGACAGGCTTACGTGGAGAACTACACGTCCGAGTGGGACCTGGTGGGCGCAAGATTTCGTGGCGAGATGCCGGTTCATCCCTTGGAAGCGCTGAGGTATGGCTGGGAAGCTTGCGAGGCACTCTTGCAAGATGAGCTTTCAGTCGCGAATCTCCGGAGACCTGACGGCAATCAACGCTTGCAGTGGGACGTCGCCGTGCTTGACGGCGCCTATCCAGAATGCCTCTTGGGAGTGTTGCACGGCGAGAATGTCCCCACAATTATGCTAAACACGGTAACAATTATAGACATGGTCTTCAAACCCTTAGTTTAATCTTGAATTACATTTTTGTAAATAGCGAAATATTTCTTAGAAATACTGCAGTAAATATCATATTAGATTTTTGTAAACATTGCGTAACATTTTTCCATTGTTCTGTGATCGCTGTCGGGTCGAAATGACTTAGCTCCCGTAATCCAAGGATCTACTTCAACTCGCCGATTTTATATGAATAATGCTGGGTGGTATTCAGTTTATTGATTGCAGTTGTGATATGCAATTCCAACAATCGGCTTAATTATTGTCCAATCCTGCTTCCATCGAGATGGAGATCCATTTAACCAATCCGCAGTATTATATCCGACCCATTAAGTACTCGATCCTGAGGGATCAACCTCTTAATGGACCAACGGAAACAAATATCTTGCAAATTAGATCGCATTACTTGGAAGCTCAGAGAACGCCCTATTAAAACTGCTCTCCTCTCGCCTCCGTTTCCAGTCCCAATTACTGCGATAATTAATTCATACGCCGGAGCCGAATCCCCCGACTGGCCGCGAAATGAAACGGTTCTTCTCCCGGGTTCTCAGTGGCTTTGGCGATCGAAGCTCGTTTAGACGGTGCAGTTAAATTAAGGGAGATTAATTAATTTTTCGAAGAAGCAATTTATGGGTAGAATGATGGGCGTCGGTATTTTCCGGCAGGTCGCTTTATACACCGGATCCATATCCCGCCAGGGGAATCCCTCGCTGTGGTCGACGATGCCCTACTTCGGCAAACCATTCACGCAGGATATGAGCTTCTTTGAAAGAGTCTTGAACGCCGCGTGCCTCGTTACTATGAGGTTCCTGCATTGGATTATGGTCTCTGGCTACGTGCAGCCGGTCCTTCGCAAGTACCTGGGTTAGTATTCGCCCCACGCCTATGAGAAACGTTAACTTTTTCATGGGAAACACTTGGCCCTTATCTCCTGCATGAATGTAATAATGCATGAATAACCGCTTGATTATCGATTGCCAATTGCCAACGACTATTATAATTCACTTTTTGATCAATTTATCATCATTACATATGTCGTTAACTTGTGTCTGTAAAATCGTTTTGTTACATTAATTTTAGCAATATTATACATTAAATCTAGAAATAGTTGCAATTTGTTCGATGTTAAACAATTGAAGTATGTATATCGAAAGACTTTGAATTTCATTAGAGTGTGTGCGAGCAAGGTTTTATTGTATTGGCAAAATTTCTTCCCAAATACTTGTTAAATAGTTGTCTCGTCCAAGTATTAGAGCAACTAAGTTAGCGGGTAACCAGTGAAAACTTTCTAATGGTCTTTTCAATTTCTACACCGCCGCAGGCGAGGAACTGCCAGACGTTCGTGATTTAACGTCGGAACTTCCTCTAACTCTGCAAAACAGCCACTACTCCGTGGCGGATTCTGTGCCGCAATTGGCGAACGTAATAAACGTCGCGTGCCTCCATTGCAAACCGGCCACCCATCTCAGCTCGGACTTGGAAACGTTCTTGCGTCGTGGTAAGTTTGTTTGTCAACAATGCTACACTATGACAGGGAACCGGGACAACTCGAGAATCCGAGCGCATTCCACCGTTTTTCACAAAATGTTAGCAATGTTAAATTGCGTGTCGGACCTCGACGACGTAGCAACATCAATTTCGAGCACAATATTTCACTCCAATTTTTAAATCGCCAGTTTTTCAAAATTGATACTCGTATCGTGGACTTGTGAAAAATGAAACACATTCAAGTGACAAATAGTACGATTATAGTCTGTAGAACGACAAACCAAGAATTAATCGAATCGGGGACGAAAAATGTTTGCAAATGTACCGAAAAAACGAGGAATCGATGGAAAATAAACTTGAATGGAAATATCAGATTGATTAGTGCAACTTCGCGGGCCCGCGGCATACTCTTGCGGCCGACTGTACGTCTGGCACGTCCAGTTTCATTCGCAAGGTTGATTATTTACCGGCGAAGTGAAACCTGCCGCGAAGTTTCACGCGCGAAGTAGCGGTTAAAGATGCAGGGTTGAAACTAGATAGACGGCGCATTTAACTTGGCACTTGGCAGGCTTCATCTTCGTGTCGATGGGGTCGTCGGTGCGTGCGTCTGGGATGCCGGAGGCGCTGCGGCAGATCTTCGTAGCGGCGTTCGCCACACTGCCGCTCAACGTCGTGTGGAAATGGGAAGGTGGGAAGATCAAGGATTTGCCGTCGAACGTGAGAACGGCTGCTTGGTGGCCGCAGCAGGAGCTCCTCGGGCACCCGAAGCTCCGAGCTTTCGTCTCCCACGGCGGACTTCTTTCGCTCCACGAGGCCGCTTATCATGGTGCGCCCACACTCGTCCTGCCTGTTTTCTGCGACCACGATGGCAATGCTGCACAGGCTGGTCAGTAACTTCATTCTACTCGTTTCTCTACTTTGACTACTCTCACCACTGAAGTATCTTGTTAGACAGGACTATCGTTCTACAATCTACGCTTAACTTAATATTATCTGTGCACCCACTTGAAAGTTAACATTTCGAGAATAGCTCCCGGAAATTGCATTTTATTATTATTGTAAAATACAACATATAATATTATTATCTACTAAATTGAATTTGCTTTGTATTAATATTAATATGTTGTGTCGAATTGTTCGTACATTTTTGGTAAACTTTCATTTATATATTTCTGGAATACAATTTTATCAGATACGTTGTAACCACTGTTTTTACCCTGGCAGATTTCCACTTCTTTGTCCGGGTGGAAACAAAACGAACGCGGAAACATTTTAAACAAAAGAAACATACCCAAATCATTGCATTTATAGTGTGCGAATGTTTACGAAACGAAAAACCAGCCGTGCGCCAGCAAAACTCACTTCCGGCCGCATGGAATTATTCAGGCATAATGCAATTGGTATGACGGGAATTTTAACGAGGTCGCCGAAACGAAAAACCATATTTGCAGCTTTTGAATTTTCCACCGATCGCAAATGTCACTGTGCGAAGGAGAAGGGAAATCGTATCTTGTTTAATTAGGAATGCCACAGTGACGAAATACAAAATAAAAAGCTTTGACGTCAACGTACCTTTTCATCAACGGAGCGGGCGTGTCTGTTTGCAGAGAAACTGGGGTACGCACTGGTGATAGACCTCGCGGACATATCAGTCGCAGGACTCCGGGACGGAATTCTGAAAATCGCCAGCGCGCACAACAACACATACCGGGAAGCGGCGCAAAAGCGGAGCGATTTGATAAGAGATCTGCCGATTAGCCCGAGAAAGTTGGCCACCTGGTGGGTGGAACACGTTGCCAAGTACAAGGGAGCCGAGCACCTCAAGAGTTCAGCCAGGTAAAAGTCACATTTCTCCTTCAACATTCTTTCCAACGGTTTCCCAAATCGTTTCATTTGCAAAAGTCACTTAAAAAATCGCAGTGTTTTTTTTAAACATCGTTAAAATTATGGTAATTTTTAAAATCATAAAACCATCATTTAAATACAAAGCAGAGTTCAGTTCCTGCCGCAACACGCCTTGAGAAAGGAAAAGAGAACCGCGTGGTCTGCGAAGCTCCGTGCGTTTGCTCGGAGTCAATTAACTCCCTCACAGTCGGCGTTTGACTCGCGAATTTTTCTTTGTCGACGCGTTGTACTAATTATAAAGTAATTATAATGTCTTTATAATTATCAGCTGCGTGTAATTCGATGGCGTCAAACAGAGGGAGATTTTTGCATTTTTAAATTAGGTGACACTACGTCGTCGGGTGGGAATCAAAATCAAATTGGGACATCATTGTAGGACATAAATGTTAAATGACTCTTCCTGATCCTGTTTAAAACATTTTCTTTTTTTGCAGGCATATGGGCGTCGTTCACTATTATTCTATTGACGTGATAGCATTCTACATAGTGACATTGATCGCGGTGATGTACACCTTGAAGAAGATCTGCTGGAGAAGAATATCTCGCGAAGTCGTCCTCAAGAAGAAAGTAGATTGATCAGTATTGATTGGCCGCCGTATCTCGCGGCATTCCAAGCATTCTCATATTTATTCTTACAGTTACTCTTACTATTACATTTTTATCGCATTAGTACGAGCGGATACGGATGTACAGATTAATATAGACATAAACACAATCATTCACAAAAGCCTGTTTATTTTGAACTGCTTAACACACTAAATCGAGTGGTATCGATTGGTACGCGCGAGCGTTATTACCTACACGAAGAGCGCTTCTTGCCAAGTGGATCGCCAAATGAAATTTCACGCGCTAAACACGTGAGTTAATTGTTATTAAGCACGCACTCCATTCCATTCCATTCACGAAGCGCTTGCACGAGAACCTATTGGTTATTGATTGATAACGGGGCGAGTACCGGCACACGATAATTCCCAAACATTTACCGATGAAGCAGCAGCGAATCAGCACTGGGTAAATAATTTAACGACCGTCCATACAACAATAAAGGACTTTTCCAACAAAGCTGTGCTCCCACAATGCCGAGGGAATATAGCTTTCAACACATTGTCCTGTATATTATTGTTTTCTAAATCCCATTCTATTGTCGGGCCATGTTCATTTTCGACGTGAGCCCTGGGAGTTAGTGCTTTCGCCACTAATTTTCCGCCTTAACTCCATTGAGCAGGATCGACCTGAATAAGGATTTCGCGGAGACACTGGAATAGTAATTGGAGGATGTTAGCTTAGTTTTTTGTACTGGGGATCATCTTACTTCCGATTGAAATCCCTCGGTAAGTAGCCGGTCCCATTAGTTTCCATTTCAAGTGGCTCAAGTCTAAAGGGAGAAGGGTTTGGACCCTAAACTTTGAAAGGATGATCATTGAACCAGAAGATTACAAGTCATTAAAAATTCTCAATGGGTTCACATTGAAATGATATTTGCACATGCGCGTTTAAAATAAATAAGGAAGAAGTGCTCGAACGTTGCGACAGAATACATTTTCAAACTAATTTATTTATAGTAAAATCGTTTATGTTTTAATTTCTCTTATGTTACAACCATTTGCACAATTAATGTGCAAAGTAACACGCGGTACACAATGATGGTTCAAATCCATCGTTCCACCTTGTTTACGAATCCGTGCAGGCCTGCTGAAACAAACGATGAAGAAACTTGCAACAGTTCTGGCTGCCAAGCAACCAGCCAGGAGGCACAACAAACAATGCAGAGTATCTCAATTAGAATGCAGGGAATCCAGTAAGCATCAACAGCCGGTTTAAATAAGTAAACCAAAAGCATCACTGCTCTCGACCGCCACAAAGCAAACTGGATATCCACCGATCCCCGAATACAAGCAGTTCCGAATAGGATAAAAAAAGATTTATCTACGTCTTAGCTTAAGAAATTGCTCCCTCGAGTCTGGCAGAATCCTATTGTGAGAGCGAGCGGCACAATCGCGCAAGACAAAAGTCCTCCGGGGCACTCTCGTTACTTTTCGACAGATTCGACTAATCTTCCAGCAGGTATTGAAAGGTGGCGGCTTAATCAGATTAGAGGCCGAGTGAACCTAAAGCCGGTCTAACTGTATCTAAAATCGGCGCAATGGGAAGTTTGGTTAGCTGCGAGGGTATAAAGCAGGTAAGCGAGCCCTTCCGCTGCTGAGAAGGTAGATTCACCGGCGAGGAGCGCGGACGTTAGTTCCCCCTGCATACGGCACTGCTGATAGTTAAGGGCTACGAACGAATGGCGGCGCGTACATCGAATTCCCGTGTGTTAGCCACGAGGGCCAGCACGTTTCTTTGGCACTGCTAGATCCGTGACCCGTGCTCGTGGCCGAGAGAGCAGCCGCACACAGACTCCGGCGGTGCTTGGATCGCGCCTCTCAGTACGTCAGCTGACTGGTGCGTCGCGAGTGTCAGTGCGAGAGTGCTTTTCCAGCGGACGGCCGACCGTCAGATTCCTTAGACGCGCGTGCTCCTCCAGTGATTTTATTCGCCTGCGAGACGTGGCCCGGCGCACACGCGCCCACCACCGTGCTGTGCTGCTGCTGCTGCTTGTTGAGAGAGCGACGCGCTCGCTCGGCCTGCTGCCAGTGCGAGAGCACGCTCGATGCACGCTGGAATGCGGGCCCGCGCTCTTTTCAAAGGACACACTTGGCCCACGTGGACGGCGCACTCTGCAGCTAGCGAAGGGACCCTCCAGTCCTAAGTAAGAACGCCCGCACTCTACTTACTTCCTAGTTCCGGTAGTCTCTGTTCCGGCGCACTCCGGAGCGAGGTGCCCGGTGCACGCCAAGAGAGAGCGAGCAAGAGAGAAGGAGAGGGCGAGCGAGCGAGCGGGACGACAGTGGCGCGAGAAGGAGCGCGAGCCAACAAAGCCTCGGTGCGAGCGAGAAGGCGCGCGAGAAGAGGAGTGGGAGTGAGAAAGAGCGAGCGAAAAGGGGGGCAAGTGTGTGTGTTGTTTGTCGGATTCCTCGCGTCGGCCGATGCACTCTCACGCCGTCGCTCCAACCCAGCTCCACCGGCTCAAGTGAGCACACTTGATCCCCAAGAGACTACTAATTACTCGAGGCTAGAAAACATTCATTGACCGGCGGCACCGACACCCTCTCTCCTCCTCTCAGTCCTTGGCCGCTCGACGACCTGCACGCGTCCACTACGCGCTTGGTCCCCTCTCGAGTGTGCGTACACACGCGACCGTCCGCCGGGGCCGGGCCATGCACACAGGGGACAGGGCGAGACGGAGAAGAAGCCAAGGAGAAAGAAGAGGGGCGCGAGAAAAAGAGAGGATTGTCCGGGAAGGGTGCGAGAGAGACGGAATGTATTGATCGAGCGCGAGAAACTGAGGCAAAAGTAGTGGCAGGAGGCGGCTGGGGGGAGGGAAGGGTTGTGGTGGGACGGCTGGAGCGACGGGGAAAGGAAGGCCAGGGGGCTCGTTTGTTGGATTCCGCGCGCGCGGGGCCAACACGTGGATAAAGGACACGCAGGACAGCGACGTTACCGCCGAGGCACTTGGCTCTGCCCACGATAATGCGACGACACGCGCTATCCCCCTCTCTCTCTCTCTTTCTCGCTCTCTCTCTCCAGAGCCTTGCAGGACGGAAGGTCGCGAGCGCACGTTCTGCTCGTGTTGGTCGATCGATCTGGCCGCTGCTGCGACGGGAAGCTGCGAGCGAGTGCTCTGGGGTAGGAAGCTCCGTCGCATCGTGGGAGGACGCAGCGAGTGAAAGAGCTGTGGAGCGAGCGAGTGAGATAAAAAGAAAGAAAGGGAGAGAGAGAGAGAGAGCGGAGTTGTGTGTCTCTCGAGGCTGCAAGGGCGAAGGACTCCGGCTGGCGGGCGGCGCTCGCAGGAAGCGTGTTGAGTTTCACATGCCGCTTGGCCCGACGTGCTGCTGTTGGTGCTCCCTGCGTGTCTGGCTCTCGGCGGAGCAGTGTCTCTTTGTCGCACGCGTGCATCCTCCGCTCACCGCCTCTCGCTCGCACGCTCGCCCGTTGTCCTCCTTTCGCCTTGAACTCTCTCTCTCTGCTCTCGCCTCCCTCTCTCCTTGCTTCCTTCGATCTACTACTATCTAGGGCTCTGCATTCGCCGCTGCTCGTGGTGGGGACGCGCCACGGTGCGATTGACCGCCGAATCACGCGGGCCCTTCTATTCTTCTATTAGTGCTCGAGACGCAGGCGGTAACGTTTTAAGGGCGCGCGGACACGCGCACGCACACACAGAGGCGCGCACGACGCCTGACATACGCTCGGTGGCCCCCAAGTTGCGTCAGCTTCGTTTGCCCGACGCAAATGTGCCTCGATAGCAGCGCGCCGCCTACACGCGTATCGGGAAATACGGGCCGGCACGTCGAACGCCACGGTCACGTGGAATTGTTTACAGTGTAGCCTATATATCATAGCGCGTCTCTTCCTCCACCAGCTCCGAGCCAGCTTATTGCCAGCGGCTCGCCTAATCGCGCACGCTGAATCGACACTCGAGCCTCGGAATTAATGAGTGTGTAATTGTTTGCCGCTCGGCGAGGTGTCCTATTGATCGCGAGTCTAATTTTCACGGCGTCGTCGCCGCAACGTACGAGCCCGAGTCCGCCAGTAAAAAGGCGAACGCGACGCCCACGTAACTGTGGCACGGCGGCGTGTTGACAAACAATCGAGCGACACAGGAGGAAAAGAGTACAGTTGACCCGTGACGGGGCTCCAGTGATGGATCAGTGAATGTAGACGGGGATCTTGGGGACTGAGAGGTGGTGTGTTGCAGTATTGACGAGGTGCGACGCAGGACGTGCGCATTGAGCGCTGGATCGGATCGTGAGTGCCGTTATTAGCGCAGTACGGAGCATATTGGCGAGGAGTCTCGTGGAATCTGTGGTTAGGGCTCGCTTTCCTCGGCGGGCGGGCAGTCGCGCGGGGCCGAAGTCCTCGATGCAAAAGAGCTTGGCAATGCAATAAATAAGCGAGCGGTATCGAGCGGGCGAGCGAGGAAGCGCCGTGACCCGTCGCAAGCCGTTTCTGTTTTGTCGGCGCGCTTTTACCCTCTTTCTGCCTCCGGCGGGTGACGTAATCCATTCAGGCACTTACTACGCAATACGGGACGCCGTTGTCCCTCGCTCTCTTTCTCGCAGGTTGGCCTGCGCGAGGCTCTCCCTCCCACTCGGCTCTGTTTGTATGGCGTTCTCGGGCCCTCCTTCTTGGACGCACGCGTGTCTCGATCTTGATATCTTCGTTGGAGAAGCCCTCTCGCACCCCGCGCGCGCTCTCTACCTATCTTTCCCTCGTACTCTACTGCGTCTCATTCGCCCTGGCTCTGCCTTCCTCCCGAGCGGCAGTCTGCCCAGCGTCGTCGCACATACTTTTTAATTCCCTTACCAGCCGCGTTCTTCTCTCGCGCGGCTCTGAATCCTCGCGAGTCGATTGCACGCGCCTCGCGCCGCGCCACGGTGGATTTGGCCCCTCGCTCGAGGATCCCAATGTAAAAAGGCCACCGGGGCTCGCTTTTTACGCCTTCTCGCGGCAGCCCGGGTGCCGTGCGGGCGGTTTCGCTTAATGGCCGGCTCTGTTTCCCCACTGCAAAGATTTGCTCTCGCGACACTGCTTCTCGTCGGATTTTCCTCGGGCGTGCGCCGGCTTTTAATTGGGTGATATACCTCACGCCTTCCCTCCTCTGTGCCTGCTGGATCGCGGCGAGTGTGTCGGGCCGGCGTGGGAGGCGGGGAGCGAGTGGCTCGTGCCCAACGGGAGTGCACTCGTTGGGGCGAACGTGTTTGGAAATTGCGCGAGATTATGTGATATCGCGCACGTGACTCGTTGGGCTCCCTCGACTCTCGCCGTCGCCGCCAGCCGAATCTCGGGCGGTCGGCGACTGGTTGACTTGTGCCGCGCGCTTGTGTTATGATCGCTCTTGCTATTGTTGGGACATTACTCACACGCGGCACTCGACGCTCTCTCTCTCTCTCTCCGCGCATTTTCACCTGTCGCCGCCGCTGCCCTCGAGGCGGACTCTACGCCCGCGCGGAGCCACCGGCATTTTACGGACCGAATTAACGTCGGTCATTCCTGCCTCCCGTATTTGTTAACGCTCGTGTGAAGTGAGTTCGGGAAACTGTACAAACGCGTTTACTCAAGAATTTAGTGGAAATCGATCCTCGACAAGAACTCGCACGTGTTGACATGACGTTTGTCAGGTATCTTTAATGCGATTTAATCGTGAGGAATTGTTTGCTCTCCATCAGCCGGTTATGTTTTTGATTTCCTGCTGTTATCCGAGTGAGTGAAAGTGAATGTATTGCAGTGAAAGAGCATTGCGTCCAGTAATGATAAATATGTACACTCTAGATTAACTATTCTCACAGGCGTTATCGAATTGTCAAATAATCATGTAGCTGCGATTAACATATGTTCACTCCCACCGACATATCGAATTCCATAAATGCTGATCCAGTGCTCACTCGCCTGTTAAGTTCCTGGAAGCTTGTCGGTCCAGAGCATATGTTTATCGTACTCGCAGTTGACATAGGCAGAGTCGATCACGTAATCGCGGGTTCATGTTGAGATTGATTGGGCGCGAAAGAAAACTAATTTCCATGCTAAATCGGGGACGCAATTGCGGAGACACTGATGCTTGCGTCGCATTGTGTACGGAATTGCGCGATATTATCGATGTGGATCAATTTGTCTAACTCGTGTCTGGGTCTCTATCTCTTTGTTTTTCTTATTGTTGATACAGTGCGTTTGAACTATCGGAATGTCGAGCAATGTGGGACAACGACACTCGCCTAGTGCTCCAATAGTGATTGTGTTATCGAGGACTCATCATCATCGGCAGCATGCCAATCATCATTGGACCTGTTTACGAGATACGTAAGTGACAACGAATATTTGCAGTACACTATTTTCCTCATGAATTTTGGCTCCAAAATGTTTCGTGCAAACGTTGAGTGTAACACTTCTTGGACATATTTTGCATAATTCGTGAATGGATGTGATTTTAGGCTTTTACGATACTTTGAATGGTCGGCCTGAATATAAAACATTGTTTGTGTACTTAATATTTGGATACTTGGGGAAAAACAACACCTTTTAACGCGGTTACACTAATCGAGAAATATTGGCCAAGTGCTTCCGGACGACGGGACGGCAGGCCTGTGATTAATGATGGAAATAATTGGAGTTCAATTGCACGGAAAGAAGTAGGTGGAAGGAATCGATGGTTATTAATAGTGGTGGGAAGCAGCGTAGGAAACAGTTCGAATGGTACGAAGCTAACACAACTTCCGGCTAAATAAATTCTTATCAGCTTACCCAAAACTCCGATGTTTCTTATCTCCGGAAACACTAACATTTAATTGCGCAACCTCAAATCTGACAAATTGACCGACGAGCGGCTTTGCTTTACGTTAATTTGACTGATAATATTTTCTTACAAAATTTCTGCTGATACTTTACCTGCCGTGCGTCAGAGTTTCGTGTTGCGTACGCCGACAAATTCTCGAAGCGAGTGTGGAGTCGACCCGACACCACTGAAATCCGAGTGCGGCCAACTAATGCCGGCTCATAAGAATCTTCAGACGTAACAGTTATTTATCTTGGACTCATCCTCGGCGAGAGTTAACGGGCCGCGATCGTGCCACTTATGATTCGAGCACTAATACACTTAGGGCCAGCAACGAGAGGTGAACCTTTACGGGCGACGCACTCGCAATTAGCCGAGTCTAAAGCCGAGTGCGCATTTGCCATTTTTCCCGGCAGTGGAAAATTGGCACGCACAAAAAGATCGATTTTGTAATGGATTAATTCATATTTACATGAATCAGTTGGTTGTTGCATTGAAAGCGTTTCACAGGTACGCAGAATTGCCGAAAGGATTGTCAATCTCGAATATTTTTTATTGATATCTATTGAAAGATATGCCGGCGCTGACGAGAATTTCGCGGGATTTCCTTTGGCCCACTGATAATAAGCGGCCTTCGATGACGATTTAACAGGAAAGATTGGAGCGAACTGGTTTCACAGAAGCTATTAAAATGTAATAAATTCCAAATTCACTGCTTTATTGTCTGATATACATTTGCCTGGCTAAATACAGATTTTTTATCCGATTGAAATAAACCTGATAGCAATTTAAAATATTTGCGCGTGCGTTGGCGAGTTTGTACGCGGAACGTTCTGTATTTTGATTATCGAATTCTCCGATTCCCAGACTTCTTTTCAGACATTTGCATCGTGGAAGTTGCTTACTGGCCAGAGTCCGATTTGGTCGATTTAACGGCAAAAATCAATAAGTACACTCGACAGTCTGTGCAAATGCGATACATACTGCGGAAACTGTCGGTCAGAAAAGTCGGCGGCGGTTTTCGGTGCCGTCGGAAATGTACCGAAGGACAAGGCAGTCGACGCAGTCGGCGAAAAGTGGCATCGCGTGAGCGAAGGCTGTAGCGTATCGCATTGTCAGGCAGTTCCGAGGAAAAGACGACATATTGAAATCCGACGTCGCGACGCACGATATGATCAAGGAAATCTACAACTCGCCGCGTCCCTGCCGATGGAACGATTGACGTGAGTGCATGGATAAAAGAAACAATCGCGATTGATTCTAATGTTAACTATTTCGCCCTTGAAAAAAGCCGACATTTTAATAAAACATAATTGACCAATAACACGTTTTTTAACCAATACCACCCTGCGCGACTTTGATGTTCATTTTATGAGTGAAATAAAAGAAATACTCGGCCGATTATGATTGGTTCGCGCGTGCCGGTAGAGCAATAAACGAGCACGGAACCGAATCGATGACAAACAGGCCACAAATCACTGCCTAAAGGCAAAGAGTTAGTAGCGGCGGCTGAAAAATTGATAGCTCTGGGGAATTCGCGTGGAAACTGTTCATAGAGTAACCAATTAATCGACCCGAGACCTTGTATATCTGGGAGTTTGGTTCTAGCGCTGATTGAGAGGTATTACAAGCCCGTGTACTACTACGAGGCTTCCACGGTACACATTACTGTGTACTTGGGGCAAAGGGTATTATGAAACTACCATCAGATGCCTTAGGATCATTAATTATACTGAGGGAGTCTGCTTGTCGGGTAATCTCTTTGAATTTCCGAGCCACCCCTTTCATGTTTAATGAACTCTGAATTGTTGACTCATAGTTCATTTAATCACTCCGGATTTCCGCTAAAACTCGAACCACCAAGGTCGTTAAAATGACGAATTTTATAATCTTTTCTTCAATATTATTCACATTGTGCTGGTGTAATTGCAGGAATTAATGATGACTGGTAATCTCTTCTCTTATTTTTTTTCTTTTCCACATAATTATACCAAAACCCCTCGATAGCTCTAGTGTTAACACTTGAATAAGTGACGAGTTTATTATTACCACAATTGGTGCAAGATTACTGCAACGAAAGAATGTTAGCGTGATCCTTCGGAATCTGCAATTCTCTTGCCGATTAACAAATAAATCAATATGTACCCTCGCAATAAAGGTAAATAGAGGGAAAGGTAGGGCAAATATTTACCTGAAACTAGAGGGCTCCGTGAATTCGACCCGGCATGAAGCAATGTATCAAACTACATATTTGACCCATCAAATATCGGCACAGGAAAAATAAGAAAACAAGAGATGGATGAGCGTAGCACTGGCCTTTATTTTCTACATTGATCTTTTCCTTTCTATCTTCTATGTATTCCATTTTTATTATTTGACGCGAAACCAATAATAGAATACGCGAGGTGATAATTCATTAATCACCCGATCTGTGATTATGTGATACATAATCTGTGTATCTAACGTAATTGTAAATGATCTTGTAGTGTTATTTAAACACGAATCCATACCAATTCTTTCACATAGCTTATATTATATAGAACGTTCTATTGTATTTGCAAAGCACACAGTATCCCTGACAATCTGATAAAAACGCAATTCAACTGATTCAAAGGTGCGAGTGAATCACTCTATACAAATACAAACAACAGCAACGAAACGCTTGTCACTCCGAGCACTAATTATCATTATATAAAGCAATTGCATCAGCCAGCAGCCACTTAGGAAATGAATATCACCAGGTCACCCAGGATACACACGTAACGCGAGTAAAAGGCGTGTGTCGTACGCGATAAGAGGCCTCGACGCGACGGTGTTTCGCGCAAAGACAATGGAGTGGAAAGGGAGAGGCTCGTGGCTCATCTTTCTATCGTCGGCAGCATTGCCAGCAGGCGAATTGAGTTGTCGCCATTTGATTATACGTGCCAACGTTGACGAGGACTGGAATCCCGACGAGTACTTTAACGGTGCGCGTGCACCGGCCGGACGGCAATTTAATCCTGTTTAACCTGTTGCACCCCATTTAAAGCGCCGTATCGTCCGCCCGCCCCCGGTCACGCCGAAATTTAATTCGTCATTTGGCCAAGCCAATCCACTTCTTATCACCTAGCGTAGAATATTTTACCGGTAATCGATTATGACCGCGGGAATAATCCCGGAATACCGCGCTTGATGAAAATGACACTTGATTAGCATATGCTGATTGTTATTGACCAGATTATTTAGGGGGAGTTTCTGCTTGTGGAGAATGTGCGGCGAATCTCATTTGGGCACTTGTTGTATGGTTTTGCTGTAGTTTGATTCGTCGTAAGGAAGTCGTCGATTGTCACGAATGATCGTTTTAAATAATTAGTTGGGAAAGATGGATGTGCAATGTAAGCTATGTCCGGACGTATCTAAACTGGGGATATACATATGTATATGGTATAGTTCTATTTATGTATTGTAAATTCGCGGCAAAGGATGCGCGAGGATATAAACTGCTTATAATAGCATAAATTATGGAGACTGAAAGCCGGATCTGGAAAAAGAGATTACGGCGGATTCCAAAGCACAAGATAAATGGAAACGGTCTGGAAGAGGGGACGCTGTTACATTCCGCGGCATGAAGAGCGCGGATGTTTTTCCGGATTCGTGGAGAAGCATGAAAAATGGAATAATGGAAAAGCGTCTTTGGCGATTCGGATACGTAAGCACGATTCGCATTTTCCGGAAAAGCACGCGACGATAAGGAAACACGATCGCAAAGGCAATGAAATCCGAGTCGGCAAGTTTATGGAGAATAGTCGTTTTTTCGAGGAATTGCAGAAATTATCGCAGCCTTCGCTCGTGTACTGCGCTACCTTGAGGAAAACCGCGTAGGAACTCGAAAAAGTCGAATTCCGAGAAATTGGGGTTCAAATATCTCTTCTTTATGATGTGAAATTATTCTGAGCAAAAATTGTATCCAACATTTTTAGAAAACCGGTTATTTCTAGTTTATGATTATTAATTTTTGTTCGAGTCGTGTGATGTAATAAATTCAGGACCAGTGCAAATGTAGTTTTTTTGTCACTGGTTGAATAACGGTCGAGTGTAATTTGAGTCGCTCCAATTATCACAGTGCAAATCAAGCTGGCATCTATGAAGAGCTTGGCAACAACAGACTTCTTTCTTATGCCAAATTATCACCGCCGTGGTTCTATTTACTCTTGGAGACTGGTCATGTGAGAAATTCAGTGCATCGAAGTAAAAAATCAAGTATAAAAATATACCGACACGTTCCATCTACATTTTTGCACTCTTTGCATGTAAATAATTCGCATTTGTCTATCTACAAAGTTGCATTGAGCTATCACTCGCCAGATTGGATTTACAAGCAAATTCGATCCGACTGACGATTGGCGAAACCACTTGTCGGAAAGTGTAGGGCTTGATATCGTGTTATTGTCAAATGCGCACGGTTATTATCGAATCAGGGCACAGGTTGCTGTTTGAGTGCTACCGTTACTCTGTAGATCTTGGACTATCTAGCAGCAAGCACGCGCTCGAAACCCGAGAGATGCCGACGCGCTAGTTGCATTTCTAGCAGCTGCGCGTTTATTCCCCGGTCACAATAAACGTGACCCACTTTGTCGAGTCAGCGCGAACGAGTGGTTCGGTTGCACAAACGCCGACAACTTCAATCTTCCCTTTCCTAACTGATCTCAATTAATCTGCTAATTGCAGACTGGAGCTGTCGATGCCCGTGCGTATGCAATGCTCGTTGCTTTATTACTAGTTGGAAAGTAGTTCAAAAGACATATTTTGTGCATAAAGGCATTTAGACATTTCTTGATTTAAGGCAGCTTGAAGTAACATACTCATATCTGAACATTTACCACAAGTTTATGGCGCGATGACGTTCAATTCGTACTTGAGCTTTAAATGCACATTAATAAATTACATTATAGAATTTTGCATTCTTGAAAGTCTGTCGGATTTTTTTAGAGGACTTTAATAACATGTTACGTCTAGGATGATTGCAAAAGGAACGAGTTTGAAGTACTACTCAAATCAGTAAAAATTGCTTTATCGCTAAATGCAATGTACAACGCGGACAGAACAATCTCATGAATTATCTACGAGTATTATAGAAACAACGGGAAAGTTTGTTAGGTTTAACAAACATCTGCGAGGCTAAAGAGGATATTAGAAAAATGTGCGCGTTTGCAGGCGGATAATTTGAATTTCAACACCCGATTCGTGCCGTCGAGTGTAGTCTACTTTAGTATTCCATAGTAGGTCATTTAAACTCCCGTCCACGGGGTTAACGGCTCGAGGAAACTACGAAAGTTCGAAGGCTCGACACTCGCGTCATTCCAATCATCGAACGCAAACATCCTCCCCGGATAAATTCGTAAATAAGACGCGCGTCATCGAGGAATGTACCCGGAAACAATAGGTTGCCGGCATCGGTCGATATCGATTCAAGATATACGTAAAACTAGTGTGACAAACTGATAAGAGCGAGTTCTCAGTACTGGCTGGAACGGCGACAATGGTTCCGGGTGTTTACTAGGAAATCGAGTTAATCGAGTGCAAGAGAATATTAATGACAAGTCATAAAAGTGAAAAAGCGTGGTATGCTGTATAATTGATTTAAACATGCCTCGCTTCCCTTGAAGGAAATGTTATTAGCATCATATGCATACTTCATATTTTGTTGGTATTAACACTGGTTGTTTGCAAAGTACTTCCGCGAGAATTAATCGAGTCAGTACTTTTTGTATTGCTCGTAATTACTATTTTCTTCGATACTCGACGGACTTGGTCAAGATAGAGATTTCATAGATCGTGCATTCCTTAGTCGTTTAACTAATAAACCCTAAAAATACGATTGATATCATTATTGCCCATTCGCTCGTAAATAACTTAATTAGGGGAAAAGGTCTATTGCCTACTCAGTGACGGCGCATAGTAATGCGACGATTAATTCACGGCGGCTGAATATCGCACGAACACATAACGGGCACGACTAGCATCGTAACAGAAGAAAAAGCTCGGAGGTTGGAGTTTAAGGTTGTCATATACCGTGCGACGGTGCGAGTGGCCGGTAATTGAACGCGACGCGAAGTAAACTTTGGAGAAAGCCATGAATTAAGCCAACTCGACGCCTCGGACTCGTCGAACTCGACAGTAAAAGTGGGCTAATTTTGCGGTGGCAGTCCGGGCACGGACCTCGCATTAGTATCAATTATAAGGTAAACGCGAGATGACCAGGCTGGAACGGTCGCGGGAATAATGGAACTGGAGCGGCGATGGGTGTCAGCACAGATGGGGCCGTTTTCTGGCGAGCGGGCGGGTCCATTAGAATGGAAATGAGATGTAGAAAGTTCGACATAAACTTCGTCTTATCCCGTTTTCGCAGTAGCGATCGAGCGGTATTGATTAAGGCGTTCCCAGCGGCTTCCCATAAATCAGGAACGGCAGGTTGATGGCGCATTTTAACGCGCAAATCAGCAACCGCCTTGCCCGGATAACGGCGATTATCCTGTCATGATTATTTGTCATTAGATGCGAAACGTGCGACGAACAGCCGACTATCCATGCTGTAGTCGGCCTGTTGCCGTAAAGAGCGCTTTAAGATTGACTGGCAGGGATCGAACATAAATTTTCTCTCGCCTTGTGCCGGTGGCATATCGATTAGCTAGGCGGTGAGGGCGCAACTTCGCGCTTTGAGATAGAACCACCGCTCGTAATAACCTTAAGACAATGATCTTACTTGAGTTTCTGTTGTATAACAAACACGCCAGTGATTACTACGTATTTTCTGTAATTCGATTTTCCTAATTGGATCGGATTTTGTTATGATGCAAGCCAATGTGTTGGAAAGCTGCCAGTGGAAATGTAGGTTCGCAGTGTTTTCCTGGGCGGAGAAGTCGAAAGCATCTACTTTGTTGCTCGCTTTCTAGATATTCTTGGACACTCCCGCTAAGTAATTAAATTAGTTGATGTGAAACTCTTACTTGCTGTGGCAGGTGTAGATTAACATTAATTTTCTACATTCTGGACCAGCGGCTCCATAATCCAAATTTATTACTTCAGGTACGGCGATGCTTTCGCAACTTTCAAATCACAGTGTTGCGTACCACTTTGACTAGATTACATAGTAGAAACCAGATTACAGGTTTGGCACGACAATTTTTTGATACGCGGTAATATGCGGCGACGCGCATTCCCCAGCACAAAGTAGATCAATAAGGTCCATCGAGCAACATTCTTCGGGGCAAGTGGTGTCGCAAGCAAGGCCGTCGTCGTACGGGTAATTGTAGTCGTTCCGATAAGGAATAGGTGCACGCGGCTATCGCAGCCGGCTGTAATTACGCCCAAACTAATTATAACATTACAAGCTTGCCGTTCCTGCGTTGCTCGGCGGCGGACTCCACCGCCGGAGACACCGTCCACTCGTCGACTCGTCAAACGAGTGTTATGCTACCGGTGTTCAGTATTTGACGATCAATTTTATCCAATCGATACTATTAACAATAATATAATTAGATTCCATGAAATTTTATTATTGATCCTCTAAATCAAAATGCCCAATAACGCGACAGAATGAGTAACCAACACCCTTGAATCCCTCAATTAGAACAACGAAAATAAAAAAACATATCTAAAAATGCCTCGGAAAGCATTAGAACACGGATCTCATTCGAATGACTCACATAAGAATGCGAGGCGTGGGGATAGAAATATGAAAACAAAATAAATCGACTATTCAGAATCGTCATTTGCAATGCAATTTTAAATCTAAAATATCGATTTTCTTGTATTTATCTTGCATGATGTAGTAGCGCATGAGTGCGACAGGTCGCAATAATGATTTTTTCCCGCCTCGCAAAACCGGGCCTGACAGAGATGCTCATCACAGACGTTAAAGTGTCGGCACATCGGGGAGCTGCTCCCAGATAAATCAAATTCAGCGCGCGCGCGCGCTCTCTGCCTTAGCACGCGGTGAAACCTGTTCAATTACGAAAGCATTCCTACGGGACTTTTTTTCTATCCTGCACTCTGCGCGGTAGGTGCTTTCAGGTTCTCAAGGTGGTATGGTGTTTAGTACGTGTGACAAAGTCTCACCACTTGGCGCGCGCTTTGCATTTACCTAAGGATCGAATCGCGTCCAAGGTACAATCGTGTTCAGCTTAAGTTAAGCTGAGCCAATAACTCGAGTTAGATTAACCCTTCAATCCGTAACTGCTGATAATGAGCGTCCGGTTTTCATTGTAAAAGCGTGGAGCTTGCTGTCTTAGCAATTAAGTGACTTGCTGTTTAAGCATCTATCGAATTACGACTGTTGGGGTTTCGTCTCTTGACAAGCGACTCAACTCCTCCCTTTTTATTTAGTTCCAAATTCGTTGTCCTGGTTCGCCCATTTTCTTTTTGCTTTTAAATTATATTTCTACTTGGAAGACAAAGTATTGCTCGGTAAAATTCAATTTTATTATTAGTAGCTTAATAATTTAGAGGAATCAATTTGGGTATTCTTAAGCATCAATGTTTTCTCACCAAAAAATTTTAGATTAGCCAAGTTTTGAAAATCAAATTTACACATAGAAAATTGGCTTGTGTTTCTGTGGAATCTTGCTTATAAGCTGAACCTTTCACTTGGAAAAAATTAAATATAATAAGTCGCAATTCTTCGGGTTAAAATTCAGAGTAGAGTCACTGGCTGACACGAATAGATCGATTCCGACGAAGTCGACGCAGAAGAAGTGCGACTAATGGGAAAACGGGGCGGCCAAGAACGGTCTTCTCTCCTCTTTCCCTCGTTGGAATTTACCATGACACAGTTGTCGCGCTACTATTATTATCCTGTGATTTAAGGCGCAAGTAGGCGATGACGCCGGCAAACGCCACGATCTACTGCTATTTTGTACGCGGCACGACTTTTCCTAGAAGGAACGCGCGTCCGTTTGGAAAGCCCCTACTACCATCATCCCTTCCCTTCCCTTTCCGTTCCCCACTCTCTTTCACCCGGTCATTCAGTTGACCATGACGCAAAAAGCCATGCCATGCCGCACATACTACGCATTTCCCACTTCTTAGGAATCCCTTTCGCTAGGAAAGCGCTCGCGTGGAAAATGGCTTTACCCGCAAAATCTCCTGGATTCCACTGGGATTGTTTTCACTTCTTTGTTCAATTACACGCCAGGCTTTATTACTGTTGAATCCCGGTAATGAATTGCTTAATTCCCACCAATAATTTCGCCAAAACAATGCTTTCCAGATTTTTGTTTTTCTTTTGAGTTGGTTGGAGTCTTTAGTGTTATTTTCTAATTCCTTTTTATGTATTCTTTTCTTTGTCAATTACTCCGATATCGAAGTTGCACACTTGAGAATCGATATCAACTCACCTGTGTACAAAACATTAGAGACTCTCTTATATAATCCAACAACAATCAACTTGACGATGCGCAAGTTCAGTTACACTTGGCCTGGTCTTTAATCGATTGTCACGAGTGTCTCGGAGTGCTTATCGACGAAGCGCAAAATAAAAGTCTGCCAAGGGAAGGGTTCGCGCCGGCTGGAAAGTTTCGGTCCCGCATTCAAGCGATTCAAGGCTAGCACCACCACTACCACCACGTCATATCCATCTAATTACGGCCCGCTTAACATATAACGCTTCGCCGGTGAGTCAGCTGTTGACGTTTCTTCAAACGTTTTCGTTATATATACATATATGTATGCGTACGACCCTCTCCACATGTCAGGCTTCTCCCACAGTCTTTTCCTTAGTTAACACTTGTCCCTTTCACACCCTTAAAGGGCCCATCCGTTACCATCTTAGGAAGTAAAGTGAATAAAAATGTGCAAAGTACTAGAATCAATATTAGAATTATCTTTCTTCATTCTCGAATCTTTAAACATATATAAATCATTTAAGTTAACAATGAGTCAACTAGGAGTTTTAATAAACCGATTGATCTTGCTGGAATAACGTAAAAATGCAAAAAAAATCGAATTCGCTTGATTCGAGAACTGATTTTTCATTTAAAAATCTAAAAAACTGTTTTGCACTGTGTAATACCATGTCGAAGAATTAGCTGTTGCTTGCTTTACCGGGAACTTTTCCTGCGGCAGCGCAAGGGTTGGATCACTGTGACATGAAGGTTTACACCTCGCACAATAGATAATCCGCAGCACGTGTCTAGGCTAATTGCAAGTGGTGCGGGCGTGGCGTGGCAAGGCACGGAGTGGTTCTCGATTCAGAAAAAGGAGAGCGACAATTGAAAGCCTGGTGGCAAAATCGGTGCCAGAGCGGCGCGCCTTGGGAGAGCGCGCTCGCGCGCACTCTCGTTAATAGTTGTTATCGCTGTGTCAATAGCGGGCCGGAAATGTGTTATGTGAGAAAACGATACGTGCGTGAAGTCGAGCGAAGCCTCGCGCCGTCACGTGCTCCTCGCGTACTCGCACCGGTGTTTACAACGCCGTGTACCCACACTTATCCCACATACCCCGGGGGTAATGACACTTTTTCAATCGGCTGATAATCATCCGCCGTAACACTCGAGTAATGACGGTGTAGATACTTGGCCGCGGGTATTATTCGAGAGACGCTCTTGAACCAACCTACTGGCGAGTTGGCTCCTTTTGTAATCCGCAGTTTAGACTTGTGCAAAATCAAGTTTATAATTGAATAGAATGCGTGTAACAGTATGAATTTGAAAATTCAGTATGAATTTTGTTATTATTTCTTTCCATCGGTTTTTCTGATGATTTGTATAAATATCCGCGGTCTATTAATGATCATAGGATCTATTAATGATCATAGAAAGATCGCTGAAAATTTGGTTGTTCATCGGCCATTCACCCAAAATAAATTACTGCTTCTTCTGAATAAACTAAATTTGGAAATAGGAAATTTGTTATGAATTTATATAAAAATACAGAATAAATGTTGAGTCATTGTAATTCACTTTTGAATGTGATTTCTGCTAAAGCTTGCAGATGACGCAAGGAGTCGCCGCGTTTTCAAGAAAAAGCTGTAATTACTATTCAGTGGCGCACGTTTTTCCGAGAGGAAATGTCAGGGCGCCTGACAGACAGCTGTGGCGCTCGTTCTTAACGGTAGTGGTGATAAGGGGTCCAAGCACGATCCCAGCACCGGCGGCTTATCGCCGCTTTATCGTTATCTCAGCAAGTTATGAATGGGCGGCATCGAGCGTATTCGACCACCGACACTTTTTTAAATACCGCCGCCACATACTGCTCGCCGTCTCGCTCGTTCATTTCTTACTAGAACGAGAACGGACTCGAGCGGCTGGACAATGTTCTAAATTGTCGCGACGTATAATTACCACTTCTGATAGAACTTTTATTATAGAAAAATCTATGATTTAATTGGTAGCAATTTTTGCTGTGCGAACCGGTTGCGACCCAGACAATCTATTTGCCTAAGTGAAGGGAGATACTGAAGTGGATACTAAAGTAATAATTTGGTATCAATACTTAATCCGCAGCCTGTAGAATGAGACTAGCAATGGTCTCGGAATAATAGAAACCGACTGGCGATTCTGATTCAAGAGTGTTTAAAACGTTCGGAGAAGTTGCGAGTGGCAACATAAATTCCGTTTTAACGTAAGCAATCGACGCAAAATATGATGCTGTTGAAATAAACCCGTTTACAACGATATAAACTGGTAGCAACCTCCGTGACTTCGAAAGTTGGATTTCCACGATTTTTCGCGCACCAGTTCCACTGGCGGATCGGCCGTTACAAGACAGGTTCTTCGGGAAGGTCCAACTAAATCTTGCTGTCTGGTTGCAGGCAGTTTATGCTTTGCACTAATGCGTGTTCTCCTTTCCAGGAGATCCCTCGAGCTATCTCATAGACATTCCCCATACAATTTACATATGTAGATAACAAACTCATCGCTTTGCACACTTTTCCCTGGAAAGATGCATAGATTGTACTGCTCCAATTAGAATTCAAGCGCCAGACGCTTTTGCGATGATCTTATCTGGAGTTTTAAAAAAGTTCTGACTTTCAAATTAGTTCGAATGGAAAAGCCATACAGGGTGTTCCAACAATGTGGTAATTTACTGTAGTGCCTGATAAGCTATAATCATCTTGTTAGGAGTTAAAGAGAAGGGCTACGGCTATGTTAGAAATTCGCACAAATTCCGTTAAAAAGCTCTGATTCCACCTGCCTCAGAGTTCTTCCATATTGACACGAAATTATCATGATTTTTTTCCAAAAGGAAGCTGAAATCAGCATCTTGAAAATAGCCATCGCCTTCCGCGTCTCATTCAGATGGCATTAATCATAATCCCGACACTTTTAGAACACCCGCCTATTAAACCCGGATTCGCTAAGTTTTCGAAAAACGTGGTCCACGTGCATAATCTATTTTGAGCGTACCAAATCCCTTTGGTGTCCAAATATTAAGGGCAGCACTCAGCATACACTTTCCGAGTGAGGTCAGTGGGAATGTGGGTGAACGGCCTATTTCAGTCGAGGGTATGCACGGAGTTTGACGCCAGCCCGCATTAAGACTGCATTCGACGGTATAGGATGTATGCACTCTCCACCGCAGAACACTGCGCAAAAAGGCGGAAAGAGCACCGGAGTACTGAATGCGACGGTTTTAGATTGAAATCTATTTTCAACCGGCCACATATTGGTGACATGCATTTACTGTAGTGCCGGATCAATGATCTTGAGCCAGTGAATATAGTGCCCGCATGATCTACGAAATCAGCACTAAAATTAAATGACCAACCGTCAGCCATGTTCTCATAATCTCAAACCTTAACTTTTGCAGTTAATTAACATGTTGGAGTAATCACAGCAGTCGTAAACTCTAACTATCGTCAGCTGTGCAAAACGAACTCATTTTAGAGACTTACTTCGAGTATCCCGCGTGTTTACTCGTACGCACTCGGTCCATTTACATGTCAAATAAATTCATAAGTCAATCATTATTTTCATAATATTTTACGTGGATGGAGTTTTAACCAGCCACAATAATATAGAACAGCATTTATCAAAGTCTCTTGCTGCCCAATCTTAATAGAACATTAACACGGGTGATTTGACCATTTACGATGTATGTAATTAATTCTCCTATCACTTCCGTTCACTGGAAGGAAGCGCTTCCTTCCGACGGTGTTTCCCGTTAGCCGGCGCTTCGATCAGGCTTCCTGAAAGAACAGCACGGCCAGCGTCCTTTAAGGCGCTGCTCCTTTTACCGGCACCATTATTTTCCTGAACCGTTGAAAGGAGTATGACTCGATGGATCCCCTGAATGACAAAACTCCCTCGCCGATATAAATGGTGCGCGTGTGTTCCTGTCCTTTCTAGTGCCGGTCTAGCGGAGTGCGTTGTCACTCGACGCCTGTAAATAGCGGCCGGTGGAATCGATCAGCTGAGTTTATTGCTTTCGCGAACGGAATTGCTGCGATTCGTCTTCCGTCGGGATTCAATGGCGAACTCGAGAAGTCTGCTAGGATAGTGATTGCATTGAAATAAGAGCCTGAGCGGCGCATGTAACTTTTGTGGCAAACAAATTGATCTGGCTTGCGTGGGAATTAATTGTCAGTGTTCGAAGAACGTGAAATTAGAACTATTCGAAGGAAAGTCTTTTACTTGAAGTTGAAATATTAGCATATTCATTGTTATTACTTTAAAGCGTGAAGTTAGACTTATATTCAAGACCAAGACTCATGTTATTTGCAATAGATTACAGCAAAATATAATGATTTTTTCATATAATGAAAAAAATTCATATAATAACATTTTATCATATAACGAATTGATCGCATAGATCTCGAGAATGGCACAATTTCCCACGTTAATTTTAAAACGCATTTAATATTCAGTTTTAAGTGTTCGCGTTCGAGTGCTAAATCACTACTTCCCCGGGGCGACCCGGCGAACAAAGTTGAATCGTCGATTTCACAAACTTACTCTCCCCGTGAGCTTGCTCGATTTGGTTCACAAGTCCCCAGTCGACTTTGGAGCGACGGGCGAGTGGCGATATGAATATTCCAATAACCCATTAGAATTCCTTTGCACCATCGATCAGGCTACTGCGCATTTAAAGACCCTGGGGAGCTTCGCTTGTCCGAGTTGAAGGCGATATTACGTTAAAGCACTGAGAGGACATCCAGCTTGCGGAATCCGGATAAGAGGAGGTTGATAAATGTTGCGAAATAATTGGCATCGTGTCGCAGTATACGCAAGGTCATTCCTGCGGGGTATGATGACCTGATGTGGCGAAGGAAAAGGATGGAAGGCACCGCGCACTACAGCTTTCCTTTCATGTTGTTTTGACCTTTAGTTGTGCCAGTCTCGTGCCTCCCCCTGATTGTTTACATGAAGATTGAAAATATTCTTGAAGTTAATATTAGTTGCAGTCCGCCTTTCCATTAGAAGTTAGTTTTACTGACCTTTAATCGTGCTAGTTTCGAAGCTCTTTCTGATCGTTATTCGATTCTTTATATGTGGAATGAAGATATTCTTGAAGCAAATATTGGTTGCAGTCCCCCTTTCCATTTGAAGTTACTTTTACTGACCTTTAATCGTGCTAGTTTCGAACCCCTTCTTGAATGTTGTTCTATCGTCATCCGAATGTTTACACGACCAATGAAGATATTTACTTTACAACCGAAGTCAACATCGGTTGAAGGCTGCTTTTTTTGTTTTCATTCAAAGGTTATTTTCCTGACCTTTAATCGCGCTGGTCTCGACCCATTCTTCAATTGTTATCCGACTGCTTATACGACGACTGAAAATATTCACTTCAGAATTGAACAGCCGGTTCATTCAACGCAGTTGTTCGCCAATTTGACAATTATATTTATGAAAGCTTGAAAGCGGAACGCAGACCAGCAACCCCCTTATTTCTCCACGCGCCCGTGGTCAGATTGGTTTCTGGGCGCGCGGCTCGCCAAGGAGGTCCAGAATTTGAAAGGAATTAGAGCAGCGTGGCTCGGGCGAAAAGCGAGTTGACAAGCCGAATTGTTTCACGACGTATAAATAGGCCGGTGGCGCACGTAATAGGTCAAGTGGGCGATTAGTTCCACGGCTCTGATAATTATAGTCCCCGACGACACCGGCGACGAGAAATACGAAGGCGGCGGTCCCGGCTCTCCTCGATGGGGCCACCATAAATTACGTATTTCCACGTAGTACACGATACGACTTCATTAAGCGCGCCGTCTTCCTGCTTTTTCTTATTCTCGCGTTCACCTCTAGCTGGGAGCTATCTGTAATTGTATCAACTGGTCCAATCCCATTTTGTCACGATCTTTCGCTTTTCTGTCACTTGATTGTTGGATCATTGGTTACTCTAGACTTCTTAGTTACTTTTCTATTGCATAAACATTTTATGGTATAGTTCTAGTTTTGTATTTGCACATAAAACTCAACTTATTTCATTCCCTTCTTTATTCAACTCTTAATATATTCAGTGTCCTTGCTGTTGATTATTCTGTATTGTTATCTATGCAGTTTGTATTGAACTTTTAATCCCAACAGGGCGAGTCAATTATTAATTATTTTATTCAAATTACTATGCAGGGAAGCACCTTGTTTTCATAATTTTTATTACTCCCCTGCGCATTCTGTAGATTGTCCAGAATCCAAGCGCGCGCGCCCTTTTTGCAGAAGTCTGCGCCGCCTCGCACTTGTGTATTCAGCGGCATTTGATAAACAGAACACGTTATAAAGCGTATCATACTACACCGGCACTAAAGAGCTTGATTTATCGTTAATACTAACATTCGGCCGATTCAGCTATAATTGCTCGGTAATTACAGCGGCATTGGGCTCGTAAAGAGTGTTCACACGAAAAAAATGGTGGAGAAAGACGGAGAGTGCATTAATTAAGCGCGCGAGATGGTGCGGATTGCTAACGTGAGAACGGATATGCGTTTGATTGCAGATGAGGGGACCGACGGGCCGAAATTATGAAGGCGAGAAAGTTCTTCGTCTTCAACAAGAAGCTTCTCTGAGCACGGCCACCACTTGAACCTGAGTGCATCCTGTACACGACATCAGGGGACTTGGGAGTAACGAGTAGCCGGAGAGGTCCGTTGTCGAAAGGACATCGCCAGAAGCAGCGCAGAAGGAACTGGTCCACCACGCGCCGCTTGGTCTGGGCCAAGGTCCAGCGGCCGACTGCTGCGCACTAGCAAACACACCGAGCCACACACACGCGCCCAGTCTTACGAAACCATACCGGAAATTCCTCTCGCGTGGGGTACGGTACCGAGGGGGCACACACGCACTTGGTACCTGGAGAGAATTCCTCCGCGGAGAAAGCTGCCCGCCGGTGTTTACACAAGCCGCCGTTAATCGGGAGCACCGATAACGATCTAATTACTTAAAGGGCCCCCGAGCCGATGGGAACTCCCCCGAGGATACTTAAGAAACTGATAACCGAGACTGATCCACTTCCGCCCTGAGCAAGACAATGGAATCCTGCAAAGGACGATTCTACTTAAAAGCGGAGGATCCGACGACCCTTTGAAAGGGCGGCTGATCGAGAACGGCAGGCAAGGAGAGTGATTGTCAGTGGAGATCATCGCTGAGTTACTTACTCGACGGCGGCTCGCGCGGATTCCCGGCGAAGGACGAAAGAGAAAGAGGCGCGAAGATATTTGAGGTTCGCCGTGGATGTTATTGAGGTCAAATCGCAGTTCATGGTCCACGGTGCTGCGTCGCGGCGGCTAGCTCGTGAGGAAAGCCACGAAAGGTCTCCGGGCGAAGTGAGAAACAGCTTTTCGAGATCAAAGGGGGACGGCGCCGGCGAACGAGGCACCGGGTGTCCATGGTCGGGTTTCTCAGGGGCCTTGCACCTCCAAGGGAGCGCCCAGCGTAGGTCTTCCAACTGGAATCCACATCGGCCCTCCACCCATCCCAGCCTCATCGCTTCTACGCCCCAGTAGAAACGGTACGAAGGTACATTGTTCTCTCTCAGGCGCATTAACCGGGGTCAGCTCGAGCCGGCGGCGGGTGCTTTAAATTCGCGCGAACCGTCGCTATTGATAATTCAATTACGATCCGAGCCCGATTGAATCAGCTCTTTAAACTTGCTCAATTAAAGTCCAAGGTGCATCGACTCCCGCCGGGGCAGTTGAACCTGGAGGATATGCGACCAGAGAGCGGGCTCTCTGCCATTGCTTGTTTTGGTTTGTTCTTGCTAATTGCAAGGAGTTGCATGTCATCGGGCAGTTGCAGGCAGTTGCAGGCAGTTCTCAGCGGGAAGTAACGGGCAATTGCAATCGGGTTCTAATGAACACTACCGAGTTGACAAGGGTGGTTTCCAGTCTTTTTGACTTTCATTGACAGTTTAATAATGTTAATAGCAGAACTGCTCGAGGGAAAAGAGCAATCAAAGACTTACTTTACAGAGCTAGTAAAATACCGACGTGCAACTAAAATCCCGATCGGCAGCGGATGAAACTTCAATTAGTCGACTCCACTGTTGAAAAACAACACGGGCTTACGCGCTCCTCTCCCGAAACACTGGGCAGCGTAGCGTAAAGGAAAACTAGCCGGAGGCGATTGGCGCTCGCGCGCGGCGCCAATTAGCGGCTCGTTGGCATCGATTTTTCCGGCGTCGACGTCGATTGGCGAGCGGGCGAGCGAGTGGCCAGTTAATCGAAGCATGTTGCGAGGTCAAAGACGTGTGACGGCAGTTGGGAGCGGGCGAGCAGGGCATAGGCGTTTAGGGGTCGCTGACTGGAGGAGCGAGGATCGATCGATCGTAGCGATTAATCGCGCGTGACGCTAGCCGCGTAGGCGTCTTCCCTCCTTGGACACACTTGCTCGATTAAGGGTGGGGTAATTTCGGCGCCAGTTTGACAATTGATGACATTTACGGTTCCTCGCCGCTCGAGTGCAGTGTGTCGATGAGAGTGGAGCGCAAGACCTACCCGTCGATTAATCGAAGTCTCTTTTGTTGTTACATGATCCTCGATAGTAGTGTCGTGTGACACAGTGTACAAGATAAACCGCGGAAAACTCTTGCTTAAAATTAAAATTGTAACTTGTAATTTTCTTGTCCAAAATATCGTCGTAAGATAATGACTTTCTGACGATTATTGATACTTCAACTTATCTCGACTCTTGAGTGCACCGATTAATTATAGTCTCCATCAAACGCCTAACTGATTAAGTATATGATATAACAGCAGAATTATGTGGCACAATCAAAAGGATAATATGCAGGCTTTTGACAATACTGCTGTCTAAAATTGTCGTTGAAAAAGATTCCAATCGACTTCTCTGTAGTTGATGTTACGATTTGGGGTTTGACAATTGATAAGAATTGACGTTATCTCGACGGTTTAGTGCAGTGTGTCGATGAGAGAGGAGGATGAAGACGGGGTGGTTGCTGCTGCTGATCGCGCTGCTCTGCACCGCGGCCCCGCTGGCGCTCTGCCAGCAGAAGATGTTGCCGAAGTTTGCCGGCCACTTCGCCGACAAGATTCACCACCCTGACAAGAGCCCCAAGGGCAAGTACGACGGGGACTATGCCGGCGGCGCACTCCGTCGGGAAAGGAGCTTCGCCGCCGCAAAGGACAACGACGATCCCAAGCTCTCCCAGGACCTCGCTGCCATCAAGAACAACAGGGCCGCTGAGATCACCAGGTATAAACAATCGATAACATCCTAAATGATTGGAATTGTTTTCCTTAAATACAACCTGACCGAATTCAATGATTTCACCGTGAATTCTATGGAAAAGACTATAAATAGATTGGATGGAATTAAGTGATATTGTTCAGCTTCGATTTCTCATTTGGGATTAATCACGTGTGACAGGTCAATCACGAGCAGCGGCAAGTTCGTCCAACCCGATCGGTTGCCGAACTCATCAAAGCCACGTCTGAGGCCTCACGAAAGACCGCGTCAGATGGGTTACAAGAGTTTCAACATTTCCATAGGCGATGGAATTTGCAAGGGCGTCGACATTAGGAACAACGTGTTGAACTTCGCTATAATGCGAGAATGCCGAGTGATCGAGGGCTCCCTGCAAATTGTCCTCATCGAGAACAGTTCCGAGGAAGACTTCCAAAACATCACTTTCCCGAAGCTTAACGAAATCACGGGCTACCTCTTGCTGTACCGAGTGAATGGCCTGAAAAGCCTCAGTAATCTCTTTCCGAATCTCGAAGTCATCAGAGGAAATGTCCTTCTCACCGACTATGCCTTGATCATCTACGAAATGCAAAGCTTGCAAGAGGTATATGCATATTTATGATTTTGCATTGCCAACATTCCGTAATTACAGTTTATTTGTCTTTCTTATTGTTAGCTCGTTCTATATTTGAGTTGGCACGAACGGTTAAACAAAAGTATCAAATGTTTAATGATGTCAAACAGAAAAGCTGCAATACTCATCCACTGGTACAGCTTTCCTGGGAATTAATTATTTCCGAAATACCACCAAGATTTGAAATTAGAGTTACAATTAACCTGTGACATTTTATCGATGACTACTTGCTAAATCATGCATCTGACCAGATGAACCAGACGAAAGATGTTTTTCGAGTTACATAACAAACTATTCGGTAATTTCACCAATGATTCCCACGCCAAATCAAGGCAGTTGGTCCGGAGCTTCGTTCCCAATTTGCCCGGAGCCAGTTGACCGCGGGGTCAAGTGACGTTAATCAGTCAATCGAATTAACCAGTCATTCGGCCTTTGACTGGCAACGCCGCGTTTAATCGTCGCTATCCATTTCTACGTAGGTTGGCTTGAAAAAGCTCACGAAAATCTCGAGGGGCGGTGTGCGCATCGAGAAGAACCCGTCGCTCTGCTACACCACCACCATGAATTGGAACCTCATTGTACCAGCGGGAGAGTACGTCATCAAGGATAATCGCGAGGAGGCTTCGTGCCCAGGTAACAATCGCACAGTCGCATGTCTTCTTAGCTTGAGAAGGAAATTTCACATGGTACTTCTCGTAAAACCATTTCTTTAGCTTCTACATTTACTAGACTTTTCGCAGATAATTTCAAAAAGCTTTTTTTAAGTGGAAAGAGTAAAAATAGATAGTAGTATTTACAGCTGTTTTTTAATGAAATAGTAACATATAGTAGCCATAGTATGTATTATAGTAGTTATAATACATTTTTATCTTGAATGAAATGGCAGGTAGTCCGAGGGCTGAGTAAATTCGTATCAATACGGTTAAAATCTTTTGTTGCAGGATGTTCGCATTGTCCATCGGGCTATTGTTGGACGGCACACCACTGCCAAAGGATCGAGAAACCAGATTGTCACGAGCAGTGTCTGGGCGAATGTAAGGGACCGTCGGATAGCGAGTGTTACGTCTGCAAACATTATCGACACGAAGGGAAATGCGTCGAGAAATGTCCTAGTCATCTGTGAGTGGTTATTCAAGGCTTCCATAATTAGGTATGCCGTTGTTGACAATACCAGCAGGAATGATCGGTCTTTCTTTCGTGTAGATACACCTACCTATCGAGGCGATGCATTACGAACCACCAATGTTTAGGATTGAATCCAGTTAGAAGAACCCCTGCGATAGAAGAAGAACAGATCTGGCGACCGTTCAATGGTACCTGTAAAACACAGTGCCCCGATGGCTACGAGGACGCAATGGAAAACAACGTAGGCATTTTCGAATTTATTCCGAATCTCGTAAAGGTACACTTAAGGACGATTTTTAAAACTATTTTGATTTGGTTCGTATGCACAGGTGACCATTTGCCGACTCTGTCAGGCTCATTGTCGGAAAATCAAGCGTGGTAAAATAATACGGCATATATCGGACGCCCAAGAATACCGTGGCGTCAAGGTGGTGAAAGGTGCTCTCGAATTTCAAATACGCAACGGGAATCCGAACATTATGAATGAACTCAGTGACGCGTTCGGCCTAATAGAAGAGATCACCGAATACGTGAAAGTCAAGCATTCCTTTCCTATAACATCGCTGGCGTTCTTCAAGAAACTGAAGGTTATCAGGGGCACAAAGTTGGATAAAAACAATGCTAGTCTGTCGGTCCTTGATAACCCGAACCTGTCGTCCTTGTTTCCGCCCTCGCAGCAAATCAAGATAGAGAACGGTAGATTTTTTTTTCACTATAATCCCAAGCTATGTTTGTCGAAGATCGAGGAGCTCGGACGAATGACAAACATCGTGAACTTCACGGACCTCGAAGTACAGCCCGAATCGAATGGCGAGAAGGTGGCCTGCAATGTTGTCAACATAAACATCACCGTGCGCGACAAGGGTCCGGATTATGCGGATTTGGTTTGGGACAGCTACGAACCGCCGAAGGGCCAGGACTTGCTCAGTTATCTCCTCAATTATATCGAGACTAATAACGAGAACATAACGTACGAGGCGAACGCCTGCGGCAACAACACGTGGCAGGTACTCGACGTAGATATTCCTCGTGACAACTCGACTGTTTCGAAACACATCACGAATCTGAAGCCTCACGCGATGTATGCCGCTTACGTAAAGACATTCATGGCGAGAAATAAGAATTTTATAAACCCCGTTGGCCAGTCTGAGATCATCTTCTTCAGAACCAAGAGCACGATACCATCGCCGCCGGTGAACGTGGTTACAAGTTCACTTAGTGATTCGAAAATTTCATTAACGTGGGATCCCCCGTTCTATCCGAACGGTCCTATAGGATATTACATGATATCCAGCACACCGATGCCGGAGGATCTGGAGCATATATCCATGCGCGACTACTGTTTGAATACTTTGGACAAAGTGGCCGAGGATTATGACATTCATCGGGACGTAATTATAAAACCCCCAAAAGTAAGTTCTACTTCTTGCTGCTCGAAGGATAGCAACCCCTCATTTAGTGTAGCCTCGAGAAGATTCGAGATATTTTGTTACAAGAATACCACCCTCACTCACATATCTCCCGGCTGGAAAGATCACTGCGTTGATAACAACTACAATTCAGACGATAATCAGTTCTACGAAATGACCGATAATTTGTCCAAGCTGGGGCAACGTCCCGAAGATCCCTCGAAAACGGAACTTCTGAAATATGACGATCATCGCTTTGACAAGAGAACAGTTATGCATAATATTAGTGGCGATAGTGATTCGTATGTTTTGAAGGACCTGCGCCACTATACTCGTTACATCGTGACGATAGCGGCCTGCGGTGTGAAAGTAGACAACTCGCACATGTGTTCGTCCATCCAGTATTCGACCAGTAGGACAAAGGCGCGCAACGACGCCGACAACATTGGGAATGTGAATGTTGACGTCACTAATAATACTATTGTAGAGATAACTTGGGAGCCAGTCAGAGATCCTAATGCGCTGACTGTTACGTATACGATAGAATATACGAACATTAATCTGAAAGACGCGAAGCGAGTCACTAAGTGCATTCCAAGCGAACACAAAGGGAAGCTGAATACTTATTTCATTAGGATCTCCACCCCAGGAAAGTACAGTCTAAGGATGCGCTCGACATCTTTGGCGGGAGATGGTGCTTTCACGGAACTGATCTATTTTTCTACGGACCCTTCTGATCACGGCCCAATCACCGTGATATCTTTGCTTACACTCGCTGTTCTCACCGCGTCCTTCATCGTATTGTATCTTTTCTTCCGCAATCATCAGAAGAAGAGACAAGAGAGACTGATAGCCAGCGTGAACCCGGATTACGTAGAAACTAAGTATATCATCGATGGATGGGAAGTGCCGCGGGATAGCGTCGAGATAGTGGAGGAGTTTGGTCTAGGGAATTTCGGAATGGTCTATCGTGGCATCTACGATCGCACCACGCCAGTGGCCATAAAGACCATCGCGGAGGATGCCAGCCAAAGGACCAAGAACGAGTTCCTCAACGAGGCTTCCGTCATGAAGAACTTCTCGACGTTCCATATTATCAAACTTCTGGGCGTGGTGTCTACTGAGAACCCGCCGTTCGTCATCATGGAACTCATGGAGAATGGCGATCTAAAGTCGTACCTGAGGAGCATACGAGATACACACTTGGTCCCAGATGCCATGCGGATAACTCGAATGGCGGCAGAAATAGCAGATGGAATGGCATATTTAGAATCAAAGAAGTACGTGCATCGCGATCTCGCCGCCAGGAATTGCATGGTTTCAAAGGACTTGGTCTGTAAGATAGGTGACTTCGGGATGGCCAGGGATATTTATGAAACGGATTATTACAAGATTGGAAGGAAGGGACTGCTACCGATAAGGTGGATGGCACCTGAGAACCTCGCAGATGGAGTGTTCACGTCGGATTCCGACGTTTGGTCGTTCGGCGTCGTTCTCTATGAGATACTGACCCTCGCAGAGATACCCTATCAAGGTCTCGCAAACTCGGAGGTACTCAGTTACGTCTTGCGTAAAGGAACCCTGAACATACCGCCAGATTGCCCGGTGCGCATTCAAAAGATGATGGAGAAGTGCTTCAAGTGGCGACCGAGTGAGCGTCCAACCTTTATGGAGATAGTTACCGAACTCGAGCCCTTCCTCGGCCAGGACTTCTGCGAGAGGTCCTTCTACCATTCCGCGGAAGGTGTGGAGAGCCGAAATTCGGGAATCAAGAAACCCTATCACCCAGCGGCGCCCACAAGGCTCCACTGGGGCAACCACTGGGGCAATGAGTCCGCCCGGTGGGTCAAAGATTGTGAGGATCATCACGTGACGCTTCTCGATCAAACCAAGGCTGGCACCAGCCGAGCGCGGATATTCAAGAACGGATTCCAGTCCTTCGGTAACGTAACTTTAGAAGATGTGCCTCTTGATTGACCAGATCGAGCTTCGTAGAGGCAACATGCCGCGTAGACTTTCAATGACGGGAAGCTGGATGAAAACACTTGGAGGTGTATTGTACAAACGATACTCAGGGCAATATGCGAATAGTCCAGCGAGTACATGGAGCTCCCTAGCATTCTGAATGCATGGCCAAGTATGTATTCCGGAAGGAAGTTCAAATCTAGAACGACCTTTCCCTTCTTTTAATTGGATCTGCAATTTTCATTGGATTTTAATTTCATGGCATAACGTTGCAATTCTGTACTCGCTGGACCGACAAAGATCTGGATAGTGACAGTCCACAAATGTCCATATTCCACCATATTCGTCTCTTTGCATGCATTGAGTGTCTAATCGAGGATTATCCTATTGAATACGTAGGCGCCCGTTAAGCCCTTAAAGTTACTAAATGTAAGCACAGGTCAACCTGGCCACGGTTGCCAGGGTCCTCCTATATTTTCAACCAAAACTCCATAGCTCCTTCGCCATGCAAGTCGACGAACTATTCATTCCTTGAAAGGATCACTTGCCTTCTGTCCTTTTCTCGCGAGTCAGCTAGTAGTATAACAGTCCCCTTACGTTAGCAGCGCAACACCTACCCATTGAATTAATCATAGTCTCTACCAAACAAAGAACTGATTAAGTATATGATGTATAATAGCAGAATTGTGTACCATATTGGACAGGATCGTATGCAGGACTCGTAGAAAACTCTTGTTTCCCATTGTTGTTGTAAAAAGATTTCAATCGGCTAGTCGACTTCTCAAGATCATCTTACAAAGATTGGCTATCCGGATCCGTTTGACAAAGAGTCTGCGGAGAGAACTATCCTTGAGAATCCTTGAGAATAGTCCTCTCCGACGAGAATCAAGTGTTAAACGATTTCTGGCTACATCTACCTGGACACAGATCTGGAATTGTACAGTGACGAATGATCGATGTGCCGATGTGCGCGAATCTACATACCACAGTTCCTTACTACACCCATGTAACCCATGCGAAATTTATACTCGCTCTTGTACATAACTTAGCACGTAACGAAGCCGTTTCAGACAGGCCCACGAATCGATGCAATAATCGCAATACGAGCGCAGTCCAATTACAATGCAGGCGAACTGAGAGAGTTAGCAATTTCCCTGTGCAGAGCGTTGCAGGTATACTTGCAATAAGCACGGCAATCTTCGCAATAACTATCGATAAGAAGATACCCAGACCCACTGGTGGCCCATTTAACTATTTTTTGAATTTCTCGGTGGTACTTGATAAAAGATGGATACGATTATTCATAGGCGCATCCTTTAATGTAACTCTTTCAAAATTCGAATTTCGCCAGCTTGAGTCAGCAATCCTTTGACTATCGAATATTTGAATTGATACAGTTCAAAAGGTCGAATTCCAAATACTCTGGTCAAGAAAGAAAACTGGGAGTGTAATGTATGGAGCCGATGCCTTGATCCTGAAAGCAATGTAGTACGTTACTCTATTAATAGCGACGACTCTTAACAGGAATATATTTTTCGACAATAGTTCATGTATATACTTGGCCTCACCATATATACTTGCCATCGCCATACGCTACATATTGGAGTTGAAAACATTTATTTTCGAATTCAAAGTCCAGACTATCTTGGTTGATATAAAACTGAATTCATTGATATCGTCTAAATAAGCAATTGACACCAGAGTTTTTGGAATCCAACCTTCGCCGCCACAGTTGACAAATTTCTTGAGGTTGTTTCCTCATCGAGTACAAAAATTAGAACGCTCTCTACTGATCCAAAACAGTCTCCCAAAGTCTCAAAGAGCAGTGGCTCAATAAGCAGCGATAGTTCTCAGATTTTCTGCGCGAGAAAATCGCTGGGCTGGAAAGTGGAGAAGGCCACAATCCTGTTTACTGTCTCAACATATCCATCAAGGGAACGTACACAATTCCAAAGAGTCGCATCCTTGACGAAGGCGGGCCTAGAATTAGGGGAAGAGAGGAGCGAGCGTGTGCGCATTCTCGCAAACCAAAGCACACCCGACGAATACGTGACACGCAATTGGATGCCGAGTTCATCTTCATTCTTCATAATGTATTGCTCTCAATCCTCCTCTGTAAATACGGGTTACGTAAAAACTAGGACCGCTAGATTCCAGCCAATCAGATGTCCAGCCTAGTCAGTTGATCCATCACGGCAAAGCTCTCCTCGCTGAAGATACCTGTTGGCCGATTCAACTCCTCTGGCGATCTTCGGTGACAAAGTCGGCGCGAATGTGCGAGGACACGTGTCTAGGAATGCGTGGCGAAAGAGAGGCGTCCTAATACGCCTATCACGGCGCGTTCACACCCACTGTTGTACATATTGATACCTAAGGTAATACCACCGTAATTTAAGCGTACATACACACTTGCCCAGGTAGAACTCCGCCGAGGACCTCGTGCGCGGAATGCCCCGCAGAGACATACGTCTAGGAACAATTGATCGAATATTCCTGTTCGTTCACCGACACTTTGCCAAACGAATCGGTTGAATTACCCGGGCTGATTGGAAAATTGAATCAGTGAATGATAAGTTATTTTTAACCGTCTGTTATTCAACGCTTTGAAGTGCTTTGCCGTCTCGTTTCGATTTCGTGTGCCGCGGTTTGTCGATTATCTCTTAATGAAGATTCGGATTGATACTTAACTGTGAAAGAAGTTTTAAATTAATCTCCAAAAATAACTATTGCCGAGCGATTTCAATAACCCTTGTTAAAAGTATTTTACTAAAAAAATAATTTAAACTTTCCACATCAACGTCTATCTCCAAATGTGAGCCGAGACTCGATTGGCAAAGTGTCGATACGGCGACGATCATTTTATCGTAGAAGCGTTTTAAAACAATGAGATTATATCGATCGCGCGCGGCGGCACAAATGCAGAGGTGTTGCGAAATTGGAGCGATGAGGCTGGAAAACAGAGCTTCGTAATTGGACCATTGGTGTTAGCAGGGACGACCAAGAGTAAAGTGTAGAATGCGATGCTAATTTAATATCACATTAGGAATTAAGACGAGTAGAAGTCGTACGATGGCGTTGCAAAGTGAGGGTGCGCAGTCGGGGAGAAAAAGTGTTAGTATTTTTGAGAAACTCTACCCTCGAAGGCAATATGTGAATGGGCATTAAATGTACCCCCGGCTCGAGGCTCGAGCGATGCGAAGAATATTTTTCTGACTGACGAGACACTGTGCATGGACTCGTACAATTGTTAAAGATTAATCCGATAAAGAGAGTTTTAACTGCCAAGGGTCATACGGGGCTAAAGGATGCGCGCAAGGAAGACCGCGTTTTGCCTGGGCAAGGACTACACACCCACGTATATTTATTGTTGCCGCCTAGTGCCTGGAGGCAGGAAATCGTTTCGCGTGCATTTCCCGTTCGCTTTGCGACAATGACTTTTGGACGGACGCGCACCTCGCGAACTCCCAGTGCACCATCGATCGTCGCTCGTCCCGTCCCACCGGCCGAGAATGCATTCACGCGCTCTATTTATTTCCCAAGCTCGATTCGAGCGGAATTCACGCTTGGACTTGCGGGTAACTCTTAAGCAGGGTATAAATCGACTGTAGTTGTAGATCTAGGTTTATCTTAGTCCTTAGAGATATGTTTAAACGGTTCGCCGAGTGGAACGGAGTATTAGGAGGATAGTCCCAATTTCAATTGGCCCCCGATCGCTTGATTCTCGGTCGCAAGTATTTATTTGTTGTACAGTCTACCCTTTAACTTAACTCATCCTATTGGCGCTCGGACGATTGACCGGCTCAAATCAGGGATTCGCACTGCAGGCGTATTGTTAGTTGTTCGTTATTTATTCTCAACTGGCAGGAGCGTTCGGCCAGGAGTTGTTGCGCATAGGGGGAAGTACCAGGGGGCGAGGAGTTACGAAGTGAATGCGCAGCGAACCGAAACTATTAGCAGGCATTTCCTCGGCTGGCTAAGTCAGTAAACAGAGCAAACACTATAAACCCTTAATCGAGAGCTCGTCACGCGATTAACACAGTAAGCTTCGATCTAAGCGATCTAACTGTCCCACTTTTAGTTTACCGGTGATCCCCAAGCGACTCGACCCGGACTACTAATATGCGTCTATTATATCTATCATTTCTGTACATAATATACATATGTATACACCTAGCATGTAGGACTTGCGTATCCAGTTTAATCCAGACCTAACTTATTGCACTACTGTTAAGTTGTTGTATAGTCTGACTCGCAATCCCGCGAGTCCTGACACCGTAACCAGCGTCAGCGAATCGTTCTACTGTAAGTTTTACCGTCGCGGCGGATATTTATTGAATGCGAAGAACGGGACGGCATGCACTCGACGCGAATGCTCTCGATTTATGCGCATGGAAAACGTAATATGTTACAGCACTTGTTTGCCTGATTATTTCAAAGTTACATTGGAAACCGTTCGAAATAGTTAATATGAAACTTGGTAACTTCCTTGAACAGAGAATTGCAAATGTTTAATTTGATTCACAATTTGTTGTAAGTTGTTTGTTGTGTTCAGTAGGATATCATTTATTGTATCATCTCCCGCGTGATTGGGAAGTCGGGATCAGTTGAGTTTAGTGTATGCTCGGCACGTCCTGCGCAGTCAACGCAGAGCTTATCTTTAAACAGCCGGTCTGCGTTGCCTGCGCAGCAATTTAGTTGTTTAAGCGACTAATCCATTAATTAGCCTAAGCGAGACGCGCGTACACTGGTCAAGTACACGGTGGCAACTGGCCGATTTCGTCAAACTGAGAAATTGGCTAATTAAGTTTAAACGAAACTATGAAAGTCTGAAAAACGGGATATTAATTCTAATTACTGTTTTACGATTTCTTACATATTGTTGGCTTGATTCGGTCGCAGCGAGAAACAAATTACTACGTCATTCACTGTTAAATGTAGAAACATAGCACTGAGTTTAAAGAATTTGAATTACGGCAGGCTTTCAATGACGGTAATCGCTCTGCCCGGTTTACTAAACGTGTACAGGAGAACATGGACTGAGACTGAAGACTATAATGTTAATTAGGTATCATCTCGCTCCTTTCACTTGTCCAATCCCATCATTTCCCCTGTTTTTCGTTAAGCGCCCGGAAAGAACTTGGTGAAGCTGCGCGTATTTCTGGTGCTTGATTGAGCAGAGCGCATAACTTACACGGTAATTATTTGTTAGACGGAAGGATGCTAGGGAAGTAAGCTAACTAACTCGCGGCAAAGAGTGATTTACCAGGCACGAAGCGATTTAAATGAAATCTACTTACTCGCTACTCTAACAATAAGTATTGGTTAGGTACTTACACACTGAGTTCGAGTTACTCGCTAACAAGCATTGTCCACCACGTCAGGTACCAAATTCTATCTGGTTCTTTAAATTTAATGAAAAACCATGGTAATTCGACGCTTTAAAGATAAAACCATCCAGTTAACTTTCACCCGCGAATTAGATAGGATGACTCATTCACAGGGAGAATCTCACTAATTTGATATTTCGGTTACAATAATTCGCTATTTGTTGCGCGAACGAGCCTATACTTGGGTGCAAACCTCATACACCTGTCGATTTATTGTCAGTACCGTTTAAAAAAAACGACAGCAACATCGAAACGACAAAATCGCCCGGTGTGTGGTGGACTTGATGCTCATTTGGGACAGGAATAAATTAATGTAAATGCGAGTGTAAATTGTACTCGTCGAGATTCAGTGACTCTATGCAACTCCGTAAAACTTTTCCTCGCTTCAAGTTTCAGGCGATAACTAATTATCCAGAATGAGTGAACGAGTTGCACCCAGGTATAGGATCCGGTAGATAAAATCTTCTTCAACTATCTGCCACTGTTAAGTCCGCTCGCCCGAACATCACGCATACTTCACGGCCGACCTATTTACACTCTACTTACCGCTAATTTATACAACCATTATTTTTATACAATTCTTTTACACGATTGTTTACAATCGATAAGAGGGGAAAGTTTGGGCGAAGCCGGCGATTAAAGAGTGGCAGGTAGGAGACGAGAAGAGTCTGTTTTGGGAAAGCCGAGCGCGCGAAGACACCTCGTCCTTATCTGCGAAGCGTTATTCCTAGTTAATCAAAGAGTAAAGAAAGATCCTGCCCTACTGTGTCTTCCACGAGACAGAAAGATTGAGAGTGTGAGAGAGTACGCGCGTGTATATTGTCGTAAACAAGTTTCGTATTTGTGTACTCGTTCGTACTTCGTTATTTATTGCCGTCGCGTCGCGAGGAGAGACTGATTTAAGAAAGAGCGATCAAGATTGGTGTTAATTTACGAGCAATCGGCCCAAGCTGGATTGGCCGGAATGTTTTTGTCGGTTTAGCGGGGAGTTCACTCGCTCGATGTCTGCCGGCGAATAATGAAGTATGCTTGTGCATCTCTAAGAGTGTAAGCTAAGTTGCTGTTTCTCACGTGAGTAACGAGGCGTATGTGAGAAGGAAAGAAAGTGCGAGCGAGAGAAAGATGACGAGGGTGCATGGAAAACTGATTATTTAATGTTTCTCACCGTCGACCTTCCTATGGCAAATGACGATGTACGCGTACGTGTGTATGTATGAGGGTGAGCGCGCCAGCGCGCGCGTGTTTGTATCATGTTGACATTCTGTAAGATAACGTTAAGCAGTCCACTACTTACAATTAGAGTATCGTTTGGGGAGCTGGCGGATGCTGCGAGAAGGGTGCGCGCGAGAGATTGTCCCATCAAAAGCCCAAAATTATCTTTATGGTTTCAAGAAGCTGATCTGTTTGGATATGAAAAAGCTGAATATTTCTGCATTTTATGACGCGAGTTTCTACGTTTACGTTGTGTTTAAGTTTTCCTGCTACATAATGTTTCCTAATGATAGGTTCGATTTCTTGTGCGCAATACTTCGCCGGCAAGTCGGCGCACCGAATTACACTGGAACTGTACATACTTACAACTGCACTAATTTAGTATTGCCGCTGAGTATTATAACTAGTCACATAAGCCAAAAGTCTGTTACTCTCGCAAAGTTTCTTTTTCTCAGTTTTGTAATAAAGGACGATGATTAAAACCCCTGAACGCGTTTAGTCTTGTTTTCTCCTTAAAATCAACTCAAATTCCAAGCTGTCAAGCTTGAAATATATTTACTAACAATATTTGAAGCATTATTCACGGACTGTCAATTATTAAACTTCGAAGATACAATGTCTTGTCCCGAAACAAGAAAAGGTCTCGAGAGATTTCAACAGACCTCAATTATTGACAATTGATATGACGCACGTGTCTTTAGAAATTTAAATTGGATCAATTGGGAGTTAATTGGTTCAGTTGGAAATTAGTGATTAGCCCTGATAACTGGTAAATCGAAAACCATTCGGTTAATCTAACACGCCGCTTAGGTGCGAACTGTCACAGCTCAGTCGACGTTCGTTCACCAGCAGGAAGGCCGTGCAATTCATAATTACACGTACGAGACGCAAACACAGTTCTCAGGAAAGAAGGTTGCTGGAAAAGTACCCGCGGTCTCCAGATCTGTGATACCTGGCGGTAAAGGAAACTGGTCGGAGTTCGGTAGTGCTTAGCTTGCCTTCTAAGGTACATTAGTCCGCGACACGTGGCCTCACAGTAAGCGCACACCGCGCAATGTCTCCCACTTCTACAGCAGGTAATCCACAGTGTCTACTCTTTCACTTTTCCGATAATGGTCCCACTAATAAATAGAGTTGTCAGGTTTTCTTGTGGCTATGACTTATACGAGCGATACTAACAGTTTTAAGCTTGTCTAATTTGTCAGCCTTCATCTAATTGTAATTAATAGTTTATACAGTGTGGCTTTTTGAATCTCGTCGAAGTAAACATGTCTTTTTATTATTTCATTGAAGTTACTTACATGTTGAAATCAATTGTCGGGTATTGAATAAGTAAAGCACTCAACAGCGTGCAGCATTGTAGTTTTGGTATTTTTGTATTCTCACATCAATTATACAAATGCGGTTTTTGTTATAAATAAAACGCTCCCTATAAGCGCTTGTGCCCAAACTCTTCACGGAAACACCTGACAACTATTTCATCGAGCTCAGCCGTTACTCATGAAAATTCGGCGACTCCGTTAGCCGCGTCAGCATCCTAGGCAAGCGATTTGTCCACCGAGAACTGTAATCACGCAGCATGACGAACGAAGTGCTGTGATGTGTGCGTTCCAGTGGCCGGCGCGCTATGAAATCGAGTTGCATAGTTTCACGCATCGAGCGGCATGATCGAAACACACTAAGCTACGCATTTCAGCCTCTCGTTCTCTCATCTCCTGCATACATCGAATCTCGCTTCTCTCTTTTACATCGCGCCGGTCAGTAGTCTACTTTGTTCCCGCTATCGCGACCTCTCCTTCATCCGGCACTCTATCGCATGCGAGCTCGATTATTGGTAGTGCGGCTAATCGAAAGTATCACGGAAATCAGGAATCCTCGTACAGACATTCTTCTTCATTCTGCTAGATGAACTGATAGATTTACTCTTTTTTCAACTCGGTCCACTGAGTAAAATTCGGTTGGATTTTTAACAAGTCTTTAAATTAATATCAGTGAACAGTGTTGGTGACTTAATACAATATTGACAAATGTATAATTGTGTGCTATGGTAATGAACAATAGCACTTGCAATCTGTTCGCGTTTTGAATTATCGTTATTGCATAATGATTGATAAGCGCGTATGTACTGGCACGCGTGGGAAAACACATTCTGACATGATTTCCATGCGCTAGCAAAAGCTACTTTTATTTTAAAGAAAGCGTAACAAGGTCAAATGGGATTTTTTAATAAAACTCCATTTTTAGTTGTAATGCTAGCAAGCAGTGTATCTATAGCTTTATGGCCAGTCCTTCACAACAACCGCGTCAGATCTCTATCCTTGATAGGCTCTCTCTTTTTGTTTCTCAGCTTCCGAACCGTAACAACGGGATTTTTAGTAGTGCACGTGTCGGTGGCTAGCCAGTTTGTCAAATGTCGTATGTTCCTGTTGTCGTATAACAGCACACGTGTACCCGTGGACGGTGTCAGTACGATTATATCGCGGCCGTGATTGCCAACAATCGTCAACTGGTTCGCGAGCGCGTGCTTTACACATTTCCCTGGCATGAAACCTTCATTATCCAATTAAATTCAATACTGAATATTACTTGCTTGGACACAGCAATGTTGACATCATTCGTTGCATTAAATGCGGCTGTCACCATTTGTGTATTATTATAAACAATCTATACATGATATGTCGTATTAATTTAGTGCAAGCTGTTAACAATTAAAAAATTAAAAACTATAACACGAAACTCTTAATAATGATTCCACAGAAAAGTCATTAAATGGTACAGAAAAAAATTCGAGACGCGCAAGTTCGATTATGTGGCTTGCACTGCAATTATCTAAATCAGAGTTTAGCCGATAAAATCGAAATACAACCGCGATAAAGAACTCCTATGTGTCATGAGTGCCAAATGGCTCTAACAAAGCAATTAATTCCCAGGGACAAACCATACGACTGCAAAGTGAAAGAATGTAACGGAGTGGGTGTTATTGCTTCTCGTTTTATTCGCAATCCTAATCCTGCCAAAGAATGGATCCCCGAACTTTACTGTTCGTAATCCTCGCGTTAGCGAGATATAGTAGCACTTATGCTGCGGCAATTTGCAGTCCTGCGATAAAAGAACGTAAGTGTTTAGATAATATTATGTTGAATAATCAAAGTAAGATCTTTAACTGAGCACAATGTTGCACAGCACAATCGCAAATCGGACTACTCATTTCCCCGATGGTGTCAATCAAAACCATTAACGAGATTGTTATCTATTGGAATGATTTGGATTACCGGCCAAGGGATATCCTGGTACTTTACAAGGAGACGCTCGGGGGTGGATTGAAACCCATTCACTCTGTCGCATTGGAAAGTCCAAGTGGTTCAGAAGCAACCAGGATTCAAGCGGAGTTTATTCCTAGTTCTAATTTGACTTTCGAAAAACAGTGCCTGCGTAAGGACAATTTTATATTTTATGGGTACTTTTAACTGATATCTCATAGATATGTGGGTTAATCATCAATATTGACTGTTAATGTCTGATAATAACGTGGTTTCAGAATACCATGTCGGATGGATTAGAGACGGCGTTGTTCAACAGAAGAACTGCATTAAGACTGAGCCGAATTGGATGCACGATCGAAGGGATTATTTGGAATCATTGATAATGAGCAAAGTGTTTCTGCCAGGTACTCATAATGCGGCGGTTTATGCCATTCGCAAGCGACCCGGTATTGAAAGCTTTATTCAGAAATACGCAGTGACCCAGGTATTCTTAATAAATAATAAATTCACCATTAAAACTTTCAGAACATATACGAATAAAGAATATTTATTTCTAGGATATAGATATTTTGTCCCAATTAATATACGGCGCGCGGTACTTGGATATAAGGGTTGGTTATTACCCTAAAAACGAAAATCTCTGGTTTATAAATCACGGGATTTATCGTTCGGTGCCACTTCAGACAGTAGTGGAACAAGTGAAGACTTTCCTGGACAATACTCAAGAGATTGTCATCTTTGATTTGAAAGAATTTCCAATCGGTAATGCTTTTTGGTTCTCATAATCGCTCTTGGTGTCACACATTTATTTAATCGGGTGTCCCGATAGGTTTCAATAACATATCGGTGCATCGGGAGTTCGCAACGCATCTGAAGGAACAGTTCGCCGAATACCTGTTACCAAAGAACTTCGGCTGGGGGACTACACTAAGGACCATGTGGGCGGCCGGAAAGCGACTGATAATTGGCTACGACAATGGTCAAATAGTTGCTGAATTCGATCACTTGTGGCCACGCGTGAACCAGCAGTGGGGAAATGTTAGGACCATCAAAGATCTATTCGAATATTTGAATCGTATCGAAACCTCCTCTCGAGGGTAAGAATATTTAAAACAAGAATTGTGTGATTTCCTGCCAGAATAGTAAATGAAAATTTCTGAATATAATTAAAATAATTATTTATTTTACCAGGGTAAACCGGCTAGTTCCAAGATCAGCAATGGCAGAGCTCACAGCAAACACAGCGGACGTGATACTAAACCGGTTGGGTGGTCTTCGGCAAATGGCAGAGAACGTTAATCTCAATGTAACTAATTGGTACAGCACTTTATGGCAGGACACTGCTAATATCGTTTCCGTCGACTTCCTTAGGGGGACTGGTATAGTCGAAACTGCCATTAAAGCTAACGATAGAAGAAATTGTATTGCAGACTAAATTAGTCGTATTTAAATGTTTTCAAAACATAAGCTGTCCAAAATGCTGTAATGACAGTACTTGTTTATAATTCACGATACTGTCAATGACAATACTCATGTTCTACGGGCTACCATTATGAAGTGTAATTTCTTTGATACATGGAAGTTGTTATCGATGAAAAACTGGCATAGTCACGTAAGTGACCCATTTTACCCATACCCATTTTTTACCCCAGCGTACAGGCCTTACATAATCAAAATCAACAGAATGTGCCGCTGGGAATTTGTGAAATACATATAATTATATATACGCATAGCACAATGACGGTAGATTCCCATCAGATTGATCAGAAGGATAAACTATGTGGGGTCTACTGTTATTTTTATACTTTGTTAGCAACATGCACGATTGTAATGGTGGAGTTGAATAAAGATGTACTTAATTAATTCAAAACTCGGTTCAAGCTATCTTTTGTTTAATATGGAGGTAAACCCGATTGAAAGTAATTATTTCGGATCACTTAAACTATTGTATCCGCGAGGTAATCGTGTTTTCTTTGTATGCGACAATGAGAGTTCCGCCGGAAGAAGAATAATACCCGATTCCCAAGGTAACTCGGCGAAACTCGGCTGAAATTATCGGTTTTATGTGCTGTATTACGAGATCGGCGACAAGGTCTGGGTTTAGCTCACTGTTCGCGATATACTTTGCTTAGTGCCAGTTGAGTATTGCTCATCATTGCAAACTGATAGTTCCATAGGAACCAATAAGCCCATAATGGGAAACATATTCATTTTTTCGATACTACTGTTGACGATGTCTAGTTTGGTGCCCAGCGAACAGTATCAAGATTTTGGGAACAACCCTTACCAAAGTGAAAACCAGTTATGCGCAAGTGACACGAGATGCGAGTTCCTTCATTACTGCCGGACAGTTTTGAATCTAATGAATCGCCAAGAACTGCCTGTGTACAGGTACCAAGTGAGAAATACGTTTTTCGCAAGATTTATCGTTGAGAATCGGTGAATATACTTTTCCTTACTTTTTCATGGTGCAGACTTCGCCAAGCGATCTGTGGGTATGAAGGAACTAATGTAAAGGTGTGCTGTGATATAAATGGTAATGGTATCCATCCGCCCATTCCTGGGCAGGATGGTGTACCGCAAAGAATTCCTAATTCAGGCGTCGTGTGCGGAAGAAATCCTTCGACCAGACTTGATAGTACACAAACTTCCCCCTTCGTTGCAAGAATTGGTTTCATGAGTTCGTATAAAGTTAGACAGTACTCACTTTATTCAAAGATTCTAGCCAAGTTAAGTTCTTAATTTAGTTTATCATGTTACAGGTAACACGGGAGAGTTAAGGTACCCTTGTAACGGTGTGATTCTAAACGAATGGTCAGTTTTGACAACAGCCTCCTGTGCACTAGCTACATCGGACAATTACAAATTGTAGGTAAAAATAGTATCAAGACTGAAACGATTAATTATTGGAGTAATTATTGGTTCATTTAACAGATATTCAGTGCTAGTTGGCCCATCCAATACTCAAAGTAAACCTGGGTGTGATCCAGTCTGTGGATACGAAGCGCAATGTTATAATGTTTCATGTGTAATCAAGCATCCTGATTATCGTGCTGACTCTTTTACAAACAATATTGCTATTTTGCAATTGGGTCAGCCTATTCAGTTTTCAGGTAAAATCAGGAAATATAGCGGTTTTCGATCAATGTAAAACTGTCACCTTAATTGTTGACAAAGTTACAGCTAATAAGATTCATTCATAAATGTTATATTTCATTGTTTTTTCTTGTATTTACTTGTGGATAGACAAAGCGAATTTGAAGAATTATTACTACTTTCGTCATGATTATTTGAAACAGCTATTCTGTTATTTTGTGTGTAGCCACTGCACAGCCAATATGTTTAACACCAAAAGGAAGATATGTTAATCCCGGAAGTTATGCAAACTTAGTTGGATGGGGGAAATTGTCCAATCAAAGGTCTTCTAGAGTTGTAAACCAACAGGCTCTGAGAATGAAGATTCTATCTGTGCAAGACTGCTCAAGCTACTATAATCAGGGATTTTCAGTTGAACTATGTGCGATTGGAAATGAAATGCCATGCTCTGGATACAGTGGTAGTCCGCTAGTATCAAATTTCGGAGAGTCGAATTACTTGGTAAACTAACTAGATTTTATTTGCAATATTTGTTGTACATATTTACATAAAAATACAAAATTATACACACTCTTTCAGGTGGGTATTCTATCCTACGGCTCCAATTGCGATCCAAGAACAAATTTCCCAACCGCCTTTGTGGATGTCCAGAAATACAGCAAGTGGATCATCGAGAACTGTTCTGGTTTTTAAAAAGGTATCAATGTGAATGTATCTTGAAAAAGATTAAAAGGATGGTTTCCAGTACTCACTGTACATGACTATTGTTTCACCACTGTTATTTGTGCTTGAATATATTCAAGTATTTTCCCCGTGTCATCTCCTTTGCCTCTTCCAATCCCAGCTGATAAGCACTATCATGCAATTTCTTTACTTCCGCTATCAACCCAGCCATTGAGAGATTTCCCAGTTCTGCAATGAAAGATCCACTTACATCCTCTTCACAAGCTTCCTCAAGACAAAAATGCTGTCCGCCACTTACGGTGAAGTTGGTTTATGTCATCCTGAGTAAGATTGGACGCCCACGAGCACGGCTCAATTTGCGGCGAGTTCTGGGCGACAAACTCGTTCACACCTGGAACTTCAGCAGTCACTAATAAGTATGATACAACGAACTTTCAAGACGTTGAACGACAAAAGAATTACAATGCATGGACTCACTCTGCTCGGGCCACAGGTCTGGCGATGCTCGATCCAATTTTTCTAGGCTCATCAGGCTCTCCTCCATACAAGCTAGATCCACTAAAAACAAAGCCCAATCAGTAGTGGCCTCATTATGTCATGAAAATGATTCAAACCAGATTGTTTATCTATCAGCTGGCACGACTTACCTGTCTGATCCACTACCTCGTCTGCCGCCATAATGTTCATGTTCTGTGGTGGAGAAAATGTGCTTCTCTTCAATGAAAAAAACACCCTAAATCGCTCGACTCAGCGCTCGCAAAACATCAAGAATACAAAGCGTCCGAGTATAGCGGGAATAGCGCACGCAAATGAAGCGAGACTCACAATTTGGCGGGAGATCCTCTCAATAGCTCCACGTCCCACTCGGGCTAAGCTGCAGTCGAGGCGGGAATCCCACGCAAATTCGGTTCCTGCGTTTCCAGAGCTTCACGAGCCTGCTCCTCCTTCAAGTGCTGCGTCAACGCAATTTGTTGTTGGAGAACATACAAATTCTGGGCTTTTCGGCGCTCCTGACGCTCGACGTCGCGTATCACACCGAGGTGAAGTTGGTCCCTGAAAAGGGAACGGAAGTCCTACAGCTCCTTTCATAAATCGCCCCCTCTGTTTACATTTTCTACACGCCTACTTTAATTATTATAGAAAATGTGGATGATGTATGAACTTACTCAATTTTTAACAGAAACTATGCTACTAAACTACTGTTGTAGAAGCACAACAAAAGCAATAATTGTACAATCAATAACCTTCGAACCAATGATCATTTGATGATCCATCAAGAGAGATATTCGTATTCTTTTAAATGAATAAGTTGATTGCGAACAAGAGCGTTACTGGTATATTTTTGATATTTTAAATTGGTGGCACATGAGAGCTTCGTCTATCAATTGATTATCATCAACTATATTCGATGACGTAATACAATAAGATATTCGAGATTAAGGAAAATTCTGAAAGGCTCACGTATCAACAGTTTAAGTTCCGTTAAAGAGATCATTAAGAAAACTATTCCTTTTACTATTATCAAATTGTATAATCAAGTTTTCGAATACACTGTGCATTATAAGTTTATAAGGAATACTGTAGTTAACCTAAGCCGGTTGGAAATAATTTAAACTGCATACCGGTCGTAATTTTGCTTCCAGTGGACGTAGTAGACTACACCGACCGATGTTGCGCAGCACAAACCGAAAGAGATCTTTGCAGTGAGTGACATTATACGATTTGAGGGAAAACTGGACGCGTCTCGACGCGTTTACCGACAGCTCGAAGCAATCGGTGCTCTCACTAGGTTCAGCGACTGAACTTCGCAGCGGAACGTGGAACGTGGAATTCGAATCGCCATCTTGGTCTGATCCTTGCGGAATCTGGAAGTGGATCGGAGGGAACTCGGAAGAAAAGTGTGCTCCAGTGTTCTTCTCGAGGAATTCGACAATTCTTCAGAAAATACTGCAGATTTTGTGACGAAAGTCTGTGCGCGCGTAGTCCTATTTGTCTGGGACGGTTAGCGATAAGAAACTCGGGTGGACAATGTGTATTTTGGTAGTTTTCGGCCGCGTTTGTCTCAAAGTTACATGGCGCGAAGTGTTTGAAGTTTGAACTGGTGACGCGGCTTCGACGATATTCAATTTCCCCTGATTTTCGGCTGTTTGTTGTGTATAATCTACAAGAATGTGAGTCACCGAACGAGCTGCGGGCATTTGGAAGCTGATCTTTGCGGAAGTAAGGTAGGACCTTTGTGAATTGTCATACTTTGCACATATTTGGACAGTTGGAATTTATCTGGCTTTAACGAGGGAATACTTTACACAACATGTGTGTATTGTAGTATTTATCTGGCTTAGTGGCACACTAATTGCCCGATGCAATGTATGTATGGTGTACATACATATGTCTTTTCTTTAATTTATTAGTAAATGATTTTATTCAGAAGAAGGAAACTATATTACCAACCGATAGCCTGTTTTACCACCCAAGAACTGTGTTAGTGGTGTTGGAATTCAACACTGGGTGTCAGGCAAATGTTCAAAATCCGTATTCACTTTATCTTTTTGTTGTTAAGTTTTTAGGTAAGACTTACTCCGAAATTGAATCATAAATTTGCTTAGAAACACAAAGAATATTACTAATTCCACTATCATCTTTAAAAATCCACAATATATTTTCCCACTGTGCTTATTAATCTTGATGGATGACACATTTTCAAGCTTAATTATTAATTATCTAGAAATCGCCACAAGTTATGAATGAATATTTCTTACGACTGTTACGATCAGACGCAAGAACGATTTCCCAACGCTAAATATAACCGCATTGCCACATCCTCGAGTGTGCTTGCGCGTGAATGACGTTTTCACCAGGCTTTCACACAATCGATTTATTCATCTGGCTCCTTATACCTCCGGCTCGTATTCTTTTATTTTCAAGCCTAGACACGACGAGTGCACTCGACCACTAATACTCATTCCGAAACTGCTACTGGCATAACATTCGAAGCGATTCTTCGTCCCGTGAGATCCAACCCACCCACTGCTAAAGTATCTTCGGCCTCTTGAAAGCCAAAAGAAACAATGCGGAGTATCAACAACTCCGACTGCAACCGAATCCCTTGATTTGGAGATCGGTCAGTCGCACTCTCACTCGTGTTAAGGAAATTCGAAAATGATAAGAAATCGGTCATTTTATTGACTAATTTTAGTGTCTTATTAGAGTAGCATCCATCTTTGTCCGTGACATTATCCTTAAATATTAATTATAATAGCAGTCAAGCAACATAGTATTCAAACCAAGAACTGCAAATTAAAATGTGTAAACAGGAAACTTTTCCTGTATACGTTTTTTTCATTCTTTAGTTCTCCCTTTCGGTGCTACGTTTTAAACATTGTTTCTGGAAACATTCTAATTTCTATACTATAGTTCGTCCGGGTATTTGGCAATTTACTGTTGCCAAACTACATTTATACACTTGAGGAATCAAATTTCAATGTCCTCAAAACGCATTTGAATTTCCACTAACCAAAATCTAAAATGATAAAAGAGAGAATGATTCGATTGAGTATTTGGCAGTTTGTTATTACCAATGTATAAGATTTCAAGTGATATCGTCGCACTGCGGCGCGGCGATAATGCGATCGCGTGACGATGCAAAGATCGGAAACGTAATATCAGAGGGTGGGCATCTGATTTGGTGGAAGGGTGGAGCCGTCCTCCCAGGAATATAGGGTCCATCCTTATCTGTGGGATACAGGCAGCATTTCTCTCCGCGCACTCCCGAGTGCCGCGCTTCCGAGCCTATAACCCCAGTCCAGATACCGAGAGGTCTAGGACACCGCATGATGAATCGACCATATTGTCCTTCCCTGCTCTTTCAAGAGGGTGAACCGAGCTCTTGTCTCGTCCTGGGACGCCGGTTGCCAGGATTCGGAACGTTCATCCACTGTCGGTATTACTTACATTATTTCATTGCATTCAATTGTTATATTATTGGGATGTATTCACTCTCATTCGTCAATATAAACACATGTCAAGATTAAATTCAGGACAAAATTAGTTGTTAAAACCTGATGTGAAGTAGGTCGGTTTACACCTCAGGAATATCCCACTTTTCCTTTTCACGCCGTCGCCATCGAATGTAAATTTCTCGTGGCTCGTAAGAATGCCAGATGAATATATGCAAATACAAGTTAGAGGATGAGGCATGGAACGTGGGGGATCCCATCTCGGACTGTGACAATCGGAGGATGGCGTGAGACAGGAGTTTCGGATGTAATTAACGAATTCCAGGGGCGAGGTGACTCTCGGATCCTGTATCCTTAGTGTGAACTTTACTGAACTTATATAATGCATGCGTAAGGAGAATGGACCACCCATGTAGAGAAGTCTCTCTCGACTTGGCCTCGAGTGCCCTCAGGAGTTGCTCGCGGGCCGAGTACTCCATCGGACGACGAGTAGTCGCTCCGACAGCATACCGGGTAGAAAATGACACCAGGTATGAGTGCCTGCATTTTCTAGCCGGCGAGTAACTCATTCTATCTCGCCTTTTGCTCCTTCGACTCGCCGCGGTACGCCGACAGTTGTCTTTTCACGATGGAATTCTGTATTCCACAATTCCGGATTGTAGCGTTCGATTTCTGATATTTTTTAGTATAAAAGCCCGATTTCACAAGATTCTAAATAATTCATGGAAAATTTCACCCATATGTTTGACGTGTTACAGGTCATAGTTTTATGATAGTTTTAAATTTGATTTCGATTTGTTTTTTTTTATTGGACTGTGTGTTCGGACTTCTCTTCTATTTACACTTTAAATATTTATATGCCCCTTTTCTTAGTTATTTAATTGTGTATCACAGATCATCACCGACTTCATTATACACTTAATGTTGAATGTAAGGAAGAATGATGTCATCTAAAATATTATAGCCTCGTGTTGTTAGTGTTAAAGGAACGGCGAGCTGCTTAATTCCTATTCCACTGAAATACCTAGTTTTGGTTTAGTATAACTCGAATACTGATTGTGTTTGAGTGAATTGATATCTGGTACTTTCGGAACACAAGGTATATCGGGCAAAGCCGTAGAAAGCACAACGGAATGACGGCTCGCCGTGCTCTTCCTTGGTGGAGAGTAGCAGAGGCCGAAGATTTCAGGTCAGTCCGTCTCGAGAGCATAATGCATCACAGTACGGGAAAGAGTTGTGTAAACGAACTTTCATGAACTTCCGAAAGCAGTCGCTTTTTTCCTATCTTCCTTCGACTGTTGATGTTTTCGCCGAGCTAGTCGACGCTCCTGCGCCCTTTCTGGCCTGTGTGTCGGGTTTTGCGACAGCACTCCTTTGACATTCTACACAATTTTCATCGTATGTCAATTATAAGAAAATTTCGCAACTAGCAAACTTATAGCAAATATTAAATAACACCGTTGGAATATTTCATTCTTTTTTTTTTTACCAAATATGTGTTAGAATCACTTTAAATTGCACGAACGTTGGTTGACATTCGATGTTTCCTGTAGCTTAAAATTTCTTTGAGTCGCGAGAGTTTCATTGGTGCGAGGGAACGTTGTCAGTCCCTTTGACACGTGAAAATAGAACAGCAGGCCGACGGAAGCAAAACTGCGTGTGGTCCGCGCGCGGCGAAGGTGTTAATCAGGAGACTTGCTACCGTGTTGCTTCCAACCGGCCCTTCAATTAGTATACATTTCCTACCTTCTCTCCAATCACATGCTACAGCACCTCTTCAAGCCGCAGTCAAATTTACGATCCCGTTTATTTTGCCCAAAGAGAAAACATCGGCGCGCCCCTGGGAGCCGTTCCCTCCCATAGAAACAATTCTTATCCTCTGTATTGCCTTCGGGACTCAATGGAAACATCACTTCGCCGACTAGGGTTCATTCACCATACCTGAGTGGTCAGTGAATCCAATGACGGGGGAGTTCGGCGGAACTAATCATTTGAGAGACAATATATTTGCACATTTGACACTAAGCGTTCAGCGGATTATGAAAAAATAAAAGGTTTGAAAGGAAAGTATTAAAAATCATTATGCATTACTAAAATATGCCGGTTTGATGTTAATAATTTTAAAGTGACATTTTTTTCAATTTATCGTTTTGATGGGCTTAGTATTAGCTCTAGTGCTCTAGTAGCTCTAGTGTTAACATTTCTAAATTCAAGACTATTTTATACTTGTTTTCCGCACGAATCTACAATAAAGTATTCGTGCGCAATTTCATAGTCCAGCAATACTAATTTAACGCTTGCGGCTCTCGAGAGCCAGCTGGATTAATGAAAGAAGCTTGTAAGTAAGCGGCGAGACTCATTGCCGGCATTAGCGCGGCGCGCATCTTCTTCAATTGACAAAGGAATGCGCAGATGGATCGGCGAATACTCGCCAGGCATGAATATTCAACGGCTCCGACTTTAACTTTGAGGACACGATCGACTTGCACGCGCGGCAATTCACTCTCCACGTGCACCGGCACGCCGACGCGCTCTTCGCAGGCCTTAATTAACAAATCACTCGCGTGTGACGACGTGAGTCGCACATTTCCATATTACAGAAAAAGCTGAAGTCCAAGGCACACATCTGGCCAGGAGTGCTCTCCGGAGGAGTCGGCAGCTTCGATTTCATAAGTTGCAGATTTTTTCTTGATCCGGCATTCCTCGCTCTTGCATCAGCGATCACCGAGTAGCATATATATGTATGGGATGTGTGGCTTAGAGTCTGCGTTAACAAGAATGTGTAGGGTAGTGTTTGCATTGGCATTGCTAATTACGATTTGCGAAATTTATAATGGAAGCTCATACAAATCCAAGTGCGATTGTAGTCTCGCAAAAAGCTAGGTCAAATGAACTTGAATTTTGTAAAAAAGAATGATTTGTACTTAGTAAATCAGCAATTTAAATTGTTACAAAGTGTCACAAAGTTACCCGACTTCTCCAAATGCAGTAATACAAAAGGAATAATATCCTAATTAATTACTGCATAACACACGGATCGAATATTTGTTTCAGCCCCTCCTGCAGCATAACACGAATGCCCGAAAAGCCCGCGGCAAACAATACGAGCAAAGCGGGGCCTGCGAACCGCACCGTACACAGAACTCCCAATCTTCACTAAGGAGTTCGGTGTGTCGCGGAGTGAATTGGGGCTGCGAGCCGTTTTGAATGGCCTCGCCTTTTTGCCATAGTTTACCACCTGTCGCGTGTGTGCGCAGCCTGTAGGAGAGTGCGGGCTCCAAAGTCGAGGTTCGCTCGACTATAGCCGGGCCCTCTGTACGTGTGTTTGTGTGTACTTATCAGGGTGAAAGTGATAGAGAAAGCGAGATGGGGCGAGGACGATAGAGAGAGAGTACATATATTCTCTTTGCGGAGGACACGAAAAGGTGAGGAGGAGGCGGAAGAGGAGGGGGGTGAGTGGGTGGTGTGCAGCGGGTGCAGGAGAGAATGGGTGTCGGTTTAGAGGGTGGAACGTAGGAGAACGCGTGGTTCTATTTGTAAAAACAAAGTTTGCGCGGGACAAACACCGCCAGACACTAGATAGCCAGGGCGTGCGCGAGCGCGGGTTGCAGGAGGGCGCTGCGAGCGAGCCTAGCCGGCTCTCCCAGGTAAAAGCGCAACAAAGACTCAATTGCATTCCGTTCCACTCACTCTGATTCCTTTTTTCCCTCGTTTAAAACGTGTTTGAGCCGGCCGCGCGCACCTACGTGTACACTGGTAAAGTATGACACCTATCATTTAGCCCGACTGCAGCCCCGTGAGCGCGCGCGGCCGTGGCTCGCGCTCGGCTCCCCCCCCCCGCGTACACACGCCGCCACTATTGGCAGAACGGATTCCAAGAGTTCCGTTTGCACTCTTCTTTCGCCCGGTGTGGTATTAGAAGCCCCCAGAATCCCTCTGCTTCGATTGGTCGTGTGTTTGGCGCCCGCTCCACCTGTGTTTGGAGTGAGCCTTTTGTATATTTTACTAGCCGCGACATTATCGCCCGATTGCGGATTTCCTGTCGGAATACTGAGTGCCCGATTTTACAGCGATTACACGAGTTGATCGATTTTGGGATTATCAAGAGCTGCTTAGTTGAAAAGAAATGGTACTCGTATGGGATGTCTTTGAAATATGAACGAGTCAAACTTGAAAGTGACTAACGATTTTTATAAAATTGAATTAAAACCGTTTTTGAGTGAGAGGAAACGATTGACATAGACCTCGACTTCTGGCAGTTTATTTAGAGGATTAAAAATAATTCGATTGAATCCTATGAACTAATAAACTATTAATAATAAAATTTATCCTTGCTCCGCGACACTTAGACACGCGGAGTTCTCAACTTGAAGAATCACTCTTCTGAATTAATGACCCATCAAGATTTACCCTCTACACGCCGACGTCATTCAAAAGGGAATCAGCGCGGGAGAATTTCTAGAAAGAAAAGAAGAAGCCCCTGGCGCATTAGATGAAGAAGAGAGCGAAGGCGAAGGGCACAGAGGAGCGGAGAGGAGTCGTCGGAGGCGGTTGACGGTGGTTGCCGGTGGTTGACGGTGGTGGTGTATGCCGCGACAAATATTTACCTGTCAACAGAGGGCGAGCGAGACGGAGCAGGAGCCGGCGAGAGGAAAGCTCGCGCGAGATAGCCTGCACCGCCGTTCCGCTCTATCCCTTCGCACGCAAACGACATGCATATCCAAGCGGACGTTTGATGGCCGGAGGACCAGAGGAGCCCGGAGGACACCGTGCAACAGTCAAACGAATCATAAAAGGCCCCGATTGAGAGACAAAGCACGACGAGGGCTGCACTGACACGCCAGCGATAAGTACTGAGAACTTGATTTTCGCACTAGCTCGCTTCCTCCCTCGACGTCCCTCCGTCGCTTTTGTCTGCTGCGCAAACAAGTTAGTGGCTGATACAATCGTGTAATGACATGGAATCAGAACCCTCTCCAGCTTTCGCAATATTAGCACTGATCGGTGGGATACTTACACAATTTAATTCACTACTAAAACAGGTATGAAAACGTAAGGTGTTTGTTTCGGTCTGAGAAATAAAAGGCTAAAATTTGTTACCAGACTTGTCAAATTTCTCGATTGGTTAGAATTAAAAGCATACTCAGGTCGCACAACAATGAATACAAATGTTAAACAAGTCCTGAACTCCGAGCAGAATTTTATGAACTTTTGATGAAGACTATCAATTGTTGATGTCAAATTGATTCAGTGCGCAAAATAGGGTGCGGGTGAGAGTACTTGCGGATTCCAAGGCAAACGCATCGGAGCCTGGATGTAAGACCGGTGCCGGAAGGTAGAGTCAGTGCGAAAGGACCGGCCCGGAGAAAGAGGATAGAGGACGAAGGGAGAAGGGTTGCACGATCGGCGGGGCTGTGCCGCAAACATTTGCCTGCCGCCTGGTAAATTAAAAGCACACAGAGAGGAGAGAGGATGGAAGCGCGCGGGGTGGGCAAGTGAACGTGTGAACTAGTAAAGGGAAGGATCGTAGGTGTCCATCGCTTTCTCCTTTATCTTCCCCGTCCGACTATCGACTATTCTTGTGTATTTCAAATGGTTTTTATTAGGGAATTAGGATTGCTTTCGATAACAGTATTTGATTTTAGCGACAGGTGAAGAGATGATACGACACACTGACCCCGTAGCATTTTTTAAAATGGAATCGGAGGAGAACCGTTGTAAAAAATACTCTTTTTTGCGACATGTTTGATGTACTTTACTTTGTGTTTTCTCTCCGCATCGTGTTTTTTATGCCGGTCGGAACTCTACCGGCAGCAGGTTTTCCATCCCGTCCAATTAATAATCGAGAGCGGGCGGAAAATAGCCTTTTAATTTACAACTTCGTTAGTGGTAAACACGGTAAACAATGTACACCCGCCCACCCGTTTGCCAACGGTTGCGCAACCGTTCCACATTAATCTGGGAAATGGCCGGCATCCCCGGTACACTTAGCCCGATGAAAAACTAACATCGCCGACGCATTTTGGGAAACACCGGAGAGCTCTGCGATCAAGTGTTCGAAAAACATTTTGCCGATTACTTTTTCCGCCGGAGGCCGGCAAACAGTTTTGCCCGATAATAGCCAGGCGAATTATCAAGCCGATGTATTGCTCGATACGTATGCACAGAGACTCGATTATTTTATATTTCACTGGGGAGCAAATAAAAGGCAGTGCTGGGTTTGGTTATCGAGGAACTGTATTTTGTGTCGTATAATATTATTATCGTTGCATGCAGCCAGTTTTTGCATGAGTTTGATCAAAACAAACTGTCGAATTGCCTTATAGGAGCATCTTCCAATAAAAAATCCCGAATCAATAGATTAAAACATCTGCATTCCACGACAATTTGCTCGTATAACTAAGTACTGCATGTGACTGCTGAACAGAATTGAATTTGCACTTTTAATATGTTAACTGTAAGATTACTCCAAGTCGGCCAAACTCGGACATCCACAAGTACAATTATTCCCCCGAAAATAAGTTTCATAAACATTTTTTAGCAAAAGGCACTGAAAGAGCAAAAATCCGCAAATTTGATAGTTAATAGGTGTTAAACGTGAATGTTGACTACCATCGCCAAAAGCTGCTACCGTTCCGCATAGACCTAAGAAAAAAGGCGGTGTGTATTCTAGTAATAGTGCGAGGATCTAGCGAGATGTACATAGAAAAGCGAGCAGCCGGTTTTCGAGGCCGGCTCATCTAAATTCTAATGGGCGCCGGGGTCTATCCGGGATTGGGTGGACGGCTGGCGGCTCTCGGCGCCCTCGGAGCGTAAAGGGCGCGTGCGTCGCGGCGCCGTAGTCGCGCTTGTGCCTTTTAATAAATGGTATAAAAACCTAGATCAAATATTTAACTGGGGAAATATTTGAGCGAGTGCCTATTATTACAGGGTAGTCGGGTTGCATAGATATCCGGCCGCAACCCCATGGTACTCCGTGCCATTCCGTTTATGCCTGGCAAATATACCTAGTTGTTCTCGTCCGGATATATAAGCGTATACGTGCCGGCGCAGTCTCTGCACTCTGCATATGTGTCGATTTAAAGCGACACCGGGCGCGAACAACCAAGTGGCCTCACTGCACTCTTTCCCCCTTCTACCGCCTCTCCGTTTTGTTGAAGTTTAAACATTCTTACACGCCAGCTTGCCCGGTTAATTATCGCCTTTTCCGTCCTCGCCCTCGACCGCCATGGATAACCGAGCGAAATTAATTAGAGGCCACAAATTCGAGCGGATTATTGTTGTTGTAGTCAATTTGGTACAGGTTACTTCGAATGTTTATAATTTGTTGTTTAAAGTCTCTCTCGCCGCTACACTTTGATATACTTGGCACAACACATACTACGGCGTCACTCGATCTTTATTTTTCTATTGCAAATAGAATCTCGCGTACGAGTTGATTTGTGCAAACCCGCAAAAGAGAATACATTTTCTCGGCCCCCAATTTATATATATATTTTTTTGGTATTTTTCTTCCGCCGCATCACGTTGCCGCGTGTAAACAGGCTGAACGGCTTTATTAAATTTAGCGACAAATGCCTTTTGTTTAGAGAATTCAGAGGAAAACCATAGGGAATACAAAACGCGGCGAAACTGGTAGCATTGCGCCATTTAAAAAATGTATGCCGCCGCGCTTCGTAGTTGAAACATGGATGAAGCCGCTAAACCCGGCACCGCTGCTGCAGTGCCGTTGAATGAATTTCCGAATCCAGACTTTTCATCGGACCTTTGTCGAGTAGTACAAATTTTTAATTCCAACGAGTCTGACGTCTGATGCTGCGTCGATACACGACTCATACTATATTTTTAACTGCGTAGCTGTATATTAAATTATAATTCACAACCCAAAGATTTTTGATTAAATTTATAGAAACGTTATCACATAATTTTCTATTTTTGTAATTCTTGTCATAAAAAAGTTTTCCATCTGCGCGGGAAAACAATCACGCAAACAAGGTTAAACACTCTTTCCCACCATGTGGGATATCCTCTTGCACTATAATGATGACCCAATGACCATTGCCGCTCGTATGACAATGATCCTTGTTCACGTGGCGAACTGTCGAAAACGCTGAGAGGTAACAATTAGAGGGTCGAGTCGAAAGGCGCTCGCAGTGGATAAACCGACAAACGTGCCTTCCGTGTTACCTTTCTTTTCCCGGCGGCAAAATTATTTATCGTACTCGAGGGCGGCATTAGTCGAACGGCAGAAAGAGGGAAGGAGAGAGAGAGAGGACGAGGACTACCACGAGGAACGACGAGGCGACCTAATATTTGAGCAGGGCAAATGAAGCGGATGCCAGTCGCCTGCTCCTCCTCTCTCTCTCTCTCTCTCTCTCTCTCTGTCTCTTCTCTACCACCTACTATGTACGAATGTGCGGCGGGTGTACGTCGAGCGGGCGCCCCTTTCGTGGGAAAGCGGAAAGATTCCGTCGCGAGTGCCTCACGAAACGGCCAAATAAATTTCCTCGACACCCTCCGCCACCCTCCGCCCCCTAATTAATGGTCGGCGACATGTTTGCTGTGCGCAGCGCGCTAGTAGTGTTACGTGTAACGTAAGGTGACGCGTAATTACACCGTCGAACCGGCACGCGGCCACCTACACCGATAAACGGCGCTCGGCGGCCTCCGCTTGACCCTCTTTTCGTCTGAAATCGACACGTGACCGGAAACACTTCCCTCGACGGAGTAAGACACGCGCGCCTCCCTGTAATGAGCGCGATGGACGAATTATTAATGAGCGTCTTAAAAACCGGCGAAACTGCAGGCTAGGCCTTGCTGATTGGTGGTAGTGACAGTGAGTTGTCTGTCAGTTCCTAGTTTACATTTTTCCTGTGCAATAGAATGAGAGGTAATAAATGAAATCGGTAGCAAAATTGCCAGTATGAACACAAATCTTAATTGCGCTTAATTGCTGAAACAATTTTTCTCGAGTATACATATTATTAACGCTGAATTACTGCTGGGTTTTGGCAAATTTAAGTAGTATAAGTTTAGGCAAATTATGAAAAAAGGGTTACAATTTGAAAAACAAAACTTTTATTAATAAAACTTTTCATTAGAAATAGCAGGACACATGAAATGGATTGTTTACCAAACCAATGGATTGTCCATTTGCCCAATATTAACAGCCGATTATTTACCAATGTTAGTGTTTAATGACTACCAGATAGCTGCTTAAATCGATATAACCTTTCTATCACTATCACCGGAACCTCTTATCAACGCAAAGTTCCTGCCGCGCTTATCATCTACGGCGAAAAGGGCGCCTTTCGGCGCACTGCAAAGCCGCCCGATTTTGTTGACCGAGGCGCCGTAATTACGAAAACAGGCTTCGGCAAGACGACTCTAATCCGCTGGTGTCCTGTGGTGGCTGCGGCTTTATTGGGGCATAATTTCGGCCGGCACACAATCCGACAGTTATTAGAGGGCGGCACATGCTTACGTGTACACAGCCACAGAGACGCCCGGGCGTTTTTGAGCGGAGACCTTTTGAGAGAGTAACGCGCGCCGGCGACGATGTCTCAGGCAGGTTCGCCGCCGTCGCCATTGCCGCCGCCTCTTCTTTCCACGGCTGGCTCGTTCTATTGCCGAGCAAACATCGCTGCTCGCCGCGTCGCTAATAAACCTGACTTTAGAGACGTGATTTACACACTGGCAAGTGCACTGCCTTGGTACAAATTATGCGGCTTGCGCGCACCTTTATCGCCGCCTTGCCTTTACAGGCGAGGCCTAGAGTTTTCTGTTGCAAGGGTACGCGAAGTTTATTTCGGAGAAGTAAGTCTGATTCGCAGTTGATAGTTAGTTAAAGTAACTGACAGGTAGTTAAATAATTTGTGGCTTCATATTTCTTCGTTGACAAAATCGCGAATTATTCTGTCGAAAGCTTCCGAGATTAAACAGCAAATATGTAGAATATGTTCGGTTTGGATGTAGCAGAGTAATTCTGCTTTCATCATCAAAAAGGACTAATCTCATGATTTATTTACCGACAGGAAATCGCTATTACATATTTCGCTTTCCCCACCAGTGAGCCGGTTGGAAACGCTCGGGCTTTGAGTGGGAGCATTCGACGCTCGTCGCTTGCGAATCAATTTGCCGGCCATACGCGCTGAAAACACAGGTATCCAGGGCTTTGTATCCGTTGCTAAAGCTGTCGGCGCAACCCAACGAATCCTGCCCCGTTGCGATGCAATAATTAATTAAAATGTTTTCGCTGCGGCGGCAACTGTCTTTGACAAGGCGCGCGCTAATAAACGAGCGGGCGGCCGGTCTGCACGCGTGTGCGCGCGTGTGTGCAATCGGACTAGACGATTTCGAAACTCAAAAAGCCAATAATCCCGGCTAATAAAGAGATTCGAGCAAACGAGCGGTGAATAATGACGGCGGCCTTTTTAAACAGCGCACGACAAATATAGCTGATTAGCTTATTAAAACGAGGGAATACCTCGCTGAGCTTCGCCGCCCGGCCGCCGCCCCTTCCCCTCCGCCCCTCGATCCGGTAAACAGAGCCAGCACGATCGATTAGCCAGAAATCATCGCCATTATGTCACACTCTGGATTCCGCGGAAATCCGCATAAAAATAACAGCTCGGCCAGCTTTTGCCTGATAATTAAACGCGCGTGTTTGCCGCGCTGCAGGTCATTAAGCTGTCAATGTAGATTTTCGAGAGCTTTAGTGTCTGCGACAGGATTAAGCTCTCGCAGATTCGTAATCGGGATTTCGAGTTATTGATTGTGCTGATTATGGAATTATTGATTCGATAAGATTCATCGTAGACGTATTTCACAAACTATTTGAATGAAAGTGTCAAGTAACTCAATTTCACGCTCGATGAAGTTCGAAGCCCGGTACTTCATGGAATAACTAAGAAATAAACAAAGGAACCACTGGTCCCCAACTTGATTTCGCGCGAATTACCAGCACACGTTGAATCGAATCGTCATCGAACTCCCAGCAGCCAACACGCCAGGGGCACTGAAGTTCAAACTTCACCGACCGCTCGCGGCACTTCCCATTTCCGGCGGGAGAAAAAGTTCCTCGCCGGCACAGTATATATAGTTCAGCGTAGCGCACGCCCGAAGAAAAAGGGAGCTCGGAGAAAGGGCGGAGGGAAACCAGCGGAGATGAAGAGAGTAAGCTCGAAGAACGCCGAGATATCCGCACTTTGAAGCCCGTGGAACGAAAGCCTGATTGCGCGCGCGCCCCTGTCTTTGAAGCCGGTTAAACTTACTCGCGGCGCAGGCTAAAGTTAAGCTGAAACCGAAAGAGGGAGAAAGCGAGGGGGAGGCGGCTGCGAGGATGAAAGAGAGGAAAGGGACTTTCGCCAGAAAGAGCCGGCAGCGAGCGAAAGCGCCGAGGCAAGGCAACCCTTTGAGCCGAACTGGTTAGGAGATGAATTCGAACGCGCCCTGCCAGGAGAAAGAGCCAGAGACAGAGTGGAACCGGAGGGAGAAGGAGGAGGTAGAACGAGGGGGAGGACTTCTCAAGGGTACCCGGGAATGGGTACAAACACGGAGATGGTAAAAGTTTATTAATTAGCTGGAATTAAGCGTGGCGAGCCGTGTTCCCCGAAAGCTGTCGAGAGTTACCCGATAGACGGAAGGCGGGAGGAGAACCCGCCTGGAAAACTGATGGAAGAAAACCAGCAGCGGGAAAGAGAAAGGTGAGGCAAGCGCCTTTATTTCACTGGTTTACGCTAATCCGCTTCCATTTAATTGACCGTGACAATCTGATTTCTCGTATCATATATACATAATTCGATCAAGTGGTGCTTCCTGTCGTTAATTATGGAATATTGAGTGAGCCCATTTAAATGAACGACCCTTTTAAATGTGAGAATGCCGGAAGAAATGGAATTAGTGATACCAATTCGTTGCTTTTAATCTTATTCATTCCTTTTCCTGCAACTGGTTTACTACACAAATATCACACCGATGCTTCAAATACATTTTTCATCAATTCCAGTGTCTCCGCGCCTTTTGGAATGCGACACAAAAAATCGTATTCCACACTAGTAGGCTTTTCCAATACCAGACGCCAGGGGGAAGCCTTGTACATTAATTTCTCTCTACCACTGTGAACACTCGCGCAGGATTCTCCCTTTGTTAATAATTCCGAGGGCCCCGGTGATATTACATCCGAGCAGCACCGATTGAAAAACAGAGCGCCCGGAAAATTCTGGCCGCCAGTACAAACCAAAAATCGTTAGCTCGTCGAACCAATTTAGCTGTACTGCACTGTCCGATCAAAATTGAAGTCCTCTGCATCAGAGATAAAAGCGAAACTGCCCGGTCGCCCAACCAGCCCGGGTGTTCTCGCATTATTACAAAAATCTGATTAATTGAAGTCCACATTGTTGGACGTATGTAATATCCTCGTTTCGACCCATCGAGAATAGTGAATATTAGAGACGTATTTACAATTATTTACTTGTCACTTATAGATTTCCTCACTTCGTTCACAATTTTGTGATTGTGTGTTTTGCGCTCCACATGTTTTCATCCTGCTTTGCTTTTACTACTGTTGGCACAGTAATTGTTCTCAGTAATTGTCCATAAACAACTCGCAAGTAGTCAGGTGATCAATCAGACATGAATTAAAATCTTTCAGAGGAAGTATGAATCAATTACATTGAAATTATCCGCTGAAGAATATACTTTCAGTCGATATATCGTAGCAAAGCACAATACATATAAATAAAATCTCACGTCTACAAAAGACGACAAGAAATATCACCAAAAGTGCGTTATACGTGCGTGGATGAGGTAGACAGTGGTGGAGCGAGCGTAGCCGACAGTGGTGTCAGTGGATTTCCTGATTTTCGCCGAGAGTGGCTGTTCAATTAGCCGCGGCCGTGGCCGGCCCGGGTCCGGGGCCGTAGCGAGTGCAATGTAATTTGTTCCGCAAAGTGGACGGGTACCATGAGAATCGGCTGGTGCCGGAGGAGCAGGGCGCGCGCCGGCACCGGCTATTCATATTTAATTCGCAGCGGCTCTCGTCACTCGTACGCACGTCAAAGGGGGTTGGTTCGCTGGCCGGTGAATCGTGATGGGGGTTTTTACCCGTGGACAAGCGCGCCCCATTATCCCGCCGCTTCACGGACGACTTGGCCTCATTGTGCGCGCATCATCCTCAATAATTCTCGGGAACCGCACGTCGAATCATCGTGCGTCCCACCCTACCCATAAACTCCGTGCACATCTTGCCGATAGTGACGTTTTAATGAGCCCGCCACGTGAAATCTACACCTTTCCAGGGGGTGCAATTGCCACTGCTCGGGAAGTTGAAAGTCAGTGGGATGATTTGGTGCTTTCCGATTGCACCCCTTTGGACACATGCCGGACGTTAAAGTACCGTGTCATTACCGTTAATCCAATTTTGATAGAGTTATTATTAGATAATGCATTCATCACAAATCGAGCTTTATTATTTCATTTAATACTTAGTATTGTTAATCTAGGCAAATATGGTATTGAAAGATTTGTCCCCGGACAGTTTGCAAATTTCTAAGGTTAACGTTTAGCAAAATCTATAAAAATATTTTTATATCTAGTTCTACTTATTGAAAAGCGGACGCTTGACGGTGGTAGGTTTCGTCTTAGAAAAATTTAATACTTGCTTTCCGACAACTAGGATTGATAGAAGCATAAACCCTACGCGGGTCCATAAGTGCCCTGGATTATAAGGATGAGCGAAGACTCGAGAAAAGCAGGGCGGAGTGATAAAGGGGTGGCTGAGCCCCGGCACTTTTAAGGGTTGCGCTCATTCCGGAGAAACACTAGAGATGGCGCCAGCGCCGCCACTTTATGGAGTGAGAGACAGCCGGCCCTGCAGTAATACTATGATCAATACAAGATGTAAAACTTTGCCAGTGTAATCCTCCCGCGGCGCTTTAGCCAGTCGCACTCGCTCGCTCGCCGAGTGCCTTTATCCATGAGAATAAGTTTCAAAGAGTCCTCTCTGTCTCCGCCAGGTAAAAGACACCTATTACGCCCTTTTAACTGAATTCGGAACAACCCCGCCGGGGATCGGGCTCCTTGGTACGAGGACTGTTTCATACTCTCGTTACTTCGATTACACACGTATAGCTAATAACCGGCTGCCATGTTGAACCGACAGTCGCCGCCGCTCTCGCGAGATTCGAGCAAGCCAATTATCAAAGAACTGGGCTAATTAAAATTTTGTTCTTACTCGAGTGGCCACCTTTAAACGAACAATAATTAAGCTAGGGAGAATCGTATAACTGAAATATCTACGGTTATTTTAGTTGCATTAATCAGCAAACATGACTTGCAGTTCTCAATGTCTATAAAACGTTTCAAGCATATTTAATGTACCTAATTGCCCTTCACGAGTTTTGTACCGAAACCAAATTTCGCTCAACTAATTCTTCCATCTGAATATGTGCACGCGGTTAAGTTGATAAAACGTAGACGTCGAGCGAATCGCGGATGGTTTTTCCTCCCTCGGCGGGGGATGAATAGGTTGAGGGGGCGAGTGCGGCCCGCGCAGTCTCGTCTTTCCAAACAAGAATTTGCACTCTCTTCGTTACCAAGGCCAGGCGTCTCTGCAAACTGCACAAACGGTACACGCCAAAGTAACGTGGAGTAACGCACGGCATATACATGGGGGCGCCGGCAGTACACATCCACCCACCTAGCGAGCGAGCCATCCGGCAACCGCCCGTCTCTCGAGTCCCTCGACGAGCCCCAGTAGAGAGGGGCCGGAGCGAGAGGCGAAAAGGAGAGCAGGCCGTGAGAGATAAGGAGCAACACGCGCGGCGAGCGAAGTCGAGAGAGGCCGGAGAAGCAGGATGGCAGGGAGCGAGGGAGCGCGCGAGCCATACTCCAAAAGAGAGAAAGCCCGAGAGAAAGGGAGCGGGAGAGCTGCAGGCCCGTGGGTCTGTTTGACTTTACTTGCAGCTATGTAATTGAATATTATACCAGGCAGGCCTGCCTCGTCGGAAGGGTTGAAAACTCTTACGAAAAGGGAAGGGCTGCGGGCCGAGGATCTGAATGGTAGGCCAGAGATAGCCGAGGAGAGAGGACGAGCTAAGCCGGCCGGCCGGGCCGGGGAATGGGCCGGGGAATGGGCCGGGGAGGATGCCTGATGGAGTGCTCCATAAGAGGAACCAGAAAATTAACTGAAAATCTCACGAAATCGCAAAGGACCTTTTCCTGGTGGTAGGGTGTGTTTACCCTTTATTATACTCGCGCGCATCCTCCCTTCCAACAGAGCCCCACCTCGCCTTCCCACCATTCCTGCCTCCTAACCGAGAGAGCGACCGCTCCAGCATCCTTCCATCCCTCCAGCCTTCACCATTTATCTCCTTCTCTCGTTCTTTCGCTCTTCCTGGAAAATCTTGCGAATCCTAGACTTCTCAAGGAATTTTATCAGATCTCTTATTCTATCTGTTTAATGTGTGTGTGTGTGTGTGGCTCTTTAGCCGGGCACTGCAGCCGGAATAAGAAATTAATTGTTTGACCTAGTGCTCGCGCCAAATGCTACCCTCCCGATCTGTTTATTCGGTACACAGCTCAGAGCAGTGTGTAACTTGCGACGCCGTACGTAAGCCCGCCACGAGAGTTTTCGATCGAACCTTCCCTCTCTCTTTCGGCCTGCCTATGGATCTATTCATTTGATCACTGTTAGGAGAAGCCAAACTTTTTTCAATTCACCCTGCGCCCCGATTGAAAGAGAAATCAGTGCGATTGGTACTTGTGCCTTATCAGAAAGTGCACCTCTCATACGGGAATTGAGATATCCTTTTAACGATCGTCTCGAGTTTGTTCAAGCAGAGCTCGGAAACTTCTGCCTGGAATTGGAGATGTGTAATCATCTTAACTATACATATATGTTGACCGCATATTTCCTAGTACGCTAAAGTTACATACCAGTAATCCTTCAAGAGTTAAAGCGACGCTAGTTGTAACATTGTCCATTTTCTTACACTTATACAAACATTAATCTGCCAATTGGTCCTTTCCAACACTTTTAGATGGCAAGAAATGGGAGCGATCGTACGACTGCTTGGCTTCGCATTGCGGGTCCAGCCAAACCTCGACGAGAATATACCCGGCCGTCTCATATGTCATTTAAGGGTTGCCTGCGTTATCATCGCGGGGCTGCCAGATTGGCAAGTGTGCGGCGAGGAAAAATCGAGAAATAAAGGAGCGGGGTGGTAGTCGGTGGATAGAGATAGGGCAGACTAGTCGCTAAGCGAGATAGGGAAGTGGATGATGGAGAGAAAGAGAGAGGGAGAGAGAGAGAGTGAGGAGAGGGGGGTAGAGGGGGAACATGCCGCAGGATGGTTGGTATACAGTAGCGCGTACAGTCCACTGGTCGATGGTGCGGCCCGTAACGCCCAGCTACTGCGCAACCAATGCGCGAGTCCACCATGTTTAATGCTGCGAATTCGCTCACCCTCCGAGCGAGGCTTCCTCGGCCTCGTCCCTTCGCCCTCTCTCACCCTTCATCCTCCCGTCTCTCTTTCACTCTCCCTTCTCGCTCGCTCGCTCGCCCTCGGCATCTGCGCTACCACCGACCCTAACCTCCGTCTCTGCTCGTCCTCCTCCTGGCAACCCCTCTACTCGAGCCTCAGCGCGCCCTTACGCCATGTTAGCCCTGCATCCCTCGTCCCTTCCGTTCCTTCCCGGCCACTCATCCCCCCAACGCCACCGAGCCCTCTTCTTCTTCCTCTCTTCCCATCTTTCCCACCCTCTCGACGCCCTCACCCCACCGCCTCTTCCGGCCGGCGCAGACTACCTCGAGTAGCTCCGATCGCACGGATACGTGTTGTTAGGCGTTGCATGGGTAATTGGACCGATTGACGCTCGGTGTGATGGCTGTGATGGATGTTTGGTTGCGTGCTTGCCCAGTGATTTTCGCGGGGTTGCCGAAGGACGCGGAAAGAGCCATTGGGAATTGGAGGCTCTGAAAGCAAAACGAACGATAAGCGCTTTGGAACGCCAAACGTATAACTCCGAAACGAACAATTTCAAGCTGTATGCGATTTATAGTCGATGGGTACTGGAAATCTGGATGTTCTTAACAGTTGCCAATATTTGTGCTCTCCGGCTTAATTGTATTTTCAAAGAACGGCGAGGAGATAATTTATGACCGGCAAATTTGTTAGAGATTCAAAGAAGCATGGATGAATACCTGCCACCCCTTTTCCAGTCAGTTCTCCGCGCTCCTGCGGTATTCTCCGCTTATCCGGCAAAAGTCCTGGCGGAACCCTCGGCAATCCAGTCGCGCGCCATGTAACGGACAACAAATTCCCATGTACAAGCAGCTGGAAACGGCGTCGGGCGTCGAGCATCCCCCCACCCCGAGCCCTTGTTCTCTCTGGGCCTGTGATGAGCCATCCATCCCATTTTGTTCCACTCTCTTCCCATCCCCCTTTCTCCACCCCAGCCACTTCCTTCCCCTTTTTATCTGCTCGCTCTGTCGAGGCGGACTCTTTCTCGCCCTCGATCAACCCCCTGAACCAATGGGATCGTCCTCTACCCCTGTTTATCGGGATAATACGCCGACTGACCCGGTCGCTGGTCAGCGCCCTGCTTTCCAGCCGTTTTTGCGGGCCGGTGATTGCCTTCGGCTGCAGTGGTCTTCCGTCGATCGGCGATAACTTTGGGATATGCGCGTGTGCAATTAAAGACTTGTAAATACGATAAAGTTGACCTGAATGATTGTATGCATTTACATGGGTGGATCTTGGAATTTACACGATTTCAAGTAGCCTGGTGATTTGTAAGACCTCGAAGTCAATGTAACTATTTATTGATACGTCTTTGCAAATTTTAGTATGTGTCCGATTCGTTTAAACCACCCGAAGCCCTTACGTACATCAATCTTGTCGCCCGGAATACTTGTGCATACAGACGCAGACACCCATAACGATCCTCAAGATTTCGAGGAGCCGTGCCGGTCACCAGTCGGCGTCCATGCAGTACAGATAGAAACAGCAATGGAAAGGGTTAAAGTTAGGAGGATGAGGACACACACACATACACACACAGTAGATAGAAACAGCCGTAGAAAGGGGTTAAAGTGGGTAGGTAGAGTGTGTGGGATAGGATGCGAGAGAGAGGAAGAGGAAGGGTGTGGGCGACGAGCGGGCCAGTACGGAGAAGCACTAGTAACGAGTATTTGCAGGCCGGCTCGATGCATAGTTAATGATTTGTCAACCGAAGCCCCTACTGGACCGTGCCGAACCTGACTAGGCCATACATTATAACCGGGCAGATAGAGCGGAGCGGGTGGGCTGGGAGCGCGTGACCCAGCCGTCGTCGCTTCCACCAAACCCCCTTGCACACGCGAGGCCCCACAGTCCGCCTTTCTACACGCGCCACTTCCGCTTTGAGCCCCTGATCAAAGTATCGCGTTTACCTTCGCCTGCAATCGTGTTTGCCGCCGCCCGCGGTCTGCCTGTCTCGTCGTACTCGCATGATAGCGCCACTGATGCTTTTCTAATTGTCCGCTTCTTTGATTAAGGGATGCTTGAAATGCCCGAGACACCTCGCCGGCGGTTTCGAATCAGTTTGCTTGAGAAACTTTTGTGATCTGGAAATGGGAGAGTGCTTCTCTGGTGATTTGATGGATGTTGGATTGGAGAATACTGTGTACCACGTGGTTTTGTCATTTTTTTGAATGCCCTTTTGGTATTCGGTGTTTTTTGTCCTTTGTTGTATCAATGGATTGGCAAACGCACTCGGGTCTTTCCAATTTGTGTCGACACTGACGGTATAACAGGGTTTTCAATGACAAGCCTTGCCTTTCAGTCCTTGCCACAGTGCAGGCTTTTCAGCAAGCCCGGTGTAATTATTTTAGTAGCGTTGAATTTCATTTTTGCACGCGTACCATGCTCTCAATCTCAAAATGTTTGCCACGCTGATAACGCAACTATGAGATCCGGAGGGTTTGCTTTTCGGCGGAAAATATTGCTGCTCTAACAACAAACGCTCCCGCAAGCATCTCTCGCCGGCGTAGTTTGATCGCTAATTTATGTATTAATTTAGGTAACAATTTTCGAGGGTGTGCTCGAGAAATTGCGAAATTTTAACGCAGTACTTTACGGTTAAGTATGTAGATTGCATTAAAAGTATGACATAATAAGTTTGTCAGTTTTGGAACATATTTGTACAAGACGCAAAATTGAATACACTATAATGTAGAGTTTAGCCTGTCGAATATTTCAACAGGATTGTGAAGCACACTGGGTATTTCTAATCTTAATGGTTCTAGTAATTGGAATTAAGTCAAGTCGAAATGAGTTTGCATTCCCAGGGAATGTCAGGCCGCAGAAGAGGACCCATCGCCACGAACGCGTGCACACATGTGGTAACGCGGCAAGGGTGAATTCGGTCGTCCTTACAACTGGTTAACGGCCGACCACATTATTGGAAAGGACTTGCGGTTTCTTATGAGAGCCCTGATGACCCTAAGGGATATTGGGGCAGGATTGTGGTTTACGACCATGCGTGCTTCACACGGGATTGCCGTAAAACGCTTTTACGGGACTTCATTCTCCCATCGATTACCCCGCAACAAGGATCCTTTGGAGCAATTTTAACGGCACACTTGCGCCCTCCTCGCCCAGCTGAAATCATTCAGCATTTATCGCCCTAGTCGAATGGACAGTAGACTCTGCTGGCAGAGTGCGACTACGTTCGTTATTCCGCATCGCTGATTCGCGGGAGCTGGTGCGTCCGGCACCCAGATTTGTAGGTTGATGCAGATTTATAGAGAAGTTTTGTTAGTCCGGCTGTCGTTGCTTCCGCGATTTATACACAGCCGGTGGACACTTACTACAGTAACTCGGAATCTGCAGTTTACTTTATGTGTTTGTTGCCAGTCCAGCCTGTTATTCGCCGTCCCGTGCCAAAGATCCGTGTTTGTCGTGAGTGTGACCGATGGTGGAATAGAGTGTCAACGTTTAAATTGCGGGCATGGAGATCGAATATTCCATTCAAACATTTTCCGAAATTACAAGTTTGCAATCCTGTTGACTGATATTGGAATATTACATTCATTTTATTAGGTTACTCCCTCAATTAAAAATATAAGTGTGTCAAATATTTTGATTCGACGAAACCTATACCACACAAATTAATCGTAATAATTCTACACAACAAAATATATTCTCATTATATAAAACTTTAATTCGCGTGTACTGGGAATCATTTTTTAATAGAGGATATCAAGATAGAATAAATTTAAGTTTACCTTTTGATTAACTTCTTCCACACACTCAATTAGTTAAGTAAAACTGTCTCGTCAGTACCACGCGCAATTGGCAACGGTCTAAAGAGATCCGTGCGTAATTATGTTTGACTAGTGAAAGGGTAGAGAGAATCGATCGAAGTGAAAGAATGCAGTGTGTATGCGCGGAGCAGCGATTGCGGTGGGGTGCATCAACACCTCGAGCGCTAGTATACGTCATTAATTAAATGTAAGAGTCGATGGAGTGGTGTGCGGTGGTTAGAGGCTGTAGACAATCTCCAAATATTTGCGAGGCCAAATATCTTACCTAAACATCGGAGTGACAAGCTAGCTCCTAGCCGTCGTTATCATCCGCCCTTATAACTGCCTCAGACCCAATGCGACGGTAAATCAAACCGCTTATGTACGATTTGCAAGTTTCCAGTGGCCACTAAGAGTTGTTTCAAATAATAATTGTTCCATTATTTGATTTGGGGTTTTCATTTCCTATAGTTTGTAGGTTTGTTACTCAAATCTTCGTGTTATATACATATGTTTATAGTTGAATACGGACAATTTGACAGGAATAATATTTAATATACTTATTTTCGAAAGTCAAGTTAAATATTTTGACGTATTTGTCCTATTGCTTGTGACACGCAAGGAATTAGTCAATACAAGTCTGCCTACCAATTACACAGAAACTTATAATGACTCAAATCAAACAAGTATCCAATTAAATATAAGAAAATTGTATTTCTATTTGGAAACAGTAATTTTTCTTTGAAAATATCAATTCCTCTTTAAAAGCAGACACATATCTATTTAGAAATACAGTCCGGTATTTGCAAAGTACACGCATTTGTTTGTCACACACATAATCTGACAAAGGAGGCGAGTGTCAAACGCTTCCCAAACAGGCTTCCTCACTCGGTTCTCATTGCTCGGGGCAGTATGTTTAAAAATTCGTGAAATATGTTTCGAGTTGGAAAGTCTCGTGGCGTCGTCGCCCGCTGTGCCGGCGGTATGTCCATGGTGTGTTCCATGGTGTTACATAATTGTTTGCCTCGCAGTATGGGGCCGGCACGCCCCACCTGGCACTTGGTCCCCCATTCATCCTGGGGACCATAGTGTTGCCGTCTACAGGGACAGAGGCAGCCCGAGAAAAAGAGAGGGAGAGAGAAAGGGAGACGGAGCACGGCCCCATAACTTTGCCCGTAATTTGTCACGATTACCGGGAGATTACTGGTGTCGCTGACAGCCTTTTGGCTACCGTTTACCAGAGCCCGGCTGCGCCCGCCGCGCCGCTCTGCTCCTCCCACCTCCACGCAACCCCGGAATCGCGCTCATCTCTCGCCGGAGATTATCGGTGCACAGGTTTCCGACGATTTCCGCTCACGGTGAATCCACTCCTCCGAAAGTTCCTCTTGTATGACGGCGGACATTCGTACTGTCTACCGTCAGGAATACCTCCACGCCACTTGGGAGTTCCCGTTCGAGAGCCGAATGGAAAGCTAATGGACTTTTTATTCCATCCTGCGAATGTTTGTCTGTGTTGATGCCAAATCTGTGTGTTGACTTACGTGAAAATTATCTTTATTTATACTAAAATGATATTAAATCACAGCAAAGTGTTTGCTTAACTCTTTTCAGAACTCCGAGGATTTGTTAGTGGAAAAATAATTATTTGTAGAGTTCTTCAAAAGGTGAATGTTGATAATAATAAGTTTTTATTAATTGCTCTGTATTCAGGCATGTTAGGCAATTCATGATAGTAGCTGTGGAGAGGAGGTCGGCTGAAACTCTGATCTGCTCTACTTGCCTTCCTTATCACTGACTTTTCTACTTGCCTTTCCTTCCAACCGACCGACTGCAACGCGAGTAATTCAACCAGTTATTTGAGAACACGGCAACATAGCAGCATTATTCGATTGTTTTCCATTCCGTTTTTCACTGAACGTTATACTGTATTGTGTATAATTGCCCGTCATAAACATAAAACCTTATGAAACTACTGGTACACGATTTGCAACATATTTGACGAACACACTAATTAGCAATAACTATAAACACTATCAATAACGCCACGATGAATTCCAAACTGGAATCATTGCTTTCATGTTTCCCTTCAACAACCAACTCCGCCAGTCTTGGCGGAAAACTGGTGGCATTGAAACCGAGGCTATCGGTATGTGTGTCACGATCAACGACGAGCTTTTTCCATCGTTCGCCGCGAGGCAGTCGGTTACTGCACGGAGGACCGAGGATGAGGCGGAGGATGAGGGGAAATCGTTTGCCGAGCATACACCGCGATTTGATTCACTCGCTCGTTTCCCCGCAGCGAGTGGCGCTGCCGGGCCGAAGCGCACCGGGCTCTCCCTCATTTATGCGTGTGTCTTCTTTCGCCCCCGGAGCCTCGCTCTCGCCCTCTCGTCGCGGCCCCACCCGCGCGCACCCGCTCCGCCAAGTGAGAGGAGGACCGAATGCCTGGTGGACTCGCGAGCGCGAGCGAGAGGGTGGGTTCGAAAAGACACGCGACGAAAGGAGAGCAAGGAAAGGCGGATAAAGGGAGAGGGTGACTTAAGCAGCCTGGGCGAAAGGGGAGCGGGGAGGAGGTCGCACGTATGCGCCGGTATGTCTCCCTGTATGTGTGCGCGCCCCGGTATCTTTGCTTGTGTGCGCGATGTCAATATTATACGACAAACACACTTAAATAGGCTTAAAATACTAACATCCACCTCTCGCTTCGCCACCATCACCACTGGCGGCGCACTGTGCGCCACTGGGGAGCAAGCGAGAGAGACTATGTGTGTGTGAGAGAGAGAGGAGTGTGTATGTGTGGGTTGTATGCGCGCGAGGACTCTCTGTGTGCAAGTGTGTTTAGTCATATCGTTATGTCGCGCCCTGGGATTCCCTCGATTCGTGCGCCCGCTCGCGGCTACTTGACTATCTAGCCCGGCTTCACTTATACTTACACTGCCAGTCAATCGGACCAACGAGACTTTTTCCGCGATCAACGGTGTCTTTAATCGAAATAGAGTATTTCGTGATGTGGTGGTGTAATAGTCAGTGTTAGGCCAAAACAGGAGTCCATTGTGAGGGATGAGTCGAGTCAACGGGAATTCCGTGCTAAGTTTTGTGATATTAAACTGGAAGAGATTGCATGAAAATGATTAAGAACAAAATTCCTTATAATTGTCAAAAGCCCTCTAAATCAGCCATGGACAAATTAAAAAAATTGGGAAGTAGACTAATTCTATTTGTAGAATGCCAGTTCATTAGCATCGGGCGGATGTACGAGCGTCTCGACGGCAGGATACATGCTCGAGGAAAGTTGTGAGGATCGTAAGGGCCGAAAAAGGGCGCTGCCAGCGGATGAGGTGTGCGCGAATTGAAAGCCCGGCCGAAACCGACGGCGATGCGCCGAACGCAACATTGAACTTGTAAAGAGCTAACGAGATCAATGTTGAGGTTCGGCACTGGTGGCTGGGTGTTTGCTGATTGGCTTAAATCAACGCTAAGCCGATCCAATCCAATCCATGCTGCGAGGCAGACAGAGGGCCCCCTTTCCTTCCCTCCCGGCGAGCGACGGCCCGAAAACTTTGGGGTGAAACCGACGACTGACCCGATACACTTAAACGTACAAACGAACCTAAGACCGAGATTCACCTTTCACGATAGGATTACCCGGCCGAGCTTTTTTCCCGGCGGCCTATCTGTCAAGCATCAAACAGACAAGCCATAGCCCTTTTCCTTGCGGATTCCGAAGGAAGGCGATCGCTGCTCTCCGAATCCTCCGCCCTTTCAGTATCGCGTTACTAATTGCTGTCATTCTCGGATTCAAGCCACTTTTTCTTTGGCTTATTTGCTAGAGCGATTGATCGCTCCAGTGGATAGTAGCTGATGTTGCACTCGTCACATTTGCAGTGTCATAGTAAGCAACAAAAGACGAAGACTAATGTATTAAAGTAGTATAGATTTGGCAATCACACATTTTCGTACTTGCTTCTTACTTGTTTAATTTACTTCAATGTAATCATAAATTAAGTCAATGGAGTTTTAACCGAGGAGGTCTAAGATTATTTTCAAAAGATGAGCATCCCTAGACGAATTCTGAATGAAGCCCTGGAAATAGTTCATGATGAAGTACCGAACCCTATGTCAAACCAGTCTCATACACATTCAAACATATGAAAAGAGAGAATCCGCGGATGTCCACTTTGCCGCTCCTCCCACTACGACATTATTACCATAAGAAAAGCGGGGAACCAGCAGGATTGGTGGGAAATTCTAACGGTGTCATGCGAGCATCATTGAGAGCGCATTTGAGGCCATTAAGAGCTAATTCTGCAAGTGTCAACACCGCTGACTGGGCAGAAACAGGCTGATCACCGGCAGGAAGTAGTCGACACTTTGGCGAGAAGAATAGCATTTCCACAGGTACCACGTCCGCGTGGGAGTGATGTCTCTCGATTTGCCTCGTTTTTCCCACAATCGATCATTGATTTCTACGCGCAACACTCCGCCCCGATCATCGAAAGCCACTTCCCTCTCGCACTGGCCGGCGACTCGACGGTGCAAGGAGAAGGACGATGCAGTGCAGAGCCCATTGAAATCCACGTGAAAAGAGGAAGGCCGCTGGGGAAAAAAGGGAAAAAGGGCACAACACGAATTTCACGGCGATTCTGCGCGAGCACAAAGCCGATTCCGGGCGTTTTGACTTTTGTCCGCTCTCTTTAACCATGTTAAAGAGCGCGGCTCCACTGTGTCCGGCCGGACGTTCGGTGCCCCGAAACCCTCGCCCTTTTACCCATTCAACGCACTAACATCCTTTTCGAAACTCACTACCATTTCGCTGGTCGAGCCGCTTTCTTATGAGGCCGCTCGGAAAATTTCCCCATTCGACTCTCATTGATCGCCAATTACTCGCGTAGTAGACTCGACGTGCTCGATTGATGTGTATCTCATGCGCGAGGGGTTGTTTGAGTAACTGTTGCTGGGAGAACCGCACTTCCGTGCTGCACTTGTTGTTGCGGATTCAATGGACTGCGCTTGGCTTTCAATTTTGGGATCGGATGGAGATATGGGATGCTGGGTTGTGTGAAGATCGTGTTAAGAATTTCTTAGTAACTTTTTGTTGCAAAGGCATGCACTTAATTGTAACTAGTCTCTTCCATCTTCCTCGGACACTACTGTGAATGTCTATATCCAAAGCCAAATATTTCACCTTTCGAGATACTTGGTCGAAACTTTGAAAAAACAACCAATCACTTACCGATGCATAGACGGTTCGGCCTTCGAACCGTGAAAGTCCCATCGAAATCGATTGCTTTTATGCCAAGCAGTGAAAAAGTAACATAAAAATGCCTCAAATTCATATACTGCAGCGAATAAGAGAATATGCAATAGTAGGTGACCCGGTAAGAAATACCGGAAATAAGTTGCATAGTAAATAGACCTGTAGCCTCGTTCCCAGCCAATTCGTCTGGCTTGTCTAATCCCGAGGCACTCGATGAATGCCGGCACGCCGCCCCTCCCGCCCCCAGGAAACAGTATTCAAAGCACTGGGTCGACGCCAGCCTCCGATCGCCGGCGCACAATGACACACAATGTTCTTTCTCTATTGGCGGGGCGTGGTGCGTGCCTGTGGGGATGGATCGCCGTGTGTGCGCCCCCTGACAAATGATGCACACCGCCTTCGTTGACTGAACCGGCACAATCGTCTAATGGGAGGCATGCGTACCTACTTGCGGCCTTTCGATTCCCCGTCAGCCAGTGCGTCCAAATGGAATTTCATGATTTAGTGTGGTCGTCGTGTCCAAGTTCGTAGTTCGACGAAAACCTCCGCCGGAAGTCGCACACGTTCATGTATGCATGTGTGCGCATAATACACCGGCAAATTCTGAATAATCCATGGATACTCCACGGATACTCCACGGATGAATGTCAAATATTTGGTGCACTTAATTGAAGCTTTAATTAACTTCTTCGGGGGCGGACGGTGTTTCTTGCAATTAATCGGGCTCCTTCGGTCAGGTTCCGCCCGAGCGGAGCGCACACCCCCTTGGCGAAATTATTCATGAGAGAATATTGGTTCAAGTCACGCGTATAATGGTGTTTATGACTGTTGGAAAGTTTCAAAGTTTTGTAAAAATGGTTTTATAAAAATGGTGCCATTATAGTCTTGATCTCAGTTTTCTCAACTAGATATTCCTCCGGACAAGCAATTATGGTATAATGAACAATACTTGAAATAAGGATATAGACTGTTTGCATCAGAGGAGAAATGACCTTGACTGTAAAAGTACCCACAGAAATAATGGAGCAATCATTGTCGACGAGGCTGTTTACTACCACGCCAATTAACCCCAATTTCCTCCTGGAGAGCCGGTATCAAGTGGCAAACAGAGCATATTTGCCGCTCGTGGTCAGTGTAGAGGTGTGCTCACGGTATCACAGCGGGTGCTAAGCACATAGATTGCCGGTGGCTCCATTGACAAAGTAGCGGGCGAGACGAGAAGACATAAAGGCGTACGAGTCGCAGGCATAATAAGAGCTAGATCCGTCCCGAGGATTCCCATTGACGGCAGTAGAAGCGCGTGTCCTTCCTAGGGAATCGTAAAGGGCGGCCGGGCCGGGTGACTGGGAGCGCGCGTCGCCCTCTCGCTCGCGCCAGCGCTAAAACAACATTTTAAGCGGACAAACATGCATAGAATATGATAACAAAAGGCGTGACCGGAGCGGAACACATGTCCAAACATTAGGCACAATGTCCTCTACCAGTCAGAATAGTGTCTCCCCCCGCTCCGCTCGCGGCGCCCCTGTTTGCTACGTGCCGCCAACGGTAAAATGTTTGCAATGCGTTACACGGCCATTCAGCCGGTGAAACGCTCCGGTAAACTCTGCCTAAATGCCCGGCGATGGCCAAGGAATGGCCCCGGACGAACGAATGACCACTCGCCGGCACACAAACCGCCGCCACACTCCTCTCTCTCTCTCTCTCTCTCCGCTTCGTTCATTGACCGGGCCATCTTTTGCCCTTCTCTGACAATGCCCCCTTGCCGATCGCTGCCCTTCCTCGAAACGATCCTCGACTCGATCGCACAACACACACCGCTTCTAACGATTAAAGAATTTCGGGGCACATTTCACACCGATTTACGAGAAACAGATGCCGGTATCCTCGGCTACCAACTCGCAGGTGGCTGTTTTCTAAGCAGTGACAAGATTGTAAGGAAGGTACGAAGACCTTTGCTCGGACTTGATTTATAGACTTAGTGTTTTATCATGATTTAATGTCTCCCTCAACCCAATGAGAGGGTCCATAAAAGTTTGCCTTACATAACCAATAACGAAATGGCAAGGACGAGTGGAGGATCAATTAACAAAACAGGATCCACGCACCCTTTTCGAGATCACCAATCCCGAGTGCCATCGGCTCTATTTACACCTTAGAGGCCACTTAAACCACACTAAAAAGCCTGGCGGCGGGCTCGAGGCATCGACAATGAAGTGCGCGTGCCACTTGCTCGGCCAATAAAACGGCCGGATAAATACGAAATTAAAAAGACCAGGGAGACGAAGCGAGAGCCTCCTGAGAGCCTCCCGCAGGGGTAGCCCAGTGCAAGGAAGTAGCTGATGGGCGGCGGGAAGAGTAAGGGCGAAGTGAAGAGGAGAAGAGGTTATGGGATATCTTTCATTGGCATAGCGCTGCCGGTGCTCGCCGGGGCTCTTCGCAAACTCCCTCCGCAAGCCTCCGAAATTCTCTGCGGCGGGAAGTCGTTAGGCGTTTTCTGACGCGAGATAAAATTCCGGGAAGCACGTTGAAACGACTCTCCAGCACACCGGGGTCTGGGTATTGTTTTAACGTGTTTGACTCAAATATTGACGCAAGTTGGGCCGGCTCTCGCAACGCCGCCGCCGCCGCCGGAGCCGGCGCTGCTGCTCTGAAACGGAACCGAGAACCTGCCGGGAGAGCGGAGAACGCGGCTAGATAGCTGCGAGCCGGAGAACGATGGAACGGAAGGTAAGAAGAGATGATAGCGCGCCGGGGGGAGAATGGGAGAAAGAGGAAGGCCGCATGAGATGGGCGAAGGAAGACCGGGGAGATGAGGTGGAGCGACCCACATAACATCCACGAGAGGAGTCCGACGTCTCGTGGTAACGAAGCAGCTCCAGCGATCCCACTCTAACGAGCCAAGGAAAAATCCACCGAGTCTTTTATCCTGGCATATCAACCGGCTTTTATTCCCCTCTGCTATAGTTCTCGAGCTCTCGACTTGACCGTGCCTCGGTGATCCGATGCACTTAACACATCCTTGCGAAGAAGCCTCTCCGAATGTATAATCTGAAAGAATTCGGAGGATGGAAAGTCATTCACGCACGCTCATGAGAACTCTCTTTAAATGAGGTGTGTTTAGATAGCGGACTATTTGTAGAAGGCTCAAGATCGGTTTAATGCGAATTTTAATTAGCTGTTTGCTAATTTGTAGTGTTGGGTTTATCGGAACGGTTATTAACATCCAGCCAACATTAGTATTTATTTCAATAACATGTTAATTTCAAGGGTTAATGGAGAGGAGGAGTCAATTCATTATTAATTCTTTAGCAATGACAAATTAATAACTCCTTGCTATTACACGGAGTAAGAATTCGAGATGTAGAATGTAATATTTTCTGTATTAACCATCTCGTATTTCAGCCGTGTCATACACACCGAAATAAAAGTGCCAGGATCGTGTGTGCCGTGCTAACGTTTGGTCTCGATTCCGTGAAAAATCGAGAGTTATACCAGCGGAACGGGGAATCACTTCTTTCGGGCAAACAGTCCGGCGGCGCTTAAGGCCCGTGAAAGAGTTTACCCACCTAACACATGATGTAACCCGAAAGGGAAACCTTCACGTACGAGGGAAAAGCCAAAGAAATTACTACATCAGGAAAATTAAAGCCAAAGAACGCCGAGAAAGGTTATTCGAGGAAGGACGGCTTCCTGGAACTGGAAAGCGTTCCACTCGATCCTAACCTCTTTCATGATCCTTGCTGTTTGCCTGCGAGATACGTTGTGATATGCGGAATTACTCGTCCTAGCCTGATGAATGAACACTCATTGTGGGTGATTTGACTTTGGCACACAGGGTTGATTGCAACCTCACTCGTTAGATAGACATTGGGGGGAACATCAAAGTGGATCGTCTGCGATTCGTTCAAATCTGAAAACCACTTTCCTATTAACTCAACATACTCATTTCTACCCTTCAACAAATGCTACTTATCCAGTGTTTATAAATTCAGATTACAGTGTCAGCCCCTAATTATTTTGTTGAAAATAATTCATTTCTTTTGATCCTTCAAACTCGGGCAAACATCAACCAACATCTCCCAACTTTTCACATTAGAGGACACCCAAGCTCCACCACCAAAATTCTCCAAGTTCGGCACAACCTCGTCGACAAGTGGCGCGTATCGGAGGGAACCCCTTCGAATAAAGCTGGATGGAATCCTTTGGTAAGAAATGGCCGGATTGCCTGGCAGATCGAAGGAGAGAGCGTACGTGCGTAAACCGCTCTGGCTCTCATAAAATCTCATAACCCGAGGGCGACAGCGAGCGGCGAGTTCGGCATTGGGCATCGCCGCTCGAGTGAGCGGGAATTCATCGAGGGGGTTGGATGATAGAAAGAGCCTGCGGGAAGGATCGAGGGAAGATCCTGCCGGTGGTGGAAGGATCGAGCGTGCTGGGATGAGGAGGAAGGGTCCGAGGGCAGATCGGGCGAGAGGTGCTCTCTCGGTCATGCCGAATTTTCAATAGAAACAGGGCCTCGAGCGCCGCCGCCGCGGCAGGACTGGCTGCAGGACCAGTTGTTTGTCTTCCGGATCACGCCTTTAACCGAGCCTTATAATGCCGCCGCATGTGTCTACATGCACGCGCGCGCGTCTGTGTACGCTCGCCCTCGACTCCACACACATACGTCCTCGGGAAAGTCTCTTTACTTCGCCCTTTCTCTCTCTCTCTCTCTCGCTGGCTGGCTCTCCTAGTCGCCCGCTCGCCTATTCAACGAGAGCGCACCCTTGCAGCTTGTAAAATTTATTATTCATAGCTGCGGTGAATGCTCGCGAACGTGTTGCGCCGCCCGGATTACCGGGGTAAGCTCTTGTGTTATAGTGCGATTTTCGAGTTTGGATGATGGCAGCGCCGAGCGGGGAAGAGAGTGTTGGTAACTAGAATGTTGCGAGATGAGTTCTTTGGGATTAGATCAATAATTCTTGGAGTTTGGCTAGGAGTGGTTTGGAATTATGATTCTCTGTTGAATAGTGGTAGTATGATCATAAAAGAACAATCTATTTTCAATGTTCCGCTGTTAACATAATTTTTATTAACCATACAAATCAAAATCGTTGGTAAACACTTGATTCCATGGCTTCATCGTGTTATTGTAAACTCTGCTATTTGACACAAATATACCGCGACCAGCCTGGAAATTGAGAATTCCATAATTTGCCATAGTTAATTTGATAACACGATCATCGATCATCGATAGATTGTGGAAGTTTGTGCAAAGTAAAACATACCAGTGTCCTCCGCGATGGACTATTTGCAATGCAAATAACAGTTTAACTGTCCATAACATTTTCCACGCGTCACTTGTGAAAAACCAAACATACTCGCTCGAACCATACTTGCCACGATCTGTAATGCATAAACGAGAAACGATATTTGAATAAATATTCGAAGTTTGATGACATTGATGATTCTCATCGATCGAAAGTGTCATAGCGCGGACAAAAGTGGGAGAAAAGCTTGACCTCGTTTTTAGGGGACGCGTTTGGGAAAACAAGCGGGGAATATAGTTGGGGATGTATTTTGGTTTAGTGGGTCAGTTTCTGGCGGAGGACAATCCATGAGGGACGTGGCTAAAATCGCTGCTTATTCCGTCAACAAATAGGGCTCGCCCATCTTGTTGCTTCCCGGGGAGGGCGCGTGAATACACCTTCGCATGGTTCCGCATTTGGTGAGACGAGTATTATACGAGGAGGAACGCAATCTCTGCTGGTGAAAGAATGAGAAGGTCCGAGGGTGGACCAACCCCGTATTTTTAGGAGCGTGTTGATTTCGCCCGCCTACGTGACACGCAATATCACGCTGGGACAACAGCCTCAAATATGCAGCCTCGGATATCCTATCGTGCCTTACCCCAGATTCATAAATAGTTCTAAATCAGTAATCGTTCAATTGAAATCGCGACCAATATTAGTTAAGGTCAAAGCTTAATATTGTTCTTCGCGAAATTTCTAAAAAATGAATTCCAGTACGTTTATACACTTTACGGTATTTATATACAAAAATTGTAAGTTATGCTCTACATATGTTACACTAATTGTTTATTAATTATTCATCGATTATCTCGTATATCCTCCAAACCTTTTAAACCAACCTCGCACCTCTTTGTACAATTCCTGGAAACCATCCATCCAGTATAATACCTAGCTTCATCAAAAAATTACATTTCCGCAAATGTCCGCGGTGCCAGGAGCCAAGACAAAGGCACCAGAAGAACAGCGGGCGCAGGAAAAGAAGCAGAAATGGGAGTTTTAGGATGGAGAAAGAGAGGGGATGGGGTGGAGAGGAGAGACGGCGAGATGGTGAGTTTCGGAAGGAGGCCATAAAGGAGAGGCGAGCGGTGCGCCGGTCTAGGGGAGAGAGACGAAATAACACGGCTCTTCTCGGCTCGTCCTTCAAAAGACTCGGAATATTGTCCTGCAGTGCAAACAGTGCCAGACTACACATTCTGCGTTCCACTTTGCCTCGAGGCTGCCTGCGCCAAGACGCTTCCTCTCGCCTCGCCTCCGACTCTCGACGACTCGAGTCGAGAGACTCGACTCTCTGTGCACCGCTCGCTCTCTCTCTCTTTCTCTCTCGGCTTGTGCACCAGCTATTCCTACTCTCACCTTACCTCATCGAGAGAGGGAGAGAGAGAGGAGCGAGAGAGGGGGGAGTCTGTTTGCCCGCAGGCAAATGTGTTTCCTTAGGCTGTCCGAAATGTTTGGACGAGTGAGGACAAGCGCGGCCGCGAGTACTCACCGATTCACTGTCATTCACCTCGCACTTATCGAAAGCTCTCGGTCCCCGATTCCCGATAAAAAGCTGTGCGAGCGGGACTCGATCCCCGCGGCGCTCTGGAAATCCATTAAACTCCACATTGAATCACAAGACTATTCTTACCAATCAGAGAGAGAGAGTAAAAACATTATACTTGACGCAGCATCCAAAACCGAGGTATTCTACTTGGAAACGAGAGCGATCAATCCAGCGAAAGCTTGACTCCCAGGACTTGCCCGATCGCCTCGAGGACTGGGAATCGCTGCAGCGATTTCTCCGGGCAATATAAGCCCTCGGAAGGAAAGTCTCCGAATTCGGGAAAGGCGCTTGGGGTGAGAGTGGGGCCAGCTATCCGCTTATATCAGTATATACCTTGACGTACGGCGATTGGGTCATCCTCTCTGTATTCCGATCAAAGCCCTCAGGCGGTCGAGTAGACGTTTGCAGGCCGCATCGAGAATGCGCTTCCTCTCTCTCGCTCTCGTCATTGCGAATACAGGCGAAGGGACGAGGAGCATATGGGTGTGGGAGAACGAAGGAAGAGGAGAGAGAGAGAGGGAGAGAGACGTATATACCTGCGGGGAATAGATTAAGCGTGTGTTGGCGCATTGTCGTAGGGACACATGTAGGCTCTAAGTAGGTTGTGTGTGTTGAGTTCGCAAACATGTCTGCAGCGTTGTTAGGCGGGCAGGAAATTACGTCCGCCTTTAGCCGCTCTCTATATTACACCACCCCCTCGCTACACCCACTCGCCGGCGCACTACCACCACCATGTATCCCTCACCAATACTGGCAAGTCTCTCACTGGTGCAGCGCAGGGCGGCGATAGGTCTGTGTATGTGAGAGGGTTCCATGTACATCTCGCTAGGAGGATGAGGCTCTGCTTCATACGTAGTCGCTCTACCTGGCCCGGAGATACATAGGTGTGTACACAAGCCCCATGTGCACACGCACACACGAGCGCGCCGTATGGTAGATAGCTGGGGCTAACAATAATGCGACTAGTTGCAAATGGGATGGATACCCATACCTGCCGGAGCGACGACGTGTAAGATCGCACAAGGCACGCCGCACTCAGCCCGCAATCCTGCCTCGGTGCACCGCAACCGGGGTGGGAAAGCGCCCGCATCCCGGATTCTGGCCGCTTGGTGTATTGCTCCTCGTCATTTCTTTACGCCCTCAGAAAAATAGATCCACTAAATCAAACATTCCGTCCGCATATGATTAATATGTGGGATTAATTTTTAGTCCCAAAAGATATGATCCCAATAAAACTAAAAACTATAACCCAAAGGGTTATACCGTCTTGATGTTTATATCGAGTATATTTGTCGTGAAACCATGGCATTTTGCAGAATAATATTAAGTTTTCTTTGATCGATTTATTCGATCCGATTTAATTTTACTAGGATTTGTTTGTCTTGAGTTTTCCCAATTGTATTAATGTTTTGTATTATCTGATATACGTATTATTCGCTCATATTTGCCACCGATGGGCGCAATTACATTCTTGGACTGAAAATCCACCAAGCGACCTGATAGGGTGCTCGTGCGCGCCGAGGGGCAAACGTGGAAATTTTCGCCGAACGCCGTCGGCACACCAATAAGCTCGCTCTGTCGGTTTACAATCTTTGCGAACGCCGCTCGATACACGCCGATCGTATATATTGAATATGCTTTTACGGAAGTAGAGTGTCGCCGAGTGTTTTATCAGTGTCCCACTAGCATAGTCAATACCGTCAAGTGCACTCGAGGGTTAGCGCAGATCTTCTCGCCGGAAAGTAATCGGTGCATCGGCGACCGCTATGTGTCTATGTACCACTAGTAGCTACTTACTGTTATAACTCTTCAATATTTCGCCGGTGGCAAGAGCGAGTGGCCGACGCGGACTCGCGACAAAATGCACATGCGCCGTGCAGTTATGTCGTGAAAATTAATAGACCGCTCAAGCGGGTTCTCGCACACTATCAATTTCCCCAACATCCGTTAGATACAGGTAACGTTTCCTGATAATGAATCAGAATTAGTGTAAGAATGTCATGTAGTGAGAAAGTAGCTAGTCGTAGGGATGAAGGTACAAGAATGTACTACACTACAGTTTTTCTTGTATTGGTTAAACTAATATTGCTGTAGAATTACTTTCAAGTCTATTTGCAGTTCATTCTACCTTCACGTTCTTTCTGCACGAATGCCTTTAACCTTCACTGTAAATGGAAACGCGTTTCTTCACAGGCTTTGATGTTTCTTAGATGTTTCTTCAGCAAAAATTACAGCATTATTATTATGATAAGTCTGTATGATAATTTGATTCCAAGCTATTCTCAACCATACGTAAATGGAATTTCCGTATTTATATACCCAGGTTTCTATTCGGCAGACCGAGTTCACTGCCGCTCGCTCGCTCTATCATAAATGTTTTGTAAACAGCATATTAAAAGTGGGGTAAGTCGCAGCGTTCGGTATGATGAAGGCGGCAGGCGGGGGTCGTACCAGCGGAGTCTTGCAGCGTCAATAATGCCGGGTGGAGGGCGCTCCTTGCCCGAAAGTTGAATCGCTTATTGGCTGGAGCACGGGGTTCCTGTCCAAATACTGAGTCACTGTGACAACAGAGAGCCGATCGCCGTACTACCATCCTCATCGGCGTCATCATCGTGAAGGAGGTCGAGAGCTCAGCTGATGATTGCTCTGGGTATCGCCCGTGGGACAGCGCGGCCTTCCTTCCCGTATTTATTAACGCGCTCGCAGACTTATCGCGCTTCACTGCACTCTCCGAGTTGAACCGACCGACCGATTCAGCATTTGTTGACATTTAGATCAGAACGAAGGGAAAGTAAAAGTTACCAGTTAGGAAGAATTGACTTCAGAGTGGGAAACAATTTTTTATAAGGTTGTTAGGATATTTTTATGACATATTAACTGGATTTTCGCAAAATTATAAAACATGTGTCTTCATATTTTTAACAGAGAATCAAAATACCAATTTCTATGTCTGTAGCATCTTTAGGTTTTCAGATGTAGGAATCCTGGAACGGAATTTCCACAAATCCTTCTTAAGTAAGTGCCTGTATCATAAAACAATGAACCTTCCAAATATCATGTGCCAACGACATCTTTTTTATGTAGAATTACGTAATTGCAACTATAATGCATTACATGCTACGCGTAATACCATCTTAATCCTGATCTACTTGTGTTTTCACACCATTCATATTCATTCCACGAGACTACTACGCGAAACTGTTTTCTCCCTTAACTATCAGCCATCCAACTATATAATCGAGCAGATTATCAGAAGCCTCGCGCAAGTTTCATTTCACCTCGGGATCAAACGATTAGCAATCGGCACTGGTGCGCTGCGTAGGGGTTGGGTAGAACGGTATTAAATTAAATCGGCGAAGGGGGTGGCAGGGAAACAGTGGGGCGGCCGGCGTGTAAGGGTGCGAATTACCGGCGACAGCTTACAATAATAGAAGGAGCTAATGCCATGCAAGAGCGGCGGCCGCTTCTACTTGCCGGCTGGTGGAAACACTCGATTCTGTTTTCCTTCGCGGCGGCCGCTTTTAATTTTTAGTCCTACGGGAAAGCCCGTACATCTCGCCGCAGCGAAGGCAAACCCCCGCGCTCTCTGTGTTTCTTTTTATCGTCTTCGAGGCAACGCGCCCCGTTGTTTCAGATAATACTGGAATCGATGAGTGCCTTGTTCTGAGGGCGGTTCTTAACGGTAACGTATTTTAAAAAGTGTATTCTGGTTCACGTAATAAAAAGAAGGCGCTTTCCTAACGGTTTACTGGAAATTGGAGTACCATTAATTGTAACTATCACTGAATTCCACCAAATAGCTAGTTTTTTCATGAAAATTCGTTGTTATATTCAAATGGTCAACATCGCCACTATCGAGTACAATTAAATAAATGAACATAGAACCCGTTTATTAGTTACAACTAGCAAAGAACTAGTTCAAAGTCTTGCCGAATTAATTGGTTGGCGATTCGGCCGAATTTTTCCCGCTCGGATGTAAATGCGGGCAATATCACAATGTTGGCGCCAATGGTGGACGCACGAGTGACTGGTGCTGATTGATGTTGCTGTGTTTGGCCAGAGGGTTGTTTCTCCGGAGCGCAGCAGCCCCCCCAGCAGACCCAATAAGCACCTCACGCGTATAGACGGCCGCGGACGTGTGTCGGGGTCCACCTACGCCTAGTCTTCCTGAAGGAACCGGAGCCATTGTTTACACGGGCTCTGCCGGCCGTCTGTCACGAAGCCTCTTCCACCCCGGCTCCCCGGAATCCCCCGGGAGGAACTATTGCTTTAAAGCCCCGTTCCCCAATGCGCACGAGCACGCCGCGACATGCTTTCCCTCTGCTTCGATTGCGCCGCCCTTTAAATTCATCCCTCGGCCGACAGCCTCTTTATCGGGGAATACGTGCATCTGGTTAACGCGTTAGCCTCGGCAACCACTTGCCATTTTTTCCTTCTGCGTGGCGGTAAAAAGGGTGTAGTTATATGAATGACGGTCACAGGATATGTGTTATGAAGTATATCGTTGATTCATATACATAATTGTGCATTATGTAGTGATATTATTCTGAACAAAGTTTGCAGATTCTGAAGAGGTCTTGGTCATTCTTAACATCTGTTAAGAATTTGTTAAGAATAAACGCATAGTTTAGAATTACATTTGCAGACCGTGATTGTACGATAGAATAAAAGAGTGACTGGTCTCTCCGATCGGTTGGTAGTGTTAAGAAGAGAATATTAATATGAAATGTTTCGCATACCGCAAACGCCAAGTGAGAGACTCGAGAGTGGATCTGTCTCTGTCGCATTCCCAGCACTATTTGTCGTGATCCTCGAGTAACAGAGGATTCGCATGGTCCGTGCATCAATGCAGGAGGAATTTATTTACAGGGGACGAGAGGTGCACTGGCGGAGGAGAGCGATGGAGGGTCGAATCGGGAACAATGGCAGGAGAATCTCACGAGTAGTAGGCAGGCGGGGCAGGCAGACAGACGGGCGAAGAGTCAAGCTGGAGAGTCGACTGGAAATATGAGTCAAGTATTACAGTTGCCCGGTAAACAGGTATGTTTATTCAATCGCTATTGCGCAGCCCACTTGACCAGCAGCCGCGTAAACCCGTTTCCTTGGTGACCCTTTTTCCCCGATGCCAGATAGCCACGCATTGTCTCGAGCATCCCTCGACCAATGAACGAGTGCTCCAGTTCTCCTCTTTATCTCGCAATACCCTTCGATCTAGATTTAATTAACCCTTACGTTGCGGAATATCCGCGCATGGTCCGCGGAGGGGACAACGCTTATTAGACTGCTGATGAGTATGTACGTAATGGAATTTTATTTAAGTATTAAAAACCCGCCTGAAAAACTCTGAGTGAATAAAAAGAGTATTAGTATCCTGAATATTTTCTTTACGTGTATTACTCTATCGGAATAATACCGTGAATAAAGTTAAGACTCACTGTGAATCATGCAATTTCTGGTAAATGGAAACTGTGGAACTTCAACAAGATTGAAATGGAGACGCAGTGCGCATCTGCGACGATGAAGTGCGTGGGAAAAGTGGCGCAGATATATACCGGCCGCCTGTTTCGATAACGCAGCGATAATCAGGCATTTTCCACGGGCGGCGCGTTGCAGGTGGAAATCGAGTTAAAATTAGCGCAGCTCGCACGCGAACGTTCCAGGCCGACCATTAAAACTCAAACGCGATGCAGCTTTCGGATTGCCATTTCTCTCTGGCTCTCTCGAGCGGCCCCGTTTCCATCCTGCCTCGCTCGGAGCTTCCACTCTCGCACTCGCCGCCTCTCTCCGCTGCCACTCGCCGTCCGCCTCGAAGCTGCAGCCCGGAAATGCATTAATTATACGAATGCGGACGCGTCCGGGGCTTTCGGCGCAGGAATATTTTAATCTACTTAAAAAGCCATCCGTTCGAAAGTAATTATCGCGATGAAATTAAAATGTCAAGCGGCCGCCGCTGCCGCCCCCCGATCGCCCGCAGTACCTTCTCCATCTCTCTCTCTTTCTGTTTACCTGCCAGTCTAACTAATCCAAATGGTAATGCGCCAGAATTTCGCTGCTCCTCCCCCGTATTGTATTTAAATCATTCTCGCCCGGCCTTTTTCCATGGCGGTTTTCGCTTTCCCGGTGGATGAACTTGATGGCATATTATGACCGAATTATTCCACCAACCTGTTAACACTTTGAGAATCCTGTGGCTTGTGTGAGTGTCGCTAGTGTTTGTAAAATACCCGCGTACTTGTAGGTTTGAAATAGTACGAATAAATATTCCCAATCTTTTGAAAAATGCAAATATTGAGGGTTGAAATACGTTTGAAGTTTTAATGAGGCATCAGGCGAAAATTGATGTGCCTTCTGGATGAGATTTATCCTCAAACTTTCCTTTACTTTGTCCCTTTTTGCTCTTTTCCTACCTTTGTGTTGGCAACACATACTTATGTACACAGTTGCTAAAACAACGGAGAAAGGTAGTCTGATTACCCGCAAAGTACTCAAAGTGTTCCAGGGCGAAAAGCTCGCACGAACCAAGTCTCACAGACTCACCCTTTCTCTCGCTTTCGAACTCTCTTTCATTTCCCTCCCGTTTGACACGCGCGTTTGTTCACGTCTTTCCCGGAGTATTTTGTTCGCGGCGGGTCATAACGGTGTTGATACAGCGCCGGGTATTACAAATGGACTCGTGTCGGGCGTCCAATACGCTCGCGACCTATGTACGCATGTGTAAGTTCCCTCTATTCTAGTATACATATGTATCGGGCTGATGGCTGAAAAATGATTGAGCGCCTCTACTGGGCAAGTATAACGAACGCTGCTACTAAATTGATGCTGTGCCTCAACGAACAGTGGAAGATTCAAAACGGGTTGGGCATACTCTGAATAAAGTATATATGTAATTGCGGCTAAGAAACGACAAAATGAGTACTAATTACACAGTTTCAATTGAGAAAGTAAGAGAAAGGGAATTTAGTGCGGACTTGACTTTTGATGCCGCAAAACTACATTTCATTATTATAAAACTAGGACTTTGAAAGCAAAAATTTTGAATTTGTAACTCTTCCACTGCAACTTGCCAAAAATATTTATTAGCGTTATTTTCGACGCAATAAATATCTTCACATTTGGATGGCGTATAGTGCTCAGGATTCCAAATCATGTAAGTATCATGTAATGTCAAAGAGAGAAAAGCAAAGGTACGAAAAAAGATAAGAGGCAATCGACGTTAGCCTAGTTTGACGTCGATGGTTCGAGTAAGTAGAAAAGGGTGAACGCGAGTGTCTCCCTTATTCGGCAGTTGTAAAGTTGTAGTTGCAAAGCCGTTTCAGGGGCGCGACGGGCAACCGCAAGTAAACGGGGTCGAATGAATACCGAGCGCCTTCCTTTCCTTTCCCTCCTCATCTTCCCGCCAGGAGCGAAACACGCTTCCCTTGGAAGAATGCGAGCGGGCGCATCGGGCGGCGCAGCCAATTTCAATATTTGAGGAAACTCGGCTGCTGGAGGACCGCAAAATTTGCAGGTAAAAGGCGAAAATGTCCGTGCTGATTTAACGAGTCCTTTAAAGCAGCGCCCGAGTGGGGCTGCCAGTGTCGACCTGTCCACCAACTATTCAAGCCGGGCTACTAAACAACGGCCGTGATTTTAGATAAGTTCTCGACTTCCTCCTCCGCTTTCTCATTATCGTTGAATGGACGATAATTAGCTCCTCTGTTTTCGCCTCAACTATCTCTGCTTTCATCGATTACTTTCCTTTTTACATAGTACCCGCGGAATAGGATTCGGGTCTTTGTTTTTTTGTAGAAGAAGCGCATATTTGATATTCCAATATTATGTTAAATACCAATGTGCCTGATCCATTTAAAACTACTCCTATCAATTCACCTACCACATTCTTTCAATCACTAAACAATTTCTCGCTTTATTTACGGCGCCAAAGTCATCAGCATGCCGAGTCCATAACACAAGCTGTCCCAAGGTCGATGCCTTACCGAAACTGCGGCGTGCACTTCGGCGGAAGCAATCCAGCAGGGCCGGCAGCTCGCCGGGGGTGGAGCTGCGGGTCCAGCGATCGACCGCGTGAAATCGACCATCTCGGGCGCTCACTCGCGCGAGAGAGAGAGCGAGCGAGCGAGAGGAGCATAGGATGGCTGGAGCAGGAGGATCCGCAGGCATCGGCAGTTCCCGGACTATCCGTGGTGTCCAGCGTGTTCGGGCGGCTCGGCTAGGAGCTTCCACCCACCGAGTGCGCTCTCCGTCGGTCCGTCGGTCCAGCGTCGGTCCAGCGTCGGTCAGTCGGTCGGTCCGTCGTCGGCGGGTTCCGGCGCGCAGCCCCGTGCTCTCTGTTGTATTATCGTACGACCGCACCGGCTAGCCCCTACATCGTCAACATGTCCGGGACAAGCGGGCGGCGGGGCTGGAGCCGCCGCCGGATCATGCCGTCGCATGGACGCTTCGGCCACCGGCAGCCGCTCTGCGGGGACCGCGCCGGCCCTGCGGGGCGCTGCGGCAAAGCCGCACACATATACACGCGTGTAACGCCGATATACACGCGTGTGTACAGGGTGTATGTTCGCCAGTATGTACCGGGAGACGCACATAGTCGTCGCTTGGCAATGTAGTACATCGGTGTGTGACGCAATTAAACCACCCTCCCAAACGATCCGCCTGTCCCTCTCTCTCTCTCGCTCTCTCCCTCTCTGTCTCTCTCTTGCATTTGGTATTTCACTATCTCCCTCGCGCTGTCTTCATCGTTTCAGTTGGATCCTGGGCGTCCGTCTCCCTCTAGTTTTGTCTGTGGGCCTCTCTCGCTGCGGGTGCTTTCCCTGTCTCCCTTTCTCCCAGCGACCCCCATCCCCCCCCTCTTACTGTCTCCTCCTCCCCCGGTCGACGCCGCTGCTCGCCGCCCCTGACAACTGCCCGCGGCCAACATGGCTGCCGCTAATTAGCGCCTAATTATTATTTATTGCATCGGACGCGGCTGCCGTACTCGCCCCGACGCACCAGCTCCGGGCGACACACTGCGTAATATAACTGGCACCAGCCACCGGTCCACCGTCCGTTCGCGCACCTACCATGCCGATATGCGATGCCTCGGGCAAAAAGCCAATCGGAAGGTACCCCGTCGACCATCCGCACGTACGCAATCCCATGCCAATTGGAATTGTCGCGGGAGTTTGTCAAAAGCATTTCATCAGCCCGATATTTTTGGCTTCAGTGATGGAGGACTTGAGTCTTGGAAGTCTATTTCACTTTAGTCGGTGCTTGTTCAAAACTTTTCGAACATAAAGTAGATCGAATCAGTAATCTTCTCTTTTAAAAAACTTGTTTTTAATACGTCACCGAAGTTGGGCCATCTTTTACTCATATTTTTATATTCATTTGGTACTTGAAAATTGATATTATTTTAATTTTTACCGGCCGGTTTTTTATATGAACTTAATGAAAAATGTAGTTTGATGTAGGTACACAAAATAGATTGAACTACTACGAAGTTTGGGAAGAAAGTTGATTCTTTAAACATCTCATCATGGGTCATATATGATCCAAGTCCGCTTCCCAGCAAAGTCCTTTCCGTCTTCCGACGGTTAAAACCCCCTTTTTCCCGATTTTATATCTTCCATAAATACAATCGACCGTGGATTGAGTGTCAACTGCAGCCACACGATTACTAGGCCAGGTGTCTTTCCATTCCTATCAGCAAAGCATTCGCCAGAAGTAATAACTGTCGAACTGCAGGGATTTTCGTTAGGTCCAACTGGACGCCGAGACGGACGATTGTGTCCGGGTGGGCGGAGGGGTGGAAGGGTTGGAAGATAAGAGGTGGCCGAGGCGGTGATGGAGGGAATGGAGTTGAGTTGCGGGCGCATCGGTTGAGTTAAGTCGGGTCAGGTCGAGTCGAGCAGAGGTACCAACAGGGCGGTCGCAAATATTGGTATTTGGCAAAGACTATCCTTGATCCGTGTCTCTCTTTCTCTTTCTCCGCACACTTCCTTGTCATCCCGGCGGCTCCGCTCTTCACCGCCGCCCGCTCATTCTCTCACTTCACCTCGCTCCGCTCTCGTCCCTTCACACGCTTCCACTCTCGGCCCTCTTCCTTTCTCCGCGCACCCTTTTCTCCCGTTCGCCAGCCGATAATGCGAAGATGAGCCGCTGCCCGACCGCCTCATACTCCGCCGATCCTGACTTCCCTCCCGCCAACGCCGGAACAGCCAGTTTAGGTCCAATGACGCGGACACCCGCCTACTTCGATTTGTCAATCTTTCCAATTATCGGATTCAGGTTGCTCACTCCACGAGTACTCACGCACCTACTTTCCAATTGAGGAACTAATAATTGGGAAACTAGTTCGCGGTTTCTAGTTGGGAAATAGGCAGTGTATGCTGCGTGGGCTCGTTCCCATTTCCAGCTCGAAATGAAGATTTGTATACTTTGTAATTAACACCCAACTTTTAAATACTTTTCACCAATCTCCGAAAATTTACCATAATACTTTTATTGACCTGTAATTCTCTGGAAAACAGTGGGCGATTTAAAAACACCGATCTTTCCACATTACAACGGTCAGAAACCTCGATTACACTCTGCTTTCATGATCAAACAGTGGAAACTCATAATGCAGCGAAAATCGAAGTTTCACAAGTTCGACAAGCCTTTCACGCCGCATTGGTTGTCGCTCCTGGACAATCATACTCGTATGTGTCTGTGTGTGCATTGATCGCTGCGGTTGGGTCCATTAAACGAGAATCGTCGGATACATTGTCACGAGCTGCATAATGAAACGGTAACACGTGACTTAAAATTACGTGCCAGATCGCCAGCTATTTTTCCGACGGGGGGGGGGGCATTTTAAATAGAAATGTCGATATGTGCGCTGGCGCGGTGGCCGCGGCCGAGTGCGAATGCGTTCTAATGTTTACTTCATGAAACGTAAAAATGCCATGGCGGACATTACGGGTTAAAAAGCGGGCCGTGAATGGCCGGGCTCGTGTGTGTACGTTTCTCCAGTGGCGTTCGCGGCGCCCACCTATCAGCGGGCAAACATTTATTCGCACGATTATACGTTGCCGTGATTCACGCGTTGTTCTTTCCGGCCCTCGCGCGGCTACGGTGATCTCTAAATCGCCCGGCGCCTTTGTGTATTCCTGCAAAAAGCATAGTTTGAACAGCAAAACTGCCTGGAATACGATAGGGATTGCATGCATCTCCCTGTAAACACTGTTGGTGCGAGCGGCTTGTTTGTCGGCGCATCAGGTGAAACTCGACAAATCTATTGTCATGAAGCCCCTGCTATACCTGGCGCACATCTTAACTGAGAGCCAGTAAAATAGTTGAGTAAAATAATTAATTATTCGATATAATTATGATACTAATAACAGTTTACTTTAGTAAATGGGCGTAATTATTTTATTTCTAACGAATAAGCTAATTCAACAAAGTCTTGCTGAATATATATTTTAATTACTTTGAAAATATTTGATTATCAACCATCCCTCGGCAGCGGAATCACATACCATCCCACATAACTGGGAAACAAAGTGAAACAGTAGCAGTGTTCTTATCGTCAGCTTTTTCCCAACTCCGTTCTCCCGGAAAACTGTACGCTATATTCATCCACTAAAAAACACAGTACTGCCTTGTTTCCTTACAGGGAGAGGAAATCCGTGATAGTTAAATACCAATTAGAAGGTGTTACTATTTTCGTGGAACTATTCTCACGCCGGTGGTGTGGAGCCCTGCCCAATTGGCGGGGCCCGTGTACAGGCCTCCACGTATAGGCGGTTATATTTGCTCAGGCACACGCTATCGCCTTCCTCGGTACAGGAAAATTTACCGGGTGATAGTCTTCTAGAGACCTCGGATACGGCGGCGTGCATACTGGCTTGTCCTTTCTGTTGTTAGGCCTGCTTCACACTAGAAAGAATCCATTTCTGCATAAAAACTCCCTTTTTGCATAAAATATCTTTAAATTTCAAACCTTGCGTTGTCATAATACTAAAATATTAATTTCAAAATATAGTTGGCTGCCATTCTAACATATTATTAAATTGCAATCAATTTGTAGATGAACATAATTCATTTTCAACTGTATTAATTGCACTATAAAATAGAAAATGGAATAGAAGTGAAGTAATTGTAATTACAATAAATGGATATTCGAGCATAAGGAAAGAAAATGAGTGAAGTTTCTCGAAAGCAGTGGTAATAGAACGTGGAGAGTTGTGGTAAAAGTGTGAACTGTCGGTATGAACGGAGCATAAAGGGGCGCGAAAGGGACGAAGTTTGGCGTGGCAAGGCGGCGATATAATCGAGGGTACACACAGAGAAAGCATCGCGGTGCAAAGTAAACGCGCGTCTACTAAGGCTAATCTCAAAAATGATAAGGTAAAGATAACGTCCGCTCAGATGTCGGGGACGGTGCATGCCACAAGAAACGCCTTGTTACCGAGTCTCCTCTATCCGCTTCGTACCGGAACTCCCGACACTCCTTGGAAAGCGGTCTCTGTTTCTTACCTGCTTCCACGCTTCTATCTTAAACATGGGACCCACAATATCTTGCCTTTCTTCCCCCATCTTGACTGCTTTGTCTTTTCATGCTTCTCGCGCACTCACCCTTGGTATAGTTTAAGTTTACTTTATTTTCTACTTCATATCGCGACATTTTACTACAGTTGAGATTTTCAATTATGAATTAATAAGAAAGTTGACATAAACTAAGGTAACGTTGAGAAATATGAAGTTTTGTCTAATTCCGGTGTATACTTTCTACATTTGAGAACAAATCGTTCTTTTTTATATCTGGGTATTTAGTAAATCATTTAATGTTATAATTGTAAAAAAGAATAATTCGTAAAGCAGACAATAAATACCTGGCCGAGTGTGAAATATTATCGGAGTCGATGGAATACCTCACTTTTATTTATTTAAACGTGTAAATCTCTACATTTATAAGACACCGTGTGGTGTTTAGCGCGTGCGATGACATAATGTTTGAGAACAGATTTGTGAAGGTTCCCATCCAGGGTGCTTCTACGTGATAATGGGGTAATGATGCGGGTGTTACAAATCTCGAGGCCCGTAACGAATTCCCTGCCCCCCCGTGTGGCTCATCTGATCGTGATTCTATTAGGATTACCAGTACCCCTCAGCCCTCGTGTAACTGTTCTATGCCGAGATTAATCCTGACATGGTATACTTAAACACCCTTAGTATCGGATCAATCGAATAACATATTCACCGGCATGCCCGAATCAGATCGATTCGAGCCATAATTCAATACACTCTTGATGCTAATTGGATCACACTCTCATTTAGACACTCGATGGACGTACTAGTCGACATTTGACCATATTAAGGAAAAATTAAGGTGATAAATCTTCACTTTTTAACGTTGAACGATCACTAATTGTAATGGTTTACATTCCACTTTGTTTTGAGTTATTTTATTTGGTGCGCCCGTGTTATTATGTACTCATTAATATATCGGACATGTTGAATTAAACATTTTGTAACTCAACGAAAAGAATAAAATCGACCAATTTCAATGTATTTCATACGCGATAATAATTATTTCGGGGTGATTTGTATTTACAGCACTTGATAATAATAGTAACTATTTCATATTAAAAGAGAATTGAGTTACAAACAAGGGAACGAGCTAGATTCGTGCGCTAGTTTTCGCCAAGGGACTTACCGAAATGCCGTTCTTATTAGTGAGAAATTAGGGTGATAAATTTCCCAATTTCCCATATGTTGTGATCGGAGGCCTCGTGCCTCGATAATGAAGGTGACCCCGCGCCTTTATTCGATCGAACGACAGCCGATTAAAAGGCCAAGCGAGTAAGACGGTAAACGGGAACGTCTGCCAGGTAATATATCACCGTTGACGCGAATGGGACGCCGGCTTCGTAACAATAAACCGCCTAATTGGTCCGACGCGAGGCAGCTCGCCCTCCGCTCTTTGTCCGGCAACCCTTGAAGTACACTTCGAGCCCTTCACGTCCGAGCGCCCTGACACGCCTGGAAAAATTCTGAAAGAGCGATCGGCGCTCTTTACGAGCGATTGCCTCAACTGCTGGTAAAACGTGTTGTTGTTACTTAACACTAACATTGTCATGGCTTAAAACTAAATTTTATCAGCGCTAGCGATGGCCCTTTCGATTCTTTACACGAATGCACGGAATCATACTGTGCGAAACACTACGGGTTTCTGTAAACGCAACCCCCGACGCGTGTCGCGTCATTTATATCGAATTTAAAGAAGGGTTCGCCGATGACAAGTGGCTCGTGGACAAACAAGCCAAGCAGTTAGTTCCTAAGTAGATGACATCGGACCGGAAGTCGCCCGCTGTACTCGTGAGTGGACACGTGTCTCGAGCGGCCTCACGCGCACGAAGAGTCCGTCCTTAATGACAAATCGTTCCCGCCCCGATAACAAAAAGGAAAAAACACCTGCGGCACGCGTCACCGACATCTCGAAAAAAGTGGGCACCGTCCTCTCCTCGTGGGAGCGGGTTGGAGGGTAACAATGATTCCTACGCGGGAGGTCCAGGCCCTGGTAAATGCCACTTGATTAACCGGACAATGCACTCGGGGACGATCGAGTCCGCCTGAAAGAGCGAGACTCGGCTCGACCCGTTGTCTTCGGGCTCTGATATTCATGATATCCGTCGCTAATCCGAATACTTCTATGCTAGAGCGGCGTACAATGGACCACATGGATATCGCGTCGCCTTTGGCTGTCGCTTTGAATTTTGAATTTTCAACTCCAGTCTTCTTTCCTTCGCGACGCATTCCTTCGCCCTGCGACTGCTTCGATCGCGCAACCACTTTTCCGAAATATCGTCGCCACAATAAAACCTGAGGGGCAAAGGGGGCCGGTGGCGGTGGCTGCTGTAAAATATTCCGGCCGTTGAGAATATCTTCGCTCTTGAATAGCGCCGACTGCGAGAGTCGGGAGAAAGAAGAGCAGTCGCAGATGGCGGTTTTAAGGTGTTCCTGGGGGAGCTAGGAATTCCTGTCGCTCTTTGATGGCCTGATAAAGCTAATTTGGTCTTATTCTTTTAGCCTTAAAAAGACCAAGTTTCTTTTCAAATAGCTGGTTACATTTATAACATAACAACCTTCGTGTATTTTTGTATTCTTAATTTTGATATACACTCGATGAGGAATACAAATTATAACACTAAAAAATGTTAAGAAATAACCCATTAATATTAAAATAGGAACATCAATTTCAACTTGCAATTGCTATTTACTCATTTCTCCTTGTTGTTGAAGTCAATCACGCCCAATACATTAAAGTGATTTAATAAGCTAAAGCCCAGAATAACTATGTTTCGTCGAAAACTCGTAAACCGCAATTCCCGGGGGCGAGTACACGCCGACCGGGCAATTGGTAACAAGTAACAATGTAACGTGAAAGCTGGTTTCCATCGTGGGCGTCGATAGATGGTGGAGCAGGGCTATGATTACCCAGTCACTAATTGACAGCGCTCGCGCTGACATATGGCGGTCATCCGCAATTTTACAGGCGTAATATCTCGCATTGGCTTGCCCGGGCATGGCTTGCCGCTCACCCCAAAGCAGGGCAACCGGCAAGATCGAGTAGTCCGGCTGCCATTGTGCGGGGCAACACACAATTTACGAACAAAGGGACTCGCTGGCAGCCTCGTTGCAATAGAGCCGCTCATTGTCGATCGCTAACAATACCGGCGCTACTTAACGACGCAATGGCTCTTCTGAAATATTAAGCGGTGGGGCTTGGATGCATGGGCGTTGATGACCGAGTTCGATAGCCTTCAAAAATTTAGATCGACGCTAATCAATCGCTCTGTGTAGCTTCCGGTTAACATCGCTTCTTGAGTGTTTTTTTACGTTAGTAAAATTGTTTGGAGAGCTGGTTTAGTCTAGAGAGTTTTTGAGATACGAGATTTGTGTTGTCTGATATTATTATGTTTATTGAAGGAAGCGCCATTTATATCGTTGGTTCCAAACAGATTAAAACTAAACAATTGAAATTTTGTTAGAAGATGATTAAAAGGTGCAGTAATTTCTGTCATTTGCCAGTCATCGTAAATCTCATGTAAATAGTAGTCCTGACAAAAGCAGAATCTTTTCATTTGAGTTGGGTATTACTGAATGTAAGTCGAGTTTGATTTGCAGCTATGTTTATTGACGTGTTGGAATAGACTCGAGTCAGAGCAGTAAACACGCCGAGTTCGTAAATCACACTGTGCTATTAGCCGAACACTTTTCCGGACCTCTTTCGCTCCCTTAGTCCTGTTTGCTCGACGCACAGATACATACTCAGGACAAACACGCTTATTCTATAATATCTTACTGCTGATATTTGTTCGGCAAAGTGAAACGGCCGATATATTTTCGAGCAGTCGTTGTGACACTAATTGGGAAGTAGTCTTATGAAACGGAGTGCAAAAGTCAGTGATTCTTCATCGTCTTCTTTGCAAAACAGGACTTACTTACAATTTACTTTACTTAATTACAATTCATTTTTCTTTGGTCCATGGTAATCCTATTGTTACTTCATAACTTCTCCATGAAACGACTAGCAGTAAAAACTCTAGAAGTATCGTGGGAAATGTGAGAAGTTTTACGCGAGCCAATCGCACCGCGTCGACAACAGGTGCCGGATGCCGAGGATCTCTGTTGGATTCGCCATGGCGAATCTCATGGATTTCCAAATTTCCATGGCGTATCCGGCTTGGCACGCATTGCGCGAGAGCCGAGCACCCTCTTTCCCGCAGTTCCCCGTCGAACAATCCGTTCAGGGGGAGCCGTGATGAAAATTGGCCGGGAAATCCATGGTCAACCGGACATTAGACTCGCTCTCTGTCGAGAGGAACCTGCCGTGACCAATGCGTCCGCCCATTGGTCAGTACCTGCCCGATGATTCCCAACCTACGCAACGCCGACGATCGGGATGATCCTTGCCAGATTATGGCGAGGCTGGGAGATCTGGCGCATCGTTTGAACCAGTCTCGCCTAACAGGATCGCCGTCTCCGGCGGAAGGCGGATTTCATGGGAAAAGATTACGCCCTACGTATCGAGATCCACCCGCCCTTCCTTTCTGCTCTACTTGCCAGACTCTTTTCTTGGATCAATCAGGACAGAAGAAAGGCGGAAGTTTGAGAAAGTTGAACGAATCTTGTGAAATCTTGCTCGAAGTTTGATGTGACTGGACTTTAGAGAAACCACGTCTAATAAAGAAGCTATAATTGGCATTAACAGTAGAAACGAAAATATAGAAAGTTTCACAATAAATTTAGTGACAGGTTGAAATGTTCTATAAAAATGGCTACGAATCCCTTTGTACTAAGAATATATTCCATACAAGTCAGGTATTAAAAAAAGAGGATTCACAAGTACATGTTAAAAGTACACAGATATAAGTCGTACTTAACAATTTAGATGAAGAAAGTGGCGTTGCTCATGTGTGGTACAGTTCAAGGGACCTTCCTGACCTTTGGCACCGGTTCCTCGGCGAGGTTTTTCCTCTTTGGCGCCCAGGAAGGTGGCTTCGGTACTCTCGGCTGTGGCACAGTCGTGCTACGTGCGCGACCCCTTGTCGGTGCTTTTCGTCGCTTATTGTTATTCCTGGTAGACGTTGACCGTCTCTTCTTTCTACCGACTGGCTCTTTCCTTTTCCTGATTGTGCTTCGCGCCGTGTTTATGTAGTCCAAGTCGAACCTGATTGAAAAACGATGTTCTATTTCTGGAGCTTGTTTTATTCGTTTCATTGCTTGGTGCAGAGGTTTATGTAAAGTAAAGCTCGACAACAATAGGTCAATGCTTAACAAAGACTTATTGTAATTTGTGGCATATGATTAGTTGGAACAAATCAATCCATTTTCTTTAACCACTGAAATGAATGATTCGCAAAGTCGAGACCTAGTTAAATCGTTTTTGTTGTCCTCTAAACCGGTAGATTAGCTCATTTTATCAAAATTAGTCCAGTTTAGTTATCAAAATAAATTTCAGAATACAGACTTGCTTGTAGTAGAAAATGTGATGTACTCTTATGAGCACTCAGGTACATTTGTCCGTGTTATATGTGCGTGTTAACTGAACGTGGAGGTTACCGGAATTTATTGTTCTTCTTGGCGAGGATGCCAAAGTCAACGCCACGACGGAGGGCCATGGCAACCTGCTTCCGGAGGCCTTTCCCCGCGACGATGTCATGCTTGTTGCTGATATGCTCGACGATTTCCTTCTCGGTGAAGCCCTCCTGCGATTGCTCGGTCCTCAGTAGGTCGTAAACGAGGGTGGACCGGCGAACCATCTCCTCTTTCGTGGCGGACGATTTTAAACTAGGAATCCGATGGGGATTTATACGATGAAAGCACCATAGCGTACACCAAAATAAAGTGACAGGGGCGCCGACAACGATTGGAAGTTGCTCGCGTGTTGCCTGACGCGGCAACCAACTGATCCGATTCACTTATGATTACTAATTCAAGCTACCTTCATTTGTGTTGCATATCTTGTGCTAAACATTTAGGTTCGACAATCTACAATTTCGTAGAAAACTATTATTCTTTAACACCAACATGGAAATCATGCTACAATACGCCTATTATTATAAGGCATTGAAAACTAAATAGTCAAACTCGCATTCGGGCGCAGGTTAAGACGAGCGACATGCACGCACACGTCCCGGAGGAGGTTTCATCGGAGGCGCATCCGCAGAATCCCGCTGGAGCAGCAGTGAAAGAGATCGGTGTTTGCCGAAGGGGAGGATGCAGAAGGCACGGACTTGCGAAGGACTCCGGTGGAAGCCGGCGACCGGACGGCGCAGGGGGTGACTTTGAGGCTAGGAGAGTTGGTTGAGGGTGGTAGCGGCGGATGGTGGAAGGTGGCTGCGGAGGAGGAAGCCTGGTGCGGGTGGATGCGAATGAAATGGTTGCTGCTTAGAAAGAGGGAATCCGACTGGATGGCCGGCGACTCTGATTTCCGTCGGGAATTTCGCCCTATCCGGCCCAACCAAGCGGAGCCGCCTTTAATCATTCGATTGCCAACGACGACGCTCATCGTCCTACCTTCCTTCCTGCCTTCCTTGCCGCGAGATCCTCGGCCGTACCCTCTCGCCGAGCATATTTACTTACCATTCGCATTGCCGGACATCTCTCTCGCCACGCGGGCGTTAAATTAATTTGTCGCTTTTGTCACCGCCTGCGATCGCCACCGGCGACTCGCGAGGTGCATGTGTGAAGTAGACCTGACTGTGAAACTGTCCCAGACAACGAGTCCTAAGTAACCGGCGGAAACCGTAATCCCGCGTAAAGGAAATCACATCAACAGGGAAAAACATCTCAAAGTATTCTTCAAATATAAACAAATACCCAAGAATGTTAATACAATAATTAATCTAGAAAATTTAAAATGAGTACTTGATTTAGTTTGCTATTCCTTTTTCAGTGTTCCACTGAAAATAGTACTAGGAGCGTTTTTTTAGGGACTTATTGGAGTCCAGAGGAAAAGGACAGGCTTTACGGGGTGAAATACGACAGGTCGTCTGGGTCGCGGTGAAGAACCCGACATCCGGCGCGGCGGGTTGCGGGGTCTTAGGAGTGCCCGGCGGGGCATCGGTTTCCTTGTTTCCTCGGGGCTCTTTCCAATTGTACGGGGGGGGGGGGGGGGGGGCCTGGGCGCTCTCGCGAGCGGCGGCGCTTCCTCTCGAAGTCAGGGCAAGTGGATTATTGACGGCACGAAACAATGGCCGGAGCTTTGTTCGGGCGTAATATGTTGGATGCAGCGGGGCTTGTCCGCCCATCACGGTCGCGCGCCCACTCGCCCGGGTCCATCCGTCGAGCATCCAGCATCCAGCCCGGGGGTTTTGTGCATCGAGTGGCTAAGCGCTAAGCTGGCAGGAGTGCTCGCCGAGAGCCTCGAGTCAAGTGGCGCGAGCGGTACATCTGGCTGTCTGATCGGTGTTTATTAAAAATCATACGAAATCATACCCACCGCAGCAGCATAGCCCTCTCTCACTTCCTTCCCTCTTTCCAGTTTCCTCCCCATTTATTCCCTCTCTCCTTCTCCGCCGGGCTCGCCCGGCTAGGCCAGGGATGATTCCCTGCTCGCTGGCGTAAATCCCGCGGCGATTCACTACCCCTCTCGTATTGATCACGGCGGCTCGCGCGATATTGCCGATGACGCTTTTGACCGGCTCCTCGGCCGATCGAGCGCTTTCCATTTGCCATCGAGTGCACTGTACAATCCTCCAACCTCTACGGCGCACCCTGGCCAGTTATCTATGCGCCGGAGCCTCGAAATTTCGAATGGATTGGCTCGAGCGTATAACTGTGCGCTCGGCAAGTTACTCTACTAATCTCAACGTCAGCTAGAATCGTGTTCTTCTGTGGGTCTGTTCTAGCACTTGAACCGTGGGTTTATACTGTTGCAAACATATTCCTAGTGTTGATATTTTATTGTAACTTCGTTTCATTTATTTATCTTTTTTTATATCGAATAACGATTTTTTAAAATTGTATAACGGTTTCATCCCAGTCCGACATTAATTGCTTTATCCTTTCGTCACATTGTACATTTCTACGATGCAAAAGGTAGTACATAAGTGAGTGAAAGAAGAAGAAGGAAGAGTGCTCGGTAAGAAATTAATCACTTGGATCTGATTGTCCTGGGCATTCGCAAAAAGAGCCTGATAGTTTAGCCGAGAGTGGAGTGGCTGGTCTTGTCCCGTAGGACAGAAGAAGGAGGTTCCTGGGAGAATCTTATTGGCTCTTCTTCAAAGAGGCAGCCAGTTGCTCCCTCGGGACGCCTCTGAGCGACGCAGGATCGCCCTGCTGAATTAATTCTTCAACTATCTTTCACCCAACTTCCAGTCCCGCTTCACAGGCTCACTCTCGAAACCAATTTGTTTCCCGGTGACTTTGTTTGAACGACTCATAAATAATACGAAATACTCTCGAACTAAGAGTAAAAAGAGACAGCTTGTTTATCATTCCCTCGATATCAGTCCCGATATTGTCCACGCAACCTCTGAAGTCAATGCACTCTTATATCCGCATCGCAGTTAATCTGTTTTTTCCTGATAAGGAGTATATTAATTGCATCATCCAAAGAGCTCTGATTTAGTCTGCCGCATTCGCACAAGCATAGCCGTCGTGAGTCATTACCGGCATATTTACGCAATGCCGGAAAATTGCGCGCGTCAATAATTATTACTGATTATTCCTATTTACAGTAAACTGTCTCGAGCCGAGAGGTCAGTTTATATGGCAATTAATTAACGCAACCTGCCTACAGTGGTATTTAAACTTCTTCCCTGTTATTTTTGCCAATACTTGAATTATTAATTAAAATGTTCTTTACACAAGCCGGTAATAAATGATGAGGAGTGTTTACCGTCGTTCGAATCTCCGAATTAAAACTCGGTAAGACTCGCAGTTCGCGGCACACATTCTCCTCCCGTGCGGGGTTTGTGTCCGACGATTCGGGAATGTGGAGCGGACCTGACCGGGAAAGTTTGCGAGTGCATGTGAAACGGTAGAGAAAACAAGGGAGAGGAAAGGGCGTATGGTCGGAGGAAGGCAGCGAAGGACTGGGAAGCGAGCTCTCGTGGAGCAGCGTGCCGCTGGGACTCGCATAAGGCCGCCTGGCCATGGTGAATTTCGCTATGGAGGTCGTGATCCAACGTGCAAACATCCCTGTGGGCGAGAGCCTTCGATTTGGCGTCCGTCGGGCGGTAACTACCGTGTAACCCTCGAGATTCAAAAGTGGTGCTCACCGTCGTCGCCTCCGATCACCTCTGCCACGACACACTCTGCCGACCAATAGAAATACATGCTGTTCCTCGCAGTCCTGGTATTCCCTGAGACATGCATATCGTTATCTTAGCTCTGATTGGACGAAGTATTATGCAAAGTAGCATTAGTTGCAAGTTCATTAATCCCGAAACTACCAACTCTGTCAGCACAAAGGGTTTTAAAGTTTCTTCTATTAAAATGAATAATGTTGGTAGACTAATAAGAATTTGTGATTGTTTTTAATAAAGAATTAGTTTCTTTTTTAACCCTTTAAACACACTAAAACCTACCGGTACTTTTAGTATGAACTCTCTACGTTTTAAGTTACTTACAATGAGAGCCCCAACGCAAGCATGTTTCATTTTCCATTAAACTTATGAAAAAATGTTGTACACGCCAGTCAAATTCCGCGAGAATTCGCACTGGAAATATTCCAGTCATATCCTCCGTCTCCCTCTTTGCAGTACTCACTCGTTGATTAGTCTCCGAGTAACTTGGCGAAACAATCCGGGTCGGGCGAAGTAGCGCTGACAAATTCGAAATTAACATCGGCGGATGGTTGGAGGCAGGTTCTGGTTGTACTGGTGGCGCTGCTCGAGGGTGAAGCTCGACAGTGGCTGGCTGTGCCGGCGGTGGCTCCGAGGGATTCAATATAATCGCGCAATAAAATTCACTTACAAGCTATAGCGTCCCTCGCCGCCCCCTTTTCCCTATCACAGCACCATGATTCTTCTTTCGTACTCCACCTCCCTCGCCGAGCCTCTCGCACGCCCTCCATCGGAAAGCCTTTATAAAGCTCAAACCCCTTGGGGCGGCAGAGCTGCACGGCACATCATCGTTGAGCTTTCCACTGAACTTGCCACCCTCTAACGGTTCGCCCACTTCACTTTTACGGGAAAGCATCGACTATTTTCGAGTCATCCATCGCCACGACCATAAAGTTAGTATGATAGTATGATCAAGTTTTTTTCATTCGCCGAGTGCCATTTTATGTGCACTCTGATTTAATTTGGGGAATAATAGATTGTTTTACCAGCAATGAGCTTGGTCGTTAGGAATCTTCGTTAATATTGTCGTTTTTGTGAAATTATGTTTTTCTTCTTTCCTAGTTCGTTCGACGACAGTTTCATGACTTTGATTGATATTCCAAACGGAAATATATTCTACCTTTTATTATCCAACCTTTTGGGCACTTTAGCAATAGATTTCCTTTTAAAATTGTATTCTAATAATTTAGAAATATGAGTCTGTTCTTGTTCATAGTTCGAAATGAATGTGAACGATCGCGGCGAAGGTAGGCGATGCAAATAGGAACGAAGGGAGATTGTGGCGGCATCGGCAGTTCTCTGGCATTAGGGTCGAAGTGAGGCCGAAAACAGGCCGACAGCTGAGTGTACATAGGAAGGCCGTGCGAGCTTTCTTCCACTCGTTTCGCCCGCTTCGAATTCTACCCCATCAGGATCGCGCGTCCTTCTCCAGCGGTGAGTCTGGCTCGCTTCCGCGTTCGCTGACGGGGCCCATCCTCCCGTGGCATCCCTTACGTGCTCGATGCACCTCGGGACCTATGCAAACACGGCCTATTCATTGGCCTACGTAGACTGGTGGCGAGCGCGCCTCTACGATTTTAACGAAAGGTACGTTGCCGCACAACCGATTCATCCAGCCGATCTCCGAGCTCTGGCGCTCCATCACTTTTTCCCACTATCTCGGATTTCCCTATCTTTCGGGGCTTTTAACACTGGTGCTACGGTCCTCGTCGAAATTACGGGTTCCAGGTTTTTCTTTTAAAATTATTGTATAAGTTTTATTTTAATCGTATTCATTTTTCATAATCTGTCGATCGTGAACCTAAATATAGCAAAAGCAGTTAGTAGTTCTGATGTTAATGATTCAAGTTTTGATTCAAATTGATCTTTTCAATCAACGCATCGTTGGTTATGAAGTTGTACCACAAAAGGTCTATTAATTATCATAGTATTTCTCAGCACTATGAAATAAAACGGCAATTTTATTCTACCAAAATCGTTAGACCGATTTTCAAAATGAAATTTACAACACCTAATACAGTCGCTCGTTTAATACTAGAGTCTTAAAACAGAGTAGAATTGTCTACTATTGGACGGAGCGGCGGTGAATAATTTTCCAGGTCGATCGCTCTCCCGCTGCACTTTAAGGTCAAGTGTTTCCCATACAATATACCAGCCAGCCTTGTTTTCACCCTCGGCGGCGTATAACGGCGGAGTTAGCACGCGAGTAGTTGCGCCGGCGTGTTTGTACGACTCATAAATAATCATGCTCGCCGAAGATAATGGAGGAACGAGTTCAAACAAATCGGAAGGAGCGAGGCGGAGGCCGGTGTTCTCCCGTGGGAGCCGGAGAACACGCACGCCAAGCGCTCCGCTCGTGGAGAGCGGGCGAGAGCTCGGGTGGGAAAAGGCCCGGAAGAAAGTCGAGGCGGAAAACTGGGGTCGGGAAATTCGAAGACGCTCCGCCGTGCGTGAATTCGCGATATTGCCTCCAGATGCTACATAATTGTGAGATTCCGGGCCAATAGGAAGTTCGCAAACACGCCAGCCAGTCCTCTCCCGAGGCTGCTGCTGCTTGGCATCCCCTTGTGCTGTTTTCTCCTCGTAGAGATCCAAGTGTTCGATGCCGAAAGCCGGTAACATTTGCAACCCAGTTCCATTGGAAATATCTGATCGTACGAACTGGAACAGGTTAAAATAGGTTTGGGATTGTCCTCTGGAAATTTATAGACTGGATATTTGTTAGGACTGTTAGAAAAGGCCAATACCAATCAAACTCTGCGCCCAGTTTACCTTCCAGCGAAATATTCCTGTTTACCAACACTCTCAGAAATTGTAGCACCGATTCCCGGAAGCGTAGCCGTAATATTTGTGATCGGTGAAATCCGCGCGGCTCGCACACGCCCCGCAATAGAATTTCATTTCAATCGAAACGAAAAAAATCGCTGCATTCCCGTGCACCGCGTGTATAACCGGATACGAGTGTTTACAACATTCGAACGCTTCCTACCGAGCGATCGAGTCGAGAGATCGATTCGTAAACTCCGCAATACGAATCGCCGTTTCAAATCCTTTCTCCCATTTAGCCTTTCGGAATCAAAGTCATTCCCATCCCAAGAAACCACCATTCAAGCGAACTCTGTTACATCGACACCCGCGCGAGTGCGTTTGATTATGAACGGGAAAGCGGGAAACTCGGGGAGGATTGGTCGGGCGCCGATTTATGGGTGAAAGCTCGAAGCCGCCAGATTTTTCAGGGCGCGCGCGGCAGGAAAGAGAGAAGTGTGGAGTACATAGGAAGCGATGTTAGTCCTGCGAGAGGAGCTAAAATGGAAATCCTTGGCGCTGGTTGGCTGCGGCTGGCTCCGCCTTTCATCCTTGCCCGGGAGACTACGCGTTACGTAGGTACGCGCGACCGCCGCACCGCCACACATACCCGCGCACATGTGCATATGTGTTACATCCTGCTGTTTAAGTAGATACGTACATACACGCTTTAGCCGTGAAATCGCAGTACACCCCTATAATAGGAGCCGCCGCCGCCCACTGTACACGTATACAGGTCGGCGCTCCGGTTATGGGTTTGCCTAGCGGTGTGTAATCCTGCGCTCGCCGGAGCTCCTGGCGCCAGGATTACGCGCCAGGCCGAGAATCGAAAGGACTCTCAACCCTCTCGCCCTCCCTCCCTCCCGCGCGCCTCCTATCCGCCGGGCTTAATTCGGCCAGCGGATATCCTCTTTCTACGCCTCCTGCCGCGGGAACGCCTGGAAATGAGAAAATCGCACTCAAGGAACGCTTAAGAGCTCGAGCACATCACACTTGCCGCTCGCTGGTTACATCTGCCAGCCGACTATACTTGCCCGTACTGTGAACTCGGTTATGGAGACTCTACTCCCACGCGTCTTTACTTGGTCCTGTCTTTCCTACTCGTGGCTATTTGAGTAGATGATATTCGTGAGTGCTGAATGAATGTGTGTTTGCAAGCAGTGGCTATGTTTTGTTGTAGATTTGTATTTGTTTGGAATCACACTTTTATTTTTACCGAAATATTGAATATGAATTTTTAAATGTTTCGCTCGAACCCAAAAACTAAATACAACCATGCACAAAAAATGTGGACTTCCACAAACTGATCCAAACTTGAAACCAGTATTACTATCAAATCCCGCACCCCATTAAATCAGTAATCTACAAAAAAAGGCTGCCTTTGACTCTCCAATCCCGATCATTATCCGCCGCTCGGAAACGTCTCGCAGCCTTTGTTACACTGATTGTTGACGAGCCTGCTGGCTTTATAAATAAAGAGTACACGCGCTCGGCGGTGGCGAGTATCACTAGAAAGGGTGCAGTATCCGGCGAGCGCTTTAATAAGCTTTCGCATTTGGCAGGGGCTCGGGGGGCTCGGCGGAGGCGGACGAGGGAGGTTGTTCGGCGCGCTGCAAAAGATAACGAACGCACGGAACGGCTAAATATTTACTAGAAAACGGGCCAGCCCGGATAATCAGTGGTCATATAATTATCGGGTGGTCGGGCGGCAGTGAGGATGAGGACGGGTTGGATAAATGATACTAACGTATACTTGTTTGGCGTGCGCGTTTGAAGCGAGTAGCCCGTTGACGCGCAGTTTGGCAAGCCGAGTCAAACACCGGGCTTTTATTGATTCGTGAAATGATATCGCCAGCCGACGCTGCCGTCCTCTCTCCCATTCAACGGAAGAGCGCAACCCTCTCCCTTTCTCTCTCGGCTGCCTTTCCTCTATGTCCCTGCCTCTACCCCCGGCCCTCTACCCGGCCGGCCATCTCTTTCTCTCTAACGAACTCGCGTAAGGATCAACAGAAGCGATTGAAAAGCGCTCGAAAAGTGCGCCGATATTCTATTTACGCTGGCGATAAAGCGATCAAACAGATTTTTCAACCCCTGTGTGCGAACGCCACGCTACTCTCGAGACGCCGGGTATTAGGCGACTGCGCACACACGATCTGTCGCGCGTGTCTGACTCTCAGGAATTAGCCTACTTATTATTGGCCGATTCGAAAGCCCCGCGTAGTGGACACAGCTAAGCCAAGCTCGTGCTTGACTTTGCTTTGAGAGTAATGTGTTTGTGTGGGTGTGGATTTTTATGACAACAAGTTTTTGTGAATTATCTTCACGTGAATTTTGTGGTCTACACCGTTTTTTTTATTTGATCGCTTTATTCGACAAAGTCGAAACTAATATCATTTCATAATTATATCTAAAAATTGAGTACCTGCACTAAACACGACACAGGTGTCACAAAGAACAGGACTATCTCGAAGGAAGTGTACTCCAGAGACACCGTAACAGAGTAAGTGTCCTCTAGAGTGATTGCTATCACAAAAATCCTCGGTAGCAGACCAAACCACCGTAGTCGCGTGGTCACCGAGTCTACTAGCCAGCACAAAGGGGTTGACTGCGATATTATTCGAGAGACAGAGCGTGTCAGAGGGTGTCGTCGCCCGAAGAATAATGCAGCCTCTGTAGGCACACATAACGCACACACGCGCGCTCGCAAACACCGAGAGAAAGGATATGGCGGGCGGAAGCGGATCGCCGTCCGATTTCCGGAGGCTCTCTTTCCGGCGCACAAGCGCTCGCTCTCCGCTCTCTCACGATGGTCAGCGGGGCGCAGGTGGGGGCCCGGCTCTCCAGATAGCAGGAAACACAATCAGACATCGGGACGTAGGTGTATTCGGCGCTCTGCGAGTGTTGACTCGGAGTATATTTGTCTAGCAATGGAGGAGAGAGTTGCCGGCCGGACGGGAGAGCTGCTCCCCGAGAGCTCGCAGCCTGTGTTCCGGGGTGGGCCCGACTCGATCGGAGCTGAAATATTGTGCCGGATTCGCCTCTCTCCCCGGCCGATCATGGCCGCATCATTCTGCCCGGCCGTGAAACACGACCACATCCATACCTCGCGGCAACTACCACCTATGAGGGCCCGCTCGAGGAGGACCGGGAGGGGTGGGGGGTGCTCGATTCACGCTCGGAAAAAAACGTGTCGATAACCCGCTACCAAACCTATGCCTTTTATGGAATCAAAAATCCGCGGGTCGGCCGACCCGCTGATATTAAACTCGCCCGGCCAGAGAGCCTGTAACTCGCCGCTCTCCACTATTCACTTCCGGTTCCGGCGTATCCATACGCTTTTTGGATACACAGCGCACCCCGCAAAAGCGTTTATGGGATGATTCGTTTTGTCAAATAGTCAAGTATAGTAGTTTAGTTTTCTGCATTAGAAATTCAATGTTTTATAGAAGCTGTATATTCTGTTTTTGTGTCGCAGTGTGTATTCCACAATATGCCTCAGTGTAGAACAAGCGCAGTCGAAAGTGCGAGGAAAAGACGCCCGCGGTGCTTCATTTTCACTTACAAAGCTTTCAAACGCGCCCAACAAATTAGAGGCGGAGCGTCGCTCGAAATTTCGAGGCGAGCGGAAAGGCGCCGGGCAACAAAGTCCCTCTAATTGTAAGCGGAGAAGAGGAGCGAGCGACCGCGAGAAAGAGAGGGAAGGCGAGACGCCAAAGAAAATTAAACGCGAAGTCGTTTCGCAGCGCTCGCAGCCGACCCAGAAATGAAGTTTCCGAGGGATCCTTCCAACACCAGTCCCAGTCCACCAGGGATCTAATTATCAGTTTGGGAACTTTCGAAATTAATAAAACTCCGTCCCTTTCGCTCCTGGCAGACCCTCTCCCACCCCCTTTGCTACCAGGAGCGTTGCTCTTCTCTCCCCTTCTTGTTATATTGCTCTTCGAAGTCTCGACGAAACCTCGCCGGGGCGTAGCTGCTTCCAAGAGCAGCTTTCCACCATCGGTTTCCAGGAAATCATGGCGAAGTCGCGCGAGGTGGGAGCTCCTTCTAGGTACATTGTTCGTATAACAAATAGCCTCGTGATTCTTGATGATTCTGCGATTGCACTGGATGCTCCCCTGATTTCTTATTCCACGCAGAGCGATCCTAGGTCTCGTCTTTAATTAATAGTGTTGCTGTTAATAAGCTGCATCTCGAATTTTGAGGAAGTATAAAGTCGAAAGCATTGAAGCTGTAATGCAAACGACTGAAGTCTAATTGGCACAGTAATGAAAACGACTGAAGTCTAATTGACACAGTAATGAAAACGACTGAAGTATAATTGACGCAGTAATGAAAACGACTGAAGTCTAATTGACGCAGTAGAAAAGCGAACGCAGCTTAAGAGTAATAATACTTTTAACGCAAATTCTACGCGTACGACACATTTGTTCAATCAACGCTAAGAACCCTGACGAAACAAAAGACTTGTCAGCAATACCGCGTGGACATTCAGCAAAAAGCAAGGCGCAGACGTAATTAATATGAACCACCGTTGAAGCAGAAGCAAAGGCAGTCGCAAGATTGCGAAAGGGGAGTGGATGAATAAGACAAGTTAGCGAGTGGAGGGCGGGTGAAAAGTAGAGGCTGAAGCGGTTGGAAGAAAAGTCGGGAGAAGGTAGCAGGCGGCGGAAGGGTGTGCGCAGAGAAAAGGGAGAGGGCTGGTGGTAGGGCGAAGGGGGTAGGTCGGGTAGATTCGGAATTTACCAGTCTAATGCGACTGAAACTCTACCCTCGAGACTCGCCGGAAAAGTTTCCGGGGTGAGCGCTTGCCTCAGACTTTCAAAGTCTTGTCTCCGGGTTTGCTGCCTCCGCAACCGCCGCCCCTTTCGAACCTCCCACACTCTCTGGCTTTCCCTCGCATCCCCGATTTCTCTCCTCGTTTCGCCCGGCTGCATGCCTGCGTCCTCTTCTGTCCTCGAATTGTCACCGGCAGTTTTCCAATAATTCAGGAGCTCTTGCCGCTTTGATATTTGTTGCGAGGAGCCCACCACCCCTGATTCCGGGGATGCGCGAACCCCTTGAGTGCTTGTCCGTCCGAGAGGGGCTGCCTCCAGCAGCGCTATCTTGCGGATTCTACATCTCTCGCGAGTCTTTTATGAATCACTCAAAATCTGCCTGTTCGAGTTATCGGGGAACTTGCTGGGGAGACACACAACTGGGGAGCTTATTTGGCCCATCTTTCACTTTATGCAATCTTCGCTAAGGTTTACTTCCTTTTTATGTAATCGGTAACACGTATTTCGTAGGTTTTTAAATTTAATTGGTAAGATTTTGTTTTGATTTAGTTTGAAATAATTTTAATTATTATTTATTGGAAAGAATTTTTAATAAAATACAAGTCAGTGGTACATTCACAACATTCACTTTCTTGATTCTCTTTAATGTCTCTGGTGTCACATATACTAACCAGCACCATTGAGCAGTTGGAAAGCGACCGGAGACTTTTCACCACCGTGAAATTCTCACGAGAATGCGGCGAGTAGCGAGAAGCAGTGCAGTCCTCGGTGAAAATGCGCCAGGGGCTGACACTCTCGAGATTGGACGCGAGGCTTGGTGAAAGGTTGGGAGCAATCGGGAGGCGCTAGCGAAGTAACATCTCTCTAGCGATGACATCGAGAGCCCTCGACCGGCCACGTGGGGATCCCGATTCCTTTCGTTCACCACACGCTTAACACACGCCTGCACACGCTGTCCAACTATGCCACTCGCTCGTCCTGGCTCGAGTGTCCTGCCAGTAATTCGATGTCACACCAAGCTGCGGTTTTACATCAGAACTCGAGTGGCCCATTGATACACTTCCCGCTGGACTCTTTTCGATCCTGAATCGCGAAGCTCTTCTATAAACACAGATCCGCCAGTGCTTTTCCACGTATTTTCGATTCACAGACCTGTTTTTCCTACCGGATTTTCGAAGACATGAACGGCTGGTCGGAAACTGGTCAATCTTTCCAATGAATTTCGAAGGTAAATAGAGTTTTAAAAGTTTCACGAGTCGCTGGCGGAAAGTTCGTATTTACTATTTGGTATTTGCAGAACTGTGTTGTTGTAAGTTGGTCTGCGAAAGAAGGGTGCTAGAATTTCCGTAGTGATTTTATTCTTGAATGAAACTTCCACCAACTTTGAGATACAACATTTTTAATGCAACTTTCCTGGCCAGAATTCAACTTGTAATGCTGAACATTTTAAGAACTGCTTTTAGCTAATTAACTGCAACACTCACTCACTAATTTACTGCTGTGCTCTCACTTCGAGTACCTTCTTGAAACGTGATTACCCACATTTCTCGCATCATCTTTAATAAATATGTGCAAAGATTCCTCGAAGCTAATTACGCAAGGACGGCTGGGGAAGTTAACACCATAGAACGTTAAGCCCACGCGCAGCACATCTTCAGTCATCAGTAAACGGCACGCGGAAAGACAACGGTGCCTAAGTTCCCTGCCGATTTTCGCACATACGCTCTCGCCGGCTATTTACGGAGAAAGGAGAACGCGCGAATAATTTCACGAATTCTACTTTGAATAATTATGCAGCCGCGTGAAATCCCGAGACAAGCCGTTCCCGTTAATTACCCCGACACATGCCTCGAACACGTCGCCGCCGGCCATAGATTCACCGTGCACTTCCGCCCGGTTTATTCGAGCAGTTTATCGTCGAAAAACAAATTGTAAATATGCCAATGAGCTGCACTCGATGTATTACCAGCGCAGTGTGCGTCGCCAGTGCGCGATCGAGTGTTCATTAACGATCGCCCGACTCATTATAATTCATATTAAACAGTAAACTTGCCCAGATAAATACCAACTGGTAACGAAACAGTTTCGAGGCTCCGCATTAAATTCGGCTAAATCGTTTCCAGTATATATTCAGATATCTTTCAAGAACTACAATAAACACTTACATTTAACAAACACCGATCCTCTCACGCAGAGTTTCCCCCAAAATAGTCGAAAAATATAGTGAGTCGGCCAACGAATAGTCCAGTCTGTCACTCGAGATAATCAGGAAAGGTCGGAGGTTGCACTAGGAAATGGCAGAGGGTGGCAGGCGGCAAATCGTTATTCAAATCCCCGGCTAAATTCCGGGCAAACCGAGCAATATGTAGCGTTTAACCGGCATTATTCGTGACCCTTGATCGCAACGGGGTTACGGCCGCCAAGGAAGGGGAGGACGCCCGTAGCGTGTGCGCTCATAATCGTGCGTACGAGCAGCCAGGCACAATGGGCACCCCAGGAGGAAAGAGCGAGAGGCGCCGGGGAGATCCTGGAGGATCCGCTTGGGTGTGCATTTAACGTGGATTCGCCCTCTCGCTCGCTCCCTCGGCCACCCTCGCCGCTACCATTTCCAGGAGGGGTGCTAAGCCGCCCTGTCGCTCAGGATTACCGACTCTGATTTGCTCCTCGAGGCCGTACGCAGACGCGCTGCTATTAAGTACATCCATGGATACGCGTATCCCGTCGAGGCCGCGGGACTCTGCGTCCGGGACGCTGGGACTGAGACCCACCCTCCTCTTCATCCCAGCTCCCGCTCGCCCCTGGGGCCACTTGCTCGGACATACGGCCGCCCGATTCCTGAAGATCAAGCGCACCGCTCGCCCCACCGCCGCCCAAAACAATTGAACCGATTGCTTGCGGGGATGAACGCTCGTCGGGGTGTTTTTTCCTGATATCGGCGCGGGTAGGCGCGCCGCTCTCTCTTTTCTTGTATTGTTTGGTTGCAAGGGCGAAGGGAAGTGGTCGGCGATGAAGAGCTCGAAACGCACTAGGAAAGCGGCTTTTGATGGATAAGGTTTGTGCGAAGGGGTGGTGGACCTGTGGTGACAGGTTTATTCATTCATGACTTTCTTTGGTTTATTGTTAATCGCTCGCTAATGTCCTCCTTCTCTGAAGAAATGAAAGCTGTAAGAAGAACGGTGGATATGTTTACAGAGGATAATTATGCAAATTTGCAAAAGTCTAATTAAAATTTCAAAATAGAGTCATAAAATTATGGATTAATCAAAAAAATTACGAAACAGTAACCAATACTTAATAATCGAATTAGAAAAGTGGAGTTATATTAGGATCGTCCTTGGGAAGCTCCCGGCAAGCATGGTTCCTTGGTCGGCGCGAGTTCGTGAGTGGGTTTCCAGAGTCGCGTCGTCCCTTTGTTTTCGAGGAGCCAGCGATAATTCCGCCATGAATTTTAATCCGGCGCTGCTCGAAGCGTTCATGAATTTTAATTCGCCTCTTTCGCACTCGGCGCTCTCCTCCACGGCCGCGCGGCTTCCCAGTTCCCAGTGCCCTCCTCTCACCGGCCTATGCTACCACCCGGGGCCCATCCAGTGCCACCTTCCGCTCCCCGAGTCCCGTTAACCAGAGAAAGCACCGTCAGGTGAAAGAGCGCCCGCACTGGACAACCCGGGCACTGCCGCTTCGAAAGAAATGCTCGGCCTGCAAAAAGCCGAGGGGGACGTTTAAAGAGGACGAACGCACCCACTGGGCGAGGTGTACTACGATGCTTGGACGATACAGACTTCCCAATGGGTCACTACAAACTGAAAAATACATAACGCAGTACAACATTCATGAATTGATCGTTGTAACATTACAAATTATGCAATGCTTATAAGTCTTTATGTTTCTTTGGTAAATCTTTTTATTTGGTGCATACAAATAATTATAGATTTTAATGGGATTCAAGTATCTCAACGATTTTTGCCGCATAAAATAATAGAGAATCGTAGGAGTTTGTGATCATCTTTACTAGGATTTCAATCAATCCCAGACAGCCATTAAACCCTAACGTAACATTAGAAATGTTGAGAAAAAATTAGAAATTTGCAAAAATTGATCAAATTATTCAAAATTTGTTCCTAAAATTCCCAATTCCCGCAATTATACACTAACAAAGAGACTATTCATAGGAGATCCGAGAAGTCGTTTCAGAATATGCGAGGACAGACTCAGCCACACAGCCAATAAAGCCGGCGAAGTCAGGTGACAGTCTGGCGGAGAGAACGGAGCGAGATTCTCCGAGCGGATGGGAGCGGCGCGACGCGGCGTCTGGAAGTTTTTCGTTGAGCGTCGTACGACTTTACTCGGACGGCCGTCGCGAGGCAGTGCGCTTAGGTGCTTCTCTACTTGTTAGCACTTAATTAACTACCACCGGCCGGACCAGTCCGGCCTAGACGAGACGAGAAATTCCAGCTTCCCAGCAACCATCCGATTCTCTCTCGCGCGTGTGTCTCCCATGAAAACACGCGCCCGTTCGTTTTCCACGAATCCTCGAGAAATATTAATGAAATGTTAATGCCGGCTTTCGTAAGCGCGCGCGCGCAAAAACATCGGCTTCGCGGAGCGTCGGCGGCATCGTGTTCTCGCAGGATTCCAATCTTCCTGACAGGATTGCTTCGTCAACACAATAAATAATGAAAGCTAACATAAACTGACAGTTGACAAATCCATATTTTAGTGGATGTTACATGATTGCATAATTTAAAAACAATACATCAAAGTATCGGTACATATTCATACAAATAACAGCTGATTGCTCAACCGGTAATTAATGCGATTTTTGAAACACAGATGAATACTAATGTTAACTTAAGTTTGCCTCATCATAGAGGTAAACTAGTAAAACAATTTCCCAGTTTAAACGATCGATCATGCGAGCAGTGCTAACCCAGTAACTCCGCTTACCAAGATAAAAGTGGTACAAGTCGCAGGAGCCCGCGGCGTATTGTTCAAATTAATAAACATTGACACGGGCAAACAGGCAAGCGCGCCTTCGACAAAACTGAAATCCCTATACACAATATTAAGACGTGGGTATGGTCGCACTGGCAGTATAAATATGTATCCGTTGCGATAAATTAGCCGCGAGACGACAAAGCCTTCCGATTCAGCCTGCTGTAAAAGTCGGCGGTGCGATTTCGTTATTGCCCGGCCAGCTGCTATTATAACAATTATTAGAAGCGCAAATATTTGACTGATAAGCGAGTTTCCACGCGGCATCGTCACCGAAATAAAAGCGGTGCCGTTGCTAACACAGGGTGGTGCGATTATCAATAGTTTCCATGAAGTCAGAGTTGTTCGGAATAAATTTATTGATAATAAATGAATAAATAAGAATATTAGTTAAACATTCAGAGTTCATTTTTTCTATTTACAATAAGCAGTCAATTTAATCCAGATTCATTGATTTTATTACATTTCTTTTTTGATTCCAGCAATAGCCAATGAAATTCTAGGAAAAAACAGTGCTGTTTTGCGACTGGAAACTATTTTCAAGGTGCCCCGCAGCCAAATCAAAGGTAGGAACTCAAAACTAATATTTTCGTTGGCTTTTTCATGCGCGAATTCACGAATCACTGGTACGAAAACCAGTCTCTCTTTCACGCAGAAGAAAACAACAGTGCTTGAAGAAAAGGAGGCTGAGTTATCTTTCTGTTACTCAACGTTCCCAGTATGCCACTGCCACGAAATCCGAGTGCTCGGCGCGCACGTCTGCTTACGTAATACACGCGCGTCCCGATGCATTAACGGAAATTTTTCTGAATACGTGGCGAGTGTCCGTGCGTCAAGTATTTCTGCGGGAATTGTACGCACGCGCGCGCGTACCGTCGGGTGCCGCCTGTCGCGGATGAAGGGAGTGGAATCTTTAGCGAGAGCACCGCGATTTCGCAATAATTAATCAGATGTACCCCATTTTTAGTAACATTTGATCGAAGATTCTTGTACACAAGTGATTCTCAAAGTTTCCATGTACTTTGAGCAATTGCGAACGTTGCTAGGCTTTTCACTTGTAGGTAATCATTTCGCGATGCTTTTCCGGATATTACGATGTATGCCACGAAAAAACGAACATCGAGGAATATTTCACTGCAATTTTTGTGCAAACCTGGCGCCTGGTGGAAGAACAAACAGCGAAGAAATAATGATTAATCAATTCAATGGTATTCCGCTCCATAATCAAAACATTAAAAACAGAACATAATAATGTAATTTACCTACATCCAATACAAATCAAATAGAATGAGATTGTCAATTGAACACGATCCCAATGTTTGATGGAAACTGATAAACACATTTGCAGTTATTATCATTATATCGAAATCGTCGATCATGATATCCAAATATGTGATTCCCGATTAGCTAGGTATCAGCTGAAACAGTCTGGCATAAGCGATGCGTGTCTTCGGCTTTCCAAACACACCGTGTACTTTCGCCGTGTTTGGATTAATCATTATCGTGAGTGGAACGGTAGCCGTTTCGTGCGAGCAACGATTGGACTGAAGTTCGAGCTAATGTAAGAAAGTGGGTTAAAAAGAAACCTGTTCTCCTTAGTTACCAATTCGCCCCCAGTGCAAACACCACGGCTAGACAAGAATACCTAAAACCACATAGAAACTTTTCTCTCATCTTCTACCAAATTGTAGCAAGTCCTCGTCCATTTGCTTCTTTCGAGCCCAACAACTATCTTAGAACTGTCGACCGATTTTCCTAAAACATGCTTTTATTCAAAATCTTCATAAATTCTGTGAATAAAAAGATGTGAAATGTGATATTTGGACGAGTCTGATAGTTCTAGCATTAAACGAGTACAAGTCACAAATGCCGAAAGTCCAGTAATCCATACAAGTTCCTAACCTAGCATAATATCAGAGTCATTGTAAGGATCAAGCAAAGGTATATTGCATTCGCGAATCACTTGGCCCGGTAGCTGGAATTACACGCGTGCCTGCGTGTAAACGGGAAAGCGGGCGCGCGGCGTGTCAACAGGATTGGAGATTGGAGGTGCAAGTAGGCGGGTGGTGATACGTCTCCGGTAAACAATGTGAGCTAAGTGTGAGGTTAAGGTTAAGGTTTCATTTGAACGGGCGGCAATTCGGGCGACGACGCGACGCCGGCGCCGATCCGTCGAAAGTTGGCATTGACTCAGTGGCAATTCATACGGAAGATGAAGATCGCGTTTCCGGGGTTGGTTGGTGGGTCGCCGGCTTCCCCGGGCCGTAATCTGATTTTAGCAAATGCCCGCGAAACGCTTTGTATTAGCCCTGCACATATAGACACGTTCATTCGGCGCGACAGAAGTTTGATGACAAAATATTTGTCGTTCAAACAGCGCCCGGGTCCTGGAAGTCCGTGTCTCTCCCTCACTCTCCGTCCCGCTCTCTCTCTCGCCCTCTCCCTCCGACTGCTACATTACACATTACATCGGGCCGAGTCGTGTTTCGCACGATTTCGACGAATCTCTTCATCAAACGACAACAACGGCCTGTCGCCGAATTAAGCACGCTCGCCTGCCGGCGCCTATCGTGATTCCTCCACGTGCGAGACGCAGCACACGACCAGTCTCAATACCGTGCGATCCTGCCACCGAGCAGACTGCATTTTGGGAATTCGACGTCCTTTCGACTCCCATTCGTCACTGTTTTAAATCGATAAAATAAGAGTAATATGCTCTACCAATCGATTTATATTTATATTGGTGGATAGGGTGAACAATCTTTTCCGTTCATAGAAGGGAATTTTGGTTTTGACATATTTTATCAAGAGATCCTGCAAAGTCAACTGTTTGCCTTGTCGAAACGCTCATTTTTTGCCATCGAATCTACTGGCAAGGGACATTGTGTAAACACTGAAACATTTTGAGTTGCTTGCTATTGTTTGGAAAATAGGCGGGGCTACCACAGCCATATATTTGGCGAATTCGATAAATATTATTTATTATACGAGCGGGATAGGCAGCCGTCGTATAAATATTAGTAATTCCCGACAAATCACTTGTCAAGAGTGATATTTCGTAATAAACGTAACTAGTGATTTCCGGAATTACATGTGAAAACCAATTCACAATAAAATGCTTCAACAAGTATCAATAAAACAATGCAAATAACATTTCTTTCTTTCGCACGACTCATACTCTCAAAGAAAGTATCGAGCCTGCACTAATAATAGCCTTCCAAATCCAACAAATTGAGAATACAACAGCGGTTTTGGTAGAAAGGAGGAAAATGTATATCAACCGTTGATCGGCGCGGCAGTGCAAAGCAAAATACGCGCCGCCATGGTAGTAACGCCATAAACAAGCAAAACATTTTTTTCCCCGAGTTTCGGCTTGCACTAGTCGCTGGCCAAACACGTTTCTCCCCGTTTTTCGAAGGGTTGTCCGCCGTTTTTGGCCCGGGAACTTTTTGAACTGCCGCCCGACCGGGGGGTAGATTGCTTAACGATAACGTACGCGCCCGTAACTCCGACGTATTTATTGCACTGAACGCTTCTATAATAACTGCGAGAGCTAAAAAATGTTCCCGGTCGAGCTTCGGTTTTTTTGCTATACGCGCGGGCTACGGCTGTTGTACACCGCTTCGGATCGTGAAAATATTTGAGTGAAGCGGCAAACAGGTAAATGCTGCTGCTCGCCGAGAATATGCTGGAGCGATGTAAACACTGGTAACGGACTACAAAAATAACGGTTTCAGTGATAGTATTACACATATCGTAGCGCGCGTCGAGTTTCGGGATTCTTGTTTTGTTCCTTGATCAGGGAAAGACCGAAAACGTGCGGCAAAATATTTACCTCCCTAGTAGAATTAATAACAGAGTTTCCAATACCTTCTACGTAAACAGGGTTATTGCAAAAGTTAACGTTGGAATTGTAGAAATGTGTTGGTATATTTAATCAAATATTCGGCAGATGATAATAGATCGACACAACTGTATGTCAGACTATTGTTAACAAATTTAGAACCAGTAATTTGGATAAGCTTGCAGTTTTTGTGTTAATATACGCTTCTTGCATTAACAAATCATATTGTTCTGAGAACAGATAGAACAATTCAGAAAAATAAACGATGAACTACAACATTCATACACAAATCCTTGAAGCTGAACTTTTCAGAAATCAAGGTGACAGTTTTGATAAAAAACCACTCTGTTTTGGGAAAAGTCTCTTCGACTGTTCCGTCTACTACATGGCGCGAGACTCTACCGCCTCTATTGATATGAGTAAAACCCACGACTTACTAACATGCCATCTGCAATTCAAACTCACCCCTTATTTCGTTGACAATGCCAGAATAGTTGAGAACTAGCAACTATCAAGCGACGCAAAGGGCAATAATGAGCCATTAACGCGGCTCTCTCAGTAGAATGAGTTTTACTCTGAGGCAAAGTAAGCGAGCAGGGTGAGTCCGATCTAGATCAGGGAGCGTTAACACGTATGGCAGCGTCGCTGGCAATTGCGTAAGCGACAAGAGCGAGGTGTCCGTGGTGGTGGGCACGTGTCGCTGGGAACAAATAGACGGTGCACACTTGCCGCTACCTTGGTACCACGTGTTAACCAGGCTAACCAAGATAATCACTCATTACGAGCGTTTAGCGGTGACGAGGAGAGCGAGGCCTGCGCCAGCTCGTTTCCCAATTGGCGGCCGGTAACGTGGAAGTAACTTGTAACGCAAATACGCGCCAGCCTCACACACACACACACACACAGGCACATTCGAACTCCTTAGGCCCGATCTATTTCTTCCTTTATTTTCGTTGCCCTCGCTGGAATCGACGCCAGGGATTTCACTCTGCCCAGCCGAGACTGTCTGCCATTCTGTTTACCACTTCCTTGACGATTTCTCCTCGGTCTCCGCCTTCCTCTTATGTACCTTGGCTCGTGTCGATTTCAACGGGGTAGTATTTCATGTCCGCATTTTTTCCTGCGTAAAATAGAAAAGTTTCACGATTTTACGTCATAGATGTAAAAATATTGAAGCAAAATGTGATATTAGGAATAATAACAAATCGTTGTGGAATTTTATAAAGAAGCGTTGATAAATAAAAGAGTTGGTTTGAATTCTGATGACTTCGATTTCGTGATGTTCACATTAAGCCTAATTATTTCCAAATCGTCTGCGCCGGAAAGTAATCGAGGTCGCCCCTAACAGGCGTCGAAATTGATTGGCAATCGTTTATGCCAATTAATTTCAAAGATATTCGCGTACCTGAGGACTGAAAGGCATCCGTCGAATGAGAAAGTCATCCGCAGTGGATTGCATTCTGAGGAATGGTGGAGACTGAAAAAAGCTAGAAACCATGGAGAAATGGCGCGCGCAGGGGAAAGAAGATGCGGGAGAATATGTCGGGGCCGGCGACAGTGCGCGCGCGACCGCTTTCGCATATGGACGCGGAAGGTCGAGTGACGTGGTCTCCACTCCCGGCTGCGCAAATATTGATCGAGGTGTCGCCGTGACGAAAAATTCCACCGAACGGGAATACAACGTCCACGACACCGCGGAAGATGGCGTGGAGCCCTGCGCCACGCTGGCTCGCCCTTGGCCACCGTTCTCTTCCAACTCACCAACTGAATTACTTAACACTTTGCCACCCAAACCAACTTATCTACTCATTCGCCGAAAAGTTGAACGCATCGCACGAAATATCAATAAATATTGATTATCGGGTCCTTATAATCATCGAGTAGGGTAATTCCATGGTAAAATGAGCATTGATTTCGAGAATGACTTAACACTGTCAAATACAACGCATGAAGTATAATCTGCTGCAGGAAATAACATTAATTGTTAATATTCGAATAGAAATTCTAACCCTTCTGTTCATCACACCAATTGTCCCCAAAGACATTATTAAACAACTGAATCAAGGTTACTTTCAAGCCTAGAACTTGGCACACTCGAAATTACCAGTCTGCATTGTCGAATGTTTGACAATCGGTTGAAACAACTTGTTAGTACGTCGGTTTCATACTCTAATAATGAACCAGTAAGGAACAATAACCGAGCGACCATGTCGCAGGCCAAGCAGCATGTTGTTACATTAAACAATCCCAAACCAATCGAATTCGTGCCAAGGCGGCAAAGGTCAGTGAATGACTCTCCGGCGTTGAATGCAGGAAGTCAGTACACAGGGTAAGAGCAACTATTAATTGTTACTGGCCGAGCGCGTGCAATTGATCACGCGAACAAGGCTTACAATTACCAGGAGAATCGCGCAGTGCCAGCGAACCTGCGGCGGGCCAAGTCCAACATGAAATTAATAACGCGTAAATAAATTGTACCGCGCGGCGCCGAGTGTACTCGAAAAGACGTCCATTCAAAGCCGCTGAAACGTTCTTGTTAACGCGCGGAGCGCGCTCGCCGAGCGACACCATTCTTTCATTGTACCCGTTTGTCGTAGCAGGTTGATTGAACGACCTGTTGTCCTCTGCTCCACAATTTAGCTCGGAAAACCCGTGTACAGAAACTGTGCCTACCACCCACCGCTCGTCACGTTGAGCGCATTCAATGTTAGTTCGCTGTTAGATAGGGCGGACGGATTTGTTTGGCGAGACATCGAATTCAGAAGTGCAGGTGTAACACGAAAGGAGTAAATTGTAAATCGTCCTAATTTTATTTTTGTTCAATTTGTTGTTCCTTGTAAATACATTAGCTCATAGAAATTATTATGATACAATGTTCAATGTACAGTTACCACATGAGAATATTTCGGAGTAAGATAATACTTTCTGCAAAAAGTATAAATCGTTTCACTAATTATTTCAGTTTTACTATTCCATTCATAAATTTCATAATCGCCGTCATACATCGCATAAAACTGCCAGAATAATATCCCTAATCTTAGCGACTACAATCACGCACTATCCAAAGTCAAGCACCAGCGCTCGGATGAGGAAAACAGCAATTTAATTAGGGGCGCTGAACCGAAAGCGAGGAGGCAGCAGCGGCGGCGGCGGCGCTGATGCCTACGCGGAACGCCTTTTAAACTAATTGTTATTTTTCATTTTTAGCGGTCGACCGACTCAAATATTTGCGCCATCCCATTAAATTACCGTCGGCAGCGGTCACGACGCGAGCGCCCACATAGCGGCGGGCTTTTTCCCCCGACATTGTCATAAATTAACTTTCAAATTAACGGAGGCCGCCGTCGCCGCCGACGCCGCTCTGTGTTTCGTGGTATTAGGAGCGTCGGGGGAGAAAGAGAGGAGGAGAGACGATGGAGTTGCGCGCGCGCGCGCGAGTGCGGGCGTTTGCTATTTTTAATCTCCCAGCGGAGCACCTAGCCTAAAGCCCTCGGCCTCCGCGCCCTCCAACCTCCCCCGGCCTGATATCTCGATGGCTGGTAATAAAAGTCGAGCATAAAGTACCGCGCGTTTAATACGGCCGTACTCCAGTTACGATAGTTTCGAGTGAGCCCGCGCCTCCTCCTCCGCGCGATAGCGAGTGCTTCGTGCGAGCATTGCACGATGAACTTATCAGTCCTCGAAAATCCGACTGTTTGTAATCGTGAGAGATTGCATTGTAGACTTTTCGGCAGTGTTGCTGCTAATCGCGACTTTCACTTGTGTTACTGTAGTTAAACAGTATTATCCCAATTCAATTTCAGTGGACAAAGATCTCGGTTGACGAAGTTTTAGTAAAACATATCATTTAAAACAGCACGTGAAAAAGGTATTTTTCGTTTGCCATTGTAATTGCAAGTTAATTCAAGTCACATGACACACTGCCCGAAGGAATTGGCTTCCCGAGTTAATCGGCCAATCGAGATATGTTGTTACGGAACGAGGCTAATTTCATTTCTTAACTCCCGCCGGTTGATCCATCCAATTAGGTCAGGCGAGAGAGAAATGGGGGGAGGGAAAGAGCTCGAGCGATTTGCGATCTTTTTATCGGAGGGCGGCTGAAGGGTGCGTTTGCTGGGTGGCTCTCTCTCTCCCTCTCTTTCTCTCTCCCAGCGGGTTCCGAACAGGTGGTAAGCGAGCAGCGTGGGCTCAAGGGCGAGAGCCACCCCCTTCTGGCAGGCAGTGGCGAAGGGCACACACAAGCCACAGCTGGGTGCCGTGTTCGTCCCCCTGTGTTCTCCCATACTCTCCCCTCTCTCTCTCTCTTTCTCTCTCTCTTTCTCGCTCTCGATTGCGCTCTCGGTGGCGAGGCTTATTGCGCGTGCGGCCACTCGAAAGAGGACACGCGACCCCTGCGGCTACGGAGATATTCGCTCTGGTATCCTTTGGCCCCCTCGACACGGTACTTCGTGGCCGCCGGAACCACCCACCCCCCAACCCCCCGTCGACAGTCGTCGACTATACGATATGTGATTCAACCCTTAATTCGTGGTTCAAGACACTACTCGACCCGTTGCGGCCTGCGGTTTTTACGTGGATCCTCCACCACTTATTTAAGCCTCATTTCGGTCTGCTTTCGGTTTCTAGTGATGAAGACTGTTTCACTTGAGTTTATTTCGATTCGATTCAACTAGAATTGGGTTGTAAATCACAGGTTGTTTCAAGTTTTAAGGAGTTAACTATTTTGTTTTACAGAAGCACACTTCTGAGGAGAAGACACTCTAGACTCAGATTATTTGTCAATAAATTTGCATAGTATTCCGCACATTGTGAAATTGACAGTGGCTCTATGCTTCTTTCCGTTAAAAGTAAACTTTCTCCGTTGTTTACCCGCCTCCTTAGCTAGACTCTTACAATTACCATTGTCAGTCGCGTCCAAACACCGTGTCATAGTCGTGCACTCGCAAACGAAGCTAAATTTCGTGTGTGCGGCGTGGCAGGAGTTACTTATTCAGAGTTAATATTGGTCTTGAGCCTATGTATTTTCGATACGACCGGCACCGACCAGATACCAAGCTACTTTGCCCACTAACACATCTATGCATAATGTTCCGTTCATTCACCGCGATCTCGAACACCCGTCCACACAACAATTGGCCAGTGAAAAAATCCCAGTATGTGACAATGCACGCTGGTTACACAGCGAGAAAGGGAGCAAGAGCGAGAGGGAGACATTTAGATCGGTGGCATAATGACTGCGATATTTATACATTCGGCCGACGTGTATATTTTGTACATATTTACCGAGCGCGTTCGAGTATTTGCACGAAACGGTTACACGGGGCAGGAGGGTCTTTAAATATTAAAAGAATATTTGCCGGGCAAATGCCGGTAAATCACTAGGAATAATGCCGCGCGGGCGGGTGCTCGATCTTTATTATTGGAATCATTAAATGAAGATTGCAAAATAAATGGCGAAACGATATTGCGAGTCAACATAACCGCTACATGAGCATATACATATAGTGGTAGACACTTGCACTCTGGCACTCGGTGAAATCACGCACACAACCAGCTGCCTGCCTGCCACAGGTAAATATACATACATGTAGAATGTATACAATGATAAAAGTAGCGCTGGCTGTTTGCACTGAACTCCCGCGGATCCGCACCTGCGACGGTGGCTCGATCTACTACTAGGAACGTTAGATTGTGGTTACAATTGAAGTAGATAAAGTCTTGCGAGCCGGTTTTTACGGAGAAATAATGCTTGGTGTCTGATCCGAATTCTTGGGTCCAGTCAAGTGTAACTCCTTGGAGAATACTTGCAAGTGTATTATGCTGCATTACATTTCAGGTTTTTCCTTGATTTCCTGTCGGATTTTTAGCTAGTGCAAAATTAATAAAGTAATTTACTAAGTAAATGAAGTAAAAATGTCTCAGGATTTTAATCGTTGAGCACCGGGAAATGAACGGAAGGCGGGAGTAGACTCGCACTCCCGAAAACAGCAGCTCGCATTACAATTGCACGATCCTGGCAAAGTTACGTCCGGCGGGAGTTTGTGCAGTGGCATAGCAATCGACAAGCAGAGTAGAAAGCTAGCATCCGCAGGGTGAAACTGTTATCTAGGCGGAGAGCGAGGTGGGTGCGCGTGCGATTTGACGATGATTGCCCAGCCGATTTGCAAATTTGACGTGCAGCTATTGCAACAACGAATGGGCCCGCGCCGCGCAGCCCGGCATGTTAATCGCATTATCGCGGCGTCCTCGATAAATCAGACAATTAGCGGCCATAAGCGCATCGTAAATCGGAATTATCAGAATCGGCTAATGCATTTTGACGTGGCGTGTTTGCTTGGTAACGCGTTGCGGCCGCCGGCCGTATATGTTTACTAGTCTTACGATCGCGGCACCCGCCGCTTGCGCGTCACCTGTTTGTTGTTGGCAAACCTGCGCGAGCGCCGCCGAGCATTATAATCGAGTCGAAGTAAAATAAATCCCGACACCTCCCACCTGATCGGCTTCCGGTAAACCTCAATCCTAGTCCCCGCGTCAGTTAAAGTCATTGCGCTTTGGGACGAACTACTTGGAAATATTCGATCAATGAATGTTTGCCTGGAACTTGCTTTGAATGAAGTAGATTAATAAAAAGTCGAAGAAGAAACTCGTGACTTGCGAGAGAAACGATTGAAATCGACAAATCGACGAAGATGCGTGTTATTAGAAATGTTGACAATCCTCTGGCGACTGATGCTCGGAGTTACATGGTTGCGGAGCAATTATAGTCTCTATCGAGACGAGTGATCGACCCTCGTCCTCCTCTGGCGGCTGGAGCGGGTTTTCCCACGAGTTGGCAAGTGTCTATTTAAAAAGCAATCGCCTTTGAACGCCGGAGAAGTTAATCGCGAGGCGGTACTGGCCGATGTAAACTAGCGCTCGATGATACTTCGCCGTCCATCGATGTTGAACCAATTCCCCGAGGCGGTCGCCGCAACCCTCACGTATGTACATGCATGCGCCTTCTCCTCTTGTCGGACCCGCAGTTTCCCATGCGCCTTAGCAGGACTCGTCAATCTCGATTGACTCATTCTTCCCTCGCCGCCACTTGAAACTCTCGCCAGCAAGATGAAAAAGTTGCGTGAGTCGATAGTCATAGCTTGCAAATGAATTACTCAATTTGTAATAGTTTGGAAGACTGTTATTATGCTGAGGACAAATGTAATTTCAGATGAGATCAAAATAATACATGATTTTACAAAAAAAAATGATTTAATATTTAATATACAAAAAACATTAACCCTTTGCACTCAACTGACGACTCTTACGCGTCATTTTGTACCTTGAACGGAATCATACGATTGCAACGTGTTAAAACCTTATTCTTTCGATTCCTTCGAAAGTGTGAATAAGTGTTCCCATTATCCGGCTGTAAGTCTCTGGCTTTACCGTTTAACCCGGCGCTCGAACGAGCGCCGCGCCGGGTGAACCGTTATTGGGATTGAAAGGACGGTCCAGTTGAAGCCGGGGGATGCTGAGTCTCGATGTAAAGGGAAGGCGTCGGGGGTGGGCAGGTTAACCCATAACGGGACAGGGTTACCTATGCGCACGTTCGGAATGTTTTGACAGGGGGTGGCGGCACGTGGCGCGAAGCTGTTTGTAAAACATCGCCGGCTCCTTTATTGCGCCGATATTAAGCAGCGGGCCGCCACGCGACCGCTATTGTTCGCATTGTTGCGCCTCGAGAGCCACGGAGAGGCTGCCGGAAGGAGAGCCGATCGGGAGAAAGCGAGAGAGAGGGAGAGAGAGCGTGGCTGCTATTGCACGGCAGTGATACGCTATTGTTGCCGGGGCGAGAGAGCACGCCGTGATTTCGTATCGGGCGCGCACGATAATCTAATTGAAATTAATTCCTTCCCACCAGGCTCTCGCCTGCTCCCACGATCGCCCCCTCTCGTATCAATCTCACGCTCGCCTGAAGCTCGGCTACCTTCCGTCTTAATAAGTGAGGGATCTCTCGGTCATATACTTCTATGTAGTAAATGACCTTCTTATACCTATGGTTGAGATATTATTTTTTAATGCGGAAATGTGTAATGAAAATGCACGATAAAGAAATTAGTAGTTGTAACGTCGACTTGCTTTTTTAATTTTATGCCATCTAATAATTTATAACTTATTTATCTAGTTTGACTAGAATATAATAAATATAGAGTAGAATGTTTGTGATGTAAAGAGTAATTGAATATACTGTGTGGACTCTGTCAAAGAAATCATTCGTCTAATCTCCGGGCGCAATCGCGAAAATCTTTCGAAAGTAAGGCGATGAGTTGCGAGCGGAAAGTTTTCAAGTTACGGTGCGCATTACACTCGTAAAGTGCAATTATTTGCACTGCAATGTTTCCATCGGGCAGGTTTAGTCCGATTATCGGTGCGATTCAATCGGCGAACGTCCGATAATGCTGCCGGCAGGTTTGCCAAGAGTTGTGCATGGGGATCGTTCGCTCTCCGCTTGTTTTCGCTCCCTCTCGAATAAAAATCATTGCACGACGCCGCTTGATCCGAGGCCGATTGCACTGCCAGTAAGAAAACAATCGAGGTGAAGCAAGCATCCCGTTTCCGAGTTTTGAAAATCTACTGAACCATCGGAAAAACTTGCAAATCTACGGAAGCGTTTTCTGTTGGTTTTTAGGAAGTTTTCCATTCGGACGGCGAAAACAAGTTATATTGAATTCCAAGCAAGAAAAGAATTCCTTTCCTATTTATTATTTATTATTTCTCCATCGAACTAATTGCAACTAGTCTAATTACAGTAGTTTATTATTTACTGTACAAGTATTGCGCATTTTAGGATAAGATTTACTTCGACGAGATTCCCGATTCAATGTCAATTTCAGTCAACTTCCTTGGGGGAATCTCTTAGCCAGGCAGGAGTTATCGAGGCTGGCCGGAAGCTCCGCAGGTTTTGCCGATGGTGTGCGCCTGCGATCGCAGCGCACGCCCTGGGTGCCAGGGGGGTTGAAGTCTGTTTGCTCATGAAATATTCAGGCATGCGCCCTGCATAACTACTCGAAAGCAGCGAAACTTGCGTGCGGCTCAGCCGGGCACCGGGATTTCCTTAGCTTCCCCTTTACTTGGCCAAGAAACGTTTTTGCTCAAACGTTTGGTTGGATCCGCCGCCTGATCATCCGTAATCGACTTACATGTCAGCGAGACTTCGATTATTATTATTTTCCAAATCATAAGTATTGCACAAATGTTTTCTTCTTTATTCCAAGGAATAATTCGGCAAAAGAAGATTTAGGACACCAGAAGATTCGGGTCGGAAAAAGAAACGCAATGACTTTCGAGCCAACCGAATAGGAAGAGCTTTAAAGCTTTAACTTTAATGCTGTGTTAAAAAGTTGCAATTCAGGACTGGTTGGGGTTGATGTTGCTCGCAAGAATAGGACTGAATAGCACTGCTTTGAAGAAACAATGACACAAAGACAAAAGACAGGATTTAAAGTTTCGTATGCGTTTCAGTGAAAGAGTTAAGTCACAGTTCTAGGTGACGACATGACCTCAAGGTACTCGTTGAACGTCACTGACGACAGCGAGTCGCTCGGACGTTGCTTAGTCAACAATGTATACTGCGAATTAGCTACGTCGCAGTGCCAGTAACACCGGAAGGGTTGACACTGCAAGGCTGAAAAAGTCAACGAGACGCGCGAGGCCACACTCTCCTCGCTTGCTCACGCCTAACACTGAATACTACAACCTACAAAAACAAAAGGGAGAAGGAGAGATCCGAGCCAAGAAGAATAGAGCAGAACGAAGCGCCACTCGGACGCAGGCTCTAATTTAAACAAGTTATCCCGTAACGGGAGCTTCGCTCGCAGGCTTGCAATTAAACGATTCAAAGGCGCCTTCGCAAGAAAGAAGCGCCGGGCTTCTTGGAGCATGAATTAACCAACAATGACATAAGCAAGAGGACGAAGCCCTCTGAGCATATGATCATCCGCCGGCGCACTTTGACCGAGTTCTCACACAAATTCGAAACATATTTCGAACTGGTATGGTAATTCATAATTGGAAAATATGCCAGGTTTGCAAATTGTGCGAATATAAATACGTTTGATTAAATCAAATGAGGGGAAATGGAATCAAATCAATTCAATCCAGATTGAATGGAAAGTTAACAATCTAAGGCAAAAGTCAAAAGAGAGTTTCCTGCGTGTTTGGCAGGAGTGCGTGCGTAAAGTGGCTTTTTATAGTCGATGGCTATCGCTCGGTTCGATTCCAACATGGGTTAATTGCGATAACCGTTTTATTAGGCGGCCCCGGCGCGTCAAGGGTGGCAACATATGCCCTCTACGGGGTTAAATAATCCAACGTTACTTGCCTGTCCCGCTATGCATGTATACGTTCGGAGCTTTCGTGCACGAGTCTCGTCGAAAAAACGGGACGGCCATATGTGCGAATTCGTGCTCGCAGGCTGCCAATCACCGAGAGCCGTCAGCCTAGGACACCTAGCTGTACTGCCTGACACATCATGCAAACAACCTGCTGGCATAGAATGCGTGCTGGAAAGGAGAGCACACCTTTCCAGCGCTCGCCAAACGTCAAAGGTCCGATTGACCTGCACGTGAGACCCACTACAGACTACAGGTTCACTCAAGAGTTCATCCGACACTTCAGTACACCTTTCGATCCTCCAATATACATTTCACTGTAATTGTGGATTAATGATTAATGAAACAAAGCACTGTGACTACAGTCGAAAAAGCAAACACTGAATCATTCAGTTGCGCAGACAGCAACGTCCAGTATTATGGGAATAAATATTACGTTCGCATTATAATGTTAGCAAAGTGGCGCGCGATTCTGAGCAACTGTTTGGAACTAAAAGCTACCGCATCGTCATACACACAGCTACACCCAATATGTGTTTATTAGCAAAAGGTATTGCGCAGCTCACTGCTGTTCCAGCGAAATGTCGGAATCAGCCAAAAACACTCGTTCTTCGCATGATTTAATCGTTGAATCTGTCAATTTTGTATTGATTAAATGTTTTAATTTTTCCAGCGCTTTTATTTTATGCTCCAACCTTTTTTATTATTTTCCCTCCACATTATTTGTTATTAACTGATTCCAATGAGATTCCTCAGTGCTTGAAAGCGGAAACATTAGCGATAATTATCTTATTATTGTGCCGCCCGAGCAGAGTCGGGTGGAACTGCTAATTGGCCACAGTCTCGTAGGAAAAAACATTGTAAGATAGTGGGACTTAATTCGTTCAACGGTGGGGAATGCCGAGTGCCACGAATTCAACGGAGTGACCGATACGGGCCTCGGAGATTGGAAACACATGTCGCCCGACATATGTTCGCTCGGGCGACGTACTTGCGCTGCGCACACCACTGGAGATCACTGGTAATAGACTTGCCGCCCATTAAAGGCAAAGTAACGACCGCGACAACTTGTAAATACGGATTATCTCTCGCGCGCGAGTACGATAATGAAAACACGGGGGGGAGGGTACATGTGTGGCAAGCGGCAGGTAGGCTTAATTAGTGTATTTGCCTTCGGCGCGGCTGAGTATTCTACCCTGGTGCCATATGATACTGTTTCTACTGGATTTCTATCTCTCCCGCGAGTTACCGAATCTTGTTCTGCCTCGCTGCGGACATAGATTTGCCATGGGACTGCAAGTGTTGGTGTAATAAATTAGTTTATTGAAGTTTTATTGTCGAATGCGGATCCGCGAAATAGGATGTATTTAAGATTAGTAGTATGTAATTAAAAATAACACTAAAGAAAAACTGGTACATCATAAATAAAACGTTTTGTACGATTCTTAAATAGTTCTCTATTCGAGGTACGAAATTATTCGAATAATTGATACACTTGAATTACAGGAGATCGCTGTTTTTACCATATCTCTCGTCATTAATTCGATAAGATCAATCAGGCAATGAATACAGTTTTGATATGTATGTAAAATTTTCAATTTTAAGAAGACCCGCAGTCATCTCAGTGCCAACGTAGAAAATCAGCACCAAAAACCCGGTGTGAAAAATCAATATCGATCCACGCGTTGAAACGTGTCCCCGATACACAGATCCATTCACTGGCGCGACAAAGTGTTAATGGGAGGTTGCACGAGCGCAAGTTCGACTAATTCGATAGGGCTAATGCATGAAACATGCGTGATTCGGTAACTTATTAGAAGCGAGAATGTTTTGGGCGGCCGGTTGCGTCCGATAGTTGAGAGGAAGGATCGATCGAGTGTGTATTCGCTTGTAGCCGATAAATCGGGGGAAGCACACGTAGCACGGCGATGCGAGGGATCGCTCGATGCCGAGGAAATTCAGATGAGTCCTTTCTGCGCTATAAGCGCGGCCTGTTTGCCCAATCTATAGCTGCCCGAGCTATCTAGCCATCTACTAGGCTACAACCCCCGCCTATTTGCCGGACCAACTACCACTCTCGTTCCCCCTTATTCGCCCAAACCAAAATGAAGGAAAAACACTCTACCAGGGTACTGTTTCTCGCGAATATCCTCGCCATTCGAGTTTTAATTCGTTAACACAAAGGTTAATTAAGCCTGTTTTAAAGAATTAATAGACACTGTTTTGTGTCAAACCGAAATTCAAAGTCATTAATTAGGCGTTATCTTGGGTCTTGGTAAATATCCGACACTCTGACTACATTAATGACATTTGTGATCAACCGTGAATATTGTAATTTACTATATGACACACGAGCATTCTAGATCGTGGCGTGTCAGTAGTAAAGTTATATTGAGTTCCGTGTCATCCGTATTCACAGGCATATTTATTTTGCCGCTCAAAGTATTAATAATACAATAGCTGACGTGTGATAGTTCTATTTAAAAATCTAGAATTACGAAATGTGATTGGTTCGTCCTAGAATATAGGAACCCATGTAATATACATATGCGCCGGGGCAACCCGTCAACCTGCCAAGCCCGAGAGCGGCGATTATCGATTGGACGTTATCGAGCTATCGGTCTGCTCTAATATACGCTCGTCCACGAGCAGCCGTGAAAGGAGACAGCTCGGGGCGCGGTAAGAATGGAGAATACAGAGACAAAAGCATGGTTCATTTTCACCTGAGGCCATCGAACCATCAGTGAACCCATCGATACTGGCTAGAGCCTTGTCAATCTTGCTCGGCGCGAGCGCAACACTTGTAACAATAGTTCCGAGTGGCGGAGACGGGTCGCCGAGGTGGCAGCCCAGGGAAAATTAGGAATTCCGTTGAAAAGCGACGACAAAGGGAAAGGTGTTCGTATGCTCCGTCGAGACGCCGCTTACCACCGCGGGCGACGCGTCGAGACCGGAGCTTCCCTCTCTTTCTCTCCAACTTTTCCTACCAGTTACTGGGTCACGACGAGAGCAATTGAAAGATGGCACACGCTCTTTTGAAGCGCAACGAGCGCCTCATGACGCGCCGACGAAAATCTAATGTGAATGTCCGTGTGTTTGTCTTGTACAGATTGCACGGAGTTCTTGTGGAAATTCGGGGGAAATTCGGGAGCCAAAGTAGTTGTGGATTCTAGTTTATTCCTACTTCTTGTAGTTTAGTGGAATAATTTACATATTTGGATTTATGCATATTTAGAGAGGGTGGTTGAAGAGATAATCATTTTCATATTTTCGATTACTTTTAACCATCGTTTGAGCAAATTAAATGAGAAGTCTTCGTGGAGAATAGAATAGTGGACTAAGATTTACTTCTGTGTGTCCAATTCTATATTTCTATATCAGCAAATATTTCACTGAAAGCATCGAACTCGTGAAGCCTGAGCAGGAATGCGAGTCGCCCGGACAGATTCACCTTCTGGGGCCAGGAATGTCTTCCCCCATCAACGGCGCGAGGAGGGACTGGAGGACTTTACGTATTGACTCATATCCCGCTGGCACAGGAAGATAACACGAGTGCCTAGCCGGCAGATAAGTGCGCCTTCTCGGAAAAACTTGCGCGGCAGGGAGTATTATTGCGAGCGGCGGAGCCTGCGAGCGCAAGGGTACACAGATCTAACTGTACACGCACATGATTCACTAGCGAAACGCTTCTTAAGCCTCGGCCTCTTTCAGTATTCCTGTAGTCTCTCGTGCAATATCTCAACACAACATTCAAACTCAATTATTCTTCGGCCGGGATGAAATAGAGCGCTCGCGCACGGCGGGTCCCAGTAGCCGGTGGATGGCTCTGCTTGAAAAGAGAAAAGTCTATTTGAGACGGCACAACATTAATCAGAGCAGCCAAATCCCGGCCAAACACACTTCCTCACCACCGGCAGACGCGGCTATCGCCAGCAAGAATATCCGCTTTATCGCCTTGACACGATAAAGCCAGGTACACAGGAGGAGGCAGCTGCACTCCCCGAAACAGCCGAAATCACTTTCCTCGGCTCCCTTTCGAGCCCAAAGAATCCCGGCCAATTAGATTGCGAGAATATTATCTCGCCGATTAAAAGAAGGGTGGCCGTCCCAGTGGAGAGTTAGGTGTCGCTCGACGCTAATCACCCAGTGCTAATTAATCACTATCGATATCCGGAAGGAACGATGGAGAACTCCAGAGAAGAATTTACGTCCCTCGGCGAGTAATCGGATTTCGCGAGACTCGCTGGCGAAGCAACACCTACGGAATGGCTTAATTAATTGCATCAACTGCTGGAGGAGGCAACGAGGTGAACGTGATTTGACTAACGAGGCAAATTCTTAAATTAACGAAGAAGACGCCCACCTCCTCGGACCACCTGATTTCCTTGGCGACCTCCACCCCCTCGTCTCGGGAACCTCGACACTCTCACCGTTTTTCTTTTGCCAGCTTCGTAATTCGTCTCCTTTTCCGGGACTTTACTCTTATTAGGATCTCCACCTTCCGCCTGGCGATTTTCCGGGCGCTTTGATTGACCAGTGTTTAATCGGCACCGATTTAAAGTGACGCGCTTTCGCCCCGTTGGAAGACGGTGGTTGTTAATCCAAATGTTGTTTAATTGGTTACATAGATGTTTTGAAAAATTTCGAAGGTTTTACAGATGCGAAAATCGACAAATTTTGCAGGAGTTGCTCCAAAGTTGCAAATTTACTTTCACCTGCTTGCGAATCCTGAACAATCAGCATTGGTTTCGTGTCGAGCCGGAATTTTTATCTCGACGAAAGTAAGAAAATCCCATCGAGCAGTTGAGAGATTTAATCAATTTTAGAACCACAAAAAGCTTAGAAAGGTGTGTGTTCCAGTATTAAAAGTGGAATTCCCAATGTCGAATGCTCGAATTAAATACGAGCGAGATGAGCTCCTTTGCTCAGATAGTGGCTAAAAATACCTGACTATTTTACCAAACAGTAAACCCTGCATAACTCCAAAGCAAATCCTCTTCAAGGGAATCCGAATGCTCGGATTTTTATTGAGCACAGTAGAGGCCGAGACTGCGTGCATTTTACATGGGTGCGACAGTTTTCTCAAGACATCCGTTTCCACGTTCGCAGCGGCACGCACACAACCGCGCTGGCGCACGCGCGCGTACTAAGATACACACGTGCAAGGCAATAAATTCCGAATAAGATAAATCGGAGAAATCGTCGGAGAGTAGGATTCCGAAGCCCGGCGGAGGTGCACGCCGCGAAAGACCGATATATCCGGCGAGCGTACACTTTATCAGCGCCGGTGCAAACAGCAACACATTTTTCCACATAAAATTATGGCGGACGCGAGAGAGCATGATAGAAGCCGAGAGGAGCCGGGTGAGCCCGTTAACGGGCAGGCCTTAAACAGAGTTGTAAATTAATGCAGCGGCTGACGAACCAACCATGAGCCCTGGATGCCCGCTATTAATCACGAGGAACTTAATTACAGTCACGCGCTACCTGCGTCACCGAGCTCTTCGCCGATCTTACTTGGTACAGCCGTAAAAATGACAGGCTGTGCCACCGTCATCTTCTTACAATAGGCTTTCCCACTGTTTGATCAAGAAAATGTCACGGAAAAATTTCTACGAGCTCGATATTCCAACTTATTTTAAATGGCAACTTTAATTGCTCTTTTTAATTTTTAAGTTACAGTAGTTTTGTCTAATCCGTTGAAATTGTGAAACTGTCCTTTCAATAATTTATTCGGCAACGCTAGTCTAAATATTTAACCGGATTTGAATTATGCAAAGAATCCAAAATTAACAGATGATGTAACTTATAGCAATCAATTCAAATGGATAAGTATTCATTGAAAATAATGGAATCAAATAGAATTTAATTACCGAATATATTACACCCAGAGATGGTTTGACTTACATAAAAATGGCAACCATAACTAGACCCTGGATTTCGTTAATACAATTTTTGACCTATCATTAGCAATATTCATACGACGAGGGACAGCACGATTTCACGAAGAGTCTCCCGACTGTTTCTCGCCGGAATATCTTATCGTCACCGGAGCGTAGTCCGCGTTATCAGGCATGTATTTATGGGGTGGGATATGAACCAGGAGATTGGATAGATATCGCGCCAGTAAGGCTGCCACATTTAGTAACGCCGGCACGCCGCTACATACGCGCTCAAACCCAGGGACACCGTCATAATTTTATTACGATGCCTTTTTCTAAGCGCGATGCTAACGCCCTCTGCTTCTCCTCCAGCCGCAATCTGGCTGGATTTCCTACGAGAGGAAGCCAACATGCAAAGTCTCTTTAATTTATTAAGGCGCCCGAGCCTGCAAAAATAAACGTCTGCGAACCAAATGTGCGCAAAAGAAATACACTGCTTCGATTTTAAATGGCAACATTCTGATGTTTTTCGCGTTTCGGGAAATTGAGGGTAAATAAAAATAAAACTGCTGTGGATTACCGATCGTACGACGGAGAAATTCAAATACACAAACACGCGAAATCCGAGGAGTAGGAAGGCATTTTATCGCAGGATGTAAAATGTGCAAACGCAAGGATCCTCGCAAAGGAACAAGTACAGAATAAAAACTTGATAATACGCAAATGCAGAATAAAGCAATTCCGTTGAATAAGCGATTCCAGGTATTTTATCAGCTATAACAAAACAGTTTAAATATATTATATAAAACGGGAACCGTTTTATGTTGTTTACGAAATAGGAATCTTTCACGAGCATTTTTGTTGACCGTTTCGAAGTCACCAGATACGCAGGCAAGAAAGTATTCAAGAGAATCAAATAAACTTAATCAGGATTCAAGAAAAACAGCTTTGTCTTCGACTTCCGCTTGCATCGGTAATTTTGAAAAAGTAGAACGAATATACTCGGAGCAACCGGTCGAGACTACTTAAACAATCGCCCGTGGCGTGACGCTCGACGAAGGATCACGTGTCAACAGCGCCCTCGTTTGCACAAGTGCGCGGTGCCCCATTAATTGGTCTTCGCCTTCGAGTGGGCCCTAATAAATTTAGTTTCGTCATTCCACCGACAGTCGGATCCCCCATTGTCCCACTGACGATCTCTCAGATGCTCGGGATTCGGAAACAAGTGTCTTGAGAGTGTTGCGACAGACTAACCTAAAAATATATCAGGAGACTATTTAGTACAAACATAAGTGTCGTAAGCGGTAACTATTTTAGAACTGCTCCACGTGTTTAAGTAGATTGATTTGCACACGGTTTTGATTTTTCATTTTACTTGTTTAAGATGGATCCAACTTGCACCCTTCAACATACAAAATCTTTGATTATTAGTCTATAATATAATGTACTATATGAAAATGTATTTATACTAATTTACTAACGTTTTTCAAAAGTTCTGGGTTTCAACTCTCAACATATCTAATATTAAAATCAGAAATATTTGTAATTTCCAGTAGAACCAACAAGCTAAAGCTGATGTATGTGGCGACAAAACGTATGCAAAATATTAAGGTAAAAAGTTAAACGAGGTGATGAACATTGGTATAATCCGCAAATCGGAGAAGTGGTGGGTTGGGGTGTCGAGCGTCGTTATTGGCGAGGCGTCAGCGTCGGCGTCAGCGTCAACGTCGGCAAGCGGAGCGGTTCGATTGGCCAAAATATTTAACCTACGATTAACCGGCGCTCCCGTACACAAAATGATTCAAGAATCAAATACCAAGAGTCAACGGTGGGGTAGACTGAGTACATATTGTACCCGAGCACTGTGATCCTTCGCCAGCCTTCCTGACACAGTGTGCGCGTATCCTTAGTGCGACCTCCTATAATTTGACAGACATAGCCTCGCAATCCCTATTAGCTCTGTTCCAAATTAGCACCTCCCTTCTACACCAACAATTATGAATAATCCGACACATGATCTTGGCTTCCTCAAGTACCTCCATTTATTTGTTTATTATTAAATTCACTTGGCACTGTGAGTCTTGCCTTCATTTATGCTAAATGAATTATCATGCTTAATTACACAGTAATATCCCTCATTTATAAAATCATCATAAGCTTAACATTTCAGACTTAATAACTATAATATTAGTTGGTGGCTAAGAATCATATGTAATCACACGCTTGATAATATAGTTATTCATCTGGAAAAGTTAAAAACCAAGATTATTATGTCATAGTATGGTGATATGTTGAGTGAAAGGCAGCGAATCCGCGTTGGTATAAGTGGCGTCACACGTATCGGCGAGAGCGAGAGGCGCCGGGTGAAAAGAGAGGCCACAGGCTGGCAGGAGAGATGCTGCTGACATTGCTTGAACATATTTGAGTTGCTCCGCTCATGGCCAAATATTTATTTATTTGCACGGTAATACACATTTGTATTAACCGCGCAGCGCGATTCGAGACACGTTCATTCAGATTTCTCCCGCACAAATTTTGCGCGACCTCTGCTGCACGACTAATTAGCGACGCCCCCGTCTACACTGGCCTGCGCCGCTCTCTACCACCCCTGTCTGTCTACTCTCCTCGTGCACGTGTGTTTCGCGCCATTTATTATCGCTCGCAAAATCTCCCGATGCCCGATCAATTGGCGCCGGAGTTCGCAGAATTCCCGATAATTTGGAGCAATTATTGTTGTTGATAATTGCGCGATCGGCAGAACGCGCGAGCGTATAAACTTGATAAGCTGCAAGTTAGTATCAGCTTATTGGCAGATCACTTATCTTCCTCTTTAGCCATAAATCCAAATGTGTTCAGTGCTCCGAAAGTAATCGATTGACTGTTCGCAACTTGAAAGTTTGAGAGATTATCTCTCCAAACTAACATTTGTTTCTTTTAACCAGTTTTTAAAACGTAATTACTCGCCGGAAAGTATTGGTTCCTCGACTGTTTATTTGATTTCGTTTCACACTGAAAAGCTGTATGACGTTTAATGTATTGATCAACATTTCCAAATCTACTTGCTACTGGTTTCGCAAAATATCCCAGGCAAATATCTACATCAAGTAAATGAACGAAAGCCGAACATCCGTTAAAGCGTTGGAGCGCAAAGGGTTGCAACATAAATAATTGAAAATAATCTCAAAACGAGAATATTTCTTGCGATCAGGTTCCGATTAAAAATGAGATATACAACCCGTGCATCACGGGAGGAAAGACGAAGGAAAAAATTGCCGATAGACTTCTGTATTTGCACGCGTTTTCAGCGACAGCCGATAATGGGTCCTCGACCCCCTTCAGATAAAAACAACGACGTCTCCTTAGGAGGCTCCCCGCGGCTTCGGAATAATCGGCAAGATACTGCCGATAGTTTAAGGCGATAATTAATCGGTAAAAAAACACTCTGTTTGCACCCGACCTACATTACTTTGTGATAATGTGCCTCTTCCCCGGCGGGCTGCGAAAGCGAGGAAATTCTCGTCCTCGTCTGCCCCTCGGAGTTCCACCTCCCGCAACACTTCGCCAGTTCCCCCGGCATTCGCTCGTGAAATTTTGTATTTCGCTCGGTAAATACTGCTCCCCCATAGGCAGTAAAAGCAACGCTTGCGAGAAATTTCATTGATCGACAGACACTCCAAACTTCCAATGATTGCGCTTCGCAACTAACTATTTATTAACCGTCCGGCGACGGAGCTGGGTAATTTTTCACCCGTATCGGAAGACTCGGTGGAGTCTCGCGGCAAGTAGTAGTATACATATCTTGTAAGTAAGACATCAGCCCTTGGGTCAGATATGACAGACCAATTCAGCACATCTTCAGCACATCTTAATATTCTGGTCATAACAGAAAAATCTGTTACTAACACAAAAACAGTGAACATTAATTTCTTGTTTAAAAGTAAACGCAGCTCATAAAAGCATCTTAGGAATTTCTAAAATAAAAAGAATTGTTCCACAAAGATTCATTCCTCAATTCACAACAGTTGAATACCCCAGAACAAGCATTTAACAGAGATCGAAGTGCACCGATACTGCTCTTTCAATTAGCCTCGGCCCCGTAGTCCCAATACTCGGGCGTATCGGCACGCAACAAAAGGCGCACGCCCCGTTAATTTGTCAATAAGGGAAGCGAGAGTAAGCAAGCAACAATGGTAAGCTTGATCCGGCGCGAGTATGCATTCGACTCGTGTTTGATCAGAACGCGACCGACTCGAGTGGCATTCGCGAGCGGGCGCTTGTTTAATACAGAGCGCGAGCGGGAGGGAACGAGAACGAGAGCGAGAAAGAGAATACAAGCAGAAAGAGAGAAAGGGAGACGCACCACTTTACCTTGCCCGGATTCCGGCGAGCTTAATAACATTTGCCTTGCGGAGGAAGGAAAGAATGCGAGCGTGAGCGGGCGTTGTTGGTACACTCGTGTAAGGCAGTCGGCCGATAGACTGCGGGAAATAATACTCAATGGGGGGGCGTTGGGGGATGTTTTTAATGCCAACAAATAAGAGCGGGGCCTCTCTAAATATGCTCTGGCATCAGGAACGCCAACACGGGACGATCCGCGAATCGGTCCACCGGCATTCCTCCCTCGCCCTCCTTTTCTCTCCTTCCTTTCAACCCCCTTCATCTCCCTCTCTCTCTCTCTCTCTCTCTCCCGCTACATCTCTCGCGGGCTCTCTCATGAATCCGTTGTCACCCGCAACAGGCAGGAAAAGTCTCGGGCGAACGAGAGCACACTCTCATCGATTTGCGATGAGGAGTTGCCGTCCGGGCAACCAGCCGGAGCCGGAGCCGGAGCCAGACAATGCTTTCCGGTTTACGTGCGTGCAAATGTTTGCCGGCAAATATCACCTCGCTTCGAGACTCGCTTCCGCTTTTCCCGCGCCCACCCTCTTCTTATGCTTGCGCTCCTCGAAAGCTCGCACCTCCAATTCGACGCTGTATTATCGCTGCGCTACTTAAACGAACCCTGTGTGAGGCTTTTCTCGCTGGATTTCTAGTTGGTAATGCGCTTGTTTGGGAAGGGAACTAATTTGTTATGCGTGTGTCGGATTGGGAGGTAATGGCTGCGGAGGTTTGTGCAGCTTGCATTTTGCACAAGTCGTTTGTATTCGCCGGTAGTGTGCGATAAAGTATTACATCTTCACGCATGAAGTGTGAACAGTATGTGTGATGACTTTCTTGAAGATGAGTGAATTTGAAATAGCATCAGCTGATAAAGAACTAATTTCATTAGTTTATTGAAACCTATTCATTGAATATTTATAATAATATGATAAATGATGCGATAATATGATAATGTGATAATATGATAAATATGAATATTTATTGAAACCCTTCACAATAATAATCGAGTAACAATTATGAAAACAAATGAGCGGTCCATTCGAGTCCTAATAAAACCTCGAGTCACTTAAGCTCGCAAACAAGAATCCGATCTTCCCCAAATAATCGGCATTTAATGGGTTAAATCTGTCATTAGAGTATAATCTTTCAGCGGCCGAGGGCAGGGGTGCACGGTCAATTACAGCCAAGAGGTTTCACATTTCGCATCTTCGAAGCTCTCGAGGACAGGTGTACAGGAATCCGAGGGCAGAAAAGGAATCTCAGGGGTTGGAGAAGAAGAAAGAGGAGAAAAGCAGGAGGCCAGAGAGAGAAAGAGCGCGCGCGAAGAGGCACCGAGGATGGGGAATGTTAAAAGCCGGCTGCGCTGCGTGGGCGTCTATTTGCGTAGATCCAAGAGATCGGACAAGTGGCGAAGCCTTTGTCGGACTTTGTCGGCTCCGTGGGTGGTTACCCTCTCCTTCTTTCGCCTCTCCTCTCTCTCCCCCTTCACTCTTTTTCCCGTGAGCTTCGCTCCTTCGTCCTACCCCCTGGCCACTCGAGCACAGTTAACCCCCCCGTCGCCACCCCCACGGGGTGGCACTTCTCCACTCGGATTCTTATAATGCACCAAAGAAAAGTAGCTCGCGCAAGATAAAAAGGATGAAGTTTAAGAAACTCCTGTCGTCGACGTGATTACTTCTCTGTTCTTGGATACAAAGTTTTTAGGACTTTATGAGAAATTGGGAGAACCTGAAAAGGAAATCAGCACCTGCTACTGGGCTTTCATCCAGGAATCTCTTCTTCTTGAGCTTTCACTCATTCTACAGTCTCCAACTTTACTGAATTAAACATTTCGAAAAAATGTCACCCAAATCTCCGTCATCGACTCATCATAAAACGAGACAACTCTGACCACAAAGTACGTCACGCCTTTGGAAACTACGCAAAGAACTATCACCTGTGGGTGCTTCCCATGACGAAGTTTCCCAAAGTCATCTTGACGTCATTCACTTATACTCGACGATACCCAGAACGAAAAAGACAATATCGGGTTCAGCGGGCGATTTGCCTGCAGGTACCGCGGCTGATCTCCTGCCTTAAAATGGGACATGCCGCCAAGTTAGTGGGAGAGTTAAGGCATCGCTATTGATTGGTTTGTTTGCGAAGAACACACAAACCAATACACGAAGTCAAGTCGAGGGAGATCTCTCTCGGCGAGAGAGAATGAGGAAGGCTTGGTGGGGGGGGTGGGGGCTGACGGAACGCGGCGTGCCAATATTAGCGCGGAAATTACGTAAAACAAAGGAAGCGTGCCGGAACTCCATGTCTCTCGACAAATCGCCTGATCGATCTGCTCTTCGCCTCGCAGGAGACCGGGCGAGCGAGAGGGAGAAATGTAAAGAGGATCTCGTCGACAATGTTCGATCCACTTGATAATCGGGGTATCTTGCGTCCGTTTGCCCAAGCGTCTCTCGAATGTGTATCGTTACTCATAAGCTGGGAAACTGTACTCATCCAATATCGCATATGAGCTATAATCTACGAAATCGACGGAAGTTTTCTTACTGGCTCCTTTCGATACATGTAGGATGTAGGGCAACTATAAGAGTTTTATATAATATACAGCAGTTTCATATGAATTGCCCCTTTCTTAAGATGATTTTAATTAGTCGGATGTTAGAACATTACAAGTAATAAGTCATTACATGTAAGTTCTAACCACCATGCTGCTTAGTTCACTTGAGAATACAATAGAAAATTGCATTTGTACATGCATGATGATTCTTGTGATGATTTTGTTCTTGTGAACTAAAATCATGCTGGTTTGCGGTACTGTATTGCAGTACTGCGTGTACAAATACGCGACAATACCAAAAGATAATAAAAAATATAAACTGAAAAATCAGAAGAAAAAATAGGAAAACTAAAAAAGCAGTAGAAAGCACTTCCCAGTGCTTTCTTTCTGGTACAAGTTTTGAGAAGTCAAGAAGGATCGGCGACTGGCTGAGTGCATTTTACGCTCTTTCGGGGAAGAGGGTCGTCTCGAAAGCGGGCGGCGGCGTCGCAGACACGATGCCCCGGCCCGAAATAAGTCCCACTCGAGAGCCAGTGCTTTCGTTAGTACATCGGGCCCTTTCGTCGAAATTCTGAGCGTGCCGCTGTTTGTCCAGCAATGAGGCTCAAACATTGGATCGTGCCCGTTCTCCAGGTAGTGCTCTCTCACGGGCTCTCGAAGGTATGCCGCCACTCAGCGAACACCGAGTCCGAAAGCCTTCACCCGTTTACCTGAAAACTCGAACGGGCCCGCCTTTCACAGTGGACCGGCGCGGCAGGGAAATTGCGCGGGCCCTTTTATAACTTCTCCTCCTTTCAACTTCTATTTATATCGTTTGTTTGAGCAATCAGTGCTGGAACATCATCGATTTATATTCTTATATTATAAGAAAAATATTCTTATATTATAAAGAATATGCTGGAATTACTCGCACCAGAAACCCGCAGTTCAATCATGATTTTTAGCAACAATCCCACGAACTAAGTTGCATGCTCGATCTCGAAGATGCTGCGAATGAGAGAAAACAAGAGAAATATTGCAGAAAAATCTCCATGACGACCGCAGATTATAAATCAGAACAACATCTCGACAAAGACTTGCTCCATCGCTTATCAATTCCCAAGATTGAAGATAAACGTATCAAAGTAATGGCATTTCTCGAAGCCTGTCGAATGAGCAACGCACGTGTAACGATTATGCGCCTACTATCAGCCCAAGGAAATTAGGCCGCTGTTTTCAACCCTTCTACTCCAGTGTGCATAATTCCACGCGGAGGAATAAATTGTAGAGTCCCAGCAGTAGGGACACCGCGACGTCCTTCGCCCGCGAATGAAAAACAATGGGCGCATTATTTCCGACGCACACAGAGACAGGTAGAGGGGGGAGGAGAGCGAGAGAGAAGTGGAGAAAGATGACGGGATGGCTAAGGAGACGGGCGCCAGGTACGAGTCAATTTATCGCTGTGCAAATAGCGTGCTATCATCACGCGAACTCGGCCTCGTATCGTTGCAGCCAATGCACCAAGAGACCGGAGAGCGTTTATTTAACTAGAAATTCAGAGATGAGTTCATCCGCTGCCCTGAGATCACCGCGTATTACTGCGCTCGTCCTGCGGGACTCCCCGGCCTCCTCCTTCCACCTCATTGCTGTATTGTTGCAAGAGTGAAATCTGAGTATTCATGATTTATTCATGATCTGAGTATTCTTCCCATCATGATTTTAATGATTTTGTTTTGAGCAAACGTTCGCGATTGCAAAATACTACCTGCTTTTAGGGTACATTAACTGAAAAACATATTCTAAACATATTCCAGCGAAATCATTAACTCTATACCAGAAAAATTATTAGTATAACACACCCGTTTGTATCAGAAAAATTTGACTAGCCTCCTTCAGGTTCCTTAAAATAGAATTTAATTAACAATGATACAGTTTTACAAAAGCAATAAAAGAAGAGTTGCAAGCATGTGTCCGGAATCCAAGGGACTTATTCCACTGGGCGGCCACTGCGCAAGTGAAATGAAGCGGCATGGCGGACTAGCAAGATGTCAAAGGGAAAGAATGGCAGAGGCGCAGCGATAATAGAGGTGTTTGGCGTGTCATCATGAGATCCGGCTAAACTGGGCTACGGCAGACATGCCCGGCCGTGTGGCGAGGGTGTTCATCGAGGGATCCGGCTTAAGATCGCACCGTTTAACACCGAGGCACGCGGGCAACCCCTGCGGACAGGGAGAGGCGGATGGCGCGACACCCGTCAATAAAACACCCCATGAAATGCTAACTATACGCGTTGCGGCTGCACACCCCTCGGCCGCCTACAGGCTCTGCTCGGCGCCGCTCCGGAGAGGCTTCATAGAGGCTTCCCGCCTCACTCAGCCCCATCCTCGAACCTTGCTAGACTTACTCTCGCGACCATGCCTCTAATCGATATGCACACCGGCGACATCGATTACCGAGGAATATTCGCCTAACCCGACACCAGCCCCGTCCTTTTTTCGGTCCTGCAGCCGGCCAACTAATTGTAAGACAATCCTCTGTTTTTTACTCCGAAGTACAGGTAGAGTGTTTCTTTTGCAGGATCGTAACGCCGTTTGCCGGAATTGTCGAGAAATAAATGAGTGGTTTGTTGCTTTTCCCGGGTTTATTTGATCCTGGAAGAACTGTGTCAAATGGCTGCTTTTTCGGGGTCAGATTAAATGGTTGCCTTTGAGATTTGTTGTAATTAAATTAACTTTATTATTCGAGTAGTGAGAGACCAGTTTTTCCAAGGAACCTTTTATGAGTATGTGGCATAATTTGTCATTGAAAGGAAGTCTTAGGAACTTTATTCTATACGTACCGTTTATTTGAAGTTCGTTAAAAGTAATACAGTTGTCGTAAAATTAAAGCTGAATTGGAAACGAGAATCGTATAAATACAGTAAGAAATCGGGGTACAGAATTGTGCCCTCAGATACGATCACATACGGTCACCATAACATGTCAGGAATGAAACGGGGGGGCGGATCACTGGTAAGAAGGGTGTGCAAGGTACAAAACCAAAGGGGAATCAGGGAGAATTGTCCGGGGAATTAGGAGGAATACAGGGGCATTTAAGCGGAGCTGCAGCTCGGAATCCGTGGAGCGAATGCGAATCGCCCCTGTTTGTCAGATTGGCATATACGAGCGGGGCATTTTTCTGGCCGAGCAATGATCTCGTTATTTGTCTCCCGGCGTAAAGGGTGCGATATGTTCCCGCCTGCTTTTCATGAACTGCTGAATCCAGTCGACGGGGATGAGCTCCCTACTTTGCCTGTCACAACATCTCCCGCATTTGACAGTAAATAAGGTTGGCATCCACATTTTGGTGCACGGAGTTTGACGCCCTGGCGCTTTTGGGAATTGTAACACTTTGCAAAATGAGCAAATCACCGGCTAAGTCTATTCATTTTAAACAAATTGTTAAATTGTTTATCGAACGCGGGAATTGTTATACGAAAAAGGATCTCTTCGACACCAAATAACGCAAATACATTTTTAGATGGAGCTCAACGTCACATGTCGGTTCGTACGAAGTAATCCAGAGGTGCTAGGGCAAATGACGAGGCGGCGTGAACAATTCGGCGGACGGTGGACCTCGGGCCCATTTGACCATTGTACGTGCAACGTGCCGGACCGGTCAGCCGGTGGATTTACGGGACAATGATCAAGAGATGACCGTGGTGTCCACTACAATTACGGAAATGGTTACTCGGGCCAATCAGGTTAACTAGCAAATTGCGATCGATTGTCCTTCACTCGCGTAAGGAACTCTGTAAACAGAAGATTTCCCTAATCCGGACGCTTCGTACCCAGAGCGATCGAGATAATTAAGTGCAGTCGAACAAATCTCAAAAGGCGTCAGCGTGGTCAGCTGGCTTCGTGCGAATGACCAACACGAAGAATTATAGCCTGTAAGGGTCAGTCGCCTAATGGGCGGTGTACAAATTGATTTAGAGTTAAACTTGCAGACACAACTGCTTTTAGTCTTTAATACTAGTTTATACATTAATATTCTATAGTAGATTACTAAAAACATATTTTTATCTTTTTCTTACTACGTTCTGTAGATTTGTAATATGAATGTCCTGGTCAATAATCATATTCCTTGATTAATACTTTATACTATTGTTTGTCGATATAGAATAAGCCATATAATCAATAATACATATAATTTCTTATTATTATAGTAGATAGAATCTACCCGAGGTAATTACAAAAAAACTTCTTTAACAGAGCATTAGCGAATGACGAAACGTTATTCGGTCGATTCCCAGAACACACATTAATTAATTATTGATGCAAGAACTGCGGACACCGGATAAAAATCTCGGCACTGCGTTCGCGAAGTCGTATTTATCACCGATAATTAACAAAGCGGCCTGTATCTCAATTAAAATAATTCCCGGGGCTCCAGGAGACGCAGAGCGGCGATTTTATTTAGAGGGAACTGGAGGAAGGTGGAAGAGAGGAGAGGTGATTTGGAAATTACCGGGGAGAGATGGGGAGAAAATCAGCGGTACAATCGCTGAAAACATCCCTGTTTACATTTAATAACAATTCGGCTGGCGCGCCGTTGCTCTTTCCTTTGTCAGTTCCTCTCGTTTCCTCTCTGGCTCGGCCGGGACAGGATGGAATATTCCCGCTCGTTTAATCCCCGTCCTCGTTAACGGTAATTATTCCTAATCAATAGCTCGCTCTCGAAAATCGGCGCACTTTTCAATTGGGGCGTTTTCATTGTTTTATAATCGGCGGAACTTTTCGGGCCGGTATTAGTGCGAGCGCGTGCAAATAAAACCTCTTCCGGATGGCACCGCGTGTCTGTGTCGGTGTGTTTGCACGCCCACCTCGCCTCCTTCGCCGTTTATTATTGCGCGTAATGATCTGATTATCGGCTGGATCGGCCAGCGTTATTAAATGCACTCTCCTCGTTCCGCTCGTCCGCTCGTCCGCTCGTCCGCCCGTCCGTCGCGCGCGTACCGTTTTTCCCCAGGGAATATTTGCAGGTATTTAATTGTACGCGAGATTGGCAATGATTACTTTTTAAAATGCCGCCGGGCATTGTTTGCCGGTTTTGCAACGAGGCCGAGCCCCGTAATGACAGGTTGCTTCGCTCTGGAATCACTCGTTGTCAATTCTCTCGTAATACTCCCGCCAGTGTAAATCGTGGACGAAATTATGTACCGTGGATTAATTATTGTTTTGCCCCGCCGCCGCCGGCTGAATTATTTGTGCTTTTTATGTGTTTTTAATGCGAACGGTTTACTCTCTTTCGAGGGTAAATATGCAGTTGATGATACTCATTATAACCGTTCGCGCTCGCGTCGGCATCGAATCAGTATTCGTTTTGCACGGTTTTAAAATCTGAAAAACAACATTGTTGTTCTGATATGATTATATTATAGAGTTATTACTTTAGTATAACAATTTTATTGCGAAATCTCGCCGGATAATACCACTGAATTGTTGAAGTTCGATTTGTCAGAGTGGTTCGATCAGCGGTTGAAAGTGGGCGCGAGAGCGGAGCAATCCCGCGTAAGGCGCACTTTAGAAAATTAATATCATCGATATGAGGAGAGCCATAGTTCATTCCCGTAATCATTGCCGTGGACGAAGCAGCAGCCCCGTCTTCTCTATTTGCCGTCGGGGTGAGAGAACGGGCGAAGTAGACTCCTGGGGGTGGACATCGTATAATTAATCACCGCTCATCCATCAAGTGCTTTTGACGTGCGCGGTCAACTAGCGGATAATAGATTCGCTCATCCTGCCGGCTCTCTCGCCTCTCGCCGACCATATCCCTCTGCACGTCCTCTTGACGTCCTTTCATCGACTTCGACCCAACTGAAATTTTCCTCAACCACTTCGCTGCGTCGAGCGGATAATATTTTAATTAAAGTAATTAGACCAGGATTTTTGCAAACATCCGAACCCTACCGGTGACGGAGTGGTAGTGAAATTTGGTCAGTTATTGCGACTCTGAAATATCGTAATTACATATGCAAATATGACATTTTTTCATAACTTAATTTGATTTAAAAGGATGAGTTTGAATTGATAAATATTAGCATTACATTAGTGAAATTCGACTACATCACACGCAAACCGTCAACGTTTGCAGCAATTTTTCCAAAGACTAATCCGATTACAAATGCTGATAGTGCAAGCTCGATCTTGCGTGTATAATAAAGAAACTGCAAGCGCAGAGATCGCCAATTTCGCGAATGTTTACGCAAGCGCGCAATCGAAGCCGTTTCGATTGGCTATACATAGCGTATACTCGCGTCAGCCTAGATTTTCAAACGGCAGCGGCACTGCCGTCGGATAATTAGCCAATCATTAACCGTCTGTTGAACTAGTACGTATACGTCCTGTGTAACGCGAATCTAAAATATCAGCAGCAATTGCGGGCCTCTGTTGGTAGAATCCTGTCAAAGGGATCTGCAGCGTGCAAACCACCGCGATTCGTTTGAAACAATCACTGATCATCGAAAATGGGCCGGTTTGATTTTGTTAAGAATAATCGTGTAGAATCCAAACAGAGCGCTAGGAAAATGGAGCGTGCGCGCGCCAAAATGCCAGATTTCCGCCCTCACCAAAATTCGTCGATCCCATTCGTTAAAGCCGGGACCTGTTAAAACAATGGGGCGATCGGGCGGGCCGCTTAATCGCATTAAGGATAATCGTGTATAATTAAGCGGCGCTCTGTCAGCGCTGGCGAGCGGGCGCGTCAAAGCGTGAGCACATGTCGGTCCTCGCAGTGCACGGGAACAGGCACATGTGCGGTCGCCTTTGATCCGTCACACCTGATTTCACCCCTCGGCCAATTTTTACGCCGCCCGGCTGGGCGAGGGTGCGCTCTGCTCAACCTGTGACCTCGGCAAGGAAGTGGATCAAAAATAATCCCTGTCGCCGGCCTCGCCAATTGGCAGCGCACTCTATTCACAAGGTGTATTAGCTTCTGGTGGGCGCCGGCAAATCTGCTCGCAAACACTATTATCATAAAACGACGAGCGAGTGGGGCCGCGTTTTGGGGTCGTTGGTACGCTCTACGGAGAAGCCGGGACCAATTCCATTGTCGTGCATTCGACCAACGAAATCAATTGATTTGCTAATATCTGTTTAATAAGAAATCGGTTAGAATGCTACTGTGGTCAGTTCAAGCAGAGAGGGTGCATGTTTATTTGTAATAAAAGAAAACCTGTATCAATAAAAGATTCAATAAAATAATCAGATTATTGATTTCCACGAACCAGTAATATCAAATATATCTTCAACAAGAGTACTTCTCGGTCTTCCAAATTTACAAAAATACTTATACATTGGTCACTTACCATCTAAATACTTTAAAAATCATAATCATCATACAGATTCATACACATGTTCAACAACAAATCTCGCCAACTCTCAACGCATTCCCCCTCGAATCCCAATTAAACAGTACACTTTTCCAATCGACAAGAGTCGCCGGCCAAAAGATATTAAGCCCGCGCCCCAGCGACTAATTAGATCGCGCGTGTTTACCGGCAAGTACAAAAGGACCTAATCAAAATTCGCAATTGCACGAGCTCATCAGGGGCTGGGCGCGCGGGCGCAGAGGTGGTCGCCGGGACGTGAGGGGTGGTGGAAGCGAGATCTGTTTTTCATTTAGCGTCGCGGTGGCGCAGCCTGTTTCCAATGAAACAAAGCGGCGAACGAATAACAATCGCTGGCAGGGTCGAGGGAGGCAAAGGGATGAGATGGGTCGCAGGAGAAGAAACGTGCGAGGGGGGCGAAATGCGGTGGATGTGACCGGCGCCGCGTGAAATTGCGAACCAGTCGCCATTAAAATGGCATTAATGACGGCGAACGCATCCCCTCGATTCCGACTGCCCCCCGCATCACCCGTATTATGCGCCGAAAGGATTTTCCTGTATTTATAAAACTAGCTTTATTAAGGCCCCCTGTAATCGGCCTACACCCCTTTCCACTACTGTTTTGTTATTCCACTTTGCAGCCGATTGCTCGATTGTAGCAGGAAAGAATTGAATTTGATATTTGTAACTGCCAATTTAGCCTGGAACTGCTGTTCGCGATTCGCCCGACTGTTATGAAAGGAGAACACCGCCGAGATCAAAATGTGGATTGCACTTTTTTTATCGCGACAACTAAAAATCGCCAAATTGTATCTAACTACCTTTTGTTGTCCTACATTAACAACTTAGAGTAGTTGTCTCGCTAACTCGTTTGTTTAACAATCGTCTGTATTTTTTATCGCATTGATACGTCTACAGGTATGTAAGGCACGAACGGGTACGAACTTAGCTAAAAGTTTCGATCGCCGAGCACGATCGGGATAAGCCGTTCCTTATGTTTGACGTTTTTTCCAAAGACTACCTTTAAACACGCAATCCGCCAGGACGAGAAATATTTGCGAAGCGCGTCTTGTTTTCCCGGGAATCTACGCGCACGCTTATTTCGGATATTTTTGCTTTTGCGCGTCGCCGTCCGTCGCGACGGCTTTCCAGTGATCGCGCGGCGAAATTCCGCGGAAGAGTTTCGGCTTCTCTCCCGGCTCGTTCTGGTTAACGCAGTTAACGCGCCGATTCTTTTAGCGCCGCTCGCCCTGTCGCCTGCGCGATAACATCGGCATCCTGCTGGAAATTGGACGGTGCCAATTGGCAGCGCCGTTGACATAATTCACACCGGCCGACGATGATGGACGCTCGCCGCCGAGAATACGTGTACATGTGCTCTTGGGTCGTCTTGCCAGGTTAACCCGTTGCCTTGTAATGTGCTATTGAAACTCATGACAAAATTGTGGTTTAATGGTTTAATATAAACCAAAATGGTTTAACATTTCTATTGCGACATCCGACGGATAGTCGAATTTCCCAATCACAAAAAAATTAATGAAATTGCCAAGAAAATCAAAGAAATGCGATTGTACAAAATCTTCGAGCGCTCGAAGAAGGTGACACCTCCACTAGCTACAAGACCAACAATCTGACATGCCACTCGCTACTTTCTATAGTAACACAAAAACTAAAAATCCAACACTGGGAATCGAGAACGAGTCTGGATCGAGGACGAATGTCAGCCGGTTAATTACACGACGTCGGTGTCGCGTAGCGATAAAGGGGTAAACGTACGAAAGGACATCGATCTCAGGGCCTCTATTTGCCTGGCGAGTGGCGCTGCCGTCCTCCAACGTCTTGTAATCTCGCGCTGTAAATTCTTCCGCAATTTCCCTAGACCCTGAATACACCGGCCGCAGGGATTGGTGGCCCTCGCCGCCCCCACACTCGCGTCCGTGTCCAAAGACAGCCGGCACACCAACACATCGTCGTCTTGGAAGCAGTGGCGAGCTTCCACCCCTCGGGTGGAAGGGTGGAAACGGCGGTGCCGGGGCGAAAGGGGTGAGTTTCGTCTGAAGGAACGAAACAGGCTGACTAGGGAAAGAGAAAAACAGAGAAATGGCGTGAGAAGAAGAAGGGAGGATGCGAGAAAGATACGCAAATGCGGTGGAAAGAGAGAAGAAAGTGAGAGAAGCACTTGGTGGTCAGACAAGCACAGTGAAGAAAGAGAAAGGCACGGAAATCCGATGGAAAGAAGAAGGAAAGAGAAGAAGAAGAAGCGCTCGGTTCAAGTCGAAGGAATGAGACAGGCAGACCTAAAGAAAGAGAAACGACAACACAAAAGTGAAGGAAAGAAGACCCGGTCGAAAGAAGCGCTCGCCGAGGCAGCGAGTAGAGGAGAGGAGAGAGCGCTGGAGTAAGCAGTCGGCTCGATCCTACTCAGCGAGAGAGAGAGGGAGAAGCCGGTGAGCGTGGGAGCGGCTATCAGTGAATGTGAGCCGACTTATCAGTGTGGGTATCCTCCGTCAGCCATGTTGAGCCTGCGTTCTCGTCACCATCCTCTCCTCCCCACTCTCCACTCCTCTCTCTTCCTCCGATTCGCCTCCCACATCATCTCTCCTCCTCCACCACCGAGCCACCCTCCCACTAAGCGTTCTCTCCGTTCCTCGTGATTTCGTGCCTCTCCCATGGCTGCTCCTGCCTTTTCCTCCTCTCTCTTCCCCTCTTCCCTCTCTTTCCCCGTATCAGCCCTCACAGCCGTCTCCCTCGCCCAGCCAGGATACCAAAGCCACCCCTTTCGCTCTTGCCGGTTGGGAGGAGAGGGTCGACGGCGCTCCGGCGTTTCCCATCTCCGTCGGGGTGCGCGGCACTCGGCTGGCGCTGTAGAGCGCGTGTCTCGCCCCGGCGTGCGCGCCGGCCACCCTGCCACCCTCCCCGGAGAGGGTTGCCCTCGGCCTCGGCGGCTGTGCGCGCCCGTCAATACCGCTGCCGGAGCTCCTCCGTCGCTCTGCGACCGCGTGGGTGGCCTCCTGTTCGGCCTGTGCGCGAGAGAGGGAGAAAGAGAGGGAGTGGAGAGAGAGCACGTGGGGAAGGAGGGAGAGGGACGGAGGTAAAGAGTTGGAGGGACAGAGAGAGAGAAGGAGAAAGAGCGGGAGGAGAATACGAGGGGGAGACAGAGTTTGGGGAAGAGAGTAGGAAATATGAGGAGAGACTGGATGATGTACAGAGAAAGAGAGAGAGAGAGTTAAAGAGTCGAGGGGAGAGAATGGAAAAGGTGGAGGGAAAGAGAGTACGAAATATGAGATGGGAGGAAGGAGGATGGAGAATACAGAATGTGATGACAGCAAGAGAGAGTGGAGACGGAGGTTACAGAATATGGGGAGAGAGAGAGAGAGAGAGAGTAACAGAGAGCGGAGAACTCGAAGAGAGAGAGGATGGAGCTCGAGCCAACCAGAAGGCAAGCAAAGGCAGGCGCACGTAGCGATGGCAACGGTTTCCTCGAGCGGCGACCGACTGGCCAGAGGGACACCAAGCCCATCGAAACCTGGCAATCCCTGACTCCTCGCAGCACACCACTGCTAAGAAGAGCGCACGCTGTTGCACTGAACTACTGACCGATGTACACTGAACACTGCTGACGAGCAACACGCAAAACGAACAGGCCGCCCGCCCGCGCTCCCCATAAACTTTGTCCTCCCAACTTTTTCACTCCGCGCTCAGCCTTTGTTGGTCTGCGTTCGAGCTCTCGTTCCTCCGGGACTCGCTCTGTCGACTGTTTGTGTGATTCGTTGAATGACTATTGTTTTCTGGTGGACAATAAATTTGTTTATAGATCCAAATTCCGGAAATCTTAAAGGTCCAACTGTTGTTTGCAGTGAATTCATTTTCAAAAGACATGGGAAAGAAATCTGTTGCAAAAGGTTTTGTTGAATTTATTCCCACTAAAAAATGAGACTGGGTACTCAAATTTGGTTTGCATCAAGTATTGGGATTAGGGAATTCTTTTTATGGTTGGATATATGAAATCGAAGTACAAATCTGGATTATTTAACTTCATCTGGTAAGGTGCGCCGTCATCACTCCACCCTGATCAACATTTAAACCAACCTGTAACACGAATAGCTATGTATAATGCGGCTGCACGAACCCCAAGGAAAGTCGTTTCCCGGGAACACGGAGAGGTACCAGTCTTTGAAATATTAAAGCACCCCATGAGACAGGAGTCATACGCCCTCCCATTCCTTACTTACCTGCGCTCGCCTCTGCTGAAAATGAATTCTAAATTAAAATCTCCACCACTTCTCCACTTCTTCCAATTTGTTTTTCAACGACAAATCGCGAGTGAGCATCTAACGTCAAAGGTCCATAACTCAGTTGGCTAAAGAGCGAGTAAAAAAAGCTTGAATTACATTAAACTTGAAACTGCGTACTGACAAATTGTTGGCGTTACTTTGCTAGTACCTGTAATCCTACGTTCGAAATCATCTCTGAAACCGAGACTTTCAAGTAGCATTAATCCACAGTTATAATTTCGATAGACCGGGGCGCACGGATGGCGACAAAGGCAAAGTCTGTGGACGGTTTGCATTCTCCAGGTGAGCGGGAATATTCGTGTCGGCCCCTCGAAGGCAGGAGTTGTCAGCGAGGAACCCGAGGCAGCTGGTGCGGCGCAGGAGTCCCCGCCCGGTTTACTTAGGTGCGGTCCGAGAAATTGAAATTTTCGTAAACGGATTAGGGGATCGGCCGTGCGACAAACTCCTTGTTAATTAGAATGTAATCCTGGTCTTAATGGGACGGCCGGTAATAAAATCAGGCGGAGCACGATACCGCCCTGGCTGGACCACGTACGGACACGCCGCACCTAAGTCCTTTCCAATCATCTTCGTATCGAGCGACGTACATCCTCGTTTAATAGGAGCACACCCTTTCCCTGCCCTTTCTTTGCCGGGCGAGAGTGGCTCCTCGCCACAGTACATTTTGTTAAATTAATGAACCACTTGGAAATTGAATTGATAATGTGTTTTTGGGATTTCTGCGCTGATCAAATCGAACATTGATCTTCGAACCTATTTTCATCTCATTTCCTATATTAAATTAAAAGCTTGCAATAACGAGCCTTGGTATATTAATATTTCATACGCTGTTATTTCATTACTATTATCACCGATGAAAACTTAAATCTCACCCCTGCAGACCGAGGACCTGTTTTCGCCTTGGATCTCCGCGGATGAGCTTTTATGAACCAGTGCTCCCCGTGTCCTCGGGGTCGACTTAATTATAGCCTGTCAGCAATTACTGCAGCGGCTGGAATCACGGTAATCCGTTGATTCAGCAATACTAAAATACGCCGCATTTTTTCCTACCCTCGGATCCCACCGTACCGCCAGGGGCGGCGGCGGAGGCTCCGATATCGAATGTTCGACTACATATTTTCTGCAATTAACAGCATCGCTTCCGATTATGCGGGTAATTGGTCACTCATCCGCTCGAGAATTCGAAAGCACATACACCCACAGACCCACACACATACACACATGCAAATGTAGAAGCAGCTTCGCCCGGGATTTTCGATATCTCCACACACCGGATGGTCATAATTAATTCGCGCACATTTCAGCGATAAATTTCACGTGTTATTAAGTGACCCAGATATACAAAGGGAATCGTGGGGCTCGCTGAGAATCGGGTAGCTCAAGGTTCGTTCCTGAGAATGTACGGTTTTATGCCACCGGGAAATTTGGATGTGAAAAGTATGATGTAATACGGGAAAACTATGATAATTTATGATACAAGTTCATAAAAACAGAGTTATTGCATATCTGTCTTTAATATTAAGAATGCATGGATGCAAATGACCAATAAGAATTGAAAAAAACCCTGCAAGCTTCGATTGTTTCTCACGCAATTTCACGCAAAGTCTTTTCACAGACCTATACTGAATTAATAAACCCAAACAATTGCATCGGTGCGATTGCATCCGCAACACCAGTACCACCCACGGTTTACTGGGCAGAATTAAATTCAACATTTCCCCGGCGTTATCGCGACCGTCATCATCGTCATCATCGGCGAGCAACGGCAGCAGAAAGCGAAATAAAACACACCGCGATTTGTTTGCCATTTTTCCCGGCTTATTAGGTATTCGTCGGGAGAGAAGCGCTTCGTATTTCCGCGCGGCAATTAGAGTTCATTAAAATCGAATTCCCAGCGCACGGCTGGCTCGTTAAATACCCTGGGACACGCACACACACACATACGCGGAGAATGCGCTCACGCTCATTCACTTTGGGTGGAGCGGGAAAAAATGCAAATTTATTTCGACCGCGTGCGATCATCGCGCGCAATGATTACGGGCGTGCCGTCCGGAAATCGGCATTATCCGCGCGGAGAATCATCGGAATCACCGGAGAACAAATAAACGAATGCGCCAGTGAATCAGCGCCGGATTGTTTGCCGGGCGACGCATTGTTGCTGGCCGGCATGTAACTATCTCGGGAATGACAGGGCACACCGCGGCACTATCGACACTTTCCCTGCGTAGCAGATACTTACGTCACGGGAATTACGTCGATAATGGAATTATGCCGAAGCGATAAGCGGCGACTCTCTCGTTGCACTCGGATGAGTCGTAGGGAGTCGTTGGAACTTGACTGTTATCAGTCATCAGCCAGTGAGCAGCTAGATTATTCCTAACTGATAACCTGGTAAACAAGAGTCTCTCCTGTTATAACAAATGCGGTCACTCGGAAGGTGCCGCGGTCAGTACTTGCAACCGCCCATTTTCCTGCATTTGATAGTCAAAATTTCTGATTTAGTAAAATTGGAATTGAATCCTGTTCCATTTAAGATTAAAAATTTTCCAACGACAAACAGTTAACGCCACACGAAGTAAAACTAAATTGTCTCCTCTTCTGTCTTCTTTCGGTGATACGAAAAGAATCAGCCAACTGCGAGAAACTGCAGCTTCCAATAAAATTCGCCATGCATCTGCGAACCATGCAGCAGCTATTAAAGATCTTAGCATCGATTCGCAGGAACCTTGACTCGCAGCCTCTCTGGCAAGCGCTCGTCGTGCAATTCACGCTTGCGCGCCTATGCATAGATTAACGAAGCTGCAAATTAGCCTTACCGCACGCATACACTTGCATACCGTGCAAATATCTGCATGCAAGCGACGCATTGCAGCCAGCCGTTAATCGCTCCTCCAGAATCGACTATCGATTGTGTCACAGCAAGTTGTTGCTCAAGCTATTTTCCACACTTCAGTCTACTCTGCAAGCTACTTTCGGAATCTTGAAACTTTCTTAATTAATCTTCCAAGCTAATGCTTTACTTCGCAATTATGTCAGTTTACATTTGCCCCGTTGAATCCATAGCCCAAGTACTACATTAAATACAAAAGTGCACGAAAACTTACACAAAGTAGTTTTCAGTTACATCACAATGAAATCATTTTTAATAACATTTAGCGATATTGACATGTATTTTCTCATGCAACTGTCGATTGAATTTATTCGATTCATCGAGTCCTATTATCTGAATCCTACATTAAATACAAAAGTCCATAAAAATCACGAACTAATGTCAGTTACATCATAAACCAACAGCTTTCGCGGACAAACAAAGCTTGACACCGTGCCCGGGGAGGTCTGGATCGCAGGATACGTGAGTTCGATAGCTCGAGCATCGAGAATCAAGGGGCGACGCGGAAAAAGAGGGTCGTGGTGGCACGGGGTCGTTAAACGTCTGGCAGGGCGACGAGGAGGCGAGCGGGTCGACGGAGCTAGAATGCAGTAGTAGGAAAGTTATGCACTTTTGAAAAAGTAGTCACTTGGCGTTCGTTCGAGGCTGAAGAACTAAGAATGGTAGGACGACGATTCAAGTGCCGTCATTATAGTCTGAAAGCAGTGGACGGCGGCGGCGACGGCAGCGCGCGCGCTCGCTCGCTCGCACAAAAGGTGGAACACGGCCGCCACCGTCCAGACGGCTTTTCCTATTTTACTTATAAAGTCCTCTGCTTGAAAAGCGCATATCGATCGGTGATACGACCAACCTGTCTCGGCGAGTTACGGAACCTTTGGATCAGCAGCCTCTCCGAGTCCGTCTCTTCGAACATTATTAATACATGCGCTTCGTCTTGCAAGAAAAAACCCTCTACTCCACCTCAGCATGTCCTCCGAACAGTGAAAAGATCTTCAGGAATATACAATGACAGACCTTTGCTCGTTGAGGATTGAATATTTCATGCTGAAAACATGAATTTATCTATTCACCGAAAACCGTCTGGCAACCTAATGGTCAATATTCAATGGAGTCCAATTAACAGCCAATCAGTGCCAGGTGTCATCTTTCCAGTTCCCTCGAGTGTACCTCCAATCAGTCCTAGAAATAAAAGTCGAAGCGGCAACCTAAAAGAGTTGACTCGACCAACTTACTAAAACTTCTATAAAACCATGAAGCTCTCACAAACCCCGTAAACGGCGCAGGCCCATGAGGATTCGATGACTCGGCCCGCTCCCCCCGACCACCATAATCGAACTACAATCCATGGAGCAGTGGGCGCCGAACTCCTAATACCAAGAACGCCAACAAATTGCTCCCTCCAATTCACTTTACACGGCGCTCTAACTTTTACTCGGCAGTTCGCCGGAGTAGCGAGAGTCGCGCGAGCCGAGGGAGGAGAGCCGAGTTGCTATCAGCGCTGCCAAGAGAAATTACGAGGAGAGCGAGAGGAAGAGAGAAAGTCGCCCACCCGCGCGATACTTCCCCTCCATCGATATGCTTCCCCTCCTCTCGCTGTTTCTCCTCTCGCGGCGCTCTCTCCCTCCTCGCGGCTTCTCCTCTCTCGACTCGGCCCACTCCACGCCTTCTCTCCCTGCAGGCCGGCGTTCCCTCTCCTCTCCTCCCTGCCCTCCTGCCCCGTAATTCCATCCCCGAACCCCGCGCCCCGCTCCCTCCCTCCTCTATGCACTTTCACCCTCTCGCGCGTACGCGTATCCGACACGCACCCTCTCCCTCCTGGATCAACGTGCCCATCGGCGCACCCATCCTCGGGGCTCCGTCCCTCGCCTCGGGAATATCGCCCGATGCCGGGGAGTATGCCGTGTAATGATACATACTTTCCTAATAAGATAAGGATTGAACGCCGCGCTCTCGGTGTAATACGCTCGCGATGGGTGTGTCGGGACGGTTGTTCATGGTGTTTCAGGGGTTTCCGGGAATGTGGGGATTTCGTGGTGTTTGTCGAGGAATGAAGAAGGGCTTTGTTGGGAGTCGGCTTGGAAGAGTAGTTCTTGCTGTTTTATTGTCAAGTATTAACAGTGGAACTACCGAGCCTGTCATGCTGGTACCAATTTTAAGAATTCATGATGACGTGATGAAATATGTAGAACAACCTTATATGAATTAAGCATGCAAAAATTCAGTTTTTGTAAAACTACTGGGATCATAAAGCCGTACAATTATACCAACTGACATTAATAAATTTCAATAGTAATGCCAAATAATGCGATTGGGAAAGTAAACACCCGGAAAATACTAAGATGGTCGAAAATTGTGTTTGGGATTGCAATTTTCCCAGCTCAGTAATCTCATTCTTTGAATGTACAGAGACAAATATCCCTGTTGTTGTCAACCGAATGTCGTCACACAGCACGCGAAGTGTTAAAGAAGCTGCGCATCGCATAATTATGGCGTGGTAAGACATTGTTACATTATTGGCACTGGCTCCCACACCCACACAGATGGAGTAGTGCAGCACTCGAGTGCGAGCGTGTACCTGCAATCCTTGCTCCGTAGAGGGCGCGTGCGTGTGCGAGGCGCGCGCGCGCGCGCACACTTGTGTACAATCAAACATTGTTCATGATTTAGTCAAATATTGGCGAGATACACAGGTTTGTAGTGGCTCTCGATGTAGGTATATCTGGCTGTGTATCATGCCGAATAATCCGTCGGAGATTGCACCCGGAGCGTCCACCCGTTAACTAAGACTCGTTCTGGTAACCGTCCCGCCATATCCGTTTTCCGCCTTTCTCCTCCGGCTTTCCTCCGGAACCTTGGCAAACACACGCCGCTCCAAGAACAACACCAGTTACCACCAACTCTTTCCCACCTACGTACAATATCATTGTTCTTCTGTAACTGGTCCGAGTGGGTGCGAGTGTCCACCGAGGGTTTGCGTGCATTTAATCGCTTCTTATTTCTAATTGATTGGCAAAAGTGTTTCTGTTGTAAGTAAGCCGCTCGGCGACGCGTATTCGTTTCTTTTGCAAGGAACTTTGGTTTGGTTTATTGGTTTGACTTAGTTTTTTGGTGTTTGAGCGTTTGAGAGTCTCTTTGAAATAAGCTTAAGGTGGAATTAGTCGAACTTTAAGTTTGCAAAAATAAGAACTCCGTATCAAATAAACATAAGTTGCAGTTTGAGATATCACAATTCATCAAATTTCAAAGGACAGTTTTCAACGGAGCATGTAGAAGATTGAATCTAACTAAGACATTTACGTATCAAACGACAGAGAAACCGTTCAGCTGCAGGGTAAGATAGGCATAATTAAAAGTTGGAATACCTGATGTAAAAGGGAGCGATAAGATAGTAAAGGCAAGCTCGCTCATAAATACGTTGGGCTATACATGTATGTGCTAAGAGAAAATCAATATCGTGGGAAATAGACTTGCTATGTTCGCACGTCGAATCCCAAAGGAGGACTCATTCTGCGCAAAAGTCCTCAAAAGCAGCGCGAAAATCGCGTTATTCACACACGACCAATTTATAATTGAATCTCTTTATTAGTTTAATCAGCTTATTAGCTCAAACCATCAAACATTAACTCTTTACTTATATGAGGAGAATGCAATAAAAATGCAAAAGCTTATGATGAAGAAATGTTGTTCCTTAAATGACATGCTCTCTCATCATCTCCCAACGAATGATCATCGCATCATCAGAGAAGAATGCCGACATTGCAACGGCACGAAGAAAAAGGTCCGCCGGCAGGCGAAGAGGTCGGCCGCAATCCATCTGGCACTCGAAGCAGGTAATTAGAGGTGACAGCAAAACTAGCTGTATTTAATCCGCGGCGCAAACAAAGCAGAAGTGCTCGATGTTTATTCGAGTCGGCTATATTAGCCGCGCAGTAGGAGAGAGGCTATCGTTCTGTCACATCGGTATCTTCCCCGGCAGGTTCGATCGGCCGGCGAGAGTCAATCGGGGGCGCCAATCGTCGCCGTCCGTCGCCGCCCGACACGAACCGGCAGCGGGCGAGAGGCGGCATTTTTTCCTCGGATATACGTGTCCGAGCAGCGATCATCTCGAAAGGTACAAAGTAAATCCGTATTAATGAGCGCCTATCGATTGCATACACAGATTAGGCCATTTACACGAGCCACTCGATCCAGTACTACTTGTCCAATAAAAAGCTCACTGTCAACGCGCACGCCGCTCATTGATCTCTTCGAGTTCCCATCGCCAGACAGACAGTGCTTCATTAATTTAGTTGCTGTCGCCGGAATTCGACCGAACCCCATAACCAACCCTTTTTAACCTTTTCACCGTTAAGGACTGTGAAATATACCTTGTACAATAATATGCCGTTTTGGTTGTTATTAGATTTGTTCCAGAAATTTGTTCTCAGAATGTTCTATAGATAAAGATAATATCTCTAAAATCGACAATTTCAAAATTGACACACGAATCGCTTACGCAATACTGCTTTTTGTTGCTGACGTTTCACCGGTGAGAATACTAGATCGATAAACAAATCGTATATGTGAACAGATTGTAAGGACGGATGAACTTCGATTTCGAATTAAACGTCCCACTGTACTACAATTGCTCAGAATTAGTACTACAATCGACATCAGTGGATGAAGCGCGAGGCCCATGAGGTACACGTGCTCTCGGCTTATCTTATTTTTAATCGGCTGCCGATCGGCTTATCCGAATCGCGCGGGTTACACGCATGTTAGCCATTATCGTATCTGAAAATCACTTGACTACATTCTGCCAGTGCGTATGATGTAAAAGAGGACGTCGGAGCAAACGGACGGCATATAGGGAAAAATTCCATGGATATGGAATATGCTTTGAGGACGCAACCCAGTAATTACTAGAATTCTAGCTCAACCGATTTTCAAATCATTTTGGCTTTACAGCCTTTTCGGTCTTTGATGGATTTCACTTGAATATCCTGAGTCAGCCCAGATTGCCAGGATTTCCAAAACTTCTGCGATTTTTTTAAAATCTTCAAAAGGTTCCAAGCTAATTTTTCCATTAATTTCATTTTATATTAATGATCCAACTTCCCTTTGGATCCCTTTCAGTTCCTTTGTACCCAACTAGTCTCTGTTGTATCCCAGTCTCTCTGCGCGTGAGAAATACTCTCTTTCCCCGTGAGGCCATCTTTATCTCTGTCGTCCAATGGTTAACAAGGACCGGATTACAAGAGCCTTGAAAGTTCACTGAGCGAACCGGCGTGGAAGCTATTGGTGCTGTACGGCTTACACACTGTCGCAGTTTGATCGGCGGCCAGTGTATCTTCCGGGCGTTATCAGCGAGTGACGTGCGACTCGATTAATTCATGGTGAATAACGATCAACGATGATAGTTGACCGCGGCCGCCGCCGTAAGATCGATATGCAAATGTGCGCTTCTGTGTCACGGCCAAGAATGATCGCACTGTATTTTCAAATTGCCGTGCCCCACTTGAAAACACTGTGTGTAGTTTAATGTGAAATGATATTTTCAAGTTTGATACATAAAACATTTGCAATTCGTTAAATTGTCAATCGCAACTGCAAGCTTGGGGTACCAGTATTGTATTACTTTTGAAAAAATGGAATTTTGCAATGGTTTAGTCTGAGATTCAAAATCAGTTTTGTGTTTTTGTGTATCTGTAAGATTGTGATGAAAGTGATGTGCGCGGGCTATGTTTAGTATGTTTAGTGAAAAAATAGGAGATAACAATCGGATAGCACAATCTCGATATGTATCGAATATAATAGATGATTCTATGAACAGACTCGCCTCAACAAATATTATTAACTCTCACAACCCAGTCAAATTTCCCTCAACATTTCAAGTTAAGTGGAATAGGAATGCGCAGAGTTATGGGAATCGAACAGTTGAGAAATAATCTCGAGGAACTGGGAAATACGTATGGGAAGAGGACGAAGGACAGAAGAGAGAAGACGCTCGAGTTTCGTAGAAATACGTGGATTTATTGAAACATTTACATCCTCGTTATTCGTCGTGTCTCCTCGATGACGCGTGCGGCTCTAGCGCAGTGCTCGCCTTCGAGCCAGACGAATGACGATGAGCGGACGGCCGGCGACACGCTCCCCCGGCTTGTACCGCGTGCCGAGGAGCAGGTCGGGCCTTCCGGGTGTGACAAGTGTGGACGCTGAAAAAGTATATCGGGAAAAGCGGCGAAATTCGGCCTCCGCCGCTCTCGTCGTAAGCGGAGCAACTGGCGGTAGGAACAATGAAAGCGTAAACATGAGATTTCGCAATTTCGAGATTTCCTCCGCCCCAGACACCTCGACCGACGGACGCTTCCCTCTGGTCGACCCACCAAATCACTCAAGACCCACAGGACCCCAACTACATCAACACTTAATCTTTCAAAAGGTACACAAAGTTGCTTGTCAAATTACTAGCAATAATGTCCAACTTTCCAATTTATTGCAACAAGGTCTGAACTCTAATTTCCGATCGGCGTTGACAAAATTGGGGAAATTTCGAGTTTTCCGACCGATTTCGTGTCGAAAGTCTCTGACCAGCGGGGAACCGCTCGCAGGGCCGTCGAAGCGCGGAGCGTCGGTGAAAGAGAACCTAAATCGAACCGCGACGAAAACGATGCCAGGCGTGTGTGACAGTAACAATGGCAATTACAGTAAACCGGTGATCCTCCACGATGCGTTGCTCTCTCTTTCTCGCTTCCACTCACACACTCACTCTTTCACTCTCTATGTACAAATTGCAATGCGCGCGCCCGTTTCGAGAGCATCTTGCATCTCCGAACTCGCCATTCCTACACCGAACCATCAAACCGTATTCCCAGCAATCCTCAATTCACCCCTAAATCATTTGCACCGACGAAATTCGTCTTCTCCAAACTCAAGCCACCGAATTGAACACTGCTAGGCATCACAGTTGCCAAATACCCGCGTTCTCCGCGTTCATTTACGCGAGTGGAAAAGCCGAGGGTTTTCAGGCTGACCTCGTTCGAAGGTGGTCGGACTCGCTCTCGAACCAAGCGGTACAAAGTTCTCCAGGATTCGCGTTCGCTCGTTTCGCATTCACTCCTACGCTTCCCGTTCTCCCTATTTATATATAATATGTATAATACCTAACATAATGTATCATTAAAGACTCCATTTATTTATATATATCTATATATATATATATATAATTACATATATACCTCTCTTTAACATATAGTATTGTACATCGTACGCGTTACGTTGTGCCGGCTATCTACAGGTATCATACAAAAACACTGGACGTGTCCCGAGCGACGCTTACTCTTTCAACAAAGATCTCGTCGAACATTGTTCTTCATCGTTATGTGCGCGTGTGTCGACTCGTACGTGCGTGCACCGAGTGTGTCTGGTGTCGAGAGTGTGCGTCTCTGTGTCTTTCGATCGACGACGTACACGCTCTCAGTATAGGCGTCGTCTCTGCAAGCCCACGTTCATTAATTTATACTTATCCTCGCGGATTTATCACATTTTTCGCTCGCCGCCGTCGCCCCCGAAGCACCAAACGGATCTAACACGTCTGCACAGCTTCCAAGCAGTTCGCGGGCGCACCGATCGCCCGGCTCTCGAAAGGACCCGCTTTCGCTTGGCGACCTTCGAAGCACCGATGAGATTCCTCGCCCCAAATTTAGAGTTTCTTTTAATGGAGAAATTCTACCTTGCAAATTGTATCGGCGGTACAGATTTACTTTGGTGTGATTTCGATCCTCGAGATCATTAATGTTATGTTTGATTGCCATTTTTCATTTCGGCTTCCTATAAAATTGTGCTGAGTTTAATTAAATTAAGTTGCATTAAAACATGCGAAAATGAATCAAAATTCGCTCAGTTTTACTAGTAAATCGTAAGAAATTGGAGTATAACTGACAATAAAAGTATCGCAAGTACGAATGCAGTGTAAAACTGAAAAGTCGACCCGACTTTATCGTCTCTCGACCACATCGCGATAAAGCTAATTGCCGAATTAATAAACCCCCCCGATTCCGTCGATACGCTAATAACTATAAGCATAATAGCGATAAGCGAGCGAGCGTGGATCGAAAGATTCGGAATCAACGATTGCTAATGAGAGGTAGGTGTGTGTCATCGACGTCCCCAGGTGAATCTTGGATAGCGACGCCCAATATCAAACCCGGCATCTAACACTCGATATTAATCTCGAAAAGCTTCCTCCAAATCGTTCGTCGAGAAGAAGAATGCTCCCCGAGTTTCCAGGTGACACGAATCCCACTGATAACACCCCACGAGTATGATAGCCCAGAGTTTCCACTGGGTAAAAATGATAAACCGATGGTGTGCGAAATTATCCGCCCGAAAAGAACGAAATTCTCTGAAAATGCGAGAAACTGTAGTTTGTTATTGCTGGTCAAAGTGGAAATTATAATAAGTGACGGAAGTTGGTTGCTGTCAGTGATACTCCATATATTGAAAACCGAGGCTACGACTGTTCGACTTTGGCCGCCGCACGCAATTTCCGGGCGGCCTTTTTCTATTTTCACGAATAATAAATCGGGACAGGAGGCTCGCCGGTGCTTCGGAGCGCGCGGTTTACCCTTAACTCTCCACTGACTCTTCTCGTGTACGCCACTCTCTCTCCTCTCCCTTTCTCCCTTTCTCCCTTGCGTTCACCCTTACGCTCTACGCCTTCCTTGTCCTCTCTCGGACTACTTCCGCGCGGCAGAGGAGGAAATTGCACTGGAATATTGCAGGGAAGATCCTGCCACCGTAGGCGGACCCCACCGCGGCTTTTTCCCGGCGACGACCCGCCAGGCTCCCAACCGACGCCCAGTGAGAGAATCTCGCCGCTCTCGAATCATCGTTGTGTCTCGTATCACAGAAAACATCATTGGCGCTCGCTCGACTCGGCGCAACCGGATCGACCGTCAATCAATGCCGTCACATTTTCAATCGCATCTCAAAGCCTCGAATATTAAAAACAAGAATCCGCCGCTTTCAACAAAAGCGTGGAAAACATGCTGCGTAAGAAGCTCACGATTTCCAAGAGAACATTCCTAACGAGTTTCCCTCGGAAATGCCGCACTCGAGTGTCTCATGAGTGTGTGCTCTTAAATCGACGATTGTAATCATATCTCGACTGTCCGCGTGATGCGATCTCGTGCACAGCATCGACCGACGCCGATGCCGCCCGTGCCGACGGACATCGCAGCCGTGGAAATCGACTCGATTAGCACGTGATAAGTGCTTACAAACTCAGGACGCGCGCGCGCCAGCAAATGAAAGCAGTAAACGATAATAAGACATGCTGAGAGACTTTACACCCAAGGATGATCGTCCGATAAAGATTTCCTCCGCTCGGTTCGGGTAAAATGATCCGCTAAATGATGCTGGCCATTCCAAAGCCTGCGCGCGCGCATTCACCGTCATAAACAAAGGGACAGCTGTGTAGGATAGGTAGGCGCCAAAGCCGCCGGCTCGTACTCCACGGGGCCTATCTTATCATCGGACGAGCGTAAAGTAATACCATAAAACGATTGCCGTAACGAACACCAGTCAATAGCAAAAGCAGCCCCCTCCATTCTCTCCCTTTCAATTTCCAAGGAATCGAGCAGGAGAGAAAGGAAGAGGCCGAACAAGATCCGGAGAGCACCTCGTACTCGTAGGCCGCAGTGCCCCACAAAGCCGCGAGATTCAACCTGAACATCGAGAGAAGCCGCCTACGGTCCAAGCAGACTATCTCCCCTTCATTCACAATCATTCTCCCAAAGATAACGAGGATCCCTCGCCGCTCGTACCTTCGAGTCCTCGTGCGACCTTCACACTACGTCCTCCCCGTCCTCTTCATCCTCTTCATCCTCGTAATCGTCCTCTTGCACGGGCCAGCCCTGTTCGTCGAGTTCTGCTCGGCGCCGTCGGCCGCGATGCTGCATCGCCGTGCCCGGCGACGAGGTCGACAAGACGGACATGGGCGGCTGGGAGGGATCGGAGGACTCGCCGTCGGAGCGAGAGGGCAGCGAGGTCGAGGACGTCGAGATCGGCTGACCGGGCGCGCTGTTGAGCGGCCCACTCTGAAGATGATGGCTCGAGTTGGTCAGGTGTAGATCGTCCGAGGGATTCTTGGTGGGCGTGGGGTTGCTGGCGGCGGCTGTGGCGACGTAGGCCGCGGCCGCAGCGGCTCAGGCCAAGGCGTACGGGTGCGCGGCGTGATGTCACAAGCCCGATGCCGCGCTCGCCACCGCCGACGGGGGTGCACTGCTGCTGGGTACGGTGGTGGCGTGATGGTAGAGCGGGCTCTGGTAATACTCCTGGGGATGGTGGTTGGTCATGTTGTGCATGGGGCCGCCGACGTTCGAGCCGGCATGCATGCCGTTGTGGTGATGGTGGCTGGGCGGCGCGGGATGGGCATGCGGGTGATGCGGCGAGCCGAAGTTCGCGTAGCTCTGGTGGAACTGCTCGTACATCTTCATCTCGGGCTTGGTGTCCTGGCCGCCGGGCGACTGGCCGGCGGCCGGCAGTAGCCTCGTGATGCTGAAGGGATGGCTCGCCGCCGTGTACGGTGGCTCCTGCTTCAGACTGCCCGTCATCCCGTGATGCAGGGCCGCCGAGTCCGAGAGGATATGGGGGTGCAGGGACCGGTTCACCATCGCGGTCAACTCGTCGTGGGCAGCGAGATCGGAGCCCAGGAGGCCGCCGATGTCCGTCGCGTCGCTCTTGAGAGTGTGATGCTGATGCAAGCCGATCGAGGGATGATGGTGGTGGGACGAGACCAACGAGTGCAGGTCCTTATCGTCCTGCTGCTGCTGGGCCGGGTGAAGGGACGACGGGGTCTTCTTACCTGTGTGGCCCAAATCGTGCGAGGTCGGACTATTGTGACCGGCGGCCGCGGCCGCGGCTGCGGCCGCCGCAGCGGCTACCGCGTTCGTGTGGTGCTGCTGATGCTGCGGGTGCTTGTTCGTCTGCCTGGTCAGCTCCTTCTTCTCGTCCTTGAACCTCTTCTGCCGGCGCAGGAAGCAACCGTTCTCAAACATGTTCCCGCTCTCCGGGTGCAGCGTCCAGAAGGAGCCCTTGCCAGGCTTATCCGGGGTCCGAGGTACTTTGACGAAGCAGTCGTTGAAGCTCAACGAGTGCCTGATGGAATTCTGCCATCTCTGCTGGTTCTGTCTATAATACGGAAAGAGGTCCATGATGAACTGGTAGATCTCGCTAAGGGTGAGCATCTTGGTAGTCGCGTTCTGGATGGCCATGGTGATGAGGCTGATGTAGGAGTACGGTGGCTTGGCGTGGGTGTAGCTCCTGCGGTAGGACTTGTCGGTTCGTCCGCGTTGCAGAGCGGAATTGGGGGAGTCCGGCTCGTTGAGAGAGAGCGTTGCGAGGTCCCTGGTGACGGCGGTCCCGGTGCCCGGGTTGATTGTCGCATATCCGACGGGAGGCATACAGGACCCCGCGCCGGGGATGGGCCCACTCCCGTAGCCACCCATGCCGCCGCTGCCCATTGACGCCATCCCCATCGCCGAGCTCATGCTGCTCATGGTGAAGCCTCCGCCGCCTTGAGGGCTGCAGCTCGGCCCGACTCCGACCCCCATTGACATGCCCATCGGCACGCATCCCATCGAGTTAATCGAGCTGTATGTCGGCGCCATGCTGCTCATCGTCGACATCGCGGCGCTGCTCATCGCACCGCCGAGGCCGCCCGCCTCGCCGTACAGCTTTTGCGACTGGAGCATGGTCATAGAGCTGGCCAGTGCCGTGCTGGGCTCCTGTCGAGTCGTCAAGTGGGAACCATGTAAGCCCCGGTACCACGACTCGCCAGGATACTGCTCCTCCTCGCGACTCACCGGCTCTTCCTTTACCCTCGGCCCCAACCACTGGGGCCCGCACACCTCGCCCAACACTGCTTACCGCACTATCGAGAACCGCCCGAGTCCAGACGATTTTTACCCGGTTCACCAAACTGCTATTCCCTCTAGCTTCCAGGCTCACTATCCTCTCGACACCGTTTTCCCACTTGCTAGCTGCTCCGGCAAAGTACACAGGCGAACTCACGAAATCCAACACTCCTCGCGTAGTGTTCGATCGTATTCCTGGGCGCGCGTGTCCCTCGGCAAGGTGTCACTTTGCCTTTTTCTCCGAGACTGCTGGCTCCCGCGGCAGGGCTAAGGTTGCCGCGCGGAGGATACCACTGGGCTACGTCGAGGTCGCAGTGCGCGAGGAACAGGGGGCCAATTGTTGTCCCAATATAACGCGAGCACTATAACTAGGTGGAGAGCGCGCGGCGCGAGCGAGCGTCGTTCGCTCTTGTATAACGACGGCCGAGCGGGAGAGAATACGGTGGGCGCGAGGTCGCTTATTTGAGCGGGGCCTGTTTGAGCCGTCTCACCTCCACTCTCCCTCATTCACCGCCGAGCAGTGTGTCGCGCGCGCGCACACAACTCTCCTCTTTCTCTCTTGCCGTCTTCCTCTCACTCGGAACACAGTCTCCCTCTTTCTCTCTCTCTCTCGCTCTCACTCACTCTCGCGCTCTCTGTGTGTGCCGATGTGGATGGAGGCCGGTTAGCGAGTGTACTCCGCTACTCTTGAGTCTCCAGGACTTGTTCAAACATCCCCCACCACCGGCCACCACCGCCTCGCCCGACTTCCACTCACTGGCCAATCAGCGCTCGCCGTCCCCCACTATGTCCACGCGCCGACCAATCCGCGCAGGCCCAACTCGGCCCTGTTGGACCCGCGAACGGTGAGGCCTCCACCGGACGATTACGCGAGGGGCTGCGTTCCCCCTCCAGGTGGACAGCGAGCCAATGGGAGGTGGAGTTGGCGGGCGCACGAGTTCCACCACGAGGTGAAGCGCGAGCTACGAACCGCGGGCAAAAGGCCGCTTGCGCAATTTCCTGGGGCACAGCGAGCTTTTCCCAACCTCGTACGCCGATCTATCTGCTCTGCTATCTCTCTCTTGTTCCCTCACATCGCAAGCTCTTCTCTCTTTCTCCCGCACACACATGCTCTCCTCTCCCGTCGTCTTCTCGCGCGGCCGACGACTCAAGCCTGGCGTCTGCTCGCCCATGTCATGTCAACTGTCTGCCACGCATTTGACACCTATCGCGCGCCGCTCGTCCCAACCAACTTGTGCCTGCGTGCGCATGTGTGCGTGTGTGTGTGTGTGCGCGCGACTCTTTCTATCTCTGTCCGCTGCACTGGCTTTATCTCCGTCTTCGCCGCTTCTCTCCCACCGCATCCCTTTTTTTCGCCTCGGGCGATTCGATCGCAGCCGCTCCCGTTCCTCGAGCGCTACTCCTGCGGGCGAGCGACGCTCGCCCCGGACGTCGACGTCGAACCCGGCGACGGCGACGTCGCTACACCGCGCGCGCGAGTACCGAACGCGTACTTAAACCAGAGAGGACAGCAGCTAAATGCGAGGGATTTTCGGGTGTGTCGCCGCTGCAGTTTGAATGGGACAGCTGCTCCTCGGCTTTTGGTGAGAATTGCATGGGACGCCCAGAGCTTGGAGAGAAACGAACGACAACCGTCCCGACGGTCGGCGCATGGAGGAGCCACGTTACGGACCTTGTGGCATCCGCTCGACGGCGATGGACTATCTTGAGTACTTTTACGCGACAGTGGTAGAGATTAATGTCTGTTGTAATGTTAAGGGGAATGTTGGTGGATATATATGAGTAATATGAGTCAGAACGACGTTGGAATGACTCGTAAGAGCAGCAAGTGTCACTGCGAAGTCGGGAAAGTGGGTTTGTGTGATTAGAGGATAGAGTTTTCGTCAAAGTGAAGAAAGATTGGGGTTTACAAATTATGGGAGATGATCAATTCACGTTATTGTTGTGAAAAGTTGATGGGAATTTCTCGGTTTGAATGTACAATTTGCGTCGATGGCATTTGATTTCAATTATTGTCAATCAAGATGAATCAAAATGATTGTCAATCAAAAAGAATTGATCAGATCCGTCATTCTGTTTTGTTATTGCTTGGAATTTCGTAGCGTGCAGTCTAAACTGTTCGTAACTGACATGTCAACTAAGTTGAAGTTCAATTGGTTCTACTTTCAATGACAGTGTTACTGTCTGATGTATTGTTGCATGAAAAGTATTTAATATTAAGGGTATGAACCGCAATGGAAAGAAAGAATCACAATTAGTTTAAGTATCCGTTGTAACTCGCATATGACCCGACATTTAGGACAAGCAAATTCGACGAGTCGCATTCTCATAGTTTTCGACATTGAAAATCCCACTCAATTTTCACATCCACTGAGGCGACGTATAAATCCCACTGATTAATTCAGTGAGAGAAATTAAAAAAAGATTTCGAGTCCATAAAGCGTTGTTCCCTCGCTTTTAATAAATTCAGCTGAACACATAACTTAGTCGCCCGATGACTGGCACGCATTAATTTCGAGTAAGCATTTCGCGAGCTGCGTCGGCCATCGTCGGACATGTGCGATTTGCATGCTGGCGACGGACTCATTTAAATTGAAATTTTCTAATTATTTACACTTTTCGTTTTATTTAAATCGGCCGCCAGCGGGTTCGTCGCGTTTCCACGAATGTTTGGATTCCACATTCGCTGCCTGGGTAGCTACGTGCACCTATGTGTGTGCGTCCGGACTTATCAACGCCGATTACTCATTTATTGCATCGAATAATTAACTGTTAAACGTTCGTGAATATTAAGCGGCCGTAATAAAAAGGCATTGGATTTTCGGGCGGTAATTGAATTATTAAATCCGATCGAACCACGCGCTCTGCCGCAATTTCGTTACAGCACGTAGCGATTTCGGAAATTACGGCTAGTTCTGATCGGAATACCCAAAAGATTTTCTAGTAAATCGAAAGTAGACGATTTTTGAATGCATATTTTACTAGAACAACGCGAACTTCGGCAATATCTCGAGGAACTGGGTGTTGAATAGTTAAACAGCAATTTGACAAATGTTATAAATGGAACGAGTTTCATTGTAACTAAGCGATACGCGCACGACAGAACGCCCTTGGTTACAGTGTAACCACTGTGCGCGACTGCTCCATAGTGACCAATTACTTTATATCATAAAATGTTGTCGACAAACATCGAGTAGAAAGTATAGACTGAATATACATATAGCAAGACGAAAAGCGAATTGGAAAATGAATGATCCACAAAGTAAATTCGATCAATCTTGCTAGCCATTGTAAACAGTAGTAACAATTGCGAAACCAATCACAGATAGTGTTTCGATAAATGCCTGTGTAACAAATGTATTGCAACAACCACTCACTTTATTACAATCACTTGAAAATAGCAAAGCCACTTAATAAAACACAAAATACAGCATTTCTATTTAACTTTGAGTAATCTCCTGCAGCCATTTCATCTAATGGGGAGAGTCGAGAGTATCACTCGTCGCAGCAGAATGTGTTTTACGAATGAGTGAAGACGCGCTTGGAGCGAATGTACCTTCGGAAGCCAAAAATACATTCTCCGGTGCGCTTATCGCGTTACTTTATCACGAGCAGTCGCGTTTACGGGTAATATAATTTTCGCCTATTTACGCTTTCCTTGACATATCGGTGTGTACCGGCGCATACTGCCGCCGCCGCCGCCGACGACGCCTCCGACGCCGGCGGCTGCTTGCTTGCGCCCCAAATATGTTAGTCTTTATCGCCGAAAGCACTGGCGATAGTCAACCCATAAATTTCGCACTTGATCGCGGACTATGTGTAATAATGTTGCAGTATTCTTATTACAAACTGTATAATTAAAATAAGTTTCATTTTTCACACATTTCATCTTTTCCAAGTAATTTTGGAAATTATAATAATCAGATTTAGTATGTGTTCTTGGGGATTCTCGTTCGATCGAGTAGACAGTCGAATTACGCGGGGCAAGCGGGCGATAAACAGACTTTAATTAAACGGAATAGTCTTTATCCGACGCAAACAGCGAAGCCGTCGGGCCGATTCCGAGGAAGCCCGCCATTTTATCGATTGGTTCAACACTGGCGCGTATCTTGTCTAATGCTTCACTCTACATCCTGATAAGCGAGTGCTGAATGACTGCCAATAGTCGAAAACCGGCGCTGTCATCCGAATGTTTTTTATCAAGCCGATTGTTCGACAAATGCCTACTGGCGTCTGCTATCTAACTAGCCTTTCTCAAATAAGCCGGTGGAAAGGTAGATGTATTTACAGTTCATCGAATGCCAACGAATTGAAGATTATTTTCATAGCATCGTAATCAGAGTATAATGGAAAAAAGTAATATTTGTTTTGGACCACTCATTTTTGATTAAGTACGTTTACTTACTTGATTTCAAATGCTTTCTATTTCGGGCAATTAGTTTAATTACTGCTAATTTTGTAAGTTAACGTTTTCAATATTGAATAATTAAATTATGATTTCAATATTTTCATTCTAGCAGACTAAAAATAAAACTGTCGTTTCGCCAATGAAAATAATTGAATCTAATAGATGCATTTACACGATCGTTTAAAGTTTAAATTTGAATATGCGTTCAGCGTGTTACAACAACGTGAATAGCGTAACGCTTACAAAATAATTGATACACCATGCCGTGTATTTAATTATTCCGAAAAGACGCGATCATTAATGCAACACTCACACCACGGTGCGGCGTGCGTTCGATAATCAAGCGGTTAAGCAGGAAACCCGGGAAGTACCGCTCACGCCGATTAAACGAAATCCAAGGTGTGAAGGCAGAAGCGCATTAGGATCCCCCGCTCTCTAAGCAGGGTACTCTAATCGCACTGCTCGACCCCTGCAATCTTCCTAACCCAGGTACAATTGCAGCTCAGACCGCGCGCGCAAAAAAATGTCGCCGAGCTCGGAACTCGAGCTCTTCCTTCCCCGATCTTCATTCCAAAGAAGACGCAATGTCGTATTTTATTGCGTACTGTTTATTGCATAAGACGCGGGAAAATAGAGCGCCCTCTTTTATTATCTCAACTGTTCAAACACAATCACAGTAAATGTGTAAGTAAAATGAGATAAATATTTGTAATAAGTATAGTCGGAGGTCTTTTTATAAACACTGTGGTGAAAACTAATGTTAAAATGAATGTCATTTACCGGCGATGCAAGAAGAATTTTGTAATAAACTGTATAATTAATTATGATCTTAAGAGTTTGCTTCTTTGCCTTCATATATACTCTTCCCACTTTATTGTTCTGTTGACATTTCAGAAATTACCTACAAATGGATTTTAGTACTTTTAATTCTCAGAAAAACTTGTTTAGTACAATTTCATACTTAAACCATAATGGACTAATTATTCTCGGTCAAATCTCTGAATCGTTATTCTCCTTCCCATTCTATTTGCCAATCATTCCCCCGCAAACACAGCAAGAAGCAACACACACGTCCCAATAGCGAAGGGCAATTCGGTCTCCCCGCTTATTACAGCGTGAAAGAAGCCGGGGGCCCATTGATTGTGAATCAGTCAGGTATGCCAGAGGCAGCAGAGCGAAGGAGACGACTGCAACCGCGGCAGGGGTGTAGGGAAGAAGAGGGCGAGAGCGTATTAAAATTGCGCAAGGGATAATGAAAGGGGTGTAGCGGGGCTCGTAAATGTATTAGCATAAAAATGTGCCGCAATTGGTCACACTCGGCTTGGCATAGTCGTGTCGGTCGCCGGTAACCAGCAAATCTTCATTTACAGTCACTTTAGCACTGCTTAGTATCCGCAGAGACGGCGCGCGGATCGCCGCGACGACGTCGCCGCCCGGACCGAGACTAGGAGGATCGGCACTCGTTTGTTTTCCTTCTTGCGGTTTCGCTCGATCGTAAACACCGCACGGGATTATCTCCCCGGGGGCCAGGGTGGCCCCGGTTGCCCATTGTTTCTTGGCCTCATTTGGCAGGGCCTCCTTAAATACCCATGGTGTCCACACCAACACTAACCACCCCCGGCTTTTCCTTTCGCCCCGGGGCCTTTTATTGCCCGCTTCTCCGTTCCCAGCACACTTTTCCCACCCATTGTCCCGACACGCTCTGCCGCCCTCGGACGCGGCTGTCCTCTGCGCGACGCGCACTGCGATTGTGATTATGGAAATGCGCAATACCAGAACTATTGTCTCTCCCATTAACCCCCCGCGGGCCCCGGTGGACTTCGGGGCTTTCGGCCTGGTTGCCGCGGATGGGACAACTTTTACTCGAACCCGGCGAAATCGCAGTTTGCCCCGATGCGACAGGTTCGAGGAAGATTGAGGAATTTATTGATGGCGATTGTTCGCGAATTTATTGCTATGATTGTAGTTGGTAACCGAGAGGTGAAGGTATACAGAATTTTCAAAAAGCACAGCATATCAATACAAAGTTAATTAATATCAACTCTTATTCTATTAATATCAATATTAATATCAACTCTTATTCTATTAATATCAATATTAATATCAACTCTTATTCTATTAATATCAATATTAATATCAACTCTTATTCTATTAATATAAATATTAATATCAACTCTTATTCTAAATTCTTTCATAAAATCGAGCCGATTCAAGAAAGCATTTTACCCTAGAAACCGAGGATCCCGAACACGTGTTCGCGCGTGTCCCGCGCAAAAGGTGCACGAGGAACTCTGCATCGAAAACGAAACATCGCGGCAGCCGTGTCGACGGCCCGACGAATCGAAGGCATACAACTCGATGATTCAAGCGTTTAGAGTCGGCTAATACTTTACTCGAGAGATTCGTAAACACACACACATACGTAGCCGTGCAGGGACATAGGCGAGCGCGTATGAGTCGGTCGGGAGCGTAGGTGTGTGGAGCCGGCATTCACGGAGCGGGAGGCGCACGTTACAACGTTAGGTCGGGGCAAGCAGCCACCTGTACAGAGAGCGCGGCCTCTTTATCGAGGCACCAATTGTTTGCGGAATGAAAATATTGTCCCTGTAAACAAGTGGCTACAATGTACCGCGAGCGAGACGACGGGAATCGGAGGGAGCGAGGGGAAAGAGAGAGAAAGAGAGGGCGAACTGTTCTTCGTTACAACAAATCACTCGGCGCGCGATCCCCTTCCCTGCACAAGTACGCAATCGAGTGCTGTTTGTTTCGGTTAGTAGCGATCCTTAATCTACGATTAAATAACGATTTGCTATTTGACCTAGATTACGCGTATCGCGCGCCTACCATCGATTCTCCAATAACCCGGCGAGCAACCGTGTGCGCGTGTCTTTCGACGCGGACTCCTTCTTCAACTCATTTCTCGAAAGCGCGTCTTTAGTTTCTCTTCACTTAACAATTGTTTACTCATTGAATGTTCGTAAATACAAATAGCCCTCAATAAAACAAGAAAATAAACGTGCCACATAATATTGATTTAATTGGCAATATTTTTCAGAACAATTTTAAATCGAGTCGTAATTTACAAATGTGCAAAGTGCAAGAGTATCAATTATGCACGATATTCAATTATAAATTCGCCTCTTGTTTAGCCACCGATTGACGTAGGCGGCACAGAGAAACAGACGTCTCGACGGTCGGAAAGTCTGCTTTCAGAAAAGGTCCCGACGCAACGGAACTCCAACGCGTCCCCGCACGAGTGGCGTATTTTTTCATCCTCGGGCGGAGTTACGAGTCGGAGAGCTTATTTGACTTTCTTTGAAGCACCGAAAGGTGCGAGCGCGTCGGCCGCCGATAAAAGTGTTTTGTCATTTTTATAAGGCGCTGGAGAGGGTGACACAAGGGTGGACTCAAGGAGGCGAGCGCGATGCCTCGAGTTCCTGAAGGATTCTACCTGCTCTCCTCCACGTGGGTGGTCGAGGCTCTTCCCTGTTTTTCCTATTATTAACGCCGCCGATAACTTGTCCGCACACAAGCGCCAGCCCGCTAAACCCACCCTTTCTCGATTCCACGAGCTTTCCCGGCGAATACAGCTCACTTCGCACGATCGTAGTAAACAAATCATTAAGAAGGATGCTTTTCCTTTGTGGCGGCTAATGAATTACGCTCCTTTGCCGCGACTGAGGCTGTGTCATTAAACCTTTGTGTACGTTCTGTGTACAGACTTGCACAGTTAACTTGGAAATGGTCTTTTACCTCGGAATTAAATGTACTGCGAACGGAACTCAGTGAATAGAGCCCGGCTGTATTTTTGGAGAGTTTGTGAAAGTACCAGAAAGACTGAGGATCGCTCGGCAAAGATTTATTTGTTACAGTTGTTCGGTTTGATTAAAAATTTCCATAAAATCCTTCAATTATTCCAGTATAGTTGTTAATGTGAATTAAAACAAATTTTAAACATATCATTTTGACGAGCATTGATAATAGTTATAATAATGTGCTTTTCATAGAGAATGGAGAGTATCTAGTGAAATATGTATAGATAAGACGGTTCTCATTCTCGCCAGACTCGGGAAAATCCTTTCAACCCCACTAATTCCCACCACACACTGCAGGAACTCCATAAACATAACTTAAGCAGCTCAACGCGGAAGCCAGGTCGCCAAGGTTCCGGGTAGATCTTACAATCGGAAATATCCAAATGGGGGAAAACCAAATCGTTTTTTCATCGAAGCATTCCCAGTCCCGTGATATCACTCGATTGGTTGAGGCCGATTTCCATTGGAAATCCTTGCGAGTGGTATCAAACCTGGCCTAGAAAAATACCGGCGTCGAGAGTTCGGCAAGTCGGAGAAAGCTAAATACTGAACCTGTCACGCGCGATTATACGAAAAGGCAGAGCACTCGGGCCGAAAAGGCGAGAGCGAGCGCTAAGGGGTTTGTTGTTTCAAGGCTTTACGAACAACAAACCGGCCGACCGCTCGAGAAGTCAATGTTTCGTACTTTCCCGAGTGTATTCGGTGCCCTAGAAAATCAGGTGCATCCACCACCGGGTCACGTTCGAAAACACACGACTTGCCGACATCCTCGCCGCCTCGCACGTAAGGTCCGCGCCCTCAAAACACCGGCTCGCATTAGTGTCTGCCTCGAGTACCTGCGCCAAATCGTCGTGCTGAGGCATAAATGGTCGACTTTGCTCCAAGCAAAACGTTTCCCTGAATATTCCTCCTCGTTTCTCAGCAATTTGCATAATTCGCGTCCAAAATTTATTATTATGTACTTCGGGTACAATTTTAAAAATCGAATATTATTACTATTATTGATGTATGAAATAGAATTGCAGCTGTTAACTCGTTACTTCATATACAATTATTTCAAATACTAATAAGAAAAGAAATGTAAATGAAGTGAAAGTAATAAGTTGCGCGGGAACTTCAATCGCCAGAAACATTGTTACACGTTCATCAACTTTTAGTAACTTGACTTTCTTCACAGAAAATTTAGCAGAGTTTACTGTGCCACTTTTGATACCTGTCATTTCAGTTGGAAAGGTGCGAAGACATACTTGCATGAAGATAATGTTAGTTCCTATGAATCCAACGCAGTTAACGTCTCAAATTTAGGACAAGCCATGCGGCACAACCTGATAAATTATTTCAAAAGTCTACCAAGACTAGTGGAAAGTGTACGGTGGGACTAGAAATCAAGTATTCAAAGAATAAAATGTAAAACAAATTGTACCTCTTTAATATGTATAACAACACCCAGATTTTATTTTCAAAAATATGCTCCTGTGAATTTTGACTAAGAACAATTTTGACAACACTTCTCTTAATCTAAAATATTGATACCAGCGATCAACGATGACTTTCGGAAATAATTGAACGAATTATGAAGTACAGCACGTACTTAGAGCACCAACTTACCAGCAGAAGGAACAATTCGCCAGTCACTCGAGCTGGGATTGTTTGCAAAAACTAGGAATATCGACTTAGAGGTTAAGAAGTGCTACTTAGGCACGTTTGCCGATCTCAAGATTGGACTGGCTTTCGGGAAAGCGGTCTGCTCTCGGAGCGTTCGGGAAGCTTGGTAAACCCAGCCTCGAGCGAGTTCTCCCGGCTAAAATGGGAACCGGCACAAACGTCGACGGTGACCGGTGTTAAATCCGTGTAAATCGTACCCTTTGACTTCGTAAGTCGCTGTCACAACATTTGCGCGAGAGGAGAGCCGCTCGCGCATTAGCCCCGTTCCGACATAATCGGGGCAAAACCAATTTTCCCGTCGTTTCGGGGGAAACCCCGCAGCTTCCCGGCCACAGTGCGCGTGCCCCCCAATCATTATGCACCCCTTCGAGCGATTTGCATGGCACAAATATCCTTATGATTCTAATGTGCTCGATCTCGATGAATAGGAATGAATGCCAGCGAATGCTAATCTAATTAGTGGGACTTGGTCGGTATTGTCTTCGTTTCAGGAAATGGTGGCTTCGGGAATTTATTTGCTGCCTTGTATTGTCGATCAATACTTTGCTTGTTTATAATATTTATTATTGCATTTCAATGATAAACAGCTGCCCACTGTATTATATCAATAATGAATTGTGCTATACTTTGGAAAGTACTGCTATAACAAAATAACACGATTTGAACCGCAGACTATTTTCAATTATTGCAACTTCCGAGAAATTGTTCTAGGAATTTGGACAGGCAGACTTGTCCACTGGAAACATTTCGCTGCATAAATAAACATCTGCCTAGAAATGATCGATTATGAGTGCAATGTCGATCGGGGACAAATGAAAAAAAGAGAGGAGCGCTATCGGGTAATTCAAATGGGATGATATACGCCGCGACAGAAAAAGATGGAGGAGGGTGCGGATAGGAGATTGAGTCACTCAAAAAACGATGTTTCGCGTGTGCTTTATCGTCATCGAGTGGGCGCAGACGAAGCTTTCGGGTTAGTCACGTGCGGTGCGTGCCTCGGCGGGGTTTTCCCAGATTTGCGAGGCCCCGAATTGCCGCGCGCGGAGCCTATATCTCGCCGGGACCGCCGCCTGAAAACCGTCCCAGCCAGCGAACCCCTGCCATCGGAGCAAAGCAAAAATAATAGACTCATCGCACGCTCCTCCACTCCACTCTCGAGGGAGAAAAAGAGAGCCGGCGATGCCAGGCCACGAGCCGCCAAGATCCAGGATGACGCCGCCGGGTTTATCTAACCGACCTCGTGAAAAATCTCGTGCTCGCCGCCTCAAACTATTTTCTATCCATGTCAAACTCAGGAAAATTTTATACCAATATGTAGTTTTGTCTTGGGAATTTGGAAAAATCTCCTTTGCATTTTTAATTGGGGTGAATGAATCTCAGGATTTTGCGAAAAGTAATAGTGACAATTTCGACTTAGAAAATCACATGAAAAGTGTAGCATCGCAACTCCGTACCAACTTTTTTTATATAACTTCGAATGTAAACCTTCGTGTGTCAAAGAAACTGAACATTCGTTTATTCATAAAAAGCTCAAATATTGGTACATGACTCCGACAGAATTTGCACAGTGCTCCGGTTATTGATAAATATGAAAATGGATAAAATACAAAAATGTGTGTGCTACAAGTTGAAGGGGGTGAAACATTCAGACTGGTCACTTAGTTGAACCTGTTATCAATCATAATAACCAAATATTAGCGAGAAATCCTACTACTTGTTTTAACAGATTGATCATTGGATAACATTGAAAGATATATCGTTAACACGAGAGAGAAATCCAAAGTTCCTCACACGTGGCGTGCCGATAGACTTCAACACGAGACGAGCATATCCTGGAAAGTTTCGCTCGAGTGACTAACGCACTATTATCCACCCTGATATTTCGGCGGCAAACAAGATAATTCGGCTTACACTTCGGTCACAATAGAGAACCATGCACTCCGTAGCTCGCCGGTGACTAATCAGTTCGGTCGAGGTAAATAAGATCATAAAGAAAGTGGGCGCATCCCAGCAGGTTGTCGCGCTACCGAACCTTCGGCCTTTGAGTCACAATTTACCTACGATTTACGACCCGGCCAGCGCCGGGGTCCAAAAGTCCAAAAATTCCAAGTGCTGCCGGTAAGGTTCGTATTTCACGTGCCAGTCCCCATTGTGTACTTGTTATTCCCGCGCTATCACTTGTCACCGATGAATCAAGGGAAATAAAGCTATCGGCTGGAAATAGATTAGGCGCAAGAGGAAATCGTTGTATTGTTTACGCAAGTGGGAAAAAAAGGTTTCTCTTAGGTTCGACAGATATGTTAATACATTTGTGTACTTCTCAAATTACATGACCAATGAGTTACTTTCTCATTAGAGGAGGATATTAGTAGCTTTGGTGTTTTCCCAGTTTTTTTTCCCTGTTAAACCCCTCACAACAACTGACCAACAAGTTCATTCATGCTGCTTCGGCCATTTAATTTTATGCCAAATTGACAGTATGTATAGTTAATTGTTACTTAGTGATAGTATAAAACAATCATCATTGGAACTTATATATAGAAATTGTATTATTACTACTTCTATTATGGAGAAGCGCTTATTAAAAACCGGCAACTTTTTCAAAAAACACGACTTATCAACAAAGAATTTCTCCTAATTACTTTAATGAAGACACAACTTTAGACCTCCCTATAATGGCAGTGTTCCAGTCCTTTCAAAGTCTTCCAATGAGTATAAGGCAGGACATACCATCTCACAGGTATTATTGTTCTCGTCCATTGTTTGTGTGCACAAAGGTATTATGGATGTCGTCGTAGTGAACGAAAGGAAGACTGGTGCAATTGCAGCATACACCTTATTGATCCAATAACCGAGGCTATTATGACTTGTAAATATTTACAGATTTGCAGCGATCGCAAATAAACGATACACGTCGATTGAAGATTACGCTTGCTCGCGGCGAGCCTTTTGTTTGCGGGCTTTAGTATTTATTTCGGAAGCGAGCCCAACTCGACGGCAAGGACTTCTCCTTCAGCGACTTGAAGCCAATATCGCACAATGTATACCCATGCTTTCCTGCCACTCTATTCACATTTAATTGCGACTGTCAGTGCGTTATTGTATTACCGCTTACTGGAGATTGAGAACAAACCCTCGGCGATTTGCATTATTTCCTAAATACAAACACAGTAAAGCTTAATTCTGCATTTAAAAGAAGGCAGCACTTTGATTTGTTTATTTAAAGGAACTTCGGTTTCGTAGAAGGTAGAGGCACAGCGATTGATTTGTTAATTGTTTATTGAACAGTAAAGTACGGTCGGGCGTCAACAGGCAGAAAATTGATAAAGCAGAAGTTAATCAACAGAGAATTGAAAGTCTGCGAGGCAATTAATTTGGTACAAACTGCGTGCCTCTGTTTTTCGAGCGCAGTGCAAGAGTCGCGCGTTATTTCCCGGCGAGAAAGGACAGTCTCCCCGTGCACGTACTACGTACGGAGGCACAGAGGCAGTATGCGAGGAGATCGATTGTACAAACAAGAGCGCTGCACCCTCGCCCGTTGTCTGCCGATCTTTCGTTAAATTTCCGTTTCATCGTTTCCGTGCAAACGCTGCCCGGGAGGGAGAGGAAGAGGTAAAGGTTGTAAGCAGGCCATCAGGCCAGCAGAAAAACTTCTGGCTTTCCTCGCTTTTTAACCGGACGCATTAAAGGGACTAACGTTATCTGTGCAGACTCCGCGATCTGGAGATCCGCTTTGCTCTTAATAAAAACGCCCGTCATATGAGTTTCTATATTTCATTTAGCAAGTGTCTGAATAATTCTCATATCTAATTTATTGTCCTACTGTCTAATACTTTTAGAAAATAAAATTGAATATTGTAAGAATTTGTTAGTTTCATTGAAAATCCAAGCATACTTTTACACTCATTTCTTACATTGTCTATTTTAAATTGTTATCAACGGGACACAATGTACAAATGTGCCTGCACCACGAAAATGCAAAAAGGTTCAAGATTCAATATTATTGTTTTCCCTCAAAAATTCCCGACTATCGACAACAATGAAGATGAATTCGGACAATGCCTCTTTTCCAGCAAGACAAAACCAGCCTGCACCAAGGCATTCAAAGGACAGAATACGTTCAGCTTGAAACACCCCACAAGGAGACACCGTCCAGCGATACCATTAGACCAATTAATCAATTACACACAGAGCAAGGCTTAAGAGATTATTCCCAATCATCGTGGAAGCGAAGCGCAGCATATCCCAGGAGACACACCATGGGAAAACCGAGGGGGGTTTCGAGTGGCGCAGCGCTGCAGCGTGGGCCGAGAGCGATCGATGAAAACAGTCGAGTCGAAGTCGAGAGATGGCAGGTGCTGGATGAGTTCGCCGATCAAACGGCCGAAAATTGGCAGCGATTTCTCCCTGGCCACGCACACGTCAGTCAATTTCAATATCGCACGCTTTTTACACGGGGCGGCGGCAGGCCCCCCTTTCCGCTTTCTCCGGGATGACTCGCACGATTTTCCGGGGGGCCGGCTTTCAATTAGTAGCCAGGAGGAGTATCCGCGCTCGCACTCGCTCGCTGTCTCCCACGGGCTCCTGCTTCCGTGGAATATCGATCGCGGTCAGTACGGCCTGTGTACATTTGCTCGGCAACGCGTTTACATCGCCAGGGAGAGAGAGAGAGGACTGGACTTAGCTGGACTTCCGGAAGTGGGCGGCACGTCGAATTACCGGGAGGAAGACCGGAAGAAGCCTGCGAGCATGAAAAATCGGCCTGAGACTATTACAATCATGACTTTTGACCGATGTCGAGTCGTATTAACGCATTAGTTAACGCATTACGTTTGCCAGTCAAATTGAAGGGCTTCGCGTTTCTCCGATTTTCATTGAATTCCACGCGTTTCTGCTATATCGAGGGAAGTTTGCATTAATTAGCGTCGATTTCTTGTGTTGTATCTTGTATGGAATCACAAACTGTACTCCTATTATTATTATTTTTAGTCGATTATTAGTTTGCAGAAATCAAGACCTAAATAAATCGCTTTCTCGCATTCCAAAACAAGTTCTCGAGATAATATGTATATCGGGAATACACAAATTGGCCGTTTTATAGTAGTATTCTGAACATTGAAGATTTCTATGTTGCGATTAATAAAATAATTCAACAAACTCAGATAATTCAATGACACAATATACATAGAAACTCTTGATTGTTGTACTTTTTTCCGGGCCGACGGCGGCTTCGGAGGCTTAACATTACCAGGCGCGCTTCGAAAAGGAAGGAGAATTACGTATTAAGAAACTCCCAATCGGCAGCGGAGTGTTTCGATGACGCAACGATGGATTATCAGCGGGCGACTAGCAGTATTACGAGAATCTGGGCGAAAGGTTTGTCCGGCGAGCTTCTCGGCGGGCGCGCGGCAGAAAAACGAGCCCTCGGAGACGCAGGAGAACAATAAAAAGGAATGGGTAAGTACCTGCATCAGGTATAAGGGCTAATTCTCCCGCAGAAAGATAGCAAGATCCGCGACGGGAAACGTGCGAACGGGCAACTAAGATCCCCCCATAAAACGATAATCGATTTACGACAGCGGCGCTTTGCACTCGGCCCCGACAGACACAAGCTCAAAGAACACCGACTCGTCGTCCTCTTCTTTGCTGCTTGGAGACTCGCCGCTTTTCCGCATCCGCCGGATACCGTGCCAATGGAAAGAGGAGGCTGCTTCGCCAGCTGGACATTGTAAAGTTCCAGGGAGCTTTTTCGGTTTTACAACTGGCAAGAAGAACACAGTGGTAAAAGAAATAATCGAATAAAAAGACTCGTCATCACTCGCTTTGGCGAATGATTGCTCCAAGTCTTTCGGAAAGAAGTCATGCACGATTTTTTCAAATTTATTATACAAATTGAATATTTAAAAAAACCTACTTGTATCTAAAATCATGCAAGTGCTATCGAAGAACCAGTATTTGACTAAGTCTTTCGGTTACTTTCGAATGGTTTCACTTCCCAACAATTACCTGCGATTAATTAATCAGCGAATCAAAGAAGTCCAGAGATAAGTCAATTCGGTCACCGACGAAACTGACGAAATAATAATTACAATAGCTGAAACAAGTCAAAATCGAATCCCAAAAACATTGTGCGCACCCCCTGTGCCAAGGAATCCACTCGAGACTTACAAGAGTAACAAGTGGCGAGGAAGTAACAGTGAGACTCTCAACACCATGCTCGCCGTATCTCCACTGTTTTGCTATCATCGCAGACTGCCGAGTCGCACTCCATCCATCAGAGCCGCTACTGTTTCGACCGATCTTCGTGGGAGGCTGCGCACTCAAGACAAACATCCATACACAAGAATAACATCTTTCGCCGCCCCGTTAATCACAACAGTGTGTCGGGTGTGAGCTAGGCGCCAATAGAAAAACATTTCGCCGCTGTTCCTGCCACAGGAGGGAGAAGCGGACTTCAGCGTCCCAGCTAATTAAGAGAGCACCGCTTCCGGTTAAAGGGTGGTTGATTCCTAACATATACTCTGCAGGTTGTTCTGCAAAGTTTGTCCCTGAGATATATGTAATAGGGCGATTTTCTTCCCTCTGATTGACTTCTGCCTATAAATTTACGAATTATCTGACAATTTTGCATGCGCTTTCTTATATTGAATATTAAATTACATAAAAATTGTGTATAATAAAAGACAGAGCATATAATAAAATATTAATTATCACAGATTCAGAGTGGGAAATTTTGTACTGACGTGAACATACCAAACAATGTGCAAATACCAGCTTCATTTGTTACTTTTGAGTACCACAACTCGTGCAAAATGTGAGACTCTAGCTACGACCACAACATGAATGGAGTCAAGCAATAGGAAGTGAAAGTACGCAGGACAGTGATTCGTTGTACGATTTTATTAAAGTCTCAAGAATATAGGTTTACATATTTATGTACAATGGGATTACCCGTCGATGTGGAAGGTTGTAAAAGTAGATTGCGTATGTATGTTTCGCTTTCGCAGATAGAAGCAATAATGACCACAATGTGTCGAGTCAAGTTCGGATGAGCTACGAAATGTACAAGTGAAATGGATCGGAGTGGAGTCCCACTGAATTATGCGGCGCGATATGACGTGGAATCCACACTCCCCTAACGTCTAAGTTACACGTGTACTTCTAAGGTAGGTTGTCAAATCGACGACGTAGAAAAGGACACTTCCAATTGGTTGTTATACCACGCCCACGTGCACTCCTCCTCGTGATAGAATAGAAAAAGTCTAATAACGACGACCACCTGAGTATTGCATACAATCTTAATGGCACTTCGAGATTAGCTAGAGCAAAATGCGCCACACTACGCTTATTAGTCACGCGATTTGTGATGATACGCGTCAATTGGGTCATTATTGCATTGGGTATGTTCGCCTGGGATCGATTGCTACCTTATGTAAGTACCGTAGTAAGTATACTTGCGGAAACCAGTCACCGTTCGGGCTCACGTGTGTTGGACAGATTTTGTTGACTGATCGTTCGACAGCGCAAATTGCACAGACTCGTGTGCGGATGTGTAACGATATTGCGTTCAATCCTATCTGAATTGAAATCCAAGATTCCACTGAATCTCAGCTTTCAATTCTCGACTTGGATTCGTTTTAAGTTCATTCAAATACTTCCATTTGGACAGAAGTGTTTGAATTGCACTGTATAACTTTTCCTGAACGAGTATTTAATGGAAAAACCGAGCACAATTCGAAACTGGACCAATAAATTTTGACTGTTTTTCGGCAAACGAATCGAACAAGAGTTGCTCTTCAACCGGCGTAACAATCAATCAACAGGAACTCTCCAACAAAACTGTAGCCTTCATCGTATAAAAATGAAACTCGCGCTACCGAGCGAGACCTCTTCGCCAACGTCGCGATGAAATGTACCCGGGGCTAATGTCTAATGACAGTAATGTTAGCTGGATGCCTTCTAAAGCGCGCTACTTCGCGCTCAAACTTACGCAAACGCTGCATGAGCGCAAGCTCGCAAACAATACGTGGCCGCTTACCAGCGAAAGTAATTTAAACTTCAACACGCTCAAGGGGAGCAAGTTATAATTAGGTAACGCCGGCTGCTAACGAAGCGAGGGAAAATCACTAGCTCATATGTTGCAACAATAAATAGAAAGTATATGTATAAGCCTCCGCAACTAGTGCTGATAACGTGTCAACAAATCCTGACGCAGCCGCCCGGCCGCAAAGTATTCGTACAAATATTTAACAATTCGCTCGACTTACCTAGCGCGGGTAAGAAAAATAGAAACAAGCTGAATATCACTACGAGCTATGGCATGCTGAACGGATTATAAAACACAGGCCGGCGAGCGCTGTCTACCGTTGGGAAATAACTCGCTGCCAAGCAAGGAGCAATGTGTCTAGGATAAATCGTACATGTTTGCATGAAATGGAAACTGCTGAAGAAATCTATCGCTCATCTGCCGTATCACAGAGATCGTTATTACTTTTGGCCATTTTACAAGTCTAATCGTTTACAGTGGATCATTGAAACAGACATGGCCGCTACATATTCCAGTACCAATTGACTGCCACTCGTATGTTCCACTCTTCCATCTCAATATTCTGAGAACTTCCCGCGGGAATAATTGCCGCTTATTACAGACACCTCCGCTAAACTATCCCCGCGGCAATCCGGCTGTCCCGAATTTTCACTTGGACTTATGCTAGTCAGTGCGCTCTGCGTCCGCAGACACAAAATGTATATGTGTACGCGGCTGAACCGGCGGTGGTAAATAAACAGTGCAGACTGTTGAATATACAGGATATATATTCCGGGGGGAGGGGGGTAGGTGGGTCTACACCGCAGTAATTACTCGTCGATTATTCCTCTCTAATGACTACGAAAGCAGGTCGGAAAATCGAGTATACTCCGCCGCCCGCGCCATCCGCAACTTCTATGTGTACGTATACGAAATTTCTGTCTCTCTGCCGGCGCGCGTGTGTGTGTGTACGTCTACTGGAATTATGGGTGGGAAAAAATATTCCGGGGAGAGCAACGGGCTCCCCGCTAATTCGCATACAGGCTGCACACGCTGTTTAGATGTACTGTTTGCGGTGGTCCATTTACGAGTGTACCGACATAATAATTGCCCTTCTCCCAAGATTCAGTGGTACCTGTGCTCGCCGGCGAATTTCGGGACGGCGGGCTTTATATTTGTATCCCTGGATTATTAGCGGCTAATCATCCGCGTTAATTCGCCTCGCCAAGCCTTCCAACCGCGCGCCTATGTACATACACAATATACGAGTACACCTTACTTGTCTACGAGGCTCGCGTCCGCAAGTAAAAAAATATACCACTCCCCGATCGCGAGAGATCGACATGTTGTGTGGGGCTCCCCTTAACTCTAGGAGGACTACTCGCCACAAACGAGGGGACCAATGGAATTAGATCGTTCTTCCGAGTGCCGCGATTGAAAAAATCCGCGGTCACGAATAAGTCGTGCGGTTATACCTCTACGAACCCTGTTCTTATCGATAATCGTATTGAATCGAGCAGTGGGAAGAAAGTTTCCCGATAACGAAGTGTATACTCTACCTTTCCTGTATCAGCATTATTGAAATCAGATGCGCAAAATGAATCATGGAAGTGTCGTTGATTTTATTCTTTTATTCCTAGTCCGATCATCGGATCGTGTTTTGCAAAAACCGTAAGATCAATTCGATCTTGGAGTTCGTCATATGTATATGATTAACGGAAATTTCCCGTGAGAATCCGGAAACTTCAATAAATTTCAGGAATACTTGCTGTGGCTTTTTCATTTCCCTCGACCATAACGATTTATAGGTAGAAAGAATGTAACGATCCTACCTAAATCGTAGTAATGCCGCTCCAGTCTATGTACAACGTCACATATACCTAACGCCCGAACGAAACCAGGAATGACTCTCATGTTAGAAAAGAGACCATTTTGGTGATCCGATCATCGTCAGTATATCTCTAATGTGCAACGAAACAATACAAAAACTGATAAATTTATTTCTCCAGGTACTAAACCACGAGGCAACGAAAAGCGTAGTCTCGATATTGTCGGTACATCAGTGAAAAACTATCCTTCAAACCGATGTGCGGGCATAAATAATCAATAAAACACACGCACGAACAAACTAACAGTGAGGTACAGTAACGTCAATGAGAAAGTTAAGATCATATAACTGATTTCCGTAAATGCGAGTGTTCTTTCACGCAGGCATCGAGGTTGCTCGAAAAAGGAGCATTCCACTCTTTGCCACCAATGAATATGTAGAGCTGCACTCGGAATAAATGTAATGAAACAAAACAAGGTCAACAGTGCAGTGAGGGACACACAGTGTAAGATGCACTGACAAACAAGCAAACGGGTGCCGACGATTCAGCGGTAAACACATATAAGGTTCAAGACACTTACCCTAAACGCAAACCAACTCGTATTTGCGAAAGTGTCGGCGAGCTGACCGCCGCGAACAATCGATTTCTATATACACACATTCTGTACAACAAGCAAACTAAACATAATCAGTGGAAGTAAGATTAGTGTAATAACTAGACCGGAGGACCGTCATTACAATAGGCACGGGCGATACCAAGTTGGCGTTAAGCAAACGCGAGCGTACGATCAGCCATCGACGTGAGTTCTGCCTGCTAATGAACGATAATGACCGCGAAATACAACTTACTTGTGAGCCAACGACTCCCTTACGACGAGTCCGACGGTGATGCGGCGACCCGGCGGCTCACACAAACGACGCCCCATTAATTAATTAACGAGGCGTGCCACCGAGCGACCTACGCCGGTGCGGCAAATGGACAAACCCAATCAACAGCCCTGCCAATATTCGGCGGGTGGAGCAGTTCAAAGTGTCCCCTAATCCCCAAGGAACCGCTCTCGGGAAATTCGGGAGGATCGAGCGATCGAAGTTCGATTGATAAGTGATTATTGCTAAAATGTGGAACAGTCCGTGGTTCTCGGAAGCGAAATCATCGCGTTGTTAGTTGGACGAGGCCGATCGCAGCGGCGAGTGAGTAGGAACTCCGGAATCCTAGAGATCAGTGACGGGTCCCGAAAGGTTGATGGTGTTCTCGAGCGTGATAGTTGCCTTGCAGTCATTGGGAGCCGCAGTGATCTTATCGAGCTTCAGTGGGCGTTTCCGCTGCGCTTGTCCACCGCCCTCCTCTTCGTCTTCGTCCTCGTCGCCGCCGTCGCCGTCTTCGTCTTCCTCGTCCGTCGAGGACGACGATGAGGAACTGCCGTTGGACTTGACAATAGTGCTGGTCGACGGACACCTCGTGTTGGGCTGCTCGCACGCTTTGGATTCGCTTTCCTGGTCCATGGCACCGTTCATCTTTTCACGCAGAATCTGCGCCAGCTTCTCCAGTCTGACAAATCACGGTTCGTTTCACGTTACATTCGCGTCTGGACTGACCGGTCTTTCACCACTAAGCGGCCCAAAGGAAATTCTGTAATACTCTCTTTAGAAGCGGGCAAAGCAAAGTTATCAGCTCAAAGCCATGCTGCCAACTAGAAAACAGAAAGAATACGAGCCCTTTCGATTCCTGCCTATTAATCGTCTTCAGGAACAATGCACGAACAGATGTGGCGAATGAAGTGATATTAACAATTACATGAGAGCTGAATTAGATGAAAGTATCGAATATATTAAATACTTATTACAGTGACATGTAATGAACAAGGATCAATAAGTGCAAAAATTACAAGGATTAAACAAACCGATGTTTAGTTGAACAAGAGAAAGAGAGAACTTTAGTCAATACGCATCGAACACAGATCCAGATATTTAATGAAACTTCAAATCTCTAAAGGATGATGTTGAAGACAGGCAGCATCTAGACAAGCAGCAAGGCCATGCAGAATGCAGAGCCGAGAGCAAACAGGCTTGGAATCCCGTCGAACCAGAGTGTCCCACCCCAAACCACACATTAGTTACATATATATATATTTATATATATAGTATATACAATATATTTAGGTAAGAGAAGAGTAACTAGTATTTACAAGCGCGTGCACGATAAACAACAGGATAAATAAACGAACGACACAAACGAATAAATAGAAGATATCTCGGAGATTCCCGCGGGAGGACTCTTCTCGTACATACGTCAAGCATAATTAGGTAGGAGTGGAAGAGTTAATGAGAGTATGAGCGAAGACGACATTGTCAGAGGAATGCCATGCTACGATAACATGAAGCATGCACGAGGAGTGAATGATAGACCTACGTGCTATTTGACATGTACATAGTAGTAGCCTCTAGCAAGCCCTTGAAGCCCCTTTTGCGATATGGCGACGAGTGGTTTTGCATATTGTTCGGGGCCCCGCGCGTACGGAACACCTAAATATAGGCGGTGGTGTAGGTGGCTCGTGAAGGTGCTGTCAGGACTCTGGAGGTCAGGATTCCCGTCGAGCAGAGATCTTTCGGCACGAAGGAGCCACCACCGACCACGATCACTTCCGGGATCTCGGTGATGGCTCGGCTCGTCTGATCATCATCGAAACATTCCTCGTCCTCGCTCACCGTTCTCCGGACGTCTTGCGACAAACTCTCGCTTGCGGATGCGCTCGCCACCGAGCAATCCTCGGCCCTAGCGTTCCTCCTCGACCTCTCCGCCTCGTTCTGCGTTTTCTTCGAGGCACCACTTGCCCGCTTGCGCCGCTGCTTCTTCATACTGCCTTTGTGCACCGCCTGCCGCTGATCGCGGGGATCCTCCTCCTTGTTAGTCTCATTCGGGCCAGCCTTGTCGTCGATCACTCCCGTCGAACTCTGCCCGCTCCTCTCAGCTGCAGTCGCACTTGCCTCCTCGATGCTCGAGCTCGCCATCGCCGACCTTTCCGTGTCCTTATTCTCTTGCGCGCACTCCGCTTTACCGTCGTTAGCGTCTCCCGCCGAGCTGCTATCACAACGGCCGTCCGGATGGGCCGGTGTTGACTTATCAGAGGTAGGACTAGTCTCCGACGCGAGCTCGGTGTCAGGCATTGCCGCGTTTTTGTCCTGCTCCGTCGCCGGTGCGCCATTAAATTTGTCATCCTTCTTGGAACGATGATCAAAGGGGCCTTGCAGCTCGTCGCTCTTCCTTTCGCAATGCTCGCTATTCTCGCGCTCCGGCTGGCTCGAGGTGCCGCGCTCGCTCGAGTCGTCCAACGTCCAGGGATCCTTGCGCATTTCAATTGGCACGGGACTACAATCATTCATGCTTCGATAAAGGCTCGGCACAGCTCTCTCGGGGACGCAGTGATGGGGTACCTCCGGGGCAGAGGGGCGAGCGATTGCGGTGGTGAAGTTTTCGGGGACATAGGATGATACGGCTGGGACGAGGCTACAGGTGTCGGAAATAGCGGTACGCACGGGGGTGCTGGTTATAGAGGGCGATTCAAAAGATACAGGCGTGACAGATCTTGCTACTGCGTTTACGCACTTTGCTGCGTGACTCTCCGCTCGCCTCGATGCCCTCGCTTCCTGCAGCTCCCGACGCAGTGTTAGAATCTCTTTCTCGAAGGCCGCAATCTCACGATCTTCATTGCTGCGTGATTTAATATAAGATCTCTTTACATCACGCGCTGCTTAGACGCTGTCAAGTGCAAGTGGACACTTGGTGTGGAAATATAGTATGTGTGGGTGAAAGCGTCCCGCGTGGAATCGAGAAAGTCACGCTGAAGGCGAGCGTTGCTTATGTGAGACTGATGGGAATTAGAGAAGCCTGTATTACACGTGTCTACCAATCGGAATCATCAATAATCGAGGCAAAGTTTGAAATTGAAAGACACACCCGCTTAAGTCCTCTAAACGAAAAAGCGTCAAGCAAGCGTTGTAAAACTGAGAAATAGTATTAGCTTGTTGTACATGAACTGTTGGACTTTTAGCGATAAATTTGCGATGGGAAATCCAATAATTCATGTGTAACAGTCTAAGACGGTAATATAAAAGTACGAGCGTTCTGGCAAAGTCGATTGTGCCGGGTGGGAAATATTGTGTTTTATACATATTTGCCCAGCAAACGGACACATCAACCGCAAATAAGTTAAGGATATTCTTGATGCGCACTTCTCTTATCACCATTTCCCGAAGCTATTTCGAAAGCAGATGCATTCGTAAGAGTATACGAACTTCCTTACATATTTTTCTTCTGATACCGTGTGCAATAACTGAACTACAGGGAACGGAAATAGTCAATCAGATTTCGTCGAGATAAGGTGCAATCAAGTGGATCATAAATTTGAAAATCAATGCAAATAGATGGTGCAATGTTCGTCACACGAGTGCCAATGTGTATGTGCGCGAAGAAATAGCGTTCAAGTTTTTGTCAGCAAAATGGCTGAAGGTTTCGTGTACTTACTTGGCACTAATCTTCAAGGTGGCCACTTCCTCCTCGAGTTTTGCCACACGCCTCTCACTCTCCTCCTTCTCCTTGGCCAACTTCAGGCATTGGTTCTGCAAAATACAAAGTTAGAATGTTGTTAAATTGGTATATCCTTCATTAAAAAATGATTCAAATAATATTCTTCCGTTAACACCCGCATCGAATTTGATATTACTACAACTCCCTTCTATTTAAACGTGAGGATCTATTGTATAGTCCTGTCGGTATCAAACATTTCTTTAATGTGTGCAATGGCAAGTTGTACTCTGCTGAAAATCAAGTATAAGTGAAACACAAAGTTGCCTCGACAGGAAGAGGCCATACCCATACATTTAAGTATTTCCCAAATTCGAACAATATTGAAACAGACACCAAGAAAAATAAGTAGTTGAAAACGTTAAGCGACAGCTCTGTTCCATTACTAGTGAAGTGGCTGGGGGGGATCGGCGAGCATTGATTAATGCGCTAAAAACATGAATGGCTCGGCATTTTCATGTGTCGAGGAATATTGCGCGCGGCCGCGGCCGCGGCGGGGCTTTTACGAGGAGAGAAATTTACATATACGAAAGTGGTGGGTCCCGGAGGTTCAATTACGAGATTGGCAATATGCAGGAGGCAAGCAGCAGCATGGCGCGGACGGCCATCGCTTCGGTTGATGAGGCTAATGGATGGTTGAAACCCGAGAAGATTGGAGAAAGAGGGAAAGGAAAGAGGCCAAGGGAGAGGTTCTGACAGCCGCTAAGTGCCCCATCCTTCACCCTTCTTCGTCCCTCTTCGCGGCCTCCTCCGACATCCTCTACCCACCAATGCCGTTCCTGCTCCTAAAACACTCTGCCCCCATTGGTACCACCCTCACGTGAAACCTAATCATTTTTACCGCCTCACGGATATTTCGTATTACATCTACATTACGTTCTCCGGTGTCACTCGATTTTATCAGCCGTCGCGACGCCCGGCCCCTCACTCGCCGCACGAATTAAACGTTTAACCCTTTGACTGCTGCGCACTAGAGAAGAAGTGTTGTCCCCATTGGGAAAGAGCTGCGTCAAATGTTCCTTTTCTTGAATTATTATTCAATTTAGTAATTGTAATAAATAACTTGAATAACACTATGCATTTTGTAGTGAAGAATGAAACATTCCTTACTACTGACATCTCCGAAATTATCATGTTTGTACTGGATTAATAATTTTGCGGATATTGTTAGTGAATCTTGATGATTGATTGAAACAAGGTCAGTAAGAAGGTCGTGTGTTTGAACTTTATCTGGAGCCGTTTCGTGGCTATTCGCCAGTCGAGAATTCGCATAGGGACGATAATAGATGAAGAGAGGAAAACTGTGCTGGAAGGTGAGAGAGGGGCACCAAGATCACCTGGCTGTCCTAATCAAACAGAACGTACGAACGCTAGACAAACAAAATGTCCATGAGCATGTCATGGAAGACCGAATGCCGAAAGCATCAGTCGCTGCCGCTGGTACCCCAAGAGCAAGGTGGGAGGCTTCTTAAGCGTTCGACCCGTTTTGTATTCGGTTCCCACATCTTTTGAACCTGGTGAAGAATCTTTCTTTCGTAACTTCCTGTCCCTTTGTGATAAGTTGCCATCATTTTTATATGGCCGATTTAATTAATTCAAGCGGTTTCTAATGAACCACTGCTTATCAGTCAAATAAACGCTTATGAACTTCCTCGGTTCGTCATAGACTTATTTTACATTCGTGAATTTATAACTTAAACAAGTAGTTGGTGAAAGTTTTGTTTCTTTAGGAAATTTTATCCCAGAAAAACTGGGTGTGTCAATACTTTTTTACCCACTGTAAGTACATTTGCATCCACGAGTGAATCATTATTGATTACTTCCCCTCCACTACCGCCACATTGAATGCGCCACTATCGTATTTTGAATGTTCAGCTGTTGTCGCAAGCAATGGGACACGGCCGAAAAATACCGCCATAAATCACCCGAGTCTTCGTAAATGGTCACCGAATACACCGATAACAGACAATACCACCGAGATTGGCAGTTCACGCAATATCGGATGATTCACGGCGCATTGTTTCGAGGCAAAGCTGACAAGGGGACATGTTTACAGCAAGTAAGTGACAACAGGTACGATTCACAGGGAAACAGGGCCTTGTTTTGGTCGAAGTGAAAGCTCTAAGATACTTTCACCAGCATATAACTACTTTTAGTAATAAATACTTACATTCAATTTATCCATTTCTGATGACATCTGATTGAACTTTTCCTCTACCATGTGCTTAACTTTTGCAGCAAGACTCTCTTCACATGTTTTATTTGCTTCTCTTATTTCACGTATGAGATCTGTAATAAATATCAAAATTGTTCCGACAAAAATGGTGTACTGATATTAGTATTCATGCTTATTGCAAGCACTTCATCAATTCAAAGCACTGATGATGGATTAAGTTACACAAATGAGCATCATTTGTTTATGAGTACACATTCTTGTTGATGGCTTTCAAAAGTAGAGACGAGTCTATTTTCTGACACAGTGTTTGCAAGCATAATTCTTACTATCTTTAGTTGGAGACTAAACTGACTGTCAGTGGGAAATGTGTGCCTGGCTCTACGATAGACAACTATAGCTTCACTTTCCAATAACAAACAAACATCATCTAGAAGCCTTCAATCTTCCACATAAAAACTTGAATATTTACCTGATAACATTCCTGGCTGGTAATCCAACGAGGAACTGTGTTTACACTGAGTAAGCTTAACTTTTACATTTTCCAACTCAGATTTAGTCTCGTTGAGCTCCTTGAATATCTGGCTATAACTTTGCTTCATTTCAGTCATCTGGAAACAGTAAATTTACAATTTCTCAATCTTCCCACCAAAATCTAACATTGTATTACATCCAAAAGTCCTGCTTTTATATACAGACCTGTTCAATCAGTGACAAAACGAGTTTGTTGCCACGTCCAATTGTTGTGACAGAGCTACTACTGTCTACACTCTCGGAATCATCGCTCTGAGCATGAACAGGAGCTTCAGCCGAGCCAAGACCAGGATCAGAATACCTTCTGTGCTCCGCACTTAATTCATCACCGTTAATACCATGATTCTTAACATTAGCAGTGGGTGGGAGGCTGGTATAATCGCCATTCTGGTAGTGTGCTTGGATGGGAGCATCCGAACTGTTCTCTTGCAAGCTGTTGTAGCCATTGGCCATGGCAGTACTGTTAAAGGCTAAATTGATAGGATTGTTCTGATGACACTGTCGCCTAACACCACCGTGCACTGTTTTCACTCCGGGGAATGGTACCGGCGGGTATAGTCTGTACATGGGTGGCAGTGACACCGGCTCCATTGCATATGTCATTGGCATTGGTGTATAACCACACATGCTCGGATCGGAGGCCGCGGTGAAGAGGCGACGACCATTGTTCGGGAAATTCTGCGGCATACCCGGTGGCCAGATAACATGCTGATACTCCATTCCTGGCATCATGTCATTACTACGATGATCACCCTGTGCATTGTTGAGCCACGGGCCGAGAGTGCCGCTCCTCTTGCTCGATCTCTTCTTACTCTTTTTAGAATGACTCGGTGGATCTTGGTCATGGTATCCTGACCTCGAACCATCCAACCTAGAAGATTGTTTTGCCTTAGCCAATGTGCGAGTGCACCGTTGCAAGCTCGATCGAGCGCATTCCCTCACCTTTTCTCCATTTTTCTCGTCGATCCCTGTCGCTTGGTGGCTTCTAGCAGAGTGATTTTTGCGGGGCGCGTGACATTGAAAACGGCGGACCGAACGTCGCCTCGAAACCACTGCGCGTGCTGGAATTCTCTCTTGCTCACCGTCCCACTGCTACACACAGACACACACTGACTCGCGGCACCTCTGCTGCACACTGCGCTGCTGCACACTCCTTCGGCTCGGGGCGCACGCTTGTAAAGTAGTGTATTACATAGTAATAGTAAATACGAAGGCTGTTGTGTACTGTCTACCCCCGGACCCGGCAGAAGCCTACCCAGTACCGCTCGTTATCATTTAAAAACGGCGATTGGTGGAGGGAATCCCTACCATTTGCTCGACAAGAAATCCAACTGTCTATCTGCGCCCGAGAGCTCCGCTTATGCGGTTACCGCGAGCTACCAAGGTTTCTGCGTCGTCGTCCTCCCATTTTCGGGACACTTGATTCATCTCCTCAACAGTTTATGTAATGGCTCCTTTAGGAATATGAATGAAACTAGACAGCTGCATTCATGGGGCTTCTTTCGCCGTTCTGTTGCAGATCCCACCTACGCACTTTCTATTCATTCATTATACGTGTGGATAGACTTTGTGCGCCGCCGTTGACGGCTTTTATTTCCAAAGATTTTTTACTATACTTGTTCGAACCACGGCAGAGTTATGCTTGTTTATCAAGTATTCTTGCGCAAGTAATAGTGATCGTTTCCAAAATATTTATTTGAATATTCAGCATTACGATCTACGGAGCATATACGATTTTTTGTTACGAAACGGACCGCAGCATAAATTATTATAATTTCCATACGCGTTTATAAATCATAGCACAATTTTAATTCGATAAAAAATGCTGTTTTCCATAAATTAAGAAAACCAGAGATAAGATAAGTTTGCGGAAAATTGTATTATTTCGCAGGATAAATAATATTTAAGTTAAAAGGAAACGCATATTGGAGTCGATTTTTGAATACTGCTGTCTGACAATTAGGGACGGTAGTTACGCATGCGCTCGGTAAGTTCCTGCGAGGCCCCAAGTGACGTGGCCTCAATGACGGCACGAGTACTGTGGCACGAGTGGTAATCGCTGCCGATGTGAAACCGTGTCGCCGTTACTTTTCCCGTAAAACTACATTGCAAGTATGTGGACTGGATAAAGGGACTGATTCGTGGGAGTATCAGCCTTAGAATCGCCCGTCGATATCGGACCCTTGGCAACGCACAGGCACGTACGTTTAACCTTGCGCTAACCATCGGCCACTCCGGGCTCGCCGTATACTATTGATTCGCCGTGTATAAATCGTACAAGGTGCAAGTGCGTGTTAATAACCGACGGTTTGATTGCAGCAGTATGACCACTTACGAGGACTTCATTCAACAAAACGAAGATCGCGATGGCGTACGTTTTACCTGGAACGTCTGGCCATCCTCCAGGGTGGATGCAACCAGACTGGTCGTCCCACTGGGTACACTTTATCAGCCTATCAAAGAGAGGCCAGATCTTCCACCAATTCAATATGATCCGGTCTGGTGCACAAGGTCTACCTGCAGAGCAATTTTGAATCCGCTATGTCAGGTGGATTACCGTGCCAAGCTTTGGGTTTGCAACCTTTGCTTCCAGAGAAATCCAGTAAGATGATGAGCATTTCTATCTCAGTTCTGTCAAATTGCAAATGTATGCCCCAGCTGTCAGATGAATAATTATTCTCAATATTCCTTTAGTTCCCTCCGCAATATTCTGCAATTTCGGAGCAGCATCAGCCAGCTGAACTCATCCCAATGTTCTCAACGATCGAATATAGCATTATGAGGGCACAGTGTTTGCCACCAATCTTTTTACTCGTTGTGGATACTTGTATGGATGAGGAGGAACTTGGAGCACTTAAGGATTCCTTACAAATGTCATTGTCTTTACTTCCTCCAAATGCTCTTATTGGACTCATCACATTCGGTAGAATGGTTCAAGTACATGAGTTGGGGTGTGACGGATGCAGTAAGAGTTATGTTTTCCGAGGTACAAAGGATTTGCATGCAAAGCAAATTCAAGACATGCTAGGTAAGTTGTGAATATACATTGTCAGTATATGGCACTTTTGCAGAAGTATCTGTATGCTGGATATGTTGCAGGAATAGGAAGACCAGCCCCAGCACAAAATCCAAATCAGCAGAGAGGAGGTCCAGGTGCGCAGTCCCTGCCACCAGCGAATCGTTTCTTACAGCCTGTACAGATGTGTGATATGAGTCTAACAGACCTATTAGGAGAATTACAACGAGATCCATGGCCTGTAGGACCAGGAAAACGACACCTTAGATCAACTGGTGTAGCATTAGCAGTCGCTACCGGCCTTTTGGAAGCTAGCTATGCTAACACTGGCGCTAGGTAAATATCAGCTGCTCTCATTCGATTAAAATTTTCGCGTCATCTACAACCAGCACATCATCGATCGACGATATTGCTTCTAGGATAATGCTGTTTATTGGTGGACCATGCTCTCAAGGGCCTGGTATGGTTGTCACAGACGATTTGAGGCAGCCAATTAGGTCGCATCACGACATTCAAAAAGATAACGCGAAGCATATGAAAAAGGCAACCAAGCATTATGATGCCCTCGCAACGCGTGCTGCTACCAACGGTCACATAGTTGATATTTACTCCTGCGCGTTGGATCAAACTGGATTACTGGAAATGAGACAATGCTGCAACTCTACTGGGGGACACATGGTTATGGGAGACTCATTCAACTCATCACTATTTAAACAAACCTTCCAACGCGTCTTTGCCAAGGACAGTAAAGGCGATCCGAAGATGGCATTTAACGCTACGTTAGAAGTGAAAACATCCCGTGAGATTAAAGTCTCAGGAGCTATTGGACCTTGTGTGTCCCTCGGAGTAAAAGGGCCGAGTGTCGGCGAGCAAGAAATAGGATTGGGTGGCACGTGTCAATGGAAGTTCTGCTCGCTGACACCGTCCACGACAACAGCAATATTCTTTGAAGTTGTTAATCAACATACCGCGCCTATTCCGCAAGGTGGAAGAGGCTGCATTCAATTTATTACACAGTATCAACATAGTAGTGGGCAAAGGAGAATTAGGGTTACCACTATTGCCAGAAAGTATGTATTCTGTTGTCTAAACTCTCTTTCGATGTTGCAACATTGTTTACTATGAGCTTCTTTTTTAGTTGGGCCGATGCATCTGCGTCGTTACACCACATAAGTGCCGGTTTCGATCAAGAGGCTGCGGCTGTCTTAACGTCACGTTTGGCGGTGTTTAGAGCAGAAAGTGATGATGGACCAGATGTTCTGCGATGGGTTGATCGAATGCTTATAAGATTGGTATGCATCTAACAATAAGCTTGTACCTTCCTGTTATCAGAGCACTGGACACTAACAGGAAAACTTGTAATTACAGTGTCAGAAGTTTGGTGAATACGGGAAAGATGATCCCAACAGTTTTCGATTGGCAGAAAACTTTTCATTATATCCTCAATTTATGTACCACTTGCGTAGATCGCAGTTCTTGCAAGTGTTTAATAATTCTCCTGATGAAACAAGCTTTTACAGGTAAAGTACCGTAAAACACTATGGTACGAAAGAAAAGGCGTTGTCTTATTTTGCATATATATTGTATGTTAACAGGCATATGTTAATGCGAGAAGATTTAACGAATTCGTTGATAATGATCCAACCGATACTATACAGTTATGGATTCGGCGGTCCGCCAGAACCTGTTTTATTAGACACATCGTCGATCCAGCCGGACAGAATTCTATTGATGGACACGTTCTTCCAAATACTGATCTTCCACGGCGAAGTAAATATCTCTATTCCTTCAACAAAGCAATTGAACTCAACTCACCATCAATTAACAATGCGTTACTTCCAGACAATTGCTCAATGGCGGCAACTGAAGTATCAGGATCTGCCGGAGTACGAGAATTTCCGGCAATTATTAGCGGCACCGGTGGACGATGCTGCTGAAATCCTCGGTGGCAGATTCCCTGCGCCTAGGTACATCGATACAGAGCAAGGTGGCTCACAAGCGAGATTTTTACTCAGCAAAGTAAACCCGAGTCAGACCCATAACAATATGTATGCATACGGCGCGGTAAGTAACTATAACTTCATTTATTTCTTTACATTACATATTTCATTCCAATAGGGTATGTATTGAGAATATGCGAGGAAACAATGAAACGTTGAAAAAGTGTCGTAAAGTTCCATAGAATCATACATAAAGAATACGGAGAAAGTATGTTATCATACTATGTCAGTCATATGTAACTAATATTTTTTTATGTCACCATGATCCTGCAAACCAGGGGATGCCGATACCCAACGGGGTGTGTTTTATACTCATTTGTTGTCTCTTCCTACAATCGCTTCACTCGCTTTATTCGGAATTGGAACATGACATTTCTTGGTGTAGGATGAATGTACATGTACTATATACCATTGCCTTATCTAAACAGTTGATATCTCGTATTAAGCCACTCGAATTATTACCTAACTCTCAAGAAATCCATTAACCGTTCGACAGGAGAATCAACGAGTTCAAACAATTTGTGTATAACAATTCAGTTAACCAGATAGAACAATGCACTCCCTTTCCCCTATACTACAAGTTTCCACGAGGTAGTCGGATATCAATTGTTTCTGGGGAAATAATATGGAAAATGGGTACTGCTGCGACATACCAAATCACTATATTATTTCTAATACATATTCACATTACTCCTGTGCAAGCATAAGCAAGAACTTGTTGTATCCATTAACATTTACGTTCTTATCACATACGTTCGGTGTGGTTGGTGTCGGTTGGGGGGTCGAGTAATAATCAGCAAGTTTCGTTATAATTGTTTTCCTGATTTTCTTCTCAATTTACTACAGGCACGGGGCAAAACGTTTTTGGGCTTTGAAGTGTCTCGAGAATCTTCATTAGCCCGTGTTTAATTGATAACTTATCTGTATCCAGGAGAGCGGAGCACCGGTCCTCACGGACGACGTGAGTCTACAAGTATTCATGGAGCACTTGAAGAAGTTAGCAGTCTCGTCCACAGCCTAAGCAATCTTAGCAACAGCAATGGGGAGGCTCATCGCGTCAGATTGTTTATTCCTAAACTGGCGGTGTTTCCCTTGAAGTGGTTATTATTTCATTCCGGTGGGGACGTTTCAAATGCAGCATCATGCGCGATTGCAAGGAATTTGTAATGAAAGGAAGTGCCGAATAGACGATTTACAAATGAAACACACACACACACATTACACAAATAGAGCGGGGAGGTATTCTCAATTAAAAGCAATTTTACATGTTCTTTCTCCGCGAATGGAGGTACGAGTTATTGTATAAATAAAATATATAGTATTTCTATTCACGCCATAGCAAAATGTTTTTCAACCTCCTACGATTTTGGACACAAGAAATTAAGTTTGTCTCTGTCGTGTACCGCATGATAATTTATTTTTTATCAATATTTGTACGTTATTAATATATTTACTGCCGTTCTAATTTGTCTCTAGCAGTCTGTAATAAGCCCCGATATTTGTTGTCACAAATCGAACACGTTGTCAATGCTTGTAACATTCACAGGATGTATATGCAACAAGAGATCACAAAATATTGTATATGCTATTGTTTTCATTAATTTAAGATGCAAAACCAGAGAAACATTAAAATTTCCATTGTAAATTATGTATAAACAATTATTGTATCCTCGTGTATTACAATAAGTACAGTTTATTCGTTGGAGGATCCAAACAAAGGACACCTAAGAAAGGCCACTTATTATGGTATCACCAAGTGTAACAAGTACTTTTAATACATCCTTTCAACAAAATAGCAAATTGTGCAATACCACAAGGAACAGTAAAATTAGCTAAGAAATCTTATAGACATTTTCTGTTCTACATCTGTCCTCTCGAGTGCCTTGCAGAATTCTTCAAACGAGATCATTCCATCGCCATTTTCGTCAGCCTCTACTATTGTTCTCTCCGCAATGCTGGTTAACTGTTCTTCACTGAAGTTGGGAATGCGTCATTAATATATAAAGCTTATTATACATGCTATGAACTAATACACTGTTACATTGCTACTCTCACCTTATATTTGCACCGACCATCATGTGCAAGATAGCAAGTAACTCTTCCTTTGATATCAAGCCATCATTGTCTAAGTCGTACATCTTGAAAGCAACTGCGAAAGTAGCAAAGAAATTACATTAAATGATACTCTACACTTCACTTATGTCTGTAACGTTGAATTAAATGAGAAAGTTGCTGTTTTCTACTTACACCTTAGTTTCTCTTGCCTGTTGTTCAGCCTGTTGGGGCTATTCTTCTTAATAGGTCTAAACAGTGCCAGCACTTGCATAAACTGTAGGAAATTGACTCTGTCATTTCCACTCTCGTCGAAGAAAGCATTCACTATCCTATCACCGAGAGGGTTAATCGCCAGCTCCGGAATTCTGAGGAAGTCCTCGCGGCTAATGGTACCACAGTCCCCGCGGTCGAGACTCGTAAATCGACTGTACAAACGTTCAATTTGATTTGGAGTAACTGCAAGAATACACAGGCGTCGTGCAATTAACATTCCATTGTTTTCAATGAAAAAGGAAGCACACGTAATGCGTGCCGTGTTCAAAGGCCTTCGTGCACATTGTTATCATCAGTATGATGATACAGACGTGACACCGATCCAAGGCAAGTGCAAATATCAAATAGTTGTTCCTCGCGTGGAGGTCTTGATTCAGCGTGCAAAATAAAGGAAGTAATAGGATTTCCGCGGACTTACATCCCGTCGCTTCTTGAATCTGTGCTATTTCCTCCTCCCGCAAAAGTAGGCTCGATCTGTTTCCCATCTTCGCTCCAGCCGACAGCTATAAGCAGCCAGCAGCAAGTAGGTTGCAAGTGTCGAGCGACTTTCTTGCGATGCGCTGCACTCTGTCTTAGCAGTAGCTCTGGATTGCACGATTTCTAGCTCATATTTACTTTGGCCAGGTCAAAGTACAATGCTTAGGTGACAGCTGATAGGTTAGCCAGCTGTCAATGAGTGGTGGATGGGGATCCAGCGGATATAACTGCGTAGTGGGAGTCGGTGGGAGTATTAGTAGTGAAGCTTCAGCACATTCTGCTGGATATGGTTTGGTGCGATTATCGCAAACAGTCCGCGATATTTCGATTCGAATTAGATCATCGTTCGGCTTTGCGCGGTGCGTATATATTCAAGAAAGCATAATATTAGATATATCTCTTAAGAGAGTGGGTAGGAAATTAGAAACTGGTGTGCGAACAATGGCACATAAAATATATATAATATGAATTGTACAACATATATATTATAATAATATTCGCAAATCTAGATACAATCAGAATCGTTTACTTACAGATGCCCTTTTGTGCAGTTCCTAGCACGTTATAACTAACAAACGGAAAAGTACATTCAACAATCCTTTAGCACTTGTTATTGTTATCTTAATTCACAAAACTTTGAGACGCATATGATATTGGAAGAGTGTTATTTCGTTCGCGCAATGGATTTGAATGAGTTCGAGTTGTCGGAAATTGACTGGCGCGCTACGGCGGAAGATGATTCTCGCCGCAGCCGCCTCTGGTGGTCAATTCCAGTCGACTCTAACGTGTTCCGACTCCAACGTCAGTGGTCAGGAAGTGACGTTTTTACAGCACGGTGTCCACGTAGCGCCTAAAAACTCTCGGGAGCGCAGGTTTTCGTACGTCAAACAACACTACGTGAAGTGAAGTCGTATCACGCACAACGTAAGTAAGAATAATTCCATTGTTGGGGCCGATATTTCACGCGTTTCTCTAACCGAGCAATGCGGAAATGCTAAATCCCACTAACCAATAACCCAGCCCCGTGATTCTCACAAAATAGAACTTCAAAATACGTTTGGAAAATACTTGTAACATTCTGTGAAAGATTTCCAAAGTTTGTTGCAATAGCAATGTGCACATGCGAGTAATATGGGTTAAAAAGTGTCTCCACCTAAATACGCGTGAAAATCGAGGGTTCTGTGTTAGTCCAATAATAGCGGATGAGTAAACATAGGATTTATACTGTTAATCCAACAGGTATATCGTTAAAAGTGTGCAATCTGTGCGCAGTGCAGCTTAGCCAGACATGGACCAAGTAAAGAAATTGACAGAGCCCGGACGCCAGTTCGCCAAGGACAGCATCCGCCTTGTCAAAAGATGTACAAAACCAGACCGGAAAGGTGGGTGGATTTAATTAAGACCAACTGCTGCGATGGTATGAGCGTAGATTCTAATGAGTTGATTATCCACAGAATTCCAGAAAATCGCCATTGCTACTGCCATTGGCTTCTGCATAATGGGGTTCATAGGCTTCTTCGTTAAACTCATCCATATTCCAATCAACAATATCATTGTGTAAGTATAATAATGATTTAGAAATGGTATAATTACTCCTGACGACTGTGTACTCAATCTATGAATTCTTTTCTCTTCCAGCGGTTCATAAACTCTACTTCATAAATAATAATAAGGTCTCTTAGAGCTCTATATCCATCTTCCTCCTCAGCCCCTTAATTTATAGCATAAAATTATATATATTGCGTCTTGAATTGATTGTGATTGAGATAAGTGAGCAAAGTGTGTGTATAATGTTAATAATAAATTTTGTATAAAACTCAGTGACAATGATGTGTATGACTATTCGGTGGAGAACACCCGCTTAATTACCTCGAGCACAGATGAGCAATAAAAAGAAATAGAGACTTGTATTAACAGCAGTTTTATTTAAAGAATAGACTTTTTTCTTCAGATTACAAAATCAAATTTTGCTATCCATTTTCCTATTGGCGTTTCTTGCTGGTGATTCGTAGTATCATAAGCTTTTGTATACGGAAAGATAACGTCTGAATGGAGATCCATGGCCAGGTACACAGCGATCAGAATTACATTACGAAAATGCGATATGCTGAATCGAAATCTCGCGTGTTACTTTTGTTGTTTCGTCGATGACAGATTTCCTTGCTTATCTTCTAGGAGAATTCTTCGATCCTCGGTTAATGAGACAATGAGTTCTATAAATTACTATTTACCCACGGTAACAGGGCTTTAACAATGGCAGTACGTATTGCGTGAATAAAAATATCTTTTGATTCTCATATGTTTGCTGTACAGTGTGCCCAGAAACTTCCCCTTGGTTGCATTAGCACGTGAGAGACTTTGCACAACAAATGCAAGAGTTTGCAGGTATGCGTGAAATTCGACTGGTCTATTGTTACACTCGGTTGAGATAGAAAGTGTTCGCGATTGAATGTGACGGGTTTTAGTATCTAGTAGAACCAATGACATGAGAGATGTTGAACTAAAAAAAAGAAAGTCTTTTATATTTCGATATTTCGGTGTCAGTTCGAATGCTGCAGTATTAGACATCGAATATATATAATATATGCAACGTATGTATTAAACTATTAAATACTCTTTTCAGGCAACTCAATAAAATTTATATAAAAAAGCGAATATATCTGTAGCACCACACATGTGTGACTATATATGACGTTTGTTCATATGACGTTCATATGACGGCATATATATGTATATATATATATACATATAATATATGACGTTTGTTCAGCTTACTTAATTACACTCTTAAGGCGGAGATTAAAATCTTCGTGGATGCTTAATCTCGTAAATCCTACATATATATATACTGTCAAATAACGAGAGGAAGACTTTGTCTCACTTCGAATACGTGAAGTGTAAGGAAAATCGATCCTCCTTGTTTTCCCGTCGTTTGGATTCTTCAACTGGCGATAACAATCCGAAAACGAAAAGCATTTAACCCATGATATCATGCTGGAAGCGCGCCTTCGTGAAAACGTGGTTGCTCTTTGCGTTCCTGGATTAAAGTAGCTGTTTCGTGAATTGCGCGACCGCTTAAGCGTATCCCAAAGTGCGTTTGTCGAGCACACCCTTGTGTTCTCAGCGCAACGTAAGTATAAAAAATATATCCCTCTATTCCTCAAAATCATCGTCCGACCGCCTTATGCGACGGTTCTTTGGCATATCCTTGGATTCCCCACAAACGCGACACGTGTGCACACTCGGTGCACCCCGGGCAAGAAACACAAGACAGCGCGCTCAAGCAGCTTCTTTTCGTATCCCAATACAAAGCGACGCGGTTCTTTTTTATACACATATAAAATAGACGAGATTACAAAAGAAATATCCTTGCGCGGTGTATCGGTCCGATCACAAACGCACTGAGGGAGGGTAACTACCCACAAGTCTGAGGTATGTCGTTAGGCACGTGTGTCGTCTTCGTTAACGTAACGTTTCGATCGTTATGTCATTAAGTGTTCGTTAATCGTTAACGGTCTTCTAGGCGTGTGTTGCTGCGCGTGTGTAAATATAGGTCGTGTGTGTGTGTGTGCGCGTGTGTGTCCGTGTCTGTATAAAATCTGCATATGTACGCATACACATCTATAAATATCATTCGTTATTCGTATAATTATAAGTATCCTTTGAACGCGTATCGACAATTATTCCATAATCGCAATCAATATCAGTAGGAGACTTAAACACTGGGTCAGGAGTGGCTTTCTCACTAGCGAATAGAGAAAGGGCATTTATACAAAAATAGCGGCATTGACGCGATGCCTATTGCAATGGTCTCCCAATTTTCGCCCGACGAACCTGTCATCCGTGTATGATCATTCGAGCCTTCACCAAGAACCTCGCGCGACAAATTGCAAGCGAATTCAAATCATCTAATGAATATACTACATTTGCCAGACAAAGATAAGCTGTGACAAATCGACGAGTGGCGTGAGTGAATCCGACGTCTTACATGGGCATATTTGAATATCAAATCAGGATTCGCGACGAAGCCGGCGGATAATCATACACCGCGAAGGTTCTCGTATCTACCTTACGTTTATCGATTACATTAATAAGGCCTTAAGAATGTCACAGTACGGTTATTACGAAGGAATGTCTTCAAGCGTCCTACTCCGAACGATTCGAGTATAACGGCCTTGCTAGAAAAATAGAAGGGAACGATAGGTGAAGAGAAAGACGAGAAAGAGATGTGTGACACGAGATGATGTACGACTGAAAGAAAGGCGAGGTCACTGCCCATTGATTAAATGGAGAACTTACGATGTACGGACTTGCAACTGGTAAAAAGAGAGCTTCAAACGGTTCAGCCTATCACGAGAGAGAAAGAGAGAGAGAGAGACAGACAGAGAGTGTGTGTGTGAGAGAGAATAACGCAAACAGAAGCGAGTCCCTAAGTGAACGCCGATGAAAGTCCCGTGCGAATCGATTCCAGGACATTTCTGCTCCTCGATCTATCTTTTCTGGAATGCATACGATCGCTCGCGTGCGTGCGATCCGGGCCTCAAAGGACCTTCCCCAGGTCCAAGCGATGCTACCGGATCCTTTGTACCCCGCAGGCCGAACCCCGAAGAACACTCTCTTTGAAATGGCGTGGCAGGATGCGCGTGATGACCGATGCAGACGCTAAACCGTGCAGCCGGAGTCTGTCGTGGGTACGAAGTTGCTCTCTTGCCGGAAGAAGTCGGTCTCGTAGTCCTCGACCTTGATGGGGTAGTCCGAGACACAGTTCTGCGGCTGGTTCAGGGCCGGCGGTGGTTGAACAAAGTTCTCTTGGTAACTAGGTAGGTGGACGGGCTCGGCGTACTGCTGGTACGAGTTGTCGGGGCCGCCCTGCTTGAGGCAGGTGGGCCCGTGAAGGTTCAGCATGTCCACTAGCCTGCGCCTCTGCGTCTCCAGTTGTTGGATTTGGGACTTGAGGTCGTGGTTCTGGGTCTCGAGGATCTCCGACTCTTGCACAAGAATCACCGTCTTCTCCCGCTTCTTCAGCCGGCACTTGGTCGCCGCGATTTTGTTCCGCTCCCGCCGCCTCCGACGCCTTTCCTCGTCTTCCGGTGTCAGCTGAAAAATCATTTAGAAAGCGCGTGAGCAACGGGCTGGCTGCTTCCTCCCCCCCGAGGCTTGAAGAGGCTTTCGAAATTTCGTCGAATGTCAAACGTGCGCCGTTAGGCGTGTGTGGATCGAAAGGTGATGCGGGTTCGTGACCCGAAGGAGAGCTCGGGCTCTGGCTTCGACAAACAACGAGAATCATTTCTTCCCGACGTGATTGTAACTTTTGATTGACATTCTCGGAGGTAGATTTCGAGCCGACATCGTTAGTGCGAATATACTCGATTACAGGTGTTAAGGTCCAAATGAATCGTGGAGAAAGAGGCGCGTCCGGCCCCGCAAATGAAAGAGGGCTCGATCGCTCGAGGACCCAAAATCGATGGAACGCCGACTTACAGCGCAATCACTCGACACACCACGACTGTTTTATCGCTTCTAACGAGAACAGTATGTGAGGGTTGCTTACTCCACCGCAGTTGTTGTTATTGTTGCTGCTGGAGTCTTCCTCTTCCTCGTCGTCCGCACTCTCGTACTCCTTCTTCGACTTCTTCTTCCCCTCGTCGCCGCTCCCGTTCACCCGCCTCTTCGTCTGGAGTGTCAACTTTAACCCTGAACAGTTCGGAAACGTCAGTCAAACTATTGCACACGCATTAAATCTGGCCTCGCGCGTTCTTTCGAAAGGCTCGCAAAAACCCGGCTCCAAAGGACACAGCTGATCGAAACGCTCCTTTGCGTAATTTAATTGACGAGAATTCGGCAAATGCTGGTATTTGCCGGGGAATATAATATACGAGTGCGCTACTCCGAGGATCGCCAAGGTGAAATACTTCACAGGTCGTTAATTCCTGAATCCATCGATCATCGCTTTAATTCCCTTACTCCTCGAATTCCACTTCCTCCCGTTGCACGCGCGCGCGCGCATTGCATAATCACCATTGCGCAATTCGTAGAAAATCGCACTGATTTTGACATTGCGCCCGCACAGAAATCGCGACGCGAGCCTGTTGCTCGCCGGCGTACAAGCGACTTTAAAAGTGCACTTCCGCTTCCCTCCCGAGCGGCCGCCGAGCCACCATTTGCAAGTTAATGTCGGCCCGTTGTTAGGAAACAAAGGACCGCGACACACGTGTCCCGCGCTGGGTGTCAAGGACAGCCCAGGAGGAAGTACATCTCTCGGTTAATGAGTTGATTACAGGTGAACACCGGCGCGCCCGCCGCTGGAAAGGCGCGCGAGCGTGTCCGTGCATTCGGCGAAAGTTCTCACACTAGTTTCGCAGCCGCCGCCATCCATTATCCTAATCAGACGAGATCTCGCCGGCGTAATTTACCCGCACATTTATTTCTCCGCTCCATGGTAATTAAGGCCGCGGCCTGCCCGTCTCTCTGTTGTACAGGTTGCAAGGTCGCTTCGCGAATCGCGGAGCCTCCTCTGTTAAAGCGCGTTTCGTGATTGCCAATTTTAGCGATGCGAATTTACATTGGAATTAAAATTTGAGAAAAAAAGCCGAAGGAGATATTTGAAAATGTATAATTGTTCATATCTAAACTTGTTTGGCTCTTTTGCATTCGATACAAATTTTAAACCGCACTTGCCAGTTCTGAATTCGCTCAATTCCGTCGGAATCCGAATGTCCCATATTTGCATGAACAAGCGCAATCTACTAATGAAACGCGCCGAGGCAATTAATCAAAAAATCCTGATCATTTATATTCCTGTTTAACGAAACACTCGAGTAACGCGATTGGTTTTTTGGGTGCGCCGTTGAGTCGAATCGAATGCGATCGCGACAACTGTGTACCAATCGATTTGCGTAGGAGGAAGAGTTACCTTCTTTAATGAGTTGACTACAGGTGTGCTGAACGCTTGGCGGGCTGGGCTCGCCGCTACTCGTAGAGTCTGTTCGGTCCCTGCTCCTCTCGTTAGTGTAACCCTCGAAGGGATTGGTCATGGCGATGAGGGAGTTTACGATTTCCGGTGTCCTTGGGGTGACCTCGGCCGCCGCGACACCGAGAAGACCCGCGGCAGCCGCCGGGCTAGGGTTCACATTCACATTTAGGTTGTACATGGCCTCTAATTACCATTTAACCTGCAATCAGAAGCACAAGTCTCCCGTCACTAAAATCCACTCGAAATCGTCTGCCTGCGAAATCAAACTTTATCCATCCAGTTCTTGAGTAATCGAAAACAAATCAATCACTTGCGTTGGATCGACTTTACTAAGAGATTTTCTAAAATTCGAAAGTATTTTATATAAAAACGATTTCAAAATGATTTACTAGTTCGCTGTCGATTGGCCCGGACAAGCTTGCCACGCGCGCCAAGTCATAAATCGCCAGCGCAACTGATCAAGTACTGACGAACGATGATGCGCTTCATTCGAATTAAGCGAATTTCCATTTCGCTTAATTTAATGAACCGCCCGCCAATGAACTCTACCTCTACACTTTCGATCTTCCAAGGAGCCCAATAATAAAAAAAATACCGTTTGAGGAGTACGAAACTCACATTGCTCTACGTTAATTATCCATTCGCTGGTTAGTTATCGGTTCATCCCTTGAGACATTGCCAGTGTTACTCCTCTTCCTCCTCCAGAGCTAGCCTTCTGTCAGTACACTAATTGTTAGGTGGGTTCGAGTGAGAGAGTGCTAAATATAGATGCAAGCGGTTTAGCGAGAGATAGCAGCGTGCAGGAATTGAATAACGCAAAAGCCACAACCGGTGAGGTCTGTTAGCAACCAAGTGAGCTTGCGCGTCTACCATCTGCATTGATAAGCAGGCAAAAACAAGACACTTCCAAAGCTCGTAAACGCACGCGGCCTCACGCCAGTCTCGGGAATTCCAGCGAGACGTTGCCTGGCCTCCATCCTCCTCGGCGGTTTTCGTTCGCATCTGCTCGTTAGATTAGCCCAGCTCACTAATTACTAATCCGCGGCCACGTGCGAACGGAATAAGCGCAGCCGCACGAAAATTCCGTCTTATATAATTCTCGGGTTATGTAAATGTGTTGCTGGCGCGGGACTGCAGGGAATACGTACTCGGGGCCTGCATTAAGAAAGGCTCGTTAGTGCGGCTTCATAACGCAGGATCCACGCTGGGATCGAAGATCTCTGGCGGGCAGAGTGGCCTTAGTCACAAATGCAAACTCGTTCCCGACGCACACGCACACGCGCAGAGAGGCATATGTGCGCACACAGGTTCTCACAGATGAGTGGCGAGGAGCGGGCGTTTCATTCGGAAGATTTGTATCTTTTTCCAAAGAACGAGAAGTATATTAGTCCGGCCTTGGCGCGCTATCGAGCCGGCATCGATCGCAGCACAAAGACGAATTGAGCCTGAAACACGGGACGATAACTCCAGCTGCTCTCCGATCGCTATCGATGGGAGTAACTGGCCCGTATCGCTTATCAGGCATTACAGAACTTTATGAAGCCGTGCGTGTCATTGGGCCGCTGCAACCTGTTAAATGCGAGTTACGCATTCCAGCCGACAGGGAAAGTAAGACGATCGTGTATTATCGGCAATTGTGAGAAATGATTACTTCGACCACTTGTACTTTCATACCCAACACAATTTCGTCGAATTTTAGTTAAATCCTGATGTTACGGTGATAGTGTTTCCCCAGGCGAGAACTGCGTCAAACCAAAAGTATAAAAGTTCCTTGACAATTCTCGGAAAGATGTTGCATTTTGTCAACAGATGAATTCAGTGATAATTCCAGCTACCTCAATTTCCTCATCAATTTTTCATCAACTTTAAGAGCCAGCGCGGGCGAAAAACTGGCCGGCTCTTAGGGAGGGAGCGGAATATTGAGGAAGGTTGATTCCTGCATTCCAGGTCTGATGTGTTTCGCCCGATGTCCGATTCCCGGAGCTAACTCGACCCCTTTATACGCCCGCGGTATATTTACGCATGTGGCCAGCAGGAACCGCACCAGGGAACCGTCCAGCCTTACGTAACGCGGATCAATGAATGAACACTGCAAAAATAACAAAGCGCGCCGTGGCGAGCTCGGCTACGAATCCCCAGGCGATTGCGAGTCGCCTCGAGTTCTCAGCTGCGGCTGGCCGCTTCGACTATTGGTAGAGTGGCGGGTGGGCGTCCGGCGGACTAAAAGCTTGTCAATTGCTGTCAAAAATATTTTTGACGGACGGCCGGCGCGTGGAAATAAGGAGAGAAGAGAAACCGGTGCCTCGGAGCCGCGCGAGTACAGTGGGGCCTCTCCCGTGGCCGCTCGGCAGGTTTGTTTTCTCGGCTCGGATTTTTGGCGATGTCCTCTGGCGGACGATAGTTGTGCAGAGGAGAGTTGCCCAACCTCCTCCTCCTCCTCCTCCTCCTTCCCTGGAGGCCCCGGCTCTCCAGCGGTTCCTTCTCTTTTTGTGAGAGTGCCAGTTTAATGGACGAGTGTGCGCCCCGTACAAGTGGCTCCACGCGCCCATGTGTAGGTGCGTGCGTGAGAGAGTCCGAGTTTCGTAAGAATTTTATCGTTCCGTATTCGGAGCCTAATGCTCTTGCAACTCCTCCTCCGAGGCATCCGATGCCTCTTTCGCTCCTTCTTCTCCCTCTCCTCCTCCTCCGCCGCCGACGCCTCCTACGTTGGAATACTACGCTCGTCTTTTTCTCGTGGGCCGCTTACACTCCCGGCAAGAGAAAAAATCAACTTCCTCGGGCGAGATCTGGTCGGCCGGGCCCATAGGCAGACGGGTATTATATGTGCGAGGGCGAGCAGGCTCCCTCTGCCGAAACCCGTACCCACTGACCTATATGCCACCTACGGTTAGTCCCAGTGATACTCCATCTGACAGCTAGTTCTAGAAACGCCGAATTCCGGCCTGCACCCAACCGTGTACTAGTACAACATGCCTGTCAATGCGTCTTCTGGGAGATCCCTCGATAAGTCATCAAGTGTGTAAACACTGTAAACAGTCATTCGGGCAGTTGTGCGACACCGATGTTGCAAGTAGTTATGCTGTACGTGTGTGGAAGGAAAGCTTTAAGGTTAAATAATATTCAATAGTTTATTAATAAGACAGAATTCAGTATTTAGGACGCGTCAAGCAGAAGTAGATTGAAGGTCAGTCGAGAAGTGCTTCCTTCACTAGATTAATGGTTACATGATGTGTTCGCCAGTGTGGTCCACTCTTAAGTTTATAGCACCCTGAGCGACTGAAATTTGTCTTTAGAATAAAAGTGGCACACGGATGACAATTTGAGTGTTTCCGACAATCGCTCGGATTTTGAGAAATAACTCGGACTCCCCACCAGGTTTTAAGGTCTTCGACCTTAGACGCGATTACAAAACTTTGCGATAAAAATTGGATACAATAGAAGTCTTGACTTTTTTTGAAGTCGGTTATACAAGGAAATCCATTAATTTATAAAGAAATATTCTGTCGACTTGTATTTTAGAAATGCGCCGCAATTTTACTGATGCGGTTTTCCCCTTTGCGAGCTGGAAAGACGACGGGCGCGTTAGCGCGGAATTCAGCAAATTGAGGCCACGAAGCGGAAGGAGGAAGAAGCACGGAACGCGCCGAGTTCGAAGTTAAGCCACGGAAATAGATATGGGAACGAAACCGCGAGACAAAGTGTGTGTACACGCACTCGGAGCTCCCCCTAGGACTTGACTCGCGCTGCCAACTCCCATTTCTTTCTCCATTCCGTCGGCAGCCATGCGAGCAATTCCCCGCCGAGTCCAACTTAATGCAGGAATAATGTGTCTTAGCGTGTAGACTCGGGGCGCATCGCTGCCGGTTAGAAATAATAATCGTGGAATCGGATTTGTTTGAATGGGAACAGGTGTCCGATCGGAGCGCGGCGATCGCCGCGGGCCGTTAAACGTATAAATAGAAACCGTTTGATTTTGACGTATGGCTCGGACGCCTTGGTATTCGGCTGGAACCTTCGCCCACTGATTTTTCTACCTCCGACTCTGCCATTGTATCGTCGCTTCCACGAAGACTCGCCGGCTTTACGGCCTAACAGACTCTCGAAATCATTCGCAGCTGCCAGGGAATCGCTCTTTCAGTAAAAATCGAAAGGCAACGCTCGAGTAATAACTCATATCTACGGCAACAAGTTCCGCCGTTAGAACCGAGGAAACCACAAACTAACGATTCTTATCTGCCGCATGGCGGCATTGCGTGAAAACACGACTATCGCCGAATTATCAGTGGACCGAACTCTACCCGCCTCGTAACAACTCGTCCACGGCGAATTGCTACCGCCGGACGAGAGTTAAGAGTTCCAGGAAGGACCCGGGCAACCGGATCGCCGAGAGATGCACGAGGAGATCGGACAATGCCGATCGCACGCAATTAGTCTCGAACCCGATAAATCAATCGGTCCAAACATTTCATTCAATTTCCCAGCGGCATCCGCTCTCCCATTACAACCGACACTGAGCGTACAGTCGGCGCACAGGTTGTACACTGTTTAGCCGCCAACTAAGTTTAGAAGGCCGGAATAATGCTGTTTGGACTGGGCACGTGAACCGGGGGAGCAGATCTGGGCTAAATGTGTCCCCAAACGCATCGACCGCATGCAGGTCCCCTCGAGCTCCTCTCAAATTATTGGGGGGTCGTAAACAAACCGAATTGGGATCGACACTTGGCCCCCCGAAGTGCGGTGGCAGCTAGCGCTCTAGCAGCGCCGGCATAACCGGTCCGCCGAGAAATGGTAAACGCTGCATGGTTTATTTTGCGCCAAGGTGCAACCAAGCTATTCGTAGAGTGGCTGCCTAAGAATAAAGCGCACTTCCGATTCGTGGGGTCGCCCTCCACCGGCCTTATATTGTGTTGCGTCGTGCGTCTTGCCATTCGTTCCTCCGCTCACGCAAGCTCTGTCGGCTTCGCCGCTCGCAGTACGAGTGCGCCTTATCGAATTTATCGCCTGATAGAGCGAGGCAGACGGAAGGCGAGAAAGAGAGAGAGAGAGAAAGGGAGTTGGGTGATTTCGTTCATACTGCCACAGAAGAACCCTTGTGTCGGCCGCTCCGGTACCACTAGCGTGAAAGGTGGTTCCGTCCATCGCTCATGGCCCACGTATCGCTAAAGTAGGGCATCGCTTTAATCCCTTCTTCTTTTCTCCCACAACGCCCCAACTATTTGAGACGGACGGTGATTAATATTTACAGGAGTGAGAGTAGAGTGTCTGGCTAGAGCTAGACAGCGGCCACTGGCGGCGATCTGTCTATGCTAGACATTCTGGTACCAATTTCTATTTCCCCTCTGCAAGATTCTTGGAAGAGGCCTGTGACTTCATTATGCGATTATATATAAGATTATTTTCAGCACTTTTTAAGATCCCCTTCAGACATTATATTGCTTTTGGAGTTATTTCCCAAAAGTGAGGTTCGTGATCGGGAACAGGTCTTCGACTCAGTGGCGACTGGCAAGACTTTTCAGCTACAAATGGTGCGAGATAGCAAGCCTTATCTCCGGCTATCACCATTGAGGAAGGTGCGCGATTTCATTACAATGTGTCCAGCTGTATTGTCACCGTACACCCACTATCGCCGGCCTGTCGGCCGGCTTGAGTTTCAGCGTAACCAGAACTTCTGGCATTGCAACCAAGAATCCCCGATGCCACCGCGATAGACTCTAATCCCGATAGCCGGATTCCGAGCCTCGCCGGAATACTTATGTAGCGCGCGCACGCCACTTCCCACCTGCTTTTCTGAAGGATTGTCAATGTCAATGCAACGTGGAACTAATAGGCCTTTCTGTTCCTTTCACAGGGACATTTTCTACGATTGGAAAGAGCCTCGTCAATCGACGCCCGGCGACCATTAGCATCTCGTCAATCGACGCACCGGATGTTCCCTCTTTTGAGTGGGCCATTTAAGTAGAAAGTCCAGTTTCCCCGGACCTTCTCGAAATCGGAACATAGAAAAGTTTGTGAAGATAGCACGCCGCCTGAATCATCAATTTCGTCTTTTCATAGCAAATGGATAGGTTTTTAGCGCTGGCTTGTAAACAGGCTTTCAACGGGTATAAAAACAAAACGATGTATTACTGATTGGAAAAAGCACATCGTAAGATAGTTGGGTGCTCGAGGACGATAATAAACCACCAGCTAAACAATGAGTAATAATAGAACCTGTTTTCCAGATACCAGCGACCAAGTGGACAATCAACGCGTGGCCGTCAACGTGACAGCTCTACGAAATAGAACTTCTAGAGGAGAAAGAGATTCGATTTGTTTCGACAGTCTCTCGTCCCTTGCCATTATTACCGGCGGGATATCGCGAGGCACCGTACGCCGGCCATTCCCATAAATCCTTGATAATCCAAACGAATTCCCCTCGAACGTGATTTGTTTCCCTGGTGGATCGGAGTCGTCGCATTATAAATTTAAATCGCGCCGGTTACCTATTCTTTCCCCGGCTATTTCGCAGCCGCGCGTGAATGCCACGGCGTTTCACTCCTGCCTCTACGACCACATGTGCCTGTAAAGCCACGTACGACCACACGTCGCATAAGCAAGGAGCGCGCGCGGGCGCCGAATTTGTACCTTCCTGTACGGGAAAGCATCTCGCGCTCTCGGGCGATCATCGAAGCCGCGTGAAGGCGGGTTCATAACTCGCATGCGACGCCTCGCAGGTTCCCCGATAGGGCCGCGTGTATTCCGAACAAAGAATATTATGTTTCCGAAACACCGGGATATCAGTTGCATTTGCATACTTTATCTGCTGAGACGGTAACGCTTCCACCCTGTAAGATTCGCACTACCCGCATGTGGAATATTTATATTGCACCGTTTATCTTGCCTCCTGCTTATCGTATCGAAACTATTCTGCATATCTTGGCGAGAGTTATTTACCGTGCTCGCTGTTGTAGATCGGATTGTGTTGCATGTCATACTTTTTTATTTTGTATTCTTGTCCCCCGTTTACCTTATCTTTCCAGTGACTCTTGTAATTTCAGACCGTTTGAAGTTCGCACCATTTAGTGATCTCAAAAATCAAGCTATAAATGAAATAATATTCTATTCGATATTCTTGACAGATGCGCAACTAGTAAATCATATAGTACAATAAAATTGCTACCATTTACTTTATATTCAGCAGGACAGATCGCGTAGTTGTATCCTCCGAAGACTCGCATATCGACCGGATATTTTTAATAGAGATTTATAAATAAGAATTCGGGAGAGAGAAGCTTCTCCCTTCTTGCCGGGCTTGCCGCGGCAATCTGAATGTCAGGCTAAAGCCGGTCATTAATCTCCTAGCGAACTCCTGACGGATTTACCATTGGGTCGCATGTGTCGCCATTCTCACCCTAAATCTCGCCCGGTGAGCGGAGATTCGCCAACGAAGCGCGTCCGAGGGGCATAAACAAGAGTCGGCCGAAAATCGAGGCGAGGCGGAAAGCGAGAGGTGGTGCGAAGGAGACGGAGCGTGGCAGAGTCAAACGCGCCCGTAAAGCAGAGGGGCTTGCGCAACCGGTGCCCATCTGGCCGGTAAGCTTTTATCGTGCTTTTTCGGTCGACGGTCGTCGACATAAGCGTGGGCGCCCTAATTTCTACAAGCACCGAACACTGTAACGTATTTACGTAGGTACACAAACACACACACACACACAGGCGCATCAGAGGAGGAAAGCGAGACAGTGGGACCAGACGAAAAGCAAACATAGCCGAGGAGAAATGAAGAAGGCGGAGGAGAATCGAGTGATCCGCAGAGTCCGAGCGGGAAGCTCGTATCGGAATCGCATGAAAATCCAGTAAAAGCAGCGGGCGCTCGGCTTTTACGAGCGCGGATTTACGAGGGAGATAAAGTCCGACTGTACACACACACAACAACCCGGGACACCTTCTGTCTCGGGGAATCGCGCGCGTAGGAGCGAGAGCCAGTTGCCGGAGGTGGTGCAGGTACCGTAGGTGCTCGCGAATTCGGTTGGCGATCGAGCCGGCAGATAGAGTGCGCCGGCGATAACATGCCCAACTTATTAGAGGACGTCGCGAGCGGCTTCCAAGTGGCAGGGCAAATCCCTAGGGGAAAGTACAGGCCCCGTGAGACAGTAAATTAGGGCCACACAATGTCCTTCCCACTGTCGAGGGCTCCTCTCCAGAGGACGTTGTATACTTGAAAACGTTGTAGGACAGTTAAAGTTCCCGTTTTTATGTGCTGTAGAAAAGTTGCGGTCAATGAGGCCGACTTTCAGAGAAATACTTTGTAGAGAACTGTTTATTTTAAAGGCAAACTTGAGGATTTATAAGTTCATTGTGGTTTTGTTGAATCGGTGCAAGACTCAATTTAATATTTTTTTCTTCGAAAATAACGGTATAAACATTTTTATCAAAGTGAGGTGACATAATTAAAAATCTACAAGTTTAATAGTCAGCAACCTAAACTGGAACAAACTTCTTTTCTTTCTACTTTATTTATTGAAATAGATCTTTGTATATGAAAAAACTGCTGGTTTTGCTAAACCACAAAGTTCTTGTTAAACCCATTGAATTCTCGGAGGCGTTAAACGATGATTTGACAATTGGTCACGACGCCGTGCTCCAAACAGACAACTCCGGCATTTTTAGCTGGTGCAGCGGGCGCCGATTACTGCTCGACGCTGCTGGAACGCGGAGGGAGCGTTGGCTAATGTAACCGATGTAACGCTGCCCGGAGAAGTCGAGAGGGCGACAGCTAGCCAATGCGCGCGGCGCGCACGGAGGGAAACGAGACGCAAGGCCGCGGCGGAAAAAATGCGCGGGAGGAAAGGGCGATAAAGCACGAACCTGCCGGCTAACAATACACACTGACCAAGGAGAGTGCGCCCTCCGCCGCGGCTGAAGACGATTGCCGGGATGAAAGGTCGCCAGGAGTGCGAGAGAGAGAGAAAAGAGTTCGAGAGGCCAATGCCTCGGGGCGCACGCGGTACTCTACAATGTGCCTTGCCATTGGATTACTTTCTACAAAATTACTAGTCTTCCTAGTAATAACTCGGGAATCCCACATCAGAAGCGAAATTGTGCTTTGACAGATTTTCAAAGTTTCTACAGTGTTTTGTACTAATTATAAAAACATGCACGACAGAACTCAAAACTAAATCGTCGTTTATGAAATAATTAATTAAAAGGATCGCTTTAAAAACCGTAGCAAGCAGTTTGAACTCCACAAGGTTAATGTACACTATGCCACGTGGCAGGCCTAATAGTACCAGCATTTTGGCACATTAATTAATTAATTAGAGTAGATCAATTAAACACTTGAAACACCCCACCCTCATATTACCCAACAGACCATATGTTCCATACGTGTTTACACAAGAAAACTAAAGTTCTCAACTTCCGTGGACGATCTACCAACAACGTATTAAGATTCACTCCGATTCCATAAGCTCCGTGCACCATTTCAGTAACAAAGGAAGTGATAAACGCCTCAAGTAAAAGAAGCGCTTGAACAATTGGTTTACTCCAATCAGGAGTTAATAAGGCAACCGGGCGGGGCGGGGCGGAAAGAGCGACTAATTAGCTGGGGGAAAAGAGGCGTTAATGGCTCACCTTTGCCGCGAGCCAATTACACGCGTCATTAGCCGAGTAATCGATCGAAACAGGGACAAATAATCGGGATGGAAAGGAGTCCGGCACGAAAGAGGATTGCACTTATTGTTAGTCACGCCGGCGTTTATCTGCCAGTGTGAAATGGAGGGAGAGAGGCTATTGGGCAGAGGGGATACCAGAGATGTTACCGCGCTATCTGCCCCAATTATACGAGTTTAATTACGGCAAATTACTTTAACGGTAGCCTCGAGCATGCTGGTATATCTGTCGAAAGCAACAGCGTCTTGTACTCATCGAGCGTTGCCTGCCCTTTAAAGCTGAAATCCAATGATGAGATTCCATTGGATTGCATAACGTCCATTATCATAATTTCAAAGTGATAATATAACGCTCTGTCCGACATTAATTATATGATCGGAATACCAAAACGTTACATACTAATATTTCGATTCTTTCACTTTTACTTTGAGATTTTATATGCTTTCGTTGCATAAATTGTTAAAATACTTTACAATTTGGGAATTTAAAGATAATGATTTAATAAATTTCAGCTGTAAATTAATTATATAATAGGGATACCGAAACATTACTTACTAACATTTCGATTTTGCTTTGCGTGTTTATACGCTTTTATTGAATAAAATCTGCATACGAATTCTATTACCGCAAACAGTAATTTCGGATTTAGGAATAATGTTCGGATTTCATAGGGTTTAGCAATAGCAGGCTCGTAATTTGGCCGCGCAGTGCTACCATAACTTTCCCGAAACCGGCCCCTGCGCATGCATAAAGAACACTGTTTTCGCGCGGCTATCGGCAGCCCTGCCCACGCGGGTCGAGCAAATTATTCCGAGTGATAAATTTGCCGCGCCAAGAAAAACTGGAGACGGAGATGCCCGGCTGCCTAGTTCCGAGCGATCCCGCAAGTCCAAAGACCTCAGGAGAGTCGGCTTCGAGTATCGATTAACCTGAAACGCTAAACCGGCGGATCGGAGCGGACACTTCCGGGTGAATCGGTGAACGCGGAGACGCTAATCGGGAAGATTCCTCGCCCATTTCCAATTCGTCATTGGACACTTTGAGGGGAGGGAAGAGAGAAGGGGGGGATTTGTTTCCTACGCACGGGGGTCCTCGATGGGAGCGCACTATGTTTGGCGTTCGCCACGAAATTTATGCTTCCTGTCCGCGCCGGCAATGCGAGCGAGTCGGGCTCGAGCGCGCGAGTATTTGCATAGGCGAACGGACGCCTGCGGACGCTTTGTCTAGGAGTCCGACTGGTGATGCTCTTGCATTTTCGATAGACTCAAGATGCCACCGAGGGGAGAGTTGATAGTCAAGTGGATAGTAACGCGCTTGCTCAAGTGACAGCTGGTAAAAGAGTATTATGTTGCAACACTTATATTACACTAAGTCAAAAGAAATACATTTTAAAAACGTGGATTCTGTGCTGATCCTTCCATTAACAATTGAGCAATTTAATTAGTTTCTTAGAAAATTAAGAATTTAATATAGAAATTTGATCCACTATTAATACTCTCATTAATAGATGAACAATCCGAATTGCTCATTAAAAGTTTGACAACTTTATTTATAATTCAAGTTCCACAAATAAGAAATTATTTTAAAAAAGTCAAGTTTATAATTTAACAAATACCAATGAAACAATTCAACTGTGTAAATTTGCATAGGCTAACGGACGGCTGCGGCCGCTTTGTCTAGGAGCGTCGCGGCGCGCCGGCACGCCCCGACGCACGAGGAGGGGCGACCCGGGGAAATCGCCGAAACGAGTTTACGCCGGCGAGCATTGCGCATTGTGCGTGCACGCACGCCCATAAATACTGGCCGCTCGCATGCCTGCGAGATGGCCGGAGATGTTAATCAAGTCATTGATCATCCCGCGACGTTAGTTCTCCGACGCAGAATTATGTCACTGCCTGAGCTAATCGCTCGTTTGTGTTTGCTGCCCGGTAAGATTTCTCGGTGGTTTTTGGCCCTGCGAGCACTGCCAAAGGAGCGTGCGAGTTTTGAGTTATTGTGAAGGGGAAAGTGTGTTTCGGCATGCAAAGCGATAGGGGAAAAGGAGGCCGGAGCAACCCTTCACCCTTTGTACTTCCGTGAAACCATTACTATATGTATATTAAAAATAGTAATACATTTCTTTTTAAAACAACACTTTTTCTTGCTGCATTTCAAGGGATTGATGAATTATAAAACTTTTACCTTATGTTTAACATAAATATGTAAAAGAAAATGGTAGTGGAAGTGGTGGGAATACCAGTTGTTTTCGGTATTTGGAACTTCGAATGTATTTTCCGAAATTAGGTGAAACACGAAACAGGATTAGGTGGCTTTCAAGCGTAGCTGTTACCCCTGACATTTGTGGGTCGAATTCTAAGATCAATATACGTATTCCTAATGATTCACCTGCGCAGAGTATCGTACATCTAATTGTAAGCGATGAATAACCAGTGGATGCGCAACCATTACTAGAAGGCTTATTGCGTTCTAAAGCTCAGTCCACGTGACATTGTAAGCGCTCAGGGAAAAATGTTCCAATCGACAATCGTAAAACTAACAACAAAAAACGACAATATTAAAACTCTCACTTTATATATTAAAAATGTATGCGTATAAGAAGCTTTTGCCGTGGGCCACAAAAGCTATCATAATCCGAGACTTAATATCAGTCAATTGTAAATTCAAGAGAATAAGTAAAACCAAAAGGTTGAACTTCCAACCGCGTTTGCCAGCGCGACGCTTTTTAAGCTGGAAGTGGCGGAGAGCACGCGAGCGCGTTTCAGGGAAACGTTGGTTCGCCAGAGTCCGAGCAGTCGGAACAATTAATTGAGATTGATGCTTAGCGAGCCCGCATGACGCTGCCTCCGCCTCCCGGACGACCATCATTCCCGGTTATACGGGCGCGAATTCGAGCCTGCGAGCCTGCGAAAGATATTCGAGGCGCAGGCAGCCGTAAAGGGCGCCAAATGGATTTTCACCGAAGAATATCGGCCGACGACGCCGCCCGGCGATGTTTAAACAATCCCTATTAATAGGGTCGAAAGTTATTCGCAAGCACATTTCGCCCGATTAACACCCCAATAAACTTGCATGGGCGTTCGCGGAATCCTGGGAAAACCTCGGCAATTGCATGCACGACCGTTTTAACGAAATGCCGTTTCCCACTCGGCCGGCATGGAATGGGCGTCAATACGTAAATCTTAACTGACTTTTAACAGGCATATCTTAATTCCGATACTTGGCGTCCAGACTTGAATAACTGCGGACTCCTTGGAATACGACTCTTGGTCTAATACGACAAGTTTCGATATTAAAATATTAAGACTCTCGTTCTACCAAATTTAGATATTAAAATATGATCATTTTCAGTGAAACGTTAAGTGGACGGTTCATAAATTAACAAACGGATTTTTAGTTCTGACAAACCCTAAATCTTTAACCGCAAAATATTGCTGAAGAAATTAGTACTAAATTAATAATAAAATTTGAGCAAAACAGGGTCAAAAATAATACATCAGCCTTGAAAATTACTAAGATAACGAAGAAGCCCATTATGAAAGCAATTAATCGAAGTAGCTTGAAACGTCGCGCTAACGATCGAAATTCCAGGTCACAATTTTACCCGCGGCTACTTGACTGGAGCAGGGAGTTTCGAGAATGCGCGGGATTTCAGAGCGGCGATCGACTTTAAGATAAAGCTAATTGCCGGGGAAGTTCGAGCCGATGAGTGCGAACGGACGTGGAGAAGATCGGGACAACAATGTCGGCCGGTCCCATAAAGGCAGAGCGCTCCGATAATCTCAACGAGAGGAATAGTGCTTGATTCAATAACTATCCCAGTCGTTCTCCATCTAGATAGGAAGACACTCGAATGAAGTTATCGACGCGACATCCAGCGTATCTAGCTGAGTGAGTCGTAGATAAACGGTCTCTCTCGTTCTCCTACTCGAGATATTTGGTACTCCTATCGTCCGGAAGCCGGCTAGAAATCAGGGCACTAGGAATCACTGGGCGACCTTTGGTGACCCTCGTCATAACTCGTCACACTAGCTAATTGCACGGTTCAGCGTTACTCTGGCACCTACGCCTTGGTAGAAATCCAGACGGTTCTGGCAGACTTTGCGCTGGTTAAGTGTGGTACATGAGCGGACTTTGGCATCCCATGTTCCTATCCTTGCTATTGCAAGCATAGTTCTATATTTTTGGTATATTCTTGAACTATATTCACAGTTGCTTAATTAAATTTGAAAAAGATTTCTGTCCAGTGAAATTGATAACAGATTTACTGAATTCTCAATTCACTTAAATATTAATTTACAAAACCCCAAATTAAAAATCAAATTATTCCACCACCAGTTAAACTTCATACTTCATACTGAAGTTCGCAAAAATAGATGGTATCAAGTAACGCATTCCCAAGCACTGAGTGTGAATTGTAGAGATTCGGCAAGCCAGTTGGCAAAGTGTTAACTCAATCAATCAAGCGAAGCCTGTTCCGATTGGTATCAGTTACGATTTTCGATTAAACGCGAACTTTGGCTGATTCCTACGAAAATTCGAAGATTCCCACAGTGGCGGCGAGCAGTGATGGTGTTGCGGTGAATCAGACGAGCAAAGTCGAAAGTTTTAGGATCACCGAGCACGTGCGATATTGCCTTTGAAATCCTGGGCACACGCGCGGCCCCTCAGCCTGCAGAGCGTCCCTCTTTGTCAGCGGCGATTACATAATCTCGCGTACGAGAGCGCAGCGGGCTCTTTGCGTACGCACGCTTGGCACAAGTCCGATTGGCGACACTCTTGCAGTTTCAATACAAAAGCGCGGATGCAATCGCCCAAAGAACCCGCGCCGGGAGGAAAGTGGCATCGAAGTGAGTAGTGACGCACTTACTCGAGAGTGGCATCTGGTAGAAGAGTATTGCACGACAAGCGGAACCTTGTTACAATAACACTTGCATCGTGTGTACTCTGTGACAGGGATTAATGTTAATAGTGTAAAAGTGTTCACTGTTAGTTATTTCTCTAACAGTTTAGCAATTTGAATAGTTATTTATTCATTCATTGCCGTTCGATAAATTTAATTTATAATTAAGCAGCGAAATTCTTTAAATTTTCGGGTGAATTTATGTAAAAGTTGTTTCGATAAATCGAAATGAAATTTGGTGAATAAGAGATACGAAGTAAATATGTTCTAAAAGTTCGATGAACTTTATTGAAATTTCTACTGGTAAACATTAATCAACTTTTCCTTGGTATTCTGCACGGTGATCGTTGATTGCACGATCACTTCGACGGAGTAATGACGGACTCATACTACTCAACGCTCACCGGCAGGTTCTCCCGCTAACGATACTCATATCACGAACGAGCTGCTCATTTGCAAGATAATTGCTTCGAAATTGCAGACAGAATCCGCCTAGAAAGGCATCTACGTGTCTGAAGGCATTCAATGTCGCGATCCTCTGTGCGTTGCGTTTAACGCTAATTGAGTGCGCGAAGAAGTAGTGATGAAAGGTAAGTCAACAATGCAAAGTATTCCAGAGTGCACTTTCAATACGCGAGCCTCTTGGAATCCAACGTTCGAGCTATCGTTTATGGATCTCAATAACTAACTGAATTACAAAAATTCAGAGAACAATAACCTTTAGATGCAAACCAATTAGTATATTACTAATCCGAATTTAGCAAACATTTGTCTGAACCGAATACAAATCTGATATGAATTTCAAACGAGCTACTCCGCTCACATTTCTAAAGCCAGGCCGGACTCGCTCCAAGGTTTACAAATGAAATTCCACCATAATAAAAGCATTTGCCAGGTCATCCAAAGGCAGGAATACAATCTCCGCTCATATCAACCGAGCTCCGATTCCCGACCTGTGTGGCGGGAGAGTGCGCATTCATATGCAAATAAAGATTTCCCGAGCACAAAACTGGAGTAAATCCCCTCGGAATCCAACCACGACGGCAGACCGCCCTCCCAGGGAGAGGATCCCCGCTATCCGTTTCTCTCTTTCTCTCCGCTCCTCGTGGACGCGCGTATTGCACAAGTGCGAATTTTCTGAAATAGTTCTGCGAGTGCATTCTTCGCCGTGCGCGGAGCGGCGGCTGCGGCGGCGGCACACTTCACTCCGCCGCTTTGATCTTCGGGAGTGACGCGGATTTGTTGCTACTTGTCCGCTATAAATTACCGGCGAATATTGAGCATCGTTAGTGCCCGGTTTCCCGGCCGACAAAAACCCCCATTCCGGCAACGGGCGCACTTTCAGGGGGGGCGACTCGATAATTCGAGACGCGCATCGTTTAGCTTATTTACGATATGCGCGCCGATTGCAATAACAGAGAAAGAGAGAATGCGCCAGACCAAAGCAGTGCCGTGTTTAACGTCGAGTTCTCATCGCGAAACTACTTAAACACAAATTGACGAGAAGTTACTTGACTGCGGAATTTATGTCCTCCGTGCGAGCGTAATCGAATACAACAGAACCTACTCGCAAGGACCCGGTTTCTATTTTCAGACTCGGAATATTAAACTAGTAAACCTAATGCGTCTCCACGTCTTAAATAATAATTTGAATCCTCTTCCCACATGCGAAAACTGCCGCCAACAATTAACAGTCTAGAAGATAAACCAAACAATACCAAAAACTCTAAACAACACACAGTGGAAAAGACTTTATGACAATAAGATCCTTTTGAGAAAACGTGATAAGATTTTTGTGCAAATATTGAAACAACTGGTGCATTAAAGAACATGCAATCTACTTTTCAAATTGTCGTTAATGTAGATGCGATTAAAATTAAATAAATAAACAAACCTACAACTGCAAGAATACTCAAAGGAAACATAAAAGAAATGTTCATAAATTAGAAGTCGGTTGAATTACACTTCCAGACCACGTGTAACGCTCTATCGCGACGTGATTGTGATTACTCGACAATCGCGGCGAAACGAGGAAAACTCCGCCGTCCAAAGACGGCGAAGACACTTGTTAAACTGATAATCGGTGTGTGTAAAATAAACCTGCACACTCGCAGCCTGCATCCTTAATATTGTTTACCCGCAGCGGGTTCTATGTTTGCACAGGCGATCGAGATATTGCAATCTGCGATAAGTATCTATCCGAGTCGAAGAAAGTGGTACGTCGCCGGTGAATTATGTACTCGCCCGGCGGAATTCAGCGCTCGCATTAATCACTGATCCCAGCACGAAATTAATTACAAAAAAATGGCAAAAAATCGAAATTCCACTCGCGACATAAAACTCGAATTCCGAGTGGAATAAAAGTTGTGAGTAAGGCTCGATTGGAGTGGACTTAAAAGCACGTGTTGACGGAACCCGCAGTTGCAGGAGCGATAAGATCGCAATTAGTATGCGACAGCGGCCAATTGCGGGCGGAGATTGTATTAATTCGCCGATCGGTGCGTTATCGAATTCAAGTATCGATAGTGGAGAGCTTTGTTCGGCCCTCGCGCGAGATAAATCTCGATCCGGCCATTTCTCTGCGATGCACATTAGCATTTTAAATTCAATCGGTACATAGGCGCCCTTGAACAATAATGGACACGCTACTCCCGCTCTCTCCTCTCTTCCTCCTCTCTCCCAACGAGTCTCGCCGTCCTCTCCTCTCTGTTCGCTAGCTGCCAACCGCTCGCTCTTTCACCGCGGCCTAGCTGTAAATCCAGTTATATCATCCCTCGACTTTGTAATCAGCTGTAGGAGAAGGTGACTTGCACGCTCACTCCTTAATAAATCAACTGTCACCTTTAGCCGGCTTTTTGCTACCCGCTCGTCGCTCGCGCGCCTTCACTAGCGCGCACTGCTCATGGCAAATTTCATTAAAACTTGATCTCTCGGCCGGCCGATGCCACTTGAGCCTCTCGAGCGCTCCACTGGAGAGTTTAGAGCCGCTCGAGAGTCCGCGAGGGAAGAGTATGTACTGGAAAATGGTCTAATTGGAAGGTACTCTTGTGCGTCACCCTATTTATTTCCACGCGTTTTACTTCCTGCGCTCTTTTAAACTTTGTACTTTCTCCCAGGCAAGAAAATGATGATAGTCAAGGAGATGCGGTGTCGGCCGCGTCCCAACCAAAATTATGAGTATGATATTACGACAGGATGCTCCAATTTCGACCGAGCGAGAGTGAGGACTCCGGCGATAGTCTTTACAGCCTTGTACGTTATTACTATTGAAGCCAGGTAGTGCAAAAAGAAGAGCCGGAGAGTTCTTCCCAGGATCCTTTCTTTAACTAGTCTCACTTCAACTGAGTAGAAGTAAAGAGTAAACAACACTGATTGTAGTATTCTACGATATTAAACTGGTGTTGTGCAAGAAGAAGTAATAATGCGAAGGACGAAAGTAGAGGTCGGTGAGGAAGAACGGAGAAAAATAAGTACTCGAAAAGTAAACGCTTTTACTGATTTCACTGATTGCAGCTCGCGGCCTTCGAAACTAGAAGACATTGCAGTCGGACACGTAGACCTGGTAGAGGTAGATCCTGTACCGGCCAGTTTCGAAGGCACCGGCGATCTAAGAATGAAATGTCAGTAAGGTCAGGGTCGCCTAGGAACGAGGAATCGCAGCGGTGGATGGCGGTCTGGAGCAATAATTACTGAAAAGCATCTCGGCAATTCGCAACGTACGCGACTGCAATATCAAGAGGTTCGGCTCGAGTTTACGCGGAGATCTGCCTCGGCGCGGTGCGGCCGGCTGGAAATACAACTTGGGTACTTGGCTTACTCTCCGGTACTTTCGCATTAACCCATTAATGATCGAGTAACGTCTCTTAACGAGCGCAAAAGTAATACTGGCGGTGCGTTAAACGCTTATTCCATCGGAGGAAGAAAGAGGGGGGAAAAATTATACAGCGCTTTCGTGAAATTGCTTTTTATAACTGGGATGGCAAGCTGCAGAGTGCATGCAAATTGTTTCGTAATAGAAAGCGAGCGGGGAAACATTGCAAGAGTTATTGTTGCGTTTGTGTAATATTAAAACAAAATTTGATCGTAAATTTTTTTGATAACAATCGAGAAAGTATGGTGTGAATGGTAGAATGACGGTTTCTCGACCATTGATTCTTTCAAAAATATCAGCTTTACGTCTGTAATTTGCCAATGATGAAGAATTCAGCGCAGTTGGAGAAACTTCCAACAAGAGTCGTTCAGAGACCATCACCCTGTCGCACCAATGAGATTTAGGCGATTCAATCGCAAAATGAAGAAAACATCTTAAAGAGCGTTCATAAAAGAACTTTTTAAAGAGGTCTTTCCGACTGCCGCACTATCCAGGAACGTTTCAGAATGAAGCATACATATAAAGTCCACCTGTGTACCAACAGTAAAGTACCGATTCTGCTTTCATGGCGGTTGCAGTCCTCCATGCAGTCTCGCATTGGATAGCGGGCGTTACTTTAATGATATGCGAGAGAGGCTCAATGCGAAAAAATGTAGCCACCATTGTCAGTGCTCGTCGCGCGACCTTCTGGCAGTAATTATCGCCGCGAGGAGATCGTAAACGCCGCGGCAAGGCAAGCTCGTTTGCATAGTGAATGCAAAGATAAGATTATTGTTGTATAATGCTTATCAGCCGGCGAGGAAATTTAGAAAGCCGGGCAAACACGCGCTAGGCTGCTAGTTAAACGCGCGACGGAAAAACGTCCGCAAAACCGAATCCGTTTAAACTATATTAAACTACTTCGACCGATTTCATGTACAAGCTGAACTTTATTATGAAATGTCAGAGCATGAGTATCAAAATGGCTAGGAAACCGGACTAAACCGACCTTTAATTTATTGTACAACTTGGCGCTTTTGGATCAGAAAAAATGCGAAAACATAAGTTTCCAGAAACTGTAGTGATTGGCTGATTTGGAGAATTCTACTTAGCAGTCCGGGCTTGAAAGGCCCAGATTGTGCATTATAAAATCTGTTTAGTGTAGCAACCTGGTCTTTGTACCCTCCGTTAAGTATTCTTACTAGTAAACAAGCCAATTTGTTTTTCAGCAGAAAAGCGTATACAGGGACAATATTAGACAATCGCCTAGGCCCCCTACTTAGGGCGGGGGCCCAGCTTGATATAACTACAAAATTAAACGCTAGTGGATTGACGTGCGGCCGAAGGATCTTCCAAAACCCAAGGGTCATAGAATCAAAGCTCTAAGAAAATGATTAAATGATTTTAAAAAGGCCCCAAATTATCTTCTGTCTAGAAGACCTAATGATCGGGACGCGCCAGCGATTGTACACAAACGACTCTGGAATCCAACAATATTATAAGCCGCGCTACTTTGTCCACCGAAAACTCGCACGGGCGGGCTTTCGGGCTTGACTGCAACTGGGTCGAGCACAAAAGAGTGTGGGGCCGCAGGCTGTTTTGCAATTTTTTCGGCGAGCCATCGCCGCCATCGCCGCCGCCGCCAGATTTCGAGATGTTTCTCCGGGCACGGCCGTAAGACGGGAGGTAGACACACCAGAGTCCGAAGGAGTAGGCGTCGAGAGCGAGTTCGATTCCTCGACTGTTTGCGCGCACGAAGCATCCGTAATTAATTTTCACACCCACGGGCGCACTTTTACGACGCCGGGATCATAAAGCCCGATATCCAGCAAAAAGGGGCAACCTCGAAGAATTCGTATATAATTATCATAATTGAACCGGTTTCCATTATCTGCCTTGACGAGTGAGCGAGAAAGGGGTACACTGTTTCCTCCAAAGCGGCCAAGTATCGGCGCGCACCGGCTTCCGGAACTCGCGATAAACAGTTACGCAAGAAATTGTTTGAATTTTCAGTATCACCCGTGATTGATTACGCGCGTGCTCAAGAGAATCGGCAACTGAGCTCCATCCACAGGGGGAATTGCCGAACCTCTTTGCTCGTATTCGCCCGAACAATTAAAACAATTCCGAACTATTAAAAATGTATATGTTTTCCACAAAGTTATTCATCTATGACGTTCGGCAAGTTCTTGGGAAATTCGACTTGACGTTTATTGTGTTGCAAGTTGGGTTAATTACCCGAATGCTTTAAAAGAGACTTCCATTATCCGGAGCGGCGGCGAACTATCGGCGCACGTGCCAAGTGCATTTTTCGTGCCGGTTATTCAGCGCAGTCAAGGTTCGCCGTCCGTCGGCGGCGCCGAGGGAGGCAGAGGGCGGCTGCGCGAAAGATTCACAGATAAGAGGATCGAACAAATGTTTAAGTGTCTCGTTCGTGTAAGCAAACTATTGTGCAACTATCCGCGGCGCACTGCCGAGTGCTATATAATCCTTACTGTTTTCGTGACAAAGTTGCCAATGCTACGTTTCGCTATATTTACGATTCCCCACCACCGTCGGCCTCCTCCTCCTATACACACACCTATGCCCGTCGAGTATCGCATCCTCAGGTGTCAGAAGCCAACGCAGCTCGATTTATTCGACTCGCGTTAAAAGACCGCGACGCCGCCAGCTTTTTCCCCTACAAAACACGAAACAAACAACAGCGAAATCCGAGTGCGGACCGTTTCGAAAATAATGCAGGTATACTGGGTCACCTTAAAATCCGGCCTTCCAAGTGTCGACAGGGCGATTTAAAGTCCACTAACTCCGCACACTTTATCCGCACTGCTGTCTACTAGATAAACTGCACACTGGCCGCTTCACGCCCTCGTCGCACTTGGTACTTGATATAACCCGATACTTTTCGGAGCATCCTAGTTCCCCCGGCGATACTTGACGCACCACTCGACTCTCTAGCCGTGGCGCGCGAAAGGGCTCGGCCGAGCCAGTCGGCACTCGAAAGAGGCTGGTTCAGCTTGCGGCCGACTAACTAGGTTGCACAGGCCCCATTCGCATGTTAATGCGGCTCGAGGGAAACATAGAAAATGAAAAGCAATTGTCCTCTCCGATGGCGAATGCTAAGCAGCCGCGCGCAGAATCACGCTCTCAAGGCGTATGCTCTCTTCTCCGTCGGTTGGCGCAACACACGTAGAATAACATCGCCGGCGTATTCGTAGGAAAACTGCACTCGATGCACGGCCTTGGCTCCTCGCGAACTAGTTCCTCCATTGTCGTCGGCCGGCGAGGACGATCGCCTCGAAATCCCGCCCCACTAGATATTCTTTTTAAGCCAATTCTACACGTATTCTTAACTAGCCGGATTAAGATGAATTGAGGGCGCTCAAGGTGAACGCCAGCTGATTCCTATCACAGGGGAGGAGGAGGCGTCGCGCGAACATCACTGAAAATCCACGACAGCCGATACACGCTCTTCCCACTCGGTCGGCACGTGCAGTGCCCTTATGCCGGTATTCAAGCGTAGCAGAGGAACTGTCGCTTCTTCACTGAAAATCGAGCCTTTCAGCGAGCTGGCAGCGCAGGTAGATTAATCTCTGTCCAGCGGGCACTGCTGAGAGGAGAGCTGCCCAGTACCTCACTGGAAGGGCTGCCGCAGGCTCCGATACACATTATTGCATCCTCGAACTATATTACAAGAATAGCACGGGTCCGACGTGCCGGCGCGACCTACAAACAACCCTAGCACGTGCAAGTAAGCCAGAGAAGGGTGGGGGAGACGTGATAGTGCGGCGTGCATGCTCTCGTCGGCAAGAAGCGCAATTGGGAAAGCAGAAAAAATTCAGGCGTGTGTTGTTCAGGCGTGTGTACGGCTCCTACCTTTCAAGTGCAAACGACAACAAACCGTCCCGTAACACCCCGCACCGTCCTTCTGCGTCGGCTGCCGGCGCACGACTGTGGATAATTCGCGGTCGCGACCGGCCTAGATATATACGGGCTATTTTTAGCCTCTGCCGTCACCGGACTGCGCCCCGATTGGCCGGTGGTGGCGTGACCGAGCTGTGGGATTGGCCGAGCTGGCGAATGCGGCGCGCGAGTGTACGCGCGCGGGCCTCCCGTACGACTGGACTGGGTGCGACTCGCGTGCACGACATTTGTTGACATGAAACTGTCAAGGAGTACGCGCTCCCTTAATACGCCGGCATTCGATTGGCGTGCGCGGCTCCGACGGTAATATTACACTCAACCCTCTTGTAACACGGTTCATTCGCTCCGTTTTATCCCGAAATCCTGTTACCAAAAATCGAAAATTAATAAAATTAATAGAAATCAATAGGGGGCCAATCGCATTCTTTACAATGCGTCATATCAAACCCTGTTTTTTATTATAAGAATAATGAACGTACCATCCTTTCATGCGCATGCTTCCTTTCCCCCTTCTTCCTCAGCTTTCTTTTATCCCATCCCACCAGTATTGGAGAACCCACATGATGATTCTGAATGGTTCCTGTAACGAGAGAATTTGGTGAACGCATGCTAGATAGTGGTAGTTGCAGTCAAGACGCGCCTTTCCCGTGCGTCCTGCTATGCTAATCCGAGTTGCGTTACGGGTGTCTTTGGAAAGGAAAGGATCACAGCATAGATAGGGATCTGTTCCAGGAGACGGCGGCGAGCGCTGGCGGCGGCGCAGTTAATTCGAAAATAAGTGGAGCGGCCCTCGCCGTGGCGAGCGGACTCGCGCGCGCGCAGGTGAATACAGTCCGCTCCTCTCTCGAGCGTGCTAGGTGGGTGGGCGAGATTTATGGAGAATAGAAGCGAGCCTAATGGACGATTATTAAGACGCCGAGCGCGGCGCGGCGCGCTATTAATTTGCGCGCGGAGCTTTCGAAAAGCCTTGAAGCCGGGCGGCCGTGTGCCTCTCCTATTCTCGCTTCCATGAAATGATGCGATTTCCCGGCAAACGGCATTATATGAAAATCGCAATCTAAAATTAGTCACAGCCGATTACTGGGCGCGCATAGGAGAGGCTGCGCTGCTGCCTCGGGAAAAGTAGCCGGCTGGGTATAGTCATGCTTTTTCGATCTCTATCTCGACAGGTTGACTTCCACGCGATGATGGAGATATGCAAAGTGAATCGGAACCAATGCAATAATGAACGCGAGGGATAATGTGTGAGGTTGCCGCGTTCAATCATCCGGCGGATTTCTGCGTTCTTAGTCATTCGTCGCCGCTTCGCCGCGGATTCGTGTTTCATCATTCACCTAGTACAATTAGACGAATTGTCGTTAAATCACTTCGTCGGTGATTGAGGGTGGAGGACAAGCGCACACACGGCTGCGGCTGCCGCGCTAAGTTCGCCGTCGGCTGCGGCCGCCCAGCGATTCTGTCACTCGCAAATATAGTCGCCGAAAGTGACGTGCGCGTTAGAACACGTGAGGTATTCAATCGCATCGGTAATATCAATCTGCGGGGAAAAATCTACTTTCGAATTGTACACGTATTTAGCCACGCATGCGGGTGTTCCCGCGGTATCGATTCCAACGACGTCTATCGCCAAGTGATTAAAGGTTTTTCGGAAAAAATGGCGATGCCCACGGTGCGGGACGATGTTTCGGGATAGCTTTAAATACTACAAAAGTCGATGTCCCCCGCCTGACTTGAAAGATGTGATCGACTTGAGGAAACCGGACTACGCGAAAGTGAGTAATAATGAACTTCGTATTCAATGTTCAAAGCTTTAGCAGATCTCAATGACTTTTAGGTTACCAGTTTAAAGGGAAACTTATCGGACGAAATATGTGAGAGTGCGTTCGGCCTGCGGCCGGTGAGGGACTGGAAGATCTATGAATTCATCGATGTCCCAGGTAAAATACATCGCACCTTGCACGTATTTTTCCGGACACTTAAATGTAAACATGTTGCAGGTCTTATATTCATTCGGAATCCCTTTACTCCCAATGGCCAGAAATACTGGATTATAAAGTGTCTGAAAGACTATGCGCGAAAACCGAATAAACTCAATTTAGACATTCACAATACACTGACTGACGATGCCGTTTGGTGGGACGTATGTTTTTGGTAGGTGTACGATTTTAGTGATGAACAATTATTATTTATAAATATGCAACATGTGCCATTGGATTATCAAAATAGCGTGCTTCATACATGCCTTCATAATTATATAATAATTATTTATGCAGTGGCAAGAAGGAGGGAAAGGCTTTGATACCCCAATTAAGATGGACCACACTGGGCTACCATCACAATTGGGATACAAAAGTATATTCGGAAGACAACAAGACAGAAATGCCAACTGAAGTATCAATTTTAACAGAGCATATGGCCAAAGCATTAGGTTTTCAACAGTATAAAGCAGAAGCTGCTATTGTTAACTACTACAGAATGAATTCAACACTAGCTGGGCATACTGACCATTCAGAAGTTAATCTGGAAGCACCTCTATTCTCCATCAGTTTCGGGCAAACAGCTGTATTCTTAATCGGGGGTGTCAGGCAAGAAGATCCGGCACACGCTATGTTTTTGAGAAGTGGAGATATAGTTGTCATGTCTGGAAACTCACGTTTGCGGTACCATGGTGTTCCAAAAATACTATCAGAAGAAACTCTTCCTTGGGACAGTGAGAAATCTGATAATGAAGATGAAGAATTGCTGGACCAAGTTGACTGGAAGAAGGCAAAGGCGTACATTTCTGATGCCAGGATCAATATGAACATTAGACAAGTTTTAAAATGTGGACAGTTGTCTTTATATTAAAATGCTGTACAAAGTATTTTTGTAAAGTATACTTATAAGAAATTTATATCAAGAGTCTTCCTTTCATGGACACGAAACCTTGTTCCTCTTTGCTTCTAAAGCTAAGGTTCACTTGTGCCTGTGATTGTCATATTGTGTTATCCTACGAGCTAAGCTTTATGGACGACCATTATCTGGGAAAGTCCTGGAATGTCTTCTGCGGTGCTTTGAGAATGTTAGTGCGAAATACATTTGAGACATTGAGAAAGTCCCACGCAATTGTCGACATCATTAGCAAGAAGTTTTGTGGTATTGGAATTTGAGACTGTCCCGCCGGCGATTTTATGATGGATTTGTCGCCTGATACATTCGAGGTAGGACATTGTGAGGATGTGGTGTTTGTGCATGGCTTGATTAGGATATCAATTGCATCGTGAATTGCCTTATCGAGGATATAATCGTTTGATACATTTCCCGAGTCTGTCATACTTCTCTCTCGCTGAAGGCAGTTCACTGAAATGAAAGGACAGATTCGTACCGCAAAATACAAGGAGAACCCTAAATAAACCAGAAGCTGCATATTCATAATTACCTAGCCCAATAATTCGAAGCGTGAGAACCGAGTGGGATTTACTGTGACGGAAAGCTGTTCATTTTCACTTTTCAGGGACTCCGGTTACCAACACTTCGCACAAGCAATATGACAGCACGAATGTTACTGAACGTTACCTTTGAACAAAGCACGTGTGTTTTTTTAGTTCAACTACTCGATGCGCGATTGTCACCAACAATTTCGTGAACATAGCAAAATAGAAGTTGCATCGATCCACTCTGAATCGAATATTCCTTGATTTATATTCAGTTTTCTTTCACATTCATTCAAAACTTACAAAGCAAATATGAAATTTGGAGGGAAATGGGAATGGACAAAGTCCACCGTTCAAAATGAAGCGCCACCGGAGCGGAGTGTGCCTCTCCCCACAAAATTTCCGGTCCCGCGTGTCAGCTGATCAATCTCGTTCCTGTCTGCTCGATAGTACTTGTTACGATGTCTGGGAAAGACAAACTCGCTATTTTCCCCTCCAGGGGGTGAGTATTTTAATTTTATCCATGGAAATACTTCCCTTGCTATTGCCCGATCGCTTCCTGTATTTTTTTCGCATATTTTTACTTCCCTGGGGGGATTTTTCGCGCTCGACGTAAAATGGGTGTAACCCTATCTCAAGTTGTTTTAAGCTTTCAAAGGCTATTGTCAAGTATTTTTTAACGGTGTTCGGGCAGAAGCACCTGTTACCACATAATATAAATATTCTGCAATCATAGTATCGGGTTGTCAGGGTCCCGTACCTTTAAGTCAGTTTCGTAAACCCAAGAAAATGTAGAGTGACAGCGTACTCCGTTAAATCGATGTATCTTCTCTCTACGTATTAATACGCTAATATTAACATAAGTTAACTAAAAGGGGTATTTTTTCTCTTTTCGCAGGGCGCAGATGTTGATGAAATCCCGTTTAGCTGGCGCAACTAAGGGACATGGTTTGTTAAAGAAGAAAGCAGACGCATTGCAAATGCGTTTCAGGCTTATCTTGGGCAAAATCATTGAGGTACACATAATTATCATATTGTGCTTCATTCTGTGATTAATATTAGTTACATCACTAACTAGCACAATTTTTAGACCAAAACTCTTATGGGAGAAGTGATGAAAGAAGCTGCATTCTCCCTTGCCGAGGCCAAATTTGCCACAGGAGACTTCAATCAGGTGGTCCTGCAAAATGTGACAAAGGCACAAATTAAGATTCGGTCCAAGAAGGACAATGTTGCTGGTGTTAATTTACCAGTATTCGAGTCGTATCAGGATGGTTCTGATACATATGAGCTGGCTGGGTTAGCCAGGGGAGGTCAACAATTGGCCAAGCTGAAGAAGAATTATCAGCGAGCAGTAAAACTGCTGGTTGAGCTTGCATCTCTTCAAACAAGCTTCGTAACTTTGGATGAGGTTATCAAGATCACTAATCGCCGTGTTAATGCCATTGAGCACGTCATCATCCCAAGAATCGAGAGAACTCTTGCCTACATTATTTCTGAACTGGATGAGTTGGAAAGAGAAGAGTTCTATCGGCTAAAGAAGATCCAAGATAAGAAGAAGATTGCCAAGGCCAAGGTAAAATACCACAGCTGGCTGTAACTATACCAGAATTTGTTTCCAAGTTCCACTGGTCTATTTCCCATTGTCTTTCAGGTGGAAGCAGCTAGAGCCGCGATGAGAGCAGCAGGAACGGATTACGAAGCTGCGAATATGTTGGATGAGGGCGATGATGATCTCTTGTTCTAATGGAGTTGTACATAGCTTATTCCTATATGTAAAAGTATTACAAAATATGTTTCCAATTTGAATGAGAGTGGAAAAGAGTGTGAAGGCTACACTTGGTTGACCCAAGAGATGAGAATTAATACTGTTTTAGCGAATCGTGTCTGTATGTGATGTTAAAACGCAAATCTAAAGTTGTAATCTGCCAAGCCTTGGTCACGAAGAGTCATCCGGCTTTAATTATTTTGTCGCACATACCATTAAACAAAAAAACCGCCTAGTTTACGTACGAAAATTACTAACACTAATGTTACCGGAATTGCTAACATATTCAAACTGATCGTACACAATAGTATTCCAATTGCAGTGTGACGATTTTGAAAATGTCGGGAATTCCTTTCATCGATTGCATAACACTACCCCGCCTTTAGCCGCAGGTGTTACTGTTTAAGGATATTCCACGTATACTTATTGTTACGATATTACCGCGAATATTGTATATTCTTAAACGCCAAGATTGTTGTATTGGAATCGCTGCCTATGGAAGGGACATTGAAGGAATACTATAGTAAGAAGTTGAGAATAAATATGTATATATCTGTAGATAAAACTCATTCTGAAATTCTTGTCCGTCCTCGACCATGCTTTTGCGTGTATTGCATGATTTATTTCAAGTAGAATCCGCTGATTCGTGTGGCTCGCAATGATTTATGGATCCTTTCTGCAGATTTCAGCAGGATACATTCTCATGGTATGTTACGAGTTTCTTGAACTAGGTCAATCAATATATGGACCTTTTCCCATATGAGTCGACTCACCCTACTAAGGGCAGTGCGCGCGTGGAAAATTCTTTCAGTGCGCGGAAAATTCGTGCCGTGACCACCCCAAAGATGTCGTCCGATCGTCTAATAAGTGTGGATCTCACCGAAGATCGCTTTGGCGAGGCGATTGAGCATTTAAAATGGAACTTCTTCGCGGACGAACCGCTCAATCGTGGGGTGGGACTCTGCGACAAAGGGGATTCCCAATACGAACTCGAGAGACATTGTATGCAGACGATGAAGCAAGGATTCTCCCGAATGTTGGTGGATGAGTACGATGGAACGGTAAGCAAGGACCCAAGAAACGGCCTAAATATTAGTAACAGATTTAATTTATTATTCCTCTTAGTGGACGTAGCACTTTTATTAATATATACGTATATATCTAACTCTTCGTATAATTAATTACTACAATTAACATATTTATAATAAATTTGATTACGAAAATATTCCATTAGATAGCGGGAGTGGCTATAAATGGGATTATGAAAAAGGGCGAGCAAGCGGAAGCAAAACGGCGTCTCGAAGAACTCGACAATGAGAAGTTTAAAATCATCTTCGGGCTCCTCTACAAACTCAACGACAAAATTGATCTCTTTGCCAAATACAACGTGGAGGATCTATTCGAATGTCGAATCCTGAGTGTCGATGAGAAATATCGCGGAAGAGGTTTGGCGAATATCTTGATGGGAGACAGTATTGAGGTCGCATCAAATTATGGATTCAAGGTGAGCCGTGTCTGCAGCCCTCCAAAGATTTTGTACGATCGTACCAAGTAAATGGGAACTCAACGTGCACCTGATATGTTTCGTGTTCACATATGCGCGAATCTATGTGTTTCTTCGTATTTAAAGCATGTGTGTTAATCGGTCGAGCAATACTTCTCGGATTCAGCCGGTATACTGGATTCAAAACGTATATGTTCCAAATATGTTTCCCTACTGCCTATATGGTCTTGAAAAAGTTTAGGATTACTCGATCATATATATAATGGATAATTGAGAAATTTTCCAGCAGTCACACCGAAATATTCAAACAATTAAAACTTGATATTGATATTGATATTGTCTTGCTAAGAACGATGAGAGACAATTACCCGACGAAGATGCTTGTTCAGCAAAAAAGAGTATCGGAAAACTTCACCCCCATTTTTGTTTCAGCATGCTCGTCAATTAAAATGCATGGGATGATTTTCATTTACCAAGATGTAATAGAAATAACGCACTCCTTCCTTTGTAAGAAGGAACTCTTGCACGCAAACCCTTCTGTGTGAGATGTGAGATCTATTCGTCAGTACGCGCATGGCACTGCTTAAAGGATTAATCATAAGACCACCGGATACAAGATTGCCAATTTGCAGGTGTTCAAAGCCGACGCGACTGGCATGTTTTCGCAGAAGGTTTGCTTAAAGCACGGATTTCACGCGGAAGCTGAAATTCCGTACTCCGAGGTCGACGAGTCGATCAGACCGGGCCCTCCTCACGAGGCCCTTAAACTGATGGTGAAAATACTTGATGTATATCATTAAACTTGACTACTCGGTGTGCACTACTTGCAAACGTTTAATCAACAGAATCAAAATCGCGAAAGACCAGTAGATAACTTATGTGTGTCGTTGTGTGACAATAACAGTTCTCTAATGTATGATCGTCGTAATGAGGCATCTAAGAATTAGCTGTGTACGGAAGAAAATCGGCCCGAAATCTTCATTTAAAGATACGTGTTACGTGTATAGTTGTGCAAGATATCAGATACCGGCCGTCGTCGGTGTTTCGCACGGGTCTCGTCGTTAAACAGACAAACAAGCACACAGGAAAAGCGTAAAAGAATTTTACAACCGGAAGCCTGCGGGAATAGCTGGCCAATTAATTGAGCGATACCACTTGAACTGCTACCTTCGCATTCAGTTAATAAGTATGATCTGTGCTCTAAGTGGCGAAAGCATGGAGTTACAAAGGAAAGTACACGTCAAATGTTATAGTTTGACATTTGTTGATCCTCCTAAAGAATCTGCAGTTTGCTGATGGTATATCCAGAATGTTTAAACTATACTGTATACGAATAGCTATGGCAAGTTACTTGTTGCACGCATCGAATTCTCGTTACAGCCATCAGGAGAGCGCAGGATATACGCATTATTTTTTAATCTATATACTTTAATGTATATGACTGTTTGCGAAAAGATAAAGATTTTAATCATGACCGCAAAGATGACTAAATGCAGGCCCGAACGAGCAAATGAAACCACAAGAAATGATATTTTTGTTGGTGACGCGTGTTACACGAGTATATATTGCAAGTTATTTTGTAAAAGGATTATTCGCCAAATAAAATATTACAGTTTCTAATGAACTGCAAGTTTTATTGTGAACCCTTCCCATGCCAAGATAACATTCCGATTTTTTAATTAACGATAAGAGTTATACAATTAGTATGTAATATATACCTGAAACTGTTAAAGTTTACTATTCTTAAAATCTAGTAAACAATAATGAAACATGGAATGGGCAATTGATAGTACACGCAACTCAAGATATCTTAAAATATGTGTATATCCGCTTCATTTTCGTGAAACAATAATACGACCTTTATTCACTCATTCAACATATAAATATAAAATTCAATTGTATTTAACAATACATTCTTCATAGAAATTATATACTTTAGAGGAATGCAGTCTTTCAACAAGAGTTAAATACCAATCGCGAGATCTAGAAGTTGACTTGCGGCCTGAAATGCTTCTGCATTTTATTAGCTTTGAATTGCAATTGTGTGGAATATTTCGCCTGTATTCTCTGCATATACTTTATGTCTCTAGCTTTCTTAACTACAGCCTCCTTTTGTGTTTCTGTCCAGCCAAGTGCTCTGTACTGCAACAGAACCTTCCGAAGTTTTTCACTCTTTGGAATAGCCAAAGCTCTGTTCGGATTAAGGCTTTGTTTGTAATATCTCATCAGAGATCTATGACCAACAACACTTCCGGATGGTAGGACTAATTGGTAGTCACTGTCATCTAACTCTGGTATTTCTACTTCCGAATCTGGATCCCCATTCTCACCATCTGGGTAGCTCGAAGAGTAATCATAGAAATCAGTATATTCCACGAGAGCCTCTCCCTCGTGTAACATCTTGCAATGGCCTTTGTCGGTCATGTGTGCTCTTGCAGCATCAGCACTCTGGAATGCTCTTCCTGTAATAAGTTCATGATTAATGTTTTGTCAATATTTTAAGTTAAAAACTATCTGTTGTGCTACAAACCAGAGTCATTGCACCAAATGCACATGTAGCCTGCAAAGATCTTCTCGCCCAAGTATACCAATAAGCCCCTTATGTCTATACAGTATTCAGGATCTGGTATAAAGAATGAATGTGCGACAGTCATGTGTTTCAGATTCCGTGTCATAGATTTGCTGTGGTGATTGCAGAATAAACAGTCATTGTTTTTAACTGGGTTTTCTGTGTCTTCGATCCACTGGTCAGAATCAACAGACTCGACATCTGAATCCATCTCCTCATCATCCTCATGCTTCTTGCTATTACTACCGAAATCCGGGTCAGCAATGCTTCTTCCGATAAGAGGATTCGTAGCTAATACGTGTTCACTGTTATGTGATACTTCCTGCAATGATTCCGAAGAACTGCTTTCCTCCATCGCATTCTGCTTAGCAGTCTTTTCCTTGTGTTTCTTGGACAACATGTGATTGTCGTATTGGTTTTTCGTGCTGAACGTCTTGCGACATGTCTTGCAACTGATACTTTTCTCCGCTTCCAGTTGGTCGTTCTTCGTTCTCAAAGCAATTACCCTTTTCTGGAAATCTTCGACAGTGACCGGTGGCAATTCGGCAACTTTCCGTTTCAAATTGTACCTGTGCCAGTCGGACTTGTAGTGTTGCCTTTGAACTTCTAAGTCTCGGAAGCCCACTCGGCACGATATGCAGGTGAATGGCGAAGTCATTTTGCTTCGAAATGTCTTTATTTCGATGTAGAAGAGTACTTTGTTTTCACAACGCGGGAACTGTTTCCTCGTGCGGAAGCGTGTTTTGCAATAAATAAAGGAATTTTCTTGCTAATTCACCGTAAAACGAGACGCGAACGGTGCTGGTTAGCATCACGTGCGCAGTTGCTTTTGCATTAACAAAGGTTAGGTGGATGATGATCCACACCGCACTGATCCAGGATCCACACATGCACTCTTGCGCCACCGAAGTACCGGATTGAGAGTACGTATATATATATATTTTTTTAATAATGTGTCAGTGCCAGCACAGTATACATATTAAATCCACTTACAATACAGATACTCGCGTCGTTGATAACATTACACAGGCATTTTTGTATTAATTATCGGAGTAAATCGAATATGCTTAATATATTTGATCATGCCGTGCAAACAAAGTAATAAAAATAACAAAATTCCATTATTACAATATGCAGTATTCTAAGAACAATGGTAAACTATATGTAGACCGTCCCTTCATTTTCCTATTTCCTAATACATGCAAAATAGATTATAATTTCTATTGTTTTAAAATATGAACCGCGATTTGGTGCTCAAGCACTGCGTTTTTAATCAAAACTTTCTTATACGATGATTGGTTAACACTATTTACAGCGACAAGCCTTTTCATTAGTACTTTAATCACTGACGCAAATGCCTGATATTAAGAAACATATATTTCTGAAGAATGTTTTTTGGGAGCATAAGGTGAATTGGCCAATGTACGATATATCCAAATAATTACAAAGAATGATGCAGCAGAGTGTTGTACGCCTCGATCTTACCAAAGGTTCCTCAACGAAAACGAAGCCAAAAAACAATCGGATTTTTCACTGTCGGTCCAATGGCTAAAGCAGACGCAGGCATTTTAAAAGAAAACTTTTATCGCGCCATGTAAACTCCAAGCGATATCCAAGCAGGCGCCGTAATCCTCGCGGACGTTACTGACATTGATATGGAAGTCACGTGACACACATGGTTTGGTTAAAAAAAGTGGTCGGTCGAGCTGGGAATACGAGCGAATGAGAGCGAAGGGGGGGCATCGGCGGTTGGGCGGTGGGGTGCGAGAGAGGGCAACATCCCGGGGAAACTTGGCTGGGGTTTACGCTCCTGGTCGAGCTGGTTGTCGGTCCGCAGTTGAATTCAGGCAGTAGCAGTCTCGTAAGCCGGAAGGTTTCGTCGTGTGCACGTCGTGTCGTGGTCGCGCAAGCGGAAAAGCCGAGGATAATATCCACGCATAGCTAACTAATCAGGAGGCATCGGCAGGCAAGCGCAGAGGCAATTCGCATCCAGGCAGCATCCAGCGCGAGCGAGCCAGCGAAAGTGCAAGCGGGAGAGAGAGAGAGAGAGAGAGAGAGAGGAAGAGTCAGCGTAAGCGCGTCGGCACACGGTGGTCAGGTCGACTCGGGGCGAGCCGTCTCTCGACGAGTGGACTTCCGTAGGCGACATCGAGCGACAGGGGCAAAACGAGCCACTGGCCAGCACCAGCCGAGCAGGCGAACCATCTGTCTCGTAACTCCCGCGAGCGCCCGTTCCATTTTCACGCTAACAGGCGGCCGTCCAGCAGGGCGATACCATTTTATATGACTTTTCTTCGACGTCAAGGTGAGTACGACCGGGCGAGAGCCCGTCCTTTCCGCCACGCAACGTGCCAACCGCCTCTCCTATCCTACTTACTCTCGCCACTTTGCAAACCTAATTTTAGCCACCAGCCATTTTGGACACGAGGAGAACGTGTGTGTCCCGTGTGCGGCCCCGCTCCTGCTCTACACCTTCCCGAACCCGAAGAGATTACCATTCCCTCGTGTCGTCCACCATGCGCCGTTACACCTATATTCCGCCCGGTTTCGCCTACACTCCCCACGTCCAGAACTTTCTTTCGCTCTCATCTTTCTGTGAATCATCGCCCTTTCTCGCCCTCCCATCGGCCCCTCTTTTCCCTACTGCTAATGTACATCACGTATAGTAGTCGTATACCACACTGCATTTCCCTTCTTCCCTTTCACCGATCTTCTCTCCCTCGCACTCCCCGTCGCCCGAGTATTCTCTCTCGCTTTCCGCCCCGCCGCCCGTGGCACGCACACGGCCACCTCGTGGCTTCTATTTCCGCAACGTAACGGTGGCTCGATGAAATTTCGTGAAATTATTGAAGCACACCGTGACTGGCCGGTTCGCCGCTCGTGGCGGCCGATCACGTGGTTGGGCGCCGGAGCTCCTAATATCTATGTGTCTGCGTCTCCGACCGTCTCTTCTCTACTCTTCTGTAAATGTTAACAGCCTGCAGGGCGCCGAGGGGCCGGCGGGGCCCATCAAGAGTAATTGATGACCAAGATAGGTTGAGACCCCAGGCCTTTTATCAGGGATCGCTGATGGGAAAGTCGAAAAGTCTGTTGGCTACAAAAGAGTCGTAATACGATGAGAGTTTCGGGAGCGGGTCACGCGTGACGTAGCCGAGCAATTGGGCCGGTTTGTTGTATTCGCGCCGCTGCGCGCTGGCACGCTATCAAACACTAGAAGTAGAGTGCGCTACCAATGGATCGTGTGCTATCTGGAACCGAGAGTTTTTTCAAATTCGATTTCGTATCTGGTACGTTTATTTGCTTCTGCTATCGGCGAGTCGCGCTGCCACCGTAGTGCGCAGTCTGGTAATTGCCCGGTAATCGTTTGTATGATGATCCTCGCTACTTTGAGCGTATGTGCTTACTCTTTGTACTTGGCAATTAGACTGGTGCGCGTTAGCTGTTTTGCGATTTGCGGCTTGAAAGAATCGATCTCTGCTTTATCGAATTCTTTCTCACCAGATGTGCAAAAGAAGCTCGCGTCGGCTGTTTATTTTTGTGTACCGTATGTTTAACAGTTTTTACGCTTGGAGCACTATTTTATCTAATCTAGTAAGCGCACATGTCGCGATATTTTCTCTAGATACGTGCGCGACGATGCTATTCACAAACTGGCTCCATGACTTTTCTTATTTCCAAAGTTTTCCATGAAAGTCGCCCACTATCTGACACGTTGATACTGTCGGTATTGATGACGGTGGATTTCGCAATGAGTGGAAGTATTTTTGATCGCAGCCGCATCGAAGTTTCCTCGAGCGTTTATAGGTCAGCGATTGGTATCAGGATTACCACTGAATTAGGCTCGTTATCTCAAATTTAACTCGACGATTCGAATTGCTTCGTCACTTGTTCTAGCATAAAGGAAACATATAAGTCCAGACCTGTTTTTCCTCCTTCCGGGGAAGAAATGGGGCAAACATTATTGTTCTGTAAGAGCAGGGACCTTTTGTTACTTTGTATAGCTGATTCGCTTGGGAAAGTGCGCGTATCAAAGCTCACACTTCGCTCGAAGAGCCAACAGCGTCTACTTGATTTCGAAACGGCCGCTCGGGCAGTGCTCCGTGTAATCCGACCTTTCACTCCCTTCGCGCTCGCCGCCATGATTTTTTCCATTTATCTGCAGCTTAAGATGGCCTGCTTTGACCCTTTAGCATGCATAGCGGCGCTCGATAGCAATGCAAAATAATACTGGTTAATCACCGGCCAGTGGTTCTCAACCCACTTTCCTCAGTCTAATTAGCCATAGGGTGGGACTGCTCTTTAATTAAAGAGCAGGAACGCTCGGCGTCGTAATCAATCACGTAACGCGTTTTGTCATTGTCGATTGGTATCGATCGCGGTTTCCGAGCCGGCTACTTGACTTCCTGCCGAACATCTACGCAACGGTATCTTCTGCAATTGACGATAACCGATGAACGCACTGCTGGGACCTTTGAGCACTCTCTGCCGGCAGCAGCTACTTCAGCGTGAAAACAGTTTTTACAACCAACACGCAACAATACACAAGTATGCGGTCGACCAGTTCATTCATAAGTGCGTGCAGGAAAAGAATCGGTTGAAAAAGTTCTCCAAAGGTGATTCTCGACGCAGACTGGCTGATTGCCTGTTGTCTTCTCGCTATGTGTAGAATCTTGGTTGTGACCCGTAACGATTACTGTTTTTCACACAGATTGAAAGAAGAAGAATGTCATGAGTTACGACAGTTAGAACAATGCAAACGGTTGGATTGCATTTTAACACAAAGGATCATGCCATAAACCGGCTAATTTAATACTTTATGAGTATAATAAAGGAAATTCTCCGGTGACCAGGAGGAATTTGTAAAACTCGCTTGGCAAGGAACGTGTTAACGACAAGCAGCAACGAAGACGTTCTTCGGCTTCGTCCAAGCAGTTTCGCCAGAGCGCCGACTGGGACGTCGGTGGCGGCGGCGGCGGCGCCGGGGGCAAACAGGTTTTCGCCGATTTAATTCGAGAAGTAACGCCAGATCGCCGACCTACACGCGTTCACTTTCTCCGAATTCGCTGCGAACCCCTTGCGCGCTCCGCTGCTGTGCTGGCGCTGCGTGCTGCGGCCAACTGGGTCAGCCTCTCTCGCGTGTTGTCTCGCTGCAAACGAGTTCCGCCGTAAGGAAAGTGTTTATCGGGGATTGGCAGCTGGATAATTGGGCCGCGTCCACTACCGCACTAACAGACCGAGCGCCCCACGTATTATACGCGTTCGTCCGCCACGTTCTGCCTGTTGGCTTTATGCGGCCGGCTCCACGCGCTCCTTTCAATAAATCAGCCGCGCTCGCCACTCGCCGGCCGAGAGATGTCAGTCAAGTTGGCCACGCCATTTTTAGCCGACTTCCTTGTGATCCTGAAACACAGTTATTGCGCTCCACGGGCTTCTGCTTCTTGTACTAATTAGGTTCGCGGTACAAAATCGCACTTGGGCGCGGTCTGAGGTAATAACTGTATACTTTGCCATAGGAAATATTCTTCAATGTCGAAGCATGTATAAAGCACGTTGCTTTCAGTTTCTGTGGGAAACGATTTAGCTCAATTCCGAGGTGACAACAACTTTCACTGGGCGTGTTCTTGTATCACTGCACTCCTGTGACTGAGTATGGAGTCGCAGTAAGACACAGGAAAGTTCGATTTTACCCAAGAGACGTGCAGGCTTATGTATTATTAATTTATGTGCAACAACAGGAGGGTGCTGAACGGGAAACAGTTCTCGCATATGCAAACCAATTGATTTTATTGGAAGCTACCGAGTACATGGGACTCGTTTACTTGGATTCACACCTGAAAGTCAAACCTGACTGCCATTAAACAGTCTTTGGAATCCGCTACTTGACTTATTTGGCCAAGTGCGTGTTCTCCTTTTCCCGGACACTTGGCCGGACGAGGTTTCGCATCCAAGAGCCGTGTACACACGCGCTTGCATAACTGAGAAACGCATAACGGTACCAAGTCCGCCAACAGTCCACGCGAGACTGCAGGAATGCATTGTACTAATTGTCAGGGTGTGTTTGAAACTGACGTCAGCAGAGGATCACGAATCAGCGTGATACTGCCAATACGTACGATTAGAAGACTCTTTCGCCGAAGTACGTCATCACTGTCTCAATTTACTCCTACCAATCAGCAGTCCTCAGCTGGAAGAAGCTCTTTTATTCCACTTCCCATTTCATTTAAGCTCCCCTTTGGCTTTTCGAGGTCTTTCGCGGTAATAGAGCAACTCGCAGGGATATTCCCTGATGTAATTGGCTGATAAATACTGAATTAATGTTCAACGAGCGGGTGGGTGTTACGGTTGGTTGATTCGGACCACATTCGTCAAGGGCTGTTTAACACGATATTGCTAATATTAATTTCATGCCTGGTACACATATACCAGTAAGTGAACGCTGCCGGAGTTCAAAGGGATATTCGGTCTCTGATATGGTAATACGGTTACATCGAAATCCGTGCGAAAAACAATTTATTGATCATTTTCCAAATGATGTGCTAATTAGGAGACTGTTGCTTCTGCAAATACAGATACTCGTCAGAGACACTGAAGAGTGTTTAATTATTTATACGTAAGCGACGCATGGCGAATTTATTTCAATAGTTATGATTGGACAGGTAATTAAACCCTGTTTTGTATAAACTTCCGCAGTCTACTAATTAGTTACGGATTGCGTGGAACTTTTGCGAAATTACGTGCAATTACGTTGAATCGGGCGAAACACGGAGTATTGCAGTAAATTATGACGCGTTTGAATACGGAAATGACAAATTCATCGGTAACTCGAGCCTGGCAGTTTCGCGAAATGAAGTGCGATGATCGCCGTTTGCCCGATGAATTAACGCCGGTTCAGTGCACTCGAAGTGCTCTCCGCTTCTCTGCGGGAGGAGTGGCCGGCGAATAATGAATTCCCGGGGATCTTTCTCGGCGTTGCTTCTGCGAAGCACGTTCTTCGATCGACCGCCAGTGCAATGCGATCGCCGGGGATTATTAATCCTCCTCGGCTCGCTGGAGCTTTCGTGCGGCCTTTAATTCGTATTGTTCGCCGGAGCTCCTTCTGTCCTCCTCGGTTCTTCCTCTTGCTTTTTAGTGGAGTAATCGATCCGGCATCCTGCGGACGAGACTGTGCCAATTTACCGCCGGCCATTCCTTCCTTTCAGTGTTCGCTCGCTCTTGTCCTCGTCTCTCCCTCTCTTTCTCTCTTCCCCTTCTCAGCGGGGTATTTTTAATCGAGCCACCAATAAGCCTGCACGATGACTTTATTGTTTATCCAGCGGAGAGCCGCAACGAGGAAAATATACGAGGCTATTTATAAGATCAACCCCGGGGATATTCCGCCTGGAGTGTCGTAAAAATAGCGCGCCGTGTATGGCGAAATGAAAAATTGGCAAGCGGTTCTTGGAACGCTGATCTAATCGTCATGACCGCCAGTTATTAATCAAACTCGTATTAATCAAAATAACAACAACACAAACTCTCTAAATTGTCCTGATTACTGCGATAATGAAAATAATTGGATTTGAACGATAAATGCAAAATTAAACGGTGTGAGATATTTTAATCAACCGAAATTATATGCGCGGCTGAAACATTAATTAAAGCATGAAACATGTTAATTAAATTCGCAGTAATAATAAAGCAGTACATACTCGGGGGAACAATTCTCCTAATTCCAACATTGCAAAAGCGAATTGGACGGCCTTGCGAATGATTTAAAAGCGCGTAAAAATTGAACAGTAAAACCAAGCTCTAGTTTCCCAGTACATTCGACACCGGCCGCTTTTAGACATCGCGTTCGATTGCGAAATCCAGCCGTGGTGCCAGCAGCCATGCTCTTATCGGGCTCGGTTTATCGCCGGGTTTATGGTTTCAGGGTACACGCCATAAGTATCGCGATTGCTATTGATACCCGGGGAATGTTCTCACGCGCAAAACTCCAGCGAAACGCGGCGCGAGCCTGCTTTCCGGCTGCTGGCGCGCCAGCTCTGTGCATGATGTCGTTCGATTATCAGTCTGTATCGTTGATCCAACTGATGATCGAACTGATAACGCAGCTACTGCGACTCAATGACGCTTTTTCGCATTGAGTTGTTTGCACACACCTCTTCATCGGCTACGTCGTGCTAAGCTTGGAATAATTAGCCGAACGTTTACGTGGGTTCGGTGCTGGGGCGCTGGTTGGATTTTTATGTAACACTTCCTGCGGCATTGGTTCTGGCGAATGACTCCGTTGAGCGAAGCTCGCAAGGGCAACACTCGGCCTCCTCTCACACGGAACTCGGTTCCACCAGTTTTCGGTGTGAATGCCCCTTTTGCACGACACAATGCACAATCGTTGCGAACGTAAATCCCCGCCTACGCGTGTGTGGGTAGGAAATGTTGAAAAGAGAGGCAAATTTTCCGCTAAATTAACTGCAGGTAGAAAGTAGTCACATTCAAGGACTCGTGTGAAAAAAAATCGAGTAAAGAAGTGCACAAGCAGAAAGTAGCGTTGTGAATTATGGCGTGAATTGGAACGAAATTGGTCGTATAAAACGAGCCTAATGACAGCGCAGGAGGGAAAAAACTGGCAAAAGCCTCCCTGGGGTCTAATTTCCGCCCATCTGACCATAAAGCCGGGTGCACACCGAACACAATATCCTGTTTCACAGAACATTGTTACGTAAAGTTGCAAAGTAACATTCTCGATTTCCTGCATTCGCAACAAAGTTGAGAGATGTCTCGACTTCGAGAGGATTTATTTAATCCAAATGTATTTTTACGATCTAATAAGTAGTTAAATAAATTCATTAGTCTAACGGATAAAAAACGAAATGGAGACTATGAAGAAAGAAATGGTCCCATCAGGACGTCATTTGCGATGACAGATGGTAAGGTCAGGTGCTGCGCTAATCCCAATGCTCTTAGCTAGAAATAGCACGTGCGGCGGAATTGCGCACTGCGATACATTTCTACGGTCGAGGTTAATTCCAACCCTTGCGAGCGAGAGTCTCTTGCATTCGAAATGCATCACGATGACTTGGCGAGTGGCGAGCTATAATTAACCTTGTCGCCGGGAATTCAGCAGCAAGGAAACACACATCGCACACGCCCGAACGGCACCCGGAAGCTCGGAACTGCCGCTGGCAGGACTGACCTTTCCACCCTATGAATTTTGTGTGCGATATCCGCGAAAAAGTCGACCTTGCCCTCGGCCGGCAGCGTTGAAATAGTCGACGCCCCTGCGAACTGCAATGCGAAACTTTCGTGCTAAGCACGAATAACACTGTGGACGCGTGCCGAGCCATCACGCAACTTGTTATCCGGCTACACGAGTTCCCTTTTGGAATTTGAATAACGCTGATTGGCCCCGATGCACTTCTTGACCATTTGATTATTCGGCTTTGATAGTGTGAAATGAGCTCAATAGGCGACTTTTTTTATGAGCCTTTTATGGTAATTCACCGTTTAAACGATTATAAATACTCATTTCTTTTTCATTCAGGCCTAAGCATAGTTTTTGAAATTACTTAAATTAATATGTTCAGCAATCACTTACGATTTGTCAGAAAAAATTTAAAAAATGAAATTATATTGATATTACTTCAGTGCTCAAAACCAAATGGGTTACCGCTTTCGACAATTTGCCATGCAGATAGGCTTCGAGTTCCCTTAGAATTTACACCATTCTTGCTTTATACTATTATCAGTATTATGAACCACAGTTAATTGGAGGCGAAAAGTGCGAATGTCCGAATGTATGACCGAGAAATATACTCTGTTAAATTCCCATTTGCATGCATAAAGATCTACAAGCCGTTTTTCATGCCGATTTGCACGGTGTTCACCGTGAGCGTTTCCATCGAATATCACCAATTCGCCCCTGGCCGAGCTCGGCCTTGCCTGAGACGTATCCGCGTGTCAGCGGAGATCGATTGCGACAAGAAAATGCATTTATGCATTTATGCAATTATTCCAGCGCGGCGCTTCACAGCTGATGGTAGCAGCTTCTTAATGCACATAAAGCCGCGATTGCCCCGCTTGCTTCAGGTTACTCCGCCTCGCACTCTGCTGCGGCGACAGCCCTTTATGCCTCGCCCTTTAATGGATACGTCGAGGTAAAAAGCTCGCGGGCCCGTTAACTCTGTTATCCTGCCAGGCGGGGAATAGTGTCCCAACGTTATGACCGCGATAGCCATTTTCTCGTAAAATGTCCATTGCCGTGCTCGATAAATTTATAGATTCTGCAAAAAAGTCAATGTTCACTTGTGTGGCAGCGTTATATCACTACTTTTTGTAGCAATGCTGATTCACCACATTCTTTTACAAGTTGCCACAATACTGTTGTTAAGTTTACGGACACCTAGCAAGTTCAGATAAGTAGAGTATCAGTGTTGTAACAATAACACTGTTTATTAATTAAATTAATGGCAGTCGAAAAGCTCGTCACTATACAATTTTAGTAAAGGTAGCAATTATAAGATTTCTGTTACCTTTTTTAAATTTCTTATTTAGGCTCGCAAGCTGCTAGAGTAACGGGATCTTTAATTAGTTTTTCATTGCAGTTATTCCGTATTATTACTCATACAAACTTCCAAAGTTTCCAGACACTCGCGAACGACTTTAATTACAGAACAATTATATCACAAAACCCCACACGCTTTTCATGCACGGTAGTCGTTTCGAATTCCAGGCATTCCGGCGATCTACCGATACCGCCGCCGTTTTAATTCGACATTACGCAAGCGACACCGAGAATGGTGAATTATTTGATGATAAAGCCGTCACGACACGCGCCCGTCGGGAAAGAAACGGTGGCAAGATAGCTGCACACACATTCGAATACGAGTTCGCCACGAAATCCCTCGAGTCCCGCCTCCACGCGTTCCGTCCGGTCATTTCACGGAAAGTTTGAGCAAACAGTCGCTACCTTGTCCGAGTGCCGCTCGAAATGAGTGCATTCGAGCGTAGGACACTTGGACTATTGAACTTACGACTGTGTACCCTCGGCTACGGCGCGTTATCGCCCACGTAGCCCGCAAATACTTGTGAAGAAAGGACGCCACGTGCAAATAGGGAGCGTCGTTCCTCTCGGCTCATCGACGCCACAGGAGTTTGGTTAACATTCCGCCGATTGCACTACTGGATCTAAGCGCTCGCAGCGCCTTCTTAACCTATAAATTTTCTTTCGGCTCTGACGTAGCCATCTTGATTTTAGTAGTCGAAATTGGAGTTTGTAAAGTTAAAATGGTGGCAGTGCAATTGAGTGGAAATATGTATGTACTCATTTTTTAGGAACAAGTAAGCATATATGAATATAGAACGATTCGGGTGTTTGGACTGGAATTTAAGTATATATCAGATACTAAAACAGATGGAGTGTCCTTCAAGTTGAAGTGTTGAAAGCCTAACGAGACTCTAAGTTGCGAACCCCAATAACCTGGACCACCGCCAATCTCTAACCTTTTCGCTCTGGCAACGAGCGTCTCGACAGCAATTACAAACTACACTTTGGCCCTCTAACATTTGCTCAAAGCGGCTCCATTGTAATAAAGCCAGCCTTCCCAGCGCAGCAGCTCGGGAAGATTTACCGAGAAACAATATTCACTCGAGTCAAAGTAGCTATCAGCGCAACTAGCACACTGCAAATACATTCAGCGCCAACAAGGCGAAACAGAGAGATAGAAGCAGGCTAGAGCAAGCGTCGTATTCCACCGTTGAAAAGAGTGCGAACAGAAGAGTCCGAAGTGGCGCACAACGGCAGCCGTACAAAGTGTTCGATCCCTGGAAGGCGAGTACATGTGACGACACGGCGTGGGTGCTCGAGGATACACATCGGATCGATCGACGCGCATCATCGGGAGCGGCGGAGAGGAGATCGTGTGAATGAGGCGAAGCCGATGGCTGTGCGGAGGCGGCTACGTACGCTACGGGCCAGTCGATCGATGGGTAATCGTGGCAGCGACGCTCGGAGAAACCCGGCCGAAGTAAGAACCGGAGTCGAGTGCCGTCAACTACTAGTCTGTAGTACTAGTTCCCCATTACGTGCACTTGACACCGGGACCAAGTCCAAGACACGCGTATCAGCATATAGGGCGTCTTGGCGGTGTACACGAAGGACGTGGCTATAAGAGAGAGGGAGAGGGAGAGACTGGATGCAAAGCGTCGAACAATTACCAGATCAATAGGTCAGGCCCGGTCAGATTTGGGAATTGGGGCGCTGCTCTGGATGCGGCCGCCGGGTGGATCCCGTCGAGGGGATTGTTGCGGCATCGGGGCGAGAGACTGCATTCCATGCACGAGGCGTTCTCGGGGCTTTCTTAGTCCGTTGGAATAAGGGCGAGGGTGTCCGAGAGCGGCCTGAGCTACTAGAGCGCGGGGTGGAGATCGGTAGCGGCCGCGGCGTGACGCGCGCGGAGAGTCGCCTCCGCTCGGGACGGCGTTCCGTCCGGATCGGGCGACGCTCCGATCAATATATGGCGCGTCCCTGCATCGAGGACGCGTGCGCGGAGGCCTCCGGAGGAGAGCCGTAGGGTAGGCCGATCCCGGAGCCGCGAACCTCGGGGGGCGCACACACGAGCCACGGCGACGACTCCAGTTACGGTAGCCGGCAGCGAGCCATCGTCCTCACCAGCCACCATCCGCAATCCGTCGCGACGCGTCTTGCCTCTCTTAGCCGAGTACCAGGAGTAGCAGGGCTCGCGGTGGTCCGTCTCTGTAGCTACGCGCTCTCTCCGTACCGTCACTCTTTGCCTAACGAGAGCGCCGCCGTCCAGGAGGACCCACTCGAGTACAACGGGCCTGGTCCAGCCACCACGGGAGCACCACCGCCACCAGCAGCCACAGTCGCAAATCACGACTTATGCGTCTGTACCGAGCAGGTAATGGATCCTCGGTCGAACACTCGCGGAATCCGACGACTCTTTCTTCAAGAAATCTCTTCTTCTTCGCTGTTCCGCGAGGAGTGTTCCTCGAGGGTCCAGTCTCATCCAGAATCCACGGATAGAGCGGCTGGGATCCATCGGCTGCGGTAACGCACTGTGAACCTACCCGGTGCGAACCTCGTGGCCGAGCCGTCCCCTTCGCTTCGCCGCGTGCAACCGCTCGTCTGGAAAATCCCGGAGGCCTCCGGGCTGACCGACCGTGTCTCTGTGACCTGCCCTGCATGGCCCTTGCACTACGCTCCCGTGACTTTCGGCAGCCACCCCGAGACACGTACCTGCAACTCCACTTCCCACGGAGCTCCCGGAAGTCGAGTTATTATTGGAATTCTGTGATACGTCTGTTTCGAGTATGGAAGAATCGCTGTTGGGAAATGCAATCTGCAGAATCGACGTGGCCCCCTTTTGGCTTCGGACATGGCATGTGTCCCACGCAATCTTCTTATCCCTCAAATCAGAGACGCCCTTTACGGAGACTCCTCTTCAATCTGCCACCCACGCATATGTCTTCTGGCCTTTCAATCGCAAATTGTCACATTCAAAGGAGACCCTTGGCACTCGTGCCCTCTAATACGACTCGATTCTTCTTAGCCCGAGAATCCTGTCATTAAGTGTTCGTTTCTACTCGCGGAAGCTTTTGGAAATTCTGCCACGTCGCCGACTGGCGGCTCCTCGTGACGCTTCTGGAAACGTGCTCCTCCTGGACTAGCTGGGGTGGGTGGTGGGCGGAGGCCGAGATTCAACTTGGCCGAAGTGTGTTTGTTATGCAGTTATCGTGACTCGACGATCCGGGCTCTTTCGCTCGGATAAGTCGCCGAGCGAGTAATTATACCGGAGGGTTCTCGCGGCTTGGGGGCGGATGCATAAAGAGCGATGTTCCTCCTCGCGAACCACTCAACCCCCTCGAGCGGACTTACATTTCCACGCGATTCTTCCTCCAGATGCCGTGGAGGCTTTGTCGGCCTCTTTATTTAGAGCTGCGCGTACACATTCGCCTCTTCCCTCACGGTAGGCTGCTCCTAAGCGTAAGCAGCCCGGCTGCAGAGCCAATTACCTGTGCCCCGGACGCTGCCTCTGCGCAAACACTTTGTCTCGCGTGTTCCGCTCTAGAATTCGTTGCCGCGTCGATTACGCGTTTTCCCTTCCACGCCCACGAATATCGGCCGATTGCGAGAGCACTTCGATTAGAAAGCGCTCGGCTGGCTCCGCCGGCCAAGTATCCTGACGATTTACTCGCAGGCATGTCTCGCATGATATTTCATCCATGCATCGGAAAATTCTGCTGCGTTTCCCTCCTTGCCGCGTGGTAGTTAAACAGTCGGTTGTTTATTTAACGCAACTCCCCCACCGCTGGTTCATTAGTGATCAGCGCGCGTTACGGTGTCCGGTGCGCTCCAGGCGGAAGCTGGTGATTCAAATCGTTGATAATGAAAATATTGCTGCGCCGAGTGGTCAGTGGGAGTGGATCGATGATTTAAGAATGAATTCGAGTCGCACTACCGACGGGATAGAGTTACAGATTACACCGGCAGTTGGATCCGGCCTTATCGAGAATTCGAGGCGGTGGAATGAAAGGCAGACTGATTGGAAGTTGCCGGTGCCGATTGCGAAGGGAAACGACGAATTCCCCCGGTAATGGAGGAGATAACGCGTATTAACAAAATACAGATCGCATTTGGTCAACAGCGTTATCCCCTGGCGGAGTTATTTTTGTATCGAAGAAGCCTTGATTAGTAAGGCGGCGGCGGACGCGGCGCGCGGATATTGCTTTGTAGTCGGGTTACGAGAAAGCGGATTGCGGCCCGGTGTTTTTTACATAATGGGATTCCGCCGACGTGTCGAAAGCAGTGCAACCCCGCCGGAGAGCCGATCGAACATCTGTCAACACGCGCTTAAATATTTGTCTAGCCAGTCGACTGAATACTTAGTGATTTGAACAATTTCAATGATTACGCAATCCCATTCATTTCCTAGTAAGTCCAAATCAAACCATTTCGAAAGACTATCGCTTCTCTAATAAAATATATATTTTTTTAAACATAAAGAGCAAGTGTAATAGTCATCGATCGTGATATGAGTGTCTCTTTTGTGACTCGTCATATAATACTTCCCGGAATCAATATGTAAGAGCCATGGCACGGGGCGTACGTAGGAAGAGCGAGCTAATGTCATTGCATGACAGAATTTAGCGGTGTTGGTATCAGTTCGATTTTACACTCGGCGTACGTAAGCGGAAGTGTGCTCGCAACGTTGCGCAGTCCGTCAGGCTTCACGTGGCGATTTAACCCGTGAACATACTCCCACTGTGCCCGAGGTATGAATTGCTCTTTCGTGTCCCTCTTAGATTTCCAAAGCGCATACACGCGCCTCGTGGACTTCTTGCGTGCGACACACTGTGTCATAAGTAGATCACGAAGATAAACGTGGCTCGAATTACGTGTAACGGCTGGTATCGGGTGGAAAAGGTCCGAAGATGTTTTCCAATACTTCTAACGTCACTGGAATCAAATGGACTTAGAAGCGACGCGAATCATGTAATATTGTTCGATTAATTGGATTGAATGTTGGTTACAAGTCGAGCCTCTGACAAATAGGGGAAACATGTATTGTAAATAGACGGGGATGCGACATTTATCGCATTTGTTTTGCGAGATGTTGGTTTGTTTCAATTGGCATAATGACATTTAGCGAGGATCGTCACCGGTTCACTTCCGCAAGTCTACCCCGATAATCCCGAGCATTGGCAAAGCGAGCACGTTCGCGTGTGATCTTTTTACTACCATGTTACTGATATGGTCTCAATTACTTGAAAACCATCTGGATGATCGCTAGTGCACACTTCCAATGACACTGCAAGAGACCAAAATTCAGGCAGAACTGGTAGCACCGACAGCAAGCGAACAACACGTAAATGCCCACGCCGAGAGATAATGTGCGAATCTGGTAGAAATCACTCCCCCCTGGCTGTCTGAGAGCTTTTAGCGGGCCCCTTTCCAACGGCGTAGGCAACCCCTTCTTCACCATTGTTACAACCCACCCCAGTCATACTCGCACTGAGAGTAGAGCGGAAAAAATTCATCTCGACTTGAGTCTTCGATTCTCACGGTTTCCCGGTGAAATGCTTGGTAACATTTAAAGCTGATATGCCCTGGATCACGCGATGTAGGTCTGTAAGTCGACCCAATCACCAAACCCAATTTCAATTGATCGAACCCTGTGTACGCATTATGTTTCCTGCCGCGTGGGAAAAGGTTTTAAAACTGAAGATATTTTTTTGCAGAAACATCCAGGATATCATCCAGAGGGAAAGGATCGGTGTACAGCAAAGGCGGCGGTAGTAGGACACTGTCCAAGCGAGCTATAAACGGCAACACAATCTCGTTCGCACGAGACAGTCGCTTACCACGAGCAACCTGTGAATTACGGAGACCAACCTGGTATCCAAGGTTTCTTAGGACCACAAGCAACGGACAGGCAGCGTGTATGATCATTGAAGACAATCCCCCTCTGCCCACCAAACCGAGGCAATATCTTCATCAAGATACTACCCAACGATTTTTAAATCACCTGGTCCTGCCTAAACACAGGACCTCAAAATTTTCCAGGTTCGTTTCGTCAAATGTTCGCAGTTATTTGGTATCTGGAGGACAGATGAGTTAATTGCACGATTTGGTTCGCAGTAATAGGCATCGGAAGCTACAGCCGTTCAGAGAAACGTGACTGGCGTCAGCGGGTAGTGCGGCATACCTTACCGCGGACAACAAAAATCACCCTGACTCGACACGTTACGTGCTACCGTCGGGTAGCCATTGCCTGGCCTGGTCGCTGCGCAGCAATCAAACTGCCGCTGGGAAACGTGGAAAGTAGATTTGGAAGAACGAGGACGAAGACGTTACCCACTTGAGCAGAGAGACGGGCGCGCAAAATCGAACCTGGACGATTTCGAGCGCACTTTCCAAGTCACTCTTATCACGACACACCAACGCTTTCACAACGACGTCTCGTCAGAAATTGCTATCGTTAGGGAGGGACATTAAACTTTTGAGGAGCAAGCGACGGAAACACCGATCACCATGGGGAGCGTCAACGTTAACCGCAACGTTAGCGATGCGTTCTACCGCTACAAAATGCCCCGTATCCAAGCCAAGGTCGAGGGCAAAGGCAACGGCATAAAGACCGTCATCGTAAACATGGTCGACGTTGCCAAAGCTATCGGCCGACCGGCTACCTACCCAACCAAGTACTTCGGCTGCGAGCTTGGGGCTCAGACTCAATTCGATTTCAAAAACGAGAGATTCATCGTCAATGGCTCGCACGATGCCACGAAATTGCAGGACCTTCTCGACGGCTTCATTCGAAAGTACGTCTTGTGCCCTGCCTGCGACAACCCCGAGACCGAGCTGATAGTCAGCGCGAAGAAGGGTACCATCTCGCAAGGGTGCAAGGCCTGCGGTCATCATGGCTTACTCGAGAGCAATCATAAACTCAACACATACATCCTAAAGAATCCACCCAGCTTGAATCCCGCAGTGCAAGGTAGCTCTCTCACCGAAGGAAAACGCGGCAAGCGTTCGAAGCGGAATGGCGATGCTAACAACACCAGCGCCTCTTCAACCCCGGCCACTAATGGTGACCGTTCCGGTTCCCCTGAGAACGAGACCAGCACCACTGACATCGTGGTCGAAGCTCCCCAGAAGGTAGCGAATGACGTGGATGATGACAATTGGGCAGTGGACGTGTCTGAGGAGGCAGTGAGAGCTCGTATGCAGGACTTGACAGACGGAGCTAAAGGGATGACCATCAGCGATGATCTCGATAAGACTGAAAAGGAGAGAATGGACATGTTTTATAAATTAGTCAAATGTCGTCGCGACGCTGGGCAACTAGATAACCATAAGGAGCTGGTGGCGGAGGCTGAACGTTTGGAAATCAAGATCAAGGCCCCGCTGGTCCTGGCTGAGCTACTTTTCGATCAAGCTATCGCTGTGCAGGCCAAGAAGTATCGGGTACTATTGCTTCGTTTCACTCATGACGATATTAAAGCGCAAAAGTATTTACTCCGCGGAATCGAACAAGTAATAGCGCTGCATAAAGATACACTGATGCCAAAAGTACCTGGTATCTTGAAGGTCAGTTTCTACCACAAAAGTTCTCAACTCCTCTTCAAACTATCCTTTGAATAACTTACTAATAGACACACTTGCATTTCCAGCTATTTTATGATTTTGATATCCTGGAAGAGAAGGCTCTGTTTGAGTGGTCGAACAAAGTGAGCAAGAAGTACGTATCGAAAGATCTGTCTCAAGAAATTCACGACAAAGCTGCTCCTTTCCTGACTTGGCTGAAGGAAGCAGAGGAAGAAGAATCCGAGTCTGACGAAGAGGACGATGATTTGGAGGTAATTAGTAACACTTACAGACCAAACACAAGTTTATGAAAATATTCGGAGGGGCAGAAGTTGTAGTTTCGTGTCATCATTTTGTTTTTAGATCGAGTACGATGATAGAGCCAAAGAATCACTTAAGCAACGACAGCAACCACCGCCCGTGCAGAAGCCCGTAGCAAATGAATCCGACGATGGAGATGATTTTGATATCGATGCCATTTAAAAAGGATATGCTCAGTAGTCAGACGAACTAAAATACGAAGCCAACGCAGAATATGTCCGAGATGCAACTATTAATGATAATTTCCCACACGATACAAAAGAGTCGCAAACGCAATCTCAGATTAAATATAGCATTTTGTTATTTTAGGCCAAGGAGCGATTATAATTCTATTACACGTACGAGAAATTTTTAACTGTTCCCAGGTTTCGCGAACATTTACCTGTACAGTACTACTTTTAATTGTTTTTAATAAGGCGATTACGAATTACCTATATCATTATTCCTAATTGTTATCGGAAGATTTTTATGCGAGCGATTGATGTCCTACATGCACTTCCAGGCGTGTCTCTTTTTTAGGGAAGAGAAAGACAAATATTCATGGTTTTCGACCGTTAATGGGAAGTTGGCCTGCTAGAAGCGTTCTCTATTGTATCTATTTACTATTCAAATAATAATTATTCAAATAAATATGGTTTATTGCAATGAAATAGCGTGATCTCTTATGTCAAACCCTTCCAAAGCGCACATGACGAAAAACTGGCTCAAGTGTCATAATCTTACTTAACTTGCAAACATCATGAATGTAAATAAAAACTTTGAGGCAGACATTACTAATTATATAAGTTGGACGACAAAGTAATCTTGATTATCTAATCATGAGGGATATCGAGCAAAAACTAGCGAGATAATTATAGTTTGAAAAATCGATACTCCGATCTGCGACTTGAAATAACCTGAAAGCAGCTTCATATCAATCCCATCCTGAACCAGTGAACTAAACCTAAAGGCGGATGCTCGTCCAATGGAAATCTTTCAGTTCCTCTCGGCTAGTTGCGATGAGGGCCGCGGGGGCGCTGCGAGCGCACAGTGTCGCTCAGTGTCGCTCCGGGCGAGCATTAAGGATCGACCAGAGCCTTCGCGAGTTCGTGGTGTCCGCGTGAATTTTAACGTTACGTCCCGTGCGTGGAGGGTACGCGCATTAACTCCAACGTAACTGGTAGTTCCGGCCGCGTGCTGGCAAAGTCGTGGATCGCCGCAGGCCGAGGCAACACCGCGGGAAATATGTGATTGTTGTCCCTCGAGGATTTTCCAGGGGCCCTCGCCATCTTAGTCTGTCATCGCTCCGCGAACCGTATCGGGACGGATATTTCCATGCCTCTTTCCGAGCAGGCTTGCGAAAGCGACGACTTTCGAACGAGCGCCCGCTTTAATTGATCTCGGCAGCCACTCGCCGATCTAAGCCCGCCGAGTACAGTCGACGGCCGCGCCTTCTACGCTCGGCGCAATTTTTTCCGCGATCGCGCCTCTCCGGCGAGCAGTGACTCCTCGCGCAGCGGAGCTGTTGGCCGAGCAGAGCGAGACAACAAGGCTCCCTGGGTAACCTGACTTGGCCAGTGCACAATCGCCAGTGGCAACTGCTCGTACTCTGACAGGCGGCCGCCGGAGAAACGTGGCCTTCGCCGGTCAGTTGGGATGGTACACTGAAGAAAGAAGAACCCCTGCATGGACCGCTCTGACGAGTAAGTCACAATCTTCTCCTTTTTTTCTCTGCCCCCCATCCCTTTCCCCGAGAAGGACTATCCCTCGATCTCGCGCACTGGCATTGCCCGGGTTTTGGAGTCAGGTGCTACATAGGATTACGGATCGCCACGCCTTCGCTGTGGCCAGGTGTAGCCGGAAGTAAATCATTTTAATTGGCCGCCGGGGAACCATGGCAGAAAATCCGCCGAGCATGACGATTCTTCGGATATAATCGCCATCGTCTTCCGCGCCGCGGTGGATGGGAAAGGAAGGCGCCCTTGACCGCTCGCGCTCACCCATCACCGAAAATACTACCTTTGCGTTGTCTTTTCCTGCTTGTGTATCGCCAGCACTTTACCCCCGCTTTTCACCGCGGGTTATGTAAACCTAAATGCACATTGAAAGTCGAATTGTCCACTCTAAGTGCGCGTACGGACGCTAGAGATGTCGGGCTTCCTTTTAGAAAGAGCATGCGCTCGGTTTGGTTCATTTCTTCGAGCGATCTTGGCAGTATTGCTGCGGGCATATGTTTATGATGGCTTGTAGACAGTTGAAAACTTGGATGAACTTGATAGTCCTTTTAAAGTCTCCTTCAGCGCCATTGTTTTCGAGAAGTCTTCTTTACCAAGTCTGTTTGCGTTTAATCTAATATCAAATAATAATATTGCAATAGGCGATACTTAACTGCTTTTTATGATACCTGCTCCAATTTATTCCGGCTTGTGTTCGTACCGTTGCACTGATTGCGTCTACTGTTAATTACCCGCAAGAGACCTGATATGCGTTCGCGATCGCGATACACGATATGAATCTTAATCAGCGTTTCGGACGGTACTTCGCCGAACATGGTTCCTTGTTGTTGGCCGATCCATTCGGGGCGAGAGGAATTCGTCTCACCTGTCGCGAATGTCGTCAACCCCCGTTATGCACTCCGCGAGACAATAACCTAAGCTGATAAGCGGAGCGCGCCCGAGACTTTGCGATTTAAGACGCGCTTAATGTATTTTTAGATCCTCTTCATTAAGCTTCACTTTCACTCCATTGTTCTCGGTGCTTAACGTCCACCGAAATATCTCATTCACTGTGGGACCGCGTGATTCGATAAATCGCGCGTCTCGCTTTGATAATTAAGCGCACTCGCATTTGCGCAACTTCCATTAATTGTTTGCTTTATTAAGTTGGAGGGATGCCTGGTGGATTTGTTGAATTTGACTTTGGCATCCTTGGATACTTTGCACTTGGTGAAAGTTGTGGGTCGCTTATCGCTTTCATCGAATACCTTGTTGTACAACAGAGTACGATGGATTTGTGAAAGATTGGTGCGTATTGAATCGTGCGCGCGGTGCGCTCGACTGCAGTTCATTTATCAATGCGAGTGTCGCCCACGTGTCAATGCAGGCATGATAAGAGTGCTGCGGGCCGTCCATTATATTAAATACAGAAGGTTTTCTACTGATGCAATGGCTTGCGACTAGAAAGGCGCGATGGGTGTAAACTCACTTTACGAAACATCTCTCATTGCTCTTCACCGATTCGCAGTATTCCCACATGAAAGAACCAAACATTTTCGAATCGCCCACGTGTTTTTTTTTCTCACCTCGTCATCCTTCGAGCGCCAGGATTTCTAATCATTTGATTAAAATGATTAAAAAATATTAAAATAATTAAATAATCAAACAATTAATCGCATCAAATCAAGACGAAGCCTGTAAGGCTTGAAAATATAAATGCGCCTCTACCAAACACGCTGGAGGAGTGTTCCACGGCGCAGCGAAGGCCCAGGCGCTCGCACGGGACATTACACATCCAGCGGTTAGTTGTCACGGCGTGACTCATCGGGATACCAGCGGCAGTATCCCTCATAGTACCCAGCGAGATTGCGAAAACGCCGCATATACACCGAGCCGGATTTTTCGAGCGGCTCTTTCAAGCAGACCAGCGGCCAAAGCCTTCCGAAATAGCAAGAGCAGCGGCGAGCTTTCAGGGCTTCCCATTAGCCCGCTAGGGAAGAGATGCATCTCTGAAAAGGAGGAGGCGGCCGGCTCTTGATCGCGCGGCGTGGACGTTCCACAAAGTTTCAATAGCCGGACGCGGCGGAAGCGTCGAGCGGCCGTCTAGCGGCGAGCAATCAATGGAAGAGCTCATCCGAGGCTGCCCGGTAATTCGACGTACTCGATCGGTCGCGCGATGGCCTTAACGAAGCGGCGTATCGAGCGTGCTCGGGCCAGATAATGCGGGCCAATCTTAAGTGTCATACACACGTATGTAGACTGTAGAGGAGTAGCAACCCCCGAGAGGGGTTCATTCATCGCGTGCTCTCTTATGCACGCCCTCGGCTCTTACTCGGTGACCGAGTAGCGCCCATTTCCCTATGCCCAGGCCGGCAGCCCTGAGTGTCACACTCGGCCGACGAGCGCGACCTTTGTGCTGAAATGCACCATTCACCACTGGCGAACACGGTGGAATGACAGTGGCCGCATGTACGACTCCTCGACTTACGCTTAGTACTCGAAATCAAGTTTTCTTCCCACAAATCATCTACTAGAAAACCGGTGAATTAATTATGTAAATGTTATCTCGGAAACGGCCTCAACCAGTTTAGAAATTACTAAATTGATTTCTACCAAGTAAGAATTTACTAATAGTCGAATAAGTCTTTGCCGAGGTCGATTTCCGAGGTACTTTTCCATAACTAGAAGTTGGTCCATTTGAAGTTTCCTTTGAAAGAGGATCATAGGTTCGAAACAACTCGCATGCAACCTTCACCAATGGCGATCGAGCACTATTTAACTTAGGCGTTCGTGCGGAATTAAGGTCCGTTTACCTTCGCAGACATCGAGCGTCGCAGCAGACACAACAAATCCACATTATACGCTAACTAACAATACATCCCTGGACTATGCCTCAAAGCATAATTATCGCGTTCGCACACTGCATTCCATGTCTTGGTGTACAAGGGGACTTTTAATCGGGCAAGTTGAGGAGTGACTCTATGCACCAGTCTACGTGGGCCGAGCACATATTTCGAGGAGGGCTTGCATTACGCCGAAGGAGAGAGAGAGAGAGAGCTGCACCCCATGAATACGGGGCGGCGCGTGCGCGTCGTGGTCCCCCTGGCATGCCAGCGGGGGGGTGACAAGGGGGGGTGCGAAGCCAAACGTAACCCCTCAGTAAAGAATTAAACGTGACTCCGCGAGGTTCCCCACGTAGAAATCATATCAGGCGAGGCGGCGGTGGCCCCCCGAGTGCACTTGTAGATAGGCACATCTCTATTTTTCTACCGGTTAGATGACTTTTTTACCACCGACTCGACTGACCGAGCGCGACAATACAGCCGAGACACTGGTCGGCCCCGTGGCAGACAGATCGATATAGTAGGGAGCTTAATATCTTTTATACGCACTAGATAGGCCCAACAGAATTCAGCATTATCGATGGGTAGGACAGATATGTCAAAAACACTGAACGCTTATAGAATGTGAGTAGATAACTACGAATTTTACTGCTTTCTCGCTCGAGACCCTGCACCCACCGTCCTCGCCTGCTATGCTCCCGCTCTCTCTTTCTCTCTTTCTCCTCGCATCAACCCTGTTTAAACCGCACGCGGCAAGCCGCACCGCAGCTCCGTCGCGTCTTTCACGCTGTTACGTAAACGTCGCGGCGATTATGTCGTCCTATCGGCATCCATTGCGAACCCTTTGGCGGGTATTGTTAGCTCCGCCGGGGCATTGGAACCTCCTGCTTGGGCCGTTCTACTCTCGAGGGCGGAAGGTTCATCGAGATTTGCACGCCTCGGTCGATCGTGTCTCGAGGCGAATCCCAGTTTCCTCGATGACTCGACGCCGCGCTCGCCGTCAGCTGTTAAACACTTTCGCCAGCCGATGCTCCCTCGCATTGTTAGGAAGAATCGATCCGGCCGAGGGCCGCTTGCATTGTCTCGCTCTTCTAATCGGAGATTGCCGGGAAGAGTGGAGTGCCGCTCCAATTGCATTGTCGGGACGCGGCACCGATGTTCTCCGTCGTCGATTGGTCACACGCGAGCGGAAGTGGATTCGTGCGCGGACGGAAATGGGGAAGGATGATTCCGAAATGGCGAGGTCAAGGCTCGCCAGACAGGATTGCACGAGGTCAAGGCTTGCAGGTTGAGGGTGCATAAGCTAGTAATTTTGCAACTACCGTCGCAACCTGCGCAACGCTTTTTCCGGGTGGGCTTTATCGATCGCGGAGAGAGTGTATCTTGGATCTTCCATTTTTCTCCTGCAGCCGCGCGCGCTCTCTCTCTCCCTCGAAATTTCATGTCCGTCTGCGTCGAGCTATATACTACATTCTGTCGCATACGAGCTGCTTCTGCCGGTGGTTGCGCCTGCGCGGAAGTATTGAGCCATTGATTTCTCGGGAGTTTAGCGCGGCGGCCCTGACACGGGGTAAGTTTCTGTCCGGATTAATCCTCTCGTTGATAGGTTTTAGTCGGCTCTCGAAGGATTCCGCACGACGCCACATGTAGAGCGAGTCGGCTGGCACGCGTGGCGAGCAAGTGCGATGAAAATCCCTGTTATCCGAGGTGCACACGCCGCCCGCCGACGCCGCGAGACGTCCTCGGCCGCACGCCTCGACGCCGGATACCTTCAGCTCGCGCTCCGACTCAAATACCTTCCACTGCCTATTTTCGATTGCGGTTAATTATTGGCGCGCAAACCTGCCGTTTTAAATGCCACTCGCCTTCGCCGCTCGCTGTTGGTCGGCTCTCCTTGATCGCAGCCGCCGATAATGATGCATTTCTACTCTCCATTTGATCAATTGACACGCGGTTGACACGTCAACCGATCACGCCGTCTCAATTGCCCTCGGATTCTCCATTTACGGTTTATAGACGTGTTCTCATTAGGCTGACTAACAATTTAATTCAACGCCCGTTCGATTATCCGACTATAAGGATTAAGTGATACGATGTTTGAGGAGGAATCGGCTGATCATTATGAGGATGACGTTTTCGAGACTAAGGGTCTGCCTTTTTTGGTTTGTTCACAGCAAAAAAATAGAAAGTATTGGCAGAATGACGGCCATGACGCAGGAGGAAATTGTGGCTGGGACGCGCACTGTAGCCCAGGGCTTGGAGGCCCTCCGTGTCGAACACGGGGGCCTCCTCCAGGGGCTCGAGTCGCAGGATGCGCCGGCCGCGAGGGATAAAGCGAGTTTGCTGTCGAAGAATATTGAGATGATAGACCTCGGCCTGGGAGAGGCGCAGGTCATGATGGCCCTTGCAAGTCATCTACAAATGGTGGAGGCTGAGAAACATAAACTCAGAACTCAGGTCAGAAGGCTCTGCCAGGAGAATGCCTGGCTGAGGGATGAACTAGCTGGAACTCAGCAGAAATTACAGGCCAGTGAACAAGCTGTGAGTATATAGAATATTTTAAGACACGTGCTCATCCGTTTGATTGGTGAGTTGCATAAAAGTCTATGATTCGTTTTAGTTGGCTATCTTGGAAGTAGAAAAGAAGCAATTGGACTATATGGATAGTATGAGACAATACGACCCTGATCCCCCTGCAGACGACGAAAACGCGAAAAATAGACCAAAAGATGATCCTGTAGTGGACCTTTTCCCGGATGATGATCCGGATGACCGAAATAGTAAGTGCATGTTAATTTAACTTTTCCTCCTAGTATTCGAGTATTCCTTCTTTCTTCCTTCACACCCGCGTGATACGGCCAATCTTACAGCAAGAGTTGTACTTTAAGAAACGTAAAGTACAAAGTCGCGGTGTGTTGTAAGATTCCCGATTCGCGCGAGATCAAATCGGGTACCAATGCCAGTATTCTAATGGATGTTAATGTTATTACAGCGACATCGCCAACGCCACCATCGCAGTTTGTGCAAGTAAATGCAGGGTATGAGATACCAGCGCGTTTGCGTACTTTGCACAACCTTGTCATTCAGTATGCTGGGCAAGGTCGTTACGAGGTCGCAGTACCCTTGTGCAAGCAGGCCTTAGAGGATTTAGAGAAGACCTCGGGTCACGATCACCCGGATGTAGCAACAATGTTGAACATCCTCGCGCTGGTTTACCGAGACCAGAACAAATTCAGGGAAGCGGCTAATCTGTTGAACGATGCCCTCGCAATCCGTGAAAAGACCCTCGGCGAGAATCACCCTGCGGTTGCCGCGACGTTGAACAATCTCGCAGTTTTGTACGGCAAGCGAGGCAAATACAAGGAGGCTGAGCCACTTTGCAAGCGTGCTCTGGAAATTCGGGAGAAGGTTCTCGGTCGTAATCACCCGGACGTTGCGAAGCAGTTGAACAATCTTGCCCTGCTCTGCCAGAACCAGGCGAAATACGAAGAGGTTCAACGATACTACCAGCGTGCTCTTGAAATCTACGAGACCAAGCTTGGTCCCGATGATCCCAATGTGGCGAAGACGAAGAATAATCTCGCCTCGTGTTACCTCAAGCAGGGCAAATACAAGGATGCGGAAGTGCTATACAAACAAGTACTAACTAGAGCGCACGAGAAAGAATTTGGTGCTATTGCCAGTGATAACAAGCCTATCTGGCAGGTGAGCGAGAGTTGCTCCCCTTAGAATTTCTGCCTCGTACTTTTGCCTCTGGAGAGATAATAACGAGCTTGTCGTTTTGCTTCAGGTTGCAGAGGAAAGAGAGGAGAATAAGCATAGAAATAAGCAAAACGCCCCGTACGGTGAATATGGGGGCTGGCACAAAGCTGCTAAAGTAGATTCCCCTACAGTCACTACTACACTTAAAAACCTTGGTGCATTATATCGAAGGCAAGGGAAATTCGAAGCGGCGGACACTCTAGAGGATTGCGCCATGAGATCCCGAAGGGAGGTAAGCTCGAATCATTCTTCTTCTTAAATTATCTTGGACATTGGAAGAACTCAGAAATAAAATCCTGAAGGTGTTTATTGCAGCGTGGGATTAACTGCCGATATTTTGTGTTTAAATACTTTTGCTTTTTTGTAACAGACATTGGAGTTTGTGAAGCAGGGCAAGGTTGCACAGATCCTAGGTGATGAAAAGGGCTCGACGACACGTGGGGCGCGGACGGCTCTGACGAACACTAGCGAACACGAACAAAACGAGGAGGTGAGTCGTGTCAGTAGTGCCGTCAGAGATTAGTCGCACTGCATGTTGTAGCACACGATTAGTCGTCTACTATCCTTTTCTTCTTTCTTTTTGTTCTTTTTTCGTTATCCGGCCCGTTCTGACGAATTGGCGATACAACACACAATCGCAGGGCTCGCTGCCAGGGGTACAAAGGGCGCTACATGAAGGACAATCCGGCCACAACGACGCTAGTCCTAACAAACCCGGTTTTTTAAAAAACAAGTTCTTTCAAGCTTTCGGGATTCATTCTTCCACATAGGACTTTCCTCGTCTTTAGGATTGCCTGTCGTTCAATCGTGCCCGGTCGCATAGAGATTGTCAGTGTGTCACAGGAAGTCTGTTACAATGCGAGGATCTTAGGAATACAATGTTTAACGAATACTACTTTAGGTATTTGTATTTTAAATGCATGGTACGAGTGCTGTCAAATATTCTGACCCCGCGAAAGGTTTAGCGATTGTTCTCAATTTTATTCTATTTTTTTTTTGGAATTGTGAGCATTTTTACGAATGGTAAGGTTGGGTATAGTAATGGGCCTTGCAATTACTGGGCATTCAGTGTAACATTTCGCAGACAGGTACATTTTAACACGGTAACTAATGATTTATTACCATCTGGAGTTTCGCGACGCAAATGTGCTAAGATTCTGATTGGTATGCTGGGGGCACATTACTCTTGCACATTCTCTATCACACTACATTCATCGCTGGCGAGTTCGTTGCAATTTCCAGTGCTGCCGCAAATGAGGCCTTGCATAGTAAAAGAGTACAGCCTTATGAAACACTTCCACTTGTAAGCTGTGATAATAATGCCCTTTGGTTATTTTTTTAAATGAACTGATCGGATATTTCGACTTTCATACTTTTAAGAAGGATCGATGATTCGTCGCAGGTGCTTAGTATCGAGCATTTGTTCTTCACTTCTTCATTATTTATCGAATAACGGCTACTACTGTTGAAACTTTTTACGCTTGTACTATTTACAGCCATATAGACTGCGACTAGAATAAAGAAAGCTTCCGGAGATAATTATTTTCCTATTGACACCGTTGTCGAGCGTTTCACGTGTCGTTCTTGGCAGATAGAAGCATAGGCGGCATTGCAACCAGACAGCGTGCAATTAACATCACTCATCTTAATTGCCTTAAGCCAAAACACTGTGAAATCACGCACATGAAAGTGGAGAGAGGTAGTAAGAGTTCTAGGGACAGCTTTGCTTAACTATATAGTTCAGTATAGATTTGCAAAGGTGTCGTTGAAGGATGTTTATTCGAGACGAGAGTTTTAATCGATTCTGTTGACGATTAACAGGTTGCCAACATAGCGAAGAAAATATATTATTCTCTGTAAGACGTTATTAATACCGAGGTTTTCATGCAACTTGTCCGGTTCTCCATTCGACGCGCAATGAATTTACTCCGTTTCGTGCTGACTTCCATTTTACCGACCTTTTTTTAGACTCCTAACAGTTATTTATTTCGTCTATGATGATGAATCCATCTGTGTAGATTAAACCGATTTTAAACACAGTTTCACCCGGCTTAGGGTTACATTAATTGTGTTACAATCTGCGATGTGGGGTGTCTCGAAACCGATTCTTCCAGCATAATTTCGCCGTCGGAGTATTAACGTCTTTAGGGCGAAGAAAGGGATAAGAATCGTGCAGTCGCCTTTTGTTGACATTTATTTGTGAAACGAATTATCTGCAGGGATGAGTATCGATTGTGCTCAACGAGGATCTCAAGTAAACCTATAAAGAGAGTATTTTTTCGAACGCTTTATCGTTCGGGGCACCCCGTATCTAATTTAAAAACAGCATACTACTCTTATACATTATAAAAGATAATTTCAACCCCTGCTTAGATCAAATAAATTGTTATGTTATGAAATATTATAGCAATGTTTGACACGAAATCAGTAATTATACGCTGATAATTAATATAAGTAGTGCCTTGATACTTTAATCATCGAGCGAATAAATTATTTTCTAACTGGATTCTGTGGTTCATTATTCGTTTTCCAAATCAGCATCTTCTCGACTAACTCGCTGCGCCATTTAACAGTGGAATAATGCGAAAGACTCTTGTGTAGGGACCAAGATCGAAGGATACGAGTTTCGCAGTACACCTTCCTATGTACATTTGATGTTTAAATGTTCTCTCTGTTCTGTTACTAGTTGTCACGTACGAATATCTTTTGTATAAAGTCGATTGTACAGTTTGATAACAGTGCCTCCATATTCTCCTCGCACGCAATTTGTGTTTAACCATAAGTCGAAGTCGTTCTCTTGGATATCGTCGTTGCTGTTTCGCTTCGCTTATAATTCGAGCACTACGGGCCGCGACGTTAGGTATGGATGATCACACCGGAGAGAATACCCTGGATGGCCATCGAAGTATTCAGGTCTGATTGGCAGGTGCGTATTCGTAGATTTGTACACATTTATCTTTTTTCCCCTCTGTTCGTACTCGTGCACCAAGTAGTAGTGATTGCAAGATGCTCTAGTACCACACCTCTTCTTTTTACTGAGAGATCGATGTGTAAACCTTCTTTCCAAATCCAACAATTCTGGAGAATGCACGGAATGCATATATTGTGTCTTGATCGATAGCGAAGCAATTGATTGCTACTCGTAACACTGTAACGGGGGTAGAGAAAGTTCTGGTTAAGCACTGTACAGGGGAATACCCTTTACGAGTAGTGATTCACTGACGATTATCACTCATCTTACAGTGTTTTGCTTGCAGTGACACAGATCCGCAGAAACTTGATTCATAATTAATACTCCATGTGCTTCTTCCAACAGCGATCTTCCCAGAAATCACACTGGTCTCGTGTCTTTCGCCCTTATATAATTGCAGTCAATTATATCCGCAGCCAGAAATCTTGCACATTGCGTCGATTCATGCCAGTCATGTTTAAAAATGTTTCCATGGGGGGGAGTTGTTACGTTAAAGACACGAGATTGATGGCACATCACATAGAAGGTGTATTCAAAGGGATTTCCTATTTTGTTACAGGATAGGAAGTATTGCGTTCGTGCGCAATAAGGAGGGCTATTTAAAGAAATATCGGAGCGGAACTTGAGATGATTACTTTGGATGATCCAGGACTCTGCACTGTTTTCCGAAACATTGACTGACGTCCCCTAATGCCTGGCTCGTTTTACGTAAACGGCACATTCCAGCTGCTTTTAATAAGACGCACTGTACGGAATACCCCACGTTGCTCATTTTAGTTGGAAACTACTGGCTTTGTACAATCGACCAAGAGAATGAAATAGAAACTGCAAGGTGGATTGGTCTACTCTGCTTCGAACCTATCTGATAAAGTCCACGTTCTCTGGCATCTTCGTCTTTCCGTTTGTATCTTTAGTGAAGTGATACGCATAAGGAACGCCGTGGAATCCTATTGACCTAAAAACCACGATGTATTCAGTCTCCGCATCCGGCGGAGTAATTAGCAGTTTCAGACGGTGTCACTTGCAGACGCATCTTGTAGGATCACAGCCACGTACATACTACGTTTTTCGGTTCGTCGCATGCGCTCTACGAGAAGACGGCAGTCTAATCATTCCATGAACTAGATTCAGAAGGAAAGTGAAACGATGTGCGGTATATCCTGACGGATGTTTGGATGTCGCTTTGCGTCAATGTATTCTCACTATGCACATTAGGTTAATGCAAGGATACCATCGTGATAGATAAGACTTAAACAAGTGTACGCTCTAGGGGGAAAGGGGGAACTCTCTCGTTTGCTTTGTCAAGGTATTCGTCAAATCAAGTACGCTCAAAATTCGGTATGTAGTAGTGGAAGGACTCTCCTAGGTTCTTCAATATAGCAACGTGCACACGTATGCCTATTGTATTCTTTATTTATTGTCACCTTGTCCACCAAGGCGTAATAGTGCAAGCATGAACTTGTATCATATAACTATCGGTTACTCAATGCGTTCGTTGTAAATTATTGGTTGCGGTATTCTTAACGAAATTATTAATATTCGGTCGGTTTTAAGTTCATATCACATTCGTACCGTGTTGCATTATATGGTTTTAATCCACCATCCTACCTGGCTGTGAGTGCGGAATGGTTATCGAGTTTTGGAATTATTTAAACGTCGGGCAGCTAAAGCGAGGAGGAATGGTCGATTGGTTTAGATAAGTCCGCATGCGTGTAAATTTAAGATTGTCAAGTATCAAAACTCATCGATCGTTCGCTTGTACGCCTCGCTTCTCTTCATACAAGTCATATTTGAGTTGTATTCCTTTTGCCCTGTCAACATGTGGTAAAGGTTTGCGCAAGATATTTGCGAGCACTTACGTTTATGTGCGCGTAACTGCTTCGAACTGGCCTAGTTCAAAAGGAATCACACTGTACTTTGAGTATCGTAAATTATGTTGATCATGTCGCAACAGTGATACTTTCAAGCCTTGTGGAATTCTCCGGAACAGAATTGAAACGCGGCGTTTGGTCTCTCGAGGTTTACGAATGTGAATGCAGTGTTTCTTCCTGCACTTTTATCTTTTTCCGCGTTTATCCCGTTGGTTTTAATGTACTACGTACCGTTTTATTTCCCTTTCACGTGTGCTCTCGATATCCTGAATCATGCATTTATAATACACGCATATTCTGCGCCTGAGAGCTTGAAGGCCTAGGATTGTGTTTCGATGTGCACACTGGCGTTCCCTTAATAATAGGTCGGATATTCGGAAGCAGGGCTTAGATGGACTCCGAGAAAGTATTTTGCCTGCTCGACCTTTGTGAAATATTCGATGCCGAGTAATATTGTGTTGCGCGTGTAGTTGCGTTTTAATTTGATCATTTATCTTTGTTTATAAAGAATTAATTTATTTGCGAAATGATTTATCCGTGCATGTGATACTTAAGTAGTATTAAACCGTTTAAATTATGGCTTTTGCTTCTACTTCATTGAAATACGTTCGAGCAGAACCGGATTTGTACGCGAGGTTTCGAATCTTTCTTTTTGGGAGCAGAAGTGCTTTCTTTTGCATTGCGGATGGTCTGTTTACGTGTAGATGAATTTCGGGCCACTGATGATTAAACTATTTTATATCGAAAGAATGTGGGATGTGATGCAGTAGTGTAAGATAAGATAGTAATGTCTGTCCGTCGCTAAGAATACCTGTTTCTTCGGTCCCGACGAAGCTTTTGAGGTATTGTAGCTCTCAGGTGCAAATACTGTTATATAATAATATGTAAGTTTTCATTTATAATAAATATTTCCACTTGTAATATTTGTCCGTCTATCACACCTTAGCAAACTGTGTCGCAGTATTTCATGAAATTCATTCTGTTGTCTTTCTGAGTTGCGTCTGTGTACTCGCATTTCTCAAACATACATATAAAATAAAAAAGTTGCGGTGAAAAATCGAAGTGTGTTACGTATAAGTGGAACGAGCGTATTATAGCTGCCAATAGATTCGTAAGCTGCTCAGCCTGTATTCTTATTTACAGTGCGAAAAATGCCACTATAAATAATCGGCGGCCGTCTGTCCGGTGCCCATCTTCGGTCTACAATCTTCGTAACCAGATGCTATTATTGCGCGCTTTCATCAAACTAATAGGACTGCAACTGTTCTGGAGCTATTTCCGGCTAACCAGCCAAGCCGGTGCAGCGTGTTAATAGTTTTTACAGTGTTACAATACTTGAAACTAATATGGCTTTAATAAAACTAATGACGACTTTTTCTTCGTCTTAACTTTTGCAATTGCCAAGCTGTAATTGCTAAGTTAAATAAAAACGACGTTCAGAAGTCTCGCATTTATTCTACAACTCGACCGAAGTTCAGGCTTAGAGTGTTACAGGGTATGCTAAGAACCATACCAAAGTATACTGGTATTAGGCAGAGGGGGTTCGATATCGATGACTGCATGTTGCACCTTTGAATAATAGAAAAGTCTTTATTGAGCATAGAGTTACACATTACAATAGTGGTAATAATATTGAGAGTAATGGTACTCAATAATGTACTTTTTAACAGATAAAACTATCGCAAAATTACAGTTAAACGTACTTTTACAAAGTGCTAATTTGTAACGGCTTGACTAGCATATTAGAAGCATTAACGGTACATCGAATCATAGTAATTAGAGGAGGGTTGAGAAAGCACGTTTATGCAATGAATAATTACGTTACAAAGTATTAAAAACGGCTTTTAATAAATTAGGTACGAGAAGAAATGTACAGTTTTCGACATCTACTATTACGAGGACCGAGTGCTACTCCGTAAGACAATAATGCGAGGCTGATTTGCAGATGCTTTAGTAGTAAAATATTTCTTTCCCATTCCTCCCTCTTCCCTTTAAACGTCAACTTCGTTTGAGGATCGACTAAATATTGCATTCCCCGAGTGATCCGTTCGTACTGAGATTATGACACAGCCTTTAATTCGTGTTCAAATCAGCCTGGCAGATTCGAAAAGAAAATAACACGCGCAAAGAAAGAAATCGTCCGCTAGATGCTACAAGTATGTATACAACTTCCAATAAATATACGAAAATTTGCCTAAAGTACAGATTGCTTATCTAATAACTCGCCACGTCTCGTAAAAAGTACTTAAAATAGAGTCTACCCTAGTATTTCGTGCTCTAGCCTAGTGTTCGTATCAAGAAGTCACCTACGAATGTCATACTCGATTATAGAAAACATATAGTGGATTCTCGGTCGTTGGTTTCGAGCTCGGTAAATCGCTAGGCTCAGTGTCTCAATCACTACTTTATGAAAACACAACTACTGCGAGAAAGAGAACGGGACTGGAACACCATTGGCATTATACATCGAATACCTTTGCCGGTAGTTCTTTCCGAATTCGAATCCCACCGCACTCTTGTAATGGATCTTACCTAATTGTCTTGTTAGCCTAAAGCGTTTACGAAATATTCAATACTGAGTAATATATGCTTTATTACCGGTGTGTCATACATTCGGCCGACTAAAAGAGACTAATTCTTCGCGAACGAGGAACAGTCCCTTGGCAGAATGTTGTGTGTTCCTCTTATTCCCAGTGAAGCGGCTCGTAAAACTTGATAGGTCATTGCAAGGTGTGTCGCTCTATTTTCAGCCTATTGTTTGATTGGACCTAACACTTGTCGCGCGTTTTATCAGCTCGCGTGGCGAAGTAACAATGACCGAGCGAGCCCCTTATCGGTGTCATCGTATCACATACTCGGGCACACTAAGTTATTGTGCAAATGCCTTCTCACGTACACTTGCACCTGAAGTACTCCTGGGTTTAGCGCGTGGGACAAGAATAAACTGCACTGTGCGACACGCGTATCCGCGACCACGTATTAGCACGGATATGTCACTACATTCGACCAGTTATTGATTTTGCGGGGATTACTTGCGTTCGTCTGCCTGTCGCGAAATGTCATGATTGGAAACGGGGATAAACGTAAGTAACTAAATCTAATGGTTAGGCGATTAAGCCCTGGTCGCTTCGTTAAGTACGTTATCTTATCCAGTTAGATCTATCTTAATGTCCTACCAACGTTCGTCTAAATTTAAATGCTTGGCAGCGTTGAGAGAAGATTTTGGTAGATAATTTCCACGAGTCGATTATTGCTCGTTGATTGTTACTCATCAACGAGGGTACAGTACACGCATATCAAAAGATCCATATATTGCACGGCACGATTCAGTTGTATTCATACAAATACACGCGTATAAATATGCAAAAGGGGGATTTAAGGGGATGGGATGAAGATGAGAGGTGTAGCGGGTAAACAAAGATCAATCTTTGATGATACTGTGACCACGACAGCTTCGTCGTCTTCAAGTCGAGGGGGTTTCCCCTAGCTTGTTAGATTACGTTGACAGATTAAGAACTGGTCTTTGGCCAAGCAATCTTGGCTTCGATTCGCTTGTAGGCGAAAAGGCAGTGAGAGAGCTCTTGGGGGCATTCATGGTCGCCAAGTAAGGTTTCTGCAACACACCAAATACCTTGAAATAAGTACATTTGTTGCAATAGTAGAACAAATATCAACTTTCACAAATGTGCTTACCTTCTCCTTGCACCAACTTGAAGAGACCGTAATCTTGAGGATTAGTGCACCTTATCTTATGCGCAAGAATTCGGCAGATCTCCCTGGTGTTCATGTTCGGTCGCACCGGGAGTGTTCGAGTATTAAGAGATCCGTGGAGTTCGTCCGGTACTAAGATTCGCAGTACCGACGAGCAGTCAGGCGTTCCGCAGCCCTAATAACGAAAGCAAATATTCAATATTGTTTCAACTTGATACAAGAAACATTCATATCATTTTCTATTCGACCAGCGGCCAAGACAAATTAAACAAATTACTCACATTTAACGTGGACATGGTCCCTTGGCTGGATTTAAAGGATTTCAAAACATGAACGGCACTCGACAGCGTCGTCAGGTAATATCCTCCTTCTCCCGTCAAGAGCGAAGGATGCAGGAGACCCCACATGTACTCGGCCTCGACTTCAGCATCGACGACTTTACCGCGAACCAAAACCCAAACCAACAAAGGTAGGAGGTCGTCCGCACCCAAAGTCACGTGCCTCCCCGAATTCGCATGCTTCACCTGGAACAACCAGTACTCAAAACTTAGCAAAGCCCCATCGATGGATAAGACGACAAGTACTCGAAGTTTATCGGGGCACTCACGGAATTGAAGATCGCTGAGAAAGCGGCGAGGAGATTCTCCAGCTTGTCGAGGGGCGAGTCCGCCTTCTGTAGCCTGTCGATGTACTTGAGGATTCGCTCCAAGCTCGGCTCAGACGGTGGCACGATCTTTGGCTGCAACATGTGAAGACCAAGCTAAACTATTTGTTGCGAATATGCGGTTTCGAGGAGTCCCGGTCGCCGGGGAGAAATATACTAACCCGAACGCCCAGCTCTTGTACGTGCTTCCCTTGAGCGTACTGAATACTCTCGGCGAGGGTCTGGAGGGAGCCGGTGGCGGCGTAATGTTCCACAAACAGCCTGTAAACGTGCTCCCGAAGCGGCCGCACTACGAGACCCATCATCACACCCTCCAGAATCGCGTCGAGATTGAGGAACTCGTTCGACTTGAGCTTGACCCTCTCTTTCTCCACTTCCTTCTCGAATTCCCGCTCCCCGTGCTTCACCAGATAGTTCTTCATGCCTGACATGAACTGTCGCATGTTCCTCATGACCACGTGCGGGCTTGCTTCTTTCCCTTCCTTTGTACATTGGATGAAATTGTCGATGTTCTGCGAGAAAGTGGTCGTCTTGTCGGCCGCCAGCTCCAGGGCGTAAGATCTTATCGTCGATCCAGTGCCGCCGTTCTCGCGGTTCCTCAGGGCTTGCAAACGTGGAGGTGCTGTAACATTGATACGAACATTTCTTTAAAAAATGTGCGAAACTCATACTAAGACATTATCCGCTTAGTTTTAGAATTTCAATAGCATAAAGATAAATGCGACATATTAAAATGAATATTATTTTATTATAAGTTTGGTTGCCGCGGAAATTTATCCGGCAATTCTTGCATTAAACTACGCTTACTTTTTAACACATCGACGCTATTCTGCAGCCTCCTGCAGAGGCACCGAAACCATCGTCCTATCTTGATGAGAATACCGCGGGTCTTAATCGAAAACTTCTTCTTCTCCTTAGGAACTTCAACCGAGCAGTTAATCATCTTCGCTCTTAAATAATCAGATCCTTCGAGGCTAAATTGCGAGTCAGTGTCGCGTGTAATACTGGTGCGAAGGTGAGGGTGCGCGAATCTTGCGAGCTGACTTATCGCAAGGCACCGGCAATTACTTTCACATTCACTTCAAACTCCAATGCGTAATTTCGCGCAACGGCAATTGTTGCGCGTAGAAACGGCCCTCGTGCAATTGCAGGGGGGCTCCAGTGTTTACATTCCTCGGCAACTGGACAAGCGTATCAAGTCGAGTCTCGGGAGATCACGGCCGCAAGTGCTGACTAAAGTAATTAGTCTTCTGCTGATTAATAGTTAAACTCCGCGTTTAATTGCGCGGTCGACATCGACTGGCTTCGTCTTGTGAAGTTGATATTCAGGGTTTCAACCACCGGCTATCACGAGCACCTCTTTACGGCCAGATATCCTTTCCCTGCTTCACAAGTTTTCCTTCACTTATTCACAGCCTCCTCTAAAAGCACTTCTTCCACGAAGTCGTCTCTTGACGCTCGCGAATCAACTGAACGACTTCCCAATCAAGTACAATTCCACCAAGAACAAGTCGAGCAGCTATCACCAGCAATTCACCACAATCAACTCTCCACGCAATCGTCCGGATGCATTGCAGCCAAGAACAAGTAATCTTTATCGGTGCGACGCCGGCCAGCAGTGTAACACTCATGTAATACCGACGTCCTTCACCAGAGACAACTGACCGGTCGATTGTCTCTTCGGCAGCGTCGTCGGCGGTGGAGAACCGTCCACTTTCAGCGCGCTAAGTAGAATTGCACAAGAGCGGTTCCGAGCGGGCGAATCCGAGAGCGTTGGGCGGCTCGAGTGCGGAGGGTAAGTGCGGTCGTCCAGGTAGAGGATCGCTTTTCTTTCTAATCCGGGAAAATCCGGGGGGCGTCGTTGGCGCGGACCGCGGAGGGCAGAGACGAGGCTCGGCTCGAGGCCGAGGCGACGAGAGGCAACTGGACACTAAACAATGCCAGGCTTCTTGGTCCGATCGGCTCGGCCGTCCCCTGATATACCTTGGAACTGCAATACGCTCTCCCGCCACTGGCGAGGCTCCGCCCGCTCCTCCGCACACTTTACGATCTCCGATCTCGCTCGAGTACAGTAGGCGCAAATATCGATAACCCTCGTAAATCGCAAATCACCCGGTTCGCCCGGTGGGATACTAGAGATTGCCTGGGGATAAGACGCCCGCCCCTTCGACCCCTCCCCCCCGTCTACTAAGAATTCTCCTCGGCTTCTTATCGTCCATCTACCCTCCACCAAATTCCCGGCGCCCCGTTCTTTATAAGCGTCTTGGCTTTCTAGGATTTAGGTTCCGATGCGATTGGCTCATTGAAATCGAGCAATTCGCCATCGAAGATTGGAGGCTGAGTGAAAAGAGGGTTTGAAGTTGAAGGACACTTGGGATTGATGTTTGAATAAAATAAGATAATGAATTCGAGATATTTGACGGTGCCTGAGTAAGCCTGTAGTCAAAGGTTTGATTGGTGATAGGTCAGTGACCGAATATCCCGTGCAGAAAGATCGGTTAGGTCCACTGTACTTTTTTTCTGGAGATAAGGTGATATTCGTGGTCCATAGATAAAGGCGAAGGCATTGATGTGTGTTTTGAGATAAAAGTGGAATAATCTTGCGATGCTGGCAATTAGTCTCAGTAGTATCGTGGGTGTGACTGGCAGCCGATTGACTTGCAAGTTAAATATCCTTTTATCGGGAAGCAGACTTTACCCCTTTCTAGGAACTGGCGGTCTGATCATTTGTTAAATACCAGACCCTCTAGTTCACACTTACGAACAATAATAAATTAACACATTGCACCAGCGAACAACGATTCGCGTTTCTATAAAGTATAGAAAAAATTCTGTTCGGTATTCTTTTAGAAATGGGAACAAGTTATCTTTTCTCATCAGGGTATCCAATCAACTCGATATCATCGATGAAATCAGGGCGAAAAATAGTGCTCGCAGTCAATTGCACATATCTCAAGTGCGAGCCGTAAGAACTAGAGTCTAGCGAGGCGAGACTCAGCCGATAGCAATCAGGATTGCGACAGATAACCATGTGGAACAATCTCCCCCTCGAATCCCGATACGAATGTATCGGCAGTGATCTAACAGGATCGAGCGGTTATCAGGAGTTAATTTTAATAGCCGCGACACTAGACTTCACCGTAAAACCACTGTCAATGGGGACGGCGATAAATGCCGGCAGATAAAAAGCGGCCGATTTGTTTGCGACCGGAAGCGGCCTGGCTAGCATTGTGCCGTCGGGCGGCGGCGTCCCGACGCATAGTTATCGGGCCCGGTATTACTGTAAAATGTGTAAAGAGGAGTTGGGATGCGAGGGGAGGTCCGTCCCGCTATCAGTGTGCACGTGAACACACTGTGAAACGTGAATGCCGGCATTCCAGCGGAGATTAAAAGCCATCCTTGCCAGTATTGTCGTCCCCACAATGCTGCTACTTGAGTTTCTTTAGTCGGATTGCTTAACAGCACCCTAATCGCCCACCATTTTGCGCTCGAAAGCTTCGCAGGAGATATCGGGCATTTTTTCCAGCCGATTTCGCTAGTGCGATTGCACCCGCTTGCGAGGATACTGCGTGCGCCGATTATGACGACGGGGAATGCGAATTTGTGTTTGTGGGAGTATATGCAATGGTAAATATAGATTTATGGTCTGTTTTAATGCGGGATAAAAGTGTTTTAATTATGTGAGACTTCGTTGTACATGTTTGATGTTAACTTTTGTGCGATTACAGATTTCAAGATTTCCGCTGAATATCGATAAACCAGTATGAAGAATCCACTTCCGGCGAAGAAGGAACAATAACATTAACAACAATAGCCGAACAAGGGGAAAATGGGATTTCACAGGAAATTCGCGGTACATCGAATTGGGCTGGGAAATACCGAAGGGTGCGGCGGAGGGTGGATTCCCATGATTGGCGGAAAGCTCGGCGGAAAGCGTTTGTTCAGGACCACCATGGGCACAGGGCGAACTATTTGCCCAGAGGAGTCGAGTGCCTCATTACAAAGTCCCGGAGGGTTTGCAATCTCAAAGTTCAGTACATGAAAGGGCCCGCATTCTGCCGAAATGCTCCATTTCCCGTATGAATACCACCCCGAAATACAGGCATAATCCGGGCTATCATTCTATCATCATATAATCATCCGATTCCGATTCAACCGATTATGGACACGTCCCATTCATGCTGGCGAAGGAAACGCTCCGATTAATACCGTAATTTACGATCTTCTGACGCTCGACACACTCGTTGACGTAATAATCGAGCCTCCTCGATGACAATCGTCATCGAATTCTCTACGCAGCTTGCTTGCGAAATGCCGACGAAAATATTGAACGCGTTCCGGCACTGTTGTGCATTGCCGGAGTGTTTGCGCTGGTGATTTCGCACTCATTGATAGGTAGGCGTAAAAACAGTTTGAACCATTTTGGATATGTTGATTCGCGAGGAGAGTGAAAGTGATGATTAATGGAGTGGATTTGCGTGGCGCCTCGTTTAATTGGTGTACTCATTAGCCTGGCGAGAATTCGATTCTGCATCGCAGAAAACATGTATGATACGACTTTGCAGAAGTCTTTCGATGGTTTTAGTGGTTGCAATGACTTTGTCAGCTGTAACTTTGCGGTTGGAAATAGACGTGACGATGATTGACTGGGGGGTGGGAAGCAAACAGGGTCAGACTATCGGGATCAATTAAACCGGACTATTTCCCCGTTCCGGTATCGCGGGAATTATTTTAAGGCAATGATAACTCCGATGATGATGCATGCGCTTGCTTTCGTTCGATGACGAAAGTCACTTCCGTGATTCTCATCCCGAGATGATGATGCGCAAGGGTCGTATTATTGTTTTCATGATAACTGTACTGTGTTTACAATTCTCATTCTGCGAATCGCCGACAAAATGCAATCCCTTATTTACAATCTGACTTTATTTGCCACACTCTCGATGAAACCTATTGGCAATGCCATTGTGGATGTAATCAACAAACGAGTTCGACAATAGAGCAATACATTTTCGAGCGACGAGCTATTTTGCATGAAAATAAATTAGCTTGTTTCTATTAGGTCAATGCTTCGATGATGATTAATATGTTTGGTCTGACTGCTGTATTAACTTTTAGACAAAATTATAGTCGCACTTTAACCTATGATTATCATTACAATTATTAAGAAAATTTTGCAACTCCTTCTAATATGCATTTTTGGAGTTTCAATACAGGAAGAGCCTATAGTGCTTTATGACAACGTTCCCTGAATTTGTACCATAATCCAAATTTTATCTCCAACATCTACGGCGTTGGAAGAGATTCCCGCCATATATCTTGCAAGCGCACGCAAAGTATCAACACTGTGACACAGCTAACCACCGGAGACGGAAGCCTTTTGAGCGACTCTCAAGCGAGCAATGGGACAATAAATTAAACTAATGAAATGGAAATGGAGACGTCTCAAGTAACCCGCTCGCGATAGAAAGTTACAAGGGAATTCCAGGAAGCGTGCACCTGTCGCGCGTCTCCTACAATCAGACTCCCCGTGAGCAGGTCAGGATCCCAAAGCTCCTCTGCATTTATTACCCGGGCCCCCTCCCTTTCTCGGCCCGGCCGTAATTCTCCCGTTATGAAATATTGCTGCCTGGTCATTACTCTAACTGACACGAAATGATTTCGTGCCGCCGTAAATTTTGTATATTTCTAGTAATATACCGATTGAAAATCCCGTTTCTAATTGCGGGAAGCGAATGGAATCTCGAGGTGGGTCCGTCGAGTGAACTCTAGCGAGCGCACTGAAATTACTTTTTGGGCTCGTGTTCCATTTTTGTTCAAGTCCCTGGGCGACATCGTTCGGTGAATATTTATTAGTAAAATATTAATTCGTTGAAGTTAAACTAATTATTTTTAATCCTCGAATTAAACTTGTCCAAAGTGGAGACTTCCATAAATCGCTTTCTCACATTCAAAAACGATAGATTACCCCATTTTATCAAAATCGTTATATGCATTTTCAAAATAAAGTTTCCAACATACAAGAACTGCGAGTTTTATTGGATATGATTAATAATCGCACTCCATCCAGGCCAGTATGATAGTCCAATTGATTAAGAGCGATGCCTCGATTCCGAGTGACACGGGCACAACAAAGGACCGATGTCATCATCGCGCACTGCCAATCGCAATTGCGCATATTCAATGATGCAACGGGCGCAATATTGGCGTAATGATTGTATCTGCGCGTCGGTGGTTGCGTTTTAATTGGCCGGGCAATGTATCGTGTCTCGCGAGAGGTCAGACAAAAGGGAGACGAGTCGGGCGAACGTGCTCTAATCACAAAATCAGAGCGGCGCAGCCGTGACCGTAATTATCGGGGGCTACTCAGCCTCGTTATCATCGCTCGCTGGCTCTTTCTCCGGGAAATCGGGTCGAGCGCCGTCATAGTTCGCTCTTAGTTCTTAGAGGTTCTCCCCGGCGCCTCAGAATGCTTGTCAGATGAGCGCTGATCGTTTTTGCATACAAATCTGAGTTTCTCTTGCGCCGCTTGAGAATCACCGACTTCTTATCACGCCGAGGGAGAGGGATTGCTTTATAGAACAATACACGAATCTAGCGAGCTTCGACCGATTGGTACTGATATCAGATCTATTGTCAGATTGTAATCAGGTATATATAGATTAATACTATGTGAAAGGTCGAGTACCGTTCGGTGAAAGGAATTTATTTTATTATTAGTAGATTATTAATCCGAAGGTATCAATCTGGTTAGTTTCAATCACCTGAGCGATTTTTCCAAAAGCCGAAACCTAACTAAATCGCTTTGTTACCTCTGAAAAAGGTAAATTACTCAATTTTCTCCAAATCGACAGGTCCTTTTTCAAGATAAAGTTTTCAATATACTATAATTGCTGACTTAAAAGTTCCCTAGGCAGCATCTTGGGGGATTTACACTTGAAATAATTGCAGGCAGGCAATAACACGCTATCAGCGATCGCACGAGGCTGTCTGGGAGGCGACCTTTTCCCGAGGTGGCTGATACTGCTGGCACGCGTGGCAATGCACTTACAGCTCTTGCTCCTCGCCTTTTTCAGCGACACGCGCGGCATTATGAATCACACCCGGCGCACACTCCGCCACTTGTCGAGCTATTCGGTAAATAGCATTGCGATTCGCAGCCCTGATTAACTCGGCGGCGCGTGGCCCGACTCGTGCGGACAGGATTAAGGAGTCACCGATGATTAGGAGTATTAGAGCTTTCGACATTATCTCTTTCCAGTCGCTTTTTCGAACACCGGCGCCTACCATTTGTTTCATGTCTTTGATCTGATACATTTATTCCGATGGAAAATGTAGTAAAGATAAATGTCTAATTTGCCGATAAACTTGTTGTAAAGATTACTGTAATTGCAAGGGTAAATATAAATTGTAATATGAATGGTTGCCGGACGTGATTGATTGAAATCTTAAAAGTAGTTGCACTAATCCTGTCAAGAAGCGGACATTATCGAATGATAACTGTTGTTATTCCACGAAAGGTGTATCGCTTTTTTTAAATTATTGTCTAGGCGCACATGCTAGATTATTGTCTAGAGGTCGTAACAAAGGCGACCATGAGGGAGACCAGGCAGCGAAGATCTTTAGCTTGGGAATTCAACGTGGCTTATTACATATGTAACTCTGTTACTACAACGACTCACTGGGGAGGGCAACGGTAGTAAAGAGGCGGTATTTATTACGCAACACAGCTGTTGTGCAATATGGCAGTTATAATGCTACCGGATGCCTAAAGTCCTTTGTCACTCTCTATTGTATGAGATTATGTATCATTTGAAAGATATGATAGATCCACATCAACTGGCGGCGGTTCTCGGATTAGTAAAGTATAAAGGAATGAAATGACTTAATCACGCATGGATATCGTGCGCTGCATCTTCCGAATGTTATTCTTTGTCGAAAAAGAAAGGGACTTACATAGGAGAGGATCCAGCCGTTCCTTAAAGCTCTTGTTCCTTTTGATTCTTTCGACATCGCTGTCGTCCGTGTCCAGCATCGTTTCCCATTCAGATGGATCGTATGTTCCCGCTTTCCTGGATTCCGGGGTGTCCTCCCGCTCGTTTCTCTTCTCAACATTGTCGTACGAGGAGTTCCTGTCACTGTAGAGTGATTCCGACGTGTCAGGCGGCTTTAACAACTCTGGGTACCTGTGGCAGGTGGAGAATTATGTGATAAAATCATGTTATTATCTTGATAGTTGCTGTGTGTTCTTTCTTTTTATCGAGAGAAAGTTACCTTTGCAGGATGATACTCTGTACGGTTAAGGTATTTCCAACGATTTCCTTTCCGCACTCCTCGCCGGGGAACTTTCTTGCAACGTTCTCGCCCTCGTAATCTGCATCACAGTCGTAATCGGGCTCACAGTCATCTGCATCGTTTCCTAGATACATGCAGGTACTCATGCAATTACTCTGGCAATTTCTAGGTACATTTACATACTTGCAAGCCTTTTTCAACACTGAGGAGTAGCTATTTCTATGAAAGCGTGATGATGCTCACCGATAAACTCCCAGCTGGAGTCCACTGCCCATGAAGTGTCATTGAAGACCTTCGCCCTGATCTTTGGTGGTTGCACGGGTTTAGCGCGCGGTATTTTCTTCACTTCTCTGGTCCCAAGCCGCTTGGCCAAGTTGTCCACTGACGATGATATCAACGGAGTCTTGTCTTCTGTTTCCTCGGATTCTTCCCAGTCGATGGGATGAAGCTGGTGCGAATTGCCACTATTCGGTGTTTGTAACCAGCCGGGTTCACTGTGCCGGTACTTGTTCGTTGCCGGGTTATTCCTGGGTCGCCTTCTCGGAACGACCGCTGCGTTCTGAGAAATGGCGTCAGCCGGTTCCGCGTAGAAGGGACTGCCTTGCTTCGATTCCGGGGTGAGAGGACTGTTGCTCTCCGATTTGGCGAGCATCAGGCCCAATTTGTTTCTCGGCGGCGTGATTGTGTTTGGACTGTTCAACGAGTTCGCACTACCTGCAAGTGCAAGGGGTATTTACACATTTAATCATACAGTTCTGCGGGGGTTTCCTGAATTTGAATCTACCTGACAAGGTTTACACTTACAAACTCTAGACAGTAAATCCGGCCTTCTTCCCATTCCAGTTTCCTCGAGAGATCCATTGCCCTGCTCGCTGGTTTTGGCATCCTGAACGGGTTTGAAGCTGGTGAACTCCGGGCTCGTCACCTCCTTGTAGCTCAATTTCTCGTTGCCGACAGATTTGTCATTCCTCAAGATCAACCTATCATTCCGGACGATCAGCTGCTCGGTCGTAGGGAGCCTGTCGCCGAAGTTTCTCTCAGCGGGACTTATAATCCGCTCTTGAATTATCAGGCGATCGTTCGAGTTGCGTAGACGCTCCTGGACACCCGGTGCATCGCTCTTCGTCAGCTTGTCATTCGGCGACCAGGTCGAGTGGTTCGACTGATCCGTCGTGTTCCAAATGTCCTCGTAATCGGAGATCTTGTCACCGGGCGAGCTGCGATAATACGAGTCGAGAATGTCCGACTCTTGATAATGCTGCGAGTTCTTCCGAGCGTCACGGTCCCGCCGGCGTTTCGACTTGCTCGTGCTAGACGGCGTTGTTGGTGAAAGCACATTGGGCGTCTTGCAGCCGACGTTCGGGACTAGCTTCGACATTGGGGAGAGCACGGGCGTCGTCGGCGAGAGCGGCGTCTTTATGGAGAAGTTCGATGTTAGAGACTTGTTGGAAGTCGCACTCTGCGGACTCAGCAGCGACGTGTTCGCGTCCGATGGTGTATTCTGCTGCTTGGAAAAGAATTTTCATCAATTAGAATAAAATATCTAGAGTTTCTCTGTATAATGTTGATTTGAAGAAGAAAAACTCTCTCACCTGCGAGCAGATTACGTCGGTTGTTTGGTTGACGTTGAAAGTCACTGTAGTAGTCACCGTCAAGTTATTCTGATGGATCGCCGGTTTAGCCCATCTTGGCGGCGGCGGAGGCGGCGTCTTTACATTCTGTGTGATGGTATGGCTTTCCGCTATGATATTCCTAATCTCCGGGAGGACCGGTGAGTTGGTGCTCGACAGGTTATTGAAGTTGGAAATATTCTGATGGAAGTTGGACGTCGAGGTGCTCATTGAGGAGAACTTGCTTCTGGTCAGCTCGACGACAGTGCTCTTAGGAGTTTCCACTATGTTCCTCGCCTCAAAGTTAGACTTGGCGTCGTGCACTGGGCTGAGGACGTTGCTCTCTACATTATGAACAATCGGCGATGGACAGCGGACGCTTTGGATCAAGTTCGGCGAGATCAACTTGTGCGAGAGTTTCTCGCAGGGCGACAGCTTGTCTTGATGTTCGTTATTGGTCTCGAACGGCTCGTTGAAGGTGGTGAGGTTGAGGGTATTCGGCGGCGTCGGCCGCGGCTGTCTCGGCAGGGACGACGTGAACGTCGATGTCATGATACCGCTCGTCGGCGACGAGCTCCCTGGAAACAAAAATAAAGAGGCGATGAGGGAAATTATTTTCGTAACGAGAGCGTCGCGCTCTCGTCCCGTCGCGCTTTCGGGACGATTAGGAGAGCTCCGGATGAAAGTGCACTTTCCTCCGAACGTCGCTCGCACTAGCACTCGGACTGACTTCGATATCTTTCCCCCACGTCTCCTATTTTTAGAATCAATACGCCGGCGAGCGATACTTCGCGATTGCCAGATAAACCGAGGTGATAAATAACAAATAAAAAGTATCTTACGTGTGTCGTGCGATGATATCGGCGCGAGATTAAGCACTATGCTCTCCGTCGTCGGTGTGTGCATGTTATTATTGTTGTTGTGGTTGTTGTTGTTACCTAAAATGATGCAATAAGGCGAAATAATTAATTACACGTTTTCAAATAGAATGTGAGAAAAAGATATGAGATGCTCACCTCCATGGAAACTACTCAAGCTGGAGGTGTTGCTGCTGCTGCTCTCCGGTGGTTTCGGATTGGCCATCGGATATCTCCAGAACTCCTGACCCAGAAGAGCCAAGGAGGAGAGTTGCTGCCTATTCTTGGCGTCGCGCATCGCCCTTGGCAGGGTCAATTGGACCGGCAATTCGTCACTGCGTGCCAAAGGAAAACAAGTAAATCAAGACGAATTAGCGCGATGACACCTATACTGCATCCACGTCTCTTGATGGACTCAGATTTATGATCTTCGAGAAAGGCCCGGGGTATTAGAGCTGGTACTATAACGGGTCTTGGACTTTTCTCCGCCATTCCTATCGATTACTATTAATCTCCGGCTTTCGGCTTCTGACACTGACTTATGCTCTTCTATTAGAACTTTTTTTCGAACAGTACATTAAACCCTTTAGTGTTCAAACTGAACCTAACTGGTTTTGTGACGACTTTCACATGCCTCGGTAGAAATGTTTCTCATCAAAACGCGAATAAAATGATTTTCTAGCCTTTTCAAATTTGACCTCTTGTTTGACAACACCCTTGTTCTGGGATACAATTCTCCCTACTTGTGAGTCAGAAATGCTGGCAATTTGTCGAGTGTAATACGAATGAAGGCAGTGGGTGGAATTAAGGGACAATTCCATTGAAAGGGTAAACAGTTTGCCGCGCCAGTGAATTTCGGGGGTAGAGTTCCGTTTCCGTGGGAGGATTAATTGGGTTAATTGGACTAATTCGCTGAAGATACGAGTAGGTGTAGCTAGAGGCCCGGAATCGACGGAGCAGGTGGGCAACGTGTAGGTAGGTGTGTCTGTGTGTCTGTGCTGCATGATATTTAACTAGGAAAGTCGAAGCTGACAAGAGGCCACTCACCAGCACTGCGCGTAGTGGGCGATCAGCGAGGGGATGTTGTCGAACCTGTTCTCGCTCGTTTCCAAACTTAGCTTCCCCTTGTTCGCCTGGATCAGGTAGTGCTCGATATACGGCCCCTTGCCAGGTGGCAATCTTACTGAGAGAGCCATCGTGTCACTTTGGCTTGACTGCCGCACCACGAAGTTCTGAAATCAAGAACGAATTTCCGTCATTATTATAACTCTAAATTATTCTAAATTACTCGAAATTAACCCTTTGGCTCGATGCTTTCACAAAGTGTGAAAATTCTACCATGACTATTAATTATACCATTTTTATAAATCTATAATTATTAATAATCAAAGTTCGACATAAAATGACTGAAAGGATGAATAAGTTGAAAAATTTGTTGAAAATTGTGTCTAGTTGTCGAAGGAAGTTCTGTTATGCAAAAGTGTGCACGTGTATGTAAATTCATTTCTGTTCCAGCCAGACGTAATGGAAAGACACCGGCGGGGAAACGGATAGCTCGGAAGAACCGTGAACGTGGAATCTGGCTCAATGCCATTCCCAATGAGCGGAACCAAAAGAAACGGAAGATAACTGACACATAACGCTCGGCCGAAGGCGAGACACGAAAGAATGTCTTCCGTGTATATTTTGCCCGGCAGGAATATCACAACAAAATCTGCTGATTCGACCTGAGACCTGTGCCCAGACTTATTTTGTCAACGCTGCCAATGTTCATAATAGAAATAGTCGTGTCATGCTCTCTTGCTCTTTTATTCACGTTCTCGAGAAGTATTCGGGTCAGCAGTTGTTGACCCGCATTCATGCCATTTCCAGGCGTTTAACCTCAGTCTTTCCCAGAAGTGTGCCCATTTCGTAAATGCAAAGTTTTAAAAAATAGACGAAATTTAGTGTGAAAATTTGATTAATTCTCCATGATTTTCCTTACACTCGAAATACGGCAGTAATAAATGAATTTATTATTAATCTTATTAATTGAACGAATAAACATTTCCGCAAATGACAAATGAACGAGGAGTCTTGTATTCGTATTGCGAAGACTGCTTTTGATTGTAATGATTCGTACATTAGAAGCCGAAATGGTGTTCCCGCTGTTATAATAGACGCTCGCATTCCCATTCAGGCATTCTCCGGCACATTTCTATTGCGAGAAACTGGCAAGCGCCGCTCTCGTCTACTTGTCGACGGCATTTGGAGCGAAAGGAACCAAGTGCACTCGCAGAATGAGGCATCGGGGAACAAAAACGGGAGCATAAAGGGGCGGGGGCCCCTTATTTTCCATTTTGCGGCTTCTTATTTCTGTTGTACAAACTCTCGCTCTTCCTCGGCCGAGATTCTTCTCCTTAACGCCTTCTTGATTTCCCCTTACTTTTACCGCCCGGTCATAAATCAAGCCGCGAGTGCTTTAGATTCTTCCGACGGAAACTGCGACAGGAAATGCGAGGATGAGGAAGAAGCGCTGGATAAAGACTGTTTTATTCATAGCGGGTTATTAAAAAGCGAGTTGTATGTTGTACCAACGTTACAAGAATATTTCCGAAATAAAAGTGTATTCTTTAGACATTTCTCTTTTTCTTTGGGCTAAATGCTTGTTGGCTAAGAGCAAAGGTCTATTTCCTACGACACCTGACAGCTACTCAGCGGCGCAAGATCATAACGTGAAAAGTCGCGAATGGTCGGAGCCGTGAATAGAATTGTAGGAAAGAATAGAATCTAAAGAGTTCAGACGCTTCGCCATGTCTAATGACGAGTCTCTTGTCTTTGGAAAACTCTTTTCGATGAGATATCACATGCTGATAGAATTCAACAATTCCACTTTTCAAATTAATATCTGTAAATCTCCTTTTTGTGTCCTTGATATTTTTATTGATATTAAAGAAATATGGACATATGTGTACATGTATCACCGACGCTGCACACGCGGGCGTATCGGGGGGACAAGTACATACACGTGATGTGTCAAACCCAGCGCATTTCCATCAATTCTTGACGAGCGAGCATCAGATGCTGCTCATCTCGCGCTAAAAGACAGGTCGACATAGCTCGGAGATAAAGTGAAGGCTCGCTAGCCCAGCAAGAGTAATTGCGGCCGGGGCATTGTTTTTCAGGCCGGCTGCAATTCGCCGCTGGCTGCCGATGCCGCGGAGGGTTGGAAACTGGCGTCGCAGGGTGGGTGGAGGAGGAGGAGGAGGAGGAGGGCGATTAACAAAGCTGGAAAACAATGAGCCACCCGGGGAAACAATGCTGGCACAATGGCCACGCCTCGTTCGCAGTCATTCCTTCCCTGATTACAGTCCTATGCATCCTCCATTCCCTCCCAACCCCCCTCGCTCTTTACTGCTTATCCTCCCAGCAAGAACCTTTCGATTTAGTTCGACGAGTTTACCTCCGACAAAAAATTGCTTCTTCCTCTCGACGGCACTTTTATCTGGCGCTCTGTGCTTGGCCCACTTCTTATTGGCTTTCGACGTGATTTTCTGGGATTGACTCTTTCATCCGAGCCCGAAACGCCCCATTCTTTTTGCCAGCAGCCTCGTGACAATGGCCGGCTATATTGCTGGAGTAATCGCGATTCGGTGGATCATTGTCGCTGACGCCGCGCGATAGTTCAATATAAGTGGAAATTTGCGGATTCCGGGGGCTTCGGACTTTATTGGTTTCTAGGAGTTTCCAGAGTTCGGGGGAAGTTGAAGTGGCGTTTCTTCTTAGAGAACTCTGATGGGAAGTGGAATTTGCAGGTATTGTTGTTTTCCGTATTTTTGAGTGCGCGTGTTTTGTGTTAAATACATAGCTTGGTTTGTGTTTTTGTTTATGCGGTACAAGTAAGTTAACTTTTTAACTCTGTGATATGATTGAAAAGAACAGTACAAAATGGTAAAGCTTGATATTTGCGCAAATGCGAAATCGATACTTGCAAATATGCTCGCATTTGCACATAAAATCGATCTGCACGTCTCGCAACCTCCGAGATTGGACACGATTTCTCTGCGGCGGATGCTTTTTCCGGCGGCAACAGTTCATCTATCTAGAACCGCTATCCCCGCTTTTTGTCACTTTGCCATTGGGCGAAAAAAAGATTGTTTACCTTCCTGCAGTCGTCGCGACATATCTGCACGCGCAATCGTCTCGATTCCCCGCCGCTTTTTCCGACCCTTTCGTTCGTTCGTCCTCCCCGGCGGCGGGGAACTTGAAATTAGCTTTGCGCTTTCCGCAGAGATAACGTCTCTCTCCTAATGGGATAGCGGATTATGGAGTGCTGGCTCTGACGTTAAAGGATCTCCCCGCGCTCCCGGAGTATGTGAAATTAACCCTAGGACGGACCCCCGACAATTCCGGCTAGCCGAGTGTTATTTCCTGTGCCAGACAGTGTCCTGGACGTCCCGCGGTGGACCCGGAATTGCGTCAAGCGTTCTGGCCAAATATTAATTCCAATGTCGCTTTTACGGACGTTGTAAAATGGATTGAGTCCATTTTGAGTTTTGTTTAATATCGAATTGACAATTATAAAAATTAATGTTTCTTGTGATAACTGAAATTAAGTATATTACTAAATTAAGATCAACTGTAATATTATTTGCAAAGAAGGAAAGCCAAATAATGAGTTTACAGAACAATTATTTGAATCAACCTCGATGAATGTTTATTTACAAATATTTAAGTATTTTGCTGTTCAATTTTCGGCACGCATGCGCCGATCTATTCCAAAATCTCCCGGGTTACAGTTGCACTGATGAATTTGGTCCCTCGGTCGGTTTATTAGGCAGGCTTATTAGAATACACCGCAGAAGACACCATTAATTTCCCTCAGGATTAGGCGAACGTGTCATGACATGGTCCCTTTGCACGATGCAGCGTGTACCGTGTAACCCTGTGTAATCACGAGCTAATTTATTGCTCGCAATCTTGGACTATTAAGAAGCTGCGCGTACAGATTTACCGTTACTGTAATTATCTTGCAGTTGCGATATGCAATCTTGGGTTCAAAATGTATGTAGAGTGGATTTCAGAAATTTGCAAGGAAATTTGCAAGGATGACATCGAAGTTTAAGTTTTATTGTTTGATTGTAATTAAAAAAGACATGATTCTAATACTCAAAATACTCTAATTACTTCTAAATCAATAATAATTTCGACTCTTCAAAATGCAAAAAACCATTCCCGTGGGACAATTGCATGAAATAAACAAACACAATTTTATTTCTTGAAGCAGGAATTTTTGTGTTATTGTAAATTTCGGGCGGCAGCCTCTTGTTGCATTCTTCACTTTCGCGAGGAATGCGAGTGGCTTTCGCAACGATTACGTGTGCCGGCAGACATTGACACGGTTTTCCAACTGGCAGAGCGTGGTGCTCGCCGCGATTCTATTCTTCGTTGGTTGCAATGCCGGCCAGTCTCGGATAAGAGCGTGCTTGTTGGACTCCGGGAGTCCATTGTTCTTGGGGATCTGATGCACAAGCAGATAGCAGGGAAGCCGTTGTATCGCTGGAATATGGATGAGTTCCGGCGAAATAACGCGCGATTATGATAGCAGTCGTTACGTCTGATTTACTGGCGAAAGTCTTCGGGCGACTAAGAAGTTACGGCGTATGTACACGGCCACTCAGTGAACTCAATGTTTGAGTCTCAAATGATGAATTATCTCTGTTTTTACTGTTATGAATTAACCAAATGTTTATTTCATTACTTACAATTAAGCTATAAGTACACAATGCAAAGAATTAATAACTTTTGTATTACACTGGAAATAATTATCATTCCAGCTGCATTGATTATTTCATTCGCAGAAATAAAAATTGAATACAGAACATATATTTGTTTGTATAATTTTTGTCTCCGTATGCGTTAGAGGGTTTCCGGGACTTTGCGAAAATGATATGTTCTGGTTTTCAGAAAGTCCGTCGTGCGCTTCACCTGTTACACATGCAGTGTCAAGCAAGCAGTTTAAAGAAGAAACGTGGTCGCTCGCCCCGAACGTGATCTTGGTGGCGAGACATGCTAACAATACCACTTGTTATACGAAGTTCCCGTAGCCCGGCGGTTTGGCAGACGGCCAGCTGGTCTAAGCTTGCTTGCATTTCGACGCACCGCTACTTGCCGTTTACCTTTATTGCATATTAAGCTCCCTTGCCTCGGGCGCTGCCAAGTACTTGTTACGGCGAGGCCGATAGTACGAGATCTACTGCCCGAAATGCTCGTAAGTACCTTCTCCCTATAGCTCCGCGTACGTGAATAGCGACGGCACAAAGCTCGGCCCCTACGCGTATGTATCTCATTAAAATTATATCCTTCCGTACTTGCGTATTAATTATGAATTATGAAAACGCGAAGGGAACGATATGCGACTGGCGTTTGGTAGAACATGTGCGATAAGAGAAAATGAATTCTAAAATATTAAATAAGTAATTGATGTTGAAAACGAGCCAAATGATTTTCATGAAATTGAGTTAGGTTTTTCAGCTAAGTTGCGATTTGGGGATAATTTGTTACAAGTACCCAGATATTGATTTTCACGAATTCATAATAAAATGAAGTTGTACCAAGCAATGCTCGTCCTTTTAGTTGCAATTATTCTACATTCGTAATTTAAATGGATTAGAATATTCCTAGTAGTATTCCGAGTACATATTACCAAGTTGCAATTGTTTCGAGTGGTTCACAGAGTTCTCCATTGTGTGCGCGCGTGCTGAGCACGATAATAGTGAGTTCGCCTTGTTGGCAAATGAGGCTGCACGTAATCGTGGCTGGGAAGAGAGGACACGCCCGTACAGTTGCGTCGTTTGGCGTCGGGCGAGCGTTGGGCGAGCGTCGGGACGGCTGCCGGCTAAGTATCTCATTTTCCTCGCAATCAATCGCCGCCCGATTTCCTGCTCAAGTGAGTTTCGCTTCGCTTAACGACGCCCGATTACGAAAGGGGGCTTTTCGGCCGCGGCACTTGCTCGGCCCTTGAATTTTCCGCCCGCTTTTAGGGACTTCAGCTTCGGGGAGGGACCGCTTTTCATTCTTCTCTCGCGAATGGATGCGGGACATTTCCTTTTTCTGCCTGGGCAACTTCGGGAAGCTTTCGAGAGTTAAGTAGCTCGGGTGCTTTAAATGCAGCTCGTTCCACTTTCGACTGTGACGAGTATTGTATTGCAAATTGGGGTATTGTTGCATTGGGTTGGTGGGGACTATTGTTGCTATGGTCTGTGTATGTAAATGTATGGGTAACTCTAAAGTTAGCCGATTGGCATGTTCATATTGTGGCTGATCATGAAATTCGGGTGCTTGTATGTGTGAATGTAAGTTTGTGAATAGCGACTGGCTGTTTATCATCAAATTTTTGTAACCATTAGAAATTCCTGCCCACTAACCAAGTTTTCAATAAATACACATGAAGATTAAGCAATTTCGGGCGAAATAGGTTCATAAAAGCAATCACGACAAGATCCAAGACTTTAAAGCGACCAGAAGCGACGTCGATCCCAGGTGCGTAAAAGTTGGCGCGTCGCTTCGGGTCGACTTCGCAATTTTCTTACGGTTAATCGAGCCTCTCGAGTGCTCTCTCACTCACCCCTTCCTCCTTTCCTTGCAACAAGTGGAAAGCACCGGCTCGCTGGATGCCAGGAAGGAACCAGATCGGATGGGAGCGTATCAGCCGCTCGATCAGGGTGATGTCGCATGCGACCTCGCTGCCAGAGTCTTCGCTTGAGCCCGAAGATCCTCCGGAGGTCGCCGATCCCTCGGACGAGAGCGATTCTTCGCTCTGCAACAAAGGAAATAGATGGACATTGTTAGTATTGTTATAGATCATCGAGCGATTAATCGCATTATCCTAAATAATACAAATAACAATTCCGCCTCGTAAATCCCATTCTCTAGTTTTCGATTCAAGTTGCTAAACTTTTTGAGATCTTCGACTTTTTAAGAAGCCACATTTTTCACAAGAGCTGATTTTTAACCCTTGGGCAGACGCACATTTAATTCGTTTCCCCAATAAGAAAATGCGAGACATTTCTATCGATTCAAATATTGCTGGGCGAAAGTGTCTCCAGTCTAGACGGATAAAGAGGAAACGTTCACCGGAGTGTATTCGAGGAGCAAATCCCGGCTTAGGTGAATTTTTCTCGAGCGCCTCGTGGAAAATTGCGTCGCCAGCTGCGACGAAGCAGCAGTTGGGCATCGATTGCGTTTTATCAGGTGACTGCTGACACTTTGATTGTAGGGGAATATTCACTCTGGAGTTTCCAAGTTCATTCACCTAATAAATAGACCTGCACTTTGTCCATCATCGATAATGTTTTTACATATTTTGGTGTAAAAATAGAAACTGTAATTGCAGTACTTTGTATCCTGGATAAATTGCAGTCCTTTTTATCCTCACATTCTTACTCTGCGATTATTTTTATCCCCCAGTGTATATTGGCCTAGGAATTAAGTGCTTAGACAAAAGCCTCTATCAGTGTTGGTTTAATTAACATCGATTCCAAGGCCCCTAACCCCAGGGAGTCGTAACCTCCGGCTGCAATTGCCAGCCGCGTTCGAGGAATAATCGCGCAGGAGTAGCACCCGCGATTTACAGGTGCGATGTCCCAACGAATATGGAAATCTGCGGACGGCGAGTCCGCCCTTAAGCCGCAATTCCGAGGGTGTAAATCCTCGCCGGGCGTCATACAATAGAGTCTAATGCCGCATTATACCGGCGCCGCGCCGTTGCAGGGCGCACCGCCAATAGGCGCCAACGGTTATCTCAATTTGCAGCCAATGCCCGTTGCTCCACGATTTATTTACTCCCCGGTTAATCGTCCCTTTGACTTTTATGCCCGCACCGTCACCCCATTTTTCGCTCAATCGTTTCTCTGATTGGACGATTCCACTGTTATTACGTCATCAGTCTGCCTCGATCGAGTTGTCGAAAGCTCTTTTGTGTGGACTCCGAATTGACGATGTTCAGATTGCAATGGTTGTTTGAAGACAAATTGAGTTTGTGATAATCCGATCGCGATATACATTTTACTTCAACGATGTAAAAAATTGCATGTGAAGTGCAATTTTCTTAATTATCCATGCACGAGGTAGCTCGAAAAGGTAAAATCCTTTGGTTCAAATATCACCCTACTTGTGTTTTAATTGGTGGTTTTTTCCCAAAAGAACTGCGTATTGTTCTGACTTCATATCAAGTTTTCAGTACTAAACAACAGAAAAGAAGAATACGTTTGTCTGTTAAGTGGGACCAAAGCGAATTTGAAATGAAACTGAAGTTTGCCGTATTACGAGCCCCAATTAATTAAAGTCTTTGTGTTTAGTTCGAGCTGGTAACTCCCAAGTCCCAGCGACAGAACTTTACACGACTTTACCCGACCACTTCCTCAGTTCGTAACTCTTTTGTCCGCGGGCTTTCATGCTTCGTGAATATTGTCGTCCGCTCGAGGTTCCTCTGGAAACTAGACTCGCCATAATTTCACTGGCTGCCACTCCAGTTTGCTCCGCTTTCTGCCGCGGGCGAACGAAAAAATGCGACATAGGCATCGCGTGCCACGTAAGTTCGATTAGGTATTCGAGAAGGATCTATGATAGGATCAATCGGCTTTTATTCATTGGGCCGAGACGCCGGCGATTTGATCGATGGTGACCGATCGCCCGGCTCTTTTTCAGTCGCTGCCCACCATTAAACTTTTTTCCGCGAGGATTCGTCAGCGGCGGGGACACTCGATTTGCGTCACCCGGCTGGAATCCCACTAGAGCCCTTCGCGACGAGAAGACTTTTTCCAGACGCTTGCAGATTGCCAGTCGCATTCAAATTGACTAAGATGGATTAAAGGGCGGAGTTGATTTGGTATTGATGTGATGGGACAGTAATATGGTATTAATGGGAAAGCTAGCAATTGGTGATGTTGTTGACGCTCTTTTTGTGATGGCTACCGCATAACTGAGTAACAGTATTCTTAATTAACTAAATTATTATGGAACTTTGAAAAAATGTATTTCAATTACTTTTCGTCATATCTTTTTTATTGGACCGTCCAGTTTTTGCATTTCTCGTTGCACGAAGGTCTCTAACACTCGTAAATTATACGGTGACTAAGTCGCGAGTGCGAAAATCACAGTATTTCTGCGCCGCTCGATTGGCAAGTGAACGGAGCTACAGAGGAAAGCGGAGCGAGCCCGGGAAAAGCGAGAACTCGAATACAGTTGGCGTAGAGTGGCAACCGGTTCGACATGTGGGCGGGAAACAAAACAAGTTAGAGTTGCCGAGGGAAACAAAACGAGCGGGTTAATTTTGCTGCTGCGCACCACTGAAAGAGGAAGAGTCCTGGTGCCTCGAGTTTCAGCGAATACTAGAGAACAGGATCTTGCAACCGCAGGCACGTCGAGTTACAGAATGTCACCGTACACGTCTGGTACCGTTCTCTGCTGACGTAACATCCCGTACGATCCTCGGAGAGCGAAACGCGAGTTTGCGTCGGAAAGTTTCCAGATCAACAGTATATTTATTTGTGGATATTTCGGTTGAAAACTGTTTTTGCAGTGCAAAGTCACCGATGAGTTCCGAGGAAGTCGAACGTAGACTTGATTTAGTAGGAATTCCATGTTTCAATGTAAACAAAATTAATGTTACCCAGATCAAAATGCTCTACAAACAAACAAGAACACGATATAAATGTGGTACCAGCGTGATGATAATAATGATCAATAATTCCGAAGTCCGTATTTTGTTCGATAGGAAGTGCTTCCAGCATTAAGGAACAGGTTCTAAATCATTCTAAAAATACTTATTGACTATCAGAAGTTCGGGATATAAATATTTCTGGGCAAATCTAATCATCAGTTTATCGATTTCACATTTTTGCTCTGGATCCGCTCATTCCTCTGTGACGTAAACGCCACCTTTGGCCTCTAACTTCGCGCTCGTCCAAGATATAAATGGGGTCGGTCACAGATGCAGAGTTACAGTTTTGCGAAACTAACGGAACTCAGCTGTCCACACTTCGAGACAATTAATTCCCGGACGTTAGAGCGGCATTATGAAGGCTGTATTATTGATTGCTTGCATTTGCATTGCTTCGGTAAGTATCGATTGTAAGCACTTAAGATTGAGTTAATGATGCCAGTGAATTCTTCTCGAGTTAACGACACGACTGAGTTCTTTACCTTGCAGGCAGCAGCAGTCCCTGACCCGGCCACGGGTTTTGTCAGGATATTTGGGATCACGGAGGACGAAGCGCGACATTGCATCAACAAAACGAATGTAGTGAGAGGTCAGCACTTTTTCTTTACATTTTATACTTCTGCCAATTCTACTTGCATGTTTGTGAAGCTCACATCTGCCATTTCTCACGAATATCTTCGGCCACACGACTCAGTGGGATTATTTTGGAGCCTAATACTTGTTGTTTTATTTTAAAGTCCACTATTGTTTAAAAATTCTACACAGATTTAATTTTCACATGATAGTTAGTAGTTGCGATTTAAGAATTTTTTATATTTCTTTCAGCTGACCTCGCCTCGCTGGAAGACGAAATAACAGAGCTTTCGGAAGACGTACTTTTGAAGCAGGCTAATACGCGCAGGGCGATATGCGCTATGACTTGCGCTGCGCAGGCACAGGGAACCGTAAGTAGATTATGAATAAGAAGATTGAAAGTGGTAGCGAGAGATTATAATTATACATAGAGGGGAAGGAAAATTGTATGTATTATATGCAAGTCTGACTTCACGAGCTTTTCTCCCGCTTTTAGATGATTGGCGCTAAAATGAATCCACCCAAAATGCATGATGTCTTAGCCAATGCATTGTCAATGCCTGATGATGTTCGAGTGAAAATGCACGAATATGTCGACATCTGCGCCGAAGATGGTAAGTCAGCCCATCAGTGTTAGAATAACAGTGGTACAAGTTAACGATAACAAATAATAAAAATCAGCGATATGAAAGCAAATCGCGTAACATGTGTCGCATCAAATAGGACACAGTTCGAAAAATGATAATCAGCAATAACTCGATGAAGTATGTAAAGTAAAATAACTTGTATGTTTTCTGCTTCCAGTGAAAAACCTAACCGATGATTGCGAGGCTGGCCTAAGATTCATAACGTGCGTGATGCAGAAGCACCATCCACGTCGAATTAATTAAAAAAATGTGGATATTTTAAAAATGTTCCCGACAAAATAATATGAACATGAAAACTGTCTCGAGAATATGAATAAACATAAATACACAATCACAACCATTTCGTTTTGTTCCATCACCCTTGTCTTTTGTCGAAACAGTGAAACCCACTGTCACTCACACGATACGGCGCAGGTAAGAGATTAGGCAGTGTCCGCGCGGAAATCAGTGTTCGACATAAACGAGACAACTCGAACAATCAATTTCTCCCAGCGGCAAACAGCGGGGAGTTCCGCGTTTCCTTTCGATGTTTTCAGAGTGTTTTTTTTTTCTTTCAAACGCTCAAACCAGAAAAAAGAAACACTTTCGCCACGAAATTTCCCCAGGCAACCTCAAGCAAATTGCAAGGCAAAAAGGCGCATTCAAGGCGAATGCCATTAAAAAAATTTGTAAACTTCCCCGGTTCCGTTATGTCGGGCGACGAAGCCCATTAGTTGCAGCGGCGAGGAGAGCGGCGGCCTTTATTTCTGGAGCAGCAGGATATTGCCTCGCCGAGATAAGTTCCTTGACAATGGAGGTCCCGGCGCGGAGGGTTTCAGGAAAGTTGGCTTCATTATCAGGCACGTTCGCGAAACACTTTTAAAATTACCTTCGTTACGCATCACCCTGACTGCCATCGGAACCACTGCGAAACTCGTTCCCGGGAGCTTCGGCTTACGGTAGATCCGCTCTTTCAACAGTGGGGTCAATTTGCCTCGGGTTATTGATAAACAGAAGACAGAACGCCAATAACCAATTTATGCGACGATAATAATAATCTCGGATCCTTTCAATTGGTACGATCGACTCGGATTTCTCAATTTATTGGAAATTATTGTTCAGAGCAGTTAAAAAGTATTGTCTTATAATATTTATGATCAAAACTGTGCACTTTTCTATTATTATTTTGAATAAATAAGGATGTAATTTGTGCGTGTCTTAAATACTTTTGCTTATAAACATCGGATGTTCCGCCAGCGAGGCCAGAAATTAATGATGAGATTTCTGCAATCTATTGATATCCTTTTATGCAATAAAAGTGTGGTGTTGCAAGTTGTTCTACCAGTATTGGAATAGCTACCTCAACGCACGAAAATTGGAATAAAGTAACCGCCCTCGTACTAGTAATTAAAAGCAGTTGCGCGTCGTGCCGAAGGGAACCGAGGACAAAGGGTCTGCGGAAGATCGAAATGGATTGGAAGCGCGCGCCCGGCAGCCGCAGAAAACTTTTCCTGACGAGCAATTAAGGGATTTGCAATTAGCTGCAAGCCCGCTCGGCAAGCGGCGCACGTCCGCGTTTAATCCCTTTAGTCCGGGACGCCGTAGTGTGTCAGTCTGCATTTCAAATTAAATTACACTCGAAATTCCCGCACGCAGTGGGCGCCCCCTTGCAAATCCACCCCCGATTCGCGGCGATAACCCCCTGTCGAGTACATCGAAGCAGCTTTCAGTGGAAAAAGTCACCGCACACCCTGTGTACTCGAAAAATCGTGCGCCCACGTATCGGCTGCCCGATCTTTCCACTCATGCGATACACGTTCGCCGGAAGTTCTGTTGGAGTAATTCTCCGAAAATCTTTCCGGATTGGATTGTCAAAGATGAAATAATCCTGCGAAAGAACTGATGGATACTCGACTTAACTTCTGAAGGATTAACTCTCTAAAAGATTTGTTCGAATTTACTTTCATCAAAACTTTTAACACGGTCGAAAAATTGTCAGGTTTTTAATTCTATCACTACACCTTGCTTAAAATGTTTATTACATTATTTTCGAAGAAATAATTTCGCCACATTGTGTTTAGCACAGTTTAGCAGTTAATTGAAAGTTTGCTATCTCATTCGCTGATTTAACACGCGAAGATAAGTCAATTGACAGTAAGAACTTGAGTTTCGTGCAGAATGCTGTAATTACAGGGTTACGCAATCGAGGTGTCTTGACCCCGTTGGAAGGTGGAAGTCAAGAGTCCCCGACGGTAATTGAGAAGACACGCGATCGCGTGATCGGCCTGGAAGCTCACCTGTACATGATGTAGCTGCGTAAGCTGATGATGTTGGAGTGGATTCGGTGGCGGCGTGCTCGGCGAGCTGACGACCTGAACGGTTCCGTGCTGCTGCAGATACGGCTCCAGGAAGACATCGTTCCTGCAACAAGAAAATCCGCCGGCCTCCGTTTACTTTCATGTCGTTAATTAACACTCGAGCGCCAAGTGGGCTTGCGTGAATGCCCCCGTTTGCCTTGGAAGCGCTCGCAATTGCGAAAATCAGGCTTAACCCACTTTCCAGCTGTTTCTCTTATCGTCACTTTAGCGCACCGATAATATTCGCGATCCAGAAAATGTCAACATTATTGAATACGTCACAGATTAAAAACAGAAATTATTTTATCCAGTATTCCATTTTGAAAATAACTAAACATAGCATAGTTGGGACATTAATAATAATAATAATGAATATATGAATTACTTAAAGGTCTTCGCAGAAATTAATAAAATCAGGATACTCCACCAAAAGCAAGTAGATATCCGAGTCGAGCAATTGTCATGAAGAATGGTAAACAATGGTATCAGATTATTATTCTATATGCAATATTCATCTTTTCCCACGCAATTTGCAGAACGATAGTCGACCACGATGTCCATAATGCATCTCTCGACGTATCGACGACGCAACGAGACTCATTGACATGTCGAGACCATTGGGACTGGTTCTCATTACGGCGGCTTGCAATCGATCTCGTTCCTTCGCCGAGTCGTTTTATTCATGTCCATTTAAATGCCGCACGCGATCGGGGCATCGGTTCAATTCTCAATGCGCTAGAATGCGTTCAATGAACTTCTTGCCGTCGTCGACTGGCGTACGAGCCATCGGGAAAATAAAGCTCCAGTCGCACGTACCAGTGACGTACCGGTTTCAATAGAGAAACAGTCTTGTTTCGCTATACTAATGAAAACACGGTGTGTATGTGTAAGTGAAACTAACTTTGTAGAACAATTGATGGTATTTGCATTGCATCTTCTCAGGGAAATTTGTCGCCAAATATTGTTTACGAATTTAATATTTCAATATTTCTCATGCGATAACATGCTTTTTATTTTTCTAGGAGAAATTAAACACATTCGTCGATTTTATCAGACTTGGTCACGTTTCCATCCCCCAAAAAGTCACGAGAACAGTTTCGGACGATTCCACCATTTAAAGCACCGATTCCCCCCCCCCCCCCCACAATTTAGATCCAACTCTAGCCGGCCATTGCGTGAATACGAACTCCGGATTTTCCGATTAATTGAATTCGAAAGACACGCGCGTGTGTGCACGCATACCTGTGTGAGGTCCGCGTGCACACATGCATTCGAAGATTGCCGCGGGGGCAGTTGGTGAAAGAAGACGAGCCAAACAAAAGTGACCCGGGATCGTCGAATTCGGCATTGTGAAGCGGCCGGTTATATGTATGTATATGTAGAAGGCATAGACGAGCATGCTTTCTCACCCTCCTCCAACCCACCACTGAGGGGAGGAGCGCCCTCGCACAGGTAATCGCTTAGAAACTCACAGATAAATTCACGGTGGCCCGCTTTTCCCGCACTCAAACGGACAATGCCTCTCCGCCCTGTCTACTCTCTCTCTTTCCCTCTCTCTGCCACTCGCTCTCTAATTTCCCCCAAGTTAGCGGTAGCATAAAGACCGCCGATACGAAGTCCGTAATTGATTTCAGAGGACCCTTAAACCTTTTAACGGGAGGTACGGACGCCGCATTCGAATGCGGCTGGTCTTAACAGAGATTACTTAGGATAGACAATTTACGTATTAGAATAATGAAGTTCGTACACACTGCGATGACATAACAAAGACTTTTATTCTTGTGAAAATGTTGAATAAATTCAATATTGGATACAAACCCGTTAATACTTTCTCAATCTAGTATAAAATCTTCTCTCGTAACTGTTAAGTTGCAACTATTAATTTTGCGCTATTCCTGTCTCATACAAAACAGAATTTTCAAACCGAACGAAACCGTAGTTTTATTTTTAACATATTATTTGTAAAATATTGTCCAGGAGAAAGAGGATATCGAAAACAAATCGCTGGAAAAGAATCGATGCACGACAAGTTAATTGGAAATGATCAAGTTGCATTGGGTGAATCCCTAAAATACTACCAATCCGAGGGCAGAGAGAGAGTAGTGTTGATAGCCGGCGGCGAGGACACACTCGCTCACTCGCCCAGGGCGAAAACTTGCAAACACCATTATTTTCAGGGGAAGCCGTGTCCGACCGGTTTCTACAGGAGGCGAAGGGTGAGGCGGCTGTCGACATGTGCAAAGTTAGAGAGCTTGCTTCCACCGTGGTAGTCGGTACAATGTATTGTCCAGTGCGTTTGACAGTTGGACAGTCTACCCCCGGGCTTCTCGGATACGGCACTGCAACACTGCTCCCGTCAGACTCTTCAGGGCCGTACTAAATAAGCCCTGATCAAAACTCGAGTGCTCAGTAAATATTATTGGCCGGAAGGATTATTATTCCATGTTATAAGTGTAAGTAATATATATGTATCTGCTGAGACGTTTAATAGCTATTGGATTGTATGTCTCTGAAGCTGGAATGTAGCTGAATGTGCGACTATTATCTGTATTAATATTTTTTTTAATTTTAATAACTCATAATAAATATATATGACTCTTGACTTAGTTCTACGGGTTTCAGATTTCATTTAGTAAGTTCAATTCAGTTTTATATTTTCAGATATTTTTGTTATCGTTTTTGGGTTGCGCCAGCGTTCTCCATGTCGTCGGAATACAATTACTTTGCAGCTGTCCCACTATAGAGAGAACTTACATGCGACGTTACACTTTCCGAGGGTTGCAACGGGAAACGTCATTCGAACCGAAGGACACATTGAATGTCTCGAAGGTGCAATTCCATTGGTTACCCGAAAGCACCGGGAAAATGCAAAATAAGGGAAACACCGGAATGTCAACGCATCCTCCTCGCTGATTGTCTCGGATGCAGAGCACGTGCGTTGCTATGCGGGCGAGCCGGCGATTTGTTACGTCCCGACGTATCGATTTCCCAGCTCGCGACGATATCCGGCTGGACGTTGATGACGGATTTTCGTACGGGAAATTAATTGACCGCCGGACGACTCGCTGCCGCGGCCACTTGACACTCTGACGGACTCTTGTCTATTTATGCGAGATTAATCGATCACGGGCGGCTCCGCGCCGCGAAACGCGCACGTGTGCTCCTGGGGATTGGAGAGGACGCGTCCGGGCGCGCCGGTGCAGTCAGTGCAGTCATTAAATTTACTCTCGGCGTCGGTGTAATTCGAGGTTTCTCTTGCTAGAATTCGCGCTGGCAATAAATACGCGTGGTGCGCGAAGGCCGGGAATTAATGACCATTGTAAAAGGATTTGTAAGGGGAAAGCTCTTCTCCCTGAAAATACGACGCGTCGCTTAGAATGATACGATCCTTAACAATAAATTGCTTTTTCGACAACTTTTTACGAATAAATGTTTAAAATTAAATAAATCGTACTATTTTACCGTGGGAATAAATTATTCTATCAAATTCGCACGATTTTTTAACATTCACACCCGGAATCCAAATTCAATTTCCGAAACCTTTCCTCCCCACGCACCGACTTCCCGCACCCCCGAAAACGCTAAGTGAGACTTGACCCTTGAAGCGACCCACCCCCGTGCATTTCAGGATCTTCTTTAAACCACTTGAGCCGCGATTTCCTTTAAACCATTATCCAATTTCGCCGGAGCACTCGTCAAAATCAAAACGAGATACTCATCGGGCCGAGGGCAGGTTAACAAAGGGCGAGAATGGGCTTCGGGAAAGCATCGCGGGCGCGTTTATGAAGAGAGCGAGGATTGGCCCGTCAAAAAAGCAGTCGTAAAAGAAGACGTGTCACCGCGAGAGTCGTCTCCTCGCCGGGAAGAAATCAGGGCTGTGCGAGCGGCGGCTGGCGGTGGTAGGGAACGGGCGGATGGTTAGGCAATAACAAAGGGCTAGCGACGCGGAAGGTACGTTCCTGATCCACGGCGACGAGGATGGTGCTCGTCGTCTGCCGGAGGATGGAAGGTGGGGGTTGCCATGACGACTGCCGGTTCTCAACACGTGGTCCGCCGGCGAGGCTCCGTAAGGGCAGTAGGCATTTTTACGTATTAACGAGAGGGCGGCCTTGCATCCGGCTGCACCGGGGGGCCTTCCTACACCTATGTGACTTCTAGCAGGACACTCGCTTCCTTCAAGATGCTTATCTCTGAAAAGGTCCTGTACCCTGCCACCCTCCCTTCAAAGGCTCCAGACCCTTGCTCCTTCGGTGATCCTCCACTCGTTTATTCTCCGTGGAGACATTTGCCCTGCATATTACCTGATAAGTACTTTGACGACTGGATGGGAGTTCCGATTGTTTGTAAAGGACTCCTCCAATTTGCAGGATTTTCTCCGTCACTTAATCCCGAAGTAATAAAAGTACTAATTTTCGCTACCTTTCTGTCCTCAAATATAATGTGACTTTTTTGTATAAAAAGAAGTCTAGTCATATTGAGGGGAACAAAAATATACACAATTCAGAATTAAATATAATGAAACTTGATTGTAATCCAGGAAATTTCGAAAACTATTCTTATTATACAATCAGCATAGGAAAGTATTGTTGTCACAAAGTTTTTCATCCACAGCATAAAGTAGTTGTAGGAGTCGCAGGATTCCTATTGACATTTCAGGATTGCTAGAGAAATCTTGAATAAAAGCTGGCTCACCGCTAGCCGCTTTGGGGGTTAGCATTTAGCGAGCCATAAATAGTTTATTGTCGTTTAAAGGCAGTTTTAATGAGGACGGAAATGGTGGCCGGGTGAAGAGAGGCTCTCGGCGGGCAAAGTGTTAAAGAATCGAGTCTCCACCCGCGCGACGGCCTTTCACCCTTGGCTGTCTCGGCGGAATGGCCGGGGACGGCGTGTCGCACCCAAGACGCCTCTCCTCCTCGGCTGCGTCGGCTTGCATAACTTAGGGAGTGGAGGAGTTATTAGTTTGTTATCCTTTCATTTTTATGCCGGCAAGTTTCGTCTGGCGTGGGTAGGGCGCGCGGAGTGTCTCGTTCTCTCAGGTGATTCCGCCTGGCTGAGAAATTGTTTTACGACGCGTGTGTACGGCGCGCGGACTTTATGCGCGCACGTGAGAGAGTGAAAGCAGATGGGAGGAAACTTTGGGATTCTTTAAAACCTAGTTTGAAGGACTTCGCTTGTAACAAGTTTGATTATGATAAAGGAAAAAGAGATGCAAATGACCTTCAAGTTGTTTGAGTCATTTTAAATTGGAATGGCAATTGCGAAGTTTAAGGATGAAATTGTGAACAGATTTTAATAGGAATGGGCTGCTAACGGGATAATAATCGAATGGAATATTTGAATGACATTTAAGAGAAAACATGCAAAGAAAGAAAAAGTTTCAAGATTATTTTTTTTTTAGTAAAATTAAATATTGGTTAACGTCCCCACACGCAATAAATGTATAATATTTCTCTTTCATTCATAATTCGGGATGAACAACACACTAATTAACTATCTGCAAACAATTAGCTTTCATTCAGTCCAGTTTAGCAATCGAGCAACTTCCTTTAGGTTTGCAGCCCCTCGCAGATTAATGTTCTAAATAAGTGGAAGGACACAGTAATTGGTCATGCGATTGAAACCCCTGACACTCCCCATGGCAAGGGGTTGCTCTCTCAGAGGAATACTCTGATACCAGGAGGAAGGTTTCGTTCCCAGTATACAACACGCTGTGGGGCCAAATCTCCGCCAAGTGACAGATCAAACAAATTCGAAGGGTTCTAGAGGGTTGCCTGCGCCATACATTTCTTCCATTCGCCTGGCAGGGAACTGCGTAACTTTCGAACTCGGGGCCGAATTAGCCTGTGCGAGTCTGCTAACTCTATTCTCACGCGGATGAGTTGGAGTTTCCGTTTCTCGTCGACGTAATAATCCGTTCATAGTTGGCTAAGTTTCTAGAGAACTACGAATGAGGTGTGAGTTTGGGGGACGCGTTGTCCTTAGATTTCCTCCGCACTGAGTGAATTAATGGCTGCGATGGGACGAAAGGTAAACTTCTATTTCCGAGTTAAACACCATTGTCCATAGTTGAACATAGAAATAAGTTACTCTGAACTGACTATTTATGTGCGATTATTTCCATGAACAGTTATATTGTTTCTAGAAAGAGCCGAGTGCCGCAACAAATATTGAGTAATAATTTCATAAATATTAATAAATCGTTCTCTCTTGTTTCAGTAGAACTCTGTACAAGTCCTGCATACGTAGAATAAGTAAATTGTATACAATTTTGTGTCGAATTGCAGTAATAAGGATTAATGGACGCGAATTAACAATGAATAGCACAAGTAATAAGCTATAACTAAAAAGTGCTGGAGTTAAGTCATGAATATACGTTGGCATGAGGTGCATAAAATATTAACTACACAGCCCACTTGCCTCATGTAGCAGGATAATGGCTAGGAAGGTAGCACAGCACTCAAGGGATGTAATTTCAGGTGGATCCCAGGTCGACACGGGCTTCCAGCTTTGGCACAGGAGAGCCTCCGGGAGAAAAGGGAAAAACGCAAGTGTTTCAAAGGAATTTAGAGGAGCCGGAAGAAGAATCTTCCGTTAGTTTCGTTTTCCGTCGGCGCAAACGATCAAAGTTTCGCGGAGATTTCGAGCGGAGAGAACGTGCCGGAAATTAGAGACTCTGTTTAACTAAAATTACTTCGCGTGCCTGCGTCTCCTGCGAATGGAAGTCATGCCTGGGATGAAGTTCGCGGGGAGTTAGCGCGCGAAAAGTTTATTAAAAGTTCGCTTGGCGAGGAAAAAACTTGGGATGAAAAAGATGGTCAGTGGTCGGGAAATGAATCTGACGAGTAATTTCTTTAGTGTTTCTTTAGAACCCGGATGTTATTTTCACTGAATTATTATTAATTTAATAAGTTAGTGGTTTGTATAACATGAAATCGTTCAATTGCGAATGATATCTGTTGCAATTTTAACATGATAATTCCACAGCCCCGGTCAACTCACAATTCAAGCCTGACACGAGCTAATTGAGTTAGCATATTCTACATTAATGCGGACAGTATCGTTCCCGTGGACTAATGAGTCTAATTATGCAAATCCTCTGGTACATTGTCCCTGTGAAAGCAATTTATCCTGTCAATGGTACTATGTTCCTGTATACCCGCGTTTATTGGGTAAGATCCATCGTGCACAAATTAAAATACCATACGCTAATTTTCGCGTGGAAGACCACTCTCGAATACAGAGTGAAACTCCACGGGATATATCAACATTAATATCGATGAATTAAAACAGTAAACAAAGTAATGATTCGTTTTCTGCCAAAAAATGTATAAAAGTCACAAGCATTGGACGATAAACCGAAACTACAACAAAAATGATAATAATTCGGTCCAATTTTAAACAAACACTCGTTAGAAGGTTCCAGCCTCGGTAATTCGTCTAGCGGAGACGGCAAAGTGGAGTTCCAGCGGAATTATAATCTCCAGGCGGCAGAACTGATAGCTCGAGGCAGGACGGCTGGGAGGGCGCAGGGCTGGTGTGGGGTTGCCGTGGGATGAGGCAAGGGCAGGGTTTGAAAAATGAGAATTCGCCGGAGGTCAAAGGGAAAGAGATTCTTCTGATTCTCTACGGAGTAAACGATCAAAGCGAGTCGAGGCGGATACCAGGTTGTCTCTGTGACGGAGGGTACGTCATGGCACCCTCGCCGAAAAAGAGACATAGCGTGCGCTCTCCGCCACTGCGAGTCCTACTCGCCTCTCTGCAACTTCCTTTCAATGAAGGTGCGTCAGACATTTTTCCACTGCCAGTGTATTTTACGGGATACTCCTGCCTTTGTAGCCGGGGGTGTCACATACACTCTTAATGCTGCTCTGTTGACTTTTCTTCCAAGTTGGGGTTTGACTTTCGATGAAAATGCATTAGCGAGATTATAAGCAAACTGACGGGAGGCTATGTGTGAAACCCATACGTCCGATTCCGAGTTATGTAAGGCCGGGCAAAAATGAAGTTCGGAGGTTCCACCTATTGTTATTTAAAGTTTTTACAATAAACAGTTTACCATTTCAGCGATTATCTACCATCCAACAATTCCACCATAACCATATTTCTATTAACGCGAGGTTCAAAACAATAGACGACACAGATCTCTCCAAGTTTCGCAATACGTTGTCCTTGGTGGCGGAGAGTTTCCCACATTGTAACCGAGCGCGCTTATCGCAGGTGGGAACGAGCCCGAGCGATTACAACCCCGTAAACTCAGCAACATTAGTCAGCCGAGTCGTGTCGCAAATAACGAGTACTGTTATCAGGAGACATCATCTTGCGCTACGTGAGCGGTGCACGCTTGCAGCCTCGGAGGCCCGAGCCCCCATTTACACCGGGAGTGCCTTCCCGCAAATTAATAGACTAAAACGTCTTAGTGGAGGGTGGCTCGGCGTCAAACTTTACCCTCCACGCGGCACCGAGCGTCTGACGAAGTTGTAACGCGTTAATGACGGAAATCCAAATGGATTCCTGTCATCATAACTACCAAGATTGGCTGGAATGGCTGGCGAGTGATTAGAATAAGGTAGATGACATCATTACCGGATGTGTTAGTTGGAAAGTTTGAATATGTAACAGAAATTAGTAATTAGCAGCTCGTGTGGTCTTATTTAAATAAAATGACATCGCCAAAATGAAAGATCAGTTATTGTAAAATGTGAGTCTATGGTACGTATATTTTGTAGTTGATTAATGGATAAAATTGTTTATAGCCAATCTTTCTTAGTATTTTGTTCAGTTATTAGAATTTACATGGATAAAAATAATTTTATGGACTTATCGGAATTTTCCGGTCGTTAATAGGTTCCGTTGGCTTGTTAGATCGTAGCCGCCGGAATCCAAGCGGGCGCCGGCGGATAAATGTGAATGAGATCCAATGATGCGAGAATTGATAGTAGCCGAGGTATACATACATATGTAGGTATATGTATACATACCGGCTGTACCCAGCGGGAGGGTTTACCTACTCGGCTGGAGGAATCACAGCAGCGATTCGTATTCAAGGGGCGAGCTCACCCCGACTGCAATTCCAGACGTCGAGTCACCTCGTTACAATTGGAATGCCGCCAATCTTAGTCGCGCATAAAATTTACGGTTCCGTGACTCTTATCCATTAGACTATGGCTCTGAACGCTTGATGCCTGCCCGATATCCACTCGATCCCTGATAGACATCCTGAACGGGTGATTTAAGGGGCATTGTCTACCTCGAATCCAATAAAGTGCAATAAAGAAGGGCGTAAAAGTGAATTGTGTTCCGAGGAGAACCAAGATGCTTTCTCATTTCGGTTGAATTTGATCAAGAAATTAATTGCAATAAAATGAAAATACTAGGAAAATATTTAAACTGAGTAATCTGAGTGATGTTACGCGTGCAATAACGCGCCTCTGTTTAGTGGAACAGACGAACTGTCATTAATTAGAGTCGAAGAAGCAATTGAGGGAATTAACAAGCTTCGATGTGGTGAGTAACACGAGCTATACTCCTTAATTGGACAAATTAAATTGTTTCAATAAAAGAATGCTTTGTGTTCAATGATTCAATTTCCTTTTTAGCCAGACGCAATTCGTCCGCTTAAAATAATGACCGAGAACTAATCATGTAATGCCGCATTCTCATAAACGGGAATTCTTGAATGATTGCTTGCGGAGCGAAGGTTTTCCTGTCATGGATCAATAAGGGAAAACTTCTTGACGAAGGATCCGAGAAATGACGCAAGTATAGTTTTCCGGTCAGCGATCATCGTACTCCGGAACTTTCGTAATTTCATCCTCCCTCTTCTGTGTAATAGGGAAATGGCCTCTCGTGGAAGCAGGTTATTGCACGCCTTTTAAGATATTTGTTCCGCTCCGTCTTTTATATCAAAGAGGCCATCCATTATTCTAGTGGACTACTTTCTATTCTCCTGCCAATATTAATTAAACTTCAACTCCCTCGGGCTTGGAAAATCGATAACTATCGACTGAATACTTTTCTCGATTCCATTTTAATATGAAATTTCGTTTGTACGCCCAGAACAAATATGGGACAAATAATTAGAGCATAAGAAATATCCGAGCACACAGTTAGACATATTAACGCACAATAAACACTGAGAAAAGTGTACCATTTCAAAGAGTTTCTTTCCCCGAGTAAATAGACCGAGAGAATGATCCTGAAAGTTTAGCGAACTGCTCGAGTTTTCACGGCTGAGCGTTTACCCTAGCGATCGCGCGCCCTGCGGAAATATTTTCAAAGGAATAATCCACTTGGCGAGAGGAAGGAGAGTGCGGCGACAAGTGGAATTCGTTCCGCTGAATCAAGAGCGAGAAGGATTCTTTTACGGTCTTGGCTTAGGTTTCATTTCCGAGCGCACTAACTTGGGATCGTCTTCATGTTCGGCGAAGTTTGCGCTTCGGAGTCACTCGTTTGTATTTCATTACACCAATGTGTTCGGTGATTCTTCCTAATAAACTTCCTTCGTCATCAATCATACTTTTGTGGGTCGACGTTTATTAGAATTTTTCTGGAAAAATTATCTGCTCAGAGTTTTGCTTTTATTTGCGATTCAACAAAGTCTTTATAATTCGTCATATTTTTCCTGTAGTTTAAGCGCGTATTTGTAGAAGCTGTCAGTGCAATTCCGCGGAAATTCATTAAAACTCAAATGAAGTAATCCGCATGCGACTGTTGCAAGTGAAAATAAACTTTTAAAAAGCCTCCGGCTAACATGGAAACTCTGCAAAAAGGAGTATCTTCCTCGGATGTGATTCCTTTGTTTTCGGGGCGCCGCGGGCATCAGGGAAGAGCGGAGACACGAGTGGAATGAAAACTGTTTTCCACCCTGGCGCTTGCAGACAACGCTGCATGCATTCCGCTTATGTTTCCTTCTCCTAGGAGCACGCTGCCGCTAACGCTAATGAATCTTCTTTTAGCATTCCCAAGGGAATGAGATTTTTTTGCAAAAACCGCCAACGTAGTTGAACTAGCCGCCAGCTACGTATATACATATTACGATGGTAATGAGGCTTGGCTCAGTGGCATAGAAAGATAATAGCTTGTGTTACAGAAGCAAAAGGTACATGCGAATAAAGTATTTTACTTGATAATATTAATTGTGTGCCAAAGTTCAAATGGAATCAAGGAGATTTAATTTGCTAGAGGCAATGGCCACAGATTTTTTGAAATTTGATTAATTTTTCGTGTATAAATTCACCTACATATAAATTGAGTTTGCTCACATTGCAATTTTTTAGAAGGTTTTATTTAATCGTCACAATGATTCGAAATATCGAACGTTTTCTTCGTAAAACGTGTACTCCGTTCTCGTAGCTGTCATTCGGCCAGTTTCATCAGACTTCGCAATAAAGCGATTTCACGAGAGACTTTGGCGAAAATTGCCCTTCCCGGGCAAACAGGGCGCGCTGTTTGGCGGCCGCCCGAAACGACGGGACATGTTAGCAGCGAATTGGACGTTAGACCGACGAAACGAGGAAAGTTGCACGCGCTCTCCCGGCGCTGGCCCGACTAGCCGAGAGTTCGTCTTACGAGGGACGCTACTTTCGCGCACAAAGACGCTCTCGGTGCTGCTCGTCGCGGTGTCGTTGCACTCGACGAAACGACCGCTTCCGCAGATGGAAAATTGCCCGCCGAAATTACCCCCGCGGCGAAAACAACGCCAATTGGCTGGCCAGTGCTAATCCGAGCGCAACATCGAATGGCCAGAACAGCATTGCTCTCCCGGCGCTGCACTTTAATCCGATTAATTGGGACCATTGGGCGGATTCGTTCGAAAAATGTCGGCGAGACGCTGCGGGGCGGCTGAGGCTTTGTGCACACCGGAGCACAATAAAGCATTTGCAACAAATCCTCTTGAAGAAGGAAACCAAATATTTAGCGAAAATATTGAAAAATACTTAACATTGTGCTCCACAATGTGTCGCAAATGTGTGTTCGGTTAAAAAATGGAACTGAACATCGAACGAACTGCGCAAAAATTTGCAAACCGCACAGCCGTAATAATTTGTCCATACACGATCGTAACCTTTGCAAGATATGTAATTGGCACATTCGAGCACCGCACAAGTCGAACGTGTCGGTATATGTATGTATATTTAACTAAACCGATCGGCAGCAGTCGGTCGAGATTGCCGCATGCAGCAAACATGTTCCGCGGGCTAGTAAGTGCGCTCGGTCTAATTAGCATAATTACAGGTGGTACGGCAACTCTGTTGATAGGGGATGGCAGACGTCGGGAAAACCATTGGCAGCTGATTCGATCTCACGAAGAAGAAGTAGCAGGACAAGTAAGCAGATGATATCGGCGGGTTCAAACGGATCTCTGCTGCGGGAGATTCTCGTTTTAAATTCCTTTACGAGAATTATAAGCGGAGTATTAGCAATCGTTGCCATTCCGAATGTCTAAAGAGAACTCAAATCCAATTTTCCCTCTGCCGAGTAAAATAACTCCCAGCCGCGTATCTTTTAACTACAATTTAAATTGGCGAATGAAACAATTTAAACTCGTTGAATTTATTTTCAAAAAATTAATCTTGTGCGATACTTGATCGAGTGAAGCCGTAAAAGTTTGAAACATTGGTGAGCGAAGTCCAATCACGCGAATGTTCTTCAGGATGGAACCACTGCAAACACAGTGCAAAGCGTGTCGTTCAATGTCAAGTACTTCCTGCGAAAAGCTCCGACTTCCTCTCCAAAGTCTCGATTTGCGTCCTGGAGCTTCGTCTCGCTTTCTAAAGCGCCGCCTTTCCTTCCTGGAGTCTCGGCTTTCTACGTGCCACCAGCGACAATGTAAACACGGCGAATTCTCTCGGCTGTTACTCCTGTTTGCCGGCAGCCGAGAGCGAGCTTCCTTCCTTAATGCGCTCTGCCGTTTTCTCGAGAAATGGTGCTTCCTCGGGAGCGAGCAGCCTCCTCCTCGCTAACAGTGACCCGTTCGCGAGTTTCCAGACACTTTGACTTCATTTGGCTAATTGAAGAGACGCGTTTCTGCGACCCTGAGAGGTCGCACACCACCTGCATGATGAATATGTCGGATTTCCGCCTCGGGAAAGTGTTTTCTGAGATTACTTTTGCGAGTTAATGTAAGAGGAAGCCATGCGATGTGAGTGTATTAAGTTTGAACTAGTTTTTTACGACTTCCTAGTTTTAATTTAAATAATTTCTGGCAGATTTCAATAAGATTCTTATAATTACACTAAACCGTCTTCCTACTAAAAATACAAAGTGTTACTCCGTTGGTATAGAATTATTTAAGAACTGCAAATGGCATTTCAACACAAACCACTATTCATGACAAATTCTCGTCTTAAAACCCGTTAATTCGTCGCCAGCATACTAATAAATGATCCACCTAGTGCGCTACTTATCACAAAACACCTGCGACGAAGCCGACCGGCTGATAAATAGCTCGTGCCGGGTGGGAATTAAAACCTAATATGCACCGTCTCGAGTTATCACATCAAGCTGGTCGTCCAGACGGGAAGAAGAAGAAGTCAAGCAACCGCAACTCGCACCAGCTCTGTCGAGGCGAAGGCCGCAAGAAGCGGAGGAAGGATAGCGAGAACTCCTCAAGGAGATTATGTCTGAGCGATGAAGTCAGCAAACTCCTTGGCAGAGCGATGAATGAGCGGGTCTAGCCCGAGGAGAGCGAGCGAGCGAGAAGCAGGAAGAGAGCCGAGAGACGTGCACTCATTCTTCACAGGATGATTGTGTTTGCCCGGGGAAGCCGGCGAGTTGCTTTCGGCGCGCCGCGAAAAAGCAGTCGGCCAATGAGACTCCGAACGGGAGGAGCACCGCAAAAATATCGCCGTCGCTCGTTCAGGCTGATTCGCAGAGTCGTGGGAAATTCAGGCGCGACGAGTCCCTCGACAATGGACTGGGAATCGCTGGGATGAGAGACTCTCGCAAGAATTGCGTAATCATGAAACACAGACAGAGAAATCCGGCTTGGAGTATACGTGTATGGCAAATTGTACATTGCGCTTCTTTGAGAATGAAGATAGTTGTATTTACATGGCGAGTAGGTTCGCGACAGTGACAGATTGCCAATCCAACGACTTGAAAAGAAGCCTGTTTCGGGTCTCTCGAGTAGAGCGTTATTGCTTTGTGCTCCAGTTAAAAGGACTCGTGAACTGCTCGCCGCACCGCAAGGACTTCTCGAGAGGAGGTAAAAACAGAGCATCGATTGCCTGTAATCGTCTTGAGAGCGGGGACTTGCGGAGAAGCGGCAAAGGATGGAGAAACTCGGGCGGAAGGAAGAAGAGGCAGAGATGGCGAGGTAGGAAAGGTGCGGCGAAGGTGAGTGCCCAAAGTGCGTTGGTGACTGTCGCGCGGCAGTTACCTATCCGGTTTCCCGTCGAGTGAAACCGAAGCCAAAGAGCGCCTCTTGGGTTTCACGGCAGCGGCCTCCGCTGCTCGAAAGAGAGAGAGAAGTCTGACTTGGGTTACTCCACGTAACACGCGACACTCGCCTCCTCGTCCAAGTACGCATCCTCCACGCTCTGTTTCGGATATACGTGGTTCCGGAGATGCCACCGGCTAGCTCGTACGAGCACTTCTACGGGGAAACTGTCCCCGCAAGTGCCAGTGCACTTTCAACGAAAGTGTCCACTTTATACTGGTAATTGTGTCTCATTAACTATGTCAGAATGGCTTAATTACCGATATTACTTAAGTAAGAATTTCTTGTAAGTTTTGTTTTTAACGGGCTCGCAAACGGGATTTCCCCGATTTTTTTAGAAAAGCGACTTGTTTCGACTCGACAAGAATCAGAGCAGAATGCAATATAATATTTTTGATCGAGTTTCATATTTGAGCTGCTTTTTAGTTGATTGGAAAAGTCCATTCATTTGACGTTTAGAGCTTTAGAGCTTAGAACTGTAGAGTTGGAGATGAGACGGCGAGTAGATTTCACCGCACAAATTGCTCACTTCACCAGCAACCGCTGTTGATCAAATATTCTAATTAGAGCGATACATAATTGCGTAGGAAGCGAGATGGTCAGTGATCAAAGGCGAATCGTTACGCCCTTCCTGTTTGGCTGACGTCACTGGCGCGCGTATTGGGCTTCCGCGTAAAACATTCCAAAGAGAATCCATACGAGGGTTCATCGAAATTGACGTTACGTGTGTGCCCGTACCTACGCTGCATCTGTAAGCTTCAATTACTTCGGCTTTCATGTTTTTATGACTTCCCTGTCAAATGAACAGCCGCGTACCACCCAATCCCAGCCGACACGGACATGACACATAGATGTCAGTAACACACGTCCCATATCGAGCTGAACATAACTTAAAGCGGGGGAGTTCAAAGTAAAACGCAGCAATCAGGCTGAAATTCATTTCAGAGAGAAGTCTGTGAAAGGAAAAACAGGACATAAAATCAATATGATATCAAAATTGGTAACCAAAAGAATAAAACATGTCAGAAAGAAGTGAAAAATGTAAAAGATAGAATTGACAAAGACTCAACAAATGTCTACTCGAACACAACAAATGAATTATACTATTTATTAATGTTAGTAGACCAAAATAATAACAGTTTCTGTCGAAAGCTTTCCCAGATATTGTTTGCGAAACAGATAGTTGGCGGGTGAAATACAGAGCGCGCAGGAAATTCAGCCGGCCTTTAATAAACTAGCAATACAGCTCGTGTGTCTCTCTGCCAGACGCCGTGAAAAATAGACGCCGTTGCTAGAGCGCCGGGCCAGAGATACAGTAGGAAAAATATTATCGACAGCGGCAGTACGAAGGGTACAACAACCGGTGCACTCCCCCCGAGCTGTCAATTCCCGCTCAAGTTTCTGAAATCCGATTTTCCCCGGGGGTAGCGCTTTCTTGTCTTTCTGTCATCGTGAAATCGAGAATCGAATTTCTATGCAGGCAATAGCTTCCTGCCTGGCATGGGGGAACGTCAATAGAGGGGGGAAAAGGTATAGTAGCTGGTACATTAGAACAAGTCTGGTGAATCAGACATTCATTGTTTGCCATAGTCATGATTAACAATATTTACATTTAACTTTATAAACAAATATATAAATTTTTTGGTTTTACAAGAATAAATATGATGAATATGATGCCCGGACTTTACGTAACACATAATTTATTTGTTATCCACTACAATATGTTTCTATTTACAAGATAACAAGAAAGATAAGATTTCCAATTGCATTAAAGTTTACCAAACTTCCATGAAAGCGTTCCTCTCGCCCGTGCATTTCCTTATCTCCCATCACTTGGTAGTATCGGAATACCAGTTGATTATTCAAGCGACACTGTTTCATACGCTCGGCGAAGCTGGCATCCAGCTGGTATCCAACTACAGATCTATCTCTTCTCGCAAAAGAGATCGCGCCATTTAAGCTCGCCTTTCGCCAAGGTCGTCTCATCGCCTGAGAGAGGAGTAGAGAATGGCTCGAGGCAAGAGGAGTAATGGGAATAACGCTGAAATTAATAGCAAAGTGCGTCCAGCGACAAATGCCGCTTTGTACTGGAGGTTCCTTCAAAGGGAGAGCCGGTGTCCCTTTGCCGACGAAGCAGCAAGGCGCCAGCCGAATTCAATGGATTCCAGGATGTTTCAAAGGACTTGAGCCTGGCAGTCTGATAGCCACCGCAAAGGAACGGCGAGACTCTCCCTCCTGAGGATTTCCTCGGTGACACGGAGTTTCTCTGAGTCGGGGACTCGATTTCCTGCATGAAAATGGGTTCTTCTACCCCGATCCGGTGGAAAGGCGAGCTCGACTCCTCCGAGAGTACGTCCGACGGGGTCAGCATTGATCTCATTATCCGTCGGGGTAAGGTCTTCACTGTTTTCGATGCATTTTAACAGACTGAATACCTTGGGGCTGACGTGTCACGACTGACCCTTCTATCAGAGTCCTTTGTCGCATTGCATTATTAAAGAACTTCTTCTTCATGTTTCTCAAGTGTACGTTTGTCTTAAGTACTTCAAGCGCTTTCAGAATTACAATGTATAATGATATGTATTATTATTAATTATTCACGATTTTGGAAGATATAAATTCAAGTTTATTTACCTCCACTGCAATCTTTTTGGTTTATTCACGTAAACCTTGCGATTCCCGCAGAACTTTTTAATTCCAGGCTATGAACGTGCAGGTGTATGAGTGGATCGCATGCATAAGACATACACAGGCATGTAAGTACACTGTTTCCATTCGCAAAATGCAAGGGGCTCCGAGACGCCCTCAAGAGAGGAGCCGCATGATTTATGCGAGTTCCTTTGGATGCAGACCGTATGCGAGAGGCTCTCACGTGAAGTTCGCAAAGAGCACACGCGATAAATTTGATAATCTCAGGGATTTATGGGGGCATTCTTCGCCGCGCGCGCGCTCTGTGTTTCGTTCATAATTCCAACTCGGACGAGCGGAGAAAGTCGGGCGACGCTGGTAAACTAGCTGGGTCACGAAATATGTGCATTGGTTGCCGAGCTTAATGCAAAAGCACTCGGGGACCTGAGGAAAAACCTCTTGACACTCGGAGCCACGTGACGCGTGAATTTCTCCGCTCCGATTATTTTCAAGTATCGTCGACGAGGCACATTTCCAGTAGACTGCTGACGGCGTTCTGATTTAGCAGCAGCTTCCATTTTTTTCTGTTTAACCCGTTTCTGTAATGAGACTTTTTCATTGGGGCGTGGGTCGAGTTGATGATTAACATAAATCGAGCTGTCAATTAATTAAAGCGTTTATTAATCCAAGCCACTGCAATTAGTTTCTGTTATCATTGAAATGTGTTTCTGTAATTAAGAATGTTATGTATTAGATTATTTATATTCATAGATTTAATATTCGTTTTAATAGGAGTTCGGAATGAAGCTCGGATTGATTTTAACGAGACTGAAAGTCATGTATTATTCAAGCCATTCTACAAGTCATTCTATTCCGAGTATTAATGAATATTGACACTTTCAAGACCCCAAAAAGACGATCACAAGATGACTCAGGAAGAAATTAAACATGTGCAACTTTTAGGCTTCTCATTGCCTCGGCGAAGTGCAACAGTTTCCTGGGAACGATTATCAATACGTGGAACGGAGGGCAAGAAATCGATTGACAGACACGTGGCTGAGTGTGCGTGTGAGTGTGTGCGCCCGACAGTGACCGCAGAATTAAACGGCCTCTGTGGTCTCGTAACACTAGACCGAAAGTGGCGTATCGTGTTTCACATGGTTTCCCCGATTTCCTACTGATTTAGCTGCGATCAGCGAGCTCGCTAGACGTGGCTCGACGCGCACCACCGAAAGCGCAAACAAACGTCTCCGCTGCGTCCCAACCGAACCACCGCAAGGCCAAAGACACCGGGGAGAATAATGCCGGGCCACTGACCGATTGATCCCTGTGTTCGGCAGCGCCATAAATCATGGCCATGTCGGAGAAAAATGACGGCTGCGCGCGCGCGCGCGTACACAGCTCATCGATAATCGGAGATATGAGGAATAAGGGTAAGCGCGTTTCCCGACTGTTCGGTGTATTTCACGCTGGAGATGAATGGTATGTGTTGACATGCCAAATACCTCGGAAAATCGATATTTACCATATGCGATAGAATAAATGCAGTAAAACAGCCAAATTGTAAAAGAATGATAATTAAGAAATTGCTAATGTCAGGATAGAAAACAAGTTAGCAGTTTGAATGCCAAATGTACATTTTTTACGATGTGGTAACGATTATTCCATTGAATATGTTTTAATTTTGCGGAAATACCATAATTAAAAGGCACGAAATGTTAATTTTATTTCAGGTGAACAAATCCGATAAAATCAGAGTCCTGTTTAATTTATCAACGTTCTGTTCTCGTGCACGAAATTTTGATTTTCAATTAATTGGGAGCCGATGTATTAATTCAACAAAAAAAGAGTATACTAGTCCGAGCGTTCGAAATCAGATTTACCCGTAGCTTTCCTGTATGGGCGCAATCAACGAATGAGTCGTCGACGGGAGGGCGAGGCTCTTTGTTTCCGCCACCCCCAGTAGATTCACTAGTGTTTTCCGATTGTTTCGTGGCGCTTTTCAAAGGCTCGTTCACCCACCGGCACAATCAACCGCGAAGCGCTGCTCGCCGCCGTCGAATGTGCAATGCGCACGTGCGATCACGTCCTCCTGTGAATTACCACAATTACACACGGCTTAACGCGCCCGTATTACTGAACCGGCCACCCCAATCACATACTCGGCCCCATCGAAACCCCGTGAGAGGATATTCACACTGTTGTGCTCACTCTCCATTTTTGTCTCGACACGCGTGTGAATACAATTTGCCTTTATTGATAAGGCAACATGCAAAACTTACCGAATTTGTGGTATTTAGCGCCAAAAAGCAGTAAGATAGTGTTTTGGAAAAATATTGGAACAAATAGTTGTTTATGACTCAGTTGCACTTGCGTCTAAAAGTAAATAAATTAAAGAAACCTTTTACATGTACCAATTATGTATTTGTACGATTAGTTTTACATTTATACAGGAATGACATTAACTTTATGACTTGTATCAAAAAACAAATGCGACAAAAGAACAGCGGATCAAAAAGGCGACCCTTTTCACCGGTCAAGTTTCTGAGTCCAAAGCCCGTCAAGTGACGTGAGAGAAAGAACTATACATAGGTCCCGCTCGATGCCATTGAGTGTTCCCACTCGAAAGCGTGTGCGTGCGTCGAGCCAGGCTACCAATGACGAAAAGCATGTTTCCCATGTCGCCCTTTCATCTTTCCACGGCTGCGTCCGTCAGCGGCTCTGTCCGATTTTCCAAGCGAATACTCGGCCCGCAAAGAAAGCGAGCGTGCCCGCGTGCACGTGCGCCCGTGCATTCACGCTAGCCCTCACGTGTCGATTGCTGAGGAGAGCGGAGCACGCACGGCAAACGCGTGTCTCGACACCACTCGACGCCCTGTCAACCCGATGCGCCACGCCGGCCTCATAAGTGGCATTAGCGACGCCCTTTTCGGAAGTTAACCCGGCGCGGCCGAGCACTTAGGCTAAAAACACACCGACAGCCATATTTTGTCTGCCACTGGTTTACGAGGCGGCTCTTTGTTACCCCCCTGCAGGATACGAATGATTCGGTTGCTGTGAAGTCAAATGTGTTAAGTCATTGCATCCTTTATATTTTTCTTTATTAAATTATCAACTTTTCCCTTGGAAATTTAATACAAAGATCATTTGAATACACCTACTCTCTCATATTCGTCAAGAAATTGATACAATTACCACAAATGAATTGAAATTTCTACTTTTTTTCATAAATCAAAGACAACCCAAATTCCACGTAAATTCCTCCAAGTCCTAGTTAAAATTCATAAACATCAAACTATAATTGAATTCCAAGCTACAAGTCCCGCTCTGATTCAACACGGAACAACGTGTTGCAGTGAGTGTCTTTACCCTAATCCAAGCTTGTCATTGCACCGCACGTGCACGGTAGTTCGTCGAGCCGCACGCACTCGTTCGATGTAATCGTGGTGGAATACGAGCGGTACAAGGTACGGCGGGCGTTCGAATGTGGGACGAAATGTCAGGGATCCCGCGTACGCAATCCCACCAAGGTTGTGTTACGCCTAACGCCACTGGGAGTGGAGAGATCCGATGTTAACCGTATTAACTACAAAATCCAACTAATCCGAGATTAACTCCAACCGTAGTCTGCCTATACATACGCTGTGAGATCCCGAGTCATAGTAAATAAAGTGAATGCGTCCGACTCGGAATAAATCGGTCTTTCCTGTTGCGCGCTACAGATCGGGTAAACTGTGAAGTGGATGTGTAACTGAACTCTGGGTCCCGTTACAGAATGCCTAGCCGCAGTTCGCTTAATTGACTCGAGCCCGATGGAAATTTCACTCTTGTCATGCTTAGGAACATAAATTACATTTTGTTCCGAGTTGTTACTTTAGCCGGTTTCGTGTTTAGAAAACGGAATGCAACTGGTTCGCTCATTCGAATAATATCGAAATTACAACTTGGATATAATTCCGAGGATTATTTTCAATGCACGCGTATAGTTTAATCGACCGGCACGCGATATGCAATGTAAAGCGAAACTGGTAATGAGCTGTTTCATTGCCAGTCGGAATTGAATAACATTACCTGTGGTGAATGTTCTATTTAATAAATTCGACTGCAAGCACAGAAGGTGTGGAAAGAAGATTGTAGTTTGAGGTGTGCGGTAGCAAGTGGCAGTTGTTAATCCACCGACTTACAACACCCTCAAGTAGCAACAGTAACCCACAGAAGACTATCGGAGTAGGAGAGCAGAGGGTCAAGCGGGCGACCTGGAAGGTTTCCGTTCGAGGGAGCTCGTGCTCGAAACGGTTAAAGCGCCGCTTCTCTGTCTAGGGCTTCCGGGTAGACGGGTAGACGGTAGAGAGAAGAGCTTTTAGTAGGAAGTGCGCCCGCGCGCAGATGTGATTCCGCGAGCGTCGCCGATGAATCACGCGACGCCTCGCCACATCCGAGCGCGTCCAGAGCGAGGCGCAAAAAAATCTACGCGTAAATCGACGTCGCACACTAGCTGCTCGACTTCCGCGAATCGACCTTTGCTCGCATCGCCATTTTTTTGCCGATGTAATGAAGGCTGCCAGATTCTGAGTCTCATCAGCGCGGGACAGGGACGGCTGTTGGAGCTCTGATTCTGGCGAATTGTGAAGTATTTAAAGCAGTTGGAAAAAATTCAAAAAATTGAGAAATTTCTCCTGTTTCTAGTTTCGATTTTTCAAGATTTCTTTATATTTTAATAAAATTTAAGCATTAGAAAATAAAGAATCAACTGCTCATAAATACCGTAAGAATTACCAGCGAAAAGCGAAAATATACATAGGCACATTTTGCCAACCGCCTGCCTCTTATACGAATACCCTTTGATCGCTGGCTCGGATGTCACTCGATGCTCCGCACAGTACACCTTGCCGAATCCACCACGGAGCCTCGCTAAAAAGCTTCACGCGGTTAAGGAAATACTTGGGCCGCAGTTGAGTGGCTCCAAGGATCCCAGCGACCGAAACATACTCGGGCACTTGTACTCTCCGCTCGATGATCCTCCTTTAGGAGCTCGCTCGTCGTTTCTTTGAGAAATGATGCGCGCCCGCCGCGTAAGCGGTTTTTCGCGTATTACGTGCCTTCCCTCTCGGAAGGAGGAGAGAGCCGCTTGAATGCGGAATATGCGTCGGGAGAAGAGTGTGTGCCGTGTCGAGGGTGAAGCAGGGTGAGTCGGCCGTTTCCGAGCTGGCGAACCGAATTAATTAATTGAGCCACTTCAACGGGCTCGCCACGCTGGCCTCTCGAAATCATCTTCCCCTCGACAAGCCCATCTCTCTACCCGCCCCCGCCCCCCTTCGCCCGCCCCGACGGCTGAAGGGGTTTTGAAAAAATTCCACCCGACGAAATTCACTATCTCCACTCGCGAATTCATCATCGGCTTTTTCAACAATGCGCCGGGCTCGCTCGCTCGTGTTTCATATTTCATGGCGTCCCATTGTCGCGGCAATCGGTCTGAAAGCGCCATTTAAAAGCCGTTCGGCGTGCACTGAAATCGTATTAACTGCGCGTTCCGTGCGTTTAAAAGCCTTTCTTGTATTGTTTAATCGAATATATGCGTTTTCTGTGTCGGACGGAAATTGGGAATTGTGCTTCCTTTCTATTTCCAGTTCTCCGCTTGAAATCCGAGAGAAATGTACCCGCGAGCTTTTGCACGAGCTTCTGTTAAAGATATATACATTTCCGTGAGGCAATGAACAAGTGAAATGCATTTCCCACAAACATTAATATCCGGCAAATAATCCCGAAGCTATCGAATTCGATCTATCATCTTGGTGTATTCGGATACCAATAAGAACCAGTACATTACACATATATAAGTGGTACACACTTTCACCAAACACACGCGTCCGCCAACATCGACGTATATATTCCCCGAGGAAAGTCCAATCTCATCTCTCCAGCAAAATATCGCAGCGCAATTACAGCGTCGATTCCAAATCAGATAGAAGCGACTCGCAAGCACAAGAGCCGAATACATCGAAATCATCGCGCACCATAACTACCCAGCACGACTAGATTCAATCACGGAGAAAGCAACACCGCGCGAAAAAGACAGAAAGGCAAAGCAAGCCCAGCACCAATCAGCCCGATCGACCTGTAATTACACTGCCCCACAGAAAATCCCGCAGGCGAAAGGATCCGATTATAGCTCGCGGCCGGAAAGGAGACGCCGCGCACGACGATGAAGCCAGCATCCGAAAACGGGAGCAGGCCAGGAAAGAAATGACGAATCTCATCGGCGCTCCATTCGCTCGGCGACCTAAGCGGATTGCGAGTAAGAGGCTTACATAAGGAATCGGTGGGGATCCGGGGAGCGCAGGGCTTCCCGGGTACTCGGCCACTTTGCTATCATATTTCATATTAACCGCTGATTAAAATCGATTTTCCTACTGCGACGGAGAGCGCGCGCAGGAGGCCACCTTTCACACTGGCAGCGCATTTAGCCTGGACGCGCAAGCTGCACTCTCGGCGCTCGCTCCATCTTTCCTCGCGAGAAACCTTATACGTCTCCTCCCACGCCGCCTCTCCCTGACCGAGACATCTCCTCTGGTAATGCGAGAAATCGTTTATGGTTTGGAATCGATCGTGCCTGATTATTGGCGCGGGGAAAGGCTGGTTGATTGGTTATTGGATTATGGTTGTGAAAATTATGGCGGTTGGAGGACTAAGTTATGGCATTGGCTATGTGGTGTAGTGAAAGGTCGTCTAGTCAGCTCTACGGACATGTTCCAATGTGTTCTGATACTCAGCGTCAGATTTCAATAACAGCTAAAGTAGGAAAATACAAATTTCTTGTCCAAAGTTCAAATGCTTGGGAAATGTTCAATTACTAATTATATAATATAATATAAAATATACTGACTAATATTCCTAATGCATTCCTTCATACAGGTTTATCAAACCCCTTACATAACCCAGCAGGAATTCCAACACCCAGACCATAACAAACATCCATTAATTCCCCTCGATTTCTCACGGCATCCATCAAACACGACACAGCTTGGAATCGATTAAATAAGAAACGGACAGGTAATTGCACAGCTACGGCAGACGATCGACGCGATAGAGGGCGGGCGAACGGCAGCGGATCATAAATCCTCGTGGAAGTTGGAGTTGGGTCGGAAATGCGGCGCGCATCCGGAGACGGGCGCAAATAACACGTCACAAATTCTTTCAATTGTTCGAGTGCGATGCTGGAGCAATGAAACGAAACGGTATTCGAATTGAGAGGTGTACCGGCGGAGAGCGCCGCTCCAGCCGGGAATGCGTGAGCGAGTAAGCCAGCCTCACGAAGAGAGATGGCCTGTTGGGTGAAAATGAAATTGCCGCGCGCGCGCTCCATTCCGCACTGTGCAGTATGGGCTAGGGTGTACTGCATAGAGGATGCCAGCGAAATGTATACTAAGCCCGTTCTATTGGAAGACGGGGCAGTAACCGTTAATCTCGCCGGTGTAATTTATCCTCGTTTTCAGTTATTTTTTTGGAGAAGAGGAAACACTAATATTAAAAAGTGTGTTTTTTTAAATCTTTGATTTAACTTCCACTGAATTGGGACCGAACTTTCGGAATGCAGAGATTTATGAGTGAAGGAAGTATATTTGGTGATAAATAATACCAGTGGGTTTCGGGAGTTATTTTTCGAGCACCGTGTAGCGGCTGCATCGGGGAATTTTCGTTTGCGGCGCGTAGGATATCGGACTCACGGCGCGCTGCGCACCGCCCGGGATCAATAAGCGCAGGTGCTGGCAATGGCAAGTGCAACAAATGCAGAGTGCGCCGAGTGCAGAGACATCGATTAATAATTAACAGCGTCTCGCCGCCGACCGCAAACGACCGCGACTCGAAGCTCTCAAGTAACTAATTTCCTGAAAAGCATGCTTGCCGGCTGCACAGTATTGAACGCTGGTCAAACTATAACACTTTGGTCAAGTAAAGTACAGTTGTAGCAACATTTATAATATTTAGAGGGGTAAAAATACTCTTTAGAATATCATTTCTACTCAAATATAGAATTCACAGATACAAATAGTTTCATCAACTGTCATCGGATCAACCAGCAATATCTAATACAATTTATGATACAATTAATTTGCCACATACTTTCCCAAAATGAAAATGATTTTGTTGGCTACATTTCATACTGTAACAGTAAATTTACCTTCGAACTCCCACCTCCGCGTAGCGGCCCCTGGTTGGTCGAGTGGTGCCGTTTCTTCCATTGCTCGGATTGGTATACAACGTGAGAATGTCGTTGTTAATATTGTTTATGATTGGTGGCAGCATTATTGCGAATCCGTACACTTTGGTCTCGATGCACAGTAACACATTTCACAGATCAGCGAGCCCCAATGATAATCCTGCTCGCCGCCGCACCACTTCAGACTTCAGTCTCTATAGAATTTCCCGCCTGATGATTCGAGTTGATTGGCGCAGATTAATCTACATGGAAACGCACGTTGCAGACACTTTTGTAGACGCGTACTATTGCGGAAGGAGGATTCGCCAACAATGGTTCTTATGCTTCAGATTTCCGTGTAATTCCCACTTTTACGCTTTGCAAAGAAATCAAATATCAATTAACATTATTGGCAACTACCAGATAATGTTTATCTTAAGATTTAATTGCATCATTACATAAATGTCAGATTGTAATTAGTTTAATAACATAATTTATGTTATATGTTTTAAACCACGAACTAATCACTTAATAATAGTTATATGAGTTGTAGATTCTGGCAAAGGGTACAGTAAATCATTGTTTCCCTAGCAACCGACGTCATTTTAAATATGGTAAATAGCACGGTCGGGAGTTACCCACAAAGCCTTACTACCCATGTCTCCCTGCGGCGCGACGTATCAACATTATTTCAGGAAACATCGAGGGAAATTTAATCAGGTCCATCCAGTCGGCGTGCTCTCAAATTTAGGAGGACTCGGGTCTCCATTAGTGTCCACTGTTTCCCCAGTGATATCGGACCGCAAAAAACGCTCCTGGGGTCCTATGGTCTATCGTCACCGGATATACAGGGTCATCCAACATTTCAGGATGAAAAATTATTGTGCTATAAATTTGACTGGCCATATTATTCAGTAAAATTTGATTCGCGACATTCATTTATTTCTGACAACTGTTTTAATTAATATGTATACATTATACCCTTATGGTTTAAATTGGAAGGAAATCTATAAATCCTTTTTTGTATTCTGCTTTAGCTATTTCATTTTAATTTACAATTAAAAATCGAAGTGGATTCACTACACGAGCGTTGTTTTGCCAGTACAAAATTGCTATGTTTATAACGAAAACTCATCAGAATTGTGTTTTTCCTATGATCAGTTTTTGAACACTCGGTATAGTAGGACTGGGATTCGATTCGGCTGCGATGAAAGCTCTGGGAACGCGTAGACATAAGGTAGAAAAAAGAAAAGCAGGACTTTGGGGTCGCGGTGACCGGGAGATTCCTGTTATTACCGATATCGACGTGGAAAAAAGCTGCCTGTTTGAGAAATGCCCGGGATATTGGCTTGCGGGATAGAAACGAGGAGAAAAGCGGGCAAACGACATTTTCGACCTTGATCCCCTAGGACGTGACTTATTTATCATTCTACATTTTCTTGCCTCTTATGTGTCTTTTATGTCAGCGTAATATTATTACTTTAGAATGTATCTGATCTCTACACTTTTTTATTTACCTTTTCTTAATTAGAATTGCCGATATTACTAAACTGCAATTGTGTTTAATATGCAAAAAATCTGATATCCGATCGAAAAGCGAAAAACACATTCTCCGGTATTGATTGTTAGTTTCTACGTTTAGTTTGAAACTGCTTGGAGGGATCGGAATTGAAAAAGGAAGAGAAAGAACAGTGCTGCGACCGAGTGGAATTGGGTTTGTTAATCGAACGGCGAACAAGTGCGAGTCGAGTGGACCCTTCTGACCTTTTAGCGGCTCAGCTTTCACGCTGTATCGTGCGCGAAACAGTACGTCACTGTCACCGGCTTAATTACCATCGGCGAATGAATTAATTGGAGCGTGCTCGGCCTCGTAATATTATATGTACACGGCGGGAGCGCACACGCAGAACCTGACGCGCCTGTGTATGTGAGAGTCGGATCATTTCCGGGCGCATTCGAAACCAGCTGGAATCGAGCCCGAGCCGACCACGGCATTGCGATTTTACAAGCCCGAGCGAGTGGTTCCCGTGCATTTGACGACGGATATTGCACGTCGGTTTGCTAGTCGACACGATTTCGACAAACCCGTGGATCACGGGTTTGCGGCTTTTCCGACGAACTTGCGCTTTGTTTTCCATGTGATTTTGGAAACGACAGATTTTTTCAACGGAATTGGCTTTGCGTAATGTTGAACTTTGACTATTTCATTTCTAACGAGCTGGAAGTTCCAGATTATATGGCTGGAATCGATTAATATTACATCATCTATCGAACGGTAATTCTATTTATATAATATGTATTGTTATATAATGTAGAAGGTAATCTAATTTATTTGGGATTAACTTAGGAAGGTCAGAATGCCGTAAGAACAGGTGCATAGATAACAAAAACGTCCGTCACGCAAGATCTCACGTAACCTCCACCGATCAGAAACATGAAAGCTAAGGGTCTTTCAGATCCCAGCATATCAGCACAGTTAAAACTAACGCGCTCATCAGCAGTAACTTGAAGTAGAACGCAGAACTGCGACGACGCAGCGCGTCATCATCACATTCGAGTGCAGTTCAGAGACAGCAAAGTGCACGGAGGCGTGCCGATTTAATATCCGGCGCTTCCTCTCCGAACGGTCTCCAATTAAACGAGCGGAGGAGAGCGACGCGCCTTTCAGATCCGGCCGGAGACGCTTCTTCTGCCGCGCGGGACTTTTCGATCCCTTTTAAATCAGTGATCCCGTCGCCAGGTGGCCCAATTAAATCTATCCGCTCACGGGAGAACACGGCCAGCGACGAGTTCGTCTTTTCAGTCGGCGAATCCGCTTGGAAACCGCACTAATTGCTTGCGCTGCGCGTGGAAAGTGCTCCAACTCCCAGTCGCTCGAAATCCAGACGGTAGCTTGTCTTTGCGAAGTTTCTCCTGCTGGTCTATTTCTGCGTGCGGCCATTAGACGAGCCGGCCTTACTTCGTTATTATATTTTTACAATGAGCTTAATGAAAAATTACTGTTTCCGTACCACATTAATTACGTGTATTTATCAATGACGTAAATTCTTTAATTTTATTTATTAGTGTAATTGTGTGCTAATTGATTCTTTAATCCGAGTATTTAAAAAAAAACTTGTTGTGTCATAATTTAATGACTTGATTTTATCGTTCAGTTAGTGATAATCGATTGGAGCTAAGTCTGGGGCTTCCAGTTACGTATGACGCAAAGTAACTAATGAACACATTTGTAAGACTCGTTCCAAATTCTTATGCGGAATTAATCGCGTGATCAAGGGGAAATCCTAGGATCGTGAAACGACGCTGGATTATTTTTGCGAACAAGGGGAGAAGCGTGCTGGGTTAGGTCTGACGCTCGTAAATCGTCAGGGATAAGCGACAAGAGCTCGTAAAGGAAGCCAGGTGTAAAATCGAATGCTACTGCAGGCCGCTCTCCACTTTGCTTTTATGCCTCGAAATGTGTTATGATACCCGAGGTATTGTGTGCAATTCGTTCCCAATTACGGAATACGTAAAATCGCACACAATCTTTATTGGCTTGGGAAAAACAGTAAAGCAGACTGGCGGATGATTTCTAAGGCTGGTTGCACACCGAGTGCAATATTCTAAATAATTATGTATTGAGTTATCGAAGAATCACTAGTGAAAAGAAATTCTAGAAATGTTCTACTCTATTCTATTGATTAAAGATAATTTTCACATATCGAGCACTGTATTCCTTAATTCATAATTAAGGCTCAAATTGTTTGATTAACTTGTACGGTTTGCAAATTATAAATGATCATTATCTTGTGCATAGATTAAAGGTGAATTTCGAAACTGCAAAATAAGCCTTCCGCTCGAAATGCCACTTTGTGGTAAACCTTGCACTTAGGATCGTCGACCTTCGAGCCACCCTAATATCCGGCCACGGATACGACTGGCCACTCCGATAATTCCATTAGTCGTAACGAATCCACTGTATGATAGAGACCGAGACGGACCCTTGGAAGATACAATTACCACCGCCCTTCCCATTTCGATTACGCGTCCCGTTCAAGCAGAACAATTCTCTCCACGGCTTCCTCCCTTTATTTTTCATACTCAAGGCGCGTCTGGCTGAGGCGAAGTGCTCGCAGAAATTCAGAAAAATGGTCCTCTGACCATCGCCGTGCCAAGCTCTATTTATATTTCGACGACCTCTTGGGACTCCGTCTGGCGGCGGTAATCGCCGAGAAACAGTCACGCCTCTCTTCCGGCTGGGATATCTACAACCTCCGGCAATAACCAGTGTGTCAGTTTTTCAAGGAAACTAATGCGTCCTGGTACACTGAAGATATCGGTCCGGTTCTGATTGGTTAAACGCCGGATTTTTGCTGTGATATGAACATGGTTGGGTTATATCGGTTTTCCCACTCTAAGCACTGTTTAGTAAAACTGGAATAGGACTTCCGGTATTAAATCAATTGTACCAATTGTGAGACCGTATTAAATAATCTAGGTTTATGAAGTCACGTATTTCTTTGTGGACCAAACACAATTCTGTAGAAACAAGAAAAAGTCTCAAGGCAACCTATCTCGCTTGGGTGACCTAGTATCTTAACCGTGTTCTTCGATAATAAGACAAAAGCGCTATAATTTCGTCATCTTTGCATTTTTCTTCGACCAATCCAATAAGCCTGTTAAATCTACCATTTTGTAATGTCAGCACTCGAATCAAATTTGTTCTAGAAATTATGAATTTTGTCGGAAATCGATTAACATCGGTCGATCATTAAAACATAATTCATCAATTATTAAACAAACCAGGCATGTCGAACGCCAATATTAGAATATTAGAAAAGCCACACAAGAACCCAGTGAAAGAAAAAAAGTGACTGGTTCCCATCGAGTACCCTTGTGGAAATTTCCCCCAGCAAAAAGTTGCGACCCAGTTACGCAGCGTGACACAAAGGCCGATCGCATCATCCGCGAGCGTGCAATGGAGAATCTGAAGTATCTTCCCCGTGGGCGAAACCTCCTTCCGCGTTCTAGAAGACGACTCCTCTCTCTTTCTCCCTCAACCGACAGCGAGAGCTCGCACGTATCGCGAGCAACGTTTCCCCACGCGGACAAGTTCTTCCCGAGCGAAAGAACTTCGTGATTTATCTCGATGATGGCACGTGGAAGCTGCGGCACGATTGCCGAGGAAACGACGGAGAATCGTGCCGGCAATTCGCACGGTCAGTGTAGAGCGGCGCCCATTAATATTTTGGGAGCAAGGATTTACGAGTGGAACTTCTACATAAATATTTGCGTCTAATTTACTGCTGTGTGTTCATAAAAATCTTTATTGTGAGTTCTGTGTCACAGAATCTCAGTTTTATCTGTTGAGATAGATGTAAAATCTAAATTGAAACAGCATCTGTGCTCCCAATTAGTGTGTGTGCGAGTCGTTACAATGGTTACTAATTATAATCAAGTAAATTTTGTTTTAAGGGGGAAGGATTGATTAATATTGATCGCCTCTCAAGTGTCGACATTTAATCAAGTGATACAATTAAATTTCATAATTCTAAAGGAACAAATATTCAGAAAAAAATCTTGTAAACAGCATATCGTTTAATCTGATTGGATAATCCGTTGAGTAATGCACAAAAATGTGTGTGTCGCCAAAAAGTTCTGGGAATATTAATGGGTGCTCGTCACAGTGACCATTCGCACCGGGTCAACTTACGCACGTGTGCTGTCTTTCGTTTGCTCCGAGAATTGTGACTCATCGAAATACTGCCTGTTCGATAAATCTCCAGTTGTAAGAACTCGCAAAGAATTCCCCAATGCAGAGATTAATATGAAAAGTATTACTTGATCTGAAAATATCCGTCAACATTTCAAATTCAGAGAAGTGATATGTTTTATAAATAGAGGAGCGAGGAATTGGCTGGTAAACTGATTGGTCGCCATGGACGAATGAGAGATTTGTGGTGCACAGTGGCCGTGTTGCTATGTTTTCGTTAAAGTCTCATCTCTCATGTGTAGAGGCTGGCAAGGTCAACTCAGTTGACTCCGTTGCTGCTCCAACCGACTGCCTCTTGAGAGTCTCGTGATACACTCACGACAATTGCACATTGAGAACTCGCTCGACTCGCGATGCTCCCTGGCGCACGACCGTGATCTTATTAACACTCTGCCAACTCGCTGACAACATCCACCCATTCAAACTATTTAGTGCCTTGCCCCAAAATCTGTATTTTTATCATTTTTAAACTATTAAGTGCTTTTTTTTAGGCTGGGTTTTATCAACAGTCTCACAACTCATTGACCTGATCCAATTATTGAAACTATTCCTTGCCAGGCTCCAGAATTCTTATTTCAACACAACCATTACTTGCAAATTCCTGAGTATCAAGCAACAAGCAAAGTGACGAGTGCAACTTTTCCCTCAACCGGTGTCTACCCATTCACCAGCCGAACAATTGTACCAACTCATTTACCGCAATCTCTAAACAGTCGGGCGATAAATCAGGTCTGAGCGTGGGTCGATTCATCAAGCATCGCGTAAAAATCTCGACCATAATTCACGTTTATTAGTAAGACTTAATCAGGACTCTCTCCGCTCGTATCAGGCAAACTTTCCCTCCAGCCACCCACGACGTTTCGGAAGAATGCGTTATCGCTATCGTCCAATGGCGATACGAGCCAACCCGTGACGTACGCGTTGCATCGCTCGACGTCACAGATTAAATCTTGCAACCCGACCACGCCGCGAATAGAGTAATGCTACAGTTAATCTCTCCTGTAGTACACACCTGTCCCTCGTTCGAGCAAGAAGCAGCAATGCATTTTAATGGAACGAACCAAATTCATTCAAGAAAACGATTGGTCACGGCAGACAACGTTATTATGAAATGTGATTATTCTCGTAAAATAATCACCAAAAAACAAAACAATTTTCCTTGCGATTAAACCGCTAAATTCGGTGCCTGAAAACGTTATTCATAAATATAATTATTATTCTGGCCGAAATATGTAAATGACTGCATTCGAAATGAATTATCCGCACGATTGACAGAAAATTATTTATCTGCTTCGAAATATTATCACCGCAAAAATACACATAATTGACCATCTGTCAGTTATGAAGTTCGATCATCGTGAGACAGTAATACGTCGTAAAGCAGGAATGCTCGTTAAAGGATAAAGCGATAGTTTCAAAAAGAGAGGGTTTTATCGCTTCCTGTCCTTTTAATTGTCATTGAAGTATCATTAATTGCGGCGTTACTCCAGTGTCGCCGTGAGTCAAACGGACTTCCGAAGTCAATGAACGAGCGGGCGCTATCGCTTTCGCGAAGGCCGTAACAATCTAACTTTACGAGCGATCGCATAAATCATCGGCGAAGAAGTCGCTGGACCCAAGACGCTTCCAGGGAAAGTCGGCAGAGTTAACGAACAATTCTCATTTGGCTTGTCAGTCGGAGCGGGCTTCACGGAATTATTAACAACGAGCGCGCACTCCCCTCTCGATCGCGGCTTTCGTTCTGAAAAGCGCGTAATACTCTCACGTCGCCTTTATAATTCATTACGCGGAACAACGAGCGCACATATACACGGTGATCTGCAAAAATGTATGTCTGCGTGTACTCAACTCCATGCACTTCATATCTTAATTTCATTTTGTTAGAAATGAAATTAGGCATTTGAATCTGTAAAATATTGCACTAATATTATAATTATTCCAAACAGTAAATTTAAATTAATTCAAATTTAGTTTTACTGGTGTATAAACGTTACGACAGATTTGTAAACTAGTAAAGTGCTACTAACAGCATTATCAGCTAGAAATAGTCCACTATCGATTAAACCCAAATTCTAACAAACATGTACGAACGATTGGGATTAATGTCGCGGAATAAAAGCTAATTGAAACGAAACGCGACATCAATCCGACCGGTTAATGGTCTGTTTGAGTACTAAATACGGAGTGCACGGGTTACTGTCCGCCCGAGAGTGACACAATACTGGAATGCTTGTCTGAGTCACCGTGTATGGACGCACGCTCCGTTTAATAGGAAGCGCGCGCCCGTTTGTGAATCGGCAATTTCCCGGGAGCGAAATCCGTGCGAGCCGGCCGCGCAAAGCACAAAGGCACGAAAATATCGGAGCAGCGCAGCTTGCCTAGCCATCAAAGACATCTCTCGCTCGGGGTATTCAATATCGGCTGCTCTCATAGCCGGCGCGGATTCGCTTCCGGAAAATTCGTGGCGGCAAAGCCGCTGCCAGCCAGCTTGCAGCATGTGGGTAAACGCGTTATCTGTGCCAGCTGCACACAATCGTCGAGAGATCTTATCGTGGCGGCGTGTGGGTCGTGTACCTGCAACTTAAGGCGACTTTCCTCCGGCGTTTCTCTGCGCCACGACGCCCACCACGATCTTTCACACTGCGATGCAAGCGATACGATTAATTCTCCTCGTCTAAATCGACTTTTTTTAAATCCTCGCCAAGGTTGAGGTTACCAATTACTGATTATGTAAATCGTCAGGTGGACGTTCGAGCACTCGCGGAGCATGCACTTTGAATAGAACGTTCAAGAAATATGTGCTCTCATTTTTCATTCGAGAAATCGAACGATGCTTGTGTTATGAAGCGAATATTCGTTTGATAGTTACTTGATACTCTGGGCTTTGAATAGACATCGAGAAGAAACTTTAAACGTCACGTATTAACGCAAACTAATTCTATGCACATATGTGGTAATGAAGAAATCACTATTTTACGCTCTACTTCGACCTCAATTAAACTAACCCACCCACCGACATTTCCACTGAATTTCGACCATCAAACCTTCAAATGCATCTCATGGGACATGCAAACCAGCATTACCAAACATCAATTCCTCTCGTAAAGCAAGTCACAGGGGAGCCTTATCAGCCAACCAATCTCCGAGTGCACTCCGAAAGACAGGATCCGTGGCGAGTGGGGAGCCGAAGCGAGCGGACGCGATCTTTACGGCGCACCCTTTCAACAATCACTTGTGCCTCGGCCGTGGTCTGCCGGAAGAGTATATCGCTCGATTAAAATGTCACTGTCAGCCGGTGGACTGTATACCTCTCTGGGCGAGGAGTTCACTTCCTCGATGCCTCCAGAAACTCGTCGGGGATCCCGAGTCACGTGCTGGGAAAGTCACTGTCTCTCGACGAGGCGTGCGACGCACGTCTGGGATATACTAGTCTCTTGACGGCGGTGTCGCCGAGTGCACGCAGGGAATGCGCTGATTCGAGAGGGCGACGTGACGCCTGTCGCGGCGTCGCGACGTCACGTAGGCGCGCACAACGGTGCCCGACACACGACTACTCGAGTGACTGGACAAGCATCTAGCAGCCGCTACACCGGAGACCGGCTCGGCAAGGCGCAACGCTTCCACCGACTACCGCCGGGCACGAGGGTGGGGACCAGCAAGGGGAGGCGGCGCACGCGCGTCCTCCGGAACCTATTCTACTCACTGTACTCGAGCCGAAACCCTTACTCAGGCACCCACCAGCCCCAGCCACCCCCTTCCGCGGCCGCCCCATTCAATTCCTACCCCACCAGACACACGCGAGCCTCCTACTCTCAAAGAGAGAGATTCTATTGACGGCCGCCGATTTCACTGACGGTGACAACTCCGCCGTTAATTGCCCTCTCGAGGAGGTGCCGCATTGTCCGAAGCTCATTTCGATTTTGATCTCGCGATTTGTCTTGTCGTGTTAAGGTTGGATGCGCACTCGGTGCTTTTTATTTTTCATTATGAAATTCTTTGGGAAACTCTTGGGGAAAAGTTACTGGGGAATTTGTATTCTGGTTATGAAAACGCATATAAAGGAAAGAATAATATAATGTTTCTCAAAATCTAATATAAGATTTACCGTAAGATTTCGAAGAAGTAATAATTATTAGATTAAACATCGAAAATGTATGGGAATAAGAAACTTTGTTGGGAAATTCTGATCTATGAAAATACTGGACAAGTCTAAGTATAACAAAAATGTGGTATATCATTTCAGGATGAAGTTGAGATAAAAATTTGCCTGTTATCATAATAATTATTTTTAAAAATGAAATTTAATTGTACTAGTGAAAACAGGTACGAAACTCGTAAGCGCTACTTGGAAGAAAAGGCTGGCCAAATTTGATATTTTCACGAGACTCGAGTGGGTTGTACATTTGTAAAGGGATAGCTCAGGACTGCAGACATATCGAGGAATGTCTACTGTGTATTCATTCGATATATCTTGGACGTTGCAGTTTACTATTTGTAGCCAGCCAGGCTGTAATAGAGTCGAGAAGTCGCGAGAGCAAGTATGTACACGTCCGATCGGTCTTTCCCGTGTGTCCGGTATCAGTTTCACTACGTTAGCATTGCTCGCCCATTCAATATCCAAGTCAACACACAGTAGGGAGCTCCAAAGTACACCTACCGCGGCTCAAAAAGATAAAAATGCCGGTATGTCAAACAGGCTGACGCGTCCGGAATTTTTCCACTGGGTATATTTTAGTGAAAGCGCTGCCTCTTGTTGCCGCTTTCGTACTTGTATTTTATTTATACGATCGACATGATAAAACCTCCTTATGCATTGTTCAGGTACTTTAAATTTATTCCTACTGTTATTTCTGACATTCGAGAACAGTTCGAGTGACTTTAAAAAGCTTCGAAGAAGCTGATAGACTTTTGGAAATAAGTTTGTGGAAAATTGCGCGGAATTCAGCCGGCAAAACGGCAATTAATTTACAAATTTCTTCTATTATATCAATATTTAAGTTTACTTAGTTAAAAAATCAGAATGGAAATACCAATTCCAAATTGAAATGAAGAATTCCAAAAATATTACTTCCCTGAAGTAAATCTATTGTTAGATTTAAGTTAGATTGAAGATCCTATCTCAACTCGGTGTTGTGAGCTTTGATTAACTCGCATCGCAGATGCATCTCGCTATGCATTCTGCAGAATAGCATGACGCCTATCTGTCACCGTGAATGTAAATTAGTCTGTTAGCGAAATGGAATAGCGTATGTGAAACCCGGCTCGATACTGTCAGTCGCAGCAAGCCTTTGAAACCACCACCCCTCCCCCTCACTCCCATGTGTGAGTACGTGTGTATCGCGAATTTGTTTGTCGAATGAAAGCAGTGAGAATCCCGAGTGGAGTCTCGTTGCCACTCGCCGGCGCTGCCAATTCAGTTCGATCTTCTAATTAGCGACTACTTCGAGATTCAGAGAAAGTCCTCGCGGATTTCTATGCGTCCGGTGCTATTCGTGTTCGTGCTCTTTCATAACAAACTCAATTCGACGATTGAAACCCGAACAACATTCAGAACTTTAGGTATATGATGAAAGAACATTCGAAGACTTTTTTCAGTAATAATCAAAAACATATTTCCCACCGATCGTTATAAATTGAAAGGTCGCTCAATTATTAATCCCTAACTTAAAGTAGTTAACTCTGTCCAGATAAAAAATGCGACCCATCATATTAGTTCATTTACAATAAATCACGTTTACTTGGAATCCTAGGGAATTGGTGTAACAATATTAACCATAATCGCCGATAAAAAAGCAGTAGCCACGTAATACGAGCGCACGTGGGTGTAGCCGGTGTCTCAATTTCAGGTAGGACAGCCGAAGGTCAAGTGATCCGTCGGGAGAACGAGCGCAGGTTGATCTCTATTTTGTCCTAAATTCCATGGTGGCGAGAGGCTGCGATAAACCGCAAGAATTCCCTGTATCGTGGACGGGCGGTGGCGTCAGTTACGAGGAGCGTGTGTAGCCGGCGAAATGACGATCCTCTTTGAAAGCGACGGAATCGGAGCGGAGTCGTTAGGTCGGCCACGAAGAGGTGTTTAGGAGTCGGGACGAGCCGGCAGACACAGCCCGGCACACAATTGCCGGGCTGTAACCAACCTCAATCAACTGGAATTCGTGTCCCTCCACCTGAAAGGATATACGCCCGACTCGCCCGGCATATCATCATCATTGTCGCCGTGGCCGTCGCTCTCGAAAGGGAAGGCCGGGGAATTTCACCGGCGTTGCGAAACCCCGCCGTTTTTCTCCGCGGCGGCTTCACACTCTAGAAACTGGAGTGTCTCCGACAGTCTCCAGGTGAAAATACACCCGACAGACACACGCGAGCACTTTTACTTTCATTCAAGCGTTAAGTGCGGGCTTGTAAGGCGAATATCGTTCGATTGATTCGAGCGCAAGCATTTTCTAAGACAGCGAGCTGCTGTACTCGTAAATTGTGATAATGCGAGTCGATAGAGGATGATGGATCGCGCGCACTTACTTTACGCGTGGACGACTTAATTAAGGGATTTGTGCAGTGCACTGACGTGCACGATCGCATTAGAATTATTGTAGCAGCGCATTGCAGCCTGATAGTGTTAGAAATACAAATTCACCCGGGAATTCTATGAAGTCATAAGGCTTTTCGTAAATCACCTTGTGAAATGTACCAAGAAGACATGGCCGGACAAGGAGAAAGTGCATTCTATCATAGTCAGAATAACGCGTCCACCCTTTCGAAGTGCAGGAGCGTTCCGGATGTCGGGCAGCGTCCAATTCGAAAACGATGGACTTCCTCCCGCCATAAAAAGCCATCGCACAAATCCTCCGGGGGAAAGGGATCTCCCGGCGGGAAAAGGGGAGCGAGGCTGAGCACGGAGCATTGATTCGTAGTCGAATCAAACTGCGCACCCTTGGGGCTGCATCCTCCTCGCATCCACATAGATATATTCCAAAGTTCCAGTGGATTAGGAGGAGTGCCGCAAAAGGGGGCCACGGCGCAACCAGACGAGCCCCAGCCGGAAAAGAAGCTGGAGAAAGGTGGAAGGCGAGAAAGATTTGTGACGCTACCGAGGACTTTACTGCCTTCGGGGAGGCTGCGTTCATCTTACTTGCCTGCGTGAACCTGCCAGTGGCCACTCGAATCCGACCAACCGAAATTCAAGGGAAAAAGGAAAATTCTTCATAATAAAAAATTGTGTGTATAAAAAATTTGCTATTTGAGTAGATTCATTAAATATGACTATAACTGCGGATTCCTAATTAAATAAGACAGATATTTAAATTCTCAACCTTTAAAGTTTGATGAAAATAGATTAATTTTAAAATTCACATTTAACGCGTGTTTTGTATTAACAAAGTATTCAATACTGTTCCACTTGCCAATGTCCAATGTAACAATACAAATTTGAAAATAGTTTTTTCTCGTAACAATTACAGTTTTCAATCAGTTTATGAAATCGTATTTGCTATCGATCTGAAGCCATCGCTCTTTAAAAGTAAGTTCACAATAAAAACACGATCGATTTCCACGAAGGTTATATTTAAACCTGTGCATCTCATTACGGAGTTTCGCTGCATAAATCACGGTCTGCGTGCTGCCCCTTCGCGCATATTCAATATTGTATAAATAACTGGGGAGCAAAAAGTGCTAGACGGCGCTGTCGAGACGAGAATAGCTCTCATGGCGCAAGAATTACTGTGCGAAACTTCGGAAGCTCAGGTGGGCGCGAAATTTCGGTGAAAACTTTGCCCTCGTGCTCGACGATGAAGCAGCTCGGACAGAAAAATATATCGTCTCGTGAAGCTGTTCATTCTCGGGAAACACTCGCATCATCTATAGAATAATACCAAACCCCCAAACTACCCTCGAATGTAGTTTGAAGGTTTAGTATCGAAGTTGTATTCACTGAGGGAAACTTTCGCTGTTGGGACTCTCCATCTTGCCGAATTAATGGCATCCTTGTTAGTTCCAGAGTGTGAAAGACCCTTATTCAAATAAAAGAATATATTTTGTTTAATTTTTAGCAGGCAGTACCAGCAGTGGATTCTTAGTTTATTCTTCGGTATGTCAGACGTGCCGAGCAGTTGGATGACTCAAAATACATATTTTCAGACTATGACGACTTGCTGAAAATAAAATTTCGTGGAATCTCTGGTGTACAATAGTACCGCGTTTTTCTAAGTATTTATCAGTAATCACTGAATAAAATACAGAGCTTTAATAAAAGTAATATATGTAGTTTAAGCATAGAGCTAATAATAAAAGCAATAACCGCAAGCACTGATCATAATACATAATTATAATCAATCACCAAGACTAATCGAGAACAGCTAGCCTAACTACACGAGCTACTTCTGGACGTGCTTGTACACACGTACAGGCTGTATATTCTTCGGTTTACTCGAAAGCCGCGTTATTCTTTAGCGCAGCGAAGTAAAAAACCTGGAAGTTGGTGACCCCGGCAGCCGGCTGCCGGTGAAAATCCAGGGACTCTGCGCCGTTGTTGCGACGTTCGGGGTCGTAAAGGGATCGCGGAAAAACCGGACCCGAGGCTTTTCCAACCGCGAATTCGCCGGCTCTCGCCCTTTTTTTCGCTCGGTCGCGCGTGATAGCTCCGTCGGGCCATGAATACAAAAGGCCACCCAGGGAGAATTATAGGCCTGTGAGTGCTCCAGTACCTCTTAAGTAATCACTCCCGTGTGCAGGAAAGATGAAATACCCCCTTCGCGACATTTTGACGAGTGCCTCCTATAATTAATAGTTTCAATCAACAGCTCCATGGGTTGTTATTTAGTTTAATAAATGGGGATTTGGCGTTTTTCTATTCAAATCCGAAGGGTAAGTGAACATTTGAAAATATATGTTGCATTAAAAACTCAAGCTGATAGACTTTGTGTTGCTCTGACTCAATGGTGGATGGCAATCCTTTTTGAAGTGCTTGTTCGCCAAGCAATAAATTTCAATCGATAACATTTAACTATCAACACTTTTCTCTAGTGACCTTTCAAAGGGCAGAGAACCTTAAGTTTTACGCGAAACAAATATAATTACATTCCACACATTCCACCTTGCATTCCACCATCAAAGAGCATTTAATCTCCGAAGCATATCAAGCAGATTAAATGGCAGAGCACATAATTCCAGGGCGTACCCCGGCGCGAGTGTGGCCTCGCATTCGTGTGTAATGGGCTAAATAAATGTCGACATGTGCGATTAATAACCGCGCCAATAAAAAGGAATTCGAGGCGGGAGCGAGGAGCGCGCGCGGAGGGAATCGTGGCTCGCTCGTTAATTCGAGGATCGATCGGCTATTCGTTATGGCCGCGTTATCCGCAGCCAATCTCGCCTCCTGAGAAATACAGCGAATCGCTCCTTCCGAGCGAGCACCACCTATTTCTCCCGGCACTTGTACCCGACAGCTTCTCGGACTTTCGTGCGCCCCGTTGGATCCTTCGAGCATGAAACACACTCGGTCCACGTGTATACGTGCCAGTCTGTGTGCTTTGGTATCGGACGGACAATTTGTTGTTCGCCAGACCTGCCATTTTCCATCCCTCGTGATCCGTCATAGCTCGGGCTTCGTCTATGTCGAATCCCCCGACAGACTCTTCCCCCTTTCCCTTCCAGCCCTTTCCACCCCCTCGTCACAGCATCCGCCTCGTCATCTTTCGAACAAGACAGAGGAGACGCGCGCTATCAGCGAGGAGGAAAAAATGATATTCGCTTCTCGAAATCACATCACGTCCTGTACCACCCCCACCACCACCAACTACCCCAGCACCGACGCTCTTGTCTCTCGGAGTGCGCCGTCTCCGATTCTGATTGCTTTTTGAGTCAGAAAATATGCCTGCGCACCGAAAAATCCCGACTGCTACTACCCTGCCGCCCTCCAAGTTCGGGAATGTGCGAGGACATCTCGTTAATGCGCTTTCAAAGTACGGAAGTCGACGCCCAGAAACCTGTGATTTTAGAATTGATTGGGTTGTCGTCCTTAAAGGTAAATTGCACGTCGGTGCAGTTGCATGCAGGCGCGAGTGCTTGGATTTGTTATAAATAAAATTAGATTTGTTGGAACGTGGGGAATGCTGTCAAGCTTTTTCACGGCTTGATTAGCCGCCGACTGATTACATGCCTTGTTGAGAAATGCGCCGTACATTGTCGCAGTCAAGGTCCTAATAGCCTTGTCCAATTTTCCCCCCAATTTAACCGGCGAGCTAACCACCCTCGAAATAACTAAGCGACAGCCCAGTCGTAAGGAAAAATCACCGAGCAACAGTAGCTCGCCTGGGAATCTCGATAAGGGGATGCTTGCCCTTTCGTTCTATTGGAATGTGCAGGACAACTTGAATTCGAATTCCTACAGGGAAATCGTTAGACTTAATTTTCTTAAAACACCCTTAAATTCTCGATCGTACATGGTTTTCTTTAAAATTATTAATATACTTTTAATAAAATAGAACAACTTCTTTATTTCCCCATTAGTTTTCTTTCACCCGTTTCACTTCTAGTGTTCAGGTTAACTTCAAGTAGTTTTCACAAATACACAAATCTTGTTTAACTTTCTGTCGCAGTAATGACCGAATTTACAGCTTTACTACGAAATTGCATTCAGAACGAATTGCGATGCTGCCGCGAACTTTACTACCTTCGGGGATGCTGCGAGCATGAACCTTACTGTAAAACCTATAAAAGTGCATTGTAGTGCATACAACGCAGCTTGTTTCCGAGCGAGAATCCCAGCTGACCTTGCACCAGGACGCAACACGATTTTCCTTTCCCAATGAAAAGCACTCGGCTAGTGTATATATGTGCGGCTAATATTCGGACACAACGGGAGTGGCAGCAACAGGAAAGCAAAAGGGCTATCGCTCGGTGAAGTAGAACGGTTGCGTGTTTGCTGTTGCTCGCGTTTTCGGAATAATTTAATTAGCGAGCGAACCGAGTGAACTGCCGGGGTCTTATCCCGTGGGCTTAATAGCGAGTTCTCCTCCAGCCGTGTCTGACTTCGGTCACCCTGGGGACCTACCTCACTCACTCCCACTCTCTCTCTCTCCCTCTTTCCCCGTTTCTCGTGCGAGTAAAACACGAGTATCCCCCGGAAGATTATGAAAACGGCACCGCCGCACCGCGCGCCGGCCGTTAATGAATTAATTAAGTACTGTTTTACTTAACTGTCGGCCCTCGTGCGCCCAACGACTTCACTATCGTTTAGAGTGCGAAAGTATGTGCCTACTGCCGCGCGCTACAAATTGTAGTGGGTTTGCACGGGGTCAGTGGGTCGGTTAAAAGCGGTGGATGTAAGGACCTTGCTGTGGCAAATTATTCTATTCACATGCTCGGTGGCACCACACGATATAACATACAATGCTACGTAAGCAGACTCTGATAGAATTTTACAATTAAAAAGTTACCTGCTGACGAGTTAAAATATGTTTTACATGAAATTCTTTCTACTTTCAGACATAATCGCATATCATACAAGCCTTGGTATTCGTTTACCCAACAAGAGGCTGAGCCGATGCTTAATTACCACCCCAATTGTTCCGCATCGCAGCCAGTTATCGGTTTACTTGTTTGAGGAGCACACTGGCGAGACAGAAGCACATGGGGAAACACAGTCCCGCTACGTAGTCGGGCCCGGACGATTTGTCCTTTTTCCAAGGAGCGCGCCGCCGAAATCCGCGTCGGTCTGTCGGAGGGTGGCCACTTTAAAGGCGAAACTTTTAATTAAAAAGTAACCATCGGCGCGGAGCGGAAACGCGCTCGGCGGCCTCAAGCAATTTGCGGCAATATAAAAGTTCCTCTCCCGTTGGCTGCCGAGCACTACATGGGGGTGGAGGGTTGCAGGTTCCTCAACCCTCTGGGTTCACCTCGACATCCATGGAAACACGCTCGGCAGACCAAAGCGAGAGCGGCTAAGAAACGGCGGATCCTCCCCCGATGAAATTCATATCTTCGCTATCCGGCGACCTCGAGCTCACTCCCTTTCCTCTCTTCTTTATAATTTTCCTACGACTGTAATAATATCAAGGAATAACTTGGCTTCCCTTTCGAGGGTTGCCTTTCCAATTAGCCGATACTCTCCTCGATATTGTGCCTGCTTTCCAATCCCGCCGATCGAAAGCTACTCCCCTCTAATAAAAACAAGGGGATATCCGTGTAATCGTACCGGCCGAATCAAATTGCGTTTGTTCGGCTTGCTCGCGAATCCCTTGACAAGTATACTTTGACAACCCAAAAACGATGTTATACACGACCTTGCTTGTAGATATGTTTGATTTGCTCGAGTTATTCGGGGAGAATGAAAGAGTGACATAACTGTATATAATCTAAGGGTAATCGAGTAGCAACCGCACTGTTGATTGCCTATTAATTCTCTAATAACAATGCTCGTCACCTACGATGATTTAGGCACTATCGAGGATGCTCGAGGTCATTATCAGTGATCTCCGGTCTCCGCGAGTAATCAGTGGGACACGATGGGGAGGCAAGCGGCGGACAATCCAGCCGAGGCTCGCCCCGAGCTGCTGGGAGAGATCTAGATTCGTAGGAGACAAAGCGGGCCACTGTTCGATTGTTCCGGGAGTACGACGCGGGCGGGGCCGTCGGCCGAGCCTCAATGACATAACCCTCGGCGGAGTTAAATCAACGGAAGGGATCGCTTTCGGAGCCAGACAATCCGCGCGCTACCAAGGAAACACGCACCGCGCGCTCGAGGCAGCGACCAGCAAGAAAGCCGAGAGAGGACGATTCTTTGAAGGAATCTCCTGCGCGCGCTCTCCTCCGCCGTCGCCGTCGCCGGCAACCTGTTCCCAGCGGGAGGAAAAAGTCCCGGCGAGGAGGAGATACTTGTGGATTGGGTCGCCGAGGAGGCGGAGCGGCACGTAAGAGTCCTTTTTACGAGCTCGGTACTATTAGCATATTCTTCATTTTCGGCCGCGGCCTCCGCTCTTACCGGACTCCGACTCCCCTTGGCCCGTGGGTGGAGAACTCTTTTTTAGGAGGCGACCGGTACCCGACCCACCGGCTACCATCGAATGTGTAATGTGCACGCTCGGACTACATATGTGGGCACAGGCTGCCGCCTGTCGTTCGTGCATATACCTGTTAGTATATATAACGGGCTCGGAGTAAGTGAGACTCGAGTTAAGATTGGATTGGAATCTAGCGAAATGGAAAGTTACAAAAATTCACTGCCTTCAGTGAAAATCCTGTCTTTAGGAAAATAACAAAACTGATTGCGATAGGTCGAATAAATTCATATTAAAAGTACTAATTGTTTCAATACTTCATAATCGAACGTATGTCTAACTATATCAAAACCCATTGGTAATCCTAATATATTAAAGTCCATAATTATATTCCACCGATTGTCAAGTATCTAGTTCCTAGACCTTGTGCAACCTGAATTTGATGACACACTTGATACGGCGAGGAAATCCTATTTAAAATGCTGAGATAGTACTTGGGTGATGAGGCTGGTACTGCACAGGGCGTCTCCGCACTCGGAAATGCTAATCTTTCGAGCGCAGCCCAACCGTACAGTTTACACGTGTGCGCCAAGATAATCACGACACCGATCGATAGTACGTGCGTGGAAATTAATTCTTGGTGGGGAATCCTGCCCCGCGTAGCAGTTTATTGCTCTGTGTACCTCCGCTGCCGGTTGTATGCAAAGCTGCGCAGGCAACGACGGGGGTCGGTGGACTACGAGACCTTTGATACAGTGGAACTAGCAGTGGAGCTAACATGTTCCTCGAGACACGAGTACTGGTGGGGTATTAGGATTCATGAAAGGCTGTCTTTGACATGTCTTACTAATTTCAAGTAGACTTACAAAGTCGGCTCAAAGCTGTAACAGCATTTAAACCAAAGATTCGTAAAAGGCGAGCAGAGTTCTTTCGAGAACAGTTTCGATTCAAATTAGTCTTTTAGTCTTGTCAATTTTAATTTGGATTAATTTCACAATTTTCCTTCAGTTCTGTTTGCTTTGGTTTTCAGATTAATTGCTAATTATACGCTTCCACTAGTGAATTAATATTACCAAACGTCCAATCCAATACATCGAGTAAATATTGCCGTGGGAGATATTTGCTGTGAAATAATTAAATCTGAATTAATAACTGTTAAAACAGCTTTAACATCGTTATCATATTTCCTGTATGGAAATTGGAGCCTTCATGAAAAATATGTAATTTTCTCTTTACCAATATCTCTTCTAGTTTTTCCAAAAACTGCCGATTTGAAGAAATATCTGCATATGGAGTATGGACCATTCCATGCTAAGTAAACTCATATACATACGAGTTTAACTGTCCATATCAATTCCATATTGAATTCCCGTCCACTGCTCGACCTCGCAAGGAAAACAATCATGCCGCATAATCGTCGCTCCGACTCCAGGCGGCGATATTTGTTTAATGAAGCGACACTGTAACAGAATACAGCGAGAGTCCCTAGCCGAAGGCGAGCGAGCGCAGCTCGGCCACAGTGGAACTTGACCCTCCGCGCGAGAGTACGTACGTGACATTGCAAGGACGACAGGAGTGTGCAATGGATGAACCAGTTCCTCACTGAAATAGATTCACGTCGACAGTGGAGCACACGTCGAGGCTCCTGTCGAGGGCGCAGGTGTTAACGGATACCACAATCTAGTCTAGTGGAAAGGCCGAGAGGGGCATTAGCATCACTATCGACGGTGGGGTTGGTGCAGCTTCTTCCTAAACGCTAATCGACAGGATAACGCGACAACGAGCCTCCCAGCCGACCAGTACCTTCAGGCTAAACCTGTTTTCCGGCCCAGCGCTGCTAGCAGCCAGCCCTGACAAAACCTCTCTCTGACTTTAGTGGGTGTTAATATCGAGTAAAACCGCGGCTACCGCCTTGCTGCCGGTGCTAAATGCTTATTGAACGTCCCGTGCCACCGAGTTACGCATATGTACTTCGCATTACGGTAGTCTGACAACGTCATCTCTAAATCCACTTTAATTCATTTATGAATTCGCTCTTTCTACGTTCGGTTAATTAACAGTTGAATTTCTAGCCGGTGAATTCGACAAAATCAGTACTCTATAACTTAAAAAAAGATATATATGCTGTTTACATTTTATACTTCTGCAAAATCTAATTTCGTGTAGTGCAATGCATGGTCTAAGAAATTAAAATATGAAATTAGAGTATTTTAGTATTTGGGAGCGTCAAAGTATAATAATCTGTACCAACAATATTACTACTGACGACCAAGGCGTTACAGGTATTCCCCCAAACAATCAGTAGCAAACCATATCTCAGAATGAAGGGTCAGAAGACGGAAATGACGTGATAAGAGGCAGTAGAGTGTCGTAGGAGGTTGGGCAGACGTAATGATATTCAGGAAAGCACAGGGCGCGACGGTGCTGCCGGGCAAGAACGTTCACGGGGTTGCGCTCGTTTGTCAGGTCCAGCAGCCACCAAATAGAACATCCAATCTCTCTCCCGCTGCTCGCCGGCTCTTCTCTTCCCGGGACGCGCGCACCGTAGTATAACGAGGGCTCGTTATGGACCCGCCGGAAGATATATACGCACGTGGCGTACGCAAGCGTGCGTGTCGATGCCTCGCCGACTGGGCTATCGATATTTTGTCGCGATAGAAACACACGGGGGCTCGTGTACTAAGCTACCGTAGACATGCAACTGGTTTCTCCCCGGCGATGGGTTTCATTAGTTTCGCGGCGGAACTCTAGGAATTATGAGGCCTCACTTACTCCTTCGTTCGACCTCTTTTTCCAATTAATTCCACAAGTCCACCCCACTTTACGATAGAGTATAAGTTATTGGTCTGGGATGTGCTCCGGTCGATTATATCATCCGTGAATATATGTATATGCAGAGTAATAATATGTCTGGTTCGAGTTCGATTATCATCCATTTCATACTCATATCTCGAAATTAATAGAAACTTTAGATCTGCTATGCAAATTGCGGTTGGGGAATCTTGTTAGAGAGCAGATTTGTATAATCCTGCGAAACGTTCAAGGGATACCTGTCTCGATTATTCCAAGTTTTTCCCGATGAAAGGAGGAGCAATTGACGCGGACGTGAGTTGTGCTTGCAAGCTCGAGACTTGGGTACTAGACTCCGCAATAGCACACAGGGCCATTGTACCCCGGTAGACAATGGATTCCCCAGGGCAAACACACACTCGATGTATATCAAATTTGCGAGCGACCGCAGATGTAGATGGGGCCGGGCGATTGATTCTAATAAGCGTATCGCTGCGAGCGAGCCAACGAGCGCATTCCAACGTCTGCAGAACGGCGAGCGCGCGCGCGCGCTCTTCCCCTTGCGCGAGGTCGGTTTGCTGCCGCTGCTCCTTGTCCACACAGCCACTTCTGATCCAGGATAGCCCGCGCCTAATTAAACCAGAGTATCGGGTTCCCCGCGCACGGGGGTGAGAGTCACCGGCGAGCAGAACAGGCTCCGTAAAGAGCCAAGGTACATCGACGAGGAGAGCTCGCACGAGCGAGAGAGCGGACCAGAGCTCGAAAGAGCGAAAGAGAAAGGGTGGAGGTATCCTGATCTCGATAGCTCGGTCAGGGGAGAAAAACCAATAAAGGGCACGATTCATTTTTTCTCTTTCGACCCTCCCTTCCAACTACTCTTCTTCTTCTTTCTCTTAGTCGGCCGATCCTCCTGCATCCTCCGCCGAGGGCGCTCTTCCTCCCCCTCGCCCGAGGCTACAGGCGGAAAAGAGTTCCGGCTGGGCAGCGAAAGCCGGGAGCGGATCGATCGAGAGCTCCGCGGGCCGGATGTCCGACGCCGGGGACAATTTATATCGCCGATAAATTCCTTTTCGCTTTCATTAGTGGCCTTGTCCGGCCTATATGCTGCTGCCTCCTTCCCGCAGAGAGTCACGGCTCGAGAGGGTGGCGCGGCGGCGCCGCGCACGAGGAAACGGGATTTATGACTGGACCTTTCGACATCGCGCACCGTCGGGAGAGCGATGTGTGAGCGTATGTGCGATTGGGGATTAAGTCGACGGTGATGGCCGCTTGCTCCTTCGCTCCTTGATTCCGGCTCCGATTGCTGAGCGAAGCTTAACCTTTGCGAGACGATATTCGAGCTGGTACAATTTTTTAATCAGCTCTCAGTGAAGAGGGGGTTGGAAACTCAATATTGAGAAGTAAGGAATCGAATTCCAGTAAGATCAACCGCGAAATAAGTTAAAAATCCTTTCTTCGTTTATAATTTACAATTTTCACGAATAACTAAATTAGTTATAATAGAACATTATAAATTAGACTTAATAGAAATACTGAAATTCTAGCAAGGACTAAACACACTGCTACTTGTCGGAGCACAGATCAACCACTTTCACAAACATGTACGTGGGAGAGGATGCACCGTCGCCCTCGTCCCCCGGAGTTTCATACCGAACGACGTCGTTTGGGCGACAACGATCCACAAAGTATCCTTCGGAGAAAGTTATAAAAAGGTCGCGGAAGTAGGTTACAAGGCGATATTGACACTCGCCGCGATATGAGGAGGAGCCAGGGTCGCCTCTAATGAGTTCGGACAACAATGCCTCCCCCGAGTCTCCCTTTTCTCGGGGATTACCTTCCAAGTGGAGGACTAAGTAAATTCGTGAAATTAAGAGTCGTATCTTACGCGATTTGCGGCCGCCTTGGCGCCGCGTGAGTGTGCGTGACATTTAATCTGGCGGAAAAATACTTCGGTAAATCGTTGGAGTTACGAACTTCTTAGAAGACGCGCACTGGCTTCTACAGGATGAGTCAAAAGAGGAGCGCCGATTTTCTGTTTATTAACCCTCCATTTCATGAAAAGCTTGTTATTATCATTTCTTTAAAATATTGTAGTAAAGAATATGTATATTAGCTTTTGGGAGACATTGTATTACTTTTTCCGCTTTCCGTGGCTACCGTAATCAGAGGGTTTAGTTAAATGATATTTAGGGATAACTTATTGTGTTACACGTGTATATTCGTGTCAGGATTGCTTAATACTGTGCATACAGATCGATGCGGACACATGTAGGTCAGGAATATCAATAATTAGCAAACCCCTTCGAGATAATTAACCAGCAAGGGCAAATAACAGATACTCTAATACAGAAATTTGCTAAAATAAATAAAATAAATCCTGAATTCTTCAAAGATCAATAACTTATAGTTTAACACTCGTAAAAGTCAACCTGGCTAAAGTTGGAGTTCAAAGGGTAACAATCCAACAGCCGCAGGGCATCAACATAAAAGGGTGCGACAGCGCCGTCTCGCCCAGCACTTTCTGGCACGCCTGTACAAAGACAGGATCCTTCAGGAGGAAAGGGATAAGGGCGGCGACTGAAGCGAATCGAATTAATTCGCGGTCACGATGCCCGTGAATGGAGAGCTTCCAGCCGAGGAATCTTTCTCCTTTTCGAGTCACGGCGTCCTGGCGACATTGTTGCCCGAGGACAACGAATCCCGACGCCTCGCCGAGATTTTCCTCCGAGGTGAATTTAATAATCCTCCAAATGGAACGTAGGCGCCGCGCAACGCGTCGTCGTGGCTTCAATCCGGAACTTAAATATGCGCTGAACGATTCCTGAATACCAAGTCCTCCAACGAATCGGGCTGGGGCTTTCGCTGATTCGAACCGGAGGACGGAGCCGGCAGCTGGTTCCGGTTTCTTTAAAATCGAGCCCTGTGGCCCTCGCGCAATTATTATCGCGGAATTAATTGTCGAAATTAAATCCGCCTTCCAATTAGAAGAGTCCTATCATTAAGAGCCCCTATTAATGGGGAGCGGTAATTGTCAGCCGACGCCGCCTCCGTTTTCCAGCGGCAGCTTGAAAACGATGCTCGGCTTTGCGGCACACACGAATGAAAAAGAATGCTCGTGAAATGGATGCGATAAATTTCGCTGGATTTTTAACATTGATAAATTCTCTTCGGTACAGTATTATTTCCTTTAATCAATTGCCCTAAATATTCCTGGAAAGCGCCGACCCCAGAAAATAAATTTCTCTTCGCTTATTTAAAATTGAAAAAATCGAGCTAAAGTGGTTCTAGTAAGCTAAAGGTTAATCTGCCAGTTATAGAGCAGGATAGATAAGTATAATCAGGTGTTCATACGCAAATACGGTGTAAACCATGCCCAGTAATATGAACAACTATTACACATAATCCACACACACACGCACACAAGCACAGCTCAACCAACGACCATAACAGGAGTTCAATTTTTCCAACACTCGAGCACTGCAGGCAAGCGCGCGGGGCTCGTATATCACAATCTTATCGCACGCATCTCACTCGGCAATAAGTGCCTCGTAAACTCATTAAAGCGGCGCATAAATCATCGGCGAATATTCCGGGGCCGAATACGAGCCGGACCACTTTACACCAACCAGGTGAAACGAGAGTAAAATCGAGTATAAAAAGCTGGCAGACTCACCGGACGATGTGTTGATTAGTGCTCTGCAGCAGGATCGTCGTGTACTTGGTGATCAACATTGTTACTCCTCTCACTATATCGCAAACACACACAGGATTCTCCGGCGAGGGGCGGCCGAGTGGACGTTGCAGAGCTTGCAAGCACAAATCTTTAGATCCCAAGTTAGCGGGGAAGGAGGCGCTTTATGGCTGGTACACTGGTTGTCGCAGTGCGCGGAGAAGAGTCCGAGACGAGCAGCAAGGGGCAGCGGTGCGCGTTGCCGTCGGCTTGCACTCGTTTCGCATAAATCGCGAGGAAAATGGAGCAAAACCAGGCCTGGTTTAGCGCACCAAAGCCGTGGACGCCGGCGTCACGCGGATGCCGTGGAAATTGTTCGCTCTATATTTAGGGAGCATATTTCCAGGGCGCGGTGGAGAGGCTCTTCTGTCTCTGTCTCCGCTCCACCGAGACACGCGTTCGGCCAACTCTCCCCGATCTCTCCTCTTATTGCGAAGGCCGATCAGACGTTGACACTGCCGACTCGAACAGACTCGGGCTCTGCTCCTCCTCTTCCAAGCACCGGACTTGACGTCATCCCCGCTCGCTCTTGACGATGGTCAGGGTACGCGCGTTTATCCTCCTATCTTCTCCGCCGCAGATCCTTGCGCGCGAGGATAACAGTTTACGTCTTAAATCCAGGCATTTTTACCGCGTCCACCTCTGTTTTCTCATTCGCATCGGGTCCCACCGCGTTGCATTCCCCGGGTGAATAAAGATAGCTCGCTTCTTTATGCAATGTTGCTCGCTGCACTTTCGCACGTCGATCTTCCCGTCGTGCTCGCCTGTCGCTCCTCCTGCCCGCACTTTCCCGGCTAAGTGCAATTACCTGTTGAGAGCGAGGCCTTTGTAAACGAGCACATGTGCTCGTCTTCTCGGCTGAGGGATCGGAGCCGGTGTTCAGATTATTAGCGGGCGCGAGTTATTTCGAGCCTGGGAATAATCGTGTTGGATCGATCGTAGTATTACAGGGATCTCGGTGACTCAATGGATACAGGATCCCTGGAAATGTTTGGATCGACGCCAGTGAAAATGGCTTGGCGTTGGTCAGGGAAACCCATTGATTTAACCGCGTCGATTCCCACCACTTCACCCCTGCCCTACGCCCTTACCATCAAGCCCCATATTAATCCGCCAGAAAACAGCAATCTGTTATTCTTTCCCATACGGATTTTTCCCCCACGACACTAGAATTCCTCGTGGTCTCGGATATCGTGCGTAGTGGCAGCTTCGGTTGCGAAAGCCGAGTCAAGAATAGTGCGCGTCGCCGATGCCAAACTACTTATGAATGAAGGACCACGCAACCGACTACTTTTGGCTTCAGTCACTGCCTTCTGTCAAGCGACTCTCGACTCTCGACTCTCGGCCAGCTTGTCGAGTCGGAAGCCCAAGGTTCCAGTAGTACATTTACAATTTTATCTCCTTCCTCACCGAAGGATCGTTCGATTTAAATGACGCGCCCTCTCGAGCGTGCAGAGGCCCTCAGTCATCGACACTGGCAGGTGGTAATAAGTGTGTACTAAAGGCGCTAAGTGGCGTCGATTGCCGACTGGAGTGGCCTGCTCGTTCCTTTCCGGCTAGCAAGCCGCGCTCCAAACTGCTCTCGGGCTGCTACTTTAATTGGCGTCAATGAAGTGAACCAGCCTCGAGGCGCCGAGGCTGCATTCCCCTGTTGCGCGGAGAACACTGGACTTATCGTCGATGGGAGCGGGAAAAAGCTCCGAGGAACAAGCCCGAGGGCCTTTCCATATATGCTTGCGAAGGGATTCGAATCGAGTGATGGAAGCGCGGTGACTTACACCGCTCCATTAAAGGATCGCCGCCCCGGGCGGGTAATATATTTATAACGATTTTTCCTGTCGGGATGTATATCTCGACCTCAACAGATGACCCTCGGCCGATGCTCTCTCTGCTCGGGATAGTCCTCCGAGGGATTCCCCTCGCTCACGACTCACTCCGTGAATCACGAATGGCAATAAGAATTATCGATACCGAGTGATCGGCTGGGTGTACGAGTCACTGTGAGCAGCGGAGGCTCGAGGGATCTCGAACTATCGGCGTACTTCTCAGTCTATCGGAGTAACGAGCCTCCTCTTTGCCCGACTCACTGGATGATTCCTTGTTCCCGCTTGCAGGAGCGTGCGCAGGGCGCATGATCGGCTTTCCTCGGCGGCGCTGCGGCTCGAATGAATTTCACACTCGATCGCTCACGAGTCTGGGTCATCGGCGGTAAGGACGCTCCTCCTCCTCGTCCCGACGGCGACGCCGATCCCCGGAAACGCGTGCGGATGCGCCGGCATTTCACCGGATTCCCCGGGCCAGGTGGCGATTTTTCCCCGCTCGCTTCTGGCGCGCCTTCTCTCCCTGCTCACGCACGCGTGTATCACTGGGCACTGGAGTCTCCTCGGCGGCTCGCCGGTTAACTCGGCCGAGTGTTGAGCAGGTCTTATCGCTCGGCTCGAATCGGCACTCGCGCCGAGTTCCCTTCTCGGCGGCCAAGCCGGCCGAGAGAGCCGCCACGGTTATCGGGCCCTCGTATCTTCCGCACTTCACACGGGGAGAGCCTCGGCTCCGCTTTCGAGGGGAAGCCGGTGGCTGCTGGTGGCTTTCTTGCTCCGGCGATCCAAAGGTGTCACGGCGACGCGCGGACTCTCGCTGCCGATTATTCCAATCATAGGTTAATGGGACACGCCACGCTCAGAGGAGAATCGATCTCTCTCGCGATTACATGCCTCGTTCGATCGAGACCCATTTAGTCTGACGGGATTACCCCTCGGTGTCCAGGGCTCGCGTTGGCAATCCTGGCCGCGCTGTCCTTGACCCAGGTCAAGGGTTGGATTAATCGGATTCGATGAATCCAGGTAAGGTGGCACTGCGCGACAGGTTTTAATGAGATTTCGGGTGGAGGACCCTTCGGTATTCGCTGGCTGGTGAAGAACGCGCGCCCGATCGCTCTGTCGTATTTATAGATGCACGGCAACGAGCGAAGGCTCCTTCCCAGACAAAGAGATTCGAATGTCTTGCCTGGCTGGCGGTCGCGAATGGACTGTGGCTCCAGGCCACGACTAAACACTATAGCAGCGACTGCACCCTGGACTTTAGCTGCACCGGGGCACCTTATGCGCCGCCTATAGTCCCGCTGGAATACAGGGTGACCCAAAATTCTTCCTCCGCACTGCAGCGCGGTTGAGTCTTTACGGTTTGTACTCAAACTTACCTTGCCGAAGCCTCTCGAAATAAAGCGGCGATATTGCAAAACTAGTGTTGATTTCCGCTGAGGAAATCTAGGAAAATGTATCCAAGAAAATTAATAAATGGAATTGGTCAACTCAGAAATTAATTTGTCATAGGATTTTTGATTATTTGAAAATGCCTTTCTACGTCACACTTATCGCGGAAAGTGTCATACTCTGTCATACTCTAGATATGACATAACATAATTTATGTTAGTTATGCATACAATTGGCGTAACTAACTTTAATAATAAATCTTTAATAATATTTTATTATATACTTCTATTTTATAATTCTTTAATAATAATGATTCTTACGATTTTCTGCTCTCAAACAGTGAACCATGGAAATGAGTTTGAAAGTTGGCGAGCCAAATCGCAACTAACAAACATGCAGGACAAACGCCTCAGATTTCTATAAAAGACGTAGTAACTAAATCTAAATTTTGTCAACAATCTTTCTCCATTCACTGGCATTCTCCCAGTGGACTTTTTGGAGTAGCCTGTACATGTACACGTACACCATGGCCGGTGTATGGCGCGCGAGTTTCGAGAGTGACGGAGGTGCCCGCTTCGAGCGAAGGCACCTTCGTCGCTTCGGCTCTCGATACGTGTGAGAATCACTATACATATGTATATGTATACCCGGCCGACTGCTTTCGGTGCATAGCCCGGCCGCCTTCCACCTTCGCGCGCGCCTGTGTCCGTACCACGTCGGTGAAGTTCCCGGGCGTATTAAGGCCTGCACTCGCAAGTGCGGACACACGTAGCCACACGGAAATGCAAACGCCTACTTACTCGGCTTACTCGGAGAGGAGACGGCGAGGGTGGCAGTGTCTCCGGCCGGTTTGACGCGACAGCCCCTCGTTAACCCTTTGCCGGAATTATTCAACGAAACCGACGACACCTCGCTCGACATCCAGTCGATTGCCGAGAGCCTCCACGGTGGTATATGTATCTTGATGGGACTAATGACGAATGGCTGGTGACGTATCGAGATGCCGATGCGCAGCTTCGTAGTGATAGACGTAATCGAGTCGCTGTACTTGCGATAAGGATAAGATAGTTTATGGAGTGCAAACTCTCGTGTGTCATTAGTTTATAGCAACGTCGAGGCTAAGATGAGTTAGTTTGTTAAAGTATAGAGGAAAATGCACCTGTTATTATAACTCGTAATTTTACTTGAGTACTCGTAGTACTATTAGGTTTACTTGAAGATAATCTTCTATATTGCAAACCTTAAAAACCCGATTAATTTCTACAACCCAAATAATCTACCAACAATAAAAGAAATCTTTACCGAACGATGCCTAGCCATCCAACTACTTAACCAATAACATGACACCAGTCAACAATCACACCACGCCTAACACCCCCAACATCAACAACCTTCCGTCAAATTTGCATAAAGCAAAATCCACGGCATACCTTCCGGCGGCCAGTCAGTCGTCCCTGCGGTCATTACAGCCGGCATAATTCAGCCGTGTAACTTTGTGAGCGGAGGAGCGCGCGGTCGGGGTGGATGCCGAGGGAAAAATCGGCGTCGAAACAAGCGACGTCCCGTCACATCTGCGGGGCAGAGGACGTCCCATTACCGGGTTGTATTTTTCCGGTAACATCTGAGGTGACTGTCGGCCGCGGGCCCCGGGCTCTCGAGGACAATGGGCTTTACGACTGCTCAGCCGTGTGACACGTGTGCGGGTCCGCTCGCCGGGCGTATTGGCCGAGCGGGCTCCTCCGTGCCAGCTATTTATTAGTAGCCGTCTCGAGGAATACCTACATCTGTAGGACTCAATTGAAGCGAGCGCCTCAAGGCTCTCGTCCATTCTTTCGCCGTCGTGTCTGCCGGCTGGAAAAGGGGGCGACCGCGGGGACGCTCCGGCTCGTCCGGGCTGCGAAAGGAGAAAAAGACGCGCGCGCCAGACTCGCACGCGAGGAATTTTCAAGCGGCTTGGCTGGCATTTACCACGGCGTCAAGCGTGTCGCCTCTCACGCGGTGCAATGGTAATCCTGTAACCGGCCTGGAACCTACGTGATGCTCCTATACGACTTCGAAAGGCCGCCTCGTGGTGCCGATACCTGCGCCACCCGCTCCCTTAATCTCCTCGTCGAGTTATAGTTCTTCCGGCGCGCATCTCCCGTAATTCGATTTCGCGGCTGCCTACTTGCCGCTCGGGCTCGATACCGCAAACACCTTCGGCCCGCGCGTCAATTAGTCGCGGAGAGTGCGCGAGTAATTGAGGCTGCTTAACCTCTTATGCGCATGCTAAGTGCTTGCGCTTAGCGCGCTTATTCGTGTTTATCTTTCCTGTCCGAGTCAATTCGGTTTGTGTAGTAACATTTGTGTTTTGGTAGGCTGAGTTTCGAAGAGTCGGGATTATTAGATTTTAGAAGCAGGAAGAAGAATAAATTAAAAAGCCAAGAAAAGTGCGGAGGCTTGGAATCCCGCGGATTAAGAAAGGTTTTCACGCAACGCGGATAAAGAAACTTGTTAACGCTTTAATCGACGCACGAATTCGCGCAACGGTCGTAATTTACTGCAAATACCAGAGTTAAGTGCGCGTTACTCAACAGTAGCAAAGTGTGCATACCGGGCGCGTGCCGGGGGGGAAAGCCCCCGATTAATTTCAGGTATTTTAATCCCCTTAATTTCACGCTCGCCGGCCCGAGCCGAGAACAAACACAATCCATCAGAATTCTTTCCCTCCTCCTTCGATCTCAGCGGGACGGGGAAAAAAATGTCTGCGAAATAAATCTCCGTCGGGCGAGAGAGTGCATCGTTCGGCGACGAGCGAGAAGTAACCGGCGTTTAACTGCGAATCGATAAATAACTTTCAAGCGGCAATGCGCCACAGCTGGTGTCATTGAATCGGCGAATGCATAAATACTTGTATCGCGATTTTCTCCGGCGGCGGAATAGCGGCTGTTAGAAAAGCCCTGGCAACGCAACGCGCGTTTTGCATATCCAGTTATGACAAGTGTCTTGAGAAATGCAATTATGTCGCCTGTCACAGCTAGCCTCGCGCGAGCAACGCACTCGTACGCTTGAAATGTCATTACGGACCTTTCAAGAGCTCTTCCGGAAAAGCGCGACGGAGAAAGAGCAGTGGACAGCGGACGACTAATGCGAAATGTATTGCGCGTCGGGGAGACGGGAATAATGAATAACCTGCTGATTTGTGAATTGCTGCAAGGTGTTTAGATTGAAAATTATGGGACCAGAATATATTACGGATATATTTGTAAATAAGTAAAATACATATTTGTAAATAAGTAAAATACATATTTGTAAATAAGTAAAATATACAATATTCGTAAATAAGTAAAATATATATTTGTAAATAAGTAAAATATTCCAATTTCGAGTAATATTAGCTCAAACCGAACTACAGCAAACTCCATTTAAAAAGACACATAACTATCTACCAACTTTGGGTGAAATGATTACGCGAACGCAGAGTAACGTAATAATCGCAGATCCGATAGGAACATTTCCGAGGGAATCCCGAAATGCCTTGTACCGGGCTTACGTCGCGTGCGCTCGGCCGGTTGGAAGTCAGCTAATGGAAGTTGTAAACCTGGTATTAGTTGCCGGCGGCAACCGGCGCTAGAGCGCAACGCGCCGCGCTGCCGATACATCCCTGGTACACGCGAGATTATTGGAGCCACGAATTTCCAGGCGAATGAGTCGTCCGCGTGTGCTTCGCACTGCCGGTTCATTTTCATAGTTGCCGGCCGCCGCCCTCTGCCCATCCAATCCCCTGGGGTGCATAATACCGGGCGCATTAAGGCCTTGATCCCGGAAAATGTTCCGATATTGCGGAATACCGCTGCTTGATAGGCTGTGATTTGTTAATCAGAGGAGATCCGAGCGGAACCTCGAACACCGCCGTGCACAGCTACAGTCGACATGTAAATACGATTAAAGGGATTTAAGCCCCTTGATTCTCCGCTCGGCAACTTATAAATCATAATTATCAGCAGGGAATTAGCCAAGCTCGAAATCCACGGGTACGGGACTTACTGTTAAAGCCATATGCAAAGTACCTTAATTATGGCTCGCGGGTTTTCAATAATTTCCCCTAAGCCCACTTTAATCGCAGAGTAATATGAATCAAACAACATTTGCGAGATTTTAAAATCATATCGAAAACATATTGCAAAGCGAATTATTCATAAACTCTCGGCTGAATATAAGTATACTTATAATCTCATAGGACGTCGTTGAACGAACTTGGCTCGGAAAATGAGTTGCATAAGATTTTTATTGTTGAACCTTTAACGGCTTTATTTTATCGCTTGCCCACCGATCACCGGTATATGTAGACTCAGGGAGATACAGTTTCATGCCGAGCAATTAAGACACGCTCGACTGCGCGTTTCCACACAAAGAACGCAGCCATTATTTTACGGCGCATTGGAAAGCTATCCAAGAAAACACGACGAGTGGCGCGCAATTTTCCGACAGGCACGCGGTAACCGGTGCGCATACCTGCATAAGAATATTTTATCTACACACAGGCGTAACCCTATTCGATAACACGATTGTACAGGGCGATGCAAATCGATGGGAGTTCACTCGTAATGTACCTGTAATCTATGGTAAATTTCATTCATTACGTATGTGCATACCGAAACGGATCGGCATAAAGTTCGACTGATATAAGAACAGAGGAACCGGTAAGTATAAATTATTTAAAGAGTTTAAAGCAATTTGGTTGGGTAACACAGGAACAACTTTCCAATTCCTACGAATGAATTGGTACTGATTCGTCGATAGTGACAGTGTCAAATAAATCAAATTTTCATTGCGATATTTGCACTTTGGACATTTTTTAATATAACCCTCACTATGAGTCGTATATTTTACGCATGCAAAAGGTAGTATTGACCGAAATGAGCCTGCATCGCCCTGTACACGCAGAGGTGAAGCCCATTACCGACACAGTACACGAAATGCTATCACGCTCGAAAATAGCCTCGGAGAATTAATACGTTTATGCAAACAGGCCTTTCCCGTCACTTCTCTCCTGGCCGGCTTTCAGCCGATCTGTCACCGCTTTTACGTCACCGAGCGAAACGCCCCCGCCAATCTCTCAACAATCCCGCACAGGGTCCAGGGAACAGGGGATTCTGCACGGTTAGCCGCCTCGGAGTCGATACCTCCGCCAGAAGCGAGACACCATAAAAGTACTTGCTCCTGGGTTCCCGGCCTGACTCGCGATCAGTGATTCACATCTCAGGACACGTTCTCGAGATTGCTCTAAATCACTTGGCATTTTGGGAAAAATGGTAAGTTTGGCATTTATTGATGTCATTCGATTTGAGAGTAAATGTCGACTTCAGCTATTTGCACAGGGAAAGGAAAGATGGTGTTGCTTTTATGTTAAATACGTGTCTCATGTGATTATTTTATTAGAGTAAAATGTGTAAATTGAAGTTTGATATTGAATTCCAATGGGCTTTCATCCATAATTGATTTTATCGCCGATAAAGTTCCAACCGTGCATCGAATTGCCTATATTTTGCTATGCCAGGAACGGGAGTATTGTTTAATCAAGACCCACTATAATCGACCCATGTGCTTACAAAACAGGTGCTAAGAAATAATCCTAAGTTAGGAGATTATTTCTCATTTCACACACCGTGAGTTGTAACTGATTGTGTGCTTTCTCTCCGCCAAGTACATCTTATCGTTCATTTGACTGGAGGGTTCTACGACCTGGTTTGATTGGGTGTCGGTAGGACAACGACAGCGAAGGAAGAAGGGCCCACTCACACCTCGCGAGGTCGGCTCAATCGGATTCATTTATTTTAAGACAGGAAGCCGAATGTTAAGCGGTCATTAAATGAATTAAGAATGAAGGGGGCACACGGGCGAGCCGATGCAGCGGCAACGGGGCCCGGCACTTGGGCTGCTCCCTCTATTTAAAAGGATAATGCACAGGTAATATATCTTCTTTTCGTGACGCCTCGCCTTTGTTTGCTCGTTACCGCTTACGAGGCAGTCAGGCCACTTCGGAATTAGGAATACCTGTGTCTCGTGTGTGCCCCGCGTGTACGTGTGTCCTTACTGTTCCACGTGTGATACTTGACGGTACCTGTTGCTTTGTACACTTCATTGCACTGATCGTTTGACCCACTCAATTTGCCCCTATTATGTAATTACAGGCCGATTGTCCACTTGGCTTCTGCGCGTCGGGGCTGCTTGTTTGCCGGCAATCAATGTTGGCGTGAAATATAATTCTACTCGTCTTTTCTAATGCAGTAATGTTGCATTAGATCGACTAATGACATGATCGGCGCATCGCATTTACATCCGGATTATTACGGCGTTTGTCGCGGCTTTCAATATTGATTTTAGTTCCTCTGGGAAATGTGTGTTATTTAGTTCATTTTACCCTTGGCCCGTTTCCAGTATTTCATCCAACTTTTTTGGACTTGTTTAAAATTATTCCGAACATATGAAAACAGTTTATTATTACTGATTTATAAAAAAAGGATTATGGAAACATATTGGATTGTCCCGAGCACTTAATTAGAATCAAATAGACAACATTATGAAAATAAAAAAGCGTGGATGAAACTGGCTGGACCGCAGCTTCAATTATACGAGGTGGTTTCGTCGCAGGCGAAGTGCCAGGAGACCGTCGTTACTCTTTAGCTGTATCGCGCCTCGTTTTTCTAGCCGAGCCATTACGCAGCCGGGAGAAGTTATGAGTATTATTCGGCCTGTCCGTGGAGGAAGCGCCGGCCTTATTCAAGGCGAAGGTTTCCTCCTAATTGGATTTCCCCGACGGCTAAAGGGAGCTCTGGCTATCGATGGAAAGAAGAAGACGTTCGAATAGGGGCCTCCGCCGACTTCGAAAGCGACAGGCATCCACCAGGCTGCAGGCTCGCTGGAGCCTCCAGCGTCGGAAACTGGCTCCATTCACTATACAGGAAACTGAAAAACGAACCTTCGCCAGTCTGCTCCGCGAGACAGCACACCTTCCCAGTTTCTGCTAGTGAAATTCTAGTCGATAACATAGCTTCACAATATTATGTGCTTCGTAAAACGTATTTAAGTAATCCTAGAGAATACTGTTGTCACTGTATCTCTTTAGGATTCAAAGGTCAGTGTAATGTATTAATAATTAAATTCGTTATTGCAGAATTAGTTAATGTACAGCAATCGAAGTAAGTCAAAGAACATTACATTGAGAAGTAACAATCTACAAACAGCGTTCTTCTGTCAATTTCTAAGAAATATCAGCAACAATTTGATCAGTTACTAGAAAAATCGATTGTTCGTTTGAACTGCATTTTCACTCTAATTAAAATAAATTTCCAGGGCCTATTTCTATGTATTCAATGCCAAGCATAACTTTTGTGCAAAACTAGAACATATCAGAGTATACTTGTACGCAGTTGTAGATATTACGTGCGAGTCGCGCAGGACTCCTCTACGAGGACGGAAAGTGTGGTACAGCAATTGCAGGCAGGCAGTCGGCAGTGGAAGTACTTGGAACAGGATTCACGGTAAAAATGAGCGGGCGAGGAGGAGAGGAAGAGAGGATGACTGGAGGAAGACGAGGAAGAGGAGGCCCGATAGGGAAGGTGCAGCCTTCGCAAGAAACCGGCAGCCGTTCGCCGAGTTTTGCTCGCTCGCACGAGAGTGAAGGTCGAACGTAACCTCCTCTCGGCCAGTTGGCCGGCTTCTCCGCAAATAGCCGGCCTACTGTATACCTCCTTTGTTCGCTAATCGTCCCGAGAAAGCAATTAGTGGCTCCGCGGTCCGGTGATACCAGTCCATCTTTTATTTTGCTCCGGAATTTCTTGCGCAGTCATTCGCCAGTATTGCTGGAAACCGGAGGTGTTTTTCTTCGCTGGAAACTAAGGTTTCTGGGGATTTTCGATTCTTGATTTTCCCATTGTCAGGCTTTTGTAAATTTTGTGCATTTCTGCCGGGCGAAAGCGATGCAATGCTCCCCAACAGGATTTCAAGTAGACATTGCACTTTTTCCTCGAACCCACGTCGCTAATGGCGAACCGTTACCTCCCCCGACAGGACTGTCAAGGTTACCCCCTTGACGTTCTTTTCATTTGTAGGGCCGAGCCACGCAACAATTGTTCCAATTCTCGGGAGCAGTCATCAGCGTCCCCTAGATTTCGAGTAACGTTCTCCTCGACCGGCATGCACTGCGATGCGGTTGGTCGCTGGTACCATTGTTTATCCGGGAATTCCGTGCGAAGTGGCTTAATGCTTTACGTGAGAGTGTTCGGCGCGCCCTCGCACTATGCCGGCGAGAGCCATAAACGTTTCCTTGGCCGTTGGAGTGTGCAGGGGACTCCTTCCTCCCCCGGCAGCTCGCTTTCTTGCCGGGCCGAAACTGCGCTAAACGGAAAAAGGTTTCGCCGGTAATGGCATGCTGCGGCGACGCCGAGAGCTCCGACTCGACGCCCCCGTCGAATTTATGGAGGGTAGATCGAGCGTTATAATGCCCGTAGGGGGCTGGTAATCATAGGGCTTGGGACGCGCGAAAAAAGGGACTAATCGTGCGCTCGCTGGATGTGAGGATGGCTTTCTAGTCAATTAGGACTAGTTCCATTTACGCACATGGACGGATGAAAGCAGACTCCTCCAGAATGGACCCTTTTCTCGATTATGGAAATGGCGCAGGTGGGACTGGTAGTTCTTAACTGGTCATTAAATGGGGACTTTCTCGGGCAATTTGTTATTAATCGTCCGTCGTCTGACGGCTAAACGAGTGCATTGCCATCCAATGCTCGGTCAGATAATCCTATAATTAGACACAAAGAGTATTGTATGATACATGTGTTGGAACTTTCCCCACTTAATAATCCGGATTATAAAATAACATAACAATGGTAGTGGCAACGAATCAAGATTCAATTGCAATTAATATCAGACTAATGCATCGCTATTAATTAAATGGAACAATCGCACGAATGCAGAGATAAATCTATCATCTCTAGTGTCCTGTCTTTCCTAAGGATAGTGTTGTAGCCAGACAATCAGCAATTAATTAAACTTTCATCGCGATAAGATCTCGATCTTCGGTACTCCAATCAGATTAAATAGATAAGTAACGGCTTTGGCTAAAAACAAAAGCCCCATCGAAATGGGCCTCCCACTATTATGCTTGCACAACCGGTCCCACCTCCGCTCGCCCGCTGCTTATTCGCAGGGGCGCACTGCTAATTGCGGCGCAACTTATCTCCGGAATACGGAGCGCAATTAATTCGACGTTTCCCAGATTAATCGCGCGGCTGAGTATGATTGCATAATGGCGCGCTGCGAAACCTAATGGCCGGCTATTGTTGCTCAAGGGGCCGGGGATAAATTACGCGAACGAGTCTTTTCCTGTTTTCGATTCTCCCGAGATCCCTCCGGGCAGATAGAGACGCGGCCGCGCGCGCGCCGCCTCTCCCGGCGGGTAATTAGCCTTAAATAAACAATTATCAGACGTATGTCTTGGCTCCTGGTCGACGAGTAATCTTAGCTGCGAATATAAATAGAGCTGTGAGCGGCTTGAAGCGCTCGGGGGTTCGCCCGGTGATTATAGTGCCATGTATGAGGTGGTAATTTTGCAAATTGTGTGAAATCAATTGGCAATTCTTTAAAGCAAATGACGATGTACTTGAGCATATAAATAAAATAACATATTCGGAAAATTTCAGATAGAATTACTATAGATTATAGAATTATAGATACTAATTCGATTAAATTGAAAGTTTTTGTTGCAACACTTAAAAGTTTAATATCAGAGAAAGTCAGACATTAACCCCGCGACACGAAGCAGAATTTTCATCTCCCAATCTCTGCAGGCACAATCAATTGGCCCTCGCTTTGATATTCGTCGCTCCATATTTCATTAAGGCCTAATGTAATAGCGTGGAGAATTTCCCATCGCGGCCGGGTGATTTATTCCGCAGGCCATATTCTTTCGAGGCCAACGGTCCAGGAGGGAGTGGGACGGGCGAAGCTGTGAGAGGTCTCTTGTTCCGTGCGACTTCTCGACGCTGCCCCAAGGAAATTGAAATATACAGAGCGCTCTCCCGCGCGCGCCTTAAGAAAATCACTTCGAGCTCATTAGCTCTTAATGACTCAATATGAGTGAGGTCTTTGAGAGACGGCGTCGAGGATGGGCCTAGAAGATCAGAATCAAAAGAGAGCCCGGGCAGAAGCTCAAGCGGCAGCATGGCTTTAGCCTGGAAATTCAATTACCCTCTCGGGCCGTCGATTTTAGATCTCCTTGAAATCGACGCGCGCCGTTTGCCACGGCTAATTAATGGATCCCGAGGGATTGGCGAGTCCCGGGGATTACAGTCGAGAGCAAGTGACGAAAGTTCTCCGCTTCGCTGGGCTATGACATCCTAATGCATTTATGTATGCATATTCGTAGTTTGGTAGACAATTCAATTGTGAGCTTCCAGCCAACTAATATAGCAAGTTGTGCTGGCACAATGGCAGTGCTCGACAGAATACCGCAAGAAATCATTCTCTTCAAGACGACCATTTGTCTTCAAGAATTTTGAGACACCCTGTATAATTAAACTGCAGGCGATTGAGGCACCCACGGACCAGGTATAATTTACAGCGGCAATCCGGCGCTTCATAAATGTTATTACAGACGATAAACAATGTCACAACAAGTAGTTGCGTAGCAGCAACTGACTCACACTAACCAGGTCCCCAATGGGAAGTAGCAGTCCCTCTGATCGACTTGCCGTGCAGCGTAGACCGACTCGGCAATTAAACAAGGCGGGAAACTATCGCGCGGAAAGGGTAATTGGCCGAAGTTCGACCTGCGTCTAAGGTTGGTGTCCAAGTCTCAACCCTCCCTCGACGACTGGCTAATGAAAGCGGCAGAATGGGGTTCGTCTCGCGGCAACCAAGTGTCGCGCAGTTGGGCATCGCCGCGGCACAACCAACCGTGGCGAACGGACAATTAATTTTACGAGGAGGTGGAGCGCAAACGGCGGTCTCATCCCGGAGTATGCCAGCCATGCAAGCCACTGCCCAGCCGGCCAGTTATTTGCGTCTTTTATCGTTGGTATAAAAGCGAGCGGGCCGCTGCCTCGCCCCACACCCTGTTCAACCTCATCAAGAGTCACCTAATCGAATCAGGGCTTTACCGCTTTATTGATAACTCTGGGTTAAGCGCGGATTTCCGCCTCGCTAGCCGTAAAGCCACTCGAGATTCGAGCACTTTCTACCCCAGGCCGGGGGCTAATTAAACCGCGCTGGATTAATTTTTCCCGGCATTAACGCGATCAGTCTCCCTGCGACCCACTCTTCTTTGGTATTTGCTTTGAGTTCCATTGTCAAGGCTGGAATAGATTGAGTGGTACTTGGATGAATTAGGAACTTCAACTTTCCACGGTGAGTGCGATAGAGATATCCAGTTGGGGCTGTTTGGAGCCAGGGATGATAAGATTTCTGGGCAAGTACTGTAAGCCGAGTATTAATGAAGTTTATAATTTAATAAATATTACAATCGCAAAAATGGATTAGAAGAGTTTGTAGAATAATTCTTATGATTTAATAAATACTTTAAATTTTACTATCGATTCTATTATCGAATTATATAACTGCGAAACATAAAATCGTTATTCCCACTTGATATCACCTTTCCGATCGGATTCTTTCACTGTAATAGATGTAATCCAGTTTCATTTAACGTTCACAAAAACAGATAGCTTGATAACTCAGGATTAAATTCTAGCAGTGGCTTTCTAATGCTCATTGTGTCAGAATACCAAATAAAATAAGGAATTATGAGTGCTGCAGTGTCTACTAATCACAGGATAAAGTGGGAAAGACTTTATATTTCCTCGGGCGACCCTGCTTTTCTTAGCTGTCGAGGCTCATTTCTTTCGGAGCGTGGGGTGATGCCCTCGGCCTGGGAAGAGCAGGACGCCCTGCAGAAAACACACTGAATTATTCTCGGTGTGGGCGCGCGAACAATAGTGTGTTACAGCATCATATCGCCCGGATGCTGGACGCCGTGGCTCGTTCGCCGGGCGGGATCCTCCTGGGAAAGCGTGGCGCGTGTGCGAGCGCTCATCTCCGAGCACAACGGATTATCCACCTCCTCGGGCCATGATGTACAATCTCCATAAATCGACGGGGGTAAGCGCCACCTTTTTTCCTTCCTCGCGAGCCTGCTCACCCTGCAAGATTCATGCAACGCCGGCTCCTGCAGCGTCTTTCGCATTCGATAATCCGTGGCCCGCGTCCACCTCTCTGCCGAGTTTTCTTCTTCGAAAATGCTACTATGCACTGAAAACCTCCAATGAGAATTATCCGAGGTAGGTTCTTTCAGGTATAGTAGATTTTTCGTAAGAAATTTATTTCAACGGCGAAGCATGATAAGTTTTATTCATATTTTTCTATTGAGTCACTGGAAATTTCTGGGGAATGATCGCGAATTGAGTTGTTTGTAGAGAAACTTTAATAGTCTTGAAATAAAATGCCTGAGATGTAGTTCCAACTATGCACTGTTCCATTCAGGACGGGTTTGCTCTCACTATATTATAATTCCAAGTACATACTCGGATGCGAGCCGAATAAACAGGGATTCCACTGTATTCAGCTGCGCAGTGTGAAAATAGAGTCTTCCAAGAAAGCCAGGATTTACCGTGAAAGGTGAGATGCAATCTACACAGTTCGCACAAGCATTACGGCCCAGTAATTACAGTATAAGTGAATATAAATCTTAAAAATTCATATCAGAGTCTAACAAGTCCTCGACAATGACTTATAAACATGCAATAACACACAGGGTTAATTACACGCACATCAAAAGTTAAACATGCCCGATTCAACCTCCGTAATAGATAACCAAAGGTCTATATTTCCCTAAACCACCGCAGTCTAATTCCGAGGACTCCAAACGCTCTCCAAATTTACGAGACCCACGGATTACCCCAGGAACTTTGATAATAATCTCCGCACACCGCCCCCGTAACTTCGGGGAGCAAGGAGACCTCGAAATTCGGGGATGCAGTGCAATAAGAAATCATGGTGCCCGTTTTGAGTGGAGGGCGCGAACGAGCTTGGCAATTTCTCGAGGTTCTAAAACAGTTGAAGATGAGAGCGGTGCCCTCTGAATTCGGCACCCTCGCATTCGTCGGAGGCTCGACGATTTTTCCTATGCGGGGCTGCCTTAATATAGAAAAAAATGTCGCCCTCCGAATTTATGGCAGGGTGGCACCCTTCCTCGCAGCGTGAGCTCCTTGGACTCGTCGCAAATCTTCTCTAGGAGGGCAGCGACGTGTAGTGTAAGGATTAACAGAGCAAGTGGGTAAGTAAGACTTTCGGGCAAATTCATTTTTTATAAAAATGTCTGAAGCACAGGACTGATTGTTTTCTGTGAATGATGTTTATTAGTGTGTATTCATACTATTTTATGCTACTACTTTTCTGGGTTCTTCAAGATCTATAAATGGACATCTTTTCAGGAACCTATGGAAGGCTATGTGACAGAAAGTTTAATTGTGTTCTCAATATATAACAAATTATGTAATACAGAAAGTATTAATTGACTTTCCATAATGTATTAACTATGAGGATAAGTCGGAGTATATAAAAATCCCGTATGAAAAGTAAAGAAAAATGATTTGATCGCGGTGGTAAGTTTAATATAAAAAAAGGGAGCAAAGATAAAATGAACGTGCGAGTGGAAAGGAAGAGCAGCCGGCTAGAGCCGGCAGGCACGCTTATCGTCCGCCTGCAATCGTTATCTTCCATTTTTCACTTCATAACGCCGGGACAATGACAGCGGGACTCGCTCGTTCGCCGAGAGCATTGTCATTGTCATCCGAGAAGGCACACTCCGCAGAAAGCTCCTCGCTTCGGCTGGTGCTCGATAAAAAGCGAAAAGAGAGAGAGGAATCAGGGCTCCCTTCGGCGCTGAGACGCCACTACCTGATTAAAATCGCGCGCGGCGAAATGAACGGACGAATGACTCCCCGTGTAACCCTGTTCTACCCCTCAGGCATCATCGCCTGCCCTTCGGGGATTTCGAGCCGGCAATCCCTCCCTCCTGCTTGCGTAATGATCTCGTGCGACCTCTGCGGTGATACTGCGTTTGCATGTTGTCTGAAATGGCTTGGTGTTTTGCATTGATGTTTATAGAGTGGGGTTAATAGTCTGATTATCGGATCCAATGAATTTCTCCGAACGTGCGAATTATCGAGATGGTTAAGTGCTATTTATGGAAGCAGTTCAATAACTTTAACATCAATATTTCGATTATAACAGAGTAAGCCTTGTACTTAATACTTTAATTGACCTCCCTATCGATTGATAGTTTTGTCGACCTCGACTCATAAGCTCAATAAGCGAATTTCTGGGAAGTATCCAAGAAGGGACCTGCATTTTAACTAAATCTTCGCACAATATAAAACTCTCTAAAATAATTTCATGCAAAAGTCATTTCGCCTAATAATTGCAACCATCTTGACTGCCCCCTGAGTAGGTTTCAGTTAGCAGTGACAGCAGCTGCTGCCACCTCACATCCTCCCAGAGACCCCTTTCACTTCACCCTATAGGTTGCTCTCGCGTGAGTTTTTGCCGAGCTAACGATGTTAAATAGTATCTAGTTTAATTACCGGTTACAAGCGCCGTGCGCGCTCCCCCCCGGTTTATCTCGCTGTCATAATCGAGTCTGGTGTACGGTGTCGATCGATTTATCAGCGCTCATACAGCGCCCGCTGTGTCGGGCATCGGTTCGCTGAGCACCCAATATTCCGGGTGCAATCAACACATATCGGAAAAGAGCCGGGCCGGCTTTTGTCCAGCCTTTACATTTCACTGCTTTTTAATATTTTTTCTCTTTTTAAATCTGCGTGCCATTGTTTGTTAGTGTAAGAATGCAGTGCTTCGAAATCTGCGCCAATTTTATTGCGGCTTTTTAATGGATTTTGGACTAAAAATTGGGTCTTGGAACGTTTACAGACGAGAGAATAAACAGGACAGATTCATACTTCCTGAACGAATGAACCAATTTGTTTGCTTGGTGACTCATTGGATTCAGAAAAACACGCGGCGCAAAATAAGATCTTAAATTTATCCTTGCAGCTGAAACTTTACCAGGAATTAAGGAGCAAGTTTTAGCAGTGTATCGTGTCATCTGAAATCGGTTTCAGCAAAATTCGAAGAATAATGCACGATCCGCTCGAAAACACGGAATGCCAATATCGCGTGATCAAATTAAACCAAACCTTTGCCTATTGACCAAGAAGAAAGCAGTGCAACTCGGCTTCTAAATGAACAATTTTTGTTATAGAAAAAGTGACGCTCGGGTATTGTTGGCTGGTGGTCCAAGGGTTGTACAGTCGGCCCTCTCTCGGTGAAGCTGGTGGCATTGTGCGCAGCGACAAAGACACGCACTTCACAGGCCGTGGAGTGAAGCTCGCCCGCTGACCGAGAGCACACGGGTCGGAGAGTGTCGGATGCTGGATGTGCCGCGGCGAGAGAGGGAGCGCCGAGTAACAATAAAAGAAAGAAGGGCCCCACCGAGAGAAGGAAGGAAGAACACTTCTGTCGGCCGACGGCAGCCCTCTCTCATTGTTGCACGGCACATCGATTTCCAGCGGGCGGCGAGCGCCGCCCAAAGTGAGCGCTTTTGCGAGTGGTGGAAATTGAGCGTGCAGCCTGGAGATGTACGCACTGCTGGACCACGTCTGAGTGATGGTTGTTAGGTGTCTGAGAGCGCATTATAGATGCGTGAAAGTATTTTCCTGGGGGCAAATGATTTATGGAAAGTATGAGAAAATTTAAAATACTTGCACTGTTGGAATTTAATTCCAAGTTTGACGATTATTTATGTGTGCTTGATTTTCATAATTTGTTGATGCATGCAATCGTTGATTCATCCCAACTTGAACATGTTGACAGCTGTGCGAATGAATCCAACCGAGAAATATCACTGGTTTCAACTTAAATTCAAATATACCAAATTTTCCAATATTTTGCATTGACACTTAGGAATAACTCAGGTTTGAATACGTCAAGTTTCAAGGAGTCGACAGTTTATTAGAGCCTTCTAGCACGCACTTCAAAGGTTTTCTGTATCCACGATCTTCTTCATATGTCGCAGACTGTCGAAAATATCCAATTCCAGTGAGCTGGCTAGCACTCGTGTGTGCTGGCTCCTCGAATCGTCGATGCGCGCGTTCTCGAGACGAAGTGGCTGGGACAGAAGGAGGCCTCGGCGAGCGGCGAAACGGTAACGTGTGTACACAATATCCACACATGTAACCCGATCACCGGAGACGCGGATTATTGCCGGCGTATCGGCTGCTCCCGCGTATTTGGTATGCACTTTCACGCGTCTCTATCGATGGCCACTTGTCGCGCGCACGTCGCCATGTAAATGCACACCTCTTGCATTCGCAATCGCTCCCGTATATGCGCTTCAGCCTTTCGAAATTCACCTCGGATAAATTGTCCATGAATATTAATGCGCCCCGCCGATTGGCATTTTATCAGCGCGCGCATATGAATTTGGCAACTTATTAATTTCTGCTCTCCAACATTGCCTTGCGGATTGTTTATTAGGAAAGTTGGCCGGTGGTTCTGTAGTAGGATTTTACAGGCTGTGCAGTACAAGCTACACAAATCACTCGGTGACATTCCACGAGGAAGATGCGATCTTCAAGGTCATTAAAACGATCAAACCGCCAGGACACCCGTGCGACCAATAATAATTCCATATTATGCATTTGAAGGCATTTTATGCACCGTTAAGTCCGCGCACGTGCGCATATGCATTGCTCGAGCCTGTCCTGTCCTCGTAACGGAACTTCCCTTGCGGATTTTAATGGATGTACTTATTTTACAGCTTCCCGTCCCCAACGCATTCGTGGTGGAATGAATGTCGATCATCGAGTTATGCGAACTCGATGCAGCTTTCTTTTCCCTGTAGTATTTATTCGCGTTAGTGAAATAAATTTACGCACGTTTTCGATATTAATTCTGTTGATCGGTTTGCTGTACAGTTATCTTGAATGATTCTGACATACAATACGCGTGGTTTATGACGTGGATCATTTGACGATTACTGTCATCAATATTGACAACTTTCGAACAGCTTTCAGAATATTCATCCGATTTTACAGATGAATATAGTCGCTGTGGTGTTACAGTTTCATGCATCAAATTGATATTTTGATTTATTTGATAACATAAGTTTAACGCTTTTTCGCTAAGGCAAAATTACCACAAACTCATACCAAAAGTATGAAAAGCAATTTCATCGCAAACACGAGTTACTGTTCGTGATACAGTTCGCATGCAGATTCACCTCGGTTTTCTTATACATTAGTTCGACCATTAGTATTCCGCAGGATACTGCCGCGTCGCGAATGGGTTTATGCTTTTTCATTTCCTGGCCAGTATAAGTTTCAGCCCTCGTATTTTGCCTAATAAACCCGTCGTACTTCTCATCCTGCCAGCGCGCGTACGTTCATCCCGACGAACATAATTATACACTTGGCGTCATTTTACCTCGCGTTTCCATGAACTCCGTAATCTGCCGTTCATACGGCAATGTCGGGGAACTTTCTATTTTTACTGCCCGACGATAATTCACATCGATTATACCCGTCACTTTCCCCACTTGGTGGTGTATTAAATTAATTACGCCCTTAAAGCTTTAACCGGAACCCTTCGAGGCATATTCGCCCTTACCGGACTCCTTCCAGCCAAATACCCGCTGTATTCCTAGACGAGAGTGCATATTTTACGTGGCTGCTCTCCGTTCTCTGCACCACGAAGTACTAAAGTACTTCACACACTTAATGCGCTTCACGTAGTCTGCGCGAAGTGCTCGGCGTACTTCAATGTTACTGTAGCAGGATGGAGCGAACCTGGGTAGAAAGAGTCGAAGACAAACGACTTTACCTTTTTCGCCGGGAGTCCACCAGGCCGATGATCACGTCGAAGAGCAGTAACATCCTATTCCAGCCTCTCTTGCAGCTCTTCCGGTCAATTTCTCTTCATCCTCGCGCAGGAAGCCGCGGACAAATTCGACAGTGCAAGGTTACCGCACTTGGGAAAACAACACCCGAGAATTCCGATTGCACTGATAAATATGTGTACAATTCATAGTTTAAGTCAAACGACAGAATCGCGTAATCCAGTGACACGAAACCGAATGAATGAAGCGAGATCGTTTACTCGCGCAATCGGCAGACGACGATACCGGACAATGCCGGCGTGGCAGAGGGTGCAGTGCACTCGGGCGATTGGCGAGCGCGCGGCTCGACTGGCCGGCTAACATTAGACAAAAACAGAAATAGAGTATAATTTGCAAATCGCGGAGTAGGGCTCGAGGAGAGCGAGCGAGCGGCGTCTGGCGGGAGGGAGAGGAGGAGAGGTCTCCTGGAATAGGGCCAACAGGACCGCGCCGCGGATAGAGATCGGGATCGGAGTGCAGTGCTCCTCCAAAGAGGAACTCGCTCCTAATCGGACCATCTGGAGGAGGCGTCCGGTGTATCTCGGATCGAGTGAGCATTCACCTGCGCGCAATTGCTACGCCAAACTCCTCGGCCGCTCTGATGAATTAATGGCCTCGCCGGTGGTGCTGCCGGCTTAACTCGAATGGATCTGCAGTAACTGCCGGCGAAATGAAGAAAGATTGCTTCGATCTTTAACACTTTGCCGCCGCGTCAGCCGATTTCCGCCGACTGCTCTGTTCGGGTCGACGAAAGAACCTCGCGAACATTCCCAGCGAGGTCTCGACAGAACAATGAGAAATCCTCAGGTTTGACGGGGATTGTTTTAATATCAGTAAAGTAAAATACTGCTGTTTTTATTGAAGGGAATTTTAAAAGACATTGGAATGTGAGATGAATGAGGAACTGTGACGGATAAAGTCTGTCGGTATTAAAAGAACACCGCGAGAACTCTCGCCGCACTTCGGTTACATGAGAAAGCGATGCCCATTGAAGCGGGAGTGACTCTCGAGCGTTAATTAAAGCATTAAGCAAACGTCCTCCACAAGAGGAGCGCGGGCACAATCGCAGGGACAATGTGGCGGAGAGCAGAAGGGAGGAAGCGGCAGATAAGAAGTTGAGCTGCAAATCGGAGCGAGGATATCAGGGTAAATGGAGAATCCATCGGTCTGCACGAGTGAGCAGGTTTCGGAGGCGGCGCGCCGGTAAAAGGGGAAAAGGGAAAAAGGGAAAAAGGCCTGAGAGGGAGAGGGTCGTTGTGCCGGGCGAATATGAGCCGCGAGTCGGAAGGAATTCGCTTTTCGCCGCGAGCCGCCGCCCTTTTTTTATCCGCCGACCCCCTCGGCCCCGTCGGTTTTTAAGCCGGCTGCTGCCGCAGAAAATCGCACGGTGTCGGCGAGCCTGCTAATTGCGCCGAGGAAAGGATTAATCGTGGCGCTGCCAGATGCGATTTAAGCCGCGCCGAAATAAAAACTTGCTCGTGACGTCCTTTCCGCGATCTAGTCGCTGAAGGATTGCCTTCAGCAGGAAATTCGAGGGGGAGAATAAAGTGATAGAACAATACGATCCAGATTGAAATAGAATTCGAATAAAAGAATCTAAATACAAATAACGAATAGTAAAACAAGTAAATTAAAATAGTAGGTCCTCGCTGTATCTGAAATCGAGTGTCGCATCAAATAAACAGATTAACGCAAAAACCTATTTACATTAGTCATATCCACCGATCAACACATTCAAATTCAACTTGCACCCGAAACCATTTCCTTTAAAAAACACCAAACTTAAATAGCGCCAGAGCACCGAAATCAACATCCAATCCGAAAAATCCTTATTTATCTTCCGGCCCCAATTACTCAAGCAAAGCTAGAGCGAAATTCAGAACGAGGCAATTTCGGACTTTCATTCGGTAGGTGTCGCTGTCCGCAGCAAACGGTGCTGGGCGGCGTTTGCGTGAGCGCGGTTAGCACCGAAATTAGTATTCGTTTGCGTAGACCAGGGAAGCGCACCAATGCATCGCTGCTGACGATCGCAAACCAAGTGAATGCAGCGAGGAGCGCGAACCGCCCTGCCGGCGGACAGTGCCCCCTTTTCCTGTCCGAGACAAACCAAAAGTTGGTCCAGCCGTCGCCGTCGTCGCCGAAAGTTTGACCCTCCGGGCCGAGCGGGCCGCAGCCACTCCATTGTTTCCAACTTTTCACCAATCCGCTGGAATACGCTCCATTGAACGCGCCCTCCCACTACGCCATTCCTCTCGACGCGCCAACAACCCCTCTTTCTACCTTGCCCTTCTTCATTCTGGACTAGCAGTCGTTAATATAAGTATAACTGAAAGGGTTGCTTTGACGCGTTACCTAATAAACTAACAGCTTTTGTTTCGTTATACCACTAGAACGAATCGATGTAGAACTCGAGTTACATTTGCACAAGTATCTTCCTATCAATTCGGTAGACTTGTGAAAATTGTAATTATGAATAAAGTGAAATGTAGTATGATTTTCTTATATGCAAAATAATAGGTTTCATTTAATTCGGGATCAAAGTTGAAACAAAGATCATTAACGTTCCTTCCAAGTTCTTAGTGCCAGAATATCACAAAGCCAGACTAGCAGGGTGAGCCTGTTGCAACGGAGGTTAACGCGGATTTAACGTATTCGCGCGTTAACCGCTCTCTAATTACCTCGAATCAACACTCCTCTGCAGAGTTCACGACTGCATGAATTGCGTTACAAAGTTCCTTCCTTGTAGAAGGTAGTCCAGCCGTGGAGAATGGAGACTCGTAACTTTCACAGAAAACCACCACCAGTGAATGCAAAACGGTAAGTAAAACATAAAAGAGCATAAATGATACGAAAGACTAAATAACAGAATGTTAAATTTGAATTGTTGCAACTTTTATTGGTTGCAATTAGCCACATATTATTGTGTTCTTCGTTTGCAAAACAAAATATTTCCAATGATTCTATTATTGCTACGGTTTGATAATAATGTCGATGCGATTATTCAGCGAATCTGGCAAGATCTAACTTTGTTCGGTCATTAATCTTTCGAGTGGACAATGAAGTCGGCGCAGATGGAAGCGACAGGTCGTCGGGCGAACTTTTATACATTATCGATTCCAAGAGAGCTCCGCACGCGTTTCGTTTCAATCCCCTCTCCAGTCTTTGTCGCCCTGCAATTGTTAATTGTCTCGTTTAATTTAGCAAAATAGATTGCGCCGACAATCCAATCCGGCGTAATTATGCTCGTGATACGAATGTCCGGCGGGATCATCAGCCCAGCAGTAATTTCGAATTCGCCACTTTGTCAAACTGACGTTGATGACGCTACGTATTCATAAACGAGCTTTTCAATATTTTCTACCAATACTCGTATGAACATTGTTGTTTCAATGATTTATCAACTATGCAGGTGTTTCGTGCAATTCTTTGCATACAAAATTGTTGTTTGTTGATGAGTAATTCAATAAGATCTGATTCAATAAATGCACATTGTGTTGGCAAATTATTGCTACAATTTATAGTTCAAAGCTTTATTTTGTTGTTATTATTGGCAAGTACGTTAGCGGAATATCAATCGCAAGTCCCACACAATTGGATTTCTCCCCTTCGGGAAGCATTCGAATTCATCGCAGCAAATGACTTCGTTATCGGACAAGCGTCGATCACTCGGCACCGAATTCCAATTTGTAATTTGGTAATTTGCACCGAAATCACCTTCGCTCCGCCGAAAACACCTGGTACCGAGGTCCCCAAAATTTCACTGCCCCTTTACGTATCTATTGAATGAGCGAGGGGAGCAAGGGAAGGAAAGCGGGAAAAAATCATTCCCTTTCAAACGACGCGGGCCCTTCCCTGCAGCAGGCACCGCTGGCGAGGGTCGACATTACATGACCTCTCAGGCGAGAATAAATTGGCGAATTTGTCAGTTAATCCGAATGTTTCTAGTTCCGATGTATCTAGGGCTCAAGGCTGTCAAGTGCCATCATTGATCTAACTACAGTTCCTTTAAAAGAAGCTGTACGATAATATTTTTCAAGTTTTATTATTCTACTTTGATATTGATACGATAATTTTATTAATTTATGCTTTCGCATTGTAATTTTGAATATTCATACTCAACTATGTTTTTGCATGGCAGGTCAATGTATAATTATCTCCCATTTGCGTTGGAGATGAATTTCACGATTTGGACGGAGAATTCGATTTTAAATTCGTCAATCTTTGCTGCTGGGAGGTTTTGTCAGTGTTAAATGGACAAAGAAGTATCGGCCTTCTCCAGAATAAAAAATCTGTGTTTTCCTTGCGTTAGATATTTAAATCAGGATTTCCATTTAAATGTTCGTGTACCAACGAATCGGGCAGCCTTCTTAGCTAGTCGATGAGCCCTTCTTCTTCTCGTCGGACGCGTAGCAACCTGATTTTTTGGTTCGTTAGACCCTTTGGTCCCAGGGTGCCAGTAAACTCGATTTACTTTCGGTGAATTTAATTTCTCGCCTGCTAGGCGGCGCTCTAGCGAGCATATTACACCCTTGGCCCAATCTGATACTCAACAGGCAATCCTCACTACTTAATAATACGATTTCCGAATATCGACCTGGACGCAGATAAATAAAAGGAAATATAAATTTATAATAATCATCGAGACAGTCCAGTAAATTAACCAAATCTTTGTCAAGGTTTGAAACGTACAATAAGAATATGGTTAATTTGACTATGTACTACACTTTGAAAACCTAGCAAAATAATAAATCATTTTCAATTTTGTTCATCTGCGTCTTTTGAGAGGCAAGTTATGGAAAAAGCTTTCCTCTACTTTTAACCCCCGCGTAACGATAGAAATTATCATGTAAATCTGGATGATAAATAAACGTCAGCTCTTTCTACAAAAGCAGAGGAAATGTCGCATCCCTTAATTACACGTAGCTAATACTTGGCCGAGCTTTGTTTGCAGATTCAGCGGACGTATTCGGGGAAAATCAAAATTCCGCGCGAGGGTTCCGAAGCGAGCGGGCGAGCGTTGTAATTAAAACGATCCGTGGCCATCGGCCGTCATCGGCGCACTGATGGCATTAGTATGCCATCCGCGCTAGCTCACCACCAGCCTTCGAAAACGATCCCAGCCGAGAGATCCAATAATTTCTGCGGCTGCATCCCCGACGGGCTTGACATTCCGTCGACGGCGAATGCAAATGCGAGGGGAGGCGGCCATGTGCGCGATTACACCGGCAATTCGATCGAGCCTCGATGCCACTTCCTCTGCACCTGTTGCGAGGACAGATGTCAGTAGCAGCAGCGACAATTCTTCTTACTTTTAGTCCTTTCTTTGCGGTGCAGAAAGCGGTTAATGTGAACGTAGCAATTTTGGAGCTAAAAAACGATACTGGATGGTTCAAGTTTTGCGTATTCTTCAACATTCTTAAATGGTAGTTTTCAGTTATTAGGATATGTCTGCAACGCAGTATACGATTTAGTAATTTATCAATTCTGCATTGATCTACTTTTACTTTTATTCATTAACTATTGAATGGAAGTAAATTTACGTTTTAATTTCCGCTTTGTTTGTTAGTTAAATGGGCTAAATCCAAGTTGTAATTTTTGCTAGTTCGACAACTTCCACTTCAAGTTCGCCCTTAAAATGTGCAACCACAGACTAATCGCCAGAATTTATACTTTTCTGAAGAATCTTTCGAGTCCTTCCATTCAGCCGATCTTTCTTCGCCAGTTTCCCTTCAATTTCCTACCAACGAAATCTTATTTAGCCGCGTTGAAACGCGGCTAATGAAAGTGAATAGCGCGGGACATTCATAACTCAGCGGCGAATTTCTGGATTTCTTTATTCATACCGGCGGCTTCGACCGCTCTTAATTTACCCGGAGAAGCGGCGCAGGCTGAATGAGCGGGGCCCATTGAAACTTTTGTTTCGAGGGGCGATTCCGCACGATTAAATATTCCGGAGCGGCGGCGCGCTCTGTATTTTATTAATTTGTGCCTTGCGGCCTCGCTCGGCGTCGGCCGTCGTGTTCGGTGAAAGTTTAACGGAACGGGTTTACGAGGGTGGATGTCGTGTGGAGGGACCTTAAAGGAAAGTGGTTCGTTTCCCAGCGGCCAAGTCGACGTGCATAATTCAAGGGAGGACCAGTATCGATTGAGCTCCTGCTCGCCTCGCTCTATAGCCTCTCTTCGGTTTTGTACTTGCTTGAGAGCCCTGGGAACTTTCAATCGAACATGTTCTGCCAATCCTTGAAAGCAATTGCCATGCCACATGCAATACTACCACGGTCATTCATAGTAAGAGGCCTTTGGAAACACCCTGGTTTTCCAGAAACACTTTCAAACTGACAAAACACAGTTCTTGTTTTGTTACTTGAATACGCGAAAATCAGTATTATAGAAATGTTAGTCTTGAGGTACAGTTATTTAGAAATCGGCTCGAATCTCTATTATGCATTCAGCAGGCTCGATGTCCCCGTTTCCGGAAAACTAAAAACTTAATTTGCAATCGGCGAAAAGATTGCGGACTACAGCTGCCACTTTTTCCCTGGGACTCGCTCCCATAAATTATGTATACGCGAGAGAGACACAACCAGGGACGTTTCCGCGGCATCTGAATTCACTCGAAGTTTTATGCATCTACGTGAGACGAAATAACACGGTGACCTCGTCCGAATGGGGATTCTCGAGAACTGTTTCACTCGCCGTAACATATCGCGGAGTAACTTTAGAGTCAGTATAAAGTATATATATGCCCTCGTATGCTGGATAAATTTCGAGCGACGCTCGTAAAGTCCCGACGTAACAATAACGCGGGACTTTTATGGATTTTTTACGCGATTCTTATCACTCGCGAGTGAAGGGAGGCCGAATCTGGCGAAGGGCAATTCGCAGAACCAGCTCGGATGAATTGAATCAATGTGTTTCATGGTTGAACGATCATTTGCAACGAAAAACAATGTAATCCTGAAAGCTGTAAAACCTCCTTTATCTCCCCTAGTATTTTACCGTTCCGCTTCACCGTCCACATGGACTTCTTATCTGAAATCATCATAACCCCCATGTGAAATAAATGCAGCCTTTTTTGATCCACAATAAAAGTGTCTTATTCGCATATACATTCTCAATATTTCAGGCGGAATTTTTAATATTTTTCCCTTTTCCATGTTACGTTCCTTTCATCCTTGATACACCCGGAACGCAATAACTAAGTGAAATGTGCGACAAAACACATAAGAAGTAAAGTAATAAAGAAAGAAGACTAACTTATTACTACTGGTAACAAAGGCTTCTAATCGAAGTAGTCTGCAGCGAACGTAATATTATCGGGAACTTCCCGGTCGTTTAGCGGAATGTGGAGCTAATCCAGTGGGCCGATCTCATTTCCAGTTGGCGGCAATGATGCTTCCTCACCTTGAGCCCGCAATGCTCCTACGGCAATTTTCCCGGAGCGCACTTTTTATGGCGCGGAGACACGCATCGCAAACTGAAAGCTTCGAAAATTCCTGGATCTTCCTTAGGTGCCTCGGGCTTTCTTCTCGCCCAACCACACGGAACGAGGAGGAAAGCTTTGGGGGATGAGGCGACGCCGCGACGGAGGTCATGATCGCGACCCCCTAAAGGATGAGTTATCGGCGTTATCCTCACGCTCGGATTCACCCCGTGGACCAACCCTTCGCCGGCCCTTTTCCTGCCCACCGCTGTGATTAACCCCGGCCACTCTCTCCGGGCTCTTTCGCGACGTGGCGATGACGCACTGATGAAAGCTCCTACGACGTATCGCATTTAGTTTCATCCACTCTGATTGGTAAACTTTCGCAAATTTAAGTTTACCGCGACGCCTTATTGCTAAAACTGTTTATTAGTGGTATTTTTCCGTAACTAAGTATACAATGGCATATGAATTATTATCATAGCAGAAGGAAAATTGACTATGATAAAAAAGTGGAAAGTCTAGAATTCCCGTGGGATTATTGCATCTTACTTAGTTTACAAAGCCGATTTGTATGTCCCATCTGGTTTCCCATTCCACCCTCAAGCGATAGCCTCAGTCCCATGCCGCCCGACAACCATATTTGCAGCAAATGATGTGACGTAAGTAATATTGGTTTCATTTGCCAGGGAGATCGCGATGCGAGCTAGCGCGCGAGGCAGCAAACCCTTGCCGGGACAAATGTTATTGGTTCGCAGTGATAAAGCGATGCGTGCTCTTTCCCTCATGAGGCCAGTCCCGTTGCCGCGCGATAGAAACAGGGACAATCACGTATTTCGTATTTCAGGGCGCACGGCATCAGCAACTGCGCCTCTCCGAGGGTTCCAGCGAACAAAGGCAAAACTCGAAACTTTTTCCCGAATCGGTGGCGGCACAGTAGGCTGAGCCGCATTCTCAGCTCGGGCTTGCTTTCCTTTTAATGGAAATGCTTTCGTCGAGAGACGTCAGCGGCCTATTCTACTCTTGTCATATGTAGCTCGAACCGACGTGGAATTAGCATTCACGGGAATCTCGGCGCTTGAGGAGGCCTGATAAAACTGACAATTAAGTTGGAGGGTTCGTTCATACTCGAGGAAATGCGCCAGAGTATTTGCATAACACGGATAAGTGTAAGTATAAGTGTACTGGGTGTATACCATTTGTGTCAACTGTCTTATTTATAAAAATGAAAATAATAAGTTAATTACTATACATATTGCTCTATTAGTTCTGTATTTTTAGTGTTAATAATAGACTACAATGCGCGAATTTAAATGAATAAGAACAGCATACATTTCCAACAAAAGTTCTTTGTCATAGAATTCAGTGTCGCACTTGGTCCACGTTATTCGAAGCTGTACCGTGCTTCGCACTGCCAGCAGGAAGTCCGAAGTGCTAATGGCACTAGAACTTTCGCCGGAACTTGGAACACATTTGAATATAACTAGAGTCGGGTGGAGTGGAATCTGGCCCAGAAGCCGGGGCGTTCTTGCGAGCAACACGAAATCGCGGAGGGTGCAGGTAGTGCCCGAGGAGGTAAAAGGGGTGCGAGGAATTTATGGCGCCAGATGAGGCCACCCCTTAACCATTAATGCAGCAGACTACCGAAACCGAAGTGCCCCGCCGGAATCGCCACGATATCATCCTCATAATTCGCAGCGATGCCGCTCGAAATTCTGATAATAGTTGGAGCGACACTCTCCATCAGTTATCAGGGCGGAACGCTTCATTAATCTTGCCGCTCTATTGCCTTATTCCGCCCGTAAGAATTCCCCGGACTCCCTCTGCTCTTAATGCCCCATTGATTTTAAGCTTCGTCCTGACAACTGTCCTCGAGGACTTAATTGATTGATGTCTCGAACCGACTGCGACTCGGGAGCGGGCTACTTAATGTCAAGTGAATTGTCAATGGGAACTCAATGATTGGACTCCGTAATGAGAGAGTATAACTCGTCATCATAAAGGTGGCAAAGAAATGTGCATTCGAATCAGGACAAAATAGAATTAAAATGAGCGAAAGCAAATGAAAGATATTAATAATTTGAAAGAGAAAGATCTGAAATTTTCAAGTGTAACTACAACTTTACATAGCTTTCACCCTATTATCGTAAAGTACAGAATTATTTTCGACCCGCGGCAGCAGTTTCCAGTATATCGGAAAACATAATCCCGAACGCGCTTAATCCCCGGGCTTCTAAATGCATCGAGATTTACATACCTACCCGTACAGATCCCCGAAGTTGATGCCGGAGCAAGTGCATTACTACATCGCAGCAGGGAAACGGCAGGGGCGGCCGCAATAAATGCGGGGGAATGATGCTGCAGTTAATTCCAGGTAATTCTCGCGCGTGGACCAAGAATCCCTGACGAACGAGCGCGGGGCGCATCCCGCGCTGGAGAGATTTACTCTCCTAATGCCGGCGTTACATCATGCTCGAGAGGAGTTTCGAGCACGTGGAGCAGTCGGCGCCGGTGAAAACGGGGTTGAAAGGGAGCAGGCAGTAGTCCTATGTACTCCGTTTATATCTAACTCCTGCACATAACCGCGCCACGGAGTATTCATCTTGCGAAGTCTCCTCTCCCGCACTCCTCCGAGCGAGGCATCGTTCCGCCCGAATTTATGAGAGAACCGTACCGCTCTGCCGCTGACAGTTTTAGCAGCCGGCTAAAGAAGACCTCAGACACCAACCACCAACCTCCGCCCAACTCACCCTTTACTCACTCGGGATCCCCGTCCCGACACTTACGATTTACTGTCTTTCAATAGGTTCCACGTGATTACGCGTCGTCTTACGGGCCCCTCGGGGATTTCGCCTTTCGAGAAATGCTTGAGTGCTCCTGGGTGTTAATGGGTGGCGAACTGGGTGGATTTAGGCAAACGTTTGTACGGCTTGATGAAGGAACTTGATATCTACTATTTCCGGTGAATTTATAAGGCTTTTGTTTAGTTTTTAATTTTTAAAAACTGCGGTTTGGTTATAAGCCTGATATTATTACAATTCTTTACCAAAACTCTTAAAAGTGGAAGTCTATGAAATATAAATAATGACCCACCCAGCAAATTGTGATTGTATCCTATGAAACTGAAAAACCTTTGGGGTTATTTATGTTCCCGGTTTCTTTCTCAGGATTGGTGGTGAAAGGACGTAAGCAGGGACGAGTACACTTTTAGCCTGTCAGAGTCGTTCCTATTTCTCGGCAAAGCCGTGAGCGTACCCGATGATTTGTTGGTGGGATTACTTTCGAGGCGAGAAGCGATTTCACTTGGTCGCAAGTGAATCCGGGGGTAACGTGATCCCGACACAACAGCAACAGTCGAGCCCCCACAATAATCGAGCGGGCGTACCTAGGCGTGACAAGCTCAATCCGAGCGACACCTTCGCACAATACACACACATACACATGCGCGAGACGATGCAGCAGCTGCCAGTGACGTTTCCGGAAATTAATTAATTGCCCACCCTCCTCGTGGACACCTAACCTTTGGCACGGCTGGTTTGAATTGCAATGTGTGCAAAATGACATTGAAATGCCAAGTGGTAAAGTCGATTTTAAAATGACGGGCTGATCTCGGGAAAGACACGTTTTAACGCGATTTTTAGCACATTATAGTTTTTTGGGGAAAGTTATGATGCATGAAACATTAATTTGTATAAAACTATTTCAATTCAATTATATGCTTAATATATTATATGTTTTATATTTATACTAATTATGTAGCGAAAATCTGTATCTTACACTTCAGCTACACAAGATGAGATCTTTCATCTGATTTCAATATTTGAGATGCTCAGGAGCACTGGAGCCCTTGTTAGTATCTCCCATTACGCGGTGTCCAGAAGTCCCTGGACAGTTCAGGCTCAGCCAGAGGTGATGTGTTAGTACATGGACAGTCATGGACCCTTGGTGCATGTAGGAAGGGCGGCAGCCGTGCGGAGCGGGGAAAAATCTGGACGGAGGCGGCGCGGGGAAATCTATTATCGGGAGAATTAGCGGCGCCCGGGGGCCACGTATTTCGGCGACACACCCTTTGTCTATGGGTAACGATATGGGGTGGCTGGTACGTGGGGAACGCGCACGCAGGGCCGCTGCATGCGCACGAACAGCGGCGTCCCCTCGCGCAAACATCGGACTCGCGTTAGTCGTCAGAAATCAGGGGGATATATCCGGTGGCAGCCGGAGAAACCAACCCTGGGGAATCCCCGCGGTGCTCTTATACTATATCGAGTTTCCCGATAATTCGATCGCTCGCCACCGCGCCGTGTCCCGACGCCCTTTGATCAGGAATGTACTCCCGCGACGCCAGCGCCGAAATTCTCCGCTTTTTCCAAGTACAGTTATCGCTCGAGCAATCGCGGTGAAAGTGGGTTTTATGGGACAGTTTTCGAGTTTCCGCGTTGAGCGCATTATAAAACTTGGTGATGAAACATTTTGATTGTGGGGTGGTAATTGGGAAAATAATTGTATGTTATCACCTATGTACTTTTATACTGTGCAAGGCAAGTGGGTGATCATAATTAAAGTTCAAAACAGTTGAAAAGTGCTGTAAATTGCGCAGGTCCCAATATGATGAGCCACTCTCTCCTAATAAGGAATGCAGTATCTGCCCCCCAATGCTAATGAATATCCATCTTTGATCTGTGGTCGAACACCCGGCGACGCCATTCAGCAAATGGAGAGGCTACCGGCGGCCACCGCGGTCGAGAATGATTAATGACATTAGGGCCAATTATCAAGAGCGAACGCGATCGTTATCGATCGTAAGTGAGATCGAACGACGAGAGCGGATGATGCACGTCGTCAAAGGGGACGAGGAATCCGAGGGGTAAGGTGCCGCGGTAGCCTGGAGGCACCCCCGCCTATCCAATTTATGGTCTGCATCGATTACGATGCTTCCGAGCGTGGTGGCCGACACGGATGATTATCTTAATGATTATGTAGACAACTAGCGCACCACTTGCGAACCCGGGATTAACCAGGCTGAACGTGTCGCCAATCGTATCGCTCCATTCATCATTATTGATTTCGTCTGTCTGATTCATTCGAGATCAACTGTTGGATTAAGGACTAATAAACAATTGGCAGGAATCGGACAAGATGCTACTGGAATGTTAAACATGTTAAGATTATATTTACAACACGTCTGTTGCTTGCTACTGTGATAGTTTCAATTCAGTAAACGCAAACCATCCCCAGGGAATATGTATGCAAATAGAACCGTCGATTTCCATGCAAATTTCATGCAAATACAAAATGAAATACACCATTTTCAGAATCTTCCAAATGATCCATTTGAAACCAATTAACTATACATAGTGGAAAGCATTTTCCCAAGACGAAACATTTGGTGGATCGGAAAGCTCGCGAAAAACCAGACAGTATTTAAAGCGCCGTCGTTCCACCGGCCCTGGAGTGAAAGAGTGCGCGCTAAACAGAAAATACCAACTCTCCTTTTATATCCCCTCGAAGCGGTATTTATGACTGGCAGGCGGGAGAGGCGAATGTCGATTTGCCGAGAGCGGCGTTATCGCCGCGGGACTTCCAGACAAGCGGAAATGAATAATGAAAGGACATTTTTATGGTTCGATGTCCTCCCGCCGCATTACACAATCTCTTTGCGCCCGCCGCAGAGCGTCCACTATGCCATGGGGAGGACCAGGGTGGAAGTGCCTGTCGTGTGTATTTTTAACGGCCTGTTTTACTTGGGCGACGGTCAATGCCGGAGATGAGAATGAATTTGAAAAGGTAAAGAGTCGACCGAGTTATGTGGAGAATGTATTTTTAAACGATACCTCTTTCCGTGCAATAGATTGCATGCGCAACTTGCAGTTCGTGCAGGATTCTGTTCTCCGACACTGACAAAGGAATCGATTTGCAGGGCCTTGCTGAAAGAGTTCTCGCGCCATTCATTGAATATACCCCACATTAAACGGCAGTCTGTGCTCGGGAATTTCAAGATCACGCAAATCTGTTTTTAATATGAGCAGTCGACCGCCACTCCTGCATCCTCCCATGGACCACGCTTACTTATTGCTTTCTCACCGAAAAGAGTGCAATCCCTCTCCTAGTGACTGCGTGCGATTCCCTGCGAGACATTAGATTCGCGTTAGGCGGACGAAGGGTGTCGGGCCAGACGTCGGATTGCACTCTGGCCAGAGAGGGGAAGCGCCTGGCCACACTGGGATGTAATATCGACGTCATTCCTGGCAATATTCGACCTTGAAATTGAATTCGACGAGCTCTGATCGTCAAGCAATGTTTTTTTTATGACTAAAATTCTGTTGAAAGCCTGATAAGATGGTCATTTAAATTAATATTCTGTATGGCTGTAAAGTACAAAGATTTAATTTAAATTTCATAACTTTAACTTTTGTAACATAAATATTTCATTTTAATACGAACTTTAACAGAAAAATCACTACTTCATTACGGATATTACGCAGCGGAAGGGTTTTGTATAATGAAATATTTGTTCCAGCGCCGAATTTGTTATGATAATGACCCATAACATTAAACGGAGCCAAAGCAGCACAGCGTGTTGTGCATACTTTAATAAATTACCGTCTGCAATCTCTTGAAATGTACTACCCAACGGGAAAAAGAGGTCGGCGGAAAACTACAGCTAAAAAAACTAGTGATTCGCAGGATCAGTTACATCTCGTCGAGCCATTACCATTGCCGGAAGAGATAGTGTGGGCCGAAGTGAAAAGAGGCGGAGGCAGGCAGGCACGAGAAGAATGGCGATATTTCAGGGCGGAAAGCGGAGCGGGGGCAACTTTTTAGCGAGATTACGGGCCGATAATAATTCAAGCACGGGGCTGCGGCCTAGGGACGGAATTTCATTTCGATTCCTGCCTACCACCCCCTGCGGCTGCCGCGCACTACGTTAGGGGGTGCTGTAAGTGACAGTGGGAACGCGCGGGCGCCGCTCCAAAATCTGGCCGGAACACACGAATTTCGAGATCGAAATTCAGCCTCTGCCAGACCGACCCATATTCATTATTCGGCCGAAGATAATAGCCGGGGTTTTGGAGCACCGGTGGAACATGGGTCTTTTTGAATATTTATCGATTGCGTGGTTGGTATTGGGAAATTAATGTGCAAGTTCTCGTGTGGGATTATAATTACCCACACGGGTGTTGTTTGCCTTCGATCATGTTAATGACCGTGCATTTTTTAAAATAGCTGATTGCAAGTGGATTGTTCCTTAACATTTATAATAATTACAGTAAAGGTAGCATAGCTCAGATAAATTATTGCTGCTAATACTTTAACCGCTTGTAAATAAAGTAAAAGTGGAAGACATTGCTCTGTGACACTTATATGTCCGTGTAATTTTGTTCTTCTTGTAATTAAGTAGCGAACTACATGATTTGAACAATGAGGACGATAGTTGAGACTGGACTGTGGGAAAGTGTGCTTCCGTGACACCTTTCATACGGCATCACGCACGAAACGGGACTGGAATTGCCGCCACTTTAAATGTGGAGGCAGAAATAACGGAGCACGAAAGAAACCCTGCTTCCCGTACGTTTCCGCCGCACGTGGTGCGCGTATGTGTGATGTGTGTGCGGTTCTCGTAAAAGGCCATCGCAAACAATGCAGCGGCTAACGCGGAATTCCTAAAAGCACGCGAATTATTTTTACCGGGCTTCCGTGAAATTCCCCTGTGCTATCGTGGTACCCGCCAGCTGGATAATAATGGAATACCGAGAACAATGTAAAAAGCGTTGACCGCGGTAAAGAGGACTGCATTGTGCGTTACTGTGAGCGCCAATATGTTTTCGAAAGCTAAAAGCTTCCGCCGAAAGTGATTATTGATGTTGTTTGGCGAATCAGTTGGTCGCAAAAGTATTCGAGCTTGCGCTTATGGTTTGGGTGATTTTAATGATAAACTATATGTATAATAAAATAAAATATTCTTTTGTTAGTCTACGAGAATTTTGCTCCGGAGATTTCCTTCTGATATTCGCACCTTTCGAAACATAATTATATCGAAAACTTATGTATCCGATTCCTGGATTCCATAAAAAGGAGCAAATGCTGTCTACGCATTGAAGTGGTCGAAAAATTCAGTGGCACAGACAGAAGAGGCCCATTTCACTTCCAAATGCAGAAAAAGAGATCAGCTGCATACATCTACATCATGTCGGAGCCAAACGCAATTTCCATTTTTTCCCCGTCGTACATAGTACTTCCATAGGGTTCGGGTCTGACTGCGTCTTCCCTCACACTACTACTTCTCTCCGGTTTACAAGACCGGAAGTGTGTTGCCCTTCCCAAACCCAACTCTGATTCGACTTCCCTCTTATTCCCAGCGGGAACCTTCTTGTCCCATGAAACTTTGAATATTATTGAAAATGGCGGGTTTCGAAGTGACTAAAATACGGACTTTTTTACACGACATGAGGGTTATATAAATATGTCCCATAATTTTTCAAATTAAATAATTGTTAACATGCAGGCGAAATACTACACGAGCGAACCCAGGTAGAACAACTAGTCAATTATAAAAAGCAATCGTAGAATCCTAGTGATTATAAAATGCACGCAGATTGGAAAAACAAAGTATCATAAAACTACACCGACCATCAAAAATGCCTTTATTTCGCAACTGATCGCAACGCCGTCGCAAAAAACTCTATCAGTCGTCTCCAGGCATTCGGGTGACAAAGGGTTAATCACGTTCCCTGGCATTAGCATCAGTGAAAAAGGTCCGGGCGGCGAGGCGGCGCGCCGTTTTTCATCGCGGCGTTATTGGGCGGCGCTCGGCCGTTTTGTTTATGAAATTGGTCTGGCACGACAGTTTCCCAGCCGCTGGCATCGGGAAAGTGCGAAAGAGAGACTGAAGCGGGGCGTCCCCGGTGATTCCCGTGACGAAGTTAATGCAACGGGTGTCGGCTTTCCGTATCGATTATCGTCGCTCCGTCGAGAGTGCTCTCGTTAAGGCGGAAGAAGCGCCAGAGCAGCCCAAGGAGCAAGGAGCGCTAGCGTCGCCGGATTTATTGCGAGCCGCTCTCACAATTTGGGGAAGTGCCTGAAACTGCCGACGAACTCGGGAAAGCTCCGTTCCGGAAGATGGCTATCTTGATAGATTATAAAAGTTCCCTATGAATAGGCGCCCTCGGCATATCCCCCTCTGACTACTTCCACCGAGGAATTATGGGTAAACAGGAGAGCAGCGCGAATTTTTGCGAATGAGTTTCCGGACTCCTTTCCTCCTTTAATAAGGGCCGGCGAGTAGTTAGTTCGGCTTCCTTCCGTTTTTCAGCTGCACGGAGAGACTGCTCCTCGTCGAAAGTAAATCGGTTCGTTTTAATAAGCTCACTATTAACTGCCTATGTTCAATTGTCGAAGTTGTCAGTAGATCCAATTATTATTATATAGATGCATATATTATAATTATTATTATGCAGAAAATATTAGTTGTATTACAATATTGTGTTCTGGAACAGCAAGCTCGTTATAAAGTCTCTAATAACTTAGAACTAATTGTAAGTTTGGGTAGCACCTTTTATAGTTGGCTCGGATGACCCGCAAGCCCTAATTATAAGCGGCCAGACAATAATTACGTGCGAAATTAGCATCCTCCCGTAGCAGCGGCCCAATTCGAGACATGTGCTTCAGATTAACGTCATAATATTATGCATAATCACTACGGGTACCCAGCTGCCAGCCGTTCTTCCTTCCTACGGGGAAGTATCGCTGCACAATAAACCTCTCGCGGCCTCATTATGCCTTTATAACGCAGTGAATCAGCTTTTTCTCCCGCAGGAACTTTCGTGGAAGTGCTTTATGCACCAACACATGTACCGAGTGCAGTATGGATGAACCACTCTCGTGTGATTCTCATTTCGACCACATTTTTACGAAAGCACCTTAATTATCATACTTTATTTTGGATAGCTAGTATTATTAATACAGGTTTAATAAATAGCATAAAAATTACAGTGAATGTACTTTTTAAATATTGATAAATTCTATTAAACGTTTCTAGACTTACAAAAGCTTCCCAATTCTGATCTGGGAAGTTATTCTGGTATTCAACCTTCCAAGTTCAAAGTATGGAATAATTGATTTACAATGGTTGAAGTCGAGTGTCGGATGGAATCTAGTAGAACAAGACTCTACATTGTTGTCTTCCTGAGATCGTAACACAATCTCCACCGGAAAGAATGGCAGCGGTTAGCGAAGTGAAAGCAAGGGGGTCACGTGCTCGAGTACAAATCGGGCTCACGAGCATCGCAGTCCAATGGAAGCGCCATGCCAGCGAGGTCGGGGAACCAGGGCCGATTTCCCATTGAAATTAAGCGTCCTTTCAAGAAGATGTCGTCCATCTTCCCGCGGCGAGTATAATGCGTCCGGGCTGCTAAATCTCGAGCCATAACGCCCTTAACCCCATGTTCCTTAGGGCCGAGCTAGAGAACCGGAGCATTTACCGCCTGCACCCAGCAGGCTAGATGTATCCTTAATCGTGTATTTCGTATATCGGGTGATCCTTGCGTGAAATACGGCCGCTTCGAAGGACCTAATGAAAATGAACGAGCCGGTGATAGGGACGCAAGTGTCGCGGCAAGGATCCCTCGTATATCCTGATCCTAGCCTGGCTTTCACTGTCAAATGAAAAAATATCTTTCCTCGTGCATCCTGATTGATTTACGGTAATAGGGGGCTTGATTGGGATGATTGTGCGGTGTGACTCTGTGTGATTGGAATAGAAGACTTCCGGAATTCTCGAGGAAAGTGTGTTTAATGATTCGGAATGGTTGGTAAAGACGTCTTTGCGGATTAATGCGAGATTATTAGTCGAACGACACTCACACAGCTGACAGATAGTATAAAGTATAATATCAGAATCAGAAAAAGTGTGTAATAATAAATTATTGCCCTTGACAGCTGACAGATATTATAAAGTATAATATCAGAATCAGAAAAAGTGTGCAATAATGAACTATCGCGCTTGAAATGTCTCAATTCGAGTACTGTCAAAACGATTATAAGTCAAATTGTCTGAAAAAGTTGATAGCCATCAAGGCATCGCAGGCTAGTAAACGAGGTGACACGGAATCGTGATGCAGACATTAGATGGCAGTATCAACCTCGCCCTTATGAATCTTTAATGTCGGGCTGGTTAAATTGCGGAAACACCCGTTATACGGTGTCCCATATAGCGGCGGGCGTGGATATTGTGGGCGAAGACTCCCATAGATCACGGGGCCAAGCGGGGGCCCGGCGATATGGAAATCATTTGGCGTGCATGCGCCCCCGAGGCGAGCACGCGAGATTTCCACCGTAAATTACGGGAATTAATGATTGCGGCCGCGACACCGGAGTTCGTGTCATCGCCGGCTGTCAGCGCTCGTTTTTCCCAGCAGCCTGCTAAACACTCCGTGCCACTTGACACCGTCGCCCTCCCTCGGCGATCATCGTTAATCTTCCCATCGAATAAATGATTCTGTATTCCCAACCCGACGCGTTACCTCTCGGAATCCGAGTGCTCGAATCGAGTTTAACTTTCTCGAAAACGCGTGGGCCTCGCGACAAGTCCCGCACTGGCCAAAGATTTCCAGGCTCGGCGCGAGTTTCTAACAGCGCTTTCCTGCAACTCCGCTGCGTACTTAATGACGTGCTTAAAAAGTTAGTGCGGAGAAACTAATGGCGAGTGGGGAAAATCGATACCGCTGAGCGTAATTGCTAATAAGGAACTCTCGCTGTTTGGACTAGTTTCCAAATTCGTCTTCGATCGTAAACTAAAACATGTTGAGCTGACTTACGAAATCGCTCTAGTTCTCAACAAATGAATACCAGGAATGTCATATTTTTCGAATTTTTGCCACCGCAAAGTTTGCAGAATTTTCATCAAACTTCTTACCACAACTCCAAGCGAACAAAGTAAAACAAAGTCGCACTATCTCCAGACTGTCCCACGCACAGTGGCCACGTGTGTGGGTAAAGCAACCAGCGACTAGTTTATTAAAGCAAATGGTCGAATCGATCGCTTGGGAACGGCCGCTCTTGACCTCAAGAGAGGCTAACGAATGAAGAGCGGAATGGAGAAAGAAGGGGCAGAGAGAACGAGCGTAAAGAGGCGAGAGAGTACTCACCGTTCGTAGGAATCCGGGGTCGTGCAGAGCTCGCTCAGCATGCAGTCCAAATCGGTCGCCAGGGAATTAAGCAGCTGAAAGAGAAGCAAAAGGGGTTAGGGTCAGCGAGCCGAACTTTTGTTCCGCGATAATACGTCGAACCTTCTTTCTCTCTTTCTCTTGCACTCTCGCCTTTTAATATCTGCGCCCGCACGCATCCCCCTCACCTTCACTAAACCTCAAACACGCCTATAAAATATTCCACGCGTTAATTGCAGCTGTTATGCGCAATGCCTTGCCGCCGCGAAATACTATTTATGGACCGGTGCAGATATTAATATTAATCAAACGTGGTTGTAAATAAAGGCCGGCGGTGTTGTATAAAGCGAAACGGTGCTTTGTAAGGCGTTCGTGGTAAACGAGAGCAGTTTTCTCGGGCTTCCTCGTAAACGGTCTACAACACTGTTGTAAAGGGTTTAATGTAAAGTCGTTTAAACCTGTTTGAATGCTTCGTCGACGGAGTATCCATTGTTTTATCGTCAATTGTGCGATACACGAAATTAAATGCTACGTTCAAAGATATTATGTATATGAATCAATTCAAATATTTTACATATTTTCAGCAATGACTTTTCCAAGCTATTCAAGTCGATTTTCGTTTAAATACACGTTTGCAAGATTATAAAAAATGAAAACAATTGAAAGGAAACTAATAGAATAACATTTGATTAAAATTCATCATGAACAGCTACAACTATACTAGAATAATGTTGATAGTTTTAAAGAAAAAGATTTATGTTTATGTTAGGTTCATCCGTAAATGAATAGGTCGAAGAGAGTGATTGCCGGTTGTCATTGGAAGTGTTTGGTATTAGTCGGATTTCTTGCTGCAGAGCCGTGGTGCGTGTAGGTTGTCGCCGGTGGCTGGCGTCCCCCAGCGCGAAGATGCCGCTCTTGTATTTGCATTGCATCACGGAATCGGAGCCCGGAAAATTAGAAGGTTTCCATCCGCAGGCACTTTCGCTGAGTCAATATTGAACGTGGAGAGAAGACATCCGATAAAGTTTCGGGCGGCGCGCAACACGGCCCACGGGGGAGGCGCGACGAACACGAGGATCAGGTGGACTGACACGCCGCTCAGTGTGCACGTACATTCGGTACATTTCGGCAAATAAATGGAGGATGGCTTGAATAATAGCCGGTTTATCACCGGGTTATCGGGGCTGCCGGCGAATCAGCACTGTTGTACTCCATTTCTTTCACACATTTATTATTATCTGTATAATACCCGTATCATTTAAATTTCATTTTCTTTATTTGTTTTATTTACTTTAAATAGCAGATAATAATTTATATAATAATATGTCACATTGTAGGCGTAATCAGTATGTTATATTGCATACATTTTACATACAATTATGATGTTATGTATAAAACATAGGATGCAAAGAAAAGTTTTGATGTACTTCAAGTTACATAATCTGTAATTATCTCAGTGATGAGTTCAAGACAGGTGAATTTGTTACTTTTAATAATACACTGCCGCACTGGTACTTTTGAGAAGCATTTTTTCAGTAGAATGTGCCCGAAAGCGGCGCGAAACAAGAGATACGTGTGATACATTTCAGGCGGATCGCGAGGATGAAATCTCCTGGGGATTTTTCCATCCGAAGTTCCGGCGCGTCTCGCCCCATTTCAATCATTGGTTGAAACGTGTTCGTATAATTGTCAGTGCCGTTCCCTCCGGCATATGCCAATTTTCGGGCAAACATTGCCGCACGAGTGAAAGCTCGGCGAAATTTTCGCTCGAAAAATGTAGCTTTACTTAGACCCGTGCAATTTCTACCATAACCATTATTATCACATTTAAGGATGGTTTGCACATATTCTTAGTGAAGAGTTATCCAAAAAATCATAAGCAATGTTTGTCATTCTACTGATTGGCAAAAGTATCGCAAATAATATTTCTACAAACCAGAACTACTTCAACGCATAATCATCATAAGTTTCATAACATCAATTCCAATTGACAGACAACTGAAAGCGCCTGCCCGCAGTTCAAACTGACACACATTATCTGCCCTTCAACTCGAAGGGAGCGAAACAATGCCGAGGTCAAGTGCTTTGGTTTACCTCTGACATTTACAGAAATAAACACCTCCGCGTTCCATTGAGCCGGCAATGAGACCGTGCTCAACCCTGCCAATGCAAATTCATTTTTGTCGCTCACCGTTTGTGCAATTTCGTTTGAAGACTGTGCCACTGTGACGACGTTAATGCGAGATTGTACAATATCCGTGCGCGGTTGGAGGCAGCCTGCGGTGTGTCGTGAATGCCGACCGCCCTTCCAATGACGCTCAAAGGACCCTTTGGTAGACAGGTACGCCCTGGCAACGGCCTCGGCCTCTTTTCTTTTTTGTAGGCATAGAAACCCCACCGTAATAATACCTGACAGAATTTATATTCGTTTGAGCACCGTTTCAATGCAAATGATTGAAGCCCACGAAAAAAGTGGACCTTGTCATTTCGATGTACTTCAAAAAGGCAAATGAATGCAATAATCTCACTATTGTTAAAGTCTCTGGGATTTCTGAGTCTTTAATTATCATTTTTACTGTATACTTGTTTCAGACTATTTTACACTGTATCGTTAATATGTAATTTATTAACGATATTTGCCGAATTACAAAAACAACGATACCAACCAATTTTGATTCACCCATACGAAGACAGTGAAGTACACGTGGAGCTTTGCTTCGCGATATGTATCGATACAAATCCCACCATGTATGGCGCCCTTCACGACAGGGAAAAGGGCCGGCAGACGCAGGGAGGGTGGGGCAGCATATGAAAATTTCAGAAGGTGAGCAGTGCTGCTCTCTCGAACACGAGAGAATGTGGGAGCCACGTCAAGCCGAGTTTTGCTACTCGTATCGACAGATTGCGGCTCCGAGACGAGCAGGGTCTCGCCGAGGAAGGACAGGGGGACACGGGGCTTGGGCGGACTCGGGAGTAAATTGCAATTACACTTTCTCGATGACCCTTCAAGGTCGTTCCCATAACCCGCCGACGGCCGACCGACGCTATTTAAATTGCGCTTGAAAATCCGCCCAGTTTTCGTGTACTCCGCCGCTTTATTACTAAGCAAGCGTGTGTGCGTGTTTACACGCTCGGCGTCCACGTGTTGGTGTGTAAAAGGGTTACTTCAACCACTAAAACTCTATGAATACTCAAGTTGGATGCTTTTCAAATCAAATATATATTCCCATTCTGCAAATAATCGGCTTGCCTTTGATATTTGATCATAATCTTATTATTTCGTTATTCATACTCATTCGCGCCAAGTCCATCCGCTTATATATTCAGTTCATCGCTGAATGTTTCATGAAAACTCGAGGAGCATTTTCCTCTATCGCGATCTCTTGCGTTATCGCAAGGTGCCATCGGCGTCCCAGCCACCCTCATTTAAATGTCAGCAAAATTCGATGTAATTCTGGTCTTTTGTATGCACATATTTGACTGGATGCATGTGAGTGGACGAGTCCCCATGCATATTTCGCGTGACTCATGTGAGCACCGAAGCATGCCACCCCATGGACACCGGCAAGCTGGTTAGCTGCTCGGATCGACGAACCCCCGCAGAAGCCCATGGCAATCGATAGGTGCGTTTAGGACCACTGCGAGAATGTCTTAATGGATTTCCGGATGTTGGGCTAGAATGTAATATTGTTACCAAACTCGTTAAAATCAATTCGCGAGTTCTTGTTACTTGAGACCCATTGTTGATAGAAACCCTTTGTCGGGTGGATGGGAATCGGATGGTGCCAAAGGGAAAGAGGGAACCCTTACTAGTGGTAAATGAAACAATAGAACATATCCGAGCATCGCGATAATACCCGTGGAATTTAATTAGATAGTTGCGGCTCTCGTTTTCCTATCGCGCGAGAGCTTTAATGTGGCCTAGCTGAGAAACCACGCAAAATGGGGAATCCGTAGTAAAGCCAGGCTAATTTATAATGTCTTTATCGCCCCAAGTATTCCAGCATACGTTTGCCCTTGACCGTATGCTGGTTAAGTGTTCGCGATTTATTGACATTGCCAGGGCAAGCACCGTGCACTTATAATCTGGCTGATTTTGCGAGAATATTTGTTAAAAATATGTCAATTACAATTTATGATTAAAAAATGAATCAAGTATTAAATATTCGCATTTTGGTTAGTCATTGCGTCAACACAGGCAACATAATCGATCCTTCGTACTACTCTGAATCCATCAGAGCTACACAAAAGAAATGTAAAAGCACAAACTGCCAGTGCAAACAGCACAGTACGAAGGTGTTCCATGAAAGTCCTGCATTTCGCATACAAAAGCTAGAAGCCCGGTCAGCTGAATGGAGATTTTGGTCAGGGCCGTCGGAGCGTCGAAAGTCGCTTCTGCATTTTTCATAGAAAGCAGAAAAAGCGTCTACTGAAAACCCACAGCATATTGCGGCCACGGTCATGCGGCAACGATGAAACTTGGATTTATTCTTGAAGACGCCTGCCTGACATTTTCCTTCGGGCTTTTATGTGCAACCTTTCAAGGCAGTTCGCTGTGATCCCCCTCTTAGAGTTTTGGTCAACCGGACTTACGAAAGCGTGGAAGTTAGTGTGAGAGTTACTTGAATTGCAAGAGCCATTTGGAACGGTCTGAAGTCTACATTTCAATAGTTTAAAGAATAACAATGAAATATTCATGTGTATATCCACCACTACTTTTGATGCTTTGTTAACGCAATACTACTTTATTCGCTTTGTAGTTAATCGCAAAAAAAGTATCGTTATTCTGGGTAGATATAAAATGATCACTTTCCACCAGTGCGATTTTAAATCTTTGAGAAATATCGCCTGTAAAATACAAAGCAATGTCGATTGCGTAAGACTCTCATCACACTGTTGGCTGTCGCGATAAAAGTATCGAGGGGAAAAAATACTGCAACGAATACATGAACGCTTATGTAACAGGCTTTATCGGCGGATCCCTCGGACTTGCAATAAGCGAATGCATCGCGCGCGAAAGTGCTTTCGATGTAAGGTGCCATCAGATTATACCGGTCTTTCATCGCCTCGGCCTTCCACTTTATTCTGTTGAGTAATAAAGTGCTACTAAAACTCACATACATATTTCACTTGATACTTAATACAACCAATCTATTAAGCTCGTGTTCAGCATACTATTGTAATCGAATTCATTTCCATAAATGCGAGAGGCAAAAATGATTAAAAATTAAAGCATCCCCTTAATTGAGACTATTCAACAATTTTCAAAAGTTGGGGAGACTAATTGCGCGAAATAAATACGAGTATCAGGAGCGGAAATTAAAACTTCGCCCGCAAATCCATCTGTGTTTGTACTGTGCGTGCGTCGCAAGGCGAGCGACGGTGCTGCTGCGAGGAGAGGTGGCACACTCGGATTAAAATGGTCCAGCGAAACTCATTCCCCGAATTAACCGGATTAGAGCCAATCAGCAGTGGCTGTCCGCCGTTTCGCCAAGTCGAGCCGCCCGGAGTTGCGCGCACGCAACACGTAGCACAACGGAACGTCGCCGGCTGTAATTCAATTCCGCCCTTTGTTTAATTCAATCAGCCGTTCGGTGGTAAGCGTACAATGCGGAAGAACGAGTGTACGGGAGAATTTCTCATTTAACTGGTGTCATCATTCTTGCACGAATGACGCGTACCTGCCTCGGAGGTTCTGTTGTAATGGTTTTCGTGTGGAGCATTGCTCTGGGCTTTGTGTCGTCTTTTATGGCTCGGGTCATTCGTAGGGTTTGGATTACATTGGGATGAGGCCGAATCTAATGTTCGACTGCCATTACTTAAGACTTTTAAATAACAACAGTTATATGTTGGAGTTCTGCAAAAAGTTAAAGTTAGGAATTGTTGGCTAAAAAGTCATTGCATTTTTACCCAAACCAATAGTTTAATTTCAATCGCGTTTTAAATAAAGATATCGTCAACAATGCATGGAACTTGATTGAAACTGCAAGAATATAAAGAAAATTGTGGTAAACCTTTGTATAAATCGTCTCCATCAAAGACCTTATATGTATGTGTACCATTAAATAGATGTGGCACGAAGTCAAAAAGCGAAGCTCCATCAAAGTAACATGAAAAGCGTATGAGCAGGCCATTAACGAAACGTGGCACGGAGTCAAAAAAGCATCAGGCCGATCTTCATTTCTGATAACAGACGATGTATCTTGTGCATTGTCTCCGCAGGGCTATTAGCTCGCATAATAATCTCCACCGAGAATCTGGAATATTTTACTGGAGATTATTCCAGCTGCCAGCTGACGGACTCAAGGGACACGCGACAGACAATAGACACGGACTTCCGCCCTTTGTCCCTAACACTTATCACGAAAGCTCTCTCGGGGCTCGAGCCAAGGGGACTCTCCAAGATTTTTGCTCTCGTAGGAGCATACGATCAATTAATTTCGCATCTAGGGGGTGAGCGCTCTAATTAATACGAAAAGCTCGTGACTGCCCCCAGGGTATGCCGGGCCGTTTGTATCAATAAGTGGATGTTTTCGTTATAGGGGTGCATTTCTCGACGCAATTTCTTAGACTCTCCGAAATAATTAAGAAGGATCAGAACAATATTTCTCCTTTCTTAAATCCTCATTATCATCTATTAATTAAATAAAAGAATACATAATTCCAATTCCAATAGCAAGAATATAGAATAAAATAACATCAAGCACAGAAATCCGCTGAGATTCTAATTGGTCAAAACCTACCCAGTAATTGAAAACAGAAATACGATGTAATTATTTTGGTAAACAATTTCATTTATACCTCGTGGTAAGCAATGCTGGCCGGTCTCATCTTGATCTGGGGATCTGGAGGAAAATCGTCCTTATCCGCCGAGTACCGATAAAACTGAATCCGACAGGTTATTCACGATCGCAGTGCCACTCCGTCGGGAAGAACCGCGCGCCGCATAATTTATGATAATCGAGCGATCACTCACCGCCGGTAACGAGTCTTTATTTACTGTCCATTTAAGCGGCCATTGTTCCTACCGTGCAATGTTTGCGCGAGCCGGCAGAAGTGTTATGCTGGCGACAATGAGGCAGCCGCAAGCGGCAATTAAACCGGGGCGCAACGCCGCCGTCAGCTCGTTATCGTAATGGACAATGAACGCGCCTAAACGAGGGAATACACAAGCGCTCAGGCCCGGCGCTCGGAGCAACAAACACCGGGGGACAAATAGGCGCAATCGTGTCAAGTGCCGAGCGCACGCTTGCCAAACGATTTTTGAGAATCGGCGACACTAGTCTCGCGAAAGCGGCCCAAGTGATTGGAGATGGAGGGCACATCTCAATTGTCACGGCGTTCCCAGTTGGAGAATTACACAATCGCTCGTTGCCCCAATTTTGTCGAAGAGTACAATAAGTCGAACTGCAGTGTTTCAATTGTAGAACTTATTAACTACTGACACTTTGATAATTAAAACCATTTGAACCAGATTAAATTCGTATAATTCATAATTTAAATCACAAGTGATGTGCAAATTTCGCTATTTTCTCAATTTGCAACTTTCGGAGAGAATAATCTGGAAATTGAAATTAGTGCGACTAAACACGTGTTTCACTGTTTCACGCTGAAACTTGGCAACTCGGATATCGGACGTCAGGGCGGCGCGCGACTCCGAAGGCGTGCGTTCGCCGCAAAAGTCGAATGTCCACTGTCGTGGTAAGAATTCGTTTTAACAGGAGCGAGCCCGAAGGAAGCATATATACAGGGTGCTCTTAAAGAGAGACACCAGCATTAAGGTCAGCCCGCTGATTAAAACCGGTGAAATATTCATTTCGGCCTTCCAGCGCTCCGCTGTCTTCAGAATACTGTTCAGCCCTGACCCAAGAAACTGTCCCCGAAATCCAGATGAATATGACGGCAGATGAATGTTTTGCAGTTTTCCTCCGAGCAAACTAAGAACTACTTGTGTGCTGTATCGATCTAAACGTGCCCTTTCAATTTCCTGGCCTGACGTGCAACACACTTTTCTGGCTGCCTATTCGAGTTGCACTTGAATGCACTCAAAGATATATTACAGCTCGGAATTACTGAATGAATAATAAAAACTGAAATCTTCGAAAAGAAAAACTGTCAATTGATAGATTATAATGGATCAAGATTCATAGGTACACATTCAACGCATCAATGAGTAGTTGTCAGTCACCTTAATTAACATACGTCAATTTTACCTGAATCGTCATGAGGCGCCTTGATGAATTACGCCTGACATTCATTGAGGAAACGCACTTAATGATACACACAAACGACACTACATTTCAAATTTAATGTATTTAATACACGTACATACACAGAAAAACACCGCTTAATATTCCACTGTGTTTGATCACCTTTCTACCATCACTTTAAACGAATGAACTCGAAGAAAAATATTTGTAATACAACATTTCTATTATAAGCTTAGCTAACAGAAATGTAAATTATTCCTATTTCACTTAAAACAGGGAAATGAATAAGTTTACACTTTTCTGCTAAATTAGACTAATTCATTTAAACGACATAAACTTATAGTCGTATTAGAACCCTCAAGTGTCTCCTAGAACTCCATTTCTTCAGATTTTGATATTTAACTAGCAAAGAACTCGCAACGACAGTGCGCAGTCCTTCGAGGGGATCATTCAACTCTACTTCTCACGGTCGCGCGCCGCCAATGATTCTCCTTCTGGCAGTTGGCCCGTCGTCACACGCCGCCCAAAAATAAGTCTACCGAGAAGATCGCACGGGTGCATCACCGTAACACAGTGGGCCGCGGTGTATTTACGCTCGGAGACGAGCCAGGTGAGCGAACCGAACTCCGCAGGATGAATGTGCACAAGCTGGCATAAGCCAACACGTAGTACGCAATCGATTGAAAGGTGGCAGCGAGCGAGCGAGCGCGTTGGATTACCATAGCAACATCTAATCCAAAACAAAATAGAGCGGCGTGTGCCCGAGCTGTATGAAAAGCCCCCGGCTGAAATAGTGATCCAGGTGCCAAGGTTTCAATTTCGTTCGGACACTCGACCGCCAGCTACGAATTCAGGGTGGTTCGATGACCTGTTTCGGTCGATGCAGGCGCCAAGACGTATAATAAGTGAAAACGTCTTCTATGAATTCGGAAATTAATGAATGTTCCATCCAATTCCATAAATGTTAAATGAATGTATTTTCACATTACTCTTTTTTAGTCAAAGAGTTTATAATTCATAATTTTCATCATAATTCATAGTATTCTAGTTATTCTTGTTCCAGCAATTCGAATACATTAATCTAATTGCCTTTCTGAGATTATTTATCTTTCAATTTAGAAAACAATTTCACGTTCGATGTTTTTAGCTGGCATTGTACGCCCATAATGGAGTTATTGCCGGTGCGACCTCTTTTAAGATGAAATATGGCGTTGTTCGTGAGTTCCGGCTATCGGAAAACGTGTATCGGGGAAAGAGAGTGTGTGCGAACTTGGAAGTGTGGGAGTCACGTGCCGTGTCCTCCGACCTCTTGCACTCTTCTCCGCAGTCTAGAAAGTGGTCTTCCGATAAGTAATCGTTGTAGACAGGTGCAGCATCGGCAGATCCTCGTAGAAAGTATCAATTCCTAACGAGACGTTGTGTCATGCTTCCTTGATCTATTGCCTATAAGTGGTAGATAAACTGCTGAAAAGAGGACGCAGTTTAAGTGCGTTTCCGTTCTTTTTCATTCGCAATAACAACAATCCCATTGTAAAAAGAGAAAAACTTGGAAATTTATCTTTTTGAAATCTTGGCAATAATTCTGGAAAATAAAATATGAAGAATTCTAAATAAACAAAAGTATGTTTCAGTAATTCTCGCCATCATTACAATAAAACCAGGCGGTATTTTTATCGAGCGAGTGCCAGAAAATGGAACAGGTGTTAGCAGAGCCAGCTGCAGTGTCCACTTAGTGGCTAATTGATTAAACTTTTATCGGAGAAAGGTTGCCGCTTTCAAGGAGGGTTCTTTCAAGCTTCGAGTCGAAAACAGCATTGCGCCAGCTCCACTGGCATGAAAAATATAATCCGAGCCGGCGAACCTTGCGAGACCGTACAGTAGATTCTCGGTGTTCCGACTTTTAGCACCGGCGCGGCCTTCCAAATAATTTAGCATCGCTTTAACCTGATTGAACGAAGGATTTATCGGCAACTGCTCGCCGCTCAGCTTCTTCCCAGGCTAATGGAGCAAAGGGAGCAGCGTACGTTAGGCGTCGCTACACACTTTCCTCGAAAGTTTCGTGCTACTTCATCGATCGTTGCAACTGAATAAACTTTCGATAAAGACTGCCTTACTCCTCTACTAGCGCAAGCTCGGGGTGAAATACTCTGAAAGAAGTAATGCACTCAATAACTTGTCGTTCAGTATTTTTAGTCAGATCGAACGCAAACACGTCTCGATCGACGGATCCAATTAATTTAATTCCATTTTATTGCCATTGTCGAAACGTTTGATCAACAAATTGAAGAAACCTAAAGTTTTTACACAATTACCCGAATGTTATTTTGCCACACCGAATTCTCCATTTCACCGTAAAACTTGTGACGGACTGGGCTTATACATATGTTATATACACATAGAAAGAGACACTATGTGGAAGCCAGAGAACCGTGTGGGTCGGCATAAAGAGACCCCGGTTGTTTCCCGTCAGACTAGTTGGAATTAGGGCGGTTTGTAGGGAGGGTCGAATACTTTCGGTACATCCGTACTATCAAAGGTGCGAGGGCCCCGCTAATAGTGTACGTCTGAAGACGTCCAATCCTGTGACAAAGTAAAGCCGCACTTCGTCCTGCCGAGGGAGCTGTATCGACAGCGCGCCCACAGGAAACTTTCGAGACACCGCCGTGGTCCGCCGAACGGCCTTCGAACCTTCGAGCTCCCTAAATTGATAGATACCGGGTGTCACAATGTTCACCACTAGAACGACTAATAAGCTCGTCAAAATGGCGGGTTCAAAATTAGTCCCTTTAAGATCGTCGTCCTTTTAGTTGCAGTTTCGATTTTAGCGTCCCAGCAGTGTTTTTGAGACATTTCGTACTTGTGTCTTATATTTTAGATACAGGGCCTTTGTTCCCAGGGATATTGTTGTTTCTGCGGCACCCCATAGACAGGAAGCATGAGAGAAAAATGCAAATGAATGAAACCGACTTCCGATACATCTAAGATCCGCCGGTATGCAAATCAACCCTGAGGGTCTCTCAATTCTACAAGGTGCGAAACTTTACTGACCGCTGTCCTTTGGTATTCAATCGATCATAATCAATTTGACCCCCGAATAATGACCGCAGGGTTTCACTGCGTACGGTAGCCAATTCTGAATTAAGTAATTGAAACTCGTAACTAAGTAATTGAATACTTCTGTTTCATTTCTGAAGTGGAAAGTATATAAGAGAGATGACTTTATTGTAATTCAACTTATTTTCGATCATATAATACTTGATGCAGGGCTGGTTAATTTACTGAATTCCAGCCGTGATTAATTGAGAGGCATCCAATTATTAACGGTCATTTGAATGAGCCAAAGTGTCTCGGCGATTATGCAACAGCACGGAGACGGCGGCGGTCTCTCCACCCTTCTGAGACCTTAACAGCGCCGGCAGCTTAAAAACGCTTTAACCTGGCACGCGGATAAGAACAGATGGTCCATGACTCCCCCGTAGGACCACGTGAGCCATGCAAGTTAATGTCCGACTGAATATTCAAAAGTAGTCACGAACCGGCCATTCTTCAGCGAAGTCACATCCAGCCAAGGTAGACGTCCTTGTCCAGGATTCTCTCAGCCACCCTTTTTCTTAAACTTTCTTCCCAGCGCGTATACGTCTACCCGCTTTGTTACGCAAGGACTACATAAAGAATACAAAGGAACTCCCTTGGGGCTCCAAGTATTCTGTGCTATTCTTAAACTAGTCAGATAATACCTGTTGCAATGATTGGTCCTTTTCTAACTACCCTTTTTAGAACTACATTTCACACAAGTATATGTATTCTATTCTAAATAATAATAATTCTAGAATTTGACTGGTTAGTATAATATGGGTATAGTTATATTATATATAGTGAATTATATAACATATAATTTGTACTCCAACTTCCGAATGTATTAAGTAAAATAAGTCGATTAAGTTATGTCACCATGACACGTAAAACAACCATTGATCATCGCCAATACAGTGACTCATGCGACGGAATACTTAATCAAGCCTCCTGTTTTATTCACGCGTGTCTTCCGGTTTCCCGAGGCGGGGAATAAAATAAATAAGAAAGCGGTTTGCAGGCGGGGAACGCACGAGGAGAAATACGTATTCGAAAAATACAAGTCGCGCGGCGCGTGAATCCACTTTTTCCGGCGCAAGGCGAAAGACAATGGGGTGTTTGGGGGAAGCGCGAGAAATAGCGAGTTATCCATCACATTTTCGAAATCGTCCCTTGCCTCCATCGGCGCGACGCGCCCGGAAATGAAAAGGAAACATCGCGAACATTAATTCTGGCGAGGCGAGATATCGCCCGGGTGCATGACAAAATTTGCATTAAACGGGATTTCGCCGAGTTCGCATTTCACCCGCCAAGCTTCCCCGCCGGTGCGTGAGGCTTTCATAGCGATACTTCACTTTTTGCGCCCTTCCCCCACTGATATATCCTGTGCGAAGCACAACTTTTCCGTTTTCAGGCTCAACTAATATGAAAATCCACTTACATGAAAAGTTCTCGTCATACACAATATTTATTCAAATCCTTTGTGGCAAAAATTATATAAATAATATAATTTTCAACTATTTCCTTAAGAAAATGCGGAAAATTCGATATGTTTCATATCAAATTGTTTTTTCTTAAGCAAAGTATTACAACTCGGGGAAATACTTTTGAGTCACCCTGTAGTCACCGACGTTTATAAGATTCCAGTCATATCTGCCGTTCAATATTTAAGCATGCAAAAAACACGTGGGGGAGGAGGAGATGCTTGCCCGGCTGACTTCCTCCAATAAAAGCAGGCACAAGTGTACGAGTACAATGGCGAATACCGGAAATTCCGGGCGTGGCTGGCTTCGAAAAATGCTTTGGCCATGAATTGACCGCGCCGGTATTTGCCGGGACACTTGACAGCGCAGCCTTTGTGTCACTGAGGAGGTTCGAAACCTTCTGAGAAATATTACTATACATAGAAGCTCACTAGACGAAATGCGATTGAGTACATCACACGGACTATGATGATTAATTGTACAACTACGATTACTATTATTAGATTCTGTTAATTAAAATAATAGAAAAACCAAAGATCAGTTCCTTTCCCCATGAAAATCTGCTCAATTAATAAAATTTGATGTAATAATTCCGAAGGTTATTTTTTCGGAAAATCTACATATTCGCAAAATTTAACCAGGCATAGTAACGAGCGAAGAAAATCACCAGAAATGATCCTAGACACACACTTACATATCCATGAAATGGTCTGCCATAACAATGCGATTGCCGGGCGAGGTCCTTACCAGTAAATACTTGTTACTGTCGCACACTCATCCAAAGGATGTTGGCGCGCTCTGTGGTCCGGAAGAACGAGGACCGAACGGGTCGGAACATCATCGCGATAAGGACAAGGGTTACGCGCCGGATATCCTACTATCAAAACTTATTTGAACGACGATAAGCTACCACGAAAGCTCGCTCGAATTCCCGGAAATTGCAGTGCTTTCCTCAACGAGATAGAGACAACATGTGGCCGCAGTCGCACTGTCGTCCTTTTTCCTTTCTCTCCGCTTTCTGTTCCTTTTTGCAAAACGTAGCAATCATGTGAAAACGCCTCTCGGAAACTGCCGATGTGAGAGCCGGCTCGGACGAGAAACAAGATCTATTTCAGTCTGCACAAATTAAACGTTCACGTTTTAAAGTGTGTTCTCATTCAGTTCTGAGAACGCTCATCGTCTCGTTGACAATGACTACTTGGAATGATGATGATTCTAGCACAATTTTAAAATAAAAATTGAATATCACGCAACTTTTTATTCCAAACTAACAATTTTGAAATCGACACAAAAAGCGCGGAAATTAATTACGCAGCGCAAGGGTTGAGCAACAAGAGACACGCGGGATTAAAGGAAAACTAGGGCGAGTCATTTCAGCCGAAGACGAACAACTACGCAGCGCATCCGCGGCAGCGAGGAAGAGCAGCATCCGACGCGAGATAAATTATCGGCTGGTTTACAGAGGTGGTGCAGAGCTTTTCTACTTACTATGAGGTAGCTGGATGCATTGCTGTCGGTGGATTCCCGCTTCCTCTGGCAACTCAAGTCCCTCTGTATCAGCGACGTCATCTTCTTCTCATAATCCAATGCAAATTCCCCGAGCGGCCCGCTAATGAATTATCCTAATTACCAGATCGCCACGGCCTAATTAGTCATTAGCCAACGAAAACACTCGCGGGTTTCATCCCGAAACGAACAAACACTGGCGCGGTAAGTAAACCGGATCATCGCGTTCCGTGCGCTGAAACAGAAAATATATACATATTGTTGACATTAATTAAGAGTTGGAGAAAATATATTAATAATAATACAGATAATATTATAGTACCTCGAAAACCGAACTTCTCTCAGTACAAATTTATTTTATTATTAATATATTTCTTTATTTTATTAATATTCACCAACTTCTCGAACTTCACTCAGTACAAATTTATTTTATTATTAATATATTTCTTTATTTTATTAATATAAAATGAATTGTTCCCAAGATGCAAAGCTAGTTAAATCACTCTTTCGCACCAGAAAACACTAAATTCCTATTATATCTTTCTTTCAAGATAAACTTTACAAGATACATATAAAATTATCTCGTTTTATTGTATAGGATTGTATTATTATTGAACACAACATTGTTACTGTTATCCGTTTCCTGCAATAATGAGAGTACAATTGCAGTGCACTAACTAAGTCTCTGAAATTACCACAATAGGACTGCTATTTGAGGATTATTGATTAATATTAGATAATTCCCGTGTGCATTTGGTAAGCCATGAATATCGCCGGCTTTTCTCGTGTAATCATTACTTGCTCGTCGTGCAAAATGCATCGGGCAATTTTGCGAGTGCTAAATCTCATTCGAGAGGGATGCGAACAACGTGCATGCAAATGTCACTAATCCCGGTACGCCGCCTGTGACAGTCATAACTTGCGTAATGAATTAATGGCATCGGTTGGAACGCCAGACAAATTTCCCGCAGACTTCCTTTTCAGTGTTGTGATTTTCACTGTGATGCTCGTAATAACTGTTGCATTTATTCAAGCACATTAACTAGTTATTTATATGCTTATGCACCATACGCCCGTGGGTTTATGAATAATTACGTGGATTAAACCAAAAGCAATGAATAAACAAAAGCTACGCTGAAGTACAGTAATTAAGTTTCACGGAAGTGTCTAATAAGTTACTATAAGCCTTACTTACGCGCACACACACATTTTACTGGATATCAACAACTATTTCATTATTATACAATCATGAAGTAAGAGAATTCAGTAATAAATTATGGAAAATTATATTGCGTCTGGTTTCCAGTTTATTGCACTCTATAGACATGTATGTTGAATACGATCTTTCAATTCTTTTAGATATGAAGTTCACCAGTGCATGATGTTACATTCATACTCTTAAAGTTTCAACGAGCAGCTGAATTCGGCAATCTACCATGCCAAATGATAAGTCGAAAACGGAGTGTTCGGAGGAAAAAGTGGCGAAGGCATAAATCCGGAAACGGATGATCTACAGAGCGGCTAATTTGCGGCGATATATCGCGGGGCTAACGTGGCGCGTGCCACCCCACCTAACCCCGCCTAAAGTGGGATTTAATTCCTAAGCTCCACTAAAGCGCGGGCTTACTGCCGCTAAATTGCTCGGACTTCGGAAAACTCCTTTCGCGATCTTTCGATTTACGAGGGCGGATTAGCCTGGCGGGCGCGCTGCGCGTCGTCCACTCGCTGGGATCGCAATGTAGTGAGAGCTAAGCCTCTCTACACCACTCGAAGATACCGGGGCATCCTGCTATTTGCGTGCTCGCCGGCAATAATACAGTTCTGCGAAACCAAGTATTTTTGCTGGACCATTTCACCAATAGATTATTCTCGCGTGACAACCCGGTTTATAATTTATTTCGTGGACAATTGCGCACTTCTCGTCTGTTTCGCTTACAAGCAAGCTGAATACCAACATTTGTTCAGGCCTAACAGTTGAAAATCTTCAGACATTAATTTTCTTATTTAAAATTGTATTGTTGAAGACCAATAAAAATGGCAAGGATACAACATAAACCACCGTAGACAAACGAACGTCATCGATTTTTGTTAAGAGATGAATCACGCCGCAACCCATAAATATCCACCAGCGAATTGCCTGATTAGGAAAACTCGGTTGACCGCTAATAGGTCATTGTCAAACGGTCCCGATAACTCTCCGAGTCAGTCGACCATCATCGAGTCCCCGCGCCAGGCCGACAAAAACCCCCGGGACAGAGCAGTTGCCCGCGTTATCTAGCGAAATTTCGTATCTCTCCTGCGTCGTGCCGAGGGAAAAGCGTCAGGCCTGCGAGGAAGTAAATCGCCCTCCTATCTTAATGACGCAGCGTTAACGCAATTCCCGATAATAATTGCCCGATTTTTTGTTGTTTATCTCCGACCGCTTTCCGGCGCCTCGGTTTTATCGGCCGGTGTGTGTCCTTCTTCCGCGATAGATCGATCTATTCGGCCTGTGACGAGCAGCAGTGGGTTGGGATGTTATAAATGTGCGTTTGATTCCGGCACGTTGCAGCCGCATGCAATCGACACAGAGAACTCGGCTATGGTTGGCTGATGTCATCGGCAAGGAGCGTTCAAATGATTTCGCAAGCCGATTTTAATCGAGTCCAATCAACGCACCGTCTGCCTCAGCTGTAACTGCTGCCGCTGGCATCTGCCAGATAGTGCCGATTCGAAAACGTTTTGTAGCGATGCACCTATCGGACTGAGAGATTCGCACGTGGAGAGACCAGGAGGATCAATGAACAGTTGCGGGCATTTTCAAACTGCGATTCAGCGCAAATAGTTATTAACAAGTAGTTCAATTTCACCAATAAACGATCACAGGCTGTAAAAACCGAAACGGTGCAAAATTACAGAAAGCTGATGGCATTTATTCAATTTATTAAACTAACAGACACACGGATAATAAATAAACAAATTATTTTCGTATTTTCTAAATACTGTACGAAAGTAGTAAAGATTCCCAATGATCTTATCTTCGCGCAACAAAATAGAGGCTACCATATCACCAATAATAACAAAACGCGCACTCGACCTTCTTAAATGAGTAAACATGCAAAAAAGCGCGATGTTGATTACACTGCGAGCGCCAAGGAATCAATCGATCGATCTCGCCAGACGCAGCGGAGACGAGTCGTCGGCGTGAATGTCGATAGCTCGATTAAAACCGCCGAGCTCCGTCGCAAAATGCCGCGCGGCCATTATGAATTTGTAGTGTGACATCCGTCGTAAATTCGTGGGTCCAGCGGACGTCTGCCCCTCGGGGCTCTCCGTGTTCATCGGGTGGGCCGAAAATACCAGCGGATTGATATTACGCCCGGCGACAACTCCCCTGGGCACACATCGTAACTCCGACTGATTTACTGGCCGCATTTCCCCGCCAACCTAATATCATTCTCATTGGCCCGCCATAATTCGGCGAAATCATTTCCTCCGTAAATCGAACGCCGCGTTATCGCACGCTGCTCACCCCATCCGTGGTAGCCGGTGCATTAATTAGCTGAGTATGAATTTCCGATCTAAACGATTATACTTTGCGGTTTGTCTGATTATTATGGATTTTTTATTCCATTAAGATTATTTATTATTTGCTGTTCGGGGAATTTCTATAAATTACGAATAAGAAATCTGAATTGGAAAAAGAGAAGTCAGACTATCGACTGTCGGAGATTCGATTGGTAATATCGAGTGGCGTGCGATCAAACGAGAGTATCAGTTTCGTCGAATCAATTAAGGAGTGAGTTGCCAGGGACGTATTTAATATCCTCTTAATTATATTTGCCTTGCAAGCCTGCAAGGGTTTCTTGGCGCACGCATAGTTTACCGTATTGTTGGCACATTTTCGCACAAGAATTCGCCCGGTGGCAAAGCTGCTCCCCCAATATTCGATCCCGAGTAGACGGCGAATTGAATTTAAAGGGCGAAGAACCTCCAACTTCACTCACCCCTCCATTTCTCCTTCCACTGCTTGAACTTCCATTCGAAGCAAGGAAGAAGCAGCCTAAGGTGGCCCGTCATACAGATAAGCAAATTTATATTTGCCTTTCGTGAAGGCAATATCGACCCAACGTTGCCTAAGCTTCTATTTGTTCGTTCGTTAAAGAAATCTGACATGCTAATCCATAAAATAATCTACATTTTTATTGAAATTCGTGCCACAACTTTCCTAGAATGAGTTGGTGAAGAAATGATGTATTAAATTATGAAAATATTACACGCAATACTTTATACAATTTATATTACAATAAATCGTCCTTAGTATTCCTCGATCGATTACCGAACTAGTTTCGGCGAAACATCTTTGCGATATCCACTTTTATGAACAAAACCCCAAACCAAACGCACACATTAAAAATAGACACCCCGCAATACGATTTACCATCGCATGTATCTTCACGAATCCCGTAACAAATGGTACTTCGCCGCCAATAAGTGCCCTCAGCGCGGCAAGAAGTGTAATCGCGAAGGGCAGACTGGCGAAACAACCGATAGTAAAAAGAGAAGGATGGGGTAGACGCGTAGGGCTGTCCGAAAATCGAGCAACTTATCCGTAAGAGCGGCCCTGGAAGACCACTAAGGGCAAAAGTCGACGAGGAGTTGGCGCGGCAAAAAGATTGGGTGAGCAACGAATGGTCCTGGGGAAAGAGCGAGGAGCTTTCTTACTCTCACCTGTGCCCAGATGGAACGGGAGTTCACTTAGGCGAGTGGCTGCCGCGTTAAACGCATAGTTGGACGCACAGTGACCCGTGCGAGCGTCTGTTCCTTTCTCCCTCGCCGCACCGCGGCCCGCCGCCTTTCGCCTTACTACGGAATCCCTGCCAATTCCCATCGTGTCCCTTTTCCCCTTCACGAAGGCGGACACCCCGGGAGCCTCGGCCTCCCCGAGCTTCTAACGAGGCAAAAATCTCGAGATTACGTCGACCGCGCTCTCGCTTGATCGACAGACCCGGCCTCTCTAGCGGCGCCTCCGCCCTCGAGAAGAACGGCACACTCTATTTCCATCTGGCGGGACCGACCCTCCAGGCTTCCGTGTGTCAGTTACAATCGATTTTATTAAATTCCGAATCACCGAAATACCTCTTCCTAATTCGCCCTATCGCGAAGTTCCACCGACAGAAATATAATCTCCAAATGAGTGCGATTGCAACAATTTCGTTATGGAATTATTGTCGTAAAATCAGGAATGCAATATTAATTCATAAATTATTTAAATATCTGTTAGTACGATGAATGAGGAAACAGCGCGTGCAAAAAAATATAAATAAAACGCCCAACCTTTTCGCCACGCACTGTTTATTATACCACACGAGAACTTGTAAAATACATTGAAAAGACCGATTAACATACTAGCTCGAGGTCCGATTAACTTTGTATTGCATTACTAGTCGCATGCTAATTTTCCCGCTTGTCGCCTATCGATAACCCCCCCTGAATAATTACTCCCGGCGACGGTGGCTTTCGTGTCACGCCTCAACAGGTGGTAATGAATAATTATATTTCGGTGTGTAAAATCAGGGCACGTTTCCAGGTGGTCTTGCAGTAGGTCAGCTTGACCGGTGAAGTGTTGGGTTAGTACTGAGCCAACAAAATCCCTCGCAATATTCTCAAAACTGTTCAACGACACTGGGGAAGTGAAAAGCTTATAATGAGTAAATTAAAAAAGAATTATCAAAAATCTATAATCTATAAAAAAAGTATTCAATACTCCAGTCGCTGTATTATAATGAGAGATCCAACACTTAAACTCTGCAGTCTAATTGCCAAATTCTCTAATTACTCGTGACCGTTTTTAAAAGCTCCTAAGGAAGAACGGTACGTGCATTAAGAACCACCAACGCATCCCTCTTGCCGATCTTAAGCGTCATTACCGTGGGCTCTCGCGTAAGAAACAGTCTTAGATCGGGCGTGGTGGGTGTGCTCACGTATACGTGCATATATATCATCGCATAATTTCCCCGTCAGGTATTATGATCGCCACACGACTTTGTTCCCAGCGACGAAAATATGGAGGCTATTCAGGAGGCGCGCCACGTAGATCCGAGCGACGCTGGAAGTAGAAGCAAACGCGAGACTCGCTCATTGTGTGGCCGAAGCAGTAAGGAGCGACTACGAGGGGGCGCGGGCGAACCCCAGCTTTACTTATTTATCATGCGCCGTTCAGCCACCCCAGCCGCGCCGGCAAAAAATGGCGAGGCTGGCAACTTTCAAAATTATTGCAATCACTCCACTCGCCACCCCTCGAATGCATAAAAGCTCGGTGGTGTAGCGCGGAGCTCTGCTCGTGGGAGCGATCGCGCCCTCTCCCACGGATGCTCTATAGTTATTGTCGTCGAACTTTCAATGTCCCCCGGATTTCTCCTCCGATGTAATTTGTGGTATGGTAAGTGAGACAGGCATTAAGGCTGCTGTCCTATGACTTGTACTGCTACATGCAAAGTGTACATGCAAAGGGGGACATAAGGAATGGTTTAGATGTCCAATGATTTTCGTACATCTTCATTTTGATATTTTCGTTATGTGTACACTTTTGTAACATATTTTATGTAGACGATATTTCGAGCAATGAAAGTGACTTCGTTATAATAGTGAAAACGAATTCATTGAGCTGTAATTGAAAGTGACGATAAATAAAATGTCAATTGTTTAAACAAGTAGTTTTGTCTCATTTTCCTCGGTGATCCAGATTCATCTGGAAGATGGTGCGTGATTGACGCGGTATGTTGCGACGGATGGGGTACATCAGAGTAAGGATGGACTGATCACGATCAAATTAGTCGAAATTGGCTCAACAGTTTGGCCCGCATACCCTTATGACTTCAGATAGAAATAAACCTTGTCACACACGTCTTGTACGTATGTACACAACACGGGCTTTGTGTTCTGATTTAGTTAGGGAAAGGATCTGTTACCCACTGTTACATCTTTCCTACCTCAAGACACAACTTGTAATAACCTTAAATTGAAACCTATTTTATAACTTTAATCGGCCAATGCACAAAATTTATCCATTTCCTGAAATATGATAATTTAAATAGTAAAAATATTTGTAAGAAATGATTTGTAATTGTAATAATTTACAAACTTTTTCATACATGCCTTTAACCCACCCCGTCTGGGCTTGCCGACTATTATTCTTCCCGGCAGGGGCAATGAACGGACATATCGAGGAGCAAGAGGCATCTCTAAACGAGGGATTACCGGCAGGAACTGCGAGCGACGGGCCCCGATTATCCGCCTACTCCTCGCATACGAAGGCGAGTGCAGCAAGTGGCGTGCGAGGCCGAACAATAAATATCGGGGCTTACGCTAATAGAGAATTCAGCCGGCGCGGAGCATAGACCCTTTATGGCGTTGCTAGCGGCGTGCAGACTCGCGGAATAAATTTTCATCGACTACGCCCGGAACGTGTGGCTCGACCTCCTACGGCGATAAAAGAGACACCGATAGACCGTGGCGTCCTTGTAACTATTTGTTTCCGATCGCCCGCCTCGCCGATCCTCCCGCGACCTGCTCCTTTTGCCTTTTCACCTTTCGCCGGCCGGCCAACTTCCCCGAGGATCCGCTTCTGGGAGGCTCGCCACTACATAAATTATTCCCCGCGCACGGAATACCTGACTGTTCTCGAGGTATAAGCGAGATTTGATCGCGCGGTTCTTCGTGCCTTGGCAACCTTCTTCCTAACACAATGCATGCTGTGTTGTTTTCTTTTCAGAGATTTGTTTTTCCTGCCTCGCAATTCCACAGGTACTATTATGTATTGATCTCAGTGAGTTTTGCCTGAATTTAATCTGTTACCTTTTGTAAAAACAATGTTTCTACATAAACCCGCTTCAAAATTAAAAAAATAGTTTACGTGTTATAATTAGAAACCCATTTGACTGTTAGAGCCTGTTCTATTTTGGAAATGATTATTACTTTTCCTACAGAATCAATGATAAAACTAATTACACCTTTGGTCTAATAATTTTCCAATTACTACTCGAGAAAGCCACCTGACTGCATTACAAATTTCGCCCCACAAATTACAGGCCATTAAACTGCCCATCAAAGTCTCGCGCTCGTTTTTTGAGTGAACCTATACATGGGACGCAGTGTAGCAGCGTCCAAAAATAACGGGGACGGTCCGTGTAAGCGGAATATTCACGAACTCGTGGGGAATGTTCGAAAGGTCATTAGGTTCGTTAAGTAGTGCCACCGTGTAAGGAGCATTCCGTAAAATCGGCGCCCGTAGTTCCTGTACGCTCAATGGATCGGCCCCTTCGTGCAGCGCCGCACGAAAAAAGCCTGGCACTGTACAAACACCTCCTTAAATTATGGAGCGAGCCCGGCCGAAAGTAACGATGAATCAGCCGCCGTGCGACCAGGTACACGCCGCTGCTACTCCCACAAAACTACATACTCCGCTTAGCATTTTTACGCCTCTGCCTCAATGTTTCCATTAGACGCCCACGCTCCCCTTATGCGCGACGAGATTTCTTCGCGACCACATGTACCTTGCCAAGTGGACTCATACGTCTTAACATCCTCTTCGAGTAGTAATTCACCATTTGGCACTGTCGCAAATCGCCAATTAAATATTACTTTTTAAATATTTTTTAAATTATTATTGTATCGTATTAATATTGTGAGTTTTGCATACTTCCTCGTCTATGTCAGTTAAAAGTCCTACATAATTTTACGCTGGTCTAATTAATGCAACTACCTTGTTGGTAACGTAAATATCCAAGTAACTAAACACTCCGTTTACCATTGTGTTATCACAGCAATGCTAATTACAGAAACGCTGAAAAGGCAGATCCTATTTTCGATTCCACCATAAAACTAGCCGTGTAATTTAAAAAGGACCGCAAGCATCCATCTATACATGACAAATGCATGTTCTTACAGAAAAGAGTGACCAAACAAGCATAACTCATCTGCCGGTCGAGGAGACAAGTGAGCGGGTTAATGAGCGGCGGCGCGCAACACGTGTCGGGGGTGTAAAAGTAGGTAGGCTCGAGCGAGAATGCGTCTTACTCACGTGTAAAGTGGCGCGGCTGCATCGACGAGCTCGAAACTGTCTAATCCTTCCGTGGCGGTTCGGCCACGTGTCAGCCGGCGACGCACAAAGAGGCCGATGAACGCGCGCGCCTTTAAATTCGGCCGGAGTTTGTTCACGTGGCGACGTACGCCCCCGACGGATCCTGGCGAACTGGGGCAGCGCGCGCGGAGCGGCTTCTCGGCTTACGATTAGGGAGACAGCACTTCTCGACAAACACTCATCAGCGGTGCCAGCCCGGCAACCAACGGGCGAGCGGGCGAACGGACTCCGGAATACTGAGGGCCGAGACAAGCTCGAGTCTTTGACCCCGGCGACGATGTATGTACCACGACGACGACGACGGCGACGGCGACGTTATCCTGAGCCTGTGCGCCGAGTCCGCCGCCGACACACCGGTATCCCCGACAAAAACACTGTCTCTCATACACCTATTTACCGCCGCGATAACAACCTTGACCGAGCCTCGTTCTGCCAGCCGCTTGCATTAGCCGGTTCCCGCACTTGATCCTTGTTGATTAAGCTGTTCACTTAAACAGCGCTTAGACCTCGCGGCTCGCTCTCGGTATACTTTGCCGGTGTTTACTCCTCGCTCAGTTCTTTGGATTAATAGTTGAGTGATTGTTGGCGTGCTGCGTTAACAATGTCTTTAGAAATGATAAGTTAACAAATTCTTGACGGCGGACCGTGACATTTTCCTTCAACTGTCAATTATGCAAAAAACATTTTATCCAGAAATTTAAAAAATGATTTTGTATGGTACTTTATGGAGAAATTCAAAATGTAATTTTGTGTCATTTAAAAAATGATTTTGGCACTAAACAATTTAGAAATATGGATCGTACATTCAACTGGACCACATATGTATAAGTATACGTCACATTTAATACCCACATGGGATACTAAAAGTCACAGTGACTCATGGAAATGTTCATACTCCCTAACACGTTAGGAATGCGCAAAGGAAAGGAGCAGTTTCCACTCTCACTTTGTTGCGATACATTTGCCCGCACTGCGATATACATATCCCCTTCCATCGCCGGGGAACCGGGCCCGTCTAATTGTCAAGTGCACACGTAGTGACGCATGACAGTGTCAGGCGCACGTGAGCGAATGTCTCGCTGTCAGTAACGGTATCCTCTCTCAACAACCTTCCACGCTGTGCACTTTAATTTGTTAATGCGTCTGCGTCACTTTCCCAATAGAAACTAGTACAATCACAATACATAAACCACTGCGTATTCACTAAATAATAAAAAAGTAATTCCTTTACTGTACGAATTGAAAGGTACTAATTAAAAAATCTGCGCGAGGTTTAGCGATTTTCACTCGGGCTGATGACTAAGGTTAACGCGATCGGCCGGAAAAGCGCGCCGGGTCGCAAGGAGTGAGCGACCGGAGCACCACTGGCTGGAGCATTAACATCATCATCAGCATCAACCTCGTCGACACCACCATCACCACCACCACCACGCGCCCAGCCACTAGGACTAACAGAGCCACCACTATCAGCGCCGGCAGAGGAAAGCTGCCACCAGCTGCGGTACCCTAATGCCACAGGAGCGAGCGCAAGACTTTCACGCGGCCACGACTCCCCGGTGAACCGTGCTCCAATGTAAACACCGATAATTCGTACTTCCACATCGAGCCCGACGCACACGGCACAGCAGCTTGCGCCAACTGTCACGTACAGGCATATCCACCTATATGCAGGGTGATGACTCTCCCTTGGAGTCTGCCCTGTCGTACCCCCCTTCCAGACATGTATATTAATTTTATTATGTATGGAATATAATATTATCGCTGACATCCTTATTTATCTGTTGGCCTGACGTCAAATAACTATTAATTGAAACCCGAAAGATAAAACGATTATTTAATAACATTAATCGATACACTCTACATAATCTATATTAAATATTTTCGGCATTCAATAGAAAAAATCTCCCAGGAAGAGTTAGGAAACATTCCTGTATAATTAAAATTATTTTATACACCAACGTACTTTCTACTTTAACTCGCATTGATTTTTTTACACAATAAAACAGTTAGATCACATTTTTCATTGTTCGTATTATTGTTTGCATGAGTTGCTAAACAACGATTAATACAGGCTTTTGTAATAAGTTGCAGGCAAGTTAATATCGACATTGTTGATCAGTCTGTACACACATGGACGCGTAGAGCGAGGGAGATTCACCTTCGTTAAACGAAAGCTGTGGCATGCGCCGGGCGTGACGAGCTCTTTATACGAGCGCTTGCGGAAAGCTTCATGGCTCTCTTTTGCCGCCGGTTGATTTTATGGCGATTGTAAAATACTCGCCGAGGGGGACGCTCTCGCCATTGGCTGAATGATGCCGAGCTCAATCATCCACTCCATTGTCTGAGGGGAGAGTTTATTACTTTTCAGTGACGAAAATACTCGGGCCGCGTTGGTGTCGGGAAGACACCGGAGTTGGTTTTGTGGAGGAATGATTTATTGCTTAGATCTGCCATGCCAGATGTCGACTTCCCAAAATGAACATAAAAGCACTGGTTCAATTGTGATTTAATCGAAATGAGTTATAATAAAATCAGATTTTACGTAAATTAATATACTGTATTCTTCAAACTCTTAAGATATAGTTGTTTTCATGATTTAAAGCCCCAAATAACTAATAATAACATAATTAATTAAATATTATAGAAGAATTTTTATCTAAAGGAATATATTAGTACTACATCTTAAAAGCACAACGGCAAGATTTACTTATCAGCACGAAGACGTTCTAAGATAAAGTCTACACACGCAAACCAAATTGCGATAAACGCAATGTCAAAAATACACGTTCAAGACTGAAAGAGGTATGTTGCACTCGGCGCTGAATCACAGAGTCGAGATACGCCAAGTGCACATTTCGCACGTTCAGGCGGCCGCGGTTCCATTAGAAAAAAAGAAGAGGCGGGAAAAAGGGCGAAAGGGGGAAAGAGAGGGCGCGAGTGCGGAGGAGTCGGTGATGTTTATTAATAAACGTAGCTGCCGAGCCGATGCCGGCATATTCGTGTAAGGAAGCGAGCATGATCTTGTACAACGAGCTCGTACTCGCCCACGAAGGAAATACACTCGCTCGCGTGAAAATACTGCCCGGTTTACGAGCACTAAATTATATTAGGTCCAGCCAGCCGTGATACAACCCTAACAACCCTCTATCTAGATAGAGGGACGAATAGAAAAGCTTGGACAGAGTATCCTATTGCAATTAAAGGGGTATTTTCATTAAGCACTTTATTTATTAGAAATGTGTGATACGAACTGTTCCAGACAGTTGCGTAATTAAAATCCCGCCCAACTGTTAGTAAATGTTACAAACTATCGTAAATCAAGAAGATTGCACGGAAGAATACGTTGCAAAACGTTTTACGAGCTTTAAAGCTTGCCTCTGCTTTGTCGTAGGACATAATAAGGCCTAGTAGAAGCTGTAACGCTGCAAGACCCTCAAGACCTATTCACATAACACCCATCACTCTCTTAAACTTAGAACAATAACCATTGTGGAGTTGCCGTGTCATAAACCTTGCCACTATTACATGCCGCGTAACGGAAACCATCATTTTTTTACTTGGCAGATCTAAGAACTGACAGGAGTACTGTGTTGGGTGATTTTCCGTGTTGATGCAAGTATCTGAGATTTAACAGTGAAATCAGAATCGGAAATAGAATAATAAACATGTTTTAAAAGTATAAAAACACTTTTTTAAATTTCACTCGAAAAGGGAAGATAATCATTAAAGATGAAAGGCGCAGTTTGGGTAGAATGCACGCATAATATTGTTACGCTTCCCGACAGTCAGTGGCAATTAAATCAAAACGATCCGGCTGCGCTAATTGCTATGTGTCACGATTCATTACGATCCGGCTTTGAATATCCCCTTTTTCGAGTCTGGACGCGAGCGAACCCTATGTATGCTAGCAACCCTCTTCAAATGGCTTTCGGACTATGTATGTGTATATGTATATATATAGTGCTGCAACATAGTATTTTATATACCACACATCAGCTATTCTGCAACCACTCTGCGTAAAGTGAAGGGCGAACAAAAATTTGCGTAGCAGTAATATTGCATCGACTATTATTGCAATTTATAAAAAAACATCCGTGCGTACGATGGTAAATTTGTTACTTGACAAAAGTATTCACTTTATAAACATATTTATAACTAACCTTTACTGGACTTGTATTTCTAGGAAAACGGAGACGAGATAAATAAAGTACACAAGTGAAGTTTACATATTCCAAGGAACATTTGCCCCAATTTTGGAATTGATACAACCCTTTTCGCGGATACGAATGACTCCTTAGAAGTCCGATCATTGAACGATAAGCAAACGGTGCGGCTTTATTATACCAGTCCTCGGCCAGGAACAAATAAACTGATTAGAAATCCGGTCAAAAATAGCCCCGCACATTAATTCCTATCTCGATGGCGAGGATTATTTTCCGAGCCGCTTCCATTTTCGTTTGTTTATCGTCAAATCGACGTACGCGCGCACGCGCGCGCGGTGCTCGGGCAAAGCCGCAAGCGGATGCGAGCGTACGTGGGTGTGTGGTTGCGTGTATGCCAAACGCGAGTCGTAAAAACAGCCGGCGATACACACACACACACACACACACATTTATGTAGATACGCCTTGAGTTATCCGCTTTTCCAGCCGCTTCCTGCTCGTCGAGCACGAAGAACGTGCCAATTACAGGCAAAAATTAACGTTCCGCGGAAAAAGACAAGATTCTCAGGAAGCGCGCGCGCGATTCTTACCGGGAAAAAATTGGCAGCTGCAATTGCACTGGCGTATGTGGAGCAGCGTGAGTGTTAACGCGTCCGGAAACCGATTGGCCTGCCCACGATAATACCAGCTGACGCAAAAATAATCAGACCGCTCGATTTAGCGCTACTAACCTAGAAATAAAGGGATTCTCACTCATAACAGTCTGCGTAATGGCCGGCCTCGTTTTCCCGAGACAGAGTTCGATTTTTAATTCGTATTAATTTTCCAATACTATATGCATTTATATCCACGATTAAACATCCTTTTTCTTCTACATCGGCATTTAGTGGCAGAGCCAAAAAATGTACTGGAGCAGATGGCAGTGAGCTGATCCAATTAATCCTGAATAAGGATCGGTGAGAATGCCCTGCGCGTTAAACCGTGCGGATTAACGCGTCGACAGAGGCCGCACACAAATTCATCGTCGAAATGCACTGGGCGTGGAAACGCGCCATGCGCCATTAAAAGCGACCAGGCGAAATCGGCGTTCTCGGGCGCGCACAATCGTCTGTTCGACCAACGTGATTCGTCCAAATAGAAGCCGGCGAGTTATTCGCGTTGGCTCGGTGTCGGTGCGCTATCTGGAATCGGTAAGATTAAGCCTTTGGCCGAGGATAGCGCGCAAACGAGTTCGTGAGTCACATAGCGGCTGCCCGCTCTCCTGCCGGAAGAGCATACGCGCTATTCGAGACTTTTTGCCCCCGGCGAGCTTCCTGTGCTCGCCTGATCGATCCTATTAACTAAGAACTGTCGGCGAGCTGACCCGGCTAAAGCCGGAATCACACGCTTTATTGACGCATCCGTTTCGAACCCGTGTCATATGTCTGAAACGAACAACTCTTCCGATTTCTTCGACTTCTCAAACGTTTTCCAACTCAGGCAGATTCGCTATACTGTAATTGAACAGTTCCAACCATAAAACCAAAATTCTACACAGACTCAGTAGGTCAAGAAAAATAATTCTACTGAAATATCGATATTTACGAGATTTTCTGAAGAAAATCGGAAAAATATCATTAATACATTAATATAATAACGGCGGTCTCTAAACCACTAATTCTTTACAGAATATTAATTGCTAATCCTCTACAGGAGAGTAGAGAAAACATAAAAAGATCTCAATTTTGTGAATGGATATTTTTTCAAATGATTACTTCCAACGTAAAATCCTGGAGAGAGATCAGGCCTCGATTGTGGTACCTGCTATACCTTGTTCCTCGATGGTAACCTGCACTTTCGTGATTTATCAGGGTACAAACACGACCCGGTGTCCCACGAGCTCGGCCGAGCCTACGAAGCCAACGTTTCCGCAAAGTGATAGGTGGTTTGGGCTGGAGAACCGGTTAGATTGGAAGTCGTGTCGTATAATATGCTACCGACTGGTAGCTGATTAGGACAATATATCACCTGGCGCTGAAAAGAGAGCACAGTCTCCACAGAGTTGCATTCGAGCTATCCAGGATTAACCGTACAACTATAACCATAAATATCTAGGCGTGTACAGGGTCTAAACCATCACTTATCATTAATTTCACCCTTCAACTAAAAAAGCACCCTTTCCACGACGCACCTTGAACATTGCACAGGTCCTTAAACACATTCTAATTACCAAAAAGGAACAAGGAATATTCAAATAATTATAACATAAAGTACCTTATTTCTCTGAATAAAGTGTTCACAGCGTTTTCTCGTTACCCATAAATCTCCGACGGTCTCGCGATGAAAAAACCTTTACAAGCCATATTGCAAAGGGATCGTCCCGGAACAAGCAGAGCGAGCGACGAGCACAATCACAAAGACAGTAATTATTATGCCACTCTTTTCCCATCTCTCGCGCCGATAGATTCGCGACTAAAGCCCGACTCACTCGTTTGTGGGGAAAATGGTCGTCAAAGAGTATGATTGCGAGCGAGCGAAAGCTGCGGAAAGCGAGTCTCGACGGCGGAGGGTGTGCTTTGATTAGGCGGGAAGAGAGAACCGACGAGATTCCCCCCCCCCCCCTTGACGAACTGGGTGATAAAGTATGCAGCGGGATTCAGACTACAAAGGCGTTGGCCATACTTTTCTTCGGTTCTCTTGAAAGTTCCGTCTGCGTTTCCATAAGTCTCTTATGAAGCAAGCTCACCTCAAAACTAGTGTCCTGTTCATTCGAATGAATTGAACCAAAGTAAAATCAGCTTTGACCGAATAAATTACTTAACATTATACAAATTTAATCAAGACCATTTGCACATATTTGCAAATTTTCCACTTAGCTACTTATTATGCACAAGTTAGGTTTCTTTCTTTTTATATCAGCTAGACAAATTGTTTAATATGTGTTAAAGGTTGTATGTGGCATCTTTAATGGTAACAACATTGTTAACTTGTACTGTCTTATCCAAGTCAAAGTCTACCTGTTAACGACAGCCAAACTTGTGACGCGGCAGGTCAAGCGCACGCAACACTGCCGTGTCTTATTTGGCAGTAGTGTAAAGGCCCCCAAAAATAACGGTGCCGCCTCCGAACTACTCTCGCTGTAAGCTTATTCAGAAGACGCTAATTACACGCGAGGCGGCCGCACGCGTAAGACACGAAGCCTGGGTTATTACTGTTAATTAATGGCATTTAATTAGGGCGTGCACCGTTCTGACAGGGGTCACGCTATTCTCAGGATACGTGTACTCCGCGAGACCTCGCGCCTGCATCTTCTTCGTTCCACCGGCGCGTTTTCACCAGAGTCACTTTTTCTTCCGGGTTTCCCCTGGTGGAAAGTCTTGAGCGAGGTCGCATTATCGCCTCATTAGACGAGAGAATTCCCGGTGCGATAAGCAACCAGACAAGGTCGATCGATCTTGCATTTCTCGGTACACAAATGCAGTTGCGATCCGCCGCGCACCACTCGAGTGGCTTCCTGTGCCTTATTAACAGAGGAATGCTTTCCGGCTCCCAAGTAGAGCTGGAGAAAAATGTTTCGTGTACTTTAGTGTTTGACAGGCTGGGAGTCATTCTTTTTCGTCGCGGAAGCAGTGTTCCCGAAAAAACTCAGGATGCGTTAAGTCAAACTACATGAACGCTTCGAGACATTAATTGCATATTATTTTCAATATTTGAAAAGATAAACATAGCTCGCGAAGGTTTTATTTTAGTTTTAGTAGATTATTAATTTGTAGAAATTAAACTGGTTATTTTTATTCCCTAAATAACTGTTCTCGAAAACAAGATTAGATAGTAGACTACAACAAGTAGAGTACAGCATTAATTATCGCAATTAAAAAGTAAACAAAAGAAGAAAAGTGAAAAATACAGAATAAACACATGATCCATTAGTAATCAATTGGAATCCACGGCGAGAGAAGATTCAGTGGACGAACTAATGAGGAAAAAATGTAATTATCTGCTAGAGAGAGTGGTTCTGGTACTAATGATCGAGGCATGCCAATGGAGGGGTGATTGTAGGTGGTGGAAGGTGGTTTCTGGGCAGATGGTCCTGCAGTGAGGGTGTCTCTCGAGATACAAGGGTTCGACATTAAACCGAGCCGGCCGATGTCGAAGGGTCCAGTTCCACTGAACCGAACGCTCCGCCGACAAAGCGAGCAAACATCTCCAACTTCCTTCCTATGATATAGCTCGGGTACACCAAGCTACATAAACGCACGCCAGCCAATTTGCATCGCAAATTTCTCCTCGAAACGTAGACCGGGATTATTGCGCCGTTGCCACACCCGTTTGCGCTATTGGATGGGAAACATCATTTCCCATGCTGCAATTTGAGGTCCGAGTACCTCAGCTTGTACGACGAGAAACGTTGAACGAGACACGCGGAAGATAAGCTGTATCTTAAATTTCGTGCTGTCCAGTCAAAACCTGATAAAAGTTCGCTATTTTTTATTTCGTACTCCTCAGCCAAGAGCTAATAAAAGATCGTACTTGAAATTTGTTACTACTCTCAGTCAAAAGTTAAGATAGGCTCATATATTCTGCAAGATATTCTATGGTTAAAGCTGTGTCGATGCATAAAAAGTTTTCTGATGTATTATACCTGCTTGTACATTTATTAACTTTACCCGCAACCAATAAATGTACTCAATAACGGTAGAATTTCCTCTGGCTTTATTGCCAATACTAATAAATATGAATCTTTCGAGAGCTATCCGTTACTGAAATCAAGATCTTTGTTTCAAGAATAACGGTCTGAACATTTAACCACCACATTAACAACTTCTGGTGGTTCCAGAATGACAGTAGAATAGATAACAATTTAACATTAATAGCTCGCCACGAAAGTGTTTCCGTTCTTAGCTTGTGAGAACGGAAGGAGAATTCTTTAAAATACAGGATACCTTACTAAGTTATGTGAAAACCCGTTCAGGCATACGTGAGAGGCTTGTAAACCTCAATTCCCCAGTCCAGTAACTTCTCGAACTAGTACAGAACTACTCGCTTGAGTTTGGAGTAACTATTAACATGCCAATCTGCAACCGGGCCAAATATACATGTACTTCCAAGATTCCACAGTTTCAAATTAAATGCTAACAGTTTACAATAATAGTAAATATCTAATAGAGTGAATGCGGCTTAACTGCCGGTAAATCTAAGGTTCTAACACAATATTCGGACCACATGCGACGTCTGCCGAATGGCAAAGGTTGATCCAATTCCAATTGAGAGAATACCATCCTGCAATATTAAAGCAATATTCTGGTCAAATAGATGCCAAACTAAGAGACCGGCGCATCGCTAGAATAGAGCAGACAGCTAATAAGTCCATTTGAATACCAGCTTAGAATGCCAATTAGTTACATAAAAGCACGCAACATGTCTTCGAGCCCGTATGAAATAGGAGCTTCCAGCCGCAAACGGCTGATTATTTGTCGACAACCGCACATCTGTCACATCATTCCCTTAAATACGTAAGCTTTAAAAGCGACTGCCAAGTAGATCCGCAGGTTATTTCGCGACCTGTCATCGACCGTGCCGGAGCGTACGAATCGCAGAATCAAACATGAACTACGCCAAGCAGTCGCTATGTGTCACAATTCTCCTCCTCGTTGCGATGAAGCCAGTGAACAGTGTAAGACCTCGCTCTGGATATTAATTAACACATTGTTGATCGGTAATTTAATCGAGAAACTTTCTCGTGTTATTAGCTATTTCCAGGATTAAACAGTAAAAACATCAAAATATAGAAATAAATTTTAATATCTAATATCTATTAAATTTAATCTCTGCCCAGCAATGAAATGCAAGACAATGTGCTAATGTCAGAAGCAGAAAGCGGGTTTTACTCAAAGCTTTGATAAACCGTAGGCGCTGTCAAAGGAACAAATGGAGAAGGCTGCGAACACCATGCGGACCAACTGTGTGCAGAAAGTGGGCGCGGACATGTGTAAGTTTGCACACTGTGTAATATCTAATTCCCATATCATTTGAATTAATATTCAACCGAGACAATTCAAGAGATTAATGATTTAAGTTCTCGACAGCTTTGGTGGAGGGGATTCGGAGAGGGGAATTCTCCGATGATCCGACTGTCAAGTGCTACGTTCATTGTGTGCTGAAACTTATCCGTACGGTATGGACAATTCATTTTGCCTGGATGGAATAATATTACGATTTTCATACAAACTAAAATCAACAAAATCGATACACACATAAACGCCAAATATATGTACATATATCACTTTGATTTGTTGTATCATATCAAATGTTTATGATTCAGTTTAAAAACGGTGGAATCGACCTCGACATGGTGCTGAAGCAAGTCGATATGATGATGCCGGCCGAAATCCAGGATCGCGTGAAGACTGCGGCAAGGAACTGCGCATCAGAACGTAAAGTTTCTTGATCAAGTTGAGACCTTGTGACCTGTTTTATAGAAATATTTCAGTATTCAAAAATAATGTTACGTTTGTTTTAGCTCCCCAGTCAAACCCTTGCGATACAGCATACTCATACGTTAAGTGCAACCACGGAGCCGATCCCGAAGTCTTCTTCTTCCCGTAATTGCAGACTGCTAACCGGAAAGTGATTTACGGCCGGCGATACAGGATTGCAATTAGGAAGCAATTAAATTAGATTACTTTGTAACGCCAGGTGTAAGATAATAGTATACTGTCGTAGGTCTGTTTGTTGCAGAATCGATCAATAAAGAGATTAAGTTTGATCATGTACTTGTTTGAACGCTTTCGACATAATTGCACTTGTACTCATTAATCCGAATTAAATAAAACTGAATCATACTTTTGCTCTTCGAGCAACTATCCAACTCGTTTGTTGTTTCCTCAAGCGTTACTTTTACCCTACAATCTTCCAGAACAGCTCGTTTTCTGTCAAGCTATTCTACGCCGCTCGTTCTCCACGAATTTGAGGTTTGTTCATCAAGCACCGGGTCAACGAGGGGGTGTCACGATTAATGATGGCTTCCCCCGGCATTGCGTAATGATCGGAACCGCGCGAGCTAAGAGTAGTAGGGCGTTGCAAAACCCCGCACACGCGAGCTCTTCTCAAACTGACACCCAGCCGACCTCACGAACGGCGCGGCGCCCAAATGAAATGTTCGCAGGGCGGAGGCGCAATTTAATTGCACGGCAATTGGTGTCGGGGCGGACGCGCGTCTGCTGCTCAAAGCAAAAATTGTGCGTTCTCCTTCTGCCGGCGGCGGCGGCAGCCCCCTATAAAAGAGTCCGGAGCGACCACTTCCTGTCCGCTTTTCGACCGGGGAACGAGAAACTCTCTTTTTCCAGCCATACATCTCGCTGGACTCCAGGACAGAAGGGAGATTCTCTGAATACACGGAGACCGATCTACAATGAGGAACGCTTGCCTCCCAATTCTCGTGGCGCTGCTCCTCGTCGCCGCGCCATACCAGGATGCCGAGGGTGTGAGTTACTCGACAGTTCTTTTAAACTGTGCTTGTTATTGTGGGGAATTTTTATAAAAGATATCTGCTGATGTATAGTTAAAGAATTGGTAAAATCTGTACGGTAATTTCAGAGATTACCTTTTTCACCCAACACAAATACCTTGTGCCTTTAGATATTAGTAGAAATTTAGTCTTGAGGGAGTTTTAAGTCACAGACAATCCAATGAACTAATTGACAAAGTTCCCTGACAAGATATATAGAATAAACATCGTAACTGCACTATTGGTCCATGTTTAGAAAAAAATGGGACTCGAAGAGGCACGAGCGGCATTGGTGAGCTTGAGGAAAGTCTGCATGGAGCATGTGGGCGCTCCCGCAGGTATTGAAATTGAATTGTACACCAAATTTTGAATAAATTATAATCCAATAAAAGTTACTAATGGTTGAAAATCTTCCAATTCTCTCCACGCACATCCCCACCTGCTAATCACTGACACTAATGAATTTGTTTAGCTCTCGTGGAACAGGCCCGAGAAGCCGCGGAATATCCGAATGATCGAAAACTCCAGTGTTACAACAAGTGCATTCTCACGATGACGAAAGCCGTAAGTACAAGCTCGTCCCACCCAACTTAATATCGAAATTAAAATGCACACTTCTTCACGCCAAGCAAATCTATCCTGGCACTCAATAATTACAAATACAACAATTGTTGCAAAAAGTGCCTTGCCATAGCAATCAGTCAACAGTCGAGTAATAATTGCCGCGCTTCCCAGTGACAAACAATCGGGCTCTGAAATAGCGTTATACAATAATAGGTGTCAGATTGAGACGGTGAGTCAGCGGGTTTCCTCGAGGTAGAATCGTAGCTTCAATCCATCACCGTTCGCGATTCGGTTATTGCTTGGAATCCAATAATCCGGCGGCAGCAGCGGCCGCGCTATCCTTTACCTCGGCCAAACGAGACGAGCCGTCTGTTTCAGATGAAGGACGACAAACTGCGGGAGAAGGTGATGCTCAACCAGGTCGATCTCATGCTTGTAGACGAAGTCGTGCCGGGGATTAAGGTTATCATTTCCAAATGCGTGAAAGAAGGTATGAAATTTGATTTCTCTACATTGGGTCACGGCTGACTGATGCAATAAAAGTTACTCCTTTCCTAAGACGAATTCGATGATAAAGTAATGCTGAGACTCACGAAACCAAGACTAGTAAACATGGTAGATTTAAATTGTGGGATAAACACAAACTAGAAATTGCATTCGATACAAGGTGTTGGTGAAATGGAAAGTGATTTCAAATCAACTTGGCAAATGAAGAAAGGGGAAAACTGAAATTGTGTCATCCAAAATTCGATACTTTGAATACCATAAAATGTTTTAATACATCGTTCAATCTCTGTTGGCAGTGACGAGCACAGATGGCTGCGAGGCCGCGTGGCAATTCATCAAGTGCTACATAGAGACAGAGAACGGCAAAGAGCTGATGATTTTCTGAAACCCATTACACCGAGCAAAAAACACGAACCACTGGGTAGTCGATCGTTTTACGATTCCCAGCCAATACCTAGTTCTAACATTCTACACTCTCAAGTTCGAACTAATTTGCGAATCAAGGGTATTTCCTCTTAGTTGCGTCACCACGAGGATTCCGATCGATTTGCCGAATATGTTAAGTCTGCCTTTAATGAATGAATAAAGCATTATTAGAGCCCCAAAAGGAAGAAGCGAAAGCAACTTTTCTTTAAAGCAACCTTTTGGAACAAATTCCCAAATCCCTTGAGAAATAAAGTTTAAATTTACGCTAAGTTAAATTAAGTTTACATTAAAAAAAAAAACAGAGAATTCACATCTTCGGCACTTACAGCGATCTAGCTGCGACCTTGCTCGCAGCCGACACTTGTTCGTCATTATTAAATCGTTGCACAATTCCTGCTCAACATTCTCGGCGTACCTTGCCGGGGCATCCCGATTGGCGCGCTTTTTATGTGGAGAAGCCAAGCAGAGCCGGCCGGTATCATAACGCCGCTGACAATATCTACAATAACAATCACGTGCGCGCTAGCACCGGATAATTGCCGTCCGCCGGCTGTTTCTTCTGCGCATGGAGCGTCTATTTCGCTCCTCTCGCCAATCTCGCAAATTCCCGCAATTTTTACCAGTCATCTCGCTGGCCATTGTTTACACACACCCTCAGACGAATGTTGCTGTAAATGTGACAACGAGTAAAATGAAAATAATTTCTTGCCAGAAACCCGAAATGCCGTCGACTATATGTATGTGTCAAACAGCAAAAAGTATATAGATTGAGGATATTTATGCAAATAAAGCGGAATTGTAAAAAAAACCTTTGTTCCACTCACCGCATATAACTTTTGACCCCGCAGTCTAGCAATCATCATGAAATGACTTGACTCAATTATCACAGAACATTCTTCATGTTTTCACTGATATCAATTTTACACATTTTTTTCAAGATTGTGTTGCAAAAGTAATGCAAAGCTTGCCTGCAAGCAGTGCAAATGCAAAGACCAAATGTTTACGCGCACCGGCTCATTGTTTATAAACAAGTTGGAAGAACTAGACCAGGGTGCAGCGGGCCTGAACGAATCCGATAAGGTGCAGCCGATATGCTACGCTTAGCAAGCGATTTGTCTAAGAAAATCGGAGCAGCCGGCGAGCGTTATCTCGAGCCAGTACGAACGAACCCAGTGGAAGGTCGGAGTTACCGGCTTTTTACCGATTTACTCTCACTCTGCATCCGAACGACCACAAACAAAGAAGCCTCTGTTCCCTCTGCCCTCGAGAGATTAGAATTTCGCAACTTAACTTAGTCCCCGCGCTATGTTCCGTTATGTAACTCGTCTAACGCCACTTGTTCATCTCCCTTTTCCCGGACGTGCGAGGGGAAGCTTCCGACAACCGCCAGCTGTGATTCCGTTTAGTTGAACCAGATGCGAACAATAGATTTTCTGTCGATTGGGAGTCGGGGACAGATGACACTCTGCTAAATCAGTTTGCACTTTGGTGAATGGCGGACGAGGCTTTGTTTTCACTCGCCAATGAACAGTCGACTAGTGTGCGGATTCTCACAGACTGATGTAATTAATGCGATTTTAATAGTGCTAATATTTTCAGTGATTCTTATACAATGGAAATCTTTGCAGACAAAGCCTTTTGTTGATGCACCACGCATTCGCCAGCAAACCTCAAAATGCGTACATTTAATTTTTAATATTGATCCAAGACTAACTAGTTTACCAATGGCATGTCCATATGCTTAAAATGAGCACGTTTTGCATCAAGTTTGAAAGTGCGTTATTCCATCAAAAGTGTCTCATTAACAAGTTACGCCACTCGAGCAACCGCAGTAGAATTAACCTGCATCGAATTACTCGGACCGTTAAGTGCCAATAAACCCACTTAGCGCGCGAATCTTGCGTAGAAATTCGCCCGCAACAAAACACCCCGGCAAGTATAGCGTCGCACAGAATGTAACGCAAGCGCACGCACCGAAACAAAATATGTAAAAATCAAGCGGAGTCAGAAGGGGCCGAACGAATTATGACCAATGTTTCATCTTTTCCTTGGCAAGAGTTCTTCGGGACTTTTCCAAATCCAGCAGTGTGCATTGGATTCCAATTAGCTTCTTATTACGTAAATCAGATAAGGCGGAACAATTATTCCTCTACCACGGCGTGCCGCCTTCCGATTGAGCATTAGGCGGCTATATAAGTCTGCCGTCAAAAGATCGACACTCGTCAGTCTTGCGGTTCAACTTCCCACGAGACGACGAACTTCTTGCTTGCTCTTCGCCAGTGATACGTTTGGGAGATAACAGCCAAGATGAAGTACTTCGTGATCTTCAGCCTCTGCCTCGTGGCACTGGTAAGTAACCGCTGGCACTCCGATTACATTGGACTTGACACCGATTTTATTCCTCTGTTCATTCTCTGCGAATAGCACCATTCGATGTAATGTGCAAAGGCTTAATTAATAACCCTTTTAAATCTGTCCCTTGAATCCCTTTTGAATCAGCGTTTTGAATCTGTGTTTGCACTAATATGTTGCGAAATCCAGCCACGGCGTGTCATTCGAGGCTTTCTCACTTTTATTTGTCATAATCGTGTTCCTGACAGATTTTTGTAAGAACGGAATTTTTTATTAAGCACACATTGATCTTGGGAGTTACGAGCCTTGAGTGTCAAATTCGCTTAGTTTTAAATGCAATGACAATACGAAATCCATATACTTCAAAGAACTTGAAAGGAAATCATCAGCTATGTTTGAATGTAACGTTTAGGTTTCCGCCGATGCCGATGCCGACAGCGTTAAGAAAGATATGAAGGAGGCCGTCGATAAATGCAGTGAAGAAGCCGGAATCAGCTCAAGTAAGTAACATTAAAAAGAAAAGACTGTAAAGTATTTAAAGTCCCCAATCTTTGTGATTAACCCTATCTCGAAATTACACTGGCGCGACGGATAACTGCAAGCACCCAGCATTACGTAATACCTGAAGAAAATCAGGTTTACATAAAAATAACTTCATGCACAATTGTGGAATAAATAATATCCAGTTAAAGGGTAACTCGACTGCTGGAGCGGTTTTCCGAAATGTTCAGAAATACAATGACTAGTCAGTGAGTAGCCAAACTGGCTGATAAAAGCGTCGGTCGCAACTACATTCTAGCTGATTCGATAGTCTAGAGACAAAAGTTCATCAAAGGCTAAATGTAAAGAGGAAGTCGACCCTAACGGTGCGTTACATGCGCGAGATTAGTCGAACGCTAAGTAGGTCATCGAGCTTCGCAATGAATCTGATAATTTTTGGGACTGCCTGTATGTGTATACATGTGCAAACATAAATAAATATAAGACGTTTCATCGATACAGGCCAGCTGGATGAGTGGAAAAAGAATAAGGAGTCAGCAACCGATGAAGATAAGAAGAAGATGGGATGCTTGTCTGCCTGCGTCTTGAAGAAGCTCAGCTTGGTAAGAGCTTTTCAGAATACACAACACAGAATTATTCTATCAACAGAGACAAATAAGCAAACAAGAATATAAAAATAGATTATTAAAAATGCAACTAGAAACGAATAAATAATTTTTCGAATAAAAACACTGTTTTCGGGTTTTGAGCAAAGAGTGATTCAACGGGTTTGGTAATTTCTGACTGAAAAAACTGATAATCAATCGCAGATGGAAGGAACCGAGTTGAAAGTGGACACGATGAAGGAAAAGGCTGAAGCACTGCACATGGAAGATGCTGAGAGGAAGGAGCAGATGGTGAAAGCCATCGACACATGCAACACCAACGGTAATAAATATCACAAACCATTGCTATTATCATCGAAAACTGAATAATACATGAAATACTAAGCGATCGAATAAGAAATAATAAGAAACGACAATAGCTGTGCCTCGCAACATTGCGGTCTCTGGCGATAGTTTTATTGGAAATCGATAATTGGTAAATTATTTAAGGCCCAGATCCGAGCTATCCTGTTCTTGGGAGCAGCGTCGTCCAATAAAAAATCATGAGTCAAAAGAACGGAACATCTGATTGGATGACGATACGCTTGGATTAGCTCTGACCTAGATCACAATATAGAAACAGTGTATTTCAATCGATCTTTTTAATAACTGTTGCAGTAAGTGGAGAAACGGAGGAATGCGGCAAAGCAGGAAAGTTCTTGCACTGCTTGTTCCAAAGCCACAAGCACGAGCATGACAGCCATGAGCATGCCGCTTGAGAATAAGGATGTATCCTACGATTTGTGGGTCGAACAAACATTTTGACCTGAATTTGTATTGTTGTTTTATGTAAATATACGCATACAAGAACCTACATGTATTTAGCATTTCGCCATTATTGCCTACATTGGATTTTCCTTTCCTTCATTAGCACGTTGAATTTTACCTTAACTAAACACACACAGTGGCTCAGGAGGACTTATTCCTGTCACGAACTGACAAGATTCGACGACTGCATCGCTTTATATGTATCCCGATTAACCTGATTTTCATACCGGGCGTGTTCTCCTATTCCATTAAACATATGACTCTTCGCAGTAATTATGCTAAAACTCTTGTCAGATCGAGATAAGTAAATCACGCAGCGGAAAATCTGAGGCATCAATAATTGTAACGATGCATTAATGAAGCTTCGCAACAGCACGTGACTGATCAACCACGAGTTTGTGCAGCTCTGTGTAAGTTCCACTCGAATTAAAAAGAAGGACCTGTTTTTCCGGGAGGAAAACAGATCAGCAAAAACAATCGAATTGCAAAAAAGCATGCAAATTGCAAACGTGTCTCGCACAGGACTATTTTAATTTCACTGTCGCTTGTACGTTGCTTTTATTTCATTTTTGTGGATAAAATGCGTAAGCATTGCGTTCCGGCGCACAAACTAATAATTAAAACTTTCCCCACCAGCATCTCGTTTGTATCTTGCCCTACGACTGCTGTTAGTTAATATTTGCGATGCAAATCATCGAGATGCAAGGTTGAAGATCGATTGTAATTTAATGTCGCCGCAAAAACAGTTCCTCCTCCTAGCCATACTTTCCTTATATAAAGTGTCAAGGGAATCTATGATGTCAACTAACAGGCTGCTGGATCGATCTTTGGGGATCGAATGAACTGAGTATAAATATCGCGCGCTAAGGAGCACCTGGCATTAGTGATCGAACGTTTCTGCTGCGAAACGATATCCCGCACTGTGGTCTCCAATACTGTGCTCTAATACATATCACTGCAAGATGAAGTCTCTCGCGGTCCTGTTCTCTGTAGGCCTAATCGCTGTAAGTCCGACAAGAATCCTCATTTCACATCCTTTGGGAAGGGATTTCGCCAGTTTGCTTTTAGTGAAGTTTTTTTCGTTAAAGGAACTTGTGACCCGTATTATTTCAGCTGCAACGCAGTGTACATTCGAGGCGTTAGGTTTTTTCAATCCAACTTAAATATTATTTTAATCAACAGCTTAACTTAATAAACTAACCAAATAAATACTTAGTTATAATTTTATAATTTGGAGTATAATTTGGAGTAGCGTGAAAGAGTAATTGAAATCGAATACAATTTTCAGGTGTCTTCTTATGGAGCGATGCTACCCGATCCATATCTCCAGCAGTACAGAACTACATTCGGCAAATGCCTCAAAACAGACGTCTCTGGAGATGGTACGAATCTTTATGCTACCAACACAAAAATTCTAATGTTAAAATGATGAATGAGTTGCCCTAGACTAAGCTGCTAACGTACAATATGTCAATTGCAGGCGGCGTGGCAAAGCTGCGTGAAATGATAGGCGACTTGAAATCCGATCGCGAACTGGGTTGCCTAATAGCATGCGTAATGAAGGAGACGAAAATTGTAAGTTACCATGAAATATATGCTCGCGACGGCTGCAGTTTAATTTAATAAATCATATGCGTGATATCTCTACAATATCCAATATAAATATTTGTTATATAAAATCTAATTACACCAGGAATTCCATTTTCGACTTTCTCAAGTTGATAAAATCCCAATTTATGGCGAATGATTCAAATATTTTACTACACAGTTAAAGAATTTTTGTATTTCTACTGACTTCAGAATTTCCTGGCTATTAGCACGAATTTTCTTGCAATGTTTCTCAGCTAAATAATTCCGAGTTCATGATGGACCTGGTCAAGAAACAAATCGAGACTGTTCACGGTGATGAACCGAAGGCGATGGAGAAATTGAAGAAGGCTGCAGACGAGTGCCACCAAGCAAGTAAGTGAAATTCAAAATTCATCAAAGTATGTTGATATTAACGCTGCTTTTATGCAACGTACTTTAGTCAAGTCGTTCAGTAGCTTAAGAACCTGTTCTCTTTTTGCTGTGCAGACAAAAATATTACGGATGAGTGCGACATGGCGTTCGCCTTCACGGAATGCTACCTGAAACAGTATCAGTAAACGACACAATTGTTCTGCATTTGTTAAAGCCATGTACAATGGTGTACGAAGAAATTCAACATTTGACGAAATAAAATCCGGATGCAATCAATACATGTGTGTATACACAGATATTACAACCTAATAAAGAGTTGTCCGTCCCTTTTACTTCATTGGTTATAATGTACTCCAAAAAAACATTGAACCGTAAAAATGGAGACTTAAGAATTTAATAAACACAAGACCTTGAAATATCTGACAACTCACAACAATCAACCAGCACCGAAAACATAGTGTTTAATGAGTTTGGTCAGCGCGAATAGCAGAGTACGTCAAGTGGATGATGACTTAAGCTCTCCCTAGAACACTAGAATCATAAATCCTCGACGCGGCTCTATCATTTGCATGGCAGTGTGACAATTCGAAGCACAAACGATCACTTCTCGCCACGAAGTTGACAGAAATTTACGGCCAGCGGTCCTTGCAGCGAGGGTCTTTCGGAAGGCGTTCAAGATGGCTTACGTAAATCATGTAAGTCCAGGTATTACCTCGTTTCCTGCTGTATCCTGTCGGGACACGGTCGCTCTTCCTCCCGGCATTCAGCCGGGGGCCGATGCAGCTTATAAATATCGAGCCAGGGAATAGGGACGCATCATTTCCACATAGGAAATTCGCCGAAGAGCCATCTGCAGATCAGTGAATTCTAAAAAAGTGTGTCAACCAGCCTGATAATGAAGTCCCTGACTGTCTTTGCGCTTGTTCTTGCGACCGCCGTGAGTATCAACAAGATTTTAATAATTAAACCCCTGTGCTTTAATAAAGGAGAGAAATATTTATTGCAGAAGTTCGAAAGTAATGAAATAAAAGTGTTAAAGAATTCGAATTTAAAAAGCTATAGTTTATCACAATTCGAATTTCATCAATTTTGTAAAACTAACACGTGAAAACGATCAATTTTTACATAAATGATTTTACACATTTCTCTGTTTTTTGGTCATAATCATTAATCACAGTTTCAAACGCTGATTACTTTCAGACGCTGATTCAAGCGGAAGAAAATCTCATGGAAAATTATTTGAAATACTTGATGCCATACGTAGAGCCATGTGCCCAGGAGCAGCAAATGTCAAATGGTAAGAGTGAAACCTTCTCTGGAAACCTCGTAGAATCTCATAAAACCACCAACGACATTTTTAAAAATTGGTATGATCTGCATTAATTGCTCCATTAATTACTTACTCCAACTCTTTCGATTAGCTGAAGCTACTAACATCCAGATGGTACCGAAAGAAGCTGACATGGAGAAGCTTGCTTGCCTCAGATCGTGTGTTATGAGGAAAATGGGATCGGTGAGTGACTATCCAACTAATCGAAGACACACCTTTGAGAGTTCCTTTCAAACATTCACTAAATTACCAGCCCCATTAAAAAGTTGACTCAATAATCAATGATCACCGAAGCAGTTGTATGTACTTTCGACAAGAAACTAATTCTCAAATCTTTACCCATGACAGTTGGTAGACAACAAGGTCCAGTTGAGTGTTGTCAACACCATGATCGACACGGTGCATGCAGGCATGCCGGACGATATCCCGCGAGTGAAGCAGATCGCCAACGACTGCGTTGCGGATGGTAAGCGAATCAATCTAATACCGACGGGAGTCGCTGCCGCGGCTGGTTAAAGCAACACTTGTGCGCTTAATGAACAATCGTCCTCTCCTCTGCTTCAGCGGAGAGCCAGGGCTCCGAGTGCCAGATCGGCATGAAATACGCCGACTGCTACATCGGCAAACTCATGGGCGTCAACTAATAGAGAGAGAAGAGTACGAAGCACAGGGCTGCCTTTACAGCGCTGCTCGTGGGAGCTCCTTGAATTATTAGGCACGCATTGGGAATTTTTTATTGTTTGAACAATTGTTATTCCGCAAAAAATGTTCGACCAACTTTTTTGTTAACAAACTATACTTTTTGTTTCGACCAATAAATAGTCAAATAGAGAGTGTCAAATATGTGTCTGGCCTTGCAAGAACAAAAGTTCCTATTGATGATTTTAGTTTAAAAATTGCGGAAAAGTTGGAATTATATATTTTCGGTATTTAATTCAGGAAATATATTACCTAGAAAATGCTGGGATACTTGGAGTTTTTAATTAATACCCCACATGCCACTGAAAAAGAGTCATAAGGTATACTAAAGTAAACCTGTTGAAACAATTTGATCAGTTAACAATAATATAAATCTTGCTCAATTCTTCATGCGTCTAAATCTTTTGATGAACGTTTCCCTAGCAGACCGATGATGCTCGAGACAGACTCGTCTGGCTGGGGAGTATCGGTACTTACACGAACACCGTCTTTACCTTATGAATAAACAAAGCGAGCTTAACGCGTTATGAATTATTGAGGACCGCGCCAGCAGGGCGCACGGAGCATCTTCTGCGAGTAGCTGCTCTCAAGGTTTAACAGCCTTCTCATACATTTTCCTACCAATAGTGGCGAGACTCTCCAACACTAATTTACAAGCACACGAAATGCGAACGGCTTAAGCACCTCCCGTGAATTTCCCACGAATTTTAAGATACATATGCTGCTGCTTCATTCGCTCCGAGTACAAAAGTGCATTAGCTAATTATAAACGGGAGTTTGTACACGTTTTTATGCTTCGGAATTAAAAGGGCCACAAGTGCAACACAATCAATGTGTACACATATATATGTTTATAGCTTAAAAATATGGATTGATATGTCAATTGTATCAGGTTTAATTTATATTATTCCAAGTCGTGCTAATGAAATAGAATTTAATTCGACTAGAATTTAACCGAGTCATTTTTTGTTAATTGTACATAGTACGGTATAATTTAATTAAGTCGGTACATTCATAAACGCCTCATAAACAGTGTAAACACATATTAGCTAATTTTAAATAGGGGATGGTGTACGCCTTTTAATGCTTTAGAACTAAAAGCCACAAGCTCGACAGAGACAATGTGTAAACATTTCCGAATACGAATAGCTCGTATCCCATACATTCTTAAGTGGAGGTTCAGGTGTGCATGGTAAGGTAATACTTACCCCCGGGATAAGGGTGGAAAACCGCCAGCGGTTTCCCGTAAGCGGCTCACGTTGTACTTTGCTATAATGTACCCCATAATGCTCAAACTTACTCCGAATGCAGAGAGGAATACAACTAGATATGATCTGACGGTCTCGAGTCACTTTTACGCAAATGCTCGGCTTTCCTCGACTTTACGTATGACACATACTTTCCCGGTGGAATCCTGGCACACCTTTCTACTGCACACAAGCCACAAACATCATAGAGTGTGGACTTGTATGATAAGCTTGGGGGAACGTCATTTCTTGGTTGATTCGGCATTTCTTTTTCATTTAGCTTTCAAATCTTTCGAAAGTCGAATGAATGAACTTCAAATGAAACTGAAAGGAGACAGTTTCACCCTCGATTTCGGTTTTTCATTCAGTACCATTTGCTCATTGACTACGACACATCGACACAGGAAATAAGATTGAATCTCGAAAACAAAATACAATGAAGACGTTTCATTGTTTCACTTGGAGAAGCGTCGCACGCGAAGCGCGATAGACTATAGTTACGAAAATCGGCACGGATCTGAATATAAAAATAAAATAACCTATCTGACGTAGGCTTTGGTAGTGGCGAACAATGGGGCCACTTATTTTAATGACTTTTTAATCGAGCGCAAATGTGGACGTTGATCACACCAAGCGGAAAGGCCAGAATCGTACTTCAATGCAATGGAACACTCTACCGGAACGATCTGCTCCCTTCCCCGAAAGTAAAATCAATAAATACCCCGGGAAATGATTAATTTTTCTTTTCTTAATTTAACCTTGGCCTGGCATCATCGCAGGTGGCAGGTGGACGAATCAAATCGGTTTGATCGATTCGAACATTTCGAGCAGGGCGAATGAACAAAGAAATAAAACGCCATCATCGCGATGACTACAAAGCGAAACCTCGGTGGCATCTGATATATTTATCAATTATACATCGCTTCCGATGCGCACGTCACATAACACCGGTCTAAACGTCTGCTACACAATATAAATTCGCCGGTTGATGCTCAGAGAGTCAGTAAGTGCTGCAACACCGAAATAAACGTGTCCTGCCAAACAACATTTTCAAGCATATTAAACTTGCAAAGTTGACGCCAGCAACATGAAGTCTCTAATCTTTCTCGCTGCTCTCTGCGTAGTCGCTGTAAGTATCCGGGATAATACCCGTGAAAGCTATGCCATTGGATTTTTGTCACAGGAACACGGCAGAACAACAAAATAATAATAGTTTACCAAAATTTAATGTTTCATAATTCTCACAGTATTTCAAAAAAATAAGAAATTGCATATGAAACATTAAAAATGTATGCAAATAAGAAGCTTTTGCAGTGGGTCGACAAAAGGTACTGTAACCCGAGGCTTAATAAAGTAATGCTCGAATTCTTGAATTCCGCAGGCCACGGCGCAGGACACGGCGCCGGACATGGTGCAGGACATACAAGTATATGAGGAGATTTTGGGAAACGTATATGAGGATATGTTTAACACATATACTGTTTGCTTTCCAGGTATGTTTGGATATAGTCAGTTAATTCATGTGCACACTAATCTCGACTGACTTAAAAGATTAATAAATCTGTGGCTTAGTAAACATTCAATTCATTACTAGTATAAGCAGTTGCCTGCTAATTAGCAGTTAACAAAGAAAGTTGACAACGTGGAAGGTTGTAGCTCGTATTGGAATATGAGATCACTATAACAATTCACAGGATATGGAACTCTCGAATCCTCAACGATCACAACAATTAAAGTTTCATTCTAATCGGTCCGATGATTACAGTACACCCGATACATTTAAAGCAACCTTACTTTCATTTATATGCATCAATGTAAATAAACAATTGCAATATTCTTTTCGAGGCTGTCTTCTTAATACTATCGGAATGTTTGCAGATTTGATTACCAAGTTCCTGGTTGAGGTACAACAACTTAGTGCCTCCGAAACCGAGAAAATGAATTCATGCATGCGGACAAAAAGTGGATTGGTTGGTATTTTTGACTTCCATGTTCGTCTTGGCTATTCGAATTCTCATTTATCCGAATAAAGATCTCTGCTATATCGCAATCTGATAGTCTCCAAGCGTTTAGAAAGTGTGCAAACCTGCCTTATCATGGAGGCATATGCGATGATAATGATTGCATAATAGCCATCTCATAAGGACACACGACGGATCGTCTGATCCGCGGTACTTACAATTAACCAGCGTAATAGATGACGCGTATCGACTTTCCATGTAATAAGCGTAATTGATTCTATAATTATCGCGCGCTTACCAGTCTAACGACTCAAATGTACAAAAATAGTTGTTATTCGAGAGTGATTCATGGAAATTTCAATGTTTATCGATCAGTTTCACGTTCAACTGGTAAGGTTCGGGGAAACACGGCGATAATTACAATTCGGCCGATGACCGGATAGAAAAATTAGATCGTAACATAGCAGCGGTCGGATTACAAATATTTGCGGCGCTGTCGTTTGAAAAAGCGTGTTTAGTTTAAATGTTTGTCGGTCTATTTTAAGTGGAACTACGGGCTTCGGGGAAATACGCTTAAAATTACAATTCACGATACTGAGAAAACGCAGATGCAAATGAACTTGGATTAAAAATATTTGCTGCACTTAAATTTGCATACACATCGCTAGCCACCTTGTTAGACGGTGCAAGTTCGACTAGATGTGTATTCACCACCCCATGAAATACATGATTTCAGTTGGACGATACCGGTGCATTGCAATTTGACAGTACTTGTCAATGGATGCATATGAACATGCCGAGCGTAGCGGAAACGTTGTGCAAATACCTCGCTGACTGCGGCCAGATTGGTTGGTACCTCCACTTACTCTTGAAACGTTAGAAATTAGTCAAGATATAATTTCCCAGAGTCACGAAAGCGTTTACACTCAATTCATAGGAGATGCAAAAGTTAAACAGCGGCATCGTTGCACGGGAACTGAAAGAAATACTTTGTTTATTGTTCCAGTGACGCAGACAAACCAAGCGCCGAAAGCATACGATGTCTTGGCATGCTTCGGCTACAGGGTTATGCACAGCTGCGCCACAACAATGAAATCGGAAGGCAGTTAATAAAAATATACACGAAACTCATTCGTACTGGATCGATAGCTCTATGATGATACAACACAGCACCGCGTAGGAAGTAGAAACCGAGGAACGCATGCCTTACAATAACCTGCACTATTGCTCCGGAAGTCAATAAATGAAATTTGAATTTTATATTGTTTATTCTGCCTTTGCCCTCATACCTTCATCCAACTCTAGCAGCGCAAGGACTACTGAAAAACATTGTCCTTCTTTACTGACAACTGCATTTCAGTAAGACCTTATCCTTTAACACTAGAATTACTGACGGGTTTTAGTATATTTAATTGCGTTCGATACATCATGAAAAATTGAAGTAACTGAAGGAAAAATAACCAGATAAACATAGTAGTTGTTCTAGTTCATTAAAAAAACTTCATAAATTCTTATAATCAACGAGTCAAAATCATTTTAAAGACAAAATTCTGAAGCCCATCATTTTAACGTGAGCAAGCAGTCTTGATAATAATTTTAAACACACAACACTCCGTAATCCGTATTTTTTGAAGCAGGTGCTTCTAGTATTAAAGAACAGGTTCACATTCGAAAAATGCCTGTCCACCAGGAAGTACAGAAGACATTTCTCGGTAAACCTGTATAATCGTCTGTTTATCCAATTTACATTTTTGCTCTGGATCCGATGATTACTCCGTGACGTAAACGTCAACTTTGCCCTCTAACTTTGCGCGCGGCCAAGATATAAATGCGGTCGGTTACAGATGCAGAGTTATAGTTTTGCGAAACTAACGGAACTCAGCTGTTCCCACTTCGAGAGAATTGACACTGAACGTTAGAGCGGTATAATGAAGGCTGTATTATTGATCGCTTGCATTTGCATTGCTTCGGTAAGTATCGATTGCAAGCACTTAAGATTGAGTTAATGAAGCGAGTGAATTCTTCTCGAGTTAACGACACGACTGCGTTCTTTACCTTGCAGACAGCAGCAGCCCCTGACCCGGTCACGGGTTTTGTCAGGATATTTGGGATCACGGAGGACGAAGCGCGGTACTGCATCAACAAAACGAATCTAGTGATAGGTCAGCACTTTTTCTTTACATTTTATACTTTTGCCAATTCTACTTACATATTCGTGAAGCTCACACCTGCCATTTCTCACGAATATCTTCGGCCGCGCGTCAGTGGGATTATTTTGGAGCCTAATACTTCCAAGCTTTTTAAAGTGTACCGTTGAGTAAAAATTGTACACGGACTTTTTTTTATACGATCATAAAGATTACAACCTGAGAAATATTGATGGGATCTGCTGATAGTTATGGTTTAAAAATTCTCGATATTCCTTTCAGCTGATATGAGGGCGCTGGAATACGAAATGACAGAGCTTTCGGAAGAGCGACTTTTGGAGAAGAGTGATACGCGCAGGGCGATATGCTCTATAACTTGTGCTGCGCAGGCACAGGGAACCGTAAGTAAATGAAGTATAAGAAGATTGAAACTGGTAGCGAAAAATTGTAATTATGGAGGGGAAGGGAAGATTTGTATTCTAAATTTGGTATTTAAGTTTGACTTCACGAGCTTTTCTCTCGCTTTAGATGATTGGCGCTAAAATGAATGCACCCAAAATACATGCATTCATCGACAGTCTATCTCCACCTCCAGAGCAAGAAAATACTCGTGCGGAAATGCACGAACACATCGACATCTGCACCCAGCATGGTAAGTCAGTCCATCACTATTATAATAACAGTAGTACAAGCGAACGATAAGAAATAATACAAATCAGCGGTACCATAACGAATTGGGTATCTTGTTCCGCATAAAACAATAGTTCGACAAATTATAATCGGCAATAACTGGACAAAGTTACATCGCATGAGTATGCAAATTGATTAATGATTGCTTGTATGTTCTCTGCTTTCAGTAAATAGCGTGACCGACGAGTGCGAGACCGGCCTGAGATTCTTAAAGTGCATGATAGAGAGGTGCCGTATAGGACGATCTCCACGCTGACCTCACATAAATATGCATGAACCTCCAGGAAAAAAGCGAAATTATGCCTAAACTTGATTGAACTAATTACGTCATCTACACGCCAACTGCACAGCGGGTATTCTAAAAATGTTCCGGCGAAAATAATACGAACTTTAAAATTGTCTCGAAAATATGAATAAACATAAATACCCATTCACAACCCTTTCGTTTTGTTCTACCATCATTGTCGCATTAAACTCTCTCCTCACGGGGAGGATCCCCAAGCAATTTATACTTCATTATTACTGGATTTATTATTAGTATTATCCAAATTGATATTTTGCCTGAACACCGACATATGTATGAGTAAGACGGATTCTTTTGTTTTCAACAAATAGTTCCATGCGGTTACTCTTGAAAACTAATTGAATAATATCACTTTTGTAAATAAAGCAAGTAAAATCTGTGGTTTGAATGAAAATCGAATTCATTGTTACTTTCCCAGATTTTGAATTGACAGTCGTAATAAGATCCTCGCGATATTCCCTCATTGTCGCGAGAGAGGGCAATGCACCGTGTGAAATTGGGAGATAACTTCGCAACGCATACGAGCCCCGCAGTAGAAATTGTGGTCTCAAGATAAGCGATATCACTAAGTGCAACGACTGGCATTTCCTTTTAACCATGCATGGAACACGGCAAAGCGGCTACTGTGACCGGAACCTAGTGAAACCAAGTATCTGCTTCCTTTGCCGTACATAAAAGTAGCGGGCTGCTCATCGATCTTTCAACTCCGTTCAGAATCCTGACATTCTTATCAATCGCTAACTAATACAACTCTGCTGAAAACGATCTCGATTCAATAACATTCCACCGAGACGCAATCCGAACAGTCTTATATCAATTTTATGGTATATAAATGTAAACATTCGTAAGTTAAAAGTGGTGTCTACCTATGATGATCGAAAGACAAATGAATCACCCTTTACATGCCAACTGCGTGCAATGTGGTTGCCGTGAAAACATTTGTTCAGGGGCAATATGAAAAATAGCTATCTGGCAAATACAAGTTTGTTGCTCAGTTTCTTGATATTATCATTTACTTATCCAGATTTTTGCATCTTGACCTTGTGCGGCGTACTATTCTTTGACGTACGCTTGATCTTTGCTCACTAAGTTCGCGCTTATCCGACATATAAAAGCGGTCAGTGGCAGATCAAAGTGTTATAGTTTCGCAAAACTGGCAGAACTTCGCAGTTCCTACTTCCAGACAGCAAACAGTGAGCATTGCAGCGCTATGAGGGCTGCATACATCGCATGCATCTGCATTCTTGTGGTGAGTATCTATTGCATGTGCTTAATTGAATTAATAAACCGAATTAAATTCTATACATTGCAGGCAGTAGCACATGCTGATCCGTTGACACGTGGGCTCAGTCGGCGATTCTTGATCACGGAAACAGAGGCGCAGCAATGCATTAGCAAAACGAACGCTACAGCCGGTTAGTGCTAGCAAACCAAGTCTTTCGTCAGCAATGATTTTTAAATCTTTAAAATCATTTTTTCAGAGGACTTGACAGAGGTCGATTTCGAAATTCCGCACCCCCACTTCGACATGTTGCAAAAAGAGAGCACGCGCAGGGGTCTTTGTGCTATGACTTGCGCTATGCAGGCAGCAGGAATGGTGCGTAAAAAGAGACCAAACGGTTTAAAAACACTTAAAACTTTGTAAGTCTAAGAAAAAGACTTATGCCTTTGGGAATTTTTATAAAGAATCGGGAAGTCGCAGAAATGGTGAATTTATTTGTGTACTCTCTAGAGACTTGCAAATTGATTACATATACTCCTTTACCACTTCAGATGATTGATGCTACATTGCAATTGACTAAGTTACATGAATACGCGGATCACGGTAGTAAAATGGAACCAGAGGTTGGAATTAAAGTACACAGATCCATCGACGTCTGCTACACAGCTAGTAAGTTAATACGATCACTATAATAATAAAGGTATTATTAATACGATACGACGACTACAGTATCATACGCAAACTAAAGCCAGAAGGAGGAAAAATGATTTTACTTTGAGCTCAGACACATAATATAAAAACCCAAACACTCAACAAATAATAATGATATCAAATTTAGCAACATGGCTGATTATTAATTCTGTTCCATACAAAATACTGCAGTATCAACAAATAGCTAATTATTCACATGCTTTTTGCTTTCAGCCAAAGAATCCCCCGACGCATGCGAGGTGTTCCTGAATTTGTTCTCGTGTCTATTGAAACATTCGACACCAGTCGGAGTATAAACCTTCCAGCGAACTGCAAAATGATATTTGCGCTTAAATGTAACACTGGCATTATTTATTCGCCAAGTGCATTACCCGTGCTTAAAAAATACAAATAAATAATAATACACCCACGCAGCCTAGACTGTCGTTCAAGTAATCGATTAATTTCCACCTATTTCCTGTTCCCCGTTAAACATGATCCTTTCCAAAACAGCCACACTGTGTGCAAGGACTCCTAACGCACCAAGTGCAGCATAACTTTACACGACAATGCTCTTCCCGTTCAGAAATCTCACTTCCGGTTCGATGTGTCAGACTCATCATGTTGAGCGCGCCAGTGTGCCGGGCAATTGTAATAAGACTTACATATCCGTACTATATTGACACGTAAGCAGCGGACAACTATAGTTTATGATTCGCCACTCCGCCCTGATTATCTCGTGTAATTGTGCCTGGCTGTAATTCGCGCTCGACATTGTCTGCGACCATATGCGTGTTTTTTGCGCTCGCCTGTTAAAACCGGGAGTCTGCACCGGGAAGGCCAGTTTTCATAACGTAACGACACAATCTCATCGATTATCTAGGACGTTCCCTGAACAGCAAGTGTTACACATTAATTGTTGTATGCCGAGCAGTATGGTGTTTTCACAGGTATAAATGCCGCGCGTGAAGCAGTTGGCAGGCAGTCTCGTTGGAGTAACAGTCAGCAGTGCCAGTTATTAAAGTGAACATCAACAATATCAACATGAAGACGATCACCAGTTTTGCCTGCGTCCTCCTTGTCATCGCGTGCACGACGGTTAAACCCTCGGACACGAGGAAGGTCGGAAGAAACTTTTCTTAAAAACATGGAATACGATTTTGTAGAGTTAGAATCCTTTTCTCGATTTTTTTAATTTAACGATTGATTCGAATTTAACGAAGTATTCGAGTTCCTGTGACTCGCTTGCAGTTTCTGATATGTGTGGTATTAGGATACTAATCCAAAATTAAAGGAAACTTGGGGCTGTTCATGGCAAAATTTCACAAACTACATAATCGTAATAAAGGAGTGGGATTGTTTTTGACCCTGCGCAGGATCGGTTCAAAATTTGTGACAGAATTTTGGTTTTAGCATGGAGGAGGTCCTCCTTTGGGTGGTCTCCAAGATGAAGAGATGGAGCAAGTGCACAGCTGCGCCGCTGGTAAGTGTTGCACCAAATCATTGTATGTATAAGTTGAATAACTCTCAACGTCCTGTCCAAAAATGGCAGGTAAAACTGACAAAATTAATTCAAGTACTAGGAATATATGATACTTTACGAATCGACCATAATGATAATTCGTCATTGGAACATGGAAATCTCTATCCTAATTTCTCCTGCGTTCTTTGCAACAGAATTCCTGGGGAAGGTGCCAGAGACATCCGAAGAATTTCATAAAGCTCAAATATATTCGATGGTTTGCGGTCTTCAGCTCAAAGGGATTGTATGTAACCAGCGTACACGTATCGCACATGCTGCGTAAACCAATTTGAAAGACCACTTTACATTCGACAGACTTTTACAAATTCAAATTAGCAAACTTTCTCCATTCGACAAGCAAAGTGTTGGCACAATCTGTAGACAATATTTTACAGTAGGCTTTCTATATTTCAGTTGTCGAGCAATTGTGATGTGAATAAGGACGCGGTCGACTCCACCGTTTAAGGTACGTGTCAGATGATTACTCTACGTATGTTAAATAAACTTTAACCAAAATTTGTTTCTGCTTTAGGAGGATCGCAAATGCAACACAATACAACTGCAGTACCTCTACGAAGAATTAAACAACACTGATACAACTAATGATAAACAAGCTGTTTACATAAATATATAATACCAATACAGATGTTAACCATATAAAACCAATAATACAAATAAAGGACAAAGGGATTGGTGTAGGTTTCATTGAACAAAAACTTTGTACCAAGTAAACACCTTCAAACTTCCTGACTTTCTGACTTTTCCCGATAACTTGAGAAAAGTCATTTGCGAGTTAATGGAAAGGGCATAACCCGGGGAAGAATAGGCTATCAAGCATTAGGTAAAATAACCTCGAGCGTCTCGATCAATCTTACTTACACTGCATTCCCTTCCGCTGAAATAGGCTCGAAATCGGTTTACATCCCGTGGAGACTTAGTGTTTAGCCCTTAGTTCGCGACGCTCCAAGTGACGGATAACTCTGTTACTATAATTCAATCGAGTTGTCTGGCTCTATAAAGGCTTCCTATCGTGGCTGTGTATACATTTTATACTGCGAATACCTTGCCGCCGAGCCAACAAGTAACTCTCCCCAGTTCGGCGAGACGCGTATCTTGGACACCGTTACATCCCCTTATAAGTAGATGCAGACTCATACTCGACGAATTATTCTACATATGTTGTAAAACAAGCTGTTCTTGAATGGACCTGGGGATTTTTATAAAATTTGGTAATCCTCTATTTTCGAGTCTAAGAAAGTGAATTTGCTCGATTTGGGCCAATCTAAAAAAATCGCCAGATAGATTTCTAGGACCGCATTTTCAATTATTTTCTGGAGCTCTGAAATACGTTTACAAATCATTTCACAAGATGTTGACTTCTTGCAATCAAGTTTTCCAGGTAATTGCATCCTAAAATATTGAATAACTTGATAAGTCTGCGGAGTTGGGTGACAGAGTGAAACGGTAGGAGAATGTCCTTGATTACCGCTTTCTCCCAACTCTCTTTTCAAGAAAAAGACGAAACTCGATGCGGTTTCGGAAACTCAGCTAGATACATACAAGCTATAAGCTTCTGGAGCCGATTCACTGGCAAGGGAAGTAACCCTTTCGCCGAGCTCGGATAACCTTAGAGGGAGAGGGCGCAGCTTCCGGTAGGAATTCCAGAATTCGACGATGAAATTAGCATGGCTCGAATTCCAGGGCGGGCCCCGTACATTACGGCGGAGAGGATCGAACACGAAACGAAGCGAGCGGTCCTATTAGGTGCTGCTCGGAGGAGCATCGATGAACGTGCACGATAGCGTTCCCGTCCTGCCGAATAACTCTTGAGTTATTGCCCGCAGGCTGCACATTGTAATCCCGCTTGTTCTCGGGATGAAGCCGCGTGCCATCGCATGAATTCGTGAATCCTCCTGGAGAAAAAGCGACCCTTCCTCTGCGGCAGCATCATACACATTGTTTCATTACAAGCCTTTGTTACTAAAATCAAATAGACGTTATAATGCTATAATCCAATTTTATCGAAATAAACAGCTATGGTTTTTGCGTAACATAATTATTAACTTTTTAACTAGTACCAAAATGTTCTAGACTGCACAGGTCGACTAATGTATGCGAGCATTGCAGCGCATATGAACCCCGTACATCCGATCACACATGTACACGTGTACATTCCAGTAGCTCATGTGATATATCGAACACGGTAGCAGAACACTGTCACAAGTATGTACATGTTTTATGGGATGTGGGGGAGGGGGGTGTCCTGTAACCGAGGCATTTCGCGTGCATACACGAGCCCTATGCATTATGCATACATTACGTATGGACCCGCACTTCTGCACATGATGTCTCCAGACATACGGGCTCACATCGTGCAGGGTGCACTGTTATGGCAAGACAGTATTCGCGATAAATTTAGGCTCAATATTAATATGAAGGTGGAAGTATCGAAAGCACGGAGAATCTTATACATTAATAATTTCCTGAAATATTTATAATTATGAAATAACTGTTTATGAAAATAATTATGAAAATAACTGTTTGCTTCATTATAAACTGAAATCAAATTCGCGTAGGAGTGGTTGCATAAAAAATTTGCCATTAATACATGTATATATAGTTGTAATTAATTTTTATTAAAAACTCAACTACAATTCACACTAAAGTTCCAGCCCACATTCTGTGCAACTGCACTTCTCTCACACTATCCGTGCGCCATCCACACTTCCCGCACGCCGAAAGGTTAAACGCACCCGAGGCGCAATTAAATAAACGAAGCTCGACGTCTAATTTCATGGGGAAGATTACGAAGCGTGTGTGTCGTCGCAGTCCAACGGACAATTGCGCACGCACACGCACGGGCGAACGAGTCCCCCCGTCTGTGTATACTATACTGGCAGACGGCGAGAGGGGAAGGTTTGGGCGGCTGGAGTACGGTGCGAAAACCCTGGCTAATAAACCGGAGGCCCCATAAAGGCGGCGAGGATTATTCTCAAAAGTCGGACGACACTCGCGGAGTTGCTCTCATAATAATTTGGCCGGGGCTTCCATTACGGGCGATCGTAAAATTAAGAGAACGCTTAACGCCAGCGAGATCCTCCCCGGCAACCCCCCAACTTCTCGACACCAGGCGAATTTTGGCACGGACGCGCGCCACTGATACTAGCACTCCCCAATGCGACCTTCACGCTCTCCCGCCACCGTCGTCCAGGTGTTAATTACTCCGAATAGTTCGAGACTTGCCCCCTGCAGTTTTTCACACTCGCATCCCGCGAGGGAAATAAGGTAGGGCGTATAATCCCGTGGGAACCATTGAGACAAACGTTTTTAAAAGCTTCCTCTTTTATTGGACGGCTTAGTCCTACAAGGCCGCGGGTGATCCTTAATTAACTTAATTAATCCTTATTTTTAGACTATTTTGATTACCATTTTCAAAAATATCTTGTACAATTTTGGTAGGTGAAAGTACGAACAAGAGGAGTGGGCATATTTCACGCACGATTCGCAAAGCAAAGTGAACGAATTCGCCGAGGTACGCTTAGGGCCGCAATATACACGGGCGACCACTTACTTTTATTGCTGACCTTTATCGTTTTACGATAGCTCATCATTATCTGCTCGCTGCATCCCTATATTCCCATTCGCCGCCGCTGGCACGCCAGATACCGAGGAAACTCCCATTGAGACGGTGGAGTATGGGAAAATTAATGGGGAAAGAGCGCGGCCAGCTATAAACGAGATAAATGCTCGGGGAAAAAAATCATACGCGCCCTTTTTTGCAAAGCCACGAGCCAGTAGAGTCCAATTTAAACTAGTAGAAAAGTCAATCAATTTTTGTTGCTTAAACAATCCTTGGTTTAAAAAAAGGGGATAAGGTAAACTGACGAATCAAACAATAGTTGAGTTGTTCCGGCCAACTCCAAGTAAATAAAGTCTGCCTAAGTACACTAGGCGAATGATAAACGCTCGATCGCTGAAACGCACCAAAAGCGTGAAATCCGCGTAGGTTCGAATTTTTCCCAACACCTACGCGCTCAAACGGGTTTTCTCTGAATGTAAGCAGCGGAACGTTCACTCTCGCGATGTTAGAATGCCTGATTGTCGACGTCGTCGATTATAATAATTCCCATCGCCCGACACTTGTAAAAGCCAGTAAGCCGATAGCGTAATTTACCTATTGCCTGAACAAACAGTTCCAGACCAAATTGCAAATTGTGTCCATCTTATTTTCTCTTCAAAAAGAAGCGAATAACGAAGAGAAATAATTCGATCCCTTTTGTAATATGATTAATGTTACCGAATGCAATGCAGTAAGACACATGATTTTAACAAAAATCCCGGTAAAAAAAGTGCTGCTGGCTCTTGTCCTTGAACAATGGACACGAATACGTTCGAGAAGAGCGCAAGACACGATAGTTTGCCGAACCAGAAGGAAAGAAGATTAAACGGCGACTAGTAATGGAGTTGTCGAAGGTCGGCTGTGCACACGCTCGCTGAACGCACGGAACGCAACAAAGGCAGCCTTTGTCTATGCATCACAAGTGTCAAGCGGAAGGCTCGCATCTTACGCCACTTATTAATGCCAGATCGTTAAACAATCACCGTAACGGGGACTAGAAATGCCCCACTTTCTTGGTGGTGAGCTGTCGGCGCAAATTTTACGATCAATCGCTAATCAAGCTAATACCAGATATTTCCTCCAGTGAAGAACGTACGGTTCGCTCGAATTCCAGTTTAACGTGATTTCTTCGCGGGATTTCTTGGGCGGAATATGGATCAGCAGCTGTTAATTTACCATTTGTTTATACGCGTTAGACGTGTACGGAGTCTATCAACGCGCGCATTGAATATCTCCAACTGTGCCGAATGCCGTCGCAGTGCTTATACTAGTACCAGCGATCGCTGATTCACTTCTACGAAAGTGTTCCGGGAGATCAATCGCAATGGAACTAGCGAATCGAACACTGAGGTCCCTTTTATGGAATTAATCTTATCGAACAATAAGCGAGTATCCGGTTATACTATTGCGAAAGCAGAAACAGAATGACACATGCATACCTCACCGGGTACTTGTGAAGCGGAAATTAAAAATACTAAATGTGTTTTAGCGATGCAAGATTAATCCTATATTCCTGGATTTCCCTAATTCCTTGCGCAATTCCGGAGTCTTAAATGATGCAATCATTGACAAGTGGAACTGCTGTCAGTCAGATCTGTCAAATGCACCAAGTATAACCTACACTGGTTAACGCGCGTCTTTAAAGAAGGAGGATCTGCACCAGTTGGCATAGAGCGTTCGAAAGCATGCCGTCTTATTATCGTGAGTCACGTCAAGCCAGGAGAGAGAAATGACTTACCTTTGACGTCTCGATTTTCGGCGCGTCTTCCGCAACACTCCTCGCCACTCGCACGTCTACTCCACGTGTTTCACGCGCACGCAACTATCACAATCCAACGACGACACTCCTAGAAATTCGAAAGAATTAACCGTGGAGGTATAACAAACGATAAGCAGCACAAAACACCACGCGAGAATTCCGAAAACTAGCAACACCTGTTGCGCGAACGATCGAGACTGGAATGTGCGGCGCGAAGCAACGTGAATGCGAGCATTCTATTGGGCTGGTGCTGCCATCTGACGGAACTCGCTCGCACCGTTTATTCTATTTTGTTATTGTTTGAAAAGAAACCTAATGTTTCTTAAAAATCGTTGTTATGATACAATTAATAGTTTTCAAGATATGCGGGGGAGTTACCAGTTCTTACGCCGGCAAAGGAAAAGCAAGGTCAGAGAATCAGCATGTACTCGGAGTATACAGTAACCAGGGATTGATCAATTCTATTGCAAATGAATAGAAGACGAGATCATCTTTGTATAAACAACTTTACAAACATTTATTGCCCTTAATTCGGAAAATAACAGCATTCTCAGGGTTTACTTAATATCAAAGCACACCCACCGTGGCTTCTCTTCCAAACCCAGAAAACAGTTATCTGTTGATGTCGAGGTGTGTCTGTATGGTACATGCCATATGTGCTCGTTTGCATGCGCTACTTGATCGTATAGCGTAGGTAAACTTAATGTGCCTTTTGCTCGAATGTAGTATCGATGGGATAACATCCATTTGGTGAATAACATTCGAGATCGGAGATCTGGCAATACTGCTAAGTGATCTCTGACTAAATCGCTGGTAATAAATTTCGCATTCGGTTCACTAGACCATACGACGTATAAGAGAAACGGATCGTCTTTTGATCTGTAATTGTATCGTGATATAAACCCCTATTACTATTTTCAATTTAGGCAAAATATTCATCACTTTTTGTAAAAAAAAAACAGTATAGTATGTTTCATTTGGTATAAAAGTTACTCCACTTCTTACAGTTAAAAAGTTTTCGTGGTAATTAGCTTGGATGGAATAGAAAATCTTGTACTTACAGATCATCTGTATAAAATATTTTGGTGCCTTCCAAGAGTTCCATAAACTTTTTATCACGTTGTGCATGCTTTCGTAAAACTACAACGATACCTTTTGCGCCCTTTTTTAAATTGTTCAAGGTTTCGGTTATCTGCAAATATACACTTTGTATTAATTAAATATCGTTGATGCCTATTAAACAAGTTTAGATACACGTTATTAAACCTTACATTTTCTCGCCGTTCTTGGCCCGGGCTCTTGTAATACTTATAATATATATTCAAGCCGTCTATTACTACATCGTACGGCTTCGCCGCCTCAACGAACTTTCGGATTTTCTCCAGCTCCTTGGGATTCGATTTTAAATAAACATCTGAACCAACTATGAAGTGCTTCAAAGCATAATCTGCCAATTCTTTTTGGTCAGCCGCAGTTACATGTAACTTCCTCAAGATGCCATTGCACTTTGAGCATTGACCACTGAAATATGAATACCATGCATTAAATCTAAATGTAGCCATTTCTAAATGGACAAAACGAGATCATAATGATATATACTTTGAAAATATTGTGGTATACCACGCTGGTAGTCCCTGTCTCCTAAACACAAGTATGTATTCAGCCATCACTTCCTTCACCGGAGTCACAGCATAATCACCCCACAATTGAAAAATTCCCTTCATATTATCCTTAAATGTTTGCTTGTTTTTACTGCAAATTCGCACATAGTCGATATATACATATTGTTGAACGGGATTACCCGTTTCATAGGATTCTTTGATGAGGGACCATCCCTTGTGAAAGTGGTTGTTCCTAAAGTTTGCGATTGCCAAACAGGATAACAATTTCCCACGAAGCAGCTTTACATTGCTGTGGTCTTGAATAATATCTTCAATTTCGTTCCAGCGGTCTGTAATACTTAGAAGTTCTAAGCAAGCCAAGTATGACTTGTCATCCATGTATGGACTTGTGCTAACAATATCATCGTAGAAGCGTTCTAACTCCTTCTTGTGACGGTCATTAATTATATCACGACTCTCAAAACAAACTTTTGCATACGCCAACTTCTCTGCAATGTTCACTTCATGATTGTTCTTTGTGATGTACTCGTACAGATTGAACGCTTTCAGTAAGTAACCCCGTTCGTCCGCACATTTCATAGTCTTTAGGACCTCCAAATAAGGACTTGGCTTCTTCCGATCACGTACGCCCAGAAAGTAGTTGTACACTTGACTCCATTGCTCCTCAGATGGATTAGGACCCTCTAGAATATCCTGTATGTCCTGAGACACAGGCTCAGCATTCGCAAACGTTTGTCGATAAGAACTATTCAGAGATGTATTTGGACATAGACTTGAGGTGTTTATACTCCTAGCAGCAGTAGTGACTGCGGATAACAATTGCTTTTCTGCCCGAAGAAACAATCGAACGCTGTTGCGAAGTAACATTCTGGTGCATTTGAGCTGGAAACATAATCTGAATTAGTTTACGAGGCGATTCATACAAGCCTTCATAAATAATACGTTTCTCTCGTGCGACTTCGGTATTCCTAACCCCAGTTTTAAGCATGACCGGTGCGTGATTGTGTTCACATTGCATTAAAAATAAGCGATAGATATAAATTTGCTTCTGCCACTTACTGATTGCCTACTTTAATCAAATCATGTATCTTCATGCACTGACAACCTTTCTATCTAAAATACACATGTGCTTTTAGCGTCTGTGTTTTATTTCATACTCTCTCGCTATCTGCGCTGATTCAAACTGATCTGTACATCTGAACTCGACTGCATGACTGATACTCTCTTAATCCCTTTTCAAACAATCGGTCAAGAGCGCAAAGAGGACCATAAACAGTACAAACATTCCGCCGGAAATTGTTTTGCATACAATTTTTGATAAACCGTACGCTTTACCGCACCTAATATATAAATAGTTGCACGCCGCTTTATGGAGTGAATCAATAAAGAAAATACTCCATATCGGGCAGAAAGGTTACAAAAGTCAGAATCCTTATCGTTTGTGGGGGGTAATGGAATACCTTGAATTATGGTAGAACAAAATATTTTATTTAATCGGAGCTATATACTGGTGCCAGCACATAACACACATTTCACGACATGCAATAAAGGGCACTGTGTTAAGTTACACGCTTATCAGTATAGCATCAATTATCAAGCTCATAATAAAGCTATATCTCAAGCACCGTGCGAATCAAGATTCAATCTGTAGTGCTAGAAGAAGTACAACATATGTATATTAGATAGTAGTTGGATGCAATGGTACCCTCTGGTACCACTGCTTATTGGCTCGATCCCGAGACACACACACATATATAACATACATATATGGGAGTCACAGTAGCCGCAGCTCTCCCATCTCGGAGAACGCCCGGCAATGAACCGACTTATAAAGCAGACTGATAAATTCGATATCACTCAGTCTGGTTCCCCGCGCTCGGGCATCTCGGCGACGACGCGGCGGTCATGTATTCCAGTTTTCCTCCGATCGACCAGTGAGCGTGTGTCTTCGCCCGGAGAGCAGCATCGAACTTATTGAGGACGCATTGACTCGCCTGCAAGAGGAGCAAACGCAACTGGCCGAACGTCGGGGATTTCGATTGGGATTATATTACTCGATTGTAAAGAAGGTAGGTGAGAAGGTGGTCGCGTTCAGCGCGGGCAACCGGAGTTTCTTAGCATGTCATTCCTCGTGACCGCAGCATACTGGAGCCTAGTCGATCGCGCAACGTTGCCGCTCGAAATTTCAAACAGCCGACTCATCATCATAGCCGCGTTATCGCTCTTCTCATCAGCCAACATTGACCGGGATCCCTCGATAAGTGCAGAATCGCCGGAGAACGCGGTGCGTGACAGTCTGCAACGTTGCAGGTTTTCTTCGCTTCCAATTGCAACACGAAATCAGATTGCCGCGTGCGTACAATGTGCGCTTTCGTCTTTGCATTTTTTCATTTTTGAATCTGATCTGACTCGGTGCAGAGTGGAGTCAATCTTGCTAGTTTTATGCAATGGGAAACTGATAATCGCACTGCGTGGAATGTTCCGCCAAGAGGTTGCTTGAACTGCAATCGTGCGATTTGTAGAAACAGGTTTTTTAAATGGTTTTTCTTACTGTCATTCATTCTCTTGCTTACTCTCAAAGAGAAGAAAACGGATTTGATTCACTATAGTGAATCAAAAAGAAAGGACAGCTTTGTTTTATAAACACTTCTGCGAAATAAATATCGATAATCGCCGTGCATTTCTCGCAAGTACCCACTAATTAAAAACCGTTAAATTTATAAGCATCGCGTGCGGTATATTTCTACAAAGTATTATTAACAGCACATAATTAATGTAAATATCCTTTTCCACACAGCATCCTCATGGAGAACTACACGTCAGACTCGAGTGATACAGACTCCAGCACAAAAACCTTGGACCTGTCTTATCTGATGCTAGATACATATGTGCTGAATGAGCACTTTGTCAGTACAAAATGCCCAGAGCACGTGGATACTTTATTGCTCCACCAAAATCGCTTATCACACATTCCACAAAGCATTGTTAAATTCACCAATCTGAACTCCTTGGACATATCAAATTGTCGCTTAACAGAACTCCCAGACTTCCTGGGTGATTGTCCGCTGACCTGTCTTGTGGCTAAGAACAACAATCTGACCAATGAGTCTTTGCCAAAAAGCTTCAGTAACTTACCAGGATTGCGTGAACTGAATCTCAGTGGGAACAGATTAACAGAATTCCCAGATCAGGTTTTGGATCTACCGGACTTGAAGTATCTGTATCTTGGAGGCAACAATATCAGTGAAATTAGGCCTGACATATGGAAAATGCAGAGGTAGAATTGGTTTATCTCCTATCTTATCCCAAGAGTAATGAAAAATATGTTTGTTAACTATTCTTTATATCATTATAGGCTACAAGTACTATCAATGGGTAGCAATAGACTAATAGAAGTACCAGCCACCCTCGGCAGACTGAAATCCCTCCAAGCATTAGTCCTGTGTGACAATATGCTAGAGAATCTGCCAAGGTCCATAGCAAATTTAACAAACCTCAAGTCATTACTCATCCACAAGAACAGACTAAGGACACTGCCGACTGAAATAATAACACTTAAATGCCTGACAGAGGTTGGTTTCCAAATAATTTGCATGGACAGCAAATATCTCATATTATAACAAGTGAAATTAATATTAATCGCATTTGAAAAAGAAATGCGAACGCCAAAAAGATAAGAGCGGCAAATTGTACCTGCGTTAATCGACGCTGCTTTCTTTTCCAGCTATCTCTGAGGGATAATCCTCTCGTCGTGAGATTCGTCTCAGATATGACCCACAATCCCCCGTCGTTACTGGAACTCGCTGCCCGAGTGATCAAAACAAACGACATGCGCTACGACGAAAGAAGCATACCGCGGAACCTGGTGGCCTATCTTAACAGTGGACATCATTGCGTCAATCCGAAGTGCAAAGGTCAGTATGCGATGTGCCCTTTCTAAAGTTCAATGCTAATTAGTACTATCGGATTGGCAACATCGAGAAGCGTCCACGTGTGCTTGCTATTCACGCCCTCCTCTTCCGCAGGTGTCTTCTTCAACAACCGAGTGGAGCACGTCAAGTTTGTAGACTTCTGTGGCAAGTATCGGCTGCCTTTGTTGCAATACTTGTGCAGTAGCAAGTGCATCGGTCCACGAGGCGGAGACGAAGTGGTGAGCGGCGCCATGATAAGGAAAGTTCTGCTCGGATGACACGTTACTGCGCCAAGTACCTCCGAGCTCATGCCGTACGGAAAACTTATCTCGTCCCTGGAGTACGAATTCCAGTATTCCGGCTGGCTATACATGAAAATTTTATCACTAACGGAGGATAATGCGTAGCCTCTAGTAATGTGTGTTTTGTATCGAGAGACCAATTGCTCGTACACTTACCCTTTATACGCAGCGAATTAATACTCGTGCTTTTCTATGGAAATCGTCTATTAATAAATAATGGAACACCATTCAATGTACGTCAATTCGAACTGCCTATCTCCCGCCTTGCTCTCTTTTTTCCATTGGACCGGTCAACGACCCCGTTCTCCGGCTCCCGCGAATAAACGTACATTTGTATCAACTTCATCGTCGCATTTATTTGATAAATAGAACACAACGATTTACAGCCGTTATAATATTATTTATAGAGGGTAGATAAAGGAAGCGTTGTGTATGTTCCACTTAGATACGACAATTAATACTTTTTCATGCGTCGCCCCGTTTAGCGCAACCGTGCAACCACGAGGGATAGAAACAAATGGATTTAAACGAATCATAGATACCTTCCCGCTTTTATTAATGGCTACAGGACGATACTCGTAATATTAACACAGTAATTATCAGCTTACCGCTACAACCTACGATGATTTCACATAACAATTTATGCATACATATACACACATTTACGGTGCCTGCAATTGTCCCAATGACATTCGCATTGCTGCCTTGGGGAAGAAAGGAACGGAAACAACTGTCGTCGAAACTATATGGTGGTTGTTCGTTCGACCCAAGAAAATTCCATCCGCAGTACGGGCCCGAAACCTAATGCGCCATCGTGAAAAATCTTACTATATCGAACGAAGTTATCATTTTCAAGATACGTCACTATATATGCAATAAGCGATAAGAAGATATACATACCGGACAGCATGAAAGACTGTTACGAAAAAATCATCTCGCGCAATCGTGAGTGACTTAGTATTAATATCAACAAGATTCAAATTTTAAAAAAAAATTATACTCATATTAATGCTTAACGTAACACGTAATGCATAATTTGATATAGAAAAATGCATCGAGATTATTTTTTAATTCAAGATTTAACCTTTGCCCTTCGTTTGAAATACGAAGAAAAGAAAGGGCATATAGACAATTTTATTTCGATATCATTTCGAGCTATATAAACTCGCATTTTTGGAACACTGTCCACTCTGTTCGCATTCTATCTCTCGATAGGCAGCGGCCTTTTTTCCCATTTCTATAACAATGTTATTGATATACATTCCATTCGCTACGTAAAAAGAGTTTATCCGACAGTGCATGGAAGGCTTTTCAGTATCTATATTTCTTTAATTGCTAACCCCACCACTTTCCAGATACCATTTCATTTTGCCCTATAGCTGCGTTCCAACGGATGGCGCCGTGGAAACCGAACAATATTCAGCTGGAATTCTTATATAGCTTTGCAGCACAGAAGGAGGAGATAAATGGTTGTTCCCCATTTTCCGATAAGAAAGAAATAAATTTAGCTTAACGTAAGTGGTAAGAAGAGTGAGGAGTTGCACTTGCTTCCGTTGATAAACTTATGCTGATTGTGAGTTCCATTATTAATTTCTTATACCATTTTATAAGCTTACCCCAAATTTCCCCTAAACACCCTGGTCTCTCACTGACTTATCTAATTCCGTGCCCCTCGTACATACACTTAACACTCTCACACTGTCATATCCGGTTTTATATCAGTTAATAATTCATCGCCCGCATTTTATCAGTGCATTTTCTCGCATTCATCCCCATGGAAAAAAGGTCTCCGACACACGCAGAAGAGCATTCTTGGAATGCGCTCGATTTAAAATTGCCGAAATTGCGTTAAGGACGCTGTGGCAGATCGTGGGCATGGAAGGAGTGGGCCAGCCAAGTTTCGCAAAGTCCAACTTAAACCGCATAAGTGGAAAGTCCCGGCGAAAGGTGTCTGCGAATAACAATGAAGCAGAGAGGAGCTTGTGCGTGCCGAGGCTTGAGTGCTTCACGCGATCGCCTGTCCCACGAAATTACGAGGCTGAAAAATAATTCCCTGAAAGGATTACTTTGAACGCAACTCGTTCGATGGCAACTTTAAAGAGGAACAGGAGTGCCAGCTTGCAACGTGGGTGCTCCCAGCAAGTACACTTCTGAAGAGGATGTCTCATGTTTGTCTACAAAGTCTCGTGGATCCGCGTCATGACGATGATGACAAGGAAGAAATGATGAAGTGACGCGCGTGAAAGGTGAAGCAGATCGTTACCGGGCACGCCAGTTAATGATCAGGAAGTGGTATTAATTAATTACGTAATTCTAGCCGTGAATTTGCCAGCGCAAACTATACCCGTTACATTATGTAACATCCCTGACTACCACATTCTCTTCTCTTTCTCTTGTTCGCATGTGTGATCGCCTCGTTAATTGTCGATTGCCAATTCACTGGCAACCTTTCAATATCTCACGATGAGAACCAAAAAGTGTCTTATCAACTTGTTACAAAATTCGCCCGGTCACTGTTTCACGAAACTTTCAAATATCGATACCACCAAGCATTGAAGTTTTGTTGTGCGAGCCGTTTCACTTTGACTCATTGAGAGCTTCTTGATCCAAAACACAGCTTACCTTTGTGCAGAAGAAACGCGCGGAGGATTATTACGGATAGAATAATTACTAGAGGTGCAAAAGTGAAAAGCTTATAAAAATTGTTCCGAATACTCCCCGGGATAGTTGTAGTCCTACGAGCTTTACAAGCATCCACTTTTTCAAAGTTCCTATGCTTACGCCGTATTTGATACATTTGAGAGTTACCAAACTACCAAAGTGTAGGATAACGTTATAAACAATGACGGTATCTTCTTGAAGTCGATTTTCCATTCTAGACGGTTGTTCATCGGTGTTTTGTTGATTAGTTGATTTAGACGTACTTCTCGCGATGCCTTGGCAAATAAGAGGTTGCTATCTCGCTTTATCGCCAATTCAGGAAGAATCATCACACAATCTTGGTTCGTTTGCACATACGGGATTCAGTGAAACACACAGGCATCAGACAGATGCTCTTTATGATCCACGCACGCTTCATTCTTCGCGTATGTCATCTTGCCAATCAGCGTCCGATTCAACCTTGGCAATCTGGAGCCTTTAATTTGAAAACAGCTGGGAAGGCCCTGTGAAGCCGAAACCCTGTGATACTAATAGAGAGTGGCGGGGGTTTATCAATTCTACACTTTCATCAGCTACAAAACCAGCCAAACATAAATTGATTAGAGTGGCAAAGTGTAGCAATATAGGCACATTGAACTTGTTTTCGTGCCCAAAAGTACGTGTACCGGATGACATACATGGCAACTAACAAGCTGAAAAGATGAAAGGAAACCTGCAACTCGCACCCGAGTCTTTGAGTGGATCTTCACTTGGAACATCAAAACAAATACCATGTGCATCGATACAGTAGAATTGGTAGGAAGTAGCAATAAACAGCGCATGACGCAAGTCAATAATCTGATTGGCAGGCTCATTGTACGCAAACAGGTAATCGAGGGATTTCAAAGTGAACAAGAGGATTACACTGCGGTGGCTTTCTGAATCCACCTTTGCGATGGCACATTACAGTCGAATTTAGAGGCGACTGGGTGACAACAAGGCTCGCGCAAGTACATAATGCGCGGAGCCTTACAAGCGACGTGTGGATTCAGTCGGTCTGTCGAATAGATAGAAAGGCAATGTTCGCAGAGCAAGTAGGCTGCAGTGTTATATTATATGCAATCTCAACCATGACGTAACAATAATCTATATGAGACCGGAGACAGTCGGCCGTGCGAAATTTCCTGACTCCTAGACTAAAGATACACGCGCGGAGGGATGGCGAGGTTCGGACACATGTTTTCCTTTGCCCTTTTTCCAGTTTGGTTGGATCTCCCGTACAGTTTCCCGTCGTCTATATACATATGCACACGCACACATTCACATATGCATGTATATACATATTAAATTAGTTTATTAATCTTTCTTTACACAATTATTACATTTCATTTACTAGATGCTTCGAAAGAGTGCGAATGATGTAGGGTAAAAGAGAACAGGTGGTTGCAATGGTAACGGTGAATGAATGTCAGGCAAACGACAAGTACAGTGTGTGTTGTCATCGAAGAGTCACTTCCTCTCTGGTAATCGCATCGTCTCTTTCTGTACTTTACAACAGCAGCGATGTTATCATTAATCACTATCATTAAAATTAATTCTGCATATATATATATGTAATTTTAGTTATACATATATATGTATATTTATATATATTTATATATATCATTATATATATAAGTATTTATATATATAGACTTTCAGTATTTTACACGGGCTCTTCCCCACCTCGCGCGATTACTATATAACTGTGGGTGTCTGTGTATTCTGCCGCCAGACAAAGTGATGTTGAAGCTTTAGAAGAATAGAAAGAAATGGAGTGGGTGGGCTCGGATTCACGGTGACCACCCGATCTTAGTAACCGTGGGTCCGACCCCACGATAGGACGATGTATCTTTTTCAGCTACAGTGTTTCCTTGTCCCTTAAGTTTAATCTTAAGTGCGACTATACAGAGATTTGGCCTGCGTCGTGTCCTAAACTGCCTTAGAGAATGTCACCAAGCACCTTAAATTTACAGGGCTGCAGGGCCAGATAAAGTCACCACGTCTTCCGTTCGACAGATCCAAGTCGGAAAGTAGCGTTAAGAAAAAAAGATGAGAGAGAGAGATACACGAGTACTTGGAACTAAATCGATGAATTCGTTTATTAATAATAATTACGATAAATAACCAACAATCTATGTTCAAGCCGTGCAATTGAAAATTCGTATGTATTAAAGGTACTTATTTTACAGTTAGATTCGGGACCTCTTCTTTCGTTTTAAAATTTAGCGTGCCTGTCAACCTGAAATCCAAAAGAAGCGCTATGTAGTAGAACAGTTTTGCGACGACGATGGCGATAGTCTTTCGTTCCACCCCACACTATTATCTCCCGACACATGGATTGCGCACTCGCACTACCGACTCTGTACGAAGGTACATCAAGCCAGCGGTAATTTACACGGATACACAAATGATTGGAATCTACACAATTAGCTTCTCATCACATGTGAAATTATACACTTATATGTTCAACGAGCTTGTAAGCGAGCGTCCCTCACAACTCGTCCGTTGCTCCGTCGAGTCGCCAATCGGCGATGGCACGAAAGCCCAGACTAAAGAAGTTTACTACTTTTGCGAAGCGATGAAAGTGCGAAAACTGAAAAGAGTGCCAGTATCATTCGGTCGATGGCAGCGAAACATTACACATTACTGAACACTTGCTTCCTGCTATCCCTCTATGTCATACTCTGTTTCATTTACTGATTTACACAGAAGAAAAAGAAGAAGAAAGAAAACTTGGTTCTCATTGCACATGACCAGGGCGTAACGATGATCGATGTATGAAAATCTTTATGACGATATAATTTTAGTTCGAGGGAAAGAATTGGTAAATTTAGGTCAAATCGAAGGTCCGATTGACGTGTTGTTACTGAGAACCACCAGCAAAGAGCAAAGAGCTCCGTGAGGCTGCCAGTCTGCTCTGAATTTGCGCTAAAGCGATATTTCTAGTGGAATTGAGACTCGTCCCGCAGAGAGTCATCTTAGATTTGCCAATCCTTCTTAGTAGCTGCACGTAAATCGGGTATAAAGAAAATATATCACTAAACTGGTTAATCGTTGAAAACTTAATTTATATTATCAACATTCATAAAACTCTAAAACGAATGCTAAGACCTCTCACTCTCTTGCCATCTCTCACTTTCCGCTCCACTCACTCTTCCTTTCTCACTCCCTCCCAACCTCGTGCACGGTTGATCTGCTTAACGGCCGCCCTTCCCGAAGGAAAGGGACTGAATTGGTTCGATTTCGTTATCAGCAGCGTCCCTTCCGTTTCATTAGCGACGCAATGATATGTACGTGTAGGGTAAGCTGTTAGACACGATGTGTGTCCCGAAGGTCCAGCTGCACAGGGTCGTTGGCTGTGGTACGCGTACAGATTCGATTCCGGAGGTCTACCTTAACCGGGGAAAAAACCCGTGATTCTTATATACAAGACAGTGTGTGTACGATCAATGCGAAAACGAAATTCGAGGCCTCGTGGTCGACTGTTCCTTCGGACATCGAGCATACATGGTGGCGTCTACTGTCCGTTGGCGAACACCACTACATTTCACCTACCCGACTTTCCCAGCGCGCTGCAATTATGAACACTTGATGCTCTCCATACGAAAGTCGCCGAACATTAACATGGAAATCACGATTCACTTAAAAAATAAATCACTCCGCTAGGTCATTCTGAAGTTCGTCGCGTTGGGTGAGAAAATTTGGAATCCTGAGTCTAGAAAAGTTGCGAAAAATGTAGTAACTGTAACATTTGTAAAAATAGCGCTAGTAATAGTTGTGGTAATAGACGGCAGCGATTCGAATCATCGAGACATGACTGATAGGCACGAATATGGCTGTCTTCTCGCTGCCATGTCTCAACGAATGAAACTCCTGTCGATTTACTAATCATAAATTTCTGTTTAGTTGCGCTGATGTGTACAACAGCATGTCTCACATCGCGAAATTTACATTTCACGAGAAGTCGATTATATACGCGAATACCCACTCAGCGTGTGTTTTTATTCACACAACTTCCCCTTCTCGATCTCTCCCGCGTTCTTAGTTTCCTATCTCTATCACTCTCCCTCTTTCATCAGTTTTAATTACGTCGCGCACTTCTGCTAACCAAGAATTTCCTTTTCATTTAATCGACGACGATGCTCGTTAAAACTTTTAACGCAATAAAACAGTTTCTTTGCGCGGTATTTCGTCGATTGACCCCTTCATTCAAGACGAAATACAGACCATCAATTAGGACGCATATAACGCAAGGTTTTTCGGTGAGTGAAAATGTCTTGCGAATCGGAAGTGCCGCTAATTCTTTCTCGACTTTGATCGGCACCTACCGAGCTGGTTTCGCTACGTGTATGTTTTACGTGTATATGTATACATACGCTTCTTTGTGTTTCTTTCTTCAATAAAATGACGATGTAAGCGACGTTAACGCGCTACTAGACATTAGATTACACATTTTCAACTAGAGTCGCTTTTAGCAATTATTATTTAAAGAGGGTACGGACCAGTTCCTATATATACACTGAATTCAATTTGGCAATAAGGTGGCATCAAGCGTTTGCAACGCAATTGAGTCATCTCCGCTAACCCGCGATTCGGGTTTCCCGGATGTAGCGAACAAAGCTCAAAGACCACTCACTATCGCCATGGCATTGAGTTCAATTTACAACGGGGACATCCTCCTCAGAAGGTCAGTTTTCTCTCTCGCCATTGCAAGGCTATTTTCTAACGTGAATTCTCAGTTTCGTAACATTAAAAAATAAAGCAGCTTAAGCCATACTCGAGGAGCCGGGATCCGCACTCTGTGAGGTCGAGGCTGCGTTGCCATTGATGTTGTTATCGTTAGCATTAGCGCCTGATCCCGCGCCACCACCGCCCGTCGCTTCCGACTGGCCACCAGAGTTCTCCGAATTCTGCATGTGTTTCGGTATTAGGATCGAGTTCAGGGCAGGCGAGATCCCCAGCTCGTGCTCGGTGAAATCAAACAGGGGCGGCAGCTCCCGCCCGTTCGGCAGTCGGGTGCCCTGCTCTCGTAACTCATTGAAGAATGAGTGTGCGCACGCCTGCAACGGCGTCATCCGCAAGGACGGCGTGTACTCCAGTAGCCGGGCTACCAATTCCATCGCCTCCGGGGGTGTACGTGCCCTGAACACCTGCAAACAAGAGGCCCACAACACTTCCATTAATACATTATCTTCCCATGGCCACAACTGTCCTGAGAGAACTCCCAGAAAAACTGACACATTGCACGAAACCCCCCCATCTTACCAAGTTCTATGTCAAAGCGAGAAAAAGGCAACAATCATATCCTAGAAAAACCGGAGTCCATTTTTCCCACTGACAGACCAACACGATTAGTACTCCTGAGAATTAGTCGTATCAAGACTTTTAGGGAGAAATCGAAGACGAAAAGTTCAGTCTCCGATGTGACAGTGAAAACAGGTATTATTTGAAGGTGATTAATTTTCGCCGACAGACCATTGAGGCGGAAATTATTCCAAGCTAATAAAGTGTGTAAGGCACAGTACCGAGTCCAACTGATGAGAAACCGCTTGATATCTGCGTTGCATTCTCAGATCCATATGGTTCACGTGATAATTTTGCACATATGTACTTATAAACAGTGTATATACATACGTGTAAAGATTTACAAGCGCCGCAAGCTTCCGTCGTGAAATTTGGTATAGTCGGCAAACGTTTGGAAGAAGTAAGTTTGAAGATTCCACCAAAACATTAGAGTAAGTGATATTCTCGAAGGGTTTGAGCAACCACAGCATATCATCGCTCATAAACAAATCGTTAGTAACGTTAAAATGATGTTGCTATAAAGTAGATACTGCACTACTAGCTCGAATGGGGAAGGTACGCCGATAGGTATCTGACGTGGAATCGCAAAGTCTCTCACTCTCTTTCTCTCGGTGTTTCTTTGTGCTCGGGCACCCCCCGTTCGACGGTTCGATTAGCGAGTGATTGCTTGCACATTCGGTGAGAGTTCGATTGCTGAAAAGTTGATGTTACTGCATCGGTTAGTACGATGGATTGAAGAAGAGTGATGATTTGCGTCAGCGATGTTTAGTTAACTGGTTTTGTTCAACTGGGACCACTTACTCTAATTTTTTGGTGCTCCGTGGAACACTTTAGTCCACTCATTCGTTGAAGCATAAACTGTAACCACGGATACATGTGTGATGAAAGGTAATACGATACGAGCGGTAAAGCCACTGCTAGATGGAACACGGGTGTGCACGTGGTCTTACCCTTAACCAACTACTTTTCATGCAATCACTCTCCGGATCGATGTTCGGTTACTCTCTCTCCGCTTTTGTACGGCGAAACGCGCGATTAAGAACGTTGGCTTAACGATAGAGACGTGAACAAGTGTAACGCAAATGCCCTAGCGTACTTTGCATGCGATATGTACATTACGGTGCATGTAATCGGGAGAAAAAGAGGCTGTAATGGTATACCTTTTGCCAAGGATGCGACTTAATTTGTGGGAATTTGAACTCGGTGTAGTTGGGGTTCATCTCACGTATCTGATCACGTGTCGGTGTACCGAGAACTTTAATGATCTCGACAAGTTGATCTACACCGCTGTCGCCAGGGAATATCGGTTGACCGAGCAACAGTTCAGCTAACACACAACCTGCACTCCACACGTCTGCGAAAGTGAAGGAAAACTATATTCTCATTGCGTCCATGTGGAACGTGCTCGTGAATTTCGATGATCGTCAGCTAGCAGAGGACTTACCAATTTTTGTAGTGTAGTCAATAGCACCAAAAATCAACTCGGGTGCGCGATAGTAACGACTGCATATATAAGATACGTTAGCTTCGCCTTTGACCAGATGCTTGGCCGACCCAAAGTCGCAGAGTTTTAAGACTCCGGTTTCAGGGTCTAGTAACAAGTTCTGAGGTTTGATATCCCTGTGACAGATGCCGAGGGAGTGGATATATGCCAGTGAGCGAAACAGTTGATACATGTACAGCTAAAACATGAAATGAAAAAGAATTAGTGTGTTTTACCGCGATTAAGATATAATTTCTTTGTGCAAGTAAATAGGTGGCCATGGACTCTCGGCTTCTATTGATCTCACCTTGATGAAGCTGATCGGTATCGTTTGCTTGCTCTTGCTGTACTGTCGTGCAACTTTGTACACGGTTTCGGGTATGTACTCCAGGACTAGATTGAGATAAACCTCGTCCTTCTACAAGAAAATATAGCAACACGGTTATAATCTGAGAATCGGAGAGCTCCCGAAAGTGTATCCCCTCAAAGGCACATGATTAGGCAAGCGAATGACCCTTCTACTTTTAAAAGTCTTTTGCACACTCTCTGGTAAGAACACACATTTGTTACAGAGATGCTTCTAATGGTATTATTATCTTGTACAAGTGAAAGATGATGCCTCGGCTGCGAATTAAATCGGTACCTTTGAGAATCGAACACACAGTCACTTCAAAAGATCATCTCCTAAAACTAGCAAAGCCGCATAACTACAAGATTCACTTCAATTATTCATGGCAATGATTCACGTATTAAAACGAAAATTGCGAATGAGTCGAATGCCTCGTCTGATCCTTGAATTCCAAGATACAGAAGCAAAGTCGCCTAAATCTTTTACAATTGGGAAATCCAAACTACAGGGTTGCGCTCCAACTTACGTCCACATGAAAAACTGGATTAGTTGCGTTTAAGATGTTCTACAAAATAACATAACAATGTCGCATGCATTAAAAACTAATTCGGAATACTTCGGAGTAACATATTCGCGCGACGCATATCAATAGAGTTCGGAAGAATCGGCTAAGCAGAGAAACAAACAAAAAACAGTACCCGCTTGTATTCGCAAATTCTTGGAAACGATGTAACGTTCCTTTCAACCAAAGTGAACATCGAGATAGAGAGAAAAAACATGCCACACTTCGGGGCAGCTCGGAAATTTAGTCGCTCGCATGTAGAATAAGTGTTCTGGTGTCACAATTACCTTTTCGCCACTAGAGTAGAAGAAGTATTTTAGCTTTACAATATTGCAGTGCTCGAGGCGCCGCATGATTTGAAGTTCCCTGTTCTGAAAATCAAATGGATACATTGTTAGTCAGTGGCCGGGTGCATATAAGCTGGCGATGAATATTCATCGGGAGACCAAGTGGCAGCCTACCTTAAATCGCTTGTCTTGAAGAACCTTCTTGATGGCAACCAGTTCTCCCGAGTTGCAGAGCTTCGCCTGGTAGACGACACCGAAGCTGCCATTGCCAATGACCCTAGTGTCCGTGTAGGAGATTTCTTGAGGGAGATCCGGCCCAGCACCAGGTGTAGCCACCACTGTCGTCACCTTGTTGCCGTCCCTGCCTACATCGGACGTCGCACCACCCATAGAAAGAATAAAGATCGCAACGTTATAGTAGGTAGAACACGGCCACACAACTTGGACAAGGAACCTTTCACCTCTAACATATGGTTGCATTGGCTCATTTCTTTGCTTTCGGACAAATATCGCAGGGAGAAGTTGGACTCGGAGAGGGTTTGCATGCGCTACAAAGCCAACTACTTCAGGAGTGAAAAGGAGAGATAGAAGTCAGAACTCTTAATAATAGAAGCCTCCGCAGAATCGATCATTCTTTCGAACCGCAGCACAAACAGCCAGGCTTTCAGGTGAAATAAGAAAATTTCCTCGAATAAAGCAGCCGGCCGCGCTCGACTTACGGCTTGTAGAGCACTATTGAAATAGCTATTGCTATTTTCACGTACCGCTCGACAAACCTGCATGCGCCGCCCAGGAATAGCACAATCCGCCGTTTGTTTTTATTGCAAAGTCCCGAATAGCCCGAGTGGCCGATGGAAGCGGAGCGATTCGCAGCTTTTGGAGCCGGCCGATCCATATACAATCGAGCGATTGTGCCGCACCGTGCCGTTGCATAAGCGAGGCCCCTCACAATCGACGGCCCGACAATAGTTAGCTCACTGTCAAACGTGAGTCCTCGTTATGTATGCGGAGCGTGACTATTTTTCCATAATCGTTCAGTTGCGACTTTGTGTCTTTCGTTTGCGTACATGTCAAACTCTGGTTGCATGTGCACGTTGTGAACGCCGATTGGCATCGCGTCGATGACAGTTCTACTTTCTCCCATGCATCGATTTGGAAGGATTACTCCATTATCATACGCGGAGCTTTTCATGATTAAATCATTGCTAATTGATGGTGTAGCATGTGCTTCCATTATACATATTCATCGCAATCAAGACATTGAACATGGTGCACGACTCATTTGTCTCGAACTGTTTCGCACAATCCAATATTAGTCCAATGACAATACAGGTATTAATTAGAAATCGAAGACGCATACAACTATTCTATTATCTGCTAACTTCCATTTAACTTTGTCTATTCAAACGTATTCCACTCTTTCATTCAGAAAGTGTTACTGGAACGGATTATTTTTCAAAAGACTAATTCTGTAAAAGTTAATTTGAAATACCACCGACACGCATCGATAGATTTCTCTTTTCATTCCATTGGACGTATCGAGCATACGAATAATCCACAACGATCATTCCCACCGTTTATTACTGACCTGTAAAGTCCCCAACATGAAGTATGTATACCGTTTTGATCTCGGTACCGGCTGCAAATGAGCAAATTAAGCACGGTAGTAAATTCATTATATGCCTTTTCGTGCGATGACATGAGATTGGATTTGGTTGGATGCGCGCGGGTCCAGGCAGTCATTGCCGAAATGATTGCAACCTCGCGAGAGACTGACTTTCCGCGGAGTAATCGATCAACGCCAAATACGATATCGTCGATTTTATCTGATTTCTCGACGTTGTTAAGTCTTTCCTAGCATTTTCCACAAATCGGCTTTTAATACGTTTCTTATTGACCCGTACGTCAAACTGATGGTTCGAGTGACTGCATCAGTGAATCACGTTGCCAGTGTCAAGATAATTATGCGAGGGAACGTTTGAAGCTTTCGAGAGAATTCGAGCCGAGAGGTAGAGGAAGACAATGAGGCTAACTTCCTTCGCGTTCTCGGAGGAACTCCTAGAACTTGGCCTGTCTAGATCAACAAGTGGCACAATAGAGCGACGTTTCAAAGAGGAGGCGCACTATGAAACCGAAGTAACTCGGAGGCACTCGCTTTGGCCTATTTCTTGCTTATTATGCACGTTACACTGCAGCCTCTTCTGCGCGAGGTTCCGGCCAAGGGGAAAATGTACTTGGTGAATATAATGATTGCTAAACTAACACGTAACAATTATTGAGAATTGTGGAGGAATTCTGTTGACAACCACAGTACAAGACTCCACAAAGGATCGAATGAGTTGACGGCGGTTTCACGAATACAGTAAGTAAAGTTGCAAACAAACACGAATATTAAAATTCTCCGACTTTCTTTCTACGAAACATATTGACGTTTACATAACATATCGTGAACAACAGACAAAAAGTAGTAGCCGCCTTTGTGACAAACTTCTTCCCAAAACTGCCAATAAATAAAACCCCAGTAAATTGCAAACGATTTTGCCGCAGCATTCAATAAGAATGAGCTGCAGAAAGGTTGTCTCCGAGTATAAAGAGCAACGTTCAGACTCGCGGAATAACTTAATGGGCATAATTATAGCACCTTAGTCAGGCTTACGTGGTCGCCGATTGAAAGGAGCTAACTGAGAATCGGTGCAAGGCTACACGGCATTCTGAATGACGCGTGCTCGCACGGTTTCTGCAAACCTGGAAACACGGCGAAGCCGCGGTCGCTTCCTCGAGACGACGCTTTCGGCTAGAAGCGCGCCGTGATTGATTTACGAAATCAGCATCGCGACTGGAGCGAAGTTATCTCGAGTGCGTCACGGCGGCCTTCTCGGAAAACTCGCAATCGAACGTTTTAATAAGGCAAATTCGAGATTGCATAAGCGGAGAACGGCACTCGACGCAGTGCCACGCTGATTAATGTCGCGAGGTTGTTAAATTCTCCAACGATCCGCTTGATTGCAGTCATTTATGCACGTGTGCAGTTTTAATTATTTTCAGGGAATCCGATGGTGCGGGAATTTAAGTGAAGGCTGAGAGTTATCCAATGTTTTTCCACTGTTGGAGAATAGTTTTGTTTTCACCGTAGTTTAGATTAACAACTGATTATACAAAATACATATTTTTTCTGTAGCGACAGTTATGTTATTTCTCCTCTTAAATAACTTGATAATTCTCAATGCATGTCGAGGACGCAGATACACACTTGGAATATGAATTCCCGATTAAACGCTCAGTCTCTACAAACGGAAACAGTAAAACTGTCCAGCCGTGGTGAACCAACGACCCGATCTCGAGCAAAAACTATCCTGTTATTGTCTAACGCTCTCCTCCTATCTATCATAGGAAAGGTTGGCAGCAAGGCAGCACAACACCGGAAACAACATCGAGCACAATCAATCCCGACTGATTGCCCCCCCGTTAGTCGACGCGTCTTGCGGCGAATGCCCGTAAAGTCGAGATAAAGATTGAGGGAACGGGCGGCGCGAGTGGGTTCACTCGAGTGCCATGTGATTCCCAGCTGGATTAGGCGGCGAGGGGGCGCGTGGGAGGGCGGGGAAAATCGTATGAAGGAAATCTGGGTCAGAGCGGCGTATAATCTCCGAGGCAGAGAGGTTTGGTCAGACGACGGTGCAGCGGCGATCGGGCGGGCAACGCCGGCTAAATCCAGCGCGCGTTCGCACAAAGGCAAGAGCAGAGCAGAGCAGAGCAGAGGAGAGCGAAGTTCGAAACGCGACGCGCCTTCACTTTCCATCGCACCGCAACCGCCCGCGTCTCGCTCTCTGCTACTGCCAACGCACACACAGGTGCATGCCAAGTACGCGCGCACCTTTGAAGGCGGTTTTCACGCCAATTTTGAGAGTGCGACCTTTCCAGTCTGCACCCCCGCACTTTCCTTTCGGCGAAAGGTTGTCTGACATTTCACTTGTAAACTGGTTTGTTCGATGTTGATTAGCTTTTCTGGGAGAAGCTTTTGATTAGGGTAGTTTGTCTGTTGTTGGGAGTTGGAGTTGGATGATAATTTGATATAAAGGTGGAGCGAACTTTGCTTTCTGTAGTTAATTCAGTGGTGATTGAGAGTCTGAAGGAATATTAGTTCGAGTTTAAGTGCTGGAAAACGGTTTACGTGTAAAGTACAATCTTTTGCAAACTACCTACATCGAGTAACAGTACCAAAGGTCAAATTCAGTTATATCAATAACAATTCCTTTCTATTACCCATCGTAATTACATTATCCAACACAATCAAACATAATAATACTATATTTATTAATAAAACCCTAATTTCTTTTAAACGCAGTCTGCAATCCAAATCATGTGTATGCTTTTCAGGTTTAACCCTACAACAAAGAATCTAATACGCACTCCTTGAAATTGGCAGGGGACTTGAGGGCAGAAAGTGGGCGGCTATCAGTGGGATTCTTTCCTCGGCCGGACGACAGAAGTGAGATACGCGGCCGATACTCCTGTCGACATAATTATTGTTGAGTGGCGTTTCTGAAAGCCGACCTGCCGCGCGCCATTCGCCGTGCCGAGCACGTTCCACCGCACTCTCAATCAAGCGTTGTGAGCCCGTTCCCCTCCGCGCGGACTGCTCTCTCTGCACGCTCTGTCACGGAAACGGAACGCCGAAGATAACTCACGTGTTGATGGTAACAATTCGCGCGCGCCACGCGCGCGTCCCCGCTCTTTCGATGGGCTTTGCCGCATAAATTAGAAGGGAAGAAAATGAGTCTTGTCCTTAGACGATAATGCATGGAAATGGAGCAGAAATCAGATTTATATGTAAGAGAATCATAGAGCAGCGGTGTCTCCATAAGAGACGTTAACCCAACCGGCGTTCAACGTGCAAACGGTGCTCCTTCCGCCCTTGCGTAAACAGTCGATGATATTATTGACGCGTGGCGAGTGTGCCGAGGGCATTTCACGACAAAGTGTACGAGAATCCACTCTAGTACGACACGCGCGAAGGTTCGAATTGGTAATGCAGTGCATAACGAATGATTTAATATCCATTTGCTGTTCTGGTGTTAAAATATGTATCAAAAAGCTATCACTTTCATCGCCGATGTTCGGGTACTTATTTATACATAATTATCAAATTGCTGTAGTCAAGATTAAATCTTATTAGAAATCGATGTGAAATTTTCTTAGAGTGTACAGTGTAAGGTGGTATACACTGTGCGTCTTAAAATAGGTGTAAAGTATACATTGATTTTCGTGTTTCTAAGGTTTAGAGGCAGACATTAACCTTTTGAAGAGAAGCTTAAGACAAAGTATGTCTTTTAAATAGGGAAACATTCATTGGACCTGTAAATACTTGCGAATAGTTGTAATTTATACAACTTAATTTCAAAGCAAAAGATCTACTAGTGAAAGTAATATGAAATAGTTGTTTCACAGGGAAACTACCGCTAATACAAAAATCGATCAAAGTGCTTCTGCCAGCAGCAACTTCGGGTGTGCACTGATGCATATTTGGACCACCCGATGTATACGCGGATTGCAGGCAGAGCAAATAGTCCTAACTCGCCGGGGTTTTACACTCGGTTGCACATCGATATTCTAATATTAGAGCTCGCGCGACTTGATAGAGCTCGATCTTCCGTGTCACAAGCCTCGCCACGCCGTGTTTCCGAGCGGAATCCGATCAAACCCACTGCAAAAGTATTGCCGCGCCGATTTCCTGACGCCTGACAAAAAAATCAGAGGCTGCCCTTTCTCGCTCGAGTGTTGTCCGGCGAGGTCTGAAGTGGCGCGTTAATCAACATTTGGCGGCTCGATGCTTCGGCCAGCCGGCAGAACAAATGCGCGTGGGCAGTCCGGTGGGTGAATAATAAAAGTGAACGATGCTAGGCAGAGGGCTAATGTCGGACGATCGCGTACCGTCCCCTCGGTGGTTCGACGATGCAGGACTTTCTGCGACTATGTGTAGACAATGTCGCTCGCCAATGAATATTGCCAACTTCACTTCTGAGCGAAGTTACCACCAACCACTTTTACGACTTTCTAATGCCAACCTTGACTGCGCATTCACCAATTTAAGTATCGTAATCAATAATCCTGTTTATTTGTCAAGAAAATTAACTCTCCGCTTAAATTTAATCTCCCACATTACAACAACAAGACATACTCGTCTTTCACCTCATTGAATTCTAATCTGAATGCCCCAAGATGACAAGCGATTAAATGACTAGTACATCAGTCACCTATTCCAAAAATTGGATTTGCAAGTTCGTCACAAACATAGCATACAAAGTATGAAAATCCAGCAACGTCAGTACATTTCTACCGCACGCAGTGCCGATAAGCCATAGCTAGCGTCACGAAGGGACCTCTTCCTGCTATCAAACCTACGATTCCCACGAATTATCGCTATTACAGCGGAACTCGTGGGACATGACGTGTCGAGTAGAGATATCATCCTAAACGTAAAATAGCAGGCGCGGCCGGGGCCGTGACCAGCCCGGGAAGCACTAAAACCCAGGAGTAGTAGCACTCTATCCCATTGGAGACTTACGCTTCTTGTTGCCAAGGCGCCGCAAGAGCTTGCAGAACTTTTTGTAGGCGGAATTGGCCTCTTTGCTGCTGAGTTCCATCGCGCTCTTCGCCCGCTCGTGCTTCTGCCCGGCGGGGCAGAACTTGGGGTATCGCCAGTCCTGGCAGGGCGCGGACCAGTCTAGCGTGGCGGCAGGTGCCATTCTGAGAGAGAGGGGGGGGATAGGGAGTCCTTCGAGTTCGGCAACCAGTTCGTCAACTACAACAACACACCGCACTACTTGAGTCCGAAGGATCCTTGCCGGCGACCGAGTGCCGTTGCACGAGCATAACGTCTAGCTTCCCATAGGGAACCCGGAGAGGATGCTAAACGCGCGCTCCCAGGGGAGAGGCGCAGCCTTCTAACTGGAAAGTTGCCTCCTCTCTTCTACGAAATCCGTCCGGCCTGGTATTTATGACGTGTCCAACGGACAGCGGCGACTAGCGCGGGAACCAGTCCTTGCGAAAGCCCGTCCCTTCTTCTCTTCTCTCAGATATCTCCTCTCGAGATTACACCAGCAACACCTTCTTCACAGGCGGCGTTAATTGTCCGAGGTTCACTCGACCAGTCGGGCGCAATTGTCTCCGGTGCTTTGGCAGGGACCAGACGCCGATCGACGGGATATCGTAGAGCCGATACTCCACTGACACACTTATCGAAAGTATTGGCCGCCGATGCGGCTAGCGCGCTCCGCGCGGGTTCACAGTTCGACGGGAGGGACACCACGTGCTCGCCACTATTTCAGCCCGGAGCAACGACACTTTACTCTCGCGAGGCTCCCACTGGTGAGATACACTCGTCAACCGAGTGCACTGTTAGCCGATAAACCGACGACTCCCTGGAAGGAACTCCTCACTTAACTCTTCTCCGATACTCTCCTATCAGCTTCCTCTAGCTTCAACCGGATCCCCAGCTCTTCTCTCTCTCTCTTCTCTTCACTATCGAGTGAAACAAATTCGAATAAATCGCCGACTACCATGCGCGTCCGTTGTCGGCTGGTACTTGCTACTTGCAGTTGCGCCGAGCGGCGAGAAAAGAGTGCGCGCTGTTCTCTCTCACTCCGGCCGAGGAGAAGTGAGCCGTGGACGCGGTGGCGAGCGGCGGCGCAGGTGCCGTGACACACACGTTCCCGTTTGGCGGCGTCTCGGCACGCGACTAAAGCGTACGCGTCGCCGGTTGCCATCAGCTGCGGAAGGATCGTCTTCCTCTGGAGGGGGACGCCTGTGAACCGAGCGCGCCCGTGCGCCGACGTCTTCCTCGCTTGAGTCTCTGCGCGAGGAGAGCCGCCGCCAAAGTGAATAATCAGTCGCTCGAGCTCACGGTGGTCCTCGCTTTTCGATGATAAGGACGCACCTAAGGGGAACTGCACTTCTACGCACTTGCCCCCTCCGGTCGTTATTTATGATCGCTTAATGATGTTTATTTGTCTCCCGACACTTTGTCGTGTGGGGATGCTCTTTGGATTAGTGTGCGGATTATGCTCGGCTTTGGAATTTTTGAGTTATAGATGAAATGCGGTGACTTTGGTCGAATCCAGTTTTTATGTTGAATTAAGTGTACTTATTACTAATTGATTGATCCAGAGTAGGATTTTTATGTTTTTACTTATCTGCTAAAAATTATAGTACTAAATGTGCGAAAGACTGCAGGGATAATATTTATTGGTTTAACCCATGATCCTCTTGGATTGTAAGCTTGTTTTATAGCTTGGAGAATACCACCAGGTTTGTTTGATTAGCGGATTTCGTTATAGGCCCGATTAAACGCGAGTTTGATTATTCTCGCGGCACACAGGCACTGGATACACGGATACACCAGGATCCATGTAACTCGGCTGTTTGTCAGCGTATATACTTTCGGATTTCGACATGGCACTTTTGGGCAGCGCATTTGCCGCATCGGCTTGGGAATACACCTGCATTTCGGGCAGTTTCTCTGCGTCACCGGTAAACAGTACAGCAAAGCCTGGCGAGCCGCTGCTGGCGCAGAGCGATTTAAATAGAGCAGAAATTCTATTATTGCACATAATTCGCGGATTAGCCTCGCCGCGCATCCTAAACAGCTGGCCGAGATCTATCTAAAGAGTAGATGTTGGCATCCACTTCTGCCGCAGTGCACACACACGGGCACACACGCTTGCCGCCTCTGATTTCGATCCAGTCAATCACCCGGGGCGATTGCCGTAGAAAATTCGTCCTTCCGCCGAGAATAGTCTCCCCGAGAGCGATTCTCGCAAATACCGACGTGTTAACCTTTAACATGTACACTGCGCAGCCAACTTTCAGAATTTTAGCTCTTCCATCGCATCAAAACTCGTACTCGCGGTATTTTTGTATGAATAAATATGACAGTTGATAAATCATATATGGTCACTCGAATTTGTATGATATTACTGTTCAATTCTTTAGTCGTCAACCCAAATTTTATTTTTGAAAAATCCATTTATTACGAATTGAAAAACTCATTTATTTTAATTGGGTTGCGAATCCGAAGAAAAAGTTTGAAACTAGAATATTTAGTCGTCTCTAAAATGAATGATTTTCAGAAAGGTCCAGCCCGCAGCAACCAATTACGAGATCCATCCAATGTTAGCGTGGGAGCGTGAAAGAAGTTTGATTTTTCAGCGGACTCAAGGATGCCCGAAGGACTTAGAGGGGCCGGGGAAGACAGCGCGTGCCGCAAAGCCGGGCCGAGGAAAGTCAGTAGCATCGACGTCCCGCTTGTTTGAACTCCGGTTAGTGCTCGCTATATTTAGCCACTATAACGCCAGATAACATAGCCCCGCCATGGCAAGTACACGTGCGCGAATCGCGCACGCACTCGCGCCCAAAAGAAATCGCAAGTCGCTCTTCTCCGCGCACGCAAAACCGTAAACACGCCGGAGACAATGATCCCGACTCGCCGCCTCTCCGCGCACGTCGGACAGAGAGAGGACGTACGCGAAGAGCGCCGGTAAGTTTTTACCACCGTGTCTTTCCTTCCGCGATATTTACTTTGGTAGGAAAGATAGTTTCGCTGTGGGTTTTTAAGCTCTCCTTTAAGAGGTATTCCCGTGACTTCGCTACTGTGACAATGTCATTCTGAAACGGTTCGCAGAATTGGGCCGCAAAATAAACGAGAGGTGTATTGAGAACTTTCATTTCGAAGTCGACTAAAAACTGCGCTGTTTGTAATTCTGGCTGTGTTGTGTTATGCTTTGCGATTCCAGTTTCGTGTAATAATATTGTGCAAATTATCCGCGAATTCTCGGTCGATTCGTTCCTATTTATGAAGTTACGCAACACATTCTTTTTATACGCAATTAATGGGCCAAGTATTGTATCCGGCATTTGGTAAGAGCAGTTCTATACTCCCCGGGAAATAGCTCATTAATAGCTTGCAATGAGCCGCACTAATTACGAGCAAATGAGCCGAACACATGACCACTGATTGCGCAAGCCAATTATGAAGTAAGAGTAATTGGATTACCCCGGCGCGCGCCTATTTCCAGATGTCACTATTGCCAGGAATAAACCATGTTAATCGTCATCCGCGCCGTAAATCAGCCTGCAGCGCTCGCGCCCGGTTATGGTCAAAGGTTTACGGCTATTCGGCGTCGTAAATGTCGAGCGAAGGGTTTGGTGCACGCGGAAGAGGACACTTGCGCCGTCGAACCTCGAGAGCTCACGTGACAGCGGAATTTTGGAATGTCACGGGAAGCGAGCGCATATGATGTTTGCGCACAACTCGAGCTACGACTTTCGCCGGAATTATCGACATTTTTATCGATCCGAATGATCCCCGGGTATCGGCGAGATTTACTTGCGTCCGCTCGCACCCTGTTAACCTCTCGAGCCCCGCCAATCATATCGAGGATCTGCCCGTTTTTATTTGGCAGCGGCGACGTATGCATGAGAGAAAATAATGTTATTGTGATGGAGTAATTGCTCGTGCTCGATTTAGTGTCGACTTGATATTCTGTTTCTGCTTTCTTAGAGACAGACTCGAGTTCAAGAGTCTGTTTTGTTCTCCAATTATTCAGCAATCGAGAGTTAAAACATAAAATTAATTTCAAACTAATCATATTAAATAAGGAAAATCGATCAATTGAGAAGATTTAAGAAAATGTAAAACGTATTTTGCAGACAGTTTAAAGTTTACAGCATAAGTTGTGTATAAATGATACTTTTACTGGACCAGCGAGTGAAGCGCACTGCATTTAATAAAGAAATATGTCTTAGAAGCAAACTTGGCCCAGAAAAGGTTAACCTCCCACATATGTATGCTGAGCGCACACTCGCTGAAAATAATACGCAGATTACCGTTACGCGTCGTCACTCGGATAGCTTAGCACGGGAAAAATGCCGATATCGTCTTACGTCAAACGAGAGGAAAATCGTTCCTCGGTCTATAAAAAGATGACCCCTCTCAAGCGCACATCGGCTTTCGGGTTAATTAAGCATCTCCTCTCAAGTTCACTTTAAGTCCTGCGACAATCCGCCGGAGCTTCATATCTTTTTTATTAATATACTAAATTTTTAACATTTACTGTACTATTTGCGATTCTTGTGTATTAATTGTTACAACAACTCCGAACTCAATTATGTTAATTCCTCTGAAATATTGATTAAAATTGTATTACAATCAAATTCTCTTCAAGAGTGATCGCGGGACTTAACAATCTGTGCTAAGTTACTGGACACTTATCGAGAACAAAGCAGACCCTCGAACCCGAGTCGATCCCTCCCAAGCAGGAATAGAATGTAGAACAGTGGATCCGTCCACGAACAATTAATCGGAATCGTATTGTCAGCAAGACGCCCAAGTCTCGAATTGTATCTCCGGACAGCTCTATAAGACCAGGCTTTTTTCCTTCAGCCTCACGGCCGATGAGGTCCTCGTGCAAGCAAAGAGCGGCCGATCAAGACCAATTAAATTAAAACTTGGCACGGCATTCAACGCTCGGCAAAAGTGCCAGGTGCAACTCTTGTCAGGCGCGGATCAATCCTTTTCTTTCGCTCGCGCACGTGTTGAATCGAGAGGACGCGAACGCTTGAACTTATAGTCAACCCACGCGCCAGCCTACAAAGGCCGTTTAAAACTATTTGCACACTGATCCGTGATGTGTCAGTGACGTAGCTTTAATGCCTCGGTGCTCAATGATGCTCGAATACTATTATCGGCATTTTTCACCTCAGTGCATTAGAATAAAGTTAAGGTTTCACAATAGATTTAAGATCGATGTGACGTTGACTACCGTTCGATAGTCTAAAAGTAGTTCGTTATTTCTTCTTAAAACAATATTTCTCAAATAGCAAAATCTCTTTGAAATATTTTCAAACGTTTGACGAGTTTTGCAAAAAAAACTGTGGGTTTCCTTTCCACAATCACTTATGAAATCGCGACTATTAATCTTTATAGTTGAAAGTGTTGGAATAAATTTGAAATCAGCTTAGGCGTATCCAGATTTTGCTTCATATTTTTCAATAAATAAATATTTCGCCATTAACATTTCCCGTTTCATAGATCAACTTTACCGCAGCAACGCCATTCGTCTCCAATAAATGAAAGACGAGCTCGAATCCAAGAGCAAAAGCCTGCAGCTTGGATGCAGTGATAAACTGCCGGACCTCAAAGGAAATCGACGCAGATCGAGGAGAGTTATTCCCGTCAGCGATAGAGGCGAGCGTCGTAGCCGCTCGCGATCTGACGCAAGAGCGATTAGCCCAGGCTTATCCGGCCTCTTTTTTCCGAAAGCTTTCGAAAGCGGCGGTGTGCGTGCGCGCGCTCGCTCGCTCGCGTTGCTCCAACGACCTCGCGGCAGTGTGTTTGACCGAACGCCGCTCTATTATCCCCGGGATCAATAAAGCCGCGCGATCAATCAGCACTGGAAATCTCGCGAAGGGCGTTCGCGCGAAATTGGCGTCGGTGCGCTCGTTATCGGCTATCAAGTGTAAAGCGTACGAGCCGGCGCCTAGTGGCACTGTGTAATTAGTGGCAGCCAAAAAAGACGCGCTATCTCCGCGGGCGCTATCAGGTCGAGGCGATCGTAAATCCATTCGGCGTCGGCCGCGTGATCATTCAATCATCACAGGCGTACGTGGGGGGCGGCTTGTTTCACGGGACGCGAGAGCTTTGCTCGAATGACACTTCGGCGAAACGACGAGCCCGCCCCTTCCTCGTTATACAATCGACGGCCAATCTCCTCAATGTCACCGGGAACGAAACGACGCTTCTTTACGAGAGCTCCGTACAACCGGGGTTTGTTTCCGCAGATCGGCCTTTTCCCCGGAACCGAGCCCGCTCGGCGATTACTTTGAATATCTCTCGGAATTAATTAGATCCCCGGGCGATAGCTGTATCGCGACGATCCCCTGCATTTCGATATCTCCGCCGTTATCCCGTCGACCGAGATAAACGCGCGCCCTCTCCCTCGGCCTGGCCTCGGATGTCCCCCGGAGCCGAGGAATGCGCGTCGTCGCGGCTGCATTTCCTTCGGCAATCGGTTTACGGGCGGAAAGTTTGTCGGGCGGAGATCTTCCTCGGGGCGAGGAGAGTTCGTTCACACTAATCTAGATTCGCGAGACAATGTCGTCACTGAGTGGCGGAGGCCAGTGTGGCTTGGCCGGCGGCCAGGGCTCTTCGGGGAAACAAGAAAGCCCGGCATCGAGCGGCGGAGAGACAAGTACTGCCTTAAAGAGAGCACCACCCGGGGGTAATTAATCGAACCTCGGGATTAGCATACGCCGCCGATGCACAAGTAGAAAGAGACTGGGGACCTGGAAGCTTGAGAAGAGGAAATGAAGTCGCCCGCGACTTTCAAGACGCCGGAAAAACGAAGCGAGCTTTGAAGAAGGAGGAGAGTATAATCCGACGTCTTTTCCTTTAAGAGTCCTTGGGCTCTAATTTGTCGACGGTGATGAACATTAAGCGTGGACATCAAGGACGAGCGACGGGAAGTTGGATCTTTGGTGAACTGGTAATATCCGCCCAGTAGTTGAGTGATTAAAGATTTTAAATGTCGCAGACGTCGGTTTGGAATCGAATCGGACCTTTTTCATCAACAGAGTCAGAAAAATGGTTTACTATCCATTCATTTTCTCATTTTGCGAGACTGCGGAAAAGATAACTAGAGAGCCACCATCAAGTTTTCCTTCATCTTTCGGGGTTGAGTTTCGGAGGAGCAGGCAGCCGGCCAACGCACACAAGCCGAGATGAGATACGTGTACGAGGGGGCCTTTTAAAAAAGCCGGTCATCGATTCTCACCTAACGCGGCAATAAACAAGCCGCCCGTTTCAGTTCTATCTTTAGAAATTTGTACTTGCTCCGAAGGCCCTAAGTAGCACAATGAGCGGTATGCGGACAGTGAGCAAATAGAACGAGCGGGCGAGCGTCAGTTCCGCGCGTCAGAACCTGCTGGAGTGGTTGGAACGAGCGAAGGAACTAACAGGAAAAGGCAACAATGTCTTTATACAACAGAGTCTCTCACTCAAAAACCGAGAGAGAGAGACGCGTTGCATCGGCGATGACGCAAATCGACCTCGCACGCGGCCAGCGAGGCAGAGTTCAACGGGGAAAGTGTAGGATAGTTTAGCGAAATCGAATGGTCCCTGGTCTGCAATTAATGCAACCGGAGCCTGGAATCGCCGGTACGCTTGGAATGTTTGGCGTCGTCGCCGGTGCTGGAGCGAGAGGAATCGCCGTGAATAAGAATTCCAGAGTCGCCGGAGCTTTCATTAACGAGCACCGCCCGTACCCTTTATCACCCCGGCTTCGGGATGTACGTTTAATATCGGCTTATTACGCGCGCAAGTAAACGCGAAATTACGCTCTTTCGGTGTAATCAATAATATGGCTTGCCAGGGTCACCGCTGGAAACGAGCCCTCCCGACTGTATTCGCGACTTGCCTTCCCGCGACACACCTTTCGCCGTTTTTTCATTAGCTTTTCTCTCCGAATCCACTCGCTAGTATTGGAGACTGGTTTTAGAGGCAATTGTTTTCACGTGCAGGCACAGTCTACAACAATGTAGATCGAGTTTGATTTCAATGTACGTGGTGCATAGTTAGTTGACGTTATCTTTTTAATCCTGTATTATTTTCGTGTTTATTTTCAATCTTGTTCCATTTCATACTGTTTGTATTATTCTCATCGAAAAATATTACTGGAATTCGAAGCTTCCCTCACGGATTTCCCGACGACTGGCTAATATTGTCAATTCCTAATTGGTCCTCGAAACAATGAACACTAGAAACTACGAAAGCCGTAAAAAAGGTCGGAGATTGGTTGGCGAAAGAATGAGGGCGATGCCGCCCTCCGGGGCAAAAGGGTATACTACAAGTGCTCCAGATCGAGGTGCGCCAGCCAGCGGCGCGACGGCGACGCCTTGAGATGCGGGAGGCGGAACTTCGCCCAAGCGGAAGCCACCTTGGGGCCAAGTGTGTGCGAGCGAGTGCGATTACTACGACTACGACTACGATGACACAGCGTGCGCTCGCCAGCGACACGTCCAACATTCCCGGGTACGTGACGCCGAGCACTTTCGTAACACGCAGCTCCCTTTTCTCCCGGTCACTCGGCCTTTCCTGCCCGGCCCGGCTGCTGGTGCCCGGCGCGCTCGCTTCTCTTGGGTACGTGTGCCAGTGCGGCAGGTCGCGGAAACTCGTCACTCATCCATCAGCTACGTGCGAGCTGCGCTGCACGTCGCCATGGTGACCCATTAATCCTAGAATGCCAACGTCACTCAACGGGATTTTGCTGCTCGGTGATAAAGCGAACGCTTTAGCTACGATAATTATTGATCGGAACGAGCGACGCTTTTAGTTTCTATCTCTGACAAGGGTTGGGCGAAGTAACATCGTCTCTGTTTCTTTATTGGTGTAGTAAACTCTTTTGCATGATTTTTTGGTGAATCGTAATTAACGATAAAATTAACGGTCCTTATTAAATCTGGAAGTTCTACATATTGTTGTTATTGAAAAAAATTCTATATTTTTGTTCCTATGTTTATTGCTTGATCATGAATGGTAGCGAACTCCGTGTGATGAATTTTTTCTGATTCGTAACAGCAATGAACACCTTTTATTCGATATAAAAGTTCTAAAGCTATCAGAATAGCCTTTGTTGTTAATTTCACCAAGTGGCTGATACCCAAAAGCGACGCACTTTATAGGCAAGCTCGAGGGTTAAGAGGCTGCCGCTCGTTAACAGGCATTACATTATTGCACGGCGATAAATAGTGATAATTTTGTAATCTCGATTTGTCGATAAACGTCAGGAGAAATGTCAAATAAAAAGTCGGCCTGGAGTAGTCTCGCGCGAGACTCTCCACTCAATGGAAGATCCCCATTATCAGCGAGCTACTATCTAAGGACACTCTCGCTCCTTGAAAGAAAGAGCACTCGCCCCGGGGAAATGAAAGCTCGAAAGTGTCTAGCCTGACGGAACGCTCGGAGATTTGTGGCACTGCTTTTCAGGGCTCATTCAGTCGGCGCTGGACAAAAAGCATCGGCGACATAAAGGAACTGCGAGTCAGACTAACTGGAATCTCATTGCGATTCCTAGCACGGGCTCAAGTGTGAAAACAAATGAGCGCTGGTTCGTGGGAAGAGAAAAGACTCATTTGTTATGCTGCTGCAATGGATATAAATATCGGTCTCCTGTGACAAAGTATTAGTTCTGGTGGTTCGGTCGAATTTCGGGAATTCCGAAAATGTGACACAGGTATTTTCTACAAATTCCTCTGACAAAATAGTCCCCCCATCATCTCGAAAACAGGTACCGAGATATTCATATAAAATTAGCATGTAATTTAAATTGTAGATTTAATTCTACTAATTTCCGATGATACTTATGTTATATAATTCTACTTCGTCTGTAGCATTACTCAGCCTCCCAACTGCAATGCATTGGCCCGCAACACAATTGCAGCGGTGAAAAATGGGGTTACGAAGCTTTAAAGATACTTTAGCGGTCGAGCGTGCGTTGCCAAGTGAACTGCTATATTTCTGCCCATTCCGCCGAGCGGAAGAACAATTAGCCCGGCGTTTGCCGCGGTTCTAAAAAGTGATTTGGCAGGCTTCCCACCTACAAAGGGACAGAGGAGAAAGGTGTGTGCGCGGGCGCGTAAAAGAGATCGACAGCGATGTAGCAGGGCATAAAGTAAAATTGAACTTCATTGTCCTCGAGGGAGGACAAAACGTGCTTAGTGGCAATTCCCTTTGATCTGGGCGGCGAAGTGGCGCGCGCTGGTATTTATCAGCGAACCCAAAAGAATGTCTCTCTTCCCTCTCTCCCTCTGTGTCGAGGGTAGAAACGCCTTCGGCTATTCTTGCACAGCGATAACCGGACTGTTGATCCGCAGTGGCACAAGACCACACGCGCGCCTCCGACGCTCTTCCCTTTGATCTCTTTTCTCCCACTAGCACCGCCGCTTCGGGACACCTTCTACGTCATTGGTGAAAAACCGCGAAACACTGCTCTCGCAATCCACCTCCGAGAGGATCGAAGACCTTACGCAGAGCTGACAGCCACAGCTGGCGGCCGCAAAAACTAGCGCCACTTGATGTTAACAGCCCGGCGAAATTTCCACTCTTCGGCCCACATGACAGTTTGGAATTTTATTTTGGATTTTTAGAGTTTTTTTTTGTTCGGAATTGTGTTTGTTTGAAATATGAGTGTCAACGAAATGTCATTGCCAAACGCACACTGTGCCTGTTGGATTATAAATATTATTGTTTATCAGATTCATGCATTTTTACCGGAATCCAGAGTCGACGGTCGAAATGTTAAATTCGCCGCGAATTATGACATGGCGAATTCGATACATATGTCTAGGTGCAAAAAGAAATAAACACTGAGCCTCGAATTTAGTATTCCCCGGCGAGAGGTGATTCCTAACACTTCCATCTGACGCAATACCACTCAAATATTGAGTGTCCCACTCGAGAGGAACCAAGCTGTCATTTGTCGCGAAATAGCGAAGGTTCCAGGGAAGTTCTATCTACACGACGAATTTCCATCGATTGTTTACGCCGATAATGACGAGTGGCCGCGCAGATTTGCAGTTTCTTACAGACCGCGGCGATAACGATTGGCGAAGATAGCGAGATTACAAAGCGATCGTCCTCTTATCCGCTCGATCTCGCCGACTTCATTTGCAATAATGGCCTCACGTGCTCCAAGGTGCCGACCTCAACTCGCCCCGGCGAGCTTATGTCGTGCGAGGAAAACTCGCGAGCTCGCTTTTCTCCGGGTTTTCGCGGGCCGGTCGGCCTGATAAGCGTCGGTACAAAGTTCAATCTGCTCGCGTGATTACGATTAGAATCTATTTCGCGGAAGAGTTCGGCTCTGTCGTTCGCCTAACCCGTATCTCTCCCCCTTCGTCTCGCTCACTCGAGAAATTCGACAATTGCGCGCAATCTTGGTGCCCGTGTATTACTCACGTGCACAGCACTTGTGCCGCGATGCTTTCAGAAGGAAATCGGGCCATGCGAAATTACGAGGGCGCTGGAAGTATCGTCGAGGACTGGCACTTTTATGCCTCAATGACTGAATCTACTGCGCTACTGTTTATTGCTGTATGTTAAAGGTGCCACGTTCTTCTTTGTGGTTGAATAGCAACATTAACATTAAAATTGTAAAATTTCTTTTATATTAAAATCCTTGGCAGCGAAGGTGGAATAAATAAAGTACTCTTCAAGCATTCAGTTCATTATAAATAGTTAATTCAATCACTCGCTCTGTAAGAAGTTATTTATGCAGTCAATTCAGACTGTTATACTTTTCCAGAAAATATCATATTATAAGAATATAGTTATGAATTGTGCTCATCGCACAATAATAACTTGTCCCGATTTGTTTTCCAGGGAAAAAACATCGCAACTAGACCCAAGGAATAAACAACTAAAACGGCGCGATGTAACAAGGGCGATAAACAATTTCACAGCTGATGGTGCGAGAGAATTATCAGCGAGAATATGTTGACGCTCGTCAAAATACGCGCGCCGGTATTTACAGTTCACCGGGCGAGAATAACCTTTGTATCGGGAGCCGCGAGGAAATGCCAAATTCAACGGCCTCTAGAGACGGTGAGACAAGTGGGCCGAGAGCGAGCACTCGAGGATCATCTCGCCGGAAGATTGGCGAAATGCGAGCGGATCCGGCGAGTGTCGTCATTGCCCACGATTTATTAGTTGCTCTCTCGGCGCGGGGGGACGTCAGCGATGACGTCAGCCGGCTCGAAACATTTTGATCAGCTGCCAGTGGGCCACTCGTCATAGGCGACCCGACTTCTTTTTCGGCGCTGGTAAAGAGGCCAGCCGATCCGTTCGGGTTGACATCAAGAAGCTGCATAATTGATTAATATCTACGATTTATTGCTGTCTCGTAAAATACTAGTTTTCGGTGGGTTTGTGTCATAGATGATCCTATTCTTAGCGAATTTTTCCTGGAAGCACTTTTAGTCTCGCATGATTAATTATGTATCTGTGAAAGTAGTATATTAAAAGAGCACCCACTCATTTTTTGCGGAATGAATAAAAAGTGAAATAAAACTAAAATTTCTCTTATCAAAAGATCCCTGACTCTCTGTTAAGATGCCAAGACGGACGACTAATAGGGAAGGGATCCCTAGCCAGACAGACGTCATGTTCGCCGGAAAGAATGCGAAAACAAAGATTATCCAACAGAAGAGCGACCCACGCGAATAGTTGACTCTCTCGAAATAGGAGAGAGGACTGCGCCGAGAGAGTAGAATCGAGCGAAGGCGGAAGCCAGCCACAACTAAACTGCAGTTAGTCCAATGACGTATTTACGATCGAGAGCCCACGCGCGCTCGCTTTTTACGATAGACCTGCGAACTGCAGTTTGCTCGTACTAGTTGGACCAACGGCCTGTATCGGCGCAGCTATGGGCATGAGCGAGCATATGCGAGCAGTTAATACGAACGTGCGCAAGTACCGAAATACCCGAAATCCTCGCCGGGCACAGTCATCGCGACCTGTTAATGGTCTCGTTTGTTCGGGGCACCTAACCCGCTCACCTATGAATAAGCCTGTGCACTATTTTTAGGAGAAACAGTGTCGTCACTACGAGAAAGAGGGAGAGCACAAATCAAACTGGTCACGTGTGGAATTTCCTTGGCTCAGGTGATAGCACTCCAATCTGGCTTTGTTACGTAACGAGCATTGTCCCACAATCAGTGGAGTAACACACGTCTATACTGCGTAAAGTGTAGTGCAATGAGCCAAGTTTTAAAATTCCAATTCCAATGTAATAATCAGATTTATACCCGAATCGGTTTTGGCAGAATTTTTGTAAAGGCGAGTGCATTATTTTAATTCACTTTGGTGTAGACTAATAATGAATTAAATTCAGTAATTTGTATAAAAACAGCTCATATAATGCGCTAATACTCGAGACAAGCAGGAAACACATTCATCCGATTCAGCGGCAGTCGAAGAATTTAATTATAGCAGCACTGGGAGCTGTTTTGCATGATAATAATGAAACAAATCCACACGTTATGCCGTTGAAGCCTGTTTTTTTCCTCGCGGGTTAAAACAGTCGCCAACAAAGGGAAGCTAATTGGCTGTGTGTATTGCTCGACTGCATTTCTGCCTTTTTCCCTGAAAATCCGCGACACGGTTTATCACGGGATGTGGGCTAAGTGTCTTTTAATGAACGCGTCGAAGGTATGTGTGTGTGTTGACTCTCTATTAGTGAAGTGGGGTGGTGCTAGAGTACACAACATCTGTTCTAGCCTCGAGAATCGCCTCGAAAACAGAGAACTGATTTTTCACGAGTGCGGTTACGAGTTCTTGGGTCTCGAAAAATTCGCACGTTTTTCATACAAATTTTGATTGCGTAAATTTCATATCATTAAACACGCAGTTGTTGCATTTTAGAACTTTATCTTGAATGGAACGATTTGAATAAAATTCGATAAAGTTTCATTAGGTGCAAAAATTCAGTTTGGGGCCAAAATGATATAGAAAAATACAAAATTTATTGTTTTCTTAGCGCCTCCTGACAGAAAATGGAGTACGAAGATACTAATCCACGCAAATGAATCACCGTATACAAAGATCTCGAGTACGCGCCACTACGTACTCACACTGGTTTGGGTAAATCGTCTCGGGGGCAACACAGGATATGTTAATTGCTCGAGCGCGTCACTGTTAGCGTGTTTAAAGTCGAGCCCGAGTTAGCATGTGTGGGGCACGTCGAATGCCAATCACTTGGCACATCGGGCGACCACGCGTCGAGTTATTAGAGCTTCGTAATTCGTTTATTTCCCTCTTTCGCCCCACCATCGGCCAAGTGGCAGGCAGCAGCGACTACGCATGAAATATGATATATACCAGTGAGTGAAAGAACGGCTAGTACAGCATATTCATGGATCCGTAAAAATACGCTTCCGCAAATAGGCGGAAAAATAGGTGCGCTGCTCGCGTGATCCTTGGCATTAGTTGACGTTAAGTGTACTTATGTGTCTCCCGTCAGTGGTACTCTGCTAACTACAGGCCAGCCAATTGCTTGCGGAGTTTAATACGATTAGCGCGACTATTGCCGATTTCATCCCAAGCTCCTTTCAATCGCATTAATTAACCTTAGCTTGAAATTATTCGAAATTGTGTTGACGCTTTCATTTGAAATCTCTCCAAATTAAATTGGCGAAATCACTCGATTATCGAATGAATTCTATCGACGGCGCGATTAACTATCGCGAAATGGAAATCTGATAGCAAGGATCGTTAATTCCTCGGCTAAAATAATTAATTTCCCAGCAGCATCGTACCGCGGAAACAGACGATAATTTAATCCTCGATTGATCAAGCAATTTGCAATTGCAATTAAATATGTTGATAAAATGAGCCAACCGACTGAAAAATACAAGGCAGAATAATATTACGAAATGAGAGTTATCCAAGTTCTCCGCGTCTTGCACAACAATGCCAGCAACAATTCCCAAAGCTGCAATCATATTTACTTATAACAGCAAGCACCAATCACACTCGCTTAACCGTCTGGCAATTAATTGCGTGTGCAATTTTGCGAGGGTGCGAGGCTGCTCGATCGTTATTGGCTCCGGAGGGCCGAACCCTCGGTAATTCGGGGTTGCTCTATTAACGGATTAAGAGGGCGAGCGTTGCTCGAGTAATACCGCGTGGCTTTCGTGACTAATCTTCGCCAGGTACCAGCCAGAATTACCCTTGGCTCGTACGGTTCGTCCTGTTCGGGGCGAGCGGCTACGAAGTTAAAAGCGTCTAGACGCCTCTCCGGACGAGTGCGTTCACCCAAGATCGCCTCTCCACGATATCATCTGCGTCGCGCGGCTGCTGCGTCCACCGACTTTCCGTTTTACGCCTGCGAGGATCCTCCAACCACTCACGCGGAAACACCTGATCTATTCGCGGAAGATACGGCAGGCAGCGCGTCTCGATATAAGTAAGAGGTGGTCTAGTCAGTCTAGGTTCGCTGCCACGTATCACCTATCGAGAGGCCTTCGATCACTCGAGCCTCGCATCAGCCAACCTGAAAGATTATTAACACTCCAAGAACCAAGTCTGGCCAAATTACGCCTTTCGGATTGTTTTCTTTCAAATTCGTGTTGATACAATTGTAGGCATTTATGACTCTTTTTAATCAAATAGAACAACTGCTGTTCGACTTAACATTTTAATTCTCGTCAAAATTTGCTAGTAGTTCTAGTATTAGAAATGTAGTATGACCGATTATTCAACATTATTCAATTTAGGCTAAATTGAATTCATGTTTTACTTTAACAGTTTATATCTGAATTAAATCTGTGGTTTAATGTAAAGTCTCATTCAACTGGTGCCTTGACATTGTGCTCGAAATGGGAATGTGTCGACATTAATCAGAATCCGGAAGCCGCGGCACAATGGCTATTAACCAAGACGGACCTAACAGTGGTGCATGAGATCTGCATATTCCCACTAACCGCATTCGCGTGTTTGTCGTCGCCGTCTCACTTCTCCTTTTCCTTAAGTCGTTTCTACCGTTATGTCACACCGTATGTGGGGATTCCTATGATTACCGTCCACGCAAGTCCTCTCAGTAACCGGTAGACACGTCGAAATGCTTTTTCAGTGAGTTCATCCAGGAAAGAGTACTTCTTATCGGGAAATTATTATTCTATCGGAAGCTGAGTGTCCTGCAGCCTTGCGCGTGGATATCTATCTCTTTCGATATCTATCGATTTCCACCGGGTAATCTAATAGGCCAATACCAATCCGAGGGAAAGAGCTGGGTTCGGCAGAACCAATGCGACCGAGCGATTTACTTTCGGAACCGATAATGACGCCCGTGAGTCAAACCCGTGAGATGCATTACGGAATTAAAGCGGATAAGATTCCGTTATTGTCTTGGCGCGATAAGACGCACGATTCCAGGCTCGATAGCTCGAGATTAAGAGGAAATCTTCCAAGGATAAGAGATTAAGCGTGTATGGCAGCTGTATCGAGCGATCCATTAATAGACCTGCTAATGACTTATATAGGTCGCTCGTATGGAAAAGGGGAGAATGCTAGACAAGTGCATCGCTTGAGGGACATCGTTTAGTTCACATGGAAACTGTGATTGAATTGGAAATGAATTTCGGTATAAGTTCGACGTACCATATTTGACTCGCTAATAGAATCCAAAGTCTTTACTGTTCATCTAAGGTGCTAGTTCAGAATGACTTGTATACGTTAATCCTGTTATTCGATTTTCGAAAGAAAGATCTTCATTGTTCATCTTTATTTTAGTATTCATTTTAATGAATAACTTAATGGAAGTATATTACCCATCATAGTAGATTAGAGGAAAATAATTGTCCCCACAATGCTTTTCATAAAACTACTGAGAGAACATTTTCATTTGGAAGGAAAGTGGTTTCGTCGGCAAAGAAATCCCAGGAATGCAGGAAATGCTCGCAAGCTTCTCTGATTCGCGTAGGAAGCGAGCGTCAAGGAGAAGAGGGGGCGGTTACCAAGCACAATGCGAACAGCTGATTCCCCGCTGACGATGACAGATCAATGAAACGTGGAGCGGCAGATGCTCGCGCAAAGTATTGGTGCGCGCGAGATCCCATGGCGATAGGCCGCCGGCACACGCCGATCTGCGCAGTAACACGAGGCCAATTCTGGTTCATGCCGGCCCTCCACACCCCTCCGAGGCTCCGAGCTGCAACACCAGCGACGCCGACGCCGACGCCGCCGCCACCGCCCTTTCAATACTCGTGGGGACATCTTCAGTCGCGCTGCTCTCTTTTCCCCCGGACTGTTTATAATCCTTCAGCGGCACGTGCTCGACATCTGGATGAGCCCCGAGCGATCCTCGTCCTTAAAATAGAGAAGTTCCCCGGCAGCCCTCGAACCCAGCCAGACACCGTAATTCGCCGGAGTGAGAAGAAATTCGAGCGAGGACAATTTTTCTCAGCCGCCGCATCTCGCGTCTCGTTTCCTTTGACGGCCGAGAATAACAGTCGAGTTTTATTCAGGACTGGGCTGGATCTTCCAGTGGGGTTATTCGACCTAATGAAAAATCAATGGGAGGCAGCCGCTGGTTCGTGTCGAGCGCTCTCGCCCAACTCCTCCACCTGCCTTACTAACCGAGAGAGCTGCGGAGAGCCAGTGCGTTCGGAGAGGTCGCCACCTGCAAAGCGACAAAGTGGCGCTGCCCTCGATAGTGGTTTAATGGAATTTGCGAGGCTACGAGAGAGCGAGTAAGCAAACCCACCCAATTCCCCTTTTGACGTGCACTCGCCCATCGGCGAGCGGAGACGCGCACTTCGAGTCGCCCGAGCCCACCAACCATTTGGTATTAACATAACCTGGCTTCATCCAGTATTGATAATCAACTAGCCTCGACTCTTTCAGGGGCGAGCGACGGCGCACGTGCAATGGAATTCCACTCGCACGGCTACTACTTGCTGGGAGAAGTAAGTTGAGAGTGCGAAGGGAGCCAGGGAATGATTGGTGTGAAATTGACTGGAGAGGCTTCAAATCCAACTAGGTGGCGCGGAAGATTAGATGGGAAATGGTGATCGGAATCCCATGCTAATGTGGAGGCCGGTGGGGATTCGAAGCGACGGAGGTGTGAAACACCTCTGCGCTACAGAGAAATGCAATAGAGGAGTCTCGAGTCTTGACATTGAAGGCAAGGTCCCCGTACGAGAGCTCTAATAGCGCACGGCCGAGACTCGCAAGAAGCTCGCCAACGAGAAAAATGACGGGGCCGGTCTCGCATCTAATAGGCATTAGACACGCATCCGAATAATCAAGATCGGGCAGGTGGTGCCACGTTCGCCCGATAGCGAGGCGTCTCGTAATCAATATCGCCCGATAATACTCAAAAGCAAACAGGCTTCTCTCTCTCTCTCCCTCGCTCTGTCTGCACAGCAAACAGGCTGTTTTCAATGCGGAGTAATTTGTATATCTCCAATGATATTGGAAATTGACGGGAAGGTCGCGACAACAATTCCTGTTGACGATTGCGGCCGATCACCGGATAAGGGTGAGTGTCGCTGACGGTACGGAAATCCATCGCACCAGAAATTTACCATTCTAATCTTTCTCTCTCGTTCTAGCGAGGCAGTTTTCAGAGACCCTTTAATTGATTTTCCTTCGTCCCCCGGAATAAAACGACTCGAGTTTCGATGTCAAAGGGAAGGTTCGTGCAAGCACCGGGAAAACACACCGAGGGAGCGGGTAGGTGAATGCGCGAGGCAGCTGGCGCGCGTGTGCGTGGAGAGCGGACGGGCTATGGCGAGGAGAAGAGGCAGGTTCTAGTCTAGAGTTTCACGTTGGCGCGCCGCCGCTCTTTAGCCGAGTGATCCACTATTATTCTTTCAGAATCCTTTGTCTCCGTCCACCTTTTACCCCGAGCTACCGGTTCCTCCGGGGGTCAAAGGCAGCCTCCGTTCCTCCTCGGCGATGACGCCCCGACGACGCCCGGGAAGAACTGCCACGAGGACGAGCGAGACAGAGAGATAGAGAGAGAGGGGGCGACCGCTTTCCACGCAAGTTCCACGAGTGCAGTTAGGGTTCGTGGAAAAGTCAGCGGCAAAGTATGTCAGGAGGAGGAGGTTACTGAGATAAAGAGCGGGAGAAAGAGAGCCGGAGGGTTAACGAGGTGTCTCTCGTCAGTTCTCTTAACGCAACGCTGCCTGCTGCTGACCTTGAGGCCAGAAAAACAAGGCGCAAGCTCTAGGCTTGACCAGCACCGTTGGAATCTGGCTTGCTAATTGCCGAAAAGCTCACACCCGATTTCACATCGCTCCGGCCTCAATTCCCCGTGTCATCAGTTTTCCGACCACTTTCCAAATAATATCAAGTTCCTATCGCTCGCTGCTGGTGACGTCAGGAATTAATACTGTGCTCTTGAGGACAATTAACGGCAATTACTACCGTTTTAGACTTACTAGTCTGTTTAAAGAGGAACGAACAGTATAGATGGAACGTTATGAATGAACTGCGGTTCTCAAACTAGTTTTGCATGACCGCTCTGAACTGTCGTGAAACCCGATACACTCGCATTGATCTCAATGGAGAGAAAAAGTGAGTTTAACGTGCATTGTTGCGAGTCCTGCATTCGACTGCAATAACGGAAGAATCGCATAGTAAAGGACCAATTGAAAGAAGCAACGATTTACTAGTGAACATGGCTGAGAGCTGGCGAGGCTCGCCTTAATGATGGTGCATATAGCGTTTCAGTGGGAGTTCATGTCATGCCAAACTCCCTTCTATTTTCAACCCGCGCCGACACTTATGGATCCGCGATACTTTTTTAGCAGCTAAGTGCGCACGTGCGGGACGATCGTCGCAGGAATCGAGCGGGTGGTATAATCATCGGTGCCATTAATACAAATCGCACTAATAATGACGTAGCTGGCCTGACTTGAGGGCGCACCGGCAATTACTTGGATTGCGATAAGAGGATTGCGTCACCGTTGACAATTCCATCGGGAGGCGGCGGAGGAGGACCGGTGGCTTCCTTGGGATCAAGCGGCCCGGCACGATTGAAATTGAAATCGAGGAGTGTAACGGAAGCTGTAGGGCGACGGGTTCGAAGGTGACCGGCCAGATATAAATCCCCCGGGGGGGAGAGAGAGAAAAATGAGCGGGCGAGGAGAGGAAGCAGGGTGTGGTCGGAGGAAAAGTGTCCTATTGTCTTTTCGATTCATTGAGGCACGTCTATCCCCTGACGCAAGCCTTGCCCACGACACTCTGCCACTCGGCAACGAAAGCCCGGCCTCTGTTTGTGTTTGTGTGCGCGGGGCTCGAGCGTGCACTCTGCATACGCACATAATTACGTAAATAATGTACCGCTGGCAGCCGACCAAAATTGACCAGGCTACGGAAGCGCCAGAAACTCCGGCGCACACCACCAGTCCTCCAAATTGCCACGCCGCCGCTGAGTTAACAGAAACGTAAAACCTTCCTCAAACTGAATTATGTTGCCGCGCCGTCGCCCGGTGTCCAACTTCCGACAGAAAGCCGACCGCGTTTGCGCATCCGTACTTCTTTCACGCCCTAGTCGCTAGTTTATAACCAGTTTTGCGAGCATAAAGAGTAATAAATCTGGCAGTGTGGTAAGTGATGATGATAGAAACCAAGTTCAATCGATAACACCTTTTACAATGTAAACAGTTCCAAATAAATTGCTAGTTTGAGCTTCAAAGTTTTATTTACCGGGACGCATTGATCGAACCGAAGGCTCGTCAATAATAGATGGAGGGAGCGCCGTTTATCGCCGGTACACGAAGGGCTTTTCGAAAAGTTCCGACATCACATCGGGAGCCCCACCATATACCCTAAGCGGATTTGCGGTATTCACCATTATCGGATCGCGATTACAAACAGGCGAACTTTCCACTCGACATTCCTGTAAGACTCGTTGCCCGCAACTTATGACCCACTAATCAAGTCCTAATATCTTCTCTCTCTCCCCCGAAAAGGGTCCTAATTGGTGGTAGCAAAGCGAGCTGGCAAATGCCGAGTGCAAAGGGCGCCAGCAGGAAAGTTTCCATGCATTTTGGAAGAGGCCATTTGGCCGAGCGACGTTAATTGCGATTTGAAATTCCGATAAAAATCCCATTAGCATTATTGCCGGCCTAATTATGGTGGTACTCGACTGATGTGCTGCGCGGGCCTGGAATTGCGTGATTTATATGAATGGCATTCCAAGCTCGCCGGCGCCATGGAAGTGTATTAAAGTGTGATTTAAGCCAATATTGCTTTATGTCAGCAGATTAAAGCGCCGGAGTCGGAGAAATCATCGGCCAATCCTTCCCTCTGCCCGTTAAACTACTTAATGCATGACTTGTATAATTTACTAGCCCATCAGCGTTATTTTGAGTCGGTGTCTCAATCTTCCCGGCTGAATCCACTGAATTTATGCGGGTGAGTGTATTGCACTCCCATCTGGCAATGGATTGCGGAAGTTTACGCGAATTCAAGCATACTGAAGTCGTCAAATATTGCCTATAGCTAATATACGTAGTAGTAGTGGTCCATAAAGTCTTGCCTCTACAATTTCATTCAGATTATTTGAGTTACTTGGATTTGAGTGATTTGGATAAATTGAATGATTCTCTAAAGGTTTATATTCCCAGTACCCGCAACCTCTTCATCATTAACGGTACATCAATCAAGTCCTAAACACCTCGGCACTATTCCACCTTTGAAAACAAAACGAGCCTTTGACATTTCACTCCTAATATCAGTAAACGGAGATCGAAGCCTTTTCTTCCCTCAAACTTAATCAGATTTCTATTCCCAGCTGGATGAATTTATTTCGTTGAAGCGGCATATTTTTGGATCGCCCTCTAAGTCCCCCCGATTTGAACAGGCCCGATGATAAATTGGAGCACACGCACACCCGGGCAGTGACTAGGCGAATTAGAAAGCACCGCGCTCACAGTGTGTCCTCGAGAACCTCGAGCTAATTAGGAATTTGTCCTGTAATTTTAATTTTAATGAGGGCCGATCCCCATCCGCTATACTTAATGGGCCCGCTTGATCAGATGATTGTAAGTGCTTCTACTCAAGATCAATTAACAGAATCTCTTACTCATCGAGAATCGCCGGCTAGTTATGGAGCGACGCGACTGTTGTATGCAAATTTCGACCTCCATCGAAATTAATCATTTCGTTGTGCTCTGCGTTCGATACAGCACGTGTTCGGCGAGGGCAGCTTGCACAGTCGCGGTTGCGTAAGAAATCTTGCGAAAAAGGCAAGTTCGACGCGAGAGGAATTAAGATGCGACTACTGCGATAGGAAGTATGCAGGGTGCACGGATTGGCGCTTTTTCTTAGTTCGAGTAAAAACCATAGAAGAAACTGTTTAGAGAATGGAAAATAGTTTGTGGCCTTGGAATAGTTTTATTCGCTTTAAGGCAGAAAGTAACACCTACCGAGCATAATTCAACAGAATTATTTTTAAAATGCACGAAACTGGCTCCAAGTTTTATGGGATCAATGATATCATTAATTTTACTTCAAAATATTTGTAATCGCAGGTAGCCACGATTCACTGAAGTACGGTCGACACTGAATGCTCGATTGAAAGCGTTCGCTGTGAATACGTGAGTTACAGCCAGACTGCGGAAGTTTATGCAAAATGAAGCGTATTTGTGTCCGCAAGGATGGATTATGCACCACACAGGCACCACTCTCTATCTGTAACGTTTTGAATGTCCCGGCTATGTGTGAAAAATTAAACACAATCGATCGAATCTCGACACGCGCCTCTGTAATGCACGAGCGAAAATCTGTCTGACAATACAGATGTTTTTACATAAAGATCCGCAATCTCGTGTTATCCCACCGAAAACGTATACTTCCGCAGGGCAAACATCAGCAGTTGTTTCGCATTCTCCGAATACCGGGCTCGGTGATTCTCTCTCGTTTCACATTCGGTGAACATGATGCTGTCATTGTAACGGATTATACTGGTCGCGCATTGTCAGGCGGAATGCGGCATAATTATTTCGATTACGGCAAAACCGGCACAAGTTCGGATTCCGAGAGACAGGGAAACACATGAAAAAACGGCTACGGAGTGTTTAAAGTTTATCGTACCCGAACGAATGGTTAAACTACCGTTGTAACATTTTTCTCTTGCTTTTATGAGACATAAAAGTACTCTCGGCCGTAAAAAGCAAACACTTTTTTCATATCCGTTCAATATTTTAATTGACAAAGATTGATATTGTACTATGAATCACTTTCCATTCTATTAATTAGTACAAATAGTATAACGAATCGCAAATTAGAGAAAAATGATGAGCCAACAGTTGAATGTCGAATAATAAATATTTTCGTATAGAATATAGAGCGGGTATTGTGCGAGGGCGTCGCCGGGACTCAGGTCACGCGTTTAAATAGACCTCAGCGTGAAGACCTAATTCGGGTCAGGAGAGAAGCCGCCGTAAGGATAATCGATCCTGGACGACTGAAGAGCAACGGTACCGTCGTTTCCTTCGATCTGCCTGGCAACCGCGGGATATTGATACGCAATTACCCCACCGGCCGTCACGTGCGATTATTTATAAATTCAATCACTCGATCCGTTATTCCGCTCGACTGCTCGCCGTCCGAGCAATCTTATCGAGGAATTGGGCATTTCTGCGAATGGCTAATCGATCTTTAATGCATTTTCCTTTCTCCAAATTCGCAGGAAAAGTGCGTGTCAGAGTCCAACAACTAGATGATGACGCGATCAATGACTGTTGGATATAGAAAGAGCCCGATTCAATGGCACAAGCAGTTGTTCCATTCGTTTTATGTTTTCTTTCAATTAAAAAATATGTCCCACAGTCAGCAACGCGATTTCTCTCATATGTTTATGGTTTATTAAAAGGCTCTAAGGAATAATTATGATTCAATATTGGGTGTACACTGACAGTATTCATTAATATACAATGATTATTTGACGCAACTGGGTCATGAATCAACTAATTGGAAGACCCACACGAGAAACTTTAACCAGCCGATTTACTGCCAGTATTCCTGCGGCGGATTAACAGCGTTTTTACAGCCCACTTGATCCAAAATTCGCGAGCGAATTGCAAGCGGGCGCCCACGTGGGAAAATAATTTAGCATCGCGGGGACATATTGACCCAGATATCGACTAGGCGGCGGCCAGCCTTCTCGCAATGCAAAATAATCGCCGGGTAATAGTACGAATGCACTAGGCGGCACAGAGCACGAAATTGAGGCAGCAGTGCGATGAAACACTAGAGCGACAGCACTATACTGTTTCACCTGCTGAGATCCAGTTTCCCTAGATAGCATCGGGACTTCAAAAACCGCCCATTCTATTCACCGCCGCCCGACCGCCACTCCGGCTCTTTCGTAATTGTGTTAAAAACTGGTTAGAACTTAACTTCACTCGCCGCGAGGCTTCATGAGCGACTGCTAATCGCCGGCTGACATTGGCCGCCTCGCTAATTCGGATCTAATCGACAGCCCGATTTGGTGAAGGAAAAGAATGATGAGTAAGAGATTTCCTTAAGGCCGTATGTCTTGCAGGAATCGAGAGAAATAATTAAATGATGTATTATTCGATTATCTTCTAAAACGACTAAAAAATGTGCAAACATCTCTTTACAAATCCAAGCTAACATTTACGCCATTATTAATATTTTCTCGTTAAAGTTTCGGATACTAATTATGTCTAGACTGGGGATATTTATACAAATGCGGCGGTTTCGTATTAATAGAGTATTTAATTATTTGATTTCATCTGCCATATTGAAATGCGTAATGTAATAATAGAAATTGATAGTTGGACAAAAATCCACAGTCTCCTAATTACTGTCACTGTCATTGCTGTATTGGCCAAATGAAAATCATCGATTGTTAATTAAACAAACCCCGGTGCGCGGAGTGGCGAGTAGGAAATCAGAGGTGTACAATTCCGAACTTTGTTAATCAAAGGCAAAGTGTTAATGCGAATTTTCCATTAAACGCGTAGGACTGGCAGGCAGGCGATCGCGCGCTCGGTGTGACGGGCGGTGGACGGGTCTGTCCGCTGCGGAATTTCCATCGTAATATTTCTGCTTTTGTTCGCCGATTCGAGGGACGCGCGTCAACGTGACGGCAGGATATTGACCCAGTTTGCTAAGCGCGCGTACCCTGCGCTACCATGAATGTGTCATGCGATCATTACGAGCTGATGCGCCCGCAGCCTTGCCGAAGGCCATGAAATTTTTACATCGAGACCGCTGGCTCCTCCGGCTCCGCCTCCGCTTCCCGCGGACTTTTCGTCGCCGCCGCCCAAGGAAACGCGCACTTTGACCGAGTCATCCCCCGTTTCGCCCCTATAACCCAATGCCGCCCCCTTCTCGCGCGCACTTCCTCGCCCATTTGAAAACATTCCTCCCTCCCCCCCTGCCCCGAGGAAATCTCCACTTGTAAAACCGAGTTAAGGATTTACTGGCCAATTTAGTTATGCACTCGCCTGGGAATATTTCGCAGCCGGATTTCATGTGCAGGTCCAGAGTGGGCGTTGGCCACTGATGGAATTGGGTGTAGATTCAAATGGCAATTTCAATAATAATCAGGTCAATCCCATAATCCCAGTTCGGAACTCGAGGAAGCTAAAATCGTCAGTCTCAAATGTATCATTTAACTTCTCTCCAGAGATCAACGGAACAGCACGGACAACAGTTTCAATCTGGCGTTCTCGTATCCACGAGAAATTCATCTACCAAACGGCAGAATGCATTCGTAATAAAAAATCAGAGGTCCTTGAGGGCGCCGAGGGTTACTGACATTTCAGTGGGGCTTTTGAATATCTCTATTCAGTATTGCCGTACTCGCTGGCGCGCGGCGAGCGGTAAAATGTTAAATCGCACTGAGAAAAGAGCTTTTCAAAGGTTCGGCCCACTCAACTGCGGAGCCAAGACAAAAATGTGTCTGCCCTCGTTAGTGCGGGATTATTGCGGATCACTTTTACGCTTGCCAGCCGCGGCGTGCAAGGTTCCTATGATTTATTCAAGCGAAATATATAACCCGCCCAGAGAGAGAGCGAGAGAGAGAGAGAGAGAGAGAGAGAGAAGCGGATTATGGAAGGGCATGGAATGACGAGGAAGCGATCGAGGTAATATCGAGTTCTGCAGTTTGAAGCTTAAATTATTCAGGCGGCTTCCTGCGGCGAAAGACAAAATTAAAAAGGGCGGCGAGGCAGGGCCAAGAAGCTCGCCAGCCTTATCCAAGCCAATCGAATATACAGCGGCTCGCTCGTGGAATAGTTGGGGCTACGCGATGAATAATGTACGCCAATCAAATCGCCCACCAGCCCAAAGTACACGGGGTCGCTCGCTTCAACATGTTCTCGGGCTCTCGGCAGATAGGCTGCTTAATACCAGCTAATCATTGATATAGAAAATATAGTCGGATCGGCTTGCCTTTGTCCCACTCACTAATAAATTCGATTGTCAAGGCTATTGAGACCGCTCCATTATCTACACTGCAGTCACTCTTATCACTGATTCTGTGCAATTCAATTTCTCATTAACCGGCAATCACTCTATTAGCGGGGATTTCAGCACTCGAACATAGACGAATTAATATCTACGCCGACATTAGAATTCGGTGGAAAATGTAACAGGCGAGTTCAGAGTGTGGATTGTTAACTGTACGAATGTGCGAAGTCGCAAAATATCAAAGGCTCGGCTCTCCCCGCGGAACTGAATGAGGCGAGCGGGGATTAACTTCATCCCGAGCTGGGACAAGCAATTCTTTTAAGTTCATTTGCTCTATGTGTATAGATAATCCGCGAGGATCGAGAGGTTCGAGTTGGGAGCTTGCTCGAGTGGAAGATGGGCCGATCGAGCTACTATAACTGGGTTGCTTGGAATACGGCGTGCATTGAATCGCGACGGTGCCGATGATGTGTTAGTATGCGCGTAAATTAAGTGGTTGCCAAAAGGCTCGATGTATACACGTACTTGAAGAGCACTTGCCACACGGTCATTGAAAAACGTCAGGCTCACGATTGATATAGACCGGAATCAAGGTTTTCTATTTGGATCCTCGCTCTCGGGTGAGAGAGGGTTTCTTCTATCAAATAACTCGGCCACTTCTGCCCGCCCTATACCCACGACAGCCTCGACTTCCCATCTCTGAATGCCTCTAGCCCCGTTCGAGAGAAAACTCTGTCCCACCGACAAGGGTCTGTAAGCCAAGTGAGCTTTAAATGCAATTGCACAAGCTTCCCTTTCAAATCCCTGCTTCGAACTAGTAGTCGAATATGAGCGGGATATTCATCGAAAACTATACATCTTCCCAAGCTAGAACCTCCACTCTAGGTACTGGAGCGCCAGGGTGCAGTTCGGGAGACCAAGAAGAACGGGAATCCCTTTAACCCGCACTGGCATTGAGCTATAATTCCAGCAGGGCACAAACTTCCACGTGAAAGACTCTCCCCCGGGCGGCCGCCACTGAGGGCTAAAATGTGGAGCGCCGTGTGAATTCTGGAAGAAAAAGGTATACGTGAGGGTCGTGGCGCAAGGACGGTACAGCGTCTACTCCTCTTTTCCCCGAGGAATCGTAGGCCGGCTTTTATTGTGCCCGGAGAGAGCACAGTGCCAGCGAGAGAAAGAGAGAGGCAGACGCGGCGTATACCTGAAATTTTGAGAGGGTCCATGGCAGGGCGTAGCCCGAATTTCCAAGAGGCGATATACCTCGGTCGAAATTACATATTAACCTCCTCTCCCCGGCGCACTGGGCACCGATTGCCTTTTAATGACAGACGTCTTCTCCCTTCGACAATAAAACTCTGCGCCGCTCTCTCGCATAGACTTGCAAATACGGCCTTGCCATCGGGAATCGTGGAACTTTGGCCTTAGATAAAAGGCACGATGTTGCGGGCGGCGAAAAAAAGCGCCTTATCGACCATTCCCGTTCGCCGACTTTCCCACCTTGGCGCATGGATTTCTCACTTCCATTAAGATATCATCTCGAGTAACAAGCGTGCACTCGAGAGCCACCACCGGGTCAATTATTGGCCAGGGATCCTCGCACCTCGACACCCATGATAAACAGACAGCGACGACGCTCGAGAGGCCTCTACAATCACTGGATTTCCCTAGATCAATACCCGGCTAAAACGAAACTGTAGAGTATTAATTATTGCAACTTTATGAAAGCATTGCTTTCGGTCAGGAATTTAGTGCCAGTGCTCCAGAGCTGGTAGCATCACCAGGCACACGTATCGTCGGTTTCTTTATTCAAATGTCACTTTCACAGTTTAACGGTGCACTAGTTTGCCGCGGTGGGCAGTGCTGGCTTTCGATGGTTCATGGTAATCCATCGACGTGTCAGGCCGAGTACTAGTCAAGGACAAAACAACGACTCAATGACCAAAACGAAAACTCACCCAAAAGTGGCTTACTCGTCTAAGATATGCCTACTGCACATTCATGCAACAAAGTTCATGCTCTATCTAAGTTCAGGCTGTGGGCTGGGTGGTGTGTGTGGTACATCACAACCTGTGGGACTTGGACTAGAGAGCACAGGTGAAAGAGAGAAAGAGAGAAAAATGGGACAGACAATGCTGGCGAGAATGAGGGTATGGTGCTTTGACTAGGAAACATAATATTGCGGAGAGAGAAAGAGAGAGAGAGTGTGTGTGTGTGTGAGCGGTGCCAGCTGAATCCAATGTTCATCGTTAACAAACTCGGAGTGGTCTACTCAGGAAATGGCAATTGCTACGAGACACGCTCGAAACGGCGAGCAACACCGGTGCTTGGGGCTAGTTCGGTTCCCGAATCCCGGGCAAGAGTGGCGAGAGTCGCAGGAGAGAGAGAGAGAAAGAGGAAGAGAGAAAGAGAGAGGGATCTGAGTCGTGCCTGCTGATTACCAGAGGAGAGTCTACGAAGGAAGTGAGAATCACTCGAGAAGGGACGCCCGGGAAAGGCGTAAACGGCGGCGGGGCTGTTCGCGCACGGTCGCGGAATTCCGCACTTGTGATGGTGCAGCTCGGTCTTCCATAACGACTTGAGCGGCGGCGGCGACGAGGACTTGAGCGGCAACGACGGCGGCGGCGTCGACAGTGGCCGGCCGATTCTTGCGCGGCCAGCGCGTCCACGAATTTTGCACAATAGTAACATCGAATTCAGCCGAAGCCGCAAAAATGAAGAATTACGAAGAAGGTGATTCCAAGCACGGACAAAATGGCTCCCCCCTACCATCCTTTTCGTTGAGCAGCCGCTCCATTGCCTTCCCAAGAGCAGCGAGGCACTCGACGCAGACGCGCGGCTCTCCGCTTTCGGAGACGGACAGGCAGGCAGGCAGGCGGTCGGTCGGTCGGTCGGTCGGGCGAGAGCGAACGAACGAGCGAACCAGCGAGCGAGCGAGCGCGAGCAGGCGCTCAGAGAAAGAGCATGGCGAGAGAGGCACGAGGGGGCGATCTCGCAGGGTGACCACGACCACGGGGCCATATCGCGCCGGCTTGGCAGGGACGGGACCGGGACACGAGACGAGGGAAGGGAAGGGGCGAGAGAGCGAGCGAGCGAGGCGAGAGAGCTGCCGTGCCGTGCCGGAGAGACCGATGCGCCACACCGCGGAGTCAGGAGAGTGCGCATTGCCAACCACAGGTTCCAAGAGAAAGACAGAGGGAAAGGAGAGCGAGAAGGTGTAAAGGCGCGCTGCCGGGAGTACGAGAGAGAAAGAGAGAGGGAGAGAGAGAGGGTCTCCGTGGGGAGAAAAGAGATGCGAGAAGAAGGGGTGGTGGGGAGAAGCCCGAGAGAAGTCCGAGCAAAAGCCATGCTAGAGGTTAAGGCACATCCTACAGTACTCACTGATGATTCTCATACCAGCCACTGGCGGATTTGTAGGCTGTTTGTTGCCCTCGGCAAAGGAAGTGGTCCTCGGTCGACCGCTCATCCTGAATCCTCTTCAACCGGACTACTCCACCTCCACCTGGCACTGAGGTCCGGAGTACGCCGCCTCTGCTTCCGCTGGCCGCCGCCTCGGCCGGCCGCACCACTTCCTCCTTCTTCTCCTGGCCAAGACCCCGCGCGAAGGTACCGAGCAACGCGTCGTCGTCGTCGTCGTCGACACCACCTCGGACATCAATGACAGCGCGAACGATAATCACATCGCACGCATGCAGGCACGTCCGCACGACTCACTCTCGGCTCTTCTCTATATTACGCCACGGTCGCGCTCGATCGACGGACGAAGGGAGAGAAAGAGAGCGAGACGGAATCACACCGTCAGAGCGCGTGAGAGACGGAGAGAAAGGGAGTGAGTATGCGTGCGCGAGAAAGAGAGAGAGGCCGGGAGGGAGGGATGGAGAGCGAGAGAGGGAGAGAAAAGAAGGTCGGATGGTTGGGAGGCTCGCTGGAGGGAGAGAGCGAGAGAGCGGGAGGCGGCGGAAGAGACGTCGGTGCGAGCGAGAGGGAGCGAGAAGGGCAGGGAGGGAAAAGACCGCGAGCAAATGTACGAGCGGGCGAATGCGATCGCAGCGCGCGCGCGCCCGAGATCGAAAAGCGGAAAACTACACCGGGGGCCGACGATCCAGCGGAGCAGGAAAGCCAACCGAGCAGTCGATCCAACGCCGGGAGAACCAGCGACCACGGAGGCAGGAGCCGCCGAGAATTTTGCACTCCCGAGAGGTAGCCTGGCTCTCGGTCTGACGTCGTCGTCGGCGAGGGCGATGCCAGCGACGCCCACGACGATCTTCCTCGGGAGACAGAAGAGAGAGCGGCGAGCGCTGGGAGGCGAAGCGCGATGGTGCGCGATGGTGCGCGATGGTGCGCGGGGCTACGCACTCCCCCCTTTTCGCCGAGAGAGCACCTTGCTGCCGACGTATTCCTCGCTCCTATCTCTCAGCTCTCTGCCACTGCTGATCTCCACCGCGTGCACTCTCTCCTTCCTTTTCCTTCCACGATCCTCTTCCTCCGCCTGCTACCGTTGCTGCTGCTGCTGGCGCTTCTCCTACTGCTCCGTCGAGTTCCTGCCGCACTCTCCCGTATGCGCCTCGTTCGAGCTGCTGCCCGCCGCGAGAGTGGCGTTCACACCGGCTGCCGAGGCACAGGATCGACCGCGCCGGTCTCCTCGCCGCCCTAGGGATTCGGCGTCGACGCACCAACCGCCACGCTTTTTCACGGCGCTCCGCACCTCACGGGAAATGCCGCGAAATGGCAAGCCCTCGCCTTCCAATAGGCAACGACGCGGGTCGACTCCCTTGCGCTCTCCTCGCTAATAAACCGAGCGGCGTTCCGGCTGCCACGGTGCTTGCTGCCTGCTCGCTCGCCTATACACCCAGAGCACCCAGGGGGAGAGCGAGAGAAAGATGCTTCACGTTTTCGGAACGGCTCGTACACGCGCTCTCCTCGACTGCCACACACCGCTGGCTCTGCTGCGCTCGGACAGCCTTTCTCGAGTGCGCTCTGCACGATGATCCCTGGTGTCAAGCTCGGGTTTCTCCGTGTCGTTGGCGATCTACGCACGCCGCCCCGTCGCCCTTTTTCCCACAGGGGAACACACTGCTGCTGCGTAGTTTGGGACACACGCGAGTTACCGATGGCACGCGTAACCCTCGCACTGCGGCATTACTCTCGCTCTCTTCGGCCGAAACGAGCAGCAGGCTTTCCGCTGTTGTTCCTCTACTGGCCTTCTCACTGGGAGTCTCCCGCAAGGACTGCGGGGAGGTTCTGCTCTCCTAGAGGATGTCTAGCCGCCCCTATTGGTTCGCTGAGCGGCTCGATTCTCGCTCCCTCGGCCTGCTGCTGGGACACGAGCGCTCCGGGAATACGGGCAGACCGCGCCAACACACACACGCGCACCTCCTGCTCCTTCCAGATGCACTTGGAGTTCTGTCACTCTTGGACGACGCTTTTCGGAAGCGTCTCCACTGCTCAGGCCCGCCGTTGACGACTTGCCAAGCCCGCGTACAACATTTTGCCGCTATGGGCGCTAAGCTACGCTCTGTCGATACTGAATGGCGCGCTGACGCCGAGCTCTGCAAGTCCGCCCTGTTCTAGCTCGTCCACCGGCCTTTGCTTCCTCGGCACAGCTTCTCTTCGCCCTTCGCGGCCCTCGAAATCCGAGGCCTCGTCGCCGTTGCCTCCTCTGCTCTCTGCTCCACTCTCTAGGCTTTCTCTCCCTGCGTCGCTCGGGGTTTAAATGCACTGTGTGCAGCGCCGAGGGACGCCTCGTGGCCGAATGGCGGGAAAGGGACGAGAAGCTCTCCACTGAAAAATCAGATGATATCCGACGATCAACGACGACTCCTCTTCCTCGCCGAGGACGGGAACACCACACCAGCTACAAATTTTTAGGAGCCTCCTCAGACATTGACCCGTTCGTGCGAGATCGGCCCACTCGAGTCGCGACGGACAGAGCCGAGTGTGACGTCAACAACCCACCCCCTCCGCCCCTTGCCCTAGCGATGGTCGCAATGCGCCTAAGGTGGCGCATTCGATATGCCAACCGATCTGCCATCTCTCGCTCGCTTTGAATATTTCTGGCGAGCGCGAAATTTAATAGATATCCTCGGTGACTTGAGGTCTGAAGGTAGGAATATGTTGACTACCCTGAAGTTGCTTGCGTCGAGCGGCGTGAAGTTCAGTGAGGTTGTTGGGCCTGACGCGTTGAAGTTTGTCGCGGTTTCGTGTAACAGTTCCCGAATTAGTTCAACCCGCGTACTTTCGGCTATTATTTCTTTTGAGAATCATGGTTTTCAGGCTAAAACTGTCTAATTGTGCAGATCTCGGGGCAGTTCGTGAAACGTCGACAAATCTAAAGAAGTTGCCAACTGGTCTGGATTCTTCATCATTCAATAATTTGAGCTTAAAAGGTAACATTCTGCAGAGAATGAAAGGTTCAAAGACCATCACTGTACCGCACTTTAGCCTGACATGTTCACCCCGTTCAACGCAAACAACTTCAGAATAGTCTACAATATTCCAAACTTTGAGACTAGTCGTGCCAGTAAACACGCAAAAAGTTCCAAATATGTAATGTGCATTAACCTACAATAAAACTAAAAAGATTGTGAGTATGCTCCCAACCAACAAATGTCATTTTATCGTTTTTCAGTGCCAGGATATACTCCAGCACCAGTCCACAGACCTGGTACAGATCATGTGTATTCCGACCTGGACTTGCATACCGCCAGTTGCGCCAGTACCACCAGTAGCACCAGTACCACCAATCGGACTAAGGCGAGGATGCAGACGGGGACAAGGTAATAAAAACAAATTGTTTTGAACTATTACGATTACTATTGCAATTAATTACACGTAAACAAAGCAAAAGGTTCCTGCATGCAATAGACGTTTTATTTATTTGCATCTTGCATGACTGGAAAATTCGCTAAAATAAGGCGACAATTCAAAGTAACCTCGGTTAGTTTAGGACTGTACGAGAATAGTTGTATTCCAAATAATATATTTGTTGAATGTACTAAATGTTAGTGTCCCCGGACTAATACATTTAATTCGAAAATCATAAAAGAACCAAGACATAAAAATGAGTTTCTTGCCGTTTGAAACTCAAAAATTCGTGCGCGGTCTTGACAGTCCGTAACAGTAAAACATTTCACTATAATATCTCACTACCAACATTCTGAATAAGCGTATCGCGAGGAATCCCTCTTTGGCAGCGTGAATTGTAAGTACGAGCACAGGCTAGATTCAGTCAAAAGTCCATTCGTGTTAATATTGGGATTGTCGGTAATACAGAGCACGACACGTGTTCCATATGTCGATGTGGTAGGAAGTACAGTTACCGTGAGGACGAAATTCGGCGCGTTCCGGTCAATGGCGCTCCCTGTGAGTGGCGTCGGAATATTGGGCCGCGTGGGGTAGACGATCCCCACTCCTGTTCGCACGGCAGCCAGCAAAGCGCGGGCTCCGGTTCAAGTTGCATTTCTGATGCGAACGAATACACATCGTTTTCGGTTACCGGTCATGAACTGCGTTCAGTGATTCTCGCAAGACGCCTCGCACCAGTCTACCGAGACCTGAGTCGTGCCTAACGTTAACCTCCGCCGCGGTGAGACTTTACGCCGACGACCGTTTCGGTAAGTTTTCCCATGCAATTGCAACTGTTTCTCAAGTGATTTCGAGCGGCACGCGCTGTGACACCGAGTGCCCGAATTCGCGCCAATTCCGCCGCTTGCCTCTTGTTTCGTGGCTTCTCTCGTGCGTCTGGTTTTACATGCGAGTTGGTGGAAATATTCGCACTGTGTTTACCCTTACACATTCGCCCCCAATTGGTATTCGCAGCATCAGATTGAGTTTACCGCAACCGTGGCGACATGACTATTTCATCGGATTTAGGTTAAGCGATTCCTATCGGGAGCTTTCGTTCCCGAATAATCCGAGCAGCCGAGAGATAGTGCAGGGCAGGTGTTACTTTTCCGGAGAGCTGAGCTTTAATTCGTAATGGTCGCGAGTCCTTGTAAAATCGGCGCAAGTGGCACTCGGTGTCGCCGTCTCATTGAGCTCTCTCTGTGACTGCTGACAAATGACGAAGTTCAATCGCGAGCCTCCTCATATCCGGCTGGTAGGTTACGTTGGCTCCGGCCGCGTCGAGCATCGCGTTAATCAGGATTAATATAAGCGATTACGGCCTGAAAGCGGGCAGAGGGCTGCGAAACATATATCCCGCTGCAGCACAGTGTCCGTGCCCCTCTGTCAAGCCGGCGAGGTTCGTTGAGCGTTATCTAGCTGTACTCGACAGGCTCTCCTCGCGAAATTGTTTTAGTGTCGAAAAGTTTGCCGGGAAAGTTTCCGCGGCAGGCTCTCGCCGGGCGGCGAGCGGGCGTTAACAGGTCGCAGGGTGGACGGAGTTGACTAGTATTAATATCACAGGAGAGGGAAACTTTTCGGCGTCGCCTCGCATCATCCTCGCCGTCGTCCCGAGCGTCCGTCGGGCAAGGTGGAAAAAGGGATTACTCGATGATCGATGAATCCAGTGGCGCCGCGCGCTCTCGGGTGTCGAGCGTGGGCCGCGAATATGCGAATAATCGCATTTATTCCCGCCGCACTTGCAACGCCACGCCGGCCAGTGTAATCTGCGTCAGCATCGGCACTAAATTACCATTCGAATTGCGATCCGCAGCCGCGTTTCGCCGCCGCCGCCGCCGCCAAAGGCACTGCCGGTTTCCCGCGATTTATTTGGAAATCGCAACAATACCGTTCTCATTAAGCCAACCAATCGATTTTAGCGGGCCACCGGTATCCCATTGTTGCTGGCTCGCGAAATCCATTGATTCACTGGTATCGGCCGCCGCATTCGTAACCCCCTGTCTATTGGCCTGTCAGTCGCGCCAGGGATATTATTAACTAATACAGGCGCGTCGCCCTCCCGTCCAGTTCGTCAACATTCGTGCGTCCGATACGCGCGGCGGGCTTCGCCATGGATTTCCTGGTTAACCCTGCCGTATTATGTCGCCCCACATCTGCCCTTATAGTTTCCCTATGTTCTCTCTGCCGCCGTTCAACCACCACAGTTAACCTTGAATCAGTTGTTTACAACTGATAAGAAGTTTCTGGGAAACACTATATCTATAACTCGACTTCAATAATAACCGACTTGATACGATGTCCGTCCGATATACAACCATGTATAATAAAGAATCGGTAGTCACATATTTTTAAAACCGAGCTAAAAGAAAATAGTAAAGAAGAACCGAAACAGTTAGTAATAAATATGATTGCATCCGCGTTTTTGGATTACAGAAAGTGTATTTATTGTTTTCATTATTCGACTCGCGAAATTCCACTCAAGTCTCTCGGGGCTTAAAAAAGTAGGAGAGCATTTCCTAGACGAGTCGAATTGGCTATTCCCTTTGTGAGGGATGCTGAAACGAAGTCGATCCGCTCGTATCTATCAGTCCAGTGTAGCCTGGCGTCTACTCTGCGCGGGCCGAAAGTTTCGCCCGGCCGTATTACCAACGGTACATAGATGATTTATGCATTGCGTTCTGCGGCTTAGACGGGGAGAGGCCGCGAGAGAATTATAGGGGGATGGATTTAAATATATTTCAAGCGAAATTAATTCCGAGGAGCGTGGTTTATCGCGGTGTATTCGTTTTCGATAATGCAGCCTGCACCCGCGCTCTCCTCTTCAGGAAAACCCGCCGGAGATTAAGCGAGCGTGAAATTGCTACGAAACGCTCGGTGGATATGTGTTTAGCTTTAGAGGAATCGCTCGAATACGAGTCCATGCACTCGGACAAAGAGAAGGATGAACCAGAGCTAATACAGCGGCTTAGTTAAGAATATCGAGCGATGTTCGGGTAAAAGGTTCCAAAATACAACCGATTTTATGCCTTAGATTAACAGTTCAGTTGTATGTATTTACTGTTTGAACGCGCATGTTATTTCTTTGTGTTCCCTATGAACAAAAGCAGCGCAAACTTCCTCGCTTTGAGCGGAAGTTAAACGGAATTTGCTTTCGTCCTGGGTGCCGTGAGTTTCCCGTGTACTGCGATTCAAATAGCAAAGACGATCGCTATCTTCGGAGGAGCAGAAGTTCTAAAATCAGTCACACTTCCCGGAGATGAAATTTGAATTGGATTAGAGTGGAAGTACGGATTAATATTAGAGTCGACGTCCAACGGGCAACCCCGAAATATGTGCGGGGTTGAAAGCCTCTGTAGACCTTTCTTGAAGCGGTCCTGCTCTTTTCGGTGTCCAAGTTGTCCCTCGGCGAATCTGAGCCCGACAGCCTCCTTTCAAACACGCGTCCACTTTTCCCAAAATACATACAATCCCCACTTTCGGCCTTTCTAAACCGCCGCCGTAATCCATGGCCGGGCAGAATACTCGAGAACTTTGGGACGCAAGAGATTTCGGGAGAAAAAAATGCGCGTCACAATTGTAATCTGCTGGGAAGGAAATTGATAAATGAGGTAAAGACTCTGAATGGCTTTTGGGCCGAGGACACCGACTCGAATACGAACCCCGAGAAATCACGAGAGCGTTCAATGGATTTCTACCTGCCAGAGGAAAGGACGCTAGTGTACTGGCATATCATTGGGGGATTAGCGTGTGTTTGTGTGGCCTCGCACTGAGCCAGAATAATTGGAATATCATTTGTTGCGTGGGACGGAATATCGAGCTCGCCTGTCAGTCTTTAGAAGTTCCGAAGGCCGCACTCGTCATAGGAACTAATAGCTTTCTGATAAAGCTCAGCGCGTCAAAGGAGCTCTTAATGATTGGGGGATTCGGGAGTAAAGGGGTGTGTGTGACCCCTTTCCTTTTTTCACCGGTATGGCTTTGATTCTCAGTCTCGCAATTAAGCTTTCATTCGCGAAGCACGTAAATGTGAGCTATGCATATGAATAAATAGAGTACGAGGAACAATCGTCGGTGCGGTAATAAATTCGAACGAGTTCGAGCCGGAGAATTCCGGAAATATTAATGAATCCGGACTCGTCAATCTAAACGGGTTTAACTCTGCCAGTCGGGAAGCGAGCGAATCTGTTATCCGCCTTTGGCAAAGTGAACAGCGTGCAAACTTATCAAGCGCTGTGGTGGGTTTAGAAAAGCCACCCCCCTCCCGCCCCCCAACAGGTTAATTAATATCAGAAAGCTACGAGCGCTCGATTCTACCGCTGTCTAAGTTATTCGCGCACTGAACCAGAAATCCATTGTTTCAGACAACCAATGGGTTGCCTGTGACAACTCGAACAATAGACTCGTTACGGTATAAAGCCAATTTCTACAATACTTCAATGAAAATCAGAAAAAATTGTCTACATTAAAATATTGTGGATGTTACTCTAAACAAATATTAAATAAAAAGTTCCCTCCAAAATGATTCACCCGCGCCCAACGTGTCGCTAAACATACAAAACCCCCGTCGACACTTCCGGCGTGAAGCAGCAGTGTCGAAATCAAGATTTGCTATTGGCATTGAATGGGGAATTTATGCATCATCACCCGCACCGGGGCGGATTTGCAGATTGAACGCGTTCGTTCGGCGATGTGTTAATGTCAGGAGATACGGGCGGCTTCGTCCTCGAGCGCGGACTGTTGGCCGCGAGTGCGCAAGGGTGGTAAAAACGGTTTGCCGGCGGCAGATGACAGCATTAAATACGTCTGAGTGACCGTATTGGTGCGGTCCACGCGCCACACAGCAAGCAAACCCAATGCCGCGTGTCCCCCCCACCCCGTCCCCCTTTTTTATGTTTCTCCGCCACCTTTCTCACGGGTCTTCGATATGACAGTAGCAGACAACAACGGTTTTAAGCCTCGTTAGTCTGGCGCGCGCAACGATTTATCGCCGCGCGTTTACCAGCACTCGCCCTCGAGCGCGCGCTCTCGCCGTGGCTGCATGTAAATCTCGTCGGATCTCTGACGATTCAATTACGCCTACTGGCTCCAGACACCGCCGCACTTTTTCCCCCTCACTTCGCCGGCAAGAGTCAAGCCCACATGCTCGCATTGCTCAGATCAGTGTCATCTATCAAGTTTATGCATTCAAGAACTTTGTAATTGAAAAATCGTGGAAAATATTGGGCCGAAAATAGGAATGTAAACTAGTTTGGTTTATTAGTTTATTTATTTATAGAGAGTCATTGGTAAGACAGTGCTGCTTCATTCGTTTGGGATACATGAGTTTATTTAATTTAATTGTTCACATAATATTGGTATAAATGGATCTGCACTGCGGTTACACGTATAACGGATAATAATTGTTGTGGTTAATTTTGAAGTATGTAAAAAGAATCGAGATTAGAAAAATAGCAGGAAAATGTGCCTCCGTACTTTTGATAAGTACACATTGGCCTGCGGATAAGAAGTCATTACCACGGGCGATATGTATCTCGTTCTATGTAAATGGATTCCATCCATGAAAATAGATCGGAGAGCAACGACCGAGAGCTCGATTTATCACGATTATCACGAATTCCGTTTATTCCTACCCTCATCGCGTGGTTCCACGACAGAGATCGGCGAAGTGCAGGCACGAGATACCAGCGAATGTACTAGTTTCTTTAATCGAGAGGGATTTCATTCATCGATCTGCATAAAGCGTCCTCTCAGGCTTTATCTCGAGTGTCTAGACCCTCAAATGGTAGCACATAATATTTCACCCTTCGAGGATCTAAAATGGCTAGATGGAAGACGGCAGCGTAGCATTTCAACTTATCTTCGGTTTCTGTTCGATTAGGCGAATATAACTCGCCGAGTTTATTACCGGAGGGTGCCGGTGTCTCAGCGTTTTATGTCGCCGATGTATGTATCGATTACATTGCCGCACCGAGGTCTTCGATCCTGGCCGTCGGCCACGTCTCTTCCCTCCTGGCTTTCGATGCCCACTTATGTGCTTCCTGACTCTTGAGTACTCGATACTTGGCATGAAAGAATTTCTCACGAGAGTAAAGCTATCAGAAAGTAAAGATGCACTTGCTTCTTGATGGTCGACGATGACACCTGGCTCTATAACGGAAATTAACAAATAAAGGTGGATGTATTTAACCGTCCGCTGATGAAGCTTGGCCATTTTTTACCCGAGTTATTTGTGCTTGATTCATTTATTTCTATTATATTTATTTCGCAGTTGAAAATAAAAATTGAAATAAAAAAGAACTTAATAAAAAACGTAGTTTGATGGATCAAACCACTACGAAGTTTAACGAACACGTTGCTTCTGTAATGTGTCGACACTCGCGGCTCGCTAAACTATGTTCATCCGTTTCCATTCCACACGTATCCGTTAGCCCGCCAGTCGTCAAGCCCCGGTGAATTTTGTATTTCCTGTATTCCGAGATGCTCAAACGAAGCTGATCCCCTGGTAATCTAGCCCTCCCTAGGATCCGGGCCGAAGATTTACTTACCTCTCGTGACTGTCGAGCACTCTGTCTCGTGACAAAAGAATTTCTCACCCGGGACGGCAGGTCTCGCGTCGCATCGGAAGAGTCTCCCCCATTCACTCTGCTACAATGAGGGAAAGAGGCCTTCCGACTTGGCCAGGTTGCCGGGTGGAGGAGCCGGCGTAGGCGAGGGGCGAGGAATTAGCGCGACGGGGCCGAGGGAAGGACGTGGCACGAGTGGCTTTTCGGATGACGCGTTTTTCCATCGGGTCTCGGCTCTCGCACTTCACTCGCACCCGGGCTACACCCTAACGAGATTTCAACGGCCATTTCAGCCTGCCACGAAAATCCTTTCAATGGAGCTTGACGCATTGTTAGGCTATGTTTTATTACGCACGTGTCACCGACGTCACGCGCCCGTGCCTTCCCGCGGGCTTATGGTGTGCCGATGTGAAATCCCATCTGCCTTTTTGCATATATTCGGATTATTGTGTTCTCGATCCCCCTCAGTACAGCCTGTCTAGAAAATTCCTCGGTGGGTGTCTAGTGAATTAATTACAATCAAATAATATGTTTATCCGAGATATTTACTGTTAAACAATTCAGTCGGGAATAATGATTGTCTAAACGACAGCTCTACTCTTCCTGTAATTTTTTTTTATAAAAGCTTGACCCTTTCTGAATAATATAACACTTTCCGCTTGTCTGTTATATTTCTGGAGTTAACATTTTTCAAAGAAAAACCGATTGGAAGAAAGTTCGGGCTTTGCAAACCAGAAACGTTTACATTTTCGACAATTTGAGAAACATTGAAACATTGAAACATATTGATTGAGATATACAATTTACTATTTCTACAATTCACTGATAGTGTGATGTAGCGAGTGAAGCACAATAAAAAAGGCAGTGAAAGGGACGCGCTTTTGAGTACGCGCCCCCCGTACATTTTTGTCGCCAGCATCATAGACTCGGCCAATAAAACCAGCTGAAAGTCTCGGTGCGTCGTGCGGCGGAGGCGAGGCCATCTTCAAAAACGATTCGACGGCTGACGTTCAGGAATTGTTGGGGCATGAGGGCGGGCGCACGTTTATTTGTGCGCGCCCGCTGGAAGAGCGAGCAGCAGCAGCGGCAGCGACGGGGCGGCCAGCATATCCCCAGTTCGCTCTTCTAACGAGGGCGATATCTGGCATGATTGCCGCGGCCGATCCCGCTGATACCCGGGGATCAGGAGACTCGGTAGAGTCTCGCGCCAAGTAGAAGTTCCCTCTCCATATATATATGACACTCCGGCGCGCGACAGCCGAGGCTATATTATCCCGAACACTAGCTGTTATCCTTAGTTACCAAACTTTCACCTCGATTTATGCGAAAGTTAGAGCCCCAAGAATTTATTTCAGAATTTTGTATTTCATCGTTGATTTTTCTGAATCCAATGAGCCAAGAATCATGTGGATCGGTCCAGCCGTTCCGGAGATATGAATTTCCTGTTTTATTTTTCTCGTGGAAAAGGCAAAGCGGATTAAGAGTTTCATCGTCCGGTTTTATACAATTCCTAAAAATGTTACTCTCACGTGTTTCACGCGAGCGGGCGCCACCGCGAAGTGCTACAGAGTGCTGCGCAGGTAACATGGTTTTATACCATAGCAGACTATTATGTTTTACACCATGGCTGGTTATGTGTCATACGCGATGGCTGGTTAGGTGTGAATGCTATGTGATAAATCATTAATAAAACACTGTACTGTACGTTATTTATTAATAAAACACTGTACTGTACTTGCCCCTCGCTCTGTGATCTTGTGATTATTGCGAATTATGATTATGAAAAGTCCTAAAAGTGAGAAGTCCGTGACTCACAAATCGCTGCATTTGGTTGTCAAGTGTGCAGCACTTGCTTATAGAAAACTTGAGCATTAATTAACGATTGTGGACTCCTTGAGTTACGCACGTAACAGTCTAGATACTCTAAAATTCATTAAAGTGTGTATGAAGATAAGCTATTCTCACAGACGCACTCTTAACCTTGCTGTACCTTGATGATGACTGCTAAGTGCATAGCTCAGGGAGCGCAGAATTAAAGTGTTGCGATTTGATGAACAGGTGCTAATATCCTCAAATGGTGCATGCTGTACTGTACTTGCCCCTGTCTCTGTGATCTTGTGATTATTGCGAATTATGATTATGAAAAGTCCTAAGAGTGAGAAGTCTGTGGCTCACAAATCGCTGTATTTGGTTGTCAAGTGTGTAGTACTTGCTTATAGGAAACTTCAGCATTAATTAACGATTGTGGACTCCTTGAGTTACACACTTAACAGTCTAGATACTCTAAAATTAAAGTGTGTATGAAGATAAGCTATTCTCACATACGCACTCTTAATCTTGGTGTACCTTGATGATGACTACTAAGTGCATAGCTCGGGGAGCGCAGAATTCAAAGTGTTGCGATTTGATGAACAGATACTAATAACCTCAAACGGTGCATGATTGTTTTAGCTCCTTAGCTGAAGCGTTCCATGAGCTGCGATCTTGACAGTCAAGGTACATTCAAAAATTAGATAAATTAGTCTGCATATGATTTATAATTAATCATGCGACACACTCATACGCAGTCTAATTCATCTAATTCATTTAAGTGCATCGTGACTGTCAGGTTCGCAGTTCAAGGAATGCTTGAGCTAAAGAGCTGAAATGACATAAGCAAGCAGTGATTACCAATCATATGTCATTGGGGCCAATCATATGATATGGCTATTGGTAATCGATACTTGCTTATAGTTTTGTTACTACTAGCCATTGTCAGTAGTTGCTTATTGAAAACTGCAGCATTAAAGATTGTGCACTCCTTGAATTACACATTTGACAGTCAGGATTTTAGACTGTCAAGTACGCAACTCAAGGTACGCACAACCTTTAGTTGCTTACTTACATCACTTTAGCTGATTTAGCTGAAGCGTTCCTTTAGCTGCGAACTTGACAGTAAAGATACACCAAAATAAATTACATAAATTAGGCTGCGTTTTGAGTGTATCGCTTTAGAATCTTTACAATTAATCATGCGACATACTCATACACAGTCTTATTCATCTAATTCATTTACGTGCATCATGATTGTCAAGTTCACAGTTCAAGGAATGCTTAAGCTAAAGGGCTAAAATGACAGAAGCAAGCAATGATTACCAATCATGTGTCATTTGGGGATATGGCTATGTTACATACTGTAATAAATAGAGAATATATTCTTGAATGAACGACCAAAAATGCATGATATCAGCCCCCCCCCCCCCCCCAACACCCCCCCCCGACATTAAAATGTTAAAAAATGCGCCAAGTAGTTTTGTCTACCTCTCTACAGTTTAATCCCACAGCAAAATTTACCAAAAATATAAACGGATATCATTCAAAAGCCAAGCCAATCATCAAAATTAACAAAAAAATTAATCAAATTCCAAAACAATCAAAATTAAATAAAATAAAATAAAGTCTACAAAAACTTGGCAAACTGGCCATGCGAATGACGATAGAGGGGTGTTTTGTCTCGGTCTTAATTACATCACGTTTCCACGCAGCCAGTTTGCCATTTTTGTAGACTTTATTTTATTTTATTTAATTTTGATTGTTTTGGAATTTGATTAATTTTTTTGTTAATTTTGATGATTGGCTTGGCTTTTGAATGATATCCGTTTATATTTTTGGTAAATTTTGCTGTGGGATTAAACTGTAGAGAGGTAGACAAAACTACTTGGCGCATTTTTTAACATTTTAATGTCGGGGGGGGGTGTTGGGGGGGGGGGGGGGGGGTATAGTAATCTGGCCGAAATTGAACGAGAAAGTAGTGACCCCCGGCTACACGCGCGCGAATCGAGAAGGAAACGATGCTGTTGCGAGCCGCTCTTTTTTTTAATTACGCCTCCCCGTGGGAAAGTGTGTGCGGGGGATGGAGGGTTGTTTGGCGCGCGGGGGTGGAGGAGGCCAACAAGTAATGACTGAACCCCCGCCAAGCCAAATGGAATTTCGTAATAGGACCGAATGCGCCAAGTTACCGCCAACTTTTTTGCGATAATTAGAACTTCCTACTGGGAATAATCTAATAACCCACTCGCTAACGCTCTTCCGTGAAAACTAGCCGCTGGCCGTGCGTTTTCGTGTGATCTCGGGAATTTGAACGCCCGTCCAAGTTCATGATTCCTGATTAAAAATCGGAATGCGATACACCTCGTTCGTGCTGGATTCGTGCTTGGAACTGGCGCATTTGAAAAATACCCTCCGTTTAAATGGGATCCGTGAACTTTTTCCACCTTTTGCGTTGGAATGCTGCACGGGGCAAATGGATTTTTAGGTTTTACTGATTGATTCACTATAAACCTTGTACGTGTGTTTCCAAAAAATCTTTAAATGGAAAGCAGAGTGATTGAGTGATTGGAGTGCTTCTGGAAATCCTGGACATTTCGTCTGTTTAGGTGGTTGTAGACAGGTGGACAATGTGTTGATTGTTGCTCTCGCATGCGACAAGTATGCTTGTCCCAGCATCACAGCCACCTTTCTCATTGCTGTATTCAAAATCTGTTTAATCACATTGAATTATTTCGTGACAGTTCGAGCCGGCTCGTAATAAAGTTAGTGCCCGATCGAGAGTGGTGTCGAAAGTGCGCTATTTTCCGGCGCGTGTTAAGCGCTGAACCGGCGAGCGATAGGCACTCGATTAAACGGCTTCTTCGATCAAATGAAAGGGCCCTTTTCCCTTGGTTGATAGAGTGACATCGGTCGTGGCATGAATGTCCGATACACAGGTTGAAACGGACGATGATACGCCCACGCCGCCGTTCGCGGGAGCAAATACGTTGGGGCAATTCATTGGGCCAGGCTCTACACGCCGTGAAAGCGTATGAGAGCTCGCGCGCGCGCGCTGCGCCCGAGCGCTCGTTGTTTTCATGACTGACGGATACAGCGCGGCGAATTAATCCCCGGCACTGCCTCCACCATAAAACGGAATAATCGGCCCCGGCAAATACAGCCCGTCACGCGCTACCTCTTTCTCTCTAACAGTTGTCGATTCCCGAATTTATTAAGCGCAAAACACCGTGTTCCGCTAAATTTCGGCCCGCGATTCCTCCCTCCAATTCCCATCGAGTACAATTTCACTGCTGGCCATTGTACCAGGAATTCTGCAGCGGAAATAGTAAATAACTCTTGAAAATGATATTAAATTCAACTTATTATTGCACTAGTAATTTTGGTAAATAATTATCGATATTGTCCTTCGAATATATTAAGATATAAATTGAATATTAAATATAAACGGAGGATAAATCTGTCGATTTTAAAAAGGGTGGGATATATAGGGGTTTAAATTGTTGTGTGGAGATGGGTGTTTTAAGGTCATCTAAGGAATCAATGAGTACGAAATGGTAAATTAGGTGCGCTTCCATGTAACTCTGGTGCGGCGCAGCCTTTACTCACGCAATCCTCACTCAGGCGCAAGAGTGTACCGCATATACTCCGGTAATTATTAATCTCGACGCGTGTCCCGATTATCAACTGGCATTAGGTGACGCAGAGCGTAATTACGATCTTAGCAATTTGCATAGAAAGCGAGGCACCGGCAATCTCAAGGAAATGGGGGGAAACCTTGAGCGCGCACCCACCGTTGACATAGTTCATCTCACTGAGAGATGTGGTTACTTGAGATGCGCCTGGATGTATCAGCCGTGAACGATTTTAATGCAAGTGTGATTAATTTCACTTTAGAAGTCTCACAGGAATGACAGTATAATACGTAATATTGTATTAATTATCATAATTATAATACGCGTGAAATTATTATGAAACACAATCAGTCTTTCCACAATGCTTTTCCAATCGAGTATTTTCTATCCGTTGATAGTCTTGTAAATGTGATACATTTCTAATGAACAGCAAAATGACTCCTATGTATGTAGTTCGGGGGAAATACACTCACCAGTTTTGTAGTGCGAAGCTCCTTTTCTACTTTCGGCGGCGAATAGTCGGGCGATATCGTTCGCTAAGCTTTCCGTCGACTTCTTCCGCGTCTTCAATTAAGCAGTGCGCTACTTGGCCCGTAAAATAAATAGTCACACAAGCACCACGGAGAAAGCATTTGCCGGCGCGCGTTTCGCAACCTTGGCGCTTCCTAATCCCTTTAAAGCGCAGAGAGCCGCTCGGACTATTTAGCGAAAGTCGGTTCAGCAAAAGCTTGAACATACAGAAACTGAGAGAGGCGAGGGCGGAGCGAGGAAAGAGTGCGCAGAGACTTTCTGTGATTAGCATCGGTAACGAATTCCGGCGTCTTTATTAGAACGGGTTGCTTGCTGCGACAACTTCATTGTCCAGATTCCGCGTTCGTTTCGTGTTCAACCTGTTAACCAGGCGAGTCAGACAAGAGAAGCGACTCCAGTTTTTAATTAATAGTAAATAACAACAAAACAGCTAATCTCGGTGCGCAGGATTAAAATGGTGAGCGGCTGACTTGTAAAATTTAATTTCCATGAGAAACACGTTCCGATATGTGTGAATAGTGTCGGTAATCTTTTCTAATTATATTAGAGGTCGATATTGACTCGCGAAATTATTTTGCACTTTACCTGATTTCTTTCTATACAGATTACAATACAAAAAAGTGTAGTATTTATATACTTGGCAATATGTCCCAAATTCTTAAAATGCCTGAGTTCCATAAATAGAACTTAGCCGACGTCTCGTGTTGCATTACCGCAGTCCAGAAGGTATTCGGGACTAATTTGATTTCGACCGGAGAATTCATGCTGTTTATCCATTGTAACTTTGGCAGAAGTCACGGCGAACATGCTATTCCTTCATGGGTGCGAGAGAAACCTGGCTTATCCTTTCTTTTCCCTGGACGCTCGCTCTTCCAGAAGCAGCGGCTACTTTCATCGCACGGCCTGATCGCGTTTGTATCAATCAGCCGACGACATGAAAAATGATTGGGACGCGGTCGCACGCGACGCTTTAAACGGTGATTCATAGTTTGGAGGGGGCGGGAGAGTCCCTGCGCGAACCCGAGCGAACGGGAAGCAGCCACGGGAATGGACGTGGCACATTACTCCTAATAGCATTCGATACCGCGATCCGACCTTTATTAATCGGACTTATCTCGCGTATTTCTCCTTTCTCATCCCCCGGATATTGCACCAGCCACCGACTGTCTTCGATCGACCGGGAAATAATAGCGTGCGCTCTTGTGCACTCCACATACGTAAGAGCGCGCGCGTGTCCTTCACTTTTCCGCGAATTAACGGCTAACGAGAACATTCCGCCTCGAATGTCCGCCGGGAGACGTATTAATAGGGAAGAATGGGTCGATGAACATCTGCGAGGAATGAATGGGAAGCTGCCTTAAATAAAGGCAGAGTGGTCGAGTGGTGAATGATGTTGTGGTCTAATAGGGACTTGTCAGAGATTTCTTATTATGAAATTAGTACCTTTTGGTAATTAATTTCTCGTGCGGTGTTGCGCGTGGGTGAAATAAAACACGATTAATGCACAATAGTTTGGAATAATACTGCGTTTGGGGAAAAAAAAGGTTTTTCTCGTGGGACTTCCCCTCAAGTCTTGAATGGGGCAAATAAATCCCGCTTTATTCAGTTTGCTGTCTATTGATGCGAGCGCACGGTTTGCCCGTAAAGCTTTTATGAAGGGTTCCGGGCATTCCGGCCCTTTTCCGGGATGCTGCACTTTCCATGAATGTCTCAGGTTTACTCCTGTCGATTTTTACTTCGTTGACCATTTTACTGGGGTTTTCGAGAAATGCCAGCCTCCGCGCCGACTTAATCCTACTACCTGCACCCGCTTTACTTGTTCACGCTCGCTTAAAAGAGATTTCGCGCTTTTGCGACTCTGCGCCTTTTTCTCCCGAAAGTTCAGAATTCGCGCGGACCATCCACGCTCCCTCATACTCGGATAACTGAGGAATTCAGTTATTGGCATATAGTTCTTGGGGTTTTCCCTAACCAATTATTCCAAGTTTCGATCTGTCGAACAAATTGCGCTTGGCAAAGTTTTGCCGTCGGCTTACTAGTTTTCTAAGCAATGCGTATCGCGGACTAGAAAACTATCTTTACACTCGAGAATGCTTGAGGACCGGCAGCAGGTTTTCTCAGGTGTTTATTCGAGCAGGGCAGGCTGCGATTGCTTTGGCGGAATGCTTACCTGGCTTTGCACCTGCTTTTAGGCGGAATTCCGTGGAGCACGTTCGAGAGCCGCTCTCCGAGGGCAGGTAGACCTATTGCTCACAGTACATAACCCCCACGTCCCTCACCCGTAAATCTCCCCTGTCTTTCGGATAAATTTACATTCCATTGCCGCGCCGCGCACCGTAAAATTTCCCTCGGACAGGTGAGTGTCGTATTCCGCTCGGATTAAGATTTCTCGCGTGTCGGGGGAGAAATCTTTTTTCTCTCGTCGCCTACTACATATAAACATCCTAGCACGTACTCGGCGTCTGCTTTCAGGACTTTTCATCTTTAGTTTTTACGACGTAGGGAAATCTTCTGTTCGTGAGCTCCTTCGAAAATAAACATTCGAGAACAAATTATTTTGTTTTCTTATGAAAAATCTCACGTATTAATATAGAATTATATTTTTATATGTGTGTAGAAATTGTTATGTTGTTTATTTATGAGACATCGAGTATTACAAGCGCATGAACATTAAGATATATTGTATTGGAAGAATACAATTTAGTTAAGTTAAAGGGCCTTTCAACTACCGCTCTTAATCATTGTTTGATGGTCCATCGGCGCGCACGTGGAATTGATGCTATTGAAATGCGCTCGCATCGGGCATAATGCACAAGAAAATTGGTCAATCATGATCCCAGGCCAGTCTGCATAATTTACTCCCTGCCTGCATGATTGCCTGATTCGATTATTATTCAGGTTCTACCGTCCGAATGCACACGCAGGAATAAGCCTTGGCCGATCGGAAATTCACAATTGCACATTACCCTTAAAGTGCGCACTCAAAGGCGCGCACTTTCGAGAGCGTCGAATTCTCCGACCATTTGTTCGCCAAGTTCTCTGCGGCGACAAATGTTGCCGATTTTCGCATTCAATGTCGATGCTATCTCTACGAGGGCCTCCGGCGTGCGGGCCCTTTTGTTCGCCTGTTCAAAGGGCCCGGCAATTTAGAGCACATATGGCAATGTGCATACTGTCCTGTGTTTTAGGGTTCATTGATATAGCAACCCTTTTCGCTTTTTAGTAAAGAATCAAACAAGTCTGTATGAATGAATTTTGCATGGAATTAATCGGAGTAATATTATATATTTTATTATCAACAAGTGGTGCATATGCATATTGTTGAAGCGATAATCGTAGAGGTTTCACTTAATGAAAGGGTCGCACGTAATTCACAATGCGCATTCCCATTATGCGAGAACTTTGCCGTATAAAATGCGGATGGAATGCCATCGGCGAAATCCTGTTACTAATTAACTAATTCGATGTCATTTCAGCTTATTAGCAGTACCTCCGCACAGACAAAATGCCCCGGAGTCGACCCCTCTTTCTATTTTCTAGAAATAGAATTAAAAGACGAGACCCGGCGGCTTAATAGAAATCAGATTTTGAGGACTTCGCTCTAGTAAACGCTCCTCTTATCCCCGGCAAATGGAATTAATTCCAGTCTCGAAAAAGAGGGATGGACTCGCGTCTGTGATTAAAAAGCTTTTATAATTCGAGCCTTTGTGTCATTTGTCGGGGGAAATGCGAACACGCGCTCGAAAACGCGAACCTCGAAGACAAAGGAGTTGCATAATATATTCCCAGTTCCCAAATCCGTCTGTCACTAATTAAGCTCATTTGCCGTGTTCTCGTATCCTAAGTACGTTATTACTTTCCGATATGCAAGCAATTTCTCTAATATTATTGTTAATTGTATGAGCTCTTTGATGGATTTTGTATTCCAGATATTTTATTGGCATATTCGGACTACGTATCGATATTGGGACAATATCCTGGTATTAAATTTGATTTATTTGTCTACCGTGGCTTTGAAATCCACAGTTGAAAGCGCCCTTATATTTTTCTGCATAAATTAAGTACTTTGATGTGAAGTGCGGCGTAACACGGTTTGGTAGCTTTAGGTAAAACACGCTTTAGTTTGCTGGATTCCTATCAACAATAGAGCGGGTATGCAGTTCGAGCTTCCCTTGTCCCTCTTTTCCAAGGGCACTTTCCTTGTCGAAGGGCTCCGCCGGTTCCTTTGTCACTGCTGTAATCCTGCAAGTTTTACAGAGGTACCAGCGCGCTTCTAATCTCGCGATAGGATTATACGTGGACTCTCAAAGATAGGATACTTAACTCCCTTTCCCGACGATTTTACTTCTTTTGCTCGATGTTCCCTACAAATGGAATACATCAGGTGACTCGGCAGAGTCCCCTGACAAGTGGTAGTAACGCGAGACAACCAAGGATATTTATTCCGAATTATACAAGTTTTCAATCCGAGACTTTCTTTCTGGAATTTCTGAAATAGTTACAAGTTCAAAGATGAATCGATGAATTTTGTATTGCGTTATTCGTACTGGCTATTCGTACTGGAATTATTATTATTTTATATAATGCGATTATTTAATTTGCAGTATTTTACACTAAAAACTTGACTTTCTTCTGTGAGATCCATTTCTTTTTTGGAAAATGTAATTCAAGACGCTAGTTTTACGCAGGATATGCATATCTCAGGGCGCATCTCTTCTTCCCGCATTTCCGCTGATTATCCAATCCCCATCGGCCGCCGGTTTTCCAAGACGACAGCGCCCCAAATAGAAATCCTCCCGAACTGGAAACCAGTAGTCGAACTTGTGAAAACGGGAGGCGCGCGGCTCATTGTTCGCCCTCCGGCCCTTGGTGGAGAGATGTGAGGCATAAATGAGTGCGCTCCCCTCGGGAGCTTCTTGGAATCTGCTCGCAAGATCGTCGGAGCCGATAAACGAGATTCATCGGGAGCAGAGTGAGAGAGATAGAGAGAGAGAGAGAAAAGGGCGGACGAGAACGATAGCTTTGAGTCGGACCCTGCTGAGCTCGCAATATCGCCGGGTTCCTTCGGTTAAATCCTCAAGATATTGCCGCACTCCGCGCAAAAACGCACCAGGCCGCGGCCCCTTTAATCATCGGCCGGCGGGAAAATGAAAACGAAAACTGGCGAGTCGATCGAGTGGGCTCTCGGAGGCAGGCCACTTCGGGGGCCGACTAGTCGAGCAATCGGTGATTCATTTCATTACGTCGAGGATGATACTCGCCAGTCAAGTGAATTCGGCGAGGCGGCCGCCCCGGACCATATGGCCGGACCTCATTCTTCTCGACATCTGTGTTGACGCAACAATGGTTTCACCCGGTGGAAGCTCGCCAGTTCGCGCCACTAGTACTTGACTGCGCCGCTAACACAGTTACACTTACTAGTCCTTAACTCTCCCTCTCTTTCTCACTACTTTGAATATTTTCGCTCGCTCGGTCTCCTAGCGCGGTTTTTTGCCGGAGGCCTGTTTCGCTCGGCTCATTGGGCATCGGCATAGCCGCATGGCTCCCATTTCGGCCGAATGAATGTTTAATTCGAGCGGCATTGAGGTGGTGCTCGCGCGCTCGCGCTCGTGCTGTCTGCTCGGGCGCGGGGTCCGATCGCCGGGGCATTAATTCAATTCCGCGCTAATTAAGGGAAGCACTCCCGTGCGCTGATTCAATTTGAATACGAGCATTCTACGGAGCGCGGCGGTGCCGGCTTCCTTTCGGCCCTCTCGGCCCTCTCGGCCGCTCTCTTTTTTCCTCGGGGCGGCCGGTCCTCTGCTCGAGCGATCTCGGCCGATCCTCTTTTTGTTCTATTAACCTTTCCTTCGGCTGGCCGCTCTAGGTGCGCGGCCGCGGTCGATCGATCCTCCTGCTCCTCCCACCCTCAAGTACCACTGGGTACAGCTGCGTGCACCGCGTTCGCCGACTCTCGAAAGTCGTTTCAGGGATTCTCGAGGACCACCGGCGAGGAAGAGACGGAGAGCGCCGCTGAAAACGCCTAATGGCATTACTGCCGCTTCGTTATCACCGTGAACGCGGATCCCCGTGTCTGTCCGTGAACCTCCTCTCCGCCCTGCACACGTGTCCTCTCCTCCGCGCCTCCCTCTGTGTACCATCTGCTTCCGTTGCCCGGAGCCTAGTCGAAATTCGCCCCGTCACTCGATTTTTTGCCGCGTCGATACCTGATCGCTTTAAAACGAGCCCCCGCAATTCTTCGCCGACGTATTTCCCTCCGCCCCCCTCGCTTCTCTTGCTTCGCTTCGCGATTACACTTCCTGATACTTTTCTCTTTCTGTGCTGGATGCAAGTGTGCTGGGGAGAATCGAACTCTGCGATAGGTCTGCCGCGGGAGGAGAAGCAGGTAAAAGATACTGGGAGGAACACGTGTTCTCTCGTCCACTTCTGCCGTTTCCTGTGGTTTCTGAAGGCTTCGGCGCACAATAGTTGGGGATTGAACACTTCGGCTGAGAAGAGATCGGGCGAATTCCAATATCTCAGGATTTATAGAATGCAGTTTTGAGAATAGTTTCGGATCATGTGATAATCCAGACGCTGTCTATTTCAAGTTTTTCTTTTTTTACGATTTTCACGTCTCGTTCGAGAGTTACTTAATAATTTTTGTGCGCCGATCGTCTTATCACTCGATCAAGATAAATTCAATTTTCGAAATATCAGCAGCTTTGCCTAACTCTCTTTAGAGCATCGCAGCTTTTATTGCGCATATGGCACTCGTAGATTCAAAAAGGTGCGCTTTCCTGGCGGCTCTCGCAAGATAGAGCAATTGATCGTATCGATGAATCCCCATAAATTGAGTGGATTACCGCGGCCTCCGCTCATCGATTTTCCGCGGGCAAATGCAATATGTTTTAGGTTGTAATCCGTGCAGTATATTACTGGGAGATCGAGCGATTTCGGGACAAAGCAATAAGGGTGTAGCGCGTGTCTCAATAGAATTTAGCGTACGACCGGCGAATTCCGGGCTCCTCGGGTACCCAGTGCATGTGTGTAATTACGTCGTCTATCTGATTACACATTCCGCGAAGTCATCGTTATAAACATACAGAGAGAGATGGAGAGGGAGGGAAGGGGAAGAAGAGGGTCGCCTGTAATTTCGAGGGTTGGAACCCAAAGAAGGGTGGAAGGATCGCCAGTTGGATTAGGACTTGCTTTATATGTATGTATTTAGTCGCGTTTTATCCACAGAACATACATTTAATCTGCCCTTGTCTGCCTCCGTTTCTACGTATTATTATTCCCATGTTTTAGTTGGAATCAGACGTTTAAGGGCTGACTAATAAAATTTCTGCTTTGCATAAATATGATATTCAGATAATAGAAACGTTCTTTCCACCGATTTCTTTAGCATATCGATTGCTTTCGCATGAGCTATACAATATTTTATACATATCACGTATAAATTTTGTAAAATATGTGTATTTGTTAAAGTTTCATAAAATGTGTGCATCAGGGGAAACATCGAATGGAACTGTAAGATAACAAGGGTTGCCTTGGATGATAGTAAAACATAGTGCAACTGTTGAACCCAGATAACAAAGGGTAAGCGCATACTCTTATTAATCAGAATAGTGACAGACGCCGGCGCCGTTTACTTGAGAGTAAGCCTAACGAGGAGGCGAGCACTACATGTAGCTTATGGTGGCGCTGGCTCAAATCGACATGCGAAAGTGGGTATTAAGATAAGCCGAATTTCAGTGGCTCCGCCGCAGCGGCGCGAGCTACATAGATAATCCCCCTTGCTGCAGCAGCCAGTGCCTGCACATCGGTCGAAAGAGAGTTGTCGAGGCTCTCTGAAGGGACAGGCACTGTCTCGAATTTCTGCTTTCTCGTATTTCCAATTCCGAATCGCGTTTCCGCTGCTAGTCGGACTCGGCATCTATCGATAATACCTTCTACGAGCTATTTGCAGTGCGCACGGGGGGGATGATGGAAGATGGAAGATGGGGAAGAACGGGCTTGTCCTTTCGACGCCTGAAGTCCTATTCTATTCTGAATCCAAAAGCATCTTCAGATTCAGCCAACAAAGCTTGCTTTTCGGCGAATACGAGTTTCTCCAATATATGCGCGTCATATTCGAAATCATTTTGCATATTACTCTATCTACATTCCGATCCACAATTTTTTATTATTACTCAATCTTGTATTAATCCCAGTAAATTATCAAAGACCTAATCCTTGAACCTGACATTATTCGCGTATTTCATTAACAATGCTTACGTTGCTAGCGCAACGTAACGTTTTTATCAAAGACTAGCCTATACATAAAACAGACAAGTTTTTGTAAAAAACGTTACGTTTCAGTGTTCCACTACGGCAGTGGTTACGCGGACACTGTTAAGGATTCCGCAGTGTTGGTCTCGTCCACTCTCAAAGGGCTCGACCTTTTCCTGCGTTTAACCAGCTAGCCGAGCATGTTTACCAGCAGGGCCACTGGTTCAAGTACCAGAGATATATATTCTCAGGACGCTCTCGAGTGTTCAATAATTTCGCGGTTGTCGGCGCATATTCCCTGCGTGCTTTGCACTGCCCTTCCTATATGAGCGCACGTAATAATCTTTTCGAGTGGTCCACCTCTCTACTGCATGGTATTATGGGTATACATCCTGCGGCGGCCTCGAGCAATGGCACCCATAATATAGTATGTATATCGGTGATACGCGTTCGCTTAGTAATCTCAAATGAAGCTGACCCATCAACTTTTCACAGAGAGCACTTAGCTTAAAATGTAACTTGCTCGTTTAGTTATATATATATTTTTTACTTTTATTGATCATTTAAAACTTTAGTAAGGATTTATTTCTGCTTACAATTGTGCTTGTAATTATTACGATTGCTTCCGTTTCCCGTGACGATTCAAGGTGCGGATTAAATTTAGATGGGAAAAGTTTCGGTATATTTGGCCGCTGTCTTTGAAAGTCCATCGGTCAATGCCACTTGGGAGACGCGTCCGCTTGATGTATTAAATTGGGGGTCGCTACGACGTCCAACAAGATATATCCAAAGATGAGCTCCAGCGAGAACACCATTACGCCCCTAAGGAGTATAGTTGCAGATTATCAGATGCAATGAGCGAGGCAAATATTTGCCTTCTGCAAAGCCTGATATAATCCTTGTATATTAGTGTGCTGCGACTGCGTAAAATAGAGATGGGGACGCAGGAGTAAACTGCACAAAATGGGGTGGGCACATTTTCAAGCGCAAAGGCAACTCAATAAATATAGAGATATAAAAAGATCGATGAAAGTCTGTGACTTATTCGATGCTCTTGCGATAACCTCTTTATGAATCAAAAATATCCCGAGTCGGGAAAAATTATTATAAATTGAGTCAACTACTGGCAAATCCCGAGGCATTAACGGTCGAACAAACCAGTATAATTCCAGGGTGATTGACCGGTAATTGGAGTAAAGTGAAAGCCCGTCGTAATTAAACAGTCATTAATTATTATGCGGATCCCTTTTGACGGGTGGGTTGACGGTGGGATACTGTTTACACGAGCGTTAAGTACACCTCGTCCATTCCAAACTTTACGACCTCGCAGAAAAGTATCACAGGGTATTACAGGGTAGCTCGAAAGTGTAATAAAAAAGTGGATATTGATTTTTGTAACATAATACGAAATTTTCACATTTCTTGTAACTTTTGTCCCTTTAATTCTGATGAATGCGAGAAATGTTTAATTCATTGAAGCAATAAATGACATTTCTCCTAAAATATTAGTAGGTAGCCGCGTTTAATTAAACAAATGATCGAAACACTCGTATTTGTTTCCTGGCAACAAGCGAATTCGATATTTACATTTGTTGGAAACATTTCAATATTAGTGCGATGATTCGTTTCACACGGGGTTCCCGATCGGCACCATAAATCCCCGAGAGGCCGCCACCCCACCACCCACTATTAATTTGATTACCGCTGCTGGCGTGAAATTTTCAAGTCACTGCTACCTGCTACTTCGCAAATTAACAGGGCCGGAAATTGAGATCGATGGCGGCGTTCGAAAGCATTCGATGCTCGGCGCACTTTCGGCGTAAACGGGACACGAGTTTTGCGCTTGTGTGTATGTAAAATTCACGATTATACTTGACACACGTATTTCGATATTCAGGTGATTAATAGATTGATATTAAATATTGGTAGAGTCGTATTTGCGATATTGAAGCGTGCGATTATTGACAGCCTGTCCAACGAAGTCATAAATCAATGATTGTTCAGGGTAACTTCCAACAAGTTTGGCGAGTTCTGCTCTAGCGAAGGAGCCGGATGAATTTTAATGCGAACGTTTACATCCCCTGAACTTCTCTTCTTAATACGGCTTATGGTATTTTGACCTAGAATTCAGGATCTTAAAGATGCATTAGCATTTTATAGTACCGAGGTCGAGATCCTCGGTTTAATCTTATTAAAATATCATACGAATCCTTTATTATCTTAAGTGTATTTCTGTGAGAAACAAAACAATTAAATTTATCCATATTAGTATAATACTGAAATTCCCTGTATGTTATGAACTGTGCATTATCTATTGCAACGTTTACCTTTTAGAATTCCGTTTCCGAATTTAATTTGTCCCAAAGTTCATGGCGTTCGTGTATTATTTTGGCGCAGCTTCATTATTTGCCCAGGCAAAGTTAAGCCCGAAATTATGCAGCAGAAATTCATAATTCCGAATTTGGCAAAATCAAAGCAGTCGCGCGGGAGAGTCTGCCAAATGTTTACAGCGAGTTATCCCGTTTTCGCGTAAAATCAAAATCAACCGGGCGGACGTGTCACGAAGAATTTCGGGCGCACCGCATATTAGTTTGGCGGTTTTCTAAATCGAATTTCGGCGAAAAGTTGAGGAATGCGGGGCATAGTCGGATGCAGCGGCGGCCAAGATAATTCCGCAAAGTAGTCCGATACCGCTGAGGAAGGTGGTGGTGGGCGAATCGATTGCCAGTCGACCCGTCGAAATTCGCAGATGCATCGAACCTCCTTGGACTACCTAACGTAAACCCGGACATTCCAGCGGAGGCCGAAACTTTAACCTTATCCGGATCTCGGAAGTTCGCCAGGCTGAAACTTTAATCGGCACATTGGTGCGCGCGTGGATCTCTCGCTTCGACATGGCGGGCAGCTAAATCGACGCTCTTAGCCGATGTTTACCCGTAAAAAGGTAGATGACTGCTTGCAGCAGCGGAAAGTGACGGGCAGGCCCCGATACAGACTCCTGGTGCGCGCGCGAGCTCTGCACCAAATTGACTGGCTCCGCAAGGCTTATGGCTCGGCCGAGTCGAACTTGGGAAAGTTCCCGCTGACCGGGTAGTTTTCTTCGCCGATATTTGCATGCGACATGTATACAAGGCCTCGAACTCACCGAGAAATTGATCTGCCGCGAGCGCCGCTCCAGCGGTTCCATAAAACTTGCACCGCGGACGCTTCATTGGAGCCGAGATTAATGCATTTGGTCCCCGGGAACTCGGGTAACTGTCTGCGTCACACCGATTCCGCCGCGCAGGGAGCAAGTTCGCCGGATACTCGTACAAGGTCGCCGATCTCATTAAGTCGCTGTTGGATCTCCATTTATCAGAAATACTCATCGCTCGCTAATCATTGAGACACTAAGAGAGGAAGTTCCGGCGGTGCCCGATTGCTTCGGCATAGTTGGCGGCCGATCGCGATTTCGAACTTCCGACGTCCTTATTATTACTCGCCGTGATTAAGCGCGCCCAAGCACTTGGCCAATTCTTCGCAATCGCCGGCTCCGCTTGAGTCGCCACTGGATAAATTTCAGGCCGAGAGAACCTCGTCTAATACAGTTCGAGACAGGAACACTCGACACCTTTATCGACGAGTGTCTGGATTGATCTCGATTAAAAGTTAAATCAAGTTAAACTAAGCTTAACTTTCCGCAGGGTTTTAGCAGCCCGAAGACTTGGACCATTTAAACTGTCGGGAGACGGAAAATCCCCGTTATTCTCGGCCTCGGGAAGGGTTGACTCGAGGAGAGGGGGAAAGTGAATCGGAATTGAACATGATGGAAGCTCTCGCTGGTGGGTTTTCAGGAGGCGGCGTTCTCACGGCGTTCGGGCGTCTTAATCCTCGTTAATGCCGTTAACCGTGGAAAGCACATCGGCGTGAATCGGCGTGAATCGGCGTGAAGCATGGCGAATCAATTGTGAGGGCAGACTCGCCCGTTCGCAACTACAAACCGGCCCCGCTCGGTATTTAAGCGCACGCCATACCCCACCAGCTCCCTTCTCTCTGTCCCAGTGGTTCCCTGCAGGTTGCATTATTCAAAAGTATCGGCGGACTGCAGCCCCGACCGAGTAGCCGCGGCACCTAAATTATGCACGATTTATTAGCGACGGAACGCCCCGATAGCAATTTGTACTTCGTATACGTAATCTTCGGGCGGCGCACTCTACTTTCCCCGAAACGGCTAATCTTCCCTTATGACAGCCTTCCCTCAATCACTCGACCTATCTTCCTCGTTGATAGTTGAATCGCATGCGGCGCGGCTACTAGTCCCACTTCTTTTAAATCGCACGCCCAACCGTATACTCTGTAATTTAATAGGAATTCGCAGGTGTTCTAACTATATCTCAACGGGCCGAGAAAGTGAGACTTTTCCGCCGAATGAATTTGAGGGATTCATTGATGTTCCAATACATAAAAAGTGTTTAAATAGTTTGGCCTGTGATAATTCAAATAAATGATTGCGAAACTCGAATTCATTTTGAAAATAGAAATTGGAAAGTATTACATAACTGGCGCACAGTGTTTTACTTTCAGTGCAGCACGCATGATGGAGTATGTTGCAATCCCCACTGTGGTGTTGCAGTTGTGTGTTCTTTGGAATTCGCAAGCGTACAGCAAATATGTAGTTAGGTCGCAATACCGATTGCTAGATGGATGGTCATCGACCCGCCGAAACGACCCAGTTACCAGCCTGTGCAGTTTCGCGAAAGATACGGGCTCAAAGTATACAGAATGCCTATTGCATTCTTGCGAACGCTGCATTCGGTGTGGTTAGGTCTGCACGTCAATTAATCCAAGTTGTCATCAAGGTCCCAACTGAAACTGAAATGTGGGGTTGAGTTGCTTACAAACTGCATATCCGAAATGTGACTTATTAAGCTGTTACATGAAACTACATATAGTTGAACGTTTCCTATTCAATTTCAATAATCCAAGGCTTTAAATCATTCGCATGAAAGGAATACTCATTTCGAGTCTTCCATACCTCTTTATATATTAATAATAACAGTACACATTACTATAGACAACAATTTCATCCTACGAATTAAAAAACTTGCAGACAGACTTAAGGGAGACAGTAGATCCTGGACATTATCCATAAACCTGTGCCACAAATCGACTTAAAAGATTAAGCCTCGGGACTTTCGGTATCAGTCTTGCAGAACAGCGCGTTTCACAAATCGCAGGCCGTGCTTTGTCTCTCGCCCTATCGCAGAAGGGTTTCCCCGGGCAAGGGGAAGAGAGAACGTATCAGGCGTTCTAACGAAGGGTGCGGGTAGTCCCCATAGCGAAAGCGCTCAAAAGCGGGAAAGACTCGAAAGTGTGCCTTCCGCCTGGCGTTAGAGCGATCTCGAAGCCGGTGACGACTGGCTGATCACACGCACGTATCCTTTTTGCGAGGGGTTCGCACTGTGCTAACTGCGGACACGCAGATATATAAATGCATTATTCAGGGAGTCGGCGACGGCGGCCCTGGGCCGATGCTATGTGGCTACTGCATTTGCGTTACTTCCAGAAGATTAAACTTGCATGCGCCGTGAGGCTATGAGGTATAGTCGCAGACGGCGCAGTCCGACATGCGACTTGCGCCCGGACAATGCCGGCCCCGCCGAGCCAGTCCTCCTCTTCAACGCTTCTTGTTTGTCACTCCCCCTCTCTCGCTCTCTCTGTCGATTCAACCCTCCTGCTCGTAGCTTCGCGGGAACAAATTTCGATTTTATTACGGTGGCGGCCTCTCGAGCCTAGAACACCGCGCACTGCGCCCGCAGGGCGCATCATTCTCCACTGGATGCGTGCGTGTGCGCCTGTTCTCTTTCCCTGCAGGTTGTTCGCCGAAAGAGACGCGGCCCGCGCAATTGCAAGGTGGCAAATGGCCCACACCGCATTTACCTCGGATTCCCCGGTTCGACCCCTCTCTCTCTTTTTTTTATTGACGATCCCGCCGTTAGCCAGCGGTCATTTTTTCAGGCGCGCTAGTGGTTTGAGGTACTCGCCCGCCAGACATCGCGCTCGCTGCTCCCTGTGTTGTGCGCGCATGTTTGCCGTCCTGTCCGTGCCGGCTCGTGTGTTCTTTGGAATTCGCAAGCGTACAGCAAATATGTAGTTAGGTCGCAATACCGATTGCTAGATGGATGGTCATCGACCCGCCGAAACGACCCAGTTACCAGCCTGTGCAGTTTCGCTGGGCTTGAAATGAAAAATACGCCCGCTGGAAAATAGGAGCTTTTCGGCGAGCGGCGGATTGTAGAGGTGGACCGAGTGGCTGCTAGCGTTGATGCCCGAGTATTTCGGATTACACACGCTCGTATCTTTTAGTATGTTTTTCTTGACGACCTCTACTGTGCGGCGCACCTGCACGAGAGCCGATGCGATGTCACTGGTTTGCGTGTTTGTACAGGCAGATTCACTCGCGTTTTAATCGCCAAGATTAGGTATACACTACTGTGTGTTAGGTTAATTATAAATAGTCTAGTAATTTTAATTATTTACGGATGTTTAAAGCTCTTTTCGATGCAAAGGTATATATAATGTGTACAATAATCCAGTACACATATTATGTGTACAATTTGAATAAACTCTCTATAGTATAATAATAAATTATGTTATAATTGATCAATTATTACATAATCGAGAGATTATTTCAATATATTATACATACAATATAATATTAAATTAAATGTATAAAATGCAGTAAATGGAAATAGAAGTGTCTAATTAAAATTGCTAGATAAATTGTGATTATCCCATACACACTAGTGTATACTTGAGCAAAGTGATTACATAAATGACAATTGAATCACCCTGTATACAAATGCGGCCGGCGAACAGGCTGAAACGGCCTCTTGCCAAGAGGGTTGGTCGGACGAGGCTCGAGCAGGTCGGTTAGATTTTTCGCACCGGAACTGACGGCCGCGCGGCCTAGCCACTGCTCGAGCAGCTGAAAAGTGACGTGGACAGATAACGCTTCCACGCGTTCCTCTGTTTGGCCTGCCGAACGATTTTATGACTCATTTTTACCATTGCTCTCTCATAAAGCGCGCCTGGCCGGAGATCGTTATCGGGCAGCGGCTTCCAGGCCGAGCGAGTGTCGAGAAGTCAAACAGCCGTAACTTGATTTATTGCCCTCGCGATAGATCGATCGGGCGGACAGCGGGTATTTCAATAAAAATAACGCGCAAGTGGGTACGGTTGGTTGGTTTATCGACTTGGGCCAGCGATACTCGAGCCAGTCTATTCAGAACTGTTATCTAAGTAATAGGTTCTGGTAATTAGCCCTTTTAGATATTCTAGAACGGTCTTTACAAATCATTGTTTGTTTTTGGATAAATTCGATCCGGGTTGATATTCGCTAAAATTCTTCCTGAGATAAACCCTGCTTTATTTAAATTTCACTGAACTTTACCTGGTTTAGAAGCAAATGTTTCTAAAGAGTTGGCGATAGAGTGTCGAGCTCTTACAGATAAGCTTTAGATTACTCGGACACGTTAGGATAAGAAAACCCCCTGAATTCAATATTACCGAAGAAAGCTGGATATCTTGAATGCAAATTTCGAGCTTTTAGATAGCTTGAAAATATTCGGGTAACAAAAGCCTTGGAACTCGACTGAATTAGCGAAAAGGACTGTATATCCCGAAGAAACAAGGATATTTCCCTCGGAGTCCACTTCTTCCGTGACACTGTCACGTGCACAACAGATAGCAGGTCACCTTTTGTCCCAAGGAAAAAAAAGTAAAAAGTCTCGAGGGGTCTCGGGTGCGACGACAGTTCAAATGCAGCCCTGGGCACAATATTGTTAGTCGCGCGGTACAGTCCAGGGAAGAGTGTGCGGGTAAAAAGCACGCGAACCGTCGAGCTTACCTCGGCGGGCGGGCGCTGGTGTAATCCTCGATTTCATCACACTGGATACACGTAGTGGTAGCCGGATTGCCGCGACCCGGCATATTTTTCTCCCGGGCAAAGAAACGGGGCCGCATCTGGAGCGCGGAAATACTTTGCATTCGTGATGAAGGCGACGGATTCGGGAGATTCGCGGGGTGGCCGGGCCGACCTGTGGAGAGAGCGGCTTTAAGGGAGCGACAGATAGAGAGACTGAGGGATGGAGTGGCCGAGACAGATCTCCCTCAATTAACCGTGGAGACCGTGACAGCGTCCTCGACATTGACGGGGGAGGACAAATCCGAGCCTGAATGATTTATCGTCTCTGAGTGCATCGACTTAATGACGTAACTGCAATCAGTAATATGTACGTATCGATCGTAGGTACTTACAGGTTGTAGGGGTTCAATAATTTGAGTCATTTTTTGAAAAATGAGAGATGATTATTCAGCGTATTACGACTAGTACCTGGAAGAGCGAGGATCACATAGTGAAAATCAATTTTATTAGTTCGTTGAAGTAATAGGACTTTCCCCAAGTCAAGACCTACCTAAATCACTTTCTCGCACTCAAAATAATTGATTAATCCATTGGCATCAGAATACATTCAACTGTAACCAAAAATATATATATTTTATATTTCTTGGCATATTCAATTTACTAAGAATTCCGTTCATCCCGTTGACGGAGGGTTCTCACTGTCGACGTACGAAAGACTGCGTTAGCTTTTCGGAGGAAGTTCCCGCTTAAGCAGGGCTTCCGTAACACCGTCGTCAGAGAGGGAGACAGAGAGAGAGAGACAATCTCGCTCGACTGATCTTTTGATATCGTAAAGGGAATTGAGGAACTCCGGCTCGACTTCCAGGCCAGTGAGTGTCTAACACTTTTCCAGGTGCTTCCGCCACCTCCCACTGCGATACCCAACCCTTGCTAGGGCGAGCTGGTATATTGGGACAGTCTAACAAAGGGCCACGGGTTAATCAAGCTCGGTTCGAGCTTACGGTGAGAAAAAGGACGCCGGCCGGTGTCGAGTCATGACTTTCACTTTTCAGCCTCGCCTCCGCCGATGTTTTATGAGTTTGACTTTCCTATCCCTGTTTGAAAAGCTATCAAGCCCGGACATGTTTACGGGGGTGTTAGCGGCTGACTAATACGCTGTTATTTATGGGCCCCGACGGCTGCGAAAGGAACCAGCGATACGATCTAGTTGATCCTACAACTTTCCGTGGAACCAATTGAATGTTATCGACGGGCTACTTGCGATATTGGCGAATTTAGTCGAGCGTGATTCCCGGAAGAGTGGTGGGGTCGCGGCCAGATATAATACCAGATATTTTCTGCCTATTGGGAGTTTAGTTACTGGACTGCGGTGGTTTAGTCGATTTGAGCGTCGAATTTGTTGGGCTCGATGCCAGAAAGCGGATCCGCCTTTGTTGCGTCGATCAACAGTTGACACGTATGCACAATTCCCAGGCGAACACTTAAACGCAGCCGGAACTTCGGTTATTTTATTTAAACATACACGCAGCCACGAGAATGAAAAACACAGTTTTTGTACGAAGCAATTTGCAATTCTGACACATTCATTTTTTGTAACAATCAGTGTGTAAAATCACAGTGCGTTATTCACTTGTAAATCTATAATCGAAGATAATTTTAGTAACGAATTCGCAAACGATTTTTAATGAATTTCTTGCCTGACAGTTTTACTACAAATAGTTTTAACAACGTTGATAGCACCCAGCGCGTTATTAATGTCGCACGACCCAATAATCATCGTAATGATTTCTCTTTCCTCGCCGGTGTACCGTTGGATGACGAGTGTGAGCTTAAAGGTCGACGTCATCCATTGTGCTCAGCTTTCTGCCGGGGCTGGTGATTACTCCGCTAAGAACGAGATAGCTTCCGCGACTAGAACGGCGGTGGAAAGATTACACGCAGGCACAAAGGGCTTCTGCGAAAAGTGTGTGTGAGGGAATGCAGAATATCAACATTCTTTCAGGGATTCTGCGCCGCGAGACTGTAATTCCACTTAAAGAGAAAGGGGAAAATATAAGGCTGAGAAAGTAGGTCGTTATTAACAAAAGAATCGGCAAACCCAACAAAAAGACGCATTCAAGATTTCTTCTTCCTCGACGCTGCGGAAACTCGTTAAATATTCTTGAAGGAATCTTTTTTTGCATTTGTCGAGGTGAGAAAGATAAGTTTTTACATTAAGCATGAATGTTTGAATACATGGAACAAGTCTTGGTTGCTCGTTTTACCTTTATCCGAATTTACATTCATCTGAAAGAATAAACAGAAAATAGAATTCGACTGGAGAATTGGCTGGAAAATTAAAAAATTGACTTGCTACGTTGATTCTCCTGGTTCGGCAGATCGCGTGCCAATATTTAATGGAAGCCAGTGCGATCGGCTTTGCCCGAGCCAAAAATATTACGCGGAACTTAAACTCTCGATAAAGCCCTCGAAAAGTTGAAGTGCGCAGGATTGTTTTCCTTCGCCAAACAAAACTTTCCGGTGATTATAAATCTCCCGGGATTCTGGCGGATCCCAGTTTTAATGCGGCAGATACGTGTCCATCCTTACAATAGGTTTCGCAGGGTTATAATATTACTAAACCTGTAAATACTGAACTACTGCGCAACTTCAATACGTTGCATTAATAATTAAATGACGAGTTTAATAGAAATTCATTACTAATAACAATAAGATCCACAACTTGAAAATCTTTCAATACAATTCCAATACATTTTCGTGCCATCCAATAGCAATATCACGCGTCATCGTGTCTCCGCCATAATTTCGACAGGATGCTCTCATTGAAATCTTTGTCCCCGCGATTGTTCGGCACAAGGTGAATCATCCGCACTAGCTAGCGGGAAAGTTGGTTCTCCGCGCGGAGGGGTTGACGCGGGCGGGAGAGGATCGGGGGTTGTAAGGCTTATACTCGCGGCAGCGGCGGATAACTCGATAACTCGATAACTCCGTCTTATCCGGGGCAAGGAGCGGCGAGTAAATTTAAGAGGCCGCTTAAAATTCCACGCCTCCCTCGGGCGAAGCTGTGAGATGTTCCAGGTGAGGGCGCAGGCCAGCCGAGCAGTGCGCGCTACGCTTGTGATTTCGCCGGGCTGAGGGCGTCCTCGAGCCGCGCTGATTGGCCGAAACAGTCGGAAATGATGTTAACCCACCTTTAAGACGACATCTCCGCTACTAGAGGTTCCCTCTTCTCGCGGGGCTTGCGGCACTGATAAACTATTTATTGGCAATTGCATTAGAGAGTTTTTCGCTTTATTGGGTCTAGCTTTGATAGCGAACTTAAGCGGATACCGCTGCAAGTGTGCGCCCTTTCTCTCTCTTCCTCTCCTTTCTCTCGTTTGCTTCTTCGATCCTCCCAACAATACTTATGCTTCGAGCACCGCCATCGAAATCGGCTTACTCGCAGACCTACGAATACCGTCTGGCCCCCGTCGGAAATATGTCCTCTCTGCTTGGATGTAACCCGCCCTATCGATTGGTACAGTGTTTGCGCCCCGTTACGGCCCCTGTTTACGGCGAGCAATTCCAATTGGGCCTCCGCTGGCGAACCCTCTAATGGCCAGAAACTTTTTTACGGACATGCGCCGCGCTAAAGATACCGCGTTGTAAAAAGGGAACAGGATTTCCTACGATGTCCTGTGAACCAGCGCTAGTGCGATTCACGTCGCGGTTATTAGGCTTCCCCGCGGCCTTCTGCTCTTTGAGTGCTGGCGTCGAGGAAATGAATGATAAAATCTAGATGGAATCTCGGGAAGTTGGTCATTTTTCATGAGAAACATTCGCGCCGTGGTCATTAAATCTCCGATTAGACAAACGAGTAGTTTGCATTTAGGAATTTTTTCTGTTTCATAACATCTATTACGAATATTGCGTATTATCTGCACCAATTACATGGCAGTGCATTGTTACAATAATCTGTACAGAGGCTTTCCTGTTAGTTTATTAATCACGGCATCATGGTCGATATTTATCCTCATTTATCGCGTAGTGCATTGCACATAAGCGGGTAGGGTGGTTATTACTACTATCGACGCTGCACTATGAACCCCCTTCAATTTTGAAGTGTACACACACATCGAGGCCGATCCTGCCCGATGAATAATTGCAGGACTTGGTGTAGAGAGCGGAGAGCGTGCGCGTGTGTGCACGAGAGACACGTGACCGGTTCTCGTCGGGGGTTGAATGCGCGGAAGTGTGCGGACGGGTAGAACACAAGTGCATCCTCGAGTGTTCCGGCCTCGGCGGCGTCGTATAATTGCATCTCCATTAGGAGAGGCCGAAAGAAGCTGCAGAAAGGGGAGATTATTATTGAGACCCTGCGCGCTGCGCCCTAGCTCGCAAGCTCGCAAGCTCCCGGCGCTGTTAAGTGCCAAAATCAATAGATCGGAAGGAAAGCAAAGCCCGGAGCGGATTTCTGGCACGTGTCGGCAGCGGGTCAGGGCACAGTTTGCGAAAGAGCGCTTCGCGCGCGGCTCTCGCAATTAACGGCCGGCGAATTTTGGCAACATTGGCGGCGAGCGATTCTTTTCGGCCCGCTCGCGAGCTCTGTACACAGGGCGAGCTTCCGCTGGCAAGTGAGGCGAGGACGGAAGCCACCCCTTTTCTACGTGCCAGGATTAATTAAAATTCCAGCTTCGACGCGCGCCACTTCTCCACCTCTCCACTTCTCCTCTCTTTTTCTCATCGTTTCGCGCTCTGCTCTCGTTCCGAAGGAAAGGCGCGCGGTTGTTCCGCCGGCGGCGGCGCTCGCTGCCGGAGATTCCCGCTCCTTCCTTTCACGGCGGCGTTTATTATTTTAATGCCCGCGCGCGAGGCTTGGAAGTGTAATCGTGTCCTTTCCATTTTCCAGGCTATAACTTCCCTCAGTGCCATTTATCAATGGCAGCGCGAGCGATCGTCGCGCTGTCGTTTTAACGATCGTTAAAATTAATGACGCAAGAAGCGGAGAAACGAAGGAGACGGGCGCCCGAAGGGCCGGCCGATCCGCGTCGGGTGCCTGGGAGCCGAAATAGTTGGGCTTCCGCTCTCGAATCGAACGGGATGCAACATTTTTTCGAAGACAATGCCCCGTCAAGCTTCGCTCGGCCGCCCCGTAAACTTCGCAGTTTTCCGAGCGGCTGCCGCTGCGATTGGCGAGCGCCGAGGATCATGTATGCCTCTATGGCTACGGCCGGCTGTGAGAGAGATTTATTGCTTAGCCAAACGACTGGCTGATCTTAGACCTCTCTTGTCCTAGCGTCGCGTCGCCTCAATGGACTCTTCCCGCCGCCCTTAACTTGTTACGATTTACTGCTAGACCGCCGACTCTGGCCATTTGCTATTTAGTCGGCCGTATCGGCGTCGCGTCCCTCCAAATCCTGCCACATTCATTCGCATCAGCCCTTACTTGGGCCACAATGGACTTGGCGAGAGAAGGACCCACACCCCTACGTATACGATCATTGCCGGGATGATGACTGGCTCGCCGGTTCAACAGCTCAATCGAAAATTGATGGTGTGTCGGGTCATCGTTCGATGGGACATAGCTTGTCAAGTCAGAGATGAATGATCGACCTTTGCTTCTTCTCCCTCGCAAGTCACCGATCGAAAAATCTCTGTCATTTTTCGCAAATGTTGTAGATTTTTATAAAAATAACAGTAGAGTTTGAGATAATGTTGATATAATGTTGAAAAAACATCCATGAGTCATATCTATTGAATTAAGCTTGGAATGACAAAGTCATCATTACGGGAATGACCCTGTACTAGAGTATGCCACTGGGCCACGAGGGAATCTAAAACTTAATGTACCGTCGAAGCAGCCTGTTCTACGTGCCAGCAAGATGCGAATCAATCGGAGATTAATGACTCTGACGAGCAGTAATTCGCCACTTGAGCAGAGCCGCTCCCACATATTGCGTTGGAGCGGCTTGCCTCGTTGTTCGTTTTAACTCCGGCCGGATTTCCAGAGGCCTGAATTAATTTTCGGCCCGGCAAGCACTGGCCCGATGGTGGCTAATGAAATTGGGGCGATTGTTGTCAGCGGGCCGATAAGCCCGTGGAAAAGGTGGAAGATCGTTATCCACCGGCAAAAGTCAGCAACCTGGCGCAGAAGGGCATGACTGGCTCCATGGATTCCAGGGGTTGGGAACGCCTGACCTCATCACGGCGAACGGAAATAGGAATTGGAAAGGTTATTCTCGGATGACGTATCATTTTCTCATATCGAGTCACGCTAAATTCTCTCGGCCAATGTGCCCGCTTGTGTCGGACTGTTTCGCTAAGGGACAACATGATTAAACACAAGCTCTTGGGTTTCTTTATTTGTACCTACACGGTGATTCACATGGTATCACCGGTTTCACATGGTTTCACATGATTCACATAGTATAATATTTATAATCTAACATTACATTATATATGATAACAACTATTAATTGGCAAATATAACAGTTGTTGTATTTGATCAAAAGTTCTCATAAATTCTTACAAGTGTACCAAATGCGGGGTGTATAATTTGAAAGAAAACAATCTGAAGTCTGTCATTTTCAAACAAGTCACCCGAACACTCTCGCACCCTATCAAAACAATCAGTTCACCGACAAATTTGGAAGTTATTCCAACGATGGGTAGCAGAGGGGGATTGAGTTGTGACGCGACCACGACTGAGTAGTTTCGGTCACGTGGCAACGAAGATCGACACGCGTGCGAGTGCACGAGAGCAATGCCCGACTCGCTAGCTGCTAAAGTGGATTCCTAATTTATTATCGCGTCCCTGGCATTTTCCACGGCATTGTTGCCGCTCGCTGACTGGCGCGCTCGCTCCAAATCTACTTAAGTGCATTGAGGGCCTAGTTACTGCCGGGCGATCTTTATCGCCTCGTGAAATATGATCTCAGAACTAATCGCGGAGAGAGCGTGTTGCCAATAATGCGACAATTCTTGAAATATCCTCGTGAGCGCGTCGATAAATTCTCAGTGTCGGATCCATCGTTTAATCTAATACAAAACACTTAGCGGCATTTTGCGCTGTTGCAGTGCGAATAAAGTCTCAGGGAAGCCGCTTGTTATGGGAAATATTGTCAGAAAATATGCGTCCTCGGACTTGTGCAGGTTATTTATTTATTTTCATTACAAAGCAGGCATATGTAAAGGAATCGCAGGTTAATAATATGCCAATGTAAATTAATGCCTTTTTATATTTGTATCAATTAATTATGCAATAAGTCATGCGTAACAATAAATACATTAATAATTCGGTGAACTCTGATCGAAGTTTGGAAAATCATATGAAAGGTCCGAGCAGTGCTTCTGTGGTTTCAGAAATCTTATCATCAATCACATGTCACGCATCATTTTAAGGTACTCTCGACGAAATTATAATCGGCGATCAAGTTAATATTCATGATCACAATTTAATATGTGCTGTAACGGCGCTGCGGAATAATAACAGGGCTGTTCGATAACGTCATTGCGTATAACAGACTGAATTAATGCGAGCAGACTCTTCTGGTAATTAGTAGTTCTGTCAGCCGAGCCCGGCCCCGGCGCATTTAGCCCGGCAAAAACGACATGCATTCGACGAAACGTGACCGCCTGAGATTAATTAACTAGAATGCTAATTCGGTGATTTATAAAACGGTCAGCTGCCGGACGGCGGCCTCCGATATTTCACTCCTCGAATATCTTCGGCCCGAACTCTTTCTCGAGGAACTTTCCCAGGAATACGCGCGGACGCGCGCGCCAGATAAAAACCCCAGTTTCCCTCTATTTTTGCCGCGCCCTTATATTAGTTGATAATTAGAGCACGCTCGATGCGCCGTCTAACCAGCGAGCCTGGCTCCAGCGGCCCCTGACCCCTGACTTGGCCAACTTGGTCCATAAATTAGTTGAAACGATTTTTTCCTCCTCTTTTGCAGCGAATCGAGCCGCGTTCCGGGCGAGGAGACTGCAGGAGCGAGAGTGCGCGCTGTGATAGGAAGGAAGGAGAGGTCCACCGGCTATCCAGAGCGCTGCGATAATTTGGTGAGTCTTTTAGAGATGTAAAGTTGGTCCGAATTATAGCTTCTAGCAATTTTTATTCTCGGACATTCGAGTCTAATCTAATTTTCCTATCATGATTAACCTTCGGATTATACCGGAGCTTTTTTTAATCCATCCGGAAGCTTTGTTATTTGCATAATTTTCAATATTTAATCTGGCAGTTATACAAGGATCTATTAATGAACGTATCATGACACATGTCGGGATAAGAAATATACAAAAGGTGTTGAAGATTAAATTACTTTTGCGGTTTATAATTGACACCGTGCAAGACTAGTTGGGTTGGAGTTTCACCGAACGAGACCACGCACCAGCAATCAATTCCCAGTAATCATAGGCGCGAATCACAGAAATGAGCCGGCCAACGCTGGCCCGTCAGATATCGAAACATATATTGATATCGACAAGGATTATTATTGATCCCCTTCGATTAAATGATGCGTGATAGGAGTTTCGCGCGCGTCAAGCGCCGTCATTGGTGATTTCAACCCTCCGCGCGCGCCCAATTCGATTTCCTTCAAAACTAGACACATCCGAAACGAGAGACAGAGTGCTGGAGGGAACAAGAATCGAGCCCGATAGATTTTGTCCGCGTGCGATGCATGACGCTCTCGCGGTGAATGGGAACTGACAAGGGAATCAGGCTGTCGCGTAGGGTGCATAGAGATTGTGAGGAGGCCGGCCGGAGAATTGGTCCCCGATTTCTTCCATCGCTTCACTCTCGTTATTGTTTCCCGGCCCGCCGGATGCGGCAACGGCGGCCCGAAGCACACACACACGACCAAGAGAAACAGAGAGACATACTCGCAATCAGGAAAACGGCGAGTAAGCGTCGAGAGCGGAGCCCGAAACATCTGGCGCTGGAGGAAATCTAATTTCTAAGCTTTCGAGGCGCGCGTGTATCCGCTAATTTCTCCTTTTGTAACTCGATGAAACAAAAGGAGGAGTAGGGCGCCGTCGAAAAATGAAGGACGAACGTGATTGCCACGCCCTAGGACTATTTTTCCGCGGGATAAACCGGTGCGGTGGGCGCTCGTTTCTCTGAGCTCGTTCGCTGATTGGAAATGTTTGTCTCCGTGCGAATCGGCCCGCTCGGCCCCGCTCACCCTTATCTCACTGGTCCGTCGCTCGCGCTCCTCTCCTTTCGATCATTCCTTCCCTCGCTGCGCGCTTCCTACCTTGCACTATAGATCCCCAGCTCTTCTCTCTCTCTCTCCCCGACAGAGCCGCCAGGAGAAACTTTCCTTGCCGTTCACCAGCTCGATCACTATACTCCTCTACGAAGCACGCCAACTCCCCGGGCAGCGAGGGTTATTGGAAATTTCTCGTCGGCGAAGAAGGAGCCGAGCGATGCACGACGACGCGCCCCGGCCACGAGAGAGCGAGCAGAAAGATTACGGATGTTTGAACCTATTTGTGTGGCGGGTACGTGGAGAGTAGCGGCAGCGGTAGCCTGCGGGCTCTCCCTGTCGCCTGGTGAAGTGACCGTTATCCCCGAGTTTCTCTCTGTAAGCATCACTTCTTCCTCCATTCTTCTTGCCGGTCGGTGCACTCGTGCCTCTCTCCGACTCCAATCCCCCCTCGCCCCTTCCCCCCCCCCCCCGAGAATCAGCTAAGAAGAGAGAGCGCGTCCTCTCCGGGCAAATCCGTCCATCTATTCCGAGGATTGATTCATGAAACGAATAATGATTGTATCGAGGCTCCCCGGCAATCGTGAGGGAACTGCGCCACGAGCGCCGGATTCCGATTGCTCGGGAACTGAAAGAAAAGCCGATTGCCCGGGAAAGAGACTCGCCGATGCTGCGGGCTTTTCTCCCGGACACGTACCCACCCGGCACGAATCAAACTCATTAACGTTGATTATCCCGCTCGATGCCGGGATCGTTGCTCTTGCGCGCGCGGTAAGCGGCTTCACCGAGCGAATTTTAACTCACCGCAGTATTCAGTGGACCACAGTGCGCACTCCCGCCACCGTAAGTTGCCGAGCAATCGGTTCGTGAGTCGGAGCAACGGTGCGCGACCGGTTGCGAGGCTTTCGGAGCCAGCGTCTTGTGTTAGCCGGGCAAGTAAGTTTGATGATGCGCGAGCTTGCTTGCCTAGGCAGAACCTACTCGATTTCCCCGGCCAACTTTCCAGTCCCGATTTACATACTCATATTCGCCCGGGAGCCCCGGCCAAGTTTACCTGGCGCAGTTGCGCCTCGTAACACTCGCTGGTTTACAAGATCCAGCGATCGCTGGTGGTGTTGCAGCTGCTGATTGGCGGTTTTAGTTTGGTCGTTTGGAATGAGAGGAGGCTAAACGGTGTAGCTCGAATTGGTGACACATTTGCACCTGACACGATTTTCACGATGGAGGACTGGGTACAGTGTACAAGCTGAGTGTTCGAAATGGAGTCTGAAGACTTGTCACTTATTTAAAGTGCTATAATTAGCACTTTTGTTAGGTATACCGTGATGTATGTCACTATAATGTTTCCAAACTTTTCACTTACTCAATATACTGAGTATAGTCTTTCAACTATACATACGCTGCCTCAGAAATTCTCAAACAAACGTACAAGAACTATAGTATTGGCGTTTGTAATTATCTATAGAAATATTATAAACCAATGAGAAATTTAGTTCCATATTTTTCCTGTCTGCTGTTACACCGAGAGAGAACTTTTAGAAGCCTAATTCATGTATCAGTTTACTCGGATAGAACGAAACCCCATATTTACGCGAATCTGTACATTGAACAGACTATTGTGAAGCGCGGCAGATTTCCGGGCAAGGGTTTCGGCGATAGCGACTGTTATGATGTTCACGAGGGTCGCCTCCGCCCGTTGTCCGTATTACGTAAACGATACCGTGCAATCTGGCGCTCTTACTAATCAAGGTGAAATCAATGCAGCCGGTGGACAGTTACAGCGTCGATAACGGCTTATACCGCAGTCGTTGTTCCCTCCTATCGGGCCATTAGGATGAAAGTGTACCGGGGCGCTCGCTCGCTCCGAGAGTGCGGCTATGCTAATGCAAATGGGAAATATTTGCGCGCACTTGTCCCGGCGATATTGTCGTCAGGCTGAGAGCAGGGCTCTGCCACGGTACTGCCACCACTTTACCGCGTCCTTAAAGATCCGCAAAGTGCCGCCTAATTTGAATACCCCTTCGCGACATCAGCGGAGAGTCGCTGCGGAAAACAGTGAAACACTGAATTAAGTACAGCCTGTTATATTGTACACAATAGTCGGCGCGTGCCTCCGCATATCAGTATTAAATCTCGCGGATAATAAACCTAATTGTAAATTGCTTCATTAAAAGGGTTGAAACTGGGATGTGTGAGACACTGCGCTGGTAAATAGTATTTTTAATTTCACTGGTATCTCGGTTTATTCAATAGAATTCTTTGATATGCACTCTATTATAAAAATTAAAATGAGTCGCATGATAAGTCAAAAAAGATTACATAACACATTCTATTAAGTTAATATTAACTAAGTGTGCAGCAAGTAATTCTTTTAGCACATTCCATAAACACATTTCAGTTTCATATTTATTCCTGAAATTCAGTGGATGGAAACCTCCGCGTTTACGAACCCTCGACTCTGACATGTCGCATGCATTGTGGCCCAGTTTTTGTTCATACATTCTTGGGGGAGCCAACAATCCCGTGTCCGGTGGTCGCGACTTCTCTCGGCAAGCAGCTTTTATCGGCGGTCGAATGCCACACGAAATATTTGGCATGGATTCTCTCCGCACCGAGTGGAATTTATCTTCCGGCGCTTCATGCGCCCTCCGCCCCACTCGGAGGCAGTAGACGCAGATAAAGCACGGCTGTTTCGAACCCACGTATTTTTACGGTTGGTACTCGTTCAATTGTCGACTTTTAACAAGGGCCAAGGTGGAGTTTGTGGCAGACGAACTACGCCGTTTGATGTATCGGGTGATTCGTAATGATTATTGTATCACTTATTTCTGTCAATTTGTAGTATCATTGTTATGATGTTGTGTGAAAAGTGGATTAAATATGATATTTACAGGTGGTTTTATGTATTGCTCGCAATTTCTTTATACAATTCTTGCTGTTTGTCGCGTATATTATAACTTTTTAATAACTTATATTTTTATCAATTTTCTCCAGTTTGTCCGCGCATAATTCATTGAACAAAATGTGCTCGAATGTTGGTCAGGGCACTTAATATCTTTAATATCTCTTCTATTAATGTAATATCGAATCGCGAGTTCGTCACTTTTTAGCAGCGACTTCCCATCCTAATAAATAGTACGGATTACCACTGAACAGCCTGCAAAAGGTATTCAGTATTCCAGCCGACACATCCGCATTCAGATAAAAGATATCCCGAAAATATTCGCGGCAAGCTGCCGCGGTGTGTTCGATCATATCCGAGCAGATTTCCCCAATTTCTGCGGGCGCGCGAATCGCGCCGGTAGGCCCCGCCCAATTTTCCACGGCGATTCGGCGTGCAAATCGAGTGGAAAGTTCGTCTGAAGCTGTAGCGAGCGAGCGCGCGCAGTGTGTCGTCCTATCCCTTTTTCCCATCTCGTGAAATCGAAACGCCCTAACATACCTGGAGGGCACAATCCCTTGGCGGCGGACAGCACGCGTGGCAGCCCTCGAGAGCTGACACACGCACGCACGCCTTCCACCGGGCTTTAAATCTCTCGGCTCTTTTCCCTCTCCTCTCCCCTCTCCCTGGGAATGAGAGGAGAAGGAGAGCGGAGGAAAAAGAGTCTCGAAATCCTGGCCCGCGGGCCCAGGGAATCCGGCCTGGTCTCTCTGAGACGCTTGTAAAGGGGTTGGCCTATGCCAGGGGGAAGGGACCGCACAGAAGTGCGAAGGGCGCTGCCAATATTGCCGCTACACGCTCGCAGCATCCGCTCGGTAAAATCTGCCAGCTCGCACGCTCTCTCGCGGGGGAAGCTCGCAAGAGCCTTCCCCCTCCCGCAGGCCAGGATTAAGAGAGCCTAATTTGTTTCTAATTAGCAGCAGCTGGCGGCGACAACAAGCCAGAGACGCAGGTGAAACGGCGCCCACTGGCTCCTCTCGCTGGCAATTAGCACACTCTCAAAGCCGAGCTGCCTGTTCAACTTGACGAAGCGCGGCACATCCGACAAGTTGCGCCCTCCGCACACTGCCAAGTGGCATATAAAAACAGGGGAGTTTTGCACTCTTGCGTATAGTCGGCCAACAAGACGAGCTGATATTCGCTCGGGGCTGTAATTTCCCAGAAAGCAGCCGGCTCTATTCGAAGCATCTGGCACGGGGCGAAGTGCCGCGCCGCCGCCGGGGAAGTTACGCTCGTATGGTGCTTATAATATTTCCGAGTCCGAAACAGTTATGGACCGCGGTGGAATATTCACTTGACTGGAGGCTGAGAGGAACCGGGCGAAAGGGGCCAGCAGCAACTGCTTAGTCCGTAGAAATCCGTTCCACTCGGCAAAGAGAGAGAGAGGGAGAGACTTGGTAAGCCGATGCCTTATTGAACCCGCTGGAAATGGCACGCATCGTCAATCTCGTTTGTATATCGGATAGTCCTCGAGATCCACTCACTGGGGGGGAGCCCGCGAAGTAAGGATCCTCTCTGTATATGCGTAAGTACGTTTGACAGAGGGCGGCCCGGGGGGGTGGACGGGAAAAAAAAATCAATTTGGCCAGGCTCGGGATCCTTTGAGATCACTTAGCAGAAATTTGGCGAGACGCTCGTGTCCTCCCTTTGGCCTATCGGCATATCGGCGGACGCCACCCCCTTTTTTCGTTAATGGCGCGCGGAAGGAGGGTGCTACTGGTGGCGAGGGAGAGCAGGCTTTCCTGCGGACCTAATGTCTTTGTCATGTTGACTGTCGACAAATCGCCCTTTGAAGAGCTCGCCGGGCCCTCGGCGAGGCCGGCGAGCTCGCTCTCGCTTCGTGTCCTGGGGGCGGAATCGCACCCCCTCGCGCACGTACGGCCACCTTATCCCGCATTTTCCTGCGTGCGCGCTTACGTCACCCTCCGTACTATGATACACCCGGCCAACTAGATAGTTTCTACACGTGAGGAGGTGGGAATGGCAGAGCCGGAAATCGAGGGGACGACCAACCCCGCGCGATGAGAGCCTCAGGGGGAGAGGGGGACGCGAGTACTCCGGGAAAAGGTCTTTCTCCGGCAAAAGAATAACGAGTACAACCAGATACTAGCGGGCGGAATGACCTCCGGCTAGGAAAGCGGGATGGCCTGGAATCAGATACTCGGGATCCTTTTTTCTCCAGGACAGAGTGTTTAAAACCCGTGAAATAGCCCGTTCGGCTGGATGGTCCCGAGCAAGGACTCCAACCGGGACCACTTGCCCGCCCACTCTTGCATTCCTCCGCTCTCGGCGACGATCTCTTTCTCCCAGGTTTGTTTTCAATTATTTTGTTGCCCCAATCAATCCATTCCTGGTTTGCCGCACAAGCGGGATTATAAAAAGTGAAGCGGAGGAAATATAGAACAAGTTATTTTTAAAAAGAGTGAAGGTATACCAGCTTAGTATGGAATCGAACGCCGGCGAATAATCCGCACGATCGAGTAAACCGTCGGGCAAAAAGTCTTCCACTATGTACAAACCCTAGGAAAATCTACGGCTATTCTAGTGGTGGCAGTAGTTTCGTAAGTAATGCGAATCGAGAACGAATAGGTGAACAGTGCCGCGACATCGAATGCACTAAGGAAAAGCCTTGGCCGCCGCTTTTTCCCGGAGATTTTCCCTGGGAATAGCTCAATTTGCATACATTTCCACATTACGACGATTACTCACTACCGACAGTGAAATAGGGTCGAGCGGGCCGATTTAAAGCCGGAGGATTTGTTTTTGCCGGGAATTAACACTTCGCGCAAAATGCGGCCGCTTTTTCTTGGCTCGCGGGCCAGTTGGTTCGTTTTATTAAAAGTCGAGATTACCATCGGCCCTCAACTAGTCTCCCACTGACAACGAAGAGGAACCAGTTTTATCAGACATTTCGTTCCCACGTGACAAGTATCACATTCCTGTTGATTTTTCGTTAGGAGCCGGCCAGACGGTTTCGGTCGGCTTTTTCGTTTCGGCGAACTCGTGTTATCACCGTAAATTATGAAACATTTACCGTAGCCTATCGGATGGTTCTCTAATTTCTCTGGTTTTGGTGTAGTACATGTTAGTGCAAACCTCGGATAAAGTGGCTTTCACGAGGAATTATGCGGATTAATTCAAGCAATAACAATTATATGTACTGATCAACATTTTCTGCTCATCCACTGCAAAGTAATGCAATAACAATCTAATTATTTTACCAAATAGTACACTTTGAACTTAATCGAGTATAGAAGTTTCAATTGTTTCAAAGCTTCATAGCATCAAACTACGATTGGAGTTCTCATTCCCCTCGGAGTTAGACTCGGCAGGCATCTTTCTGCATTTCCGGCGGATAGGAATATGCACTCACTGTTGATTATTTATTAACGAGGGAAATAAGGACAGACTGCTGGATGGGGTGGCGGCGTTCGCACGGCAGTTGGCTTGCTCGAGTGCTTGAAAATTGGGAAAGGGCTCTTAAAGGTCGTCCAGCGACACTCGAGCGAGCGAGTTTAGTGGCCGCCGAGTTGGTCTCGTATTCGGAAAGGGCACTTAAAGGTCGTCGATATTCCATCGAGCGGCCGTTAGAGCGACTTGAAAAATTCAGCAGTCGCAGCCGCCCTCTCGCGCATCCCGAGCGGCCGCTATCGCTGCCAAACGCACCTTATCTTCCGACGCGGGAGTATGCGCCATGAAAAATGAACCGACTGCATTTCAATACATAAATAAGTGTTACGGCGACATTTAGATACGTTTTGGCGCGATCGGATTCCGCCGCCCGGTCGGACTCCTTCCAATTGCATTTCGTGGAATTCGAGAGTTTTAGCAACTGAAGGGGAAGTCGATAGAATCGGTTTAATTCACCTTGTTAAATTCCTTGGGGAATGTGTCACTGGTTGAAGAAAGCAGTGGATTCGCACTGGGCGCAAGGTTCTTCGGTCAACCACGGAGAAAGGGGTTTTAATGAGTTAGCCCTTGGTTAATTAATTCGCCTGGATGATACATTGGTGCGTGTCACTCGATCTCGCGTGCGCTACCGCCGTGAAAGTAATAGGAATATTATCGCGTGGCATTGCGTCGAGCCAACTGTACGAACTGTACGAACACCATGAGCCCTTCTCCATCATTCCATTATACCAGCCTGGATTTTCGTTGTAAACTCGATTAACGGCCACTGGTTTTCGTCCTCTCCAGCTAACTCAATTTTTCTTCTCTTCTTACACTTTTGGAAAACAACACATTTTCCTCCCAAATCTGATTTCCTTTTAACTGGCTCAAGTTACTTTACAAGAGTTAATTTCGGAGGAACAGAAACATATTTGCGGATTTGTTAGGTAACCCTTGTAATGTTAAATTCATTGTTCGACACGTGTGTAAGTTTATTTTTCTCTAAAAAAATGTAATACTGTAAAGATTTATGGTATTTTTAATTCAAATATTTTCATTTTGCTCCTGCAACTTTCTCCCAACGAAGCTCTCACGAGCAATCAAGATTCGGTCAACGGTACACGCAGTTGGTAACAGGGTAGGACCAGCTAAATAAACAACACCTTTATTCTACCATATAGCCAATTGTTTGCCTTCTTCAGGCCGCCCCCGTTAGGCAAACACACGAGGTGCTTCAGTCTGCACGTTGCGCATAGGCGGCAGCGATTTTCCGCGAAAGAAGAAACGCGAACGCACTCACGTGGCGGAAATGAATTCGCCGGGTATCGGGTGCGGCACAGGGCGCGGGTGGAAAGCCGCGATTAGATATGCGCGGTAGGTAAATGTACGATGTTTTGCCGAGGGGTCGGCTCGCGTCGAGGCGGCTTTAAAGTATTGTCGGTCTTACATAACAACAACAGGAGGCCCCGCAGGGGGGGCACGTTTCCCCATGAATATGCATGGCGCGCGGCTGGCTATATGCGCGCGGCCTTAAAAACCTTAATTAGCCGGCGATAACAAAGTGATCCCAGTGTCCCTTGCGCCGGCCGGGCCCTGGGTTAACGTACGCCAGGCCGCTTTAATGAATGACTCTTGTAATTAATGTTTATTGGGTAATCGGGTGTATTACGGATTGCAGGAATAATATCTCGCCCGACGAATCTGCTCTCGGCTAATTACGAGTCAGACTTCCTACGGGTGATAACGGGTATCGAACGTGTCGCAATTAGAGAGCTCAAGCGTCGCAGGAGAGATCGGAATCTCAAGGTGCCCTCTGGCTTCTGTCAGGCGGAGATTAAGTGTGATTTCCTGTCCGTGGTGATTAACCATCCCCGTGAAACTCTATCGATCGCTCAGTTTCCGATTATTGCGTAAATCGGGTTTCACCCGTTAGCTCTCTGTAAATAATAAAATATCTTTATTAATATTTCTCTGAAAAGCAGAAGCATAAGTTTTCCAGCCTCGCAGTGGCACATTCACATTCACCGGGGCAATAGGGAAAGCAGAGGGGCGTAAAGTAGTCTGGAGCGGGGTTGGGGGGTCGAAAAATGAATTCGAATTCCCAGGGTGAGCGCGCTAATTTTAAGATTCATTCCCTCCCCTGAATACTAACTCAGGGAGATCCGCCCCTTTCTCTTTCGCTTTCTCTCTCCGTGATTGCAAGCGAGTGCCAACGGGGGACTTTTACGTCAGGCCACGAGTTGCTGGAACTGGAGCGCGCGGGGTGAAAATATCTCTCTTCCGGGACAGTGTGTAAGCCGCGGCTGCGGCCGTCCCTCAATTCACTCGGGCATTTCGAGCAGCAGTGGATGGAGGCGAGTGGCCGAGCGAGATGTTTCGGCCGCAACAATCGATGCAGACGGTATCAATTAGCGGAAGTTCCCGTAATTACAAACGCCCGCTGCGGAAACTGCCACGCTCTGTCTCTCTCATCCCGGCAATCTGCAATTGAGCGGGAATGCGCCAATAAACGCGCTGCGGCGGCTTCCCCCCTTTCCCCCCGATCCACCCCCGCCCTTTCCTTCCGAGCGCGCTTCAGTGTTGACAACTAATCGTTGGCGCAATGGTGTTAACTTAAACGGCGAACGCTATTTCGCGAAAGGGTGAAGCGCGTGTTTTCTCTCTCGAATAAAAGATCCCCGCTGCGCTGGGTTTGCTGTTGGCACATATAGCGATGCGAGCGATGCTGGTTTAGTTTCGGCTATTTGTTTGGACACCGGCGCGCTCGACCTATTGCACATTCTGGGAGACGAGTGTGCGAAAGATTAGTGTGACCGTCACAATGGAAAATAACCGGTTGCTCGGGAGATTGTAAACGGGGACACTTTAATTATTGATGGTTCCAGTGTTGCAATTATAAAAGTAGTTCAAGTGCAACTCTTCAAAGCATATGTACTGCTATGAAAAATGCCCCAGTTATTTCAGATTTATAAAATAAAAGCAGTTTCCGTAATAATAATGTTTGTGAAAGTGGTAAAGAAATAAAAAATAATATTATCGAGTTTTTGGATAATAGAAAAGTCGAAAAATCTGATTCAATTGTACTGCAAATGCAGCAAGTCCTTTCAATCTATGTATCAATCAGGGCAGCCCAGCTGAATTTTAATGTTACGAAAAGCTAACGAGAGTAATGAATGCCTCTGGAAACGGCAGCTACCTGAAACGAATTCCAACGGTAGGCGAAGCCGCAGCTCACAGTCTCTAACAAGAGAGGAGAGAGATCGCGCGCGCGAGAGAGAGAGAGAGTTCCGTCACTTTTTCCTTCGACTGGTTTCCTTTCAGCTTGCAGTGCCGGCGCGGAGGTCGAACGCGAAATTCCGGAAATGCGCGCTAATATAGCGGAGGAAACGTGCGGGCGAGCGGGAGCGGCCTCGAATTGGCTGGGGCATCCGCGCTCGGAGCGGAGAATTTCGAAAATATTGGAAACTTGCGGCTCGCAATTCCTGGCGGCGTGTCGGGGAATCCTTGCCACCGCTGGCACGGCTCAGCCCCCGCACACCACCGCATTCTAGCAAGCGCGTGCCTCGCCGCGAAACACACCGAGCAGAAAACCACCGCTACTGCCAACGGGCCTTTAGGTGCCGGCATCCTTCTCTGCCTCTCTCTCACTTATGACTGGCGCGCTGTTGGTTAACTCTCTGTGGTTATTAAATTAGAAGGCTTATTACCAACGAGATTAGCACTGGTCTGCCGCGCGCTACCTACTTGAAATATGATTTCGCTGTGTTGTGTAGCCGGCAACATTATATTGGTGGTTGTCGATTTTTGATTGATTTTTTTAATACAATCATTCATTTGTCTCGCGTTATGATTATTTGTGGAATAATTATTAATTGTCTAGTAACTTTATTATTTTAGAAATGTGTCTTCTGTACATTCTATGTATATGTACACATACAAGGCACATGAAATATATTTCTGGTAAAAAGTACTTTAACCGCTCCTCTGTGTTGACCAGTTCGCATTTTGCAATTACTGACATCTAAATCTAAAAATAACTACTGTAAATTATGACAATTTGAAACGAAAATAGCCTTATTTCCCCGCAATACAAATTGTGGTGGTCCACCGGTATAAAATTAGCGATAATCGAAAGGACGGCTGGGAAAATGATCGTGTTTACCATTTCCGCCGTGAGCTTTTTTTTCGGTTTATTAAAGCTACTATTGCACCGAGAGCTTCAAACGCGGTTTGTGCAGAGAGCTACACGCGGAGTCGAGAAAAGTTGCGGTAGGAAAGGGATTAAAGAGGGAAATAAAAGAGGTGGAGCGACTTCCTTGGGCGCAGGCGAGTGACTTCCAGGAGGAGTTGAATTTCATGGAGTGTTCTCGGCCGACTGCGGACGACCGGAATCTGCCTCCAATTTCCACTCCATCGAGAGGATTAAATGCTAAGTTTCGTATTCGCCCGTCCACCGTTTCCGTCCATCGCTTCCTCCTCCCGACTCGCTTCTTATTGGCTACACTCGATTTATCCGTCGAGTTTGTTTTGCAAGCTGATCGCAGCGATCACATTATTTCGCTGGCACGCTTCGGGCTGCAGGTGCGTAATCAGATCAGTGGAGCTGCCACTCGCGCCGGATGCTGCGGGCTACGAACACTCTGCTCCTGAGATGCTGATCGGAATCTACAAAGTGACGGGAAAGTCTGTCGCGGGCAACTCCGACACTCTTTGCTGAGAGTTCGTTTACGTCAGTTTTAGAGGTGCGTGTCTCTAATATCGCGTGTGTTCGATATTAATTTGGATAGCAAAAGATAATTGCATTTTTTAAAGATATATTAAATTTATAAGAAGCCTGCGTTTGCGCAGTTTTACGCGTTTACTTGCTTCTGCATTTTGTGCATAGCATTTACAGAGGTTCATAAAGCCCCACTTTTATTTGAATTATATTTATGGTGTAGTACTGTAGTATGTGCATAAATACATATAATGTGATATGGAATTTTGAAAAAGGTACTAATTACCTTAAACATCTGATATTTTGTATAACATGTTCGAATGAGCTCTTTACATTGAAATCCTGACAACCACTCATTCAGAGCTGACAATGCCACTGACACACTTTGGACAAAAGCGAAGCCATTAATGTAAATTTAATTAACGCTCAGTGCGCGGCGTCAATCCGCCTCGGCGAGAGAATGAAGAGTTAACGTTCGCGTCACCGCTTTTTCCAGTTGCCGGCTGTTCTCGCGGAGGTGGTACGGTGCGCCGGACACGCCGACCTAATTAACGCCCAGCAGAAATTAGGCACGACAGGTCGCGATTTCGCTTAATTACTTGACCGGATAAAAATCGGCGCTCTCGCTGGGGGCGCCATCGGACGTCCCGTGGCACAACGCTCAGGCCCGAGTGAGTTTCGAGGGATTTAATTTCCGGACACTCGCTTAACTGGAGCTCTCTCGGCGAGCGTCTCTGTCACCATATAACCCGTTCAGTCAGCTTCCCCCATTCCTCCCTCTTCCTCTATCTCTCAGCTTGTCTGTCTCTCCTTCGCCCTGCTCATCTGCCCGATCCACTCCTCTCCTGCTGCAAACTGTCTTCGTCCATTGCTCCTCTCCATCCGTGCGTGCATCGCCCATCGATCAGTATAAATGGGTCCAATGAATTAATTGATCCTGGCTTGACCCTTCCTAACCGGGCGCGCGCGCGCGCGATCCGCCCTGCCGTAATCGCACGGTTTAAATTTCGATTTAAAGAGGAAGCGCGCAAGCCGGCCCGGACTCCCAGAAATTCCGGCCCGCTGATCCTCTATGCACCGATTTCTCCCCCTGGCTCAGCCTAATCGGATTCGCAGCGCGCACTGATGAGAAGGAAGGGTTGGCATGCTTTTATGCGCAGTAGCTCGCCTGATGAAATAGTCATTCGTGAGCTCTTACTTGCTGGTTCAAAGCGTGAGTACTAGTTTCGATTTTGGCTTGCCTGCTGTAAGACGATTTATTGTTAATGCTGGGATAATTATTGTTAACATAGGTGTACGTTTGGAAAATTATGGAATTTAACACAACTAAAAATAACTAATTACGTGATTGTATAACAGTTACTTGATTTGATTAAAAATCATCGTAAATTCTTAAAATTTGATATCAACATAACTAACGTGTCAGGGATTTAAAGAAAAGAAAGACTTTGTAGTTTGAATACTAACTACAGTACTGTGAATACTAACTTATTCAGTGGTTTACTATATGTGTATAAAAATACGAATTCATAAACTTGTCGGATTGCATAGAAAGTTGAGGGGGTGTAGAGGAGCTGGTCGAGTATAGAATGCCCATTTGGCGAGTCTCGACGCAAAGAGCGCGGCAGGAACGGCGGGCGGGTTCATTAATTAAAAAGTATGGCGAGCTGTTAGCCGGGAGAATTAAGCTAACTCCATACTCCCTCTCCCACTCTCTTTCGAGCCAGACTAGGGGATAGTGGTCCGCGACGCATTAGTGCTATATTAAGATACAATGGCAATCGGGACAGCTCTAACCATGGCATGCCTTTAAAAAAAAGAGGTATTTACACATCCTCCTTTCTCTCTCTTTCCCTTCCATTTCGCTGCCCTCCGGCGAAAAGGGGGCGTGCGCCAAGCAGAAATAACGGGCCTCTATAACACCGGATGGAACCGACTGACACGTATCGGTAGTAACGAAGACGGAGGAGTCAATTTTCGTCAGAACCGGCTGCTGGCCTCAGGCCGGAAAATGGATCGTAATTACGTTTAATTAACTCGACTCACCGACAGCGTGTTGGGAGATCGTTGCCCGCCGATATCGGCTCTGGACCATCCTCCGCCAAGGAGGCCAATGCGCGAGCATTAACGTCGTGAAAACGAGCCTCTGTTCTTTTCGAGTACGATTTCGATGGAGATCGTTCTCTGCTGAATGAGCTAATGAGATTTTGATAGTCGAGGTTTAATGGAGTTATTAAACAATGCATTATTATGTCAGTTAGTGATGTACTTCAAAAATCACACAACGATTTAGATAGATTTAACACAGGTTTGAATCCACGCAATTCAGATCAAACTGTATTACTATATACTTTTCAATTAATAACATAAAAATATGATTGTTATATTCTAAGATTTAAACAATGATACTTTTAATAAATAATTTTCCGACCGCGAAACATACCCGCGATGAAGAAAGTTTTTCACCAAACGAACGCCCGCTGTAGAAGTATTAATATTACTATTATTCATGTGAAATATCCCATAATTCAGAAATCCAACGTAGCACGTATTTCACCAGTCGACCTCTAATTTCCACCGTCTGAAAAGCTGTGCACAAGATGGCTGGGAAAGTAGCTTATTCAATTATACGGAGCATTAAATGGAGAAAGGCATTCCAGCGGGGTTGTGTTTTTTTGGGGGAGCGAGAGGAGTAGGGTTCGGGGGAAGCCCATGGTCGAAAAAGAATAGCAACGAGGCGGAGAACGTGAACTGCAGAAGGAGAAGTGGAGAACTGGTAGCGTAGCCCAGTAGCGAGGAGTTCCAGGGTGAAGTGGGATTCTAGGCGTAATTATGCCGCGACGGATTTCTCTCTCGGCGCGCTCGCCCCATCCGACGGCGTCGCGGCGCGCACGCCGGTCGAGGCTTTAAACAAATTTTATTTTAACTCCCTCGAAAAGTGCATTCGGCAGCCGCGCCGTGCGCCCCGGCGATTCTACAAAGCTGCACCGGCGGGAACCGGGAGGCCGAGAAATCTGGTTGATTAGCGGGCGGGAATTATTTTCGGCGCCGCATTGAAAATGGGAGGAATTCTCCGCGTGTTACGGCGGAAACACCCTCATTAAAAGGCGATCATCCGAAGGAAATCCCTTTGAAACGATAGTTTTGACGACTCTGATAATTTGAATTTTGAATGGAAATTTGGAAAAGTCCGAGAGTACATCCTATTACGAGTTTGATAATGGATTTGACAGGAGTTTACTGGTACTAAAGTATCACTTTGGTTCTAGTTTAATTTTCGGGTTGAAGAGGATTGCGCTTTGATGCGATGGAGAACTAATTATCATAAAAGTTAGCTCCCCGAGTATTGTAAAGTTAAACTCAAACCATAATAATATGATTGCTCCTAATAAAGTATACGTTTCGAAAAATGAATGTCGGTATTCGACCAACCGTATTTCTCCCATTTGCATTTAATTTCATTGTAACTTATATTAAGTTTAAACAATTAATTACTTCACATCAGATTCAGGTCAGACTCCTCATAATTTCGATAATATCTAAAACAAGTGCGCAAGTCAATCGAACGCATATCCAAAGGGCCTCCTCACATAGTGAAAATACCTCTGCACATTAAAAAGCAATTTACAAAAAAAAAAACAAAAATCGTTCTGTTACTGCGCGAGGGTGTTTTTTCTACGCGGTTATGGGCCGAGTATATGCGAAACACCGCTGTAATCGCGCGAAATTTTCACGTGCCCGCCGGCCGACGATCGCGCTACTATAATTAAATCGTGCCCGGTGCCAGTAAGCACACACTGGCGCGCAACACGGCAGTAACAACCAACAGTAATTAGTTTAATAATCCGCGGTGATTTTAGGGCATTTTTCACGAGGGCCGCACGCCTCTAAACTAACGACACACTACTAGTCGGCATCGATACGGATTATTAAATATGGCGGTAACATTGCTTACAGAAAGCGAGAAATGTGCCTGTCACCATCGCTCATCGCTCTCGCCGTTAATCCATAAACACATCGCGGCGCCTGTGGTATTAAAAGCTATATTGAAAACGCGCACCCGATATTGCCAATGAATTCCCCCTGGAGGTATACTGATTTCATGGCATCGATCATGCCACGCAATATTACGTCTCGTTCATTGACGAATATCGGAATGACCGAGTGCGATATATTCGACATCGCTCACGTTGATACATATGAGAAGCTTTAGCTCGAAGACCCCATTGAACGCTTTCAGTTTTATATATTTTTTGCGTCCATAGACCGCTTAAGCCGGGATTTTTTAACCGCGAAATAGGATTTAAAATAATTTTATTACTACATTTAAGCAAAATATAAAGTGAACCATTTGCAAAGGTGAAATAAGTAATGTAAAAATAATACTATATTCGGCAGGAGTACACTCAGCAAACTATGTTTTAGGTAAATATTACTTTATATTTTATTTTACATATATTAAGTAATATTTTAAATCGTCCTTTGGTGAAACATTGTCAAGCACAAAGTGCGGTCTTTCATACAAAATCAGACATCAGCGACAAAAGATAATAAACGATAAAAGCCGAAGAAATAACTCCAACAGGAGAAAACGGCTGGAATTCTCCAGCCGCACTGTCACAATGAACGACAGTCGGGCAGTCGATAGTCGAAGAGAAAGGCGCAATATTCCCGAGTAGAATATCGCCAGTGAGCGAAAGTGGAGTTTCCTTTGCACTAAGAAGGAGGTTGCGAGGAAAGCGAATGTGAAAAAAGGCCGGTGGGAGCTCTGCCGTTAGAATACTGTTTCCCGCTGTCGGCTCATTTTCAGTGCGGCAGAAAAACGATCGATGTTCAACAATAGTTTCCCAGTATGAATACATATATCGCCGGGCGGAATTAGCGATTCCCGATGGGTATTCTTTCTTAGTGGAAAGGGACGCGCGCCGCCGGGTCGGATAAGAATTGGAGGGTAAGAAAGGCGAGTGTGCCCGCTTGGAATACTTGGAAAGCGGTGCGCATACTGTGAAAAGAGCGATCGCCGACGATCGTGTTCGCGTGATCGTACAATCCGCCCTCTCCCTCCGCCGTTCGGTCGACCCGCGAGCAAAAGAGTGATGACAGCCTCGTAGTCGTAACCGAAGGGTCGAGCACCAGGGAGAACGGCGCATGAATCTTTGAGCATCGAGGCTCCACGCACTGCAACCTTCAATTATAAGGTTTTCAGCCCCATTATGGCCATTGTGCTCACTTGCCGCACGCAATGCCGTAAGTGCTGGCCTGAAAAATACCATTTTAAGCTCCTATAATTAGCACTTTGCGCTTTGTAATTGCTGCCGACGCAGTGCCCTCGATCTAAATGATTCTCGCGCGCGGAATGAACCGACGTAGTAATGCCTGGCTTTATCATAGCAGGTGGCAAATAAAAATTAATTGCCCGAATATATTTGATACTTCCACAGAGTCCATAAACAGTGCTAATATTCTTCTCGCATAATCTTGCACGCGACAATTTTAATATTTCCATAATAACGAGTTGTATATGTCCAAGTATAATTTTAATATGCAGTCAAAAGGTTACTTAACACATCCCTCAAATCAACTAGCAGCCATAAAACGACGCATGCACCATCCAGAATTCTTCTAGCGATGACTAATTCACGGGGGAAGATTAAACTGAGCTCGTCGACGGCGAATGCCTTTTGAGCTTTAGGGATTTGAATATGGACACTTGAATGGAATAGCTCAAAAACAGCAGGAAGATTGGCCGTGGGAAATGGGAATGCCGGGAGGAACTAAGGAGGACTCGCCGGAAAGAAAGAAGTTGGCGGGGGAAAAGAGTGTGTTCTATTAATGTTTGAAACCGAGACCCTACCACAGTGTCCCCGCCAGGGAGGCTCCCTGGCCGAGTGGCGTCCGGAGACACGTAATACTGGCGAGGAGTGGACGCAGGAGCCAGGCTGCCAAGGGCCACCGGGCATCACGCTTGAATTATGCAGAAACATTGATTCCGCACTCGAGAAACCTGCCCCTCGACGTGCAGTTTACATTTTCTCCGCGGCGGCAATCTTCAATCCGCCACTTGAACTTCGTGAACCGAGAGTTCCGTTTCCTGTTTCTTCTCTTTGCGGTGGGCTCCTGGTAAATTTATTGTAATGCCAGGTGTTGTACCTTGCGAATTATATTTGATTTCTACGAGGAATTTTACAACAGAATTCGCATTTGAGTATAATTAAAATTGCTCTATAATTTATAATTATCTTAGGTGTTTGAAGTAAACAGTGCGAATGCTCCTGATCAGAGCTTAGAATCTGCTCGACTGTGGACGCTCGCAATCCGCCAGGTCAAGCAAGGCCTAATGTACCAGAATGTAACCCTGGCAGCTTGCAGGCGGCCAACTTCCGCTCCCTGCAAGCAGCAACGCGAGTATCAACGCGCGCGCGTAGCTGTAATCCTGATGAATCGCCGGACGGGATTGCGCGCAAAATTGCGCGTCGTCCAAACATTGAGACGAAGGTGTGCGTGGCTGGCTCACACGACCGGGAAACAGATCGAGAATCAAGTGTTGGCCGAGAGCGAGTTGCGCATCGTAATCGCGGGGCGGCGCTCGTGAGCCAGCGGCCGACTAATTAAATGGATGCCCGACTAACCTCTGTGTCCAATCGTGACATAGTCCCAGCCCCCCATCCACTCCTCGCCACATCGTCGCTTCCAAATCGCGCTGTCCCCTCGTTGTTCCCTCGATAGTCTTCCTCTCGCTTAACCTCCAATCCGAACACCATTTCACCTGGATATGCGCGCCGCCTCTTACCAGCCGTCCCCACTGATTTTACCGCTTTGCAGAATCCACTGCTTAACCCGCTCGGCTAATTTCGATTATTTCCCGATGCACTCTGACCCCCGACGCCTTGAGCCTAGTGTTATTGCGCTCGACTGCTCCCCCGGCGCACTGATTATGCGGCCGGCTCAATTACTTACTGTTACTGCAGAGCCGCTTCGGCCCGCTGGAATTCCTGGAATTCCGCCCGGGCATTCGGTGAAGCACGAACCAGTCATTTTTATTGCTGTCCGTGAGTTTTAAAGTCACTTGCGGTTAATTGAATTATTGCTTTTCGGACGCCGATAGAAGTGTCCTTTTTCACGGTTTGTTTTATGGCTTGTGTTTGGGGTTGCATTAATTTGAGTGCAAATTTAATTTGGTGGCTATAGAGAATTGCAGGAATGACAAATGGAACACGCGTGCTTGGGGAGGGATGGGTGAACCGGGGGTGCAGATAGTGTAATTAGAAGTATTACGAGTAATTCGTGGAACCAGGTCAATTAGATTGACTCAAATTTGGTTGCACAGGCTATTTCTAATTAGGGGGCGCGTCCAGCGCGGGCAAATGTTTAGTTATCATCTTGGTGGTTAGATGTTTCGTGGTGGGTCGATGAATAAATTTGCTCCCATTTTATTTACACTGACGCTCTAATGCCTGGCGACGAGGGCTGTGAATTATTCATCGGATCGTCTAAGTGTCGGCACGTCGCGGGAATAAATAATAAATCGCTGCGGCGGAACACATTACTCAAGGGTAAATGATTTCGTATTCCGACAGCGGCACAACAAGTCGACTCTTTTGGATTCCCGAAAAATTCGGCGGCCTGAATCGCTAATGCCGCCCTATTATTCCCTGAACAATAGCCTATTATTGGAGTGCCTATAAATATATGCGCTCGTCTTTCGCCCCTTCCTAATTTTCTGCTGATGAAGTATGAGTCACTGGGCTTACGAGAATACATGATCCAATAAGTTCTGCACTTGAACCACGAGTGGCTTTTATACTGTTTCTATTTTCACTATGTGTTTATATATTGATTGATAATATAATAATGTCCTCGGTGTAATAATTGCCCAAACCTGTAATGTTTATTTTATAACATCTGTCGAATCTGGATTTATACAGCTCAATTTTAAGTGATATGTTATAATCCATTGATTTATTATAATAAATGCATTTATCATATTTATACATCTTCAATATTAACGAATATGACTATAATCAGTCCAGAGAAAAGTTATTAATGATGACCGATAAATTATATAACTTGAAAGCATTATGATTCTGCAATTATAATTACGCATTATAGTTAGTTAGGTTGTAATTCAAACTTGGATACAAAATTATTTTTCCAGGAGTTCGCAAAATGCTGGGGGCGGTATTACATAGACATGCAGTAATTAAATATTAGTCGATTGCTTGGGAGTAACCAATTTATCCTGGCTGGTGTGTCGAACAGAGCATTAGCCATGCGATGAAGTCGGCACGTCACTAATTAGGCCGGCGCGTGATTAAGCCGAAGTGGGAGTCCCTGGAAAAGCGCCGATCTCAAGGAAGTTCCTCATGGAGAGGACACAATAAGGGTGATAATTAGACACTCCGCTCCTCATCCACTGTTACAGTGGAGTGCTCCCAGTGCTCCCGGACGGTTCAATTGGGCTTGGAGCACCAGGGGGAGCTCGGCTCATACATAGTATACTGAAATTCAATAGTTCATGCAAGACCCTCCATCGAATATCGCAAACTCCACCATCGCTAATTACTCGACATATATAAAAACCAACATAAATTCTTATACTTAATTAATATAAAATTATGAATTTAATATTATTATTATTATTATTATTATTATTGATCGAAATACTTTTTAAAGGAAGTATATGTGAACTGACAACATTTCGATCGCCGAAGTACGAAACAAACTTCCTCCACGTAGTCTTTGTTTCATTTTTACAATTTCTCCACTCTCTGTACGAGAGTGCTTTCTTATCTTCTAATAAAGTTCTAATGAACTTTCAAAGATTCGACACAATATTTCCTTTCCACTTGAGTGGAAGTTTCCCGAAGTCACGTATAAACGTGTGGGGAAATACAGTGGGATTCTATTGGGCAAGCGAGGATCGGGAAACCGGCGAGGCTCACGTCTTATTGCTGCAGCGGCGGCGAGTTATCCTATTACAATTGGCAGGCAAGCGCAGTCGAACGGAGTCCCGCGCTTAGCAGGATATTCGTGGCTGACCAGTGAGTTAAACGGCAATACCGCAACAGTGTTGCGTTCACGCAAGTGTTGCCTTCGGGGTCAAAGGTCCCGCTGAGCCACGCGTACGTAAACCGCAATTGTCCTCGAGCGGCCCAAGTTCGCTGTTTGCTCTGACTACGGAATGATTACCTCGGCCCGGACATTAGTGTCCTTCACTAAATTACAACCCTCTCCTCTAACTTGAACCAAATGCTTCTACTCGAGGACTCAATTTCTGGCAGTTCCGCCGGGTTGTTTTATCCGTTCAATTGCTATTGTAACTATGCGTTGACCAAGTCGTTAACTCCATCTTTAACTTACAAAATGGATGTCGTCGACTGTTTTAAATATCAATTTTGGACAAAGAACTACTTTGTATCTACAATTTTTCTGCATTTTGCAAGCGATGTACTTGACTTCTGAATGATTCCGTTCGATCAAAGAGGAGTCTCGTGAAATGAAATGGAATTGGCCTTTTCATAGGTTTTAACTTCCCTCAATAAATGTCAAGAAGAACACACTTTAAGTTCTCACTGAATCGACACGAAACTTCAATTTCTCCCTAGTTGAGAAACATGTTAGGATAAAATCGGTCACGATCTAATTGCTTGCCGATGTCCAATCGAGAGTTTAAAATGATGGGTAATATTTGAAGTTGTAGTGTGCGATAATATAGAAATACGATGTGTTCCGCACATTAATTCGGAAACTTAGCTCCTAGTGGATGAGAATCCATCGTGCAATACGAGATATATGTAACGCTATTCGATTGGGACTGAAACATGAGCTGGTTGTCAGGGTAGCATTATGAGGGGACGAATGAAATTCGTGGGGGTCGTGACACACGCCAGCTGGTCGAAGCGAGTAAACTCCAAGTGGGCGAGGCCACCGCTTTCGCCACCTTGAATTCGACTTTAATTTCGGGAAAGCTTTCCATCTGCGGTCGACCCTTTTTCCCGAGGGCGGTCGGCCGCCTTCCCGCGAAAGTTCCACACTCACGAGAACGGCGCAACTTCGCCGGGGACAAATCGTCAAACTGCTCGGACTTCGGTGTAGAGTTCCTCGTGAATCTGGGAAATTAGAGCGCGTCCTCCAGCGAGGGAGCCGAGTCGGATAAATCATCGCGCGAATTTGCGCCGCTCTATACATTTCGACCGGGCGCTCGGTAGCCTTGTTTTTCCGCCGAGTGCCACTGACTTCCTCGTCGTGAATGCGTAGTTGTCCAGAGGGATTTCTGATAGACTGGTGCGCTTTGTCACAGTGTGAAAGCGTAAGCTAAAACTGATAAATCATCAAAACTATCATTCCTAAGTTATAAAGTTGAAATTAATATTATTTCAATTTTAGGGTGCATTTTCAGCTTTCATAGAATCGAGAAGATAGTCAAAATTGGTGAAACGCTAGAGAAAATAATAACCAATGCAGTTGGTCACAGAAGTTGAGGAGGTCGAGGATTTCGAGACCAATTCCATGCATAAAGCGTCCACGCTTGAGTTTCCACACCGACCCGACGCATTCGTCCAGCATTAAACTGCGGGCAGTCCTTCGCGCATACCGAGGCCGGTCATGAAACATCCTTAGAGAATGGCCGGTCGCGCCTAGAGAGCTTGTACTTTTCTGGCAACAATTGCAGCGGCGGCGAGCGGCTAGCAGGAAGTGCGCTCGTCTCCTCGAGCGCTTATAGGTGGCCGCCGCTGGCTTTACAAGGCCCCGGCCGCGTTTATATTCCGCGAGAATAGCTGCTACTGCAACTTGGACACCCCATTCGTAGGATCATAAATCGGCCGGCGCATTCTCGACGGTCACGTAACCTTAAAAATCTCCCTCCACTCCTCCCAGTCTTCTTCCACACACTCACACAGTCACTGGAAATCAGCCACCCAAAGCAGTAAAAGAAAAAAGGGGCAGAGCGCAGCTGGTGGGAAAATAAAAAAACTCGCCTTTCCCCAGTTTTCGCGTGACGAGTGTTTGTTGGGTCGTTTCGATTAATTGAGACGATGAAGCAAGTTTGTCGAGGAGTTTCGCAAGGGCTTTAGGCTGAGGTCCGAGGTTTATCGCGGCGTAAGTGGTGCGCCACGTGTATGTATGCCCGGGGATAAAGTTTTATCCAACCGTAAATCGGCGGCTATGCCGGTCGAGTCTAAGTAATCCCAAAGATGCCTGGAGTACACATGGCCCGCAAGCAAAATCTCTCCCATGCTGAAATGTGGCCGGCATATTTTCGCGCCGAGCGACGGCCGGGCGCCGCTTTTTCCCTATGAATATGCAAAAAGTGATCCTAAAAGTGAAAAGCCATCGGGGAGCGCTCGGCCTGTAATAGTATTTCATGATTCGCGAGGCTCCGCCGCTGCCTCTCGCCGGCTACGGTCAATGTCAAGCGGATTTTCACGTGAAAATTGATCAAGGTTCAAAGTCGTTTTGTGCTCTAGGGTATTAAATTGTTTCGAGAGCTTTTCCCGGCTACGGTGTCTGTGTGTATGCAGTTTGGAAACGCCCCGGAGCGCGCACCGGCCGTTTTGCAGAGGATGTATCGGGGCACTTGTGCGTTATGGCACGCCGGTGAACATCATACCAATTTACCAGCAATCTTCACTCCGATCTGCACCGGCAGTTGGGGCGTCCTATGGCGAATGGGACACTTTGTTTCGAGCGCTGTCACTGTTAGTACAGAAATTAAAACATATTTTCCCAGTTCTATTTTACTTAAGGTATTTTTTTAATGCTGCGGGAACAATTTAATATACCTAATTACGCGTACATAATTGTGTAGTGTCAAAACGTCAATTTGATCTATTGTTAATTACTAACAATTGCGTTAACAAGCGAGACCGTACACAAAGTTTGTAGTACCCTTTGCACCCTTTGGACCCACTAACCGTAATGCCGATAAGTTAACGAACGGCAAACACCCCAGACGACGGCAAACGACAGAATTGCCTGGAAAATTCGGTCACCCTGGCAATAGAGTCTCTCTTGGCGCACCAATTAACAGATGGGTTGGCGCCATCGGCCCTCCGTGTCCAGGCCTCCTTTCCATTGGTGGTCTCTTCTGGTAGAGTCGACGAAGCCGTTCCGCACTGCCGACCGATTAATTCCGAATGAACGTCGATTATTGCGAGCTATCTCATCCGCACTGCGAAAAGAAACGTTTGCCGTGAACGGAAACACTGGCCGGCGCGTCCGCCCAGTGCCGAATCAATATGAAAGTTTACTCATCGAAAATAGCGGCCGGCGGGAATCATCGGCCTGTCGGCGCTCCACTAAAATATAATTGGCTCGCTGAAATCGCCGGCGAGTTTTAATAATTCCGATCGGATTAAAGACTAAGCAGCTGGTAAAGTAGGAAATGATTTCTCGATGATTGTGAGAATGCAGCTGGATTTGCATTCGTGGCATAAATGAATCATGACTTATCGGGGAATGCTCGCGATTCACATTTTAGCCGACGTTGGTAGTAGAGATATTTTCGAGCACAAAGCACTCCGAATGTATTATGACCGTTAAAGTATTAATCGCGGTTGCTTTTCTCGTATTGGATTCGTAGGCCGCTGTATTTGTTCAATGCTTTTGCCTTGTGCGCAAAGTATTGACGAAATGCTCGATTTATTAGTGTAGAATCCATCGGTTTTCCAATGCCGCCGGTGAATAATGGAACTATCGACGGGGTTTGATATAAAGGGTGATGCATATAATAAATATGAAAAAATTTAACCACAGAAATTCTTTATCGGTGGTTAGATTTCTCATATTTGTTGGAAAACGGCAGATTATGAAAGTTTAAAATGGTTGAGAGATAACTAATAGTGTGATACATATAATAATTGTTCTATTTTATTAAGAGCCGTCATAAATATTTACAATTACACGAGTATGATATTAATAATTTTGAAGTAAAACATTAATGTGCCATTAAAACTACCATTTCATGGTTTCAATCCACATCAAGAGCAGAATACATGTATTTCAATCCCACAACGAATAGTTGAGGGGAGTCACCGAAAGGAAATTGTTAGGCTTCATTTTGCAAAGTAGGTAGGAAGAGGCGAAGATGGCGGAAGTTCGAATTGATGGGTACTTAGGAGTCAGTCGGCAATCAGGGTGGTTTCTGGGTCGGTGACCCTCTCTCATTTGACATTCAATGGATGGTGTGCGCCATAAAGGGTTGGAATGCCGTGTAGTGCGCCGCCGACGTAAATTACGGACGGACCGGTGAGCCGCGCCGAGAAATTCGCTGTAATTTGCCGCCGGTGACGATTAGACGCGTGCTCCGCGAAACATCGCACATTCTTGCGCAGGCCGAGCCGACAAATCTCGATTATCCGCCTGCTTCTACGTCGACGCATCAGCAGTGGTGCGTTTCATGTGGATTTCGGTGGTGAATAAGTGGTTGCACTGACTTCCCATTCTCTTGTGGACATATCATTTCTTGAACTCGAGATGCAGAGTATGGGCTGACGATTTCAACATAAAATTTTAATTTTTGTACATATGCAATTTGAATGCGTAAATTTAATTTAACATTTATTTGGGGTTGAAAGTACACGTATGAATTGACAAGTGGCTATACGAGTGAAGGCATGAATCGGAATGCAATTAAAGGTCGCTCCCAGTTTGACTAAATCTTCAAGTAACTTGACGTATCACCTCTTGTGCAGGGAGGTTCGGGGTGTAAATAGCACGCGCCGCTATCACAGCCCGCATCCCGGAAGTTTTAATGCCGGCGCCTGATCCTCGCCGGGGAAGTAATTTAATGCGCGACACCCGGGCTAAATTTGATTTATAAAGTTTAATAATTAGTATCGATTTCGCGGGGGGGAAGTTTAGAATCAATTACGGGCGTGGCGAAACGCCTGCCAGTATTTCGGATTATGCGTCGGGCTCGGTCGACGCCTTTGGGAAAGCCCGAAACCCGAACTTTCCAGCCCCGGAAATTGGACAAGATATTTCCATTTCGCGGCGGCAGCCGAGCAACCGACCGCTTTTTTGGCAGGCTCGCCACGTCTCTGTACACTCAATGCAAATGGTTTTGACACACCGACACTTGGCCCGCGCAATATCCGCTCGCACGTGAAAAAGCAACCGGCCTCGGCCAAACTGACGAGCCGCGTGTGAATGCCGACAGAATTTATTGTAATTTTTTTTCTGCAATAAATGTACAGGCTGTTTCGCTTGCCTTTGAAACTGCGTTTTCGCGTCCCACTTACTGTCAGACATTCTATATACATTAGATGCACACAATACAATGTTATACGTGGTGAACATTCGGAAAGCATTTGTGTATAAGTAAAGTTATTACTGATTTCTGATGATCCTGAATGTAACGTCGATTCAATACAGTTTCCATTGTAAAATGAATCATCCTATAGAATTTCTTAACACAGAATTTTCCACGTGATAAGTGCACATTTCATCGAACCCATTTAAACCAGATGATTCATGAATGATGATATCACATTCGTCCCCATTATTTGAATGAATATCGTATATCTCGTGGCCGAATTCGAACACACACAGGAGACTGGAGCCGCGAAGAAGCGCCGAAAGAGGCGGGTAATATATTTAACCAATTAGCGGTGCGTTCAATTATCCTAATTAATCACAGAGGCTAGCGGCGCGCTGGAGCAATTAAATTAATGCACTCTCGATAATTGATCCGCGTACACCTCGGCCGTGTTTTCTATATGTTCGGCAGATATAATTCGATCGCCGGGGAGCATTCGCACGGGATTCCCTTATTCAGATAATTGCGATTCGATTTAAATTCAACGGGCGCACCAAGGCTCGCGCGTATCGACGCCCAGTTATCTATCATTGCCGTCGCGGCGAGTCTGACATTAAGGGCCACGCGGTTTGGCGCGCGCGCGCGCAATTATTCCCCAGCCGGAAATGACTCTCGCATTACGGAGATTCTACCGGGGCGGCCGGTAGAAGCGGTGGAAGCTCGGCGACGAAGATCGATCGCCAGGGCTTGTAATCGCTTGTAAGAAAACGCACACGTGAATGAATCTACGCTTTCGAGCGGAATTTTCCACGCTTACAACCCGCGCGTTCTCCGTTGCATTGTAGAAAGCATTCGCGGGAATTCACACTCGGGACTCTTGTCCGTGCGGGCATTTAAAAGCCGATTTACATCAGGTAGACATGCGAGAGAAAGTGGTGCGGTTTGAGCTGTATGCAAATCTGTTCTTGTAATTGCGAGGTAATTTATGACTATTACCATTCTAATAGTAAGTTCGTGTTTTTATTCATTTAGTGCTGTGCCGAATCTGTTTCTTGCTTTTGTTATTTATCTTATACATATTTAATTTATATTAGAAAATCTATATTATTTTAATTCTCGCTACTAATCTGGAATATCACTATAAAAAAATCTCTAATTACTCAGAAATAGATCAAACTATTAACAAACCTGACAAAAAAGTTGATTTTTTAATGTATTGACGGAAACATCTTGCCATTGGATCAGATATGAAACAGATATGGATCAGATATGACAACATTCTTTCAAAATGAAGAGAAAAATATTATTTCCAAAATACCCCAACTTATTTCAAGTGCATCGATTATACCAGACTATTCCGATACGAAGTACCAGTTCAAAGTATCGAACCACCACGACCAGACTCGTAACAAATAATTCCCATAGCGATACGCCCTCATAATTCCAGCCCAACTGCATCGAATACAGTTTACCGAGCGGCGCGTGAAATACACAAGCCTACGTATAAGCATCCAACGAAGAGTGAGTGAGAGTGAGACTGGCTCCAAAGAGAGTGAGCGAGGGAGTTGCGTAGGCTGCTTTGTCGAAGTGCATATCCCTTATCGATGCAAGTAGTCGCAGTGCAGCCGGTTCGCCATCGTATTCCGCCACGTCGCCATCTGGCATGTTGTGCGCGTCACTCGTCGAGCTATTTTCCATGGACGATAACAGTTTACGGTTGCCCCCCTGCGAGGAGATAGCGCGGCCATCAGGCGTAGTTTCTCCCAGCCGTTGCGGGAATTCAGCGCCGCTTGCCAAGGATGTAACCGCGCGCGGGGAACACGGCAAATCCCGAAGCCTCTTTGAAAAAGGAACACGCGCGCACAGATCGGATGTAGCGGCACAGGAGATTGCAGGCTGCGATCGTTTGTCAGAGCTCCTCGCGTGGAGTCTGCTAGTGATTATTAATTGTTTTGTCGAGGCGGGCACGTGCGAATGTCGGAAGTATGTTGACAAGAGTTGTAAACGTGCTTATCATTTTGATTGTCTTCTGGTGGGTCCTCCTTTTTTGGCTGCAGTTGACTGCGCAACGTGTGACAGCGGATCGGTAGTTTCACTCGCGTCCTCGAGCTGTTAGTTGGGCTATTCGGGCGGAATGACGGCGCGGGCCGATGCAAGGATATGCTTGCTAAAATTTATGAGCGCCATTCGAAGATATTGGATCCTTGAATCAGACTATGCGCGATCGCGCGGGGTAGGTTCGAGTGGGAAGGACGGGCGCCGGTGCCCGGAAGACATCGATTTGCCGGGCCCTCGATTTGGATCGCTAATGGAAGAGGCGCCCTCCGATGAAACCCGATACCTCGAAACAGCTCTCGAGACGCCGCCGCCACTCTCCTCCGCCCGCTCCAGCCTTTTTTCCTCCGTTAGTGACGCTCGCTCCTTTCCCGTCGCTTTTCTATGTACAAGGGCCTGATTTACACGGAGATTGCAGCGGCGGAAAAGGCCGATTAATCCGAGGCGAGGAACCGATCGGGGCATCGGGGGGATCGCAGGGGGCGCGGACCGGGAGAGAGAAGACAGGCGGATCTCGAAACCGGATGAAATTGAGCAGCCGAGGTAACATTGTGGGCCGCCGCTTCTAAGATTAGGTTTCCGGGCCAAACGAAAACTCCTCTAATAGCGCTGCACAAAGCTTGTGGAAACGAGCGGCGCCGCTAGAGCCCGGCCGAGATCCGCGTCGATTCCACTGAAATTAAACTCGGCCTCCAAGTTCGCCGAACGCTGCTCTGTGTTTCCTGGCCGGATATATCGGCCGCCGCGCCGGAACGGCCGGAACCCGCCGCTATGATAAACAGCTCGCGCGCATCTGCGCCAAACGCGCAACACCTGGCCGCGAGGAAAAAGGGCCGCGCGGGGATTATTTTCACTGGCGACGCTCCTTCACCTCCCTCCGGCCGGCCTTGCGGCTGCGGGTGCAAGTCCTCTTGCCAAGATCCGCCGTACGTTAGGCTGCGGCCGGACAAACACTTAGTGCAGCCCCGCCGAGGCTTAACTGCAAACTCCCCTGGAAACTGGAGCGCCTTGAAAGAACCGATCTTGGCAAACTGCGCTTCGGCCCAGCCGTGAGAGTGATTTCAGTTTAATGTCTCTGCTCGAGTAAATGGGGGGTCTTAATAAACGTATCTAGGATACGATCGATGCGTGCAATTTTCTCCTTTGAGTTATGGTATTCGGTTAATCAAAATGGAGCCGCGGTACATTTATAGGTCCGTGCGAAACTGTCGTAGTTGGCTTTGCCCTTCCCGCGAGCACTAATAATTTGATTTGCAATGGTAATGGGTCGTTTTACCCTGAGAAGAAATTTATTAACCGTTTCTACTGAAACTGTCAGGTGTGCAGACAAAATGTTCAAGACAAAATGTCTTGAAACCTTAGGATGGGACAGAAAATTGATGAAATATCTAATAAACTAATTAAATATTATAATGATAATTTAAGAGGAATAACAATTGGGCATGTATTTACAGTCATTACAATTATGTACCGGAAACCCGTAATGTTTCAAATGAGGATACTGTGTCCCCGTTTGCAATGTCACTATTAGTGGCTTTAGAATTTGTATGTAGAAAGAAATGTCGGCTAATGAAAGACGCTTTTTAGCAGTCTTCGCTATAACGAAATCAAATTACTTTAATCTTCCATAAGGAATATCTTGGAGAAGGACGTCCAGCGTTGCTAAAAGGTGCTGGCATTTCAGACCCTGCAAAGTTAAGAGCAAATGCGAATATAAAAGCATCTGATATAATTGACTCTGTTTATATCCAGTTAAATTCAAAGCTAAGAAAAGAGATCTCACGAAAAGATGCAAATCGATGGACAGAGAGACGTTTTTTAAAGCAACTTTAATTATGGTTACTCAGCATTCACAGCAGCATATTAGAACACTTAGGGGAAATGCAGGAAAATTGAGATGGAACACGTTTGCCATTCGTCGAGTCCAATGAACGCAATTACAAAAGGTGACTAAAAATGGGCGAATAACAATGCCCCATCATATAACCTGGCAATGGTTATTCGATAGATCCAGATGGCACCTAACTGTAGATAGAAAGAGCCAATTGATGACTGAGAGATCTAGAATTGGAATCGCTCCAGATGTAAGCTAAAGCAACAATCTAAATCCCAGTTCTCGGCTTTGCCGGCAATATGCTTCGCTCAGCGATTTATTCTGCTGTGTAAGAAGATGCTCCGGTTTGGAACAGTAGTTGCCACGTGCGCGTGAAGTGAAGTATCGCAAATTCTAGTGGAACTTTATTGTCTTACATAATGGTTTCTAGAGCCATTAATTTAAAATAACGATTTTTTAGATCAAGATAAACAAATGGAGCACCTTAGTATTTGCATTTTTTTGTACCTGAACGTGATGCATTGGATACAAATTGTTGCTATTTGCGTGACGTTTTGCATACATTTTCGCGCTGTGTCAATCCTCGGCTTACTGTAACCGGGTCGTGTGAGCCTGACAGCTGCAATTTTACATACAAAATTATATCAAATAATTAACTACAATATTCCAGTTATTTCAAAGAAATAATATTAAATTCAGAATAAGTGTGAAAACGACATAAAATCATAAAGCTTGCCAATCCAGGCTATAAGCAATCTGCACTAACTAAATCAATCGAATTTGTCGAAATGTAACAAAGTTTCACAGCACACTTTGAAGAGCTGTAACTTGGCAAAGGGTCCAACGAGTAGAACCTGTTTGCACGGCAGCTTCAAACATCTGCTCCGTAGAACCGTTAGCACGAGCAGGTACGCTCTGTTAGCCGCCCAAGAGCCGTGTTATCAGCTTCCCCGTGAAGGCTCGCGACACCTAAGTAAATTGGTCGCCAAATCCAGCTGACTTTAATTCCTTTAACACTGTTGCATCCACACCATCCTCCAAGTAATACGCGGGAACTGGACGTGCCGAGCGCTCCTGAGTGCTTTCGGGCTCGTGCGCAGCACGGCACCGATTTTCTCGTTGTCCAAAACTGCGAAAGTTAATCTCTCGCCGAAAAATAACTTTCGGGGGAGAGTGGTCTTTCTCATTGACGGGGGCACACAACGCTCCGCAAACGGGAATATTAAACTCGAAGAGTTGGCCGTTGCCAGGAAGTGGAAAATATTTTGAAATACTTCACTGTAGAAATAGTCAAATGAAAATATTGATATTTTATATTATATGTTCTTTCTGTTTCAGGGTAAGCAAAACCAATGTTTCCCACATAGAAAACTCATTCGTAGCCTGCAGAGTTCGCCAACATCCACAATGTGAGTTTTGATAATAAAACTTGGTAGAGTAACAAATGAATTTCAAAACACGAATTCAATTTCTTCCGTGTGCCAATTTTTCAACCTCCAACTGCTAACTCAATTGGCTTTCCTCCAGAACAGAAATACAATGCAGACATTTCCGTGGAAGCATCGTACCAATAAATTGCTTGAAAAATATTTAATATCCAACGGGTCAACCCTAATCATCGAATCCACTAATAGCTCCCATGAAAGTCAAGGTCCAACCCATCGAGTGTGTTCCAGCGATTCTAACTTTAGAACCCCGCACATTCTCCAGAAATGAAAACATGCCGTTGATCTCGGCTCGAGGGGCCTGTTTACCAACGTGTACACAACTCGGCCTCGGCCGGTTACAATTTTTGCTCCCCTTCCCTCCCTCCACGCTCTCGATCCGCGATGTAATAATAAGGCCTGGGCGGACTTGGCCCGGGGTGGCTGCGGGCAATCACTGCGGATGAGCAAACACTCGACCGGCGCACTCTGGAATCCATTAAATAAGATGGGCTCGATGCTTTGGGGGCCGCGTAGGCGTGTTTTCGGTCTAGGGAGTGCGCCGAGCGGGCAGACGCCGGCTGGCAGCGCGCTGCGTTACGAATAATGGCCGGAAAGTTGGGATCCAAGTGAATTCCTGTTTGCGCAGCGGGCTTTAAAGTTCGAAATTGCGGTGATCGCTTATGCCACGCGTCACGCGCCAACTGCGAGCTTCAAAGGATAAATCAGCCGCGGAGCTGGAGCTTACCTCTCGCGAAATGGTTAATTTGCACTTGCGTAATTCCTCGACCAGGTGAAAGCTTGTTATGCGCCGCGGCGGAGTGTTGACCGCTTCAAGCGAAAGAAAAGTTTCGGGGGGAAAGTTGAACCTTTGGGAATAGTATTATGGGAGCTTCGACTGGAATCTTCGGGCAATTGTGCGGTGATTCGAGTAAATTATGAAGTTGTTTTCCCCGAGAAATATTTCCGCTTGTTAATAGTTGATAATTATTACTGGATTCCGAATGTTTATGAAAATATTGGTTTTATTTAGCGACCTCGCAATCTGCGATAGCCGTGTTTACTGTATACTAAATAAGAAACGATTGATATAACAATTAAAGTCGGCAAATTGATTTCTCCAGAACGAAACCCACCGAAAGCACCGAAATCGTGGAAGTCGAGACGTATTAGACATTAACAGAGCTCGTTTCGCACAAAGCGGAAAGTGTTAAAGCCACAATCAAGTTCTCAGGGCGCAAACGTCAGCCAGTTGATGCATTACATTACAGTAACACCGGGTCCTTTGTGAAGTTGCCGCGGAACTGTTGAGTGGTCGGTGTCGAGATGCAGTGGGCGAGCCGGTGCGCGGTGGCGCAAAGGCAATTGTTCTGCCAATTGGAATTTCGCGGGGCATTTAATTCGCCGGCGCGGAATTCGGTAGCAAAAGGTCTTTCGGGCGTAGTGGGCGGCCGAGTTTGTTGGTCGCGCATGGAACAGGTGGGTGGGAGAGTTGTGGCTTTTCCATTCAAAAGCACCGCTCTCTCCTTCCCCACTCCTCCTCCTCCGCCTCGTCGAGTGCCTTCGCGCTTATAAAAGAGACGCGCCGCGAGTGTCCGACACCTGGCCCCATGATTTACTTCTCCCACAAACAGGTGTCAACAATTACTCGGCCAGCCCTCACACTCGCCGCTGCCGGAACTAGCGCTGATTCCACTATAATAATCCAGTTGCCGCACAAAAGGCTCGCGCGCCATTGTGACAGCGGTGTCGCGCACCCTGCGAGCTAAATCCGACCCCTCGCAGCTAACTTGTCAAAATCCATTGTAATGAGGAGTGCGGGCGAGCAAACCCGTTTACAATGAAATCACTGCCGGGCGCGCGTCGACAGTGAAATATCTACTCAGCAGCTCGCGCGGAATCCAGCGCTGGACCACTGAATCAATGTTTTCGGAGACTTTTGCGCCGGCGGTACATCACGCTTGTTTATTCGGGCATTGTGTACAGGACCTGTGTGGTGAAATTCGTATTTTTGAATTTTTAAAACATCTAAATCCGTGCCTGTAAATATCACCGTAACTCTTTTAATGAGTGAGGGAATTTTAAACATTCTGTGCGTTGGTTCCGAGGTAGGTAATAACATTATTAATTAATGCAATGAGATAAGTAATTTAAACTTAATCCAAGTAAAATTCGCGAGACTGAAAGCTAACAACGCGTAATCCATTTAACAAAGTCTGGCTATAGTTGGGCGGCGGCGCAAAGATGCGCAAATCCCGGAGACTTCTCCATAAACGGTAAATTCGATCCCCCGGAGGGTTGGTCTCGGCACGGATATGGCGTTTCAATCAAAGAAAAGCAAAATGGCGCGCGACCCCTCCGCGAAATGAGAAGCGGACGCGTAGGCGGAAGGCCGGTGGCGGGGGCCTCCGCAATTTTCGCAAAAATTAGCCAGACATCAGTTGGCCAGACAGTGGGAGAGAGTGGTCCTCGTCTGCCATTTTGTCGGAGGGTTAAACTCCCGATGGTTTCACGCTCCGATTGGCCTAACGAAGTTTCGGCGCCCCCTTGCTTCGTTCCTCTACCAGAGCCCCCCACTCGCCCTGCTCTCCTTCCCTGGGACTTGCCGTCACTGGCTTAATTGTATAAATATTGGGTTATATCCGAGGACCAGGGTCCCGAAGCCTACCCCACGGGCGCACGTGCATAATTCGTAAATTGAGCCTAAGTGTACCCGGTGGTCAGCCCTCGATGATCAGTCGGTGACTTCGCCCCCCTGAGTCACGAGTCTCTCTCAGGCCACTGGGCAAACAGTGAGTCAATCCAATCGACACACTGTACTTTCGTCAAACCAACGCACCTTCTGTCCCCCTCTCTTTCTCCCTCTCTCGTTGCCCCGCTCTCGAGTCGTATTTCGGTTACGTAATTTTCTGTAAATGTTTTCATAACGTAAAACATTGACTCGACAGCTCTGTACAGAGTACAGGGTGATTGACTTGCCTTTTAATCTTCTCGGTCGCACCCTAAATTTGATCAGACATGTATATTGTATACTAAAATATTATTACAAGGCAAGAATTGAGAAACATATGTGTTCATTTTATAGCAGAAATCATTAGTTTAATTACAAAATGATTGTATACGTATACGTACGTAAATATTTAACTTCGACTTATCGCACGATTACTATTTAATAGCAGCCCATTCAGCGATCGACGAAATGATAATTAATTAGTCATCGGTCAATTGTTAATCACAGGAAGCTTTTACCGATACGGCATTTCAATAATATTGTTATAGTCCTGATTTATCTTTGTCAGACCATCCGTAATGCAAACGCAAAATGCAAGATGTCGATGTGAAAATGTAAATTAGGCGTAGATCTGTGTTTTCGCTTGAATAAACGGCCGAAAAACAAAGACGACCCATTCTGACTACGCCCGGTGACTCCTAACAATAGGAACATTCGGCGAATTGAATTGACGCTGGTCGCGGCGGGAGATTTTCACAGTTCGGCATGAATGGCTGTGTGCAAACAATCGACACGCAGACACAGGAATGGCCAACTGATAAGCACAGGAGTCGATTGCCAGTCAGAGTGTTTTGATCGACAAAGGCCGCTCAAGCTCGTGCAAGCCCTTTGACACAGTATTTTGCATATTTCATTATAATTTGCTGGCTGTCGCGCTACTCTCACTTCATTAGCGCCATCGATTTTCTGGCAGCAGGTATTAAGATTGACAAGACAAAGTGGCGCAGCCTTGTCTCGGGCTTTTATTGATTTTTTAGAGTCAATAATCGAAGTAGACATTGAATGGAACTCGAAGGCTTCACCGATTTCGGATACATTATGTGTGCCACTTCTTTCACTCTCTTAGTAATCGTATTGGGAAGTTAATTTAATCAATTTAGTGTATCCTTCGAAGAGCATTTTATTACTACCAATCAACTACTTGATATTTTTTCCGCTGAATACAAGTTCAAAACAGAACAAAAATAAAATATCGATGAGTTTTAGGTTTAGTTGAAATAATACCATCAAATCATCTTAACATTTATTTATACAAAGTATGTACATAGGACTAACAGCTGTCCCGACTACTTTCAAGCTCTCCATTGGGTAGAAAAATGAGACGTCTTCAATTGATACCACCACTGATCCAATAAAGAAAATATCAAACTACAGAAGAGGAGAGTCGGAGTCGAATCCCAGCGGACTTGATACGAAGGTATCCGTCAATTCCCAAAGGAGAGGAGGAATGCGGGTGCATTCCATCCCCGGAGTCAGTGTTCATCCCGAGCTTGTTTGTCCGCTGTCAAGCTCGCTTCTCTTCAGTGTCAATCGAGGGAACTCGGTTCCCGCGCTTCCATCATCGTCGATCATGCTGGCTGTGCCGGTTTCCCCACTTTCCCCACGAAGCCGCCTGCATCATCGAGCTCGCTCATAAGGAACTCTCATTTCCGGGCGGCCCTTGCCCTTGGCCTTTGGACGCGTCATTTTCCACTGGTCGTTTCCCGACGGCTCAAATCGCGTTCGAAACTAATTTCGTGCCTTTGTGGCTGCGCGCCATTATCGTCGCCGAGGACGCCGACGCCGGTCGCCGAGACGCAATAGCAATAGAAAGAGGGTTGGATTAGAGGGGGAAAGCTAGATTTCCGATACTATTGAAATCCGTCGGAGCGAAAGGCAAATTATATGAACTCCTCGCTAGCTGGCGTGCGCGGCGCCGTTTCTTTGTACAGATATTCCGGGCTGACCTCTTCCCCGCTCTCTTGTACAACCAGTGCGGCCAGGCTCTTTGATGTTGGCAAGGGCGCCTCCTCGAAGGGTCGCACCGTCGCACGCCACCCCGGGCCCAAGAGTGCGCCGCATCTTTTCAGCCGGAATGATCTTCGACTTCCCTCCATGATCCTCCGGCCGCATACACGCGCTCCGTTATTTCGCCAGGATCCGGATAGCTTTGATGAAACCCTCCATTTCCCATTGACAATGAGACCGACTGTCGCATGAGCTCGTACTCAATTCACCGTTCCACGCATTCGAGTGTCGATTAGCTTTTTGGCATTGGAACAGTTGGGCGTTTGCCTACTCTTCGAAGAAGAGTGATTTATGTTTCAGTATTGTACTATTATTAATATTGATTAAGAGATAAATATTATTCTTTTCTAGACAATTAATTTATTATTGATTTATTAGACAGTTCTCGTTATGAAGAAATATGTTCATCGGCAACTAAATTCAGCAGTGTTTCGTTGGCTGCGAAAAGTCCGAGAAGCTTACCTGTAATTTATGTTACGATGAGCGAGCAATAAGAATCTCCAAAGGCACATTTCTCGGCGAATGGTATTCTCGCGGAAATCACGAGCGAGTTGGGAGGAGGGCGGGCTTTACGAGATCAACGAATGGCATCAGTGGCGCTGGGAGTAGCACTTCGCGCGAGATCCCGATGGTAACGGCTGCCGTTACACTTTTGACGAACATATTGCTCTTTTATTCCGCGCCGGAGATACATTTGAACGTGCGCCGGAGACTCCAGCTTGCTGGACGAGGACGCCTGGCTCGGTGTCAGTTGGAGGATACGAGCGGTGAAAAAGAGCTGTCATTTAATGTTTAAAATTTTAAATGCGCTCGCATTTGCCCCTTCGCTTGCGACGAGATTGGTATAATAAAGCGTGGATTGCTTTATTAACTCAATTTCTAATTCTCTTTGGTTTGATTCTAAATTGTTGTAAGGTTTATGGGGATTCGGAGTGGAATGTCAGGTTGAGGAAACTTAGGCCTGCAGTCATAGAATTGTAAGACTTTGCCTTTGTTATCAAACATTACATATTCTTTTTTATTTAAATTACTATAATTTACGAAACTAAATAATACAAAGAAATAAATTCCAGGCATACTGTCCCTAAGAGATGTATTTCTTCCAATACATTTAACACAAATTAACGCCTCAAAAGTAATCGAACGACTACATTTGCCAGTACCAGGAAATAATAAATAAACGCATTTCAGTTGTACTTTATAAACAGCCAAGCACCCAACACATTTCACAGGATAATACTTTCCTGCTGAGAGCGAAATACCCGTTTTAGTTATCCGCATATTATTTCCACCACGGGCGAACTCGTGTGCCACTTGGTTTTATCCTCTTCCAAAAATTTACGAGTTAGCAGAGAGCTTTTATCCGCGATTTCGGCACCTCCCGAGATTACAGTATAAATTATACATACAGTGTGTGCAAGGGTTAAGTGTAATCTCGGTTGACACAGATTCCCCGAGCGACTATTAGTTTGGCAGAATTAAAGGGAACGGGCGAGTCGCAATATGAAATTCGCGTGTCACGTCGGAGAAAGCTGGCAATATCGAAAGAAACAAGTTTCTGGAAATAATCGGGCGTGCGTTAACGGCCTCATCCATTCGCAGACGCAGTGGCAAGAGCGCGTACCGTTTACACGTCGTAAACACGATGTCGTTAGCGAAATAGACTCTCTCTCGCACGACGCATAAATCCCGGTAAGTTTGCTTGCATGCCGGGGAAGTTGGCCTAAAAGGGAAGGCGTGTTGTGCGACGCGTCGCTCGTAGAATAACGAAACTCCAGCACACTCTCTTTGTCCCCTTTCTCCGCGTCGACGCGCGGACTATGACGAGATTTACGACGGAGAGCTAGTGGCTGACAGTCGATTCCCTTGTATTGTTAACAGGAGTGTTAACACGCCGGAGGTGTTAACGACAGACTAGTTTAATTAACAGTCTTAAATGGAGCTTTCGACAAGAATGGACGAGTTTCAACACTTTGCCGGATTCCGCGGACTCTAATTCCGGATTAAGTGAGAGTAGTTCGATGGCAGAATCAATTAGTTCAAAGTCGCTTGTAAATCGGTCAGCCGTTGCGAGCACCGTACAGTTTGTACTGAGTTTGCAAGTTAAGCCGAGTTTTATGACCGTGTCGCTTCAAAGTTTTTATAATACAATTTTTAGTTGATCAGTCTGCTAGTTGAGGTTTATTACGAAAACGAGGGCGCATGGTTTATTAGGAAAACGAGGGCGATAATGGATTTTCGATTATTTGCCGAAGCAAGTGACAGAGTCGAATTTCCCGGGGACTCAATTACGATTTACGAGTTCCATTTCTGCTCTCGTATAATTCGATCACTCTTGATTAATTAACAGTGTTCGGTAGACGATTCGCCAGGTTTCGTGGAGAGTCCGTTCGCTGTCCCAATGGAGGGTGCAGGGTCGACCCGTCCTAGCCGGAGTTGAGAGCCTCGCGGGAGTCTCGTCCTCGATCAAATCGCAACATCGTCGAATCGAGCGAGAAATAATCTCGAAACTAGTGTCTCGCGGGCCCTGCTCGCGAGGTTGCCCGCCTCCCGTGATCAATGAGTCCGTTTACAAGCCGAGCTGCATTAATATTCGACGAGCTCCCTCACCGACGCACGCCGCCCTGATTTCAACTGGTTTTACGTGATTGCACTCGGGCGTGCTTACTCCGCGGGATTTCAAATCGACCTGTCCGACGGAAACTTTCAAATCGACCAAAAAGTCTTCATTTCTACTTCGAAGGCAAGAAAAGCTCAAGTTCGCCGCGGGTAAAACCAGAGTTTACTGAGACGTTTGATTTTTTACTGATGGTTATGTGTTGAAAGGTGAACTCCCATGTGAAGAAGTTAGAGTTTTCTGCGTCCTTTGTGTGTAAGCTTTTGAATTATAACAACTTGACACTTAAATTGACTCCAGGTAGAAATGTTGTTGAGAGTTGAGAATGTCAATGTATAGTATACTCGGCCTAATACACCAGCGACACAATAGGGATTAGCGCGAGGTAATTGTGTATTTTCGTAAACTCGTTCTTCTACCGAAATACACCTAAGTGCGAGGACGTATGTACACCAATGTCAAAATGATACAAGAATAAAGTCAATAATATCTGTCAACGACTTAGCAATCATAATTCAACATTCTACAAGGAATATAACCCACTGTCTAAACCCAAAACTTCAAGTTCAATAAAATCTTTTTATTAAAGATAAGATATATATTTTACCTGATACCAGCTATGTCTACTTTCAGCAGACGTTCTCGAACTAACCACAGCATGAGTATACACCCTTACCGTCATCCCTCGTATTCCAATGCTAATGCGGCTCGTATTTACTCGATGCGCAAGCTACCACGACTCTCGTAAATTTCGCCGAACCACAGATCCCTCCCGCGGCTCCGCAGTCTTTACACGGTGTATGTGTTCGTCGGCGGAAACCGAGGGCGCGCGCGCGCTGAAAAAATAACGAGGCGTTGATCAGGTGGACTGGCTGGAAGGCAGATAGAGCCGGTAAAGTTTCCCCGATTTATCAGTGGTACCTGCTGCTGGAGGCTGCGATACTGTCGCGAACGTGCCCGGCTCGGTTCCTCCGGCGAGAAACTGGCCAGATAAACCGCAAGCGCCCGCGCGCGGCCAGCTTCCGAAAAAGCTCCAAGCTGTTTTGCTGTGCCGGCTCACTCCCGACACCTACCGGGGGACGCGCGCGCGCGCGCGACTCTCCGCCGAGCTCGAAAGTTATCGGTTACACAAGAAATTTATAGGCGACTCCCGCGCGTGCCAGATAAATTCCGGCCGGTGTCCGGCGCTGGTGAGCGGGCGCCGCCGCTGACGCCGTTCACTTTTGTTGAAAATCATACAATTGAGCGTGAAAAATGATGTCGCCGAACGATATTTTAGAGGCCGACGCGCGCGCGCCCAAGATTTATGCCTGCCTTCTCGATGCCCACATATTTCACCATCACCTGGCGAGGAGCGGCTGCTCTCGCTGACATTGTCGGCCTTCGACGTTTGCGCTTTCGATTTTTGCCCGAATGGGACTAAAGACTAATTGTAAACAGTTGCTCTTGTACTTCTTTATATTACGGAGTAAGGTTGGGCGAGTCAAGATAGTATAGCATAATAATAATAATAGTTTTAATAAAATTGCCTTGTGCATCTGGAATCGGTCTATTACAAAAACCAATGAAGCAATGTAACCCACACAAACATGCGATATCTGCATCTTCAGGCAGCAACTCAATTTCTGCAGAGAACAGTCAACAATTTGTTAAGGAGAATATGCCCTCAGAGGTTCGTCTGACAATAGCTCTGGCGTGTTCATATTGCAAAACATGTTAGTGAATATGATTGATATTCGATAGACTAATGCTGTAATACAATCGCCTCGCTGAATCGCAGTTAAGTTCGGTTGAAAATAGTAGCAGGTTGATGTCTTCTTAAGTCTCCGAGATATTACAGACACACGGAGTATCAAGCGCGCGAGAGATCAATGATAGCCGAAACTAATTTCCGCGCGATTCGGCGAGATATTTCGTCCGAGTATCACCAAGCCAAGTAGGTCAAAAGTATAGAGTGTTAATTGACTTATTCTCGGCTGAACGAGACTCGAAATGGGAAGTACAAAGCTTCGCTCAGCATCAACGTACTTATGATTGGAATCGTGTCTAACAATGGATCCTTCCAAGCTAATCAATGTGAACATTCTTCATTCACAAGTTTCAATTTGACAGCTTTTTAATCCTATTAAACTGCAATTATTACTACTGTGTCGATTAAAGAACAGAAGTTAAAGGAAGCAGTAAAAGTATATCTAAGCTTTTTAGTTGACAAAGTGCTAATGTAAGGTTTCAACTAAAGCAATGCACCTCGGTTTACCATCGCAAACCACTGATTCCCACTATCACCAGCGGAGGCTATAATTCTTTCAGTTTCCCGAGTACACAACAGTAATTCCCATGCATTGTCTTTGGGGTAGCGAAACCTGTGAAACGCAAAGTTCACCGGTGGCGGTCACCGCGCAATTACACGAGTACTCTCGTTGAATACGCAGGCTTCCACACACCCCAACGTAGTCGGCGGTAATTACTTGTTAGTCGAGGAATCCTGAGGCTCATTGTCGTCGATAACTTTAATTACGACACTGTGGTCTGACCATTTCCACTCAGGGCTTCCTATTTCAGTGAAGGTTGCCGCCGCTGGCATCAAAGTTGCTGGCAAAGCTATCGGATTTGTTCTTTCACAGAAACGTGGTGTTGAACTCTCTATTTTGGGATATTGGAACATATCAAGTTGAATATGTTTCGCTTTTGTGCTAGTAAAATGGATTTCTGGTTAGATTTGTTATAAAAGGTATATTAAAGTCCATTTTGTTTCCTGTTCTGATATTTCCAAATGAAAACATTCCAGTTTACTTATTATCACAATTATTATATATACTTTAATTCTTACATAAATTCTGTGCTTTGAGCTATCAGCTTGAAGTATTCTATCCGAATTCTGAATTATTTACTACTCAATTAAATACAGAAATAAACATTTAAATCGTTGCAGAATATCACTAAAGATAAAAGCGACTCGCTAGAATTCAACACACACGCTCCATGGCCGAAGGCTATATCTGGATCTCCTTCGGTTGTATTGGCAGGGAGTTTCTTTAATTCAAAAGTCCCCATTGCTCGAGTATCAACGGGGTCCGAGTGTGCCGAACGAGATATAAGTGTGGGACTCACCCCCGAGCAGGATTCCGCATTTCAAGCCGGGTTTGTTTGCTGTTCGATAGTTGCCCGGAGCCGCTCTGCGGCGAAGGCATTTGTGTGGTCCTCGTGTTCTCCGAGCAAGGGTTCATTCACGCCTCGTCGCAACCACTTTTCTTGATATTTTCTTGGTATTTCGCTGCTCCTGTGGGAATAGCGCCGGTTTTCTGGCACACAGCTCTCCGCGCGACGCCGACTTCCTCCTCGCAGTCGACAATGCCGCCCGTTAGCTCGTTATCCGGCAGGCAGATATGTCTCTATCTCCGGATTCTCCCGGACCTCACAAAGGCACCCGGCTACGTACATGACGTGTTCTTATACCTTCCAGACTGCTGTCCTCGTCTCCCTTATTATTCTTCGCTGAGATAGCCTCGGGCGAGATCTGTGCTGAAGGTGTACAAGCCGAATTCAGGAAACATTGCGAATATCATTAATGATCGGCCCTTCGAGTAAACAGGCTCGAATTTCAACTTTTCGACTTGGTAACAAGAGCAGAGAATGCGCTTTTGTGTTAGAACATATTTGTGAGTGTATTTATGCTTCAGCAGGGATAATAGGGGAGGTGCGCTTGCACACGATGTTTCAAAAGAGTTATAACGGAAAATAGACAAATATTTTCAAAACGTTCCACTTGTAGTCCCGCATAATACGCAAATGTTTGTGCAAGGATGATATGATAATACGATATAATACCACGAAAAATATTTAAAACCCAGTAATCGAATGTAATCGAATACGTAGTCATAATCGAATGCAAGAATTCAAGAGTACCAAATCAGATAAGCCGACCTAATTGTAACCGTTCGAGGAGTTCCAAAGTGCAGGCGTTCGCTTGCAAAGTCCAGAGTTAATTCTCAAAACTAATTGCGGCTCATTCCGATCGAGCCGGAATCTTCAACTACGATCTCGTTGAAGAGGGTTCGAGCGTCTTAGTAGCGTTGTCCCACGCTCTCTCGCCGGATCGTTCCTCGTTATCTGTCGGGAGCGGCGGGCTTGACTGGAGGGGTTCTTACGGTATCAGAAGCCATTCGGCATTTCGGCGACAATATGCCAGGGTGAACAGTGGTTTAAGCCGGGCGTGGATCACCTTATGAATATTCACCTGACCACCGAGTTAGTCGGCCAGCAGCCGTGTTACCGCGAAACGTGCCAATGCGAACTGAGAACCGACTTGTCGCACCGCGCGCCCGCTCCCGTTCTCTCTCTCTCGCTTTCTCGCTGGTTGTCGTTCCGTCGCTCGCCGGATCCCGAAACTCGCCCCGGATGACGTAATAATCCTCGCGGGCGGGATTTTGACAGTTCGTAGAACTGGCGGGGAGTATTCTGTTACCCCGGGAACTCTCCGGGCAGACGCCCGCGCTAACATTCCCGATCCGAGACGGGATAGCTCTCACACATTAATGGATTCGGCTTCGCGTCGACGAGCCATCGCCGGGTCCCGAAATAAGCCATATTGGGAGGGACGTTCGAGTATTTCTGCTGATATGACACAGTTGTCGGCGAGAATTTCATTATTCCCAGCTTTCGCTCCAAGATCGGCCAGACAAGAGTTTCCCATCGGTGAGCGATTAAATAATTCAATTCATCTTTTGCATAGCAAAGAACTATTACAACTCAAATCCATCTTAAACGTCTTGCACCACAGATTTAAATCCCATGAAACTATTAACAAACCCGTAAAAACATTTCATCAAAACACATAACAACCCTCCGCACAATGAATCTCAGCAACCCTTGCACAAAGGAATAACAATATCCGGCAGAAAATTCGCCACCCCCAAATCCTTCCTCGCCCAACACCGAAGACACGTACTCCTGGGTGCGCATATCATCATCAGCGTAGGAAAAGGAGTCTTGTAAACATCGTCGGGGGGCCGGGTTACTTGATAATCAAAGCAGGGAAAATCAGACGTTAAATTCGACGGGGCCTCTTCAGCCGCTCGAAAATCTGAGCGCGCGGGTCCGGTAGTGGGGTGTTATGTTTACCCAAGAGGCATTCGCCGGGGACGACGGGTTGCGGCGAGGGTGGAAAGCCAGCTGCTCCGGGTACGCGGGCCACCCTTTCGAGAAAGAATTAAATTCTCCGGGAGACATTAGCGATAACGTGGAGGGCGCACGTGGCGGGCATTACATAGCTCGTAGGTAAACTCGTATGCGAGCCTCTCGCCGTTCAACGGAGAGAGTGAGAGAGGGAGGGAGAGGACTTGTACTGCGGGGGAAAGCGAGAGAGGAGAGGCTTATATATCGAGCCACGACATCGTGCTGCTTGACGCGGCTAGATTGATGGCGAAAGGGGAACACCCAGTGAAACGATACCCGTGCGCGCGCCCGCCGGCCCTCCTCGAATGTTAATTATCTGCATAATTAATGCCATTAGCACTAGAGAGAGAGAGAGAGAGAGAGAGGGAGAGGGAGTAGGGGCGGTGAGACAGAAATAGTGGACGCGTCGCGACGACATAAAACCTGCACGCCCTAATCCGGCGAAATGATCTCGGGAAAGCAGTCCCCTGATAAGCACTCTCCGCTTTTGTCCCGCTCGCCAGCACGCCTGGCTCTTCTTTCGACCCCTTTTTCCGCAAAACCGAGGCGAACGCCGAGCCTAGCGCGCCGTTTAGAACCGTGTTATAACTTTCGTCACGCATTTCTCATACCTCGTTCCTCGGCTTAACGTTTAAGAGCTTAGGCCTCCGGACTTCGATGGCTCCTGATTGCCCTTTTTCTCCGACTTTCGTGACTCCATTTTCTGGGGGCTGTCGCGAGCCTGACGCACCAATTCACTCGTTGGCTGTAAGAAATGATTGCGTTGAGAGAGATAAGTCATTGGAAGGTCTTTCTTTTAGTGAGACTGCTTTTTGTTGCGATTTAATTTTATTATCGGGAGATTAGTAATTGGATAGAGTTATTAACTCATCGAGGCAGTGAACATTCTTGAGTGATTGGTTGTAGTCTTGAAACTTCGAGCGTTGCATTGCTAATGGTTTATGCATAATGCCATAAACAGCATAGTGCAAGTAAACCAAGTATTTTTAATATAAAGTGCACGATTGGCGACCCAATCTACGATATCTTAAATATTAAAACATTCTTCAATCTAAAGAAGGTTGACCGTAGATTCCGTAGAAAGTCGATTACCTCACCGGCTAATATCTTCTACTCCGCTCGGAATAAGAACTATCCAGTTTCTAATTTTCATTCTCCGCCCATTGCCAGCCGCACTTACTTATGCAGCGGCGTACTCATTAGCACGTAATAATTTCCCCGGTAATCCCGTGCTTGAAATCCATAGCGGCCAGAGAGGAGGAGGCTCCCATGCAGCGCGATTATTCCCAGCGCACATACTCCACTGGTTTTACCTGGGGATATAGCGCGCGCGGCCGGCTCGCATTTCCCCGTGAATTTCGGAATATAACGCGATAGCCCCTTTCGTCTGGCCACTGGGCTCGCGTTGCGCGCGAAATTAAAGAGGGCAACTTTTATGGCAATGGATGCTGTTTCCTCGGCTGGAATCGTACCGAGCATTGTGAGTCTTCGGGCGAGACTCGAGTTAATGAGATCTAATTAGTCAAGTTGTTTCTGGGGATATTTAAAACGTGGAGCGCACCGCGTCGGCGCGTATTTGACAGACGGAAATATAGAAACCGCGTACTGATGATGGCTCATTAGGGTTGGAGTCAGCATTGGTCTTGTGTGCGCATGGAATTTGAATACCAGGTATTCCATTAATGAAGGTATCGTGCTTTTGGAAGCAAATCGGCGCAATTTGAAAATTCTCCTTTACTTTGTCTCGTAAGTTGGATGTATTCGCAACTGCCTGTTTTGAAGAAAGCAAACGATTCTGGAGACATTTCCAATTCGATTTGGCTCCAGACTTATACTTGTTTAATTATCGAAATTATTATCGAAATTACTATTAAATGATTGAGTGTTGAATACCTGGAATGTATTGTCGAATAACGTTTGATTCGGTCTGCTTTTACCCATCACAGCGTCCACCAATACAGTTAAGCTTAATCCTCTGGAACCATCTCTTCCATTAACGCAGAGGATTTCAAGCGTGAAGATCGGACGGGTGATCATCCAATTTGCCGAACTTTACGTGCCAATCGTTTTTGCATTGAAAATCGAGCGAAAAGGTGTGTAGAAAGCAACGGCGGCGGTGCATGTGGGCTTTTTAGCGCTTGCAGTGAGCTTCAGAGGACGAGTGAGCGTAGGTGGAGATTTGGGCGATGTATCCTCGTGATAGAAAATCGAACTGGGCGGGAGTGTGTGCCTTGGCCCGGCGAGATAAATAAACGGCCCAGGCGAGATCGAGTTTCGCTTTGATCATTCATTCCACGAGGTGGTTCTCCCATTGCCCTTTCCCTTCGCCGCGTGTGGGCATCGGTCGCCGAACAAATCGCCATAAAGTGGCAAATTGCGCCAAATGCCAAGGGAGGGAATGCGTGTGCGTGGCAAACCTGACAAACGGTGGTATGTGTGTGCATGCGGCGGGGCCGTTTCTCGATCGTTTCGATCCACAGATCCCGCGAAAGCCCGCCCGAGCACGCACCACTATTTGCGGACCGCGCGCGTTCACCGCGATCCCTTAATCACTGAATGTTGTTTTTATTGCACGCATAAACAGGCATTAATCGCTCGTTTCGATCATAACCGATTAAAGCGCCAGCTCGAGTGATTTGTCGATGGTTGGTTGAGATTATGGCGTGGCCGGTGCATTCTTCCTTGCAACCGGCCATTTATAAACCAGTCTCGAGTACTTGATCAATTTATGACACAATAGCGCGAGTAATGACTATTGATATTTCCTGTCAAACTGTCGATCGCCGATAACCGCTGTATGCCGGGTAATGCTTCGTTAATTTTGTTTACCAATGATAACGAGAGTCGATCAAACTGTCATAACAGTCCGGAGAGGTTTCGCGAAATTCAGCTGTCGATGCTTTCGCCCAATTGGATCTTTTAAGGACTATTAACAAACATTTTTCATTTCACAATTCTACATCCTACATTTTAATTGGTTTTATCAATAAAAATATGAAAAATGAATCCTCCAGATCGAGTATCCATTGGACGAATCTTGCCGGCCTTAGCATTTCGTCGCGAAATGCCGGAATATTCACTATAAAGCTGCAATATCGCTTCGCATTTTATTTCCATTAGCCGACGGGGGCGAGAAGCTTTCGACGTTACGAGTCTCCGAGTGAAGTAGCACTCTCTCGACGTTTGCGCTCTTGTTACTAGTAGAGCGACGAGCATTTAAAGGTCGTAATTTAATCGGGAAATCTCTTTTATTGCCGGTTGTAACAGAGGGAGAGAGAGAGAGATAGAGCGGGGATCGCCGTGTGCCGCTGCAGTTTACGCAGCAGGCTTTACCAAAGCGACGCTGTGTACTGTCTTTGTTCCATAAATTGTCAAAACGCTTGCTTACCGCACCCGGCCGGGGGATTCGTAAATTTGAATATGCAGCGCGCAAGCTGCCTAGCTGGTTGCGCATGAATAAACGCTTACTCGTTAAACAGTGCATAATACCTCGCGCCGGCTCCTTACAACCTGTGCTCTTCGTATAACTTTCACGGGCTAATTGAATACCTGCACGGCACGAGAAGACGGGCGATATTACTTGGCATTCGCTTAAGAACGACTAACACTATCTTGTAAGATGAAGGTAGATATAATTAACGAGCTATAAAAAGCCCACTTGATACAACTTGATGTACTGCATTGTAAAAATAGCGAAGACGTAAGACTGGTGGAGTATAATAGTTGTTCTTGAAACATATCATCCTATCCGAGATTTCATTCTTTTGATTCCCGATTTTTTATTGGCCAACATTGCTCCCAAGAGCAAAGCCTTTTACTATTAAGTTCTACTATTATGACTCGATCGACATGGAATAATTCAAAAGTGAGCAGCAGATCAGTGACGGGAAGATCTTATTCCGCCGGCTATTGACTTATAGCCCGGTATCAATGGGCCGCTTTCAATCAGCACCTCATTGGCGTCCAATTGCAGGGCGGATAATAAATAGGCGGTGGAACAGCCAATTGGCCGGTGCGAGTGCGAGTGAGTCGGCGGTTATAAAGTTTTCCTATCACCCTCGGACCATTTGATGCTCGGCCGCTTGTGTAATGAGAGCCAATGTGAAGGAGACCGATATCGCTAGGTGATCATCAGCGGGGTTTTTTAAAGTGGCACCATTAAAAGTCTGGTTCACCGGAATCCCTTTACCGGGTTTACAACTGCGCCACTGGATTAAATGACACTTTAATTGTGTTTCATATTTACCGGTCGGCTTGTCGCGTGTAAATAGCCTTCCTGCGAATTTCGATGGAATTTAACTCGGGCGCTCGAAAAACGAGTCTCTGAAAAAATACGCCTTTGAAATGAGTTCGTTTTATTCGAATTCCCCTTTAATGCCGCACATATGTCCGCCGTAAGTGGGCTCGAATTAAATCTGGCTTATGAATTTTAATAAAATTGTGCATCCACTGACTCGTCAATTAGTACTTGCAGTTCCTCATTTTAATTCTGCTTATCGCATTTTTAGCCTCATCCTACCATTTTTTATAGAACCCCATTCTGTATCACATTTTTCCATTAATTTGTCTTTTTGCTTTTTTCCGAGTGAATTCAACTAAATAAAATGTAATTACGATAATAGGAAATAAATATTTGAGTTTGCCGAAGCTGTCATTCTGAATGTCTGCGCGTGATTCATTGAGTTCCGTCGGAGTTGCACGGCTGACGAGGAGTTCTGCCGGCAGAGGTTCTTCGTCACGCTCTTCCCACGGCGCGCGTATATTGTCAATTCAATCCCGTCGGTTAACAGCAAAGTGCTCTAACAGTCCCGTACCGAGGGAGGCTGTAAATCAGTCGCGAGATGCGAGTGCCATTTGGAATTCCCGCGTACCGATGTTCCCGGGGCCACGCGCGCTCCTTTGTCCGCGTATAATTCACACTCAGTCACGCATTACGCCGCGCATTACATCCCGCATTACACCGATGTCAAACAATATTCTGGACACACATTCGCCGCTGGCGTCGCGAAATGACCTCCTAGCGCACGAGTTATTCGGTGGCCTGCAGGGTTAACGGCTTCTTGAAATGGCAAGGATTACTTCCGCCCGGCATGAATTGCTCGATTAAATCTACCCGGGCATTGCCGGCTATTCGGACATCCATCCTCGAGCGTGCATGTTGAGCGGGATCGGAATGCCCGACCGTTCAATTCGAAGCAAATGTATTGGCCGCGGCGATTTTCAATTAATCAATTAGGACGTGGCAAGATTTACCGAGAGCGCCTTATCGAATTCCTCTTTCACTCTGTAACAGAATAATTCTCCAAATTCCACTGGGTAAATCTGAAATCCTTCAAACTCCCAACTTCATCGATTCCACCAAAGAGCAGCAAAAAATCCCGCAGATAATAACTCGGGTAGTAATATCGCTCTGTACGATAAGCTCCCCTGACCCGCCATTACTACTTTCCCCGCTCCTTTCCCGGTCTTCAATTACATTATCGAGCAGAGCAGAGAGTCCGCAGTGGAATAAGTCCGAGCGAGGTCGTACGCCGGCCGGAAGTTCCGGCTTTCCTGGACAATAAGAGCCAGCCAAGTGGCCGCTCAATCTCCGGGCACAAGCTGTCGACCGAAGGGCTAAGGACGCTCGTACTGCGTGGACGTAGGTCGTGGGTACGTGCGCCGGTCGGCCACCGGGCCAATATCGAGTCGGTATCCCGCAGGATACGTACGTGCGAAGGGAGCGCGCGTAGGATCACGTAGCAGAGCTAACGGACACCTGTCCTACATACTTACTTACATACTTATCGGGCGGAAAGGGCGCTCGGTCAATAGCGCGCAAGAGTTGCAGTCGAGAAGGTACGCACTGGTGACCAATTGGGCCATTTTGCCCATAAACCCCGATGCACCTTGAATTGGACCGGGCGCTTGTCGAGGAGCAGGCTCGGCCGGGCTTAACCCCATATCTCCAGACTTTAATCTTTCGTGCACCGAATAAGCCCCGGCACCGCCCGTAAACTGAATTACGAGCTGGCAACATTACTTCTGAAATTCGCTTCGACGAAACTTCAGCGGCGAGCACGCGCTCGTCGGCGGCGGTGTTCTGCAGTTGCTAAGAGAGTCCAAGTACGTCGAGTGCGCGGGGAGTACAGGATCGCAGGCTCTTTGGAAAGTGCGAACGAATGTTAAGAGTTGGTAACATGGAAGTTTGTAGATACCTGTCCTTTTCGAGGTAAACTGCGAGGGACCATTTGGATTGATACCATTTCTCGACTTCTTTTATTTCAAGAGAGATGAGTGCAATTTTGACAACTCACAGTAGTTTATCCCATGTATTGTTCTATTCAATATAATAAATAAGTTATTTCAAAGTACACCATTTAAAATTGAAGTTTTAAAAATCCTGACTCCTCTAACCTAGGTAAATCACAATTGATACCCAATGCCTTGGCACCTAGAATCATAAGCAGTAATAAACGGCTGGGAAATAAATGGCAGTAGCGCGGGAGCGTTGGAATGAGCCGCTTTTAACTGGCCGGATTGGGAGCCTTTATTGTCTCGGGATTAGTCTGAGCAGGTGACAAGAATTGCGGGCCGAAGAACGCATCTGCAGAGCGCGCGGCACTCGCGAGCTATCTCCTCGTTCCTTTTGTGCTCCCGCTCTCCACGCCTCTACGGGGATGCTCGGCGTCTCGGCCGCGCTTTTGGCCGGAACTTTTGCTGAGTTCACGGATCAAATACTCCCCAAATGTATGAAGGCAGTTCGGTATTACCGAGCCTCTGCGCTCCAACGAATTCGCGGCAAGTGTGCTGCCTATATAAAATGCAAAATTCGAACTTGCCTGCACTCCGCTCTCCTTCTCTCTCTCTCTTTCTCTCGCCCCTTTTCTCTTTTAGCCTGGTAGAGATCTGCTTCGCTAGTAATGAATGCAATATTCAGGACCGCCATTAGCATTACAAAGAAGGGCCAGACTGCAGGCTAAAGTGGCCGGCAAGAAATAAAATGTAGTCCCCGCGTAAAAACCCAACCGCCACTTCGCTAAGTGGACCGAAATCATTCTGATTCGGCCGTAGACAGCTAATGGCATTGCGACTAACTGTTATACATTTAAGACAGCCAAATTATGTTTGCTCTTTGACAAATCTGGATTTTTCGTTATGCAACTCTCGAAGCGATAAATCCTTCTTAAAATACAGTTAATTGAGTTTTTTATTTTGAGTTTGTAAATTTCTGTTTATCATGCCTGACTCATCTGCATTGTACTTAATTCTACATCGAATGTGGAGTCTATTTCAATCGAGTGTATTATTTCGGCAAGATATGTGACACGTTTATTTAAAATGGAAATATGGCACGATGCATGATAAGTCAGTCGGGCGACAACTTATCGTGCGTGATCGCCCTAAACGAGGATTGAACGAGCAGTGACGCACCACACGTCACGGCATGCATGCTTTATTCCGTGCTTGGGAATCATTCAAGCCCGTACGAGCCTGCTGACAGCCGAGAGAGTAAACTCAACTTCCATCGGGGGGAAGCGCAGGCTTGCGAGGCCGCTAAGTGCTAATCAATTGCATTGCGCCGTGGCAACACGTAGAATTAATTAATTGAGTAATTGTTATGCTAATTAGTGGCACTAACTTCGAGCGGTGTCCGATGGGGCTTGTGACCAATGGGAATTGCTTCGGTAATCGACTACTTGACTCAATTTCCACGGGGGTGCGCGGCCCCCGAAACTGTCAGCGCCGGCCGAGCTCGCTCTCTCGCATGCGCCACTAATTTACAAGTGATAACTAAAGCCGAATTTCACTCCTAATCATTACCGAGCGGCGCGAGTTGCCGACGGAATTGCGTTACGAATTAAGTCCCCGGAGTTCGACAGACCTCGCCTGAACTCGCCGATTCTCCCTCGCTCTCCTATCTCCGTTCGAGATCGGAACGGCGAATTTAGCTCGGGAATTTTCTCGGATTTAAAATTTTAAAAGCCTTTCCACAGCGCTCGCGAAAAATGGAGCGCCCGTTCTTTCGATTTTTCGGGAATATTCTTTTGAAGCTGCGTGAAGCGACCGCATCAAAGGGCATCCCTTAGGATCTGCCCTTTGCAAGTTAGTATGAAAGTGAAGGGATAAACTGCCGTTCATACGTATTACAATTTCGGTTGGTTTCTCAGATGTGAATTCATTGATTTTTGTTATATGATTTTGTAGTATGATCTCTGTATTTTTTAACTCAAAACTCGTCCACGACGAGCCAAAAGAAGTTATTATATTAACCGTTTTTATGTACTAATATGTTTGTTAAGACTTTTCCGTGCATTATTGAAAAGGACTGAAAAAGTCTGAAACCGACACACTCGCAGTTCCACAAAAGTTAATGTGGAACTTATGCTTGCAAGAGAAAGCTAAATAAAGTACGAGTACAAAAGTAGCCTTTTAAGTAGACCGAATATATTTACGAGCGATCGCGCATTTACTGGGAAAGGGAAAAACGCGTGACAATGACTGGCAGGCAGCATTTGCAATTCCATGTACCCATTAAAAAGGTCTGCACGCAACATCGCGCAGGCCCACGAGCGTTGGAATACGAGAATCTCTCTAATCTGTCTCCCTTACTGGTTTTCTTTTGCAACACATTAAGATACCATCTCGATTTGCGATTAACACGCTACAGTTTTTCGATCGCTCGTAATGCCGCCACGGCGGCGACAAGTATGTCCAGTTGATTATAGCACGGGCACACAAACTCGCGAGAGAAAATTTCATGAAGATCTATTGTTTGCTTTACTCTCTAATATTGTAATATATTTAAACAGATTTTAGATCGATTTTCTGACGGCATTTCCTAGCCATAACGTCAGCATCAAAGGGTTCGCGTACCAAAGAGCAGTAGAACTACCTACAAACTATTGATACAAAAGCAATTATAATATATTTGAACTAACTCTCGACAGTTGCTGCGGCGAAGCGGGCGAGTTCAAACGCGTTGCAAAGCGTTAATGCAGATGTCAAGATTAACTTAGACAGTCGACGAGTACTAAAGTTCACTCAACTTTTTAACAAGTTCCTACGACTTTTAATGAACTGCTTTTCGATAAAATAGGAATTCGTCTCTTCATTTTTAGCAATTTTTGTTATAATAATTTTGAGTTAGATGTGGAATGAAATGGTATACCGCCAGACACAAGTATTGGAAGCCGTTTGGACAATATGTCACACATACCAGTAATTAACCGGCGTTCAATGGTCCACTGTGTATGCTGGAGTATCGCATCATGTACATTTTTTGACCATTTATACCATCGGCCTAAAAGTTCCGTTCTCTTTTCATTTTTCCCACTATTACCGCGCTTGAAGTATGCACTATACGCTGCTATCGGGTTTTTCGACATGCGGGAAAGCTTTTACGAAGTTTTACGGCTGCCAACCGCGCGTGCGGCACTGTAGCCGGAGAATAATTGCCTGTACTGGATTCGCCTCTTTATAAAAACATGAGTTTTAAACAGTGAGAACGCTGACCCTTTTAAGGGTAGTAATTCAAAAGCAATTCTTGTGAGGGGCACATTTTTGTAAAATATTGGAGTTTCCAGATGTAGCATACTTTGTGCATTTAATCGACAAGATATTAAATAACGATCAGTTTAAACAAATTGTCAAATAATTTCATTTTTATGTACCATAAATTTGGATCGAATTAAAAACGGATCGGTCGATTTTTTAGTAATATTCCTGACAGTTAGGTATTTCACAAACATGTACATTTAATGATTTAAATGTGCCCAGTTTCACTCCACCGCTGGTGTTATCATCTTTAGGTTTAGGAACAAATTGCAGGGGATTGAGGTTGACCTAACTCAACTATACCTAACCCGCTCACTGGCCAACTCGTCGGTGCGCGGGGCTTCAAACCACGAATTTCCCAACGCGCAATAACTAAAACGGAATACAAATGCGGCTAGCGCGCGTATCTGCGCGGGATATCTACGTCAGGAAATTAACTCGACTGTTAGCCTAGATTCGGGTGGCCTGGAGAGGAAGAGAGCGAGACCGAGAGAGAGACGCCAGTAGATCGGCGCGCGCGTCAATTTCAATGCTGGGGACAAATAGAGCGCGAGACCATAGATGCTGACCGGACACTTTCCGCTGATCTTTCACAGGATTATCCTGGAAATATCCCGCTGCCTCGCTCCTTCCTAACTCTCCTTCTTTACGGCTTTTGTTTGTACACCTCGTACTCGCCGTGCGGTTATTGCTGATCATCGATATACACACACTCCCTGTGGACACAGGTATATCGACGGTTACATTTCTTGTCGCCTGGCAGGTTCGACGATTGCAAATACCTGCAAACACAAATTGCAAAGAGTTGCTGTGTGTGTATTGGTAATCACGAACGTAGTGTGTCTTTTTCTTTATCTTGTTTCCAGGTATTTAGTGCGGGTTTTTTTTATACATTTATGAGATTTCCTTAGGGAGTCGAATTTTTACTTAGAGATGTATAGCTTCCAGGTAGTTTTCCTGGCCTATGCCAAGATATTCAATCCCATTGTCTCGAGGCCGCAAAGAGGAGGCGCTTTTATTTCCGATATTTACGACCGGTTTTTCCATTGAGCGGTAGAACCGGCTTTATAGTACCGCTGTGAAAGAGCCTCTTGGTTTATGGCGTTCTCTCGTTTTTCATTAACAAAAGGACAAAGTGGTGCGCGGCCAGTCTTTCCTGACCTGATATCGTTTTTCCCTGAGGCGCGATCGATGCTTTCGAAAAAATGTGTAACTGCGTTTCGCTTCGCTCGGCAGAAACTTATTGAGTGTGGCCTGTCGATTTAACTTGTCTACATTTGTTTGTTATCAATTATTTACACTAGTTGCTCCTTACTATTCCACTCACAATTTTTTCACTATTTTCATTGGGTCCGGTTTTCACTTGGCGAACCACGTATTTCGATGGGCGTTTTTAAATTTTCCACGAGTGTCGTATGGCAGGTACATGTAGAGTGCGATTGACAGGGCCTGGGCGATATATCGAACAGCATGCACTTCACCCGCAGAATTGGAATATCCTGGCGGCGAAACTGTGGACAAGAAGCGAATCCTGTATTCCGAGTAAGCCAGTAGTTTCGCAACTGATAATCAGTGGCCGACTAGCATGCGGCCGCAATTTAATTACGTCTCGCAACCGGAAGTACATAGCCCTCACGTCTCATGTCTGTTTGTGAATTTCTCGGATTGACACTAGATGGACGGCCACAGGTTTAGGATGCGTCACACGGAACTTGTTTACAACTTGCGAATGGTTGAGGGGTTAGAAATATACAGATTCGAGACAGTAAGTTTGAATTTGCGAGCTTTACATTTTGTTATGATGTTGATGCTCGGAATACATAATGAACAATTACTGTTATACGTCATATGCAGATAATAGAGGTATCAACAGATTAATTAACTAATTATTCCTGTGTAACTGTTAACATAAGAACTACCAATGAGTTTTAAATAAATAAATTCCAACAATCATGCTACAGTAGTATTAATATTTTTAAAGGGAAAAATCTGAAGCCTGCCATTTTTTAGAATTTAGTAGTTTCAGTGCCAAAAATCATTTTTGGCAAAGTTAAAAAATAGCCGGGACTAAAAGGGTGCAGCGAAAGTTAATACGCAATTATAGTTGCATTTTTTTTTATCGTCAAGATTTTATGGTTCTCACCCCCGAGGGTTAGGTAGACGAGGCTCCCAGTGGTGCAGGATGTGATACTGCGTGTAAAAGTGGTTTCCGGGCTGACCTCCCCGTGCAATTTCGAGCGGCAGCTCCCAGAGTGGGGTCGGTGGAAAAAGACTTCTGTAATTCTGGCAGGCCGGCCGTCGTCGCCCTGTCCTCTTCAGCCTCGGCGACGTCGAGGCATACAGCGGCGCACAAAAGTTCGGTAACGGTACCGAGGTTTCTCCTGATTTCACTTGCAAACGCCGAGATTTCTTTGGAATTTTTCCTCCTCCTTGCTTTCAACTGCGACCGACGCTCCGTATATATATGCCGCAGAACAGAGAGAGAGAGGGAGAGAGAGAGAGAGAGCTCCCTAAAAATACGAGCTCGCGAAATTAGGCGAATGGAGGGCGAAATTTTCGAATGCCGAGTACGACTCAGCTCGCGATTACTCGTGGTTCCTTTTTTTCCGGGGCCGAAGGGCACTAAAGCGCAGAGTACCTCGGTGAGTTTCTGCAGTCGGCGAGGAATTTAAATCCCATGTTATACTGCGGCCTTGGCGTTCCGGTTACCACTACGGAAAAATCAATTACGCAACATATTCGCCGAAAGTCATTTTAGGCTTTCGCTCGTTTTATCTGCGCGAGCTTTCCGTCAAGTGTGCCGGAATTTCGTAGAAACGAAGGATATTAATTCGTCCCGTTCTACTCATGTTCGGCGTTCGTTTACTTCTACTGAAAGTGCTCGAAATATTTTTGCGAAAATCTAGAGAAAAGTGTTTTTTATTTATGCATAATTTTAATGACACAGTTTTCTGGATAAGAAAATGCATGATACGAAATCTAACCAGCAAATATTTTTATATGTTATAGGGTAAGCTCACCAAACATTGTGCAGTACTTTGAAGTTTGAACTTCGACGATTGACGACTCGCATCGTCGTCCAACCTGTTATTTCCCCACGAGTGAGTAATTCATTAACGCAGACATTTGAACTGCTGAAATAAAAATACACCAGCGCATATTGCGTGCACAAAGCCACTAAGAACCGGAACATAAATGTCGATCGAAGGTCATACTGCGTGTCCGCAAAGTCGAAGCAGCACTTTTGGCGAGGATTCTTCCCGCGGATCAAAAGTGTATGAGTAGCTGTAATATAAATTTATACGAATTCCAGCATATACGCATACCGCGAGCACTTCCTTCCTAAGTTGCTCTTCCATCCCACTCTCGGTTACATAGCAAAGTAGGCAAGGGGAAGAGAAGGGGCTGGTTTTCCGAGGGTGGGATCGCACTTACCGTCGAAAGTCACGTGCCACTGCAGACGAAAGATAAGCTACGTGCACCGGAAGAGCGGAAATTGTGCATTTCATGCTTGCGGCTGATGTCCACGCTCAAGTGGACGACGCAGCATTCCTCTCGCTCTCTATCGCCGTTTGGTAATTCGTCGGCCAGTAATCTTCTTAGTGGCAGTAACTTTTGATGAAGCGCGTCGTTACGTACCGAGTACGTAGCCACTCGACTGTCAGGACGAGTCCTGTATACATACATGTATGTACGCAGTGTGCGGTTTTCGTTCCGCAACGCTGTGTCTGGAAAAAGTCACGTTTTTCGGACATTTTTTTCAAGAGTCTATTGAACTCTCGGATCTAGAGTATCAAGTTATTATTATTTTACTCGTTGATTTCCATAAGGGAGAAATTACTATACATATGAATATATTTCGTTACATTTCGAATCATATTGGGAGTTCATTTGAAGTTTCATATGAGTGGTGGAATCTGCAAACTCAGATTTCAACGATCATCGAAATATTTTTATTTCACCATGCTCACTGATTAATCCCGAAAAGAGGTATCGAATCACCAATAACTGTGAATTGTTGTGCAGTGACGGACTTTTGAAAGATTCCGGATGCGCATGCACCGACTCCAATTATTCATCATACGGGATTCGCCCCGCAATCGGATGGATTTCGGTAATAATAGCATCGGCTGGGCATCGCATCGTATGACAGACGACTCGCAGCGAGCGAGGGAAATTTGACGCGCGTCTATAATCCGCACGCTCGCTGCTCTAAAATGTCAAGTAATTAGACGGAACACCAATAATAGCCGCGCGCGTTCTCCGCGCGGTATCGTTAACCGCATTATTCCCAGTATCGAAAAGCGCCGAGCATCCCGGCGTTGCATTTGCCGGTCGAAACCGGCCGGTTATTTCCTCGCGAAGGGAGAAGCGCGTGCTCCGTTGGATCTCGCCTGGCCAGATCTCGAGCGTCACGAAGGAGATGCTGAAGAGGGACACATGTATGAGAGACGAATGGTACTCTTCGGGCGGTCGATCGAGATGAATATCGAGGATCGGCGGACAACTGATTCGATTATTCGCCTCGACGCAAATCAATCTTCCCGTTGTTGCTTCGGATTCATAGAGCACTGGGCTGGCTCGCGTAAACGGTTTTGCGGCTCTTTCTCACCGCGGCCAGCCGCGAGGTAATTCTTGCTTAAACGCGGCGATGGTGGCAAGTTGAATTGAATGGGAAGCGGTCTGAATTACACGAGCTCGGAAATTAGCAGCGGCGAGGAAAGATTCGCGCGCGAGCGAGCTCACCCTTAGGCTCTTGTTTAATTTGGCAAGCCCTTATGTCAGCCACGCTCTGCCAAGGTACACACGTTTTGCGATGCTTTCCCGCTGCCACCATCCGCCGAGCACATTTCCTCGCTCCTCTCTCGCTCTCGCTGCCGCTCGTCTCCGCCTCTTTGTTTGTACAAATTCATGCTCCCCCGACGCCCGCTCGACGACGGTGTTCACGTCCGAGCGCCGCGACGCTATTCCGGCCTGAATCCAGCGGACAGCGCGTCGGGCGACGCCCGCCCGCCAAGAGACAGCCTCTCCCACTGGGGCCAACTTCCTTAATCACGCGCCATGGAAATGTCCACTCTGCTCTCCTAATCAGAATGACGTGCTTGAATAATTCCGGCTCGCTATTGTTCCGTAACCGCACCGGTCCTTCCGCTTTTCTCCCTCGGACCAATGCCCATCGAGGGATAAGTGTCGCTCGTATGAATAGAATTAGATCTCAACCGATGAATTGGCACAATTGTCCAAGAATTTTGAAAGTCACTTATACATATTATTAATTATTAATGTATTGATTTATTATGAAATTGTTTGATCGCGTTACGCGCGTTCATTATTGACTCGCAGATTGCAGATGGATAAATCTAGCTGAGCAACGGTCGTTCCACGTGATGATATCATATACGGCTAATCCCAATTTTGTCGGACTTTTTTGATTGACTTTCCCTCTCCCACTCGTTTTCTCGTTCTGTCTCCCTCTCGCACTCTCAATGGACCACCGACAGCACTCGTTATAGCTGAGCAATAGCTCCGACGACATATTGGGTGGTATCATTTCAATTAAATATTTCGGGGCTACTGGTATAACAGAATGCCATGTATACCTGTATCATACACTAGCAATGGAAGCAATTCCATAACTGAGCTAGTAGAGATATTTCGGAGGATGCTCATCGCTATCAATTAGTTATGTTACTTTCGGCACGATGCCCGCCAATATTTCAACTGAACCGAATATATTGCAATGATAGTAAAATTGCAATTTTCCCTGCAAATTGCACTGGTAATGATTATTGGTGGCGTTGCATTTTGCAGCGTGTAATTGACGGATCAGTTACAGATTCACGTTGCGAGATGAGGTCTGATAACGAACCTCGTGTAGTAAAAGTCTGGCCTCGGTAGGTATTATTGGAAATCATTCCCTTCACTTTGTGAGACAGGCGCCTGTTAATGTAAAAATTACAATGTTACCACTCACAGGTCCTGTGTCACACAGGACAAATGTTGTAATCTGATAAACACCAGTAAGAAGTTTACAAAGTCAAACTAAGCACTTTGTTCAATATTTACATTTGGATTATTGTTTGCATATGCATATATGTATGCATATTCCAACAATGTGCGGATTTCAATAGAGAAAATCCATTCCGCAGTACATAATCAATAATGTGTTAAAATACTGCGATAAAATGCTGTTCGGAACCCGTGAAAATAGTGTTTTAGTAAAACTGTTTCCCATCTTTTTCCAGCAAGTGTTTGATAACTAAATCTCACAGTGTTGCAAGTAAGTTTTCGTTGCGATGCCCTTCCCGGCCGATTTGAGGGCCCATTAGCCGATAATTTAACGACGATCCGGCTAGTGATAACGAGCGCTGTAAAAACTCGAAGAAACGGAGTGCCGCAACAGCCTATCATAAAATCTACTTGTTCACATGACTACCAGTTGTAAATCGAAATTTACGGCACGCGCTGCCTGCCGCGCGGCTGTTTAAGTGTTTCAGCTCGGGCGTTATAAATGGCGGGGTTATCTCACACCCACACACACGATTTTTACGGCCCTCTTCGTATCCTGCATGTCACCTGGCCACTAATGGTTCCCAAGTTTTTTCCATGTCGACGTTTCGCCTTTTTTGCCATGCTTACTAGAGTTGCGAACTCAATCGTTGTGCGGTCGGCGCACTGCTTAATGGAACATGTATGCAATTCCAGGGAATGCATGCGATATTAGATCAATCATGATCAAAGGATACAGTGGAAGAGACTTTCTCTTAAATTCTCGAAAAAGTTACAGTTGTAAGAATTAGTTTATGAATTTTGTGTTTCATTATGTATCGAACGGGCCAAGAAACATGCGAATTGGTTCAGTCAATCAGGAGTTTTGACATTTTGATTCATAAGAGTAAGAGTTTAATTCTAATTTTTAAGACAAGAGTCATAAGAATCAAACCTCACAATTTCCCATTCTCATTTATTAATTTTATTTAAATATGAGCCTTGAGTGGTGTCTTTACCAAAGAAACAAGGAACTATTTAATTAATGTTACTGGCGTCAACATTTTCGCTGAAATACCAATACGAATAGCATGGAAGCATTGAGTAAAATTGCAAAGAAAAAAGTTGGAGAGTGTTCGTCCAGTGAGGACAGAGCTTTAGGCTCCACCGGCGGCGCGTCCGACCAATTTTACTGTCGTTCCACTGATACGTCCGGCCTGTGTTACTGCTGCTCCACTTAGCCGTACACGTTCCGCTCGCGCCGCTCGTGTATTACATACATACATTGTCTCCTGCGTATAAGAGCTAACCATTTACCGGTCTATTGTCAATGCGACTGATGCCATCGCGCGGTGACTGTAATGCACTGGAGACAATTGCGGCATGTTCATGAAGGAAGTACAGAGCCTGTTTACATCAGGATTAGCGTTGTACAGGTGCATTATACGTGCGCCGCATCTGTCGCGCACGGATCCAGTTACCCGGGGGTAATAATAATAGAGCATTACCACTTGTCAGTCATTACTCGACGACAATGTAACCCGCATGCTTATACTTACATGGTTTCTTCGTCTTTTACGATACGAATACGTGTTAATGGTATATATTTATACTTTTTCTATCTGCATTTTATATACTTGTAGTAAAAAAATGTAGAATTTTCTCATGTAAAACATTAGATTGAGAATTTTATTGGGTAAATAATTAATTGGGGTAACTTGAGAAGTTGCCCATACTTAGCTATAAACTGCGACGCTCGCACTCGAAAGTGCCATTAACTAGTCGAGATTTTTTGGATAACTCTGGCATTCAGGTTCCGCGCATACTACGATACAAGTTTCTTCGTGCGAGAGTTTAGCCGCTCGCTTAAAGTAGACGGGGCGAGGGGGGAGTACTTGGAGGGGAGTACACATACTTGTCAAGTGTTCATCGACTCGGCAAGAGCACGCTCGTCTGCTGTTTAGTAATGAGTTTGCGAGGGACGCTGCTTTAATCGACTCAGCTATACCAGTCGATAGAAAATCTGCAGTATCCGCCTAGTCGCTTAAGAAACTCCGAGTCCAACACTTCTTTCGGGTCGGTGGAACTCTATCGAAACCCAACTTGCACGATTCCAGGTGCACTTACCGTCGATTATAAATTGGTTGCAATTAACAATCTGATGAATCGCGAGAGAGATTCATCGTTTCAAATTAATAGCAGCTGAAGGTTTACAGGTTGTAAAAGAAGTTAGTTAGTTAGTTGGCCTCTTTCTCGATGCGGACAACTCTCCATTGTTTTATTGGCATCGGCGATTCAGCGCCTCTCTCAGCGGACCCTATATGGGAGAGGCTGACAGTGTCGTTAGTATAATGACAGTCTTGAAAAATGAACGGTCGCCGGTGCTCGTTTGAATTGGTAATGCGATCCATTACCTCTGCAGGATTTCCGCGGTTTTGCGCGGCGTCGCCTTGCGGACTAATCGTTGAAGCATTAAAGAGCCGATCAATTATTTGCTACGGTCGCTCGCTTTTCGAAAGTATGCGCACCCGCCTCCTCCACCGCTCCAGCCACCTCGTTCTACCGCAGCCCCGGTGCACCCTGGTAGTCCTGGTACAATAAGTCCGGCGAAGTTGTAAGCTGATTCCGCCCGATCCCTTTGGGGCCGGCGCACGACTTTCCCAAGTAAAAGTCCCATGAAAACGACTTAATGGGAGGGGCCGGACGAGACTTTAAGTAGCTCGGCTCTCCCGTGAAACGTATTGGAAATAAAGGCGAATAGTTCGCGCGCTCTCACTTAATTACGAGGGCAACGATTTCGAGGTGGAGTCTCTGCCGCCGAAAAAAGTCCTCTCGCTGGCTCGAGTTTTCAAAGGCAGGGAGAATTATTCGCATAGGTCTTTTTGAGAGCGGCCGGCAGTTAACGCAGTGCGGGCCATGCAATTTATAGGTACATGCGGAGATCGCTTATACACGTGTCCAATTTGCATATGACTCTACTGGATCTACTGGGTGGCCGGGGAATTTCGCACTAAACTCCACTAAATGAAGCATTGGGGGGCAACTAATTTCTCGCATTATATCACAGTCTGCTCTCTTCATATTCTTCACCGGGTGCTAACTCTCTCCACATTTATGATCCAAATACAGTTTTTATTCTTTAGTATTTATTTCCTGAGAACGCGAAGAATGAGGGGTAGTTCGATTAAACGAAGGCTTCGTATGTTGTCAATTGGCAATTAAGTGTTATTGATTACGCTATACATATTCATCGGGAATTGGGCAGGATTACTCTGGAATCCACTATATCCAGCAATTTGTCCTCATAAATTAGGCATTCGGGGCCTCTTTAGCGCCGGCTTCTAAACACATATGAATGAGCCGCGGGGCGGTCGTGTGCTCTCTCCGTGACAGCTCCCACCACATATGACACACTGGCGTAGGTGCGCGCGTGTAATTCCGAGTGTAATTAAAGAAAAGGCCGTGACGGCTTTTAATTAAATCCGCTCGAAATGCATGTCACACGCACGTGTGTCCGACGGACGCGTCTGGCGTTTCAGTGTGTTATCAAGAAATCTAATTGCCATGAAGCGCGAGCGAGCCCCCGAGAATGAGACCTTGCGCCGAGAGCGGGCGCGCTGAGTGACCAGCTTTTAATTAAAAACAACCTCTGCCGATGACGACTTCCAATTGTCCGGATATGATATGTCCGCCCGCCGGATCCCCATGCACTTCTCATTGCCCCGCGGTCACTTGAATGTCCGCACACGTACTCTTCTCATTATGTCATAATGGACGCTCGCGCGCTCTCGATAAGGTAATTGTGTATGTGTTAGCGCAGTCTCCGTTTCATTTACTTTGCCACGGCGACCGCAGGATTTTTTCCCTCGTCGTTAAGGAGTTTAGCGCTGAGGGTTTTCCCATTCAACTCGACCCCGACGTGGTCTGATAACTTCTGCTAATTTCCTGGTATTTTTCCTGCGCCGTGTCGCGACAGAAATTTGCTCTGTTAATTGGTGGCGTTTTCAGAGGCAACTTTATTTCGATGGTTTGGAAAGAGATTGGTATGAGTATTTTATGTTCGTTATATCGTCGTTAATGCCTTCCCTTTCTCGTCTGGAATGTAATACCTCCTCTGTTAAATGCGGGAATTTCCCACCAACCGTATTAAATGACCGCTTTTCCAATAATGGCGGCGGGAATTTCAAATAAGAACCAAAAATAATTACGACCGGCGATTAATTGACGATGACCTGCACCCGTAAAGCAACATTCTCCCTTTACAAACTAAAAATCGCTGTATTTAATTCTATAATTGGCATCGTTTCGATTCAAATTGAAAGCCGCATTCTCGTTCTGGTATTTCCCAATCTACCCCCCAGTGGCTATCATTACACGAGAAATAATATAGCTATCCCAAATTAATAAATGATAAATAAAATTCAAAAGCATTCAAGTTTATTGTCATTTAACTTCACCAGCCGGTCAACACGCACTGGATAACAATTAGATCCCATAAAGTCGATCTCGGCCATTGTCACGTCCACTGCGATCCTGGTCGGGGTCGCGTAGTACCGTACGAACTTCTCTACTCGCATCTCCACGCCTCGCTCTCCATCAAGCCCAAGCAGTAAAGAGTAATATCAAATTTACGACGGCACTAAATGACCCAGTACGAAAGAGAGAAAGAGAGGGAGACAGCGAGCAGCTTGTACAATACCAGGGAGCGAGGAAGGTGGTAGGAGGACTCGGCTTACCGGAGAATTACGAAGCGCGGCGCGCAGGAAATAGAATTCGTGACGAACGGGATGACTCGAGACCGTATTGAATATCATCGCTCTAATTACCGTAATGCCTACGTGACTCGACTTTCCCGAGCGGATCACTACCCCCCCGGTTCCCGGGGCAACGCGCTCCATAATGGATCCAGGATGAAGTGCACCGCGTGCGCCGGGGGGCCAATATTTTCCAGGGTGTCCATTCGTTCCCCCGTTTAGAGGGCGACGCCACGTCAGTCAGGATGTGACTGGCAGTCATCGGGTGGAGGGCGAGAACCTGTTTTCCGCCGGTAGGACACTGTGTAACTGCTACCGATGAGGGTAAAGGCCCATACGAACCAGCCTGCCTGCCCGGTGGCCCACCATCGGTTAACCGTACACTTAACCCCCTCGAGTGGCCCACTGCTAATAGAGATAGCTTAGAGTCTGCCGTTGGGGTCTAGTATTCCCCCCACTACCTGCGGACTTGAGGAGGTAAAATGGGGGAATGGTGCACTGTTTATCTGCTTTTACTAAAATTATCTTTGGTCCTAAATTTAAAACAGTTCAATTCGCGGTGACATTAGCACTAAGTATACTTTGACCAATAACTATCTTTGGGCCGAACTTCCGTTCCAAGTTCAGATTCGAGACTGGTGCCGTTTACTTACGCTCACAAAGAACTACCTTTGGCCAAAAATTCAAAAACCTCAACGGGGGTTCTCCCACACCGCAACCAAGACCCCGCCACCACCATAAGGTGGGGATGGCGCCGCTGGTGTTTTTTGATTTAACACACTCCTGCGGCGCGAGAGCGGGACGTGCCCCGAGAGCCGCTCACGCGCCCGTATACATTAAATGCGTGAAACAGCTCACGCGTCCGGCAGAGGGCAGGGGGGAAGCGTGCGCTATGGGATGTTAGATCGGTCTGACTCACCGGGAGAAAAAAGGAGCAGGCTTCAAACGAATATCCGAGTTAGTCGCCGCGAGACCCTCTCACCGTGCGGGCGCTGCCTCCTCTGCTCTCGGGACGCAACCCTGAATGTCGGCTGTGCTTAAGTGTAATTAGCAGTAAGAGCCCCCCCGCCGGGTTGGCTTCCTTTTTTTGATAAGGCGCGTACCGCTGGTAATTGAATGCGATTTAATTAAGCCTAGCCGCTGAGATAGCCCTGGTGATACGCGGTTGCTTGCGGGAAATGGATTAAAAGGGATAATTAAAGTGGGCCGTTTCGAGGGAAAACTGCTCGGTGAAAGTTTGTGTCGAAGGACTTTTTTTCTGGAATTCTGCCGCCGCAGGGAAGACTGGCTTTCTGCAGCGGACTATTGTGTTTGTGTGGGCAGACGTAAATCCGAAGGCATATTTCCACTGTAAGTAATGAAATCTCAAATATTAATCCGATGGGACAAATTAAATAATTTCATTTCCCTTTGAAACGGAATCAAATTGTGAACTCGACATGCTAATATTCAAAAATATTTTAAGCCTAAGCAAATTAAATAAATAGATTAGTGTAAGTAAAAGTCTGCATAAACCGTGGTCACGCATAACATATTAGTTGCATGTTCTATTAATTTATGTATTACTATACCAAGTCCTCGGATGAAGATCGGAAATGGATGAGAGATAGCCGCGGAAGTGGCTGTATGAATAAGTAAGGAGGAACCGAACTCTGATGGCGGCATTTCCAATAAAAGGAGACGAGAAATGTAGACGATGAGAAATAGAAGTGCACCGGCAGCAGACAGTCATCATCCGGTGCAATGCGCGCTCCTTTAGTTTTCCCCCCTCCCATTCGCACCGGGCGGCGATTGAGCCATTCAGTGGCAATTAGGATTATTTATTTTCCCCATTCAAGCTGGAGTAGATCGTCAATGTGCCGCGGAAATTCAGCGATTCCCTTTACCGAGCGGCGAATTGGATCCATCGTTCGCCGAGGAGTCTCTATTTCCCGGCGACAGGAGCATTTTTCTGTTCGCCGGGAGCGAGCGCCCTGGCTTCTTCCTCCTAGCCGGCGAGACTCCATCGGAAGCGATAGGTGCACTGGCTTTCATCTTCCCGCTATGACAACCCTATCATCCGACACTGGAATCATTCGCACTATCTCCTACCGCGAGAGCGGAGAACCTCTCGCCACGAACACTGAATCGACTGGCTCTGAATAACGTCTCTCAATTCGCCCCCAGTGATGCCGGCACCGATTTATTTTCACCCACTGCGGGTAAATGCGTGCGCGCAACCAAACAATTCGAGAGGGGAAATAAAGTGATGCTCGCTCTTTCTCATTTTTCTCTTTCTGCACTTTTCTAGTTTATTTATTTTGAAAATATAGGACACCAGGCAGTCAATGATTCATTGGAGCCTAAATCAGGATCATTTACAGGGTTGTTTATTTATTCCTCGTAACAATATGGAAGTAATATTGGCTTTTGATTCCACATCACTGACTTTCACAGAGGTTTTACCAAATCGGCGTGTCGCCACTCCTGCCTGTTAACGGTTCATCCATTTAACAATGCGTCCGGCAGGCATATTCGGGTCAAAACGCTAAATGCCGCACGTTTCCGGAGAGCATATACTTGAATAGAGAAAGGCCAAACCCGCCACTATTTGTGACGCGAGGCGCACGGAATTATCGAAAAGCGATAAATACCGACGCGGGTAAAACGAATTTTCTATTCTACAACTGGCCGCCACCGGCTGGATTCGGCTGGGACAGCGTCCGCGTCGGCCGGACTTAAACAATTACCGGCGAAATGTTTAACTAATTACACGGACCCCCGGAATGGGATTACGGTATTGTGCGCTGCCATTGAAAATCGGTTAACGCGGCCGTTGCGTCGGCTTTAGCAGATTCAAGTGCTGCTTTATGTGCGCGGCGCTTGATTTGATTTTCAAGCACATTCTAAAATTTATACTTGCTAGCTCTCTTCGCCCGCTGCTGATTTACACGCGCGCGGATTTTAATGCGACAGGATTTACAAAGCGAACAGTTTCAATCGCTGGAATACTCTAGCTTGTTACGACTGTGTGAATTTTGCATTTCGTTTGGTTATTTTGAATAACTAAACGTTTCGCCGGTAATAATGCCGGTATGTAATGGTGAGTTGTTGTTTTGAAATCTACAGCATTTACGCTACTGTGTGCAGAAACAGCATTATTATGTCGCGCGGCTTCTGCCAACGGGGTTCTGCAACACGTTCGCCATTAGGTGCTGCGCGGAAAGGGATGTTATATTTACCGAAATAATGAGGGTAATGGGAGGAAAATATGAAGCCTGGAAAAATACGAAGCTTACCTTTTATTATAATAACATCCCACTGTATTATTTTGCTCTTCGCGAAATGTAAGTCGAATTCATAAACAGAGGTAATAATAAAATATTTAACTATATTTTTTCTCGGATTCTCAGTTTCCTCGGTGACTCAAAGTTATTTCTACTAACACTTGGACAGATGTATGCATTTATGATGAACTCAAAGTTGAGATCAGACAAAACGCCCTAAAGTTACATATAGCTCGTTTACAGGCTTCAAATGTTTAAACAGTCCCGTTAAGCTCGAATTACTCGAGAGGCGTTCCCCGGAGAGTTACTCGCTTTGAGCAGTCATTAATAGCCTGTTTACACGAGAAATTAGAATCGTCGCGGTTACGCAAAGCAGAGAGAGGGAGAAAGAGAGAGCGGCACCGTCGGTGGGAAAAGCTCTGGGTGGGCAAAGGGGTGGGCGAGAAGGAGTGGAGCCTTTTAGCCGCGTGGCTTTGCGCAACGCGTCGCCAAGTCGAAAGCGCAAATTGCAGCTTCGAACGGGATTTTATCCCTGCGGTCTAGAGCGAGAAAGTGTTGAGCGGTGGAGAAAGAGGGAGGAAGCGAGGCCAAGAGATGTACGAGCAAGTCGTAACCAGCTATTCGACGGGGCGTACGGAACTGGAGTACGCGGGGGCTCATATACTCCGGCGAACTCGTTTGTCACTAAATTACTATACGTCCTCGTTTAAGGATCGCAGCGACCGCACGCGGACGACGATAAAGTCTTCGTAAACTGTTGCCGAGAGTGATGGTAAGATCTCCAGGTGCGGGTCCCCAGGACGCCGAGCAGAAGGGGCTTTGCCTGCTTTTTTATAACGGGCTTTAGCACCTCCAAGACGACACTCTTCCAAAGCAGTCCGTTCAAAAGTTAAATGCGCCCACACTCTTTAAACCCGGACTTCCAACACGCTCGGCAATCATCGGCTCCCTCTAACCCTGAAACTCTCCCAGAGCGAGAGAGAGAGAGAGAGAGAGAGAGAGAAGCTCGAGTGGCTGGAAATTAACTCGGCGGCCGAGCGAGTCTTTCCCGGGCGAAGCCTGAACCAGATTGCTGCCAAGTTGGGCGTATGCCGATATTCCAGGCGTTGATTGAATCCCCGTTGATTCTGGAAGCGTTCGATATATCGGATTGAGTGGCGACGCCGCGAATATCGGCTCGGCGGAGCCGAGCGCTTAGCAGTGGGCGTTTAAATTCGCGGCAAGATTAAGGGGCGGGTTATCACGGTGAGTTTAACCTTAAACCGAACACCGCTGCAGTCTAATCTCTAATTAGCATCGCGAAGACACGCGTGCATTTACAGGGATGGCGTCGCTGCGCTCTGGGCTCCGTGTATTCCGGCTTAAACGCGCGAGCGCCCCACTATTTAGCGCCATACATTCTACCTGCCGGAACTTTCGGGGCTCTCTGTCGCCGGTATATCATTCTCAGTGCTCCACATCCCTCTTCGGGACGCCGAGCCCTCTCTTTTGTCAGACTCTGGATGCTCTCTGGGAGTCGCCACTGGCGCCGCGACGCTTTTCTATGGGTCGCAGCACGCCGCTCGTGTTGAGCCTGCGAGAACTTTTGTCATTGGGTATTGAGGGCGTCCCAGTCCGCAGATGATTGGCAAAGTTTAGGCTTTTCACGCTTTCGCATCTTGCTAAAACTGAGTGTTAGTGTCATTTCCATAGAAATAAAACTACCTGATGAATATATCAACGAATTGTTAACACAAGAACTACACACGGATATTGGTCTATTTAAAATGGTTGGAAGAAACTCAGTAGCGTAATATAAAGCAATTATTTTATTGTATTAAAAATCGTTATAATTAAATAGCTTGGCTTGGTGATTCCAGTGTGAATTGGCGGTAAAGCCGAGCATCGATGCGTTATCGCATTGTACCACTCTAGGCGGACCTTCGGCCAGTGCCAAATTAAAGCATTGCATGCGCGGTATTATAGCGACGGCGCTCTTTCATCAGAAAAATGCGGTGGAGTTGGCTACCCGAGGCCCCATTGTCCTCTTGCACTTTCCCCCTCTCTTGCATCCTTGCTTGGGATTCTTGGTTGCTTGGTTGCTCCAGAGTTTCAAAGGAACGATGGAGAACGTGCTTGCTCCTGTCGCCTTGCCGAGACTTCTCGAGATCAATGCTTCACGAGGTACACTCCAATTGTGCGACTCCTGGTCCTCGTGTAAATTGTGCAAGCAGCCGACTCCTAGAACCACCAGCGCTCTTGTGTTTTTTCTTGCTTAGCTCTGGAGTGTGGGTTCACTTTGTCTTTCTTAATAGCGCTTAACGGGATTACTTTGGGTTTGGGAATTGGGTAGAAGGAAAACAGTTGTGCTTTTTAGGAGTTCGACTTTAATATCTGCTATCATCCATGAAATCTAACTAATTCCCCTTTTTTTGATTCTCGGCGACTTATTACAAGGTTCACCTCTTATTTTTTCACACAACGCATTTAAATTCGACGACTGAAACAAATTATTTGCATAAAAGTCCGCAGTTTCATAATGACGCACAAATCTTTTGGAGTAAAATGGAGTAATTCCCGAATCAAACATACTACATACTGGCAAGCAGAAGGTAACACGCCGGAGCGAATATACAAAATTAGCCGGAGCGTTTCCCGACTAGGCGGCTCTTTCCTCTCGAATCCGACGTGAGGAACTATCATCCGGCGACATCGTTTCCACTCAGGAAGGGGAAAAGCAGTGTAGCAGAACCGGTTGAAAGCGCGCGGGCCCCAGTTACCGGGCGGATCTCGCGTGCATTAACATGTCCCGCTTCCTTCCTGCTGCTCCTTGAGGACACATCCTGGCGGAACGAGAGCATTCCCAGATCCGAGAGCGGCGCATTAAATGGCGGCGTGAAATTAAATGTAGGAGGAGCTCCTTGGCCGAAAAGGGAGCAACCCTTTCCTTTCCGCGCGCTATAATTCACCGACGGGCCGCTCGCGAGACAAAAGCCATCAGCCCTGGAATATAGGAATAGAGTCCGGACTCTGTACAGGACGTTGCCTTCTCTCTATAGTCGCGCTCTCCTATACTAGTTGTATACACCATAGAGCGAAGTGTATGGTACGGAAAGCCGGCGTCGGAGGTGGGGAAGGTTTCGTTGCGACAGTTTCGTTACAATGGTCACTGTAAATCTACAGTATGTTCGGCGACTCGACAATAGGCAGATCCTTGCCGCTCCGCGCCTCAAGAGTTCGCTCTCTGTCTCTCTCTGTTGCGGTTCCCTTTTGAATAACCGTACAACTTCCGCCTCCTATCTCGAACAACCGCATTCCCCGCAACAACTGGCAGTTTTATTGCGCTGCTTGCACTCCCCGCGTTATGCGCGCAATCACGAATAGCGTGCGAAAAAGCAGTCATTTTCATGCGAATGTGATTACTTTTCATGAAAAGATATTTATTAACTTCTGGCATCTTATGAATTGTCTTTGGAACTTGTGTTTGGTTAAGAGTTTTTACAGTCATCATGTAAGAATTTTCACTTAGACCCAAAATATTTTCCGACTGCGATTCCTCGGGAGATATCTAGAAATCGAGTAGAAAGAGCAGATTTGGCGTAGAAACTTTCGAGCTTACCGCAAGACGTACGTACGTGATTAATTCAATGACCCAGATTTTTCGAACCCGATTTAAACTTCATTTCCAACAATTTACTGAACTCTACCAGCATATAAAACTCCTAGACAGACGTTTGGTATTTAAAAAAAATAGGAATCCAAGAATTTTAAAAAGAACGAGTACCAATTTTGCACTGGGATATCTTTTATTTCTGTAGTACCGCAGCTTCAATATTGGCAAACTCGTTCTTTTAATACGTCCCCTTTCACGAGTGCACATACGTGCCGGCTGTTGAGAAGACGCGCATCCCGTCGGCATGCAGTGCAAGATCGTTTCCCCGGGCTCGAATAAAAGTGGCGTATTGTTAATCGACACCGAGGCATCGACGATAACGCGTCTTTACGAAGTAGGAGTGTCCGGGGAATAAATGTAGAACAAGACTCTCTACGAATCGTTTCAATTATAATACTCGCAACTCGATTCTTCGTGCGATCCAAACCGAAAGTGTTACTGTTGTTTTGCGAAATTCGATTTAGTATGTCAATCGAAATTAAAAAACTAAGCCGTCTTTTAGTTCAATTGTACATAGAATGCCTGTGTCTTTTTCCACTATCTTTGCTGTCCGAGACACGTTCTAGTGTTCCAATAAAGGAAGAAAGGAAGCACGGATCGGTTGAGTATCAATAAGATAAAAGTGGGATTCCAGGTCATTGAGGTTGTCTGCGTGTAACGAGGCCGAAAGAAAGAAGTTAATTTCCGACGTTCTCTCTCATTGAAGAAGGCCGAAGACGAATCATCAGCGTCCTCGTCACGTAGTGCGTCTTCGTAACACGTTCTGGCGTGGGGTCCCATTCATGCCAGCACATTCATACATCCTCGCTGACGATTAGTTGAATGGTGCTGCCGCGTGGGAAGCTAATTGACAAAATCGTCGAGACGTGGCAAACTGATCGATTTATACATACCACTCGCAATCTCGAAACAATTTTGCATATCCTGCCGAACGGTTTGCCCTCGGATTTCACTAACAAATGGCAATTGAGTGAATAATGTTTCCTTTTTAATTATGTCTCTGTTTCACCGGTTTAAGCAAACTCTACCCGTTTCTATATTTTTGATAACGATCCCCATGAAATCTTATCTTGAATTATTGAAATTCCAATTTCGGCATTTTTCACTTGAAACAAGAGAATTCCATTTACGACGTCGATGTTGATTCCAAAAAGCACTCGTACGATCAGACAAAATCAAGCAAATGGCAAACAGATCAATAAGCGAAACTTGGAAAGGACAGTTCCCCTTCCCACGAAAGTCAGCGGACTAATCAGGAAGCGATAATCCCATTGAGTCGGTTAGCCGACGAGAGGCCGAACTTTCGGAGCGAAGGATGTATTATTCAGAGCAGTGAATGCGATACAGGCCGCGTTCCCTGGACCGGCGTCTTGACGCCGTCGCGCGAGCGGCAAACGCGATTAGAGCAATTTCACGCGGCAGCGACCAATCATCAGAGTTCCTCTCCAATTAAAACGGAGCGGCGCGTGCGGTGGCAGCCCGTTAGCCACTTTGTGACCAGCCCCACCTCTCGCTCCCTCTCTCCCGCGCGTTTTCCACGTAATCAAGGGATTAGCGAGGCGTGCGAATTTCGCCGCGGCCGCGTGCACGAGTGCGGAAATCACGCGTGCCAATGGGTGCTCGAGGCCGCGCACGGCACGGCGTGTTGCACAGTGGCGAAGCCCCGCGTTAAAGGCTTCGCGGCAGCCTGGAATAGGCCGTCGAGCCTCGGCTAAAGTGGGTTTACTGCCACTCGTGTCACGTGTATAAATAGAGCGCCGCTTCAATGCGCGCCCGCGCGCCCGCGCAAATGACGTCACTAGTGTCATCCAACCTGTGAATGCAACCACCTCGTGCGAAACTCCCATGTTCGGCCAACTTTTTCGACGACCAACTTCTAAGATATGCCATTCACTGCGTCTGACCTCCGACGATTCAAGGGTTTCTTCCACTTGTACGGTGTGAGACGTTGTGCAATTTATTTCTCGAGTATGTTGCTCTAGTTTTGAGATTCGCGCGATTCGTTTAGTATTCGAATAGTATTTGGTTGGATTCGTTAATAAAGAGAATTACTAGTTTTTCTTTCTGTTAAAAATTAGTTATGGCACAACTAGTCCTCTTTTTCTAATGGTTTGACAAATCGACAAGTACAACTCAACTTTAAAACATTTTTTCAGTTTCACCAACATCTTTCTCCTAATATTTCTTGATCAGCACCTTATAACAAAGAACTGACCAACTCAAGTCAGTCGTCCCCATAATGTACGACGATTCAATTGGTCGATCTTGACACTCGCAGGTCACAAGTGCCATTCACTGCTCCAGTTGTATTTTTGATGCGACGTAGTCGTCCGAATCCCCTCCGGAGTGCGAGTCTTTTATTTCGCTGGAGGAATTGAGAGGCGTATGGAGAGTGCTGTAATTCGCACTGGGAATTTCTACGACCCCAGTTCGATGGGCGGAAGCGATACGCGGCCAATTTCCGCCTGCGGAAGCTTAGCCTGAAACACGTAGGGATCTGTTCCGCGCAGGAAAAGGACGAGCCCTTTTCTGAAGGCGGCAAGCGACGATGCGCTATGTTCGAAAGTTCGGTTACTGGTTCGCTAACTCGCACATTGGCGGAGAGGTTGACGGATCTTTTTTTATTTTTTGGTAATTTTTAGCTGTAACAAACAGTTTATGCTCTTATTTAAAATGTCTCAGATTATTTAAAATACCTTAAGTGTGTTATATCTTTGCTTATTGGTATTCACCGTTAACGCTTCGAGTTAAGAGTTATTCCAATGAAAATCACAATGATAAACATTTTTAATATGGCGTGGTCAAAATAAAAATCCGAAAGTTTGTCATTCAACGTATTAAGAGCAAAGGTGTCAACCGACAAGAAATCTACAATTCGCCGAAGTCTCTCTGTTTTACAAAAGTTCAATGAACTATTATGCGCAGTCGTGTAACAGCAGTGGTATTTGTATGTAGAAAGCTCAGTCTGATTCTCATGAATGACAGATGAGCAAGCTGGCGGCAGGTTAAGTGGCAGACAAGTGCTCCCGCTAGAATTCCATAATAGCAATGGTCGAGTGTGAGTTTACTTGCTACTCTTTGTTACTTGCAGAAACGTGATCCGAGGGCGGCGAGCAGAGCTGAACCCGATTCGACGGGCATAATTCAGCCTACTTATTATAATTAGCATGACGCAAGGGCGCCGTCGAACGCTCGAATGCGGGTGCCGGATACCTCGCCACGGAATTTCGGCTTCCGAGGATGCTGCACTTGACAAGCGTATCCAATCTTCGATAATGATATCCCTGGGGAATTAAAGCTACCGCCGCGGCGGGCCGGGATTTAATTAGTGGCGCGGGCGCATCAGAGGGGAGCGCCGGGGAAAGTAGCGCCCGGCGTGAACTCTCCACGGCGCAACTAGAGAGAACTCGCCGTGAAGCCAATGAGACGCTTTAAATGGAACTCGACAGAAGCTTAAGTAGCGACTGCCCACGGCACTTACGCGCCCTTCTAGTCAGGGTTTTGATAGACCGGCCAAATTAGTGCTGACTTGCACGCGCTTCGCCCTTGATTTCAGTCCAAACTTGCCAATTCGCAACTATATCTTTTGGAAAGCCTTGCCTTTGCTGTTGCGGTTACACCAAATATAATACCGTAAATGATGCAGTAATATTGCTGAATATTAATTGCTTGATTGACGAGTTATTACAGTTTAATACAATTCTGTTCAACATTCATATGAAAGTCCGACAAGTTATCGAAAAAAGCACCGGGTTCTATATTTCCACTGGTAAAAAGTCGCGAGTGCGTGGCATAGGTTGTTGGAGGCGCAGAGGAAGTAGGAGTTGATCCATCGTCGCCGCCCTCCGCAGCCCTTTCCGGTAAATGAACTCTTCGTACCAGGCCACTGCTAACACGCGCCATTATCGATAAGGAGTTTCCCCATTTATCCAGAAGCACTACTTGCGCGGATGCGCTGTAAAAAAAAGCGAAGCCTGAAGAGCTCTTCTCGGTTGGTCGATCCACGCGGACGTTAGCTCGAGAGATCGATTTGTTCGCGGCGCGCGTCGTCGTCCCGCCGAGACGAATCCGAAGGAAAGGCATACTTCTGACGCGTCCTTATCTGTAAGCTTATGCAAATCTCGAGCAGTTTGCCACAAGGATTTGCATAGACTAGACAGAGCCGATCTATATGGGATCATGTCTGGGCATAATCACGGGGAACGTTCCCTTCTATAGTTGTGTGTGTAGTGCGGTTTTCTACGTGAGTCACGTTAGCCGGCTCAGGCTTTTTTCTTCCTTGTTAGCCACATCCGAAATCGCCCCGTGCAAAGTCATCCTGTTAACCCTTGGACCTTTTCTATCGACGGATATTGACGATACAGTTTCTCGACCCTGGCAAATTTAAACTTGTTACAGGGCTCTGGTTAGTGTCGTTCCTGATTTAGATTTGGTATTTGTGACTCGATGCTAATCCATTATATCATACTTCTACTAAATTGGAAACAACCTGTCTGTCACGAGATAAGTTAAACGTCTATATTATTTTAGATAAGAGGATTACTAGGGGAGGAAGAGGTGGAAAAGGGGGAGAAGAAGAATATTAGATCATTTAGGTCAATTATATTAAATTCATCTTTTCCTAATATTCGAATTAGGATGATTGTTTTGATTGTTTTGCATTCCCCGAGGACTGAGTTTTCACAACAAAATCGGCTTCTTAAGAAGACAGAGCCACACCCAATACGCGCGGTTGCATAATCATAACAGTCGATTACTGAAATCATCGTCTGCCGGAGGCGAGAACTCCTGGTATCTCGTGTTACCAGGTAGCCTATGGGCCGAGAGCGAGCGAGTCTCAATCGGATTCCGGATATGCCTTGGCCGAGATAATCACGGATTCACGGCTTCCGGCGCATGGCGAAGGACGTTTGTAAGCTTGATGCATCGAGCACTAGGAACCAGAAGCGCACCGAGTCCTCAACCTTGTTCCCGTGTGAACCTCCACCATGCGCGTGTACATCTGTGTGTGTGTGTGTGTGGAATTATGAGGGTGGCTTGGCTTGGCATATGGCGATGATAAGTTTAAGTGTCGGCCGAAACTCGGGCGGTCAGTGTAACTCAGCGGCGGCTCGCGTGCCTCTGTTAACGCGGTCAGGGTGAAAGGTGCTCGTTAATTCCATCGGAAATGACTTCTTCAGCCATGGCGTCACACATTAAGCGTTATCTGAGAGTGGGTGGATCGCGATGGTCACTATATGCTGCTCGTTTCCCTTCCATCTCTAACGTGATCGCCAGTTGGCTCTATTGTTATATAGGAATACGCGCAGGATTTCGTTTAATGTAGTGGTTCTGAATCCATGCGAGTACTAGCAGACTGTTAAACTTGGTGCGGTACTACATTCGTCGCTTTTAAAGCGTTTTATATCAAACTAGCTGCTTTATTCGATTCCGCCATGCAAAGATAAAGAAATATATCGATTAACCCTAAAAGTCTCTGACCTCAATTAATTTCAAAACAAGAAAATTCTCGAAGAAAATTTCTCGATGAAAAGTGTCTACACAAATCGGAAAGTGTGTTTATCCAGTCTTTAGGCGATTTATCCGTTACAGCTTACTTGCCAAGATTTCACATTTATAATTCCATAATACAAGACACCAGCAGATGCTCCTAGAAACAAGTTCCCCTAACGCATAGAACTAAATTTCCCCCCATCCATTGAGAAGCGGAAATTCCCCGGAATTCTCCGTTACAATCACCGAACTTCCCCGCACAGGGCAACATCATCGCGCCCGGCCAGTCATGTAAACGCTGCGGTGTTTCTATAAACACCAGCGCGGAGGAGTTTCAAAAGTTTGGTAGGGGCATGCGAGGCGAGAGGCGCGGCAAACTATGCATCTTCTCGCTGTAATGATATTAGACTCTTTTACTCGCGCTCCTGTAACTCGGTTAGTCGCCATTGGCCGGTGACTGTGGCCTCGCCCGGTGCTAAAGTTACGGGGCGTTGCTGGCGTCGCGACGCTGCTGATTAATTTGTTCGAAAACGGCTTAGCCACTCTCGCCCGACACGTTGGTGGCTTATCCGAGTAGTCGTTGTTGCTCCTCTCGTACTTAACCGCCGGGGGATGCACTTAGATGGGAGGATGAAAGTCATATCCAGAATTAATATTTTACTTTGTTTTTTAACGGTTTTATCTATTTTTATGTGCATTCGTCAAACTATATTTTTCTTAATATTCTTTCTTTTTCTAATACTGATGATGCCAATGAATAGTAAGAATGCAAATCATATATATTTTCAAGTATAGAATGAATATAATAAACATAACAAGAAATAAGTAAAGCGCAAGTAATTTGGGTTAAGAATGCTCGCAACTTGGTTGGAGGATGATCAAAGTTCCCTCTATTCAACTTCCCCCTGGCGCGAGTGTATGCTGCCGAACTCAAGTGACTCCCGGGTAGTTTGTGCATCCTGAAACTGTAAGTGAGAATTATTTACCTTTCTAATTGCCGCGGAATTCCTGGCCAAGTAACGCGCGCGTCGAGAATATAAGTTCTGGCCCGCCGGCACGACGAACTCTCCCGACTCTCGCCAGCAATTAATCCTAGCCAGACGCGTTAATCTTTATTTCGTCGCGCGGCCTCTGCCCGGACTGCTCAGCCACTACTCGAGAAATGTCTTGCGCTATTATTTTTCGCTATAATAGAACGAGGCAATTCGTGCGTCGTTGACTCGAGCTTTGCTTATAAGACGTCGAAAGGGAGTTAAAGCACTTTTTGACGCCAGAGAAAAAAACTTTCATAAAAAAGGAATGGAACAGTTATTAGATCGTTTGAAAATGGGAATAGAACTTTTCTGAATAAAGAAATGCCTGATCTACTTTTATATGTTTAAGTTGAATCTTGTGTACTTTAATGTTTATTTTGTATAAGTATTTAAGCCAAGTACTGCGATTCAACGAGCCATAGAAAGTACACGTTAGTTTAAATAATCAACTCCAACTGCCGCACAGTACTATTAGACTTAAACGTATCATCTTTTGTACCGTACGATTCCATCCAAATTCCATGCTGTCACATCCGATTATATTTGGCTTTCGGATGACATTCGGTGGACGAACGGTTTAAAACAATTTAGTAGAGCACACTGGAGGAACCCGACAGTTATACGTGCCAGTGGAGCCAGGCTTTGTTTGTCCAGGCAGTAATGGAGTCCCAGGAAGATCGTAAAGAAGTGACATTTTTTCATCAAAGGGGAAACAATAAAAGAAAATCCTGGGGAAAACTTCTTTACGGCTCGGTGTACAGCAGACGTTAAAGTGACTGTTTAAAAAACGCGTCACTGTCCGTTTCCACTTCGTAAAGCGGTTTTATGGCGCGCTCTTTATATTCAAGCGCTTTCTCATACATACGCAGACACGCATATTCGGAAGCGCAGCTCCTGCTGCTTGTCATACCATAAAACCATTTTCCTGGCCGTCGCACGAGGTTACCACACATTTCGACGGCGCTGTCCACGCGCGTATGTATTCCCATTGCATTGGCACGAACTCTCGTCCTCTCTCGTTCTCTCGTCACACACATGCATCCGCTGTATTCTCACGGCGCTGACTCACTCATTCCTCCGGGGAGCTCGCAAAAATTGAGCGCGCGATTAAATTCCCATCGGGCACGGACGGTGTGCTACATCGGGTGCCAATAAAATTATTTATCCGAATGCGAAATGGAGGATCGCCGAGGAATGATTCCGCTCACGTATCGAGACTTCCGATTAAATTCCCCGGCGTTCTTGCGAGGACGACGGCGACGACAACAACGACGGCGACGACTACGCTGAGCGCCCGTGATCGTGCGAGTTCGCACAGTCGCCTGAACGCAGCGGGCGGAAACTCGTAGACGAATTCGGCGGTTTGGTATCTGCATGGATTCGCCGCATTGAACCGACTGCACTTTGGCCTCGCTTTCGCTTTTTCAGATCCTCATAAACCGTTCGCTACTGGAGGTATAAATTCATACATGAGATATATGTATTGCAAATCTTTATTATATCTCCCGATTTGTTAGGAATTTTGAAATTGCTATAAGCACAGTTACCGTAATGATTAAACAAAACCATTGGATAAAGGAACGTTCGTTACTTGGAAGATGTCAGGCTTAAGCTCACTCGGAGTTGTTAATTAAAGTTAATTAATCGCTGTTGGAACAGAGCTTACAAATTCCAGTCTTATCACCACTTACTGCGACTCCAAGAGAAATTCTCGGGTTAGGTCGTGTTAGTTCATATCTTAGAAATTCATGACAGGAATTAGTAAAGCAGAAACGTAGATAAACGGGATTAAAGGACTTGAAGGATGAATTGAAAAAGAAGGAAAAGCCGAATGAATTCCGGAATAGAAACACGAGTGTTCCATGGCGAAGTGAGCACAGTTTGCTCAGTTTCCTGGCGGAAAACTGTGGCCTAGCGAAAGGATTGAATCAGAGGGGTCCTTTAGTTAAAGGATCGAGGCCAGAGCCGCAGTCCCGTTGAATTTCCAGTCCTCTTTGTGCGTCCAGGATACTCGTTTTCGATTCTCCCGCAGCGTCCCCCCGTCACCTATTTCTGATCTACGTTCGGCAAACGCATTCACCGGGAACTGCCCTCGGGTCAGAGGCGTATAACTCAGCCGGCACAATGCGAAACAATGCTTAATGGAGATTACTGCCGGGCGTTATAGCCAGGAGATAACTTGGGGAGATTTCGTCGAGTGCAAAGTTACTTCGGCTGGCCGAACCGCTTCCGCCGCTTCTACGCCGATTCACTGCCGGAATTGGACGGCACGTGCCTACCCTGGAACCCTGGATTCCCATCTACTCTCTCTCTGTGTATCTGCGCCATAACACAGCGCCAAGTTTTATGATTAATCGAGGATTAATCGCACGGCAGATGGATATCACGAGATCGCACGGTGGTCATCGGTCTTGCCACTCTTTTATCGAATTGGAATGTTTGGTGTGCGTGTTTTATTGCTGATTCAGGTGTGGATAGAGTTTACTGCAAAAAAGTGGAAACAATTGTTATTTCAATCAACTTATTTGATGTATAATACGCGTTGTTTTAAACAATCAATTGCACGTTCGCGATTTAGAAAATTACAAAAACGTGTATCAAGCATAATGAACATAAATATCAAACAATGGGACGGAAAGTGAAGTATTAAGTCACTAGTATATTGTTTCAAGTAATTTCGTATTATTATTTGCAATAAGCTTCTTATAAAACTCATTCCGTCATACCTGGTCTTACAGTTCGGATCGGTTAACGACCCACAAACAGAGTCCACAATCCAGCGAAGTAGTCGCGTATGCCTTTAAGAAGCTGTTCTTCGCAAGGTTTCGACGAGAAGCAAGTTGCAGGGGATTAAAGAAAGTCGAAGGTTATTATAAGGGGCGTAACTCAGGGAATTATCAGGGGATTGGCGCGGGCACGAGTGCCGTAATTTGTAATAGTAATGTTTCTTTCCTGGGAAATGGAGTTTTACGGTCACGGCGCACCCATTGAACCCGGAATCGATTTCGCCCGGCGAGAGAGCGATTGAAACGGCTGACTATGACCTATCATTGGGGAGGAACTCGATTATGAGCTATCTCCTCGTAAAGCCCTCGGCCCTGAGGTATGTGCGCCACATCAATTGCTCCCCCGAGATCACTGTCGCCAATCCGATTCCGTCCCCTAATATTTTCACTGCATTATCCAAGTGTACACAGTTTTCCCGCCACGCACTTGGAGCGACGCATCAGTCATCTGGCGGATGTGTACACTTTGTACTTACATGCACTGAAATATGAGACGAGCTCCTGTTACCGGCTTAAACCACCCTCGGCGAGTTGGGGTCCATGTGACCCCCAGAGTCTCTCAGGAACTTAATACTATTTGTTTGGAAAATAGTGGCCTGACGGTTTCTGCCTGTCAGGATAGATAGGACTGTCATGGTAATACATATATCGATTTTTTGTGATATTAAAATCACTTGATTTCCATTAGAAACTGAAATGAATCTGCTGGTAAGTGACGCGGGATGCTATAAAGCAGGTATCTGATCTCCTTACAGTTTACTGATTTGGAACCGAGAATAAGGAAATAAGAATGTTTATCGAACTTGCATAAATCTTACGTTTCTCTCCGAAGCGACGTGAATCTTTCATATTAAACTGTTCTCCTCAAGACGAGAGTTTCAATGGAGCGTGCGGGACGCGTTTCCTCAGAATTGCACTCAATACACGATTACACGGAGCAAAACGGCGCAAGTCGAGGTCGGCGCGGCAAGCGGGCGGGCGGGCGGGCGCTGATTGATTTCGAGGGAGCAATATTACGGCGGTTAGGGCTGTCAGGCAGCAAGCCTGGCGAGCGGGCGTCATCGAGGATCGGTTTATCGCTCGATCATTCTTCCCGTCCGGCCCGATAAATGGAGATCGGCAGTGCACTCTCACGTCAGGGCGCATAATTGATCATTTCTCATATCGAATGGCCACTGCCGGCTAATGTGCACGCCGCTCTCGATGATTTGTAATTGCGCTCCCTCCTGCTGGCGCGCCTGTGCTAAACCCACCAATATCTACCCCGTAAATCCAGACTTCCCACCAATAAGGAGCTCGACGCGGTACGTTTTAATTAGAACACGCCGCGATAATCAGTTATGGTCTGCTTTGATATGGAATTGAATTATAGCAATAACGCTACCAACGCTCGAGTAGGATTCGTTCTGGTTAAATTGATTTTCTCTAGTATATTATTTCTCGGCGGAGTCGTCTCTGGCGTTCGTTCGTTGCCAGTCGACCGGAAGTAATACTCGCAATCGCAGTAATACTTGTCTCTGGTTTGACGAGATTGAGAGAGATTTCGGTCAAAGCTTTAGTGGAAGGTTGTATTGTATTGTTCTTCGGGACTTTAGCCGCAGGCCGCGGGAACGTTCGAGGTAGAATTTTGTTCACAGCTAGCGGGATAACTGGAGGGCATCGGCGAGCCCTTGGATCTGCACTCACGGGAAGAAAGTTCAAAGAGGTAATTCGCGTGTAGCAGCCGCTTAGAGGGAAAGAGAGGAACCGATCGCGCATCGAAGCGAGCGGAGGCCCCTCCGGGTGCTATAACTTAGCCGGAGGAGCAGGACGAGTGAGCCCAGCTAACTCGCACGCTCTCCGGCGCGTTTTTACCCCGGCGGACTTAACGCCCGGGAGCGACTACTGTCTATGCGCTGGTCCGATCGCAGCATTCGCCCTCTGCTGCTCTCGGCTTGCGCTGCTCTCGCCGCCCGAAGTTAGTAGTCCGGGCGGAGCGAGGGAAATCAAGCGGTAAATTTGAGCTTCGCCTCGGCAAATATCGTGGCGCACCTTGATCATCGCGTCGGGTTATCTACTTGCATTGCGCAACCCCAACCAACCCTGTTTGCCTTTCCGCCAGTCCAATCGCATGCACGCCGCAATTGTTCCTCGCCGCTCCGAGGCGAATTTCCCGGCTGTTCTTAACAGAGAGGCCGTCGGAAAGCGGCGGGGAATCGTTTTCGCATGAGTTCCCGATGAGTTGCAGTAGTTCTGCTCGGCAAAGGAATCTTGAAAGAGATTCTCAAGAGGAACAGAGACGGGAATGATGGAGTCAAATGGAAATTTAGGGAAATTATTTGATTATGTGGGTAGAATTTGTTATTCGTATATTGAGATTTCTCAATTGTCACGATAACCATTACGTTCGGCGAAAAATTCATCCGACCCAGATTTTCCCAGCCTGTAACTTGTTAAACTTTTGATTGACGGATGGTCGAGATATTGCTGCGCGTCGTTCAAAGAACTTTGGCGAGAGTTTTTATTAAAAATCGTATATCCACTGAACATATTAAATTGAGTGGGGTTTCATAAAGAAGTCAAAGCTAAAAATGGAAATATGAAGAATGCCACAAAATTCAGAGCCGAAATCCAATCATTTCACATTGGCCAATAAAAAAATAGAACAATGAAACTGCGTGCATTTGGAAACCTATTACCCGGAGATGATGCGTGTTTGGTGAAAACTTATTTCCCGTTTATTGAGCTATTCAGTGATAAATTCGGAGATTAAATTCTTCGTGAAAAAGCGGAGATTGAATTTTTCGCGTGGAATCCGCCAGAAAGAAAGGAACCAACGTCTTTTAATTATTCCTTGAGCGATCGAGAAAATAATAAAATATAATACCCGGCGAAAATATAAATATGAGATTCATTATTAAATAGCCAGGGTATGCTTTTCCAATAAACAATATTACTTGTTGGTGTAAAGCATGCCACGAAAGCAAAGAATAAAACTAAGGAGAAAAGCAAACACATCTCTTGAACCTTTCAAGTGAAATTTCATACATCAGCGCAAAAGCACCTGACTCATCGATCTCGGCCGGAAGAGTTGCTCCGAGCTTTGCCCAGATAACCGACAGCCTACGATATATTTGTTATTTACAAGTGCAGGGAGGTCTGGCGTGCCAACTCTTGGCGGCCTTTCTTTTCTCCGCTGACTCGTGCGCTACCGGTATTCATATGTACGTGCTGGAGTATCGGGCTGGATGCATACATCGTGAAACCGTTGCTCTCCGGGTATGCTCGAAGCGCCGGAAGCATTACGGGGAATGAAGTTTACGTTTCCTGATATGCGTATTTCCGGGGGCCATGACGGGCGACGTATGAGGCCTGGCGCACGTGGCTCCGGGATAGCCAGCCGCTTCACTTGCTCCGACAGATTCTACTTCGGCCTGGTTCAAGGAAAAATGTAACATTCCTTCGTGAAGAATGTAAAATGTCTTATTTAAAGATTAACAGTTTTCAAGCGAGTCGAATTTACTTTCTGCTAAAGCGATTTACAAGGAATTGAACTTTCTTTCAGAATAATTATTGATACTGTTTTCCTTAGAATCCTTAAAAAATTACGGAATTTGAAAATAGAGATAAATCCGAAAATTCCGGGGATAATTCTTAAATCTAATTTCAAGGGATGAAGTTTTCTCAGTTCGCGTATTCCCAGGCGCCATGAAAATGAAACAGCCGGCCGCTTTACTTCCCCTGACAGATTCTACTTCGCCTGGTCGCAGTCGGATTCCCTCCCTTCGCTCAGACTTGTCTCCGGCGATCCCTTTCTCCTTAGTTCTTAGGTTCTTACCCGCACGAAAGAAATCACTTTGCAGCCCCTGTTTGTTTTGTATACCAACTGGACCGCCACGCCGCTGCTTTTTCTTTGCGCGCCGACAGCGGCGCGCGCCTTCCGTCTGATCGTTCAATTCCGATTTGACTTTTATTTGTCTCGACCCTGTTTGCTCTGCGGCTGGGGCTTCGGTTCGGGCGAACGGAAAGCTCCCTGGGACGCTGGGAATGGATACGTGGAAGCATACAGGTCTTCCTGTGAAACAAGGAGCCCTGATATGACTTGGGATCCGATGCAAATCAATCCACGTGGCTTCACGTGCGTCTGATTGGCCCCTACCCAATATATGTCGGCCGTGTTGAAGCTGAAGGTCGTAGGAATCAATCGCAGTCGTATGAGACTGTATTAGGTTTTTATTTAAATCCACACGTCATGGGAATATTCTCTTTACATTTATGCCAATACTTGTTTCACTGGAAAGAAAAAATATATTTTAAAATTACTTGTTTTCGATAGTTTTTAATGTACGTTAAGGTAAAGCCAATCACAAATTATTTCATTTTTTCGGTTTGATGTGAATTAATTCTGTTTTTCTTGATATAATAGCAAATGTTTAAATACAAGTTTATTGAACTTTGCAAAAGTGGGTTAAGCAAGGAACTTTATTTTTGAGAGACCCTGTACAGTATGTACTCTACTGGCGTAAGCCGGCTCTGCTTATTTTAACTTCTGGTCGACCATAAATTAGAGGCGGCGCTTTTGCACGGCTATTGGTACCACTCCAAATCGCTTCTTGGCGCGGATTTTTAAACCTTTCCGTTGCACCGGCGCAATTTATGTAGTTACACACGATTCGCGCAAGAAAGAACCTTCCTCGACGCATTAAGAACACCTTGGCCGCGGTGATTTATGGTCTACTTCGTTATCGTCTAATCCACTGCGGGCTTCCTCAATGATACACTGTTTCTCATGTTTTACAATGGACGCTGTGTAGCTATTCCGCCCGGAAGGATTCCCTCCTTCGTCTTCGCCTCTAGCAATGCCAGTTAATTACACAATGGAAACCAGATCTCGCCCGGTGCGTGCACGCGCCATTTGAGGAGGGAAATTGTCGCATTATAATTTCGAGCGGTTTGTTTGTGTGCAGTGTGCATTCGGCGAAACGTATACACCGGAACGATCCATAGTCAGTGTGCTGCTAAACTATTATGCAGCTTCATTACGCGCTAGTTTGGATCGGAGTACATAGCTAATGTTGCTTTGACGAGGTTGGCTTGACGATCGCAGTTGAAGAAGCCGTGCTCTTAGAACATACATTGCCAAGTTTAGTGCTCTGTTTGGATTCCTAGTTTTTGACCTTTCCTTCTTGCAGTCCATTATGTTCTTTAATAGAATTTTATTCGTATGAAATTAGCTCGCATTTTATTAAATAGAAATTTATTCTTGCGAAAATGTATGTTTAATTGCTTGTTCTTTCTGTTTTAGGTGAGTGGATTTTTCGCCGCGTCCCGACTCGATCGACTCAGATTTCTGTAAGTAATTCATTGCGATTACAATATGGAAATGAACTCACATGTTTCACATCCACGATTTTTCCCACCCGCTTACGATCTGTACGAGAACGGGATAGGAATCTCTGATAATTACTGGGCGGATGATGTTCACTTTATTAATCCAATCTCATTCCGAGCGCTCGAACTGATTTCGAAGTGAGTTCGCGATAAGGCCAGCTGTGTACCGGAGAGTACATTATCGGGAATATCATACCGGTTACACAAGACGATGAAAGTGTAGCGCGGTATAATTGGATGGGAAAATGGGATAATTGTATTATAATGTTAATGGACCATAAAGATTAGCATCCACATTAACCCCCGAGTGTAGATAGCGCCAAAGGTATCGGCTACCCCTCATATATTTGTCCAGCTCATATCCGCCCTGTTTTCGTTTACCAATTAATTTACTAATTAATTACCTCGCCAATTAAAAAATATATTTATACACTTATTTCAATATATCTCCTCTACGAAGTTATTCCCAACAACTTTAAATGTTTGAAGGCTTCACAACAGGTTATTTATCCCCGTCTACAGTGGCATGTTAGATTAGCCAGTTCCTCACGAAACAATCTCAATGATCCATGAATTCTGGCATCCTCCGATATCTCCGGGCAAGCCTGAAGCGCCAGGACTTTACGGTGGCTATCAGATACACTGAGGAAATGAAATTGACGGAGGGAAGTGGGGGCCCGAATACATAGCCAGTTATTACCATAGCATGTACTTACTCCACCGGGCGAAATAGCTCAGTGACCAAATGCACTCCGGCCAAGATCAGTACATATTTCCCTGGCGCAACTAATACGAAGTCACCAATCGATCGGCACTCGAGCTAGGCAAAGCGGGGGCGGGCGGGTCTATTTAATAAACGTCAATAGCAGTGCCGTTCCGACGGGTATTACCGAGATTGTTTACACGCTCGGTAGAGAGTTGGTACGGCACGGGCTGGAGGAATGCCTTTGGTTGGCCCGGCCGGCGACCGCGTGCACTCCTCGGAACTTCAACAAAGCCGCGTGTAAATCCACAGAAAGAATCCGGGAGAGGTGGGGCGAGGAGGGAGAGAGGGCCATCAGAGGGCGGAAGTACAAACGTCTTGTTTGGAAGAACACTTCGCCGAGCGAGGCTGCGCCGCCAGGCGAACCTTCTTCCCAAGAAGGAGGAACTGCTGCTCGAGTGCTCGTTAAAAGTTTCGTGCATTATCTGCATGTGCTCTCCTTTCCTTCCCTTCCTCGCTCCCCTAATGTGGTTGCGGTTCACATCTACGCGTCTCACGTTTTCTATTTTCTTCTTGCAGAAGAGAACGTTTTATTGTAAAATTGATGTTACGTGACGATTATTATATATCATTTAAATCTAATTTGATTAACTAATTTGCCAAAATTTTAAACGGACGTTTTTCCGTGGCGCACCCTTACTTCTACACGCGAATGTAAAACCACAAATTCAATCATACTTCATCCCAATCTTCCCGCGTTATTACTTACCACCGATTTTTCCTCGAGCACCGTTATGCGCGCTGCAGTGATTCCCGCGAACTAGTTCGACCATCGAGTTCCACGTGCGCGGTAATTAGATCGGCGGCCTGTTCGAGTGGCACTCCGAATCCGGCACTTGGGCGAGTTCCTCTCGGCGAATTCGATGCCAGCCGGCTTCTTAGCCGGGGATGAATTTCAAATTAATTTTTTTGCCAACGCGCGTCCGGCCAACTTCCGACTCGAGCGGAGAGTTACGCGGGTGCTGGCCAATCCCCGCTATTTCCCGGGCGAGGATGAGTGGCAATGGGGTATGAATTACATTTCAATTAGCGGGAGAGTATGGCGAGGAAAAAAGGGGGGGCAGCTTAATGAAACATTGTGCTCGAAGGGGAAGAGCAACCGCCATTTACGTATTAAAGGGATGAATCTCGAGGAAGAGCGGAGTGCCGGATAATCGGGGCGAATGAAGTGGCGTCATGACACCCTTCACTCTTCCAGCCCGCCTCAGCCTACGGTAAACTGTCTCTTAAAAGCGCCTTAACACACTTTCATTATTCTCATTCCCTTAAGAGTTCTCGGCCCTCACCTTCATCCCCTTGAATCAACTGCACCCGCTGCTCTGTTGCCACCGTGGCAAAGTGGGGTACCGGGTGGAAAAACAATGGAAGGAGCACATGTTTTTCACCTGGCAGCCGAGTGTGCGTGGCGTCCAATTTTCAGCGGGTGCTTCCCTCCGCCGATTGAAACGATTCCGCCCGCTCTATTCAATTAGGCGGAACATGTCCTGCGAATTCTGCGCGCGCGCCTGCGTGAGCTTATGACAGTGGTTTCCTACTCCACGTTTTATTGTTTATGTGTGTGTGTATGGGGGGAGCGTGGATTCATCCTGACAAGGATAGAAGAGCACAGTAGTCAGGGGTGGAAAAAAGCAGGAGGTTCGTCCGCACGTTTGAACTCCGAACCAACCCCCGCAACCACCCCCGCCCGCATTGGTACTCGCTACTCGTTTGCGGGACACGAACTTTCCGCGCGGCTTGCCGCGCGAAAGAAGCTCGAAATATAAAAAGAGCAGAGAGCGGGCCTGCCCTTCCTCAGCTTTCCCACCGGGGGAAAAACGTGCTCGAGAAATTAATGGCCAAGTAAGAAGGCGCGAATCAAGGAATTTCTGCAGGCCAGGCTCAAACCCACCCCTCGGCCACTGTGCGCCGAGAATTCGTGAGGAAATCGGCGAGTGTTCTCCTACTGGTGATAGCTAATAAAAGCTTTCCCGATATCAAGCGGGAGACTCCGAACTCGGCATTCCCGACAACTCTTCTTCTTCCGATGTGCGAACTGCATCCCCGCACGATTTAGGGTTGAGACTGGAACTCGGCAAACTGGCTCGGAGAACAAGAGCGGGGATCGGCGGCGAGGAAGTGAGAAATCAAAATGAAGCTACTTCCGGAAGTACTGGCTGAGAGGCGTGTTGATGTTCCACCCCCTCGCTTCCTTGACTTTCGAACTTGAGTTTTATCGGTGGCGTCGTGTCTGGCCTTGGACACGTGTGTGTTGCCGGGAGAAAAGAAGTTTGACAAATCGAGGCAGCAGTTGGCCGCGAAGGTACATGTTTCTGGGAGTGGATGCCCGTTCGCTGGTTTCTTGTCGCCGGGCTTGGAGACAGCCGGCAATGTCTGCATGCGGAGACACCGCAGAGAAAAGCGGCTAATGATGGCTCGTTCTGTGTTTGTCAGTAGCTTACTTCTGTAGCTCTTTCTTGCCGCCGGCTGCGCACAATGGCCTTCGATTAATCAGGATCGGCCGGGCTGATACCCACCCTCCGAAGTACACCTAGCTTAATGACGGAACAATAACCTCTCGTATCGGTAACGTCCCTCAGTATTGAACTTGAGTTCGTAAGCGGCCTTTTAAAGAGTTTAAGACCGATTGTAGAAAAGAGGTCATCATGAACTTCCAAACTATTGACTGCTCATTTCCTACCATATTTCGGCGTTTAATCTTGTGTTATGACTGTGCGCCATAGAGAAAAATTCGCGTTAAAAATGATTGAACATAAATCGAAATTAATGAAATACACATCAGGAGCAAGCATTTTATACACAATGTGTCGACAATATTATGTTATCTGTCTTGTTGCAGACGAGGTTCTATTTTATAGTTATGAATGAATTTACCTATTATTTGATATTTCTTTTGCTTATGCACTAGCAAACGTATCCATATTGTAATCTTGCGCACACCATTTGGGTAGCACCCAACAATTTACTTCCAAATTTAGAGCATGTTTGCTTGCCCCTTTCAACTAATAACACTGGAACAAGCTAGCGCACCTGCAGCAGCCCCGCGGCTGTTTTGTTAGTCTCTAGCTAACGTTCCCCGGAATATTTCTAGCGCGAGCGAGGCGTATGTATTCCATTTACGCAAGCACCATGGGTAGACATGCTCCAAGGGAGGCATCTCGGTTTATTGATACTCTCACTGCGGGACTGAAGAGAAGTGGAGCAAATGCGAGCCGGAGAGAAAGACGAAGAGGCAAAGGAAACTTTTTACTCGGTGCCCGCCGGACCACAGTTACACTGTCACCAGGTTGTTTACGTACACTCGCATTCTGCCTGGTGACGTTACGACTTCACGCTATAAAAAGACTAGATGTGCCAGAAAGTTTCAGGGACATTCTCTAGTTCTGTAGCGAAGGATTTTTTTCGCTTTTCATGAAAAAAATTGTTTTAATACTGAAATTTTAGTAGCAAAGATTCGAATACATCGAAAGTGAGGCGTCTGAGTTTATCTGACCTCCGTTCTTCTCCCGTGTTGTCTCACATTATACGCCACACTCACCTTCTGACCTTTAAATGGAGAGGCTGACCTGGGAAGCCCTTTCCCTTCCCATCCACCTCCGTAAAGATTTATCTTGCGGCGAGCCTGCTCGAGAAAAGTATCTTTTGTTAGCGGTTACGTCGGCGTCCCGCCACTCGGCACTTCCGGTTACGTCCTCCCGGTGAAACTTCTACATTAGACTTCGAGCGGCCCTTTTGACCCTTGTCCAACTTCCGAGCCCGGCGCCGAGATTCCTCGGGAGTTTCGCTAAAATATTAAGTACACCCGCCCGCTTTTTCGTCCTGCGCGCGACGACGAGTGCCTCGCCTCCTGGAATTAGGTATGCATGGAGGAGCTGGAAAGTACGGGTCATTGCACGGGAGATTCCGAATCGATTCGAGTTGCCCTGTCGTGTCATGATGGACCGGAAACTGCTGCGATATTCAGCCGGTTCTCAAGGGATTCGATCCGTCCGGAGAATTTGCGTTAACAACTGTAATTGGATATTTTTCCCACTCCGATAATTAAGTCGCATCAATCCTCCTTGGACCACGTTTCCGGTATCCTTTTCGAATTCTTTCTGTTTGATCTTCTCAGTACTCATGGATGTTGAGTGTGTAGTCTTTAATTTATTAGATAGTGTACTAATTTATTTTTATTTTCGATTTAATCAATTAGTTATTTTTTTACTCGTGCTTGGGTATCTGACGTTTCTGATGCTGAAGGTTCGGGAATATTTAATCAATATATTGCTCACTCAACTTTCGTAAGTAATGTATTTAGCAAAATCAATATACAACTCCGATATAAATTCGAATATGGAATATATTCGAGGAGCATATATCGACTTTAATGAATTCCCCCGAATAGATCTGACAAAGAACTTAAATCGAAGTCTTCCATCATCCGACAGCTAAACAACACTTTAACCAAACGAAAAAACATTAGGTTGGAACGAGGGAAAAGCGGCAGGCAATGGAGTCAAGTTCGAGCAACAAGGGTGAGGTTTACGATCGCACGAGACGTCATCGTAAACGCAGAGTACCAGCGCGCGGGGAGATAGTACGCCTCCCGGCAATTACACATGACGCACGACTTAACTGTTAGCTTCTCCTCTCGCGGCGAGGGAGTGCCGGTGCACTCGTTAGGGGGATGGCTGTTGCAGGGCATCTTTGGCGTAGAGGGTGCGCGCAATGCGGTGGTGTCGCGCGAGGGGGTTGCTGTAACGCGGAAGGGGTGGAGCGACACGGGGAGGCGACGATAATTCAACACAAAGGCGAAACGAGTGCGGTGGCGGCGGCGGCGTCGGCAGCGTGGCCCCGTAAAACGGAAAGAAATAAATAACGAGAGTGGGTGAACGCTCCAAGAATCACAACTGGCTCGGGAGAGGAAGAGGTAGTGGAAGGAGGGCTAGCTGTTCGCACGTGCAGGCTGCGCTGCCTCCCTAAAGTTCTCTTGGGCCCTGAAGTCGCCGCTGGCAAGGAAGCCGCCGGAAAAGGGACTAACCCTGCCAGCCCACTCGACAAAGGCGACTCTACTCCTCGCGAAACCATATTCCTAGATGCACCGCCGCTTTACGCCCCACTTTCCCCTCCGCGAGCAGCTTTCCCTCTTACCTGGCAGTTCCGCACTGGGCGAACTTCGCGCTGGAGAGCCGGCGAGGTCACACGGAACGGTAAACTGTGCACTGGGAGGCTTCGCTCGGGGCCAGTTTCCAAATAAAAAGGGTTCGTCCAATCTTTTAAAAACGATGTTTCATGAAATTTGTAAAATACATCAAAGAAAACATAAGTGACTTTGTGCTAATTCAGTGAATTGATCAATTCATTGGAATTCCTGTCACATTTATCTGTTTATCAACAGCAGGCATGAACAATTGGTATTAGAATTTAATTCGCAACAGCTAGATCCGCCCATCCGATGTATTCCAGGGCGGCGACCAACAAACAAAAAGATTTAAGAGGACAAGCCAGGTGATCCAGTGTAAAGTAGAGGAAGCTCGAAACAAGTTTTAACGCCGAGGCTGCGAGGCTAGCACAGAGGGTTTTGTCTAACGTAATGGCAAAGTCATCTCCGTATAGAATTACCGGGGGAGCCAAGGAAAAAGCGCGGCGAGTAACTAAGGAAAGCGAGGAGGACGAGAGCGAGGCAAAAACTCGAGAGAACCTGGCGTACGATACTTGCCCACTTTTTGCCGGGCGATTCCGTTAATTCTATACACGCAGCCACTCGCCGTACCGGGAAAGATTAGAAGGTGCCGGGGCCCGGAAGGATTTCAGGCCGGATCGTTCCAGTGGACACTTAAGGCTACGGGGACCTGGGGGGCAGGGATTAAACAGAGGCGCCGGCAAGATAAATAGCAGGGAAAATAGCGGAAAAGGGAATATAAGTGGTGGGAATGCAAGCGGGAGCACTCCGGGAATTACTACTCGGGCGTGGAAGTCAACTCACGTGTTACTCTCGCGTCGGACCGCAACAATGACAACAGGGACTCCTTTCTGTTTTATGCTCGTGCACTACGTGTAATATATACATACACGTATTCTCTTGAGGGGACGAATCAAAAACATGACATTTTTCAGGGCTGGCGAAGTAAAGTGTCGGATTTTTAAATGAATTTTTAAACAGATTTCTGCGAAAGTAATGGAAATATTGATTTGATTAGCACAATACGTCTGACGTGAGTTGTCAAACATTAGAACCGTATAATCCGATTACCAAGGGAAGATTCTCCAAAGAAGTGTCAGGTTTATGAATACCCCGATAGACGAGTCCGGCGGCATTAAGATTCCAGGAAAAGCGGGAATTACGTCTTACGAAGTGCGCTAGGAATGCCGGGCGTGCGAGGTTAACGCGCTAGATGACGGAGACAGCGGTTTCTTGGCGGCGAATGTGGGCCACAAGGTGCGTCGCATCAGGACGATTTTCTGAAATCGCGCAAACCGTGTAATAGAGCGATTAAAGTTACACAGAGTGGCAGTATGGGTGGCTCGGCCTTAATTGCGGCTGTTTCGTCGAAGCACAGTTTAACATTGCGCCCCTTTTACTTGACAGCAATTATCGTCGGGACTGACGGACGCCCCGTTTCTGGCCAGACCGGCTGCGCAGCCGACCAACCAGCCGGCTTGTCTACCCAGTCACGTCTATTCTCGGGCGTGACTACCGCAAATATCCCGGATTTTTCTCTCCTCCGAGTCCCCCCCGCTTCTCCCACTCCCTTTTCCCCCCTTCTCTCTGGCTCGCTGCTTCTGGCCCGATTCGCACGCTTCCTGTGCCCGATCTACATTTATCGATTCGTCCACCCGGTGAAAATATCTGACGACAACTCACAATCCGTGAATACCTCCGGTGAGAACAACTTGCCCTCCCTCCCTCCGTGTGTTTCACGCGATCGCACCTTTTCACAGAAAATTAGGATTCTCGATCCTTTTGAACTAGTTATGTGGAAAAAAGATTTTTCATATTTTAGAAAACATGTTGGTTTCCGATTTCTGTGAATGATTCTGTGCAGCATTTCGGGAGGTGTTGCGTATTGTGCGGTGTAATTTACGTGTTCCATTTTCTGGAGACGTGAGTTTCCATTGTAATGAGTAATTAGATCTGAGAAGGACGATATAAGATCATTATGATAAGGAGTGATTATATGGCCGTGTGGCTATAGTGTCAAGGGTAGCCACAGTGTCCGGTAGTATTCTCCGAGCTTCGATTATTCAGCAGTGCATTTCGCCTGCAGAATGGACCGGTGCTCCCTTGAATCAGGCGTTAATAATTCCTGTAATGCATGCTGCTCCCCAAGCGCACATCGATTCTTAGTACATACAATATAGTAGAATACCACTGACCTTGTCGATCTAATGACAACTAATTACTAATGTTTGTTGATCAACGAAGTCACACAGCAACCACATGGGACTCGATGGAGTATACGTGTACAATCAGTCCTAACTCACCGAGGCCCATGTCACTCCAATCGACTGACTTCCAAATTGTCATTTAACATTCCTCGGGGGAAAAAGCTCATTAGAAGTTTCCAGCAAAATCGGGGAGGGAACCAGCAGACGTTCTAATCTGACAATGCCACTTCCAACTTCCTGTCTGCCGGTAGTCCGTTAAGATGATCCTTCTTACAACTATGCATGACTGGCTGGTATAATTGGACTCCGTTAATTACTTACCACTGGAAAGGATTCCGAAGGAAGTGCTGACCTCTCATTAAACGCGGCTGGCTAAAGTCCTCACTTTTCCGACGGCCAACAATCCGCTGGATGAAAACATCGACGCGCGAGTCGGCGCCCGGTGATTAATTAGTCTGGACAAGGAAATAGTTCGGTTGAAGATTCTCGAGGCGGGATTCTTATATCAAGTTGTTTCAGTTAAGAGCGCAACATAGTTAGGAAGTTTCTTCGAGGGTAATAGTAGACAGCTTTCGTCGCAGTGTATAAATGTTGCGTTCGTAATAACAGTATTAAAGTATAACTGAATTTATGATGGACTTATGTAATAATAAACTATAACTTAAATAAGGAATATGTTTGTATTCTAAGCCAATAAACTTCGTCTTCAACAACATCATATTCAATTCAAGCAAAATACACGAATTATTCTTTCATTTACATACTAAATTGAATTGCACACTAGCATGTCCATGATAAGAAAACCATTCGATGCGCACCACAAACTCCATCTTCTGCCTTCTGAAAATAATGGCTGTTGACCTTAATTCGTATTGTTTGCGGATACCTTAAGTTGCTAACAGACCTCCCGAGACTTAGGCTTGCACGATATCGTAGCAGAGAGTTTCCAAGTTCTACAATGGACTTAATGCGCTCCTGAAAATGGAACGGAATCCTTCTGCGCATGCAAACAATCGTTCAATTCCTATTCACCTTCCGATTTAATACCCCTGCTCTTTTCCGTGCCTCTTGCATGACTTGTACAGATGGGCGGCGTTAAAGCCGAGCTGCCAGTGCATTCGGCGCATCGTTAAACAGAATCGATTGTGTGAACGCTGAAATTGCGTAATCAGCCGCTTATACAGAGTGATTCACTTGCCTTTTAGTCAGGTATGTCGATATTAACGACCGTGAAACCGCAATTTTATGGTTCGGTGGTTTAAAAAAAGTAAAGTGAAATTTTAGCTCGTGAGTAGAATTTTTGGTTCGAAACACATATTTCTTTTTCACTACGCACATGTTTCGCGTGCAATATCAAATTTAATTTGTAATTGAAATTTAGACATTTTATACTCGCAAACAAAGTCGTTGTTACTCTACAAATTATAGAAAACTGGCTACTTGTTTCCATACAGAGCTAATAGATATTGAGCCAAGAAATCAACTTACAATGCCGCAGGCTTTAACGCTTTGCAGCTTCGCGTTTTCGGCTATTTCGAAACAGATAGTCCGAATATATACCCGAATAGGACACCCTAACAATGCGACCCTCTGTATTTACCTAGTTCACGTGCTACGACCGTAATCGGAGCACAAAATCTCCGAGTACGTCACACCCTGATTTATGTCTCACACACGGCCGCCAGAATTGTCCATATTAATTGCCGGGCCGAGCAATAATCTTAATGGCGATCGTAATCGTGGCAATCAAAGTGTCCGCTTAAAAATGCTCCTCCGCTGCCATTATCTCCGGCCGGCCGCGGTGTCGCATTGTATATTATTTATTCGCCCGAGCCCGGATAAAGGTATTAATTTATGGCGAGGGATATCAGCTTCCGGTGGCGAGGGTGCACTTTGTCAGAGATGTGAACGGTCACTCGACTCGGCTGACTTGTAATTCCTCTTCTTCCGACTGCCGTATACATGTCTCCCATTAGCAATACCCATTATCGATCCAATAATATTTCATTCATTAACCGTAGGATCGAGCCCTTTTCACAAGAAATACATTCATCAGGCTGTGAAACCTAATAATCTAAAATTTATGTAACCTGGAAGTTATGGAAGAAACTAATCTGAAGTTTTTATTTCTCTAACGATTGTTGCAGATCGAAGTTATTGTTTAAATATATTTTGTCATAAATTAGTAAGTAGAATTAATTAATATCGTTCATAATTCGTGACAATTTATAGCAGAGGTTTACTACAAGCTTATAATCACAAAATGTGGATTACAGCAGTGATTACCAATAATACTATTCGAATAATCGCTGGATTAGAGTAGCAGCAGGAAAAAGGAAAGAGAACGAGAGAGAATTTCCTGGGAGGATTAGGCGAACCTCAGTGAGTAAACTCGGCCGAGTAAAATTGCTCAAGGATCTTTTTGCGATTGGATTTCCACGGTCCGATTGGTCCTTACGCCCTCGACTGTACGTGTGGCCGGTAGTGAGAATCTCGTTAACAACTCGTCGCTGCTAATTAGTACTAGCGCCGGATCGATCAGGACCAATTAAGAGAGGCTTGCAGTGCCGGTGTACCCTTCTCCCGATTGAAATCCGCACTTTGTAACGGCGATTAAACCACGCTGTTGCTCCTATCTCGTGCGCGCGCTTGTGTTGCCCAAGTTCCACAGGCTCAGCCGCACGGCAATTCACTTCGCGTATTCTCTGCTTGCCACTTGATTTTCCAAAATTCCCTGGTTCCGGCCTTCGCCGCATTTTAACTCGCCCGCCTGACTTCTACGACGATACACAAGTTTGTGAGGCTAGGATTATTACCAGAAAGGATTATTGAGATGATGTGGGAGTTGTATCGATAAGTATCGAAATAGGCAGTATTCAAATTTTCAATATCAGTTTCAGCACGTATTTGGAAATCTCTCATAGCCGAATTTTATATTGCTTTGTATCTCCTTGTTTGTTTTTTGTGTTGATTAATTGCAAATTTTGCTTCCTTTAGTCTTGTGTCAGTATAACGTCTTAAACTCATTCTCAGTCTAAAACTTTAACGTCCAAGTTTTTCTAATTGCTGAATAGACGAAATTCATATTGTTTAGTTTAGCGTTAAAAAGTACTATACACCTTAAATCAAAAAGCTTCTACTTTTCGAAATAAATTACAAAACATATGAACAACGTCCTTTTCCCATCGCGAGGAATATCTTTTTCACACCGGTGTGTACCAAACCAAACTCTAAATCGGCAATGAACGAGAAGGCGTTCATGCGTGTTGCAGTAGAGGCGTATTCTGTCTTCGCTCGGCTGTTTCATGCATAACGCCCTCGTTCGCTCGTACACAGTACCACCGCAGTATTATTGGAGATTATCTTGGCCGCGCTATTATGGAAATAATAGAGCAGCCGCGTAAACTAGCGCGGTATTAGGGCAATCTGAGTACGTACTATTCCCGTCACTCGCTTCACTGCCAGCGTTGAAACCAGTAGGTTATCCCTAACGGAATTCACACGATTGCAGGCTACATGTCTGCTATAACTGTTTCCTCGAGAATAAACCGTCCATGGTTTATAACATTTCTACGACATCAAGCGTGATAGCCTGATATTTAAAACGGCAATTGAATTAGAATTTTAAGTTAATTTTGACTCGAATTTGTACAAACCAGAATTTACTTTGTCGGCCTAACATTAAAGGGAAATTGAATGCCTTTTACATAAGACGTCGAGATTAAATCAAGAATATTACGTAGACATATACACGGTGGGACTCAAAGTTAAATATAAATTTATACCGAGAATAAAGGAGGATTTGAAAAGCTTTACATTTCTGTCCTTAATTAATAACCAGTCGATTACAAGCATTCCACTAAATCGATAAGTTCAATCTACATTTTCATTATGTATAACATTATGTATAATAAATGTATAATATTAGAGGCTCTTGGTAAATTCTGATCCACCCTGTAGGAGAAGCGTAGGGTAGATGGGTTCCATAGTGGCGGCAGCATCACCCTCACTCACACCAGCCGCTGCACATTTCTGAATCTCCTTCGCGAGATGGTTAATTAGCGCGTGAAACACCGGGCGTTCTCTCTCGCCGCCGGAATCTCAGGGGCGAACTTGCTCGCGGGCTCTCGTCGACTTGGCGTCGCGGCTGAATAATCCGGAGTAATTAACGGGGATCTCGCAGTGCGGCCGGCTGAAAATAACTTTGGATCCCGATTGACGGCGGATATCGGCGAATCTCGGAAAAATGATCCCGATGGCTGAAACTGGATATCTCGCGCCTGCTATCGGGGGCGTCGCTCCTTTATTATGGATTGGAGCGGTCGCTTGGGAGAGGCGGCGGAATTAACGTATGAATTATTTAAATGTCTCCCCGCCATTGGCTCTCTATGGCGTGCGGATAAAGTTTAATTAAAACCCGAGCGCCTACCCCTATCGCCGTTATTCATCTAGGAATTTACATATATACAGTGCTCATTGCTCGAATAGTTGATTATTTCATGCTAATCTATTTAGCGTCGAGACTGTCTGTCGGACGAGAGTGCGCCTTGCGGTTTCTGGTGGAGAGCGAGCTCTCTTATTGTCGACGGGGCAAGATGAAACTGGGAAAGCACTTGTTTATTCAGCAACGCTGGGTTCACCGAATCTCAAGCGCATCGAAAGATTAATATTCCCACGTTTAAATCCCACGGAAATAATGAACTCCCATACTTAAAGCGACGAGGGCCAATTGTTTTTCGAGATAAATAAAAAACCAGTGATACTTCTACATTCTATATCGTTTTGAACTTCACTCAACAAATGTTTGAAATTCCGCCTCAACTGCCACTATGAAAACATCTACTTTGACTGATGAAAACTAATAATTAAATCCTATTACAGATTCGAATAGAACGGAGAACATGTAAAGTTAAAAGTCATTCCAACCAAAGTCGAGTGTACAAGTTGGGCCGAACCACGCTGGCTTTAATGCCCGTGCGATTCTCATTTAGCGAGTACGTCTTATCTCTATCAAAGTCACACCGGCGTGTAAGAACAGTGGGTAATAAAGCATACCGGCGCGATAACGCTCACGCGCACCCTGCGCCGGCCTGCCGAGAATTCGATGTATTGTCCGGGAGGGCTGAGAACCGGGCGCTCGAGTTGCCCACTTTTTGCCGGGGCTCTGTTACCCGGCATGCATGTAAATTGGGACGCGAAGATGGTTACAATTTAGCCGAGGGAAGCGAGCCTCGGCAAGAACGTCGAAATTGCCGTGTGTGCGTCTGTTTCTTCCCTTAGCCAATCTCACCAAGGCGACCGAGAGAGCCTCGCAATTCGCCACTCTCGCTCGGCTTGTCGGCAACTTCTCCTCGTACCATTCGTTTCCTCTCTTAGAATCGACGAGTCCAATGTGCACAATGGCAGTGTGTGCATCTTCGTGTATAACACAATAGCTTACGTTGCAGTGCTTTCGTGGGAGTCTTGGATAAATAATTACTGGACTGCGGATATTTATGCAAAGAGATGGTAATTTATAATAGATTTGAAGTGCACTTTAGAGAGGTCCTTATAATTTATCAAATATGTTTATTAATTGTCATTATATCATTCTGCCCCGCCCAATTTGTAATTTTCAACATTTTATGTAAGATAATATTACGCATATGCACACTAGAGAACGGAAATCGATACTAGTATTTCAACGCCCAGTAAATCACTTCAATATCGGAATTGTTACGTGATCATACATGTTGCGTACCGCAGTCTGAGCCTGAGCTGGTTCCACTGACGCCGGTCGTTGTTACCAGCGACGAAAAGGCTATGGAATTACATGTTCCAAGTACTAATTAACGCACAATACCGACAGCCAGGCCTAGCCCCATAGACCCGTCAGGTGGAGCACACCTAAATGAGGCTTGCGCAGCCCTCACTGAAACATTCAGCTGCACGCGGCACCTGCCGTGTTCCTGTATCCCATCCGCCTGAGGCCCATCCTATATTACATGTAAAATTGTTACCCTATCCCGCAGACACAGCAGTGCTCTGATTAATACGGAAGCTACCATTTTCGACTAGTCTATTCTGCCTTCTATTGTCTGTGGTTACCAGTTCCCAGCTATTATCCGTTTCGATAGCGGGTAGGAAGGCTTATTTGAAGATGCCTTTTCAAGAAAGAACCATTTCGAAATGTGCCCCTCGGGATAAGTTTATTTGTTACAATTACTCAAACACAAAAGATTAGGTAATTAGTTAGGTCGAGGAAATACTGCTATGAAACGGGTGAGCGCATTAGTATAATGTTATAGTTATTAAAGTAGGATTGAATTTATTATTTGATTCAATAATTAGTTTCTCCAAAATTTATCATAATACCTGGATAATATGATATGTTTGTAATAAGTGGAATCGGGCGGGCGCAGTAGCTATAATTAGGCAACGCTAGAATTATCGGATTATTGTTTTTGCTCGAATATAATTGGTGAAGCATACCCACTCAAATATCCATATGGTTTAAAGTCATATTAAATTGTATATTCCTCTGATTTAATGGATGAGAACTATCCGATCGGACTGATATATTCAATAACGCGTATCAGCTCATTTTACAATTACCTGCTAAAAATGATAAAACCCACCTGTCAGGCTCTCTGCACTCGTAAATCCCTGATAAATCGCGACTGATAATTCGTGACGAGTGCAGTCTCGCGTGACACGGCGCACTGGAATGGCGGCATTAAAGTAGGAACACATCTATAAAGCATTATCTTGGAATTAGGCATGGAAACACGTACTGCCCGTAAGAAAAATGATTATGGCCCTGGCTGAGAGTACTCCGATCCCCGCCGAGATAGAGTGCTTTAGGGCATCTTGGACCCATGTGGCATACTCCTTTTACGGTGTAAACATGACCCCAGCGAGAGCAAAACGAACCTGTACGCCGCTTATAAGACTCCTTTGAATGTTTAGCATATACGCCGTCATCGTACCTTTTTCTTGTATAGTTCACTAATATCATAAAGGACGGATTAAACTTGTGGAATAAATGTGTTAGGCACGAAGAATATAGAAAATTATGAAATTATTCTTACAGAAAGAGCAAGTAACTCGTGTTCTGAGATTTCAATGTGTCTCACAGTCCATACGCATGTGAAACTCTGAAGATGAAAAGTAATGAATACGTGTATTTCACATTAGACATGAATACTGAATTCAAGGTGATCAGTTTACCCGGCTAAAGCAAACCGAGCTTAAACTTAAAGTAGCTGGGACTTCACCCTGGTATATTTACTCAGGCACAAAGTGAACAAAAATTGCGGAATTAAATGGAATACTTTATTTTCAACAATCCTCTCCTGCAACTTTTCCTCCAGTACTATCTACTTTCAAGTATTTTAATATTTACCGAAGAATATATTTTTCCGAGCACTTTTTTTCGCCAGCCACGGCGATCTCTGGTTACGTCTGATGATCGCGCAGGACAAATATTTGTACAGCATCAGCTTGGTGAAAGCAGTCGACTAACATGTCCGAGCGGCGGGTCCAGAATTTTTGGGGCGTTTCGCTTTAAAAGGAGATGGTATCTGCCCGTGCAGAAAAGGAGAAAAAGGGGAGGCCCTTCAATATCCTGGATTATTAATTCCAGGCAATGATACCAGGCCGGACACTGGTGCTCAGATATTAACAATTGCGATGCCGAATTTACGAAATGCCGGGCGAAACAGCCCGGAATTCCGAACACGCGAGCCACTCGAAACCTGAAATAACGTGGGTTGCCACTAAGCGAGCGAAACGCCAAAGGCGAAGTTAAAGCAGTGTGCGCGCGGCCGGGGAAAGAGAGTCCGGCTGACGTGTCGCAAAGTGTTGGCGCGTGTCAGCATCGCCTTTCCCGGGATAACAAGGAACACGATCCAGCTTTCATTTCGGAAGGCTCTCGCGCCACGGAAATTGCAGGCCGCCGAATTCTTGCCCGGCCGGAACTAGCCCAACTATTTCCCATCATCGCTTGCTCCACTTACCGAAGCTGTCAGTCGAGTCCGGCCAGACATATCTACTCGCTGGTATTCCACGGGAACGTCAGATTCCAATGCGGAGCTGTCGGCTGCCCTTCCGAGCACGCGAGCAAACCTAACTTTGGTATTGAATTGATTATACAGAGTCGAAATGTATTTGTTGTACAAGTCAGGGGACTCGGTAGGATCTCGCGCCAAGGAGCAAGAGTGCTTGAAAGCCGAGGATACTTTCCCCATCGGTTTTTGAGCAGAACTTTTACCTTAATTTCTGAAATATTTACAGCTCAAGGGATCAGTTCATGAATTTTGAATTACGTTATGTAGTTTTCTGAATCATCATTAAGCACATGCTTTTAATAACTTCGACACATTTCCTACTTCATTCGCTCTCCACACTGCGTATTCTCGGCTTTCTTCGAAGTACACGAAACCCGAGGTGGAAAATTGCGAGCAACACACATATCCAGGATTCCAGAATACACAGATCGACAAGTCCTTCATCCGACTTAAGCCGAATATCGACTTTCAATAAAAAGCACAAGCTAGGAGAATCCACGCGGCCGCATATGGGTCCATCATTTTTAAAGCGGGTTCTTATTGCAGTATTTGGAAGTACTGGCCCAGGAATATCCATCGACGCATATTACACCAGTGCTCTCACCATTCCCTGATAACTGATACAGGCCCCATCACAGTTTATCGGAAACGAACTATTTCACGCTGCGCGAGGCCGGCGCACTCTCTCGAAAACCCCGAACCGCAGCTTCCTCGCCGAGCGTTTCTCCAGGCATTACGAATTTAAAGTTGCTGGAGGAGCAAGAATACCGAGCGTTGAAAAATCTAAGGCACCATTGTCCCGTCGGCGCAAAGGAGGCCGGCGTGCCACGGGAAATAATCCAGAAGCAGCCGTGAGACACAAACATACCGCAGGGAGAAGACGCCGGCTGGCCAGAAGGAGAGAAAGAGAGAGGGAAAATAGAGCGGGGTGTGTAGATATAAGGAGACGCTACTTTTTCAGGGAAACAGCCGAAATAATCCCATTCCCGTCACGCGCCTGTGGTTTCTCTGAATGCCAGATACCTTCTCGCGGGCTCAGCGTGAACCAGACCCTCCTACACCTACTATCGTTATTCACCTTCCGCACAATACATATCTCCGCCATTGTACACAGCCTGGCTTCCCACCGCGGTTACTAAAGCCCCCTCGTTATCGAGGAATGGCAGCACTTTCTCTCGTCCAATTTCGGCCCATCTCGAAACCGTGTTCGAAGTTTCGCTGCCATCCACGCATTTTCCAGCCGCTCGTTAGGGGCTGATACGTATATGTATGCTCGACGGTTATTGACTGTGGCTGGATAGAAGTAGGATTATACCAGGTGGAAAGAGGCGTGGATTACAATGGGATTCCAAAGATCCCTCAGAGATTATGAAACTTGAACGAGCGCTGTATTTATTAATAATAAATTCAGACCATGTAAGATTTTAGTTGGAGGTTTTAGTTGATTTTAACAAACTTGTTTACTGTCAATATCTGTCAATGCGAAGTACGTGCGGACGAATCCGTCCGCGAGCTCAGAGCGCGACTTCCTCTCCCGTCTTCTTTAAACAATAAATATTCAACGAGCCAACAAGAGGGAAAGCAGAATGCAATCTCTTCCGGGCAAGAGAGGAGCCTGAAAAAATCTGACGTAGCATGTTGCGTGGAGTGCAGTGTCCTAGGTACACTGCACTTCTTCATATTCCGGAGCCGGAGAGCAACAATTAAAGAGCTTTGAGCATTGTTTTCCTCTGGCCTCCTATTATACTCTCGACGAGCCCTCTCGGCCTCTCCACTGGAGACTCGCAACTGCAGAAACGAGTGAATGCCTAAGAAGGATAATGCACAGTTGAATACGCCGAGGGGAATCCGAACTCGCATGCCTGGAATGGACATTCCAGGGAGGACTGGAGTCTCCAGCGAACGCATCGATAAGTACGTCAGCAATAGTCTCTCGAGCAACATTAGCGCCATTCATTCATCGGCGACTTACCGGGAACTCCGACAGACACCGGCAAGTGCAGCGCGGCCTGAATGACCCCATTAAATTCCTAATTATCCCGAGGAAAGTTGCTTGGTAGCGGTCGGGGTGTGGCGAGCAGGGGCGGCCGAGGGCACTTGGAACTATCGATTCCCCTAAATTTCGAGGTTACGCCACGCACAATTGAGACGTCTTAAGCCCTGGCCTCCTCGGCAAATGGAGCGCAAGCCACTGGGAACGCTAATAGAGAGGCCGGCAGAGAGTGGCACGCGCTATCAGTGCACGCACGCACCACTGCAGTCTGGAATCCATAATTAACGGAGGATCATGCGCTTTTCTCGCCGCAGCCGCACCCGACGTCTTCCTCGAGTGCATGCCAAGGATGCGCCGGATGCACTCGGAGTTCTGTGTATCGGAGCCGGCGTCCTCGAGCCGCTGTCAGACCTAAAGGACAGCGGAGAGGCAACAAGAGGCTCTTAGAGCCGGCGAAGGAGCTGGAGCCAAGGGTCAAAGAGGATGAGACCCGAGTCCCCGTCAGCGTGAAACTTTCCCACTAACTTAAAAGATAAAGGCTAACGTTGCCGAGGTTCCGCTACGCGAGATCCTCCTCCTTTCGGACCGCTCGGCAAACTTTCCTGATTTGAGGGGCTTCGCCGGAAGAACAATGCTTCAGTGGCCGAACCTCTGATGGGGGTGGCTCACCGAACGCCTGTCATTAGCGGATGAACCTCATTTTTTGTATGGCTCCTTCACACATGCCGCTAACGCGCCCAGTCAATTGTGGGGATTTGAGTGTTTAATTATTCTGCGATCGGTAAAGTTATATTGAATCTTCCACGATTCTACGATTGCGCTTTTACCGTGCGTAAATCAGATCAGAATACTAAAAATGATGTGTCGATAACACCTTTTATCGTCGTCGGGTTATCCCGCGAGGAAAGGGAGAAAAAATGGTTACGATTTCCCTGTGGGGTCGGGTGTTCGGTGTAAAAGTAAAAAGCATACTTTTAATATAAAGCCAGCGATTCATTTTATAGAGAGAAGAAAAGAGAGAGAGAGAGTCAAGCATCCGCCATGGCATCCCCCTTAAATCACACTAACGATTAAAAATATGAGTCACGGACGGCCTCGCGCGGGAGGGCGCATTGTTGCAAGAATGGCCGGGCCATTTCGCTTTATACAGCGGCCGATATTCAAGTTTAATAACCGTTCACTCGGCGGGCGATCGTTAAAAAATACCAGTCCTTATGGGGAGTAATTCCCCCAGGGGGGCGCTGGAAGCGGTCGCCGACTTTACAGCATCCCGAGCGAATAAGTTTTATCGTGCGCGCGGAGCTTAAAGCTCGTGCCTCCGGTAATAACTTGAGCCGGTGGATTAGGCGCTCACATGGGGGCTGAGGACGCCGAATACTCCTGGAACTCCCGGACGGGGCGGCGGAGGGCACGGACGGGGAGGCGCGTGCGTCTGCTTCACATTCTGATAAGATTCTAATTAAGGAGACTTATTGGGAGCGACGACAGCGCCAGCGATCCTCGCCAGCTACTTTCCGAACCTCGGCTCGCTCCGGGCTTGAAAAGGAGGCCGGTGAGCACCTAAATCGTAGCCGATTACGCCCTCGTCTCGTCGATTTTCCCATTTTCCGGAGGCCTCGTGCGCCGTATATCTGCCCGGGCGGACGTGCAAGTTTTGTTCGAGTACACGGCACTCCTGCTTCTCTATTTACGAACCCGCATCCGCGCTCGCCCGGCCTCTCCTCTCTTGTTAAACCGGCGGCTCACGTAAGAATGATGCGATCGTGTTTCCCAGCCTGGGATTAACTGCGCCCGGAGGCTGCAATATAGAGTAGGCTTCGGGGTGAATTAAAATTCGCACCGACAGATCACCCGATTGCACGCCAGGCTCTGATGGACCAACTCCCGTAGAATCTAACTGCGAAAAGCTTAAAATTACAGGTAACTCAAACGAGAATAATTCATAGTACTCAGCAGCGAGTAAAAAATTCTATAAAAGCCGGCACTTTTCTTCTAGTTCCTCAAATGGAATTCACTAAGTGCGTAGCCGAGCGCAGTAGGCACATTGGCCGGCCTCGTGCGCGGATTGACGGGGATGCTGCGCCGGAGATCTCGAAACGCGATCCGACGGAAATATTATAAAGCCGGGGGAATGCGTGGCGCAGCCGGCGCTATCTAGATCGAGACAGCGGATGCTTTAGCATTCCAGGGACACCATTTCGTCGTTTCAAGGTACTAGAGCGCAGTAGACGCCCCTCACCAGGGATGTTCTGGCTCTTGCTCCTTCCGGCTTCCACTCCGGAATCTCTGTGTTGGACCCTCGCCGAGAGTACATGCACAGGGCCGCTTATATATTAGTAAATCGGCTGGCAGTGCGACACCCGCTCTCTCTACGTACTCCCGTTCAGAGACAGTGTGTGGGAGGAGAGGGTTGAACGTATTCGGGTTATTTTCAAGGAATTTCATTTAAAACTTTCGCCGGGGCGCCCAAGTGACGAGGCCTCCTTTCTATGGCGACGCTTCCGCATCCAACCCCTTTGCGCTGGTAGTTTCTAGGTCCTAGGCTCTGACCCGCGCTTTTCTCATGTTTCGCACTCCTTTTTTTTTTACTGCGTTCTGGGTTATGCTCTAAGCTTTTCTCGCTCTCCATTTTCTTCCACTTCCTGGCGTCGACCTTTCTTCCGCTTCTACTGCCAACCGGGTGTTATTAATTTCAGCGCTCGGACGACGAGAAGCGGCGCATTTAGATCCGCGGCGGATTTAGATCGCGCCTGACTCATTATGAGATGTATGTGTCGATACATTTGTGAATCAACTCAGATAAATAGGTCAATGATTTAGAAATGTGCAACTTCACTTTTGATTGTATTTTAAAAATTAAATTGCATTTGTTATTCGTGTCGAGTGAACTGTTATTCACCGGAGCGCTGACTGAAACAGAATGCATGCTTTCATCGGCTCCAGACTATTTTTACTATTTCTGCGCGGGGACTCGAGCTTTCCGCGTGTTCTCGAAAACCAGAAACGAAAAGCTCGTAATTTGTTTGGCGCACGTGATATCGGGAATTCCACGTTTCCACGTAGATCAGCTTGATAGGGCTGGGACACGAACCCGCTTGTTTTTCCGATGCTATCGTGGTTGTCGCGTTGATGTAATAGACGGCAAATGCGGTTGACCTAATGCGGAAGGGCGGCCGATTTAAAATTCAAATATCGAGGATTTATGTAAATGATTTTGGCACAGAATATCTCCGCCCGCCTTACAATCGGGTCACTCTTGCTCGCAGTATGTCAGAACACCTGGCGAGTAAGGCGAATTTTTCAAACATTTCTACTTTTTCATCCAATCGGCTAAAAACGCTTTTGACACACACGCGTGACTTTGCAAAAGATTTTCAAACGCTGTCAGATGCAGCAGCCCTCGTAGGGAATATTACAGTTTTTTCCAAAGAACGCCGGTGATTTCAATACGTTTTTCCACCCATTTTTTCAAGGAAATTTCGACTCCAGCAGATGCTTGAAAAATAATAACGAAACATTTTTTATTGAAATAAACGTAATTAGTGAGTTCTGTTATTCACTAAGCATTAAAAATGATGTGGGTACTAGAATTAAAATCAGCTTTAAAAAACGTTGGATAATCCCGCAACATATTTAATACAGAAACATCTAACATGCCAAATAATAATCTTGTGCAATTAGCACGAATGAACCAATTTAGCCAAGGTAGCTCTGGGTTAAATTCCAACACGACCGGCGCATGTGGAATGAAAGTGAAACACAAAGGCCAATTCCGAAACAGCTTTTGTCCAATGCAGTCTCGGGGATCAAAGCATTAAGAAAGATTTGACCCTGTGTGCTTTCCGCACTGGCTGTCGTGATTTCTATTCCGGCTGGCGCGCCTGATCCCGGCGCTCACTGGAGAGAGAGCATATCTTCAGTAGGAAAGCCACTTTGCCACTCGCTGGAACACGCGATATCGATTCATCGATCCGGCCCGAGGAACCCTGTCTCCTTCGTGAACACTCGACAGACGTATGTCCCGCTTGCTCGGGATTTCCCCGGTGATGCCTGGCAAGGCGTCGACGAGCGGAAGACGAATTTCTCACGGTTACGGTTGTTCCTCAAACTCACGCTTTATGCTGCTCTCGGCAACCCCCTCCTTGCCGCTTCCTTGGAATTTATGCTCTCTCCGAGAACTTTAACCCCGCGCAGTGCTCCCTGCGAACAGGCGATTGATACCTTCGAGAGATCTTCCGCGAAATACTTTGGGTATAAGACTTGGGAAGCACTTAAACAGGGTGCGTTTGAGGCAGCCTGAGAGTTTTGGTAATATCTTTCAGCCACGAAAATAAATCATTTTTTATGAATTATGTTACATTTGTGAATGTGGTCACGAACAAAATGATTTCCGTGTTGCCTATTAATTTGAATAAAGTCCCAGAATTATCAAGCGCGTAAAAATTAATGTCGAATATTGCCATATTTCGTCGACAATGTTCGTGTGAATAAAAATCGTAAAAAGTGGCTGAACAGCTACGTACTTTTCTTTTATCGGTTAAATAGTTTTTTTAACTTTGTGCTTGAACTCGTGCATTTATTTATCAGGGTAACGCGCAGTTTAACGTGTTTTCACTTCGCAACAGGATGCACCTGAAAGGCAGACTGCTTCAACACGATACTAGACAGCCGATATTGACTCTCACATTCAGCGTTTTTGCGACCGCTCGCGGTGGAGTTTAGGAAAAGCTCTTCAAGCACAACTTGCAGCCAGCCACACAGAAAATCCCTCAATCAATCATCGTCCATGCCAAGTACCCTCTTTTCATAATCCCGTGAAAAATTTCGATGGTATTAGCACTCCAATGAAACTCATTTTTATGAAGATAAGAATGTCAGACTTTCAATAACTTATTCACCTTGAATTCTGGCAACAGATAGTTGTCACTGTATAAAGGAACTCGAAGGATCACCCCGCTTGCGAAGACTAAGATAAATTCGAACCTAGGAATTTAGTTATCGAGCTGGATGGATCGCTAGGGTGGAATTTGTCTTACTTACGTTACTTACTGTACTTTGAGTTAACCCGAAAATGACGGTAACGGAGCTGAACTAGCTTGTTCGCTCCTGCTATGCTTGTAATAGTTCTGGACCGAACCATTAATCATTCTGTAAGAAGTGAGGAATACAAAATTTTGAAAGTTCTTGTAGCTCGAGTTCGAAATAAATTGATGCTTGCAAACCTTAATTAATCACTTCGCATAAAACTTTGAATTTTAAAATTGTTTAATAATTATACGAAAAACAGTAATTAAGAAGCAGAATAAGTCAATCAAGTATGGTTAAGCGTATAACCTGCTTCATTTAATAAAGGAAGAGGCGAAGCCACATTGCAAGTATTCTTCCTTAACTATGCTACCGTTTCATAAAAAAGCGATCCCAACTTCGGCCTCATCGTACCAAACCAAAGGCCTCGGTAATATCGTGCTGAGAGTGCTGACCGTAAACTTGCCCGATCCCTCACAGAGCGCCAGGCGTCATTCTTCATGCAAATTAATCTGGCGGGCCAAAAATTTATAATTTTAACCGGCGAATCTTCCGCACCTCAGTTTCATGGACCATGAACGCCATAACTACTTTGCGAGGAAGAGAATCCGCGAACGAGCGATTTTGAGGCGGGCCGTGGAACCCAGTGGATCTTCGAACGTCGTAGCCCCGAAATCTAAATCACTCCCTAAGGAAAATAGAGCGGCGGCTTCGCCGGGTGCTCCGGTTGGTCGTTCTGGTTTGGAGTTTCCATTGGCGTCTCCTAAAAGACTGGTAATCGGAAGACGAATCTCGGCGCAGCTCTCGGATTCACGAATCCTTAAAGGTTGCCTCCCACTGTCTCCAGCTGCCGCAGATTGTCTTGAATCCCCAAGCATCGGTATTGTCAGTGACGAATCGTTGCTCTTGTTTCCAGTGAGAGGTTCTGAATCTCGTAAAGCAGCGTAGTTTCGGTTCTTATTTGCCCAGGCAAGCTTCTGACTTTCTGGTCCCAAGTTTTTGTATTTCTTATTTCTCTTGCAAGTTCCGCTCGTATTAATCTTTTTATATCCGAGGAAAGTCAGTGCGTCTTCCGGCGCAAACCATGCGGGAACCGTGTTAGGAATCTCCCGGATTGCGAATATATGGTGAACCAGTTTGGTCGGTGTAAGCGGCTTGCGACCAAATCCCCGGACATCCTGGTAATCGGGATGAATTGCATAATAAAGAATTAAAATTGCTATGCATTTTATAGATCGCACGACCAGTGCGAATTTCACTGCATTGCAGCTCCCATCGTCTCGCAGTGCGGTTCTCTCGATATTATGGCTCTCCTGATATTTCTCTTGCGACTTGTTTTTTGCTCTTCGAGACCCGCCTTTCCCGTGCTACCAATTGCAGGCAGATTTATCTTCGAGAAAATATTTCGTCTGTTAGAACAATTCAAGAGAGTAGGGCTCGTTTGCTTCGAGAATTATTGTAAATACAAACCAAGTATTTTCGATTATGCGATAAAAACGAGTTGGTTCCAATTTGTAGGCGATCCACTTGATCGCAGTGACAAGGCAAATCGAATCATCAACATCACGTATACTAACTTATAGACAAAATGGATTATCTGCCTGAGGCAGCCTCAGACGTTCGACAAGTAGATAATACCGTTTCGTGTTCCTTTGCTTCAGTCAGCTCGCCTTGGGATTGAAAGCGTCTCGTGGCATTCTGCATCTTGTCAAACAGCCCGAAGGCATGAAGTACGTCATTATACGTCGTCTTGATAAACAATTTGGTCTTAGCTCACTGATACGTGAAATAACATAGGCGGATTAATGGTGAACACACTCATCCTATTATCTTATCATCGTGTGGTTAGTTATTCGAGCATAAATATCGCCGAAATTCGGATCGCGTGAGAAAATATTCATGCACATATTATAAAATGATAATAGTACTTTAGGATTAAGTAACAATGAGTGAATATTCAATTATCCCTAATTTAATGTACCGCAAAACAGTAACATTCATAACCGTTTCTTAATACCTTAATTATTAAGAAGATAATTAAATACTTCACTGGGAAGTAGACGGAATGTCTGAAAATCCTCGGTCGACAGTTTCGTCGAGACACAACGAGGTATCTGACGTCTTTCGGTAATTAATATTTCACGATCTCACCGTGCGAATACTCTGCCGTCTCGTACTGCATAAAGAGATAATGAGAGAGATTTGATCGCGCATCGTTAAATATGCCAGGGGCGCGGCCGCCATTAAAATTCAAGATTGCACCGGCAGCGATCGACTACTGCTCAGACACCCCGGCCGGAAGCATTATCCTCCACACGGCAGCGACATAATAATGTCGCGTCTCTTCGCCTTTAAAGCCGAACTGACAGTGTCCCATTCGATTGTTTCCCTCGAGCAAGCCGGCTGGCAGCTTCGATTGGAAAAGCTCAAGTAGCAGCTGCAGCCGATTTTAAAAGCCTATTCAAGCACAGCTTAGTCAAAAGTGCATTACGTTAAAGTATATTAGAAACGGAAACACATACAATATTAATACAATTTTTCTCTTTGAAGCATTTTTTTAAGTGCATGTTTTTAACACCTGCAATTAAAAAATAAAAATGAAAAAAGCACGAATCATACGGGTCAGAAATGACTGGGCTTGTAACGTAAATGTATTATCACTCGCTACATACTGGAAATTAGTGAGGAAATTATTCATCTCGTGCCTTAAGAGATAGTTAAACATAACACATCTCATATCATGTAAGGTGCCTGCCTCAGCCATGTTACCAGACTTATCTCGACCTGACACAGACTACTGTTTCATTTCCTCCAAACTTGGTGGGCTCCGGGACCTTCGCGCAGATACAGACGGAACGGAAATATTCCCACTTATCAAAAGCACCCGTTGAATATCACGGAACTTGGTCCACTATTATCCGCATCTTGCCAGATTTGATTGAGTCCCAACAATTATCCAGATACGAGAACATTTCTAACTATTTCTGCTCCCGAAAATCTGCAAATCCCGGCATTGCGGAGAGAGAGAATTACATTCGCAGTTGGCAAAGGAACTGCGGCACAAAGGGCGTCGGAGCCGGTGCTCTCGGGCTTTAAGAGCGAGGTTCGCACTGACCTACGCCAACGTTGGCGGCACGCGGGCAGACACTCGGCCGTCGGCACGCACGCAGGTTGCATGCGTGCGCGACGAAGCGTGTGCGGCGCACGCTAGCGGACTGAAAAAGAGACTCGAGGAAAGCGAGCCAAGAGGGAGTCGGGAGAGAGAGAGAGAGGGTGAGCATACATTAAAGGAGGATGCAGTTCTCACGGCGTAGGTGGCATTATACCGCCTTCCACTCGGCGGGATAATTTTTCAAAGGGGCTTCGCGAGACACTCCGACCCGAGCAGCAGCCTTTCGGCCTCGTCTTCGCTTTGCGAAAAAAGTCGAGGCCAGGTGAGAATTCTGGCACAGTGTCCCTCAGAGAAAGTAACCCGGCCCGCCTGGCCGGGGGTTAGTGACCAGTTGCTCGTGTAACATGTGCAGTCCAGATTCATCAGGGTAGAAGCGAAAGAGGCGGGGCTCGAGGAGGGAGGGACGCAAAGCCGGCCCAAGGAAAGGAACGCGGAGGAGGCTCAGTTTCATCCCTCCTCGCCTTTCGTTTACCTTTTTCATCGGCTTTGGCGGGGCTCCCACTCTTTTTTCAGCCTCTTCTCGCAACCCGCTCACCGCGAGCGGAAAGATTTTTCTGGGCCGGTGAAGCATGATCCACTCGGCGTGTCCCAGTCGACGCCCGGGATTCCGCTCTAAGTAAGGAAACCCGGGCAAAGGCGCGCGAGGACGTTGACGCTTATGGCACTCGATGGGATGGTGAACGCCGATACTCCCGGAGAGACGCTTGCGAGAAAGTCATTCTTATCGCGCTCTGAAAGCAATCTCATATGTTATTACTTTAAGCTCTTTATTGTAACTGTCGCAGGAGACAGTCATTTAACTATAATTTTACATATTTAACTATAATTTACAGTTATAAGAAATATTACCCACAATCTGTTTGGAACAAACTAATAGAAACTTACAAATCTGTGGAAACCCGTACTTTGAACGAAGAAACGCGAAATTCGAATCACCGCAGTAAAGCGAATCCTTAATCGATGGCAGTAAAGTTTCACGAGTTTTCAATATGGTGCGCCCGCCCTCTAAAAGGCCGAGTAACTCAGCCTTGATTTTGTCGGACAAGTTATAATTCACTACCTGTTAGATGTTGTCACCGGTTCCCGCCGCGAAACTCCGCCGGCTCCGATACGTCAAATCCGGCGGAGCTTTGAAGGTCGAGAGTTTCCGCGGGCTTTGACACAACGCGAGATTGGCTTCGACTTGGAGGACTGGTAATTGGCGGCGATGGGAAAATTGAGCCGCGATCGGAGCCCATTAAAGATCAAAGGGAAGTTTGCAGGATACGCGCCCCGCACTCTGCCTATTAAGCTCTATTTATCTTTATTAGAGCGAGTAGTATTTTAGCGACTAGCTCGACCGCTGCTGGGCCGAGTCGCCGCGGCATAAAGAAGCCGGGATTAAGTAGAGTATAAATCATTTTACCTTGCCTCGGTGCCGTCGCGGCAATCATTTACCCCTGAAAAATAGCGGATACCGCCGGACTGAATAACGCGTGTAGAGCACGGCGGGACGCGGCACTCTAAGTGCGCGAAAACAAATGAGGACAAATTGTGTCGGGACGGCCCTTATGCCGCGAAGAATCTCGCACTGCTTGTCAGTGGCTGTTGTGCCATTAATCAGCTTTACGGAGGTACCTAGTCTGCATACTAGATACTGAAACCATGGTACTTCCCACGAAAACATATAAACTCCTATTTCTACGAATCCTTGATGGAATTTTATCTGCACTTTTATTTTTCAAGAATGAAATTCATCTTTTCTACGTTTGTTTTATTTATATCTATCGTACATAATATTAACAAATACCTATGCCGTTCAAAAATTATAAGTAGATGCTTGATGTCTGAAACTTTACAAATGATTTAATCAAGAATATAATGAAATCCGTACATTAATACCAATACAGAAATCTGTGAACCACAAACTTAATTTCTTGTATCACATTTGACTGGAGCTGACCTTAAACTAATGAAGCTTTTATATTCTGTATTCCAGGTGAATTATGAAGCTGTTAGGACACGAAATGTCGATTCTCCGGATATTCCTGGCGTGCCTGCTCTGCGCGTCGGCACTGTCGGCCTCGACGCGCTCGCGCGGCAAGAAGAAAGTCCCAAAGGAGTTGAACATCTGCGACATCGAGGGCTACCGGGCGCCGGTCTATTGTTACTGCGACAATAGTGTCCTGCGGAACGCGGTGGCGGCCGATTGCTGGGTCCTCAGCGCGTTCGAGGTCTCCGATTCAATCTGGAGCTACTTCAACTCGCAGCTCTATCTGCAAAAGCTCACCTTCACCGTCCGCGCGACCGGCAGCCTCGAGTTCGTGCCAACCCAGGTGCTCCGCCAGCTGAAGAACCTCAACGTGGTCAACTTCAAGTACGCCAAGATCGACGAGCTCGCCGAGTACGCCTTCACCAACCTCTCCAGTATATCTCATATCAACCTGAGCCGCAATAAGATCGTCACCCTCCGCAAGCACGCGTTCGAGAACATGCGCAACCTCTCGATCATCAACCTCGACGAGAACCGAATCACCGAAATTGGCAGGTGAGTTAATCTCCGGTCGAATGTCCCCGGTTACTGCTGATGTGCAACCAATCCCATTAAGAGCTTAAGACCGATTTAATGCCTTTAGAAGCGATTGACCTTAGAACCGATTTTAAGGCCGGTATCGTTCAGGCGTACTTGACGCGAGCTCCACTGGGACTTCACTTATTCCAACGCATCTGAGACTGTTTGATTAACGATGATACCTTCGGCTTAGTTTACTGGTTCGCCCAAGCTCCACCCTGAGGCGCACTGCGTCGGATCATGTGTATCAGAGCGTGCAATCCTATCTGGCAGGACTAATATTTGATTGGGGGACGGCAATTCGGTTCATTGGCCGTATTTTGCTGCGCACCAGTAGTACTTTCACTGACAGTAATATTTTATAACATATTTTAATTGGCTTAAATCAAATGCACGGAGCTGCGAGTGATATTTGATTAACAGGAGAAATTCAAATAGGATCTTCAAAAACGAAGTAAATGGTTCTTTCACGTCTAGCGTGTTCAGTATATAATTATTAATTCTCCCCAAATTAATATGAATTTCGAAAGGTTTCAAGTGCAAATTGGTATATCACTTAGCATTCTTTTATAAATTAAATCCAACTGCACCTGTCAAGCTAGTTATCTCTTGCATTCATTTCAGCTAATGGATTACTAAAGTTGGATGTATTAGTCGAGCTCAAAGGGAATTCGTATTAACTGTTTTCTGATTTATGAGCGGCGCTCCCGTCGCCTGTTATAGTTGTTTGTAACAGCTCGTTAACGCTTTCCGCTAAATTAATCACGAATGACGTCTTCCGATAGCAAAGTGCTCGCTAGGTAAATGCTTGATAGCCGCGCATTTATTACCTCGCGCACCTTGGTGGTCGTTACATAATGCGCGGATTGTTAGCTATACATATTAACTGAGTGATGCTCCCAACGTTATGGCGCAAAACGACTCGGCCGAGTTTACGAGCGCGAAAGCACCATTTAGCATTCTTACTGTACAGGCTGATTATACTTTGCCTTGAAAACCGCGAGTATATATATGTTTCCATGCCAACTTCTGAGAAATAACACAGATTTCTTTGGACTCGAAATTTGTTTTGCTTTTTAATTTCAAAATAGAAAAGGTAGTTCTTCTTTTCCTAAAATTTTGAAGTCTGAATGAATTTATGAGTAACACGTGTATAAATGACGACTCGAAAACCGCACTTGTTGCAACGATCATTAATAAAAACCCGAAATGCGACATTTTGATAGACAATGCATATTGTTTAAAGTACATACAATGCGCATGTAATACATTATAGCTCATTCCAAGGCGAACTCATCACAATCTACAGGACGATACACTCTTGCCGAGCTCTTGCCCGGGTGCTTGCAGCGGCAGCCATTGTAATTCGAAATGACTCGTTCAATTAGAGCCCCCTGCCAAGTTGGGCTTAGTGTGTCAGTAAACTGAAATTGTCTTCTTGCCAGGGAGAGAGAGGTGAACAGAGAAAGAGAGAGAGGGAGAGTCCTCCCCCAGTCAGTGCGCCCACTTTATGAGGAATACTTGGACATAAATTACCGGGGAATTTCACGAGTTTAAGACAGCCGGGGAAATTACAATGCGAAGTACTGGCGTGCGCTCGCACAGAGGGAGAAGCGGCTCGAGTAGTTTCGGAATGTCTTAACTAAACCGTTTAAATACACCGCACGCGTGACGAATATCCAGCCTGGTCCTCCCTCCACCTTTTAACCCTCTTCTAGTTAACCCTGCCAAATGAATAAGAGGACCCACTTGCCGTGAACTCGACTCGAGACTAGTTGAAAAATGCCTACCGTGCTCTAACTTTTAGCTATAATTAGTTGTGGATTGCACCTTGTCGCCTTTGAGTAATTAACTGTCGCGAATGAGTGAGCGGATCTACCATTTGCAGAGTTAGTTTCTAGTGCTTCTTTGAACATTGTCAGTTTTAAAGCTGTAACTGTCAAATTCGCAAGTATTCTGATGGTAACTGCATAATTCGATAGTTCGGATACCCAAACTAAAATTCCGCAGAAAATCACCGGTTCAAAATTCAAATCCCCTCGATGTAACGCAAGAAGACTCCGCGATCAAACGCAAACCTTTCCCGAAACAAGTACCGCGCCAGCTGGCGGAGGCACCGGATCCCATGGAGTGAGAGACGCAGCGATTAACAGTGACATAATATTTCGCTTAAATAATTGCGGCGCGATCTACCGTGGCGGTCGGGGGCTTGTGTTCCTGCGGGCATAAACCGAACAGACAATTATATGCTCGCTCACGCTCTCTCCCCCCGCGCCCCGCGCAAAACAGCGCGGCGACGCGCTCGCGATTACCGCAAAATTCCCGCGGCCCCGCGGGCGAATTGTTTATGCGCCTCGGAACCGCGCTTTCGGGGGCGTCGGCGGGGGCGGGCTCGACGGAAAATAATTCGCTGGCGGAATGACGGGCGGAATTCGACCGAGTGACACCGGAGCGAATTAATGCATCGCGCTGCGCTGACGTGCTGCGAGGACACTTGTAACTTGCAAGTTGTAGTATGGTGGATTTGTCACTGGAGTCGTATCTCGGTGTGGCATCGAAGCTCGAGTTGGGCGGTTCGCGTTTCCTTGAATTTGAAAGCTCCTTATCGTGGTGACTCTTCCACCGGCATTTTCACGCTTCCGATCCTGCAGAATGTAATCTGATTAATGCGAATTCGCCATCTGTAAATCTGTGTTGTTTCTGGGAGTAGAGTTGGGTGGTTTGGTGAACCTGCGAATTTGTTAAGTTACGCGTGCTAGAAGCGTCGGGAAGTCGTCCAATTCGCTGGTCCCTTGTAGAGTAACAGGGTTTAAATTAAATGGGTCTTCTCCTTTACAAACAAATATGTATTCAGTGGTTAAATGTTCGTGTTACATGATCGAGCAAACGGGAAACCTGAAAGCCTGTTAAATAAAACGAGCACAACCCTGGCTTTTAAAATTCATTAATTCCCAGCAGAATTTCGTGCAGTTCGATTACACGTGAAAGCCAATCAAGTTCACGTAGTGCAAGCTGTTTCGAACAACCGGCTTCTACTCGAAAGCCCTAATTCGCGAGGGGCATGTTCCACGCAGCGCTCATTATGAAAAACCTTTTTGTCCTGCTCCATAAAAAAGCGAGAGAGAGAGAGAGAGAGAGAGCTGGTGAACTCGAACGGCTTGCTTGCGCAGTTTAGAAAAAAGAGCGGCGGCGGAGCCTGGCACGCGGGCGATAACGAATTTTCCCGGTAACTGTCTCGTAAAAGCATGAGCTTTTTACGATCAGATTTAGCGGCGCTCGCAGGGCTCGCCAGGGCGTATCTCCGCTTACGGGGCGCTTCGGCCCAATTCGTTTTGGGAAACAGTGCGCGCGGCCAATGGCGTTTCAATTAGAGGCGATAAATATTTTCGGCGATCGCCGCCGGGGCGGGGGCAGTTAACCAGGTTGAAATTCTCAAGTGATAGTGATGGCAATTCAATTTGGCCGGCACACGAGTACGTTGAACTTCCTGGGCTCGCCGCCATTAACACGGTGATAAAGCACGCTTCCACCTTCCGCCCGTTGGAATTTCTTCGATGAAGCTTTCCCCAGTGATTCTCGTGCGGCGTCACGTTGTCGATATAGTCGATGATATAGAACCTGCGAGACTTTCTTTTCAACGATATGTCATGTTGATTTATTTTTGTCAAGTTTGGTTCTGCCCAAAGTTGTAAATCTTGGGCTCGAAAACTAGTCGAACGATTTTGATAAAGTGGGCGCAAATGATTTCAACTCGGACTTTGGACATTACTAGATTGATTTCTATGATCCAATAATCTACTAATAATGAAATGAATATTAATCGAGGGAGGTTTAGTCCTGCGGGTATTATTATTTTAGATTTTATGATCTCTATCGGGAGAAGCGTAAGATTTATCGATGAGATTAAATTGATGAGTATCGGGTGAGCGTAGCCTGCGATATAATCGACTCTGTTGGCCAAGATTGGGCCAACACCTCCGGCGTCCTCCCATTTATTCGGGCGCGGCAGCTGCCCCTACAGGAGCCAGTACACGATCTACATGGGCTTCGCCCCGATTATCTGTGTCGCAGGGACATCTTCGTCAACCTGCCGCTCATGAGGACCCTGCTCTTGAACCACAACAACATCAGCATCCTCCACGACAAGGCGTTCAAGCATCTCACGACTCTCCAGCAGCTCGAGCTCTTCGGCAATCAGATCGGCGTCGTGACGCGCGACAGCTTCCACGGGCTCCGCAACCTCGTGCGACTGGACCTCCGCAACAACTTGATCTCAATGATCGGCGATCGCAGCTTCATCGAGATGCCGAGCCTCCAGGAGCTCGAGCTCGACCAGAACGAGATCGAGTACATCTCGGAGAAAGCCCTCGACGGCATGCGGAACCTGCGCAAGCTCCGTCTTAGTGAGAATAAGCTCGTCACCCTTGAGCCTGACTTCCTCGCCGGATCGCCGGCCATCTACTTCCTCGACCTTAGGGACAACGCCCTCAGGACCATGACCTTCGACAACATCAAGCCGATCGTGACCAACCTCTACAACAGCACCAGCCACTTCTACTTGAACGGTGAGTGCAACGCTTTTCTTTGTAATCGAAATTTGCTTTGACTGTCTGACATAACGGAAGCCCACACTTAAGTAGGAGGCGGAAGTGACTCGTATCTGACCGATACGATGATGAGATGTACAATATTGATAGATTAGAGAATCCACTTTCACTTTAGACTTGATGCTATTTTCAAGTATAATAAAAATAAAGCACATGTATGTAGTTCATCGGCGGGCGATTAATCGAAACGGATCTGCGTTCGATTACGCAAATTGCGCTTGAACACATCATAGGGATAACTGTCGGATAATTAAGTCTTTAAGACATTTGAGTGTTTTAACCCAGGTAAGTCTCATGTCGAGTGAGTCATTGGGAGATTAAAACACGTGAGGTCGAGTACTGGCTATGATAGGGTCTGTTTATGAGCCCTGCGTGAATATCATGATTAAAAAAGTTAACGAGGTGTAGAACTCCGCGTGTGCTCATGCATACAACTAATCGTTCAAGAACTAATCTGACTTCTCGTAACGAGTTCCCTTTTCACAACTGCGAATTCGTTATTAGATTTATTAATATTTGCCCGGTAGAGTTGGCTAATATATCACGGAAGAAACTGCCAATTTAAATTTGAATAGTATTTTCCCACAATTTTCATATGCAGTTGATAATTAAGTTCGAAGCGGCGCGATACAATTTGATTGATGAACCGTTAACATGCCAATACAAACGGCACACGTAGCTGATTTATATCCTGCCTTGTAGAGTATTAATCTTTTCCGCTTGCCGGTTACGGGCCTCTTCGTCGAACATGGGCTTCTTTCTATTCATCTCGCGCAGATCATTTGGCGGGACGACGTAACAAATCGATGGTCGAATTGCTGATGCGCGTCCGATCCTTTCAGAGGCAATTTATATGCACTGCTGATAGGATCGCCATCGCCATTAATTGTATCGCCATGAATCCTTCAACTCCGCACGCTCAATTAATGCTCGCGGTAATTGGTGTGGATGAATGAGGGATCAGACGATGCTATCTTGGCCGCGTAATCTTTAATTTGCCGTGTTAAACGAGCTGCCGACCAATTCGTGTGGAAGTTGGGGTCAGCCCCTATTCTTCCCCCGGACGCATGCTGTTATCCTTGTAACTTGTAATCCTCTCTTGTTTGAAAGACTTATCTGCGTTTACCTTCCCGGAGCTCATCGTGTCCGTTTGTTTCGCGAAGCTCCACTCGTCGTGCGTCCGAAAAGATCTCCACTCCTGGCTCTCGACAGGATTATACGTTTACATTAGTTTCCCCGCGAACCTCGGATTATATTAACATGACGCTTGTTACTCTTCTTTGCACTCTGTTTTATTGTTTCCATGCGAGTGACGCTGAAGCAGACATTTTCCACCGCACGCTTTCACGAGACGTTGTTTAGTGGCGAAAGCAGTAACTGCTGGCATGTAATGCACGGAAAAGTTAAAAAAGGTCCTTTGAAAGTGCGCTACGCTTTTACATTCGATTTTGACGTCTACTCGTACATTTAGGTGGCGAATTACTTTCAGCCCGGCGCATGGCAAATCGATTCCGTTGGCAGGGTTTGCGCGTGGATAGGGCCGAGATTTTTGCAAAATACATCCGAATTCCCCTGGAGTTTTCTATTCAAATATTTGCTACTCGTAATTTAGTGGCAAATACCGATACACCAATGCGCACGCGCGCTAATATTGGTCGCAGGATTTTTTCGGTGGGATAAAAGTATCGTATTTCTCTCGAATCGCGTTGCGAATACAATAGTCTATACAAGTCTTGGAAAATATGAACGGATATTATTTGAAAAAGTCTGTTTATCGATTCTGCTACTTTGTTATGATGCCAATATTTCCACTTCGTTGGTAACGATTTTTCGAGGACTTTTCTGGATAGGTAAATATTTCAACCTTGTTGAAAGATGCATTTTCAATATATTTCAACAACGAGGAGCGTCGGTATTTATAGTTATTGTCTATAAAAAATGCTTGGTTTTATCGAAAAGTAGTTGTTCCGTTTCAAATATGTGCATTGATTCTAGTCAGATTGTTTAATTGCATCGAGGCTTGAGTAAATAAAATGATGTTGTCAGGCTCGTAAGGGAAACGTTCACTGACGCTTTTCCTTACAGGATTTTCCAAACAAGCCAATTTATCCGTTGAGTCGACGAAGTCCCTAAGTTCCGAGGTGCCGAGACTGTTAAGGCGAAACTTGTGCTTATTTATGAAGGAGCCTGCAGCTCATCTCAGTACAGTCTCTTCAGATCGACTCGATCCTTTGTCGCCGTATCAAAGGGAAGTCCGAGCTCCATCGGGTGCGTTGTCTATTTGCCGTGGGGACTCCGTGGAACTTCTTTTGTCGAGCGGGAGTTCGTGCTCGCGTCGGATTCTCTCGCTTTTGAGGGACGCCGGCTGCTGCTTTCCGTGTCGTTCCTAGAACTCCTCGAAACTCAGCCGGTCAGTCTCGACAATCTCGGCAGACAATCGGACACCGGCAGCACTAACGTTGCGAAATCGAGCAAGTTGCAGCATCGGCCGTCAAGCATTTCTTCCTCGATGACACGTCCGGCGAGCCTGCAGTTAATAGGAGTTGAGCGCTGACTAGCGACACAGCGAAAAGTTGACGGACTTGCTCTAAGTTTTGGTCTTTTGAGAGCTGTTGTCTTCAATTCATAGGATTTATTGCTGTTTAGCCTGATCCTAATTTTTGGAAAAATTACACCTCAAATGTTGCATTTCATTATGTACTTTAAATTTCTGAATTCATTGTGTGCCAAGAAATAAGTGAGTTAATCCAGTCGGTCGGGATTAATCTTACACTAGAACCTGTGGAAAACACAATTTTCAGTTGTAATTAAACCACGTGCTTTATTGGCAGTTTACCAAGCAAGATATGGAATTACTCACTTAACCTGAGCGGGGAAGCATCGTACGCGTAAATACTGAGACACGATAATTACAAATCGATCTTGTTAGAGTAAACAAACTGGCAAGTTACAGAGTGCCGTCCTTTTGTCCTGTTTGGTATCGGCGACGCTCAGTGCACGCGCGAAATCAATACTGACATTTGATCGCAGTATTAACATAATCCCTGTGTGCCGCTTTGAACCCCGTTAATTAGTCATTGGCTGGTCTGTAAATGCACATTATGTACCACTGCCGCTGCTATCTGCCAAATGTATTACCGAGCCTCTTGACGCGGAACACTAAAGGATTAATCCCCAAGCGCTGGCTTGGCATCCTGAATAAATCGGAGCGTAATCCACCCAGACGGATTTCGATTTCAATATAACTGCGCCGGCCTTTTTTCTATTCAATGCAATCAAAAGCCTCTTTCATACTGACGTGTTTTAAATTATAAAGCGGAGATTATTAACGTAACGGAAATAGCTTGCTTTGATTTCTTTCCGGCAATTGTCAATATATTTTGAATTGTTGGCTTTCTCTCATATTTTATTAATATCTGCCCAATTTCTAAGTGACTTTTACTCTACTACAGGTTTAGTTACATAAACCGAAGAGATCTTCATTACAAAGCATCGCATTGAATACTTTACTTAAACGCGAAATAAAAATGTAAAATATGCTTTTATCCTGATAATAATAATAATAATATCTTGTGGTGCTGAATTTTTTAAGCGATTACCTATAATAACAAGTGATCCGACGTTGGCATTACAGTGTAAATGGATCCGGCCAATTACGATAGTTTTGGGGAGCAGCTAGTGCCCGTCGGAAGTATACCAGGCGAGCGACTATAAGAGAGCTCCATAACAAGAGGCAACGGAACGTAAAAAGCTTGCCGGCGCTTAATGATAAAGCCGGCGATTTTCAGGCGCGACGGTGGGCTATAATTAACGAACTCTCTTTCGTGAAGAAAAGGCTGGGAGGCGAGTGAAAGAGGGGTTTGAGTTGCTAAATAGCGTGTCAAGCTGCCAGGGTGGACGAGAGCTTTTCTCCGTCCTAGGTTTAAAGGGTCGAGGGCAAGCCTCCTGCTTTTATCTCATTTGCTTGTTTACATTAGCCGATTGTTACGCAAATCATCGCTTCGAGACGCGCCTTTGTCGCGCGACCGAGTCACGGATGTTACTTTGCGTTTGCCCCATGGCATCCATTTGCGCCGCGACGCGACGCACCCCGGATACCCGTGAAGGATGCGGCCATTAGCACCGCTTGCCGCAAGCACTTTTTAGTCCGAGCGGACTTTAAAGAATAGGCACGTTAGGGCGCGTAAACAAATCTAGCTAAGGTTGTTCTAGTGTGAAAGCTAACAAATTGGTGGTTGAAATACGAAGCCTGTTGAAATGACCGATTCCGAATTTATTCTAATTCGACTCTGCAGAAATTCTCAAACTGTTCTTCATTTGTTACGCGCGAACATGCGATAGCAACGACAGCTGTTCCAGCGTTATTAGGACATTTCATATCAAATACTTTTTCATATGTTCACCCAAAAGTAAACACTGCGTATATTTATCGTTTAAAAGTAAGCTTTTATTTATATTCTGCAACAATGTTTCTATGCATATCTTTAAAACCAACGAGTGACCGTCAAAGACGCTCCACGTCTACGCCCGTCGCCTGCTAATCATTCTCATACAGAGACGCAAATAGTAAACACGGCGTGGCTATGCATGAGAATGAGTTTCGCAGAGTCCGGTGCGCCGCACTAGCCCGAGGAAGACTCGCCATGCATGTCGTTGTAAATTGAAAAGGGGAACTCGGGAATAAGGTGGGTAAGCGACGCAATCGTGTAATGGGCTTTCCAAGCTTTCAGCATTGAGTGCGCTTGAATTTGTATACATAATCCATCTAACGGTCGCGCCGGTCCGCCTTTTCCTCGCAGTGCGAAAGTTGCAGAACTCACGGGCGGCGTTCGAAAATATTTTTGCGATCGAGCGGGTCGAGTATTAAACAAACGGGAGGCAGCGCATCGAGAAACAGAGTGGTGGGTCGGCGCGCGCCACAGGTGGCACGCCAGGACTACCTTCAATATTTAAACTCGATATATTTCCTTCCCCTCGGAATATCCTATGACCTCTGTTGCGCCTCGGAAAGCGTATTTGAAATTGGCGAGCCCGCCGAATCGCTCGACTCTCGGATACTGATTGACAGCGGCATTTTATTGGAGGAAGTGGATTTCGATGTAATAAAAATTGGACCATTTTTTCGAATGAGTCATTCGTATTACTCGTAAAACTTCCGATACGAGGCACATGAACGTATTCCATTTCCTGCAATTGCAGAAATACATTTGTTCGAATATTTTCTTTGTCGTATTATTCGAGTAATGAATTTCGAATATTAAGGCAAACTAACAAAACAATAATAAATGATTAGAAATAAATTCATTTGGGAAATCATATGCTTTTCGAGGTTTTATAAATACTCCTTCAACTTCCATATTTGACTGTTTATTTAATTATATTAGTTATTAATTATATCAGTGCAATTAATTACCAATTAAACGAAAGCTTTCACCATTTATAATGTAAAATCTGACCACAAGATTAAACCAAGCAATTAACTCGCATATTCAGCGCCAACAATTGTCCATATAAAGAAGTTCGGAGGAACACAATAGGCTTCATATTTCACAGCATCGAACGGAAACAGAATTTTTAAATGAACGAGACTGGACTCGCATTCGAGATGAATGCGACCGGTCAGTATAACTGCAGCTTAGGTTCCCGACGCGTTAATCCGTTATTCCGAGATTTATAATCCGGGTGCTCGACGATAGAGCATGCAGCAGCGACTGGATACAGGGCGCGCTCACCCGCCGCCCTGAAAAATGCACGGCCATTAATCCGCGAAACTGCGGGGTTTACTCATTAGCTACATGTATATCGAGCAGAACGTGTAGAATACTTTTAAGCCTGCAATTCGACCCTACGTCCGAAGCGAAATGAAATTGTTCCATTGCATATAAATACCATATCGGCAAATCGATATTTAACACGCACGTTCCTGTTACACATTTCGGTACTTTAACACTTTGCGTGGCCAACTTACGGATTTTAACTGTTTGCACTAAAATTTCGCATAATTGCCCTGCGGATGGTTACCGAATTCGGCCAATTTTGTACCCACATATTTAATCCAGAATATTTAATCCAAAAGCGATAAGAATTTTTCGGTGAACCCGACAAAGCGGGTAAATAAGAAACGTCTATCAGGGGAAATACGTGCAGTCTATTAATGGACAGGAAACCGTAACCTGCTCCAGTTTACCTCTCTTCAAAGTACATAGTCAGTATACTACTTGCAGTCTCTGAGGTCACACAGAAGCCTGATTTATTTATCGCATGACGATGGAATGGAAAGTGCTCGATTCACTGCTTAAGATTCTCCGGGTGTGAAAGAACTCGGAGGGCGGCCCTCATTACCAATGCCATTCGTGTACTCCCTCTTACTCGGCAGCACCTTGCTCGCTAAAAGAGATCGCAGATAGCGCGCCGCGCAAAAGCCTTTAACACGCAGTCCGCGCCAATCGATCAAATACGTCTCGTCTCGCCACACGTCTTAATCGTTTATCTTTAACAGGATTACAAATCCCCGGGCGGATTCCACATCTTATCGAATGCAATCTATGTACATCACGGCATTTTCCGAGCAAGTCCACCGAACAATTCACGAATTAACGATTATTTGACATTTTCAAGAGAGAAAAATTATTTTTCATAACCCAAATTCCCTGTCTTTAACAAGATTATCGGTAATTTCTGTCAGATTACTTAATAAGAAATAAATATGCTGCTGGAGTTCCGGCAGCGCTGCTGGTGTTAGGAATATGAATTGCGGACATGTCAAGAATAACAGTAAAAGAGGAATTTCGTATCTGAACGGCTGAACCGATTCACTTGTTTCCTGGGTCATTTAATTCAAAAACCATACAAATCAATAAATGAATACCTTCAGCTTTAACTTAATCAGAAATTAAAGTAAAAATTTCGTGGCGATCGAGAATCGCTATAGTTCTACTACTACTCGACCCGAGACTCTGCCGAGTCTTTGAATAAAATTCCTAGCGCAGCTCCGCTCCATTTTATCGGATACCAGCCACACACACATTGCCTAATTATATAACAGGGTATTACAAAAACCTTATTCCCGCCGGAAGGTCTGCAGCGATCGATGAAACACCGTCTGTGCTTTCTAGTGGGAAGGCGCAAATTGGCAGTGCAGTGACAAGAGAGATGAGCCTGTGTACACTGTGCACATATAATCTGTCCATTGATTAAACTCGGCGTGGGTGGGTGTGTGTTGCTAAATGAGTCGCGTCTCCAAAGTCTCACCCTCGAGCTCACTCAGCCGTGGGCCTCTCAGTCTCTCTTTAGTCTCCGCTCGCATCGAGCAGCACATACTTGCCGGCGCGGGGAGTTCAAGAACCTCGCGTGCCTCTCTTCTCTTTCCCTCTTGTTCTCCCGGGCTCTCTCGAGCCCGCTGTATCAGTGCGCTGTCCTCCCAGTGGTCTTATTGATCTGCGATAGATCTCCCTCGTGTCTGGTGTCGTTCATAAATCCCGACGAGCGCCCTCTCGACCCTCCTTAAGCCTGCTGACTAGCGGGAAAGGTCGGCCGCGCGCTCGGCTTTAACCCCTTAAAGGTTCGATATCGATAGTATCGATGGTACCGTGTAATGGAAGAGTGACCGGGAGCGAGTGTCTCCGTGGAGTTGGACTCGTCGTGGGAAAGTCCCGTCGCTGAGTCTCGATCCTTAATTGAACGAGGATTCCCCCGAGTCGGTGCTCGTTGGGCTAGAAATGTTTTCTAATTTGAGCGGTGCACTTTGCCATTGGTTTGCTTAACCTTTTCAATCTCGGCGGTTTTTTCAGTTTTGCAAGAGGATTTTTAATTGGAAGGCTGAAGAGTATTTGTGGATATTCATAAGACTTGACATATTCTTCTCGAGATTCTAATTAATCTTCAATTCCCAGGAATGTACAAATTATTATAACTCGTTTAATAATAGTTACCTTAACCACAGCGACGAGCGCGCGGCGGTCGCGCTCCCTTAAATCCCCTCTTTACAGTACTTCGAAATTCCCGTGTACTCGGCAAGTCCCAGTCAAACACTGCAACTAACCCGGAACTCATTAACACCGTTCTTAAATTAAACCGCTTGCCGGGAATCCGTCTTACTATCCATTGGGTCGATTACGAAATTTATTCTCCGCAGTTCTGGCCGGCGAGTCTCAAGTCTGAAGCCGACGCTAGAAAAGGGAGAGAGGGAAGGCAGATATTATGGAGCCAAATTGAATCGCGCCAATGAATCTCCAAAGAAAGCATAGCGTTTTAAACGAGCGGAGTTAAGGCGTTCCCGGCAAGCGGCCGCGCGCACACCGGCAAGAGTAATTGCTGGAAATTTATTGCGCCATCCTTCCTAGCGTGCGATGTATCAGGATGTACTACAGCCGCCGCGGTGGCGTATTTTCTTGGGTAATTAATAATAACTGCGAGGCAGTATTTTATTCGGGAATGTCGTCGGCTGTCGACTATCGTGTAAACGGTATTGTCTAGCAGATTTAATAGCGTTTTCCCCTCACTCGATAATTCCCTTTTGCGCAGGCTCATCAACAAATGTTCCCGGCAACTAATGGGCCGCGCTTAATGAAGTGTAAGACCGATTAAGGTTTGGTTCCGAATTTCCAGACGAGTTGGCTTCATGTTTGCGTTACACTTTAACACTCCGGTTTTAACGCAAATAAGCCAAATCAATAGTTACACTGTTTTTTTTTATCGGAAACGGTTTATCGGCCAACAAATTATCTGTTTACGATAAATCGTCCATAAACCATTTTAGCAGAATGCGGTGTGAAATAAAAATTTCACTCGGTTCGATAATTTGATTAAAATTGATGGTTTTCCGTCAACACGTTCATCAACTTCTCCGTCAAACCTTGCGAATTTCTTTAAACAACTCTAGTACGAATTCATACTCTGTGCGCAGAGGTTTCACAATGATTTCTACAACGTGTACCGATCGGCTGAAACCCCATAAACACCGAGGGTTGAACCGCAAGAGTTGACACGTCGAACATCGGCTTTGCCATCGTCAGTTCGCACTATTGGTGATTCCCGGTACGACGCGGCGCTGCGGTCGTTCATGCGCTCTTGGCGCGTTGGTTGTTTTTCCGCGCGAGATAAATCCTCCGCGCGACTCGAGCCACTAATTTATTTCCGATAGACGTGTAATTGCTCGCAACTGCCGACATCCGTCCGTTCCACGGGACATGCTGCGGGGAAGAAACGCGTCGCATTTCGCCGGAGCACCGCGTAAATTCTTGCTGGCTGTATTGGACACTGCCTGGGATTTAACGACTCAACGGGCGCTGCCGGGAATCGGCCTCATTCGCTTCCTAACTCTTTCGCAGCTAATGCTTTTCATGCCAAGCTTCGATTAAGCCCGCGTATAATTAGCTATAAAGTAATTACGAATTCCTGGTATTTATGAAATATGTCGAAGTAAAATTAGCGAATTTTATCGAGCGGATATTTATTGCTAATTTGTGCAAGTACGAATATCTTTCGGTTTCGGAATAAATCAACCTTGCACGTATTTTTACTTTGAAATTTACATGTTTAATAAGAATTATAAAGTTCAAATGGAAACATCGCTGACCGGTGAAGAGGAAAGCCGCATTTTGCGTCTTTATTCGCAGTTAAAAATACCAAGCACGGAAAGCCGATAGTCGAAATGAACTGAACGGCAATGGACAAGTGTGTAGCACGGGAGACAGCCGGAACGTGACACAGATCACTTCAACAAAGCCCGAAATCACTTTACGGCGAGTATTAACAAGATAATTCAATGACACAAAACAAACCGACGAAACGCCCGTCGCGTTGGTTCGTTAGACTCGTGTCGGCTGTCGCGCGTTTCCGAGAATGGAAAAATCAGGTCGCGTGTCAGAGTTCCCGAAATTTTTCCTAGGCGAACCCTCGCTGCTCGCTTGCGAAGTGGACCAGTTTTAATTATTAGGCCCAGTCGCATGATTAAAATAATAATGAACATCGGAAAGTTCGAAGGTAATTAAACTAGTGAGCCATTAAAAAATACTCAATCCGTCGAATTTCCGATTCTAACTTAAAATTTTATCAGCATTGTCGATCCATCTACATTCACCGTGTCAGAATCAGATGAATCAATTGCAGATTCTGGCAATTAGGACTCGCTCAACTGCCAATTGCGAATCAGGTTTCAGCCTTCAATCATAATCTCCCGATCGCCCGGTCTATCCAGCATCCCCGATAATATCGATACAAACAAACCTCTAGAATCGGCTCTCAAAAAGCGCATAACCAACGCTCTTGGTAATCAACGCGGAATAAGGCGATTACCTGCATGAGGATTGAATTATTGTACGGCTGGTGTACCGATTCCAGGGAAAGCTGGCGCATTATGTAAATCCGGCGGGCTGCCCTGCTGAAAGTAGCCAGTCACATGGCCCGCAAATCGATCCATCAGTCGAGCTGAATGCACCGACCAACTCCTCTCTCTCTCTCTCTGGGTGTATGTGTGTGCGGCGTTTCAAGCCGCGCATATATCGATAAATCCCGCGAACACTGCGGCCGGAGCGCGTAATCCGGCTAGTTAGCGGCGTGAATAACTTGCGTATAAGTTGCAATGTCCGCGGCGCCCCCTTAACTCCGAGGCTGACGGCGCCCTGTAACGGAGAACTCGTGTAACTCACGTGGTACCGGCACCGCACTCGTAACAAGTGCCGCGTGTTCCCGATGGCGATTACAACTCTGCCCCTCGAGTAACACGTAACACGTAACCTATCTCCACCGCGGAATTATGCGCTTTCGGCATGCACCGCTGCGCGCACATTTGCCCCGCCGCTCAGAGTCGAAACCCTTTAGCGTATATCAATTGGAGTTTTAGCTGGAAAGCGCAGGTTGTTCGGAAAAATAGTCTGTAGGGTGGAAAGATTGATATGCTTTTGCGCCAGTATCCAGGATATGTTGGTTTCATTTTTTATATTAAGCAGGTTTAAAGTATGCGCTTTGCATTAATAATAAACCAAAACTAGATAAAGTCGATCTAAAGTTTCTTATTCCTAGTTAGTGTGATTATTAATTCTCTCCACTGCATCAATAATCCCTTATATAACTCTTTCGTTAAATAGTTATTACACTTCAACAATAAAACAAAAATCAATAACGGTAATACAACGGTTTCCATAATCCGCCCTTTTTGAAGTCCACCGTCCAATTATTTGCAAGGAAGAGGGCCAGTTATTCACGGCCTCTTAAGCATCCACCGCCGAATCGGTCAGCCTCCCACACTGGATCGAGGCTTAATCCGCCTATAAATCACCCGAGGTTCATCAGTCTGTGCAACGAGAGTAGCGCGTGCACGCCACGCTTTTAAAGAGAGGGTCTAGCACTGCAGGGCCACGTGCAGTCTCACGAGATGTCTTGTTAAGCGAGCGAGCAGAACCCTTTGGCCCTTGGAGGCGAGCAGACGTCAACGAACAGCCCCTTTCGAACCACCTATGGGATTACACACGAACGGCAGCCTCTCCCCGCTTCCGCGTCTCTTCGATGTGTGCTGCGCAAGTGCACTCGAATCCTCGAACAAAAGGGCTCGAGGAAGTGTCAGGAGCGACGCGTTAATGAGGCTTCGTTTCACTTTACGAGAAGACTCGCGCGATGCCCTCGCCTTCATTATTGCACTGCTAAAGGATTTTTCGGGGCCGGGGACAGTCCGAAATGCATTCGGGTGCCGCAAACCCCCGAAAGGATCCAGTCGCGCTTTTTGCCTCGGCCGGCGCGCGGTGAGAACGCGGCTTGAGGGGTGTGGTGGAGCGTCCAAATAAAATATCAAGGGGCGGAGAGATGTTGGGAGAGAGGCAGCGAGGTAGATGAGTTCGTTTTCGTTTGTAGTAGTGCACGCCACGTAAAGGCGTGTCGAGAGCTTGAGAGGCTGCTCGGAATTTATCGTGTGAAATCGACTCCTCGCCGGTTTTCCGCCACGGCGAAACTCGCCCTCGTTGTTTTTCGAGGAAGCGAAATGATTTAATTGTAATTATCAATAGCACTGTTCTAATGTAATTAAATCTAACAATTAATTGAACGAGGTAATGCTTTTTAAATTGAAGTATCAGTATGCCTAAGAAATAAAGTAGAACTCCTTCAGTTCCGTAAGGATCTATTCTTCGCTTTTCCCAACGGAGCCAGCGGGAAAAGATTTCCTTAAATGTAGAACTAAGACTTCCGACCTTTAGGTAGTACGACTATAATACCCCATGACTATCAAAGGGCGGGTTGGCTCGAGGATCCTTGCACAATTCCAGGTAATTACTATCCATCTAAAATAAAGACAGTAAAAGTGGCGGATTCGAGGAAACTGGATAGTCGACGCCACTCGGTAATAATAGAGACAGAGGGTGCGCGATTGTGTTGATCGTAAAGCAGGGAGAAATGAAATCGCAGAGTCTACCGGGCGCGGGGTGGCTTCCGGCGGGCGTAGATAACGCCTTAGACCATCTGATATATCTGTCGTCACCATTAGCGCCCGGCCCGGGGTAATTCCTCAGACTCTCCGCGCCACTGGAGAGCTTTGCCCGGCTTTATTTCACGTGCGAGTGAAGGCGGCCTCTCCCGCGTCTTCACACCGACACGCGCACTCGCGCGCCGCGAGCGCTCGAGCGCTAAATCTGCCGTTTCACGCCGTGACCGCTCGCGGCGACGCGGAAATGAAAAATCAAGGTTCGGCGCTGGCGGAACGGATAGGTTGTTGGAATATTCGGAAATCGAGGCACCGGATCTCTTGAAGCACACTCTTTTCGGGTCGTGGAATGCGTTGGCTTGTCGGATGAAACTGGATGAGTCTGACTTTTTAATGAAATCTACAGTAATTAGAGGATAATCAGAAAAGATATTCATTTTTAGATATGATTATTTAATTTATTGTTTGTATCCGAATATTTTTCAAATTTGTAAGAGTAAATACATTTGTTGGCCATAATATCGAGGGTAAGGACATTTAGATAGCAGTTCCATTGAAATTCACCGAGGATTACAGGACTCGAAGAGAGGAAAACTCCGGCGGCGCATAAGAAAAATTTGGGGTGAAACGGTGCGCTTGAATGAAAGGTTTTCCGGCGGTGTCATTCGCGTGACTGCCGGGCAACTCTCTCCCAAGGGGAGTGCGTCGTTCCAATGCAGAAAATACTATTTCAAGCCGCCCGAGGAAAGAACCGCCGCTGGATTTACGAGTGGTCCGTAAGATTGAGGACTCGAAAAATAGAATTAAAGTTTGAGCGGGCGGATTTCGCCTTGGCGCGAGTTAATACTTTCCTCTTTACGACTGGCGTGTCGTGGTGAGCGCGTACATGCACGAGTGTACACAAATACGTGGGAGCAGTGGCACGTAAATACATAGAGAAGTACACAATGAGAGTCGAGTGAATGAGCCTGGAGAGAGGCGAATCGCCGAGTGGACCAGGGAGAAAGTCATACTCGTTGAAAGATGTACAGGGTCGCTCAAAAATCCCTACTCTTACGTCTAATACCAGTCTTTAAATTCCTTAGAGACAATTTTTAATATTATTTGCTTATTCTCATATCTGCAATCTAAAATTGACATTCACTTATATTAATTTTCAATTAATAACAATTGAAAAATCATAAGTGCGCGGAGAGTAAGTTTAGCACTGTAGACTCGAGTCACCCCGTACATACATATGTGGAAGGAACGAAGGGGCGGCGTAGAGAGCGAGCGGAGAATGATCTCTGTGGTGGATTTTACGTGCAAAGGGGTTGCCATACTCGACCAGAGTACATAGCGTATGTGCGCGAGTGTGAGGGACAGCAGGGAGGAGGCCGGCACGCGTGAGCCAGCCGGCAGATAGAGAGGGACTGCTCTCCTGATCCCCATCCAGCGTAAAGTCAGATTTTATTGCGGCCACATATGCGAAGTGTGATTGAACCCAGTAAAGACTCCAACCCGGCCCGGAGTCCATCATTTCCCTCGGCATGGCCGCATTTCGTGGGAGCCCTCGCCGCAAATGTGAGACAGGCCGACTAGCCTCTTTCCACTGACGAGTATGTAATGGTTCCATCAGTACGTGCTTCATCCACCGGAATTTCGGCATCAAGATCACAGTTTCCACTTTGCTGCGATCAATTTAACTCTTCTCTGTCAATTAAAATGAAAGACCTTTGGGGAAGTTCTATCTTTTGATAAATAAAAGTACTTCTATTGGTGATAGAAAAAAGATAGAAGAATATATATTTAGTGTTTTAGGAAATTTAATATAGTAAAACAATATTTTGCCTAAATTCACTTTTGAGATACTTTTGCGCGCACAAAGAAGCTTGTTTGAGAAGTTCGTAAGTGATTTCCCCGAAAAAGAGGGTTTCGTTTTAAGACGAGGGGGCAGAATGCCGGCCGAAAGTGATCGACTCGACGTTTTACAGGGCGTCCGGCATACTACAATCCCGGTAATTGATTTTCGAACTTCCGAGCAAGTTCCTCGTGCATCACTTAACGCGCTACTCTGCCGCGTCCATTTCCACAGGTTAGCTTAAATGTAATCGAAGGAGGAGGCTATTAAAAGGAAGAGAAGAGGCCGTCACGATCCTTTTTACCACCATGGAAAAAGTTTGTTCGTTTCGCGAGGGGCTTCCTTCCGCTGTTTCGGTCAAAGGTGCCTCTCTCTGGCTGGCTACCGGCCGATTGACTCAAATGAAAACTCGCTTATTTCTATCTACAGTTTTTAGCCGCCGTCGCGCCGGGTTTTCCCCGAGTCTGGCTGGTGTGGAAGAAAAAAAAGCTTGGACCGTTCGACCACAAAGAAGCTTTGGGAGCGTTGAATTGATCGTTAAAGCGTGCGCCGTTTGCTGGATTACTTGCAATCAGTTCTGCATTACCGGGATTGACTGTGATTTATGGCAGGCCACCATTGAGCCCGATTTTTCAAAAGAATCTGCGAGTACGGCCATTCCTCCGCCGAAGAATGGCCCGCCGCTTTCCGAGCAACGGGAGAGCATTCGCTGCCCCCCATAAAATGTCACAAACAGAGGGGGGAAACCCCAATGAAAGTAAATACGATTTTCATGGAACTTCGATATCTTTAATATTAGTAATAGTGTGAATAGTATAATCACTGGTGGGAAGTTCCACAAATCTAAACTCCTTGTTTTCAAGTGAAAGATACTTTCGAAAATATAATCTCATTCCTTTGTGTTTACTATTCAAACATAAATCAATATAATTAAAAAGCTACATTTGCATAAACATCCTCTTTGGTGAATACACAATCATTAACCGGCACGGAGGTCAAAGTGCTTCTTCGTCCACTCCTTTTTCCTCCGGTAAGCTCCACCGACTTGCAATCCATTGCACTTCCGCTCCACATTTAACCTGGCGTGGCCAGTAGGATTTAAACTGCCGCTACTTGTCCGAGTAGCCACAAAGTCGGCGTCGAGATGGCTTTCGCCAAGAAAGCCGCAATTAAGACCTCGCGAGGGGCACAGTGAGCTGCATGGGTTTTGTCACGTTAATGCAGGAACGACGACAGCCTAATGCTGGGTTGGTATGGATAGCAGCGTTGCTCGAGCTTCCCGAGCCCCGAATAAATTCTCGTGGTGCTGGGGATACCCTGAGAATACATTCTAGGGATCGCCAGCTTAAGAATGAGTAGTTGAATGTTATTGTTGCGTGAAATTTGACGGGCCATTCTGTATATTCATATTTTTGCATATTATTTTATTCACTTTTTTTTTAATGGCCGAATTTCTTAATACTATTTATTCAAGTAAATTCACTTGATTATATTTTTCTGATCGATTAAGTAGTTGGTAGATTCCGGAAATTAGTAGATGTGTCTCAAAAGCCTTAAATTACATGAAAGCATTATGAAATATGCTAAATTTTATCATATGCAATGTGGTCATAACCTTCTTGCGAAAGTAAGAAAAAAGTTATTGGACGTGTAGCGAAATAGCTTTAAAATATGAAAGCATTATAAAATAACATCATTTTATCATAAGTAATATGGTCATAGCGTTCTCATGAAAGTGTCGACCTCGTATGAGCCAACCAGTTACTTTCGAGGATCGGCAGCACTTAATTTGCGGAGCCCGAGGAAAGTGCTCCACTACTACTAGCCTCAGGGACTTTTCATCCGGGGCTTAAGTGTATGCTCACTGCGCACTAGGGCGAGCGTCACGCTGATACCTACGTGCACACGGACCGAGTCATTACAGGCCGGGACGCTCTGAAATATTGGAGCTTTTACCGGTGACGGCGATGCCATGCCGTACTGCTTGTTTCCCGCGAGAAAAACTCATCGTCTTAATTGTACCTCGCACCCGCCTATCTGCCTGCTCATATACCCCGTTGGCTTCTTTCGCTCTCTCCACCCACATTTTCGGCTGCAGCTACCCCGTCTGCTGACAGCTGGTGGGTTGTTGACCTCGACTCGTGTTTGCAAGTTGGCTGCTAGCACAGCTGGCTGCAGCTTCATCGGGAAACTTTTATGACTAACAACCCACTTTGTGTCTCTTACTAGTTAATTATTAATTATACGGATTGCAAGCTTTTTGACCATTTGTCGATAGTTTTGCATGTAGTTAATATTTCGAGAGCGGATTTTTATACTTAAATCCCATCCTTGCTGTTTAAAAATAAATACTAGGTCCGAATTTAAACTGTATTCCGAATGAATTGTTACACATTTAGGTGCCACACATTGTGGTTATTCTATGTTGAAACATATAAAAGAGTCGCGCAAGTTGCGGGCCACCGAGGTTTTGTGGCTCTTGTTAATCTGCAGCGAAACCCGTCGATAATTCGCAATGGGCGAGCGCACACTGCCACAGGTATTTGCGCGACCCGTTCCATGCACGAAGTGGTTCAAACGATCAACTTGAGAGGCTAAACACACGATTAATTAGTTACAATGTTGATGCGGCGCGTGCGAACTGCGGCCGACATTGTTACCTAATCGCGAACGCTGTTTGTTCATTGGTTGATGGTCACAAGTTTATATAATTTTGTCACATTTCACGTATATTTGTAGATTATTTATAAACAATCCTTTTATTATGCAATTCCTTTTTTATCGGTTAACATATTGTGTTGTGTGTGACTCTCTTTCGGTTAATTAGGTCTTCCAAATCTAGTCTATTTCAAATTTCAGTGTCCGCAATGTAACCAGAGCCACATTTTTAATAATATGATTTAACAATACGCTTCCGATACTTCGCGAAACAATTTTCGGAGGGAATTTTCGAGTGTAACAAGAAACTTCACTACGAATTACACGAGCGCAAATCACAGGCTCGGAAGACAACGAATAAAAAATGATTTAACCCGGGGAAAGCGGACGGTTTGGCGAGGATCGAGTGTAATCAGTATCGTTTTAGTTCGTTTGAAATGTTTAATTAAAAGGCGACTCGCCTCGTGTTTCACCCCCCGCGATTCATCAGTATTTCAATGGCCCGTTAATTTGGAGTGATGGGAAGCAGAGTCGGGCGTTCGGGCGCTTGTCACGGCTGAACGGCGAAGCATTATTTTCACTGGGGAGGAAGGGAGGAATTTTTTCCGCCGAGCCGCGGATAGCGGCGACTGGGTCAAATGAATTATTGCGGACGTCCGGGAGACATTATCAAAACGTATGGCTGAAGTGTGGGGAAGTAATGAAAGAAGTGCGGCTTTATCTATCAAAAAAGGCCGCCGGTTATTTTCGCCAAGTTATATTCATCCATATTACGCGTGAAGACCGAGACTTTCCTCGGTTAGTAATTCAAACTAACGACTCTTGAGAGTTTTGCAGATGATACATTATTTTTTTTTTGTAATGAGATAATAGCTCAAGGGAAGTGCAACTGCGTGTGATTGTACCAGGACCATTCAATTCTTTCAAACTCAGAATCGGTAAACAATATTGTTATGATTTATTCCAAAAATCCACTAGATTCCTTATTTTATTAGGCAATTTCACATGACCTCACTCGCTCCCGCATTTTTCTCCGGTAATGAATTACCAAAGCTATAACTCGCGCAGGCACGTCCGCCCGCCTTCGTAAAACAGTTGGAAGTTTTGCAGCTGGATTTTGGAAAGGTTCCCGATAAATCGGAGTTCGCGCGAGCGACCTTTTTGGGAAGAATGAAGAGCGACAGGTATCGCTCCTAATCTGCCATCATTTTTGACGATCTGAAATGCCGGAGAACCGCGCGGAGAAACGGGCGTCGATGATAGCCGCGCATTTTATCCGCGATTTTCACGGCGATGCGCATACATATGCACACTGACACGCATGATCGCAGTATTGCCCCGCGAATCCCGATCTCCCTTGTCCGACAGTCCGATGATTTACGATTGGGTAGAAGTGACTGTGCCGGCGAACGAACGGTCGGGAACGATTTGCCTCCTACAGTGACATTGGCATGAAGGACGACTGTGCCGCGGAAAGTTTTTGTCTTTCTATTCTGGACGCGGATCGCTGGTCGATTCTTTTAAGTGGGAATCGCATTAAAGCGAAACGGCGCGGTGAATTAGTAGTTGCGAGCTATAGTTTTGGTTTAAATAATAAATCACTTGCTTCCATGTAATGTGTGGAACGTAATGTGTGGAAATTACAAACACCACTGAACAAAATTTCTGCAGAGAATGTCTTATCTTAACAAAGGACAAAAGAATATACGATTTACTAAACTCTAATATGTATAATAATTATGGCGGTAATGCAGGGAAATGATAGGAATTTTATTAATAGTTTAACTAGTAAAAGAAAGTATAAGAAAACTTGAGGAGAAGGATTGTGAAGACCGGAAAAGTGTAGTTGAACGAATTTTCTTTGGCCGTAAACTAGGGCACAGCTGTAAGTTCGGATTTTCCATTTTACACACAGTATCGGGAGGATGATCAGTACGGTCGTTCGGTGCTTCCCTGGAACAAAGAATGATGGCTGTCGGCTGGAAATGACGGCGTGCCAATAGTGGAGTGCACTCATTCTTCACGCGGGCGCGCAGCTCTGCTTGCTTCCGCGGAAGCATATTCTTTATTTAAATGGGAGCACTGGCTGAAAGCGAGGAATAACGCCGAGGAGTTCCGATAGGTGAATAACCGAATATTTATCTAGCCTCGTCGATCTATTGCCTTTCATGCGCCGATTAATTCTCCATTCGCCATTCGACTGTTGCGAGCAGTTCGAGCGTGGAGAACTCTTCATGGCACACTCAGACCTCGTGCGGGCAAACTCAAGTCGTATTTTTAAATCTTGCACCATCGCAGAGGACACAATAGCTGTGCTTTATCTACGCGTCAGTGAGCATATTTAATTAGTGGTAAAAAAATGGGCATGAATGAATATAGTTCAATATAATTCAAACAAATCTTTTTTAAAATGTCATTGATTAGGTGTTTCTTAATCGAATTTAGTTTAATAATTGTTCCATTCATCCGGACACATTAGGATTATTTCCCAGAAATTTTGTTTTGGAAAAGAAGAGGACCTTTTTCGAGTAATCTTCGAAATCTGGCAATGCGAACCAATATGAACAATCGTAAAATAGGCAAGAAGTCATGCGAGGCTGGAGCTAAAGTCGCCAGACAAAAAAGTAACACAAACTTTTTCCACTGCTAAGATTAATGCTCCTGCGTCTTAAAGTTTTCGAGAGCACTATCGGTGGAACAGATCGATCTTAATGGATAGTGAGAGATAGATCTTTTCGGTAACTTTAAACAGTGTTCCTGTAATATAGCGCGATTACAACCAGAGGAAAGTTTCGGGGGCGGGGGGAAGTCGAGCCATTTATCGCCCTGATTTATCTAGTTACTACAGACTTCCCTACTTTTCATATTTTGGCAACAGTCCATGGAGAAATTAAAGCCAGCCAATCGAAATAATTCAAAGCCTTATCTCGCTGGATCCGAACTTCCCGAAGGTATATCCGTTCCCGAGCTCTGGCAGTTTGAAAATATGATGAATACTGGAGTGTTCACTTTGGGGACTTGCGGCTCCTGAAGTCTGGCTTGACAAACGGTTACGGTGATCTTTTATGGGACCAAATCTCTCGGGGAACGGAAAGTGCCTTGGTTGTCATAGCTTGCAGTGTTTAATTAATTCCAAATCGACCTTTCGATTTGATACAAAATTAATTGCAAGTAGCATTAGAAACGTTCATAGAGACAAACCTATAATTAAATAAGCTTTATAGGCCGACTAGTGACTCGTCAACCCGACGGACATCTATCTTTATCGGGCTGTATCATGTCTGTCAACTGTGTGCAACAGGGATCAGGCAAACTGAGATTTGTCTCGGTGAAAACACTGAAAACGGGAGCACACTGAAGCCCCGCAACTAGAAGCTGAAAGTTGCCAGTTATTATACTTGAATGGAGAGTCCTTCGCGAAGCATGGGGAGATATACGCACTCACCTCTCGGGGTTACCGCGCTCGCTGGCGCTGGTGTCGACTCTCTCTCTCTCTCTCTCCCTTCACGTAGTACTAGCGCAGCCCTTAAATTCCGAGCTGGATTTCCACCGCGGCGGCACTTGGAGCGCCTGGAGAGTTTCCGCATGAGAGTTTCGGCCCAACTTTCGCACGGGGTTAGTGCTTACTGGGGAAATCGAGCAACTTGGCCGCCGCGGCGCGCGCGATAATCGCGCGCGCGCGCTTGCGGCATAACAGCCGGCCGTAGAAGTCTCGCCTCGAGCTTTTTCGAGGGATACATATATATTTGAATACATATTTATACTTGCCGGCATAGAAAGAGTTCGGCTCGCCGATCGGGATTAGTACTTCGTTCGCAGGAAACCGACGCTTTCCGATTCGTTTTTCTCCCGGGTTTTAGGAAGTATGCTTTCCATCCGATGTTTCTGAGTCGAATAAAGCCCGGAGTTTAATCTCGAGCTTTTCCGGCTTTATGAAATAGACAAATCTGCCCTGAAATGTTCATATTCAGTGGAGAGTTCTGGCAAATATCCCATGTTGGCTGCAGTTTCTGATTCCAAGTGTGAAACGCAAATTCGTTGAAAGCGTCGGAAAAGCGCAAACACAACAAGACTACATTGAAGCCAGGAAGCATCGAAACAACGAGTACTAGTTTCAGACATTTATCAATCATACTCAAAATTAGAGTATTAGATATTAATTCAATCAACACATTCAATCATTCTTCTAAAAAAGCACTTAAATAAGTGAAAAAGCTTTTTTTTCCAGGATGTGAGAAAGGCTATAATCCCACATTATTTCTCGAGGTTCGGTTGGCCAACGTCAAGCTATAACAACTATTTGCCGAGAGTCATAAACGATCGCTTACCGAATGGACGGGCGTGCGTAATGATTGGTCGGCGCGGGGAGGCTTTAATGCGTAGATAAATACGGGCCACGAAACCCCTAATAAATCCGATCCGGCCGATCCTCTGTTCGCTCGTTTCCCACCCTCCCCGCCTCGTCAAGCCGTGGGGTTTGCCGGGGGGTGGGGGGTGGGAGCGAGCGGCAACCACTATATTTGCCGTGCTTTCAAGGCTTAATTAACGCCCGGCCGGGCATCGCTGAAATAAATTCCAGCAGACTGTGAGGAGCCTGTTTACCGACTGTCTCAGATCGGCGCCGACACCGCACACTCTCCCAGCCGCCTATATCCTCGCTCGTTAATCGCCTTTAACTCGATGGGTACATTAATTCGCGAAATTAATTCCGCGCACCCCGGAAGTGCTCGGTATTATACAACCACCCTCGCATGCACGCACATATCCTCTCCTAACTGTAATGGAGAGTCGCGTGCGTAAGCTACATTTCCACGGCGGAGCACATCATTTTCGATGCGGCACGTTATAAGTTAATTGGATTCTGAGAAGCGGCCTCTTTGGTTCCTTTGCTTTCGGTTACTGGGATTCGGCGAGTAGTCACCCTACTTAAACGTCGCCGGCGCAATGATTTATCGCGGGATTCAATGTATCGTAGCTGGTAATCTGCGGTGACTAAGCTCAAGGGTGTAAGACACTGGGGTTTATGGTTTATGGTAGTTGAGAAGTCGTAAGAAATGAAGGGGACGTAGTGTTGAAATTAATTTTTATCTACTTGGGGGACAACCTTTATTGTATAATTGATTTTAACAGGCGGTGGATTTCACAGAATGATTTTAACATGTAATTTCCACAGATTCTTCTATAAATGTATGTAAATTCATTAAATTGTGAATCAATAGAAAATTAGGTATGAAGTTTGGAATGCTTTCTAGTAAAAATCTGACTCGCACGGAAAGGTTGATTAAAATGCACTTGCCGCGCGTCACATTTCAGCGAAATCTTTATAGCGAAATCGTGCCAAGAGTTCTCAGATGATTTGTAAGAAATTATACGTTCGCAAGATGCTGCTGAAAAGAAGCGAGCGACTCGTATTTTAATATGCAGTTAAAGTGGCGTATAGCCGAGCAAAAAGTCCCCCGGAGCAAGTACCGAGACATACGTAATGTCGGCGTAATTTCATACCACCAAGTGTGTTCTGCGGAAGAAAGAGAGAAATGGAAAAAGAAAGCCGCCTCGGTACTGCGAAGTCTTTTTTACGGCTGCGCGTAAAACTGCTCGGTGAGTGGAAGTGTAGGATTCTTCCTTATGCAAATTGAATCCTTTCTGATTCCTGGACGCGGCCGGGAGGAACTGCCGTGTAATACCAAAGTCCGGGCACGCACAACGTATTTCACTGTAATAACCAGGGTCCGCCACCTTCAGCCATTCGGAAATTTTACTTTGGCTGGGTTCTTGTTATAGGTACTGTACATGATTTCGAACTGGAAACTATTACAAGTTAAGAATATCAGTCTGAAACTTTATTTTTGAAATTCTATTATTACAAGTTATTCAAGGATGAGTTTATTATAACTTTGGGACTCCAATAAATTTCAAACCAACCCTGAATTCTAACACTTTATAAAAATAACTAAGATATTTATATCTAACAGTAATCATAAATCGAAATTAACAAAAGAACCGTTCAGTAACCACTGGCACTGTCTACCTCGTTCGTTCCTATTCTCAGTGGAAAACTGGAAAGGCAACATATGAATACGTATTGCCCGCACTGTTTGCGCGTCGGAATAATTCGCAGGGAGCGCTCGGAGCTATCGAGGAAATGCGGCCGGGCCGAATGGCTCGACGCTAGTAAAAGGTAAAGCAGTGGACTAGTTTGACAAAATGTAAGCGATGCTCTATCGCGCGAGGGGGCCGAGTGGGTCGCATATGGCAAAAACAGAATTGAACCGCGCGGGGCGCGGCAGTGCGGCGAATCGAACACGAGAAATAACTTTGCATCCATTTCCCGAGGATTTATGCATCCGAAGTGTCTCGTAAAAATTTTCGTTCGATGGCTACGCCGAACCACATCCTCCGCGCGTCCCGTCGCTCTCCCTCGTCCCTCCGGAAACCGAGCTCCACCTCGTTATATGCCGGCGCGGTATTGCCGCTCGCCCGGAAATCTGGCTGCTTGTGTTAACGGCTCTTGTGACAATGCCGCCCCGGCGAGAACGGCTTGTTTCGCGCGGAACGCTCCGTCTGCAAAATCTCCTATGTGCCACTGTGAGCGAAGCGGCGCGCGGGGATTCGGCTTTTTGTCGATTGTCTTGCCGCTGCTCTGCTAATAGTCTTGAGGTTTTTAGCTTGAGTGATTCGAGGCTGGTATTCAGCTTCTTGGAGTTGTAATCTGGTGGCTTAGTGCTTGTTAAGTCTGCGCACTGCGAAGATCGTCGAGAGGGGTTGGATGTGAATTGGAATTGATCGTTGTAGTTGTACGTCATTCGGGTAAGATAGAGTCGTACTAATTGTTGTGTGTATTGATACCTCGCTTTCACCCGCCAAACAATCAAGTTGGTCACTATTATAAAGTATTTCTCAATAACCGGAGTGTCGCCCACACTCAGCGCCAATTAGCGGAGCCAAGAAGTACCTCCGATTTTCTTCCGATTTCCTCCCAAGTTTTTAACGAGCGATTCCTCTGTTACTTCTATTTCTCCGACGCCGTCGATCCACTAAACTTCCATCTTACATTTCTCGCGTCGCTCGATCCGCCGGCTACTTTACTCCCGCGAGTGAATTACACGAAAATAATACTCCAACTTTCTGGGAAAAATGAATATCCCCGAGGTCCGCGTGCGAAAAGCATGGGAGTCCCAACTCGGCCATGCGACTCGTAATCAGCTAGCGCGCGTCAAAAACACCTCATCTAAATACGGGCGAGGCAAGGAGGGGCGTCGTGTACGAAACCGTGTATGTTTCCCGCAGCGAGGACGAGCACGTTGAATGTGTGCAGGAACAGTCAGGGTGTTCCTGGGGGGGGGGAGTCCTTTTTTCCCGGAGAAATCAAATTACGTCCGAGAGACCAGAAGGGCAACCCGACAACAACAACAAGGCCAGCCGAACAACACTGGGTCCGGGAAAGAGGGCGACACTGCCGGGTAGATACGACGCTGTCGTAGCTTTGCGTGTTACCGGCGAGATAATCCTTAAACAAAGCCTGGCCAAAGCGCTCGTGTCTTCCCTGGCCCGGGAAAGGCGAGCATTTACCGTGTTGGTTAATTTTCGCGTTTGAATTATTAATGTTTACCGGCTCGGCGAAGATTTATGAGGTCGTGCGAACGTGGTTTCGTAAAAATACAGGGTAATCCATTCTCAAAGGTTGCCTAAACAGCCGGGCACGAGCCTCCGCGAATGTAGAGAGTATCTTATGTACATACAAGGTGATTAACTTACTTTTTATAATCGCCAGTATAAAGTATACTCTACACATGTATTGTATTTAGGATAATTATCAATATTTTAGCAATTCTAATTATACATGAATATTCCAACCTTTTTGTTTTCAATACTGTATTATTCAATATAATATTATCTGTACAATGCAGCATAATATAATACTGAATACTAATAATACTAATATAATATTGAATATATGCATGATATTCAATTAATTTAATGTCATATGAAATGTATAACATGCAATCAATAGTGTGGAGACATTGATGTATAATTGAAGTTAGTAGAGAAGGTGCAATCATCTTACATACAGCAGTGTGCAGCTGATGAAAGTGATTAAAAGGCAAGTGAATCACCCTGTACATAGGTGCAGCCGCTCGCAACTCTGCCGTAATGGGTCCTTTCTCCTCGAAGGGAGTGGTGGCTGTACTGCGTAACTCGCGATGAAACGCTCGGCCCTGAAGGAGACTGCTACGATCCCTCGAGAGATGTACGCTTCTATTGATCCTTCTTCCCGCTTCCACTGTTCTTCCTCGGTCAATATGGATTTTGATATTCAACTCAGCGCGAAGCTCGTAAAAATTTGGGGGATTATGGCAGTGAGATCGCTGGGATCGTTTTAGTTATTGGTAGTTTCACCCTTTGTTTATAACGCGGTAGTATTCCTGGAGGTAGAATTAGTACAATGAAAAGCGAGCATCGCTGGGTGAAGATTGATTTTATTGTTAGTAGATTATTAGTTTGTAAAAATCAAACCGGTTGTTTCTGACTTCGTAAACAAAATTGTCTAAAGTCAAACTGTAGCTAACTCGCTTTCTCGAATTCGAGAACAATTGATTATTTTTGCCTGAAACAATAATCTCTTGTAATATATTCCACACATGTATTATTATTTTACCGGACAATGGCTGTTGCGTTCGTTACACACCTCGTAGAAGCATTTCTACACGCTTCTTTATCTTTCAACATCCGAATAATATAGTTGAGCATAACAGTCCACCAGCTACGTAGATGTTTCGTCCAAAAAATGTTTACTATTTCCCTACAACTCACATTTCAGCACGCAAGCTTTTTTTCCATTATACGTTCGCTGCGGGGGATGCAAAGCTTAAGCCGGTAAACAAATAGAGCCGAAAGTTTACAATCGCTTTAGTGAAGAACCTTTATGCACAGTGACACAAACAGCATGGCTGCCGAAAAATATTCTTTCTGGAAAAAGCACCGCGGCAGCGTGACTGTTTTGCGCGGCTTTCTGCCTGCCGAAAAATCGACGTCTCGCGTTAACGGGAACACCGAATGAGAGATATTTCCCACGGGGGTTCTACGTGTGTGCGTGTGTGCACCGGGAACCTCCGTGTGATCTATACGGCGCGGTGCGAGCTGCCGTGTTTCGTAAATGTAATCAAAGCTTTCGGTCACAGTGCCCGTCCGCCTAATAAAAAGCGCACGAATCAAACTTGTAAAGGAAGTTGTTTTCGGCGTGGAAAATGAGAAAGTTGCAAAAAAATTGATGCGAGCTAGGAGTCAGTCATTCCATAACGAATGAAAACGGCAAATCACACGTGCATTTTTCGTTTGTAATTTAGTGAATGTTAGTTGGGCAAAGCAGAGAAAAAACATTCATAATACTATTTTCTTCATAAAGCAGATTACCAAACATAAAAACCCAAAGATATCAAATTGCCAACCCTCTATTAAATCTGCAGAGCCTAGTTCATTCATGCAAAGCAAACATTTTTTAATCGACATGTCCCCGAATTTGACTGACGCGGCAGTCAAAGTGTTAATACAATTCCATTGATCGCCCAATTCTGTTAAGACGCGGACAACTGTTCGTGTCAGAGTCGATTTACAAAAGAGCGCGTAGAAAGCTAGTGGAAAAGGTAGGTTGGTAGGTGGGCGCGCGTTAGCCGATCGACGAGACGCCATGTGGCACTCCGGGCACTCGGCGCATTGTGTCGCAGGCTCGCCTAGCCCTGTAAAACAATGGGGCATTGCCTCTTAATAAAATGGAACGGACTGCACACGCCATACGGAGACACGCCACGAGACGGACGTGCCATAATGGGCGCGCTATGTGCGCCACACGTCCACTGCTCGAGTGTGCGCGACTCTGCGGGGCCACCGATTCTTTTTCCACGCGCCGCACGCACACCCCGCTTTCGATGGAACTGTGCTCGCCGGGTAAAGGGATCCTGTTCCCGGGGATCTGAAAATCTAAGTGCGAGCTCCGAGGGGAATTTGTGGGAAGCGAAGTTTAAAAGGCGAGTTGTGGAATCCAAAAACAGTTTCCTGTGATGTCTGCGATTTATTAATAAATTTAAAAAATATTAATATAAAGTCTGTTGGTATTACTTTTGGAGGGTAATCCGATGAATCGAGAAAATTAAGTAAATATTATCAGATGTACTCTGCGATGCGTTTAACGAGTTTGCAATTCGACGGTTCGATTTATGGATACATAGGCCCCGCACGCGCTTCAAAAACCGATGGGATACTCTTCCGAGGGATTTTGCGGAAATTCGAGAACCTCTGCGCACCGCTTTGCGATTATGTCTACCGAATTTTGATAAATCGGGTTTGCTGTTAATATATTCGCAGCCGCGCCCGGCTCAGTTGACAGATTTTCATAAATCAAGCCTGAGTGTCGCACTCGATGAATGGCATTGTGCTCTCGCGGTGTGGCGGTGAAAGTTTAACCGAATATAAAGGCACCTAACGACCGTTGGGCGCGATACGATATCGAAGTCGCAGATCTATCGGAAAGTCAAACGTTGCTGCTCATATTGTTTATTTATTATTTTTTACTTACTATTATAATCGGAAATATTTTTTCGCAATAAGAAAAATTGATTGGTAAAAATACCATCACTGATATAATTCACACATTCTTCTTCCTAAGTTCTTAAGAGCGCGGTCGAATTAGATGCACATTGACTTATCCTACTTGTAGCCGTCATTTTCAGGGACTAGCACGAATAATGGGGTAGTGAGGCAATTTTGCAAGCGGCACTGGGAGCCGAGTGACTCGGAGAGAAAAACTGCAAGGTAGTTCGCCGGGAATTTGAAAGGCTGATTAAGCTGCTCAAAGAGAACATTAATTTCTCAGAGTCCGTGAAAGTACTCCCGGTGAGAGGGAGCGAGCGATGTATAGCGTGCATACTTCCTAGTTGCTAGTCTTGTCTTATGGAAATAATTCCAGGGTGAGTGGAGTTGAGTTTATTTAGCGGGCCCGGTCACGTTTGCACTTGAGCGGCAAAGTTTTAACAGATTTTGCTGCTTCATCGCGGCCCGCCCGTGATATTCGAAGCCAAGAAATGTGGATGTAAGCGAAGACCATCTTGTCTTAGGAAGTGTTGGGAGAACGCTTCTCGGCGAATCGTTGGGTACTTCGAGTTGAGTAGTATTTGCTCCCCTTTTTGCCACTAATCTCTAAGTATGTAATAATAAACATGTAGAAAATATAATCGGTAACTTAACAATATACATAGTTCTCGATTGAAATTAAATTTGTCAAATTTCAGTCTATTTTTTCTCTCAGTCAGCGTAGAATATGTATTGGGAAAATAAGTGGGACTTCAAGCCTTAAGTTTGACTTCGATTATTATTCTTATTAAAAAACATGGAAGTTTCGTAACGCACCATGCAGTGATCGAACGAAACGCTTATATGTATGCTCGACAAGTAAACTGTCAATGCTGGTAGCACCCCATTTTCTGCATCAACATAACACCCGATGCACTACGAGCTGTTATATTGCCAGGTTTACAGTTGCGATTTATGTCAACGCCGTAAACGATTTATACTGCTATCTTCTAAAAAGTGCCCATTGTTCAGCGTGGTGAGAAATCCATCGAGACATTTGAACGTTCGAGTGGCTATGATTTCTTGCCCAATTTTTAAGATCGCATTTTTATAGAGCAAAAATTCACTCTCGCTTTTATTGGCGGGAATATTCGGACATTAATAATTTTATTTTTGATGGTAGAATACTGAGAAGCTGCCCAATTATTTTAACAACGGCAGAATGACCTGTAATTCTACCTCATTTTATTCCACGAGTAATAAGCCCTGCAACAAATTAAAAGTTGCTGCCCACCGTCGCGACAGCAGCAACTTTATTACGGCGGTGTTGAAAAAAGTTTCGCAATTCGTTCTACATTCAACCGCCACGCGAGGTGGAAACGCATTATTGTGGACACATTTTAGTACGTAAACCGTAACGCAGTTTACCTTAGCTCGCAGCCGATAGTTTTATTCTCTCCGCTTTAACTGGACGTGACCGTCGCTGTACTACTAAAAACCATTCGGCCGAAACATTTGCTCGGCGAAAAACTGTTTTATCTAGATCGAAAGCCACGCGCATTGGCTGTTACTATTTCCCGGCGGAAACACCACAGGCAAAAATGCGCTTCGCACTTGGAATATAATCCGCGCGCGCGCGCGCACGCACGCAATATATGTACGCGATTGGAGGGAAATTTCGGGGCCGCTGATAGTGCGCGTCGGAAGTGTAAGCGAATAATGGCGATCTGCATTTCAAATGGTGAAATCACTCGGGCACTGATTCTACGGCGGATTGCGCTCAGGGTAAGTGAATTTTTGCTTGCTCTGTGAATGATGGCAGTCGTTAAAACCGAAATTGCAATTTCGAAGCAGACAATGTATCCATTTACAATACTTAACTATTATTGCAAATGAATGATACTGAACTACGAATCTGATTATGTCATTTATAGATATGGGATGACAAAACAGTGTTAGCGATCCTATGGTGTGTATCGCCTAATATTGGCCTGCTGCTAATCGTTAATTGTATTAAAATACGTATTAGCACGAATTATATTTCATTATCAGTAATTCGATTCGTTCAATGCAAATTTCCGTATTAACTTCCCCATACAGCAGTTTGCAAGAGTATCGTTAATACACTCGATACTTAATCGTTTCGAGAATTACCATTGAAACGTGCCGCACGCTCGAATAGAAGGTGCGATTCCACATTGCGAGCTCCTACAACCTAGAAAGTGGAATTGTCACAGCCGAGGGCGGCTAATATCCGATAATATATTACTCGTACGAATTCGCGTAATAATACCGATGACTCTCATAAATCCTGATAGAATGTCGAGGCAGCGGCATAAAACATGGCCGCCGGCTTTTTAACAAATGGAACCGAGACAGCGAGAGCAGATGTATATGTACCCATACTTCCACCGCTCTCGCTGCTTTGCCTTTCTTCATTTAGCCGTCGACTACGTTCGCTTCATCTATGCGAATCATTTTTTCCTCCATTTTCGGCGCCACCCTTGCCCCGCTCCTCGAACGAGAATTCGCGGGAGCAGCCCCGCCAACTTTCGGCCAACTTGCTGGAATCTTTCGTGTCCGCCTGCTCGTAATGACGCGCCCCAGTTTCGCCCGACTTTCTGCACACCTTGCTGTTTTCACTTGCCGGTATCTACCGCGGATGCGACTTGCTGCTGCTTTAGAAGCGACGCGTGTACCTTAATTACTTTAATTATGAAACTTTATATTTTACTAATTTCAACGGTTTCAACTTTCATATGTGGAGAAAGGGGTTAAATTCCTAGGTGAATGTTGGGTCAGAAACAAGTTTCTTATTATCAGGAAGAGGAACAATGAGTTTGGAAAAATTCGAGTTATTTTTGGGAGTGGGTGACCTATTTAATGTGCTCATCTTTTGTTTCATGAAACCTTCTCAATAATACTCCTAGAATAATGAAAATGATTAAGTCCAAATGGTTTAAAAATGGGGAATTTGGACGAATCATTTGCCAAAGGAAAACTCGGAAAATAAGCACTCCAACACTCACAGACTTTGACGTGCATGTTTATTAAGCCTTCAGATCGGAAACGAACCAATCCTGCAGTGCATTATACATATACCAAGGATTAATTGGCATAAAACAATTTATTGAAAAGCGTACTCCACAGTAGGTTCTCGGATATTGCAGGCCAACCATGTGTACGAGAGGGCCGGTTGGATCAGCGTATTTAATAACGTTATTATGATGCGTCTACCTCCAACACAGCGAGTATTATCTTACCATTTCGAGATTAAACCCGCTGAAGCCACCGGAAAATCACCGGGCAAAATACGCGGCCGGTGTGTTGTTACATAATTAATTAAATCCATTTACCGCCGGACACATCGATGCACTTTACGCGTCAAGCGTGCGCCAATCGATCCAGCGTGTGCTTGCCAGCGGCAGAGCATTCTCGCCCCGAACAAAACTTCGCTCAATGGCTAAAAAAAAAAAGGTGAGAGAAAAAGAATCGACTGGCTTGGGCTCAATAATTCGCGCTTAACATCGGGATACATTTAATTGAAAGCCGAAATGGACTCGCCCTCGGCGATTGCGCCCCGGAAATCCCATTCGGCCCGGGGACTCTCTGTCTGCGTGTATATATGCCCGGTGAATTTTAAAGGGATACGATTTATACCTGTGATTGGATTTACATTGGCCGCCGCTCGCGTCTCGAGTCTGCGCCGGAACTGCCCGCCGGCGAACAAAGCGCCGGCTGGTTTTGTCTGTTTTGATTTTCTAACAAATGGAGCGGATCACGTGTCGGCGGCCGACGCCGTAATGGACATTTCTCTTATGAACGGGACCGTTTTCCAACACGTCAAGCGCGCGCGACTGCAAACCGGAGAGAGAACATGTTACAACCCTGGACTATGCCTGTGTACAGGATGACTCACTTGCCTTTCAATCACCATTGTCAGATGTCTATAGTTTACTGTTTATCTCGATTCTTCTTTAGTTCCTATATATTAAGTATATCTCAATTATTAAAAAAACTGAATAAATAATGTATATTTATCGGTGATAAAAAATGGGGCTCGTCAAGCCTGGTTCAAAGGCAACTGAACCACCCCGTACACACACCCATACGCGCGGTGTCTGCACGTGGCATTTTTTTTTGTTTCGAAGGCCGCATTGAAAAGGGCTGCTTTAGTATTCCACGGGCGCGGCCTTTATCCACTTTGGCGGGCCACGTATCTGGGCCGTGCGGGTAACCTCGTTAGGATCGTCACCCAGGGTGCATTCGGATCTCCGAGCCGCCAACAATGACGAGGACCCAAGCGACATATCCTGCTTTCCGATGATGCAGACGCCCCGACCTAACCCGCCGCCAAGCCACGTGAAAGGGGTTCGGGCTTCGGACGCATCTGGCGGCCGCTCGCTTTCCCGGATTACAATCTGACCTTCTCCTAATCGCTTTAAAACTGCCAGCTAATTTATTCGTCGCACGAGCCCCGGCCGCCAGCCAGCCAGCCGTCGGTTTGACAGAGTACGTTCGATCCGTAGAAAAATTTGGTCCAGCGTCTCTTCGCTGCATCCTGGCAAGGATGCCACGGTGTTACCCGGAGAATATCGATCCGCTGATGCGATACTCGAGTGCTACCTCTCCGGAATTTAGATGAGACTTTTCCTGCCGCTGAGAGCTGGAGCCTATCGCGCCCTTTGATACTGGGCTACTGTTGCACGTGCCTCTACTCCTCTTACCGTCGAATCAGCTTGGAAACCTGTCACACGTGAATGTTGAATATTGTGCAGTCATTGCTAAGACTTTCACCATCGATTGGTTTTGCTTTGTTTGGATATACATTTGGCAGATTATGAAAAGTTAAAATGAGTGAGAAAATTAATGGGTTGAGATAGCAGTTGTTCTGCTTGATTAAAAGCCATTGTAAATCTCCAGCTTTAATAATTGATTATTTTTAGTTATTGTTTTCAATTTATATATTCATGCACATTCATATTTCTGTACTGAACTGAGGCTCAGTTCCGGCAAGTTAAGTTAAAAGCGACCGTACATTTCCAAAATATGGAATAACTTCTTAACAGGTTCCATTACGCTTTTATTATCTGCCGCGCCGTTCGCCTGCCGAACTTCCGTAAAAGCATCCCGGAACAGCATGGCTGGTGTGCATGGTCAGGAACTTTCGGGCTGGACGCGTAATGGCAGAAATTTCGTATAAGCGGCATGTGACCATGTCGCGCTGGTCCGAAACATTTGAAAAGGTTAGTCTGCGGTGGGAAACAATCGGCCAGTGATTTCGTTCGCTCCGGGCGGATTTACCCTGTCACGATCAATTATCAGTGACGTCCAACTGCTAGACGGGAATCGGGCGCAAATGACGCACGAGTCCGTCGAAACCGTCCCGGACATATCCATCACATGCGATCACCTATGGGGAAGTGCGGATATAGCGGACAGGCTTACAGAAGAAAAATAGGAAAGAATTAGAATTGTAAACTGTTTTTGGTTGCATTTTTACTTATTGAACTGCGGTAAAATCATAAAAAATGCCAAATGTAAAGTAAAAGCATTGAGATTTCCTATTTGGGTGAAAAATAAAAGCTCTTATTATAAATACGTGAATATAAAAGAAGAAGCGCCGGGAAAAAAGCTTTTTACACCTAAAATATCACAATATTTGTAATGTTTTGGAATTAGCAATTTTTTCATTTGCCCGGTCCAAAAAAACCTGGCGAAAACTACTCCTCCGTGATCTACAATTCCGTGCGGAGAGTCCGAGGAGCGTTGCGCATCTCGCGCGGCAATTGCGAGCTGAGAAAATACCACGTGCGCCATTCGACGATATCGAATTTGTAAAGTACACGCAGTACGTGACGGACGCTCGTCCACGTCTCCCCAAGGATACGTGCCCGCTCTCTGTCCACTAAACCTTCCTGCCTTCGCCGGAAACTTCTCGAAAACGCTTACTCCGACGCCGGAATCAACCCAATTTACCTCGAGCGCCTAACATAGTAATCGAACTCCATTCAACGAATTGCAAATCCAGACCGATGCAAATCCGACCTCGCTCGGCATGCAAGCCCGCCGGTACACTGCGGCTTCGAGAAACAATTTTCCCAGCGCTCCAGACGCGCTTCTGCTTCGGTTAATGAAGCGATTGTTACGCGCGATGGAAAATCATAATTCGATCACCTTGATTCGTCGACTTCTTGTTCTTCCGTGCCAATAATTGAATCGCGCCAATCTCCAATATTAGTTTGAAGTGTTCAATTTTGGTTTATATTTCTCTGTGGAATCTTTCTCTCGCTTTCGAGTAATTTATCACGATTTACTCCAAGAACTCGTATTCTCCTTAATCGAAGACAGAACAAACCACTCCTATCGTAATTTCCAGTAAAACATGTATACCAGAATCCAGCACAATCTGCAGAGCACATACATCGCCCCAATTACTAATTGTAGCATACACGTCCGCCTCGATTTCGCAATCAGGGAACATAGAAATCGGCGACAGTCTCGCAGAGGCGACGTTAACCCACAATCATGATTATTTGACGATCGATTCGAGCGGCTCGGTTACAATTCTCGAGAGCGAATTCGCTAATTATCAGGGTGCAACCAGGCGGTGGATGGACGGGAGGCGACAGAGTCCTCGAGACAGGCCTGGGGCCCCCATGCAACCGGTACACACGGAAGAACGTGCGATCCCCCCATCGACACAATAGTCCGTTGATTTTGCATTCGCCAAGGGGGCACGTAACCCCCGAGAAACCCACCCTTTCGTACCCCTCGCGCCCAACCCCCTCGGTTTGCCTTCCCATCCGCCCCGATTCTACCCCTTTTCCCTTCCACCCCTCCATTTACAGTTTACACCCTTCGCTCTGTTAGCTCGTCTGTTTTCATCCGCTATTTTCGAGCATTGTTGTCCGTGCGCCTCGTTCCCGGCGACGATCGCGGCCGCCCGTGTTTTGACGTAATCCCATAAAGAGCGTTATTCTTGTGTAAATAGCGTGCCGTCGGCCGAGGGAGCGAAAGTGATATGCCGGGCTGCCGCGGGAAAAGGTCCGGTTAATTGCTAAAACGATAGTTTATCAAACGATGGGAACTGGTTGGGGAGTCGGACTCAGTGGCGATCCTCGAGCTTAGAGGTTTGATATTTTGTTCTTCTGAGTCCATTCGCACAACTATCTCACATTTACTCTAATTTTTAATAATATTTACATATTACACTTTTATGCACCGGATATTCGTACATATATAGATCATTTTTGTTCATAATTTTTATAAGTTCTTTATATTAAATACCCTACTGGGAGTCGTATAGAGACTCAGACGCTCTTTGTCGAGTCTTTACACGATCCCTTCGACTCGGGCACACATAGTCTCATACGTGTATAATCCATACCAGTGGAATCACAGCGGGGCTCATTGGTGCGCGCTTTAATGCAAACAACGCGTGGTGCGAACGGCTATACGAGTTTATCGAGTGGCCGATCGGGGATCAGTATATGCTTTACGGTGGTTTGACTCGACCGGTGGTGGAACGCGCCCGCGCGGGCTCATTGCCTGCCCCGATTTTATCGCTAAGCGGCCAGCGCGCTGACGAATAGATTGTAAGCGCAACCCCGCTGACACTGATTACGAAGTGCGCGCCGGGAAATGTGAAGGGTGCATAAAGTTGCGCGTATATGGACATGCAGATTCGAGACTTAAGGCGGTTGCTCGTACTTCATGGATTATGCTTACGGCTATTCCCATTTCTTTTTGCTTTCGACGTTAAACTTAATGAATGAAACAAAAAAGGCATAGAAAAGGGTTTGACTGTATTGAATGCGTAACAATAACTTGCAAAGACAGAACAATACAAATAAAATGGAACGTGCCTGGTATATTTCATTCTGGCAAATGAAAGATTGTAACAATTTGTAGAATATGCACGGTGTCTTTAATGGACTTAATTAAAGCGTTGTTCCGAGGAATGGCGTCTTTGACATTCAGAACTCATGGCCAATATTGTGTACAATGCATTATGCATACATGTGCATGAATAGTGGAGTTAAACTGAGCAGCTTTCCGTTATTCATGATTTTGAGAAGCCTTGAACTCCAGTGGAACAGTAGAGGGATTAATTGAAGTACGATCAGTACCTATTGTTTAACAGATTGTGTTAAACAATAGGCTGATATCCCATGGCATATTGCGAACGACAGAACTTACGGCCCGCCAATTAGTTGGTACCGTGCAAATCCACTTTAATAAAGGAAATATGGACTTATAATCTGACGCAATCTCCGAATGGATTAAGCGTGCGAGCTTTCTGTTTAATTAAATCTGAAGGGTCCTCTGCTCCAGCCGAATTATATGCAATCATTGTATCGTGATTAAACGAATTGCGTATTTTGTCATTATTCGAAACTTCCCTCGCGCGAATTATTTACGAAATTGTTCCACTGTTCTCGTATTTACGTGAGTGCATTTATTGTTTTCGGCATTCAATATTGCGTACATTTCATTCGCGTCGGCATCAAATGAGATTTCAGTCGTTGCAAGGATTGCCTTTTATCTGCTAATTTTTAATATTGATATTAAATGAATCGATTTATTTCAAATCTTCTGAGGCTTCTCCCCAATATTATTATTTTGTTTAACATCATTTATTTAACGTTGCTTTAACGCCACAGATCTTTAGCACCGTAGACAGTGATGAAATGTTGAAATAGTATCTTTAAAGCTTCGGCCGTGATCCGAATGTTCGGAGTTAGTTCACGTGGCTGGTTCTAGATCTGAGAAAATGTGTACTCTGTATCGATTTGTTCCACTTAGCCGACGCTTGGGCGATACACGATTTAAGCATGGAATCCAGATAAATCGGCGACTGCTATCGACTTGGCCGGCTGCGTCGAGTACGGAAGTCTATGTCGCATGGAATCCCAGATTTGTATTCACTTTTTACGAGGATTCTCGGCACTACCTTCCCCAACCCGCCTCTTGATTTATTGCCGACTTATTTGGCCCCTTGTACACAGCCAGCAACGCCACAGCCAAGCAATTTGTTTCCACTCGTGCGTTTTATGGCCACGGTTTTTTATTCACCGCTCATTAGACAGTTGAATGCTAAGTCTAACACGTTTGGTGATTTGTCCGTCGAGTCAAACCACCTGAAGGACAAGTGACCAATCATCATTTACCACATAAGAGTATACTTATTATTTATTCTACATATACATTTGTTTGATACAAAAATTGACATGTGGATACAAATCGAAAAAAAAGAAGTTATGATGCAGAAATCGTGGTTTTCCTAAAATAGCTTTTACCTTTTAAATCAATCGCGATCGAACCGGCTGGCAGCCAGCGATTCCAATTCATCGAGCAGCCTCGCAGTGTTGGCCACCGCCGCGGCAGAGGCTCCCGTCAAACAACGGAGTAACGTATTCAGAATCCAGACAGCACTCTCGCGGCGACTTGGTTGCGACGGAGAACGAAATCGCAGAGAAAGAAATGGAAGCGTACAAAAGGCCGGGCGTCGTCGCCGCCAGAGAAAAGGCGCTCTGCAATTTCATAAATCTTCCACTTAAATTGAATCGGCCGGCAGACGGAAGAGACAACAATCCCTCTGAGCGAAGCCGTGATGAGCAATCCGGCATATTCCACCTGGAATTCCGGCTTTGCTTTATCAGGCAAACGGGACGCACTGGCATTTCTCTGCTATTTCATTTCAAGCCAGCTTTTTTATTAATACGCACGACCTGTGTGTTCCCGTCGAATGTATCTTTTGGTAATATTTTCCATACTAATAGTTTCGTATTGGATTTCCAATCAGTCACGCCTCCTGCAAATTTCCATCTGGAGGTTAATAAAATCATATGCCAGTTTATGGTCGAAAAGAGATTTTATAGGTTTATAATCTTCAAGTATTTTTATTTTGCACGCAGGATTGCTAATCTGGTGGGCTATGGCGGTTTCGTCTCGTATACTCAACTAATTTCTCCAAATGCCATACGACTTTGATCCAGAATTCTTCTTTGCTCCATAATTTATCAAAAGGAAATTTATCTAAAGGCGAAAACGCAATTTGTCCGATCGAATACCTCTCAGGCATTTTATTCTTTCAGTAGTGCACAAGCAGTGCAAATATGCATCGTTTGATAACCGGTGGGATCCAATCGAATTTCGATATGCTTTCGACAGAACTATAAAGTAGCAGGTGCGCTTGTTGGAGTGCTGAGCGATAAAGGTTGATCGACGGGAGTGCAAGAGTGTCATTACGAATCGTCCCGATTTGTACGGCGTTTTCACGTGACACGTTGTCCAGGGGTCGTAAAATTTGACATGACATTGACATCGCTCTCTACGTTTGATCGAGCGGGCGAGCAACCGGAGCAGCACGCGCTGGGACCAATAAAACGTCTTGGTTGAGTTTGGAAAAGCTTGTAAATCAAGGCTCGATGTGCGCTACACTCTCGATTTATCGCTGGCGACGCGCGAACCCCGTGCGGACGCGGTTGCGGTAACCTCACAGCGTGGCAACGACCCTGTTTCCCGGAATCTAGTTCCCGTTGCAACATTATATAATCTGGTTTCTCTCATCGTTGCCCGCGCCTATTGCCCAGTTCATTCTCCCCACTATTGCCAGCGCAAACGAAAATCTACGCTGACGATTGTCAATTGTTCTACTACAATCAACAGAATTTTGTGAGATAATTTCACATTTTTTTAACTCAATAATGTTTCGATAAATACTAAACTAATGGTATCAATAACAGAAATTATTAATTAGAAACTAAGAAACTCAAACTGAATGGATTTTCCGGAAGTCTGGTTAATATCCCAGCACAGAATATCAAGAACCGATTGGAAAAATCGAATTCAAATCACAAAAAGGGCCGCGACCACTTGAAGGGAAGAAAGGAGGTTTCTCGTTCACCAGTCAGTCGACAACCCCGAGCATCTTTCCAACACTACAAGATCACCGTGTACCGTATTCCTTTCCCCGGCAACGACGCCCCGTAAGCTCACCTCGAGTGTCCCCATATACTTCGTTTTACGACAGTTACCGTGACAATGTCGGTGGACTCGGTGTGGTTCGTAAAGTCAGTATTGAAACGACGCTGGTAGCCGCGTCACGCGATAGAATGCAACTTCCTCGGGAAAGGAGAGCTGGTGGGGTGAAAAAATCGATGAAGAAATCATTTGAGCCAATTAACCCGTTTTCTTGCGTCGTCGAAGGAAGTACTCGGGGACTTTAAACATTTTAAAGTGCAAAACAGGCGGGCTCGTTGCGTGTACTGCGGGTCGGCCCGTAACCCCCCGATTATACTGCATCAACAGGGGCACTTTACATATTCCAGTTTTCGCGATAACAGGGCCCACAAGTATTGTTAACTTCCTTGTTAGGAGAGAAGCGACGATGGCAACTTCGTGCCTTTCTACTCCCTGGCAATGATAAATCATTTATAACGCACTCGACTATTATCGCCAAGCAGAATCTTTGCGCTAATGTCTTTACCCTCGTTCCATTGTTATGTCAAGTTGGCGGTAGAAGTAAAGAAACGCGAAACAGCAATACGCGCTACCTTGATTTCTTAATGGAAAATATGAATGAGGTTTCACACAAGCTTATGCAAGTGCCACGCTATTATTTTTTCTTAAAATATTTTGTAAATTTGATCTTTTCTTTCTTTATCGAACAAAGTTATTTGAGAACGTCACGGAGGATTAATCAAAATGTTGACTTCTCAATTTCCAATCTATTATACACATCGAATATTGTTAAACAAAGGGTCCCTCGAGAAAGTAGAACTTGAGTGAAAAAGCGTGTGCATGAGCGCGGCGCAACGATCGAGATCAGCGATCGCGAAAAATGCTCGCTCCCGGGAATCCAATAGGATCGGCGCCCTAGCCGAATCGAGAAGAAGAGCTCAGAGTGCAGTAGTCCCGCGTCACCCTCGAATCAGATCGAACGTGGCACGCTGTCGAGAGGCAGACGGCCTGCCACGGTACGTGCAGGTGAATCCTGAAATCTCGTCTAGCGAGCACCGAGAGAAGAAGTCAGATTGAAGACGATGAGGATTGAAAGAGTGAGAAGTGGACGGGTGGGGGCTCCCAGTAAGAGGGAGATGGCAGTGATGGCACAAGTAGGAAGGAAGAGGGCGCTGGGTGTCTGGCTGGAATTCAATTTGATCGTTCCATTCGTCTTTGCCGGAGCTGCTGGAGCAGACCTTGCTCGCCTCGCTCCAGCAGCCACGAAAGTGCCAGAGTCCCCTGCGCCTCCATATACCAGCTTTCCTTTGTGTTAAAGTCATTACCGGAATCATCACTCGTTTGCCAGTCCGGGCTCGTAGGAGGTATAAAGACAATTCCACACGTGTCGGCCTTATCAAGAGTATCCCGCAATGTCTTACTTTCGTACTTACAACTGACACTCATTGAAGTCTGTTATACAAAGATATAAACATAAATATTTGCGTTAAGAATAATGCAATTTCGCGTGCATTTTTTAATATGTCAAATCAGCAGGAACACAAAAGAGTTTCTTTTAGGGGTTTGCAGAAATCATGGGTTTCGCTTGGTTTCAGATTGGACAGTTTGAATGTCATTCCGGGAATGAGTGTGTATAAGGGGGCCTTTGATGCGACCAGCGCGTAGAAGCATGGGCCTGTCACACGTGGTGGGCCTCCCTAAACGTTTATTAATGCGCGTAAATCACGGCGGTGCTTGATATAATGACCCCCTGCTGTCCTGCCCTGCCGCACTGGGGGTCTGCACACACCCTGGAACTCGCTTTCTTCCCACTTTTAGCCTGCGGCACTTTTGTCCTGCGTGCTGGAAACCCGCAATTAATTTGTACGCACGCCCGGTTTAATTAACGACGTTCTGCTCGCAGTTGTGTGTATTGGAAAAGCGAGGGATTGAATTGACTGACTGCGGAATTATTTGTGAGCAGTTTACCGAAAGACGAATTTTAAAATTATCAAAGTCATTCTAAACATGATTTACATATTTATATATTGTGTCTTTAGAAAATAGTAGTATTACTGAAAGCTGACAATATAATTTGTGCTTTGGTTTTGTTTTGATTTAAATTTTTCGATTAAATCTGTTTTAGGATAAATACCTATATCACTCGATTTATAATAAAACTTTAAGATTGGTTGCCCATTCAAACACTTTAATATTACAATTTACCCAAAACAAAAAATTTAATTTCCGCTGTTACGAACGCGCACAGGGTGCCTCCAGTGCATCCTTTATTGATCCCACAATCCAATTGTTTCACTGCCACCCCCGAGTGTTACCACAGTGCTCACCGCTGTCAATTGACAATGAAAAAGTGGAGAAATAAAGAGGGAGCGGGTTGAGTCTCACGCGAGCACAGGGTTTCTCATACATTCAGAGGGCTAAGCGAAATCCAGGGAAATCCCGCCATAATTCATCCGGGGTGTGTATACAAAAATGATTCACTCGAGCGAGCATATGAAAGCACTCATTAATGCCCGTAAATCACATTACCAGCCTAGTAGTCTAGAATAAGCCCCGACGTGGTGTTTACGAGGGGTCAGGACACTCTCAGGAATACAGCATACAACACACTGGCTGCTTACACCCTCTCGCATTCAGCCCTCGCAGTCCCTTTTATTCCTTTTATCGGCCCAACTCCCCCCAATACAGATCGACCAGGCTCAATTTCCAACTATTTATCTGACGCTTTGCGCTCAGTGGCTACGAAAGCTGCCGATTAAGGTTACAGAACTTCCCACCGGCTTTTCTAATTTTCGCACCTAAACAGTCCTTGATGGAGGTAGATAAACTGATTGATTCGTCCCAACTCATAACTTACACCTCTTCCACGTCCTTAGTGCAAAGCTTCGTAATTCAAAAAACATTTTTTGCAACAAAGTGTATACAATATGGAACATTTTTTACCAACTTTTTATATTTATCTCCTAAAAAATAGTTGTTGGTATTCTAGAGAATTGCGAGTTTCCACCGATTCACACTGCTCTACCTGCAAGTAGCGACCGCCATTAAGTGGGCAAACAGGAAGAGCGATGTTTTGTTTGGCCATGTATACCGGCGCGGCGCACCGGTTGCCCGTTGCCGGCGAGTAAGAAAAGCAACCGATTTTCCACGCTACCCCTGTCTGTTGACTTTGGGAATTGTACGCTGCTTCGCCTTTCCCTCGAGTCCGCCTGCACTCGTCCTACGACGGCAATAAGTGGCGCTATTGTTGTCGCACGGCCGGATCACGCGGAGGAAAATCCGGTTCTGAGCTACCTCTCATTCATAAATAAGGCGGCTTTGTTCCTGTTGCCTCAGAACTTGTTTTCGCCACTTGATGTGTGACCCTGATCCTCTTTCAACGAATCGGAAAAGGCCGGCCGCGAGTTACCCGATAGTGTGAACCAGCCGCTGGTTTTCTCGGCTTTGTATACTTGCCATTCATAAGAAGCTGGCTGAACTTGCCGTGTCGGCTACACGAATCAATATTTATGATACTTTGATAGGTGAAGTTTTTTGCCGAAATTTCATATAATTTAGTTTTAAATCGGTTATTTCCTCGAGTGCCTCATGGAGTTTTAATAATTTCATATTTTAATTTGCGCACAATTATGATGCTGTTAAATATCTTCGTAAGTCTCCGTAAATATATCCACGTCATATAATATTCGTCTGTTTGTATTTACCACTTAATTCATTTGCAGTTATAACTTAACATCAAACATTTAACTTTGAAAATCAAATATCAATCTTTGCTCTTTTCTGATTACCAACAACTGCTGTGTGTTACACGAAACGATCCGAGAATTCGTATCTCAGAGGCGGGTCGTTCAATTAAATTGTTATAACATCCAAGTTACTACAAAATTAAAGGTATTCCATAATCTCAACTTATGTATACATATTAAGCGGGTAATACTGATTTCGGTGGCAGGTTCGTATCAGTTGCCGTGCATTTCCAGTGAATAAATACTTTTAGCGAAATGCTGTTTGTTTATTCCTCCGCGTACTACAGTGGGATGAGGAACGAATAAACACAGGCAGGCGAGCGATTCGCCCTGGTTGATGCGAAAAATTTGCGACAATATTTGCACGGGACTTCCCCTCTCGCTCTCGTTCTTGCACTTCTCGCTGAGTGCTTAACAAGGCTAATAATACCCTGGCTATTGTAACACCGTACTGACTTAGCTGAACTTCTCCGACGTATCAGCGAACAAAGCAAAGGAGTTATCGGGCGGCAGCGGAAGTATACTAATTAGCAATAATTATAACGCCGATTTTCGTTATAAGTTGCGAGATCCTAAACCCGCAGTTATTATATTATCTTTTTGCGTAAATCGCGTATATTATTACAATTACAATAAAAACTCATTACACGAGAAGAAGTGTAATTATGGGCGGCTAAATCTTGTTGGGTGTAATTAATTTGGAGGATATTGCTGGTTGGGTGCACTCGAGTCGACTCGGCGCACGCGAACTGCAAAGGATGGCGACATTCGTCTCCAATTCACTTTCAGCCTTTCTATATGTATGTATGTATGTATGTATGTATGTAGTGCTACCCCTGAGAGGGAGCCAGGAGAAGTGAGACGGGCAACGCCGCCCCAGGAAAAGATTGAACCTGGCGAGGAACGGTGGGTGAGAGGGGAATGATTAGTAAGTCAAAGTAACGACGCCCGAGCAATAGCCGTCACGTGCAAAAGGGGTCCACATCGCTGGAATGGCGACAAAATTAATTACAAGTAATTAACGCGGACATCGCGACGAGAGCCCGTCCTCTCGCGGCATACAAGCTGCGTCACGACACCAGTCTCACCTTTCAGGCGCCAAATTATTTTTGACACACCATTGCCGGTGCTGCCAGCAGTCTCAAAACCAATTCACCTAGAAGCCAGGCACAGAGTACGACGAGAAAAGGACCAAATCAAGGAGTGCACTGCCCTTTACAGCGGCATTCGTGCGTGCACGAGCACACACAGTGTTCCTCGCGCACCCTCGACGATTTCCCCTGAAAAGGTATAAATCGAGACGGAGTTCCACGAAATCTCCACTGTCCGATTTCTCGTGGCCGCAAGGGAAATGGAGAACGCCGACTGGTCGCAGCCGGAAGCGAGGAGCCGTGGGGCAATAATTCCATGATTATTTCATAAGCGTTCGAGGGTGAAAGGGGGTTAGGCCTAGGAAAAGAAAAGAGGCCGGGAAAGGAAGGAGGGCGGACTCAAAGCACCGCAGGAGCAGGATGGTTTGAATATGTATGCATCGAAATTTATAGCCGGTGAGGGTAGCGTAATTGTAGACGCCAGGACCTCTGGAAGGGCCACCCCCGAGCGCCCCGGGTAACGAGGGCTACACCGGGATATAATGGAACCAAAACATCCCTCAGGCCCCCCATCCCCCGACCCTGAACCCTTAATTATATTTCGACTACCCACCACCAGCTATGGATATCCAGCAGTCCGCTAATAAAGCGGACACTGTTTGTGAGATTTCTTTATTTCCGCTCCCACTGCCCCTCTTATAGGGTTTGTATTGTTTTGGACTCCGAGACGGATGGGCGGAGGGTGCGACCCTGAATTCGGAACTCTCGGCGGTCAATACTTATTCTGACCTAGATGCGTCCAGAGCTTTCTCTCTCAGGCCCGAAACTTGCAGTTGCGCCTGCTGGGGAGCGGAGTTACAGGAAGATCGTTGGTGTCCCTTGGGAGGAGCGTGCGGTTTGCCGGGCTCTTCGGCCTGGTTTCAACGTCGGCTGATCGATTACACTGCGCCCTGTTGAGTCGGGACCAGTTGAGCCCCTTCTTGTACGAGAAATCCTGCTCTGGTCGATCCTGTCAAACCAGTTGACGGGAGAATTTTCAGCTTTTGAGAAAATTATTTGTTGTTTATTTTAACCCTTTGGGAATTACTTGTATTAGGTTTGTATTGAAGATATTGAATAGTTTTGATATGAAACAAGGTAGAAAATCGGTTTTAATATAGACAGAAATTTTGGAGAGTGATGAAACCGAATCCGTCGGATGTGCTTTGAAACTATTGCGACGCGAATAGTATAGGCTATATCGAACCGCGGGTATCGAGATTAAGTTCGCATGGAATTTATCGGGAAGTAGGAGAATACCACGGAGCGCATGGTGTGTTCGTGATATGAAAATAACTGGGAGTCGAACGCCCGCTTTTTTTATTATTAAATAACACTTTGAAACTCTACCTTGTTATTTTGGCCCAGCAGGTTTTCACATTTTTCACTGATTTCTGTTCGGATCACTGAAATTCCACGAGTTTAGATTATGCAAATAGCATTATCAGTGTCAAATATTATTCACATCGCCGCGGAGTGCAGTGTAAATTCCCACCCTCGTTAAGCATAATTTCCCTGCACTCCCAAAATTGGGAGGACCAGTCGAACCGTTTTGCGCCTGCCAGCAGTTTCGATATTCCCTAGCAGCGGAATTATTAATAATATTTACAACTCGCATATGCACGCCTGTGTAAATAATCGAGGAGATCCGTACACAGTGAAAATAGGTACACGCTGCTGTAGCAACACTGGGTGTATTGTTGCACAACAGTCTTCCCCGAATAACCCGGAGAAAGCACTAAAAACAAATGCATTACATCCGGCTGTGTACGCTAATAGTCGGCGAACACGAAGGGCAACCGGGGCCCTTGGCTCGCACGGCTGAGCTCTTCTCCGTTTCCACGCGTCAAAAGCTTGCGCGCCGGAGCTTGGTAGGTTGCGGCGAAACGTTGGTTGTCGATCCGTCGAAAATTCCATGCATAAGAGGCGGTTCGCTGGCGAGCAGAAAAAGGAGGAAGGAAGAATGCATGGGGGGTGGAAGCGTATGCGGGGGTTTATACGTAGAGGGAATACCGAGGCTCCCAGGGCAATCGAGACCTTGCTCCCTCTCTCCTTTCTTCCCGACTTTTCTGCTCCAGTGGAAGTTTGTCGAGATGATTCACGCTGATTACGAGTGTCGCTGGTGCGCCGGCGAAGAGCCCCCCTCGCAATCCATTAAAAGCACTTTATTAAATTGACAAATATATGAAATATCATACTCTTCAGCGGCCCGCGCGCGGCATTACCCAGCCGCAAGCTCAAATTACTCGTGAAACACTGACCAAGCCCGAGTATACGGAGTACAAAGGATCAGAACCCACTCACACATCTTCGAGAGTGCGATTACGCTTTTGTTTTCGGATGCTTCAATTAGCAAATGCGGCATTCGATTCTTCCGGCTTTTCAACGGCGAGCGGCTATAGAATGGGGGATCGCATTTGGCGATGGGGCTTGCGGGCTTGCGGTACCTGTCGACCACTGCGGCTCGTACGTTTTGGTCATTGTATGACATGAGCCGAGCGCGCATATAAGTAATGATAGAGTGGCTGGTATAATAGGCGTGCGATGCATGGCAGTGGCTTAATTAATGTGCCTGTGAACTCGAACTTTAGATGAGTGTTGTGACTTTTATTAATGGGCAGCGTCAGAGTTCGAAAGCGTATGAGTTGTAGAGTGGAATTCTAAATGTAGTTTATACTTCTCATTATGGATTGTATTTGCTTTTGTTTCTCTAGTATCGCGAAGAGTCAGAAGATTTCTTCAATCCACACTAGAAATCTGTCCAATCCTTAAAGAAATTTTTTAAATCATCTTTAAAACATCTTTAAATTTCAAATTTGTATCTATAATACCTTCATGTAACAAATAATGATTCTAGTATCCATTATAGCCGAATCTAACACGTGATAATTCCAGGTGAATACGAGTACAAACACATCATTCTACCACCCAAGCAACCAGTGCTTCGCACAGCACCGACAAAAAGTCAAATTGGCACGAACTCCCCCACAAAAGCGAAAGGTTGCATCATCGGCAATGACGCGTACGACGAGCGACTAGGAATAGCAGTGTGGCCGCGGACGCAAACATACATATAAATTATCGGCGGAACCCCAGTGGGCTTTGTACTTTCGTCATCGATCATTCCCACGGCTGCTTCTCCGGCGTACGCACGGGTAAGTTCGGCCCGCTCGTTGGTGGCATCGAGGGAGACGTTTTGTCAGTGTCTGCAGCTTTCCAGGCGAGTGGGCCGAGCTTTCGCCGCCGCAAGCTCGCGTAGGAAAAAAGTAGGAATCGACTGCACCCTCGACTCCTAGGCAAATGTGTGCTCGAAAGCACAAGCTACCCTCCCTCTTTTCTCCGCCTCACTTTTTGCCTTCGATCTTCTTACTCTCGCCCGGCGTACGTTGTTAGAGAATCTTTGCAAGAGCGGCATTAAATACTTTACAATTACAAGAATTCTCCGAAAGAGACTTCAAATATTTTTCTAATGCCATTATATCATTTTAATGCTATCAAAATAAATCAAAACTTTGATTTATTACTTTCAACATTTTACTAGTTCATATAAAGCACACATTATTCAAATATTTGTCACGGCCCTGTGAGCTTTCTCGGTGCTGGCACAAAGCACAATTTGCGATGGCCACGCACGTATGCATCCGACGAATGCGTGTGTGTGTATGAGTTTGCGGGCGTATGGGGATGAAAGAGAGGGTGGGAGAGGTGGAGAGGATTCGGAGCTCCTGGAAAAAGGTTAGCGCTGGGACAGCAGCGGGAGATTAATTAATTAACGAATGCCGCTGTGTTCCTGGCTAAACAAGAGGGCCGCTGGACCACCGAGGGCAACGCAATTAGGCGGATCGCCCGGTCTCCCCTCGTGCTCCTTTCTCGTTGCGCACATCAAGATTTAAAATCACTGACGCCGTGATTTTATCAGGCGTTCTCGCTGCCCTAAGGCAGAGATACACGTTCCGATTATTAGTTTTGTATAATTTTACATTTGTGCTAATTTTCATAATGGAATTTTGCAGTGTGCTAATGAGAGTATTTCTTTTCTGTTCTAGGTGAGTTTGCGATACTTTTCGATGGTGGGCAATGCATCTTCTAATGGTGCGGAGCACTGTGGTTTGTATTTTATTTAACATTCATTGCATAGAACCGTTTGAGAATTAACGGTTTAAATAATCAGGAGCGAAAAAAGTACAAGTAATGCGAGATAATCGAATAAAACGCTTAAGAAAAAATCACAAATTAATTAAAAACTGAAACTAAAGTTCTGCTCGACTTTCGCGACTTTTCCTGTGTTTAGTAAACTTCCGACAACTCCAGCTTCGCAACTATTTAGCAAGTCGATCTTTTCCTAACATGATTTCCGTCGGAATCCGCCCTGTGAGTTACTTAGGATCAACGGTCAGTTATTTCTCAGAAGAATCTTTGTAAAGCTTTGTTTCAACTTTACTTTTTCAAACGTTTCAAACTGTGCGCAACGGTATTCGACTTGTATCGGGGTTTTCAATTAGGAATCAGAGTTTTGCCCGATCTCTGGTGTTCTTAGCGGAACATGCGAAACAATGCATTAGCGACTCAAGAGGGCGGCTATTTACAAGTGAGCTCAATTAGCCGCACGAACTAGCGTCGTTAGCGAGACCAGAAAGCCGTATGAATAGGTAAAGGCATTTCATTGCTGTATTCTTGCTCCAATTAGCACGGCCCTCGTCGGCGCGTCGGCCGCATTGTTTTCCGCGACTAACAGAAAGTGTATCTTACTCGCTGCACGCTTATTAGCTAACAATTTTCATTGCTTTTTATGCATTTTGACTGTTTAACGTGCAAGCCTCGTTGTTCTCACTTACTTTTCATCGATCTGTCTGTGAAGGTTTTTAGAGTTTTTGCCACTCCAAATGATATATGAAACTCTACTTATTTATTTTATTCATTTATTTGATATAATCAACCACATTTCTGCCTCATATTTGATTCAATTCTCATATTCCGGTATTTTACAATGCATTTTTCGTGTCCCACATTTTTCGATAGTAAAAGTTCTATAAAGCGAGTTCAGCATACACAATTGGGCCAATCACCAATGACGATCACTGGAGTCAGATAACAACGAATGCGTACATCGAGGCTGATCCCAAGCGAGTACATATCCATTCATTTGGTCGCCGTCGATGTTAACGAAACTCGCAGTAACAGTATTTCCCGTGCAGCAGAACTGCATCGTTCGCTCAAAACTGCAGCAATTAAGCGCTCGGGCGCAGCTCTAACGTTGACGTCGGTCCATTTACATGGGAACAAGTATGAGCCGGCGGCGGCGCGTGCTCTGCTCCTTTGATGGTCAGTACTTAGCGCATCGCACTCCATCTCCGTGGCACCGGTATTAGCATAAACCGGAGCGACAAGACGTCAACTTCCCGGCGGGCAGGAATTGTCGGTATTTACATACTCTTAGTGTGCGGGCGCACGGAGGGACGAGGCGGCCCGGCCCCCTGTTTGTCCAATAAGCACACCACCTCCAACCATAAGGCGGCGACACTGCACCCTTGGGTGGTCGCTGCAATTGTAACCGTTCGAGACAAATGGAAAAAGCTGCCCCCGCGCCAATTACCCTCCGCCGCACTTGCTCATTTGCCATCCGCCGCTTTTCAGTCTTGCGGTAATTACGGAATTCATCAGGCGCGACGGAGCGCGCGGTAAATATTTATCGGACGGTGCGCTCGTCACTGGGGTTAATTAGTTTTTAGGGTGGTAATTGTAGAAAGAGAATCGTATAGGTTTTAGTAAAGTAGACTCGTGTTCTAATTGTGAGAAAGAAATATGTAAAGAATTAATCTGATTACAAATTAAGACGCCGCGTTTGCATCGATGGAAAAATGCCGGAGAGGATTAATTGGGATGATTTTTCTGTTATAATTCATAATTCAGAACTTCATAAATAACTGTTATGAAGTTAAATCGATCCTAATTAATGAATTATTAATCTTTCGGGCCTACATCTACTCTGCCGACTGATACATGAGAAATCGTGATGGTAATCCCTGACGTTTACCCTTGGCAGTTCGGAGACAAGTGCACAGTCAACTAAGAGAAAGCATCACTCGTATACTAATTACAAGCCTGGCAAGACACAGTTGTCGTGGCAGGACCGTGGCGGGCAAATACAGTCGCCATGCCAACTGCGTTTGTTTATTTGTTACGTAAGTGAACGTGTCTCCTATGATACGGTGGCAGGCTTGCAAAGCACACAGCCGGACACGCTCGCTACGTAATTCAACGCTTTTGGGTGACTGGCGCTAGCTTATCATTAGACACGAAAGGTATCATCGCTCCTGTTACGCTTGTCAGCTTCAGTTACTGTGCTCCTCTAATCGAAGGCTCGTCCTAATGCTTCACCCTGGCAGCCGTTGGGAAATGAATCGTTCCTCGCGTAAACAGTCCTGATCCATAGCACGAAAGCTCACTGATGATTTACTGCTGCCTTGCATTCAACAGTGCATGATTTCGCTTTTATTCCGACAGAGTTGGCTCCTTACAACGTTCCTTTCGAGCTTTTCTAGTCCCCAGATGATTTGTGTGTAACTTAACTCAGAATGGTATTTTTATGAATTTCAAAATGAGAGAAAAACGACCATAATTCTTTTCGAATATTAGTAAATGAAGCATCCAAATATTCAGTCACAATAAACAGACAAAAGTTCTTCGATGTTGGTAGACTGAGTCCAGAACTTTTCATATATCAAAGCAATTGTGGATGAACTTGTAAACAGGGGCGAATAGTTTTCGGTTGAGAAAAGACTTTCGACTCAGCAAGTTCCGATTGGAATCGGATCAATTTGTTGTGGAAGTCCAAACGAACGCTTATTGGTCGAACATTAAAGCTTGGCGCGAATAAGCTGATTACCGTCGGATGTACTGGCCCGATTCTCACCGAAGTTCGCGTGAAATTCGAACGTTGAGCCGCACGCGAGTCGACCGCTTCCAAGGTTTATGAAATTGCATTTACGCCCGGTTTCCCCGTCCATCGGAAATTAATGACCGGATTCTATCAGTGTTTATTGCCGGCGAGTATATATTATCAAGGAAATGACTCTTTCGACGCTCGGCAGAAGCTCCTGTCAATTGAGTTGTATTCATGTTCCCCGAATAAATAATGATACATGTATGGAGTTGGTCAGAAAGTTATTGCATTTTTTCTTTGAAAATGCATGCCCATTGATTTGAAAAAAATGTCTATGATTTCGTGACCAATCCAATACGTAATAATATTTGGTAACAATAAAATGTATGTTTTATGTTTTATGTTTTATGTTTGATTAAACATCCGAGAATTATGGTTAAGAAGTTCCGTTTATATCTCGCAAGGGGACTGTGTGTAGACTTTCTACAATTCCCACAGAGCCAGACTTTCACAAAGGCCGCAAAAGTGTCGGATGGAAAAAAGAGCTGCAAAGTGTTGAATTCTCTACCGCCTTGCAGTGTGGAATCCTCGTAAACTGTGGCGTCTGGCAGGAATGGAATGGGGGAATTTATTTTTCACGCCAGCTTTTTTCCTACTCCGTCCCGAGAAAGAACTGTCAGAATATACATGCAATGGGGCGGAAATTCACGCACGTAAGGCGAGTCTCTAATAATAATGCTAGATATTAGCCCACATTTTCCCGATCTAGCATTACACATTGCGATTCCGAAGCACACAAGCGTTTTTGTTATTATTTCAGTAATAATTGGGCTGCTTATGCAATTCATCGCTGATCCGAAATTAATAATCGAACAAGCCGAGCACACATTATCGAGAAATCTTATTTTATTATTCTTGAGCGAAATTTATATTAAATAGAAAAGCGGAGAGTTTACGATGGAAGGGCCACTGTTAGAGTTCATGATATTAAAATACTGCATAATCCAACTGCCGAAATTTGATAAACAATCTCAAAGCCGCTCGACTGCGCAGATGCGATTTTTCAATTAGCTCACATTTCGGACTAGAGTGCACTTCACCGCTCGAGTTAATATTTCCCATTCGACTCACCAGCGCATGTTTCATTAAAGACAGTCGACGGGAGGCGTCGGAGCGAGTACCGGAAAAGGCTGCGAAAGGGGTAAATGACGCCGGGAATTCACGTGTTTCCTCCCGGGAAAATTGGCCGCCGGCACGCGCTGCTAACGAGAAAATAAATCCTGGTATCAGGGAGGCGCTCACTTGTGCCGCGGCGTCCTGTTCATTCCTCAGCCATTAGGGCCAGTCTCTAAATGACCTCGGTTTAAAAGTCATTAACGCGTCAGCACGCCCGAAAGTGTGCGAATGAAACAAGCTCGAAATCGCTGCGAAAACACATCCCGGAAAGCGGTGACCTTTTTTTTTATGGTGGGACCTTTTTTTCGCCTGTTGCTCCCTCAATTCCGATGTAAACAGCTCGCAAACCACCGCCGCGCTCCTTCCGTAGTTGCGCGTACGGCGATATTCGCGGGCGAGTTATTCGCGCTCCGGTGGCACGCTCTGGAGCTTCAATTTATAAGGGAAAAGAGGGCGGTGCGAGGGACACGTCAAGTGCGCTGAAACGCTGAAAGCCCGCGCAAGAAACTATCTGAAAACCCAGCTGCCGTCAAAAGGGCGCCGTAGTATGCGGATCGGCCAGTCAATGGTGAGACTCAAAGCTCCGAGGCGGTTTTTTCCACGCGCTGGCATATTGCGAAAGATAAATAGAGAGCTAAAGATGTTCCGTGCGTCCAACTTGGAACTTATTATTATTATTATTCATTCATTCACGGCCATAAGCTCTCTACCGGCAAATCACGGATGGAAAGTCAATAGGAATAACAAATTGCAACATTTATTTGCAGTCAAGCAGCATTCGAAATATCGCGATGAAAAGCAGCATACGTTGATTCCCTTATGAAATTTTTGCGTCGGTTTCCGCAGCCCTGGCCGGCAGAGGCCGCGTGTCTCATTGGATTAGACTGCCACTCTGATTTCCGGGAAAAGTTCGCCAGCGCGGACGCGTCCGATATAAACCGGACGATATTTCATCTTCTTCCCGTCAATGCGCGCGAGACTTTTATGCCGAGGAGAGATCGTAAATTATGCAAAACAGCGAACAAAAACGGTGGAGGCGGCTTAGTGGAACTTAAGGCGGAAATTGCAAGCAGCCTCCGCCGGAAAGGAAATGCGCCCGGGGTGAGGACAGTCGAAGCTCCTGCTGCTGGTTCTTGTTCTTCTTCTTGTTCTTCTTCTTCCTCGGGGCCGGCGGATCAGAGATCCAAAGGGAGGAAGGGCCGGCACTGCCATCGCCAGCTGACACTTTCTGAGAGCGCGAATCGATCACGATGCCTCTTTCATACCTTACACGAGCCGCCACTCGGGCAATCCTTGTACCTTCTCCCTCGCGCTCCTACCTTTTCCGGAACTTCGACACGTCGCAGGACAACGCTGGCCTTGTGACGACACGATAAGAGAGTTCTACTAAGTTCTATCGAATTCTACCGACGACCCTTGAAAACTCCTGGCAATCTTGGGGGCGGATCGACTTAACTCCTCTCCTAAAAAATAGTTTCCAATGCAACAAGCTTATATTAAATTATTCAATCATATTTCATTCCTTTAAATTTTCTAAGAGAAAAGACAGTTTCTCGTCTCTATATTTTGCATTGCGACAAATAACCAAATGATTTGATTGCATTTTATTTCTTCAGCTCAATAACAAGGAAACTGAGAATCCAATAAAAAAGAAATAATCCACCGCACTTGAGCAGAATATTAAGCATAATTTTCTCGAGAAAAATGCTCGCTTTAAAAAACACTAAAGCCAGACTTATGTGGCAGAGTCTCCTTGAGGAGGTTAAATAAGGAGGCAGCCACTCGTTAAGGGGCCTGAAATATCGCCAGCATAAAAGTTCAGACAAAGCGACGATTTCTCGGGAATCAGCGCCATTTCCGTGACGCATATCTTTCCCTGTTGGTGTTCCCGTGGACGGCGCGTTGCACTCTGCCCTTCCTGGTATGCATGCCGACGGGTTGGCGAGCGCGATTTCTCGGCCGATGCTCACAGCACTGTATTTCACCGCGATTAGCATAAAACAGGCTGTCGCGCGCGCTTCTCGGGAATGCTCTCCCGAGAGGATCGATCGTGCACGAAATCCCGAGGAAGGGAAGTTTGGCTGCCGGCAGCTATCACACGAACTCGAACGATTTTTATCGGGAGCCGAGAGGAATAATCAGCTTTCGTCCTGCGGAAAGGATGCGCCTTGTACTTAGAGCCTTGGACCTCGCGAGAAGTAAAATAGTTTCTTAGAAATGTTGTTATAACTGGTGCGATTGGGGACCATCGAAAATTTCACGGGTACAAGAAAACAATAAAATAAGATGAAATTATTAATATATTAAACATTAGTGACCATGCGTTAATAATCAAATCAATAATTAATGCGAACTTAAATCTAATGAAAAATCAGGACTTAATAATCGAATTCATACATTCTACATTTCTATGCAAAACTTTTCAGCGTGGATTTCATTAATCATTTTATTTCTTTTCGAGCCAAATTTCGCGCACCCGAAAAAATCAGATTTCCTTATTCCATACGATAAAGTATACACTCAATTACAGTCTCCGTGCGATTCTATCGGGTGTATAATAAGAGGAGCGACTAACAGTAAAATTGAATTGCTAAAAGAGCAGGAGGAGCTGTCTACCGGTTTAAAGACGAATACAAAGAAAGGAAACCGCTCGAACAAAGTGGAGAAGTGCCAGGGAGTAAGTGAGAATGAAGGAGAAGGAGAAGCAGAGAGGCCGAGCGAAAGGGTGGCAAGGACGTTGTAATAAAGATGGAATGAGCCGGAGGATGGTCGGGGAAGAAATGGGGAGACTAGGAAAGATTTCCAGGAATCCATTTGCGAAACGGCAAATTAGCCGGGCGTAGAACGGGCGCGCAGAACGCAAGCAGAAGAGAAATGCCGGTGCGTTCGCCTCCCTCACTCGGTTGCTTTGCTTCCTTCCAGTGATTACGAATCGAAAAACTACTTCGAAAAACGCGACTGAATCCCGGGAAAGGCACCCGCTCTCCAATGCATTTGCGAGCACATTCTTCCGCGTGTCGGCTTTTAAGGAAGTCCAACTAATGAAAGTTTCGAAACTGCCACCCTTTGACAGTCACAATAAATCTTGTTGATTTTATTAGAAATTCCATGATGAAATGAAAACGCGTCTGAGCTCATACTGTTTACCATCTTGATTCTAAAACTATACCACAAAATAACTATATCTAAACCAAACAATTAATTTTATCTCACAAATTATTAGCTATTTTAAAATCAGCAGCGCAAATAACGGCACAGTTTCGCCGCAAGAAACCTGACAGAATCAGGTGCAATTTGCAAGAGGATGTAGTGGCATTTTCGCGCAAGGCCAATTATAATAATCTCAGGTGGAAATGGTTCAGCAATGGCGGCAACACGGTGAAAACATACGATTATATAGAGTGTCAGGGTATCAAGCGCCTTTATGCGATTCAGAGATTCCGCCGCGCGGAGTTCATTACGATAACGAAATGAGCCCGGGTGAATTATAAGTGTGCGTGACTTGAAACTTAGGGAGAAAAAAATAGAGGGGGGTGGGGGTGTTCCGGGCGGACGGCGACGGAAGCGCGAGAAAAACACAGTGGCGAGGTACGCTGCTTCCGGCACAGTACCTCTTGGATACATAAAGTCGAAGCCGCACTCGTCCGAGGCAATCTGCTGCGGCGAAAGTGTGGGAATTCGACTTGGTTTGCAACTGGCATTCTTTGTAATGAGGATCATACAATATAAAGAAAAGTATTTAATATTACACACCGGTTTACAAAAAATATGTAAACATAGATGACACCATGATAATTAATAGGATATCGATTAACAGGAAATTTTCCTATCTTTTGTCTTTGCTACCACGTGCAATCCGTTTTTTTTTGCTTTCCATCAATAAACGCAATCGCGCAGAAAAATACACGGCGAGAATTAATTATTGCGAAGAAAGGAAGATTTCAGTAGATTAATCCGGACGCAGCGTCAGCGCCAGCCACGCCGCCCACCCATGGGAATGTTGCCCGTCTCACGTGTCCACGTGATTGCTGCCACTTACATTTTTGCCGATCTCGAGTTCAGCTTGTTTAGAACTGGCGAAACGTTTCGGCGGCTAATGCGAACAGTCGTTTGGGCGAAACTGCCCCTCGTGGATCTCTGTTTATCGCTGCCCGAGATACGGCGCTACAAAACCGTCGCTTTTTCTTCCTCGAAGTAGTAGCATTATTTTCCTGTTGACTGCAGGCTTCCCCCTTTTCCTGGATGAAACGAACCAGGCACGTAGGCTTTCCATTGTGCACTACATTTATTATTTGACGGTGGCTATTATTACATTTTTGATATTGTTATGGTTTATTATTGTATAGCAATATTTTTCTCCACATAACTCGAATTTAAATCGTTTAGTTTAATAATTCGGCTGCGTGATTTATTATCCCAATTATTCTTGAAAAGCGACAATCATGGAAGCGGAGAAAACCATTCTTTAATTTTGATTCTATAAAACTGAATTACGTTTGCCAAATGTTTTACCTAATATGAACAATCACCCTGCGCATACTTGCAATGGAATATTGCGCGCAAAATCGTACAATTTAACTGGACTCCAATTTCAAGATATGAATTTTTGATGACACAAAAATCCAAGCCTTTTCGCTTGGAAATCAGTGCGACCAATAAAAGTCTGTCATTTAATAAACATTGGCAATCAGCACGCCATCAATACGAGCTGCCCTTCCTCACGGCGGCATTATAAACAGACGCAGCAGGGAAGCAATTGGAAATAAATCGTTATTCGATGGCGAGCCACGAGGAAGCTGAATTGGCGGATGATGCGAAATTTGATGCACGCGGAAATTGGAATGTTTTTTTTTTTCGTTGGTTTGTTTCGAGCCGAGGCCGCGGCGGCCGGGAAAACACGGAAAATGGGAGAAATGGGGAGCTAGCGAGGCGTCAGTAATGCTGGGCACAAGCGAATTAATAGTTGCGATATATTTCCGATATTTGTCGGTGACCGCCCGCCAAAACTGATCAGATGCGATCGCTTTTAATTTATTAGCAATTGCGCCTGTGTGCCAATCGTCTCGGGGCAAAACACACCCGGGCTTTTTTCTCTATTTGCCCTTTTTTGATGTTATCCGCCGGTCTACTGTACCTCAACTTTATGGCCTGTAAAAAAATATTCGGCCAGTTTTTGTTAGCTCGTGCGTTCGTCGGCCGCATGCGCCCGCGCGCGCTGCGGCCATTTCGCAATTTAAATCTCACGCGAGCGCGCGGGCGCGCTCCGGGCTAAATAAACAGATTACCGTTCGAAGCACCTGCACGCTCCTTCGTGCCTGTACCACCCGTAAAAAACAGTTGTTCAACCAAATCGGTGTCAACGATGCGCGCTCCTGACAAAAATGATACTGTTACACCGACTAACGCGGGCCCAATATTTGCCCATTCGTGCCGCTTGGCCGACCGGCAAGTTAAGCGGATATTGTCGACGATCACCGACCATTTGATTCGTTAATTTCGAGCCTCAAGCCATTTTCAATGGTGTTTGTTAGCCAGTTTATGTTTTCGGGCACCAAGCCTGTTGGTCCTGAAATTCAGCGGTACATATTCGTGTAAAACGTGTAAACGTAGGTATCCGAGTAAAATGCACTCAATTACAAGCGAGCCCATAAAAACCAGAATAGCAAAATATAAATTTGTTCTTGCTGAATGTTAAACTGTGTAGTTTAATTTCTTTATGCAGCTCCACTTGAGACGAAACATTCGCACTCCCCCAAGTTCAAGAGAAACTATACGAATATTTCAAGATGCCTCGTTTTACTTACTAATTTCGAAAGCAAATCTTCCAGCAGACATTCCAGCAGTCGCCCATGCTTTGCATCGAAATTATTTGCTCCCACTGCGCATACTGCGCCAAAGGGTGCGGTGGTCCTCTTTCAAGACTTAGTGCGTGGACGGGCGGAGTGGTTTACGTAAAGGTACAAGGGAAAAGCGTAAACTGCGCGGGCTGATGAGGCCAACAGCAATAGAAAGGGGTGGACTTGATATACGAAAGCCCGAGCTGTTAAAGTAAAGCCGCAAAGGTGGAATTCCAAAGGCACAATATACAACCCCCTGTCTCTCTCTCCCTGCGCCAGTGCGCCACCGTCCGCCCGCTTCCTCTGTCTCTGTCCCTTTTTCTGTCTGCTAGCGGGCCACTTGCCGGAAGCGTGAAATTCACGGGGTGCGTTCAACCCCTTGAACCTCGGAATATCTTTAAGGGTCGTGCCACCGTCTCCAGTACAGTATCGCGCAGTTTTCCGCCGCTGGCTTTTGTTCCCAGCGGGTGGGAAGCGACTCCTTCATTTGCAGCCTCGCCCCCGCAACCCCCTCGCCAGTCGCGCCCGTCGCTGTTTATTTCGCTCGGGACCGGACACTCTCGACAAAAATGCAGGACGTCCCACCGGACCCGGGCAGACTCGTTTCGGAAAAATGGGGCCGCGAGTAATGAATAAATTAGCGGGGGTCTTTTCGATGGAGATTTGTATCGTGTTTTAAAGTCACTGGAATTAATATCGGATTTCGGGGCAACTTTGTGCTCGCTGAGATTGACTTGGGTGCTTTTTCAATTTTCAGTTTTTGGTTTGATAATATTTTATACAATCGAAATTACCTCGAGATTGATTTATTCAACCCTCACTTACTAATTATTTAAAGATAAATGTATATTATTACTCCAAATGTAATATGTTGCTACTTTACCACGAGAAAAGTATCTTCTTGGTACATTTTATCAAGATTAACATATACAAATTGGAAATATTTAACGCAGAGACCATTTTTTAGGATATTAGAATTTCGGGTGTTATGGCTCGGTGTTTTATAAGCTTCGTACTCCACGTTGCGATTCCTATACAAAACTAGGTGCAGGAATGAAGGAAAGTATCCATTAACCTGCCTAGCATGACATCATAAACAAATCCACACGGCTAGTAACCAGTGTTATTAACCAACCCGGGAAAACGTAGGACAATCTCTTCGGTTATAGAGCCTCGGTAAAAGTACTGGGTAGCGTCAAAAATAAACTGCTGACTTCCTTCCTCGCGCGAGACTGCTCCGCCAGCAATCGTAGTACGTCATTTGGTAATGATACCGTTGAATGCGCCCTGTGGTGGCTATAGCAAGTCGCAGGCTACACCTACTCACATGTACTCAAATAAATGGTACCTTCGACGAGCAGCCTCAATATTACTTCCTGCTTGTAAATAACACTGCTGCCTGTCGGTCCAAAATTGCTTCGGCTTTATTAAATAATTCATACCTTTTTGAGAAACACAGATCCAACGTAGAGCGAGGATGGTTAAATATTTTTCAAGCGAAAAAGGTTCAATCAAAGTACTTTGCTACCAGCATTCGGCTCGTTGGAAGTAGTGAATAAATAGTAGATTTCTATACGAATGATTAATAGTAGAACCACTAAGAGAGAAATGATGTTATTTTTATAATAATTCTTATATTAATAATTTTGAATAATTTTAAAGAAACAGATCTGAAACCCGTCATTTTGATAGTTCTAATATTAATTATTCTATAATTTCAACATTACTTCCGTCGATTCTAACGGGCTCTCACCTATTTTATTAAACCTGCACTCGGAAACTACAACTAAGCAAAGTAAATAAGCCAAAGGCAACGCGTCAGCACGAATCTTTTTCTACTCGGTTATTTGTAACCAAAGGAATCCTCTTACGCATTCAGGAGGTAAGTCCGAAAGTCTTAAAGCTGTAGCAGGACACTGGGAAAAAGTGGAGGCAGAGGAGCTCGTAGAGGATCAATGTCGTAGACACGTACGTCCCGTGCCGAGCCGGTGCATAAGCTATTCACTGCTTTACCGCTTCACCCCCGAAAGTCGTATGTTCTCTGCATCTCCAACACTATCGTTTCGAAAGTGACCACTAAGACTGAAAGAGTGCGCCAACGGAAGTTTCGTCGACAGACATAAAGCGTACAAGATCCCAAACGGGAGATGATAATTCCGGGTTCGGTTGAGGTCGTCCAGGCTTAACCTTAACGGGGGATAGTGGTTAGTGGCGTTTGCTTTCGTGACCGATACAGGAAGCTGCGCATTAGGCCGGCAGCCTCGAGCACTAGGTTCCGGCAGGCTTCTCTCTCTCTCTCTCAGCGGCTCTAGGCTAGCTCGCCGAGATAATGCCGAAAATGCAAATCAAAGTGGGAGCTCCGAGAAAGGACAGAGGGTGGCGGCGAATCCCGAAAGATCGCCGCGGGGTGGAAGGGCACTCGGCGAGATCACAGTCGAACTTGGATGGGGAAAGTACTGCAGGCGCAAATCTCCAGTCCTTTCCTCGAGTATATATATCCTTTGTTTCGCGAAATTGCCCGGCTTTCGTTGCCTCTCCTTCATAAACAAGGCCACTCTACCTTCCGCTGCCTCTCGGTCTCTACCCAGTCAAAGACCTAGACGACTCCCCGCGATAAACCAGATCGCTGTAACGACCTCAAAAGCAAATCATTAGGTGGGATGCCTGGGATAATTGAGAGAGCTGCTGCCGGCAGCTATTCCAATTCAAATTGCATCCAGCAAGTGCGCAGTCTCCTTTTGCCTTTGTTGGGCCAACTCAATCCTTCTCTGCGACTCGCTTTACTCGTCCGACACGCTTGTAATTTGCGACCGGGATTTATGTCTTTTTGAAAATGTACACTTGCCTTTTATAAGCTGCTGCAGGTATATTTATAAATTCTCTAGTATTATATAACAATTCTCCTCCTAATATTATGTATGTAGAATATTATATCAAACTAGAGTGCACATAAAATAATATACACTCGTGTCTGATAAGAAAGTGGGCATTTCAAACAGCAAAGATTTTCCAGGAAAAATTTGTTGCAATTCACGGTGAGTTCTTCTGCTTTTCGCAGATATCAAGGCGCCCCACCAGTTTTCAGGGAAAGAGCGTGTACTCTGGCAACCAATAAGTAACGGAGCACATAAAGTACAGTCTCTATCAGTACAAGGCGCCGAAAGAATCCATAAAAATCTATCTTTCGCCGCGCGCAGGCACTCTTAATACTTCCTCCCAGCGCGCGAGCTTCTATAAATTTTCGCTTTATTTCGCCGGGACGCGAGCTCGTCCGAGGTCCTGCGGACCACGTCGTCTGTTACACCCACACGTTTACCCCAAACACTGTAAACTCGTCCGAAACATTCGCTTTCGAGCCAAAGCGATTCCGATGTACTCCTCTTATTCGGTGTTATTCCGTATTTTTTATCAAAGAAATACAATTCTTTTAATATAGAAACTTCTTTAAATATCAGGCATGTTTAATTTTAATGAGATTTACTTATCTCCAAATTTGTATTCAGACGAATTCGGAATTTTCTTATTAATATACATATTTTAATGTGCACTACAGAAACATAAATTAAAATCGCGCACTACATCGCAGTTGATTAGTTACAGGCTGACTTAAGCTTAATAAATTCAGTTCAGAAGTTAATAAAAAATATGAATAAACAGTATACCAGCAAGAAAAGTTTACAGCACATGCGAATCCTCCAACACACTTGCAAAATCTTGTACGAGCATATGTGTTTCAATACACATCTACATACTTTACTCGAGCAAGATGAGAAAACACAGGACAGCTGGGTGGGGAAGGGCGAGCGAAACAAGACGGAAACATACATAGCATCCCGGTAACTGAGTTTCCCTTTTAGAGCCGAGCTGACTTTCAGCCGAGGGGGTGAATAACATATTAGACGAATGACATTCTCGGCACCGTCTGCTTCATACGTCGCTCTGAGTACTTCGCCCCTGTTAAACCCGCCAGCCGGCGGACTAAGACAACCGGCAACTTCAGTAAAAAAAGGCAGGTGCCAAGGGAAAACTGGGCGAAAAACACGCGGGTGACGCGGGAATGAGGGTGCCGTGACCTCTATTACCGGAACTGGAGCACTAACCAACTTTGTTATAAACACCCGGCTTAATCCAAATGCAGGATGATAATGAAAAAGTTTCGAGGGACCTGAGCTTGGTAAAAGCACATCGCCTACTCGCACGGGATTTTAAAAGGAACCACCTATACTGTTTTATTGTTAATTAACTTCAGCAGAAATCGGCAGTTGCGTCCTTTACCAAGACGCATTAATTGATTAGGTTGCATTATTTACTAACTTATGAAAGATAAGTCTAATAATCGAATCCTTATTCTGAGACAGAAAAGACATAAAATTCATTTAAATACTAAAATCGCCTCAGTAGCGGGTAGTTTCGAGTCTGCGAATCCACTACTATCACATAATACAGATAGGACTAAGTCCGATACCATTCGATTTCCGAACTGTCGTCTCGTCAGTCGGCTGGCCATGAATATTAATTCCGTCGGAATGCACTATCAAGCGTAACAGGATAGTGCGAGTAGGCGGAATTTTAAGAAGGCTATTCTCGATCCGTGGCATAAAAAGGGAGATAAGTCGGGCGGCTGGAGGGGGTTGGTGGTTCTTTCCTCGGGGATAGAAGGCCATCCCGATCGGAGTCGTCCTCCTTTCTTCCGGGGGGCGCCGAGGCGCCGCCTCGCTCTCCCTGGAAACGCAATTTCGTGGAGGGAGCTCTAATGTCGCACCTCGGCAAACATTTATCAGCGGAGGCGCCGATTGCCCTGACTAGGAATAAATTCCATTCGCGGTGCGACGTTCCCCCCCGTCGAGCTAAATTCACCCCGATTGCTAATAATTCCTACCGCGCCCGACTCTGCCACCTTCTCCCCGACGCAGCCCCCTTTATTTCTGCCATTCAGCCGCCACCGTGACTTCCTCTCGTCTCTCGAGCTGTCTTCCCTCTGCATATACAGGGTCTCCCGAAAATCTTCAGGGACTCGGCGACACCATTTACTACAGGGGGGGTGTCAAACACTCGATTCTACCACTAAGAAAATCAATACTCAGCATGAGCGATGATCGCTCTTCCAGATAATTATCATATCAGCTTCCTTTGGAAGGAAAGTGCAAGAATTATGTTGTCACCAGATGGAATCAAAGAATTTTATCGAAATTTCTTCTTTGGTCATGAGTGATTTCGAAACAAAAAGCCGCAAGATTTGAGCCACCCTGTATACTGACTATACCTACTGTGCTTTCGATCCAACGAGCGCTCTTATCTACGACGATGCGTTGCGTGCGTCCCGGCCCTTTACCAGTTCTGATCAACACCAACTCCACGAACAAATCTCGGCCTTGACTTGTACTCCCATGCCCATTGTTGTCGCTCGAGGTGAATGGCGAGTGGATAAGGATCCGAGCACCTTTCGCGCCACCCCAATCCGAGGAAGTTAAGTGTCACGTACTGTAACATTCACCACTGGTAACATATATGTTATCTCGAATAAAGCAATCTCCAACTGCCAGATTTCCCAGGAACAAATTCAGACAATAACAACTTTTCTTCTAATAACAAATAAAGAAATCTTCCTGAAATTTCTGCAGTGCACAGTTTACTTGAATCATCGAATGCAACAATTAATTGGCAAGTCGCACATTTTTGTAGGAATATTCCAATGACTAAAATCAATATTCAAGGTCTGCGTTTGCTTTATTTCAGAAAATCGTCGCGATTCGTTGCACGGCTTATTTGCGAGAGCATTCGACTGGCCTAGTTTCGTTTGAGTCGAAGTATTAGACTCACAGCATAGCAACCGGGGTGGAAGAGCGCAGGCGCGGAGGACCGGAAATGTACGCCTAGGTAAACACAGGCAGGGCATGCTTGATGGTGCTTCTAAAATAATGCGGCAAACAGTAATCAGCAGAGTGGTCGGAGAACGGGATAGCGAAAGTGCACTCCAGTCGAATTGTGCCACGGCGAAAGGGTTAATTCGAGGTGGATCGATGCCGGGAGATCGTTATTGCCGTTAGTTAATCCATTATCTCGGTGTGCTCGCCGTCCCCGGCGCCGCTCACCACATGGCCCTGCTCCGATAATGGCATCAGCAAGCTCATTAACTAGAAAGACGGCCGGTGTCGCGTATAATGAACGTCCGACAGGATTCGGCCAATCACCTTGAGGAACGACTATACCGGAAAATAGTCTCTAAAATCATTTAGCATGAATACATTCAGAAGTGTAGGAAATTATTCTCTTGCTTGTTATGCCTTAAGTAGCTCGTATATTAAGCCGACAAACTTGAGACGCGAAAACGAATGCTACGATAGTTATACCAAATGTTAATCCTCCTCTTGTAGTTATACACAATGGCTTATAATTACCATGATAGCTGCAGGTGAAAGGTAATTATAAACCCAGTCCTCTACATTTATTGAAATCGGTATCAAAACAAAATATAAACGCAACAAAAATTGTCCTCTTGCGTTAATCTCGCAGTGTTTCCTGTTTCGCCATGAAAACCAATCGGAAAGATGTGGAGCGAAATAGCAAAGTAACAAAACAAAAATCCCCTCGATCGGGAGACTGGGAAGGAATTCGAAAAGCAATTCGTTCCTCAATATCCTCTGAGATCGATTTTCATTTACGAGTTAATGAAAAAATCCCGGGGAAACGAACTGCCATTGTTGCCCGGTAATGGCAACATGCTCGTATAACAGTATTAATAGTGCTTGTCATGGTGGATTCCGCTTGGGAATCCTTGATCGAGTGTTTCACATTAACCTTTTGCGTTGACGCACGACTTTCTTCTCCGCAACAATAACTTAAAGATGGTTCTGTGACAAGCACAATGATTTAAAATATTAACTTATTAAATTAGATAATATTTATTAATTCCATAATCATATATAAAAAATATTAAATTTAATTTAATTCAAACTCAAATTAACCTGACGTACTTTAAGTTTATCATTTTCTTTACACGTATTATTGTTTTAACTCCACCAAATGAGTAACAAACTTCGACAGAAATAATAATTCAATCGCATCGCATCATTGGGTATTCAAATCGTTTATTACGATCGTTTTCGACGGACTACGCATTTCAATTTGCCATTGAGATTTTGATATTACCGCTTTTCCATGCGCATTTTATCCGCTGGAAAACAGAGACGAGCTCGGTTTACCACTTGAGCGGGGCTCATTATTTGCAGACTATCTACAGCGCATTGCGCGCCCGATAATACGTACCCAGGCAGCTCATTAACGAGCAGGTGAGCTTATATTATTTTAGCTATTATCGCCGCGCGGTGAAAAATCAAACACACATTGAAATCGAGGCTTTAATAATGCGGTTGCAATTCATCATTTCGAGTGCCTGTGGAAATACTATGAATGCTCGGTCGTCAGTGGGAATTGAATCATTAGCGGTGTCGCTTTTAATCCTGAAACTGCGAATAATTAAGAGATTTTTCGCCACTTTTTACGTTCTATTTTTCGGGGATCGATTTCCTTTTAATAGGCTCTAATTGACAAAGTTTAACAACACATAGAAAAATACTCAAGTTCTTTTATTGCAAAAACTGTGGTGTAAAAATCTGTGGAAAATTGGCAAAGATTTTCGTCGAAAACTGGATCTCGAAATATACAGGCCTTGTCGTCGAATCCAGTTCACTTGTCGTTTTGGTGCTGCAACAGATTTGTCAGGATTACATGGTATCATGCTTCACTTGATCACGAAGTCCTCGTTGCAGACGTATTCTGCACACACGAATAAGCGGCTGGAGACCTCATATGAAGGAGGATAATCCGAAACATACATCAGAGTCCCGCGTATCAGATACGTAAAGTATTACTCTGTCATACTTCGCGTCGTACTCTACCGCGTACGCGGTATTGTGACTGCAGAACAAATCTCAAGATTTTCGCAAAGCGAACCAGACGTATCTTTCATTCTGCAACCGCACTCTTTGCCCCAGAAATATTTTACAATTTTTGTAAAATTCAATGGAGAATAGAAATAGGAAAAACGCATTGAATAAAAGTTTTCATTCGCGATGCTTTTCGAGAATTGAATTATTGATACATTTTTTTTTTAAAATACATTAAAAACCCAATAAATGCGAGAAACGCATCGGATAAAACTTGTTCGTATTAACATTCACTGACATGGAGAAAGCTCGCCCGGGCGGAATTCGTTTTCGTCCGGGGCTCTGAAACTCGCAACACGAAACACCATTCACGGGGCGAGCTTTATTTTAGCGGCATGTATACACAGGAAACACGTACAATGATTGTTGGGTGGCGACGCGGCGCCCTTACGGCATCCAATTGTTTTAGGCGGCGCAGAGGTGGTCGCTTTGAAACTGAACTGGTGTCGCATCCTTTATTGCGATTAATACGCGAGGAGTTGCGAGCAAGCGCTGTAGAAAAATTCTCACAAACCAAGCGCCGCATAAACCACTTATGCCTGGCGCAGTGTATTTAGTACATGTGTATGAAACCGGCGCTGAAAGAATGACCGAAGGCAGCACCGGTGCCGAGATTCGAATTCTATGTAACCTTTGCATATTGTTTAAAAGCACAGTGTTATACAAGGTCTTTTAACAATGTGGTAAATGGCTATTTTAAACTAAACAAAAATTCAGTCGCTCTAGCGCAGCAACAAAACCTATCAAATAACCACGAACCTCTCAACCAGCCAATTGACTCATTCGAATTATTAGAGCGCTAAATGCAGTGCTCCTTCAGGAGGACTCGCTCTCTTATTTCGCGGCATCCGAGCGAGGGAAAAGTTCGAATGGACGTCGGGCCGCCGGCAGAATAGGGTTCCCAATTGTAAAATAGCGGCGCTAGACGAGAAAGAGGAGAGCGAGGAGAATAAGAGCGGTAAGTGCTCTCAAAAAGTACTGGAACTGTCCAGACTGAATAAAATCTTGCCCCGGCGCAGAGTGGCTCTCCTTTTCTCTCCCGCCGGTGCTGTCCGCCCTCTTCCTCCCGGGCTCTATTCTACTCGAATTTGAGATGTAAGTCGCTCCGAGAGCGTAATCCCCCTCGTAGCCCGGCTACGTTTTATGAAGCACCGCCGGCAAATGGGATTATGGCGGCTGTACAGATAAGTAATTATTTTATGACGATTCCAACCCCGACCTACTCTTCCTCCTATTCGTTCCGACTCTCTTTCCGCCCACTCGCGCCAAAGTACGTTGGAATAACGGCGGAGCGGCCGCTGCGATAATGAAATTAATTATCGGTGTAATTACATCGCGCGCCCTTAATTAATTCGCCGGTATCGAAATTCCCTGTCTCGCTCGGTTTTCATCGCAGCTCTCGCGCAGACAAAGATTCATCTTGGCCACTTTCCCGAACTCCTCTCGGATGTCGCTCGGCGATCGTTGTCCGCCTCGAATGTCGGAGCGGGAAGAAGAGCAGGCTGGGAATAATGGTTTGTTATGGTTTATTGACGAGATGCATATCGGCTGGTTATTCATTTTCCCAGTGCATCGAAGCCACTGACTCCGAGGAGCAGATCAATTCCTTTAACGTGATTTAAATTGATATTGAAAGTTCGTGGTAATTATACTGGACGACGTGATATTGGACCGGTTATAGTAATGTTTCGTGGAAGGTACCTCGGAGGTTTTTCAATGTGGCATTTAGTGGTTTATATATTTTACTTTTATTTAGCCATTGGGCGCTTTTTCAAGTATTTTCGATCTTCCACAGGACGGCTATTAATGTTTTCATAAGAGTGCTCAGCTATTTCGGCGAGCTTTTTTCTCTCGAGGGGACCTGTTGCGGCGCGTCGACACTTTGCCCGTTTGAAGGCATACTCGCAGACGCGATTCTGTTTTAATTAGAAAAACTGGCGTAGCCGGTGACTCGCGAAACTCAATTATCTTTGTCGACCTGACTCCTGAGTGGCGCTTGTCGTCCATTGAGATGAGACACAATAGCCACCCCAGCAAAACACATTCTTTTCCCGTCAGACATTGCGTCAATTACAGTTGAAATATTTTAATTGATGAGAAATCAAATATTTAAATAGGTCGTTACAATTTTAACAAACCATTCAAATCTAACAATCGCTTTTACATTTAAACGACGCATCGCGATCGTCCTTTCCCTGCACCGTCGATTTGCTGCATCTGCGAAATAGCTCAACGAAACAAGAACTACACGCGTAATCAGAATGCGATGGAACGCAATTCGCCGGCGGATAATGCCAGGGAAAATGCGGACGACCGATGCGAATTCCGGGCCGCCGATTTCATGAATTCGCAAGGCCCCCACCGCGAATTCGGCAAGCGCGTCACGCGTTCTTTTCTGGCAATCGCTGTCGCATCGCGCAAATTCCAGGCGTTTATCTCTCCGGCCGGTGCCGTTTATTCCGTCGCTTGATTTCCCTTCCCTTTCGTTTTCCAGCGGCTGTCGCGTCTTCGCAAAAGAGCAACAGCTCGGCTAGTTATACAAATTTATTCCTACTCACCGTTACCACCCGGGAGAGAACCTGTGGCCACGGGAATAATGACTGGCGGCAATGAATCTTAATGGATCGCCGAACGCGTGGCTTCTATGCCGAAGTAAAGGCCGCCGCCAAAAAAGCACTTTTCCCCGCCGGCGCAGGCGAGAACAATTTCATGAATTTAAATTACACTCCATCGTTCTACTCCCTCGCTCCTTCCAACCTCGTCTCTACCAAGTTTTCCGAGGATGCGGCCGATAGTGCAACACAAAATCAAAATTTACCGTCGAATTATCATCTTTTTTGCTTTTTAGAGGTGCTTTTGCGCGAGCCGAATTTGTCGCGGCGAAAAGCTTTCTCAGCTGATAACGAAGGTCGACTGCTTCCATTTTCGGGATAATCAATCGTTGGCGCTTTCGCAAAGAAAATTGAGTGTTCCTGCAAAATTCGCAGGAAAAAATTTAAAAGAACTTTTAGAATTTTAAACAGCTGTTTTAAGAAGAATAAAAAATCGAATTAAGGTTACAAAATCAATCAATATGCATCGATGCAAAATTCCTGTTCATTTTCTACCAATATAGCGAACAATTAAGCGATGGAACGAACTTACCTGTAAGTGATGTTCAATCGTAATTATACGAGAGACCTCGTTCGAGGAGATTACACTGTAGTACCCCCCGTTACCCTTAGATGTCACAACGTTTGAGCAAAAAAAAAGGACCCCGCGCGTGGGCCCTCTATGGTGCATCCCGCCGGCGAGCTTCATTATTTAGAGCCTAGGAAGGATGACAAATTGCCTTTAAAGAAAAAAGAAAAAATTGCGCAAGCTGGGAGCAATGTTTTTTACTAAAAACAGAGGGAAAAAGGAAAAAGGGTGGGTTGTAATCTCCTCGAACGAGGTCTCTCGTATAATTACGATTGAACATCACTTACAGGTAAGTTCGTTCCATCGCTTAATTATACTTCGGACCTCGTTCTCGGGATTACACTGTAGATGTTTATCAAGACACATTTTTTTTTTTTTTTTTTTTTTTTTTTAAATATATGTATTTAAATATAAATCTGACGGTACAAGCATAACGTAAAAAATAAATATCTCTTAGTACCTTGTTATTTATTTTGGCCTCTAGCCAGAGCCCAAAACTGTAAGGGCAAAACTTTGGTCGTTATTGCGGACGGGTCTGTTATAGAACCTCGCAAAGGTTTCGGACCCGGAAGTCCAACCTGCTGTTCTCCTTATTATATCGATATCCAGACCTCTAACAGCTGCTGCCGAAGTTGACGCATGTCTGGTTGAATACGCCTTAAAGTGATCGGTATTTATACCACTTCTGATAAGCACCGACTTTAACCATTTGCTAATGGTTTGAGCTCCGACGCCTTTATATGGTTTCTTAAAGCTAATGAACACCTTTTGTTCCGTTTTTCTTAACGGCTTCGTTATGTCTAAATATCTAGATAAAGCTCTCGCAACACAAATTTCAGGTTTGGTATCGAAGTAAGGTAACTCAAAACGAGGCTGTGGTTTTCCTGGACCTGATGTTTTAATTAAATCCGTAATCCTAATTACCAAGCCTCTGCTGGTCCTGTCTATATTGGCCAGATTTATCGCGGCAAAGGTTTGCATGCGATGACCTGTGCTCAGAGCTAACAACATAATGACCTTAAGGGTGAGGTCCTTCAAAGACAACCCTACTAGAGGAGATAACTTTGCCAAGTGGTCGAGGACGATTGAAGTATCCCAGGTCTCGGAGTACCTCGGTCTCGATGGTCTTAATTTAAAGACACCCCTAAGAAAACGCGATACTATTGGGTTATCGCCTAATTTGTCCGTAGAAAGCAAGGACAACGCCGACCGAAACGAATTTAAGGTGCTGTACGATGCTCCCTTTTTAAATCTATTGGATAAAAATGCTAACAGTCTACTTATATTAATATCTACGTAATGGAACTTGTTTTTCCTTGCATATAAACACCACTGCTTTAGTGCGACAGCGTATTGTTTCTGGGTAGCGCTGGTTAGAGATGCTAACAGGATGTCGCAGGACTCGACTGGCAATCCCTGTCTTAAAAAGGCTTCCCTGACAATCTGCCTACAATCAGGGTGAGGGATAGCGCTCTCGGATGAACCAGCTGTCTGCAAGGAGATAATAATAGCTTCTTAGAAGGATTGAACCTGATAGGCTCTCCTACTAACAACTCCCTGAATAAGGGAAACCAGGGTTGTGTGGGCCAGAAGGGTGCGACTAAAATACCTGTCGCTCTGTCTTTTTTAATCTTGTTCAGTGTTTTCAAAATCAAAGAGAAAGGAGGAAACGCGTAAAAGAACATGTTCTTCCAGTTCCTGGTAAACGCATCTATGCTTAACGCCTCTGGGTCAGGGTGCCACGAGAAAAACTGGCTACACTTGGCGTTTTTTCCAGTAGCGAATAGGTCTATCTCCGGTTCTCCAAAACTTGCAACTATTTCCCTGTATGCGAAGTTTGCTAATTCCCATTCTGTGTCCGGATTTACTAATCTAGACAGGGAATCCGCCTGCACATTTTCCTCAGATGGGATGTATGAAGCGAAGAGCCATATGCCCCTACGTTCTGCCCAAGACCAAATTTTTCTAGCCAGGATGTTAAAATTTTGGAGTCTAATGCCACCCATCCTGTTAACATAGGATATGGCAGTGGTATTATCTACCCGCAACAGAATCTGACAGTGGGATAGGCCTGAAGCTAGCTCGACTAATGCATTCCAAATTGCAAGTAACTCTAAGTAGTTAATATGATAGCTCTTTTCTATGTCAGACCAGAACCCGAAGGCTTTAGACTTCTCGCTCACTGCCCCCCAACCGCCTAAAGAAGCATCTGTGTAGATTGTTAGATTGTACTTCGCCGACCTTATTGGGTTGTGACAATGCGAAATATTTGACTTCCACCAAAACAAGTCCTCCTTCATTGCCCTGGAAATTGGCATAGGCTGATTAAAGTCTCCGTCGCAAGCGATCAAGGAAAATAATTTTTCCCTTTCAAGTCTTTTAATGTACATCCATCCGTAAATCGTGGCAGGGCAGATAGAGACTAGCTTTCCAATTAACTGTGCCAACTCTCTTATTTGACACCTGTCTTTTACTAGGAAATTCTTAACCCACTGTCGAATACTGGACCTTTTGTCCTGTGGTAGTTCTATCATAAATTTTTCTGAATTAATGATGAAACCAAGAAATTTGCAGCTTGTATCCGGGACTAAGTTGCTTTTCTGTAAATTTATTTTAAAACCTAGAGATTCTAGTAATGTTCTTGTTTCTTGAATATTTCTTGAACAGTTGTCAAAGGTATTTGCAATGCACAACATGTCATCCAAGTAGATGACAGAAGTAAGCCCTCTAGATCTGAGCGTATGGACAACTGGCTTCATAATTTTTGTAAAGACAAATGGACTTGTGCACAACCCAAAAGGCAGACAGGTGAATTGAAAAAGCTCTCCCTCAAACTGAAACCTGAGTAGTTTCCTACTATTTTTATGTACTGGAACTAGAAAATATGCGTCCTCTAAATCAACAGCAGCCATAAAGTAACCTGGAAATAATAGGTTTTTAGCTGTCCTGATGTCTTCCATTTTAAAATGATTTGTGTTGATGAACTTATTAAGCCTTTTTAGGTTTAGGATAAACCTGTCTGAACCGTTTGGCTTCTTAACCAAGAAGAAATCCGACAAAAACTGGCCCTGCTGATACTCGCAGGTTTCAATAGCTCCCTTTTTCTTTAATGCATTTATAGCTAATCTTAAACTTTCGGTATTTTCCTTTTGGGTATACCCAACTCGATAACTAGAATCCTGGGAGAACTGGGCGTTGAGTTTTATCTTATAGCCCTTGATACATTGCAGCACTGAGCTGTCTTGAGTAATATTTTTCCAATTGTCAACAAAGTGGCGCAACCTTCCCGCTGTTTGACTTACATCTAACGCCGCTTGAACGATGGCTTCTTGTCCTTGTTCTGGCCCTGTGGTCTGGGGAAGGTCTCCCTGCCCTGCAACCTCTCTCTGAATGCAGGCTCTCGTCTGCCCCGACCGGATGAACCTGTACCTGGGTCCCGCAGGGCGAACGGCCGTCTCCCCTGCGGGGTTCGCCAGTTTAAAGTTGGCCTTGGCTGCGCTTGCTTTCTCATGCTTGACTGCAGCTTCATGTCCTGGCCCAACTTTTCTAGCGCCTTGGCCTCCCTTAGTTTTTCGGCTAAGTCCCCACCAAACAACAGCGCATCAGCCGCTGTTTTGTCTAAAATAGTTTTGACCCGCTTTGAGAGACCAGGTGCAATAAACGCTTTTCTGGACACTGATTGCTTTTGATGTGCTTCGGCCAAAATCTTGGCACAATCTCCCAACTTTTGCATCACATCAATTCTGTCCACACCCTCTTCGCTGGACATAACCGTGGTCATTACTGACCCTATAATTGCCAATGCTGATCCAATCAACTGCTGGGTCAGAACGAAATATTTGTCCCTTCTTTCAGCCTGTTCGTTCATGGTTGCTAGCACCTCTGGGTTGATCCCAGGGGCATCTAGTTTACCCTTTCTGGTATATTTCTTTAACAGCTCATCCCTTTCTGACTTTGGAATGCCAGATGTAAGCCAAAAAAACCAGCGCGATTCAAGACAAGGGTGTAATTGGAGGTCCAGCGTCCTTTCTATTGACGGGTCCTCCCCCAATGTTTCCATGATCTCCTGATCGATCTCGGCCAGATCCTGATGTCCGCCTACAGCGGCCTGCTGCTGGGCATCTGGCTGCATTGGTTCCTCGTTCTCTTTTTCTTCGTCATCTGTCACGAAAGGGACGCGCAAAATAAAACAAAGGAACGCTTCGACCGGTACGACGCGCAATGGCGTGTTTCTAACCTGTCCTGCCACACGTGCAGGCTCGTTAGTAATATCGACCCCAACGGTTCTGTGATAACCCAGGAATACCTCTGACTCCTCTTGCCACATGTGCAAGCACTAGCGAGTCAATCTTGTTGAACAATTCCTACCTCCTAGAAGGGATTCATTGTTCTCCTCCTGCGGCCGACGCGGTTGATTCTCAACCGTCTCTTCCTCCGACGACTCCTGTCTACACCGCTTCGAGATCTTCTTCTTCAATTTTTCCATCTTTTTTAGCCATCTTTCTACATTTTCGTCACTGTGCTTTCTCTTCTTTGCACTCGACATTGTGATATTTCCATTCCACTCGCGTGTAACACCTACGGGCACAACGAAAAGAATGGAGCTCGCCGGCGGGATGCACCATAGAGGGCCCACGCGCGGGGTCCTTTTTTTTTGCTCAAACGTTGTGACATCTAAGGGTAACGGGGGGTACTACAGTGTAATCCCGAGAACGAGGTCCGAAGTATAATTTGGTTCCTTCACTAAATCGCGACTCTTGCAGCCCAGGCAAAACCGGTACGCTGAGAGCGTTTCGAGTGGCAGCACAATTACTTTATCGGAAGCCACAACAATGATCACCAGGACAAATGAACAGTCGGTTCACAGGACGCGTCGGCGCAATATCCCGCGGAAGCAGTTGCGCCACAAAAGTGCACTGTTTTGTCGAGTCAAGCGCGCTATGGCAGAGGGCGTTCAAAGCACTGGGATATATCAAAAGCCGATCGACGCGGCTCAGCCAAGCGTACTTATCTCGTAATCCACCAACATTGAATGGCAGCGACTGCAGGTTGAAATAAAAAAGTGAGAGAGAGAGAGAGAGAGACAGAGAATTCGCGTGGAGAACACAATGGCAAAAGTTCGCATGGAAAAAAGCGCACGCTTTTGCGCTCAAAGCTTTGGGGAAAAAATCAGGGCGGCCGCGGGGGGCATTAAATTCCGCGCGTGGCAAAGCTTATCTTCGCTCCAGATACGAGCGGCCGAGCAACCACTCGATCACAAGCTCAGCCAGTGGGATAGGAGGCCGCGTCAAAGCTCGAGGAATGTTATTCCGAGCCTATCAATGTGCCAGCGTGCGGGAGGAAAAGGGCAGAGAGGCTTCCGCAACGAGAGAACACCTTCCTTTCGCCGAGTGCTATCTCCCAGAATTTATCACGCAATTCTCCCCGGGAGCAAGCTGCTCTCTTAAAACGAGGAGAACCCGATTGCCAAACCCCTGCGAGAGAGCCTCCGCCACCGTAAATACTCCGGCGACGTATGTAAAACCTGGTGCTCCATTGTCGACCTGGAAAAAAGGACTTGTAATGGGACAATGGGAAAAATCAGTTTTCAAGTTGCCGCCCGCATCGAGATCGATCACGACCTATATTCGCCTTTCCCCGCACGCGTCCCACTGAATAATTGAACAGCCAATTTCCCCCGGAGGCCACTGAAAAACCCGAGGAGTTCCGTATCGCCGCGCCTATCGCCCTGGATAACTCGCCTCTTTATGGAGGAGAGAACCCAACATCGGATACCCGCCGCGTCATCTTGGACCTCGTTTGTCGGCTCTTCCGGATGCCACCCTGCTTGTAAGATGCGCTTTATGGAAAGTGGAGTACGCAGTTCGTGTACTGTGACTGTTCACCATTACTGTCACGCATTCCGGAACGAGGATAAGAGAAGGATGTAATCTGAGTAGGGTAAAACGTGGCCCTTTTTTCATTTGCTGGCGAAATATTGTTTTGACGGGAAATATGAATATTTGCGATTATTAGTTGGAGTTAAGTGTTATAAATCTATGACTTACTGATATTAAAACCATCAAAAGTCAGCAAATAATCTTGCAGTAACAAGCAATCAAGGGGATGCGATCAAATATACTAGGAATAAAACAGTTTCCCAAAATCATGGAAAATTGTTCACATTCTCTATTACAAGTAATATCACATTTTTCAGGAAAAAATTTAATATCACGGAATACTGCAGAACCGTTTAACAGACTTCATTTATTAACATCAGTGTAGAATCTGGCGAAATTCATTTTCCCGCGAAATTAATTCCGCAGCTCCGTGAATGTTATATCAAGCTGATTCTTAAGTGCACATGTTCATGACGGCCGGGTCGCTTCATTTCTCTTGGGCAGCGATGTCGAGCAAGCGACAACGGATTATGGCGCCCTGTTGAGAGAGTGCATGACCAACAACATTCACCCAGGGCGATGCATTCCTCCTGCATTTCCTTGATTCACGAATCGCGTGGCCGAGCGAGCGCGGCTGTGCATTCAGCGACTCATTAGCCTAATGACACCAATTAATTATCGCCAGAAACGAGCGTCGGCGACGGTGCTCGGCGCCGAAAAAAAGCCCCGGAACGCTTGGCAGAACCTCGCCATTTCCTCCCTGAAATTGATTCCCCACTGTATCCGGCAGATCCACCGTAATTCGTCAGGCTGGCCCCCGAAAAACTTGACTCGTCTCGCTCTGCCTCTGAGAAATGTGCCTAGTTCGTGACACATTGTTTCTCTTCAATATGATTCCCCTAGTCGGGGAACTAGAATCTGATTATTTTAGAATCACAAGTCGCCGCTGGAGTGAGAAAGAAACGCAAGCTGCAACGCTCTTGCAATTTATCTCCGCATAATTACACGTATCACCGAGATTGCTGGAAGCGCGGACCACTCGGCCGCGCCACCATAAAGATGTCTGGCACCAGCTCCACCCTCCCCCCCCCCAGCCAAACTTCCCCCTCGTTTTTCTCCCGAGCGTCTCCCTCTCAACGCGCTGATTCCGCTAACCAACGCAGAAATTGGAGCCAGTGACCGTGAAAAGCCGACGGTGATTTCCGAGGGTGGCGCTCGCCCCTGGGAGCGGCGCTGCCGGGCGAAATGAGAGTGGAAAGAGCGACGAGAGCGTTGGGAGAAGTCGGGCAAACGGAGAAACAGAAAGTGAGGATAGGTGAGTAAAGCAGGCCAGGCGAGAGAGCGGGCGGTTACCCGGCGAAAGGGCAGAAAGTGAGAGGAACGCGAGCGAAAGTGAATGCTCTCCGGTAAGGGAAATGCTCTGGGATCTCTGGGGTGGGTGACGGGGGTGAAGCCGCTCTATACGTGTACACAGACACATGTGTACAGTCTAGCAGAGAGCGCGCGGAGAGGAAGCTACATCAACGAGGGTTCCGCGTGTCCCCTCGGGTAGGCGTGTCCCTATATTAGGTTTTAATCATTCAGGGGATGAAATTTTAGGGACGGAGGCGTGGTAGTCTGCTCCTCTGCCGGGCAACACCCCTTCCTGCTTCCAGCTGCGTGCACAAGTTATATCTATATCTCTCCATTTACACCTGTCTACATCGGGCAAGCGTAATTTCACCCGGTCGCTTCCCCATTGCTTCCTCTCATTTCTGCGACCCCACTCTCGACCCCTCTGCTCTTCCCCGAGCTTCGAGTGCCCCCCTGAAATCGAGGTCGGCGCCCGCGAAAAAGCTTCCAACACCTACTGCAAGTAATCTGCAGTAAATTCCGCACTCGCCGACTCCAGCGCCGCCTGGCGGCGGCTTTCTCCCGCGCGAATCGTATCTCGGGGATTTAGGTTAGAGCGGAATCACCCCGCCCGATTTATAATCTTCCGGAGTCGAGCGATCGCGCTATTTTTGCGATGATTCCGCGCGTTCGATCGAGTGCGAGCCGAGCACTCGAATGGAACTTTCGGTGCTTGCTTCGTCGCCGGCGCGCGATTTATGCTCGCGCTCGAAGACGCGCTTCCTCCGGGATTTATCATTATTATCGCACGCTCTGTGCTCCGGTTATAAGTGGTTCCTGTAATTTTAAAGTTCCCTCCGCTCGCCTGGCACGGGCTTGCTTGAATAGATATGCGATAGTTATGTTCAGATTAAGACTGGCTTGGTGAGAGGGAACAAGTAGGGGATTAAGCGGGCGGGCAAGGCGGCTCACAAGTTTCACTGAGATTCAGCTACTTGTCTGAAAGATCTTGGATTTAAGGATTGTTTAATTATCTCGTGTTTTGCGTTGAATCAACAATTCTATTCAGGATGGAATAGTATAATAATACGTTTGACTTTTAATAAATAGAATTATCATTTTTATCATAGCAGTTACATTCATCAAACGTACATTCTTGGTCCCCACACTAACAATACTCGACACAGTCGAAGTAAAATGGTACTCGAATCGACGGATCCGGCAAATCATCAGAGAGTTATTTTAGTGCCCTTTGGTATGCGGTATTCAGCCAACACGCTGTTCTCAGTTTGCACTTAGGATAATTGTAAATCCACTGACAGCCAGATTCGGCACTCGCCGAGCTGTTAAGAATTGATGCTCAAAGGCACGCCAATGGTAATTTCGAGTGCTATCGAGGGAAAGCGCTGCAGCGAAAACGGCGTTGCATTCAAAAATACAGTACTGAAGAGTGAGAAGGTGAACGTTAATCGAGCCAGTGCTTTATTGGATGAAACGTACCACGTCATATCTACTCTTCCGTGGAGGCTTCGCCTTCCGCATTGTGCTTGCGCGCAGCTTGTCAGCCTGGCCATAACTTACCCTGACAGCCGCCTCCGCCCATGAATTCTCATTGTTGCAGCTTTTACAATTATTACTATACTTCGACGTCGGTGTAAATCTAAAGTTTCCACCGTGCGCCGCCCGGGGCTTTCGATCCAACTTGCCCATTTCGCTGTGGATAGATCTTTTAGCTCTTCGCTGGAATATCCCTCCGTTACTGCTGCGGTTCCAAAGAGTTTTACGTTCCTTGGAGATTATTACATTCATTCAACACCTATAATTATTGGTAGCAATTGGAATTGGAATTTCTATTGTTACCTTACGCTTTCCAGAATTCAAATTCGTCTTATTTCCACATAACGCTGAGAGTAGACAATTTCAGAAATTCTATAACACTCGAGTGTGTGGAAAGTGGTGTATTACAACTGGATATTCGGAAACTGATATCTGTGCTCGGCGATATACGCGAGTACATACACGTGTACATATACAGCGGTTGTGTACCTTCAAGTGCAATTCCGATTTGAGATATTTCACGGCATATACTCCAGAAGCACTCGCACTACGCCGTGCCAGTATATGTGGACCGTATTGTATACATACATGCCATACGAGCGCAGACAAAAGCCCCGTCGTAAGGGAAGGATCAGCGTTAAGGGCCAGCCATTCATGCAGGGCGTACGATGTAAGCGCTGCTATCATACCTGGATAGAAGTGCTACTCCCGCCCCCCACATCACCCTTTCATACATATTATTCGGCTGATCTCCGTCATTATTATAATGAGACGACGAACGGCACTCGGACCAAAAAGGTGCTAGAAAACTTTTTCGTTTTATACGTACAGCGAGCCAAGAAAATCGATATCGTTCGTGGTTAGTCAGCAGTATTTAGTCCTGGAAGTTAGAACAATTGATAAACAATTAAGTAATCATTTTTACCAGGTATCATAGAGATTTTAAACAATTTCAGAGACAAATGGATTCTTGCAGCAATGATCTTAAACAATTCTGTCCAATTAGTATAATAACTACTGTGGTAGAGGTGGTGAACGCTGGACCCAGCATGGTCGGAGGATCCAGCGGTCGAAAGTGGCCGGACCTCTTAGCCGGGAGTAAGTTTGTGTGCCGACTTACTGGGACAATTGTAAAAGTAAACCGGTGCGCCGGGCCACAAACGGTTGGCAAGAGTGTGCGCGTGACTGCCGTAGAACTTGGCGGAAAGACTTGAGCGGAACTGGCAAGTTCGGCCGCCGTTAAATCCTCGTTACCCTCGAGATTAATGCTCGTCCATTCGCCCGCAGGATAGCCCGCCCACCCCCCGACTCTTATCATACTCTTATCATAGAAGCCGCGCCGCCACCCAAACGCGGGCCCAATTCGTCAAGCGCCAATTATTAATTCGTGTAGCAAGTTGCGTCGAGCACCTGTCTTTTACACTCTTTTTTAACGGCGACGATATCTCTCTGCTGCAGCGCCAACTACATCGGACTAATTAAAAGGCGGCATGCGAGATGCGGGGCCGGATAATTAAATTCTCAAGCGTCAAGCTTCCGTTACGCGCTCCCGCCCGCACAGTGCTGCGCAACGATTACTTTGACGTTTCATGAAATGCCAGATTAAAGCCCGGCAAGCCGCGTGCGAGGATCGGCTAAGTTAATAAGCGAAATTAACTTGGCGTAATTGAACGCCTAATATCCGCCAGGATATGCGATAGATAATTGAGAAGAATGTTTCGTGCCGACTGTAATTCAATCCCTTCGCCCCACCTGTCCCTGTCTACCGACTGGAATTTGATTATTGGTCGAATTATAATTCGGCTCTCAGTTCGATAGGAACCGAGTGCCGAGTTAATGTTACACCCTCGGTGAATTCTCGGACAGCAATACTCGCTATCAGAATCATTTTCACTGGGGAATGGAAAAGAGAATCGAAAAGAGAGAAATTCGAGAGTACTTTTTTCCGGAATTGATTTTCTCTTCGAGTGCTGGAGAGTCTGCCTCGGGTGTATGTGCGTCCATGAGTAAAGTGCCGCTTGAGAGTTCGGGAATAACTCTCCTAATTTCATCCAAACGAACGAAACTTTCCTCTCCCAGGCTTTCGCCTTGCCTTTTTTCGGCGCAGCCCTTGCTGATTGCCACAATGCCAAACTACTTTCAACGGTTCCCGTGCGCGCGCGCGCGTTTGTTGCGGCTGTAATGAAACGCAAACAGTGCCTTTTTCATTCGCACTCGCCTAATCGGCAGTCGAACTTCCGAAATGCAACTTGTTGCGAACGCCCAACTAATTTCCTGCATGAACTCGGTTATTGCCAGCGATACGCGCGCCCTGCAGAGAAGTGTACTTCGGCAAATTGCAAAACATCGGGCGCGTATGTTCTCTCGTCGGAGATCCGGTTTCGGTAACGTGTACATTGCGAAATATGTATAGTCTCGTCAGTAACCCAATCCCTGCAGGAATTAATTACAGAGAATAATACATGCATATTATGTATAATTAATTCTGTTACGTTAATACGCGAGCTTTTATTTCTGAATGTCAAGCCAAATTTCAAAAATATCTCAATTAATACCATGTGCACTGCAAATGAATATTTTCCTAATATTTTTATTTGAGTCGTACGAACAATTGCACTTCATTTAGGTGGCTTCGAATATCACGCACATTCAAATCTAACTTTACTTACTCTTCCTTTTATTAATTTTTTGCAAATCTCAATAAAATACATATTTTTGAGATCCACGCGGGCTCCTTATAAGTCAAAAAAAGAATAAACCCGCAAAACGGTTGAAATCATACGCAGCGCATGCAGCAGCTACAAACGAGAAGCAAATTCTCGTGGCAGGATCAAGCGGACGGTGTTGACGGTAACTCAATGGCTGATCAAGAGTATCGTCGATCAGAAAGCGATTCGATCGGCACGGCAATATCAAAGGGAAGGGTGCGGGACGGCCGGCAGTGCACAAGGCAGGCGAGCCCCGTGTATTCACAGACCCGGAGCACGTATTCAATTTTTCCCCCGGATATATTGGCAATATGCTATTGACGGCATATTGTCTCTCCTCGGGAAGAGTCTTACTGCTGGGTGTGACAAGATTTAAATAGGCCGCTTACCCATCGCTCTCGCGCGTCTAGACGCCCCACGTCCTGCCAATATTCGCATGGCACTCCTAACACCTCCATCGACTTTACCCTCCAGCGTAAATATGTATGTTAAGTGATACGAGGACTTAGATGAATTTGTCGTCCGTGTCTGACAACTATGTTCCATTACGATAACATGATTTTTTTGTTAATTAACTAGTTCTTTATTTATGTATTTAGCCCCTAATTACCTAGGCTATTCATTCTTTTTTCTCGTTTAATACTTGTTTATCTTTTATTATTTTCGCAACAAAGTAAATAAAAATAGTTTATGTCTTTTCCTCACTATTTCTTAATCAATGAACTTATGCAAGCATTGTTGGTCTTGTACTTTAATAGTGTTTTTAATAGAATTTCGAGAAGGAATCGGCAAAGTGGCTGTCATCCATGACAAACATAGCACTCTACGTGTTAATTAGTATAGCCCTAATATTCAGGTCAGTCCATTCTACGGTATACATCTTCGGCCTTGTCATCATCTCTATTTCGTCATCTTACCAGAGCATTACGATTATGTGGCCACGGACAGTCGCGGTGGTCTCATTATCACGCCATGTCTGTCTGGACCCACTCGGCATAGGGTTAAAAGGGGAATTAACCCTTTACGGTCAGACGTGGCGCCCGTCGAGTTTTCCCATTTCAGGAGAAGCGCGGAAGCGCACTTAGGCCTTGGGCCAAACACGACGATTAGGTCTCGTCATATTTAGATATAAATAGTCCAGCACATTCCCTACGATTCCAGCACTGGTGCAATTCATGGGGAATTCTAAACATAGAGCGCGACTATGAGTCATCCTCGACTTTGGCACTTGAACTCCTGGAAATATGTGCGCCCTGGATTTCACTGGCATGGGAAATGCTCGGATTACAAAAGCGGCGCAATTAATAATGCCCGTCTATTGTCTCAGTCAACAAATTGCCGAATTAAAGTCTATTAGTGCTGGTTTTTATATTAATGCAGACAAAAATCCTGTAAAATCTCATATTTGCAATATCAAAGGTTATCCGCGGTTTATTCTCATTCGTTTTACACCGAACTTTAAAAGGACTGCGAGAAAAATCTTTTTCATCTCATCAAAGCACAAGTACCAGCATTCGCGGCTCGCGCATCCACCAATGGCGCAACGACATACAATTTGCACAAGCTGCCTCTGTAATAAAATCTGCCAGGGAGAGGCAACCGGAAATTCAGACTCCTGTTAAGACTGCGCTTCTCGTGCTTAATTGTGGAAAGTGATTCGCGCGCTTAAAATATGCAACGCGTCTCGAAAAGCGCTGGACCCGGTGGAGAAATAACAGGGCCAGCAACACCAGGCATTAAAATTCATCGCGATTTACCGGCCGCGCGCGGCAGTATTACATTTTTTCCCCTCGGCGCACTTGGTTTATCGTATTGCGCAACGTATTATATTTGATTTCAGGGGTGGAAAAAATACATGGGTCTTGCGCACTCAGTTTTTGCGCTTAAGCGTAGTAGATTTGTAATGGGCTTACGTGTCTGTGAATAAAATGTTGCAGTATTTATTCGCGCGACAAACGCGGACATGCATTTCGCACAATGAAAGTACGAAGTAAGATTAAAATATCCGACAGTCAAAGGTGCATTTATTATTAATTATACATTTTAATATAATTACATGTACATATAATTATTTTGATTGAATACCTGACAAATGCAGCAAATGTCCAACTATAACATTTCCGCGGGATTCGCAAACCATATTGCAAGGTTGTCCAACACAGCATTGCAATCGATAGGGGATTTAGTGAGTTTCGCGAGCTTACTTCACCGTGAAATGAAATCGGCCAATTATCCTTGAAATTCAAACGGAGCGTGCCAGTAATTAATGCTCGGATTCTGGGTAACAATCGCGCGCTGACGAAATGAATATATGTGGAGAACCGAAAGTAAATCGGCTATGTACCAAGAAAGCCAGTAACTATTTGGACTTTTAATATTGTTGTTGCAATTGAAATTCAGTCTGAATTGTTCTTACGGGATCTTCGCCGGAAGTCCGCGGCGCCAATCGCAGGGGAGGAATTACTCAAGAATTCCGTCAGGGGAAATGGAATTAATCCGGAATTGGTCGGGGGAGGTCTCGTATAACGGGACGGTATCGTATCCCTCACGTGCGCCCATACATTTATAGTATGATTATCAGGTAGAAGTAAAGTTTTACGAGAACGAACTCGCGTGATCCGTGGCAAGAAGTTTAAAGAACCGAGTTTATTACCGCGGTTGTAAAAACATGGCTGGCAATATCCGAAAACTCGTGTCGCCGTCGACTGTTTACGAGAGTTTCGCAGTTGTTCGCCCGCGCGACTATTCAAGGACATTTCATAATCACTGGCATTAATTCCTTCAACGTGACAATTAGATAAATCAGTAGAGTTGGGTCTTTTAAAACCCAGGACACACTTTTTTTAGACATTAACCCCGAAAGGAAATGTAAATCCATTACCCAAAATTATTTCACATCACCATGTTATGCAATTTGCATTAGCCAAGATAAACTCTGTAATTCGACTGTCAATTTTGTCGAAAGGTAAACTTCAATTAACGAATTACGCTGTTTTGATTTCAAAGTCCAAGATACTATTCTGCATAACCCATTAATAGACTGTTATGAATTTGATGATAATAATAATTCCAGATCGAAATCCATGCCAAGTATTGGTACAGTATAGTTGCAATATGGATTTTTCGATGGCTTCGAGCACCACTTTGTTTAAAGGCGAGCGGTCGAAACTGGGTTGGTGAGTTGCGAGCCGAAATAAACTGGATGGCTGCGAGCACTGGCGCTGCACAGCCAGCTGACCGCGACCGTAATTTGCCACTGGAAATTAACCGAAAAATTACCGCGAACCTCGCCAGTCCTTGATGCACACTGGAATTCATTAACCCTCCGTGCTGTTGTGCTACAACGCGACACCATAAACTGGCCAAACACTGACTCATCAAACAGTCGCCACATTTTTAATCTGTTTAATTCTTTATTGTGAAGATAAAGTTTACGTCGCCAGTGGACCGGAAAACAGTTATTTATTGCAGCACTTTTGTTAATCAAAACTTCCCGGTTCTTCTTTCGTAGTTATGATTCTCAACAGGAATATGTAATAATTAAAAAAACCAGGTTTGACCCTTCAACGATTACCTAATAAAAAATATCGCAACTCATCTTGGCGCTCGTCAGAAAAGTCTACAAACTATTCTTTACGAACACAAAGTTCACAAAGCAAAGTATCCTGTTTTACAAACCTGTTTCTTTCCAACGAAATTTCCAGCGAAAGTAAACACGATAATACATTGATTGCTTCATAAAAACTAGGATCTCGAGAGAATGAATCGCTAAGAGACTGGTATTTTATTCTGAGACGTGTCATTAAGCCCGACGCGTGATTGTTCCGGGAAAAATCAAGTTGTGCGCAAATACCGATAATAGAATTATCTCGCTGCCGGTTTATGGATAATTAAGCACAGAGGGAAAGTTGGACGGGAAAATCATGATTATTTCACTTATATGGGACTTATTACTCGCAACAACGCCGGTAATGACACACCTTCATTTGGAAAATCGCAGTCCCATTCATTTACGGCTCCAGTGGCGCATGCTTGTATTTTCACGTCCCATTAGCAGCCGGCTGATTGCTTTTGGACAATCAATTAGATTAGCGCTCGCGCACTCGCGCACTCGCTCTCTCATCTTTCATGGCAAATGTTATCGCGATTATACGACTCGTCGATTTTCTGCTTCCGTATACATCGATACGTGTAGATGTTCCTTATTGTTAATTATAACGTTTATTTTATGAAACAAAAGTATTGTGTGGCTATTCGGAATAAACCTTGATTTTTTGCAATGTTTAATTTTTAATTTTAATAAGTGATGAGATTTGATTTCGGGATTCTTAAGCATTCGGATTAATGCTGGCATCAATTAGGATTGAGTAATATGTATATAAAAGTGATTGAGAATTTAATTAATGTGCAATATTAATTTGCAATATTAAAGCTCGATTGGGCTTTGGAAGTTCGGCGCGTTTCACCCTGAAATTACATATCTCACTAAATATTCAACGGACGCCGTCGCGCCCGACCGACTCGGAAAGTAATATTTGACTGGTGCTGCTTTGATTCGGACGAATAATTTCGGAAAGTATTGAGTATTCCGCAAATCGTCGAATGAACGAATTCGGCCGTGAACGGCATTTTTACGTTCGACTGGTAGCCAAATATTCAGGCTCCCGTTCTATTTACCGAAGTCAAATGATTAAAGCCCACCTCTACGCACATATTATTTTTGTTCAACGTAGTGCACGCTAAAGGAAAACTCGCCGTAATAAATTATGCGCGGGCGCATTTCCTCCGCCAATGGTCGGCTCTGAGTTCGATTATAGGCACACCTGAGATAGTTGAGTAGGGGAGGAAATTTCGGAGGCAGATCGGCATGTCGTCCACAAAGAAGGCTGCCATCAAAAGGGGCGAAATTAAAATTCCACCCGGTCGAGTGCACCGGGTTGGAGGGTAAGTACGACGGGGAATCGGAGATTCCAGCTGCATATCGGCGAAACCACGGATCTGAAATGGGAAGGTGGATAAGTAAGGATCAGATTAACGATTTACCGAGGATGAGCCGAAGGGATTAAGGAGTAGCCGCCGCCGAGGGCGGTAAGGAAATTCACCATGCGAACTGGCCAAGTGCCTTCGGCAAAGAGCGAGCGAGGTTCACCAGGAATATCCAAGGAACGATGATACTCCAAAGAATTCTCGGGGAAACGAACGGGATTCGTCTTATCTGGAATGGGCTTTGATCCACCCCCACCGCCCAATACAAAGATGATCGATCTCCAAGTCCCCCTGCCACGCTCAGAGCCGATCAAAAGGGCCGAAACTGTACGCCAAAAATAAGCAAACGCGAAAATAAGTGAAAAGATGGAACGATTCGATTCGATTTTGTATTTCTCTTTGACCATTTGGTGTATAGAGTGATTTATTTAATGTTGAATTGGCATTCTGGCATCCCACCTTTGTCAGTCATTATAAATGTATAAATAACATATTATTTACAGTACCTGAATGTCGTTTCATCTCCCATTGCGGCATATAATTTAAGAAAGTCATAAACTTACATTGAAGACGCGCGGCCCAAGAGGTTAAAGAATTAAGAATCGAACACGTTGCTCCTCGTGGGAAATAGCGGCTGTGATCGAGCTCGCGTTTCCCCAGCAAAGCCTGCACCGTGGAAGAACCCTCTGGATTCCGCTGGCGCTTCTAACCTAGAATATCTGGTGCGTTCGCAACAATGCATACGAAATATCGGGGCGCCAAGGCGCATTTGCACGCTGAGATATTTTCCTCGTGTCTTTCGCTTCGGCACTCTCTCCTCCACATACACCTCCTCCTAGGGCTCCTCGTATATTGGATAATTCGATCGATCCCTTTATACTCCGGCCTAGACGCCCCGGCACTCTAGTTTCTAGAGGGCGCTCTTGCAACCTGCAACACATGACGTCACTTAATTCTGTTTTGCTTATTATTAGGTTTAGTGCATCCCGAACCGCCGTCCGTAATTCTGTGACAGTCAGAAGTTCGACACTCTTAACAAAATTTAAAATAATGCAAAATGTATAATTCCACGCGTTTTAGAAAATTTATAACCACAGCTTACAATTTTCTCCATTACTGACAGTTGAGAGTGGATATTGCTGGGTAGTCAACTAGAATTTCATTTATAACCGAGCAAAGGATATGTTCCTTGGTTATAGGGCGTTTTTTTCCATTCACTCCTCCTAGGGCTTATTGCGTATTGGATAATTCGATCGATCCCTTTGCCAAGAGCGCTCGCAGCTGCAAGTTCGGCCCTTTGCGCCAGGCGACACGACGCGCCTCTCGCTGGCGCTGACATCACGATGTTATTACCGGGAAATATTCGTCTGTCATCCGAGGAATGAAGCAATAAGCTGGCCATTATGGATATATCGGCGGTGGCGCTATGACTCCACTCGCCGCTTTTCCGGCCGAGTGCTCAGACGTGGCGCTGGTTATTATCCGGGAATTTTATCGTGGAATAAAAGTAGCATCGTGAAGCTTGCAGTAACGGCAGCGGGGACAATGTCGCCGCTATAGTAGACTCGCGCGAACTCTTGGAAGTTAAGAAGATTAAGGTTTATTGCTAGGAATTTGGATGGGCGGGTAATTGGTCTGTTATGGCGAAGATATACTTTTAATAATTATAATGAAGTAGTGCTAGGTTCGCAATATCGCTTTGCATTCATAATGCCAATGAGCCGAGTATTTTCTTAACTGCACGATCGACTACTTAACTTATATTAATTCCATTTTTAATCACTCCTTTTAATATTGTTAACCACAATGCTTACTGGATTCCGTGGAAATCTTTTCAGGCAAAATTCACGAATTACTTATCCAAGAAATGTACCGGCAGGTATTATTAATTCTGCCAGTTGTCACAAGTACAGCGGTTGAAAACAGAAAACAGGATACTTTATTTAGAGAGTCTCGTACAGAATTAAACGAGATCATCACGACTTCCGGCCGTTATCACCCGTCATCGATCGAATTTATTCCCATCAGAGTGCAATGCTTGCGTGAAAGGGACGCCGGGCTAAAATAATGACGGGATACGTAGTGTTCGAGGTCGGGCAATCGGCCTCGTCGAAAAATAAACGTTTAATCAATCGCGGCGACGGCACTCGGCGACCTCCAACGGCGAAAAGGTAAATGAAACATTTATTTAAATGTCATCGACTGCCGTCGCCGCTCCATAGACTGCGTGGCCGCGCATAGTATACGTGCGAGCGATAACGCACACATCCAGAAATATTTTCGCCCGGTCCGGCGAATGTTTGGACAAAAATCAGTGCGATTTTCGCATCGATTCGCCGAGCAAACAGTGCCTGTGCCTCCTAACTTTTTAATAAAGCAACGATTTATGGTCCCGCTGCCAAGGTCCGGCTTTCAGTCCGCGAAATCCACCGACCTTCCACTTACAAATATGGAATGCTCTAGCATTCGCAAGCAATTATTACGCGAACGAGGGGGTAAACTAGGAGAATGAAGCCGAGTTATTCTTGTGCCGAGTAAAAACATTCTTTCGAGAAACGCGGTAAAAATGAAGAGGATTTCATTAATATTTTCGCGGAACAATCTGCTTCCGTATTATGTTACTCGAAGCAAAGTGAGCTTGTAAATAGTGAAAAGAATTCTCGAATGAGAAGTTAAATTTCGCGTACACACAGAAAGCTTACGATTTTATACATTAATTATTAATATAATATACAATTTAAATGTACGTATATAAATTAAAAACACAAAATTTCTATTTTGCATTTGCCACTGTCGTCCAATAACCAGCAAACCAATGACAGAAAAGCAGAAAGAAAATCTCTCCTTAAAATCTTAACCATATACACCCACATTTTGCCAGCACTTTCCTCGCAATAAACTCTAGTTACAGCGCTCGCATTTCGCAGCCAAGTTATTTGCAGTGGTCGCAATTTTTTGTCAGGAAGTGCCTGCTTACCCCGAAAGTATACATTTTTCATCTGCCCTGCATATGCGTGCGCAGAGGCGCCACAGAAAGATTGTTCATACACGCAAGACAGCGGGCGAATGAAAGTGTCATATGCACAGGGATGCGAATAGCTTCTGTCAGCGACGGTCAAAGGATAGAAGAGCGTCGAGTCAAAAGTCGAGATAGGAACGGCTGTTTAGAATCAGTGATAGATTGCGCGCTTGTCACCTGCTTATCGATACACCGCCGCGGAATTGCTCTTCTGGTGGTAAGCATTTCCTGCTAGACATTCGTGCTATTCTTGTGCAAAGTCGATATTGGATTTCTCGAACAATAAATATGGAATATCATTCCATATTTAATATCATTCAAAATTTTAGCTGTTATAAACAAAGACCTAAGGAACATCAGTAAACATCAATATCCTCTCCGGGCAAGCAACAACGCCACCTTTCCCCCATTTTCCATTACCAGCCCTAAAAAATCCTTACTGACTAAACGCAAGTAATTTGCATTCTCGTCTGCTAGGTAAATCCGAATAACCGCTCGAGTGTCGAGTGCGACGGGGAAGGAAGCTCGCTCCTTTGCGCCATAAAATAAATAGAAGCTCGCGAACGCGCAACGCGATCCGAGCCTCGAAGGGCCGGGCCCTTCTAATTAAAACGAACTGCATCAAATTAGTATCCACTCACTAATTGCTCCGGCGCTTCGAGTTACGGAAGTTACCGGGGCATGGGAACCTCTTTAAAAGCAACGCCTTCGACCCTCCGCGGCCCGAGAGCATGGCTCGCTCCTATCGCCATATTTCATATTTCGCGTGCGAGAGGTTTCGATAACAATTCTGGCATTACCGCGGCGATCGCTCCGATCTACCGCGATCCATTCAGCCGGGGCTTTCATCTCGATGACGCTGCGGAGCGAGGGCGCTGCTGGTAGAAGGGTAGAAGGGTGCTTTCAATTGTCCTGGTCGGTGGTGGGTGGGGGAAGATGCGGGGGTGGTCGAAGGTGCGAAAGAACGGTAGGACCTAGACAATGCTACATGTTTCTTCTGGCGGGAGGGCGCACGCTTTCCCAGCAGGTTTCAAAGCGGGAGTGCCGTGTATCGGGAAACCGATCATCGATTGTGTACTGAGAGCGAATAAATGATCCTCCCTCTGCCGAGCGGCCGATTTCCGCGCGCGCATACGTGTATCGTTTATGTGGGCGCCAGGAGAACACTGCTATACACGTGGATTGCGCTCGATCTCTCTTCGACTGAGGCCGCTCCTGCGGGCTCAGATTCATGATATTCCCTCGGGACTGGTTGTTCTCTGTTTATGAAGCTCGGCTGTTACACTGACACGCGGATACTGGTCGGAACGCGAGAAATCGTTGTTTAGCTCTGATTATACTCTGACCTTCTTCGCCTGGAATTACTCGGATGGGCGAGAAGCTGAAGCCCGTTTTCCGGCGCTCATCAGGAACCGACAGTTCGAGGTTGATTTAGCGAAAGTGCGAGAGCCTCGCTCGCAATGAGAACACCAAAGCTTGAAACTATGTTGACTCGAACGCTGAATGGCAGCGGCTGGTGCCGATCGCAATTATGAGGCGGCCAGCCTGCTTTTATTTAGCCGGCGAGAATGCTTTCGCGCCGAATGTTTCGTTAATGCGCGCCGAAATGGACGATCGAGCGGGAACAATACAATCACGGGGAAATTTGACCGCTCTGTTTGGACTTGGTGTTTACGTGTCAAAAGGACGCGCGCGGATGGTACTGTAGAAATTGTAATTTCGAATGAATGTCCCTTCCGCGGCTCGCGTTTTTCCGTGCAGTTGAATCCTGGAGTGGCAATATTTTTTCGTTTGTTTTGGGAATTGAGAGATTTTTGATATGCTCTTTTTACAGTGGAATGAATTGCTTGTGTTTGGTCATTTGGAACTTGTTAGTTTAATCTAACTTTTAATTGTCTTAATTTAACTGGCGATTACTGTCTACGACGATTCATAGTTTGATTCATCGTTTATATTTTTGTATTAAATATAAAATGCTTTCTGCCAGTAACATTGCCACAAGAATTTATAAAACATTCCAATAACACATACATAAATCATTGTACAAAGAATTAATTTTATTCTTACTTTCAAATATCATATTTTCATATAAAAACGCATAGGAATTTACCAAACAGTTTCTTTGAGCACGCACGGTTAGAAGTTCGAAGAGGGGTGGTGCGTGAAATCAGATACAAATAGAAACCCGCAGTTTCCGTTTCAAAACAACATCGAGGAAAGAGTTAAATGACCCTACAGATACAAAGGGATATCGTAGCAGTCATATCTCTTTCTGCATCCAAACCCTTCGCGCCGAGTGTACAAAGGAGCTTTGCAGGATTATAGTAGAATCGAAATAGAAGGAAACTGGCGTTGCTCGTTTCCTAGGCATTACGGATGGAGGGTAGAGGAAGGTAGGATATAAAGGCAGCAAAGGGAAATAGTTTCCGTTCACGTCGTATCACTGACACTCGTAGGAACGTTGCAAGATATATCCCTCGGGTCGATCGGTGCATAAAACGTCAATTTTATATCCGAAAATACGAGAAATTGACAGGCAGGTCGAAGGCGCCGTTCCACCGGAATATCGCTCGCTATTTGAACCTCGTCCGACCAGCCAAAGCGTTATTCCGATCAATTTTTTCGAGGGCTTTACGAGCACTCGGAAATGCGCCCAAAGAAACTCCGATCTACAGGCGTATTCAAAAATGTAGGCTTCGGACGGTGCGCTGAGAGAATACCAATAAGTCCTTGTTTTACTTGTCCAGGCATCACTCATGGAAGTATTTGAATAATTCAATGGTACAACTGTCTATTTAAATTAACAATATGTTTAACATTAGAACTGTCGGCCGGTTTTGGTATATTTTGGTATAAATTTGGCGGATTACCAAAAATTAAAACGAAAGGTACAAAACTAATCGGTTAAGAATAGCAATTATTCTATTTGATTGAAAACCATCGAAATTCCTACGATTACTTTAAAACTGAACCACCGATCAATGAGCGATGCCCCGCACGACATTTCTGAACGACCCTGTACATTCTATGTACCTTCAGCGTGTAAAACGTGCTTTCCGTGAGCGATGCAACTAAGCCGACTATCCGCATTGCAATCTACCAATAGATGAAAAGGCACAGCTGAGGAAGAAAGGCGGGTTGCAGCTCAAAGGAAGCAGAAATGCTATCCGGGCACCTTCTACTTCCCCTTCTTCTTCCTTGAAAGCGAACTTGCCCAGGACCCTTTCTTTATCCTGCCATTCCTCTACCTCTGGGTATCTCGGCTAATGAATCTACAAATTTTCTAATAAAAATCACGACCTTCCTCCGCAATAAACAATTCTACCCTTCCCATCTGTAACATAAATACTCAAAGCAACAGCGCCGATTAAATAATTAATATTTACTTTCGGCGATAATCATGGGATTTTTATGCGTCGCCGTAAAATTCAAGTCTGCTTTGTATTTCATTTGGCGGCGCATGACTGTTGTTAATCAACATGCGCCTCATCAGTCCGGTCCAATTGCGCGCGGGTTGTTCCGGCGCTTCGGCCTTCGCATGATGAAGCTGCGGTAATATGCGCGGCGACACACGCGCCGGCCACGCAAATTCGTACCATTTCAAAATAAGCTTTCTCTTGCCGCGGCGAGAACAATAACACTGCCGTTACAGCAAATTATGAGTTCCACACACCATAAAGTACTCGAGCGGTGGAACATTTTATTAACGCGTTGCTGATTTGCCGCGGGAAAACCTGCGCCAACAAAATCGATTTTTTGCTGCGTGGACGAGTGGAGTTGAGCTCCTGATTTACGAGATTCCTGGTGCCAACTAATGCCAGCTTCATTTAACAATTTAACGATTGAAAGCCTTCGATTTTTGAAAAATTGACAATTGTTTATAACCAGCGGATTTAAATGATTTCGTTCCAATATCGGCGAGTGCTCCAACTTGATTATGTGTTCGTCACTTTATCTAGCAGAAACTCGCGCAGTTCGATTACGCGGCTTTAATTAACTTCCCTCGAAGTCGCGGAATTACGACGTATGCAGTATTCCAGTGAAAACGTAAGGGGCGAAATGCGCTTCTCAAAGATGAATGATACCATTGTTAATGTAGACGTCCCCGGTGGGCCATGCGAGGGGATACAGTGTGTGTGTTTGCGCGACCCCTGCTGAAAGATTCACCGGTAGCCAAGGCAGACTGCAAATGTCACGAGAGACATTTTCACCCTCCATTCAAAAGATGATGAACGACGACCATTCGGTTTTAATCGCTTGACCCCTTCAGCGTGACGCTCTGCCACGATGGCCGCGTAAAGTTTTATTAGTTGGCTCTTTATTAGCCAATTTATTCGAAACCCTCCTCTCGCACCGGGAGCGAAGGAAATTGCGACGAGTAATCAAGTGCAAAATAAAGCCTACGGTATACATTAAGTAGGGGGACTGCCAAAGGATTCACTACCGCAAATTATTATCTAGGGTAGCTGGAAAATTGCGTGTTCCAGTGCAATTAAAAGATATTTCCCCGAAATCATCAAATTATTCCTTTCCTTGTAAAACTGTTGGGACGCTAATGTTTTGTAGTACTCGTTGTCTGGTGATTTCTTGTTTACAAAAGTACAGCCGTTTCATTTAAATGAATAAGTAACGTTATTAATTTTTGATGTCGTATTGCGAAAATGCAATTATCTGACTGAATCCTGAAACCTCAATCACATCTCACATAAAAATCTATTCCCAAATGAAATTCAAGAGAAAGAAACCCAGCCATCATCGCGAGATTCGAATGATACGATGGATCGTCCAATGGGGATAGGTGCGAGATTAAAACCTAATTATATGGAGCCAATGCCGTGGAGAAATATCAGGAATCACCTGAAGATTATGGGCGCGTCACTCCTCCATAATACGCGGTGCTGCCTTTACGATCTCCAGTTTTCACGAGGCGATAAAGTCCGTCGAAATTTTCATCTTTCCGGAATACCCTCCGGCTCGCCGACGCCTGCCTATTAATATCGCCGGTGATAACGAATGGCACAGTCGTAATCACACGGAGTGCCTTTAAAATTGCGAGCAAACACCAGCCACGCGTGCTTATTGTATGCTTGTACAGGCAAATTCACTTGGTTCTAAATGAGTAATGTATGAGTAATGTACGTGGTCTATTACTTTTGATGCAACTTGTATTTATAGTTATACTGGATTATTGTATTAAGTGAATTGCACATACAATCATATATTATATGTAATATGAACAAAGGAAGGAATTGTCAATATTTCGTGTAGAATTATAGTAATTACATAATTTATTATTGAAAGAAACAAGGAAATACGCGCACATTGAAATGTTTAAAACCTGTGCGAATGCTACTCATAAACCTATGTATATTCACCAGCTGAATATCGCCCAGTACAAACGCGCAGATTGCGGATCGCCTGGGAGCCGGTGGCAATGTTAATTGCTGAAATACGCGCGGACCTTTTAAATATAGAAGTCCCCCCAAAACGCAACGATGGACCTTGGAATATCGGGCGAATTTCCCTCGTGCGCCTTCCACTATGGAAGGAACGCCGCCCGAACGACCGAAATAAAATGTGATGGTACTCGGGAAATATTAAAGCACCGGCCATATTCGGATTTATTCGCCCTACTTATGTCTTGCTTCCGCCTCGATGACGATTTCCCATCGGACGTTTTACGGACTCTCGATGGTAATGAGTGTATTTAATATACGCCGATCATTCCACGCCATTGTTCGAGGAGCGACGATATTACGCGGATTTTTTCGAAAACGTTCTGATGCACTGTTGACGGAGAATTTCCCGAGTTTCGTCGTGTTTTTATTATTATTTCGCTCGGAATTATAATCAGTATTTATTGAAGGAGTTTAAATATTAATTAGTGTTTCCGTTTTAAAAGCACTCATGAAAACTAATAAATGTGTCCAAAGGATCGAGTTCGAAAGTCAATTAAATAAATCTAAGGGAAAATATTAAATGCAATTCAATTCAAGCAATAAAACGATAAAATCCTTTTCTCCTAATAACTTCATCAATCAGGATTTCAAAGGTTGGCTGATGATTTGTTGTGGGCTTCCATGGGAACACTTGATTCGCAGAGCGAATAAGGACACCAACCCAGTTTTCCTCTCGACGTTTTTCATGTCGCCTCCTTGGAAAGTCCGCTCGACTCCCTGGAGTCCTTGGAGATGGTGTCTCGAAAATTGAAAGGCCGCTGGCTGACGGGGCCGACTCGCCCTGTGCTTGCCGAGGAAACAACGAAATAATAGAGAGACACACCGCGCACTTTACCGGCAGCCGAGGCAGCGCGATTCATCTCGAAATTGGGGAAACACGCGGGAATCTGGCCTCATTGAATTCGGCGGACGAAGCAAACACACTTGGCCGAAAACGTTTTGTCGAGCGCTTCATCCCAACGGGCGTGCACATATAGTCCAATGATTTATGGAAGTTGGTTCGCTTGGCACGGATGATTCTATTACGAGAAAGTCGTGTCAACTAGTTTCCCATCACATAAATACACAGACAAACATAGTGAAATATCAATTAAAGTTAAGTTCACTCGTGTTCTACATTTAATAACTAAAAAACAATCAGTTGGTTAACTTATAATTTCTCAACTTAAAAATCGTTACGCAACTATTACTGCGCAACTATAAATGCTCGAATCTAATTTTGTCCGCAAAGTTGCATACTACTTGTAATAAAAATACATTATCATTGTAAGTTTCTGAAAATTTGTCAGACATGCCCCGACGAAAAAACTTGTGTTCATTCGCCTCGAGTCGGAGCATCAACGGCGCGTTATTACGCCGCTATTCGGGCTTCCATACAGCCGGAATATGTAGCCGGCTCCTATACAGCATCCTGCACTTTCCATTGTTCCCGCGGCCGCTTTAAAATAATTGTTAAGCGGCATTGTTCGACGAACAATTACGACAGTCGGATCCATTACATTGAGGGGAGGCCCATGCGGAGGTGTTGTCTTTCGCTAATCCTCCGTTGAATGAATCAGTGAGTGCGTGATGCTGGGCCACGCAGACTTATACCTCGGAGCTTATAGTCTGGAATTACATATTTCTTTCGAATAATATTCTGGTTTGCTCTATTTTCCCTGTTTGTGAAATGTGGAACTCTCAGATCTGCAGAGTGATCAACTCGTCTCCAATCTCCAACAATGAACTTAGATTAATTTGAATAAAATTAAAACACAGTTGATACGCTTTCGAGTAGAAATTCGGAGCCGTCACTAATTCCAGCGCGCGGCTCATTAAAAATGCAACCAGGCCTACTTGCCAAGCGGCATACACGAGGTAGGAGTAAATTTTTAACTGGCCTCGGTCTGCGGGGCCTATCGTCTTTTTTCCCGGGCTTTTACCTTCGATGCTCCCCCTTTTACGGCCGCGGCCGGTGCGAGTGCCGCTTTCTCTTTCAGGCTTCCCGCAGAGCATTTCCCGGAATTCCAGGATCCCCGGTGGCTCTCAGAAATTCATGCGATTGCGGTGTCTCGCGTATGTACCGGGAGCGGGCGAGCACATCCACCCTCGGAGGCACGTACGACACGCCGGCAGTCTAGCAACTCTGAGCTCTGAATTTCCGCCGCTTTCTTCTTCCCGAGTACATCGCGCGCGCGCGCGCGTGTACACCACGTGTGCTTAAACTTAAGGTCTAAGGTCAGCCGCGACGGGGAATTCGGCTGCGGAATCCCGAACTCGCCCCGGCAAAACGTTAAGCCGGCTTTTCCACGCGTGTCCCGGCCCCCCTCGAACGGGCTTAATGAATTTCTCCGCTTTCGCGCGCGACGTTTTGCGCGGAGGGTTATGCGCTTCTGAGTGGGAGCTCGCGGACTCGCCTCCACCCAGAGAATCCTGTAATCTCCGAGCGCCCGTGCGCCGTCGCTGCGGGCGCTCTTTCTTCGGGCGAGCGGAGAACGTGCCCGGAGGAGGGTGTAGCTTTAAATAGTTGATGCATCGCGCGTCCCAGTATTTGTGCTCCTGGCCGCTGCTTTCACCGAGGATGACTCCGTGTGCGCCCGATCGTACGGGGAGTCTCGATGGTCATGTCGAGCACACACGCGAGTCACTTTTGTTCGAGCGTACCTAATTTCCCAGGGAATACACTGGCTCTCGGTTACTTCAATTATGGGACACCGACACTACAAAGTCATTCGCTTGCCTTTGAATCACATTCCTGTAGGATAATTAAAACTACCAAATTATTTATAATCTAATTTAGAAAATGATAAATTATTATATATCATCGTATACATGTAAGGCAAGTGAATCATTCTGTGCAGTGGATAAAGGAAATATTTACACACTCCAGTTTTTTCGGAGGCATTTTTGTGAAGAGCAAAATTAATTTACATATTAGTTAATAACTCTCGTGTTATCTCGCGTCACCACAAGAGTGGTGATATGATTCCCCAAAAAATGATGAGTCTTACTGGCTATTGCTATTTCGGACATTCATTGCCTTTTTTGGAAATCCAGTTATTGGGCGGACTACATTCGTCCTTTGTCAATGGTAGTTCGCCCACGGGCACGCGGCCTTTCACGTAGTACTTCAACGAGGTACTGTACACCATATGATTACTTATTGATCACGTGCTTCCACAGTACAGAGTGTGATTGAATGGTGAAAAATTGGCTAGCATGTTTGTACGACTCGCTGAAATACGAAAGCAAGCACATGTAGTTGGCCGAGAAGCCTCCAGCTTGCTCGAGAAATTGCGGTAACAACTCGCCGAGTATTTCCACCGCTGTTAATTGGCATCGATCTATTTGCCTCTGCTTTTTGGTTACTTTGAGTTTGTTTCCTTCCCATTTTTTTCCTTTTGTCCTAACATTGATGAATGTTCTGCCCGCTACTGTTCTGCTCGTATATTATTGTGGTAAAAATGGTTCAAAGAAATCAAATTGTAAAATGGCACAAACGATCTTTAAAAAAGTGAAGAGTGAGTTGTTATTATGATGATTGCCGTGTGACCCGAAACTTTTGAAGCCAACTGGGATTCGTCAAGATCCCGCACAAAGTTCCACTCGTACGATTGAAAGCTTTTCAGCAGGAAACAAAGCGGACTTCTTCAAGTAAAAGCCACTTGTCGGTTAAAAATCCTAGGTGGCGCACTCGGCAACCTTCGCTCTCGGCTTGCTCGGTACTCGCTGAATGATGCAGTGGGCCAGCGGGAACTCTGCTCCAATTTTTCGAGCTTACCGCGCGGCAACAGTACATGCATTCCAGTTAGCCGGTTTATTTGTCTTGCAACCAGCCGGTATAACTTTACAGCACACACTTTGGAATTGCTCGACTCCTCGGTAGGGCACCGCGCTGAATTATACCGAACGCCGAGTCTCTATCCATTTGCAGAAGGTTTGTATGCGTGTACACCAACATCGAACTACAACCGGCTGGAATAATGGAAGGCCTGGAACCCGAGCGCGAGCTTGCGCTTGAAATTTGGGAAGAATATACATAGAATTTTAGATGGAAAGTTTGAAAACTCATTCTGTGCGGTTCGAGCTGAAACTTTAATCACCAAACATGAACAAGTTCTCTAAGTCAAGTACTTAATTTCTTTAACATTATTGCATTTTTGCCTCGTAATAATAAATTACTTTTGTGAGAGATAATTATCGGTAGAACATTGCATTAATATCTATCAAATCTTTGACACTAAATTATTAATTTAGAATGTTGAGAGAATCTGGGGAATTATGCAAGAACTAATGGTTGACAAATGAAGGTTCGACATGCGTTCAAAAGCATATTATTTTAACAACATCAGCCTAATTAGTATCAAAGGCATAATAGGGTGGGCTAATTTGTAATCACAAATATTGGCCCAGACCGCTCGGACTTTGTGGACGTTGCATAATAGTTCAATTAATTTTCCCAGATATTTAACTATTAGTTCGAGCCGCAAGCTCGCATTATCGACCAGGCAAATGGATGGAACTCGTTAAATATACTCAACTTCTTTGGACATTTGCTGGATTACTGCATAATATTACTCCACTGCCAATTTGACAAGTTGGCCAATGATGGCGCGAGAAATGCTGTTACTGGTTTAAAGTTATTATTAGATATTTTATGTTACATATATTTTCACATATTTTGAACTTATTGCGTTCAAGTGAATTTTCAACAGACAATGCGATAGAATAAGAAACTGATTGTAGTACTGAAAACACTGACTAATGAAACACAAATTTCTTCTGCTTGCAGGTAACAGACTGATTTGCGACTGCAAGCTGGCGTGGATCTGGGGCCTGAGGAACGAGACGAAGAACACGAAACTGAAGGACGCACTGGAGGAGTTGACTTGCTTCCTGGAGAGCAATAACGCCACGCTCAAGATCAACAACGAGGACCGCGAGTGGAACGAAGCGCTCGAGATCGCACGGAATTCGGGTAAGTTCCGCTCGCACATTCCGTTTCCAATTTCTCCGCGGGTCCATTGTTAAAAAATTGTCGCCGCCCGAGCTTTTTCAACCACGTGGCACACTCGTCTTTGTCGCGTCTTGCGCAGGCAACTTAACTTTGTCTTCCAAGAAAGCTGCTTTCACCGCGCTTTCTCAAAAGAAGCAGAACGCATTGTGCTGGATGTTCTGAAAGCCTCGCATCCTCTGTCTTCGTTTAACGCGCGGCCGAGAAACGAGATTGATGCTTAGCTGCCGCGCTGCTAGTATTATGACATTAATTCTCCGGCTAGTTGGACAAAACAGCAAAGGACAATGTCGACTGGCACTATCCGATACAATTAGTCCGGCGAGCGTTGGGATGAAAGAACGATACAGTTGGAACCTATGTAAAACATTGACTAAATCAACAACAATTAATGTTACCTTCAATTTATTTCGGCTAACTGATTTTGAGTCCTTTAATTCTGATTCAAATTTTCTCAAACTATTTTTCTGCGCTGCTTTGCCCCAATTTCATTATTTTCAATTACCATATCAATTTGGTAAATTAAACACAATTAGTTGTAAACTAAAAAGAAGCTTTTGGTGATTTATTACGTGTGTCTCTATGAGTTTTTTGCTTTTGTCTGTTTCCAGATGAGTATCTGGCTGGAAATTTGAGAGAGGGCAATGCCGAGGAGGACGGCGCCTATCTGGGCGACGACTATGAGGATGTCAACGAAGATGGATACGAGGATAGCTCGTCGAATTCCGATTCTCAGCCAAAGGTACGATACACAGTGTATACACCTCTGCACTCTTTCACGCTGCATTTTTCCCTTTTCCAATATCTCCTCGGATCAATTCCATTTCGATTTGGTTTTTCCTGCGGAATTCTATTTAAGCCCCGATTTATCGTGGAAGCACACACGACTGTATCCTAAGAATCGAAAACACTGTGTGCACAAAGTGTACACAGCCAAAGTATTACTGTTTGAAGTTCAACAAGAAAGAGAAAAATCGGAAAAGGTCTCTACGAAGCCATTCAAAGCAGCAGTCTCCGCAGTCGAGTGCGGGGGCCATTCCATTAAGCAGACCCAGCGAGCAAGAAGGGCACATAGTCCATTGAGGTCTCATCCTATCTCCAGCCGCAAACTTAGAAATAGAATAGTTGAGACTCATTCCACTGTCCCATTCGAGCGGCGTGAAACCTGAAACCCTTAATGACACTACCATTAATCAGAATTAACGAGGCGTGTGATTTCTGCTGTCGCAGGTGCAAATGGTCGAGGGCAAGCTGTGTCTCCTGAAGAATCTATTCGAGCTGAAGCTGGAGGAACTTCCCTGCCCGGAGCCGTCGAGGGAGGACTTAATGGCGTCGGAGCAGCCGTCCAGTCGCCACGAGAACGCGCCGATCGGCTCCTCCATCTGGTTCACCTCCTCCTCGAAGCCGCTCCGGGCCGAGCTCTCCGTCCTCGCGTGCAGCGCCCTCCTCGTCCTGGCGATGCTCTCTACGTAGAAACGACTCCACTGCCAGGAGTAGCGACAGACGGGATCGGGAGGCCGGCTTGTGGACGAGGACCCGGACGGGCAGCAACGCCCGCCCGGCTGCCCTTCGAGCCGCACATAATCGCGCGGCTGTGTGCGAACCAGTACGAATGTGCGTGTATGTGTGTTCATTCTTACGTGTAAGCCTTGCATGTGCATGTGCGCACTCATCTAGAGAATTTCCGCGACACCCGGACGACCCGACGCACCTCGAGGACTCTCATCGGGCATTGCCGGAGCTCGAGTTCTTTCCCTGCCGTTCTCGAGAGCATCCGTGTAGAGACGAGAGGGACTGCCGGCTCTTATTCGAGGATGCGCCCAGGTACATGCACACCTGGGAGCCAGGAAGTGCGATTAGACTCTCTCTCTCTCTCGCGCGCACGTTTTAACGGCTGAAGGAAACTCAGCGGAGTGACTCGCCCGGTGAATTGCGTCGGCAGATGCTTCTTGCCTGCAGCGAGAATCCTCTATGTGGGTCAGTCCGTCCTCGTGCGATCGTTTAACCCTTCTTCCGTCGACGATCTCTCTCGCGAAAACTCGGAATTGCCGTGGATTCCATCACATAAGACCTATTTCAGGCGCGTGTTATCTCATGCGAGCATCGCGCCGCTATTGGACGACACGTATATTCGATAAGCAAAGTGTTGGATGTATTGTGCCATTCTGCACGTCGCCCTTAAGGCAATACTCGCTCGAATTACAGACATTACTGCTGTACCTTTTATTCCTTGAGATACCTGGAACTGAAACTGCCTGGATTTTCTACGATCTTACTTCGATTTTTTAATAATTCTATAACAATATCTTGTCTTGCGAAGCACACAGTACGCCTGCTCAAACGATTCGGTTCGAAATGGCCGTGAAAGCAAAGCCGAGAAACTAACAGAATCGTTTGAGCCCGCGGTACGACCGTCATTTTCGAGAGGATTTATATCATGTTCCACAAGGCCAATCTTTTTTAGTCGCCTGGGAGACTCAGAATCTTCTACGAGAATTCTTACGCTGCATGTTAAACTGTATAAGATCCAATCACTCGTCGGATTGCGAGGACTGCTGCGAAGGGCTTTTTCTTAGGAATAAACCAAGCGTCTGTAGAAATACCGGGACCACCGACACTCGGTCAAGTATACGAGGAATATCGCACCGACGCTGCCACAGTGAAATCCCAGGTAAAGGTAGGCAGCTACAAAGTGGTAGGAAAACAAGGACGTCGGAAAGACAGGAAACACGGTAGGTACACGTCGAGCACGATCAATTTGTTCAAGACCGGAGCGATTGGCGAGGTGAAACTGTCTCAAACGCACAAACGAGATTCGCAATAACACCGCATATCCATCCATGGAATACAGATTTATTCGTCGGCATTAATCTCGAATTCGTTCCACACTTATTTATTACTACCCGCGTCCCGATTTATAAACTAACTTGTAAGAGGCGTATTAATCTGTAAGTTCCGCATAGCAGGCAGCGTAGCGCGACCGGCATGCGAATTCATTCCCATTGAAATCCGTTCACGTAAGCCCGTCAATCGTCAGGGAGAATTCGCTCGCTCTCCTATCAGTCGGCCGGCACTCGTACCCAAGATAAGAAGGCTTCCGTAACTCCGGGCTGGCGCATCCGAATGCACGTGAATAAATTAGAGAGTTCGTTCCGGCGGCGGCGCGCGCGGCGGCGCCAGGCAATCCGAGAGGCTGAAAGCCCCGAAAGCGATCTATAGATTTGCGGCTGGTGCGAATCTGCATCTGTCATCCGCTCATTCTCCAGCAGAAGCCGCCGCCGGTAGCGAAGGAGCCAGCAGAGCCCGACACACACACGCGCGCCCTAATTACGCCGCTTAATTGAACGTCAGACAATCCGAAGTTGAGATCTCGAAGAGGTGCGGTCCTAGAGCCGGTGTCCTTGAGGACCTTCGTAAATATACTGTAGCTAGAGACAGAGGGAAGGAATGTGTAATGAGGAGTACCAGATGAAAAGGGAAAGCGAATCAATGAAAAGGAAGTGCGTAAGCCGAGAAGGCTGTTGCGAGAGCGTGATTCCATTGGTGTGCGGATTCAGCGGGCGTCACGATTGTATGATATTAATGGTAAATAGGTGATATCGCGCACCGTCGTCTCTTCTTTCACTACTTTCGCTTCACACTTGTGCCATCCTTAGGAGTTAGCTTCTTATTTATGGCGTATCTAGCGCGACGGCGCGCGCCCTCGTCACCACCGCCGTACGTAGTTGAGTTTGTAAGGGCGGCTTTCGATGCGATCGTGTTTGGACCAGATTTCCCGCGAGGGAAGCGACGCGGTGGTGCACGGGGCGCTCGCACCTTTCTATTTAACCTCTATGTAATCGTTAAGGGCGAAGAAGGCGGCGGGGAAGAACGGGAGGGAAGCAGAATGGGTCCGGGTAAGTGATTGGAGTAGGGGCGGCCCGGAACCCGAGTGCTTTCGAGCAATGTTACGGGAAAGCACTCCGTTTGTGTTCTTAGCCGGCGAACTAATTTTCCCCGAAAGTTGCAAGGGACGCCGTCGAAAAGAGACCTGCAAAGTTTTCTCGGCCGCTGCCGCGTGTTTTCTTTGTGTTTGAGCCCGCAGACCGCCAGCCGTCAGCCCAATAGGCGGCCGAGGGCGAACCCTTGGTAGATGTAGAGCGCGAAACCAGGCTGGAAGAGCAAGTGGAAGCGGAGGAAGGAAAATCGCCGACGTTAACGTGGAGCATCGCTTGGCCCCGCGGCAGACGCGGATAAAGAAAAAAATTATGGATAATGTTGAAATTGTTTCTCATAGTATACATGCGTTATCATAGTATCGTGATATAGTATATGAGAGGTCGCACTGCAACACGGCGTGGATGGAGACGATGGCGATAAGTCGACGTAAACCCGGAGAGAGAGAGAGAGAGTCCTACTAGTTCAGTGATTTTCTGTCGTAATACAGCGCTTTTCCACACTTTTCACCGCATTTCACTTTAACCTTTTAGCACTCGAGATTGAGTGCACCGCGATGGAGTAATCCAAAACCTTTTTACTAAAAATCTATAAAATTCCCAGATGCATAAAGAGACCAGTTTATGCAACAAATCAGGAGACTCGGTAGAGTCTCGCGCCAAGTAGTAGTATAGATAGTACGACGCGCGACAGCCCAGGATACTTATTCCGAAGTGTGTAGCGGTTATATTCTCAACTTTGCGCGACTTCTGTGTTCATTGTTAGAACAAATGTAATAGACGTTTTTTGGCTAAGGAAAGCAAAGATCGAAGATCACTGTCCTAGTTCCTGTATCACCGTGTATCACCACTAATATAAACGATAAACCTAGGAGTTTTTCTAATGTACCTAACGTAGAATTTCCAAGTGAGCGCACTCGCCGTTGCGATTTCATTTCCCGTGCTATTAACTAGTCTGACAAGATTCCGGTCTTCGTACCGCATTGTCCTGAAGGATTCTCGGTTTCGCCGTTCCCCATGTCGGCCACTCGGAGACCAGGGCTCGAAACTGAATGAGCTGCTCAAAATAAACGAGGAACTGACCCGAGTCTTTCGGGATCGGAGTTCCGCGTGCACCACCTTACGTTCACTTAAACGCCCGCCAGGACGATTATCAATTTGACAGGAAACGAGTAACCCAACGTGTTCTATTACCGTTCTCACTGGAGTTAACCTCAACTTTGACCGGAATCCGTAATGCCCGTGCGTAGCTCTATGGACTCAACTGTTTCCAAACCCAATTCCTATTACAAATAGGCTCGCATAATGCGCTTACTTGTAATATAAACCGGGCTTAATGACGGCAAAGTTATCGAGAATCCTCGTCAGTATTACTCGCCCGCCACTTTCGTCTCGGAGAACTGTACGTAACAACATACTCCGTTGAGGTCAGTTTTCACAGAGAATCACTTGAGTTTGCGAACGAACGGGTGCGTCCAGTCTGTCTGTGTAGGATGACAAACCTTTCTCCAAGCATCTTGAGCGTAGATTTTAAACGTCGTCGTAGCTCTTAAGCGCAACTCTCTCTCGTCCACACTCGAAACCTCCCCACGCACAACACACAGCCACCCACACACGCCCACACAATCACTTGTCATCAGTCGAGTGTCCACATACATACACAAACATACACACGCGTCTATTAAGCTCGTAGGTAAACCAAAGATAAGGAAAAACGTTTCGGTGTCTTAGTCTCTAGGGATACAACCTCGTACACGATTTCCCCATGGTCCGCCTGATCGCACTTATAAACAATTGTTATCTTGAACATTAGGGGATTGGCGTGTATGTACGCGAGCAGGATAGATCGACTGGAGTCCGATTAAGTCTGAGTTGAAAGCCGGGCTCGGCGAACCCCGTGATCCACGTGTAACTGTTCTATACTCGAGAGATTAAGTATAGATATAAATATAAATATATATGTACACAGAAATATATATATACATATATACATAGATATATATATATATATGTATGTATACATAAGTGGAGCCACTTTTCGTCAATTTCAATTCGAGAAAATAATCCCCCAAAAAAAAGAGGAGAGGGCGGAGATAAACGAGGAATGCGATCGATTTCGCTGGTATCTCAAGATATCGTAGCTCTCTTGACGATATGTCCCGCGCGATCCACTCGTCGCTGACCGTTCCACCGCCTCATTTCCACGTTAGCGATTTCCGTTCCCCTTGTTTGCGATGCCTCTCCACTCGTAATTGGGCGTCCCTGTCCCCCTCGGCGTCCGCGAAAAGAGTCAGTCGGCGACTGCGCCGGAAACGACGGCGACGCAAAAACCAATCTCGCGCGAAGACTATGATTTAAGCTAATGCGTAAGTGTTCTGCGATAAGTTAAGGGTTTAATAATCTACTTATGGATTTACTGTCAAGCTGTAATATGTATTATATGTTCTTTTGTAAGGTCTAACAGTAATTGGAAAATAAATCGTCGATGCGAGAACCGTGAGAGTGCGAGCTATTATTGAATTTACCTGGTCCCCTCCCTTCCGAACCGCTCTTTCCAAATCGAAAATTGTACCTCAAACAATTTCGAGGTCGCCGCAACGAACCGACCTTCGTTGCTGTTCTTTTTGCAGGACTGAAAGAAACAAAGTAAATATTGTCTGGTATTTTTGAATAATAATATATCAACCAGTTTTCTCTTAAAGTTTATACATTACGTCAATGAAATAAAGTTATAAAATGATTTTTACTTAAAAATACATTTTTCCGATATTTTATTAACAAAAAATGTACTATGGTAAAGTAATTTATTATCATCATAGATATGAATTATTTAATAATTTTTTGAAAATAGAAAACCTTCTAACTGTAACTCACCGACGCAACCCTGGACTGCATTTAAATCCGGGCACAAACATTGCGCAATCCGGGCGAGAATTAGCAGCTCGAAAGAGCAGTGGTGTTTGCCGAGGAACATACGTGGTTGCATCTAATTGTATCGGTACACGTCGAGCGGGCTCGATTACCGTTTCAAAGCAAATCGATCGCGTGTCATCCGACGACATTGAGGGGCCGCAGAACATACGGAGTCCCATTTGGCGCGCCTCCTCCTCCTCAAACGGCCAGTCCCTCAGTCGCGTGCTCCGCCTGCGAGGAGAACGGGAGCGAACCGCTTTCTCGGGAAATTCGGCCGCTTGTTTCGCGGAAAGTTGTACGCTCGTTAGGAAAAAGCAGCACTTGTACGAGAATCCGGAGCCGCCACGACCTCCTGCGTTAGTCTCAGATGCCCGGCAGTGTTTGCCGCGAATAGTTGCGAAGACCTCTCTCACATAGGAAACGGTAAGTCGAGGACTCCGAGCCTGAAACGCTGATGGGACGGATTTTTTGTTAATAACAAAGCTGAATGGTGTCATGATTGTGAAAGTGTATCGTCTACAGGATGTAAGGAATACAATTTACACGGTTGAAGAATAATAGTTCACATAGACTTTACGTTTAATTTTTTAATTACTTGAGGCATTTCAATTACATGAATGAAACTAGTTTAAATACCTGCATTTTTCCTTGAAACCCGCATAACATTGCAATTAATCGCTTCCCCAACTTCCATAAAAGAGAAAAGAGAAAATACTGTCAAATTCAGCGTAGTTGCACAAGACAGGAAAAAGCCGCCTCGAATAAAGATACGGTTAAAAACGAAACAATTATTAGAATATCGCGTGCTTTATCATAATAGGATCCTCACTATTCAACAGAATCTTATCTCACTTGAAATGTCACCTGCAATTCTCGCATAGTGTGTTATATTTCCAAGTAGCGAACCGGCTGTAAGACCAATTCAACTGGGAAACCGAGCAAAAAACAGACTCGGGCGCCCTGTAGCGAACGCCGGTTAAACTCTTTACGAAACCAATTATAAAAAGGATGCGAACTCGAGGCGGCTAATAAGCCAAATATTCCAAATTAATTAAACTTCCTGAAGTACTTTTGACTAAGATATTCTCTGCTCTTTCTTTAAGCTTATCCTTGATAATTGGTTTTTAACCATTTCACTTTCAAGAAAACACTTATTATGCTATCAAATCGAGATCAGCCTTTGAAAAACTCGAAATGTGAACGCAAATTTGGGAAGTTCGCGCATTATAATTATATTCTTGATACACTGCAATTTAAACATGAGAGGGAAGGAACGAAAAGGTATTCATACTCGCCCTCTAATTCTAGTTCATGCCATTTCTTTCATTTCCTTCTCCATCAGCAGTGCCTTTACCCGGAATAAAAATAATTTATAGGAATTCATAAGAATACCAAGGCCGAAAGGGTTATCGACTACGCGCGCTTGCCCACATAGAACACTCATTGTGGCTATTGTTCGGTATAACAATTCTACAGTTTCAGGGGTGGACCGTCGCTTTAAATACACTTGCTTCAATGGCGCAGGCTGATTCGTTGCCCTTGCGCCCGCGGCCAAATTAAAAATTCCATTTCGTTCGAGCGCACTCGTGCACGCGCGCCGCACTGCCAGAATCAGATGTGTACTGCGGCACTTTTGATGTCCCGCGGCAAATAAATATGTATACGAGTGGTAATATTGCTCTTATCTCGTTTTGGCGCATGTCGACTGGCGCCTACCGATCCCCGGGTTTGTTCTCTAGGTTTATCGTCTAATTAGTCTAGTCGGATTTCGTAGGCGAAATCTGGTGCCGTTCTACTAAGACTTTGATGATATTTTAATACCGGCCTTATCGTGCGCGTAGAGATTTGTATGTAGAAGATATCTCGTCGACATGTGCGAGCAAACTTATAGTCGTCGCGAATGATTCTATGGAGCAGAGTATATTATTATTATTAGAAATTTAGTCTGAGTCAAATTCGTGTAAATTAGTCTAACAAGCTCTAGTTTAAAATAAATGAAATTTAAAAAATCAGTCGAATAAATTAATTTAAACCATATTAGCTCTCCCTGGAACGGCGCCACCGCGACGAAGCAAAAAACATTAACAGTTAAACCTCATCTAACTTCCAGCAAAATAACCAAACCGAAAAAGCGATGCTCTCCAAATACCATCACATTTAAAAGAGATTTTCGTCGAAACTCGCTTCTATTTTTTCCGGGTCAAAAATCTCTATATTCCCAGCAGGCTCGCAACATAACATTTTCCACGATTAAAAGCCCGAATCCCCGGAAAACCACAAGCAAAGGGCACAAAACAAATAGCAACAAAAAACTATTCCGGAAATTAACCGTTGCATAACATAAAACCGGCGAGGACACAAAAACGAGCGCGACGTACGACAAGAGAATTCATGTAATATTTTCAAATTGCGCACGCGGCACCCGCTTATATAATGCAAATATGTATGGAGCGGAATTGCGCGATGGAAAATGTAAACTGGTAACTCGGCTCCCGGCGATCCTGTACCGCGATCGCAGGAGCACCCTTAAAAATTTTAGTCTCATGCGCGACTTGACGGGGAATATCTTATAAAAGCTTCCTTCACGTGCGCGAAGGAAATGGTATTATCGAGGAACAAAAAGGCTGGCTAGAAGGCGCGAAAGTAAAGAGCGAGTAATCGCCGAGGGAGAAGATCGATCTAGGGGAAAGTATGTGCTACTAACAAAGTCATTGCAAAAGAGCCGAGTGCGAGCAAGCTGGCTATAAAATGTTATGTGAAATATTATCGTTCGAGCTCAAATAGTGATCTTTACAACAACACTCAGTTTAAAATATATAGATTGCATAGACATATATGATATGCATATATAGATTGCATTTACCCTTTGCAGTATCTTCCCTGTCCCCGCGCTTGCCGGGCCGAGGTAATCGTCAACAGAGAGGGAGGCCGGCCACAATAAATCCTCATTCCTTCCCGTCCTACTTTCAATTAGCCTCCTAATTGCCGGCGGCCGGGCGGGTTTCAGGTTTCCGTCGGAAAAATTCCCGGTGAAAGAGGAGGCGGGACCGTCGGCGAGCGCAAAGAGGGTCGCACGATCTGTCCTGCCTCCGCTGGACCGAAGCCTCCGCGATGGGTTCACTTATTTCTGGAAAAACCTCTCGGCCTCCTTCCCTCTCCAGCCAACCTCCACCAATGCCAACTGCACGAGGACACCAAGTGCCAGCCGAGGAATTATGTAAAAAGAGACCAATTGTTCCTAATTCCCGGCGCGCCGAGTTTATATAAACCGGCGACTTTGATACCGAAGATACTCTCAGTCCAAGATCTTAGATCCTAACGGATCACCGACTTAAGAAATCCGGCGCTTTCGCGAAACCGTTCTACTCGCGGCGATCGCTTTCTAATGCAACAGGGTCGAAGATAATAGCACTACGAATCACTGAAACGTAACTACCACGCCGAGAATCGCAGGTGGATACGCGCCGGTTCGATTTCTCGATAATGCGACCAATAATCTCAGCAAAATTGTTGTCTGTGACGTATCAGTGAGACAATTGTACGGTGGTTCTGTGATGCAGTGATTCTTTTTTGTCATAAATTGAAATTAAATTCAACTCGTGTGGGATTAAGGACAGCATTGGAGGCACCGGCAGTTGTGTCACTGATACACGTGAGCGGAACAATATTAACCCTCGGGATTAAAAATTAACAAAATATAATGTTTACAGCAGTAATAAATTCCCCAGTAAATATTACAAATGTATAAAAATAACAAACTTTTACGATGTATCAAAGAAACTACCGTAATTTGAGATTTAAAAAAGCTTTCACCTTGCTGAGAATGTTTATTAGTGTAATATTCTGATTAATAAATATATCTACGGACAGTGTTACAAGTTCGAAAGGAAGTGACCCTCTGAGTAACAAGTTCCAGAAGGATTTCAATCACCATGGAATCGCCGTGGATGACGAAGGAGCACTCGTAATCGTAATAGGTGTGCGCAGCCCCGAGAGATTGCCGACGAGGCTCCTGTATTTTGTGGGGAAATAGTAAATCTAATAATTGTCCGCGCGCGATAAAGGAGAAATTCGATTCTTCTCCGTGGTCAAGGAAATATTGGCGCGCCTCTCAATATTGGGCGACGTAAATTGATTTCGCCGTCGGAGCCACGAAAGGAGCGGGGAATTTCGATCGAGCCTGCAGTGCCAACCCGTTCGTTATAGTCGGAATGGCCCCCTCATCATTATTCGCAAAAAGAATCCGAGCCCTCGAATAAATCGCATAATTTATGGAAAGCACCTTCCGCATAATCCTACGGCCGATATGCGAACGTGATCCGGTTTTGACATTGGATCGTTCTATCATTAGTAAATTGCCTGGCTGATATACTTCTTCCTCTAATCCAAAGCCCTTTTTTAGTGCACAAATAGTAAACTTAGGACGAGGAAGTCCACTAAGAATAATTCACCTCAAGTCGCAGCGACAAACATTGTAGACGTCGTAGTCAATAGTATCGATACTCTCAGAATACGTTCGACCCAACATTCCCTTGCACAACAATAGGAGCCCGGAAACGTAACTACAACGACAATTATTGAGATCGATCGATATCTCGCCTTTGATGTCTTGGGTGCGCGACGGCACAAGTAAACAACTTAAATTAAATTCCACTTTGCGTGTGTATAATGCACGTACGTGAAGCAGTGGTTTGCCGGACAATCGCGTGACGCGTGTTTCCAGCAAGTCCTCAAAGCCGAGTTCCTTTGTGCACGTGTGTACAGAGATATACATCGAATCGATGGGCGTCCGATAATCGTGAAGTTCCGAGTGGCGAACGCCACTCCTGCGGACACTCCATTCGCTCTCTTGTCGTCCCTTAATCCCCCAGGAGGTAGGGATAGGAACTGAAGTCCCGAATGAGAATGAAACTGGGCCGAACCGAAACAGTGAACAGAAACTGAGGTGTACAGGGTGATTCAGTTGTCTTTGACTCCACACCGCCGAGTAATCTTGCTGTCTAATAGCAAATTAGATAGCATATAATATAATTTGTTGATTTCGCAATAAATTATATTGTATGCACTATTCTAGCATGGGAAATGTCTTTCTAACAAATATCCTATAAAATATGGTCAATTTTTCGATAAAATGTTTTGATCTACTTATTTTGTGTAGAAGAAAACTTCATTTTTTGAGTAGACACTGACTAGATCAATGTTTACAAACTAACTAACAATGAAGAAAAATATAAAGACATAATAAAATGTAGAGACAAAGAAATCACCCTGTACAATATCGATCAGGAAGTACACGCGTCCCAGAATGACAAGAATATTTCGAGGCACATAATTCGTGGGAAACTTGCAGGCTCCCAGGAAAGCCGAACGTTTTCCTCTGCGGAGCCTTCGCCTGCTTGGTCGCTCGCCGGCTTTATATTCAACTTCATAGCCGCACCAGCTCGTTGCCGCCGCTTGATTCACGCGTGCAGAAAAAAGCTCGGTCACAAAGCTTCGGACACACTTTTACGGAGGAAATGGCGCCCGATCCAGTGGCCGAACATCAAAAGCGCCGGCGGCATTAAGGGAGCGTGTACCACGTCCGCTTGATTTAAAGGGCCCAGTCAATCAGGATTTCACCTGCAATCGCAGTGTAATTGGATCGTGTTCGGAATAAAGGGATAAACGATACAACTATACCGGCGATACCTTTCGATCGCACCACTGAAAGTGTTCCACCTTGTTACCTGTGTCTACTAAAGATCTTTTTGAGCCAGCTCGCTCTTTATCAGCGTTTCGACACGCCAATTACGGTCCAGCTTGAAACTAAGTCTGTGTTTTTTGATTTATTAATCCTTGAATTATGGTAGCTTTTTTTACCCCCTTGAAAGCTTCTTATTTACGTACATTTTTAATATTTAAAGCCGAATTTCTTATTATTCTTTCTTTAGTAGGGTCCATTTGATTAATTTATTTATTTTTAAGATAAATTTGTTTAAGTTCTATGAATAACGATGGTAGAGGTGGGTTTAGTGCGCTTTAGTGTCAGTGAGTAGTTATTGTATTCGATCCTTATGTTAAAGAAGTAGATGTTCAGTAGATCAAGACAGTACGACGCGAAAGTTAGTGAATTTGAGAAGTGGACGAAGGATTGTGTGAATTTACGTGTTCGATTATAAAATGGTCGATTGTTGCTGATCAGTACGAGGACATTGCAACCCAGAACTCGACACATTTCATAAGAAAATGGGAGAGGTATTGTTAACCCCGAAAGACTTTCGCATGAGAAGAAGTAAAACAATGAAAATTTCGAATTTCCAAAATGTTTTGATGAAAAAGTCAACCAACCAAATTTCGCAATTTCAAGCGCACATTTTACATCAATAATGCGTGAAAACTGACACCTTGTATGCACTCTCGCATTGAAGACGAGGTTTCATTCGCAGCGTCGAATTAATCGAATGCTAATACGAGTGGTTCTTTGCCGCAGGGAATGTTCTCCACGCTCGGGCAAAAGCAGCAGGTATGTCTGCTCTTCTTGGTCCAGGTCGTCCTGATCGTGCTAATGGCCACGTTGACGACATATGGCCCCGAAGCCAACGCCAATTTGCTCCGAAATCACACAGGTCAGTGTACACTCCATTTGCGATCGCGCCACGTCTCAATTCCAGGCCTGTTTATTATTGATTTTACCAACCGCATTGGAACAAAGTAATTTCTGCTTGGGCACCTAAACGAATCAACAATGCCTGTCATAAAAATGAAACTCAAATGGATGCAAGTCATTGACAAGCGTATGAAAATCGTCACACACGATTTGCGTTTACAAGCATAGCGATTGTAATCCAACTTTTCGGCATTTCGTACCACTGTGTCAAACTGTCCGTGCATGGTTTTGACCGGGCCCATATACAAAGCATAATCTCTTTTGCAATACGATTCCGCTGGCAATATTAGCCTTTCCCGCGACGAATAGCCAATTGTTGAAGCCGAACGGAACTCTAATTAAACGAGAATCACGTGTAATTGAATGCAAGTGAGGGGCCGTCGCAGTATTTAAATAGTTTTTGAATTCCGATTGCACATTGAATAAAATCAGCGCATGCCGTAACGGGAGATTCAAAAGGGTGACATGTTTGGCAGAATTGTCGCGGCACATTGCATCGTTTACAACCTGCTAAAGAAAATCACTGTCAGGCTGTAATTAAATGACTGTTAATTAAATGTTCAGGTGGCAGCCACGGTCAGCAACACGGTAAACAGCATGGCGGCATGGAGCAAGGGGCCGCCGATGATTCACTGCGAATTTATCCGAGTGAGTGAATCAAGTTACCGACACTTTCATATTTATATTCGTCCCTTGAGAAATAAGTGCTCGTGGCAGGGCAGCGCCGTATCCCCCAACTGCGCTGCCCCCCCGCGTTCCGGGACAAAAATAAAAGCGGGGCGAACGTAAACGCAGAGAGAAAGAAATTACGAGCATCACTGCAGCGGCAGATGCGGCACGAAGGGCGGCCATAAAAATTCCGGCAAATTGATTGCAGTAAAGCGACAGTGGAGTTTCGTCGGGGCGCGCGTTTCTCTGCTGTTCTCGGCGCGCCGTGTTGGTCGCAAGTGCTTCCAATTGCGCTTGACCCGAATCGCGTTTGCCCATTGGAGGTCTCTGATAGCTTATAGAGCGTGTAAACCTTCCTGCATTAAATTGACCAATCGTACTTGACCTGATCGTGAGATGACAAAATGTGGGAATCTTGGAATCCATTTTTTGGTAATAATTGGTTAAAGAACAGCAGAGAACCTTTTTAGATTTTGTGTAATCATATTTAATGAAGATGAATATCTTTTATCGGGGAACTCAGCTTAGAATTGTTCCTGGTTTATGTATCTCACTTTGGTTAAAAGACGATTAAATGAATTTCACTCTTATTTATAACAGTCGAGTAATCAATAACCCTTGCTGCAAGTACCGCAATGTCGTTTTACTACCACAATGCAGTATGCTCGTGTTCTCTCCCCTATGTTTACTCAATCGCCACGAGAATTTGGACAGCCGCCCGAGCGCATGTACATTAACACGCTGGTAAATGTTACATAGAACCTTAACCGAATAGGTGAAATGCGACCACAATTCCACCATTCCAAAAAGCACCAAAAACTGTGTCATGACAGACTTGCACGTCGGCCTGAAACTAACAACTTTCCTTAACAGCATTTTACTGTTAGTCTCGCAGTTTGCAAGTTATTCGAAGTTAAACGGAACAAGTAGAACAAGTCGACGACTGGTCAGACGCGTGGGAAAATTGGTCCGGCCGCGCATTTTCTCTCTTCCGATTCGTGCAATGCAGAGGACAGCATGATTGGATAATACCTCCTTTAAATTATAATGATTAAATATTGGAATTGGAAGTACTACTGTGTAATAATGAGGGAATTAATTCACTAGTAATACTGTCGAAAATCGTTTGCCTCGCTGTCGAGCTTGTACAGAGCTTCGATTACGGAAATCCACACCCTGACAAACAGTGTAAAACTTCATGAAAATTATTTTATTTCATGAATGCTGCATTTTTTCCAGCTAAACTGCAAAAAATGATGCAAAATGGGGGATATATAAAAATGTATATAAAAATAGAGTAACATACAATTACATTTGTCTGTCGTTTCGATGTGGGCGAGATGCAAAACGTGATCACTAAAACTAAACATGCGGAAAGGTGTCCGTAATATAATTAAACACGGTAATACCAATATCCGCCGTCCATTTATAATCGATCAACTGGTAAATCACCCGTACTAACTCTCTAATATAGCAGCACTAATGTCAGTGCGAGTGCTCGCATTTCAAGTTTATTTGTCAAGCCCGAATGAACGGACGGCAATGATCTTCGCAAACTTGGCTGCATCCAGCGCATGAATGACACTAAGCTCGGGAGAACAGCGTGGCACGAGAAATTCCCCAATGCGAGAGTCTCGTCTTCGCATATTCGAGCGCGTGCAAACCGGCGAAACTGGAGTTCCAGGAATTCGCTAACTCGCCAAGATAGCACCGATGAAGGGGAAGAGGATGTATTTCCGTGTGAGCTTAAAAATTCCCCCATAAACGCTCCAGTATTTTACCATCGCCATTGAGTATTTCTTAAGTAAATAGGCAAACACGCCAAATTCCAAATCGAAAAAGCCAAAAAACCTAAATGTCTAAGTGAAGAAGCAAATATTTGATTCACTGTGCGTTTGCTTGGAAGATCTTGAAAATTTATGAAACAAAAGAATTAATTAGAAACATTCATCAAAATATTGTAACCGAATTAATATTATTTCAGTAAAAACTAATAGTTTGATAGCACAGAAATAGTCGTTGCGTTCTCGTTCTTGGATTATTATACAGGATCGTCGAGGTGGCCGAGTGCCAGCTGGAAGCAGGGTATTACGCTATTCCGCTAGAAATTCTTTTCCACTCGACATGCTCACTTCTTCGCTTCCCAAAGCCCGTCAGACTTCCATTGGCTGGCACACTGGACCGCCGGGGAATATCACCAATAGCAGCACTCTATGCCTGCGGACTTCATTGTCAGCGCTGATATAAATGACCCGAGCGCACAAGACCGTTGGCCAGGCGTCATTATAGCCGGCGGTGTAGCCGAGCAGAAATGTGTCAGAGAGCAGGAATAACAAAAATTAAAGGAATACTGATTACCCAATTCTAATTAGCACGCACCACCTCTTGACAACCAGTGGTACAGAAATTTATTACCTTTTAATTAAGTGTTTAAAATAAATCATATATTTAAATTTCAAGAATTATGCATTTCAAAAGACATTCTGCTCTTCTGTTCCTAATATTTTATATTAATTCATTACAAAGTACCTATAGGTGTCGATTCGAAAATAAAATTCTCCGGAGTAATTTTCGAAAATTATATTTGTTAGTACATAACACCTGGAAGACGTAATAAATTAACAAATAATATACTCAAGAGCTACAAGAAATTCCAAGCGGACACGCAGCTTTAGAGCAATCCATTCCCGCGCCAAAATGACCAAAATAGGTAATTCCCTTTTTGACTGAGTTCATTAATCGTGGAAGTTCGACTCTTGGATACCGAAATGGCCGAAGGCCCGCGCGCCGTGCTGGAAAGTATGCCGTGACGGGAAAAAGTTTGACGAACGATGCTTCGGGATGGTGCGCCCGGCGATTTCCGCAATTTAAATGCTGCGGAGGATGCCGCGCGAGAGATCGCGTGGCAATTTCAACTCGAGGGAAACTTTAGCACTTGACTGCGCGATCCGATGTCGACGTTTTCATTATCCTCTCGTAATAAGTTACCGCTCGGCGGCCGAGGGGAGGAAGAGTAAGCCTGGCTTGCCCGCAATAAAGCCTGCGGATCTATCAGGGAAAAAACAGAGCCTCCCACCCGCTCTCCACCCACCGCCGTAACGAGTGAAAGAAGCTTTTGTTTCGAGCCGGGCGCACCTGGCAGTTTCGCGAAAAAAATATATCCACCAGACTCTATCTTTGATATGTTCAGCCTGCTTGAACGAATCTGTTCAAAAAATTATTTGAACCCAATTTGAATCCAACCAACCCAAATAACCATGTAAGCATAGCCGAGAAACTAACAGAAGCGTTTGAGTCCGGGGTACAGGTTCACCTGCATTGGAATCATCAGTGGCGGGTATACATTGCATCGCAAAGAATAATTAAAAATTAGCTGGAGATTTGAATTATTTTTATTTTTATTTTACGGCCTTCAATTTATCTAATTCAGTTTAGGGAATAAAGTGAAGAATATTTAAAATTAGTATTTAATCATTGCGTCCATCATTAACGAATAACTTTCCTCGCAGCTTCTCCGTGTACATATGTATATGTATACGTGAACGACAGCCATATAGATGCATTGGCAGTGGCTGCTGCGGTGAATGGCACTGGAAGGGAAAAATCGCGCTGAAATTGATTTCGGATGGCGGAGTGAATCGGAGCCGAAAGAAAAACAGAGCCCTATCGTTTTTACGGATAAGCTGTTGCGGTGCACTCCGCCGACTTCCTGTCACTGTTCCGAGAAAATAATGACTTAATGGCCGCCCGATGCTCGGCCTTTTTCACCACCCGCGAGAAGGTCCCCCGTCTCGCGCGGACCACTCATTAGGGTGAGGCCGCAATTATGGAAAACAGCATCGGAAAGCGATTTGCTAGAGTTGCGAGCTTGAAAAATACCAGCTCAGTTAATACGAATGAAGAGATCGTCCTGTCGAAAATGCATTTCCTGTAATAAATGCACATATCCTGTTGAGTTTTCTATTAATCACTTTTGTCAGGTATACACTGACAAAAGCAATTTTGTTTGAAATTAACAGAACTAAAAACAATCAATATTCTCAGATAATTTATAATTATACATGAGTATTAGCTATCTTTTCTAACAATTCTGTATATTACATATAATATAACATTATATTATTTTATGCAAATAATGTAATATCGATTTGATAATACATGTCACACATGGTCGGCGAAATGAAACATAGAAAAGCAAGCAGCGCAGAGTGGGAAAAAAAAGTTAAAGTGCGAAGAGATCCAGAACGAAAGAGACAGTCGGTGTGTGTCTCGCGTTTCCAATTCGAGGCTGGCAGCCCTGACCCCTTGCTTCCTAAACGAATCGCAGAGATCCTTATCGTATATATTCAAGAGAGCTCTTCCCGAACCTCTCCGAGCCAGTTCGCGACGCGCCAGCCAGCTTTTCCATCTTCGACACTTCCGAGCGGGCGGCCGCGTCGACTGCGAGATCAGTTTCCGCTCGGCATCGACAACGATCTTCGCGTTAGCGCGCCGAAGAAAAATGCCCGGGATCTCACCTGCCGCCGGCCAATGAATCCTCGGCACTCGATCGAATTCTCCCTGGTAAATCAACCGAGCTCGCTTCAGCCTGAGTTAACGTCGGGTTTGTGTCGGGCTTGGCAACCTACCGTTTTAATGAACCATCGCTGTCACTCCTTCCGCCTGGACTTATTAATATCGGTAATTGGGGCCCGGATCACTTGTCACGCGACTTCCGCGCGAACGTCGCCGTCTATCGAGCGAGTGGTGTTCAGTGCCAGGCTTTATTATTCGATATTTTCGGAATTACAACCGGCTACATACCGGTACGTTTTCGTCGGGCACGTGTTGTGTGTCCATCACCTGTCAAAGGTAATTGAGAGTTGTTTTTTTCAGTTGCCACGAAACTCCGTGTCATATTCAAGCAACTCTTGTCACGACGAAAGAGACATTGAATAGTTGAGTAGGAATACTAAAACTACCAAACGAGTCAAAATAACAGGTTTCAGATTAGTTTCGTTCAAATTATTAACATTGTGCTGGTATAGTTGTAGCAATTTCTGATATCTTTTAATCAAATATAACAAACTGGTATATTTCCCAATTAATTTCCTTTCAAGCTTTTTAAATACACCAAAACCCGTCGATAGATACCAAACATATTTTAAATCAGAACCAGAAACGTTAATAAAAAGTTCCTTATTCTTTCTTGAGTGGGAAGATATTTTGTCAGAGGTTTGACTGAGACACTTGTAACTGCGCTGGCCGGGCATATGTGGCCATCCTGTAATCGTTAGTTTCACTTGAAACACGTAGCGTGAAAGTGGGCGAACAGGCAATCCTATAAGTGGACACGGGAATCAGTATTTCCCGTAAAAGAGGAATAAGACTTATTGGCGGAAAGTGGAGCGGCACGTCTGGCGCGCTCGGGAAGTATCCCCTTGGGTGCAAGAAGGCGGTAATTTCGTGAGTCTATTCTCGCAGTGAGTCCGCGCCCGGGCGGAGGATCGAAGCGAGGTTGACGATGGACAGCCTATTGCAGGCGATCGTGCTCCTCTTTATCGAGGGCCTTCTACTCTGTGGTTTTTTGGCCACCTTCGATTACGCCCCCGAGGCGAACGCCAGTAGGAGGGAGAACAGCTCGGCGCCTCATCTAAATGGAAAACCGAGTTCCTTGCCAGTCACGTACACACGTAAGTCCTTCTTTTCCTTTTGCGCCGATCTTTCTCAACCCCGCGCCAGCCCTTTCTCACCTTATTCGTCTTCTTCCGCGCAGCCTGCGCCACTTGCACTCACCTATTCCTTCCCTTATTTTCTCCACTTCTTTTCCTCATCTTCGTCGCCGACTTATTCCACTGCGCCGTCTCTCGGCTCGGCTCGGCTTGCCTTCTATGCCTCGACTTCGAGGCTGCTGTCGGGCAAAGTGTCCTCGAGTCAAAAGGACGAGCGCCTTAAGAAGATAACGAGATACGCGCGTGTAATATTCCGCGGGCTTGAGTAAGAGAGGATCCATCGCGAGAGGACTCCGGTTGATTTTGAACTTTGGTTTATGATGTTTCAGATTAGAACCGATTTATAGTTATTAGAGATTTATGGGCTAAGGTTCGGGGAGATTTTTTTATGCCCGATGCAAAAATATTGAGGATAAAACACAACACAGTTTCAAGAATAATTGCAACATTTTAATTAGACGCAGTAAGCGAAAGACGGAACATTGTTTGGCAAAGATTTATTTTATTATTTGTACATTATTAATTGCTAGAATTCAATCTGGTTATTTGTAATGCCCTATTTCATCAAAATCATTAAAAGCATCACCAAGATTTGTTTTCAAGATATGCTCGTTTTATAAAACCCATAGGCTCGCTTTACTACATAGGATATTCTTTATTTTCCAAGATAATTTATGGTCCGAAGAAAAACTAAATCCACCTTCCGCACTTTCTCTCACACGCGGCCCAACGGTGTGCTTTGCGCTTTGAAGTATCGCCACTGCAGTTCGGGAATTTATCGAGGTGTTATTCCTGTCGGGAGTGTCGCGCGTGAATTGTTGGAGTTGAAGAGTTTCCGGGGCTAGTTTGATCGCGCGAGTGCTTTGCCCTAAAGGATGCGCCATAGTCGAGGGGCCACATTTATGCAGAGCACACATACACCTGTGCTGAGGAGCTGCGAGGGTGTGGGTTATGGAGACATCCGGTTATAATCCTAATCAGCAAGATAAACAACGGCACCCTTTAAGCGGCACACATTCTAACGGGAATCCTATTACATAACACCGTCGCCTCGCCGGCTTTCTGATGGGTTGCTGCGAATAGTCTATGAACTCTCTCGCTCCTCCCCCAGCCCCGTCTTTATGTATATGCATTCTCTATGAACTTGTAGCTCTTGGAAATTCGAGTGCGCCGAGAACATAACATGCAATTGGTCCGCGAAAGTTTTCGCTGTAAACGTTATCTTGGCATCCGAGCTTCATTTTGAACATGGCCCGAAGGATATCTGGTAAAATGGATAATGTATCAATTTCATGTTCGAGGAATTCATTTAATTAGGCCTCCACTCTATAAAAGTTCGTTCGGAGGATTATGAATAGCCAGATTTATATAAATAACGAAATAAATGTTTAACAAGCAATACTTACTCCCCCAGGTATTACTAATAAACATCAATAAGCATTAGAGCAGAACAAGAGTTCATAAAAGCATCGAAAATGAAGGATGTTTCGCGCGAACAAAATCCGCGTTGAGATGCATCGCTTGGATTTCCGAATCGATATATGTGCTGCTATTAACACTAGCTCGTATGATTAATCTCTATGGACTCGGCGGAGTTAATAAACCGGACACACTTTTTCGGCGCAGGCCGATCGAAAATTTCGCTTTAATAAAATCTCGTTCCGAATTCCCGCCCGCATTTTTCATCCGTTCGATTACTGGCCGGCCACGTGCAGCAGGTACCGCCCAGCGAAACGTGAAGTGATAAATAGATCACGCCAACGTGATGCGAATTAATTCCGAGGGAATATGATTTATCGCGCGATCGTGAAATACTGTCGAATAAGGTGGCTAAAAAGCTGTGTAACAGTGGAAATCCAGATACGGTGAAAAATGCTTATCTTTCCGCCTATTGAGGAAGATGCGCAGTGCAAATGCTGCCGTTTGACTGCCCTGAATTAAAGGATTCGAAGCTTCGAGGCCTACGACTACGAATTATTATCCAGCTAATAATAATGCAACATTTCAATTTTTCTAACAAGTTAAGAGGATTTCAACTTAATTTTACATTTTAATTGTTATATTTACCTGAAAGTTGGGTGAAATAAGATTTTAAACTTATCCAAAGCCATTACTAAATCTTACAAGGAATCATCTCGCGTCAAAAAAGAAATATCATACAAAACCTTGGTGAAATCGGATTTGTGGGAAAGCGTTTGAATGCCATACAGCCACAAAGGAAAAAGCAGCATAAATCATACATGAGTTCCTTGAACAAAGAACTTGATTTTCGAACCACTCGACTGCCGGGGTCACTGCCGTTTATTCTTTTCAAACTGATGCAGTTCTCTCGTGCTTCAAGCACAGACGTCGGTCTATTCTGAGACTTCTACTCATGATAGTTTCTAGTACCCTCTTGCCCAGGGAATCGATTACTACTTCATAACAACTTATAAATTCTGCTATTTACTTCAAAGTTGGTTGTGATTTGACCAATTTTTGTGTAAATACATGAAACTATATTCTCCATTAAGTTTTATACGTAAAATAAATCTAATCCAAAGAAAATTAAATTTATAAAAGCACAAGCAATACTAGACCCACAGATAACACAGTTTCCTTTTTGAACGGTTAAAACACTGACAGATTCCACGCAACATTCCGCATTACAGAATTGAAAGGGACAATTTTATCAGCGCGTCACTGTTCTTTCACCAGCAGACGCGTAGGATTACAAAGCTCTGAATTTCCCAGGACGGCGTATCCTTCCGTGATGAAATTATAATAAGGTGAAGGACAAGTTGACAGGTTCGACAGGCGAATCGCAAGTGGAACCCTGGCCGGTGCGCCCACACTTGGCGAGGATGGGCGTTCTCCTCTGTTAAAGCCGTGAGATCGGTGACGGCGCGGCGGCGCGCTCTGACCTACTTGAAATTCGTCTTGACTCCTCGATCATTGGTTATCCGCATATAAATTGCGCCGCTGACAGCGGCAGGGTTGGACCTATGATAAATAAATAGATCGGCCCGAGCTGTCGGCGGGCCCGCTTTGAGCGACGCGCCGGACCGACGCGGCTAGTTTGCGAATAAATCACGAGATAAGTCGTCCATGAATACAAACCGCGAATCATTTACCCGGGAAACCTGAGGAAAACACGTGGAGATTTCCGGTTAGTGAGGTACTTGTGCATCCTTTTGGGGTAGGAACTGATTTCGTACGAAATTTCATATTTTTTTTTAGATATTTTTAACTCTAAGTCTTCGGTAGATTTTTTGGACCAAGTGTAAAAAGCTCTTATTCGTATACATTTTAATTATTTAATGTTGAATTTCGGTGATAAATTATATTAGATTTGATTAAATATTATTTTAATTTGTCCATTACTCTGTTAGTTTCGTCTGATGGGAATTGGATGAGAGTGACCCGGGTACCGTGATTCGAGGTTTAAACGAACAGAAAATCCCACCTGACAATCGGTATAAGAAAGACATAGATCGACCCGTCTGACGGCTGCCAGTTTCGGGGATCGAACGGACAGCCAGTTTGCGAATAAATCACGAGATAAGTCGCACACGACTTCAACCGGAGAATCATTTACCCGAGAGAATACCACCACCACCACCCCCCTGTATATTCCGCCCCCTTTCCCGTTCGACTTCTGAGCGCGTTTATTATTTATTCGCGGGTATAAATTATCGGCGTGCAGGCCAGTGACAACGGCCGGATGATGGATGATATTGGCCGGCGGGCACGACTGTAATGCCAGCCGAACTCCAAGAGTGGATCGGCGCACAAATCTTACATGGATACCTAGACACGCCGAGAGCCAGGCCGCCGGCTATGGGGATAATTTACAGGCACGTTTTACCACCCGAGCGATGAAATTTCAATCTCGTCCCACACCCGCCGCTCACCCCTGCGCCGCGCTCAAGTTTGCTCCGGCAAGTTACTCCAATTGTGTATACTCTGAATGAACGTCAGTGGATTTAGACTCAGCGGCACCCTCGGCTGAATTCCACCTGCCGAATCATCCCCAGTTTCTAGGAGCAACCCCGGCCGAGGGGGGCACAAATGAAATTGCCTTCCGTATTTAATTGTATGTTAGATGTGCTACGTGTGTTTGCCGAAAGATTTGTTTGCGCCAAAAGAACGAGGAGTTGCTAGAGAACTTTTTTAAAAAGAATGTATGTACAGTGTACTTTAATTGTTCTATAATTCTCGTTGTTTCCGCTGCAACCGTACCAATTTGTTTCTTTTGAGCCGAACTCAGTAACATTTTCCAGCAACTACCGTCCGAGCTTAAAAAGGGCTTTAAAGCCTTATCGCTTGTTAGTGCGCGGGGTACAGAAGCGAAGCCGGAAGATATGCAGGCGCGCAAGATAGATTGCACGAGCGAGGTGCATGAATTATTTTCAAGTTCGAGGCAGAGTGCTGTGCGGCGCGAGGCCGCTTCTGTCTCTGGCGCATAACTCGGCGGTATCTCGAAATCGGCCTATAAACTGCATCCTTCCTCCAACCAGCGTCTAGAGCGGCTCGCTTAATTGCGGCGATCAATTAACGCGCGATTAACAGCGCCGCCGGTCTTTAAGGCGGCGGCGAGGCCACGGCCCAGGAAGCTCGGCAACACGCTGATTAACCGCACGCGAGACGCATGCATGCGCTTACAAAAAGCTCTTTCTGTTTCTTCCTTCCGGATGGCTGTGTTAACGCGCCTCAGTGTATCAAGATGTCCACGTGATGATCTGGATCGGCTTCGGCTTCCTGATGACCTTCCTGAGGAGGTACGGCCAGAGCGCGATCGGCTTCACCTTCCTCGTCGGTGCCATCCTCGTTCAAGTCGCCATCCTCTGCGAGGGTGTCCTCGATATGAAGAAGGGCGGCAAGGTCTACCTCTCCCTCGAAAGGTTTGTCTCTTATCTTACAATTAATCAGATTAATAATTCCGATATCCTCCACATCAAGAAGGGCGGAAGGTTTCCTTATTGCATGTTTATCTCTTATCTCACAATTAATCAGATTAAGAATTCATATAAATGGACACAATTTTCTTAAAACAGTTGAACTTGCTTTTAATATTGTATTTCATTGCAGCAGTAATTTAAGTTAGTTGAATTAGATAAAAAGCAATACAGTAATAAGTGAGACTTACTCGTGTTCCCACTGATTTGCACAATATTATAACCAATTCGGAAATTAGAGGAAAACACTTGATATTGATAACGTAGATAATAGTTAGGATGCGTACGTTGGAAGAGCCGGGGAATATTCCCGCTCGAGTAACAACGGATTGGGTACAAACAGGCAGATGATCTCGAAAATTACGGGATACGCGAGAGCGTGCGGGTTTCCGCGGAATAGTCTGGGTGTATAGTAGATTAGGCGGGGCGAATATTCCGAAGGAATAAATTCATGCGGGCCGTTGCAGTAGTATACAGTACACATCAGCTATCAATTGGCTGAAAACTCCAAAGCCATTCTCATGCGTGCACCCGACATGGGATCCACTCGTATCGAATACACCACTGTGCTATGAATACTGATCCGAAGTTTTGGAACTGCAAGCAACCCCAGCGTGCAGTTAATATACCGCTCGGCAGGCATCGACCCTCAACTGCAAGAATCTCAGCTATTTCACTCGGTTTGTGAGAGGTTTATACGAATCTCTCGCGCCTATCGCTCCTCGAGACGAGTGTTTATACATTTTTAAATAAATAAAAAGTTGGCCTTAAAAAGAGAGTCATTTTAATCGCGCAAGCTTCGTATTTGAAGAATCTTTTTCCAGCCTTTCTCGATAACAATACGAGCCCTTGGGATAGTAGTAAATTGAGGGGAAAAGGGAAAATAAAGATTAATTGTACGCCGCTCGATAAATGACACCGCAATCAGTGGACAGGAGTTTCGATTTCGCAGAGACATTTTGCACTACCTCTCGCGGTAACGGATAAAGCTCACCACGAGTTCTGTTAGTACAACGTTGTTAACACGGCAAAAGTAAGGGAAGAAGAAGTGTCCATATATTTCAGCGAACTTTCTGTTTCAACAACCGAGCGCGGCGAGCTCGCGGCAGCGCTGGAGCGGAAGAGTTAATATTTGCCTTCGATTTCTTAAGGCGAGCGGTCTCGCTCACCCGCTGAGAAAGACGTATGGCATAGCCAGATAGATCGGCGGCGTTTCGAAGGAAGAAAAATCGCCGACGAACAACTTCCGCCAACATCAGCGCCTTCTTGTCTTGGATACGTGTGTTTGCTCTTGCGGGATAATATTCAGGGTGTAAACCTTCACGTGCTTCTAATTTTAACCAGTAATGCACAGAACTAACATAGAAACACATATGAAAAACATTGCATAATCTGGACAATAATTTTTCAGTTACAAAAATTAAAAATAGGAGAAGAAGAAACTGTAACCAAACAGCTCGTGAAGATTACCTTCGCGATTTACTTTGATTAAATTAAATTTAAAATTGTTGTAAGAAAATGTAACAAAAATGGTTGAAGTTAATGAGACAGGAAGGTTTATATAGCCGCGTGAGTGTTATGAAAGGCGATCCTCGTGGTTGCGAGCGCATCAGGTTAATAAAGGGGGTATCGATCATATGGTGATGTCGGTTTCCAGCCTGCTGAGCGCGGACATTGCAGTGGCTACCCCGTTGATATCCATGGGCGCGCTCCTGGGTAAGACGACCTACATCCAGCTCGTGTTCATGGGGATCCTCGAGCTGATCATGTTCACCGTCAACAAGTACGTAGGCGAGCATATACTCCAGGTAAGTTTAACCGCTTTTCTGCCGGGCTTTTCATTTCACACACGTGCGATCCCTACACCTGCGACACCCAACACCCTACAACACATCGTCTCCTTATACGTGAACAGCCACTTCAAAGATTTGTTAAATTTTTAATCATAAATATCAGTCAAAAACAACTCTTGTTCGTTCGTTCAAGCAATGAAAAGATGAATGCATTTTTAAATTTATTATTGCAATATTTCAACACATACTGCACTTCTCACCGCCATTAAACAGGATCCTCTGCGATCCGAAGCTTCTTTTTCTCCATTCGTTAGCGGATGCAAGGGCAGTTGGCGGTCTTGTTTGCCGGGATCCTGTTGTTTCAATTCAGTCGGCGCTTCCGAGCCTTTGGTACTTTGCATATCGGAATGCATCCCGATATGGATCGCGATGCTGGCGATACGGGACCGCGGATGGCAGAGATTGTTATGAGTCGGAAGTACGCGCGTCCACTGGAGAAGTGAGGCGGCGGCGGTGACGCTCCGGTGGATAGCAAGTGGAATAAAAGATTTTTATTTGCACAGTAGCGTCGCAGGACTGTTGAAAAGTTTCTGTTGCTCCGGCAGTCGCCGGTCTTGACAAAGTTCGCCTCACATCGAACCCACCCCGCCAGCCGGTACCTTTAACTTTTAAACAATATCGGAGAGCGAACGCCACTCCGACGATGTACCTTCATTAGGAATTTATGAAACAGTGAACTGAAGCGCCGTCCTATGACAATTGGTTTTTCTCCTTGCACTCCTGTGTTTTTCGTGTCCTCTTACTCAGAATCAATCTAGGCCTTTCTAGGCGAAACCTGAATCCGGCAATCTTGCATCGAGAAGTTCGCATGCTTTGATTGTCCTACATTCCGCGAAAGGAGTGATAAAATCTGTTTTCTAATAAAAAATCTATTTTTCATACAAATTAAAAGTATATTGTTGACTGGAACGTCTTTCGATTTTGGATCTTTTCATGGCCCAACTCAATTAAATTCTGTATGTTAAACGTCCGGCGGCGAAGCTTTGTTGTCTCGAGTGATCTCCGTTGGGCCGGCTTGGCCGTCAATGCAGGCCCCGTAAATGAATCACGCGTAATTGGAGTCGTTCGCTGGGCATAGTTGGAAACAATTTGCCGGGCCGAATAAATTATTGCTCGGGCATAATGGTTCATTACGAGGTGCGGGGCGGTCACGCAGCGAGGGAACAGAGGAATTATTAATCCGCGACGGGCGTCCGACAGCTGGGCGAGCCGATCGCCGCGAGATAAAGACTCCCGGACAAAAGAGAAAAATCTGCCCTGGAACACGAGTCACGCCCATGACATTGTCTTGCATGGAGCAGGGAAAATCGATTTATGGGGAAGTGCGCCTACCGTTTACTCGGTGAAATGAAAACTCACCTCCTTTGCAGGCCGTCGACGCCGGTGACAGCATGTTCGTTCATGCGTTCGGAGCTTACTTCGGCCTCGCCGTCAGCTTCGTCTTCGGCATGAAGGAGAAGCCCAAGGAGGAACACCACCTCGAAGGACCCTCCTACAACTCGGACATCTTCGCCATGATCGGTTTGCATCTACATTTTATTTTTCCATACAATTTCTCGCTTGTCCAATGATTCCAATCTGTAATAATCCAAAACTAATTAATGTGCATTAATTTTGGATCCAACTATATTCCTAACATTCTGATAGCTGGCATAGTTGGCGCAAGTATCTCAATGGAAGCCGAGCTATTTTCGTTCCCCGGAAGCGCTTCGCTTTTCCCATCGCGGTTTATGTTGATCGAAGCTCGTCGAGCTAGACAAGGCATTTTGCGGGATGACAGGCTGGCTAATTAAAGGGGGCGACGATAACGAGAAATTCGGTACGTGCTTTCCAGGTACGATCTTCCTCTGGCTGTTCTGGCCGTCGTTCAACAGCGCCACACTCACGGGGGACGATCAGCAACGAGCGATCATAAACACTCTCCTGTCGATCGCAGCCAGCTGTGTCATCGGCTTCGCAACCTCCGCCCTTGTCTCGAAGGAGAGCAAGTTCAATATGGTTCACGTGCAAAACTCGACCTTGGCTGGTGGTGTTGCGATCGGCACTGCAGCCGGTATGCCTCCAAAGAAAAGCATCATTTCTCAACCTACTGGGCTGCGGTTAAGCGCTTATTCGTATTAAAAAAAGAATTTCCTAGAAATTTTCTATAATGTCTATCAAAGCACATTTTTGCGAGAGAGTGTGGTATTCATATTGTTAAAAACTCAATATTAATCACAAAGTTGTGACAAATTAACCATTTCGGTTGAAATTAATACATCACTTCCCTGAAATAATGTACATTAATACATATTCCATAAAATCTACTAAAATTCTTTTTTAAATATTTTATTTTCAATGCGAGTTGAACTCAAACAGCTCAAACCAGACAACTTCTAATTACTCGTAAATCAAATCGATTATTTGTAATTGTCTTCAAGCGCTCAACCGAAATATTCCTATTTTGCATTAGAGCTTAAAACTAACAAAATTGTTTCCCTCCCAGGTATGATGTGTCAGCCGGTGGGCGCACTCGCGGTGGGTTCTTTGGCAGGCCTGCTCAGTGTTCTCGGCTACAAATTCCTTACGGTAATTGAAGCTCTTAATTAAAGTCATACTACCGAGCGCACGGTTCATCGAATCGCCCAGATTTAATCACACAAAGCATACTTCGTAAATCAGTGAATCGGCTGGACGCCACCGCCGCGCGCTAATTGGATTTCGCTGCGCGTTGAGCGCATCCGCGTTCCCGAGAAATGTTTGTAGTCAAAACGAGCCGCTCACTCGAAACTTTACGCGCAACCTATTGCATTGCAATGCCTACCTGCGGAGCCCATAGCTAACTAACATTTCCATGGTATTTGCGACCGATTTCAAAGTGGAGTTAAAACAACTCGGAAAAATCGACCAAACCTGGAACCGTTTCACGAAATCACGATTCCTCCCGAGTCAGTCGTAACATCATTAAAAGGCACTGCAGTAGGAAGCAGGCATAACTAGTATCTCCAGGAGGGCTCTTGAAAAGTCATTGCAGTAATGGACGACGAGTGGTACAAAGTCATAACAGGCAAACTACTTTTTTGATTGTCCTTCCGGCTGAATTGTAAAACTTCCCCGGGCGGAAACTCTCGTGAGAAAGTTGCATTGCCGTATTATAGGTCTCGAGATTATGCCAGACAGTCGAAGGGCATAACTTTATGGGAAATGTAGCATCCGTCTTTCCATAAACTCGGGAGAGATGCACTTGCCTGTTAATCATCCCTGTTGAGTGTACACGGCTTTATTTACGATAGTTAAAAATTACCCAGTAAGTTTAATTATACACGATTATTATTCAACTTTCTCCTAAACTTCTGTAGGTTTATTTGTCGGAACTTGTAAACGTTACTGAACCGCTTCGATGAAACTAATAATATTATTATCTCTAACAAAAAGTAGAATACCACAGTTGTAATTCAAAGACAAGTGCAGCATTACCTTAGAAATCTCTCCCATTCGACCGTCAATTAAAAGCCCCCGTAATTTCGAGGACACCGACTGCACAGATCGATGGAGATTATGGCGGCGAACGGTGGAGAGTGTTATAGGGATTCCCGTAAGGGCGAGAGCCAATGGCGAATTCATTGCCTGGCCAATTGTAAAACGCACATAGCTGCGGTCCGCCGTACAATGAAGCCGCACAAGCGCACTCATCAATTATTCGTGGCCGGGCCGGGCTTGGTGCAGCGCGGAGGATCAGTGCGACTGGTACTATAGTTCGGACTGGGCGCATAACGCAGATGACTGTTTCAGCCGGTGATCCAAAAGCGACTCCGCATTCACGACACCTGCGGCGTACACAATCTCCACGGAATGCCCGGAGTATTAGGCGGCGTTTTCGGGGCACTTATGGCGGGTCTTGCATCTGAAGCCACTTACGATTATTCCCTCTACGAGGTAGGTCGTCTAACACCTGCATATTAATCGCTGGCTTGCCGGCGTAAATGGCCCACGCAAGATTGATGGGAAGTAATGTGGAGCGTTGAACCACTTTCTTGTTGTAAGCTCGATGGGAACAGGCGGGCTCGTTAAAGAGAGTGGCCTATCATACATGACGCCCTTTAGACCACTGATTCTGTGCGGAATGTTAGTTTTGGTATGACACTGGTGAATGATGGGGAATCCGGTACAATTGGACGAAAATCCAAAAACCGAACAAATTGGAATTCTTTGCAATTCATCAGTTCGAACATCGAAACTAGAATTCGGCCAAGAGTCAGTGGTCGTCACTGCATTCGCGAAAAAAGAGAACAATTCTGCACAATTGCAAAGATATTGAAAAATCGCAAAAAAATAGATGGGAAGTATTTTCAATTTTTTCAACTAATAACAACTCTCCCGAATTCTTCAGAATTCGACAGTTTGTTCAGTATTAAAACGAATATTCTTCAAAGGTCCGGAATCTAAATCTTACGGGAATTCTTTAAGACTTCCATTACTTAATCACCATATTGCTATTTGGGGATGATCATGATCAGATTATGAACTTTGGTTATTAGATCTTCCCGGCAAGAGCGCCGATGTCGAGGCCAAAGCTTGCAGACATGAGAGACAGTTACACTGTATCAACGGGCCTTGATAGAAGCGCTGGCGAACAAGCGGGGTATCAATTATTGGCACTCGCGATCACTTTGGGTATCGCTGTGGTTTCTGGCCTCATAACAGGTAATCTCGTCCCGATCCATGTACACAATCCATGAATCTAATATCCCTCGTACGTACTATGGCACCATGCAACTAGATGAAGGAGGCACGGCAACTACGAGCCGATTGCGCAAATGCAATTGATCTCCCAACCCATCGAACAATTATATCTTTTACATACATAAAAAGCGGCATATTGCAAAAATATAGTTCATAAATTCCACAGCAAATTCTTTGTTACAAAAATATTAGGAAAACTGACCAAAAAGAAAATGGGTGAAAATAATATTATTTAGAGAAAAAGAAATGTTCCAGCTAGTAGTTGTACAAATATGCAAGTGCACAAATGTAATTTCATTTTATTTTTATTTCAATCTATTTCAAATAGACATAGAGATATAATTATCGTAATAATTGTGGATTAATTATAAGATTTGTATCAGTTCTCGAACTGGAAATGTTGATTCAATATTCAAAGAATTCAATAGTTTTAATCATTTCATAGGATTAATCTTGCGCATGCCGGTCTGCGGATCAATATCCGAGGAGGAAAAGTTCGATGACAATGTCCACTGGGAATTGGAAGAGGAATCGTCGAGTGACTCAAAAAGCAAGGACGGAAACAGTCGCGGCAGCGATCAGTTACCGATGGGGCACATCTGAACTCACTGCCAACTACCTAAATCCGAGTGACTAACCGAATGAAGTATATCTCACATTCTGCGGCGTACCTTTTTTTTCTAACGCACCAGCAGAATGTGCATCTAGCTTGATCTTATCTCCGAAAGTTCTCGCAAGAGGATACTACAGTACCGAAAGCGGAAAAGACACATATGGTAGAGAAACATTGTATAAAATGTTTAAGACTAGTGCGCCACGCGACGAGCTTAATAGCCATTGTAAAGGATGGAACCGACAAAAGTAATATTATACTCGATTTAATCTAGCAAGATAGTTCTCCGATGAATTCTTGGAGCAGGAAAGTCAAGTGCGTCATTAACACTGCGAGTTGTTATTGTGGAAATTATATTTCGTAAAATATTTTCTCTGAATGTATACAATAAATAATTTGTAACAAAAACAAAATTCGAATGTATCTGGAATCGATCGGTCAATGTTCCGGAGGTTTTGTACTGCAATTATAAACACAAATCTGTATGTATCTTAAGTTATCAGCGCGTCGAAATCAGATTACCATTTATCGTAACAATATCATGACATTCCTACTGATAGCTTTATAATCGTAATCCACTCTTTCGGAAATTAATGGATAACAATTCGTATAGTTCTCCTATCGAAACTGCAATCCCAATGTCATTTTATTAACCCGTGTAACATTCATTTCATCAAGGCATGCACAACAGCCTTCGCGTTCAACGACTTGAGGTCGGTGTATGTTTGGCCAGTTCCAACAAAAACGATTGGTTGGCCGGTGATGTATGTCATAGAAATAGCTGCGCCCACCTGCAATTCAAATGATAGATAGAACAATTCGCTGCTTTACCGATTAAAGATTCCACTGTACTCACCTTATCATCAATTGTATCAAACTTAGTTAATACGATGCCGTCAATGATATGAGGATTGGACGATTGGCTGTGATCGGCCAACGCCTGATTGAACTTCACTAATTGATCAACAGCTTCGTTCCCTACAAGTGCCTCGCCAACAAAGAGCACCAAGTCAGGATCGTTCTCTTTAATCAGTTTGGCTAAGGCCCTCATAAGTGGCTCGTTGTCTTGCATTCTGCCGGCAGTGTCGATTAAAACCACGTCTATCTTCGAGTCTTTAGCGTATCGAATGGCTTCCATGGCAATATCGGCTGCATCTTTTCCGTAGCCCTTCTCGTATAATTGGACCATTGATAGATTTCCATGCTTTTCTGGAGGATGGAGAGCATTGAGATGACGCGTGTGTGTTCTCAGCTGCTCAACCGCGCCAGCTCTGCAAGTAGAGAACAATTGTCATCGGTGATTCAAAGCAATACGCTGGGAAATTAATGCCATTAAACTAACTCACCTAAAAGTATCACATGCAGCAATAAGGACACGGAAATTATTCTCTATTAGCCAGAAACAGATTTTCGCTAGATTCGTTGACTTTCCTACACCGTTCACTCCGCAGAACGTCATGACGTATGGTCTGTTATTTCGTTTTGCCTCCATGGCATCTCTAAGAATGTCCACCCTTCTTTTAGGCGACAATATCTGCACCAATGCGTCGGTGAGAGTTGCCTTAACTGTGTTGGTAATACTATCAAATGTCCCGAGCACCTTCCCCTCTAGCTTTGCACCAATTGAGTCGCACAGCTTTTGAGCAATATCGGCAGCGACGTTCTTTGAAATCAAGTGATCCTTCAGCTTCTCCAATACTGGTACCATGTCGTCGTGCTTCATGGACTTATTGCCGACCAAGCTTTTGAACATGGAGAACATACTATTGCCCTTCTTTTGTACTTGCGGCTTTAATTCTTCGATTTCCTCCTCCGACTCTTCGCTCTCGCTCTCCACTTCTAAATCCTGAATGCCGCCTTTCATGCGACCAACCAACTAAACAAATTATTATTGGTCAGTCATATAAACAGGGAGGCAAAGTGGAAAATTCGTGGAGCGAACCTGAGGATACTAACTGTTTTATCGGCTTGAGTATATTCTTGTGTTTCGTCTTGAGGCTTATCCCTCGTTCGCTCCAATGAACCGAGATCTTTCGTTGTACCACTTAGTTCCCATACTCGTGGCTTTTTCCCAGTCATTTTATCAGGCTTCGGGCTCTTCCTATTGTATGCAAATTAGTTGTATTGTTCCTTTATCAGAAGAATTAATTAGAAGTGCTTTGACGAATCATGCTGACTCACTGTTTATCAGCTTTCTTCTTTGGTCCACCCATTTTTTGGACTAATTTCATGCGATTTGCAATCAGTATGTCTTGATCCAATTGCCCATTTTGAGTAGCTTGATGATTTATTACCTCTTGCTTTGGAGGTTCTTGCACTTTTACTATGACATAAACGTTTTGATAGTAATTATTAAAGTCATACATGAATTTCTTTGTGCTTACCTTCAATCTAACTCTCAAATTGACACCAATATGTTAGTGATTTATCAATAAACGAACGCATTACTTTAACAACTCGAGCAATCCAAATTAATCAAAATAGAAGATCCATAAGATTATGTTTAGTAAAAAAACCAACAACAGCAAGCAAGCTTTAAAATTCAGAAATTTACTTACTGTCTTCATATTTATTAATAGTATTAATTCCCTTCTTCCTTTTACCTAGAAGCCAAGAACAAGATTCCCATTTCCTGTTAGTGGTACCCACATTGGCAAGAATATATTACTTGTAATAAAATTACTTGTGAATCTAGATTAAATCCTAATCAATTGGATGTCCTAGTCTCATAGCATAGTAATAAATCAAGGATAAATATGACTATAGTATTAGAACCATAACAACTGTATTAGATCAGAGTATTATTTTATAAATAAATGTCTAGTTTTCTAATCACCCGGAATAATAGAAAAAGTATAATAAATTCTGGAGCAAACATAATACCCAAAGCCAAATGTAATAATGAAAGCTGTGGATCTGCAAATAAGAATGTCACCTACTCACCCTGTTTCTTGTTGTCCTTATCATCTTTTCTTTCTATCATGCTTGACACAGTCTTCTTTGATTTCAGGCTCTCATCAAATGTACGCATCTGCTTAGGGATTTTTGCCTGAGTCTTAGCCCATTGTTCTGCTACGGCAAGTGTCTGCTCGTAGGTCTTTTGGAAATCGAAACTGTGAAACCACCGGAAGTTCTCCAGTTCATTCTTAAATCTGTCCCTAAACTCCAAATGGACATCGTTCAAGAACTTGTCCACATAAGATAATTGGAGTATCTTCTGATAGGCAACAACAAACACTAGCTCAAACTCATTGTCAAGCTTGTATTGCAGCCGTAAGGAGTCATGATCGAACGCATGGTTCCCAGTACGTTCCTGAAAAATGTAAACATGTGTTAACAACTGTTTCATATTACAGACATTGTGTCTGTACAACATTTCCAACGTTGTTGGTGAAAGATAAATACTGCAAGGTTGTACTTCGATTGTGCAAAATCAAAACATATTGTCAGTTGCAACATTAGGAATGGAACAAATTCTGGTTGGTGCTTGTAGGTTCGCAAGTGTTATAAATGTGTGAGACTTACTTGCAATATGACACTTCGAATCAATGCATTAACACTCGGTGTGAATATTTGCGAGGTACTCTGAAAACACCAGAGCACTATTCCGCCCTTACTGAATATAGTAAATAGATCGAGCATTTTTCCACTCTCTCAATAACAAAAACACTTATTACAATATTGGAAAATAACCTACACGTGATCGTGCAGTTTGACTTTTGTACACGTCAGATACTGGATGGAAGGCTTCGATCATATCAAACATAGAGCGCCCAACAGATTCTCGAGTAGGCATGCGTGTTAGAAAGTATATCCGCGCACAGAATCTACGAGATCGACGCTTTTCCGGTGTGGCGTGATCATCACTTTCCTACGGAAAATTCAATTTTCGGAATTTCCGACTTCCTTCCGATTCCAATTAACTCGGAACTGCTCGGAACTAACATTCCGAATCCTATCGACGAAATAAACTCGCTGGTTCTCCCCCGATTACTTAACGCAACTTCCCACTCGTAGGAAAAATATACTGTCTAATGTACTGTATCAACGTTTGCATTTCAAAGTTCTCAAATACAATATAATATAATCCATTAAAATTGTATTTCGGTGTTAGAAATATTCACACATCTCGGTGTAAATGCTGGCCCTACCTACATATGCGTGTTGATAAACTTTATATCAGAATCTAGTTCAACTCGAAGTTCGAGGAAAGAAAGGAAACACCTTCCAGTGGATGTGTTTGATACGCAGGGCAGTATATAATCAATCACACGCTGTGTCTATATCAATTATCTTAAGTCAGCAGATTAAACGCAAACCTAAGAATGCGCAGTACAGTAATCACATGTCTGCGTGATATACTAATCGCATGTTCGGTGTTTTATATACAATTCACAAAGTGTAGAATCAAAGCGTCTAAACTAGAGTACTATGATACTGACTATCTTAGTTGACTCATCTGACTTTTCAATAAGAGCAGTAAATGCTGCAGGATTATTCGATAGGAGCATGATTCGCAGGTACGATGCGGTTTCTGGTTTCGAACGGCAGAAAAGCAAACACGTTTCTCTAGAACAATGTGAAAAACCTGCAATAATAATGACTTTATTACGAGACATCCATATTCGAATTGCAATAAAGCCACATTCATTCGTGAGAAATTTAACAGCAGACACGACGGCGAAATGCATCGTAGATATATGGGAATCCAAGGTGCAAGTTCAAAACACAAAGCATAGTTTGCAAAAAGGAATTCAGGAAGATATACAAAAAATTAAATACATCACTCAGCAGTTTAAAACATAAGCATTTTAGTTTTATAGAAATCAATGCAGTGTGAACATATTGTAAAAATTGCAGCACTTCTCAATGCGATATATAAATATATGTATATACACAATTATGTCTATATCAGGTTCAAAAAAACTCTTCGCATTTGCTGCGAACGTGATATTACAAAAGTTACACTCGATCATCAGACTACTCTCGGAAATACTTCTAATAGGAAACGTTGGTGTCAATATTTCAGTAACAGTAAAAACAATAATCCTATGATATTAAATGGAAAGATTTTTGATCGAAAATGCAAGCCTCTGCTTTCATCTTCGTTGTGAAGAGCTAAGATCTCTCCAGTAACAATACTGCATCAGGAAATCTTACTTTCTTAATATAAGTTCATGTTCCATCGTATGATTGTACCTTTAAAATTGATCAGTGATTACTATGTACCTTTAACTGTGTACCTTTAAACTTGATAAGTGATTATGGTAAGTAATGTGCAAAAACAAAAACAATGACTATTGGCACCCATTGGATGGAAGGTGAGAAAGGTTTGATGTTAAAAGTCAATTAATGGAGATGTCTAGACTAGAAACCGGCAAACATCGCAACTTCTATCTGTGCATGAGCATCCTGGGACTAAACAGTGGTCATATATACTTTGTGCGTGTTAAAGCGCTTCCTCCTTTCGTTGGATCCATCATTCTGTCCCAGTTTGTGTGTCCAACCACGAAACCAACCGCCCGCATTTTCTCTTGCTCCTTTCGCTCCTCTAAATCTGCCCAGCGCACCTAAGGAAACCGAGAATGTAAATGTACTCCAATATTTTTTCCTCTGCATTGTTATATCTGGTACACGTACCCTCTTTTTCCCAGAGGTATCTTCCATATTATAATAATCAGGAACTTGAAGGAAATCCTGCATTGTTTGCACTTTCCCCTCGTTCTTCTTCTTTGCGAGACCGTCCAAGCGATCTGTTTAAAACGTCTTTTTTAGCATCTTTCTTATTCCATGAACTCCATTAAAAAGTTACTACAACAAACCTAGTTTATCTTCTGCTTCCATACGTTCCCATTTGCTTACACCCTAGAAATTGTAAATAAAGTTTATGGATAACTGCATTTCTAAATAAACGGATACGATATGTGAAATAGGAACTGGAAATTACATGAAGTTCGGGAGGATCATCCTGGCTGTCTTGACTGTCTTCGTTTACTGGCGCAGCCTTTGTTTCGGAAACATCCATGTCTTCCATTTGAACCTACATTACAAAGGATTAAGGATCATTATATTAATATTAAGGATCAAGTTTTTTATTATACATTTGCAGTGTGCAATGAAGCCTACCTCTTCGATTGCCTGATCCTGCAACATCGAGTTTACGTCCAATTTCTGGTGGTAACTCGGCGTGGGCTCGAAGTAGTCGATGATTCTGTTAATTTCGTCCTCTGTCCTATTATGAATATTTCTTTTCATACAAATTTGTAAGTCCATTTCCATTTCGCACACGTAAACCTGTGACAAAATATAGTCTTTGAAGCATCAACGTATACATTAGATAAGATTTAACTTTTCTTCAAATAAGTTACCTTGAAGCCCTTTGTCTTTGCAAAGCTCCACATTTCATCGTAATCGGTAATCTTCTCGTTTATACAGTCTAGTATAATGAAATTAAAGAAACCATCAGTAATATTCTTCTTAAAAGCCTTGATCAAAGACGTGGTGTAGCTTTGCTCCATTGCTTCTTCGTATTCGTAAATCATTTCCTAAAATAACATACCGATTTTTATATTTCCATATTTGGGTTGGGTATTCTAGAAAAACGTATGAATAATTCATACTTTCGTTACCACTTTCTTTCCACTGTCATCCTTAGTCTCAATTTCCTTTTCTACAAGGAAGTAGTCATCCAAACTCAATATTCGAGGGGCAGATCCACCTTGTTCCACCTCCTTATCCTGTTTTGCCAAATTACATTATTAGTTACTTCTTAATAATACTTGGTTTCTATCTATGTATAATACTCTGCTTACCTTGATCAATTTAGCGACAAATGATTTCCCACTACCTGGTGGACCTCTCAGTATTATTGCTATTTTGGGTGGTCTGTTCTGACGGCCTGGTGGGCAAAGTAAGTCGTCCACCATCGTGGAGTTTGGTGTTTTTGCCAGCTCCAGCGTTTTTGGTGGACTATCCACAACATTGTGTTTAGGCTCTGAAACACTGCGAGAAAGAAGACGGTAAGGCATGCATACGATCGTACAAAGCGGTATAACGGCATAAACGTAGTTCATTATTGTTTTTGAGTGCGACAACATACTGACGCAATTGAAACAATAGCAGCAATTTTCGACGGTTCGGTTAAAGTGGAACTGTACTTCTGTCTTTGACAATGTTATTGTATATATCATCGACTTGTGTACACGGAAATTCGTAAATAATGTTAAATCGATTTCTGTGTCGATTGCCACACAACATTGAGCCAGCGGTGTATTCAATTAATGCTAGGAATCACATAGAACACTGGAAAGTATACCACAAACAAGTACTGAAAGTAGAAATGTTCGTGTTACACCACACTATTTCATGTGAACCTTTCCGAGCTGTCGTTACGGTTCATTAATTGCCACATAATCGTTTCAAAATACATATTTCGGATAAATGACGCTGTTTCCAACGTGGGATTGTCGTGCTCGAGTGGGCAGTTTGTCAAATCAGAAATCAGGAGTGATAGAGATCCAAAACATTATGGACGGCTCAATCAAACAGAGAGAAATCTGAAGTTCAGCTATTGCATAGCATGTAATCCACAAACAATGCAGATTAGGATAATGGCAAAGCAAAATTTGCCGCATATTATCTAATTCTTTAAATCATCGCTATCATTGCATCACAGCGCATTCATTGTACTGATAAATATGCGGTCCTCGAAAGTTTCTCTTTGCATAAGAGTCGTTTCCAAAAACTAACTTTTAAGGCTTTGCCTACGCTAAATTCGTACTGGATAGGTGGAACAGTCATGCAAATTTGCACGAAAATCTCCCTGCTTATAATACACACCGAAAATGGGGAAGCATATTTCCCACATAGCCGTATAAAACTATGATTTTGGTAAAAAACGTAAAAAGATAGGAATATATATATATGTATATATATGTATATAGATATATATACTGCAAAGGCTCCCGAGGAATCAAATTGTATGTGGTGTAGGCGATAAATGGCGAAACATACCTGGCATCTTGTGGCTTCGCCTCAACAGTATTCTTGCTTGAGGTGTCTTGCCAGTTAACACTTCCTTTTGATCTAAAGAAAGTCACGCATGTTCAAGGGTTCTCTTTCGATAAGCCGGCCAATGTTCATACGGGATTTACGCAAGTACAGCGTAAATTCGTCAGAATAATATTCAAAGTATTATTGCAACCATACCTGTCGTTATCTTTATCGCTATCTCTTGTTTCCTTAAGAGAAGATTCAGTCCTTTCCTGAAGTCTTTCTGCGTTTAGAAAATTCGATACGATAAAATACAACGATACAAATACAATACAATGAAAACGTGGGTTCATAGTACTCTGGTGTAAAGATGTCGAAATCATTCGAACGGTAAAAGTTATTAAATAGTAAGGATGGAAGAATACAGAGGAAGACCTAGATGAATTACCTTTATTGCTGCTTCTATCATTTTGATAACGCGTGTCCTTCTCTCTCTCAGACATGCGATCGTACATTCTTTCCTCAGCACGATCTTTCTCTCTATAGTTATCCCGTTGCCTTCTTTCGATATTATATCTCCGGTCCTCTACGATCCTCTCGAATTCTCTTCGCGATAGATGATCCACCGGGCGTCTGGGCTCCCTTGGTCCTACGTAGTGCTCGTAGGTTTGTATTCTCTCTGTGTACTCCTTCAAGTTTTGTTCACTCTCTTCCCAATGCCTGAAATCTTTCTTTGGCTGCGCCTCGCAGTCTGGCACCACAGGCTTTAAATTGCCGTGTCCGTAGTCGAAGCACTGCACCGGGGTTAGATTATCTTGAACAGGAGCGCGAGGAGCATGAGCATAGTCAATTACTTTAGCCGGAACATATTCGACAAATTTCTTCTCAGTACTCGTCCCGCCGTGATTATAATTGAATTGTCTTTCTATGCAAAATTCAGTGATTGGACGCCTAACTTGAGACTGTCGATTATCCATGGGTCGATATGTAGACTTGAAATCTCCACTCAACGAACTTCCAGGTCGATCAAGCGAGTCTGTATCCGGTCTTTGTTTATCAACTAACGCATTTTGTCTACCTGCTGCAAACGGTGGTCTTTCATCTATATTACTCTTTCCAGTATCGCGAATACTGTTGTCTCGTCCGAATCTCTGATCAACATCGGGTAAAGGATTCTTTGGGAATGACGATCTCCACGGAGGCATTCGAGAGTCATTGGGCCCAAGTGGCCGTCCTGATTCGGCATCCTGCATGCGCAATCTATCATTGTTGTCGAGCGGCATTCTTCCTGGATCCGGTCCTGCATCACGCATTTCCAAGTCATTCCTTTCCGGAAATCTTTCACTCACTTCGTTAGGTCTGAGTGAATCGACTTTTGGAGAATATGTAGCATCTGGTGTTACATCTTCTCTGCTAATTCTTGATCGGAACTCTTCTATGTTTCTATCGCCGACGTGAGGCCTGTTCCCAAATTGACTTTCGTTCGGATTTCGAGGGGTTTGAGGACCAAAATTGGAAGGCTGGCTATCAAATGGTCTCTCATTAAAGCCCCGCGGAGCAAAAGGTGCGTCTTTGGGTCCTCGCGGAGCGAATGGTGATTCATTTGATCCACGCTGATTAGGATTTCCGTCATTAGGTCTTCGAGGGGGCAGAAGTCGGTCATTCGGCCCTGCAATATTGTCAGGACCTCGATTATCGAATGGTCCATCAAATGGCCTGGATATGCCAAACGGTCTGTGACCAGGTCCTGAATCAAATGGCCCAGCACCAGTCCCTCGAGGTCCATACTGTTCGCTGTTAGGACCTGAACCTCGCAGTGAATGCGGGTTCGGACCAGGGTTGAAGGGTGGAAGTAACTGATTATTTCGCGGCCCTGGGCCTATAGGCGGAAATCGTATATCGTTAGGACCCCGTGGCCCGAAAAGTGGGGGCGCCATCGGTCTGATATTCATTCCACGTGGACCTGGTTGACCATCAAATGGGCCCCGTAAACCAAAGGCTTCAGGATCCATAGAAAACGGCAATGGCCCTTTTGGATCAAAAGGTTCCGGGTGATCGGACACCATAGGCCCTAAATTAGGTAATTCAGGAGGTGGTTCCATATTCAAGTCCTCCGGTTTCGGATCGTTCTCCCCCATAAAAGGTAGAGCTTCCGGCTTCTTTATAATATCCATATCTATCTGACGATTTTCATCTTTACCGTGATTCTCGTGTTGTTGAGCTTCATTTGGATTACTTCTTTCCACAATGTTTTGAAAGATTCCAGGTTCATTGTCTTGACCCTCAGATCTGGATTGTGGCCCGTCCGAAGCTTCACAACGATTATTAGGGTTGTTTTTATTATTGTCAATTGTGTTTGCGTTTTCTATAATGTTTTTAGGTTTTCCGCCAACTGGGCCAGGATCAAGATTGTGCATATCAGATGTGAAATCAGGTGTTATTGTTTCTGGTGGTTTTTGTGAAAAGAAATTAACTCTGTTGTCAACGTCTTTTTCCAATCGCTGGTCGTAATCTCCACTTCCTCCAAATGCAGTTGGTAGTCTTAGATTTCGAGGATCAAACGCATTTCGGTGAGAAAACCCTGGACCACTGCGTGGTCCGAAGTCTGGACCACCGCGTGGTCCAAAGTCTGGACCTTGTGGTCTGAATTCGCTTCCAGGGAATCTAAAATTGGGAAGCCCGGGTGGTCCAAAATTTGGCATCGCCCTTGGACCATATCCACCACCTTTTGCAATTGGGTAATCTTTATGCGAAGATTCTGTGGAGCTCTTTGTAAAAGGCGAATCACCTGTGATCTTCTTAAAGCTTTCACTTAATGATCCGACGTTAGTACCCTTATCAGAATCCAGAAAACTCGGTCGGAATACATCCATTGCTGCCTTGCGTTTTTCCATAAGTTTTTTCAATTCTGGCGCCAATTCATCCGACGGTTGGAACTGATTGTTTCTACCGAAACTACGCGGGCTGTTAGGAAAGTTATCATGTTTCTCACCAGGGCGATAATGATCGTTTGAACCAAACCGATCATTAAATCTGTCATTGTTCGCGTCCGCGCGGTCACTTCCGGAACCAAAACGATCATTTCCGAATCGGTTTGGGCCTTGACCCACCCTATTATTTCCAGAACCAAATCGGTCACTGCCCGCACCAAATCGATCTTCTGGTGGACCATGAAAATCTCCGCCTAGACTGAACCGATCGTTCGAACCGATGTTCCCTGTTGCGAATGGTCGACTAAATGTGCTACTACCATGATCTTGGAAGCCCCTATCGTCTCTTCTGAACTGATCAAGTTGCGGTGACCTTTCGTCGCTAAACTTGAAGCTTTCACTGCGAGGTGCGAATGAATCAGAACGTTGATCCGGAAAACTTTTATTCATCCCGTCTCGATTGAAATTGTCCGTTGGTCCTTCTCGATGACGGTTCGCCTCACCCATACCGAAATTACGCTGCTGATTCATGTTCCCAAAATTGGGGCTTGATCCAGATTGAGTCTGATGTTCATTTCCAACGCTGTCGTGGGGTGCAAACGACGGACGTCCTTGCGCGTTTCCAGGACCTGATGATCTCGTTGGCATTTGCGGTAACCGTGCATCATTGTTTGAGAAACCTGGCGGTGGTTGGGAGAAATTGGGCGGCAGCGAAAAGCTTGGCGGAGGCTGTGCGAAGTTTTGTTGCGACGATTGCATGGCACTGGAAATTGGAGGTACTCCCGACGATGTTGGTTGTAATCCAGGGAAAAACGGCGGATTCAGGCCTGGGTTTGATTGCTGCATCCATTGTGGGGGGTTCCAGGCAGATGAGCTTGAAAGCACTGTATTCGATCCCTGATTTTGTGGTGTGGACGCCTGCACTGTTATATGTGACGAAGATGTCAACTGATCATTGGGATTCGTGGCCGGTGGTGGTGGCGGTGGTGGGGCAATTGAGTTTTGCTTCCCAGTTAAACCGAGGCTTTTTCCGATACCTAATAAATTATTAATCAAGCCCTGATTCTCCGTGCTGGATAAGATATTTAGTATCTTGTCGTCTCCGGACATATGCTTGTTTTTCTCCGCTTCTGCCTTGGCCGCAGCCTGCTTCTGTTGTTCACGTTTCTTTCGCATTTGTTCACGTCGTTCAATGAGCTTCTCGCGCCAGGTTGTCCACTTTGCTTCATATTGCTTGTACTGAGTCTAGAATAAAACCATACACCTCTTTTTGCAGATATTAAACTGACCACTGTATAGTAAGATTATCATATGCAAATAAACATTCATGATTGCTCTTCTTAGATGGTCATAAGAAGCCTTATATCACCTACCTTATCCGGATGATTGGCATTTTGCTCCTTCCACTTGTTAAACTGTTCCTCCCACTGCTTAAACTGAGCATCGAATGTCTTCTCAGCTTCTGTTAATTCTTCGTCTTCAATTCTCATCTTCTTAGCACTATTACCATCACAAACTGTATTACTGGGCCGTTTTTCGGATGCACCCGCATTTCCATTATTAGCACTAGAGTCTGGTGGTAAAGGTGGCTGACCCGGTGGCAAAGGGGGGTTTGAGGCAATGTTCGGCACACTCGATTGAACACCACTGTTTGGAGATTGTTTAGCAGGAAATAATGGAAGATTATTTTGGTGTGGTGGCGGTATACTCGTGAATTGATACGCGCTTGTGTTCGGAGGTAAAGGTGGCTTTACGTCTTCTTTTGGAAGCGGTGGCGGCTGCACAATTGGCAATATTGGTGTCTGTCCAGTTAAACCAAGCTGCTTCATGGTTTCTTGGTACTGAAACAATATACAAAGATCACAATGTTAATCATCCAAGAAATGGGTATATTACTGATATCAAAGCTGTGATATACAGTTGATATTGATTCCAATATTTAATCTATACCTTTTCCCCATATTGTGCTTGCCATTGCTGGTATTGTTGCTGCCATTGTTGCCACTGTGCCCAACATTGCTGCTGTGCTGCTGCCCATTGTTCTGCAGTATACCCACTAGGAGCCTGTGATAATATACAAATTTTACATTTAATAAACTCACTTGTACATTGAAACACTGTGATCTTCTTTTCTTTCTGATAATCTGCTTCTTTTAGCACAAGTTTTATAAAGAATCAAATGCTCAAAAATCAATCCAATCTCGCAATTTAAATTGTTACATTTAGCTCAAATATACATTAGTTATAACTTGCAAAAGATAATAATAGCATTGTTAAATACTTACTGGCTGATTGTAATATTGCATGTATGTTTGCATCATAGCCGTTGGGTCTGCTCCTGGTGCAGCATAACCAACTGGTGGTTGTGGCATCGGAGTAACAGCACCAGCTGGTAACTGCCATTGATTCCAGTTTTGCATTTTTAAACCCTCTTATTTGTGGAAAACAGTTTGTTACCGCATTCCAAACTGTTTTAAGGGCCGCAATTCATTTGGAAGCTATCTTGTATTCAAAGAAAGCAGTTACATTGTTACCATCACACGCATAAACCATATACATTATGCATTGCTATTCATTTACTTGAAACAAAGTTACAACTATCGAGAAGATCATGTACAACCTACTATTGACAGTACTATGTTTAAACCGCAGGAACATTTCCAGCCAACAAGTACTATTCAAAAGCAGGAAATCTGTGGTTGTAACGAATCGGGAGATGCGAAAGAGCAATGTATCAATGAACGTATCAGTTGACAGTGATTACAAACACATTCTAGTTTTTCTAGAGAAAGCTGATTAAATACCACAGAGAAAAATGGGTAAGAGTATTTAAGATTCCTATGGATGAAATATATATTTAAAAGCTTTAGAACTTTGCTCCTCTTTTCCATCATAGTATAAAATAGTTTCCATCAAAAGGAAATAGCTATTGAAACGTTAAATGTTAAACGAATCATGTAGCAGTAAGCAGCTGCTACTTCAACATACTTTCAAACATCAGGTATCCCTTTCAGAATTCATAGTTGTTTCAGTGTTCAAATGTATATATAATATGCATCAAGATATCTAATAATATCTGACGAAAGAATATACATATACCTATTATATAATTTACAGGAGTATATATAAAACCTTGTGATTTCTAATGTGTTTGACTATCTAAGGTCCTTAATCTTAGCTCACAGTGAGGTCAGAACACATACGGTGTAGCAAACATATGCACATTATTTCATACGGGTGGGCAATGTTTCTGTTACCTTGCAAAATTCGTTGTATGCAAACCGCAATGGTAAGTTACATTTAAAGTATGTGAAGGCTCAGTAAAAACAGGTACTTTCTTGCGATCACGAAAGTAGCTGCGAGTGTAGGAAGCATACTAATGCAATATACGAAAATGGGATAGTTTCAGTGCTCGTAAATAATGCGATTTAGTGTCGCAATTGCAAACAAATCGGTGCGAATCCCATGAGACTTTCGACTTTCGCTTTTCGTTCCATGGAGAGATGTACAAAAAGTCAAAGCAGAGCGCAATGCATCCCGACAGACTCGGTGTGTAAGGTTATACAGTACTTAAAGCTTAAGTGAACTCAGATATAATACGCCTGTTTTCAATGTCCACACATGCAAACAGTAAGAGGAGAGTGTGACGTTGTCGAAACTTCTATGGGAATCGTGCGTGTTTCAAGCACCTTTTTGCGAAACACACGACCCTTCGCGAAGGCTTCCTTCGCCGAATTATGATAGTAGTTGATAGCACCCACATAACCCGGGCACAATTGTCAAGGGCAAATACTGATGATTCGGGGGAATTATTCTCCTCTCATATTTTCTTTTTAATAAAAAACTCATCAATTCTTTTGCTTCGAGATGCGTTCAAAGGCACTTCGTAGATAGAGTCGCGTCCACCGAACGCAGTATGCAAATGCAACTCGTGTCGCGGAAGGAATTTCAGCTGCACCCAAATCGAGTGCTTTCGTCGGTCAATTAACGCAGCCATCAGTGGCAAAAAGATTAACCAAGTCTAACGTACTTACGACTAATGTCCGTAAAGTTCCGATCGGGAAGATGAGTGCAAGCACGATTTACAGATTCACGATATTCCGACACGAAGACTCTGACCGAGTGCTGAACAAAACTGTATATGGCGGCGAGAAACACAGAAACTCGAATGCACAGGAATTTCCTATAGATGAGCCATTATTCGGACGACCACGCACACAAATGTTCCTAGATCAGCCTCACCAACTACCAATCATTTGCATTCATAGAAAATCGGTATATATATGTAAGTATATGCGTGTGTGTGTAACTGCAACCTTCAACAATACATAACATATGTAATCATGTGTGGGGACTGGGGAATACTTTGCACTGATATATAAAAAATGTATATATACCAGTTGTGCTCTGTCTGAAAAAAGATAACTAAAAATACGGAAATTATTCCATTATATAAGTATGCATATTGTAGTATTTTTCTAACATTAATTTATAAATCATAACTTTGAAATTTTCAGTCCGATAAAATTTTGTTTCTACCATATCAAAATATATGTATGTATTTACAATAGATATTTTATGAAGAAATCATATATACACTAAAAAATTATATTAATTATGTACATAATATAGTCCAATTTTTGTCTGACTACATTTGTATAAGCTTAGAAAATATGCGAATGCCTGCAACGTAGTTTGATATCACCCACATTAGAACAACGCAGAAATCAATAATTTAATACATGTAATCTAACAAAAGCTCTGGATGTGCAACATTATCCGATAATCTATCAATCTGGTTTACGCCTACTACTAGGCCAAGGACTAGACAAACCGCAATGCGCAATAATGTCATAATAAGAGATTTTTTTACTGTAATTATCAATATACAACTTTAAATTTTGCATATGGGAATACTAATAAAAGAATCATTTTAACGCTTATTACTTTTAAATAATTCGTTTATCAAGACTCCAATCAATACCTTCAGAATAAAATCGATTATCCTAACAAATGGTATTTTTATTCATATTAGATTCCGACGGCACGAAGGAATTCCTAAGAGCGATTAATCTATACTTTTAATGATATTCTAAGACTCTCCCGACTGTATATAATTTGTTCACAAACTACTGCACACATACTCAGCAGTCGAGCATTCGACACACGTCAGAAGCGCCAAACAAGCATGCATAATTGCAAGCTCCTCACTCTCAACGCATTTTAACGATTCCGCTAGTTTTTCCTTAAATTTCCCTCTGCGACAACGTATGTCGCATTAAACAGTGTCTTCGGGAGAAGCCAGCGTTGAGAAGATACACACATGCAAACGGTAGACATTATTGCGAAAAAGTTCGAGTCACCGCTGTTGCAATATCGGCGATAAGCATAGATTAGGATGAATCCGGAGACCGTAATAAGGCGAGGAATGTTAGCGGACGGATGGGATAGATCGGCAAAGCGTGGACGATCGTAGAGGAGAGAGAACCTGTCGCCGGGAACCGGTAGTTGGTTACAGAAGCTTATTTATACCCAGGCTGAATCAGTACCGATCTGCTCGTCTTCGCAGACCGCACGACACGCACCATGGATCTCGATAATCGAGTTCTCGCGAGATCCTTCTTCATCATTGTTGTATTGTTCAGTGTCCTGCAGGAGGCTTATCTCAAGTTTACGCCGCCGCTTGCCATCGTCCAGCCTTTGTATCCACGAGGAATACGTTTCTCTCTACCCGGTGAGTTTCTTTTGCCGAACAGAGGACAGAAGTCCGAGAAACTTCATGAAGAAGTCATGTCGTTTACAGTCGCGTAGTTATCAGAGTTTAAGTTTACTTTGGTCTGAATTGTGTTGCCATCTGAATTATTTACTACTGGCACGCTTGTTGTGCTTGGCTCCGATGAAGTTTACAGTGAGATTGTTCCTCAATTTACGTTTACTGTCAATAATGTCTTGGTACTTTAACCGAAAATTTCCTTGGTATACTTAGAACTAGTTAAATACTAAGTTATTTAATTTATATAAAGAAAACATTTCCTAAATAAACGCGTTTCATTAGTACGATAAAGTCGACAAATTAGTTGACGGAGTATTAAATTGGATTTCGGCTAAATTTTCGATGAGAATACACGTAAGCAACGTGAAATCCATAGTCTGCTGGAAAGTAAATGTGCGCACACGTATACCATCATTAATTTTTTATCTCCACCCGTAACCGAACAAAAAAACTCTCCCTAAAAACCACGCGTAATTGGACACAAATACGCTGGTATCCTTCGATTTTCGGGTTTATCCGTTCGACTGTTAAAAATCGATGCCAATGGCAAGAACTTTGAAAGGGAACCAAGTACGCTTCACTACTGGTTGGCATTGACTTACGGTTAATTAATATACCTTGATTATGCATTCGCGGGTTCAGACGAGGATGGGATTACCTTGGTGGCATACCATGCAAAGATCAACGAAGATTTCTACTCGCTGGAGGCTGGCACGATCGCCGTGGATATCATAAAAAAGCGGAATGGACAGTGGGTGTATGAGGACCACACGACCAAACTGAAGACCGGCGACACCGTTTACTATTGGGTGCACGTCGTTTACGAGGGCCTTGGATACAATTTGCTCGATCAGCACCACGTGGTTAAGGGTTCGTTCTGCTCACCCCTTATTACTTGTAACACACTTGTAGCCTCAGTGCTTCATAGTCTTTTTATTCAACCTGATGGTATAGATGGAAATTACAGACCTTTCTTGATAGACTCGGTTTTATATTCTTATCTTTATAGCACACAAAAATACGAATATTAAAATCTAATTATTTGAATTATTTATTTAGTTAAATATTTAACAGTTTACTCTTTCACTAGCTAGCATTTCGTAACTTTCATTTATTAATGTCCGTTTGTATTAGTGGATCACTGAATTATCAAAAAGCGTCAAGTATTAACGCACGACAAAATTATTATTAATTTCTAATTTCTAGACTTTTATAATTACGACGGTACACTATTGAACCAACCGGGAGGACAAGGATCCTGTGCATCCACTTCGGAAACTGAACTAGCTGAGGGAAGGGGAGCTGCGCGGCATCCTTGCTCGGGCGACCTGATCTTCGAGGAAAACTTCGATAACTTGAATACATCACGATGGACGGTCATCGAACGTTTCTCCGGAGAACCTGTAAGTATTTTTCTTTTTAAACAAACAGTTACTAAATCCATATACTAATACCGGGGTTTCTTTCATTTCCAGGATTACGAATTCGTTGTATACAAAAAATGTAACGATATTATGGAAGTGAAAGAAGGCACCCTGCACATCAAACCGGTTCCACTAGACGATAAACACGGGGCAGGGTTCGCCCGGCAAGGGCACATCGTTCTGCAGGCGTGAGTGCACTCAAGATAATAGTAAGGAAACACGTTTCTTCCAAGGCCTCGCGAGATTCGTCCATTTCCAGATGCACCGGACAGCAAGGTACAGCGGAATGCCAGAGGGATGCAGTCGGATCTTACATTCTGCCACCAGTGATCTCCGGCCGTCTGAACACAAAGGGATTGTTCCACTTCAAACACGGTCGCATTGAAGTACGAGCCAAATTGCCAAGTGGCGACTGGGTGTATCCGTGTAGGTCTCTCTTTAACTCTCCCAATTAGAATGCAGAAGCTTCTCATCACGTATTGTCACCGTTTTATTACCAGTAATCTCCTTGGAGAGCAAAAACAACGAGGTAGGCGAGGCCGGAATTTACCAGGAAATCAGAATCGCAAACGCACTTGGGAACAAGGTCCTCCGCTCGCCCCAAGGAAAGGACATTAGCGGACACGTCCTAAGTGCCGGTGGCTTTTCAATCAATCTGAATCACAGCCAGGCTCCAGTTAGCGATCGATTAGCTCTTCCGACCAAGACATCCAACACAGTTTGGGCTGAGGCTTATCACATCTATGAAATAGAGTGGAGACGTGGCCGAATTACCGTAAAAGTCGACGGAGAACAATACGGCGCCCAGCCAGTGTCGGCAGCTTTCGATAAATCGGTAAGCGATTCTGTGTAACATAGACAATATTGACACCTTTTAAAATCGTGTCTATAAACCTTGCAGTTCTATCTGAACCTCGGCGTGGGGGTCGGCGGATACGGCGAATTCCCGGACATGTCCACCAATGGGACCTACGTAAAACCGTGGCGTAATATTGCCTCGAAGGTATGTACACTTTCGACCAAAGATCAGCGACTCCGAAATTTGCACAATCTTACCAAACGCATTCTTAATTTCTAGGCTGTCTACCACTTCTACGATGAGCGCCATAATTGGTTACCGTCCTGGAGAAGCGCCGATACAGGGCTTCACGTCGATTACATTAAAGTATATGCATTATGAAGTGCTTACTTATTCTTACAAGGAAGCCTACTAAGTGGTCCGACACTACAATAAATATACCCATTTATTAAAACGTACACATTATAAATACAGCTCGCATTACGATTGAACACAGTCCAATTGCCAGAGTCAACTAATTACACATTCACACATTGCACATTCGAAGTCTATTAACTAAACGGCGACGGTCTTGGTGGTGTTAATGACAGAGCAGGTAAAGGATGCCTTGGTGTCAAGCTATCAGGATGATAACCAGCACCAAGGAGCTCGATAAGCCACTGGCCACGATATCCATACCGCTGCTGATAACCATATGAAGCGCGTTGTCCATCTTCAGGTCTGAAATTAAATGTGATCTGCTTGGTGGTATCCGGTTTGACGATTAATCTCAGGAAGTTGATTGCGGTGTCGCGGGGTAGCTGGAGGTATCTCCCTCTGGTCCACCAGTCCCTTAGGAGTCCGGGCCACCTCGCCGGCGAGAACTCGACCGGCAGAGTTCTCGTCACCCTCGTCGAGACGGGACTCGTCGCCCTCACCACGCACACCTATGGTACAATACCAAAAATGAGTATCACAAACTGAAAGCACAACTCAACTATTTCGAAGTTGCACCGTCGCGCTTACCGCACAGAGCAATATTAACAGATTTGTAGAGCGCATGTTCAAGTGTTCTCGAGAATGCGCGCGGTGTAAGGAAGCATTGATGGAAATGTCTCGCGCATTGTTCCGACTCACCTTTAAGTCACCTTCCTCGTGGAGAATATCGTGCACAGAATGCAGTATCGAGCCGACGATCGATCGGGATCGGACAAATTGTCATGCATAGGACAATTCGCAGGGCGCTTCAAACAAAGCGCGTGGAGTTGTACGAGTCCGGGATTTTTTACTTTCACTCCGGCGATATTGCGCCAGGTTGGGAGCTCGCAGCCGTCAGCTGATATTTCTTCCTTGCGTCCACATGGGCCCCTTGCATGCGAGAGTGGCGATGTTAGTTGATATTCTGCGCTCGTACTGTTACCATCTCTCTGGTTGACGTTCCTAGCGTCCTACGTGACACCTGCACACAGGAACACCATGGATCTTTTCCGGAACTTGGTAATACTTCCACTTCGCAAGTCTAAAGTATTAATAAGCAAATAGCGATATTTATTTTTCATACTTTCCTATCTTTGTCAATAATTCATATAAATGTCAGATAGATTTAATTGTGCAACATAATCATGACATTTTGAATACATTTTGCCGTTGTTTATTGTAGAAAGTAAATGCACAGTTTAATTTTCCATACCGTGAATATTTTAGGCCATTTTCGTTCTAACAATATTGGTATTGAACCAAGACGAATCTAAATCAGCGGAAGCTGCCGGCGTATTTACGCTTATACACGATCTCATACAGCATAATTTAGCCGGTGTTCCAGTTGTTCACGAGGTAAGTGTCGAAAAATACGTATCGGGCTTGGAAGTTGGGTGTAATAAAACAGTGTATGTTTTTGACAGAAAACTGAGTGGGAATTCGATCCGGAACTCGGCAAGCAGAGAAGGGTCAGGTATGAAGCGGAGAATGGTCGCCGCGGGGAAATAGCTATTGAAAAGATTGGCATGGGAATTGGATACAAAGGTCCATGGGGAACGCCTGTCTGAGAGAAAAAGGAGACTGAAAACTCGACTCGTGATTTTGCCCGAGTTGCAATGATAATTAAGTCGATTCGTTATACATTCAGTGCGTTGGCATAGAACAGGACAGAGTTCAGAAGAAGCCAAGGAGTAATGCGGGAAACTATGCCACTATGTGTGCTCAAGTCTATCCAATTATCATGTTTTTATAAGATGTATGAATAAGTTATCTAAATATAGATTATACACGTTAACGTTGATTTCTTTATTTATTCCCTCCAATCTAGAGAGTCCGTGATTGGTATTCTAATCCATTCTGCCTGGCCCCAAAGAATTCTTAGAAACATTCTTCGACCTTGACTACCTTTCGTCATGTCTCACGTAACAGCAGACTCACTTTCCACGTGACGGAGAGCACGTTATTTATTCGCATCCTCAAGGATCAGAGATGTTGACACCATTCAACTATACCCAGACTAGAGCTCAGTAGTCGGCACCGACATCAACTGGGGCGCCGCGACGGTGCTTACGTGCAGCTGTGAGCGCAAGACGACCTCGAGCGCTCAACTTTCACTTTAAGTTTAATATATGTAGTGAAAGAAAGGCAGAGGTGGGGAGTACGGCGCGCACAGAAGTGCACTGTGAGATCATAGGACCAAGTTCTCCAAGTGGAATCAGAGGAAGACGAGCGGAGCTTCCGCACGCACCTGTCGTCCGCGAGTTCTCTCTTTGCATTGATTTGCATTTGACGAGTGTGCTTTGTGATAGTTGATCGGCACAGTTCTCTGGGAGGGTAAAACTCGTTTGGGCGCGCACGGTGCATCGGAACTTTCGAAACTTTCATTACGGGACTGAAAGTGACTATTATATCGCAATGGTTAGACACACTGCTGTAAGTAAGGTGAAATTAATTATATTATAACTACTTCATTTAAAACGCTAGTAAATTGCCGCGAGTTTGTGTGGAGTATTATTAAATGTACATATTGCCGCAATCTGTCTACTGCGGTTACGAAAGACCATGTGAAAGCTGCGCGGCTCTTTCATCCTGTGGGTTTAAAATGCTGGAAAAAAAGATGTGTCTAGTCTCAGTTACTTGTATAGATTTTATAAGACGATTTTTCCTAAGCCTTTTTTTTCTAAGGGGGAAAAAGTTCCACGCGCAAGACTTGTTTCTTTGCATTAATGAAGCTATTTTTGCGCGTTTTATTAACTGCATTCGCCCTACTTGCAGTGGACGATTACGATGGTGGTAACTATAATCGTGGCTTGTATTCTTGGACTGATCACCGAAAGTTCAGCGACGATATCCCAACCAAAGGCGCCAAATTTCCAATATTTCGAACGGTAACATAATTTCGTATTAAAGACAAAACAATATTATTAAACAGCATAGTTCTGGTACGACCGATCGCTGTTTTATTTGTTTTTAGTCCAAAGTACCGTTATCCGTACTACGATGAAAACGGCCGAGGGAAGTTGCTTTATGGATACGGAGGACCTGATTTGTACCAATATAAGACCTACAGCGCTCTCGAAGGAATCCATTAACGTAGAATAAGTTATTAACCAAAGCCAAAGTCTCTAGGATTTTTGCCCTACCATGTTATATTGTTATCGAGGCATAAATATGTTTCTGAGTTGCTAGATTGCTACTGAGGGGATACAGAAGTGGGTAGATAGTCTTGCGAATTGACTTCCAATGGCAAGGAATCCTACATTACCATTTGATATTGATATTTCGAAATTGCTAATCTTGCCATGGAAAGGCAACCGCGTTTAACTGCCGAATTAGAGAACAGTTATAAGACCATGTATTTCTCTGGATTGTAATTAACTGCATATATCCAAATGCAAACACTTTGTGTAATTAAATGTATTATAAGTGTATATTTCTCATCTGTGACTGTTTATTATCATTTAACAGAACCAGACAATGCGGTTTGATAAAAGTAAGTGACGACGACGGATCGAAAAATGCATGTTCTGATTGAAGAATGGCTCCCATAAGTCTAGAATTCGATGAATCAGTACTACATCTCGAGAATGCATTAAGTATAACGATTACAATCGGTTGACGCGAACATTACGTCGGACAGTACATCACGATTACAAACAGTGTCGTTAAAGTCATCTCTATCAATGCGTGGAATGTGCAGTAGCCTTACTATTACCTAAAATGTGATCCAATAATCCCCGCGGAAACGCGGGAAGTTTCATCTAATTTCTAAAGAACTTTATAACTTGCTACGATACTTGACTGGAGACTTAGATCAAGGTGCACTATTCGCGAAATGTAATTAGAAATTTGTAAACGGTAAAAAACGCAGTTAGTGTAAAGTCGCAGTTACCGCGCTAGGTGCGCGAAAGGCGTTCGTTCCGTGATAGGTGCACACGTAAGTGACAGATGTGCAAGCACAGTCGAGTACATAGCGAGATAATGTCGATGAGAGAACGAACGACCACTACTCATACGATGTCTGCCGCTTCAATCCACGTGATCCTTGTCCGCCTTGTATTCGGCAGACTGCAACTGTCATACGAAGTCCAGCTCGGATGTGTTGTAATATTGTCCGGCGGTCCTTCGCCTATGAAGCTGCCTCTCCACGAATTTCTTTATTTCACTAAATATAAAAACGCTCGACGTCAGCGCAACTAAGAACAGTATGTCTGGAAAAAAGAATGACGATTGATATTGGGTACAGAATTCCCGAATAGCTACGATGTATATTTTTATTGTTTCCGTACCCTTTGCGTGAAGAGCTTCGGTTTGGAATACTCTCTGTAATGGGGGAAAGTAGATCACGAGCATTTGCCCTATTACTGATAATGTCACTGCTATCAGGAACATCTTGTTGCTCCAAAAACCAATTGTGAATATCGACTTGGTCTGAAAGTTTATTGGGAAAAGAAAGCTTCAATATGTCATTGGCAAAATCTTTTAACACTCAAATTTCCATTCTCTTCTTCTTACCTGTGACCTACAGCTCAACGCGTTAAACATGTCGAAGAAAACGAAACACGTAAATGTCATGGTTGTATCTCTCGCTGTCGTTCCATCGGTCGTCATCTAGACATAGAAAAGTTATAAACATTAGTATGTTTGCTTACTTTAAAATAGCGGGAAACTGCCGGGGCGCGCTTACCTCTCGGTTATAAACCCATAGAGTGCCAAGAATAATAATACTAGCCGACAATAAAACGTTAAATATCAGATTCCGCGTAATCATAGGCTCTTTCGTATTTCGTGGTTTTTGCTTTAAAACATCCTTGTCGACTGGTTCTACACCGAGACTGTAAAAAGAAATATCCGTTTTAGCTTCTCGCATTCGCGTATCTAATCTCTGCACATATCATACAAATATTTACCTTTGCGCGGGTGGTCCATCCATAATAATATTGATCCAAAGGATTTGCATTGCATTCAGCGGATTCGGAATACTCATTAGCGTAGCGAGTGCGATTAGAGAAAGGGCAGCAATGCTGGTGCTCAATTGGAAACGTACAAAATTACGAATGTTGTGAAAAATTCCTTTGCCCTCCTCGATCGCTGCACTACAAATGACACGCAAAGGGATTACTTTAACTATCAAAGTATGGTTGAAAGAACATTTACTATAGCGAGAATAGCGTACATAATGGTTCCAAAGTCGTCGTCTACCAAAATCATGTCCGCCGCTTCCTTACAGACGTCGGTACCATTTTTACCCATAGCTATGCCGATATCAGCTTTTTTTAAAGCAACACCATCATTTACACCATCACCAGTCATACCAACAATATTGCCTTCCCTTTGCAAAGCTTTGACGATACATAGCTTGTGTTTCGGAGTGACCCGATAGAATACACTAACACTATCAATGCATTGCTCCAATTGATGATCCGAGAGTAAGTCGATCTCGTCGCCAGACATTAACCGTGAATGGAGTGTGTCTAATCCGATCATACTCGCTAAAATCAAAAGTAGAAACCATTTGTAGGCAGGTTCTTGCAAACCACATTGGTCGCGGAGAATTCTATGCCCGACGGACGTACCAATAGCTGATGCCGTTTCTTTCGCATCCCCGGTAACCATTTTCACTTTGACGCCGCTATTTAAGAGGGTAGTTATTGACTCGCGAACATGCGGTCGCGGCGGATCGCATATTCCAACGAGCCCAACGTAAACAAGATCTTGCAACGACGCACCACGCGCCAGACCAATTACTAAGAAACAGATCATTAAAAATTGAATGGTTTATTAGACTATGGCAATTTTTACACCCTTGCATGGTAGATGAATAATGTTTAGATGCAAGTACCTCTTAATCCTTGTTGACCAATATCGTAGGCCTCAGTTAAAAACTCTTGGTCCTTTTTTTGATTAAGCGGATACACCTGGCCATTAGCAGAATATTTTGTACATTGAGGTAATATTTTTTCTAAAGCACCTTTCACAAAATAAGTTTCTTGTCTGTTCTGAAAGGACAAGTGCCGATTTGAGAGATTTACTGTTATACAGCAGGAAAAGGACTTCGAGTACGGCTGATTATTGTCTTACCTCCCCGTACTTCGGTGTACACTTCACAGCCATCATTTTTTGTTCCGAAGAGAAGGGGTATTCTTGTAATCGCAAGAATTTATCGGAGACTCCATACATTCCGAACTTCATAGCCACTGCTATCAGTGCACCTTCGGTCGGTTGACCGAGTAATGTTTCATTCTGTATTATGGCATTGTTACAGACACAACCGACTTCCAACAGATTACTGATAGAGGCTCGTGCGAGGTCGAGGTTGTCGCATTTCCGTATTCGGACTTCTCCGTTATCATTGTATCCAGCACCAGTGATGTCACCAATGTATCCCTCCGAGGTTACCAGGATAGTCGCAGTCATCTCATTCTTCGTAATAGTGCCAGTTTTATCGGAGCATATCACGTTCACGCAACCTATTTAGTAATAAAAAAGATATATTAAAAAAACTTGGAGAGGGATTGTGGTTTGTTCCTGTATTTCGGAGCATTGAAAACATTCGTACCGAGAGTTTCTACAGTTGGCAACTTCTTTACGATGGCTTTCCTCTTCGCCATTCTCATTACACCTAATGCTAAAGTTACTGTTACAACAATAGGCAAGCCTTCTGGTATAGCTGCTACTGCCAAACTCACACTGATAGTGAACATTTCAAGAAGAGCTTTGCCTTGGATCCAGCCAAGAAGCATAATAATACCAATAATACAAAAGGAATAAAACGATAGCTGGGTACCCAAAATGTCCATACTCCTTTGGAGAGGTGTCTTTGGCGCTTCCTCAGCTTGCATCATTGTGAAAACCTCCCCAAACTCACTCTTTTCACCAGTATTTACTACAACCCCCTAGGTGAAAAAAATACAATTTGCATTATACCAACGGTTTTAAATTTAAAGCTCATACACTAAGACTAAATTTTAATTAGACTTACTTTGCCATTTCCACATCGCACTAATGTTCCCATAAATGCTATGTTTCTCTTTGATGTCAACCCGTTACTTTTGAGTAGCGGAGCAGTTGACTTTTGTGCAGGCTCAGTTTCCCCCGTGAAACTGCTCTCATCAAGGGCTAAGTCTATTGCTTCAAATATTCTGATATCAGCAGGTACTCTATCTCCGATATTTAAATAAACTATATCACCAGGAACTAAATTACGTGCAAGAAATGTCTCTAAACGGCCTTCCCGTAAGCTGAAACAAGACAATTACAGGCATTTCTCACAATTGTCAAATGGAAAACTGGAATATGTTGAAAGCTGAAGCAGGTTGTTTGTTGTTTGGCTCAGTTAAGATATTCAGACAATTTCTTACAATCTGGTATGAGATCTCCACAGCACTCTACTAATTTGAATTGATTATGTACTAAAGCCAATAAAACCAGATTACATGTATTTGATACAGAAAACTAAATTTCACCTTATTCATCTACAGATTGGAATTGGATTTAATATCTTCTGCCCTAACAAGGCAAAGGAATTCTCCATTTAAAGGGTTAGTATATCCTCCAAGGACCATGCTTCTAAAGCAAATGGTTATTTAAGTATGCACTACTTTACAAGTGTCCAATGCCTGATACTTTTCACGAAAAGGTCTTCCTACAAAGCATTCAGAAGGAAATGCAGAACTATTTACCAGTGACATGCTGGTGGCACCAGTTTATTTAATTCTTCTAATGATTTCTCGGAACGGTATTCCTGGACAAATGCGACTGTCACCACTATAATGATAGCCTACAATAAAAGAAATATGATCAGAACAACATGAAGCCTAGGAAAGTCCTAAGTAATAATTCCTTGATAATTCCTTAATACTTACCACTGTAATACTGACAGCATCATCAAACTGCTTCATGCACATGCTCACAAAGGCTGACCCAAGTAAAAGAAGAATCAAAGGGTTCTTGAACTAGAATGAAAACAAAAGTCATTACACAGTGATATCGTATGATTGTTAAACAAGGGCAATTAGGACAGCAGTTTGTTTCATTGTACCTGTTCCACATATTTCTTCCATGTCGGTTCCTCTTCTTTAACACTAAATTCATTGTATCCGATCAACTGCCTTCGCTGCTCGGCTTCCTGCCACCAAAGTCCTGACCTTATGTCCACATGCAACCTCGCTGCCACTTCATCAGCCCCGAGGCTGGCTGCCTCTGCCGTTGTTAACCACATTTCTGGATTCAGGTCCTTACCCTTGAACCAGAAACAGATACACCGTCTAACTTCTTCAGACCCTGTTGCTTACTGGAGGGAGCTCGACCCTGTAAGGAAACCTCGCTAACCTTCATCGCCAACGCAGTTTCCAAGAGCGAGACGCTCACTTAATTCCATCACTCATATCACGGGAGTCTCTCGGTAAATATCGCTGGTAATATCAAACGCAACCTCGGGAATTTAATACGTCTGTGCACATCGTACGGCGACGAGACGGCAGACAAAACATTCCAAAAATACTCGCTGTACAATTGTCTATAAAAATAATTTGCATTCATCCGAACAAGCCAGACAATAACGGGAAAGAATAATTCGAGGATACAAAAGAGCCGATAGTTCTGTTAAAGCTAAAGTATGTTGCCTATATCTACACTCTACACTCTACGCTGCTCCGGCAGCGGACGTGGAATCTTCAAGTGGACTGGTTTTGACTTTGACGTTAGTCGACGACGGGATCTCCCGTGGACCAATGTGTAAACGCCGTCGGGCGTCAGTGTTGGGGACACCGACGTCACCAACAGGCGGCAAGCACAATCAAGCGATACCGCAAGCAGACAACACGCGCTGACACATGAACGCATGTTCGAATACCAGAAATCAACAGCCCGCCTTTATATCGAATCAGCGATAAATCGTGAATAATGTTTTACCGGGAATATCATACACACATGACGACAGAGAACTGCTGGTAGATAACATGGCAAGCTTATTAATTGCTGCTGCGGCACTCATCCAAAGGAAACTTGCTACGCACTTTCCGTGAAACTATCAGGATGAATTAGAATTTTAATCGCAGACTGGCAGTTGGGAGCAAAAGCACGTAAGACTCGTAAACGATAAGCTTGAGAAGGTAACCGTCAGGTGCATAGAAATCCGGTCGATAATACTAACGTTTCGTGTATGTGTGGGTTTCGCCGGGGCTCGCGTAAACATGTGTGTATGAAGAGTGCGTTACACGACACGTGTACGTTGAACTCACGTTTCAAAGCGAGGTACTGCCACGCATTCTTACGTCCGTGGGATCATTCAGTTGCAGAGTTGGTGTTGCGCGGTCGATGTCTTGGCTGCTCCGGCACCGAAGGTGCCACGCACTCCATTCATCGATCACCGAAGGGAATGAATACACGTATATATGTGTTTTGTATGGATAGAACAGACTGAGGGCAGTTCAGTCACGAACCCCTCATTTGCGAATTTGAGCTCGAATATTGTCAAAGGTGACTGGGAAGGACGTCAGCGGACAATGTCGCACAACAATATATATGATTCGGTACTGGACACGTGCGTGTCGAATTAACAGGAGGAATCCCTTCAAGATCGAACGAAAATCCCGTTACACACATTTTCCTATGTAAATCCAGCGGATTCACGTTCACGGTCGACTATAGATATATGTTGCATATGATGAAATTTTACTTGTAATGAAAATACGGAAGTTAAGTTATTTATTGATTCCTAGTCTGAATGAGTCATCGCGTTTCTTTATCTTTTATCATGAAAATGTTAGAAATGTTTCTTGTGTTCAAGTCTGCTGGTTTCAAAGGACGCAGACGGAAAACGGAGAACAATTTTAGTTCTTTCATGCAAGCTTGATTCTGGGCCAATGCATACATGTTATTTTTATAGTCGGGTTGGAGAAAAAACGCGATGAAATATCGGTTGGCCGAACAGCACTCGGCACCAAAGACCTCTGTTCCACTTTTAACGAATATATTCGTGCTTCTTGTGCAACAATATTCAACTAAATAGAACGCGAGAAAACTGGCATTGTCAGACGAAGCATTCTACTAGATAGGCAGAACGTCCAATCGATACGGAAACATTTTGTCCTCGGAAAATACCCAGCAACTTTGTATTGTTCATTAACGCCGAACGGTTAGCATTATTGCCAGGAGTAAAAAGATTAAGGAGCGTTAAACAATTTTCGTAAAAACGGAAACATAAAATATTAATAAACTGTTCTTATAACCGACCTAACGAATGATCTACGTTATCACATATACCATATCGAGCATTCCTCGCGCAATTGTTACTATCAAGCATTAATAACCCTAGCATTTGCAACTTCGCAGCTGCCCACACTTGCCATTCTACAGAATTTATTCAAGTGCAATGAAGCTCCTAAGCGACCAGGCCTGAGAGTCAACAAACCAAACATCCTAACAGCCTTACGCGCGCCAGGTGGAGCAACACGATGTCAAGTAGAAGTTTCTGCTGGAATGGGATTACTGATGACAAGTAGAGAAGCGTAAGCATTTCCATCGTTCACATGAAGTGGAGGCTTACCAGTGGCCGTGACAGGTATCAAGGGCTGCTGAGGCTACTTACGAAGAGTGCGATAGCTCTAGAGTCGGCCCGCTGAGAGAATGGAACTGCCGAAGCCAGGGAAATACCAGCTAGTTTGCTAGAACATTCGGCTACTTCTGAACGACTGAACTAATTCGCTTGTTTCTTGCCTCATTGGATTCGGAAAAATACAGAACGAAATACAAAATTTGGAAATTAATTCTTGAAGCTTTTTAACTCTTTCAGAGATTAAGGTAAAAGTTTTGTATCAATCGAAACCGGCTATGGTTCTGGAAAAGTAGTGTAGTCAGTCCTACGCTGTCACGCACTACTATTACTTGGTGTCTGATGCAGTTAGCTTATTCCCCTAATATCTTACTAGACATTTTTCCGTGCCACTATTTCAAGCGATTTTTTAAATCCTTTCTTTCAACGGCTCGACCATAGTCACCTGTTTCTTTACAGTTTCGCTACAGGTTTGGTTACAGCACCGCGCGATAACAAGTGGAACGAATCACCGGCGACTCACCCCTTCTAGCGGCGCTGTGTCTTCTTCATTACGAGCTTTCTCCGCGTCGGCGTCCAGGCCGGTGTCGTCGAACAGTTTCTCGTATTTCTTGCTCGCCGTGTCTTTCATCTCTTCTATCGTGGGTGCTCTCCGCGTTTCTTTCTCCTTCCTGACGATTATCGTAAGCCGATCGCTCCGGCCAAGTGGATGCTTCCCAAGCGGGCGAGAAGGCGCTCGAACCCTTTTCTCGTCGCTTCAAAGGTAACTGGGTGGCGCAGTGTTGGAGTGTGTCGATTGTCAGTCTGGTTCGGCACTCTCGAAAACGGGAAGCGGGCAGCTCATGGTCCGGGTGGCGTTCAATTGGCCTGCGTCTGCTTGTTGCTCGGCCTGCGCTGGAATGACGATAGCTCTGTTACATATGTATGGGTCGGCTTCTCTCTCTAACCGGCTTGTCGATTTCTTACTACGCAAACCGAGGAAGGTCGTGAAACTATACATTTATATTGATTCGACAAAAAAGTCATTACCTTCTGTAGAAAATAAAACACCATCGCTAACAACACCCAGATCGCAAAATACAGTATTTAAATTACGATCAATGAAGAATATACCAATGAATATAATTTTATTTACATTCGTTATTTTTTTATTATTTCCTGCTAGCAGGAGAAAAAACGCGTTTTGGCCGATCGAATAATTTTGTCCGAAGAGCAATAAAATTGTTAAAAATAGCATCCTTTTATAAGAATAGCTGAATAGTATTTCCGGCGCGTTGCTGTGTTACCAAAACGGTGACATTGCGAGCGGTCGTCCCATGCGTCAAAAACCTATTCGTTCTGGCCGTTGGTCAGTGATATAGTTTTGATGACGGGAGCCTGCAACCCGGCAAGTCTTGATAAGATACACATCTTCGCTCAGTTTATCACAGAGTAATGTGTCCCGGATTACTCCGATTGGATATAAAAAAACTCGATAAATTTTCTGAAACTACTGTACGAAGTCCTGAAAAGTAACTGAACCGTGACCGAGTCCTTGCTTCTTACTTGGGTCGTCATATATTGCTAGTAACCTAGTTTCGTGATTAAACAAGTGTCTCGTCTGATCGATTTCTCATTGAAATGTATGCAGCAGCAATTATCTTAATGCCTCGGACGATTCCCGAGCGCAACTGCCACGACAGCCTCTTCCACAAACACTAGGTAGTCGAAACAATGAATGTGTTCCCACAAGTACATTGATATATTTAAAACTAATCACAGCTGAGAATTACACGCTAGACTATAAGGCACATCGAAGTTGATTGGATAATAGGGGGGAAAAAAAGATCGAGTCGCATCAAAGGGGACCACCGATAAGGAATCTAATCAAATTACCCGCGTCGTTAACCGGTTCCACTCGTCTATGATACATTTCATTGCGCCAGGAAAGAACAATTATAGCTCGTTGCATCCACGCGTCGACACTGAATGCTAAGGGAAGCGCAGTGAATGATCTCAAACAACCAATATAAATGATTTACCAAGAGAATAAAAGGATCCTGCAAACTGTCGGGAGGTGGTCCTACGCTCGGCTACTGACTAACAAGCAACACGGCGGTACAATTCATAATCGAACGAGCGCACCTCGCGTTCCCGTTCCTGAAAATCGATAGCGCAAGGTTTCCCGAGCGGTTGCACGCGGGCGCATCGGGATTTACTATCCCAAAAACCATGGGAAACTTGAGTTACCAGTGGATATTGCCAAGGGCGAGGAAATGTCTCTTACCGAAAGTATAGTTCCTAATTCGTTGTGTCTTTCCTTCCAAGGGTCACTCGACGGTTCCTTCGACGGTGTAAGAGGGCGAATGCACGCGCGATCGTTGCACCGAACCGGCCACTAAAAGTCAGCGCAGCGGCATTGCTGGTGCGTGGGACCAGTGCGAGCAATTAGCTTGCTCTCCGGCGTCAAGTACATCGCGAAGCCGAGAGTGATCGCAAGGCAGATATTGGGTTGACGTGTTACTACCGAATGCCAAGTAGCGGCCGTCTATGGACTGCCGTGTGTGTATGCGCTCGGACAGTTCACAGCGCCGTTCGCACCGCGCTAGAACTGATCTGGGCATGCGGCTTTGAGTTGACTGTGAGTATATATCTAACGCGCACGACCCCGCGCGATGTCACAAGTGGACCAAAGTGGAGCAGAGCATCGTCGATCCAGCGGGCGACGACCTTAAACTGGCCTGCTCCCCAATTCATGCTGCCCAGCAACCCCTTTTCGTCGCGCTCTCCTTCCAGAGCCTTTTCCCTGCGGTTTCTCGCTTTCAATAGAAACGAGAAAAGCACACGGTTTGCAGTCGTTATAAATGGGGTGTATTTTAGTCGACGAAAGGATTTGCGAACAAATAGAATGTGCTATTCGCGATTTTATGAAGGACTATATCCAGGAAATCGCATCGGTACGGCATATAGTTGACTCATCTATAATAAAGCTCGCAATGGGGCATTTTTGCCGAATCTTAACTTTTCTATGATAGATTCAGAGGACTTTGGGAAATCCTTATAAGTTTTTTCATTTATTTTTCATAATTCGACGGTTTTATATTTAAAAATAACAATATATTGCACTATAATCAATAACCCGCAGATTACATTCATTATTGCACTGTATGCAGAACTATATTTCCCCGATTTGTCTTACAAAAATCGTCAAAATCTTATCAGTACGTACGATAACAAAAAAGTATAACTACGCGCCCATCGGTCCCAAAAATCGCGATCTTCAAAACGTAATTTTCAATTGTTATTGTGCCTGCTACGTCATTCAAGACACTTCTAATTTGGTAAGAAAGCCGCACAAGAAAAGTTTTTGCATCTACTTTTGCGATCGGTTAATTAAATCGCTTCCCTGGCTCGAGGGAGTAGTAGTTCAAGCCGTGGTCGGATTGCGGTAGTTGCAAGTTCTACAACCGGGCGCAGCCTTGTGCGCCTATTTGTTTGGACGCTCGGAATTCGTACGTCCATAAGCAGACGTAACCTTCGATGGGCGATATTCAGCCGGTAGACAATGTCCCGAAACGTGCGAAAACCGTCTGCCCGACACCGGCGGAGCTCAGCGTCATCTCGAATAATATCAAGTGCGCCAAGTGCGGCCTCGTTTTTCGGAACGAGCCGCGCTATCGGCTGCACGATCTCAAAGTGCACCAGCGAAAAAACTTGGACAAAACTGTGAAGGAGAACGTCCGGTACCACTGTCCGATTGAAACCTGTATTTACGCTGAAAAAGCCCAGCGGCACTTTAGTACTATGAAGTATTTGAAGCAGGTTGGTATGCCGTCTAACATCGTGCTTGTTTTGTATTAACTCTAATACAGATCTGTCGTGTTATTCAGCATTACTTGAAAGTGCACGCGGAGAAGACTTTCGCCTGTTCCCGCTGCGAAAAGAGCTTTTCCACGGAATCCGCGAAGGAAGGGCACATGAGGGTATGCGGTATTGAATTTACATGTTCCTGTTCGAAGATGTACACCACTTACGAAGCCCTGTTAACTCATGCCAAGCGACTGTCACACAGTATCCATGACAAGTATAAACATTCGTCAAGGTATGTTTTAAAAGAAGGCTTGGCTTTGCATTAAAATGATAGAGTACTGTATTGTTCAAATGTAATCATACCAACAGACGATCAAATTCCAAAACAATCAACGTTGTGCTGCCCTTGAGTCAGCCAGGGAACATCAAACCGATCTCTATTCTGCCGACCTATTTAAATGATAGTAATAGATCTAATAATAGCAATGTTCCTGTGCAAAAGATTACATGCGATGCTGGAGTGCAGACTGATGATTGGAAGAGAAACAAAAGAGTATCTAGTCCTTCCAAGCATACATCGCACGGACAGCACCATGGTAGACGCAAAGTCTCAAGGCAAACGCAAACCAACAAATCCAAGAATTTGAGAACCAATGTCATATCCATGGAAACCCAAACAATTGAAGCAATGCACAGAAATAAGGATTGTGGGCCTCTCACGAAATCCGACTGCATGCTAATCAAGGAAGATCTCAACTTGGGGAACTTTACTTCAAACAATTTGTTCCCGAGTAGTCCCCTGCCATTGCGTCACGACGTCGGCTTACAAGATTTGTGGGAAGATAAGAGTACATCGGGTACACAAACGATTCCTGAGAAGGATGTGTTCGAAGTTTTAAACGACAATGTCACTCAAACTGAGTTCGACATGTTTTACGATCACGCGACGAATCCAATGATACAATGCACGTCGAAAAGCACAGTGGCGCTGGTGACTCTACCTTACGTCGAGGACACATCGACCGTAGAAGAGTATTCCTTTGTCTCTTCCAGCGGTATATCTAGATCAGACCCCATGCTGACTGACAAAACATTCAGTGATAGATTTAGCAGTATTGAGACACAGACTGAGCAAGCTTACTCGCAATCATTAGTAGACTCGGACTCCCTATCCCGGTCGTTCGCCTTGAGCTCGAACATTGAAACGCAGACGACAAACAATCTCGAAAACATGGAACAGTTATTGTACAGTAATACCTGTACCCAGACTTGCGATGAAATCTTGGCCCCAGATATGGGATTGTCCAACATACAGACACAGACTGCATGGACGAAACTCGAGGACACAACCGTTTCCGCAGAGACACAGACTAAATCCTTAATATGCGAGACTGGTTGTAATATCTCGATGGGACCATGCCACTCGTGGCTGGGCACCCAGATTAATCATACTGAAACCCAAACCGACCTGCTCAGTATCTTCGAGAGTCTTCAGTAATGGCAAGCATTGCCTAGGTATATACTACTGAGGAAATATATCACGAGCAGTGTCTAGTATACGAAGTATACAGTCCTTTAAATATGTATCGAAAATAGTCGCTTGCATTTGGTACTGCAGTCAATGTGTTCACATGATTTTTTACTCCTTTGGTATTTTCTACATTTTATTACAAACTAATTGTTCGTTTACGTGTATGTGCAATTCGTTCGTGGAACATGATGTTGCGGTTTGGTTGGACAATGTGTCGTCTTACGGAAAATAATATCTCGATCCACCACGCCGAATGGGTGCAGTGTTCACAGTCGCAGTTTTAAAATATAGTTTATACATGTGTCGCCAGAATAAAAAAATACACATTGCTGGCAATGTAATTCTGTTGCACATAAATTAGTAATAAAACTATTGATTTGAAAACCTGCCTAATACATAATATCGCTAATCTCATTTAAATTTTAAGGAGGTAAATAAGTCTCCGTACGTGCGTTTCTGAAAAAGATTCGTTTCCCTTATGACTTGCGAGTTTCGCTTACCGTGATTAATCCCGATTAGAAAAATGGTGAAGACACTAGTACAATATAAACAAATACTGAAATATCAATTCGTTTTTAAGCTCGATAACAAAGATAGTTTCTTAAGGCTTAAGAGTCATGTACCCCCTTAAATAGAAAAATACACACAGGTTTTCGTCGCCTTCAGATCTAACTGTTCATGCGGTACGGGATCTTATACACTTAGAAAAACAAGGAAGTCTAATCTCGAATCGTAATATATATACAATTTTATCGCAGTCGTCATTGAAGTACTGTTTCTAACAGTTGTTAATCCCAACCAGTGCTCAGTACAATGGCATCGCATTAAGATTCCCGTAGAAGCCTGTTCATCGCATTATCCGAAATGTCTTACATATATGTGCACGTTCGCTTCCGCGCATTTTGCTTTGAAAGAATAGCGAGATCGCTTTGGAAACAGAGATTATTAATAATCAAACATCATAGCTTACGCTAAGTGAGAACAAGAACGATCAATAACAGCTGCAAATATACAGTAATTAGATGAAACCAATTAATCAATTAAATAATGAAACAACACTCTGCCCGATGGCGCGAGTTTCAGGAACTTGTCAGCACAGGCTGGGATATGCATATACATACATATTGTAGAAGAGAGAAAATGGGGTAACATGGAGAGAAAGGTGTTTATGAAAATATATTAAACTGCAGGGCCAGCAGCATTGTCTTTGTCGATATCGGGTAGAAACTCTTTGGTCCGATCTTCTATCCTGTCCACATTCTCTAGTGTCGAAGCTAGGACTCTTAAATTCTCCACTCCAGACATTAGTTGCCTGCAATAGTTGATTTATCGGTTTAAAAGTCCTTTAATATAGCTACAAAGGCCAGTGAAAAAGAAACGTTTTTTACCTAAGAGACATTTCTGCAGAAGACGCAGCGTTTCTTAGATCACCGGCCAATCTCCGAACGGTACGATCGGAAGTCGGCGAGGAACATTCCCCGCTACTGGGTGTGGACATTTCAACCCTCAACTTTTTATTCTCACCTCGCAATAACGACACCTCTGCCTAAATTGAGGTCGAGGAAGGAGGTAACGTGTATTTATCGAAAAAACGGGTGAACGGGTTTATATAAATAGCAAAATCTATACTGACCGTCAGGCTTTTAATTTCTTTTTTTAGTGACGCGACGGCATTTTCCCCACTGGCGTCCCGTTTCTGTAAAAGGAGTTGAAGGTAAAGTTATTTTTAACGCCTGATATTGACGTGCCCTCAAAAGCACTGTACCCCATGAATAATTGAAAAACTCAATTGGGACGTGTTTTCAAATCACCGTGTTTGTGTGCAAACTGTTTTCATCAAACTCTTCAGATTGACCTAAATGTACCGTGTTGTGCGGTTGCTCTCGCTTTCTGGTTAATTCTACTTCCAATATTTGGATTCTGAAACCAATAGCGATCGTACAAGATTACAGGACGATTTTCACGGGCAATGATTTTGTTGGGCGATTATGGTACTGTGCCACACCTTCGATTTTTCTCAATAATCTGCTTTCTTGAGATTTCCAACTCCAATTGCAATCTTCCAATTTCTGCCAACAACTAAAGAGACAGGACTTCTTTTAGTCGTCATTCTTACCCAATGTATGAAATCTATAAGGAAACTCATTAATCATACCCTTCTTTCAGTTGCTTCAGACATATTCGGCGATGTCCCAGACTCCACTGACTGAGCTGTCCTATTATGAATAGGACCATCATTTAAGAAGTCTGGCAAGGATTTTGGAACTCCTGAGTCTCCTTCTCTAATATTATTATCTAAGCTTGAGTCGGATTCAGGTATCGGTAAATCTGGCAATGGCAAGTCTAATGGAAACCCTGCACATAAAGCCACTTGTTATCAACTGCTTTGAGAACCAATATCCAACCAAACACTCTGGTTTACCTGAATTGTCTGGACGTTTTGATGAATCCCCACTACTCGTATTATAAGGAGGTAAATCTAAGTGTACAGAGCGGCCTGCATTTGGCAGAGAATAGTTCCTAGGAGGTAAACCCCGTCTGACGACGTTCTTAGTTAAATCGAAAGGTACATCACAAGAGGCACTGGACTCAATCTTTTTGGAATCACGTCGAACCCGGTCCTGTCTCCTCTGCTCCTCACTGTTCAGAGTGAAATCAGGAAGGTTGTCCACGTCGGGCATCCCCGACTGATTGGACTGGTTATTCAAGTAACATTGTTCCATAACTAAGTGGTCCTGTACGAAGTCTGGTAGCTCCGTCGGATTACGCGTGTAAACTGCATTGTCCTTGTCAAGACTATAAGAGGTCGGTACAGAAGGGGAGTAAACCTTTGGACGTGCACCAGTGTTCTGATAACTCGACAGTGAGCCACTCTTGATGAAGTGTTTGAAGCTAAATGGATTCACCTCGGTGGTTTTACCCGCGGCGCGAGGCTCACGCCTTGGTTGAGTAGCTGCGAGGATGGAATAAATGCGTTTCTATCAAGCACTCCACTCTCCACAATAATAACTGGTGGAAGCTCTATCTAACCTGTCAGTTGTTCAGTGTCAATTCGATTGCGAGTGTAGTGTTCCTTGGACGTACTTCTGCAGCTCCGGCATCCCGTCGTTATCTCGCTTTCCTCCTCCTCCGAGGATGATGAGTAGATTGCCTCGCCGACGTTGCGCCTCGCATTTTTCGATATGGACCGAGACAATTCATTACTCTTCTTGCGATTCGCCATCATTCACCCCGATCACCCTAATGATCAACCTTACCGACCACCGTATCATTCGCGCTTGGAAGCAAACTGCACTTGACGTTTGTCACTCGCTGACTGATATCAGGTCAGGGTGGTGTTCCGCACCTATCCCCTTCCTTCTCTCTGTTACCCTTGCGAGATAGTAGGCGATGCAACGTGCAACTCGTTGCGGCTGCTCACTACGCCAGAGTTATTACCGGCGTGCTTTAAAAAGATCATCTCTTCTTGCACCGCGTCCCGCTTTTTCCCGTTCCGATAGCAGCAGGCCAGGGGAAGATGCATTAGCGCTCTGCATTAGATAGAATATGTTTTAATTAATATTGTTCATACAACAATATAGGAATTTCTATAATATTTCAGTCTCGTCCATCATCAATTATAATTTCTCACAGTTTTTCGAGAGTTTCATTCAAATCCCATAAAATATTTTATAATTATTGCGGAGTTTGAAAAATATAGTAAAATTGTATAAATTTGATGCAAGGTCTAAAATTGTGATATTGATATTATGCTGTCCTTGGAACAAAAAATGTAAATTCTTTTTAATTAACATATATTAATTAAAAATGAGTTTATTTTCGTTTCCATAAGGTGATTTCTTCTCGTAGTTTTGTAAGAAAGATTTTTGATTTACCACTGTAGATATAAATTACTAATTCCAAATGTATTCTTTAAAAGCTGCGACGGATGGCCGCTGGCTATTGTTGATGCGCTGCATGTTGATCGCGGATCAGCAGGTGTAACTTGCGTACTACACATGCGTGTGTAGCTTCAAGGGCTTCGTATGCATCGCGTGTGTAACGTGTGTGTAAGCACAAGTTGCTCCGAAAGAAAATCGCCGAGTGATGAAACGTACAGTAAATATTAACATGCTCTCAATCCAACGGGCAAGGAGTCACTCGAACCGTATCTAATACCAAGTACCAAGTAATCACATCTGATCCCCGCGTAACAGGTGTATGAATTGCTTATAATTGCCCGGCAGAGGTTACAAACCACGTGAACCTGCCATTGAATAAAGTGGCCTTCGAAACTTTTCACGTCGCCACTTATGTATTTCTGTGAAGATGTCTGAAGAAAAGCCCTGCCGAGCTTGCACGGATTTTAAGTCATGGGCTAAACGGCAAAAGCAAACTTACGATTCCGAAAAGGTATGTGTCACCGTCATATAACGAAGTACTAGAATACTTCATTCTCGGTGTATTCAACACGTCAAAGCGTTTTAGTTCGTTGCACGATTGAAAAAGTTTGAAGTTTCATGCAAAACACTTGCCGATTATTTAGTCTAGTGCTTATCACGTATAATAGGGCGATTACGTAATACAGCACCATAGTAATGTTGCTTATTCTACTTTATAAAATGAATGATTGAAGAAAGAGGATTATTAATTAGATTTTATTTAAATATACATAATTCCTTTCGTCCCACTAGGAAACTAAGAAGAAGCAGGAGAAAAGTACAACAGCAGAAGCCTTATCAAAGAGGGACGACTGTCCACTAGCAAAGGATGAACTAGGATCGAAAACATGGGCATTCTTGCATACTATGGCAGCGTATTATCCGGATCGTCCGAGCGAAGGGGAGAAGTCGGACATGAAGACGTTCTTTCACATATTCTCAAAATTTTACCCTTGTACTCCTTGTGCGGAGGATTTAAGAGAACAGTTGAAAGAGCTACCACCACAGACGGACTCGCAGACCATCTTGAGTCAGTGGCTTTGTAAGATACATAACGGAGTAAATAGAAAGCTTGGGAAACCAGAGTTTGACTGCAAGCTTATCGACCAAAGGTGGAAAGACGGTTGGGCTGACGGTTCATGTGATTGACACTAGCCGCATTTGTCGTCTGACCGTATTAAAAATAATTTACATGTGATAAAGAATATAGTACACATTCAGTTGTGTAAATAGCTTTCTGACAACCGAGTACGGATGGCCGATAAACCCGATACGCATTGGCAGAGACGCGTCGCTCTATGTAACTTTCTGTACGCTTTTAAAAACTGTTTTTATTTCAAGTGGATTATTTTCACTTGTCCGAGCACACTGTGTGTGCTTTTATTATAACAGATAAAAGTTTCTATCGATGTTACGAGACTGCCTAATTCAATACAGCTAAGATTCGCTGCAGCATTTATTGGTTTCGCGCAATGAAAGTTCTGCGGAGATCGTTATTGCTGTGTTTCCGCATTTGGAGGAGGTGGGTGTGATATAGTAAATGAGGTTGTCGTCCGTGCGCGCGGCATGTAACTGTGGTCCTGGCCTTCTCCCCCGATTGGAACGACTTGACAAGTTCTAATGTGAAAGGGAAAACGGGTGTTCGCTAAGGACGGGCGAGTGATGTACAAAAATACAGCATGTCCCATACAGACTGTCCAGAGGGAGCAACCTTTCGCCACACTTTCTCTTACCCACTCATCAACCAGTAATGTGATACACAGTATCTAGAAAAGAAGTTCCTCAGACAGTTTGTGTTCGATAAGTTTAAGGTAGAACGAAGACTATAAATGTTACATACCGTTAATGGGTGACAGAGGAACCAGGCTGACCCTAATGAGAGTAGCGATGCATAGAACGAAAGTTTGCTCGTCATTTTCTTAGCTGTTTTGAAGCACCGGATGGTAAACACGATCCATGCTATTAGCTTTAGTGCTATCAGGCCGTAGCCGGGCGGCGACTCGTAAATGTACAAAACCAAGCCGGGATCGAAAATCTCCGACTGATAGATGTACAATGAAAACTGGCAAACTGTGGTGAGAGCCACGAAAACCAGGAGCCATCGAGTTTGAGGAACAGTTAATACATTCTTAGTCACTGTGAATCCAAGTGCAAGCAATAGCATAAGCACCATGTATAAAATATCCGCGCAAGCCTCTAACAACTGCCCCATCAAAGAAGCATTCGCAATCAACATTCCCCGAAAACCAAGATTTATGTAACTATAAATCTCAAACAGAACACCCAACAATTGGCAGAATAGTGAAGCCATGAACAGCTTATAAGAGACATGAAGCAGTCTCCTCGAACGTAATTGCAATGCAATGTAAAAGCTTATAGCTACGAGTATGACATATATACAGGCAGCCGTTATTAATTCCGGCAATATGCCTGGAAAGAAATTATGCTTGTTAGAAGCCAATCTGCAAGGTAATATTCACTTTTCCAATCACGGAGTACTCCATTCACTGTACTTACAAAATTCATCGGCCGAAAAGTGCTCTTTCCAGAAGTCCCCGGGTGCCCCGTTCGTTAACGATATCCAATAGCTAATGTTTATCCCCGCAGCCGAGGAACAATCCGACAGTGCAATGAACCACCACCGCGGCCTACTAGAGCGAAATTTGCGATAGCTCTTACAACTAATTCTAGCGTTCTTCTTCACGCATCCTGACTCGACCGCCGTCAACGTGGAAAGTGGTACGATTTGTCCGTGTTCCGCATGAAGAACCGATTGCTTTTGGCCGCACGTCTTGTTCGACGGGTAAATGCTTGCCCATTGATACGGGGCATCGTAATATAATAGTATCCTTAGATCGATTTCTTCACCCCCGAGATCGAATTCGTAGCGGAACGTGCCTTCGTCTGTCAAGAAGCAGAATCTCGCTAAGAATACCCAATTCTGCAAGAGAAACAGTTTAGCATGTAGAACGTTATTATGAAATGTTATACATATGAGTTTTTGCGTCTCTTTGTTGCGAGGTGTATGTGGAGCATTATAATAGGTACTTTTGATAGGTATTAAATACGAGAATGTTGAACCAAGGACAGTGGTGAATATTTGTTGAAGATTGATAGCCGTCGTTGCACGTATGGGCACAGGGCCAAATAACGATTGACATAGTATATATGTAATTTCTTCCTGCTTTTTCGCGCTAAATAGAGTTTCGGCACCATCACTTTAACTTATTCAGATTTTTGCATTTATAACGCTGAAGCGTACGCTTCATACACAATCGATACACAATCGAAATCTAACAATTAGCAATAAAATGCAAAATATCGATGGACAACTTCCACTAAAACTGAACACACTATTTTAAAAGAAAGACATGCGCATATAATATATATGAATGTTACAAGAGTAATGTTTAGTAAACAAATTCAGTTTTATAAAAACCCAATCATACATCTCGTGAAACAAGGTGGCCACGGAGTATTTTTGCATTCGAACGGAAGCACAGAAATAGCAGTAGTACTATACTGATGGCTGACGATTCACTCAACATAATTAACTTTTTTACAACCGCCCCGCAACAAATTGTATGCACATGACTAGTATACGTATGCCGACGTATCTGTTACTCCTGTCTTACCTGCAATGAGTTTCTGTTGATCAATATTACCCTGACTCACGGCTTTGCCTACTTCGGTCGAAACCGCACGCATTACATTTTCCTTCTTGGTATTGTTCATTGATTTGTCGTGCTTTTCATGTGTTGTCGCACGTAAGTAAAACATGCATATAACAATAGAAACAACTCTCAGTCTCCTTGATAAAAGACATGGATATTTAATGAGAATTATGGTAAAAATATTTGATATCAAGAACTTCGATCTGCGTTTTCGGGATGACCTTGAGGCTCATTTATAGTAAAAACGTCATGAATGGAGCATAAACTGATATAGAATCATGAAATTAGTATAAATGATCAGTTTCAAATTCATGGAAAGTTGACCCCATCTGAAACATATCCAAAAATTATTTGAATGATTTTAAAATCATTCGGTCACGTGTTCCGACTGTCATTGGCTGTTCTCATGGCACCGAATCAACTTTACTCAGTTCCGAAACGTGTGTTTCGGGGGTCGCACGTGTTGAATTTCGCTGAGCGCATGAGGAAAGTGTATAGTGAATTATGTTTGTGTTGACTAATAGTTAATTCGTTCCGAAAGATTGGAAATTGTGTTCGTCAGTGTTGAATATTTGGATACGAACTTTGATAATAAGGTTAAAAGGACTAACGTAACAATGAAGGACGACGTACAAGTCCCCAAAGGATATAACAGTAGGTTGCACACAATAAATTAAATGATCATGTACCGACTTTGTACATTTCCAGCAAACCTTCACTGTATTATAAACTACTATTTACTTCCAGCATTGTGGATGCAATTTGGTCAAGAGCGTTACCCCAGACACCAGCTCTTTTTCAAGGAACACTCTGTTAGAAACCAATTGCCCGAACATCCACAGGGGCGGACATTATTTATTCTGAATGTACCACCTTATGTCAGTGCACTGTGTTTGTCAAAGGCATTTTATAAGTCATGCGGACCTGTTGAAAGCACTAGTTTTACAACATCATCCGGATTCAAGACTGCGTATGTAGTATTTCAAGAAGACTCCAGTCTAGACAAAGCACTGGAACTGTCGAATAACTTTGTGTTGTGTGTCAATGTTCACACTAACAAGTGTCCTACAGGACTCGCAAGTAATGAAATTACATAAACTTCTCTGTGAATACCTTTGTTATTTTTATATTAATTAAATCTTTTCTCTTATATAGAATGGTGTGCGGAGTACAACAATTCAATTTGTGACGAAGGAAAACTTAAGCAAGAGATTGAAGACTACATGAATAATTATGATGCACAAGTTGAGGCAAAGAAAGCAAGAGAAAAGGCTGCACAAGAGGCACAAGATGATGGATGGGTGACTGTGACTGGTAATAAAAAAAGAGGCCAATTTGGTTTGGCAAGAAAGGAATCCACCATCAATAAACTCCAACAAGTTGATGAATTAAAGAAAAAGAAGAAACAGTTGCTAAACTTCTACAGTTTCCAAATTAGAGAAGCTAAAAGAGAGAGTAAGTCTCTATTTTGTTGTCAATATGAAGCCTTTCATCATTGCAAAACACACATTAATGACACTGTGTTATACTTTCAGATCTGGCGGAACTAAGAAAGAAATTTGAACTGGATAAACAGAGATTACAAGAACTGAAGTCGAAAAGAACATTTAAACCCTTTTAAATTTGTACATATACAGTTATAAAGGACGCATTTATAACGTAAGATAGATATTTATTTTTGTATTAAAAAACATGTCAGGATTCGTATTGTTATATCAAGCCTATATACAAAGTCCGAAGTAAAGAAATATCAGTCAGATCAAGCAGCTTTAGACGCGTATGTCTGAAGGGTCCATTCAATCAAAAAGTGTTGGTACGATAAGGGTTGTAGAAGAGCCAGCAATTCCTCTGTAGCAAACAAGACAATTATAGAAGTAAATGTCATTACGACTAGTTCGACTAGTTAACAAAACAAAATCATTAACAAAATCAATCATACATACGTTTGTTCCCGTAAATACAATTTGCCGACATCGCTGCACTAACCGATTGTGCAAGTCGTTCCACGGCCAAATCATGTTGCGAAGAATTGAGATTCGTGCGGTTTTGTAAGTGCGACGATAGAACTCTGGTGGTAGCTGCGACGTGTTGCGCGGAAATGGCGTGTTTGTTGCTACCACTGTTCTTCAAACGCAGCACCGAATCCATCAATAATTGTTGTATTTTCGAGTACAAGTTCTTGGGCTCGCCGTCGGCCGCGGTGTTGCGCAAAGGACTCAGGATACACCACCTAATTAAAAAGTTATATGGACATGTATTAAAATGTATGATTAAGTAAAAACTTACAGGAATCAATGAACAGCAAAGACAGAAACATCTGTTTAACGCACCTGAACAAACCTGCTATAGGTGTTATTGGAGTCATTGGTATTCCACCAGTAGGTAGTGCAGGATTGTCCATTAACGGAGCTAAAAGGAGACTAGGGTTTTCGTCAATCCACTCCCCAACTAATCTTAGTAACTCTGTAGGTGGGTCTTTGTCTTCGTAGACTTCACCTATCGCCGTGAGTAAGTTGGCAGTGAAATGTGGTGCGAGTACAGGTAGCTGCTTCAACTTGTCAATAGATTTCGGAGTAAGGACAAAATAGTCGTTAAGTACGTGCCTTGCTAGTCCTACACTCTGTGGCGACGTCGATCCCAATTGTTGCAACCAAATCCCAGTGGCATTCAACACTGGTTTATTCTGAGTGGCAATTGCCAGTGACACTAAGTTACCAAGGATTTTATGTCTTGGACTGTCGGCTGGGAAAAGCGACAGAAACACAGCATTTCGTACTGCCGGACTTCCGCCGGGACTTTGGAAGTAGTCACTCAGAACTTCTATCAATTGTAATTCCTGTATTGCCATGGTCATGTTTCGTTTCTTTCGCCTCTCAATCTCACCGAACACGAATTCCGAGATCAAATCCATTTGTAAGTCCATTTGCTTGCCCGGCCGGCTGCACAACATTTCTGTTGAAATGCAAACACGTAGTGTTGTCAGACGCCGGCTTGTTGTGGCTGAAAAGTATTAACCTGCTTTCCCTTACCGATCCTGCATAGAGCCTCCCTCGCGCAGTACGGAAAATCTAATTTCCGCAGGCTCTGCTTTATATCGTTCCCTGCCATAAATACAATAGTCGAAGTAGATTAGTGTTCCGCAATAAATTGTTGGGCTGTATTCTCGCAAAAGCTACCTACGCGTCATTTTATTTGTTTACACTGTTTACAGTTTTATAAGATTCGGGTGCACCTTCATCGAAATCTTCACATTCAAGCCGAGCGTACTCTATCGCGTTGCCGGATTGGCTGGTCTCTGTGCCAACCCGAACCAATGATAAAACAGCTTAAAACGTTCGGAGTTCTATAACATTTTGTTTCTTTAAAAAAGATGAGTACTCGATTGCTACGATTCTATAAGTGTTTATGAATGAATATTTATTGTCAATAGACAAATTATCATCCAAAAGAGTAGGGCGTTTGACGACAGTTTAATATGCATACGAAATTCAATTGCAAGATATTCGCTTTCATGTATTTCGGAGTGCGATGGTGCGATCCAGCGGAGCAGCAGTCGATTCAGCTCGAATCGAATCGCCATCGTGGGCACCAGCGGCTAGCGCCACCTTTGAGTAGGTTGCGAACGAGGTTGTTAGTCAAAACAATCGCCGAATTCACAATCTATTTTTAGGTGGCACCCACCGAGCCACGGTAGTTGGGCATTTTTCGCGCACCCCGAAAAAAAGTACGCGCGGTTCCAGTGCTGGTGCGGGCGGCGGCACGATTTCGGAAAGGTTCAACGACCCCAGGGTAATTGTGACAAGAGAGCGACCGGCCATGTTTATATCGTGGTGAATTTTGAGCTAGCGGCCCCGCAATCCACGAGTAATTCTCCACGTGTACCTGTTCGCTAACAGTGCGGTGCGCGGTACCTCCAGCACGGTGACAGGAGGCCCCTGCGACATGGAGTCGAACGAGAGAGGTGAGAGAACAACAAGCGGGGAATCGAAATCGCGGCAATATTGAGCGTCTGACACAAATCGGGGCCTGGGGGCAATGGCAGTGTCAGGGTCGAAACGGAACTAGTTCAGTGACCGCATTCGCCGGGAACGGCCGCGATTTCCTCGGGCCAGGCCGGCTCTCCACTCGTCTCGGACCCTCCACTCGTTATCCTCATCCTGGCAATCCTCTCCTCGGTGCTCTTCTCGCGAAAATAGCCATAGCGGCCAAATCTATGTCACGCATCTCACTCTTGATCTCGACTGTACCCGCCTCCCCTGCAGCCTCCTCCCTCGCCTCCCGAACCCTTCGCCGCCTAATCTACCTCGCCGAGACGATTTTTGACAAGGCCCTCTTTCCCTGCGCATTTGGATCTCCCCGGCCTATCTCTCTCCGCTTCTACCTGCTCCGTCCTCGCCTCGCTGGCTATTTCGCCATCGACTTGCGCGCGTGTGTCGCCGTCCACGTAACACGCGTGTGCCTCCTCTTTCTCCGTCTCTGCTCTTTGACGTTTTAGGATGCGGGGACTCGATTGGGACTCGCGGCCACCGAGCGCCCGCTCCTCGCTGCTCTCTTCCCATTACGCAATCGAGCGGCGGCGGCAGCGGGTCTCTAACCTACATCGGCCAGTGCGTGTATGGCGAATTAAACTCGCGGCGACGCCGCTTAACAGAGGACACGTGAGAATTATTATCGCTTGACCGAGTCCAGCATGTGTTGCGACGTGGCGACACCTGCCGAGCGTTCCTGAGCGCTCGCTCGCTCGCGTCCTACCTCAAGCTCGCGCGAATTAACCCTTCCCCGTCGAGAGCGGTGCCGAGCTCTCTGTACTCGCCAACCCCCTTTGGCTCTCGCGCGCAGACGTAATGTCTTCACTGTGTCACCCTGTTGAGCACATGCCCGACGCGCCGCAGCCCCTTTCCCAATGCTTTTCGCAGTTTCCCCCTTGCGCCTTCCCGCAGGATTCCTCGCGCGCCCCCCGTGCGTCGCGCTGCGGTCGTTTAATTAGGATCGAGGATCCCCCCGGCAGACGCTTGAACTTTAGTCGGTCTGTGTTTGTCTACATGAGACGCAGACACGAAAAGTGATGAATGACTTCATCGTAACTGATGGAATGGAATACTTTGTTTGCTAAAGCAACATGTGGTATTTCAACATAGCAATTACTGAGATGAGATTCGTTTTGAGAAAAACTCTGACCCGTCTTGGCGACTAAGTATTAAAGCCACAAGTATGTAACATTTTGCAAATAATCTTGTTTTTACTATCACCGTCACGGAGATCTACTTCATTAATGTTCAATCAGCGAGGACGGATTATACGAGTTGAAAGTCGTGGTTAAACCAGTCAGGAGCGCCAGGCAAGAAGTCCACTTCGGCGTGGTGAAGTTGGAGTAGTCTGCCCGGTGAGAAACGGCGCGAAGTTCGGCGAATCTTTTGTCCTGGAATACAGAGAGGGCCGTGCGCTCTCTGTCCTTTATCCTTCATCTTTAATCCGCGTTCTCTCCACCCTTCGTATTTTGTTCCCTTTTGCAATCCTCTCCGTCCATCGCCCCACTCGCCGCGCACCCTCTTCCTCGTTATATAAGTCCAAGGACGAGACCGGGCGTCTCTCTGCTCTCCATCGTTCTCCCGTTCCCTCGCACGCGCGCGCCCGGTCTTTCCTCCAACTGCTCTCGCTACATCTCTCTCTCCACACTCTGTTTTTGCGCGCTCCTTCTCTCCATCCTTCTCGACCACATTCCACCAGCCGCGGCAGCAGCATTCTACTTTTACTCCTTCTTCTTTTCTACCCTCGGGCGCCCTCTTACCTACGCGGCTAGCAGTACAGGCCGACTCACTCGCCCTTTTCTTTTTCTTTCCAATTGCTCGCCGGGCATATGTGCGCGCGTGTATTGTTGGGGATGTGTTAAAGAGATTGTGAAGATATTGTGGAGAACTTGTTCAGATTGATTCACGGCTTCTTTGTGAATTATAACAAAAATATGGTTTCTGTGATGCATTTGATCCACATCATACGCCTTACATAGTAGATTATCGCTTTTCTTACTCAGATTCTTTTGGATCCACCCTGTTCAGATTGATTCACGGTTTCCTTGTGAATTATAACAAAAATATGATTTCTGTAATGCATTTGATCCACATCACACGCCTTACATAGTAGATTATCGCTTTTCTTACTCAGATCCTTTTGGATCCACCCTTTCCACTTTCTTCCACACATTATTCAAAGATCTACTATCTGAACATTGCACACTGCAGACTGGCTGTCTTGATGCGGAAAACCTCATAAATAATATCCCGGCCTGACAGGGGAATAGGAAAACTAAGTAGCGTGAATAACATCCCTTGCTTCCTATGTCTCGCTTATTATTCACTGTCTACTTCTTTCTCGCTTGCCTTCAACTTCGATTTGCACTTCAGAAGGGGGGCCTTGGCCTACGGCGAGTGGTGTCAATAGTCGCGGCGCTATCGATTGCGGTTTGCATTATTCTAATAAACATGTGTCCGGTCCGAGCCGGTGTATGAATAATTTTTGCGGAAGCCGTGCGTATCCGGTTGCCGTTTCACGGAATGCGGTCGACTGCGAGTGCTTTGGTGATCAAACGCGTTTAATCACCAAAACGGGTTTCAGGAGGAGGTCACGTTTTTCTTTGCAAAAGTCTGCAAACAGACAATAATAGAATAGCAATCAATCTCACTAATTGATTGAATATTACAAAGTGCTGTGAAAATATTTATTATTATATCATTGCTCGAAATTGGCCGACAAATCATTGCCTTTTTCCTCTATGGAAATCTATGCTTAACTAATACAACCAAAGCCCAATAACTTTTCATCCAAGCAAATAGCAACATAGTTTCCCAATCGCGCGCTGCAAGGGAGAGAGAAGAAAGTTAGTGGACGGATTACACATATATTTAAAGCGCTCGCGACTCTTATTCATAGAACTGGCCGACTCCGCCAACATGACCTGGTGTGTATACGCGAACCAGATCCGAGCGGGAGGAGAAAAAGCGTGGAGGTGGGTGAGGCGTTGTTGGAAATTCGCAAGTGGGTGTGCGCGGCTCGTTCTTGCCGCGCTCAATGTCAGTGGGTCAGTGCGGGTACTTGGCATGAAAAACTAGCAACAATGGCGTGCGCCGGCGTTGCGTAACGCTCGCATAATTCCGACGCAGCTGCGAAAGCTTGTGAGACACGTGAGCCGTGTTCAATAAACCCTGCGTGCGATACGAGCCTGCACCCAGGATTTCATACACGTGATAGTCGCCGGCGACTTGTGTCTATTCCACGCACATTCTTACTGGTTCCAGTCTTACCGAATGTTGGAACGATCAAAAAGTCATTTGCTTTTTCTTCTACTGTTCCAACATGCAGATTCACCTGTCTTTTGTAATCACCGCAGTCGAGTACAAGCTCCAGTGCACACATTAATTACAAAGCGTTAAGTAGTTTTTTTTGCTCTGCATTTATCTCAAGATCCTACTTCTTATACGCAACGCTTTAACAATGTTCAATGTACATAAAACACTATGCATGTATGTGGCGATTAAAACGCAAGTGTAATCGCCTTTGGCATTTACAGACAGAAAAAATCCAGTGACTTTTTCGTCAACCCCTATAGAATGAAAAAATGGATTAATAATATAGCAATCAATATTTTCACCCACTTGTGGCTTTATGATAGTAAACTGGGAAAAAGGGAAAAAGCGATGACGTTTCGGACAATAATATTGGCGTCTTCCTTTCTCTACATACAATGTCATATATTACACAGACACGATGTCATGTATTACAAGGAAATACTGCAGCGAAATTTAACATCATTACAGAACGAACAATTGCTAGATATACAAGGCTGAATCTCGGCGACATGTCAGACGCATATGCAAAGCGATGGAACATGTTGCTGGCAGTGTCCCCCCGCGTGCGTGTACCTTAACGAGCGCTTATGAAGAGCGCGCGTTACTGCCACCTGATTGCCGACCTTCACGAGGACAACGATGATAAATCGTTTCGCAATGCGATTCGCATGCATGCGCCGCTGGCGGCACAGCCTTGCGAGAGAAAGAGGAGGGCGAAGGAGCGCTGGAAAAGCCAGCGTGACTTCCACGAGTCAGTCACACTTTGCCGGCCTTTTTCTCACGCCTCGACGCGCCCTACCTCGCCCGGCGATAATTGCTCTGTAATTTCAAACCTATCCATGACCAATCGATGCTTCCTACGTGGATTATTATTATTATTTCCGCAAAACAGCGGCAAAGAGCGATTGAAAGTCGTATCTGATGAATAATTACAGAATTACGCAAATTATTATGCTATGATGTACCTTGAAATATAATAAAAAAAAATTAAAAAATATATAATATGTGATTGATAAAGAAATGAATTACATATGTAATAATTGTAAGATAGTGTCAGTGAACTGCCTATCAAAAACACCGTTGCATCATGATAAGAACTTGGGTCGACAAGTACTGGACAATCGGCACCCACGCGAGACAGAGATAATTCATGTCGGCAGCTCCAACTGCGAGCTGTCAATCGGCAAAAAGGCCGCTGCCCTTAACACGAGCCCTTAACATTGCTTCGGCCGAGCTAATGGAGGTTGTCTCGCGGCTCAACATAAATTACAATGGCAATCAGTGGCGGGCGAAATGAGCGCGGGTTTCCTCGGCGATTGCTAATAAAATCCCGCGCTTAAATATTCATTGAGGCCTCACTTGTTACGCGCGAGGCTCGGAAAGACAAACAGACAGATGAAGATAAATGGATGGATATCTCGGGGCCGAGGGGGCTAACGCAGACCGGCCGCGACAGAGAGCGGCCTGGTATTATTAATGCCGACATTAATGTCGCGCTCGCTTTCGTATTTTTAGATAATGTGGCGCAGCCTTCGAAAGCGGGATAAATTATTTATGAATTGAGCAACGACTTCCTGCCGCGGCCACACTCGCACGCCGGCGAGAACCTTCCTAGTCTGATAGCGGAACGCCTGCCAAGCTGCAGGTGGAATGCAGACGAGCTTAACAGTGAAGAATGTTTATTTTCCTCCGAAATTCAAGCGAAGTCCTGGCGACTTCGTTCGGTAGCTGCAGGGAACTACCATCTTCACCAGCGAATATTTTCAATTCATGTCAATATTTCGATGGTCTCAAAATTCATTATTGAGTGGGTCAAAAAGTCATTTTGGTTTTTTCCAATGTATTTACACGGGAAAAAACGCCAATGACTTTTTAGCCAACCCAATACATTTTCCAGTTGTCGAAGAGTTGAATGTGATGAAATAAACACGAATCGGCACACTGGACTCATAGAGAATCACATTAATGCAAGGCGCATTGGGCCGGGCAATAAACAATCCCTGGAACAATAGCGAGCACGCGGCCTAATTACGAATCCAGATTCACGCGCGTTTATAGTTTACGGTTGCAGTTGTCCGGCTAATTGAAATCTAACGGGCAGCGCAGCGGAAATCGGACGAAATTTGCGCGGACAAATTTTCCAATAAGTCACCGGGGACGGATTCGACATTTGGCTAATATCGACAGACGCGCATCCTCTCCCGATTGATATTCCGGATTCGCATTCGCTGGATGCAGAAGCCACAGTCAAGTGAAAAAGAGGAACAGACATCGGCGAGCAGCAGATAAAAATGTTCCGTTGAAAACATTCCTATCTGAGCAGTCTCCAAGAGTTTCCGCGCTACAGGGTCTTCCATAAATGGTGTAAATGTGATTACTCTAATTGCAAAAGGCCACATGAATACTCGACGACCACAAGTTCCTGTCACGCTTGTACAGGTCGTTTTAAGACAATAATAGTGCAAATTCGAGAATGAGGAATTCAAGATTTGAAACTTTTTAAGTACTATTTTGAATCGCTCTGTATTAAATAACGAGGGATCTGCTTATCGCAGAACGGCGTGTAGTGCAATCTTTATGATAACTTCAGTGTACTTTAAATAGTCCTTAGTGGGCATATGAAACTGTTGCGATGGTCACGCACATCTGTCATCTGTGACAGAGTCGTAGTTAGAAATCGTGCATTTGCAATCGAGTTTTTTGTACCTTTCTTAATGTATTCGTAACTGAAGAAATCACTTTACAAGCCAAGTTTACCATCGGCGCAGTATAAGCAGCGAGCATATTATTAAATACTAGCAGCCTTACTCGGTTAGTGGCTTTATTAAACGGTCGGTTCTTAAAGTCAACACCCGATTCCCCGAATCAAACATATCTGTAATCAAATGAAGTCACTGATTCGACAAAAAGCATTCGCATTTTGCCCCGAGATGCATCTGGTTTTGGACTTTTGATTGGATGATGTTGCTAAGAGCAGGACTCGGACAGCGTCACAGTAAAAGATTGCTGTCCAAGCTTTGCACTCAACGAAATCGTCATCCAATCAGATATTCCATCCATTTAATTCACAACTTTTGATTGGATGATGTCCTCAAGGAATCACGGATGTAAAGCAGGCCTCCAAGGTCAGCTGGCGAGCAAATGGTCATCCAATCCGACGTTGGATCCTTTTGATCCAGCTGATTGGACGATGCTCCTAAGAGCAGGACTCGAACGCCGTGGCAGGAAAGGATTGCTAAAGCTGTTTAGCACGTTAAGTGCAGGGGTGTCGTCTGGCCGGGCGGTAGGGCATCGATCGTGTCTGGGTGAGGGGTGGTGGTTGCTGGCGGCGCCGGGCCGCTCTCCTTCGGGGTGAGACCTCTCCCGCCGACGGGGGAGGAGTGCACTCCAAGTGCAAGCGCAGGCCCTACGTGCAAGTGGCTGGAAAGCAGCGCATCCCTGGAGGGGATGCTCGAGGAAAGAGAACGCGCCGGAGGGAGCGAGAGCGAGCGAGAGCTGGAGGAAAGTCAGATGCAGATCTCCGGGGCGGGAGAGAGAGGGAATGAAAGAACGAGAGGGTGAGGCCGAGTGCGAATGCGAGTACGAGGGGTCACGGAAGGGGAAGGCAAGTGCACACGGAAAGTGGATATATAGATCAATGTCGGGATACTCCCGTGCACTGTTTAGCACGACTCACCTACTGACCCAGTTACCGCTTCCTCCTGCGTACTCTGACCGGGTCGCTCCTAGCTCGTCCCGCTCGCCGACCACCGATCCATTGCACCTCGCGCGGATTTCGTGCCTAGTTTTACCAATGACAGCGCATACAATTAAATCGTCGCAAAAGAATCTCTGCGTGTTGGGGTACGTGTACGGGGTGAGTCACTTGACGGTTAATCATCCCCTTCACACTCAAGTTTTGATTATTTCCATAATTGATACAATTTGATATTATAGACTAATTTCAGTGCGTGGAAAAGACTTGGTAAAGGCTCCTTTATATTAAAATTACTGAATACCATGTAATTATTACATTTTCAACGGCCTATATCCATCATTAGTGATTCAAAGGCAAGTGAATCACCCTGTACACCAATTCAACCTGCTTCAAATGTAATACAACAATTGACGATTGGCAACAAAAAAGCAAATTTTGCGAATAGTGAAGGGAGGTGTAACATAACATCATCTTTCTTGCAGATGGAATGCAAGCAAAGTAGTATCTCGTTTCTCTTTCCTCTCGTTTTTCTATGCATTTTTCCTACCTCAGTCATCAGCCACTCGCCACCACCCTTGAACACTCGGCACGTGGATGATTCGTCCCACGCGGCGCGTGTGCATAATCAGTAGCTCTCTGGGCCGACCGGTGATTCCCGTGACCCATTTCCGCCTCGTGCCTCAGCCAACAGGTTCCGCTTGACACTGTACCATTGACCTATATTTCCTTTCCATCGGCCATTTGGCGTGCGCTCGTTAAAAATGGTTAAGCCCTTAGCGAGCGAGAAAAGTTTCCACCCCTCGCCCTTTAGTTTGACAGCTGAAAGGCCTTGTTATAGTTGATTATACACAGTGTAACCCGTTAAAGGATTTTGAAATTATGTAGAAGTGTCTGGAAGACTCTTGGTTAAAATTTATTTTATTATTAATAGATTATTAGTTCGTAGAAATTAAACTGGTTATTTTTAACCGATCGAAGTAATTTTTCCGAATTCGGGAGTTGATTAAATTGCTTTCTCACACCCGAAAACTTGTTAAATTTAATATTTGAATTTAACAACAAAAATTCGAATTCTGTCGGAATATTTTTCAATCCCTTGCCTGTGATTGGTCCGCAGTAAATCTTCGATCAGAGCTGGACTGACGCAATACACTGTAAACAAACAGCGCGAGTGTCGCACTGGTAGCGGACCAGTTCATTTGGTCGACCTATATGTACTTCCCTCGCGTATCCCGCCCTTGTCCTGTTTCACCAGTGCACACACACACGTACACTCGCTTATTGTTCCAATTTCCGACTGCTCCCGCCACATAACTTCCGACAGTGTTCCTAACTGCTCCGCGCACGCTTACGGTAATTGTTTGGGAGTATTGATTGGTGCGAATGTGAGAAATAGCATCGAGTGCGCACAGAATCGAGGGGATCCGATCTCTTTTACTGGCTGAAGGTGGGAAGGAAGTACATACGCGTAGCACTTTGCGGAGGAGACAGTTTTCATCACCCGGAACGATCCATTTGACCTATTTCGGCAGTGTATGTTGCCCACTGAAATTTTTGCCATCCATCGCGTGACATACTTCGATGAATATTATTTCACCTGTTTCTTGCGACTATAAATGTTGATATTTTGGAAAACGTCTGTTTACATCTGTTTTTATTTTCTATAATTATCTTCTCATGACTGTTTCTGCTTTTATTCTCGAAAAACGATATCGTAGGAGGTCAAACGAAATAAAATATACATGGAAAACGTTGCGGATTATTGAGTGAGAGATATTTCGGAAAAATTGATGCGGAACGGTTAAACGCTTCCTAAAGCTTATGCCGCCAATTCCGAAATACGATTTTATACTGCACGTGTGTCCTCGCGGGGCGTTTTTACTCCAGAAGCTCTCGTTTCCTCGTCCCGGGGGAATGTCAAGGTTGTCGATGCAATTTCAGGATCGTGTTCCACTCGAAACAGTGCACCGGGGAAAACCCGGTGGGGGTTTCGCGAATGCGCCGCGCGTGGAGCCTGAAATCGGGTCAAGTGCTGATTTCCCGGAGAAAAACCACCGGTGACATTCAAATGAGGGACGCAAATGAGGGAAACCCGAAATGCAATTGTATAGGTTTTTCAAAAATACATTTATTGTCACGGTGACTGCAAGGCTGCTAGTGATTCGCTGCGGCAGTGCAGCCGGTGCTAATCCGAGTGCTTCTATTTGGGGCACGAATTATGCGATGATTTGCTCGTAACGTGCACGCGACGGTAATGCACCGGAGTAATTAAGGGTTCCGGGGAATTTACTGTACCACGAAAAACAGTTAACAGTACAAGAGAACTTATATTGTTTTCTGGTCTGAAATTGACTTTAACTGGCAAATGCTACTTCACTTCAGGAGTAAATTAGCAACTTAAATTTAACAGCTTAAATGTTTAAGTGTAAATTTAGCATTTTAAATTCACAGGAGTAAATTCAGCATTTCAGGATTTAACACGTTCAATTGTCACGATTAAATTTAGTAGCTTAAATCGAATATGTTAAACTTTCAGAATTAAATTTAGTAGCCTAAATTGAATATGTTAAAATTTCAGATTTAAATTTAGACTTTTCGATGCAATGTGTTTTTTATGGTAAGACGTTGATAAGAAAGGAACATGGACGCCATCCCTGAGCAGGCTAGGATTACAGCGACTAAGTGCATGTACAGAGTGTGCACGTGGCTCTCGGAGGTGTCCATGGTGTCCATTGCCATCCGGTTGGCGGTGGTGTGCGAGAGCGACTGCTCTCTCTTTCTCAGGGCGAATCCTGCCGAGCGTAATTCGACGGGTCTACCTTTCTTTCCTTTCTCTTACGGGGAATGTAAGGCCACCGCCGCGGCGCAGTACACGTGCTCGCCTCGCTGGTCGGCTTGCGCGTGGCAGATAACCTTAACGAGTCGGCGATCCTCGAAATTAATTGTCCTCTCCTTTTGTTCCAGGTGAGTCGGGCGTGCATTCTTCTTCGCCGGATATTTACAGCGCCCCCACTCACGCTGATTCACCATGTGAGTAGATGCACCGCACTGCCCACTCGAGAGTATTCTCGATGGTAGTTTTTACATGATTAACCATTTTTCGTGTTTAACATAAATGACAGAGATCTGTGATAAGCCAATTAAAATAGATCTTGTCATGTATAGATGTATGAAAATTGTATTTGGTTGCGCTATTGTTCAAGTATTACTCAATACTTGCTTGTCATCGGTGAAATTAGGTATAACATCGTTAATTGCAATTAATTGGACATTATTTAATCCGTGAGATTATTATACTCCTATTTTGTGACAATAGGAAGTAAATTGTAGATTATAAAAGACTCTCGAAACCCAATTAATATCAATTAATCAGTTAATACCAATTTGTACAAAGTCCATTTCAGGTCATCATTTTGTTATCGCTGATCTGCCATTCTATAAATATTCCATATCAATGACTTAATTCTGCGTGCAAGAAAACCAACGCTTCAATTTTAAGCAGTTGGAAGAGCACGAAGATGCTAAAAAAGGGTAACACACTCGGCTCGCACCAGCCGCGTGATTTTGCACTTGTTTAAGACGACCACAAAGAAAAAGCCGCACTTTCTTTGCTTAATGGCGATACATGTGTGCGCGCATGTGCAGGTGTGTTAGAACGAGAGAGGTACTTTAATGCGGTTATCCTTAAGTCGGTCAAGGTTCCTCTCATGCTCGGAGAGTGCCACGGGATCAAATAAAAAAGGAGGAGAGCGTTGTTTAAAGTCACCGCTGAAGGAAGAGCGAGACTGTCATGACTATGCGATCCTCGTCGACTATTTCACGAAATAGGGTACACGTACGTGAAACTGTTAGTATCCTTGAAGAAGAACTAGCGCACGTGCGACATTTCTTTCGTGCAAGATTCTGTTGAATAATGCTGTTCTAATACCACACCGTTTATCGCAACATTTCTTGCAATTATGTGTTCCGGTTCTTGGATTACAAATGCTGTTGTGCACATTGTAACGGTAGAATCAAAGTAAAGTCTATCAATTCTATATTAACAATAATTGTAACGAAATGTAGAAAATTAATATTCACTGGACAGAAATTGTCTGGAAGTTTAACTATAAAATACCACAAACTAAAAATAAAAAGGATCAAATGGCACTCACCAGATCCAGGATTTTGCAGGGAAAATTACCGCAACCTCTGTCAAATGGGAAAACCCAACACACATATTTGTGCATCCCAGACAAGAAAAATCTATTTTTAAAAAAAATGCATTCCGCTGCAAGTCTTTCACTCACTCAAATAACATGAGTCACAGCTGACCGTGCTCGACGGCTTTTAATTCAGTACCAAGTAACTCAATCCACGAGTATTCCCCGGCATAAAATTTAAGGATTCCAGGTATAAAACCATATGAAATGATATTCCGAATGCAGCGTCTAATTCAGGACACATAAAAGTATCCGGTGGCTGAGTGGGGTCAGCAATAAAACGGCCCGGCAATCGTCGAGGCTTTCAAACCCTACTACTTTCCATCGGTGAATGGAGACATGCCGCTGCTCGGCACGCACCGACGAGGCTAATACACCGATAACTATTTTCGCGCGGCCCACGCCGCCGAAAATGCGTTTTGAGATATGCCCGCCTTCTGGACCAGTGTCAAGCGGGATATCGGGTGAACGAACTATTTATACACCGGCCATAAACACACAGGGCGGTGCGCGCTTTTGCGCCGAGCACCGAGAAGTGCCGCGGCCGGAGAGAGAATCTTCCCTAGGTGCGGAGAGTCCTCCGTCGCAATGCGGTGGTCACGTAGTTAGGATGTGTCCTTGACAGTTTTCTCTTCTCGCCTTCTTTCACTCTCACGGCACTGGGCGGAGGCACGGCGAGTCCTTTTACTCGTTTGCGCACCCTAGCGTCCTGTCGCGTTGCAGAGTTGGCCGTGGTAGACTTTGATCGATGGCTCCAGCTTCCTGGGTGATTATTTTATTTTATTTATTCATTGTTGTAGCAAGTATGATGTATATAGTGTAGTGAATGGAGAGCCAGCATTCCCCGGAAATGGTTTATTTACTATTGGTTATTTATTAACCCTCTAAATGAATATCAAAATTCTTAAGCCTGTTTTCAGGGTACATTTTACAACATACGAGATATGCTCGCCTTATGATATAGAACTGTCTTTGCATATTATCTATATTTTATTAAATAGAAACAAATATTTGGCAATAGCCGTCGCACTGGACGTGCTTTCAAAATTGTACCGAAAAATTATCTCCATGCAAAATTATGATTTATAATTTGTAAATTAATGGTACCTTTTAAAAAAAACCTAGTGGAAAATGAGTCAAGTGACTTTGGAAGTTGTCGACGCATTTATTGGTCAAAGTTTAAGGAGCCATGAATGGGCAGGGATTATTAACCAGCGGAAGTGCGTGCCTCCATTCAAGTTCAGCGCCATCCGATCTCTCTCTCCCCTGGTATATAACAACATCACCTTTCTCCGTGGAACCCGGGCGAAAATTCAAGGTTGCGAACTCGCATTAGGGCTCTGCCCGAAGGGTTCTCTCTTCCCTGTATTATGTAATTTCCGTCCACACCGACATAACACTTGTGTTACGTCATTCTTCGGTTTCACGGCCAGAGGGTTCTTTGATACTGGCCCGGTACAATATTCTAGTATCGGATTTCGTCGTGGGGTGCGTGCGAATAGCTTTGTCTAAAATTACGCCTGGCCAGGCCGGCCCGAAGAATTCGGCACGATTGGAAAATTGATCGCGCCTAGCCGGCCGCCCTTGTTTCACGGCGACGGTGAACAATACTCGATAATTTTGCAAGGTATTTGACTGCGTCCTGAGGAAACAAGGGGTTTAGCATTTGTCGTGGGAATTGACCAGCACCTTTGAATGTGTTTGCTCGCTTTCGGCTCTTGCACGTAAAAATATTTGGTATGAGGTTTTGTGCCCTTTGCTGACTGCTATAAAATCATATTTCTTGTTCCAAAAATTCCTTTTGCAGTCTTTACTAACTAATTTTCTTTTTTATAAATTTCATTTGCAATCAAGTCATATTCAGATTTCGCCAACCTCCTCAAATAGAAGGATCCGGCAAGCAGAAATCCATCGGGTTTTAAGGGTCTTTTTTACGTGTCGCCGCGTCCTGAGAGGGTTGGGAGGAGTGCGTTGCTTATTAAGTTTCGAGGAACGATTAACCCCGAAAAATTGCGAGCTTTCATATGCGCACAATGGCGGGGCCTGATTGACGGTTTGCCGTGCTTTAGAATTAGAACCCGCATTTTGCATTGTGCAGCTGGACCAGCAGAAACAGCTGCACTGTCGCCTCTCTTTTTTTCTCTCGCACTCCCTCTCTCTCGGCGCAGGCTCTCTAAACTTTTTTCCCGCGCAGAGTCTCGACTTCCTCCTTGTTCGCCTAATATTTCCGTGCTCTCCCGCCTCGGCGAGGGAGAGAGTGCGTATTGTTCAAGGTTAGAAATGTGCCTCGGTTAGCTTCACCTGTCTCTTGTTTACGGGAACTTGGGGCCCGCTCGGACGAGTCGCCGACGCCCTCTTATCAAATCGTTTCAAACAGCAATATTTTTTACAGAAATTGTAATTTGAAAAACCAGCTCCATTAAGTCTTCCATGGCAGGGATGTCATATATCTGATTTTGATTGGCTGAAATCTGTTTTGGGATACATTTAAGATAGATTTGAGTCTATTCAATTTAGTTTCAAATGCATACAGACTATTACATTGTACTTTTCAAACAATACACTTTGAATACTGTTTTTGCAGACAGTTCCGTCTAAGTAAACGCGAGACATACTCATAATTAAGGGAAAACTTGGCCTAAAAGGTAGTTGATTAGCATCAATGCTTGTCACACTGCCTTGTTATAGTTAAGATCAGTAGTGACAGATATGCAAACACAGGATCCCTGTGTGGGCACTGCGTGGGCATGTTACATGTCACAGGTTACGGGCACTGTGTGCGTGCCAGTTAAATCATGGCATTCAGACGGCGTCAATAAAAATCGTGTATTCGTGTCCCGGCGCACTAACCACGTATCCCATAAATCATAATTATCCTAACCCGTTGAAGCGTTCGATGATGCGGAGGCGAAGTAGTCCGTCGCGGAGAAACTCAAATATTTTGGCCACAAAATCCGCGCCATAAAAATACACCCTCGGAGTCTTCCATATTTACTGACAATCTAGCCGATCTTTCTGGATAACTGAAAAAATAGAAACTCTAATTGCGAAACCTGGTCGGTTCGGCAAAAAATGATTAATAAAGAAATATTCGTTAGTTCATTTTGCTTGTTAGATTCTTGGTCTGTGTTTCTGTGGGGATAAATCCAAGCTAGGCCGACGATTTTGAATTCCGTCAATGACCGCGACACCTCCGGGGCCCGCTTAAAGGTATCGAAGGGCCGTATACCATCGAGGACGACGGCACGCGGTCCAGAACCAGTTCCCCGAAGAATGTAAACGGAATATCAGCGCGCGAGAGAGCCCTGTTAACCTTTCCCCGCCGCGGCGAAAACGGGTAGCCGCGCGCGGCCGACGGTGCCCTTTCTCCTCCGAATGTCTCCATAATTAAAAACATCCCGGCCGCTATTGCGCGCCGTCGCGCAGCAGCAGCAGCAGCCCGCCCGCATTACTCGCACGTGCGTCACTTATCAAGCGAAACCGGCCAATTTCACCCATTAATCGCAATCGCAATACGTAACGCATTACCGGCTGGTACGTGCGTGTCACAGTTTCCCCGGGGCTCGGGCCGCCGACAAGTTTTATTGTCGAAAATTATAGCCGCGCGCTGTGTATAGGGGCGAGCACGAAAATGATAGGCGCGCGAGCGCGCGCGCGCGTTGCGAAAGGGAGACGACAAAGTGGCGCACCTGCCTGCAGAAAAGTCGCACGAGGATGCGGCGAGAAGGAGAGAAAGCGAAAGACGGAGGGCCAGAGAGGCCTTTTCCGTTGGCGGCGAGTGCGTAATAAAGTCTGCTGCGAGAGGACTGAAATGCATCGAGGAGTGCACGAGCCGGCGATAGCGAGTAGGTGGCTAACCTTGACAACTACTTACACGAGCTCGCCCCGACGCAACCGCTCCGAGCAGAGCCACATGGTGCTGCCGCGCCACCAGCGTGTGTTCTCGGACACGAAATTCGTAGTGTGCGATCCCCTGTCCGCCTGGATACGTCGATCGGTCTCTCCTCTTCCCTCTCCTCTTTCATCCGCACGAGCTCTGCCCTCTCCGCGCCGTCTCCCTCGCTCTCAGCCTTCTTTGTCTGTGGACATCGCCATGTATGGAGCGCCGTTTCCTTCCCGGCATATGGCCAGGGAGAGGGAGCGAGAGAGAGAGAGAGAGCGAGCGGTTTGCAAAAAGCGGCTGACTTCCTTAAGAGAAGCTCCGAGTCTCGGGAGACGAGGCGGAGACGTGTCTAGGATACGGCGATGAGACTCGAAGGGTATCGAAACAGGTGTGGCACCGGCTTGTTTCGTCCTCCGAGGACTCACTTGGCCGATTCCCCAATAAAGGACCCGGAATGGCTCTATCGCTACTCGCGCTCCTGGTCACTCGCGGAATTTCGCACGCGAGCCTCCGCCGATTATTTCCCGCCACCGACACGTGTTTGCTCAGTTGCGCCTTCAATCCTCCCCGGCAAACAACCTTATCGGTCTGCAACGCGCAAAGGAGCTATTGTTCACTCGGCAGACGCTCGCCTCCACTTCCTGACAACGCTAGTTGCATGCTGCCAATTGCTTTTCAGGGATTCGTAATTCGCAGCCACCAGATTTCCATCTTGTTGGTTCATATCGTAGATAAATCTCGGCAGCTAGTAATTCAAGGGTTCTTCTTGTCGGTTACTGTTAATTGCAGCGTGCGGTGCAGTTCCCGGCAGCTGAATTGATTTACCGTTTCCATTCCGTCCTACTCATCCATTAGTGGGTGTGTCTGGTAATGAGAGTTGCGTTACGTAAGCTGCAAGGTACACATCGTGAATTCATATCGGTCGGTGGATCATGCGTTTTGCTTATGAAATGCAGTATTAGGTGGAGGGCAGATCTCTGGTCTGTACACGGTGTCTGCCTTTTAATCATTTTTGCCAGATATACACACTGCTGTGTATAGGATAAATATAAATTGTCCAGAAATTTTAATTGTACATTAATATTTTCAAACCCTCCATTGCATCCTATACATTTAAAATAACCTTATATGTATTGCATGTATAATACATATAATATAATAAGGTGAGATATTCTCTCCATTCTGCATATAATACTGTTGACATTATTCAGATAATGCAGTGTATTAGGACTATTGTAATCCACTTTTTCTTAGGTACGCAGGCATTATCTGCATTGCACAGACAATCTAATACCATATAGTCCATATTGAGGATATAAAGAAGAGCTTAGAACATCCATGTATAATGAAATAAACTATATTATTTCTAATTATTTCAACAAGGGTGATTAAACGGCAAGCAAATCACCCTGTACGTGTTCGAGTGGCCCATCTGGTAGGATCGGCGAGCAAGAGCCGATGCGCACGCTCGACATTGCAAGGAGGCACAGGCTTCCCCTACCTGAATCTCCCCCACTCGACGCGCATCGTACGAAGTTGCTGGTGGGGCGACATGAGGAGAAGTTTCTCCTCCATTTCGGCTGTGCACTAGAATTTGACTAAGCTCGATAGCAGCGGCGCAAGCTCTATCAATCCTCCTCCCTTCACTACGCCTCCTTCCTCCGGCATTCTTCCTCTTCGTATCCCAGTGGAGCTTTTTCTCTCTCTCTCTCTCCTTCCCTCTCGAAACCGCAGGCGGCAAGGTCAGATTTTCATCCTCGATCCGGCGCGCCTCGAGATTCCGCAGATTATCCGGGCAGGCCGGAGAGAGCCGCGCATATTGCTACGGCGGATCCCGTGGCGCGTCTAGTAGAATCGGCTCGGAGTCAGACTGGTTTGAAGGTCAGTGGATCGAGTGCGCGGGAGCCGGGCGAGTGAGGACGCGGCAAGAGGGAGAGGGACATGACGAGGAAAAGTGCAAGTGGAAACGGTGGGACTCGAATTGTGCACTCGTTCCTTCCTTCCGCGGCGAGCGCGAGTGATGGTCTCTCCCTTCTTCTAGCTCTCGCACTCCACCTTCTGCGTCTCCTCCCTCTCCCAGTGGCTCTCCCTCTCTGCCCTCGCCTCTCCTCCCTTCCACCTTGCTGCTGCTGCTTCCCTACCGGCTTGCTGGCTCGCTCGCGCTCGCCTCCTTGCACGCTCACATGCAACCAGCCAGACCGGCCGGCTGGCACTCAGTCGTCTTTAGCGCCGTGCATCTCCGAGTCAGTCAGTCAGTCATTCAGTCAGTCAGTCGCTCGGTGAGTCGGCCGTACGCGCGAGGTACTTGCATACCACTTTTACTGCGTCCCTCCGACCCTCGTTGCATTCTAGCCGCTCCTCGCCACCTTCTCCTCCTCTTGGACGTCCCACACTCTGCCCGCCCGCCCGCCTTTCACGCCTCTGTAGTTTCTACTCGTCCTCCACGCGAGGGATCCTCGAGTCTCGCGGAGGAAGCTGCTGATTCTGTGTATTCTGGTGAACAGTGCTTTCGGGATACGATTGGCCCGGACCTTCAGTGGGCCCGCGAATTTTGAGGCCGGGGAGAGCTTTCCGCGATGATTGAGTGATACTATCAGGCGTTGTGGTATTCCGGGATTGACGGGATTCCTCTGTCATCGGATGATGCAAATCTGTATTCTTGGACCAACGCCTGTGTGCCTCGCAACCTAGTTCCAAAGGCCGCTGCTGCCACACGGAAATATGCAGTGCGGAGTGCCGGCTCGCGCTCCTACTCCCTTTCCTCGATTAATCTGTGGATCAGGTGCCCTGTGCATTTTGGCATTTATCAGTTGCTACGCTGGATGAGAATCGGAGGCCCGGGTGTCGTGTTTTGCCACGTGCTCTCTGCTGTTCTAGGAATTGCCAGGTAACTGGAATCGCATGGGGGCACGTCTATATGGGTCATTGCGTGCAGGACCCCCATAATGCGCAATGGGATGCCCCCCGACCACTTTTCAATTCGGGTTAAGGTCCTCACACACCGTGGAAGCGTTTTGGTGGAACAAGTGAGATTTAGTATGTGCGGTTATTATGGAGGTGCTCGGATTTGAGTGGAATTTTGTTCACTGTTTCACATTTTGTTGTCAAGTGACACTTGATTAGAGTTACATATTTTCCAGCTTGTTTGAACTTGACTTGCACTGTGCGGGAGCGTTTTTACATATTAGAGAGAGTGCGATAGCTTTTTTTGGCGGTTATTGAAATTTGTTTCGATTATTTTCGAGTGACAATGGAATTATTATTGCGAGCTGATAAAAAGAATGAAAACCAACTCAATTTAGAAGAGCCGAGTTTTTCAACTGAGAAAAACAATACAGCATTATAATAACACTGTATTGAAATGTATGCATACGTTTTTTTTACATTTTTCCACGTGTGAATATAGTAATTTCGGTTGCATTTGGTGGGAAGGAATGAAAAGTGGCAAATTTTCGAGTTACGTCGATTTTCTTACGTGGCGGCGATTTATCGTTTGTCGAGGCTGACGGTCGGGCGATTCGGCTGGCGTGAAAAATAGAAGAAGACGATCGCGGCTACTGAACTTTGAAATCCTTGAACCGCATTGTAAATATTATCGTACTCTCGCAGTGGAAACACTCGAGGCCGGTCAGAGCTCTTGCGATCTGCTTTTACGAAACCCGCCGCCCGACAGCTGCCGACTTTTCTTTTGTTTATTTATTTAGCGCCCCCCTTTGGGGTATTAGCAAGCCATTTACGGGGATTTACATTAACTCGCTATTAGGATGAGTACTTGTTTAGTGACCTTTAAATTTATATCGACTGAGTCTCGCCAAGGAATGTTGGATCCTTTTTGCACATTTCTTTCCGGTTGAGTCTGCTTTAGCGAAAGCCGCCAAACTGCTGAGTTTTCTTTTATTTATTTCTCCCCCTTTTTGAATGTTAACCGGCCATTTACATTAATTCCCAATTAGTGTGTACTTGTTTAGTGACATTTACATTTATATACACCGAATTTTCGGAAGGAATATTAGAACTTTTTGCACATTTGTGTCCGATTGAATTTTAATTGAATATCATTTGCAGTGTTCAGATTATTGTCTTGTCTCGAATCTTGCATATTTGCTTTATTACTTTCGATTTCGTCGCCGAGGCCTCGCAGATGGACTAGCCTGGTTCAGATCGAGTACGCATATCGAAAATGCACCCGAATTTATGCAACGACACACACGCGCCCGCCTTAACTCGCCGTGCACTGAATCGCTCGCACTTAAAAATACGTACTCGAGAATGTCATCGCCTCGCGCAGGCAGGCTATCGTCACGTGCCGCTTGCTGAACTTGACACACAACGGCCAATAGCGCAATGACTTCTACCGCCGCACTTTGCCATGACTATTGTGAGCCGTGCGTGCATTCGCATGCAGACTGCGAATCATTATTTGGGGGTTTTGAACCATTCATGAGTGCTTAGCCGGAGGGGTGGGAATTATAGATTTTGTTAGAGAAGCAAGATTAAACAAACTTTTTTATTTGGCAGTTTTTGTAATTCGACAGAAAATGTTTATTATTAATTTTTTAAACAGATTTTGCAAGTTGTGTAATGCAAACTAGTGTTTTGCGTCTCCCGTCGACAATGATAAGACGAATGGTTCCAAAATCAGACATTTCTAATTTTGTTCTATGAACAGTCATAAAGCCAGACAATCGTCATTATTTGCTGATTCCGCAGACCGAAAATTGCCGGCCTTGGCGCAATTTTTATCGACAACTTTATCAGCCAACACGTTCACTATTCTCTCGTACACTCGCAGTACCTGCATGCACTCAGCACGTTCTACATAAATGTGTGCAGTCGTGATGATATCGGCCGCGGCGTTATCAGCATTAGCCGAGGGACATGCTCGCATTCCAACCTTGCGTCTTTTCCATTAGCTTATCTCGGGGAAAACAGTGCAGTTTTACGCGGCCGGCGATGCACGGCGATAGTGCACCGAATTACTATTGGGTTTCGATAAAGCAACATCGCCGCGGGAATCGACTGGAAATGGAGCGGCGGTTTCAAGGGCTCGATGAAAGTGTCGGTGCGCTCGGCCGGCAGTTAGAATAGTTGGCCGCACGCAACCAGCATAGGAAGACTTAGAGCGGCCGTGGTGTGTATTTTGGCTCGTAACTCGTTCAGGGCTTAGAACCATAATTATCGGCGGGATCGATCGGAGCGCGGCCGACGATACCGTCCCACGTATGTACACGCAAACCCCTCGCCATTGATGTCATCGACTAACCTTGCCTCGCGAGCGCATGCAATTATATCACTCGCCAGCAATCACTCGGAGTTGCTCGATTCGCTGCACGGCGAATTAGTGGGTGGGTTAGTAAAACTTGCGAAGATTAATTTTATTTGATAGTTATTGGCAACTCGCGATTTTTTAATTATTAGTCGCTGGGATTTGCAGAGTTACAGAAATAAGATTTGATAAATGTTCTTCTTCTTTGTGTATTCGGACGAAAGCTCCGTGCTGCCGGGCGAGCTATCGATTTTTTGCCCCGGTTGAATGGCGAGCTTTAATAAAAAGCGGGGTATGCACAGTGCGCCGGTGTTTCCCGTCGCTCTCGGCGAATTTGCGCGGTGCACGCGTTGGCCTCTCCGCGTCCGTGAATCATCGTCCCCTAACTGCGAAAGTGCGCAGTTTGCAGGTCCACCCTTCCCTCTCGCGGGTTCTCCCTCTCGTATCTTCTACGCAGCGTACAGGAAGGTCCGCCCAACCTTTGCAGCCCGGCTATGTCAATACGCACCCCAGGAAACTTTGCGGCCCGGATGCAATCGCGAACCTGCGTCGCGGATTCATGCGGGATTATGTGCTGGCCGATGCACTTGCTGGTGCAGTTGGTAGGGTGGGCCCCCTTTTTGCTGCTTGTGCGTTGCAGAGTCAGTGTAATTTGTTGATATGTTTTATATTTAAAAATATAGAATGTAGAGAAATGTTTGGTCAAGTTCGCGGGTTTATAAAATTTGCGAAATTTGCCAAATTATAATCGATTGTAGAATCATGGATTAGAAATCGTCTTTCTTTCGATTGCAAATCCTTTAAGTTTCAGCTCGCAAATAAATTAAATTCAAAAGTGTGAAATTCTTCAAAATTCAAAACTTGAACCATAAATCGTGAAAAAATAATCAAGAATTTAAACTTTTCCTGGTTGAGCCCGGCAATCGTAATTGTATACAATTGACGAAGTCCCTCAAAGTTGTACAAATCACAGCGCAGTTTACGAGTTTAACGAAATCGATTCGGAACCGGGACTACCTTGGCTGCAACTTGCTAGGCTCGAGTCCGCCCACACCCGCGAGCCACCGGGTACATATTGATTCGTCTTCCGCCATAGACAAGGTCTGACGTAGTGCGCCGGCATTAACCTTGAACTTCAACCCCGGCAGCACGATTGTCGCGAGAAGAAGGAGACCTTCGCCTCCCTCCGCCTCGATCCACCTACAATCAGGACGGATGATCGATGACTGCGGTTGAAATTGATCGAGTGGTCGCGCCAGATAAAAAAACCCGGCCGTCTCGCCGTCAAGATTCTGCGAGTCTGGTTCTCCCAAGAGAAATAGAAAAGCGCAAGGGATTCCGGAATTCAACCTTTTGTTCTTTCGTGTTTGGAGAAATTATTTTTTCTGAAAAGCATCGGTGAGAGGTATACATATATCGAAATTTAGTGTCTCATTTAAATGTGACTCGCGTCCAACACATTGGTATGTCAACGCATCCACGTAAACAATCGAAAACCCTTTTTTGTCATGCGATTTCAACGCGGAAATTAGAAGGATCCAAGGATTCTTATTAATACTTGCTATATTCGACTAGAAAGTCCATTCTCTCTCAAATCTATAATCTTCCGTCGCGGAAACGGAAAATCCATTATTTTCAAAAATAAAAATATTACTCGAAGGATTTATCGTCGCAGCGTCCGAAAATCGTTAGTAAGTCGGCCGACAGCCCAGCATAATTCGCCGGGGGGTCATTTCACGTCAACTGTCGAGGTTTATTCACACATGTTCGACGATTTTGATGAAATTGGCAGTATTTGTAGTTCGCAAAGAGCTGATTCCAACGCAAAAATCCGTTGCTCGCTAACTCAATTATTTTTTGAGTTACACGCACTCAAAGTTTGGGGTCAATTTTTTTTCAAAAATTGATATCTCCGTAAATACTGCAGATAGCCACATCGTTCGAGCGCCAAAATGAAGAGAAAGGATTGAAGTTTAATAAAAAAAATATTCCATTCAGGAACACTTGTTTGGAACTAATGCTAATGATAAAAGTTTATAACAAATGCTTGCCATTCCCACGGGCCAGCATCGATTGTGAAGAAAAAAAATCCCAGCCGTTGCTATAAGTCTCTCGCATGACCCCTCCAAAGGATTTTCAGAAACACGGCCTGGGGGCCGAGTTATAAATTTTTATTGCCGTGCGCGCCCGGTCAATCTGCCGGCGGTGCGCGCCGCGCTCGGCTGGCGCGCGGTTGCTAGACCCGGCACTCAGAATACGTACATTCAAAATGGTCATACCTGTTCAGTTGCTTACAGGATACCTGCCACAACACAATATGTGTCCACGATGGTACGTATCCGTATCCGGATTATGCGATTAGGAGCTGCCATAAAGCAATAAACATCGTTTCCTCTCTGTGTTACCCGGGCTTGGGACCGGCGACTGGCCACATTAAAAACGTGTTTTGCAGTACCCAAATGCAATTAAATTATTTCGAAATACCGACATATAAGTGAATTTTAGTTACGCGTGAGTTTAATCACTTGACCGTGTTTATTTTCTAAATTTGAATATCGCTTTATTAAGAGTGCAGATTCGTTAAGTGGTATAATCGCGTGGTGTTTTTGTGTTCCGGGTATCGATTTTACTTTAGAAAAACGGTCCTTGAGAAATTGATCAGTGATATTATATTCTTCATTAGTGCAGAAATTAAATGAAATTGTTTTAAAATGCGATGTAGCCCAATCATACAATTCACGGGGTTGACGACGTCTTTCGCGCTGTTACTTGTATCTGTTTTAGTCGGAGAATCTATCGATTGCGTGAAGTCCACGACTAGAATTAGGTTTTTATGTTTGTCAGCAATGTAGGACGCGATTAGATAGATCAAGAGCAATAGAAATTCCGATACCTGATCAAATTGAAGCAGAATCCAGTGCCGTAAATCTAGAATCATCCGATACGAATGCTGATTTGTTTAATATTCCAGCTCGCGATCTGATTGAAGCAGGACCTAGCTTCACGCAATCGATAGATTCTCCGACTAAAACAGATACAAGTAACAGCGCGAAAGACAATTCGTCGTCAACCCCGTGAATTGTATGATTGGGCTACATCGCATTTTAAAACAATTTCATTTAATTTCTGCACTAATGAAGAATATAATATCACTGATCAATTTCTCAAGGACCGTTTTTCTAAAGTAAAATCGATACCCGGAACACAAAAACATCACGCGATTATACCACTTAACGAATCTGCACTCTTAATAAAGCGATATTCAAATTTAGAAAATCAACACGGTCAAGTGATTAAACTCACGCGTAACTAAAATTCACTTATATGTCGGTATTTCGAAATAATTTAATTGCATTTGGGTCCTGCAAAACACGTTTTTAATGTGGCCAGTCGCCGGTCCCAAGCCCGGGTAACACAGAGAGGAAACGATGTTTATTGCTTTATGGCAGCTCCTAATCGCATAATTCGGATACGGATACGTACCATCGTGGACACATATTGTGTTGTGGCAGGTATCCTGTAAGCAACTGAACAGGTATGACCATTTTGAATGTACGTATTCTGAGTGCCGGGTCTAGCAACCGCGCGCCAGCCGAGCGCGGCGCGCACCGCCGGCAGATTGACCGGGCGCGCACGGCAATAAAAATTTATAACTCGGCCCCCAGGCCGTGTTTCTGAAAATCCTTTGGAGGGGTCATGCGAGAGACTTATAGCAACGGCTGGGATTTTTTTTCTTCACAATCGATGCTGGCCCGTGGGAATGGCAAGCATTTGTTATAAACTTTTATCATTAGCATTAGTTCCAAACAAGTGTTCCTGAATGGAATATTTTTTTTATTAAACTTCAATCCTTTCTCTTCATTTTGGCGCTCGAACGATGTGGCTATCTGCAGTATTTACGGAGATATCAATTTTTGAAAAAAAATTGACCCCAAACTTTGAGTGCGTGTAACTCAAAAAATAATTGAGTTAGCGAGCAACGGATTTTTGCGTTGGAATCAGCTCTTTGCGAACTACAAATACTGCCAATTTCATCAAAATCGTCGAACATGTGTGAATAAACCTCGACAGTTGACGTGAAATGACCCCGGGATGCGACAAAAGCGGATGCGCAGTGAAAACGCCCGAGGAATGGCAGACGCATCCGCATCCGACGGTGGCTGGTACGCGTGCATTTCGTGTAATTGCTCGCCTCGAATTACGTAAGTCGGCACTGGCCTCGGCCGCCCCGAGACAATTGCATTTTCTGCCTACACGCCTGGCGGTCAAGGTCGGACCTCGTAGAAGAGCGCTCGCACCAAACTATCCCTGGAATTCCGCCGTCGGGATTACCACTTTGACACGGGAATTACTCTCTTATGCTTTTCCGCACACTTACCATTTTCCACCGAACAATGTAATATTTACATATTTACCGATTTTTTAATCGCGTCTATACACTTTTATGGGATAACTATTTGTATGGGTTTTCTGTCGGAACAATCACAATGTATAAAATGTTTTGTAAGTATAGGTTTGGTCGCGAGTGTGTGACTTGCCTCGGGCTTCACTTTCAGACCTGCCTACGTGTTACACTGCGTGTTTCAAGCCTATGTGTTCATTCCGTCCTTTGTTCTCAAGCTTGCCAGCCGTGCGAACAACGCGACTCCGATGAGTCCCGCCGGATGTTGTATTAAAAGAGAAACTGAAGCGCTCGCCATGCCTGTGAACGAGCTTAATCTTTGATTTATGCTCGAATGAAACTAACACTGATTCAAAAGCTCAAAATATTAATTTTTTCCCGCACATTTCTGTTTCTCCACTTATTAATTGAGAACTGATAATAAATTAACACTTCGCTTTGAGAATGCTTTTTCTCGAAAAGTATTTTCATTAGTCTGGCGATTCCTTGGCGATTTTTTGGAGAAATTCCTGTCTCGAGCGAATTTCGGGTAATCCTCTGCGCCAGGCGCACACTTTCTCCAGAGAGCACGAATACCTAAGAAGCGTAAAATGTGGCGACAGTCATTGGTTGCGCGGCGTGTTTGATCTCGAGCCGACAGAGAATCCCCGGCCACGTATTTTCCGCGCCGGCTGATCTACGCGCGTTTTGCAAGTCTTGTGATCTTGATTTTGGAATTTCGCTGCGAGCCACTGCACTCGGTTAAGTGCGCTTTGGGGTCATTGTCATGGCAGCAAACAGTTTCATTAATCCAGGCCGGTTTCGCATTTAGATTGTGCGTTAACATACTCTCTCCATTGGACTAATCAAGTACAGGCTAGACAAAGTTCCTCAGTATTAATAAATCTTCTAACAGGAAATAAGAATACTTAACACTCCAACTGTCAAGCCTAACAATTTTTTTTAGTAAGGTATGTAGAAAGAGTAAAAACCACGCAAGTTTAATAGTCAACCTATTAAAGTTGCCCCTGGAACTTTATCGAGAAACAGGAAACTTGCGCAAAAAATGGTTAATTCCGTGTCTCCAGCGAGTAGAGACCACTAAGAATAGAAGGGAACCTCGGCACATTCTTCGTGAAAGCCAATGTTACCACGGTTCTACGCCAGAAGTTGGGAAACACCGAAATAAATCGCGGCCTTCACGGCAAGTGCGATCGAGGGTCGCGTACTTACACCGACACACATCCACTCTATGACGGAGAGCCTCGCGTACACCGAAAGAGTAATCGCCATAGCGTAGCGGCTCTCGCTTTTGCCAAGTTCAACTTCCGCTCGGGTTACAGCGAGTGAAACTTTTGGCTCGGCAGGCGCACTTCTCTCCGCGGCATAACACTGGCTTAATGGAAATCCAATCCGGCTCGGATTAACGCTCTATTTAATTCCGAGGATCCCTTTCCTCGCTGCCGGAAAAGGCAACAGGAATCCGCCGCGGAAATAGGTCGTGTCGCTGCTGTCTTTGTTTTCTTTTAGTCGATCCTCGTTTTGTAACAGTAGTGCTATTGTTGTTGATTTTATTTGTTGTATTTCATCCTTGCCTTTCGGCGTTTGAACACGTTTGCGTCAATCACACACATTTTTTCGTTTCAATCTTTAAATGTACACTTTATAAACAACGACGATGGACATTTTCGATTCTAAGTTCAGGAAGTAGATAATCGAAACTCTATCTTGATCGAATATCATAATAAACCCACGCAAAGTTGTAGAGGTCGTCTTGCAAATTTTCATACCAGCAAAACTACTCTCTCCGTCTCGACTAAATTCTAGCCAGCGTTTCGCCCTTGATTCCGTCCCCGACGAGAACAATCGCGTTTGCTCGACGTAGCTCCGCGTTCCACCTCGCGGGCAGAGTTTTCGAGGACGTGGAAGAGGAGGGCTCGCTCGAGAGAGTCCCAAATCGGTCCAACTCCTGCCAGTGAATTTTCCCCTGCAACCAGTCCCGCGACTTGATCTAGGATTTTTTCGTTTATAGAACGATTAAGTGACCCACTTTCCCACGCATCGACCAAAGAAGTAAAGAGTGCAGTGAACCCGACGAGATCCCAAGCGAAAGAGCTCGCGCCCGGGGAAGTTGGGGCGACTAGTGTTGGTGATTTTCCCTCGAAATGACGCGGCGGCAGCATCACCAGCGTCATCCAGATCAAGCGACCTTCGGTTGAGAGAAAGAGCGACCGCCAGTTTCCTGAAGTGAGAGGGTCGCGGTAAAAGGGAGCAAAAGTGACGAGTGAACTTGGAAAGGCCAGGATTGGCAAGATGATGAAGAAGGAGAAGCCGATGATGTCGGTGACGGCGATCATTCAGGGCACTCAAGCTCGCCAGTGGGCGAGGGACAACACATGTACGTATTCTACTGGGCATTCGCCTAAAGCAATATTCCCCCGATTCGTTCTATATCTTGCCTTAATAACTTCTGACCCGACAGTCAACCTCACTGGAGGTTTATATTTATTAAAATTTGTCGCGGCAATTCCCTCTTAATTTGCCGTGATTTTCCGCTTACTTGGACTCTTATTTAATGTCGGGAAGAAACACGCCGGAGGACTTACGCGAGATTTACCGTGAAAATGGTTCTTCTTGTGAGATTAACTGCTGCACGCTCGGCTAAATCCATTCGCAGAAACCGGTGCTTTGTTAGTCCTAATGAATTGAAAAATTAAGAATCGTTTTCGGGAAATTTAACGTCTAAATTGAGAAGTTTTATACATTTGTACTAGCGCGATTATTTAAGAAGTAAAACTTGGACTCGAGTACTAGATGCTTCCAACATTTGCCTAGTTTTTCTCTCATATTCCATTAACCTATTCGCTTCAGCCGGGCTTCCCCTATGTAGGAGTAGCACCAGGCTGCATTAATTAGCCGCGCGGCGATAAAGCCGGGCACTAATTAAATCCAGCACGGCTGCCATTACAAACGTATCCGGTGGTTGTATCAGGAGGTCGGCCAGCCGGCAGGTATCTAAATGGGCGAGCGCCGGTTATAGCGACGTGCAAATGACAATTAGCGTCGGAGCGCTAGACGCTCTATTAGCACGCTTCCCAAGGTCCCCCTTTATCTGCGCTCGCTCAAACTTTCTCAGATGTCCAAGCTATTCTCGGCCTCGGCACTCACTCCCGCCAGGATTATGAATAAGATTTACATTTATAGTCGACTCTGATTGAAGACTCTCCAGAGTGCTCTGCCTCGTAAAGGTCGGTTTATATCTGCAGACGATGAACGTGCCAGACGCGCATTCCCCCGCGGATGCGACACACCGACTCGTCGTTAACCCTTTCTGTTCCGGCATTTTTATTGATTCCGCACTGTTGCCTTTTTTTGTGTCTGCGAGGTGGGCGCAGTCATTTTCGAGGAAATTAAAAATGATTGCGGTGCTGGTTTGTGTCGTTGAAGAAATAAGTTTTTATTAGTGCATGAAGTAGAGTGGACAAAACCGGAGTATGAGTCTTACTTCTTTTGTTCTGCCATTTTGCCACATTGTAGAAAATAACATATTTGAAAAACATATCAAAACATATTTGAGGTCGAATAAGATTTCTCAAAGACTGAATTTCATCTAATTACACTCAGATTAAAACTAAATTTCATTTGACAACAACTAAATCCCATATTACAACTAATTTCCATTTTAGCTTCTCCTAGAACTCAGAGAGTTAAGGCATGTTATTTTGCCGCATTCTTACTTAATTCAACGTACCTATCATATTCACATTGTATTCATAAGCACAATAGGGACTTCCAAGCCCGCCGCATCACACGTTTCTAGACGTAAACGGACCTTTACTCGTAGCAATGCGCTCACCCCGTAACCACCGGTGCCTCCTGGTATTTATGTGCACGCGGCGGCGCGGCGGCTGCGGCCTTGAGTCGACTCCTAGTTATGTAATTACAATTACACTCGAGCTGCCATTACGGGTATACCTTATTCGCCTTATCGCTCGCCGCTGCCCGGCAGGCCGCTCGCGGCAGAAATGAATTCGCCCGTTCTCGGGTTTACTGTCTCCGACGTATTCGGTCGCACTATTTTCTGCGATCGACGCGGTGCTCGGCGAAATTGAAACGTGCCGTTGCAATTGCTATCGGTGCGAATGGCTCCGGCGCGCCTGGAATTCGCGTTGGAATTGTGCGAGACTTATTATAATGGCAAAACTCTCGGTTGTCAAGGTTTTCTCGATTTTGTGATTTCCTAGGACTTTTCAGAGAATGTAATAGAAAACAATTATTTTAATGAGGGTTGAAGATTAAATTTTATTTTTTCTAAAATAGACAACTTCCCGGATAGTTTTGGTGATTAACTACTTAATCTAAGACCTTCTTTACATTATTGAATTGCTTTTTATTGATTTGAGTTTATTGAATTGCTTAAAAAGTTATTGCAATTTTCCATGTAGGAATTTGTCTCTATCTATGAGAAAAAAAACATATTAATATTTTGGTCAACTTAATACCTCACTTATGTAAATCAGGCTAAAAAAGGGGTTGCAAATCATCAACGGTACCTTCGGAACAATTAAAGAACCCAACCCCACAACAAACTGAAAGCCGAGCGACCTTCATTCTGCGATCCAAACTTTGGTGCGTCAGAGGCTGCGTTTGCGAGTGCACAGGAAATTCTGAGGCCGCAAGGGCTGGGGCTGGTATTTAGATCAAGGGCAGAAAGGGAGTAGCACGTGCGCACTGTGCATAGATGGGAAGGAAGGCTTGCATAGGGTGAAGGTCGGCTGGCGAGTGGTGTGAATGGTGCAATTTGCCTTTGGCGCGCATGCGCGGGTTGGTTGTGTGCTTGCGTTATCAGTCGGTGGCTTTAAAGCAGGGCCTTAAAGCACTCGCTGTTTGGAAGGTCACTCCAGTGCGCCTTGTTATCTACGCTCCTGCCACGATTTACCGGCCTTTTCAAGCCTTATCTGCCGCCCCTATTGCGCCGCAACGCGTCGCGTTACGGATCTGCCGTGTTAGTACGCCTTTCCTTACTCTCGTTACGCTAATTATCCTCGTAATTTACTGGGGTTGATTGTTGTCGGACTATGAATCTGTTGGGAGCTCGACATTTGCAGTACCGCGTTTGCAGGGAAATTGAGGAGCCTGGGTTTGTTTGACACATTCCACTGAATTTAGTGTCAAACTTTCACTTTATATTGTTATCATTATTTTAATCAAACTTTTGATTCAGCCTTTGAACTATTGAGATTGTGGAGAGTCTTAGTTTTAGTACTAAAACTGTACAGTTAAACTTTTAAAAAACGAGATTTCGGGAAATCCTGATATTACTTGTTTATTGTTTCACATTTTTAAAATTGTTGACGATAGAAGCGCGTTCCAGATGAAAAGCTTATTTTCGCTGAAGGGGCAAGTATCCCGATAAGTAAAAGCGATTCCATGCAGCACGTTGAATAATACCAGCATCGCTAATACCAAGGCAAACCTGGCCAACTCATCGGCCTGCGAACCGATAACATGAACTTACCGTCAGTGCGTATGCCGATCCTCCGCGCAACGAACAGCAACTAAACTCTGCCGCATACCAGCTGCCATTATCAATACCCATTTTAACTTCAACTTTGGCATTACGTAAACGCGCGCGGAGGTTGTTAACTTTGGGCGCTCGCCTATAAATTCTTCGCGCGGCATTTCACGTTCGCGCACGCTTGCACGTCAATGTTCTTTGAGTCAAAGCGAAGATATTTTCGTGCCGCTTGCAGCCGCTGCTCAACCGAATTGTACATTTCGGCGGCGAGGTACGACGTAAAACTCGAGAATATTAATAATCGCAGTGTCATGACGTGCAGCTGCTACCGGAAGCGACTGGTACAGTTAGATTATTAATTAACGGTGGCTAAGTGAACTGTCATTCTTGCGTAATAAGTGCTGCGTAACGAACTTGGTTTTTGTTTCATTCCACTGGAGTTACATTCGCGTGTCTTAATGACGTGTCAATAATTAACCGTGCCTGTTCTTCCTTGATTGAGTTAATCCAGTTGTAACGTCTGCGAGAAAAGGTAAATAGAATAATTAAATCGCCAAATTGTAATTGCGATGATTAACGACAGAAACTTCGATTGTGGATTCTTAATTATTTGGAATGTTAATATAAACTTTAACAATGTGAATATTTATTTTTATCATTTTTATTCATTTAAATATATGTACGTTTGCCAAACGATTCTGTTAGTTTCTCCGCTTTGTTTACATAGCCATTTCTAACAGAATCGTTTGAGCAGGCTGCACACCGCTTGAGATATGTGCAGACTTGATACTATCGCGGTCACTGGTGTGTGTGAATTGTAAATGAACGTTTATCCACCCTTCCGCCTGCTTTCGTGATTTCGCCAACTCGATTTGCCTAGCCTAGACCCTGGCTTTAACTGTCTTCTCGCCCGCGTCCACTCGCGCATCGACGAGTCTGCATGTATGTATAAACTCATATGTGCATGTATGCATATGCAATGCACGCGATAAGCGGCATTGTGTCGTACTCCAACATTCTACAGGGCGTCACAAACGTTCTCGTGTCAGTGTTTTGTTTATACGGATTTTGTCGAATTTAAATGAACCCATTAACATTATCGATGTATTAACATGTATTGACACTAGTAACATTCTTGATATGGTAATCGGTTGAATAATATGGTGATTAGCCGCAGGGATAAATGTCATGCACGCTTCAGAGGTGTCTTTATATTAGATTAGCAGGCTCAATGTCCTAGTTTGGCATTCTGTGTTGATTAATTAAACTTGAGTGTTAATAGATTACTATTGATTATTAGGATTTCATTTTATAGTTAAAGTAATTGGGGATTGGAAAATTTCTAATGAAATATGGAACATGACTACAGAAATTAATCAATCCAAATTAGACGGAACACAATTTCCAATAAATTAAAAAAAAGGTTGAACACCTTGTAGATTTCAACTAAAAAGGAATTAGATTCCCACAAATATCCTTTTAGTTCTAGTATGTACCTAGTAAATGAGAAAATAGTGTTGATCTAGTTGAGCAAATCACAATAGCATGTAAAACACGGCGGGGACGACTGAAATGAAAGTGGCTGTAGAGTGAGCGAGTGCCGGGTCCTCGGTACTGGATCAACTAATCCTAACGCGGGTGTACGCCGCGCAACCTTGGCACCGATGTGACGCAGCCGTGAAGTGCAGCATGCTCTAGTGTGCGGGCTTCCACGACACGTGTGCGAATCATAGCTCGTGTTAGATTAGGTTTATGCACCTTCCTCTAGAGTCGCATGTGCCTGCGTGGGCGCAGCCACTTGCGCAACTCGCACTTGCACACTTACATGCGCCCATCATCACACGTTCATGCCCATAAATACATGGACATGTGTTAAACGTGTTGGTGTGAGGTACCCTGGTCGGTGAAAGTGTTCGAGGAAAATCCTCGGCGAAAGTGAATCCGCGGATTTAGTTTCGACTCGTCTCATTTGATGTGAAATTTGAAATAGAACACTTTTATTTTAGAAGACTTGTAAATGAAACTTTAAATGGAAGTGGACTGTGACTGAATCTGTGAACTAATATAGGAGGAGAGTAGATCCGCCCTTCGCCGATTGAATTAATAATAGACTTATTTTGAGATGATTATTTCGGGAGGACTGCGACGAGCTAATACTGCAAATTGAACTGGGGTTCAATAGGAGTGACATACTTGGAAAGTAGGTAACGCCGCTGCTCCGTCGAGAGACATTTATTCAGTCTCCAAGGCTCGTTAACTATGAGTTTACAAGGATGCACTTAATTCTAGTTAGATAAGGCGATTAGCGAGTGAGCGGCAATTGAATCGCTTCGAACACTAACTGGCGATGTCTCCTTAACTCCCCTGAACGGAGAACTTACGATTGAAGTGTTGCAAGTCCAATTATCTGTATTATCTGTTGTACAATTCGGAAAAATACTTACAATAATATTAATACAAATAGCAAAGTCAAATTGAAATATCCAAGTATAGAAAAATACACCGTTCTTTTGAACAGATTATTAATTTTTACTAAGAACAATTCGTGCGAATTTGCTCGACGAAATAAACTTTCATTGTCATACAATATTTTTTTAAAAAAAGCATTAATTGAGTATATTCTTGAATGGTAAGTTGGTGAACGGCAACATGCAGTACACCCACCGCATTGACACTAACAAAGCCTCTGATTCAAGTGGCATTCCCACATAAACACACACTACCAATTACGGGAAGCACCGACAGTAGTTTTGTTACATAAGTAATTAACACGATCGACAGAAGTGCGCCGAGTAAAATGGGAACGCTGTTCCTTTCGGCACAGATAGATAAGGTTGCGCCGGGATGTGCACCGCAGACACTATCTTCATCGTGCAGTGAGGCCACTTTCTGCATGATTCACCTACGCCCGCCTAGCGGAAGCTCAATCTCGTAACGCCATTCTATTTATACTCCGGAAGCCGAGATCGCATTGTGCACTGACAGGATAGTGCGCCGTGCACTTGGCCAAGAGCTGTGAAGGGCCCCATTCATGTTCGGAACTGCATCGATCATTTCAACAAATATATTTCTCGTATTATTAAAAGGAGAGATTTTCTTTTCTTTGGCGAATTATTTGAATTTTTAAGAAGTTTCAGAACAATAATTATACGCTCAGTTTGATAATATAATTTATTAAATGTGACACTTGGTATTTATTGTTGATACTTTTTCCGTAATGAAACAATTTTTGTGTATTTGTTTTCTTAAAAAGTTTAATTCTATGCCTTTTTGTTGGTTGACACGCTAACCCGTTTCTAAGTCATCCAAACATTTAAAAAATAATTTATTCTTTTGTATGTAGGTGCACTTTGAACTTATCGCTTAAACTAAAACGAAGGAATGTTTGATGTCATTGAGAAAGCGAGGGCAGTTTAAAGTTAAATTTCGGCCGAGTGTTTATAAAAACTGTGCCTGCATGCGGCAACTACGGCCACCATGAACTAGCGTGCAAAGTGCAAAGTGGGTTATCCAAACGGCTGACTAACGCCGGCTCCTAGATTCCCGCACGCACCCGATGAGAAACAGAGAGCGAGAGCGAGTCGATCGAGCGGAGCGCGCACTCTTTTTGCTAGGAGCGCGTGGCCGTGCGATGCACGCTTGCACTCAGCGATGCACGCGCACGTACTGCGTCGATCAGCGAGCGCACGCTCTTATTGCGACGACTTCTTCCGCAGGATCACGTTTTGCGCGCTGACACGTGCGGAAGAGGCAGCGTCAGCCGAAGCATACCGGATCAGAGGAGAACCCTGCAAAGGAGCTGGAATTATCTGATGATGACTCGCGGCGCGGAGAATGCGCGGCGATCGCTCGTGCGAGTTTTCGTGCTGAGTGTATCCGGATTATGAAGAATTCAGGATAGTGGGGAAAACTTGGAAAACACTCTTAATAAATGGTAGATTTCTTCAAAATTGTTCGAATGCTTAATATTACGTGTTTTGAAACTAGCATTCTGCAAAATTGTTATGGTTTCATTCAGAAAATTGGGAAAATGTAGTCGCTCGGACCAATGATGGTCTTTCGGCCATTAATTCTTTGTCAAATGATTTTGAAATATTGAATTGTGAGGAACTGAAGCGAGTTGAAAAGTCGAAGAAATCCAAAAGATATGAAAGTGTACTTTACATCTTTAAAAGTTTTTCGATTTCAAAAACTCTCCCAACTTCGTTGAGTCTGTCATAATTCAATACTCTCAATGCGCAAAGGCCACGACTGCACCGCGACAATGAAATTTCGCCAATTTCCAGAGGAAACTCCGGAAATAAATAAAATCCGCGCTTCAGACAGTTAATGGTTTTATTTCCAACTGGTCTGGAAGAGTGGGTCGCAATTGGCCAGCATATCGTGCCATTTGTCTCCGGGGACTCTATCTTGTCTCTATCTTCGCCAGCGGCAGACATCCGTTTGTCGGGCGCAGCTCGATGTTATCGAGCATCAAATCGTGTGGTGTATAATATGCACAGCGACCTTTCCAGCAGTGAGAGGATGATAGAAAAGACCGACTCACGTCGACGACCACTCGAGGATGAAGGTGAATTCGACTTGGTGCTTATGCACCTTGTCGATATAAAAGTCCGGTCTCACGACTTGAGCTTTTTTGCACTAATTAATAACATTGATGCATCGGGAGACTATATTTTGCATATAGAATCGATATTCTTCAGCGAGCGCAAGGTATGGTTTGCACTCTGAGAGGAGTAATACTGATTATAGTCACTTACACGCACACCTGTAATCTGAGTCTCATAGTCGATAAATTGTAACCTTAGATTTATAAACCGCATTATTCTTCCAATACCAACAGACACTGGCTCATTTGTTTCCGATATGAAATACTAAACTCAAGCACGAAAATCTTAGTGCGTAATATAGCAGTTTTATTATCAAAATCATCATAAATTCCTAAAATCATATCAACATGACATTAAGAAGTAAAAAAACAATATAAAACCCATCATATTGACGGGCTTGGAAGCTCTCCTATAAACACGTTAATTATTACTGAATTCTACTTAAATGTTATGCCAATTATGCTTTACCTTATCTTCAAGTTATTTCATTTGATCAAAAGCCAACACAAACTCCGTCATTCGAGTAGACCTAGTAATTTCAGTGTCAGTGATTGAACCAGAACTCTTCTTGACCAAGCCGCCTTGTAACAATGGGCCTTCTTACCTCCGAACGAGCGGCGGCGAGTGTCGTTGCGTAAGTTAGTTGAGGCTCGTTGACTAAGTTCGTTAGGATCGAACGGCGCTGGTGCGGAGGCGAGAGAGCTAGAGGAAGAGACGAGGAAGGAAGCAGGCTTGCTTGGCTCTCCTCTCTCTAGCGGCATTGCCTCGTGCGGCGCACGTGAGAGAGGAACTTGCAAGTTGCAAGAGAGAGCGGACGGCCTGCCAGGTAGACCTTGAGGCTGACATTCGTTCCGCCGGTATTTTTGCGGCTCGATTTCATCGCGCGAGATCGTTACTGAAATGGCGATACGCTCGTTCGCGCCGCAATGGCGCCGGTGGGAACGGCCTTCCACGCTGAATTCGATAGGTCGAACTATTACACGCTCGGTGCCATTTCATCCGAATTCGAGCTGGTCAGTTTACTCCTTTCAGGTCTGCTTTTCTCTGTCAGAAACCAGAATCAGAGTAAAAGTCAAACTCTTGCGCAGCTTTTTTTAATTTTCAGCGGTACAGGAATTAACGATTTCATTTAAAGTGCACAGAAATCCATATTAACACGAGCAAGTTTTAATTAAATAATAGAACTGTTCCTATAAAATACAACTTCGAAATATCACTATAGAAATCAAGATCCAAGTAAAAGCTTCGTGCGAGGAGGAAAATCGTGAACTTGTTACAAGATTGCTAAAACGTTCTGAATTATACATGTAAACTCAACATCAAAATTAATACAAACATGTAAATATATGCATGTATGCGGCGACGTAAACCTCAAGGAGGTCGTCTAAGTCCAGTACACTTCCAAAGCGTCTTCAAAAAGAACCATACGAATAAGAATACTTCATAAAACAGCATATGCGCTTTCAAACTACTCGGCGTCGTGACTCTACCGAGTCTCCTGATAGAACCAGCCGATAAATACTAGCGAGTCAATAAATGCCAGTCCACTGTGGCCAGTCCGTCTGATTAACGTTAAACTATCAGGAAGTTGCCAGCAGGCGATGTAAATAAATTTCTGCCGCTCGAGCAGCAACGATTTATTTACATGGCGAGCACGGTGCGGGCGAGACACGCCTCGTTACACCTGCACCAGCCTGCCATCCACGCAGGCGTCTACGGGCAGGAGAGAAGCAGGGCCTCCCCGCAGTGTGTAACAGTCCGCAGCGGCTTGGAATCACGAACCCCTGACCTTCCCCGTGATATTCACGTACAAGGCCAGCCGAGAGCGCTGTGCGTTCCTATTCCCACCACACATGAGCACTGAACCGCCGCCTTCGACTTCATAATTCAGCATCGACTTAGCTTTCACCCTTGCACTGCGTAATTCATTCATTTTTTATGTTACTTTAAAAATGCTAAAATCATTGAATTTCGGGTGAAAGCAAAATGATCTTTCGCTTTTATTTTACTGTTTTCATCATATTCATTGATTGCTTAAGAGCTTACAAGATCCGTGTATAATTAAATTAAAATGGCTACATTATTTATAAGTATCCCAACACACAACGGCGCAAACAACATCAATAATGATTAAAAGGCAAGTGCATCACCCTGAACCTAATATGTATAGTACACAGATTCTACACTGATTCAGAGGCACTCGCTCTGCACTTGCACTTGTACGCCCACGAGCGCTCGGCGTACGTCCACCTGGGCTGAAATCGCAACCCCCTGACCTTCTCCCGGTGACCCGGGTACCAAGTTGCCCTGCACGTGCCAACCTATAAAAGTATGCCTGCATATAGATCAACTCCCCACCCGCATTGCCCCTTCTTGTCCTTCTCTTCCTCTGGTCTACCTCGTCGCAGCTTTCAGGGCCGTGCGATGCGACCTGCTTGCCACGCCACGTGCTACATCGATCGCACGCCGCCTGCATTCTTCCTTTTTGTTCCTGTTTTACTGGTCTCCTTTCTCGGTTCCACGAGGGAACAACTGAATTGGAAGTTTCTGTGACCTGGAGATTGAGTGATGCATTATTTTGACTTGATGTTATCGATTTATTGAGTAATCATTTGTTAATATTATGTGTACTTAGTAAAAATAAAAGGTTACGAAGATCTGAAATGATTGTCGTTTTTGTAAGGGGAATTTGGTTAGATTGTTGGTGGATTGGTATTTTATAATATTAGATTAATTAGCACTTTGGGTGTCATGGCAGAGTAATTCCATTATATTTGTTAATTTATTAGATTAGTGTTTTATAACGTTTGTTTGAATAAATACGAAAATCGACCGATCAAAATCTTAATTACATCATTTGTAATGTTAAAATAAATTTTTTCAATTCGACGACAAACTGGATAAAATTCGAGTTTTAGCAAATGTATTAATAAAACAGCAGACTATAGTATTAGCATTGTATATAACACAATGTCTTGTCCGACATGTTTGCTATTCTTCCCTAGCCAAAGCCCGGCGCGGATTAGATATGAAATACCTGTTTTCCCCAAGATAGTACGAGAAAGGTCGGCAAACAAATGATAGCCGGTGTATGTTTGCCGAGTAAAGCGACTCCGCAGTCGAGTTTCTCGGGCGGCGCGGCGTTGGCTCTCGAAGGAGGCATTTCTGGATTTGGTCCAGCCGGCAGTGGCTGGGAATCCCCGGCAGCTGCATTATGTCGGCTTTGCCTGTTTAATTGATCCAGTCGATGCCCCTTCATTAGCGAGCTGCTCCCCCGGGCGAAGGAGAGGCCGAGTGACTCACAGTTCACAATGCCGGCGTGCGACGACGCTCGCGCCGTGCAAATATTGACGCCTGGCCAGCCGGCGACTCCTCCTTTTCTTTTTTTTTACGAAGGGTAACAGACGCCGCGCTCGCCTCGGTGACATTGATCCCGCGGCAGTCGACGCCGCAAAAATCATTGGACGCGTTTTGATGATGGAGAACATGTGTGGAGTGTCGGAAGTTTTACGGTCCAGCGATAAATCTACTTTCAAAGAAATTAAAGGAAGATTGAATAACTTTTTGTTGCTTCGTGTCTCCGGCTGGTTCGGAAACTACAAACCAAAATGAAAGAAACTGTTTTCTTCATTTCTTTGTGTTCTTCGTTTTGTGATTCCCCATTTTGGAACAATTTGAAACAATAATAGAACAATCTAAAAGATCTACAAACTAGAAATAGAGAAACAGAGAAACACTCTGCTTCGTTTCTGCTTGTATTTGGTTTTAGCGGTTGGAGCGCCTGGAATTTTTAACAAGTTTTTGTTAAAACCCCTCTTTTGAGAAACAGAAACTTCCTCGTTGTTGATCGAGCGAGGACAAAACCTAACGAAAGCACGCAGAAAAATGAATTATTCGTGCGTCGTGACCGACATACCCACGTTCCTCGGCGCACTCTGTTTCAGTAAAATTGACGTTGCGAGACGCCTTTAACATAAGAGACATTTATGCATGCGTGTGCTGCAGCGTGCGCGCGCGATTCACGTGCACCATCCGTATTCAGTCGCTCCAGATGCATGTTACTTTGACTTTCATTGGCAGCCGAGGGTACGCGCCACGTAACCACGCACACCTCCACCGTGTCCACATATGTGTTCAATTCTAAAGTTGTTTAACCGTCCGCCGACCAAGTCGGGTCTCTTTTGACATCGTATTTCTTTTTTTATTTCATATTTATTTTATTTTTATTTCGTATTTATTTTATATTTGAAAATTATACATATCATTTTCATCCTAACTGATTGATAACATCATTATCAAAGAAACAACTTCAGAAAAAATGAAGATGGATTTATTTATACAAAAAATATTAGATTTGTTATTTTTATTATAAATGCACCTGTATGTACATGAATTCTGTCATGGTTTTGTTCACATGGCCATTTCGAAGAGAATCGTATGAGCAGGCTGCACTTGGTGTTTTTCCTGTATTTTCTCGTAGTCGTGGTGTGACAGCAAGAGGTGATCGAGCAATACGGGTAATGAGGGTATTCCGAGGCCTCCTCTCATAAAGCAACGCTGGCATTAAAAATAACCTATCTCCGGCCTTCGTGAATACTTAATGGAAGCCGCGCTATTTCAATGCTCGCCGACAAAAAGCACGCGACGCTGATGGTTAAAATCTGTCTAATCTGCAGCGACAAACAGTTTCTGGTGACGTTTTAGGAGATACAATGTATTGATTGCTGCTTCTGCTTCTTTATATTTTATTGTCGTTACTCTAACAATTATAAAAACAAGTCGATTTTTCATCTTTCTGGTTTCTTATCTGCACTCTTGTCGGCTCCACATTAACACTCGGACTTTTCTCGATTAATACACATTACATTTTTTTCCACCGCTGGACGCAATTTCCTCGCCGCCCAGCAGCTAAGCGGACAGTTTGCTCCATAAATAATGGGTGGCTGTCGGTGGAAAGACGCTTAACGCCTCGTTATAAATTACACGCCGCTTGCATTCCCACCGGCTGACGGCGTCATTGTCATCCTCGGAGGAGTGGCGATGAATAATCCATTCATCCTTTGCAGCCGCGTAGTTCGCGTGATCCGAGAAACGCCCGGCTTTGTATTGGCGAGCGAGCGCGGGAGAAGACACGGGGCAAGCGCGAGTCTCTTATCTGCGACTCGTTTCCTCGTGTCCTTAGGAGTCCGATATTAGCACGCGGCACGAGAACCCGCGCCTTAAAAGCACGGGCTACGCCTTGGTCAATTCTTTTAATGGAAACACTGTGCTCGGAAGACCAATTATTTTCACGTCATTTTTTAATTATTGTTCATTGCAACATCAACTGAATTTGACTTTTAGTGATAACAGTGATAATTTCAACTTTAACTTTAACTTTAACTTTTTATTTAACTTTATTTTGCAGTCGCAGAAATGAAGTTGCGATTTTTGACTTTGCCTCATCAAGTAGAATCTTACCAAGTCTTCCAATATTAATTACGCTACGTTAAAGCGAATTCAAGCTAATTCAGTACCACATAACTCAGGCATCCAAAAAAATGCCTTGATGACACTAGTCACTTTGTTCGACTGCAGAGTCCTTCGGGCTCGAAAATCCCTGCGAAAATGTGTTCACGCGGAACTTGGTCGCAGTTAATCACGGGTTTGGAGTGCGCGCCGCGGCGCACCGTTGACGCGGCCGATAAATGAGAGAAAATCCAGCGGGCGAGCGCGCGGAGGCCTCAGTGAATCACCCGGCAGGTTTCCTCGCCGAGATAAATCACCGGCGCACTGGCTGCGGAGTCATTAATCCGACGGGAGTTTTTTTCGGGGGTTCAAGGACTAAGTCGCCGTGCAGCGGCGGCCGCGCTCAACTATTTTCGTACATTCGCGCTGCACTCCGACACGCAGAGCAATGCGGAGTTTCTCCCGCTGGCGTGGGAAGTCGTGCGTGTGACGGTGGCTGGATGTGTGGGGGCGACCGGCATCCGCTCGCAGCTGCAGGAAACTGTTAAGCCGGGTCCTCTCGCTGCAGTAACAACTGAGACTCCTTTTTTTAGTGTTTCTGGGGGATTTTTGTTTGTAGTTTTACGGGCAAGTTTAAAGGTAGCATCGAAAAGTTCACTCGATTTTTTTCGGTGAATTTATGAATATTTTTGTGATTGTGTTTTTTGTCTCGAAAAGTAACCTTTGGTTTCATTCTACTGATTTTGTCACAAAGTTCGTACATCGAAAATTGTAACAACAAATTACAAAGTATCGGGTAACGCGAAAACATTCCGCAACGCGGAGCAAGAAAAACTTGGTCTCGATCCTCGAGCGAGGACGCAGCTTTAAAAAGCTCCGGTGCACGAAGCTCCGCCGGTTCCTCTTTCTTGCCGCGGTCGTCGGCTGACTTTCCTCGAGTTTGCGGAGCCGGCGGCGGCTCGTCAGCACGGAAATCGTTAGTGGCGCAGTCTTTTTACTTGTTCGCCGGCTTCTTGCCGGTCTGCCCGATTCAGGCCGATCTCCGCGCCTCGAGCTTGTTGCTGATCGACGTGTCCGCCCTAAGACTCATGAATAAATCCGTCCTATTCATGCGCCGGCCCCGCAACACCGAATTCGTGCGGCCCAGTCTTTCACTTTGCTTGGGATTACGCGCCGCCGATCATGCATCATGCAGCTTGTTGCAATTTCGGAAAACAAATATTGACTCAGCCCGGCGCTGATCGATGCAGTTCCATCGAGCGTATCGGCGCCGGCGGCCGCACGCGTGCTCGTCAAATCTGTTCGCGTTCTTTTTTTTTATTGTTTTCTATGCGGTTGGGAAAATAACGGATTTGTTGATTTTGTTTTCGGTTGGTGCGACGAATTTCGGATTTTATATTTACTGGAATTCGTCAACTTAATTACAGGTTGAGAAACTGTTTTATTAAAATAAGAGTGTAAATACAATAACCGATAAACCTTGACTAATATAAAAAGAAAACACTGGAAAGACAAAGTACAAAAGCAACAGATAATTCATCTTCTTGTTACGTAAATACAGCCTTGAAAACAAAATAACATAACATTATTCACATCTCCGTTCAAGGCAGTGGTTTTTATTACAAGCGGACCCTAGCGAGCGGCACACAATTCTTCGCAACAGTTTACCACCTTTGCAATTTAAGATTACAAGAGTCCCGCACGCTGTAGATTTGTGTGGAGGGTTGTTATTTCGGAGCTTAGGTCGAAATCGTTAAACCCGCCAGCGCGCAGCCCCAACAGACACGCGTGCGCTCGAAACACGCCGGGCGCGTTCACGCAGCGTGAATTCCGGCGGCTTCCATCATAAGAGAGCGCGTGCACGCGCGCGCATGTATTTATTGCGGTCGTTCGGCAATTTACGGCCGATTGGTTGAACAAAGCTGGGGATTTATAGGGAATTTACGGTGTCTCTGGCGGTGCGCGCGCGTCGTCATCGGGGATGCGCCCGAGGCGCGCACCATCTCCGCGGCGAGACTCGGCCCGGGAAACTGGTTTTCAGTTTCGGAAGAGCGCTGAAATTGTCAGACGGTGACGTCAGGCCTGGTAAAACGGCGCGCGCGGTGTCCGCGCTCTGCCATAATGATCGCTGGAAAGTCATTGCGATTCGCCCCGCGCCGATCATTATCCCATCGTCAGGGCGAGCGGACCTCGCGCGTCTCTCTATCTGCCACCCTTTGAGATCCGATGCCGCCACCCGCTTTTATCTCCGCTCTACTCCTCCGGGTGTTCTATGCACCGAACTTTCGTCGCGGTTAACTTTGCCTTCGGAAATTTCGAGTAAAGTAAGGTAGGATTAAATTGTGAAGACGAGATTTAATAGATGAAAACTGGCTTTTTGGATGCAACGACCTTCTTCCCCGATGCTTACTATTATAGTCATATACTTATTTATAAGTGTATCATATTGCTTATTATGGTTAATATTGCTATATTACATATTGCTTATTATGGTTAAACATTCACTTTGCCAAAATACTAAATCCTAGTCTTTCCGTTTCCATGTTTTGTATTCATTTACTGATACATAATTATTAAAGAAGCAAAAATACAATAAATATTTCGCCCGGACTTGCGATACTTCATCGAACTTCGCGTGCATCACTGGCGAATAGTCCGTAATCGCCTTTGTCTCCGGTTTCCAGTTTCGAGATAGCCGCCAGGACGAGTGCGGCTTGCGAGTTAAGGAACGAGAGCCACGAAAAGCTCGGGCGTGTTATGCTGGGAAGCACTTAACGTCCCATAAAACGCACTCAATGTCACATAAACCTTGCGCGGCTGCCCTCGCTCCGGCGTGATTTCTTGGTCGAGTTCGTTATGCCACTGACAATGAGAACGGCGCGCGCCTGTTTAAATTAAAGCGAGAGGAGAGAGTGTTGGCTCGCACGCAGTACATTCTCGCCTTCACTCGCGGTAAACTTGCGCGGGAAGTCTCGCGAGAGGTAATAATCATCAGGGAGAAACATTTATTCGCATATTAGGAGAAATTATGCATTTGAAATTGATTGGGTTGAGCAAGACGAGATGTTTTCATTAAAAACATTTTAATCATTACATTTCAGTAGTAAATTAAAATTTGAATTCAATAAAATGTTGTCAAATCAAACATTTTAACTTTAACGATTTAAAAATTACAAAATCTAAAATTCCAGGAGGATTGGACTCAACTGAACCAATCATACATTAACACAATTAAACCCCAACACCCAAAACAGTTCCCTTCATCAACAATGAAGCAAACCTTTCACACAATGACAAATCGACACAAAACGTCACGGATCCGACAGGGGTTCAAATCAACCGTCAACATTATCAGCAGAGCACCTAAAATTAGCGGCGTCTGGGAAATTCTGCATTACTCATTTGCAGCGCGTTGGCTGCTCTTTCAATGTCGTGCGGGAGAAATGCATCAAAGAGCAGCACCGAAATAGCCGTCGGTCGGCTTTTTTGCGCCAGCCAGCCGGCACCTTCGCGGCAGCCGATTTTTGTTGTCGCCGGAGTATCAGCGCGGCTAATGGACAACGATGACAGCGGCGCCCTGCGTTATCGCTTTCCGCAGGACGTTCCACTCGCTTTCAGTGTCTCTCGAAGGCTTTCAATGAATAAGCGAGCGAGACGAATGCCGTGGAAATGCGACACGCGCGCCCCACAAAAGAAAGCTGTGCGCCCGGGAAAGCTTTTAATGCATCGGCCTAATGGACACGAGTCGCTTGCAAAGAGTCGAACAGCCGTCGAGAGCTTCAGACTTATCATGAATGACTCGCTCACAAGCACGCGCGCGTATATGTATAGGTGGCTGCAATTTGTAATTAGCTGGGCATACGCTCATTCACACGTGTTACACGCTCGCTGCTCTTTCTTGCAGATAACATCTCGCGCGGTAGGAGTCCTCTAATCGTGATTGCAATGTCTGAATCTTGGACAGCAACGTGCAGGAGTGATTCAATTGCTCGTGACTTGGTATTCCACTTTTTGCCAGATATAGGCATATTATATTTTTTTAATTATTGTTTATTTTTATCTTGAATACATATGGTTGTTGATGACTTTTATTGGTTACTAGATAATTTATAATCAGTCTGTAAACAGCGCAGTAAATCACTTATCTAACAATGCCGTCCGTTAAATGAATCTAGTACATGAATTTGAAACCTTCAAACTTGGCAATTTACCCAAAGCAGAATATAAACCGAGCCAACTTCGAATTCGTTTCAGAGCGCTGAACTTTGAGGCTGAAATCTGACAAATAAATAAGAATACGTCGGAGCCAATGCAAACTGTACTATTAAAGAGAAGTTAACCCTGACACCACAGGGTCGACGTAAAACACAAAAGCGATTTTTCAGGGTCTGAGCATTAATACGTCGCGCCATAATTCACGCGGCGGCTTTTCCCGGGAATTTCCATTTCCCAAGCGGAGAGCGCGGCGGCAAACTGGTGCAGTGAAACGGTTTATTGCCGGTTTTCAAGGTCCCCGGTGTTCGCTTCTGCGAACATAAATATTCATCTTCTTCCTGCGCTCCGAGGATAGTTTCGCAATATCGCATGGCGTTTCGACGTTAATAATTATCGTCTGGTGAGTTACGGCCGGGGGAATACGTAGCAGGGTCTTGTTTCTGCGAAACCCACTGGAATTCCTGGATCCGCTGTCAGAAACACGTAGTTCACTCCCCTCCGTTGCTTATTCCTAAACGGAATTATTCACCATAGATTGTTGTAACACTTGATTTTCCATTTTTATACAATTAGTGTTTGTGGAGCTTGAATGGAACTGCCAGATTCGAAATAATGGCAATTAGTTAAGATCAGGCGCATATTTTACATATTTACATATAATCAATAATTACTTATTATTCTTTTAAACTCATTTTTAGTTCACTGCATTAATAACAATAATTATTTTCAGGGCACAATGTCGGATTTCATTAGGAAACCGAAGCCAGGAAAAACTCCTGAAACATCATAAGAATACTGTCATTAGCATCTTCGTTAAAACGGTATGCCTAGAGCATTATGCAAAAATAGCCAAGTGAATGACTGTCAGTCGATCGTGATGGTCTCTCATGTTACGCCCTGACATCATGGAATTACGGATATGAGACTCACGCAATATTTAATAATGACTTGGGACAGCTATGAAATATGATAGAATCCATTATGTTGCTTCATAACAAAATGCTCTACCTTCCCATGATTTTACTCGACCTTTCCCTTCGTCTTCGTGTTATTACCGGTCGCGTCTCCTGGCTGCTCACCTCAGCACGCATACACTCCTGCGCCGCCTTCTATTCTTTCCTGTCTCCCGTTTCCTTCGGCAGAAATCCCCTAAAAACGGATCTTGTTACACGGCTGGCGACGCTGTCATAAGCCGAGACAACTCGCGTCGCTCTGTACGTGCCTGCAATTCTGCTATATTTTGCTAAATTTATGGCAGACGATTAAATTCTAGCATATTAATTATTCATGTTGAAATTTAAAGTGTGTTCTATTGAATTTATTTGATTTGTTCGTCATTCGTTGTATTGCATTGGATTATATTCGGTTTGCGAGTTTGCCTTGGAAAATGTTAAATACGAATAATTGTTTATTGAGTCTCAAATTATAGTGTTTGTGTATTTATTATTTGTTTATGCCAGAAACGTCTGTGATGTTCGAGGCTTTAAAAACAAACGGTGATTACAAAAAGTGCTACTCGAAATGACTACTCAGAGTAATAAAAAGTGAATGCTTTTAAAAATAATTCACTGAAGCTCATCAAAAGGTCACATTCCAACTAGTTAAACAAATTGCAGCTAACTAGAGAAGGAACTCGGTTACATTTGGAGTAAAAGCAACCAGGCTGATTTATCGCGAGTGCCGTGCCTTCGCTCACTAACGCAGACATGACATTTAGCCGTTCACCTCGCTAATGCAATATTGACAGGTTTCGGTAGTCAGTAGTCTCCGCTTTATTGACTAATACTTCGCGTGGGACGTGCTATATTTGCCTAGCGAATCCAACACACTTCGCGTACTCGTGTGTCTGCAATGTTTGTGTCTGACAACCGTGGGTTCGACCTTTAATGCAATATTCTCCGCGTACTACGAAACAGGGGTGTTTGTTACGCAAGGCGCGTGATTAGCAAAGGAAGATGTTCTGAACAAGTCCGATAAATTTTGGCATGTGATTTCAGGAGATTGTAAAGATTATTATCTGAAAATTGAAAGACAATCTTAAGTTTTCTTGACCAACTACCTTAAATCTGTGTAAAATTTAGTACAAGGCAGATTTCTCATTTTAAATATGTCTTCCATGTGACTTAAATCTAACTTAAATAAAAGTTGAAAGTTAAAGATGAGTATCAGAGGGCATGTTGTATGGTATCCTTGTCGAAAGCGCTGCAAGTCGAACGATGCGAACATATTGTATCGTCTGTGCAGGGTAACACGATCGATACCGGCGATACACGACCATTCTCAATTCAGTCTCGGTTTCTCCCCTCAAGAATCAGGTTCGAGGATTCGAGTGCAAGCCTACTTTAGCATGGGCATTCGATTTCGCAGCAATGCGATCGCCGCCGGCGACGGCTGCGCGGCATTAAAGCCTTCCGTTTTCAATGTATGTAAAGTCCAACGCACTTGAGTTCCCGTTGGTGTAGGTCAGACTCGCCGTCTCACTCTGCCTTCTGCCTCTCCTTCTCTTTACTGATGTGGTCATTGCTATCCTTTGCCCGCTTCCCACCTTCTGGCAGTCTGAAACTAAGCTTTCCTGCGAGGTCCTTCATTCCAATTCTACGGCACATCGGTCGTCGACGACGATTCGGTATTCCGCGATTAACGTGCGAATTACCGGGACAAACTTATTCGCGTACACCTGACTCACTCTTTACACGGTGAACGCATGCCGTGTGAAGATTGATTTGCAACAAAATGTAAAATTGGACAAACGCAAATACAGAAACAATTTCAAAATGTGAAGATGTATTCACCAAAAACATTTTAATTAAGGCGAATTAAATATTTCATTTGTAAAATATTTCCATTTGTTCCATTTGTACCTGGGAATCTAACAAAAGTATCAAATATTTTATTAACGCCAAACACAATAAACGAGAATTCAGAATTTCTCTAATTTCATCAAATCGAACTTTTCACAATCCCTTTCCTTGGCTCGCGAACAGTTTCTAGTAAAGGCAATCGATGCAACCAGCCGCGCAGCAATACCATCTCCATTTAACGATACTCCCGGCGAAATAGTGCGAGCGGTGTAATGGGATTATTAATAGAACGCGCTTTATAAGCCTGCGACGGTGGACGAGCGAGTTGCAGTAGAAAAAGGCGCACGCTATCGGCGTGCACTCTGTGTTTCGTCGCGCGCAGACAATTTCGAGCGTTGCTCCGGCGAGTGTGCGCCTGGTCAAGGTGCCCGACACTGCCGGTACATCCACATGCACACGCATTATACATCGGCCTGGCCTTGCAGCCACTCTCGTGTCCCTCGTGCACAACTGCACACGCCAGCCCGCCTATATCAACACACTTCCACGTTTTCACTCGAGTTTCTGACCCGCTCCTTTAGTTGGCCTGTCACTGAAGAAATCCTGGAAATGTCGGGCCTCCAATTTACTTGATTTATTGCTAAAACGTCTTATAAATAACGTCTTATTAAATCCGTGGCCTGAAATTCAGTTTCTTAAAATTGTATTATTGTATTATAAATTATTGTATTATAAATATTGTATTATAAATTTATAAAATTGTATTATAAAAAGTATTATTAATGATTTAACGTCGTCTGGTTTTAAGGGGAATGGGGCCTCGCAATTAATCGCATTTAAATTCGACAGATGGGAGAGCCATAAAAGACACAAGTCTGTAAAGAGCATAAGCACCTTGGTTCGCTTAGCGATGCTCGCATCGGTTATTCATAATGCGAGTATTGCGCGCGTGTAGCGTCTAACAATGTCGGTAGGTGAGATGTTTACCCAAGGCGGACGTGTGCTCTCATTGCAGCACATGCAGTTCGGCTGGGGCGTCGGTCGCCGGCTGTCGACGACCTTCGGTCCGCTTGGCGAGCTCGTTGCGTAATTAAGCCAGCGGCGCACCGCTTAATAAACACGCGAGTGATGAGAGCGACGCAATCGCCCAGCCTAACACTCGAAATAGAAGTCTCGCACTCGCCCCGAGTGCTTCGACCTCGATACAATTGCAATATCGAGGTGCCTTCCGTGATGAGCGCAAATATCCGCCACTTGGCCGTTTTAATAAACGCAATTGCATTTTACTTTTAGGTTATTACTCACCAATTATTGCCGTATTAAATTAACCTTCTTCTTAACTACCCAAGTTTAATTGAGTTTTAAATTAATATGAAATAATTTAAGTAAATTGATAAGAAAGTCATAAAGTTTTTAATTAAATCTCTTTAGTTTTATACCTAAATTATCTCAATCTTTAATTTCCACTTAGAGCTCGCCGGCCTCGAAAAACATATCTACCGAGCATAATTCCATAATGGCGAGAGTAATTCTTGCTCAGCTACATTCACAACGTACCCACAAGTTGTGACTGATGTTTTATAGCAAGTAGCAAGTGACCTGGTGCGGGCTGCGACCGAATGCATTCGATTAAAATACCATTTATCTTCTTCTCGCACTTCCCCCTTGGCCTCTCGCGCCTCCATATTCCAGTTCGCAGAAACGAAACAGTCTCCGTGACAGGCAGTGAGGTGCGTGCGAACTTCTCGCAGCCGGGGCCGACTGTTGCTCGCTCGTTCTGCGCACACAGGCGCACACGGACGACGACGTTGTCGTCGCCTGGTCGTCTCTGGCGTCGCATCTCATCTCTCGGGCGGCCACGGCCTCGAGAGATGCGATCGCACCTCGAAATAGAGCGTGAAAAAGAACATGACAGCCCGAAGGGGATATGTGACACTGCTGATTGTCACCGGCGGCCTCTTCTAGCCTGCAGCCCCGCGCGGATGCGACTCGCCTCGCGAGTGGACGAGTCGGTGTCGAGGTTAAAAGCTCTGGAGGTTTTTCGGCCACGACTTGAACCCGATTCTAGGTAGAGTTGGCTGGGAACGTGGGGGAAAGGTGGGTAATTGCGGGAGACGAGATTGGGCGGTGCATTGTTCGCAGTCGTGATTTGTATTGTTAATCATGATTGTTAGATGATTATTTGTTATATGATTATTGAATTTCGAATATGTTGTGAAATTTAAAATTTCCATTTTTTGGATACTGTTATACTATTTTTATGTTTTTTTCTTCATGCTGACGTTTGTGTATTTATTGGATTGGTCAAAAAGTCATTGAGTCTTTTTTCTAACAAATGCATATACATTTACACAGGAAAAGCTATAAAAATGGTATAAAAGAGTGTTTCGATAGTATAAAACTGGAATGAGAGAAATTTCACTGCATTTTTGATGCTAGCGTGCGAACTGGAGCACCTGCAGCTCCACCACCTTACGACGGGCGACTCGAGCGGCTTGGAACTAGCGGCTCTCGGCGGAGCGTGCCACTGGAGATTCCCCGTCGACCTTCGCTCGATTTTCCCCGAGCGGCAGCCTTGCGCCCCGGCGTCGTCGAGACAAACGGCGTCTTCGATCGCCAATGGAATCCTTGATCCGGCGCGTGGCCGCACTCACGTGTCCTCGCACATGCTTTTTCTCCGCGTCCACGCGCACTGCAACTTTGCGTCGGCCGGCGGCTACGCCACTTTTCACTTACTTTTACACCGCGACATTCGAGTCGACTCGAACTCCGGAGATAGGAGTAAGTTAAACTCAAATAAAAGAATATAAAGAAATATGAAAAAATACTCGAATACTGTTAAGAATAACAGTTGAAGATCGAAGCACTTTTTCCCATCTGTAATTGACAAACTGCAAAAATTCGTTCAGGTCGCGAAAATTAATTATGACAAGGTGCAATGTTTCATCAGAAAAGATTAAACGTGCGGATTATATGTGAAAGTGAATCAGAAATTATTAAAGGTGAACAGTTCAACCAGTAGCGATTAAATATATAGATATAAAATGGAAGGTTCGTAAGTCGGAGTTTATACATATTACTGTCGTTCCTTGCAGCCGCTCATTTCACTTATTTGCTCCGCCGCCTCATTACCGAAGCGCAGGCCATGTATGGCGAGGTAAAGTGGTCCTTCACTCGCCCGAGAATACACAGTCACTCACCCACGCGGCACAGGGGACTCGGCGGGCTGTCATTTTCGAGTATACATTGTTAAGCGGCACTTAAACTTGGATTAGTGGCGTGTTCTACCGTGGCATGCTTGAAAGCGACACGCAAGTTTTACGTGGGGGAGGCTAGAGAAAAACGTGTGGTTCGTACGGGAATCAAGGCAAGGTTTTATTGATACCAGGAATTTTTCTATGTATTTCATAGAAAACTAGATTCTTGTATTAGTACCAACTTATTTTTGTATTAATTAATACTAACTTGTCAGGCAGCATCAACAACAATGATAGTTTTCATAACTAAAATCGAGTGAATTTTAATTTTTCTTTAAATTTTGTTATCAACTTTACCAACTTCAACTTAGAGCAAGGCATCTGTTCACGGTCGAACGTGGTTCTCGCGTGACAGGTCGCAGGTTCTACCTAGCATGACTCGAACGCTGCGATATCATTGCACTTTGGCACCGGCTAGACGTCGGCGTCGGCGTCGTCCTCGATCGACCCGACCCTCGTGGCCCCGAGTCGCCCGCAAACTCGAAGGACGACGCCCGCCGTCGACCTTGCGTAATGTTCACGCGATGTTCACCCGGCGGACTCGGGAAACATTAGATGCTCCGGTTGAGTGACACTTGCAATGATGATCCGCAATGTTGACGAACTTGACGTTGGCTTCGCTCGACTTCATTTAGCAGTCTTGACTGCGGCGTCGTATTATCAGCGATAATATGAGTAATGGGTGACTTAACGTCGCGTCTTATTGCATCGGCTCGATTAATCAATTGGTTGGATGACTCGACTCGCGTACTATACAAACTGTAATGATACGATTGTTGTCTTACAATTAGCTGCGGCTGGACACGATGGTTTACGATGTTTAAAATAAAACAATTTAAAGTTTAAAGCTTTTAAACAGTTTTGAAAATAATGTTTAATTCTTCTTTCATACTTGGACAATATTTATAATTCTTAACAAGATATTTAACGTTTGACGTTACAATGCGTAAAATGAGAGAGCAGTTTTTAATTCTTTTAATTATAGAAATGTATTTATAATTTTTAAAGAATTGTATTTCTTGTTACTTAGGATATTCTTTTTCAATGTTTCAGGGCTGAGTCTGGAGAACAGCAACATGTCGATGGCATCAGTGGGCCCGCAAAGTCCCCTCGACATGAAGCCCGACACAGAGAGTCTCATCAATCCGGGGAACTTTAGTCCTTCGGGTCCCAATAGTCCAGGGTAAGTCTCCCGAGCAACGGCGGGCTTCGCCAGTAATTCTAATAACCAGAGTGCACTAACAGTAAATCGACTCACTATCATCCCGCCATTGAAATCAGTTCGACAGACATCCGCAGATATGGTGTTCTGAGAACCGTCATCCTAACTCGATGGTATACTCGGAGCGTAGTGGCCCTTGGAGAACACGAGCAAGCTTCCGTCCGCTACTCCCATTGGCCGGTTTTTACAGATTGACTGTCAAAAAAGCCCCTAACACTTTTTCGATCAAGCCGCAATTTTTAAAAATCATTTTTAATCATACTTCTGTCTATTGGAACTTTTGGCAGTCTACTGTTAATTTGGAGAATGGGGCACAATTATTAACTATAATTAACATTTTCAAGTATAAGTTAATATTTCCAAGAAGTCTCGCGGATGGAAGGTTGCTCGCCCGAGGGCAGTAGTGCGTAGGTCGAATTTTTGCTATTCTCTTCTTTGCATGTAAGATCCTTCCACGCTGGTTGTCACAGCAACCTCCTGAGTACGTCGCCGAGCGGACAGAACAAAACAGTGGCCCCTTACCCACCGAACCACCCACTCTCTGGAAGCAAACATCTCTGCTCCATCTGCGGCGACCGCGCCAGCGGGAAACACTATGGCGTCTACAGGTGAGTTCAACCCCGCCAACAAGCACACTTGACTCTCCTTTTACACGCAATTTTATTCCACGAATTTTCAACGATGACAGTAATTTCATTTTAATAATATCCATTTTAAATATCCATCCTTTTAGACGAACATTTTTTCTGTATGCATTTTTATATCTTGCTTTACTTTTTGTATAGTTCGTCGTGGTTTACCATAAGTTCTAAACTTTGTTGCAAATTCATTTTTACGCAATACCCATTCGTAAAAACTGTGTAAAAAGAGGCCAAGTGTATTATTCATACTTTCACCGAACTTTACCCATTGTCAGAACCCACTGATAAGAGACAAAAGTATTGATACCGTAGGAATGTGAAAATAAAAATAAATGAAATGAGATAGGCGGGACGTAACTGTCGAAAAGTCTCCGACGAGCAAACAAGGAGAAACTCGAGGCGATAATGATGATTGCTAATAATAAACGCGCCCGCGATTACGTGTGCGCTGATAGCGACTGCAATTCCGGTGCAGCTTTCTAGATAAAAGCGGACCAGTCTCTACCTGCATTGGCGTTAATATTCGCTACACGAAATCTTTCTTCTTAACGCGCCAAATACTTTTCTTTATTTAAAAACATAGAAATATAAATATCAAAGTTATATATATAAAATGACTGAATCAGCATCAGCATTCCGTTTTTCGAATTTCTCGTCGAATGCTCCCAACGCTCAATGTTAATCACAGGGTTAATCGGGTCAGTTGAAATCCGCTGTGAAAGAAGAGAAAGAAAATCTTCCAGCAAGAACTGTCGCGACTTTCGAGAAGTTCCATGATAAGACGCATGCATGGGAGGATAAATTTTCCGCGGTGAAACGATAACTCCCGTATTTTTTAATTATCGTAACCTTCGACCTATTATCCGTGGTGCAAGGAGCGCGGCCAACAGGAAGGGAGTCGAGATGCTTCGGCGAGATTAATCGACGGAGAATGCCAAGCCCCCGGGAAAAGAATAACAAAACCTGGCTCACTATAGTTTCAAGGCTTTATTACCATAATGTGGGATGGCTAACGATAATCGATTAGCGAAGAATCTTTTATCATAATCCTGTTAAAAATGACAGAGTGCACATTAAAGAGTTTAAGCCTTTTGTAATAAAAAATTCCACCATAAATATTAAATTAATCGTAATTTTTAACGTCAACGATTTGGTTGAGGAAGAACGATGCTCGCATTGCATCAGAGAAGAGCCTTGGTCATGAAGCCGAAATGGGGTTCACAATGTTAGGACGAGTACCCAGCCGTAGTTCCTTAGCGCAATGGTGCTGACCTCGTCGTATATTCAACATATAGGCAGTTTGCTCCACTAGCATCTAATTAAGCAATCATGCTCATTATCAGGCTTCATTACCAGTCTTCTTCTCCTGTCTACACTGCTCCGAGACTTGTTCGAGAATTTCTGTCTACCTCCTGTTTTACTTGAAACTTACAAGTAAACTTCGTCGACTCCAACGATATCTATAAATTTGTCAAAAAATCAATTTTTCATACTTTATGCTACTTTTTCTTGTTTGAAGTAACATTAACTCAAGCAAAATTGAAGAAAGAAAAATTCTTTCGGACCGAAATAACGGCAGAAATGTTATTTGTTATGAAAATAGATTTTACGTCCCAAGTAAAACAGGTAATTTGTTGCCGAATGTGTCTATAGCGAGGAGATAGCACAAAGCCCGTGCCAGACGAAACAAAGCAGCGCGAGAACTCAACGGGAATGCGACAGATAAGAATGTGTTTGCCGCCGATCGCGAAGACTTTATTTTTAACGCGACGCGTACACGAAAATATTACGCAATCGAATGCCTGCCTGATTGCGGCACGGAATCAAGTAATAACAAATACATCCTCATGCCGCGCCGTCCGCGTGAAATTCATCACGTAACGGGATTCCTCGTTGATGATGGCGGAAGCCGTATCGCTTGGAAGTGACTGATCGTGAGCGTCATTGAGGTTTCCAACGATTCGATGAGATTGTCGAGGATACATTGTGCGTGAATGATATCTTTAATCGATTTTGATCATTCAATATTACTCTTAATAAATCAGCCACAGTAAAGCTTTTTGAATTGGATAATTCCAAAGGGGTAAAATGTTGGGAAAATGAAAAATTCGCACGAATTACATTATTGAAGCCACAATTTTCCACGGAAAGAAATAACAGTGGAAGTTAATAATATACGTCTACATTATGGACAATTAAATTAAAGTCATTCTTGTTCGAAAATGAGCAACTACGCAACGGTGGATACCAGTAGGCCTCACAGTGCTCTTGTGCGTAGGTTTTAATGGCTGTTTTAATGCTTCGGTAGCGAGTCGGCGCAAGGGAAGCCGCTTCTTTACACGTGTCTCGTGTCACGGATATTTGTCTTTCGCATAAACTCAGCAGGATCAAACGACTGCCATGGTGGTCCAGAAATTGCATCGCTTAGTGCGCTCGCCCTGGATGCGCATTCGTAAAGGCAGTAGTGCATGAACACATGAACACTTTCAGCTTTCAACTCCGCCGCCAGACATTTTACTTGTCAGACTCATTGTCAATTAGCCTCAGTTCTTTCCACGAACGCCGGAAACTATGAAAATTAATCAATTTCGTTTAAATTCAGTTACATTTAATTACATTTCAATTCCGTGATTGACTGCGGAATGCGTTACACAATCGGAAACAGCGACGTGTCGAGAGGTGCGTGAAATTCGTTATCGCACGCTCAGCGTTATGATAATAAGATGTGTGAAATTGTTCGGTAATGCAGCGCCTCAATAATTCGCCGCATTCCCGCATGCGTTCTTACGCAGGATAAACATGTTTCGGAATTAAACTCAGCCGACCCATAATACTGAGGTTCCGTAAAATGTAATTCAAACTGTCAAACAGAAGGAATAAACGTAGCTATTTTTTAAATGTTTTTCTGGATTTCGAAGAAAACCAAAAATGAATGTTTGGGCATATTTTGAGAAGCATTTTTTCTGGCAAAGGAAGGAAACACGTAATTTTTAGCTAAATTTTAACAATCAATCATACTTTCCTACATCCAATACATTATTTACTAATAAAATGCAGAATAATCTTATGACTGGTGGAATCCTTGGAAGGCCCTCGAAAGGGGAATCAGGGCAAAGATATAGTTCACTTGGAATGGGAGAAACTAATCATAGTCCCGACAGCTATGCGCTCGATTTCTCACCGGGCGATTCACTGATAATCATCGCACTATATCGCAGCCCCGCCCAACTGCGACTGCTTATTTTGATCTCCGGCGAAATCCACGAGATTACCGCATCGTATCGTTTCTCTTTGCAACGCGGCGGCGAATTTACGGATAAAACAAAGCGCAGTTGCCTTGGCAAGCGCGGTGTTCATTTATACACATACATAGTCTCGTCTTGATTTATTTCCTGCGTTTCTTCTGGATAAAAATCCCCTCGAAAAGCCCCTGGGTTGCATAGCTTGCGGTACAGTCACTTTTTTTCGGTAAGCATTTCTGTTCGTGCTTTCTGCCCCTTCGTCTTTTCATCCGCCCACTTGTCGTCGGCACAAAGCAAAGCCTGTTTCTTTCTTTCTCTTTCTCTTTCTCCTGCTTACGGGAGTTGTCTCAACTGATTCTGGAATTAGCTTCCACAATTTTCAAATCGAATTTATTATCTTCCTTTGATGTCTGAAGTTTTCTGTGTAATTCAGGAATAATATCATTTTTTGTACAATATTTAGATTTTGTTGGTGTGTTTAAGTTTAATCATTAAGTTTGCTGCGTTTAAGTTTAATCATTTCCTGGATGAACATTAATTTCTTTTGAATCTTGGAACTCGTATTAATTTATAGATTACTTTTCAAATATCAGAGAAAATCCGGCAATTCTTAATAAAACTCGATTTAAAAATTATTTTGAACCTTATTATATCAAAAAAGTGATTGTTTCGTCGCAGAATTTGCAACACCTGGCTTCGAGTGAATCGAAATGTTGTTGACTCCGCAAAACAAGTGGCTCACTCGAAGTGCAGAGGCACAAGTCCACTTGTTGTTCCCGTCGGCTGGAGAAAGTCTGAGACTGAAAATAGGTGGCTCGCTGCCGCGGGAATAAATCGCTCGAGGGGGTGTCGCTGCTTTTCCGGCGTCGCGGCGCAGCGCGTCGCGATCTTTGGAGCCGATCCAATCTTAAAAACGACGACCCTGCTCGCGTGTGCGGCCCTCGCCCCGCCTGAGTCATCGCTCGTTGATGATTGCGGATATATGCGATGGACACAGAAAGGGTTCGACAAATTAAATCATTGACGCTTGCCCTGGTTATGAAGTGACGATCGTCGGTTGATGTTATTTTTACGGCGGAGCTTTTTCAGTGAAACCTTTTCTTATTCGCGGATGAAGTAGTAAAGAACTATTGCAAGCTGTATCGTATCAGCCTTTGGGCATAACAACCGTGCTCTTTTGTTATTGACTGTATCGAATGGAATTGACTCAATTCTGTCTAGAATCTATTTTAAGTCCTAATCTGTACCGATTGGAGATTCAGTTTTTAAACTGATGCACAGCCTCAACTGGAATAATATTTATATCCACAAGAATTGCATGGAATTATATAAAATAGAATTCAGTTAACTTTTGCTGCGCCATGCTCTTAAATCGGCACAGCTTTATCCGCAGGGTTCCCCGATCGGCCGAGGGAAAGGGGGCGCGGGAGCGGCGGAAGTAGAAAGAGGTGACGGCGAAACGTGCCAACAAATCGTTCCCTCGACTCAAATTGTCGCCCCCGCGAAATACGAGCCGCTAAAACACGTGCGCGCCATCCTCTGATTCACTTTCGGTCGGCGGCGAAAACCTCTGCAAAAGATACAGAACGTGACTTCGAGATAAGCAAGCGTTCCGATTTCTCACGGATTTCAGGGAATTTCGGTGGTCTTATATCGCGAGCGTATAGACTGACCAGATAACGATATGACGTTTCAAAGAAATGCCAAAGAGAACTTCGTGCGCCAAAGAATTATTAATTCAGATTTAGATATATTTTTTATTATTTGTCAAACCCAACTAAAAACCACTTCCTAATGCCAAAAAAGACGCCAACCTGAATAATTTCTAACTAATCATTCGACTCTTTCAGCTGCGAGGGCTGCAAGGGCTTCTTCAAGAGGACCGTGCGCAAGGACCTGTCGTACGCCTGTCGCGAGGAGAAGTCCTGCATCATCGACAAGCGGCAGAGGAACCGATGTCAGTATTGTAGATACCAGAAGTGTTTGGCGATGGGGATGAAGCGGGAAGCGGTCCAGGAGGAGAGGCAGCGCACCAGGGAGCGGGACCAGAGTGAAGTGGAGAGCACGAGTAGCTTGCACTCGGACATGCCGATCGAGCGCATCCTTGAGGCCGAGAAACAAGTCGAGTGCAAGATGGAACATCAGGGGAATTATGAGGTAAATATAGCCGGCGATCTCTCGCAACCGGCGGCTTCCTCTTTGCACGCTGCTCTTCGTAGTCTTTCGCTCGAAAAGCTGGAGAAAAGCTGCCTCAAAAATGGAAAAGCACTTTGCTTTCGACTTGTCACTCGGTTGAATCTTTTAAATATGAATCGTTCCACAAAAATGGAATTTGTGCATATTTGCGGAGCTCTTGATGGATTTAATAAAAAGAACTTGCCAAAATCGGTTCTTAATCCGCAAGCTTCTTTCCGGCTGTTAGGATTAGGAATGAATGAGTAATCAGCTCACATCGATCATCTCGCTTGTGCTCAGAAGCAGCATCGAACAAAACGGTCTCTGACGAATCTGTTTGATTATCTCTTGTGGACGATGCACGTGGCGGAAGTAGAAATCGATACAGCGAAATGATTGACGATCATGATATTGTCTGATTCATATGGATATTTAAACAGAGTCGGTCAAACAACTCAAGAATGATTAAAAAGAAAATTGATGAATATTTGCACATATTATACTTGACAGAAAACATTTGCTATGTTCTTGATTTTATTAGAATTTATTTTAGTAACTACATTGAAGTTACTCTTATAGAATATTTGGAACGAGATACACTGACATTGAAAAGAATTCATTTGACAGTGAACGGAACATCGCATCACTCGATTGACGTCGATTCCCCCGATAATATCAATGATTTAAACATTTAATACAATACTCGATGTCAATCAGCCTCGCGCATGGAAAGTTTACTGACATTGAAAAGTGATTGACGTTCGATTTCCGATTATCGTCGAATTTTCCGCCGTATCAGAGAATATCGATAAAAATTCAAAGACTCCGTGAATGGTTAATATAGTTGTTTGTAGAATGAAAGTGGATAACGGAATGCCTGCGAAAATGATTAGGATCGATGTCTAGCTCGTCATTCTGCGAATCGACAGCGGCCGCATACTCGAAAGTTTCTCTCGTACGTAAGCACCGAAGCCAATTTCGTGGAATGGCGCCTATCCAGTTTCCGGCGATGCGCGGTTCGCCAATTAACTCGGAATCTCTTGTAATGCACAGAATGCAGTGTCGCACATTCGCAACGCCATGAACAAACAGCTGTTGCAGCTGGTGGCATGGGCGAAGCACATCCCTCATTTTACGTCGTTGCCACTGGAGGATCAAGTGGTCCTACTGAGGAGCGGCTGGAACGAGCTGCTGATAGCATCCTTTTCCCACCGCTCGATCGACGTCAAGGACGGAATAGTGCTGGCGACGGGCATCACCGTTCACCGAAACTCGGCGCAGCAGGCCGGCGTCGGCACGATATTCGACAGAGTACTCTCCGAGCTCGTGTCCAAGATGCGAGAGATGAAAATGGATAGAACAGAACTCGGATGCCTCAGGTGAGTGTCAAGCAAGTCCATCAAACACGGTTCCACTTGGATCTGGTCTTCTTTTGTATGACTGAAAGGAATAAAAGCGGTCTAATAGATTTATTAATCCGAGTAATCCTCAATTACAGGTCCATAATCCTTTTCAATCCGGACGCGCGGGGTCTCAAGTCCGTGCAAGAGGTCAGTCTGCTCCGCGAGAAGATCTACGCGGCCCTGGACGAATACTGCCGTGTTTCCTGGCCGGACGACCCGGGCAGATTCGCCAAACTACTGTTGCGCCTACCGTCGATCCGCTCGATCGGACTCAAATGCCTGGAGCACCTGTTCTTCTTCAAGTTAATCGGCGACGTGCCCATCGACGATTTCCTCGTCGACATGCTGGAATCGCGATCTGACCCCTAGGAGGAGACGGTATGTCGTGCTTTGGGACACACCGACTTGTGAGAGAGTTTCTGAACGTATATATGTCGAGAGAGAGAGCGAGAGAGAGAGAGAGAGAGAACGCGCGTTCGACATTTAACAATCTTCATCCGTACTGACGCCTACGCAAGGTATTCTCACGTCGAGCGAGGTGGAATTACTTACCTTTTTGTTTCTCACCTTCTTATTTATGTTCTTCGTTAGCACTTAGCGACTCCTCTTCACGACACAAGGAGGCGGCCTTGGTCGATTCGTATCGAGAGCATGTCGGAAGGCGCGCCGATGTACTCGCAAAGAGACTGTGATGGTGATAGGGCAGCTTAGGCTACCGCTTTAAAACAATCTCTGCTCGCTTAGTGAGACGATGCCATCACCCGTGCGACCTTCCCAATGTATATGCGATCCCGTGCTGATCCCCCTCCCTGTCTCTGCTGTTCAATCATTTGCCTTACATTACTGTACATCCCTTTCTGTCTTGAACTACGCACGGGTTGCAATTGCACCTACGCCGCACTGTCATTCACAATAACATTTAAAGTTCCTATAGTACTCTTCTCCGTTCTCCTCCCTGCTCTTCTCTCCTCCTCATTTCGCACCTTGTAGTTTCGCAAGTTCCCGGTTCCCCCTGTTGATTTCCAGGGCTCTTGTTCGACGAGCCTGCGAAGGCATGTGATCGCGCGAGGTGACAGGATTATTTGAAGGGCGGCTCGGCGTAGGTGCAATCGACGCGCGAACCACTCGGATATTCTTACATTCCAACTCTGCCTCGATTCGGATCGTCACTCCGAGGAGCCACGATTGCATATAGATATATACATACTTGCATAAGCCGGCGCATAACTGCACGCGTGCATTCTGATAATTTATTGTTTTGTATTGTAGAGTATAACAAGAGATAAACTTACTAATTCACTATCGATTAATTACATTATTACTGTAGGACCTTTTTATACAGCTTGCGTCTGTAATGAGAACACTGAACTCGTAGCGCACTATGCCGAGCAGTGGGCGAGCGAGACTTTTGTTGTCAAGGTGTATCGATAAGTCGCATTTCCCAGACGACTCCGACAAGTTTAGTCTCAGTGGAGCAATTCGAATCTTTAACAGTTTGAAGCGTAAAACGCGCGCTTGTTATTCGTACGTTTGGTCGTAGTTGTCATCCGTTTTGTGTATCGGATACAGAAGAATACGACTGGTGTAGACACTGGAAAAGTTTCTTCGACAACCACTCGGCGGTAATCTTTGTTTTCTGTGAGGATGTTCACTGTGCATAGAAATGTTGGAACTCTTCGTACTTCAATGGAATGATTGTGACGTGTATGATTATCTTTTAAACGTAAGAATTAATTGACAAGACAGGATTAAGATAAAACCAAGCTTACCCTTGTTGTTAGCAGCTTATCGAGTTCTGCGTGATCCGAGCTGAGAGACACTCCACTCCGCAAGGGTAATTTTACATAGTGCTCTAAATTCTTTTATGTATAGGAAAAGTGGTGTTTTATTGACCTTTTAATTAGCTAGCGATTTATAAAGTATTTGTTTTAATTGATAATAGGAAAACGTAAAGACATTAGGTTTCCTACGGCAGATTTTGGTCCTTTGCTTTTGCCAAGGCAAAATGTATGCCAAGAACATTAGGTCAAGTGTATTAAACATTACCGATTTATCAAGCTCCACAGTTTACAATGCTTTTTAAACTGCTTGATCAAAGCGGTCTTCAGCTCCGATCATCGTGAGATCACTCTATTACAATAGGAATCATAAGGAATGAACATACTTACTTCAATAACGTAAATTATGATAATATTATATATTATTAAACATATTTCTATTTTTGCGTGAATGCCTACGATTGTTAGTTGTTGGTTATTGTTATCTATTTGATGAGAGTTTTTAATGTTATGCATACACCAGAAAAAAAGAAGCAGAATATTAAATTCCCGATTTCTTTCGTAACATTACTGGAGTTACTGTTCATTTCCGACGCCTTTTGTGCTAATCTATAGTTTCTCTAGCATTCTTAAGCGACAACTCCCTCACGAATATGTAAATGTATTACATAGAGAATGCTCGCAGTTCCAGTTCTCGTAACGTGGACTCGCATTCGAGGTAAAGTCACACTTTCCCAAGTTTTCGCGTGTGTACAACGACGCGAAATGAAAGAAAACTTTGTTGTTCTGCGCTCGGCAACCTGATTTGTTTGCTTGCATGTTCATTCGCTCTTGTGCATCTTGACCGAAATTACCTCTCAACAAATCCGCACTCGGCGGTCTCACCTCTTCGAATTCCTTATGGTAACACAAAAATGAAGCAAGACCATTAAGATTGGAGGGCGTGAATGCTACCTGTGAATGAAGTTTCATACAAATATATAAATGTTAAAGTGAATCTATCTATACATACATATAATATATGGATATACAGACTTGACTCTTTCACAAATAATACGAGAACCTCAGTAGCGGTCAGTAGAATGGTAAAAGGATAATGGCGAAGGTAAAGATGCGTAAGTGGTGTAACTCGCGACGGCGAATTAAGTATGATAAAGGGCTGGTTGTCGGTGGCGCATCCACTCGCGACGGTCATGCTGATCGAGAACTATTTAATAGGATATTTCTCGCGCGAAGCGTCATACGGCAATGATATACGATTGTAATTGATACACACTTAACTGCTTTTGCCATACTTCTTTGAAGTATCATAGAGATGGTACGATGCTCAAATTGTATGTAGTGACCTTCCGCGAAACTAGTGACGGTGTCCTAGCGTTAAAGGATGGGCTGCGCTATAAACCTTCTGTACAGTTAATCGTAGTAAAGTAAACGAGGAGGGCGGTTTACTTTATATTTATTGTATTCTTCACTCTCACTTTGTACTTATAAAAGAAAGCTCCGATCAACTCGCTCCCTAGTGCTTGCACTTCTCACTACTTCTCCAACTTCTTCGGCGAGCCTGTTTAACAAGCACACCATCTTTCTCTCATCCTCTGATCACCATACGATATTCAAAGAGCCGATCCTCGTTAGATGATGGATCGGACACCGTAGTGCGTATTTCCCACTGACCCTGGTGAGGGAAGAGCGCTCGTTTCGAACTACCGGAAATCTTTCACGCACCCGTTCTGCATAGATCAGTACAAATAAGATTAATACTGCTAGTGATTACAAGTAACTCCTTAGCTTCGCGGGCACGCGCGAGGCGTGAACCCACAGCCCCACTTAATAATAAAGAGTAGCAGGTGTCCTACTGAATGTTGTACCTTCGGCGAGAAAATTAAGGGGAGTAAGCTAGGCGAGCCGGACCTCTACGTCTTTCTGAATGTATAAATGTCGTATAATTTATATATCTGTAATCTGTAATTAATAACATGTTGAAATCGACGTGACTGCCATTACGAGTAACACACTCTTTCGTAACACCGAACCCGGCATATTGTTTGCGATCCCTCCTTGCGTTGGCGTGTTTACGTAGCTATTCTACCAATTATAATTCGGCGTTAAGTTTACTGTACAGATGTAATCGCGCGACACTTGTAATTCTAAATGCATCTCTCGAGGACTTTCACCGAGCTTCATCTCTCGAATCCACAATTGCGGGCGACTAATACGTGACATTCCATTTTGAGGAATAGCGACACTTGCGTAACTGGATGGATAACTGTATGATAGTTAATAATCGATTATAGTCCCCTGCCCCCGTTATTACACACACCGAAGTCGACTGGATTGTATCGTGCGACGATGTTTTCAGATTGATATTAATTTACCCCACTGGCTTAGCGATCAACGACTCTAATTACGTGGTTGTGTTCCGTAGCAACAAAGCAATATGTATATGTATGTGTCGTCGATATACATATGTGTGTACGTCCCGAGTCCATTGTCATACACATTGACCTTTCCAAGCTAGTTGATACACCTTTGTTTCGTATTGAGCATGTGGGCGCGACTCGAGTTAGCGAAGGCGTCTGCTGTTCCCATACAAACACAAACGACACACATACACACACACGAGTTATAAATACACTATTAATAGCTGAATCAGGAGGATTATTAAGATACGCTTTTGTAAATGTAGACATGACACTATCTCGAATAACGGCATGGTCGATTCTGTAAATCCTGTAATGTTTCGGAGCGCGAGGAACATTGCGTTGGCCCCGGTGACCGTTTCATAAAGAGTAAGAGTAATATATTAATACAAAGAGAGCGTAACGATGAGGGTATATAAATTATATGAATACAGCAGAAACTGCTGGGGAGAATGTGAGGAACGGTGTGGTGATGTAGAGAACGATGTGCGTGGGACTAAACGATAGAGAGAGCGAGAGAGAGAGCGGTCAAAAGCGAATGAACGGAATGTAGAAGTGTGTTGTAAGGAAAATTGCGTATAAGAGTGATACAACAAGAAATGTACTCGTAAAATAATATGACTAGTAACAATCCCTGAGCAAAGAAAATTTAATGTATGGTCTTGCGCCAAGAGATAAATCGTCTATTGTGACTTATCTAAATATAATATTTTTATGAAGCGAACTAAGTCTATTCTTAATTTCTCTGTTCAAAACACGAGTTTTATAAAGCTGTGTCCTAATTGAAGGTGAAATGGGGAAGGTGTGTTGGTAATAAAATTGGGGATTTACGAAAACGTTGTTTATTCGTGATAGCCATGTCAAGGTGTGGTTCAGGTAGCATCTTCATTCACGTTATTAGTATTAACAATAATTGCTGGCATCAGACTGACAGTTTGACATTTCCATCGCCGCCCGTTCTTTCCCCATCTTCCATTTCGTGGATATAAATAAAAAGTCCCTCAGCAACAAGTTACGTTACAATGAAAAGTCGAAAAACAATATCAGAAAAAATTGCAGCACGTTAATCTCGCTGTTGAGAGCAACGGAGTCGTCTCCCATCGTTTTAGCATAGCCACAGAATATATACAATTCGTTTTAAAGATAGCGACAATAGTGTACTGTAGTAAAGGAATAAGTTAACGGTATTACAAAACGAACGTGGAAGCAGATTCATGTGGATTTCCATTCAGCTAAATTTCTCAGCCTTTCAGCTTGCTTGCAGTCTTGGTTCCGGTTTATCTGAAAGATTAGATTTTCCCCGATTAGTCACTAATATATATGCGGGATTATTCAATTGACAAGTTTACGAAACGATGAATCTGTCTGGCTAATATAGACGCTACATGGCTGCGGTCCAGTACAGCGGGAATCAGATCACCATTTTAATCTAACATGCTTGTGCAATGTCTGATACTAGACACAGTATCAGGCATGAATTTAGCATGTGCTTTGGTTATTCAGTTCCAATCTATTATATCTAGTTCAATCCAATAAGAGAAAAGTGATAGGACACTTACAAAATTTTCCCACAATTTGTTGATTATCTAGAATTAATTAGAACTTTTCTTCATCGAGGCCGTGCTTGAAGAACATCATCACGGGCACGGAGTCACCATCGATGTCGCGGTATTCCATAATGGCGACAATTCCATCGATGTCCATGGATTCGCCGGTGAAGAACTGGAGATCCTTGAAGCGGCTCAATACGTCTTTCATAACTTTGTTCATGTTGGTCTTGAATATGTCCACTTGATCGGGGGACTTCTCTTCCAATTTAGCTACTAATCTGCAAGGAATCAATTAAATCCGATATAAATCCAAGTAAACTTGAGAAAATCCTTTGTACAAATTTGATAAGTTGCATATTTACTTTTTCATATAGTCCTTAAGGTATGACGTGTAGGCCTTCTTGTCCCCAAAGGCATAGGTTTCCTGAAGTCGGTGATTCAACACAATATCGACTCCACTTTCAATTGAATCGTCCGTACCCTCATCAGCTTCCTCAGCAGATGGGTTGGAGCCAGTAAGTATGATCTCACCAGCTCTACGTTGAACCAGCTGTATAGAACGTTGATGATTCATTAGTAATTCATGACATCAAATGGAAAGTCATAGAAAAATGATCATCAACTAACCTTGCCATACACTTCGTACACCACATCATCGATCAGCTTCATCTTGTAGGTGTCTGAGAACATCTCATCACCTATGAACAGACATTAAAAGTAGTAAAAACAGAACCGTGCCAAACTAAGTTACTAGCAAATTCTGAGACCTTACAACTAATAATTTAATAATACGAGATATACGCAGAAAGTATTAAACCTTGTAACAACCAAAACGTAGCTTATATTTTCCATCTCTCTCTGTCAGATTTTCCTATCCTAGCTAGACAGCCAGCAATCATTGCAGTCAAATGACTCAAAGGGAACATATGGAGAGGTTATAATTCTAAAGGAGTACTTTTTCGTGGATTTTTTACGTAATAATGAAACCATACTGCAATTCAAGAAACTAACAGGACGTAAATGCTTATAGAAAACCGAAGAGTAGTTTAATATTGAATTCCTAGTCATAATTCTCGACAAGTTGTTTCTCACGAGAGAAACGTCAGAGTCGATCATCGGCGAAATCCGTTAACAACTTCTGCCAAGATTTTCGCATAAAACCGAAAACTATTCGCGTAACGTGGATCCCCAGGACATTTTGCAAATACTTACCGGTAAACATATCCTTGTAGATTCTCATGGTGGAAGATGGAGAAAGATTTGATTACAGCTAAAACTAAACAAGACACAGTCGCCCCAAAAGACCGAACCGGAAAGGAACGGGTCCCGTCGTGTTACTGACTTTGCCCTGCGATTCACTCATATATGACATCCGGAAAAGGATCAACTGTAGATTCAAATTTGCAGCGCCTTTCTCGGCCAATTTAGACGTATTTTTAATACGTAATTTTATAGATTTAATTATTTTCAATGTCGAAAAGACGACCATTTTTAATAAAATTCCATTTCGTGAGCACTTGAATAATTAATTTATCACATCTTTCGTCATTGTTATATTTATCAATGCTATGGATGCAAAGAAAAATTCAGTTGGGTTATCTCCGAGCCTGTTCATATTAACGAATCAAATTTAAGTTAAGGTATTCCTTTTGTTTATAAAAGTTTTAAAGATCTTAAAAAACTATACTGTGTATATGCTCTGACAATACAGCTACTAAATAGCGAACCAAATAGAATTCGAAAATATATAAATTTGATTTAAACAAACCGTTACATTTCTGTGAAGTAAAAATCTGGGCGTTCAAACGTAGAGCTGTCGTCAAGGGTATGTTCAGAAAGTATTTTTCCTGTATTTAATGATCCCATTGACAGAGAAGTATAAATCGAACTCGGATTCGTATGAATAAAACTTGTTGTTTCGCAGTCTATTTTTAAAGTGTTGTTTAAACTTGGGACTTTAGATACGCATATCCTAAATTAAGTATTAACTTGACCTCAGCGTAGATCCGGTTGCTTCCGGTTTCGTCACGAAATAGGCAAACGAGGCAAACTGTGGGCACGTGTACGCGTCGTTCACGCTTTCGTCGAGCTGAGAGATTTCTAGTAGACGATTCAGGCTTTACAGTTTCTCCAAAGTCTCTCAATTGCGTCTACAGTCTGCGAGCAGAGGAGCCTGAACATGGAGAACGGACAAGAAGAAGTGCAGACCGAAAAGGTTGCCGAAAAGGAAGAGAAGCCGATCGAGGTTAAGCCCGAGAAACCGGCAGTCGAAGAGAAGAAGCCTGAAGCAGAGGAAACAAAGGCGGAAAGTAAAAGCGATGAAAAGAAAGAGGAAACTGAAACTCCGGAGACGCCGTCCGATGTGCCCGAGCCCTCAGCGGAACTTCTGGAGAAAATCAAGAAGCAAGTCGAGGTACTGTTGATTAGTCACGCCAACTGACATTCACACTTACCGCATTGTCTCCATGTGCTTTTGGCGGCATCCACTATTTGCGTCGTTCACTTGTTGGAGATAGAGAGTTACAGCGTCTTGTCGGGAATTGTTAGAATCTTATTGCGCATATGGCCGTAATTGATATTCTAGTATTTTCAATACACATGTTGTGTATTAGTTACATGTACCTTCTATTTGTATTTATGTTAGTCTATAAACACGTGAAGTGGTTGTTTGGATATAAAAAGTAGACTTGAAAACTTTTAAGATTTGGGAAACCTGTTCATTGTTTTCTATTGATCACGGAACACAGGAGATTTGAAATACATATTTTGTTACTCAAACTTTAACTTGAGGACCAATGTATTATCAACGTTGATATTTTGTACCTGGATTTTAATTGGATTCACTTGGATTATAGTTTTACTTTGGTGACATCAACATGCACAGAGACAAGTTCCTGATAGAACAGACTAAGCTGGATGCAGGATGGATCCCAATGAGTATTATGTTAAACTTCAAAATGTTGAGTGCAATGAGCAAGAGCGCAGATGTTATCCTGAAGGCACTGGAGGGCAATGAACTCATTGAAGTATCGGAAGACAAAAAGAAAATCCGTCGTTCCCTTGCACATCCATTGCCAATATATGATGTAGAATACAGAAAGGCTCAAGAATTGAGGACAATTTACCTCAAAGGATTCCCATTGCAGGACACAAATATTGAGAAACTCAAAGAGTTCTTCAATAAATACGAGCCATATGAAAACATAATTGTACGTAACGTTCTTAATAAGCTGTATAAATGTTGTTAATGCAGTGGAAAAGTGTTGCGCCAATGTGTTTAGATTTTCAGACTCTTTTCTTGTTTGATAGATGAGAAAGTACCTTGACAAAGAGAAGAAGTTGCAGTTCAAAGGATCGATATTCCTGCAATTCAAGACACTGGATGATGCCAAGGCTTTCATGGAAAGAGACCCAATGAAATACGGGGAGGCTGAACTAATCCGGAAGTGGTCGTAAGTTATCTTGATTTAACTATTGTTACTAATTATGGTAAAGGAACATTTCAAATTCTCATTATGTAACATCTTAGGGCGGTATACGCAGAAGAAAAGTTAAAGGAGAAGGAGGGGAGGAAGCTAAAGAAAGGAGGGGAGCAGGGTAAGAAAACTGACAATGTAAGTTGAAACTTGACTTACCAGGCTTGTTAGTAAACATTAAATCGTTCATATTTTCAATATACTACATCATTTCCTAACTCTCACAGGGTAAAGAAGGAGGTGATGGAGATGCTGGGGAAGAAGCACCCGAGAAAGACATTGGACTACCCAAAGGTTCGGTTATTCACTTTGAGGGTGTTGTCAATACAGCCACAAGAGAAGACATCAAGGAATGTTTAATGGAGTTGGAGGCACCCGTAGTATTCATAGATTTCAAGAGAGGCGACACTAAAGGATGGGTTCGTCTCCAGGGAGAAAATGCGGCCAAACCGATTCTCGACAAGATGAAAGACAACAAAGTAAGTTTTTAACCAGAAGCACAAGCCTAACACAAATAATCCCAATTTGTATCACTGTGCATTTAGCTTTCAAAATTTCGCTATTCATAGATAACAGTATGCGAGAGCGAAGTGACATGCAGTGTCCTCGAGGGAGAGGAAGAAGAAAAGTACCTGGCAAAAGCAAAAGAGGAGATCGCCAATACCAGACAAAAAATTTCAAGGTCCAAGCGCGGAGGCCGAAGAAGTATGTTTTCACCAAATTCACTAATTGCAGCTTATGAATCCTTTCTCTATCATAATGATGACTTGCCATGCTAATACTGAGAGATCATTTGAGTGATCATTTGGATCTCGCTGAGTTGACTACCTGCTAGCACTGAATACCCTCAATCTCTTACTTTTCCTCGTTTATTAGAAACAAGTTCTTCATTTCGACAAATATCTGTTTCAGACCGTGGTGGACACCGAGGGCGGAAAAGGCCCAACCAGTTTTCCTCAAGAAACGATGTTCCTACTAAGAAGGTAGCTACCGAATAAGTTGGCGACAGTTGTGTATCACTAACATTGGAACAGCCTCTATACTTATCGAGTCCACCATGTATATTGTGCTTATTCTTACTACATTGACATATATATGTATAGAGCATACAAAGACTAGTATCCCGCAACTTCTACAGCAAAGTAAATCTACTTTAAGTATATATTGTTTGTTATACTGCAACAGTGAGTTATTTAACATTAAAGAAAATACACTACTGTTTATATTTGTATAATTGGTTTCTGAATTTCGTAATCCTCGTCTGCTAGCCCATTTGCATAAAAACTTTGAAACAGCACACTGAGACAAACGAGACTGTTTAAATGAAGGTAAGTTATTAGAAAGATTTTCAGTATAAAATGTGTACTCTTTGGTTTATTTAATTGCGAAGTACAAAAATAGTTGCTTTATCTTCCTATCATATAATGTAGCTATTTATAAATTTTTACTTTTCACTAAATAAAATGATCATATAACGAAACAAATAATTAACATGATTACTTATCAACGTTACTCATCTTTCTCATAGTCGTCTTTAAAACTGGATATTAAACTTTGATAAATGAAATCTTTCAACTCTACTTATCTAGAAAACTATAAATATGTATATTAACGTTAAATATGCTGACCCAAAGATAAGTCAACTGTAGAGTAACAATATAATTGATCTAAACAAATAATTAACATTTTCCCTTATCAGCACTATTCATCGAACTCATAGTCGTCGACATAGCCGCACGATAGCACTTGATATTCTAAATCGCTCACGACTCTACTGATTTCCTTCTTCGCGTCCCACTGAAGCGTCAACGGCAAATATCTTACCGATTCCCCGATGTGCTCAAAGTAGTGATCTAGTTCGTCCTTCTCCCTTCGTTCTCTCATCCTTTGGAACTTGTACATGAAATACTTGTTGATCGACTCCGAACAAGCGCAACATACGCAGCGTTTACGCTTCCGAGATTTCGTGCTTCCGGAAGGTTGGGGGTTCTCATTCGACGATTCGTCGGAGGACTCCGATTCTGAGGCTTCTGGCCGTGCATTCGCTTCCTGTCGAGCGGTTTCTGGGGCGGTTGGCTGTGCATTTGTTTCCTCTCGCACGATTACTCTGGTAGTTGGCTGTGCATTTGTTTCCCCTCGCGCGATTACTGGGGCGATTGGTGGTGCACTCGTCCCCTCTGGTACGGACACCGAGGTGGCTCTCTCTGATCTCACATCTCGCGGCACGGTGTTGGAAACTTGTTGTTCGGAGCCGGCGGTGCGGGCTTTTAGGAATTCGAACTCCTGCTCGAATCGTACTCTCTCGTTGTTGAGGATATGTGTCCATCGCTCCCGGCACTCGTCGGCTGTAAAAGATGGAAATTTTGATTATTTGTACAATTGATACTGATTGACGAATCAATCCTTTCTCAGCTTTACGCGGGCGAAGGGTAGGGCAGCAAATATAGTAATGTTATCCGGGGTCTCTCAGATTACAGATAAATAGGAAGATCGCGGAAATCTGATCGGCTCGGAATATAGTCTCCACAAAACAATCGTTAAAGAATGATTTTATCATTACACTATCGAATGGGCACATTCCGTCGGAAGAACTTCTGGGATAAACATACTAATTGCCCACGAAATATTCAGCTTGCGCGTTATATGTTTTGGAAACATTCGTGACGAGACAGATCCCCTCTGACAATTGAAAAGAATTGACAAGCAATACTCGGGATATTAACTTGCTTCGAATTATACACAAGACTGACCTGAAACACCCAAGTTCCCGCCAATTTCGTCCCAAGCATTCTGCTTTCGGAGCTCGTCCGCGTAGTGTTCGTGTTGCACGTCGTAAAGCTGAGGGAACTGCTGCACAAGAAGTATGAGTCGCTGGTCTTCCATCGTTCCTCTGTTTCACGAACACCGGGTTGCTTTCTCGATCTCAACTGAACTCAACACTTTCGAGCACGAGCACGCTTTTCCTACGATCCGTCACCTCCGAAGGTTCGAGCTAAAATGACTCTCGGCATCCCCCAGTGACAAAGTTGTCCTCGGAGTCTTCGGACTTCGCAGAAATTGCATACAATTTGAAACACGTGCGGCGGACGTCGGCTCTGCCGGAGCCACCCTCGACCATTGCTTTCAGGCCCAAGGATGGGGTTGTACTTACCTGATCCCGCAGGTATAGCAATACGGAGCTCTCGGAAATGCTTTCGAAATCTGCGTTGTCCACTTGAAATAATCGGATATTTCTGGAAGAAAATACACTGTTTCAAATGTATGTACGGCAACTATCTGAAAGTAGGAGAATAAAATGTGTAAGATTTCTCACAGGTATAGGAATATGAAATTCTCGACAACGCTTTCAAAATCTGTTCATCAAATAATATGGCATTTCTGGGAGAAAATAGACTATATACTTTGAAATGTGATACGAATCATTGCAAGTAGATGTAAATGTTGTAAGGTTCGAGTTTCGCGGGCACTCGAGAAAGAGAAGGAGAAAGCGAGGCCATTAGGATAATCTATTGTTGACTTGGGGATGTATGCACGGAAGTGTGAATGTATGTGTGGGTATAAGAAGAGTGCGAATATCGAGCAAAGAGTAGTACACAATGATCCTATCAATTGTGATCCTGACCAGATATTCAACCTTCAATCCGTTTTCCATTCTAACCACTTGATGGCACGGAACCGAAAGATTTCATACTACAGCAGAACGTTTTCTAACTCAATTGGACCAATAGTTTGAGTATCAAAACTATAAGAATCTGCAAAGAATCAGTGATGCACTGTACCGCACCGATAAAATATCGGCGATTTCCCCCAGAAAATCGGGAATCAATTCAAGTGCCATGACATGCCGACTATTTTCGGCCGCTGCAGGTAAGCGAGTATGCTCCGGGTTCAGAAGGTCGAAGCCAGCAGGAACGGCTGGTGGCCTGCTATTGTCATACCAGACCCTTTCGTCGTGCGGCACACTGATCACTTTGACCGAGAGGCATTGCCGGCAATGCCAAGTTCGCACGTGTTCACAAGCTGTGCTACTGGACTCATCGTCCAGCGACTTTCGCTTACCTGCGCCCGGTGTTTATTGTGAGACCTTCGTGCACGGATGACAATGAGGTCCCTAAAGCCACTTCGAGACGGTCAGCCAGCCGAGCGTAGCACTGTGATGAGAGGTCGATCCGCAATAATCTGTCTGCCTAGTGGAGAATCGGTAAGATGATCCCCGGGCATTCTTCGCCAATGTAAACATGCTGGTACCGACGAGCCTAATTATCGACGGTCGGGCGTTTATGACCTTTTTGCCTCTCGCACCAGGTCAATAAGTTGCAGGCTTAGGGACGCCGGGTTATTAAGTATTCCAACAGCTGCAGCGGGGATTTTCATACCCTCGCTTGAGCGAGGATTCTTTATTAATGGGGATATAACGTAGGGTTGGGCTTACTGGTAATTAACGGGGTCTCGACTAGAAGAAGGATATTCCTTATTATGATGTTCCTTTAGTATAATTGGACTTCGGAGTCCAATTATAATTATGCTAAGGCGAGATTTAGTATAATCGGACTGATCGGATGCTGCCTCCACCTAGCCGTAGTCATCGATTGTGATTACACACATATGCTTTGATTATGGGAAACGGTGATAATCATATCGATGAGACATAATAGGAGAAATGTATAATCCATGCATATTATATTACACTTACTTCACGTATAATCAGAATTATTGAAATGCAGTGATCCGATGCACAGCAAACTGATTCACCTTGTGAATCAGAGTAAGCCGAAGAACACAAGGATACACACGCATTATGTCGGCTTTAGTAACTTCGCCATGCAGGAAGTCCTTATGCTCTTGCGATAACTGTTCAACTGACTCTGGATATTAATTCGCGCGGAATGGTTTCTCGCTTTATGTTTTCCTTTTGAGCACACATTCCCGCTGGTAGGCGCGATACATCCTTCGCGCGTATTACCCGTATTCGCCCTCTAAACCGCCAAGTTTCGCTATTAACCGGGAAATTCGTAGATGTTGCGCGCGTTAATTTGGAAGTTCATACTTGCATGAAGACACGCGCGAGCACGCGGGCACTCAGTGAAGCTGTTTCCCATCGGCATGCTGTAATTTCTCGTTTGCGATGAATGAGTTTTGAAGCCTTTAATCTCGAAACGTTTAGCGACAGAGAAATGGCAGATGGGGCCGGGGCCGGGTCGATGTTTATGCAAATAAGGTCGTTTTGAATTCGGGGCGAGAAAATATTTTATAAAATCGGTCAATACCGAGATCCGCGTTCAACGTGTGTTCCTATTGTGGCAGTAAATAGGTATGACTGAGAGTCAGTGTGCTAGGAGAGGGAGAAAGTAACAGAGAGAAAGAGAGAGAGTGTGTGTGTGAGTGAGAGAGACAATAGGGATAACGCGCAGAGCGCAAGGTGAGCGCCATTCCCGATTAGGAAGGACCGATGGGTAGAGGCCGATAAGGTGCAAATAGTGAAAACAGTTAATAATCGGCTTAATCATTATCCTACCCCTTCCTGAGGCATCCGACACTATTAACAAAGTGTTCCATAATGCTTTTGTTGAATTCGTAAGATTAATATAGATTTATTATTGTTAAATGTATATAGCAGATAGTAAGATATGAAGACTTTTATTCTTTCTCACATTTGCTGTGTATGGAATAATTAAGAACACGAGATCTTTGGACAGGTCATTTATTCAATAACATCTAAGAGGTTTTCCACATACCATCCGCAGTCGGTGTCAAATAATATTGTTCTCGAGTTGCGAGACCGGAATAAAAATACGCAGTATGTAAAATAAGTGAAATCTATTTAAACAGTTTTTCGATCGATGGAGCAGATTCCCTTTCGGCAAAGTGCACCGCCGAGGGATACGTTAGAAACGGTTTGGTGTAGACTTGTTCGTTTAGTAGTCGCTTAATACAATGGCAGTACAGACTATGCAGATCATTATCATATAGTTTTAGAACTTTCATAGCGATTTCGGATTATACCTTGAGAGTCCGCTCGTCCATCTCGAACCCCAGTTTAACTACGAGTCGCTTAATGACGACAATATGTACTTAATTGATTATCTGTGCCGATTCGCGCACGCAATTTCTCAGTAGGAACGCAAAGGGAAGGTAGTCCGTACGGATTGTACTCCGAGTGGGAAACTGGCAACGAAAGAGGCTCGTTTTGTCGGAAAATACTATGAGAGGAGAGTCGCTCTAACAGAGTAGTGAACGCCTAAACTAGTTCTGTCTTTCGATACTGGCTACAACGAGAACACTCGGCAGAACTCTCGCGAGGAATGTCAAACGAAAGGAATACGCATTACACGTTACAGCCCGCGAACTTCATCGATTAGTACGAATTCGATACACTCGTTACACTGTCTTAATCGAGCGCTTAAATTTACATGGCCTAGCAAAGATCGCTCATCGTCTCTCCATTCATCTCTCACACTCGCTTTCGGAAACGCAACACGCACTCCACTGTAAAAGGTATCGGCTTAAGTCATAACAGAGCGGATATACTGATTAAGCGGCGGGAACTGTTCATGATATTTCTTGGGCTCGGTGCACACTTTCGGGTGGCGATTCATAATAGTACGACGGAATCGCGGCGTCCCCATCGCACCGTTCTCACTCATCACTGGGTGTACGTATATAAGAAAGAGAAATAGTTTCCTGCCCGAACACTTGCGAGTCCTGGTCGCCTCCAGGAGTCGGTCTCGGCGAAATGCGGGTGCGATTGTCCATTAACGTCCACGGTGGAGATCTAGTCCAATCCAGTTCCAGGATCACTTTTCTGCACGATTTCAGAATTTGGTCTCCTCCGTGGTCTGGTGCTCCATGAAAGTCACCCGCTTCGTCCTCCCCGTGCCCTCTGGGGGCAACCCCTAATGCTATACGGATATCTCTTGTATCTGCACGCGTTTTTTAATGGTGCTCGTGCCGGAACTTGTACTGAGTGAGCTGGTGGTCCTAGTGGGTGGTTTCGGGGGAACATGATCCTTGTGGATGGCATTACCCACGCCGTGATTAGCTTTCAGGTCGTTCCTCGAATGCTCGCTTTCCCCGTTCGATTGTAGTTGCGGCATCTGATGCGCATCCTGATTGGGGCTTCTCGCGAGGGTTGTGTAAGAGGGTGGCGGCTCCTGGTTCGACCTGGGATTGTCCGACGGCTTCATCGAAGACCTCGTCGTCATTGGCAGTGATTCCTGGCCGTTCGGAGTGCACTCCATTGCCGCTCGCTTTTTGTCGCGGTCTCTTTGGTAGTAAATACCGGCGAATATCAACATGTTTAGGACAAGGAGGATGCAACCGACGCCCACTGTGATTGCCAGGGCGGTGGTCGTGCTGTAATAGTGCCGGGAGTATCTCTGGTGCTCGGCTTCGTCCTCGGGCTCCTCTAGATTCGCTGTGATGTCTTCGGTGATCGATTCGTCACCAGTTGTCGTGCTGCAGGCGGTTGTCGAGGATGCGCTCGTTCTTGTCGTGCCTGTTAGTGGCAGAGGCGTGTACCATTCGTCTCGAACTGGACCTGTAAATGTATGTGATGGGTGAGTTTCGGTAACCAGAGGTTGAGGTAATTGTGGACACTATCCAAAAGTCAGATACACCTCTTAATTATTTAATAGAAGTTTTTGACTAGGTTTGTGCACTTTGCATTTTATGCTAAAATTAAAAGCGTGCCATTTGCACCTGACATGCACTTCGGTTCCCATTGAAATTACACGCTCCCGTCGACGATCTTAATTGAATTCTAAATTGAGGTTGAAGTTTACCTGCGTAATAATTCTCCTCTCTTTCCCGGAAGTGATGGTGGCGCATGGAAACGTCTTCTTCCCCGGGTCGATGCAGTTGGGGGATTAAATTCAGCCACACAGCCATCTTATGTCCACGGTAGTGGCTCTTCATTTTCGGCTTGAGCGCTGCCGAGAATTTGTTCCATTAAAAGTTAACGAAGATTTAAAGTCTGCGGTGACTTTATGTTTATAGCAATATTTCCAGCATCCTTATTTAATAATTCTCACAGCCGTATGATTGATTGATCATTAGTGCACCTACCAATTGTTAGGTACTGTTGAGTCCCAGTCTCGTAAGGCTCCCAGGAGAGGTTTCGAAATCGCGTGTTCTCCTTGGGAGTCCCGTAATCCACCGATTCGATTTTGTGGGGCTCGTTCGGGTTGCCGGTCTTGGCGAAGTTAGTGAAGAAAGTCAGGACAGCTTCGGCGACACCTTGATCCTGTCGGCTATAATTCCGTGGAAAGAAGAATCCGCCGGAAACCAAGGGCAGCCCGAAAATGTACGGGATATCTTCGCCTCGGATACTGCCCAGACGCTGCAACGGAATAAATGTCCCTTGCAATATGATTTCTTTGAAACTTATTAGCAAACGGCAGATATTTAATTTTAATTCTGAAGAATCGAGGGTTTATGATAACACCAGTCAAATTGGATATCAACTGCGTTTCGATAACTCGTGTAATAAGAAAAGACGAATTAAATCCACTGTTTTTCGGTCATTCAAAAGCACAGTGTACTTTTCCGGGTTGGCTTATCGCGTGATAGGTTCGCCGAAGAAGCGAGGCGTTGGATTAGTATTTACTCGAGGATTCAGCAGGCGATCACTAAGCTCATTGGACTAGTTAGTTCACGTTGGATAAATTAGTTGCTCTAATCCTGCCGCTATTGTGTGTATCCCCCTATTATGATACGCTCTGGTTAATATGCGCCGATTGTTACTGAATCATACGCATGGAACATAATGGAGATGTAATCTTCATCCCTTGGGTGGGTACCGGATCTACTCTCGTAAATGTATTGCCAGATTTCGGTGCGGTACTCCAACGATTTTGTTTAAAATAAATATTAAATATTATATTAAAATCATCAATATTAGAATCCAATTATTGGATTCTAATATTGGAGTCTAGTATTCGGCGTATTTCAACGTTACCGACGACTCGACAGTGTGCTGTGCGCCGAAAGCAGTTTTGATTACAGTTTCTCCGCTCGACAACATGACAAAATCTCTCAAATACGTTCTTGAGTCAGCGTCGGCGTGTACGGGAAAATTCGCCGGCAGGAGCTCCCGTTCTCCAAGAGGCCACTTCTTGCCCCCATAATGGATCGAGTGTGTTTTCTCACTCGCTTCGTTGGCCGCGCCTTTTGACACTGACAACTTTATTCCATTATATTCCACGGCGAAATGGGATGAAACAGCATCGTCCGCGCTCCAAGATAAAGCACTGGGAGTACGTGTCAATATATTACAATCTTGGCGAGTCCTGCGAGGGAATTGCCAGGGCGAGGCAGGCAACACGAGACTCGAGGGCCGGGCTAGACATAATTAAATGTTGCAACAAATTTATTGCGTTTATATAACCTCTCCCACCTTCTTCCCCAGCACCTTGTCCAATCATTCACGCGGCTTTTCTAGTTTCCTGCCGAGCGTTATCTCGAAAATCATTTGAAAGGTTGAAAACTCAAGGGAACCGTAAATGGAAAGCTGCCTACGCAGCGCGGAGTAACAGTTTTTCGAAAATACCCAGTGTAAAATGAATGTAAATATTCGGCTTCTTCGAAAAACAGCAAGCCCCTGGAAATTCAAATTTTCGTAATATCGGCGAGATTTTGCTAGAAATACCAGGGTGGAAATAATACGGGGTTGGGAAGCAAGGTGTTTACCTCGAAAATGGGAAAATTTTTTGTTTTGACATTTGCTTCCGTTTACTTTGCCCATTTACACCACTCCCATTCTTACTACGGTTTAATATTATTTTGCTGTTTGCAGTTTCTTATTTACTTCAGTTAATCTGCCAGCTCCAGTCATGCCAAGCATTACTCAAATCATTAAATTCATCACACGGCTTGCCTGTTCATCATTTTCCCTTCCCGTCCTTTTAATTGCATTTCTGTTTACATCGCACCGTATTTATGGGGAAAGTTTGCTGGAGCAGCATTGGCTAATTACCGGCTGCAAATCTTCGGCAGTTGTAAAGCGCGGGTGTAATAGCCATCGATACGCAGTTTGGAACTTGGGACTTGGCCTGGCTCGAGTTGAAGTAATGATCGGAGTTACAGAGTCGCCTCGAACGTGAGAATCTGTTGAATGGGAAAGCGTTCGCTTCTCCTTTAATTAAGCTTTGATTTGTATTGAACTAAATCCTATTAATTCTGAATGGAAAATATCGAATATAAGTCAACAATTCCCGCTTTTATAAGATTTGTTCAATTATAAAAGTATGTTACATTATAAACATTCTCGACAGAGTTAGTGGCTATACAATCAACTGGCGAAGAAAAAGGACTTCGGAAAAAGTGTAATTAAAAATTAATTCAGAAATTTTAATTGCCCTTGAGTGAAAATGAGTGAGTTTGCAAGGTGAAGGCACGTCCACCTACATTTTTACCTTCTGCAATATTTCCTGTAAATGGAAGTAATTACACAGGCGTGAGGGTTAATTAGCGCGTTTTAAAAGAGATTAATTTTACTTTGAATTTGCCTGGCATCGAGCACAATGAGAGCAAGGCTGCTCGAGCGTTTCATTAAATCAGTACTTTCATCAGGAAATTTCAGGCTGTGGGGGTAGTGAAAATATTCTGGCAAAGTATGCAGTGCGACTACGAACTCTTGGGCTCGGAGGGCCCGAATCGATGGAGGAAACCCCGAAGCCCGGAAATGGGATCGAACTTCTTACTCGGTTGATCTAGAAAGTGAGCTCGAACCTGCTCCCCTCTTCTATTTGAAGGGTTAATAGAATTGAGGCCAAGTCGAGGGGTTTCTCTTTTTCCCTTCTTTTCACTTTTTTCCCCGACTCCCAGCAAGGTACACGTGGATTTAAGAATTCCCATCGCGCCCTCTGAAACCCATCTGGATATGTTTGATTTGATAAAGCTCGGGCTAATTTGAGTTAGTATATGGTAAGTGAAAATTCTTCCTCATAAGCGCTTTTCGGATTTAATTATTGTAATTCATTATTCGTCCTCTCTCCGAAATCAGCATATCGACGAATAAGAACAGTGGGCGTTGATTACTCAAAAGCTACACAAAGTTTGAAGTCTCGATCCGTCAGTGAAAAAAACGAGCCAAGGTTGGGAAAACGAATATGTAATGAAGCTGCACCTGGAAATTCACCTAAAATTCCGACGTTGGATTCTGCACGATTTCCTCCTAGATATTCCATTCCCGCCAGACAGGAATATTCGCGAAACGCGCGGACGCGTTGGCAGGACGAAGAATTTACTTGGGAAATAAATAAATAATCTGCGAGTGCGAGCATAATTATGTCTTAACGAGGTTTGTAATTACTCAAGCGAGTGCTGCGGCCGGGCTGGGCAAGACATGCATAAAACACAGGTTCGGTAGCGCAATTTCAAAAGCAAGCTCCGCCTTGGGAGTTGACGCAGTAATTACTTTCGCGGTTATCTGCGTGGCGTGGGTTATTTCAAGGCACGCTCGTGTTGTCGGTCGAGGAATTAAAGGTAGCCTGGTTAGGGAACGTATTAGCAAACGCGACATCTTTTTCTTTAATCCCAGGTGATACTTAAGTGACCCGTCATTCGCATTGTTACGCCAGACAGCTTTGTTTCGCTTTCTATTCCTTTCGAATGTGAATCAAAGTGTAATTACACGTGCGTGTGCGGCCGAGGCTATAATTAAAAACCAATTTTTAAGGCAACGGATCGAATTATATTGATTATTCGGCAGTTAATTGATTAATTGTCATGTTCCAAATATACAAATATGTGAATAGTTTGACAAATTAACTGTCCCCGAAGGCAAAGTAGTGACAGACTCTGTGGTAGTTGAAACTCTCTGACCGAAACGTCAGAGAATCGAAACTCAATGACCCAATGGTCAGAGAATCGAAACCCCGTGACCCAATGGTCAGAGAATCGAAACCCCGTGACCCAAGGGTCAGAGAATCGATTGACTCTGCATTGTAGATTTTACTCGGCGTGTCGATTCTTGTTGCATCGAATCTCATTCAAAGCGCAATTCCCAAACATACCATTTCCTACTTCAACCCTAGCAGCCATTAAATTAACCCAACCCCTGCACCGTTGCGCCAATCAGTTCTATTTCGTTTCTTTCCCATTTCATCGCCCCCAGCCGTCCATCAAAGCGCAATTTCAGGTGCACCGCGGATTTCTCCCCGGAGCCAAGGAAAGTTCGGCGGAGAGGGCACCGGGCCGGAAAGGCGAGCGGAAACGACGAGAGGAAAAATAAGATTTCCGCGCTCTGCTGGAAGGACTACTGTGTGAGTTAAATGCCCGGGGGCGCGGCAGCGGGAATAAATCATGTCCCAGCGAGCGCGTTTACACTCAACTGCGCGGCATAACGTTCGGATTTGGGCGGAATCGCTTATCTTAGTTACTTAAAGTAATGCTTCCAGGCTATTGTCACGCATTATGGCTCCCAGCGGTGCGCGGCGATTTAAAGCGGCGCCCGAAATCGGGACATCGGGAGCCCGCGACGCATTGAGGGAGAAGCCAGTGGAGCGACGCGATTCGCCGCGTCGGGTTATTGTGCGGAGGTTCGGATTGCAGGGGATAAGCTGCGGGCAAGGCGTATAACCGGGGCAAAGTGAATCAGAGCTAATTCCAAAATACAATATTAGATAGCGCGGTAGCTAGCATATTGCACATCCAATTTCTTTATTTGTGGCAAGGACTTCGCGGTAATAAGCCAGACTCAATTCTTCCAGTGTTTTCATGTTATTCCAATAAGGTGGATCCTAGTGTTAGTTCTGTTTAAATAGTAATATTGTAATATTGGCTCGCATTTATCAAAATTTAAGATGTCGAAGTATGTAGATGAAAAGCGGTGATCTGACACTTCATCATTTAGTTTCATAAACCGGGTTAGCGTATGGACTTTGACCTGCTGGAAGGACGAGTGTGGGAATCAAGTATGGGATGCCCTCACCTGGAGATATCCGTTGTCTTTGGTCTGATGACTGAAGTGATAGAAGTAAGTCTTAGCGCCTCGCCTCGCATGGTAGAAAGCAATCCTCATGAGTGGTGCTACGGTATGCCCATCGCTGAGGGCCTCCATGGTCGAGTCCCTGATAGTGATAGGATGGAGGACCGACTTGTCCCAGTCGGTGTACTCGTTCCGTACCGCCGAGAAGATCTCGTTGAGATGGTAGACGTAGACGTTGCGGATGAAGGTGCGAAGGATGCGATTGCGGTGCTCCTCCTCGAAGCCGTACTGGAGGTCGCTCGCGTTGAAGTCGAGGATCGACTCGGCGGTCGAGACGCCCAGGATCAGCGGGACGTTGATGAAGGCGTCGCTCGCCCGCTCCATGTCCAGGCCGAGGTCAGGATTGTTTTGGTCCACTGGCAAGCCCGGCCCGATCCGCGGCACGAACCTGCTCCAGAAAATGTCACGGCTCGTTCGGTCAACTCGTTATTACAATACATTCGCGGAGCTAATGCCGATAAATCAGCGCGCCGACCTATTAAACATAGGATCCCATGGTAATCCGATAATGATGCCGCGTACGTCATTATTAATCCTCGCGGCGCGCAATTGCTATTGCGATCTGATTGCAACTTGCAAGCGATGTAACGGCCCGCTGAGATAGGTGGGTTTATGTAAATCGAAGAAATAAGTTGTTATTTACTAGTATTCGCTTAGTTCTCGATTGCATTGATCCTCGATAATTGCTATTATCGAAACTAGCGCGTTTCACGGATCTAGCTCTAATTATTGCAATCTGCGACTATAAATTATGCGGTAATTATTATAGTTGAAACTCGCGGTATTCGGCGAGGCTCTGAGGCGGCTGCTGCAAAGAGCTTAGTTTCAGGAAGTATCTACGTACCGAATTTCAGGAAGTTCGGCCTCCATAAGAGTGTAGAGTGGCACATTCCGAAGGCAGTCGGCGATGTCTACGTCGTTTTCCGCAGGGCAGCCGACTTGTTCCGATACGTTCAAGCGTAGGTCGTTCGGGTCATGCACAGAGGCCCAAGGACTCAGTGCTGAGCCACTCGATAGCACCACCCGATGAAACAATCCTGAAAAGGAAAAATGAATTAGCTTTTTTGCAAAACTACAATCTTCAACTTAATTCCTAATATCAATATATTTAATACTTTGCTTATACAATAAATCGCTCGCTGTCAGGGTTGGAAAGACGCGTCCTTTACAGGACTACGGTTATTGTCCGCTGTAAACAGTGCATTTCCGGCGGCGTCGCCACTAAATCCTGGCTATGTAAAAATTAGACGCGCAAGTAAAGCGCGGTTAGTTTGGTAGCTCGACAATGGGGATGTAAGTTGCCTAACTGTCGCTTTAAAGAAGAGCGTTAAAGTTAGCGGCGCGCGTCGCCGAGATATAGTGGCGGAGTTCGCTTAAAGGAGGATGCGCCGCGCCGTCAACACTCGAAAGTCATTAAGCGCGATAGTTCCGAAAGGTCTGCGTCATAATAAAAGATATTCGCGAGAAGTGAAGCGGTGCTTACGCCCGCGAATTATTGCGCACTGGGACGTAAAACTCGGCAAAGCCGAAGAAGATAAAATATTAATTTATCGCCCACCGCCTTCTCCCACGGCTGCACTTTGCATTGTGCGTGATTAAACTTCTTCATACGAAAACTTCCCAAGGGAGAACCTTTTCACCGAGGCTCTTTCGCGCGTTATTTCACTCGCAATAAACGAACAATGATGGAAATAGGTCGTTTCGGAAAATGCAGAGAACGGGATTAATCTGATTTTTACGATTCGCTCGATAACTGGCTGGAAATCGTTAAACGAAGCTTCTATGATTCCCGAGCTTTTTGGCCGGGTGTTTCCTTGATTCGCAATAAGTACTACTCGGCGAAGAATCCACACGCACGTGCCAAGTGCAATTTGTGGTGGCTATGAACTTGGCGATAATATGAATGGCATTGGGGGATTGGTGTGTGGGTGCATCGAGGAGTTATTGAGTAGAGCGGGTATATGTGAGTAGCTGGCCTAATGGCTGCTCTGTCGCCAATATGATTAAAAGATGACAGGCCGCCGGCCGGTGGATCCTTCGCTGGAATTCTGCCAATCCAGCCAACGCCGGAAGCCGTATATGCTTAACTGATATGCTGCCATAGCACAATTACCCCCTATCCCTTTTGTGCCAAATACAATGTAACCCTCCTATTCAAAGACGCCCCCACAACCATTACTTCCCCTTCCTGACGCTCATTCCGATGCATACCCCAACGATTTTCCTATATCAGAGCTGTCTTATCTATTAAACGTTAGGGGCGCAGTGCATCTGCCATGCCATTTTTTAAAAAAGTCTGCCATCCAAATCCTGGTAAATGAAGATTTCAGAAACGAATTTTTTAAAACCCAACCAATCAAATGTATTTGCTGGGCTTCATTTATCTGCATTAATAACTGTTAATTAAGTTACTTTCAATACAGAATTATTAAATATCTAACACTTGCAAGAATTGTCTCAGAAAGTAATAAAAACATACTTATGGCTGCTTTAAGGTACACTTTAAGATTAAGTCGATCATTACACACTTGCACTTGTTTTCGAGGCCGATTTCCCTAATAACTCGCCGAGCCTCCTTAACATGCACGGCGTGTTTTATATTAAGTACTTCGTATTCCAGCACAGCCGAGAGCGTAAGAGTTGGCGGCCTAGGTGACAAGTTCCGCGTTAAGTTGTCTCGCGCCAATTAATATTCGCCGCGCTTGATTTTCATAGCTCATTACTATGTAAAGTGTATCTTATACGAAGTACTTGATATTCTATTTCATGTTACCGCGGTGGCCGGTTTACCACCCGGCAACTTCCTAACTAATTTATCCGGCGCGCTAATTAATATTCTTTAAAGTTGAAGCGCCGCTGGCTTGCCAGTGGCTTTTCACTTTCGACGGCAAAGCCGCTGGGCAAAAACTTGCACTAATTATCGAAGAAATCGATTTTACATCGCCCGCTCCTCGTCGAGGAAGTAGCAGGGTCGAAGTATTCAAGGATATCGAAGAAGTCTGCTTGACCGAATTAGATTCCTGCCATTATCCAGCCGAGGTAATCTGATTTCTGGGATCCCGTGCCGGCAAGTCGCCATCGAGTGCTCTCCTTTCAAGGAGGAGGACAAATTTACAAAGGCACCGGCACACGGATCGAAACAATACGGCAAAAGAGGACACCCTCGGCTCTGCCTCGCTGAAAGCAGGAAAAGGATAAAGGACGGGAAAAATGGGCGGCGCAGAAGTTGAAAAGGCATCAAGGACAGTGCGCGTAGAAAGAGAGAGAAAGAGATTGAGAGAAAGAAAGAGAGGGAATTGTATACTTTTCGTTAGCAGGTCCCGTCCAAGATTAAAGGCAAACAAGAAACAATGGGTACGTGAGGGTAATAAGGAGGGGTTTATGTCAAGTCACCGCGCACCCGCTATGTACCTTCTTGGCAAGGACGTTTCCTGGATCAGCATCGACCTATCCCAAGCTAAAGCGGCTAAGCCATTCGACGAGGAAACTTTGCAATTTTAGCGTCCGACCCAACCCCCACTATCCCTCGGCCAGACCCGCCGAGCCTGTCCCTCTTTCCGCACGGCGGCCCTTTCCGCAGAGTACTGAAAGTAAATCAAAGTTTGAAAGGAGCCTGCCTCGGTCAGAATGCGGCGAATCTAATTTATTGTCTTTATTCGGGATATTACCGTGGCAGTGCTGGGAGAGCTCGGAATTCCGGATTGTCCCTTTGGAAGTTTACTAGCTCCCCGCTGCAACCCTGTCTTTTCCAGAGGCCCTCATCTTCCACCACCCTCCCGGCCCTCACCCTCTCGCGGCCCACTCTCCATCCTCCAAGCCTGACAAGCTTAAGTCTGGCATTCTGCATGTAAATTGCTTCGTCCGTTTCGTGAAAATTGTATGAAAGCGCGCGGCCGCCTTGGGATCGGCCCCGCTCGCGTATTAAACTGTTGTCACATATCTCGCGTGCGCGAGACTTGTACGTAGAATGTCTTGGAGAGTCTCCCGAGTCTTGCACTGTGAGGGCTGCCTGTACTTGAGGAAGTATGAAATATTAGGAGTTGTGGTAGGGGAATTCTCGTTTGGTGGACGTTTGTCGGTACCATGAAAGAAAGACGATGTCAAAATGTGTATACTTGTTTGCAAAATCTACAGGGTGATTCGTTTGACTTTCAATTGAGATTGTGCGTTGCGCATAGAATCTTAATAGACGTCTGTGTAATTGAAATTACTAGAAAAGGATAGAGCAGCATACCCAGGCTCAAACGATTCTGTTAGTTTCTGGGCTTTGCTTACATGGCTATTTCTAACAGAACTGTTTGAGCAGTATATGCAACATTGGCAATTCAGCAGCAAGTGAACTACCCTGTACTGTATACTGTGACCGTTGCCTGTGTCCTCTTGAGAGCTCCTCTCAGAATGTAGTTAGCTCTTAGCCAGTAAACATCCCAACGTGCCCCTTAAAACTCAGCGTCTTTTCACTGCGTTCTTGAATAAACAACTTTATTTGTTAAAACCCCGAATATCTAATCCCTAGAGTCCAACAGTCCAACGAAGGTCCAAGCGTGTATCGCGGCGCTACTGGCCTTCCTTTAAATAAAGCGTGCAGTGTGAGGGTTCGGTTGAAATGGTTCGGAAGGCAGTTGTTTCTCGCGGGGAAACATCGAACAATTTACGGGACGGTAGGCAGAGCGTGTTCTCCTGCGAGGGATTTTTCACGTCGGCAGATTCATTTTAGTGGCGGAGTAGGAGCGAGCGCGCACGTGTGAACGAAGGGGTGGGCGGCAGGACCTGTACGGTGTTTTGTAGGTGTAGCGACTGATTTCGTCAATCGGTGGGATGACGGAGTTAGCGCCACGAGAGAGCCACACGGACGTGCGACCGATTGAGCCGGTAACAGCGTTACACGCATGAATCCGCGTTGTTACCCATTTTTTTTTCTTTTTTTTGTTGCACCTCGGTGCGCAGTGGCCGAGCGATTTTTCAACTTCGGCTTTTAATGAACTGTAACGCGAAGCCTAGCGCGCCGAGTGCTTCGCCCTGCAGGGGCTGGCCCCCCGTCCGCCCCACTCGAGTGTCAGACTTGACGTGGAGGTAAAAAGTTTCCGCGCTAACTACGACAATACTCGAGGCTCGCCTCGAAAGTTCGCCCCTCAAATTACGGGGGAGGCGAATTTTTGACTACTCCCCATTTCTCTCTCCCCTTCGCCCACACCCCCGTTTCTCCAGCCATTCTTTCTTTCTCGCTGACCGACTCCGCCCAGTAATTTTCACTTTGAACTTTTCACTCGGCCTCTCCACTCATCGCAATTCCACTCCACTCATTTCTCTATCAACTCTCTCTCTCTCTCGTCGACGAGCGCGCCCGACGCTTCAATGCGCCCTTTCCTCGCGCCGCGCCGCCGCGCCAGCAGCGAACAAAAAGGAAATTGTTTTTCGACTTTCGAATGCGAAATATCAGCGCGGCATTGTCGCGGCACAATAGGCCTCGAGAAATCTTTTCTAGCCTTTTTGCCGTTTAGGGGCTTGTTTCGTTTGCGAATTACTTGATGCGGATTGCGTGTTTCGCAGGGCGTGGTGGAATCTTCTTGATTATGTTGAACTGCGGTGCTGCTGCTTTTGGAGTGAATGAATGAGCTGGGCTTATTGTCAATAAGCCAAATTCCGCTGCACTGGCCTTTGACACATCAGTTGCAATGTGTGTTACAGTGTTTTTCGTGTTCGAGTGACTTGCCAGGCCAATCGGGACGAGAATACGGTTGACCGGTTTCTTTATCTTATCAGAAAGGAAATCGGGCGTGTTCTTGTTCATTGTCTGATTCGATGCGCAGTCAGTGAACACTGTAATACTCCTCGACCCCTTTTCCTTTGTGTTCGCACGGGCAACATCTGAGGGATAAATGAGGGCATTTATGAAGAGGGCTCGTCCAACTTTAAAATTTGATGATATTTACACTGTTTATCAATTATTTATTAGGTTGAAACGTTGAATTCACGTAAAAATGTAACAAACTACCAAAAGGAATACCAAGATAAATCTCTACCTTCAGGTCGAGGCACTATAGCCACGGGCACCAAACGATTTACCAAATGGAGACTCTCCGTTCCAGGAAGAGCAAGTGAGGAATGCGAGGTACAAACGATAAGAAGAGCGGAGCGCGCCGGTGGAAAAAGCGCGCGCGGCTAAGACAAATAAACGGGAAGCAGAAAGATGGAAGGTTCGGGGAGATGCGCGCGGGAGAGTAGAAGAGTGAAATAGAGGAGACACGGAACGGTGCTCGGCTGGCTGCGGGGTTCCAGGAGCCGCCGGATCTCCTCTCCTGTCTAGCCATTTTCCGGCGCTTCGCTTGTACCGGAAACCCGGCAAACAGTTTACATCTCGAGCGGCGCAGTCCGGGCATTCGGCCACCTGCAGAATCGTAAGTGGATCGCAGGAAACAGCCGCTCTTCTGCCCGGCGGGTTCAAGTGCTTGCGTTACCGCCGCACCTTTTTCCCTCGTCGTCACCGGCACCGGCCACCCTGACTTCCGCCGAGAAGAGCCGATGGATCCACGCCACCGTCGGGAGCTTTATCTGTCCGGGAGTGCACCGGCAAAACCGACTGCCGCGTTACATCCAACTCTGATGTCCCTGGGAAAAGCGTCCGGCGAATGTGAGCTTCTGACGATTTTCGAGCGATGTTCGTTTGGGAGATTCTTGCGGTGGTTTTCTTCTTTATTCTTGGTTTGTGGCAAGTGGCTTTGTGGAGTCTTTGGAATTAGATGCTTAATGAAGGTTTAATTAAAAGCATTCGAAGATATGATTCCAATTTGCAATGATTGATAAACGCTGAATTAATCACGAATGAGTAAATTATATCATTATAATATTATAATAAAGCTTTGATGTCTATATTTCTCTTCTTATTGCGACTCGCTGCCGCATAAATTATACGCGCATTACATCATTAAAGTGAATGTACTCGTTCATTAATGTACGCTAGACTCCCGAAGCTGCTCCAACATTCCCTTTTTCGGCGCAGTCTTAAGGTTTCGCGGTACTTACACTACAAGCCGAAGACATTCTGAGCTCCACAAAGTTCGTCCGACGCTACTCCACGCGAGACATACCGAAATGCATTTTAATTAGTCGTCCTGCTACGCTTAGTTACGAAAGCGAAGTGACGATAAAGCTCTAACGCACTCCTGCTCGGCGAGCGCTTACGCCTCAAATTTAATCTTAGCTTTTAAACATTCTTAATGAACTCCGCGATAAGAAGCTTGAGCGCTTCAAGTATTAAGGTACAAGGATTTCGCCGATTTAGCTTAACGGCTTGACTTGCGTTCATTCCCTACTATGGTTCTAGGTTTTATGATTTTGCTATTTGGAAGCTTGAAATAATTAACTTGAGTCAGGTAATCTTTGCCATGAGATTATAGTAAACTGTTTAATAGCTTTATTATACGCTGCATTTTATTTGTTTTACGCTGATGGCTTTAGCACACAGTGTTGCACTTGGGAATTTCTGCAGGTCTTCTGGAAAAAGTTGTATGTTTGGGATTATTTCTTGTTAAAAACATTTATGGTTGCTCTAGGTCCTCGAAGGTTGGTACATTTCGTGTAATCCTTGTGGGATTACCTTTCGGGGTTCAGGTAAATCCATTTCCCCCTTACTAACGTGCACTCTGCACTCTGAATATAAAATACATATCTGAAATATTGCACGATAAAGATTTCTTATAGAAGACGTAAATAAATTTGTACTTCTAAATCTAAATGAATCAATTTGTTCTAAGCTCGAGGCCTGTGCCAATCGTTTTCTCGCACTCAAAATCGTAGGAGCAGTTTTCAAAATCGAATTTGAAACAATATTAGCTCGGTTTTTAGTATAGCAATAGTATAGTGAGAGGGTGGGGGCTCAATTAACGCGAGATATTTCATCGGGGGAATAGCGGGTGGCGATCGATCTTCCGGGATCGGAGCGCCGCATGCCTGCTAAGACGTTTCTTCCGTTGGCAAGGGACAATTCCTAGGCGCATTTATATTCTCGGCCTGATATTGATAGCGGCCGACAATGCCCGGAATATTTACGATGCTTTTACCGTGACGCATACTTCTTAGCGAGGCAGCGAGCGCAGTTTCATCATTGCAGAATTCCGCCGGCTCTCCCGCGGGGGGATTTTAGCACGGCCGCGCCGGAGTGGAAAGCTCAATCTGACCTGCCATGTAGGACGGTAATAAAAAATACATGCCGCGCCCCTTCCTTCAAGTACATAGATTTGTCATCATCGCCGCCGCAATCTTCTCGAGAATGTTTAAATGTAAAACGAAAACATTTTAATTCTTCTTTTACTATTTATTCAATTTGTATGTAACACTTAGTGCTGATTACAATTTACGAATTATCTATTTTTCTGCAATGTATGGCGTCGCGAGCGCCTTCTGAAATTCACTAGGTTTTGAATTTCACGTCTAAGAATTATAAAATTCATGTAGAAGTTGAGTCGTGCACATAAATACTTTTAACAATTCGAGAATAATCATACCGTCTAATGCCCAGTATAATATGCAGTTATTAATTAAATCCCTTCTTGTCAATAGTTTAGTCGCGGTGAAGTGTAAGGTTCAATCTGACCTGGCATTTAGGTCGACCATAAAAAACACATCCCCCACCGCTCTTCAAGGAGCTCGAACGAGGCCGCGCGATTTGTCACCATCGCCGCGGGGATCAATGAAAGCCGCAACTTTTTCCCACGACACACTTCCGGCTACCGATCGTCAGTCCAGCCTGATCCCGCAGGACCTGATATCCTGCGGATGATTAATCTGGCCGGTATACCACAAAAACGAGGGCCGCCCTCGAATCCGATTGCTCCCTTCTATGGCCAGTCGATTGTCGCCACCTGACACCGCACTGTGCCATTGAACACATTGCAATCTACTTGTTCGCCAAGGCCCACGTCTTCGATCCGAAGAGCTTCGACAATCGAAATGAGTATTGGACGCTTTTTGTTAATTCCCTTCATTGTTACTAGGGGAAATCGTACGAGGTCTGCGACAGCCAACAGATTCAACAGAGTCATACTTCTCCTATTCATAATTTTTAATAAAAGACAAGGATAAATGATGATTAAATTACATACCATAACGACAAATAAACCCAGGCGGTGGGCCCAATCCACCAAGGACGTATAAATAAATTAGCCTGGAGGTTCTAATGGAATGACTGTCTTAGTGACTGACTAATTATTCGAGACGCCTCGCGGGCGCCCCTAAAGCTGATAGGCTCTGAAAGGCATAAAGCTATTAGGCTTTCTGAGTACGTACCCTTGCCGTACGGCGCAAGAAGCAGGAGATTCACGAGGGCAGCACCGGTATCGTGTCCCATTAGAGTGATTCTGCCGGCATCGCCGCCGAAAGCGCCGATGTTTTCACGCACCCAGCGCAGCCCCATGGCGATGTCCTTCAGTGCTAGATTGCCTCCCGAGCCAGGACCCCTGTCGGCGAAGGGTCGGGTCCTCAGGAATCCTGGAAGAGCGCCAAGCATTCGGGCGTCAACGTCTGCGTTGTCCCACGGCTAGGATGTGTGCCAAGACTTTCGGACGTGGCCCCACTTCTTTATCAAATCTCGCCTGATCCTATCTCCCTTTTAGTCCTGCTCAATCTCCCCCCAATCCTTTCGCGCCGCCCCATTTTATTTCCCGCCCACCTCGTACGCCGCAAATTGACGTAATGCGAGGGAGTGCGCGACGGACCACGTTGCCATTTATATCAGCCGCTCATCTTTTATGAGCGGTTAAGCCGGAAGCAGTGAAAGATGCGTGGATCATGAATTCCACACGAATGCAACTAATCCGTAATTCCTGATTTTTATACGTATTGCGAAATTCTTAATCAAATATTTTCTAAATGGAAAGAGTTGATTCTAGCATGAGTGTAATATAAATTTAACATACGTTGTGAGATCATTAAGTAACAAACAATCAAGTGCTACGTTTTGTTATGAAATTTATTATAATATTTTCAATATACTCGAATACCGCATAATCCCTTCGAAGCCGATATGGATGAGTAAATTTATAAGTCAATTCATCAATATTTCAGTAAATCAATTCATAAACCAATACTTTCACACATGTAGTCGATAATGGTGATTTTTTCATGATCGTCACTCACGGAGCACTGAATTGGGAATCGGTCATTTAAATCTGTAATGGCAGAGGCAGTGGAACGCGCGTCGTAACAGCCTTCATCAGTTACTTAATGCGACGGGGCATTTATCCGATGCACGTCGGGCGCACGATGAATACGATGGTAATGACATAAGCCTGATAATTACCCAAAATTCCAAGTCGATAATTGAGCGTGATTACTATCACATGGCCGGCGCTCGCCAGCACGGATCCATCGTAGATGTTTCCGGATCCCCACTCGAAACTCTCACCGTGCACGTATACTATCACCGCGTACGGCGCTTCTAGTCCCAGGGAACCTGTAACATACGATGAATCTCAAATCAAATGGGTGGAGATATAAAAACAGTGGAAATAGAATACGAGGTTTAATACATAAATTATTTTCCTATATTTATTCTTCTGAAAATGAATGATTATATTATTATTAGAAGTCTCGAGTGGTAGCTTGATAAGATAATTATTGGCAATGCTCTGTTTCGTTATAATACACATAGCCGTTTATAAGCTGGATTTAGGGTTTGAACAATCTGAGGAATACAGCTATACTAATTAAAAGTCTTTTCATTAACTCTCATTAGCAGAATGAGAGAGCTGCTTTGGTGCTCACCAATAGTCGACTTATTGAACTTATAGCTCGGGCAGGTACTTTATCGAATGATGGAACAGCCCACTGACTCGATAGTTGATTGACCAATTAGTCAAGCCTATCGTGGTCAATGGTAGGACGTTTTTCTCATTTCCTCACATTCTCCTTGGTGGCCAATGTTTTAATAAGGCTTCCAATTATTTTTTCAATTACTGCTACGTGGTATGGCGTTTAAAGCAAATTTAACTTTGACTTCGAAATACGATCCTCTTTCATGCAGGAAGTCGTCCCGCTTAACAAATTTTCCGCTCAGGAAGTTCGTTCTGTTTGAACTAACAAAATAGTCGGATGCCCGGCATGCAGGATATTTACCTGGGATCGAATTTTATGTTTACGATAAAATTATTGCCAGCGTTTGTTTAAGAATTCGCTGTGCGCTCAACTAGCGTCCATTTTTATAGTGAAATTAAATTCGCTAAGGGTTCCTTCGTTAAATCTACAATAAATCGTTTTAAACTCTACATTGTTACTCGACTATGATTTTTCACATGTTTTTGATACGTGCAGTTAATACAGTAGCATTGATAATTTATACTTACGGAGCGTAAAATTAATAATAAAATTGGCCAACGTTGTGGAAATTTAATATCCGCGGCATATTCCGACGTAATTAAGGCTTGGCCAATTGACCCCGCCCGGCTATAAAATGAGAAATAAGTCCGAAACCAGAATAGCGATGCTTGCGATTATCGATATTTTTCCCGGTTTCGAGGTTATTATTTGAAAAAAGAAACTTTGAATGTGGAGGGGCTGGTTGTTCCGCTGAGCTCTGCGAAGTGGTATAAATTAATATCAGGCAATGCTGTTGAGAATTTGTGGAACACAGCCCATCGCGATTCGGAAGTTCGGCGGTGCTCCTCGTTCACGTTCTATTAACCCTCGTTAATTAATTACCTCCATGCGAGGCCCGGGCTTACGGTAATTGATTAGCAACACTCCATGGGCAAAATGTTGTTAGTGCCGATCGTAGTGCGTCTTTTTCATTTAGTTAAAAGCCAACAACAAGGGTGCCATAATTGCGAGGTATCAGCTAATAAATTAATGATATGCAAACTTCTGCTTCTGATTAGCGATGACACATAGATTCGCTGAGCAATATATAACAAGTTTAAATGAAGGTGTACAGTATTTTAATCAATGGAGACTACTCACCGCTTCCAGGTATGTACAGGTTGAGATAGAGGCAGTCTTCGCTCTGGTTGGTAAGATACCGAACGATCCGCTTCAATTGGTGATATCTGCCCCCGGGCATCTTCGCGAGGACGCTTGTGTCATTGCTGATGTCCGGGTAGTTTTGCGGGCACACTGGCCCGAAGGTATCCGCCAATTTCACCCCGTTCCAATGACTCGGTGAGATCGGTGGTCGGAACCGTAGGTTTCCTACGGGCGGCGCCGCGTACGGCACTCCTCGAAATACTTCCACAGGATCCAAATGCCTGCTGTTTAGATTCTAGAATTTCAAATCAAACCTTCCTTCAAATCCACATGGAATTTTTTCAATAATATTCTACATTTTCAAAACCATAGATAAACTCATCCAAATTCAACTTCGCATTTAGAATATTTCCTTGCACCCAATAACAGAATAGCAAGTTCCTCGAACCTCGCGATCAAGGGTTTCGCAAGCCGCGCACTGCAAAATTCGCTAACGCATGCCCACTTCCGGTGCGCAGCTCCCACCGGGTCGAAGAATTCAAGGAAGCGTTTGAATAATTCTCGCCGGGTAAATTAGCATCCTTTGACGGGAGAATGCATAGTGAGTTGCCGGCGGTTCCAATAGGGAAATCCCCAGTAATAATGTTCCCCTGGCAGCATCCAGTTAAATGCAAATGCCGCGGCTATTTTATGCAACGGAGCATCGGCAAGCCCCGCCGGGAATACCGGCGTTACGGAAAAACGAATTATCTAATTACCTTCGACGCTTCGATACTTCTTACTCGGAAGAGGCTTCGAGCGAGTCCTTCGATGCATCGGAAAACGTCCACCCGCACGCGATCCTTGTATACTCTTTAACTCTTTATTCAAGTCGTTTTAATTGACTTTACCACCGCGTGCACGAGTTTAATAGATGCTTCAAATTGTTCCGTTCGCTCGCGGAAACGATTGGCTCTATTGTTTATATCGATTTCGACACGCTTCATTTGCGAGTGTTTGATTGGACGCTCGGAATACGTCAATAGTGGATTTTGTAAAGCGAAGATCCCTCGGAGGTGATTACACGGCTGCAGCCAGTGACTACCGTTACTCCCCGAATATCCTAATTGCAGTTCAGATGCAGTTATAGACAGTTACGTTCCTTTAGCTATTGAAACACTGATGCCGGGCTATGCCCTGAATCGAAATGACCAATTCCTGCTAATGAATTGCTCGATCCGATCACCACGCTCCTAGCCAATCCATCGGCTTTCCTTAGAATGCTAACGTTACATAGGCTGTCCGTGCTAATCTTATGTACACATCCTCACCAGTACATAAATAGATGCAAGTATTTTTTATTTCGGTTTATTAACTGAATTCTGCTTTCTTTGAAAATGTTTAATATATTTTTGAATAACAATATATGTTATCATTTGCACAATTTCCCCCACAATGTAATACTAGTACCATACTACATAATTTAAAAGCGAACGGCGTCTTCGGATGAGAATTTCAATGTTTTGAGCTTTTAGTTTCTTGACTACCAAGGCGTGGATCTTAAAGTGGTTGAGTACCAATCCTTCCAAAGTCCCGTTCCGCTTTACCCACTCACTTATCGGGTGACTCACTCACCTTTGCTGAATTACACATAGTTAGTTTCGGTTGGGTGAAAAGCTCTTGCCGGAGCTTTCGCGCAGCTTTATCAAATCAGGCTTAATTGGCGTCGAATTCAAGAATGCGACGCTCTCCACGGTAAGCATCAGCGTGGAGCAGACTTCTTACTTCTTAATATCGCCTGGTACAAGTGCAGATGCTTTTAATGGTCTTAAAGTGCTTATTCTACGGCTTTAAGCGCAAAAGCACCGACGGGAAACAGCGCTTTCGGAAATGTAGTCCGGTACAAATAGAGAATGTGCAGGTGATTTTAATCATCTTGAAATAATTTATGCTATTGTGTCAATTTCGTTTAAGCCTTAAGTAATGTGCCTTCTTTACAACTTGTTAAGTATTTGGTTGGAGTGTGGCGAGTTCTTGTTATAGACGCTCAGAATTTATAAAAAGGAAATTAATCACCGTTAAATATTCCGCTAGTCATCCGCCGAAGATTTTTCAAACGTGCAAGAATAAATGTTCCCTACGTTGGTATCTGATAATGTTGATAAATTGCTCAAACAAGTTTTGCTTTAGTTTGAAATAATATTGTTTATTTATTCAGTTTTAACTTGCACAGAATTTAATACGATAAATACGATAACTGGTGCAGCTTTTGTTAATTAGTGTATGATTCGCAGATGGTTTTTCCATGAATTTGTAACAAGTTTTCTTTTAGGGTGGAGCCTAATCTTGTTCGGCGGCGCATCAATGGTAATTGTGCCCAAGGGGATGAGCTCTCGCCCAGGATAAAAGCACCGCCGGTTGCTTGGATCCACCTTCGGAATCACGCGCTTCCATTAACCATGCCTCTCCTCCTCCGCCAGTATTATTAGAGTAATAATAAAGCGAGCAAAGACGACCATGGGAAAAGGGGACAAAAAGCCGGCGGAATGTTTTACGGCGCATTCCGCTTTTTGTTTTCCCATCTTTTATCCTTGCAACTACCCCCTTCATTTTTCTGCATTCCTCTCCGTGAGGTATGTCGCGCTCGCGTTTCTGTGTGTGGGTGTTTGCGCGCGTGTGTGCTGGCGCTCCGACAAAAAGCTCCGGCGGAGAATAGCTCGACAGGAAAGTGGCGCGTTGAGTTTTGCAACGACAACTACGATCGCTTGTTGCGGACGAGGCATTGATTCGATTGTTGCATTCCGTACAGTGGCGAAGATGATTGTTCGGTGAGTGGCAACGACTTTGACTTCATTGTTTGTACGTAGAAAGTATTTGCACGAATAATTTGTTAGATATATTTTAGGATATAACAGATAGAAATATGTCCGAAAAAAATATCAATAGTTTTAGCGTTAAATATTGATTACAATACTTGAAGTTTCGCTCAAAAGATCGAGAAAATATCAACCAAATAATTCCATATTCACTCAATTTCGCACCTCTAACATTCCAGATCCCATTCTAATATCGACGCAAGCTCAAAAATTCCTTTTTCCCAACCCGTCCAATTCCCAACACGAACAATAAATGTCAGCCTCACGCGACGACGAGAAATGGAAAACATCCGAGACAATAAAACGTGGAAAAATGCTGAAAACTGTCGTTCACGCAACGTCAAGGGTATGCTTTGTAACGAAATGAAAATCAACACTCATGATCGACCGGCGAGTGCATGACGCTGGGCAAGTTCTCCAGCGAAGCCTCGAAAGAGTGTGCGTGTATTTCTGGGTTGTTTCCCTGCGCTCGATTCCCGCAGTCGCGTCGGCCCGATTGATTTCCGTCGGCCGACGACGGCAGGCTCGTTCTATTAATTATCGGTGCTTTCACCCGGTAGCGCCACCTTTCTCACGGCCCGTTTCTTCTCGCGCGGAAAGCTCGTTTACCGGGAAAATGGAGCGGCCAATGCCCAGAGAGTTATGGGCGCCCTGGGCCGTCGGCTTTAAAGCATTTTCGACGCCAGCACCGGCCAATCGATGTACTATGTGTGTCCTCATAAATTGAGAGCCTCCCCGATTCAATAAGGTATTACTGTCGTCCTGTAATTACGAAAATGCTGATTTTTCAGCTGGGAAACTTGCACCGGTTGATGGTACTAGATCTTCGGGAGAGAATATTTTATATTTTTGGCAAATGAGACTGCTGAAGAATTCTTGCACTTTTCGGACTTGCTGTTTCGATTGTTTTACTGCGTTATTGTAATAAAGCTTGCTTTTTGTAAGAGAACTTAGTCGTTAATGAAAAAAGTTTACTACATAAAACAGATCAAAACGAAAGTATTGTGATAAACTGTCGTGTTTTTTGCTTTCATAATTCGAAATTCGAAATTCATAATATTCCATTAATAATATAACAGACTACTTCAATCTGCTACGAATATAGCTTTTCCGTTGATCCTCTACGGCGAAGAAGGTCCATAAGTTTCAAGAGCGCGCTTTAAGCGAAAGCTTTTTCATTTTCTCCAGCATGCATGTATACCGAAAGTTGGGCGAATGCGCCAGCGGCGCACGCAGTTTCGGTACACGAGTCGAAATCGTGAAATGCATAATGCATCCCATGCCGGAGCCGGGCTGGTTGGTTCTACTTAAACATTGAACTGCCGAAATGGACCGCAGCGATAAATAGATCGGCCGAGAAATCGACGGGATTAGCTTCTAGTTTATGGTCAGGATCCGATCACGAGAACATCAAGCATTTGGTTGCATATTTTATGCTGCTGTGCTTCGAGAACATTTCGCCAGTTTTCACACCGACACTGTGCTTTCCAAAGAATACACTTAATAGTAATTATTATAATACTAATAATGAGTGTAGTAGGATTACTACTACAATGATACTCCAAATTGCGATTATCGCACCAACTCTATTATATCAATAACTGTTATGATAATTCGGCGTTTCATAACCTCGAGTCAAGCACCGAATAAACAACAACGATTTTAGCTCGGCGACCGATGTTTCCGCACTTTTCATCAAATTCGGGCAAATATTCGTCGCGCGTTACCGTCCGGCACGTCGTCGTTACAGTGCATTGATTGATAGTTGACTGATTAACGAAAGCACACAGAGCAGGCTCGATAGGGCGCAATGTCATCAGAGTGTAATTACGGCGACATTACCTGGCGCGGGGGGCAGCGGCGGCTATTATTATCGGTACATTGTCGCGGAGGGCGCAACCGCTGCCCACTGTTTGAGTATCACATTAATGTAACCGTTATCACCGCGGCGATTAATATAATCTGATTACGGGCGGCAGTGCATTGTGGGCGAGGCGCGGGCGTTTGTCACCGGACCGACAACTTTTACCCGGCGAAATCACGAATAATTCTGCGTCGCAGGGCCATTTTCGAGGCCGAGCCGTGAAATACGGTGCCGGGCGTCGAATTTGCGGATTGCTCGGGACAAAATCGAAAAAGGATGAAATGTAAGCCTGCGGTGTGGCAGCCGAGGCTGCTGAATTATGCGTGCGAGCGCGCCTATTAGCCGCGAATGGGTCGCGCACTCCATAAAAATGAATTGTATTTCCGGCCCTAGAATTACAGCGTCGACAAGGTGTACGGGCCGATTCAAAAGAAATATGACAAAATCGAGCATTCATTGTTTGTGCCAAACCAAACCCGAGACACAATGGCACTTAATGTATGTAATAAGTTCGAGCTAATTTATTAGTGAGAGTCATTTGGAAAATTATCATAAGCAGAGACCGATTTCTAGTAGTCGATTTTTCAAATGCGTATAACTAAGGAATCAAACCGAATTTTGCAAAATATTATTATCATTTTCCGGTGTGATATTTATCAAATTATAGTTCGACATGAAGAATCGCTGGTTACAAATATTGACATGTGTTCTGAATCGGCCTGTATTGTACACCTGTCCGACCATAGATGGTGGGAACTGCTGCCTATACAACCACAATTATACGTCAACCGAGGCGCATTTATCCTCAATTTACTGAGCCCACGCAGTCCCTTTCCACCCCTGTTGCTCGTCTCCTCCCGCAGGTAGCACACACACGCGCGCACTACAGAAATGTTAAACGTTTTGCTAGAGCCGGTCATCCAATAAATTTGTGGAAGATAGTTCTATCAGAGGCCACGGATGCTCGAAATCCTCCTACGAATGCCGGCCATTCTCCCCTGATAACGAACGCATTGCTTGGCCGGCGAGGCGAGCCGGCGATAAATAATGTTTCCCCCATAAATTTTATATTGCAGATTGTTATTGGGTCTTATGTTGCTAGAGGATGCATACCAGTTTTTTTTACCTCGTTTGGAGATGAATAATCAAGACAAGGTTTCCAATTGCAACTGAGAGGGGAATTGGAGAATGAACTTTTGAACCTGTAATGGGATTATTATGTAAGCTGTAAAGGATTTAACGGTTGCCTGTGACAATGGGCCCTATCAATCATACAATACCTATTCACAGTACGCGGGATTTATAATCTATGGAACATATACTGCAACTTAATCGTCATGACTTTTGTTACCATTAATATTTCGCCGAATCATTCTACCGGCAGCAACATCGTTCTGCTGTCGGCAATTTGCAAACGAATTACATTTAACAATGTGTATTAAAAATATACCAGCTAAAATAAACATATCTACACGAGCTTCTGTAATTCCACGTTCATGGTTTGTGTTTTTCATTGGCGCCGCACATATTTGCCAATTTAAAAGCTGTGGCGTGTAACGCATTACGTGTTGTTACCCTTCATAATTTTAAATAAATAAGGCACGCGAAACGATGCGAAAAAGAGCGAGAGCAAATATCTGGAATTTATCAGGCGGAATCCATCATTTTGGGCATATTTGAAGGTGGAATAGATACAGCGGGAATATGAGGCGGACGGGAAATGAAGAATGAGGAATTTAATAATGGCCTGGTGTGGCGCGTGTCGTAATATTCGGTGATGCTCGCATTTTCGATGTTTTCGACGTATGCTAAAACCGGAGCGAATACAAAAAAGCCCCTGATACATGGTGGCAGGAATGTTTTTCAAATTTTCTAAAAAAAATCCCCAAAATTTCATCAATACGACACAGAGACAGCTTCTGAACTGCGAATTCTTTGTAGGGTCACGATGTTCAAATTATTGAGTTATCAAGCATTCGGATGAGTTGGGAAATCTTCGAAAAATCGAAGATTTTCGAAATATGAGGAATTCGGAGAAATCCTTCAATTTCGATTTCCCGTTACTGTGCCGCTCCTATGAGATTTCAGAAATTTTTTCAGAAAATTGGGAAACACGGTCTGTACGGTCCAATGCTATCTGGGTTTCTAATTTGTTGAAAAATGTCGGGTTTAATATCGAAACCGTCGAAATATGTAGAAATCAAATGAGTTCGGAAAAGTAAAAAAATAGGAAAGTTCGATTCGCCAGAATTCAACAGTTTCAGTCTTAAAACTAACATTCCTTGAAGAATCAGTGATCGAGACACCGTCATTATACTGTACAGACCATATTTTCACCATTTTCAGAAAATAAAAATCTCATCGATGGCAAATTCTGCATCACTGATTTCCTGTATAATATCAGTTTTGAAGCTCACACCATCGAATCATGGAGAATATAGACGTTTTTCCCTTCCTCTTCTCTAAAATCCACCACCTCCACCACTTTCTCCCAGAAAGCAGTAAATTAGAAAGCTACACGCCAGGCGAGCATCAAGTATGGGTCGCTTCTGTTAGAGCAGTGAATCCTTACGGACGTAAATGGAGCTGGCTAAGGGGCGGGGGGGGGGGGGGAAGCAAGTGCCGAGGCATTACAGGCACAGTATATTGGCAGTAGTTGTGCTCGAGCCATTGAAGAAGTGATAGCTCGGTGGACTGGCGGAAGTAGGCTTATATTGCTGGGAGAGATGCGGTTGGCAGCGGCGGCAGCCTATCCAGCGAAACGATTGACACAGCACTGTTTCCCACTTGCCAAGCGCGGGGCAGTCAATCGCGCGAAATGGACCGAACGTCGAAGGAGAAGAAAAACGGGGGGTAGAGTGCGCGCGAGAGTTGCAGAGGGCGCCGGGGGCGCGTGCTAGCCTGGCGTAATGTAAAGGGCCGCACCGGGCGTCCTGAGCGAAAAAGTTTTCTCGTTATCCATCCATCCATCCATCCGGAGCACTGCGTCGCTCGGGGGAAAAAAGTCGGCTAAATTACGAATCTGCAATTCAACTGAGACGCGAGCGCCCCCCTCCGCGAACAACGTGCGTTACAGTTTGTACGCCGCTTGTACCGGGCCACTTTTGCTTTTCGGCCACGGCTCCGCGTGACTTATAGAATCGCCGGCCAACAATTCCACCCGTTCATGGACGCAACCTGCATGAAAGCCCGCGTGAATCAGAAATTGCGGGATGGATAAGCCAATCCGGACATGCGGTGTGTTTCATAGGCAAAAGTGTGAGCGTCGCAATTGCCTTTGCGGCGGGGTTTTTAAAGTCACATTTGCTTTAGGTTCCACAAGCATTTATGTGACGCGGACACTTATATGTACTTTGATTAATAATTTATTAAGTTCTCTTATCCTTAATAGAATCATTTTTTATTAAATGTAACGACTTATTAGATTATTCATTTTTGCTGCAAATTTCCAAGAGCTCCATTCCATCACGCTTATCAATAACGAAACTAAAACATGCCTGATCTTCCAGATTGTCAAGCTAGGATTATGGTCCAAACATGAATTGCAATTCTCCGAAATAATAATGGCACGCTACCACGAATTCTTCCCCCCACGAAGAATTCGCGAGCAGAAGAATACGTTCGCAGGAGAATTGCGAAGAACGAATTACGGTGTTTACGCATACGCAACTATGTCATGCGGAGAACGCTATGAATGTGTTTACCCGTTCAGGCTTCGTTTCACGGAGGAATGCAGGTGAAATACTTGTCGAGGGACAAATAGACCAACTGCATAACACGTATAATTCCATACGGAAACCGAACTTACAAACAAAATTCACCGGCAAAGAACTTTTTATCATTTCATAATTTATCGCCATAACCTTTCCCAAGTACAAGCGGCCGCGGCTCGCAATAGTAATTACCCCCAACTGCTTTCTCCCAAAAGACAATCTCACTTATGGAACTATCTCCCGGCCATATTTATCATTCTAATTAACATTTACAGTACTTTTCCGCGGCGGCCGTACCAGTTTATTCCTACGCGCCGCGCGCGGGAGAAAAGCGAAGCGGCTAGCAGAAAAGTGGCGTCCCATGTATACATTATTCGTAATTCATGTAAATGCCCGCCAGGAGTAGACTCATGCTTATTCACGAAATCAAGCATAGAGGAAAAATTGGAGGACTTATTCATATGCATTCGACGTGCGGAGCAGCGCCGAGGCACACATGCGCAATCAGGCGACCGGTAATTTCCGTTTTAGAGGGCCGGACGGTAAAAAACGATGCTTGGAGGGGGAAGAGGGCGCTTTGAAATCGAGAGAGATTAAGAATTAATATGCCGCCAGGTGGGAATGGAAGGCCTCGCGAATTCGGGAATTCCGTGAAAGGTGGAACGCGAATGCCGTAGTACGTGGGAGCCAGGCACTCGGAATCGCTCGGTTTTCCTCCATTTGAATTTATTTTCCGGGCGAGCGGCGACGCCGGCGTCGGCGCGTCAGTGTAAAAGACGGAATTGCGGCGGAATAGGCAGGGGACGAGTGAGCGTTTCGGCTCTTCCGTCGCAGTGCGGATTGGCCGTAAAATCATCCGGCGAGCATCGATCCTCCCCCCCCTTGTCGATACGAATATCTATTAGGCGTAATTGATGTCTACCGTCCACCGGTGGCGAATGCCGTGCACTAAATGTCAAATCGGCTCGTCGGTGCGCGCGCGCTGACTGATCGGCGCTAGGAAAACCGTCCAGCCAATCACCGTCAGCCCTCAAATCTTCCGCACGGATATTTCATCCACGGGAATCGTTGCATTAATCCTGTTAACGTCAATCTTCCTTATCCATTATTATGATCAGTCGGATGGTTCTACCGTGCTCCTATTTTATCTTATCCGCCGCGACGGCTATATGAGTTCGATCCACGCTCCGCTCCACTTTTCCGCGCGGTTGCCCGATCGATGGTAGAGATTCGTTCGGATTTCGGATCGCCCGGTCCGGCTCTAATCGTGGAGAAAGGACCTCCGATTACGCTATTGGCCGCAGTGCGCTTAATAACCACCGCCATTAATTCGATTAATCTGTCGAAAATTAATGAGTGCGACGACCCAATTTTCCCTCGGCGGACCGAAAGATTGTCGCGATTCCCATTTGTAAATTAATTGCTTATAACATTAAACCTGTATTGGATCACTGTGATATAATAATTGTATTAATTACGAGCGGATATTAAAATTTCATTTACATACTATAAAACGGGGAAATTTTTGACTGACAGAAATCTGAACTTTGGAAAAATTATTTTAGGGCTCTAGACACAACCAGTTTGATTTCTACGAACTAATAATCTATTAATAACAATTTAAATCTTTCAGAAGTGATGCACGGGTTTCCAATTGTCGCAACGAGATATAATTATTCCCTCCAGCTGACTAACCTTTTTCAGTTGCCCAAAACGGCGCTGTATTGTGCTATCTAATGTCTTGTTTTAGAAGTAGTCCCCATTCAAGCCGCCACTGTCGAGCGACGTAGATCGCAGGAAATTTTTATCAGCATAAAAATTCCGCCGTCGGCAAACTCATGTAATATGAATTTTGCCCGCGCTTGAAACAATAGTGACACTGGCAGGAGGGGGCGAAAAAAAGGCAACCAAAAGGAGGGAAAGTGTACGGGCGGACGCGGACGAGGAGTTTGACGCTGAAAAGTTAATCACGCTTTAATTGCCCTGGCAGGCGGAACTTTCGCCGGGGAATTTGCCGTTGCGCGGCGCTGCCGGGGTTTCGAGGCACGGCATTTACATGTCGCGGGAACGTGTTGCGCCTGTTAAGTAAGTCATTAATTTGCGCTTTAAAAATATTATGCATACATTGCCCCGATTTCGCTGCTTTCGCCCCCTAGCAAGAACCCTATGAATTGTGTTTCACAACAATGCAGGCTGTGCAATAGATCCGATGCATGATACTTTTATAACTATAAAAATCTTTTAAAGTTTGGTACAAATGAAATTCGCGTAGCAAAAAGAGAGAGAGAGCAAGTTCCAACAATAAATTTTAATTTACAATCATTCTGTCATCCGATTCTGGTTGCACTTTTCCTTCCTCTTTCATTTCAAACTGCAATGCCAGTCACATCCAATGGTACAAAGGAGCCCTCGCGTAAGAAACTTAAGTAGATATGTCCAAGAAAGTGGTAACGCGAGCCAAATTATACTCCGCAGAATGTTATACTCCATAACAAGCGTCGTGGAATATAATTGAACTTGAATGGATCGCTTTTAGTTTAGAGTATCCGGTTACGGTGGAGGTTCCAGAGAGCGCAGTATTCTTCCTCGTCACCTGACGCGCGGTGCTGCTTGCTTTTTAGGTGCAGATAACTCGATTCGTGCGGCACTCATAAATCACACCGCAATCGATATTCATTCCCTCGGCCGGTTCGGCCAACTCACAACAGCCGTCAGCATATTTCTTACTCCGGCACTTTGTAACCGTCCCCGAGACACCTGTCTGTACGTATCTCCCTCGTGTATGCGCTTCCGATGAGATGGCTGCGCCTCTAGCGGCACCGAAGCCAGTCTGACGTACGATTTGTTATTTCAAGCAATCCTCCTTTCCCGCCTGGGACGCCCACCGGCATGCCATCTCGAAATTTACAGAAAGTCTACATTTATCCTGAACACTGCGATCGCTGCGATGAATCTACCGTGGACCCCAAGGAAACCACTGGTAATTTACAATTCGTCGGCGTTACAAAGTTTGCAGTTCTTTCCCCAATAAATATGTTTCATTTAACGAGGTTTTATAGAATAAAAACCTTAATTCACGGTTGAAAGTTTATAGACTCCAAAATTCAATTCACTGTTGAAATGCTTGATTTGATCATATCTCTTTGGATACTAATTCAAGTTCGAGTTCTTTCTACGGTTGGTATTGGTGTCAGGTGTCGTGGAGTCCGGTTGGCCCACTGAGGGAGTGAAAGAAGAGAAAACTTTCTTTACAAGAGCTTAACAAAGTTCAGCTTCCAAGAAAAGTTACCTCTACTGAGTCTCTTTTGCAGGGGTCCTACTACACTGGCAGAAAAAGTTTAGTTCACTGTTACCGGCTTTGTTGGTGATCATTCCAGGTAATACCTCGATAGAAATGCTAGCTAGGTCTCGACTTTGGGAGAACTCATTTAAATCTAGGGGGTTTAAGATACCCAGATTATATTCTACGAATTAATAATTTACTAATAAACCTGCACCCAAGTCCCGAATCTTAAACCCTTTTGCCACAGATCTACCAAGTATACTCTAAAAAAGGGAGAAACGATTACCTGAAGGATTCCTTTGATCTGTCCCCACTTGGTCTCTACAATGCGAGAAGCGTAGCGAGTGCCTCCTGGCGGCGGTGCGGCTCGCGCGGTCTCGCAGCCGATCAGCAGGAAGACAGCGAGGATGAGGAGGACGCGGCAGTAAGGTAGGCAGGCCGATGTGCTCGAGCAGGGAAAAGGCAGGCTCCTCGTGGCCAGCGGCCTTCTCCCGGCCGCTGGCTGGCATGGCAAGAGCATGACAGCATTTGCTGGCGGCCACCTCGAGCGATGCCACCAGCATAACCGTGGGGCAGCGGCTTCAGTGTCAGCTACAGCCGAACCGTTGCCTTCCTCCGCTCTCTGTCCACTTGTTCCTCCAGCTTTCCCTCCAATTCCTGCGATCACCGGCAGCGCCGCCGGCTGATCCTCCCGTCCCGATCTACCGCTAGGCTTACCGGCCTCTTTTTCCGCGATCAAACTTTCCCACGGGATTGCCGAAAGCTCCCCGATGATTCGCCGCGAGCGGCAACCTAGGCTTTCGTCTTATCTCGCCGGGAAGCCGGCGACAAATTACTTTGTAACTCTGTTATGCAAAGCGCCGTTTCTCCTTTTCGCGAGGCTCCTTGTTGCTTCTGTCAGTATGTTTCTCGTTAGTCCTGCCTTCCTGTGTATTCGCACCCCTCTCGGACCGGCTTTTTCGCCTTTCGCTCTCGGCGAGCAAGTTAAATTGCTCCCACAAACATTCGGGACGGAACAGCTAGACTGATGTCCGCTTGGCTGGGGGAAGTTCAGGGTATTCCTGGCTGGTGAAGTCAGCGGTATTGTTCCCGGTTGGACCTGCAATCAAGAGGAGCCAGACGTTACTGACGAGGGTCAAGCACGGGGAAAAAGGCGATGCACTTTCCTGAAAATGGAAGGTGGAGTGTATTGAATGGAGGTGGTTGAACAATAGATGTTGCAGTGAAAGATACGGTCAACCAGGCGGAAGAAGTTGAAAAGGGACCTTTTTGAAGACATCTAGAGTTGTGTGAAATCTGATCGCCAAAGGCTTCTTTCACTTTTATTTTTAGCTTGAAATAAAAAACTAACGAATAAGAGAAAGACAGTGCAATATTAATAATACCATTTTCTAACAATAGAAAAATATACCAAGTATACCCCCGCGTCGAAAAAGTAGTTACATTTGGCACGGCCTCGTTCCCCAGGATTTACAACGGTCGTTATCCCGTTCGCACTCCGATTTCAAATGCTTTAAATAATAATGGTCCCATAATGAGACTCTATTCCCGGGGAGGGCGGTGAGCGGCAAGTACATAATGCGAGGCCGTCCCATTTATATTTAAGTCATGTGCCCGGGACGGCCAATGGAATCGAAGTTGCGCTAATTTAATTCGAGACTCAATTATCGGTGCGCGCAGGATCCCCCAGGCGTTTCTAACTTTCGCCTCGTGTGCAGCTACGGCAGTCCTTCCTCTCTTTATTTTCTCGCCCTCTCGCTCCTCCGCTCCAACTTCCTTCCACTGCTATTTGTTGCAGCGAGGCTTGCACTCTTACATTCGGCCACTGTGAGATACTCCACCAAGTTAAGCCAATACATAGAGTCAGCGTAATTTAGAAAAAGACAAGCTTGGCTGCAAGCCACGTGAAAAGATAAATAGACTCGAAAGCGCAGGAGGGAAAGTAAGACTGAGGAACAGCCTAGGAATAACTGGGAAGTGTCAACTTTCCTCCCTCGCTTGGATTCTTTCAGTAGCCAGTATAGGATCAAATATACTGAGTCTAATAAATATATCACCCATTCTCTAACGAACCCAGTTGAGCCTTCCAACTTTACCTCGCAATTGCCGTTCCATCCGCGCGGGTCCGGATAGAACGTCTGTACTTGTTGGCTTGGCATCTCCTCTTTCTCTCAGCTGCCGGGGAAGAAGAAAGCCTGGCTCGCAGAGGCAAGACGATACGAGGAAGGAAGCCTGGAATGGATATCCATGAAATCCACGGTGCAGCCTAGGAGGTTAGTGGCGAGCGGGGAGAGGCGGGGGAAGAGACGGTGCGAAGTTGGGCGCACGGATCACTGAGCACAATGCAGGTGGAGGAAGCGACAACTAGCGGCCGAGGCTCGAGTGGGGGAAGAAGATATCCGAATGAGTGCTGAGAGGCAGAGAGCGGAAAATGCAGACAAGTTTGGGCTAACACACTGAAAAAGCAGAGGAAGCAGGTGGCGCCGACTGGAAATGGACAGGAATGGATTCCCCCTTTGTGCGATGGGAGCTCGTCCGTCTAATTCTACTTGCCTGCAGCAGGCTCGATGATTTGACTTTATAATTGGACCATTCAATTAAGATAGAATTTCGCGCGGGATTTCGCCGCCAGGCCGAGGCGGCGCGACCTCTCGATCGTTTCCCCGGGTAAATATTCCGGCGCCGCTAACGCCGCCGGCACTTAGGTCGTTAGCCGAATGCCCTGCTGCATGCTGGATAAATGATGTCGACGTCCGTCATTAGTGACGGCCGGCGAGCCAACGCTCGAACGGACGATCTCCAAACAAATCCACTTTTGCCTGTTTATTGCGCGGATCAGCGTCTCTGTTACTTTCGACTGCCGCTCGTTATTGAACGCCTGATTCTTCATGGGCCATTTTTTGTTCTAGCTTTTGGACGGCAAACGAACTGGAAGATGTGTTAATTATTAATGAAGTAGAGAGTTTGATTATGTGCGATCTGCGACACTTTTTTAGAAGAACCATGGAACTTTCTTATTCTCCAGTTTTAAACGAGCAATTTTTTTATGTTGTATATTTTATCTTCAACACTGTAACAACGATTTCGGTAAAATTTAATATCTGGACCTTGCAATTGATAAAAATATCAATTTCCACGCTTCTACTGTATTTTGCTTTAATGTTGATATGATTTATATTCTAATTTTTTAGGACAGATAGCATTCTTTTGCAAGCGCAGAAGCGGAAGTTTCATTTCTTCGAGCAGCAAAACCTCAACTGGTTATAATTTCTCCAAAAGCAAGACGCATCGACCGGCGTCCCAGCCCGTGGATTTTTGCATTCGTTTCCCGTCGAAACCAAACGGCGCCCGTTACTCTTCTCAAACAAAATATTCTTTACGCGTAGACTGCGGCCATTATTTCCCTCGGAAATTTATTACGCTCGATACTTCAAGATAAAGAGCGCTTGACATTTTTAATACGTTCCGACCATAAATCCATCGGTGCGCGCCAGTGTGCGTACACTCGATGTAAAAGCCGGCCGCTTATGTTTTATGCAATGGTACTTGGTATTGATATGCAACAGCGTTAGTTTAATGAATTGGAGAGTCATCGATTCGATATCGCACCGTCAAAACCCTTCGCTTCCATCATTAATTCTCAATCAGTTTCATCCGTGCAACATCACTTTTAAATGTTTTTGATGAATTACAATTACACACAAGCTTGAATGAAAAGTGTAATTTAAATGAAAATAAAGAAATAAATATAAATTAGTATCATGAGGCATTGAAAACCGCGGAGGGTAAAAGTCACTACACTTTTTTGTAGTATTACAAAATTTATTTCTAGAATGTTATGACCGTATTACACGATTCGTCTAAATGCAAATCCATACTTTGCAAATCCGTGTACTGAATTAATGATTAGAGCGAATATGTTCACGTATACACTCGCATCAATTTCCCTTCTGGTATTATGCGCTCCTGCGAGAATAAGTGATTCAAAGCCGCTCGGCATTTCATTGAATGGGGCAAAAGCAGTCGATTAAATATCGCTGAGCACTTCTGCAATTCCCCCGCAGCTGTTGGGAACTTCATCTAACTCAAGTTTAATGAAATCTAATTCCCGTGCTAAGTAAAATACTCCGATGTCGCCGGGAAAGTTCTAGTCGTAAAGACACGGTTAATCAAGCGCGCGTTAAATGGTCACTCGATATTTCCAAAGGGAAAACTCGAATATTAAAATTATAGTGAATCACTACTCTTCGGTATACACTGCTGCCGCCGGATAATTATATATTAACTAGTGAGTTTAATTATCTACGAACGTGACACTGTTAATAAACAACATCGTGTAGTACACATAATGCGCATAGAAATATAATATAATATTAATTATTGTGATAAAAATGGGATTGGACAATACCGAATGAAAAGGAAGTGAATCAGGCTGTACCGCTCGCGTGAATGTAACGTAATCGAGCCGTCGTCGATTGTAAGAATCGATAGAGAGTGGAGTGTCGGAGGCGGCCAGCCATTACCTAGGAAAATTGATTAAGCGGAGAAAGCTCCGGCTTTTTGCCCGGCCGCACTCCCTGTGTCTTGTTACAAATCACACTTGTTTCCGGCTCCCTCGCCCCCGGCACCGTAAATTACAGTTTAATTAAAATCGAAGCATTGCGATGACACGCGAGGCGCCCTCAGTTGGCGCGCGGTGCACTCTAGCGGAGCGAAAGGAAAAACACGTGGGCCCTCCGCGGCGCGCGCGCCGCCAGTCATTTGTCCCGGGCGCTCGCGTAGTTGCTCCTTTTTGTTTTTCTTTCTGCGCCTCGCAATCAGACGAGGTTCAACCACCCCGTGCATCTTTCTCGCCAACCTCTCCTCCACATCCAAGCGCCCTTTTTCACCGGCTGCGCTCACAATTCTCCCACCTCTCTCGCCCTTCTTCCGCCCGCGTCACACGTATACGGTTTTGTTGCCGGCGCGCTATGCAGAAGCGCTCCCGTGCGAAGGAGTCGCCATTGATACCCTTTTGTGTCGAACAATTGCGTACTTCGGACTACCACCCTCTTGTTCTGCACGTGACGCCCCCGACCGCATTGTGCGGAGCCTACGCTCGTCTTCCTCCCCATTTTAATATACCTTAATATACGAGCCGATCGAGATTTACTGCGGAATTGCGCCGAGCCGTGTGTATCGCAGCGTTAATGAAAGTGGGGTGGACTATTGCGATCGCATTGTCGGCGTGCGTAAACTTGAATTAATAGATTATGAGACTTATGACTATAATATATAGATATACGATTTATAACAATTATGAGAAAATGTGATCACCGATTCTTTATGTTAAGACAAACCGAAAGTTGTAGTGGAATTTGGAAAAATTCGTATTGGTTTATTAGTCGCAGTCATTTAAAAACTCGTCATAGAAGGAGCATTCGTATCGATCCATTTTTTAAGATTTAAAAATCTGAACACATTTGTTTTGAATGATCCTGTACACCACGAATATAATTAATCGGTATTTCACATAAATTTGTATTGAATAGTCTTGTGACTGTATTTTATTTTCTGAATCGAATTAAATGAATTAATCAAATTAACTTATTCTCAGCAAAAGGAATGAACATTCTGCTAGAGGCAACATTTTTACTGTTATTTCCCACGGAGGAAAATCCCTATCAGCATATTGGAAAGCCAGTGATCCGCACCGATGCAGAAATCTATTATATCTACTTCTTATGCACAAGCAATTCCCCCGCGAATTGCCAAAACTCGGGGAAAAGCGCATAAATTGGAATCCCACCTGGCGAGACATGGAGCCAGGAAGTTCGAAGCGCGGCGGAAGTGGCGGGTCGATAAGCGCCACGAAGTTGGCTACGCATGCGTCTCCTCGGGCGAGAGGCGAGTTTCGGGCAACTTCGTGCCAGTCCACAGTGGCAGTCTGGAAAGCTAGAGGTGGAGGGCTGTTTCATCAGTCAAACCTCTCCCCTCTTATCCTTTAGTGAATATATCATTGCCTTCGATGTAAACCGTCAAGGAATCCTTTCCCACTCAAGACTTGACAATATATGTAAGAAGAAGTCTCCGTCTCTTAATTCTCTTTCTATTACATCGGGTAGCCGTACGGTGTCACGTCAAACTCTCGTGAAAGCCTCATTATTATTGCACAAGTCATGACTACAACCTTAATTTTGCCTTCCTTGACGTTCGATCATCAGCTTACACAGTCTTAAACTTTCATGCGCGTGTTAGTCGGTAAATCGCTGGTTTCGAGACATAACCTGTACCGTTTCATGGGATCGGAGCAAGTCGAGGCAATTGATGACTGAAACGAATACTTGCGAGCGGCTGCTTAACTTGTATCAGAGTGGACATTTCATACTGGTTTAATGAAATCGGATACTTTTGCTTTCAGTTTGACACATTCCCAACATGTCGACCTCGGCGATATACATTTTGGACGTGAAGGGCAAGGTCCTGATCTCCCGGACTTACCGCGGGGACATAGAGACGGGAGTCATTGAGAAGTTCATGCCTTTGCTGATGGAGCGTGAGGAAGAAGGCAATCTCACGCCCATATTGCAGACGACAGAGTGCACCTATGCCTACATAAAGTATAACAATCTCTACATTGTATCAACGACCAAGAAGAATGCCAACATCTCCTTGGTATTTGTCTTCCTGCACAAAGTAGTGCAAGTCATGCAGGAGTACTTCAAGGAGCTCGAGGAAGAGAGCATAAGAGACAATTTTGTTGTTATATACGAGTTGTTGGATGAACTGATAGACTTCGGCTATCCGCAAACTACAGATAGTAAGATTCTCCAAGAGTACATCACACAGGAGGGGCATAAACTGGAGATTCAACCAAGAATTCCTATGGCTGTGACGAATGCTGTGTCTTGGAGGTCCGAGGGTATCAAGTACCGCAAGAATGAAGTGTTCCTCGACGTAATAGAGTCTGTGAATCTGTTGGCCAATGCCAATGGCAATGTGCTAAGTTCGGAAATCGTTGGTGCCATAAAGATGCGAGTCTACCTCTCCGGAATGCCTGAATTAAGATTGGGTCTCAATGACAAAGTTCTATTCGAGTCCACTGGCCGTGGCAAGTCCAAGTCCGTGGAGTTGGAGGATGTCAAGTTCCACCAATGTGTCAGGTTGTCCAGGTTTGAGAATGATAGAACGATCTCCTTCATTCCACCGGACGGTGAGTTTGAGTTAATGTCTTATAGATTGAATACTCATGTGAAGCCTCTCATATGGATTGAGTCTGTGATCGAGCGGCATGCTCACAGCAGGGTTGAGTACATGATAAAAGCCAGGTCACAGTTCAAGCGTCGCTCTACAGCTAATAATGTTGAGATTGTAATCCCTGTCCCCAATGATGCTGATTCCCCCAAGTTTAAGACCACTATCGGTAGTGTTAAATATTCGCCAGAGCAAAGTGCTATTACCTGGTTTATTAAATCTTTCCCTGGAGGGAAAGAATATTTGATGCGGGCGCACTTTGGCCTCCCCTCAGTTATTGGGGAGGATGTCGAAGGCAAGCCACCGATTCAGGTGAAGTTTGAGATTCCCTACTTCACAACATCCGGTATTCAAGTTCGCTATTTAAAGATCATTGAGAAGAGCGGGTATCAAGCATTACCATGGGTTCGTTATATCACACAGAACGGGGACTATCAATTGCGGACGAATTAGTTGTTTGTTATTAAGCCATAGTATTCCAAATCACCCCAAACAGAAACAGAGAAATGAACATTAGCCACTTCGCGACGCTTAGGATCACCCAGTTATATTAAACACGAAACAACGCCCATTGTGCTTGAATGTGACATAGAAACTAAGTGTTCTGGAAAGTCTGTAGTAGCAGTAGTCTCAGTAAGAAGCAATAACATCCTAATATCATCAACTTTTTGGAGGAATTCTTTTGATACTTTCGCCCGTGTAAACTATTGAATTCCTCACACACAGAAGTTGAATTTCCCATTTAGAAAAGTTTATACTAAACAACCCAATGGAAACACAAGTCAAACAAAATAATCTAGTACTTTATAGGCTCTAGATTTTAACTAGTGTTTGTACATAATGTGTTTCCACATACGCGAGGCCTTCGATCATTATTTTACCGTAGCATTTTGTCGCTTCGAAAAACATTTGTTTCCTCGGCTGACTGGTTATTTAATTGACTCGACAGTCAATTCTATCATACAAGAATTTAATATTATATAATGGCATAAGTGTTGTGATCCATTTTGGAAAGTTCTCACAAATGTCCCGCGGGACGTTGGAAATTTTATTTTCATGCGGTGAAGCTGACCTACAGGTTACGATAAAAGAAATTGTAAATATATAAGGCACCAATGTATCTTAACATTTCTATCCAAGCGATTTACAGACGGACGAAACTTCTTTGTATTAACTTAAACGTCGCGTAAATAGTATTATGTCGGCTAGGAATATTATTGTGTATCAGTATAATAGTAGACATAGCACTGTTATTACTGTACATCAAGCATAGTTGTAATGTAAGGCACTAAAAAGATGTATTAAATTTTTAACAAAAAAAAAATGCACCACGTGCTTCATTATTATCCATTCTTGTCGCGCCCGGTTCCCTACCAATCCGTTCCCTCCATTTATTCAGCAAGTAAAAGAAGTCAGAGTAAGTAGTACTCAGCCGTGCCATTTCCCCGACAAACGAGCACATTCGCATTTGCGCGTCATGAATCCGTCAGCCCTGTTCATGAAGATCGACAAGCGCCGCGTTTTTCGCGCCTCTAATAGCGCGAGCGTTGGTTGCGCGCAAAAAATAACCTGCAAATATTCTCGCAGCTAATATCGCCGTTCGTTGGTAGGTCGAAAGAGCGACTCGCGCGAGGGGGAAGCGGAAGCGAGACACGAAAACGCGATTAAGCTGAAATGCAAGTGCACAGTAAAAGAGAAAGAGAGAAAGCCCGGTGGGTTGTTTTTTTTTTCAGTTCGCTGGAAAGTCGACGGCGGTGGCTATGCCGCTCGCAACTGCGAATAGCGGCGTTATGCAAATTTTTGCCGCGCATAGGAGCGTGTAATAATTTCATGGAAATCAGGCGGGGGCGCGGGCGGACGCCCAGTGAATTTGGCGAGGCAACTCGCCCAGAGCGCGTCGCGCCGCCGAGGAATATGTGCGAGATGCGCCGGAGCGGAAGAGGAGCGAGCGAAGAAAAAGAGAAGGCGACCGCCCCCGGCGGATGAAAAGACGGGAAAAGACAGTGCCAGACACTGTTTAGCCGAGCATGTTTCTCCCTATCGAGGTAAGCAGACCCCCGTTTATATGTAGTGACGCACTGGTACACCTCCAGATCTTGACTGCTGCGAATTTAAATCTTAATCAAGGTTGTTGCATTGGATTATTTTTTAAATCAGACTTGCCCAACTTCCGCTCTTGGGAATATCATCGTTTAATCAAAAGTCCCAAATCAAAGGGAAGGATTGAGGGTTTCAAAACAATTGGTCGTCTACGAAGACATATACTTTCAAATAAAAACTGTGCCTTGTTCTCTATGCCACTGGTAAGGGAATAACAATTGTTATTACTATTTCGACAGCGAATACTTTAGATTGCAGAACACGACGATACATTTTCACATTAAATTATGTTTACGGCCCCACATTAATTACTGGTGAGATCTTTTCCCCGCTTATCGCTCGAAAAACCGGTTCTGTGGAGCACACAGCACATTACGAATTAGGCGGCGCGCAATGCATCGCAGATAAGGCTGCTTGCACAACACAGCCACGCGTACACACAGCTAGGTAGCGACACTTGCACGTTCGGCTGCTGATAAAGTCCGTACTTAGGAATAACTATGATAATTTCGTTCGTGCCCTGTGTCCAGAAGCGAGAAGCATATCCGCCGATTTCGCCGGCGCTCGCCCGGACACTAATTACAGGGTAAATCTTGTAGATGAGTTTCCGGGCGCGTGTTGCACAGTTGAGTGGAGTCACTTATATCGCCGATAAAGCTACGCTCGAGGACAGCGACGCTCCGGGTGTCTTCGGCTCGAGATGCAATCGATAAGGGTCAATGTAGTCTCCGGACGCAGCAACCCTTCCGGTCGAGAACGATTCTCAGCTAGACGGGAGCCGAAGCGAGGCGTCTCCACGGACTTGCAGTGTATGAATATATTCTGAAAACTTCTCGTCGCTCTTGATGAATGCAAATCAAATATTAAGAAAGGAATCTACTGGCGCATAAGATTGAAATCAAGCAAATTGAAATAGAAATTGTCGATATTTTGTTGCTCCGATCTAATTTGCCGCAGTATACATACATCTTGTATAGTGATCCATTTACTGATTATGAACTCTAATCTGAGATATGAGATTAAAAGCTTTGCCAAGTCGTTTACAGATAAAAAAATAACCCGCGCTACTACTTGGCGCGAGACTCTACCGAGTCTCCTGATTCAGTCCATTAAAAACCTACCCAACTATTCGTCGAACCTAGAATTTTCAAATCTAAATGTCGGGTGTTCCAAAGGAATACATTCAAATAAGTAATCAGGATACTCCCACGAATAAATATGGAAATGTTCCACTAGTAATTCTACGAATGCACGCGAATTTACATGCAGCTGGGTTATCGTGTACTGCGTCTGGTAATCAGCGTGAAATTAAAGTTTTCGTCGCTCCAGACTGTCAATCGCGAGCTTAATCAAGATATCCGTGGCAGTAAAGACGGGTAAAGAGGCAGAAAAAAAAACCCCTCGGTAAATCAGATGGGGTTGAGTCTCGTCAGACGGTTCGATCAGTCGAAAATTTAATTCGAAATTCCGGTTGATTGACGTAAGGGTGCGTCGAGAGGCGAGGAACGTATCTCCGAATTCTTGGTTGGAGTGCGGTTGCCGCGGTTTACAGGCAAGTCCCCGACGAGTAATTTCGCTGGATTTATCTGCGAGCGATTGTGCCGCTAATAGAAAAAGGAAATTTATCGAGCCGCCATCGGCGCCAAGGAAATCTGACTGGATCGTCCTGCTCGAGGGGTAATGGGATGCGTCCAGGTCACTCCCCAGGGTTAGGATACCGACAGCCTCTCTATTCCGTCGCTATCTACCAAATTACGGTCTGGCTATATTTAACCGGCCACCTTCCTCGTACCTCATCCGTTACTAATTGCCCGAAAACTGGCTTACACCGATCGAAAATACTGTGGTTTTTCAGTTCGACTGGAACCAGTTATAATTATCGCCCGACCTTCTGCCATGGGGTATTTCGATGCAAATCCATTAGGAGTCAGTAAGCGGTCTAAATGTGGCGTATAAACAGCGAGAGAGTTGAGGTCTCTTTTATGAGAGTATCCGAACATCGAATTCTCGCATATATCACTGAAAACTAAATGTTAAATGGAAAGCAGAGCTGTTTAGATTTTGACTTGATATTAAATTTAAAAAAAACCCTTCCAAGCATTGGCGAAAGGGAGAATTTATAAAAAAAGGTGAAGTAACGGAGGTTTATCGCTTAGAAACTAATATTCGGTTTGCTGTCGGAAGATGAGTTGGCCAGCAAAGTCGCTCGATTTAAAGTTCCATCTGGCGCATGGGATCGACTCTCTCGTGTCATGTGTGCAGTCCCACATGTACGCGCACAGACGCCCGCGGACATCTGCCCGGACAGGCGTCCGGGGATATTAAAACTTAGCTGGGCGAGTAGGGATGTGTCAGGTGGAGGAATGACCACAAATGAGAACATATACTTTCAAATGGCTGCACGGTATTTAATAATTTCACTGAAACCAGCAAAAGCTGTGTTCAGCGTGTAAAATGGGGACATGTTGCTACATATGTCGCTTGGGGTGGTGCGATTGGTGCACCTTGTATGTAAAACTTAACCATTTCACTGGGAAAAAAATGCGGCAACTGTCATGGCGTCGCGAGGACTACTAGTGGTGTTCTAGTACCTAACCTATGTTTAACACTTTGAATACCAAGTTTTCGTCGTTTTCACCGCACTTCCCTAAAAATGCCTATTTTCATTCTTGCGCAGAATTAAATATGCGCATTGCTTGACGTTCGGCTACCATACCAGGCAAAGTGTTAACAACTCTGATACACCTTGATCCTAACCTATCAACCGGAGACTGCGGCAACTGTCACAGCATCTAGTGTTACAGGTCAACACAGAGGTGTCCAAGCAGTGAGTCCATCTAATTCCGCTCTCCAGCGAATCGTGAAATATGACTGGGAAAGTCAGTAACGTCCTAAGCTCTTAGTGTCTCGCGCTCGGCGCATATGTAGAAGCATGTATTTCCTAGGCGAGCAGGTCATTTGTAATTCAGCGGGAGTCTGCGTTTCTTGCGTGCGAGGTGTTAGCAGGAAAGTTACGCGGTGGGAATCCTGCGTCATGAATTCCGGAGTTATCCTTTGCCGGTTAAAGTACCGACCTCTCTCTGTGTACGTACATCTGTGCTGCGGCTGTGTTCAACATGCACCATTATTCATCGAACGCCTACGGATGCATCTGTGTAAGTTATGTATGCACTGCGGCTCCCGCGCGTATCTGCTAATGGCGGTTGCAACGATTTTACAGGCTTGCAGTCTGGCGTCCGCTTTGGTTTTCTCGCTTCTTAATATGTAGAGTAATACAGGTCGGTAGTTTAAAAGATGTGTTAGTACGTTAAAACATTTGAAACGGTCGAAAAGAATACAGTTTACAACGAGCAATTGAATGTATTTAACTTGTGTCACTATGGCATCTGAAAGTGCTTAGCAGCCTTTTAATTATCATTAAAAATTGAAATGAAGGTTATATTCAATTTTCAAGCTGGCAAGGTGTAAATAATTCTTCTATTTCATTCGGTTGCCTGATTAATTGAAACAGTTTACACGAATAAAAAGTTGTACAAAAGGAGGTACAGCCACAGATGCCACAAAGGATACAGGTCTGCTCTGGTGAATCTGATTGCAGGGCTCATAAATTGGAGGACCAGCATGTACCCGTGACTCATTAGGGTACGCGCCTACCACTGGCAACCATAAATCCCCCGACAATGAGTCGTGGGCGTTTGACATTGACAGGTGTGCTGCCATACCTCTAACTTTGACAACTTCAAACGCCTACCTTGAGTCACCGATTAATTTATAGGCTTTATCTCTTCCAGCCTCGTGCAACTCCAACCGTTACATATATCCAACTTTCAACACGTACTTGGAGTCACATCACCGACCATTTCATCCCTTCGATACGCGTAAGAATTATTACCGAAGCCGAGGGCGATTTTTTGCGTCAGTCAGCCAAGCGGCGGCGAAAGCAACAAGAAAAATGATGTTCCGCCAAGGCAAGTAGCGAGGGAGGCACGTTTACAACGGAGCCAGCCGTGCCGGCAATAAATAAAGGCAACTACCTACGTTTCAAGACTCAAACGTCGCTACTCGGAAATTCGTCCAACTGCTGTGCGACTAGAACTGACTAAAAGGAGCCGGGACCACACACGCGAGCCCTCGCGCGTACCGAATTACGAAAAAGGGAGAGAGAAGGGACGGGCTTAGAGAAAGAGGAAGAGCTTTTGACGTCGGCTTCCCTCGCCGAGGAGGAATTAGTACTACAAACTATAAGCGCTGGCCGAAAAGAACATCGTTTAGCTGCCGGCCATGATTTAGGCAAAAGGAAGTGGTCTTGAAAACGCTCGGGAAAGCGGGCCACTTTGCTGCCGGGGTGGATCATACACCTGAGGAGATCCTAAGCCCACAGAGCCTAACGAATTCGTGGAAATTCGCCTGGCAAATGGGAACGGCCCGGCCGACAAATGTACTGGTTTTCAGAAGCGGCGGCGAGGTTCGGGGAATTCGCGATCTTTGCGGATGCCTTATTACAGGGGGTGGGTGTGGGACGCGTTGGAACCGCCGGCACATTCGCCGATCGTACGACTCATCCATTTGCCGTTGACTGCACTGAGTGGGTTTCGCGCGCAAGAGCAAAACCGGGCGAAGAGGGAGCGTTGGCTTTGCACGCTGGGAGATCCTGAATTATAGGATTCCCAGGGAAAAACCGCCATTTACCGCAGTCATTTAGAGCAGAGCCAGGGAGAAGTGCTCTTTCTCCTCTCTCCCTCTCCTTCTCTCTCTCTGGTGCGGAAGTCGTTCGATCCATTGATTTATTTCCGAGGGAAAAGAAGGCCGGAGCGCCCGGCAGGAGGATCGCGAGAGCGACGAGAGGAGTGCTAAGCCTCGGCGGAGGCTTGTCGTCTGCTCCCGTGGGTGACAAGGGTGACAAAACGCCAGCCCTTCGGGAAAGACCGCGAGATTCGTCACTGGCCTCGAGCCAATCGGCCGCGAGACTTCCTTGTTCCTCCCTCCTGACTTCGACATCTGATTGCAAATTACATTCCCGACGCGAAGCCGCAAGCCACTTTGTCCTCCAGTGCCTTCCCGTGTGTCCGACCTCGACAGTGATCTGTCAACCTGTTCCCCTGTACTTACATTCTTACTGTACTTGCACTTCGTGTCTCTTGAATTCTTGGTTCCGGTGCTTTGTAATAGTAATTTGTATAAGCGTCAACGTCAGGAACATATTACGGCACTTTCTATGGATTTCGTCAATGATTAATGTCGAATTCCTCAATTCCGTTTAAGACAAGAAATATATTAATTATTTTCTTTTAATCTGGTCCCTAAATATTAAATCAATTAATTAAGCAAGCTTTAATGGGTTCAAACTCTGCAGGAGATTTTATAAACTTTGAATATTTTGCCGGCTTTGGAACCAAAGTGGATGTTTTCCTATTTTGCACGGTTCGTAGCATTGCAAAGCTTGACGCGAGTGAGCGCTGATCAAAGTAATATTATCCCAAGGAAAGTGGTGGAGCGCGAAGGCTTTCTTGCTAAGAAATTTCTAATAACTCGACGGCGAGCGCAGAATTTCCTTAATTGCCGGCCGCAATGTCATTAAGCTCGCGCACTGACATGCCGATACCTTAATGGAATAGCAATTTTCCTCTCACAACAACCTCCTTTATAATATATCGATTATCCTCGAATAAGTTTCGGAAGTTTAATTAAAAGTTCGCCTCGGGCGGCCGCCGCCGTTTTCTGCGCCCCGCTACTTCCCGTCGCCCCTTCACATGCCGATCGCTTTAAGGTTTCTCTTTTCGAATGCCATTCGCTCGATAACGAAATCAGACGGAACAATATCCCACTGGAAAATCCGAACGCTCAATGACACTGGCTGTTGGCATTCAAATGGGCAGCCGAAATTTACCATAATGCACTGGAACCCGACACTCGATAATTGGAATTCTTTCGGTATTATTAAATATGGTTATTGAATAGCGTCCGTGATGAGTGACCGTTCGTGATTATTTTCCACTCGGAGCCTTTGTGGACGGATTTTTTCCGGCACAAATGTTCCCGAAACTCCGCAGGCTTTCCCACCCATAAAAATGTATAAAAGCATCAGGCAAAATGTATAAACGTAACGCGCTGCTGCCGCTGGTCGCTTGTGCGAAATATTAGTTTAGCGGAAGCGAGTACTATTTGTATTTTAACTACAACTTGGAAACTTAGTAGAACTCCACATGAAATAGGACTTAAAACCGTAAATATTGATTTGGAAGGAAAGGAGATGACTACTTTCTGCAGCTGCTTTTTCCGCATCCAACTCAGCTCCTGAGCGAAAAGCACAACAATATCAGGTAGTCTATTGCCAAATGAAATAAATAAGTTTATGCGAGCGCAGATAAAAGTCATAATTGGTCCAACTCTAAGGTCCTTTTCCGAAGTTCCGAAGGTTCCCATTAGTAGATGAAAGGGGAAAGATTTCTATGGTTAATGTTCCCTTCGCAGCGGCAACAAAACGAAGATGAAGTACATAATAGTGCGACGTTACGTTAGAACATTCTATAATACTTTAACGAGGTCAAATAAGGTTGTCTGTTCTTGCCGAGACCGCAAAAGTTGACAATAGCACTCGCCCAGCTGTTACGTTTCCGACAGTCTCAGCATTCCTTCGCCTTTCCCGTCGATTTCCCGCGGAAAAAGAAACGCCGGCAAACATACGCTCGATCGTCGTAATAAACGCTCTTTCCTCTTTACTGGATTCCTTTATTTAGCTCAGAGTCGATTAATTTTTCAGCCGAGTCTCTACCCTGCTATGCGAGTTATGTCAACGCTTCTTTGTTCTCAGCCAACTTTCCCAGTGAACCTGGTATCGTATTGTTTCCTAGAAGCAGTTACTGTGTATTATTTCTGGGATGCCAGGCATTGTGTTCGTATTCCAGGGAAAACTTGCACGATCCGATTCAATACTTGTAGATTTAACGCTATTGGAAGGTCTTTTATTACACTCGTGGTTAATATTCTTCAAGCAACTCTCCCCCTTGCATTCAGAAATTGACTTTGCAGTCAGAAATTGACTTTAACTTTCACAGTAGAAATGAGAGTTGGTTGAGAAACGTTAACCTCGAATCCTGTGAAAAGACTTTCCAATACCGCCAACAAGTCTACAAGAATTAAATCAGATCCTGGAAACTTTTCCTGGAACACCAATCAATGAAAAGACGAATGTTTTCTCGTTTATTCTTCCTTTACGACACTCGAATCGTCAAAGGACTGAAAACCGTAATAAAACCATTTCCAGTTGCCTTCGCTTTATAAGCAGCCGTGCGGGTTGGCTTATCCGACACTTGCCCGGTGCATGGTGGACTTGTTTCTTGCGAGGGAAACCAGAGGGCCGCTCGCCAAGGCGGTCGGTCGGCCTGTGAAGCGCGCGTAATCAATAGGAATGGGAATAACGAGATATTCACATGCAAACAACGTCGCCCGCAGCGCACACACATGGACTGTTAATATGTGGGCGCTTGCTGGTAATTTAGTCGGCGGAGCGCGATTGTGCCTGTCTTTCGGGCGATATCGGGCCTGTTCTATCTAGCGGAGGCTCCGGAGATCGGTATTCCCCGCATTCTGCGCGTTGTCCTCTTCACGTATACCTGGCATTTGCATAGGCGACCATACATGCGAATAAGCTCCTCGGCACTCGAATGCATTAACCCCGTGGCTTAATACCGAGAGGAGTCTGGTGTCGTATTCGCGTATACTGGTTCGCTTATTTTGTCACGACTTAACAAATAAATGGCTTAGTGTTATTGTAGAGTCTGCGTGAATATAAATACAATAGGGACGCTTTTTTACACGGTGAATGTGTAGTATTAGCAAGTCATTTGAGAATCCACAATAAGTATAGAACTTTTCATAGTTATGATAATAATAGAAAAAGTAGTTTAAAATATAGAAATGGGCCAGCTGTTGTTTCGTACACCTGCATAAAATGAATCGCACTTCACGCACTGCCATCAAACGATGTTAATTACTCCCAAAATGTCAATAATAAATACCAGCATTGTGCCAATGAAGGGACGTTCTAGTGGCCGGATGATTTACTCGCGAAACGGTCCAGCTGCAACCCGTTAATGTACCAATAAAGAGCACCACGACCGCCGATCAGTTATTGCTGGTTGCCGAAAAACCCTTCGGAGTGTGTGCGACAGAAAGTAGAAACGTTAAATCATAAAGTTTAATACTCGCAAGCGTTCGTAAATCCAATCTTTACATGCAATATTCTGTAGGAAAATCGTTCCATCTCGAGAGGATTGATAATAATAAAATAAATAAATAGTGCAATGCTCGGGTATTTGTTTCTGGGTGATTATTTAGTTTCGTGCAACTGCTTGGTCCGTCGTGGCGGCTTTTAGAATGTGGAATGCTTCCAATTTCTATGGAATATATAAAACCTATATACATATATGTAGGTTCTTTCACACGTCTATATACGTGTGGAAGAATAGCTGAACAATTTTTCTGGCATAATATCTCCTGTAAAAAAGGCATCGTTTTCCCCTTCTATTTCCCATGGCCCAAGGGGATTACAGCTTGAGTGAACGAGACATCCCCTTCATTCTTCGTTCCTGTTGCATCTACTCGCAGCACTCATCGTCCAGGCTGTTTTGCACCTCAATTTTTGGTCTACTACGCGGGGAGTGCCAGCATATCCCTTGCTCACTGGGAATCGCAAGTAATTATGTATGCGATAACCACATTGGTATTCGTAATAATGTGGGGCGCCGACTTCCTCTATGGAATTGCAGTTATCTGTACAATTTCTCTTACAATTAATTGTTAATAATTCGCCTTCTCGACCAGCGACGCGGTGGTGCGGCTGCGGTGTGCCCTTAATTATTTCGTTAATTGGAAACGTGAAACATAATCCTTTCAGTATTGATTACCGGTGACATGCAATGCATATCAAATCTCTTGTTTGATACAAGTTATTATTAATTCAGCCATTATAATATATAGTACCACGTATAATGAAAAATAAAGTAATTTAATAGCATCCAATGTACATGAAAATTAATTATGGTACTTTAATATAAATTATTAATAACTTAGTTACTATCAAATACTATTGCTTTCTTCCACATGGTTTTTCCTTAAATAAGGGCCCCAGGCAATTATCTAATTTGCCTACTGTTTAACGCGTCACTGATGCGGGAATTTTCCAAGAGTGACAAACTCAACTGTTGTCAAGCATTATACGTGTCGGTGTTTTGATATCCGAAGACGCGAACTATTCTCCCCACCGGGTGGTATTCTTGCCCGAAAAATGCGGTGACAGTACTGTGTCCTCGCACTTTTACGACCCTCGCCGGGATATCGATCACCGAAGTGCTCCATTTGAAGCTCGGAAATACGCCGCGCACTTTTACGACCACCTCTTACCGCGGCTTATAGGTCGGAAAGCGGAAGACCATTCTTCGAAACTGTTCATTCCGCGAAAGGCGCTGGCACGCAGATATTTATCCAGCGAAATAACTCCAGCGAAGTATGCAAATGGTATTATTATTGCCTTCTGCGGAAAAACGGTTCTGGAATTGGAAGTTTGATGGAGATTAAGAATAAAAAACATGCAAATAGCGTTGGAGGGGATGATTCTTTGAAGTCCCGACATTTGTTGAATAAGTTCTGCGACATCAAAATCGCTCACTTGACATGTACAGTTATTTAATTAGACACGATTGCCATTTTATACTATATGTATTTAATATGCTGATGTTGTTTGTACGTATGTAAAGTAATATACAAACAGGTCTGGCCAAGAGTGGGCGAGAGATTTAATTGAGAGGGAATTGAATCACTCTGTAGTTCGTGTTACGCTAGTTCCGGCTGAAGAATTTTAATTAATTAACTGGATGCTTAGCATCACAAAGCGCGGGTTTGTGTTTTTGAAAACGGGCATTTCCATTAACGTGAGCACACACGTTGGCTCGACTGTGGTTTCGGGGTTTCGAGGGTCCGCAGAGTGCTTTATATACGCTTTCATAGTTGCAGGGGAAATCTGTTGGGAACGACTGCGATAACAGATGCAAAGTGGCTACACTCTATGTCGTATTCATTATTGATAGTTTCTACTCTTTCGAGGCTGTTGCACCGACACTATTATCGCTCCCCTATGTATATCGAGCTGTATGTTGTCAAACCGATGGTACTACGGGAATTGTCAGAGTTGCTGCAATTTTCCGAAATTGTTGTGCTCGTTCAAATAACACGAATTTCAGAATGAAACAAACGGTACATTGAGTATCTGGTAGTTTCACTCTTCTTCTACATTAATTTTTCTAAGTAATATTCAAAAGTCTCATTTTTTCAGGGAAAAAAAGTATCTTGAAACATATACTTCAATCGTTGACTCTTATATATCTTTCGTTTACTTCAAAAGTATAATTGTTGAGCTCCAACCATTTTCCATACTCTCCTTCCAATTAAATGCAGCGTTGTATACGCGTTTCCGATTGCTGTAGCAGCGTCGCGTCAGCCGATCGTTTTTGCCTTCATAACCTCGATGGACGTGCCACCCCACCACGCCATTTCCGCCAAGCAGTTTTCGTCAGAGAGACGCGCGTCACAGTGCTCGAGCCTCGAGCACTCACCGTTTCCGCCGGATTTAGCACCCCGCGACTTTTACCTATTCCTCAAAGTGAAAAGTGCATTGAAAAGAACCCATTTTCGGTGTGTGGTGGTGGGAAAAAGGCCAAGATGGCGGAGCTGCTAAAAGGCTTGATACCTGATTAGCAGAAGTGCTGCCATAAAACAGTGCAAGACGATGGGATTGAAAGCGGTAAAAAAGAGAAACGGTAGATTGTTAAACTTTTAATGTAGAGCATTGCTTAGCTTTGAAAGTTATCTATTATGAATTATAAACAATTTATAAAGTTATACATATGTATAAGAGGATATATCTATTTACTAGAATTTACTTACTAAAGTTAGTATTGCGTATTATGTTAGTCCCATGGGGCTAGTAGTTTTCCATCTTTTACAGAATTTTCTTACAATGCAATCGGGTTCAATTTGTGCTGTGTGAAATGCATGTAGGCAATACCAATTGGAGTGGATTCGATTGTTTTCTGTTAAGCAACAAAGATCGGTGGTAGGAGTCAAGGGCAATCTACGTCAAGGATTCGTTCATTTCAATTACTGGCTAGATCGATTAACGGGAATTCCAGACCGAGCGGGCTTAGTTACTGCCGGAACGCTGTCAGATAATCGGAGTCCGGATAAATACGAGCCGAAGCCACTCAGACACGGTTCTGTATTTGCATGGGTGTAAATGGCGACAAATTACCTCCATTCGGGATAATGTGCGCCGGTTGATGCCGATCGCCGTGCGATCGGCTTCTATCAAATTTAGCAGGAGCTGGAGCATGTACGAAAGTTCTCCGAAATAAAAAATACTGTGCTTTTTTTAAAACAAAATATTCGTTTTAGTTTTTATATTAAATAATATATTAATTCTCGCTGTTCCGCTTCCTCCTTCATTAAGCATGTAAATTATTTGCAATTGGACTGCAAACTTTTATTTATCTTTATGAACACATCTCACTGTCCTTCCGGATTGTACCTGCATTTATAAATATTGTTCCTGACATTTTGATATCTCCTAACATCCACAAAATGAATGAATACTTTCAGATGAGCTATTCTTATTATTCTTGAAATGGCAGCTCAGCTCCGCCCGACATTTCGGTATCCGCTAATACCACCGAATCAGTTGGCGCTTTTTGACAAGTTGCGAGTTGGGTTCGGGCCTGAGTTAATTCCGTAGTTGAACTTGCGACGAAGCATCCGGGCGCGGCGCTATCGGCCGACAGGTATAATGAAGGCGAGCAGGAGTGTTCGAGGTTCGGGTGGGAAGGTAGTACGTAGAGCGCGCGGTGCTGCTCCCGAAGGGCTCGCCGGGGCATGTTGCTGCTCTCAGCGAGCGGTGAAATGCGTTAGCCCGGCTTAAAGTTGAGACTACGACGCCTCAACGTCTCGTTACATTTGCATTTACCGCGACGGCCCGCACGCATTTCCATTCCGGCGCGAATCATTGCGGCCGAGGGGTCTATGTACGTGCGCTTGGCAATTCAATAAAAGCGCGCGCCGACTGGCGGAAAACACGTGCGAAATTTAATCAGCGTGTGCTCCATCGCCTCGCCAAACTGCCCGCCGCATCATTTGCGCGGGTTTTTTCACGGGATTGGCGTGCAATCGTCTTGCGAATATTCATTAAGAAGCGGACAAGCGTTTTAATAATGTGACGAGCAATGATATATTATTTCATTATTTAGTTATGCAGTTTCTGTGCGGGAGAAATAGCGACTATTCAATCGCTTTGAGAATTGAGACTTCAAACTGTATCTACAAACGTCACTGCGAGCATTTCCTCCTTTGAATACACATCGAGGACCAATCGCAGGAAATGTGATGCGTGGTCCAATACGCGATCGAGGGTGTATAGTTATTAATAGGTCGATCGGCCATCGAGGAGGAGCGAACTCGAGCGCTCGAGAGTATCATTAACGTCGCGTTTAACTTCGCCCTGGTCTTTGTCCGACCGTACGCACACTGCCTGCATAAACAGAATGCCCTCTGGCGGTTTTTGCGCGCGTTCTCATATGCTAAATGAGACAACAAACTCGTGAAAGAGGTATCGTTTACCGCTGCAGCAAATACCTGCATAGAAAAGCTCACGTATACAAGGTGGGCCAGAAATAAATCGCGATTGAGTATTTTCGTGAAAATATATTAAGATGATTAGTTATCGGGAGATACTAATAATACAGCAATTTAATATTTTATAGTGAAATGCCGTTGGCGCTTTCAGATCAGTTTTGCGTGAAGAATCACGAGTTTAAAATTTTACGTATGACCTGAATCACGGTGTATCCGCAAGTGTTAGGATCGAGGTGGGAATACATTCGCATATAATGAAGGTTACTCGGTAATTGATAAATATTCCGAATGAGAAAAAGCATTCGTTTTCCTTGACTCAGCATATCAAATAAAGGTATAACTCGAATATTGGACGCAAAGATTGGAAGCAACGAGCCGCGCGAAATGAATATTCGCGCAGGATAGCCACACACATAATCAAGAATGGAGTGGGTTAAATTAATAATGGAGAGGCAGCGAGAGCGAGGTCGGTTCTTCCAGCGGGTTGCGGAGGCCAAGGGACCTTCATTAGAGGCAGAGAGGTGTTTGTTCCCGGAAAAGCGGCAAAGCCACCGATAGAGCGGAAAATTATTTTGTCATTGAAACCCCGAATAATCTCGAGGGCCGCAGAGCCCGAAAAAGGGGGAGCGCGGCGCCCGTGAAAAAGCCCCAACCTATACCGTCGAGATAATCCTTGAATTCGGGGTTATTTTTCCTTGCCGGCGAGCGTCCCCCGGCAAAACAGCCGAATTCCAGCGGCGATCGCCGGCGAATCGCAGCGTGAAATCTCATCGGGATCCAACGCCCGTGTAAAAACGACGGCTTTCCACCGCGCCGGACCAACTTTCGAGTGGATTAAAAGACCGTCGAATGCCGCAGGGATCTGCTTTCGCATATAGAAATAAAATATATTCCGATGATTTCGACGGGAAAAAGGTAACAGGTTGTGGTATACAAAGAATTCAACTTGAGGTGCAAGAATTCACTGGAAAAATTGCAGACCTCACAGTTTACCGTTATTTAATTATTCCTGCAGGAAGAAACATTTCTGCCCGGGAACTGGCAAAAATGATTAAAAAGCAAGTGAATCACGCTCAAGTGCAAGAGAATCATCTCATCAAGATAGTATGATTCCCGCTGGTGAATTTAGCGCCACGCAGCGCCCAATTTAATTTACAATGATGCTGCATCCGCTTGAGGTTCCCGGCATGTGTGCGTGTGTGTTTGGAGAGTACTCGCTTTTGGGCGGATGCCTATTTCGTTTATTTGGCCGGCGAATAAACGGTAACGAGAGCTCTTTCATATGGGGAAAGCGGCTGCGCCCGCAGCGAGCACAGAATTCATTCGATCTGTTTTGACGTAATCCCGTTTGGCTCCTTGCAAAATCTCGGCCCCAAAGAGACACCTGTCGGCCGTTTTTAACGTTGATTCCAGATATTTCGCTGATGTACAAATGTTGAAACAGTTTGAGTAGTGCTCGCTCTTGCCCTGGGCTAACGCGTTCGTTGATCGAATTGGCTTTTGACCCTAGGGTTCGAGCCCTTTGGATTGATGTGTTACTAATTTCACGCTCTTGATTGATATTTCGGTGTGGGAAATGCAGTATTTGCCGTGGCATGTTTACTGGAATTGAATACCTGTGAATTATCTAATAATCATATCCTTAAATGAGAACGTCTCATTTAATAATTATCCGATGAATATTCGAATATTAATTCTGGTATTAAACATTTTTATCATTATTACGTTTTATATTTACGACGTTTTTTCATATTTCATTATTTTGCGCTTTGCAACTAAGAATAAACGAGTAGAAAAAGAGAATATTTGCGACTCTATATTGCAGAGAAATAGTGTAGCTTGTTAAAGAACAAATGGATTTCGTTCCAGTCTTCGGTAATGGCTGCTGCTAATTCAGTCGTAGGAAGTAGCATCCACTTAATCCCGAATACTTTCCTTTAAATCTCTCGGAAGTTTCGCGGCGAAAGTTGGCCGGTGCAAGGATCCGATCGAGCACAATTCGGGCGCGACTGAATCCGGGCGATGCTTTAATTCCGGGAGAGTAACCTTTTAATTAACGGGAGACTCATTGAAATAGAAAGAGAGAGGGCGAGAGCTCCCTGGATAAATTCGGACATCTGTAATATGACGTTTGCCTGCGCGCGCCAAGTTAAAAGAGGACTTAAGCCGTAGTTTACTTCTCAACGCTCTTTCCCAGTAATACCCTGACTACGCCCTTGATTCGCCGATATCTGTCGGACTTGTCAAACTTCACTTCTCGCTCAGCGAGGTGGAGTATCAGTCCGGGGAAAAATCTTCGCTTAAGCGCCTTTTCCACGATTCCTCCTCATCAGCATTCGCGCCAATATAGCTCGGCGACTTTTCGATAAGCACTTGCTTCCTTATCGCCGCTTATTGAATTTCCATCTTCAGACTTATTTCCATGCTCGATTGATACTCCATTATTGCTATGAAAGCGTAATGTTCGATCCGACCGAACCCCTTCTCGATTTTCATGGCGATTATATCATTTTTAATGGACCGTTCCCAAATTTATTAATCATTAATTATATTATTCCAATATTTCGGATCGATACACTCAATATCATTTTGCAAGTAACTAATAAACTGGAGTTGATATTGAAACGAAGTTATGAATCAATATCAAGTTTTTACACGAGTCGATTTATCGGCGCTGTTGTTATGTAAAAAAATATTGGTCAGAATTTTATAGCAAACGATGCAGGTTATTATATTCTTCGGTAGCTATACGCAGCGCATCACAGGAAAGTGCACAACACTCATCATTATATTTTATATTTATTCCTATACTGTGGCGGTACTCTGTAAGTTGCGCTTAAATAAAATAAAATACTTAGAGAAAAAAAAGGAAAGTTAAGACAACGTGAGCTAGACGCAGTCGAAGAAAAAAGGAAACCCATTTGTGGAAGAAGTCAACGTCTCAAAGGCACCTGGAAAGTTCATCCCCTTCCGGCGCGCAGAGCTGCCCTGCTCTTCGCACCGTCGCCGGCGACTCAATATTTGCGCGTCTGAAGAAACATTTCCTTGCGGTGTGTTTCCTTTGCGGAATCGATACCTATCGCGTTTCCTACTCCGCGAAATTACCTGGCGATGAAACTCTAGCTCTGCTAGCAAAGGAACCTCTCCGGGAGAAATCCACCGGGCAAGATTGCCGGATGACTTGCTACCCCCGTTTTTCCCAATAATGCGTTGATATCAGCCGTGTTGAGCCTGCCGCTTACGTCTATCAGCGTGCGAGTTCTCACTGTGCTCGCTGAAGTTCCACTATCGTACAGGATCATTCGTAACAAGTAAAGGAAGAAAGGAAAATGTTAAATACATTTTGCAAAATTTGTTCCGTATTATTTCTATACGTCCAACAAATTATGGGCGAATTCTTGAAAATATGATTTATAACCATCTTAATAAATTTAGTTATCGAACGAAACGTTGAAAATAAAATGTTTCGCAAAGAGAATCGGCTGAAAGACACTTCAGTGGCAAAGTTACCGAATGCCGCGCCTCCCGTCTGACTTGTTTCAAGTCGTACTACTTAGAACGAGCGAGTCGCCTGATCATTTCCTCATTAACCGGGCCAATTAGGCCAATTACCAAAGTGTCTCACCAGGAAAAACATGACAGGCTTCCCTCGCGAGAGATCGTTAATTCACTTTGGACGGTTTGCAATAAAAAAAGGGAGGAGGAATATTCATCGGCGCCAAATCGAATTGCGAGAACTCGGTTCTTTAAAGGCCGGTGCCAAGGGGAAACTTTCGAGTCTCGTCGGAGATAAGGAAGAAAAGTCCTCGGTGGAATCCAATGTCGTTGCCCGCCCGTTAATTAGATGCTTCGATTTTTCACCTGACCTAGCTCGAGCCATCGCCTCATCCTTCTCGCGTCCTTTCGCACCTGGTAATTTCTGCATCTTGGCGAGCTCCGCTCGCTTATCACTGTCGCCCTGCTATTTATTTTCCTCGAGCTTTGACAGCACAATGTTCCGCCGAGCTAGTGTCGTAATGAATCCGAAGCGAGTCGCTGCCGGTGCGCTGGTTTAATTGCATTCGATACTAATTAGCATGGGAAACAGGACCCCTGAGGGAAACCTTGTTATGATTAACCGGCCAAAGTGGATGAGTTTCAAAGTCAGCGCCGGAAAATGAGGACCATTGCAATACCTTTGTAATGTTTACCAAGAAGAATCTTTAATAATCAATTAATGAGTTTGAACCAGCTTCTGCATTGTTTTGTTAATAAAAATGTGGGTGCTTTTCTCTATCATTCGAATTAATACGTTTCACTACATTTGCCAATTTTTTCGCTGCACTTTAAAGAGTATAAAAGATATTTGACATTTGAAAAACTCTTATTCGCGCTGCAAAATTCCCAACATGCCAGAAAACCCTTTTCTACCAAGCGGCAGCCTGTTAAATCCGAGAAAACTCCCCCGATTAACATAATTGACCTTGTTAAAGGTTTCAGACGGTATAGAGCCAAGTGGCTTGTCAGAATTCCAACCGATCTGAAACCCCAAGATTTCGTGTTCCGAGGAGCTCGCCTTGTTGAGCCAAGTAAACAGCGACTGTTTGATCGAAGGAAAGCTAGCCGGGGCGCAGAGCTCTCGTCTCCGCTTCAAGTGCGGTACTGAGAGGCGACCGGGAGAAAAGAAGTAGCAGACCCGGCAAAAAAAGGATACGAGGTTAAAAAAGCGAGTACCAGGGGGGTGCCAGATCCTGGGAGCTTCCTCTGCTTCGAGTCTCCACTAAAACCCGGCTAACGTCCCGGGGAGAAGGTTTCTCCCGCTCGCACCCTCTTCCTTCAGTTCCTTCGCCCTCTGCGTCTAATTTCAGTTCTCTTCACCTTGGCCGGCCGAGTATATTCATTGTCCAGCCGAGGCAGCCGAGTCGGCCCCGGCAGCGAGACGGGGGGGAATAAAAGATGGAATAAAAGGGTTCCGAGATTGATTGTCGAGCTGCCAAGTACAGCGGGCTACCTACCCGCCCCTTCCTACCTGCCTGATGAATTTATGATAACATTTATATTCGGCCCAGGCTTGCCCCACGACGTACCAGGACCCGCTCTCGCTCTTACATTCTTATCGAAAGCGGATTTGTTTCAGGCTCGAACTATGTTCCCTTGGAATAGCGATCAGTGTCAATGGACAGGATGATTCACTGACTGCCGGCTGGAACAGCTAATATGTCCGAAAATATTCGAAACATGTTACATATTTGAAATGTGTCTGAAATGGGGTTATTGGTTTCATCTGGGAAAGGAAATCGATTTTTCTATGTGGAAAGTTACCATCGACGGCACCCACACGAAATACCATCTAGTCTCATTAACTCCTGCAAATTCCTTGACTAAAGAATCCAAGACAAGTCGGAGGACGCTCCTACCAGCCAGATGAATTTATAACAAGATTCATATTCGATTCAGGTTTGTCTCACTACGCAAAGGGGCCGACTCGCACCCACATTCCTATTGGAAGCGGATTTGTTTCAGTCTCACCTTACCGTCGACTTGGTCTCTCCGAACTTTCAATTGCGGTCCTCCCTCTGCACAGCCCGTGTTCGCCAAAGCCTTCGCCGGTTCTCATCTTGGAGAATAATGCATGTATATGCGGCCGTCAGATCTTCCGCTTCATCGGGAACGACGCGTATAAATAATTCAGGCGACGGATACTTATGATCTGTCGTGATTTCCGGGAAAGTGGAGAGCCCTCTCGGTACTTCTCGCTTTCCCCGGCGACCCTCGCCGATTTTTCAATGTTTGTATTCCTTCGATCTCGACTCTCAGGTCCGACCCGGCTATTTATATGCGGAGCCCGGCCACTCGATACCTCGGACGCCCAACGTCAGGATTTTTTAGATTCATATTTCACACTTGCCCTGAAGCGTCGGTTGATTTTTAACTCGGGCAATTGCGAAATGCGAATTAAAGTTGTTGGGGTTTGTGTATTTAATTCTTGGAGGGCGGAAGGTCCCGAAATCCGATAGGAAGTCACACCTGATCCATCGTAAAATATGAAAATTAATAATAATAAAAGAAGATTTAGTTATATTTCAATTAATTATGATAAATTATTGTTGTATATTTTTCAGCAAGTTTGTGTATCGTTAGTTAACCATACAGTTAATTCGACAGTAAATAAGTAAAAGACTTGAATAAAATCTTGTGGTAAGGTTGGGCAATGCATGTCTAAAAACCAGTCCCTCCTCCAACGAGGACAGCGGCCATAAATCTAAAGAAAGATCGCTCGCAACTCTCCGTCCCCTTCCCTCCTTGGAGATAAGAGGGTTACTCGCGAGAGGGACAGGCCAGTCGAGTGAGGTCGTCCGAGTAGGTCCGGCGAGGAAGGGTAAGCGTAATTTTCTATCCTCGAGCGAGTGGAATCGGCGGCGGTGCGAGCGGGTCAGGAAGAATTGCGCCAAGACGTCTCTCGAGGACACAGGAGGTCGCCGGTGACAGAGACCGAGACCGAGGACGCGGTTGCCGCTTGGTGGAAGAAGGCGCTGAAGGGAATTTACTGCGGGACTCATTTCGCTCGTCGGAGGTAAATGGATACTTGTCCGACGCCAGAGGGAGCAGCGCGCGGCTTGGTGACAAGTGGGGGAGGAGCGAGCGCCGGTTCTCCTTCTGGTTTATCACGAGAGACCGCGGAGAGAGTGATTAAAGCAGAAATAAATGCGTCACTTACCGCGGCGGTTTGTAAGGCTTCCCAACTCCCCGAATGGCCGACTCCCGGCGCCGGACTCGAGTGCGTGCGATCATGTAATACTGGCGCTGGCTGCCAGTTTTTCCACTGCCAAACGACTTCGCTCGGTCCGCGTCTCGATGAGTTAACCTGCAAGCAAACGCACCTTTTTTTAGCAACCGTTGACACACACTCGTTGAGCTTGTTTGGCGTCTGTCGGCTGTGCATATTTAATGGGTTCGTTGTAGCCGTGTAAGTTTCTCAGCTGGCTGGACTCGAAATAGGTATGGTAATCTTTAGATCGTGTTGCACTGAGTACTAACCTAAATAGTACGCGTCTTGTTTGGTGCTTTTTCCCCTTTCGTTATCAGAAAGGACTTCCGAGCTATGCTTTAAGTTAAGACTTATATATTAACATTCTTATGTATTCAACTACATTGTCGTCCACTTTCTCCGCAGTTCCACATTAAACAATTGATCCAATAGACCTAAAGCTTTGTGATTGAGATATCGTACCATGTTTTCCATGCTTTTCCTAGCTGAGACTCATTCAGCGCGTCTTCCCCTCGCAAGCAAGCACGCAGGCAAGCGTGTTCCCCTGCACGTATATCGGATATCGAGGAAGTGGCACGTTAAGCCGTAGTCGATGCCGGCAGGCAGAAGAATCCGGCGAAAATCGATGCCGCCGGATAGATGAAAAACGGCGGCGCCGCTGAACGAGGACACGTCGGCTGCACGGTGGCGCTGCTGTTGCTCGGTCTTGGACGAATCGCGGTCGGCCCCGCTCAAGAAAATACTGAATCGGCAACGATTTCTCATTATACCAGCGCCAGCCCGGTTCTAATCGATGTCGATCGGCAGTCGAAGCCCAATGCTCCGCTGGAACCCGGCATATTGAATTCCGCCGACTATTCTTCCCCGCCGTGGGACAAAAACCGGAGATTTCTCGCCGAGCATGATGCGCATTTGCCTCGCGGCGAGTGTAACAGGCTTTTATTTGCGGGGTGGAAAGTTGAAAGTCTGCGCGGACTTTTGTTGGGCTGTTGCGCGGTTTGAAGTGCACGTCGCGCAAAGTGTGTGAGTAATAGTGGTTGCGCGGTTTTATGTAGTTCTGGGACTAGCGAACATTGGCTGGCGCAGGTTTTTTTGGTTAGTAGCAGAGTCAGGGTTTGCAGAGATGAATCTGGTTATTTTGAATTTTTTAAAGTAATTTTCGCAAAGATCGAGGCCAGCGAAATCGTTTTCTCACACTCGAAAATGGTAGGTTAGCCGATTTTTATTAAAATTCGGCTTCGATATCGCATGTGGTTTAAATTAAACAAAAATTTTCCATTGTTTTTGTGGTTTAACGCTGCGTGACCATTTAACAAGAACGGTATCATATTTATTGTTGTGGCCAAGACAATTACACTTTTCTAGCACGTCGCGTAATATTCATTCTAAATGTCGCCATTTCCATATCCCCGTTCGCGCCGCGTGTTTCAGACTTCCAATTTTCGTCGGCGGCCGCGCAACTCCAGATGAAATAACAAAGCGTTCAGATAACAGGTACTCGAGTCCTGGACTCCGCTCTGCAGGAGCAGAGAATATCTGGGTTGGCGAAACTCCGCCGGCAGTCCAGGCCAACTTTTTCATAGGCGGCCGAGTGTTAACGCGTGTGTGTGCACACAAGATCCGAGCAAGTTCCCCGGTAACAGAGAGTTTCGCGAGATTTTTTTGAGCCTCCGCGCATCGTGATGTGTGCCGTGATTGCGCCCGCCCGGTTTTTTGCCTGCGCCGTCGGCGAAACTAGCAGGAGAGTGTGTGGGAGAAAAATGGCAGGAAAAAACCTGAGGAATTAAAGTTTGAGTAGAATTAATTTTAATTGCGCGCAAGTGCGCGGAAACTTCCGCCCGAGCTTTTCGTTACTGTGTGATTAACGAAAGGGGGGAAAAAGTTCGAAATAATAATGCGATGTTTGAGAACCCCGTGCAATAATTGAAGGCTAATTTTTATTTGATATTTCAGAAGAACAATCAAGTTGGTGAAATGAATTATTTTTCTCTGATTTTTCTCGGCGAACCTTCGATTCGATTGAGCTGCAACACACTTCTAATCGAGAAATACAGAAAAGCTGCGGCATGTTGCGTTCTCAGTTATCTTTTCACTCGATATACGGTTGAACTGTAGAACGTAACACGAGCCCGGCAGCGCAGGACTATTTTTCACGCCAGTCTTTTTCAAACTGCAATCCCAAAAATTACTATCAGTATCGATGTACAATCCAAACCCGCGTTCGGTTACTAGAACTTCGAAAAGGGAACTGTTTTTTATTCCTTGTCACAGATGGACTGAAAAGAGTCATTTCATTTTTACGTCAACTGCTCGACCAGAAAGGACCATTCACAGCGACGTACTATGCAGCAGTTTAAACTCGCCAGTCATATTTTTCTCGAATTTTATCGCATCGTAACTAACAAATAAAGGTGAGGGTAGCGAAATCCCGCAACCCATACAGTTATTGCAACCAATCCCACCATTTTTCTCGTCTACCGTCATTTACACAGCGATTCGATGCAATAAGAGATTAAAAAAGGGCAACAAGATAATACAATTTGCGGGGGTGACAAGGATCCAGAGCTTGGGAAGTCGAGGCGAGGGTCAAATATTTATAGAAGGCGGCGGAGGAAGGAACGCAAGATCAGCGAGGATATCGCACGATGATTTATCGAGGCTAATCCGAGCCGATTACGTCGATCCACGTATGCCCGGCCGATTGTCGGGACTAGGAAATATCGGATTAGCAAATAGGGAGCTTAAAACGCTGACGCGCTCGGGTGGCGTAGTCCGCTCGTTCACCGCAATCCGGTCACGTATTTCCGCACCTCCGCTCCTCCTATCGCCCCCTCCCCCCTTCGCCTTTTTCCACTTTAGCGAGGCCCAATTTGCGCCCGGCAGTAACCCTGCATCTGCATCTTCGTATGCGAACTCGATCGCCGCCGGATAAGTGCGAGTGCTTGCGTTGCCAAAGTAAAACGGCCGAAAGAAATATTTAAATAAGCCGCTCAACTGACGAGTTTCAAGGGTATCGTGGATGCTGTGAGTTTGCAGCAGTTGCGGTCAAAATAGACGGAAACTAGTCGGCGTAACTTCAATTTCCACAAGAAATTTAAACAGAACAATATGTACTATATCTAGATAAATTAAGCCAATTTAGGTGGAATGTAAAGAATCAATGGTTGATGCGACTTGCAATAACTAATAAAAAGCAAAACATCACAAATGCAAGGTGAAGGATAAATATGACGAAGTTTTTCTACCGATTTTATCAGGCATATATGTATGCATACTATTTAATTCGCATTGCACACACATATAATGTTCCCTCAAACATACGTGTATTGACAAGGCTTCACCGAAAACGCCGTCACAAAATATTGATTTAAACACCACACGAAAAGTAAGCGGTGGGCAGTGGAATTGAGAGGAAACACGCGATAAATTTAAAAAATGCAATCAAAAATGCCATTTTTGCCCGCCAAAATTAAATAAATCCTCTGAATTAAATCGGAAACTGGAACAAAGCTCGGCTTCTTTCCGATAAATTTTCTTGAAAGAATTGAAATGGATATGACCTAAACCTGGGATATTGAGTTTCATGTACAGGCAGCACGTTTGTGCCTAGATTTATATTCAACATGAGCAATAACCAATAAACAATTAATTTATGGAAGGCAGAACACAATAGCATTTATCAATATGCGAGCATCAAGAATTCCCAGGTCGGCGTACGCATTTATTGTTGCACGGTTCGTGCATTAAATGCAATAACAAAATGAATCTGGCAATGGAATTATAATAATTTTCTGGCTTCCATTTTGCAAGCACACATATGCAACCATCCAATACGGTATGAACATTGTACAGATTTGATCATTGTATTCATTTGTTTCTAGTCAAATCAATTGTGGAAAATATATGGATTGAAATGATTCAAATACGTTAAAAACATTATGAATTCTGAATTTTGGAAAAAAGTTCTCTACCAAGTTAAATAAAGTATTTTGCCGTTTTTCGGCGGAAGTCTGCGTTTTGCGGTACCTCGAAAACAAGCTATTGCTCGTTGATTTTCCTGGAGAATAAATATGAAAAAGTTGCAGTGCCCAGGTTAAAAAGGATTACCCAGTTGCATTGAAATAATGCAACTGGCGCATTATTCAATTCCTCTGGCGCAGACAACGGCGACCTACTCCTCGACAATAAATAAAGAGGCCCTTTCTCGTTACATACTTTGTGTTTGCTGCTTCTGTATTTTTCTACAAGAAAACACACGGTGTCTGTCGTATTTGTGATGTTGGATAACGGGTCACGGATTATGCTCAACTTGGAATATTGTGTGAAGGATACTCAAATCTACGGATGAAGATTTATAATAATGAAGATTTATAAGATTTATAATAATACCTCAACAAAGCTAATGCGTTAAAAGCTGTTTACGACAACAATGCTAGTGTAGACACTCGAATCTGTTGTTCGGAACTCCGCTCTTAATGAGTTTGTCCAGAGGTTACCAAGGAAGAAATGTCTCGTGTCCGAATCTTAATGGGGCCCAGTGCGTAACAAGTGCGTCTGGCCAGCAGAACCAAGAGAGCAATCCCTCAGGGTTGCCACAGGTTCGCTCGACTCACCGAGCAACATCGGGGTCACGGTGGCAGATGCGGATACGCGGTGCAGTTAAACTGCACGAGTGAACGACGACGACGAGGACGAGGACGAGTCGGTCAAAGCCAGCGGCGCTCGCTCGCAATTTCGAAATCATGCCACTGCATACTTCCGAGCGATTCACGCCCGTCGCTGCTCGAACCGGGCCGTGGGACGGTCCATTGAAAGGCGAGCGGCGGCCCGCGGCGCGACATCGTTAAAAAAAGGAGCGGAAACGAGGGAAAGCGGGGGCCGAGAATGAGGGAGAAGCGTTCGGCGAGCGCCTAAGGGGGTGGCGCGCTGCGGCGTCCGCACAATTGTCGTCCCGGAATACAGCAGTGCGCGCAGGGCCGCCCCGTCCCCGGCAATGCTCCCCGGCGAATATAAATAAAGTATCAATTTCGCTCTGGACGCTTTTACCAGGACGAGAGTGTCGCGGGTGGGAGAGAGCCGCGCGCTGCTAGTCGCCAGCTCGAGTGCAACTGGAATCACTTTCTTTTACGACGCTTTCACCGGCAGTGCCGGCCGCTTTAACAAGTTTCCCAGCGAGTGGGTTATAACTCCGCTCTGACGCGCCGCGCCGAATAACCCCCGCAATTCCGAAGGATATTCTCAAACATTTTTTTCCCACCGCGGCGAGCTCGAGCCCTGCCAGCCGGAGCCGTGAGATTCCACCCACGTTTTACTGCCTCGCCTTTACGCCTTTCCTCCTCCCATCGCCCTCACCCCCCGCGACCAACCCCCTTCTCGTACCTGCGAGTTTGCTGCCTGGGAACCCACGGAAACCTCGACGCACACCTCTTCAAGCCGAGCTCGCGAAAGAATCCTGCGCACTTCCCCCGCGCTCCCCCTTTTCCAGCCGGGATTTTGCGTTTGAAGCCTGATGCTCGCCCGTCAGCCGCCCCGCTCGCGCTGCCAGCCTCAGTAAGGTAAAACGAGGTGCCGTTGCGTAATGCGGAATTAATGTCGGGGGGCAAATAGACGGGGAAGTCGGTTACACCGAGTCTGAGCCTTACTTTGGTACATGTTCGATTTTGGTCTGGAGGGTAGCCACTTTCAGGAAATTTGCGTTTTATACGACTTTTTCGCATGGTAGTTATTGAGTAATACGTAACTGAAATAAAATTAGCAGAATTTGCTCAGATATTTCTCCGATTTATTAATATGTAACCAGATGCACGTATTAATATTTGTTTAATATAATAATAGTTTGTTCAATTTGAACATTTTGGGACTGCTGGGTATAATTTCGAATGAAATGAATATCCAGCTCCCACATTCTAATCATCGTATTTAATCACGCAACGTAACAATGAGATTTGATACACGCATAAAAATCCACGCTCCCTCCACAACATTACAGTTTTCCAGGAGAAGTGAACCAGTCAACAAACGAACCGCGTAAACAAAACCATCGCGCCGTCGAGTAATGCAAGCAAACCTGTCCATAGCGGCATTCGATGCAGGACGTTCCCGAGTGTCGGCGGTAATCACGTTGTCAGATGATCCGCCTGGAAAGCGGCGCCCAGGGAGTGTCGAAGTATCGATTGATAATTAGTCCTGGGCTGCCGACAGTGGGTGGGATAATTATATTGATTCCCCTGGTGAGAGAATCGCACTCTCCAGTAGATCGAGCGACAAAGGCTCAGGCGGGTTTGGGGTGCGATCAGATTTCGAGTTGATGCGATAATAACGGCGGCGGCGGCGTTCCTGTTTAATAGGATTGCCGGCTGCGTCTCGAGGTGGGCGCCGCGGGGATTTACGTAGGCCGCCTTAATGGCACACCTGCACACTTAGGTATTTGCTCAATTGGTCCCCAACGATCGCCAGTTCACCGCTGGCAATAGTCATATTTTTCGGTTACCGCAAGCAGCCGTTTTCAGGCAGGTGCACTGATTTCGCTGGGACAACGGTAATGCTGTGTAGCCACTATCGCTGCGAATTACTCGGCTTTCTCCCTTTCCCTCTCCTCTCACGTACTCGCCTTCCCTCGCTCGATGGCCGGCCGGTATTGGCTCCGATTTAGAGAGTGAGTGCCTGCGAAAATCCGGTAATATCGGTATCCTAAATTGGATAGCAATTGACCTTAACCGTCCCGAAATTGCGCACATAATTCAGCCGACTTGGAAAGTCCGCACTCGGCGTCCCTTTATGGAATGAAATTCTACTCCTGCCAGCAGAATGTTGTGGTAGTTAGTGCAAAATACTGACACATACGTCTATAGAATTATTTATCCTTTGAGTTGAGGGAGGTTTCGAGGGATTCTTTGTTCATCAATCATAATTCATATTCTGATATGAATCACTTAAATCAATATTTTCGATAGTATAATTCCCTGTTTATATCAATACGTAACCTATTATAGTTACACACCAAATTTCGTTTCTAAAACTTGCCGAATTGTTCCTCCATTTTTGCCCTTCGACTTGTACGTGATACCTTAATTAAACATATGCTATTATATCGAAGAGTGTGGACACAGGACTCTTAGCACCCCATATATCCTTTACGGGAAATTTCCCACGTTATTGTATAAGATGAAACCTGTTGTCTCACCAAACAAAGGCGTATCCTGGAAAATAAATCGGGCATTTGGGAGAGTAAGCTTCTTATACACATCGGCCGCTTTTCTCCTTCCCTGATACCAAGCCGCACATCATTCGTGGTCACGTCTGGGCAGTCTCGAGAAAAAGCTGTTTACATAGTAAATATTAGCTTCCTTATCGGTCAACTGATATAGATGGTGACTTTGGAACTCGCGCCCGAGCAATGCTGAACTTTTAGCTTCCTTCGCCGCGGTCTTGCCCGTTGCACTTCTCCAGGAACTGGGCTTCCGTCGAGAGCAGTAAACTTGGCTGGTAGTTTAACAACTGCTCCAGATTTATTAGTTTCGACTATCAAAAGTGAGTTATTACGCTCCATTATTCATCGGAGCCGTCATCGCGCTCTGGCAGTAAGTAACTCGGCCCCGCGAAAAACAGTGCGCGAACTTATCCACTGCATTATGTGCTCATTATCATAACGCTGAATCGCATTTCTTGCTCGAGTTCTCGAATGCGAGTTCCTACTGAACGAAGGTCGACTACAGAACGTTTAAGGTAATTTTTGAACGAGGCCGCTTTTCCACGAAATTGCCGGACATTTTTCTCGTGTATAAAATAAATTATTAATTAATCATTTCTACCAGTTTACAGCCGATCAACAGTTCACGATTATTTTCAACAGTTCCGAAATGAACATTAAAACGTCCCCTTCACTCTGCTTTTCACCTGCAAGCCCACGATCCCCAAATCCTGGGGAATTGAATTGCAAGGCGTCTTGGAGTTTACGTGTCGGCAGATATGCGGCTGTGCGTCGACTGTGCATCATCGATACTGGCAGGGCGGGCGCGCGCGCGTGGCGTTTCCGCCCGGCCGAGGAGGAGAATATGCGGCCGTGTTAAATCAGCCCTGCTTTCCGCCGATGCAGCCGATATACAAAAAGGAAGGCTTGGAATGTGAAGATCGTCGGCGCTGGCCGACGATGCCGGTGGACCGTGGCAGCTCCGTCGGAGCGGCACGTAAGACGATAAATCAGGCGGACCTAGCGTGCTCATAACTACCAAGCCAGCACGCGCAGGTTATTTCAAATCCTCCTATACATTGATGCTGCCACCACGAAATTCCACTGTTTCGTCCCGGTAAATTTTAATAAGTTTTCGGCGTTTAAACTTCTAATATACGCGATGAGACCAAGTAACGCGTTCGTAGCATGCAGCTATTAACAATTTGTCGTGAGACAAGAAAAAGCAAGTATATACATTTGTTTTAAAATTAACGATACTGCAGTGGTCTACTTTCGTCAGAAGTTGAACGTGATAAATTCAATAATAGCAGCGAAAAATTGCATATACGAAGTACTAGATTCGTAAATTATTTATGAATGCTTTTAGGACTTTTTTACAATTAATAAATAATTTTCCATGATATTGGGTTCTAAAGGAATCCTAGTAAAGTCCGAGTGCACACTGTGTATGTGTCTGTAAACATGACCGTAGAACCAAAGAGACTACCTATTTGCCTGTATGTACAATCATTTTAACAAACCCGCGTACCACTCACACAAATCCCCAGTAAAACTGACGTTCAAGCAGTGCACTCCGCTATTTTAAACTTAACCTCAACTGTTTATCTCGCCGTGCATGGCGTGCCAGCGCCGGCCACTTGGGAGCAGCTAAGCTCCAGCGCATCTGCAAATGCATGTCGGTACATGTGGCCTTCTCGGTGGCCGTATTTACGTGCTGGCCAACATAGACAGCAAGCTTCATCTCAATATGTCTGATGCGGCCAGCTATGTGCACATGGGCTAAAGTACACGCACGTACAGGGTGGTGCACTTGACTTTGAGTCACGACTGTCGTACCCCATTTTCAAATCAGACCTGTACGTAATTGGAAACAAACATGGATGATGTGTGTAATATGTATACAATACTACTCTATATTGCGTCTGTAATGGAGCTTGTTGGATAGAATATTTTATTATATTATATTACGCACATTATAATGTATATAGAACGCAGTAAAGATATTTCATAAATATTTTTATACGTGAATCAATATGAAATCGGTATTGTATTATGTAATATTATACCTAGTTATAAGGAATGTACAGAATTTTGGGAGAAGTTGGTTATGTGTACAATTAACATGTTTAGGTTATTTATGGTTATGTTATCGCACCGTACACATTGTCCAGAGGATTTAAAGTCAAGTGAATCACCCTGTACGTCGACGTCCGGCGATATCCAAAGCACGTCACACGGCCGGCGGAGTGCACATACGGGATACTCCGGACATTCAGTGTTGGTCTGAAAACTCGAGCGTCGTTAACCAAATTGATATCGTGCCCTGTCGCAAAGTTTCCTGGCGGTCAGCTCCTCTGCCGTTCGTCACACACACACACACCTGCACGCACACTCAGATCGTCGAGCATACGTGTGGAGGTGCGTTGGCGGCAATTTGCGTGCGGAATATATCAGCCGGGGCGCGTCGAGGGAATTTAATATCGCAGATAGAAGCGGCCACCGGTGGCAGCACCGGCAGCGTGCCGTGGCAAAATCATTTGACAGAACTTCGTCAAACGCGAACTCGCCGGTCTGAGCTGTGCAGTTGGTGTGCAGGGTACGCGCGAATACGTAATAGGCCATACCGCACTTCGCCCCTTCTACCCATGCGCCCTTCCGTGAGTGAACCGAGTGGTCGAGGGGGCGCTGGTGCGAGTGAACCGCTGTAGATTTGTGCCATTTACGATTCCGTCCACGCATTATGACAATTCGAATTCCGAACGGCATCTTTTGTGCCTGGCTGTTTTAATGTGATGGTCAAGCGTTGATGGGTTTTCGATGGCTTGTAAAGTTGGGTGACCGATTTATTGGTTTTGGGAGCTTTTGACGAATTATTGCTGTTCTACACCTCGTAAAGTATCGTTCTTTCCTTTGTGCTTTGAAGTCCTTTCATTTATGCATTCTACACAATTTTGAATTAATTGCTTTTATAATAAATTTATACGGCTCGAGGACATACGAATTACCCTGAGAAATGTCGAACCCCGAATATATGTAGCGTTAACACTGGAATTGTATCGTATAATGTTAACACTTTCTTTCCGGTGTCCATTTGAATGGGTGCGAGGTGTGACCATTCCAGGAATGGGCAGAGAATGCCTATCAATCGGTATTGAAACGGCAAACATTATATCTGCATTCTTGTATGCAGAAAGCGAGAATAATGGGAGAGCGGAGGCTTTTGCGGTGGTGGTTGGTCGAACTTTCGCTCGGTCACCGGGATCGCAGTTGGCCGCCTAATGAGTGCGCCCTCTTCATTCGCGCTCCGATCGCAAATGGCCAATCAGAAGTCGCCGGGAGCGCGCGTTTAACGCTCCAGCGGAACATTGAAGGTGTGCTTGCATGTTCGAGCACCCTCTTGTGTGCGAATCCACGGGAAACCGGGAGCCAGCCGGCTCGATAGCGGCCGCCCCACGCCGTATTGTTTCCGAATTCCCATTATAAGCGCGACCCGATTCTGCATAAGCGGCCGGCGGCGCCTTTGTCGATGCCGTCGGCCAGGCTTTTGGCCGAGCTTTTCCTATCTCCCTGCAGATGCCATCCTCACTTCTGAGGTTTCGCACGACTACAATCTTCCCTAATGCGCTCCGCTGCCACTTGGAATTAGCTTCTCACCGCAGACCGGGCGACATATGGTCATTTTGCATGCTTTCTGTATGAAAACAGTGGTCTGGAGACCTTCACTGTAACGCAGCAATGAGATTTTGGAGATTGTGATTTGGAGATCACTGATTTTATCAAAAATTGAGTATTAGTTGAAGATTTGCCCCTTTATATTCTCTCGAATTTTTGCAACGCTCAAAACCATCCCGAATCCTGCATAATTCATCAGTGTAAGGGTTGTTGGTAGCATTCTGCAAGGTATTAGCGGTCCAGTAGTCCTGGTTGTGCCACAACAAGGAGATTCATGCGAGCCATCTTGATTACTGTCGTCTGTCCACTTCGACACATTGTCCGTGGTATATATCGTCCTGATTCCAGTAACCTCGGTTGCTTTACGGCAGCGCTGGTAATCCGTTCCATTCCTCAGATCATTGCCACTCGCAGTTTCCCATTTGGTGGGCGGCCTGATTGAGTTTACGGCCACTTTGTCTTATTGAATTCTTCCGTTCCGCCGAGTTGCGCTCCCGGAAATGCCTGACCGCGTTCTCCGCTCTTTCGAACTTCTTCGCGGCAGGAACTTTGTGCCGGGACTTACGCTTTCCAGCTTTGTTCGCAACTTATTCTTTCCATCCGCCGTCATTGAATTATGCTTGTACTTGAGGCTCCAGTAGTTCCGCTGTGCACGGCACTTCTGCTCTGTGTACACCAGCCACAGAAGAATTCGCATCACCTGCATTGTGGACTTGAATCAATTGATACTTTCTTCCAACGCAAAATCAGAGAAATGCGAATATTAATATTTTAACCAATGGAAAAATAAAACAGAGAAAATATTACAACTGTACACCGAGATTAGTGGAAATTGAGGGATAGTTAACCCGTGAACAATGACTTGAATTAAAGTAACTTCAAAAGGTGGAAAAATAATACAAGGCAAACGAGTAACTTCATTGTTTGGGGCTCAACAAAACTGGATATAATCGGTGAGTGTAATTTGTCGCTGACAGGATGTCGAGGACAGATTGCCAAGATTAATGCGTGTAATCTAATCGCTGTGGTAATTAAAAGAACCTAGACGGAACACGTCCGGCGAGGAGTGGCCGAGGGTAAACGGTGGAGGCAAATAGTTTCGGTGGGTAGAGGAACGCGCGGGTAACGATGCCTCGTAAAAGGGACTCGGAAGAATTACGAGGGCTTGCTAGGACGTTTGCCACTTGCCACAGCTCGAAGGATATTAAAGGCGGACTAGTGGAGATGCCGTCAAAATTGGCCTGCGCCCCTGGCTAGCAGCAGACACAACTACCAAGCCGGAACTAATCTCAACCGGGTAGCTATAATATTCAGTTTCTCTGAATGCAATAAGAGTTTTCTACCCTTTGTCTGAGTCGCTGGACTTAAAAGGGAAAACCTCGTCGATCGATTATCAAAATATTGTTTATTTAACTGTATTTGACTAAAAACTTTCGGATAGTATTTCTTCGATTGTTTAAAATGTCGAGGGTCTGGAAATGACAGAGAATTCCGGATAATTGTATAATAAAGACACGACGGAAGCGTGGTGGAGAAGATTACCGTCTTATTACGGAAGATTGATGAGGGAAGTGCGGCGTAAACTTATAAGCGAGCGCATAATTACTTCCTTGACCGTTTCGAACGTGGCGGAAGCTCACTTTAGCGGAACTCGAGCCGGGCGGCGGTCCAGAGGAACGTCAGTGAGGGACGTGGCCAACGGTAACACGTTGTAAGTGACGGAACAAGTTACCCGCGCAAAGTTCCAAGTTATTTGCGGCTACGTGGGATAGACGTTCACCTGCCCCCTTGTCCCACTTCGTGTTAACACGTCCTCAACCTATAGATTGCCGGCGGTTTTAAAGTTGAGTCCCGTAGGAACGCTTCCCCAGCCGGGAATAAGCGCGGAGACATTTATTCTCGCTTATCACACGCTTAGCAGGACTTAAACTCAAGAACTCTAATAAATTGGATCGCAAAGTATTAATCAGCTGATATATTTTTAAACTTCTAGCTATTTCTCTTAAAATAGAAATGGAAAACTACAATAAATTGAACTGGAAATTGATAATAAATTGACAACTGAACAGGTGGAGTTAGATTTCACGATAGTAGACGGTTAATATTTTGCAGTACAACGAAACAGCCGATAACCTAATAATTATAGGTTAGAATCCATCGCAGCGTCAGCATCGAATTCCCAGATGCACGGGCAAATGCTGTTCAAACAGAAAGTCACACGGCAGGCACCAAACGTATTTGGACAAAGCGTCCGATTATTGTTTATGCTCGCGAGTAATAATCGAAAACTACAGTCGAGATCAAAGTACTGTAATGTTTTGCCCAAGGTGGGGCAGCGCCAGTTTAATCGGTGGATTCGAGTGAGGATATGATAATTACTCATAACCGTCATTTATCAATAGAAGGCGATTCTGCCGGCGGGCGGTGAGAGGGAGGATGCATTTCAAAGACCTACATTTGACATACTGTCCCCAGGGAGCTTAATTAATTACTACCGCATATAATTGCACAAAATTAGTTCGTTCACACCGGCAGTACCGCGAGTGATTTTCCTGTTAATGGAGACCGTAGTATTAATCTGGACTTCGACAATACACGTTTTCAAAGGCAATAGTTGACCACGATGCACTACGTAAATCATTCAATTTCCAGCCCAGTTATGGAATAATTCAGTTATATTACTATATTAATGTGTATTTTATTTACAAAACCAAAATATGTATAGGTCAGGGTTATAAGTTCTAAAATATGATAAAGAATATAATAAAGTAAAAATGATACATATGTTCACTTTGCTCATTTCTCTGTCACAATGAGTCAGGCCCGAAATACATAGTTGAGACTTCTGGTTCAAATAGCATGTGCAATGTCTGCTTACGATTACGTAGATAGGTATTTGAGTACATAATTCGTATGGCAAGGCATTGAGTGCCACCGGAAGTAAATGGGTGCGAGCCGATCGATAGTTCCCGGCCCGGCTTGGAACGACCAGTATTCGGCTACACGCGGCTGGCTTCCCCAATTCTGTCCCTCGCTCCTCTTTCACCGCATCTCTTTCGTATTCCTCCGCTTAGTCCGGGGAGGCAATCCCATGCATTCCGGTTTTCCCGGACCATGAAAAAGGGCGAATGGAGCGACTGTCAGGTCGCGGATTCTATACCGGGGATTGAACAGATCCTTGTCCTTCGACATTAACCGTTCCGCTTTTAAGATTAACCGGGGTTGACGTGACGTAAGTCTCAAGGACTTTGTTTCAAGGAGTTTTGTCATTTTTAACAAATCATTGCGCCAATTATGGCGTGTAATTTAATAAGAAAATTCTTCGTTTCTTTGTTTCTAACCGAGACCCCAGTTTTTTGGCGGGATACGAGCCCTTGGCAACGATCGGAGACCTTCGGCATCGACTCGGAAGTGGTCGATCCCTCAACTCGAGCTGAATGCCCCGATGATGAGTTCGTTACTCGAATCACCCTGGAATGGCTCCCTCGGCAGCGCCCTCTTCATTGCTTCACCTGGATAATTGGAGCCCAGCGGAGCCCCGCGAAATCTCGGCGGCAGTAAACTTTTCCTAAATAGCTGCATCGCTCGTAAAGCTGTCAGGGTAGTCAACGAACCCTTGGTGGCTCGGTGCATGGTTTTATCGGGCGGATCGATCCTCCCGCACCACATCACGTCGAGGAAGGATGCAGTCAGATTAGCCTGCGTGTTCTGCGGTGCCTTTGCGGCCCCATATTCTGCTTGTTGTGGTATGATATTTCATCTCGATGTGCTTCCTACCCTGTCTACTATGACAGACGTGTGTAACTGCACCCGGAGTGCCGACCTCCTGTCTATTCGCATGCACTACGAGTAGCAAACATTGTGGGGAAGATTCTACCCTGGATACAATAGGCAGCACTGACGCTCACGTAGCCGAGCTTATTAGGGTTGCGTTTTAAGGTTATGTTACGAGGATGTGTATGGTGTCTTTCAGGAAGTATTCCTATTAAGGTGGTCAAAAACTCATTGCCTTGTTCTAAATAGATCGGCATACATTTTCACAAACAACTTTTTGCTTTTTGTGAATTTGCTGATTGCAATTTAGATGTTTAATCGTAAGCGAACAAGCCATTAAATCCAATATCTTTAAATCCAACAATAACTGACTTTTATCCGGTTTAAAAGTAATCGGTTACGTTATGGGGATAGTATTACTAATAATAGCACTTATTCTTACCTGAGACAGGTATTTATACCCTAATTGATTTAAATATCTAATGAGTTTACTTGCAGCCCCCCTCAGAGTAACAGTTTCAATATAAACTGTATGCACAACGATTGTAGAAACCCGAGCGAGCGTCCAGATTGAGCCATTAGTAACTCGATAATGATTTAACAGCTTTATCGATATCCCAATAAATACAAAGTAGAATATCGCAGTTCCGACGTCTCTCTACCACACTTCTCTTTCGAAACCGCTTTTTAAAACTGGGGTAGCAAAAAGTCTACCACAACCGCGGAATGTTTTCATTGGCTGTGTGGTATGACCGATGCATAGTCATCGGACCGCGGGAGATATCACTTTTTACGAATATCGAATTTACGAATTGTCACGCACTTTGCATTGCAGAACGGACGGCTTTGATCCTCCGGGCATGTAAGTGGTAATGAAGTCAGAGGGGGTTCATCAGCGAGCAGAATCGAAGGATAATTCGACCTCTGCTCGTCAGCGCACCCGATCATTAGGAGAGTAGATAGTCAAAGTGTCATGTAACAAAGGATCCACAATCCACAGGCACACTCACGTTTCAAATTGTCAATATACACACAGGATTCACTTGGCTTTGAATCACCATTACAAGGTATACGTTTCTGTTTAGTGGATGTAATTATAATTTATCTGGCGAGTTGAATTACACACAAATATTTCCGTCTTTGGTTCAATATACTTTCTACATTATATTATACACATTATGCAATCTAATATAATATTACACGGAACATACAGATTCTAAAGCAAAATTAGCAAACATGGTGCGTAATTAGAATTATTCAATTATTTCTAATGGTCACACCAGTGTGTACAACGAGAGTGGTGATTCAAAGGCAAGTGTATCACCCTGTACTAGTGTACTAGAGCATGAACCGCTACGCAAGCAGGATGAACTGCGACGAGATCAGGCTGATCCTGCACCTCATTACAGCGACTCGTGCCAGGAGCGAGCCAACAATTGAAAGCGACTGGCAAATCTCTCGATAATCCATTATTGCGTCGGGAGCCAAGGACGGAAGTAATTAGGCGTGCAATATTGTATCGCATTAGGAGGTAGGGTGGGGAAGCCGGTAAGTCTGATAACAACTATGGTAGGCCGGGATCGGAGAAAGATCCGGAGGCCAATATTGACTACTCGGCGGGAAGGGCGTGAATATGTTTGGAGCCGGCATCGACAGTCAGGCCCGATGCAAATGTGGGGAGAAAAACTCGAGTCGATTTAACCGGCCGGTGTACACTCGGACGGCAGCATGCGATACCAATCTTGTGTAACTGCCGGTAGTTGTTTGGCCGGGGAATCCTATTTGCCAAGCAATCTGCCAGTGCCGCGAGCTCCTGTAATCCTGGTCGCCGGTTCCTACTGCGGTGACGCGACCGGAAGCGGCCATCAGACCGATTCTCAGCCTCGCCACTCTCTTTGGGAGCCACTATCGATACACTGGTTCCCCCCCGCCCGTTCCCCTTAACCTCCTTCGTGCGGCTTCCTAAACTCGGCACACTGTTGATCCTCTTCCAATATGTAAATTCGCAAATGCATCGCCGGCTCGGATCAAGTTGTAAATTCACTGTTCGCCCGCAAAGCCTGCCTATCTGCATGCGCGGAATCGTTGCGGTGTCGATGGCAATATGTGCGCCCGTCTATTGTGAGGTTATCGAGCAGATGGCACGGAAGTCAGCGAGATCCCTTAAAGTTCTCTTAAAGTCTTCTTAAGCGTCACTGTGTTCGAGAGGACTTCGTTCTGAGGTCTATCCGAGGAGCTCAATTGAACAATTTTAGTTGAATAAAGGATTGTGGAACTCATAAATGGTTAAAGCTGAACATTTATTTATTAACTTGACTTTTGTAAATTCGGAGTTGATTTTGATTCGGTTTCTTGCTTCTCTTATGTATCTTTAAAGGTATGAAACCAAGTACAAGGTAGTCTTCACTAGCACAGGTTTTTCTATGGTTTCTGTGAATCGGAGTCACTGAATTCCACGCATTGTCGTATTTCTGAGAATCACCGGAGGAAATTCTAAGATTATATCTGACTTGTGAGTGGGTCTTTGCTTTGACGGGGAGGGATATTTTTAGGCTTCCTTTCCGTTTGAATAACTATTGTTACATGCTTGCAAATAGCCGAAATAGCCGGTGCACAGCGATATGGTCAAAAGGTCCTTTCGTTACAACCAGTTGGTGGAGCCTCGACACGCTTGCCGTACCCTGGACTTTTATAGTACCATCGCAAAGGGAAGGAGGTTGCGACGTAACGTAAAAATTCAAAGCGTTCTACTCGTATAAAATGCAGGCTTTTCATTCGCAGGAGAGCCTTTGACATGTACCCAAAGTGCTGTTGTCCAAGCAGGTATTCCACGGCATCCCTTAACCCTTTCAGTGCTGGCATTTTTACAAATTTCCAAAAATTGTAGTCTCCCACGAAGCGGAGTCAGAAGCTTCAGCGTCATTACACTTTGCCGTTTTCGACAAAGCACGATAAATTACCAGTTGCATTTAGAGTCCACGTAATCCGTTTAATTATTTCGTACACGTAATTCTGTCGCAATCGAATATCCGATTTTGTCGTTTTTCAAACTGTACAGATGAACAATTGCATTTAAAGTCCACAAACTCCTGCAAAGTGTTTTATATACCAAATAATCATACAATTTTCTCAAGACACGTTCCTCAAAGGCTAACTTCCATTCGAGTCTCGTAGGTCCTCGAATCTCAAGAAAAACGTGCATCAAGATGAATGGCGCAACCCAATTAAAGAAGTCCGCAACGAGAAAACGCGAGCCGTAAAATGAATTCCCGTTTAAGCTCGCCGTAGACAACCTTCGACTAACTAAGGCTGACATCATCGCGCGCGCGCTCGCGTGCTGGAAAGCGCTTTTCATCTTAAATGTTATCCAGCTGCTGCCGGTGACGTTTGAATTTGCAAGAAATGCCGAGGGTCTAACGAGGAGTGCGCAAGCTGAGGAACACCGTCCGCTCTTCGCCCAGTGCGGTCCACTTCAAACTCGATTTCACCCTGAACAATGGTAGTTGTATTAAAACAATAGTTTCGTCGACACGCGCTGAATCGCCGCCTCGCTTTCGAGCTTTCAAACACGTCACTCGGTTCTCTCTGTGTGTGTATGTATACGTGTGTGTTGCGAAATATGCTTTATGGCGGTGTTAGTATTGTTAGTCTGACGGCTCGAATTCCAGGCAGTGACAGTGCGGCCAGAGCTCGAGACAAAAAGGATGGCTACAAAGTGAATACTACAAGTTCATTAAATGCGTTGAATTGCACTGGGATAATTGGCAGGAACTTATGGACCATCTGTTATTACTTGCATTTCGTACTAATTACAGTTAGGTGTCGAAAATAGTTGTTTTCTTTTTAATAAAGTAGAAACGTGGCTTTCCAATGATATTTCATTCAATTCCATCCAACGGAAATTAAGGATCCACGAAATACTGGTTAACCAACAAACAGCATATAATTTCAGTTAAATCCTTTTCAAAACGACCGATATTATTCACGAGTTTATCCATTGACATACAGAAATTGATCGAAAATACATAAATTGGATTCCAGTCCAAACGAAAAATTCCCCGGCATTGAACCCTCAGCAAAATATCAATACAACGCTGCAGGGCTTGCAGTTCTTTTAGTTTATTCCGATTAGTTGATATATTACACCCGTAAAGTATTAATCCCAAAACCAGCGCAGAACAAGCGAGATAAACAAAACCAATTCGATTTCATAAACAACATTTTGCGAATAACTACCAGTGAACAATGTAAGCAACGGCTTAGAATTGCGTTACGGATCTAAGCTGATGAGCTACTAAATATTTATCAGTGAAGTTCCATCATTATCGCATTGGGGATGACGCGCGACTGGGAAGCCGAATTACTGTCAGATTGCTAACCGAATGCGGTTACATAATTGCAGCAAGATTGCTATATTACTTCATTAGCGCGGGTCGATAATGATATACAGTAGAAACATCGGCTTGATTATCGGCATTCGTCGGTACATTCCGCGGATTATGCTTCCAACAATAAACAGACGAGAGAAACTCTAGTCAATGAATGCGAGTCGACGACATAATTTTACCCGGCGGAGCTACTCGGTGAGTTGTTTTTCATTTAACAGGCAACCTCATACTTCATTTCCACATCTAGTAAATTTAAAAGCCACAAACACACAGAATAACAGTACTTTACAGGTCAGAAGGAAGACAGTATAATCGGGCTAGGCTAGCAGAAAGAAGCTTTCGAAAATTATCGACAAATTATGCGGCAAGGAGGATAATTTGGTAAAATTCTTGTCTACAAACTCTAGGTTTTCCCAGAAAGAATTTCACATAGCATAAAGCATATGTATAACGAAGCGTAGGAAAGAGCACCAATGCAAACAGAAAAAGATTAATAAACGATGATTTAAACACCAATCGTAACAACTTGAACTGGCAATGCACGAATCTACTGAAGCGAAGCGAACCCCTCACATCGCAGAGCCCAAGGAAAAGTGATGCTCTTACATTAATTAAAAGTTACCACAAGCCTGCGCAGCCCCATCAATAACCAGACGAGAGAATCCCGAGCAATTCGATCAGCGTGCGACTCGGCGACCTCATAATTTCATCTGGCGGCCAACTCAGCCGGGGTGAGGCTTCCATTCTTTTCTGCGAGCTGCGCTCTAATTAGCATGCGCATTTCAAAGGACACAGATCGAGCCGGGATCGACTGCTCTCCGCAGTTGGAAAAGTTGGTTCGACTATGGGGTTCGGCGGGGATGGCTTGCGCCCCTACGGCTTCGGCTCGCACTCTTCCGTACAGCTGCTCCTACGAGTGGCAATAATCTTTGCGCCCTCTCCGCCGGCCTTCGCTCGCTTCGCTTGTAATAAATAATATATCGGAGGCTATGCCTGCCCACCAACCCCTTCACCGACCATTTCTGTGGTTAAGATGCTATTGCGAACGTACTAACGAAATTTACAGTATATTACTGCAAACGATGTACTTTGAGGTATATCCAACAAGTTTTTAAAAACAGAAATAGAAGCGCGTGGAAAAAATTGCGATATTTCATAAAATATCATAATGCAGTGGAACTTCTCATTACGCCGGATGGTGATCAATACGCCGAGGAAATCTTCGACACTAGCAGAGTCGCCACCTTCGGCGAAGAAAGCCCGGTAACGTATGGCCGCTCCGATTTGTCCGCTAGCTAATGGAGAACTGAGCTTCCAATTGCGATTGGAATCAGTTGTTCGTATCAATTGTGTTGCTTGCATCTGCGTCCACTGATCGTGGTTCTGGTCGGTGTTCGCGGAATTGTTTCTCCAAGTGTCACTGAATATTCATCGAACTTACTGGTGGGATTGGAGGATGGCTTTAATGATGCGGCACTGTAGTCCCGGAGCTTTTGAAAGAGCTTTGAGTTAGCGATTTGCCGTTTTTCCTTTAAGGAACTTGTTTGACGAATTTCTTTGTTGTAAATTTTACACAAAATGGTATTCATTTTTATTTACTTCAATTTTGTCGAGTTTATTGTTTATTTGCTTTAAGAAAGGTTTTACGAAGTTTATGTCGGGTTGTTTCGGTTTATTTGGACAAGCGGACATTAAATTATTCGCACTTAGGAATTAAGTAGTCCATCTGGAGCAGAACCGCGAATGCTTTGCCATCGGTTTTTAACGGCGAGTTTTATTGGTTGCCGGGTGGGCTTAAATAGAGTGATTCCTGCACAATAAAATCAGTGCTGCGTCTGCCATCATTATGTGGAATCACGACTCTCGTAAAGCCTTCTGCCTTCCATTGGAAGACCATTCTTCGAAAATACCCGGTAATGGCTCGAACTTTATTCCAACCGAACGGCACGTTCTCATTCCAAGAAGTTTCCACCACTTACTGCATCGGCTCCGATTCGTCAAATTAACAAACTTCTATTCTTCACCGCATCAGTAATTATGCTATGTTAACACCGAAAACTGGTTTAAAAATATCATGGGCTCAGTCAGTGTCGAGTGCAATTTTGAAAATCGAATTATTGTATTATCAATGACACGTAAACTTTTTTTTACCCCAATTAACATTTCATATTAATGCACTCACAAGAAAGTTTTCTAGACTTCATAATAATCTTCATCTAACATCCATCCATGAATGGCGTAGTGAAATGGATCTAATTAGTGACCTCTTTCGAAAGGATGTTCTTTAATTAATAATACTTAACAATTCCGGAGTAAAGAGTATTGGAATTTGTATAATTATCATCTGATTGTAACTACAGGGGCGCAGTTTACAAGTGGACTTGGAAGGAGTACGCAAGTACCATTTAACAACGATAACGAGGGTGATCTCGTATTATGGGGGAAAGAGGAGGGGGATTCCTCGGAGGAGCCGTCATTCGCCTGTAAGTGTCACGGAACGCTGCCGGCAAATTAATTGCAATTAGGTTTTCACGCTCGATTGCTTCAATGGCCCCTTGACTCCGTTCGATCGGACCTGAAAAGTACCCCGCACTCCTTTCGTGCTGATTAATAATCGCTGGCGATGTCTTCGCCTCGTAAAACCAGTAAATTCCTCGTCTCGGAGGTGTCGTTACATTATAGAGGAGAGTGAATAGAAAATTTTGGACCCGACGCTTTTCTCTCTCCTTGCATCCTATAATAATATTTCATTTTTAATACAAAATTATAACACATATCTGATGAAATGAAAATTCTTTTTCCAGCAGGTTCCCTGCATGCCAATGCATCAATTTCGATAATCGTTGCTGTCGTCTGATTAAAAGGCAGGTGAATCACTCTGCACATACTTTCGCACAAATGATAATTCTACCAAAATAGTAAGTATAAGTTAAGTATATTCAGAAATACTTGGCTGCGAGCTAATTTGGAGGGAGAAATTTCCCAATTTCAAATTCCCCCGGCGCGCTACATGACGGCAATCTAAATTCTTGTTACTCGGTTATACGAATCTCTGACACATGTGCGCACGCCCGTTGTGTGTAGGAATTTACTGTAATTACATTGCCCGTCACTGCATCTGATACTTGACAGGAAACGAGCACCTGTATTGGATCAGTTTGATAAGTTTCCACGAAATTCAATATTACGCATGAAAAGTGTCGCGTGCGAAAGACGTATTTCAAAACACGAAAGTCCAAAGTGATTTTTCGGTAATGTAAAGAATGGAATATCTAAATAGAAAAATATTGCATTCGCGGCACTGAGTTTTACACATTATTCGGAATTAAATAATTTGAAGTCGTGCTTTCGCTTGAGTTGGCGCGAAACATTTGCAAAATTGTTAATTCATTCCCCCCAGGGTTTGCTACGTTTGACCCATCAGCGGCAGAAATGCACACAAAAGGGATATTTAACCAGCGACAGTTTAATTACTGAACATCGCCGCCTCTCATTTATTTCTTGATTCAAACATTCGCTTGTCACGCTCGAGACGAATAAACCACGAACATGTATTGTTCGAGCGGCAACATTGTGCGTGTTAGATGGAGAAGGCGGAGTGGGACGAAAGGACAATAAATAACGGGCCGAAGAAGTAATGTCTCCGGCGGCACTAAAAAGAGAGGCCATGAATATTTTCTTTGTGAGAAGTGGTGCACCTGAATTCGCCACATCCATTCGTTCCCACCCATTTTCCTCGCGGGACACTTGTAATGCGAGAGACTCAATTTGCTCCACTGTAGATCATCTTTGAATAATCGCAGACCCAAGTGGTCGCGACGATCTTCTTGATGTAGCTCTTTTTTTATGTCATTCATTTAAATTAACGATCCTTGATGCTAACTTGGATTCATGTATCAAAGAACTGTGGTGTCCACACCTTCGTTTGTTAGTTTTAATGAGCTGCAAACATGGGAAAATGTGTAATCCGAACTGTTTCTGATTCGTGAGAGTATAATTTGATGAGAACTTGGATCTTCTTGCTACTACTGATTGAGACAGATGTGGAATTATTCCACTGATACCCAAATGAGGATGTGAACGTGTGGGTTTCGTCCCATCTTGAATTCACCGTTGAATTCACACATTCCCATCCATAATTTAGTTGAGAGAATTTAAACTTTCAGATTCTTGCATCTTAAATTATGAACTTGGACTTGTTGGTCATCAACACTAAAGCGCTCCAACAAAGTTCAACTGTCTGACCTACTCTCGACCGCTCCCCCAATCCGCCTCGACCGATCAACAGCACTGTCTGCTCCCAAGAGCCGCAGTGCGCGTCGATTGGCGAGCAATAATGCGACAAGAGGATTTCTGGAAATTTGTCGGTGGTCCGCGGTGTACACATTCGATTGCGGCGACGGAGGAAGCGTGTAGCGGCGGTCGCTTCAGTTCCGAAACTATCCTGACGCGCGTCCTTGCGCTCGCAGTCCGATGGTTCGGGCCGTTCGGGGGCGCGTGCACGCCGGCTGAACTCGTCAAATTCCCAACCAGATGCACCGGCGGCGACTCCAAATCCGAATTTATCGGCGGGAAATTCTCGCGCCCCGCGACCCAGAAAGTTATGAATGCGGTCGGCCAGCAGCGCGCGTTTATCGGGCGAAAATATCGGGGGTTGCGCGCCCGCGCTCCGACCTTTCTCGCATAATTTATCCAGCCGGCCGTGAAGGCTGCTCTACCAGCCGGCCACTCGCCCACGCAACTGAATGCAATTAAATTGCCGTTTAATTGCTACTTATTGCCGGTGATTTACGAGCGAACGACTGCGGCCGCCGAGGAATGCGCCCGTAAAACCGCGACATCGTCAAGCATGTTTCATCGCTCGCGTGAGTAGTTGGAGGGCGGAGATAGTGTCGAGTACGGAATGGCCTGGAAACAGAGTAAGTCCCGATGCGAATGCCTGTAAGCGCTCGGCTTTCCATTTTAATTTGATTGTCGGACAACCGCAACACTCAATGGTCCTTTTATAATCCATTGTGTATTCTTTCTCATGCGCTATTGCATTGAGAAACATTGTTAATTATTCGGATCCTATAGGTGTGGAAAATTCAATTCGGCTCGCGGTTAGCGCGTTGCCTTCATTACCTCAGCTACTTTCCTTTCGTGCCGTTTTTTATCCATTTTATTGTCGACGGACAATTTTTTCCCAAAAATGTTTTCTATCAACGGGCAGAACAGCGACAAATCTTTTTGTACTAAATATACATATTTTAATTCATCCACAAATTACGCGCGAAAGGTTAATAAAAATCAGCAATGGCGAGGAAACCCACTTTCCGGCAGGTTCCATTGGCGGGCGAGGATATTCAGCACAGATGGTGGATTAGACATCGCCGACATTTCCCGGCTACTTTCCGCGCTGCCTTACTCCCGTGTACCAGAGAAACTGAACAATGCTGCGAGTTTCCCCCGGGAAACCATCAGCGGCGAGCTTCTCATTTCTGCGTTCCTCCATTCGCTCTGGTGCGCGTACCACGACAAAGCGAGCCTATGAGACCGAGCCCTCTTTCTTCCGCCCACGTTTCGATACCAGGCCTGTCTATCTTTTTGCTTCCGCCGCCACTTCCCATTGGCCAGGGTGCGCCTTTCGCGAGGAAACTTTGATTATTACCTTGGGGAAAGTGGGTGCTCCAGTACACAAAAGTCCTTCGGGCGCCTTAATTAATTTACGCGGAGAGACGCTGGGGATAGAGTGTGGGGGGCTTGGGCTGGGAGTTCGGAAGGGTTGAGGGGGGTAGATGGCGCTGAAGGCGACAGGTGTACCGGCCGATTAAGCAGGTTAAAGTGCCGCTAATGGCTGGCGGATACAGAGCGCGGCCTCTGGTTCCGCCGACTCACGGAATTATTCATCGCACTCCCTCGGTCTTGCTTCTGCCTTTCCCCATAATTAACTGGATATCGGCAACATCGCAGCCAAGTATTGCCACATCTCATTATTCATGTTCGCCCCACTATCAAGCCTGGCGAAATGATTTTCATGCGACAGCGATGCCCGATAAAGACTGCGTGTAAACCGCAACCCTTGTTTCCATAGCTCCCCTGGCTGCCTTTGGGGGGAGGGGGCGAATGAAAGAAGGGAGTTGGGCTGTGTGCACTCAGCATTGTCGGGAATAAATTATAATGGACTCAGGTAAATTGGCTGCGGACCCTTTTGTGGGGATAAATTTCCCAGAAGCGACCCCTGTTGGCCATTGCAAAGGGGAAAACGGGCTTAAGGAGCGGCGAGCGCGCGCGCGCGCTCCCAAAGAAATTGAAAACCGATAATTGATAAGAGAGACAATTCTTCTTGTTCGCTGATCCCCCCGATTCTGTCCGCACTCCACCCGATCTTTTTAGAGTCTGGGATAACAGGGAGGACTTGTGAATTCGAGCGAGGACGCCTGAACAACTCTGCCTGTTTAATCGTTCCCGGATTTGCGTGGGGCAAGCTGGATTAAACGTGGGTGCAGGAAGAATGGTCACTTATCTCCATAATAATGCCGTTTTCTCGGCATTCAATGGGCTGCTCTCCGAAACAATGCAACCATTTGTTTGGAAATCGCTGGTGAACCGAAACCGGCGATAGTCCTTCCGTTGATTGCTATTCAGTTCGATTTATTGTCGGGGGTTTATAAATAATAGTTCGAGGCGTAGTTTTGTATGGATTGAATACAAAGATTTGTCTTCTGTTAATTGAAATCGGTGAAAAAATCGTTGGTTAAAATCAATGTAGTTTGCAAATTCGAATTCTGTCGAATGCGATTGTATACAAATTTAAAATGCTGTGTTCTTGTATTCCTTTTATGTTTTACTATACTAACTTTGTATCCTATCTTATATTATAAAACGGTCCCGACTTTGGGGAAATTCACTTTAATAAATCTTTAAATAAAACAATTTCCCTATTAATACGAGTTATTTTGATTGTATTATTTTGAATAAATTTTAATTAGATAATTACAGACGAGGAATGCTTCAAATACATAATAACGCATAACCGGCATTGCTTATTCAAAGGCGAGCGTTGCACCTAGCACATATATATGTACAGTCAGGGAAACCACCGGAATACCTGAGAGCTTCTCCCCACAAGACTAGACGGTAAATACCCAATACCCATAAAGGCCGTAAGAGGTTTACATGCTTTTATGAAACATCCTATAGAAATCACTTTGCGGAAAGAGTAACGGCCCCTCGGCCCCTGGCTCGGATTTTTTGCCGGTTTTTTAATTGCCAATAGCAGAGGCGGCGCTACCGGAGGGCACCGGAATTCCCGGGAATTCGGGGATTTATGGGGGTGGGATTTTTACGACTGCGCCCCATACGATTACAGTAAATTTCGGGGACATATTTAAAAGCTCGGCGCAATCAGGCCGGTGTTCGCCTCGGCCACGTCCAGGCGGCCTCGCTTTATGTGGTTGCAGCTAACGATTATCTTCGTGCTAAGCTCGGACAGAGAGCTGTGGCCGGGCGACAGTAATTTTGATACTGCTGGACACACACGTCTATTACGACGCACACTGCCGCCCCGGAATTCTTTATTACATGTTCCTCCTTTGTCACGTTGCGCAAACTGTGGAGTATAGTGGACCGAGTGAATTACATGACAAGGCTTTGTTGCCACAAAACACCCACCCTTTTGGTGTTTATGTCAAGCATATGTATATGAAACCATGAAGTGTTCCAAAAAACTGCGTTGTAATATAAAAGCGAATTTCAATTTACATTTCGATCGAAATTTTTACCAAATATCCTTGTTATTATCATACAAAATACAATCAGAAAACTATTAATGATGGGTAGCGCAATGCGCTGAATATTTCAAAGGTTCATCTTATTTTCTCGAAACTTATCTTCTCTGAGTTATTTTCTTCCAAGAATAGAAGCATCTACATGTAGAAATCTCGTTACTACAAGCATCCTATTACACCAAAACAGTTTCAGGCATCTAGTTGGCTTAATGACTTCCGCCTGATCCTCTCAGTGCGCATACCAGCCTCGAGGATAAAGTTCAATCTTACTAGAGGCTGTTATACATGTATACAGTGGAATGAACCGAAAGCAGAGGTCATTCTCATTTCAGCTGCTCTCCGTGCCCCGGCTGCGCGAGAGTAAACTCGGAGTCGGCGCAAGGTCAAACTGGAGCACAGTTCGCGGCCAGCATCGCAAATGCTTCCCTCCCTCTTCTCTGTATACTATACATCCATAAAGACGGACCATCCAATCGAATAAAAGATAAGTAGTCGTGCTTTTACCAACTGAACTACTTGATTTTATTTTCCAGGCTTACATGTTTAAACTGGTAAATACATTTTACTGTAACGAAACAAAGTGGAGCAATATCTACATAGTTTCCACGGTAAACTTGTGTTTGTATATGGTTTCGTTAATTTATGGGTAGTCGATGATGGCATATAATGAAAGTACATGCCGAATGTTTCATGTATACTTTGAAAAGCATTTACTATGATTTAATTACACAAAAAGATGTACCAACAGAATATCGATACGTGACTGGTATGTGACAAAGTCACACAGGGCCATAAGATACTTTTTGAATAATATTTAAAACTTTTCATGAAATTCGAATACAATGCCATTATAACTGTACTGCGGAAATTATTAATTCCTACACGCATGTGTGGCCTGTGTGACTATACACAGCACATACCAACACGTCGAAACAAACAATGTCGGACTAATTAAAATTCCAAGCGGAATATTAATGAACCCACTGTAAGTGAAAGGCCGGGCAGGCGTTGGTGCAGGTGGCTCATAATGAAAAGGCATGATATCTGTGAAAAGGACTCAAAAGAGATAAATGAGCGGAGCGGGAGGGGAGTAATGCTGAGAATAAGCTCGGGGTGGCGCTAAGGACCGGCCGAAATCCGTTAGGCGCGTCCGCCGATTTTCCGAGGGCCTGCATTTTTCATGCATCTTTTAATTAGTCGGCGCGGTGTTCGCGCGAGGCCCGATCGATGCACGTCAACGTTTTCACGCGCCCTCGGCCGACTAATTACGCGTAAGCGTAATCGTTTCGGGCGGGCACGCGAAATAAATCTGGCCCGCTCGAGATAAACGGTATCGCGACGCCGATTATAGAGCGGCGTCTGGCCGGCCTTTTATAATCTATGTTAATCGCGCCGATCCCCATTGATTTATCTCGCCCACCTAACCTATACGCGATTCGGCCCCCTTTTACACTTCACTTAAGCCTGGATATTTCGCTCAACAGCGGCCAATTTCACATTCAATCCAGCAACTGGGAATCAGTGCCGTTTTACCAATTTCGCAGTTCCGATGCTCGGATTGGCTGCCGGCGAACTGGCCGAAAGATTTTCTAACTTTCATTTGCATCATTCTAACGGTTTTTTGTTACGATCCCGCGGCCGGATCGACGCGTTGCTTTGCATTGCAAATTAGGAATAGTATATATTTTCCCTTTTGTTTGGCCGAATTTCATGGCTGACGCTTACCCGCGTGGCGGATTGGAAAGGCCGTGTTTCGCTTGTAAACATTGCTGTTGGCCGAAGAATATTGTGAAATTGGAGGGGAAACTATCGGAAAAGTGATTTATCGCTATACAATTTTTATTATAATAACTGAATCGAGTGAAACGGAACGTTGTATGTAAATCGTCTATTGGATGAATAACCTTTGTTTTATGATTGCGGTCCAGTCAATTTAGTACTAAAAAAGAAGGAAAATATCACATGGTTTCTTTCGATTGTACGAGAAAGATAAGGCTTTTCTGTAAATTGTTTTCGTGCTTCGGCGAACCCGCGTATCTTCGCAAAAAACTTTTTAGCTTTACTTCTGTTTCTCCTCCTCGGTGAATACGTTTCTGGGGCGTGGAACTATCTCGTTTCAAGTTTACATACACGTATGTAAAATCGGGGAGGCATGTACCGTCGGATTCCGGCTTTCTTTGTGCGCGGTTCCAGTGGGTCGCTATTATTTTAGAGTCTCGTTAAGCTCCGACGTACGCTGAATTCAAACGCGACCCGATCTCGAAATGGAAAGCGCAAGAACTTGAAACCGACGGTGCCCTCCAAGATGCGCTTAGGTGTATGTGTACATACTCGCGTACGTGCGCGAGTGAAAACCGTCACGAATCACCAGTGGAAGCTGGCGAATCCACCGGCTGAACGAACAAACAGTGCTGGACGGTTTTTTGATCCACCTTTGCTTTTTCTGGTTATGGCGAAGTTGAGCTTTCGAAACTAACATCCTGTAAAGATTTAGTAGTCTCCAAACAGACGATTTTCTGGCAATTTTCTTCACGAAATTGGGAAGATATTATATCCACTCAGTACAATTATTTGAAAAATATTAATAAAAATAAAATTTTGAGAAATGACGATTTCGGTACCATAAATCTCTCTTGAATCGACTTAGATCCAACTTACCACCCACTAAAGCTACTTACGCCCATTGAAACCTGCCGTCGAACATTAAACGCAAGTTACAACCGCCGATCGTTCATCAACTCGGAAAGGAATTCTCTCAGAGGGGATACGCGTTCTCCAGAAACATGAGCCCTTACTCATGAAACTTGCATGGAGCCGGCGCGAGTATGTATCACTGGTTAAGCCGAGTTCCCGAGGAAATCGCTTTGGTACACAAGTCAAAAGTACCGCATTCAGTTTCGTCTATTCAAATACTCGAACCGAGGCTTCCCATCCGGATCGCAGAGGGATCGCAACTCTCGGAGTTCGGCGCGACTGCATGCATGACGAAATTGGCGCTGTCTTCGGCCCGTTAACAGGCATTCTATCAAACCTTCCAGTCACCCACGAGACCCAGATGAGTCTTATGGATTCTCACAGTGCAATTTCTGTCGATGCTTTCGAATGGAGTTGAATCCGGGTACTAACAATTCCACATAAACGTAAAACACTCTACGAACTATCTCGATGGCCATTCTCTTCATTCGATTCCCGTTAGATATTGTTTCCTGCAGAGTCTCGCTCGATCCGATGGATGGACAACCACTGGCCTTCGATAAATTCCAATCCGCCGCAAAGTTAGCCGGGATGTGTGCTCCCAGTATAAACAGGATTGTGAGTTGACCCTGCCGGTCTCCAAAGAAGCCCTGGCAGCGGAGAGCCGGGAGAAAACAGCCGGCACGAGTTTGTCTTTGATATTAACGGGTCTCCTAGTATAGAGGGCCACCATAAATCCTCGGCTACGGCAGCCACCCGTTAATATCGCCCTCGGGAAAGCGGTTTACGAAACCACCACCCACCCATCGCACCTTCGAGTTGCATCCACCCGCTTCCACCCTCCCTCGTCGGCACTCGGGCCTTTGTTGTGCCGGCTCTTCCTCGTCCACTCGTCCGTTGTTCGCCTTTTTACACCCCGCCGAAATTCACCATCCCCCTCGCGCCGCGTGTGTGGAGACCACGCGCGAGATAAATCTTGCATTATGTACCTGAGGAACGCGGCCCACGGTTTCTTCGGCCTTCATCCTCTTACCGGAAGAGCTATGCCATCCCCAACTCTCGGGTTACGCTCGGGAGAGCTTGAAAGTAGAGATATTAACGGCGAGCCGAAAATCCCTCACGACAGGCGCACTTCGGATAGTTTGTTTAAATAGTTCTTTGGCGTCTGTGAAATGATAACATTCTTATTGGGTTTGAATTGTTCCTTATAGTTTATAATTTTAGGATTAATTGGATGAATTTGCAAATCTTATTACTTCTTATTACTTATTACTTATTACTTATTACTACGCGAGGATTACTAACACGTCGCGAAGTGTATCGTTAATTTATTGTTATTAAATATCGATTAGCGATAACGCACGATATTGAGACTGGAAGTAGTTGGAGCCCGCCGTACTGTAACTTGACGTATGGATATTGCGAATTGATAGTTTCGACGGGCCCGAGAAAAATCGTGCAAGTTCCACTATCGACGAACTTAATTTGCAAAGTTGGATGGAAGCCGGCGCGAGATGAGTTACGCGGCCTTCCCCGGAGTATATGGAGAAGAATCCGGATTATTGACAGGCGCGCTTAGCTGCAGTTCCAGGGGCAAGTAAAGCGTGGCAAATGCGGATTTTCGGGTGAGTAACAGTGTAACTTAATCTCACTGAGTTAATGGAGTTTGTGCTGTACTGGGTGGCGAGGAATATATCTGACTCTGACATAGAATTCCAATCGGTTCTTGGTGCAATGTCATGTATGTATATATCACGCCAATTATTTAACCGTGGAACTTGGAGTGACAGTGATTGCTCTATTCTTGAGATACTTACTGTCAGGGTAATTTTGAATAAAGCATTGGAAGGCATCAAACGGGAAATGGAAAGGATTTTAATTTACTTCTAAACAATTCTAATGATTAAGACTAACACGTTGACTTTCGAACCATTAAAAATGTTCTATATTTTGGAAACTGTTTTGCGAAGCCAACAAGATTCATAATTAAATAGTTGAATATTCGTAAATTAAATAGTTAAAATATTGAATAAAATTCAATTCACAGATTTTGCATTTAAATTTATTGCATTTTCGATATTTCTTGTGAAACACTCTGAACGTAAATGTTGCTTGAACTTACAGTGTACTAAAACTTTGTCTTTTAGGCCAACGTGTATAACTGCTTTCAGCAGAGTTAAGGATAAGGCGAGCAAAGTGCCTGGCCAGGATAATCCACATTATTTAAACAGAGATCGTAGAGCAGGGTGAGCGATGGGTTTCCTGCGAGCTTAGCAGAACATTTATGAGTTTGCGAGAGCAGCAGCGACAAGGCGAATCTGTGAATGTACGTTATCTATGAAATTCTGTAAACCCTCGACACTATGCCACTATTTACTGTATAAATGCTGAGTACAGATATATTCAGCATCTCGCGAAAGTCTGGCTCCCAACACTGACTACTATTTACTGTGCCGTTCAAATCCGATCTAATGTTAGCAACAGTATTCCAGATTACATTGAGCTATGTCTTATTTCGCCAATTACTTATCGATAAGTAGTTAATTTAGTTATTAGCATGTAACATTAATATTAACATTCCAAAAACTATTTAGGAACAGGTTATACTAATACAATTACTGCAATGTACAATCTATTGTTACACTGTTCTTGTTGGAAAGTGTGGAATTAGTCGTGCCTATAAAGTGCCAAAGTGCCAATAAAGTACATTTTTTTATCTGAACGAAAATGTCCGATTTTTGTCCCAAAATCGATAACTTCAGAAATATTCATCATAGATTTTTGTACGAACGTCCGCGATACATTGTTGCGTATCCGCATGCAACGTGGCAGTTCCAATAACTGGGCAAAAAAGGGGCGGAAAAGAGAAAAATGCAGATTCGCTCCGATTTCACAGGATAGGCGGTCGTGAAAACAGGTGGCAGCACTTTCTCGCACGTTTGCTCCCTTTTCGAGGCACAATTTCCGCTCAAAAGCCGCGTTACATTCTGGAAAGCGCAGTGTGCCGCAACGAGCCGCTATTGTGAACATCTCGAACGCACTCACTGTTTCTGCAACGCAACATTGACGAAGGGCTCCAGGCTAGATTTGCAATGCTAACAACCAACTGATTTATTCATCCAACTCGCTCGCGTTACAGCGACCGCGTGCACACTGGGAATAAAGAAAGCTTTAACGAAACTAGAAACATTTGGCTTTCTCCCTCTTTCAACAACGCGATGAATACGTTCTCCGCATGGTGAATTTAAGATTTCACGGTTCGAGGTATTCCACTTTTGAAATTCATGGACTAGGAAGAGTATTATCATTTTTCAATTTTCTATTGAACAATGTTTAAGAGAATGCTTTCAATTTATGCATTTTTTGTTCACCAAAATAGGAGTAATCGGTCTAGACACTTGATGAACGCAGTCATTTGAACTTTCATCTATGCCCTTTTGCACAGTAGTTTGAGTTATAGAAATTAAAATTAGAAGAAACAATAGGGGAGTATGCGCATGAGTACTCTGCGGAAATAATATTTTCAAATTTTTAATTCAAAATTTGCATTTTTGGATCGTCGTATTAGTCTTGCAGTATTATCCGACGCTTTCAAAACATCTGCTTTATCCGACGCTTCGCTGTGTTTTTAACCTCCGGCTATTAAGTTCTAAAGAGCGGGTCGAAAGTGCTTGGGAAGCTGTTTACAAAGCTGCCGCCCGCGTGTGTTGTCGGATCTTCTACTTGCCTGGCTGCGAAATGATGATCCACATGTTACTTTATAAATATGCAGCGCGCCCGTTATGTTTGCGGCCGAAAACCTATTGCTCTCGGTTAATGCGACGGAAAACACCCTCGGAAAACGAGGAGATTTGCGCTCATCCGCTATTTAATATTATGGAAACTCCGATATCCTTTGTTTTCCTTTTGTTAAACTCTTCTTGTAACTACAAACTTCGTCAATTCAAGCCATTGCAAGCTTTTTCTTCCTGGTGCAAGTACACATTCGGAGTTATGTGTTTGTATTACTTTTCCGATTTTCGAACCTTCAAACTCTTAGCGTTACAACGCGCGAAGCTATTCGGGAATAACATCGACAGAAAACACGCGGAAGTATTTTCCACTTGTTGGGCGCAATTGAAATTGTCGGCCGACATCAGCCTGTTTCGGTATCGCAAGCCTCGAACAAAGACAGGTCAATGAAAAGACGGTTCTCGCGGGTAGGCAGTGAATTTTTCTGGTAAAAAGGGAGAAAAGAAAAGTGCCACGTCTGCTTCGGAGTCGTTCTTCAAGCCGCGGAGAAGAGCAACTAGCTCCCAATCAATATGGAAGGAAATTGCTTTTTTCCAATTCCTATTACCGGCCGCTAAAATTAGAAACGCTGTTAATCTGCTGCTCCGCAGTGGACACCGCTCCAATGAGTTTATACTCGCTCTCGTTATTCTTCTTGGCTTGGCGGATTGAGCTTTCCTCTTTTAATGCTCTCTGAGCGACAATTCCACCGTCCGACACTCTCGTCTCGTTTATCCAGCGAGTTCCGCCGGATCTCGCCCTTCAGAAAATAATTCCCGACCGCAGATCCTTAAGGGGTCATATATGCCAGGCACGTCATGAAATAAGTAAAGGTTTGTTAATTTATTGTCCTATTAATACATCCTGTTATTAAGTTTCTATCATGTGTCCGTTATTGTACATACTTTGAAGTATTTTCTCCGAAAAATACAAATAAATAACTAGGTTATGTACGACGTAACTGGCATCGTCTTAATTCAAATTGCAACATGCGGTGGTCAATGTATCTTGGTCAATTGTTATCCAAAAAAAATATAAAAAATTGAGCGTGAACTAGACACAGAAAACTAGTCCTCAACGAGCCAGAATATTTTTTTTCTTTTTTTTCACAAAGTTACACGCGAAAATGTCATTATTTCTAAGTGTTCCTACGAAATTGGTGACTTTTTCGCGTGTAACTTTGTGAAAAAAAAGAAAAAAAATATTCTGGCTCGTTGAGGACTAGTTTTCTGTGTCTAGTTCACGCTCAATTTTTTATATTTTTTTTGGATAACAATTGACCAAGATACATTGACCACCGCATGTTGCAATTTGAATTAAGACGATGCCAGTTACGTCGTACATAACCTAGTTATTTATTTGTATTTTTCGGAGAAAATACTTCAAAGTATGTACAATAACGGACACATGATAGAAACTTAATAACAGGATGTATTAATAGGACAATAAATTAACAAACCTTTACTTATTTCATGACGTGCCTGGCATATATGACCCCTTAAGCGGAATGGCTATTTTTTAACTGTTTCACCAGTTCTGTTCGACCTGCCCACTAGTATAAACATAAACTCTGTTGCTGTACTATCTGCATGTACCAGAAGCCTTTTATGCGAACCTGTAGTAATGGTGAGTTATCTTCCGTTTGCGAGGAGCCTTTTTCAATTTTCTTAGGATTTGTTATTGCTGCACATAATCATTATTTCTATTTTTCTATATTATTTATTATTTTATAACCTTGTGTCCATAAATTGGTAATTTTAGATACACATAGTGCTATAATATGTATACAGTGGTATGTGGTTTATTGATAAGCGCAAAAGATCACTGCTATTTATATTTTTTTCTATTATTTTTTTAGATTTACACATTTTTCAATGAGTCACGGGCATGCGGGTGCTCGCACACTTTCCTGCGCTCGGGTCAAGTGGACCATGTTTGTTAGCGGCTTTTTAACGAAGTTATTATGGATCGTTGATGATTGATAGGCGCAAAGGGTCCACCGGCGCAAATTTTTGCCGGCACATGAAATATGGACGCGCATATTTAACGCGGCCGTAATGAAGCGCAGCCGTCAGAGGGAATTCGTTATTCGCGTGGCGCTGCAGGCCTGGCTTACAGCTTTTCGAATACCTTTGAGAATTACATACCTCCCGCGCTGCCGACATTTATTTTACTCCGAACATAATGAACCGCCTGTCGTTTTGGTCACGCAGTTGCCGTAATTAGTCGCTGGTTCAATCATGCCTGCGAAACAAAAGGGGAATTGTTACAGTTCCCGCGCACGAATCCACTTTTCTCGTGACATGCCAGAATATTTTTTGTTAAACTGTGCAGAAAATCATTATTTAACCGTTTGCACTAGGCTGAACTGGACTGACCATTTTCTAATTCGCATAAATTTGAGTTTGATACGAATTTGGGAAGTATGCGCTGTACATTTCTAAATTTAACGTTAAAATCGGGCTTATGATTTAAAGAAAAAAAGGTTTAACATTATTTACCGTTTTGTTTATATTGTGTGCTTGTATACAAATACTAACAAGTTTTTTCCCCCTTATTTCAATGTACTTTAATTGACTTGCAATTTTGGAAATTAACCAGAAGATTAAATAAAAGATTTCATTTTTGAATAGCTAGTACTACAACTGCTTTAAGCGCAATCGTTTACAAGCGCGGAGTCAGTTAAATCACAATGAAATAAGAAAAAGTGCTCGAGGAAAGAGGAATATTTTGCATTCGGCCGGCAAATGAGTCAGTCGGCGTTCATCATTGTTTACACTTGACGCTCGCGAGATTGCTCTTTTGGGAGGCAAATTGTATTTCGTCTGACGAGGCTGCGCGGGGACGCATCAATTTCCCTGGCCAGTTAATAACTCCTTTCTCCCAGGCAGAGAGAGCTTTTTAGCAAAGGGAACTTCCCACTTCCCCTCTCGCCGACATGTTTCCACCTGCCAAATATATTTCCACTCGTCTGCAGACATGGTTATTAATAAATACTTCGCATCGCTAATGGTATATATTTCTCGGGTGATACGATATTGCGAATGTTTCATCATCTGACGGTATTAAAAAATCGGCGGTATTGTTTGCCCTCTATTATTATTTCGCGGCTGTTTCCCTCTCCCAGCCTTACAAATTCATCGAATAATATTGATTACAATGTTATGCCAAATGTGTAATCAGAGATATCGTAAAATATCACGGGAACAAATTTTAAAAGTTGTTTGTTAAATTTAAATTTGCATAGATTCACTTATTAAAATTATAATACATAAGAATTTATAATACATAATTGAAAATTTGAAATTTAATTTGAAAATTAAATTTAATATTATGCAAAAATCGACTGTTGAAGGTTAATAACGTATGAGTTATAGGAAGAGCGATCGATGGGAGGTTCCGTTAACCTCACTTTTCCTAAGAATATCCATTCGAGTAATCCGGCCGGATAAAACTCCGTTTTTTCCCTACGTCCACGTCGAAGGTAAACCGTTTCGATCGTGATTTCACCGCGCCGAAAATGGAAGGTTGCCGGCACTACAGGGCCGCTGGGAAATCGAAAGGAAAATCAGCGCTTATACGTGAAAACTGGAGTGCACTCGACCGGATATCGAAAATCTTCCTGTCGCAAGGGCCAGGCGAGCTCGAGGGTCCTAGGGCGAGCTTTGGGGCTTGCGATCTTCGAAGATCAGCGTCTACGTTGGCGCTGGTCCTTTGAAATGGATTGAATTTCAGCTCCATTGTCGTATAATTGGCGTTTTTTGCGGTGGTGTCGCCTGAAAGTGCGCCTGGGCCTATTAGGCTGATGAAATTATCGTCGTCTTCCCGGATCTCCCGTCATTTAATAATTTTAGTACAAACACGCAGTTTTGTACCATATTTTCGCTTCCCTTTGTTTGTTGTATTTCAGATAGATAAGAAATGTTAATAATGGCTTTATGGCTTACTGTTTGACTTAGGTAGCTACCTTTTAATAAATATATCTCTCAATTGAGAATTTTTTATACGATAATATATGTGTGAACAATTTATAGAACTAAAGAGACACTGTAAACATACAAACGATTAATAGTGGAAACATCTGCAGTATGCAACACTGTTTATATATTTGTATCCCATCAGTCTCATCAGAACTCCTTAGTCGTAACGATATAGAACTCATCTGCGTCATGTACATCTAATAACTTCGTCTTACGAGCCAATTCCTTTTCTTTGAGGGTTCTATACGAGCTGCCTCGTAATTCCAGTATCAGTTAACCGATAATGAATTGCATTAGGCCATTGCCGCGGCCTTTCCACCCCGAAGTGGCTGTTAGGCGCGAGCTACCGGCAACTATTCCAAGGGGCGGGAAAAATGTAATTGCGTCTGAATGCCGTGATTTGCAAGTAACGAGGCTGCCGCCGCCACTGATAAAGTATTCTGTGCGAGGGAGGCGAGGTGATCAAAATTGTGAATAGGGAATGTAATCAGGATTCAGTTCATCGGGATTCTCTGAAATTTACCGGAAACTTCGGCCTAATACCCCATAAGAGGAAGCAATTTACGGAAGCACGCTAGTGCGCGCCCTCTTCTCTTTCTGCCTTCGCCGGGCTTCGTTTTCACGTCCCTGCCCTTCTATTCAGTGTCATTCCACGAGTGCCACGGACGAGCATTAATAAGGCTAGAACGGATGCAAAAAAATCGATTGACTTGAACGCGCACCGCCCATTTATGTGTTCATTCCATTCATCAGATTTAAAGGGGGTATGTGGAAATAGTTCCACACACGCGTACTTTGGGATGATTCAGCCGGTAGATATCGAAGATACGTGCTTCTGCATGCAACCACGGCTTATTTCACACCTGATTAATGAGATTCCCAACGATGTGTCACCCGCCGGAATGATTCTTTGAAACGTCGATTTTACTGTTCTAATTTGGACTAATTATCGAACTGTATCGTTTCTCATCTCAATTTGACTGTTGTATACTTGATTTATGCGATTTTATTTGGCCGGTTCTCGTTTTATATTGAACGGATTCGTAGAATTCATTTTTAGTGTCGATTAAAATGAATATTAATTAAGATTCGCAGGACTTGTAGTATTCCGTGTATTATGATTATCATAGTGAACACGGATACGACTGGCAGCATTATCATCGCATGTCAATAATCGCACGTATGTCGGATGGCTACTTAGGACAGTAAGGTGCCCGGCTATTGTGCTCAAGATCCATAGGAGACCTAGTCAGTTAACGACCGATTACGGAGATGAACCCGGCCGCTAATATCCATTGAATGGGCCGTCTGATTACCGGCGACACATACCCAAATCCTTCCTGCACACTGAATTCCGCAAGTACCATGTACATTGACCACTTCCCTCTGCATTCATGAGTCATTAGACAAAGTGCTGAAAATATTGAGCAAATGAAACTCTTGTCATACTAATTTTTCTTGATTTCTATGAACCCTGTTTTCGATAAATCCTTCGGAAAACATTTGTTTCATTTCCCCAATTAATTGAACGAATTGACCTCATTTTTCTTACAAGGATCACATTTTTGGGATCATCTACTTGAATTTACAAATTTGTAGGGTAAGATACATCCATGCAGGATACGTGTGCGTATACCTGTACCTTGGCTTCCTACTCCGCCGCTGGCACTCCAGCCACAAGTAGTTACATTAAGTGGAAACTAACTAACTAACTAACAATAAGTGGCAGCAACAGTTTAACTACCTATGAGCAAAGGAGCATCAGCGTACCTGTGTGTACTCACATTGGATAGTAATCTATTTGTGAATATGTTACTCCATGTGCAAACAGGCTCTAAGCGAAAAATGTTATTCTATTCAGACATTATAAATATAAACCCTTTCTTTACAATAAAAATGTATAGCTTTTGTTCTGTAGCTTTTCTACTGCAGCAACGGTAGAGTTAGCCTGTAAAATTAATTTTTCGGCAAAGAAGGAGCACAAAAAACTCGAAGTAAGAACTGCGGCGCAAATGGTCGATTAGCTGGGAGTATTGTTTTCCTAGGATACTTGTCTGCCCAGCTGGATGCATTTTGGAAGGAGCGGCGTATCTGGATTTCTTGATTCAAATAAGACCGAGGAAAGAAAGCTTTGATGTAGCGCGGCAGGTTTTCGCATAGCTTCGCCTAGAGTCGTTTACAAAGCGACCCGCCGGGATGAGTGCGGAATTTCGCGAGATGAAACGTGTCCTGAAAAATCCTCGGCGGGGAAAGCGCGCTCAGAGTCAGCGAAAAAAAAGGAGGCCCGCCACAGTATTCGAGATTTTATTTTTCATTAACGTAATTGGGTAAACAGGATTACCATCTCGTTCTCCTATAATTCCTCGGTTTTCAAGACAGCGCGACTACATGCGAGCACTTTAAATTAACGTTTCTTTGTGCGATGCACGACCGAGAGGCGCACTTTTTCTTTTATCGAATCACGCTTCTGACCGCTCGCTCCGAATTCCCCTGGGGTTTTCTCTTCAGTGGATGCCAAGCAGAGTGAAATTGGACAACCCTGTTCGAGATACGAAAATTCGCATTCAGTACTTTCATTTAAACTCAACAGTCATTAAGTCCCATTCTATATAAACATTTTTAATCCGAAATTATAAGAAGGGAAATATTTTAGATTGGATTTGGCGTTCAAAATCTTAAAGAGCTTTACATTGTATTAAACCTTACGCAACTAAGTTTGAATACCTTAATAGTCCGTTGCGCATGTTGCCTCGACGTCGACTAAACATCGTTTCACTACACGTACGTGTATAGTCATGACAACTATCTAGCAGGGAATCAGACATGCGAGGGAAGCGGGTGTCAAGTGGCTTGGTTAGCGGTTAACCGAAAGTAGGTAATCCAACCCGTAGAGGGATCGGTGGTTCAGTCGTGATCAGTGGGGCTGATCAATCGTTTAACTGCTTGTGATACGTTACAATGAGACCTGCTCCATGTCACGCCTATTACTGAACATCGACCGATCGAATCCATTGACAATGAGCGATTTTTGAGCAGGACTTCTTTCCATAATCTACAAAAACCTATTCCAACACCATAGAAATAATTCAGTAATAATTTGTTTGAGTTAAATAAATAGTTCGATGGCTTGACACATTGATTTTGTGGCTCCTTCGCCACAGATCGTTACAACTGTTTATTACCTCTATTTTCATAGAAATAAATATGCCTAACTTTAGATAGTAAGGGACTTAAAGTGTGACACTAAAATCGCCGAATAAGTAATTTTTTACGGGTTTCAAAATGAACTGTTTATTAACTTGAATGGAGAAATTGATGACATTTAATAAAGTATTTTCAGCCGTTTGAATTTTTTATAATCTGCCGAAGGTATAGCTGAATCTACCAAAGTTTTAGTTTTAGTGTTAATCAAGGGCAGACTCTCGGCCGCGAGCGAGTACAATTTATCAGGGAAGTTGGCCGCCTCGAAGTACAGTCTGGGCCTAAGGGCGCATTATTACCGGGCCAAACACTATTTATGAAGAGAATGGCCAATTTACGGTGGCGCGGGCGGGTTTGCCGGGAGAGCTTATGCGGGTTGGGAGATCGGGCGAATGAATGTATTCTGGAGTAGGGCAGTGTCGAGGTCTTACCAGGGACACGAGGAGAGCATAAAGAAGTAGTTTGTCCGAGGTGCTCGGGCGGCTTCATCTTCTTGCGAATCGCCGGGCAAGGGAACAGCCGCCATTAAGCGGCCGCGCATAAATTCTGAGCCCAGCCTCTGCTTAATATCGGCGAAAACAGTTTATGGAAGCGCATCCACTTCCGCAGGCCGGGCAAACTTCCTTTTCGACGGCCACGCAATCTTGGCCGCACGACCATTGTCTCAGCCAGTGGCGAAGACTTGATAAAACGAGCTCGAGACTCCAGTTACGTATTGTAGTCGTTTCATCTCTGCTCCTCTAGCTTCCTCCATCTTTCCAGCAAGTTTGTCTCCGGCTGCTTTTGGAACTGCCAAAAGAATGGCTGCTCCCAGCATGGCTTGGACTTTTTGTCAGGCTTTATTCTTGGAAATGCCTTTCTGGGCTGAAGTCGATTCAGGGTGGGTTGCAGGGCCTTTTTGGGATTAGTCTCTTTTAAGCAATCACGTTGCTGGGTGCAGTCTTCTGCATTTGGAATAAGCGTCGATTTCTTCGCAACTTTTCGGTGTTAATCGAGTTGAGGTGATCAGGCAATTACTCGCATGAGAATGAGTGTCGTGTGGTGTAAGCATATGTAGATCTACATTAGCATATAATCTTGTAGTGAAGAAAGAGTTTTTAGATTAAAAAGTATGTGTTTTCAGGCTTTTGGAGATTATTCTCCTTCGAGTAATCCGCAACCCCACACGTCATCCTTAGTTTAACCTCGTTCTCTCCTGCATCTTAAGTAACCCTCAATCTTTGCAACTTTTTCACCTTCACTTCTTATCAAAAATAGAGTACATATTCACACATACAAACATACTAGTGCATAATGTCAGAATTAATTTTCGAAATGAATGAAGAGATCTTTATAGCACACGGGACGCAGAGAAAAGTTGACAAAAAATTCCCCCACAATTAAAACTGGCGTATTATTTATAGGAAAAGTCAGGTTGATCGGTGGATTCTCCGAGCCATTCCGGGCGACGCACAACATTCTGCCGGAAGCTGACGGGCGCGCCAGGCAAATGGGCCGAACTTTTTCTCCAATAAACCGATCCCCTCGCAGCGCCGCGCCGCGCCCTTCTCGATAAAACACGGGGCGCGTATCTGGGACGTAGCGCGAAAATGCCGGGCGAATCAGCGACACGGATGAAAAGGTAGAGGGCGCTTTTTACAACTGGCCTAGATGGACCCTTCGCTTCGCCGGAGGGCGATGAATTCGAATAATTGAGCGGCACGCTAACAGCACTCCGACCGAGTATTTATCGATTTCAGTGGAGCCTCGTACTTAGCCGGTGTTTCGAGTTAGTCGTGTAACATGCTTACCCTCGCCAACTTCCTTTTTCGCGCTCAATACTCTTCGATGATCCTTGATATCGTTCGCCGTTAATGTCCTCCAGTAAAGTACCTGCACACAGAGAAAGTGACGAATGAGGACAGTTTTTTTTAACTTTAATAATGGCAGATATGCGCGAGGGAACTCTATCTTTAATTATAAGAAGAATCCTTCGATTACTAATAGGAATAATTAATGATTATTCACCACAATTGTATTTGGATTTATTTTACGGATCTATAGAATGATGGGACAATTCCAATTCGACTAGTTTCATCAAAGATTTATTTATATGCAAATATTAAACGGTTGCATTTAATAAACAAATAATCAAGATCTGTAACTTTTTTAATTCACTAAAAATGAGGAAAGTTAATGATAAAACGAACACTACACATTATAGTTGTATATTAAAGACACCGGGAGAACTCGGCAAATGGCAAAATACTGAAAATCCATACCGAGCGTGAGAAAACGTCATGATTTTAATGAGCGCCGGAAACTGGCATTAAAAGTAATCATAACAGCAATAGCTAGGCGAAACACGTCTGGAAGGCTCGCCCCGGCAAGTTTCCTTCCATTTCTCCAACGGGCCAAGCGGACACAAGTCGGTACTTGCGAGCGGAGGCTCAAAACGAGATTAATTAAATCTCAGTGCAATCTCCCGGCGCGCAATCCGGCACTCGCCGGCGTACTATTCTCCCCACTGATATACAAAATTAGATGTGCAATAAACTTTTATGCGGAATTTCGCGACTATTGCGCCAGCGCACCGCGTGACGAAACGATTGTTGCCTGCGCATCCTCACAAATCATAGAAACAAACTCAACTAGAACAGCACCATGGGCAAGCTTGCGAAAATATTTGTACACGATTTGCAATATATTTCGCGGATCTGGAATCAGCGGGAGTTATGAATATTGTCGATGACTACTATAAGATTAATTGCGAACTTAAATGATAATTTTCAAGGTTCGGTTCAGTGTGCAGCTTCTCACGATTTCGCCCCACTGTGCTACGCTTGCACTTTAACGGTGCAGTTCATAATGTCACTGTTGGGACTATCGCGCGGCAACATATGCAGAAGTGCTTTCAAGCATATGCTTAGCCAGTTGGAACCGGCGGAAACACTGACCGCACTGTCGCACGGCTTCGGCTTAGCATGCGGCTGAATGGTGCTCCAGTTTAATTTGAGTATCAGCGACGCCGGAGGAAAAGAGTTAATACGCGTGGAAAGAGAAGGATACAATTAAAAAGCATTAGCAGTCCAGTGGAGTAATCCTTGGGAACAAGTATTACAAATGATTACACGTGGAAACTTGCTCTACCAATTTTTTTATATTTTTGGAATGCTGGGTATGTAATATGTAGTGGAAAAGTGTAGTGAAAAGAGCAGGATAAGAGCTTTAGCAGCTTCCCAGTGAAATAAGCCCATTGAGCCCCAGCCGCGCATTACAAATTATAACAAGTGAAGGCTTACATTTCGAATTTCTTATGTTTTTTGAATTCTCTGGTTGTGTAATTGTCAAACAGTAGACTGAACAGAGAAGGAGGCGCCTAAAGAGCGTTAGCAGTCTTTTTCCAGTGAAAGAAAGCCTGCTGGACACCGTTATTGCAATACGACACTTTGGAGCTTATGTTTCACTTTTTGTGCCTTTAAAATTTCGAGCGACTGTAAATCTCTCGCGAGCATGGGAATCGCAATACAATTGGTTTACTTTAAATTCCGTTGACTTTTATTAGAGCTCGGAATCGAATTCCAATAATGGAGTTTCCATTGTGAGAGAAAGGCAATCTGTGTTTAGAGTCCTTTGTAAGTTTGTACACCTTGTTTTATATTCCACTCGGACGAATTCTTCTCTCTCTCCCCAAAGCTCCAGTACTTGTCTGGAAATCCTGCTCGACACTCCTACCATTTAACGTTATAAATATTTCTCTTCCTTTCTTGTATTTCCTTTATATATGTATTTTTCTATTGCAAAAGTTATTCTACAAACTAGTTTAGAGACAAGAAGCACTATTGCAATTGAATTACTTATCAGCAAGTCCTCACCAAAGCGAAGCACTGCTTGCTTACAGGCTAACGATTCCAAGTGTATTCTGTCCGATCGAGCGCCAGTCTCTTTCGAATCAATTATTAACCGGACAGGGCTCTCAACAGGATTACTCCCGAAGGTAAGCCGTATCTACTCTTACGCAGTGGCAGACAAGTCAATTCCTAGTATTAGCCAAGCCCCACAAATCTATTGTTACCAAAACTCGGATCTGAACTGCAGAGAAAATACGCTTTGTGCAGCACTGAAGTGTAAATAACTTACTTAATCCTTTATCTCAATTGGAAGCACGATTCTTGGTGCGCGAAACTTTTTGACAATACTTGACAAGTGCAGGTATTTTAGCACTATCACTCCTTTTTTTGTAAAGTTGAAACAGTTGAAAGAAAACTAATTGCAATTAATATATTTGTATTAAAAGTCATAAATTCCTTATGCCAGTGTAATATTATCAATTTCCAAAAAGAAAATATGAAAATTGTAATTCTGCCGGATTTGATAGTTCCAGTGTGAACAAACCTACCCTACAAATGATTCAATTGTTCCCCTGCATAAAAACACATTTTGCACGACCAACTTCCAACTACTTTTTGAATTAGAAATTCTGGAAACATAGCCATTCACCATTTCATCCAATTGGTTTTTCACTATAGCGTCGAAAGCGACACAGAGTTCAATGGAAAATGAAAAACTCGAGCACGGCTGGAGATTAATATTTCTAATATCTCTGGTCAGTGAAGTGAAGCTAGACGCCGTAGCGAGGGAAGGGAAAAAATGTAATTCGCCACCGGAGTAATTAAAACTGCGGCACGGCTGCGCGAGCGAGAGGGCGAATGCGCCGGAATTCTATCTCACCTGGCAGCCGCGTAAACAAAGCGTGGCGCGTCTAAATTTGTTTGTCGTAAGCTCGCCGCTGTTTGTCAGATGTGCGCGCGTGTGCGTGGCTTTAGCTACGTGTGAGCTACGTGCGAACCGGAGCGCACGTACGTGCGTCACACACTCCATAGATATATGTATGCATGTAGAGATTCTCGGAGAAGCTTGCGCCGGCTTTTAATCCTGGCGGATTAATTATGATGTTCGGAGGCCGCCTTAGAAACTGGAAAAGGTTGCATATCATGGAAGAGATATTATAAGGACAGGTTCGCATGGATCGCGAAACCTACGTGCGATGTATCGCAATTTGATATGCGCTGTGGTTGTAATGCTGCGCTGAATATTAAGTGTCAGATACTTGAACGTAGTTTTAATTTTAATGGGAGATAAGCATGTTTCCAGATTTATTGAATTTTATTTTTTATTTGATAATATCTAGAAAACCGAGCATCGTTTGGCAAAGATTTTTTAGTAAAAATATAACGTGCTCTTACTGCGTATACCTCATAATACGCGTGCTTTCATAGGATTCATTTAAGAACGAAAATACAGACTGAAATGCTGAAATGGGAGAACAGATATAACATTCCTTCACAGAACAAACTTATGACCACCGTACAGTTTATATGTTCCGGAACAAGTGTCTGAATCCATCCTGCAACCATACCCACAGGCACCAGCACCAGTACGTCTACTGTTTCGCGATGCGAACAACGGTACATAGCAGCTCACTCCCAGTTGGACCAGCTAACGAAGAGTGAAGTTAACCTATCCGCCGGGTATTTCCCCAAGTTCGAGATCAATTTCGGTGGCAGGTGGCGCAATCGTCACTCAGTGAAAAGTCGAGATGACGTAAGTGAAAGTACATTCCAGGTGTCAGAGGCTGACACAATATCGTCGACTAATTCTCGTTAGGGAGACACTGTATAATAACTAGCTACAACTTTGCTATGGAAAACCCTTGCCGACTGATCCAATTAGTCAGCTTCCGTCGCGGCGATCTTGTCTCGGAACTCCACCGCCAAAACATAGTAGCGCGTCGGTCGCGCGTGCATAAATTTAACGCCGCGAACTTCCTCAACGCCTACGGGGAAGCAGCTGGGGCTCTTGCGTGCTTCAGTCTCTCAGTTCTATTTCAACGTCCATTTCTCGTCAGAGTAGACTAGTTGAGACAGCTTACAATGGCGCGAGATCGTGAGAAGTTGGAAATTGAACAGAATCTTGAAACCTATTATTTAAACCTGGATTTCATCTTACAGCATAATTGAATGATCTTACTTCATAATTCTCACTAACTTGTCGCCCTTCAGTTTAATTCTTATAACACGTGATGATATCCAAGCAATAATCGTTCTGTCTCACTGTCGAGTCGTTGAGCTGTACATCCCTGGTCCTCGAGATATCTCCCCGGAGCGCAGACAGCGCCGCGACGGCCAACCGAGGAATTCCACTTGCCGAGACTGGCAAGTGGAGTTGAACTGGTGGGGGCAAACGAGGGTGTAGGAGAAATCCTAAATTCGAGCTTTAGTCACGTAGTCGGTGGAGGACTCGTACCCTTTGTTAGCCGGCCTCCCTTGAAGAGCCCGCATTTTGCGCTCTGGATATGCCATATCCCTATCACCCGCCAGAAATTCGCCATCCCCGATTGCTCCATTCATTGTTAACTCGGCCGGATTACCCTCGTTAAGCGCGATATACCCAGCACCGACCCCTGATAACCCGTATTCACTTTATGTCGTTCGAACCCACAGTTCTCTTTTACTACGTGCCTTTTTGCCGTCTCCGCACATGGCGAGTACATTTTCCACTTTTTCTACTTGAAGAGGCTGACGAGGTAATTATATAACTAATTATATAATGGTGATTAATAGTCATTGTAACACTCTTTAAATTGTCCAACTGATTTCATTTTGTGTAGTTTTTCGGTAATTAATGTCCAAAGTAATGACTCACTTGCTTTTTAATCAGAATGCAACTTGTATTCTATTATATGCATTGTATAATAGTATAATAATAAATAAATCTAAATATATTATATTCGTTTTGAGACTTACAGTTCAGATGCAAAAGCTGGAAATTTATTCAAGAATATATGCGATGCTTCTACGTGTCAGGTTCCAAAGTGTACAAAGCGTGGCAGAAGTTTCTTCACCCTAGCCCTTGAATAGTCTGCAGCATAACTACTTCAAGTGATGCTGTAATCTTCATTGCACGATCCTCTCTTCTTACATTTCAGTTTCGTCTTACAGCTTGCCTCCCTTTACCACTCTTTCAGCAGACTTGCCACACTAAATTCAGAATTTCCACCCAGCAGGCGGTAGTTTTTGTTGTGAAGTTTCATGTTTTTGGTAGAAGGCGGATATGCGGGTAGGGCTTGCGGGCAAATGTTCTCCAGTTCTAAGTAATATTCTTTCCGAGTAGCGCGATTACAAGTTTTAAGTGCGATGCCTGCCGGTAAATCTTTAAGTAAGGAATAACAGGCGGTGGCGGCGCCACTGCCGGCGAAACTGTAACCGGCGCGGCTGCTTCCAATAAATATCGCCGCGGCAGTAATCATAAGTTTAAGCTACTCTGGGAAATAGTAGCATTTAGCAAATTGCGCACTGCAGGAGCTCTCGGTGAAAAATGTCTTCGTAAATATTTGCATAAATTCCGCTCGCCCTAACCTTGCTCTAACCTCACTTCGCCACCCTCTCGTCTGTGTTTCCCTGCGCGATTCACACCTGCGCGAGCTCGAAATGTTGTGATCGATATTTTAGCCCTCTAATCTGCGCGACGTAATTAAAACTGATCGCGTATGTGCTACGTTAATGTATTCCATGTTGTTTAAAACAAACTTTCTTGCGATGCAAATGCGGCCTCGCCTCCTGGCGCGAATTCATCATCGGATGCCATCAATTTTGTTGGGTGAAAAGAGCGGCGTTGGAAAATTGAGAATTAAATTCCACCCGGTGAAATTAAACTTCTGGGAAAGAGTCAATGAGTAAAACAGAGTTCAAAACTCAACTACCAGATTCATCAATATAAAGGTTTTTATCGTTTTTTCTTAAAATTATGAAAATCTGGTGGTATAATTGTAAAAACGTATGGTAACTTGTAGCACGAGAACTATCAAGCTGGGTCCTAATTGCTCTTGCATATTACCCACGCGCTTTCATCCCACATTACACGCTAATCATTGGCGCTAATCAGACGGGTTTTCGTATAAAAGGTAGTGGTTAAGGGTTGTTAAAAGCGAGAGGAGGGTCAGCTTGGAGAAAGCAGGCAGTTCGTATACGCCTATCGAAGCCCCGTTATCCCAACAGTTAGCAGAGGTGCTCTCGAGGCTGAGCTTAGCTCCGCTTCCCGCCGGGCAAACTGAAGGGAGGGGCTTTCAGGAGGGATTGTGTCTGGAATCAAGTGAGAGCTTGCGGTTCCTTAAGATCTAAGGGCGCATTCACACCGACGACGCTCCCCACCACGGTACTGCGCAAGCCGAGCCTGTTGCGACCCAGTTGAGGAATATGAAGCCGGCTTTACAGACTGTTCCTTTCCAACCCTCGGATTTATAGCTTTCCTTCCAGTTTGTTAGTCATCTCCTATTTCGCAGCCTCGTTCCTCGCAATCAGTAGTTGCGCTCAGCATTGTCTCCCGCGCGGCTCTCCTTTGTATCCTCTTAGTAGCTCCCAATCTATTGCCGGGAGAGCTCAGGCAATAAAGAAGAAAGTAATCAGTAAAGGAGCCCGCCATTATTTAATGCTATTAGTCAGGCTTGGGGAGGGGCGTGTGTGCGAACATTTCAAAGCACTTGGGTTTGAAATGAAATTCTGATTCTCTTCTTTTGACGTGTCCACTCGAAATTGCAATTCCAGCCGAAATCGTGTCGCGACCGTCGAGGTCGTAAGTCTTTTCGACACATTTCTTCTAATAATTGTCTTAAGCCGCCTTTCCTATTCCTCGCATTTCGAGGCTAAGCGGACTCCTCAATTTTCGCGGAGGACAATCTATCGCCAGGCGAGCCGCCGGCAATAAAGAGAAAGTAATCAGTAAAGGAGTCCACCACTGTTTAATGCCATCAGTCAGGGTTGCCTCGGTGGTGGTGCGCCGTTGTATGAGCGGCAGACATCCACGGCGGATGCAATTTTATTTGAAACCACCTCCGCCGTCTTCCTGCCGCGCAGACCGCAATTTCGGCCCTCGCCTAATCCCATTTTTATAAGGGCGCACGTGCGGCCGCCGGCTCGTTACTTAGCGTCAGACTTAATTGAAGATGCCGCGGCTTGCGAGCCCCCTGGATCTTGATGCTTTAAGACGGCGAGTGAGAGCTCTCCGGGCAGCTCGAGTGTTTTCATGCCCCTAATGTAGGTCGGCCTCTCTTAAGCTTTATTGGCCGCGCGAGCGCGCTTGCTCAATATGTGCGAGCCTTCTTCAACTTGACCTGGTATCACCGTTTTCAGGAATATGTTCAGATGTAACGCGGTTCCCCGAGAAACAGCAACTTTTAGCCTAGTGCTTGATGAGGCGAGCGAAATACTGAAATATTGATTACCCGTAAGCGAAGGGATTTTATGGGTACTCTGGGCCGGAGTGTCGCCGCCCTTTTTACCATGTTATAACTAGGAATTTGCAATTTTGAATACCATTTTGCCGAAGTTACGTCGTAAACACCTGGGGGGCGTAAAGTTGCTGCGGTATTTTTCGTGAAATTTTAGCCGATGGTGATGTGGTAATCAAAGGCTTCGTGTGTCGAGGAAAATATTTACAAAAATATACTAAATGGTATCTTCAGACCACCCAACTGCCAAACAAACACACAAAGTTACACAAACATAATAATTCAATAAATAATGAAAGCGAGGAAACCAACGCCATTACCATTTTAATAAAAAATGCGGGAAATACACACGGTACACGTAGGTAACATCACAATTAAAAATCGAGAGATATTTTATTATTACCAACTAATGCACTGAAAGCCACAAAGCATGAAAAAGCGGAAAGCAACAGACATCCGTTCCGACCTCTCGAAACTAATGGTTCGCCCGGAGGATCGGGTGAAATCGATCTCAATCGTACTCGAGCAGTAGTGCGATAGTTTCTCGCGGTAGCCGGTAGCCGGCGACTCATTAAGACCGCTCGACTAATGAAGATTATCACGCGAGCCGAGTGGAAGCGGCGGCTGGCGGCCTTTTATTCCGGGCTCCGATTTTATCGTGTAATCGAGAGATTAAGAGGTCTCGAGAACGCTTCCGTACCTGCGGAAATTTATCTCCGCCAGGCTACATCGCGTGTGCACGATTCAGCCAGGTAAGCACCTAATAGTTCGTTTGTGGTGGCAAGAGACAAGGTGTGTGTGCGTGCGTGTGTGGGGTTGGCTAGTTACCTGGCCGGGATTTCCAATCGCCGGCTCGGTGCAGCCACTGCTCCGCTCAGTAAAGCTTAATGCAATTGTACCCTGTCGTACATTTCCCACGATGATTTGTTATCGCGTGCCCGCGGTCCTCGCGCAAATCTCGTATACTCGCCGATCGATCTGTGTCCCTAGAAATTTCATGCCTTGATACGAAATGTGCGGAAGATACTCGTTACTGGCACGCGCTTTGACTGCGGAATAACTAGCCTGTCGTCAGTTGATTGGCTTACAGAGATGTATGGCTGTGTGCGGAAAATGAACATCGTTAATATTGGGAAGAGGGAGCATCAATGGATTGAAATAACATTCCGTTGTTGTATTATTCTTTTAGAGTGGCTTACTCACTTGCTATACTTGTTGTGGCTTGTATTGATTCCGCCAATACGAAGTTCGTTCCATTTATTTCCATCTATTTCGTCATATTTTCAAAATAAAGTCCAGCACTTTGCTAGATTTTGAGTTTAATATCTGAGTTTTTTCTATGTCTCAAATTCCAAATCTCATACAAAACTTTAATTTCATAAACAGCCTAAGTAGAGTCGTATAAGTCGGGAACGCACCAACTGCACCAAAGCCACCAGACACTAAACGCACATCGGCATGTGTGTGCGAGCAACATATCCCACGACAGTTTCCGGCGGGCGCGGTATACGAGCGCGGGTGTATCGCTTATAAAATTTGAAAGGCGTGTTCTTGGATCAGATGACGCGGGTCGGGAGCACGTCGGCCCCCAAAGAGGCAGCAAACAGCAGAGGGCTGCAAATTGTTGTATACTGCTCCTCGTAAAGTTCTGAGGGAATCGTGTTCGCCGCAGCAATGAGCTTTCGTGCGACAGCTTACTCGGCTCGTCGAGGCAATACACCCCTGCTTCATTTCCTCCCGGGTTCTCCCTTGCGGTGGCTCGGAAGACGCTGGAAGAAACGCTCCTCAACATCCACTGCTTGCTCCCATTTGAGCTGCTGCGATACTGGTCTTATGCTTTAGAAGGGTATGTGTGGTTGGTTGGAATTAAAAGATTTTATTCGCTCGTTCGGCAATGCTGACACTGATTTACTCGAATGATGAAATTTTGAAAGACGCAAGGGTTAACCGTGGGATGGGGACTTTGTAGTCGAACACAGTATAATTAAACGTGTAAAAACAAATGAAATAAATAAGACGAAATTGACGTATGCAACAATTATCGTATTGAAATGAATTGAATATTTGCATGGTCAAAATTGTTACTATAACACAACAAAAAATAAATAAATATATCATGATTTAGGCCTGGTAAGCTTCTGACGTTAAATTCTTCCAACAGTAGGCACCAAATAATTATGAACACTCATTACGCTCTCTATGCGTTTCAGTTGTTTATTTGTTTACGCGGTCAATTATTATCAAGCAGAGTTACGCGCCGCGGTGCGAGAATCCCGGCATGAAATTATCCTCGATTACAGTTGATTCAAAGTTCCGTTTGCTCGATCCAGCCGGGGGTTGACTGGTATTAAAAAGTTAAGTAATTTCATCCGAAAAGCAAATAACTCAGAGGGAGTCAAAGTTTCGTCGACGGTGGACGCCTGCTGCAGGGGGCTGGGGGTGGGGGGTGGGGGGAGAATAATTCATTTTGCGAAGTAAATTAAGTGGGGGATTTAAATGCGAAACTTGCGCACGGCATTTGCCGCATCCAAAAGGGCGAGTTCGAGATTGCGTGGAGAAATTAGATTTCTTGTTTCATTAATGTCATCTCGGGAGTTACAACCACTGAAACGCAGACGACCGCCATAAGTCGGGGAAGTTCTGCTTCACGGCTGGCGGGGCAGTAAACATCGATCCGATCAAGTTTACGGCTGCTAACCCGCCGAACTGACGAGCATGAATTTCAAAGTCAAACAGCGATTCGTGATTCGAACGTCTCCTTTCAGTGCTGCCTGAACTTTGGCCTAGCATCCTTGTTAGATGCGCGTGTGTTGCGGCCACTGCGGATTGGCTACCGGAATGTACGCACACATACTGCGGAAATTGAACAATGAGCACTGAGGTGATATTTTTACATTAATAACTATAAAATATTAAGCTTTGCAAACAAGAGATTGTTTAAGCAAAAACGACAAAATTCGAATTCAACGTAACGGTTTTGTACAAATGTTATCCGCAATTCTCTAGTACTGGATTTTTCAGTTCCAATATTTTTCGACCACCACTGCAATATGAACCTAGCCGATGAACGTGGCCCTGATTCGGCAAAATTGTACCCTATCGGGTAAAAGTCTTTTAGTATTTGCGAGGTTCGAAGGGCTGTCAACTGTGCGTTGATTCAGGGACCCGTTTGACAGAGGCTCTATTTATACATCCATGTATTAATATAGTTGTCGTTTGACTATTGGATGACTCCTGTTATTTTTATGAAAGGTCACTAACTCCTGTTTGCCTACCTCCTCTTTCGATGTATCAGTCCCGAAGTTACAGCTCTACTCGAAATAGAGTTGTATGTTGTAACAGTGATCTCACTGTTGACACTTTTAGACACATTTCTCCCAATAATAATTACATTTTTTCTGTGCCATGCTTTCGAATTTTCAAATAATAATCCCAACAATTTTCCCCATCTTTATCAGCTACATTAAAACAATCATCTCCCAAGGTTTAATTAATTGCATTTGGCAGGTTTATGGCAATTACATTTCAAGCTAATAATAATACCTCCTCGAGTCTAGTAATAAACCTGCCCGGAGAATCATTAGCTTACTCCCCTTCTTCTTGTACCATATAGAACATCGAGTGCGCGCCATTCCAGAGATATCTTGCGAGCAACAACAATCTTACGCGCGGCACATAAAGTGTTGTACTAGAGAAGCCGGCTGAACTGTGGGTGCAGTTTAAGGGAAGAGGGAGACTGAGAAAGGAAAGAGGCAGGGCGAGAGAGAGGGCAGAGAGGGGGGAGCAAAGGGAGGCTGTGAGATTCAGCACTTCCCCAGCAGGATTGCCGGGGAGTTGCGCCAAGTGGAAAAGCCAAGTGCACCGCAGACTTCTCGAGAGTGAGAGAAGGGGTTACACGGCGGGCGGCTGCCTATCTAGTTATGTACACTGCCACCGGACAGAGCCTTGCCGAAGCAGAGCTCGAGCCAAAATCAACATGGAATTAAATCTTCCCGCACTCCCCCTTCAGTTAGCCATAGTGCTCCTGCTTTAAAAGAATGGTTTCTTTACAGGTTTTTTCATTTTTTACGTTTCTCCCACTCACCTGAATTTCTCATAATTCGAGCTTCTCAAAATTAAAATTTACATTTTTCAAAGAATCAGAGAGATTGTTTATGAAGATTGATACTGATTGTTGGAAACAGCACTTTTGTGCCGTGACAAACAACTGTCACTTTAACACATAAACAAAGAGCAAACCATCAGGAAAAGTTTACTCAGACAGAAGTATTATCGGAATTACGTAGTGCAGGGTGCAGCGGCCTCTTTAAGAGATCCAGGAAACCGCGATGGAAAACGGTTTACAAAGGGAACAAGGCTGAGAAGAAGGAGCTGTCAGCGCGAAGCTGGCCTGAACGCGTGGTTAACTCGAGCCAAAACCGGATTACTGCCATTGGACCCGATAGCTTCTTAAGTTAATAGCACTTTGGCATTGGACAAGCGTAAATTCCTCCGCAGTTTAATCCACTTTAGGCCACTGATAATTCCATTAGGGTGCCCCGGGGGAAAATTTCGCCCAAGTTTCTTTCCAAATCCCCATGGTGTAATTGGCGATTGATATTAATACAGAATCAAATGTATGAATATATAATATGGATAGATATAATTATGCAAATATGGATATGTTTTCCATATCTTTACAAATGATGATGTTTATATATTCAAGAAAGAATGATCTGATTTACAAGCTATACTTCCAATGTTTCAATCTTAAGCATTAGAGTAAGAACTGTAGGAGTGACGAGTAATAGAAGTGTTCCCTTCGCGTTCAGTCTCATGGAATATAATCGTGTCGAGGAACAAATGACCCGGTGCCGGGCGCTTCGCCACAATTTCTCAATAAGGAATTAAAAATTGCACCACTCACGCCTTACCCAGCAGCTGCACCAGCTGCATCTCACGCCGGTTTTCATTAACCACCGCGACGCCCGGAGACGCGGACAAATATCAGGCTATTCGTTACGCGCAGTATTCTATTCCGCGGTATTTGTTATTAGCGAGATGTATAGTTCATCCCGACGGCTCAACTTATATACAAGAGGAAACTTGTTATGAAGCGCATTGCGTTGTCGCGTTTCGTCCGAGTGGAAGATTTTAGCTGTGTCCGACTGTACGTACGCTTGTACTACTTGTTAGTCAGTGAACATACCGGGTGTAATCAAATTAGCGAATACCTGGGGCATTCATTGCTCGAGGTTTACGGTGTAATTAAAAAACTTCTATGTATATATGGTCAACCATACAATTTTGAATTAATTTGAGGAATTCACACTCAAAGGTACTGCAACGTTATTCGCGGCTGACTGTACGTATACTTATACTACTTGTATGTAACATTACTCTCGGCTTAATTCAGGAAAATCGGTAATATAGCTAGAAATTTAATTAGTAAATATTGTCCTTTACCACAAATCACAATTTTAAAAAAATGGTGTTTTGCAAGTTCGCAATTCAATCCATTCTTCGTTACACTCGTAGAAAAGTCAACACGCCGGATGAAATATTGAAAGCTCCCTGTGACTGTATTTGCTCTTTCAGAAGGCAAATCTGCATTCTGTTAATTACACGGAGAGATTACACCAGCGTGAACAAGCTGCGCAGCCAATCGGAACTCGAAAGCTTGTACCCCACCGACAAAATTTCGACAATATCACTTTCATAAATAAACCCTTTTTCGTGTTCCGCGTAACAAACATCTGTCGATACCTCGCATTGTCTCAAATCCACGGGATTGATTGGCCGGCCGATTTCTCAATGTTGTCAAACCACCCCAATTAACCTGGTTACGATTTTATTTATCTGCATTAAATATATTAACGGCGCTTTTATTTAAACAAACAGTTTCATAGCAGGCGGTCATGTGCGCAGTAAACCACAGTACTATCGATGCATTTTCATGAGGCAGCTTGCTTGTGGACGGCGCTGACGAAATTGAAACGAATTGTTTATCGGCCGTGCTAGCGCGCTCGCACATTTTTTTATAATTCACCGCACATCTCCCGATTATAATCTACGTTTCGCGGCGCAGGGCGCATATTAAATTCCCCGGGCAGCCGCGCCGAAATCACCGAAATGTAATTTGGCCGTTGGGATGTCGACATTTGCGGATAAACAAATAACTCTCGGCCTCCTTTTTCCGTGCGCGGTTGCATACAGGGTGTCCCAGAAATATCAAATCAATTCAACTTTTCTCTATCATCTTTTTACAATAGAAATAAACTTGAATGCTTAACTACCGCAAGCTTCCTATTCTCAAATATTTCACGCCCCACACGACAGCTGGAACCACTTACGACGTTTTTGGAGCACCGTGTACATCCAGTGGAGCTGGTGCATTGGTGTTGGTGTGTCGGCGCGCGCGCGCATCTGTAAAACTAGTCTCGCTGGAGCGGCTCGGAGCAATAGCCGACCTACTCTCCATCGGGGCGCAGTAAACGGACTGTATACAACGTATAATGAAGAGAGGTGTGTAATTCAGGCCAAACTGCGTCGGCGGAATAAACGGCCCGAGCAGATTTTTCATTGGGGGCTTAACCGTTAATCCTGGGGTAAGCCTAGCGAGCACGTGCGTACGTACGCTCGTACGAGCCCCCCGTGTGCCGAGTGTACACTTGAATTTCAAAAAACCCGGATGCTCCAGCGCAGCAAAAAATCGAGCGGTGCATTACGGCCGCCGAGCGATATCATTCTTGCCGATATGTATGTATTAATTGCTGTCTCGCTTCGCTTTAATGGAGCGCCCGTGTCGCAGGCAATGAGCAGCGAGAAACTTTTTTGAATAATGAGTCGAGCGTACAAGTTGGTGCAAAATGGAGCGTGGGCAGAATCAGTGAATTTACACTCGAAAAACGATGTAAGACAGCGCGGACTTCCTGTTACTTCATGCATAAATGCTCAATTAAGAGATTCAAAGCTAGATTTACGATCTCAAGGGGTGAAACCTACCTAGGTGTAATTAAAAAAGAAATGCATTTTGAGGATTTTTTAGTCGAAAACCTTGTGACGTAATTGATCAACCTGTTATCTAACGTCTCGTTTCTATTCTCTTATGAATATAATAAACAAAATCGGGTCAGGTCCCTGAATAATCTACTATATTAACCAAAAATGCAAATTCTTTGATTTTGAATGCAGCTCTAAGCAGCAGTGACCTTAAAATCAGACCTAAGGTGTTCTAACCTTCGTCTAATGTCAAAAGCCAAGTTACATAGCAACACCACAAAAGATTGTTACCAAAGGCATAACCCGGCCATAAACAAGAACAACTCGGCCGCGCAAGGGGCCGCGAATTACAGCAGAATTTAATAGGTAAGGGGTCTCTAGGCGCGAAACAAAGAGGAGGGTAATATAAGGGCGATGTAAATGGCAGGGTGAATGCGCGTGGCGCATGACTCGCCTCCCAAAGATCCGCGCGGGCGCGAAACAATCATGGGGGAGACAGTACGCAGTAATTCCGAGGGAAATATCGGCGCGCGAGAGAAGTGATTATTAAAGTTCCCCCCGGGGGTTATAGCGCCGCGGGGCCGGAATACGCAGGCAGGTACTTGCCGTTATTTACCGATATGCCGATAGTACGCCGAGTGGGCGCGAGGAACGAGGACCGAGGAATACTGGAACAATAAGGAACTCCGCGCGACAGACTGCCGGGGTCGTTAACCCCCGCCTTTATTGCCCTACCGCTGGCAAACCCGGGAAGAAGCGTTCTCCGCTTGCCAAGATAAATAGGATAAGCCTCGTATAATGAAATTGATAATGCTGGATCGAAGCAACCTGGCCGAGTCCGCCGTCCGCGGACAGACACGCGTGAGCGGACTATTCTGGTACGAATTAGTTTTTCGGTTTTCAAATTCCCCGAGCTCGTCAGTGGTTTTTGTGTAACCACTTGCGAGTTGTATCTGTCGGTGAAAATTGTTAAATTTCGTTTTCATCCTCTTCGGTAGTGAAAAGTTTCAATATTTTAACGAATTAATTTCCTGTAATAAAATTTGGCGATTTTACATTTAACTGTGGTAATGAATTTCGAACATTCCGTCCTGTAAAACTCAATTGGATTAAAGAAATAATTAAAAACGTCAAAGAATTATAATTATCAGTAAAACTTGAATTTTCTATACTTGTAATTGGCGATAATTGAGTGCATTATGTATAGAAAAAACAGGGGAGAAGTTATTTCCTATAAAGAAACGAAATGATTCGAGATGGAATATTTCAAACACTATAAAATGCCCGTGGACCGTTCCAATACGCAGCGGAGTCCAATAAAAATGCGATCGAAAAAGATCAAAACGCTTCCTGGAGAAAAGCCATAACTCGCTGTGAGCGCATCCGTGAAAATGCAAAAATGTTCGCGATGCATATATCTACGATGTCACTGTACGGATGTGGGAACTGACACTGAAGGCTCTGAATACGACACTATCGGACGCACGAGCGCGTGCAGCCAAAAACAATAGAGCGACATTTGTCACGGCTGGTACTCACGCGAGAGTCAGAGAACTTATTCACCGAATATCACCGACACGCGCACAGGACATCTCGATCGGCCTTTCAAATTCGAGGTATTTCGACACGATAACGACATTAGAGGTATATTAGCGCAGAATTCGCAGCAATCGAATTTACTAAACAGCAACCAACGTATTATCACTCACTCGCATTTGCCACTGCACCACTGACGCATAAAACACGGCTTCAATGTCTCCCGCATAATAAATTCCCAACCACGAGGTTTAACTTCGTCCAGCCCAGGATAGAAGACGCGAGCGAGGATCAAGTTTTTTGCGGGCGCGTTCGAGGGAAATGAATAGCAAAGCCGGTTGGTCGAGTCAGCCTGGCCAAATACCTAATTCCGAGCCCGAGGCGGCGCCGACCGGCAAAATAAATCGTCCTTTCGCGCGCCGACTTATCTGATCCGTCCCGGATGGAGTCGGAACTCTGGAAACTCCGCTCGCCTTACGTGACGTCTCCGCGTCAATCCGCGTCTCATCCGAGAGAAAGAGAGAAAGATAGAGATCTCGAAGACAGAAGGTCTTATTCTTCGAGCCTCTTCTCTCCACGCATTGCTGCCGCCGCTCCTCGCCGGCCCATGAATAATGCATAGCATAAGATTGATATTATTTGCCCGCGTCAAATATTCTCCCCGATTTTACCGAATCAAGCTGTTTTCTATCGAGGCACCGCGCGCTCTCGAGTGATTCGCCAGAGAAGGGATTCATGGGAGTTGTTTGGAGACGTATTGAATGAATTTCGTCGCGAGAGGTTTTCGTATTTCTTATGCACTGCGACTATAAAATCTCTTAACGTGATCTGAGAAGATATAGCTTAGAGATTAACTGTAAGACAAAAGTACTCATAATTTCCCAAGAAATGCTCGCTCCAGTGTTACAGTAGAATGGGCTTGCAGATATTTAACTTTGTAAAATGTACTTATTTCTAATATTTATTTAATTCAGCATTATCAAGTAACTGCTGAGATAATCATAAAAGATTTAAGTATAATAAACACAATTTATTTATTATATTGAATATTCAAATTATTCTGACTATTCGATTTTGCCCAATACTTTGCGATGCTTCTCTGCCGAACACGTCGAATGATTAAAAGTAAAGCTCGTCATTTTGGTACCGGTCCATTCAGTTCGGACCGAGTTCGTGGTAGCATATAACAATAATTCTCGTTGCTAACACTGGCACGGTTTACCGAGGACTGCGCCCTATCATCATAAGAATGCATTATCGCAAGGTGTGCTTCTTGCTCGCGTGATAAACTCGCCTTTTCTTACCTCGTAAGCATACCGGCATACATATTCACGCCCGGTTTACATATGCATCCTCCGGTTGCATATGCATATATCCGACAGGACACATCGCTGTAATAAACGTAACCTCAGGTACATGAGACATTGGCTTTAAGTTCGCGCGGTTGCTCGGAAGCGCTACTGGAAATTAGAGCGGTGCGGATATTTCGAAGCATGGAGTTGTCGCTTCACACTTGCGTTGCGACAGTCGACTGCAGTCCAACTCCCTAAAAGGGAATGCGATAATGGGAGTTGTGACAAACTCAAAGTGCCGCTAAGATTATTTGTACATTATCGTTACTAGCATTCTGTAAAGAAAAGGGATTTTCAGTGCCAGTTTTAATGCTACAACTGTTCAATTATAAAGAATTCAGTACAGTTGGAAAAACAGTTTTTCGATTGCTTAAAGTATTACCTAACAACAATTAAATTAATACGCCTGATCGCCGAAGCTTCGATTCGTTACGGTTATCAGCTCAGCGATCTTACTCGACCAGGGAATACATCGAACATTCATAAAGGGATGATTTTATTAGGCGAAAAGTGCCGGTGGGTAATTCTATTTCGAATTCAGTATAAGTTATGAAGCCCAGTAATTACGGCCACTCCCGCCTGGCGATTATCAAATCAGGAGCGAGCGCCGGCCATGCATTAAGTGGATGTGGCGATAAGGGGCTAATACGTTCCCAGGAGTTTTCGCTTTCAACCTATTACAATTCATAACGTAATTAAACCTATACAGCTGCGCCATCCTGTGTCTGCCAGCAATTGGTATCGCCGTCCACCAATTCCAATCGTAAATCCACCAATTTCGGTCATCGAATCGGATCATCGATGCATCGATGCAGGCGACTGCTTACTTTAAAGTTGCTCGTTAATGGTTTCTTTTCGAGACGGTAAACTTTATGTCGCATGTGTGCACGTCATTTTCCTCCAATGCGGCGATTCGCACGCAGGTCTCGGCGCTTACGCGACACGAAGAGGACAATTACCGAGCACCAATATTTAAAATTTGTTATACATATTTTCCTATGGTTGTAGATGCAGAATGGGTCAGATTTTTTATTTGTGTAAAAACGACTCGATTTTCTGTTATTTATTTGGTTATGGAATGAATGAAGTAGGTAGTGTCAATATTCAAAATCATGGTTTTTTACATAATGGTTTTAAAATAAAACAACTTTGTGTGATCGACTACAACGCCTATTCAGTTTCTCACATTTCTCATACACCTTTTTGGATAGTTATTTGATTTATTCCGTTATTCAGTGAATAAAATGGTATCAACAGGCAGTAAATTCTCAATGTCGTGCGATAAATTCGTTCCAGTCGCATAAGTCAAATACTGCCTTGCACTTGTGTGTTCGCTTGAAAGTACAGGGTGTACAGAAAGTACACAGTACAGGGTGATTCACTTGGCTTTAGATCATTAATTACTTTAATTTCATTCGATGCAATCAAATCTACCCTCACAAATATCTTATAAAAATTCGGCATCATTTCTTTTTTACATTACTCTCATGCCGTTGTCTACATTGATTTACAGATCCCGGTCCGCCGGCGGGAAAGTCCTGCACACTTTGGAGGCAACCTTCTCGAATCCCGTGGCCGAAGGTGCAACTGATATATCCCTGAAAGAGAGCGGCTATGTGTTTTAGCATTTGCATACATCCGAGGATAGGTGGATCGAGGTGTGTATTACATACGTGTCCGTAGCTTGTCTCCACGCCTTCCCGAGGCGGGAAATCTGCCCGAAAAGTGCATCAAAGAAAGCCTTGCTCCGGGCTCTTTATCGGTTCCGCGTCTGCTGGGAGTTTCGCTCGGATCGAACGGAGCCTGCGGAAATTTTCCAACTGCACGGCTTGTTCGCCGTATTCTCTCTCTCTCTCTCTCTCTCTCTCTCTCTCTGTCTTCCTCGGTAGAAAGGGGATGCGATGTCTGCTCCGTTTCTACCGTGGCGCATCGGCGCGAGCTTGTCTCCGCCAGTAGGACAGCTCGATCACTCCGCCGTGAAATCTGAGCATATGTCGGCATCAATCCAATCGAACGCGAGCTCTGCTTTCACACTTCGTTTACTTTAACCACGCGCCGACTAATAATTGCTATTGTGGTACTAGACACCGGGACTGGGTGGCACACTTTCCACTTAGTGAATTTTCATTCATTTTATTTTTCCTCCGGCAATTAAAATTATTAGATAATTTCCAATACAATGACTAGGTAATTTATAATAAAAGATATACCTGACAAAAGTGATTAAAAGACAAGTTTACCGAACACGAAACCGGCGAAATAAGAAGAATAAAATCAGTTGGTTCAAACGCGAATAAAAATCGTGGCTTTTTCGATGGCAATGAATCGCACCGAGTGGACGGACACGTCATAGCTGTCTCCGTTCGGCCTTGTTCTGATAATAGAGTTAACTTCATGGCGAGCGATAAAGTTTACCGCCTCCTCGAGGACTTAATATAGTGGCTGACTTTTATTGGGATATCAGAGCGCTTTGCGCCGGGGCGGACTCCTGATCCTCCGGAATCGAAAGCAATCAACTATCGCACGACGTGTTTGTGCGATCGCCGTGACTCCACTGGGGACTCCGGACGCATGTCGCGTGTAGTTGGATGTCTCGACTCTTCGATCGATGTACACGCCCGGGCTATATACGTAGACGTAAAGACACACATATACGTGCGTACGTGTATACGGGGGACACAATCCGGGAACGCTTGACATTTTATTCCGATATTATGAGCGAGATTCTCCTGCCACGGTCGACTGCGAGCTTTAAGAATGTGTAGTGCAGATTTCAAAATCGCGCAAAGCGCCGGACATTTTGCGAAGAGATGTGCAAGTGTGTTTCGAACTTTTAAACACAAATTTTTTAGGAAATATTTAAATGTTCACAATATGTTAATGAGGCATTGATGAATATTTCATTAAATTTGTATTAAAGATGTGTTTTGAACTTTTAATCTTATTGCGAGAATGTCTCAAAATGTCCACACAGATTATTCAATCTATCATTAATATCAGAAGCACACAACACGTATCCTAAATCACCCTGTACATTGGACAAGAATTTCGCCCACAGAGCGTGGAATTCTCGTTGGTACCAAGTTGAATTGCATGTGTCGCATTAGAAAGCAACTGCAGACTGAAAGTGTTCTAAACCACTGGTTTGCAGAGTACACATCTACAGAAAGACGGCAGGCGGTCGCTGCACTAGAACAGTCGGCGATGATTGATACAAGCGAGTATTAGACGCAACGAGCCGAGTGGTATGCTGTGCGTGCGGTAATTCGCATGCTCGGAACGCGGCTTTTCCCCGGGCGCGCAGGCTAACGGCGCCCTTAATTTCCTGATTCGCCCTAAGTGGATGTAGGCCCGCATTACCGGCGCTGTAATCTTTCTTTGCACACACGTTCCTGCCAGATATCGCCGGCAAAGTCCAACTTATGCCTCGCGTGCCGCGCAATGCAAAACACTGTATTATCGGGTACTTTCCAGGGCATTAACGAGCTACCGAATTATCGGGACAAAGTGAGCCGGAGGTGAACGCGGGCTTATTAACCCAACCCAGCCCTCATTCATTACCGCTAGTTAGCCTCCACTTTACCGATTGCTCGAATACTTGATAGTCAAGTAACAATCGAATGATTCAGCTAGTGCGACAATACACTTTGCAACTTGGTAATTAAGACGTCACCAATTACGAAAATTAAATCATTTGACAAATTAACACCAAAATTACAGATTTTTGTATATCAAAGAAAAATTGAAACAGGCGGGAGAAATTAATACAGTAATAATTGCATTTTTTTATTTTTTTGAATTCTTCTAACGTACGCGCGCGACGCTCGGGAAAAGTTTGAAAAAAGACGTGGTCGTTCGTACGTGCAATGTATAATTTGGCGGTGCATTGTGTGGGTGGGTATGTTGCGTGTATTCGCAATGCCGTGCTGAATTGGGAAGTCAGCGGCGCTATTAAAAGTTGCTCGGCGAAAAAGTTATAAATTTTAATCCTGCCGGGCCAGGCGCCAATACCAGCATTCCGCTCGGAATATGTGTGGGGGTTTACGGGTGTACATATGGCCTCGCTCGTTGTACTCTCCGCTCTCGTCATAACTGCGTTAACTGAATCATGCGCGAACTCACCCGCCGATGAAAGTAATACGTGCACGGCCGCCCATTCCCACTCGTGGCTGCCACTCCACGAAAAGAGCGTGTTTATAACGCTCCCGGAGTATTTCTGCTTGTACTGGCTATTGCTCTGTTTTATTTGCATATTTATGCGACAATACTTGGATACTTCGTCCCTCGCCGACTGTTCCGTTCGAAGTGCTAGCTGAAGTTCGAATATTATTGTTTATGAAATCGCAGTGTTTTTAGTACAGTTTTTAATTCGTTCATTACTGTACTGCTCACATTAGAATGTATCATAATCGAATGTCCGAAATATTATAATTCCAAATGAAATATTAATATTGATATGTGTGTTCCCGAATCTCCACATAGTACGAATTTATATTATAACTTGTGTGTAAATGACTTACTTTATGTAACAAATGATTAAAAACGAAACTATGTACCATTGTTGATACACTGAACAATAGCATGACTGTTTCATTGTCACTGATGTCTGCATAAATGCAAGTAAAACTTGGATATTTAAATTACGAAAATTAAAACAGTTCCGCTCAAAGTTACTTTCTGTATTTTCTGATCCACTAACACTACGAACAGTCCAGTTTTGAGCGTTCTCGTTCTCAAATAGCCGTGAACCGTCGGTGAACTAAAAGTGACGGATGTTAAAGCAGTCACGTTCGTGAGAAAATATCATGGTCGACGTTGGCGAGTGCTCGTGCGGGAAATTTGCATTATTATATCGACAGTACGAAGTGGTCCGTGTCCCAGGAGGTGTCCCGGGGATGTGTTAATGGGAACGTAAATACGGACCGGCGGATACGTGGGGAGATGGGCATTCAGGACTCGCCAGGAGGTGGCAATGTGACGCGATAATACACTTGATTCTCCTATGTAAATCTCTCATTGCCTCGCTTGCTAAATTTTAATGTACTCGGTTTAATTCCCCGCGCCTTGACTACTCTTAAGGGACCTTTGCAACTCCAGCAGTCGAGAATCAGGTAATGTTCCGCAACTTTTTGTAAAAAATTTAACAAACTTATTAAAATGAAACTTACCATAATTGTTGTTTAAAATAATCTTGGGAATTCATTGAATTCCGAAGAATCCTTTTAGGGAATCCTTTCTCAAATGTGCCCAGAAAGAGTGCGAAACAATGTGAACAACAAAAAGTGTACAAATTGGTATCTTGCAGAACGAACACTTTCAGTTCTACTCCAATGCCATCTACGAATGCCTTGAGTATGACTGAATCCTCTTCAACTAGTAGACGTTGGATGAAGTACTTTGCCGGTTCTCCCTTGTCTTCGCTGGATTCCGACCTTACCTGAAGATAGTTTATACTACCACAATTTGCCGAGCTCATCACTCACTGTAGTAATTGGCGACGCTTTCGACTACTCGAACCAAAGATTCTGCCCGGGCGGAGACTCAAATTTCGCCGACTTGTTTGCACTGTTCGCGGAGAACTGACTTGTTGGCGCAACACTCGTTCCCGATTAATCAAACTTACTTGGTCCTGGGAATATTTCGAGAGTGATTAGTAATGTGCTGTGGAGTGACTGGCAGTTGTCATTCGCAAAAGGACGAAATCGACACTTTTACTTCCGCAGACTTCTGATACTCTTGAGAATTAACGTTATCGAATTTTATTTTTCATTAAAATCTGGTACTTTGAACATCTGATGGAGCTAACTTTGTTCCATTTCATACGTAATATTATTGGCTTCAATCAGATTAACCAAGAAATAAGCAGTAACGAGTGTAAACTCGAATACTACACAAGGATTTCTCTACAAAATGACAAAAAATGAACATGCACGGCAAAGAACCAGATCCACTTGCCAATAAATCGATGCCAATAATTAATGCCGTGCTTAGTCAAAGCCAACCAGCTCATCCTTTACAGGAATATTTCCCACTGCCACTTTTCCATCAACGAGTCGAATCCCTCCAAAAGTTTGTTCGTTACGTTTGCGCGGGGCTTTTATCACGAAAACCCTTGTGTGCCCAGGCGGCGCCTTCAGAAGCGAGATTACAGATGTTACCCTCCGGCCTCCTCTCCCGCACGCGCGCGCCCCCCTTTTTGCCTCAGCACGCAATCTCGTTGTGACGCAAAAATATTTGTCATCCGTCGGCCGAAAACCTACTTGCGCCCAGGGAATCCGGCAGGCTGCTTGGATATAACGGGCGACCCTATTTCACTTGGGTTATTGAACCGCCGGGTTCAATGAATTGGAGAAATCGCTCTCGAAAAATCGGTAATATCAGGATGCTATGTGTATCTCTGATGGCCTCATCATTCAACTCTCGAATTATTCAGTCGATTCCGCATGCACGATTCTGCGCAACACTCTCGTTGGGCCACCTGCGGTGAAAGGGATTTATTGCCGAAGTTGTCTGCAGATTCAAAATTGATTTGGAGGATGGCAATAATATTTTCCAGTTTACATGTTGAACTTATTCCCCTTAGTTTTATTTAGTGAGTAGATGTTCTACGGGGCTCTCAACCATTCAATTAAACAAAATAATAAGTATTAGAAGTATCAATTTAAAGTATACTCTCAAAATATCTTGATTTATTTATCCATTTTTCTATCATATAATTGAATTCAAAAAAATTAATAATAAAGAAATCATTCAAACGCATCAAATCCGATTGAATATCGCAGCGTAAACTTTAAAGAAGTACACGCGGTGGAATTAAAGTCGACACCCAAGCGATTAACGCCATCACTCGCGATCTCAATGCAAATCGCATTATTTCCGACCCAGCGCATAATCCACCTTATTCGAGGAGGGAGTTACGACTTTACCGCATAATATCCCATTTAATATATCACGGGGCGCCTTCCACGGATACAATAAGAGACTCATAGGATGATCGGGCGTCCTCAGTCCCGGGGTAAAAATCTTCCTGCCGTTGAACTCGGCGGAGGGTGTTCTCTGCTAAAGCGAGGATTAGTTGGCAAGCGCGAGGCGAGCTGGCGGAAAATTCGCCCGGGGGGGCTTGCTGGCCCGAATTTCTTAATTGCCGCCTCTTAAATGGCCCGTGTAGCCATTTGCAATTACTCCTTGGATCGCGTTGGTTTATAGTAATCCAGAATTACCGGCGCTAGTCGTAGTATCAGTGATAGCCAGTCGCAGTATATGCCCGCGCGGAGGCAGCCGCGGATTTGCATAATATAATTAAAAGCCGTAAGCGGCGAAAAAATTGCAATGCAAGTGAGTGGGTGTATCGTGGGTTGAGTTATGGGCCACGTGCTGAACAGGCATTCGTTGGGGTCGGAAAGTGGCGCGGCGATAAAGTCGCGGATACGCGCCCGAGTTCCCACACTGCTCGAGATAATCCCTATTTTTCAGGCTGACCTATGTGTTAGGGTAATCTGATGAGAAGTTTCGAGTTCGCCTGAATTAATCGCGCGCCTATACACAAGCAACAACCTCTGACACCTTCCGTTAGTTCTATGAACACTGTTGGGTTCGCCAGAAAGTTATTTCGCTCTTTCCTCTTGTGTCAATCTTGTGTATCTATTTATTAATGAGAAAATCCAATAACTTTTTAGATGAGACTAAATAAAATATCTACCTCTTTCATTTTTTTTAACTTCCATTAATTTGAATTTTTTATCGATAAATTACCCATGTGTCGCATAAATCGCCTGGTTCGCGACAGCGCTGCACACTTCGCAGCAACGAGTAGAAACAGAGCAGAAAAGAATTCAACTTATCGGTCGGCAAACCGAGAAGAAACTCGCTTTTATAAAAGTTCTTACTACCCGGTCCCTTCGATACGTGTGCTTTGTTTCAAATATTCGAGGGCGTTGCGTGCAGACGCAGTATTACGACAAAGGCAAAACGGATTCCAAGACAGCCTCGCAGTTTTTGATTCGGCCTGTTTGCAGTTTAAAGCATAATAAGTGAAAGCGCCGGGGGGGGGGGTAGGGAGTGCACCCTTCAATCCTGAAGGGTAAACATCAGCATTACTTGGCGATTTCTACTGCTGGCGCGCACTTGTGTACACACGCGTGCAAGTGTGCTCACGATATTATATTTGTTTGCCGACGTTTAAGATCGAGGCACAGAAGGCCGCGCGGAATTTTATTGGAAACGCGAAGGCTGCCTTTCGCCGGCGACGTCTCTGCTCCAAAGGAGATTGGATGCCGTGCATTTTCCCCCTTGTCTTCACGTTTGATAAACATGTTTCACTATGTGCAGTAGTGCAGCTTTTGGTAGAAATATTTTATTAAGCTAACACGATTTTTGACAGTCTATTTTTGTATTCATTTATACAGCGCGATATGAGGAATTATTTTTATTTAATATTAAATAAGCATTGTTTCGCTTTGTATAGATATATTCGTAACATCCACTTGGACGTTCAATCATAACTAAAATCCAAGCTTCGAGTTCTAGTTTGGGTTACCCGTAGTATACATGAAGTTTGATCCAAGAACTGCCGTGATTAATCGATAACAGATCGATAACCATTGATTCTTTCAGATCGTGAGTAGTGCAGAATCCAAGCCAAGACTCTTGCGAAGGAGCCACCATTCAGTTGAGGAACACCATCGGTTATTGAGTAATCGAAGGGCAACGCAGAAAGTTGGGTGGTTTTTCCGAGGAAGGCAGGATGGATACGTGTACGATAGTTTAATTGCGGCACCCGTTTAATACAGTTTAATTCATTCCGAATACGTACTGTAACTTTAATAACTCGCGCGCACTCGTATATTTACTGTATTAATTGCTACCATGGAGAACATTAGCGCGGCCGGACAATATTTCGGGACGAAAGCAAATTAACGTCGGAACTTGCATGGGGGCCGATCTATTTAGAGATGAATCAGCGGCAGTAAATTCAAAATTGTTTGTGCGCCTCGAAATTAGGAAAATGGTGGCACGCAAGATGTATCATTGCGTGACGTACCGCCTGATTGGAGTCAAATAAATTCCACCGCCTGGCTGGCAATCCCACCCGCATGTAAATTCCCATCTTGCTTGTTTTACGCGGAAAAATAGAATTCGAACCAATTAAATCCAAGCGTAGATTAATTGTCCATCGATAGGATTGCATTTACATCGTGGTTGGGTCCGCTCGATGATACAAAAAGCGATTATTTTCGTCGAATTAAATAAAATTAATATCAATCCCTCAATCGACAGCTAAATGATATTAATATCGTTTCCCTCGACTGGAAATAACTCTATAGATTTCGAGAGAAAGGGAAAAGCTTCATTCACGTAAGCATTTGCAAGTAGTTATGTGGGTGGAGCGGTTCATTAGGACGTTGCCGGCTTGATAAATCCATTCAGAGCCGCGCTATTCTTCCTCTTAGCCCGGCAGTGTTTCTTAGTTAACTTTTCATTATGCAAAGGCTCTCATTAACCTGTTACACAGGTGTCGCCGTGGGAGGAAGCGAACCTTGGCTCACACTTGGCTCCGCCTCGGCCTTCTTCGCGCCGCGAAAGCCCACAAGGAAGTTTGCCGAGAGGAGGAATACACAGTGAAAAGTTCGTAACTCTTATCCTGGCGAGCGTTATGATACTTCCAACTGTTTAAGGATCCTCCAGCGGCGCGGTCGCACTGCCGGCGAATCGGAGAAAGGGAAGGAGACGGTGACAGGCGGCAGAGGAAAGTTGCCAACAAGATTTCAGTCGGTGGAAGTCAATTACGCAGCTTCCACCTAAAAACGCCCTCGATGTCTTTCTCTCTTCTTTTCTTCTGCTTTCTGTATTTTTTTTTGCTCGCTCGAATTGCTGCCGCCGCCAGTTGACAAACTTTCCCGGCTGCCCCCGGCGCGGGAAAGCCGCACACCTTGCGTCCATTTATTTCGTCGGCGCTGCACACTCGCGCCGCCTTGCGGCCTAACTCGACAGTGGGAATTAAGTTTCCTAGTTTCTCGCGGAGGTGAGAGGGAATTCTTCCTGTCGCGACAATCGCACAATGCGCGACTCTCGTTTAACAGGGTTTTTGCTGATACTTTTTGTGTGTAAATAATTTGGGCGCAGAAACTATTTCTTACTGAATTTCAATGAGATTTCCTATTAAAATAACAATTGCCCGTCACACATAAAACTGCTACACAAAGACATAAAAATTAAATTAACATTTCACTAGCCATCTTTTCCAAGTAGTTCCTCAACTTCGATTTCTCACTAGTGCAGACTATTCGCCGCAAGTGGATACTTTTCCCACGAAAGTGTATGAATTGTTTTATTGCATTCTGCAATAATGCATGAAAAAAACATTACAATCCTGGTTCTTGGTTCCGGCAAACGAAAGTTCGATATAACTTCAACCATACTTTTACACATAGAAAAGTCCATTCAACTGTTGACAAAGACCTCGAACGCGCCTGTATTTAAAATCACGAGAGAATAGAATTTCCTACCAAGCTTGTTCTCGTGGAGAAACCATTTAAACGGCTGCAAAGAGTGGCTGAAAGCACGTATGTATATTTTATTCAGCAAAGTGCTGCCGTGTGTTTGCTGCGATACGTGGAAGTGGATGCAACAATGGCATTAAACGATTTTTCAGTTTCGGGAGCGATTAACCGGTACTTTTTACAACCACTTCTTTAGAGTGTCTTTTGCCTGCATTTGTCAAGCAAATGAATTTCATATCAAATTTTAACGTTCTCCCCAGTTTCCCCATAAAACAGACCACAAAACACTGAAAACGAGGTTACATTCGTGGGAGCGCTTGCACATACGAATTTTATTACCTGGAGACGCGAGTACCGCTTTGTAAAAAAGTTGCATTTTACTATAAGCACATTATTTGTTAATAGAAATCAATGTGATTGTTTTTAAGCTTCCAAATGAATCTTTCTAAAGTCGAAACCCACAGTTCGTTCCTTCAGCCAGAAAACGCTAGATTACTGAATTTTCACAAATCAGTGGGTCCCTTTTCAAGATGAGGTTTAGAACGTACAAGAATTGGACGTTTAATAATCTAGAATGGAATAGAAATTCTATTATACCATCACGAATCGCCGTGATAATGTGTTTCACGAATAAGTGGCGTAGTTAAAAATACCGCGGAAAGAGTGATTTCATTTCTGCGGGGAAAAAGCTCGCAAGCCCGCGAAAGCAGTGCTCGCTACGTTCTAGAAACATAACCTTCAACTGTGCCTTCAAGTAGCTTCAAAGTGGGCATTTACAGTGCGGCCTCTGTTCTGCCAGTAAAAAACCGACGAAATACCTTTCCAGCTGACCCCATTAGAACAAAGCAGTGCTTTCTCGCAACGGGAAAGATTAAAATTCAAGTTTGCGTGAACTCCGAGTTGCGATGCAGCGCTCTCTACGCACAGAACCATTTTCAAATATTACGTCATTTAATCACTTAGTTGGCTCGAGAACAAAGCAGCGCAATCTGAATAAATCACACGAATCTCACTTGTGGGCAAACTGTTTTCGGAAATAGCAAATGGGAACTAGGAAGTTTTCTAAGTTCCGAGAAAATTAAAATAACCTGTTGCATCTAAAAATTGGTATTTGTACACTGATTCTGGAAATATGTATATTACATACACAAATTAGTTGGTCAGAATAAATCTGATTATTTTCAGCCCAAAAACGAAGTTTTCTCACAGTAGAATAACTAATTTTATCAAAATCGTTAGTGCCGTTCTTAAGATCAAGTTAACAACATAGAATTTCATAACAATTTCGAAGGAGCCGTTGAAAAAATCAGTGGGAAAGCTGTTCCTTTAATGAACATAAATCCCAGCTGCAAGACGTTGCCTTTACGACACAGACTAAGTGTTTGAAGTGGCACACTGAGATACTCCCATGGCTTAAAGAACTTTCCTCCAACTTGCATTTGCATAGGGATGCAACTACTCCGGCGGCTGTATCGGAGATCAATTTCAATAGAAACTATCCATTTGTTCTTTACCGAACTAAGCGCACCAAACAATTGTGCTTCCCACTGAATAGCTATCAGCATATAGTATGACGTTCGGAGCACCGGCGGCTTTCGCCGCGTTGCGAATTGGTTGGCCATTTCGCATATTGGAGAGCTTCCTTGGTCAGAGGTCGAAATAACCGCCCTTTTATTCCATTTTGGACGCTCAGTTCTCGAAGTGGCCAGACCACTGTAGGTAAAATTTGAAATAATCCTCGACCTTTACCAGTAACACACATACATATGTTATGCATTGTACATCGCCACTTGAAAAATATCTATTCAGCAGAGTATTTCAATTCACACACCTTGCACTTTGATACAAAAAAATGTGTTCGACGTGAATTCTCGTAGTTTTCGCTTGGCAGAGAAGGAAAGTGCGAATTTGTTTCACATCGTATTTGATTTATGCGTTGGCAAAAAGAATTTGGAATTTCGTGATCTAGATTTTGCTCCAAGTTATTTACGCGATGACAGCGCCGAAACAAAATCAGTATAAATCGCAAAGACTGTTTTTAATTCGCTCCAATTCGCAGGAATGGGTTTTGTTGCGTACTCTGGAATTTGGTGGACTAGATTGCTCCAAGTCATTTACGTGACGATGTAGCACCAAAGCGAAATTCTCATTTCCAAATTAAGCATAATTCTCGAAAATCTGTTTTCAATTCGCGCCAATTGGAGGAGGCTATTTTGGCCGCGTAGCGAATTTATACGCTGACAAGGAGAACTTGGGATTTCAATGACTAGATTGCTCTAAGTTATTTACGCGGCGACAGAGTCATAACGAAATTCGCGTTCTCCAAATCGAGTATAATTCTCATCCCAGGCGAGGGCGTGCCCATCGTCGCCGACCCTGGGAGGCTGGGAGGATGAGTAATGTCGGCTAATATCATCCCCGGTTAAACCAACGTGAGCCGCTGGAAATTTCATGGCTGCTCGAGCACTACCCGCGCGAAATACACACTTTTATTCTGCGAAGTGCTAATCTCTGCCAGCTGTTTTCACGGGATTATGAGAGCCTTCCACTTACCACTGCAATGCGATCCCACGTGGAAGCTGCGTATATATCGCGCGCCATGGTCTTCCGAATTATGCGAGCTCTCCCGCGGTCGAATCAATTCCAGGCCAAACGAATTGCAACGACGTTGACGGGATCGGAACTAATTTGAACCATTCCTGCGTTATCACTACATTCCCGCGCCGTTCCCACATGAATGCTGCAACCTTCCATACAGGACTAATGTAAACGCCCGAAATTGTTTACGAAGTCAATGGAACTATTAGACTCGCCAAAGTAATTGAGCACGCGTTTGCCGAACTCCTGGTTCGCCACTCGCTTTAATGAGGATTAACTTCCACGCCAAATCTACTGATTTAATTTTCAAAAGCATTTCACGATCTGCTTTGTTACTAAATTTTCCACCGACCACTTTGCAACTAATTTAACTTAAAGTGCAACCAGTTATTCTACCAGTACTCTCGAATTTCTTAATTATGGGTGTTTTACAAACGATCCCGAAAGAAGGAGAATTTCTACCTTCCACAGAGCTCGCGTGACGCTTCTTAAAGTCCGAAAGAGATCGTATCCTCAAGTACCGGGGTTCATGGGTGATCCGTCCCGACTGATCTGTGTAATCACGTGATAGCGATTGGCCATTTGATCGCGGCGGTTCCAGCACGTCGTCGAAAGCAGTCGGCCGCGTCTATTCTCCTCTTCCTGATTGCTTAGGCCGAGCGGTGTTATCTCGGATGTAGCTGCGGAATCAGTTAAGGCGGGCGCGGGGTTGGCAAGCATCGATGAAATCCGTGGGATCGGGGATTCTGCGGAGGTTAGCCGGCTCTCAAGGCCGATAACCGTCGAATGGCGAGTACAGGGGGAATCGGACGATCCACAGGGAAGATATGCCGGGCCATTCGCTAAGGGGAAACTTCCGCACCTGGGTCTTCGTTACATGCATTATGGGAGCACGTAGCCGAGGAGTTTGGTTTGCGGGCAAATCCCACTGTATACGCGTCACGACGTTGCCCCAATGGGTTTTGCATGTTTGACCGCCGGCTATCCTCTCCTCTGGGCTGAGGATGAAGGCCTCTTCTACTGCAGAATGCAGTCGACCTTCCCTTGGCATTGCGCCTCGCGCTTGACTTTCATGTGTAGTGTCGGCATAATCCAAATATTAGTCAGGAGTATACCAAGTCTTAACAAAGTGGTCCGAGAAAAGCATAGCAATTACGCTTCTGGGTGGTTTTTAAAAGCTGAGGGTTGCAATGATGAAATGACGGAACTAGAGATCATAATGAAATTCATAATATAATATGGTTCAGCTTGTGTACTTTAACATATGTATACGGTAAGTTTTGCAACCGAAATTGGATTTATAAGGAAAAAATGGACAAATTTATTATTCTTTGACCTCTTTTTTAAGTGTTTGTTGCCCGAAAAATGCAGTTGGAGCGCGTGCGTGTGTTTCCACTTCGCGAAATGACTATTTATTCAGGAGCAGGGCGGTCATTGGGCGAGGGCGATGAATATAAGAGTAGGGAAGAGGCTACGTGGCGAAGGTTACGTCAGCGGGGCGTCTTATCGCGCTTTCAAACCGGCAGTGCGCAGTATCCGCCAGCCTTTTTATAGAGATCGCCCGAGAGCTGCAGCACAGCATACGTGAGCTTGCGACCTCGTAAACCGTTGACACGTTATTGCTCTCTTTCTTCCACACGTGCGATCTTCCATCGTCTCGCTCTCTCTCTCTCTTTCCTTCTTTCTAATGCTCGGCCTCTTTCGCGCCGGTTCTCCGCGCGGAATTGAGTTTCCGGCCGAGCGGAACCGTAAAAATATAAATCCGGGCATCCCCAGAATTATCGCGCATTCCTTCCGAGGATTGCGTCTGCTTTCGGCGCGCACATCGCGCCGCGTCGCATCGATATGTTTCGATGGGTATTTGCGTACGGTGTCTCGGATAAACAGTCGGTTTTTGAACATGTAGTTTGGGATAATTGAAGTCTCGTATTTGGGGAGTTTTTGGGATTAATTTGATTTTTTAAAGTTTTCCTTGCAGAGCTGCGTTTATGATAATTCGACAGTATTAGGAGTAAAAATAACATTTTTGAAAGTGTCGGTGTGCAATTTGTCGCTTTTGTAACGTTCGAACCGTATTTAGGAAAAATCTTCCGACTTTTCCGAATTATTAAAATCACAAAATCTTTGAACAAACATGTAAATCGCTGTATTTGTATAAGTGTATACATTTTACCCGTGGAAGGCGCGCGCGCGTCCCTCTGCCACACTAGATATACAGCATCTCCCTGGAAATCCGAGCGGGCGTCCCTGTCGGAAGCGTCGCGCCGTAATCGCTTTAGTTCCACCCGGGCTGAATTTATTCCGGCCCGGCATATTAATATTACTCGATTCGGCGCGAAGTAATACGCAATAATCATTTCACGCCTGCAGTGCGACATTCCGTTTTATCGTGGAACATTCGCCGCCATTGTATAAGTCTGTGTCCGCGTGAACCCCCCTCCCCCGCGCGTCACGTGACTGCGGCTTTCAAATCTGTGTACGTACACGTATAAATGTTCGCGGTGCCGACAGCCAATTTAATCGCCGGCGAGAGATTCGAAATGCGAGCGGGCTTTTTCTCGGTGTTCCGTTTTCATTATTTCCAGCAGTGCCCGCCCGTTAGTCAAAAGCGCGCTGCGCTCGCCATTAGGTGTTGGCGTGCGAGCGCTCGAAGGCGAAGTTCACTTTGCTCGGGTTACGAAAACAGATAGCGCGGAAATAAATACGTTTTTAGCCGGCACTCACCGTGCCAGTGAAACAATAAACCTGGGGGGATTTGTGCGCCGAATTTTTCGAATCGATCGCGATTTATTTGCCCGGCGAAATGAAGTGCAAAAAGGGGTGAATCATCGGGGCCGCTAGACGAGAGCCGTCTTGTAAATAAATATCCCGTTCTAATGAATATTCAATATTAGCACTCGAGCCGGTAAAAAGTGCGCCGACCATTAGTGATGTGCTCGAACGGTCCGTTTGCATCGACAATATTTTTTAAATAAAAGTGGGCGTCTTCGAATTCTAGATATTGTCCGAAATTTTGTATTCAGCCGATACAGTTTCGCGGTTATTTTTATATTAGTGCTCTATTTGTATTCACTTTTGCAGTCTGAGTCAAAATTAGCTTTTATATTAGTACTAAATAATGCAAGAGAAAAAAACTACCTGCGACGAGTATTTCAGTTTCAAGTATATCATTTTAATAATTGTACTAATTAATATATCGTCAAGGTGTTGTCTGATTTGAAACTTCACGTCTGTTTTATCTCACCCTCTGATAATATCTAGAATACACTTTGACTTGCGCAACACCAACTTGGGTGATGTGATTTCCATCATTTGATTTCCAAATGTCCCAAGTTGAGCGTTAAAAAATGTTGGTTTCTCGAGTAACTTTGGCTGGAGTGCTTGCGGGTGGAAACGGACGGCTGAAAAAGTGGGAGCATTTTTCACAGCCCGCCTTCGAGGGCGAGCGGCTGGGAATGCCCAGCAACGCTTTGAAGATTCAGTCATATAAAAGGATCACAAAACTTATCGAAAAACTTATAACTTGTCCAAAGTAAATTCGAAAAAAGAAGCATCAGAATTTTGCTGAATTAGATATTTTATTTAAAATTCCGAACTATTGCTACATATCGGGATCAGAAAAATGAACTCACATAACCGATATCGCAAACAATCGATTTTGGGGGTTCATTTTCCTGATCCCCATATATAGAATCATGTAGGCGCATTCGCGACATGTCATTTTTCACCAACAGAAACATCTAAAAATCTATTAACCCTTGTGCGAAAAATACCGGCTGAAATGACCTCTTCCAGCAGATGTCGCTTGGAGCTTGGGAGAAAAAATCCACGTCCTGCTGGCAATCAGTGTCCTCGAGCATGGCGTGTCGACAGTTATCGGGCGCTGTCGGGCGCGCTTTCAATTTTCAGTCTCGGCTCCCACAAATCCGGACACAGATAAATTTCGATTACCATGCCGATGTACTAGTTACTATCTCGCGTGAGGTGCGCCCTCTTCCACTCGGTCTCTCCATTCTCGAGCAGGCGAGGGCGAAGTTTATGGGCTTAGTATAGTCTGCGGCGCGGCGACCTATTAGACTTATAAATTTCCCGGTTTAATGAACAACTGATCCAGCAGTGTCGGCCGGAACTTGTCAACGAGGCGCTCTATCTCATAAACTGTCAGCTCGTTCGGCTAACAATTTCCGGTTACGATCGCCGAACGTTGTTCCTGTGGATGCACCAGTTCGGCTGTCAACGCTCGTTTAATACACGCTGTCTGCCTAACATGGGGAAATTTTAGGAGACTTGCAACCGAATCTTTCAATTCGTTCAAGTTATTTATGACTTTGGATTAAAGTTGTACTTTTCAATAAAGAATAAGCCAACTCCGAAATTCTCCATATTTCATTACATAGATACAGTCTATTAATTATTTCGCTAGTGGATCTAGTGCTAAAGCATTCAATTACGCGTTCGACATTTCATATCGAGAGTTTATCATCGGTTTACCCTTCTCGTAGGAGAAACATTTTAAAAGGATTAAATGAAGTCCGCAGCCGCACGTTGCCACAATTAAAGTGTCACGTGATAATCAACCGCACGCACGTTTCACATCATTATGGCAAACAATCGCTGCCGCCGCTCCCTCTCTGATTTATTATTCGTCATATCTCGGATTTATATTAGCGGGTGATACATGCCTCGACACGATTGTCAAATACCAGCGGAATGCACCGGTAAATGCTCGCACATATAATCATCGCCAATGCTTGTGAATTCTGCATAATATTCTACACAGCATCGTTGCCAAAATCAATTACGGCTTTCCAATATGTCGCTTTCGCTACCTAAATCAACGCCTTGATTAACACATATTCGCAAATGGTATGTAAACCTCTTTAAGTAATGCTTTTCAAAAATCTTTTCGGAACTCAATTCCAAGTTTTCCAACTTTTTCAAGGAGGTAGTGGGAAAATAGCTAATAAACAAAATTCGATGAGGATTTCGGGACAAAAGGAAGCTCAAATAACAAGTTCGAAAATAGCCATTGTCAGATACGACAATTTTGGAACACCCTGCGCAACCAAACAAGTAACAATGTTCTGTCACGTAGACTTTTATCCCATTATCGATCCCCAAACTCTGTCCTTTTTTTCGCCCGCCAACTAAAAACGTTAGAAATAATAAACTGCCATCATCGCGGGACTAAATTAAAAACTGGGAGCGCCGCCGGAGAGTCTGGTTATTTTTCGAGCGTCGACCGACGCGAGTGTTGAAATCAGCGGCAGATGGCTATTAAATTGGCTTCGCGGTAAATTAGAGGACATTTCTGGCCGCCGGTTATCAAGCGCTGCGTCTGCTCGGTGGGTTTGGCGAACACAAAATGTATAAGCGGCACAAGCGCGGAACGAGCCATCTCCCTGTCGGCTTATAATTAAAAAGTTAAATTGAAATTACTTTCGTAAACTGGTATCCCTCGCGACTAGTTTTCCCCTTTCCGTTAGTTTGTGCTTCGTCCAGACACAATAAAATATCATCTCCTTCCGCCCCCGTGCAACAACCCTTTCGACCCCGAACCAAGCATTAAATTGGAATTTCCGCTAATGCCGCTCGTTTACGCAAATCCCTGAGATCAGGAAAAGATGCAACCGTGAATGAAGCAGTTAAACTGCTAGGCTTTCGGTCCGACTTCGAACTTCATCATGAAAAACGAACCTCGCCCTTGTAAAATGGTATGGCGAATGCAAGTTGCTGGTAAAATGTAATTAAGTGGAGGTAAAGAATGTGGAAAATCTTGGAGGGTGAGCAGAGTTTAATTAGTATTGCTCGACCAATTAACTGCCCGATGTTAAAGCGAAGCAAGTCTAATAGACTTTTATTATACTTATTATTGAGTTTTTAAAGATTTTATTTGCTGTTCGTTCTAAATTCTACGGAACTGTGCGCCAGTTTTGATTCTTCAAACGCTTTTTACCGAATCAGAGAAAATCGAATTATTTATTTGCAAAGCCCAATGTTTGTCGCCCGAGAAACTGCGGAATTACTCAAAGTCCACTTGGCCCCTCCAATCAGTCGTCGCCTTCCAAAAAATCGGAGCAAGCACTTTAACGCGTCGTAGGGAGCCTTCTATCGAATTCCCGGCAGCAGCGATTTGCCCGCTTCGGGTTTGGCGAACGTGGACATTTAGTTGTCGGGGCGGTGTGACAGTCTCGAAAGTGTCGCAATCCGAGTCTCGCAGGGGGGGATGTGCGCCACGTAGGTTCGGATTAAAAGTCACGTATGCCGTAGATGCCACGTGCGGGGGGAGAAAACCTTTTCTCCAATTCCGGTTTCCACGGGTGAAGCGAGTTTCGCCGGAGGTGGCGGAGTCGAGCGATGTTGATCCACAGGCAGACAACGTCGCAACAATAGACTAATCTTGTACGTCAATATTTGCCGTACATTGGATTAAGGAGTTGGAGCTGCTACCCGAGCCAACGCCTAAACTAGGAATAAAGGCCATGGGAGTTGCGGTGGAGCTCATAAGACAGTGCTGCGACGCCCGGCGAGAAGAACTATCTCAACTCCGGTTAAACTAACCTATAAGCGTCGACTACGTCTATATTCAACCTCTAGTTTCTATTACGTTTCTAATATAGCAGAGTTTTAATAAGAATTTCTTTGCACTTGTCGTTATGCTTTTCCAATTAGTCAAATAATAGAATACCTAACCTAAACGCGGTTTAACCTAATAAACGTTCACTATACGCATACCCAATCTGCAAACTCCATCGCGTTTTAATACAATTACATCTTACATTCGACGTACCCAGATAAAGATTTCTTTGTATTAAATTAGTCCACAGTATCAAAGTTCAACTTTTTCAACTTCCCTTGGTTACAAACCGTGATCATGTACCAATATCAATCGAACGAGGAAATTGAATAAACATAGATGCACCATGCCAAAGATTTCGACCAATCGACATTCCTTTCACTCAAACAAAGAAGGAAAACATACCTCCGCAGCATCCCTGGGTTCCAATTTGCTCTGCGCGAGGAAAAACTGTCTGAGAGGTGAGGAATGCATCGTGGCCGTCATTAAAGCCGAAACGAAGATTTGAGGTTGGAAGAGTGGAGAAACAAGGGTGTCCGAGACGAATGGGGCGCTGGCGGGGAGACACTCGAGCGGTATTGCTTTGGTTTGCTTTACAATTCAAAGGAGGTCCGCGACACTTTTTAAGTATTCAGGATGCGTCAGGGCGCGCCGCGGCGGGTGACAGTAAGTGATGGTTTTCAGGAAGAGCCCTGCGAGAGGCGGAATAGGAAGCCAGCCGGAGGATCGCAGCCACCGCAGAACCACGTCACGCATACCCAGCCTCGTAATTGAAATCCACCCTTTCGAACTATCCAGATGTATTCTTCACGATAATCGTTCCCCTTTGTCGCTTTATCTCGGATCCTCCTCCTCCGGAATCTCTCTCAAGAACTCAATTCGCCAGTCACATCCCAACGGCGGCGCGCTCCGCTATCCTTTCACTTCGAGAGGCAAATCTCCATTTCGCCTCGGAACCTCGATGCGCTCAGGCAAATAATAAACTTGTACTTACGCCTGCCGATTCCCAAGCATCAAGCGCCATAGAAAAATGCGGGAATTATAACCCGATTGATATACTTGATCGCACATCTAGGAAATCTATTAAATCGTTGTACAGGATGATTCATTTGGTTTGGAGATTTGAAATCCGACGTCGAGTAGTTGAAAGCGTCAAGCGTCAACCGACTTCCGACCCAACTCAGCTCACAATGGTTTTCAGCCACACGAAAAATTAAACTTGAATGTTGTAACTAATTACGGCATTAAATTAAACTTATGATGGTGTCAATTGATTTTATATTGTATGCATAATGCATGTACATTTAATACTACAATGCTGATTGAGGCTCACCGTTGAATCAGCTGGCAATCGATGTTCCAAGAAGTCCAGCACGTAAAGCATCAGGGGGCAAAGCGCAATGATTGCTTTATTCTTTAGCGTAGGAACGTGGCCCTCAGAAGCGCAGGGCCGTCAAGTGCGGAAATCCGAAGCTCGGAAAACAAACGCGAACAACAGAGCAGGACGAGTGCTCGTTTGCGAAACAGTAAAAGCGTTAGCGCACTTACGCCAGTGTTATTGACGCCGGGTTGGCCGGAGGGAAAGAGTGTCGGCGGATAATTGTATTCCGTAGGCGCTGCCGGAGCCAATTGGCCCCCGGCGCTCCCGGCGAAAGCCACAAATATTGATGTCAAGCGCGCTAACAAGGATAACTGCAAAAACTCGAGTGGGTGCTTGGAACTCCCTTTCATGATTGCTCTTTGCGCGCCACTCGTAGCAAACATTGTCTGGCCGGATATCGCCCGTGTTGCCGGGGCTCGCTTTCGCGTACAAATGCCAAGCACAAATGCTCGCGGCGCTCTCCGCTCGCCGACGTCTACTCAATTCCCACGGAGACATTTCTCCCGGCGAATTTGGCCAATGGCAAGCGCGAGCGGGCGCTTCAGGCCGCCGAGACAAGCGTGAAATACGTCGGACTCGCATTCCTCGAGCGCGGCAAACGATAAAAATGTCGATACCTTTCCGGCAAGTCCGACGCGTAAGATGACACTGTCAGAAATTTAATCGCACCCAGGCGAATTGGCCGCGGAGACAAAATGAATTTCTTGATTCATAATCTTTTAGTGCTTGCAGTGGTATGTGAGAACGTCGTATTATAATAGTCGACTGTGAGTGTTGGACAGGGCGATTCACTGAATCACTACTGTTGAGTACACGCTAGTGCAATATTTATAAATTATCTAATAATTTGAATTGTACAGTAATATTTCCCCTAATCGTAAAATCGAAACTGGAATTACCAATTGAGCTTCCTTCCCGCGGAAGAATATAATAATTCACGAGTTCCTTCACCTTAAAAATTCTAAGAATATTTTCGTTTTGTTTTGAAGATCAAATTCCTTTCTCCACCCGTGTTTCTTTACATGACATCGAACGAATTGGAGAGTCACCGTACATACAACCGAACTGAGCTTAAGAATAGCACTCGAGGATAGAAGGTGTTTTCAGCGATACAGCACCTGGCCCCGATGGATCCCGTTCAATCCTCATCTTCGTGGAATCGGGATCTAATCCTTTTTCGATTCCGCCGCGATTCCTCCGCCGGCTCAACAAGTTTACAAGCAATCTCGGCACCTAGGAAAACTAACGGGCCATTCGGGAGGAGAAGGTAAGCCGCGGATGCGAGACTATCAGTTGGAGGCCTCGTGGGTCCTCTTATCAATGCTCCACATAAAGCACCGGGCGAAGATAGTATCGAGCTGTTGCCCTCGCCGTTCTCGGGAACCGCAGTAACACCGACGGCTTGACGTCTCCGAGAAAAGATGAAGATAAACAAGGGAAAAGTAATACAAATGCGGGCGAACGCGGGAGGTAAATGTGTAAAACTGTAAGAGTGGACATAGATGATGAGCGAACGTATCATCCAGTCGCGAACGAACTTACAATGAATCGGACCTTTTTCTTCCATCGGAAAGTAACCTTCTCATTCGGAATCGACCAAGTGGGGAAGGGAAAAAAGCTCGTCACATACTCAGCGATCGCCGTCAGCTCGGACTGAAGTGAATACCCGCAGCAAGAAAGAGCGTCAGGGAAAGTGGGGGGGGGGGGGGGGGGGGGGGGGCAGCAGTGGGGTCGGTTTGCTCGCACGCCCGACGGGAAGCAGTGTTGGAGCGTAATTGCATTTGCATTTTCACCGGAGCGCTCCGGCTAGCTTACTTACGGCTGCCAGAGTCGCCTCAGTCGCTCTATTGGTCGTCCTGCGAGAGTGGAGCGGCGCCACTGGTGCAGAGAGGGAAAAAAGGGGGGAAATGGCGAGCAGACGACGAAAGGAGATCGGCGAACACGGCCCGGCGAAATATTCGGACACGCCGAGACTAACTACTCTACGAAATTACTTGAAGAGGCCGAGCTCTCCTTGGCACTTCCGCCGGATGACGAGGTTAGAGCCCGTGCTTGGAATTTTCCCTTTCGTTCTCGGTCCGAGCAAGCCTCGCCTGCAGGCCGTGCGGCGCTGCCTGCCAAACACGTAACGAGCTTGGAGAAATCGTCACCGAGACAAGTGCATGTGCAGGGAACACAGCTTTCGGTACCCTTTTTGACGGCTTCGACAGATTGAACTCTATGTTTTGCTTTTCCTTCCTTTTATTTCGTCCTCGCGTGTTAACTTAAATGGATTATTCCTAATAACCGAAAAACGGCATATGATTCACAAAGGATCGAATTTTAATTCTAAAAATATGTAAAACAATGCAAAAATGGTTTAAATTGTAATTTGAGATACGATTTTTCTTCTGTTATATTCGTACAGTGCAAAATTAATGATCACTTATGCAATCATTTTAATTATACATAAAAGTTAGTAAACTCTCCATGCATTCTACCCATTATCTATAAGATTATATTGCATCTATACTGTATATAATAAAATACAGTAAAATAGTTTCTTCACCACCCTGCTCCCCAGTCGGAGTAAGTCGTGGTAAAGTAACGATGCCGCTGATTATTATACATGTACTATATTACTGTGTACATATCACTCGTAATTCAAAGGGAAGTGCATCATGCTGCACGTGCAAGCATTACTACAGTAGACGTTTGTACTATCAGGACCATCCAGAGCACCATAGGTCGCCCGCGCACACACCAGCTGGCACACCACTAATTTCAGCGGTGCAACCCGCCGGCTTTTGTGCCCGAGCAGCATTTCTTCGCAAAGCAATTGGAGTGCACGCCGAACGGCGTCGAGACTAGGTATACCCGGGCGGCACTTACTTGAGCAGCAAATGAAGTTTGTATTATGCAAGGGAGCCCTCTACGGCGTCGAACCGAGCGCCGACTGCTGCGCCGCCTAATGCTCTACCGCAAGCCACGTGCACTTGAAAATATCCTTTTTACGGAATGTGATTTCAGTATTACACCAACCTAATTACAATATGCACGCTTGCACTTAATAGCTGTGTTAATCCTCCCCACGTAACCAAATAATTAACAATACTTTTCATACTACTACCTTATTATAGCAAATTATAGGAAAAATTAATAGAATTTAATTATTTAAATATAGCAGACACTGCCGTCCTTTTGCCTTGTTTGCTAAAACAGCTGAGAATAATAAACTTGTATTATTTGTGAGGTTATGTCTTTCCTCTCTCATTCCCGACTTATTTTAAGCAGACTTTCCCAGCGTACAGCTTGCAAATATAATTAAGCAACACTTGGAATAATTTGCTACAATAAACTTCACTGTTGGGGCTAATTGGAGAAAATCAACGGGGCATCGAACAAACGCGTGAGGAATGCAGGAATGACGACGAGGCAATTGCAATTACGAAATGCATTCCGCGAAGGGCGTAAACACTCGCTCTACTTAGGAGAGTAGCAAAGATAGGTTTCGGAAATAGAGAGGCGGGCGAAGGTGAGCAGTGGCATTAGCAAAAATTAGCATACGCCTCTGCGTAGCGAGCGGACGGTGCAGCGGCGGTAAATTCGCCGGGAATGAGAATTATTTTCTTTAATCCAATTAGGGGGACGATAGAAGCTCACGGTGCGGGCTCTCGTAGCGTGGCAATCGGTCTTCATTAGCCCGGGGAACTTTTCCTCAAGCTTAGCTCGAATTAAGCTCGCATGCTCCTGCTAATCGCGCGATAACGAATTACCCCCGCCGCCGACCGGCAACGAGAACAGGAAACGCGCGTCGCTTCGGCGCACGAAAACAATGAAGCCGAAGGAGGAAGAGCTACGCCCCGGGCCTTCGATCTACCCGCCCGCTCCGGCACTAATCAACGAATAACCTGGGAGATAAAACCTATCCGGATCAATATTGGCTCTCAGTCGAGAGCAGCGGCGTCAATCTTTGCATAAAGTAAAATATTACAAAATTATGTAAAACGTTGCGAATACCAAACTACCGTCCAGAACAAAATCATATAATGGAAATTCATAAAAAGATTTGAAGTCTCCTTTGAAGAGTTTTTGTAAAAACGACTTTCTTCGAAGGTGACCTTAAGTACAATACAATGCAAAGAGTCATGATTTTTCGGCCAACCAAATTACTTTTATACATTCAATACTCTCTGCAATCTGTTATTATTAGCTTTCCTTAATTATCCGAGCCAAAGTCGAAAATGTTTATCAAAGCTGTACGTCTTTTACGACAGTTCGGATTCTATTGTCTCTTTCCTTAAGGAGTCGAAGCGATGCACGCAGCCCGCAAGTCTTGATTGTGTTGTATTGCAAGTGGTACGTGCGCCCCGCAAGCTGCAAAGGGAGACGCTCCGTCGAGTCTCGTAGGATTTCGAATGAGGGTTACGCCAAGTTAGTTTCAGATTCAGGATTACTTGGGCGAGTTCGACGCGCTGGTTCCTGACGCAGAGTCGGGCGCGTGCGAGTTGTTGTCGCCGCACATGCAGTTCCCGTTGAAGTGCTCTCAAAAGTTAATTGGAGTGAGGATCCATGCGGCTCATACTGGAAATCAGAATCTCAAGTGGCGCCGCGCCAGTTGCTTTCATGTTGTAATCCGAGACGCTCTTGTTACACGGTGTGAATGCGAGACGCGTAAAAGTCCGACAATTGCGAGGCTCCTATTGTTGGCGACAAGTTTCTTCCTTTGTTTGGCCAAGTTGTCGAAGGGAAAATCGTTCGATATTCTCCAACAGTTCCGTTTTCGATTGACTTCTTCTTGGAATAATTGTTTCCGGTATTGTTTTTTTCAATATTGAGAATAACAAAGGAAACAGTTTTTTCAATCATTTTTTTATTTGTTTCGATTCAATCAACGGAATCTCGTGAAGGATTTTTATCCGAACTTGTATAAACTCAGGTATGCCGAATCCTTGTGGCCTATCGCGACGAAGGTAGAGACGACAACTCTCTGGCTAAATCGGCAGTCGCATCGACATTTAATTTCCCGTGTCCCGGCGAAGCGTAAATTCGCCGGAGAAACGTCGAGAATGTTTCCCCATATATCTTGGACTCTGACAGAAAAGATAATCGTGGCAGTTCGAAGGCAACTTCGACGAGTGCCTTCTCCACTTCTTATTTCCAGAAATACAGCGGAAATAATGTAGAACGGCAGAACTACACTGGACAACTTACAAATACCTAACTTTTAATTCCACCATTTATATGAACAGTTCTCGATACAACGTTAATGTCCAAGAACATATGTGCATTTTAGAGCGAGTAAAAGCCAGAGCATTTTCGCGATTGACAAACATTTTTGAAACTGGAAGTGCGCGGGTATATTCGATTTGATGCAACTAAATAGCCAATTTACTGTCGCAAATGTAAATACGCTTCGCGTATATCGCAAAAGTGCGTCCGATTCACATTCGGATGTACATTTTTTTTAATAATTAACAGCGCTACCAGGTCGGCAAAGTTTTTACGATAAAAATAAAGCAACTCAAAAAAATGGCTTGTACTTTTATTTTAAACCGCCAACTTTCTGACAATTGTACGCAACAACAATACTCGGAAACTGATTGTTCCGTTCTTTACGCTACTTTGGCCATTTCCGATTCGAAATTGCACTTTGGTGCCGCATGGTTTAATATCCTCAACAAGTGAAATTCAAGCAACTGGTCTCGCGAGAGTTCGAGTTAAGATTGCAGAAGTAAAACCTCCGGCGAGCTGGGGAACAATTAAAGTTAAGGGATGAGGTCAGCGTTCTTACTGGCGCAGACAGATGACCCACTTTTTACTTGAACCGGCTCGCAGACGGCCGGAAAACTTGAGCGAAACTTCCGCGGTTTTCAAAAGGAAAATTGGCTCTCCGCACACAACATGTCGAATCAACTTACACTGAGAGTCATAATTGTCGATGCGCACACACCAAGGATGAAATGAAGTCGCACACGCAAATATTCAGATGAAAAGCGCCCGAATTTTTCATCGCTCATTACGTTGAAATACATTTAATATCGAATTTCCTGTAACTTTCTTTCGCTTTCCAATCCGCCACTTTTCCCCACGGAATGAAATAGGAGTTTCGGGAATTTATAATTAACGCCAGAGCTAATAAAAGCTTCAAACGTACATTGCAAGCTTTAACGTTTATTACATCGAGCGAACGAAACGTTAATATCTCTTTATAAGACGAGAAAGGCTGGCTTGTGAAATAAATTGTTTGTGAAGAAGTCGAATTTAATGATGCAGCTCCAAAGCCAATAATAAAACTCATCTTTCCGTCGGGAATAAATCATACCTTTAGGTTCAAAGCGGTTTTTCTTGGACTCTTTGTTGAATATCATTCCTGACGTGGCGTCCTGTGTATGTCCCGATTCCTTTCTATGAATCTGTTCCCCTGCTTCTATCAATTCTCGGTTGAATTCGATATGCGATTATTAAAACCAGCCCCGCATGACATACAAAATATGGTTAAGATGTTTTCCACAAAGAAAGTTCCTGCTTTATATTTGTCTATTTATTCAATATTATAATACCTTTTTCATTATTTCGCATCATACATATAAGCACTTGCTTATATAACGTCCACTTCAGATGTTCGCCAAAGGGAAAGCTAAAAATAAAAATGAAAGAGAGCGATGTCCATGAAATCAAAGTCAAAGAGGCACAGCTAATGATCTACCATTACGACTAGAGCACCATCCGCAAACATCCACCAAGTAACACCAGGAAGCAGAGATCGCCGAGCATCCCTTACCCATGACGCCATGTAATCTGATTAAATCCTCAAATGACGAGCAGGCTTTGCGGAGGATGGAGTGCCTGATGATACACGCGGAACGAGAACATTCCTGCCCGGAGGATAAGGTTCAGGGCGCACGTGGCCACTCTTACTTTTACACTCGGTCAGTGGAATATCGGAGCGGAGTATCTCTTGTTTCTAGGGGCGACCTTTTTCCCTGATGGACTCGTTACAAGGGTAACAGGGTGCCCTTTGAATCTCAACGAGCGAGCCGGCCGCCGGCTTCTTCAACTTCACGCTCCGCGAAATTGAAGGGAAGCTAATCCGACGAGTCGACGTCAGAGGGAAAACCGGATTACGCGAGAGTGGCCGCCCTGACATTCGATCTTCATTAGTTTCGCAGGGAATAAGTGAACGCGCCTCGGGTCAGTGGGAATGATGCATAAGTTGCGAAACAAGCATCCACTCTTTGATAAGAACCCCTTGGGGATACTTGAATCGCATGCATGTACAGGGTGTTTTAATTGGCTTTAATTATCACTGCTAGATACTGATGCCTGAATAAATAATAATATTATATTAATATTGGATATTGTGTCTCCAGGATAAACCAATTACCGTTGAATTACCACTACGAAATATGCTCTGTTGTATAAACAGTAATTATACATTTTCTAGTAGTTTCAATTAATCTAGTCAACCAATATCCTAATTCACTAACCAAAGTTAAGTGACTCACCGCGTAACTAGCTACAGGACTCCGCTGAACCGTGGCAAAGCTCAGCAATGTTTGCGGAGAGCGGTTTCTACTGAAATGACTGCATAGGTGCACAGTAGAAGGAAATGTGGCACTTAATGCGGAGATAAAGTACTGGCATGCCGTGGTTGGGTGGAGCATGAGAGGAGTATTGTGTCTGCGCCGGTGGGTTTCGCAATTCGCAATCACTTCTGATGCGCCGAGCGGGACGCATACACCTAACCTAAGCGAATGCGGATCGCTGCCGCTCTCCAGCGGCGCAAATTCTTTTCTCCGGGATTACAAGGAGTGCCGGCGGCCTCTCTCTGATCCGTCTGCGAATTAGACGGTGAAAGAGAGCCGGGGAGCAGTCGAAGATCAAAAGGAGAGGCTTGCCCTTAGCCTGCTCGGTGCGCCGCGCGTAATGAAGCCACTGTTTTCACACAGCGCCTTTCACTGCCATTCAGGGCCGCACACGTTACGCTGATCAGCGGCGCAGCAGCAGCGCCTTCTGCGGCAGCTGCGCCCGCAACTGCAACGCGCCAGGCGGTTTTTTGCCGGGCGGAACCGAGCGCAAAGGGAGCAAATTTGGTGGATCGCCCCTCGCCATGGCGAATTTCCATCGAAATTGCCCGACATTTGTGCTCTGGCATGTTCTAGATTTCGAATTCGTACTCTCAAAGCCCATCACCAACTACTGCTGGCCGAGGGCAAGCCCCTTTTTCAACGTCACTTGGAACTTGGCATGCTGCGCTACTTTGTTCGTGGATATTTCAGCTCGGTGTTAAATAATATTGGACTGGAAATTATCTTCATAATTGATTGATTGATTCATTGTTAAAACTCTGCTATGTAAAATATCGTTTATTTATTTGATCTGTCAGGCTTCTCTCTTCAAAGTTTATTGCTGTGAGTTAAAACTGTTGTTGTGCCTATGGATTAAATCATAGACTGATGGACCTGTTTTCTGAAAGGATGCAAATTTATTTAATAGTACTCTATTATATTTTTATCAATCAATAAGAGTATGTCCGCTCGAGCGATTTCCATCCGCTAAATTCTAAGCGTGTTTTCAGCGCAGCCCTCGAGCCACCTCCATCAGCGAGCGAAGGACGAAGATTGATAGTCGATCATTCTTTTAATTGCATTAATTCGATCCATTGTTTCCGCCGGCGGCATTAGCGTCGCTGGTGAGCCGGGCATTGTGCCCGCGAGCATCAATCATTTTATCATTATTTTGCAATCTACCCGCAGCGGTGCCGGCGCTTGCGGCCTCCAGCAGCGCCCACTGCCATTCGTCACGTTAATCGAAAGCACGTATTAATATCGAGCGGAGCGGCACTTGGCGCGCGCCAAGGACAAATTAACGCCAACTGTATCCCCGCAATCCGCTGAATCGGGCGATCGCGATTAACGGAATCGGCTCGCGCGCGCGCGCACTCCGCGTTATAACTTAATCGTGCGCATAGAGGAAAATGTGGGGCGTTTTGGCCCTCGGCGTTCATATGTATTGTTCGAAATGTTGGCTCGCAATCATTTCGTCGATTATACACGTCGAAATCAATCTGCATAACCTCTTTTTGATTCTACTTTCCCCCCTTGACTTTACATTCATAGATCTACCGAGCCCCAGGTGTAAAACAAGTCCGTAAAAGAAGAGGAAAAAAATGGAAAAATTTCGGGAATCCAGGAAACTCGTTCAACATGCCAGAGTAAGAATTAGTCAGGCAATCAGTCGAGTTGCAACGTCTCCCGTAAAAACTCCGCGGGCCCCATACCTGCGTCTCAATCGGGTTAGCAATTAGGCAGAGCTTAATGCGCGCCGATCCAGATAATCACTCGGGATTTCTAGCAGCTGGCTCAGCCGAAATCTCGAGGAGCAGAGCGTTGATTCTTGGTCCGCGTTCGATCGCTGTTACCGAGGCATCACGCCCGAGGAAAGCCAGGCGCGGTCCAATTACACTCAGACCTTAGGAAATCCACGCCCAGGGAGGTTGAACCGCGGCGACCCGGGCGAGTGCCGGCCAGGAAGAAGAACGAGCCGGAAAGAAAAGAGTAAGTGCAGATCGAAGGAGAGAAGGACGAGGCGAGTAAGTCAGAAATCCCGAGCGATATTCTTCTTCGGTGGTGGTTCAACCTTAAGCTACCGCATACAAGTAAAGCCACAAAAAATGGGGGTGAAATTTCGAAATTGAAGAAAAATTGTTAGATGCGCATTAAAGTATATAATTTGGATTAAATATACTGTAATATTCGTAATTTTGATATAGCGCCCTAATTTTTTATCTGAACGATCTAAACGATTCTTTTATTTAAAAAATAGGTGACCAGAACACTATGATAGCTTTTTTCGATACGCCGCTTATTTTTATTTTAATATAAACTGAATAATATATTTATATATTTAATATAAGCTGAAATTTCTCCCGAAACATAACGGGTGATTTTAAACAGCGATATTTTCAGCTAAAACGGAAATTTAAAAAATCGGCCTTTCTTCTCGATTCACTTGTATGCGATACCTTAAGACACGAGAGGAAGTGCCCGGGCGGGCGAAGGTGGTCCGCAGAGACAGACGAGTACCGAGAAACAGACAAGACGAGCAGAGAGCAAGGGAGGGAGAAAGAGGAAGGAAGTCCGTGGTCTCCGACGTAGCGAGAAATTACGTTTCCGCAGCCAGCACCGCAGGCATTCGGCTTGTCTCGGTGCGCTCGTCCCAGTGTTAACTTGGAAGCAGCCACCGGAATCCAGGTGGCCCCCAGTCCGCTCTCTAAACTACTCCCGGCCCCTTTTTTGGGGCAATCCTGAGCCACCTTCCCGATTCGATTTCGCCCACACGCGCTGCGATCCCTTTCTTACTCGTTCAGCAGAGCCCTCCACTGATTTCGCAAGCTACGCTCGCCCCAATTCTTTCCCCCTGGCTTAACCCTCTACCTTGTTCATTTTTATTCGGGAAGTTCCCCGTGCTGGGACACTGGGAATAACTTTGGCTATTTTGGATTTGCATTGCACTGTTCGTTTTTATTCGCCGAAATTGTACGTATTCAGGTCGAGTTAAGAATTGAGTTATAAGTTTCGTATTCATTTTTTTTATTTTGTTGGTTGATTTTGAAACAAAAGGTTCGTATTTTAATATTCTTCACTGATCACCAAGTACCGATCAAAACTCGATTAAATTAATCATTTACCAATTAAATGACAGTGGATGAGTCGCAAACATAATAAATACAGTAATAAACATAGCAATGCCAAAAATTCGTGCAGAAAATGCGTTTACTTCACACGTCCACTAAATAACATTAGAATCACTAAAACCAAGAATTCCAATAACGAAAAATCCCGGACAACTCGATCAAAAACTATTATACCCGAAAGAGTATTGTACTGGGCGCGATGCGAGTAGTTAATTATCGGCGCCCGCTAGGGGCGCGAGGTAGCTCGCGCAGGAGAAAACAGGAAGGGGTGAAATCCGATGAGGATCGGTGGAGTGGCGCACGCACTGGTAAACGTGCTAAACTGCTTTGATGAAGGAAGCCGTGCGCGCAACGACGAATATCGACGATGCTAATCGTTTCGCACACTGAATGGAGGGAGGTCGTTATTACGAGCCATCCAGCATGGCCGGACTCTGTCGCTTTTTCTCCCCGACTGGCCTCGTCATGCCTGCTAGCTTGAATCACTGCTCGACTCCGCTCGAATCATGCTATGAATAATAGTTACCCCTGTTCCTGCCTGTGTGTCTGTCTGCCTATGTGTGTGGGTAGGTGTGTGTGTGACCCGAGGCCGCGCCACTCTGAATTACAACGCGAGCGCGCAATTATTTGTCATGCTGCGCTATTCCTCTCGGGACTCGGCAGACTTCTCGGCCCATTGATTGTTTGTCCTCGTCAATGCGAGGCTTTGTTCGATCCCGCCGCCGATGAAAAAAATAGGTAAGGTGGGACGAATGTTGTTCATAGCTTTTCCCCATTTCTACACCGAGTGTCGTTCTTGTATAAATATTGAAAACCCCTGCATCGCTGAAGACTCGCATGAATATTAATAAATTGTTATTCAGAAATCAATCTGGTTAGTTTTAACTTCCAAAACAAATTCCCCAAAATCGAGTTAGGTTTTTCGTACTCGAAAACGGTGTTCGTCGAGATCAAATTTACAAGAGGAATAATTCTGACCTTAAAATGATAATAATAACAAGCAGGTAAATAAACAGGATTTTATTTGTTCTCCAATTAAAGCTCCCGAATAACAGAAATTGCAGCGTTGAGCTTAAGCAGTGCAGATGCGGATTGAATATTTTCATTTCGAATTTACAACAAGCAAAACCAACTGCCAGCAACGATATCCCATAATTCACCTGGCAATACCCACTGAATACAATTGAAAGTGTATTTATTCGCGGGGGAGCAGATCGGCGAAAACGCGTGGCATCGAAAGCTCGGTATTTCTTTCGGAGTGGTGGAAAATGCAACATCGTATTTTCCGCATTAATGGTATTTTATATCGTTCAAGCGCGCGCCGGCCGTGGAAATCCGCGAGTAAAACTTGGTAATGGAAATTAATGGAATACCGTGATGCAGCGGCAATACGGCCGAACCCCCCCCCCCCCCCCCTTGAACACGTTGGAGAAGTTAGAGGTTAGGGTTCTTTATAGTTATCCCCAGTTAAAAGCAGCTTAACCCCGGCGAACCTGCGGCTAATATCTAACTGGAGGGTGCCTTTCCGACGCCGTGCTTTTGATAGCAAATTGGAAATACATGTTTCGGGAGAATCCGGAAAATAATAAAGTCTCATATTCGGTGAATTATAAAATCTCATAACTTAATGACGTGAAACTTATGGACTGTACTTTTAACTCTGTTCACATTCTTTATTCATTATTCATTCATTATTCAGTGTGTTATTTATTGCTCTTGTTCATGTCGCAAAATCGCAGTGGCTTTTTTATTATTATTTATTCTAACTATTCAACAGTTTATTATTCTTTATTATTCTAGAATAATAGAATTGCACAAGAATCACAATTGTCTACGATGCTCGATATGTTTCCATTAATAATAGTAACCTAATGAAACACCGCGAAGCTGCTGGAACATGGTCGAACCCCTTCAACAAATTGGACAAGTTAGCGGTTGGAATTCGTTCCGCCAGCTAAGATAAAGCTTAACTTTAGCAAACGTGAGGCTAATATCGAGCTGGAGGGCGTGTTTCCGACGCGGTATTTTTGAGGAGTTCTCGCGCCTCCTGAATCTAAATTCCCGATCAGACGGTTTGAATTCCAGCAGGGTATAGAGTCCCTCTGAAGTATTACCCACTTCTGGCTCCTCGGGGATACCTACCTTTCTTCCGATTGAATTTAACCTCGATTCTTACTGTAAGAACCGCCCGCCGCGAACCTCCCCACGTGATTGTGTGGGAATGGCCTTATCGTTGAATTTAATCGATCTTACTCTCATGTATTTCTAATAAGTCTTCATAACTCGGCCCTGAATATTTTCTCATTTAAATATCACTCATTATTTAGGCAATTTTGCAATCGATCATACTCGAATCTATTTTCAGTCTTCTTACCTCGGTTTTAAACATTTTAACGTATAAATATATTTTATAAATATCCTCCTTAAATTTAAATGAATTCAATATTATGTTGCTATACAAAAAGAATCTGACCAAGTATGACTAGTTGAACCATGGATACTTTGTGCCACTTTCTTCCCCACTTCACTCAACCGAATTTTACGCGCACTTGCTCCTGCAGTTGACGCGTAAGCTAAACATACTTCCTACTGGATGGTCGACTCATTCGGGTTCTCGTAATTGGTTCAATGTACTAGAAAATCAACGTTTCAATTAGCATGTTAGCTTGCGCACTTGCCTGCTGGACCACAAGCAAATCGCTGTAAAATGAATACAGTCCATTAAGATAATTGTATCAACTATAGAAATACCTTAATTCTCTTGCACAGACGCAACTGTTTTGTCACAAATTTATTCCGAGAACTTTTCGAAGCAATTCGGTTTTATTCGACATTTTAGGAGTTGCAATGTTTTTTTAACTGTTCTATAAAACTCGTCCACAAACATTTCCACTGCCATTGCCGCGCGTACGAACTGCCAAGAACAACAGGGATCAGAAGTCCAAAACAATTCCCTTTCCCGCGAGCAATTGTCGTCGGGATCGGAAGGATTCCGCGGACCATAGTATTTATCGATTGTTCGGCGCGAGAGTGCGCAGGGCATGGAGCCGGTCTCCTTGCAAGGGACAATGATTATCTGCGCGTTAGAGCCTTGTAAAGCGAGGGAGAAGCAGTGCGAGCGTTGTCCTCGGTAATTGGGGGCGAAGGGAATTCACCCTCTCCGGCGCGGGAAATGAGTTTCATCGAACGGAGGGAAACTTTCGACGATGATCATCATCCTTCGCACAGCCGGGTCGAGAAAGTTTCGACCCTCGGCTGGGCCTGCGAAGCACACCATGTGCACGGGGGGAGAACCTGTACGAGACAACCAGCCGAAAGCGGGGGCTTGTACGACTAGACGCTCGAGGAATTGATCAGTGGAACGGTCTTTAACCACATTAATCTGTTCTGATCGACAGAGATTTAGTGCGCACGTGCTCAACTCCCACAGTGGCAAAGTGCCATTATTTATTCCGCGTCTTTTCTGCAATTTGCATTTTACATGAATAGAGTCCCGATTTTTATGCAAATGTAGCATTTTATTGGTACGTCGTGCATTTCGATTGGCGGGCGGAACAAAAGTATCGAGTGTTTTGTTAATACGAATAACAATGTAGGTTTACATTTGGAAATCGTGTGGTTTTAATTGTTAGATTAAAAAGCAAAACAAATAGCGATCGATAAGAAAAATAAAATCTCTTATTACGGCAAAAACAGCACATATCGGACAAGTTAATCGCACGAAGAGAGAAATTCGGTGTCCTCCGCGGCGAATCATCCGAGACGGAGAGGCGCTCGTTCCAACTGTCACTTTTTCTCGGGCAGCTTTTTGTTCGAATGCGCGCAGCTCCGTAAGCGTTAGCGGGCGATGCATTAAGCTGCCCGGCTGGATATGCAAAGTAAAAATAGCGCGCTACTCACTCAAACACCTCTCCATTATTTATGAGGCTCGGCCCCCGGCAACGCGCGTATCTATGTATGTACATATTTTCGCCCCCCGGAAATTCATGTAAACGAATTTCTTAATACTTTTATGTAAATACGATCGGCGCCCCTCCACCCTTGTCCCCGACGCTTACCGCATGTTGTTGGATAAACAGTCAATTCCTCATGGCCAACTGGCCACTGACAGTTGCGAGATACTTACCAGTCAATATTATGTATGGCTTGTCACGGAGGTTTCGCGCGTGCCATAATCGGTACAGTGACAACTGTCTTTTTACATTCATTGGTTTCATCTCGTACCAGTTTCATCGCAGGATCCTTTTTGTATAAGGTCGTAGTAACAACCATTCATATTTTAGTAACTTTATGAACAACTGTTTCAAGTTGCTTGAGTCACTTGACTTTAAGTAGTAACATTCGAACAAATTAATAAATTTGAGAATTCTTATGCCCCATTATTGTCTATTATGTAAATAATTAGTCAAGTCCTCGACTTTTTTTGTAAAATGACAAGTACAATCATTCGACAATAAAAAGAATTAATCATTCAGTCAGGCAAATGCATTAAAGTTACTCCAAACACGTATGTATATGAAATTACATCCAAACAATGCGGTGAGTAGTACAAACTGACGCCACACGTATATTAAGTGCCGTATTACAAAGTTATTTAGTGCCCAGGCATTATTTACGAACTGCCGCTCGTAATTCGCATTGACAGCGGCTGCGCACTCCGCGAGTCGCCGCGGCCAACGAAATTAGTTTTATTCAATTAGCGACTGGTATTTAGCTACCATTAACATCCGCTTCCGGGCGAGGGCTGTAAATGCAATTTGTTGCTTATCAACGTTACAGGCCGGCTCGCGCATATCCGCTCGCCACGGAAGATCCAAAGATAGGGAATCCAATTACAAGCCGCGCTAATATCCGCGGTCGGTTTACACGACTGCTGTTCAAGTCTGAGTTCATAATTGCGGAGCGCTCGCTCAGAGAGAATAGGGATTTGCCGGGGCAAATCCCCTTTCGCGCATTTTGTTGGGTTTTTCGCTAAAGGCGTTTGCGAAATGACGCGTCCCACGTTTGCTTTTGAGGGCGCCAATTGTGTTTCAGCAGCTGCGCTGCGAACAGTTGGTACCGCCGTCGCTCGTTTGCATTTGTGTGATAGTGGCGCGAGCTTTTTCGACCAAACATATTCCAAACACGATTGCACGCTATCATTGGTCGAGCCAGAGTGAATATCAGGTTAATGCTCGGGGCTGCGTTGAATTCGGCAGAGTCGAGTGTGAAAAGTGTTTGGGTATTGGTGAAAACTGGTTTTCTCGAATTTCTAATCTCAGCTGCAAGTTTTTGGAGCTTTTTGATTTTCGCTGCTAATATTGGCGCTGATTAAAGAACCAGTCGATTCCGTTATGTTGTTTTTATGACGACTGAGTGGAAGCTTTCGCGTTAGTTTTTCTCGTGTATCGGGATTGAGGGAGAATGTTGTCCGGGTTTTGCGGCGATTTTCGATGAGAAGTAGGAACTTTTTCGAGAAACACGGAATACGAAGGAAAGAAGTGCGAGGCTGTTTCTGCAGTGAAGACGGAGTTCTGAAGTTTTAGCAGAGTTTTGTTTCCCTCCAACAATTCTGTGAGGAATTTTCCACGTCTGGTGGGATTTCCGCTCTTGTTCTACTTAGAACATGTAATGCGATATGTACTTGAGTCTTGAGCACAGTAGGACGAAGATGGCGAAAATGAAACTATCCGATCAGACTGACATTTGTATAGTTATTAAAAAGCAGGACTTTTCAAATGTCTAACTAATTTATTTCTCTAGTGTTTGAGTAACCAAAAATAATGACGACCGATTAAAAACGACCTCGTCTAATTCCCTTCGTAAGACAGGAAGAGGGAAGAACAGTCCGCCAAGAGGCAACGCCCCTCCAGCTACATTTATCGCCGGCGGCTACGAAAATCCGAGGGAACATTCGTGTTAAGCCGAGGCTAATTACAATCCGGCCTCTCATCAGCGAATGATCCTTCAGGCAAGCAGGTGCGTGCTCATCCGCGCGCGAGTATCGCCAGCGCATTGTCTCCTTTCTTCGTGCGCTGCAGCACAGAAAACACGATCCGCGTCCATTCAGATGGCACAACTGCTTTCAATTAGGTCTTGATGACATGTAATTGTATTTCGAGTGCCGCGCCAAGCACCCATTGAAACCCGTTTGCCGTCGCAGCACTCGCCCTCGGCCCAAGAATAAGCTTTTGAGTGCCGACATTGTCCCGGCTGACTAGTTTGACGCTCGCGGATTCCTGCGATTTGTTTATGCTCTTCAGCCACTTGACACGTCGCTGTTGAAAATAGACGATAATGGAAGTAACTCGCGCATCCTTCGCGTGTCCTATTTAATTAATTTTATTAAAGTTGATAATTAGTTGATAGAAATCTATCTAGTTAATTGTGATAAACGAAGGATTCCACAGTCGACTCTTTTACACTTTCACAGGTAAGGTGTTCCAATACAAATACACGGTTTAATTATTTAATCAATTCATAATTTATTTTAAAATTGCTAAGATCAATGTGTTGCTACGAAAGTTTAAAATAAAAGTATTAGCTACTTTAAAATAAACGATGGGGTTCGTTAAACGATTAAAACGCGTGTGTTGAAAGTTTGAGAATGGTTTGAGTTACATTATCGCAGGTGTGGAAGTTGAGACTAAGATTATGGAGGAACTCAGAAATCCATAGTCGCAAATAGACTCAACGTTACAGGTCACGTCTGCTGTGCTGCAAAATGGTATCATAAAGGAGCCAACGCGTTCCTATTCATCTTGAGGTTAGGAGGACGTCAGTATTCAACGGGCCGCGATAAGTGATCCACTTGCGGTAGTTTGCTGTGATGGTCACTATAACCATGTATTTCTAACACCCTTAGCAGCGTGCAAGGGAGGGTAAACTTTGTCCATAACGATTTTCTGGTCGGCTACGGGTTTACAACAATTCTACTAATCTTGGAATCGTTAAATTAAATTTAAAGTATTTAATAATACTTTTCTATGCTTTTTTATATTTTTCAGTCTGGATTTTGTATGCATCGTAGATTCGCTGTCGATAATTATCGAAATCTGTAGTTGTATGTTGTAACTCTAACATATTTTCAAAACAACAAGACAGCTGAAAAAGTTTTGATAAAAGCTTTGATTTCTCCATGGAGTATAATTAGAGTGCAAGGTTTAATTTCGCCGGGGAAATATAATAAAGTACGAGACAAAGAGGGCTCACGGAAATGGGGGAATTTCGATGGAAAATAAATGTTTTCCCAGACCGCGATAAGCTGCACTGGCCAAAGGCAGAGCGGATTGTTGCCATAAACTATAGTTCCGCTTCGTTATCTTTACTCATCCGCTGCGCCGTTTTCCAAAAAAATCCCGTGGGGGAGAAAGAGCAGAGGCCGATTGATTTTACTTCTCGCAAACATCTGCTAAAGTTCGGCAGCTGGTAATCGACGAGTAATCAAACCCGCCCATCCGTCGATCAAAACCGGGAATATTTTTCCCATGTTCCGAGAACGAACGCTTTCAACGCCGAGAGCGTTTTTGTGCGGTTGAACAATGTTAGAAAATAGAAAGCGTACTGATAGGCCTTCAAATTTACTTCTGTCATAGAAAGAGAATAGGAGAATCATTTGCATCGATCATTCTGGTCCACCCCATTTTTAATTGTCTATAAAACCACCCCAAATAAATGAACAATCGTACGAATTCCGTAAACTCGCTTGACAAACTATATTCCCTCTAATCCCATTGAGATGTATTACGAGTTCAATAAACCCAGGTTGCAAATGAGCTCGAGGCACGCAATGAAAGACATTACGTGCTGCAGGTGGCATTCGCATGAGAGAAGCGTCGGGCGCGCTAGCGTGCAATTCGCATAGAGCAGCGACGAGGAGTAGTAAAAGGAGGAGGAAGATGAGACGAAGAAGACTGGGAAGATGCCAGAGAATAAAAATTTTCCCGTCGCGCGGCTCGACGAGCGTTCTTTCAGCTCATTTTCAGGACACTTCAGGCCGAGTCCGAAGAAAAAGGAAAAGCTCCGGCGGAGCAGTCTTCGCGAGAGAGTCGGACGTCGTCGTCGCGTCCTTTTTACCTCTCCGTATCGCTGCACTAGCAGGGGCTGCGTCGCAGCCGACGCCCGGCGTCGCCTCTATGCATGCCAGCAGGAAGTGTTACCCGCGAAACGTGGAAGAACGTTAATTACAACTCGTTACGCTCTTCACACTCTCGTGGCTCCCGTGAATTATGGTTTACGCGAGCGACGGTAATTTCCACCGCTCGCTCGCACCCTCACCGTCGACTTGACCCCGAGCATTGCCAACTTCGCTCTTGCAACAGCCACGATACACAGCTACCGACGCTCGTCTAGCCGGCTCTCGACAGTCTGTCTCGTTTCCGCTTTTCAACGAAAACCTTGCGAGGGTGCTACTGCCCGGTTCGATGAGATTCTTTTGCAAATCTCTGCTCCCTCGAAATACAGTTGCTCTTGCAAGCTCTCGGACCCCTGATTTATTGCGATTCATGTTACTTAAGTTATTGGAATACAATTAAATTAAATTGTTAAATTATTAGTTTTATTTTTCCCGCGGGTCAACAATGTTGTTCTTAACTCAGAGCGTCAGAAAGAATTGATTGATTGATTGTTTTTATTAACGTCGACTCCCCGCAGGGTTTGCGACGGGTATGGAATGAATACCTCCTGTATTCACATACCGACCCGGTATGAGCTTCCATAAAGCAGGGGGGAACCAAATTTATTCTCATACTGGGAAGCCCTACCAATTTTGAAGGTGGATTCCGAACCACCCCCCGCGCAGTGCGTGAACGTACCGAAAATCGGCGATGACAGGTGTTGGGATCGAACCTGGGTCCCGCTAATTGCAAGTCGGACACTTATCCCCCTGAGCCACTGCGGGTGTGTCACAAAGAATATTCGTTTTTTCCTTTAGACATTTCAAGTCTAAAAGACAAGACAGTCAGCGAACTAAAAGTTTCGGTATGGAAGAGCAGGAAGCAAGCTTTAAGACTATTACCCGCGTACTCTATGGGAGCAAGTATAGTACGTCAACCTAGTACACTACTTGTCTCAGCAACCCGTGTTTGAAAACATCTCATCAGCTTTCCAGGAGCGCGCCAGTATGTTTTACCACGCACATTTCCTTGCTGCGCGCGGTTTACCGGAGCAAATCCCCTGCGATGCTGAAGTACCTACAGGTTTTGCAAGGGTGGATCTTTGGCGATGCTCACAGCCACGGGCAGCGAGATTTTGCGCGTCGTTTTCCTGTAAATATTGTAGGAGACGCCAGGGAAACAACTCCCTAAAAGGCAAGAGCCACAGGCGTATCAACTATTCGCATGAATTTATTATACAATTAATTCTTAATCCTTTTGTATCCATGACTGGGCAGAATTTACTTTGCCACAGCCGTCGTTTGTATTAGTGTTACTTTTGCAGGCATTCTTTCTTTTAATAGATTTTCTTGGGATTTATTCCCTTTTACCAAAGACAGACTGAATATTTATGAATTGCTAATGTATAGTATTTTTGCAATTGTAAAGTATAAAACAATCTGAAATATGTCCGCGGACAAAAGTGCCATTTCATTCTCCTCTTAATTCCCATTGGCTGGAAGCAGTGTTCGCGCGGATATCGGGGAAAAGGCGTGCGACGTCGAAGGAGGGTGAAGCGAGCGGCAGAGTTGTTTTGATGCGATTTTATGGCCGCTAACGGGTATTGAATTGTCAAACGACGTTTCGACCGCGGAAAACAAAGGCTTAGACACGCGCACAACAGGAAGGAAGGAAGGCAAGGGGAGGGAGAAAAGGATCGAGTCACGGAAACTAGCCTAGTGTTTTGTCAAAGGAAACCAAGCGTACCACTTCCGAGGCCTGCTGCACCGGCGCACGATCGGTCACAACAGCGGGCCACAGTGAAAACTAAAAATACACAATGGCACCAAGTCCACGAGGGATCTCCTACGCAGGGTGAATCACTTGCCTTTGAACCACCTCTGATTTATTGGTAAGTACGAAACCATGCGGTGAAATATTTCTCTTACCTATTTATTTGCCTTTATCTTAGACATTTACGTATAAATTATTAACAGAAATGTGAAAGGGACATTATAATGTTATGACTCTGAAATTCTTCACATTTAACTTGAGTAAATAGAACGAAAAAGTCATAACTCTTGAACGACTGAAAATACAACATTCATTAATTAATCCTTTAAGCTATGATTTTGTCAAAAATCAAAGTGAAAGTTTTGTATTGATCGAGAACCGCATTGGATATTGATACAACTTTTATAAATAAAGTACAATGTAAAAAAAGTCCTGATTGGACTATAGAATTTCAAATTCCGCCGCGCAGCCCTGAGTTCTTAATCGGATGCTCGAGCTCGGAGAATTTATACGGCAATCAGGGTCTAATGCAGTGCATTTCCTTCGCGATTGCCCGATAGACAAATATCGCAATTCCTCTTAGCGGCGGTAAGCTCCGCAGACTTTAAGCTATTTGAATATAGCGGCCGAAGGAGATCATTTACAACAGAAGTAGAGAACTACCGAGCGAGATGGAAGTGGTTGGCGAGCATTGTGCGATGCATGCCAATATCAATCAATTTAAGACCACGGAAATACTAGGCTGACCCTGATCGATGCCCAGGGAAGCTTCCTGGCAGAGCAGCGCGTGGTAAGTGTAGCATTTATTTCTCCCCTGCGCGAGATTTATTTGCCGCCGGCGGAATTTATCTTCCAGCAAGCTTTTTGCAATGCAATAAAGCGCGTCCGCGGCGAAGCGCTTGCGCAGTTCGGGCGTGAAATCCGCCCAGAATTATGTATAATCCCAAGAGGCAAAATTTAGATTTCCACGGGATATTCCCCGCAACTGACGCACCAACCAACATTTCGTCACCCTCCCATGTCCCGGGATAATAGTTTACCGCGCCGCTTTTCTCCCATCAAGGGAAATTGTTGCTCTTTAGATGCGCTGGAATAACTGTATTAATATCGCTCTGTTTTCTTTTGTTCGGTGTTTATGTCTGCTGTAGTTTTAGCCTTGGATGCGGCGAGATTATAGTCCCCTGAAATGAAAATTTGAATGCTCGGATGTTAGAGTACTGTTGTTGTATTATTTCTTATTATTTTATGTTACTTATTCATATTGATTTAAGAAATCTTCCCTGTTATTAACAAAAGTGACTTTAATCGAAATAATTCGAAATTAATTAATGCTGTTTGGGATCGAATACTGTGAAGCATGAATCGTTTGGAAATCTTTTTTGTTCTATAATGGAATGATTGCATATGGAAGGGGGTAAGATGACCCTCCGCGCACTATGAATAACTGAAAATGTCTGCTAGGCGCCTTATCGTGTTTCCCGTGTATGGTAGCGAGTCAGAGCATCAGATGATGCGAAGGCTCATTGTGGATTATGTCTGCTTCACCTGAGAGCTATTTCAAAACTCGAGCTCCACTGCTGGTGAGGACAATCACCTGAGTGCAGTAGAATATCCGATGGCGATTGTTCTCCTAGTCGCAATCCTTCATCAAATTAGTTCCGCGTGTGCGATATTTGGAATCAGTGTACATCACTTAAATCAGTAGCCTACTTCGATGACTGAATTCGCGTTTGACATTAATAAGGTTGTTCTTACAAGAATTCTCTAAAGGGGACCTCAAATGTTATCGATTACCATTGTATCATTTATTCTCGACAATAATTTGTTAGTTTCACCATTGCAATAGTTAATTTAAAGCATATTTTTTAAAAATGCATTTTTGACCCATATGTATATATTTTTATATTAGCATGGGTACATAAAATAACACACATGGGGCGTTTGTTATTGGATTGTAAGCACACACGCAGCAAATTGCGATTAAACTCCCCTTTATGGGCAAGGCGACGCAGATTGATACATCTGCTCTCACTCAAGGGGGCTCATCGATCATGAACATATATCCCTCCTAAACGCTTTCCTCCTGCCGGACACTTTACAGTTGCCGATCCCCAAGACTGAGATCGACAAGATACAGCTTTGAGAAGCGTCGCCGTCGTCGCGAATAATCCCGAGAATTTAATTCCACCATTCATTAACATGGATACCAAGCAGGCGTCAAAGGGTAAGCTCCAATTAAAGGGGCTTACCAGGAACTACGCCCCGAGATGTTATTTCCAAAACGTGTTGAGCTCCACTAACGGAGAGCGGTGGTAAACGCGTGCTGATCGCTCACTTCACTGCGGATAAACCACAGAGGATTTCCACGAAGGAAAGCAATATAATAATGGAAAATACGATAGAGTTTTTACCGAAGTCAGATGCAATATTTAACATAGTTTTTTAAAGAGACTTTGCACGTGGGTTAATTGTAGAATTGATTTATTAAAATGGATCTTCGCGATAATTCGCTTCTTTGTAGATGGGCCATTTTGCTGCGATCTCTACTACCAATTAAACGCCAGCAGAAAGACGTCCAACCTTGTCAATCATCCTCCACGGCATGCACAGTCCTCAAAGCATGCAGCTTTGTACGTGGAACCATATTGATTCACTCTGTGGGCCGATAAACCAACCAAATCAAGATACCAAACCATGTACACGTTCTAACCACTGCGGATCCACAATCCAAGTAGCGGTAAGCTTTTCGAACGCAAACTGTCAAATGCAGACACTTTCAACTTGTTCGACCTCCATTTACCGAGTTGAAAGGAAAAGTACAATAAAGAGGAAACCAATTCTACTTGGGGGCTCTAAATTATTAGCGGTAGGTTTCTCCAACTTTGGACGTTCCTTTCGGAATATATTTTTCGTGCGGACTTTGAAGTTCCGCCCTGCTTGCATCGATACATTTTCCTGCTTTGAGTTGCGCGCCCATTCACGCACACATACAAACTCGGCCGTATTTCCGAAACGCAGCACAGAGCTGGCGCCGCGGTCTTAAAAGAGATCGAAGGCAACCGCGCTTCTCGGGAACCGATACACCGGCTGATATTGATTTCCAATGTTAGCAAACAAGACTGATATTCTCGGAAAATGCGGTAAACTGTGTTCCACCCAATTTTCGTGAGAAAGATAAACTTACGGCAGTTATTTGGTGTACTGGTAACGATCGAAAAATCAAAACTACCCAATATTTCTTTTAAAATCACCGAAATACTAAAATTAAGTATTTGCGGTTTCCTCTTGTTAACTCAAAAAAACATTAAAATGTAAAAATTCCACTTGTCAATTACAACCGAAATTACTGTTTCTGATTGAAGTTATTGCGTATCAGTTAGAATAATTAATTATTAATCGACCTTGAAGAAGTACAAACTGTTAATCCCCATAATTGTTACAGCCTGTCGAGCAACCGGCAAGAAAATTGAATTGGACAACTGTGAAGCGACGGACTACTAATCAATCAATGGTCGAGAGTTACGTGCTCCGAGGTACCCGGCAGGTACATTCTTGAACGAGCATCTACTTTCCGAAGCTCGCAATATCCCGCGGACGATTGTCAATTACTCGGTGCGCCGTTCTCGATATTCACGCAATTAGAGCGGCATTCCAGCACTACACTTGGCCCTGATGCGCCCGGGGAATTCGGCAACCAATCGCCGGGGCCAACTTCCCCGCCACTCTGCCACACTCTACGACACTCTGCAAATTGGCCGAGAGAGCGAAGCCGATGAGAGAGGAGCTGCGGGGAAGGAGCGTCCAAGCAAAGGGACAATTTCGTGTTTCGGACCCATTGTATTACCAATTAGAATGTCGATGGGCCGAAACGCTGGAAGAGGCCAATCACACTAGCCGGCTGACGATTATGGAGGAGAGCACGGCCACGATGGCACACCAATTATGGATAGTTGCTTCGCCGATAAACAAGCACCAACGCCCTACGTGGACATTAGCGGTCGTCAAAGTATTAGTACTCATCGTAACAGCCAATGCTGCGGTTCTATTGGCTGGATCTTCCTACACAAACACTCCCAGGTGTGCTTCGAAAACAATTGCGGCCTGAAATCCGTTTCCGTTTATTTGGATTATCATTTTATCTTGAACTGTAAATGGAAGTCGTTCTTGCGAATAATAATTATCAGCTGCAGTTGTAATGTGATTCGGCTTTACTAAAATAGAATTGTATCTGTTACTTTACTCCAATGATAATTGCCTCCCTTGTTACTGGACAATATGCCAATGAACAATAATTGATATTACTGCATTGCATATGATCAAACGTATCGTGATTGGAAAAGCAACAATTAATTTAATGCACTCCTGAGTGAACGTCTATTGAATTATACCCCGCGTTTATGCTACGGTGGATGAGTAGGGAAAGAATATTATTGAATTAAGTATAACTCAATGCTAAAAAGTGTATTATATTCTACACTTTTTACCAATTCTTTCTGGAGCAAATATTCATCAAAACAAACCAAGGGCGAGAAACCCCAGAGATATTATCGATGAAAGGTATCAAGACCGATTATTACGCACTCTTTTTCCAACATTTTTATTTCTCTTTATAACGACGTGTCAGTTTCCCGCCATAACAAATTCGCCCACCCTAATATCTTAGGGCGCGCAGGGTGGATGATTAATATCCGCGAATAAAAAGGGCGCTCAGCTTCCTTGCGCGAGCATTCCTTAAAACGCGCTGGGTCTCACGGCGAGAATATCTCCGGGAAAATCATTTATCAGGGAGCTGTCGGGGAAAAAGACAAAAGTGGTGGAAATAAATTGGGTGGGGGGAGGAAGGGTTGGTGGACCGTTCGAAAGAATGGCAGGCGCCGACGCACAGTGAAACGAAACGATTGTTGCTTGGACATCATCACGAATCATAACAATGCGAGGGGAGCGTGAAAAGGGCCACTGAATGGATAAGCTTGTGAAAATATTTCTACACGATTTCCAATGTATTTCATGAAAGTGAAGTCAGTGGGAATTATGAATACCATCAATTAAGCTGTAAGATTAATTCCAGACTTAAATGATAGCTTTGAAGGTTGAGTTCAATGGCCGACTCTTCGCCGATTTAGTCCGATTGTGCGACGGCAGTGTCGATGAGCGACCAAATATTCCCGGGGTTTTCACTCGAGATAGCCGAATTAATGTTTGAACTCGCGCCGAGCGCGCCGCAGCTTCCGTTTTACGCTTTGCGTTTTAAGGCCGGCTTTCCAGGCTCTCGCGTGTTCACCGGCGACAAAGGATTGTGGATCGCACGTTCTTCTGTTGCAGCCGCGCTTTCAATTACCCAGCAAATCCCGGCGACGTCCGTTTAATTTCTCCGCTCTCCGCCGCCGTCTCTCTTCCTCTCCTCGCTTCCACGCAGCCACCGGCGACGCTCTATCATTCCGCCGATATTTCCCCGATTTCTTCCCGTAGACCTAACACGCCCCCGATGCTTTCCATTTCCTCTGGCGCTGCGACGGGAAATGCGCCGAGTGAACTTTAATATTCCACGCTGGCTCTATTTTTTTTCTCTTTTTCAGATATTTTTTGTTTAAGTTCAGTGGATACTGTTATTGCAAATAAATAATTTACTGCACTAAGAGTTTTTCTTTTTTAAATGTTTAATCTTCCTACTACTAATTAAGCACAGCGGTACATGGACGGTCTTTTTGAAGTAACTCATCAAATTGACGAATGTCCTAAAATTAGGTATTAATGCCGGCGAATCTATTGGAAAGTAAATCTGACACTGACGAAATAACTCGTTAATAAACAATGATTTACTACTCAATGGAAATAATACGGATCAGCAAACTTTTAACTCCTCGGCTTCCCAGTTTCTCCCGGAAAAATAAACATGCCTATAGCGCCGTGCTTAATTATTAACAATGGGCTCGTAAAAACAGTACGTCGTAATCGCAAATTGAGAATATTCAATCAGGATTAATAAGCCCTGCTGGGATTGGCATGTAAAAGCAACGTACTGTACCAGTGCTCATTAAAAGCATACAACGGACAATGCATTTCGCGTTGGATTTCAGATTTGACTTTCTGCAAATCCAAGGTTAATATGACTGATTTGCAATTTACACGGATTTCATTTTGCAATATAAAAAGAATCCAAGTCGCCCTTTCGCGAGTCATTTCTCAGAAGTATAAGAAAACTGTTTACGTCCATTTATCTGGACAGACAGATTAGCCTGGCCAATTACGCTCGAGCAGCGAGTTAATCTGGCGTAAAGCCGGCAAGTGGATTCAAGTAAGCGCGTAAGATTTTTTGCCGCCCTATCTTCCGGGCTGGTCGGTATCATTGGCGAAACGTCGGCGGAAAGTAGGCTATCATTATCAACTGTTTCCACTAGAGTACTTCCAGAGACAAAGCTCCTTTGTCGCCGGCACAGTGCCGCGTAAATTTTAGATGTCCTCGCAGTGTATCGAAGTTTTCTCGCAAATGGCACTGCGGGCTCTCCCCGTAAAACTCGCAAAAGGAAATTGTGTTTCTCGCAGCCACTGTTGCCAGTCTTATCAGTCACTTACATTCCCTAAATACTTTCCTTGCACGTGAGGCTTTGGACCAACGCGAAAACAAAAAATTCAGAAAATCCTGCCGGCATTGATTCCGGCACAAAAAACGCAATCTCGAGCAAGGCGCAGTCGGACTCAACGACTTTTAGAGTTCCTTCTGAATAAAAATTATTACTGAACATAAAAACGGCAACGATTTTTGTAAAGCTCGCGAGAGTATTGAAGGAACGGACGGAGCGAATGTCGAATGGGTGGTCGGATTGGCCATCGACGAGCGGGATTGAAGGAAAGGGAAAAAAAGAATTTGTAAGGACTGCGAGGACCTGTCTGATAAAGCCGTTCGCCCAGGAACGCAGCTAGTTTCCTATACCAAGCTAACCAAATAGTATAAAAAAACAATGTTGACAAATATTAAACCAGTCACAATAAATATATGGACAATAAAATGCAGGTTTGGATTTAAAATTTGTATTAAAAAACCTGGAAAAATGTCAAAATACGTGTCAAACACTGTGACTCAATCAACAATGTATTCCTGAATAAATAGTATAGCTATTATGAATAGCACTGATCGTAATCGCTCCATATAGAGGTCCGAATTCCAATACGCAAGATCACGTATCACTGGACGCTTCATACACACCGCTTTAAATAACGGACAATATTATTGCCAGTGATATGCGAGATCTGCATCGGTGGACCAATTAGTTAATGTTACCCCGAGAGTGCGTGGTGTATTGGATTGCTAATAATACATCGACTGCACTTTACACATCACGGCGTGACCGGAATATTCGAGTACATAATTCGTTCGGTGGATATGGAAGCTCGCCTATTTCAAACTTCTATTTACCTTTTGGAGTCATATCCCGTGGGTAAGTCAATCGAATCATTCGCTTTATAAGTTGCCTTCCATGTGAGAAATTATAATTGTATTCACAGCCTACGAGACCCGCCCGTTTAAAATTGATTTCATTATTAGCAAATTATTAGCTCGTAGATATTAATTTGGTTAACCCCTGAATGAATTTTCCAAACATCGAGACCGTTTTCAAAATCAAGTTCCCAACATACAAGCATCGCTTGTTTGATCGGATTACATGTTACATGTATTACACAATACATACACAAGTACACTCAGTATGACAGTAACAACACTTTTCACCGATGAGCGTTTTTCCGAGCACTTTTCGAAATTGCCCGGAGCACTTCGTAATTTAATTAACAGGGCACACTTGGAGCTTAGAACATTAGCAACACCGACTGATTTATCAGTAGTCGAGTCTCCAGGCGAACCCTCGCTAACAAAACCCTAGAAGGAAGCAGCGGCTTCTTCTGCGTAATAGTGGTGTCGTGCATTTCTTTGGTGCGACTCTCTCCAAGTGGAGCGGGTCAATTCGTCTCGCGATGTAGATGCTTTCCAGGGAGTTTTTGTGCGACTCGGGCGCTCAGGTTAAATCGTAGAAGACTCCTGAAAGCTGGAATTACCATGACACCTCCCACTGGGATGCAAGTAACGGAACCGGGATTAATCTGTGCTTGACAAATTTAGTTAGCCAGGGACAAAGGCCGCTCGAGGTTGGAAAAAAAGGACGAAAGTTTGAGGACTGTAGGACAGTGTAAAAGCCCGGTGGGACCCGGCGAAGGATAAGCGAACAGCATATGGAATGGAGTAGCCTAAGTGTTGCGGATTTTACTGAACTTTTAACAATATCTGGTAACTTCTGTTTCCATTGTTAAAAATTGCAATTGTTCCATATCTTTTCTTGAAAGTATTTTGTGCAAGTTAAAACCATTGGCCATTAGTTCAATTTAAACTTATTAAAATACTATTTAAATACTATTTAAACTAATTAAATCGCATCAATAATATCAGGCTTCGCATAATAAGCCACGTGAAAGAACAACCAAGGCAATAGTTATTGTTAAATATCTTATGTTTTTTAAATATTGTAATATATTTCTTTAGTAAAAAAATTCGTTCGAAGATAAAACCACAGTAATTATTCGTCGAAATGATCTACTAGTTGAAATGCACTTAACAACTGAAAAGTGTGTGAGAGCGAAGGACACCATTACACGCGAGGAATCACTCCGTACGCCAGAGCGGAGCGACCGCCTTTTTTCATACCACTTCCGTACTTGGCCTGATCCCATTTTCGTGAGGCAGCGTCTCCTTTCCACCCCATTGACTGCCGAGTTTCTTTGCCGGGAGCCCGCGCATGTTTTTACTTGCCGCGCCGCCCCCTCGCTGTCGTTAGCCCTCTCGCCGTCTGTTTCCAGGTAGCCATTAGCCGCACAGCAGCATCGTCGGACTTGGAGGATATCGCTTAAGTTTTGATCGAACGGGCCAGCGTGTCGCTTCGCTTCCGATCGCACGAGAATCGTCATTAAATAGTGCGCCGCTGAAACTTTGGCGCTCTGCTCCGCCTTTGGCCACTTCCGAGCCGACCCTGAGGATCTTGGGTCCTTGCGAGGACTCGTGTTCTGGTAAAACGCGATTTTTAGGCGGCTGCCTAAGATCCATAAGCCAAGCGGCTGTTGCTGTGATAATTTGCCAAAATACAATAAAGAATTCATTTGAAACCTGTATCATGCGTGAGCAATGATTTCCCTCGTGGTCAGTAATGTATTATGTATTATGTGAGTGTACTGCGGTGGACCCCGCAAAACAATCCGACCGGAGCGCCGCAACGGCGGACTCTGGTACGAATCTCCCCTCCATCTGCCAGTCCATTGGTTTAGTAGGGTCGCCTCTGAGAGAGTTTTTTTATCAGCGAGAAATGTCGCTAAGGCTGTAATCCAGCGAGCGGTGCATTTCAATTTAAAATTGATATCGATCGACAGACATGATTAGAGAGTGTGTGTATTCCCGGGAGCTTTTGGAACACTGCTGTTGCTCGAGCTATTTGTCCGTCGCATTCGATTTTCATTCGATTCGCAGAGCACGGGCAATATTTACGGGAAAGGTGAAGCCTGAATAGCATGATTTCGTGCTTTCGAAGCGGCGCCGCTGAGTGGACTGGATATACGTGTGCCTATTCTTCAGCCGAGCTGTTATTTGCGATGCGAGTGCCTATTGCAATTGTGCCAGATGAATATCGGAGTAGTCGAAATCCTCTTCAATCTACTGGCAGTCGCTCGCGAAGATATACTCATCCCACTCGAACGCTGCGCCACCTACATTAACGGCAATGTAAACAAGTGCAAAGCCTTCCCAAGTTTTGAATGGAATTATGTTTTGGAATTATGAAAAATGCATAAAGTATAAATTGCCCGTTATTAATAAAATAGTTTTCTTAGGGCTAAAATGCAGTAAATTGTTTTTTCGTGAAACCTTCAGTAGGGGGAAAATGCGGGACTCCGGCGAAGATTAAGCCAACATTGGTATTCCGTGATACTGATTGCCGCTATAATGGCTAATCAAATTTGCGAATCAGCGACTCGCGGGGAAGCGCATTTTTTGAGACGTGAAATCCTTTTATCGCCCCATACATATTCATCTGAGCGCGGCCATGCGTATGTTCCGCTAATAGCATTACCCGTATCGGTGCGGATAATCCGCCGGTAAATAATACGATTGAAGTTTGTCATTTGAGTTTTATCAGGCGTGAGAAATAGCAGGCATTAACCGGCAGTATATTGAAAAGCGAAGTACACGAGAGTATAATCCGACGTATTTCACTTTCCATGGGGTCGTCGTGGAATTTTCAGGACGATCTCTCGAAAAACAGAAGAAAAAGAAACACCTCGTCGAAAATAAGAATACATATTAAACAATTCCGAAACACAACTTCAATACGAAATAAATGAACAAAACAAAACTCCCGCCTTGAAAGATTTCACACACATCGGACGATAATCCGCGTACGATCGAAGTTCCATCGACTTCTGGCAGGGCAGAATGGTTTTCCGATGGAAAGCGCAAAGACGCAGACCGGAAACACGCCGGGATTAGTTGCTCGGCCAACTGTGTGGAGGAATGTACTTAACACGCGAACTGGGCCAATTACACGCTAGGCCGCGAAAGCCAGCCGAGGGCGATACTTGCTTTTGGGGCGACCTGGTTGGCACAAAAAAGAAAATTACCACATGCCCCCACGGCCAGTAAGGGGATGCGGCAGCCGTTGGCTCAAATAGGTCTGGAAACGAGTCAGTGAAAAAATGTATACATTTTCGATCGACCACTTGGCACCATCTTTGCATGTAGGGGGTGATTCACTTGAATTTTAATTAATCACTTTGGCTATATGTACTAATCTTCTCTTTTTATTATGAAATATTCTATGCAAATGCTCAACAAAATTCCATAATATGCTCTATAATATTACGATGAGCTTTTTTGTTTTTGCACTCGAGTTCATCGACGCCGAGAACTAGTGATGTAATATTATTACGAGGTCGATTATTCGTAACACCTTGTAGTGCCCCACATATTCTAATATGTATCTCGAGATCCTCGAAAATCGCTGACAAAGCTTAGGGGTGTGCTGCACTAGTTTACTATGGAAGAAAAAGTGGGGCCTTAATGGCGAACTTTAGTTAATCAATATGCACCCTCGAAGACGCGCTGGACATTTTTACCTGACGTTGTAGTACGAAAGTTTTATTATATAGTAGAATCCAAAATACTTAATAATTAGTACACGTAATAACTTGGTACCAGTCACATTCAGCCCAACTACTAACTTCCACAAAGCTCTGCTCACATACCGTCAATACGTCCCAATCGGTCTCGGATTCGCCAGTGGGAATGAGCGAGGAAGCCAAGGCAAAAAATACACTAATAGTAAGTTTCAAGCGCGGGATCATAATGAAGGTAGTCGGCGAGTAGCTATTTTCAGCTGAGCAAAGGAACTGAAGACGATGTGCTGGAAAGCGAGAGAGCACGAAGGAACGCCGAGCAGTAGAAAGGGGACGGCTGAGGGAGGAGCGAGTGTACCAAAAGGGCCGTCGGAAAAGTTGGCGATAGTGCGAGCGGAGAAAAACAGAGGGGACGATGGTGTGGTGTAGGCAGAGCCGGTCAAAGGTACCGTTTGCACCCTTTGAGACGAGTTAACTTCACTCTCCAATAAAACGAGGTACGCGCGCCCAAGTTCCAAGGGATGCTTACTGCTTACAGCTTGATAGTCAGAGCTCAGCGAGGCCCCAGTTGGCCACTTCGGGTAAGTGGTCCCTCGGCCCTTGTTTGCGGTCTTGTAAGCTCCTTATTACTTTCATAACGCAGCGCCGCTCCTCGCCGCCCTCCAAACACCCCCGCTGGAAATTAAAGGCGGAATCCACCGATCGCAAAATTGGGGATCAATGGACGCCGCTCCTCCAGGGAACTAAAGGACCTTTGACCCAACCGGCCTTTATGCGCTCCTCGTTAAATTCGCATCCCTGCCCGGCGAAACGGACTCGCCGGAACCTATGGACACACTGATCCGAACCTTTCTCCAGCGAGCTAGTCGTTTCATTCCGCTCGGGACGAGACTGCCTCGTTAAATTGTGGCTTAACTCCCGGCAAAAGCGACTGGAGACGTCTTTTAAAGAGGTTCGAGTATACTTCGGGATAAACTCGTTAAACTACGGGCTTCGTGGTAATCGGTTATTATGTCGGCATGTTTGTAGATCGTGTTTAGCGTGTTTACTATTTGAGGGAGATAACATGGAATTAACCGAGAAACGCGAGAAGAAAAATAATGCTATAACCTGGACTATCTATTAAATTAAAATAATTGTTTCATCCGCAGTTCAGATAAAAATGATGGGACCAAAATGGCCACTGGAACAAATGTGGCTTTGCGAATATTACTGTAACGCACTAGCTACACTAGAAAATTTGATTTTCAAGGAAAACAATATTTTTAATATTCTACTTGTACTATATACCTTTTAATAGATCAAACCTTTTACCAGGAATCCATCAGGCCACGTTTTCTCAGGTAACAACAAAGAAAGCGAGTGACTCGCGGGCGACTGGCATGAATAATGAATTTCGTGACCAGGCGACGCCGATTCCTAGATGGCGCACGCGTACGTGTCTTCCTGGAACGAGAGAGAGACGGAGCTCTCGCTCGCCAATCGTTTTATTCCCCAAGGGAAGAGGGCGTGCGGGGAGGAAGCAGGGCTAATTGTCCCATTTAAATTTCATACGCTGTAACTGTATCTGCAATTGAAATTATTTTAGTGCCACCTGCACTGGCGGGCGGCGACGCTTGGAGCAATATGTGCTCGTCGAAAGCCGCCTGCTTATTATCCTAGCGCGCGAGTTCTACACTAACCAGCCAGACGGTGAGATCTCAACCAGATGAGAATTAATTCGTGGCCCGATTATCGTCGGAAGTAAGTCATTCGTGTGCTGCGAGCTCGATGGAACCTTCCTGAAAGTCCAACAGTTTGCGCTAATCACCCTTCCACAGTTTATAATAAGCCGCATTATCACTGCTGATAATAAGAAAAGTTGGTATTGTTCGCGACTAACATCTTTTCTGTTTTACTAATTTGATTTTAATGTATATAATAATCTATAAATAATATCTTAAACCAAAAATCGCTTTTAACGACCGTCCAGCACTAGAATACCACTGCACAATACTCCACAATAGAAACCAGTCTCTCCAAACTGAATTCCTCTCTCGCAGAGAGAATCTCGCGGGGTCTTTCGAGAAGAATCTTTCTGCTCGGAAGTTTTTCGTGGTATTTAGAGCACGCTCGTGTATGTCCGGTTGCGAGGGGCGCGCCGTGTACAAGATATGAAAGGCGATATACAGATTTCCCCGGGCTTAAAGAGGCGGCAGCCGAAAAAAGGATGAAAATAAAGGAGCGGCTGGCCCGGGGAATTGCGAGAAGCACCGAGCAAACGCAGCGCACGGTGGACTAGAGCCGTTAGAGGAAGAGTGGCGGGAAAAAATAAAAATCGGTCGAAGCCCTCGGAAAGAACGCGGAGGGGAAGCCCCGTAAAGCGCAATGAGGATTCCGAGGATCCGGTGAGCACCAGCTCCCGCTGATAAGGTTGTCGTAACGGTGGCCGCGGCGAAAAAGGGAGATCTACTGGGTGATTCGGTTGCTTTGTAATCGCTTTTCACAGATATACTTGTATGTAGAATAATTATAAATAATCTCATAATTTAAATTAAAACGAAATATTTCCCAACTTTCCTTTATATTCTCTAAAAGAAAATGTATATTATATATATTAGTGTAAATTGTACATCAATCCGGAGGGAAGCGAATCACCCTGTACGTGACCGAGCGTGTCTCGTTGCCGAATGAGGAGAGAAAAGCAGCGCCAGGCTAGCTGTCCTCTGTTTAAGTGAAAACTTCGAGATACACCGGCCACATAAACTTTCCGCCCGCCCCTTCAAACGCGCGCGCAATTTTCTAAGGAATGCCAGAGCGCGCGCTCGTGATTTCGGACCGGTAATGTTGTGCTCTGTGCATGTACACTCATACTCCGCGCGCGGGAGACGCAGGAGGAAGAGCTCGGCAAAAGAAAGCGCAACACTTAAACTGGATTGCGAGAATTCTCGGGGAATTCGGAGTACAAATGTGGTACTCTCATCAAGTTGAAAGTCCGCCGGGCAACCCGCGGATTTGAGCTGTCAATCACTCTTTAGTCTCCGCGAGGAATACTTGGCGAGATTAGTTCCGTCGATTCGGGAAAGATTCCTCGAGGTTTTCAGCGTCCGATTGAGTTTATTGTTGCAGTAATTCCTCGAGTAGAGATTTAATATTTCTTGTAAGATTTTTCGATTCTCAGGGGAAATATGTCCTGGTTACCGAAAAAAATTGGCCGCATGCTCAGAAGTCGACGATGCGGACGAACTAGCGACAGAGATAGCGCGAGATTTAGCAACAACGAGCAACAAAAAGTTGGACTGTGTTCCTCGAGCGAGGACACAGCTTAACGGGAAGCAGTCAGGCATCGCAGCGAGGTCGGTCCGACTGACTTTAGTTGCTTTTACTGGCAAGCGCTTTACTCCGCAGCAGCAGAGGGCAACTCCGTTACTCTCGGCCGTTACTCGCGAGCGTCCGTAAAAAAGGCGAGTGGCGAAGAAGAATCGTCCCGCTCGCACACTATTGGCCGCAAGTTTCGCGACATCTGCCGCGCGCGCTTCCACTCCAGTTTGCCGGAATGAAACTTTTTCTCCCTCTCTCTCTCTCTCTGCTCCCCGCGCGCGCCCCTCCTCGATCGCCCAGTCATAACTGTTGGATTTATCTCGGCGATTTCATAACAAAGCCTCGACGCTTGACGCTGATTCGCCCGGGCAAATATTCCGAGTGTGTGTCATATCTCCAGCGGGCTTCGCTCGATTCGTTTGTGCCAATCGCATGCTTCAGAACACTGGAAATCGGTTGGCCTCCAGTTTAATTGGCGATCGGTCGCGGTTACCGATTTGGTATTGATATTGGCTATGGATCCTTCGGTTCAAAGCAGCTTTTCATAATACTGAAGGGTGAATTATGAAATTATTTCGTTATTAGCTATCTGACACTGAAAACTATTTGGGGTCCAATTTGATTGGAGATTGATTGCGATTAATAACAAAATCGAACCGCAGTCGATATTATAATTATGAAACGATCCCATTCACAGGAAAGAGGCTTTCTCTAAATCTAAAAACAAAGCATGAATTTCAGAAATTATTCACAATATTACTTCGTTTTCTTATTTTTTGTTGCTTATTGCTTGATTGTCTTGAGTCACAAAATAATTGTTGCCTCCGCCAGCCAATACTAATTATCGTTTTGGCGTGCGGGAACTTGGGGGCCATTGGCTATGGACTTGGGGTGGCATTTCCCCCTCTTCCTCCGACTTTGTGACCTTAATCACAAGAGTGACGTCATTTGCCCCGACCTCCCTCTCCTCTCCCGCGCGAGGTTTTATTTGCAGGCTAATTTATTATGCTAATTACTTTCCCAAGTGCACTCGGCACGACTCGCTTGGCTCGCATGCTTGTCTCGATGCGGTGCGAGCCTCGTTCAACCCGCTCCAACCCCCTTTTCCCAACCTTCGCACCGCTGCGTTGTCTCTCCTCCTCGGAATTCCCTGAACCCAGTTCCCCTTTGTTTTCTTTGTCATTCCAATCTCTTTGAGCCGCGAACTGCCACCTTGTCGCTCGCCTTTGAAGATCGTTCGCCCTCCTTCTCCTGGTTACTGGTAGACCAGCTTCTCTATTTTTCTATCAATGTTTCTAATCTAAAACTATCAGTTGGTCTAGAGCCGTTTTCATTTTTCACCTAAAAATGAATCCGATTTTCCGCGTGTTGCAAGGAGAAATTTGCAGATATTGGAAATCGGTAGAATTGTCTCGGTTCTCTTGAAAATTATAATTCTACTATTAGATATTTAAAGTTTGCTGATTTCTACTTTGGAAATCTTCATTTTTTTGATAAAAAACAACTAGATTAATTTCTACGAACTAATAATCCTCTTATAATAAAATGAATCTTTACAATGCTCGATTTTCCAGATATAATTAACCAAGTGCACACACATATCCTATTGTCTGAACGTCAAAGAGGTCGCTGGAGTTGCAAAGCTAAAAATAAACCAAGAGAAGACGATAAGAAGCTCCGAGGCGTCAAAGAGAACTTTGGAAAGTTTTGTAATCCCTGCTTCTTCTACAAGGACGGAGAGTGCCGTGGCATTAATGAGTCCGCTTTCCACTCTTTTCCTGCATTCCTTGATTTCCCAGGGCGATCACTTTTTACTACTGCAGGCTGGTGATCCCGTTGAAGCGATTGCTTCCGACGACATTTGGGAGAGGCGGACGAGCCGATCGATTAGATTATACAAGGAGCCATTGACTCTCTGTGTATGCCGGGAGAAAGAGCCGGGCTCGATTGCGGGCGGAAAGGAAACGGGAACGAGGGTATTGTTCGATGCTGAATGCGGGCACACACCCAAATTTTTTGAGAGGACCCAAGTACCCTAATTGAAGGCACCCCAACTACGGGAGAAAATTATGCAGGCTTTCGATTCGCTTTCGTCGAGTCCAACTTCATTCGCGTCTCCTCTATTATTTCATTTAATGCTGCATATGCGAGGAGTAAGCTTAAGTGCTCGAATTGAAATTGCAAGCTTTCGTCGAGTGAGTTGTGTGTTGGATTATTAATATTGTATTAGTATAATTCTCGAAATTTATGATCACTTTTGATCAAATATAACAATTGTTATATTACACTTTTGTTTTTCAACTGTTTTATTAAACAAAGTATATTGAACAGCACTTTTGTTAGTTGAACCCAGTTCTTCGCCACAGGACATTCTAGCGCGAACGGTACTGGCCCTCTCAAAATCCTTCTTCCGGCTGTGGAAATCTACTCGATAGTATCTCGGAAAAACAGGAAATCGATTCTATAAAATGCGCTGGTACAACAGACCCAAGTCGTTCCGAACTATCATCGGATTTTGCTCGGATAAGAACCACCGTCGGATTACGCTGTTCACAATAATGATTGGTCCCAACGATATAGAACAGACACTGCCTGAGATATAATTGTTGTAACATCGACTAGCCTACAACTAAATCTTCTATCAACAAAACCAATCCAAAACACCCGAATATCAAAGAACATAACTTTCTCCTCTGCAATCACAGTTATTACCATTAATTACTTAGCTCTTGGAAATCCTGTGTGTCACCGACTCATTTATTTCCTACATTTCCAACTTCAGCGTCGCTAAAACTGTGAAACTGACACCAGTAAACATAACTCGGCCGGGTCGTATCGTTTAGCGAGGAATTGGTAACTCGGCAAAGGTCTTTAGGCAGTGAACGGAGAAATCAGAGCGGAGGAATTACAGTTGCCGAAACTCGTTAGCCGCGTGCTCGAAAGCAGCCGAGGAGGAGCTTTTTGGGTTTCGGCGCAGGCGCCCCGCGGGAACTTAGCCGAACAAAGAATCCAGTTTTTCTGCTGGTCGCGCGGATGTACAGCTGTGATCCTGGAAATAGGTCGGCTTGTTTTCAGGCTTTTTTGATGCCTTCTTATCGCGGCGATGCTATCGCCGGCCCGTTTTTGCCCCCTCAAGGTTATTACATTCTCGGGCAGCGCTAAATTGCGAGCGAAGAGGGTAAACGATCGATCGGCCGCTGGCCTGCTATCTCCAATTGCACTGGCTCTCGAGAGGACACGTCCGATCGGATTTGTCCAGAAAAACAGGCCAGTCGCAGAGCGCACGATCGTGTTTAGATACTTGTACAACTGTTGGTAAATATCAGTTGAAGATAATATGTTATATTGTTTGAGTATTATATGAATGAAATAATATTTAAGATCAGGTCGTTAGTTGAAACACATTCTCGCCGTCGGGTGGATTTCAGGTTAATTAAATAGAAAAAAATATATTATTTGAATAATATAATAATGAAATAACACGTTGCAATTCGACATACCCTTAGTGGCCACAAAAAGCTCTCGAACAAACCTTCCCCTGTCGAGCAGATCAATACATCGAATCGTTATCCCCACTCGCCAGCATCCCAACTGTACTGCGTAAAATCGTTCCCACTGCTTAGAAAAATTGTGTGAATTTGAGCAAGCGAGATTGCTTCGCCTCGGTTCACAAAAAAATGCGGTATATGGCCGCTATCACAGGCAATTCTTCTCGCTCTTGTTGAACGATCGGCCCATTTTGCGCCCCGCACACCTACATCGATTGCTAGAACGACGATTCCAACTGCGTAAGCGGTAAGTTCGAATAAATAAGTAAATATGGGTGTTGGGACACAATAGAAAAGCAGCCCAGTTGAAAAACTGTTTTTTTGGTTTAATTATTCAATTTGTTTAAAATGCCTTAACCTTTTCTGAAAGTTCAATATTTTGTTGGAAAAGTTCGCCTTTGGCGATGATGGATTTTATTATTTGTTAGTACAATATTACTTGGGTTAAGAAAAATCGAATGTTTCATTGAATTTTCCAACAATAATGGGGGTATGGGTGAGTTAGTTAACTGGATTGGAGAATAATGGAGACGCAAATCAATGGAAGTGGTCGAGGAGCAATTGTAAACAGAACCGATATCCATAAATCAAGAAAAACAAAACGTTTCAATGGCTTTCCCGACAACAATAGGAGTACAGGTAACTTAGTTAATCGGATTGGTGGAAAATGAAGACCGAAATCATTCGGAGTCAGGTGATAGTGTGGTTCGGGAACGGATGTAAGATGGTGTGTGTGTGTGGAGAGCGGAAGAGAGTGGTTGGCCCCGTGGGCGTCCTTCGGCCTCTTTCATCTCCGAGCCTCATCCTGTTCGCCGACCTACTCTCCGCGCCCGGTAAAAAGGAGCCGAGCACAAAGACAACTTTGACTCGGCCGTCAAGACTTCTTCTAGGCTTTTGGATCCTATAACTCGTCTGGCCGACCTGCCCTTATTAATAAATTATTACCGTCGCTCGAGGTCATTCACCCCCGCCGAGCTATTCAGACCGCCTTTCCACGCTTTTCAATAGGTCCTAGTGACCCGCTTTGATCCTTTTGCTTCTCCCTCCTGGAATAATAATAATCGGTACACGGCCCTCCGACGCTATAATGAGTTGCATCTCGAAACGACGCCTCATCGGAGATCTTGAAAAGTGCGATATCAGCACCCTCTAATGATCTGATGATAACTAATCTAGCTTCATGTTAGTCGTGAAATTAGTCACAAAATATTATCTACTATGAATCCAACATTCGGAACAATCAAGATCAACAACCAAAGTAGTCTTTTCAATTTGTAATGATTCTATCTTTTTATTCTTTCTCATCTAACATTTGGAGAGTATAATGATTTACAATGGCGCGAGATTTACTCCGACCCACTTAAAAATCTACCTCCCAAACGTAAAACCGAGTGGGACAAGCCAGCCGGTAATAATCACTGATGTAAACAACCTTGGCAAGTAGTTCCAGCCAATTATGCGAGCCCGGCATATAATTCGGTGGGTCAAAGCGGGCAAAAATATTTGAATTATTTGCCGAACAGGAATGATGAGTAACGAGTTGGCCGACATCCCCGGCATTATTTTATGTGGCGAAGAAGCAGATAAGCTCCAGCTCTAATGAGAATCGGGAAAAAGTGAAAAACTGCCGCTAACGAGTAAAACGCCCGTCTCACTTCTACCATCTCATCACTACACTTCCCAGGGCGGCGCACGTGTCTACACGTACATCTACTGTTTGCCGATGGAGTTCTGCCAGAACGTGAAATTAGCGCGGGCGAAAGTGCGGCGCAATTTGTTATTCGTAATTAGGGCTGCGCACGCGATACCGCGCGGTGCTCTTTTAATTAGCTCTGCATTAGTCGAGCGCACCGCCCGTGGGAAATTAATTCAATTAATCGGTGGCATATGAAAGAAAGCACTCGGACACGGGCATGAAACGCAAGTATACAGGCTTGTTGTGTTTCAAAGGTGAGGCAAGGAAAGTGGAGGAAAAATTGAATGAGAGATTGTTCATGCTAAAATAAACCGAAGGTAGTAAGGGCATTTTGCCCAATGTAACTAACAAACTAAGCCCAATTCTGCAAAACACTATTAATATTCAATAACTGCTGTTGCTGCCAGTTTATTATGAATTATTACACAATACATACTCATCGTCGTTCCAAAACTGACTTTTCTATTCAAATAAAACGTTTTATGGCAGTATTGTATATTTAATTAAATTTGTCTCTACGAGTATGAGACATATTTCATAATCCAACATTGGAATTAATTTAATCCCATATCTCCGTGCAAAATAACAACTCTGCGTTTGCTTTTACATTTAAAGGTTCTACTTACTTAATCCTCTTTCTATGCAGGTACATGTGTTCTGCACCATAATTAAAGACTCGCTGATACTCTCTGCGCACAAGCCAAAGGGAGATCCCGAGCGAGCGAGTTAAATTTCAAGAGAGCACTCGCTCAATTTGTTAAGAACACGCCGGGGACCGGCATCTCACTTGAGACTGAAATCCCTAGAAAGCTGTCAAGATCAAGGGAGTGCGAGCGTCGAGCTTTTCCTCCCCATGTAACAAGCTCTCTTTGCGGGCATAGTGACACTGACGAATGCCCAGGTGGCTGCCACCATCTCGCATAAAATCCACTAGGAAAGCCGTGACGGCAAAAATCCCCAGGAAGCCGATGCAGTTTCATATAAAATACCGAATTACAGCGCCGAGAGCAACGGCGCCGCATCGATTTCCACGAGCCGAAATTAAACGGATTAAAGAGTGCGTAGCATTAAGTCGGACTTATTTGGGATAATAGCACTAGCTTCACTGATTTTATTAAAAGGACTGACCAAATATTTTAATTAAAATTACGTAATTTTTTTAAATTGAGTAATAAAACAATGGTTTCCTGTATACAACTGTAATAATTGGCCTATAGGATTCTTTTGAAGTTAAAGAGAGGCACAGGCTGAGTTTATTTTGCTTTGAAAAATAAATCTATTTTTTTTCAATTCGGAGAAATACGGAAACTCATTTCCAGAATTCGACAATTGGCTTTCAATCACAGGCTTGTCGTTCCAATGCGTTTCCAGTCGAATATTTCCGATAACATACATATATGTATTGCTTGTTTGCAATTTTGAATTAATACACGCGTTATTCCCTGACTTTATTACTTTATATTAATTGCAATGTTTAATTAATTGCATAATTATTAAGGCACACATAAGATTCCATCGATATAATTCTCAAAGCGTAATAGAGAAGGTATTTTAATTACTCCAATCATTTACCACGATAAATGCCCTGAGGGACCTTTAACACCGAATTACGAATTTTCATAATTACACTTTATTCGGCTGGTACGTTTTCCATCAGGGAGGGTCGATGAGCGTGAAATTGCATTCGCAGTAATATTAATATCGATTTATCTAGCAATTAACTCGACAGTTACTTCGTGCGCATATGATGCGGCATTCACTGGTACGCATTTCATTTCGGCGAAAATGCTCGAAAAATGAAAACTCACCAAAAATTGAGCCACTGTCAATCATTGTAAAGAGAAATGGTTGTACACCTTTGTCATTGAAAACAAAAACGGTGTAATATTCATCTCATTTTGCCTTTGAATCAGTACTATTGGGTATATTCTACGGTACTAATACTTTTGAATATAATCTTCAGTATAATCTAAAGAGCCTGGGAAAATGTTGAAAAACATTTATAATTAAAATTGCACCCGAATTTTTAGTTATACTACAGACAGTAGGGAATGCCTGTCAGTGGTGATTGAACAGATCGAAATCCAACCGAATCGCCCAGTGCACAGATGCGCGCAGAGAGAGCGAGACCGCCGCGTCTTGATATGCAAAGCTAGAAGCAACAGAGTGTAGTTCCGGGCTGTCTCGAGTGTTATCCAGCGGCTCCCAGCGAAATATCGCTGGCACCCGTCGTTAACGTTAACTGAGACGCGCTGGAAGCTCGGCCGTTCGCGCTGCCAAAGATACGGATAATTAGTTTCTGTCACATCCACTTTCTCCACGGCCTTCGTGGCTCTCTCGTCTTGCTGGCATTGAGCCAGGGCCCTCATCGCGCTCATTTTATGCAACCTTTCGCTTTTCCTGCACTCGATGACCTGAACCTCATCCTCGCACACACACACGTACACACAGATCGGTCGAAATATCGAATGCAGCTTTTCTGCCGTGAACAGATATACCTAAATGCATACCAAACACAGTATAGTTCTAGTGTTAATAAGGCGGCCAGACAGCCGAGTGAGAGACTCGGTTTCTCGGTGGTAATTTAATTAACCGCCGCAGGGATTAAGTGGCTCAGTAGGATTTGGGATAATGAATATGAAAGCCGCGGCGGTGCAGCGGTAAGAGACGTTTCTTTGAAGCAGACGTAAGTGGGCTCCTCCGGATGGAGGATTGGAAATGGGGTAGAAAATTGAAGACAGACGGAATACTATCTCCGCAGAACAGTAAGCATAGGCACAGACGATAGAATCGATCACGACTGATAAACAGGATTGAATAGCACTCGATTCCCGTCTCGCCAACAATGCCACTGAGACCCGAGACGCCGCCGGACAAAGCTCCGACGAAGGAGAGCTTTTAATTGCTTTGGGGATTTTATTGAAACTCTTATGTCAGACATAATTTGCATTGTCAAGAACCCGGTCGTAGGGGGACGCGAATGTATGAAAAAATAACTAAGTGCTGGAATCACCAATCACTTTGGTTCTATTTTTATTGCTTACATAATCATCTCCCAATAAAAAAAATGAAATATAAAACTTGAAACGGGGAAAACTTAATTGGGGTTCAATTAAACGATATGACTAATCTTAGAGTTAGCATTTAAGCGTCACGATCGAAGCCCAATGATTTATTAATAATTAAATTCAGACATTCCTTTTGTTGCGGTAAACTAAAAACTCCAAAAAATACGAATTTACCTATTAAGACCGAGTTTCGGTTACAAGGACGCAGCAGAAAATGACACGAAACTCGCGCTATATACTAAATCCTTACTCACATCGCAGGGAGCGCGCGTTCCCCAACACGATTGAAACGCGGCCAATAATAATACAACTATCGGAAGCAGATACACCCTCGACAGTTGTCGGTGAGCAACGCAAACGGGGGCGAACGGCGCGGCGGGCGGGCGAGCAGCGCGATAGTTCATCCTAGAGGGATTCGAAAAATCCGACGGTACACTCTCGGGGACCACTATCGGGCAGGGAAAAAAATATTCCCGGAGAGATGTTGTCGGAGGTAATCGGATTACCGGGCTTCCCTGGTGCGCCGCTTGTTGTATATCGGGTTTTTTGATTTCGCGTCCGGACTCTCGCACAGTCCGCCGAGATCTTGAAAGGTCGGACAGTGAAGTGAAACTGGAAAGCCATCGCTTAAATCTCGAGTCGAGCTTGCGGGGTATTTTGCTGATATTCTTCATAATTACTACAGACTTCACCCCCGAAAAATACGATGCAAATCACGTCCGCACATTATCAAAAAATAGTTTAAAAATTGCCTTTCTGTCATACTGTTTCATTTTGATTTTTACGACAGGCATAACTCGATGTCGCGTTTCGTGCCACATTTGAAACATTTCAAAAACTCCGACATTCGAGCGAAGCTCCAAAATCATCACTTAATTCACACGACCAATATCAGTATCGGAAAAACCGTTCGAAATCATGTGCGAACATTTTCCAGAATTCCCTGGCACACAGTTCTATTTTTACTCCCACGCGGGGCGCAACTCCAATACTCCTTCCATTCCAGAGGCCCGCGTAAGTAGGGCGGGCAGTTGAGTGGGTAACCGGGGGAAGGCTCTAAAGGTCAGGAAAAATTCATTCATCCGCCGGTCAGCGGGAGGGAGTGTCTCGCGGGGGGGAGTTGTCGTATCATGTAAATCCCGGGTAGATTACCTCCGGCGTAGGAGGACATTAAGGCTCCGTTTATCCAGGTCGTATATCAGACGGAAGGGTTCATCAAACATCGACTTACCATTCAGCGGCGCGAATCGACCCTCTCCTGGCCCTGCGTGAGCCGTAAATCCGCGTGCGCCGCACACCGCATCCGGTACCCGTGACTAGAATAATCTGTATTGTCCGCAGGGACACGCCACGGCCGATTCACTGTCGAAAGCTTGACAAACGTCGCCGTGTTAGCGTCGCCGCCGCAAACAAGTTACAAAGGACACGCACATGTGCACGGCCCAAAGGACACGTTGCCACTGATCTGTCCCGATCTTGAGCGCTCCTCCTCAACGCACCATTTGTAGATTAACGTCTCACTCCGGCATTGTGAGTCATCGTCACTTGGCTTGAGATAGTTGATTTAGTTTGAGGGATTTGACAATTCCTGACTCAACATCTGGATTAAGTCATTCGTCCCATTTGCAAGTAGAGCACATCCCAAGTTCTGCAGTTAATCTTGGCGCAATGATAAAAAGTAGGAAGTCGAGAAGCGTGAAGTCAGCCCCGCCGTCGTGTCAGGCAGAAATTGCTTCGGCGGCACTGTTTGATTCTCGTGACAGCGAAACCGTTGCAGCTGTCAGAACGTCCAATTTCCCTGAGACAGTCGAAGAGGTGATAACTCGACGTCACACCGGCCAGGTTTGCCCGGAGATTCAATAAACTCTCAAGCCTCAAGTGGCCGTCATCGAAAATCTGGACGAGAGCGTCAAACTTTCCGACAAGACGTCCTCGAATCGTACTCCTCTTATATCAAGATCCTCCAGCTTTCCAGCCCCCGAATGGCTCTTGCCCAATACAAAAAAAGTTTCCAGGCTTCCTCCAACTTGTGCGTGACTGTCACTGGCCTCGAAAGGAGCTGGAAATGTTGAGCTTGTTTAATCCAAACGGACTGTCCTCAAAATAATCGGCCTGCCATTCAGCACCAAAGCACACCGTCCCTCCAATCACCGGCGGGCGAGACTGTCACATCAAGGCTGACGTCCGCGTCACTCGGCAGAAAGATCCACTTCATCATCCGTTGTTGAAACTCGTCACGACTCCACCGATTTCGACCACCACAACATCACTCACACATCCGCGGTTCACACGCGCCTTCTGTCATCCAAATCTCACCACACGCATGTGCACTTGGTCATCGCAAACGGCCCAACTCGTGGGTCAACCTCTGAGACCAGGGACCTCCTTCGCAGCCGGAAGTGGCGTCTCATCAGGAAATACCGCGCGCGATAAGTTTCCCGGGCAAGTCAAACAACTGGCGCAAACCACTCCAATGGGTGGAAGCTTGTTCGAGCAGATCACGCTGTCCCCGCACGTGACGGTGTGACAGGACTATGAGCTCTGAGGGCCAGCGACGAGTGCAGGGTAAAAGCATCCACGTTCACCCCGGCGCGAGGACCACTCGGCGCGACGCTCTGCTCCGCTCTACGTACCAGGGTGCTACTGGGGATGGCCGTATGCTTGTTTTTGCAGAGCTGCCAGGAGCGAGCGAGAGCCCACCTCAGCGAGGGCAAGGTGGCGTCGGGGGGCGCTGGAGAACCAAGCCAGAGGGAGAGACGCGAACAGCGAGGCTGCCGACTCCCGCGCACCCGGCCGAGCGAGAGGGCAGAGTAAAGCGGGCGCAGGGTGGCCCCGGGAGGAAGCGACACCGAGCGACTCTCCCAGAGGGGAGCCTGCTAGAAAGAGAGGCGATTCCCCGGAAAATCATTCACGGCGGAAGAAGACGGACTAACAAGAACTGGGCGAGGGGTGGCGCGAGTTTAGGGCCATTGTCGGCGAGGACGAGCCTGACAAAGACAGACCGCGGAAGATCATGCGCGCGGGTCAGGTGGGGAGGAGGACCAAGGAGGAAAAGGAGCAGGAAAGGATTACAAAGACGGAGACGGAGGTATTAGGTGTCGGTAGGGAAAGGGGAAGGGAAATGGAGCTCCGAGGGGTGGAACGAGAGGGAGAGAACAAGTGTGAGAAGTCAGAGGGGTAGCGAAGGGGTTGCGTGCCAGACGGAGATGGGAATATTCATCCTCCCACCGTGGAGCGCTGCTCCGAGCGTCGGTCCTGCGTCGCGACGGCGCACCACAGGATCTCCATCCTTCTCCCGTGAAAGCTCTCTGCTTTCCCTCCCCAGCCTGCGTCCTCTGCCCTCTTCCTCCGCCGGCGTATATCCAGCCCCTTCCACCGGCCGGGATCGATCCGCTGGCCGTTCGTAAACGTTTCTGGCCCGCGTGCGTGCACGCCAGCACACGCGTGCATCCCGGTCTGTCCACATGGTCGCGGCAAGAACCCCTCCGGACTCCTGAGACTCCAACGAAGCCCTTAACGCAATGGGCGTCGCTCCGCGCTCTCATGCATATACATACCATCCATGTAGACAATGTGGGAGATGGGAGCTCGCGAGACTGTGCCTTGCTAATTTCGGTGTCATCTGGGTCGAGTTTTCAAGGTGAAGCTTGGATGCCGCTGGATGACGGCCTGAAGTTACGCCAGCGACCCCCTTTGCTACATTTGCATTGTACCTCGGGACTTGCTACCTCGGTACTGACTCTATCATCAAGTCGGATGCTCAGCTTTCGAAGGACAGTTCTGACGGAGACTGGTAAATCTAATTTTACTTGTTTCGACTTGTAAGCAAGATGTTTGGATAATTCTTTGATGGTGGTCGCTGTAAGCTCTCATGCATAGTCATACGGTGCATGCGAGACGGGAGCTTGCAAGACGGCGCTTTGGTAATTTCGGCGAATCTGCATCGAGTTTTCAGGGTGATGTTACAATACCTCTTTGGTAGGTTTGTATTAAATTGGTACTGTGACGGTATCGTGTCTGATGGTGAGCTTGCGAAGCTTCATTCTGGTTCGAACTGGGAAATTGAGTTCTAGTCTAACGCAACATGTTTTCAAAATACTGTATTATGCGGGTGTCGATTGTCACAGAACCGGCAATGCCTCTTTGAATTCGCAGCTGGAAGGCGCTCTAAGAAAAGTACGTGTGCGGCGTACGTATATGGTGCAAGGTCGAAAGCTCTGGCGGATTAAGTGAACCTTGCCGCTTCCACCTCGCTCTCGTTGACCCGCGAGAAAATGTCGTTTAGAAGTCATATTTTTCAAACGAATTTTCCTGGCAAACCAACGCCCATTCAACAAAAGTGTTTTAGGGTGTTAAAAAGAAGACCAAGGCCTTTATGTAGAATCTTTCCCCTCGAGATTCCATGTTTCTTCATCGGCGTCTCCTTACAACACTCAGTCTCACATGACATTCGTTCACAGGGTCAGCGGAGCCGGCGGAGAACGCAAAAAGTCTAAAAACGTGGAAACTCGTGTTCCACCCAGTGGGCAAAGTCTGGATGGAGCTCGCGCGAGGAATTCCTATTTAGTCCATCGCGGGCGCGTGGCCCGCGCGTATCCGAGTTTCGAGGATGGCGTACGGAGTCCTTGTACGAGCGCGCACATGTTTGCCTACTTAGCCTTCCACTAAACTCCCCGGTATCGCACACGGCATTCGGCTCTGGAGGAGCGCACGCACGAGTGTTTGCGAAGCTCGGGACCAGCCCTGGCACCCCGTGAGCCCACCGGTGCACGCGTCTAGTGCTCCGCTTCGCCCTCCAGAGACTCCACTCCCGCTCTCACCTCCAACCTATATCAGCCATCTCCCGTATTTGATATTTCTACTGTGACGCTCCGCTTTTTGATCTCCGTCGCTCGCGAACGTCTTCCTTCTGCGCTAAGCTACCTTCCTTCCTTCTATCTTCTCTTTCTTGTTGCAATGTGTGATACGGATTACTTGGATTTAGCCTTTCACCGTCGAATTATAACGATTTATAGATTTATCGATTTTATCGGCAGGTTGATAATTGATAGCCTTGTCCGGTAGAATGTCAGCTGTGTCACTGAAGTCAAACTGCGAATGACACCGGTAGCCTATCGATTAATTGTCAAGATAAAAATTTGAAAATAATATATTGATCGAAGGATACCACTGAAATGTGTCGAATGGTGGGAAAAATGAACGGTCCGCGCACCGATGAAACTAGGCAAAGGAGTGAGAGACTGTGTGCTGGTCGAAACTTCATAACCCGACCGTCAGAGAATCGAGACTCCATGACCCAAGCGTCAGGGAATCGAAATTCGATGACCCAAGCGTCAGACAATCGAAACTCCAAGAACCAAGTGGCAGGGAATCGAAACTCCGACCAATATATATATACGTATATATGTGTATACATATCGCATCTATATCGTATACATAATTATAAATATAATAATTTCTGCTTTATGTACAAATTCTTAATTCTCCGTTATTTATAGTGTGTTATTATGTAATTGAATGTTATACATGTAATGGGGAGACTATTAACAAGTTGTATACTATTCAGAAAATGGTGAAGAATTTATAACATCTATGTATAATAAAACCACCAAATAACTTAGAATTATCCTACACGCAGCAATATCAAAAAATTGATTAGACCACCGTTATCGAATATACACTGCCTGTAAGATAACTCTATCGATCACGTAACAAAAAATGTGCCTGCGGTTCAAAGGCATGTGAATCACCCCGAAACACGGCCGAATACTACGGACTCCCGGGATATCCGCCGCAATACCGCCCCCTCACACCCTCGCTGTTTGGTAAATAATACATTGGAGCATACTCGACGCATTAACCAATTCCATACATGGAAATTTACGGTGGCGCGGCGGTGCACGCGATGAAATTGTACGTGAACGTAACGCGCTTAAGCCGTCGGCTTGATCTAACGCAACCACGTAAATACGCGCCCTCGCCGCGCTGAAAGTGAGCTTGCGTACACGCGATTGGTGAATGGTGACCGCCACCGCGAGCTGTTCAACTGACCTATCGCCAATTACCGGAGCGGTGGAATACGAGGGGATAGTCGAGCGGGGGCCTCTGGTTGGAGGACTTAAATGTGTCGGAAGTACAGGGCGATGCAGGTGTCTGACGGCGACCAATTATTCTTCGATGTGCGCGCGTATAGGGTGGTTCGCTTGGGTTTTAACCACTTTTGTCAGACATACATGAATGGTTCCTTAATTTCGTTTGGACGATGTGTATGAATCATAAGGAAAGAAATTATGAGCGTAAATGTCGGAAAAATTTGGAGTACGAGAGTTTTTATTGGACGGCAAGTGAATCACTCTATACAACATAATGTAAAATGCAGATAGGAGTTGGGAAAGGCTCGCGTTTAAACGGAGTTGTTTATTAATTTATAACAAGCCTAGCCAAACCGCAATCAAGTAAATCACCTCGTACGAGGATCTCATGCAGCACGAAATATCAAAATCCTTCTGCGCAACCTCAGATTCGGGAATCGAGCGTTGTTTTTTTCCCTCCGCGATGCACGGAAGGGCAAATAAGCCTCGTTATTCTTCGGCGCACGGTATGCAAAGGGCTGGAACCGCAGCGGAACGGTGGTCTCGCGTGAGGGGATTGTTACACGACATCGACAACGTTGACGCCAAATTGCCGGCACCCCAGGGAGCGATACTCTTCGAACCGGCGGTGCAACACTATATAAGGTTAACGAAGTTTCGGTTCATTACATCGCGCGGCGCTCGCAAGCACGCGCGCCTGTTAATTCCGCGCGACAGAAATCGATCGCAAAACTCCAATTAGCCTAAAATACGTCAATCAGCCCGGCACCGGCTTACTGGTACTTTCAGTGGGGCACACGCGCTTGGTACCAATACCAGCGCGACTAATTATTAGTGCAATCTCGTTGGAGACCCCGTTCAGCCGAGGAGGACTGGCGCGGCCTTTCATTGGAAACTACTCGCGTTTGAGTGCGTGCCACTGTCATTGGCGAATCCGCACTTGCTTGAAGCGGCTTTCGGCGTCTGTCGGAAGTAATGTTTGAGTTACGCGAGTCAAGTGGAAGGGCGAGTCGGGAATAGAACCGTGCGCTTTTCAACTCGGCCTTCGACCCGCCCTTTTACTTGACTCGTGTAAACTAGGCTTAATGCTGATGAGAAAGCCGAGTTATTGTTCGGATTTATGTTAGTTGTATCGAGTGAGTTGCGACTCAATCGAAGGTCTTATCGAAAGTCTACTAGACACTTATCGCTCGCAGCTGTGTCCTTTCGCAAATGCTTGATTAACTTTCGCGATAGCGATCGGCCTCGCGCGCTGATTTCCCGGGCGCCCATGAAAAAGGCACTTGTTGCTCCAAAACGAAATACTCAATATACATATATGTGCATGCGTGTGTGTATACGTGCACGCCGGACAAACAGCACACTCGTCCCGGCAATTCCGGGCGTATCGCGCGCTGAAAACTCGCCCGGTTATGTTATCGTTACGCGGTAGTTAGCCGGCGGCGATAGCATCTCAGGCAAGTGCATACTTCCAGATTTATGGCGCCCGCGTATGAAAGCCCCGACGCTCTAATTGAAACAACAACATTAACTCCGGCCAGTACAAACCTTCCCCGCACGAATTTTCGTTTTCCTCCGCCGTCGCGGAAGGCTCGCGCGCATCAGCTACAATGGAAATTGGGTAAATGGAAACATCCCGTGTGCACAGCCTGTCTGTTAAAACTAGACTTGTGTTTAGAAGCTGTTTTTTTAAACGGGAAAGTGTAATTTTTTAGTGAATTTTGTAAAAAGTCGTGGGGATATATTTATTCGTGGGCCTGTGTGTATGTTTGCGTTGTTAATGCTGATATATAATGCGAGCGGTTTAGTTAGTTTATTTTGAATTCGTATTGTTTTACATTCAATGTTATTCTGTGTTCATTTAATTCGTCCTGGGCTTTCCAGTTCACGTACAGTTGGTGCCGAAGGCTTTCGATCACTGTAATTGTTATAACAACCCTTTGTGTCCGAAAGTTGCTTTTGGCAATTAAATTTTGTATCATTCCAATTGAGTACACTCTCACGTGAATCTATATATGATGAAACGAAAAATAAAGAGATTTATTATATTACAAAATTCTGTTCGAAGCATATTTTAAAGCCAAATGCCAAGCAAATCTGCTGACCATCAGCAGTTCACGGATAATAATCACTTCGCCATTCATCAGGGTAGATAAAACATTAGAAAAGCAGAGGAGAAATGGACGAAAGAGAACAGTGCTAGATGAAAGAGAGCGGAAATACCCGGTTAGTTGTTGCCGTAATTTCTCAAGCTCTCCGGATACTTTTATGACCAGCCGTACGCATCCCGCAAGAATACATTCCAGGACTTACACATTTTTCATTAATAATGGAATCCTAACGATCCTTACCAAGGAGTCTTCATGAGTGCAACTTTGTGTGTTTTCAATGTTATATTACAAACTTTAAAATAAATAATACCCAGATTAGTCCATACAAACTGATAATCTACCAATAATAATATAAATCTTTACTGTAAGCATCAAGACATTATAGATTCAACAGCCAGAATTATTGCTCAAACTTGTTCATACGTGTTCTCAATATTACAGTAGTTACATATTACTTCCTGACAGTCGTAACTAGGTCGCGGCGAGTTTATACGACAACCAGGAAAATGGCACAAGAGGTAGAAGCAGAATTACGTCAAAAAATCCCGTAGCAAGCTGGCAGGTGCAGATAGTGTTTCGGATATTTCTTTTACGTTCCTTTAATTCTCCATAGTTCCGCCGGTGATAACATACGACGAGGTGGCCCATAAAGCATCGAATAGGCAATTCGCGTAGCGGCCGGAACCGCAGGACGAACGAACGACGTCGGAAGAGAATAGCATAGGCCCGTAGGAATGCGTTTATGCTAGTCGTAAAATACCAGGCATACCCGTGTGCTTCGAACATGTGCGTTTATGTTTCGGTAGGCACGTTGACTCACAAAGTCGGTCATGTTCTCGGGTAACAATGACACAACAACCATTAAATATAAAGTAAGGTCGAAAAAGATCGGACCTTTTTGGAAGAAAAAATTGAACTTGGTGTTTTATATTTTTTTAAAAGATATTGGTTCTCGAAAGTATCTTAAAGTTCCTTCGATCAGGACAGTGGGACTTTCATTAATTAGAATATTGTTGTATATTGGTTACTTATATGTCTTATTTTGTGCTAGTTGAAATACTAATGTTTAACTTAGGAATGGGATTTTTACCGTGTGACCAACTTAACAACGGAAAAAGTTAGCCACACTAGTTATTGTCGATTTAGAACTTTAGAAGTATATGTGGGCGAATTAGTGAGTCGGTAAATTTGCCACCGGAAAACAGGAAGGCGCCCAACCTGCTTTCTCTTTGTCACCGTGCTAGCATTCCCGTAGAACTTCCCTCGCATTTTTGCAGGAAGAAATGCACATACGCGCGTCGAAAATTGCCTTATGGCACGTTGATACCGGCAGAGTGGCGACAAGCCGATTGGCTCAGTGGAAATGGTTTTCCCCGGGGGTGCACTCCTTGCACTTCCGGCGCAGCGCACCCTCCTTCGCTTACAGCCCCGGTGTTCGATCTACAGTGGTATTAGATATAGATGGTTGTGTTTCACGGTGTAACGAGAATAAATGTAATGGAACGTTACTTTCCGCTTCCACTCAATGTTCTACTGGCAAACGCATTTCTCGAAGGCTAGAATTTACTTTTGGCTAAATCCTCAGTTTGCGTAGTTGTGAGAAGAAGGTGACATTTTAACTCAATGAATCTTCTTTCACAATCTCGTTTCCTTCTAAATTCCATGACTTCTAAAATGTTTCCTGAATTCGTCACAATTTAAATATTTTAGCACTAATGCAACATTCTTCAAAGAATCATTGAAGCAATAAATTTCGCCATCAACGGACCAATCGAAAAAGGCCGATTGCTACTCGCACTTGAAACAATGCATTTTTCAAACCTAGTCAAACGCGTCGCTCGAAGGCCTTTTTCGCAACAGTAATGAGCGGCAATGAAGTAACCCATTTAGTACGAGAATTTCGCCACCAGTGGGCCGACCTTAGTCTCCATGAAAAGGTAGTAACTTCCGTGGAAAAAAGTTTGCCGCTAACTGTCGTCTACCTCGACCACTTAACCCCCTCGCAGGACTCTGTTGCTCGGCCCGCGGGGGAGGATAACTTCTCGCTTAATGTCCTGAAATAAAGTACTCGAGAAATCGACTTACTTAAATCAGTTGACCGGAGTTTGCGTCGAGGGGAAAAGGGGAAATGCTGCTCGATACAGTGTAATGTTTGCAAATCTCCACCGGACTAACTCTATTAGTTCATAAGTGCGATGTTATTACGCTTACGCTGGTTAATTTGTAATAAAATTTTCTTTGGCAAACCCATATACGCATAGAATAGTAGAGACTCGCAAACATTTTTTAAAATTCCAAACAAAATTGAAAAATAAGATTATGTTTCCTATAAAAGTTCCTTCAAAATATCAAAACTGATCTAATTGCGATTTCCAATCATCGTAAATTCTGTACAACACCGATTTTAACTTAAGATTCTATATTTCTGAGAATTTGAATGGATTTTTGTACCTCTTCCATTACATCACTCAAGTCTGCCAGGGCTCTACAAGGGTCTACAAGTTAACAAGGTACACGCCAGGCCTTTGTTTCGTATTACGTACATATTGATTTCACCGGCAGATATTGATTTCAACGCTTGAGTGCATCCGCCCAACCCTTCCCCAAACAGAATCCAGCGTACACCGCACTGTTTATGGAATAATTGGTGGAGAGATTACCCCACGAACGTTACACACTTCTTTGAGGGCCGAGTGGAGCGAAACGAAGGCTCGAAAAGCCTCGGTAATATGCGATTCACGCAGCTAGTGAAATCGCATAAAAACAATACCGCACTGGTATATTGGCCGATGGTGCGAATAGGAAATAGAACGCGGCAGTCAACAAGTTTTTTATGACGCATAACCGAAATGCGTGACCGCAGTGCGTTGCGTCCCCACAGATGAAGTCATTGAATTGCAAACGCGTTCGAAGTGTGTTGTTATTTGCCGCGATTTAGGAATAGATAAATGGACGGTTAAATGTAAAAAGAAGACAAAATCGTAAATTAGGTATTTTTAGATTTTTCAATGCGAGAATTAAAGTTGCAAAAACGTGAACTTTTGTTTCAAATATCATTTCAAATACCTGCCATGGAACAATGATTCGTTTAATACTAAATGTTTTTTAAAATGAATTCTGTAAATGTACTTGAGCGTCATATTTCATGAAGGTATATAAAGTTGATTTTCCCAGAGTTTATTTGTTAAGTAATTTTGATGACTTTTATAATTGAAACATAAAACGATTGTGCTTCATTATATTTAAACCCAAATGAAAATCAGGCCAGTATGATAATGGTTTGACGCTAGACATTTGTAAAAATCTGTATTTGAGTTTCTACATAGTGAATTGTCATTAGTTCGAAACACACATAATGACTGCTTCGAAGTCGAAGCATTACTGCCGCCAAACAACAGGAGTGTACTAGTACTTTCGCATAACGCACTGGCTGTTTACTGGAACGAGATCTGCTCGGAACGGCATGCTAATGATATTGCTGAGAACAAGGCGGGCCGGTCCGATGACATTCGAGAGCCAACAGAGTTCTATACACGAAGGAAATCGGCATCGGGTTTTATTGCGAGCAGCGCGGAAGAGCAACTTTCCGCAGTTCGGATCGCGCGTTATCTTATGCAACGTCGAAGCAGAACAAAATTTACCCACCACGCCACTGAGAACTCTTCCTCCTGCATTATTCATTAATGCGTCCGCGGGAAATCAAAGCTCGGCTTCGATTGGCCACCGAAATTCCCTCTGGATACTTTCACTCATTTGCATACTACAGATTCAATGTGTTTGTTCCGCAACATATTACACGCTCATGTAATTGGATAGAAATTGATTGAACGTGGAAGAGAAATATTCCCACACAAATTGAAACATATCCGTGACGACGCAAAGCACACAATGCGAGGCAAACATTTCCACAACAGATCCTAAAACTTAATCCCTGACATTCAAATAGGCGATAGGCGGACAGCCGGCTCGGTCCCGTCAATATCGCCGTTATCGGCCAGTCTAGACGAGGAAATGGACACCCGGGCGATTAGCGCTCACGCTCGAGCGTGCTCTACGTGTAAGGTTATCGGAAAAGAGCTGGCGCATGTTCCAGTGCTCGCTCGGGGGTGGATAGGATCAGTGACAGTCGGGTGGCGAGGGAACAAGCGTCGGGTATGGAAAGGTCAGGGAAATGAGGAGGATTCGTAGTCCCCGGGCGAAAAGTGCATCGATTCCCGTCTCCTCGTAGGGACAAGCCGCTTCTCGCCGGGGCCGGCAGAGCCAACCTGTGCGACCAGGCTCCGCCATGTCCTCGCAAAGTTCTCACCGCCGAGTTGAAAGGTCAAAGGGAATGCAGATCGAGCACCTCTGGCGTCCCAGTCTTCGCAACTTCGTCACGTACCTATCGATGTTCATCGATCCATCGGCTTCCGCCCTCAGCTAACATTATGCCGCACTCCGGCAACTTGAAGATCTGCGTGATTCCGCCGAGTTAAGGAGCGTGTGGCTTAGCCCTCCTCAAGGAAGGATGTGCTTCCTGCTTTCCCGGCCCGATCCGCGCCCCGGCTATACACGAAATCCATTCGTTTGCGGCTGGTAATGATTCTCCTCGGCTGTGTCTGGCAACGAGCTTCGCCATCAGCCAGGATTTATGGGATTGGCGTAGATTCGAGTGCATCACCTGCTGCGTGTCGGCAATGCTATTTTCCACGGTCAATTTGCGGGACTTGGAACATTTTTTCATAATACTAAAATAGCTAAACTACATAGGTATATAAATAACAAAAATTTGTTGAAACCGGAAAAACTCAAGTTCCTGTTCACGAAATTCACAGCTGTCACTGGAACTTGCTATTTAAATAGTAAATAATTATAAAATCGTGTGAATTGGGTAAAATATAAAATAATTGATTATTCAAGTGATAATTGGTTTGTTACTCTATTTTAGGCGATATTAATTTTAAAAGATCGTCGAAGAACACATTTAATGTTTCCCGTCAATGAATGGCAATTTTTTAAAGTATAAATTGTTGCGCTCATATCCCATCCGAAGGTAATTTAAGTATTGAGATACGCCGGATAATGACGGGGCTAGGGAGATGCCTCGGCCGATGCGTTTCCACGAGGTGGAAAGTTCCATGGGCGGCATTCACGAATCAAAACAAAGGGAATCCTTACGGATCCCATCGCCTTTTCATTCCTATCGCCTGGCGGGATACTGTGGCAAGCAGGCACAATATCTGCCAGCGAATGAAATTTAATTAAGAATGGGTTTAATTAAGGCCGCTCGTAATTCGACAATAGAATTTGCAAATATGCGCGGTTTTCTTCGCCACCGAATGTTCCCACGTGAATCATATGATGCGAGGTTTCAAGTGAGTTTTTATAGATTTGGAATATACAACCGTTATTATCAAGCGGTTTTTCTATTAAAAGTCTTAAAGCGCCCAAACAAAATCAGTATGAGTCACTGGTGGTTTATTTCACATAACTTGCAGCGTAAGTTGTTAACGGTTGCGCCCTTTCCACGGGCCACCGCGAAACAAGTGTTTCCAGCCGATGGAGAGGATTACGGATAAAATGCGAGCTCTAGCGTAAAGTACGAGTAGAACATTCTCTTTTGGAACGTTCTTAGAGTAGGCAATAGCTTGGTCGGTTTACGGGGCCGGCCCTGGAAATTATAGTCGTCTACAAGGTGTATCTACCCGCTTCCCGTTTCATTGCAGCGAAAAGTAATGGGTTTTTGAACGCCGGATAAGATGCGACGTTGCTACGCCTCGCTTTAGATTACTTCGGTATCGTCGAGACACACTGAAATAAGCCGGTAAAAAGTGGCAAAAATGTTATAAAGGCGTTTTGTCGAAGACGACTATCTGAGATCTTAAATGAGACTTTATGGAGGTGAACGGGAAGAAAAATTATTAATTTTTTGACAAGAGTTAGTTATAATACTCCGACTAAAGAATTATAAAGGATTCAAAGGAATTGGAGAACTTTCTACAAATCAAAAATGTTTCTCTCTATTTTCTCAATTTGTTGACATTTTCCTAATTGTTGATTCCTCGTAATACAACTGTTTTAGAACTAAAACTGACATTCATCAGTGTAAACTAAAAATATCAACAGCAAGCAAGAACAAATGACGACATTCAGCTAGTTGAAACACAAGGATATCACCGAAAAAAGCATATTTCTTTATTAAAACTGAGTTCTTGCCATAAATTCACGTATGAAAGTGAGATAGCATCGAGCAAAAGGCTCAACCTCCAAAATGCCACACTATCGCGCCATCTGTCGTCGTCATTTGAAACTAGCCCAACTCACTTTGGCCGGCTTTCCACGCACCGATAGACGAAATTGCATAGATGCAATGACGCGCGCCCCAAAAGAAGCAGCATTCATTTTTCAGCCTCTGCTCCAGGGACAGTTTGACAGTTCCAGTCTGGCTGTATCCGCGCAGCGGTTGTCGGCTTCCTGGACGTTTAAGTCACCGAAGAAGTTCCGCCCGTGCGGCGCACATTGATCGGCGAAAGTTTGACATTCATGCTGGGGAATTTCGAAGTCCCCGTGCCCCGGGAATATGAATGCTTAATAGCACCGGTAGGGAAAAAATGCCCGCCGGTATTATGGGAGACGTGTGAGTGCGAGAGGAATTCCATCGCCCGCTCGATCTGCGAATTATTTCCCCGGCTCGCAGAATATCCCTGCTTTCCATAATTCCAATCCGATAAGCAGATCACACTGCGCGCTTTATAAGGGCGGCGCTCGCGTTTCGAAAAATTATGTAACACCTAGGTCGATTCTCTGAATTAAAACAGTAAGAACTTTCTTGGTTACCAATTATAACAATTAGCCATGGCCCAGCGATTTTCATCGATATTTTAATATACGTGCAATTAGTATTGCTCATGCGTAAAGAATGGTTGGAACGCAAAAATGGGCCAATTTCGAAGAGTCCAAAAAACATGTAAAATTTGTCTCCCGGCCAATAATATGGAATGTACCTGCAAAAAGTGATTTTATTCTCTCTGTTTCATATTGCCTTTCAGTTTCTACCGTCATTGGAATTTCAATTATCGCATTTGTAATTTTAAGTAGGTGAAAGGTGAGAAATTAATACCTCGTTTTTATTTTAAATGTACTTCCTGAATTTTTACGCTTCACGATTTTGTATTGTTATCACTGCCTTGCCAAATGTCCGGAATTCTTGAATACCACACGATTGCCGATCAGTTTGCCGATTCACCAGCACTTAAAGTCTCGTGATCGATGTAAGGGATTTATCATGAAATCACACACAGTCGGAAAGTGAACGAAAAGGGGAAAGGGAATGATCGATTGGTCGAAAAGCTACATACTGCAATAACGACATGAAAGTGGCACCGCATGGGTTGTGAAATAGGAACAGTAATGGAATTGCTCGATAATTACATACTTGGGGGAATTCTATGTAATTCTATTTATATGATTTCTTAATTATATACCTATTGGCAAATGTTTAATACGAGTGCAATATGAATTTTTAATATTATTTTCGAAAAATATGGCTTTAGCGTAATTGAGTAACAATTCCATAGTATTAATCCTCTTCTAACCCATACATTTATTTAGGTAATCGGCCCAAGTATTATTTTCTTCGCTCCCTTTTATTAACGATTGGAATATTATTCTGTTACTTGATATATCACCGTTTCCAATTTCGAGTTCTAGCATATCGAACTGTTATCAATTTCGAGACGCATTGCCTTTTTTGCGAACCAACAGGAGCTGTGTGTCTCGGGTTGGCGCGCACGTATTTGCCGGAGCAATTAAGTCGTTAGAATTCAAGCGCAGACGCAGGCCGCACGATCTCCCCAAGTAATTAATCGACCTCGCCTTCGAGGCTCGACTCGGTGAATGAATGCGATTAGGAGGCACGTGCCGTGCGCAGGCCGCTGGAACGTTCGAGTTATTGGTTTATTGTGGTAGTCGGCTCACGCGGAAATTCGCTCGCGCTTATCTATCGGTCGTGGGTCAACGCCAATCAATTTCGCGCCGTTATTGCTCGCGGCCCTTCAGATATCATAAATACATCGGGAAATTTATACCTTTGGGAATAGTGTCTTATCTTGTGGTAAGAAAGTTCGGTGGACATTGACAAATAGTTATGAACAATGCAGTGGCAGTAATGTTTGTATATAATAAATACTGGAGTATCAATATTGTTATATGTGTTTTACTTATTTTTTCAAGTTACCTTTACTCATTTTACTGTGAACTTTTTACTTTAACAAAATAGCTATTGTAATTACATTTTATATAAATCTTTCTTCCGCAGACAACTTTCAAAAAGAGGAAATCCACCCGATAGATTTTCCTTTCCCATCAATCCTATTATATTTCATGCGAAGAGTTGAGCTCGACGCGGTGACGCGATCCCGAAAGCATACCTGGTATAGACGATCGGCTTTAATGCGTGAGGCCTTTTACGTGAAAGGACGTAGGAAAAGGGAGCGGGTCGCCAGAGGAGAGAACAAGCTTGTAGTTGCCAGGTCCGCCGTCAGAAACATAGTCTATGTTTGGAAATCATTTTTCTTTGTAAAGGAGTCATACGTGACAAGGGCCGAAAGTGTTCGGCTGGGGGCGGCGTATTCCACTGTGTTATAGGAAATAGTTCGAGGGTCGCCGAAAAAGCAAGTGTCGCCGGAAGAATGATCGTGCGCGCGGTAAAGGAGGTGCGAGGATGCTTGCCAAGAGAAATAAAGTGAGATACGAATGCCGAGCGGATTCTAGGAATTATCTGTCAACCTGTATTTATGGGAATGTCTTACCGCTCCATTGTTAGATGGAATCGTAATGGTTTTCATTCGCAATTTATTATGTAACCTGTATCTATGGTGGTCACTTTGTTGCTCCACCGATATTTTCTGTGGAGTTATTGGAAGAATATAGAGGAACCTTGTTACCTATGCATAATTGTGCGTAATATTTTCAAAAAAATTGGTCTTAAGGTCTTAACTTCTAAACTTGACATGACGAGATATTTCGTCATACCAGAAATACAATTTCAATGAGCATAACGGCAATTTTCGGCAAAGAAAAAATATCCCAATATAAACCAAGCAATTTTAATACGAATTAATATCCCTGCTTACAGGGCAAGAAAATTTGGATTCCTACCTTGACTTTTGCAGGAGTGTTCTTCTCGAAGAATACGATAGCAGCATCCTGTGATATCTCAGCAGCCGTACGAGTGTTAAGAGATAAGACTCCGCAGCTTCTCCTGCAAATGTTATGTCGTTAGTATTCTAAACATGACAGGCACCGCTTTACTGAAAACTTCTGGATCACATGGGCATTTATGCCCCCACGAAGCGGCGGCGGGAATGTTAATGCCATGGTTAGAACTCATGCGAGTTTAAAGTACGGGAGAACGATATTCGACGTCCTATCGATAATTCGTATCTTCCATTTTTCATTGGATAATAGTCACAGTGCTCTGATTTCGTCGAGTGAAAATTAATACTTCCAAAAAGTAATATGAAACTTTTTAATCTCAAGTTACAAATGTATAAAATTATTAAGAGTAAAACTGCCGACGTGTCTTGTTCTATTTAACTATACATTCAGCAGATTATTAAACCTTAAAATAATTGTAACAAACCTAATGCATACTAATGCATGCTAATGCATACTAATGGATTTGAAACATACTGTGCATCAGATAAAAATACTTTTAGGACCATCAATGCAAGAAACTTGCAAAAAAAATTTATGTCTCTCGCTCCAAACACGACGCGACACCGCAGCGAACTAATTACTCGGCGTTCGAGTTAAGTGCACAAACGCGTTCGACCTATAATAAATTGATAGCGAATCCTATGTTAGGAACTTTGCACTTTGTTTAGTTTGGCGTATGTGCGATGCTGCGTTCGATGGTCTCGGCGAGGCCGGGAAGCTTGACGAGTTTAAGCCTTTACGCAAATCTGCCCGGCTCTGTTTGCTCAGTTCGAACTTTGCCCGCTGATGTGTGGGATATTTCCTCGCGGGCCACTGGACACCGACCGCCGCGACGTATACGTCTCTAAGCACATAAATTTCATGAGCCATTGTACAGCGGCTAACCGGGTATCGAAGTAATCGGAAATTATTGTCCGCACACGCCCGACATAAACCGGCCGCGGTCTCACGCGTAAAATATAAACTTAAGTTGTAAATGTCGTAAAGTTCAAACCGCCTCGTTGCTCAACCCTTCCTGCATTTCCGATTCAGAGCTTCGGGAACACACGCAATTGAAGCTTTACGCGTGTCCGGCACTTCTCGTTTCAATAATACTGTACACTTAATTATTTGCGGCGGAAATTAGATTAAAAACATTGTGGAACTGTTGATCTTCTAATGCCGGATTTCGAAAGAAATTATTGATTGACCTGTTTACAATTCCCAATGTTCACCTCGAACCTGCTCAAATATGAACTCTCGTTAGTACTTCTGCTCGTAGTTGAAGAATTCGATAAGTTCGAGAGAAAGAATGCCGGCTCGCCGCATTCACTCCAAAGAGGATCGTCTCGCGCCCTGGTACCGGAACCCTGACGGAATTGTCGCCCTCTTGCAACGCGAGGTAAACGCGTAGCTTGATAAACTCGACGAATTCATTTACACGTGCACATACAGGTACACGCGCGTGTCTGATATTGCACGGGACGCGCTCTGACGAGTGGCGAAATATTCTAATTGCGCAGAGGCCATTTCCTAGAAGCTCCGTCTCCGAAATTGCAGTCGCTCGGCACTCCTCTCGTGTCAAACGGCGAGGGCGCCGCAGATACGCGCAAGATAAACTTTCAGCGAAAGGTTTCCTGCAATCGCGTTTCGCAGTCCTCTGTGGCGTGAAAACCTGTTAGGCATTCCTCCCCATGCGACATTGTGACTAATCCTGAGCTTGGACGACGGACAAGTTAATGTGAAAGAATGTAACCAGGAAATAAGTGGTATACAGCAAAACAACTACTATTGCTGGTTCTAATTAATTGACATATTGTAAAATAAAGTTCAGCAATAGTCCTTGTTGGTCTAAATAATTCTTTAAAGAATAAAAAGTATATTAAATGATTAAACATAGCAACAAAGTACGTAATAAAAAAAAATAATAATCTCGACAGGACCAATATGATCTTTGTAAAAAAATCTTCTGTGTCATTTAGCGAGAAAGGCTAAAATGATCTACTTTGCGAATCGTGGTTAACAAGCGTTTAACCTACTTCGATTCTGTACGAAAAACAACATATATACATTTCACAACAATCTGTAAAGTCACTAATAAAATGGGATGAGCAGCTTGACGAAAACATTCGAATGAAAAAACCCTAAACTCTCAATTTAAGCATACACATTTGAAGATATTGTAAAAGAAAAATTGCAACTGCTTTGTTCCTCACCCAAAATATCCGAGAATTCCACCAGCACATCGAGTGACAGAAACTTCGCGCGGCCATCGAAATGTCGAGCGAAGCAGAATTGCCGCGGTCCCAGTCAATATCGTGTAATCATATTGGCTGGAATTGGCGTCCTCGGAAAATCGGCCGCACCCCATCGGTCTCTCGGCATCGATGGTTTATCAAATCTTTCTATCTGATATGCGCCGCGCCGACACGAAAGCGGCGATTTAATTGCATCAGTACTCGCATTGCTGGTGGGCATTATTTTTCGCCTCTGCCGCGTATTCCGGGTTAGGTTCATCGGTCCGGAATGTTTCATTGGTGCGATCCATCGGGTCACGTCGTCGGGTGCTCCCGCATGGTTTAACCCGATGAGCTATCCGGAATCCGCTTTCCCCAGCTCGCCCGGGCGTAGGAGCAATCTCGATTTTATTGCGTTCGTCTCCCTCCACCGCCGGGCTAGGAAAAACATAATTAGATGCTCGAGTTCCCTAACCCTTCGGGAGAACCCAGAATCAAATAAAGTTTTACCTCCAACGCGCCACATATGTGCACTTATGCCGAGTATTGGAGATCTTTCGGGAAAGACGAACTTTATTCTGTGTAGGGTACAACGAGACAGAAAACGCGACGCTCGCACCTTCGATATTTCAAAACTTGCAACAACCGCGGTTCAAATGGTTGAGGCATTCTTGTACTGACTGACGAAACGCTTTAGAAGAGAAGCGTGCGCTTTATTTTGGACGGTCGGTAATGTCGGGATCAAAATTACCAGCAGGACAAGATCGTACCTTTCCCGCATGGTGGCCATAGTTTCCTGTTTCTTTCAGTCCGCGATACACATCCGGTACGTGCCTTTGCAAGGGATTCCCGTATTTAATACGAAAAATATGCTTAAATAATCGAAATTATCGATAAATATTGCTGGTAGATCAATTAATGTTCCTCGCTGTCCTATTGTAACAAGTGACATCGCCATATTTTTTTCTATTTTCGCGGATTTAACTGGATTCTATACACCCGCTCTGTACGGCATTTGTTAAGGTATACAAACGGCAATGTGTACACAATGAATAAAGTTTGATAGATCCAAGTAAAAAGTTGTGAAATATCGAGGAACGCCGTGTTAAAAGCAGGTTTTCACAACGTTTCCCTGGACTTCTGTGATTACAATGTTAATTGACAACAGTGTGCGAACTAACCACAAAGACCGTACCAAATGTTATACGGAGTAACTTCCACTGAGAAATAGTTCATAAAATCCCGAGCGAATATCTTTCACTTAACAACTGATACGTTTACTCAGATTATTGTGTTTTAATACGTTTCATCCTTTATAGAAATGGCAGACGTAGCTGCACCACCAAAAGAGAAGGTTAAGGCGTCGAAGAAGCCTAAGCAGAAGGCGGAAAAAGCAACAGAGCCTCCGCGCCTAAAGAAGAGGCCCTTCAAGAGGCATGGTCGTCTTTACGCCAAGGCCATTTTCACCGGTTACAAGCGTGGTCTGCGTAACCAACACGAACACACTGCCTTGCTTAAGGTTGAGGGTGCCAGGACAAAAGTCGACTCAGACTTTTACATAGGAAAGCGATGCGTCTATGTATACAAGGTGAATAATGCTTGTGCTACAGATCAACTCCTTGTGACTGGAAAACTTTTCATTTAAGAGTATCCTGGGTGTTAAAGCATTGAGCTTTTATTTAGTAAGAAGCAGCCACTCATTTGATTTCTTTTATGATTCCTTAGGCTAAGAACAAGACACCTGTTCCCGGCAAGACCACAAGGAAAACGAAAGTCAGGGCAATCTGGGGTAAGGTAACCAGGCCTCATGGTACCAGTGGATCAGTGCGTGCTAAGTTCAAGAGGAACTTGCCCGCCAAGGCCATGGGTCATCGTATCAGGATTGTATGTTTCTTTATTATCAATGTCATGTTTAAGCTGGTCAGTCAATGGGTAGTAGAATTCTATAAAGATTCAATTGAAAGTACTGTACCCCTTGATAGCCTGGCTTATACAAAAAGTTCTATACTTTTAAAGAGCAGTGGTATTTTATAAATGACATGAAAAGTAATGGAACTTGTTTTGTGTTGCAGATGCTGTACCCCAGTCGGGTATAATTCACTCTTGTATAATATAAATAAATAAACACCACTTTGGTACGAAAACATGATTCCCTTTCTATAACCTTCCCACTTATAGTTTAAACCAAATATTAAGAAATTAGTTTTAGTCAAGTTCAATAATGAATTACCAAATGAATATATATCAAATAGATCTTTCCTTTCCACCCACGTTGGACACGTTTGAATATTTATAATAAATTTACAAGTGCTAGATTCTTGTTTATGGTAATCGAATAAGAAATAATATTAGCATTTCTAATGGAGGAACCAAGAACAGTTACGGAACGAAAGGGAAAAAATTAATTTAATATCGATCTGATCTCTCAGGTAACGGGAGCCATTTTCTGTTGTGCAATGTACACACACACGGACATGGACAGACACATGCGCACACTTCTGGACGCGAGGAACGTCAACTACTGTCAAACGGCCGCGTTCCGGAAGCGTTTTCCGACTTTTATGCGACGAGGGTAAACTATCAAGCAACACGCTTGGCAATTGGCAGGAGAAAAAGCGATTTTTCTCCTGTGCGCATCGCGATGCAGCACTCCATACGCCCTTGAAACAATAAAGTTGCAACGTCCCGTGCGTGAAAATGATGTTTTGCTGCTTACGAAACTGCTTCGATGGCTTTGGCTTAGCCGCTAATCAACTGCCGAAAAAGGAGCCGAATCCCATAGCATTGGACACCTCTTACATGGGTAATTCCTCGGTTTATCATTTCCCACAGCGAATTCTTATTGCATCTGTACTTTTGTTGCGCGGACAGTTTATGTTTGTACACGATCGAAGCATCGGAATTAATCGAAAGCACTTTGCCGCATTAAACCGCATCAAAGACACCTAGTTACCAATCTGCGTTTTAAACTGTGATACTCTCATCATTTGGCAGGACACGATGTTGTGATCCTGAAAAATGGCCTACGTGTGTGCGGACGTGGTGGTGCCTTAACAAATGCCCCCCTCGCACAGAGTAAAAGTTACTTTGAAGTTAAGATACAACAAGGCGGCATATGGGCTGTTGGACTAGCGAATAGGTCTACAGACCTCAACACAGCCACTGGAGGAAACGACACAGAGAGCTGGGCATTAAACTTCGATGGCATTATTAGACACAATCAGCAAGAGTTACACAAGATTCAAAACCCCGTGCAAGAAGGAGATATCATTGTAAGTTAAACTAAATTTCATCAAAAGAAACCATGACTTAATCGTGTCTTATTTTAGGGAGTCTCGTATGACCACATAGAGCTTAACTTTCACTTGAATGGGAAGTCCATGGATGTTCCTGTGATGGGCATAAAAGGAGTTACTTACCCAATATTATATGGTACGTATGATGCTAATTCTTTAAAAGACCCAGGCAATGTTCTATCTAGATGTTAATATAAATACATTTCGCCACAGTGGATAATGGGGCCATTCTGGATTTAATTCTGGACAACTTTACCTATCCACCGCCCATGGGCTTTGACAATATCATGTTGGAACAATCATTGCTGTAAAAACACTACTACAGAAAAAACTGAACATTTCAAGACTCAAGTGCAGTGTTCTTTATACATCATCCATGCAAACAGGCACCAGCCTTGAAATCTGGTGTTACTTCAACTTAGGGAACTGTACTTTGTAATGTAAGAGTATTAACGTGAACAAAAACAATTTGATGTAATATCAAATACAATAATGTATAGACATATTTAACTGCTAAATGCAAAATAAACATTTTCATTAATAAATGTTTGGCCTTATTGGATTGTATTATGCGCGAATGTATGACCGCATACTTTTTGAGTTTATTTGAATGAAATAGGTTTACAACAATAAAAGATCGTGGCATGCCGGAGTTCGTGTATCCAAAAATAATCGCATAAACCTCTTCTCGAGTATTTAGTGATTGTGTGTATACATTTGTATAACATAGCAGTTTATTATTTCTTAATGGACTAATGGTATAATATATACAGAGGCTTAAATAAGGTACCGCCGGCTTTAGGCCTACACTTTGCTTCGTTAGGCTAATGACATGGCTGCTGCACTGACCATATCTTCCTCATATGCCAATTTCGTACTAAAATGTCATCATACAGATTAAAGCTAGTGTTTTGTGTATTCTAGTGTGATGAAAATGTGCACATTTTTACAGTGCAAACCAATTAAACCGCCTAGAAAGATGACAAAACAATTTCAATGTGATTTGTGATCAATGGCAGAGAATATAACAGTTATTGAAGTGGAACTTAGGACATAATGTGAAGACGTAAAAGTTGACGTTTTGCGAATATTGTGGATCAATGCTTGAACTCAGGAAATAACTTGTTTGCAAACCATCCGAGCAGTGCATTTCCCTGCCATAGATTATGAACATATTTAAATCCGAAGTTAAGCGCCGCCGTTAGAAAAGCATTCCCTTTTAAAAATTCATTTTGTATTCACTTGCCTCGCAAGCTTACAGCCCGGTATTTCAATAAAACTTATTCAATCTTTGGTCCTTAAAATTACAATTAAATGATCGTGATTAATATTATGTGCTATGTTCCATAGACCTTGGATGATAACCATCTGACTAAAAGAGTATGATTCGTTCGTTAAGTTACAATCTACCACGGCAAACTTAATATTTAGAGAAATAGATCAATCTGTGTTTAAAATACTATGAATTTAAAATACATGGATCATGGCACACGCATTTTAACCGAACTTATGGTCGACGTATTCTACTTATTTGAAAGACCGACAGCATATTCGAGAGAGCCTTTGCGTTCTATACGTTTACGATTGAATACTATATAGCTAAATACATAGACGATTTTTTTTTACACTTAATCGATGACTGGATGATATGAGATATTTATAATGGTAACCCAGCGACTCTTATTGCACTTGCATCTTCACTCACTCTTTAATAGCCGACGCCACATCTAACTGATAATTCGATTGACAATTAGGTGTGGCACAGGCGCTTAATCATAACAGATCCACCTGATGTACGTGTTTTCGTATATCAGGTATAATAAACTTGATATCAAGACTTTTCAAATTCGAATAAATCGTTCGCCCAATGCTGCAAAACAATTATTGAAATTATAACAACAAGTTCTCTTAAGATGTAAGGACACACAACTTTTGATATGGCGAAGCATTAAGTATGTTTACCCACTTCCGAATCATTCACTCGACTCGCACATGCACCACATGCACGTATTAAATCACTTTCCTATACAGATCATTTCTCGTTAAACCTAATTGCGGCTTCACTTGAACGGCACTGCAAATTATTGTATTTAAAAATATACGGTTAGGATATATTTACAAAATTAATCTGCCTATCTTTCGGTATATGCGAAACTGCGACTGACTCTGATGTTTTGTAAAATCAGTTTAACATCGCGTTTTATTATCTTATTGCATGCCCCCTACGGATATAGCATTGTAGCTGCGTTACCTTCAAAGGCTATTCAGACGACGAATAATTTTCCACACCTTTTTTTCTTCTTCTCGTAATACGACTTTCGACATTATAGTTCGAAAAATGTTTATAAAAACGAAGTAAATCGTAGTAAAACAATTTATGCAGAGACATTGGCAGGAATCTAATGTTTAAAGTATACGCGAAATAAAAAAATATGCGACCGTACCCTTAGTATCTTTGTAAAATAAAAGTCGAATCGTGTATCGCTATGATATAAAGTAAAAATATCTTCTTTAAAAATTTAAATCAACATTTTTTTACGTCTAAATGATTTATGCGCGTTTCTCGTAACAAGAATAAGCTGCAGGCAGTATAAAATTTAGCGCAAAACATCGGCGAGACTTCTCAACATTTCGTATGCGTTCTGGTAATGTTGAATTTCAAGGTATTCATATTTAAATGAATGAATTTCGATGTATGCTCTGCACAAAAATGAGTAACCACCACGGACTACTAATTCCTTAGTCGACCTTTTAAGCATTGCTAAGTCACTTGCATTTTTCCGACGGAAGAACTTTCATAGAGTTTACAAATAGTTTAAGGACCATACAAAAGTTTGTACGTAACTATTTTTTGTGGTTTTGATTATTTTTACACGTAGCTGCTAAGAGAAAACCAAGGATAATACCGAGGTCTCTGAGCTGTCTTTGGTCTTGTCCAAGTAGATCTTTAGAACGCTTTTGGTAAATTCCGCGCGGAGACACGCGCGCGCGTGATAATGCTTTAAAACATTTCTACTTCAAGGGCAAATCCCTGAGATGCTCCGGTTAAGAGCAACGTTATCGCCGCGATCGCGCAAAAAAGCCGATAAGATCTTCCCGTTTCTATGTACAAAATCATTCGGTGTCCGTTGTGTCTTCAATAACAGAATCCCAATTAAATTCGGTGGCGCTTTGCCTAGAAGGTAACTCTCCGAGATGCTGAAATCGTTGTACAAAATACGGGTCGCGATCTCTGAGCCGTTTGAAACGTTGGAACGCAAGATTCTTAGCGAACTCGTACAGTTCTAGGTCCAATCTATTAAGTTTCCTCACAGAATCCAGCTGCTCTGTACTTAGCGTAGCCATTGTCGCAGCACTCAACGTAGCATTATGCTGCTCGAACGCGACTGCGAACCTCAGACCAAAGGTTTCTTCGAAGGAATATTGTCCCACCTGTTGGATAAAATGAAATGTTACTATAATTCGGCAGAAAAACATTACATTAGTCGATGAAAATCGTGCCTTACTTTTTGGTACTCAGTCAACATGAAGAAAGGCATGAATTGTAAATTGTGTTTAGCACTAGCTAGCATGAGACGGTCTCTTTCCAAGCTGCTCAGTGAAGAGTTGTAACAACCAACGATAGATAGATCGGCCAGCATTCGGGTCTGCCGATTACTCGCTAAGTTGTAGGGACATGCCATGAACTGCAGAGTTTATGAATTTAATTAGAAGACCCGTTCCAATTCGTATTTCAAGTGTTTTAATCACCCAACGTTTGCTTGAACTTATGCTATTACCTGTTCTAAGGTAACTCCTTGCCAACTAGATCCACTATAACACTGTGGTATGTTTGCTTGAGCGCCACCACACCAGTGGCGTGCTCCTCTCCATGTGGCACCTCTTTGCACATGTCTGAACTCAGACAAGTACCTTGCGACAGGGTCTCTTATTATAGTTATATAGAAATATCTGCGCTTGATGCCATCGCCCTCAATCTTATTTAGTTCAGCATCAACACAGCTAGTTAATTCAGTCCAATCGGCGTGTAGACCACACTTCCAGCCAGTAGAGTATCTTGAGAAAAGCCAATTTTCATTTCGGTTTGGACGGAAACAGAAACAACGCTTGCGTCTTCTCTGACAAGAACACGGCCGCTGCAAATCCAGGTCTCTCACTAAGTGTTTTCCAAATAAAGTTCCCCCTGAAACAGTATTGGGAAATGTACAAGAGTACTTTATGGAGGCTTACAAATATTGTAATAACTGTTAATAAGATAAGTAAACACTGATAAGGTAGGGCCCCTTCATTAATATGCATCATCAAACAAGAGAAATTATGTGAAGCATGTGTAAAGAAACAAAACTCAGAGGATGTGAATGCACTGCATACTAAACAATCCTCCATCTTCAAGTTGGTCTCCCTTTCTCTTTTTGCCTCTGAGATAGACCCTATTGGTTTCGAGTGATGAATAATTCAACAGATTCACGTCTACAATGGTAGGAAGGAAAGTCTCATTGCTCTAATTGTACAAACACGTAGCCATAAACTTAACTGAAAAAATTTGAGTGCAAAGTCAAACCAATCTTGTTCGTGTGTAGATAACTGACCATCTGCAAACATTATGATTAATTGACCAGCAAGACTGAGCTGCTAATTTATTCACAGCTTGTGTTTTGCCGTATACAGATAAAGACTTTTTTGTATAATGTTTACGTAACATGCCTGGCCTATCTTCTTTAACAACCTAACGTTACAAGGCTTTATCACTTCCTGTTTCTGTCTTTATTACTAAACAGTCGTATTTGCTACTTTATCCTATACTCAACCTACAACCCTACAAGTACTATATTCCAAGAAAATGAAGTGTCTTAACAGCTCTAGGGTGAAAAGACATGCAGATCCATTACGCAATTACAGTCCCAATCCCCAGCACCCTGGGCAATTGAGCATTGGTCGAAATCGAGCCTCATTAAACAATTCGCCCCAACCAACCTGATGCGCCAGGGTGCTGGTATACACATTCACCTTGCTGTGAGAAAAGCATAATAGATTGGCGTGGGAGCCTGACAGTTGACTCACCAGTCTTCTGAATGTGCAGGAAAACCATGACATCGTGCGCGTTAATGTCGAATTGAAAAGTGTCATTGGTGAAGACGTCGTCGTAGCCGAGGCTGCCCTGGATGCTTTGCAAGCGGAAAGCAGGGTGCATGGATTGCAGGCCATTCCTGTCGAGCTCCCCGGAGACGGAAGAGAGAGCGGAGCCGGGAGCGACGGAGAGGGCCTCGACTATCCTGGGGGAGTCCTTGATCTCGCGATTGGTCAGGGCGCACACATGGTCCGGACAGAAGTATCCGAGGTAGACGATGCCAGTTAGCGCGAGGAAGAGGCAGATCCCGACGACGCTCCGCAGCCGAGTCCTCCGCGCCCGCGACTCCATCGTCGCCGAACTCTCGCGGGAATCCTCCGGCACCAGGACGACCCTCAGTTCGCTAGCGTTTTCTCCGCTTAACCGTCTGCCCATTATTCTGCCCCATCGCTCCTTTCCACTGGCCGCCGCGCACTCCTCGCTGCTCGCTGCTCTCGGATTCTCCGCTGAGCTGCTCCTCTCACTGCTCGCACGCCGACTCTGCTCGCTCGGCTCGATCAAAACTACTTTCCCAGAGCACCGTCGCCATGACAGATACCCTGCGATACCCAGCACCCACGGCACCTCGCAATCCTCTCCGCATATATCTATCTTTAATGTATACACTCGGCGTCGGTGTGTGGGTGGCTGTGCGTAGGAACCCATGCGTCGCGGATTTAAAATACAGTCGGGACCGAAACGCGTCTCGTAGACGCCTCCGATATTAACTACTCCCAAGAGTTTCGAGGGTTTGAAGCACACTACAAATAAATTAAATGTTACTTCAAAAGTCGCCATACAACTCTTTAAACTTTGTCAAGTTATATTTTACATTTGATGTTACTAGTTCAATATATGTTGATTCACAATAACAAATAAAATATGCGTGATTAATATGAAATTTTTGTTATTATTCAATTTAAGAAATAAACTTAATTTAAAAGTATTACAACAACAACAAAATTTGTATCGGTTCATTCATAATAAAAAAAAACGTATGATCATGCTCTTTTTTGTGCTCGAATGTATTGATATGTCAATGTGCACATGGATATGGATGTGCTCAGAATATTCAAATATGTGTGTGTGCACATGAACGAAATACCAACACATACGCACGCATGAAATGTCAAACGTTGAATATAACCTAGCTCTATCTGTAGCGGTGCTCGGTGCAGTTTGATGCGATTGTTGTATAATCTTGGAACAGACTCTCCGGCAACAATAGCATCCGTATTCTGTTGCTTATCCTCTAGACGCCGTCCACTCGGGCCCATTCAGGTAATAGATATATAATTAGATATACATTATTTTTTTCCTTCGCTTTCAATATGTTCGTCTATGCGAAATAGGTTTTGAACGTTTCGTTCTACGTTTGCCCTTCGCATCCTTAATGCATAATTCATGATAAATATCTTCAAAAGGTTAAAGGAGTCTCTTATGCAGGCTCCAAAGATTCGTGTGTCATTAATTTCAACCAGGTTTTTCAGGCTGGCCTTTGATTGTGACAGGTTATAATTCTAGCCCAGTGTCATGTTAATGGATAACTTGCTGTTTATTAAACTTCTAAATGATTCCTTTTTAATCAAAGACCTGTCAGAGCAACTAAAATAACTTTATCTTTTACCAATGTTTAGAATGCCGTCAATGGGATTGCTTGAAGACAGAATCACTGAGTTGGAGAAGAAAGTGTACGGGTATCTGAACACCACGGATACTCAAAACTCCAAAGTAGAGAGTTCAGTTATCGATGGTATTCTACATGCGAATACATTAATTTCATCAGCAACCTCAGGAAGGGAGAAGGCGAATCTCGCATGCAAGAGATTGCCAGAACTAAATGCCTACTTGGATCCAGTTGCGGAAAGCACGGAGATACCATTGGATGCAAAGCTTCAAGTGTTAGTCACGATGGAGAATGATATTAGAGAAAATTATGAGTTATTAACAAAGATGCAGGAATTAACACCCATGTTGGAGACGGATTCCTTAAGAAATGTACCCGAATTATCAAAGAAACTTAATAAGTTGAGTTTAATATATCTGAATTTAAATACCGAATCTGAGGAACTAAACACGCATGTTAATGAAATGTTCTCCAAGTATAACACTGTAATGACGAGTATCTCGAAATCACTTATAACGCTAGACGCAGCAGTTACTGCTGCGGAAATTGCGGCGATGCCGAAGAAGGTGGTCGATTGAGGATTCGCGTGCTTTAAAAAGCATGGTGCGGATTTATACATTTGTATTTTCATCACTACACTAATTGTATATTAAATTCTGGTCCAATTGTTATCGAACAGCGGAGCATAAGAAAAACGAGATCTTATTTAAAATAGCTTGGCTCTTTTGTGTAATCTAACGCATTAAATGAAGATTTATAGATGTGTATACACTCCGAGAGTTTCGAAACGATAAAATTATAATTATAACAATCAACTTTAAGTTTATAAATTTATACGGAAAAAACGCCAAGCAGTTGACTACTTGACGCAAAACCCTACCAACACACGTGCATGTGCTAAGTTAATGAATTTACTATTCAATTAAGAAGAAGATTCGTTGACAAATTTATTATTTCTTTTTGTATATACAACACCTTATAGAAAATAATTATTTATTGATGTAAAGGAGACTTACTTGCTGCTGTTATCTTAAAACGTAAAGATTTGCGGCGTACTCATCAATGACTATGCTTACATAAAGGTATATCATTATTGTATCTTTACAACAATGTATTTTATCAATATATTCATATATTATGTACATTCATCCTGTCTATAATTCTTCTTTCATGATTAGTTCCAGGAATGCGTCTTCAGGATCCCTGAGACAAAGGTTCAAGCAAACGACTGCGTACAATTCTTCTTAGGCACTAACTTTGTATATATAGAGAAAATATAAAAAAGAAAACAGCTGTCGGAATTATGTATCTTGCACGCTTCCCTTTTACTTCGTGTTAACTTACTTTTTATTATACTGCGTTAGAACGCGCTTCCTTGGCCTCGTAAGTCGTACGAGACCGGAAGCGTAGTTTGCTAAACCTGTTCTAATTGTTTATCGCATTTATCATATTAAACAATTGCTTTATACAGTATTTACAGATTTCGTAGTTAAAAACACCTATTTCTCGTAAACTCACGCAAAGTTCTTCAAAGTTCGCGCTGTTGCATCGTGTCAATGGTTACCGAAAAGTGTTTACACCGTTATTATTACGAATCTCTTTCCTGATTATGGCTTAAATAGGAACATAATATTCGAGGTATAATACGAATACGAAAAAGAACTTCTGAATTCCACTACCCCCATTCTCTGCGAGATTGATCGATCAGATTTTGCGAAAATCAACAGGAACATTCACTCCAAATGCATGAAGTTAAAGACTTGCTGGCGTATTGCTGAGTTATCTCATAATTGTTCGACGTTGCGTGAGGCGAGATTTTAGCTCTGCATCATTAGAGCAGGCACGGAATGTCGCAGCCACGAAAGCGCTGGCTCTACGCTAGAATAAATCGCTGGATGGCCTCTTGAGCACCTGCTATGGTGGCTGAGCAGACCTTGGATTTCCCATCGCGCTGACCCTCCTTTCTCGCTGACACACATCAACGGCGCTCCCTCATCATTCTGTAAGTCACATAACTCGTGTAATAATATTTCTCGGCGGTTTGAAAACAGGCTTATGATACAAATTTGAGAAAATATGTATCTTACATAGCAGGGACCCTTGTCGTTGTCAGTGAAACCGGCGCAAATGTTATCCTTCGTAATAAAGCCTGCATAATGGCTGGACGCATTACACTTCTCAGAGTCGTAAGTGGGAACAGGTAGGAATTTAAGGTATTGCTGCAGATCCACTTCACCGTTTATCGGGAAACCCCAACCAACCGTAACACAGATTTGACGAGGCTGCAATTTAGAATTTTCAATTATGAAATATGATACCTGAGTAATCCTTTTATAAGTTGCCAACGAATATTAAATATACGTACTTGAATTGGACCTTTAGGAAGACAGACTGCACTAACATTCCTTGAGAAGACTAACGGCTCCTCAAGCTCGACTAGGGCGATGTCATTATTGTAAAGGAATTGATTGTATTTGACTTGGGGATAAGGTACTATATTTTTAACAGGATGAGCTCTTAACTGACTCTCCCCTGTGAATAACTGCCATCCATTGCTGTCCTTGAATCTAAAGCAGAATGTCCATGGTAATTACAGTAGTGTTAAAGTGTGTTATTGTTATAGAAATATGAGTGTTGGATGTGTTCACTATACCTATGAATGCAAGAATAGCTGGCAAGTGCGTGCAAAGGACCCAAGATGCTGGCAGTGCAAGCAGCACCGTTCTTCGATTCCTTCAAAAGTGCAACACTAGACCACTGGCCTTCACTGGCTGGAGTGCCGCCGACTAATCTCGCAGTCGGCCCTTCTCCATAATGCGAACCGCAAGAGAAGTCTCGGCACGAGATCTGCACAACCTTGTCCGACACGCAGAACTCCACTTGCTCTAGATTTGTGACTAGTGGCATACGATGATTTGGATTGGATTTCAGTCTTAAGATTTTCTGGCTTTTGTCCCAGCTCGATAATTCAGTTGGCTCGGAGCCGGAGAATCCAAGGGATCGGCAATAGGAATCGCTGAATTCTTGGCTCCAGCCGTCCGAACAGACCAAGCGATATTCGCCATTGGATTGCCTGAGTTTTGGAAGATTTTTTTTTCAGTAAACGAAGTTGAAAAACTAAGTTTATGTGGATGGCCGACTTTATTATTAAGTAAAAATAATACTAATTTCAACCTACCGCACTTTAATGAAGGATGTGTGTTCGATCGACTCCTGACCTTCGTTTTCCGCGTACCCATTCTTTTGCGCTTCCGCATCAGTCAGATTCTTGTCGATCGTTACATTCCGGAGGAAACAGTCCCATTCGTCCGAGCGATCGGGACAATGCTCTATACCGTCACAAACGTGATCGGTTGGAACGCAACCACCAGTGTGACATTTGAATTGATCAATAGCACAATCGCACAGCTTTTCATCCTCCCCGTTGAGGCATTCGGGAACGCCGTTACAGTACCAAGTCAAAGGAATGCACCATTTCTCGCTCGGACATAAATACTCGTCATTTCCACAACTTTCCGCACATGAGTATTCATCCGTGTGATCCTCGCAGTCTGGGCGACCGTCGCATTTCCAGATACCAGGGATGCATCTTCCTGCAAAGTAATGAAAAATTAATCACATATTCCCAAACCGAAGAATTATATTATTTCAATTTAAAAGATACGTATAAACGTTTTAGAGTTTTACTAACCGCTAGGACACCTAAACTCATCAAAGTTGCACTTCCAATCCTCGCAGTGATTTTCATCGCTGCCATCATCGCAGTCAATGATTTTATTACAAACGAGATCCCTTTTCAGACATTGTCCGCTGGAGCACTGGAAGTTCCCAGGGCAACCTTCCGCCTCGCAATTCAATTCATCGGAACCATCCGAGCAGTCGTTTTCAGAGTCACACTTTGCAGACAATTTAACACAATAAGCTCCATCGCGCGATGTACCATTAACGCATTGGAATTGGCCCGCGGTGCACTTGGAGAAGACGACATTCGGCGGAATGTGCAGGAAGGAAGCGTCGATGTGGCTTGTTGCTTGGGCCTGGGTTGTAGACTGCGATGCTTCGGTTTGAGTGATTGTAGGAATAGTTGTACCAACTGTTTGCTGATTCTCTCCGAAAAGCAATATTCTCTCTTCCGTGTTAATATCCGAATCGCCAGTTAGTAAACTTGTTTGGTTGTTTATTGGTTCTTCTAGATTCGGATAAATGCCAGTGTGACTCTCCTCTGGTCTCGTAGTTTGCGGCAAAGTAACTGTAGTGATAGAATTGTTCGGCCTACGAAGTGTGTAATTACGCAGCACAACGAACGGCTCGGTCACAGGTTCTGGCTCGATAATTTCCTCGGAAACAGGAATGAAAGACGGATATTTCTTCTCTGTTTCAATGCCGCTCTCGTTCTCTATTTTAGGCTTGATTGTGCTGTCTTGTGGTGTTGTTGCCTTCAGATCGGGTGTCACATCCGCGAGTTTGATGTTTGATATTGGAACCAGGTTCCCTTCCGTGTCGGATAAAACGAACTTCGGAAGGTTCGGACTAACATCGGCGCTAATGACACTGTCGCTTGGTTCTTCGGTTACTTCGGACACCGATTTTGAGTCGTCTACAAAGAGTGTTGTTTGGCCTGGATTTTCGGTCACAATATTTCCCTCTTCGTCTTCTGTCAAACTAAGCTCCTTTTCCTTCTTGTACTTGTATTTCCCAGCAGGCTTTTTGTCCGCGAGTTTTTTCGACTCGTCTACACCTTTCTCTAAAGGTATTACTTTCAGATCTTCCTCAGAAATGTCACCGAAGTCCAGGTTTCTGAATGTCTCTGTCGGTGTGGTTGTGAAGAAGCTTCGATAGTCAAAGGGAATCGGATGTGTATCGTGTTCCAGGATTTCTGTAACGGGTCTGACGTCTTCGGTTGTCGTAGATATCTTTTCCGTTGTGGTGACGTCTTTGTTGTTCGAAACTTCCAACGTGGTTTCGGGTTTAATGACTTCGCTTACGGATTCCTTTGTTGTACTTTCAGGATTCCCTGTCGTCTCGGTGTTCTGAGCGACTTTTTCAGATACCTCTTCACTGGAATTGTTTGATCCAGGTGTTGATTCAGTGGAAATGTTGTTAGCGTTAGTGGAGGATTCGACTGCTTCCGCAGGCACAGTTTCTTGCTTTTCAATGTTTTCATTTAGTGTTGTACTTTTTGAGGCAACAGTTGTGGATGTGACTTCGTTTTCGGTTGTTTCCAGCTCGTCCGGTAGAATTGGAACTTGTGGAGTGGTTTTTGTTTCGCTGGACATTGTTTGAGTTATTGGAATGTGCGTGGAGTGGTCGGCTTGCTCGTGCTGTTCTGCTTGTGCAAGAGGATTTAAATGGCTGCTACTATTTTCTAAATGACTGTTGTCATCGACAACGGTTGGACCCTCGGCTTTCTCGACTATTTCTGTGGTAAACATTTCCTGTTGTATTTCAATGGGTATTAAAGGTATTTGCGTTGTCAGTTTCACGTCTTCACGATTCGGGATTTCAGTTTTGCTTGGCATGGACGTTGCGGATTCTGCTTCCTTTTCTGTTGTAACTTTCAGGTCATTTTGTGACTCCGGTGTATTTGTGGGCTTGAACGATTCTGTATCGCTCGACTCGCCGGCGTTAGCCAGCGAAATCTTTTTGAATTCCGTTCTAAGCTTGTTTGAATTTTCTTTCTCCAAGTTGTCTTTCTTATAGTTCGTAACCAGACCCTCATCAGTAATATCATTGTATTGATCCTCTACCGCATTGTCCTCCGCTTTCCCATCCTCGGACTTTTCTACTTCTTCCCTCTTCTTCTCCATAAGACCAGTAGTAATTTCACCAGATTCTGTTACAGATTCAACTTCACCCGTTTCAGTTACTTCGCGGAAAACGTTCATTTGAGTGACGTCTTCGGGTCGTAGAGTAGTTTCTGTTACTTGATGTTGCTGTTCCAATGGAATGACACCAGCCGGTTCAATGTCTTTTCCGATAAAATCAGTATTTTCCTTTAGTTTACTACTATCCACCGATTCCGGTTCACTTTGATTCATCAAAGCAGTGTCATTCAAAATTGCATCGGCTTCAATGTTTTTGTTATTAGATCTAGCATTGCTTTCACCACTTTCATTTGTCTTCTGCGTCTCTTCATAGGACTTGCCTCCTTCATCCTTCGGCACGAACTGACTATCAGGCTCAACATCATTCAACGTGTCTTTCGACTCAGTCTCGTTCACAGACTCCGAGAAGCTTGGTACAGGGCTGATCAGAGGATTATGTGTGACTACGTCTTCAACGTGAGTCTCGAAAGGATTGGGACTATCCTGCTCATCTTTATCCAATCTCGGCGCTTTCTTCGTACTCTCCCTTTCCTTCTGCACGTCGGGCAGGAATGGTGACATTTCTTCAACGTGGGTGTCGTAAATCACGTCAGGCTTTTCCGTGAATAATTCCGGAGGATTTTCTGGGAGGATCGGGAGTTGCGCCATGTGAGGGTTCGAGTCGTCCTCAACGTCAGATTCATTTTCTATGGTAAGATTTGCTGCTGGAATATGATCTTGGCTGCCAAATGTATGCTGCGACTCTATTCTGGTATTTGTTGTGTTTTTAAGAGGCGTAGAACTTTGTTCGGGAATCAATTGAGGTATAATGTCGTGATTGGCATATTCTGGGATTTCTTCTATTCTCGGTGTTAATTTGATAGGTTCTGGTTCGGTGTCATTTTTTGCTGTGTCAATCGCTGGCTCAATATTGTTGTTCAAATGTAATTCAGGCATTACTGTGGTTACAGGTTCCTCCTTGTCAGTTACCTGTACCGGCTGCTGATTAGAAGACATGGTTGTGATGGCAACTGTTGAATCGGTAACTTCTTCGGATGTCTCATTACTCATTTGTGGAGTTACATTGGACTCGTTTTCTAGAGTGGTGGTTTCTGGCAGGCCTGTGGTTAGATTCGACGAACCATTGCTGTTATTCTGTCCAACCTCCGATGGTTTCTCGGTCATTCCAACTACATTTTGGTCTTTTGAAGATTCTTCTTTGGCAGCAACAGGTAATAAAGTCGTTCCGATGCTATCGCTGGATGTCGTTGCTTCGACTGACGATGTAGTCGAATCTAAAGATTCGTCACCTGCTAAAGGTAACACAGCCAATGGCACGTCTGTGTCCAAATTTTTATTTTCAGTCGACGTCTCCTCTGTTATTAACTGCGCTGGAGTTGTAGTCGTACTTTCGGTCATTGGATTAGCAGGAGCAATCGTTGGTTCATTGCTCTCGGATTTGGTGAATGGAGCACTTGTGGTTATATCTGTGACTTGAGTCGGAGTCGTGAATGTTGGCTCGTCCGCAAGTCCTCGGCCATTCTCCATGTATCCTCCGGTCGCGAATGTCTCGAGATCCGCTGTCGGTGTTTCTGTGGACAATTGCGCCGGCGCTGGTTCTGTGGCTGATTCTGATACGCTGGGAGGAATTGGTTCGGTGGGCTGGTCCAGTTCTTGTGGAAGTGGCGGTTGAGTGGTGTAAGTTGTGGAAGTCTGGTCTTCTGTAGATGTTGCTGGTGTTGTCGAAAGATCTGATTTCATGGAAGAGTCGTCTTGAGTGGGAAGTTCGGGATGTGAAGGTTGGTCAGATTGGGATGGTTGCGGATCCTCGGATGTTTCAGTTTCTGCAGATGGTTGAGATTCGGCAGGAAGATCGGGTTTTGTAGATTGCTCGTGTTGAAGAGAAGATTCGGTGACTGTGCTTGATTCTACTTCCACTGACGGTTCCGGTTCCGCTGAAGGTTCAGGCTCTGCAGCAGGTTCTGGCTCCGCGGAAGGTTCAGGTTCTGCAGCAGGTTCCGGCTCTGCAGATGGTTCAGGTTCCGCTGAAGGTTCTGCTGACGCTTCAGGCTCTGCTGAAGGCTCAGGCTCTGCTGAAGGCTCAGGCTCTGCTGAAGGCTCAGGCTCTGCCGAAGGCTCAGGTTCAGCTGACGGTTCAGGCTCTGCTGAAGGCTCTGGTTCTGCCGAAGGTTCAGGCTTTGGCGTCGTCTCTGTTAATGAAGGTTCCTGGGATTCGTGATGACTTGAATGATCGTGCATTACAGTTGGGTCGGATTCATGACTCAGATCATGATTATGTTCCGTCACTGCTTTCGATTCCGGTTCTGATTCTTCCGCACCATCTTCCTTGTCCGCATCTTTGTGGTACCAGTTATCAGGACGCTGGGGTTCGAACGAACTACCAGGACCCCTACTTCTACCTTGAACTAAATCCTGGACTAATTCAGTACTAGTTTCTGGCACAGCGTCATCCATTTCTATATCAGCCAGGTCCCCATTACTCATACAACTCTTCCCATCCTTGTCCAGTTGTTTCTCACTCGGACATGTACACATGAAAACACTTTCCGTAGAATTATACACACAACCCTCGGCACAATCTAGATCGCCGTGTTCACATTCGTCCACCAACTTTTTAAGTTGCACTTCACTTAAACGGTATTGTCCGACCATGTTTTCATTCACTTTCAGTACTTTCTCAATACTTTCCTGTGGCCCCGTCGTTGTCTTTTGAGCAAGTTGATTCAATCGGAATTTAACTTCGCCCGTTTTGCTAATATTATAAACTTTAACAGTCGGCGACGCGGCAGAAGGTTCCAACATTTTCACAAGATTCTCTTCAAGTTCCGAAGAAACGTCCCTGTACCTCCTGGAGGTGACATCATTCAGATCTTCGCTCCAGAGGAAGTTCATGAGCATGAGCCGCCCCTCAAAGGCGTTCGGTATAAAATTATATAGACTCTCATCAGTGGTGGGCCAAGGAGAGAAACTGGATGTTTCGGGCGGCGGACTTGGTGGTGGATTTTTCATGAAACCTTGAATTCCTGCTGTTTGTACATTATTCAACTGTCGAGCATCCGCCTGGTCCGCGGCAACTACCGATTCCGTGCTTTCTTGAGTGAGTATGACACCAGCTAGAATGAAAAGTACAAAATGAATTAAAACACTCCCACACGAATTATTTTTGACAGCATCCTATAATTCATCTAAAGGCTTACTTGCTGCCAGGATAGCAATAATCACAGCAACAATTAGAACCAGCAATCCGCAGCTCCAGCAAGTCATTCTTCTCCAATACGAGCTCCTGGTTCTCTTGTCCTTGGTGACGTACAGTTTCTCCCCTCTGCAACAGAATGGTCCGTCGCTCTTAAAATGCCCAAAGATTGGCGATTCGCTTTGCAAAAACCGTCCTCATCTCCGATCCCAAAAGCGTGTTTTGTACAGCTCTGTATTGGCAATCCTAGATCTCCTCCAGCGGCCAGCCCTGGGATTAGAAGCTACCCTAGATAAACGGACACCCCTAATAGTACTTTCATAAGTGCCTAAGTCCTCTCCGACGCAACCTGTACCACCATTAGATTTGCATCGGCCCTCGGTAATTAGGTCCACCGACAATTAGGCATGAGTATTCGCTTTGGCTTGTGAATTCTATCGAATGATTGCGGTAGTACGTTCTCCATTTGGATGTTTCTCGTGACCGTATTCGTGCCGGTGCGCACAGCCTCATCCCCGAGCTCGGCGTGATTCTACGGGCGTGTATTAGACAATTGGGTGTGTGTTTGTGTGTGTGTTCCGTTAGGTACTGCGAGTGGTGCGGCAGCTACAGGTGACTGGTGAGTATAAACCTGAAAGCTTGGCGAGGGTGTAGCCAGCGGGGCTTGTGAAGGCTCACATCCGTTTGTGGGTATTAATCATGTAGTCTGGGACTACCTTTGTGACAGGAAGATTGTCATTCGTCGACAATTTAAAAAGACTTAAATTTGCCTGTAGTAGAATATTACAGTACATTTGTTAAAACTAGAATTACTGAACCCGGCAAAATAACAGACTTTACATTGTTTTCATAAAATATGATCCTATTAATTTTCTCCCAATCGTTTTAATTTTTCGCCATCCGCCAAATGTACACCAGCAGGTCGGTCATTCTAGTGTTAAGACTTGTTGGTTCTGTACAGAACTGCAGGCTTCGAGAAAAAGTGAGAAAAAAAGGTATAATTGAGGGATGCGAGATAGGACGTGGACGAGCAAGTTGACGGGTGTGAATTCGTAAGTGTGCGCGCGATGTCTCAGCCGTGGAAACGTCAGGCAGGGCTCACTCATGGATGGTTTGAGGCGGGGTTAAGCGGGGGTTAGTCCACGAGCGCAGGCCCCAGGATGGATTGGGCAAGTTTCAGTGGCAGGCCCCCCTCGTTCTCGATCCTCGCAAGCACATCCTTGAAGTACCTGAGAGCAGTGAGCCAGTGCGAATAGTCGACCAGTCCGGCGGCTGGGTCTCTCAGGCTGAGTCCCTCCCGGCCGACGCCAGGGCCCAAATCAAAACGCACTCCAGCCACGGTCGTTTCAACCTCGGCCTCGGCACCCCTGCTAGGTGGTGTGACAACAAAAAATACCCTCTGACTCTCTCTCCATCAATTTCAACCGCCTCGAGTCGACGCTGCCGAAATTCCCCCATGCTTCGATTATTGCTAGCGATTCTTTCCACCACGATCGACGAATCTCGAAGTGTTAACCCCGTTGGATGCCGGGTCAGTTGGCCCGAGAATTTACTCGTTGACTGGCAGACTTGGGGAGTTTTTACTCAGTCAACCTTGCCAGAGTTGTTTATTAATGTTATTATTGCTGAAAGAAAGGTTCAAAGTGCTAATAAGGAATTCGATGTTGTTACTTTGTTTGAAATGTAAATATTGTATTGTTTATGGCGTTGCTCAGTAGTCGAGACAATGCGACCCGGCATTTGTTGAACAAGGGGTTAACAACATCCTTGCGAGTTCATTTATATGACATTACTACTCGTTCTTCCTCCGTGGATTACTCTGCTTCGTCCACATACTAGTCACATTATGGAAAACGTACTATTACTTGAGCCATTAACAGATTTGTGAGTTAGCAAGTCAACGCATGCGATGCTTGGCTGCATCGCGCGGATCGTTGCAAAAGAAACTGCTGAAACGAGCGGATAATATCGTCGCTCTGTAATATTCTTAAGCAAGTGAGACACCTAGGCTAGCGAGTATAACTATGCATGGGTTTTTAATTATGGTACTACAATTATTCTGCTGCGGCTTCGGTATTACAGTTACTATCCTTCGTCCATCTAATCAAACGGGTGGCGGCGGCGTTGAACACTTTTCATCCGGGAAACTCATTAGCCTTGCCAACAAGCTAATTGACGGGAGTGTGTATGAACTTCGGGGGGAGTGTGTGTAAAGTTGCGCTATATTAATGATGAATGTGATGATTCAGCACTAACTCTTACATTAATCAGTTTTTCCTGGTGAACAAAGTGAATCTCAATGTTTTCATTTTTGCATTTTATATCTTTTAATTTCTAATGCTTCGATAAAAATGCAATTTCTTTCTTAACCGAGTAAAAGGGTGCCGCGAGTGCCAAGTAATTGTACTCGGTGAAATTGCGGGAACAGAACGTGAGGCGAAAATCTGCAGGTGTTATTCTAAAATATCAACTTGCTCTTCCGTCACGGCGGATGCAGTTGCGCATTGAGTTTCGGTGGAATCCGAGCCCGTCAATCTCACCCTGAGCGCGAGAAGGTCGATCGACCTACTAACTCGGCAAATCGAATTTCTCGAGAGTGTCGCATGTCCGTTACAGTCGGTGAGCACGAATGATTAAGAATCGGAGTTACGAAAAGCAATCGGCTGCCGGGCTGGTGATCAACGGACGTAGACGAGAAAGGCAGTTAATGATAGTTAGTAGACGATCAGAGAGCGATGGCAGGCAGGTGAAATGCAGCGTGATGCGCGGGAGATTCATTACCTGATGTACTTCCGGTGCTCGTTAACTGGGACGAAGTATTCTTCGTAGGGATTGGCCGGCACCTCGCAGGCCTCCTGCCCTTTTGTTTGCAGATTGTTGCCGGTGTAGGGTCGCATCGACACCAACTCCAGGTTCACCGCTTCAATTTGTTCTTTCTTACTAGTATCTGCGAAAGGAAATTATTTACGTGCAATTAAAGTGTCATTGTTTTTTTAAATAGTATCAACACACCACTCCACACATTAACTCAGTTCTAGTATGACATTTTTACGTTTTGAACAAATTATCATAAGTATATAGTTTTACTTTTAAAGCCAATTATGTGTCTTTTGTCAGGTCTAGGATTCTGTAATTAGTTCCTAAGTAATAATAACTGGATTTATGGAAGTCGCGAATTTTTCACAGTGCTTTGCACGAATGGAGCCGCGATATCCTTCGAGCGCACTTTTCAGCTGGAAGCAGCAAAGAACGTAGGTTGTAATTACACTTTGCGTCACGTAAACGGTCGACGACACTTTCGGCTTGCGTTACGAGTGGAGAAGGAAGGAGAAGATTAAGAGAGCGAAAAATACTGGATGTCTGCTGTAACCCGTTTGACTTTTTGCGATGGGCAACTTTCTCCAGGAATTGTAATTAAATAAAGCTGGATTACTCCTCGGATATTGAATGTTACCGAAAGCTTGCAAGATGCGATCTTTACTTTCCAAGAAGTGTGTCAAAATATTCTCGATAAATACTCGATTAATATATTATATATATATTATATATATTTATTATATATATTAATATATATATTATATTATATATATATTATATATTATATATATATTATATATTATATATTATATATATAATATATTTTATCATATAAAATGCTTTAATTTAATTTGTAAAGAGAAACTCACCATTAATTTGCACACTCGTGACGCTATTGTTAAGAAAGCTGGCATCGTTATTGTTCCCATTGCCATTGACTCCGTTCACTTTCGGCTCCGGTTGACTCTTGTCGTTGGCTTCGGCGGGCAGCTCGATGCGAGTCTCGCTCTTGGCGGTTTTACTATTATCGCCGGCGAAGCTGCGCTGGTGACCATTTTCCAAAGGCGCACTTTCACTGCTCCCTTTCGACTCGCTCATGTGCTGTATGCCGTTGCCGGATTTCGACTTGTTCGCCGATTCCTCCTCGCTGGCGAACGCCGGGTTGTCCGTGCCGCCTGTCTCCGACATCTCGGGATTTTCTGTCGCCAAGAAGGACTGGGCCCGCACCAAATAACGCCGAGCCGCTCGCGACTTTCATGCGTTTTGATTCTGCAATCAGCCAATTAACAATTCGTTAGTAACTGTTTTTTACTTTGAAAACTTTGTGCTTGCAAATTCGGTTAGAATCGAATTTTCTGGTCGCGACTGATCTAAACAAAAATTCAAAGGTTAAACTGAAAACTTTGGGAAAATATTGTATTTTTAAGCCCTGAGCTCAGAGTTAGTCATATTCGATATTACTGTTTATGCAAAGAGTGGACTAATAATCCTACACCGTCGAGACCACATTTCTATTCACAGTGAGCGAAGTTTAGTTTACTAGAACAGGCACGGTCCATTGGATAAGAGCCATTGTTTATGTTTGAGTACTTCAACAGAAGTCACGTTTTACATGACTCAAATAACTTGGAAATCCTGGACATGCCTCACTTTTACCAAAAAGCAATACACGTATTGATTCTTATTAAACTGAGTTCGACAAGCATTTACGGAGGATGAGCCACAAAGGCGGTCAAAAAAAGTTTGGGTTTACGTTAGCAATGATTTCATCGCATTCTCCGGCAAGAGATAAACAAGTGGTTCCAGAAGACCGAATGGAATGGATGAGTATCCGGGATTCGGTCCCAGACAGAGTTTGGCGTTCTCCAAGTCTCCGCATCTCTATCCATTTGTTTCCTGTGAATCCTTAGGCATTCTCATGCTCCGGACAGGTTTCTTCACTTCTAATTCTCCATTTTCCCGAGCCACGTCGAGCCAATAAACTTTGGATTTGGCATAGGAAAAAGAGCAAGACGTGAGTTACGTTCTCAGCAGCCTCTGCTGTTGAGAACCTAACGATGCTGTTCGTTCAGATAAAACCAGTCGTCTGCCGAATTCACTGCAACTGTGGTCCACTAAAAACATTGTTTTCGAATTTATTCCGTGTTTGTTGAATTCAATTTCATAATCTTTGTCGCTCTGGAATCTACAAAGAATTCGCCTAAAAATATTTTTGTTTTATATCTTGATTATCCTTTCAAGTGAAACGCACATAATCGTATTGTTTTTGGTTTTCAACAAACATTTTTCAAAAGCACACATCACACAGTAAAATAGTCTGCAACTTCTGTTATAATAATTGTATAACTTTCTACTTTTGCGCTTTCGTTTGTCAAAAAATGGCTCCTGACAGAATTTGATTAATCGTGCGATTCCGCGATTGAGTAGAATGGGTGTTCAGTTGGGCGGGAACGGTAATGGCGAGGGTAATGGCTCGTTAGCGTCGGGTTACTTCTGGGACACCCTGTACGCCGGTTTGAGGTGGTGAACTGTATTTGCGCGTATACGTGCAAACGGTGCAAGCATATACTGCACCGAAAGCGGTTGACCCTGAGCGAGCCAGGCACAAAGGACTGATTCACCCCGGGGCCAAACCGAAGTCCTGAGGAAGGAGAAACGCCGGCGAGCTTAGGCTCGCCATACTATATCCTTACGGGTTTACGGGGCCCCGCAGTCTGCCGCTCCGAGTCTACGTTAATATCTCCAGCTCTGCTCTTAAACCGATCCCGATCTTGTAATGCTCACCTTTCTTCTTCAGAAGTTGGGTGTAATTTAGATGAAGTTAAAAGGCCGAACTGGAGACTCTTTAGGTTGTTGCTTGTATGTTGTATGTGAGTGGTATTATTTAGCTGTGCTGAGTAACAAACTAAGTATTTTTCGTAAAACCCTCAAAACTTTCTATATTGGTTTGTGTATTTAATGAAATTATAATATGTTATGTAAAATATTACATTCTGCAACTCGGACCAATACTTTCTTCTGCATAGATTATATGTAATTTAGCAACAAATTAAAAAGGATATGTTTGAGAGACTTTTAAATTGTGTATGTTATAATGTTACCGGCAATATTTCTAATTGAAACATTTTACATAAAGCTGAAGTTATGTAAACCTTCGACTTCCAGACTCAAGAAATGAGCTACATTTCATTACTGATATCTTTCGCTTTAACAGCATCCACTGACATGCTTTTACAATCGATGGGTTCCTCGTATCTCAGTTCAGTGAAAGTGTCTCGCTTTCGCAAAAAGAACTGTTCGCGCAGGCAACGCCATGTACCCGAGATCGTTCTTCGATCACATTCCCCATTGGAGGGCGGCCTCCTTGCAAAAAGCGCTTTCGGTATCAGTACTGAGGAGAGTTTTCTGCCGTCGTGCTTTAACTCGATTAGAACTTTCGTATCGAAAGTCTTTGCCGAATCGTGGCGTGGAAAGTCATTGCAAACGTGGCACTGTGGTTTTTCTGCTGAAAATTGGATTTTTGCAATTTCTGAAATATTTTCTGCACCCGGTGGATTTCTCTTGGTGCGATGAATAAATATCGATGTATTCTGCGGTAGAATACGGTAGAATTTCTACCTGGGAGGCTCGAGGAATCGCGTGTGCCAGAAACGATTCGAAAGTGAAGATTCTACCAAATTCTACCACGCTCGAAGTTGATTTGAAATTGGCGAGTGAAAATCCATATTTGCATGAACATTCGCGGTCTAATGATTAGATTCCAGGTCGTGCCGGCGGCACGACTATGCGTGACAGGACGGAGAAGGGGCTCACGATCACTGGAGAGTGGAGAGGAAAAGGTAGCCGCGCATCCTGGTGAACCGTCGCGTCGTCCCAGTGAATTATATAGCCAAGACCGACTTACAATATTTCTGAAGAAATATTCGCAAACACCCACTTTGCTATTTTCGACGCTCGGAAAAAAGCTTCGGCATCCTTGATAAAGGACGTTCCCGACTGACATTGCCTGTAAAAGCCGTAATTTACAAGCTTCGACCGCTGAAAGCGCCAAGTCTCGCTCTGCCAAGCCTAAAGACTTTCACCTTGATCGTAATCGCCGGGGAACCTTGCGCAACATTTCTGCATTATCTATGCATACCAAGCAACTGTTAGAAACTGAGACAGAATGCGTTAAATGGCACACAGTAGACCGCGACTGGAAGTCAGCTTTTCCGATCCTTCATTCCTACCGCGTGCTTGGAAATGTCAACCCTTTCTTTAAAATCACCAATTTTTTAAATTTAATTTTTTTTCGCTGTTCTGCCATTTCCAAAAGTAACAAACTTTGTGCAGCGAAAGAAGAATTAATATATTTTTCGCCTTAGTTTTTTCAAGTTTTTAAGTAGACAAAGTCGCAAAGTCAATGGTTTTAAACCATTATTTTATTATAACGCGGGATACAACCATAATCTCAGCACATGTCTGAGAAAAGTGCATGTCACAGGGGCACAACTACGATTAAATGTAATTACGGTTGTAAGAAACTGCAATGAATGTTCCGCTTCACGGTTAAAGATTTAAAGTTTGACGCGACGGCGCGGCGCAATTTATCTATTACTAGATCGAACGGAGGATTAACATTCACGGAAATGAGTTGGCTTGTATTTTATTCCTTTAACATAGTATAATAATGAAGCAAACGAAGACGTAATCGTCAGTGGTAGGCTCTTCCGGTAAGGAATTTGCAATACATTCACTTACAATGCGCATTCCGATTTCTTAAGTATTGAAATACAAATAAAATATAAATAAATAATATAGTTATGTGTCTCAATAAATCTCAATGATCTTCAATCCCTATTCCGTTGATCAATATTATTGACAATAAGTAAAACGTCACGCCAGGAATGATGAATGTTTTGATTAATAATATTATATCAACCCAAAGGCAAATGAAACAGCCTGTACTCGGACTTCCAAGAGGCTAACTCTGGATGTCACTGTCTGATTGAAATCAATGTAGAGGAGGAAGTGCTAGCAGGTGCAATGTAACTTATAACAGCAGGAAAGGCACGCCTCATATACGGCGGCATCCTAATAATCGGCAGGAACTGACTGAAATGTCTGATGAAAAGGCAGCGTCTTCGGCAGTGATGCAACGCCGAGTGCAGAGGAAAGCGTAAAGTTAGTCGCCCGTTGCGTCGACCTATTACCACGTGAAATTCCTATGCGCCACAGAAACATGCATTGTCTTGCATATGCACTTCCTTAGGAAGGTTATAATTAAGCACTTCCCCGCCAAGTTAGCCCGGCGAATATTGAAGTTGACGAAATTCGGCGACTGTCATCGAGACACTCGTCGGATCTTGAAAATTAATTGCGAACTATAGGACAACATTTCTATAACTTCATTTTGTTTCGTTGCAATTGTAGGTTGACCGAATTTTGATTCCTCGCTTTTGAATGAAACCTAATAACCATAAAACCCAAGTAACACAAATATTTTTTAAGAACATCCTTTTATATTAGAAACATGTACTAAAAGTAATGTGTTTGTCGTTCGGAAGCCCATTCTTTTACAGGAATCTTCAAACGAACAAAATTATAGAGTGCAAGTAAGAGTCGAGGAACGCAGACTAGGCATTAGGGTTGTCAGAAAGATCCGAGACACAGGAAGTGTGTCCACCTTTTTTCCTGGATTCCCCAGCAACCTCGGACAAGTAAAATCATTGACTTCGAGTGCTCCAAGAGCGTATCACATCCAATTACACTTTTTTGCCGCGGCCAAGTGCATTCACCTTGATTCGAGCTGTAAATAATGGACAATCTCATATTTCCCATTATAATATTTCTATTATATAAAAATCATAGTCTACAATTATTTTCGATCGATATGCGAATTCTTAGAAGTAGCTGGTGGTTTATCTCACATCAGGAATGAGCAAGCGGCGAGCCTGTTATTAAGTGCATCGCTCGAATAGTAAACGCGAACCATTGTACAGCTAAATTACAAGTGCAACGTTCAATTTCTCGCTACTTGTCGGCGCCACATCTGCACCATTGTAGAGAAGCCTGTACCAGGCGAAAAAGTCGGTTTTTTCCCACCGACGCAACAATACACGGGATGTTCTCCGTGATGACTCAAAAGTGTGCCGACTCGCGGACCGTTGCATTAAGACGCCTCTTGAAAGATAAGAGCATCGGACGTGCTTGGTTGATAAACAATTCTCCTGCTGTTTACCGTCGGCAAACCTAAATCCAAAAAACTCCCCAGTCAATTTTGTATGCATTTTCAGCACTCTTTACTGCGACGCCTTCGAGACTATTGAACGTACTCAAGGAATAATAAAAATTGATATACTTTGAAGAACAAATCATTGTGTATAGACCGCTCAATGAAAGTTGAATTAAAACAGGTTCAATGTTCGAAATGTAAATGAGTTTCTTTAATGGTATTAACTGATTGGAATTTTGGGGATTGAGTAGAGATGCCGGTAGAAGTTCAGGTGGTCCAATGAGGCAGTGCTGAATGCAGCGAATCCTACTACAACGGCCTCGCATGCGTTAAGCGATGAGCAGGTTGAGCAAGGATGCTCTCTAGAATTTCCTAAATGTCAGAGGTTTACTGTATACATAACAGTGGGATTCCCTTACCCGGCGCAATACTCTCTCGGTTTTCCTTCGGAAAGTTGGGCTCTTTCCAACTTTGCTGCTTCAATGCAACTTTCTTTCGATAACATTATACAGAATATTGCTATTACAATTTAACGTAATCCATTCTTATTATGAACACGGATATGCTTTATGAAGTATAAACTTCCGCATTCCATTTTTATTACTATAATTAAATATTAGCCACTCATTTATTATCAACAACGAATATCGAATTCCAATGCGAAAGTCATTTCAGCTTGCAGTCTTTCCACAACACAGGCATATTTCACGAATCGTCAGAGATATTCTTTGTTATTTTTATTTTGGTTTCTTTCCCACCCAACAATCGGCTCGAACCTTTCATTTCTTCTTTTGAAAGGCTGCCAGGCGCAGGCTACTAAGCTTTGTCGAGAATATTCACGCGGAGTATTTAAGGTTTTGAGCGCGTATTCGGGTTTCGGCGGAGCAAATGCCACTTTGTTATGGATATGCGGCCGATTCACTCTAGGCGAGGTGTACGTAAGTATGTGTACTTGCTGGCAGGCAAGTCCCAAATGACCTTTCTACCGGGCGACGACGCCGGAATGATGAGGATGATGATAATGGCGCATCCTTTCCTCCTCGGCAACCTACACTCCTCGGCCCATCGGCACTCCATTATCGAAGATACTTTACTTTCTACATTCCTCCCGAGACAATGCATACACCCACCCGATTGGTCGATGCGTTATTCTTGACGATCCGAGCGGAATTGTCTGGAAAGTGTATCCTGAGACGGTCGCGGGCAATGCCCGGCCTAAGTGAATGACTAATTGCATAATACATTCTCTGTAGAATGGTAATTTTCAGGAAGAACTGTCGAGTTACTAAAACGGGGAAAAATAGGCATTTTTTAATTTATTAAAAAATGTCCCAACTTTTCTCAGTTTTTGACAAATTAGCAGTTTAAGCATCGGAATTAACATTGTGGAAAAAAGTGGTCCAAAGGCACGCGGAGGACATTCTCTATTTACAATAGCATTAACACGATCTTATTGTAAATACCATCCACGTAACTATATTACACCGACTCTATTAACAACCCCGCGCATATCAAAAGCAAGGGTTCTGATTATCAGCGGCATATTAGCACATGTTCGTGCTAAGCCAGATATAGTATCGCTAATTCCACCGGCGAAGTTCTTTTCCAACTGTTGTGAAGCTCGGGAAGATACATAATGAACGAAGGAGAGCAGTCCTTCCAGAACGTTAAATATGGCTCTACTGGAACGAACGCCTAACAAGCCTGCGTTGGGTAATGAACCCATCGCGTTGAACTCACCAACTCGCTGCATTGCCAGGCATTAAAGTCTCCGGCGTTGCCTAAGCAAGCGCATCGCATCAACCGCCCAATCGGATAACAAATTTATAATTACTAACAAGTCAATAGCAATAAACCAGGCAAATAATAATAATAATAGTATACTATCTGTGGTTTATTATGATGCACATTTTCTAATAAATGAGCCCAAGTGAGTTCTAGGAGAAATATTACGACTGCTTGTGACATACGACCTGTCCGCTATGATCGATAGATCATATCATGTCACCTCGCACATAAACACGTCGAGCAAGAAGTAAAGCTACGAACACCGGAGATGCGTGTGAAGAAACTAAGTTCTAGTAAGTTTGAAGAAATCAACGAAGAGCATAAGATTGCTCCTCTTCGACGACGTGTGTGGCCAAGATGTTAACGCAATTTAAAAGGCGCCGAGTGACATATGCGATTTTTTTGAGACCGGCATCGATAATTGGAGAAATCAATAAACAAATTGGGGATATTTCCAGACGTCAGGCATAATGTTACGTAATGTGATACACTTTAGTTCTTTTTTAACTTTCAATTTCTAAGTTGTGCTTATTGCAAGCGTAGAGTTACCATTTTCACAATTGAAGTTACCATTTAAGGTGTAATAAAATTTGCAAGTAAAAGTGGGTAATTTTTCAGAATTCGTGGTCTACTTGCAACTATGCTTCACTGTGTCTAATGGATAAGAATTCATTGAAAAGCAACACACGGTTATCCAATATCATTAGCCTCGTGTTTAATACCGTCTGATCTGACTAATGATAATCTCCACAGCAAGAGGATTTGCCGAGGTTTTTAGCCCAGTTTCTCATAGAAACGTTTTTGCCCACTGATTGTGAGCGCAGGACGAAAGGCCAATCAGCAAGCGGCTCCATAGCCAATACATGTAGGCATGCGATCGCGCTAGTGATATGACACGCTGAATCATCATAATTGCCCGAATACATTAATGCGAAATCTGCTTCTTCCGGCGATCTAAAAATACATCGGCGAACAAGGATGTATCGTTCATCGAGGAGGATCCTAATGATAACAATTCTTCAAATCTGATTAGGTTTTATACAATGTATTTGCAGTTATCCTAAAAATGAAAAAATACAGCAGTCTTTGCAAACATCACAGACACACAGACATTATTTCATACTTTTTAGCGCTTTTTTACAATACTGCAGTACTCGCAGGATTAGTGTGCAGTAATATCATCCTGGTAGTATTACTAAGTACTGAATATTACCTAAGTACTTCCAAGTAGTGCAGCAAAATATTACTGGAAAAGTATTAAAGATCCTTAATACTTTCTCCAATACATACTATATTTTTTTAGTACCTCTCAGTAACATTTTTACATAAAGTACTTTTCCAGTACCATATGTTGTAGTACTTCTCAGTAATATTTTTTCAGTGATAGGCATCTCATTGTTTTACATTAAATTACCTTGGGTTCTGAGAATCTCTATGAAATCTATACTCTATGCTCTAGAAAGAATCGCTTTCTTCTTTACGATGCGATGCCACTCCAAATAAATTGGCTTCACTGAATATACATACTATATATAATAGCGTTGACATCGCAACAGTGATAGTTGTGAGACCAATGCCAACCCCAGTGGTTCACTGCTTTCCTGTTGCGAATCCTCCTACTGTGATCAATTCTCATTCTCGTGGTTGAGACATTGGCCGGTATCATCAGAGTGGTAGGTGCTATTATTTACTCTATTTTTAAAATCATACCCGGTAACTGAGGTACAAAGAAAGGCCCTTTCGATTTTCCAGAGAGAATCGAGGTTGCCCCGCTATTGGATACAATCAAAGTCCTCGAGCAGTCGCACAATGATCATTATCCTCATAGTGTTACTATTGACCGTCCAAATTGCCCCGATGGACCATCAGTTGTCGATTGATGTGGAGATTTGTCAAGTCTTGGACAAGATTCTCGCCGAAATCTTTACGAAAACTAGAGTTCAAGATACAACGCTCTTAATATTAAGACCAACCTCATGGTGGCGGCGCAGTATTATACTCGACGACATCATCAAGATCACCATGAATAATCACATACCCATTACCTGCATGGGACCGTTCCATAAGTTGCGTTGGAAGTTGGAGAAGTGCTGTATGAGCTCCAACACGCTTTTACTCTACCTTTACAAATCAACGAACCTGTGCTTCGCGGGAAATGAGCTGAGCCAGTATTTTGAAGAGATGAGAAGATACTTTAGGAAGGAGCTTCCGAAAGTGTTGTTCCTGGCGATCTTGGAGAACGCAGAGGCTGATTTCCACGAATTCTTGCGGTACTTATGGACTGAGAATGAGTACATGCTCGATGTCTCGGTGTTGCAAGTGTCGAGAGTAAATGGGGCTCTCACATTCACCGTTCACCAGTACAATCCGTTCTCGAGGGAGTACACCCGCCAGGCTTACTCGCCCTCTCTCGATTGGTTCCCAAATAAACTGCTCAATCTCCACGGCTATCCGATCCGCCTCAAAATGTTCCCGCAATCCCAATACAACACATTGAACATTATTGCCTCAGGAAATACGATATCGACCTACCAGAACTATGATAACAGTACCCTCATGACTTTGAAAAGCGTCATGAACTTCACCGATATCCGGGTCCATCATCAATACGATAACCAATCTTCGGAAATATCCGGCGGTGTATTGGGGAAAATCAACTGGGAAGTATATTTTAGCACTGATGATATTGACACGATTTTCAACAGGGCGCCTTTGCGACTTGCCGACAAGTTGTCTTCGAGCGAGAGCTTCGCTTTACAGCCCTGGTGTCCTGTAATGCCGGTGTTGTATTCGAGAATTAATTTCGAGTACCGTCGAATAGTTGGGATTGTTCTCTTCCTCCTAATCATTGGGATTCTCTGGCTCGCCTCGACTATCTGGGGGTTCGAGTCCGACGCATGGAGGATCTTCCACATCTTCGGAATCATCATCTCCTACCCTCTGCCCAACTTCAACATAGCAGCTGGCTTAGAAAGGCTCTTCTTCGTATTACTGTTCGTATTGTCCGTTGTATATTCCTCGGATTTCCACTCCGATCTCACCACAACCACTATTGCCAGACAAGAAGAAATTCGGGTGGAAAACATTCTGGATTTACTGCGACATAATTTCATACCGGTATTTCCCTTCGAGTTCAAATGGGACATCAAGAAAAATGCTACGGGAGATTTCAAAGAATTGGTGGAGAATGCCATTTTCTCGAAGAATATGATCGACTGCGTGATAACTTTGGTCAGACACAGGAACGTCTCTTGCTTCATAGCGTCCAGCTTGGGAACGGCAGGGACGTACACCCCCAAAAGGAAGATAATGCTTAATGAGAAGCTCTGCTACTTATCGCCACCGAATGTCTACTACTTTAAGCCGAACAGTCCATTCCCAGGGCGTATAAGCGATATCTTACTGCGCGCGCAGCAAGCTGGGTTACCGGAGCGATGGTCCTTGCTATCACCGGCGGAAATTTCGCGGAAGAACTGGACGAAGACGAGGGTTACTAGGGAGGAAGATGAGAATGGTGCCGGGATGGGAGCAAAAATGTTTATTGTCGCAAGCTGCGGATATGTTATTTCCATTTTGGCTTTCATCGCTGAACTAGTTCTACATCGCTTATCCATATTTATACAAAATTTCGGGATAAGACGCTGGATGCTGCGGTTTGTTTTCAACATATTACCATAGAAGTAACTGTGAGTTCAATTATCATAATACACTATCATAATTTAAACTTTGAGTGGTCGAAAAAATTAATAAATAAATTAATAAATATCAATTTCAGCTCATAATTACTACCAATTCTTCAAATAAATCATTCAGCGTCCCAATAGTATACTTTAATACGGGAATGGGAGAAATAAATGATGTGGCGCAAGGATAGGAAGGATAAACTCGCGTCCACATCGAGGCCGAATTCGAAGGTGTATTCCATTAAAGGAAGAGGCGGAATAGGTGGTCCAGGCGGAATCGGTTTGATTAGAAAGTGGGACAGGTAGATTTGCAGTGGTCGCACGACAGTCCCCGGAGGCTGTGTGCACCAACACTCAGGCCCTCACACAAGATGACGCTCGCGCACCCAGCAGCTAGCGTGGGCTTAAATGCATATACTTTCCCATACACTTGAATCGCGTACTTGAAGCACATACACAGATTAATACAGTTTCACGCATACCGCGCATAACCGTGCGTCCTCCGCAATTGGCTGCCGCGCGGCGACCGACTCTCACGTGGAGCACCGTAAACCTGTGTCCTTATTGGAGGAATAACGAAGAATTTCTTGAAAGCTTGTGTTTCTCGTCAATGTTTCCGGTTTTACCAAAAAATCTCTAAAGCTTCCATTATACTAAATAAGAACTATAAGCATAAATATTTTTGAATTCGTTTTTTTCCAATATCTCGTAAACTAATTATTTTATCGGAATAGTCTCGATTAAAGAAATTAAAAATTCTACAATTCTACAGACAAATGTCGTATCCATTTTCCCGCTCATTCCAAGATTCTCCAAGTTAATTGCCGGTGAATGCCGCGCGATCCGCAAGCATGCAAATGCCGCTATGCGAATCCGCGCGCAAATTTGCATGGCTAGCCCACTCGCTACGCCTGTGTGCGTGACTCACGCGTGCACGCGCGCGAGAAAAACGAGTGACTCCCTATATGTAGAAGGGAAGGCGCGCTCTTTCGTGAAATTAATACAGGCTGCGTTTCCTCCCGGAGCGCCGAGGAGACCCAATGCAGCCGAGTAGCAACTTCGAATCTATTACACCCATAAACCTAGTTGACGAAAGGCACAATGAGCACTGAAAGTTCATTGACATCTTCGGTATCCGGTCACGCGCGCGTGCAAGTACCCAATGCAAGTGGCGGGAAACCGGTGAGTATAGGAACTTAGGAACCCGGACATTGTAGCAACTTAGGATCCCAGTGAATTCGGTGACTATAAAGAACTTCGGAAACCTACCCGAGTAGAAATTTACTCGATGTAGTATGAGGTCCTGATTGGGTATACGTAGGGTATGTCCTAGTGGGGTCACTATAGATGAGGTCCACATCGGGTCCTCGCTAGCGCCACTAAAATTTCCGCTCGGGTACAAAATCAATGATTATCGAAACTTAGGATTTCAATGAACTCGATGAATATAGGAATTCCTAGCTCTAAGTTCTTGAAGATTTCCTTCCCAATACTCAGTCAAGCTCTTGGTGTTAAACCTGACATCTTACACAGACACCAGATATACTAACTAAACGATATGGCACTAACGAAATGCCTCAACATTAACGTTTTGTATTTCAGCAGCCATTGGTCATTTCAGTCAAGTACGCGTGTTTTGCCCCGCAAGAAAAATGCGAACCTCTCCTTAAGGTCCATGGTGCAGCCAAGGGAGATAAATTATCGTGGATTTATAGTTAGCCGACGCGGCACCGCACTCTCTCTCCTATCGTCGCAGTGTTTAATTGCACAGGGTGATGCGCGCTCGCTTCGCCACCAGCAATTATTATACTTCAGCAATAGTTTCACCCGCCGCCACTCTCAACACATAAAATAATTTATATTCCTCTTTATTTTTCGAGTTATTGTTATTCTTCGCATTCTGCGTTCATAATTCAAGTTGATACACTGGTCTTTGTTACAGTTATACTTCAACGTAGTTCCGGTTGCGTGTGTGTCAAGAAATCGATAAATCGATTCGCCCATCGATAGTTAAGTCCTTGCAAATCCAAAGGGAAGCGGATCACCCTAGGCGCATGCGAACCGATAAAAGTTGGAGAGAGGCGTGAGGGTAGCGAGCTTCTACGTTTCGGGCGTATGCGACTCGCTTGACAGACGTGGAATTTAATTTAATGGCCATAAACGGTCGCCAGGCAGAAAGGCCGGCTCGGTGAAATGAAAGTGGTGCTCGCCGCGAGAGTGTGCTGGCGTGGAGCGGCGCGGGAAGAGGGCAAGGAGAGAACGACCTTGTCGTAGACAAGTCTAATATAACTAGGCGCGGTTGGACTCCGTTTCGATTTCATTAATGCAAAACGTGCACGCCGGAATAGAAAGGTCCGCTGCAGGCGCATGGAACTCATCAACTATCGACGGGACGGTCGCCAGGCCTTGAAAAACCATTTCGAACTGCGACATTGTTCTGTAGAAGTATCAACTGTACAGAGTGTATAACGTCGTTTTATCAGTCTGAAATCATAATATCGACGATTCGAAATGTTCAATTATTACAAAACAGCAAATAACTATAATTGCTGTTTTGTGAAATTATTATAGTCCAAAACTTCGAGATTGACTCCATAATTTGACCTAATTAATTCAATAATATGCCAGGGGCAAATCCAGGTTGTCCTGCTTTGAACAAAAGTTAATATTCAAAAGTACAGCGCATTTTGCATTATTGCACAACATTCCGTCTTCCACGATGCAGTTTTCTCATATTCACCTCATTTTTCAGCATTTGTTCACCATACACCTGTTTTTGTGTAAATTGTTAATCAGTTGGTTGATCAGTTCGACAAGTGTCAGAGTAGCGTTCAGTCGTGTTCTCGAGAGACACGCAGTGTGGAAACGGTGCCGGCGGCAGCTTAAAAGTGAAAGGTGAGGTAACACCGCCCGTGCGCCAAGTGTCAACGGTACCATATGGATACGTGTACTTGCAAAAAAGCAATTTCGAAAGGGAACGCCGGATGGATTTCGAAAACACGTACCGCCCAAGGCTGCAAACGGTAGCAACTCCAAAAATCGTGGACTAGATTCGCGTTGTTAATATTCCGCAGGCTGACCACAACTTTGACATGATGCAATGTTAAGGACTGTTTCGAGCAACCTGGAATTGCTTAAGATTGATTGTGCTGTGAATCATTCGAAATCCAATAATACTGAATATTGTTGGACGGAATTTTGTATTTGATTTGTAAAAGCGGATTTTCGTGAATACCACCTTGACTGCATTTTGTCCTCATATTTACAACAAATCTAATTTGTAATTACATTACTAACGCGATGCTTAGAACGTACATTAATAAACGTCACAAATAATTATACTTATGGTTTGCAAACGTGAAATGCATTTTCCGGCATGATTACTGGATGATAATTTTACCTGGAGCTATTAGTTGTTATATCCAACAGGTACATAAACATAGAATACAATGTTTTTTCCGTGATTTCCGAACAATACAATTCAATCGCTTAATTTTTCAAACGCGTATGGCAATGACGAATGACTGATCACCGCCTGCGCGAAGAGTACCGTACTTTCTGCCGCATTTCCGGGTAACTTTGCTCGACGCGTGGAGCCGAATGGGCAATCATCTACCGCTAAAGTGCCGGCACACAAATTGCTTGATACGAGGAATCATTACTTCATTCGCGGCAAACCGAATAAACGGATAATAGGCCGAGAAAATACACGATTATTAATTAGGCTCCTCTTTGTCAATCAAATCACACTTGGCAGCTCGGCGAGAGATTGCTTGACCGCAACTTGTCTTGCATCATTACTTGATTATTTTGCTGATGCAATTAAAATTTACAGTTTCTGCGCTCGGATCTTTCCATTGGCCATGTATTAATATCATATCAATTAATACTGTATCTGTAATATATAGAGTTATTATGGATGATTTATCAATTTTAATTGATAAATCATATTTATCAATTAAATACAATGCATGTAATGCAATATACGTCCGTGATTCACTTGCCTTTAATCCCTTTTGTCAGATACACCGATGGAAAGGTCCTGCCGACCGGCAATAAGCGCACAGCTGAGGCTCACGTGGCAGAAGGAAATCCGTGACGGCCGAGAGAAACCATATGGCGCCCTGTCGAAGTGAAAGATACCTGGCGAACCTTTTCGGGAACTCCGTCGATTTAGGACGGCGGGCACGCCAGGTATACACTGCGACAAATAACCCTGAGCTCTCATTTACTGCCTTGGGACTCTCCTTTTTCCCAAGCACGTTCCAAGGTATGTCTAGTGCCAGTTCGAGCACCCTCGGAGGATGCCGCCAATTGGCGGGGATCCTTTCCCAAAGGTATTTCGACTGTTTCACAAGTGTGCGCTTCCGCGCGCATTTCCATAATTTTCTGACAGTGACAAATCTTGGCCGGAGGACTTGGGAGATTTACGAGTGCTGTAAAGCTGCGTCCGTTCGCGTGTTATTGCGGGTTTACCGCTGCGCTGGCGAGAGAAGTGCTTGTTTGTGCTTGTCCACCTCGATTTTTTTTTTGGAGTTGTTTTTTCGCTTTTGTTGAGTTTGTGTTTTTTTGGAGTAAGTTGTGGGAACTAAAGGGTTTATTGGCGAGCGCTAATAAAATTCAAGCGTCTGCTCTTCCTTCCGCCGATTTAAAATTCCTGTTTGTGGTCTCGAGGTCGGGTCTTTCACTCGATCGAATCTTGATATTCGTCCGTTGGTAGAGATCTTTTGCAAAATATGGCTTTCACAACATTTTTTAAATTATTTACCGATCATCTCGTCCGGAATTCGCAGTGTTTCTTCGAGGAATCCGAGCAGGTTCGGAACTCTTAATTTGAAAGGCGGATTCCTCTGTTTTCTCCAGACCTTTTTTCACACCCACACTACAAATCAGCCTCGTGCGTGAGCCGCGCGGCATTCCGAGTTGCGCAATGGGTCCAACGGAAACTGAAAGTGATCGCCGCTCGTGCCAGGTTTAGTTAGTCCGAAAGTGGCCTAAGCAAATATGCACACCACTCTTCGTACACGCAGTGACTAATCGGTCGCTGATGTCAATGATTGCGCATGCGAAATTCCAAATTCCCCCAGCAGCCGCCACCCATTAATTAGCCGCTCTCAAAATTAATCAGAGTTCCGAGCTAATTATCAAAAGAATCTAAATATGAAGTAACTCTTTGTAGTCTCATTTATCACGAATTCCGCTCTAATAAATTTCAAAACCGATTTACGAATCATCATAAATACATAAATCAAATAAATAATGCAAGCTGCGAGTGAGATGAACTATTTTGCGCGAAGAATTCGTTCATCGCAGAGTTGAATTATGAAAGTGAGTAGTTGCGAAACGATCGTCGAGTGAAACCGGCGCAAATTGTTATAATAAATAGGACGAGCCGTGTGATTCGCATTCCTCGCAACTTTACGCGTGATTTGTGTATAATTACGGGGAAATCCCTTGCTTAAGGGTAATTAACGCACCTTGTAAGTGAAACCGCTGGGAGAGATTTCGAACGTGTGCCGGCGCAGTTTAAGGTGGCGGAGCTGATATATCGGAATTACTATTAGCCGGGCATTGAATTACCCCGCGTATGAAAAGCACTGTTGCACAACGTCGAGTACGTGTTCCTACAGTTTCGTGAAATGTGAAACTACATCGACAATGCGATACTCTAATGCTACTGGGTTCCTAATTCGACGGGGTAACAAGGAAGTTGGCTGCGAGTGGGAAGTGTTGCCGGTGAAGAGTTCGACGCACATTTACATGTCTCGATATATTCACTTCGTATTCAGGAAACCAGTTGTTTACGGTCAAGTTGGCAGTTCGGTATTTAAATTCGTCATTACTTGTTTTGCCAGCGAGAAAATTTACTGTCAATGACCATGCTTTCTAGCGGTGGAACTTGCGCGGATCCGGTCGGGTTTGGAGTTCATCCAGTTTTCGCCACCTTGGCGTATCCACTTTTATCCGAATGGGACGAGTAAAAGTTCATTCAAGGGTAAATATAGAAATGTCGAAGTCCCCCGAGCGAGTAAATCAGTTTATAGTAAATTAAAAATTAATTTTTGTATTTTTCGAGATTGATCATCATGAAAATATAAAAGGAACGCAGTTTGCTCCAACCGATTAATATCAGCTATAATAAAAAAATGAATTCTCGTATTTCTCGGTTCCGTCTGGCACGGGAGTATCAAAAGAGCCGCCAAGTCGCCGAGAAGAAGCAGAATAAAGCGGCGCATGAAGTAAGCGAGGTCTTATTGTTGGATGGCGAGAGATCGGATAGTCAGTCGATAGACCGGATTCCCTGGTCAGTGAAACGAAACTGTAATGCAAGCCGCATGCCTCAAGCCGATCGGACATTGTTGGCAAGTGAAAGTGTCGCTCGCGCTGGCCATATGTTTATGGCCGAGCCTATCTTTGCTACGCGAACCTCGCAGCCACTTGCATTAGAAATTCGCCGTGCGCTCATTTGCCCATACTCAGCAGGCCACTGCTGGCTCTACCCTCCACCGATATAGTATTCCTGTTCCTGGTCTCGGCTTCGAGCGCTCCACTCGATCGATTCTCGACATTCGTTCACTAATACCCTCAAAGAATGTTAAACCTCTCTGTTTTAACCGCGTAATTAATTTGAACGATTTTTTTGATAAATGAGGCTTAATTTTGCATTGCACGACAATTTTTCATGTTGCATTGCTTTACAATATTACCGGAATTTGCATAGAAATCAATAATGACCTTCAAGAAATGGCCAATCATACTTCGGTTGATCTTGCAATTAATTCGACTGGTTCTACCGTTTTTCTTCTTTTCCACGGTTCACAGTGCGCCGCCGCGATGTTATTGGTTCGAATTATTAACGGAACTCGCGATAAATCCTTGGCTGAAAACATTCCCCTCGGTGCATATAGTACCGTTTAATGGACCCGGATCATTCACGGCTGTTACGGTTTATCAGGGAAAACGGGGTCGCGGAACAACTGTTTTTGCTAATTAGTAGGTTTACTGATACAATTCTTGTATTTGAATATTCCACTTTCGAAACCATAGATACCAGCGATTTTGTTACAGCAAAGCTTTTGCATTAATTAACTTGAAAAGTCACAAATGGTTAAAATGTGTGAAAATGTTGCAATTAAATAAATACGGTGTGTAATTAAAGGCAAAAGCTTAACAAACTTTCTACTTTAGTAAAACCTGGCTGAAACTTCAAAAGATTCGAATACAATTTCCAATTCTAATACGAGGGAAACCAGATTTGGAAGGACGGCGGGAACTATTGGTTGCACTATCAGCACCGCTTTGCTCTCTTTCTCGAAAACAAGAACCAGGAGGCGTTAATGCGACTATGGCGTCACGGCAAGCTATCCCATTGCGGTTTGGTCTGGGCGTTTAGTAACCGAGCGATGGCAATGCCCGCGTTACATTCGACCGGATTATACAACCCGAACGACTAGGTGCGTCCTTTGCGTTTGTCAAACTTCCGTGGAACTTGTTCCATGTGCCCAACAGTCTGCGCCCGATCACGGTTATACGTGAACATTCCTGCAATTACGTAGAACGATGTTCGCAAGTGAATGCAGTTAATTGAAGCGATAGTCATTCACTTAAGTATCGTCATCGTCCCCTGAAGAAACCTGATTGTTCCGCCGATAAACTCGTCAGTAAAGCGCTACTGATTGGTCAACAGATTATTCCACTTGAATCATTGACACTAGAAATACCGGAGGTAAAAAAAGTCTTAGAAAAAAGGTAGAGCAAAAAAGGTTTGTCTATTTCAATAAGAGTAAAAAATAATGTCAAATAAGTAATTTATCATGTTAAATCCGTTATTAATATTAACATTTAATCTGACGTAATTAGGAAATGATTGTGAATAATTGCGCGCAAGTGAGAATTTGATTATTGAAAGTGACTTTCGAGTCGAGCTGCCTGTTACGATCCCCACAGTGGCCTAGGAATTTCGAATGACTTGTACACGCGGTTCGCTCATTCACTCACTGGCAGAGAAAGCTCGCCTCGTCTCGTCGCGACCTTAAACGAATCCTTGCGGTTTCGCCAAGGCTGAGCCTTATCGATGACGACTATTCCAGCATTGTTGCTAAAATGTCAACTGCCGCGTTAGAGAAAAATCCCTTGCGAACTGTAGTGATTCCCTACAGCTGGTCTCAAAAGTTTCGAGTTCTCTAAGTTATTATGTCAGAAAATCACCATTGACTTTTGCAGGTCTCGAAAAAAGAACCATAAGAAATTTCTAACAATTTCTCGGTTTGGAAAACCTTTGGAACGAATTATAAACACATTTGCAACTGAAACTTCCCCCAACAGCTGCAAGAGGGACAATCTCCATGAATGGTTTCTAATTTTCTATTCAATATAACGATCTTCTATGCCACTAACCACCAACTCAATTATCAATCAAATACCAATAAAGAACACATAAGGAAAAAGCCACGAAACAGCGGACAAGCACCAAATTATCAAAGCTCATGAGAAAGTGTTCGAGGAAGAATTCGCGCAAACATGTCTTCGCTTCCCAGCCAATCGGAGACAACACTAATTACGGCCGCAAAGATCCGTGTTAGATTCTACATGGAAAAGAGGGCGACAGTCGTCTCTAGACACGTTTGTATCAATTACCACCGGGAGTGCGTGAGATATCGGCGGCAAGGTCCGCAGATCCTGTCGAAAGTCTGCCAACGGAGATATAATAGAAACCCAAACGAAAGCTGTAAAGTGAGTAAGCAGGTGAGCAATCGGACGAGGATCCGCCGGTCCATTCGTGGGAGACGGCAGGTTTTTCCACGCCGAGAAATTTACACCAACTGCGCGCTGCTGATTGGTATTGGTAGCCAGTGGAAGATCGAATCGAGAGACGATTGATTGCAGTTTTTCGCGTGGGGGACAGTGAATATTCCACGCGATACTCAATGCCGTACTTCGATTTATGGAAACCGCATCCTAAAAAATGTGGAATCAAATTTCCAGTCGGTGTGATTTATTCTATCGAAATCTATATACGAAGATTTCACGATTTTTTTATAGTGAATTTTAAGAAGCGAACATATTGATTTAATGAGTTTGAAAGAACACTAAGCACAGGGTATTTGTCTCGAATTTATTATGTTATTTATTCAAGTTCCTTTGCCATGTTATTCACCGCAGATAATTTTAAGTATTAATAGCCGCAGCAGATGGAATAATAAGAGCAAGTCATTATGTGGAACGTAAATGATCCAGATCCGAGAGTTGCTCGATCAGCGACGAGGTATTTGGCGATGCCCCCGTCCCAATCCGGTCTCGAGAGCAACCTGAACGATGACTCGGTCATGTGAACCAGATGAATTTTAAATGGTGAAAGTTCACTGAGTGATCATACTCGTCCGACTTCGTCCCACAAACAGGTACGCGTCAGAGACGCATTCCCAAAAGCAAGTGCTAAACCGCACTCTAAGCAATCACTTAGCCCAGAATTCCCGTCACTTCTATCCTCGGCGCGGCAAAGTCATTACTGAATATTCTGCCAACATTCGCGAAGGCGTATCAGTGGAAATTTGCAATCCAAATGCAAATCGGCACGACGAATTGACGAACTACTTTTTCCGTCAGCAATATTAATAGAACAACATGGAAAGCCGTGAATGACGATTAAGGCTAATCGTGAGTCAATGGCAAACCTGTCCCTGGTCGCGTTGGTTTCGGTTCTCCATGCATTCGTTAGTGATAAATTAATAATTTATTGGGGCCCAATTTTTTAAAACCGGAACTAAGACTATGATTTGCATAAATACTTGGTTTGTCCATTTCGGAGACTCGCTGTTTTTTATTTATTATGAAAGCATTCATAATAAATTCCATGAATACCTTTATCAGGACAGTTTCTTCATATTGGAGACATGTTTAAATGTGTTTTGGAGGAATTCCGAAGCAACTGCGATTCTCCAGCACATTCCTTTCATAAAAATTCCGCAATTTAATTGTACATAGCAGATTACAGCGTATTAAACACAGTAGGCCAAAAACAGTACCGCCTTTCCTTTCCCGGGGTTGAGACCTAACCCAAACCGAGAATTACCTCTTCGAGTAGCAATTATTTCGAAAAAGTGTCGAAACGTTGGACTCGGAGCATTTAGGTTCGTCCGAGACGATTCACCGGGCGACCGGTCGTTGCAGATGCAGGTGCAGCACGATGACGTCAGCTAGCTATTGTTCACAGCATCAGAAACTACAGCACGCCGGGCTCTTACACTGGCGTGCAACGAGGCCGTCTTTGCGGACCTTTCTTCGCATGGAAATTCCTATTGGTGCAACGACCCCTCCTCCCTGTTTTAGTCGAAACAGTAGAGCTCGCACAACGTGCCAAGTGTGAAGTCCCTGCCGAGACGAATGACTCGGCTGCGACGACAACGGTAAATCCCCAATCGATTTACAAGATCTTTGAACTAACTCACTCGATGTAAGGTTAAGCGGACTAGTTGCTGAACATTTCTACCGGTTTGTCGAAGGGCAGAAGATTAGCGCGGTTTAGAGAAATTCGAAGCGTCTGTGGAGCAGGTGTGGAACATGTGTTCCATTGGTCAAAGACGATTTAGGGTTGTTTTCGACTAGTTTTTTTGGATGATAATTATTTCCTGCAAATGCTGTGGAGGATGAGTTTGAAGGGTTATGTCTTTGTTTTCATGGACAATATGTTCTCCACCACGAATTCGTGGGAAGAGCAATTTTCTAATCGAAGAAATAAGAAACAAAACCTATTGAAAAACTGTTAGGAGATCCATTCCTGAACCTATCGTTTCCGGACGACTAATTTCAACAAAATTCAGTCACCAACAAATTTTAAGGCGGAAATCGCTTCTTAAACCCAACAACTGCGACGATAATGTTACTTCCGACTGTACTTATAGGAAAATGTCATTGTCATTCCAGTCGATCGCGCACACTTCCCTCCGGCCGCAGCCGATATTGACAGAAGATGCTCTTTAAAAAGATTTGTAAGCACGCATGCATCATGTCCGGCTACACTCGAGCCGACAAAGTTTTTGAGCCCAGACTCTGACCGCGACACGCACGCACCTACAGCCGGTCCGACTGCATTTCATGCCAGCACGCAGACACGCGCACCCGCACACGCACGCACGCCAGCGCCGTCGAATCCGGCGAGCAGGTATATTTTCCGGGGTACTTCTGGGTAACACTGTTACACGCGGCTCTCACATGCAAAACACATGGGCGTCTGACCGAATAATATCAGGCACAGTTCGACCACCGTCGACCTCATATATCCTACTTATTATGCGCCACTCTTGTTTAACACTGGAACCTACGAACCCCGTCCAAGTGAGTGGTTTTGCATTTTTTTCCTTCAAACTTATGAGCGTCATGTTGGTATAGTTGTTTTCTTTGGGTAATTATAAACCTGTCAGTAGTTTTAGTGTTAATAAAGTTGCGAGAGTTTATAGATAGAATTCGATAAACTATCGCGATAAATGGAAACAGAACAATATGTGCTTGTCAATCAACACTGTCAGACACCACTTTGGGCAAGTGAAACGCCCTGTCCGTAGAATGTAAACAACAGAAATGTGTATGGCCGCTAATATCCATATTAATGGTTGTCGCGATTTTAAATAACTAATAGCAAAGTTGGGAATTACTCGTAAGCAGCAGATACTGATGGATTCTGATTGGATCTCTGAAGAGGTTCACGTAATTATCGGTGAAATGCAATATCCGTGACTGTCACTGCGATTCCAGGATGTGCATATGGGTTACATATTCAGCAGTTGCCATGCGAAGCGATCACCGGTCAATCGATGAAGCTGTGTCCTCATTGGGGAAAGAATTAACTTTTTGTGAATATTTTGTGTCTAGTAAATTGCTGAATCCTTGCAAAACATTCCAAACCCATTAAAATTACGGATTTCAGATTATTTCCTTTGGGATTCTCAATATCGTGATTGATTGTAGGAACTTGCGATGAGTTTTAATGAAATGAGACAACTGTTATGTTCCTCTATTAAATATACCAAACATCTAATATTTGATATTTCGAGTGGACTCTATTTTTTTCGTCTATTAGAAACTAGCGATCTCGGATTTCTTTGTTAGGAGGGATTACCTGTTGAGCGCAACGAGTCTCGGAATACACACCGGCGGATACTTAAGATTCGTGCGAGGATTCATCCACCTACGTATTCCCGGCATTAGCCTGGAACGATCCGATCTCGAGAGAGACGTGCACGTATGTAAGTACGTCCTCCGTGCACGTAACTCCGCGCCGCCCTAACCGTCCCTTCCCGGACACGGCTGGAATCACAATTTCAAATGGGCCAACCGATCGCTTGATTTCATTCAGCGGGCTCAAGGCCCCCGTGGCCGCAACAATTAAAGCAGTTCATCCGACGGTGAAGTCCACCGCTAGTGCCAGTCACAGTTTCCAATGCTGCCGAGAGAAATTCCCTTGCTCGTTAATATTCCGGCTCGGCGCTCGCGCGCCATCAGTTATGCAACAGGATTTATGAAACGACGCTCGTTCGATTTCTATGAGTTCGAGTCAAGAGTCGGGTCGCCGGTTCGCTGCATGCGTGCATGCCATTGGCCACCGCGGTGATTACCCTCCTTTGTTACCTTGGATCTCGCACGCGGCGTTAAACCTAATTAGATTCAGTCCGCAGCCACTTCCCTCCGCGCAGGATGTGCATACTTGGCTGCAGAAAAGGGGATAAACTCGGCGAGCGAGGAAGAAAAAGTGCGGGCGACGTGCTATTCTCGTTAAAAATGACATTAAAGAGTTTGAGCGCGAATATCTGCAGATATACTGACTTTTACGCAATGAGCCGGTCGCTTTTCGGGTACGATTAAATCGGCGATGCTGGAGATCCGGCACTTTCACCTTCGCAAATTAATTCCCCGCTGTTCGAGCGGCCGAACCTTCCATGTGAAATCGATATTTAACCGGTTATTATAGACCGCCGAATGTGACGGATATTTCGTATTAACACGACTTCCGCCAATTCGATTCCACACGATTTCACAGTTTCATACCAGGCAATTTCAGTAAAATCTTAAAAGTATTTCTCTGCACTTTATCCAGGAAGTGTCGCACAGGAATAATAAAACTCTACTCACCCTCGAGTAAGATCCTAAATTCCCATGGCACCAGCACGTTGAGTATATTCACAAGTCTCGATGCGAGCGGATGGGCAAGAAAAAGATGCTGGGTAGATTGGCACAGGTCAGTTCCGCGAGAACCCGAAAAGCATACACGTACGCACTGTCGTAGATTCGCGGTGGAAAATGTGCCGACGAGACACGTAGCGACGAGCGATTTCGAGTGAAAGGGTTGGCGACGAGACGAGACGCCGACGAGGATCGCGAAAGGCGGCCTTCCCTTACGGTTTACAGAGACTTGAGGCCCCTCGGCTTCCTTGGCGGACCGCGTTATGCTCGTAGGACCCAGCACCAACCGGCAACGCATGCGCTCTCCAATCCCCACCCAACTGGCAGACCCAATCGGACCCTGGCTGGGGGAAACAGCCAGCAACCCTCTTTGCAGACCTGTCGCCCGGCAAAGCACTCTCACCTTCTCTTTCTAGCCTGCTGCGAAGAAACGGAAATGAATACCTGATGAATGTCGGACTCGAGTCCGTGGAAAGCTGTAGACGAATCGTATTAGTGAAAATTATACGTGTTTGAATGTAGGTTCATGTTCAGTGTTTCATTTCTTTATTTTTGTGGTCATTTTGAAACTGTTCATTTTTCAGTCAACAAACTTTCTGTACATTTCGTTATTTATACTTAAGACATGGAAGACAGAGCGTAGCTATCGGTATAATTTTACCTTATTATTAGTTGATTATTAGTTGCTAATAATCAGTATAATTGTTTTAAACCCGCTAAGACTTAGTTGACTTGCTTTCAACGCACTCAAAAATGATAAATTACCCATTTGATCAAAATTGTTAAAGATTCGTAAAGCTTACAACATACAAAATCTCGTTTTATGCTATAATACATGAGAAAAATATGAATACTGCAGCTAAATCTATATTTGTCAACTTTTCATTGGTATCCTCCACTTTTTTAAAATAGTTTATTGCCAAAAAACGAATAAGGACTGGAGACTGGCGCAACCTAAAAGGTTAAGGTAGTGCTAACGACTGGGGAAATAGTAGTTGGGGTAGGGCATGGACCAGCGGATGAATCATGCTACTAGGAAATATGTAAAAGCATGCAGGAGACCCTTCAGGTACGCACCAGTTGGCATTCTTCGAGTGTCAGCTCAGTAGTGCGTGCCATTGACGACAATGCAATGAATCACGAATAAATACCGGATTATTTCTCCTGTATTAATTACCTAGTAAAATACAGCAATTGGAAGCATACACCCGTATAGAATTGTATCAGAATATATTTGTGACTGCATTTGAAGTAGAAATTTTGATAAAAATATTCCAGTCCGATTCTGTCGTTTCACGTTATACAATGACGAATGACTGGCTGGGTAAGTTGGTCTATGAGCATCGGTGAGGAACCGGTTTTATCGTTTTTCAATGGGAGGAAAAGAAAGCTCTTGGAAAAAGAGAGGGGTATTTTTGTGGCGAACGTCATCTTAGGTTTCGTAAGCCGATTATGTTACATCCTAACAGCCGGACACGAGAAAAGGAAAGAAATTGTGGGAGTTGTAAAAGTACGGTGATTTTACCATCTGAGTCAGGGAATTCTGGATTCAGTGCCATCTGTGAAATCACAGGGAAAGAAAGAAATGTTCAAATTGCTTGAAACTTAACTTTTATATTTTTCAGAGCTATTAACTTATTAATATTGCAGATGTGATTGATTTTAACATTTGGAAAATGTTGAGACAAGAAAACTTGATTTGATATGTTGAGATTAACCGCAGGTTCTACACCTGTTGATTTACTGTAATACACAGAACTTTGTCAGATGGCAGCACGTTACCACCCATGCAGATATCTTCAAGTTTTTGAAGTTCTTCCAGTTCTTCGGAATTCCTAGTAATTCCACAGTTTGCGTATTTATGACGCACATTATGATTCACAAGCGGCACCGTCATTAGAATCCAGTAATGGCCTTCGAATGGCAGTAAATTGCACATAATCCTAAGTATCCAGACTTAAGATTTAAGCTCGGCCATTAAAGAACTAATTATATCTTCGCTGCCGTAAGTGCTTATCTTTCAAAATCGATCCTTCACTGACGAGCGTCGTGTTTCTCCCGCGGGGAAAGAAACCCACTCGTGCAGTGTGGGCATGTCGGGCCCGACACTGGGCATGCTTAGAAAAATTCGCACACGCGCGTGGGCGTGTCACGTGCATAGCAGCGTGCGCCGACGGAATTTCGAGTGAACGTAAGAAACATAGGTCAGGCTCGCGCACGCTGGGAGCGAAAAGCGAACGAAAACAAGAACAACGTGGCCGCGTCAAAGCATGAACGTTTTTCCACCACATGGCAACATGCACGTATTTCCGCCTTTTGCTAAATTCAGCCAGCTTCAACAATTTAGAAAGCAATTACTTAACGACATGGAATTAAAAGACACGAGCGCAGTGTAACCGCATTTAATCTATATTGTTGTGTTCCATGGAACAATGAAACTATCTGTAAAATCAGTATTTTAGGATACACATATACATAAGTATTTACAATCTTACTGTAACTATTCAATTTTTTCTTTGGTATCATCATTTCTCGCATTCACATGTGCGACAAATGAATCCTGCGATACAGATCATATCTCGGTGATCTCGAATCGGGGGCCGTGCGCGATATAAATAAACAGTGCAGGCTGGCTAAGAGTTAAGAGTACGCACATCAAATCTCAATTCCAGTTCTGGGAGTATGTGTGTGTCGTCTCGTGTGAAAATAAGACAACGTAAGATATGATTAATGTTGGTAAACAATAAAAATTCACCGTGCGTGATGACCGTTTCTTAAATGCTCTCTTGGGAAATGTGACTAATGTTAAAAACGAACGGATGAGCTTAAACTAACGCAGACTGAAGGTAAATGTGAAGCTGACCGTTGCATTTACTTGCATTCTGAGAATACTGCTTCGAATTTCGTTAAAAACCCCAGTATCTTGTCTGTCCTCCATTTCACCCTCAAATTCTGGGTTTGTAATTAAAATTATCTCGCATGAACCTCTTAGATTTCAGGACTGAACATCTCTATTCTGCTCTTTGTTCACTAATTTTACCCTTCAAATCCGAAGTCCACACGATCCAATCCAGAATCCAAACTTCCTGAGTTAAAAATCGCCAACGAATCTAGAGCAGCACACAGTACCGAGGCGTTCCCTTCGTTTGCGTTGCGCAGTGTTATTTAACGATGATAGTTCATGATGAACAGAAGTGATATCCAATAAGCACTAACCGCCCAAACAGCACAAAACGCAGATAGACGTCTTAGAAAAGTCTTCCAAACATTATTGAGTTCAAAGAAGTCTTAATAAGAACGAAATCAATCCGACTTTTATGCCATTTATCCGGGGAGACTAGTACTGACTGGCGACAGTTCACAAAATCAAGGGGCCCGAATAAGGCCCAGCGAAGTGCTTCTGTAAGGATGAATTTGGTATGTGGCACGGCCCGGCTCAGCATGTCCTACACCCTCGATTCCCACGGAGTTCTCGTCGTATCATGTGGTGGTGTCGAGGAATCTCTTGGTCTCTATGGACCCATAGCTGTGGGTGTAGCGGCCGCTATAAGAGGCCCTGGCCCAAGCGCCTGCTCTGTTCGTGTAGCTGTTGCAGGCCATCAGGGAGTTCATGCCGCTGGGCCTGTCGATGGGAACAGCCTGGCCCCGACCGCTGTGACGTATGCTCCCGTTCCTTGATTGTCCGCTGTCCGTCAACGGCATCCTCAAGTCTTCCGTCGCACCAATCTCCGTGTACGGTTTCGGACCCCGCCAGCAATTGCTGACGAACACTGTTGCTACGATTCCCTGTTTAACGGTGATTCGTGAAATTATTCTGATGTTTTTTCTTAAAGGTACGATTGATATTTACCACTATGATGTGAAGTAGTACAATGAACATAGAAGCGTTCCTGAACCCTATGTTATCGAGGAGAATTCCTGCCACGCTGGGCCCTATGAAGGCACCCAGAGCAAAGGTGCTCGTCCACAAACCACTGATAATGCCATACGTCTCAAGATTGTTAGGGAATCCGTACTCTCTGTGGAAAATGTATTCTTAAATGTTACATTTTACTATTAAAATACCCAGAAAGGCCAAAAGTCCTTTTGATTTCACTGAAGAAATATGAAACTCTCACAAACTTGGAGACTAAAAATCCCGATTCTCGTGACTTATGCAGCAAAATATTTACTTACACAGACGTTCTTAAAGCATCTGTAAAGCTGGCAACCAACTGCGCAGCCATGCCTAATCCATGAACAACAAGACCGCAAATGGTCAGCCAGATTGCAGTTGGAACTGGAATAAATGGCGCGGGGCCCACCAAGCAGAATCCTACGACTACCAGAAGACATCCACAAATAGTAGCTATCTGTATTGACAAGGGATATTTATTATAAATACTGTGGCGAGATTTAATAATTTATGTTAATTCTAATGAATATTAATCCTAACCTTTGGATGCCAGTATTTGTCACAAAACCATCCCCACATGGGGGCTGTGATAGCGTAAGTCCCACCGTTTATGACGAACATGAGTCCTAGTATAACGGGACTTAATTCGAACTGCCTGAGATGAGGCTCCAGAGTAGCTTGCAGGAATCCTATGCTCATACTCGTTACAACAATGGACGAGGTCGCAACAAGTACACCAGGAATTCTTAAGACCCTCGTAACGCCTGCAACAAACAGAACAAATGTAACAAACAGAAAACACGCGTTTTAGTAAACACGTTGGGGTCGAGGTTTCCTCACCTCCTGTGCTATGTGGATCGGCTTCTTCATTATTGTGCTTTGGCAAAACGAATGCAGTCGAGACTGCTGCCAGAAAGAGGGCAGATCCCAGAACGGCAAATGGTGTCGGGTACCCACCCACCTGGAAATCATAGAATCAATCAGATTCAGCCATTCAAAGCCACAATTGTATTGCTTTTAATATAATTATTACTAAAGTATCGACACAACAGAAGAAAATAACTAATAATTATTTAAGTATTCAATTAAATAGTGAAAGTGTTAAATACAGATGTAATGCTCCTAATTCCCTTTTAAGACTAATGGCATAAGTATCAAGAAAGAGAAGAGGTTAATGAGTGCCATAATCAGCGCAATGACGGTCCCACTTGTCTTACCTGGTAAAGAGCGCCACCGACGGTGGGCCCGACGATGAGGCCCAAGCCGAAAAAGGTTTCGAGACTGGCAAAGGTCGTCGCAACATTATCCGGAAACTCTTTGGCTATAATGGCAAAGCTGGCCGTAAGGAAGGCGGCGTTTCCAAGGGCTTCGACGATCCTAATCACGAACGAGAGGATTATGAACGGATAATGGCCCTCGACCTTGTCCAGCATGCCGAAGAAGATAGCGCAAGTTCCTGTCGTCAAGATACCGCCATTGAATAACAACTTTGGCCCGATACGATTTAACTGCGAGGAGAAAGTAGACGCATGTAATTAATTGCAGGCAAAGGTCACCCTGTGTTTTCCTGACATGAAATTCCTTAGGGGTAGTGTTAGCGCCATCGACTCGTCGCCAACTACGAGTCCTGGGAAACACAATCATTTTGAAGAGAAGCGACGCAACTCAAAATGGGCCCATTTTGCAAAAACGTAACTTTAACACGTGAAATCTGGGGACTTTTCCAGATAAATATTGTAAAGAAAAACGAAAATAACCACTTTTCAAGTTACATCGGTCATCTTCAAAGGTAGTGATAGTCAAATATATTTAAGAAAGCACACTTACATGCTGGCCGTATATGGGACTGATTATGAAGACCACCAATTCGAAGATGCCGAACACCAGACCGTACTCCGAGGGCGAGCATCCCTTCTTTTCTGCCTGTTTGCAAAATAATAACTTTGTAAAAAACAACAGAAACAAAATTCTTCCACAAACGCTGGAGAAAAAACGGCTGGTAGCATATTTCCAAATTGTAATTAACGTATCAAGATATATGTCATTTTTTATTAACAAAAAGTCCCTCACATACAGATAAGCAAGATACATAGGCAAACTGCGCTGTTTCAGCACTCAAAGGAACTTTCCAAATTCCAATAACCGCTTGACGTAATAAATACGACGTTTTTGTTAATACATATAATTTGCCCACGTAGACAAGAGCAAAAGAAACATAGGCAAGTTCAAGTATGGGGAGTATCTTTCCGAATTGCAATTAACGCGCCGAGTGATAATAAATGATAAACTCTGTACTCGCGGCGAAACTTGTGAGGCGCGGCTTATCGCATTTGTCGTCTCCTTGTCGATAGAAAGCACAGACTCTCCGATTTCGGCGCCGAAGATTTATTCGCCACTTTCGGTGCGGATGCTTGCACCAAATGTAACCAAGATGTCAATCCCTATCGGAGCACATAGACACACGATTGCCGCGTGTGCGTGTGGTAATCGCGTGAAATGGTGCCGAAAAGTACCGCGGCATCTTGTATACAACAATTTAATGATTAAGTAACCATGGCTCCAAAGTTTTTACATCATCGGTGCGCGATTCTGTTCATTAGCCGAGCTAGATAAGATATATCGGCGCAAAAATTTGTCGCTGCACGCATAGAAATCAAAGTTCGATGTGATTACTCAAATTTATTAACGAGCGAACGAGAGGTTTCTCGAATCGCAACAATTTTTGCAGAGTACATTATGCCCTGATGAGTCGGTTTATAGTACACAATTCTGCCACTGCAAAGTGATTATTATCTGAGTTATTATTACTTCCATTCATTAAGAAATGATCGATCTCAAGAATAATCACAATTTTCCCCAGATTAAATTGTATCACAGCAAAGTGATTATCGCAGTCATTATTCCTCAAATTCATTAACGAGCGGCCGATCGATCTGTCGAATCGCAACAACTATTGCAAAATAAAAGCTAATCTAATCACAAATAAAGTGTTAAAATCGAATTTAATGGAAAGTATGCTACTGCGAACTAATTCATGACCGAAGATACTTTTACAGAAATACTCGAGCTACTCCCGAATCTTTCACTACCTGGAACAGTAGCTTTCAACTCGTTCATTGCACGACAACAATTCCCTAGGATCAAAGATATGTTCCCGAAAAGTCCCTATATTGCTGATAGTATCCAACTAATAGTTAAATTAGCGACCCTACGGAGCGCATTTGGCTAATTCCCAAATGTATTGGACTCCCCAATTAAATCTTGACTCGTAAGATTCAGCAATATCTGGCTTCCTGTCATGGATAGACAAATTATGATATATTGCAGCAAGACCATAATCGAAACGGCGCTTCATGCGTGGTGATAAGAGCTATCAAGGTTAATCCGAGACGCGTGCGCCACTACACTTGTTTTCTTAATCTTCCAAACTATCTCGCATCAATCTCGGTCTTATTATTCGAGCCGACTTCTTCTTTGCACTTCTTTTTCGCCTATGTGCGCCTGTTACGCAAGCTGTCCGCTCTAGTTGCTGTCGGGGTTTAACTGCGATTCAAGATGCAGCTTTTGGAAGGTGGTGTGCCACTTTAGGCTTTGGGATAATAATTCTTCTCTTTGAGTCCTGCTGCACAAATCGAACAGACCAAAATCCATTGCTCTCAAATTGCCCCGCGTGTCGAGCAACGACGTCGCGAATGACGCACTCAGAAGATGAGGGAAAACTAAAAGTAAGATTATAACGAGAAAGAAACGTGACTCATCACGAAATTCGGTGCCGGTCCGAACTTCGTTGTCCAAATAGCGACGGGTGTTTTCGTCCTCAGCGATAGTGGGCTGGGGTAAACATTTTCTCAAACATTACCACAACAATCCCATCATTTCTGCTCTGGAAAATGTTTGGTAAAAATTGAAATAGATGTACAAAATTGATCCACGAGTAACAAAGTAGGAAAGGTTCACATAGAAACACAACAAACCTAGAGGTATGGTATATTCAAATAATCTGAATTGTTCTTTGTCTCGATTTGACTTTCGAACTGATCTTTTACTAATAAGAAACAGACTTGAATTTGGATTTCATCTAAATATCCACCTTTTGAGTGTTCGCATCACGGGATGCAGCACTCACAGTCGCAATAATCACTTAATACTTGGAAACTATTAATTAATCAATATTATCGAACCCTAGTTCTATATATAGACGCATGACCGAGACCCAACTGTACACACACCCAAGTCAGATAGATTGAAAAGGCTCCGTGAGAAACTAGTCGGCGCACCACAACGGATCAAAACGGCGGGTCGCGGTGTAAACAGCAGCCACTCGTCACTGCTGTCGTCGAGTCTCCTTTAACCAATTACTTTCAGCTTCATTTCGATTGAATTACATTGCATTTTACTCTTTATGATGTCACCCAAATGAAATCATTCTCAACAGAGTGGGGAATCGGGGCTGTTCAGTAGTATTCTTCATCCCCACATAACCACCTACAACCCCTGAAAAATTCTTACCTGATTTCTCTATTTTTCTTTCTGCAATCCTTACGTTATTAATCCTTATTTTATTTCCTTTAATTCTAGTTTATTTGTTTGTCTCTCCCCTGAAGTTTTCCCCTCAGGTCTTTAAGGAACTACATACTTTTCACTTGACTCCTCAATGTCACTGTCATTACGATTCGTCCCTCCAACCGCTCATAATGCAAATGTGAGAAACAAAACATTTGTGCAGTGAGCCATTTAATTATCCGCGGATATTCTAAACTAATTTTTCAAATCTCAATATTCTACTATATAATATTATATTATATTACTTGTATAAGGCAGATAATACAATTGTACAAAAGAATTGAATCAAAGCGTGTGACTAAAATCTTGCGTTTAATTGAATATCCTGATATCATATGAATCTAAGAAAAGGTGAGAAGCGACATTGAAAAGCCCAAGGCGAATGCATGACCCTGTACTTCAGCGATACTCACTTCCTGCGGGTAGAAAGGCGCCTGCAGCGACACGCAGACTGCGTTGGCGAAGTCGGCAATGCTCATGACAACGAGGGTGAGCCATTGCCGCTTGGTGAACTGTCCCATCATGGTGGCGAGTCACTATAACGTCCCTTCCTTATCCGAGCCCTCTTCCTCCTGTCGGCAGATCTGTTTACGTCGCGGAGTTCCGCTTTCGGGGCTACGACATGGGGAGCACCGCACGACTCGAGCACCGAATTACCGGTCGACACGCGGGACTCTGTCCTCTGCGCCCTGGTCCTCGAAGCAGACTGGGGAGCCCGGAGGATCTGCGTACCACTGAACACCCTCGGCGAGGAGAGACTGCCGAGAGGAAAGAGCTCTCGGGCCGCGAACAGAGGGAGAGCGGAGGTCGGAGGTCGAACGATACGTCTTACCACGCTTCTAAGTCATTATCGGACGACGCCGAGCGATTTCGAGCCGACGCTCCGACGACATCTTGCAACGTTCCACGTTCGGAATTGGAGGATTCTTAGTGGACCTGGCGGAGAGGCATTGTGAGAGGAAAGTGGTGATTGGAGTTGCTGGCTCATTTTGGGGAATTTCTTGGGGATTGGGGATTTTTAGTGGAAGCCGATGTAGGCCCGCTTCGAGGACTCTTGTTATCGTTTGTTGATACGTCAAGAGAGATTTTTCGTTGCTATTTAAAAAGAGAGCGAGTGCTGATCGAGATAGAGCTGGCGCCTGGAGGGCCGGCCTGTAATGTAACGGGAGTGTAACTTTCATGAGGCTTTGGGCTGGTTTAGTTAACACTTGAATTACCGAGCCTGGCGCAAGTACGGATTTCAGTTTTGTTGCTTCAAAAATATTAACACGTTGGTGTAGTTGTAGGGATTATTATCACTTTTATATTACTTTTCTTTCAATTGTTTTAATCCTTCACAAACCCCTCGGTAGTTCCAGTGTTAAATATCACTTGGATAACCAACATTCTTCAACTTACTGAGCAGTATTTGTATGATAATTGTTGTGAAATTACCAGAGAGGTTCTCGGTGGTCTGCGGTAATCAGAGCACTTGATAAAAGTACAGCTTTGTTGATAAAATTCACAGTTGCAGGGATCTGCCCTTTTGCACTGCCCACCGTTTCGCTTACGGCTGCGAAATGTCTGGAAACTTCCGTGCGATCGGATAATAAAACTCGGCGCGAGTGACTTCCGATTCGTACTCCACCATCGACGCCCCGTCCAGAAAACAGTGATGCAACAAAATCGCAGATTTGCACTAGACCGCGATGCATTCTTTTAATTTTGCATGAAACTTCCGCTTACTGCTGCAACCAGCAAATTTTCAACTCGTAATCACGTGTTCGCCAATATGAAAAATAAAGTGCATTTCATAATGCTACAAAAAGTTTCACCTAACAATTTCCCATTTTCAAATTTATGCTGTAAATCATAAAGAACATAGAAGAGTCATATTCAATCATTTAAGATTTATGTATTTTTAATTCCTGACAACTTTACAGAAAGCACTTTACATAAAACTAGAAAAATGTACACACAAATATAGGATTTTATATAAACCATGCTTAATGTAAATGGTGGCCTTTCGATTGCGGTATCAATTCTGAATGAAGTCGCAAAGGAGACGATTTCCTGCATCCTCGAAGATTAGTAGTACAGGAAAGACGATGCAATAGCGATAAGCGAACGATTTGAATTTATGGCCCTTTCACTCGCGAGTTGCGTGATGATCCGATAAGAGGGTGAACCCTTAAACACTCTGTCGCTTATCGCAGCTCGCTTTTACGACTCTTCCCGAGTTTATCGGCGATGTAACATTGAAATTACAATCTATACGTGGCCACTTATCGCCTCACTAATCAATTTCAAAAAGGCCCACTTCGTTACAGAAAGAAAGCTATCTTCGTAGACCGAGAGTTATTTCGACGAGAACAAAACGGCACAAGGAAATATCAATTCTAAAAGGTAAGACTAATCTACAGCTCCCGCTTTTACCAGCTCATTTCGAAAACTTAGCCACCGTCTTCCCAAAATAATGAAGACCCGTTTTCCCACCGCGTGAAATTATATACAAAGGGAATAAAATACTATGAAACGTATTAAAGGTTGCTCGCACCGATCTTGTGGGAGGATACAAGGTACAGAGGGTTGGTCGGAAAAGTTCCAGGGAAGCTCGGTGAATTACGGTAACAACTAACCGACTGTTTTCGACCCTGTTATTACATATTTAATCTCTTTAGACCATTTCCCACGCGCATTTATACAATTTTATCTACCCAGAGCTGATTAACGCTCTTTCGGTAGTTTCACAGAATATAATTACAAATTTTGCAAATGTTCAGGGAAACTGTTTAATGAGATTCAATACGAACACGAGTGATAATAAAAGGTCATTGGTTACTATAATAATTAGGATGACCGGAAACTTTCGGGACCAACCGGTGTCAGTCGAATTGCCCGTTTCTTGACGCATTCTAAGATAAAAACCCGCTAAAGCCACTCCTGCTAGAAACGAGATCACAGCGCAATCCTTTTGTGAAGAAAGATCGATTTTGCTTCACGATGTGTGTGGTGATGGATGTTGACCAGTCTACGTGTCGAGCAGCCAGACTTTGAGCGGCACTCTCGAGAGAGCTTGGCTGAGGAAGTCCTGGAAGTGTTTGGCGATACTGGCACTTGCCGCCGGTCTCATTTCTTCGATGATTTCTTTGGCATTTTGGTTGAGAAACTGGTTCATCGCTTGGCCGATGACGTTGCCGCCGTTGAGATGGTCGACCACGCGGAATCGCGCGCGGCCCAGACTGAAGTCGATCAGCATGCGGGCGATCTTTAGATATCGCACTCCATCCCTCACTTCTTCTACGCCTTGGACACGTGCCACTGCGGACACGTCACCTGTGAATGGAAAAAGGTGAATGGTTGATCAAGTAATTCAAAGTTGTTTTCAGTCGCCCGAGTAGTTTCTTTTCATTTTTAATTTAAGCATTCCATGAACAAAATTGATTTTAAGACAACTAGCGAGAAATTTAATTGCCCGCGGTAATAATGAAAGAAACTTAAGATGCAAATCTTACCAAAAAGTGCCCAAAAGTCGCCGTGGCTCTGAATGGGAAATAGAAGAACGTTTCCGGCGACTTCGTAGGAACCTTGAAGTTCGACCTTCGGGATCTTCAGATGAATATCAAGCCTATAGCTGGCCAAATCAACTCGGGCTTTGCTGATAGTGTAATTCCCGGCTCCCAGGACTGTGATGTTCGTGAACTGGGCACGAACCCGAACCGCACCTTGGCCGTTTTCCATGCCGAGCTCTGGTATGGTGAGCGGTTCGATCGGAGGCAAATTCAATTCGGGAATACCTGCGAGACGCAAAGATAATCCAGTCAGACCCAAAAAGAAGGATTGAAAAGAAATATATATTTGTAATACGCACCTTTTATTAAGTAGGGTTGCAAGTGATTCAATTGCTTTTGGAAACATGCTTCTACCTTGGGATCCGATCTTCTGCATGGTAGAATGTATTCGGCTGAAAAAGAAGACAAGGTAATTATCGTAGATGACTTGACGTCAATTGTAACTCATTAACGAAAGAAGTCAATAAGTGTTACAATATCTAAAAAGGTCTTCTGCATAATCACTGAATAACGGAGGTGCTACCTAATTAGCGAAGAACAACATGTTAATAAACGCCCACTTAGCACACATATTAAACCGGTTTTTGCGTTAGACATGAAGTTGTTAACCAAAAAACTAGAAATTAGTCATCCTCTTTTGCATTTAACTTTAACTTGGCGAAGACGGGTGCACTTTTTTCTCGAGTAAATCGTGACGGTTCCCTGCCGAGTCGTAAAAACCTTTATGCAACTACTCTCTCTTCCGACATCCTCGCGGAGTTACTCAGACGTAATCTAATTAATGCGGTAAACTACACTTGTTGTTCGCTTCGTTTATATCATCTTACAGTATCCTGCGCTTCGCAGGTGGATTCAAGAATTGTCGAATGGTTTTCCTTTCTCTCAGTGTTACTACAAAAAGGTGCAGTCGCTTTCCCTTTTTTCACGAGGTCTTTGGAACTACCGGCCTGCCCTTGACTGGTATTTGTCATTCGGCGCGTTGCAAGGTACACGAGGCAGACAATGGACATGTCGCCAAGATGTATTGAATGATAAGAACTACGTGTTTCAGTCGGCGACACGTACCAAGAAGGTTCAAGTTCTATCTTGAAACTCTTCAACATGCATTGCAATACCCTTTTTACGATACCTTCTTTTATTGGTTAATCCTTATCGTATTTATTTATATTTATTCGTAAAAGACATTTGGCTTTGTTACCTTATAACTCATCAACTAATTAATCAATTTCGATATTGTTTTCTTTCATTCGTATTATAATCCTCGAGGATAAGATCAAGGAAACAAACGAACTCTAATGCGGTAAAGCCGGTAGGTAGCTCGCACAATATAACAGAACATCCCAAGCACGTGGTTAAAAATTCACACCATCAGTTATACCATCATTACGTCAGTCAAGAAAATCTATCGCGCGTCACTGAGCTTTTCCTACGCTTGTCACTTTCGTTTTCACATCGAGTTACGTGGATACGAGTTTCTGCGGATTAACCAACGCGAGACCTGCCGCGACGTACTCTCCAAAGTTTTGTTCTGGCTGGGTGCCCAGCGATGGCGTAACCCCGAGGATCAGCGGGACTTATAACGCCAAATAGAGTTTCTGGGTTGGCAGATCGGGCGGCTTATTAACCTACATCGCCTATAAACACTGTGTCCGTGTTGCGAGACGCATCGACGTATACGCGGGCTCTTTGGATATGGCACGAACTTTCGGATTGATCTTGTGCTACACAGTGTTCGTTGCGGGATGAAGAACTCGCGAATAGTACTTAGATTTAGATACTACGCAGTATCTTTTTCTCTGTTGGTACGTTAAGGGAGTGATGACTCTTGTTTGGCTCATGATCAACTGTACAAAACAATCAATGTCCGTTTTTGTTGACAGACGTTGAAGGTAGCGTATTCTTTATCGATTTAATTACTCCGATAGTGAGAAAACATCAGAACAACAGAAAAAACGAACTCATTTGGAAGGAACATTGAAATGAGCCAATTTCTATTTATAGACAATTTATGGCAGCGAGTTTATTCAATGTACCCCGCGTATCTATGAATCCGCATAAGTCGAGAGAAAGCACCTTATTTGTTCGAGCTTACTACTGGTAGTGCTGAGATATTCAAGGCTTTATCAAAGTTCTCATTCAGCACGCAAAAGTGCAGAGCATAACTCATCGTCACACCCCTCGAACACGAGCTATCCTTGCAACAACAGTTCTTATCGCTGTCTGCGAGCTTCGACTTCCGCATACAGATGCGCTGCGGTATTCCACTAACTCTTTACACGCTCTCTAGGAATCTGGACCGTCCGATGCACCGCTGACTAGAATTATGTCGCTACTTTCACCCGGCTCGGACGTATTACGTAGGTTACGTGGAGGCAGAGGCGAAATGCCACTCAGTTTTCGTGAATCGGAATTTCAGATTCTTGGCAAAGAAAATCATTTTTCTTCACATTTTCTTTAAACTTTCACATAGTAATCAAGTTTAAGAATATTGGCAAGTAGTCGCAAGATCCTGTAAAGATTATCAAGTGAAAGTTTAATGAAAATCTTTGGAAAAATGGTTTCATTCTTTCAAACCGATGGCGGGAAATGTTCAAACCTTTGACTTAATTGATTATTGACTGTTCTAGTCATCGACTCGCACGACTCAATACAGGAAGCATTAATTAGTTCTGGAAGCGTTGAAAATTAGCATGGATCGAGTAGTAGGAGTGAGTGTCTCTGAGGAGGGTCGGTTTCATTGGTCGGAAGAGTTGCATGGGAGTTCCATGGGAGCCTGCCGGTCTTGGGACCGGCTCTAAGGTGCGGTGGTACTTTCTCCGGCTGATTGCCGGTAATCCTCCGCATGGCAAGGTTGTTATGCAATCTCTGACATAACCTTCGCCGCGGCACCAAGAGTCGTTGGTTTGGTTACGCCATCCCATCGTGTCCAACAAGCCCGCCGCCGTAACAACATCGTCACTCTTCGATCTCCGAAAAATTCCCCACACTTTTTTCCAACTGTCCTACTTTTCGCGGACCCGAGACGCACGAGTATCCGATCGGAGATAACTCCTCGCGGGTATTTTTAGGCGGGACTCTCGTAGATTAAGTAATCTCGTAAACCCATGAGACGGAGATTGTTCATGGGGAAAAGTGGGTAAACACTGAGTGTTTACTTTGTAGGGTTCTGGTTGTTAGGAGGGATAAAGTATGAATGAACGTGGGAATTAGGTTGCCATAAAGTTATTGCTTAGTGACCTTTCTGGAATTATAGAAAGGTCCGCGGAATGCTTTTTATGGGATTTTTACGAAACCAACTAAAATGAGTCCGCAGGTTTAGTTTTGCAATGCCGGGTTACGATAGTGTGGATTCTTGCGGTTTGGTGTTGCGAGTCTGTTATCACGTGTAATGTCTCTGTCTGGTTAGAAACGGAGGACCGCGCTCGTAAATACGTTGGTCCATGACTGTTATGTGGTAGTAAATTTTCACTTCGTCGAAGTGAGAATTAGCAGCTAGTGACGTTCGTCTTCCACGAAAATATTTTGTTTATATATTGTATATGTTATATTATGTTTATTTCAAATATTTATTATGCTTTTTATCTTTGTACGATTTACATGATTAAATATATTCCAAAAAATATAAATATTGATTTTTAAAATAAATAGAGCATTTTGCAGGGGAAAGTTGACGCAAAATTTTGTCGACAGACAATAAGACAGCAACAAGAATATACACTTACGAGTGGCAAAGTCCGGCCCGTTCGATTCACCATTGTCATTCAGACTCTGACACGACACCAAATCACCTCCCAGAGATCCAAGGAACAACACGACGAACACTTTGGCAGCGGGCAGCATTCTAGAAGCTCGACTCTTGTTAATCATCACCGTTTAATCAACACAAATCTACCAATGCAACAGGAAAATCAACTCACGTAAAAGCAAAGAATCAAGTCAAAAAGTGGAACTGTCACTAAGAGTCCTACGCGCCGAATTCCGCACTATCCCAAGTCCACTTGAATGTTTCTCCAATGGTTCATGCAAATTGAGTCAAGTCGTGCCGAGACGAAATTTTGGGGGATGTTCGGTGAGGATAGAGGAGCGTAGTAGCTTAGTGACGGTGCCTGATAAACTAAAGACTACTCCCCGACTATATTCTCTTTTATATGCGCTCGTTCCCCTACTCCAAGGACTACCGTTTTAACCCACTGTACCACCTGCTTGTCTTTCTTTCGTCCCAACCCGACCGGCGTACGTCGCACATACAACACGCCGCGTTCCTCTCCCTAATCAAGTAGAGTCTGCCTGCCTTTCGACTCTTCCGAGCCTTTGGTGGGCCTCGCATTCTTTCCACTAGTTTATTGACACTGATATTATCGAGTTTCCTCCAGAAGTCTCTACTTTACTGGTTAGAGAACTGTATTAGCTCAATAAATTAATTTTATTATTATTAGGACTAATTAATTTAAATTGTTGTTGGTCGCTAATGACTCGTTGAACATACTAAGGAAAAGAATTTGTATTAGAAATTAGCAGGAATTATTGATTATTCCTTGTGCGACGTAATTACTTCCAGCAACTCGGAAATCAATAAGAACTACCAATTGAAGAGGGGAAAAAAATGCTCTGGCATTTTTCATGTTACAAGCGCAATGGTTTCGTGTTTCGTCGCATTATTGTTAGCTTGTTCGTGACCGAGAATGTTGGCTAATGACAACTGCCGCAGTGTGAAGGTTCAAGGAAGAACGAAATAGAGAAATTTCGTGTATTAAGTCACTCCGGTACACGTGACAGCTGCTTCTTAGATTGGCCAATGGGAACAATTGTATCTGCTGACAAAGAGATCCTCGTATGCTCCGTGTCCTTCCTGGGCCGTCCACCTGGATGGTACCCCAAACAGCCACTAAGCACCATTTCGTAAGGAAAATCATATTGTCCGCGTGATATTTAAATTAGTCTAGAGTTAGTCAGAGTTATACAACCATCGGTGAAGATTATGAAAGGCGACAGTAATTCTCAGAAAATGTGCACACACTGCCAAATGAATAGTGAACTTTGCGCAACACATTACCAGATCATTGCAGGAATCGAGTTTCTTGTAATCGACCTAGGTGTATTCGTCGTCTAACGAAATGTTGTCTCTTTTATTATCTCGCCCATTATTGATGAGTTATAATGAATTTTTGGTGGCCCATGAAAAAAGTATTTGCGTTTCACGACGATGTCAGTTTAATTTGCAGTTTAATTTACTTGACAAACAATGAATGAATGAATGATGAGTAATGACAAATAATTAATTTTACATAGATGCAGCTTGCGGTGTATTGTTTGCGTGATACGCAAATATTTTGAAACTACACAAAATGCAGGGAAAGGCAATGTAAACACGAGCATTGAAAAAGACGAACCGATCGCATTAACCGACAAATTATTCATGTAGCGCCAGTGGAATCGTACTCAGGGTTGAGAGGACGCGGAAATCTCATAAACTTCGGTTAAACGATAATAATCAGATGGAGAGCAAACAGGTGTCCACTCATCGATTCCACCGACCGTGAATCCTTAATACGGCTTTGTCTGCCAAATGCGTCGCTGGCAGACGAGTATATTATCTTTGTCTCGGCGCGTTGGATATACAATTTCACGAGTGCATTTTTATAATTTGTATAAGTATATTTTTCGTTGGTGGTATACTCCTTTTCCCTGCCAAAATATGGAATTTGTCTTTGAATGAAATGTTATAATATAATATACCGATTCCAAGGCAAGCGTATCATTCCACACATTGATAGGATAATGTGGCTTTGTTCCTAGCGCGAGAATTTCATCAGAAGTTTCGAGAGACGCTCGCCGTTACAAAGCACCGACTGACACACGACGCATCGTATTTAGAATGCGGGTACGTTCCTCGATGGATTAAAAATGCAACGCGCTGCAGGTGAGTGCGAGCATTACTGCGCGCGGATGCGCTCCGCCGCAGTCAAAGTCAAGTGTCATTACCAATTCGGCGCACGCCGGCATTTTCTACTTAAGAGCCACCCGGAATTACAAGAAGCAGAATAAGTAGAATAACATGTACCTGTTTCTGGCGTTTCTGCAGAGAGTTGATCTGTAAGAACTAATGATTCCATATGATTTTGAATTATAATCTGGAGGAATTTGGGCCACTGGTTAGGACAAATATTATTTTCTTACGCGTTCTCTCTGTAGGTATACAGAAATAAATAAATGTTTTTGCGCCTGATTACTGGTTTCCCTCTTGACACAGACGTACTATAGTCATCAAACCGGTTATCAATCCTTCGGCGCGGTTGGCAGAATACACACCAACAGTAGGTAATTTTTAACATTATCATTTATTGTTATTCAAATTGCATTTGTTCAACACAAATTGGAAAGGGATCCAAATTATATTTTTATACAAAAATGATATTATGAAAATTCTTCTAGTTGTAATGTAAAAACTGTCACTATCGCCTGATGGTATGTATAGTTGGTCACATATCGTGAAAAATGTCCATAATGCATTGTAAATACTGAAGTTTCGATTGGTTCACGGCGGAAGTAAAGTACCCAAAGGATACTTCCTATAAATTCATATTTATTCACATTGTCTTTGTTCAATACAAATTATTTTTTCTACAAATATATTCTTACAAAAATTCGTCCAGTTATGGTGTAAAAATGGTATAATTGAACACACAGAAAGTGCAAATATTATAATTTCCATTATTTCACGGCGGGAGCAAAGTGTCCAAGGGATACTTGGTGTAAATCCGATTGGAGAAGTTTTTGAAGAGAGTGGCTAGTGTGTCTTCGAGTGCCGGCTTCACCTCGGCGGCGACCGTCCTCCAGTTGTCGTTGAGGAAGAGGTTCATTGCGTCCGAGAGGGTTTCGTCGCCGTTGAAGAGATTGTCGAGGTGTATGCTGGCGTGGCCTACGTCGAAGTCGACGTAGAAGTCTATCACCCGAAAGTGCACTTGCTTCGTTTTGCCGTCGATGTAGCGTTCGCCCTGGACGGTGACGATTGCATCGATGTCGGTGTAGTTGCCGCGCGCCATGCCGTGCCCTGTGATCGGCAGCATCAGGATTTTCCCCTCCATGTCGTAATCGGCAAACATTTCCAGCCGGGGCACGTAGAGCTTTAGTCGAATGCGGTCCTTTCCGGTATCGATCCTGCTCATTTGTATGAATATGAAATATTCATCCATTTAGACTTAATATTACATTAATTAAACAAAGAAAGTTGAGTGTCCAGTTCTTTCGCTTAATCAGGAAAAAATGGCCCAATTCCGTGAAAACGGACGAAGTTTGTACTTTTTTATACTATAGAAGAATTATAAATTTGGTACAACGTTGACTCACCGCACACTTTTCAGCACAAAGTTAGTTCCCCCGAAAACTTTGATATTCGTGTAGGTCGAGCAGAGGGAAACCGGGCCGGCCGCCTGGCTAATTTCCACCCGGGGGACGTTTAGGGGTTCGCAGGGTGGAATGTGAAGCGCGGGTATGCCATTCCTCAAGTATGGCCTCAAAGAGTCCACGCTTCTCTTCACGCACTCGTTCAAATGGGGGTCGCTTCGCCGGCATATTTTCAAAAATGTCGCTGCAAGAACAATTTAACTTCTCCCATCAAAATCACATTTCCAGAATAGTCAGGAATAAAAATCATGAAAAGTACTCACGAATTTCTGGAACAGGACCGCCGAGGCATTTCCCGCTCAGCGACACCAAGAGCGTCAAGAAGAAAGCGCGAAACACCATTGTAACGACTGGAACAAACTCTGCCGTGGAAGTAAACGCTGCGCGCTCCGAACCTGTCGATTTTCATACACGTGTGTCGAAAATCGGCAATGTGCTGACACTGCTCGCGTTTCGAAGAGTTTTGCAGTTTGTATTGCATCGTTCCAGTTAGTGGCCAGCTGTCCTTATTACGACCATGGATTTCTGTCGGGCTTTCCATATAATTGACATCGGTTTTTTATATAAATAAAGTCTTTGCATCGTTTTTGCAATTTGTCAGTAGTGTCTTCAAGTATCACACGGTGGGACATTGCAATGCCTGAAGCAAAGTGATGACCCAATAATATTCGGAGCCTTAGGCTGACTTTGCATTAGTCATGTTAGCTGATTGACACACTTGAATACGTCTTACTTTTCTTCGTGTTTCGTATAAACAATTCATAAATGCGTCAAGTGACAATCCCAGCAACAGCGTAATATTGTACAACAATAATTCAAGAAAAACAACATACAGCAATTACAACCATGCAAGATAATCGTGTAACATTTAATTCCGTGGCAAACCGCATAACAAACAGACAACCCACTTCGTCTATAAAAGCCATCGAGCGCGTCAACACTAATATGAAAGCAATTCGAACAACTTCTCCTTTAAGCGTTCGCCGGCGTCGTCCCGCCCGATTCGCGGACAATGTGGAGCAGTATTTGCAAATGGAGTGCCGTTTAATTTCCATCGAGTAAACTATTTCTGGTATCCGATCTACGCGACGCGCGGTTGGAGTTCTCCGCTTAAGGTCGGGCGGAATCCTTGCCCTCCATTAGCTCGGCGCTCTGTGCCGGATCTTCGGGAAAGGATGAGTGGCAGCGAGAAAATGGTCTCGTTTTCTGACTAAGATCGGCCGGCGCATTAGCGCTAAAGTGACACTTGGTCCGTGGCCCAGATCCTGCGCCCTTCCAGCATCGCCTATAAAATCACAGTCGACCGCATCATCCACTTGCAATCGGCACCACCGCACCGATTGTGTGCAATCGCGGTAATTGTTAAGTGAAGACAGTCCCATTGTAACGAACAGCCACTCATTGGGGAATCTTAATTCCCCTCTTCGAAAGTATTGTTACAAAGTTTTTAATAATCCGAATGTAAACAGTCGCATTCTGGAGGAAAACCAATCGATTCGCTTTAAGTCTGGTGTATTAATGTGTACAGCTTTCTCCTTACTCCTGTTAATATTCATTGTGATCGCGTTGATAATTGTGATTGTATACAAACCGCTTTACGTTTGGGATATCAAGACTGTGGACTAATCATTGCCACCCTTGATATACTCTGATTACCATTATACATTCATCTATATAGTTATAAATACCAACCATACAAACAGTAGGTGTATTATTTGTGCGCGTAAAAGTAATCCATAAAAAATGGGGAAAACAGTGTGCACTTTGGTGTTAGCCTTCTGGCTGATCGCGGCAGCGAGCGGCCAAGGTTCCCTCCTAGAAATGTCACAGAGTCTTTGGATGAAGTTACTAGCAGGAGGTCTCGCGAAAGTGGGCACCCTGGACCCCCTACGCGTACCGATTGTCAAAGTGGACCAATCCGAAGGCGACACAATGTACAGGATCATCCTGAAGAACCTGGAAATCAACGGTCTAAACGACTCGACGATCGAGAGCATTCACATCGCTCGTGGTCGACTAAAGTCGAACTTGAGCGAGCTCGAAGCTGGTTACGTGAGCTACAGTGACCTCAGAGACCTCGACACCATCAGGTACCGATTCCACACCCTAATCAAGGAACCCAAGCAGGAGAACGGCTCTTTCGAAGCGGTGGTCTCCGCGTCGAGCCAGGAGAACAAGTACACCGAGGCCAAGTCACTGCGAGACTCGGACAGAGCCGACAGGATGCCACAGTACGATCCGTTCCTCCAGAAACTCCAGGCCGAGCAAAGGAAGCTGCAGGAGAGTCTGCGGACCACTGAGAAGCCTCAAGCGGACTCGATGTATCGCGGCATCAGTATGGAAGGCGCACGTGTGCACAGCGAGTCCGGCGACACTCAGGTCCTGGGACGAATGAGATTTGCCCCTCAAATTCGCCCTGTCTACACCCAAAGAGCCGAAAGTCCTTCGAATAGCAGACGCACGGAGTCCGATGAGGATGTTGTTGACTGTCGCGGTGCCTGCCAAACAAGACGAACGGATTCCAGACGGATACCCGAACGGTTTCGACAGGAGTCGAGGCAGTACAGTGAAGAACGATACGAGGATGTGAAGGAATCTGCGTCGCATGACTTCGAGAGCAGAGTGAGGAGTCCTCTTGACCGATCAGCGTCGTCATCGGCGAGGACTCACATTCGACAGGGGGAAACGACGAGGATGCATTTCGAGGACCGGCCTGGTTACATAGACATCTCGTACGGCGATGGAAAGAACAATGGGTCAGTGAAACGCTTCGGCAACTCGCGCGTGGAAGCGAATCACGAGGCTAAAGTGTATGGTCTCGAGGACATGGTTAAGGTTTGCTTTCTTGCTTCTTACTTTCACTGAGTGTGCGTTTAGTCTTGGCTTAGCTTTTGTTGGTAGCTTTAGTGGATCGGCGCTGGTCGTGTGAATTGATTGTATCAATGGAATTACACTGATCTGATTTGGATGTGTAATTAGTTTGACTAAACGCGAGATAAGCATTGTTTGTTCGGGAAAAGTTTTGTAATCTTCGTATAATAAAAGTCGACTCTTTGCCAAGCAATGATGTAAATATTCAAAATCTTGTAGGAATTGACGATAATTATTACTAAAACAGAACAATTTCTTTCAAATTTTAATAATCTGCCGTAGGTTTCCCAAATATACAAAAACCGGTAATTGTAATGTTGAAATGCGCACCTGGAATATCAAACAACAGCTCTCAGAGTCAGACTCATCATCCTCCATCAGAAAATTTTCCTCGTAAAAGGACACTTGGGTCAATACTTGTTGGACATGTTTGCAGGACCTTCGAACCAACAACAGATTCATCATCCACAATTTCACCGAGGGCGAATCACTCTCGAAGAGGAACGACGCGGTAAAGACGGCGATGGAAGCCCAAAGAATAAAGGACCTCATCAGATACGCGAAGAATTACCAGGAGCGCGAAGGCTACTTCGAGGAGGGAATGCAGCTCATCTATCACTACGGTGGCGACGACCGCAAATCTGGCCGAGCCGACGGCGACGCATCGAGGGAAACAATAAGGCAGAAACGTGCTCACAAAAACGAGGAGACTGAAGTACGATTCAGTGATTTTCTGCAATAACTAATCGCACAGGGGATTTGTCTCGACTTCGCATTTCGAAATATCGCAGTAAACAACTGTGAATGCTTTTTTCTTTTTAGTTTTTTTATTAGCCACTGAAGTGCATTAGTCTTTGAAGTACAAAGAAATCTCTAGGCTAATTTGTTGGTCTATGATCTTTTTTACGCAAAGGTGTGTTATTGACGCGATGGGGTTTCATAAAATGATTGAACCTTCTTCTGATTAATTATTATTATTATTCGTTTATTCGTGGGCATAAGCCCCCTGGTGATACAGTAAATGCCGACGGTCGGCATACTAGCACGACCCCATTGTTTTATGCTGTAATAGCGAGTGCTGAGAAGTGAAACAAATGAAAGTAATTGTTGTTTCGTCTTCAAGGAGGACGTGATGCACGTGATCCTGCGAATCCGCGTGCCGGTGCTGAGGATAAGGTCGGACTACGAACTGGCGGGGAAAGTTGGCAGCGAAATATTGCGCGGCAATGGGAAACTCGCCGGGAACTTCAGTAAGGAAACAATCACAATTTTATTACTTTTTTAAGGGGAAAAAATGTGTATTTATTCTTGATTCACGAGGTGTTTTTTCTGTCTCTGACCGACAGCCGAGCTGATAGGAGACTTCACTCTCGAGTTGAAAAAAGTTGATGGGAACCTGATGATCGTGCGGGCGGCTCGCAGCAAACTGGAAGCTAAGGACCAAAAAGTCGACCTTCAAGGAATGGAGAAGGAAGGACCTGTCGCGTCAGTCTTAAAACATGGTAACCATCTTTAATAATCTCTAAAGTAATCATCGCGTCATCAAAGCTCGCCACGATTGGTCCAGTCCTTTTTAACAATGCAACATTGACTTACACTTTTCACCACATAACACTAACACTGCCGAGATAATCCGACTTTCAAGTAGACTTGGGTGCGATACATATATATGTGTAAGTGGTCTTCAGTGAACTCTCGAAAAAGTCGAGGCACCTTAAGAAGGCTGCATTTGCAGGGCAAGTGTCATCAATAAGAGCTGGTTACAGTATTACATAAACGAACGAACAGTGGAACAGGGAATTCCGTAAAGGAAAGTCGTGCCAATTGATACCGATTTCTTCCCACATAAACCGTCTTTCCTTCATTAATTCCCGCGAATTTGCATCTCGCATTTTTAACTATTTTTATGTCTGCGTTATTCAAGGTCAACTTATTCGTCCCGAAATTCTTCTGTACAAACTATGTTCATAACTTTCTTTTCATGTAGAACTTTTACAATTCGTACTATTCGTTATGGGTGTCACTTTACAGGCCGCAATTGATTAATCATGGAATGTTTAATCGGAGTTGTGATTTTTACCTTGTTGCCATCGATTTACGGTGTCATTTAACTTAATTAATGTCATATACAGCGAGTCTTTCCATTGCTCACAGGTTTAATGGCAGCCGAAGCAGTCGCCGCTATGCTCGCCGATGACTTGGCTACTAAAGCTTTAAGTGAGAAAACCGCTGATGCAATGATTTACAGGATGTACAAGAATTCCCCGTCCAAATGAAGTGGTTTCTATCAGAATGAGACGCGTCCAATTACAAGACATTAACTCCTGCATTTCAATATACGATTATTACTCTTAGATTTATTCTTACACGTATGCGATTATTTATTTATTTATTTGCTCGTATTATATCTTGGTTTACGCTACTAACAACTCTTAAGTACTTGGGGTTGCCTCAATTGAAATGAATGTCTCTCTATTAAAATTAACGTTTCTTTTAGCAGATATTATTGTTACTGAAGTTCTCTTATAGCATACGTTATCGATTCTCTTATTACCGACAGCAATGCCAACCAATGCCAATTGATAAAGGAAGAGGGTTAAGTTAATATTAATGATAATAATCAGTTCATAACAACTGTAGCGCGTAATTTCGCTTAGATTTGTACATGATATTTGCGGATAAAATTAATTAGGTCTTAGGAATTATTCATAAAGCATTTTGCTCATATTAAGGTAAAGATTATATTCATAGAGAATGGTTAACACCCATGTATGCAATAATAAAAGTGACTGAATGATAGAAAGTTTCCGATTATTTTTTTTTTATTCCCTGAAATTATTGTAGATTGCTGTAATTAAAAATATGGGATGATGGGCACTTTCAATAAAAAGGGAAAGCGACTTGGCACAAATCCTCGCGGACGTCTGATCAACTGTGAAATCTCCGAGATATTGTAATCGAGTATACCTTTGTCCTTTTACGCAAATCGTTTGAATGATATTTACGTTTGTGTTCGTATAAAAATTATTATTCTAATGCAAAACATTATCATTTTCTTTGGAGACAATTCCTGACAATCCAAAATCTTGTTCTCGCTGGTAAATGTGGGTGCAAGTCGTCCGGCGATGACCCGTTTCGATAAAGGGGCACTTGTAAACTAGCATAACGTCGACAACCGGTAATTCCGAGACTCGCAAATGCCAGTCAAAGAGCCTTAATTTCCTTCGTGAAATTCGACGTGAAGACGAAAAAAGTGTAGACCGGTGGGGAACAATTGCATGCAATCATCGGTGCGATTGCCTTAATGACAAACTGCTGCGCCGGGGATTACTATTCTTGGTATAAGAGACGCGAAAGGAAGCATTACAACGTCTGTAAGTCATGTATGGGTTTGTTGCGCTTCCACCGTGCAAGAGAAGCTTACAGTATGGTATTCTAGCCAGATCTTGGACAAACGATACAAAGTGATGGCCAATTGTCCGAATGCTATAGATGCTTTTGCAATTGACAGTTTCAGCATTGAAAGAAGAAAATGAAAATCAATTGCATAGCTTAAGGATTAATAAAAATACAAAGACTGTAAATAATATATTGCCAATTTATTTAATTTTGACGAATATTACACATTTTTTACAGATTTTTTTTTTATGTTTGTGTGTGTGTATTTGCATGTAAACTCCAAGTCAACTTTAATCGAGTGATTGCCAGTAAATGATGGATTTAAATTTGATGAAAGAATTTCATGCATTTAATGACGCATTTAATGACGTTGGGATGGCGTAGCAGGTACCAGGCAGGCTACGGCCCTGACTGATTTAAAAGGAGGCATTCTACCGTGATAAATTCACTATTGCCCAGAGTGGGGAGACACAGCCGGAGAAAGTACTGTTAGTTTATAAATACGCTCGCGCAGAGGCCATCTCACGCATTTTCGATATCGCCGCCGCGGCTAATTGCAATATTGCGGGCGAACTACAAGCGGCAGGAGCAGCTTCATTTTATCGAACCACCCTAAGGACCACGTAGTGATGTCGAGATTTACGGGACTCTTTCTAATCGTCGTCTGGACTGGCGTTAGCATTGCACAACTCCGTAAGTACCACACACAAATCATCTTTAATCATCTGCGCAACGAGGCCGGGGGATTTTTTACACATATTATTTGAGATTAAGTCACTTCTATTCATTTTTATTAATATATACAATGTGTAATGGTAAAGGTAATGTGACTATATATTTATTTTAGACTTGCAAATATGAATCGCGACATCATGAATCCATGAAGTTAATCAAACATCTAGGGTAGATCAATGTGTTGACACAAAAATATATTAAACCAGTACGAAATCGGACGAGGAAGTTGATTCCCTAATGTAACGATATATAGATCTCACTATTGGTTAGATACGATCCAATTCGACGGTTACTTACTCAATACTCTTTCTCAATTACTCAGAAACATTCAATACTGTTGTTGCAATAATTCTCGGATTACACAGAATTCGTAATTAATATTATGAATATATAAATGTTACTATTAGATTGCGAGTGCTGTTTGCCACGTTGTTTAAATTGCATTTTGTAGATACTAGAAGTATCATTGAAAAGAGAATGAAAATATTTCTGAGGCAAACTTGGTCAACTACAGTGCAATTGCGATTAACTGTTCAATGACTCGGGCGTCGTTGACACCACCGTGATCCTATTCTGATGCAGGTGGTATAAAAAGGACTTTGCGTCCTTGTGTCGAATAGTTGAGTCGCATCGATGCAAGCAGCTATGCGGGTCGACTCTGCGCAACATGATCGCAACATCAGTAGCAATAAACATTTTCAATTAACATCTTGTTACTGAAATAATATTTTGATCTTTGTGTGAATGCCAACAGACTTTAAAAACTATCGTTTTTATTCCTAACGAATGATTTAGATTCTCTTCAAAACGCTTCGAGGGCTCTACACATTCACTTTGACACCAATAAATCATAACCATGACTTGGACATTAGTCTCGGTTTGTGAATGAATCAGATGCATTTATAACAACAAAAACTGCGACATATGCTAATTCGAACAATTTAAACAGTTTGTATTTTCGTCTTCAGTTGGGTAAAATCCCATCTCTCTTTTTGCAAAAGAAAAGACTTGCCTCTGTTAAATTTCGAAAGTATATTATTATCATTAAACATTCGACGTATAAGTCGCTCTTTTGGTCTTGAAAAATGAATTGACATTTATTAGAATATGAGCAGCGGTTCTTGCTGACAACAGAAGTCACATTCACGTATCCTGCCACTCTCCGGTTTGACGTCCTTCGCAAGATGATGAATGATAAAATCTTGTTCATAAGAACCTTTGCGCTTCTCGTGATATTCAGCGATGCAGTGCGTCCTTGATACTTTTTGCCGTGGACTTTCCAGTATTTCGGAGTGACGATAATTTAGAAATTCGTATTAACACTATTGCCGCGCGGAAGTTACTTTCACGCATGCCGAACGGTATTCCAGTCCTGTCAACCACTGACGTGACGTGACCCACTCTTTTTTCATGCTCGCAGCTAATTACATGACTGATTACCGTAAATGCTCGTACGTGCGTTTAATCGGGAATGGTAGTGAGACACAAATTAGGAATTTAAAATTACTTTCACTGATTTAAAGATTCTGTACACGATTTTGACTAAACTCTTGCATTCGGTACTTATTTTATTTGTACATTATTATTGCTACTGCTTTGTGCTAGTACACAAGAACTTTACTACTAACTATTAAAGAAGAGTAAAAACACCCACCAATTACTAAATCTTTACCAACCAGTCTCGCAAAACACCACAAGAGAAATGAAATTACATCTGAAATAACTTTCGAATGTTTTTTTCTCACAATTCCCTCGAATTGCAATGAGAACCGCGAAGGACCAATTACACGAAAGAACCTCCAGCGGAAGCACGTGGCTCCCATCTTTCCGAGTGAAGGTGAATTGGCCTTTCCGGCGGCATCGGAAGAGCGAAGAAATGGACGGAGAGCGCGCGCGCGCCTCGCCTCGTAATTTCACTTTCTACGTGGGCACTTTCGATTTTAGGCCTCGTGCACGAAGCGTACGCCTCCCCGGGAAAAAGGCAGCCTTATAGTTAGTCACCGGCGGGAGAGCTACCGCGTTCAATAACCCGCGTCTTTCAACACTGACCGCCGGCATTCCTCGCCCGTGCTCCGCTAAACTCGGTGAGCCGATCATTTCGAACCGCAGCGCGCGTTGCCACTCCTTTGCGAGCCGCAGTCAACTATCAACGTCTATCCAGAAAGTTGCACGCTGCTGTTGCGTGTCAAGTTGGAGCGAACGCGGTAGAGTCAGGGTCTGGTATAATGAGGACTTTAATGTTAGGGAAGTTGTGCAATGCTGCATTTTGTTGTAACTTTTGCGAGGCAGTTTATCCGAAAGTCAGAACTGGATGTTGAAATGTGTAGGATGGAATTTTGACGATTTTCTGAAAAAATTGGGGAATATGGTCCGATTCTTTGGATGTAATTGATAGTCTAAAGTTTGCATTTTAATTAAAAAATAATTTTTTCCGATACAGCACCAGGAGTACAAAAATGCCCGTCGAATATCGATCTGGGCCAGTACAACAAGTGCGTGTTGAGCCAATTGCGAGCGATCACACCAAGTCTCGTGAAGGGAATACCATCTTTGAAGCTGCCACCGCTCGACCCCCTTTTCCTACCCTCGTTAACGGTCGACCGTAACCTGGACTCATTGAAGATTAAGGCAAACTTGAGCCAACTTCGCATATACGGCGCTACCAACTACATTATCAACGATTTGAAAGCGAATCCTCGAGATCTCACCGTATCGATCAACGCTCGATTGCCATACCTTCACGTCAGCGGGGACTACGATGTCCAAGGGCGACTGCTGCTGCTTCCCCTGAACGGTGCCGGCAGTTTCAAGGGAAATTTCAGTAAGTCACAGTCTAATTAACTGGATTTATTAAAAAGGAAATAAACTTCGATAATCGTTTAACAATACATCTGGCATTGTGCAGGTAACACCGAGGCGCAAGTAAACGCACAGGGTAAAGAGGTCGTCGACAAGAATGGCGTGCAGAGAATCGAAATCGACAAGCTGGTGTCGAAGATTCGTGTCGGCGATGGAAACATCAAGCTGAACGCTCCGCCTTCTAACCGCCTTGCCGGTAAGTACTGTTTCCCAGATTGTTCTGACCTTAATCCCACTTTCACTAGAGAACTACGCAACCCGCCCTTTCTTATTATTATTAAACTGCGATTTTTTATGGAAATAGGACGGATTTGAATTCTCAAAACTCTTAAATCTTCCATAGAAACTTCGAGATTTACTACCACTGTGTCTTTTGCATGAACGAAGTACTTAATACTTTTGATTCACGGTGTTATACTGAAAATTGATACTCCCATGAAAATCCGCAATCTAGTTATTATTATTATATACTACGTATTCCTTTGGGATCTGAGGGTAACTGCATTGCACCGATTGTTAGTTTCAAACAGTCCTGTTAAACCGGTAGTTCGTAATGCGCGTGCTGACGCACCGGCTGTTTTGCATTCCATCTTCGCGCAAGCTTTCTTCCCATTAACACCTTGCCAACCAATTGCAGGGAGACTTTCTTATTGGAGGAGTTTCAAACTATCGAAAAGTCAGAAATAAGAAATAACGCTCTTCCGTAATCTTTGATTAAACTTCCGGTTACTTTGTACATTGTGAAGTCTTTGGACCTTTCAAGCAATCCTGAGTAAAGTGGGTTCGCGCGTTAACCACTCGAATGGCAATCGATTACTCTCAAAGTTGCTTGTCAGTCGCCGGAAAACGAGCGAAAGGCATTTGATTGACAAGGCGAGCTCTTCTTGCGAAACTAAAGTTACGATCTTGAATTTCAGCTGACGCTGCTGCCACCTTCTTCAACTCCAATCCAAGACTGGTATTGGACATTGCTAGTCCAATCGTGGAAGACACGGTGGCCACTGTCAGCAGAGCACTCGCCGCCAGAGCTCTAGGCGTCCTCGCGAAAACAGATCTAATTGCCTAGTCGAAAGCTAGCGCTCACGATTCTGCAAAATACGTGTACACATTCAGCAGCTCCGTGACAAGATCGCCGCAGCTCTTTCTCGCCGCAGGAGTTCCGAGCACAAAAGTATTATCCTTCCCCGACTCTAATACTCGTCTTCCAATCGCTGTAGAGTGTAGAATAAATGCTCCGAATCGCTCGTTTAAAATTGAACCGCCGCCTCCTGCGAATCAGAGGGGGGCTGCGCGCGCACTGGGATGTGTGATATTTCTCCAAAGAGATTTCGAGGTTACCTGGAGTATAAGTTTAAGAGTCTGATCTACTTCCGCGCGGTTCTCGACTCGCTCGTCTTACCGATGCTGCGAACTTGTGATAGTGTTAGCTGTGAGAGAAGTTTGTGCTGCTCTCTCCTACGACGAGGTGTATCCTAAGAAGTTTCTCAAGAAGGAGTCAAGTTTCGCGAGATTCGTTAACAGGACTGTGTTATTAATGATATTGGAAGGATAAGGTCCTCTACTCTGGGAAGAGCTCGTCGTACGTGAATTTCTTGGTGATTTGATTGGTCACATTGGTGAGGAGCTCCGACAAACGCTGCTCGAGTATTGGCCGGATCTCATCCAAGAATATTCCGGTGTTTGTGTTGAGTATGTCATTAGCGGCGGCACCTAATTTTAGAATGGAATGAATGCAGTCATTGGTCAAACAGCGCGCGATGTATGAAGCGAGCATTCATGTTTGCATCTGCTCGAGGAAGTGCGCCGAGTCTCGGCCTTCCTCCGAGCGTTTATGTTAAATTTCATGTATCGTTTTCATTAAAAAGTGGAAAAGTGAAGTTGGATTCTTCCTTACCAAGCACTGGATCACCATTGAACAAGTTACTCAATTCAAAATGAGCCCCACGGATGGTTATCTTGATCTTCATGTTCTCAAATTCCAAGTGAACACCGCCGTCCCCTTGCACCTTGTGCGCACGCATCCACACGTGTGAGTCGTAATCGGCTGTGATGCAAGAGTAACAAATTAATCAATGACTCATTATTACCAATCAAGTTTGCAAAATATTAAAACTAGAATTTCCGACAGATTATAGAGTAGATCTATACAATCTTACTAAAGTTTCCTCTGATCTCGCCGTTGCCCACCAGCCTGAGCAGAAGTATTCTTGCTTTGATTTGATACTGCCCTTTGAAGCGGAGCTTGTCGAAGCCGACTTTAAAGGTGACAACTACATTCTCAGGGTCGACTTTTACGTCTCGTACTTTGAAAGTCGACGGACCCGATATCTGTCAATCATCAACGCTCACTTTAACAGGTACATTAGTATTCCTTCGAGTTGCCCTGACCCGCGAGTTAAACGCGTTCGACGAGTCCCGGTTTTTGTGAGCTGCCAATGGTTCTGGGAAAATCGCTTTGTTAAACAAATTATGAAAAAAAAGAAAAGAGACGTCCAATCTGAAGCGCTGTGCATATCAATTACTTCGTAACAAGCGTTACAACTCCGTGACATTAATTACTGCCGTTTGTTGGAAGGTCTCCGCAAAAGAGTGCAGGGCAACAACTAACCGGTGATTAAAATATGACAAGTTGGTATTAGGATAATTGCTAGGATAAACAGCCTTAGCGGGTGACGAATACGATTTATAATTTAGCGAAATATTTGCAATAATTATCGAACAATTATTACCTCGAGATCAGTGATATTCAAGTCGAGGCTGGCACCCGCAGGACCTTGCTGGAGCCGGATATGCTTTATTATAAGTGGCTCTATGGGTGGTGCATTCACTTCCGGCATCCCTTTTGCCAAATTTTCGCGCATGTGGTTGAGCGTATTTATTATACACGTGTTTATGTTGGGATCGTTTCTGTGGCAGACCTTAATGTACGGCGCTGGAAATCAAAGAAAGTGTAATACAACGAATTAATTAATTCCGACAATTCATTTAGGCGGACAATTGAATAGTACTCTAAAACAACGGAGAATCTGGTGTTTATATAAATTTATAAAAACAGCATCTCATAAAGCAGTTCTATCCCGGGCTATGCTTTACACAAGAATTTGTCACCAGGATACTAAAAGCCGTTTAATGTTTTGTATTGTAGTCAGACCGGTTGCGCCTCCGCATTACCGTCTGATAAACTTGGTCCTTGTTTTATATTATTAAAATCTTCATCGCTTTACAACTTTGTTGTTAGACAGTTCGAGAAACAAACCAGTTTTTGAGCCGGTGTTTTTCCTTTTAACAAGGCAACGTTTCCTGACTCACGAAGACAGAATGCTCCTGTTTTTAATATAAATGTCGAAATTTTATAATAAATAAATGGATAAAATCACACCAATTTTATAAGCTGAGATTGTTTACTAATGATTCTCAACAATAATACAAGTAACAGACAACAAGAACCGGTTTCATCCTATGAAATTGAATCTACTTAAGAATCCTGTTAACACCAATTGTAAACAATTTGTAAAACGTGCATTTCAACCAGCACGGAAACCGCCGATCATGAAGAAAGGAATGGCAAAATGCTACTTATTAAACTATGTGTTTCCAATTCGTACACAACATGTTCAGGCAGTAAAGGCACGGATATCCGTGGTGGAAAGCCGGCGATTGCCCTGCATTAAAAATGTTAATGAGTGTCGAGGAGCCCCTCGAAAATGTTACTCACGTAGTGCGCCAAGGACTGCGCCAAACAGAAACGCCGCCAGTAGGCTAAAAGCACAATGGGAATTATTGTCAGTGCTTCGCCGGCGTGGTACATTTGCCGGCGAGTAATTGCCGCTTGATCTGCGGTAGGTATACATTATCTGATTGCAAACAGAACGATTAAACCGCCAATCGCCCGAGGCACAGCGCGCTTGAATCAATCGGTTAAATTCCACTAGCAAACTAATTGGATCACAGATGTTTATGTATATTCTGTTACATGATTCGAGAAGCTAAGTGGACGCGGATATTTGTACCTTGGTAAATCTACCTCGGTTTCTTAATCGTTTGAGATGAAATAAGATAATAACATTAAGCGCCAATACTCGATTAAATACTGTTTCACATTTTTTATGTAAATGGTTTATATATTATATTGTATTATTAGAAAATGAGCCGAGAAATTGCTAGAGAATATTATTATTATAACGCGAGAGAATTTCAGAGAAATTTATTGGTCCCACTTTATGGGTAGCTACGAGAGTATGCTACGATTTCTTGGATCTTTCTTCTCTAATCATTAGACACTCCGAGTGTGAAACACGTTCGAACTTGGGTCAGTGTGCACATACGTAATGATTTTCTCAACCGCAACATTCCACCATGCGGTTTATGAAACCCTAGCTTTTCCAGGTTCGGTTCGCGAGTCCAATAAATTGGGCCTTTCTGGCAAAGTCATTGATAGGTAACAAATTCTATCCAAGCAGTGACATATATTTGCTATTTATTTCGAAATAAATATTATAATACTTATTCAATTAAACTGTACACTATAACGTAAGAGTATGTCAGAATTTTGCACACAACAAACCATTTTCGATTAAATTCCCTTGAACGTGTTTATACTCATTTATGTGCTCGCGACTCGAAGTGCACGTATCGAAATATTTAATATGCGAAGCGCGTGGGTCTTGCGCGTGTAAGGCTCAAAAGTGCTATTGAAATTATTTTAACAATCGTCAGGGGTAACAACCAGTAGTCCTTGAGTGCGCCGTAGAGCGTGCAACGTGTGGGGCAACTCTTCTATGAACCCATACAGTAATGCGCGAATTGTGGGATGGAATAAAAATGGATTCGTGCGTAAAACAACATTTATGTTGTTCAGACAAATATAAATATTGCCATTGGAGCAGTTAAATAATCCAACCTAAAATAATAATTGTTTAAACGACTTTTGCATGGTTTATATATTTTTTAAAAGCAATTTGAATCCTTTGTGAATAACGCGCCGTTTTTCATTTGATGATGTCTCTTCTAGTTATGGAACTGCACTTCAATTATTTGTTAAAGCTTTTAAAAAATTGCTATCCGCTTGGTTCCAGCGACATATTTCAAGTTATGTTTGAGTATATAAACACGTAACAGTTTTCACTCATGAAACACACATGAGACATTTGTCCCAATTTTGGGACTAAAATAGCAAACTCCACTAGTAAATAATTCTTCTACACGCAAGCCCATCATAGAATCAAATCTTTTCGATTACAAATCCCAACACCTCACTCGGAGTTTCACATTCACCGTCCGACGGCTACGAACCAAGAACCGAACACAGATCAATCAAGGACCAACTCGGCAACTACTTGACGCTTGTCATGAAATCACCCATCTGATCATTGCATGCCACTGTTTCACTTTCGAGTCTCAATCCACATTGCTCGTTGCACTGAGGCAAATTTGCCCCAAGTTCAAAATCCAAATATGATCAAATCGGCAGTGAGGACACTCGGAGAACTGATGATTTTCCCAGATTTGCAGCGAATGACGATAATCAATTACGGTAATGTGTTAATAAGTTTGAAGAGGAGAATGTGTACCCGAAATTCATCATTCCAAAATCATCACTGGAACGGAGGTGATCATTTAGAAACAAGATTTATAGCGATTGACGATAATCGACTAATAATCGAAAGCAACAATTAACACAATGATCAGCGCTAAGGATAGATGATTCCCCAGGGTCATGGATAACGAGGATAATCAATGATGAAAATGAGATAAATAACTTTGAAGTGTTGAGTGTGCGTACCAGGAGCGGAGCAGGTGAGTAGACATGACGGACAGTGCAAAGGACTCGTGACGACTAGCCAACTGCTCCAATACGGACAGGGATGATATGTTCCGGGCGGATTACCCGAGCGCATTACTCTGGCTAGGACATCGCCTGCACGCACACTATCGTAGTCGGCGGCGCAGTTGATTGCCTCGTGCTACTTGACGGCCATTGGTCCATAGATCAGCTGGTTTGTGGCAGGGACCAGTTAACTGCGCCTTTTGTCGCCGGGGAACGGTGCAGGCCGCCGAACGGCAATGCGCGATTCAATTTTTGCTCCTATGCCTCGATCGCACGATCACTTTCCACTAATGTCCACTGCCACTGCGCCGCTTCCCCTCCGCTTGACGATCATAGTCCAACGCTTTGTATTAGCAGAGACCTGTGTCGGAGGATGCATCTGCCCTTTCGCTTCGAGGAGGGTTTGTTTTGCTATTTTTTGAATTTCATTCGGAATTGAAAACTTATTCGATAAATGTACATAAATTTAGGTTTTAACTTTTTAGTAAAAAATGTCTGTTGACGGAAGCGGTACATAAGCACTGTGACTCCCTTTTGAAATAAGGGATTCTGCAGTCCTGTCCAACAACACAAACAGAATGGCAAGACTTAAAGTAATTCAACCCGCTGAAGAAATGTCTGTTTGGCTCCGTGACCGTGAGTCAGTATTCCAAGAAACGCTGAAACCGCATGCAAATGTGGACGTCATCGCGAGAGCTATATGTATGTTCAAGATTGACAAAAAGACGAAATCTGCATTTCGCACATAAAGCAATTCCGCCTTTGTAAATCTACTTGAAACCCTGATGTTTCCGGCGAGATTGCTATCGGCTCGAGCCGAAATTCTGCGATCCGTAACAGAATATGCAAACTGGTTGGTGCGGGTTGGCCGCTTCCATCTGGAAACTGCACGTTTATAGGAAGGATGTTGCAACGAGTCTCATTTCCCTTTTCCCAGTGTGCAGAGCGAGTTACTTCCCGGCGTCGAAATCTATGGGCGACTAGGAGCGGCGGCCTGTAACTCTATTGCGTCACACTAATCGAGTGCCGAATGAGGCACCTGTGAATTCTTTGACCGGAGCCTGCTGACCACTTACTTATCCGTGCCGCAAACTGCTTTGGCAAAGTTCCTTTTGAACTTTCGCTAGTTTGGTGCGAGGATATTTATTTTGTTTGCTTTTTATAAAGCGGAATACTCGAAAATTATTTTGTTCAGACAATTTCAATCTCGCTGAAATTGCAGATTTTTCTTAATTATGCATTTCTAGGTAAAAAATAGGAAGGATTTCTTTGTAAGTTGAATTGTTCATCCAAAACATACAAGAAAACAATGTTTTACAAACCGTAATCCTATTACTGTTCATCTTAATTATCTAAGAGTTGGTAAACAGATAAACAAAACAAATATGTTATCAAATTTGAAATATGCAGTTTCGGTATAGGAATAGTTCTTCTTGACCAAGAAATATTTTGCCCGCGGTCGATAAACTAGAAAGTCGATCAATAAGGTTCATCACCAAATTTCGACTAACTTGAAAATAGCAGCAATAAATAAAAATTCTTTCGAGATTCCACTATAGTCACACTCAGGTGATAAAAACTATAAAAACTTTACAAAAAACTATGCAAATCGTGCTTGCAAAACGAAGTTCAAATTACATAATTGGACACGCACAGGAATTGATCCTGGGAAAAAGTGTATAATCACCAACTTGTTAAACAGAAGCAGAAATAGCAATGTTTTTATACGCTGTATGCGTATACGGAATCACTCGAATTTAAGAAAAAGGGGCTGTAAAAAATATGCGTACATATGTAATAGATGACTCAAGGGTACGTGCAGATCTGCCCGGTTCTTTTATATTATGACAAACGTTTCAATGGTCATGGGACGTGCGCACATTTCCCCGGGAGGTCCGCGACGAATAACGAAAATTCCCTTTATGCAAATTCCACCGATGTGGGCAAGACGCGCACGCCACACGTTAAATTATTATTTCACTTTCACTTTTCTACACATTGTAGTCACTTTTCTACAATAATCAATTACGTTTCCAAACCAAATCAGGAAAAAGGAGGGGAAGAAAGCGGGTTCAATCAACATGCGGTGGAAGACACTCGATCATTGTTAGACCCCACTTTTCGATCATCATGCGATAGAGTATTGACTATTCCGACATTCATCGACAAATGCGTGCCGTGAGCAATTGAAGCGCGATTACGGACAAATGATTACCCAGGATTCTCGTTGACGCGCACGTGCATTGAAGACTGAAAGCCAAACTAAATCCTGATGTAACCACAATTCTGTAATGTTATGTAAAGTTTTCAATTTTCCATTCAAAAATAACTTTATATATTGGAAAATAGTTATTTTAATTTTAAGGGTCCGTGGTCAGTTTCCAATGCACAAATGCAATTTTCATGTCAAAACGAGATTATGCGGATTCAGGTGGCAATGAGCATCAAAAGTACAAGAACTGAACATCAACTCCTGATAGAACTGGTCCAGCAGAGCGTAAAACGTCACATATGAACTTGAATGAGTCGCCGCAGAAGCGGGTGGTTTGGAATTTGTCATTTAATAATAGAGTCGGAGTAACCGAAGTTACCGAAGCAGGTTGCAAAAAGTCTGAGTTTTTCTCAAGATAATCTGCGTGAGGTTAATAGTGGTTACAAAAGTAGAGGGAGCGTGAAGCCGTAGGAGGAGCGATCCTGATAGCTCTGGCTAGGATCAGCATATCCTATGACCATGGCCCTGGACTTAGACGATGCAGCATCCTTCCTAACACTTCTTGCTGTTTGCCTTGAGGATCTGTTGATATATATATAATTGAACATCCAGCATGTCAGCTGTTAGTATCAATCTGCAGCAACGTACAACACGTTCTTCGTCTTGGTGGCTCCACAAATCTCACCATCCAAGATGTTCATCAAGGTGCTTGTATTTGCCAGTGTGCTAGTCGCTTTCTCCACCGCCCTAGTCCGTAAGTGATATTTTGCCTCTCAACCTTTCAAGCTTCTATCAAAACTATCTTTCTGGTCTTTTGGGATGTTTTATTTGACAGTGAGCTGAATTTTGTTTAATGTAGCTAGCAAAATCTAATCTGGTGCAGTTATTGACGCTTTCTCATCAAAGTCAGGAATTTTTTTGTCCAATAATGTGTTCCTCGTATTCTTACGGCGAGAAGAAGTTCAATCAGTGGCTCTTGCAAGACCAATCAAATACCAATCATACCCGTGAATTATATCGTTTTTCGGAATATAAATAAGTGATGTTGATTGGCTGGGTGGAGTTCAAATTACCACTAATGATCGGAATATTCAAATGCTCGTAGAACTTGAAGTTAGTCCATGTTCCGCCTTATAGGAAGCTGTCGATTTACTGCTAGAATTCGATGCTAGAATTTACTGCCAGATTTGCATAGTACAATAAAGAACGAATGTAGCAGTCGGATAAAGGTCCTAGTGCATTGCAAATTAATCAGCTGTGCAGAAACGCATTACGTAAACAGGACGTATCCCTGGGATAGTGAAGAAGACACTGATACACGGCATTCTCGGAGTCGGACATGGCAGCCGAGATAGAGAAGAAACAGAATCGTCTATTCATCAAACACGCACTTTGTTTTTGTTCACTTTATTACATACTTCGTGAAACACTACTTATTCGAGGGATTCAATTAGGTTTCCAAGTTACTCATTGTTCACGGGAATTGTAATATTATTCTGGTTGGAATTGTTCCAACGAAGCATCGGAATTTTGAATTTGTCAAACTTATAGAGACGATACCATTTTTTTCCAGCCAACTACATAAAAGTGTGCGGTCGGAGGAATCCAAATCTGGATAACTGCATCATTGAGAGCGTGACAGGCCTGAAGGACAAGCTCCGCGAAGGGATTCCGGAACTGGAAGTCCCACCGATCGATCCATTCCAGATCGATATCTTGAAGATTGCTGATACACCGAGTTTCAAGGGGAGTGCGATCAACGTGACCGTCAGCGGCATGTCGAACTTCGACGTGCGGAATATGCACGTCGACCTGGAGAAGAAGGTGATAGAAATCGCCACCACCTTCAAGGAGGTGAAGCTGACGGGCTCCTACGACATTACTGCGAGGATTCTGGTGCCAATCGTCGGCACGGGACCATTGACTATCGTAGCCAGTACGTAGATGCCGCGAGGCTTTTTGCAATACTAAAACAAAATCGACCGCGGAAACAATAATGTTTGACTCGACGATTTTGCCCCTTCCAATCTTGCGACTCCGTCATAAAAGCCTCGAGCGTCCAACAGTCTTGCGCAACAATGTTTTTGTCTATGTTCGCTTAACTTTATTGCCGACAGATCTGCGATACTATGTAACAAAACATTGCTTTGCAAGAATACTGCGCTCGTAAATGAATCATTCGCAATTAAACACTCGCGTATTACCCGCTCAGTTAGACACTTAAGACAAATAGCAATCGTGTTTTTTTCTCCTTTCACAGCGAATTTGAAATCCACATCCAAGCATTTGTACAAATTAGTCGAGCGCGGGGGTAAGAAGTATATGTACTTCTACTCGATGACGGAGAACTTGGAGGTACAGGACTACGACGCCCAGATGGGACTGGATTCAGGGAACATGGCGCTCCAGGAGGCGATCAATCATGTACTCGGCAACAGTCACGCCGAAGTCATCGAAGCCACCAGGCCGACACTTGAAAAGCACATTGCACAGAACGTACTCGGTCTAAGCAATAACATATGCAAACACTTCACTTACGATGAACTCTTCCCCGATCGTGAGTAGACCATAATGACTAGTGGTTCATCGCAAACCTGCAGTATTTCTAACGACTGTTTTGTATCAAATTTCTAATGAAACTGACTCAATAGAAATAATTATTTCCGAGATTCTCGAGAACCTCCATTTATTTAAGAATTTATTCCCTGAAACGTAAGAATCGTGGCATTAACCAGTAACGTGTGTGTACCAAGGAGCTATTAGATTACTTTGGGCAAGACCCGTGTTCGAGTTTCGTTGCCCAAGTATGTTTTGTAAGAATCTGTTGGATTATATGAACTGTTTCAAGAATATCTTTGTCTCTTATTTCACCCGAATGTCTGATAAGTTCAATTACCTAAACAATAGCAAATTATTTTAATAAAAAATGAAAATCCGAATTTTCTGATGACTTTTGAAAATACGTGGTTCAAAGCTCTTTAGCCCCTAAATTCTATTGCATCGCGCTATCTAGTGTTGTGTTTTGGTACCAGCGCATATTCAGTTTGCCCAGATCTTCCTCCACCTGTCAATGGGCGGTGAAAGTACAAAGTTTGAAGATGCTGTTGTATTACAAACACAATTTAGATGTTTTCCGTTTGCCGCGTGACATGTAAAGTGTTACGCGTGACTTTCAAGGAAAACGTGCGTTCCGCGTACATATGCACATACGTTGGCGACACCGGTGCAAAACAATATATGTATGCGAAAAACCGAGACTTGGCAACTAATCGATACATACCTACAGCTGGGGAAAAAGGAGATCTAGAATGAAGAATCGAACTGACCTTCGGTGCACGTGGTTATCCTTGTGATATGTTGGCCGCCGACGTAATAGAACCAGTTTCTGGCAACAATAAACGAAAAACTTAACTCAAATCGAGGAGGATCTTTCCTCGGTTTCCTCGAAACCATTTCATTTCATGTGGTTGACAATTTTGGCTGCTTACTGCGGATACTTCGTTCTAATAAGCCTAGTCATTCGTAATAAGCGTATAGTAAACCTTTTCAAACTTCCGTTATTCAAATTGGGGGAAGGAAAATCATATTCTCAAATATCGACAGTAGCACAGATACAATTTTATTAATTTCATGAACATACATTGCTCTAAGTCGCCGAAAGTTTTCATTTCTTGCCGTTTCAGAGTAACACCTTTGTTCCGATAGAGTGGTTTAATGAGACCTTATCAGCCAATGAAAAGCTCTGATAAAACTGTACCTCAAAAATGCCCAATCGCAGTTGACTCGCACTTACAAAGACCACGATACGGATTCGCGAGAAAATTCAAACTATTAAGAAAGCTAATTAATTTCATCTCGCTACCGAAGGACTTATAGAAGAAGAGATCGGCGCTGGGTCGGCGTGAAATTCTTTCCTAACCCTAAAGCTTGCTAAAAATACCCTGAGAATACGCGAGCTGGGTGGCAGGGTCGAGGTTGCCACCTATGTATACGATAGCCGCCAGTGTATTAGCTCCAATAAAATCGTATACTACCCGCGAGCGTCGACGTATTAAAATCTAAACGAGGGAAATGACAGAAAAAGGACAGCTGCCAAAGCCCATTCAATATGTAAATGTGCATTAAAGACATTTTCCTCGATGTCGAGAAAGGTTCGTCCTTGACCGGTGCCTCTCGACTTCCAAGGAATCAATCGATCAATCAGAGTAATCGGCAAGATTCTTGACGCGATGATCCAACATTCTTCCATTGTCTAAATATTAACAGTAAAAACTCGCCGAAGGATTTCGTGAATTCCCAGCAGCGCCACTTCCGGTCTACGCCTGTGGGAACAGTTGTTGGTAGGTGAACTGTGTGAGGATGCTGTTGCCGATCTCGAGGAACGCGTCGGAGAGTGCTGTCTCGACCAGTGGTCTCAGCTCTTGGAGGAAGCTGTCGAAGTTACTGTTGATCGCCGCGTTGATCGCATCGCCGAGGACGCGTTCGCCGCCGAAAAGGTTGTCCAGTTTGAGATTACCTTTGCCCACGGAGATCTTCATTCGGAAGTCGACGATCTTAATGTGGTCCTCGCCGTTGCTGGACCGTTGGCGCTCCGCTTGTATTTTAGCTTGACCCATGCAGTTGGTGAAGTTGCCTGTCATTGGTCCTGAGCCGCGGATCGGCAGAAGAAGAACCTTTCCATCGATGTCGTATTGGCCTTTCACGTAGATGTTTGGTAAGCGGATCTCCAAGTAGAAGCGGTATTTGTCCAAGTCCGCCCTGAAACAAATACATTGTGTTTGTTTAGACTCCTGCGCTTTATATCAACATTGGTCATTTATCAATCTTATCGAGATTAGATTGCACATTTTTTTCAATTAGCATTTTAAACCTTTGTGGAGATTTATTGCTACTCGTATCTATTCAGAGGTTTACTATTTGCTCGCAACTGTTTATGCGTTTAGTTTTCTTGTTTTTGAGGAATTCGAAGACATTGTTCGTTTTGCACTACGAAATACAACGTATTCGGCGGTGTAAACACAAGTGCAAAAGAAACATTGATCGACAACCAGAGGAAAACTCGATCAATATATTAATTAAGGCCAATAACATGCACCAAGATTTGTAATCGCCATTCATCAGCAAAACTTGCTGTGTAATTTTTCCCGCTTATAACCGAGCTAAACGTTACATTATCACACCCCGATAATTATTCCCGGCTCGTATTTCAGGCGTCCATGTCACGGACACTGGGGGGAATTGCCGGCGGAATACAAACGATTTGAAACCGAACTACTAATATCCGCGCCTCGGACTTGTACCGGCGTGGCGTTGCGGTGCCGCCACCGTTTGCAGCACTCTTTTCTACCGATGGATTCGCTGTCGCAATAGAATCCGTGCACGCGGCCACTCTTGACATTGAAAGCAAATGACGAAGACATTCCTCGCGACCCTCGCACAAGCAGATCACGTAGAATCGTGTCACTAAGTTTTCTTTCTGATTTAGACGTTGAATGTTAAAAGTGGAACTTTAATTAAGGTTTTCCTCTGACCAAGTGGAGTTTGCGAATGAGTTTTCTACTTATAACTGTATATTGGCAATTCCGTTTGTTCCCTACTTATTTTTCCGCAGGTCTTCAATTACGAGTGATTTTCAATTACAAATATGAGAATAAGTTAAGAAAATGCATAAAATGCGAAACAAGATACTACGGAAAATGCCAAAGAGTCTAACATTAAAGCCAGGTGGATATTGCTGACCGCAATTATCATTTAGATGTTAAACAAGGCAGAAGCGGCGGCATAAAACCAGACGTTGAGATGAAAAGTATAAAATCACTAATCGATCGAAGAGAACAGCTCTCAATGCCAGTGTCCGGTCGATTGCGCAAGCGGGCGAATTCTGGTCAGCCGGGCGATTAAAACTGAGGCGAAATAAAGAATTCCGACGCCCTCGCTGCGATTAAATTCGGCTTATGCAACGAGGGAACCTCGCAGTAGCGGAGTTGTCATCTCGTACGAATTTATGATTCGCGACAGGTATCAAGCGCAAAAGCGATTTATTGGGCTGACGTAAAAGTCACTCGAAAATAGCTTGAATCCGATAGGCAGGCGAGGACGATACCTCAAATCCTCATTTCCTTAAGGCGCTTTAGTTAATTTATTGCGTATTAATTAAGACTGTAACCTTCCGCGCAAAAGTCCGATATTTAAACAGCTGCCTGGAATCACTGATCTTTCAATATTATTCCAGATTACAATTTTAAGCTTTTTGCAATAAGATCATCGAACTGGTTCTCGTCAATCGGAGTAGTCGGATTTGCTTCCATACAGCGCGGCACAAAAATAGTCGCAAAATAAAAATATGAAAATAAAGAAGCGCTGTATTGCATTCAATTGTTGTCTTATTGCATTTACTACTAATAATATTGCGACCATTAATTAATTACTTTACTAGTATTGGTAATATCTCTATAGAATGTCTGCCAAACCGATGCAGTCAATGGTCAACAAACGACAGCTTGTTTTATTTTCAACTTCTCACTGCAAGTCACCAAGCCCGAACTTCTCATTAAAAAATTAAAATCGGATGGCAAAATTGCGCGGTTTCAACGAAAACGACGGTGGGACGTCGTCGTCTTAATTCGACGTCAGTCCGCCTCACTAAATTCCGGGGACTGCTTCGTTTCAAATTGCAGGCGTAGCTAGTTATTATCCGTGCAAGAGCGGCAATTCACTACTACAGTTCTTAGATCGTAGTGTATTATTGTTATGCAACTTAATGCTCGCCGCCAATTTAAAAAATGGAAGGTCATCCACTTCTGTCTGACCATTGGGCTATGTAATTTCGCGTGGAGTTCAAGAATCGTATAAACATATGATTGTCGACGTGTTTGTTAAACCTTTGCTTCTACTGCAAATATAATAAACTCTCTCTTCAATGTATCTGTCATAATGTAAAGTACAGAATTCTTAATAACGCAGACGAATTCGAAATGATCGATTCTTAATTAATACTCTACTTTTATACTTTGTACTACATTTGTAAACCGCGCAATTTACCACTTGTTGGAATCAAGTTCCTTGAACATATAACACTTGAAGGTGAACAGCTATTAAATATCTGTTATTAGTGGCCAGCGTAACAAATAAAAACCGAAACAAAGTGAGTTCCCCTCTTAACTCATTAAACTCTAAGACTAATCGCGGGTTACGACTCATGAACGTCTATCACTTAATCAGGGGTTACAGACTGCGCTTGGTTGCCGTGAAGTATGATCTTGCGGAAGTGTCGATGATAGGTTTGATACTCACTTCAACTTGGTCACCCTGAATTCGCTGGCGCCGAAGACGTTCACGTTCTTCGCCATCACCCGAAGTCCCGTACCTTCCGCTGCGACCAATTCCTTCAGGATCAACGGCTCCAGAGACGGAATGTTGTACTCCGGTACACCCTTCATCAAATAGGGTCGGAGGAATTCGACACTATCGGCTATGCAACTCTCCACTTGCGGACTCTTCGGATTGCACACGTGGATAAAGTCAGCTGCGATAGAATCAGATTTTCGGTCACTTGTGAGAACGGCAACTTTGCAGTGCTTGTGCGAATTTTCGTGCATTTTAGATGAATTTCAAGAAGGATGAATTTCAAGTTCAATTAGTTCGACTATTCCGACAATCGTTCGCAAAACGCTTTCGAACGTTTCGCGAAATTTATCAGGAGATTCGTTGGAGTCTCGCGCCAGTTACTAGAAGCGCCAGACAATTGAAGATACTTTTCCCGAAGTGTATCAATTTTCGAACGATACAAAACGTTCACAATCAATTTATGATTTTCGTATTTTATTATGTATTTTTCTGCATTTCACTTTAGACGGGAAATGATAATACACTGTTTTTTACAAAAAGATCCGTTGATACGTATCAATAATAACTCGCTACTGTTAAAAAACAACGATTGAATCGATCGAAAACATTTGCGCACTTTGCAATAATTCACATATGCCTAAATTACCCGACTTAATAAATAATTCTATGAATCGCAAAACTCACGTAATTCCCGGGCAGCATCAGCAACCAGGACTAGCGCCGGTAGAAGAAGGAGGCAATTGAGGAGCTGCATCTTGAAGCTTGCAATTGAAGAAGCGGCGAAAGAAAACTGAAGAGCACACCGGCGATTTCTAGTGATGTGGATGCAGGTGCACCCAGGACAACCCGAACACGATTGGATGGTCAAACTACAAGTGGATAGAGCGGGGCCTGTTCCAAGTCCTTATAGTGATTCCCTTCTCCCCTCTCCGCGACGTTCTGTCAAACTATTGTTGTCCATCGGCTGTGCCTGTAGCCGCCGGCGAGCCCACTCACACAAATTCGCCCGAGCGAGTCCCGCACTTTGGTTCGGTCACTCATCACGAGATTATGAATGCCCGCTGCCGCTCGCACCCAACTACCACCACTGGCCGCAAGCCAGTTGGTGAAAATGCATGGCAACGGGGACTGCAAAGGTGAATGGGAATTGGGAAACCGGTGTGGTCCTTTTTCTTTCTTTTTTCCTTTGACTCGGGCTGCACTAATGTAGAAAAATGTAGCGTGTTTCTGTTAAATGGAAAGGACTGTTTTTTTCCTTTCGGGACAATTTGACAAATTATGTCGCTATGTGGACGATTACTTTTGCGCTAATAACATGGGTTACTTGTGAAAAAATAAATGAATTGAATAATCCTTAATTACTGAAAGGAGGAAGAATATAATCTTCAGATTTTTAATATAATATTTAGATCAACGGTTTGTAAACACTGACAACAACAACAAAAACTGGTAGATTCATTTTTTCAGACAATTTTTTCTACATAAATTCAATATTCTGATGAAACTATTAATTGCACGAAGAATAGAATTTTAAAGTTCTCAGTTAAATCAAATCAACCCAAAAGTCGATTAATTCATTTTTTTATTTTGTTAACAAATCCTGGTCCTGAAAAATTTAACTTTGTGATAAGGAACGATTAAGATGTGGTCCCATAAAAGCTTGCCTGGCTAAAGACGAGACAGGTTAAGCATTCGGATGATGGTTATTTTCCTTGATGCGGCGAAGTATTACATTAAGGTGCATCCTTCGTTGAATTCTATTTGCTTTTTCCGCCGAAATAAAAACGGCAAATGAGCCGGAGATGCGCGCACTGACAAAAAATCGTTTTTATCATCGTTTCTGCCCAACGAGCGCCGGACAAATGAGATCCGCGATGATTGGCATTGAAAAACTGTTAGTCGATCAATTAGTAGCATCTTCGAAACCGAAATATATTTAGAATTGAGTAAAACGGTGATGACAAAAGACTGAATCTTGAGAATACTGAAAATATTTTGTGGGTGCGCGAATAATTGCAATTTCCGGATTACTTGCGCAAGTAAGCAATTGACGAATTTCATCGCGCACTGTATCTAGCGCAAAAACACTAGTATCATGAATATTTTTGTTGGAGCCGGCGCAAATGTGATCATCGTTAAACTACCTTTATTATGCAAACGAGCACCCGCTTAGGATAGTCGCGCCGGTGCTTTCGCGCGGATCTCGCCTGATTTACAATCAATGCATACTTTAAGATGATCAATCACCGTCAATATATGGAATTAAAGTCGACGATCGACACGAGAAAAAAATAAAGTCCGTTTCTTGTCATTTTTATAATTCCTGTTCAAGAGACCATATGCAAAATTCGTCTTATGACACTGAATGCACGTTGGCCGTGAACCAATCACAGTCTACACGTGGTATTCTTAATTTTGTAAGCGCGCCGCAATACGCTGTTTCATGAAATGCTACCACAATATTAATGAGACTATTAAACTGCAACATAACAACACAAACTGACGTTTCCTCGACTAGAATTATCGATGCGCAATAATATCTCTGCGTTTGTTTTTTAAATTGGTTGTATTTGATATCTACAGGCAAGAAATTAGTCGGGAAAATCAACACTTAAACCGCCAATTGAAATCGCCAGTAACATAAATAGTTCCGATCGAAATTTCGTTTTTTTGTTATTTTTTGTTCTGTACCATTTTAATAAGATAGTTTTCGATTCAGAAGGGCGCGAAACTATAAATGGAATGTGATGCTCCAATAGGTAAAGATTTATCTATTTGTAAAGTAAAAACATAAAGGTTTTTCAGAACTCTGAAACTGCCAGCACGACTTAATACTAATATAGCTATTTCATTCACGAACATCGGAGATTACAAGCGTACGCACCATACAGCCGCACGTTGATTTGCTTCATTCATTTAATTCATTCGACATCTTGGAGATTAATCGATCCTCGATATTGACATGTATGTAAATGGTACTTAATATCTGGCTTTTCTCACTGTCAACTAACGATTGCATTAGTCTAATCTGATCGTAAAGTATCGGGCTATTTTGGGTAAATTTGGGTAAGTTAACCTTAAATACTATAGTATTCACATTCCCGCCATATTTAGACTTCGAACACTCAAGCGCCGATATTTAAATGTTTGACACATTATTATTAAAATGTCCAGCTTTGTTATTGTTGTTATACAATTATTTGTATTTTTTAGGTGTGAAAGCTGCAGCCTATTTTGAGTGAACTTGAGGTTATCTGAATGTCCGCTGTTAATTATTAACTGGGCGACTGTGTTGCAGCAAAGACAGGATTAACAAAGGCGATTAAAGTGCGAGTTCGCGTGCCTTCATTTAGTTGAGTCATTCGAGTTATCATTGACATAACGTGCTCGCCATTGCACAATCCACGACAAATCGGTTGTGCCATTAAGCGCCGACACTTTTAATTCTATTGTGTTAACGTGGAGGAGTGTGTGCGAGCGAATGTCTTCGAGTTCAGGACGGTCATGAAGTCAAGATGACCTTCCTCGTGTCATTCCAGCAGCACAGAGTAGGCAAAAATCTTTCCATCCACCGTTTTTGCGACTGTATAATTTATTAATGTCTATTAATAATTTTTAACATTAATACTGTTAAATTTCCTATTCATATTATTATTAATAAGCTTTCTTAATATAATATCTTTAATAATTTTAGTTTTAAATTTATTAGTGTAAGTCTTTATTGGTAACAGGAAAAATTTGTACAGACCAGTACCTTAATTGTTGTTACAATTGTAATTCTTGATTCCCTTTCGACAGGAGATAATAGTATAAATAATATGATTTAATTTCTTTGTCATTGCTGAACGCAGTTGTATTAAAACATTCGGTACGTGGTGAAGACGAGGCTTGAATTATTCCATGCCTTTAGATTCACTTTAACTCCGGGAAACCAGTAATCTTATTCAATAATGCTGCCCCGGCCCGCTAGAAGCGACTGCATATCTGACTCAGCTGACGTAAGAATGGGCTGCTTTTGTTCAATTTTTTCCTTGTGCCTGTCAGGACACACGAATTAAATTTCGACCACAGGACTAAGCTCTTTCTTGGTAGTCGTAACTAACGAGTTTCTCTGTTTCACATATTCGGGTAGCAAGTTGATGCATCAGTTCGAGCCAACCTTGATCATTTGATGGCTTTGGTTTTTTCCAAGCAATCTCCATGAATTAAGCATTTATTCTATTGGTGGACGTCGACTAATCGCTTGTGTGAAACATTCGACTGCCCGAAACAAAGCCAATTTGTCTAAGAATAAAATAGTCGACAAGCTTGATCGTCCGAGGCCTCCGATCATACGTGTATTGATTGCTAATTGTCATTGATGATGCCATTAGTTCCTGGCAGTTTGCAGTTTCTTGTTACACCTTCGTTTAATTTACATAGGAGATACTTTAATCAACCTGAGCAGTGTCACTAGTCAGTGCTATTAAAATTTCTTCTGCGCAGAAATCATTTTAAATCGATTCTGATGGATAACAGTATTTATTAAATAAATAATACAATTTGTTCACATTTGCGCTTTATCTAAATGTTCCGTGACATGGTTTTTAATAATCGATATCAACCGGAGATATTTGTTTTTCTTTAGTAGAATATTGCAAAACATACCTTTCTGCACTGATAATATCGGAACAGTATCTAACAAATTCGCAAATTTGTCCACGAATAAAATGTCAGTAAAACATTAGTTGGTTCTGTGAAGGCAGATGATACAGTTAAGTCCATCCTTGCATCTTTTTCACACGACACTTACTTATAACTGCTAATACCATTTAGCAATAAATAGAATTCAGATGCAACGAGAGAGAAGGACATACATCCTCGACGAAAGCTAACCAGACTTCTTAGAATCGGCTTATCACAAGACTTGTATAAATAAACTTACATGTTATGCTATCCTAAGTTTAAGTCTTTACAATTTGAATCACCCTGATTTGAAATACGTAACACAAGATGCTAAGTACACGCGCCGCCGATTCCGGCCTGGAACCGAATACTATTGGCTTGGCCAGAAAGTCATTGCGTTCTTTCCTAAATAGGTCAACACAAATTCGCACGGAAAATAACTCAATGACTCTTTGGCCAAACCAATAAAAACCGCTCGGTCATTATTTAAAAGCAGAGATACATGACTTTACATGTCGTCCGCAAGCCACGCGTCGTACGGCACTTGGGCGAAGAGCTTTTCTACGAAACCAGACATAACTTGGACCAGTTTCCGTCTGAGGTCTGGCTTCATCTCCTTCAGGAGCTCTTGGCTGTTGCTATTGATGAACAAGTTCAGCGCTGCCACTGCAATACAAATGCAATAGTTAAGTACTTGAAATTAAAGTATATTAGTGTTGATTGATTTATTGTAATTTTTAAAAAAATAATTATAACTCTAATATTAATATACTTACGAATTATAGAGTTGCTGTCCTTAACATTTTCCACGCCCATTTTGATGTTTTGCACGCTGAAGTCCATCTTAAGTTGTTGAAGTCTCAGATAGCGACGACCTTGGACCATCGTGGGTTTCGCTCGGATAAATACCTTAGCCTTGACACCCTCTGAAAATCGTAATTTATTGTAAGTCAAATAATGAATCATGCATGCCTGGCTCCACTCGGTATTTATTTAATTTTACCCACAATATATTGGCGTATATACAGTTATTAACATTATAGAGCATAATGCTCGATTAAAAAATAATTTTTTATTATTTGAATTAAAAACAAATTCAATACTATATACAGATAAACTAGTTAGTACACCAGCGTCGAGCAGCTATGTATTATACATGAACCACAAGGAAATGCTAATCCAGTCAGTTCTGGCAAGCGTCGGCGGTGAAATTTCTTGAAAACGAATGTAAGTGTACGTGCATTGTCTGGGCGCGGTGAAAGCTGATCGCATGCCTTTACCCGCGTCATTTCACCGCGCGCGTGTACTCTTTTTCATTAGCATCGGCCTGTTTTAATACGCTATTATCTCCTGGGGAAATGGCCCGCCGCTAAAGGAGAAAGCACGGGGATATTTTTCTGGGAGATTGAAAGCAAGTCCTTGAACTCTAGTAATGAGTTACCAGTGTGTCATTAAAATGATTAAATAATATGAATCTTGTGAGCTTGCGTGCTATCTAGTGAAAGGGGAGCGAACGTAGTTTCGACGAACGCGGCTTACAAATTAATGCAATGATTTAACCACTGCTGGTAACATGAGTTTCACAAAAGTGGCTTTACCGATCTTATATGGAGATGTCATATTTGCAGGAGGGGTTCAACACTAAACTAGTTTTTTCGATGCCAATGCGATCGTATGATTGAGAAAGGCAATGATAACGCGTTTGTTTAATATTACTACTAACAACAAAAACGACAGAAACAAGTAAAGTATAAAAAAACATGTGGTAAAAGAATATGCGAAAAGTCAACTCACCATATTCGCCCCAGTAGTCACCAGCGCCGCTTGCCTGGACGAGGATAAGAGTTCCACTCGACCTGTATTTGGCCGCCGCTCGGATTTTCGGGATACTAAGCGCAAGCTGCAGTTGCACTTCATCATCGGCGATCTTCGCTCGCAAACCGGTGACGCGCAGCGCCGAAACACCTTTCGCCGTGATCTCCTTAAACTGCGCACGGTAACCGTTCTCGCCTCCACCGAGCGCGATGTGCAGCTCGTCCAAAATGATCGGCTCCACTTCTGGGTAGCCCAGTTGCGGCAATCCTGCAGACACGATTCAATTGTAAAATGTAATAAATCAAAAACTCCATTTTCATTTACATATAGAATTTATTATTTTAATGAAGGATCGGTCATTTAAGAACGATCATTTAATATAATAATCAGTATATAGTGAAGCCAAATTTCAGTATCCGTTCCTCTTGATGTTCCAATTAATGTATGCACTTATTTAATTTATTTTAATTTTGTGGCTCCAAATATACGAGGCAGCACTGTTTTTGAATAGTTATTTTCGCATAAGGCAAAAGTGAAATCATAAGTTTGCCATAATATAGAATGTTGACTTTCTCGACAGGTACTTGGCGTCACTGTGGTGAGTCAAAAAGGCTGGAAACTATTCAACAAGCTTGAAGCTGACGTATAGAGTCCATGGAATGTAGGACACTGGGTGACCATTTGAATACACCGTTATATGCGTCTGCCAGTCCCCCAGTACATTTTACTCATTTTGACAATGTCGAGCCCTTGCAGCCAGGCATTTTCCAATTTTCAACAACCGCACAGTTTATTATCTAACGCGTCGATGGTGTAATTTTCTAATTTAACGCACAAGAATTAAATTACGTCAACAATGATTTCCTTAAAAGCTATCAGTGCACAAACTGACGTATCACTCTCAACAATTGCTAATCAACCATCAGAATGCATTGCAGAATTTAAGACAACACAATATAGTATATCATTAAGTAACTGCATACGAGTGAGTACTAAAATGTAGCCCCGAAAAGTCCTAAATGAAACAAGTCGGTCGCGGAACCGGTTCCCAGCGATCTGATAGCTGGTTGTCCCAAAAACGCTAGTAAACCAGCTAACAAGTCACCCTGTTTGTTTATTCCGTAATATCTGGTTCACACGAAATTGCCGTTGATTATTCAAACCAATTTACTTAAGTCGCCGGAATAAAAAACATTCTCAATGTAACGTTTAAATACTTCAATTTGCAACTAAAAAAATCTTTAAAAACATCAATTACGGAAAGAAGACAAATAGTGCTGTTTTACATTTCTTTTATAATTGATATATTCTTGATTGCAACAGTCGGGCACTACTTTAATGAATCTCAGCTTCGTCAGAGCCAATTACGATTTCTTTTATTGAAGCCTTAAGTTGCTTATACTACCTATTCGAGTACATGCATTTACATTTCTAAAAATTGCAACAGTGCCAGTGCATATGTATGTATAAATATTAAATATATTGTATCAAGTTATACAGGTGCATAAACGCATAATGCAAACGTCTATTAGATATGACGAGGAAGCAGTCGAACTTACCATGACGGAAATGCTCGGTGAGGGAATTGGCGGCCCTCGCCAGGCACCCTTCGAGATTGTTGTCCCTTCTGGAGCAGGGCTCGAGGAACTCGAGGCCTCTGTACTTGCCGGCAGCGTGGACGCCCGTCGTCGAGAGAGACGCGCACACCACTAGCAACAGAACGCTCTGTACCGACGATGCCATCGCGGGGTCTTTCGTTGTTTCTCTACTTTCCGAACAGTGCAAGAGCTGATAATACACCTGAGCAGCGAAGGGAAGCCCGTTCGTCGCGATCGAATTTCTCCACGTGGAATGCCGGCCCGTCAGCGATGCGTCAAGCCTTATACCACCTTGACATTGCCCCCGCTTGTAGGCCCGCGCCTCTTCTTTCCGCTCCAGCAGGGCGAAGAACGAAGACGAGTCCGACCTTTCTCTCTCGACACGTCGCTCGCACTCCCTTGCACCTAACAAAGCGTGTACATACACCATCACTCCACTCGCTCGACCTTTTTCCCCTTTGCTTTTATTGTTCCTATAGACTTGGGCTTTCCGTGTCATTCTATTGGAGAATGTCGTTTTCTCGAAGTTCTGAAAAACAAGCGTAGACATTTACTACTATTTGGACGGCGGGTGAAAATCATTTTTTTAGACTTGTTTTTCATAGGTGAGAATGGTATTCTCCGTTGGCATTCGAGAATTCCATTGTTTGCAGTTAAAAGATCTTGAAAAGAAATCTGTATATTTATTACTATTTGTGCACATACAAAAAACATTTTTTTATTTACAAAGCAAATCAGTTCTTTGTGAAGATTTGTCTGCGAGTACTATTTTATCTAGTGCGTACGTGCAAACTGTTTTTCTAATTAGGGGTTTGTTCAGAGATCTAATTACATCCGAAAGCGGAATTTGAGAAAATTACTAGCAACGTATCTGATAATTGCGTTCGTATTCGGGGTGACATTGTCGTACTATCGGATTGATCGCTGCGCCGATTGTCTTAATCCTTTTATAAGTCTGCAATTAAGTTTTGACCTTTTTCCGCCTTCGAACTTCGAACCTGACGCTTCTCGTCTGGCAAACTGCCCTCTACGCAGTAAAATCAAGCCGGCATAACAAATCCTTTGTTGCCAAAGCGAATCATTCCTGGAGATAGGCCGAGGACTGGTTGCTTGATTAGTTTTGTTAGAAAATTGTGGTTTCGGGACTGGGGATATCGTGGACTCGGTGAGGTGGTCGACAAACAAGCATACATGGCGTATTGCCTCTTTTAATTGCACTTACTTTTGACCAAATATATCATGAATAACAATACAAAATGATTTGGAATATTTATATTAAAATAAACCCAGAGAACATCATAGCTGAGTTTCCCACAACGGGATTCCCATTGAAGTACATACCACAGCTAATTACAAGTGAGAAACTGCTAATTAGCTTCATTAATGTCAAAGTCTCAAAGTGTTGAAGTAGCACGCGAGCGAACGGTGCAAGTGTGAGAAGAAAGGCGAAGAAGAAGCAAGTTCCATAGGTGCGATTCGATGGAGCGCCGGTCACGCAAGAGTCACTGTCACACTCAATGGTCGGAAGTGTCGTAATTTATGGCGGCGATATTGAACGATCGAAATTTGGAGCAGGTACACTGGAAGAAAGCGCCCGAAGTACGTCAGAGCGGACGTCATACACTCGGGGAAAGAAGGTTATAAGAATGCCAAACACCGCTAATGGAGAGTAATAGATCATGATTGCGCTTAAAGTCTCGGCCCAAACGTCAATTGACAGCAATCCATCGTGTTACTCAATACAGCTTGCAACGGTGCATAGTAATAATTCGTTTGTCATTAATTTAACATTCAAGCCGACTAATTAATATCTCTTATATGAATTTTCTCGAGAAAGTCGATTATTAATGAGAATGAGGACATTCACCCCAAACTTATTGTAAACAAATGCAACGAATGTATTTCAAGCTGCAATAATATTAATAAACCTGTAAAATAAGACAAGTGCAAGTACAATTAATGTAAAACAAAAATCTTGGATTAAACTTCAGATTAAAAATTAGAAACTCGTGGCAAAAAAATGCTTATGGTACCATTCAAAATAGAAAACGCCGTGCTCATTAAAACCCTGGGCACATTCGAGCTAGCAAAGTTGGTCATTAAAAACGGGCTCATCAAATTACGCGGAGGTCAAGTGAAACAAGTACAACGAGGCTTTAACGTCTTTCCAAGAACACAATCCTGGCCAATTTTTAGTATGCAGTGTGGATTCGCCGCTCATTGTCAAGAAGCCGGGGACAATGTTGAGTGGTCAAACCTGCTTTATTTGCACACTTTGCAAATAAAGCAGGTTAGAACGGCAGCGGGTCGATTAGAATTTCAACTCTACCGACTCTGTGACTAGTATTCTACTACAATAAACACACATGCGTGCTTCTACCAACAAATGAGATATTTTATCATACATCAACAATAAATCAGAAACGAAGCCAAATCAAGTATTTTTAATATTAATCTTTTTGCACAAAAAGTATACGATGTTATTGAATTTGGACACGGAAACTTGTCCAAGTTTTGGCAGTACTACTACGAGTTATTCGGCCAATGAGAAGGCAGCTGCATCGATCGGCGAGAACTGCACGAGAACTTGCAAATGCGCATTCCCATCCATCGTCCTAAGTCGATGGGAATCAGTCGTTGAAGATGTCGTGTGTACAGACTATGTAGGGTCAGAGACCGGATATATTTCAAGGACAGCGACTTTACGGACACAAATACTCACATACCTGCTTGCTCTCCTCTCTCTCTGTTGTATTTCGCAGTGAGGATACGCTCGAGGAAGGATGTGCCGTTTAATTCACCGCCGCCGTGGGAATCTTCCTTATTCCCCGAAATACACACCAACGTAAAGAAAAAGGCCGAGTATTCAAATCCGTTGTCCAAAGAATGATTTCTTTCTTCCTTGTGGGGATTTCCGGCGCGAAAATAAGTTCGCACACATAAAGGTAAACGCGAAAGAGAAGCGAAATTCCTGTACAAGATATTTATATTCGGAGAAAACACACATCCTTTAATACCTGGCTTCGGGAAAGTTGGCAAGCTATGATTCAAAGGTCAACTTATTATTATATAGAAAAATACGATTTACGTTTATTTACAACAGTTTGTGTTGGAAACGTGACCTGCGGTTTCAATATTTCGTTGCCAACATGATGACTTTGATCCCATTAGCAACGTCTATTCTAATCAATCGAATCATCACTCGCTTATAAACTGTTAAGTATCATCGCTTTTTTATAATATCCGGAAAAAGTTTCAAAACTCTGAGCTCCCGCGAGAAATGAACCTTCTCTGTTGTACCAACATGCGATAACAATAACAAAGCATCGGATAATCAATCCATTTGCGTTTCCCCGAAAGTATACACAAACGCATTCTACTTGCATAAACAGAATATGAATCTTGAAAAGTTTGGTATAAACGTGTGATAGTTTATCGACACTTGTCTCGGCGGACTTTGGAACAATCTTACTGGCTATTGATCCGATAACTAACATTTGCTGATTGTTCTCAATGTCAAACTGACCTGTATAATCAATTGTTACACGCAATTGTTAAATCAATCGTGGACACAATTATTAACAATTATTAATAAGATGCTAACTGGACGTGCGCCTTGGCGTAATGATACTTCCGAAGGGGAAGTTCTCAAAGGCATTTCCGAATATTTCCGTAAAAGCAGTGGAAACGAGATCATTGATCAATCCTTTCGTCACGACGAATCCAGGTTGCCACGCTCCATTGATGACCCTGTCGATGACACCCTCAAGAATTTGTCTGCCGAAGAACAGGTTCGTAATGTGCAGTTTCAAGTCCCGAATCGTTTGAACGTTCACTCGAACTTGCAGCTTCCGCTTCGGTTCCTTCGTGATGGTTGTCGTCTGGATGAGATCGTCTGAATTAACATAATTACATTGGATTAACATATTTCCTTGCGAAAATTAGATTAGTTGTGAATGTAATTTAAGTTCTAATTTGATATTTGGATGATTCACTTACATAAAGTTAAGGTAAATCTGCCTCTGTTATTATACGTTGTACCCAGAGCTGAAAAATTAAACTCGTACATGCCCGCTAGTGCTTTCTCGGGAAAGCTTTGGGTGTATACAACCTGTAATAGTTTATTAAAATTTCATATCAACGAATCCTTGTTGTGTATGTCATATATTATTATTACTATTGCAGAAAAAGAAGTAGCAGAAAAGGGAGAAAAGTAAATGAACAAACGCACCTTGTTATTTGGAAGGTCGCTAACAAACTTTGTAACTTTACTCGCGGACCAACCGCTTTCAGTGACATTGCGCAGTGTCAAAGAGAAGCCGAAGTTCGGCATTCCTCTGCTGGTTGAGACTTCTCGGGCGAAAAACGGGTCAAAGGGGGGAAGATTGTACTTCGCCACGCCAGTCTTGAAGTACGGGCGGATTGCATTAAGTGCCTCTCGCAAACAGGCGTCGAACCCGGAGACATCCGGATGACAGTCCTTAAAGTGGTCCTCTGGAAAACGAGAAATCTAGACTGAGATATCTGGCCAACGACTGAAATTTTTGAAAGCTTGGGTAAATGTGTTTCCAGCACACAGCACACCCAACTAACTGGAAAGCCGAATTCCAATTCGTCTATTTTCACAATATTTCACACAAATGAAAAGAGGACATTTTTAAAATAATAATTGTTTAAACAAGCAAAGATAATCAATGAAATCATAAGAAATAAATAAAACATTACATATTAAAACATATTACTATACATATTATTGTCCATTAATTCTTCAACAGTTTATTAGACATGACATTCTTTCTAAAAGGTTGATACGAAAAATCCTATTGACTTTGCGAATTAATGGTGGTGGAGTCATCGCGGTGTAATTTACATACTTGCATAAGCCGGTTCTTATATCCGCAATAAATTCGACCTCGTGCATTTTACTTCCGCAAAATTAATTTAATACACACAGCGCACCTTATACCTAGACAAGCCACCTTTCCAACACTACCGCCATAACTGTATCTACAATTGTAATTCATACAGGTATTTTTTGAGAAAGTCAGAAAGTACATACAAGAAGTAGAATCCGGTTGCTCGACGAAAGTTGGATTTTAATCTATGTTTTCAATGTTTCCAGACGTTTTACGAGTGTTGTTGTGAATGCAGGAAGACATTACACATCTGTAGGTATTTCTTACATCAAGATAAAATAATATATATCTTTCCACTTAACTAAATACGCGCATACAAATCGCACATCACAAATCATCTACTTTCTCCGAGTCAGTCATATTGAAACAGTTTGGCACTTGTTGTTAAACCCCGGCACATGTTTTAAAAAATGTAATTTCCCATGGAATTTCCCTAATTTTTAATTATTTCTCTGATTTCTGTGCCGGTGAATAAATTTGACGGCAGAAGAATTGCTCTCTTCCCATTTTTGGGTTAATTATCATCGAAGTCCTTGGGCCCCGCAATTACCGTACACGGCACTGTGCTAGATCAAGGAGCAGTGAACCGAGCGGTCCCAACATACACCCATACATCAACCAACATGTGTACAGGACGACTCATTTTAAATGAGTTTTTATGGTGTCTCAAGAAGTTTAATCCAGAGAACGGACGTTCTTTATTTTATTAAGACTACAATTTAACAATATGCAAAAACATAATCGAATTCTGGTTAATATTACTTATCAACACGAATAATTTATATTTATTAAATCATTAATGTTCATTGATGTTATTATTAATATTCGAGACTTGAATTCTGTGCACCGCCTAAGCGTCACTCACGGCAATTGGGGTACTAAACAAACATTTGCCACCGGACGAACACGTTTGCGATTGGCTGAATCGGTGTATGAATCCCAGAAAAGCTACAAATCTAATCAAAAGTGTCAAATCTAAAACAATGACAAATATGTATACTAATTCCCTTGTATTTAATAATATTTCAATTGGTAGATAATTTGTGATTTGACTCCCAGACAGCACAACAGTCAGGCGTCTTAAAGTTTTGTTATGCATTCCTCTGGCCCAGGCGATTTCTTTAAGAGGACTTTCTCACATTGGTGGTACCCGGGTTATTTCAATCGTTACATTCGTTATCCAACGCGCACTCACTGTCACTGGATTGGCTACTCACCGAATTCGGCCGACGAGGAGCCGACGAGGACCAGGAGGCCAATTGTGGCGGTCAAACGAAGCATCTTCACACTATGAAATGATAACATTGATTTTCTCGTTACATTCGGAAAATGGCTTTCAGTATGACGCGTACACGAAACACACTGGCTGGCACGCGGCACATGCGGACGATGCTCACGCTTTCACTCTCGGCCGTACATCTGAAAAGAAGGGTTACCGGCTGGTTTCTATAACGAGATTTTCGACCGGCCTTACATAATTCCTAGGATACATTGGGGAGATCGCCGCCGATTATCTCTTAGCACCTCGACGCCGGCTGAATGTCACAAGTGACGATACAAAGTTCCTCGGGTATCTCTCGGTTTCTCGACGGACTGATATTTCCTCTACCGAACAGGAATTAGTCTTCTGTGAGTTGCAAATAAACTGTCTGCGGTTTGCCAAAACTATCAATCAATTTCATTAGGGATTTTAAATAACCGGTGTTGCTGAAGGAACGTCTTTATTTTTTCAGCGTCTGAACTAAGACAATTGATGATATTTGTGGTTCATAATTCTAAGATGATACTAAAAGTACTGAATAAAACATTTAAAAAATAATTTTTTCAATTGTACAGTAATTGATTATTTGCAATTATTTATCTTGTAAGAGTTTTACCCTATAAAATTCCCTTGAAAAGCATTCGCAGCCCCCAACGATGCAGCCACCAGCCAGCATTGCAAAAACCCGCAAGACTTTCAGTGGTCCAAAAATCTTAACTACAAGTTTGTCCAGAGGCTAGTGAAACTGGAAGCAAAAGGGAACATTGCGAGAAAGGCTGATCACTAAGAACGCAAGGATTGCGAAATGTCCGACCGGATTTCTACTACGTTGAAGCGTAGAATACCAGGAGACTGGAACCGCGGCCGAAATTTAAGCTACTAATCAACACATGCAGTTCACCCGAAATGCCAGATTTGGACATTAACAAACAAACCTTTGCCTCCGAAATTAACAAGGAAGTCGTCCGAATCTAATTAATGGATCTCGAATGAATTTTGATTCCAGGGAATTGCGTAACCATCATTTCCCAATTGGCCGACCTCGTCCGGTATGTCCATTCCTTCTTCCGCGGCGAATATCCCAACTCGAAAGTGATTGGCTTCCACAGAGCCTTAAAGGCCTTTCTAAGTACTCGCTTTAATTTAAACTAACTTGCCACACTGACATCGCCAGCCTCATCTGTGCTTTCCACTTCTGGTTCGACTGGAACTCGGCGCACGTGCTTTCCTCCAGTTCACGGACGCCAGGATGCTGATCGGTGACCGCTAAAAGCGTGCAGTATGCTGAAAGTCCCTTGAAAAAATTCCAAATTTTTCCTGTAAAATTTTCAGTACAATTAACAATGAATACAATTATTCCTCGCAGTACAATTAACTATGGCGCAATTAATTACTGCTGACAATATCGCGTGTGTCAGGCGAGCGTTGCAATAATACGTCTATCTCATCGATGGGAAACCGAATGCTGTTGCGATGCTGCAATAGAGAAAGTAAAAAGCCGACGAAGGATGTTGAGTGTGCACTAAGAACGCGATATTGGCAAACCGGGCGCAACTGATACAACATATACAAGCTTCAAATTTATCAAATTTATTATCGACTAAAACAGTGTAATATCAAAGCTAAGTATTTACCTTGCAATAAAACTGGCGCAACTCGAAGAAAAAAAATCTGGGAAAAATTCAGTTTCATTATTTCCACTTCTCAAAATTGGCACAGATGATAGACTCTGCAATAATAAGAATATATAGTTAGCCTCGTGCACTCTTTCCACATAAAAAACTTGCCACCTTCTCATACGCTTTGCTGAGGAAAAAAAACAAAATATTTAAATGGAACTTGTATTATAGCATTCTAGGCCATTCGCTTCCAATCATGGATCAGTAATCCACAGTGACCTAGTCAGGACTCTGCTGAGATTGCGGACGAAGAGGGCGCAGGTGCACTTTGCAACAGTGAAAGTATCCGAGTGCAATAACGATCTCGCATCTGTCAATGCCCCCTCGCATAGCCAGGCTTATTCTAACAGTGCCGTTTCGCCGGTACTCACAATTTGAACTATACTTGTCGAAAGTGACAGTTACTTTCCAACTTGGCTCAACCCGCGAAACATTCCTGCTAAATCGTGCCCGCTGCTGCAAGTGCTCCCCGAAATCGCCCGTGTGAAAAGCTGATACTACTGGGGAAGTCATTCTAGGCCTCATGATGTTAAAGATAGCAGTGTGTGTTGTTATTATTGCAAGTGTTAACAGCCTTTCTGTGGATTCTATTCGTAAGTTCTCGTTACTCGTTTATCATTTTTAAAGGGACTAAATAAGTTATATTTACTTTTCAAGTTTGGTTCCAGCGCCACGTGTTACTTGTTTCTTTGCTATTTTATATGTTTAGTAATTGTTGATTTAAGGACCTGTCTTACAATAGTGAAGTTATATTGGTGGTTAATATAAACGAATTACTTATGATTGTCATTGTTATTTTCATTATACTATCTTGTTTTCTACGCTTATGGCGATTCGCATCAAAGTTACAACCATTACCGATAGACGTAAATCAGTTTAATAGTGATCTGTTTAATCATAAATAAATTAATCAAGTGAAAGTAGTGCATGTCGTTGAGAATTTGTGGCAACGATTTGTGCAACCACAGCTCTTTCTGCCTTACAATAAAAACCTGAAATTCTGACAATTTCCACCCAATTTTCCCGATTCTGATCTACATTCACGAGTATCTCACTGCCACTTTGTATTTTCAGCGGAATACGTGAAGCAATGTTCCCGGAGCGACCCGAAACTGAAGAGTTGCCTGATCGGTGCCCTCCACCATCTAAGGCCTTACTTGAGCGCAGGCATACCTGAAATAGAATTGCCACCCGTCGAGCCGTTTCGCGTAAGCTCTAATTAGAATGCCACCGCTAAAACTAGCCGGGAAATCCATTTCCCTCGGTCACCTGCTTCGGTAGATCTTTCGTGATTCGTGTTCCAGCTCACCGTGCGGCGTTCGGTTGTAGCGATTATTTTAATTCATGTATTGAAAAGAAGTAAATCAAAACAATTAAGTTTTATTATTACAGCAATCTCCAATATTAGTTCAGGCATGATAAATTATAGAATTGTTCTGAAATCATTTCGAAATAATGGAAAATAGTATAAAAATCAGACACTTTAAAATATTAGCCACGGTGTCAAGTAAGTAGGTAAAGGACGACTGTAAGGGATGAATCCCCATTGCCCATAAGTTGCAACGAACCGAATCATGGGGGAATCCTACGGGGGAATCGATGGCTTCTTTCATTGTCCTGTTTAGCGTTTGCCCCACTGGCTGCTTTTGTAATGGAGCTGCTCGTTCCAACAGATCGACGAGCTGAGTCTCTCCCTGACAGGTGGCACGAACGGTTACAAGGTTCAGCTACGCGAGCTCTACGCAAAGGGAGCAAGCAACTATACCGTTGAGGACATTAAGCTTGGCTCGCCATTCTACGCAATCGTCCGAATGCCGGCGCTCATCCTAGATGCACAATACGCCAGGTTCCATTTCCAGCCGATAATAACCACGTTTACGTCAATGCTTTATATAATAAAAAATGCAAAATCACAAATTTCCACTATCTGTGGATTCTTCTTCAAAATCTTGCGATGATAATAGTAGAATTACAAAATTTATTTACATTGCAAGTAAACAAATTCTACAACATTATTTCCTTTATTAATATTTTCATAAGAACATACAATAAAATTATAGAATTTGCTATGGGAGAATTAGGAACTATAAATGGCTAAAGCAAAAATCCCACGATTCAAGCCTTATTTTCAACTAGCGAAACATTGATATGTTTGGTCTTTCAGTTCCGGCGTTCTGATAATTCTGCCTGCATCCAGCAATGGAACGTTCCACGGTCGCTTCGAAGATATGAGAACTCTAGTCAAAGGTACAATCTCGACGAAGGTGAAAGATGGGAAAACATATATGCATGTTGACAACCTCGACGTCGACCTTGGAGTGAAGACCGTGCACATGAAGGTTCAGAAGATCTTTAACAACAATCGAATACTCAGTAAGTAATTAATATTAATAAACGATTACAGGCATGAGAGGAGCCTGGACCTCAAATTTCTTAATTTCTTAAAGCGGAAGCCACCAACCTGTTCTTAAGAGAAAACGGACAGGAAGTGCTGAAAGCGATGGAACCACAACTCAAAAGAAAACTCTCCGTGCTCTTTTCTGGAATCGTCAATCAATTGTTGCGTCACGTGCCGGTCGAAATATTCCTACTACCTTGAAGATATTTGTCAACATCAGTTCCGATTGTTTTTACAAAACAACTTAGTTCTAGAACCTTTTAGTAATGACAGGGTAATGTTAGAACATTGGTCGTAGAACACGAGCGCGTAACATAAAGCTGGGTCCTCATTGGAGGAGAAACAAAATATTATTTGTTAATGCTTCTTTCGGAAAAAAGTTGCCGATCCTTATTAACAGTTTTTAGGTTGCAAAGAAATAAATCATAAATAAACATTCAGCAACAACGGGAAAATGTTCCTCGATGTTTGTCCAGTGAGGACCAACTGTGATACTAATGAGCGATTCTAGTTTATGTCTTCGCAATTACTCTTTCGATGTATGCAGACACACACGCACAGCGCAATTACGGCTAACTTGTTTGCGTTTCTTCGTGTGATTATGTATTTATTTCAATTGGTGTATTCCTGCGGCTATGTATGCGACACAAATCACCGTCACTGTTCTCGATCCTTCTCGGGTTACACAATACTCGCCACTAGAAATATTATAAACAAAAGATTCAACATTTCAAAGGAATTTAATTCGACGTAAACATTCGGATCTGTGGTAAAAGTCGGAAATAATAAAGGCAGCGCTTGGTATCAAGTTTTTTTATTAATCTGAGCAAAAGCTTCCCTTCCAGTAATAATATCACAAGAAACATGTCCTTTCCGGGGAAGTTGAGTCACACGGAGAGCACACGAAAAATCAATCTCATAGTTGCATTGAGTGGAGTTACTCGATGTTGCATGAACTCCGTCAAGTGTTGTTACAGATTCTCTCAGATGTTGCACCGTCACTCGTGATACTCGGCGAAATCCTCCCGAACATGTTCGACGAATCTACAGCTACCCAATCGTCATTTACTATATCCTGACGTGTTTCAAGGGAACACTTTGGAGAACGAGATTTTCGAGAAGAACTGATTGGCGATTTCGGTGAGATGCTTGTCCCACATCTCGGCCATGTAGGGCAACATGCCCCGGTAAATCGTCGGCCAGTATTCGTTGACGAATGCGAGGGCCGCTTGATCTGAAAAAAGTAAGTTTTTTTGGTTAAATAAAGGCAATGGGTAGAGCAATAAACAATGTTTTTGAAAGCTTCTAATGTAGCAGTTTGTTTTGAGATTCTAAGCTAAACAAATTATAATAAAAAAGCTACTGAACAAAAAGCAATTTCCGATCCAGGCACTCAATAGTATTACCACGGCAAAGTTTTCCGATCGCATCATCACATTCAACGGTGATTACAGTTTTTACAGGAATCAAAACAAGATAGTCTTCGACTAACTAGGAGAGTTGTGAGATTTTCGCATTGTACGAGTGTAATTAATGGTGACATAATGGAAATATCTGCTGGAGAGTTGCAAAGTCAGGTTTCTGACTTTGGCACTCGTAAGTGTAATTCATGCAATTTGCATAATAAAGCAGTACATTCACTTACTCATTTCCTGGTTGCCGTTGAAGAGATCGCTGAAGTAGACCTGCATTCGGCCGATTTCCGGAGCAATTCTGAAGTGCTTCACCACCCATCTGTCGTTCTCGATCACGCCTTCGATGTCCCACACACTTCTTACTTGCTCCATGCTGATGTTAAAATATCCTGTTCAATAAATAATATTATGTCATTGTTGACTAACGAAATTCGGTAATCCAAAATTTACATGTTTGCCCGAACACTTGTCATAAACTTGTTTTTTCGTTGACAAGCAATTCACATAACAATGTTGCACAATGAACGAAAATTAATAAACAAAACGCGCTTGGCTTAAAATGAATAATTACAGACTGACGCCAAGCCTAAAGGAATCAGTGAGGACTCATTTGTCAAAGAATCGTTTTATTACAACGACCTCAAAAGCATCTGGTCCACATAAATGACTTAGCTCAAACAAGGAAATAACTCGCCTTTTCCGCCAATCTTGAAGGAGCCGAGTGCGCCCTCGATTTTGTAGTCACCGTCGATGAATAGCTTGGGCAGTTCGGTGTCGATTTCCAGGCGGAAGGAATCCTCGCTGTAAGTCGGTTTCACCGATAAGAAGCGCGCCTTTGCGATACCGTAAGTTCGCACTTCCTTCGTCGAGATGCTTCCTCGCATCTCGCCATTCTCGTAGGTGTTCTCGTACGATTCCGTGTAGTACGGGTCTAGTGGTGCCAGCCCAAACTCAGGGAGACCTGGTTGACAATATGTGTTTTTTCAAATTGATAAAAAATATAGTCGGCGGCTTATATTGAAAAAAATGTTAATCAATTATCGTCTTACCGTTAGTAATTGTAGGCCATGATTCTTGAATAGCAAGTCGTAAGCACGATGCATAGTCATCGGAATCCCGCTTGCACGTCTTCACTGACGCAGCTGCAAAAGAAATGCAACTTGCATAAATCTGTAATTAGCACTTTCAACTGACGGAATGAGGAAGACTCCATCAATTGCAATTATATTGCCGGTTCTAATCTGCTTCAACTCTACAATGTCTCCATCGACAATGACTGTTTGCAAAGTATTTTCTCGCAGTTTACACGCACGTAATCCATTCAACATTTGTCGTGACAGTAATCAGTTGCAATTGTCGACTGCATTCCAGAGTTTTACAGAGAAAACACCAAAATACAAGATTATAACTGCATTTTTTCCACTGGGAGTCTCAAGAAAAATTCCTTTTAATAATTTGCAGAAACAAACAACAAACAGCTCTCAACACAAAATACGATTCGGCACAGTTTTAAATAATCAATTCATGATATTTCGAGAATGGGAAAAGAAAAGTCGAGGTGGAACTCGCCAGAGTCAGGATGAAACCCACAGTCTCAACATGAACAAATGTCACATTCAAGTCCGAGCGTAGAAATTTCGTAGACACGCAGCGCAACTGTCAGCCGATTGGTCGAGGCGGTCAGATCGATTGGGGCAGATTCATCAAGGAGTTGGCGACTCGCATGTATATTTGTTAAGAAGTTGGCCACTTACGGAGATCCAGGTCGGCGAGGACGAGGGCGGCACAGAGCGCGGCACAAAGGAAGCTCGCAGCGCGGAACGACATCTCGCACTCGGTTAAAAATCCTGCGGCTAGCCTGCTCAATTATGAGCGGCCGGTTTATATAGTTTCTAGCGCCAAGGACTCCGGCAAAACTACGTTGCAAAATTGCATGTCATTAGAGGGAGCGCGGGACACACGTGAGAGGCCGGCCGCCGGCGCGCGGTGCGCCGTAGTGTGGCATCATCCTGAAAGTCGGCCAGGCCAGATGCATCTCGGGACAATCTTCTTTTGTTGCAGAGCAGCCTCCGTTCAACAATCACGGCTTAACCCTGCGCGCTCCCGATCGCCTCGGATTTTCGCTCGGTCACTCGATCGGCATCCCAACTCGCCCGTTCCACCGTCATCTCTCGCGCGGCGCCTTTTTTCTTCTTTCCCTCGCGCGCGCACCTTCGCAAGGCGGCAAGCTCTGCGTGCGTCTCGCGGAATAATTTTCACGCTTGTTTACCTTCTGCCGTTTCCCGCAAGCCGTCCGAGTCGATCGGGATCGAGCGGCTCGATCGGAGATCGAAGCGATCGCGATGCCGAGAGTCGAGCCTGGTTCCGCGAAATCGTGCGAGGCGAGCGCTTCTGGACGCTGGGAAAGTATTGACCAGCGGAGGTATTGTCGGGGATTTTTAGTGGGAAAGGATAACTGCGACCCAGATTCACAGAATTCATGTTTACATATGTTGCAAAAAGCACAAAATGTAAAGAATAAGAAGACCTCGTCAAGTTTATCTGACTTCTTTTGTATTTCGGGATAAAACCATTGGCGATCGATCGCAGAAAGGAAGAATCTCGAACTGGTTCGACGAGAGAAAAATAAACATTTGTCTCTCGACAATTCACCAATTTCATGATTGTTGTTCTGCATTGCATTACTAGCAGATTACGTGTTCTAATTAATGGTGAAGGTGCGACGCCTGACACCGAAATACAGATTGCACAGCACGCGCCGCAATAATTGCAGGAGCTTAGACCTTAAACACACAACGAGCAGGTAATCATTACGTAAACCAAGAAACCCAATGATGATTCGGGTTGTCGAAAATGCTTTTATAACAAATTTCACATGCAGTCTCTAAGTTTCCAAATATTCGAAAAAGAACATTCAACCACTATAGTATAACTCTTACTTATTCTCAACCAAATAGTAGATATTTATTTTATGGAAATACCTGGCGAAATAATGGCGATCATACTAGAAAAGAAAAGGATCATCAAGGCTGCCTTTCGTTTTTAACAATATAATATTGTTTAAAGTGCAAAGCCACAATCCCCCTATTTATGTGCTGATCACTGGCGATAAGTCAAGTGAGGCTGGAAAAAGAATCTCAGCGATTCCCGCACGACTTATGTGCGCCATCGTTTACGCACATTTAATTTTATGTAACAAAGCTTGCAAAGGATTGAACTGGCTGCCCTTGGATCACATCACATCTGTTCGAGAAACTGGCTTTCGTAAGGACGCCACGAAGCCATTCAAGCCAACTACACTGCATTCGCCTATTTGCTCCAGCAATCTCGCGGCGCCTTGATCAGTCCTGGCACAGGATCAGAAATGAGAAGAATGACGCCTCTCATTATCATACGAACGTGTCACTCTAGTCGATGCTAGTATATGATGACATTAAATGCCAGGATGCACATTCGTCTTTTATACTATCATTGTATCATTTGTGAATGTTGCTCCCGAGAAGAGCAATCAGGTTTTCAGCAAGTATATCAATCGACGATAATATGCACATAAATGAATTTATGATTTATTAAAAAAATCGATATTAAAATGATGTGGTGTATCCTGGCCCACATACATGTATACCATGTAAAATTATGGTATATTTAATACAGTAAACATTAATTTAAATGACGTGTATCACTATTAGATTATAGTATAGTGTTGGTTCAAATACGTTTAAAATCTTATGAATTTGTGCGATGGAGCGTGTCAACTGTAAACTGAACCGAAACGGTCCGATCTACTTCTCGGCCCACGAGACGAAAAGTGAGTAAGAGAGCATTCCGAGTTTGTTCAGAAGAAAAATATGTAGGTCTCCCGACCGGCGCACGCGACTTACTTATGCGGACCATTCACTAGCTGCGGTGATTGCTATACTCGCTTGGAAAACTAATTCCAGGGAATGACTCAAATCCACTCTACAACGACGCCTGTGTTTGCCCGAGTGTATTCTCTCGGTGTTAATTGTACGAATGCAGATAAGAAAAATTGGTAAAAAGACAGAAAGGGTAATTATATGTATGTATAGGAATGAGCGATGTTGAATCTCATCTGTGCGACACAGTGACAACCTCTGAAACATTGATTCTGTGCAGAATCTGAATTTGGCTACTCAAATTATTGAATCATGAAGAATTGAAGATAATTAGGAAATCTTTGACAAATGGAAAATATATATTTCTTTCTTTATTTTTCCGACTTTTTGAAGCCGGCAAATTTCTGTCTTACCCACAACTGACTCTGTTGTGATAATGGCGACACCAGCGGCTGAACCTCGTAACTTCTCAAGCCCCACAATGTATATGCTAACATGCCATTGATTAAAACGCCTGGAAAATCAGCTGATCACCTTGGTCACTTGTTCGCGACGGAGAAATCAGCTGTGTGCAAACGTGCGAGCATGGACGAGCTATCGGAGCAGGATTTCGACATACCGCCTGTAAAATATGAGTGTAAGTATAAAAACTCCACAACTCCCAAACAACTAACAGCACTTCGAATGGCTTTTAAAAATCATCGCATCTTCTGCAACAATCTCCCAACCGGCGTCACATTGTAGACGCCGCAACACAACAACTGACGTACAGCGCAATTTTAAAGGATTTCTCGTTCCATTGCAGATCTCGATCATACGGCGGACGTGCAGTAAGTATGAGTATTTCTGAACATCCCGTACCGAGCGCCAGTAAAGTTCTGAAATATGCTCGGCGCATAACCTTAAAGCACATGCTAAGCGAACAGGGCGAAATGATGCCTGCAGGTTGACGCTTGGAGCAATGGGTAAATGTTTCAAGAGAAATGGTAGATCTAAAGGATTCAACATCGTAGGATACACGCATGGGGTGAAACGCTACAAGAAGCGTTTGAGCAATGTGCAATAGGGATGTTTGGCTACATAACGGACTTGGACCGGGTAGAAATGACACAGATACACCAGGTGGAAGCCGAAGCCCATGACATCGAGAGCCTCCTCTTTCACTTCCTCGATGAACTGTTGTTTATGTTTTGTGCTGAGCCATATATTGTTGCGAAGGTACAGAATTCTGCTGAATAATGATTATTAATGCGAAAAGGCATTTTTCTTATTAATGAGTATTTGCCATTTATATCTCACCTGCTCCTATCTTGGTTTTCTTCAAACTGATTGGGATATAAAATATTTTAGATACAATTTAACTTTATTAATAATAACGTTGCTCGCTTACTAACACTAATTATCAACAGTTTATTGAGATACGATAAATAGTAAATTGATTATTCATAGAAAGTGATGATCACCGAATTCGACCTGGTCTCCTTCAAGATCAAAGCAACAGCCTTGGGTGAGGAATTTACAATAGGCAAGCATTCGCAAAATGCAGAAGTAAAAGCCATCACATACTCAGCGATGCAGATCCTCGACCGACCTGAATCCGAGACTCCACAAGTTTTCGTTATAGTGGACATATAATCGTTCAGGTCCAACATTTCACTTCATCTGACTGCCTGACTTCAATTTGCCTCGCGGCGATAAAAAAATCTGCCACGCGGGGATGATTATGTGAATTGGAGAAGTAAGGAGGGAGGGTACATCACCCCTGCGTCTTACATGGGGTACGGTCCTTTTGTAGTTACGTGGGGTTCAAATAAATACGTTACGAAGAAAACACCGGGCCCCCTTCTTAGCGGTTGAACTCAGGCGCGTGCGGGCCGCGCACGGGGCCCCCGACCACCACAATACATCTCCAATTTTTATATTTCTACTTGCGACAATCTCAGTGTATATATTACAATTCAAACTTTTGACTAAATACAGACTGTATTATTCCTTTGTATGAATAATAATGTTTATTATCATCCATCTATAAACTTAGGAATAAGAGCAAAGTATATGGGAGCAGTTACAAGTTGCTTATGAATCCAACGCTAACCAGTTTTCCCGAAATGTACGAATGAGAAATGTTATTTATTCTCGGAATTTTATTTTACAAAGTCCATATTCAATTTAGTAACATTAAAGGGAGTGCGAACAGCAAAAGGTGAGGAAGGTTGCGTGTACAGGCTGATTCACTTGCCGTTGCATCGCACTATCCGCTATACATTGCTGTCACAAGATTATTATAAATTATGTAGTCGTTTTAATTATGATGGAGTGTATCCTATCTCTTCTCCAACATTGTGTTGTAACAAGGTACGCAATAACATACTACGTATTATAATTTTAAAAAAGAGAGAAGGGCATGACAGTGTTGGTATCCAACAGCAAGTGCATCGCCCTGTACACACGATGCCAGGCGTTGAAGTTGGAATCTCGTTTGTACAGAGAGAGCGTACGGCCCTGCATGTCAGCACCCCTCCATTGAAAAGAAAGCGACGACTGCCTGCTTATTTTCGGCTGGTTTCGGCCAAGGCACGACGGGCCCTCAGAATCTGTCGGCGTGGATGCGAGTAAAATCGTAAAGTAGTAAAGTTGCATAAGTCGGTGGTGTGCTAGCTACGAGGTATCTATCCTGGGCCCGTCGCCCGTCCCCGGATAGACACTAAAACACCTTACAAGCTTCGTCGATCGTGGGCATTGTTCCGGGCCGCACACCCCTAACCATGGCGGAGCGTGCGTGAGAAGTGCGTGCAGTTAAAAAGTTGCTGGGCTCGACCTACGAAAAGCAGATAAGAAGTGTATCGGGAACAAGTGTCTTTCGCGAGAGTGTAACGGCACCGATTCTCGTGCATTCCCCGGTGCACGCTTCCTCGCCGCTTTCACGGGAAGCTTCGTGTCGCGTTTTGGCGCGCAGTTCCGACCCCGCCGGAGACTAGTGCAGGACCTTCAAATATCTGATTTCGAAGATCCCACCGACGCAAAAGCGAAATTCCGAGGACTCTGCGCGTCGAATCAATCGGCTAACGGTGAAAGCGTTCTATCCTAGTTACAAAGTGCATGTGTGAGTGACGTGTATGAGAGCATTAAATCCCATCGCAGGAGCATTCCAAGGGCTCGAGACAGGAATCTGATTAAAGAAGAAGCGGTCAAATCCATCGAAATCGAAAAGGAGTAATGAGGGAGTCTAGGAACATTTGGGCGATCGACGACTCCGGCTTGAGACGCAGTCTCCGGGAAGAAAAGGCAGAGTGTGGTTTTGGCGCGCGTATTCGCTTCGGCTGCCCGGCCGCCAGATGGCCGATGCACTGAGCCACCCGGTGGATTACAGGCGCGCATTTACGCTCGCACAGACGGGACACTGGCTCGGCTAGCACTACCACCGGGAGAGAATGGCGTGCACGTATACGGGGAGGCAGTGGTAGAGTGGCACGAGCACCGTGTCAAAAAGGGTCGCCGGAGCGTAGGAAGAGGCGGCAGTCTGGCACACCACTACGGGCGCACCCGGGCGGCTCTATCTGCCTCGTAGTCCGAGCCAGTTGCCAGCGCGCCAGCTAGCCCCGTCCATCTAATCGCCCAGCTCACGAGCCGGCCTCGTGTGCGCGCGCGACACCCCGAGAGAAAAGGTTCGTTTTCCAGGCCGATCGCCCGCACGATCATGTTAAGGTGGGGTACCTCGTGAACTAGGAAGCCCCGGGAATCCCTGGAGCGGAGAATCGCCGTGATCGCGCCGTCCTGCTGGGCCCTGGGCTCGATTATACTTTCTGGTCCCCGTCCGCCTGGCTGCCTTGCGACTGGCTCTCCTCGCTTGCTTACTGGCTTGCTCGCTTGCTTACCTGCCTGGCTACCTCTCGGCCCGCGTTCTTCAGCCTTTCGTCGCTCGCCTCGCTGAAATTCCTCCCGAGGAAAATGGAGACCGCAGCAGTGCGCTAGCCAAAGGAAGAGAGACGGCCGCGACTCGCGACAGATATAATAGGAAGCCAGAGAAAAAGGAACGAGGCATGAGCGAGTGAAACGGTGTCGCGCGGAGGAACGGAGAAAGAGAGAGAGAGAGAGAGCGCGAGAGCGAGCGAACGAGCGACAGAACGAAATAAAGGCCACGCAACGATTTGGAGCCCGGCGACAAGTACAAGGACGATAGGGACACGTCGCGGCATTTCCAGCGGCTAAAAGGGAAAAGCGGAGAGGCAGCCACGCTGAGAGAAACCGTGGCAGAGCTAGAGCCTACGCTCTAGCCTACGCGCAACGAGTGACGCGAGAGATCCACGAGAACACCGAGCACCTCGGCCTCCGCAGGGAAGAGGCTGCCGGGTTAATCCTCCTCGTCGGAAGCTGGTCGAACGATCGAGCGATCGCCCTGTCATTTCCAGGCCGAGGTGAAACCTGCGAGCCTGTGGCATCGGGTGGCCGGAGCCGCCGCCGCCGCCGCCGGAAACGCTCGCTGCAATAACATATTTGCCGTCGAGGAGGCGCGGATATGCCTCGATCAGCGCTCCTGTGACACGCGCCGCGCCGTGTGCTGCTGGCTAAACCTCCCGGAAGAGAGCGTGGACCTCCGTCTCAAAATACTGTGCGGTGGCTTCCACCGCACCACGCTCGAGAGCCAAGTAAGTGAGAGAGCAACAACATCCACGAATCCTCCCTCGGCGAGCCGGCTTTACTTAGATTTACTCTCTTCATTCCTAATCACTCTCGCCGATCCTAATCATGCTCGGCTGAGCCCGCGCTAACTAGAGCAGCGCACCCAGACCGCTCGTCCTCTGGAGTAAGCAGCGTGCACGCTCCTCCTCTCGACAACCTCCCACGAGAACCGTGGAGGAAACGAGGCTGCTGCTGCTGCTGCTGCTGCCGCTCGCCTCCTCCTCCTCCTCGTGTCGACGATTCTCTGGGCCCTGGGGGGAGGATCTTGGCCATGCCACGCGATTAGAGGAGAAATTGTCCAGGCATTATCGGACCTTTCGACATCGGCCCACCATTACCACGTCTAACTAGGAACTCTAGTCCCTGGCTCTTTAAACGGCTTTCAGTATAGCCTGCGAGTTCTCTCCAACGTTGTGTGGGTAACTGCTGATGCCTGCTGATGCCGCCGTCGCCGCCGGTCGCTCGCTGCGGTGTACACTTGTGTGCGCCGTTTCGTATAATCGCGCCCTCTCATTCGATCACTCGCCTATGCCTGGCCCCACATGAATACCTCGCCTTCACTCGGACGATCGCCGCTCCGGTGAAATCCTCTCGCCGGACGCGTCCCACGTGTCTACCTGCCGGCTTCCCGCCGGGCCGAATGTGCTGTTAGGTGAAAATTGGGCGTGCGATCCGCGAAATCGGAGGAGGCCACTCGCCGACGCACACGATGCATCTTCGATCGGCGTTAACAGCTGATCAGCCGGCAGCCTGGCGGAGAGGAGAGCCGGGCTCCGATGCGCATACGTTGCTCATGTCGTCACGGTGGATGGTGAAAGCTAGGGAAAGACGTGGTCGCCGTCGTCGCCGCTTGAGATTGCTTTTTCGGGGTGAAGCAAGCGGAGGAACGGAAATCGGGAAGAGGAGAGGAGGAGGATAGGCTTTACGGGGGTCTGTGATGCTTGCCAGACACACTACGCATGGGGTCCTCGCTCGATTCGCGCACGATCCATGTCTCGTGGCTCCGTGCTCGCTCTCTGCCGGTAATTCCTCGCTCGCACGTCGCCCGATCCCCTTTCGCATTTCCTGCGTGGCCAAGATCTCTCGCTTCCTCGCTCGCCCTCCTCTCGATACTTTGGACAACCTCGGCTACGTGGTATACCGGCACTTTGCTCCGATCCTGCGTATAAAGGGTTGTACCGCAGGTTTCCTTGGTGTAACTGCTCGCCGGCTGTTATCTTCGTGACAACAGACTGCCAATCAAGATCGTATGCATTACTTCCAACCGTTTCAATCCCTGTTTTGAGTCGTATGGTTTAGATTAGTCTCGCTATCTATGCATGTCACTTGGTACTGAGATTCCACCGTGCGATTGCAAGACTTTATTAATGGCAGTACTTTTACGCAGCAGGCGAAAGTAGTATTTGAAACGTAACCTCGGCGAATTTAATGCTGCTCGATCAATGGCAATACTTGTTATTATTAATTTATCATGTGAATTTCGCACAGTGTTGGTACAGAGTGAACCAAGAATCAATGCATTCCACAATTTACATAAATGAACTTAAATAGTTGAGGGAGAAAGCCGTTTAATCTGCTGGGGAATTTAACTGGTTTTTAAACAATCGCTGTTGTTATACGCGTGAAAGGTGCGTGACCGCGGGAATGAAGAATTATACTGTAAGAAAATAATTAGTTCGGAACTAGTAGCGCAGCTCCGCTGTGATACAACCGTCCTCTGCTGTGCCTCTTTAAACCACACCCGGAACGCCGCCACGTCTTCTTTAAACCCTTGCTCTTTTTTTCGAAAACACTCACAGGACTGCACTGTGGGTCCGCTCAGGCGCGTACGTATTTCCTTTAAGCGAGCGTCGACTAATCCGATTTTTCATACAACTTAGCAGTCCCGTACGCGTTTTAATGTTGTTAATAATGCGATTACGCTAATATTTACACCGTGCGTTGGAATTAAACGGTGCACATTAGGGAATTAGTGTATTGAAAATGAAGTCTTCCATGTTTTCGAAATTGGTGACAGAATTGCAGAGGTTTAATTTCGCATTACTCCGAAATTAATTTCCCGAGTGAATATAGGCGGAGTAAGCATTAGTTGGAGCTTTCTAATGCGAAGAGTACTCTTACAAATATGTAATGTCAGTGCTGTATCATTCGTCGATGTGGGCTGCTCGTTTTGCGCGTTGGCCAATGAGCGCCAGACTTTCCAAAGTTTTTCAAATTTTCGCGAATAATTCTAAGTCAACGTGTTAGGATGTCTTAGTCACCTTGTACTCGATTTAAGGTATATAAAGTTAAAATTGGATGCCGGATTTAGCTACATAGGCAGCTCGTCTTCGCAAAATGGAGCCGTTCCCGCGTACTCGGCCTCCTACTGCTTGACTAACGACTCGGTGCGTCTGGCACAATTGTAAACTTTAAATTTGACTTGAACTTTACGGGAGCGAACAAAGCTCGCTGCCTGTTTACATTGCATGTTCGCTGAACTTCGCGCATTCAAAAATTTCATACAGTTACCGAGGGATTGGCCGATTTAACAGCCGTTTGGAATTAGCTTGATGCAAGTTGTGAGCTGAAAAGAATATATGAAATGAATGATCGAAACAGCTGTGATTCAAATTTTAATTTTTTTTCATTCGCCCGAACCATTGAACACGTTCGACCACGATATTATATTACGCAGATTCTTGTTAGACTTATTAACGATGCGTATGAATACTTTTCTGTACTAGACAAGTACCGTAAACTCGAATTCCTCGAGCAACAGCTCCACTTGAAATAGAAAGCCTACCCGTTTTTGCTCCTCGATAGGGAACGATTTTTTCAAGTGTTCCCAATACGGGTTTCCCGAGGATAATTCCATTAGAAATAAAATGACTCGAGGAATAAGTGCAAAGTGGAAGGCAGGAGTGTAGTATTCAGTATTTTCTGTAATACTTAGATTTTCGGGCGAGATGAAAGCATCGCGAAGGTTACCGGAGCGCTACACACAGTGCTCGGCACAACACGCAATGTCAACCGCATAGTGGTCGTTTTTATTGAAACCCGCGATGACTAGAGAATAGGTTGTACTCTGTCCGATAAGATTCCGGTATGCACAGGATTCCGTTAAATTCGCACCATGAAACAAAAATTCGTACTCGCCAACGGGACACACACGTTTTGTAACCTTTAAAAGTATTTGCACGAGACCGAGCGTATTTTGCTCTCTCGCAGTTTGATTAGAGTCAACGGTGAGTACGCTCTCGACGTCGAGTGTCCCTTAAGGTTCTTCGGAAATTTGTAACAAATATTCTTTATCCATTGTGGCATTGTTGGTGATTCCAATCTTGCGAATATGTGAACACATGCTAGTGGAATGGGCGTGATTTTTTTTTTTAAATAGTGGAATAGTGTGTGAAGGGAATATTCTGCTGGAAACGATTTATATGAATTCAAGAGTATTTTTAATAATAACATATTTCATAGAATTGTTTGTGTAATTCTTATTGGTCACTTGTTCTATTTGTGAGTTCATCATGGAGTCTGAGGCTTCTTGATCTTGATCTTCATTAATTTTACAGATAACTTGACAAGTTAGGACCATTAATACAATATCATTTAGTTGTTGGTCTCCTGTAAATGGAGCCAATTTCAATTATTGGCTTTACTAAAGCGTGAAACACCTTTAGAATAGTTGACACTGCAAGTGTAATAAACGTTTTAGTGTTGCTGATAAGATACAAAATGTTTCACTATGTGTCTGTTCATTAATATCTAAACAAGTGTTTCTGTCATTGTTTGTCGACCCAGGTTCTTATAAATCATCATAATGCCTCGAGTAAGAAGACAAGTCATTTTGGAGGATCCTGCTAGGCCTGTAACACCTGATATGGTAGAAACAAAATTATGTATGTATTCTTTAAAGTCCAATCCTTGAGAAAGTGTTCTCAGCCAGGAGATGATATTAACAAATGATAAAATGATTCACAGTAAAAACAGAATTCTTAGAAGATGGCTCCTTGGACGAGGACCAGCTCCAAAAAGTAACAGAAGAAACTCCAAGTCCACACCTTCAGGACCATCAGTATGGACAAACACCATGCTATCAAGTATCAAGAAAGCCCACACAGCCACCACCACGAATTGAGGTAAACAACTTCTCTTGTTGTAAACATTCCTGCAGCATTCCTACATCTCCCTGCTGAATAACAGTAATCCCTGCTTCCTGATGTTCCCATTTTACATGATTTATTTTTCCTTAGCAAATATCAGTTCAGGCAGTGAAACGAAGACTGAACTTAGAAATGGGAACAACCGGTCCCAGTCAATCTACCTTTAAAGCACCTAGAGGTAGACGTAGGAGATCTGGATCGAATATTATCACAGGCCATACACCAACCAAAAGTATGTATTCATTAACTTAGACGTTTGCGCAACAGTATGTAATTGACCATGCTTGTTAAATGAAAACTTTAACTCTTGCAGGTAAAGCTGTAGAAAGGACACGATATGACACATCGTTGAGCTTATTGACAAAAAAATTTATTCACTTAGTAGAAAGCAGTCAGGATGGTGTTGTGGATTTGAATGTAGCATCAGAAAAATTAGAAGTGCAGAAGCGACGCATATATGACATTACAAATGTATTAGAGGGTATTGGAATATTAGAGAAAAAAAGTAAAAACAATATTCAGTGGAAGTAAGTTTAGCTGGATTTCTGATTTAACAGACAACTCAAGTATCATAGAGCTGTGTAATGATTAATCTTCGAATTCTTTGCAGAGGGGGTCAGTTACCAAATGACAGGAATGACATTGCGGATCTCAGGCGGGAGGTGGCGGACTTAGAAGCTAAAGAAAATACATTGGATAGGTTAATTCATGGTGCTGACCGAAACCTTCGGGAGCTTTGTGCAGACCGACAATACGCTTATGTAACGTATCATGACTTACGTTCAGTCCCAATGTACAAAGACCAAGCTATTATGGCAGTAAAAGCACCCCCAGAGGCGACACTTCATGTTCCACAACCCATCAATAATCTTGGTCAGCAAAAGGTGTGTACATTTTTTCCCTTGCCGTCTTTAACGTTTTCAAGTGCAACCGTAGCATTGTTAGATGTCCAATCAAAGGATCTCTTTTTAAACACTTGTTACTCCGAAACTTCTTATGTATTTAAACATATACACATTAGTTTTTGGAGTAAGTTAGTTTACCGTCGATTGTTATGATCGTTTTAAATTCTGAATATTGATAAGAGGTGGCATTTCGTTTCTTGCAGCTCCAAATGCACATGAGGTCGTCGCACGGGGAGATAGAGGTGTTCCTGTGTCCGGACGATCCTGCAGTCAAAACGTCTCCCAGCTCAGGATACACGACGACGAAACCTGTGCCTTCGTCAAAAGAATCCGAAATACCTTGCCTACCTCCAGAGCTGCTTCTTAATGGGAGCAATGGGGTTCGAGTCGAACCAGTACCTTCCATTGAGAGTCCGGTGAATGCTCCCTCGAGTGGTCCAGTTATATCTGCAGTTTGCAGTTTAGCGAATATGAAAGATGCACTCTTGTGTGAATCTGACGACTTCGGACCAATGGGCGGTGGAAAATTCCAGCTTCAAACTGAGGATCAAATTAGCTCTCCAGGTAGGGTCGCGAACATTTGTTGTTTCTGCTGAATGTTCACAATTTGCTGCTAATTTTTTTTATATAACTGCTTTATTAAGCCTGTGCACGCTTCTAGAGTTAGAATGCTAATTCGGTTACAATTTAAACTAATCGAATGTAAAGGAAACGAATTTCACACAACGTTGTGCATATTCTAGCGTTGGTATTGTTAACATTTGTTACAGTTTTAATGCCTTGTTTTAGTTTTGAAAATTTTATTTGGTTCTTGTTACGTTTACACAGTTTTTAGAGATTATTGTCGAAACTGGTATTTATTTCATATTTTATTTTGAACCTTCTCTTAATGTACATTGCAAGGTGTTGTTGGGGAAACTGGTTGTATCGCGTAATGCCGGAAGTAAAGTGATTGCCAATTACTTCTTGTATGCATCATAGTGCCATAGCATCAAGTTACAACCAGTTTTATTAATATATGTAACAAAACGGAATAATTAGTATATTAGTGTTAAATTTATTAGAGTTTATCATAGCTGTGCTTCGACGAAACATTTTATTTTACTAGGTCATTTACCCAATAATTTTCCGTTTTTCATTTTTTGCTAAGAGTTTACTAAATATGTCGAGACAACGCGCATCAATATTACAATGGTTTTAATCTTCATTTTAGCGCTTCTATGTCTGGTCATTTTTGCTTTTTGGAATCGTCAAATAACAGCTTTGTTAATTATGGTTTATTATAACACACTTTTCTATTTATTTAATAAAAGTGCGTAAGTTTCATTACACCTTTATGTTACTGAATTTTCTTTCTTTGGGTCTCTTCCATACTCTTTTCAAATTAACCGTCGTGATGATTTTCAAAGCATATTTCTCTCATCTTCTCTCAGTGCATATTGCCTGTCACGAAGTGGTGAAACAGAGTTTGCATGTTTACAAGCGCTTTCACGATTCTTCAAAGGGATCCATTCCTTTTGGAGAAGGATAATGCGGACGCTGCCTTGTATTTCCTTGGGCATTTTTTTAACCGGTGTCGCTATCGACTCGTCCTCTACTTTTGCTACAATGAACGATAGCCGTACCCTGATGGAGCTCTGGCTGTGACTTGTGTGTGAAATAGATTGAAGTCACATCACAGGCAGAGTTCTAATTAGGTAACGGTTTCATACAGCAAATCAAAGCCATGTCGCGCGAAGGTACGTTCTTAGCCAGAATAATTCGATTACTTGCAGTTGATTCGGCAAGCTACTTTATGCCCACAATGCTGCTACTAATTCTTACTCCTTACGTCTACACTTACAAATATCGATGTGTATTTTGCAGTCAGAAAGTTTAGTGTATGGAGACATTTTATACATTTGTATGCGGGAAACGTATGGGAATTTCAATGCGGTCAAACTTTCTGGCTGTGGTTTACATGTCTTTTAAAGCTATTGGGATTAGAAATGAATAAAAACCGAAGCTTTAAACTTTCTTTAACACGAAAGTATGGTCGAAAATACTTAGGGTCTTCTTTCTGCAACCCCGTTGCCTATTTAATTGTCACGGAATGGAAATTGGCAGATTCCATTACCGATTTGCTATTGGTGATTTGCAATAACACCATTGTTCGTAGAAAAAAAATTAAAATTGATTTGTAAATGAAGATACGAGTGCATCAATTCGTGTGAAGTTTGAGAAAAGGGTGTTTCTAGTGTGACGACGCTAGATGTTATTACGACCTGTCCACCATCTTTCTCTCTTTTGTTCCAGATCTTAGCATTCTCGATTTCGGGGAACACCTGCTACCCTTGGAACCACCCCTCTCTGAAAACGACTATTCGTTCTCGTTAGGTAGGGAGGAGGGCCTTTCGGATCTCTTTGATTTTCAATTCTAGGAATGTCATCGTTATCGTCATCGTCACGAAAACACTCTTGTCGTTTTAGACCCTCACTCTATGTTCGCCATTCTAGTTCTCGAGAAGCCAGAGCTGCTTTGTCAATTTAATGATGCGCCCGCGGGCCGCACGATCGCAATTGGCAGTTGCGTTCCACATGTTCCTCTTCGGAGTAAGAAAGCAAAGCGTCGCATAGTTGTACCGATGTTTCGTTTCTTACGACACTCAGACATTTTGATTGCCACCACCATTCTGGCTAAGACGTCGGGCATTATACTTAATGCGGCTTGTTAGTATTTTTGCAAATATACCAATGTAAATACGAAGAAATTCGGGAGTTCGATTTTTACAAAAGATCTCCCTCAACGATTCATTCGGATATGGTTTTGTTGGGGCGCCCAGTTTTTTCTCGCAATTGTTTGGCGCGCGGTTGTTCGCGCGCTCTTCGTTTTAACTGTTGATTAGTTTCCCGGGAGGCACCAGTGCAAATTAGGTTGGACCGGCCGTTGATTTCACAAATCGCACCGCCGCCCAGGCAAACGCCAAATCGCAACGCGGGGAAAGACATATCAAGCAACTGTTGACGCGCATACTTCCTAGCCTCGAAATTAGGGTGGAACCGATTACACTTGTGAGTTAAATTGCAAAAGCTGCCTGCTTAACGCGAAACCGTTCACCGTGCAATGTGTAATGATAATGTAAATCAAGTAAGAATAGATGGATATATTCGGACTTCAATGAGAGGGAGAGACTGGTCTTGAGTTGAGAACGACGCCACGAATCGTTTTTTCGCCGTTACGCAATTGTTAATGCCGATAGGAGACAAGGTCATGTAGTAAAAATCTTCCCCCAACCTCCCCCCCCACTTTAGCCCCTCCAGGTGTACTGTTTTTATTGACGTGATATTGAAAAACAAGACACGCATCTCCGGCGGGGGGTTGTTCCGGACGGCAGTCCTCCCTTATCACTGGGACTGAATTCTTTTTTCTAAATTGTGTTTAAGCCGGAGGATCGTCGTCCGGAAGGCGATCAAAAACAAAGGGTTTCGCAAATCTGTCGATGCATGGTAGCTTATCGATGGGAGCCGTTTATAGTAAATAATGGCAGGAATGCATAGTTTTTATTCTGTATACTTTTGTAACTGTCGAGTTTTTCTAATGGCGAATCTGGATCGCGTCGGCTGCCGGGACGCCCTTCAACTCTTCGGCGACGAGGGCCGAGTCTCGTCAAGCGTGTACCCCACGCGCTGACTGGTACTTGTGCCAATCGCCGGGCAACATCGCGCTGGCCTCAGTGCTCTCGCAGCGATTGCCATGAACGCAGAATCGAACTCAAAATGTATAACAAGAAGGAATACAGAAAATCTTAAACTATATCGTCACATATAAACGCATATTTAATTCTGACTGTACGACAAATAATGTCTAAGATTCTTTCAGAATATAGTACTATTCTGGACCTGATTAAGGGGCTTCCAACGATAGTTGGGGGAACAGTGCGGCTTGGCGACTCGGTCATGCATCATGATTTGGAGTGGAACTGGGCCACTGGGATTAGATCATGCCTACTGGTACACAAGTGTTTCTGCACTGGCGAGGCGAAACTGTGTGTGGAAGTCCCTTAAGGATGTACCCTAATGTACAACTTAGTGTACGTCCAAAGCCATAGTGCCTACACAATAATTATCACACACTTCTGCAACTGTAAATACTTTACATACGTTCACGGATACACACACGTATATACACATGCGCATATATACACAGGAGGTGCGGGAGTAATGTTTATATCTATATATATATATTTCTGTATGTGTACAGACATATATATGTACGTATATGTATAGATATAAGATCCTACAAATCTCGATATACGCAGGAAGGATGGACACCTTGTAACGGTTATCACAAACTATCGATTAGTTAGTTTTTAATTATTATTATTAACATTATTATTGAGGAATTTCGCGCAGATCGCTAGTTTATAAATTTACTTATTATATATGCATATGTGTAATAAGTACATACGTTTTATAGTCAAACGAATATTGTGCAGAAAATAAATCACGCGCGAAGTCACTGACAAGTTCGCGCCTGTGTACAAAAGTGTATGAAATTTTTTAAATGACTGTGACACGCGTGACGCCCGGCTAGTAAATTTAGCGGCGTGGATAAACTTCGTAGTTCGAATTTCGATTTTGTTGCTTGTGCACCCGTCCCTCGCAGAAGGCGTGTCCGGTGGAGCGGCAAGGAAACAATAAAAAAGATTATAATTGACTTAAATATGTGGTTATTTATTCCGTTCCGTCAACAATGGATCTCAATAATTCCTATGGCTGTCGATGGCTCTTATAGCTGTATAATGCACGTTGCAATCGCGCAACATTTTTCTGCACAATATTCGACGCAATCCCCGTCTGCAACCGAGAGGATTGTCCCAGTTTCGTTTTTGTTTTCAAGTATTGGTGGAGTTTCGCTTTTTCCATATACACCGTGCAAGAAGAAGGGAAGGCGGGCGGAGCGGAATATGTGTGGGTGAGTGTGAGTGGCGGCGAATGATTTTTCAAGAAACTTAATAAGACTCGAGCAGTGATTATAATGACCAAAATAAAACATGCCTGTTCTAACAACGGAAATCACGCCGTCGATGTTGAAACAGAAATTACATCGCAGGTTTAATAGTCCGCACTTCCTGGTGAACTCGATCGAGCGCTGAAAGTTCGTCAATCACTCGAACTGACAATCGCAGTCTCTAAATTATTTCCAATGATCCTTAAGTGAAGGATCTTTTCTGATATCCTTCTCGTCACGAGGTCCTCGTGAGAAAGGATTGAATAACGAACACATACAGTCGAATCACTATTCTAATAAATCTCCTAGAGTAGTTAGATCAGTAGCGTTTTATTTTTACGGATTATAATTGTCGCTTTAATCTTATTAACTTAATTATTGTGCGCACCAAGCAGTGGCTCGTGGAGTGTTGACCCTCGAACAGTTCCTGTTACACCAGTGACGCAACTGGAATGTTTTCTACCTGAATCATTGCGACTATCTTAGGAACTAATGTTACACTTCATTTCTCCCTTCTTCTATACACACCATGTCAACCAACACACGGTAATTGCAACAGAAGAATAATTGGTCCTCCGAACGCCCGGAGGCTTCCCGGAAGGATTGCACTGTTAATTGTTAACTCGGTCCAATGATCTCGCTGCACCCGATTCTGACAGTCCATTAAGTAATATTTCTATGTCCGTACAGCCAGCTCAAACGATTCTGGTAGAAATGGACATGTAAACAAAACCGAAAAACTAACAGAATCGTTAGAGCCCGGGGTACATTGTATACGCAGTGGGATTCTCGTCAAGTGTTAAGAAGGGAATGCGAACGAATGCGAATCTTTACAGTTAAACTTTTCCAAATAAGGACATTGTGGCAAGGGAACGTTTTTTAAAAGCGCACGATTTTCACACTTTTTGGTAAATAGACTTTCAGAGACTGGTCAACCGGTATGAGTCGTGGGGGATAAATATAGTCATTTATCGCCTTGAAATCTCAGTAATGTACCTTAATCAAGATTAAGACGAGCGAGAGACTTTCTCTCGTACTTTACGGACTCGACCCGCCGACAGAACACCAATCAAAAAAGGGGTACAAAATATAATCTTATGTAACAACAGGAAATTGTGTTCCTTCGAATCTTCCACAACGCATCCACTTATTTATAATTTAAGCCAGTATTGACAATCTTGACATCATCGAATCGCCAGCACTCAATTAACCGAGTTTTTCTAACTTGCCTCAGTGAATTTTACAAAAGTTGTTAACCTATCTAGTTTGCCTTCGCAGAAATATGTTCCACGTGATCATTGGAGCAAAAAAGTAATTCGTTATGCCTTTTGAACTGACCAATAGCGGCGACCGCCGCCTGTAACCCGGCAACCTACTGCGCAAGGAACAGTTTTCCCGCCTTCGGCCTCTTATTGACTAGGTCCCTTATTCACAGCAATACTTACGTTAGGACTGAAATTTCATAATGCGTAATGTGTTTGGAGTCAGCCAGTGCTACAAAACCAAACAAAACAGAGAAGTATGAGAAAGAAAAATTCGAATTCTGTTCCATTTTGTTACTTTTTATCAAACATCTTGTTCTAGAAACCAATCTGACCGTACATACATTTTTCCTACTATTCTTAACACATTTCTGTAGTATCCAACAATTCATATTTACTTGTAATTTTTTGAATTTGACAATATTAATCCATTAGGCTACCGGACAAAACTATTAATTACCGACCAGCCGGTAAAATCCATAAATCGATATATTTTATAAATCCGCATCACCCTGTTGTATATTACATCGATATTTCCATAACAACTCAATAATTTAGTAATGTAACTTTGTTGGTAAGCATTCTTATTCTGCACCTTGTCGATAATCGGTATTACAGTTTCTTCCATCAAGCAGCTGATAATACAGAGCTCTGAGAACATTCAAGTAGCGTATATTTGGATTCATTCGGATCGCTTGAACATATAGGATTACATACATACTTGAAGCGAGCAGATACGGAACAATAAGAATCTGGATACTATCTAATCAGCGGGGGTTATCTAGATAGGTAAAACTGCAGCCATCTCTGTTGCATAAAAGGTGTGTTCCACATAAAGCGTCCGCGGCGGCCGCAACGTCCATGATCCGTTCCACATAAAACCATACGGTCGGTGCGATCCGTGTGGTCGGTCTTTGAAGCGTCATATCTACCGTCATTGTAGCTGCGTTGACTACATGACCGTCATATGACTATACCGAGCCCGCGAAGCTTATAAATAATAAGTTATAATTATTGTCTCCAAAGTAATAGGCAACCAAGTATTATACAGAATGTACTTTAAATAACTATTATAGGAGTAGTGTTGTTGTATGTATACAGCAATAAATACTATTTAATAACCAACATTATATTTTCGCGTACAAATATAACATGTGCAATTAGAAATGTGCGTAGAACTTAAATTATAACACTTCTCAAAACTTAACATAGAGCAAAGAGATGTTTTGGAAGTTTGTACAAAAAGATTTACATCAATTCCCGTGTGTAATGTTTGTTAGAAGTCTCCCATAGCTGCTATGATGTTTGACAGTGCTGTTCGGGCGTCGCTCTCCTCAAATACATTTAACACTTCCATTGCTTTTTGAGAATGGCTCTTTTGTAATTGTTTGGTTAGTTCAACACCCGGGCCTGACATAACGATATTGTACACCTTTTCATAATCTACATCATTTACAGACTGCAGACCTTTATCGATTTCCGTTAAAATCGATCGGTCGTGTTCAATGTGGAACATGATTGGAGCACAACATAAGCTAAATGGTATACTTTGATCCTTGCTAATAAATGGCCCTAAATCCAAGCAAGCCTGCCAGGCGAGTGCTAAGTGCTTTCCAAACTTGTAGCCTTGCTCTTGAATATCGCTATCATGTCCTGCTAATTTTAAAGTTCCTTCACATGATTTTCCAAGTAGTGCGCCTGCACTTAATACATTTTGTAGGGTCCACTCTTTTTCAGCATATCCAGTGCAATCTCCTAGTGGTGGTAGAGGTGGTAATGGATTATTCTGAGCATCCCTGCGTCCTATGAATTCTGCTTCTGCCAAATCTCTTATAGCGCTTGACATCAACTCTACAATCTAAATATTTACAATAAATATCCACACTTGGTGCAAGAGAATAGAGTTTAGCTCAATATACATACATCTTGGTTACGAAGATTGGCAAGTTCAGTACAAGTGTTACTTAGCAAATAATCACCACTCAACAAGGCAATTTTGTTTCCAAAGAGCATATCATTTAACTCTGTTGGCTCTGGGTACACGCCTGGTGCGATATTTACTAAACCTTTGTGAACAAGATGACTGGTACGGATCATTTCTGTAACTTCAGCTAATGCTCTTTGGCTGAAATTAATTGCAACATGAATTATTAATGACATGTATTAGACTTTGTAGCATATTAATCCTTTTGCTATGGTAGAACTGATTGTTAATGAGCCCCCAATGAACAGGGCATAGTATATAAAGCTTATTTTCTATTGCGCATAATAATGTTTACTTTACCTATGCAGTACACCTGCAGCTTTATCTTCTTCCATATCATCTACATTTAAATGGCCAGCAGCTTTTGAGATTAACAGTACAATTAACCCCCATGCCTGCATATTGTTCCGGCCATTATAGATGACACTCCTATGAATACAATTAGATGTCACATAGGTATGCTTAAAGGAAAACTGCTCTCTACTTTAGAAAATACCTACTTAGCTGTTTTGAGTAACGGATGATTGGATCCAACCAATTTTCTGAGGTGCAGTGCAACATTTGCAATTTCATCGCTAAGGAGCCACCGTAAACTCAAAAAGGACGTTGGATATCCGACGATTTTCTCCGCTTCCGAAACAGCCCTATTCCAATCTGGCTTTTGACTGCCCGCAAGTTTGGCTTCGACATTGTCACGTTCATGAACACGAATTGCATTCTGTACGGTCACGTGCACTTTTCGCCGCGTCTCGTGAATCGCGTTAAATTCACTGCCCAAAAGACAATTCACCGCTTTTTTATGTCTCAGCACAAATGAAAGGACCTTACTCGTGGACATTTTACTACTCTATGCTGCCACGGACTTCGTTTTCTCCCCGTATTAACATTGGTCACGCACACGAGCCTAACGTACATGATTGACGTTTTCAAACTTTCACTTTTGACCCTATTTTCCGAAGCGTCCATGGAATCCAACCTTCGTTAAGAAAAATTCATTTTCTTGCTATGCACGTTGGCCCCGTAAAAACAGTTTGATGACCGTTCCCATGCATCTTGGGTTATGTAATCCCATTCCCTTCATGATTCTCGGTCACATTATAAATGGAACTGTTATGGTCATGAAAAAACGATGCATAAATTAAGAATCTTAAAAGGGGCTAAAATAGAAAGCATACGGTAATGTGCGTATTATATACGCGTGCATAATATATAATCAGACAATCTTTGCACACTACCACATTCTTAAATAACTATAAAATGTGTCATGCAACAAAAGTTATTTTGTGGTGTTTTAATCTTTTTCTCTAGAATAACGAATATCGCATATTTTGGTCAAATCTTATTTTATCTATCCTTTTTCATTTATTATAAACATTTAATTACAATAAAGGTGCTACAATACTCGCATGACAGATTATCTACAGGTGTACAATATTTTACTGGGAAATTGGCAGTTCTGCGCAATCCTATAGATGAGCCGAATTGTTACGTGTTGTTTTTGCTCTCGCTCGTGCACCCTACTAACATCGGGACCGATATTTTATGTAGTGCCTCTTGTTAATACTAATTCCTAAGAGAATGTTAAGCGTTGGTTTATACCGCCGTCTTCTGCAGACTGGAAAAAATGACAAGTTGTGGAACAAATTGACGAGGCCGGGATCGGCTGCACCGCGAAGACAAATACATCCGAATAGAGGTTTTCTTTACATCTCCTCACATAATCCAGTGTTTTCAACGACAGGAATTAGGGTAAATGTTTGTTTATTCTAACCGCATTTACTTTTCGATTTGCGTAAGTCGAAGTTTATGCCCCAGAAACTCTATGACATTGATGAACATTTTACAATACAAGTCATTTACAACCTGTCAGTGAACCAAATATTAACGTCTACTTGTAGTATTATTTTGGGTTGCGAATCCCTGTGGGTGTAAATATCTTTTTCATTGCTTCTACAGATATAAACTGCGTAGCACATAATGGGTAGGACATCAAGAAAACGGCATCAGAAGAAGAAAAAACAGTCTAATCTTGTAGAAACTGATGAAGAAGTTTTGACAAACTTAAAGTCATGGATGTTAACGAATAACTGTTCATTCATTTCACATTTAGTTCCATACGAATTTGATATTACTGGTCGAGGCCTAAAAACATTGAAGCACTTGAGTGCTAATGATATATTAATCAGGATACCATTAGAAATCTTAATAACTACTAATACATTAGCCAATAGTTATATTAAACGTATATTTCTGAAAAATGAGTTTTACACAGCTCAGTGTGCATTGGCAGTTTTCCTTATATATGAAACTCATTTAGGATTTGATTCAAAATGGTATATTTACCTTGCCAGCCTTCCAAAATCCTTTACAAATACAGATTTTTGTACAGAGCGTGAAAAATATATATTACCCTCATTCATTTTGAATTATATGCATCAGTGCCATAAGATAAAAAATGATTTTACTTTCATACTAAAGTCTTTGAATAAGCTGGCTTTAAATGCACAAGATGTTTGCCCCCACTGTGGCATGCATCTTAAGGAAATTATAACATATAGCCGGTATAAGTGGGCATATTATATAGTTAATACAAGGGCTGTTTATTTAGATGTATTTCCGGATACAAACAGTTCAGTTCAAATCAAAGGACCAAATAGTATAGCGTTGGCACCATTCTTAGATTTATTCAATCATGACATCAATGCCAAAGTATCTGTATCAACTATTGACATGCATGGTCGTCAATATTACCAGCTCAAAACATTGAAGTCATTTGAAAAGTCCAGTCAAGTTTTTATCAATTATGGTGCTCATAATAGTCTCAAATTGTATGTAGATTATGGGTTTTTTATTCCAAATAATCCATTGGATGAAGTTCAGTTTGATTTGCATGATATAAAGATGTGCTTTGATATCCCAAAATTTAAATTGTTATATTTAGAATCTAATAATTTACATACCAGTATGTCATTTACAAGAGAAGGCTTAAATCACAATGCAACTTGTACCTTTTTTATTATAAATACAACTCTAGCAAAAGAAACTTGGAATAGGAAAATATATGGTTGCTCTTTGAGTCCACAAGAATTGCAAGAAGTTTACAGCAGTTCTAAACAAGTTTTGAACATGAAAAAAGAGTGTATTACAAACTTTATCCAAAAGATGGGCAGATATACCCAGCAGAGCCAGAGTTTTTCAATTGGAATAAGTCTTGTAAAGGAATTGTATTCAATACTTATTCAGTCTTTGCTGTATATGTCAAAGTGATAGATTACATATTTTTTTCACATTGGTCCTTTTGTATATTTCTAATTTGTATACTATATTTTATACATAATAAAATTATGTTATGGACATTATATATACAATAAAATTCATATGTAAATAGATGTTGTTTGTTTATAAAAACCAGCATAAATAAATATTGTAGAACTTTTTTGGTTTAATAAAAAAAACATGATAACAATAATTGTTGATCAATTAAAGTGACAGTGTTTACCAGAACTTAAATTGCATTTGCAGTGTTGCAGTGGAAACGTAATACAACGTGCACAGAAGAAGAAGAATGTCCCTCAATCGAAATCTATCATACGGCTCTTCAAACTCCCATCAGTAGTTGCTGGATTAACTGGAGGCAGATGGGGTCAACAAAAAAGAAATTGTTTTCACCCCGGTGTATCTAGTTTAAGTAGAGATGACATCAACTTTAGTGACAAAACACCAATCACAAGTTCTGATATGGTCAAAGCCATGCTTAGGTATATCTGGCCTGAAGTAAGTTAACAAAGCCCTACAAAAATGCATAGTTTTCAAAATAATAATATTATTTAAAGTTGTTTTATTATTTAGGACGATCCTGAAATAAGAAAAAGAGTAAAGCTTGCTGTGGGCTTACTAGTGGGAGCAAAAGTATTAAATGTTGGAGTTCCTTTTTTATTTAAATATGCGATAGATTCACTAAATGCGCAAGGTGTCGCCATTGGTGGAGCAGGTTTTGAGACTGCACCCGAAGTGGTAGGAACTGTGGCAACATCACTGCTTATAGGATGTATGTAAAAGTTTATTTTGCATGATCCCCATATATATTCAACTGAATAACAAGAAGGTTTGCTAATATCTCACTATTATTCCCTCTAATATAGATGGTGTTGCACGAGCTGGTGCTGCAGGTTTTAGTGAGCTGAGAAACGCAGTATTTGCAAAAGTAGCTCAACATTCTATACGAAAAATAGCCAATAATGTATTCCGTCATTTGCACAACCTTGACATGGCTTTTCACTTGTCAAGACAAACGGGGGCACTTTCAAAGGTATTTTGAAGATACAAATGCTTACATTTTTATCAAGGATACTTCATATTGTATTGGATAATTTTTATTCTATAGACTATTGACAGAGGAAGCCGTGGTATTAATTTTGTACTAACAGCAATGGTATTTAATGTAGTACCAACTGTTTTTGAGCTAGCCTTAGTTAGTACAATATTGGGTGTTAAATGCGGCGGCGAATATGCTGCTGTTGCATTGGGTTGTGTGGGTGTATACGCTGCTTTTACACTTGCTGTGACTCAATGGCGTACAAAGTTCAGGATTTATATGAATAAAGCAGAAAATGAGGCAGGAAACAAGGCAATAGATTCCCTCATTAATTATGAAACAGTAAAGGTATGTAACATAATATTTATTTCTATCATAGTAAAGTTTTTCTCGAGAAGAATATGATTCGCATGTGATACATTTTGCCCATTAGTACTTCAATAACGAAAAGTTCGAAGCCGAAAGATACGACGAATCTTTAAAAAAATATGAAGCTGCATCACTCAAAACTAGCACAAGTTTAGCGATGTTAAACTTTGGACAGAATGCTATATTCAGCGGTGCTTTGAGTTTAATAATGGTGATGGCTGCAAAAAATATAGCGAACGGTAAACTATTTTATTATCATTGCATTCTCTTACTTTGCATTCTACTTTATTCTGATGTCAAACTTTTACATAGGCACTATGACCGTTGGAGACTTAGTAATGGTCAATGCATTATTGTTCCAACTGTCTGTTCCTCTGGGGTTCTTAGGCTCTGTGTACAGAGAAGTGAGACAAGCATTTATTGATATGCAAACAATGTTCACTCTAATGACAATGGATACTCCTATAAAGGTAGTTATTGCTGTGCATTGCTGATTTACAACATATTTCTCTAAACCGTCTATATTTATAGTCAAAGGAGAATGCGGTGAAATTCAATATCACACCTGCATCTTCCAAGATTGAGTTCAAGAACATTAATTTCCAATACATCGACGGAAAACCAATTTTTAAAGATTTGAATTTGTGTATTCCAAGTGGCAAAAAGGTTGCCATTGTTGGAGGATCGGGGTGTGGGTAAGTTTTTGTCGTATAATTGTATTGTAAGTACAAGGCGATTCACTACAATGTCTACTTTCAGTAAAACAACCATAGTACGGTTACTCTACCGATTTTATGAGCCACAAAATGGAAATGTGTATGTCAACGGGCATAATATCCAAGATGTTGACTTAGAGGAGTTAAGAAAGTCGATATCAATTGTACCACAAGTGCGTAATGCGATAGGATTTATAATTTTTCTGGTAAAATTCTCAGCGCACAGAACTTTAACACATTATTGTTTTTCAGGACACAGTTCTTTTCCACGAAAGCATTTTTTATAATTTACACTACGGTAATCTACTAAAATCCCCCGAGGAAGTCTTTGAAGCTGCAAAAATGGCTAACTTGCACGATGCGATTTTGAAATGGCCTAAAGGGTACGATACTCCAGTCGGAGAACGCGGTTTGAAATTAAGTGGTGGTGAGAAACAACGAGTGGCAATCGCTCGTGCTATATTGAAGGACAGCCCTATTTTAATTTTCGACGAGGCTACATCGTCCCTTGACTCTATCACTGAACATGTTAGTTATACGTCATTCAAATATACATTTTTGTTAGAACATAACAGGAAATTTTATATTTCTTTTACATTGTGTTCACAGAATATACTTGAGGCATTACGAAGAGCAACAGTTGGACGAACCTCCATTGTGATTGCACATCGTCTATCAACCGTAATGGATTCCGATGAAATCATTGTTTTGGAGAATGGTTCCTTAGTAGAACAGGGAACACATGAATCGCTTTTAGCAAATGCAACTTCATATTATAATAAATTATGGAAGACTCAACATATGGGTATGTTGAAATCGAATCAAGAAAAGGATGAAACCAGCAGACTTCATGGCAGTAATTAAATTAATTATAAGCGACAGGTAATACAAAATGTTATAGCGACATTTAGACTATTGATTTGTAAATAGTTTATGTACATTGATGGAAGATCCTACTAAGATATCAGAATGATACAGTTTTAAGATATATAGCGTGATCTGTACAGTGCATCCAGTCTTCGTGAATCATAAGTTGTATAGAAACCTACATATTTGTACTGAAGTTGATGTAAAATGATGTAATTAAATGTAACTATAATATTCTCCAAAACAGTAATTTATACCAAGGTATTACAATAAGAAAGATAGCATAACATGTCATGGCAAAGCTGTACAGAGTAAAAGTGGAATAAATGAATAAGATTGAGCAAATAGAGAGGCTGTGATTCTTTCAGAATTAGAAAATGCATACTACCCCTAAATTAAATGTAAATTAAGTTACAATGATATAAAAATAAAAGTTTATTTGAGTTTATTCAATCAAGTTCCAAGTGATAGAAATTGATTGGCAGTATGTTTACATGGACGTTTCCCTAGCAACGCATCCAAAAACAACTATGGAGGTAGATCAGTCTTCATTGTGTCCTGAGTACACAAATTTCATACTGGAGCGAAATCATTTACAAATAAAACATGCCAGCTACATTGAATAATTTGATTTCTTAAAATGCAAGCTGAAGTGTCTTCATTGCCAGTGGTACAATTGTCCACCCAGAAAAGTTCAATTAGGTAATAGATTTAGCCAGTCAACATATGGAAACACTTCAGCACTGTCATGTAAAATCATGCACACAGAAATCCCAAAATCTTTTAATAAAATGTATCAATTTGCAGAAAAGAAAATCTTGACACAAAAAATTCACTAACACCTGTGAAATTTCGATCACCAATTAAAAGTGCAACATGTTTACCAGTCTACAAAAAGCCATTAAATCCCCTATTGGGTTTGTATTGATATTTTGCATGTATATTTTCATAATTCTCAATGCACATTTTTTAAAAAGTCTGCTGATTATCACTAGCAGTTTAAATGTTTAATACCTCAACTTTATGTCAGGAATTATTTAATTGTTGAAATACATGTTGTCATAGGTGGACCATATAGAAGTAATGCCAAACAACATTCAACTGCAGAAACAGCAAAAAAGAATGATGCTAATGTTTGTCAAAGAGTCCTATCAGCCAAAATGCTACGTCTCAAGCAGTTACAGAATCAGTTGGCCGACGCACATTATCATTTAAATGCAAGTATAAATATGAACCAAAAAAATATGTGATAGTTACAGAATAATCGGGTTGATATTTATAGGAGTTAGCTAATGAAAATAGACTATTAAAAGCATTGCAAAAGAGGCAAGATACAGCATTGAAACGTTATGAAGGAACAAATGCTGAGTTACCACGAATTATCAATACCCATCACGAGGAGTTGAGGGTACTCCAAATAAAATATAAAAAGTTAAAAGCAGTGCACAAAGAAACTTGTGATCAACTCAAGGAGCGAGAGAGTGAAATTCTGAGCTTGCAAGTGAATATCAATATGAAACTATGCCCCATGGATTGTATGTACTTAAAAGAAATGTGAAACTACATGAATTTTTATTTCCTCAGAGCCAAAACAAGCACTTATCTCAACTAAGCAAGGATCGGAATTTGCAAGAAAGAGAAAAATTACAATCGAGAGTGTCAGATCTAACATATAGAATACAACAACAGCAAGAAACAATACTGGTTTGTCAATAAATTTTTGAAATAATGAATACAAAATTATCAAGGTGTAATTCATTCTGTTTGTCATGTAGGGATTGCAGAGAAAACTGTCAGTTGAATCCAGGAGTATGAAACATCAATTACAAAGTGAAATATCAAAGCGCAAGGAAGCACAAAAAAGTTTGGAAGAAGCAACATACAAATTACACAATCTGGAAACTTTGTTAGACAATAGAGATAGGAGGCTATACTACAATGGGCCATTGCAAACTCCAAGGAAGGAAAAACGTTTTGCTTCTCAATCACTTACAAATTTAAGAGATGTTAGGTATGAAAAAGGTTCTTATTTATTACAAACAGTCATAAATCACCACATCTTACGATATACATAATTCTTTCAGTGTATTAAATATGCCCAAGTTGTCCATTGAGAATAGAAAATTGGAAAAATCTGTTAAAAAAGATAATTTGGTAATATCATCATGCTTTTAATGTTCAAGTTAGTATAAATTTGTCTAACTTCTTGATTTTTTCAGACCCTGCGAGAAATATCCGAATGTAGTGACGAAAATAGTTGCGATAAAGAAAAGTGCAATATATCGTCAACGTCAATGTTAGAAGCGTTTGAAACCGAGACGATGGCAAGTTTACAACAAGTACGAAAATATCGGCTTCAAAAATCTTTGCGATTGCAAAACAGCTGTTCAGAAATAGAAGATAGCGTTGAAAACACTGGAAAGGCATCTCCTAATGAGAATGACAGTATTACAACGAAGGATGACACGATATATTGCAATGAGAGCAATAGTTCTACCTTTGAAAAATTATACGAAAATCGCAGATTTTATCAGTTTGGTAGCACAAATTCAACACTAAAAGTGGATCCTGAGTACTCTTCAGAAGCTTCAGAAAGTGAAGACGAAAGTGGGAATTCCAAAGTGAATTTTTGTTTCGGTTCGGCGATCACATCAAGAACACTGCATGCAAGGTATAGCAACCCACAAAATCTATGATGATATATTGCAGAATTTCTTTTCAAATATACCACACGTTGTTATTATACCCTAGATTAATCAATTCGGTGGATGAAGATGAAGATGAGCATACAAAGGAAAGTGATGTCAAAGAAATAGACAAAGATATAGAGCAAATTGAAAGTGGAGTAATGGAAGAAGTTATAGGAATTGGCTTGGATGAAAGTAAATTAGAAATACCTCTTAAACTTAATTCAAATGTTGAACAGATTTTAATGACCATGAAAGATTACGAGGATAATGTGGTCTTAGGTACAGGTGATATCCTACAAAACAATACTAGTCTGCAACGTGAAGTGCAAAATGATATCATGGAAAATATCAAAACTAATTCCAAATCATTGAAAAACCCACGGGACAGTGATTCTATGCAAATGCTATTAAATGAACATGGGATTACTAATGACATTGAAACTGAACAAAATTATGAATATAAACGGCGGCCATCTGAAAGTGAAACTAAACTCTTTCTGTGTCAACAAGAACATTTTTCAACTAGCAAGGAATATGATGAAAATGAGCTTAATACAATGGTCCATGCAGTGAATGATTTAGAAATTACAGAAGATTCAAACAGACCAGAAGAGTTGAATGAAAGAGAAGATTCTACTGGATCAGACAAAAGTGGTGAAAATGTGATTACTCATGATTCACATTCATATAATGTAAATATTATAAACTGTCTAAATACGCAAGAACCCTCTGAGGAAGATGAGAGTGTTAAAGCATTGCCAAATAACATTCAATTAACAGCACAGGACAATCAATATGTTGGTTTAATCAAAGACGTTGGTACTATAAACAAAGATGATGACAAAGTGAAAACAATCAATTATGATAAAGAAAAGTTATTAGCAACTATGAGAGCAATTGATAATAATGAAAATATAGAGTTTATAAATCGAGATTATCAGAAGCCCACTGCACCAAGTAGAAAACAAATAACTGAGAATTTATATCGTGGTGTTCCAACGCACACTAAATCAAAACAAGATATTTTAAATGATATATTTTCAGCAAGTAGCTTAGAAAACAAGTCAAATAATAATTATAGTAAGCTACATTAACATATTGCTGGGATTGTTTTGCAAAACCATATTTTGTAAAGTTAATTAAAAGATAAAAATACAAAATAGTACAAAAAACATTCAAACATTATATATATATACTCGTATGTATTGACACTTCTACTGAGAGAGATCATAAAAACCGGTTTGATAGAATAAAATATTTAAGATGCAAAGTATTTATTGCAGTCAAATAAAATATAAAGTTTTGTTTGTCTTGGCTAACTCACTAACCTGCCTACGCTTGCAACTTACAAAGTTTTTCTACATATGAATTCAACAGCTCTCCATTCGTACATAACAGAGTATGTAAATAATACCCCGCAATTTCCATCAATTGTTATACTGTTGGAAAATGGCTTATGGCATTCGTTTTACTTTGATCGTTCAAACGTCTCGTATGTACAAATCATAACTATTTACTGCTATTTACCCTGCGTTCCACTTCTACTTGCTTTATGCAAGATATCATATATGTATATACATATACACATATATATAAATACATAAGGCCAGACGCAGCAATTGGTAGTACTGGCACAATACCACAACATTGCACCGATTGACAACAGAATCACAACCTGACAAACAAGGACGAAGCAATAGGAAGCAAAAAGAGACCTGTTGTTCGCAACCATTCGCAACAGTTTACAGCAGTTTACAGAAGGCGGAGGAATGCATTCATATCGCGATCGTACATGGAGTAATGACTACCAAAACAAGCCTCAAATATGCTTCTAACGCGCATAGCGGAGGTACTTATCTTTAAATATCAGCCCCACGGTATTTAATATTCTTGCAGCATGACACTTGAGTTAAATACGCGCTCGTATTTGCATCAAACTGCACCAAAGTAGAAATACCGTCTGCTTGGCGTCCTTATGGCGTCTGCTAGACTGACGCTATTTGAAGAACGAGATATTGCATTACTGGTTTAACAGAAACAAATAAGAAATAAGGTTTATCCGTGATTTCGCGCGTACTAAATAATTTAGTGAACGAGCGATATAATTTTGATATATACCGCGATATTGTTTAACAGCTTGTGTACCGTATAACTTGAGTGTCATATGTCAAAATATCGCGGAATGTCTTTTTAGAACATGAAAGTATCTCAGGAACTAATATGATTATAAATAAGTAGTGAACTGAACAAACTTGTTATTGCAATATGGAATATATACATGTACATATCAATATAGAAAACCCTACTATCTTGGAGGCATAAGTTTTAAGCTAAGACGTAATGCATCCATAACATTGAAGGTATTATGGAGAGCCATAGCCCTGCTGCCTTACTGGACATGCTTGCAGAAGTTGCATCTCAAACCTTACATTCAGAGAAGAATCATACCAATGCAATGTTTGTCTCCTCACAATATACTACAAAGTCAGATGCCGTAAAGAAGAAACCACACGAGCTGCTTTTCAATGCAGCCCAACTTTTATCCATGCCTGCGTCACAGCTTGTCAAGCAGTTTTCAATTTTTACAAGTGATGAACTTAAAAGGCAGTATTCTTATACCTGTGCTCTTGTGGTTGGATGTGGACAGAAGTATACTAGCTTTGCCAGTGAAGGGAAAGCTCGAATGTCCATTAAAGCCCATTTAGCAGAGCATTTACAGTATTTAAAAACAAACAAAGAAGCCTGTAAGTTGTTGGGAAAATAGAATTTGATATTAGATACAAATTATAAATTAGGTATCTAATCGTACTAATATGTTACAGACAATACCTTCTCTGCTAAATCAATTATTTCTAAGAACAACAAACTCAATCTACAAAGTAAGAAGAATAAATTGCTTAACTTTAAAAAGCCTCAAGAAGCAGTGAACAAAGAAAATAAAAATATAGTAGCAGCAAAGCCCGCGAGTTATCTAAGAAATATTCTTCTACAAGATGGCAGTTTTAAAGAAGTACAAAAGGACAGCAATTTTGAAAGAAGGAGCAACCTCAAGAAGCTACTTAATTCACAGAACGAAGACGCATATAAAGTGGAGCATAAAGTACTTGGAGACCACAGTTATTTTGAACGCTTAAAAGACGAATTGCCAAACATGGAGCAAGAAGTATCTAACAGCGATATTCTTGAGAGTACAACAGCAAGTGATAATGTAAGTATCTTTCTGGGACTGAAAGAATTAAGGAATGGGATGATAAATATCTTATTGCAATAAATATATTGACTTTGCAATGCAGATTGTATTCATGGTGGTTGGAGCAGACAGTGTACATACGAGGGAGTATTCTCCCTGCAATCAAGATGAATCAAAAGCTACATGTGTCAATAATGTTTTTTTATCAGGTATATATAAGATTTTGCCTTGCATGCCTGTATGACGTGGCTTCAACTCTTCTAGTACTTATTTTCATAATCAACTTCTCCACTCTTATAGAAGTACCATGGTCAGAGGAAACTGCCAGCAAATCTAACGATATAATAAGTACAAAGCCTAAAGGAAAGGCAAAGTTTATTGGTACAAGTAAAGAGGAACGAGAGATGGCACTAGCTTTTATGGATCGGATCAAAAAGAAAGGGAACCCCACCGGCAGTAATCTTGAATGCCGCATATGCAAACCACCGCGAACTTTTACAGCACCGACGACATTGGTATCACACTACCGTAGCCATGCGGGTATTAAACCTTATGAATGCCGTATATGTAGCGCAGTGTTTACAAGACGACATAGCTTAAAGTACCATATGCTAATACATCAAAACCAAACCCGATTCACTTGTGCTGATTGTGGTAAGAAATTTCGACATCCGTCTCACTTCCGCGAACATCGGCGCAGACATACTGGCGAGGCACCTTTCGGCTGTGATGATTGCGGTCAAAGGTAGTCTAAATATGATCTATTCATATTTATGTCATTGTACTTCGAATGGAAGGGGATGCTGAGTTTTCTTTTTTCTTCAGGTTCAAAACAAGAAACACATATAAGCGGCATTTGAAGACACGCCATGGAAAAGTTCTGACTACCACCGGCGAGCTTTTGCATTTGTCGGAAGAAGATTTCGAAAAAGTCAAGACAAACCGAAAAAAGAAAGTTGAGTCGAACAAGGAGCATATTCTTAATCAAGAGATAATCGTATCCCAAAAAGATCCGGGTTATAAAGGTAATGTGGATGAAGAATTAACTAGTGTTGGCAGTAATGAGAAGGGCAGTGTTAACACATGTTTCGCCACTGATAATGACAGCACAATAAATGCGACAAAAGAAAATTTTCAAACATATGAGATATGTATAGAATCTCAATCACTCAAGACTGAGACCATAGAGACTGACATGCAAGGAGATAAAACGATGTTTAATACAAATGTAAATAACATAGAGCACAGTTGCTTTGTAAAAGTAGAAGATGCTTTGCAAGAGATGGAAAATGCTTGCTACGAAGATCCGCTTGAGATAGTTCAAGTCCGAGAAACGGAAGCTCTCTCCCACGAAAAAACTGAGAAGAACCCCACGCTTGTATTCAGAACAGTGGATGAAGTAACACCATATGTACAGTATAATACTGCTATAAATAACGGAGGCGCTGATAGTATAGAAGTATGTCAAAGTAATTATGATATTTCTATGAGCGAAGTTGAGCATCACATAGAAATTGTAGAAGGCAAAGAAAAAGACTATACTGTAGTAACTGTGGGACACGAGGAAGATACTGACATGCAATACATAGAGAGTGTCCCAGAATCCCAAGAAGTACCTGTAACCATGATTTCCACAACAGAGCAACATACTGAAAACGACAGCGCAATTATTATGAAAATGAATAAGGACAATAATGAAATCAATACCACTGTTGAAAACGTTGATAGTAATCGGCTATTGACAAAACACAATGGAGCATTAATGAGTACTGCAGGAATAGCTGAACATGTTGATGTGTTACAGTTGCTTAGCAGGAGATTAAGTAATACTCCTAAGCCTAATATAGCAAACACTTTACGGAATGTGTGTAATAGTGATATGGCAAAAGGAAAGGAAGTCATAAGTCTTAGCACTCCGCCGCAACAGGTCAATATTCAAGACAAGCAACACAACAGACTGAAGGTGATGCATGCTAAAACCAAACAAATTGCATTACCACTTTGGTCGACACAAGAGATAAATATAAAGAATGTGAAGAAAATTGGAAAACAGAGTGCAATTCTATTGTTAAGTAAGGATGTGTTGAAGAATAGCATTCTCAGTATTGGTGAGAATGTCACTGCAATTTCCACGGACAAGTTGTCAATGAATTGAGTGAGTAAACAATGAAATGGTACATCAATCATACAAAAAGTATAAAAGATAATATTTTTTTTACTATTAATAATACTGGTTTGCATATGTACATACCATTGGGAGATTGGGGAGCAATATATCCAACATTCTTTATATATATGTTGAACCTCAAAAAGCAAGGAAATTATAATGCTGGTCAATTGACAGTAATGTAGATAGATACATATTTTGGATACCAGAAATGCACAGTATTAGTGTTAGTTTGATCTAAATTACAAAAAAAAAAAATTATTGAATGGTTCAAAGCAATAGGGTGTAAGTGCATATTGGATCACTTATACCCCTTTGCTCTTGACCTGTTGAATTAAAAACAGGAAGCATCTATGTTACTTTGTTATGATATAGTTTCCTCTAAATTTGTCTCACTTATTGTTGAAAAGTATGTATCTGAATGTGCAGGAAATCTCACGATACATACGCTATTTATTTGCCGATGCTATCAATTCTATGTGTTTGAAAAGTTCAAAGATATCTTGTTTCGTGTACTAACGGTTTGACTAAATAATCTAGAAACCCAGAGAACAATATAGAATATCACCCATGAGATTTGGCACTGTCTTTACTTAAAAACACCACTAGTATCGATGGTTACTATTTCTAGAGCCTAAATGCCTATGCGCCAAGTAACACTGAGCATAAATACAATTTTCATATATAAAATATGTTTACATTTTAAAGCAATGTGAAAAGCAATCACAATGGCAATAGGAAATAGTCATGTATACTCCAAAACATAATAATCCAATTGTTTAATAAGCGTAAATTTCAGTATGAGTTCAACGCATACCTTTGTTTGTTAAAAACAAGTATTCGTATGTAATCCCAGTATGATATTAAGAACCTAAATTCGGGCTCATGATATGCATTTACGATTATGATCCATTTATCGTTAAATATAACGTGCCTTAACTTTACTCGTTGTTAGTACAATACACATGCATTAATGTCAATTCTCTACTGAAATACTTGCATAAGGATTTTCTATCCAAAATTTTTATTTATATAAAATATGTAACGATTATAACGAATCATAACTTTAATTACATATTGTATTTTTATACCCATTTTGTACTTATATTAATAAAATTTTGGAAGAAATGCAATGATTTTGATTGGATCCACACTGAGGGTAGTAATTGTAAGTTTATTACAACAAGAATGTTCAAAATACATGTTTAAATTCATTTGAATATCTTTGACATTCCCAATCTTTTATGTCTATTGAAACTTGGCAACAGCAATACAAAATGAAAAGTAACACGCTGAGAGTTCCCCAGGATTCTGTAAAAAAATCGAATATTGTGATATTTGCTAATGTCGTCAAAGATAACTACTATTAGCACAAATTTTTTATACCGTGTAACATTCGCTGTACGAATATATCTCCAATTTCACGTCCAGCAAAGAAATAGAAATTCGATACCGCTGACATTGCTAGAAGTGGGCTTGCAAGCGCACAAGTGAATCGCCTCGCATTTCGCGGTGTTAAATATTCTTTTCGTAATCTATTGTATATTTTGCTTTCTTTGATTAACTTCGCGGAACCTTCAATAGTGAGACCCAAAAAGTTGAAGAAAGCCCAAATTAAAATGTTAACTTGAAGGCCGTGCCACAAAAAAATGAATGTAAAACATAAAAAGGAGGCAAACAATTTATTAAAGCCTCTTGCTTGGACTGGGGCATAGATATACCTGGAAAGTAGGCGGTATATTTGTGTTGAGTATATATTATATTCAAGAAGTATATATATAAATATAAATTTTTACCGAACAAGGAATAGATATAGGCCTCGATCAAAATATTTCCACATCTCCGAGTATAAGTGAATCCGACCAATGCACTTTGGTTGCGGGGGTGCTTTAATATCATCTATTGTGCATAAACTGCTGTTGATACCATATATAACAACGTATTTATTTAAGAAGAACTGTCCCATGCAATATCCTAAACCGTATAGTGCCCATGGATTCAGGTCCTGCACTAGCTACAGTACAAAACACTTAATAAAAATTTTAATCCAACATTGTTTTAGATAAACTGTCTAGGTTTACCTTAGGATGGTATTGTACTACATTAGCATATATAAAATGCAAGGACAGTTCAGTAAAGTATATCCAAAAAATGTATCTTGAGAGATTTATAGCAAACTGTGCAAATCTTTTTGAATCCCAAGCACGAAATTGGGAATCAATCTAGAAAAGGTAAATTAATTACTCAAAACTGAGCAAGATTTGTTAATAACAAATAATCTTGTATACATACTGAACTTTCAAAGTCTTTGTATATGATGAGTGGTCCTAATGTTAATGTTGGTAAATATAAGCAGTATGTTAATTTATTCAACACATCTGTTGCTAATCTTTGAGCAGCATCATCATTACTGTCCTTTCCACACAAAGTGATAGCATCTATATCATAACTAATACTGCGAAGGAAGACCCAGCAGGATGTGAGAATGAAGAGATAATGCTGTTCATCATTATATTTCATAGTTTCTTGGAAAATCCCTTCAGGCGTCTTTAAAAAGTTAATCAGCAGCAAAAACAATAAATGAATGCTCCATACCCATGCTGCACTTCTCATTATTGTTGCTAGATATAGCACTAGTATTTGTAGAAGTATGCATAGTGTACCCAATGAACCGACAATGTGGCATAGAAAAAGAACTGGTACAAATATGTACCATACGCATAGCAGCTGCAAACATTTATAGACAAATTATTGATTATTTTCCTTGACAAGAAAGGAAAATACAGATACATAGAGAATGTGAATACTCCACCGTTCTGTATGAAGTAATTTTAATTAAATTACTAATAACATGGTGTAATATAAGCCATGGTGTTAATTTCCAGAGGTATGGAATCCATATAGCCCATTCCTGATCAGAATTATCTTTTTTTCTATTTATCCAGAACCAGCCTGAATCAAAATCAGAGTATCGATCGTCATAATTACGAAAATCTGTGGAAAGGATATCACTGCTATTTTGGGTTGTTATATTTATACATATATTTTATGAAAATGATATGATGTGTCGTTACAGGAACTTATCAACGAGAAGTTATAAATGGAGTAAAATACTGCAGTGGTCCAAATCAGAAAATAAATCCCACTTTCACATTTCGATAAACCGGGCGACATTCTTTATCTAAGTGTACTTTTTTTGTCATAACATCATGTGTTCGGTCTCTTTCCAAAGCGGTAAATCCTACAAAGATTAAGCATAACATATACATTGCCGGTCTTTATCTTGCCGTAACTCGAGAATTTTTGAATGAACGTTATGCGTGGTATGCAGATTGCCATCGCCGCATTCCGGGTTTTAAAACACTGACTAATCACAATATTTGTTGAGTCAATTTTAATCGATGGACGTAACATGATTGATGGAAGGGGTGACGATCGTACATCGTAGTGGCAAGTGGTAACGGCCTTTAAGCTGCTTTTGTTTCAAGTTCGGAACAGGGCACAGTGGTGCAGTAATCAGAGTGCATAGACAGCCGATCCGGGAAGTTTAAAACAGAGAAGTGTTTAGATTACACGGATTACCCATATATCCTCTATATTAATCGGCAGTGGCATACAGGATATGATTTAAGTAAGTTTCACTTTTGCTACTTCCTACGTTATTCTCTGTCTTTTATTAGATTCCTTTCTTATTTTGCATTATGTCCAAATGTACGTGTCTTGCTGCTAAAAAGTCTTCAGGTTTTTTTAATGCGACGGGCAAAATATCGGAATCATAAACGACTTGAATTTTAATTTTTGAGAACACTCCCGTAATACATTTCGTGTTCTTGTAAGGGAGTATCCCTTATTAATAAAAGCTGGATACTGGACAAGGTCAGACCCCTCTCGTCATTGCATTCCTTTTGGTTGGGTCCGTTTTTTTGATAGCCTCAAACTTTCCGAAAAGTATCTTTCTAGAATATAGTTTGGTAGTCGATTTCAAGGTCATATTCCATCAGTTCATTTACCGCGTGTTAACCGGCTAATCTCAATTTGAAGAAAATTCAGCACTCGACACAGTCCAAAAATTGAAATAGCACAGCTACATGTGATTCTGATCAAGGTCAAACTCAGTTTTCGCCCTCTGTGACGCGGATACAAACTAATAAACAAAAACTTGACCTATGCTGATCGGATGTGGGTACGCTTTTATCTCAGCTTATCTGTGGGCTTTTATGTCTGTGATAATTGAATAGTGCTACCAATAGTATGATAGAAAGTGCACACGTGTGACTAAGTATTAGATGTTCAAATATAAACACAAATAATCAATGCTACATATATATAGTAAATGTATGTATATATAATACATGTGTATTTTAATCAACAATATTTTATATGAAATGGAAAATCAAACGAGTACATGAATACGTTTTCAAAAAATGACCACTCAATATTTAAGTACAACACAAGTTAGATGTTAAGATAGAGTATAATTGGACAATGATCGCTGCCAAAGATTTTGTCTCTTATGACATTATCACACACTTTGTCCTTAATCTTCTCTGATACTATGAAGTAGTCCAATCGCCTATGAAACATTTGACATGGTAATTGTTATACACAATTATTATAGAATAAATATTCATTATTCTATAACTCACCATCCAATATTTTTGCTTCGAGCATTTGCAAAATATGACCAAAATGTATAGGCTCCAGTTTTATCTGGATAAAGTAATCTAAATGTGTCTACATATCCAGCAGCTAGGAAATCTGTCATTCCTTCCCTTTCCTCTTTGGTAAAGCCCGCATTTTTCGTATTAGTTTTTGGATTTGTAAGATCTGTACAAAAAAGAGTTGGGGAGATAGTACTATAACAAAGCTTAACATTGAAGTGTTAAGAGTAAATCACCTATTTCTTCATGAGCCACATTCATATCACCACATATAATTACTGGCTTCTTTTTGTTCAAATCTTCAACATGTGCTTTGAAAGCATCGTTCCATTTCAATCTTTTTGGAAGGGTCACCAACTTTTGACCAGCATTAGGAACGTCTGGTGGACAAATTAGTAATTTATATTTCTATATAAAATCATCAATTTGGGCATGAGAATACGTACAAACATTGAGGAAAAAGAAATTAGGGTATTCTGCTGTTATCAGCCTGCCTTCATGATCAAACTCTGAATCACTTAAGCCATAGCTCACATTAAGCGGCTTTTCCTTTGAGTACAATGCCATTCCACAATACCCTGGTTTCTTGCCTATGTGGAGATAAGCCAAGATTAGAAAACATTAACATCTACAAGAAAACACAACTGAACCCTAACTGCTCACTGTCAAGGAAATAATGGTGAAATCCTTTCACTTTGACTTCATCTGGTAATTTTTCCTTGTCACATTTGGTTTCTTGTAATGCAAATATATCTGCATCTTCTTTAAGTATATAATCAAGACCATTTTTCTGTACAAAAAGGATGATAGTGTGAAAACTGTTCTTTCTATGGAACAAGATAAACAATACAATGTATTCTTACTTTAATGACTGCCCTTATGCCAGACACATTCCAAGAAGAAATCTTTAAATTATACTTCTTGCCCTCTGCGTTTACTTTTTGGCAATCATAATCTATATCGTCAAGATCGCTTTCCGTTTGATTCATGGGTTTCTTGGGCTCAACTTTTGCCCGCTTTGATTTAGGCTCCTCCACATCTTCTTTTGCTGTGCGTTTGACACGTTTTTGTGGTTCGGGAACAAGGGTTGTTTGCTTCTTCTTGTTCGGCTTTTCTTTTTCATTATCAACCTAACTCCCCATAATGGAAACCAGTAAGTTGTTGCAAAGTTGGAATTTACAGTGAAGGAATATTAATGCAAAATGATGTGTTATTTGAGAAAAGCTTTTATTTCCACACTTCTGTCATTAAAGTGACAATATCTGAATGCGATTGCATCTGAATAAAATAATTCGTAAATATCCTCCATTTCCAAAAATGATTATATATGCTAACCTTCGAAGCTCTACTCCGTTTTGGCGGCATATTGACCTGTCTAATTAAAAACTGGGAAAGGAGAATACTTTCCCGCACCTTATGAGGGTAAAAAGCCAAGAATTATTACGACTTGTATCCCCTCATCTGTGATTACGCAGTATTTAATACACGCACGGTCTGATTAAAAGATTAATCTACACTCGTCACGTACTTGCGTTGCCAGCGCAGTGTTCTTGCCTGTTTGAATGCTGCGCTGAACCATCCACTTCCAGTTTTCCGGTAGTGCACGGCCAATGAGCTTCGAGGTAGGAAAGTGTATATATGTAGACGTATACACCGTCCAATGCGTATAGCGTGCAATATGTTTGTGGTTAATTAAGTTCATATGAACGCGTATTGTTGCTGAATAAAGTGATGGATGAGATGCTGGATGGGACAAACTGCGCCATAAACGAAGCGCCATTTTTGTTTAAGAATAACTACATACTAGCACTCGATCACGTATGAATTTCCAAGCTTGCAAATATTTGCTGCACTCAGTTTGTTATCGCCTGGATTAGTCTGCATCGCGACATTCCAATCGTATTTCAGTGAAAGGACAAAAAATATTGTACGATATGAATTACACAGGATTGTTCAGTAAGAAAACGGTTTTCGTCAGGCCATATCTTCCAACTGGCGAACAAGTTTTTGAAGATCTCTGCAATAGCACAGACGATGATGTAGCTTTTAAAATATTAACCAAAGGTGAACAATTACATATAACTTTCACCGTTTTAATGTAGTTTATAATTACGATAAATGCATAAATAGATATTATACATACAAAATAGAGTAATAAGTGTTGATTTTTAGTTTGTCATATTTCAAAGTAACTGGGGAAATTTCAGATGACATCTGTCAGGGAAGTGAAGTTAGCACAAATAATACTAACACTTACCACAGACTAAAGTCTTATTTAAAGACAAGAGAACAATTAAAAAATCTGTCTAGCGCATTGTCAGAAAGCGAGCACTGTTTAAGAGAAGACAAAAGTGAAATGGAAGATTTGGCAAAGAACTTGCGTCAACAAGCGCAAGAGGCACTATGTACATAACTTTAGTGCTTAGGATAAATAAATATGTTATTACAATTTGAATAAATAACTACTACAAGATATCTTAAAAGTCTTTTGTATAATTCAGTAAAAGAGTAAACAGTAACATAAAATATTGTAATTATTGAATATTAAAATGAATGTAATATTTACAAAAATCCATAACAATCTAATTGTGCTCACATTGGATATGTCTTAGAGTTTCTTTAAATTACAGCATTACAATCACATTTGTGTAGAACACTCATCAATGAAGGCACTTTAAAAGCTTATTGTACTATGTTTGTATGGAATCATGTCTATGACTATGTCCCATCCGTTACCATTGTTCGCACTTCTATCCATGTTTTCTGTATCTGTATTGTTGCATGGTAATTAAACTGTTAACAAAAACTAATAACAACTATTATCAATCATGCTATTAGTTTGGGACACTGGATGTAATATCATACCGAACTACTGGATCGTTAAGATATGCACACCATGTTAAACCAGGTGGATATCCTGAAAAAATCATGCATTCAATTTAATAAGTTGTCATGGTTTGTATACACACGCAAAGGAGGGAAATCATTATAAGTAAATATTGATAAATTCAAAAAGTTGTTAATCATAATGATGGAAACATACTTTGAATGTTTCATATAACAAGTCCAAGAGATACTTAACATGTTTACAAGTTTAAAAAATGTGGACGAAGCGAAACACCCAGACGCTTTGTCTTCTGTCCAGCTGCATGCAAGAAATTTTATGAATTAGTTTTTAGTTAGTCACATGTATTGATTGTGCTATAAAAGCATAAAGTATGTGCTCGTGCAGTGGCTGTTTTTCATGTCAAGTGAAATTAGAGCTGGGCACTTCTCACGAGTGCTATTCCTACATTGATATTTATTTCCTTAACAGCAATATAGAAATGTTTGACATTGCATGCATTACAAAAGTAGAACAAGTTTTTCAATGTACAACTTTATTATAGATACATATATCTTTGTAAACATAATATAAAAGTATATTATACATTAGATATATTCTTATACAATATTTCAACTTTTCTCATTAGGACGGAATTCAGTGATATATATGTTTGATATTCTTAAAGATTTAGAATCCTAAAGCCAGCAACTACAATATATTTTTAGTGTACTTGATTCTAGTTGCTGCGTGAATGACGGGAAACCCTATGATTAGTGCAAACGCTTGCAGATGCTTGCGGATTGTTTCGCAATTCGGGTGCTAGTATTTACCAAATTAAACACTTTTTGCCCCATTTGTGGCAAATCTATATTGCCGCAAATTATGTATCATGATTGTTTTGCTAAAGCGATCCTGAGTTTCGACAATCTATTTGCATGAAAATATAATGAAAATATAATGTAATTAATAATCTACGTTATTGAATAATGCTAAAGTAATTGGGAAAGTACATTCCTTAAGTCATTATAGTATTTATTGCCACATTGAACTGCGAATAGCAATGGAATGATATTATTCGCTTTTAGTTTCCTTTATGTTTCAATAGTATTGACAATCTACTATTCTTGTATTCTCAATGAATTTTTTAATGTAACATGCCATTGTACCTTGGAAAATTGTGAACCAGTGTTATTTTATTAGTAGAAAATTAATTTTTATAGATAGATTTATGGAAATTGCAATCTATCCAGAATTGATTACTTAAGAAATGACAATATGCTGCCAATTAATACAATTCATATGTAATATGAATAAACGAGTGAAACTATCGAGAATAAAAAATACTTTCTCAATTTTCATAAAATTATGCATTTGATATTGCAAAAGTGATATCGACACATGCAGTTTAATCTTTCATTGAATAGAACAAATACTTGGGACCAAATCAAAACTAGTTTTGTATAGGTAGTGAAAGAGGTAAGCCAATCGCGAGCTGAAGATTACACATACAACACAAAAAATGTATGACGTCTATGCTGAAGCGTCAATTCTTAAGGCGTGTACGTGCGTTAAAAAGCAACCATATTAGGAACGTGTAGTGAAACAGTAACAATATCATAAATTGTTACCCCTGTGATAACCATCGTGAAAGTCAGCCAATTTTTGGAGGCTACTTGCCATTAAAGTTGGGCATTACAAAAAACTTGGATAATAACAACTTGCCTCTAGGCTTGTACTTGAGATGATCCTCAATGAATTGACAGGGACAACGGGCGGAGACACAATGTCGTGGTGGCACAGATAAGCCCACGATGTCTCTACTACGTTCCTGAGAGTCTATAACCAGATCAAGTCTCCGGCGCACAAAGTGATGTGCCCAACGAGAAGCATACCTCAGCAACAGCAACTCCGCCCGTTCCTGCCAACACATACCATCATCATTCAGTATCTAAACCCACTCTAATTAAAGAAGATCAGGTCCATGGTTGTCAAGCAACAAACCCATCTGTGAATGGAACTTTTGAAGTATACGTTTGTTTAGTATATCTTGAAGGCACTAGTTTCAAGTCTTTTCTATACACCTATTTTGTATAGTTTCTATATAACAGATATGTCAGCAATTAAGTACTCAGCATTTCATCACAGATAAGTTTCGTGTGAATTGTCACATATTTAAGTACATTTGTTATCTGGCCCTAACATTTGGAAATCATTCAATATTTCGCAAGAACAATGGCTTCATGTGCGACTACATTCTTGATAAGAAACAGCGAAATAACAATTTATCCTACATATAATTAACGTGTTATCTATAATAATAGTAAACTCTTGCATCATTTAACAGAATACGTGTATATACATGCAAACTTCCTATATTGTCCACCGTAGGAGTGCACTATATTGGTCCTGGTTTCCCTATTTATCCTAAATTCATTAATTCAGGTGCTGAATATTAAACATAACGGTGGAGAACAAGTATGCCTATTTTTATAAAAATAGCACGCGATTATACTAGGCCTATATGTACAAATTATGTTAGTTCCTCCATAGTTAAAAAGACTTAGTGTTCCGAAAACGGCTACTTTAGTTGTGTATAAGCCTATGGAAGCATAAACATTTTGATTTCAACTAGTGTCCAAAAACAATAGCAATATAAAGGATAAAAACAAAATAGAGCGTCGAATGCCTTAGGACATAAAAGTTAAATTCTCGAAAAATATTCTAATCTGTGGGAAATATGTTTTAAATTCCCCTGTCTCTAAGAAAACTACTCCAACTAGGACAAAAATCTCTGCCCTGAATACGTGGCTTATTACGCAACCATTCTTCGATATATTGACACGGGCATAAAGCAGATGCCAAATGTCGCGGTGACGAAGGATTTCCACCCTCTTCGTCAACAGTCCAATCCAAACGTCGGCGTAAATAGTCCTTTGCCCAACGTTGCACATAACGGCAGAGTACTTGCTCACTTTTACCCTAATCATTTTATATACTTTACAAACATGAACAAAAAGACATGCAAGGAACTCAAACAAAACACATATTCATAACAATATACAAGAGGAAATGGTGTCAAAAGTATTGAAGCCATTCAAAGAGAAATGTATAAGCTTGGTCAAAGTCAATTACCTCCTTACGAGAAATCCTTGTGGTTGTACTACCCTGTATCACAATATCTGTATCATCAATATCCATTCGTTGCTGCAATTCTCTTTTACGGTTCTTATTAGAGTTGGTATCACCGCCGATTATACGACCGTCTCGTTCTTCACGTTCTATTACCTCTTGTAACTTTTTCTGCAACAGAAATTTCATTATTTAACTGTATATGATATTAGTAAGTGATTAATTTAAGGTATCAGAAACTTACGATGCAGTCTGTAGTATCAAAGTATATAAAACACAAATTAACTTTGTGACAAGAAATCTTTCCCCTGTCATCTAATCCGAGTAATATCTTGTGTCTTAATAAATGCTTGTTAACTTGAGCCATACATTTCTCAAGATTATGATTCAACTTTATCTTCACAAACATGCACAAAAATATTGCTGCAGCATTCAGGATTAGCCACATAATACCAAGTCCAAATAAAGTTAAACCAGTCACTCCAGAAAATAGTAATCCAAGCAGGACTACAAAAGCAGTGAATATCCATAGGACAAGTATCCTTTTATAGCAAATGTTGTACATATTAAATCGGACATCGTTGACAAGTAATTCCATTATGTGCACATAATCTTCCACTGTCAACTGTGAAAGAAAAATATTACATTTAATCATTTTAAATTGTTGCAACTTGTTAATGATGTTCTTTCTTATAAGCAAATCTAATGGCAAGGCAACAAACTAGCGTGTATATACATGTGATAATTCATTACCGTTAATCCTTGTGCCATTAACTCCTCTGGCACGAGTTCTGGTCGAAATTTTGCTGGAGTAATCCAAGGCCACCTTGTGTTCACTGGTAAAAGAGTAACTATGGTATCTCCATTGGCGAAACCTTGTCTGATGTTCCCAATGGGTGTACTTATAACAGTAGTCCCTGTACTTCTACCATTCGATACTTCTCTGAGGTCAATTGTTTTTAAAGATGCACTTTTGGGATCAGGCAGTCTTACATCTGATGGTACGTTAAGCTCTAGGCTATCAGATGTCATTGAACGATTTAAACTTGATCTATCTAAATTAATCTGGACGGATTCAGTTGCGATCACAGCACCCTTATACTCATTAGTTTTTTTGTTATTATCATCTGGCTTCTCAACAGCTTTCATCACTTTCTCAACATTTACTGTAATGGACTCAGGTTTTATTACAGCAGGAGTGTTTATTTTCTCCCCTTCCATAGTAATCTTCTCGGAAGCAGGTGCATCCTCTTCAAATTGAACCCAGTTCTTTGGCTTTGAAGGTACGCCGGAGGAATTACTTGGTGAAACATGATCAATGGTATCTTGGGAATTCATTTTCGCTATAATGTTCAAAGAATAAAGTTTAATAGAATTTGTGATTGTGAAGAACTGGAGAAAATCGAGTGATTTTGACGCGATTTCCTTAGAATACCTGCTTCAATATATCATTCATAGATGCGCATTACTTATGAATTGATCGTTCTGTTTGTACTACTACAGGTTGTTCGTACACATCGAAAAACAGAACGAAAAAAAACTGGGAGTGCCCGTGCATAAATACACATACAAGGGAATGTATTGCAGGCGTATTCGAATGCGTAGGACTACACACTTCACAAATTTATAAAGGCCGATCGTCACATTTTCCAAAGTTTATTTGATTAGCTTTAATATTGACGTCCTTTCCGAGGCTTGAACGGGAATTCCATAACTCTCGACAGTAACAGCTTTCGATTGTGCTTGTGCGTGAATGAGTCTAACGTGTCGGTAGAAATACGCGCTGCCGAGAGTACTCGGTTCAATGAGTATATCGGAATTGCGATATTGCGCACGGAAATCTGCCAAAGACTTCACGTACCTGCTGTGATTTGACTTGTCTCATATCCAAGAAGTGAAAAGGTGCGTAATGCACGAAATCAAGGTGTGCAGCATGGAATTGGAGAGGGAGTAAAGGTGGGGCAAAGGGATGAAGGAACGACACCGCGCGACAATATAGATTTGTTTGCCCAATAACTTACGAGGAACTTCTTAATTTCTGAGATATTATTACACTTACAGTCTTCTCTCAATGCCCCTGCCCTGTATTAATTTAGAATAAGAAATATTTATTATATAATTTTTTGAAGCAGAGTCCTTTAAACGAAACATCGTAAAAATAAAATGCATTTCGTCAGTTTATCTGAGTTTAACGATACATACAGAACTGGTTTGAAGGGAACATAAAATGCGCTTTGCAAGTATCAGACATCGAAAATAACAATTTTGATTCTTTCTTTGGAAGATTTTAACATTCATTGCAATAATACGTTTATTGTTACAAGTGGTAAATCCAGCTGCGAAGCTCCCAGCACCAGCTCCCACCTGCATGAACGGCAATTTGTAGCTGTGTGAATTTACATACATGCATATGGATCCATTTTCTATACATATACGAATAGTATCACATACCTACACTACGTAGGAATGAATTGGAACGCAGCACAGAATGTCTTTTCTAACGTATTGCCGGATTATACGATGTGGAGTATCAAAATATGGAAAGCTATGTAGACAGTATAACTACAATAATGCAGCAACTTATCAATTACAATCGCGAAATACATCAATGGCTTTTATTCCCAAAGAACCTTTTCCAAAGATTAACGTTTCCACTCACAGTCACAAACATTACAAACAAAGAAATTTGAGACTTTTTATGATTTCAAGCGGTTTATTTTTTGGATTATTTGACTTTTGGAAACCGAAAGATGAAGAAGAGACTCCAGAATTGATAATGACACTAAAACGGTCAATTTTGCTAATTCAGGTTAAGTATTTTGGAAGTATTCATGTATGGAAAAATGTATGAATTACTACTTTGATGATAATCCAACATTTTCGAATACACTTTACATCTACTTGAATTGTGCGTATAAACTTGCAGCAATATTTCTCCTTTCCCTTTGTAGAGGGGGGAATATAAAAAAGCAGAGCAAATGTTGCATGTTGCTTTAAATCAAGCACAGCTCCTCCAGAGCTATGAGGGAATAACATACGCGTATGATCTTATGGCAAATCTCGCATTTGATACAAAAGAGTACAAGAAAGCAGAAGATCTTTTTGTGTCTGTGCTACAACGGCTGATATCTACTGGTACTCCCCAAAATGATCTCAAAGTCATTCACATTAGTCTAAAGATGGCAAAATTATTTGAAGAAACAAATGCTATCGAGTAAGAATGGCTAGCTTTGACTTTGGGTCATTGCTTGCACAAACAAATTTTAACAGACTTAATATTGTAGAAAAGCAGAGCAAGGATTTCAATTTTGTTTGAATGAATTACAAAGCCACTTATCTAAAGACAGTGAAAATGAAGATGCTTTGGCATTGTTAGGAATGACACTGGATTGGTATGCTCATATGTTATTTTCACAATCAAAATATGCAGAGGCGCAGAAACATCTGCAAGAAGCTTATGATATATGCACCAAATTAAATGGGGAGGTACACGCACAGAGTGTCATCCTTTTAAATGATTTGGGTACTCTTTGTTATATGATGGGTCAATATGAGATTGCTCTTGAACATTTATTGCATGCTGCAAAACTGGGTAATATATCATTTACACACTAATAACACTAATAATAAATGATTTGCAATAGCAACTTCTGGAAAATGACATTTTTATTTCAGGAAAAAGATTGGATGATATGATAGAATATGGATCAATATATGTTAATTTAGGAAATGTGTTTTTAAAGAAGGGTATGATTGAAGAAGCCACAAAGGCTTGTGAAAGAGGCAGAAATATAGGAAAATCTAGGGAAGATGGAACAACAGTATCTGAAGCTAAAAAATGTCTGCACGAGATAGAGAAGTATTTAACAGTACAAAAGGAGAAACAAAAGGAGACAGGACTCAATATTTGATTGATTATCAAATGTATATTACTTAGCATTCGATATAGTACGAAAATTGTAAATAATAAACTTACATGTCTGTTTTACTGAAATGTTTGGCTTCTCTATTTTAGGAAATTATTGCGTTTTTATAGTACGTAAGTTTATAATTCATATTAACGGCACTTCATGGTTCAGGCCTTTGAAGTACAACAATATTACATAAAGCAGAAATGACAATAGCATCACTATGAAATAAATTTCCCATACCTGCTATGTAAAAAAGATACATTTTTCAATTGCATTTACAGTAGTTATATACAATACTTTGTCTGATGAACATTTGTACAAAATTAAGTAATACAATATAGAAAATATATCCCTTTATCCTATAAATTAATTTGTATGATAATGTATTGTCTAAAACTGATCAAACGATCTGTACAAGTAAAAAGTATAATATCATCCACGTTTATCATTTACAATCTGGAAGAAAATTAGTCTCAAACCAATAGTACTTCTATGATCTTTGTCAGTTACACAACGATTAAGTACAATCGTACATTAGCTTTCCATTATAACATGAACAAACTCTAGAGATTTAGCACTGGTACTTTCAACCCTATTTTCCTTCTATATACTTAAAAGCATTATCTGTTTTTCACTGGCATTCATGTTGTATGGAAAGTAAAATTATCAGTATCTGTTATCATAGAACACAATTATTGGTTTGCAGATTTACAAAGTTCAAGCTAAATCATAGCAATAATTACCAAGCTCTATTCCTTCAGTATAATGTATTGGTAAAATGTCGTACAGAAAATTCTCTACTCGTATTTTGCTATAATTACCATCATGCCTACTCCTACAACAAGAGCAATGATTTCTTTTACTGACTGCCAAAACTTAGTGTCAGTTAAAAGTTCGGGTATAATCGAGACTGTTGCAATGTAAATGAACCCTCCCGCTGTGAATGGAAGAATCCACATTGTGGCAAAATCTCCTGCAAAAGTAATGTTACAATTAATTACAATTTGCACACAAGTTATACTTACAGTTCTATTGTTAAAATGTATTACCCATTCCTTCTGCTATAAAAGATACATATGTGCCAAGTAGAGCCCCCAGAGCAGTTGATAGTTGCAATAACATTGCCTATTACAAAATTCGATATTATATTAAATATTTTGAAACACAAGTATTTAACATAATTATAACGACTAATACCTTTCTTGCACTATAGCCACTTTGAATTAAAATAGCATAGTCTCCTATCTCATGAGGTATTTCATGACAGAAAATAGTAAATGTAGTAATATATCCGATGTTGTCACCAGCTATGTAACTGGCACCAATAGCTAAACCATCGGTAAAATTATGTAGGAAATCTGCTGCCAAATTCATATAGCCAGTGATTTTGATCTCATTCTGATGTTTCTCCGCAAGTGCTGTTTTAGAATCGCTTGTACTCTTCTTTTGTTGTTTACTATCCTTTTTCTTTTTATCATCTGTTGTACTCAATGCATGAGAATGTGTGTGACCATGATCAGACTTAATAATTCGCACCAGTTTTTCAACCATTAAGAATACAACAATGCCTAACAATATACATATGCCAACAGACATATTATGTGAATGACCCTCTTCTGAATGGCTCTCCGAATGGGAATGAGAGTCGGATGCCGAGTCTGAATGCTCGTGAGATCCATGTGAGTGAGGAACAAGAGCATGTGGTATTAAATGAAGAAATGCATCGCCCAACAAGCCACCGGAGGCAAAACTTAAAAGGATCTTCAATTGTGGTTCCCGTTCCTTGGAATTGTCGATTGGCAATAGAAAGAGAATAAAGAAGGGTGCAGCTGATATGAATAATGTTGATCCAAGTGCTGTTAGAACTGTATTATAGTAAGATCGTTCCGGTAATATCGATTCTTCATTATGCACATGCCCGTCTCCGGCTTCGTGTTTATGTTTAATATGCTGGTGATCATGGTTATGAGAATGTTCGTTCGGTGAATGGATCTGTTGAGCCTCCTTGGAATACTTGAAGCTGGGTGGTTCCTCGTGTCCGTGGCTATGTCCTTGACACAGTCCAGGTAGATTCAATATAATAAGTAGGAAAAACGATGCAAATAGGATTCTCGAAATCCATTTGTGTATCCGGCTTCCTTGGTTCTCCTCTAGTGTCCGGCTCATTTTTAACCGATTATGAGGTCTGATTAAACCTTGGTTGATTTATGTATTCCGGTAGCAGCTGTGCACTCCATATATAAGAACTTTCGCGCTTTACTGTGATAGGTACGATAATAATTTGAACCGAGTTGAACGAAACATACAGCCACGTCACAGAATACCTTTTCAGTTTCGTTGCTTTTGTAGGCAAGCGCGAAAGGCAAGAGCGATTGCCGCGCCGATGCGCCGACTCAATAAACCTTTGAAAAGATCATATACATTTTTTCCGTTCATATCTTATAATGTTATTAATATGCGATTACCGTATCGAACGTCAGCATTTTTAACACCATGTTTCCATCCAGCAGCTACAAAATCGTCATATGAAGTTTTCCATATTCCGCGGTATTTCCACTCGCGTGCAGACCAGAAGCATAAAGGGTGAAGCCGGCTGCAGCTGCAACTGCAGTTGCACTGCAGCGCCCCCGCAACTAGCTGTCCGTTTAAAATTCAAACCAGCAGCGCACTGTAAAAAGGTTACACACCGGTTACACAGATCTCTCGAATTTACTGACAAATTTTGGTGCAAGCGATATGTGAATCCATCAAGGTTCTTCAGGATATTCACTAGTTCAACAGTCCGCCATTAATACGACTGTGTATCGTTGATTTTTCGCGTGGAATTTCGTGTGTGGTGTTCGTTGAGGAAGTACTGGTTGTGTCAGACAGTTCAAAACTTAATAAACGTGGCCATATGTAACTGCTATTCGTTCTTGGAGTCGAAAGTAGCTAGGATTGGTGGGATCGATGTGTGATATCATACAATGGCGATAACAGAGCGCGTTTTTACTTGAGTTAGTTGTCAGAAGTGATCGGAAGCGGAGAAAGAAACTCCAACTAGGAATGTCATTCACAAGAAGACTCCTCTAACTGCTCCGTAAAAATGTCGTACAATGCTTTAAAAAGCTTTGGGCATGGATTCTGCGATGCTATATTCTCGAAATCACCGATTGATTTTGACAAGGAAAATAGGGACAGTCAACAGAAAGAGTAAGTACAGCATCTTTGTTTCAGAGGGAGATCTTTCTTCTTTCCAAGATTGCAGTCAGATGGATTTTAGATTGCATCAAAGACAATAGGCTGACAAATGTGCTGGCTTTTATGTACACTAATATTTTTATCATGACCCACAGGGAAAAACCAACACCAACTGTGTTGGAGAAGTCACACGATAAGATGCAGATTCAAGAAGAGCAGAAAAGCATTAAGAGATCAGCACGTAAATTACTCATGGATCATGACAACGCTGACAATGTGAAATGTGTGATCAAATCATCCGTGAAACTGACTCATCAAGAAACATTGCACACAAGGACTACAAACATGGTTCAAAAGACTAGCTCTGCAGTTAATATGTTAGTTGATGATAAGACTAAGACTCCTATGAAATTGGGGTCGGCATCAATGGTATCCAGTGATAAAAGCCTAGATATGCACTTTTGTACACCGAGAAATGTTAAAGTACGGTCAGCTGCAAATACTGCTAAAATGAACTTGTTACCTATGAGTAGAACACCTACCAAACGGTATTTTACTGACAATGTTTTATGCAAAGCTACACCGGATTGCTTTAATCCAGTGCATGTTGAAACACCTCAAGCTAAAATAAATGATGTAATATTAGCAGATCAAACTGTGCTTGAAGGTGAAAGTAGTAATTTGACTGTAGGAATAAGAGTAAGACCACTAAACGCAAGGTAAATGGATTAACATCTTGTTATTGAGAGAAATTTTATTATCCTCAATTAATATTTCATTATAACAATTGTTTTATAATTTCAGGGAGTTGTGTGATCCGAAAATTAAATCCATTATAGAAGTTAATGGTCAGAATATTACAGTAGACTGTGAAACAGCCCAACATACTTTCATGTATGACCATTGTTTTATATCTTACCCTGATTCCTCAACACCTGGCCATGCGAGTCAAGAAACAATTTTTGCAAGCATGGTACTCCCATTGGTGCAAAGTGTATTCGAAGGCTACAATGTCTGTTTATTCGCATATGGACAGACCGGGTCTGGGAAAAGTTATAGTATGATGGGGCAAGAGTACTCGCAAATAAATTCAGTATCGCCTGACGAAGCAAGTGGAATTATCCCAAGATTTTGTCAGGAGTTATTCACACAGTCATCCAAAAATATGAACATGAAAACAATGATAGAGATTAGTTATTTCGAAATTTACAATGAAAAAATACATGATCTCCTAACTAACACTACTGGAACTGCGAAGAGAGCGCCATTAAAAGTAAGAGAGCATCCGGCGTTTGGCCCGTACATTGTTGATTTAAGCCAGCATTGTGTTCAGTCTTACAAGGATTTACAGGTACTATGAACAACGCCATTAAAATAATGTTGAAGTTGCTGAACTTATTTACTAAATTATAATAATTCGCCTTTCAGTCATGGCTTAAAGTTGGTAACTCGCAGCGTGCTACAGCGGCAACAGGGATGAACGAGAAAAGTTCACGGTCCCATAGTATATTCAGTATTATAGTAACTCAGTCACATGTAGATAGCCAATTAAGAGACAAATCGCAGGATACAAGCCGTCGTAGTAAGATCAATTTAGTAGACCTAGCAGGAAGTGAGCGATTAAGCCAAACATGTGCAAGCGGAGATCGGTTAAAAGTAGGCACCAAATCGTAAAAATCTTTCTAAATGTTTTCTAATTCTGATTGCAAAACCTTTCTTAATATTATTTTGCAGGAAGGAGTATCAATCAACAAATCCTTACTTACCCTGGGAAAAGTAATCGCTTCGCTTGCTGAAAATACTAATAACAGGAAACGTGGATTTGTACCGTACCGCGAATCAGTTTTGACGTGGCTGCTAAAGGTGAGTACCGTTCAAAAATTATCCTAGTTTCTTTTTTAAATGTAATTATCTGCTTTTATTATAAACATGTATTTTTTATACAATAACGCTTTCTTAACATGTGTAAATTTGGACAATAGAGTAGCGAACAACATACTCTTGGCAAATGTTAAAAAAATTCCATGAACTCAATGTTATGATATATAGATTAATGATTTGTAGCTTTATACAAATGACATGTAATATTGCATGTTTTTTAAGTACTCTTGATGGACATGTTTGTTTTGTAAATATTTAACATACACGCATTTCAGATATGATTGTGAATTCAGTCTTATACAATATTTAGCAAGGATGCGATTCAAAATTGCTTTCAGTTTTGGTAAAGCTTTGAGCATCTGAATTTTTTTTCGTAATACGTAAATTTATGCTTCTTATCAGACTATTCGGCAGGAATATTTTCTTATTATCGGAAAATAATCTGTGCCGTTGCAATCGAAGTATAAATATATTACCCGCTTTTTGTTACATTAACACACCCTCAACAATTTCTAATAGATCTCTAATCTATCTTACTCACACAAATTAGTTAATCTTTTCACAATGTTGACTTTATATGATGCGTAACATAAATACGCATTTAAGTCGTGATTTAAGGTGTGTAAAGTGGTATAATCTAAATGCAATTATTATTATGCTTACATTTACAATTATCCTTATAAGTCTTATCTCCCTGAAGCATCGAATTAATATCACTGATCGAATTTACTTGAACGACTTCAAATTAAACTTAGTGACTAATTATGAAAATTGCATCAATATAGATTTTGTCTCTAATGTAAAGAGTCACCTATCGTTAATTATACATCTGAACACATAGCTTTTTCAAAGTTGATATCGCGCATCTTATTTGCGTCCGTTGTCGTCGGGAATCCCCTGCTCAAAATTCGTGATATTCTTTTTTGCATTTGCCGCATCGCTTTCGTCTTCTTCTTCGTGAATTTCATGGCAGGAATTCTGGCGGGATTTACCTTTTATATATGCCGCCAAACTTCTTCGCTTGTTTTCGCGACACAAGTGGCAATTATCTTTTGTTACCGATTTCTGTTGCTGAGGCGACGAACGCTTGCATTGCATTTGGGACGATCTGCCTATAAACAGATTGCGATAAAAACGTCAAGTATGAACAGCAAAGTTGTACCTTGGGAACTTGATGTTTTCATACAACTATGTTTCAACTTTTCGCGCAAATATTGCAAAAGCAGAAATTGCCGCAGTAAAGTTAGTGCTTTGTTACTGCAACAGTGACGATTGGTTATTAGACCTACGACGTCAGTTTACATTGGATAGCGAATGAATCACAATGTCGCGGAGCCGTGTAAACCGGCACGTATTTGTTCAAAAGCCGCTGCGTGCTGCTCATCACGTAGCCCACCTCCGAACGTTTGATATACTGTTTACCGGTTCTCACGTCCAACCGGTTTTCTTAATTCGATCTTGCTACGTGACAAAACGCACAAACCCTTGATATCTATATACATACATATTCAATGGTTATAAAATAGACTTTCTATGGTACAAAGGGAAAATACTGACATGCCAATGCTCATTATTTCTCATAAATTTCGACAGCATAGTTGGAAACTAAAATATCTCGGGACAATATTTTGCCGCACGTTTCTTAGTTTAGTGATACGTAGTGCTTAGCGACGCTACCATTTGCGGTGTGCGCAATTCATATCTTCACAAAGGGGCAATGAAGTGATTACAGGTGTCTTCATTGCTTTTTTATGATACATTGATAAGTAGATTATTTTTCGAGCTCTCCAAGTGGCTTTGAAAGTATGGTCCACTCTGTCGGCGACAAATCTATCCGATGAAATTCACGGTTACACATGACCCAAGTTAACAGTGATGTCGTAAAGCCAGCGACATATAAGCAGGGCAGTCAGAAATAGACGCGGTGCATTGTTGAAACAAAACACGTGACTCTCCTTCTCATGCGTGCCAAAATTGATGCGTGACTCAAGGAAACTATGCTGACAATATCACACTTTGAAATATAAACATCAAATTTGTAGTATTGTTAACAAAAATATGATCATTTTTATGATGTCTGTTGTAACACCGCCGCTTTTATCTTTCAAGTACTTCTTATCGCACTGACCAAATGTGTTTTTTTACGCGCGTTACCGCACTGAGTTAAACGTCCTTGTTGGCAAGACTTTTGTTGTTGTCTAGTACCACTTCAACTCGAACAAAAACAATCCCTTTTTCCCGAATGTTACACCATGAATGGCTCAGTATTTATAGATGCCGATAACAACTTTCGAGCGTAATAAGTGATAACTATCGCGGAGAGCTGGTACACATTTATCCAGTTCTGGTTGGCGAACCGCGTGGTGGGGAAATCGAGTTCCGGAGAAATACCTGCCAGGTATTCATGCGCATATTTGAATTTGTTTATCGAGTGGCTAAATTTAACATATTTACATATTCAGTTCGCAGCGCGGACCATCAGTTACAGGGATGCGCACAATTAGAGGGTTCATCAAATAGATAACATGTTATCACCGGTATTAAAAATTCCTCGGACTTGGTTTTATCGGCGCTAAGAGTGGTCATTTATAAAGGTGCCATTGTTCTTTACTTCCTGGTCCCCCATCAATATGCAAAATAAGTTCCTACATTGCGATTGAGGGCATCAACTCTTGTACTTATTTCCATGCGATTCGCGCCCGGTTAAATTCACCATGCAATCATCACGACTTCTGCGCCGAGTCTTAAAATGGCTAATGTTCACCTACCATAGTTAAAATAGTCTCTATTCCAAGGCAGTTCGTAGTCTCGGTATTGCGGGTTCCTGAACGATCCATAAGTCAACACCTCAGGAATGTAGACGAGGTCCATAGTTGTTGAATTTCGGTATGACAGCTGTGGAGAGCTTATCAACGTTAGATACGACGAGGCTTCGTGTCAGGCAAATCTGCACATTCCCCGCGTGCACATGCACGGGCGGTTTCTCCTTTTTCGGTAAGATACCGGTTTTAGCTTTCCACACCCATAAACTCCCAATTACTTGGAGAATGTCTCTCTTCCCACTGTACCACGATATTATTGGGCAACTCGGTCTTTCTTAATAGCAGTCTGCTAGGATTCTCGAGTGATTGGAAAGGTGTAGTGCGTCGCAAAGGCACGGAAAGGCTTGTTACGCCAAGCACATGGAGGACTGTACTGACTCTTTGTCGTGGTTTCAGCGCACGTCGGCCGGGCGGGCTGCATTTGCGAACGGTCGGTTCCTCGCTGGTACTCTTGTTGCGCAGGGCCTTCTCGTATTTCGTTGATACTGCGAATGTCAGTCAGAAAACAGATTCACCGTGTTCAACTTGCACCGATGTTTTGAGCGAAACTAGCTATGCGTGGACGCTGCGCACGTAATGTTTATCCGTCAGTTTTTCCCTCTCCATTGGGCGGCTCGTCTCCTCTCTCGCCTCTCCTCTCACACACCTCTTCTCGCCCGTCCTCTCCCAAGTCCGACCTCTTCTCTCCGTCGCCGCGGCGGCACGTCCTTCACCAACGCTCTGCCCCTCCTCGAAACCTCGGCACGCATTTCTAGCAAAATAGTCTACGTGATTCTCTTTTTACGGAAATCATTAGCATGAGTTAGTAACGAGTTCGTTGCGGTATGCAAAAAGTCTTGATTGGAATGGGAAGACGTTTTCTTGACACTAAGTTTGCTAGTGTTCTTGAGCGTCTCTCGTATCGAAGCCATCCTTGAGAGGCATTCATTTTTCTGTGATAAAGTACTGTATCTTTTAAGTACCATCGCTGATAAAAAGAACGCGCTTCTTGGAGTCATTATAACCAGGCTTGATGAGTTTTGTAATCTTCTTGATACTCTTCTCCTTGGTTTACACAATTCCTATACGGAAGTACTAACTTTGTTATATCGGAATATTAAGTCTTTCGGTATTCTAATCGGCTTGAAACCGGCAATTAGGGTGTTTGCTTAAACATGAGCGAAAGACCAACATGTTCGATTACATGTTGCGGCTCTACTGCGATAGGTGTTGTGACGCACATATGCAAATTCCAGACGAAAAATACAGGACAATCGCACTGGAAGACGCGCCAAAGCAATTATAGGCGTGTGTCTGCATTCTTAACGACCTGGCGGGATTTAACGCGCCATCAACGATAAGCTTTCGCGAAATACCTGCCAAGTGCGCAGTATAGGTCTGTTTACTGACTAGATATTAATTTATTGCGCGGCTGCCACGGCCCTTACGGACCGGTTTGCGGCCTGAAGAACGTTGAGAATCCTAATCGGGAGACCGCGTGTATCCTGATGCGACGTATTTGTTTCATTAAATTTCATTATCACTTACGTTTGCTCGATAAATTCACCGAGGACTAATCAATCATGTTTCATTATCCGTTTTGTGACGGTCGAGCTTCCCAGCTGAAACCTTGATCTTTAATGATCAACACATTTAAATTAAATACGTGTTATTATATTGCGCCAACCACCTGGTTCCTTACCAGGAATGATGATTCAAGGAGCAGGCTGGGTCAATCTATAACTTTCTCGAACATGTACATTTATAAGTCATTTTGTTTAACAAATATCTTCACTTGAATATATTTTACAACGCATTGTCATTAAGATCAGTGATTGATATAACAGGAAGTACCAATATTTGTGAGATTTATTGATTACACAATATGGTGCGATAGATCATCTTAAAATTAATGTGCAGTAAAAACACAATGCATAATCGTTGATCTTCCAAAACGCCAATCTTGATGATAGGACGGCAGTTCATCCGAAGCGACCTGTTATCTTGAAGTCAGTCAAAACCCCTCCAACGAATGCACCCGACGAATTTGATCAGTAACTGATTAGCTTTTACACATACACGTTTTACGGCCAAATTAACTGGAATTACTCCTGCACTAAACGATTTTTCAGTAAAAATTTGCGCGAGAATAAACGTAGACATGTAAAGTAGTCCATAATTACACTATGCTTGCTTTATCTATTCTTGATATCTTCCCAATCCTCCTGTCTGGCTTGTGTATATTTGCAACGTCGTAGTTATGGAGATTTATCTTGTTCAGGATCGTGTTATGCGATACCGGTCGCGGCAAGCGCACTCCGTACCGAGACAATGTTAAAATGCAAGGATCATGTTATGATATGTTCTGCCGATCTGGACTATGTGGTACAGACATTTAATAGTTCTACAGCTGAAGAATTTTTCTTTTACAAGAATACTGTTACAATGGGCGTTCTCGTGTTGTGATTGCGAAATCGCAAATAACTGAGGGAATCTCGTGGGACTGACCATCGATCTTAAAAAACTTTATCTAATAGAAATGGAATGCGTACTATCCCATATGACTATTCGATCATAACTCTACACACCCCCTTTGCAATCTTATCGGCCTATTAGTTATATCAAGATCTACTAAGAAACTGTTGTCAAGGTACAGTTACGAGATGGATGTCTCCTGACAGATTAAGCTGCAGCTCTCTTCTGATATGAGAGCCGTTATCGTTCAACACGAGATAATTCTTATCTGCTATAAAGATTCAGGATTAAACTGAAAGGAGCTTCGCAGAACTCCTTGCCAACTTGCAAGGGGGACGGAGAAAGACACATTCCCTTTTTGTTTTTAAAATTGATTAAAATACGTCCGCTTCTTCGAGTAGATCAACGTTATTAGTTGTATCGGGGAAATAAAGTTTTCCCGCGACATACTAAGAGGATATTCCATTTACGGTTGTTTTTCAGGAAAGTCTAGGTGGTAATTCCCGTACTGCGATGTTGGGCACAGTTTCCCCGGTGAACATATACATGGAGGAAACTCTTGCTACTCTTCGCTATGCGTGCCAGGCTAGAGCTATTGTCAATCGGATTCATATAAATGAAGATCCCCATGAGAAATTAATTCGGTAATGATTCTTACAATGTTAATAAAAGTACTTGTGAAAATATGAATTGGTATCGGTTCAAACAATCGGTAGATCAACTTGTTACGTCCGCGGCTTCCAAGAGAAAAGCAGTCAACAAGTTTGACTGCTTTGAGGAAATAATGATGCATTTTTTTAAGTCGTAAATGAAAAAGTTGACTATTATTTGTTATTAGACTAACCTAGTTAAAATGCGACTAATATCTTATCAACAGGCAATTAAAAGCGGAGGTACTTCGGTTGCGAGGCGTCCGCGAAGGATATGAAAAACAGCTCGGAATAATCCCCCGACGGCTACTCGATTCTATAGAGCCACCCGCTGAATCCAAGGACGAGATCAAACAGAAGCAACAGGAAATTGACGAACTAAAGGATCAATTAAAAAAAATGGAGGAACAACTAACAGCAACACAAATGTAAGTTTATGATTTCATACTCGAACATTCTTCATAATACCCTTCAAAATGTTTGGATTATTATCTTGTTTAATAGTTGTTCAATCTTATTCCCATGCTCTCGCAATAACAGTGGCCGGAAAACATTTTCGGGTAAAAGATTTATATATAATGCAGACCCTCCAGCATCCTTGACTGGCCAATGCGACCTTACTGTATAAGGATGGAAAGTTATTATTAGCTGTCTATTATTGCAGGACTTGGTTGAAAAAATTGCAGGAAACTGAGGAGAGAAAGAACTCGGAGCTGAAATATTTACGACGCTGCGGGATCGCAATTGAACTCGACTTTCATGAGAAAGATAAACAGCCTTGTCTTGTTAATCTCGCTGCTGATCCAATGTTATCCGGTGCCCTTTTATATCTTATTCCTCCAGGCTTGGTTCGCGTTGGGAAAGATTCTGGATCCCATCCAGCATCCAAAGATTTGGATATTATTTTGGATGGACCATTAGTTAGGCCCTTACACTGGTTAGTGGAGGAACATTGCCTTTTATTTTGATTGGGTGCCATGGTTTGCGGCGTCGGTGATATTATCTTCTCCACGCCCATTAATCTTTCGTTCCTACCTTGCGATTGGTGAAATGTGTGTTTGCTCCTCTCCTGCGTGATGAACAATGTTTATTTCCTTTCCCGCCACATTCATCACCTACTTGTCGACGACGCATGTTGTTCTCCGAGTGCACCACTTCTCGGTGTGATGTATAATAATATGCGCACTGTGTATATCCTACTTCAATGTCATGTTTGAAAAACTCAGCACAATGCAGACCTCTTCCCGATCTCCGATTAGAATCGGTTTTTATATCTTGTGTTCCCTTTAGTTAAGGTGGTTGTTTCTTTTCCCGATGCTGTGTTTTGTTTTGCCCGCACGGTCAGACTATTTTCGGCGCATGCGACTGAATGTAACTTATGACTAACAATTTTTGAAAGGCTGGATATTCTAGCCAAATTAGCGCAGTTTCGTGTTTTCATTAAATTTTTTACCTTACTAGTTCCATTGAAAATACTGACGGCGAGCTTGTATTGTCCCCGGAAATGGATGGAGATACTTATGTTAATGGACAGGTACATCTGGATTCTGCAAATCTTCACGACTTTTGATTGAAATGCATTGTTAAAAACCGAACATCTTTCAGATTATAACAGGAAAAGTCATCTTGAAACATGGTGATCGACTCGTTATCGGTGGCAATCATTATTTCAAAGTATCGAATCCGTGTGAAACGCAGAGTAATATCCAGATATCAGCACAAGCAGTGGACTTTGAGTTTGCGCACCAAGAAATCCTTCGAGTTCAAGAGGAAAAGTGTGTATCTCTGAAAGATTGATGAGATACTGTAAAATATGTATTTTCAAATTGGTGATGTTAATTTCTTTCAGTTTGAGAGCCGAATTGGAAGAATGCAAACAAAAAGCTATAAAAGAATTAGAAAATGCAAAACGCGAAGTCGAATTTCAAATGGGTTCACAAAAGTTATCGTACGAGCGCAAAATTGAGCTGCTGGGTTCAACTGTCGAAGAGCAAAAGCATGCTTTAGAAGAAATCGAACGAAGAAAAAGAGAGTTGGAACTTGAGAAAGAAGTTCTTGTTACCGAAGTCCAAGCAAATAATAGATTGAAGCAAATGGAACTTGAGCAAGTTAAAATTACGCCGTACAAATCAAATTTTCTTCAAGATTTAGAAAGCATTTTAAATGAAACGACGGCTGACGCTGAATTCGCACTAAAAATGAAAGCCAGTACAGATGCCATTAAATCGGGTGGTATTACTTTGCACGAAATGCAACTATTAGTCAAGGAAGCTACAGAACGGTGTCGAGAAGTTGGACTTAACTATGTACTTATCACTTCTATATGATTAAGACTCGAATTCGATTTACATTAACGTATCATTAAAGTAACTAATTTATATTTCAGGAATTTTATCAGCAGCAAACTATTATTAATAAACGTCTCAAACCCGTTGTTCGAATTCGCAATAGAGATCTTATGAAGGAAACATTATGGCAACCATTGCGATTTTTAGAATGGGTGCATAGAATACGAGATTACGATATTGAAGACTCAATTAAAGAACTCTGTACAACGGACAGCCTATGGGAAACCTACGAAGACACCGAAATCTTTGAGGATTCTCTTAACACTAGTCGAATTTCCATTAACATGACACCCGTGAAGAAACAGCTCAACGAAAGTTTGCAACAGTTGTCCGTCGATAATTCTTTGATTGGGGGTGCGTTCGTCGACTCCACCGTTGATATTATTAAGCCACAACATTCTGTAGATAATTGTCTCGCACAAATGGAGTTTGCCATGAAATCATTACATAATTTAACTCAGCACCATAAACAGGCTCATAAAATCGTCACAGCATTGAACAAAGTTGAAGGTATTCTAACTCATTTACGAAATACCCTAGATATAAATAATGAGAGTACGTTCGAAAATGACAGTGCAAATTCAATGCAAAGTTTTAATGATACGGTTATTGAGAAGTCGAGTGCCATAGATAGTACTGCAAGTAGTACTGTTGAGTCCGCAGTATTAGTTATTAATGCTTCTCCAGTAAAACCGACTTTACGTACCACACCGACAAAATTTAATAGCATACAAAAAAATGTACGGTTCACGAATAAATCAAAATAAGAACGAGTTTAATAAAAAAAGAAAAATATTAAGTGTAATAAAAGAAAGAAGGCTACACCGGTATCTGTACAATATTATATTTTTATACATTCGTACACTCGAGATACTGTCACATCTGAAGACTGTGATGCAATTAGATAAGAATACATGAAGTTTATTGAAACAAGTCCGCCACTGAGTGAATGTGTAGTATTCGTGTTTTATTTTGTAAACTCGACTAGAAGTAATGTTTTCAGTTGGGAGCGTTTTTTTAATGTAAACATACGTTTTTTTTACTGATGGCCTACAAAAGGAGCGTCCCGTTGATTACGATTTACATGTGGTATTATTGTACAGCGCAAGTATGTATTGTAGAAAGATTAAAAGAATACATAATAATTAAGCTGTACAAATGTGGTCTTTATATACTTAATCAAAATAATCCTCTATATCTATATCAGGGTTAAGCAAGTCTTCTCCATAGATAGACAAGTCTAGCTGATTTAGGATTAAATTTTCACACATTTCTTCTAAATCTGTATCACCGATCAGTACTGCTCCTTGCAGTTTACCGTCTTTTAATATTAATTTCAAGTATTCAAGTCCTTTAGTCATTCTTAATAACACTTCGTAAGAGCTATCCAACTTCTGGCCATTAAATAAACCAAGCAAAATTACTTTGTAACCAAAGAACTTAGTTACATGAGTGAATAACTCGAAGCAGAAATCTTGATAGAATTCTTCCTTTTGGAGTGTTGATACCATAGACTTGGCTGCATAGCGGCCCATTTGATGAGCTTGTGTCCATAGTCTCATTTGAAACCAATGTTTAGCCAAATCCCAGCCAGCAGTACATACGTCTCCAGCTGCATATATTCCAGCTTCAGATGTTTCCAATTTCCAATCTACTAGCAGTCCCCCATCGCTGCACTTTATAATATCTTGAATACCATCTATATCAGTATTAGGTCTGACACCTGTTGCTGACACAACCAAGTCGCATCCAAAGGTTTTGCCATTTGTTAGTGTAACATAGACAGGCCAGTTTTCTACTGAATCCTGTGCTTCTTCGGGTTCATTACAAATACTTTCTACTTCACACTCGTACTCTACATGCACTTTACCAGAGAGTGAACCTTTCATGTCAAAATTGTTGTGCCAATCTGGCCCCAGGGCTGCACCCTGTTTTACTATTGTTTCATTTGACACAGTATACCTCATTCTTTTTGTTAATGCATTTGTTGCAGGTTTTGTGGCAGTGGTGCTTTTTGTAACTTTATCCATCAGAAACTCTGCTGCTCCAGGATCAACAAAAGTAGCTGATATATGCTTGTCTTTAATTACCCAGTAGATTTCCAATCCATCCACTGCATATACAAGTTCTGTGGCTATTCCTCCATTCCCAATCACAGCTATTCTTCTTGCATGCCTGATCTTTTGTGAAAACTCAACAACAGACTCTGTATCTCTAATTCCCAATACGTAGTCATTATCCTCTAATATTAACTTTGGTTTTGCTCCAGTACAAAGACAGAGCATTTTGTATTCTATTGACAATCCATTTTCTGTTTTAAGACACTTGTTTCTTGTGTCAACTTTTCTCACAACATCTTGTATTACTTTTAAAGAATTACATTGTTCTGCAAATGAGCTTGCGTCTTTTTCTTTCACATCAAATTGCATCAATGTCTTACCAAATGGAATTATGTTGGTCACTGCTTTTATAAGGGGACTAGCCGTAATTAAAACACTGGTTTCCTCAGGTGCAAGAAAGTTAATACCCTCTGCGCAAGATACCCCTGCAATTCCACCACCGACAATGGCAAAAGAGCATTTAATTGTTTTTTCTTCCATTTTCTATTTATATACAAGGCTTATTTCTTGAGGTCAAGTACTTCTCTAATCATATAGTTCTTTCCTTTGTGGTGTATACCAGTCGGCATAATCATACATTCTTATTGGGAGATCGAATGGAATAAGTCCATGATCTTTAGCTTTTAATATAGCAATAGTAATCAACTTGTGTTTTCTCCGACAAACATTTGTCACTGATGTGCCTATGATATCTCCACTATGTTCGGAGATAAACTGTTTAAGTAGTTTAGTGTTTCTATAGTCCACAATAAGATACTCGTCTCTACAAACAGGGCAAGGATTGCTCGTTGTGATTACACGGTTCCGAACACAAGTCTTTCGACTTTGTCGTGGTGGATACTGCCCTTTATAATTTCGTTGATATACTTTCCATATAGGGTCGTTGCCATACGTTATTTTATAAGCTTCACTATCCATATAACTTATGCCCACTTCAACAGGGTAAACTGTTGTTCTGTCCCGAGTGACCATTCGCTCGGCAACTTTCCTTGTGTCGTGAAACACGGAAGTGTCATTCGCGAAATGGACCCGCTGTACAACCTGGAAGAATCAAATGACTTATAGATTCATGTTGCGAATAATCAAAGTATTATTTCCTTACTTGAATGGGAAAGTTAGCCCTGATGACCGACCGGGCGGCTTGCAATGCCGTTCTCCATGGGAACATCGTGCACTAATACAATGTTATATATTAGTATCTAGGTCCTACGCAAATTGGAATATCAACATAAAAAGAGCTGATCAGAAATATAAGCAGCAATAATGCACAAGTGTATAAACATACATTTACTGATCACACTTCTGATTCACCAAAGTTCACCGATTTTTGGTACTGTTTGGTATGAACTTGTTTACCGGCGGAAATGGTATTACAGGAAGTGCTGAAATTAAAAAAAATGAAATGCTATAGAAATTAAATTACAGAGTTAAAATAATTATCTATTGCTTGGCACGTTAACATATCAGCTGTATAAAACAGATAGGGATTAAATATTAATAGAAGATGTTAACTTGACTTCCGGTTTGTGGAGTAGACTTCGGTCTGTGGAAAATAATTCTTAATCGAAGACTTAACATTGGTATCTCACATTAAGTAAATTGTGTAACGTTCCGAAAGAATATATTAGATTTTTCCAGACTATTTTTTGCTACTTATGTGATAAAACGATTGCAATATCATGTGAAATGATGTCTTAGCTGTGAGCTAACTGATTGTTTGGAGGAAAATGGAGCATTTCCGGCTAGCACTCCGCAGCAGGCTCTACGTAGTAGGTGAGAATAAATGTATACGCGTTAAAAGTCAATCGCGGGTTCGCTGGAGAAGATATTGCAACATAAACAACGTCGAGGTAATACTGATAAAATTTAAATAATGCTTGGTTACAGATGCCAGTCCACAAAGAAGATATTTATGGATTTCGGGCAGCCTTCTAGCATCTACCAATGCGCAGCCTATTTTTGACGAGACATAGCACCACGCCATTCTTGAGTATGAGAAATATCGAATTTCTTGTACAACAACGTGATTATTTGTTTCCCTAAAAAGGATTTAAATGTTACTCGAATGTGAGTGGCTTTTTTATTGTCGGAAAAGGCCGATAATTACATACACCGATACACACTGAAGTGCCTGACGAAAGCCGACACTACCCTAATTTCTAAGTCAGTAAATCTTTCCCGTACGGCTCGCAGAATTCTCGCCAGAAGTTCCTAAAAGGGCGTAATAAAGAAACAGAAGAGATGTAAGAAGGGCAAGCATAAGATTCATGGCAACGTGAAAGTTTCAGTTAGTGACGTAATGTAGGAAACGGATGTTGGCCTTTTAACCTTCTTCACCAAGCATGCTCAAGCCATATGTTCGATCTGGGAATTGGTCCAGTGCTAGATATCTCGCATTTGGATGAATAATATCATCGAGTGTTAGTGGCAGTTTACGTAACATTCCGAAAATTGAACGAGAATTGAAAATTTAGCGCAAATGGACGATTACATGTGCTATAAATAAACCTTAGAACGGGATGACGTAAAGTGAGAGGGTGGGATCTCGAACACGATTGGCCGAGCCTACGTTCGACCCAAGCTGCTGACTGGTCAGTCGTGCTAATTTTCTGGGTGGGGCGTGCGCGAGGGCACTGCGCAAGGAAGAACTCAGCAGTCGGCTACCGAGTGAGGACCGTTGGGCGAAGGATTCTTCGCTTGCGTCTCCGTTTCTTTGATCTCTAACGGTCATCGTTACGAATTCTCGTATAAGAAGTTGATTAGTATTGGGGGATGATCGCCGACGAGATATATGTCGGCTGAAACAGAACAGGCTTGAGCTATTTCAATCCCCCGTTGAAAATCTATTATCGCGAGGCTGAACGGCGAAAATGAACGAGCAAGTCATTGCAGTAACGCATATTGGGTCTTAGATATGAAGGCTGCGATACGGTGTGATAGCTAGAATTATGCGCCTATAGGTAGGATTGGGTTTTCACCATAATAGACCTTCGATTCAGAAATATAACGGCTGTTACGTAGCTGCGAAAAATGTGCTCAGGTTTTACACAATATGGCGGCGTAATATCGATGATTGTATTCCGGAAGCCGTTGTTCGCATCGCATAGTTAAAGTTGCCTGTTTTGTGTTTCATTGCAGATTTGTCGACATGATCCTAGTTTTGAGTCCGGATATGCGATAGGCCTTGAAGTGTAACATCAAAAATGGTAAGTTTCGATTTATTACTCGAGTCAGATATTCTTGCTGTTCTTATGTACGTATTTCGAGCAAGAGGGCGCCATTTATGTAGACGTGAACGAGGACAGTTGGGCATAGTGGGGAAAATAATTCCAAGATCAATAACCTTTGGCCAGAAGGCATCAAATTGAATGTTTGATTTTCTCGCTTCCAATTTCGTAATTTTTTCTATACTATTCGCGATACAGCGCGACATTGATCAATCTCATTGATTTAATTGTTATTAGAAAATATGAGTTCGAGTTCTGTTAAATGTAAAAAATTGAAGGTAAAATGGAAGTTGCCCATATAATAAATTCTCTACTTACAATTGACAACAATAATGAGTGCATGTGTTTCAAAATTTCGAGAGATTATTAATTTAGCTCTGCTCAACTAGTTATGTAGCATATATGTTTTACATTATACTGTTACTATTAGACAAGAAATTATATTGTTTCTTTCTTATATTTTTTCAGCCACGAATAGATCCGTTATCATTATTAAAATGTCTTAGCGTCTTATTAGGCCCGACTGGTGGCATTAAGAGCAAAGAGGAAGTTCATCGGTTGGCAAATTTAATGACAAAATTTTCTAAGAAGCTTGTTTCCAAATGCATTTATATACAAATCTTGAAGACAACAAACACAGAGCTACTTAGTCAGTAAGTACAATGTTCTCAAAACTGATATCAAAAGTTTTCATTCAGCATGTTGAGACACACGAGTATTTCACTACTTATGGTCGTGTGATATATACCTATAAAACATGCAAGATTAAACTAATAAAGACTCTGAACCATTGGACGGTTGTATACCTCTAACCGTACTCACTGATGAGAGTCTTACACACACGTATTGAATCATCCTTGTTTCATATGACAAGTGTACCACATTGATTTTGTTAGTTTTCACTGAATCACATGGGGTATTGAGGATTACTTGTAGAAGATGAATCTTGATATTTGAGATTTTACAGTTTATTAGACAGAGAATATGTATTTTCTTCCAGATTTATGGGTGCTGGAGGATGGAACCTCATTCATATGTGGCTGACCGATGGTATTCTAGCTAAGAATTGGGCGCTCATTCAAGAATTGTTGGAACTTCTGTTATTGTGTCCTGTACATATTGAAAGACTAAAAAGTAATAATTGCCCGAAATTGATAAAGGGTTTGTCAAAGGAGGGGAGCCATCAAGGTGTACGGATACTTGCCAGTCGCCTGGTAGAACAGTGGCTGAAAATAGTGAAAGGGGAAGCTGCACCGAATTCCGTACCGGCGCAAATCATGACTATTCCAATACAAGGCAATAATGCCTTAGGGCAGGGTGTAATACCCCAGTCTCCACTACAACAGTATTCCGTGAACTCTAGTATCCAGCAAATTTCCGATGGTGGAGAAAGTGGTACTGTACACGTAGAGGACTTACAGTTTGGCTCGAATTCTGCATCCACAATTGCTGTGACTCATCTTCAATCACAAATCCAAGATGATAATCAATTGCAAGAGGACGATTCGCCGCAACAGCTGCAGTTGCAATTTACTGCAAAATCACAGCAAGGACAAGTGCAACAACATACGTCGCAGCATGCGAAAAAGGCATCTTTTGTTGTGGTATCGACTTCACAATCGCCAGTACCCGTGTATAAGATAACGATTCGTGACGGCAAACAGGTTCTCGCAAAAGTGGAAACTGATCCTGCAAATATTAGTAGTGTTCTAAGTACGTCTGGTACAAATGTAGATGTTAATGGAGAGATTGTCGAGGGCGATCTCTTGATGAGGGACAATGTAAATGCCGCGGAATTTGTACAAAATAGTGAAAGTGCGGTTAGTGGGCAGGATCGTGAAACGAATGTCGCGCAATCTGAAAACTCGGACCAAATATCAAGTGAAGTGAAACAAACTATAGTTTCTAAAGATAGCATTGACGGCGAAAACAATGGTATTAAAAATAAGGACAATAAGGATATCGCGGACATTAAGGACTCTAAGGATACTATCGATAATAAGGATAATAAAGACAGCAAAGACATTGTCAATAGTGATAGTAGCAGTAAATCCAGTAACAAAGAAAATCGGGACAGTCATAAAAAGGACGAGAAAAAATCTGGTAGCAGTTTGGATAAGAAAAGTAGCAGCCACCACCATAGTTCGTCTTCATCATCAAAAAGTTCTTCTAAACATAGTACAAGTTCAAGCTCACATCGTTCTAGCTCTACTTCCCACAAGTCTTCTAGTAGTCATCGATCATCTAGTAGTAGTAGTTCAAAGAGCTCCAGTTCCAAGGACAAGTCTTCCAAGGATAAGGAGAGGCATCATTCATCTAGTTCATCCAGTAAACATAGTTCCAGTAAAAGTAAATCGGACCGAGATAGAGACCGGGAAAAGGAGAAGCAGAAGAAAGACCAGGCGGAGAAAGATAAAGCCACACTGGAGAAAGTACAAGGGCAAGCTTTGAGTTCGAAGTTAGGCAAAATACCGAAAAAGAAGTCCGATGAGGAGAAGTCCGCAGACTCGGCTCTGAAGAAAACATCGACCGATTCAAAAGATAATTCTAAAGAAAATAAGACTGATACCAAAAAAGTTACCACAGTGCCAGAGAAGAAGAACATTTCTATTTCTATCGAGAACAGAAAGAATTCCCAAGATTCAACAGCACGACCAAAGACTGTGAAGACATTTAATTCTAAGTTCAGGTCAACCGGTTTAGAAGAGGAAGTAAAACCTCCACCTCCAAGGTCAGCCAAAAAACCAAATCCAGTCATTGATAAAAAAATCATACCTCCGAAGCTGCCGGCATTGAAAAGGCCATCCCCATTACGAGAGACCCTATCGTCGGTGGATAAACGAGCGAAACTTTCGTTGGATTCACCCACAGGACCTCTAACTGAAGAAAAGAAGGGAGGCATCAAACTAATACCACCAAAACCAAAACGTAAGTGTTGGTCACTATTTTGGTTGTCAAGCTTATTTACCTTTCATAGGTACATAAACATTCATATACTATTGCCCTATTTCGTTTATAGTTTGTAAAACATTTTTTTCTGAATATACTATTGATATTCTAAGATTGGTAGTCTCTACACGAATTTTCAGAAAACAGATTTTTGCCATAGAAGAGTAGATTTAACGTAAGCACTAAATATGTTCAGCATATACTTCATAGCTCCTTATGTAAATATTAAAGTAGTAGTGTCTTAAAACATGAAATTACAAATACTCAATATTAATTACTAGCTGAAATTGCGTAATATTCTTGGTGTTTTAGATCTTGAGTGTAAAAGTTAGAATTTACTTATTACAGTTGCAAATCGGAAACTACTGCAAGAAATATTATTTTTTCGGTTGTCTAATTCACTTATTGCTCAATAAGTTGACTGACAAAACCACTGACTGAATTAAAATATTAGTAATTGTCGTTATTTGTATTCTGCACATTCGTAAAAAAAGATTTTACAAAGTTTGAAAAACATTATTCAAATATTTGAAATATTAGGCTGCCAGTCTTTGAACATTAACCCCTGTTTTAACGTTCACTTCTATTAACTCTTCAATATTGAGTTTCCAGGTGGATGGCGCCAGGAGAACCTTGAAAAACTAAATGCTTATTCGTTTTTTATATTGCACACTCGATGCCTATATTTCGGACATATTTGGTGCATTGGTATTGCGTTATTGCATAGAATTTGTTTGACTTAAATTTTTTCAGGCAGAGGGTTAAACCACATTTCTTGTCAAGATCCTGTACTATTTTTTTTATTGCTGGGAGTAATTTTTAGAATCTTTTAGATGAATGCGAAAGCAATTACGGATCCAGCCACAACGCAGTGGAATGGATCGCTTGCTTTTGCTCTACATTTCTCATGTTGAAGAACGAAGATATTAGGATTGTCGTCAATGAATGTCCTACTCTAAGAGGACATAGCAGGTAATCTTCGATAAATTATTATTCGAACTGTTTTTACGAAGCCGAAGAACAGTGCTGTGTGTCGAGAATTCTCTGAGCTGTTATCTGTCGCGAAGAACAATCGCGTAAAGTCAAGCGCACTCGTGAACTCGAAACCGTAGCGGTCCTCTTATCGCTAGACATTTTCGGGGTGTGTGTTTTACCGTCTTTCATCAAACGATACAACGTTACAAGCCGCAATGGATAGAACTAATCTACCTAGGTAAGGAAGCAATCTAAGTCTTGTCTGTCCATACTTTTGCCCTTGTACATGTACACCCTATTAAACATTTGAATAAATTGATCAGAAATCTGGAAATACTTAACTCTTGGGTTTCTGCTATACATCTTGCTCACTGAATGCTTCATAAAGCATACAACTCACAAACCGTGGGCCCATCCAGATTTCCATCCTCTCGGTGACTAATCGCACATACCGAACGTGCAGGTCAAACTTTACAAGATTCTCGAAATAATGGCCACCGAATATTTGCAAATATAATAAAGTTGCGGGCTTTCAAGTAGTCCTGCCATTCTTTCGCGACTAAAGAGAATGTATATCGAGGGTGCCGTAATTTCGAGAATCGTCCGATGCGGGAGACAAATCTCAGTAGTAGTACTATCTTGATCTCTATGTAACGGTTCAGTTCACAGTATCGTTGGAGAATAATTCGATTGCGTACACATATCCATCAGAGAGAATTGAAATTTGCTTGGGGCAAAAATTCCCCAAGATCCCTATTGCAAATGAGACAAACTTGGCGAATGAAGAAAGGCGAATGGGAGAGCGAATGCAAGAAAGGTGTGCGATCGCGAGAGAGAGAAAGAGAGCGAGATAGAGAGAGAGCGACTGAGCGAGCGTGAGAGGAAAATGGGGCATGCGAGCAGTGGAATAAATCTGAGGAAAAATGTATGCGTGGATGAGTAGAGGGACAAAAATCGGGGAGAACTGGAATACGATGGGCTACTCGAAGGACGTCTCTCTATACATACACCCAGTATGGAACTCGTGGATCGTATGCAGTTGTGAAAACGCATGAATTTCAACGCTGCGTATCGACGTCCCCGAACGAGTCACCCTTAGGACCATCGTGCCTTCTCACACAACCTTCGGCTACATTAATTACGATGACGACGACACGGAGGGGAAAATCTTTTTGGCCACTGGTCGCGAATTACTATTCGCTTTAAGAAGCTTCAAGAAATAATAACGCGTAAGAAGAAGGGGAATAGAATAATGGGAATACAATTGGTGGAGTATTTGCAATACCATATACTCTCCCTAGATTTTGAATGAGAGGATCTGAATTCCAATGCTTTTATAGAGTGTTCAATGGTTCTATCAAGTTAACTAAGACCATTAAGAGAATTCATAATGCATAAATCCAGTTTATTTTGTAGTCGCAATTTCAATAGATATTTTTGATTTCTGTCGCTGTACTCTGCTGGCAAGTTTAAAGCCATTGGGATTACGCTTTCGTGATGCATTCAACTTTCGGAAAGTTAGATCTGCTCTCCTCTAGAACGGGCATTGGCCCGATATTATGGAATTGGAAGTACTTGTCATAAGCATGAGAGAAACAATCTATTCAAAGTTACATGAAGAAGTAGCATGGGCGAGAGTTGCGCTAGAGTTGCGCAACTGTGCGGTCCCGAGGTTCTCACTGAAACGGGACGCCGCTGATGTTTTTGCGACGGTCTTTAGACCGCCTGTTGCACGTCGCGGGCTATGCTCACGCGTTCTTCTATCACAGACGGAGCACATATTACCCGTTCAACCTATTTCGACCCGCGCCACTTGCGGACGTGTTCTTAATTATCATGCGGCACATATTTTTTATCTATATTTAGTTTCTTCTCGAGAGAAAAAAGACAATATCTATAATCCGGAGAAATAATTATTTCAAATATCCAATTGCCAATCCCACGAATTATGCTTACAAAACATCCATTTGTTTGACGAGAGCTTCCACCAAAAAATGCTTAACTACTTGCTGAGCAATGCGTCGGGTCAATTTCAAGAACTTTTAATTATTTGAATTTGTTGGAATACTACCTTGTTCTACAATGCCTATTGGATTCAAAAATTATATTTATTTCCATTTCTTGCGGAATTCCGCTCATATCAGCTCATATTCCGCTCATATTCTTTGTTCACATTTACGCGTCACTTTCATCATTCAGTACTTATCTGCGCACTTCCACTGATACTTATAATTTATCGCGAATGCTACTTCTTGCGCCGTATGTCGAAACTACAATCGTATCGAACTGTTTAAAATAATAGAGGATTTATCATGATTTTCACTGAACTCATGAGTCGGGCAAATGACGATTTGTTAAAACACGCAATGATACGAATGACAAAGTTACTCTGTGTTCTAAGCAAATTGCTCAAATGTTAATAATATATACATCGTTCCGCTATTTCTTCACCGTTCTGTACTGAGTAATCGTATATGAATCCATAGAGTTATGGAAATAAAATTGCAGCCGTAAACTAAAACCTGCATATTCTTTCCCAGTATATTATCGTTTCACCGGCTAGCGTTGATAAAAACTTGTGCGATCATCCAATAAATATATGATCCTTATGGCAGTTTATTATATACGCAGTTATGTTGGGAGCGATATCATTTGCACTTTCAAGCTCTTAGAGTTCCGAGATCTGAGATTAACTTCACTTACGCGACAAAGTATTTCATTCTGGTCTATTACGTTACATTTAATTAATACTTTCATTTCAATTAGTTCCGTATTCGTATATCATTTTTAAATTGATTTTCTTTGAAAAGAAAACGTTCGGAGACTTAACGACATCGAAAAAGAAGAGTTATTCTCTTTCACACTCGGTTTCGGGTTTATATACTACTGTTCTTTGGGTTGCAAGTTCATTTAAGTTCCATGTTCCCTCGGATGTCGCAGTAAATTAATATTAAATATGTCAATTTCTTGAAAATGCATGCTTCGTTCAATCAGCGTACTATTACGAGGGACAGCTTCCACCCCACTCGGAAACTAGGGTGATTCCTCTAGAGGGGACCTTCAGCACTTTCTTCCGACGAACAAAATTACTATTGATGACGATCCTAATATAATAATCTTAAAATATCGTTCCTTTGACAATATAAGACTAGTCATTTTTATTTTTAGCTACATATCCAAGCACCTTCGTGAAGACTTTCGTAATGGTACCCATCTATGCCTACCGTGATACCAATGCACCAAATATGCCTTTGATTTATTTTCAGCGCCGCTGATAAAACTGATCTTTAGCTGGAGAATGTTAATTGATTTATATAAACACATGCCGATAGTTTAGCGTACTATCACAAATCGTACTTTACATGTTACAGCGAGCACTGCCGCAGCGCCGAAGTTTTTACTTTCTTCATTAAAACATAGTACACATTTCTTTATAGCAGAGCCGTTTCAGCGTATGCTTTCGAAGAAGCCGAGAGTCACATACAAAAACAACTGTTATCTTGCTATAATTTTTATGAATTTTCTTCTTTTTCAGCGATGGTTCTTCAGGAGAGCGATATGTTCATGGACGCATTAACTGCATCAACAAAGAGCAAAGAGCCAAGAAAACGAAAGCGTAGAACGTCTATTACGAAAGACGGTCCTTCGGATCCGAAGAAGCAAGAAACTACTAATTCTGATGGTCGCGATGTTACGCCCCCGCCGACTTCACCGTCGAGTGCTGATGAAAAATCGCCGGTGGTTGTTAAGCCAAACTTCAAAGTACGCATACTTAGTTTAATTTTACTCGCCTTTGTTATAATAATATGTACATTAAAGCGGGAGTATTAGAAATGACAAACGAAAGCAGAAATAATAGAAAATAACAATAGACGTCGCGAAACCGGTAGAAAGTCAAACAGTTGCGCGTTCGAACAATCGCGGCAACATAGCCGTTTTCGTTTGACTGATGTTTTAAACTTATCTTCAATTACAGTTTTATCAAGATACATTGGAGACTGAGGAGGATAAAGAACAGAAGGACAAGGATAGCGCAGATGAAGACTGCAAGCCAGTCAAAGAAGACCTGATGGACGATCCGAAAGATATCGAAAACGATGGAAGTAGCAGTAAGCATCGGACTTTTCATTCAAATTGCTTATTAAATTTTTATTCAAAAATATTTAATATTTAAATCTATTTTTTACAGCACCGACGCCGGATGATGTAAAAATGGAAGATACGAAAGAATCCGATTCGCCGGACGATTCTTTTTCGGTATCGGAGCAAATCAAAAAGGAGACAGAAGGATCGTATGCCGAAATACGATACGTGGATGGTCTACGAAGTGTTCTTCTACTTCATAAGCGGAAAGGTCCGAAGAAAATATTGAAATGGAAAACGGATTTAGAATCAATACGTTATTTCGAGTTAGATGAGACGGAAAGAGTCAATGTCACCAAGACGTTCACTGACATGAAACAAATGGAGAAACAGAATGAAAGGGAGGCATTCCAAATGGCGAGGAAATTATGTAAGTTACTTTTACATATAAAAAAAACTTGTACAATGTCTTCGATTTGATGAAGTTTTATCACTTATCACTTTTGTTTGATTTCAGGCACTGAAGATTTGATGGAAGAGAAAACGAGGTGGAAACCCTTAATACCTGTTGATTTACCACCACCTTTAGTTGAACCTGGAAAAGATAGCAGAGAAAAGGATATCCAATACGCCCGAGAGAAGGGGATCTTGCAAGCGTTGTACTTCAATCGAAGCATGTAAGTAAACCTCTCGGTATTGCTAATCATATAATTAAATGTAAATTTGAACAGCAAGATTAATTTGGTTATTACGATTTTAAGGATCCCGGATTCTGCTGCCGAGCCAGATGAGGAACGACACCATGTATATAGTGATCCCAAGATCATCCCCTTAGAAGATCTCACTGGTAACAAGGAGAGTGAGAAAGACTTCACAACAATGCCATGGCCGGAACCGAAACCGCAATTGCAGCCTCAAACTCCACCAGTGACGAACTACCACTATGCAACGTTTGCTCACAATCAACAACCAATGATGACTCCTATGGGTCCGCAACCAGGAATGGGCCCCGTACCCCAGATGCCTCAACAAATTATGGGCCCGCCACACATGGGACAAATGGGCCCGGAAATGAGCGGTCCTATGGCAGCGAGTGGAGGTGGTGGCTGGAGGACGGGCGACGGCAAGGTGGTTGTTCCTGACGCAATGGGGATGAACCCCATGGGAAACATACCTGCAGGCTTTCCACAAGGAATGGAAGGTGGGCCAATGGTGCCTCCTGGAATGATGGGACCACCACCGCAAATGTTCAATCAGCAACAAGAAGGTTATGGAATGATGGGCCCGGATGATATGGGTTTCAACAACATGAATCCTAATAACTTCCAAGGGCCACCGGGACCGATGTTCGGACCTGGACCAAACTTCCAAGGACCAAGAGGTGCAGGACCAATGCACACGAGGGGTAGAGGGGCTCCGGGTCCTGGGCCTGGTTGGTACAGAGGCGGCGGCGCTCCTGGAAGAGGTGGATGGAGGGGTGGTGGTGGTGGATGGAGAGGTAGCGGCAAACAACCGCCTGTATGTAGACAATTTTCAAAGAATGGTTACTGTCGCGTGGGTGATAAATGTCAATATTTACACCCTGGTGTGAACTGTCCGCCATTCTGAACGCAGTATCAGTGTTTACTGGTGTTCATGGAATTATGTGATACAGGGATCTATGCTGAGTATCATATCACTGATAACCAGGCATATGAGGGTCCACGAAAGCAATGAAGCACCATATTGGTGCGAGCTCAACTTCAAGAGAAGAAATCGTAATGTGCAATGTATTCGCCGAGGACAGCAGTCACTAGATGTCCGATGCAATGTTATGCAAGATGTATTTTCACAAGCGCCAGTTTATGTATGATAACTCCACATCATTTTCCAATCCACTGCGTGAGGGAGGTATCATTTCGTGAAGATTTTTATGTGATATACTCGCCTTCACTACACTATCTTTACGGGACTTAATAATACTAAATGATGATATGGCGGTGAAAAGATTGGGGTCATTGGCTGCTGGACGGCAAGACGTTCCTACGTGTCCTTTTTACGAGAAACTTGTGCGATACTGAAAAGGGTTGACGTCGGTTGGAAAATATGTCAAATGTATATATCGATTTTCGATACGGATTAAACACCAAGGACACTGAATATTTTCCACATTACACGACCATGTCAACTTTCGTATCGTGTCTTCCCCAGTTTAAGGACTTCTACTTAATGGCATCTACCTGGCAACTGGCTGAGGTGTAGATTTCGCTTCGATACTACGAACTGGACGGATTTGAAATGTTAAATTTAAGAAACATTTGTCTTTCAAGGATTGTATTTCTTCGTCTGCGCAATTTCCTGGCGTATGCGGCATGTGCTACCGACAACACGGGCTAAGAGTAATATATAAGAATTCAACGACATCTCGAATTCAACTGAAGTGTAATGAAGTGTAATCGATTTTTATTGGAATGAGTAATGTTAGCGTTTAGTCCACTATATAGTTAACTGTACATATTGTCATTGTATCATTTTGTATAAATCACTAGCCCTAATAATGTGAGACTGTTTTAGGCTTAATCGAGTATGCGTAATATAATATAAATAAAATCACAGTTTTTAGTAAATAACGTATATGTATGATTTCATGTAGTTCAGAAGGATCTGATAATTTATAGAGTGCATCTTCAACAGAACGTTGCGACGTGTACTCTGTGACACGGATCTGTCCCATGTTATAATATTAAATATTTTTTACAAGTTAAGGTAGTAATTTTTTTGTATACGATTCACCGTTATGCTTGTATATAATATTGATTGTTGTATAACAACTGCTTAATGGAATATATGAGTCGCAACTATTTTCCAAAATACGACATATTGCTATTTCATAAATAACATTCCCAATGCGAAAACGATTATGAGCCCTTAGTAGCGAGTCGGTACGAGTTTTTTTACGTTAGAAGACTATAAATTTAATGATCGAAGTACCATCACAAACATTCAAGTTGCACAAGAGTGTAAGGTACGCATAACAAAGCAGATGGAGTTTTGGATTTATCGTATAATTTATCGTTTGTGTATGATATATATTATAAATGTATTGTATATATTACATTATGTCTTTGATTAACATTTAACATAACCATCTTAGAATTTCATTCTGGACCTAATAAAATCAGTTCAACAAATCTTACTCCATTGCGTCTCTTCATTAATATCGCGGAATATTCGTAGATTCTAAGTAGCAATGCAGTTTTAATTTAGAACTATTTCACATTCATTTGAACTGCTGTGGTGGTGGTCCAAAAATACTTCCACTTTGTTTGCTCGCTGTCCTAGATGGTGCAAATCCCAGCATCTTCTGGATATTCTAAAAGTGGACAGTAATTTTTAAGAAATGTGCAAATTCAGTTACATACGACCTTTCAATTTAAGTAACTTAGATTACCTGTCTGATACTCATAGTACAGAGTATATAAAGAAAAATGAACGAACATTCTGTATAGTCGTCTCCAGGAAGGTTTCTATGTGATAAACCTTGTATCAGACTGATTGGCACAAACGGTAGTCTTGCTACGACTCGGCCATCGAATATACTATTGAACATGCTTAGGAGAGCAGTAAATGCGAAACCTATGGCAAACATGGACTTCATCTTTACGAGAGACAAATCTCTATTGTTATTTTTAAGCCTCTCTTCCTCCCTCTCAATCTTTTTCTTCTGTTGCTTGTCCATTGAGTCGCCATGAACTTCTTTCCTCTTTTCCACTGAAATTCAATGAGAAAGTTAGATTAAATATTCATGCAGAGTGATTGTTGGTTTCCAGTTGTGGCATACTGCTCAGAAACATACACTTTTTGCTTTGTCTTTCCACTTCTGCTTTTAATTTTTGATACTTTTCCGTTCGGTACACCATTAGCCATGTTAAGCCTGTAATTCGTACGGATGTATGTGAAAATATGGGTGCAATGGATATCGGTAAAAGGTCTGAACTTAACCTTGGTTCACATTAAATTTCCAATTTCACCTTACCTTCTCCTAGTAGTGCTGTACACACACTTATAAATACAATTAATATCGTATCTGCCCACATGTTAATAAATGCAGAACTCCTTTTATTTACATTAATACAACATATGAAAACTAGGGATCAGTGCATGCTGGCGTACACGTTGAGCAACTATATCGGATACATATATCTACTGATTCACTCATACCTGCTCAGCGCACCCCCCCAAAATGAATTGATATTATGGAAGGTGCCTGCAGTATCGGTTCAGTCGGATACATTTGAATCAGTAAACTTCCTCGTTCGCATATATATATTTGTAAAACATACACCCACCTACAATAAACTTAAACAAATGGTAAATGAATGGCATTATTATAGTGCATTATTCTTAAAAACCGCGGCTCTGCCGGAAATGGGATCAACGCTTTGACAGCAGTATATAATATTTTAATTATTCGGTACTACGCGAGTTATATAATAATAATACTAGAAATATATTAAGCAATAAGACAATATAGTCCGATGTAACATAATGATATAAAAAGACAGAGTTTCTTTCACAAAAAGTAACATCTTCAGGTAAGAAGCAATAAGCTTCCTCTCGATTTTCCGGGCTCCCTCGCGGCGATGCGATTGCCGGGCACCGGAGTCGCGCGCAGGAATCAATGCTGCAATTCTCAAAGCATGCGCCTTTAGTCGCCTAGCCGTCTACACTTGTAATTGTTAACATACAAACACTATTCGGGCCGATAGACCGTGGAGCTTGGCAGTTTTACGTGGTGTCGTCTTTCGAGGGGTCGAGAAGATCGACCCGCTCGTAGTGGATTGGGCATCCGAACCGTAAGCCCGGCTCCGACCCGCTGCACTCGGCTGATTCGGCTTGGGACTATCGTGCATTCCCAGCCGGGGTTTGCACTATGGAAGAGACTCATGGATACGTGCCGCTGGCCAGCAAGTCAAGGGCCACAAATGAGCGCAAGTTCTCCAATGGATTCACACATGTCTCGCCGCCGGTGGACAAACTTAATCTGATATACCAGGCACTGATGCTCGGCGGCATCGGCTTCCTGCTACCGTACAACAGGTCATGTTGTCATCAAACTTGGCAATGAACTCTAAACGCAATTCATTTCGAACCCCAGTGACCGTCGACTGCCCTTTGCTCTCGGTCCAGTCATGATATATCTTTGAGTGTAGCGCAGTAGAACACCGAATCAAGTCTACATGACGAACTATGATTTCTTTTGGAGTAGCAATAGAATCTTATTGATTTAACTAAAATTTTAATTTCAAGTGCAATGACAATATTTCGGGAAAAATTGTCGCTTCTCTACAATGCAACTTGATCTTTCGTTACAGCTTTATTATAGCGGTGGATTACTTCCAAACAAAGTACCCTGGTACTCCAGTGGTCTTTCATATTTCCAGCGTTTATATTACCGTAGCGTTCGTAGCTGTTATCATGAATAACATTCTGGTTGAAACGCTCTCGTTGAATACGAGAATATCGTTTGGTAAGGGCCTCGTTAATTGCCGCTTGCTCCTTGAGTATTCATGAATATATATATATATATACATTCAACTCTTCTTCGTAGGATATATCGTGTCTCTGATGACCTTGAATTTCTTCGTGATCTGTGACATCTGGTGGGAACTATTCGGCGTTGCGACTTCCTACACGATCAACTTAGTCGCCGTCGCAATTGTATCCTTCGGCTGCACAGGTGCATAATTCTTTGTATTAATTATGCTTCACTCGTCGACTCTTAGTGACCGAATTTTAAAATTTGCATGATTCGAATGAATTTCAGTTCAGCAATCGAGCTTTTACGGGTACACTTCGATGCTCCCGAGACAGTACACTCAGGCAGTGATGATTGGAGAGAGTATATAAAAATTCTTACTCTTATCCTTTTATTCCGAAGTAAGCAAATTGTACAAGATACTCTTCCCGTAGGCATTGCTGGAGCCTGGGTATCCCTCGACCGAATAGTAACGAAATCACTGCTGGACGACGAACGCGGCAACACCTGCATGTTCTTCTTCGTCTCGAACATGTCGATTCTACTCTGCTTCGTGCTGCATCAGATAGTAAGGAAAACCGACTTCGTGCAATTCTACATAACGCTCTGCCAGGAGAAGAACCGCATCACTTTGGAGCCAACGGAAGACGCTGGCCTCGTATGTATCATTTTCGGTAGAACCTAGTGATAGTGCGAGGGAAATCTTCGACGGTATGAAAGTGGTTGAAACACAGATGGATCCAATGGACCAGGCACCCGACCCTTCGAAGGGCCAGTACGGAGTACTTAAGATACAGATTAGCCCGCCCGGTAACGATTCGGCGTCCGCCTTCTCCTTCAGCAATCCTGTATACGAACCGGGTGCGCCGGCCAATCCGCAAGGGAATACAGGACCTACGTATAAGGTTGAGGATGTGGTTGTCATGAGGGGAACGTACGGAAATCAAACAAGTAAACCGTGGTCTGGTATTAAAAGTAAGTCTACAGCGAAAAGGTTTATAGATAAGAGTGTACTCGGAGACTTATGGAAATTGTTCTTTAGGGGGTTTGGCCGCCCGCATCGAGGTAGCGAAATTGATATACCAATACATGTATAGTATTGGAATGGCGTACTTCGTCACTCTGGTATTATATCCAGGGATAGTATCAGAGGTGATTTCCTGCAAGTTTGAGTCATGGATGCCAGTGATTCTGATGACCACCTTCAACGTCTCCGATTTAATCGGAAAGGTGCGTTAAACTTCTCCCGTATTCACGTGCGGTGGAATTGTACTTCCGATTTATTTCCAGGTATTTGCGTCCTTGCATAACGAGTGGAGGCGCATGCATCTCGTGTACTTCGCAAACGCCCGTTCTATCTTGATCCCCCTGTTTCTACTTTGTGTAATGCCGAGAGGCAATCCGGTCATCTCGGGGGAAGTGTACCCGATGATTATGTCTTGTATCCTGGGTCTCACTAACGGAATTGTTGGCTCCATCCCAATGATCCAGGCACCCACCAAAGTGCCAGAACAGCATCGAGAGTTGGCGGGTACGAGGAAGTGATTTCTACATCGGAGATATTTAATTCCGTATGTAAGTGATTAATATGATCATTCGGTTTCAGGGAACATCATGACTCTGTCATACACGTCTGGTCTCACTTTCGGTTCCTTAATGGCATTCGTAATGGACTCCGCTCTGGGTCCACCGCCGCAACTCAAGGATGTCTGCAGGCCACCGAAATCCCCGGAAATTCCATTCGCCAATACGACATTAAGTATCCTGACGAGTGTGATGTCTTCCACATTACCCACCCTAGAAAAAATCACGGAGTCGGTCAATTTCTCGACAACGGCAACTGTCCTGTCCACAGTATTAACTTCGACTGTGGTCACTAACAGTACTTTCAGTAGCCTCAGCACAGGATTTCTCAATAGCACCATGACAGTGTTGCCCAGGGTATTGACTAATGTCACGACCTCAGTCACAAATGCGATTTAGCTTCACTAGGACACCCGTGTTTGCGTTCTATGTTAAAGACGCGACGTGATGCGTCATAGGAAACAGACGCCAAGACAGACTTTCGACATCATTTTCTCCGAAATCCAGCAATTAAGAAGCATATAAAATGTTTAATATCCGATTTACTTAATGTAGCAGTTGAGAGTATTTCCGATCGTCATTTCCTTTTTGACACTTTCAAACACACCCGGTGAAATGTTTATGCTTTTGCTCGACTTCGGTGAAGGTTCTACCTACTCATTCGAACAGCTTCGAAGTACTGCATGTATTACGCGTGTATAGACATATGTATATTTCTTGTATCCCGAACTAAAACTAGCGATCATTTAGGTGAAGCATGTGCAAGCCATACCGCGTTACTTATTTGTCTATACATATCACACGGGGGCGTTAACGAGACAGGGATAAGACTAGCTGGATCAAGCTTGACTGTATTAGCGTAAACTGAGAAACTCCAATCTCCTCTATAGCCATTTTTGCACTAATCGTACAAGTAAATCGTCATCTAGGACGCAGCTACAATAACGATTTTATTTTTGAGTGGAATATCTCTTCGTGTTGCCGTACGCCTAAAGCAGACCTGTACGTTGTATTGGTCCAATGACGATATAGGGTACATTCTACTTTCCACATATCGTGTTACTGACTGTACTACAAAGCTTCCGATAGTGGCTCGAAGTGGCAATTCGAGAGGATTTCCTGCTAGGATACGTTGTATAAAATGATGCGTAGGAAGCGAGGACGGAGACTTTTTCGGAGGAGTCTTTTTACAATACATATGCGCGTGCCCTTTCAACATATTTTTGCGAGGGTCTCGATATTTTGAGATTGACGAACTTTTGTTGTACATATATATTACCGATCTATCGTTGTACCGTTATACTCGTGGCACGTAAAATGTTCTCCTTCGTTTAGCTAGGCGCAGCATTGAGTATAAGATCTCGATCTCATTGTTATCATTGAATAATTATATTGAATAACGGGGTAAGGGGGAAACTGTTTATTGTTATATTTAAGTCGTACGAAAAAAGACGTGGGGTCACGTAACAACTACTTTCCATACTGCACTGATTCCTCGAACAGTGGTTGTCCGATTGTTTCCAGACGAGAGAGAGAGAGAAAGAGAGAGAATGTGATTTAAATAATTCGTGTAAGCGGTGTATAACCGCGCGGTTAGTTATGGAATGGAATGCGTGTCACATATATGAGTACTTTAATATGTGCGTTCTACGAAAAGGCTTGTTGAAGGTTGTTTCTAGAGAGTAATACGCAAAGGCAGTTTTCTTTTATATTATATTTTTCATTATAATATCCTACATTCAAATACTGTATCTGATGGGATACGGAGTAACTCTGAAGGATGAATATACCCGTATGGAATATACAGGGCGTCCCGAGAGTGTAATGCAAGCGAATAAAGTAGATAATCGAATACCACATCAATTACTAGAAGACCAGATCTTACTCCGTATCACACGTAATTGGTATGTACAAACAATAAATATGTATATATATATCTACAAATAATTCATACATTTACATAAAAGAAACATTCCTTGATCGACCCTCTCGATTGTTTCATCATAAATCATCCCAGTGGAAAATATCAGTCGTCGATTTGTTTTAATTAATTTCACGAGAAGTGCACATTTCCAGGCTGCGCCAGAAACCAGTCTCCGTGTTGTCTTTTATGGTATACTATTGCCGATATGATTCGATTTCGATTGTAATTTACACCGTCGTTTATATGCCTTGTAGTATACCTATAATAAACAATACTCTGCGATTAGTGTGTAACCACTAATAAGGTGGAAGGTATTATATCCTGAAAGGGCGTTCCAGATTTCAGGGAGATCGCTTCCCGCGCGTCCTGTCCTTGGATCACTGAATTGCGTACTTCTTCCAGACTTTACATAAAAATCATTCTATCACAGTTGAGGCTTGTATTGGAGAAGAGAATGCGCTAGCTTGATATCGCTGGCTCCAGCAAAGTTATTTCAGATATTTCGCAGCCCAGTCTGTGCGTCCGTGAAGTCCTCCGCTCGCTTTGGCGTTCAGACTCCCAAACAGACTGGCTTGCAGTGTGTTTCGACTTGTGGTGTCTGTAAAATGAAATTATGTTACATATCCTTGACATTCGCCGGGCAATACTCGAAATTGAAAGTCCTGCGCACCATAAGCACTGGGGTATGCCAGATGAACATTTTGCTCGGCGATGTATCGGTTTCGCGCGAGGTAGTACTGCCTTGCTTGGCTTTCGATCGAGTTGCTAGGTCCCCAAAATGAGTCCGTGAACTCCTCGTACCTCTCCGTTGGCTGAGCCACCAAATTCCGTATCAATCTCGTGCGTGTCGCGTCGATATCGTCGTTTCTTGAAAAGAACGAGAAGACACCAATTCACTCGTGGGCAGAACATTTTATTCGACATAGACAATTTACACATCTTTATTTCCTAGAATTGCAAACGACTTGTAACATAACGCGGTTATAATAATCTCATAGTTTCACCGGATGCGAGTACTACTTAAGTTCGATTGTAAAAAATCGTGAAAATGTATTTGATGCGATATTAATCAATGAGTTAATATTATTACAGGCAGCCAATGCGGCGGACATAAAATGTTGACCGACTATCAGAAAAATTATCATTACATGTTTTAGCGATATCATCATGCGAGTCAGTATCGCATTCCTACTGATAAGATCATAGATGGAAGAAGTACTTTGCAGTTTGGCTAGAATGCTCTTTGAACAGGTATTCAATTTATTAATAAGATCAAGAAAGGATAATTTATATATTCGACTTTGAAAAGGCCCATAGTCAACATTACGAAACCACTCGATCACACGTACCAGTTTTGCGAAAATTCTCAAGTCCGCGTTGATAAAGGAAAATAATATAAAGCATCCGAACAGTACTAGGCAATATTTGATGGAGATTCGCGGTAGTATAGGCCTGAACTTTTGATACCTGGACGGCAAATTTGTGCTCTGCCCTGCGACGTACCGAGCCATACTGAGGTAGTGTTGTTTCGCCGAGACTTTGCGGGAATTCTTTGGATTGATCTGCGATTGATTCCAATTCTTGGGAATGGAATCGTTCCACGCTGGTATCGACCAATTACCGTTGGCCGCCTTCGTGTTTTCCGTGGCGTAATTAGTGTTCCAATTGGCACGATTCTCCTTGTACACCCGCTCCGGCACGAGCTTTGTACTAATGCTTTCAGGTACGATCTTGCTTCTGATATTGATAAACAATGATTAAGATAATATTTTAATTACAGGGTGAAACTCAAGAAACAGGTAAGACAAACCCCAAGAGATCAGCGAAATCGTCGTCGTCATCCTCTTTCGAAGGATTGCTCTCGCGCTTTCGATTATTCTGGTGGACGAACGGCAACATAGTTTGTTGCTGAGCTTGCATTATTTTATCCGGCGGCCTGATAAACAAAAAGGCACATTAATTAACTACGATCAATTTGACGTCCGACTGAAGAAGGAACTGCAATGGTATACCTGTGGACCAAACCATTAATCATATCCTGTTGCTGATAGTTGTATTGCTTAACCACCGGCGGCGGGATATTTATTTTATTTAACACCATCTCCCTCTGAGACGCGACGCCAATTTTTTTACTGCTCACGATACGCGGTCCGCCCACTTGGAAATAGGGATATCTAGTACAAGTAATCTGCTAATGACTGAAGATCACACAAGGAGGATTCAAGTTGTATATCGGGGTTTATACCGGAGAGATTGCTGAGCGGTCGGTCTTTTTATCGGGTTCCACTGCATCATATCCTCCATAAGTATCACAGCTTCCTGGCTAGCGTTGGGTATTAAGACGCTCAAGGACGTGCGGCTAAAGCTTGGAAACTTGAAGTTCATTGCTGCGGCTAGCTGATAACCCTCGGGCCAGTCATCCTTCTCGGGGGTGCCGACGACCGAGCATATTTTGAAAATTTCATCTATTTCACTTTTCCCCGGAAAGAGCGGCCTGAAGGTGTAGAGCTCAGCCATAATGCAACCCACCGCCCAAATGTCGATGGGACTGTTGTACGCGGTCGAATGGAGTAGGACTTCGGGTGCTCTGTACCTGAAAGAAGTTTGTTGGGTCAATTAAAAACCCTGCTTAGTATAGAAACTTTTTAAAGTGGTATTTACCATCTCGTGGACACGTAATCTGTATAAGGTGGTCTCGATCTTATTTCCCGGGCTAAACCGAAGTCCGCAATTTTTATTAACTCGGGTCCCATACAGAGTAGGTTTTCGGGCTTCATGTCACGGTGGAAGAAACCGTGTTTATGCATAAATGATAGTCCCTGTAGAACTTGATAGACCATATTGCGAATTACCGGCTCGGGAAAGAGTTTATCCCTGGAAATAATTTGCATAACAAACTTGATAATTGGATATAATATTAAAAGCTTCTTATAAAACAAGTAATATACAAACCTATCTTTCATTAGCTGATAGAGATTTTCTTTCATATACTCAAAGACAAAGTAAAGTATGTCATTTTCGCGAATGACCTCCTTCAATTTCACGACGTTCGCGTGGCTAAGTTTCTTCAGCGACTGGAAGCATGAATTGTAACATATCAACCTACTACCCCGCCAAGTGTTTGCAAATCTTCTCTTATTATTCCACTCACTTTCACTTCCCGCAAATTCATCGCTTCCTCCCACGAGTAATATTTCCTCTTCATCCTTTTGATCGCGACCTTTTCACCTGTATCGATGCGCTCGCCCAGGACGACGGAGCCGAAAGTGCCGTCGCCCAGTTGATTTAGCGTGATGTACCGATTCATCTTCGATCTCGAATGACACCGGTCACTACAAATTCTCAACCCTTACTCTCCTTCATCCCACCATCACCGGTGCTACGCCGTCCGAAAGCTTTTTCCCGCTCTCATCGCAAGCTTCCCTTGGCATTTCCCACCAATCAGCTCAAACTAGCATGTCATATTGATGTCTGAAAATTGTATAGCATTCATTCGATCCTCTTATTGATTTGCGGTGAAGAACTCGGCTGTCGCCTTAATGCCACCTGGCTGATCATCAGCCACGACAATGTAGCCGATACTTGTGCTCTCCCGTAGCTAATATCGATTGCAAGATGATTAATGGTTGCTACGAGATACGCGCTTAATGTGTGTTTATCAATCACGTAGTAAATGGAGGATGAATGGCAATTGTACGTTTGTAGACCGGCGAATTTTCATCCGACCAATGTCGTTAGTGGTTTTATTAATGGTTTTGCGGATCTCGTGAAATTCACCGTGTTCCTTTCATTGCGCGTAGATTCTCGTAAGCCACGCTAAAGTAACAGCCGACCTACTTAGCAGTGCGTGTAACGTGGCAAAGAAAGGTCAATATTGCAGGTGGTACGAACAGATTTGCCGGCTCTAAACATAAGACGGTGAAAATCGACCGCATTCGCGACAAACGGGGGATTACCAGTAACTACAGTCGAGGATCTAACGTGTTATATTTTTTATTTATGTAAATTGTCAGAAGGAACGGCTGGAAATTATGCATTGACTTTAAATCTGTTTTTATGTCGTACGGAAAGAGCGTGTTATCGATCATGAGAGTAGTTGAGTCTAGCTTATAGCAAATGGTAGAAATAGTCGCCAAGGGAACTCGTTTTATGCTTTATACCTGTCATAAGGCGATGTCGATACATCGTACAATACTGTGTTATACAAGAACGAATGTTGCAATTAAACAGAAAACGATAAGAGTTCTTAATTTTTCAATAAACGAACTTTGTATCTTTCTTCAACTTATAGATAAAACAAAATAGGATCCGCGCAACATTTTATTATTCGCAGGCACAGTGAATTCAAGATCATCCATCCAAAGGGCTCGTGTATCAAAAGAAAGATATTTATTAAAGATTTTCCACCAATGCCGATGCTATGATAACCCAGTTATGTCTTTCGTGGTAGAAACTAATGACTGTGCTATTCAACCCGCAATCTGGGCCACTGGTTGGGTGGGTGGATGGATTAGGGCGTTCTTACGTTGGCGTGCAAACAATTTTCTTAAGATGGAAAAACGTGAAAATATATCCGATTCTTTCATGCGTTAGCTCTCAAAGAATACGATTGATTCCCATCTTTTACTATTTCGTGAAAGAACACATGATTTTGGAGTCCGCATGAATTAGCATGTACTGAAATTTAGTAAGGGAAACGCTATGATTCGATATTTGAAAGCGTGATGTGAAATGTGGTTGAATTAATAATTCACGTAGTAGCATTGAAGGTACTGCGTGTAGAGACATTCGATAATTTACATCAAAGAGTGTTGCTAACTCTAGTCAATCGAAATAACAATTGTTGGCTGAGTCATGTGCGGTTTTGGCGGACATAGTTAATGTAGTGCATTTAGAGGTGTTAATAAAGAAAAATGTTAAGGTGCTTGGTAATTACAATACAGTATTTTACTTACGTGTAAAATAACCACACTGGTAGAATCTTATGTACCAGACTACCTTCTTGCGCAGCTGTCATTTGCAAACTGTTAATCGAACGGCCATGCTTCGGGGTAACTATGGTTACAAATACTAACTCAACTATCAACCCACACGCGCGTATCTACCCACTAGATTAAGCAATATCTGCTACTTTTCTAAAGGGAGCTTCCTAAACCTCCCTAAAACCAAGTTGTTTGAATGTAATTTGGGACCCGCATGCATTTCTGCGTGCCTCTTTTACTTATTTTCTTAATAATAAACTTTGAAACTGTAAAAGTAAACAAAAAATAAATTCGAATAAGTTTGAAGAAAGTTTAATTTTAAATTAGTTAATGTATATGTATAAATATTCAAAATTTACATATATATTTTAATTTAAATGAAGAGTGCGCACTTTTTGCAATTCGGTGGATTCGTCGGAAACCAACTGCTACGCCAGTATATAAGCTTTCCATCGTCAGTTTCAGTAACTAGGAAGTCACCGTTCGAGCGCTGCATGTTGAATTCAACAGCGGCAACCATACTGATTACGTTTGCCGCCAAGAATTATCCGGTATTCATGTTATTATGATCGTTCGTTTAAAGAGGTATTGCCATTTCACATTTAATACAATATAAAACTGAAAGAATCTGTAATAGATTTAAGACTTTATCTTCGCAGCACTGGTCACTTGGAGGAATGGGCATTCATCGAATTACAAGGAGACTTGAAGTTCGATTCGGCGGAGATCAACAATGACCAGTACATTGGTGATGTTCACTATACTAAAACTGGTACGCCCATTATTATAATCGGCATCTACGTACTGCACGGAAAAGAAGAGTCGCTTCCCAAACCATTAGCAGTTTTAAAGAAAAAACAGAGAACTGTGGAAAGTGCCAGCGCTTTGGGAGATAATGATACGAGTACTGAATACTCAATTTCTGCCGTCATAAGGAAAAAGTTAGTTTTCCGACTTCGGCCAAAACAGATTGTAGCAAGTGTTCCGAAATCCGTTTAGCCTCAGTATAGTGTATAGAGTCAGTTATTTGTAGGCTTTGATAAAGACAGGATGAACATAACTTCAGACTTTTATTTGATTCATTAAAATGTATTTAATCCTAAAGAGTCATTATGCTAGATGGAATTTCACATATATATTAAGTTAATCCTTCATTTCTCCTTCCTCGTCCTCCTCCTCCACTCCTCTTATATACATAACATTGTTACACCTGATGAGGACTTCTCCAAGATTACCCGTGCAATTTCCATCTATGTGCTCTTCGGTATTAGCCAATTGTAAGTTCATGTACCCATCAACGGAGACAAGATATCCTTTATATTCATGGCCCCATTTTAGCTTAACCATAACAGGTTTACCCGTTAAACCATTGAGGAAGGGTTTGGGGTTTATTGGCATTGTGGCAGCCATGGTGACTGTTGTTTATTGCTGAAAAATGTATCAAACATGTTATACAAATCGAGAATCCTTAAAAGACTTACTCAATGCCTCACAATGAAAATCTAGAATCTATTTGCCCCGTTGTTAATAAGACGGTTTCTTTATAATAGTTGCTGCTCCAATCGGGTAGAGGTTAAGTGAATAGTAGACGGTGTCAACAAGTTGATTTCAAGCATTAAAATGTGTTTTGGTGTTATTTCTTTTTGTGAAGCTTTGTTCTATAATGTGTATAATTCAATTTGTAATTACCTAAGATCCCTTTAAAGAGTTGTACAAAAATAATTGCCGTTTTAAACCGGCGTGGCACACGTTGTTTATACACGGCCAATATGACGCTGTTCACGCTACCTACTACGTTGCCTCAGAGCGTCAGTTGCGACTACAAAACGAACTAAATACATAACCTTAGATTGACAAAACATTGTATTGTATATACATCACACCAATGTCAATGATCGTATGATAATCACAATGATATATTAAGTTCGACGTAACACTTTCGTTACAGTTTATAGTTTGCTCGCAACGAGAGCTTGGATATCTGGTTTTCGAATATCCAACTATAAAAATGAATATTCTGCCAAAGAAAAGGTAATTATGAAATAAATATTGACAGGAATATTATTGCGCGATTTCTCGTGGTATGCCGTCCAGAGAATAATATTCGTTTCGTAGGTGGCATGTTCGCACAAAAGAGAATATTGCCCGAGTTCGTCGGGACGAAGCCCAGGCTGCAGAGGAAGAACGAATTAAACAAGAACGAGTACAAAAAGCTGTAAGTGCTGATTGTAATATCGTTGATATCATGACACTAAGGATCAATTATACAACATCGATGTTTATAGGAAACAGAAGCTAGGATAAACTTTTTGAGGGACCAAGCAAGATCCAAGTACGATGGAAGGAATGAGGAAACAAAAGAGCCGGTGGAGTCTTCGTCAAGAATGGAGCATGTTAATTTCTTTGCAGAGCTCGAAGATGGAAAGATTGATTTTCATAGACCAAATGCAGAGCATGAAAAGGAGAAAAAGGAAGAGAAGGAAAAGTATGAGAAGCAGATTGGATATCTGACATATCTTGGTCAAGATACCAATGAAGCAACTGGGAAGAAGAATTGGTATGACGAATTACCAATCAGACTGACGGATCCTACAACAGATATTGAAGTGGATGTAAACAAGAAAGCACTAAATGATCCCATGCAGGATATTAAAAAGTACTTGTCCATCATGGGCTCAAGCTCAACAGGAAAAGCATCAAAGGTTGCAGCAGAGACTTTAAAGCGGAAACGAGAAGATTCTGACAGTGACACGGATCACAGAAGCAAAAGTGCCAAAAAACATAAGCATAAGAAATCCAAGAAACATAAGAAAGAAAAGAGACATTCTCTGGAAGAATCTACAAGAGCTAATCCTAGTCCAAGTATAGAAAAATTGAGGGCAGACAGACTGCGAAGAGAACAGAATGAGAAATTAAGAACAGAAGCACTTCTAGCAAAGATGCGAGGTGACCCTGTTCCTGTGGTGAAGCCTGAAAGCCCAAAACCAACAATAAAGCAAAAGTATAATTCTCAATTCTGTCCTGAAATTGCCAGACAAAATGCAGAAAAAACACCAAGAAAATCTTGGTGAAGGTAACGTATGATGTATGAGTATTCTTCAATTACTGCAATAAATTTATACATCTGATTTACATGACTAAGATTACAATTGTGTATAGTGTATATTATTTGAAATAAATAAGTAAGTTGTTTTATTACGTACTTGGCCTTGTGTTTAATAATGTCATCTTCATTCGACCGATGACAAGTGAGACTATTTGAGAATTAAAAAGATCAATTTTTAAATTCCCGAAGGTGGATTTCACGCTTCTGGTTGGTTACACCAGTTTCGGGATAAGCAGCGACATCTTTGCGTTCTGTTCTCTGTGAAAGAATCATAACCTCCAATATATAAAATGTACAATGCCAGAAAATAAGGACGAAAGACCTATTAAAACATGCAGGCTTTTCACTACAATCTCGTGCGAGATTGAATTGCGTATCATCTGCTTTTCCCAAGAGTTTGGATGACTGGATGTTGTTTCACATGGTTAGGTCGTAGACAGGGAATGCCGGCATAAACACGAAGCTATATATGTGCAAGTTATAATATATAATATAGTTGCTTTGCACATATATAAACATTGCAAGCATACGTTGTATAGTGAAAATACAAGTTAGAATCTACTCAGCATTGTTATATTTCATGAATGGGGAAGGGAATTAAACCTTTAGAGAGAAAAAAAAAGCATGAATCTTGATTCATAACAGGGTGTTGTACTAGTTATTCAACATTTATTACTTTGATATAAAATTATTTGCAATACTCATAGTCATGGCTGAGAGCCATGAGAATGAAATATTTATCTTTTATCTTAATTTTTTAATATACACAGTTTATAGTCAACATAAAAAATATTTTCTCGCTATATTTCTTAGTTTGTCAACGCGGAGCACAATTCGACCCCTTTCATGTCGATAAATTATTAATATCGCGTACAACTGAAGGTGATTCGATAAAAGAGCTACCCGAAGTTTCTCGCTGCAAAGTAAAATATATGATTGACAGTAAAACCTTTTTACAGAAAGAAAGATGCATGAAACTTTAATGGAAATGTAATACTCCTGGAAACAGTGATAGCAGAGGAGCGTTCCTCCAACGACAAAGTAGCGCGACTTTGATTAAAAAAATCTACCTCGTCAACCAAACAATTTAACGTCTGTCCAACAATGTATCATTTCACGAACAGTTGATAATAATATTATCTTTTATTTTACATTCTACCATAAATTCTCTCCATATAAAATAATTCCTCGATAATCTGGATTCCTTCGAACCATTAAAATAGATACAACACGTCTCTAGTGGAAAGTAGAAAGGAAGCGAGCGAATATTAATAAAGATTATTCTCACTTATGTTAAATGAGTTTGAGAAGTTGCCGATAGAATAGCTCTGCACCGCACCGCACCGCACCGAACACAGATGATCTAGAATGAGTCTTTGTGATGCTATATTTAATACAATGCATACTGCATCCGAGTTATTAGATATATATCATACACATTATAAGATTACTCATAGATTTCTAAGTAATATCTTTGCAGCGGAAAACTCGTATCTTAAATACTAAAGATACAAATACAATTACAATAATATATTTTAGTTATTTATACAGCCTAACCTCTAAACAGAGCCTTATAGACCTCCCAATTTTCCTTTTTGTGTTTCTTGCCCTTACTACAACCTCAGTAGAAATTTGACGTCGTGTGTCACCGAAATTAAAAACCCTCATTCGATCGCGTGAGGTTTTGCGCGCTGGTAAAAGTAAAAGATTACCCCCATCCCCATTTGGCAAACTTCCTTTTCCAAGTAACACACCTTTTATGAGCGTTCTCGCTTTCGTACAATTAGAATTCAACCAACTCATCACAATACATTCGATCGATCCCAATACACATTGTAGCATAACGCGTGTCACGACTGCGCCGATAATGTCTGTTCACGATCATTGCTATACTACACTACAGGTAGCTCCTAAGATTTAAATTTTCGCCGCTCAAGCAATTCGTACAAGGATGCCAGCCTCTCACGGAACTTTCGCTCTGCATCTAAAATAGCATGCGATGCATATCCTGGTCCCGTGTGTTTTATCACATAAGAATTAGGTTGGGGGAGCACAGTGATTCCTCGATGCTACAATGTGTACTGCTGCCGACAGTGCGGCACCGTCAAGGGGAATTGTTCAAGGCTAAAAGACACATTGTACATAAATATTCGTTACTTTCATGTTGATCTAAATAACTCGAGTGGGTTGTGCTGACACGCTAGAGTCACGAGTTGTAAAACCGTACTCCATTTTATTGTGTCCTGGTGATTTCTCTTTCCCGTTCTTCGATTCCTCCGAGTGTGCTGTCAACTTGCTCTTTATTGTGTGGTTGTATCCGAAATGCTTTGTCGCCATGTCGCGTGGAAAGGTATTTTCAGAATCTTCACCCGCGTCTTCGGCAATGCGGTTAACAAGAGTTTCTGTAATTGTGGAAGCGGTAATATGTCTACTTGTGGATTCGTTAAGTTTGGCTGTTGCTTGTCGTCTCCTGTAACATGGGCAAATATTTCAATTAATCCTCAATTCCCTTACTCGACGATTCTTTCTATAAGTGACGAGGTGTGTACCTTTCTGATTGTCATTTTCATCTTCAACGTCCTCGATGAGTTTCAAACAAGGTACAGGCTTTAAAACTGGTATAGAGTCGCCGGTAACTTGTTTGTTCATCAAATTACACTGATCGACAAAAAGTTCCGTAACACGTAGCAATTCGAGGGTAACACCCCAGACGAAGTGCGTCAGATTGTTCGACAACTCCGTAACTCCTCCAAGCACCATGTTGTTGGAAGTGGCCGATTGGGATATATAGGTGGGTATGATCAGTAGCCTCTTGATGTTTTTGCAATTGGCAAGGCATTTGTCAAAGCCGTTCTTCACATCAAAGTTGACAAGCTCCATTTGACTCAAGTTTGTCAGTTTGGAGACGCCCTCCAAGATGTCAAAGGTGCAGCACGATCCCTGCCCCTTTTCCAGTCGGAGTCGTTCCAACTTTTGCAGTTTTATAAGAACAGTGGTACCAAACTTGTCCGGGAAGTCCGAACATTCGCCTAACTCCAGTGCTTCCAAATTGACTAACGCTGATATAATATCGATTTTCTTCTTCCCGAGCTCTTTAACTGATGTTAAACTCTGAAAATGATTGGAATGTATTAGATGCATAATGGGAACTGATTGAAAAAGTTGATGAAACTTGTCTGGTGAAGCCTTACCAACTGCGTTAATTGGGTCAATTCTTGCAAAGGTGTAAGATCAGTTTGCAGAGACATTCCACTAATTGCCTTCAATCGGAGTTCTTGACAGCGCTTCAAATTCCCAATCCCTTCAAGATTGAGGGAGTCGCACTTTATCGACATTGCACTCAGAACTTCCAGTTGAGGGCAGCTCTTGATAACTTCCTCCACAACCATCACAGGACAACGACAAAGTTCCAATTTAACAAGGCTAGTGACGCGCGGGATGACCAGGAGAAACTTCTTCCAAATGCTGTCGGATTCTCCAGCAACGAGCATTTTCCGAAGGTCCAAATGTTGGGTACCATGCCTTTGCAATGTATCTGCCAAACCATCCCAGTCTGTTACTTGACTATTCTTCATCCTGACGGTTTTCCACAGGGAAGAATGCGCAGCAAGGTCACGCCACATTTTGCAAACCCTAGCCGCTCGAAGTAATTCCTGAACCTTCAGGTACTGGAATATCCGCAACAAAGCATGGTAACCAGCGCACACTGACTCCATAAAGTGTTGTTGATGTTCGGATTCTTGCTGATTTTGTCTTCTCCTGTAAATTCGGAAAGAAAACATGTAGATGATACGATTACAACGACCGTACATAACGAATATCATAGTTTTAAATAATGAGTCGCTATTTTAGTTTAACTCAACATTCGACCCTAAACCCTAGTCAATATCCGAATTCTTAAAGAATTGATGGAAAATGATCGCATAGCAAATCTCGAGAGAGGCTCTTAAAGGACCAATGACTGCGATGTCAATTAAAATAGCGTTAAAAGCCTCTGAAACATTTGAAACGCTTACATATCCAAGCTCTTTAAATAATAATAATCAGGAGGGAAAACAAAAAATAACATAAACGTGTATGGCATTAATTGGGGGGAAAGGATTTTGGATGTATGTGGGAAAACGCACTAAGAGTCTTTTGTGTTTCAGCTCGCACATGTCTTTATATCTGTAAATATAAAAAGTAAAAATGAATTAGATTTTTCCACTGAAGCACTTATCAGTAGATGTATCTGCAATTGTAGCATGAATGTAAAGTACACAGTTCTCTTAAGAATATTGTCGCGGCGCGGAGTTACGACACCAAACAAGCCACAGTGGACATAAGTCACTGTACAAGTTTTTACTTTGATACTACAATTGCAAAACACCTGCGAGAATGAATAATATATATTGATTGAGTTTGAAATTCTCAAAATTCTCGAACAATTTGGCCGCATTTCTAAGAAGCTAAGGCAGTGTGCTTCCATCACAAGATAAAATCAAATTCATTTTTCACTAAATTTGTATATTTTCAAATATAATAAACATGAACATATATTGCATTTACAATGTCATCTAAATGTGTACCAGAAACAACGAAAGTAAGAGTAACAAGCCTCGGCGAATTCTCTTTCTACGACCTACGAAAATATTTAAGATACAAGCGTATTCTTTCTGAAATGTAACGTCGGAAATTAATAGATGGAAAATGCCAACCTTGTAAATACAATATGTACAAAGCAACTGCCAAAACCTCAAAAGAGAGTTGCCTAACTTATGTGAAGAGAGTATAGACTTAAAGGAAGCGAAAGAATATAATAGTGATAAGTTGGAAGCAAACACTTACTTGCTACTTGTTCTAACGGTACCCAATCTATTTGACATTGCATGTGAACTAGTTAGTGACGATCTCCTTTCAGGTGACTGATGGCTCATTAAATTCGATTTCAAATTGGCCAACTCTTTCTCTAATCTATCGGCAATTAATGCATTGGTTCGAGCAGCTTGGATCGAGTGTAGATCGTTGGAACTATCTTTATCCAACTCCTTCTCGCCAATATCTTTGTCAATCGACTGCGTGAATATAGGTAGCCTGGACTTCGTTAGAGTGGCATTATCGGAGGTATTTGATATATCGGTAAGTGAAACGTCTTGCAAGAGCGGTGCTTTATCCCCAATCTTATCCGGCTTCACTGTTATTGCTGGCTGTACTGCCATTGCATTATTCTTTGGCACAACTATGTATCTCTTTCCACCCATTACAGCTATGTTTTGAGCAGGTTTCGGGATCGTTCCATCTAGACTTTGCATAAAGTCATTCTCGGTTTGCGCGAACCAACTTCCTTCTTTTTTCTCTGTGCTAGAAGGCGACGGGGCATTGGTCGGGCTAGTCTTAGTATGTTTACTGGGGCCCCGCGATTCTCCCTCGGGATTATCAGATTTCGAAATTCTTTGCAATTTTGGCGGAGTCATAGTAAGTGGATGCTTTGCTTTTACAGTTTGCGTTCCTAACATACTAATCGGAATCAACGGAGGTGGTGTTGGAGATGGATTTACTGTTTTATGCTGTTGACTTTCGCTAGTATCTTGCTTACAGTTCTACAACAAATGCAAAACCAAATGACTGCATACACCAGGAATGTAAGCGATACTTTATATGTATAGGTCGTTTTCAATTCATCTTCAAATAAGCTGAATAGCTCGACTTTGTAGTACAACAGAATCCTACCTTGCAGACATAATCATCACTGCCCGCAAACTCCACTCCGCCAACGCATTCCGGATGATACAAACAAAGACATACGCGACACTGCAAACTCGGTATCAATCCCATACTCGTCGAGCATCTTATGCTGCATGGTTCTTGAACTTTGGGCCTGTAAGATGTGCGTTGATTGGGGAGAGGGATTTAGGAATAAAATACAGAGTTCGAGCAAGGGATTTGCGGACGAGAAAGGATCATAGGGCATCCCAAAATGAATAGAAGGAATAATCTCAATTCTCGTAGAATAAGGTTCGAGGCTTAAATACCACACTATCTACTGATATGACATGCACATATAATTGGAACATGGTCCAAGTACTTTTTAAAAGCATATCCTCCTACAGTTATATACTCTTTAGAAAAGGATCCAAGTTTCTCAAATGAAAACTTTCTGAAAGACTTTGCGTAGTTGAAACAAGTACTGTTTGTAGTTTCGATTTTATAGGCTTAGTATCTAGACACAAATGATATTGTGCAAATCACTGACTTCCTTTGTGTCAAATTCATTTCTCAATAGTTAGGAATCAATCTGATACATGCTACAATCGATCATTGGACCTTTATAAAGCACATTGAACGTCGATGCTTGGAGACTCCTACAAATACTGAAGGCTCTTGGAATCGAATACTGTAATAAACAAAGTATATTAGATTTTCTTACTCACGTTGGTAATCTTTTAGGTTTCGCAGGAGGTAGGGACTTCTCAACAGGTGCCAGACTTCTTCTTGTAGATGGTAAACTACGTTGTGGTGGAAGCATTTCATTCTCTTCAGCCGACTTCATTTCTGCTAAGCAAATGAGAACATTTTAAAGATTTCTTCTCCAATTATGTAACGTTCATACACATCATACAGAACATAACGTATTGGAAGCATTAATATGCACTAAATTTGTGAATATCTTGCATAGGTTACAAGTTTCCCGAATATCCAGATAAAGTGATAATTTCATGTTGCTCGGAAGGAAGGAAATCTGTTGGAAAGAGGATGTATTGTTTTTAGATTAGATCTAAACGCATACTTATTTGCGGCGTCTTTTTGGCAGGCACTTTGACTTTAAATCCTGCGGATGCGACTTTCGGCGATTTTGTAACTGGCTTTTGTGGGGTCGATGTCGGCGCGGCAGTTTGAGCAGGTACTGGTGCGGGTGGCGGTTCTTCCACAGGTTTCCTCGCGGGCGTACTCTTTTTATAAGGTACAGATTTCTTTGGTGGCGTGGTCGTTGCAGGAACATAGCCCTAACCAAGCCGTATTTGCGTTTGAGTAAATATTACTTAGAAATCACCCTTTGCATGTTATAACCAAACACATGTTAAGTACCCGCATTTTCTTGGCATCTCGGATTATTTCCCTCTCTGGATCTTCAAGACCGAGTGGCTCTTTGAAGAATGTGAAATTATCTATCGTCAATTCCTTCGTATTGACTGGAAACGTTGAAACTAAATATTATTGATTATAATATATGAGGTCCTCTCTGAAGTCATCCAGAGTCAAACTTACGGAATTCCGCCACCGCCCTCAAACTTCTCACTTTCTTCCCATTAGGTGTATAATAATATATGTCGGCCATTCTTTTAATAGTAGTATCATTAGTAGCCCTATACACCAACTCACGCTTCCACCCATACTTGAAAGGCTCTTTGTACGCAGGATTCGTCAAATCCGTAGGCTTGAACTTGCCACCCAGAGATGGGCTCCCTATTCGGGTGACACGACCTTTAGCACTCTTGATCTCCACATCAAAGTCATTTACCATCCCAGTCGACTCAGTATCGGATTCCTTCTCTTTCTTTATCTTCTCGAAAATAAATCCATGCTCGGTATCATAAATATGCATTTTACTATCTTCCGAGTCTTGTTCCTCTTCTTTTCTGGCATCAAAAGTTTTCTTAAACGTTGTGTACGTATATTTCTTGGCCAGCTGAGCTTCCGCCAATTCCGCCTCCGCTGGAATAATTAATCATAAAAATTATACAGGTCACATAGTTGCAAATCGTCCCACTCAGATTCCAAACAAAGTGAGTTTCGCATTGACTTGCAGTTACAGCGACCTCGAGAATTAGTAATTCAGCTAGATAAATAGTGTTAAACTCAAAAGGGAGAAAAGTGCATACCAATGAGTTTCTTGAGGACATGGCTTCCCGTGTCAGGCTCGTCGTGTCCGTGAGTGTCAAACCCACTGAAACCCGTGGAGTCGTCGGAGGTGAGGTCAGGATCGGAGTGCTTACGCTTGCGTCCCCTCGGGCTCATCGAAGCATCGCTCTCAACGGTGCTGGTCGAATTAGCCTTGAACTTACGAAGCTTCCTGCGGGGAATGGGCGTGGAGGTCTTCTTGGCCGATCCCTTAATATCGCCATTCACCTCTTGGCCATCCATCTTCGCGGATGCGGCGGTATCGGTGGTGTCCTGTGTCTCCTGCGAGTCCGATACCAGAGCGGTATCAAGGTTAGGGCTTTCCCGCGCCTCGTCGGCGTTCCCGCCATTCACGTTGGCACCTTCCATCGTGGGGCCCCTTCGGGACCGCCGAGCTGCTTCCCTTTACCAGTCTGCCGAGTGTCGATATACCAGGCACGTCCTTTTTGCGTTAGTTGGCCCGCGCGCATTCACTCGATCCCCATCAAACCAGTGGAAGGCAGCACCACAGTCAGACCACCCGATATACCCGTGCGCTACAATCCCCTCGCGTCTGGCTCAGGGTACCACGATCCCGCGCTCATCTGTCCGCGACGCGACTGCGCATTCCCTCCGGAGCCCTAGTCACTTTTTGGCTACGCGCTATTTACACAACCGCCACCGTTTCCCTTGTGCTCCGCTCCGCTCGCCAGTTCAACCACATCACCACATATCTATCTCTCACGCTTTAACAATGGTACGCGCCCTCTCCTACCAGGGAAAGATCGAGGGCTGCCGCGATCTTGCGCTATCGTCTCTTCTAACGACGACACCACCAGCCTCGCCAACGAAAAACTGAAGAAAGTTTCACTCTGATACAGAGTGCGATAGAGAGCGTCTGTAAAACGCACAACCGGAAATGGCCGTGGAACTCACGCTTTGGTCCAATTCTCAAAGTCCTCCCTATATATCCGTTTCCACCAACCGTTCCGTCCATTCTCCGAGCACACCGCCGTCCCCAAATTCCATCATTTTTCTCCACCTATATATATATGTGTGTGTATATATGTCTGTGTGTCGGGGACTAGATTTGAAAATCTAGGCAATTATCGTTTACTTAATTGATCTGGCATATTTTACTCGTATACTCCTTTAGTTCAATCTAAATTGATCCAAATCACCATAATTCGCATGCGGGAAAAAGGATACAATTTCGGAACACATTTTTGCAAGCGAGACCATCACCAAATCATTGGCCGCTGTTTGCCATGAAATGGCAATTCACACACACACACACACATATGGCATACATCTGCAATCTATGTGAGTCCAGAGTCGTCTGGATTGAATGTGTGCGGCACACATAGCATGGGCGAGCATTGGTGAGCATCATACACACGCGAATATACGTAAAAGAAAATAGAAGCGCCGCGTCTGTGAGCCACAGCTGCACAGTGAAAATACACAGTTGACAGTCATCAATCAGTAGTTGGACTCCTTCGAGGGGGATAGTCGGCAAAGGAATTCGTTTAACAATGATATCAATTTAAAGCGAAGCTCGACAATAGTACGCTTGTGTATACGTGAGGTGAGAATCCGATGCGACTAGCGAGCTACGTTATTGTTTCACGAGAGACTTGGAGCGCGCGGTGTGTTCGCGATTTCTAATTCGTACTACTTCCGAGAATTCGCCGAGAATAATTGTGCAGCATCCAAGCTCGCTGCGATTGTCCCGCGGGATAATTGCCGGGGCAAAATAAAGCTGGCAATCTGCTCTCGCGAAGAGAAGAGAAGAGGAGAGAGGAGATGCGCGCTTTAGTAGTAGCTCGCAATTACCGATATTAGAGTGTGTATCGTGTTATAAGTTGGCGTTTAGATGAATCTAGGCAGCAATAGTCAATGAACGGGGAGAAAGGAAACTATCGACTAAACTGAAAAGGCGGAAAGACAAACAACCGCGTAATGAAAAATTGCAACGTAATGGTTCGATACTTTCCGATTGATAAGGAGCATTGGCAATTCGATCTTTTCCGCAATTTCCTTCGCGAGACGGTGCAATAGGTACTCTGACGATACAATGATTTGCAGAGAAAAAACGGATTCTTCAAATGGAGCGTGTTCTGAAGGCTGTGCCAGCAGATTTAAGAGTAAAAATGGAGGCTCTTGTACATGATTTGAGTTTAGCCTTGGAGGAAACTGGTAACAGCGCGAATGTAAGGCGTCGATGGGGAATTAGACGAAGAGCTCGTTCGACGGGCAATATTCGTAAGTGTAAGGGTATAAGACACAACACTATAAATTGCTATCAATATTCGCAGTAGTGACACATTTCTTCCTTCTTTTAAATGTTATCTAATGATGTTAGTGTAATGTCAGTTACAGTCCATTTCTATAAGCCAGACCGGGATTGGTCTGAAGATTGTCTTTGTAGAAAATGTATTTCTTTGCACAAACAAGTTCAGTTTTAACAGTTTTAAAGTGCTGAATTAATCATCATTTATGTAATGCTCAGCTTAAAGTAAATATCTCTGATTTCAGCGTCACTGAATATGAACAAACATTCGGACGACAGTTCATCTTCCATTTGTGATTTTCATATTCCGAAGAGTAGCACTGTCGCAAAGTACCAGTCAGACAGTGATGACACAAATCAAACCAAGCGCTTTGCCAGATTTCCAAATCTGAACAATGCCAGCAATATTGAAAGCGACTCAGTGAATGAGAATTTTGCGCCGAGAACTAACACAAGGCGCAAGAGAAAGTTCAAGAGAATGGCAGTTGATTCAGAGTCCAATCCATCAACTTCGCAAAGTGTTACAATTGTTTCTAGCACGCTCACTGAAAAGAAGAGAGTATTTCGTAATGATTGCAAGAGATATGGAGCTATATGGTAATATATTAGTGAGTTTGTAATGGCAAGCCTTCTTGGCATGCAACCGGACATTATCACAAAATCTGTCTGTACAATATTCACTCATAGGTGTGGAAAACGCAAGAGATCTTGTAGAGAGCGTTCAACAGATTGTGATATGCGAACACTGAAGCCGAATAGAAATACAAAAAGCAAGAATGATGTGAAAATGCAGGCTGATGATGGTATTGAATGCTCGCGCGTATCGAGTTCCAGTATTTCGTCGAGCGATTCCGAGGCAGGGCTCATTACGAATGATGAAGATAGAGAAGGTATCAATCATCCTTAGTGGTCGACTGGTTTTGCTTTATTATTGAAAAAGCGCGTTTCTAGGAGACGACGAGCAATCGGATTGGATCGGGGAATCTAGTTGGTGGGATGATAGCGAAAGCACAGCGGAGGAGAAAGGAAGATCGAACCAAACATTCCAAATGATTTTGCACGGTAGTTTCGAGCACCCGACAAACGAGAGCAGGAAAACTACTAGGCAAAGATTCCCAAGGATTCGGGCAACGATCACACCAAGGGAGATACGTGCTGGTCTTCGTCGAGTGGGCAATAAACCGGGATACTCTATTGTATCATCGGCGAATGAAAAAGTCTCGCGATTTCTACAAGACCCCACGCAAAACGAGTTAAAGCTTCATCCCATGCGGCAATCGGAGAGGGAGAAGCTGCGCCGACTTGCAAGCTTGTACAGTTTGAGTTTAAAAGGCGATTTAGAATGCCCAGTTTTGTATAAAACTCGGCACACCACACAAGCGATTTGTGTAGATCAGGTATCCCTGAACCGGTTTTCAGACTATAAACGGTTAAGAAGGACACCACCCAACTCCTCTAATTCAGACCTAATGTTGCAACAAGAGCATCAAATTTCTAGCACAAGTTGCAATCCTCACATTATAGCTTGCTCTGAAAGCTTGACTTCGATGCAAAGCGTAACCAAATGTCCGCATTTTGGCTGGGACACGAACAGCATGGATATCGAAATTCATGGTAAAGCGGATTATCACGACTTTAGTAACTCCAAGTCGAGTTAAATCAAATTGGCCACTTTTTGTTAATGTTTTTTTTTTTAAATAAATTATTTATCTTTACACACTGCTTTCATGCATTATTCAATCTCCGGAAAAAGACTGAGAAATACTGGTGAGAGCATAATTATCAATATAATGGGGACATAACAATGTCTGGTACTTTTGTGTTTCTTACAGAAATGCCTTACTGGTAGTTTGATTAATTTTTCTACCCATGTAACTCTACTTATTTATAGAAAGATATTGTGCAAGTTTGCGCAAGCTTGACAGTGTTTAGCTATCACATACAACGATTCATACGTTACTACTAACAGTTTTCTTAACAGTTTATTGGAAACAGTGTACATACATTCAATAGCAATAGCCTCGATAGCCTCTTCCAGAAATATGATGGCATAGAAGCTTAGTCTATCGTAGTTGGACAAACATTTCAAGATCTAGCCAAGACAACGCTATATTATACAGTTGATCTTTATTTTGTGAGAAGGGAATAAAGATCCTTACGATTTCAGCTGGAATCGTAACATAGAAAGAATATTTTGTACATCAGAATGGTACTATAATAAAGTAAAATGTCACAATTCGCAACATCCCTCTGTCGATCTCGCCTTTAATATCACGGATCTTACGATCCAGCTAAGATTAACTGGGTTGCGAGAGCTTTTTCGCCGCTGCCATGGCATTCTCGTTCGCGATCATTTGGAACTCTTGGAAGCGTTGGGACACTCGTTGATTCATCTTGAGGTACTTCTCCATGCAGTTCAGCGCACATTTCTCCTCTTTCGATCGAACGTCCCGTGTCGTGAAGTCGCTTATGCAGTCAATAAAGCAAACCTCCGACAGTTTGTTGTAGGATGTCAGAAAATCCCGGAACTGCGATAGAAGACAACTATTCATTCAGCATCGTTCTCAGTCACAAATAGATCGAAACCTTTAAGACATTCCGAGCAATTCTCACAGTCCAACAAGTTAGTAACGTTCGACAACCTTTCGTTGGTGAAGCTTTTATTCTCCCTACGAATACATATACATACGGTTTTGATTTGCTCAGCCTCCACCTCGGTCGGCGCTTGCATTGCCATTTTTCTCACTAGACAACTTCTTATAAAAAATCTTTCTTCTTACTGAGTATCACGTTTGATGCTCTGATGAAAGGAGCGTAGACAGAGGTACTCCAGGTAGTATTCGAGGTTAGTAACACTGGGCACCGCTCGTCAGCACGTGCATGCGACGTGCATGTGTGCGTTGTATAATATACACATACCACCTAACACCCGTCCATGGCTGCGATATGCTATTATGTGCATTTTAGTAAGTATTTACACTATTTACATTACATACTTGACTGAGAAAATAATATTTCTGTCATATAAAAATATGAAAATCCATGGTACATTTTCAAAAACAGACGCGGAGGTAGACGAGGAACATAAAATGCAGAAGCATATAGATGCGTTTTATTCGTATCTCGATATATTTCATCAAAAATATTTACACATCCATATAAATACTTTTCTTATCGAATATAGTGTATACGACGCGGATACTCATTTTCGGGTGAAAATTAATAGGGGAATATCGAAATTTTTGCACTTCATTTCCAAACATCGATCGCGCCGGAATAGGCGTATTCTACTTAAACAAAGTACGCGGTACTTTACAAGATCTTTGATTCAATACATAAGCCTAAGGAAAATTGCACGTATATTCTTATAATTAACCACAAGACTTAGGCTATCACATATACATAATCGCATATCCTTTTGATCGTTTTACTTAAACTCTCATGCAGCACTGCTGATGTGTACCAAAATATAGAGTCGCACTCCTCGCATGCGCCGCAATTTAATACTCCGATCAAAATCTTGCTTGTGCTTAGCCCGTAAAACAGTTCTTTAATGCTGCAGCAGCTGCTGTTAAGAGGACTGGCGGATACTATATTCTTTAAATAATAAATTACAATAGTAAAGAGCACACATCACACGCGTTATTGTATGTGCGACAGAAGTCGCTTTTCGACCTACGCATGTAAATACTCAGCATTGAAGCGAGGATTAAAAGTTAGCAGGCACTTTTTGTCGAGAGCAATCCAGTGCATACACGGCAACTCAAAAGTTCAAATCGTTCTCGTTCTGGTTCTCAGTTTCTCGCTTGGCGGCAATCAGGTTCTCCCACTGTGCGATGAGCGTGCTTCGACGCCGCGGATTTGGCTATCAACAAACAAGCAAGGTGATTGTTTTTAATCGAGAAAGTTGATGCTGAACACGAACGGTTTATATCGGCGGGCTGATTATTTCGCGGCATAGTTCTCGTGGTTGATAACACAGAACCGGCGGCGGCGACAATCCGATATAGATTAGATAAAATAATACAAAAATAGGTGGGATCAATACCGCGGATATCCTTAATATTGAAAACCGACCACACGTACCTTGTGCTTCCCTTTGCTCTCCCGCTCAAGTTCATCCTCGTTCAAAGTATTCGATGAAGTGCCACTTCGCAGGGAGCTCGCACCGTCGTAAATGTCCGAGTCATTATCGTTCCCGATATCCAGGAGATTTGGTTGGGACTTGGCTAACATCTGCGAGCGCATTAATCTACAAAAGGATACGCGCACAGTGACAAAGTCTCTTTGTAATCAAACACCGAGTATAAAATCGTCAACAAAACTTCCACACAATATATAACATACCTGAGCTCGTTTTCCCGTTCCCGCATGTCATTCAGCTCCTTTTGAATTTTCTCCTCGACCGGGACGTATCCCTTTCTCGCCGGCGGTTTCTTGGGTTCGTCGTCCGGTTCCAGCTGAATGTCCAGGCTCTTGTTGAACGCTTTGATGCTGAGGGGGTTTAGGGCGATGGTCGGCGTGGTCGGCGGCGTGAGGATGTTGTTCGTCGGACTCTTGGGCTTGTAGATTTTGCCGCGGGTCGCCAGGAACCTGTGCATCAATCCTTTCTGGCTCGGCGCGGTCGCGAACCGCAGCGGCGTCGGCGTCGTCCTGTTCGATATCACGCCGTTCGTCATCTTCGGCGTCAACGCGGGCGTCGACGGTGTTAGACTAACTGCCTCGAGGATTTGGGGGGTCGAGGTTGTCCTCTTCAGCTTGCCAGACGCTAAAGCCTGTGGCATCCGTCGCACCTGTTGAACAAGCCCGAAATGGAGTCTCCCCACTTTATACTAGTTTTCCCTTCGCCGCACTCTTAGACAGCTGGCGAGCGAGAGAGTCCGAGCAGTGTCTACAACTTTGTCTAATTAACGATTCTATCAGGCCATCCCGGCCGGATGACTTCTGCTGTCTTTTAACCGCGCGATTCTTCCCGATAATAACAGCGCAGCTTCGGATTTGCAACTGGCGCTCTTTCACCAGCAATAACACTGTGTATTTACCCCAGTACACCGAGCGATAAGATATTCCCTTTCGAGTACGCGTACCAGCGCAACCGGAAAATGTATAATGCAATGAATCACGATACCTTGTCTCGGGAATCTCGAGAATCGCGAGTCGATTGCTCATCATCAATATCGTCACCATTTAAGTTCCCCGATATATTCCATCGCATGGATTGTTCGCTCCATATTTGCCTGGGCAGGAAAGCGTGTCGCGGAGACTTAATGAACGAAAGTTTGTTACCACCATCTAAAGATTGGCGGCGTGAAATTAATTTGTTCCGTTCCAATTAATTACACGCGTATCCCAGGCGCGCGGTCGTGCGCGATCAATCGACATTAGGGAATTTCCAGCGCGAGATTAAACACGCCATCCCTGGGAATGTTACTCCATCGTAATCGGTTGCATCAGTTGACCGAAATTCCAAAGAGCCGATCTGGTGAGATATATCTGCTTAAAGTTTCCCGTCACATACGCCGCACCATTAGGCCGCGGTGTATCGGCTGCATCACAATGCCGCAGCGCTGTTTACTCATCCTTGTTGGCCGTGGGCAAAGAGACCCGATGTGTAATCTGTCCTTACGAGGACTCTCCGAATAACTCGGTTCCCCTTTTCTTTCGCCCCTTATTCGCCGGCGCAACCTTGCCCGAGTCAGTAAAAGAGTGAGATGCAGTGGCGTGTACTGCACACGAGGTAAGTTAGACAATTGCCTAGGGCCCCTAGTTAGGGCAGGGGCCACTTTCTTTTAATTACAAAATTAAACAAGTCCCAAGGGTCGGGGAGTCGGAGTTCCAAAATCGACGGAACACGCGATTGTCGAGGTTCGTAGAATCGAAGTTGCAAGATCCAAGGGTCATAGAACCCAAGTTCCAAAATCCAAGGGTCGTAGAGTCCAAGTTCCAAGACCCAAAAGGGTAAAAGAATCGAAGTTCTAAGACCCAAGGACAAGCGAACCGAAGTAGCTTGCTCGCCACTTGCTCGCAGCTACAGTGTCTGCCGTACCTTGGAGTCCACTGTCTCGTGGGAAGTGGTCTTAATACTGCCGACGTTCCGCAGCTCGTGTTCCCTTTCCGTAACTTCTTCGATCTCCTTCTGTATCCGGTCGGTCGCCCTCTTCAGCTGCTCCAGTCTATGCTCCGCCTGCGCAGGTGAAAACAAGCCTTTCTCAGCCAAGGGCCAACGGGGGGAGGTTCGACTTACGGCGAGCTAGTGAAAGGGGTTGCGGAAGCCGGCGGAAGTAACAGAGCCCGATCGCGTCATGTGGCAAGTGACTAAAACCGGGAGAAAGGTCTCCGCGCTTCTTGCCCGCACTTCGCATTTCACGCTCGAGTCTCGGCTCAATGGGCCCCGCAAGACAATGCTCTCGCGTAATCGGCTTCGCGATGCATGAGAGCGACGGTTACGTCTTAATGACAGCTGCAGCGCGTGCACTCGCCCGCCAAGCTTAATTCCCCAATTTCGACATACATGCCCCGTGCGACGGCCGCAATGCACGCGAGCTACCGCGGCTCCTCGACTCGCGAAGTTTCCGGTTGTACGGGGTCCCTGACCTCTCGTGGGACGCGGCGCGAGGGACAAAAAAAAACACACGAATATAAACCGCGAGACGAATCAAATTCCAGGCTGCCGAGCATCCCGCTAACGGGAAACGGATTCCAGAAAACTAGCTGAACACAGACGCGTCGGACCTCCATCCCGCTATAGCTCTTATGTACTTGGTCCTGATATTCATTGCGACACTCTCCTCTCTCTCCATCCAACACTCCAATTAGAATGGCTATTTAAAGGGCGGCACTAGTTTCGTTTACACAGCTTAGGTCCATTAGAGGCAGGCGGGAGAGAGTGTGCCCACCTAATCCACATAACTAAGCTCTAATTAACCGGGGGCTTCTATCCCACAAACTCGCGCGCTGCTCGGCAAACTCCTTAATTACAGCAACGTAACACGACGATTTCTCTAGGCCATTGTGAGGCCTACCTGAATGGGAAATGAGAGGATGCAGCGGAACGTCGCAGCTGCGCCGCTGGAACGAGACCTGCTGGCCGTTTAACGCAACGCCGACTGTATCACTGGGGCACTGTGCTCGCGGCAGGATCGCCCTTCTTAATCTTCGATTTTATCTGCTTTAATCTCTCGCGCTCGAGTGCGATTCTCTGTCTCGATCTAGCCTCCGCCGCTACCTTCTCAATAAATCCTTGAGACGATACTCTCCCGATTAAGCGCACTCGAGTGCCGAACAATGCCGAGAGAGGAAGGGACTCGAGAGATCAGAGTCAAGGTCGTTTCTATTGTCGATCGAAGTAGTAATCGATGACCGATCGCACTGTGATATATGTTACCTCTGTCTTAACACTCGAACGGGCAATTCCTCGCTGCCAGATGTGCGAGCGATCGAAGGACTTTTAGAAATTGCGAGCGTCAGCTCTTCCGACGCGATTACCAACCGGTTCCGAAAACCACCGGCGCACGGCCCTCTCCAATATTTTTCCTACTTGTTCCGAATCGACGCGCTCTCCGCGAGATGCCTCGCCGCACGTGTCGAGATCTGTGTAATTGACAGGACGCGGTATCTTATCGGCGTGGGTACATACACTGATGGTCGGATCGTCAAACACAATTGGGAAAGCCGACGCTCCGCTGGAAGCCTCGGCGACACTCGGAGAGGAAGCAGAAGTGCACCGCGAGCTCTCGAGCAGACTTCCGCGTAGGAACCGAATATCGCACGGGGACGAGTTCTTCGAGGGTTTCCAGCCGGCCAGCTGTAGCCGAGGGCATAGAGGCTGGAATGCTGTTCACAGAAAACTGAACGAGCGGCGCGCGAGCGACTGCCGCGGTAGGTTAACTGTAACTCGTGGCTCGTGGCGCAGTACCCTTTCTAAAAGAAATGGGCCGACGATCCTCCTATTTCTCGCTCCCTCTTCCCGCCCCCTGTTTCCCCGAATTTCCGCCGAAATCGCCCCGCCGCTGGTTACTTTCGTCGGCGATCATCGTAGGACCCCGCGATGATACACCGCCGGGGAAACCCGTTCGATCCTCGGCTCCCGACAGTTGGACCGGCCTCGATATCCTGCATATTTCGAATACTGGGCATAAAGGAGAGAGGGAGATTCCGGTAGAAAGTCGGGATTAAGGTTGACCTAATTATAATCCGTCGTACGCCTTTCGATAGCCGGGGAGAGTGCACGATTGAAAGATTATTATCTCTCAATTTGTCTCATTAATAAGTCCCGATGACTCGGTGTCATCACTAGTAGTCGAGGCTACAGCAGCTGTTCCTAATTTATTATACCTGCCGGGAGAGCACTCGGCGTATTCAGACCATCTCCCACTTTAAGGACGAGAGCGGCGAAGTTGATAATGACCCACATTTACACGCTTAATGCGATTCATCGTCGCCTAGACTGATTATTAATCTCAATATCCAAGGTACCGGTGAGAAAAGTGAAGACACCGCATCGTCTCGCGCTTCCCCCGGGACCATAATCAAGGAACGTTTCTATACCAATTTCCGAGTGGTTGTCAATCGAATTTCGTCCGGTGGAATTCAAAGCAGGTAGACTCTAAGCTGTCGTCATTCCAGTACTCGGAACTTGACTGTATACTCTGTTACGTAGATCTTCAGTACACATTGTAAGATACTGAGTGTGTCGGCTTCGCTATCAGCAGTCACACTTACTTGAATTAATATGTGTATAGAAATATAAAAGTAGCAAAAGTACTTGTACAGTTGTATGTCAAGCGCACTTGACGAGCCGCGCAGTCAAGTATGTATCTTGTATAAGTCGTCTCGGTGTATTTAAGTCGATGCGGCAATTATCCGCGTTAGTCATATCGTCGGAGATGAGAGAATCGTTTGCCTCGGGATTTCGTCAAGGGCTCACCTCCATTTTCATCGTTGCCGGGGGGGCCGGAATATCCCGCACTTATATCGCGGCTGGTAGAGGCAGGCGCGCGCGGTCCTTTATCGGGCGCAGGCTGCGCTCGCCCTGGTAGACTGAGCGCCGAGGAAGTTTCGGTGGGCCGAGATGGCCGATAGGAATATAGCGCAGGTACCGCGACGGCTGCCTCCTATTATCATGCCGCGCGCGGTTGCGTCACTACCGCAGGGATGTTTCCAGTGTCGAGCGGTTGGCCCCCGGGCCGCGAACAAATCGGCGATGAGGTGGCTGCTCCGATCCGAATTCCTCCGGAGCTCATAGCACCAGCGCGCGGCGAGCACTGCGGTACCAGTCCTTCCTCGGGTGTATGTATGCGTGTGTGCGAGTGTGTTGTCGGTCTCTGGTGAGCCGCACTCAAGGAGCAGCTACGCGAATGTCGGCGAGGCTCTCCGAGAGGTCCACTTAACGCGCGGAGAGAATAAAAGAGCGAGATATCACGTACCGAGGGAAACCTGTTGCGCGCGTGGTGATCTCCCGTGGTATTGCTTTCCCGGAGCGCCGGCCAGCCCTTGTTATCCAGTCACGGTTCGGCCCCGCTCGAGCCGACTGCCATGTTACCTGCGTGACCTTGTTCCCCAACCGCGGTCTCCGAACAAAACCAACAGGAGCGATGCATCGCGGCTCACCGGCAGAGTTAACTGAACTCCCTTGCTTCTTGACCCCTCGCGCGCGCACTCTCTCACGATTCTTCTCGGCTGCGAACCCCATTGGTGCGATCCCACTCAAGGGCAAGGGGTTCCATTGACTTTAGTGATAAGAAGATAAAGGACCTCTCGCTTTCTGCAACTTCCTCAATTCCGCGAACATCGCTCTTATGGCCAAGATATCGTTTGGGGCACAATTGGTTCGGTTGAAGGACTCGAAGTTTCATTTACATGACTCACTCTTTTCAAAATCACACTGAATAGAACTCCGACTAATCTTTCGAGTTCGGGGCTCATCTGCAAATTGCTAATCTTTCTCCTTCCTTTATTTCTGATTAAAATCGTTCTTGGATATCTCGTATTTGTATTCTGGAATAAAACCTCCTCAATGTCGACTAATATTGATTATTGATACCATATCCCAGTGATAATAGATCCGGAAATTGTTTCTCGGCAAAAAGATATTTAATATCTTTGAAAAGTTCTGCCGCGGCAGAGTCGGCAGCGCCATCCTGTGGGCCTGCGCACGCCATCTTCACGAGGAGCTTGTATTTGCATAAAAATCAACAAGCGCACGATACTTGTTGATAAATCCACGATAGATCGAACAACCGGCACAGTAAATCTTGTTAGAATGAATGAATCAGGCTCAGCGGCGACGATCAATCCGCAATTCTCGCCAATAAGTAGTAAGAGCTTGAAGCTTTTCCCACCGTATTAATTAATAGCTCCACTCTTTTCTACTGAAATTCTATTCACTGCAGAACCTCCGACTCCAAAAGCAAATCAGGGCAGAAATCTAACAGGGCCTGCTCGTCATGTCAAAGACCTTGCAGCGGATATTCATTCATGTATACAGGAATGGAACGCATATCATTTACAGGGATTGACTATCTTAAAGAATTCGACTGCCGAAAAGCAGGATTCGTCTTATTCTCCAGTTCTCCAGGAACTGTGCGATAGTCTGGAATGTATTTGTGATAAATTGGTAAAGAAAAAGTTGTTTTGAACGCTCTTCTGCTGCTTTTCGAAAGATAGCGTTTTTTTAACAAGATAATCTTGCCTCTGTTTAGGATAACATTGTGAGAAATCTAGGGCAAATCGCGCATCAATTAAAAGTCACTGGAACACTAAACACAAATGACAAATTGTTTATGATGTGGCCGTCTGAAAAATTTGGTAGGCTCTATGGTTCAATGACAATATAATTATAATTGATTTTCGATGCTAATTTGTTATACTATCTGTAGGGTGTATTGCTGACACTATACACAATGCATATTATAAGGAAAGTAAGATTAAGCGTCAAATCCTGGAGGATGTAGCTCACAATTACACAGAATCCTGGAAAATGTTGTGCCTCGCAACTTGGGTACACCAACCACAATTGCCCAATAATCTCTCCCAACTTCTGGAGTCAATTTTATTGGAAACCGGTCACAGATAGCTTAGGTCTGTACTTTGTAAAATAAAGAGAAATCTGGATGCTATTTTGATTCGTTTATGTTTATTTAAATACTATTTGTATAATGTTACCAAAAATGACATTGAAAAATAAGTGGAGTCATTGCTTAATTATTCAGAGCTCTGCTTACAATTGCGGAATACCTGAGATCATACAGAATGCAAACTGTGGCAAATAGAGATGTGGCAGGAAATAAACTTAGTTTCTTATATGATACTCGTGAAATAATCCCTTAAATGCAAGGAATTGAATGACTGCAAATAATTTGTCTGATACAGTGAATAATTGTTATTATCTAATGGTAGCTAATGTTTCTAAGTTTATAGTATATATCGATATCACTATAAGCATTTATAATACATATTTACAGATAAATACAAAAGTAACTGCTTCTGCTGTACATAAATGCAATAGCATTGGAGGTGGATTTCTTGCCTTTTCTCGCGTACATCCCGTTTTACCAATCTGATCGTCTCTTTCCTATTTGCTCCATAAGACGAAAAACAAAAAAAATAATTCCAATCCTAGATCGCCTCTTAGTCGAAAGGATCGTAGAAACAAAAGTAGGTACATTTATGTTTCTAAAAAATAGGCCGTGGTTAACATTTCTTTTTTTTTCACCGACGTTGCTCATTAGTCGACAACTAAATATGAGCGCTAAGATCCGATTCTGCAAAAGTATGAACTGCTCATCGGATCTTTGCCCTTGGTACAATTTAGTTCGCGTACATCTTTTGCGGAAAATTGTCTAATCGTAAATAAAAATTGGCAAATGATTAAGTAAGCGCATAATCGTGTAATGCAACTGTTATTAAGGGATAATATATAACTATATTAATAGCAACATTGAAGTTCTGAAATGAGCAGGTGATCTCGATGCAATCTCTAAGAGAGGTGTGTAGATGCATCTAGTCTTGTACCAGATATCAGATCATCGCTGTACAACGTTAACAGAATTTCTTATCTGTTCTTTTTGAACGAACAGGCTTTTTTTTGGTTCGTTAAAGGAGATAACGACACAGTCTTATTTACACGCTGATACAAATACTTAGGACATTACACAGTTATGCCATTACACATCGCGAAACGAAACATTGAAGTTAGCATATTACTGTTGACACTGTCAGGATTATTATAAAAGATATCTACATTAGTGTGTGAGTAGTATATATGACATATACCAGCTCGTATAAACGCAAACGTGTTCAATTTTACTGTACACTGTACATTTGACACATTTCCACTTGGGAACGTCTCCCACACTCTGTGATCCAAGAATCAACTCCTGGTGTTCCTGTTGAATTCCTCGCTTAAGGCGTCAAAGTCAAGGTCTGTGTCTAGATTCGCACTGTTTGGTATCAGATTATTTTCCAAAATATTGTCCGGCATCATATTTTTCAAACGTTCCGATACCAATTCGTCGACCAAGTTCGATTGGTCTACCAAGTGCAGCTGTTCGACTAATTTCTCGTCGATCAAAAGGTTCTTGTCTATTACCCCGCTCGTATTCAAGATATCCAAATGCGCAATATGGTCATATTGCGTGATTTTCGACATATCCAAATTCTCAGTACTGCCAAATATACTACTATCACAATTATTAGACATTATTGGTACTGAGTCTTGAAGAATGGGTATACTGTCCGATATTTTGCATATGGATGTTGTCGGCATTATCTTACACGAGCCTGTGTCTAATGAAGATGATTTTACACAACTTAAGTCGGACGAACTTATTGGAATTATTTTCGAGACTAATTTCTGAAATCCTTTCGCGAAATTTTGAGATCCACCCTCCATATTGTCCAAACCATTTTGCAATTTACCAAAATGATTGCCGTCCTCTTTTTGGTAAGAACCTACAGTCCCGTTCTCCAATTTAACGAAACCCTGTTCCATCGGCTCCAACTTTATAAATTCTTGCTCCATCTCTTCTAATTTGGACTCCTCGTATCCGGTGTCATTCTTGCAGAAACTCGACGAAGTTAAATTATTCCCCATCTTTGTAAAACTATCTTGATGCGAGTCAGATTTCTGAAAGGTTGACATTTTCGGGGACGTTATATTGACTTTTTGAAAACCGGGATTTTCGGATATTTGGTTTTGAATTTCAGGATTTGAAATAAGCAATTTCGAAACGTTATTCACTTTAGTATTCTCTGCCGAATTCACCGGACTCGGATTCCTTCGCATTAGTGTTAGAGCTGACAAGACCTCCGGACAAGTTGGGTTTGTTGTGCCATCATTGCGCCGGTCAGTCAAAAAGTCAGATACACTCAAGTCTGAACTCTCGGAAAATCCACTAGACATACGTTCTTCAATATTTTCCTTTCCTTCTTCAATAGCATCTGTCTTTTGCAATTTAAGTGGTGGCTCTCCAATACTGTATGTACTAGTAGTTGGTAGATCAATGGTGGTCAGCGCGTCGTTGTTAATTTTATATAAACCAGGATTAACACCTAATGCATCACAAAGTGACTCCTCACTAATATCAATCAAGTCTGAGTTTGCCTCATCTCTATGTTCTGCCACTGTCAATATGATTCCAGCCTTTTCCCGTACCTTATCCATTAACTGTTTTAATTCGCTTAAAAAGGCCCTAACATTATTTTCAGACTTTAACACTAACAAATCATAAAGTGACTGTGCATTAAGTACTGGTTTCGCAGCTATTTTTATTATTTCTGGGTCTTCGCACACAGATATAGCCTCCTTCAGTTTGACTTGACGTCTTTCTGATTTTGCTTCTGGAGTAACGTAAGCCCAAGGGCCGCGCTTCTTTCCTTTTCGTTTTAAAGGATCTTGTCCGTTAGTCTGCTTTAGTTCGGGTTCTGGCGTTGGCGGAGGCAATTGTTCTGGACTACCGTGATCTGGATGCATTTCGAAATGCCTGGCCATACGTGTGTGCCCCAAGTATATCTTATTACAAGTCGGGCATCGAAAGTGGTCAGATATCTTCCGTTTTGGTACTTCTAATCCAGTTAACAATTCTTTTGGCGACTCTTCCTCCTCCAGTTTATCATTATTAGTATTATAGTCACTGTATCCACCGTCCGAGTCATCGAGATCTGGTTGCAGAAAGTCCAGATGATGAAGATGCTTATAATCCCGCACCATGTGCCTCGGGGGGCGGGATAGCCTTCCGGATCGAGTTCTCGCCACCACTTTCTTTCTTTCATCCTACATAGTGAAAAGGGAATATGATTAGACCATACGAAAAACGGCACCAATTCTAGCAATCGTAGCAATCCCAATCAAAACATACTTTGGATTCTTCTTGCTCCTCGTCAGGTATAGGTGGGGGTTTCGATGGTACCAATGGTGGTCTAATTGCGTTTTTCTTGGGTCGACCTCTTTTACCACCGCGATTTTTCAACAAAGTTCCGGGACTTCGAATTCTCAAGTCCAATTCTTCGGGAAACACGACTCTACATGGATAAAAATCAAAAGTATTAAGTATCTTGTCGTCTGATCACTTTCCTAAAAACCCACCTGTACACTACTCTTTCATTGGACATAGCTGCTTCTTGACTTCTTTGCTGAAGGACATGTGCTATTTGTTTTAATTGTGTTGCGGTCAAACGTTGCATACTATAACAAAGAAAATATAAATGTAGCTAAAATATACTCAGTTAATATCATAGGCAATGCATACCTATGAAAAGTTTGGCCTTGTTGGACTATTTGTATCGGATTTTCGCTAGAACCTAGCGGTTTGGATGCATCGGCAGATTCTGTTGCTACCACTGGTGGTTTAGCAGTAATATTTTTCAACTTCTTATTGGCTTTAAGTGTAGTTCCGTTCATAACAAAATTTAATTTTTGTTTAGCAACATCATTTTGCACTGTTTTCTCTGATTCCAACACATTTGCTTGCATTGTTATTGCTGCCTTTTGCAAGACTCCTTGAGAACCATTTATAATGCTTGATGCATTTTGAGAACCAGTCACTGTACCATGTTTAATCGAACTATGGATAGCAGCTTTTGTTTGAGGCTTTAATATTGATATCGGTGTTGATGAAATTTGTGTTTGTTTCAAAATAGATGTAGGATTGTTTACACCTAGTTTTATGTCTTGTGCTTTGACAATGGATGCTGCTCGCAGTACCACAGGTGTATTAGAATTAATGGTGGCTCTTGATGGAGCACAGGTTGTTACTACCTTCTTGCCAACAGAATTACCTGTTGTCTTAAGTAACTGAGGGGAGATTTGTACCGACTTTAGAAACTGTGTAGGAATAGTCGTTGTAGCATTTCCACTGCTTAAACTGGCGGTGACTTTTGGAAGCATTGTTGCATTTTTCAATACTGGAGTTAAATACTGCTGGATGCCTGTTCTTTGAAGATTCTGTGATGACTTGACGAAAGGTGATAAACGAATTTGGGAAGTTACAAAATTTTGTGCTAATTGCCCCGAGGACACAGTGGCCATACTAGTAGAAATTTGGGACGATGTAACTGGCTGAGTGGACACTTCGCAAGCTCCTGTTAATATTTGCGAAGTGTTCAATAATTGAGCCGATAGGCCGCTGGTACTTAGCAGCTGTGCCGTGATCGGTGTGGCTTTTATTATTTGTGGAGACAGACTATTAAATATTGCCTTTGACAGCAGCATGGAATTCCCATTGGTGCTAGTATTTATCGAATGCACATTGTTAATAGAAGTAACATTAGCTACTTTATTAGTATTCTGCAGCAGTCTGATATTCTTTGTTGGCTTGAGTATAGTTTGTGCAGGTTTTATAATAAATTGGGAAGAAGGCAAAAGTACAGGCAACTTTTGCAAGATCTGAGCTTGCGACGTGGATATCGCGTTAAGTTGATTAGTCTGACTTATACTATCATCAACTGTGTATTGCAAACCACTCTCCTGCAGATTTTTAATCAAATCTGCTTTTATGGTATGCATTTTGGGTTGTTCCAAAAAGATCTGTTGCCCATCGGTAGTTTGCAACATGTTATGATGTTCTATCATGGTTTGGCCGGTAGCGTTACTGTGGCCATGCAAGTTTATATCATCCAACGAGATATCACTTTCTATTACTTGATCCTGAAGATGATCGTCGTGAGAGACTTTCTGTATGTGCCAGTCTTGAAAGTCGATACATTCGGTCTTGATGATCTCGTTGGAGACCGACTTGTGCACGTCGCGATGTAAATTTAACTGGTCTATCGTGATAGATTCCTGAGCCCCTAAGGAACTTTGGTCCTGCACGTTATTGCTCTCTTTGACTGCAAGTTCTTCTTGTAATATCGGCGTGGCATTATCTTGATCTTGCTGGTACATAACCCCATCGGTTGTATTCACCTCGAAGGTTAATCCCAACGCAGCTGCTTGTTCGGCGGTCAAGTGAATGGTTTGGGGCTCGTTCTCGTCCCCTTGCAAGAACGCGACGAATTCGCTCTCATGATCCTCGTCGTCGACGACCTGCTGAAATGCTTGCTGCAAAAGGTCCGAAGCACCAGTGGACGATGCATCGTTTGTAAACACCGTGGAATTCGAGATATCTGCCATTATTCCACTCTGCGAGTTACCCAATCCGTTTATACACCGTTGACGCTCAGTCTCATATTTCTTATCGATACGACTTAGCTTTATTGTACGAAAATTACGGTAGAAATTACGTTCGCTTCATTTCTCGTCACACGTTTTTCGCGCAAACAGAAACACACAAGGTCCCTGAAGTTGGCGAGGCCTCAGGCGTAGGAAGCAAGATGCCGCATCGGACGAGAATCGAACGACCATCGTTGGTGGTTGGTACTCCTGACGCTTTAATCGCCCACTTCCCCCACACACTGCCCCACACACACGCGCGCGCGAGAACGTGTTTTTTTTCTTTCAGCTGTGCACACATAACAATGTTTCGATACGCGATCTATATATATACTAAATACTAATGGGTCATTCAAGAGATTTAAATGGCAGATAGCCTGTTTTGTTCTGTCAAAGCTCGACTCGAATCATCGGTCACGCTGATATCATATCGACTAGCTACTCTATGTTGCTCGATATAAGTTGGTACGCGTTCACGCAATTATAAACAAAGATAGACTGCCCGCACTTGTGGCAGTCGCAATCGCACGATTTAAAAACTCTAGTTTTCGCGGAAAAAGTTATTGTCCCAGTACTGTGTGCGATTGATTGTTTATCCGAGAGACGAATTATTCCAATTTACTCGAACATGGTGAGTGTAGAGATGACTCGAAATCGCTCCACTGATAATGCACAGTGTGTTGTGTCGAGTGACTAATTGTGAGATATCTCGCATGGAATAAAACCTGAGCTTTCTCCTTTTCTGGGAGCTTGTCTTACGAATTGAGCCAGCAGTGCTATTCTTGCAGGACGACGATGATCAGTATCAAAGTGGGTACGATGTAGGCTCCTTTCCAAAAGAATTTGGCTATGCCCCCTTCGACGGGGACACTGAAGGATCCATGGATCCTTCGGCAGGCGAGCAGAAACCAAGAATATTGTTAATGGGCATGAGAAGGTACTTCTTCGGTGATTCACCTTGGATCGAGATAAACCGCAAGCTAGTTTAACACAATGGCCTTTGGTATCTTTAGGAGTGGCAAGTCGTCGATACAAAAAGTGGTTTTCCATAAGATGTCGCCCAATGAAACGTTATTCTTAGAAAGTACCAACAAAATAATCAAGGACGATATAAGTAACTCCAGCTTCGTCCAGTTTCAAATATGGGACTTCCCTGGACAAATTGATTTCTTTGATCCGACTTTTGACAGTGATATGATATTCGGTGGTTGCGGGGCCTTGGTCTTCGTGATTGATGCTCAAGATGATTATATGCAAGCACTTAATAAATTACATTTAACTGTTACTAAAGCGTACAAAGTTAACCAAGCTATCAAATTTGAGGTGTTTATACACAAAGTCGATGGTTTATCCGATGACTGCAAAATGGAAACACAAAGAGACATACATACTAGGGCAAACGACGATTTGACTGATTCTGGTGAGTAGTCTTTCTGTTTTCCCTTTTAAGTTCCATTTATACTTGTTTCAAGTTTCATACTGCTTTCTGTTTCTAGGGTGCGATCAGATTCATTTGAGCTTTCATCTGACTTCTATATACGATCATAGTATATTTGAAGCTTTTAGCAAAGTTGTCCAAAAGCTAATACCACAATTACCCACTTTAGAAAATTTGTTGAACATACTCATATCAGTGAGTATTAGAAAAGTATAACTTCACTGGTGTTTATCAGCTGTTTGTTTCAATTACTATATCAATTTACAGAACTCAGCGATCGAGAAAGCATTTCTATTCGATGTGGTATCAAAGATCTATATAGCCACTGATAGTTCGCCTGTAGATATGCAGAGTTATGAATTGTGCTGTGATATGATTGATGTGGTTATTGATGTCTCCTGTATATACGGGTACATGTGCAGTTTAAATATTTTTCAAGAATACATTTAACATTGTGTTCCTGATGATCAACTAAGTATTTTCATTTACAGTTTAAGAGAAGACACGGAAGCAGCAGCATTCGATAGCCAGAGCTCTAGTTTAATTAAATTGAATAATGGAACAATTTTATATTTACGAGAAGTTAACAAATTTCTGGCCTTAGTTTGCATTTTACGTGAAGACAATTTCGATAAACAAGGCAAGGACTCTTTTTCTTGGATACGAGTACGATTTCTCGGGTATGACAATAGCATTGAACGAATGAAACTTTTGCTTACAGGTGTGATCGACTACAATTTCCTCTGCTTCCGCAAAGCCATACAACAAGTATTCGAGTTACGGAATAAAGCACTCGCCGCGACCAACATTAATAATCACTCGAACTCTCCGACAAGCATGAGCGAATCGGCAAACGCGCCTTCGGTATCGCAAAACGGTGCAATTGGTCAAAACGGGACTGTTGTCATTGCACAAAGTTAACCGTGCTGCAAAGATTACGGACGTCTGTTCAAAAGTGCTATGCAAAGTGGACTCAATTCTATTATCTCATATTAATCTTAAGGCATATCATTTAGTGCAATTAATAATGTTTCATTTTCATAAGTGTTTAGTGAAGTTAAGAAGATATCACTATTTTGTTACAATTCTTGATGTAATACTTTTTATTCCAATTACATTCATAGGAATATAAATCTGACACAGTACGTACCACCAAATTATCTAACAAAGTAAAATGTTCGATTGGCTAGTATTCGCGAATTTTTTAACCAAGCGAGAATTATATATACGCGATCTCTCAAGTAGTCTATTTGACATTGGAAACATATAACATCAACATGGCATTTTGTATTATAAACCAAGAAAAACACTCAGCATTCGTGTCAGTTATGTACACTTGTAAAAACGCCTCGTGGGAGAGAATTCTGAAATGTGATATTCATCCATTTATGTCAAAACTTCAATTCGGGAATCTGAGAATCGAGAAAGCTTCGGATTTCTTGAAGCAAGGAATGTGACGACGTGTTAAATAGAAGAAACGTTTCTTCATGATAATACCATCGTAAGTAAGAAAAGATTTGTTCGTATCCATGGAAAGTAACTTCGGTGGGTATAGTTTCGAAATCAAAACTGTAAAAATGTGGTAAATGTATATAATCGGCTTATATTAATTCGCACATAAAAACAGGATTATGAATTACTATTTATCGACCAAGAAGATTGTAATTGTCGGAGCTTAAAAGTGCTAGTGAAAAATCACACTAAAAGCTAATATTAATATTATTTATATGCTGGGCTTAAGCCTTATGTATATGTTCGTATGTAAGAGAATGTCAAATTACAAAAATTCCATGAGTATCTTCTTACTTTCTCATATACCAATCCCGTATGTATACTGTATGAGGCACAGAAATGGGCAGTCCTGACGGAGGTAAGCATTGATATGCAACTTCCATCAACAAACTACTGCCAAAGTTCTTTAAGTAGTGCATGCAATGATTATCTTCTACAGCCGTATATTCTCGCATCTCTTGTGAACGTTGCAATACTAATTTATCTAGAAAGGGATTCATTACAAAAATTAAGGGATGGGATTTCGAATTTGAGATTGGGTTTTCAAAGAATTTCCTATGTATTAAGATGTCATTTATTGCATTATTGTACATCGAATATTGCCATGATTGACTGCTGCCCACTTTAGTTCGCAAGGAATAACAAAGTTTTAAATAAAATATACATCAATTCGTTTTGAAGGCTGTATTAGTAAAAGACTATTAGTTAAGTGAGTCTAATCATTATTTAAACTGAGTGTTATCTTGATGGAAACAAGAGAGCATTAAAAAATATACAATTTTAAAGGATTAGTCACTGCACACAATGCTAGTTATCCGACGATTGAGGATTATACGTCGCATCAAAAGTTTTTAGCGGGGCATTTGGAACAATCCACACGGTGTTTATCTCAATAAACCAAGTGTTATTGTGCAGTTAGAGAGTTTGCTATAAAACTTGTCAGTGTTAGACACACGGCATACGGCAGTTAAAAGCTGCACTTAAGCCAGTAACTGTAAACAAAGCAATGGAAGGAAAATTAATTACTGCTAGGAAATTAATCATTCAAAGTGACAAATTGTTATCGAACATGCTATCGTACAAGTTCCTCTGCTATTTAGTGAATTGATCGATTTCATTATAGAGGAATATGGATTTCTAATCTGCGTTATGAAAACGGGCAATCTGTGATTGGAACATATTGTATAATGCTATTACATGAGAATGGGACTTACAATAATTTGCATCCTTGTTTTGCACAGCATTGTGTAAGGCTAAAGCAAGGTATGTGTGATATTTGATATAATTATTCTGCAATGCATCCAACTCGTCGATGGCAAGAATGATTTTTTTGTTAGTCCACCATTTTCGTACCTCGCTACACATATCAATTAACTGCAAAATAAAAGATTCTAATTATACCATTTTCTCGAAAATGCCATTTTAATTCCATTGGTACATACATTATTTATGGTCATCATCAAGTCCTCAAATTCGCTTGTTAATAAACAATGTTCATGGACTTTGCGCAGGTACTCGTTGTGAACTGTGATTATAAATTACGGGTGATAAGTTGATGGTTTATCTTTAACTAGTAGGAATATTAAATTGGTACCTGATATAATCTTGTCTAAGCTCTCAGCCTGTTTTAACGCTTTTTCCAGTACAAGACCCAGGCTCTGTAATACTTGGCCCGACAAATACGCGTGTATGGAACCGATTGCGTGAAGCAACCAAAATCTCAAATTTTCCAGCCGCCTTATTTGAAAGTATTCTAGCTCACTTTTCTTGCACCCCGACTTGGAACCTTCTAAATCTGTTGATAAATGCAACTTGTGAACACCGCGTGAATATTTACAAGATATGCAAGTAAGTGGGAAATAATACCACTAAATCTTAAGTTATTAAGAGTCCACAGCGCCCATTTAAGCTTCAATTGAAACTTAAAGATTTCATTGTAACGTGAAAAAGTTTGTTCATTTAACATAATATTAACCGGCCAACCAGCAGCATAATGTAATGTAATATTATCTACAGCTAATAGAACTTGATTCGTCAAGGTATCTTGTACGGTGACAGACCACCGGGAACTAAAATCGGGCCAGTAGTGGGAAAGAACTTCCTCGAGGATGCAAGAGAGAAAATACGAGTTGCACCACATCTGATTTGTCTCAATCTGGAATACCGTTAAGTGAGATTAATATTATACACAAAAAAGTGTAGACTTCCAAGAGACTTTACCTCGTGGAACAGTATCTGATAGAACTTGTTCATTATGTGGCCTGTTTCCATCATGAAAACAGATCTCATAAGCGTTAAATGCTGCTCCAATTTGTATTCCTTTATCATTATGTCCTTTACTAGTTTACTAGCGCTGTGATATCGTAACATTAAGATATCTGATAAACAAGCTTTCAATATTCTTCGAAGTGGAAGTATATATTCTATATTGTCCAATCTGGAAAATCCACATGATTGAGCAGCTTGTCTTGGAGTACAGAAGTAGAATTAGAAGAATCGAATGTTAGACTTACTTTTCAAATATATTACATGTGAACATCTTCACCTTACTAGGATCAGCAGGACAGGCATCCGTGGCATCCTTTTCTAGTAAACTATGAGGGATGTGATCTTCCAAAGCTTTAAGGAGAAATGGATTGGTATTTTCAGATAACTGCTCTATAATATTTTCCTCGATATCGATGTCGAAGAAGCTTGTAATTACTCCATCAGTTTCACAGAAAGATTTCTGAACAATACTAGATTCTGGGGCAATGGAATATTTGGAAATCTCAGCTTCGAGTTTCTCGAATAGTTCGTTGACCAATGACTTTTTTACTCCTATAACAGATGTTTGTATATAGCTCCGAGATTTATGCAGATGTCATCATTCCATCGTACCTTTATCAGTCAAATTAACTTTCCAGATATCGGAAATTCGGTCTAGAGACACGAGTAATTCAATACTTTGACCCATGTACTGTACTTTTCGTATTAAAAATTGTAGTACAGGATCATTCTCTTGGATATCATCCAAACATCTTACTGTAAATGCTTCATATTGTTCACCATTCTTCATTGTTTCTTGATCTGAAACCCTATCGAAAATCTTAGTACAACATTTCTCTTTGATATGTGCAGCAAAAGTTCTTCTGTTATACCTGACAATCACAAACTCATTTCTCCAATCTTCTAATCTTCCTTCACTGAGCCAAGTATCAATAATATTCAAATAAACAGTAAGTGTCGATAGATAGAGATTTGCGCACACATTTGTCCTCTCACGGCTGTGGGACTTTTGCATCTCAGAATAAATACTTGATAATAATCTTGCTGCACATATCCAATTGGGGCAAACTTTCCAATCGGATATTGCTTTTCCGTGTATTTCATACAATATTTCTATAATTTTCATGGGTTTCCTTAATCGACCAGATAAATAAAGCAATGTGTTAATCTTATCTGAAATAGGAACAATTTCATTATGCTTGTATCATTTTTAGAGTAATATAAAAATATGAAATACCTTGTTTCATCGTGTTTTTCTCAATAGTAACCATCTCATACTTAATCTTATTTAAATGATGCTTCAGGGCAGCATTGTATGCTTCATAAGTCAGTGGAGGCTTTTTGGCAGTTGCCTGCAATGGATAAAGTTCGTCCCCAAACTTTTCTAATTCGCGTATCATCAAGAAAAGTTTACAAAATGGCACAACCATGCTTTCAAAAGCAACCTGCAATTTACTAGGTTTAATAATTATAGTACTACAAAATTCTGATAACCAAGAGTATGTTACTACATACATACAGGTGTTAAGCTAGGTATAGATATTTTGGGATGAATATAAAGGTTTGCATCAGCATTCTTCTGAAACACTACCATCCCAGTATGAACATGAAACATCCATAGGATTTCCCGGCAGACCTGGTATTCACTGAGTGTACCGACTGAATACAAATCACCCTCTTTTGCTTTATGCCTGTTGAATATCACTGAGTCTTAATGCATTTCTTTAAATATTCCTAATTATTAACTATCTTTCCATACCAAATGTTACAAAGATGAGCATCACAGAATTTACTTTTCACTGGGTGCTTTCTCCAGCTTATTTCATTCCACCAAGTATTCTGCACATTCTTCAGCAACCAATTTCTTGATTGAGATTCTTCTCCTAAAGCCTCTGAAAATTTCTCTAACTGAGACAGTGGACTTGGTAAACATATTACTTTCTCGGCATCAGAACTATGTTTTGATAAATCACATGTCAGATTCGAGTGTATGTTTTCTTTGTCACTGTCATCTGACCATTCCTGGATGAATAATAAGATCAAATATAAAATATGCTTATTATACATTCAATAGTAATGATAAAGACACTTACACTTTCTGTATCAGTTTGATAATCGCAAAAGAAATCTTCACCTCCTTCCTGCAAGTACTCTGCCCAATCAATCTCTTCCGTAGCATCATTCTTTACCCCAGTGGTATTATTAAAGGTACATTCTCCACGGGTCAACTTCAAACTCTCCAGATCCAACTTGTGCGTTTCTTTTGACAATTCTAACAGTAGTGTCAGTAGGAACCATTGTAAATCGTACTGTGGGTGCTGCTCAAAGTCAAAGCTTGAAAGAAATGTATCAACCAGCTCTTCGAGCTTCTTTGCAACTTGGTATCTTCCATGAATGGAAAGCTTTGTTATTACACCTTTGATAGCAGCTTTAGTTGTATTGCTATTCACTGACAAAAATCTGTGGTGCTTTATGTTGGATTGACAATATTTCTCACATACTTTGAAACCTTCCTCATTCTCCTGTAATTATAAGAATCCTTTTTTGCTACGGCAATACTTATATTATAATTTCATAAAGTATAAAGTAATAGAATAATGTCATTTATTCATTTATTTATGAATAAATTTACCTCGTAAAATGTTATTGCAGTTATTAATTGCTTTATATCGTTGTGAATGTCGGTTAACACTCGGGTACCCATTTTTATGAAGTAGGAAAGAATTCACATTTAGAACTTTAACGTGACAACTTGTTTAACCGTTTTCACAATACTAAGTAGTCATCGTATTAAAGTTTATTACACGCGGCATGTTTATTTATAGAATAAATAACACTATTTTCCTTAAAAACTGTTGGTTATATTCTGACAGTGAGAGGTAGTGCTTCATTTTCAATTTTCAAACAAACATATAGCTGGCGGTGTCGTTCATAAACTCACTACACTGAGCAGAAAAGTCGCGTCGACACTGGACGACAGGCATTATCTAACGGCGGATGTTTGTAAAGTTGTGTCGCTAGATGAAAATGGTTGCTTCAAACACATATATCTGTATTCAAAGGCTTATGTATGTTCCGTGTTAATTTATCATTTAACGCGAGGAAAACAGACAATTCTCGTAGCTCCTCGATTTCTTTTCATAGAAATATTTTGATGGTCTTATCATTTTGGTGAGTAAAGCCAATCTGCAATATCACGGAATGAGGCCGGCGCTTAATTACATCTACTGATAGTAGTTCTTCTTCAAAGGTGGTGATTGGATTAGTAGAACCTGCAAGTAGATACACAAATCTCCGCCGAAGCACCGAAGATGCAAACAACTAGATATATCGGCGCCTGCACACGAGTTCCCTTTGCGGAATAGTCGAGAGATTCTGAGTGATTGTTGCATTTAGAATGTCGGCCGATCATCACGGGGGTAAAGGCTACGCGCCTCTGCCGCAAAGCATCAGTAACACTGACACTGAAGATGAAGACGAGTGTTTGGCGCAGCCTAAAGTCAATCGCGATGAGCAGACGGAGAGAACATTATCGGTAAAATTTCAATAAATAAACAAAGGATAGTACATATACTTCTGATGCGTTATTGTTTATTTATTTAGTCATTGTTGATGACAGACTTTTAGAATTTTCTTCAGTACTTGTTGCAATAATTAGTTTTGATCTTTAAACATATAGGAACAGACCACTATTCCTGAGAACGGAGTCTATTATCCACTGGATGAAACCAGAAACTTGGCAAATCGTACGAGGAATGGGCAGAGCTCCCTCAAATATTATAGAGACGATATACCGATAATGGTTATCGAGGGAAATGATCAGAATGACTTGTGGAAGCGCAGGGATATGTCGCCTATCAGGCAATTCTGCCTGGTGGCTTCCATCTTATTATGCATCGCTACCATACTCATTTTCCTCTATATTTTGCCATGCGACAATTCCATGGTTTGCCCACCAGTTACAGAACCACAGTCTTCGATTTCTTGGGACAAAACTCTCCAAGGCCTAGGTATGTTGATTTGGCCTAACTCAGTTCAGGGAGAAACTTTTAAGTTTCTAGTCACTCAAATGAATTAATTTTCTAGAACTTCATGGACCTATCACAATCATTTATGGTAATCCCCATAGTCTTATATTTCTACTCCGTGGCCAGCGGTTCAGGAGAAATGATACCAATCATAGGGAGAAGCCACAAATATCCTCCAATGGAGGTGGAGTAATGTCTATGCAAGGGAGTCGTGGATTACCATTGTGGATGGTTTCTCTTAAGAGATCTCCCACCGAGATAGATTGCATTTCAATTGACACTGATCACTCTGGAAAGGCTGATTGCATAGTTGCTGGTGAGCAAGGACTGTTGGTCAGCATTGAACCCATTGCAGGGACTTTCAATTGGAACTCAGAAACTGTTACCTTCCCTAAATTACCTGTAATATTGCCGGACATTAACTCGGATGGGATTGAAGACTTGTTGAGTGTTGAGATCTCGGTACCAAGTGTACCCAACTTAGTTGTCCTGTCTGGGAAAAGTGGAAAGCTGCTTGGGAAGTATACCCCTGGTAATTGCTCGATTGATGTGTACAATCTTGTTCTAAACGACAGCATATCCTTCTTGTGCAACAACGGTAATAAAAAACGTAGGTTCACAGCATTTGGGTCGATTTATACAAATTTATTAATTTCATCTGTATTATACTTACATCTTTCTTACAGACGTGGAGAAATCAATGACACTTAAAGGCCTGCTCCATGCTACGAAATTGTTACCTGAATCTAAGCGAATTAATGGGAAGCCTCGTTTATTTAAAACTCATGAGTTGGACGACGATAAGGTTGACTTTGCAATTACACCTTACCATCACTTAACAATACAAAATGAAGGAGTTTGCCCCGGAGAGCTATGCAGGGCCAGTGTTAATCTCACTTTACAGAAACTAACAAACCAACCAGTCACAATTTGGGATCACATCAGCCTAAATTCGCTTGCTTCAAAGCCGACCTTGTTGTTTGTTTCGAATCAACCGTATACCTCTGGATTCGCTATTAAATTTTGGCAGTGGTTCGATCCACCTACGGACGAATTGGAAAAGACGACCGGTATTGTAGAGCGCAAGCTCATCGAAAGAGTTTTAATAGTCCTGGTTAATTATACTGATGTTCAAGTAATGAACGTCAGCCAGAACGACATAACTCAACTCTGCCGGAGCAATGACTGTCAACCGAATCTGAATACGCGTTTGCGCTTCAGTTCGATTACAGTTGTCAACACCAGCGACAGCGGACTACCAGAGTTAGTCAATTACTGGTCCTCGTACGACGTCGACTCGCCTAGAACACTAACATCCAAGGTGCAAGTTGTAAAACTAGATTCCAATCTGTCCACTTTACAGCGCGCGAATGTGTAGGTTCTTAGAGCGCGCGCTGTGCTTGAAAACCACCCGCTAATTACCTAGTTTCATCAACTATCCGACAAAAGCAGAGGCAAACAATTGATTTAACAACGAAAACGAGAAAGTATGCGGGAGTGATCGTACTTAGTGCTCATTAGGGAGACCTAACACTCACTATTTTAGCGTCCTCTCGTACTTGTAAGCTGACGTTACATTCTAATTCTCCTCAAATCGCCTAATTTGTTGTACATAAAGGTAACTTCCGTTACCACGATCGCAATGGCGTTGAAAGTACAATATTTGCAGGTGTTGCAGGATTCTTTTGAGTTCTATACTTTTTACATATAGTACTACTTAATGGTGCCTTGAGAAATCTAGTGGACATATTGCGAAAAAAATTCGTAGCGCCTAATATTGCGGTTTACTCGTCGGTTTTTTCACCAAGTGACAGTCTAATGATTTTATATTAAAAGCTTGGGTGTGTGTTTGTCCGTTTCATATCTTGATTAGATCGTGCTACAGTTTCTACTGATGAGTGTTAAATTCGTAAGGCAGCGGACGTTCTCTTCTCGGAGCGTCGGAGTCGATTGCACACAACTATGCTGCAGCAGGATGATCTTTCGAGGGTTTTATTCTAGTCATACTTTAGTATTACATGTTCTCCAACTCGGCACTAATTACTTAGCGTTCAATTGTACTTCGACGTTGAATATTGAAAGCATATTAAGTTCGAATTGGAAGTCTGATTTTCTCAGCGGAAACGATCCTGTTCCTACTCAGCAGCCTTTGGACTTTGTTGAACGAACCAAGTCACGATGACCACGCACTGATTGATATTCAGAAATCTATATATGAGATAGAAAGCATACTCTGGGATGTCCTTGGTCCCTTATAAGTGTTGATCTTCTCGAGTAGAACTATTAGCAGTTTCATCGATGATGGGGAAATTATAAAATATATATATATAAGCACGAGTTAGGAATAAAAGAGAGTTCCATTATATAAGATAAAGAGCTTTATGAAACAACAATAAAACGAATGATGGTTGTTCCCTGGAAATTATTAACTTGTCGACGTATTTATCCAGCTGGTTATCAGACTTATTTGGCCCAATTATCGAACTCTGAATTTCAAAACACTCTTAGTACCGAATTTCTACGTAAATAAGTGAAATGTAAATTTAAAGTGACTGATAAACATGCAGATCGTCTTCTGGTGTACCATGGCCCCGGCAATGCTAATTCCAAAAGAAGAAACAGCAGTGGAAAAGAGAATTTGAAATGCAGAGTGGTAGTTAGTGAGGAACAAGTAGTGGGGAGTATGCCTCGTCCAACATAGGTGGATGACTAGCAGATTAATGTGACTGCCGGTTTACGGTTTAGAGTTGCGTGTGGTAGTAATGGTAGTATTTGGGGCAAGAGACGGGGAATCTGCGCTGCGTGTGGTGCGCGGCATACTCCTCTGGTCGTTGCTCCATTCGGCTGCACCGTCAGCACCAGCTGATCAGGCACGTAACAGATTCACCAGTAATTGAGCAAGTTGTCAGAAACTAGAGTCCACCAAGTCAGGACAAGTAAGTCGACTGGTGGTGGAAACCGAGTACGTAGACCTGAAATGCTCGCCGGGCGAGTGTTTTCGAGTTTCGCAGCAAGGGCAAGCCGATAATATTGAGAGAACGATAACCTCGCAGAGAGCGCACAATGGCAACGGGAAAACGAAGGAGCATACACACGACGTCCGGAGGCCCCGTCGGCAGCGGCTTCACGGCAAGCAACTTGCGCTCGAGTCGACTAAACTTCCGGCCGAACTCGACTCAGGAAGATCGGGGTGGCACCAGACCCACTACCGCTCCCAGCTCCATCGGACTCATCCTCCTCACCATGTTCTTGCACGTGTGCAAAAAGTCCTTACTCTTCGACACGCGGCTCAAAGTTGCCATATACTGTGGTGCGCTATTCGTAGTGTCTTTGATCGCCGATTTCGTAACAATGCCCAGGACATACTTCTCGCGTTCGGATAACGCGCTCAATCGGTACTTTGTAAAGTGGGGATGGAGTTGGCTGCTGGTGGTGATCACACCCTGGATCGTGATAACTGCGCATACGCTGGGCTGCGGTCGGCGAGCAATCCTCGCGAGGCACATCGCACGAATAGTCTTGGCCACCGTCGCCTGGCTCCTCTGGACGAAAGCCTTCAACTACATCGAGACGAATTACGGCCGATGTTTGAACACCCGGGATCCTTTAATGCAGACCAAGTCGAAATGCCTGCAGTCCGGCCGCTTTTGGAGCGGCCTCGATATATCTGGCCACACGTTTATTCTTATATATTCGAGCTTGATCCTGGCTGAAGAGGGTTCGGCGGTCATCGGCTGGGAGGGAATCAAAGACCTTATAACAAGGGAGACGCATTCACGAGTCGAGGAGGTACCAAGTAGAGGGCCACTGCGAAATCTTTCCGACAATGACTTGGAGACCTTGAGAAAAGCCCACCAGGTATTCACGCCCTATCTACGTGGTCTCTTCGTCGTAATGACCCTGCAACAGTTGCTCTGGGATGTTATGTTAGTCTCCACTATGCTTTACTACCATATTATGGTGGAGAAGTTCCTTGGCGGCATCTTTGCTGTCCTGATGTGGTTCGTCACGTACCAGTGGTTGTACAAATTGCCTAATGTCGCACTCTCGCCGCCGGGGGATGGTTTGTTTAAATATAACGAGGCGAAACCAATGACGAGCAGCTCAAATAGATTCAGGCGCTCTACCCTCAATGGTACAAACAGATTCATGGGTATGCCCATTCGAACTCCGCCGGACAACGGAGACGTTGGCGATCCTAGCCGGCCAGCGGAGGCGGATCCCTCCTCCTCGCGAATATAAAACTCTTAAACCCTCTTTTGGCTTAAGCAGGCCGATCGAAGAGCAATTGGAATTGGAAACTTTAAACTTAATTTATTTATTAACCGTATTTAAAACCGTATATGCCTTTCTTACAGCTGTAAATACATAGTGGTATACCGTGAGCCGGGGTTTTCCATATTTATAAACTTTAGGGTGCGAGAAAGAATGCATAGTCTACTGAGAAATTGGTATCGGCGTATTCATTTGCCCCCCAGCCACTTGTTTGTCAGATGCATTACTCGGGAAAGTCTTTCTGGGAAATGTTTAAAGACCTATTTCGTCAAGTCCAAGTCTTCAATACATGTTATAGAGAATATTGAAGACTGAATACAGTTGTGCAGCGCTCTTGCACTTATTATTCGCGTGTGCTCTACCACAGGAATAAATAAGTAAATTCATGCTTTCTTTGATCATTCGTACATGATCGGCGTAAGTATTTGGGATTTTGTTTCTTTTTTTCGATTGTACGCCTGTTTTCGTGTAGTTAATCAAATATGCCTCCTCCTCGCTGCCTATGGATTGTTAGATCGAATGGCATAGTCTACTTAGGATAGCATTCGTGTCCGTCGGTACACTGTTTGTGGTGTTTGTTTTTGTAACTTATGCGTAATAAATTCTACTGTTAACAAAGTGTTTGTTCGATAACTTGGTAAGGTTCTCATGGCAAGAACTTGGTAACATTGACTTATACAAGTTTTATGTTGATGAAAAGTACAAAATATATCTACGTTTTTACACTGCACAGTATTCGATTCTTTACATCCTGTTGGCTATTATTCCTAATATGCTCGCGTTAACACACTCGTTTTACGAAAAAGCTGCAGGAAGAATCAAGCTCCATCGGCTAACACTACAATAATTACGTTTAGTCCAAGTGATGTGCAAGTACTGTGTTTATTTATTTTATACTCGACAATCTCTAACTTGGTTCAGCTATGAGATCGTCCTCATTTTCGTCTTGTAATTAACGGACCCTCCATTGGCGTATTGTGGAAAAATATTGAGAAGACACTACATGTATATAGCTTTCCAAATATAGATATAAATTGTACTGGGGATAAGATTCCTTTTCAATACCAACTTGTCACAAACAGGTTGCGGAATGCATGAGGCAAGCGTAATAAAGGTAATATACTTCGCCTTATAAATTAAAATGGTTCAAACTGTATACCATGTAACACGCAAAGTCGAAAGAAACAAAAGATCGACGTTTTATTATGTGCGACATTTTATTGTCGTTTGATATCACTATATCCTCTCTCTCTCTTTCTCTCTCTCTTTTTTTGTCATTTAGAAATGTCATAGGGTCAATATGGTCATAGACATTTTGTATGTTTCAATGATGCTTACACAAATAAGTACACGCTAATTGAAAACGGCGGGTACTCCGACGTGGTTTGCTTTCCTCTGATATTCATTGTACATTTGATGATTCACTTTGATCGTTCAACAAAGAAAACTTAACGATGAATACTCTACTCATGAAAAAGAAATTACGCGCGCTCCGGCCGCCTCGAGTAATTAATGAACTGTACAACCTTGGTATATGGTCTGTAGTGTGTCAAATCTAACTGGCTACCGAAAAGAATATTGGCTTCGCGGAAACAATACGATGAGTGTTTCGTGCATAATTGTTAAAACGAAAAAGGACTCCTCTCGGAGCATTGTTATAATTTACCTACGTCGCATAGTACATAAACAACTAATTATACAATGTATTTAGGAAATGTTCGTAGATTCGTATTTATATTTACCCCACCGGCGACTTTAACATGGTGACACGTTAAACCTTCGATCTCTTGCGTGCGATTGCGTCCTCCACGGCCTTCAGTTGCTTCAATAACTCTTCGCGCCGGGAGCTCGCCTTCTTGGCAGCTTTTGCGGCAGCTGCGGCTACACTCGCTTTACTGTCGATCAGGGGCGGCGATTCCAATCCTCGTTTCTTCCCAGCCATCAGGGCTGAGCGGTCGATCTTCTTCACGGCCGCCGCGTTGCTTGTTGGTTTCAGCGTCAGTTTGATTTGCTGCTTGGTACCACCGAGCTTCAGTGCGTCGATGCCCTTCGAATCTTTGCGGGCTACTGGAGGAGTTGAACCCTTGCGTCTGCGGGTTTCACTGGAAGACGATGAATAGCTTGATTCACTCGAATCACTACTGCTTCCACTGCTCTCTGATCCCGAACTGCTGTCCGCCGACCTAAGCAGAACAAATAAGCAGACATTAGATTCGTTTCTGTTATTGTAAACTATTATAAGAGAACTTTTCAGTATCAGTATTTATTATCTTACCTGGATCTCGATCTGCTTTTAATGACCTTTGCCACCGCAGCCGCGGCGATGGCAGCTTTGTCCCGTGTTTTATCATGATGACGTTGATGTTGGCCCGGAAGTGGACTTGGTGCAGGTGGGTTCAATCCCGCGCGGCGATGTAGTGTCCCAGTCGTAGGAGATATCGAACCTTTAGGCGGGCGGGGAGAGGGAGCAGGTGGGTTCATCAGCATGGCACCTCGCTGGGGTGCAGTCGCTGCGACGGTCGCAGCATTTGGAGGCGGCGAACTGACGACTGCCTTCCCCTTGCCAGAGCCACGGGTTCTAGAGGGAGGGGATGGTGAGCGGGACCTGGATAGGGAGTCGTAAGAACTGTAGCTAGAGCGGCTGGAGCTACGGCTAGAACTAAAAAGATCATACAGCATACTTATACGGATTTGTATGTGTTAAATGCACTGATGGTGCAGAACTTCTCTAGCCCTTCAGCGTGAGAACATATGATACCGTATGTTACCGAACATCTCGAGATTCGTTCCAGCATTCTCGAATCGGGCGCAGCCGACAACATTTACCACTAATTCTCCCAACGCTGAAGATTCAAACTGAACACTTTGCCGGAAGTGTAATGTCAAACCAAATGATTTCGTTGAAAGAAATGAACGGAAATATAACACAAACAAATACATGTATAAAAATGGTGTTGAATGGCGGTTACTTACCTTGTGGACGAGTATGAAGATCCAGAAGAGTAGGATTGCCTGCGAGACCTTCGGGAGGATGTGTTGCGTCGTACACTGCTCGGTGACTTCCGGCGCATCCAAGGATCTGCCCATTCATCGCCTCTTCCTCGTTCGGCGGGTGGCGGTTCTTCTTCCCGCCATGGTTTTGTCGGTGGAATACGCTCCACTATCACTTCCCTTGATGGCCGCTTATGCTTCTTCTCGTACTTCTCGTAGTAGTCCCTTTCCCTATCACGCTCGCGGTCTCGCTCCCTTTCCCTTTCCCTTGTGTGCGGAGGTGGTGAAACCGATTGAGGTGCTGCGCGAGGAATCGCGTGGTACTCCATACGATCGCGGTACTCTGCAGGTGGCCTGGATTCTGTCTTGTATTGCACCCTCCTGAACACAGAGAAACATTCATAGTTGATGGCTTTCATTGGCTTCCAGAATGAATTTTAAGTCGAGAACTTACCTGTAGTACTCTGGCGGTGCTGTTGGTGGTCCGTAATAAGGATTCTGCTCCTCCATGTAACGATCCGGTGTGATCCTCGGTGGTGGTATCCTTCGAGGAGCATCCCTTGCAGGCCACCTTTCTACTTGAGGTTCAGGGCTAGCAGGCCGTACGTAATAGCCAGCTTCCCTGTCGAGTTCATCTTGCCCCAAGCTCAGGTTCATTTTCTTCTCCTCGAAGTCCATGTCTGATTCCTTGCGTTTATTTGCTTTCCGCATCATCTTTCCAAGAAATATAAATAAATAAAATACATAAGATTGCCGGTACGGCATTACATAAATGATTGAAATAAAGACGCCCCAGCAAAATCTATTTCGGAAGCGGACCCGTGCTGCACCATACAATAATAGAATTTACCTCCTTGGCGTGCCGCAATCCACGTTCCCAGGCAGATTCCGTAGGAAGTTCTTCGACTTTCGGTGCCTGCGGTGGCCCTCCTCCGTATCCTGGTAATGGCCGAGCCATACTCGGCCTATCCATGTGTCTGTAATCGTGGGTGCTAGATGCGTGTGGTGGATACGCCATTGGTCTGACCATATCGAACATTGTATAATTGCCCTTGTCAGTAACGCCCGGATGTAAAAATCTACAGCTGACACCCCATGTACACTGTCCCCGGTTGTAGAACCGACAAACGGGCCTTGGTTCTGTCTCCTCCGGTCGTGCCTCATCGCCATCGCTGAGCTCGCCTTCTTCTAATTCGGACTCTGCTTTCTCACCGTCTTCTTCACCTTCTTCTTTATCGTTCGCCTCCCCTGCTTCTTTACATTTTGCTTTATCCTTATCTCGCTCGTTGTCCTTATCTTTCGAGTCTTTTTCTGAGGTATCTCGATTTTCTTTGCCAACTGGACCGTCTTGTTCTGTTAAGCAATGCGCAAAAGATATAAAATGCACTTTATAATGAATAAATCTATAGAGAGAATAACAGTTTGTATTTTTCGTGTACGTACCTTCATCACGTTCGTCTTTCCACTGACCATCGGCTTCAAAATCTAATTGCTCGCTTTCTTCTGCAATTCCCACGGATGCAGCCTTGTCCTCTTTATCCGCTTTAACTTCCGCTGCTGAAGCGCGTTTCTCGTTGTCCTCGGCATTCTGCTTCTTTATTTCGGATTCGCGATCGCCATTACCATCGACACCGTCCATACTCTCCAGGTCGGACACATCGGACAAATCTTCGCCGTGTGTCATAGCTGTTGGCTTTGCCTTCGACGCGGATTCCGGTTCATCGTCAATGTCACCGTCTGAGATTTGCTCCCCGTCTAACTCGTGGTACGCTTCGTTCTTTGATGTTTGTCCGAAATGACGGGGAGAATGTTTATCGGATCCCTGATCATCAGTTGGTGAAGCTGGGCCGGATTTGTACGATTTCGGAGAGCTTCTTCCTGATGTTAAAGATTTCACTGAGCTCCGGCCTGAACGCGGTGACTTCGGCGAGCTCTGTCGAGATCCGCTATTCTTGTACGAAAAGGACTTTGGAGAGTTATCTCTGGATCGCTGAGCATCAAGATCATACTGCTTGGCTTCACTCTCGTCGAAATGTAAGGACTTTGAATCATGTGGAGTGGACAAACAAGACCGCTCGTCCTGTAGAGGAGACCGTGATGGGCTACGTTGCCACCTCGACGAGTCCATCGAGTTGTTTCCTGAACGGTAGGATTTTGGAGAAGCTGGAGGAGATTTGATGAAACTCCGACCTGATCTCGGTGAGCCTTCCTCGCTCGGTGATGCTATTCCCGACCTCTGTGATTTTGGCGACATGGGAGTGGATCTCGGTGATTCTGGAGATCTCGGTGACCTCGGTGATCGCGGCGATCGCGGAGATCTCGGAGATCTCGGAGATCGCGGTGATCTCGGGGATTCCGGTGATCGCGGCGTTTTTGAGCCTGCATCCGATAGTACAGAACCTGGTGATTTCCCTCTAGATGAAATAGAACTGGCTCCTGATTTATGCCCGGAAACTGAAGACCGTGATGACATTCTAGACGAAGTCATATCTTCGCCGGTGGTTCGACATCTTCTTCCATCGTAACCCTCGGACGACGAACTTTCAGAGCCAGAGTCTGACATGCCGAATTATTCTATCCTGTAAAGAAGTGCTTAGCGTAAAGTAGATATAATGATGAAGGACAGGAGAACGCGGTTGTCGTTTTCAAGGATATTTCGGATCCTCTTTGAGAAGTCATTTCATATACACGTACCGACCTAGGTAGCACTGAAAAATCTGCATCAGTAGCATCGCAGGGCTTACCTGTGTCAATAATAGCCTGTGCAGTACTCGCTCTTGAAGGCACAACGCGCGCGTTGAACATACTTTCTTTATCACGTCCGTAACTTTTTTTTATTAACAACTTTGTATACTTTATACTTAAACTGAACTGCTTCGCACATTTACAATACATACTGGTACTTTACTCTGTACTTCGCCCGGAACTTCGCGGCCTGGCCGGTTTAAACTTCCGACTCGAACACAACACAAATTAAGGGATACTGGTTAAACCGCAAACTGTTTTGTTTTTTTGTACTGCACTAGAAACTATAGCGAACAGATTTGTCACCTGAAAGAATGTTTGTTGGGCCGTTGGGTGGTACACGGGGAAAGGACTAAGGAGGGGAGAGCAAAGATTAGGAATCAGAAGAAATGACATATGATTTCACAAAAGATGCGAATGATCCTTTCTGCAATACGCACATGTTCGTTCTAATCGATACAAGATCCATTTCCATACTAACAACTCGAGAACACGAGAAACATTAAACTAAAAATAATACTTTTACCACCAATATAAAAGCATTTAGCCACTCGGACAGTTCAATTACATGTTTCATAACACACAGTCGTTATTTATGATGTCACGAGCCAATATATTATACAAACCAAAAACAACATTCCAATTACCATCTAATGCGATTTGATCAGAAAAAGATATCTGAGACGCAAGATGCATAGTTACTGCCCAAAGAAATGCACAGTAACTAGTGCATCCTGCTGCTGAAAGTGTAGTACACACAGTGAATTGCATGGCGTATCAATAATCGAGGAAAGTCATTACAAAGTCGCGAGAACATTGATACCCGAAATAACGAGAGAACTCGGCATGGAGCGCGAGGCAATCCTGTGGATTGCGTATCAGCCACCATGTGACTCAAACTCGGTTGCAGAAGGCGAGCTCGCGATGAGAAATTGGCGATGCACTGTGGAGGTTAGTATATCGCAATAGGTGATAACTCGAGACGAGGGTAAACCGATTGACGGGCGAGTTCCGTAGGATCAATGGGATCGAGCATCGCGTGGGTGATCGAGTCGAGATGGGCGGATAATGTGTTAAATGAATCGCTCTCATCGGAGATCGCCGTAGGCTTCTTACCTTGGATATCGCGCGTATGCCTATGGGCCTTTGGAGAATTCAAAGCTCCGAGGCTTGAGGCGGCCGGCGTCACCCCCGATTTTACGGGACTAGACCGTTCAGTTTTGCCCCCGTTTTACCCTTTTCCTGGGACTCCGCTAACTCTAACCCACGCTCGGCCCCGTCCAGTCCTACTCCCAATTGGGTGGCCGCCGTCGAGTTATGATTCTCGCTGGGGACAAAGCACAAACGAAACAAGTCATGCAACCAGGATTCGAGAACTCTTGATTATCTACCGCCGACCACTAGCCCCTTTTTTAACGAGCACCATACAATTGGACACAGTCCTACCAACTTGACGAGTATCCACATTTTTTGCTGCATTTCGAATTATCTCGTTTGTGCCCGTCAGGTTGCCACACTGGGAGATAGGTTTTCAAAAAAGTGCAACTAACTTCATATGACCAATTTAATTAAATAATTAAACAGCCGATTAAATTATAATATAAATTAAAACATTCATTAAGGACAATTAAAATGAGAAAATCGATTTTCATTCAGGGGATAAAATATTTTCATTTTTAATATGCTCTCCATTTTTATTGTACTTTTGGATACAATATATTTATAATCACGGAATAAGTCATGGAGAAAGTAGGAAGTTGTCTCTGTAGATGGAATATTCGAAGGAGTAGAGTGTTCGAGCCTATTAATGTTTATTCAACGAATAGACGGTGTACGTGTGTGAGAGTGTTGCTAAAAAGTACACACATTTCCCAACGACAGTGAAACGAGTGGATTATATTAGCGAGATTATTCTTTCGGATTCAGGAACAGCGATCATGGTGGGAGCGTCCGTTTGTTCTAAGTCCAGGAGGAGATGTATCAATTTCCCCATCATTATCGGATTCGATCTCAACTTGCTGAGGGATGCTCCTTCCTCGGGACTGCTGGAATCATCACAATAATCACTTAAGACTAACACTAACGATAAATACCATTTGACATCTAATATTATTCTAGTTATAATTATGACTAAATTAATAGTACGAATTACGAACCCGCGTGCGGAATTTTGCAGGAGAATCGATAACATTTTGTCGTATCGATGATTTTTTGGCGGGTCGCCTCGCTTGCCAAAGCCAATAGCCGTCGACATGTACTCAGGTTTGTATCCCCGAATTTCTCGGGGCCGCGGCCGAAGCTTCAGCTGCTGGGAGTATTCCCGATCCCGATTCTTCGTCGCTCCGGCCATTAAAAAGAACCCGGCGGCTACTAGTAAAAGCACTCCTGCTCTCATCGTCATCTGCCAGGATTAAAACAAGCAGAACTTATCATCCGGTGGGAACGGCAATGAGCGAGCAGATAATGAAACTGCAATCGCGACTATATCCTACACGAGTTATCCTAGTCATTTATTTTAATGTTTTTGCGGGTCTGGGGTGGAACTTCTTTCGAGATCGCATATATTAGTGATAAATAATAAATAATAATTATGGGAAATAAGTATAATTTTACATAGTATGAAATGAAGAGATTCAAAATGCCTGTTTAAGAATGCGGACAATACTTTCACAGGCATATTGAGTCTAATACGAATATATAACGTACTTACATGGAAACCGCAGACTATAGAAATAACTTACGGTTGTCTGTTTTGCTGGAATATATGCAATACCTGCATCTGAAATTGGAATTCGAAACTGATCATTTCAATCATTTAAAAATTACAAGTGATACTGAACAGTTCATACTTTACCAACTAAATGCAAGTGTTGCGGATCGTCAATTTCACTTCAATTAAACACAGTCTTACTGCGCTCATACTCACGAATTAATTGCAAATTCTTTTCACGTTTCAGTTGGACAAAATATTTTCTACTTCTCAATGATTCCATGATTGTAAAATTCACAATTTCGTTGCGGTCCAACAAATTTAAGGAAAATTCCATATTGAACTCCTGAAGCTTCGTTGCCAGGTGGAATGAGAAATGAAGAAGGTGACGAAGCACAGAGATATCTCAAGAACTCGAGCTTGTTCCAAGAGCATTTCGAGCAGGTGCTGGCTGAGGCTGTAACCAGGGAAGACTGGGCTCTGGGTGTGTTGCAGCTGGTTTTGTAGGCAACCGCCGATGAGCAGTCCTGCGGCCGGCGTCGGCGGCAATCTTGCCGCCTAGCCGATTGTCATTGACAAATATCAATGCATCCAATGCATCCGACAATCTCTTAGTTCTTAGTCTCCTAAGAACAAAGAAGCTGGAAAGTATTTTCATTTCTGCTGTACATTTCAGGTCTTCCTGTGAACGATTCTCCTGAAGAATCGCCAGTAAACGGTCCCAGGGAACTCCCTTTTTGCCGCCGTAGCGGCTCCAACGCATTTACGTGGTCGGCGGCACGTTGGCCGCCGATGTGCCGCCGATGCATTTACTTATTTTAATTCATCAAATCCAACGATATTTATCTGGAAAAATCTCTCACCGTCCATTAACAATTATAAGGCATTTGTGTATTAATTTTGAGCCTTAATCTGAAAGAAATAGGAAAACAGATATGTCGAGGGTTCTTCGTCCACCGCGAGCCGCCGATCGCCGTCGGCCGCAATAGTTTATTGAACCAGAGGATAAAGTCCACCTGCCAACAACTGTATAGGATAGTTTCGTAGTTAAAAGTGTAGCTGAAATATAATAAAGTTTGGCGAGCATGAATTTATAACATTGCATAAAATAAAAAAGACAGAAATTGGTAAAGAATCCAGGTTGCGTGATTGCCGCCGCAGCCCGCAGGTAGCGAGTTGTAAGTCTTGCCGCCAATGCGCATAGAAATCATCACTGCGGATGGTCCCTTGACATATCGGTTTTACTGGGCGTGTTCCTGTCGCAAGACTGCTTCTGTGTGTACTAATGCTTTTAGCGGTAGTAATTATGGCTGATGAAGAGGAGTGCATAGCACGAAACAATCTTGTTCCCTCGAATTACTGCCATTAAGCTAATTAGCAATGAATATATTAATTCAACATTCCCATATAGTTTCATCCAATTAGGTATTATCACGAAACATCTTCCCAATGTGAAAATGTTCTTCTGAAATAAACATAAACAATATATATATGTTATAAAAAATCAAACGGATCGTTTCATCAGGGGGAATATAATTACTGCAATTGTTAAAAGCATGATTTATATTCTGATTCCATGTACAATTCGGTAGTATAAATTGCATCCTTGGTAAAATAAAGATGCGGTAATATATAAATATACATAACATATTCTTGGTTTAACTTCAACCATTCAGTATCCTTGTTATTTTATAGCCTTGATTTGGCAGTGATCAAATATGACTAGAGGAATTTCTTTATATACAAGGGACTTCGGGACGCCGGAATACTTGATGAACAGTTCCAGGAAGTGTAAGCTGGTGACTCCCTCGGCTTCAACGTCAGTGCCCACTTTAGAACTGCAAACAATTGATTAATCAATCGTGTTTTCTGCCACTTGGACTAATAATTGTTATTGGGAGCGTTTTTTACCTGTCGAACGTGACAAAGGAGAGTACATAGGTACAAAGATATTTAACATAACGATTGATCACAGATACATGATGCTGTCGGAGAACTGTCTGTATTCCTAATGCGAATACGACGGCGTCCACAGGATCGTGGGCCTTTTTACTTAGCAAGGCCGCTGCGGAAGAGAATTCATAGTAAAATTAGCATATTCCAAATACATATAGTTAAGCACCTTCAAAACTCTACCTATAGTTTTGCAAAAATGTAATTTGTTCAAATGGGTCGCAGTTATTAGAAACATAACTAGTCCAATATTGTTTATGTTCGACGCCTTAATGTAAACCTTGTGATCAGGATCGCTTATGCCAGCCCAATCTAGTCTAACACTGAGTTCTTGCAACAATTCGGTTTTCTCAGCCTCGTATTGATTGTTCGTGACGTTTTTACTTATTTCCGAAAGTATTGCACTGTAAAACGAAGAAGTTAGTGGTTCAAATTCCGTATAAGACTATAAACAGAAATAATGTTAAATCTTGCTCATATCCTACGTATTCAAAGTTTGAAGAGCAGCCTCCATGTGTTTGGCTTCGAACTTGCAAGCTGTATTTAATTCATACGCAATCTTTCTTCTTAGTAACTGGTAGTGGCCGATTTTTAATACCCAATCTAGAACTTGCGGCCATAATTTATTGATTTGAGCGGTGATAGAATTGTGCAACTTTCCTAAAATTATATAGACGAATTTAGTAAACTTATATTTAAGAAATAAGACATTCATTTCAATAGATTGTACCCCTCGGGCCATCGGCTGAGTTCATTATGGTATCACAGTCATCTAACAGCGTTGTCCACGTTTTATTTCGAACACCTTTTTCCATGTAATGGCGTAAGCTTTGAAGTTCTTGAACGATGTAAAAGGAAATAAGTTTGTCGAGACCTGTTAATCCAGGTGTACCAACAGCTTCCAGTATTCTTGAGAAGACTTTATAATTTAGCACTTCTGCTTGGGTCTTTAGGTCGAACCAGGCAAGTGAGTGTTCTATGTAAACTGCAGCCCTGAAAAGTAAATTTATCAATGAAAATATTGCGTTTACAGATATAAATTGGGTATTAGCTCTATTATACCTCGGGTCAGTTATTCGAAGAAGCTCTCTCGTAAGTCTACCCATGAACGTTAATGAATTACCATCTGATGAAGACAAACACTTTTCTTCCTGAATATGCCTCCAAGACTTCTCTGGTAGCCAAGCTGATCCACGCCTTTCTTCTTCGACAGCGTTATTTATGATGTACGTTACCTAATCGTGGCAAGTCGGATTAATAAAGATTGTATGAATCGTGTACAGATTATTATAGTAGATCACCGTTTGTACCTCCTCGTGCCATATTTTCAAGCTGTTAATGTTAATATAATCTTGAATATATTGGAATGATTTCCGATATCCATCCATAATCGAAGTTAGGCTTTCTAGTTTTTGAAGTAAGGATACCTAATGACAATTGGCAAAAGATTACAACTACTCCTAGAAAATCGGAAACTATAGTATTTCTGGAAGATTACCTTCCCCTTTAGGTCGAAAATGAGGCCATTGTGTAAAGCTAGTGTGACTTTCTTGACGAGTTCTTGTCGGATACCGTCCTCTAAAAGTCGATGTGAATCAACTCTTAAAACACCCAAAGAGACACTTCGTAAAGACAGAACTCCCTTCGTGAATACTGATACGGCATATGTTAGCTTTGCCATCTAGAAAATCAGTTTAAAATTCAAGAATGAACTTGAAATTTATTTAATTAATGCAGTCTAATGATACTTTGAAGTTTTATTACCTTTAATCGGTCGTCCAGTTGCGCGTAATCCTTCAATTTGTCTTTCGGTAATTTTGTAGGGATTTCTTTAAACGAATTTGTCTCCAAATTCACTATTTCGGCCAGTAAGCCGAAAACTGTTTCCGGTATAATTTGTAAGACTCGTCTCGCGTATCCTTCCAATTCCCTACTGTAATATTGGGACACCGACGACAAATCCGCGCTGCGTGCTTGATTTACCCTTAACAGTGGCGTTTCTAATGCTGATGCCATCTAAAAATTATTGAGTTTGTATATGTGGAAATGTTCAATCTTGTGCAGAGTGGAGAGGGATGTACCTTTAAGAAGAGAGCTTTCAACTTTATCACTGTGGGCGGACTTTCTTTTATACTAGCTTGCATAACTTCAACAAACGATTCCATAATGTTCCAGGCATAACAGCAGTCGGTCACTATGTTTAGGGTAATCATTGTGTCTTCCGTTATGCTGCCCGTACGCAACATACCGTGTAATATTTCACGTGTATCAGCCAGATACTGTGAAATATGCAAATTATTCTCCAGTTGATGAAACTCTGCAGTTATTAAGATAATTAATTTTGTTTGGATTCTGCTATTGGAAAAGTTGCCCTATGGAAGATTATATCACCTTGGACTTCTTCTAATGCTTGTAATAGTTGTACAATCTTTCGCCCATCTTCCTCTTGTAATGAATTAATGTGTTTGCTTATCTCCATGAACCATGTGTGGAGATTTTGATTTTTCTCTATTCCATCCAGAGATTTACTGCCACCAAATATCTGAGCGAGATCTGTTATGCGCTCAACGCACGTGCTCTTATCTTTTGACCATTTCTCACCTTTTCCAAGTAGCAACTGCAGTCCAAACGAGCATTACAATCAATGGGCTTTAAAGGGATTCGCGTTAAGCTAATGTGAGGGGATTGTCGGGGACATACTTCCTTGTACAGTTGCTTGACATCTTGTTCGATTTGTGCTGCACTTAATAACAGCTTTAGACACTCAAGTGTAGTATATTTACTTTCGGTTATTACCAATTGTCTTAACATTCGAGAACGCTTTGAGTCTTCCAATATCAATGTGGGTATTGTTGTATGTAGCAAGATCCAATGCAATGTAATGTTGCATTCTCTGACCAACTTTACCAATGATCCCATCCCACTCTCATCCAAGGCACCAGCCAACTGCAGTTCTTCTGTTTCTGATATTAATTTCTAAAGGGAAAGGAACAATGATATTTGGCTAGTCACACAGAGAATATTGAAGAGCAATTGAATTACCTTCATTCTTTGACCATACTTTTGTGAAACCGATTTCACATTTGATGATTCAAGGGTGTTATTGAGGGCAGTTTTTGCTGCTTTGTATGGTGACCACAAGTCGCACAGATTGATGATCATTCCCATATAAATGCTGATTACCCAATTGTCAGGGAAGAATCGATCTACAATTTCTCTCATGATTGCTGTTTGAGATTGCAATATGGTGGATTTGAAGCAGAGGATGATAACTAACATCGAAGCCTGATTGGAAAGAGCTGTACTGCGATGTTCTGGGCGTGGAAAGGCAAGGGACTGATTGTAAATTTCGTCAGAGCGCAATCGTCCAATAATGTGTTCTATAAGAGAATCTTGCAATGGAATGCGTCTGAAAAAGAAGGTTTGGTTTGTGAAACAATATTAACATTCTCTGGAATATAAAATGAATCACTTCATGCTCTGTTACTTGAAGTATTCTTCTGGATAGTTTCCTGGCCGTTTGACAGACGTTCTCGAGTACCCAGTTGAGCGGAGTAGCATACACACATCATCAACGCGAGTAGAGGATGATCTTTGAGCATTGTATCGATAATAAGATACAAGCAATCTTTCCCGAACTCGTCCTTCAAAATGGTAATCCACTAGCAGCAGCATTACCCCATATAAGTATACAGCCTCGCACTAAGAAGGAAATATGTTCTACACTTCGGGTCACTCTAAGGTTTATACTCTGTTCCATTGTACATGTAGGAATTATACCATTAACTGTCTTCCTTCCTCATTAAGCATAATGGAATCAATGGACTGATGGATATAAATTCCATCTTCCAATTCCTCAACATAGAAATTCAAGTCAGTCGCGTACTTGTGTATACTCTCAAAAGCCAGATAGAATCGCGAAAGTATATCGGCGAAACTATTGCGCAGCTCCTCGTCCGTCTCTTGGAGTACCTAAGCAAGAATTACAATGAAAAACTCCATTTTCAGGAAACATTCCACCGACACGTCGATTTCTATTCCCTTACTGAATCATCCTCGATTTTCTGCTCGTAAGTGCTGGCAGCTTTGAAGTACGCAAAGTCAATGATAATTGGTCCATATTTTTGCATGAGCTGTTTCGAGTCGAGGCTGTAAAAAAGGAAATTGAAAATTGTGGGTTCGTAAGGGGAAAATCGCTACTTGATTCGGTGCTAACCTGAAGACAGGCGGCACATAGTCCTTCAGTCGCATTAATTCGGCTATGATCGCATTCCCACGGGACACTAAGCGCAGCAAATTGTGCCCGCAGACATTATTTGCTGCTAAGAAATCTCCCATTTTGTACCTTGGAAGAATTCACGCCATTCAAACCGATTTTGACAGGACGGGGTGGACGGATGGATGAGCCAATAACACACGGACTGTCAATTATTACACCAGTGCCACTGCGCTAATACATAAATAGGGTCAGCATTCTCATTAGATCCAAAGTATCAGGGCTTGTTTACTCTCTCGTATTTTTATTTAATATCATGTTGTCGGAAAATCCTCTGCATCGAAAGCACCGGACTGCACCGGACAACACACGCACACTTGATCAATGAATTGTGTGCGTGTGTGTTTGGATTGGAATGGGCTTTAGTGAGGCGGAGACTGTAGTACTATTTTATATCACCCTTCCTATACATGTAGCACACCACACCGCAATCGGCATTGGAGACATGTGTTAATATGTAAACAATGTAAAAAGCTACTTGATTCTAAGGAATAATAGAAAATCTATCCAAAACTGCGTCACGCGACTTAATAAACCGTGAAGAAGACTGAATGAAATCTTTTTTTCCACCGATTTCTATGAATTGTCAGCGACGTTATACAACATGCTAGCTGCAGCCTTAGTTAAGCGATGTCTGACAAGAAATCTCCTACTTCATAACTTGGAAGTTATTCCGGGATTCCGAACAGTGGGTCTGTTAAGTTTACCACGTTCGAGTGTTCACACACCGGCAGTGAGGTAAATCCCGAGTTGCCACTTTGAGTTATACCTAATGAAGGGCAAATGAGTTCGTTTTGTTTATGTGTCTCATTTAATTTCAGATGTACGTTTTCACTGTTTAGTCGATTGTGGAGTAATGTAGCTTCAAAGAGAAGCTTGTTAAGGAGTTTTACTAGGCGACAAGCCACTGATGTCAAATCCAATTATAGCCCCATTCGGCCCAAAAACAATGTCTTCTTATACAAGAACGAAGAAACTGGTTTCAGACTTGTGAGACTGTTTTGCATCGGCCAATTCTTTGTTTGGGTTACCATGTCGTCGTTCATATATCATCCAGCACTGGCATCAATTTTTAGCCCAGGAGTTTCAATGGGAGAATACTTTAGGAAATGCGGTTACCATTTGTTGTTTTTCTTCTGGCCTTTGATTGCAGGTAATCTGTGATTTCAAACTAAATTTTTAAAGGAATACAATGTTACATGTTCTTCTTCCTCCAGGTATATTTATTACCTTAGTTGTTAGCACGTATCTCTCAAGGACTGTGAAATACATTATCTTACACAAGGATGGTCAGCTAGTTTCTATTATAACGCATGGCTTATTTAAGAAGACCTACCAAATAACCAGAAATGTGAACGAGGTGAATTGCACAAGCATCATATCTAAAACTTGTCTGCAATAAGCATTGCATGCTTTGGTTCTGTTTTAAAGGTTTGTACTGTAATTGGAAGATCCGAGGCTAAGGGCACAATACCAATGAAAATCAAGAATACCCGGTTCCATTATCTAATACCGGGGTCTGGTGAATTTATTAACACATTCTTGTATGATAATACAATCGGGTATAGAAAAAAGTTTTAGGAGTTGTGTATATGTGTAAGTAATGTACAATAAACAGATTGAATTATTTATCTGAATACGGGAAAAGTGTATTGGTCACTTGACTCGTTTACAAATACTGTTATTGGACATTGACGTTTGTCTTTATAAAAGATACGCTTAAATTAATTCTCAATCCTGCAGGATTATTAAAGCTAATTTCGGCTCGACATAAATAGTTTTATTCTTATTAGTAAAGAATTATCCTATTAGATGTTAATTGACAATGATTTTAGAGCATCGGCATCCGCGCAGGTGACAGAAAGCTCATTCGTTCGTAAAAAATATATTAATCGTAACATTACTGTACAGAACTGTATATGGAATGCATTCGGCTGGGTGCTTCTGTACAAATATAAAATTTCTTTGCAATTAATATCGTTGATTGTGTTGATCGTAGTATTTGCCGGAATATTTGCTGAGGCGATCGCTGTACCCGTCGTCCTGATACTTGTCGTCCGCTTTGTAATAAACTTCAGGAACGGAGCCGACGTGGCCCTGCCAGTATTTCGTCCAGTAAAGATCCTCGGGATTAATATCGTGCGGGTGTTTCGCATTTCGGAACACATGGACGCAATATACGAGGCTCCCAATTAACGTTAGGAATCCGAAGATGAGAAACACTATACCCAGGATCCTGCAGTTAATGAAAATCAATGTGAAACATCGACCAAAGAGAATTGAAACGCATGAGTCTTGTTTTCGACTTACCAGACTACTACTGGTTGGAAGAATTGGATGACAATAACGAAGCCGAGAGTAACAAGTATTAGACCGAGATTGAGGAGTAACATGAGACAGCAGACACCCTTGGTATTGGGGCAGAAAGGATTCGGTGCTGACATCGTCTCCACAACAATTCCATGTTTCCGGGAAGTGTGACTCTTCGCCCCTGAGAGACCGGATCTTCCCGAGCCGTAACTATAATGACTAGCTGGACGGTGTCCTATTCTCGAACTCGGCGCCAAACTATATTGTGCGACACACAGTTATTAAACATTTAATCTTCAAAGCTTCGCCCACATTCACATCTCATTCGTTCGTTACATCGGATTCATTCAGAATATTTTATTTCTTTGTTATTTACCACATATAATTCGTACCTTATATCAGAAGTTGCTCTGTAAGCGGCACTTGTCACGTATATGTCCGAACCGTTGTCGCATATACTCCCATGTGATGCGCTTTTCCTAAGGGGATGACCGCTCTGCCTCGATGACTCGGATAGCACCGACCCCCGACTGTTATGTGCGCTTCGCGATCTTCTCTCGCCTTCTTTCTCGTATTTGTGCGAATGATTCTTCCGTGGCGGTTTCACCTAAAACATAGGAGAACTGTTCGTTGAAAGATTCATTATGAATTACACTGTTAATGCGGGATGAAGTAGAGCTTACCATTGTCGCGTGGTCCGCGGATACGATGTACTCCGACATGCGATCAGAAGGTGCCCGGTGACTTTCTTCCTCGTCCGTCGGGCACTCGCGATTTACAGTACCATGGTATCCCATATATCTTGGAGTGTGAGTCATTTTCGCGGTTCCTATTATCAGTGAATTTGATTAGTATTGCAAAAAACATTATAAACTATATATTTGACGAAACTAACATATTCATCGTCAGTTAATCTAGTTTTCTCTAACATTATGAGTTTAATTTTGTTAAAAGAGATCTTATCTCATATAATTAAAAAAAGCGACTCCAACACAATAGGAGTGGGTCTATTGCAGCATATTTTGCTAGATGTGACAGAGACAATCATGTCTTCATTAGCATTGAATTGTTTTTCAATAGCCGATTGTGTTGCAATTTCGCTTCTGCCGTGGAACAAATCCTAATTTAGCACGATGATGTCACATAACAAGGTCGTATGCAACATCGTCGATGGGTAACGAGCCTGTTGGAAATGGAGATGCTAATCTATAGACTCCTACGTTAAATACCACGCGAATTCCGTCCCCATCTTAATTTATAATCAATTATTTTTGTCGTCCCCGCAAGTTTACGATCGATGGAAGAAAGTTGGCAGAGATCTCGACGTGATTTATTTCTTCGACTGAATGTCAATTATCTGTTTGATTATGACGAAAGCCGTATTAATATCTGTGGAAATGACGGGTTAAGCGTTTATGTTTTTCATAGAAGATCCGAAATCGCTACGCCCTGGGCGAGAGCTGGTGGCAGGATCGATTTGAGAAAAATGCCAACTGGAGAACGAAGAGTGTGAGTGATCGCGCAAGCGCCATGGATCGCATTACAAAACAGATTTTGGAAAGACACACATGTACACGCACACCTGCGCACCACCCACTGGATACTTGCGGGTTGATGCTTGTGTCGGATTAATCACCGCGGTGGACCAAGGACTTCTCGGGCGGAGTAAGGACGCGGACTGGAGAACTGTAACACACTTGCGCACCCAGATTCGACATTTACCTGCTAGAGCAGCTCTCCGCTGGCCACGAAAAACCTGCTGCTCGGATTTTTCTCTCTCTCGCGCTCTCGGCTATGTGGCTGCGCGGCGGGCGAGAGTGCGAAACGGGATAAGCCAGCGACACGCAGGCTCTCTCTTTCTCTCCCTCAGTTTAATATAGTACGTGTATACCGTGCGTACGCGATCCAGATTTTCACGAAAGCGTATCTCGTAAATGCCTTTTGTTTCTCTAGGCGGAACGTGTCCTTTTTCTCGTGAGAATAAGCCGCTCGCCAGTCGCTATATAATCGTAGCTCCCCATATTCGCCGCGGGGAAACGAGTACCTCGAATTGCAAAGAGCGTTAACGGTATATTTTATTATTAAGCTCGCCCGCAACTTGTTAGCCGGCGAGGAGTTTTCGCGTTTTCCGAATCCATCCGGGAGGACAGGATTTAGAAAGTCTCTCGCAGCTGATTTATCCGTGCTCGATCGACGCTCGCGGGACACTGCCTCCACGGCCAGCGTATCCTCTCCGCTGCTCTCCGCCACGCGCTTTCTGCCGGCCTGGAAATTGTGGGCGAAAGGTGCATATGCATTGCAGCTCTTCTCAGCGAACCAGCTGTGCAAATGGAGGACATGAGTGAAGTCAACGCCATTGTTCTGCTTCATTTAGTAACCTCCGGATTGCAGATGAACTGTGACATTCTACAAATAGCAACAATGCATGGAATAATAAGACTTCCTCTGTATCCGTAAACCCGACGAATCGTATTTCTGACAGTGCCACACTATGGTAAATGGTTTGACCCAGCTGCTATGGGGAACTGATGCTCCATGGAAGAAATAGATTAATCATCCGTTCCTACGAGAGCAGCATTAGGAAATTAACCCGCCTTCCGCAAAGCAAGAAAAAGTGCTATATCGCAACTCACAATTTAACATTTGATGGACTCAGCGACTGTTAGTTGCAATTTCGAAGTACGCACTGCTATATCCTTAAAAGGCGAGGCGACGCGAAGCTGTTATGATCCTCGCGACGATATGAATGGCGCGACAACTTTCTTTTCCTGCTATTTGTTTTGCTCTTGGCAGAGTGATGCGCCGAATTTTAATAATGTCAATCTGCAAACTGCACATGCACTCAAAAATTTTGTGAAAATCTATATACTCTGAAAGATTATATATATTTTATATTGAAAATTGTATTTTTTATATAAATATAAATTTAAAACTATTTTACTTCATTAAATAAAATTGTAAGATTATTTTAAAGAAAATTGAGGAATGTTGGGAAAATAACAAAATATTGAAGTTCTAAAAATTGGTATTGTCGGCAATTTGCAAGGGAAACATTATAAAAATCACGATGCCAGAATTTGAGCGAGTCGCGGAAAAAGACATGACAACTTCGCATTGCCGGCATTGAAATCCCGCGAACTGTAACGCGGCCATATCGGTGCATTTTTTATTTCGTCCTACCGGTAAACAACGAGCTCAACGGGCGCATGCGTCCCTGCGGAAAAGTCGGTTCGCGCCAAAACGCAAGCTTACTACAATCGTTGCCGTCGCATGGAGTATTCAAAACATGTCCCAGCACGGAGCTGCCCTGCAGACTTATAACCAGGAGCTGGTCAAATGTAAGTCCGCTCGGCAAATCGCTGTGCCTCATTCTTTCACCTACGCTATTAACGTAATCACGCCAGCATCGTCATTGATGCAAGTCTCATGCCTCCGTAAAGGTTTGGAAGAGATGAAGTACAGGCGCCGGGAGCTGCAGGACGAGATAGAACTGCAGCAAGAAGAAAAGAATGAATTGCAGCGAGAAATCGAGAAGATGTCCTGCAAACTAACACGCTTGAACGAGGCACTCGCCAAAAGGGTCGCTGTCAGAAACGAGTACGACAGGACAATTTCTGATACTGAGGCAGCGTATTTGAAGGTATACTTTGTGTACCACACATAACTATAACTAACCCTGAGCTCAAGCTTTTACACAGTAATGTTGAAGGCTTTATTTCTCATAATTCTAGATTCTAGAAACCTCAGAAGTCTTGCTAAACACAATTAAGAGGGAATCAACGTCACTCAGTCAGACCTTGATGAAACTCGATTGAACTTCAAATTCTAGATGCTTTAAGAATAAAGATACATTTATTAACTGTCAATTATAAGAGTGATCGGAGGAAACAACAAGATATAGTTTAGGAAGTACAAAATTGTAAATATATTCATGTGGTAGGATCCACATGTCTAAGCTACATAATGCGTGTTAAATATTATATTTTTATTCTCGCATAATTGCATCTTCCCTCGCATTCTATATAACTACAGTGATGTCAGCTGAATAAGACTAGGGTCTTATTTTCATAAACTATGATAACAAACTGACCATTTAACATCACATTGAATTCTGAAATTCAGTCTAATATAATATTTGCGTTATACGTGTGTCACTAAACTATATACAACGTGGCTTGTGTCATTAGTTTAGGATATGTACAATTTCCACCTGGAATAATAATCATAAATACTGATTAATCCAGAATCTCACCCAAGAATTATGTTAATTTCAGCGCAATAAATTATGAAAGTAAAATTCTCCTAGAAATTTTGAGAACTTGTCTATAATACTGCAAATAATTCTGTCATGAGAACAGTATTAAGTAACAAGATACCAAGTATCTAAGTTTAAGCATTTCCAAGGGCCTTTTGTTCGTTCCAGACGTACAATAGTTCATTAGGATCGCCGTAGCCGTGCGACGTAATGACATACTTGTAATTGAACTTGGTGTACTCTTTCTTGTAAAAGTGGAACTCCTCGCAGTGGAAAGGCTCGACGTGCGCTTTCTTCGCGACTAGGCCTAAGAAAATATCGTCGAACTGGAAATGCTTTGTATACAGACTTGTATAGTACATATCGACAAAGGCTTCTTTAGACAAAATATAAGAGCCCGCTGTGACGTACGGCGGCCACATATGATAGGGATACTCGTCGAGAGACACATACCACTTAGAGGACTTGTGACGATGCGGCGAAGATACAAATACAAATCCTGCGAACAGTCTTACGTCCTCTGGAAGCTCGAAATCGAATATTTGTCTTTTGGCCCTGGCTAATACCGATGCGCTCTTATTGTACATATCACTTCGCTCAATACTGCTTCTTGTACTATTCGCGTCTACATTGTTTAGTCTGTTTTTAATATCTACCGAAATATTTGCAATTCTACTACTGTTTTGCAGTTGGTCTTTGCTTAGAGATACTTGCATCATTGGTCTTGCATTAGAAATTACAGGAACTATAGATGTATTATTGTAAGTACTAAATGGCAGTTTAGGAGTACCAATTTCAGCCACTAGATTCGTGAGATAAGGATTGTCTTCTATAGGCTGCTTCACCTCCCTTTTGTGGGCCCCGAATTTCTTGGGCTCCTTCAGGTAATCGGGATAATTCGCGGGATTCCGTATGAATCTTAAAACGTTCTTTACCGATACGTAGATGTCGTCATCGACGAACATATAGAATTTAGAATTGGAACAATGCTGCATTATCCACTTAAAGCCCATCATTGTCTTTATTGTGTTATTGTAATACGAGTCTATAAAGTTTGCCTGTATAATGTCATTGTGTTTTGTGGCTTCCGCTTTCACTTTGGCTTGCAGTTCTTCATCACCGGGATGTATACCCAATAGAAAGACAGTCCTTGAGGGAACATCAAAGAACCTTTTCTCAAAGCCCCACGAATTTCTAATGGCTGCACGCCGGTGCCCATTCTCCATAGCTGATTTTATCACATACACTATGCGGAATGTACTGTACCCTGGCTCCTTGCACTTGTGTTTATTATCCATGATAAAACTATAATTGTACTCATTTATGGGGCTGACCGGTGGCTTCTCCTTGTGCTTCAGTGCCATTACAAACTCGTGCACCTCTCCCTCGTAGGGGTAGACAAACTTGTCGTCGTACGACGCTTCAAACATATGAGTGAACGCCCCAAAGAAATCAAGCAGCATAAAAACTGCAATACCCAAGCAGACGTACTTTATGCGGAATTTCGTGACCAGTCTCATACCCACGCGGCAACAAGAACGCATCGCATGATACATTCTGGCTCATGCTTCAATAAATTAACAATATTTCCGTTTGGATGACTGAAAAGAAAGAAATACTGATGGTTTCGTTCGGATTATTGAATAATAGTAACATGACAGTACCTACCAAGGCTGTCTCCGCGAATATTCAGCACGCTCATACTATAAACCGATCAACTAATTGGGAATATGAGACGCGAGTAATATAAACTTTATTTCTTTATACTGTACTCGATAGAAGGTCGTCATGCCCAAATCTAATCACGAGACACACTCATCAACCTATGCTCAGTGTCGTCGATATCGACTGATAAGTGGACACGAATCATTTTCCCTCAATTTCCATACAATAATAGTTCCATAGGTGCAGTGGACTCGACACAAGTGCTCGTGATTGTATACAGATGAAGAAAGCCGAGGAAACCATACATTTACGAATTTAATCCAATTCGATAATCGACCGTTGCGCGCCAATCCTACAACTTTACAACTGCACAATCTCGGATTCGACTGATGCAGCGTGCAATCGTTCTTTGCGGCTTCTTTTTTCCAGATTCAATCAGTAAAGCTTATGAGTTCTTTTTAATTAATTTGTCATACACGAGCGAATCAATGCTCGGAGATCAATCCGCGATTTCATTGAGCGATGCGAGGGACAAGTCGAAAATGCAGCTGCCATGTTGAATCCGTAAATTCTCGCGTTCCCCGATGTTGGCAGGTTGGCAGATCTCTGCCTTGAAGGGAGCCAGTTACTTCAAAAGAATCGGAGCAAAGATGGACTCCTAAGAAATTTTTATATCAAGCAGTCATCGGACTTTAGATTTTCTTCATTAAATCCCTAACAGCTCGCGAGAGTATTCTTTTATGAGCGAGGCCGCGGTGTGAACAATGATCGTGCAGGAGCCAGTGCAGGTAAAGTGCTCGTAAGCCGAGAAGGTTCCCAGTGACGTGCGATTCCCTTGCTCAGCGCATCCACATTTACTGATATTGACGTCTCGCCAATTGAATTTGTTTATACGCACATCTACCCTGCGGCCCCGAGGTCCTTCGCGTCCTGCGGGAGAGTGGTCGCGCTCGAGGCTGATAATGTTGCCATGGCCGCCTTGAGGTTTTATTGCGATCGGACCCCAGTGATTCCTTAGAACCTAGTCATTCTTTCGAGGGTGTATGCTCTACACCTTTGGGGTTGTTTGCTTTCATGACACAGTACTCGGACGGGAGGGGGTATCGAACTATAAATAAGCAGCGCAAGTTTTATGGCATTTTGCAGCTTTTATTCACGAGAATTGATACTGGCGATCGCGACTGAATTAGGAATTACCCCTCGTTGCGATAATTCCTTAGTTTCGCAACTGACACTTATGCCCGTGAAACCTCGTCGACCAGTACTAAGAACCGACACTCTTTTGTTGTGTTGTTAGCCGACTCAAAGTAAAATGTTGCAGGCGGCCATATGGCACTGTTTAAATCACTATGCCTATCCTGACGCAATATTTTTGGCTGAAAGGTTGCGTGCCGAAGGTAAGCCTTCCACAACAGTTCTACTCGACTCGTGTCTCCTTTGGAGAGCCGGAGTGGGCTAACGTTCATTATAATTTCCAGTTCACACTGAAGAGACTTTATTTCTATTGGCAACATGTTACTATCGCTCAGGACGTGTAAGACAAGCTTACGCGTTGCTTTCTAAAAAGGTTTTGCACTCAGCGCAATGTAGATTCCTCTTGGCAAGGTGTTGCTATGATTTAGAGAAGTAAGTACGATATTCATGTCAAATAAACACTCTCTCCGGGAGTTCCATAATTAAACTGAGATATGTTGCCAGGTATGCAGAAGCAGAAGCAGCAATAATCGGTGGCTATTATAAACAGTTGAAAAACTTAGAGGAGATCTCATCACAGTTCGGAGAACAGGCATGTTTCTCCCTCCAGATTATAGCAAAAATATCGTACAAGATGATGCGGACGGCAAAGGGGAATGAGGCACACAAACTAGCACTCAAGCTCAATCCATTTCTCTGGCATTCTTTCGAGGAGCTGTGCAACGTCGGCGAAGTGGTTGATCCAGCCAAAGCGTTTCAGTTGGATAAGTTAGACAATTTTAGTATGTGCCATGGATCTGTCCCTGTATCCAACAATAATGCCGAGCCCGATCTCATTGTGCCTGCTAACAATCCACTTGTAACACCGACCACAAATGGCACTAATAATATGTACGTATACATGCTTTTGATTTCACAGGCCACACAATTGCATTACCTCAGAGTGTTCTAACATATGATTTCAGTACTCCTATTCAAAATACAACAGCATCGACGATAATGAATGGATTAGCACCTGGCGTGCGATTATATTCTTCTACAGACGATAGCCCGCAGAGTTTATCCACGCATTATACTAATTGCTCGTCGATATCACCGAGAGCTAAGTTGCCGCGATATCGCAGCATGTTTAGCAATTCCATGAGCCCGCTCACACCTACCTTCGGCATTCTACCATTGGAGAACAACACACCCGAACCTACCATTCTACCTTCGCATACCACCCTCACGGAAGCAAACGATCAGAAAAGTCTGGCTAAACGCGTTAGTAGTTTAAAGGCTCATGTTGGGGTAAGAATGGAACAACACTAAGTTGTTGTTCATCCTCGTCGAGTAATATAAATTGTAATGTTTGACTCTCTCGCATGCATTGCAGCAATTAATGTCCCGAAAGGAAACGCCCTTGCAGCAAGGCAAACCTGTATTCTCGCAATCAGGCAACACAAGCAATACTGCCAATATTGTGACGGTAACACCAACCACTCCAACACCAGCACCCACGTTACAGGGTACGAATGTTAGGCGATCTTCCCGACTTTTCAGCCACAGCTATTCCGTAAAGGTTCCGTATGATATAAAATCATATTATTGTTTACTGCGAAGATGCAAGGCTGTGGTTTCACGAATGAGTACTCTTCCAGGAGAATAACAAATCTCCGAACAGGAACAAATTTGTCACACCCAAGTCACCGACGCGAAAAACGAAGGCCAGACTCTCCAAGACAAATCTAAATAAGACGAACTTTAACGAACTGAACGAGAGAAATCGGAATGAAAAGGAGAAAAGCGAAACCATCACGTCGGAAAAGGCTATAGCTAATACAAACGCGCTGAATAACCAAAGCAACGTTAGCCAGAGTGCAGTTACGCTGCAGAAACAATGTGCCGAGGGTCTCATGTCGCTCCTGCGGGAATTGGGGATGGCGTATCAACACTTGAGTCAATTTAATTGTTCCCAAGCTGTTGAAATACTGAGTATCCTGCCAGCGCGGCATTACAATACCGGGTGGGTTCTGTCCATGTTGGCGCGTGCACATTTCGAAATGTCCGATTACAAGCGGGCAGCAACGTAAGTGAATTTTCGTATTTACGATAAATCATCTTTCTTTCGCATGAATCTACTGTTTCGGTTGATTTTTAGTTATTTTGCTGAAGTTCGGCAACTGGAGCCGCAGAGGACAGACCTCATGGAGATCTACAGTACAGTTCTGTGGCATTTGCACGCCGAAGTCCAATTGTCGACATTGGCGCAAGAGCTCGTCTCCGAAGATCGAAACTCATCGGCTGCTTGGTGCGCGACAGGAAATCTATTTTCCGCTCAGACGGAGCACGAAACCGCAATCAAGTTCTTCCAGAGGGCTATTCAGGTATAATAGACATTCCTGGGTCGATCGAATCTCTTTATCGATCATGTTAATAATGGGCATATCTAACCAATTTGTTGTTTATCGATTATAGGTAGACCCCAATTTTCCTTATGCCTACACACTCCTTGGTCATGAATATGTGATGACCGAAGAACTAGACAAAGCTAGTACTGCATTTCGTAACGCTATCCGACTCGATCCAAGGCATTATAATGCATGGTCAGTTTTTATAAGCGACATTAAAGAAGCATTACCTGCAAAATCGAATACATTAATAAATAAACTCTACGTTGCATTTTCAGGTTTGGGTTAGGAACAATATTTTCTAAGCAAGAACAATACAGATTTGCGGAAATACATTTCAAGCGCGCCTTACAGATCAATCCGCAAAATTCGGCAATAATGTGCCACATAGGTGTAGTTCAACACGCATTAAAGAAAACCGACCAGGCCTTGAAAACATTAAACACAGCTATCGCTAATGATACAGGCAACACTCTATGCAAATTCCATCGTGCGAGCATCAATTTCTCAATAGGCCGGCACGCCGAAGCCCTTCGGGAGTTCGAAGACTTGAAGAACATTGTACCCAAAGAGTCTCTAGTCTATTATTCTATAGGAAAGGTAAACACTGGCGGGAATAGGTCGAGCTTTTACTCGGGAACTGGCTCACACTAAGATATTTGGGATTACAGGTGCATAAAAAGTTGGGTAACACTCATCTCGCTTTGATGTACTTCAATTGGGCGGCCGATTTAGATCCTAAGGGTGTCAACAGTCAAATCAAAGAAGCGATACTAAGTCCAGGCCAGGGAGATGACGAGTCGCCAGCTACACAGTCAGGTGGATGAAAGCCCCATGCAAGGTTTTTCAAACAGTTCAAAGTATTCCAAAGATAATTTTCCCTTTTTCTCTCTTCCGCAGACGAACAACAAGTACAGAATAGTTCGATGGATCAGGAAGTGGAAGCGAACAGAGTCGGGCATGCACCAGGTCTCGTGGCAAACGTTTCGGTTGAAGCGCATGCCGACGATAGTGACGATAGTTTATGAACGTGTTTTGATATTCACAAGACTCCCACGAAGTGAACGGTTGTTACTCAACACTATCATAGCATTGGTTCGAGTGATCCTTTCCCAGCGAGCTTGGTTTACACGATAGAGATCTACTGTCTATATCGGATTCGTTGGATTCACTTGCACGCTCTTTCGTTTTAAGACCTCAGTGTTTATAATCTTCCTGGACTTGATGGTATTATGTTCTCTCTCGCACGAGAAAATTGAATGATAGTAATAGTAAAGAATGACGGAGCGGGGGGGTAGGTGTTCGAGAGCGAGAGCCGATCGGAGCTAGTGTAAATTAACCATGGGGCAGAGAGAGAGAGAGAGTTGAATTTTCTATCTTCTTCGTTCAATTGACCATTTGCCCTGGGAAGAGAAGGTATCATGTTTAACGGAGCATGGAAAAATTCCGCAGCAGCCCGTGTCCACTGATTTGTATATTAAGCGTCCCCCTGTATATTTTTTACGACTATTCGTTCTACTTTATACCCGAATCAGGCGTTTACTTATTTTCACTTTACATTTTACATTTACCAAGTGCAGACTGTGCCCGCGCCAGAGAGTAGGCGAGCGTAAGCGATAAGCATGTCGTAAGTAGATAGGTAATATAATTAATTAATCGCGTAAAAGAAGCAAGGCAAAACCTTTTGTGTAAATGTAAATTATTACTACCTGTATCACTACTGCTATTATTATCATTAGTATTAACATTGCTATTATCCGTATGATTATCGCTGTTGATTTAGTGATCGTGGAAATATTTTGTTGGCTACGCCGCATGTGGTCATCGGACGATCGTGCAATTCTCGTCGTGAATCAAAGAGTGACCGCACTATCTCTCGGATCTTCTTCGCTGGACTGTACAGCACTGCTTCTAGCCGCAGCCGACCGGGCGAACAGACGATTGCGATGACACACGGGCGTCAAGTTTATCAGTACTTGCGAGTATGTACACACATGTGCCGGATCACCAAAGGTCCACTATATACATTTACTAGTGGAGAACTGGTCATGATTCCGAATAAAATCTATTTAATGGACACGGGTCCGATTCGCAGTGATTGATAATCTTAATAAATTCATCGTGCGCACCTTGACGGGCGGGGCCTCTTTCGGCGGCCGCTCCAGTGGGAACCGCGCTTAGGCAGGACAGCTACACCTTCCCGCCGAGTTCGATTTCATTTCTCAACTTGGATAAACTATATTTCGCGCCTATTCGTCGCGGCATCTTAAAGAAATATTGTGAATTGGATCCGCGTTCATATAGCGCGACTTCTTGTTCCGTAGGGGTAGTTGAGAGATCGCACGCTGAACGTTTCTCGGAACGCCTTGAGTACCATAAATGTCTCTCATTTTCTATTTAAGTAAGTGTGCGCATACTGATCCGAGCGACGTATGCATCAAGCTGCGTAAAAGCATCGCTCTAATGCCAATGTAGAATTCCTGAGTGTACACAAGTCGAGAGAGTAGGGTGTGCGTATAATGAGAGCAGGGAAGGAAGGAAAAAAGGAAAACCGACAGAATAATGAAATGCTGACTGAAACATGTATATACGTATATACATACATGTGATAGGCATCAAGCCCGTCTTATTTAACTTACAATTAGTTTTTGTCCTCGCCGACACCACAGCGATCACTGATTTCCACGTTGGATTCTTACGAGTTTACTGCTAGGCATACACCGTTCCTCTTGTCAGGAAGGACTATCTTTTTTCTATTCAGCTTATATTTATTTATTTGCCCCCTCGTCTTTAGTTTTTGCTTTTCTCTCCCCGCTGACACCAGAGCAACGCCACCAACACGTATACATGCCGCATATACAATTCCAAGCGAAGTCATTCAGTCGCGATAACACACACACACACACAGGCTCATTTGACAATTTGACAAAAATATAAGAAGAGAGGAGGAGAAGAACCGTGCGATGTCGTTCACGTGGCATGAATTAAATATAGTTGCCTACCGAACCTAATACGCTTTATAGTCTTTAAGAATGGGACAATCGCAGCATTACGAGTATGTCTTTTTGCGATTTCGTTCTCCACGAGACAGCTCGTATAAGCTCGCTGAATTCTACACCAATTTTCCTCTATGATAAACGCCAGGCCGAATCCGCAGGAGGAAAGTACTGATGTATACTGGTTCTCCCAATCCTCGATGAACCAGGGAAGGCAATAAGGATTATTCTTCTCGCAGTGTGTTACTTCGGTTACCTGGTTTTTCCCATCGGAATTTCATTATTAAGCTCCAAGCGAATCCAAAGAGTGTTATCGTGTTACCGTGTTACGAAGACGTGTATGTGCAAAATAAAGGCCTGCACTTTATAATGAAACATGCTCTGTATTCCTTCTATGACGTGTGTGTGTGTGTGTGTGTGTGTGTATGTGTGTATGCGTGTGTGTTTACGCATCGCAAAGGATAATGTACTTATTAAATATCGTTCTTAGATAATGTGCTTGTTAAATCTCCCGTCTGGTTCGCGAGACCGTGCCTACTCCAATCACCGAAGCTCTCCGCGTCGCTCGAAAATAGCACGCGGCGTGGGTGCAGCATTAACGAAGACGACTGACTTATCATTGCAATGAAAATTTACAGCGGCAGTTTAGGTGTACATTTTAATGCCTGACGAATGCGAGAACACTGTCAATATGCACAGAGGCCTACAACGAATGCGATAACTGCGCGATACTTGTTGGAGAGATTACATAATGGCGCATTACCCGCGTTCACTGGCAGTTTACAGTGGGTGCGCCGGACAGCAGGTTGTTGTTACTTCTAGCTACAACGAGATATATAGCTTTGCCTATCGATTTTATCATCGGCTGCATACGGTACTCGAGAGTTATCAGTGACGCCGTATATATATACATATATATACATATATATATATTGTTGAGTCTGTACGTTATCATTTCATTTTGACAATTCTTTCGAGAAGTAAATATATGTCAATTTTTCAATGAACCGACATTTTTTTTTCAGAGTTTTGTTTTATATCTGAGATCATTTGTAATACGAGAAAGATGTCAGGCACCGGTGTTGTTCAGACGGGTAAGTAATAATAATAATAACAAATATACGATGTGTCATATTTTTAATTGACATTCCTGTCATTATCTTAGTGCTCGGGGAGAAATCGGTGAATGAGCTTGGACGGATTTTGACCCACGAGCATCTGGCTATGACATTCCTTGAGTTTTACGTTCCACCCCCAAATCATCTGAGACGCTTCGTCGAGGGGAAAATCGAGCTTCGAAATGTCGGCGTCCTCAAACAATACCCGTGAGTTAAGTAGGAACTAATTACCTCCGACAAATGCAAACTCGAACCATTCACTTTAAATTGTTCTATCATAATTAACAGATACAGCAGTAATTATAATTTGACCTTCAACGACGAGGACACCGCGCGAGCCGTACGAGAGGACGTAAAGTTCTTCCGCGAATGCGGCGGCGGCACCATCGTCGAGAATAGCAGCCACGGCTTGGAGCGAGACGTTGCTCTGATGAAGAAAGTCAGCCGGGATTCCGCGATTAACATAATCGCTGGCACCGGTAGAAATATTAAACTTAACTAGTATGACTGTAAATTGATTGCGTCGGTACCGGACATACATGTCAGTGTAACTTCTGACCCAGTTGTATCTAACGAGCAACTTCTCTGGGCATCTCAGGGCACTATGTTGCTGCTACGCAGACCGACGGCAGCCTCGCCTTATCGAAGGAAAACATGTACGATTTAATTATGAAGGAGTTGACCGTTGGATTGGAAGAAGATGCTACCGTGAAGGCCGGTTTTATTGGAGAGGTCGGGAGCGCCTGGCCGATAGAAGGTGCCTGCTGATTGCTACGATGCAAACAGTCGCATAAACTAATCCTGGAATTTTCAATAGATCAAACAATATGTATAATTTTGTAGATTTTGAGAAACGAGCTATTCAAGCTACCGCCGAGGCCCAGGAACAAACGAAGTGTTCCGTGAGTTTCCATCCTGGTAGAAATGAAGCTGCCCCCATGGAAATAATGAGAATCTATCAGGAGGCTGGCGGAGATGAGTCGAAAGCTATACTTTCCCATTTGGATCGTACGTTCTTTCTCTTCTTAATAGAAATCTCGAGTTTCCATGTGATTGTAATAGAAGACAATGATCCTATAGGTACCCTTATGGTCGACGAGAAACTGCTGGAATTCGCGGACGACACCAAGTGCTACTGCCAATTCGACCTCTTCGGCACCGAGTGCTCATTGTACCAATTAAGTCCGTCCGTTGACATGTTATCGGATGCGGAACGTATACAGCGTCTGAAACTGTTACGGGACAATGGGAAGCTCGAGCGCATTCTTATGAGCCATGATATCCACACCAAACACAGATTGGTAAGTCATGAGACTCAGACTCGCAGACCTCAAAATCAACAAAATGTTTACAATTCCGATGAAACCACTTTCAAGTTGAACTTCGGCGGTCACGGCTACGCCCACATCATGAACAACGTGTTGCCCAAGATGTTGCTGAAGGGATTCTCGCAGGAGGAGATTGACACCATCACCAAAACCAATCCCAAGACTTGGTTGTCTTAAATATCGAATGCCACATTTTGTAATACACTTTCTATCCAAGCTTTTTGTATTCATCTATAAAATTTGGGTTGTTTGATTAAAAATTCTCTGTTTCAATGACTTTTATCTAATCTAGGAATACCTGCGAACTAAATAATTATACCATCAACTTAGATATTAGTGTAAAACTATAAACATAAGTCGCGCAGTAATCATGCGCCGTTTGCTTTCACAAGTCCCGATTGATCGTCGTACTTGACATTCGACTGTTGGAAGAGGAATGAGGAAACAACAAAGTATTACACATTAAACCGAACCGCTCGGCTGATTAATATCGATATTACAGTTCAGGCCGAGTGGTCTGTTTACAAGACCGGTGATAGGACAGCGACTGTTAAGGGGGGCTCGCGCAGATACGACGCGCTCCTCCGGGGTGAGAGGTGAAGAAATCGACCCCTGAGGTCGGATCTCTTGTCTGGCCGACTTTATCAGTCCCGCTACGCGCCCCGGAGCGGCAATGGGACTCAGCGATGCTCCAGAATCCAACAGTGGCCGAGTTCTTTTTCACCACGCCAGCCGCACTGTGATATGCAGCAAGACACCATCACCGTGGCAATGAGTGCGCGCAAGCCGAGGCGGGACTCCGATGTCCTCCTCTCGAACTTCAGCCACAAGGAGCACCACTTTAAGTTCCTTGTGATTGGCGACTATGGTGTCGGTGCGTCCTACCTCTGTTGATCCACGCGACTTTTTCACTTGAACGTCCGCAAACTTTTATATACGCTGTCGCTCGTTTTCAATCCGAGGAAAATGATGGGAATGTTATGTGCGAACTGCTGTACAAACTTACCTTTATTTCCTCCTGTCGATGCAATAAGCAGAAATATACAGTAAAGTGATGAGTGACTTTTGATTAGAGATACGAGTTTGAATTATGTCGTCTGTGGTGTAATATTAGTTGTATTCCTGGTGGAGTTATGAAGTATTATTCAGTGATAATTGACTTTTAGTATTTTGTACTTGAGATATTTGTTATAAAGTTGATCGAGTGTCATTTCGTTCTTGTTCTTTAGGGAAGACAGCTCTCGTCAGAAGATACACTGAAGGTAAATACGTTTACAAAAAGTGGCTAATCAGTTTTAAGTGTCGTTTCCCACAATAGTTATTAATGTATTCGTCAGCCGGTGCACATTCTCAACGCACCTGTCAATTAAGCGTCCCATCTGTCCTTGTTAATTAATGCCCCCGATCGAGCTACCTATTTTTACGTTGCATTCTGTCACGGATCGACCCACTTTTTCAATTTCTATTAATATAAACTGCCACGATGTGTCCGAAATTCGAAACCTCTACTGAATTTATCGGGAAAGCTGAGTTAAGTTTCAGGGGAAAGTCGCTAGAAAAACTACAGATACGATTACGACTGATTTCTTAAAGAGTTCTTAAGCTCCTATCTTGTTGTATTTATCTTGCACTCGTGGTGCGTTACTGCGGCCTAGTTTTTTTCGTTGACAAACATTTGTTGGCAATTGCAAGAACATTTGAAATATCTTTTCCAGGAAAGTTTACGTCAAATTACAAGATAACCATCGGAGCCGATTTCGCCATAAAAATCCTCGACTGGGATCCGCATACGAAAATAAGATTGCAATTGTGGTACGTCCGACGCGTCGTTTAATAAGTCTCATTAAAAATCTCGTCTTGCTGGAATATCACAGTTTGTAATTAATTATTGGATTGTTTTTCATTTTTGTAGGGATGTCGCGGGAAACGAGAGGTACGGTGGTTACATGACCAGGGTGTATTACAAATACGCGTGAGTGGGTTAATCATTGAAATAATTAACATTATACTTCCAATTCCCGAATGCTTGATCCAAAAAGTATTTCATTTAATATTTCAGGGTAGCCGCAGCTCTGGTCTTCGACCTGTCACGAATCGACACGTTCAAGTCCATGAAAAAGTGGCTCGTCGAGCTCAGAGACAAAGTCGTTTTGCCGGATGGCTCGAGCATACCGGTGGTACTTTTAGCAAACAAATGTGACATTCGAAGCTCTTCAGTGACCACCGAGCAAATCGCCAAGTTTTGCCGAGAAAATAACATCGGCGCGTGGTACATCACGTCCGCGAAGGAGAACACCAATGTTGGCAAGTGTACAATTATAAAACAATATTTCGATATCAAATCACATTTCTGTAATAAACTCCTACAATTTCAAACTCATTGCAGACGTGGCAATGCGACATTTGGTGGAAAAGGTCTTAAAAGCTAAACTAGAAGGCGGCACGCGAGATTCGATTAGGCTGAGGGATGGTTTGGCAATCAAGGAGAAAAGTGGATGCTGCAAATCCTGATCCAGAAGCACTAATCATTTGGTGCCCGAATTTCGCACCAGTTAATGCAATTGCGACAACTTTTAAAACATTAGACGAACAACATCTCAGAATTGGAGATCCATCAAGTTTAATCCACCGGATGTTTACTTTCACTCATGAAACTCATGAAAGGTTTCGTCATTGTTCGTCCAATCGAAGTGTAATTCAGGGATATATAAATTTTAAGGCATTTCGCGTGATACTCCTTTTATTGTAAATAGCTCGCGCGTACGTTTCTCGGCGGAGTGTGTGTTCATGCAATGTGCAAGTTTCTGCTGTCCTCTTAACAATTACACGATAATAAATTACTATAATTTATGTATACGGTTAGGCGCTAATACTACTGCTTTTTTACATCTTATGAATAAATGACGGTACAGTGTTCTCTATTTACATATACGCTCGTGCAAACTTTGGTAGAATGTTTGGCACCCCGTTCCACGCGGAAGGGTAGGTAGTTTCTTTATTTATATTAATAAAAATAACGCTGGCAAGCGCCGTTCGCTTTGCTATTGCTGTTCAACCTATCTTTCCGGACTTGTTCCTGCGTCGATGCTCCTTATTGGAACAGTCAGACTTGTCATTGGAAGGAAATACCATTCCAAGGATTCTTGTTTAAACAATTAGCTGACGTAATTTCGAGACTGGTTCGCTTCTCAAGGTTCCTCGGCGAATTGCGAGTTTCTCACTGGATTCATGGCGATGGACACGGTCGACACCACTGTTTTACCGAAGTCCTTCGAGTAATCTGTAAAAGTTGATTCGTCAAAAATCGATATTTCATCAGGAGAGGAAGTCGATTAATTCTTATGAAGAGCGGTCAGAACAGTATCGAATCTTCTTGCAGTTGCAAGCGTAAAAACTTGTTTTCTTTGCGGCGGAACAATCGCAAGTACGCGAGCTCGGCCTTCGATTAGTCATTGGCTCATTGGAAATAAAGAGGAAGAGATAAATGGGTGAGTTCGAGATGAGCGGAGAATCGTTTGACATAAGTCACAGGCGACAGATGATTCGTCTTCATGATGATTCATCCGGTGATTAATCCGAAAGTCGATTCTGTTCTGATCGCAATTGTTTCACTATAGTCCTTTGCAAGGACAGATCGAACGCGTGCCATTAACGTCTCAATCTTCCATCATTAATCAATCTCTGTGTGCATTATAACTAACAAGCGAAACACGCTCAACAAATATTTCCGCATACAAAATTAGTCGTTCTCGCTTACTTTACACTCGCAGGATTAGTAATGTGAGTAAAAACAGTTCAAATGAAACTGACTAAACACGTTAATAGAAACAGAGGTATGTGATGCAATTGTTAGGTTTTCCACTTGTGCAAGAGTTTCTACTCAAACAACAAAGCCAATTTATAAAATTATTTCAATTTACTACAGAAAACTTTAAAGTCTTCAAGTAGTTTTCGCTTCCAATTTTCAGCTAAAATTCCTAGATTTCAATTCCACAAAAAACACCTGACTTTACCAAAAAAAAAACAAAACAAAAAATTGAAGTAAAGAAAGAAAAAAGAGGCAGGGGGATGGTCGGTGGTATGATTGCGTGCACACTGGGAGTTGGTGAGAAAGTCGAGATGTCTGATGGGATAAAGCAGCAGCGAATTTGTGCCCTTGACTTACGAAATGAGCGAACTCTGGTCGCTTAGCTCGCGTTCGGTCAGAGCTTCGTGAGCGTAACGACGCGACGGGGCTCGAAGTTACCTTGGCCGTACTCCTGCTGATGGTGGTGGCCGGGCGCGCTACTCCCGAACGGCGTTAAACTCGCCCTTATCCGCGAACAGCCGATCACGCCTGCGTAAGCCTGCCTGTACTGCTTGTTCATGATCACGTAGATGATCGGGTTCACGCACGAGGCGAAGTACAGCAGCAGGTAGCCCAGTACGTGGAACTCTGCGAATTGGTGAGTAATGTTTTATCTACTACCTATTTCGATTGTTTGGTAGCAACTTTTCCCATGCATCTAATCTGGTACGACTTCATTCACTTTCTATTATTTGCTACCAATTTCGATTTTTTTTAAAGATTAAAGTTAAAAAAAATTGGCTTTCATTACTAACTACCTTGAAGTGGAAACAATCGAATGATGAAGAAACCAAAGTTGGAGAAAAGTCGAAAAAGTACACAAACTAGGACAGTTGGTGAATTACCTGGATATAAGACTTCGGGATCGGCGACCTTGACAATAGTAATTGGCAGGTAGCAAGCGACGAAGCTGAGGAAAATGGCGAGGACCATCTTTGTGATTCGCCACTCGCTCCTCTTCTGCTTGATCTCTCTGGTGTCCCTTCCGGGTGTGTGCGGGGACTTTATCGTCGGGGTCGCGTGCTTCCGCATTCTCGTCTCCGATCTGGAGGAGCAGCGGGGAGTCAGTTAATCACGCAACGCAACATTGTCTTATATCTATCGTTATTACTTCTTCTTCCTTTTTATTCCGATCTTCGCGAACTTTTACAATGTCTCGTATATTATTTTTTAAAATCATAAAAATAATTTAACAGATTATAGGCACAGTAAAAAATTTGAAACAATTAAAGTTCAACTCTAATTGAATCCTGTTTTAATCACCTGTGCACCACCCAGAAAATCTTGGCGTAGCATCCAACAATCACAACACAAGGAATGACGAAACCCATGACGAAAAGGAAGGTCTTGGAAGTCCGACCTCTCTCGTCCTTCACAATCGAGCAAGTCTCCAAATTAAAGTCGTAGTCGAACTTGCCTAAACAATTGATCATTTTCATAATTAGATATTCGGAGCGACGAATAAAACTGCAGAGGAACAGTGTTGTAATTACTGTCATGGTAATACCTTACCCCAGACTCCTAAAAGCGTTGGCACTTGCATGCCGTAGGAGAAGAGCCAGCAGAAGAGGATCATCGCGGCGATCCAGTACTTCTTGTAGACCTTCCCGTAGACGCCGTGATGAGCTATCATAATGTACCTGCAAGAGAACAACTTGAATTATTAGCTAATTCATAATTTTGTTGGTACCAACTCCTCCAACTTGTATTATTTTTGGTACCAAATCATACAAGTTGGGCAAGTTGTTATTCCTCGTGTGTTATAATTTTCAAAGTACAATTAGAAAAGCGACTTTCCACATATCAGTTTCTAATGTTCGTCTGTCTAATTCCCTGGAGAACACCCGCTAATTACACGCGCGAGTGACGTTGCAAAGTGTTTTCCTATTAATAGTCGCAGGTACTCACCTATTAATAGTGATAGCTGCCACGGACAAAAGGCTCACGCCGACATTGCCGTACCTCAGGAATGGCACGAGGATGCACAGAAAGCGCACGTCCGCCCAACTTGCGTCGACGAATCGAATCGAATCGAATGGCAAGACTAGCAGGCAGAACACGAAATCCGCCAGACACAGACTGGAAAGAGTTACTTTTAATTAGTTCTCCGGCTTCATTTGTTAGTTAATCGGTTTTCTTTCTTAAAGGAAAGTTCATTACCTTATAATAAAAGCTGCCGCGACATTGCGCACTTTCGGGTACTTGCAGAGGGCGATGATTGTTAATAAATTACCGGCTAAGCCGACGATCATAATTAAAATCGCCACAACTGCCGCGAACGTCCTCAATGGCTTTGGAAATCTGCACAGAATCGTCACGAGTGATATATTTTTGGAAAGTTTTGTGATTATTCACCAATTTCTAGGAAACTTGGCAGTTGGAATTAAGTTGGAGAGTATTTCTGGTATTTACCTGGATAGGCCGCCCTCGACCACCAAGCTGTGGGTCGAATTCTCCGTAATCCGGGGAAGCCACATCGCCTCGTCATGCATGTCGAAAGCATTGAGGTTTCTGCCTAATGACTCCATTTCGCCGAACCTCCTTTTCCTGCGGTTCACAAGGTAAAGTACTACTTATTAACACTTTCCATATTTGCACCTTTCGTGAACTAAAAATATCAACATTCAACCTATTTTTTATATTACTGATAATTTTTTCATTTCAATTTTACTATACAAATATGTATTGAGTTGACGGTCGGATCTCTAAACTAATTGGATCCTCCCGAAACATGTACGAATGAAAACCACTCCTTCAAACGACTCGTATCATTCGACTCGAGGTTTCGTACATGTAATTCGACTCTTTCCCTTTATCAGTTTCGTGACGCACGAGTTATCGAGTATCAAGGAAGAATCGTGGAACGATCTATCAGGAAAGTACAGCGGGGAGTAAACGGTGACTTGGTCGTATACTGGATTTGGTAAACTGGGGTCAAGCTGCGGTGCATTAACCCCGATTGAGCTTAATTAAGAGAAATTAACGGACACCCGGTACTAGGCGACCCCTCGGCACAAAAAACCCCTCGAAAGTTATGGGAGAACATGGGAACGAACGGATGGCGTCGTATTCTTCCAGTGTGTCATCTGCCTCGAATTCTGTCGCGTTCTGATAACTCTTCAAGTCCGCGGTGTCTCAAGAAACAAGTAATTCTACTGGCTTATAAGGATCTTTTTCTGTGTTAATAATTATAGTATTAATTGAACTCATTTAACAATTGAATTAATAATTGATTTAATTATTCCTTTATAAAGGAAATTATTGATTCATTTAATTTCAATGCACAGTAGAATACCACAATGCACCAAATTAATATTTTATTAGTGTGAATTGTGAGTGAAGAATGAAAATAATTGCCACTAAGTTGGTACGTCACGTTGAAATAGCGGCGAGCATCCTAAATGGCTGTTTGAAAAAGAGCTTTAATTGGCTAACTGGATCACTTTACCGCCGGTTTCCTATAGTTGGTCAGTGAATACTGACCCGCGGTCACTTTGACGTCATTTGTTCCGCGTGAGAGATGTTTTCGAAGTCCTTTTATGCTAGTTACTATGCCGAACCTGTCCAAGTACGAAGAATTCGGGAGACTTAGAGTTCTCGTGAAAAAGAGACACGGGAAGGCATCGAATTGCAGTGAGCAATTGGGGAAACGTGCGTAGACGGGGCTGGACACATTATACTAATGAATTGTGCGCAATGACTGCTCGGAAAGGTGAACCTATTTTAAGTAATTCAAGTCCCGTTATGCAACAGGGGTTACTTTGTCCTAGCATTCGTAATGCACGTTCCAAGGAGCTATGAATCGCATTAGAAGTCAGCTCTCTTGCTAGACAGCAAGTCGCCCTAAGTCGTTCAGATAACACAGATAGGACGAAAGTCAGATGGACTCGTAAAAAAGTCTTCTCCACACATAAGAAGCAGAGGCAGAGTTTAGGGGACTTTGTCAGGTCTAATTTCTGGTGTCTGGAGCCCAGTTGTCCAATTAGAAACGAACTAATTGGACAACTAATTCTAATTAGAAACTGGCAATCTTGTGCATCATATATTGATAAAAGATTGTTAGGTATTAATTAGAACGTTTAAAAAATGTGTGTTCGATCTTTAATGGTGGACAACTGTGATATTTTTATGAACAAGAATAACAAAAATACAGTTGATTCATTGTTTTGTATAAGTTTGTAGATTTTAGAATTAAAGAACAACAATCAAACATATGACTCAAGGAGAATGCAGAAGACTTGGAGCTGTTAAAAGAACAGGTGTAGCATTCCGAGAGTCGTTCGGGTTCGTCATCGCGGCTTACGATGACTGTCGAAAGGCCCGAAAAACCGTAAAAAAGTACCAGGAAGCCTCGCCTTTTTCTCGGCCGAGGAAAACCACAGTGGTGCCCGGTGATTCGACGGAATTCGATGGTGCCGGCTGACGTCATCGGGTGATTTCCGAGTTAATCACGCGGCGAATGGCAACGAGTGACTCAACTTGACTCACGGTGAAAGTGCTGTTGAGTCGCGGCGGCGATGCGCGCCTCCACCTGCGACGGGCTCATGCAAATTGCCGGTGGAATTGACCCTGGCACCTGTGATTCATGGCTGGTTTTCGGAATAACAGGTACGAGCAACAGGTATCCTCGTGCCTCTTCGGGGAACTGATACGTTCGATTCCAGCGATTTATTCCAATAGCGTTCGAATGTGCGACCGGATTTCCAGAGATTTATGGTAAAACAGGACTTTCTACTTTTTTAAAGGCGCATAGGGAAACTTCTCTGTAATTTTGGGGATCTTTTTACGGATTTTTGCTTCTTTTCATTTGATCTTGTATCTTTTAGTAGGTCTAATAAAATTTGAGGAAATTTGTGTTAAAACCAGGGTTGGGAAACGGGGCGAAATTCTGACCGATCCCTTCGGAACGTACCTGCGTTCCGAGGGCTCGGAGCGATCAGCCCCTGACCGGAGATTTCGACCGAAGGCTCGGAGCGATCAGCCCCTGACCGGAGATTTCGACCGACGGCTCGGAGCGATCCGCCGCTGACCGAAGATTTCGACCGAAGGCTCGGAGCGGTCGGACCCTGACCGGAGATTTCGACCGAAGGCTCGGAGCGGTCGGACCCTGACCGGAGATTTCGACCGAAGGCTCGGAACGGTCAGCCTCGGAACGTTCTGACCGGTCAGAAAAACGGTCAGAAAGCGGTCATGAATCGAGTAGTGAATCAACCGTCCGCCTGGCTCGGGCGGGGGCGCTGGTAGGCTTATTCGACGGCTCGCCAGGGCCGTGTCACAGCAGTTAGCGAGGATTTGCCTGGTCCCTAGTCTTTAGCTCAATATAGTAGGAAAATTTTTCTTTTTCACCACCTCGTTACTTCAAGGCCGGCGCATGCTGCCCGCAAAGCCAAACAACATTTCTCGAGCCCCTATTGGAAAAATGATATGCAAGGATCGGAACTCACGACGAGCTGTGCAGAACTCAGATTGGCAATTCTCGAATCGATATATATGTATATCTAAATCGGCAAACTGTGCGCTCCGATATCAAAATTTCATGCCACGCCGGCCCGACGCCCAGCGCGTCGGCGTGTAAGCGGCGACGTCCAAAAAATCCCTCTAAGCCTCATTATATTCCTATCCCCCCCTTACCCTCCGGGAAACAATTCATCGGCTACTCAAGGAGCATTTTTCTTGTAATGGGCGTAGTGGTCTAGGAGCAAAACGTTTGACCCGCAGTCTTGTAGATCAAGGTTCGGTTCTCGGCAGTGGTGTTCTTTTTTTGTGCGTCTTTTCTTTTGATTTTTCATTTGCGTTGCATTCTTACCGTCAATAATGTAGATTGAAATTTTGAAATTTCTTGAGCAAATGCAAATTAAACCCAAATTAAACATCAGATGGGCATGCTCTGTTTTCTCATTCGTTTGAATTGCAAAGTGTAAAACTTGCCAAGTGAGCTGCTCGTTTGGCAGTTTTTGATTCTCAAAAGTTAGAACGCATGTGAAGATATCGCTTGCACAATATCAGTTGTAAGGTATCAGAGAACAAGGTTGACCGATAGCTGGGATGCATTCGTATTGCACATTATTTCAATCAATCTTTTGCCAGTTACATTAGACAAGTTATACCCCCCTGTACTGTCTAATTTTGACGTGTCGTGACTGTTGGATGAGATCGGAGAAAAAGGTTGGAATTTATATCGAGTTCGGAATTGGAATTGCCGATTCCCTCGCAACGAATAGCTTTGTGTGATACTTTTCCAAATATTCAATCAAACTGGGCTGCAACAGTCTTTAGCTTAGTGTGATACAAACCAGTAAAGAGACCCAATTAATTAAAATGTGTTGCTCGCAGGCTCTAGCTCGAAACTTTTCTCTAATTCGAAACGAACGTATTACAACAATGCTACTGTACGCGCCGAAATCGGTGAAGCGGGACTTGCTTGCCCGGCCAGCATACAATACATATTTGCTTTCAAACAGTTTTGCCTTCGCAAGTAGCGCAGGCCCCGAAAATTTGTCATTGACCGATACCGGGCGAGGTGGAGTCTCGGCCAGCGTCTCGCTCGGGCTCGCGGGGTTTTCCCCCATTGTGCTAAAAGAAACCAACCCCCTCGAGCTCGAGGGAGAAGGTTGCCTTCACCTCGGACGGTGTATCGGTCAATGCACGTCTGAGCAGCGCGCTCCGCCGCGCGAGTGCGGCTAATCATAAAAAGGATTAGGCAGCGCGCCTGCTCCGAAATTGGCGGAACGGGACTTGCTTGCTCGACCAGCGACCAATACTCTTTTGTCTCCCAAAATACTAGGCCACCGTAGCAGAGGTGCCGAAAGTCAAAACCGAACACGCAGCTTAAACTCATTGGCATCCTTGGATTCCGACGCAGTCCGGTGCGTAACCTTATGCACATTGAAATGTATCAGACGTTGACTTTTCGTAAAGGAAGATTAAAGGCGCAATTGTCTTTCCGTCGGCAAGCCTGAGTAGCGCGCTTAGCCTCGGGCGCAGGTAGTCATAAAAGGGATTAGACAGCGGGCTCACTCCGAAATCGGTCAAGCGATGAGACTTGCTTGCTCGGCTTCCGCACAATACAATAACACTTTTACCTGCACAAATAGCGTAGCGTAGGCCCTGAAAAATTGCCAGTGACCGATGTAGTGAGCCAGGTGCCAACGCTCTCCCTCGGCCTTACGGGATTTCCCCATTGTGTTTAAAGAACAGTGTACTTAAAGTTCCAACACCGCCCAATTTTATCAATTCACATTATTGATTGTAAGAATGCAACGCAAATGAAAAATCAAAAGAAACGACGTACAAAAAAAGAACACCACTGCCGAGAACCGAACCTTGATCTACAAGACTGCGGGTCAAACGTTTTGCTCCTAGACCACTAAGCCCGTTGCAGAAGTATGCTCCTTGAGTAGCTGATGAATTGTTTCCCGGAGGGGAGGGCGATAGGAATATAATGAGACTTACAGGGATTTATTGGACGTCGCCGCTTACACGCCGACGCGCTGGGCGTCGGGCCGGCGTGGCATGAAATTTTGATATCGGAGCGTACAGTTTGCCGATTTAGATATACATATATATCGATTCGAGAATTGCCAATCTGAGTTCTGCACAGCTCGTCGTGAGTTCCGATCCTTGCATATCATTTTTCCAATAGGGGCTCGAGAAATGTTGTTTGGCTTTGCGGGCAGCATGCGCCGGCCTTGAAGTAACGAGGTGGTGAAAAAGAAAAATTTTCCTACTATATTGAGCTAAAGACTAGGGACCAGGCAAATCCTCGCTAACTGCTGTGACACGGCCCTGGCGAGCCGTCGAATAAGCCTACCAGCGCCCCCGCCCGAGCCAGGCGGACGGTTGATTCACTACTCGATTCCTGACCGCTTTCTGACCGTTTTTCTGACCGGTCAGAACGTTCCTTCGGTCGAAATCTCCGGTCAGGGTCCGACTGCTCCGAGCCTTCGGTCGAAATCTCCGGTCAGGGTCTGACCGCTCCGAGCCTTCGGTCGAAATCTCCGGTCAGGGTCCGACCGCTCCGAGCCTTCGGTCGAAATCTTCGGTCAGCGGCGGATCGCTCCGAGCCCTCGGTCGAAATCTCCGGTCAGCGGCGGATCGCTCCGAGCCCTCGGTCGAAATCTCCGGTCAGGGGCTGATCGCTCCGAGCCTCCGGAGCGCGCTCCGGACCGGCGTTTGGGACCCAACCCTGGTTAAAACACGCGAAAAGGGTGAAGTGGAAAATGACGCTCAGCGCGCTCCGCTTGCACACACGATCTATGTCCTGGACGCTTGTACAACCGATGGAAGCACGTGACAAGGTACACGTGCTCGGCGTGCAGGCGCGCACGGCGAAAGTTCACCCACGCGAATATTCAGCAGGCTTGTTCCCCTCTCGATTTAGAGCGAAAGTCCATTCATACGTGAGGAACGCGGTCAGGTTGCACGGGGCGAACCTTCGCCACGGTTGACGAGTGTGCAACAATCATTGAGACCGATTGCGTCGCGGTCATGGGTAATCGACGCTATTGAACTTATTCCCCTTTGAAAATTCCCATTAGCAAATTAAATTACCATTACCAATTGCAATTGGAGCCGCGCACCAATACTAATTGAACAATTTAATTAATGCTTTTGTTCAAAGAAAAAAGTATTGACAATTTGTAACTTGGACTAGAAATACTTGTTATAAATTGGTGAAAATTTAAAAATTGTATGATTTTATATAAATTATCATCGATATGACTTAAGTTAGCATCCAATTGATACAGAAGAGTTGCATTTGGAGTAGATGAGAAGTTTTGACACATCAATTGTCCAGCCAGCATTAAGCAGCATCATTCGCACTGGCCGGCACTCGAGTGCAAAGGGTTAACGCATGAGATAATAGGGTGCGGGCACGAAAATGGGACAGCTGCTTATGCAATTGAACTTTCGCGTTCGTTTCCGAGAAAACTCGATGGCCCTTAATTAAGCGTTGTTCTTGGAACCAGTGGCGCTTGTCATTCATTTTGGAGTACACATCCAAGTGGAAATGCACTTCAGAATTATTCTCCAAGCGTGCAATTTCATTAATTGTCATTAGAAGTCGAATCAGCAATTTGTTCCTTAACTCTGATGCTTCAATCGTGCGTCATGAAATCGGAAAGTCCACTGTTGCAATTGTGCTTGACACAGTTCTTGCGGTAGCAGATGAAAGAATAAGCAGTTTTTGAATTCTTGTCGTAGCTTGAATGCTGACTTGATACTTCCGGAAGAGCAACAATTGCGCAGGTCGGCGACGAGGATTCATTAGTAGAAAGTTGGGTGGCACAAAAGTCAGTGAAAAGTTTTGGCTATCGAATTACTTGCAAAACACCTTCACTGTATCTCGATGAAGTCAAAGGTTCGCGTCAATATTTATAAGACGCTGTCCTTCCAAGTCCGATCGGCAAATCTGCTTTGACTCTTGGCCATCAAGGAGGATCCTAGACTTCCGGATTTCTATTTCTATTAATAATGTGACAGTAGAAATAGTGCTTGGACTATCAATTTCTGTTTGCCAGTCATACACATACACTCACAACTCTACATTTGAATTACTTTAGTTTACCCAACTAATTAGCTTAAAAACTTCATAACTCTAGTAATTAAACGTGTGTCCAGCAATTTATCACGAAAAATTTCGATCAACAATAAGAGAAGAATACAAGTCGCTTTTATGTTTAGCAGAACAAGTAATTTTTCAATGAAAAGACGATTCTCTACTATTTTTGCGATTACTCCAAATCCTCCAAACGTTGTCACAGGCGACGGAGCAAACAATAATCGCACTAAGCACGGGAGCGAATCACAGCGAATGATCCGCCCACGTTAGCAGCACGTGCCTGCCGTAGATGTCAACGTTTGGGCGTAACACACGATGGGACTAACAAGTTTGCCCGCGCGTCGCAAGTACAATAATCCTCGAGGCTGCTGGTAGCTACGCGTTTCTGGACACCGAGGGACGTGTGTCGTCGAGGGAAGAGGATTTCGACGCTTTTTTGGCCTCTTCTTTGCAGTGGTCCCACAGCGATGCACATGCTGACCCATCTGCAGCCGCGCTACTTTTATGCTCGCTCTCTCGCCAAGCCTCCAAATCCATACACATAGACGACGATAGTTTGTTTATCGCCGACTAGTAAAAAGTGCCAGTCTCCTAACCGTGGGAATTTATTTCCCATAAAAAAGTGGTATGTTTGGATTTTTTGAGAATTTCGTTTGTGCATGATTTATTTGGCTTGGAGTCATTATGAGGGTTTAGTGATTTCCTTTAGAATTTTCGGAAATTTTTGCTTCGTACGATTATGAGTAATTCTGCTAAATCTTAGCTTTTGGGCTAAAACTATGGATAATGTTGAAATTGGGCACATTGAAAAAATAGGAAGGACATAATTTCGATATTTCGAGGGTTTCCCTATGCTTTTGAATACTTGATATTTCATCAGTTTGAGCCCTTAAACTATATTTCAGGACAAAATTAGTTGGTCTAAGGGCCTCACTGTGCCACACCAATAGGATTTCGACAATTTTACTAAGAAAATAAATTACTCCAGCCGACTAATTCTGCCCCAAATCTTACTCGTTCAAAAAATATTGAACTCGCATACTTTCACTCGACATTCGCATTTTTCAGGACTCGAATCCTTAATTGCCGGGCAAACCGGCGGTTCGGCACAGTAGCCGCGGTACAATGCCGAGGGTTTCGCAAGGTGGAGTCCGCGGCGGCTACCCAAGAGCCGTGCGTGTACCAAAGAGTCGCACTTTGCGTGGCGATAGTCGGCGAGTGAATGATCGTGCTCTTACCACGAGTTCGCTTCTCTTTGTCCGTCTATTTAGTAGTCCATTCTGGTGCCGAGTCGAGTCCTCCACCGGGCAAGGAAAGTCCTCGTCGCGCTTCCTCTTGACTCACAAGCAGTGATGACGCTTCCCAAGGCGCGCAGCTTCTCTCCAACTCAATGGAACACCCGACACTCGCGGAAACCAACTAACAATCTACCGACTCACACTTCTCCAATTACTGCTACATACTACTTCACTCATTCTCCAATGAAAAATCGGCAACACTTTCAAACGCCACTTGATTATTCAATCCCGTCGTTCTTCTTATTTGAAAGTCCAAATGGGGCCCGGGCATCGGATAGTCGGGATATGATGGAAAAGTTGGGTAATTGTTGACGAGAATTGTTGAAGTTTACGGCTTGTTGGAAGTGTCGTTTAAAAGGAACGGGCGAGAGTGGTGCGCTATCGCGCGCAGCTACTGTCTGCCGTCACCGACAGCCGGGATAGACTGTGCTCGCGTGTGCTGGCAGCGTGTGTCGGCAGCGCTTACTAGATAGATACGGGCCCCATTGCGTCCACCACACTCTGGACGTATCGGCTCGACACGGAGTGGGAGTTAGGACTTACGTTAGGCGGACGCGCCGCGCGGGCGTGACGGCATGTCGTGACCGCGTTCGAAACCGAGCACGGACCCAGGATACTCATCTATCTACTCCTCTTCTTACTTATTCTCGATTTCTCACTCGCAAAATGATAGACTCTAATTGCGAGATCGATCAATAAAGTCAATAGTTTGTGCGAACTTATTTCTTGAGTTTCTTTTGATGCGTTTGTATTGATGGGATCAAGTTGGATGCATTAAAATTGAACTTTCAGCTAAAAGTGCAAAAGGGGCTCTTGATCCACTAATTATCTCCTTGACCGAAGAGTTTCTCACTTTGGATCGAAGATCTGGAATCAGTCCCAATTGTAAGTATCGGTGTATTGGAAATACCATTCACAAACGAAGCAATAATGCTGGCTATAATTCCACAGTCTAATCACGACTAATCAGCTGGTAATTACAGGACATTCACGCGTATAAAGCATGATAGTTAATCTTGAAAAATCCATAATTAGAAATGATCGCTCAATGCATAATGCATCAATTGCCATTACGCAATGTGCTTTTATACAATTTCCATTTTGTCGCAGCCTTCGACGTTTTTCCTGGGATTTTACACACGAATCTGTACAACAGATTTACTAAGATTAATGTTTAATTCAAGGATCAATTAAAATATGTAAAAGTATACTTAGGATTGGGACCTCCCATACGGGCGCACTATACAAGTGTTATATTAAACTTGACAAATGGTCCAGTAATTAAAATAAATGGCAGCTCAGAGATGCAGATTATTTGTACTTCGTTTGTTTTTTTCCTCGTAGCATGAATGGTGCGTTGGTAGTGGAAAGTAGGAAAGCTCCAAATCAGGTCGCAGTTCTCGGAGGATGGGGGCCGGGCGCACGACCCCTTGACAATAAGTAATCTATCCGACGCGCGAGTTTTATTGGCGATGGGGTGCAACAGGCATCTAATCTGGGACATCACGAGCATCCCAGCGAATGGGACTTAACAGGAGAACACGATACCGGTTATGAGTCAGGAATCAAGGGCCAAGTGAAAAATGATGCGGTGCCCGCATTCGTGATTCCTCCAAATTTTAGCTTCCTTTTCAAAAAAGTCATGCTGGTGAACCTTGACAATAGGTTGATGCGCTAACCATTGACCATTACGAATCATTCGAGTCTTAAATTCTATTCATGAAATCAGTTCAATTCTGTCACTGGTATTTTTCCAGTTTTGACAATTGGAATTTTAAACGTGTCCAAATTAACAATGCAATTCCAATTATAATAGTTGTAAACAATCCATTTTCAACCCGCATATGTTAAAGAATAAATACTCCGAAATTGAAAACCTACATTTTAAAGGTATCCGAGTTAAAAAACAACATACATTTGTTTACAATCAGAAAATCATTTGGCTCGCCAGGAACGAGAGGCAAACGCCGGAACAATTATTCCATTGTCCAAAGGAGTCCAACGTAGTTGCGGCAGGAAATTAATTTCATATACGACTGGCGCGCATTGTCCGCTCCCCGTCGGTTGCAGGGCGGGCGCGCTGGTGACAAAGGCCGCTGAGGCGAGCAAAGACAAAAAGAAAAAAAAAAGAGGGAACGGTGCCACTTCCGATTTTATTAGGGGCGCGGCGCGGCGTGTGTACTCTTCCGTCGTCGCCGGGGCGCTCGTACCCAGCTGGTTTCTCCCCCAGCCTTTTTTCGAGTGGCTGTCCGCCGCTCATCCAGCCTGCTACGTGTAACGAAACATAATTATTTTTAAAAAGGATGTAGGGACAGAGCATCAGCCGGCTCGGGCGTAGGTGCACACCTACAGTGGAGCGAGCGACCTCATGCTCCGATTTGCTCCTCTCAAGATCGTCCAATCGCGTTCGCTATCAGAATTGTTGCAGATTCGGTCCTGTCACCGGTGCTCAGAAGAATTTCGAGCGGCTAAGCAGAGACGATTAGTCGCGCGGGATGTCATTGTCAATCTCGGCCAACGCAATCTCGAGTATAGTTCAGTTGCAAGATTGTCATTTGGATAAAATAAATCTGGTTCCTATTGAGACTTTCTTCGTTTCTATAAGATGGTTTCAAAATTTCTTTCACTGAGTTTATAAACAATTGAAATACATGGTGCCAGTACTCTTATTTTGAATTGTAAATAATTTGATAGACTAAAGTAGAAATATTATGTTTAAATCGAAGGATGGTAAATAACAATTTAGTGGAATATTCCGAATTATTCTCGAGGAGTTTAAAGTAGATTTACTTACCTTGACATGCGGTGTCAGACAATGTTTGCAAAATTTCAGTCTGTCTTTTCTGTATTGGTTTGTAAACAAAACCACGAAATTTCCACCACTTCTCAGGATTTTGACATTTCTCTCTCATGTATCCTTAATACAAATTTGTCGCCAGGTGCAAATTACCAGGTCTGTGCAGACACATTACGCAGATCTAATCGCGACGGCTGCGTTTCCTCGTGTGAGCTCTGGTACAAGTTAGCTGCGCGCTAACCAGCGACGCCTCCGCATAATAGTACACTTTAACGCTGATCCGACGAGTTCACTGATTTCACGCCCTCGGACTTCTCGAGAGGAAGTTTCGAGATTCAAAGAGCGGGACTCGAGTTACCAGAGAATTACCAGGAATCTCAAGAAGCAAGAAGCTTCAGATTCACAGACAAATATAACAAGAGTTCAAGGGAAATAAAACAGGCTAACAGCAATAATTAATAGTTCTCCTAATTATGATTGTGAATTTGGCTCACATTATGTACGGCGACTGAATACTAATGTCGCCTCTGGACCAGCACTAATTCCGACTAATTAAGATTAGGTGTACACTAAGGAGATTAGATAACAGGAAAGCTTAAGCTTCGTCTCCAAGTACATTCGTGGAGCATCCGTGAGCCGTTGAGAGAAATTCCTGCAGTGCATGAATCTAGTTTAATACAAAAATAACCATGTCCATAAAAAACAGGTTTCATTTTTTACTTCAAAAATTATTAATATGTTGCTGGCATAATTGTAGAAATTTATGAATAAGTCTTTACACTGTTAGTGTTCGTTCACCCGTCTAAATTTTTCATAATTCCACTATTAACAACACGATGGAATTTTCTCTCCGACATTGAAAAATTGACACCTGACAAATCACTGTCAAGGAGACAGCGCATTACTTTTCCATGCCGGATGTGCGAGTGACAAGACTCAACTAGGATGAAGCGTGAGATTAAAGATGACGGTGATGGGCTGTTTGTAAATAGAGCAGTCACCGGTGGATCCATCGATATTCAAGATCGCGCAAGATATCGAACTCGAGTTAATGCCAGGGCCGCCGGATCGAGGCACAGACACGCGCCAATACACACTGTCGGCTTTTCACGCGTGCGCGCTTTCGAACGTGAAAAGCAAACTCGCCGAGTAAATTCGGCGGTCGAATGCGTGGTCCAGCCAGTCAAACGGGGAACATTAGATGTGGGATTTCTTTGACACGCTTTCCCGAGTCCCCGCGCTTTTTTACTGCGATTTTTAAGTATTATATTTATTTATTCGCGAGAAATATAGAATCGAAGTGTGATCAAGTGATAATTGATATTTAAAATGAGTGAGTCAGTGACAATAAAGAAACTGTGCCTTTAATCACACGAGACATTCCAAATTGTATGAAATTTGGAGCTGCTAAATATAAAATCGTGAAATATTAATTTATTATTATGATTTAGCAGTAAAAGTGAGGTAAACAACGAGTGAGATTGCGAGGAAAAAAACAAATTGTGCGTTTAATTACACAAGAAGATCCGAATGGTATTGCACTCGGAGCTCCAGACAGAAAGCCGTAAAATCCAATTTACTGCCACAATTAACAGTTCGCCAATCGAACAAGTGAAAGTACCAGTTTAGAACAAGTGTTTATACAAAGCTTTTAATGCCTGTTACCAGGAAAGCCACCAGTTTCACTCCGACTCAACATTTCGCCAATTAAAAATCGTTCTCCACCCGGTGTTTACTTTCGTAAGAACCGATTGTTGCGGTGAATACTTTTATTAAACAATGCGCGAATGATCTCCAAAAGTCGGGCAGTCGCGGTCGCTCGCCAAGGTATTAATAACCGTTTCGCGAGTGTCAGAGCGAGAGCGCGGTGTGCGCAGCCGGCGACATTGACAGGATTGTGCGATAAAATCCGGAGCGGCTCTCTTCTTTAGTGCGAAAGTGGCTCTATTTCTGTAATGCATCTCGCACGCGCCCCCCATTAAGATGAAAGTCGAGATGAACGGCGTCGAGTTCCGCCCGCGCTCCGCACCCAAGGGATGATGATGGTGATGACGATGACGAGAGTGTAAGTGAACCGGGAGGCATCAATGGGCCGAGGAAAGCTGGTGTGAGAGCCGAATGAATGGCATCGATGATCTTGCTGCCGGAAACCTCGGCTTCACCTCGTAAAGGTGAGTTCGTTGAGTGCACCATGCCACTCACGCAGAAACCAAACAAGCGGAGGTGTTGGACACTTAATTGGAGAACGCACGTGATTGCGCCGGTGGTATAACAATTCTGTTAAGAATTGTTGCCACGATACTGTTTTTATTCAATTAGAAATTTGAAATGGATTAATTTTTGCGTAAGATTTATATCCAATGATTCTTTATCGAATCGATAAAGTACTGAAGCTTTTTTATATTTCTATAAACATACAACTAATTCTAAGACATAAACTACACTATCGTTGATCCAATGATTCAAATTAACCGAACACCAACAATAAAACGAAATTCACTAAAAACAGAATTAACCTGAGTAATTAAAAATTTCCTTGATTGACAATACAACCACCTTAAATTCGTTTTCGGTCTATCAGAGTGATTTGAGGTCAACGCACCAAAAGGGGATTGCAGTCATTAGAAGGATTGTATTCTAGATAACAAGTGGAAAATCGTGATAAGATTTCCTGCAGGTTCATTGACCTCCACGTGTTCATGACTGCCTTCGCCGTGGAGCTCAGTACTGCACACAGACTTAATGAATTACACGTAATAGTCTCGGTTAGGCATGAATGGAAAGAGGTGAAACGAAACCCTGGGGAACTTCTTCGTACGAGATAACTGATAACGAGCGTGCGATAGTATGATAGTTATATTGCCAGTATGCACAATGTCCGAGTACTTAATTTATGATGCTTTGATAATACGCGAGTAGATAGTGTGACTGGATATTCACACGCTGGATTAAATCGGATCCTCTACTTTTAGTGAGATAATCACTTTTTTATTGTTGAGAACCAACAGAAATTTAACTATAAAAATAAAGAAACCGATGCAAATAAGATTCGGTATTGTACAATATTAATTGTACTATAAGTTTTGTTGGTTGTCTATTTAAATTCGGGAATGACCTTGACTGCGGTTCGATTTGAAAATTCCTTTCTGTCTCTGGTGCCAAGAGAATGTTACACTTGTTGAGTAGAATTGTCAGGTTGCGAACAGGTTTTATGTTTTTTTAATTACCGGTGAGTATTGCGAAAGGAAGAGTTTCACGGATTGAGCTAAAGTTCGGTGGAAGCTCCGCAGTTCTCATTGGAAACGCAGCCTGATCTGCATCGAAGAGGCCGCGCTTTCCACGCAGGCCTGAAAGAGTTTATCGGCTCGCGCTGGCGAAAATAGATTTTTCTCTTCCTCCTCGGCACACCGCCGCGTGAAAAAGGGAGGGAAAAAAGATTCCGTCGTCCCGCCTACGTACGAAACTCAGACGGGCATATACAGGGCTACTCAAGAATGGGATCCAACACTTTAATACCTCGGAATAGTTATTAAGCATATTTTTGCTCATTTTTTCTCATTTGAACCACTTGGCTTGGAATTTTGGAAAATATGATCCGTACATCACAACTTGGACTTGTAGCTGACTAATTCTATGCAGAATCTTAGTTTTACGGCATGAGATTACTACAATTTTAGTAAGAATATCGGTGAAATATCGCTCTTACGATACAAATATAAATTCTGACCCGCTAATTCTGTGTCAGATCTCAGTTTTGGATCTAAAACAAAAAGACACTGCATTTTTGAGTCACTCTATACAAGTGTCGCGAGCGTAAAGGAGAGTGCAACCAGAAGCGAGATGAAAAGTAAGTTCGCGCATTTATGACACTTATGAATGTTCTAATATCTTCTCATCGAAAGCACCATATACCACTCATGAGCTATAAACTCGAGCGAAATTGCCTGCGGTATTACACACGGTGGATAAAGCATCCGTAATGGGCTGAGAATCATTTCACCGCTGTATATCTACGTTTAGAGTTCTGTTAACTCAATGATGGATTACATCATTACATAACATTTGCAATTCAATAACAAATATAGTTGCCTACACCGAATTTCCAAAACACTTTATCAACGTTATCATTAGAATATCTACATATAAAATGCATAAATTTATGTGAACTGGAATTCCAAAGTCAAAAGTCAATAACTAAACGTACTAAATAAACAAATAACTAATGAATATTGAAAAAAATAATTTCGTGCGTGGCATTCAGTCTTAATTATTCGAAAATAAAAGAGAATCATTGAGTTGAATTGAACGGGAGATTTTCGAGGCGAAATGTGTACCTTCCGGGCGGTCGAGCGAGCGCGTACGAAAAGATTAAAGCGCGGCCGTAGCGATAAGAAGTACGCGGCGCGGAAATGAATCACATATTCTACGCTCCTGAGGTGGACGACACCTTATGACACGATGCCTTCCTCAGATGTTGGAGTACTGGATGGCAAGCAACGAGACCGGGCACAATGGCAGTGACGCGGCTATCGAGGATCTCCTCTTGAATCCAGGGAAAGCAGTGCTCTTCGAGGACTATCCACGATGGCTGCTCCACTTCGCCGCCGGATGCTGCATCCTCTTCATGGTCACTGGGATACCCGGCAACCTCTTCACCGTCGTCGCACTATTCTTCACTAAAAAGGTCAGAGTCTCTTTCGATCGGATCACCAACTCTTTAACGCACTTGCACTGCTGGTTTCGTCAACTTCTCATTTTACCGCCGAGTGAAAATGCTTGTTTATCTTTAGGACTTGACTTGTTTTTGATAGATTGCGTCTGACGTGGCCTAGTTTAATTACTTCTACGGAATATGGATGATATGCAAGTTAAAGTGTTAGCCTCTAAAGAATATGTGTTTGCTTTCATTTGCCGCAAATTTGGAAAAAAATGAGTTTAGGGTTTTGATTTGGAAAAAAAGTTGTCAAAAGCTTTTCGTTGGATTATTTAAGATTCGCGTGTGGCACTTTTATGCACTAGTACAAGTGGATTAATATTGATTTAAAATATATAACACAGCAATCCTAGCTTAATGCGATTAATTGATTCGATGGCAATCACAGAACACAACCGAACGTGCTTCAGTTTCGTTCGAGTATTGAAATAAAAGGCGCGTCTTATCAAACGACAACCCAATACGCCCGAGTACGTATGTGTTATTCAGATTGCACGTGGATCGAATCGCATGACTATACTCTCGGCGATAAGCCGAGCAGAAAACCCGCGGCGTCGAGCATCTTACTCATAAATCGTAGACTGCTTTCCCGACTGGCTTCCTCGGGTTTCCGGTCTCCGCTTCGCTCGTCACCTAGTAAATCCTAGACAGGTTACGACGTTAGTAAGTGGCTCACCTCGAATCGTGAGAATGCGCCCGCTTTGCATTACGCAAACGTAAACTTGCGTCAAAAGGGCTATTGTTCCTCTTGCGCGTAAGACCTGTCGCAGATTGAATGAAAAACATCAAAAATTACTTTGGAAATGAAATAAATTCGCATTCTTCTTTCCGAATATCTTGGACGATTGTTAAAAAGTCGTGTCAACCGGCGCAAAATAAATCAGAGCCAATATAGTTGTTTTGGCGATAAAATAGATAGTCAACTGACAGGAAACGTTTAACGTCTGCGTCGTCGCAGAGTAGACTCGAAGGGTTGAACTAGAAAGCGGCCCTGAAATAGAGCGTTCATTCATTAAAGGGTAAACACGCCGATATTTACCCGGCGCAGTCATGTTTACCGAGCAAATTTCCGACACTTTGATAAGGAAACCGAACGTTATTGATAGTTACGGCTACCCTGAAGCCGTACTTCCGGCCGAGACGAGTTACAGAACCCTCTTTGTTGATGTTATCACATCAAAATTATGAAATACTATTTCATAATTACTATTTCAAACCCAGAAACATTTATCCAATAAAATCTTACCTCTCAACACCTACATTATTGGTTCCAAACATATTTCTTTCACTATTTAATAACAATGGTGCACACTTTTTCGATTTAACGTAAATTACTTTGATTTCCATCAATTTGTTATTCTCGAATCGAATGATTGAGATTCCTGTCAACTGATACACAACTCGAAGACGTTTTCCTGTCTTACAATAGGCTCGTTCATTAGTCATACAATTGTATCCCTCGCGAATCCGCGGGTTTACGCTCCTTGCATAGCGAATCGCTATGTAATACGCGGCTGCGCACCGATGATCGTAAGGTCATCGGCACGCTTCTTGTAAACCGAGTTTCCCGATCTACCGCAATCGCAGTGAGTTAAGTTTGGAAGTGATCGGCCCCAACTATTCCCAGGGAATCTCTGCAATTTCCGGCCCAATTATAATCAATAAATAAGTGATGATTCTATGACTGTTTTGTACGGTTCGCAGCTGAGGAATGCCACCGCGATATTCATAATAAATCTATCAATATCGGACTTGATGTTCTGCTGCTTCAATCTGCCATTGGCTGCCTCGACATTCTGGCACAGATCCTGGCGATATGGACCACTCCTTTGTCGGCTCTTCCCCTTTCTGAGATACGGCCTGGTTGCCGTGAGCCTCTTCACCATACTGGCCATCACGATCAATCGATACATCATGATCGGTCATCCTCGATTTTATCCTATGTGAGTAATCACCCTCAGTCAAGTAATCACTTTATTCTTTATTTCATCATTTCCATACTTGAATGTTCTATTTTGAGAGTCAAGTGTGCGCCTAGAAAAAGCTCACATATTTCAATGCAGGGTATTTAATATACACTTTCATAAATATCAATTTTGGTATTTATTTTGGAATGACTCTGTTGATATGATTTTTTTCGGGCGAAACTATTGATTATAATTGAAAATTTGGAATTATTTTGCAGATTATACAAGCGAAAATATTTAATACCGATGGTCCTCAGTACGTGGATCATCGCCTTCAGTATTCTAATCGTCACTTGGTTCGAGAAGTGGGGCCGCTTCGGGCTGGACCCTGCGATCGGCTCCTGCTCCATTCTTCCAGATGTCAACGGACGGAGCCCGAAAGAGTTCCTATTCGTCGTCGCTTTCCTCACGCCCTGCATTTCCATAGTGGTTTGCTATGCGAGAATCTTCTGTATTGTGCGGAAAACCGCCTCGAAGACGAGGCGGCAGAATAAATCGGCCAATTCGGCCGCGGCCGAGGTATGTAAAGCGAGGTTTACCTAAATGTTCACCGTCATTCTTAATTGATCCAATCAACGTTCAATTTTTCGCAGAGGCGTTCAACGTCGCCGAACAACCCCGACGAGCCCTCCAGCGACAACAAACCCTCCCTCGCGCCCAAGTCCACCTTTCAAGAGTCCTCCTTCAGCAATAAATCCTCCACGGAGCAAGATCGGCAAAGAGAGCTCGAAACCTGCGAGGTTCTCCTGCAGAAGTCCACTGACAAACGAAACGACATTAACAAACCCATCCAAGAAGAAGTGATATTCCGCACGAGCCTCTCGGTCATTGACGACATACCATACGCGGACGAAAAGGACGACTCCGACCTCGAGGACTCGGACACGCTCGTGCCAACCCTCGAGCCGACCCACCAAGCGAAGCCAAAGGACTTTTCCGAGAAGAGTTCGGTGGGTGCTCGACAGAAACTCGAGCGAATGGCCAGTCGGGCCTCGTTCATCGTCGAGTCGGCTTTCGGCTTACAAAAAGTGGCCCCCGCGGAGCCCGAGCGATTAGGAAACTCCGAGAAATTGGTGGAGACTACTCGGACCAGCGGCTCCTCCGAGAAAAGGGGCAAACCTTGTCGGAAGGAATCCAGGCTGAGGAGTGTCGGAAGGTTGCGCGGCTCGGAGACGCCGCCGAGAATGTCGAGCAAGGACAGGAAGCTCCTGAAAATGATTCTGGTCATCTTCTCGTCGTTTCTCGTTTGCTACTTGCCGATCACCGTCACCAAGATCTTCAGGAACGCTATCGATTGGCGGGGACTCAATATCGCCGGATACATTTTGATCTATTTGACTACTTGCATTAATCCGGTCGTGTACGTTGTCATGAGCTCGGAATACAGGAGCGCTTATAAAAATGTCCTGCTTTGCAGGAGCGATTCCGTCGCGGTGAATCAACGCAGGAAATCTGTGCGGTAGAAATTAGAGGCTGAAAATCAATTGGATGAACATGTTTCATTGTGCAACGAACAAAGACTGTTTGGGAAACTGAATTTAGTCCTTTTTTAATGTAACGTGGATTGGAATAAAACCGAAATGAATTCTAGTTCGCCGTTCCCTTTTCACTGTTTAAGGTAATAATGCGAAATTACATTAAACAGTAGTTTTATTAATTTTCTTAATTAAACAGTTATTACAGATAATAACGACGCGTGTTGCAGTAGACGATAGAACTATGAGCAAAGTTTCATCGGTCGAATGTGTTCGAGAGACTTCGAGAATGTACAATTGTTTAAACTATCTTATGTTTAATGACATTCTGTCGAAGCTTCAAGTACACTTGGTAGAAAAACGAACCGCCAGAAGGGACTGACACCAATTAGGCATAGTCCTTGGGTCCCGTATTCAGTTTGAAAGGTACGAAGTTCATTTCATTTAAATATTAAATTTATAGAAATAAGGAACTTGATGTTAATTCCTGTCCAAGTTCGGTGGAACGCTGGCAGTTTGAATAGTGCTGATGTTCATAGCAGGCGGCCACTTTTTCTCGTCAGTATCCTTCCCGTTAGTCATTTGGGGTGTAACCTTCGTAATATCGAGTTTGTTCGATTGATTGCCGTTTTTGAATTGAAAGTAAGCAGCGGCACCGGCCATGCCCAAACCACCGAATACCATCATCCATTTGAGACAACTAGAAGTGAAACAAAACATTAATTTATGACCTTGACATTGAAAAATCATAACTCAGAAGTCTGATTTACAGGTTTCTTCTCGCAATTGCACATCTCTTGAATTTCCAGCTACATCATTAATTACTAAAATCCTAATGAGGTAATTAGAATACATATATGCACTGACCCCACAACGGCCTTAGCCGTGAACACCATCTTGACTTTCTTCACGAACTTATCATCGAGTAAAATACCTTCCTCCACCCAAAACAGGGGTAGCAGGGCTTCCGGGAATGTTTTCATTAGTCTGAACTTCGGCACTGGCTGAATGAACATGTTAAACTGGAGTCTCTTGTGAGCAAGAATGGGAGTGGCTGTTGTCGGCTCGAAGTCCATGGAGATTTCATGCTCTTCCTACGTGTCAAATGGTACATTAATATTGTAAAGAAACAAAAACTAATTTTTCCTCAAAAACATTTACCCTGTCCGGATTAAGTCCTAGGACTTGCTGGCGATATATCTCGTCGGAGTCGAGGAAGTGCGGAAGTGAGCCGATGATTGGTGCACCCAGACATTTCGTCATGTCGTACAAGTTCCTTGACAGGCAAGTCTCTGGGGTGGGACAGAAGCATTTTTCTAATGGGTTTTTGCTCATGTCGCCTAAGTCGGCCTTGTAGTGGAGAGTGTTGACGCCTGTAATTAAAAATGTATTGTGTTGCTGCAATTCTTTCCACTTAATTCAGGATTGAATTGTCATTAATGAGTATTTTACATTGCAAAATCTTGGGAAGTTGAAAAATCTTATAGATTTCTCATTTTCGATATTGTATGTTTAATAGCTTCAAATCATTGTATTATTTATTATTTATTACAAATTGTTATTGCTATCTTTTTCTTTTGTACTCGCATGAATAATTATTATAAATTAATGATTCTTCCCAGGTTTTAGGAAATAATCTTGACTTACCTTTGACTTTACTTTCATGATGGTAACGAGCGCCCATACTTCGACAAAGCTCAGGCGCGAAAGACACAATATCATCATCTTTTGTCATCAGCGGTGGGAAGATCGTCGAATCCGTGCCATTAAATTCATTACAATGATCTTCTGGCCAAATGGACAAGGTGGGATTACCGTCCAGTTCCAACACTCTCCCTACGTCCTTGTAATTCTTTAAGCCACGGCTGACACGCAAGCGTTCAGGCATCACAGTTCCATTTTTCTATTTAAATAGAATATACAAATAATACAAAGTTAAAATTAATAAAATCAATTATAATATCATTAATATTTACACCGCCGAAAAGCGAGAAAAGGTAGCGATTCTCCTCGACTTCGATCAGGTCCCCGCTGTTCTCCTTCAGCAGGGAACACACAGCGGACCCGGCAAAGTCCTTGACAGTGCAGTCCACTGGCAATCCACCGAAGAGAATGTCCTTGGCTTTCACCCTCACGAAGATCGAGTCCGGCTTTTTAAAAATGCTGTCCACGGCTTTGCCTGCAAATCACGTGACAGGAAAGAAATCTCGGTGGCATTAAACTGGTGAATAAAATTTCATGCTTCGAAATATCCGGGGAATAATTAATAAACCCTTGAATATTAAACTTCCACATAGAAAGTTGTTCGTTCAGAACTTTATGTTTGGCTAAGAAACTTCTAATTCAGGAACTTCAGGAAATGTTACACACAAAGACAAAGTTCCCCGTTTGACTTACGGTAATTACATTCGCAATTAGTCGTTAAACGGGAAAGAGTCGATCGATCATTAACAGAATAAGACATCGAGCCAAACTTTGAAGATAAACCCACCAACAAGTCCAATAGCTGTCGGTTTCTCTCGTAGCGTCGTTCCAACCATTCCCAATATAAGGGGATGAGGAACAACCACCTCCTCCTCGCCAGTCAAACCGTGACTCTTCGAAGGATTAAAGACCCAAGTGTTCTTCAAATTGTACTCCACACTGTCGTCCTCTTTCCGATCAACAAGATCCACTTTCGCTTTGTACTCACTGAAAATTTGCATTTTTAATATTACAAAAAAATGCAGAAAAATAATGTTAAGAATAAGCGAAGTTGGTAAAATTAACTTACTCATAAAAGAATGGTCCTATGTCTTGGACTATTGGTTTTTCCCCGTTGGCGATCTGCTCGGGATTCGTAATATTGAATATGTGGATCTTGAAATCGAGGGGCAACGGGAAATTCGACCACAAATCTCGCATTTCGGAGCCTGGTTTCAATCCAATTTGCTTGAAGAAAATTATTGTTTAATTAGAATTTAATTGCTCTAAAACCATTGATTATGGGGAGTTTTAGAAAGTTTTATGCAACAGCTCTAGCTTTTCACGAAAATTCCAAAAACAAGGATAAACAATCTACTATTCAGGCATCGTTTATCGCATTGATAAGATAAGGGAAGATCAATCATAGTGAATTCTCTGATTTTTTTTATCTGTTCGCCCTTCACAATACGAGGATATTTGGAAAACACTGTTTCCTTGAATAATTCGCTAGTCCTACATCTGTCAAACTATATACAATAGTTGCAGACTTTTCAATATCATCAATTAACGATTAAAATCTCGTTTAACTTTTGCGGAAGCGAATTAAATCAAGTTTATTAATTTCTCGTATTTCGCACCCACTTTTTTAATCGCAGTCTTGAGCAGCGCCGGAAATGCCATCCAGCCGAACACGATCCCAAAGACAAACATTCCGCATCCGCCAATGCCTAATTTCTTCGTATTCACCATTTTCCGAAGCTGGAAAGATTACTAAAGAATGAGGGCTCGCGGCCATCTCGCCAATTGGCCGTAAACGATAATCGAAGTGTCGAAGGTCGCCGCGAAGCAAAACTAAGAGGAAAGCGAGCGTGCTTTAATGAAGAGGATCAAGCAAACTGGTATCTCAATCTTCCGACAGCACAACTAGATGCGAAAGCAACAATTACGGCTGATTCCATAAATCAGCGGGAGTTCGTCAACAGGATGACAAGCGTAAAGGAGGCAGAACGAGCTGTCTTGACAGGATTTCCCAGAACCTTGAACTCCTTGACAGCGCGCAGTGTCTTCAGCGCCCGGAAAACCGAAGTGAGAGTCGAAAACCGGTGCTTGAAATGTGGCAGGAAGCGACGAGCTTTGTGGTAAATGTCACAAGAAAAATCGAAAATGTGTCGAATTGAAATCATTTCTCGAAATCACCACGGAAAAGTGACGGTGCTGGTATATAAGACTGCAATATTAACACTTTGTTAAACACGGAAACACTGAACGAATAATAAAAATAGTAAAAAAGACCCCAAGAAAATCTCTCACTTTGTCAAAGAGGACCTTTAATTATAAAACGAATTGAATTTTCTTATTTATCTTGAACCGAATTCAAATTTGCACTCTGAATAAATGATAATCCACTTTATGATCGTGCACCTCGTCCTGGCGACCGCTTTCAAGTGGTCGTGGGGAAGGACTGTCCGTCTACTCTATTCTCCGGCGGACGGCGACGAATCATTAGCGTTTGCGCGAATTTCTCTACCCTCCGCGCGATTTGCAACTTGGTCGCCTCACGCGTCTGCGACCGAACAAACCAAAGTACAATTTATTTTAATAAATGGGACTCCAATAATTACTCCAATAATTACAAAATATGACTATCAAGTCTGTTAAACTATTTACTGTGTTCTATTAACGAAACTTATTTTTATCGAAAACCTTTAAACTATAAGTTGATCAGAATCTTTAAATGTAGCAGAGTAATATAATTATAAGTCAGTTTATAGTGAATTCTATTTCTGCTAACACTTATGGAATTATAGTTGCGCCGATTATAATTCAGCGTGAGGTGTCCGTGATCCTTAAACTAGCAGAAATCTATACGGTATTTCTCGCAAGGCGACATTTCGATGTCAAGTGTAACGCCTATCGAACGTCTAGGTGGCGAATGTTCAATTAAATATGAGCCGACTGTAGGGACGATACTAACTGTCTATTTTAAAAGTTAAACACACTATTCCCGTGCCTTTGGTACACGGACAAAATACGTTACATATTTTATAATGTCAAATTATCGACATACCGGAAGAAATTTATTCTATTGCCAGGTATTAACAACAAGATTTAAAAAATTGAGATTTATATTTGTCTTAGGCAATTTCTGCTTACAATTTGTTCAGTTCGCTCATTATTTTATTAATTGCTTGACAATGATATCACGTAGAGGAATAATACATTTTTATATCGACAGTTGTCATTAATTTCTCATGCCAATTCAATTCTCCACTCAAATTGGAAGAACAGGACAGTGGAAGGACACAATGTACGTCTTGAGGAACATATACTTTCGTTCCAGTTAGCATAACTTTCATCCAAAGCTGCTGCAGAAGTACACGTGGTTGAAAAGTTTAAGCTTGACAAGTGACACCCCTTTCTACCCCAGAGAGGATCCGATGGCCGGCGATGAGCAATAGTTCCCGCGAGAGTGCGGCAAGTCTATAAGCGTAGAAAGGGTGGCAAAGTCCGAGTGCGGCGAAGGCGTTACTTCGTCAAGAATGCATGAAAGGAACTACGTGGGAAGCTCGACCTTTCGATTTCACGCCGCAGCCTTCGTGTCTACGCGTCGACCTCACTTGCACTCTCAAGTGCAATATGCTATTTTTCGATATCGCGCCTGGCTGGATTCGTACTTACTATTTCTCCATATTTGCTAAGAAAAATTCTCGATTTTAGTTGCAATGCATATTCAATTTACTCAATTCTTTATTAATGGTCGATTCAGGGGGTAAAACGAATGGCCAGGAAGCAATACTTTATATAACAAAATTTATTAACAACAGAGTTCATTACAGCGCCAAATCAAATCCACCGCCTAAAAGGAAGCCCAGTTTATATACACGCATCATGATTAGCCATAAACATAAATATTAAAAGTACCAGAATCAACTTTTGTAAATGATATACCAGGTCCGAAATAATCACCACCAGCTATGATGATGTTTGTGTTTGTATTGAGGGTAATGAGCGTGTACAGCAACAGGGACGGGGTAAGGTCGGGGCACGTGATAAGGAATGCCGACGTGGACCGGATAAGGTCGATCAACATGGACGATTTTCTCGTACGTCACTGGGTAGGGCTTGGCCACCGGAACAGGAACAGGGACAGGTCGGTCCACCGGAACATGAATGTGCCTCTCGACTGGTACTGCAACCGGTCTGTCCACGTGCACGAGTTTCTCCACTGGGACTGGATACGGTTTTGGGACTGGAACAGCCACCGGCACGGGAACGGGCCGGTCCACTGGTACCGGAACAGGCACCGCCACGTGTTTCGTCACATGCACCGGATATGGAACCGCGAAGGGATGCGGCAATGGGTGCGGTTCCGGCACTGGCAATGGTACTGGAGCTGGAACAGCGGCTGGAAACAGAAATCATTAAGATTGTCAATCATTAGCCACCGATTACGTCACTTTTCCTCGCGAAATCACTCAAATACCATAATACTAATTTCAATACGAAAAAAGTGAAAGTGTCCAATACTAACGAGGGTGGTGGACGAATAAAGAGGGTGGTGGATGCGGGTGGTCAACCACTCCCGGTACCGGTGGTTCCAAGGGTAGAACTGGCGGCGCTTCCGGTGCTGGAACCGGAACTGGACCTTCGTAAACTGGCGGTGCTTCAGGAGCAGCTAGTTGGTCGAAGTGGGAATGCTGCAGACCGTAACCCAAGTTATACAAGCCCCGCTTGTCATGTTTCTTAGTTACAATCGAATCCTTCTTCTCGTGCTCTTCGGTCCTCGCAGCCTGTGCGGCCACCGTGAGCAACAATATTGCCTGCAATGTTAATGCGTTTGACATCCGTATTTATTAAACAAATATTTTTGGCACCTTGAACTGCATCTTTATTGCAAATAGAGTGAATAATATGCAGGTATATAAATATTAATACCAACAGAAACGAACGTCCGACATAAATAAATAAATTATCGAAGAAATTATGTACAATAAATAATATAAAATAATTGTCACAATCGATCAATTAGGAAACACTACAATCCTGAAATTGTACCAGAAACAGTACAATAGTCCAATTGCATTTACGCGACCAATTACATTCCACACAATTATCACTCGGACGTTCACTAATTGCACAGAATTGTCTGCGATCCACCCAAACCACACGTCAATTATCCAAGACACTTGTTCCATATAAGAATGAATAGCCAGGCACGATAAATGAATTATTAGAAATTTGTGGAATATGATTCTTAGGTACCAGAAGGAACTTCATGACTGGTAGGAGCAGCAGGCTAATCGGTAGCTGCCAGTAACGTCGCCGAAAGACTACTGACTTAGTGCACGATTAGCGCTCCCCATAAGTATTTATAGGGCAGTGACGTGTGTCGCATCATCATAGGAAGAAGCGCCGATTGTCGATCGCTATTGTCAGGCGCGTCTAGGTTTGAATGGGAACTTTCGCTGCTACCAATCCTGGGCCTCCTGCCAAATGGCGGTCGCGACCGCTTTTCCCTCCAAGGAAGCCTCCTCTTATCGCGCCACTCTTTAACACTATGTATCAATAGAATATGTGTTCAGCGACATTTAACGACCGGGATGATATAAAATAAAACCGATGATTAATATCGTATTTATTTACATAATAAAATGACTAAATCTGAAAAGCCTAACCCGAAAAGTAAATAGATATAGCTAGTCGTTGCTGGTCGTCATGCAGAACTTGCATTCGAGCCGCACTCGGTGATCGAACGATAGTCGAGTATGCAGTGAAAATTGCCTACGTGAACATTCAAATTAATAAGGAGATCGACGAAGATAGGAAGTGCTTCGTGACACGCTTTTATGACGGACTTGCGACATGACTCTCTTCGGTTCTCGGAGTATTTTCCTGGTTGGCAAAGAATCCTGCCTAGTTTGATAAGACAGTATAAGCTTTGCATGACATAGTGATATGCTATAAGTTTGTTACATACATACGAAGCTTATATTGTGTTATAAGCAAAAATGATTCGCACTAAAATTAAAATCTTAAATATGAAAAGAATGTCCACATAAGAACCAGTAAAACTTACAAAATTATCAACGAAGTCTTTAAGTGGCACGGCTTTAACTCTGGTTTCACCAAGCCAACAACTCAGCATCGAAACCGATGAAACGCGCCTATGCAAATCGAGCGCCTCTCGCATTCCAGTTTCGTCACTGCCTCGCGAAGATTTAGGGTAGCCGTGTCCACGGGGACACCTGTTACGCGTACGCGTAGCAAACGCTCCGATGAATAATTGAATAGCGAATGACTGGTTGCGGCCAGCATTAGAAGCGGCGGCGTTTAGAAAATGAAAGTTAGGAAAGTGCGTGGTGGTTCGAGTGGATGCGACGAATGCGGAAGCCGTTTGAACAACTGTCTCTGAGAAACGTAACAGCACCCTTTTGGCCGTGCTGCTGACCGACTAATCACTGCTCGAGCACTCCCAGCGAAACCAGTTCTGCTAGACTTCGCACGCGAAGTGAACTTCATTCTTCAATCTTTTCACTGCGTCTTTTCTTTATTGACGTGGGAAGTTTGCCTTGAATTGTTGCAGTACATTTATGCTGAATGATAAAAACTAGAAAACTAGTAGAATGTACTATAAACTATAATTAATGAAAAGAAAGCTTTGATAAAAAGCCAGATATTTCATCCAAAATGCCAATGGTAAATATGATGGAATGATTTCGAATCGATTTCCTGCTGGAATTCTTCCGCGATTCCTTTCACCGCACGTGCACGACGCCGCTGCACGCTGCGCGGGAACAATTAAAACGGAAGTGGGTAAGTGGCACAGAGAGCTACTTGAGTATGTACACTAAACTAATAGCGCGTGGCCCGAGCTAAGAGCGAAATGACGCTTAATTAGCGGTGGGGCATATCCTGGTGAAAGAGCTCGATCCTCATTCTCGTCGATTAAACCCTTATCATTATGAGTTTAATGTCATTAGGAATACTTACTTTAAGTATTCGTCGGCGGAAAACTGTGGACAGGCATACATAATTAATCGAGGACTAAGCTAATGGAGCTGTGCTTAATTTTATCTGCACTTTTGCGCATCATTAGTCTATTTGAAGTGGCTTTGAAATGATTTGTCTGAAAATCAATCAATATGCGAATATCAATGACTAAATCGAGTTCTCATTAGAAAGTATGTGTTTCTTAACAATATTGTCGATTTGGCGGGTTCTTGCCCCGCCAGGAATAAAAGCATTACGTAGAACACCGAGAGCTGGTCACTTAAACCAGATTTGCCACGACTCTCGATGACTTCCCTGCCCGGAAACGTTCGCCGGCATGCCCATGGAGGCAAGGCCAGCTTTCCGGACTCGATCTAAGACGGGAAGCTGACCTGGGCCCAGATCTGGACCCTTCGACCACCACGCCTGAGACGAAGTAACAAATATATAAAGCAGCCGTTGTCACTTGCCGCCGAACAGTTTCTCCGCGGCTAAAGAGCTATGTCTATCGTTCTGGTAAGGGATTTCCGCTCCTACGCTTTCCATCGCCCTCCGACTCGACCTTGCGAAATCGAGAGTGTCGTCAGTGAAATCGAAATCATCGGCCGAGTGCGCGGGCCCTCGGTTATCGAGACTTCTTCCGTGTCACCTAAAACGAGTCATTGATTATTTTCGTTCTTAAATAATAGAAAAGGATCTGAGTAAATTTAAATGATTTTAATCGAACTTATATTAGATAGTGGAATAGAAATACTGGGATTCAAATGAATCTCGACAATTATCTCCAATACAATTCACTTTGTCATTTAATATTTCGACGCGTCAGAAGTGGTCGCAAATGGATATTTTAACGGGTGATTTGAAATTGATTAAAGCTGTTCCTGATACTGCTGTGCGGCTCGGCGCTCTCCACCGAGCCGAATGACGACACGAAGCAAAGAAAGCGAGGCATTATCGGTGGCCACGACGGATGGATCGGTATTTCGAATCCCTACAGTTACGGCCACGGTCATCCATGGTCGAGCGACATCAACCCCTGGAAGGGGATCAAACTGTCTGGTCTTGACCATGGACACGGAGGGTAACTAATCTTTTTAAAAAATACTCAGGTACCCTTGGGCCTTAGAACTCCGATTCTTTAACCCTTTTTTCCCACCTTCCGCCCTTAGTCTGTCTACCGGAACCACCCTCTTGGGTATCTCGTCGGTAGACGTGACCCTTGGGTTTTGGAACTCCGATTCTATGACCCGCCTGTTACACGAAACCCACAAGTCTTTAAAACAAATCCCCCCTGTCCTAATCTGGGGGGGCCCTAAGCAATTCCAAGCCAAGTGAATCATCCTGTACGTTTTATTACAGTTTAAACTCGCAATGGCTCATGTTCTTCCTAGGTATTACGGGGGATTTGGTTATGGGAGAGGACCATCCTTACCCTACCCGATAAAAACGCTGCCGGTGTACATAACAAAGCACGTTGTTCTCGAGAAGCCGGTGCCTGTACCGCAGCCAGTCTTCATAGAAAAGCCGTACCACATCCCCGTGGAAAAAGTGGTCCATGTGCCCTATGAAAAAATCATTCACAAGCCGGTGCCGTATCCAATAGCAGTGCCACAGGTAATATTCAATCTGAAAACTCATGAAAAATACCGTGGGCACAGTTCAATTCGGATAAGTGAACGATGAAATATACAAAATTCATAGCTATAACTTTTCCAGAATTCGAGGTGAAAGCTTTGTATCGATCGAAAATCGTTATGATGCGCTGTCGCGGTCTAATACTTGTAGACTACAACTCTATTATATGTTAGTTATATATATGGCATAGACTAAAAAGTCATTGCGTTTCTTTCTAATAGATGACCATAGATTTAGACAGGAAAACTTTACATGTATGGAATTCCTCATTAAACAGGCCTATCCGGTGCCGGTGGAGCACCCAGTGCCGATTCCGGTGAAGCATCCAGTGGCAGTACCAGTCCAGCAACCCTACCCGGTCCCAGTGAAACAAGCGGTGCCGATACCGGTTCCGGTACCATTTCCGATTCCGGTTCACCCGCCATTCCCAGCCATATATGGCCCCGGCGGTCTTCCTGGAGCGTTCATCGGCCGGGGAATCGGCTCTGGGCATTTGTACCCAGGAATCCACGGGCCCTCGCTGGGACCGCATTTCGGACATGGCTTTGGCCATGGATTCGGACACGAGTTCGGGCACGGATTCGGCCACGGGCATGGACATGGCCTGGGACATCATGGATTCGGACATGGAATCGGACACGGCCTGGGTCACGGCTACGGGCATGGTTATGGACATGGCTTCGGCCACGGAGTCGGTTACGGGTACTCGCACTACCCGCATTACCATTACTCCCACGATCATTACGGCCATGGACATGGTCACGGACACAAGAGAGACGCCGCTGATAAGCCGTCCAAGGAATAATCAAGAGGATTGTGGAATTGTCCGTGGATTGTTAACGGGAGAAGTGGATCTTGCGATTTCGTCTTTGACACCTGTTTGAAAACTGCACTGGAACCTTCGGCCGAGATCCACTTTGCGGATTAGCGTTAACAATGCGTGCAGAATCGGAGAGTCTGCGGATGATATCGGCAATATATGTTTATACTGACTACACAATGCTATATTGTCCTGTATAACACGAGTCTACTTGAACAGCTTATAAATTATTCTTATTATTAATGTTATTATTTTATTGTACACGCGCTCCGGCGGCGTTAAAGTGCCAAAGCACGACCTCCAATCGTCACACGAAAGTCGTGCCATCGAAGACGCTATGATATCGACAAATATCAATTAAATAAACTGTCTATTATATCTTTGGCGAATATCCTTCGAGCGTAGAATAAACTCTTGCCCATCTTCAAACGAACAATTGTAGGTAGAACTGCAATTCTGGGGTTGAAATCGAGTAAAAACAGGAGAGAAGAGAAGAAGTAGCACGTTGATACGTACGACATGGCAGAACGCACGTACGCGCGCTCGCTGGAGTCGAAGATTGCAGCAAGCGAATGGAAAGGCGAGTGAAAGGGCAGAGCAGATCGATACGAAGAGCTCGGCAAGGAAAACACGCAGAGATCGCAAAAAAGATAAGGAGAGGAACAACGGGAAAAAGAGAGCGTGCACTCTGGAAAGAAACGGAGAATCGAGACAAAAGGGGGAAGATCAATACGGGACGAAAAACCTGGCGTTCGCGAAAACCTCCACGAAATTCCCCGACCTAACCAAAAACACACGTTTATAAATAAAAACCTATACCTCTCCAACTGCAATGTTGAATAAAACTAAATTGAAATAATTAATTCCGTCAGCCTGCAATTATACTTTCCGAATTAAATCATGAGAACATGAGAAATTATCAAACATAACCAAGAAGACACTGCAATATTAAATAAATCCAGATTCGAAGAGTATTTTTTATTACATAATTACCGTTTTCGAATTTATTGTAGTATAACGGTCGAGCTCATCGGAGATTACCAGCGGTAATATCTGAGAGGAAATCAAACCGAACCAAGAGCGAGCCGATTATTATTAAACGAGAAGTACGAAAAATACGTTGGTAAACGCAGCTCGCGAGGAAGAAAGGGTAGACGAGACGTCCACGTTTGATGCGTGCACGTCTATATCTACCGCACTGTCTGTAGAGTCCTCCGAGCAAGTGGCTCTCAACTCGCATCCTTCCAAGCCCAAATAACTCTCCACATCTCTCACACAAACCGCACTTACTCCCCAAACTCTAGAAACCCTCGACAAGAAACAGAGGCTAAAAGAAGTAAAAGGCACACTCTCCTCTCACCCTCGCCAAGTGTCAATCAATCCCTCTAGCAGCGAGAGCGCGCAGTGTCCGGATTGAGAACAACAACTCTCTTCACGCGTTCGCCACAGCAAGTCAGGTCATCGGTTCGACGCGCACGGTGGATTGTCCTGTCAATTTTGTGTAATCAGAAAACAGCTGATCCAACCAGCAGTGGATTCGAAACAATGTGCGAGGGCGGCCACAACCTTGGCGGATAAGGAAGCAGCCGGTCTTTGAAGCGGAGAATCGTCTCGGTTGGGAAAGAGCCCTTTCCAGAGTTTGTCTTGGAAGACGACTTTAAAGAAATCTCTGCCCAGAGAGAGAGAGGGCGAGAGAGCGAGAGAGGGAGAAAGAGAAAGAGAGAGAGATCGATGCCTCTAGCAAGGGCCGTGTACCGAAGTCTTCGGAATTAATGTCTACGCGTGAGTAAAGCATACTCGAAGGAGGCATTCTCTCGAGATCGGATTTGCCCTCGTTAACTTATAAACTTGTATCGCGCATGTTGAGGGTAGACTCGAGCGAAAGATGCGGCGGAGGAGAGAGAGCTAGGTTAGACGCTTGGGCTACGAGCAGCATTCCCTCATATAAACACTGATAATACTGTGTTGCAGTAAATAGGGAGAGGCGGCACCGCGCACCGTCCCACATAAAATGTTAACCCTCGAGGACTCGGAATGTAAGGACCTCCCGAAACCCAACCTGAACGTGGTCGAGCCCTGCGAGCAGCGCCCCGGGGAGAACAGCTACGACCGGAGCGAGTTCATCGCGAGCAGTCGTATACTCAGGAGCGCACTATTATCGCCGGAGCCCGAACGCGCCGAGTCTCAGGACGAGGATGCACTCTCGGAGCACTCGTCCGCCGACAATGAGTCCGAGGATGATAACGAGCCCACTGTCACCGACTGGGAGGACTTGAAGTCCGAGACGGCGCTTTCCTACATGACTTCCACGCTGCCCGATAGCAAGGAGTTCCTCATAATCACCCAGGTCGACGACGATGGGAACATCATCGCCGAGAAGCTGACCAATGATGGCTCCAGTGCGGAGAGATCTGCCAATGGCTACCAGCCCAAGCAGAGCAACAAAGTGGTCTTGCTGAAGAAGCTTCTGCCCAAGCACGAACCCATCGTCGAGATCAAGGAGGAGGAGCATACGATCATAGACACCGAGATGGATGATTGTTCATCGGGCATGGAGGACAATGTAAACGGGTCCAATGACAATCTTGGATGGCTAAAGACTTTCAGGCACTTGCCGTTGTATCATACCGAAAGGGGCAAGCCTTACCTCAAATGTCCGGCGTGCGGTGCCATGTTCTTCACCTCCAATTCCTTTCAGAAACACTTGTTCACGCATATGTTTAAAGAGGAGGATACGTACTGCTGTTCCTTTTGTAATTACACTAACACCGAGCCTGGGATGCTCTTCACTCACTTGTCCAAGCATCAGGATCAGTGCGAATTCTGCAACGAGAATCTCATGCGAAAGAATAACTTTGAGAAGCACTGGGACATACGCTCAGCGAACTTCACGATGAAGAGAGACAGAAAGGGAAGGTTCGTATGTACGCTTTGCAACCTGGTGTTTGACCTGTTACCTCAACTGGAGAAACACTGGTTCAGACATGCGTGCAAGCGAGAGAGGACCTACCAATGCAAAGAATGCAGCGGACTCTACGAGAGTCTGGAAACCCTGAATAATCACAAATGTATGAAGTGCCCAGTCTGTGGGAAAGTTTACGATAGTTTACACCGGCTAAAAGCCCACACCATGTGGACCAAGCATAATCTCAAGTGTCCGATCTGTTCCTACGAGTTCATCCTAGCGATGGACCACGAGAAACACCTCGCTTTGCACCGGCAGACCTACCGCTCGATGACTGATTATTTACACTGTTTACAATCGGCGGACGGCAAGACATTCCAGTGCAATCTCTGTGACAAACTGTTCTACGCGTTATCGACCCTAATCATGCACCTCCAGGAAGACCACGACGTTGAGAACGTAAAGACAGAGAGCTCCAAGAGCGACGAGGAGAAAGAGATCCCGATGAGCGAGATCATACTTCGCGGTTTGCACAGCGACAGCACGAGTTTTCATAACACTAGTTGCAGTCTGAACTTAACGAATAAATAACGTCGGATACAACCAGCCCCTGTAAGCCGATAATACTAATACTACTTCACTATCTCGAGAGAGAAACGGGTTGATGAATCGTCATGCGCTGCTGCGAACACTCTAAGATCTGCGAGGATCTAAAACTTATACGCCGTGTAAGGAATGTACTGTTACTATAGATTAGTAGTATATATTAAATATTATCAAGCGTAAGTGGCATAAAATGTAACAACATCACCATCATATAAACTAGAATCAGTAAGAAAAAGCGTATCGAATATTCTCTGACCAAAAAGTTCTCCAGTGTATATTACTACAGCGCTTGCCTTTCAAGTATACGGGAAAGAATGCAAGTACATATATATTTTTCTAGCTACCATATAAACGACAGTCCTGTACACATCACATACATTCAGTTATTCCCGCAAGGAGAGAACGAGGAGGAAGCATGGACACATCGAATCGGCGAAACTATCACTGCGCGAGTTTCAGTAAGCAAAATTGCTAGAACTTTTTGGGTCAGACGGCATATAATTTGCTAAAGGTTTATCAAAGTACTGCAATCACTTTCGTGAATCTTAAGAATCTTGTATTAGAGGACAATGTTGCAATATTATGTTAACATGAGACTTCGATTTACATGTAACATGTCTGTCCCGGAACAATGGAAAAACAAAGGCGGCGGTTCGAAAGCTATCAGACCTGCTGTAGCGTTTATCGTCATCGTATCACTACTTCATCCTTTTCAAATCATATATATTTAAATAGCACTTATTTATATATGAGACTACATCATAATGTAGATAGTGCGATAGAATATTTTATATAATTACTATTTATATAAAGCGTGTGTTGCGGACAAAGACTCATTTGGTATAATCGTGCGAAGGGGGTATTCGGGGCAAACATGATACGGTAGATGTTTTTGATGGCGGCGTAATATTCGGAACTCTTATTTTTATGCGTATTGTTAGAATGCGATAGGTAAACATTGATAAAATTGTACAGCGTACACATCGTCAAGTCTGATTTTATAGGCCTACCTAGTGCCGTGCGATAGCATCCACGAACAATTAGATCTCTTAACTATTCTCATTGAAAAATAAATATCCATAGATAGCAACGAGTTGTGTTTTGTACAATTTTCACCATTTCACTGGCTCTCTCTTTTGTTTCTTCAACGAGAAGCATGAAAATAAAATTGCCGTTTCTACTGATCCTCGTGATCCGACAACTTCCACCTGACGATGAGGAACACGATGTGGGGCTTCGAGAGGTATCATTCGCGTATAATCGTATCGGTCCCTAAAAACCAAGAATTCAGATATTACACAGCACACATCTTACATTGGAAGTCATACTCCTCGTGACACGTAAATGTCTCATATATTCCAACATATTTTACAGAACCATCCCTTAAGCTTATCCTCCCACGTAAACTCTTTTTATTGGCGCGTAAGAATAGTTGACAGTCATTGGCGAGATCCTGCTTGGAGTGGAGTTAGAAAAGATGTACAGATTGGACAGAGCTACGACGAAGCGTAGCGTAAAAAAAAAACAAACACTGGAGTATAGATTTTAGTGAGTTAATCTGTTGGTTCTTAAGCCTTCATCCACTGTTCGACGTATTCGAGCGCACTCGAAAGGATCCTCTTTTCCGTCACTCTCAACTGAACAACCAACTTCTTCATCCGCGGCATCGACGTCTCCAGTAATTGTAAGTCCTCCTGCAACCGAAATGCGTGAAAACAATAGCGTAACCACTGCTTCCCAGCGTCGAGATCCGCCCAATTACAACAACAAAGGTACTTGGTTTCACTTTCACCTTCAAAGTTGTCGGATAATTAGCAATTATGAGCTGCAGCCTGGTCAACATGAATTTCTTCACATTCTCCTCGACAGCAGTCTCGAGCGCACAGTCGACGTGTTTCAGGTCGTAAACACGATCGGATCGCAGCCAATGCGTAAGTTCAGGCTTACGCATATTGAACACGCGTAAGAACGCTAATAATAAATCAGAAATCGGTTTGGTTCCCGGCTTCAGAAGGAACTCGTCGAACGGTGGAAGATCCAGCTTGCTCAGTAATTCGGTGCGTTCCTTGTAAAGAGGATCGGCTTTACTGATTCCAATGCGTAACTTAAATCCGTCCTACAACAAGTATCCAATTTATTAAAAATCATCGCTAATTAAACCTGCGACTTTACGCATCGTTTCTCGTATTCGTCACCTCTTTGTGATCCATGTAAACGAATCCCGAGTGGACGAAAAAGTCGCAGTTCGTCCTAAGGCCGTAACTTATAAATATCTGATCTCCTTTCTTGTAATTCCGGAGACCATAGTACTCGCAGCAATTCGATGTCACATTAAACTCCGTGCTGATCTGAAAGCAAAGAGTAATGCGTGGAGAGAACTATTGTTGTTGTCCGGACGAGCGAAACGCTGGAGTCCTTTGGACACTCACTCTTCCGTTCTCGTGATTGCATATGTCCCACATTGGGATCAGTGAGTGGATCACGTGAGAGCCGTCTTCGCTCGGAATAACGTTTTGCCTCGTCATCACCGTAGAAACTGCCCAGCTGTAAGATTCATTTCACTTTAGTGTCCATTAACTCCACTGTACAAGTCATTGAACAAGTCACAAAGTACAATTTAATTATCATTTAACAATAAAGGAGATAATAATTGGTGATCGAGTTGGTGATAAACATTGCGTTCATTGTCGATAGAATGAAATAGAAATGTGATGATTCAAAACATCGGAGGTAAAGCAACGCTTCATTGGGAAACCTGTAAGAACCTGAATAGGAGATCCTTTATATCTCGGGAAGAGAACGCCGACGATAATTACTTAAGAGAGGACTTTCGCCTTCAAGCGTGCAGAGGAAGAGGAACGTCCGAGCAGCAACAGCTGCGGCTGCTTTTCGGGCAAGAACTTGACCCAGAATTGCGGAAATGGAAGTAAAGGAAGATTCATTGCCGTTGTCGTCGTTCTCTAGACTTTCTCTCTCTCCAGGGAAACGCTCGCGTCCCCGAGTTTCGCCGGCGGCGACGTAAAAATAGTTCTGATCCTCACTGGTACATCAGACCATCATTACCTTTCTTTATTTATTAATAATGTTTAAAATATGATTCTAATTCATGTACTCTGTAGTTTTAAATGAGCAAAACTCATCATATTTCTATTTATGTGCCAACGGTTTCGCACGATTCAACTTCCAACGAATTTGTAATTCGATTAGCTGTATTCTTACATTTCGTGAGACCTTGCTTGCCAAGCAATTTTATCATTTCAAGGTGACAGTTGGCCTGACAGTAGGAAAGTCAGTAAAACCGAAAGGAATAGCCGAAAGTTTCTGTTGATCCTGACAATAGAAGAAAGCCTCGATCGCGCAGTCCTGGCATAGAACTGGCGCGTTACTTCCTGTTACGTGAACGTGAAATTCCGTTCACACCTGTGGATCTGCTTTTCTTGCCTCGGAAGCAGCTAGTGTAACATCGAGGTAGAAGCTCCAAGTCATGTTACATAGCGCACGGAACTAATATAAGTTAAAAATCCTAAACTTTTATGACGATTTCCGTTACAAACTTCTCTTCCAACATTTCAGTCGCATAAACATAAGTAATGCGTGGAACTGTCGACATTCGCATACTCGTGTTTCCATTGTTCCATTCAACTTTCTCATCAACTTTAGTTCACAAGATTTTCTCTCAGATTGTCGAAAGTGGTCCAATTAATCTTCCACTTGCCAGACATTTATGTTTACAAACCTGATTTCACTACATTCGATTTCTCGCAATTTCATAAATAATTCGTAAACAACTAAAACAATTCAGAGTAATCAGAACTGAGGGGAGCAATCTGTAAGCTGCGATGACTCAGTGGCTCGGAATCCGGTTAAAAGGTCCCAGGGCTAAACAACCATAGTACTTGAGGAAAGCCTATTTAAAAAAATAAAGAAGGAGAGCAGCCCGATGCTCGGAGACTGGCTGGAGCCGGAGATGCGTAAGAGCCGCTCTCCGTAGAAACAGTAGAGTCTACTGTGTGCGCTAGAAAAACAGGCAGGAAAAGGGAACATGGCTCGCTCGGAGAGCCAGTATGGATCCACTGCGAGAGCGCATGAAAGTTTCGGCCCCGTGTGAAAGTGCGCGCCTCCTCTCTCATTTGCAAAGCGGTGGCTTTCAGGTGTGCGCGCCGCTCCTGAAAGGCTTCTGTCAATGTGTACGTGACAGCCAGCTAATCTTCGTGTGCCCCGCACTGCACGCAATGGGATGCTAGCTTCTCGAATTCCCCTAATTATTTTTACAGAATTTCTCCTCGCGACGGTGGGAGACAATTGAAAGCGTTTAGATAATAAAGGTGATAACCATTCGTACGTATAATTGCGATAAAATTAATTCATTTCTTGCCCACCGATACTGAATTCCACTGTAAATCAGTTATCTTGAGGAAACACTCGCGGAAACAATTACGGCGCGCGGACTTGGTGCAGGAAGGTATGACATATTTGGAAAGTATGACGGACTCGGAGATCGTTCGCGAAGAATCATCAAATCTGTCCACAATCCCGCACGACGCAATTAAAACTACGCGCAACCGGAACGGCAAACCAGAGCGCAATTGTTGGTTGTTGTCAGATCGAGACGAGTCTCGCGATTAAATCATTAAATCAATTTTCCCTTAACTATCTGCTTATTTGTCGAGTTTGATCCAAGTGCGGAGAAATTGCAGTGCCTCGTCGAGTTCACTGTGAGGACACTGAGCAAAGTGGAGACTCCGGTCGAGACAAGTGCCGCCTCTGATACCATACATCAGTGGCTTTCACATCGAGTCATTATGTTAACTATCGTCACGCGTGCGTCCCGCGTTACGTAAAACCTTGGCGAAGATGCACAATTACAGGTGCCGGGGAAAGTACAATTAATTCATTACCTCCCGGCTTGATAGACCAACATTGATGCCGATGATGATAGCGTGGCGAGTTCTAGCGATTTTATAACTAACCGTAGTTCTCGATTGACGAGAACGTAACTGGCAATGACATAACGACCTGTTGCACCAGCTCATCCCCATAGGGGGTCGTATAGCTTAATTATATCTGATTTCATTCGCATAATTCGTGTGATCGGGTAATTAAAATAGAATGGAAGGCATTAATGATAGTCAAAGCACACTGCCCGTCTTCCTCCGACAGATTGAATCTATGCCAAGGAGAGCACAGTGGAGAAAAACAATAGTCATCGTCAACAGTTTTATGCAAGGAATCACTTGACTTTCCAGCAATCGTGATAAATGCTTTGAACATGTACGATTTACTAATCAAGTTAATGATTACTATAAGTAAAGAGCAAAACGCAGGAGCGATGAAGGCAAAAGGAACAGCAGGCAGTAAACAAGCAGTATGACAGCGGTAGTTTTGCAAGAGTTCCTCGCAGCACATGTGGGAAGGTCGCGCGATGAATCGGAGATCTCACGATCTTCGCTCCGCGCACTTTCTAAGATCGTACTTGGCTCCGAGAATCGTAGGAGAACATAGTATAAACTTGGCCACTTGGCAGCCGTGTACCACTATCATTCAGAGGTACTTTAATGACCCGTGCTGAGCTCACCAACAGATGGGAGCCGTTACTCACGAATAGCTACTAGAGCATTTCCCCTGGGAATCCGGTACTTTCGTGCGAGTGGACGGAGAGTTGCAATAAATAGTCCAAAAAACAACAATCTCCTGCAGAAGATTACCTTAAATAGCTGGCGCCTACGATCTATTTCCGGTGGCGAAAGTGTGAACTTGACATTCGGTATTTCGACTGAGAGACTGGTATTTAATTGGCGAATGGCAAAAACAGAGCATCGTCGGGAAGTAAAAGCATCCTCCGCGCTGACCTATCGCGCAATTGCAAAATCCTCCGCGGCCAACACTGCTCGCACTCGAGTCCGACGAACCCGTCACCCGCGGCGCGGCGGCATCTCCACTTTTCCCATGCGGCCCAGATGAAATTCATGAAATTCATCCGGGCAGTATTGAGGAGGTGCCGCGCGCTCGAGAGCGAGGAGAGCGTTGGCCCGTTCTCCGTGGCAGGAGCGGGCGTCCAGTAGAGGAGAGACTCCTCTCGAGTTTCACCGACTTACTTAGGAGCGGGCAGGGAGAAAACCGGCGTCAGTCCACCCGAGCGATTTGCCGCGCGTGCACGCAGCATCGGCCTGCACTCGAGATCGAGCGAGTCTCCCGAATTACGCGCAATCCAAGTACTCGTCTTCTTATTAGTGGTATCGCGATTCATTGCAATGTGGCAGGGCGATTCCATCGAGCAAGGATGATCGAGCTCGAACAAGTGCTTCGGAGTTTCTCTTCGTAAACGGTTGCGAGGTCCAGCGCGCAGTTCGAGTTCTTCTCGGAGGTCCAATCTTCTTAATCTTCTAAACGACTCTTGAGTGCAGCGAAGTAGTCCAGTGGGCAGCGAAGACTCCGGAAGTCCGGACCGCGGGCTTGAAGATTGGCTGAGGCTGAAATCGTCGTTAATTAGGGACAGAGTGCGACGGGGTGAGAGTTCTGCATGAACCCTGAGAAAGTCTTAGCCCTGTGCAACAGGAAGAACGCGGTCTTCGTCGTCCTGTCTGCCGCTGCTCTTTACATCCACGTCTTCCTCGAGAGCGAGAGCGACGTGGGCAGGACTTACCAGGTCGACGAGATCCAGGAACCCCGGTGCTTCTACGATGAGGAACTCCTGCCGCTCCGGCCACTGTGCCACGATGTCGAGAACCTTCTCGCTGCTCTCGTTGATACTTTTCACGATCGGATTCACTCCTGATCAAGGATCCGCCGTCGCCGAGCCCATCCGGGTCGATACCGGCCTCCTTTTCCAGAATCAGGAATACCAGGTGAGAGAGATCCTCATTCAAAAGGTCTTCCTCGCCACTGCCGCGTGAAATCCCCTCGATCTTCGGCTGATGAGTGCGTTAATTAAGCGATGAAAGCTCTTCGCGCGTTATTAGCGACTAGCACTGATAATTAATACCATCGCGCAGCCGTGAAATTTCTCAATTACGCATCGCATAAACTTACCACCAAAACGGAGGTAAAATAAATGCTAATCAATGCTAAATAACAATCTTATTCTGTGATTCGCACCTGTTGAATGCCCGAGAGAATCATCAAAGGACTCTAAAAGGAGTTTTCAACCGGCTTTCTCGATCCGCGGTCTTTGAACCTGTGCTGTTCACCTCTTTGCGAAAACGAACGGGTCTCGGGCAACGGGCGAGTTTCTTCGGGGGTCGCTCGATTTACATAACTCAGGTCGGTGAATAATGACCGCTTGCGACAAGCTGCGACCAACGGTCCAAAGGGGAATGTTGCCCTTATCGTTGCACGCGCGTATGTAACCACAGTTCTGTAGTCCTTGAGGAAATCAGACTGATTGAATGGATCAGTCAAATAGCAGTTCTCCTCGATGTCATACAATGCTTCCTTATCAACTGGTTGCTTATTAATTAATGTATCGAGTGAGCTTTTAATGTTTTTACTCATAGAGCTCTTCGATTCAATTCTTTTTCAAGTAAATTGTAATGTTAAATGGGAAATTTCGTCCGTTTGTGGTTCTTAGTCAGACTAATAAGAATTTCCTGTCGCTGAGTATGTGCTTGGTAAAGTCGTCCGAACGGTTCGCGAAGGCGGCGCTTAATTATTAAATACCTACAAATTACATAAATGCTTCCACGCGCTGTATTCCTTCCATTAATTTTCAACCTTAGACTCTTGTGGAAACAAAAATAAGCAAATCGTTTGCTATAAAACGATACAAGTTACATAATTGGTACGTCAAACCTGTCGGACTGCAAATACTGAGAATTGTTTAACAAATCGTAAAAATCGTACACAACAAAATTACAATTGCCAATAAATGACAATGCGTGAAATGCGCATGAGACACGCGTGCATCTCCTGCGCGGGATAAAAAAGCGAGTGTCGCATGGGAGGAAACGCACGTTGTGCGCAGTTCAATGGGAAAACTCTGAATAGCTGCACAGTAGCGCGTTGATCACAAGAGAAAGAGAAAGCTGGTAGAGCGCGCGCGGAAATTTCGAGAGGCTACGTGCACTTTGTCGCGCTTATTGCACACTGGGGAGCCGGGTGAGGGTCAACGGGCATGCAATCTGCGAGTGATAGCCGCCGAGACGTAACAGATGACCGGACACCTGGCTGCGACGGCGATCGAGCGACAAATCTAAACAGCAATTGACGTATCAATGATATCCTTCGTGTTTAGTATCGTCTCACTTTCGCCGTCTCTCTAACGCGGTGATGGGACTGTGTAAAAAGTCAATCGAGAGGAAAGTGAGCTGCAATATGATCAGAGCGAAGATAGTCGAATGTAATACCATTTTAAATTCTTACTAATATTTCTACTAGTAAATTAGAAACGATACTTGTAAATAAAAAGAAGTAGTAATACAATTTGCATTTGATAAGATAACTGCACTTATGCTCTCGCGGTTCAATACACAGATAGATATTCTAGTTCAATTTTGCACAATGAGAGACACCGCCGATAAGCCGGAGGAGTTTACACGAGCTCTAATACTACCAATCACGAGGCACTGAACGATAGGCGTTTATTACAAGTGGGACGGATATTATCAGAAAATTGCGACACGCTCGACTGCTTTCTCTAGCGCGAAAAGATGCATCCCAGCGATGGACTGGAAGAGCGAGCAGTGCCCGCGACGCAATGAAATTACAGCGGCAGCTTTATCTAAATGGAATCACGATTCACGAGGCCCACGGACGAAACGGGCGCTGATTTTCTCTCGCTTCTCACGCGCGGCCGCATCCTCCTCGGAAAAAACGGCACAGCTTCTTCCCCTCGCCGGAGTAATGTTGCATCGGCAACTGGCAGCAGTAATGCAACGTGCACTTTCTTTTTTTTATGGTGCGTTGAACCTCGCCCGTTATTTACGCTGGCGCAGGTCGTTTGGCAATGCCGAATGCTGGCTTAGTTGACCCAAAACTGAGCGCGAGATCGTCGGCTCTGGAGAATTCGATTCCCCTCTCTCACTCTCTCTTGTCGTTTCTAGAGTTTTATCTTGAGATCGTCTCCTAATCTAGAATACACCAATGCTTTGTGAGTATTTTATTACTGGAGTTGTCGAGTTCGGCTGCGATACTGGGCGCTTGCCGACGATTGGGAAATTAGAGAAAGCAGCAACATTACTATGAAAACGGGAGTATAACTAAGTGATGGATAAGACGGTGTCTGGAATGAGCAGATAACCGAGAGTGTTAGGCAGGTGTGTGCATTTTGCTCCGAAAAGACATTCCTCTGCTTTCACTGGGCTCTCGCGATCTTATTGTATCTGGCGTAGAAAGCCGCGAGGCAATCATTTCTACGCAAATGCTTTCCACTCTTATATACCCGTTCGATTGGTTTTAGAGAAAGTTACGTGAGCCGCCGGCCCGCGTAGTCCTCTCGTCTATCGTTTTTCGAGCCCGAGATTTCACGAGGGATCTTGTCTATTGCGAAACAATCATCTGTTCTTTGCGCTCGGACTCCATTTCAGTCGCACTTGAGAAAGCCCTTGGTCATCCTTGCTAAGAGTTGCTTAAAAAATATATTAATTTATACCAGAGTATTTCTAATGGCAAGTAATTCTTTTCCAGAAGGAAATCGAAGCAGAGAGTTTCGAGGAGGCGCAGCGCCGTCTCTTCCACGAGGATGAAAGTCCCAGTGAACTCGTGGGAAACTGGCGAGACAACGGCGAGGAGGCTCTCGAGCCGAAATGGAGAGACGGCGACAGCGTGCCATTGCTCCCCTTTTCCGAGTACACGCGCTACTCGAGGGATCAGCTGGCGAACCTCGAACAGGTTTCCGATCGGCGAAAGGATCACCGGCCACGAGGACCTTCCCGAATCCCGCATCCGGAACATTACGAGTGGCTCGACGACCGATTCGATTACATCGAGCGCGACCAGCCTTCTCATCAGCGGAGAAACAAACCCAATTTCTACAGGCAGCCAGCAGTGTTTTTGGACAAAGAACGCGACACAGCTCTAAAAGACATCGCATCGCCCAAATATCGCGAGACCTTTCAAGCTCGACCGACGGATTACGGGCAGGAACTCGACGATGAGGAGTACCTCAAGCCTCGCCCGAGGAAAAGGAGGCCACCGCAGAATTACGAATTCGCCCTAGCGGCGAACGAAGCCTCGTTGCGCGAGAAAAAGGCGGAGAACAGGAAAATGCAGTCGAGGATGAGCTCTCGCAATGCGGCGGAATTGAAGAATCTCCTCAAGATGCAACAGGAGGAAGGTTTGAGTCTCTCGGAGCTCCTCCAGCGTAGGAATCTAACTCTGAACGATCTTCTCGGCGGGAAAGAGGAGGTGATCCGTGCCCTCAAGGCGAAGGATGAGGAATTCGATGATTACGTCGACAGGGTCGAGAAAGTCATGTCCAATTCCTTCGCCAAGATCTTCACAACTCCCAAGCCCGCTTGGAGTACGACGCTGCAACAGGAATTGGAAGGGGCTGGTGAAAAGGGTGACCAATTGCCAAAGATATCCACAACAGAGATACCTGCCAGGCAAATGAGTGTCGACGTACCAAAAAGAAATACTACAGAATCTGTGAAGATCTCTGTGAGTACCGAGACCTCCATAAGAAGGCATGGGAATAAGTTGACAACTGTTGAACCGGTCGTGGTGTCAACGTCTGAAGAAAACACGTCCATTCTCACGAGTTTCTCCAGTGCGACGACTCCTAATGCGCCACCCGTGCCATTGGACGCAGACAAAACATCGGAGAACAAGACCAGCGACGCTAAGTCGAGAAACCGCGAAGTGAAGTTCGATGGGTTTGACGAAGACGAAATCATGGAATTCTCGGACATGCCTGACTTCAAGAAAGGAAGACAGGCTGGCTCGCCCATGTGGATAGCAATGCAAGACGAGCCGAAGACGGAATCGCAAAATGTGTCGAGCGATTCCGCCTCGACGTTGAGCATAGAACAAACATTACATCCAACGCAACACACGAAATCTCGAGATTCCTCGGTCGAGCGATTGAAGGAACTTGAGGGCGACGTGACTATCATTAAATTGGAGAAACCGTGGACCGACGAGGGGCCAATTACAATTCGTAAAAATGTGAATCGAGATAAAATGATGGAGAACGACTATCAGGACGATGGATCCGTAACTCTCCATGGCTCGGTTTATACAACGCAGAGTAATATCAATGACCGCGAACACAGTGAGCAGGCAGTGCTGGAGAACATTCCCACTGACCTTCCGCAACGCGATCAAGGGAAGCCTGAAAATCACAATGCGAATGGTAAAGACAGGTTCGAGGACATTGTGTCTGAAACCGAGTCAGAAGCAAGGGCCGAGATTTTCGAACTCTTCGCGTCGACCTCTGCCGCTAAGAGGCTTGAGCGTCTGCTCAAGTCGAGAAATATGAGTATCGATGAATTAATCGCTTTGCGTCAGAGAGGATCGAGTAAGATTCACCTGGCAGAGGCATCGCGTTTACGAACGCAAAAGTCGAACATTGGCTTCGAAACTAACGGCAGAGATAACGTGGACAATACGACGCCTCCGAAGTATCAAGAACCTGATGAGTCGGTTCGCCATGTTAATAAAGAGATCGAGAAAATATTGCAGAAGTCGTCGATTGAGAAAGTGAATCCGGAAATAGTATTAGATTCAGATTCCGTCCAGCAAAATGAAGACACAACTATCTCGCCAACCAATGGAGACCTGAATGTGTCAGAGGAAAACAAGACTTTGAATCGTCTAAAGCAAAACGTGCCGCAGCGGATGTACGAAATAGTAGATTTATTAACAACATTCGCGTCCTTGCCGTTCGCCAAAGACATCCAGCGCGAGTTGGATTCAACGTTCAGTGGGAACGAAGAGAGAGAAAAGAAGTTAATAACCAGTACTGACACTAATGACAGTCACCCGACTAACACGGCGACGTCGACACCCACCACCGATTCCCCAGTGCTGGTCGAGTCTAAATATATCGAGGAGATTGTGAAACAGGAACCCAACACCATCGACATACGCACAGTATTCCGCGAGACAGAGACTCTCGCCGAGAAGGAAAGCAACCGAGTCGAAGAGAAGAAGACCTCATCAAGAGTGAAACCAAGTATAATCGCGAGCGCAGCGATACTCGGTGTTACCACTGTCGTCTTCCTCACAATTTTCATAGTCTGCAGAGTGCGGCAGAAGCAAAAGTACCGGTACAGGAACACCTTCTCGCGCGCGGTCTTTCAGGGCCCGATGATGGCAGCCCGAAAGCTATCCAATACGAGCAGCCTCAGCAACGTTATGGTCAACGTCGTGGCGACTTCGACGACGAAAAGAGCCGAGCGAAACGGGATACCAGATAATACCTTGGAAACTGATCCCAGGAGTGATATCGATAGTGACTCGCTCGACGCTACCGACAGTTGGGAAACTATACCGGATTATATGAAGTGACCGGTGAATGAGTTTTATCTTCGCCAACTGGACTCCAACGCACAAGACAGAAACAGTATTCTCAGTATCGGATGTAACTCGTTCTCGTCGAAATCGTGTGTACCTTAGAGTTCGCCAGAACTGGAGAACCCTTGCTTTGTGAATAGTATCAAGATCGAGCCGATTGTGTATAGTCGTATCTTTCATTTCTCCACCGGCGGCGATTGTACATTGTGCTGGAAGACCTGTGGGAGTGTAAATAAAATTTCGCACGTCGAAGGACGCAGCTTCCTTCCCTTTCATGTATTAACGCTTAATGCACGAGGTATCGCGCAAGCACCGAGAATCAAGATTCCCTTTTGCTAGATTGTACACTGATAGACTAGGATATGTATTTATTATTTAAAGATTTGTATGTATGGAATGTAATATTTTTGTATAAAAGGAAATTCATGTAATATAAGCGACAACCACCTTCTCCTTATTACACCCTTTGCTAGTTAATGTCTTAGGATCCAAGTACTCACCAGTATTTCTCGTACGTAAAAACATCCCTGAGTATGGCGGACACAGCATCATTACTATTTTGAAAGACTTTATTAAAATAGGTGAATTGCCTCGCAATATTTCTGCATTGCTTCAAAGCAGGTTCTGCAAAGGTCCAAAAGATATACTTGTTTTATTATTCCAATATGTCTAAAGAAATGTGGTGGAAAATACTCAGAAATTTGTAAATATTTACCAAAAGCAGGACTGCCTTTAAGTTCAATCATCTCTTTTGTGGTCATGTACAACACTGTAGTATAACTTGTAGGAAGTATGTCCAAATAAGGCTTCCATTTTGAGTTCTCTTTATGCCTTTCTATGAGCAGAGCTATAGCTAGTTCGACTTGCGGCATATGTCGAACCAGAGGGTCATTCTGCAGTGCAGCTAACTCCGGCGCGGCAGACTGGGCACTAAAAATCAGGTTCCTAGGTATCGCAAGGATCAACTCATTCTCCAGGAAATCCCGCTCTGCCTTGAGTCCAAAATCATAGCCGGAGAATTCAGCTATACTGGCCCCATCCACACTCGCTCCATTGTCCCTTAGCCAGCTCATAAACTGTTCAATCCCTTGGGATCGTTTTGACGACTCTGTCTTCATCTCCTGCAGTCGTTTAACCTTCTCCAAGACCGTTGAGAACTCCACATAGTTGTCCCATAGCCGTGGTGCAGACACCTGGTTACGACTCACTGGAAAAGTCAGATGGGAAAATAGAGACTCTAAGCCATGGAACTAATATAAAACTTATCAAAAGTATCAAATTAAATTATACATATTATCTGAATTAGAAATTCTTCCGAAAAATGATTAGAAATAAATTATACGTTGTTATTGAATTTAGCGAGAAACTGGTGTAACTCGTAATTGACATGTGAAACTTTCTTCGCTACTCGAAAGCATGGTCTTAAATGGCAGTGCGGCATCTTCGTACACAAAGTGTTGTTTAATATAAATTTGCGGTTTCAAATGTCACAGTCGATCTCGCTGCTCTTCATTCGACGAAATACAAGGAATAAGTCGTAATCGAATGTTAGTGGAAAGCATCGCATTACACCTTGTGATCGTGCGATGAGCGCAGGAAGTCCTGCTTTTTGGAAAGTGATATTTTAAAGCGTGAACGTACAGTGAAAGAGCTTTTCGCACAAGGTTTTGATCTCGTTCCTTTTGGACAATGGCATCTGCCTCTGTTGTGGAGTAGGCAGCGAGTCTTGCTGAACTTTCGAGGGTGCACTCGACTTTCTTCTACCCATCTTTGTAATTATCTCGCGGCACTTACGGCACTTCCCTTCGCATCCAGCTGCATTATAATGCGGTAACGCGCGCCTACGACTGGCAAGAATAAACACTTTTGCTGGAAGCGAAAATAGAACGTCCAATTGCTACGTCCCTCTCGCCGTATCCGCGCTGTCCCTGCCGCTGTGCTGAGTGTTGGAATGGCCGTAAAGGCCGGCGCGAATATCTCCCGCTCCCGAATCTCCAACTCTCCGCCAATCTCCTTCAATATAATGTGTTCATATTGATTTATTTAATTATTTAAACAAAAATCATCAAATACGTGATGCAACACTACCTTGATGAATTTTGAATATTTATCCCAGTGGGAATTGATAACATTTAAATTTCCCATGAAATCGGTACATTTGGACTTTGCCCAATTTGAGGGAAGGTATCAATACAATTTTATGAAAATAAACAAATAACACAAATGTGAATTACTGCATTTGTTTAATAGAAAGTTGAGATTGAAAGTTTTATCAGCAGTGATTCAAATTCAAATCGAATCCAATATGCTAGATTAGAAAACTCACCACTGGCGGTGCTAAGTGTTAATGTCAGAAGAATTGAAGCGCGGAATTGAGTGAGAAATTTACGTCTGCATGCCGGTAGCATAGTCGAACTTAACCCCTCATTCCTCCACTAAATATTCATAATATTTACAATGTACGAATGATATACGCGTAATACAGAATAATTCCAAGATGGTATGACTTTTTAAGTACAATTACTACTTAATTGAATGTTTACTAGTATAGTTAACCGCGTTTGAAAGAGGCGGCATTTTATTTTCTATTTTGCAACAACAATTTATACTAATCGCAATATTTCCCTCAGTTGTTCTATTCATTCTTCAAGTCTTTGGTTGGCAAAGACGTTGTTGTCGAATTGAAAAACGACCTAAGGTAAGTTCATCGGGTATAAATAGTGATTGGGAATTGTTTGTATTGTTTCTGGTTTGTTTCAGTATTTGCGGAACTTTGCATTCCGTAGACCAGTACTTAAATATTAAGTTGACTGACATAAGTGTGACGGACCCTGACAAATACCCTCACATGGTACGAGCCAAATTAATGTTGATAATGAATCTGTTGTTAAGCTGAATTCTGTGCTTTCTCAATTTCAGTTGTCTGTAAAGAATTGCTTCATTCGTGGGTCAGTAGTGAGATACGTCCAATTACCCGGGGATGAAGTAGACACACAACTGCTGCAGGATGCAGCACGAAAAGAAGCAGCTGTTCAAGCAAGATAATTAGTAATTCCTTCTAGTTTTCTGGAAGATTTATCAACTTATTTTTTGCTAAGATCAAACAACATTGTTAAAATAAGATGCAGAAGTGTACTGAGTTTTCCTACCATCCCAAACTTTAGAGTGTAATTTAAAATATCTAGAAACATACATGTACATTTGACATTTATAAATAAAACTAAGTGATAAAAATGGTGCTTGTGCTTTTATTGGTGATGTACAAAGTGAACATGTGTAGAGAGAGGCCAGTTGAGTACAATGGGTCTGTTGCTACCGGTGGATTTATGCGGTAGGTTAATCCTTCAAAGGCTCATCAAATCCTCTGCTTCTGTTTTTGTATTCTCTGGCAACAGAGCATAAAACAATGGTACTTCGGCTCCTTGGTCAGGAGTCAATGTTCCTTTGTGGCTGGTCATGTCAGTATCAACGTATCCAGGATGCACAGCATTGACGGCGATATCGTCCCCGAATTTCCCTTTTTGAAGTCTGGCTAAAGCAGATACGCCTACTTTGCTAACACAATAGGCCGAATTCGGCCAACCTTTTCCCGAATGCGAATCAGTCTGCGCAGCTCTGAAAAATAAAGTGATCGTGAAGGATGTCCTTTCCAGTTCCTACAATGGATTACTGTGCGACAAAAGGACTTACTCGACAAATTCATTCATGAGTTTGTCCAAATCCTCTTCCGTCAACTTTGGATCGAGGAACCGCTTTCTCAACGATTCACCGGGAATTAGAGACAAACGACCAGCGCTGCTTGAGAGGTGGACCATACGTGCGTGAGGTTTTAGTAGCGGGCAAAGTATATCGCACACTTTCCGCAGTGCGAAATAATTCACACGAATAGTTTCCCTAGCTTGGAGGGAAAAGGGCTCCGTTGCGTTCGTCTGAGTACAAATTTATAGAAATTTATAGAAACGAAAGAAACGCCCTTTGACCTACCAGCTAATGAACGTTTTCTTCAATCCTATTTTTTCAACCATTTGACTACACAGGTATTAGAAAAACTAGTTGAAACGTACCTTAAAGGCAATAGCGGCATTGTTCACCAGAACATCAATTCCCCCATGTGTCTTTTCCAAGTAATCCCGGAAAACTTTGATACTGGCTTCATCAGTAATATCAAGCTGATGGAACTTCGGCTTCAAACCTTGCTTTTCCAATTCTTTCACAGCGTTCAACCCGCGCTCAACATCGCGGGCAGTTAAATATACTGTTCCATCGAATTGTTTGCAAAGCCCTTTTACAATGGCATACCCGATACCTTTGTTGCCCCCGGTTACCTTTGTTGGTCAAGAAAATGTTTTCGCTGATAGTTATTTACTCCATATTTACACCATTTTGCCCATAATTTTACATTTCATTAAAGATATGGACACATTTACATTTATTTGTATTAACAAGATACTTACAACTGCTATACGCGCCATTCTCTTCTGTATGATGTTTTCTGTCAGTTTACAGCTGTGATGTGTAGCTGCCGGTTGCCGGTTTTGTTGTGATGTGATTCATTGCCGTGATTTGCAGAATTCCCCTAACCTTCGACGAATTACAGTAAGTGGGGATAATTATCGGGTTGAGATTGTCCGCTGGTGACCTGTTGAGAAATAGTATAAAGTAATCTACACTATATATGAATTGACATATTTTTATCAAGATTGTAGGGAAAATACGAAAATCATTGTAAAAAATTATATTTATTATTTTACATTTGTTTAGTACATTATTTGTAAATCTGCGAATCTGTATTGTCTCGTTTGGGTGTTCCTTACGAGTACGATGTTGGATTCTTTTTTAATCAGATCGATTAATGCTGCGAGTGTTACGTATCCAATCCCAACACCTTTCGCTTCGGTGAACGAAAAAGCTGCTGCAGTTAGATATCCGAGTACTTCTCTATCACACGAGTGCCTGACTTTGGTGCAGTGTGGAAGATGTAACTTCGACATGATTGAACTTTGTTGATTTATGATTTCTGAATTGGATCGCAATAAAGTTGTCGACCCTAAGTTTTCGTGCACGTTTTCGGTTTTCTGATTTAACACTTTGCGGAAGTTTGCTAGCATTGCTTTTCTACGGCGTATCCTTTGTCTTCTTAAACGTTTTAAAAGTGTCAGATGATTCTTTCTCAGTTTCTTTCTGGTAGCCTCGTTTGGGTCGGAATGCACTTTTTCCACGGGCCCCGACCAATTATTATTACTTGCAAGTTTCTTTAAGTCAGCTTCCGTTGGCATGCAAACCAGCGCGAACCTCCTGGGACACCCTCTTTTAGCAATGGTTGTTTTAACAGGAACTAAACAGTTAGTTGTTTCAAATATACTTTCTATGCTTTGATTCGATACTTCTGTACAGGAATTTCGATTTTTTCGTCGCCCCGATATTTCGGATAACTTGGCTTGTAAAAGGGACAATAAATTTCGTTCTCTTAGTACGAAGAACTCTTGTGCACTGGACCATTCCTTCATCAGGAGTTTCCAGTTGCAGAAAAATGGACTTGATATCCCAAGTTTGGTAAAATTGACTCGTCGGTTGGGGGGATATCGTAGATATTTCTCTATGAGTTCTTCTTTCGTACATATAGCATCCCTCGCGTAAGCCGATGTATCAGGATCATTAATATCAGGCGAATGTGCATTCTTGCACTCGAACGCTATTGACTTTGATTCCCTGAGTGCTCCGACTCTTGTGCAACGTAGTAAAAATGCGAGCCAAAACGGCATAGCCCAGCCAGAAGGAAGAACAATGTCTATGCCTGAACCTAACCCTGCAAAAAAAGAAGAAATGGACAAAATTCATAACTCCTGCACGACTGAACCAATTTGCTTGTTTCTTAACTCGTTGGATTCAGGAAACTACATAGCATAATACAAAATTCATAAATTGTTTTAAGTTTTGTATTAATCGAAAACAACTGAAATTCATTCCCCCACCCAAACTGATTTCGTGGTGTGAAGCTTTGCCGAATCTCCTGATTCCATACGAGTCAATGCTCCATTTTATTTTCTCATACCTGAATCATTAAATCCAGGTGATTGTATTAGAAGAATCGGTATTTTAGCCATAATATCCTGACTAAAGTGACAATCGTTATCTTTACCAGGCACTAAACATTTGCTGCGCAATTTGTTGATTGCACTTGTAGATTTACAGGAATTAGTAACATTATGGCGAATGTCTGCCTCCCATATAGGACTGTGATTTACATTCGTCGGAGGTATTGGCAGTATATCAGCATTGTATATTTTTCTTTTACTTTTCACCCTTTTCTCTGGCAAATAGAATCGTGGATCCAACACGGTCAGACCGAAAACGATATTCCGTGGCAACTGACTAGGTGAATCGAGGGTTTTTAATACCTGCCATAATTGTGTTTGCATTTTCAAGGATTCTACATTATTCTGTGCATTGTAGTACGAATAATGCCAGGATTCAAAAGGTTCAACAGGAGTTTTCTCTTTTTCACTTTCGTCTATCGCCATTCCATCGATCGCTTCGGCTTTTTTCACATTGTCCCAACTATTCTCTTCATTTTCGGAATCAGTGTTCATATTGATTTCGGGGCTCGTTTTGATGAAGAATTTGTCATCAAGAGTTGGCACTTGTAGTGAATTCGTGATAGTATTGAGTGTGAGGGGTCCGAATAAACGGAACCTATTCAGTTTCCCTTTTAATATATTCAAAATGCAACTCTTATCATTGTGATAGGACAGAGTTCCAGTTTCATTCTGGGGTTTGAACTCGAAGCTCGTTATCAGTTCGGCGAGGAATTCCTCTATAAACGCAGGGTGAACCCACAGCCAAATCGTTTTTAACTCGGACTGCTTCGGCCTCCACAGAAAATGTATTCGACCGATCGGATATTTAGGATATCCGTTTTTCCTGAAGAACATGAGGCTTCCTTCGCGATCTCCCGCCGCATAAACGCGAGCAGAAAATGTTAATTCATGTGGATTGCAGTGAGCTTTCAATGTGTCCTTCAGCAGGGCCTCTGCTCCTATTATTTCCATACAAGTGTAGTAGGAGATATCTTGCATTAAGCAATGCTTGGTAGCAGCACGATAATTGGCTTTAAAGCACTTGTCATTCGCATAATCCGCAAGCCTGTAGCCCCATTTCTCAGTCATGTGAAAGCGCTTTGCATGCCAGATATGTGTTTCCAGCCAGACTTTGCTGCGCTGTCTCCTATTGTATTCGGCTAACAAATTACGCGGACGTCTGCGGTATCTTCTTGACGGCCTTTTAGTCTTTGGTGGCAAGCCGGATTTGCTCATTTGATTCAAGTGTGCCTCTCGTAACTTGCGTGGCAGTCGTTTTGCATTGTGAGACATAACACGCCGACGCATGTACACTGGCAACTTTTGAAAGACCAGCTTGGTTTGTCGAGGATTCTCTGCAAATGCGCCAAAGCAGGTGGATGTTTACAGTCAATGTATTCCGGAAGGAGTGACATTTCTATGAAATGCTTGCGTATTAGTCTTGGAGCCGAGAAATCTTTAATTCTCATGTATTACCTATGGAATATGTCATTGCAGCGATTTCACTGGCTCTCGAAGATACAAGCTTCATTATGTGCACTTCCTTGGGAAGAACTTTCGATCCTCCCAATAATACATCGAATTGCTCTTTTCCTTCCATGTTTTACGTTGTTAACAATCACAGGATCCTTTCCAACTTTTGTTTACAACCAACTCAATCGATCGTTTTGCTCGATGATAACTTGACCGGTGGTCCTGAACGTTATTTACGAATAACAGAGGAGCCTAATACACTCCGGATAAAAACTGTATCCTGACAAGTGCCATTTTGCGTGAATAACAAGTTTAACAATACTCGAATAACAATACTTGAATAACCTAACCATACTACACGTGCTTGACCTTTGGAGAACCAACTTACAACGCCATCTAGGAACGCAGAGGACGTTAAACTCGCCCTTTTTTACTGACCAGTTATTTATCATATTTGTATCATATCGCGCAGCTTCGTGCGGTTTCTTCTTTGGTTTCTTCAGGCAGTTTCCTGTCAAAGTTCCACAAGCACGGTAAAGAATAACACTGCGCCCTCAAGTATCACAGAAAGTTTGTGAAAAAAGCTAAAAAATTTGTGGGAAAGCATTTACTTGTCGTCAATACACTTAACACCCTTAAATGCTGGGGGTTAAGTCAAAGTTCCTCCCCAACCTCTTCCCTTACTTTGCCACCAAGATCGAGTAATTGTCTGCAATCATGAATCCTAATAAAACTTATAAGAAGACAATCACCTTCGGGAAAATCAGCAGCAAGCTGAATCCTCCAAAGCCAGCAGAAAGCACAGGTGCTCCAGTAACTACTCTTGGATTTGGAACCTTCGGGAAAATAGCTGAGGAGAAGAACGTGACGAAGATTAATGAAATCAGACCTGAAGATGAGGAGGAGACGCAGAATTTACAGAAACTAATGGGAATCAGTGGATTCGGGAAGAAGGCGAAATCATTCGACGTGCAGGAGATGCTTGAGAATATTACGAAAACTTTAAGCACGAAATCTGTTACTCGTAGCGAAAACCCCAGTCCTTCCAAGTCGACGAATCCTCCGGAAGAAACGTCGAAGCATACATCGGACGAAGACGAAGAAAGTGAAGATGATGACTTTATTGGGCCACCGTTACCATCATCCACGAACAGCGCTGAAGAAACCGATTCCAAGACAAGCAAAGAGAAAGAAAAAGCCAAGCATAAGGATAGCAGTGACGACGATTCCGATTCAGACGACGACGACGAATCTGACAATGAAGATACAGCACTAAGTGACAAAGTTCCTTGCAGCCATGAAGTTACAATGACCCATGGTACGAAAGCTGTAACAGCGGTCTCAGCAGATCCATCTGGAGCTAGACTAGCTTCTGGGTCGATAGACTATGATGTTTCTTTCTGGGATTTCGCTGGAATGGACTCTTCTATGAGAAGCTTCAGGACTCTCCAACCATGTGAAAATCATCCTATTAAATGCCTCCAGTATTCTACCACTGGGGACGTAATACTAGTCATATCTGGTTCGGCCCAAGCCAAAGTTTTGGACCGAGATGGTTTTGAGAAGTGCGAAACTGTTAAAGGGGACCAATACATCACTGACATGGCATGCACAAAAGGCCACACTGCAGGTTTAAACAGTGGCTGCTGGCATCCGTTCGCCAAAGAAGAATACCTCACGTGTTCTCAAGACAGTACTTGCAGAATTTGGATCTTGTACAAGCCACGGGGTCATAAACATTTGATAAAGTGTCGCGCGCAGAATGGCGTGAAAACTATTCCTACTACTTGCGCTTACAGTCGGGAAGGGACAGTTGTCGCTTGCGGATGTATGGATGGATCAGTTCAGATGTGGGATCACAGGAAAAACTTTGTGAATCCCTCTCTGATCTCGAGAACAGCTCACGCGCAAGGCTCCGAAATATCGAGTCTAAGCTTCTCATATCTCGGCCAAATGTTAGCTACGAGGAGCTGCGACGATACTTTAAAATTATGGGATTTAAGATCGTTCAAGTCGCCTCTCTTCACGGCAGAGAACATATTCTCGCGATATGACACGACGGATTGTATGTTTAGTCCGGACGACTCGATGGTCATTACTGGCGAGTCTCTCAAGAAAGGTCAGACGACTGGTAGAGTACTGTTTTACGATACCAAGACATTCGAATTAGTAAATGAGATACCAGTCACAAAATCCCATGTGATTAAGACATTCTGGCATCCAAAGTTGAACCAGATATTCGTCGGTTGTGGAAACGGTATCGTGAAAGCCTATTACGATTCGAAGAAGAGCATGAGAGGCGCCAAGTTGTGCGTCGTCAAGACCCATATGAAGCAGAAACATATCGAAGTTATGTCCACCCAACAAATCATTACGCCGCACGCACTTCCATTATTCCGTCAGGACAGGCCCAAGTCTGTTAGGAAGCAAATGGAAAAGGATCGACTGGATCCAGTCAAGTCCCATCGGCCAGATTTGCCGATCACTTCGGGACAAGGTGGACGAGTAGCTTCATCAGGTGGAACTCTCAGTTCTTACGTTATTCGAAATTTGGGTCTAAGCAAACGAATCGAAGACGATCAAGATCCCAGGGAAGCTATATTGAAGTATGCTAAGGAAGCGGAAGAAAATCCATACTGGATCGCACCAGCCTACAAGAAGACGCAACCCAAGTCCATTTTTCAAACGGACGAACAAGACGGGGCCCCTAGTACCAAGAAGCCCAAAACCTAAAGAATCTTTGTTACACGTATTTAATGTCGCATTACTTCATTTTTATTGTACATAGTTAAATAAACAATTTATACATATTACAACATAGTGCTATTTAGACCGAAAAATTCCCTCGCAAAATATATTTGTACAGGGACGTGTTCAAAGGACAGACCCGTGCTAGATATTTTTTTTTCATGTTTTTCACAATCCCTAAAAAGTCACTGCAAGTTCGCGGGTAAATTTCATATTCCCAAAGTCATTGGTTCACGCCGTATACGTGTGATCGGTGTGATTCGGTGGCGCAACTTGTGGTTTTTGCAGTTTGTGCGCAGACCGATAAAGGCGCAAAAACCGTCGAGTTAAATTGAAGGTTATAGGAGCTGGCGATGAAAACGACAATAATAGATCCAAGAGGAGTTGTTTGAAAGCAGCGTGAATTGATATACAGAATCTAGTATAAACCGTTAAAGATAAATACCATTATTGTAATTGACCTTCGTTCGCGTGCACACGTAATTCCACTTGTCATCCGATGCCAAAGGTGAGAAGTACAACATAGACAAATGTCTAGGAGCGATGCCGCGAACCAAGTTGTTACGATGAACTTTTTAGGATAACGACGAATACGATGTTAGATTGAGTAAAAGGCTGTCGTACCTGTTGAGGCATGGTGCTGTAAAAGAAGGGCTCGAAATCAAAGCCAATGGCTTTGTCGCCGTCGACCAACTGCTACCTATTTGTTTTCGAGGCTGCACGCTTTACGACATTCGCAGAGTTGTCGAACAAAACAATAAAAAGCGATTCGCTCTTGCCCTCAACGATGGTGTATGGGAAATAAAAGCAAATCAGGGCCATTCTTTGGAAAGTGTGAATGAACTACACTTGACAAGCTTAACAAGTGTGAATTTTGATGTTGTTCATGGAACTTATTACGCAAATTGGGAAAGTATCAAGAAGCAAGGATTGTCGCGGAGGAGCAGAAATCATATTCATTTTGCGAAGGGTCTGAATTTTATATGTGGTTTACGAAAAAACGCTGATGTCTTTATCTACATAGATTTTGAAAAGGCTACCAAAGACAATATATTATTTTTTGAGTCAGAAAACCACGTGATTCTTACTTGTGGAAACTCAGAGGGTTTTATTGCGCCAAAGTACTTTAAAAAAGTACTGTCGAAGGATATGAAACTATTAGAATTCAAATACAGATAAACGATAAAATTCAGGAATATTTTTGATCGGTGTAAATCTTACTAGTACCATCATGCTGGAACGGTGCACAGTTTGTGATAAACTCATTGACCAATCTAGTATGCCAGCTCATGTTTTGGGAAAGAAACATTTGAGATTGGCTGAGTTTCTTGACAAAGATAAAAGATCGATCATAGTTAACATACCAGCCAATATATCTGCGGCGGAGTTGTATTCATTCTTTTCTCAACATGGAACCATAAATAGTCACAGGACAACAACGTCGAACATGAGCGTTGTATTTGAATTCAGTGATATGTAAGTATAAGATGTGAAATATATATAATTTATTTCTACCTAACAACAGTCATAATGAAACTGTTCCTTTACTATACATATTTGCATCTTGCAGAAGAGTAGCAGAATTTTTGGCTGCCAACCCGATATTCCTGAAGGGCAGAAAGTTGCGGATACTAAGAAAAATTTCATATAGCGAAATTCAAAAACGTAAGTTCCAACAGATCCCTGTATTTGGCATTGAAAACTAAAAAGCTGTGCTTGTAGGCATCGAGCGCGACAGGACGCAGGAAGAGGACGTGGATGTGGAAATGAAGAGGATGAAAGAAAGGGCCGCCGTAGAGTACAACGGTGTGATCAGTTATGATAAAATACAGAGTGTTTTCATTCAAAATTCTACCTTCGATAGCCAGCTATCGGCATTTCTAAATGTAGTTCTCGTTTCCGAAGAAGAACTCAATGAAAGATACGACACAGTCTGTGCCAAGTTGAATGTTCTCTTTAAATGTCTTTTTCCAAAGTGTAAAGCATATAAATTTGGATCCACGAACATGGGCCTTGGACTTAAAGAGTGCGACTTAGATATTTTTATGGATATTGGTAATAGGATCTACGAATATCATACTTGTGGATAAATTCGATTTTTATTCCGCGTATTCTTCTTAACGCAAAATCTAATTTCAGGTGAACCTGTCTGCGACACTAAAGAGTCATCGTCAGGGTGGACAACTCAGAAACTATTTTCTAAATTGAGGTCTGTTGTCTACAGACATCCACATTTTTTCAGCGAGGTGATATGGATACGAAATGCAAGAGTGCCCCTTGCCAAATTCCGTTTTGACCCAACAAAGGTTTCATGCGACGTTTCATTTAAGAACAGTTTGGGAGTGCATAAGACAGATCTAATAAAATATTGCCTGTCGTTGGACGAAAGATTGACACCCTTCATGGTTCTTATCAAATATTGGGCTAGACATTTCAAGATTGCGGTACATGGATGCTTGAGAAACTATGGACTGATACTACTGGTAATCTTCTTCTTTCAACAACCATCGGTTAATATACTACCAAGAATCATCGATCTCGTGCAACCTTGTGCACCGGAATTCGTCGACGGCTGGCAGGTGAACTTTAGTACAACTGTTGCAAAACAATCAGAAGGGAACACAAGTACAATTCCGGAACTACTTTACGGCTTCTTCGCATTTTATTCAACATTCGACTTTCAATCACAAGTGATTTGCACGCTGGACGGAGTCGCGCATCCACGCGCCGTCTACACAAAACAGCACGATTTACCAACGTGCGTGAGCAGGTACAAGGAATACATGGCTGTAAATCCTGACGCTCAAGGATTAAGTGCAGATAACTGTGGAATGTGCATCCCAGATCCCATTGAACTCAATCATAATATCGCTGTGCGTACAACCGGCGATAAGATACAGAACTTTATCGCCTTTTGTACCGTTGGAGCGGAAGTTTGTGCTGCAAAACAGAACAGCACAAGTTTATTATCCAATCTATTCGAAACGCTGCCGCCAAATTTATTAGTCGAAGGACAGATCGCATTGAAATTCATGGTGGGTCATTACAACTTGGAGCGCGATGTGTGTTGCGATTTGGCTCGCCAATGCGTTAAATCAGTGCTCGAAAAAGTATTCAAGTTACGAGTCGAAACTCTTATTTCCGGCAAATATAACACAATTGTTGTACTTAGATGTACGGGAACGTGGACTCACACAGACTTCGACACAGATGATATTAAACAGAGTCCAGTGGAAAATGCAAAACTGATTGAAAAAGACAATTCCCAAGACAAGTGTGCCGAGAATAAGGCGGCACTGGAATTTATATGTAGCTTTAAGCTTCACGCCACGCCCGTCGAATTCGACGCAGTGTTTACGAATCAAAAGCCTACTCACAAACTCTTCACGAACTTCGTCAGCGCCGTAAACCACGAATTATCGCCGATCGTCTACAGGTCACTGCCTAGGCCAGTCGAGGGACAAAAGTAATGTTTACAAACATTTTCACCGATGTATAGATTAGAGAAATTTTTAAGTTCAACGCGATGTATAATCATATACATCACAACTCGATCACAAAGAGTGTGGTCTAGATACATACAGTCATTTATTTTATTTTTTTGATTTGGTGGGTCATGAATTTAACAATAAAAGTTATATCACGATACCATTGTTAGAACTCATTTTGAAACGTGTACATCTGATTATGAGCGTTTGATTAAGCACTTTACCATTGAAGTTGTACAAAATGCTATACTTTGTTCGATTGCGGTCTTATATACGTATATATTATGTAGTAATTGGTCCGTATCACAATTAAAATAAAACTGTAACACAGATGTACGAAAATTGCAGCATTGTTTTTAAAGGCACTTTCATGCTCTTCGTTGTTGTTTTAATATGACACAATTTCCCTACGTCCACACCACTCGTGCTCTGTCTGATTTCAGGGGTCTGATTGAGAGGGAAAGACATTGTCTAACTTAATTCATTGTGTTCGTGTATTATAATCATCGTAATACCATCTACACAGTATATACATCAAACATCATATACACATATTATTTACAAAAAATAGTACCTTTAAAGTCACTATAATGGCAACTCCTTATAGGAGAATGTGACAAACTAGCATTATCGTTCATTAATAATTATATCTTACGCATAGTGCCTATCTCACGATACCCCAAGTTAAACATTGGCATGCAACACTTGTATGCAAATCGTTTGTAAATCAGGCAGTGGTAATTCTAGTTTCCCAAATGCACGATGTAACTTCACTGCACGAGCCCGAAAACGCATTCTTCAAAATACTTGCAAAACTATAGACTAATCTTTGTAAATTTTTTCTATGTACAATAAAGTTTTTACACTATACAATTTCAATTACAAAAAGGAAATCCTTCGCGTTACATTACGGAAACAGAAATCAATGGTCATGTCTCGTGAATACCTGTGGAGAGTGGGCTCTGTCCCCGAAATTAAAAAAGAATTGAATCTGTGCACCTTTCGCATAATCTTCGCCCCCCCCCCCCCCCCATACCCCCTCACTGGCACAATACAGCCGTTCGTTAAATGCATACGAGGAAGCGTTTGTAGTGTAATTTGTACATAACAACGAGCTACGTTTCTCTAGGTATTATAAAAAAGACTGTTAAACTATTGAATTCCTTCAGATAGGCGGCGTTGCACTTGTGCACTAGTCTAAAGTTCCAATGGGTCAATCAGATGTACTGCTACGGAAGGGAAAGCGACCAATAAATATCGGAAATATATGTAAAAAGTGGTACTACGATATATTCATATGCGGAACATTGGAACGTACTTTTTCGTCGAGTTGCGCATTTGTAAAGCGATAGTTCCAAACAATATACCCTGACGTTCTTCACGCATTCACATCCATTCTGATAATAAACGGGAGACTACGAGCCAAATTGTTCTAACTGATAAAAGGAGAGAATACCGTAACTGTGATGCGACGAGCCGGCGAGTATCCCTGAAATGTCCTGTTACCATGTCAACGAACGTGAAAACTTAAAAGTCTAGCTAAATAAAACTAGCAGTCCGGCGTTTTAAACTGCTCCCATTTTAATTAGACCCGCTTGACTTCCTCTACCAACGCTCGCATCTTCCAACGAGTCTAAGTCTAAGGCTGACTCTATCATGGTCGTATCCTGCAGTAGCCTAAGTCTAGATGCAGAGAGGGGTGTTGTCACAGTTACCGAAGGTATAGAAGACGAGTCCAATGTAGAAGACACGAGGCCACTTTGTCGGGATGGCAGCGGTGCAATTTCATCGATATCAATCGGTGCTATATTGAGAGACGCTAGCGGAACTTCATTGGTAATAAGTTGGCTTACGCTGTTCGTAGTACTACCTAAAAACAACAAGAAAATTATAACTGTCTCTAGGATATTATGGAACCGTATTCGAGATATTACAGGCAAGGATTACTAAACAAAGTAGTAGAAAATACCCATCTACTGGGTGATGGATTAAGGGTGTTTCATTGGGGGTAAATGTAGCAGAGTGTAGTTGCACTTGGACAAAATTACTTTTCAGCCACTGCCGTTCAAGGCTTTATATCACAACTCTTAAATGAATCAGATTGTAAATGCGAGTGTGGTCGTTGATTGCACAGTATATGCTTTCTGTGTCGTCTCAGAAAACTGGTTGATATCGGTCAAAAACTTCCGATATTAAACATACGCAAGTCACACTTATAATTTGTCATACATTCATTTTGAAAACGGCTCAATTTCAGGTTTAGTTAGTCACACACTGCAAAATGTAAGAGGTAGACACACTGTTTCTCGGAATTAGTATAATTAAGTGCGTGACGGTGGTCTCGAAGACGTAGTGTTACATTAATGGATGGCGGAAATATCTGAATTGTGAACTTACCGAATCGCACGCTCTGAGCCCTCGATAACGGGAAGTAATTTTTAAAGAACAAACAAACATGATTTATTGGATCATGTAAAAATGTTTCCTAAATGGTGAAGACGTTAGGCATGAATTATAAGATTCAGAAGAAGAGTGAGTTATTCCGTCGAGAATTTAGAGTAAGAAATCCTGCTTTTGTGATGGTATCGAACTCGTAATGACAGCAAAACGTACGCCACTATATTCATTATGTAAGGCCCAAATTTGTATTCCCGAAAATTAGGAGTAGAAGACGCATTAAAGCAGAAAACTTTCAATTATTCAAGAACAAGATGTTAGTCCTCGGTTCAGAGTCGTTCGTAATAATGTTACAAGCATTGTACTCACTTTGTTTTATACAATAAAAATAATCTCACATTTAATGACAACTTGTGTATTAAAAAAATACATAATCTCTATTATAAAGAAATATGAACAGCGATATAGCTATGTTTTTAAAAATAGTCAATTCTAACGCTAACATTCATTATATACACATGAAAAGAGTCACAATTTCAAGGACTGTCAACAAGAACCAAAAAGGGGGTATGACATTCTAAATGTCGCATATTCACTTTTAGTTTTTAAATACTGCGTAGAGTGCAATGTAAATATTTATATTTGTGTAGCTCTTAACTCTGGTAGTCTCTCTAAACTAAGAACATTGAGAAAAGTTGTATTAAAAAATGCGTCTCACGTAACAAGGATGTTAGATATCGTCGTTATCGCTCATCGAACTCATAATGAATCTCTGGTTCAAAAGACCTTCTTCCGTACTATCGCTCGGGCACAGGGAATTGTCGACATAAGACAAATTACTCGCTAGCGGTCCGGAGCTAAATTTGTTCACTACAAGTCCCAGTGCAGCTTGACCGATAATGGGGATGCCTCCCGTGCCCAATATACGCGCAGGTAAGATGTTTAGACTGTGATCGGTGCATCTAAGATTATTATACTTGAGAGTGTGCTGAGATTGTGAAATTCGTAAAGGGTCTTCCGAATAGTAATAGGGGAACTTCTGAAGATCTGTATAGTTGGGTTTGCTCTCAACCTTATACCTCAAAGGATCTTCGGAATATCGTTGCGGGTACTTTTGGAAATCGACCTCATACTTTTGCTCGCTGATACATTGATCGTATATTAAATTGCTCTCGGAACATCTATGATACTCTTCCCCACATCTGTGGGGATACTTGTGTAAACTCTCCTCGCATCTACACGGATACTTTTGGAACTCGGGGTTCATATGATCGGTTTCGTTATACTTGACATGTTTCGTATAATCCTGAGAGCAATGTTGCACAGGATAAGGCGGAACGTAGGTGTCATTAATGTACCGGCGCGGATACTTTGGATGGTCTTCGGGGTAACAAGCAGAATGCCTTAACAGGCCTAACTCACCGTTCATTGACTCGATTCGGGGGGAATGTTGCCCAGTGACAAGGTTGTTCATGGAGCCCGTGAGATCGGTGGTTGGATTCGACTGAATGGTCACACCATTCAACTAAAAATATACAACAATTATCAATGTCGCTTTAAGCATCTCAATGAGTTAAATCGAATTACGCAATTGAGTTTTACCTGTGGTTGTACAATCTTTACAGTACCATAGGTCTTATTATTTGTAATCACACCGTCTTCCCCTACCCTTTCTTGTTCAGCTCGGTACTCGGGTGTGACGATACCTCTGCGATCTGTAAAAATCCATTACAATGGACAACTGGCGCTTGATCTAACGAATCTATCACAGAGTCTAATTAGTTACCTATTAGGCTTGGTGGCGCAGGAGCGCAGAGTACATAGAAGCAGTTGCCACAGATGTTTCCTTCGCTATAAGGATTAAAGCCTTCTTGTCCCCTTTTCCTGGAAAATGCTCCTTTGATCTGCAAAGATCGAATTTATAGAAACAGTTCGCTATTAACACGAGTATGGAAGATGCGTCTTTCATCAAACTTACATCCTCGTTTGTCGTTTGATTACTGGTTGTCAAATATGTATGAAAACCAGCGAGAACAAGAATACTCCAAACAGAGCAGAAACATATGACACCCACAACCACACTGCCAGGAGATATTCTGACGGCTTCTAAAAACGGCCTATCGTCGGACGTGACTGCAATTAAAGGGAATGCGACATGTTTTACACATGCTAAATCAGCAAATCAAACCAATTTCGGTAAATCAAAATACTCACGCATTATCAAATGCGTGACTGCACACGCGAATATAAAGACACAAAGAAATGCCAACGATACTATAAACGCATAAAAATATCTATAATTCCTTCTTCCTACACAATTCCCAACCCATGGACAATGATGATCGAATCTTTCTGTAAAATCAATTGAGAGTTTCTTACATAAAATACTTTCAATATCAGTCTTTCAAATTAGATATCTTATCAGACAGTTACATACCCACACAATTGTCACATAAACTGCAATGTGAGGCCCTGGGAGGCCTAAATATTTTGCAGGTAAAGCAATATTTCAATTTAACGGGTTGTCCCTTCACTAATACTTCTTTTGTTCTAGGTGGTGGTCTGTATGCCTTGGCATCACCATCGTTTGGTACTTCTTTATTCAACATGAAAGAACAACACATATATAAAGATTAATGACTTATCTGTCCATCGCGTTTCACTATATCAGAAAATGTGTATCAAACAATCTGTACCAATTTGTTTTTCGATGTAAGCAGCTTCGTCCGGCGTCGCTCTTGGAATAACTCCAGGATCACTAAAGCTAGTTCTAAACAGTGTGGACATTACGAATGTAAACAATAGTCCACCTATCACCGGTATAGCGGGTGTAATATGAATGGCCAAATACGGACAGCTGAAAAAATCACAAAAGAGATGTAGTGAACGGTAGTCAAGTGAGCCACTTCAGATTCTAGGTGACTTACTCGAAAGCAAAGAACAATCCACTGGTGCCAGCAATGAGGCAAACCGTTATACAGAAGACTCCGGTTTGCGGTGCCATCATGAGCCGCCCGTCGCAACAAAATCTATTCCTACCTGGGAATAATTCCCATTTCCTAGTGATATGAGGCATCTTAGCGTGTCGTACTATCTTCCGCCTATAGATTGCAGAGGGGAGATGTACGTGGCCCGATTTTGCTGAGCGAGTTCTCTCTAATCGTCCAGTATTGCCTCAATGCCACTTGCTCGGACCTTGAATAACCATATTTCATCTTGGCCCAGTCTCCCCCTGATAAACTATGACACACACGCCACATAGAAACCCACGGTAATTATTGGGAATTGCTCTTTTTGCGGAGAACGGGAGGACGACGTTGTTTTTGGTTAAAATGCGTGGCTCAAGTGCTGTTAAGTTGGATAATTAAGTTGGAGGAAAAGGATAACTGGTCTTTACGATGAGAGCTCTTGGTAGCGGGGCTGGCAGGGCCGAGCTCAAGGTAAACATTGCGCTAGCTGTCAGAGTCGAACCTACCATGCGATCATAGACTGGTTGTTCGTCGATTCTTGAGGAGTTTTATGAGAGTTCTGCTGCTGTCAGCTTAACCTGCTCTTTTCCCTGGCGAGAGATGCAGAGTCGCGCGTAGGAACTATCGGCATCCTCCTGGGATCGAGTGCAATCATCCAGTTTAATTCGCGTTCTATAAACAGCCATGAACTCACTTGCGGAGGAGCATCGTCACGGCCTCTCGGAGGGCACCGACTCCAAGAGCACTCTCGGCGGCGAGCTCTCAAGTCCGAGGAATTAGGCTCGAAATTTCATTTGTTAACTGGGTCAACCCGAACGTGACACGGCCGCGACGCTTCCTCTACGCCCACGAGCGAATCACTAATGCCACATCTCGCATCACGTTCTCGGAAGCCGTCGAATCATTTCCATCAATCGCTCGTAATACGATGACAATAACGCACGATGTGTATTTACTGGAAAGGATTGTTGCTCGCCGAGCCTCCTATATATCTACATTTTCCTCCTGGATCCCAGTGGCGTCCTCTAATGACGATCAATGTATCGCCACGTGATCAGCCTGCCACGTGATCCACCGGGAAAAGTCGATTTCGATCTACAAACTCCCTGAGCAGCCTCGGGCATATCGGCAATTGATATCGGAATCTTCCGAGAATACACCCAACCTCACGCAGTTTCACACGCAAAACTATTCATTTATTAACTTCCCAATCCCACATTGATTCTATAATTATTTACGCACCTGCGTAAAACTTATTGTTATCGAAACGATTCATATTATGTTTGGAGCCAAGCAAAAAAATTGGCACAAGAAGTGTCGATTTAAAAACTACATTTAGATGAATAAATGAATGCGAATTACTTAGTGTAAAAAGTAAAGATAGTTACGTCGTCGCGTTGCTTATAGTCTAGTCACACATTTAGCAGGTTCCTCTCGCTGAGGCTTTGCTTGCAAAATGGGTCGTTGACGCAATGCAGTATATCGTCACGTGTACTCACACAATCAGCGAAATCTTGAAAATCGAAGAATTCCAGGCCGCTACGCCATCTCCGGGTTCGGCCAAGAATAAAGGGTCGTTGCGAATTTTTAAATCCGCCTTAGGTGCTCGATCCGGCCCACGATTCCGCATTATTCATTCATCATTTGAGAATATAATCCTCAATTCATAATACACGCGACCCACGATATATAATTTCTTAATATATATACTCATTAATTAATCGGTCGATTAATTACCGCAACATTAAAATGCATGGCGTGCAAACAGAATCCGCGAATTCGGTGCATCTAAAGAATCAAATGAAAGAAGGCACACCCTTTCTCGATTACACGGATAAATAAGTGTGTGTGTTTGGCAAAGTCTAGGGAGTAGAATCGGAAGAAGAAGAAAGGAGGGCAGAAGCGAGCTCAACAGGCATCGGCGCAGGGGCTGCAGGTGAGAGGAGTAGCGAGAGCGTCGTGTGCAGCTGCTCTCGGGTGAGCCGGCATTGCGTAGGGAAGTAGAAGCGCAAAAGGTTTGGAGTGTGGCTCGGCGAAGAAGTGTAAAAAGGATCATTTGCGTATGGATGCAGCGCAAGGTATCAAGAACCAAGCTACGTTCCCACGTATCGCAGTAGTGTGTTACGATATATAGTGTCTGTGTGCGTGGAAGGGGTTGAGTGGCTGAACGCAGGGATGGCGGATTGCGGGGTAGCGAAATTAAGGGGCAGAGTACTGGGATGTGGTAGGTACGGAGAGAGGGAGAGGGAGCGAGTGCGCTTGTTAGATTGGACTAGTGTGTTAGATGGATTCGTGATTGTATTGGTGTAGGAAGGGGATTGGAGGGCGGGTGGGAGGGAGGGGGAGCGGCGCTCGGAGAGAGTGAGGAAGGCAAGCAAGGGCGAGGGTGGACGAGTATGAATGGTGGAGCAAGCGGATGGACGGACGGACGCAAACGCTGAAATCAGCTCGGGCGATCGATGCGATAAATGGATGCGTGCGATTGGTAGCCGGGAAAATCGATGATGAACAGGGGGGAACCCTACCTAGCCGCGAAAGCGAGCACGGCTGCACCGCCGGAGAGGATGGAGCAAAGACCGAAATATCGATTTTTAGGCCCCTACGCCGCGGTTCGATGCTCATATCTGCCCCGTGTCCCGTATCCGCGCGAACCGCCTTTCAAAACACCGAGAACGCGTGCAAGAGGCAGCGAGCTGTCGCGAGAATCCTCGGGAATCAGAAGCCGCCAGAAGCCACCCCGGGGTTATATCTGCTAGAGTGTGACACGGGACTAATATACCAGCGGAATGACGACAGGTAACCGCACACCGCTCTCTGACACTCGCCACTCGGAGAGAGATCTCCCTCGGCAGCGAGGGCCGCCGCGATCATCATCCGCCGCCGCTGCCGCGACTTTAGTCTTTTGTTTCCTTTCTTTATCGACACACCGCGGCTAGGCTCGCATCGATGTAACACGGGCCCCCCGATGCAACGAGAGCGGAGATTCAGTGTATAACGCGCGTCTGGTGCTCGATCGACCTGCAATTTCCGGAGGCTCAGTGTTTTGCGAGCGCGGTGAGAGAGAGAGAGAGAGCGGGACGAGCTGGCCGAGACTCTTTCGGGGGATGTTGTGCATGTTTCCTCGGCTCTCCAAGCTCCCAATCGAGATGAGGGTGAGAGGGCCGGCTGCCAGATGAGGAGTGCATACTTAATAAAGCTCGTCTCGCGCCATAGTATCGGCCACGGCCCACGGGATTTCGCGTAATTCACCGGAATCGAATCAATAAAGCGGTAAAAGTGATTCGGACTGCATTCTCGTGAAAATCGTCCCTCGCACCGCTGGGGATAGAGTTGTCGTCGCGGAATATGTGTCTGCTGGAGATATAAGCGGGAGAGGACGCACGGGCTAGTGATCTTTGATTGAGAAATACTCGGCGAGCGAATATTCGGCAAGTTGGCTTCGAGCAGGCCTAATAGAATTATTGATCTCTGCGCGTCAATTCTTTCGGCGATCGCATCGCGAAATCGTTGCTGCGAAACAAAAGCACGACGCAACAGGCTTAACTCGAGCCGAGGAGAAAATAGGAATTGTAAATGTGTGTGTGTGTACGGATTTATTGTAATGAGATCGGCGATGATTTTTAATGGAACTTGATGTTTTTTCGGTGACTAGAGAAAATGGCCATTGCTGCTTCGGAAAATTATCAACTGAAGTGGCACAGCTACGGCGCACATCTGCACAGCTCGGTCGCGACGTTGCTTCATTCAGAATCGTTCGCTGACGTCTTGTTAGCAACATCGTGCGGCCGGCACGTGGCAGCCCACCGATTTGTTCTTGCATCCTGCTCCTCCTACCTGAGCCACATCTTTCAAACATGCCACTTCGGAGCCAACACCAACGCACCAATAATTGTCGTTCGTATTCCATCATCTCTCTTTGCATGCATTTTACCTCCGCTCGACTCGAGCACGAATTACATTGACGCCGATTTGCAGGTGCTACCCACGGAGATCGGCTACCGCACGTTAAAGATCCTCATCCAGTATATGTACAGCGGGGAAGCGACGGTGACCAACGATCAACTGGAGGGTGTTTTGAAAGCCGGCGACATCCTCCGCGTGCGTGGATTGTGGCGGTCGAACAGCGGCAGCAAGAAGGAAAACATCCAATCGAATAATCAGAAGGTCGAGCGCGACAAAAAGGACCAATTGCCGCTGGCCGGCCAGATACAGAAAATCAAACTGGTCCAGCCGACGACGGAGAAGGCCCCCGAAAATGTACAGCCGGCGCCGATGCAGAATAATCTGCCGCCCCAGAAACCACCCGAGAGAAAGAGCACTGAGAAAGCCGAGGAGAAGAGCCCCGATGCCGAGAGCAGGAAAGTATTGGAGGAGAACACGAATAACGAGCAGAACAAGAAGAGTAGCAAGAAGAGTGTTAATAGCGATGTGGAGTCGACGAAATCGAAAAGCGAGGGAGGAGATAATGTACGAAACTATTCGCGAATATTTTGCGCGCGTATCGAGAATTGGCAAAATCGTTAATTTTCCTCTTGATTTCTGCGCAGACCGACTTAAACTTGGAACTTTTGGTGAAGGACGAACCGATCGATTGGGAGGAGTCAATAGACCCGTCGGAATCACTGACGATAGATCACGACATCGATATCAAACCAGTATGTATGATTTGGAAAATCGACAGGACTAGAAGGACATATTTGAGGAGAATGTTGCTTGCAGGAAATCGTACATAGTGCGGACGAAGGAGGCGACATGGAGGAGGAAGAATACACACCCCTAACTTGCGACATGTGCAGTCAAACCTTCAATAAACCTTCGGATTGGGTCAGACACATAGAGTTCACGCATGCTGATATGACGGAAACGCGAAGAAAGAGGCGACTGGTACTAAATCATTAATACGCATTTCCTAATGTTTGAAAGATTCTATACGAGCCTACTTTTCCAGGACGACGTCGACGACGATAGCAAAGACTTTCCACCGTTAAAGTGTGATCTCTGTGGTAACATGTACTCGACGCCGCAAGAGTGGGTTCGGCATATACAAACGGAGCACACGGAAGAACAATTAGCGTTAATGAATAATTCAGCACCCCCTAAACCTAAACGAGTCCCGAGTCATCAAAAGTTGTGTAACATTTGTCAAAAGGAATTCCCAAGTCACGCCTCGATGGTGATCCACCAAAGAACTCATACAGGAGAAAGGCCTTTTCTATGTTCCTACTGTAAAAAAGGCTTTAATGTAAAAAGTAATCTACTCAGGCACTTAAGGACACTGCACGATAAATTCGTTCATCCAAGCTTATACGGTAGTAATGGAAACAAAAATGCTTAAAACTCTTGTAATCGTTGAGAACTCGTGATTCTATTCATCGATAACACTTGATTCCAAAGTAGAAGTCATGCAGCGCATCGGGCGTAATGTTAAGAAGATCATACTTATAGACTGAATAAATTAGCATAACGGTGCAAAAAATCATCCTATGTAAGTTTTCCAAGTCAGCTCGAGTGAAACCGTAAAGGCGGTCGATGATGCGGGTGACTTCTCTGGAAACAAGAAGGAAACGCCAAACGCTTTGAGTGAAACGTCAATATGCGGCAGTTTATCATCGTTCTATTAATTGTGGAATGCGGCAACGTTGAGTACGAAATTGACTAATCTTGCTCCATTGTTTTCCGGGATCTACCTTATTTAAAGCAGAAGAAGCAATATCGTGGCTTTAGAACCAAAGAGGCTGATGAACATTGCCAAATATGTAATTAAGTTGCTGCGTCAATTTTGTTCCCGCGCGCGCGATATCGGACGAAATGCGAAACTATTTATTTTTCAGTGTGCGACTTTTTCATGTTTGCATGAGGTGTAACGCAGAACGGGGGACGGGACTTAATAATTTATACAGGTCTTCGAAAAGGGATACGTGCGTGTAAAATAATTCACAGTATAAAGTACTATCTATTGAGTAATATTTAATTATTTAGTGATTATATAAAAATCCAAGTTATGTAAGATTTAACTGTATACTTGTAGGCTATTCCATCCATGGTAGCCCTCTGATTCCCACAGCTCATAAGCTAATTACGTATTTTTATATTAAAGGTAGCTTATACACAGAAGGTATAAGGCATAAGATACTTACGAATAAGTAAAAATTTTAACTTCAATTAGGGTCTAAGGTATAAGGATAAATCACATAATTCAAAATTTATCAAACGTTTTGAAAATATATTGAGTTCTTCTTACATATAAAACTTGCAATATTATCAAAATATTGTCACAGTTTATGAAACGGTAACAATATAAATCTTATACAAATGACACCATTTTACCATGCTACTCATGTTCGTGTCACTCTACTATGAACTTTAGTGTCAATTCTACGTTGCGCTAATACTGTGACGAGCCAAATGACTTTTAAATGTAAAATTTAAATATATTACCTTCAAAGTACTTTTCTGCAACCCTGAATTACTTCTCATTACCAGACATCGGAATAACATTTCGATAACTTCTTATCATTAAAATGCGTGGGATGGTTTCGGAAAATAGCAAATATATAACAGCAGACATCCGTTGGACGAGTAACTCTAGTTCCAGTATTCTAATTCGAGAACCTGTTCTTATTTTATCTCATTTCATATATCTAGAATGGCTGATTCAATTTTCCTCATCATCGTCGATCTTAGGTGCTAGGTAATATCTGATGTGTCCGATATCTCCGATCTTATATTCGCAAACGAGCGGGACGTCGTTGGACATGGATAATTGAACTTGTGGGCAAAGTGGACTGGCCTTTATGAAGCAGTTGAGATATCGACAGGAAAATGTCAATTTCACTGGCTCCTGCATGTTGACGACTACAGCTTCTTCCTCGTTATCGGCATCCGCTGTTTGCGCGAGTTTAACAGTGGCTGAAAAAGTTGAAATGTATTACCAACACATCCAAAATAACTCTATGGACTTTGCATTTGGAGACTGTGTATAGTATTGTATAGTATAGTCAACTCAGCTAGAGTGGATTCTAAAAGGTAAACAGTACCGATATAAACAGGTCTGACCTCCAGTACACAAGGATATACAAACACATGGAAAAGGTAAGTATTGTAAGCCTCTACTGAAACCATGTGATCACACAGAGGTAGTTCGAGTAGGTCATTCGTGCTGAGTTACTTTACTATAAAATGTTAAAGCAACGGAGTAATTTCTACACTGTTCAGGTGAGTGTTTAAGAAGCAGAGTGGTGATTCTTTCTCAATAATATTAAAAGAGCAGTATACCTTGCCCGAAATCTCCAGACGCGCTAAACTTAATTCCCTCCTTCGAGCATGCAAATGTAATGGATTCCCCGAATTGGCTCAAATCCCTACATATGCGGGAGAATTCTCCAGAAGGCATTTTTACTATACATGAGTAAGACGTCTCTGGAATGCCGAGGTGCTCCTGATCCATATTAATAAGCTTCATCTCATATTCTGAGAGCTTGTCTTTGTTCGGAGATTCGAATATGAATATAATATTCTCCGGATTGTCGACCGCCCTTAGGGTGACGGTATCTTCGGAGCCGGCGCATCTTAAAATTTTCGACATGCTGAAAACATCCGATAACTGTTAGTTTGGGGGCGAAAACCAAGTGTAATCCGCGTGTTTTGTCTACATGATGTGAGAATGCCGGGATTGTGCCATGTTCGTTTTGGGGCTGCCGGCATCGAGGTATAACCTCGAGAACAATCGAGGCAAAGGGAAACCGTACCTTGCGATGCTCATGCCCATTGATAAATTCCTGTCGCATCGGTACTTGTCGAATCCATCGCTCCTAAGATTCAGAGAAACCAGGGAGACATGAGCATTGTCCATAGCCTGGACTTGGATGCCAGAATCGGAACATTCGAATGTCGCTTCGGTTAGAAGGTCCTTTATCGCATCTAACACCTTCTTGAGGATAGCACTTTGTATCAAGCGTGCCTCGAACATCTTGCTTTCGTTCACTGTAGGCCCTGCGAATTGTTGCGAATCTTTCGAATTATCACTGCGTCTTCGACGATATCTACCCTGCTGCGGCTCACTCGCACGAAGCAACAAGTACCACCAGCTTGAGGAAGCTATATGTTGAGAGCCGGTTAGCGTGACCGCGCTTTCTTGCCGCCGATTTCGCTAGGAAGTAGAGGGCATATTGCCCTCCACCGGAAATGATCGCCGGCTGCAGATCTATATTCGAATTTCGCTGGGATGTCTCTCTCGCGATTTATGGTCTCGAGCTCGCAATTAGGTGGGGATGAAATTTTGGTAGACGTAATTAGAAAATGCCTCGTTTTACTATGTCTGATGCCGCAGTTAAATATATGCAGTCTTACTTGGTACACGTTACACTGATTATATTTACAAATAATGTATGAAAGTGAATTCGGTACAAAAAGGTACAGCTTATTATTAAAATAATACAGATTTCTGCCTCGTCTTAAAAACCGATATCACCAGCCATGTTCTCCAGTTCGCTGAACATTTGATCGAGGTGCTGAAACAAGAATAGATTGACTATAGTGGAAATGTCTAGCATGAGGGATTGGAATGAATGTTTTCTATTAAAAAATGCTTACATCAGGCGGTTCAGTGTCATTGATATTTTCTCGGGCGTTGAACGATAAGCAGACATTGTCTCCAATGTTTTCTTCGTCCACAAAATCTCCATTATCGTCCTCTTCGTCCTCTGATTGCTCTATGTGCCCTTCGTCGTCATCATCATCGTCGTCGTCTATGTCTTCGTCCGATGGCATATTACACGCCATATCCATTTCCTCGTAATCAACTGGTTCCTCTTTGATTTCTGTTAGAATGACAGTGTCCTCGACAGGTACTTCTGTAGTTGGTGGCGGTGCTTCTGAAGCGGACGGAATTTGGGGCGGCGGACTTGTCTAAAAGTTGTTACACATTAGATTGGAATCGCTGTGAAATTATGGCGAGTGTTCAGGTATTCGACATACCCATGGTTGTTGTTGCTGTGGCGATCGCATAGGCGAGACCGAATTCGGTACTGAAGAAGTGGGTTCTAAAGTAGTTACTTGTTCCGGTACTGAAAGAACTGGTTGGCTTTGTACTTGGTCATTACTCTTCTGAACTCGAGGTTCTTTCTCTGTTGGTTGATTACACGAGTTCTTTTCCACATCGACTGTTTTCTGTTCCTTTTTCTCTTGCGAATTTCGTGGCTCTTCCTTGACTTTTTTCACGTTTGTCTTGGGCTCGCCAGGCAGACACGTGTTTCCACGTTGCCTTCGAAATCGAACGATGATACTCCTGGTGTCCCACATCAAATCGTGAGCTTGTTTGTAGGCAGATATCGACTCGTCGACACTGTTGTACCTGATAAAGGCGTACCTGAAAACCGAGATTTCTGTAGTGTTTTAGGAATCTGATTTGTTATCTTAATTCTTGAATCGTATATCATACCTTGTATTTCTCATCTTCTGTGCGTATCCTACATCGACGCGCGCGGCTGTTGGAAATTTACTTTTAACTTCATTTACATTCACAGCCTCCGGTAGATTTCCAATGTATAACGTGTAAGGATCTATTTCTTCAGGCATTGGATTATCCTCGTCTCTTAGCGATTTCCTCTCCACTTTCAAATGGCCAATGCCAAAAGGTATTTTCTCCAGCTCTTTGATTGCCTCGTCGATGTCGACGTTCTCTGCCATTTGAATGAAGCAGTACCTAGGACCACTTGGACTTTGAAAATGAATGTTCTGTATGCCAGGATGGAATTCCCTGACAATATCCTTATTTAAGTCTGGATCAGGAAACTTGATTATTAAGCTTTGAGCCTTAACAGTTTTATTAAATTCATTCTCGATCTTTAAAGCCCTTTCTGCATCCTCTCTGTTCCATGGCCGGCTCGGATAACTCTGAGACATAGGCTTTCGTTGCTTATTCTTCTTAACAACCACGTCCTCCTGTATCAAACAAGTATGTTAGCTATATTCTTGCATAAGGCTAAACTACAGGTGTTTACAAGTAGAATTACCATGACTATCTTCACTTCTTGATCCCCATTGTCTTCGCCGTGTCTGCCAGTGAGAATTCCAGGTGGAATAGAGGAAATTGGATGATTAGGAAGAGGAACTGGCATGTGATTCATAAGAGCATCGCTAGTTGGTGTATTATAACTATTTCTCTGCCATTCCAAGTTGAGATTTCCAGTCAATGCTGCACCAAAATATGCTGCTTGATCGAATTGACCTTGTGACTGACCAAATCTTGCAAGCCTTCTGTTTTTACGATGGAAATTATTCCTTTGAACATATATGTTATTTCGGTTCTGGTTGAATCTATCTCTCCTCGGGTAATTGCCTCTTTGAGGCATTTCTCTCTGAAAGGTATTTGAGGCAATTTCACGTGGAGGAGGAGGTGGTAAAGGAGATGCCTGTGGTGTTATCCATTGCCATGCAGCGGATGCGTGTGTCCAAGCTTGAATTGGTGTAACTTGGGAAGCCACTGGGCCGAATACATGAGGGGGTGGCGGAACGCCACTAGGTGGTGGTGGCATTGGCGGTAAAGGAGGTTGTCCAGGAAGAGGCTGAGTGATACTGGGAGTAGTAGAAGCTGTGGTATAACTAGGATAGGATCCCTCATAGCCAAAGTTAACAGACTCCTGTTTAACAAAGGATCTTTTTGTTTCGCTGTTCTCTTCTATTAACTGTAAATAAATAAATAATTATTAAATTAATAGAAAAATAGACCACTCACCAATCACAAGTCACTAAATACTGATTAGCACTGTTAAATACATAGAAAATAGTTGAAAAAAAGATTCCACACACTGTTAGGCTAACCTGGATTAAATAAGCTTGAGCGAAAATAGATCTCTTGATTGGAAAAAGATCGTAAAATTAGGAAATAAGAAAAACATAATTTACCGAGCGCTTCATAGCGTGGATGCGATGGCACTTTCCCTTCGTTAGAAATTCAGGATATCTAACTTGAAATGTAAATACATCGTAGGCACAGGCGATCTATCGGGGGTAGTGCAACAAGCCACTGTACAGGGATGCCAACCCCTATTTTGAAGACGCCTCAAATAAGGGGAAACAACCCCTTGGCGAGGTCGGAAGTGTTCGGCATGTAGAAATCTTCGGGCTCATCTTTTCGAAGTCGAAAACTTGCCTACTTCCTTGGCGCATCTGAATTACACGAAATTTTAGAGTGAAATTGTCCCTTGATGCTAATAATAAGGTTGCGTGTACGCTGGGAGTTATCATATGATACCTTTCGAGGTAAAAGGAGGAGTTCCGCCGATGCCTAATGAAGTGGAAGAGAACACGGATATTTGAATGGGGCATCGCGCGCCGCTCTTCCGCGCGATAGCACTCTTTTTCCATTTTATAATTTTCCTCGACTCTTCAGAATAAGATTCTTCTCTTTTCGAGATTATTTTAAACACTTCGGAGAAGTGAAGCGCGACGTAACGCGCGCGATGACGAATTGCGAAGGGAAACAGATGAATAATCGCTGGGCGGCGCGAGGCCCGAAATAAATGTTCTTGTAGAAAAGCGACGGGAAACCGCGTCGCTTGCACGGAAAAACAAGCGACAAGGCAAAACTGACTCGCGTTGCTATCGATGACACGAGATATAATGAGAGTTAGCGGAACAAAATTCTCGCGGTTGCCGAACAGTCTTTATTAATTTCCCTACTATAGTAGTGGAAAAAGAGATAAGTCAAAAAGCGTACGCGAGGTGGGAATCCCGGTCGCCCTGTTTCAAAGTATATAACCGGCGCTCGTAATATCGTGCTGAAGGAATATAACTGGCTGTGGATCTTTTTTCCTCGAAAAGCGCACTCGAATTGCAATTTTCGCGTAGGATTTCGAGGAAAAATCGTGTGGTTTATCAGCCGAGGGATTTGGTCGGTGGGAGTTTATTGGTCGCGCCGACGCGAATATCTATTGCTTTCCCTCCGAAGGAAAGGAGAGATTGCTGTGTAAATCTTGCCGACAGATGCCCTTGTTAATACTCTATTCGGCGAACGTCCGTGCGTGTATTTTGGTGTGACATGGCTACAAGTAATACTGAAGAAGTTGAGGTATCCAAGCCCGACATATCCTCTATTATCTATTAAAACGATTAAGGTGCATCGACTGTGTTGGTCGGAGGACTCTCGATTACAAGTATTCCAGCGGTTCCGTGGAACTTTTTGGGCAGACAGCGTGGTTGCTTCGACAGTGTCCTCACCCCTCCCATCTGTTCCATGCATCGAGAAAACTGTCTGTTGCCTCGAAAAGGGCATATTATATTAACTTCAGCGGCTTTTCCACTCTTTCCAGGCTCATTCGCCGTGCGAGCGATCCTAGTCTAGCTCCGATTCCTTCCGCAGCTCATTAATCATAACCCGATTATACAAGAGAAACTTGCCAGCGTTCTAGGAATGCAGGTTAAAAAAGCTTGGCCGGAAAGTTAAAAAGTCGAGTCAGGAAGTCGTCCGATTCCAGTCCCTTGCATCTTATTCTCCTTTGCTCGATATTTCTTGTTGCGATCGTTTGAAAATCGTACGAAAGCTCTCGATGGTATTTTAACGATTATGATTCTCACACAGGAAATAGAAAGGAAGGAGCAAGACATCATAAACATCGATGAGTTCCCACCGGAGGTATTAATTAAACATCCGCTCCAACATATCTGGACTCTGTGGTACTATGAGCCGGATAAAAATAAACTATGGGAGGAGAGTCAAAGGGAAATTACCAGCTTCGATACAGTAGAAGACTTTTGGAGGTATCGTGCTGCTATCAATTGTCTATCGGTGAAAGTTGCGTGCTACTATCCAACCTTGTCTCACCGGAGAACTTTCTCTTTCCAGTTTATACAACCATATAAAACCAGCCTCTGACTTAGGAATAGGTTGCGATTATAGCATGTTTAAACAAGGTATCAGACCCATGTGGGAGGACGATGCGAACAAGGCTGGTGGTAGATGGCTTATAAATTTAGACAAGAAACAGAGAAAGACAGACCTAGACCACTTTTGGTTAGAAATCTTGCTGTGTATGATTGGTGAAGCATTCAATGAGTTCTCCGATGATGTCTGTGGCGCAGTAGTCAATGTTAGACCGAAAGGCGATAAAATCGGTATTTGGACAGCCAATGCCAAGTCCGAAGACAGTGCTAAAGAAATTGGGTGCGTATTGTTAACTCATGGTTATTAAAAACAATTGGTGCTTATCCATTCTCTTGTTGCAGGCGAAAATTGAAAGAGAGATTGAAATTGAAGTTTCAAATACAGTATCAAGACCATAAAAACACTATGATCAAGCCAGGAAACCAAACAAAGGCTACTTATGTTCTTTAAATGTTGCTGATATTATATAATTATAATGTCATTATTGTTCATTAAAACAAACATCATTAAATACAAACGAGAGAGATGAACAAACATCGCAAACATATTATAGAACATCTGCTGAGACTGATGTCTCAAACTAGTTAAGATACTCAACATCATTTTCTTTGAATACGGGCCTTCCAGTCTCAATGCACTAGTTTCCTGAAACAGTGCCATTGTATGAGAGAGGGAATTATGAATCATGCGCCGACTGAAGATGCAAGTTATTCTTTAATATTAAAGCAAAAAAGGAATCACAAGAGTGTAATGAGTAGTCGAGGGGAGCAGATTGTGAAAGATACGCGCGGGCTGCTGTATTTTTCAAGATACATACGGCGTAAGAACACAAGCGACATAACACGTCTCCAATGTTTGTGCAATCTCATTCAAAACAGAAGAAGGCAACCATACTTTTTTACAATACTTCATGGAAATGTACTTTTCCACCTGCGCACTTAATAAAGATTGTGGAGGAAAATTTTTCGAAATTCTGTAACGACGGTTTCTGGAATGTGAAGGTGTAGCGTTTAAGTATAGTGCGACGGGTCCCTTTACATCAATAATATATTGAATAAAGCTTTATAATGTTCACATTCTTCCGAGTATAAAATACAACAGTTTGTAAAAGTTTTGTATCACGTTTTATACAAAGGAAACATAATATATAACATCTGTCTCGAATCGCACGTCTAAAAGAAGACAGTGGTCATGCAGATTCGGTCGAGAAGATCATTCGTTCGGCCAATTCTTTAAGATCGCGTCGTCTAGCCTTTTCCAAAGACTGAAGCAACTCGAGCTTCCAGTTCAAAGCCGTAGACTCCGCGAAACACCTTTGCAGGGCCTGTAGAATCCAATACGCATTCATTTTTTGTTGGTGCAAGATTTTTGTTTCCAAGAAAAGATTGCTATACCTGGTAACTTTGTTCTTTCAAGTCAAAAGAATACCGGCTCTCTATCAAAGTAATATCACACTCTCGAAGTCCAAGATATCTCGCTACATCCCTCCAAGATCTTCCAAGCCGTTCGCTGATGTATAAAAATACTGGAGAACAGGAGATAGGTACTCTAACAGTGTGAATACTGTATTAATTTAAAATATACTGATGTTAAATAATGATATACTTGTCGTTTTCAATGCATCATCTGTACTGCTATTACTGCTCGTTGCATTTTCTTTACCATGTTGAGGAATCCTTTCACAATTAGGTATGTCTGGGATTTTCTGCGAATCCTCTAGTTTCTCATTCTTTTTCATTCGCTCTAATCATATAAGAAAGTAGATTTATTTACTTATATTAGTAACAATATACAGGGCCAAATAAACTCTCACCAAAGTCCCGTTGATACATATTGCATAATGGATTACGGCTCCGCAACTCAGATAAAGAACCATTATATGCTATCAGCTTGCTTTGAAGCTGTATCGCCTTTAGATACTTGTTACAAATGTACAGGAATGGTTCAATATTCTCAGAACTTACTAGGTCTCTCTTCTCCAATATTTTGATTAAATTACTAATATCATTGATATAACTCAGTCTGCGTACGGAGCCAATTGTTTCAGCATAATATTCTTTCAGAGTTTGTAGTGTCACACTGTCTATATTTGATTGTGCGACAGATAAGAATTCTTCGCGTAAACTGTTGTAACTCCCAAGGTATACTGCCATGGTTAAATAGATACAAAATCGCTGGCAGAAATAATACCCAGTCAGGTATTTCAGGGAATCCCCTTTCTGACAGTGCGTTGTTAGGTTGTACCTATTTATTCTTCCGCTTCTAGAGAATACGTTTACCTCTACAACGACTAATAAAGAACAATCGCGTCAATTATTCGTCGAAAATATATCATAAATCAAACTTATAGGCCGAAATGTATTTATTTTATTGGAAAGTTTGTAAAATAGATTTAAAACATTCAACATCTGTCCAACCTTAACTGAGAACAATGCTATACGGAAGAACTTCAGCGCTTCTGGTGTCAATCTTTTTCGTTATTTGACAAGAAGCACATGGCAACACATGGCAATGGAGATGAGCATTGTGTATATGTTTTCCAGTGATATTCTTGAATCCTGAGACACGTGGAGTCGAGTTTCAACAAAAATTTGCACATTGTGCTTATCAACATGTCGACAATCAACAAAGTGGAGTATTTGATCGTTGATACCAGTGCTTTCATACGAAATGCAGCATTACAGGTGAATAATATCCTTCGTTCGGCTTTCGCGAAGGTTACAAATTTAGCAACATTTCAAATGGATTTGTTTGCGGCTTGACAGGATATCGGTGTCAACATTCTCACCGAGGAAGACGTTGTGAATGAAATTACAAGTAAAAGGCAGCTAAGGCGACTCGTAGTTCTGCCTTATGACTTGAAGGTTCAAACAGCTGATCCGGAAGATATCAAATTCGGTATGATTTGGATTTGCAAAGGATTTTCATCGGAAAAAATAATTGTCGTGAATCTTGTTTTATAGTGACAGAGTTCGCAAAAAAGACAGGCGACTATGCGAGTCTGTCTGCAACAGATATTAAAGTTATAGCATTAACTTATCGCTTTGAGAAAGAAAAAGTGGGGAAAGATCATCTGAAAGCCGAGCCAGAAGTGTGCAAGACTGTTGATTCCAGTGTGAAACAAGCAGAAGATCTTAGCAAACCTTTGGCTGGATTTTATGTACCAAATAAGAAAGTAAGTTTTACTTTATTATTGATATGTTCTTGAGTATAATATAGTCTTTGCTTACAGTCAGAAGAGAATGAAGAACAGGAAGATGAAGAATCATCTGATGATGAAATTGGTATAGAAAAGACAGAACAGAGTGCAGAAGATCAACAAAAGGAGGATTCACATGAAGAAATCAAAGAGAAGAAAACATGCTCAAGCGAAGACTCAGAGTCTGATTATGACACCGCGGAATCAGATTTAGATAGAGATGTACAGGACGCACCAGTAGACATCTGTAACAAATTCTCCAAATTGAGCTGCGAACCCTTGGAACTTGTATTGAAAGATAAGAATGAAACTGAGTACAATGTGGATGACATTCTACCTGTTGTAACCAATGATAATGATGATGCGGGAAATGAATCGGATTCGAGTGAAAGTTGTGATGAGGTCGAGTATGAGGATGAAGATGATGATGACGATGACAGTGGGTGGATTACCCCAAGTATGAGCCTATCACTTGCAACTTTGGTATTCTTCCAGGTGTTCAATGTGTTTGGTACTATACCAATTTTCTGTTACAGAAAATATTAATGCAGTGAAGAAAGAAATAGATTCAGAAATACTGGAAGAGAAGGCAGTGTTAGTGGCATGTTTGACAATGGATTTCGCCATGCAAAATGTTCTCAAGCAAATAGGCCTTCATGTGGCTGCTTTGGATGGAAGGGTAATAAAGCAGATGAGAACATTTATCTTCAGATGCTATGCTTGCTGCAAAACCACAAGCATCATGACCAAAGTTTTCTGTCCAAGCTGTGGCCATAAGACTCTGAAAAAGGTAGCAGTGTCCCTAGATGACGAGGGTAAACAACAAATTCATATTAACTTCAGGAAACCAATCTCGACAAAAGGAAAAAGGGTAAGTAATAATTAATCCTTCGATTGTCACGCTTTCTCAGTGATATATAAAATCGCGAAATTCCAGTACTCGTTACCGATGCCTCGGGGTGGAAAACATGCCAACAACCCAATCCTATGCGAGGACCAGCCACTACCTCATCAACGCCCGAGCAGATTAGCTCGCACTAAAAACGATCCCTTGCAAGACGATTACATTGCTGGATACTCGCCGTTTATAATGCGCGATGTGAACTCGAAGTCAGCAATGCTTGGAATACGATCCGGTACTGACGGCGTTAAATACTGGATGAAGAAGAATCCGAATGAGAATCGAAGAAAGCGAAAGTAGTACTAAGCAGATGTACAAATATTTAAACACTTATTTTTCACTTACAGTAAAAGTATATTCCACCTAGAAACGCAACTGATTGTTCATTTCTTTCCCTTGGTACCAAAAAACAGGCAAAAATAATGCTCCGGGTGAGGATCGAACTCACGACCTTAAGATTATGAGACTTACGCGCTGCCGGCTGCGCCACCGAAGCTTGTGCCAGTACCTCATTAATGCCCGAGCAGATTCGGTCGCACTAAAAACATCCCTTGCAAGATGATTACATTGCCGGATACTCGCCATTTATAATGCGCGATGTGAATTCGAAGTCAGCAATGCTTGGAATACGATCCGGAAGAAGAAAGCGAAACTAGCACTAAGCAGATGTACAAATATTTAAACACTTATTTTTCCTTACAGTAAAAGTATATTCCACTTAGATACGCAACTGATTGTTCATTTCTTTCCCTTGTTACCAAAAAACAGGCAAAAGTAATGCTCCGGGTGAGGATCGAACTCACGACCTTAAGATTATGAGACTTACGCGCTGCCGGCTGCGCCACCGAAGCTTGTGTGTGCTGGCAGGAAAAGACGCATTTGAGGGTAAGGACAGACGCGAACCACGTGCTCAGGTTCTGAGTGAAATGTTTTGAAATCTGGTATCTCGAGCGCTCCGAACCACTCCGAACCTCTCAAGGTGTGACAAGCCAATCCGCCTCGATATCCGCGGCCTAAACGCGCCCCATCAATGCCCTAGCAAATTCGGTCGCGCTAAAAACGATCCCTTGCAAGACGATTACATTGCCGGATACTCGCCATTTATAATCCGCCATGTGAACTCGAAATAAGCAATGTTTGGAATACAATCCGGAAGAAGAATCCGAATGAAAATCGAAGAAAGCGAAACTAGTACTAAGCATAGATGTAAAAATATTCAAACACTTATTTTTCCTTACAGTAAAAGTATATCCCACTTAGAAACGCAACTGATTGTTCATTTCTCTCCCTTGTTACCAAAAAACAGGCAAAAATAATGCTCCGGGTGAGGATCGAACTCACGACCTTAAGATTATGAGACTTACGCGCTGCCGGCTGCGCCACCGAAGCTTGTGGGTACTGGCAGCAAAAGCCACATTTGAGTGTAAGGACAGACGCGCACCACGTGCTCAAGTTCCGAGTGAAATGTTTTGAAATCTGGTATCTCGAGCGCTCCGAACCTCCCAAGGCGTGACAGGCCAATCCGCCTCGATCTCCGCGGCCTAAACGAAATCGAAAGCAACAATGCTGTAAGGCCGGAGAGTGCGGCTAATTATTCTCGAGACAATGCTTAGTCCGGAAGTTTGGTGCTTTAAGCCGCCTCAACATTTCCTATCGCTGGAGACGAGGCCTTGCAAAAAGACCGAGCTGCCCAAAATAGTCAGCACGCATTATTTTAATCATTCAGTGAGTATAGATTCTCATTCGCATGCAGCACCAGCTTTTCAGAAGGTTAAGCCTCGCAGAATTCTTCATGAATCGCAATTACCATTGGCTTTTTGCCAGGTATCTCTAGTGCTTCCTGACACCGTCAGTATCCCGGATGGATTGCGAGCTTGCGTTACAGAAGACACGGACTATTACAAAGTCAACAATTTGAACGTCGTCGATCTGCTCAATCAGGAATTTATCGAGGGATTCATTAAGAAAGGTGACTCCTATCTAGTTGACAATCAACTATCGAGCTTTATCAAGCTCTTCGAATTTATAATAAAATTTGTGAAACTTAAAATTTATTAAATTAGTACAAAAGTTTTCCAATTGATCTTCAATTCCAGGAGAATTGAGTCTTCTGACGGTCGGAGCAAAGATTGACATAGACAATGTCATTGCCATTACACCGACTGGTCAATTACTGCTCTCCCTGCTTGTTGAAGATTTCCAACAACTCGGATTAGAAGGAAGTCCATCGTTTTTCGATCGTAAAGTGCACACCCGTTATGGTAAGCGCTGAAGAAGAGCACTGTAAAGAGAGTTTGAACATGCCGGGGAAGCACCGAGTTGCCACATTGGTGGACTTAGCATTAATATCGGTGGGAGATTTTGTAATTGACTTTGGTAAAAGATTGATAGAAACCATTTGTACCTCGTCGAGAAGGAATCCGGATGGCCATGCTGACTTAGAGTCTGCAATACGCTTAATGAAATCATTAGTTAGCACGAGTGTACCCAGACACTTGTACGATAGAATGTCAGTAGTTGTTCTGAAAGCACTGGTTAAGTTAATTAATGAGACTAAAGGTACATACAATGATTATGCTGTAACAACAGCTTTCCTATCCGAAGTCACTGTTGTATTACATCTGACGGAAGTAGCAGTGGGCTCATGCTTAAAGTCAATAGAGTTCTCTGCTTGGCCTAAGATTATGAGACATGTACTTTACGACCAATTGTACGATATGGTGGGGCTAGAAGTATTGGATTTGGGCTCAGGATCAGCAGGATGGCGGACGTCCGATATTGAAAAGATCATCATTAATAGTGTCTCTAGAATGCCTAATTTATTGAGTTTCATACTATGCTTCGACTGCACGGACAATATTATTATGGCACTCGCCGAACGTTGCTGTAAATTGCAAAAGATAGATGTTACTGCTTCTAGATCGGTGACCGACCGTAGTATCGGCGCTATGCTGAAATGTAAATATCTGAGGGAAGTCAGACTCTTTAGAACTTCCGTCAGCGTCGGTGGCTACGCAGATCTCTTTGTAGAGCATAGCGGTATCGAGGACATTGGCAGATGCGATGATTTTGGACATGTCATGCAACTAGTTCAGAGCAGAGCGCGTGACTTTGACAATTCACTTCGTATTCGAGCATTCGAGAGCCGAAACTTTCATATGGAACACTTATACTTGGTAGTGGGTATGTGTCCGTATATAACAAGCCTTTGCCTCCTACGAGACGAGGAAATCCACGACCTAACACTTTTAGCAGCACTTGATAACTTGCGCGAATTGAAACTGCTCTCGTGCAATTTCTACTCTCATGGTATCAGGACTATCTTGGAAGTAAAAGGCCCTACAATTATAAGTCTCCATTTGGAACACGTTGACGAGATCGATTTAAGTGCACTTATGGATATAAGTCAGTTTTGCCCAAACATGTCGATCCTAGTCTTGTATAATTGTGACTTACTGGAGCATGGTCCCATTCACATGAGGAAGTTCAAAGTTCCACCATTTCGAGCTTTACAACGACTCAAATGTGCGGCCGAATGCATAGGCGCACATCTTGAATTCCTGCTTTCAAATTGTGTAAACGTGAAGCATATTCAACTGGGATCGTCGACTGGTATCGGTGATTTATTGATGACAAAGATCCTGGCGGAGAATCCGATGAGCAAATTGGAGGAATTAAAGATAATCTACAGTCATGACTTGTCGATGAAGACTGTACAACTACTCATGCAAAACTGTGAGAATCTCTGGCGTTTGTCCGAATTAGAAAACTGGCAGGGAATATCACCCAGCGAGCTGCACGCATTTCGAGAGAAGCTGAAAAGCAGTAACATCAATTTGGATACAAGTCCCAGCGTATCTTTCGCATAATTATCCTTAAATGTAAATCTTTTCTGTGATGTACCCAGAGTAGATCGAAACGGTATTTTTTTACATTCTTATATATAACTAGAACTGTGTATTATTTTGGAATATAATCGGAGAGATTTTACTCGGAGAAGTGTATATTTTTCGACTACTTTCAAACTGTCGAAAATACAAGCGCTGATATTTCAATGGCGAAGTGTACGATTGTCTCTGCTCCAAAAGCCCATCAACTAGAGCACAACCCTTTTCTTTACCACCTGTTATATTGGAGGCCTAATTTATCATTTTATGAAATCCACTTCCCTTTTACCGGTTCTTCGCATCGTCGAAAGTCGTCAAAATCGACTTGACCTCCGAGAGTTTTGTACCCGGTAAGAAGAATTACGAGTACACACGAAAAGCAATAGGGGATCGTCTTAATCAAACGTTCGATGTTATAATAACTTGGAATCCACCAGGTACGATTAGATTAGCTCACTATTAAATTCGACACTTTTGTTGATGATATTTCATGAGATCCTCCACTTCGCAGATGAATCTGTCTGTCCATCGTCTATAGCTGCTTGGTTTCATGAGCGCGGCTACGATGTAAACTTGTGCCAACAAAAGCTCTCACAAAGAGCAGAGTATTCCTTAAAGGTGCCAATTTTAGCGAAAGATACGAACATCGAGAAATTCGTTGAATGGCTCGGTGTGTTTAGCATTGGTGGAGATTTGTAAGTCTCCAATCTTCAATAATTCACCATTTAGAAGCGAAAATCGTTCAATCTCATTAATATATCCGATCTTTCAGGAAAAATGAGAAAAAAGACGATTACGCGAATACATTCGTGTGTCCAGAGCCATTTATAAACGTTGGCCAAGTGCAGTATTTGCAAAGTACAGGATTCCTCGGAACAAATCAAATCATGCAACTTTACAAAGCTCTGAACAATTACGTTCAGTTGCAAGAGGATTTACCATGGGCTGCTATACACGTTCAAGGATTCGCAGATTCTCCTGTTTCTTGGGACTTAAAGGAACACACATTCTTCACGGACGGCGATAACAGTTACACCGTTTTATTCCGGCCGAACGCAGACATCATCATACGAACAGGTTTGAGCTCCAATAACAAACCAAGAATCAAACAGTAAGTTTCTGCGTTGAATAATTTTAATAAATAAATATCTTTAACAAGAAATGCGGTACATACTTTAATATATTCCTTATATATTGTTGTATACTGAGAGTATTAAGTATCAATAGTCAAGAAGCGTTCGCGAGATTAGTGGTAATCTTACATCCATCGTTACCACGGCGCAATATATTGAACGGAATGTGCAAATGACGACTCGATTACAAGACTCTCTATCAGTAAATCCTCAGTAGAAAATGCCCTTCGCCTTTTAAATGATAGTACATACGGGGTTTTGAGTTTGCCGATCAACTTCGTCTATCCACGTAACTAACATACATAGAAATAAGTGCCACAAACGTTACATAGTGAAATACAGTATATAAAGTAAAGATGCAAGGCCGTGAACATTTGTATATTATACTCCGATAAAGTACCTTGCACAATTACATGACTAGAAATCGGCCTAAATATAAACTGCACGTAAATCAACGAACAACCAAATAAATTATTCCAAGTCTTGAAAATGAGATCACAATCGCCTACAATTAATAGTATCCGTTAAAGCTTGCCATGTAGAAGGGCTTATAGATAACTTTGTACTATTTGAGAAAAGCCACAAGTTTGTCGCAACGAGTGTGTAAAACACCCAGCAACACTCGCTCCGTACAAATACTTTAGCTAATCACAAGAATGCAACAAAAGTGCGAAAATTAACAAGACAAATACGTCTGCACTGCGCTTTTAAGGTCGGCACTCTCGTGCAGTGCGCATGAAAGACATAAGTTTTTCTTTTAATATGAAATGAAAATTAAAATTCAATGTTATAGATAAATATTGGTATTGCAACCAAACTCTTTACATTCTAATGTTACCATTCATGTTAGTACATGTGGGCTGTCCGAATCAGTAAATTTCATTCTAGAATTATAATAAAGGTCTTCTATACCAGAACCGACGGACATGCGCGATTTAGATCGAGCCATTAGTTCTTCTATGTCGTCGAGGTCTTTGTACCTAATAAATAGTCTTATAGATTTCGATTCTCAATTAATTAGTGTAACAATTGTATGCTGAACTCACCGGCTAACAGGTCGACTGGGATTTTCGGACGATTCCGAGGAATTTTTCATTGCCGAATATCCGTCGTCTGTGCTGAATGAAGCTATGTTGCCTGTATTAGAAATATGGAATAAGTATTTTGGGAAGCCTGTGTATGAAACAATGGTGCAGCAAAAGAGTCAGATAAGTACCAGACGGGAACAGCATTGTATGTTTTAACAGATCGCCACTCACAAACGGCGATAGACTATCATCCTCGTCGGGTAACAACTGATCTGTTGAGTCTGTCGTTACAGATTCCACCATTTCTAGCCATTGCTGATTGTGTGATCGAAACTTCTCAACTTTTATACGAACTGCCCAGTTCTTGTCGCACATCTGTACAATTCGGATTAACATAGTGTGTTGATGAAATATCGGAAGGGGTCGATAGAAAGCACATACCGCGATTACATCCAAACACGCGTCGCATACTTTCCTAATCGCCGGATTCTTGTCATGCATTAGGTCAATTAAATATCCAGGTGCCTCTGCGAATAAAGTTGAACAGGTAAGTTTGAATGTTCGATGAATTGTGTGAAGAAGTAGAAATTAATAATACCATTGCCTGTTTCACGAATTAAATAATCTCTGGTTGAATCATGCTTTGATATTTGATAGAATACATATATGATCTGTAAAACGATCTCGTCGTCCTCCTGCTTTGCTGGAACATTATAGATACACTCGTTTCGAGAAGATTTCATGGAAATGCATGATGAGTTCAGAGCTAGAGAAGTTCAAGTTTGTACCAACCTTTGAGTAGTTCAATGAGCGAGAGCAGAATATCTGCTTTGCAGAGCAAACGAGCGCAATCTTCGTCATATGCTGCGGTGCCCAGGAATATAACAACTTCTAGCACAAGATCATCGGGCGCCTTACCTACAGCACCATTAAATATTAGATGAATTAGAAACAATAATTCAGAAATGCACAACTGAGTTTTACCAGGAATAAGATTGTTACGAATCCATGGAATCAAGTCACAGCGGTGCAGTATCTGCGAATAATCCAAATCCGGCAGCTCCAAATTCCCCAAAACACCGATAACTTCCAGAACGAATTCCTGAGAATCGGACTGGTTTAAGGCCATGGCAAAATCGCCCACAAATTCCTGAAATATGTTTAATGATCTTAAAAATCGGAACATCGAGTTCGACATTATTATTATTACTCTCTCAGGTATTAATATACTAACAATGAAGTTTTCTTTGGTCGCCTCGTGTTGTGAGATATTACGAATCATTTTCATAATCAATGGGTCTTGATTTCTAAATGCTTTCTTTATGAGTCCTTGAAGTCGATGACTTTCGACCATTAATTGTGCATTCTTACTGTTAACAGCTAAATTAATACCAAGTGCTATCAGCTCCAACCTGAGCGGATCCTCATCCGAGTTTAAGATCATATTCGTAACCATTTGAATGCATTCTGTATTTGTGAACATGGTTTTCACTTTGTCGTCCATGCTCGCATGATATAGAAGACCAAGAATTGTGGGTTTACTTTTACTATCAGCTGTAAAGATTGGAAATATTTCTTCAGGCTTGAAACTTTATACTTGGCCGTTTCCCGGTTACTTACCCTGGCTTAGTAGTTTAATTAACTTGGGCAGAATACCAACTCTAATCATCCTCGCTCGAAGTTTTACATCGAACGACAGATTAAATAATAGTTTGAGAGAACAGAGTATAAGGTCGGGATTATTACTATGCAATATTCTTGGTACTTTCTCGATAATATTTCCCTCTGCCTGCAAGTCAAATTGACGGATTACCAACTATTCTTACCATAACGATTGTGATATTGTCATTGGGGTAATATTCCTCACCATAAGATCTTTGTTTTCTCGAAATATCGATAACTTTTTCAAGAATGTCACTACAAGAATCAGGAGATCCGGGTTGAATCTGTCCAGCGTTTTGATTAGCATACCAATGATATTCTTCTTCCTCATTTTTCGCTCGACGTCCATATTTTCAGCGATGTTTAACAATAGATAGAAAGCAACTGCAAAGAGTTGTATACTTATAACGAAGCTCAGAAATGGATTGATTAAACTTAATCCCATGCAGACAAAGACTACCAACCCCTCAGTAATTGTTCCTGTTTCTTAGTCAAACTCTTAAACTTTTTCCGACTTTTTTCGAGTTCTTCTTTTAGCTTCTTTATGTCATTTTCAGTAGCAACCACAACTGTCTCCGATGTGCGTTTCTTCACCTCATAATCCAACGGTCCGTCCATACTCCATATGTCATCGGTGAATTTGATTTTCTTGTCCGGATTATCATTATTCACAGTCGGGAAGAATGTTAAGCCTGTTGTGTTTTCAAAGTGTCTTTTTCGCTTTTCCATGTCGTCCTTCCATTGGTCGTACCTCCGCAATTCGAAATCTATTATGTCCATGCATAACGATCCAATCTACAAGGCAATATTTAGTGAATACATTTTTGCTCGCGGCGTTATTCGTGGATGTTAAATTGTATCATACTTACTCTGTACTCTAAAACTATATTGTGAAATTGAGTGTACGTGGAGAAGCAAAAGAAGATATAAATAATATTAGTGGACAATTCTATACTGCGTCTCCAATCCTCTCTTAGGACTCTGGCCAGGGCACTCAATAAAGATTCTATAACAAACACGTTTAGAATAACTTTAGAATAACTTCATTTATCATGAAATATTATGATATACCATTCTTAGTCAACTCCAAAAGATTATCTGGAACCCTGGCAAGTTGTAATATTAATGCAGATCCTTTAATTTTTCCTGGCATCTCTTCGTACAGCAATTCAATGTAGCTATCTACATTGCTGATAACAGCTCGTTCTAAATCACTGTTGTCCGTGTTTAGAGAGTGTGAGGATGCCGGTCGAGAAGGTTGAGACTCAGTACCTGAATTTTAAAGCCAATGTTTAACTCTGATAAAGAACAACTTATTATCATAGTTGAAATCAGAGTATACTTGAGCAGCTGTCATTTGTCCGCCGATTCTGAAGGTAGTAAATTAATTGCTCCACTTCCTTCAGTTTGGATTCGTGTATCAGTGAACATTTTTCCATAACTTCCTTTGCCAACAAGGACACATTAGTGTCTGCGTTTAAACTTTTCAATCGTATGATTTTCTGGCATTCCTGAAAAGTACAGTTGTGAGGGGGCTTGTAGAATGATAAGTGAGGTCGAAGGACTTACTTTTCGATCACCAAGCATAGGATCCCCAAGTTCACCGAGAATCAGAGCTTCGACATCGTAATTTACTACCAAGGCTTTCTCCGTCGGATGCACATCCAACGTGCCGGATCGAACTTTCCTATAATACGAAAGATGTACAACCGATTGGAAAGAGACATCAAACAGAGAAGACGCAAAACTGTTCCAATTGATTGGAATCTCGTGTTGTTTGACAGCTCGTGACAACCTCCGACGAGACGTCAGTAGTATGTCAATATCTAACTAGTTTACCTCTTTAAAAATTTTGCCTCATCCATCCTATGGCTACGAATGTGGCCCACGGGACTATCAAGAACGAGGGGATTTCGATCCTCCGATGGTGTTTCTTCACCAATTTTTCATAGAGAAATCTTCGCTGCACGGGCAAGTGGAATACTCGGAATTATCACTCCGTGTCTGTTCGCGGAGTTACCATGGGATTTTCAATACGCCACCTACTCAGTCGCAGTCTCTTCTTACACACGGACACAAGCATATGTATACTACGCCGCTCGTAGCCGGTGCTGCCTTGGCATTTAAACATTCCTTCCACTGAGCATTTAAATGTTTAAATGCGACAAGTGTTTAGTACGAAATTCGGCTTTATTCTGAATGTAAGTGTGAAGTTTATTAATAACAGAGTAGTTATTGAAGCTTTGTTATAATATTATTCGACCAAAAATATGCTCAAAAGCATTAAATGGTTGAGCACGTTTTCGTATTTATATCGATCGCTTCGGTATACAAGCACATAAACTGATTGTGATATGGGTTTATTGGAAGACTTCAAATTTGCTTCCAGATAACGATAACTTGAGATATGCACTATTCCTCAGAGTTCAGATTACACTGATACCATTTTGTGTCGTATTAAGAGGTACATAATCGAATTCACGACATACGGTGAATTCACGGCTTTGATTCGCAAATATATTTGTAAATCAAAATGACTCCAAAAGATGTTATTATTGACTGTGACGCTGGGATCGATGATGCACTGGCCTTGATTATTCTGCTCGCGGGGCACAAGCAGAAAGAAATCAATATCAAAGGAATTACTTGTGTCAATGGAAATACCACAGTGGACCATGTGGTGAAGAATGTTCTCCGAACATTGCATACTTGCAATGTTACTGATGTGAGCTTTTCCAATTTTTCAATATTCACTTGTGGTACAATTGTACTAACTCTGTGGGATCTGTTTGATAGATTCCGGTTTTCCAAGGAGCTTACGGACCACTGTTGAATACACCCAATGCTCATGCAACAGCTAATGAGAAGTTTCATGGTATTGATGGTTTTGGGGATGTGTATCCTGATGATGTAGATGTCAGCAAAGTAGAGAAAGAGCATGCAGTATGCGCACTAAATAGGCTTGTTTTGGAGAATCCAGGTGAGTTAGTCTATTCTTAGGAACAGAGTTCATATAACTCATCCACTGTTTTAATCATTCAGGTGAAGTCACGCTGGTTGTTCTTGGGCCAATGACAAACATAGCTCTGGCAGTTAAAATGTTTCCTGGCTTCCTTGACAATGTGAAAGAGTTATATGTTATGGGTGGGAATTCAGGAGGTAATAGCAGTTTACATACATTTTATTGAAAGAAGTTTTCAGTGTAATTGAACTTTTACACTTCAGCACGGGGTAATGTGACGGCACAAGCTGAGTTTAACTTTTATGCTGATCCTGAAAGTGTTCATATTGTACTTAATAACAATAAGAAACCATTATGGCTGCTGCCATGGGAAACTTGTTTAATAACAAAGATCTCGCATGTAAGTACTTTCACTTTGGCAATGTTTTTCCAGTACACAAACATTGAGTGTAATTTATGAATTCCAGGATTGGAGAACCAATGTTTTCGGTCAGATAGACAAGCCTTGCGTTCACCTCATGAATAAAATCGAACATGGAAGAAGTTTAACAGCCAAGAAAAAATTTCCCAATTACATTACGTGTGATGCTATCTTAGCTGGTATTCTATTGAAACCTGAAATTGCTAAAGACACAGTAATATATCACGCAGATATTGAATTGCATGGGAACAGGACAAGAGGCCAAGTTGTGCTCGACCACTTGTTATCAAATGAACCTAATATCAAACTGGTTCAAGACATTGATTCAGAAATCTTCAAGGACCTTCTGATGCTCTCTGTAGAACAGCACAAAGCTATAATGGCATAAATGACTTACTAGGAGCACGTAGAACACAACAGTGAATATCGTAATAGAATTTTTATATACATAACTATACATATGTATTATAATACATTGACACTATTCATACATATCTCAATAATCAGCGTGAAATTTCAACTCAACAATACTCAGCATCATTTTGCTTGGAATGTCTGTACGTGTGTTTTAAAGTTTCGTATTAAAATACTCTCAAACATCTATGGTTTGTATTTGGTTTGAAACTAAGCGGTAAGAATTGGTTTACCTGGAAGAATACTATATTTGTAACCCTTGAATTCGAACAATGATATTTACTCATTCTGGTGTCAGAATGATAACTGGACTCGCGCCTAGTTATGAATCCGAAGCAGCACTGCCATGTTCCTTCCGACTTTCCTGAAACTGCTGGCGAGCCTCCCGATTCGAGTGGAGGAGTTCGACTAGTTTGGCACGTAGGAAATCATTCTTTTGCTCGAGGCAATCCAGCGCGGAATTCAGCTGATCCAATTGGGAGTTTATGTCTTGAAACGCTGCGAATCAACGGGGGGATTGAAACGATCTTACGAAGTGTCATGCTTGCATTCGTACGGCAAATAAATACCGGCTTCATTGCACTCTTCGTTCTCCTCCCCATTCTCCCAGTCTTCCCCTTGGCCATTCGGTTGATTTCCGTTCGGCTGGACTGCGTCTTGAACCATATTTTCATCTGCCATTTACACGGGATTCGGCCTTCTACCTCCTACGTGCGATCCAGTGCGATCAGATGACAATTGTGTACACGTAAAGGCGTGTCTTTACGTCACGTGGTTCCTTAATTTGAAAAGATGCCTTGAGCTCGATTCTCTCTTTCGATATTCGATATGTGTCGATGTCTTTCAAAAGCCTTATCGATACTCGAAATTTAAAAAAGGTGGCAAATTGATCTGGTCGGCCTACGAACTATAACTAGACCGCGGTTGTCTAATAAAAACAAAAAGAATGATCTGATCTATTGTAAAAAATGTTGTTTTATTATAAAATTGTATTTCTTCGTACAAACAATAATAAAGTCAAAATGTCTTGATCAAAGTCTCGACGTCATTCCTCCTGCAGCGACGAGATTCTCCCCGGTGATGTACGAAGCATCGTCGCTCGCCAAAAATGCAGCAACTCCAGCAATTTCCACTGTTTTACCGAATCTGTTCATTGGTATCATCGATAATGATACCTCGCCTGCAGCGTCGGTCAACTAGAAGATAAACATAACATATATGTTATAGATTTATTACATGAAACATATTCATTTTAAGAATTCTTAACACCTACAGCGCTTGAGAATTTCGTTTTAATAATCCCAGGGGCAATGCAATTAACTCGAATCCCTTGTGGTGCAAGTTCATCAGCAGCTGCTTTGCAGAGGCCGAGTAAAGCTGTCTTACTCACTGAATAAGCTCCCAACAGCTGTAACATTTCAAGGGTCAAATTGTTATTATTCACAGATTATGAGACAGAGCCAATTATATTATATATTATATTATACTGACACTAAATGGTTTGAAGCCAGCAATCGACGAGATAATTATCATGGAGGCAGACTTGCTCTCCTTCAAAAGTGGCAGGGACTCTTTCATCAACATAAAGGTACTTTTAACATTGACATCCATGATTTTGTCCCACGATGCTTCGGCCGTATCGAGGGCAGTATCTACGCTCGGATTGACGGCGGCATTTGAAACGAGAATGTCCAAGCCACCGAATTCTTCTTTAGTCTGAAGTAGAATATAAGTAATCCAATATAATCCTCGGGAAAAAAGCAAATGTTGCTAGAACTCTGAAAACTGAAAGAGATTCGTTTACTTTGGCAAATAAATTCGCCCGATCTTCGGACTTCGAGACATGGCAAACGACACCGGAAACATTGAGTCCCTCGGATCGAAGTTCGTTCACGGCTTTCTGTACATTCGCATCTTTGCGGCTACTGACCATCACCTTAGCACCTTCTTGCGCTAGTCGTTTGGCGATAGCAAAGCCGATTCTAACAAAACAGTTTGCATTGTCAGCTGCATTCATAAATATAATAGTTGCATTGTCATTCCGTCATTGATACCAGTCAATATGATGATCGTGTAGGAAAAAAATGCGTGGAATTCTCTAACCTACCATTAACACTTCTCAAGAGTCTGGATGAATAATGCACTTTTGGTTACATATATTATGCTTATCTTAATATTTGTGCCTTACCCTTCCGTGGAAGCGGTCACAACCGCAACTTTACCCTCCAGCCGATTACATTTTGCCGCAGTATGTAAATTCGAGCTGAGACTCCGAACGCCTTGATTGATTGATGCGCGTAACATTTTCTCCTAAGTGACTAGAAATTCGAGGGAATTATCAAAGATGTAAAAGGGTTGTTTACTCTCTTCCCGAACTTTCACCAGTGCTGTAGACAGAGATTGTGGAGTGACTTATAAATGTGACGAGCAAATCGAAGGTCAGGTAACGTCAGCAGCCGGAACCGCGGCGATTCATTAATGATAACGAATGTACTTTGTAATTATCCACCATAGAAGATAACAGAATATTATACAAGCGGCCACTATAATTTTGTCGCATGTCGCACTTATGAAATAACGCGCACTAATAAAAATAAGGAAAAAAATCAGTTTTGATTTTTTTACCTCGGCTATTACATTTCGAAAATGATGAGATTCGTCGAAAAGTCTGCAGGAAGTAGAACGAATGTTTCTTTCTTCGATTTTATTAAAAAATATTACATAATATAAACTGAATATTGTAATAAGTTTATTACACTGTAGTCTAATTCACGGCGACCTACGTTAATTCTCCACAAGCCGTTATAACAACTTTTTGCGAAGTGAGGCCTGATTTTGTGCCACACTTTTCCATTTTCTTCACAACATCCAAACCACTTAATACATGTCCAAAGACAACATGCTTTGAATCCAGCCAGTCTGTCTTTGCTGTGCACAAGAAGAATTGTGAACCATTTGTATTGGGCCCTGAATTTGCCATGGATAGAGTTCCTGGGCCTGTGTGCTTCAGCTCAAAGTTCTCGTCATTGAATTTGTTTCCATAAATGGATTTCCCACCTGTACCATTGTGATTGGTAAAGTCCCCACCTTGACACATCTGTATGTTAATGTAAGGAAGAATTGAATCCTGAGAAATTATAGTTTCTTGGCTAAAACAATAATTCAGAAAGGATACAAAGTCAGGAATGATTCTGTGAAAGATGCTGCCTTGATATCCGTATCCCTTTTCATGAGTGCAGAGTGCACGAAAGTTCTCAGCAGTCTTTGGTACGATATCAGCTCTCAGCATCATTATTATCCGTCCCACTTCTTGTTTGCCAATACTGATATCAAAATACACTTGCGGGTTCTGTTTTGTTTTTTTTGCTTGGGTGCTATCCGCTGTCTTTGTACTATCATCATTCTGTAAAGTTTCTCCTGCGTGTTCTTGGAGCCAGGTATCATCCGCCCATACAGGCTTCGATGAACCCTCCTTTATCTTCTGCGGTTTCGCAATGTTTACTCGTATTGTCCGGCCAAACAATTCGGAATCGTTCTGTTAATCGACACACAGATGGAATCTGATTATTAAGTGAACTGATATTGAATATCTTGCTTGTACACTCAAACCAAACAGGTAAACAGACTTAATCGCTTCCTGCGCCACAGAATTTTGGAGCAAAACTCGGCTGGTTAATTCGTAGGAAGTTAAAAATCAAGTACCATATTATCAATCGCAGCAGCCGCATCTTCCGCAGCTTCGAATTCAATGAAAGCAAAGCCCCTGTGTTTCTCGGATTCATAATCCAATGGTATTTGTACATCGACGATCTCCCCGAAAGGGATAAACGCTGCATGGAGAACTTTCTCGTCCACCTCCTCTGCCAAACCACCTAAAAACAACATCCCTCAAATGTTCATACCAATTTCGAGAAATAGTTAAAAAAAGAAGAAATTATTTTGCATTTTGGAGGTTAACTTTTCTGAATTAATAGAACAACACGTGCCTACATAAATAGTCCTTTTGGTGTTGCTACTCATATTGCAATAAATATCAGCCTGGCTTGTCAACGATTATATTAAGCTTACTCCGCGATAAAGAAGCGTGCACGATAACAAGGTTGTTTATCAAAGGACATTGTCGCGCCGGTACCGCACACCCGACGTAGCTACGTCGGGACGACCGATTCTGTCACTGCCACTGCACGCCGTGCACCCTGCATATGTCTACGCTTCGACGGCCCTCGATAACATCGTCTCTATGCACATACTCGCAAGTACAATATGTATAATCAAGAGTTTAATCTCGGCGGAGTTATATAAGGACAATTTAGCGATGCAATTGATAGCGTGAATTGATAACGCGTCACCGAAAAGTAACTGCTGTTATAAACGGGCGCTGCTCCAGATTGACAATACGCGCGACTGGTGTACATAAATCGCGAATCCTTTCGCTGATACAGGTAGACTCCGAGTTATTAAGAATCTCTAGTCTATTATTACTCGTTTGACGTATATCTGCTCTGTTTGTTACTATATACTTTACGATTGTGTTATTTACAGATTATCGTGAATTAAAGCGGTGAAAAATGTTTTCCGGAGTGCGTACAGTGCAGAGATGCCTCGCGACAACAATGCCGATTGGAAGTCGTGCGATGCATTTAATGAGAGACCGAGCTTTTGTCAATGGGAAATGGGTGTCTGCCGGCACGTGCCAGTCTTTCGAGGTCTTGAATCCTGTTGACAAATCGCTCGTAAGTAATGTGCCCGACATGGATGTGGCCGACACGAGAGCAGCTATCGACGCAGCTGGGGAAGCCTTTCAAAGATTCCAAAAGACGACTGCTAAGGAGAGGAGTGATCTCTTGAGAAATTGGTACAATTTGATGGCGAAGTATTCGGAAGATCTTGCCCAAATTTTGACCAAGGAGAATGGGAAATCATTGGCTGAGTCGAGGGGGGAGATTAAGTATGGAAACTCGTTTGTGGAATGGTTTTCGGAGGAGGCTAGAAGAATCGACGGAGAAATCCTACAAGCACCAATGCCCAATAGAGAGTTGCTGCTTTTGAGGCAGCCTGTGGGAGTAGCTGCTTTAATTACACCCTGGAATTTCCCACATGCTATGATTACAAGGAAAGTGGGAGCTGCGATTGCCGCGGGATGTACTTGCGTTGTTAAGCCATCGGAGGACACTCCTTTAACGGCACTCGCATTAGCCGATCTCGCGGAGCAAGCTGGATTCCCTGCGGGCACACTCAACGTGCTAACGACGAGCATAAAGAATTCCGCGGCAGTTGGGAAGGAACTTTGCGAGAATCCAAAGGTTCGGGTTCTCTCATTTACCGGATCGACGGGTGTCGGCAAGATTCTGTATCAGCAATGCGCTTCGACGATAAAGCGATTGAGTCTCGAACTCGGGGGAAATGCTCCCTACATCATATTCAATTCAGCCGATGTGGATGTTGCGATGAATGGCGCGATGGCCAGCAAATTCCGAAACACTGGCCAGACCTGCGTCTCTGCCAATCGATTCTTTGTACAGGAAGGAGTGTTTGATAAGTTTGTCGATAGATTCCTCGCTAAAATTAAAAGCGACATTAAGATGGGAGACGGAAGTAAAGAGGGAATTACTCATGGGCCACTGATTAAAGAGAGCCAGATAAAGATTGTTCATGACTTGGTGACTGACGCGATTAAGAAAGGAGCCAAGGTACATTGCGGTGGTTCGCCGATGCCGGAATTGGGTCCTCTCTTTTACGCTCCTACTCTCTTAACCGGAGTAACGAAAGATATGCAGATTTATAACAAGGAAATTTTCGGCCCAGTCGCCGTGATAAACAAGTTCAAGGATGAGGAGGACGTGCTTCGCGAAGCCAATAATACACCGGTCGGTTTAGCAGGATATTTCTACTCGAGCGATGTTTCGCAAATCTTTCGAGTAGCGCGTAAATTAGAAGTTGGTATGGTCGGAGTGAACGAAGGATTAATCTCCTGCGCTGAAGCAGCATTCGGTGGCGTGAAGGAATCGGGTTTGGGAAGGGAAGGCTCGCGACATGGCATCGATGATTTTGTCGACATAAAATACGTCTGTATCGGAAATATCCAACACTAAAGCACTGAGACAACATCCGACAACGTAAAAGTGAGAATAAAACATTGAACGGTGGCAACATAGAACAACGTGTTACGGACATCCATATTTATTAGAAAGAAGCTTATCTGACAGTGTGCGAGATAAGTCGGTTTCAGACCGTGTATGTACAAACGAAATGTCTTCCAGTTTTTGAGATTCGTATATATTTTAGCGACTAGTATCTGCAGTATACACAGGGACTTTGCATTTCGATTCAGTTGCCTAGGTTTTTGCATACAACGCGTGTGAACTAATGAAAGACTCGTTAGCTATAAGTATTATGCGCTCTACAAGGTAGAGGTCGTAATGTTAATCAACCATCCGCGGTAAGTGTAATCGATTACACAGTCTTCCAAGTTGTGCCATTTCCGAATTAAATCCTAAGATATTGCGATTATCCACCGATGGGTCGGGAAATGTATAATTGTAGAGAATATTTTAGAAATAAAGTTATATTCACATGATATAATAGTAAATACATACAGAGTGAAACATTACGTACTTGTCTGTAATGATAGCAATGTAATCGCAAATAAATAGCAGTAAGAGTGTCAGCAGTTTTTGAGTCCGTGTTTCTGAATGTACCTTTCCCTAGCTTCCTGTATCATTTTAGCCTTTCGCTCCTGGAAAGTCGACGTTCCCAGGACGTTGAAGTCTTTGACGATATTAGTCTGTGATCTGCTTGTTGATGTTGATGGTGTGACGGTCGATGGGCTCGGCTCGGGAGTATAAGTAACAATGCCATCGAGAATATTGGCAATTGTGATGTCGACATTTCGAGTTTTCACTAGAAAGAAAAACAGATTATTTTATACTTGTTTTTATCCGTGAAGAACAAAGCAAGATTTGAATTCACTTACAAAGATCTCTCAAAATGACATTCTGTGGAACCAATGGAAGCACTTCGTGGACTTGTCTGACCATTCTCTGCAGTTCAATATTATGTCCTCCCACATGTGAGTTGGGAGAGGTGCGCCTATTAAACCTTCTGCTATTTGCTTTTTCCATAATGCACCTCTTTTTATACTCTGCTTTATCAGATACAGAGTGGCCACTGGTCTGAAGGCCGAGCTCAGTGGCAACATCTCTCTCGACCTCTCTCACTAACACTTCATAATCTGTATTTTTCTTGCTCTTCAGGTACTTAAGAGTAAAAACTGTATAAGGGACAAACATGAACCAAAAGACATCGATCCACCATGTGGATCCCAATGTTGTCAGATGGACAGGTACGAATTCCGGTCTCCAAGTCTTAAGAGCCACCGGCTGAACTAATGGCTCTATCCTGAACGGCCAAGAGTTGAACTTGAGTAGGGCCGCTCGACCATTAGTCGTGCCGAATTCAGGTTGCAGCGCTACTTTACACTTTGTCGTTGTCAAGAATTCCTTGATATTCACAATCAGCGCATCCTTGCTACTCATATTCATCTCTTGCAAGCCCATCGCGCTACTGAGAGCCTTGGGCAGCTTCCAAATGCTGGGTGACAATGCTTGCGTAGCTTTGTACAGTGCAAAGTGATCCAAAACAGAGACATGGTTGGCAATTATAATCCTTGATTCGGTATTGGGCGTTTCAGCCTCCTTGTCAGACTTGACAACAATGCCAAATACGAAACTGAGTCCATGGCTTAAGAATACTCTCAAGGCATTGAAATCAGGTAACAACGATGCCAAGAGCCAAAGTTGCAAAGCTGCTAAGGCGCGCACAAGCACAAGCAACAATCCCACTGGTGCGTACAGGGACAAAGGTACGTGCCTCCAACGACTAGAAAACCTAAACACCACAATTACATAGGAAGAATATTTTAAAAAATATACAAACAGACTTGTAGAAAATTAGCTAAATCGTGGCAATCGATATGACTATACATCGAACTCTACGACGCGAAAACTCTATTTCCAAGTCTTTCGTAACAAGTATACAAGAAAATCTGCAATAGCTTTCACTCGCTGTGATCATCATAGCCAGCTATAGCGTTCCGATGATCGTCAGAACGACTACCAGCAGCGAATCCGTGACTCTGACCATTGCAGATGGTAGCCTCCTTACCTGCTTTTATCAAATAAATCCTGGATATCAATTTGTGACATTTCTCTCAACATACATTTGTTATGTTGAAGGATTAACACTTTTTCGATACACGTCACTAAATCAAGAACGGGCCACGCTCGCTGAACTGTTGACTCCGCAGTGACGCGAGGGAAATTCTGACCTTTTTTAACCTACTTTTAAGGAGCGTTATAATTAATACGGATATTTCTCGGCATCACTTTTTGCGATCAGCTGTTTTCGCATTGCCGTCCTAGGGGCCTTCGATTACGCGCTTTCTAGTGAATTTCGCCCACTGCGAATATGCCAATTTTGCGAACTGCTGCGCGAGCTCCGACCATTTCTCAATTGTAGATGGCACTTTGTCGAGAGAGGGATTTATAAACGAGGCGTAGGTGGGATCAAAAAAAAGTAGTTTACTCATATTTGTATTATTATTTACTAACAACATGCGCTTCTTCTCTACCAACAAAATCTGCGTAATAAAATTTAATTCGATACCCCGAAAAATAATAATGTAAAATCAAAGATTTCTTAATGCGTATTGATTAGATATTGCGACAATGATGCGCATATTGGGTAATTGCAATAATAGAAATAAATATATGTAGACAATTATATATCAACATGTATTTATGCTGGCAGTGATCATGCGATCGGGATGCCAGTATCACATATGCATATGAGCACGCAGTTGTGCCAGACGCATTTTTTCCTCTCCACGTGGTAGAACTCGTCGGTCGCACCCGCCACCCCTAACAAAACCGGACGGAAGGCTCATACGTCGCCCTGGCTTACCCCTTCGACAATATTCCAAACTGAAACCTTGATTTTGCACGTGTTAGTACCTCCGGCCACCTTCGGCTTTTGTCGGTTGGTGTCAGTTTCGTAGTGCGGAATTAAATTGCTTCCCGTCAACGCAGTAAATATGTTCTGGGGAAGCGCAGGGTTAAAAAGGAAAACGCCCCAAATGGCAATGACACTTTTCAGGATCCACGATGTATAAACTCACAGGGGACGGCTAATTTATAATTGTAACCTGAATTTCCAAGCTGGACACTGGACCAATATATCTGCGGATCTCATCTTTCACATTATCGAATACTTCCAAATTAATAAAAATTCAATCCGCAAATTTCATGTTTCATTCGGATACAAATCCACGGAAGTTTGGAAGAATTTCTTCGAGCATAATTAGGGATATTTGTGTTTGAGCGATAACCTAAAGCAAAACCATTTTTTAGTCAAATTATTATATATAATTTTGTAAATTATTATACTTTACATTTTGCATTCGTGATGAGACCTTACCTTTCTAAATTCTAAACCATCACTCCACATGTTCCAAACATCCCAGTATACTGGAAAAAGTCACCCAGAAACACTTCCAAGTAGCATTAACAAAAATATATAAAACGAGGACGCGAGATTGAAAAGAACGGTCACCAAAAGAATATACAAATACAAAAACAATACAAACGGCAATAGAATAATCGTGACAGTGATAGTCGCTAATCTTGCTAATATTCCGCACATTCTGCTACAAATACATCTCCATTCAAAACCTCCCCACTGAAATTCCACGACACCTGCACTAAGTGAATATAGGTGTATAGCAATATCACTTTTGCCGATGGCGTAACTCAATTAGCTCTCGGAATTTTCATTTGAGTCGCTCAATTGCAAAATACCACCCGCCGCATAACTGTATTACGGTTTCAATAACGAGATTAATAATACGCATTCAATATTGGTTTATAGTTACCGAAGTATAAAATAAGATTGACGTGCGTATAGGCATTAGCCGCGATCGAGAAATATTGTACGAATATTTGGGAGAGCCCGATGTTGGGGAGTTTGCCGTGAGACCGACGAGGAATGGAGGAAGATTGATTAACATTTGTACGTAGTGTAGGAAATATAATATTTCATAGAATACACTGATAGGGTAACGTGTTCTATTGAGTGAGTCGGTGAGGCGCGCGCATTGCGCGTGCGCCACAATTTTCGCGCACTAACGGAGTAAGGCGCGCGGCAAGTCGCTCTGTGCGGTGCGGATCAGTGTCGTTTTAACGCCGGTTCGGGATAGTCTCATTTGTGTCGTTCGTTCCTCCAACTGTGTCACGCTCCTGAACATTGTTGTCTGCTGTGGTTCTTCCCGGTAAGTCTAGCTTTATTCTCTTACGATTAACCCCATTTTCAGCAGATCATGCTGAACTGTACGACGAACCTTCGGCATTTTTGACGAAGCTGAGTACGCTTGTAACTTTATATTGTACTTCAACATTATAATGAGGTTCTATTATATTTTGAGAACCTGCTAACTTTTAAAAGGAGAATCTCTAAAGTATTGACGAAAAGTTTGAATCGCGCAATTCGAAAATCTTAATTAGTAAGTTTGATTATTAGGTGGTGGGGAAAAATGCCTTGAGAGCGAGAGAATCCGCACCGCGTTTTAGTAGTGTGTAGTGTGCCAATCTTCCAATATCGAAGTTACGTCTTCCATTCTTCGTAACTGGAAGCTAAAGCTTCCCCTTAGCTTTGGCGCAAGGGTAGGTTCCCGATCGACTTACTTTATTGTCATCGCTAATTGACAAAGTTCGTGTGCCGAGTACTAACCTCATGATCCGCCGTACCTTCATGAAAGTGCCAGCTGCGATTGCGATCACAAGCATAGGTTAATAGTACGTCGTAGTTTTAGTCGAATTTAACACAAACGAACCATTTCATCATGGATGAGAAAGGAAGCTCTTAAACTAAAAGCATTAAATTGGTAAAATTAAGAAAATCTATACTCCATACGTGACTTATAAAAGAAATGCAACATTGCCTCGAGATAAAAAAAGGATCTTTATAATCTTCGATTCCATTTATACATCCCTATAATTAAACCAAACACATTAAAACTACCCTAGACTATAAGTTCTACTTACGGTGAAAGCTTTTAGCCGAAGAGCAGCTCAACCGGCGGTGAGTTTTTTTTTTAAAATTAAGGATTAACAATCACCTGAAAAACTGAAACTTGCTTGGCCAGGAAAGTGGATTTGACTTTTAAAAAAACGTCCGCTTTAATGAATTCGCAACTCCGAGCTCCAAAAGAACAAGTGTTCTATTCCCACGGCACAAGTCCCACGGGCTTGTGAATACGCAGAATAGATTTCTGCGACAATGTGACAATTATACTGGAATTGCGCCATTCCGCAGTTTACTCGTCGCTTTATTCAAACCGAATTACTTTCGATGCAATAATAGCCGCGAGCGCTCGAGGTTACGAGCATACGTGATTTATTAAGGTATATCGCAGCCGGCTTTGAACTGGTCTCACCTGCCGAGGGTGTCTTCCGGGGCTGTTACCGCGGCAGGAGATAAATCCTATATATACCGCCTCATAAACTGGGACTTTATTCTTTTCCTCTCGGTCCCCGGCGATATTAGACGTCGAGACCACGGGAGAACCACAAACGAGCGGTCCAAAGTTGGCGAAAAAATATCCTCCTCAAAGTACACTTGCAGAAAGTAGTACTACTATGGATAAAGTCTTGTATACAGTTTTTCCCGATCGCATATATGTGCGAGTGTCGAGAGAGTTTAAAAGTAAAACCGAGCCTCGACAGCGATAGTGATTTTAGAATAAAGGAGAATTGCCGTGGGGTAAGCCGGGACTCCTAGGGGGTAGAGAACTCGAAGATCAGTATAGTAGAACAGTGGGAGAATGCATTGTCCCATCGACCCGGGATCACAAACCAAACCCGACAGCAATTTAACGCCGCCTCCCGCAGCACGGGGGCTTTGGAGTCGGTCGTAAAGCGAAGCAAATGTGCCGATGCCCGATCGATTTTCTTCGATTCGAACTCGATTCCCCGAGATTCGGAGCTCATAATAGGAAAGAGAGGCGGATCGGCTGCGACGGGCGGCGTATTTAAACGGATTAGAGCGGACCTCGAAGCATCCACTTTCTTGACCCTCGTCGCCTCGGCGAGAAAGAGTGCGCGTGAAATCAGGAAGCAGAGCCAGGGTCTGAGAGAGGGAGGCTGGAGGAGTAACCGAGTTTTAAGGCTGATTTCAGCCCCCATTTATTGCGTCTTACCAACGCGCCCTTATTGACTTAGAGGAGCGGGCTTTTTCTAACTGGATTCGAGACGCCCACCGAGATTCATCTCGCGAGTTATCAGTTGTCAGTGGGCCTTCGGCGACCGAGAGAAATTCGATTATCGTTGCGGTGGACGCGCTCACTTCGGGATGACGCACGATAACGGTTCGCCTGCACACACCCCCATTGGACAAAGGTCACCGCAAAGATACAATTTCAATGTGGCCAACCCCTTGAGATTGACGTGCGGTCCCCGCTGCCCCGGGAACTATGCAATTGACCACTTGATCCGGTTGCGCTCTATTCTTCCGTGTGTTTGTTAGTCCGATGTCTGACGTTTGCCGGGATGACAAGTGCATATGCTTTATCCGATCCGAGCGCAGGATACGTATCTGTCAATGGAAAGATTGGCTTCTGGAGTTGGGATAAGATTGCTACTCTGCGATGCAGGGATGTATGCGGAGGAGCGGCTGAATCGACAGTGGGGCAGGAAATGGCAATTCGGAAATCTGAGGGATTCACTTTCGCTTCGATTATAGTCGCGATCGAGTATGTAATTATTAAAGTAGGAGATTAAGTTGTCGTTTTAGTGGTTAGATTATTCACTTGATTTTGCGGGATTTTCTCCCTTATGACTATGATTTGAGTTTGAATTCACCGGCAGGCGAGAGTTGTCAGTTTTTGAGTAAAATAGTCGATGAAGAATGTGTGATTATTGTACCAGTGGGGGACGTTTTGCTCGCCGAGAAACTACATGTTTTACGGTCAAGGGGCAATCGCGCTCGCAAGAGAATGAAAAACCCTTGTACTGCGCGAGAGTTTCGGCGGATTTTTGCACGATTTTCTGTTCCCGTTGATTTCGGCATTCGAAGCAGCGAGTGGTTTTCCGCGATTTTTCATTACTCGGAATTGAAACGTGAGCTTTGAAGTTGCGCCCGCCGATAGTACTGGCACTTGAATAAATCTTCCCCTCGTGTTTCCGATCTGTCCAATACATATTTTCTTTCTTTCCATTTTCGCGCAATGTCCTACCGCCGCTATTTCAATCATCTTTGATTACTATTTCTTGCCCCTTCACTTTACTTCCCCCGCTGGGAGGAGTATTTACGAGTATTGTTCGAAAGCTCGTAACCTGTTTCGAAGGGAGCGATGCCGAAATCTGTCGAAACTAACATTGCCAAGCCTCGAAACTAATACAAAGCGTGAACCATTCCAAGAGGATAAACACTCGGAGAGCTTCTCTTCAGTTCAATCGGAATACCACGGGTTAAATGTTAACCTATATCGCGATTCTACTTTTGAATGCATAGCATACGTATAGTCTCCAAATTCTAACGCTAATGCCAGCGGAATTCCAACGTGCTCAAAACTTTCGAAATCTCAAATTTGCTTGACGGTCAAAACTAGAATTCGATTTACGGTGGATATGAAGTGGCCGTTTCTATTGGGGCCATATTTCCTAATGCCGGTTGGACCTCTACACTGACTATGAAGATCACCGAGCATGAGCTGTGGTCGAAGTAGGAGCTTGAGCTTTAGTTTGATTTTTTGCTTGGTGCGAAACAATAACCCTAAGGGTCAGTTTGCCCTTTAATGTAGAGTGCCATTACGTCTGGGTCGGCTAATGGCATGTTGGCACATTCCCCCCGTCTTGATATAAATGTATGTACAGGGTGGGTCACTTGCTTTTGAATCGCTAATGATGGATAGGCTGTTGAAAATGTTATAATTCTACGGTGTCGAGTCATTTTAATATAAAGGAGTCTCCACCGGCTCTTTTCCACGCACTGAAACTTATTTATAATATCAAATTGTACCAATAATGCAAATAATTGGAACTCGACTGTGAAGGGGCTGATTAAACGGTAAGTGATTCACCCTGTACAAGTAGTTTCGAATACAAGCGAAAGACATAAAGATAGCTTGGAGAAATGGAAGCTTCCCCCGAGGACGCAGAAAAAGATAGATATTTATCAGGGGTGTGAAAAGAAACGATTTAAGTAGCCGACATTACGGCCGCTCATAAATCCCGGTGTCATCATATTGGAGGGTGACTGTCGTGCGAGTAGGTGAAAGTTGGCCACTCGCCTTTTTACGAATCCGTCATCCGTGTATCGTGGCGAGAAGTCCCTATCGGCCGGGAATGATCGCCTTAAAAACTAGGCCAAGGAAAACCCGAGTGATTCTAAAGGCAGGAAGGGCGAATCACTCTTCGGGGTCAGCTCCCGGCCATCGCGCCTCTTCGGGATTCGGGCGAGGAAAGTGTCAGTGGCTTAATGAGCCGCTGGCCCAATGATACATTTCGGGGATTACGCGTTTCGAGGGGGTCTTTGAGCCCCATTACCGACGGAATATACATTTAACCGGAACGAGAGCCCGAGGAGGGACGAGTGCTCCGTGACAAGCCTGCAAATTACTCGGCGAGATTACAATGCCCGGGATAAGCACTTTCACGCTGCCACGCAATTAAAACTATTTCCACGCCAGCATTTCCTTTGCTATGCGAAATCGCTCCCACCCTTTCGAGTTGTATGTCAGGCGATGATCTCGCGGTCGAAGGGCGGATTTCGGGGAGGTTTGCTATCTATTCCTGGAGACGCGCCTCGTTTCCGACTTCCCCGAGCCACGAACAGAGCCGGAATCGTTTGACTAACAAGGAAAAAGTGCAGCCAGGATCATCAAGTCCCTCGCCCACAATCTCGCGTCGGCTCGCCGAGTTCAGGTGTTCCGGAAACTTTTCAACCCGCACGAGAATATTCCCCACGTGCGCTCCGGATTCCTCTTTAGCGAGTGTGTATAGTTTGACATTATTCACATCTACCATTAGCCATCCACGAAAGATCGTGATTTTCTCGAGGGATCGTTATTCCCCAGGTAGCTTCCGCGGGAGTCTTTGAAGTCGAACTTACGCTTTCTCTGCACGGCGGCCAAGTTCTACGAGGAGGGCAGACTTTCCGTCTGGTGGACCATTTTCCACTCAAAAGATAGAAGGAAATCTGCTATTATCTACTAGCATCGAACACTGAAACAAATTCATAGAAAGTTTCTTATCCTCGCATTGAGAAGCTCGTTGAAAAGCTTTATTGACGGAAACCGCCCCCCCCCCCCCCTCCCCCTCTTTCTCTCATTTCTCCACGCAGCTTGTATAAAATGTTCTAGAGCAATTCGCCCCCGGAGTACAAGTATCGAGTGGCCGAGGCACCGCCGAGCGAGTAAAAAGTTTGCCGAAATCAAACAGTTTAAACTAAACGCAATAATGTACTCCCGTAACGCAATCTAGCCTGCTTCGCGGAACTTTAATTACTGCTTTTAGTGGGAATTCCGCAGCTAACTGTGGATGTACACGTGTGGTGTGTTGGTATATCGCAAGCGACCGGAAACTGACTGGCCGCTCCTTTCCCTCTCTCTCTCGGTCCCTCTTCCTGTGCGGTACTCGTGTCAGTTGGTCCTTTGAGGATCAGTTGTCAGCGGGGCGCGCACTGGTTTTGCAATCGCGTTTTGTGATCTGCGATGCTGACGCGCGAGCCTCCACTGCATTCCTAATGTCTATATTTACAGCGCGACGGGAAACCTGTAAATCCCCGTTCCCTTTGTTTCACTCCTTCTTCTGCCTTGCAATTTCGCCATCGCCACAGAGTGAATTCCTTACGGGAATGCGCAAAATTGCAGCGGGTCAGAGTTAAATTCTCAATGGTTAGATGTACGAAATTCAGTACCGCACTAAGTAAGAAAAAGTAACAAGTAGCAAGATATAGTAAATATAATAAATATATAATAATAAAATAATAAATATAATAAATACATAATAATAAAATAGTAAATATAATTATAAATATAATATACACTGAATTTTGAACTTTGACTATGATCTACATTGTGACGACAACGTTTCACTATCCATCTAAAAGCGTACGTTTAATTCCACACGTATCGTTGGTACACGTGTCAACCCCTCTCGATCGTTGGTTTTTGAGAATAGCGAAAATTGCGCGCAACAAGAGCGGATAGCAGGACTTAATCTCCCCGATATTATTCCACGCGAGAGAACAATGAAAAGAGGGCTGCATAGAGCGCGAAGTTTACCGAGGGAATAATGCATGGGAAGAGGGGTGGGAGAGGGTGTGGGACAACATGTCGCACGAACTTGTTGCATTTGCATCGGCAGCTCCCTGGGCCGCGCGCGCGACCGAGAGAGAAAGTCGCAAGTTTGGATATAGCGAGGATGACACTACACTCGGGTGGAAAGGGCTCGGGGATAAATTTCCCGTAATCCGAGCGGTCATCTGTGTGAATGGTTACGGGCGAGGATCGGCGATGGCTGCCGAGAGCAGAAACGATCGAGAAGTCAGCCGCATTGCCAGGAGCAATTTGATCAAGGGTGGCGGCCGATGGGCGAGAGCGAGGGCGCGCCCGACGAAGAGCGAAGACAGGGGGATGAAGGAGAGCGTGATTTTGGTCGGGTAGGACGCTTACGAGGGAGAGTGCAATATCTCGGCCAGCTGCAGATCCTTGCTCTAAGAAAGGAGCGCGTCCCGAGGAAAACGCTTGAGAGCTCCTTCACCCTTCACAGGGCTCTACGCCCGCTCTCCCCACCCTTAAAGCACCGACCGCGATAAACCTAGGGGGATTAAGCCTGGTGCTCCGCAGCCTGATCGAAAAAAGATCTCGCTTGTCCTGCCAGACACGAACCAGCGCCCCGTGGATTTGGGACGAGCGCGTGCTCGTGATTCCAGCATTACACTGATTGGCGCACGCGATCCGGGTTAATTGAAACATAACGAGCTCTGCCGCTCTCTTATTGATATCCGCCACCCGTCGGGGCCCATCTTCCATCCTAAACTTATCTTTTCACTGATATTATTAGGTGTCGCGCGAGATTTTCGGGGAGAACTCGAATCTTTATTTATTTCCTTACGGAAATATGCGTGTCATGAAATAAAATGAAATTAGGGAGAACGCAGTAAAGTTTCAATTTTATTAGACGTTTACTGAGTATTCAAACTTTTGCAATGATTTAGTAATACGAACATTTTCAGCACACAGGCGTATTGAGTTCCAAGAAAATAATGCTAATAAAGATATTCTCAAAGTATGTAGCGAAACTGTTAAATGTCTGCTGGTTCGCCGGAACACTCGCAGCATCCGAATGGAATGGTTGCTGCTCGCTCGAAATTTTAATGACATTCCTGAGCAAGTTGGCGACGCGGCCTGTTTGAAGCTTGAAGTCAGTGTGTTAAGGGTGCGGGCGGCGAAATTGGATTCCGACAAAGTGAAACACCGTTCAAGACGGCTGGCAACTCTTCCGCCCTGAATGACGACCTTCGATCACACTCGGTTAAACTTGCTTCGCTTGCAAATAACACCAGTCGCGTGAGTGTTGCGCGCAAGTGCGAGTGTTCTCGTATTATTACTTTCAACGTATCTCGAATTATAAATCGCCGGACGAGAGTGGTCGATGATTAAGTCGCTATCTACTGCGAACTATCGGAGTCGATCGACGAGGCGGGTGGAGGCTTTCGAGTTTGAGGGATCGATAATCGTCAAAAGTTCGAACTTGCTCTAACGCACGCTTGCTCGTGAAGATGTTGCATAAGGATATCCGGTATCATCGACTCCGTGGCAGCTGCAGGCAAGCACAGTCAGGTGCATCGAGTGTTGCGAAACCCACCGGAGTTGAAATTCCTCATTCTCTCTTTCCCACACACACACACACACACACACACTCTCTCTCTGTCGTTGCGCCGCACAGAAATAAACTGCCGTCCTGCCAATATTGTATATATACGGAAAGCTCTCCGGCACGCTTGAGTTGTTAAGTGGCGCATCCATCGCGTTATTATCATATCACCTATTATAGCGGGAAGACAGGAATGGAGTTGCTCTCCGGACAGAGTCTCTCTCCGTCTCGTGCAGGGCTTTGAGTGCCGGCACGAACATCGCCTCAAGAAAGTAGGCGGCTTCGCTTTCTTTAAAGCTCTCTGCACGAGATCTTTGTCGAGAAACGCTTGCCACGTCTATTGGGCAAATTAACGCGCCACTGGCAGCTCATTAATTACTTGCTCCGCTCGTAGGAGTTTAGCGAAATTTCGATGGCAATGAGTGGACGATCCTCAGGACTCTTGCCGTAATTAAAAGTCTCGTGTATTTATTGATGTGAGAATTTCTTAGGGGACTTTATTGGAGTCACGTTCGTTTGTTATGTATAATCATTTGGTTGCTTTGTAATTTATCTTGTTTCGACGCTGTTGTCAAGTATGTGTTAGACCTTATTTAAAACAAAGTGGCAGGTTGTTATGTCTATTTATTGAGTTTTTTGAATTGATCATTTGCGTGACTGTGTGTTGTATAATTTTTAGGATTATTTGGGAACAAACATCTCATTTGCAAAGTGTGGTTTTCGAGCGGTGCAGCCAAACGATGACTGCGTCATTATTGTGAAATCGCGTCCTTAAAGAAAGACGCTAATCAAGAAAGCGTCGGCGGGAAAATAGAGAGAAATTTCTTGACCTTCGCGCGAATGAATAGCATCGTTAAACCAGAAAAAGAGGCGCCATTGTGCGGTGGCCTGGCGGGGTGGCGGCCGAAGCAGAAATTTACCTTCGCCCCCACTGAATCACGGCGAATTAAAGTTATTAAAGCAAAGCACGGCGAATAAAGATAAATGATTATGCTATATATATTTGCGAAATTGGCCAGGAGTGGCGGGCGGAGAAATTGCGGGCCGATTATGAGAAATTGAATGGCAGGAAGATTTAATGTCTAATTTCGCGGCATTCCTTATAGTATTTCTTCACGTGGCGGCGAAAGCTTGCCGCTCAATTTAAATGTGCGCTTTTCCCTCTAACAACGGCCTGGTTCCTTGAAATATTGTTTCGCTGCATAAAGGAGTCCGCATGCGGACGCGGACTCCTGTAAAACTTTTTGCGGGTCACTTATACATACAATGCACTCGCCTTAATCAGCCCTCGCCCTAGGAACTAGTGAATAATTCTGCATAGATTTTGCCTCTCGTCCTTTTCATTGATACCGCGAGATCCGCCGGAATAGAATTAATATAATATTTTTAATATCATCGAGGTGATTGCAGTGAAACTGGCGCACAATTTTATGACGAGTATGAACCATACTTTCGAGCTTCTCGTATGTGATAAAATGAACGAGAACACAGAGACTCGTGGGAATACAAGAAAACGCGCGCACATTTCCAAAGTGTCTTTTTGTCAAGCCGCCGGGTTTTTGCGCGGCGAGAGCGCAATCTTTGTAAAGCAATTCCTGTTTAACAGGATTGGGAAGCAGCCTTTCCGTCAGACACAGACCCCTCGCGCGCATAGAAAAAGCTCTTTTGACTGTCCTTGCCATTTTCTAAACGCTGCTTTGCCAGTAGAATAAGCCACGCACGACGCGAAAAGTCCTGTCCCTTTATTATGTGTGGAAAACTCTCTGTAGCAGCGGCTTAATTATCGCGTCTGCGAACTCGTACAATTGCGCGCAAGTTGCATAGAAATGTGTTAAATGCATATTGAAGGAATTACGCTGCCGAAACTCTCGCAATATGAAACTACATTATGTCCGGCGAACGGCAATAATGTAAACGATTGTTGCGAGGGAAGGACAATAGGCGCGATTCGTGGCAGTGACAGTTTTCGAGTCTGGGTGCTCCTGTTTCGACAGTAAATTCAAAAAGCAGCTTGATCAAACTGGAATAATGACCTGTCGCCGGGAACACTAGTCCGCGTGCGTATACACCTAGAAACAATGGCTCATATACCACTTTTCCAAGTACTACCAGTCTCGAGCGGTCCTCTCGACGCTGTTTTGTGCCAAGTTCACGCCAATCTGGGCCATTGAAATTCTATATTGCTGCTCCATTATCCGAGCTGCTACCTGCTACTACCATCTTAAAGCCTGGCATAATTGCACCCTCGAACATCTGGCGAGCGGCGCGTTTCTCGTGAACGTATCAATTCACTTCGCCCACACCAGTCAGTACTTAATAGCACTTTCTTAGCGGGCAGAAATTCACTTTCAAGTGTGATGCAGTTGATTTTTGGTGTAAATACCAAAATAAATAGTAGGAAGGTTTGTAGCTTTTGATCTTCTTAAATTTGTTTAGTTTACACTGCCGTGCGATCCCTGTTGTCTGCCTGTGGCAAATAATGTCATCATTATAGACAACTTATATCATTTATTAGTTAATTCATTCAATTAAAAATTCGTGAACCATTCTTGTGTTTCATATACAATTTACAGAATTGCTAGGATTCCGTAGTTTATCACAGACTTTCCGTGATAAAAAGAAATTCATCCTTCAGAGCTCTCGTCGTACTGACTCACTCAGTCTACCTTTACATGTCTTTACCCTAAAGATAAATTAACACTTGTAGAAGCCTAAGGGTCGCCGGCGAGGAAAGATCTTATTTAGGGATAGGTAAAATGATGTTCCTTTGCTCGAGGCAAAACTAGGACCACTCGTATCGCAGTCATCAATCATGTGTTTCGAGTTTTTCATCTCGTTCTTATCTCACCCGCTGTTACTCGTCGGCGTTGGGCTCGGAAATTTACACGAGTAATACTCGACATAACATCGAAATGGTGTTTCTGACCTCTCGGAATATTACGGTAGCTTTACCTTTCGTCTGGCGGCCGGTTGAAATACTGTCTCAAAAGCGAGTCTGCGGTTTCTCGTTTACGCAACTGTTACAACATTTCCCGGGCTTTTCAAGGAATGAGATCTTTCTGTAATGAGGGAATGCTCTCTGAAAATTACCAGTGCACTCCCGCCTTCTTATGCCAGGGTGATCGATCTTCGTTATCCGATTGGCTACCGAGGAAATCCGATTAGAAAATCCAGCTTTCCCTCGAGATTTACGTGATGTGTGCTTTGTAAATAACAGCCAGGACGAATGTAGCTGGTAAGAGGATCGAGGCAATTTTTTATTTGTTCGAAAGGTGTGAAACTATTCTATGTAACTATTGAGACATTTTTCCGATCCCTTTTTCTTATTATGGGAATTGTTTGGATCACATGGATTTGTTTCTAGTTATAAATTTCATCCAATGAATGTACTGGTGACAAGAATTTTATATACAATGAATTGAAGATGGGATCCCCCCGTTTCAATTTTCAGCCATTTACCCTTCGTATTCTGGAACGGTGTCTCGGTTACAGGAATCTGCGAGGCTTCGATTTTCCTACAGGGACCCGGGGTTCGGTGGGATCGCCTTTCTCCTGGAATGGAAAACGTCAGAAACAGAGCGAGAGGGGGAGAGAGACCGCGCATATGTTGAATAATACAATCTACTTTTATACCCTGAGACGAGGCTCCACGAGTTCTCAAGAAAAGTACAATCTCCTTGATCTCTTTAACACTTTGAAATACATCCTGGTGGTAGAATATTTTCATTGCACCCACAAAGTAAATCCCAGTTAATTCCAAGCCTCGCTCACACTCCGCGGAGTTGTCTCGAAATAAAGTGAGCAAAAAGGATTTTGGGAAAAATATTAAACGGCCATACCTGGCCGGTTTGCTCGGCGAAGTGTTAAGAATCTGGTTACGAATTTGAGGTCGGTCTTATTAGCGGCGATTTCCCTTCGGAGAATCTTGAGGAATACTTTCGTAGCCAGGTCGTTTCCGCCTTTTCCCGGTGGCTTCCCTCGCGCCGGGGTAGTCGGATATGAAAATGGTCGTTTGAGAAAGACACTATCCCCGTGATGCTGCGAGCGGCAGGGTCCTCCACTTGAAAAACCGCCCTGCTTTGCACCCCCAGTTTCCCCCGGTCGCTCTCCCGGCTTGGAGCAATTTAGCCGCAGGAGAATCGGCCTTGGCGATCCTGTCCTCTCGCCGGGAGAATCCTCCGGGCTGTGCGAGCCGAGGGTTCCTTCCAGGGCCGGAAATCGCTCGACACGCTTCCCAGGCTTATCTGTCTCGCCCCCTTAAAACGCTTGTAATCTCAACCCTCTCGGCTCTCGTCTTTTCACGCGCGCACCAGCGCGCATGTTTGTCCGGCGAATATTCAGGAATTCAGTGGAATTCACTCTTTGCGCCGAGCAAATGTATACACTGCCGAGAGTACGAGTGCCTCTCCACTTGCTCCCCGGCATATTTACCGGCGCTAGTTCCCGGCTAATTAGTAATATAACACGGCGATCCTAGCCAGATCGACGGCTAATGAGGAACAATTTACTACGAGTAAATGGAAACTAGGGAGATCGCCGCCTGAGAGGAGGAACGGAGGCCTGGAATCGAGGGGAGCTGATCTTAATTCGCCTTGAGGAGGAATCGATTCGTTTGAGAAATTAACCCTTCCCTCGAGCCTCCCCTCGCCCGCCGGCGAGCATATTTTCCTTAATTAAAGATCCAAAGTAGAACGCATCCCTTGTTCGACCACTGTGTACACGTTCACCCTCTAAACAGGGGGGAAATCGCAAACTTTAATCCTAAAAGGCTCGCCAGCATTAATCAAGAATATTGCAACGAATACCATAATCCATGTTCCATATAATCAGAGTAATTATTAACCCACATATTGTCGAGCGGCGCCGGGAAATGGTTGGTTCGCGGCTCCGAAGTGTCGAGAAATTATGCAACGTTCCCACCCCACATGTAAAGTCATTAATTATTGCGGCCACTTCCAGCGGGATCAGCCGCAACACGGCCAGCAAGTGCGGCGCTACTGAAATAGAGCAGAAGCGGATGCATTTTTATGCGAGGCGCGATAAGTTTCTGAGAATAAGCCGGGAAAATCCGATCGCGAGCCGTACGCGCTATATTCGCGTGCCATGCGCCGCCGCTGAAAAACGCACCCTTCGTGCGCGCTATATGTAGTATGCACGAATACCCGGCGACGAGTGCATGCAACTTTTGCATCCGTTATTCACCGGTGCCCGAGTCGTTTATTAGTCGCGATCTGAATTGCATTGACCCTATTTACCCTCACAACCCCCCACCCCCCGCCCCCTAGGGCTAATCTATTCAAATCACTGTATTTAAAGTCAAATATCGATGTGTCCGCCCTGGCTTTTCGCGGAGCCTAAGGGAAAGGCTCGCCTTTCCAGATGTGCATTTGCAAATTGCACTGTAAATTTGTTATTGCATTTGAATTTATGCATCAGCGGCGCGCCCTCGCATCACGTCGGACGTGCGCCACCGCACGCGCGTGGCTCGGCGACGTGAACGTAAACAGCGGGCGCAAGTGGAATGCGGACAGAGATACATGCGAGGTAACAAGGAGTCTGCCTCACTCCCATAAGGTCCTCTATGAATATTGCATCCTTTACACGTGGCAACTCGCATAGAAATACACGGGCTCCTCTGCTCCGCTGATATTTCTCGGTAATTTTCTGTAGGTATCTCTCGCATGCCATCGCCGTGTACTCGTCCCGCTATCTCCTAGTATTTGGTGCGCTGGATCCCATGCATTGCGGCTTTGCAAGACAAACAAAGGATATCCGGTGATGCGCAGTTTGGATTAAAAAATAAAGATTTGAGTTGTTGGAGAATATTTGCCGTTTTCTTTTGCGCGGAGATTTCGCTGGCGGCAAGGATTTGATTTCGATGGCGAACGCATATTTTCAATATGTACTAGTTAAATGGTATTGTGATCAGTGGGTCAGATTTGCTCGATGCGAACGCAAGTGCATCAATACATATAGTATACGGTAATTATTTGTTCGGCAACCGCCTATTACACAGATGCTCGCCCTTCGCAAATTCGTCCTTGTTCCATTGTTCCATGTGATCGGGCGACTATTTGCTCCGTCTGTCACAGTCACACGTGCCTCGTGTGCATTCTCTGCATTGCCAATGGCTCGTTTTTCTCTTGATCGCTCGCCAAACAGTAGAATGGAATGCTTGCGTGCGCTTTTATTAAACTAATCCTACACGAATTTGAATAAGACTATGACTAAAAAAAGTGAAATAATGATGTCTAATTTTCTCATGTTTATGAGATTGTCTTTGTTGTTGGAATAAGGTTCGATGACTGTGAACTGGATTTTCTGCATATCGTCTTATATAAAATTAGTTCAGTCGAAACAAGGTTACTATAAATGAGATTGAAACATTCAATATTCTATTAGTTTAATAAACGATTTATATCGCGTGAGCATCGCAAAGCCTAAGATTCCCTAGACGACCAGCTTAATTGCGGATCGGCTGACCTAGAGATAAGTGAAATCCGGGCAGGCTCGATAAAACATGGGAGACAGTAAGTCAGGAGTGGCATTTCCGACGGCGAAGCCAGTGCCGCCGGACATTGCTGGTTTGACGTAACGAAGGGCTCGCATATCGGGGCCAGCAATGTGCCGCGCACACACTGTCATACAGGGCTGGAGCTCATAAAGAACAATGCTCGTGGCTCTCGAGCGCGCGGAACAGGCAACATTTTCCCTACACTAACGACGAGCCTCTCGCGGTCGCCTTAGCCTGCACGTCGCTGAAATAGATTGCTTTTAGTGGATTGCCGCCCGTTAAATTATGATCCTGCAGTGGTGGCCTTCTCTTTCTTCTCTTGTTAGTCCCATTTCGTCGGTGCCAACTCCCATTTGTCTTGCTCATTTTCGCCGGCTCACTCTCACGTTCTCGTTACACTGGCTCCATTCACCGGAGCAGTCAGCAAACCATCGCGCCCCGACGATTACATGAAAAATGCATTATTCCCCACCACCCAATCCTTCCATCAGTCCGACCAATACACGCGAACCTGATGCATTAAATTGATACATAGTTTACTTTGCTTTCGATCAGGTTTCAATTAACCGTTGGAAAAGCGACGCTCGGGAACTAGAATTGTGTCGAGGTTTTACCTTGGTTAATTCGGCAATTGAAAACAACGGGAACAACAGTGCCAGAGAAAACAATTAATGGGTTCTGTGGGTCGCGGGCCGAAGGGCCGTGGAATTCTCAGTAGATGATTGGCGGGGAAAGGAAATATCGGGGCTGAAGGCGAAACAAAAAGCGCGTGGCCCTTCGGGCCCAGAAATATGCCTATTGTATGTATGAAATCAAAAGGAGCGTGGCCTTTGAAAAACTTTATTTAAACACAAAAGTGTCTGTCCAAATGGAGTTTCGTGAACTTTGGATAGAATCGTCATTCTGTGCAGAGTAGAAAGTGACGACACTGTAAGGAAAGGAATGTAAAGGAGAACGATAACTCAGGAAAACAGAACATTCATAAATGAATCCTTTGAACCGTAACTTTTTCAGAAATTATGGTGAGAAGTTTTGCTTTGATGGAAAACCACTGTAGTTGAGGAAAAATCTTCCCGACTGACTCAGGCTACTACTAATTGCCAGTGATTGGGCGAAATTATACATGCTAAACAAACGTAATTGTTTAACTTGCGTAGTACTAATCAGGGAAAGTAGGCGAGCCAGTGGTGCCACTTATCCTAGGGTATTTAGTGTCAGGCGTGACTCTTCCCCCAGGCCTCCCAGTAGAATGTAGTTTAGCGCGATTCACTTCACCTCATGCATGATGCATGAACACGACCGAATTGGAATATCCTCCTTGTTTCGCCCGGGATAAATGAAGCCGTAACATGTTCTACGCATTCGTGTGCTGCGAGGCGACGAAAGCCTATCGGGGAGGACGTAACACCCGCTCTTATTATCATATTATTAAAAAACACCAAGTGTTTGTGCGTGTTGGGGCGAATCTTACAATCTTCGTACTTTTAATGCTGTTTGTTAAAGGAACGTTTGTAATTAACTATGCGTTCTTCAAGTTTCAACTTCGATACCAATTACGAGGAATAGAAATATAGATGTTAATTTGATGCAAAGCAATTTAACGATCTGCAATTGGAAGATACGAAATCTGAGAAATGTACGTAGAGAAATTCCTCTGAATTTCATCTTTGAAAAACATCAAACGGGAGTCGCAGTACGCCGTGATTTTGAGGCAAAATCGAATGTCGCTCTCCTCACGATTTACACTCTGCAAACATACATACATATATTCCCCACGCATGTGTGTGGCTGTTCGATCAACCTTTCCAAGTAGAAGCAGACCTCCGCCCCTTTCTGCCAGGCACACGTTTATATCCGTGCGGGTAATTTTCGCGCGCGCGGTGTGCTGTGTCGAGATTTTCACCAATGAGGCGCGTCTCCTCGGTTGCGGTGCTGAAGTATCGGGAAAAATAGCAAAGTTTAATCTCGGCGCTCGGGAAGAACCCGGTGCCTCCACTTTCTTTAATAAATACATTCTTTTTTCTCGTACACGTCAGGTATAAATTGGCACAGTCTCCGCGCAGAAAGAGTCGTGGCATTCGATTTTGTGGCCGATTGAGCGGGGCTTGATGCACCAATAATTATAACTTCACGCAAGATTGATTGACTTTGGAGGAGGTCTGCAGCGCTGCTACCGGCGGTGCTCCAAGTAAAGTTCGAGGGTGATAAATTGTTTTGACCAACCAAGTTCGCCCGATACAAATGGGTATGTGCGGATTTTGCAGGATCGAGTGTCGAAAGTCTTCGCTAACTAATGGCAATACTCATTAATAGACATTAATCAACAGCACATAGTAAAGGTGTTCGATCATATATAGGTGTCTGAGGAGAAACTCGTCCTTGGTTGATATTGTTTCCACGGTAATATCGGAAATGGAGTATGCAGGGGAAGGAGGAAAGCTCTGCCCCTTTGAATTGGTTTTTCTTTCAATTTCCGCCTACAGTCACAAGAATAGAATGCCATTAAGTAGAATAAGAAACTTAATTCCATGATTAGCATGATGTATTCACCATTTGAGGGGGTGTTATCCTGATTTAAAAGTCAAAATGTCAAAGTATTATATTATCGGACCACGTGAGAAGATTTAATAATTGTAGTATGAAAAGCTAAACCCTGTGAAAGGTCGTGCTTGCTTGGTGAATGTGACCAAAACCAAAGGAAGGTTTTATTATTTAAAACCTCTCTCGGATCACTGTTAGAGTTACAACGGGAAAGTGCTTAAAACAAAAGTGGTATGGCTACGGGGTTGTCATGAAAAATTCAATCGGACACACATACATACTTAAATGGAATTCTCAAACATCAAACAAAGCCAGTGGGAGTGGTGAGTTGACCGTTCGAAGGTCGGAAGGGATTTTTGTTTGAACAAGTGTCCGAGCTTATAGAAGTCCACCTGAGAGAGTAAAACTGTGACAATTCGTGCTCGCCGGGTTGGTGCTTGTTACATTTTCCTCAGACCATCGCCATCGATGCCAGCGAATAAAATGAATACCAGATATTTGCCACTCGATTTCATGTCAGGCGAAATTGAGCCAATTTTGCTGATCCATTTTCAATTTAATTCCGTTCTCAGGACCAAGCCAAACAATCGAACAAGTCTAACATGTTAGGAAACTTTCTCCCACTTGCCGCACCCTTTTAATTTCTGCTACTAGAAAATTCTAAGTCCACCTACTCCCATTAGAAGTACGTTAATTAAATTGCCTCGACTCGAAACTGCGGTTGATCGAAGAAAAAGTTTCTCCAGCTAACACGACGCAAAGTTGCAGCTGGCTAATCAGTAGGTCCTCAACCAATATTTTTAATTAATTGAGAAGCCGAGGCGCCAGGTGTTTTTTTCACGCGCATACCTATACGACGAATACCCAAAGTACACATTAACAAGCTCGTTATAGAAATATTTAATCACTGATGGTTCCCGATTTCGTTAAAACTCGTCAATGCATCACCGCACCAGTGTAAATAACCAAAAACTTGATAATTGGAACATTGGTGCTTAAAAACGATTCCTGGTCCAATATACCCTTTTAAAACAAAAGGGATATACGTCGTATTCGCAATCAGCCATACTGTCATGAAAATCCACGACGGTGGGAGGAGTGAATTTTAATTAAGCCTAAGTAGCCTTGACGTCGGAATGTATGTCCATGGTAACAAGCGAAGAGTGTAAGGAGATCAAGTGAAATATCCGTTTCTCATGCGGATGCGTTAGACTTTAGACTTTCGACGATGATAATAAGCCACCGTGTTCGCCATTCTCCGGCCGGCTTTCATCCCCGAGCCGGCTCTGTCGCATTTGCCTCCGAGCACACTATCACCCGCCACTTATTCGCCATCTGTTCCCTACCTAATTAAATCTACCTCGGAAGTCCTCGTAATTTGTGCTCGGCATTGGTGAGTACACGCTGAGTGAGAGAGAGAAAGAGGGGAGGGAAGGGTTGGCAGCATTGAGGAGCTCCAAGAAATTAATCCCCGTCGGCTTTCGGGCCGACTATCTAGTATGGCAAGTACCCGAAGGATTCCCATTGTGAGCAGCGCCGAAATGATCCCAATAAATTCCTCCCACGGATCCCTGCGGCCTTTACACCACCGTGGATCTATGCGCAAGCTCCCATTCAAAATTTCTCCTACCAAGTACAAACACCCCGCCTATGGTACACTGTACAGTAACTTAGAGCCACTAAGTTTCTTGATTCAGTCGTGCGAGAGTGCGCGATTGCGTGAATGATTTCGTGGGTCACTGTGTATCACTTGCCTTTTAATCATCCCCTTCACATTCGAGTTTCAATTATTCCCATTATCGGTACAGTTTGATATTATAAATAAATTCTCAGTACATGGAAAAGACTCAGTAAAGAGTCCTTTATATTAAAAATACTAAAAGCAACCGTATAATTATAACATTTCCAACGTGAAAAGTGTATCACCCTGTACATACAATAGACAAACACTTAAACACGTGACCGCGTCTCCGAGGGTGAATGAAATTAATTGTCCAGTGTCTTTTTCGACGTTTCGTGAGTTATTTAACGGTTAACGATCAGCCTAACGTGCCTTGGCCCTCCCGTCGGTGAAAGATAACGCTCGTAACTCAAGCGTTCGCCAGGCATTTCTCCAGAGATATCAAAGCACATTAAGGTGACTAATGGCGACCGGTATCTAAGCCGGCACGCCAGAGGTATTAATATTCACGCAATTTCTCAGTCGAATAATCGAAACGATTGGCCGAGCGCGCGGCTCCGAGGAAGGAAAGCCAGCAGCCACGAACGGCGAAGGGTGCGTAAATTTCGGGGGAGAGAAAACCGGCGCGCGCGCGCGCGCTCGCATAATTTATGCAGCCGGCTTGAAAGAGGCGTGGAAGGAGAAATAATGCAGCGAAGAAAATTAGTTCCCGACCTCGTTATAAAGGGGGCGCGACCCGAAACGTTTCGGCATTCCGGCTGCTTTATAACTGTTTTATGAGTCTCGGAACCCCGGGAATTGGATGCCAGTCCTCTGCCTGTCGGAGAAGTAGCAGCGATTACGCGAGAGAGCGCTTGCGGATTCCACGGGAAGACTTGCCCGTTGGACTTTCGAGTCAGCAAAGCTCCCACTGTTGGCGGGAATCAAAATCAACGCTAAGTACGTGAGCAGATTCCCTTTTTACTATGGCTCGACAGACCTATCGCTTTAGGGAACCCACCGTGGAAGAAGTTGCCGTCTTCGTACTTCGTAGGCGCTCTTATAACTTGTACAATTCCGAGAACCAAATTGCGCAAGTTCGCGCCGACTTAAATTTGACTTCTCCCCTTTCGAATCATGCAGTAATCTGCATCGGCGCTAAAGTTATTTTTTCTCTTTATATATTTACTGCATTTTTTAAAGATTCTAGTATGTCATTTTGGGAATTTTTATCTACGTTTATCAATATTTTAGTTCTTTTAATATTAATGCGTGTTTTGTTGGCACAAAACTTTTTGCGTTAATCTTGAAATCACTATACAATTTTTAAAGTACTTTCTTGCAAGTGACGGTATTCCAGTGCGGCTTCAGCCCAGGACCTTTGAAGTGTCAATGTAATAATTTACTTTACATAAATTAGGGCCGAACGCCTTCCTTATGAGAATCGAAAATGAAGCCAGGGCGAAGGTTGGCCAGCCGTAATTTTCGCAGCTCCAGGAGTATATAAAAAGCAAAGTCTGCTGTCAGCAGGTGGAGGGGTGGGTAAGCCAGTGTGCGAGAGGAATCTTAATTAAGCCTCACGAAATTAGCAGATGGTACCTTGCCGCGAAGCAGCCCCGGTTACACCGGCGCGCACTCCGTACACACTGTTTAAGCGAAAGCGGGAGCCCCTGGGAACTGCGGCGGGACTAATCTCAACTGACCGCGTCTGCATAAACCGAGCCGGCAAAACCAGCATTCAAGGTGCACCAGTCGTGTTGGCCGAGGAAAAAGCTTGTTTTATTAGTCGGTAATTGCCGCGAACCACTGTGCAAAGTGGAGCCAAAATCCGGACAAATAAACAGTAACGGAGATGGTGCCGTTGAGTTCAATGATGAATATCACCGAGCAACTAATCGAACTGTACACAATACAACGGTACATCGTATCAGGACCCATTTTTATTGCGGGCTTAACGCACGAACTACGACTTGATAAACATTCCGAATGGTCTGTAATACTAAGAATATGTATTTGTTCGAATCTCGTAATTATGATTGATAATTATGAGTATTTTTTAAACAGGCATTCGGTAATTTCCACTTTTGAATTCTAGAGTAACCGGTGTTCCAATTTTTCAAATTTAAAAATTTCCCTGTCTCGTATTCTATCAGTTTTTGATCCTACAAAATGTGGAAGGTAAATATGGAGTTCCGGGAAATGTGAGTTTTGTGCCCGTTTAAGTCCCACGAAAACAGTCGCGTGCGCGCGAGAGGGTTGTGTCAAGTGTCGGCATTAATCAAGTGACCGGGTAATATTGACGATTCATTATTTCGTATCGTGTGCAATTGGGTGCCACGGAATTCCTGCATTGGGGTGGTGGAAACTGGCGAGCACACACGTGCGCGCGCGGCGTATTAGGTGGGAAGCGCAATTAGCATACATAAGGACGGCGACCAGGAGTGATACACAATATTGTTGACAGGCCATTACGTGCGCGGCAATAATTACATCTGGCAAGAGGGCTAGCTGTATTCGTCAAATTATTCACCATCACGTAATTTCACCGACGACGTGTTCCAATCGAGGGTCTTTCCTTTCCCACAGCATGCACACCGTACCCGGTACTTTATCATCTGATAATGCAAGTGAGTGATTTATTGCTAATCTCGGAAGTGATTTTTAAAATCTTACTCTTTAAACATGTCAACAATCCCGTGAGCCGATTACTCCGCACAACGCAACTATCTAATATAATAATCGACGAAGATCCTTTAACAATTTCTCGCTTACCTATTTAAAAGCGAGCAGCACTGCGGAAATTCTGCCCACACATTTTCATTATAATTAGGATTTCAGGTTAGAGTTTTAGAGGGCGCACTACATATCCTTATTAATGAGCTGTGTACAGTAACACATGAGTGATGCGGCCGAAACTGTGCACGCCTGCCCAGTTACCTCTTAACGCTCTATAAAGCAGAGCGAGAGAAGCCGCGAGGGGAAGGCGGGGTGGGTGGGGGGTGGAGGTAATGATGTTTATAAAAAGAGCACTGCAGCCGAGCGTTAAATTTGCCGGGCGGATTTGGCGGAGCATCGCTGCCCGGATGAAGTCGCCCGAGCGGAATGCCCGCAAGCAGAGACGCGCGAGCTTTTCCGATAGGCTTGGTGGGAGGTTGGGCCAAAGCTTGCGGGGATCTTTCGTTCGGACAGTGGCTCTCTCGTGGAGAGGGTTAAAAAAGAGAGGAGAGCGAGCGTCCAGTGAGGATCCACACTGACGAGCTCGAGTCACGCTCAGTAAAGCCGGCTCTCGACGTAGAAATAGATCGGCCGGCAGCACGTGTCGTGCCTTTGATCGTTTCACGCAAGAGCAGCTCTCTCTCTCTCCAGGCTGTACGGGTGTACACTAACCAACCCATACCCTGCGAGCCGCGCGAAACTCCACAGCGATCGACGTGCACCACTCTTATGGCGCACCGGCTCCACGTGTGAAAGCCTGTAGATCAAGCGGGGATGGTGTGATGGGCCTGTGGAACCCTGTGTTTGCCTATGTTTTCCGCGGCTGATATATAAATACATATACACATATGTAACGTCGGGACCGAAAAGTTTTCAGAGTCGGTGCCGGGCGAATTTTCAAAGAACTAATCAAGTGTGGACCCTACGGGGGAAAGCGATGCAGGATATGCGACGTCGCTTAAATTAAGTTTCCTGACGGAGCAACCTTTTTCATAGACTGCCGTGTGTATGTACAGGGTGATTCACTTGCCTTTTAATCATCCCCTTCACACTCGAGTTCCAATCACTTGCATTATTGATATAATTTGTTATTATAAATAAATCTTAATGCGTGGAAAAGACTCAGTAAAGACTCCTTTATATTAAAATACCTACACATCGTATAGTTATTACATTTTTCATGATCCATATCCATCATTAGCAATTCAAAACCAAACGAATCACTCTGTTCTGTACATGTATCGTATCACGTTGCATAAACCCGTCGGCGTGTTCCGGAAAATCTCCAGGATTCCTGAGAAACAGGAGATTTTAACGGCACCGTTTACCCTGGCTCGCGAGAACCGTGCGCCCCCTCTGCCACGTCGATCCTCCTAAACGCTTAATTTCATCCTCTGTAATCTTTGACGGAGTGTAAGCTATCTTTTCCTGGCTTCGCCAAGCCGCTAATCCCCCTGGGGCCGCGAATACCGTGGCTCGGAAGTTTCGGCAAGTTTGCGTGAGCTGCGAGCAAGTAGGCTCGATTAGCGAGGGAACTTTCGACGATCTCGGCTCAAGTGTATCTTGCATGGTGTAGGAAGTGGTGTGTCAGGAGCTTGCATGGTAGGCGTCTAGTACATTGGCTTAAAGTGCATCGTATCCAAGTAGAATTGGAAAACAATGCAAAATTTGAGAATTTCGTTTATGCAGACAACATTTGTTTCTTAAGACATACCGTGAATATTGAAATATTAGCAATAACTAGCACGTTACAGTAATAACCGTGAAGCTATGATTCTTGTGACACGGTTTGCGGTTCCCACTTTTGCACTTTTCGCAATTTGCTTTATTAAAAGATATTATCAGATATACCTCCACAGGCTTCGCATACGAAGATTCATTCTCAATCGTATATTTGCACTACTGACTTTAAACAACAGGGTGTTTACCTACTGGTGAGCATTCACGAAGCTCGACTGCTTTCGTCCCCCGAAGTTCTTCCTTGAACCATGCAGTTCCCACCGACGCCCCACGCCTCTGAATTATCATCTCAGGAAACTGCGTCTCGCTTCATGATTTCACGCGCGTGGCTTAATCGAGGTGTGCTTCGCTCAATGACACACTTCAAAAGCCCCTTCACGAAGCCGACTCGGCTCTCCTTCCTGTGCTTAAAGCTCCCATTATACCCGGCAGTCACGTATTTACGCGTTAGGATTAGGAAGTAATTTTCCTACGGTATTCATGCATGCTCCCTTAATTGCTTGATTACATGAGCACCCAACGCAAAAGTAACGCGATCAATTTCTCAGAATTCTACTGGCTGCGTTCACGTAGAATTACAAATGGGCTGCGAATTTAATTGCGATTGATTACTTAAATCTAAAGAGAAAATAAGGTTTAGTTACTTATATCTGTAATTAGTACTATGTAACTAAAGCAGGAGATCTTCAATATTAATGGCATATCCTTAGTGTATCATCTATCATCTAGACCTGATACATCAAGGCATTCATGAACACTAAATATCACTATACCACTGTTAACGCATATGGGTGATTGTGTACGGACACTATTCCGCTATTTAGCTTTGAATAGTCTACGATTCGCACTGTATGCTTTAGCTCCGACGTTCAACAGAGCGTAAAATTTGTACAGTGCAATTAAACACGCCCGCGAAGCGTCAATATTGTGAGACAGAAGTCATTCGCGATGCGAAACCTCATTATTGTCATCACAATGAAGCAATAGGTCGCAGAATAATATCGCTAATGTACGTTTAATATTCTCTTATTCGTGCGCACTAGATAAATTCAGCGGAGGTTCCATCAATTTTTCCCAGGGTAAATTTCATCAAACATAAGAGTAGAGGACTCACTTTAAAGCGACCGAATATTCTTGATAGCGATAATACTCGGGAAGCCGGTGAGCATCTATCCGACGCTGATATCATTAGGGTGAAAAATGACATTTTCAAATGACAGGATGAAGGAAGCACGTGCCAGGAGGGACGAACAGCGGGAGCATCGTAAGCGATCCTTTTAAATTTGTTTCGGCCGTGATCGATCTCACGCTCTACAACTTTTTCCTCAATCTTCCTCGATGCCTTTCGGGCATTTGAAGCCTGACATTCACAAGTATTTTTTGCCCCTCAAATCGCACAAAGAAAGGGGAAGGCGATAGTTCGAATATTTTTTCTTATTCTATCGTACGAATTTACAAGCGATTGTTGTATTAGTGAATTTGATGAGTCAAACTGGCGCACTCTTCTTCTAAATATAATTGTTACTGATTTATTATTAATCGTACTACATATACAGCACTACAATGTTAGAATTTTGTAGTACACAACTGCAAACCTTTGCGGCGTGGTCGAATATTATTCGAGACACCATCGGTCGAAGCGCCAGCAGAAAACCTTCACAATTAAAGACTGTCAAGGGAGGAAAACTCGGGGGATGCCGGTGGTAGCGGCGGGCGATTCACGCGCCGCGTAAACAATGCACGGAGAAAACAAAAGGGCGCTCGGGGTCAGAGGGAACATAATTCGCAGATCGAGGGCAGGGTTATCCCGTGCACTTGTAGCCAAGAGGGCTGCTCCCTTTCTCCGGCGCGTCTTTTCCCGGAGGAAAAATCACCGGGGGCGAGCGGGTGGCTGGCCGCTCGTCGTCAAGGCTGACAAGGGTGAAATTTACGAGAGCCAGTATATTTCCGGCACAGTAGCGCGGCCCGCTCCTCGCTCAAAGGGTGCGTGAACGAGGCCGAAAATATGTACGCGAGGAGAGTGGCGACAATGAGAGAGCGACAGGCCCCGCAAAAGGAAAGGGGGAAAGCAGGAAGTGGCCGGGAAGAAGAGGAACGAGTGTACGCTGGTTGCCGAGAGGGTGGAGGCTTAAACGCCGAGTGCCAGCCACTGCACGAGTTTCAGTAGTCTCAGTCACTCTCGGTAAGACGAGACTCCTCGCGGAATTTCTCGGTTTCAGAGGTTTCAGTCTCGACCTCTCTCGCATCCGAGTTCTCGTCTTTACCCGGCAGCACGAAAAATCGCTGAAAGTCACGCTCCCCGATGGCGACGTGTCGTTACGCCCGACACTCTTCCTGCTTTTCTCCGTTCAACGCCCGCGGACACGGACGCGCGCACACCACTCTCTTCCCGGACGATTGTCTTGTCGGTCGGGTGGTTTGCCGCGGGTTCGTCCTTCTTCCCCTCGATCGATTGACAGGAGTGAGATATGTCGCCGGATCCTGTGGGAGAGCGATGGTCACACGGGTCGCCCGAGTCTCTCGACACTCACTGACTACTGCTCGAGTAGTAGTCTGCTTTGGGAGTGCACAGTGGAAACAAAAACGGAAGAAAATTAATATCTCTAACTATAAGAACGAAAACTTCGGAACTGTATATTTCCTAAAACCATCAACCGATTTGAATGTTATGAGGCTCATTGGAATCAAAAAAAAAATACTGTATCAAATGACACCATGATAAGATTAACTTAATGCCGTAATTGATTACAACATTCAATTTTAATTTTTCGTGTGCCTGAAAACCATTGTGACCTGAGTTGGGTCGGCAAAAGGAGCCTCGGCGCTTGACGCTTTCAACGTTTCAACTACTTGGCGTCGGGACTCCACCGAGTCTCCTGATTTCTGGGTGGCTCGTAGGTATGTGCGGAAATACGGCTGGAGAGAAAGTAGAGTGAATGAATAAGCGAAAGGGTAATTGACCTGCTGGTAGGCTGGGTATTCATATGTTGCCGCAGAGAGATGGATGAATCGTTCTACCTTATTGATTGAATCACTTAACGGCTGAGATATCACCCCTGTCATGCCGTTCCTCGAACCCGAGCGGCTAAGAAATTGATTCGGCGAGTGCTATCGCCCGATAACTACTTCATTGATTTACCCCTCGCTCTCTCTCTTTCTTTCTTTCTTTCTTCGTCCTCACAAACGAAGCGCCATCCACTCGATCCTAGGTTTTGTTGCCAACTCACGATGAAACTCGATGTTCTTCATTGTCCGCGATGCCAGACTCCCGCGAGCGCCTTCCATTTTCATTTGTGGCACAGAAGCTCGTTAGCAATACACGTCGATATATTGGTTTTTTGAAAAAATACCCACAAAACCTGCTGAATCTAATAAAAAATTAACTCGCAAAGGCCTATGGGATTTCGTGCCGGTGGAATTTAAATAAATAGGTGTGCTTTCGCTATGCATGAAGCTTTTTCGAGGTTTCTCGAAAGTTTTGAGGTCGGTGCCGCACCTGGGGCCTCCAAGTATCCAAGTTGGAGTATTCGCCGGCGTCGAATGAGAGTTTGGTGACAGGAGTTTGTAAGGAATTTGGCCTGATGGTTTAGGGCCGGGACAGTGCCTGGTGCAGAAAGATTGCGTGATAGGGGAGTTAAGAAGAGGCGGTCTATTTTTAGCCACGAGATCCCGGCTCCGGTGGTTTCCTGGTAATCCTTATAACTCATTCCTCATTCCATAATGGACGCACGAGCACCCCAAGGCTCCCCTTTGTTTCCTCAAATCGCAATACCCGGATTGCATTGCACGCTTCGTGTCCAGGACGCAGTTGGGGGCTCTGCGCGGCCAAATAAAGGCAACGCTGCATTTATTGTATCTCAATATCGGCGTGCCTGGAGGCCAAGTGGCTCTAATTAGCGGGATTTGCTGGTAAGAGGTATATTTCTTTTCCTCTCTCTCTCTCTCTCTCTCTCTCTCTCGCCTCCGCCCGAAATTGGAATCCTGATTAAGTAGAAAATGTATTCCATGCTTTAACGAATCGTCCCAGCGGGCGGCAATCTGCATGTGACATGCTTTTACACTCAAGGGTAATTATGCAAGTACTCCAACTTTGTAGAGTTACAAGTTGTTAGTTGGAAAAGGAACAAGTTGTATAGCAGTATTCTCGATTTCCATATTTTTTTCTGCCCGTAAATAAAACTGAAAATAATACTTGCAATGAATAAAACAGAATGTAAAAGGAGACTTATCCTCAATATTTACATGTCTTGTATCACTACCAGCCATCTTGTCACAATAAACAAATAAAATGAAAATATAGATTAAAAAGCGTTATATCCGATATGGCGTTGCGGGAAATGCCGGCCGAAGTTAAAATAAAAGCACATGAAATATGAAATTATTCCTTGCGAAAGTCAACCGTTATGCTTTGTAATATTTTCCAACAGAAAAAATACTGGATAAAAAATACTAATATAAATGTTGAGAATATGCTGGTATTCTCGTTAATTTCCAGTGAATTAACTTATTGTATATCTCTCGTTGCTCGCTCCAAACAAATACTCATCCTTTGGTACAGAAATGCGGCTCTATTTTCCTAACTATAGCCGCAGTCAATTCGTATAATTGAAATAGACATTTCATCCATAAGGCGGCTCTAGCGAACCCGCGCGTAATGACACGCGAATGAATTCCATTCGAGTACAGTCGAGTGGATGCCACGGTGAACGAGAGCGCATTTGAAATTTGAATACCATGGCAGAGCGGCTTGTGAACCATTTCTATCGGCGGAATTCGAGTCTGGTACGAAACGACGTCTTTTCTGAATCGGAACAGGTGTCCTGTCGCCGTCTCATTCTAGTCTGACAATGATGACTTCGGTCGGTCGCAAAGGAGGACGATAACACGCGTTGACCGTAAAACTTGTTGGTTCATTTCAATAATTTATAAGCACAAGTAATTTACAGTGTGATACGAAATTTATGCACCGTCGAAAGCCGCCTACTCAAAATTGCTTCTCATAGAGTTTCGAAGTAAACAGATTCATTAGTTGCCCAACGCCATAAGGGAACTATGAATATGCAATAACAAGAGATTATTTCACGTTACGAGAACATTTCATCCGTGACGAATAACTGGCAGTCCGACACTAAATTCGTATGGCACGCCAAATGCTCTGTTTAAAGTTCTTCTAGTAGAGTTTCGCGGCTAATAAACTCATTAGTTGGTCGGCGCCACGGTAACTATGGAAATGCAGTAAAAGCAGAGTATTACAATAGCGAAGAGCATGTCCATAATGAATAAATAAACTCTAATGAGTCGCACTAAATTACAGAGCGCGGTGAACACTACCCCCGAATTTGCCTCTAACAGAGTTTCGGAGTAAATGGCCTTATTAGTTGTGGGACACCAGGGTAATTGTATACTCGGGAGATCGAAGAGTGAGGGGCTTCTCGAGCCTCCTTCTCCAGTGCGGAAGAACGAAAACTTTGTTTGCCTTGTAGGACGTCGGCGTGAGGTCTAATATCTACGGGCTGTATCTATCGAAGGTAAGCATACGAGAGCGGTTCTAGTGCCGATTCAGAGATAGGAGGAGGAAAACCGGGTCAGGAGTCCTCGAGGAGGCCGTCTTCAAGGCGCGGCTGAGGTCTCTCGACCCTTGAGACCCGCCGCCATACCCCCGCGCTCGCCCTTCAACGCCAAAGAAAATACGTCGCCCCGTCGCGCCGTTCAATCGAGCCTTGATTACAATCACATTTGTTTCGGGAATCAGTGCAGATAAAATCGTTGCTGAACACATTGCCGGCGTATGAGAGCTACTAGCCAGGCAGCTTTATTCAATATTTATTACTTAGTTTGCTCAGTTCGTATTGTGGGGTTGATTATGTCATATCCACTGATTATTTTTTATAGTCTTTGATTAACTATGTATATTCAAACTATACTGGCCTTTTTAATCAAACAATGGGAAGTTTTGTAGTCTGTTACGATTACTACTTTTCAGCAGGACTCGAGAGTAAATAGCGTGGTAAAGTTAGATGGATTTCAATAAAACAGATCTTGTAAATAAGAGTGGAATTGATTGAATATTGATCCAGGACGATGGGCGTAAATATTTGAGCGTGTAGCGAAGGGTATGGGAAACATAGTATAAATACTAGGTCCAGTTACCAGTGGCAACGTGTCGCAGAAACGGCCATCGTCACATTATTTATTGCATCGTAAAAAAAGGACATTCATTCGACAGACTACGAGCAGGACGTGCTAGACCGGCAGGCATAAAGATTTTATTTTTGGGTGTAAAACTCCCCTCCCGTTGCGTAACGCAGGTATCCTGATCCTCCCATAACAAGGGTAGAATTGGCGAAAAGTGGAGGGTGGAATCGGATCTTCCGGCTTGCTGCGTCCCCGATGATCCTGGTCACAAGCGAAAAACACGGACGGTCCTTTGAAACCGGACGAATATTAAGGATATTCAGTTTTCGATCCCTCTAGAAACACTAACAAACTACACCACATATATTCTCCACATCGACTACCGAATTGAAAAGCGAATAATTTCCCTGCGAAACTCCAAATTTCAATAGAAATTCGCAGCAAGCACACTCGTCGATTTTCCTCTTGTCGTTTCATGTCCATTATTGCTTTCCACGTATTCCGCTTGGCCTCGTTAGAGCAGACTCTCGATTCGAGAAATAATTTCGGCCAGGCCAATATCAGTGTTACAATGAGGGAGCAGCCGCCGAACTCGAAAATGAAAGCCTCACTCGAGCGAAAATTCATGCACCCTTCCCACGTTCGTGCGGGGTAGGTATCTCCACCACAATCCATGGCCAGCCTCCTAGAACGATACCCACCGCCCATACATTCTTCCAATCCCAACATTTTTTCACCCACAAGCCATAATTTTATCCAGGAATTCACTCCAGCGTAAAAATTTCTTATCCAAATATATCTACCCTTACAGGCGCCTTTTATCAAAAGTTGTATCCAAAGAAAAGTGTTTTAGACATTTGTCTGGCAACTCGGCCCTCGTTTGTTTCGAGTTGGTTTTAGTATTCTCTTTGGCAAATCTAACATGAAGGTATGAATATTGATAGGTCTGATTGTTATGTGAATCGTTTTCAATAGAGATATCCTATTTCCAATAGTATTTTCCGGGTCATTGTCTACTAAGTTCACTGGTCACTCTAGCGCAAAGTTCACGTTCAGTAACCGATCCGCAATACAAATTAGCTTATTATACCGATGAAACACAGTTTCCTTATGATATTAAGCTAATATCCATTTGATTCGAGCCGTCCAAAACTCCAAAGCCGGGCACAGGGAATCGAACTGTCGGCGTTATCTGACATTACCATGCGCTTGAAATAATAATGGTAATAGCGATGGCTTATCAGACTCGCGTTGGAAGTGATCCAACCAGGCAGATATGCGAGATCGAACTCATCTAAATGACATGATCGAGCAGCATAGCATTGACTGGCAAATGGATCCAATCACCATGATGTTCAAATTCGAGATATGCGGGAGATTCGGTATCTTCACATTTTTTCCCAATTCCAAATGTATGTTTTGTTGTTTGATATTATCTTCGATCGATGTTCCGTCGCTTGTTATTCTGTTACTCCCCACAATTCTCTAGTTTGCACTAGTAAAATTGACAAACTTAGAACTTAGCCATTCTTCATCATACATATTTTATTTATCTTTTCGCGTTCGCACCTCTTTGTTTTACATTTTTGTACGTAACAACAACTGGAAAAGAAGTCACATATGACAGAACGACAGGTTCCCACACACATTTCGGAGGACCCTGCCAGAGTTACGGATTACTTTAGGCATTCGGTATCCTTTGTCAAACTGTCTCGGAGTTGATGAAAGAGAAACAAAACTGCCGAAGGTGATCGATCACGAAGCCCGCTGAAATGCCACTCCAGAAATAAGCCTAGACGCACGCCAGACTCGAATGAATCATTTCATCGCTTCAACCCGTCACAGTTCGAGAACAATAATTTGTGGCCCACCAAACTGTCCATCTCTGCAACCTTATTTTATTATAATTTACGTTCGATTCGAAATCAAGTTATTAAACTGGAACGAATGATTTTACAATAAACGAAACAGTATTGCTTAAATCCAGAGAAGCACAAAATGCATTTTTCGGTTTTGAAAGGAAAAGGCAACGCCCACTATATGATTGGGTCCGCGAGGAGCGAACAGTGGCTGGCGGAGATTGCAAAACCGAAACTATTCCTCGATTAATATACGAAATACCGAAAAGATAGCTCGCGGCAGGCGCAACGACTGTATACATTCATATACATATATGAGTGCACACGAATTTAAATACATATACAAACACACCGTATATTGCGTAATATTTCGAGCGTATTTTCGAACAGTCGATATGCTGATCTGCCACATATTGCACTGGAAGGAACATAGTAATTTTATTCGATTTTATCGAACTATCTGCATACTTCACCCAAAAAAGTAAACGTTTTGTCTAATGTGCATTGGCCAAAAACATTTTTTATAGGGAACTAAAGTACTTGGCGTTCTTTTATATTTTAAGGTTTTGCGACACATTTTTCTGCGCAGATGCTTTCTCTCACGTTTAATTAAATAGCAACCCGGTGCCTTTCCCGATGGCGAATCGGAGAGTGCAATAAAATGGAGCGAGTGTATCCCCCTGTACTGTCTTCCGTTCCATTAATTTAATTGGTTTAATTAGTTCGGTCGATCTAATCGATGCTGCCGTATCGCAGGATTAAACACGTCGCATTCCATTACTTTAAAACTTATTGGACTGCTTTTCGTGGGAATTCCAGATTTTCGAGAATAAATGCTATTGCTGTTGTATATTATTGCCAAAAGAGATCTTTTTTCCGTAATACCTAATACCTCTTTGAAGGAATACGAATATTCCCCTTAAAGCAATTATTCCGGACCGAAGTAAAAAATTCTTCACCAGCAAATGAGATTTTTAAAATTCATTGCATTCATCACGAGTTACATTTGACCTCAGTCGGCCGGACCCTGCAGTAATGAGCGGGTGCTCTCGTTAAAATAATCTTGATGGCGAAAGAGGAACTCACTCTGTTGTAGCCCGGCCGACAAAGCGAAAGGACGCGAAAGGACAAGAGTCCTCGGATCTCGAATTTCTTCAGATTGGTATTTCTAGGACGAACAGGCGGCAGATTGGAGGATGCCGGCGAGTAAAGTCGCAGCCGGGCCGCCATTTTCCGCGGGATATTCACTTTCAACAAGTGGTTCGAGCCATTAGCCGAGCTGCAGATTGCTGGAAACGGCCGATACAAATACGCCCGCCCCGGGCTGCAGCCGGGAATCTCTCATTAAGTCGAATTCCCAGTGTAGCGCGAGCTCTGTTCAGCAGCTCGCGTGGATAGCTGACATTCGTCTTAACGCCGGTGGCATTTCGGGCTAAGGATACTCTCCCTGCTTCCTTCGACGAGTCCTGCCAGGATGAAATCGATAGACGCGCCTCGGCGGCCTGGAGAGATCAACCGAGCTCGCCCGTCACCGTCTCCGTCTCGCGTGCTCCCAATAGAATCTTACGAATCAATAAGCGAATATGAATAGAGTCGGAAAGAAGCGCCGCTTATGATGTCAAGTTTCTCCACTCGCGTATAGTCGCACGAGTTTGTGTATATCTTATGCGCATCCTCCGCTGAAATGGCTCATCTTTCATCCGACATACTTTCCCTTTTTCCCTCTTTTGAACAAGACCATCTCGAAAGTTAAAAACTCTTTCTATCTACTATACGTTACTCCGTAAATATTTGACGGGCACGAATTTACAATGTTTCTGTCAATCTATATTTTATATTCGAAAGCTTATATCTCAAATCATATTTGACAATAATCAATTAAAAAAATGACAATAATAATAGTAATTTGACAATAGGTTTAATGAATGGAGTGTAAACAATTGTGAAAACTAGAACCATTGGCTTTACGAATTGACTAAAGTATTTGCGGAGCAGTTGATTTTCTCATGAGCTCTCAGCAATGCTGGATAATGGAGCGTGAGCCAGAGTACGCTCCTCTTGATGAAAAAGTCTAGGCATTAAGCCGAATGAAGAAAATAGTTGCATAGGTATGAAAGTTCGAATGCCGGGGCTGGCGAAGTATGCGCGGACTTCGTTGACCCGTCTTATATCAACGGAGACGAGGCCGGCCAAGATCATGCTTCGAATTCGCCCCGAGCAATTTCCGGAGTTATAAATCGAATCCCGGAATTCGCCCGGCTTCTTCCCTCGACTCTGTCTTCCCGGGAAATACCCCGAAGCGGCGAGCGCCTAATGTCCCTTATTAGGATTCCGAGAAATAATGCTAGAAAATCGAGGGACCTGTCGATCTTTAAATATTCACGTGGGCACCACTGTTGAATTTATAGAATGTTACCGAAAACTGGTCCTTTTTATGAATTTTTATACATTGCTGTAGTGGGTCTGCGATGTTGAGTATCAAGTAGTACCTGGCCGGTGCGAAAACAAGCAAAGCACTGTGGGTATGAGAACTTTTTTTATACAACTAAACCCCTATAATTCTTCCAGAAAATAACAAAAGAAGAAGAAATATGAGAGGTTTTACTACAACATTAACAATAACAATATAGAACGATTCGAATTGGGTAATAGCAACTTTAGCAGAGATCCACACTTCCCTTTACCGTTCGTATCACATTACCAATCTTTGTCGGAGAGAAGCGTCCATAAAGAAAGCGTGGATTGAATATAGAAGGCGAAGTAGGAAGAGGGTTTTCGCACCTTTATCCTCGGGGGATCACAGTTAGTTTCCTCGTATGGCGTTTACGGGACAAATCTCCGTGAAAGTAGAGCGTAAAGCGCACACATACCGAAAATCGGGCCGGCGATATTAAGTAGCGCGCCGAAAATGTCGGGCGTTCTCCAAGGCTTGTAAGGGAGTTACAAAGCCATACTCCGAGACGTCGTAATGCCGTTTACGAACAGATGTACCATCACGGACTTTTATTCCCCCGGCACAAAGGGATGGCACCATAAAACCCTGAGAGCTGGATGGAAGACAGGTTGTATTTTACGCAAAAACAAGAATACTAGTATAGCGAAGCGAGGGAACAAATCCATTTAGCTGGCGCGTCCAACGTCAACGATCGAGGCGAGAGAAAATTAATTGTCCATCTATGTTTTCAATAGACGCGCATAATCTCCTGCGGAATTGGCTCACGTGCCATATATCCGGATTGATTAATAAGGAATTTTCGTGGTTGACATTTTGCTAAGTCTCGATTTTACGAAAAGGTAACTATTTCTAGTTCACAAAGTACTAGTGCCCCCTAAGCCACGGAAGTCCTGCGATGCCATAGAAGGCACTGCGAAAACACTGCAGATATTAGGTAAACATATTAAAACAAACTGGGAAATCATTTCGCTGTGAGAGCTTTTGGTTTCGGGAGTTGCACACAATGATCCCCGTGGGGCGGGCGAACTTCACGAACCGCAGGACTTCCTACGTGTGGGATGCTGCCCGAAGGGCAAAGACACTCCCTCTCACACCGATTTATAAAGTGCATACCCGAAGCCATACCGCTTACGACACAAGCCGCACCTGCCAACCGCAGAATTTCCAAGTTGCCCGCTTCCGCAAGCAACGAAATAGATTCGATTTTATAACGCCCTAGTCAAACAGAAATGTACCGCAGCCTGGAGACCGCATCAGAATGAGAGCGATTATAATATATACTGAATTTCGATTACATTTACACTCTGCTGGTTTTCTGGAATTAAACTTCTAAATATTGCAGGTTTCGGGAAATGCTATATTTAACTTAAACGCTGTTTTAAACACGAAATGAAATCGCTGCAGCTTTTAACGCCGATCGTTTCAATTACAGTCGGACTGCAATTTAAATGTACTTTAATATACATCCAGATTTTTTTCACCAAGTCTTTCCGGTGTAACATTTCCTTCTATATTGTAAAACAGTGGAATGAAATCTTTCAAAATAAAGTTCACAGGCATAAATCTTTTGACAAGAAATTATTAATAAAAAACTATAAGTGCTATGTTTTTTGTGAAATTTGATTCACACACTACATATACGTTATATAAAGCTTTGGCCTCGTATTAGTGCTGATACGTTTTCTCAGTATTACGCCGGTAATAGAATCACTATACGCTTGCGCGAGACAGTGGAATGTTCTAATTAGAAGTGAGGCGGAGGAAATTGAACCGCACTTCCGAAGAAGTGTCGCGGCGGGACGCGCCGGTGTCCGAGAGTTCCACAAATACTTGTTGATATGCCCTTAATTCTCCCTGGCCCGTCACTACTTCGACCACTACAATTGCCGAGGAATACAATCTACTAAGTAATCTCCCGCAGCTCGGGAAAAACTATTTATCGTAGCAGAGAAAGCCGGAATTCATTACAAGTTACAAGCGCAGGAAGTTCGCTACAGCGTGGCACACATGTGTACGGATAAGCATGGAACTATTTTTATCGCCGCTAAAGCAAAGCTTTATTTATTCTCGTGGTGTAAGCCTGAAATATTTGTTGGGTGTATATTCGTAATTTTAGAAAATTATGGATAATTTTAAGTTATTGTACATGCTTTGACAAAATTGTATGTGTAAGATATAGAGTTTTAAGTTGATTAGTCACAAGTATTCGATAAAATCAGATATTACATTCGAAAGAATAAGATTCAAAAGAATCGTTTCGATAAAACATAAACATTAAAATACCATCGTGAGTGATTCCAAAAGGAATTCTCATTAAACCAAAAATCTCAACTTCGCCATTACGCTAGAATGCTCTCGCCACAAACAAGGTAAGCTTCCTTCCAGCATAATGGACTGAAAGCTATCTATTTTTAGCCAATCGACCGATAACACCACTATCATTTCTCTCCACGCGCTCGGAGTCTATCGCGAGAGGATTTCCCGTGGCGAGTGGGCGCAACCGGGCACCTCTCGGCGCATCGAGCGTTGATCTCGACCACTGCGCCGCCGTCGGCTTTATGCCCAATCGTACCACTGCACCACAATTCCCCCAAATGCGCCTTCAATTATCCGCCTATCTAGGCTACCTCGAGCCGAGCCATCGAATATTCGCCACGCGTCTCTCACCAGCGCATCGGAGAGCACGTTCGCCACTTTTTGCTCGACGGCCTCCTCGAGCCCGGCGTGAAAATAAGCGAGCTGAGAAAAATTCGCGCCCGCGCGCGCCCTCGAACCGGGCGAATTGCTCATCGCGCGCTCGCTGGAAAACTGGAATCGGTGGCTTTCAGCTGAAATTGCTCGGCTCTGTCTTTGCCCGTGGGAGGGGAGAATCGAGCGTGAAATCCGACTCGTTAGCTCCGGCCCCAATCGGCTGAAGTTCAACTGATCGGCTGGAAGTCCGGGTGAATGGGCGCGCGGCGCATAAAAGTCGTGTAACCATTATGAATGAACCTTTGAACTGCAAGGGCTCGAGCGCCGCGCGAAGGGCTGAATCGCAACCCTATGAGATATGACGCGGTGCGTCGCGCCGAGGGCCGAATGCAACTCCGCGAAATATGCCGAACTCGTCAATAAAACCGTTTCCTTTTTTCCCTTTGTTTTTGGGGAGGTTTCGCGCGGTAGTGTGATAAATCAATTTCAAAAACCCCGTATCGCACGCGTGATAGCGTGTATCCTTGACAGCGCCACTCATCTTTCTGAATTCCCCCGGCACACAATGAATAAAGTACGCGGAGATTACAGTCGCAATAACCCTGCTTCTTATCTTATCTAATTAGCGCCGCTGTCGGATTGAAGCGGGGCGCCCATGAGGCAAACAAAACCGTCGGCCTACGTGACAAGGGTTGGATCATTAATTGATATTTCAGCGCGCAGCTCTAAATCTCAGTAAATTCATTCGAACCTCGTTAAATTAGTTAAAGCTCCGGCGAGCCAGCTGCTCGCTGATATCCTCGCAATAACTCGAAATTCGGCGCACAACGGAATTCTATTTTCCATCGCCAATCTACCGTGTTTACTCAGAATAATTGCCAATTTATTAATTTTTAAAAATTGTTAAAAATCACCAATGTAGTGTATTACATTCGATATTCGTCTACCAATCCTTGTAGCGAAATGAAATCAGGGAAAACCCCTTGGAGTCTCTAGTTACCTAGACTAAAGCTTTGTTAACTGTGAATCCTCGCTCGAGTCTTTCCCAATCAATTCAACCCTTTTACAGCCGAGCGAGAGCAGCACGTTTAGCGGTGAAATGCTCAGACCACGTGTGCTCACACGCACGAGTAAGTCGCCGTCATGGATTGGCGAGCCTCGTGAAAAAAATGGATAGATTTTTCTGCGCCAATGACCAGTTTCACAGTCAGTCGACTCCGCGCTTGTTTCAATGCTCTGCTCGACACGTCCACTCGACAGGATTCGCCGGCGAGCCTTAGATTCTTCAAATTTCCTCCAACACTAAAACCACCCCGCGTCAGAACTTCGAGTAAAACCTCGAGGACAAAGCAAATGAGGGCAAAACGGCTCGCGTAGTACTTTTCCTCTGTCTCTTTGCACACTCGCTATGGGATAAACGTAGAACGTGAAAAGAACAATTTGCGCAGAAGGGCTGAGCCTCCCGCCGAGATTGGATGTGCCGGCTCGAATACGCCAGCATTTAGGGGATGCACCATCGTGCTCGAGCTCGAGAAAATTCTTGTCAAGTGTTTGGTTGTGTCAAGAGCTGGCTATTGTCTCGGGCGAAGTACAAGAAAGACAGACCTTGTATCTTTCCCGGGGAGAGAAAGTACGGGTTTTTGCAATCTGCTGATATAATCAAGCGTTATATCTATCTACTGATGACGTTCTCTGTCGCTTAGAACATGCCAGCAGCAATGTTCTGCTGTTGTATATCCGCGAGTATATTCTTACCGAGCTCGCTCCTATCGCAGTAGACGGGAACACTTACCTTTCAAATGAAATTCCCCAGGAACTTGGAGAATGCTTCTGCACTGGGGCAGTTCGGCCCTCCACTGCTTAACTCTCCGTCTTTGCCCAGTTTATGTACAAGAAATATATATATTATATGTATACACGAAAAACATCGATATATTGAAGTACATGAACGGAGTCACGCGCTTCTGCGCTCGAGATTCATTTCACGGTACAAGAGCGTCGTTAATTGGCGCCAAATAATTTCCAATAAATCAGACTCCCTGTAGCGCTTGGAATTTCCTCGAAACAAAGAAGATTTTCGGATTAAAATTGGGCAAAAGGTAAATCCGAGAATCGAGCTTTGTTTAATCCTAGCCGAACGTCGAAGCATAAAACATTCAGGATTCAACAGGCCACCACCAGCCAGGATTACAGCCCCGAATCGCAGGAATGTCGTAGGACGCCCGGCGGATTATTGCGTCGAGGGAAAGTTTGCGGGACAGATATTAATTAGGAGGATCGCGTGCAGTGCGTGCGGCCGAGCGAGATGGGACATCAGCGGTTTTCGACGTGCGACATTTAATTGGATCGGCTAGCTGACGAGCTGAAGGTCGGACTAATTGCCTTCTCACTTGCTCGCGAGCGCGTTCCCGTTAGAGGCTCGGGTGCATCGCACACCTACACCTCGAGAGAGAGAGCGACGTGTCGGGGTGGATGTGTGCGATGGTACGTGCCAGGGCGGATGCAGGCCGAAATCCGTGGCGACTGGAGGGCCAGCAGCCTATACGCCGAAATAGTCTGCGGCTCCAGCGGACTCGGCACTAATTAGTTTCGCCGGCGATTGTCCGCCGGAATAATGCCCGATCCGAGCCTGTTAGCAGACGCCGCGCAGGCCTCTCGCTCGCAAAACCAAAGCTTCGATCTCGCCCCTGCGCTCGCCCGGCAAACGTGCGCTGCTTCCAAAGGTTCCTTTCTACGAGCCGCCACACACCGACGGGCATGGCCAAGGCAACATTCATTCGACGCCGATTCGTAGCTTCCAAACCTTCTGTTTGTGCTTTTGTCACCGAGTGTACCAACCAGGGGCCAAGGGAACCGCTCTTGTTTGCCCTTATCGCGTTGTGCCCTTCATCGGAAATTTGAATCTCCAATTTCCGAAGCGCTTCGATTATTGTTTAAAGGTTGAATCGACCATTCGTAATCGACCAATCGACCATTACAGCTACTTATAGGATAATTAAGATTTATCTAGTCATTTTTTATTATAGTATAGATATTATATGCATTGTGCCTACTGTGCACATCATATCATACATACACATAAAGTTACTCACATAATTTAATATACACTTGCATATCCGGATAGTGAAAAGTACACAATAATACACTAGCTTTGATTTAAGGAATTATTTAGTAAGACACGCGAATGTTGTATTTTTACCTTTCAATATGTACAGTTGTATTCGATTCCCTAACAATGTTCACTATTATGCCGGGTAAAACGACGATCGCACGAAACGGTGCTGGTTCGAAGGTAAGAACATAACCGCGTGTGTATAGAAGTTGTACGTGTTTGTCCTTGTCACGTTCACCCCGTTCATAGGAAATTCGCATCGCCGATTTCCAAAACGACGAGGATCATTGTGGCACGTGTGCAAACGAGACTTGGCAGGCGACAGTACCGCGCCATTCGTTACATAAATTCGTCCCTGTCAACTGTAACATCATATCCATTAGATAAACAGCTTTTATTTGACCCGACGCACAAATACCATGGTGTATGTTATGTGCCATCGCGCGCCATGTAACACGAAAGCGGGAATCCCGCATTCCCTTTCGCCTGGATTTTCCCTGGCGATGCCGTCGAGTAATATTATAAAATCCGCAAAATACGCAGAACGAAGTGGGAAACGTGTTTGAAGGGAGCACGTACCGTTCGAATGACCTTCCGAACCGCTTGCGCCTTTGCGGCGCGTTTGGCCTTCGGCGCTCCCAGGATCCGGAAGTCTCAGCAGAATCTCCGCCAAAGCAAATACGAATCTTGCTATCTTGGATTTGTCTTGCCTACTGCGCCGAATTGCCGAAAACTGTTCTCTGCATTTTCGCTTTATTATCACCGGGTATTAATTCTCGAGTGTTGCAACGAAGCCGCAGTGTAATTCTCGGCTGGCATCGGCGAGCTTTCCAAACTTGTCACGTGCAAGACTGCGAGAACCATTAGAGGTGTGCAGGCACCCGGTGATCCCAGTGTGGGGCGAAAGGGGAAAAAGCTCCTTTTACAATCAAATTGCCGTGAGAGCGTTCGCCCGCCGAACGTCCTGCCAGGAGAGGAGAAAGAGAGAGAAAGAGAGAGTGTGTATGCCAAGGGACGATAAGCCAGGACTTGGTCATGAAATATTCATGAAGTCTGTGAAACCTAGGTGAAACTTGGTTCACTTCTCCCTCCTGCTCACTGTACTTTCCACGAGTTGGTACATGTGTCTAGGTTTTATAACTCGACGTGTCTGGCACAGATTAATTGTTCCCAACGCAGCCGGTCATCTCCTGTAACACCTATATGTATGTATAAATGGATATAGAGTTCTCCAAATCGAAACTACGATTTAGCACTCGAGCGACTAACCGAATATACACACGCGTGCTTGTTGGATTCGCCGCGTGATGCGTAAATATTTATTAAGTGTTAATGCACAGAGCCTGTCTCTGACAGTTCGCATGGAAATGGGGATAATTGCAAATCCCTGTAGACCGGGCTGTCAGCTCTGCGCAAGTAATTCATTGTCAATTAAACACGCGCTCCCCGTCAGGGGGCGAAAGAGTTCGCAACAGCCGAATCTACCTACATATAGTCGCCACGCGAGATATATGTGTATTTATGACTGTTGGGCTTGGGATTTCTATGGCAATATTCGAGTTATTACAGCGGATGGAAAATATTTAACGATTATTGTGCAAATATATTTAAGAGGAGAGAGAAAAGGGAGGGGCGCCGGATACGTTTATGATTGATTCTCGCATCCCGTGATTCGCAGAATTGGATGAGACAAACGATGCTTCGATAGTAATGTGCGGTTTGTTATAAAGCCGGTGGGCACAACCGCATTACCGGCACAATATTGAAAATGGCTCGAGCTACTCCCGTCAGAAGCTTTGATTCAGTTTAGCGGCCGAACGTTAATTGGGTCGCCAATAACGGGATAAATTAATCTTCGCATAATTGCTGCTCATTCGCCGCTCGCGATGGATTGGACCTCGGTATTTTTCTCTTGTACCTGCATTGACGCTTCGCGGACAGCTATTATTGGCCCGAATCAAATGGAATAATAGAAGAGAAGTTTCGCGTATGCTATTCGCGTATATTCTCTCATACTCGCATTAAAAGCGTTCAGCGAAAGAAAAGGCGGTGCAATATTGGTGATTTCAAAAGGTGTAAAACAATTGCGAGCAATAATAGATTGAGCAGTTGAGGTGACTAGGTATATATGAGCGAACATACGATTTGTATGCTTAAAGGGATTGAAGGGTCGAATAAGATACTTTAAATTTTAAACACAACCTCCAGGTCATATTTATCTTTGATGTGCTCGCATAAACATCAGCGAAAGATAGATCGTGCACTGATACTATTTGCTTATGACAAACTGCCCCAGCCCGGGATAAATGAACGTCCTATTTGCATAATAATATTTGCATAAGCGATCACAGAACGGCCACGACCGTACCGGAGAATCGAAATATAAAAGAAGGAAAAATCTCTTTTCCATAGCGTTTTTGCACTTTTACATGCACACCTATCCCAGACCTAATCCATAGACCTAGAAGAATGTCTGTTAATAATCCTGATAACATTGATATGAAAACTACTAACCTAGATCAATAATTTTTACTTTTCTTCATTCAATTCGCGCTTTAATTTTACTGTACAACTTGGTTTGAAAATAATCGAGGCGAAAGGACGAAAAATTATCGTGGAACGTCGGAAAATTCGAATTAGTAGACCCGAGCGGAGCCTCAGCGGTGCGTTGACACGTAAGTTACACGCGTGACACGAGTCGCTAGCTCGCAACTACTCCACGTAGATTCGTATTTTATCATAAACAGTATAAGCACTCGAGATGTATATCCTGGTAGCGTCTGCTTGGCCTGGTTTCGCTGAGCTTAACGATACGAACCAAAGGAATGCAGTTACACATGCCTGTCCCTACACACCGACACGCGCTGGCGCACGAGATAAAGTGGGCCGGGCGATGCATTTGCTTCAAGAAAATTTACGGCCGGTTGAATAAGTCAGTCTCCCGAATTAATGCGACCAATCCTTCACGGGCGGGAAAGCGAGCCGTTCACTTCATAATTCATCACGCCCGTGCGTATTTAGAGGGCCTTTGTTAGCGGCATTAGACCTGCGTGACTGAACCCGCTTTGCCACCTCGCTCGCCTCCAACATTGTCGCCAGCGCGTTATTAATAATCGGGCATTAACGAGCGCCGAATAATTCGCCAATTAGAGATGCGCCCGCGTGGACGCTGGGCAAGGACAGGGCTCAACGAAAGCTATCGCTCTACCCGATCTCCTTTCATTAACACGACGACCTGTAATATTAATTATATCACATTTTCCTTTTCATTGCGAAGTAATTAAAAATCTCTTTTTTGCGCGCCAGGAATTATTAAGGGTTTCTGGAATTTAAATGACCGGGATTCGTTTTACTCGTTTTGATGAGATTTTATTCTGCTTTCACTAGTAAAACAGTTTATTAATAATTGACAATTGTCGCGTGGATTTTAAAGAGTTGGATATCTAAATCCAGGGTGTTACGACAGACAAAACAGAACGTGACTGCTCCATGACTTTTAATTATTGTCCACCTGTTTTCTCAGAATGAGTCATTCGAGGATGATGATTATCAGTGTCTTTCTTCGCGTGCGAATCAAATGGAACTGAACAGCAGAGCCGGTTGCCCGGTCGATACGTCAACACAGCGCGTCGCACGCTCGAATAATATTTCTCCCGGCTAAACGCGCATTAAACAATATTTATCGCGCTCGAACGAAAAGACACGGCCCGCAACGGAGCGGAATTATGGAGGGCACGCGACTGAAAGCTCGAAGCGGCAAGAGATTTCAATTAGACGCCGTCGAGGACGCTCCTGTAATTGCGACACGACTGCGAAATAATTGCTCGGAACCGTTTAAGCGGGCGGACGTGTAGTGCGCGGCTTTGAAAAGAGAAAAAAAGAAATCAAATGCAGCTGCAACTCCACCTGCAGGGATTCGCCACGGGTGCTTGCCTCGTTAGTGGGAAAACGACGACATTCTTAAGCACACGCGAGATTCGTTTTCCTTCTTCGTTCCATTATGTCATGAAACATTCAACGCTATTAAGAACAGTTTACATTAGTCATATAAGCTCACTTGAATTAATTTAATCATTCACTTTTTCATTATTCATACGTGCTTCATATTGCCCTTGCAATTAGAAGCTCAATTTACATGTATGCCAACAGAATCCAAGTAAGTTGATTAATTCCCACGACAAGTATAAACAATGCAGAAAAGACATAGAGAGCAGGAAACGCAAAGCCTCTGCAAGATACAAGCTCGATACTGGAATTACAGGAGGAAGAGATAGAGCGCCACAATTGCTCTATGGAGTCCCATAGGATGTCGGGGGAGGCTTTCCCTAATACAAACAATCCGATATAATGATATGCTCCGGGTCACAGAAGCGCTGCATCTACTTTACCGGGGACTCGTTACTGCTATTCTATGGAATACTCTTATCGAGATCTCGTAAACAAAGGGGCATACTCCCTTGTTCGACGAAAATAAGACGATCACGCGGACTGAGGCAAACAAGTTGGCTTGTATTCGGGAGGAAAGTAATTGTGATTATGTTGCTTCCATTGAAAAGCTTCGAAAGTTTCTTCCCGGCCGCGCGGTTATTAATAAAGAGCGGGCATCATTATGCCGAGTAGCCGGGCCGGCCGACCTGAAAAATATCTGCAGGCCGGACAGGCTGAAGTAGTGACTGAGATAAAGGTGCATTAATGTTAGAAGCTCTGCGGTACCTGCACTCTCTTGGAACCGCCCCAATTTTTCTCAGGATTTGCGATCACCCGTATTTCCGCCACGAAATCACGTCAGACAGGGCTATCTATTTTCTGCCTGGTCTGATTTACATTCCCACTTATTAGGCGGCAGTCTATATCGTAAACAACTGCATGCATTGTGGGAAAGTTCAACGAGTGTTGGGTAATGTTTTTTCTTGGTCAGACTCTATTTCAACCAGCTCAATACACGTCAGATACACCTACGAATAATAAGCCGAGCGCGGGTAACAGTCCGCCTACAAGTTTTAATGGGAAACATTGAGCTCGACTGCATTGTAGTGAAGAAAATCATTTTCATCCAATTTCGAGTAAATTGAGTGTGGAACAGGGAGCGTATTTTAATTGTAGAAAATGGGTGCGATTCGGTATTCACGTCCACGCTCTTCCGGCGGCCGGCGTATTTATGGAATAATCAAAATTGGTACTCGCGCGAAATATGTAAAGCGCGAGATCAATAACTTGACGAGGCAGGTTTCTTCGTCCTAAACGCGCGCTATTATCCGTCACTGGTCCTAGACAGTGGCCGACCAGTACATAGGTAGTTGGCACGAACTAACTAATCAGTGAACGCCACGGTTTGTTTCACTGGTCACGTTATATTTCCACCGACAACAGAAGCATCAATTCCCTCGGCGGAACAATAGCGTGCAGTTACAGGGCGACGATGTATCTAGCGGAGTCGTCGGCGCCGAGCGCATAAACCGTGCACCCGCCAGCGAGATTTCACTGGCGCACAATTATCGCCAGGAAGCACGTATGCATATATATGCACACACACCTGGTTGGAATCGATATACACCGGCACAGACATTGATCGAGAAGTCTCGTCGTTGACGCGATGATTGCGTTAGCAGCGTGTTTGTCCGTCTAACGTCGGTAATTCAAGCGGATACCACCTTGCCGTCGACCCCCTCCAAGTGGCTGCATCCCAACTTGCGCTCGAGAGCCGGCCAACTCTCCCCGGGTCTCGGGGCCAACTTTGCCTCATTAAGGATCCCGGACAATTTGAAATCCTGCCGCCCAACTCGGCGACGACCGGAGGCTTGCGCGGCTGGAACTACAGTTTAATTGAAACTTGAAATCCCGCCGCGCTTTCTCGACTTGGTCCCTCAATAGAAAGTAACCGCGGACGAGAGACCGGAGGCATTCCGAGTTGTCGGCAAAGGTAACTGAGTGCTTCGATGAATGATGTCTCCGGGACTCTTTTTTCCCACCGACCTCATCGTTTTCTTCGCGATTCCTTTTCTATGGGAGATTCGGGTGTCGACTACAGAGTGATTCACTTGGCTTTGAATCGTTAATGATGGATATAGGTCGTTGAAAATGTTATGATTATAAGGGGTCGAGTAATTTTAATACAAACGCGTTTTTACTGAGTTGATTTATAATATATAATTGGACCAATAATGGAATTAATTGGAACGCGAGTGTGAAGGGGATGATCAAAAGGCAAGTGACTCACCCTGTACATTTGCTTGTGTTAACAGTTTTGCAACTGTAGGCAACATTTGAAATATCGTATTTTAAACTGATAAATTTGCAATTCATATCACACGAAGAAACCACTTAATGCCCTTAAGATTATGGAAGAGGTTGATTATAAATATTATTCGTCCAATGGTGTTGTTGGAAGCCTGTTTTCGAAGCCTAACACTGTGAGAACTCAGACACAGTAGATAGGTGCAGCATGGGTCTGACGGGAGAGAGAATCACTGACTTATACTACTGTATTACGCTCTCACCCAGAGCCCGTATTGCCGAGCGCTTGTTCCCGACACTCGGCTGTGAAGGGAAACACCGATAATAGCTAGCTTCGCTGCAACCTCGAGCGTTCGCCACCGCTCTGGCAAACACTCGCTTCTAACCGAAGCAATAGTTCTTCCTCCTTTTTTCTAATATTATTCTGTAAATATTGTTGAAATGACAAGCCGGGCTCAGGTCAGGTGGGAAAACAACTCGCACATATGTGAAGGGTTAATTAAACGAGAGAGCGCGGGATGAAACGTGGTGACGATCGATCGCGACGCCCTACCAGCCTTTCATCCAGCATCCTTTGTTTACTTTCGAACGTTGCCTACGCACCGGCACCTAAACCAATCGCAGGGTTAAAGAAGAAAACATGAAATCCACTGGCTTCGCAAAATCCGGCTGGAATATGTCATTTCTAAAGTTCCATCGCAACGTAAAGCATAGACTTTGACCGAATGTAATGCAAAAGCTCTGGGAATCAATAAGAATGTCGAAACTTAATCGAAAGCTGACTGTAATTAAACCAGAGATAATTATAATCCAGTGGGTGGATTCTTTGCTAATCTTATGCTAAATCGCACGGTAATTATTACGAAAGTGCACGCAGTCTGCGGGGCGAAATCCATAACTAGCGATGAAGCTGATGACAGTCGACTACCGTTTAATGAATATCGATGAGCTCGGATTACGAATGTCCGGCGGCCGCACGCACATAAACGTCATTAACTGCCTCGGCAATGTATCGGCTTCATTTCGGAGCGCTCGTCCACCGTCGCTCTTGGTAATCGACCTTTCATTAACTGCGCATAATCGTCATCGATTGACAACGAATTGCCGCGTCTCCTCCATCGACAGAGCCTCCGGTAAGAATGGAGTAGGCGTCGAGAGGAAAAGGTCAAAATGTCCTTCCAGTCAAGAAAGGTGAACGGTGAATTGGCTGCATAACAACGCTGACACTGGCATTCGGCAGAGTTTGATGGAGCGAGCAAACATTAGCCCACTGCATCTCGTTGCGCATCGTTTCAATCAGGACTACTCCAGATATAAATTAATATACAGCAATTAATTTCTCTCGCACTGTTTGCTCGCCATGGTAATATTGGATTCCAGGGAGAAAGCAATCTCGCTGCAATAACAGAGTTTGTTTCACTGGCAAGTATCATTCTGCAGTGTCTTCCGAGACTCAAAGTCTAACGTCGCGGACTTGTGACAAAAGGGGAATCCACGCGCTTGTTTCCAAGTTCCGTCTTATGCACGGGTTTTCCGGTCTAGAGAGACGGAGCACTTATGCCTGGGTGCTTTTATCATTTCCAGCGAGAGGAGAATTTTGTGAGAATACTTCGGTACAAAGCACAATAGATAAAACTCATAGGTTTTTATTTTATGCCATATAATAAATAACTAGCCATGGAACGGTAAAAATCTCTCGATCGCTCTGCACAGTCTGCTTTTCCTTCGCTCTTAATTGAAGATTTTTCCCCGCATATCAGATTCCAAGTTTTCCTGTGCGCGCCGGAGTTTCGCCTAGCAAAGTTGATTAATATGGAAACTTTCAAGGGAGCTATATTGATCGATTCCCCACACTAAGTCTTTAATCCCCTAACAAGGCAAGTGGATGCAGCACAGCTAAGTGTGGTAGTACCCGCTGCCTTTGTGGAAATGGAATCATGCAAATGTTCCATTTCACCAGACACGAGCCAGCGATTGTTTATTGGACATTAGCTTTGAGCGAATGTGCAAAAGCTCTCGAACGCTTCCCTTTCACACTGTTGCCGAAATACTGCACATCATTATCGGAAAATATTCGTATTGCCAGAGTAATCGGATTAAACTTACAAGTTGCAAATTACACGGTGGCCCACACTCTAACAACTGGATTTTTGCCTGATTCCAGACATGGGAGGGGAGAAGTACTGCGTCTGAGCTCCAACTAAGAAGTGAGCCGAGAGCCAAGAGGGAAGAAAGCAGTGGCAACTGCTCGGAGGAAAAGTCGACAAGAAGTAGCAGAGGGCTTGTTCCTTGAGACGGGCGAAAATCCACGTTTGTGTGGTTTGACAGTTTGGAGGAGGGTCGATAAAAAGGCAAATGACTCCAATCAGCCGGGCGTAGAGTTTCAAGTCGGCGATTCCTCCTTAGTGGCATGCGAGCGACATTTTCGGAAGGTCATTTCGCCAATATTGGATTACGTGACGAACGCCTACTTACCAAACAAGCGACCCGTTAAGCGGAGCAATTTTCCGGCCGGCCATCATGGAAATTAGTTGCAAGGGGTGAAAAGGGTCGCCGTAGGTGAGGTAGTGGCGACTTTACCCAGAAGAAGTCGGCTGAGATCGGCGGACTCGAAAACGGCGAGTGAGCCTGGAAGAGGGTGAGAACACCGAGAAGAGGCTGAGGAAAGGCAAAGAAAAGGCGAGGAGAATAAATCGCGAGGGTAAGCCTCGAGATAATATCCTTCTCACTATCGTAACCCAGCGCGACAAGCAATTGGGATAAATCATTGTAAGAGCGAAGTCATGCGGACAAGCAACTTTTTGCCACTCGGTTCTCAAGATTCGGCCTGGCACTGTTTACGCAGACGGTGATTCAATAAAGATATATGGCCGGCGTACTCTCCTTTAAGCCCCTTCACCCTACTCTGACCTTCCTTCCACGCTGTAGAGTTACGGCGCTTATTCTCTCGGCTTGCGTACCCCAATACTTGTCGCCAGGGAGAGAAATTTCAGGCGACATCACTCTGTAACCATTTCACCCACCCTTTAACGAGCATTACTGCATTATAGGGTCATTAGACGCCTCGCTCGGAGGCTTTTTATAAAATGCTCAGTTCTTAGCGATCAAAGAAATGCTCTGCAAAGACTATTTTTCACAATTATTTCCCAGACGCTCGCCCATCTACTAAGTGCCTGCTTTTCTCTGATTGATTGTTAGATATTAGTTAATGCCTCGGTGAAGTTTGCCTGGTAATACGAGGGCTAGAAATTGCTCGCTATGGCCGATCACGAGAGGATTAGATTGGTGGTGCTGGGTGGAGCGGGCGTCGGCAAGAGTGCGATAATACGTCGCTTGCTGGGACAAGGGTTCAACGAGAGATACAGGCCAACCGTCGAAGATCTCTACTCGAGAGAATGCGTCTTAGGAACTTTAACTCTGAAGGTCGACCTCCTGGACACTGCTGGTAAGATTGAGCTTTCGGACTTTCCCATTTTGAGGATTGCGGCTGCGGCTTCATTTTTTGTTTCGATTCCAGGCGATCTGCAATTCCCGGCAATGAGGAGGCTCAGCATAGCCACTGCGCACGCATTTCTTCTCGTCTATGCCACCACGTCGTCGCCGAGCTTCGAGTGCGTGAAACGGTGCTTCGAGGAAGTGAGGGAACAACGCCCGGACTTTCAGGTATTTCATCGAAAGCTTTCACTATACTTGATCGAACTTTGCACCTTTTAAATACATATTTCGCTGAATTAATTCCGGCTGGATTGGGATTACTTGAAAATCAATAATAATCACGAAAGTTAATATTTTTAAACGATTGAGAATAATGACGAAGATACATTGGCTTATTCTACTTGTTGTATACATCGTGCATGACTATCGAGTGAACTAGGCCGCAGGAGCTCGAAACTTTTTTGTTCATTGCGACAAAGCCTGCATCATGCGGCCCTCATTATAACTCGACCATGTCTCGCCGAATGCTTGGTAGGAAGTGCCAATAGTCGTGGCGGGAAATAAGTTGGACCTTGCTCCGAGCCGAAGGGAAGTGCCGCTGGAGGATGTGAGCGAGTGGGTCTTCTGCGAATTGCCCAAGTTGCGTGCCAAGGTGATGGAATGCTCGGCGAAGGACGACTACAACATAAAGGAGATCTTCAGATGTTTCGTCACACTTTCCCGAATCATGCCCAAGAATCCAGCCGGCGAGTCCGATGAGTCTGGATTGAGACGAAGGTGCTCGGCGTATGGATCGCGCAGGTAATTCAATATTAATAATGCAATTATGTATTTAAGTAGACAACTGGTGATAAGATGGGAGCTTTGAACTAATTTATTTCGCATTTTTTTAATACTTGTGTTTTAAGCGATTTTAAATACGTGCTTTTCGTTTTACATATTTTGGATTACTCATATGGTCTGCATAATACATATTTTGGATTACTCTGCATATGTCTGCATACGTTCTATAGTCTCATTATTTTGCCAATTTACATAAACATTGCAGATATTTATCATCAGATCAGTAACATCATCGACCGTCCCCTATACATATTTCATATGATCATTGCATTCCATAATATGTTATATTAGATATTTTAACTGAACAATCATCCACAATCTAGTAATACAAAATCATTCTCGTTTTAAACTCTTTGAATCTTTCGGGATTTTCATTGCAAAAGGATTAAACTTGATAGAAGGCCGCAGTAGAGGCGGATTGCGTCAATCATAGCTAGAAATCTCGTGGAAACGTTTCTGGGTGGCCCTGCATAGCCGTCGGTCATTATTTCGAGCGTGTTAAAAGCTGACCAGTATACGCAGCGGTACAAACGGAACTGCATGATTTTCATTCACCGCGCAGTCGCATTGTACATACACGAGTAGAGTAATTGTGCGAAATCTGTTTACGGCGTCTTCGACTGTGACACTATTGTATTCGCAGAAAGCCCCGGGAAATATCCGGGCCGGGATTGACCGTTTATGCGACTCTCAACAGCCTGTTTGCAGCGGCTGCCTTAGTAACCCTCATCATATCCACCAGAAACCTGATACAGATTTATGCAGCCCATTTCGCGAAACATTTCTCCCCAAACATACCTGCAACATGCACCAATGCACGACAAATGCACAAATCCGTAAAGTTCTCTTTTAAAAGGAAGGAGGAGAGAAGTTTGTTATTAAATCCGCTACACGGCTATATTCGCCTAGATTCGGATTTTTGAGACACGAATAAGTTAACAAATGAACAGAGAAACTTGAAATAATAATCCCATATTCATAAATATGGAGTTATATAACGATTGTATGTGTGCGAGAAACTTGAAAAATACAAAAAAAAGGTTAAGCCACCCACTTTCCTTTTAAAATCGATACTTTTGAAGAATCTTCAAGTTGAAGAATCTACTAACAAGATCTCGAGACTCGGCAGAGTCTCGAGGCCAAGTAGTTTTGAATTGGAAAGCGTCTACATTTATCCTCACCCTCGGTCGCAAAATTGTGATATTATTATAATATTCTCAAGCTACATATAAAATTGCATTTAGTTTATCCAAATTGAGCAGAGACGAATATGTCGACATTTTCCATTGAAAGATCCGGCAGTCCTAGCAGTGGGAGGACCGGAAGTGCTGGGCCAGGAGGTAACCCGCAGCAGGTGGTGGCAGCGCAAGGCTCGACAGTCGTCACCGTCGCCGAGGAGGTGAAGAGCAAACCCCGAAGCCGCAGTCTGATTAGGCGGGCTTCGAGAAAGACGAAACAGCAAATTAGGGACTCCCATGCGGACGACTGCAACATCTCCTAAAACTTGCTCGGCGAATCCGTTAAATTGAGAGAGAACGAGCGAGCTTCGGCGAACGGTATGGATATGGAAGCGACTTGAAAGGCGGCGCACTTGGTCGAGAGGGCGAACTCACTGGATGGCGTCTTCAGCCCCTATAGTTCGGGTAAACGGGTTCTGAATGTGACACGGTACTCGTCTTGAATAGTGGTAGTTTATATAGTTAATCATATCCCATTGCGGTTCCCGCGGATCCCGCGGATCCCGCGGAACTAATGGTACTGCGCGACGAACGATACAACTGCTAGTTTCGTATTTCGACACGCAGTGAGCTAACGGACGAGGAGAATGCCAGCGCGATGCGAGATACTCGATGTCTCAAGTAACAGCAGCATTAACTATAATCATTAACGAACAATGACGAGAAGTGGTATTTTTTGAAGGTATCTGCAGGCAGAATCCGGAGCCACGTCATGTGCGCGATAAAGTGGCATTCGCGAAAATCGAACAGAAACGTGACATATTCATACTCTCCTAATTCAGCCCCAAAAAGTTTCGTTCGTTCGTGCCGACAGTTCGATTATCCAATTCTTCGAATAAAATCCCAATCGCACAAAATTCTCAGTGCAGCGGAAAGCAATTTGTCCGACTATTTGTTAGAGAAACTGAATTATCTGGATTACACGATTGAGCTTGCAAACCTCTTGGCGCAGAGTCTTTAAGGCTCTCCCGATGAAATTGGAGAACCAATAACACTGAATTGGGAGCTCGAGGAAAATTGACCTATTTACTGCCACGAGATCCATACATGTCATTACGTTAAGCAATCAGTTCTTGAAGAGCGCGATTATTACAAACGAGCCGACGCGCGCGCGCGGAGGGCGAAGCGAGCCCTCGGAAGCGAGGTATTGTCAAAGAATAAGGGAACAGCCATCAAAAATAGAAAGGCTCCTCCGAGTAATCGTGGGGCTGTATTATAAAAAAAGAAAGGATAATCTATAAGACCATATTTTCACACCCAACATATCCCATTGCCCAATCAGACTAAAGAGTATTTTTATGATGTAGATAGGGCCGAACGACCTTAAAAGGTACCCTTTATTTGCGAGGGGACGATTATTGCGCGTGCGAGAAGATCGATGGAAGTCGTCATGAGAAATATGTCCTTATACAAACTTCAAATTATTATGGCACAACGTGCAATGTTAGAGTTAACATAAGTAAATGGAGATTTACCTTAAGTACCAGACCGCATATCTCGCTCTCGTACTCCATCAAGATATGTATTATCAAGCGGGAGACAGCGGTATCATCGCACACGTTAAAGTGAAACTCATGAGTCGAGCGCGTCGTCTCATGTCGGAACCCGGCATTTTTTGATGTGTAAAGTAAGCTACCATTTAAGTCACAAGTAATAAATGTATGACCCTGACCAGACATGCAAGCGGGAAACTTTGGGAACCAAGGTTTTTAGCAAGTGCGCGCGTTAGATGAAAGCGTTGGCAATAGATGCGTATTCCAGAACACTATTTTAGATACGTACGACTAGCTGAGAGGAGAGAATATGTGTGTCTAGTTAAAACCGAGCGAAATGAACCGGCTTCCCTCCTGGAGTTATATTACTATTCAATCGAGAAACGCAATTTTATTATACAATTACTTGAACATTTCGTTACAAAGGCGACAGTCGAGGATTCGACAAAAAAAGTCTCAGTAATATTATAATACCAAGTCTGGTAAATGTAAAACCAAAAGGCAAGCCGGTTTCTGCTTAGACTGAGATGTCGATGCACAAATGGGATTGAATGGACTGCAATGATCTCAAGTCGCACGATGCACAGGCGAGTCTGATAGTTTAAGCATATATGTGTGTATCGTATATTAAAAGATTTCGAGCCATAAATGGAACTGCAGTATTCAGAATGAAGGAAACACGAATGGATAAGCGTTAAAGTGTAATAGATAATTTAAATACACACATATAAACATATATATATTATTAACCGTCCCAGTCAAGGACTTGTTTTGTGCAAGCGAGAGAATATATATGAATGTTGCGAATGCATTGACGAGAGTAAGAGGCGCGAATCAGACCAAACCTGTGAAATGTTAACGAGATTAGTTCTTTGTCACGAAACACAAATACGCTTACTCCAATATCTCGTTAATGTTCCACGCAACCGTACACGCAGCATAATTTTGTAATTCAAGGTCATGACGGACAAAAAAGTCTGCGCGCATTCGATATAGTCAATATTCCGTTTACTCTCACCGCACGATGCTAGAGTGATTATTTCTATTGATTTGCCGAAAAATGAGCAAACTAAACACTGTCCCAGTGACCCACTTCAAACGTAGAGATGTCGTTCATCGTCGACCTAGACAAACTTTCCACTAATTTGAACGAGAGCGCTAGATGACTTGTCAGAAATTTGCCAGTTTGAGCTTGCAAGGCAGCCGAGCAAAAAAAGAAACGAGCTTCAAAAGATATATGTTTCCTCACGAATATGTATACTGACAAATGGACCAAAATTCGCACTTGCAGCAGAGTTCTTCGATCTTGCTGGGTAATTTATTTTACTTATCCTGTAAAACTACCACTTATTCTGTATCTCAAATCCCTATGAGTTGATATTATCATTTTAATAGGACGCCGCTGTTTTTGAATTTTCGCCCGCAGTAAATAGAAGAGAGAAATAAGTATACTATATATATGCAAATCCGTCATAGTGTCTGTGGCAGAATATATTCTCTAGAAAACTCGTATGTGCTGTGATAAGTATCCGCAGTCGCGTATCTACACACGAAAGGGGAACATATCGTCACCTGTCTGTCTATTCTACTGTATAGGCCTCACAAGTATATCTTCTGCATGAAATCAATATAATAGCTAAATCCACCTCGTACTTGTAGTATTGTGTGTTTCATGTTCTTCGACGTATATGCGAGACCTATCGAGGCGTTGAATAATAAGTATATATATTCTATAGTTGTCCTTGATATTTTTCGTTCATTTCTAAACGCTACTGGTTTTGGAAAATCTGTCGAACAGTGACGACCCATGGTGCTGTATAATACGGCGGATTCGATGTTTCCGTCACAGTAACATATATATTATAGATGACGACTTATGCCTAAGGTGTAAATCAAAAACGAAAGTCTCGTGTGTGCAGTTCCATATAACTGTCCCTTTCACAAATGCTCACAGAGCCGCGGATTTCCCTAGATGGAATTAACAGGAATCTGATAACTCAGCTTATCAGTATATACATCTATGTCTGTGTCTACGTGTATCTATTTTCTCAAGTGCAAGCGCGACACTATTTCCGACAGATATGCCTGGAAGACTCTATACATTCCAATATAGTGGCACTGAACGAGCTTTAACATGTACAAATGCCGAACTCCGGCGCCCGTTTTACTATGCGGCGTAACCGAATTATAATATTCCACGTCGTTCTATTTTCCATTGCTTTTTATTAATCTTCCTGTTTTTTTATCCAAATTATATATGATGCTTTAAATAGACCTCCGAAATCGGACAGTCTCGCTCCGTTTTTTGTAGGAGACGCAAAAACGCATTTGAATCATATAATATATTTATTCCAGAACTGCGAAGGACGGGGGAATATTTACTCGTCTTGCTTAAACGATCCCGAATGATTTTGCAAACTTTACGTGATATTTACGTAAGCTAACTATTAGATAGTGGTCGGGTCACACCATTATCCTTTTTGAAAATGCGTCGAGTAGAATACTCACGGAGTAGAGTGTATGATAGTTATATATATCTTTTGCTCTCATTGTTCTGGCCACCAGTTTATTAGGAATTCGGTGGAATTAGCTGTGCTATACTTAAGGACTAACTAATTTATTCGTAGTATGTCGCATAGAAGTGCATATGCTCGTGCGCTAAACGGCAAAACACTGTATGATATTGTTTAATTATTTATCGGACGAAAGACACAGAGTGATTCGAGTATTACGTCAATAAATTCATTTCAAATGGATTGTGACATTTATATATGTGTATGTACAAGACATAAAAATTGTACTAACTGTAACTGTACTCTTTTAACGTGCTTCTTATGTAAGGCGTACCAGTGCATATGTTAAGTGACTAATACAAGAATGAAAAGAGAGGAAGGAAAATAAACCATGGTACATCCCAAAAACACCTCGAATTACATTTTTCTTAATAATAACTTTAATATTTTTTCTAACATGATCAGATAGCTGAGGGGACTACCAGTCGAAAAGGCGTACACGTCATCGAGGTTTTGTATTTCATATATCAGGTAATGGAACAATGTACAATATAATAATTCCAAGAAACTATACATGCAATTATAATGCCGGGTAATACTATAAACATATCTTTTTATCACAATATAGGATTGCACAATTATACATTAATGTATAAACGCCACTATGAAGATATTGCAACGTTCGAATTCGTATCGGAATTAGAGCTATTATCAATTGCTTGGAATAAATGCTTGAAATGTTGTACATATGAGTGACAATGTTCGCCTCGTGCAAACGCTGTCGTATTATGTAGTCGCAAATTGCGTTGTTCAAAAAATTTATAAACGGAATGGAATAATGTAGGGTCGTTTGATGCTTTGGCTGCTTCCAAGAATTTCCTGGCCGACACTTGATCTACCATCCCAACAGACCTCACGTACCTGAATTACAGATATGCTGTTCAGTAAATCATCAATCAAAACTGTCTTAATATATGGCTGCATTTCGTGGAAACGGTAGTTACCGAAGAGCTGGCAAAATATGGCCTTTTGATAAGAGAACCTCGATAATCTCTTCGTGAGCATTCCCTAATCGCTTGAGCATATCCAGTGCGAGCTGATGTGCAGCCGGATACAAGTTCTCCAGCGATAATAGTAAACATGCTAATGGTTTCGAGTCGGCAACAACGTGGTATTGCAGTAATTGATGCAACTGGTAATATGCTTTACGTTGCACCAGTGTTGTAATTACTAATTCGTGTAGGTAATGCTGCACCGGCATTCCATGTTCCGCCAGAGATCTAACCATGACTTTAATGTTAACAACGTAAAACAGAAACCGTGAATTAACTTCATATTCGTTTATAACATACCTAATATACTCGAGAAGTACCCATATTATCATTTTCGGCTCTATTGTGTTCTCAGGAAACTTTGACAATATATAGCTGTACATATCACTCTGATCGAGTAACAGTTTATATTTATAATTGTCATTAGACACACTGTTGTTCTTTGTGTTGCTTTGTAGAGGCGTTCCCATCTAGGCGAATGAAAAAACCAATGAACAAAAGAGGCACACCAATGATATTTTCAAACAAGTTACCTGTGTTTGCATTTCACTTTCGAGGTAGTTTCTGTACACAGAATTTAATCTGTCAAATATAGAAGGCATTTCCATTAAACTAATGGGTAACAGTGCCATAAAGTTTTGTAAAACTTGTATCAAAATATTTTTAGCATTTGTTCGCTGCATAAGAAACTCTACTAAGAGCACTTTGTCCGCAATAAGTTGTATCAAACTATCCAATTTTAATTCAATGTACCTAAAATATAAATAGAACTATATTACAGTACTGCACATTAATTCATCAATTCAATGTGGCTCAAACATACCACAAACAGCCTAGTTTTACGTCAATGACGATATTCGGTTGAAAAACAACCCAATTTGGAGAATCTGCATTTTTTAAGTGCAATTATGTAAGGAACATACAGTAAAGAAAATATGATTTTTCATCACCATCTGAAAGGATACACAATTGGCACGATTGAAAGACTTGGTCTGACAAAGTTGATCCCTGTACTTTTAAGTTGTATGGCTTTATAGCTTTTGCTGGTGCCACACTAGTATGATGTATTACGGTGCCATCACTCACACCAGGTAGCATAATATCAAAAATCATGGAAGTCTGAAGATGTGATAAAAGAAATTTGTATCATTCAAACACATATTTGTTACTAAAAAATTAAACTCACTTTCGAAGCCTGATGATGAACAATAATAAGATTATCGACAACATTAATTGCGAATCTGCCACTCACATCAAGTTTAAGGATGTGACTCCTTTTTATTGTCACCATTCTATGAAAGAAAAAGTCCTATAATTGCTATAATTCAATGTGCAATAGGAATTAACAATCTTACTTATGTACAGTATAAACATATACAAATGCTGTCCCCATTGAGCGATTAGCACCAGGCTGATGTCTTAATAATATTATGCACGGTGTACCGTACAAAACAGCTAATGCAACATCTCTCTCAGATACAGCAAGTTTTCCTGGCTTTGTTGTACCAGGTTCCACTAAAAATGAAACGTAATATATATAACTCCTACTACGCATTCTTGAATCTCAGCAAAACTTATAATAAATTTACTTTCAAACTTTGGGAGTTTATGCAGATTTCCCGGTGTCACGTACAATGCTTGCATTTGATTGCCTATTGTACCAGATGACAAAAGTACCAAATAACTTTGAGGACAGAACACAAACCAATTGACACCTAAGCTCAAGCACTTTAATGCCTTTACTGTTCTCTTTTCAGGATTCACCTGAAATTTGCAATGGCTTTCATATAGAACACTCGTGGAGAAATTGAAAGCAATATTATCATGATTATAGGATTAAAATCTTACTTGAAATAATTCTACTCCATGGTCTGTCACCAGTAATATTTCATTTCCATGCGTCCAAACAAAACCAAGGATGGTCGCATTCTTTCCTTTACAAGACTGGGAATATTCTCCATTGTCCAATCCAGAGGATGGGGAATAATTAGCAAATTCGACGGAGGTATTCGTTCGCTGTATTGCGAGGATATTCATATCAGGAGAAAACTTTATCGATATAACTGGCCCTTTATCCTCCATTCGAAAGCTTATGTTTTGATCCGGGCCTTTGACCAGAACCCCGGTAACACCGCCCGACCGGACAGCAAAAACCTATTCACAAGTATCGTGCTATAGGAGATGAGTGCGATCGAATATTCAAAATACTAAAAACAGCAATTTCAAGACTATGTTCGATACACTGTATCGGCGGATTATCTTAGAAATGAAGAATCGATTATGAACCTGTTGTTTGGAATCATCGAAGAAGACATTTGTCAGGCAGCTGACTGACTCAAATCTAATGGGATCTGCACATAACTCCAAGTAGTAATTCTCATTAGGTTCTTGTTCTTGATTTTCCATTTTTGTTTCGTTGTTCACTAGCTGTCAAATGAAACCAAACACAGCTGATCGACGCTATATATCGCTGTCACTTGGCTCGACAGAGAGGTTCTTATTTACAAAAGGTCTTTTGCGCACAACTATCTATACAGCAGTTATAAGAGTTCATATTTTCTGATAGTTGAACAGTCGATCCCCGCAAATTAAGTTTATTCCACACAAATCAATGCAATGTGCCATATGTTTATTTTATAAAACATTAATGTTACACAAATGTTTCATATGCTGTATAAATGTATTTAGATAACCACCACTGAAGAAGGTGCATTTGGCGCCGCCGTAGCGCAGGAACTATCTAGGGGCAGCACCAGCAATTACCTGAAGTACACAACGGGTATCGTAAAGCGGCAGCCGGCACTTCGTATATATCGATCTTCAACTGTTTGTGTTCAATTGTTTGATTCTCTGGGGGTTTAGAAGTTTTTTGCCTTCTACTTTGCCTTTGTGCTTAGAGTTTCGGATGTTTTGGTTACATTGTAACTAAGTCTAACTTATCAAACTCTAATCTGCAGCATCGTGTGTCTGGTTATGCTTATATGCTTGAATCCTGATTCGTGATCAATCGAGACATGCAGCGACAGGTTTGGACCTGTTTGGACATGCAGGCAAACGTCGTATAATTGTGAAACTTATACTTAATAATAAAGTAATAAGAAAGGAGAGAACCACATTGTCACTAAAAGGCTGATACCATTAAACATCATGTAATTTGATTCAGTTATATTATCTTAACGTAATATACAACAGTCTATATTCGATGTGAAAAACGTAAACAGTGATACTTTTTATAAGTAGTGTTAAAGAGTATCAATAAAGTATGGGCCGAAACAAGAGGAAATTCATTGAGAAGTTGAGCGAAGAAGACAGCTTTAAGCAAAACCACAGCTCTTTGAATGTCAATTTGAGCTGTTCTAGTAATTTGACAGACTCTGGCAATGAAACATTCAGACCAATGGAATTGGTCAGCCAGAATACACTTGCAGACTCCATGAGAGTTACAAGATCCACCAGAAGTAGAACAAGATTAAAGACACCCTGGAAGAACAATGTTGGTCTCAAAGATGCAAGTGTAGTATTAGAAGATATATGCACAACTGATATATCCTTAAATAAAAGAAGCAAGAACGAAGCTTGTTTTCTAAAAAGTATACCAAATCATGGAAGGTCTCACCAGTCTGAGAAGAATCAGTTATTTCATAAGATTTGCACTACACCTGAAAAACAAAATGTTTTGCAAGAACATAATAATAACAAAATTGACACAATATATACATCGCCTTCAACTCACAGAAGCAGTCCAATATTAGCTCAAAATCGAAGAAAGTTAAATGCATCAAAGTTTTTATTGCCCAAACCAACAAAATTGAGTACAAAAAGTAAAGTTGGGCAATCTCAGTTCAGATGTCTTAACAACTACAAAAAACAATCAAGCCAATCGTCAGTCTCAAGTGCCTTAAGTGATGAAAGCATGTTAGGAGCTTTTCCTATTGCATGTTCTAGTATGCTTGAGGAATGCACTAATAGTCAAAGCAAGCAATCTGCTGCTGTTGAAGACAATAATATTAATTTCCATGGTGATTTACACGTGGACAAGAGTTTATTACCCATGGAGCTGACAGATGTACGTGGTGGATTTATTGTAGAAAAATCAAATACATTAGTACATCGATCTGAGAGTTCAAAAAACTCTTCCATCACACATAAATCCAAAGAAAACAACATTGCTACAAAGAACTATTTATCTACGTCAAACGGACTCTCTGCATCAATTATGCAAAGGTCTAAAAGTCAATATTCAATGAAGCAGCAAGAAGTTAATACAAACCATTTATCATTGACTGCTCATCCAAATTCAGATGATATTGAGGAGAGCAGAAACTCTATCCAATCCTCATTGAATGTGAATACATCGATTGATAAAATAACTGAAAATAATAAAGCATACAGGAAAAGGAAAGGAACCATAAGAATACAAAACAGACAATCAAATTCTGTTCCACGGGCAGTACATGATTCTTGCAAAATCATTTTTGAAGAAGAGCAGGAAAGTGTTAATACAGTCAATGCATCACTTCAGATGAATACATCTCTTAGAGAACCATGCAGATCATCTTTTATGCAGGATGATATAAATCAATCACATCGTTTCAAAAATAATATGGAGGGTAGTGCTTTCCATGGTACAAGTAGTATAGACACAATACAAATATATAACAAAGAAAATTCCAGTAATATTACTAGGAATAATGAAAATATCACCCAAAAACAACAAACAACTGAAGAACAGTATATTACTACAAGAAATAAAAGCAAAAGTACAGTCAGTGGAAAAAGTTACATTGAAGCTACACCATATCCTCCAACTCGGTCTATGATATGGAGGTCTTTAGCAAAGTATAATACAGAAATGCTTATTGTACAAGGTGACACTGTAGACACCACAAATAATAGTACAAATATTGAAAAAAGGGGTTATCAAGAACACAGATTCAATGTCATGCAAAAGGATACAATAATGTCACAAATGTAAGCCTAAAATATTTTAAAAAATTCACACCAATATGCAAAAGGATAGGTTATTCATATATATTGTTTTAGAGAAAAGAACATCGCCGCTAGTATAGCAAAAAATACTACAATCAATTTGGATGATTCAGATGCTACCAGACTTCCACCTAGAAAGAATCGGCATTCTGTAATCATAGTGGATTCAGATGCAGAAATATCCCAAACGAAAGATGTGGATAGTATATCCACTAGACCAAAAAAACACAAAAAGAAGCTGCTTCCAATGAGGGAAGATTCTGGTCTATTGTCATTTTCGCCCATGGACGAAAGTGATTCAACCCCAACACAAAGTATCTTTCCCAGAACAAGAGAAAACACCAAAAAGAAGGATACAAAACGTAAAACTAAAAACGTAGCGTTCCACGATTCTGCGTCTAAGCAAACCCAGAAAAAGCCAAAGCGAACCAGAATGATTAAAAGTAAAAAGATTATTATAAAAAAAGGAACGAATGTCGATATTTTAACAACGCTGGAACGTGAACGAGGGGAACCCGATAAAAACTTAAACAGTACCCATTACAATACAGCATCGCCGAGTGATTTTGAAACCCAAAAGTATATCCCTACTCGCAAGTCGACGAGGGGTTTATATCAGAAAGTAGTCATTGTAACAACAGGTCTATCGAGAGAGTAAGAATCATTTACGTTAATCGACATCATTTCTATTTCATGTCTAATACATAATGGTCAACAGGGACAAAGCTCTAATAAAATCTGTTGTCAAATCTATTGGTAAAGCAACAATAGAGTCAAAGGTATCATCTCACACAACATATGTAATAACTACAGGGGTGCGTACCCTAAATTTGCTCCATGGGATCATTAGAGGATGTTGGCTCGTTACAATGGAATGGATTCTAAAGTCCTTAGAAAACGAGCAGTGGCTCAACCCAGTAAAATATGAAATTCCACATTTTTCTAAGGCTGTCACGGTAAAGAACAATACTTGATTTTAGCCCCAATGTACATTCAAACACAGATTACAATTTAATTTCTATTGTCACTGTATATTTTGTAGGCTCATCGAAGAGAAAGACTGCGCGCAGAACAATTTGGGGTATCACACGTACCTGATTTGTTTGCCGCAGCAGGGCTTATATACGTGGAGAGTGATACATCACCATCATCCAATGATTTAAAAGACCTTATAAAGGTTGGGGGAGGTCGAATTACTGAAAACGAGCATAATGCAAAAACTATTGTTGGTTCAACGGGTTTGAAGGAATCTTGGGTACTAGATTCCATTACAACTGGGGAACTGCAACCATATGCACAGTATAAGCGAAACTAAAATATTTCTGTATTAGTATATATATACATATTTGTATATATATATATATCTATAGATATATATTTATTTATTTATGTATATTAAATATTAGATTATATGGACAGTTATATTTTTTGGACGTAAATTTATAAAACTGTATAGTGCACAAAAGAAGTATTTATAGATTTTCTATATATACAGATGTCTTGTAATACACAAAGGAATAAATATTAATTTCTTGATAACAAGGATCTACTGTATGGTAATTATGTCTTCATCAGCACACTCTTTGCTTAATTATGGGCATGAGTCATATTTATTATTCTCAGTGTAGAAAGTCTGTAAAGACTGCAATCGATATAATACCAATAATCAGCAAAAGTAGTTAATCAAATTTCAAAAATTACAATCAGCAAGAGCGAGCTAAGCTCGCATAAAATATGAAATCAATGTAAAATCTGGAGCAAAAAATGTCAAGCTCATTATCACAACACGAAAGGCCTATCGAAATGCCACTCTTATGAATCATTGAACATATGAACACACAGACCATCAAGTACCGTCGCTGTGGTCCCGTCCCGTCCCGATTACAGCTGGAGTAAAAGTGAAAATGACGTTTCTCCAGATCAGAGTGTTTCGGGTTAGGTTACAGTAGGACGCACACTCGTGAGACGCAGGCTATCGTGCGATGTGTCAAATTGACACGCATTGGTTAACATGCCTCTCTGTGTTTATTTAACGCTATACTAATCCAAATGCCCTCAGTAATCATGAATTTCACCCACGCACAGTGAGTATTAAAATAGAAAAGCTGGCAATGCTTGCCTAATGTTTATCCCCTCGATTTAGTTGAATTGAAATCGTTTCTAAGGTCCCGCGAACGTTTTCGATTTATAGCTACACGGAATTGCTCAATACCTTATTAGCGATTATCTCGCCCCTGTTTATCTCACCTCTGAATCACTGCATCGCTTCCGCAATTGGAGTCAGTTCACTAGTCCCTCGGGTCAAATAAACTAACAGCTGATTGTTCTACTTTAAACAATGCGATGCACTACTCGCTCTTCAACTTTCTAAATCCTGTTATTATCCTTTTTGAACGGCCCACGCGCGTAGTGAATCCAAGAGTACCAGTGTATGCTAGCATTATTCTTTGTTCTTAACAATTTATCCTGCAGTAATCCAGTGATTCTATTTTAGTCTAAGTCTCCGTGATGCTCCATCTACCGATACCTGCATTCCAGTGCCTAGACACAATACAACAATCATCACAGATGTTTATGTGGGCATACCTGACAATTTATTGTTGAATTGCGTTGTATTTCTGGTACGAGAAGGCTATTCTACTCTGACTATATTACTGTGACATAAGAATATCAAGTGTTTTTTAAAACATAAAACTTACTATACTTTGTACTTGTACAGGTACTTGTTGTATTGTTCGGTCTACTACGGAAAAAAGCATGGAATTATGGCCGCCTGGCGCTATTACATAAAACTGATAATAGATGGATGGAATTGTTCTATGGGGACAATGAAGGAAGAGACACAGATGCACTATGTGTTGAAACATCTGTTAACTCGCAACTTTCACAAGTTGACAGAGGCTTCTTATCATGGATAGTTACCGCATTTAAAGTTACGTAAGTGTCTGCATAATGCACTCAAAGTACAGAAATGAAATATATGTCTTTAATGGCATGTATAATTTTATCAAAATCTGTGTGTTTTTAATACTTGTTTTTGCGATTTTCAATAGAGATGAGGAATTATTGAAGCGAGCGGGACCGGATGGCTTATTGTACATATCATTTGAACGTTATCTTATCATTCTAACTGGTTTGATGGTAATCGTGTCATTATGCATTGCTTTGCCTATTAACTTTCATGGAAACATGCAAGGAAACAATGCAACGTTCAGTCACACTACGTTATCCAACTTGGATCCAATGTCCTCTTGGATTTGGGTACATACAATATTAATTTTATCTTATCTGCCTATCGGTGGATTTATCATGAGACGTTTTCTGAAACAGGTAAAGTAGTATTTCTTTCCGGTTACTCTGTGATAATTAAAAGCTATAAAGAATTATTATTCTATGTGAATTATTCTATGTGAAATAGGTACGTAATGCTAAACATGGGGGTGAATTGGCAGCCAGGACTCTTTTAATTACAGAAGTACCAAGACATCAATGCAATGTTGAGACACTTACTAATTACTTTAGGTATGATTGTTCTTTGAATGTATTTAAACTCTTCTATAAAGTATGTTGTTACTTAAAACTCACTATTACTTGCAGAGAGGCATTTCCTAATTTAACTGTAGAAGACATTACTTTAGCTCATGACATCAGGCGTTTATCCGCGCTGGATGCAGAAAGAGATTGTGCCGAACAAGCCCGCTTGTATTGTGAAACATATGCAAAAAGGAGAGAACCTCTCAAAATGTACCCTTATGCTTGCGGTCAAGTCGTAGGTTGTTGTTGCAAAGGTGTAAGTGTTCCTCTCTATTTATTGAGATTCGGAAACTTAGTATATTAAAGTAAGTCGCAACGTGCTGTAACCACCTTTTTACCTAATAGCAACAAGTAGACGCTCAAGAATTCTATACAAATGAAGAAATACGCTTAACAGCCTTAGTCGAGGAAGAAAAAAGGATTGCACTGAGTAGATCACTCGGAGTAGCTTTTGTCACATTAGGTAGAACATCATTTCACTTCATTATATTTGGTACAGTAAGGTATCAATCGATTAACAGTTTGTTGATTTCAACTTTCGATGTTAAAAAGGTACACCTGGAGCTGCAAAAACAATGCGAAAGCAATTGCGAACGTCGCCGAATGTAAAATGGGTTGTCGACTATGCTCCAGCTCCTTCCGATATTTTCTGGGAAAACTTGAGTATTCCCAGACCATGCTGGTACTTAAATGCCGTTTTAATTAATTTTGCTCTGGGGATTGTCCTATTTTTCCTTACCACACCTGCTGTAAGTGAATATTTGCAAATACATGTTACTTAAGTAAATACGAGACAAATTATTATAAAAGCTTACGTGTATATTTTCAGGTAATAGTGTCGGCTGTGAATAATCTGCCTATCACAGGGGAAATAAAGAGCCTGAGTCCATTAGTATCATCTTTTCTTCCGACCGTACTCCTAGTTAGTGTGGCTGCACTTATGCCTGTTTTAGTGGCACGTAGCGAGTCTTTAGTGAGACATTGGACTAGGAGCAGTCTTAACCGAGCGGTAATGAGAAAAACACTACTTCTCTTATTGCTTATGGTTCTCATACTACCCAGCTTAGGCTTGACCAGTGCACAAGCCTTTCTAGATTGGACTGTGCATCCGAATAATACAGGGAGATGGGAATGTGTATTTCTGCCTGATCAAGTAAGAAAATATACCCAAGAAAATTCTTATAAATAAGCATGTAACATGATATTACACCTTCGTACATATCTATATATAAATCAATTATTTTGTAGGGTGCATTGTTCGTGAACTACGTGATAACTGCTGCATTACTTGGAAGCGGTTTAGAACTTGTTCGATTTCCCGAGCTTGCAATGTATACATTCAGATTGTGCATCGCCCGCAGTAGAGCCGAAAGAATACACGTGAGAAAAGCAGTGTTATGGGAATTTCCGTTGGGTGCACATTATGCCTGGTTACTCTTAGTTTTTACAATGACAACCGTCTATAGTCTGGCGTGTCCTTTAATTACACCGTTTGGACTTCTCTATCTAGTAGTTAAACATTTGGTATGCATCGTTGCTTGTGAGTTTACGACTCTATCTCGACATCGATATTAATTCTCACGCTTTGCAGGTGGATAGGCATAACTTGTGCTTTGCATATGGACCAAGTGTGGGTGGTGGGCAATTAGCAGGTGCAGCAGCAGGTGCTGCTGGGGCTGCTCCAGTACTGGCACAAGCTGCTCTTTTAGCTTTAGGTCTAGTCAGAAGAGGTCTATCGCCTTTAGCTGCAGTGCAACTTAGTGGTCTCGCTGCTAGTATCTTAGGGCTTGTCACTGGAGCAACCTTACCTTCGTCAAAACCAAAAGTAAGTCTATATGTTTATGTGTAAATACCAATATGTCCTTGGTGTGATTTAGCAAGATTTCCATCTGATTGTTGGATATATCATTGCAACCATGCTATTTTAGCATCCTCCGGGGCTTAAAAGAGATCTCTCAACCGGCCAGAATTTCGTTCCGCCTGTTTTACGCAAAAAACAGGTGTCGATGGAAGAGACGTTATCTGCAAGTTCAACGTCTGATTTCAATCTTCCATCTCCAAGAAGTACTACTTCCTCTGTACAAGAGAGCCCTAAACTTTATCAAGATTACAGCAAAGAATTAAGGGCATAGTTGGTTTAATTTGAAAAGTGAAATACAGTGCAGCATCTTTAAAACACCAAAAACTACAAACATTGTGGCGACAAGGCTTAAAAAGAGAATCTCCACAAACACGTTTAAGTAATTACGGCATCATTGGTGTCTGTAATGATGCATTTGTATAAAGATATATACTCACCGCTGCACAAAAGATACATCACAATATGACACATGCAAAATGAATTTAGCATCGCTGGTTTAAAATACATTCGAATTTATTACACTAATTTCAATTGTCACCTCTTTCAGTATATTCCTGCACAATATTCAAGAATTCTGCTTTAACGTCTCTCCCGAAAACAAAAAATAATGATTTTTAATATAAAACGAGGAGACGGGTTTGACAGTTTCCCCATCATATATTTAATAATTCCTATAGATTGAAAATATGAAACGTAGATTCAAGAATATGCTGTCGAAAACATATGAGTGAAGATAATTTTCCAAAATTTGATTCTATTAAATAGATGAAAACTTAAATATTTTAGCCATTCTTAACTAAATTATTAAACTTGATGGTGCATTAATAAAAATACTAATTATGTGTAACAATAATTGCTAGGTGTACTAATTTATATAAAGCAGAATATTTCCATTGAAACGCACTATAAACAGTTATTTATGCATACAAAAAATTCAGTACATTACGGTTTCATCAATCTTTTCACTGATATACGATGTATGTATGTGTATTACGTGTATTCATTTGCGTAGTTATACATACATGTACATAATATACCAAGAAACCTTACATTCATGTGAAACATATCCTCTTATTAAACCCCACAAGTTAATCTATACAATGGGAGACTGTATGCTTTTCGAAAAGTATTGGATTTGCTTGTATCAACTTATAAGATTTTGTAATAGTATTAGTGATGATATACAAAATGTATACTAGTTTTGTTATTATATCCGACATATTTACATTTACATGAATGAAACTTAATGATAGTTACTCTTTGTACAGTATCTAAGTTTAAGTTCAATAATACTATTTATCTAAAAACTGAATGTTTATTTTCTTCTTATCTTGTATATATATCATTGCGACTTTTTACATCTTCAATTATATGAAATAGAAAAGTAATCTGGTCTCCAGACATTATTCAACATACAAGGCAGTATACCATAAATAACAATAATGGATCAACTCCCAGATTTACGTGTGAGATATACAACTAACAAAGAAAGAGGGTGAGCGATGTAAGCCGTATTGTCAATGGTGAAATGTGAAATACTCTGGTCAACTCGGATGTCTGTTTAGGTCACAAAATAATGGAACATTGGGCCCATAGTTTGAAGGTATAGAAGAGTTGCACTAAGGCACTAATTGGTTTTAATCATAGACACAATAATCAAAGTATATTCGCATTACAAATGCTGTCTCATATATTATAAATGAAAACATTCCATGTCAATTGGATTAGATAAATAACGCTCATACTGCAACTTAGTAGCTTAAAAAGGTAAATATAATCTGAGCTATGCATCCATCGCTTTGTTTGATTCAAAGCTAATATAACGCACTGCGATTCATTGATTTACAGATATGCAGAATTGGATGTGTAAAAGCTGATGATAAAACATATAGCATCGCAAAAAATATAATGAAGGATTGTATCAAAAGCACGATTTATTAATAGTACATTATAATAAAATTTTATTGAGATCCGTTATTCAGCCGATCTGCTTGGCATGGAATGCATTTAGCATATTACGATTATGATTAATTCGGACCTGTACACACAAGACTGTTCTGTTACATTAATATACAATTTCTTAATTTACCCTAGCTTTGATGCTTAGGACTCCTACATCATAGTATATTTCCTATTTAATCTTCAAGATTAAAGTAGAACTTATTCATTCGAACAGACTGCCACCGATTATAGCTTCCAGCTGACTAGAAGTGAGATTGTTTAACTTCTCCATCTGACCTTCGTCATTTTGTAATCTAAACGATAATTGGTTCAATGCCTTTTTCTTCATTGCTTTTGAATTTCTGTAGTCATACGACATAGAATCTGTCTCTGAACTACCGTCGTCGTCTTCCTTTTGAGATTCTGCACTATCTTCGCTGCTGGGATGAACCTACGAGGTACATCGCCACTTAGGAAGATTCCTTAATATACTCGGAATTAAACGCGACTTAAAATGTAACAAGATTGACAGTACCGGTACTCTTTCCATAATTTGAGAGTTTCTACTTTCGACAGAGTTGACACATACAATGAATCGGTAATAGGACTAGGTACTGCTGTATAATGGCATAAGGTTGTAACGAAAATCTGCGATGAAAATATTACTTACCACTATCAGAGCTGACAAACGTGATAATAATAACTATAGTAATTCCATACCACAAAATCTGAATATTGCTCAACCTATACCTAATATTTACTACACTTTTACTAAGATTACTAAGATTTAGGAGGCCAAGGAGAGCGTAGCAAAAACATATCCATAGATACAGTAAAACATATTACGAAGATGCCCGTTCACTACTACTATTCTTTTCTGCCAATGTCAAGGAGAGGATACTGGGAACAGTGAAAATAATTTTAAAAAAAAGGTTCATTCTGATTAATTTCTTTTTTTGGAAACATCCTAGCGCTGAGCCATACATTAATTATGATATTGCTCTTCATATCACTACAGTGTAAACATACTTTTATAATAAGCAATTACTTGTACAACGTAGGTGCGATATGAAATTTAGTAAAATCTAATCAATAGATTGTAGAGCACAGTGAAGGTACTTGCATGAAAGTATGTACTCTATTCACCTTTTATAACATTTAGAAATAAATTCTTTACATACAACATTCTTCTATGAAATTTCGCGAATTTACTTTGAATGCAAAGTATCAAAAGCGCAAATCAATACTACATTTTTAATGCACATTCGTATGCTGAGCTTGAACTGCATTCAATTGAATTATTTAAGTGCATTTTTCATGCTTGAACCACCACCAGTGTAACATGTTGCAATCTTACTTTAAAATAAAGTTTCAAAACAAAGTAGGAAAATCCGTCAACGCTTGACGCGTAAAGGAAGTAAATTTAAAATAAAAATTATCGTGAGCAAGAAGATTTGTATAGCTTACACATTACGACAATTGCAATGAACACACGTTTAATATAATATTTTATCTCACCTCGACGATAGAAACCCTTGGTGACGGTTCACGTGGCAGCTCTTTTTCCACTACTATGATTGGACTGTCCGAGCCGATCGATGAAGAATCTTTGTCCGTATCTACATCATTATCCGAATAGTCTTTATCGAATTCTATAGGCGGCTTTTCTGTCTCCATATGTTCGTGATGTTTACACACGAAACCTGTCTTTTCTCCGGATTCGAACAAATTACCCTCCAGATGAACTGTAGACAATCAAAATCTTACTAATATACGAAACACTCTGCATTCAAATCGATACTAAGCTACAAATCACCATCACACAACTCTGAAATACAGAACGAATATAGTGACATTACGTTACCTTGACAAAATGCGGTACTGCAAAAAGAACAATGTGCAGATGTTCTACGACCACATTCTGTACAACGATGCCATGGACAGCTGAACCTCGAATCCTCATCTTCTATTACTATACAATTTTGGTGATATCTTTTATTGCATGTTTTTTGATCACACATTATAAATTCGGACAGTTTTTCAATTTCTTGTCCACAGCTCCAACACATAAATTGCCTGCGAGCTCTAAAATAATATCTCGTATTACTTCCGTGAAACAGACAATAATAGAAGAATATAGCTTCAAATTAACAATCTTCTCTTATGCTCACATTTTCAGCCTTTTCGATTTCTCTTCAACCCTTTCAAGTTTGTCGACTTTCTCAAACTTTTCGGTTTTGTCAGCTTTTTCAATTTTGTCAAGCTTCTTTTGTTGCATCGTAGGTGTCGTTAGTGATGACTTTTGTACTTTCAAGCCGATGAAGCCACTGCAATTTACCGCTCCGCATAAACACGGTTTCCTTGTTTCTCCATCACTGGCCAAATTATAATTGAACGTCAATTCTTCTCCTGGATCAATGTCGCACAGTGCAAACAAGCCTATACGCGTGTCACCATTTACAGTCCATTTTTGGGTTTCACAATTTGGTGAGCATGAATGATCTGCATTAGAAAAAGAACGTTATTAGGAGCACTGTAATATAAGTGTGTAAATGCAAATGCAGCGACATATACTTACTCATAAATCGACTCAAATTCCCCTTGGGTTCAGCATCGATTGTCCTATTATTATCTATTGTTAAAAAATAATAGTTTTCATTCTTCAATTCCTTCTTCCTGTACAATCTCCGCTTGTATTCTGCTTCATCTATAACTTCACCCACGTATTCAATTACAAACTGTCCTGCTTGTATAGTTTCTAAACTTCTAAGACCCCAACCACGCCCTTCTGTGTGAAATGGTTCCATGGCAGGATACTGCCTTCGCACAAATGCTTGATTGTTACACTTCGGTCCTGCTGGGCAGATTCCCGGACTACATTCGACTAACAATATACGATTCAGGCAATCCGTTCCAGGTGCACACGGGTTTTCCCATTCTGAGTCGCAGTCACATGCAACTATACTCTCCACCTCCGCTGGTTTTACATTTCCCACGGGTTTGTTGACCTACAGAACAGAATAATAACAGTACATTAATTAAATTCGTTAAACATTTCATAAATTGTAAATGAATGTCTGTGTATTACTTTTAGTTTGACATATGGTGGTGGTTTCATTTCTCGCGGGCCTTGTTCCTTCACCCTTTGCCTTTCTGCCTTTAGCCGCTGATGAATTTCATTTGCTTCCTCCAATGCTCTCCGGTAAGCATCGTTCCTCATAGTTTTCTTTCCCAAAGTTGGCTTTATATTTGCATCCCCGTCTTGATAAAGGAATGCTCGACCCCTGAAAGAACAGGTAATTAATGTTCATCACTGGAATGTAAAAAGCAGTTTTAGATACATACCGATGCACCCAATAATAGTTTTTGGATCCCAAGAACATGACACAGAATTTTCCAGCACTGTGAGGCATTGCTTCCACATTTTCGGGAATTTCTTGTGGATAGCATATCCGTGACGGCCACCAGCGATATTTGCCAAGTTTTACCCATACCACTTCTCCGTACAAGGGGAGTCTACCAGTTTCACAATCTTCGCAGATAAATCCACCATCTGGTGCATCGATTCCTGTGTAGGTACACCATGAATAGTTTAGATATCGAGTGTTGATTAAGGACATAGGAGAAATATGAATCTCGCGGAAAGGTAAAGTTTATTACCAAGACATTCCAGGTGGAAGGAAGTTGGGCAGGTGTCACAGCAGATTAAACTGCCACCACGTGTACATAAGAAACACCATGCAGCGTTCACTGGAGGATGTGGTGCCTGATAATGTTTTGGGCAAACAATTTGACTACCAGTTAGAATGACAGACCCTGCTGGTAAACAGGATGAAGCGGTGTGATATGCTGATGGACATCGGACACAACGTGCCAATTTTTCACTCGTTCTAGAATGACTAGCTTGGGGATTATCGGAACTGCACGTGTGACATACATGGTATGAACATGTAAGGCGGCCACCTTGCCAGTGTGACTATTCAAACAAATCCAGATATTTGTATATGATCTATAAAGGTATTTTATGTTGCATTCTTGTTAGAAGATAGGAAAGTATGTGTTTACCTGTGGCCATGATTTCAAACAACTTGCATGATAATGCTTTCCACAAGCTAACACAGAACACCTAATTCTGTCTCCCTCCCTCTCATTACAAATGAAACAAGCAGGAGCAACGCCCGACAGACAATCTATACACTTGAACGACTCGTCTTCTTGCTCCTCGGCCTTACCTGCAAAATGGATAATTTTATACGTCAAGTTAATGACCAAACTATGTTCCCATAATTCAAAAGCTTTTCATGGTACCATTATTTTCATCATCATCAGCAGTCTGGCGTTTGATTTCCTTTAGATCGTCAAATATCTTATCGTCCGCCATATTTTCGTCAATGGAATGTTCTGGACTGGATTCGCCAGGTTTTACACACGATAAGTGGAAATATGAATAACAAGGCCCTTTGCATCGTGTTAATTTCCCTGTTTTTTCGCAAATTTGACAAACCTTCTCTTGTTTCATTCCTTTAAATAAATTGGGGGGTCTACTCTTTTTCGTTTCAGAAACAGGTGTCCCATCCTTCTCTGCTTTGTGTCTGACTTTTTTAGTATCCTTTACAATAATGTCAGTATCTGTAGATGCATCATCTTCCTGTTCAGATGAGCTTTCTTTCGACTGTGCAATACTTTCCATACGAATATACGATCTATACTTCTTACGAAAAGAAGAATTCATGTTATCCCAAGTTTTTTTTAAGTATCTCTTAATGTCATACTCTGATAGATCAGGATTCTCATCCTCTACAATGTCTCTATTGCGTTCATAAAATACTTCGAAAACCCCGTCAATATCTTCATCTGGTCGAAAATCTACTTTCTGTGCAAGTGGAACATCATCATTTGAATCTCTGTGACTCAAAGGTGATGATGGAGGAGTATCTGAATTAAGTCTAGAGTTTTTTCCATTTTCAATGTACTTCAATCCCTTAGGTTTTGGAGAGTCTACTTTATATTGGATTTTGTCTACTTGATCATTCTGAAAGCAAAAGATTCAAATATAAAAAATTGTCTAAAAACAAGCATAGTACCTTGTTTTGTGTTTTTGAACATACATTATCCTGTTTTGTCCGTTTACTATCTGATCCACCAGAATCATTAGAGTACTTTCTTTTACTTCCTTTCTCTTTGTCCTCAGATGTACCAACTTTAGACGACTTGCTTGATGACTCTTTTGATTTTGGATCAAAAACTTTGGCTCTATCTGCGTCAGTAAATGGTTGTACTTCCATAGCTTCTTCAATAGCACTTTCCCATTTTGATTTTGCTCCTGGCTTTATAATAAATGCTGCTGCATACTTTGGATCCTTTTTTTTAGTTTCAGGCGTTAAGGAATCAGCCAATTTCTTAAAATCATCAGGATTTGTAAATTCAATCATGGAATTTGATGAGACCCAACTATGCCGTCCCCTGTCACCAAAGTACTGGACATGTATCATGGGAACCTGTGTTCTGCCTGTTACTTGAAAACAAACCCGATTAGTTCATTCAATCTGATACAAGCAAAGAAAAGATATTGCATGTATATAATTTCAAAGACTAAATGGCATTAGACTTATATTGCCAGCAGACAATTTAAGTGAGATATTATACATAATATAATATTACCCTTTATTTTATGATATATCATTTTATCGGGGTCCAATGTTACAACACATGGCCAAAATGGAAAGTTGCCGACTCTGGCCCACGCTAATTGACCTACTATCCATTTGCACTCTGACATTGGTTGGGATAATTTAAGGCTGACATCTTCCGTGTTATTCAACGGGACAGAATGGTCACCAATATTGACTACATCGTTAACTATATTATTTTCTTCTACACTGTCGCTACTACTGTCTCTCGAGTTTTGGTGCCTGCGACTCTTTGGCATTTTATAATTCTGGAAAATATGTACAGACCCCTTTATATTATATAATCGTCGATAATATAAACAATGAGATGGTAATTATGGAAAAGATAATGAATTCTACAATTTTGCATGCAAGCTGCAAGCGCATTTCCGAGCTCGGCATTTCTTTCGGAATTGCGAGAACTTTGAGAGATGACATCAATCGTTGTTTAAAGTGAACATAATGTACACAAAAAATCGGACATGCCTTTGGAGAGCTGGCAACCTCATTCTTAGGTGACTTGGGCTTTATCGTTCTGCCATAGCGACTTCTATTGGGAGACGTCCCATTAGAGCTAATATTCGAGATTCTCGTGTCATAATCCAACTCGTCAACAGTATCGTTGACCTTTTTGTCGGATTCCTCAAATTCAGAGTCGGTTGCTCTGCTGCCCACCTTGCTGATCTCCGTATTGATAGAGCTCATAGTCTACCGATCAAACGATCATATTCGCGTCGCAAGACATATACCGACACTAAATTATGGAAGTTCCTTGAATTCTTCACCAGTGGATGGAAATTGATTTCCAGGAGTGGACGGTGAAAAGCTCACGCAGCCAAAACAATTTCCATTACCGCTGAAAATAGCCGCGATGGCCGATTTTCAAGGGTTACTTGATTTCTTTGCGTAATGGTGCACCACTCGCTTGAGTTTGCGAGGACGATCACGTATTTCGCACGAGCTTCCCCCTCGGCACAGTAAACACCACTTTGAGAATTTCAATTGTTGATATTAAGGAATTGTTACCGAACCTCACGGGCCTTCTGGAGCAGGACGCGTTTCCCGCGATTTTGGGTGATTCTCATAACCATACTCGTGGTCACTTTTTCACTATACCCAGCTTGGTAACTTTTTCATGGACTCAAGCACACGCCCCAACAATTTCTCTTTTTACTTCCCTTGAGCAGCCTAGCTATCGAATAGTGTTAATATTATTGTTTTATACTGCCGGGTCTCGCTCCCTTTCTCTGTAGGCTTAATGCAAAACACTTAACTCTCTCAATTTCAAAGCTGTGCGGTTATACAATTCTTGTTGATTGGCTATATGGAATCTAATCATGCTCGATCGGTATGGCAAATGCATCTTCCTGTGGAGGATATCTTTCTTATTAGAAATATCCATTTTCGTTGCTGAAATTCTGATTTCTAATAAGCCCTTCCTTCCTACTTGTATTATCCATGTTGTGTATATATGTTTCTTTAGCTTCCAAGTATCGCGTATATCTGCATATAAATCCACAATTGCAGATTACAGGATTACCAAGCGTACTGTTAGATAAATGGCGACTGATGGCGCCTAGCGGACGCAGTTTCCGACGCCATACTTATTGATCTTGCTGGTCGCGTTTGCAGTTTGAAAATAATGCTTTAAAGATTGTACTTTTTAAGATTTTATTCTTAGAACTTCAATGGTTTTAATCACTACCAGTAGTTTTTTAAACTTCAAGTGATTATGTAAATCGCACAAATCAGCATATCATCATCCTCTACCAGAAGATACACAACATTTGCATCATCAGAGGGAGAAACGACTATCAACGCAGCAACAGCATAAGAAAGCTGAATTTCATTATTTAAATCTTAAATAGTTCAAGCGATTAAGATACGAATCTACAATTTACGGAAACGCGCGATGTCATGGCGCTCTGGATCAAATTCGTGTATTTCTCGTAGATTGTTTTCATGGGCTATATTTAAAAGTTCTTTAGCAAAATTCGTTTGATCTTCCTTTCGTAATTCCACAAGATATTTACGTGATTCAACCAACATATGCGCTCCACTTTTCAATAATGGGGAAACACATGGTACGTGTTTTGTCATATTATGTGCTATCCAAATAAGGTCGAATTTTTCCGGATACCCTGTTTTTGATTTGAGAGATGGCAAAGTTGTCACAGAATGAACAACTACCTACAAAATAAATGACCTATGAAAAGTAATAAGTCCCAATGGTTTGCAGTTTCATACCATTCTCTCTACCTTATGATTTTCTACAGCTGACCATGAAAGATTTTCCTCCTTAACTTTAGTTCGGCTTTGAGACCATGCCTCCCGTTCCATTTCATTATTAGGCATTTGAGTTACTATTGTTCCATTTAGAACAGCAGGATCACGATGAGCCCATAACAATTCTTCACAGAAGGGCTCCTTTGTCCTTAGCTCGTGAATAGATCTCATAACTTCTCTTTCAGTAATATCTGTGGCTCTGTACTTCCTAGATTTTTTTCTTGATATTATTATGCACAAGAAAGTATCAATAAAATGAACAGGGTTATACTTTTCTGCATCAGTTGGCTTGTCAAGAAGCCATGTAAGGAAAGGGCCATTTGTTATATCTCCTAAATAGGCATAATGTATAAATCCTGGCCCATACTGTATTATATTGTTTAACAATGTCGGATTACTTCTAATTGGCTCACATTCTATCCATGTGAATGCGATACCAGTGTTTCTCCAGAACCTGAATCCAAAATATAAAGTATGATAATAAAATGTACCAAGCATTTGTGAAATAAGTGTACCTGTATTCCTGTAATGTTAAATTGGGAACATTGCGTGGTTTTAAAACCATGTAATAATCCCAATCAAACACACCATTACGATAATCATATCTTGTTTTCAAAGATTTTCTGATTTGTCTGTCCCAATATTCATCAATTGGGATGTGTTCACATACAGCACGTTGCCAAAATCTGTTTAAATAAAAATAGTCCAAATAAGGAGTACCAGAATGTGTTTTATATAAACTTACCGAAAAATTGCTTCCAACTGATCTCTTTCTTTATATTTAAGTGTTTCCAAGCTTACCCAAGGACATTCTTTGGTATTACTTGGGATGTCAACTAAGTTTTTACAACATTTCGCGAGATACTTTGCAGTGGCAGGTCTTATTAGTGTGTTACCCAAAATTTCCATGTAATATAAAGTTGCCTCTTGTAATCCTTGAGTAATTATGTTTGTGGTGATAAAACCATTTAAAGAATTTTAGCAGACTGCCCATATTTTGCTCTACCTACCCAAGCCATTGTCCAAACATGTACTTAGTAAAAGTAACGATCTTGCTACTTGTTCAAGTGTTGGTTCAATTACATGATAAGTAATGGAACAGTCAGGGTACATATAAGATGATGCTATTGTCTTTGTAATGTGCCTTGCATCACCTGCACCTAATATTAACACTTCCAGACACTTAAGTGGACAAATCTCTTGTGTTTTATTTATTTCAGACTGTAAATCTAATGCAGGACTATGTCCCCACCACATATTCTATTTCTTTTACTTACAACAATATGTAGACTCAATGTACTTTTAAAATGCAATGTAAAAACCAAGTAATAAAATACAATACATTTCTATTATCATTACTAGGGAAGATACCAAGTAATCTGTCGCCATAGTAACCTGTATGTATATATGTACAAACTAGTTTGTATATATGTACAATAGTATGTTCACTAATTAAAATATCAATGTCAATTCTGTTTCCTTTTAGATTTTGTAGTCACTCGCTGCTTTTCCGGATTTTTACGAGTGTGCATAAATCCTAACACATTAACTAAGTGCATAGAAAGTCTTACAAAGATAGAAAAACATTTTAACATGTAGAGAAATAACTATCGTACTAAAATGAAAAGCTGCAGATTTGTGTAATATAATTACAAACGTATTAGCGACAGTCATGTCTTTGAGACTTATAAAACCATTTATTTTATTCCTATAATATAGATTCTGTGACACAGATAAAAATAACTCCTCCTTTTGTAACTTTGCACACTTCAAAGTTCGATATAAACACGCTTATCTCAATGTCCCGCTCGAATGAGCTCATTTGTCCCGTTTCTTTTGCGCTCGTTTGTTACCACAACGTTGCAAAATGTCGGTGATAGGGCCTTTATGTTGAAATATAGCAATAAGTTGCGTACGAGCCTCGTTCATTCCTTCGCTTATCAAGCTACTCCTTTGCATATTTCCTTTAATCAGTTCGTTCACGCGTTCGAGCCCATCGTCTTGTCTACTCTTGATGGTTTGCTGTGACTCGAGCATTGTCAATGTTGTTTTTAACTTTTCATGCACCTACATTCAGAGAAAATATAGTTTACTTTATGCACAGTTACAACCGAATGGAAATCCTTCAATTCACATAAATTTCTACAAACCTGCTTCTCAAGATCTGCAATATCTTCCATTTGTGCAGTTAGGTGGTAGACCTTCCATCCATTTAATTTTTGAAGCACGTGCTTTTGTTGCGCTATTTCTGCAACAGTAGGCCTCCTTTCTTCTCGAGGCCGTACATCACTGGGGCGTCTGTAATGGTGAAGCCTGCTGCTCCACCGATTCTTCCACGAAGGTCCTATACGACATTCGACATAAGTAAGACATATATTAAAGCGAAATAGAATGAAAGTTCAGATAAGAATTGAGAAATGGAAATTGTACAAACCTAATAGTGTAGGTGTAGGCCGCGTTCTCATTGAAAGGGGTTGCTGTTGCGTGGGTGACTTAAGATCACGTTGTATATTTGATGCATGCCTCTTTTCTAAAGATTTCTCCTTTGGTTCTTCCTTTATTTCCCTCTTTACTTTTTCTTCTGTAATAAATTGCATCTCTTCCTCGCTGCATCTTGGTTCTGTCAATTCCACACCAGTCAATTGTTGTTTGCGCGGCTTTTTCCTCGGCGACATTTCCACTGTTGGATTTATAGTGATCCTTGATTGTTCCGGCTCTTCATCAAGCCCTGGGGACGATGTGGCAGACACAGTGGTAGATCCTGAACTTTGACAACCTCCGCCATCCGGATCTGCTCTCGGTGAACAAGGAGGACTCGAGGATGTAGACACTGGTGGTAAAGATGCTAATACAGGAACTAAGTTCTTCGCGGCACCTGTGTTAGTCGAATACATCTTATTTCTATTGAGTAAATATTCTCCAAAACAGAAAGCATCACTTCCATGTAGGTCTTATGTATTTACCAGAAATAGTGATAGTAATAAGAAAATAGAAATCTAATATACCTTTCACCGGCGAGTTGTCATGATCCCGCTTTCTAAGTATACTTGGTCGTGGAGATGCATTTGGTTTCGAATGCGGTTCCTCGTAACTAGGCTCCACTAGTAGTCTTACTGGTTGTACGGACGTCTGCCGATATTGGGGATAGGTGCCTTTATTGGAAGAGAATGCGAAATTTACATTATCATCTAGAAATCAAATTGAAAAGACGCTATAGAACGAATGATCTTTTTGAAGTTACCTGTGGTCTCAAAGGAATAGTAAGTTGTGGTATGTGGTGGATGCAGATACTGTCCCTGAACAGGCTGTGCAGGCGTTGCACTTGAATTGGCATTTGTACTACTTGTAGCGGATGACACTCGAAGTCCCGATTGCTGTGGAGGTTTTATTTGAACGCTTTGCCCAATATTTTGCGCTTGGACGGTCTTAACAGGTGTTGGCGTAGCTCTTGCGGGAGCCAGTGGTAAAGGGTGTAACGACATTCCAGTTATTCTCGCAACTGTTGTTGGTGCTGGCTGCGGTACTCTTGACGCATTCGATGTATTAGCGGTAGTAGCTATAACTCGAGTCACAGTACTCAAGTTGGCTAAAGACGTTACGGCTTGAACAACACGAGGTGCTGTTTGCTGCTGTTGTACCTATGTAACATGTAAAATCGTCAATGAAACTGACTGTAGGAATGATTTCAAGTAGTACAGTCGATGCAACAATGACACATACTTGCTGAGAAGGAATTACAATTCGACTAACTGTGCCAGTCGATGGGCCTGCAACTGTATTGATAGACAGTTGCCGTCCTGTTGTTTGTTGTACTGTAACAGAAGCCGTACCACCGAGGCGACTTGCTGTTCCCGCTACTGGTGCTGATACTGCTATCCGGTTTACTGAACCACTTGTATTTAATGGTCTGTTGGGCTGGCTTGGCTATATATTTAATTACATGTTATTTCAAAGAAAGCAACTCTGTGTTATGAAAAAAAGAAGAAAGGATTGAACTTTACTTGAACAGTTTGTGTTGTAGATCTACTGGGTTGTGGGGCTTGAGTTACAGTTGCCACTTGCGGAGTAGGTGGCCTATTCTGTGAAACTGGAAGCCTCGTAATACTATTGTTTGTCTGAAGAACAGGTGCTATCAATCTGGATGGAGCACCAGTAACTCCAGTGACCATCGTTGCTTGTACTGATCTCGCCTGGCTTGTTGGTGTAATTAAACGTGGCTGTTGTCCCGCGTATACTGTAGTGGGAGGCCTGGACACACGGCTGACAGGTGGGGCAGGGTGTCTTTGCGGTTGTGCATAAACAACAGATGTTGTCTTCGGCTGCCATTGTGGACTTGAAATTGTTGTACTTATTCTATAAAATGTAAAATCTAGTTGAATTTCTATATATTGGCATTCAAATGTTGGATACAGAAATGAATAAATAACAGCATTGTAGAGTGAGATTAATATACTTAATTGCGGGCAGATAATAATGCAGTATGGGACTACTGTTTAAAATTTGGATATATTTACCCTGATCTGGTTGTAGGTACGGTTTGACCTGTATTTGCTCTAACAATTGGCGTGGCAACTGTTGACCTAGGTGCTGATATGTTTGCAACTGCCGCAGCTCCTCTTGGAACATGAAACGTCGCAGGCATATTGGACATCTGTTGTGACTGCTGTAATAACTGCTGCGTCTGAGGTTGGTTTTGACGCTCTACAGTACTTATCATACCTGGGGAGATTATCCTTACGGTAGATCCAGCAGAACATACCTGTAATGATACTTAAGGCATTATTATCTGCAAAGCACAATCCGTCAAGCAGGATATAAGTCTATATACCGTTGTTGTAATTTTATTTGTTTCCACAGTGGAGGTTGTGCCTGATTGAACCACTGGTTTCATCAAAGATAGCTTTGGATTCATATCCAGAGAGACTGATTTTCCTATGAGACTAGAAGAGGTCCCAACTGACCCTACAATAGCCTGCGTTGATTGTATGCTTTGTATATTACTTTGAACGATACTTTGTGCATTTTGCATCAGCTGCATATTTTGCATCGTGGTAATATTCTGCGGTATGGTTTGCACTGTGGTCTCCGGCGGACGTTTACCACCGTCACTCTCTACAGAACTCATAGTATTCATCTCTGATAAACTGCAAAATATGAAAATTTGTTTACGTCTATCAAAATATATTTACATTAAAGATTGTACTAATATAAGACGTGCAAATTCAAGTAGGAAGAGATTTCACAATCATATTTTACAATAATATTCAAATAAAAATGAGAAGATAAGGGCGTGATAATATGAAATTGGAATGAAATACACAAGTGAAACGGAATTTTGAGGGCTTTTCTAACGAAAGCTGACCTAAAACTCTCATGTAAACTTGGAGGTTACAGGTCTTTTTAGAGTGTTTTGTGCTAGTATCAACGAGACAATGCTCACGCACATGCAGTAGGAACGATTTCTAATAGGCAGAGATGGATAAATATTGTATACTGTACGAGACACAGTATTTTCACAACATTTAATCTGACAGCAGTCAGTTTAAGGAGGGAATATCATGATAGAAATGGGCATACCTGTATAGCAATGCAGGGAATTGAAACCATCACCACTTTACACAAACATACTTATTCAGTATTTCTAAAATACACTAATTTCATTGACGTTCCTTGAAAAAAACATTTTGCAACTGATATAGCACCTTCCGCATTGCTACAGAAGTTTGTAGCGCCTAACTAATGTAAGCACACCACAGGGTGGCTAAACGATAATCAGACAAACAAATGTCCTACGAATTCTATATTATTTCCTAGGGATATTGGAATCTTCCGACCCAATATGCCCATTATGACTCAAATTATCATCTAAATATAAAGTTATATTTCTCCTAACTGTTAAAGCACATTCGCTAATAAATCATCTTCTCTCGAGTGTGAATTTCTCCATTTCTTTGTTCTAAAGATCAAGGAAAGAAAGACATTTTGTAGAATATTCTCCCCACGAATACGCAGTATGTGTGGACATCCCACACTTGCTTCCTTCGCTCATATATGTATCCAAAGATAACCCACACACACACTCACACAGTCATACATGCGTTTTATACTACGTAGTATTTTGAAGATCAAATTGATGTCGATCATCTGGTAGATATAAGAATAAATAATACGTTTTGTTCCCAGTGCGAGTTCATAATAAATACGTATATAATAGGTATAAATTAAGTGTAGAGACTTTGTGTATAACATAATTTTGGTATATACATGCAGTTCAATAAGAAAAAGTTCCCTCCCCTCTTAAGGGCCTTATTCGCTATTGGAGTAGGGAGCAACGCTCCCGGTTGGGTCCCGTCAAGTCCCTTCTCCCAGTTACCCCTACCCAGCGACGTAACGCAATTCCATTTTCAAACGCATCATTCTGCGCTTCGGGCTTGTGTAGGTTGCTTGTGGTTCTATCAGCGATGCTTCAGCTGCTTTGGATCCAGGCTGTTTGTATTGCGACCAAAGTGCATCAGACGCGGGAGGCTGCAGATATTCCATCGCGCATCTCGATCAGACGTATCGAAATCAAATGTCTGGGGGCCTTGGATGGGTTTGAATTCAGTCCACGTTCTTGTAATTGTATTCGTGACTAGATCCACACTCATCCAAGGATACCGGACCCTGCATCCTACCATCAACAGGAAGAAACCTGTCTCACGAAATTAGTGAAACTTCAAAATTCGTAAGATCTTATAGATACTTATTGTATTGGTATTTATACGGTCGGTGTTGTAATAGGTTGAATTTTAATACTGTGCGAGGGTGTGTAGAAAATATACATTTATTTGTATCTAAACATTTAGAGGGGTTTGCAACTCTTTTTCCAATGTTTAAATCTATTGTGTGGCTATATGGCTAGTAGTAATTTTTGTGATGCAAGTTAAGTCTCCTTATAGTATCTATACGCACATTTTTGTTACATATATACACATACACTTGTGTTCACGCGAATTTTGTTTATTATTGAAACGTATATCCAGCAAAAAGATCTTACTACCTATGAGAAATAAACGAGAGATTCTTGCATCCCAAGCCAATGGCCGTGGGATTCCTTTCCGTTTCTTTGTGTGTGAACACCTGCCGTGTTCCCCTCCATGGTTTCCCCCCATCCCCGTAACTTCAGAATCCTGCCCTTAACCTCAGCCGCCTTCCCGCCGTCCTTCTGAATAACGGTAAAAACTCGCCCATGCCCTCCAACCATTCGCTGCGCGCGCTCTACACCTTTCAACGAAAATTTTGAATCAAGCCCACCAACCACACGCACAAGCACATTTACTTTTACAGCCGAGCATACCATTTGAATCCTTGATCCAATCTTTTCAACAAATACCATGTAATTGACCGTTAACTGCTATAATATACACGAAAATGTTGAAATAAAAAAATATCACAATTCACTTTGTCCTTGGTCGTTCACGTAACATATATAATATATCACTGTGAACGATAAATCTCATTAATAACGTATCCCACTGAAGTCGTAAATTAATTGGCGACAACATAGAGTGTTTGCCGCATCCGTGTTGACCAAACTGCGTACGCGTATTATAGGCGCCCAATTGTTCCGATTTGTGGCTACTAAAAATAAAGCAATTTGATCATTGTATCATCTATACATATGCTCACATATGTCGATGTAAACTTGCACTGTTATGTATAAAAATTGGTGTCAGCCCACAAATGTCTAATAGGGCAATATACAAAGGCGTATTTTATCTCTACATGGCAGAAACTTGAAAACGTTAAACCTTATGTTAAATGTTATATCGTAAATAAAGGCAGACGATAAAATAGCTTAAGATTCTATTTGCTTTTGCTCGCTCCTTATCATTTGTATCAGGTGTTCTGCGTTTCTAAAGTTAACTGTGCTAAACGCCTATGGTCATCTTCGTTTTCTTCTTCATAAGGGATGCCTGAATCACAGCGCATCTCTTCAATTGCACGTTTTAGTTGACATTGTAGTTGACCCGCAATCTTTCGCACGGCGAGGTAATTTTGTTTTATTTGTTTCGCGCAGGGCAATAATCCTTGCCATGGACTAGCACTTGTATGAGCGAAATACAGTTCTTTCCATAGCTGAATACTAATTGGTGCAACACTCGGCCATATTACTCCTGGGTTGGGTTCGTACAGAGGATTTAACCATTTCTCCAAGACCTCTGGTTGATTTATATATGACCATAAACTACCCGTTCGCTCGGACAGCCGAAGAGCAACCCTCTCGGCTTCTGAATCTCCTGGAAATGCGAGAGAATATCGGTGGCACGAAAGTAAAAACTAAATCTCGCATGGCACAATACAATACATACCCAAAAATGTACCGTAGTCGGAGTAGTAAGCATTATTGTATAATTCGATTAAAAGGTCTACTGTATATTCAAAACTAAATTGAAATTGGTAATGGAGTTGATATAGGCAGTCAAGAAATAGGAGGAATGTTGGGGCATGTGTTGGATTTTGTGAAGTAGAGGGATAATAAGGTCCATGGCGTGTGCGACCGAAAAACTGGTGACCAGCTTGTATCCATTCGCGTTCGATTAAAGCCTCTAGTCCGCGGACAGTTCGGCAATCAGGGTTTAATATTGCTTGGGCTAAACTGGTTACTACCAGAGTGGAGTCGCGTCCAGCACTTCCTGTATACAAATTAAACGCAACGAAAATATTACACAAATGTTGTAACCAAAACAATAAAACTTGGAGAAACTTGGAAAACAGTTACCTACCATGGACCAATACGGCTGCAACTTCTTGGTGAAGGCATTGTGCAGCGACACATGCCGCATTTAAAGCACTGTGTATTGCTGATAACCATCCACTGTTTTCCAACCGTGATAACCATTGGGAAGTGGAGCAATTTGAATCATTGCAAGCTTCAATTAATTTAAAAAAGCTATCTGCTAAGTCATGGGGCCGAGGTACAGGTTTGTGGACTTTTCGCCACTGTGGATATGCTGCATCCATTTCTGTTCCACCACCTTTTGCTCTAGAACTTTGAGCCTGAGTAGTAGACCTTGTATCTACGATATAGCTACAAAAAATTAATCATAGTCATTATTCGATATAGTCATCACAAATTAGATTGCTCAATAAGAATATAAAGAAATAGTCTAAGGAAGTGAAATGACATAAGTTACCCTCTTCTTCCAGGACCTAAAACGGCATTCAATAATCTTTCATCTTCTTTACACCTTTTAGCAGTAGCACCACACATCGGCTGGCTACTTCTTAGTAAAATACTCTGAAAATATTATGCAATTTGTGTGTATGCTTTAAAATGTTTTCTATTATATGTAGATATATGCAACAGTTCATACCCCTCCTTCATGTCTATAACATAAAACTGGGAACCTTCCCCCTTCTCTAAAACTGGCAGATGCTGCCACAACTTTATCATCTACACGGCGAGGTACTATCACTGCAGATGGATATGACTTGCATACTCTATAGTCTCGGTTCAGGTAACTAATACGCCATTCATCAGCATGTGCTGCTAATAGTCTGGACCACTCTGAGACAGGAGCGAATGCTGTCCACCCATCTTCTATTTGTACCATGCTACTGTTAGAACTCTGAGGTCGATGGAAGAATGGATATTGTAGTCTTTGTTCTGCAATAAACACATAAAAAACATAAGTGCCTGTTACAACATGACAATGAAATGTCATAGTTTAATTATACGGATACCTTGGGATGCCAGTTTCTCGATAGATAAAGATACATTTGTCAAATCGTCTGTGGAGTTAATATCTAATTGAAGAAGTTTGAAGTCTTTACACTTGAGTATAATACTTCCACCAGGACTCTGAGTATTTAACTTCTTTTCCATAACATCGATCTTTCTGTACAACAGCTAAGACACAAGATTTTATGTAGAGAAAGCAATTGCTGCATTAAAGACTTTGTTCGTAAATTTCCTACCCATAGTTCTTGTGCGTCACCGTGACGCGGAGACCAAATTAAATGGTGAATGCTGATACATAATCTTCCATCAATGCTTTTAGTAATTCCATCACTCCTATCTATTAATGCAACGTTATCGAGCTTCGGTATTAAAATGTAGTCGCCGAGATCCATTATAACTTTATAATCTCTTCGGATTGTGATGAGTCAAATTTTTAAGAAAAGGCGGCCCTTTTGACAGATCTTCATAACCTGCTAGCCAAAGTATAGAAGAAACACTTGCTAAAAAAAATGACTTTCATAATTCTAAACCACCATAGAAGAATGAACGAAAGCTGCAAGCCTTATTTGGCTCCTTTTTACTCCCGTGTGTACAGTATATCCATTTCTGGTTTTAAATAGATTTAAATATTAAATCGGGCATATAGTTTTTGACCATTATCCACTGCACGGTTCATAATCATTTACTGTATATATCCTAGCTCAGAGATAGATGAGAAACGACATATGTGTATACACATCTGTATGTATGTACTGCACACACCTACACATGCACGTATCAATCTATCTGTGACTACAACTTTACCTGACATTCACATTCAAACAAGTGCACATATATCGATCCTTGTGCTGAATTCACTTGACCGCACCACTTGACCACTTTGAAATCTCAAAGCTTATGTTTCATTCCACATTCCACTGGAGCTTACGCGCTCAGGTTACTCTGAGAGCGCGACAGAGGGAACCACGGTATAATTCACTTGCATAACCTTGGTCCTTAATGTTCACATCAGAGAAAACCGAAAGATTGCGGAAAATGTCATGTTTTCTGCGATATTTGCCAGAGGACACAATATTCATCTAATTGCTGAGCATGTATGTCCATTTATTTCTGACTGTCATGCATGGGGCCCTAACCAATAGGGATGTATGTTTCTTGTCATGCGAGTTGCAGCATCCTCTAAATGAATATCTTACGTATTGCAGGATATCACCGCACGCCAAGCAGAATGGGAGATATAAGGCTCGATGGCAATGTTACTTTCGTTGTGTTTATAACACGAGAACATGACTAATGCCAAGTTCAACGAAAGAAACAAGTTACCTGCGGTTAACCTCGTAGAGAACAGTGAAGTGGACCGTTTGAGTGATTGAATAATGGTCATCGTGGCCGAAGAAGGCTACTGTATGTATCAAATATAGAATAATCAAGTTCTTAAAATGTGTAATGGAACATTTATGGTAAGAGTGTGACAGCTGTCATATTTTAGCGGGCGATCAGTGCGATCAGCTTGTTACACGAAACCACGTGATATCGATGGCGCGAAATATCATCGCCAGATGGTGGTGTTATCGAGGTGGAGGCAGACATATAGCAAAGAAAGGAAAGCTCGCTGATGTAAAGTCGTGTTAGTAAGTGATCTGTCTGGCTTATCCATGTTGCTTACAATTTCGACAGGCAGTGGGTTATAGAGAATACGAGAGGCAGAGCTGTTTTGGAAATCCGTCGTATTTGTTTAATAGGCTCGTATGAAGCAGTTCATCTCTACTCCATACATGGTAATTGCTATGTTGTTCTAGTATGATATATTGCTGGTCTGTTTGTACACTTGCCAACATTTCTGTATGCTGAACCAATACACTATAATAATTAGTTTATCATCCTATATTTTCTCATCAACAATTTACCCTGCTGTTGGGAGCCATACTTGTTATCTGGTTCTCTAATATGAGAATAATAAAAGATAGTGCATCATGATGGTGTACAAGAAGTATAATAGGAATATATTGATTATAGCTGCTTTCTACATCTTACTATATGCCAACTTAAATATATTCAGTGTGCAAGACAATCATCTTTAGGATGATAAGTATCAATGTTGAAATCAAATTAATGTTCATAATGATAACACTCGTGTGTATACATAAAATTTCTTGATTTTACATGTAGGTTTGTAGGGAAAATCTATATTTCGAAGTGCAAATATAAACTGCGTAGGAATAATTATTATACTTTTGATTAAACAATCCCTAGTTTGCAGAGAATTTTAGAGTGTTTGTTTGCATAAATATAAAAAATGTATTATACATCCATGGAAGTAAACAAATTTCTATGATTTTAGATAATTATACTAATTGTTGAAAATTTTCACATAGAGATTGCTCATTAAATGGGCTGATTAGACATGGAGAAAGTAGAAGCTGAACAAAAATCACCTGCATCGGTGGAATCAAAAGATGCCAACGTGCCAGTTGCTAATAAGGATGACGATGAAAAGTTATTGAACATCTGTGATAACAAGAATAATACCACTGACACTATAAATGCAGCTGCAGAAAAAAGTATCACCTCAGAGGCAGGTTGTAATGACAAAAGCACGGAAAAGATTATAAGTTCTGACAGCATTGAAACTGAAAAGAAGAATGACAAAGAAGATAAAAATGATCAGGAGAATAACGAGGATACAGTGCCCAGTGCAGAACAAGACGATGTAGAAAAGAAAGATTTAGAATCCCCTATTCTAAAAACTGAATCAAAAGTTTTAATTACTGAAACTGTTAATGATAGTCCTACTAGAATAGGCGTTCAGAGAAGAAGAAAGTTGAGTTCAAGGTAAACCATTAACTTTATTTGTGTAATTGAGCTATAATGTGAGTTCGTAATCATATATGTATATCCTTTGTGTAATATTATATAATGAAATGAGATATGGCAGCATAAACTTTGCCTTTTTTGAATATATAGTGCCCTGGACTTGGACCAGCCTTCAGAAGAGGGTGGTTCTAAAATTAAGAGGAGAAAAGTTAAAAATCCGACTGATAAGTTTTGCTGGCGATGTCATAAGGAGTATGTGGATGCCCATTGTACTGCCTGCCCTCGGTCATGGCATCGTAAATGCATTGGTGGTTTGCAGCCTCCAACTTCTGTTCAAAATTGGATTTGTGGAGAATGTGCTACAATATTACGTGCTGAAAATGCAGAAACCCGTTCCTTATCAATGGCTCAGTTGTCTGTTGAGCAGTTGTGTGTCTTACTGAGATACGTTGTTGAGAGAATGCGTGAATATCCTGGGGTATGTATCATAGTTCTTATGGAATTTCTAGTTATATGTTTTGGATTCCACTCAAGATAACAATGTGATAAGTGTATTTTTTATTCAGTCTGAACCATTCTGGAAGCCAGTGGAAGATGTGGATGCACCTAACTATCAAGATTACGTTGTCAAACCAATGGACTTAAGTCTTTTAGAATCTAATGTTCGTGCAAAACTATATGGAAGTACAGACGCCTTTATGGCTGATGCAAAATGGATTCAGCATAACTGCATTGTATTTAACACATGTATGGTCATTAAGAGTATAAACAAGAGCACTTATGAATTGCAGCAATTAACTACATTTACTTTATATCATATAGGTGGTGGTGTCTATGCTGATACCTCAAAATTAACAAATGCAGCCAAGCAAATGATTAAATTGGCTCGGCAAGAAGTTTCCGAAATAGAAGCTTGTCCTGATTGTTATGCTCATGGCAGAAATATACCGAGACCTCAGCCGTCATGGTTTATCGAGCCATGTCGACGGCCTCATCCTCTCGTATGGGCTAAATTGAAAGGCTTTCCATTTTGGCCAGCAAAAGCTATGCCACGTGTTAATACTCAAGGGTTTGTGGATGTTCGCTTCTTTGGCCAGCACGATAGAGCTTGGGTGTCGCCGCGGGATATGTATTTATATTCCGAAGACCCACCTGTCACACCACCACGCAAAAGAAAGTTGGACATGGATGAATGTGTAAGAGAAATAACGCGACATTGTCGAAAACTCGAATTGGTTTTTGGGCAATTTAAGTTTGCTCCGCCCCGGATGCAATACAATCCAAATGATCCAATGCAGATCAAAATCATGTTACCGAATTATGATCCTCTGCAACCCAATAATGTAATTTCGCCATTATCGACATCTAAGAAGAAAGTTGCAATAAGGAAGCGCATCTCCCTTTCCAAACCGAAAAATCAAGAGGTATCTGACAATACAGATTCAAACCCCGCAGCGACACCAGAGTGCAATACCAGTGCTGATAGTATAGATGAAAATTTAAAAATGGAATCAGAGAAGATGGGACCAGATGCCTTGTCAGATTCAAAATCTGATGTTTACAAATTTGATGAAGCGAAGGAAGGCACATCACTGTTACTTACACATAGTAATAAAGTTCTAACAACAAAGCCTATGCATTGTGAAAGTAAAATGGAAGAATTAGTCGATGAACGAAAAGTAAAAATAGATGAAATAAAAGATCCGCAAGAAAACGACAAATCCAAAACAGATGGCGCAAATAATAAATCAAACAAAGAAGAAGCGGCGCAGGCGGAGAAAAAGAATACAGAGCCAACGATGAAAATTCAGACAGCCAATGTTTCTTTGAATACTTCGAGAAACGCTACCAAGAGAGCAAGTGATAATATATCACCACCGCGAAAAATTCAAAAAATAGAAAAAACTTTGAGCGCGTTACCTACTAAACGGATCACACGACTTGAAAATTCTCCAAGTATATCGGTGAAGAAAAAAGAATTGCCATCTAAATCTAATACAACTGAATCCGAAGTTAAAGCTAATGATGGTATAGTGAATACACAAAAGCAAGGTGTTAAATTTACAAGAACAGTAACAAAGGTATATAAACCGAAAACTAGAATGGTAGATAAAGTTAATGCAGAAAAAGCATTAAGTTCTGTTCCCATTAACGAAGGGCAAAAAATAAAATTGGAAAATATTACCACTACTCCAGTACGTAACGGATCAGAGTCAAAGGATGTCATAAATAAATCTAATAATCAGTCACCATCCGCAAAGCCTATTGTATTGAATAAATCACAACTGCAAAGGATCGAACTCTTATCGCATTCTCCGTCTGGAACAACAGGAGTAACCCCAAAAAATACTGCAGACCAATCGGTAGCTCTTCTGCTTGTGGTAAATAGTGGAGTATCTGAACCATTAAAACAGTCTATACCAGATAAAGATCGATCCAATGACACGACCGGGAGCGTCCAACAAGTATTGAAAGATCCAAGTCGTATTGTAAATGTGCCAAAAAAAGAAAGTAAAGCTAAAAAGTCATTTCCCAATAAGCCGCGCACTTATGTACAGATTGCCGCGCGTCCAGCCCAAAAAGGGACTCCGATTTCGAATGAACCTGCGATTTACATTCCCGCTAGTCAAGCTGAAAATGGTTTTCCGAGCGAATTAGTCCCACCCGAAGCAGGCCCACTTAGTGCTCGATTGCACCAGGGAGTAACAGATTTAACAAAAAAGGTGGCACAATTCATGGAGGAAGCATATCGAGAAGCAGCTCAAGAAGATTCGACTGATGGTGGATCATCAGAAAATCACCAAGCCACGGTGCATTTTTTGAAATTGCAAATGGAACGTATGCGGTGGCAACATCAACAAGAATTGACCGAATTGAAACATAGTACAGGTACATTGGTTGAGATAGTGTAAACATTTTCAAATCTGTATAAATCACAAGTGTCCATAAATAATATTGTATTTCAGATCGCAAATTGAGGGAAATGCGAAGTGGTCTAAGGGCGGAAGTAGCACGTGCAGTTGACGACGCACTTAGAGAGGCGGAGGAAGATAAGACGCGTTGTATTCAACAAGTAAAAAAAAAACAGTGGTGCGCGATGTGCGGTCATGAAGCAGTCTTTTATTGTTGCTGGAATACGGCGTACTGTGATTATCCGTGCCAATCGTTGCATTGGCCAACGCATATGCGGTCTTGTGCTCAACAACCTTCTCTTACAACTATTGTCACCACGTCCGCAACGAATTCAAATTCGCAACAATTGATGCCCAAGCTTATGATGAATGCGCAACACATAACACCAAACGCGCGGAGGATGTAGAGTATAAGGGTGTAAGCCCAAACAAAGCAATATGTTCCGAAACTGTATTAACAGTCAAAAGGTGCGTTGATGTTATAACTATTTTTTTAATCTTATCCTTTGTATATAAACTTAAGTTGGACAAATTAGTGCTTTTTAAGGTGTAAAATAAAATCATAGAAATAAGCATTATTTATTTACGAGGTATACTATCTAGTTGATTAAGTTGCTGATAGCTTATTAGTATCGATACATTCTCAGTTCAAAGAGATAACTATCTAAATACTACATTAGATTGATGTTTCTCATTTAAAGAATCTGCTTTGGTGCACTAAATGGGCTGTATGAATTATAAAAAATGTTTTGTATGTACGGAGCTCAATACGATTGTTATATTTGTACTGTTCATTGTATTTTTTTCAAAATTGTAATGCCAAATTATGCCACCTCTGCTGGCAGGGTTGGTGATACACATTATTACAGTGAAGTATGAATAAACCTTCAAGAACTTTACGTTTTTCACAGGTTACAGTTCAGAATATTGTAAATCAATATAATTAATCAATTCAGTAACACATACATGTACTACATTATCGCATTAACGGGGTTGTGATACTAGGTTGCAGAGTTAAAGTCGATTGAACTTTAAAATTAGTAGCAATATTAGTTTTTATAAGAAATTCGCCTACATACAATTGTATATTGTAATAAAGTAATGTAATTCCACGTAAAAGTATTTGTTCATTCTTTGGATATAGTTGATATCCGCAATGCAAGTCCCTGGCTAGATAATTTTACATTTATGTATACATTCCCTACAATAAAGAACACCATTTGTATGGAGCTTTTCATATTCTTTTAAACAGGGGTCATGTGTAAAAATGAATTCAAACTAATTTCTATAACCGACTTCGAAAACGAGGAGGTTATTAATTCACGGCGTATATTTTTTGTACATGGTTTATTTTAAATCCTTGTCACAAATACATGTTTACTTGGCTTTCTTGCTCTTAATCTTTCTCATGTAAAATTCGAGTTCCTTTCCTTCTAGTATATATCCATCAGCTCTGCCACACTGTCCGGGTCTGCTAGCTACGCAAGCTGAAATTATAAACATTGATCGTTTGTAACTTTGTAGGTGTAACTAGCAATATCAATTGGAGATGGGTTGAAAAATGTTCTGCTTTTAGCAAAGCACAAAACCAAATACATACCCAAAACACGGCCGGTAGAGAACTGTTCTTCAAGGGCTTGTTCAACCTTAGCGAAACGTTGTCTTGCCTTGTATTTGGATTCGGCTTTCTTTGACCGTTTCTTACTCAAAACTTCCTCTTCAGCTTCAGTCTATAATAAATACACATTTCCTGAGGTTCCATTGCTTTCTAAGATTGCAACGAATGTGCTCTCTGACAAACAACCAATCTCACTTACCAATTTTGCACCTCGTTTGCGGCCCAATGGCAATACATAATGACTTTCATACCATTGTCTGAATGGGGTTGCGTCAATTGTAACAATTGCGTTCTTCACAAGAGTTTTGGTTCTCACCAACTCATTGTTTGATGCGTTATAGACGACATCGATGATACGCGTTCTCCGCGTGCTGCACTCAGAGCCCCAAGAAAAGTTTCCTGCGTCCAAGCGGAGTGCTCTGTATTTCTTGTTACCACCACGGGTACGAACCTTTGCACAAAAAACAGTGCTGATGGTTAGTATTGTTTCTTATTAATTAAGAATAGCAGTGTAAACTAGAGTTTTTCTCAGAACGCTGTGGGAAATTGTCAGCATGGCACTCAGAGTAGGTAAAGGAGTCATCATTTTCAATTACAATGCAGAAATATATTTTCAGAGTCATGAACCAAGATAAGTTCATTTTAGTATCAACACTACTATGGTTGATCTTGTAAAACATGTGTTGTGAAATTCAACTTACTGTGTGGATGCGCTGTGCTCCAAGCTTTGTGTTTGCAGCTGGGCGACCCAACTCAAACTTCCTCTTCTTGCGAAGAGGCTTCCTCTTACCACCGGTCGCCCGCCTTTTATGCCAATGGTCCCGGGAAATACCTGTTTAGAAACCAATTATTAGTTATACAATTATAGGGAAAAAATAGTACGAACTATAAGCAAGTGGGATAACACTGTTATGGATGCTATGTGTTTTTCTAAGTTTCGAACATTAGTATTTTATATTACGCTTAACAGCACCTTAAGAAAAATCATTTTCACTGATATGCCGACAAACATTGAGGGTCTTGCGAGAATAATAACGTTGAACTTTACAAGAAATTGTAATACGAGCGAAAGTCGCATGTCAAACACAGGTTTGTTGGTGATGCCGACAATCAATAGATATTTTTTGGCATTAATCCCAACAAAACAGAATAATATGTGTTTCTACGGACACTTTAGACTATGGCCCTTTCATTTATAATAATTTGTTTATGATTGTTGCTGCTAAAACTCGGATTAAGACCGATAAAAACAAACTTGAGTAAAATCAAGTTGCTCACCCATCGTGCCTAGGTCTAAAAGAGACACGAACTTGCAAAACGCTAGTGGGATACCTTCTTATTTCCGGTTCCTGGTATTAAGATCGGTGCGCCCTCTGGAGTCGAAGTCCCGTAGAAGAAATATATAAAACTACTTGTTTATACAAAAATAGCATATTTCAACACTCAACAACATATGTATTATTACAGATAATTCATTGGTTATATAAGAAAGGGAATATCACGGGTTTCGGGAGAGTTTAGTGTTGAGAGAGCTGAATGGGCATTGAGGCGATTAACCATTGCTGGTATCTAATGGTAATCGCACCGATGGTGATCGAGGGATAAAATAGCGCAGAGTGTAATCGCCGATCGCTGCTGTCAAAGGACACCACGGCAGCATGTCGTGACGGCATATTTACCGAAAACCGATGATAGGCCGCGCAGTAGCTATTTCTCACAGGGATATTGTTTATGCCTGAGTTTTAGCAATCAGCGTAAGAAATTCAATATGGTGTCCGTCGTTTAGCGGTTTACGTCGGACCTCCGTATTTTGGGATAAAATTGTTCTTGAGGAACCGCGGGTCCGGGAGTAATGATGAAAATTCGGTTGAAAACGATGTGGAACTTGTAGAAACTCTCATGACACGTCGGTAGACCCCTTGTAGCATACTGTGAAAAAGCAGTGCCTCAGAAGCAGTGGCGAGATCCTCTCTGCCACACACAGTATTTTAAAGTGAAATCCAAAAAAGAAGAAGCATAAAAATCCTCTAAAAATGGATTGCCCTAGCTTGGATGCCAACGCGGGCGTCGTGAATGACACTGAGGCTGTGAAACAAAAAATGAAAGGAAATTGTGACAATTCTATTGCGGACATTACATTAGACATTAAATCGCGACTTAGTTTGGAAGTCGAGGACGTACGACCAGAATTACATTCTAATGGGGTACCTCAAGTAAACGGTGTTTGTGACTCTCCTGAAAGAACTGCCGACGTGACCAATCTTCCTGTACAATCACAGACCACGGAAACTAGTCATCTAAACCAACATGGTATATTAGGTACTTGCTTTACGATCTCAGCCGTACTATAATAAATGGTTCATGAGTATAAACCTATTTATTTCTCTCCAAAGACTGGAGACCAATGAGATCTCCGAGCGATGGCATGGTCAATTGTGTACGATTGCTGGGAGCGGAACATTTTTCTATTACTTCTAACTGGTTGTTCTCTCACACAGATAAAACAGGATCAGTGTCTTCGGAAAGTAAGGACAACGATATTCAATATGTTAGTTATACAAGTGAACTGCAGATGCCTGACATTATGAAATTAATACAAAAGGACCTAAGTGAACCGTATTCTATTTACACGTATAGATATTTTATCCATAATTGGCCGAAGCTGTGCTTCTTGGTATGTATACTTGTTAAGATATAAAGCTATGGTATTTTAATAGTGTTTAAGTGAAGTATGTTAAGTCTACTTACCTCATTTTATCTTCTCCGATTCACTTAAGAAGTCAAGAAAAGTGTACTATCACTTTGCCATTTGGATTGAATAAAAAGAAACAAAGAATTTAGCGAGCTTTGGTTGGACTGCTTTATCTTGCAGGTGTAGAATTTATACAAAACTCTTGCTTTTTGTTCGTCAAGGCGATGCATGGAGATGGGTGCGTTGGTGCCATTGTTTGCAAGCTGGACATGCACAGAAAGTATATAAAACGGGGGTATATTGCAATGTTAGCAGTGGATGTAAAATATCGAAAACGGAAGATTGGTTCTAATCTCGTGAGACGAGCTATACAAGCTATGGTAGAGGACGATGCTGACGAAGTAGTCCTGGAGACAGAAATCACCAATCGGCCAGCGTTACGTCTATACGAAAACCTTGGTTTTGTGCGAGATAAACGGTTATTTCGATATTACTTGAACGGTGTGGATGCCCTGCGACTCAAGTTATGGCTCAGATGAAACACATCCATCTGTTTACCTCAATAGGAATTTAAATAATTCCAATGTTGAAGAGGATGCCTCGTCTATACTCTGTCACGTTGGGAAATGCATAGTGTTAATGCCAAAGAGATTGTTTATGGCTCGCACATTCTATCAGATGCGCAGCAATTTATTTGATAATGTACTTATCTCCAAGTGGTAAAAGCCAATAGTTAAAAAATTGTGCTGTATTCTTTGTACGAAATCGGATGGTAAAGCTTTATTTATCACTAAATTTCTCATTAGCGGATCTTGAGGATTTACTGTAATTTACGCAGTGATACTCTCTCTGGCACTAACATTGACGAACATAGACTTCTATTGCAGCAAGACGTGTAAAAACTTGAAAAGAGTGATAAACAGCAAATTGAGACTGTGACAACCGAACTGAAACTAATCAGTGTATTTTCCCGTGTCCCTGCACATTATCAGATTATACACCTCGAGACAATGAACATATATTCGTGGTTCGCCGATCCATTATTCCTGTCTTTGCAAATAAGTTTGGTGAAATTGTTCTCGAAAATTGTATGTTAATATATTGTAATAAGTTGTGTACATTCGAGGCAAAAGTAAATAATTGGACAGTTTACATTCTTTCCTCACAAGATGCAAATCTTTACTTCACGAATAAGTTATCGAACCCAGAGCACCACTGTCGCCGTGGTATGTATGTAAATGTATATTATGTGTTAAAGGTAAGATTAGTCACCCATGTAAGTGCTACATTCGAATTTATTTGAGTATGCATAATACGTATGTTTAATAATAATGCGCGAGCACTGTTGAAGGTATGTTCATTGGGTCGGTTATATCAGCTTATTATTGTGTTCGGGCGAGAACTTCACGTCGTGAGAGAAACTGAAGCGCGGCCGATGCCAATTGTGAATTTGATGGCCACACTAACATATGTTCAATTGAAGAAAGAACTCTGAGGTGATAAACAGATCATACGATATTTATATATTACAGCAATCAATTAAATAAGAATTAAACTCATTTGCCAAGCTACAATATTTCGGATGGATATCCTGGACAAGTAACGCAAGGCCGTATTAATTACTGACTACCTATTGTATTTATCTTTGTATAAAATAAATGCGAAGCACAGATCACGATGTAATTATTCAAAGGTGTAAAAAATGTTAATAAAACACACATCAATGTTTTTACACATCGTGTGTTTGGATCCGCGGGATCCTATCAAACGAGTTTCTCTGTCGATATAGCTATAAAACACACAATAAAATGTTGATTACTCGAATCACTAACGTGAAGAATCCCTATGAAACACAGTGTTTTTCCACAGTTTTACAATGAAATCGCTCCATCGCCGTACTTTGCTCTGAAACGCTACCAGACACAATGAAAATTGCTCCATGCCTCACTGCGGTATTGCATAATTTATCAGCAATGTGTGTGTCCGTGACTCGCTCGTTACGCGTAAAACTTGTTAAATTATCCCCGGTAATATTATCGTACCCGGTTTAAGGACATCAGCCGCCTTTCGTTCATTTTTCTTATCGTCCACTTTTAAAACGCCATTTAATATGTATTATAAATTAAAACTGCCCCGGTTTGGATGGGTATACTTTGTCACAGCTATAAAAATCCCTCTTTTTCTAATTAAGATTTGACCTCTCCCGAGGTATGAAAATTAAAAGAAATTACTTGCTATATTATCCTTACAATATGGCTCAGGAGCGTTTAATTATCGCGGTTCCCGCCGATTGTGCGTAGGTAGTAATCTCTACAAATTGCGGAGCAAGCTTTACGTCAAAATACCTTGTACCCAGCGGGATGATGCGTCTCGAGGCGGGTCTGCCATATTTTTAGTCCGCCAAGCGGGAACTTTCATTTTCTTCCCGCAGCTTATCCCATCTTCTTGCGTAATTTAAATCGTCGTTCAACGTAAACTCGGCGCCTCTGCTCCATTTCTCTACCGTCTGCTCACTCGACTTGACTCTTTCCCCCTTGTGCCGCCGCCGCCACCGACGCCACCGCCGCCGCCCGAGCCCGGACGACTCGGATTACCGCAATCATTCTCTAGGATAATGAGGAATAATTGCGGAATTGAAATTGGAGCTCGAGTGAAAGGGGAGAAGCAACGGAGAAGGAGCGAAATCGACCTCGCCAACCCTTGCCGGGCGGCTATCAATCGTCATGGACGAGGTCAAGCGCGCTATGCTCCCTGCGCTTTTCTTTCATTCCAAGAACCACGGAATCGGCATTCCAGAACAGGCAACGGCTTCAATCGTCAGCCATTGAACGCGTCCTTTCTCAATTTATTTTTTGCACGATAAAAGAAGTAAGCCACTCGGATCGTTCGAAGGGTTGCTCCATTACCAGCAGCGCGAGCACGCGGTGCTTGATGAAAACCCTTCGGAGTGCCATAGAGGGTATCACTGGCTACCTTATACTTTGTTTTCACGGGTTATTATCGTGCCTAACGAGACTTACTGCCAACGTTCGATGAACCATTTATTTCTCGATTTCTATATTAATCATATCCGCAGCAAAGCGGCGATATTTTTGCCACCCCGCAACTCTCTTCCCATCGGCATTACCTTTTCCGTTTATTTCCAATTTTCGGCATTCTTTCTCCCCGGAATTTCATTCCGCGACTCGACCGATCCCCACATGGTGATGCGATGAAAGAGTTCTTTGCGTTTCGCCCCCACGCACATACGCCGGTAACAAACGTACGGGGAAAAGCTAACACTGTCAAGCGGCGAAGTGAATCTCCCTCGGTTTCCTCGTTGCTCGTGTGTTCCGAGCGGCGCAATTATTCGAGTCTCCCGATCGCAATATCTATACGCGGCTCGCCAACATAGAGAACAGGGTTTCGGTGATGAGGAATTCTTCCGGGAGGAATTCCCCTCCGTCGGAATAAGAAGCGACATAATAGTAGAGAAAGAAGGAGGAATGCGCCGGTATTCACAGTTTCTCGGCTGGCACGGCCGTATTATCATTGCCGCGTGACGAAACTCTAGATTTTTGGATAAAGGGGCGCGTCAGGGCATCAGGAATTTAATGAGTTTCTTAGGCCGACCCCTGCGCTCGCTCGCCGATCGTTGACGCGTTCTGCGAATGCCGGGCGGAGGCCGAGCCGGCGAGTTATAGAAAGAGGAAATGTCAGATGAGCTCGTGGCCGGATGTGCCAGAATTCGTTCTGGCGAAGGTTTCATTGATTTCTCCCTTGCACGCTACTTTTGTTGGATCAAATCGGGCGGACACACTATCTTTCTCCTTTCCTCTTGCTCGCCTCGGCTTCTGAGGTTCTGAGAAGTGCGTCTCTCCGCCTCAATCGATTACCCTTTAGAATTTCGGCCTCCGTACGTCCTAAGGTATAATGTTACCTCTTAATACACGAGCGCACTTTGCGGTGCACTATAGTCACCGCTAACTTAATAGGCGGTTTCCCATTCCTTCTGTCTTATCATTTTCGGTGTAAGATATAGCACCAACTCGTTCAACTTGTATTATTTTTGGTATCAAATCATAATAAGTTGGATAAGTCCATATTCCACCTACGTTATCATTTTCGGAGTACACTCGGAAAAGAGACCTTGAAACCGTCTATTCAGTTGGCGGTGACTATAATAACTCTCGACGGCAGAGTGCCGCGACATGTAATTATTTCCCCATAATCTACCTAAAAGCTCAATTATTCCTTCATAATCCTTGAAACGTTTCCCTCTCATACATAGCAGACATTCAGACAAAGACGCTCCTCGGTACCAGCTTATTGGCGAAGTTAAAGGACTTCCTCAATGCGTCATCTTACTTCCGATGTCACGTGGTCTGCGGGTCTAAATTCCACCGCATAACTTGATGTCGCATTTAAAATGCATAACTATGATAAGTACACATCTGGTGGAGGCTTATGCCGTGGAGAAAGTCTAGAGGTTGGACGGCGAAACGAAATTGTAAAAGAGATACAAAAGGATGCCGTAATAAAAGTTAACAAAAGGCTACGCTCGGCTATTCTTTCGGCGAGCGCAGCTATTACCCAAATTGGCCTTACCTTGGACGGTCCCTCATGTTAATTTGATGCCACGGGTTCGTCAGGTGTTCCGGCACAGGTTACCAGGAAACATTTTCCCCTGTTAATTTATCGTTAATTAATTAACTCTTTCTCTCTGCCCACATTTCTACCACCATTCGCATATTCCACAATTGCGAAGGGTTGCTTTGTAATTTGAGCAGCGAGCATTTCTCGCGTGAAATTCGAATCGAAATCATATCGGCAAACAGAGCCGTACGACCCCCGTAGAACGTGCACTGTGCAGTATAAATCTGTACACTTTACAATTGTACACAATAGATGGAAAACGGTGTATAAACTGGGCGGGGATGCAAGGGGACGGGTAGAATGAATTCAAGTGTAACGCTGGCTGAGAGAGGAAGCATTGATTTCATTGTATCGTTTATTTATCGTAGCATCCAGTCTACACATCTGCCGTGAATGTCTAAGCTCGCTCGCCGCTTTACAGATGAGAGGCGAACGTCGCGCACGGAAGTAACAAAGCGAAACCACTCGAGCCGCCCCGTCCTCGTCAGCTGCTCCGCCCGCCAGGCTCGCCTTTCCATACAGACATATTTTGCTCTAGCTTCTTACACACTAACGTTTAAACGGCGGGCCCTTAATTAAATCACAGTCCCGTGGACACGCACACAGACACGCCACAAGAGAACAAGAACATTTATACGCGCGCGCGCGCGCTGCTGCCACCTCCTTACCCGCCGGCAATTACGGCGGTTAGTGGCGTCGTTCCTTGCACGAACGCACTTTTCTCCTTTTACTTATCACTAGAGTTTCGTTCAGGGGGTCGAGTCGCCTTGCTCGCCGGACAAAGTCGAGGTGGGCGAGTGCGACGCTGAAGGCTCCTCTCCAGCTGCGCTCTCTGCAAAAGAAAGGTGACAAATTACTGTCTTTGTTCGAGGTACGGCGCCCGGGATAATCTAGGGAATGGCGCTACTCGTCACGGGACTGACGTGCGTTTTTATAGCACACCGGAGACCTCTCTCAATTCCACGCGACAGTATAGTATACGTATTCGCCTTCTAATTTCCGTTCTAGGCCGAGACGAATTTCGTGGCCGCTCATGTCCACCCGTTCATTTCGCTTTTCCCCCGAGTGCGCTAAATCCCACGGACTTTCGGGGTTCGCGCGAGTTCTCCGACGAAACGGTCGTGCGTGTCGAGGAGGTGCTGGTGTATCATCTTTAACGCGTTCATCGTCACCGAACGGCCTGGCGGTTCCGGTGAGTGGACTCGCAAGGTAAATAAATATCATTCTTTGCTTGAGCATCGACCCTCCGCCAGAAAGTGCAACCGACACTTTAATCCTACTGGGGGCCGCGAATACGACTTGCTGAATAAGTGTCAGAAGTAATGCAGTCCTCCGGTTAAAACTTGTATTCGTGCGCATACGTTGCCACGCTATTGGAGAAAAGCAATATGCTGATTTGCGGAAGATATAGCCTGCCACCCCTCATTGGTTTACTCTTAATAATTGCCCATGCACAGTGGCGCGGGCTTTGCGAGCGTGCTGTGAAATTGGAAGAAGGCGAATCAATATTTATACGGGGAAATGCATAAAAAGGAAGAAGCCCCGTCGCATTATTAAAATGCACTCGGAGGTACTCGGTTAATTATTGATTTCTATTGGAGCAGAAGCTAGTTGCAATTGCGATTTCGTCGAAATAAAATGTGAATGATATTTGGATGGTAATGGTATTTTTTTATTAAAGGGGAGATGAATTCTTTAATAAAATGATATGTATATATGTATATTGTAATTGTATAGTCTGATGGAGAAAATGTATAGCGATGCTTTGACAGGTTGCTCGCCATCTGTTCTTTAACACCAAGATCCAGATCTCGAGACTCGTGCAATATTTTCGGCTGACCGCGTAGCAATATCTAAAAGCCAGCGAGGTCTTGACTGAGTGGCGCTTTCTTCGTGAAATTTCGCCGGGCGCGAAATAAAAGAGAGCACACCACACCAGAAGCGTTTTGTCGGCGGCGAATAAATCAACAGCGCGCGTTGAGGAATGGATGGCTAATATCAAGGGAGCAGAAATATTTACTATCATAATGGATAGGTTCATTAAAGGTAGGAGTACGCCTCAGTGGAACAAGGTGAAGAATGAGATTGGCCATTTCTCTCTCCCGATCTATAGTCGACCGGATTAATTATCTCGGGTTATAAGTTACTGGCAAGAAGTTTCATTTCGTGGAACTCTTAAGTTTAATGGGAATAGGCTTGTGCAATTTTTTTCTCCTTTTATTCGCGGACCTCTGATGAATGAGTGCTCAATGAGTGCTCCCCTTTCGAGCGATATTGCAGAACTATGCCATTTTAACCGGAAGTTACTAATTGGCTTGATTGCCTTCTGGGAAACGACCTTCTCATTTACGATCTACTGAAGTTCGAACTGATAGGCAAAATGATATCATTGAGAGTTTTTGTTTTGGTATTGATAATAAAGTGCCAGATTAATTAATTGAAGCCAAAACCGGACAATTATTCGAGAAATATGATGACAAAATACTGTAGTCGAGTCTAATAAAATTTGGCAAGCAGTTTCAAGCCTTAGTAAAGACTATTATGTACTAGTTTAAATAAATTCTTAAGAAAAGCGGTTTTCTTTATCAACTATCTTGATTGACGGCTCCCTGTGTTGTCTCGTAATTTCCATCACTTTGCATTATTAACCCATATTCGCCTATCCTTTTTTCAGACCTCCACCATCGACTCTCTATTTAACAGCTTCATCTGACACTATTAGAACACAATATCTTCAGGAACTACATTGTACCTCTCTTGAAAAGCCACGTTACACATAATATAGTCTTGCTGCCTTTCGCAGGTTCCACCGAAATTCGACTAAATCAGTTGCACACTAGCTGCACAAGTTTCGAGCTACAACCTCATTACCACACCGTTTTCGGCTGTGTGGGAGTGCGCCCGAAATTCCTCAATCTCGACGTGCAAGCAGCTAATAGTACGATTCGAGTGGAAGGTGTTGCACACCCGAGTGAAGCAATGTTAATTGGATCGGCACATGGTTCTAAGTAGAGCCAAGTATTCCGCACACACTTGCCATTCCCATAACGAAGGAAAAATCCTATGAGAAATTGTTATAATCACCGTGTACTGCGAGTGGCGTCAGCCAGGTGGAATTCCGTTGCATTTCTGCTCATTAGCACAGCATGATGAGATGCTTGGTGAAATGAATTCGAGAGGCGTCGCGACGATCGATGTTTAAAAATAACAATAAGTAGTGTGCTTGAGATACTTGTGAAATCTTGAATCAAGAGGCCGGTTAAGTAGAACGTTGAAATGGATCCCGACTTCTGATTAAGTCTACTTTACTTGTCACTGCAGATTTCGATTATCAGCTCTATCAACCGTTAATTTGGACAAAGTTAAATAGCCATAGTAGGAGAGACACGAATAACTTAGAATAGCGACGAAGATGTAAAACCAGTGGAATTTTTCAATGAAGAGTCTCAGCCACTGAGGTACATTTGAATCTATAATCTCTCCTTCCATCCCTTCGAGGGATCTACTTTCAAATTACTTGGGGAACTGCTCGAAAGTCATAAGGCTTAATAGAAACCCTTTGATTCGAAATCGGCATTCTACCGTCATGCGATATTAAAATCCGACCTCTAGCTACCAAGTCGATTAATACGCAGATTTAATGGCACTTTCTCAAAAGGTCCCTCGAGTCGCGTGAGAGGATTTCGAATGGAAATGTGTCGGAGCTCGCGTTTGGTTTAATAGCTTACTCATTATGCATTGATGAAATAGCGGCGTTCATAGTACTATCATAATATTCAATAGCCCGACAGGAGGTCTGTACTACCATTCTGTTGCATCTTGGCCTCGCCCATCTATACCATAGCCCACCGGTTTCCGAGCATCTCAGCGGACTATGTGCCGAACAACCCATCTACCACCAACAGGCAGATAGATAGATATTCATTCTCTCCATATTCTACTCCTCTGCCCCGCAGTTCTATCAGTAATACGCAGAATTCCGCCGACAATAAGATTGAGTCGACCCGTCGCTAAGTTCGCTGCTTTTATTGAACATGTGTCTGAAATCATTCGATGCGAGGTAAATCTGCAAGGGTAGTAAAAATGTTTGCCAGTTGTGTTCTCAGAATCACCGCGAATGTTTTGCAGTTGATCTCATTCTGTGGAAAGAATATTCAGGAGCGAATAGAAAGATTTCGTCTTGAGATTTTCTTTCACATTCTCTACGCTTGGAGCTCACAACTCAGAGGCGATGAGAGACATGTAATAAGAAATATGAAAGCGCACGTTATTAAATACTCGCCCATGAGCGATCGATGCTCGGGTTATTACATAACTGTTACCAGAGACAATTTCCATTGTAGTCGAGGTTTCGCATATTCCATTGCATCATAAGTCCCGCGAGCCCAAAGCAGCAATATCATTTCCAGCGATCGCGGTCGCAATATTTCGGCCGACCACTTTCCGCTCGCCGGTTTCGGAACTCGCCCATTTCAATTCTCGTCCTCGTTACAGTTCTCGTATTCACATCCGCCCTCTCGTCCGAATAATCTCCCGAGCACCATCAGAACTTCGGTCCCCGCCAGGGACGTTCGCGCAGCTGCCGAAAGAAATTGCTATTTCTGCTTCTCTGTCGAGATTCGCTCGATTTACGCTGCGCAAGATATTTCTAATAAAACAGAGGCGACCAGCGACAGGCCGCTTTTCACCGCGCGGGGAGATCGACAGCAAGTTTCCCTCCGGGCGAGAGCTCCGGCCGATTTTTCTCTCGCTCCCTGCGATAGTTTCCGCCACGCCCGCGGACCCGTTTAAAAGCCGGCGCTCTTTTGAAATTGCGCTGCCTCGCCTTTCCATCTACTTCCTTGAGGCGCGCGATCTAATTCCGGCGGGCAGGCCGGGCGAAATTACCATTCGCCGATCGGCAAACTATTTCGGAATTTTCCCAGCGATCGCCTTATTTTCCCGGGGAACGAGACGCCCTTCAAGCCTTAATGGGACGCTCGCGATAACTTTACATTTCACGCGCGCGCGCGCGTCTCGTAGTTCCGTACTTGGCGCTGGTAGCGAGCAAGTAGTATAAGTCGACGATTGATCCGTCGCTCGAGGCTTGCTGGTACTAGGACGCTTTTAATACTCTGCATAATTGACGGACAGCGCGACTGCCGGACGGTTCTCCGGTATTTGCCGAGCACGGGAGTGAAGGTAAAATACCAATCACGTCGATCCCCCGCGACATTACTCTCGAGAGTGCGGAGCGCGGCCGATTTCGACTTGGTTTAAATCGCTGACAGACCAAATAGCTGCTTGATAGATGGACCCGGTGTCCCGGTAGAGCGTGCCGGTTTGTCCTGGAGCGGCCTGCTTTGGGCTCCGTCGGTCACGCGGAGTGAATATGTTTTATAAATCGAAAATCGTAGAGGGAAAACCGGGCGTCTCGGGAAAGCTTGATATATTGCTTTCCGGCAGGCGCGTGTGCGCGCTCGAAGCCGCAAAGCGACTATTCCGAGAGCGAGAGAGCCAGTGCATAGTCGTAAAATTCTATAAACGTGGAAAATGCGTAGTTAGAGTCGCGCGGGGACGCTGCAACGTGCGATATAGCTTGATACCAGAGACATTAATGCAGTATGAACTGATTTTCTCTTTGCAGTCTTTTAAAGAAGAGCAACTCGCTCGGACCACGGGGAAAGAGGAGAGTTATCTCTATTGGCTGTCATTGTGCGACTCCGCTCGGCAGTAAACCGAGCTTTACCAGCCACTAAATCGAGAACGCCGAGGAAAGGGAAGCTAATCAACGGCTTAACTGACTCTCCTCCGAGAACTGCTTGATCAAATTGAACGACAGCCAACTCTCTCTTTACATACGGTTTCGCGTGCTCGTTTCCTTGTAGAGGTATATGTGCAGAAATGGCTCGCAGAACTCTAGGAAACTCCGGTTCAATAAACGCACTTTTTATGGCTGCACGCTTTGTAGTTGAGCAGAACCTGCTGAATTACATCGCTCTGCTATATTCAAAAGGATTCTGTAAAATCGAAGTTATTCAGCAATGTATAATCGAATTCCACCGGCGAATGCCCTAGAGCCACAATTCAATTGCAATTCAATCGTTTCCCGAGAGTCATCGGGGGTGTATTACACGGCGGAGGCGTTCGCTTAATTGTTCTTTCAACTTTAACGAATTTTCAATTGAGCCCAAGTAATACCCGACCAAGAGGATTGCGTGATATAACTGGAAATACGATATTTTGTTTTACATTTTTCGGAGTCTTTGAATGACTAATTAAAAAGCCTGCGCTTTGAATCAACCTGCGCCACGGTTGCTTTGTCGCAAATTCTCTCAAGTCTACGTGTCATAGGTGGAGCTTTGTCAACCGAGGTTTCAGGGAGGCAGACGTTGTGAAATACCGTTTCCCTGTGGCGGCGTTCTTTTGAGACAAAATGAATGATTGCCCGGGGGCTTCCTCAGTCGCAGTCTAGCGGAAAGATAAACGCGACGGGGATGCCAGTGCGTTAGCGCATATATCCTCTTCAGGAATGTGCATCCTCGCGGAAGTCTTCATCAAGAGTCCCATCCCACCAATTTTTCACCCCCATTTTCCCAGGATAATTCAAGTCCCGCCCTTCGGATTGTTATTTGCCGGCCGAAGCACTGTCGCCAAGCGCAATTCCGAGCATCTAATCTAGAGGATAAGTGGCAGGATTCGCTAACAAACACAGATTCAAGTTGAGCCGGCTGTAAAGCGAAGCCGCCGTGCAAGTAGCTAAGCGGGGCAAGCCGGCTCGTTAACTGTCAGCTCTTTTAACCAGAGCTTTCCTTCTAAAGCATGCGGGCGACAACGGGACATTTAAATGGAGCTTGAACCGGAGACGAGGCCGGGGAAGGTTAAACTCATTTTGCGCTGGATACGCCGACATCGGGCTCCTGTAAGCGGATCCCCCGGCCGGAAGAAGTGGGTGCTCGCGTTCACGGGGAATGGAAGCTTGTGGATTCAATGTATCAGTCATATCCGCGTAAACACGCCGCATCTGTATTGAGCGGGATGCACGCGTGTGTGCACAGTTCCCTCGGACCTGTATACCTTGCCGCGAGGTATTATGTATTCACCGCGATGTATTCACCGACAAAAGTTGGCGAACAAGAGTCCCTCGCAAACTGTATCCAGAGTCGAGAGTGCTTCCGCACTTTACGCTATCGCGGGGTTTTTACCAGTGTAATTTACGGACGGCGAGCGAGACACAGTGGAATTAAAAACAGAAACCTTTTTACCGCGCCACGATTGCCGCCACAAAGAAGTTACGCATCCCTCGATAGTAGTTACGTGCGCGACGACTTTCTCTTTGTAAATGGCAATCGCGAACTTGCTCTATAAGTCACTGGAACGGTCGCCGGTGGATTTTTACTGCCACCGCAAAGAAAAAGCAGCGCCAGTCCCGGGGAACTTGCTCCTCGGGCGGAGCGCGCTGCATCAATTTCAAAGGTAGCACGCAAATTGGCCTGGTATTTCCGACGTATCGTGCATGCGGGCTTTCCGCGGAAATTTCCCTGCCAATCCCGTGAATACTAAAGACGATGCAGCGAGACCGAGCGAGAAACAAAGTGCTAATCTGCAGGTGGAAAATAAGAGAAAAGAATTTTGTTAATGGTTTCCATCAGCGTCAGGCTCCCTCTCGTTTTTCATGATATTTCTTTTTACTTTCCCCCTGATTAAGAAATGAGGATCGTCGCAGAGTTTCGACCGAAGAGGGAAAAATTGCTCGCTGACGGTTTTGAAGTTAGAGTGGTTCTTCGGACTGGGCGGCTTATCTGCTTAAAAGCCGCGTAAAAAGGGATGCGATGCAAAGTGCATTCGAGTGATGCAACTACAGCCAGAGGAAACTCGAGCGTGTACCACTCAATAGTAATGCCAATCGGCGATATCAGTTTTGGCGTACCGCTTGCCCCGCTATCAAGTAGTTTCTCGCATAGTTCCCATTGGTTTCCCGCTGATTGCATTGTCCATCGATTCTATTGCTGTGCACTTTCGCGCGAGGTCTTCTCCGCATAGTCCAACTGATAGCAAAGTGTTTCTCCGGGTCATTAAAACCACATATCGATAAGAGAAAACGTGTCGATCGCGCTCGCATCCATCCATTGTAAGTAAGTGTATTCAAACAAGTATAAAACCTCACTATTCGCAATCATCAGGTTTCGCACAAAAGATGTATTCTTGTGATTTCAACAAAACTCGAGCGACAAGCTTTCCGTGGTTTTAAATAAAAATTGTTAAATGTTCAATATAATTCGGCATTCGGTTTCCTTCTCTTCAATAATAGCCCATTATTACTGATATCGAACCAATTTCTTTACCAGCAATCTGTCCATTATTATTATTACTGCGAACACTGGTCAGTGAGCTTTTCCAGCCCCTTCCGATTACCCTCTTACAAATCTGTAACAAAGCTAATGATGCCAATTCCCTTAGCGCCCGGTGCGAGGTCCCCCACCCTTTCCCCCCAAGAAAAAGGTGCAAGCTCTGCTGGAGCAGGTGTTACCCAGCACACTGCTCACGTCAGACTTATCACTGACCTCTACTACTAACATCGATCTCGCCCTCGCACTCGCAGCCGCTGCAATTTACGATCGAATTTAGTGACGAAGCACCAATCCCTTGTCAGGTGGAATTAAGGCGGATCGTGGGAGTGCACTAACTTTACTGCAGAATCATCATCCGGCGGTAGGGCGCCAATGAGCTTCTGTCTGGCTGGCAGCTATCGGATGACCGGCTGATTAACGTAAATGTCATGCACCATCGAGCTTTCGATCACCTGGCGCTGCAGCTCATTTCACGCGGACACTTGACGGACCGTGAAAATAGCTGGCAGCGTACACGGTTTTCCCGGATTTTAGCGGGACACAGTTGCCAGTATATTTCTGTTAAATGCAGGCATCGGCTGTGCTCCACATTTCAAAAGCGTGAGACTCGCCCCGAATGCCGAACAAGGAGCGGAAGTGATGGGGCGCAGCTGCTCGGCCGATTTTATTACGAATTTACTGTTGGATTTATGCACAGGTTGAGATACTAGTTTAAGGTACCGTGAGACTGTACTCTCCGCGGCGAGTATTCATTACGAGGAAGCATGAAAAATTCCTCTGTACTCTGGGAAATCATGCTGACTGAACTGTTTATTTATCCTCGGCTCAACTCAAACTAAACAATCTCTCCCCGTTTCTTGTTACAGAATCCCCTCGATTCGTACTCGGCCAGCTTTGTCGCCGTACAGTCGGCTCCGCACTCGCGCGAGACGTTCGCTTTCCAATGGAATTATCGCTGGAAAAACATTAGCAGGTTTAATTGCTACTAAAGACGGTGATCTTATGAGGGTCGCCTTCAACCGGAGATAACATTTTTAATACGATCGCCTAGTGCCACTAAACTACGATCTCCGAACTAGCCGGCTCAGAGAGGGGTAGATAAGCGATTCGGGGAAATTTAAGGGAATAATTTAATACGCCGGAGAGGTGGATGAGGGATCTGCCGAACGCGGAACTCGGCTAATGGTAGGGCGAGCTAAAGCTTCCTCGAGGAAAGTAAGCGGTTGCGGCGTACCTGAACGTCCTGAACGGTGAACCAGAACGAATTTTCGAGTCCGGCAGTGCCGATACCCTATCGATTCCACTGATCTGCGGTTCCAAGTAAATTGCATTGTTTTCTGCGGTTCGACCCCCTTTCAAAGGGTTTCACTGGCGAGCTGTACGGCTTTTCCGGTGAACAGCGCTTTTCGATAACTTTGATTACGCTTCCAATTGGGAAGGAAACGATCAACGCCCACCGCAATAGCGACATTCTGTCGAGTGCAATCCGCCTTTCTTTCCCCGGGACCTGTCACGCGTGTGATTGATTTCGCCTTCATGTACAGTCGCTTCATCGTGAAAACGTCCAACTTTGCTCCCCGCTGTATCGACACATTGCCAGGAAAACGTGTAAATCCATTCCCTCGTAGCAGGTGCCTCGCTATAAATCGTTATTGCGCTCCCGATTCTAATGTAAATCCGGACGACTTTCGATTGGCGGTATATGCAGGCTAGCTGCTGGCTTGGGTACATTTTCCATATTACACGTTTCTTTCAATTGTTAACATTTTCAGGCTTATTAAAAATAGTCTTAGTAAGAGAAAGAGAACAAATATTTCTCTTATTAAGAGAAAAAAGAGTCTTATTAAAAATAGTCCACGTAAGAATGCAAGTGGCAAGTTTCATTTCATTGTTCCCCAAGAAATATGCCAGTTATTCGATGACCCAATATGTACTACTTCGCCTCTTCATTCTCACCGATGGAATCTTTCCCAATGTCATTTCCTCTCGGCGATGCGGAGACGCCGGACTTCATGCAGAAACGGCAGAGTGCAGATGCGTCATCGATATGGGTAAATAGCTTTCACAATCAAGAGGCGAAGTGGACGAGCGGAATAGCGGAAACGGTTAATAGCGGTAAAAGGTGCAGTGAAGAGCAGTGGCCGGAGAAGAAACCCATCAGGGCGATGAGCGCCCGCTGGCGAAGGAACTCGTTAATAAAGCTCAATGTCTAACGGCTGAGCGCAGTTCTACCATTACCGTGTGCGCAGACTGTGGACTGTGCACTTCCTTGAATTCAAAACAAGTGGCGAGTTCGAGAAGTAATTATCGGGGTAGCTCATTAGCGCGTTGCAAACATACACGATGAACGTTATCTTGGTTTTGTTATTAGCCAATGATGGGGAAAGCGTCGCCGAAAAGTAGTGAAAATTGGCTTGGTTACCACACCTGCACCGTGGTCGCTCGTAAGTCGGGTCACCCCTATAAGTGCAGGGGCGACCCGACTCGCTAAAGTCCTTAGTAATTGCTTGAGATTCGCCGAACCACGTGCCAGCATGGCTAACGACGGTTCTCATTATCATATACGCCCCCGTCTATATGTATGCAATCTTACGAGGCGATTGGCGAAAATTGTTCTGTCCACGCTGCTTCTTCGGCACTCGGTATGCGGTAAAAGCTCAGCTCTATTTTCGGCAAGCTTTTCCGCTCTCGACTTTATAGATCCCGCATGCGGTGAATGGAGCTTCCCAGAATTCATTTGAAAGTGATGCCGTGGTCGAGAAGATTTCCGACGAATTACACGTCACCGTGGAGAGGATGAACTAGAGCTTCAAGATAGTAAATTCCTATCAAGTGATCAAGTTTAAAAGCAATAATAGAGACTCTGGAATACTTGCCGGATATGCTAGAAAGTATATGCTATTGCGGGCAATGTAATATATTATTCTGTATTAATAAATATAGAATAATAATAATATAGAAAATTCTATATTAATAAATATAGAATGATTATTAAACAAGTTTTTTCAGTTGAAATGATATCGAGAAAAACTACCGATCCGGAAAATTTGATAAGAATTGCAATACTCATGGACGATCAAGAAACGAATTTCCATGTCAACTGCGGGATAGGAAGCACTATTGCGCGCGTGGCTTGCAAGTAAACCGAGCCCTTGCTCCATTAGCAGGGTCAGTGAGTGGCGGAACATTCCAGGCGCAGCGTACCGGGATACGATTTTTCCGGTGGTCCACCGGGGAAATCCTGGTGACTCTGTTGTACATACAATTGTGCAAATGCAACAGCATCCGGATGCCGCCGCGATAAACACGAGAACGCCCGCGTCGAAATTCAGCATCGCGACATTTCGGAAACTGGAAAACGCGCCTGGGGGAATTTCCTTTCTGAATTTCGCCCGATGGCCGCAGTGTCGGTGATTAAAGTAACGACCTCAATGGCGAGTCCTTTTCTCTCACTCGCCCTCTGCACCACGGGGAAAGGTAGTCGCTCGCAGGGCTCGAAATCGCGCTCCCGTCCCTGGGCTTCCTCCACACATGAATTTTTGCAATGCGTGGAGAAATTTAATTTCCAAACCCAACGAACGGAAGCCTGAAATCATATTTAAAAGCTCGGCTCGCGCCGGCAGCGCCCGTATTTGCAAGATAAAAAGCTGGCAAAAGCTGGCGAAGCGCGCTGAGCAAAGAGAGTGAAGAGAGCTTCGGTTCGAACGGCAGCGTATACACCTGACAACCTGACATGATGTAAAACCGAGGGTTTTTTTTTTTTGTAATCTGTTAGTATCAGATAGTGCAGTGCTATTTTTCGCGATTGGCTGTCTACTGCAGATACACTAAAAATCTACGAAAATATGGAAAGGTCGGACTTTGCTTTCCAAGATCCGAGTAAAGCGCTTCGGAAAAACACGGGGCGAGCCTCCCTCATAAATGATACGATACTCGAGTAAAATGTCACGTGTCCATAATAAAGTCGTCCTCGTTTCACGCGGTTCTCCCTAATCGAATAATCGGCCATGTCGAAGGAACAATGTGAAAATCGATGATCAGGGTCACCCGGAGTGTCCCTCAGGTGCGCCATAAAATCAGTCTGCCGCGAAGCATAATGAAAATTCGGAGCGAGACTCTCTCTCTCTCGCTCTCTCTCTCTCTCGGAAAATTTCCTCCCGGAGGATGTAACGATCCCGCCATTACAGCGGCGTCCACAGATTTATCGGGGCAATTTTTTTTTACGACTCCGAACAAAGGTAGGAGGGACAAGTTTGCATTTGTCATTGGGGGAGCGGCCTGCACGCGCCCACGGTAAATGCAAGGTAGCGGAGAATGCCGCTTGCCCGTTTCCGCGGCACGATTCCCTGAAAAAGGCTGAGGGCATATTTCACTTACTATTTAAGCTCGTTTCGGATGCTCCGCCCGGGGCGAAGTGGTATTTACTCCCGGGGCGATCAGGGCTATTACTCGCCCTTAAATAATACTCGTCCCCTCCCCCCGCCCCGGGCGGAGCCTTGGGGCAATAATAAAAATTTAATACTCAGCTCTCGCCCGAATAAGAATCCGAGCGAGCGAGCGGGCGTCTCCGCACTTGGCCGCTTTTATGTATGGCACTCGTCTCGCTTTTATTGGCGGGCGTTTTCCTTGAGCTCGCCGGAGTTGTAGCAAAACGTCCTTCCCGTTACGAGGAATAATATATATGCCCGCCTTTTTTCTTTCAGCACCTGTTGGTTCATGGTCCACATAAAGCACTGCGATCTCCTCGAGACTCTCGGCCCGATTACTATTCATACGTAGAGCTGGCTGTGTCTGCGAGGACGTCACTTTCGCCGGGTGGCTGTTCTACGGGGATGAAGGAAATTACATAGGACGCTTTCGGGATTGATCTCCTGGTTACGTGCCGCGCCACGAGCCCCAAGGATGTCCTCGGCATCCGATCGCACCGGAAAGGAAACCGGACAATATCGCTTGTTTTCTCGGACGTGCCTTCGACGATCCCCATTGTGTTGGTCAGCACTTTTCGACTTTTCCGCTTAAAAGAGCCGCCGCCCGCAGGAATTCACCGCGACGCCAATTCCGATGCTTATTGCCCTGTCAGAGACAGCCTCATGGCATTGTAATCGGCTTTCACGGTGTTAGGTGGGAAAGTCGTAATCTAGAAACGGCCGGAAGATTAAACTAAAATAACTTGGAAATGCCATGTCTCGCTGGTACGTCGCTTTTCATAACTTGCCAGGGGAAATAAAAGTGGGATTATGCCGAGAGCGCAGACTCATAAAGAGGGAAGAACGTGAATTTTTCTCATGTTGAAGATCTGCCTGAAAGGCTCCGAGGGGAGCACTCTTCCTGGTACGAGATCAAAGGAGGATCGTTGCCAATCTGATTTCCGGGTTGGTCAAAAGAACCCCGTGTAGTACGAGGATCCTGAATTATCTATCCTAACATATTTCCCTTATTCCGTCGGCGACGATAAATCGGTATCGGTCGTATTGCTCCGCCGAGATTCGAGAAACTATTTCCTTGTAGAATGACGTTTAAACATCAGGGTATTACCAGACTCGTTTAACTTTGAGAGTAGATTATCTCTTTTCAGGATGACAGAATGTTCGGTAGTGCCTTTGAATTCCTTTATGCTCCAGGTGACACTATGTCGTCTATTGTGCGGTGGCCAGTGTTCTAGTTGACTGAGGGATCAGTTTAATTTGTCCCTTATCATAGGGGAACAGCTTCCTCGAAAGGGTAGACTCTGTGGCTTGATCGGAGGAGGAACGAGAGCAAAGGCACTCTTGTCAGTTGAGCGTTGCTTCCGACAGCCAGGAAATCCATTTCACCTACTTACTCATTCAGAGAGCTGCGTCACGTACATTTTCGATGCGAATCCATTCACCCTCACACATGCATGACTCAATGTTCGATTCTCACAGGAAGAATTCCCGGCGTCTACATCGCCGGCATATTTTCCACGGGAAGTGGTGAAGCTGGACGTTGTACAGATAACTTTTGCGAGGTACAACTTGCACAGCCCTTGTGGACATGTTGCATCTTCGGAATTCTCACGATATTGTGCAATGGTAGCGTTTTACCTTCAAGGGGAATATGTTTCTTAGATCCCGTTTCTTACCTTATAGGCAATGGGAAATCGTAACATATTCGATAATTCTAGTGTTGAAATCATTTATAGTGTTGTGAAATTTAATCTAAAATAATTGATGGATTATGAACAGTTGTTCAGTAAAATAGAATCAAATATTGCATGCCGGAGCATTAAAATCATTTATAGTCTTGTAAAATTTAATCTAAAATAATTGATGGATTATGAACAGTTGTTCAGTAACAGAATCAAATATTACATACCGGAGCCGAGCATAATTTCAAGTCATGCAAATCAAGGGCTGATGATGCACCAGTATAACAACTATAGTTATAGATCTAGAAGTAAAATTGATTAACTTTCAAGATATTCCGATATTACAATGCATCTCAAAGCCAACTAAACAGAAATAAAAGCACTAAGTACCACCAAGAAAAAGGATCCATTAAACATACGTTGTCGTTCCATATAGGGGTATGTTTAGCGGGGCGATGGTTAAGATTCCATTGACGCAGCGTGCACCATCGGGGAAGTGCGCTTCTCAACACGTAGTTTCAGCGAGCATACTATACCAGCAGGATTATAGGGCGATGCAGCCTGGATTTTAAGAGAGTCAGCTCTGTGTTATTTGCGACGTAAAGTTTTAAAGCCGATCCCATAGTACGCTCCATCCAGGATAGGACGCGCTGCGAGTTCGGATGACGCCGGCTTCCATCCTCTTTCTCATTTTGGTTGCTCTGGGGCTCGGCCAAACGAGATTTTAAGCCGCACGATGACAGTATATCACGACACCCATGCCAAGCCGCAAACTTGTTATAGTTCTCGGCGTCTAACACCCGCGTCTTACCCGCACTTTTCGAGAAGCCGGTGTACTCGAGGAGCGCGGGCAACTCCTGTCTTACGAGGTGGAAGCCACCGGGAGCGGCGCGCGATCGCGAAAAAGATTCACGTGGCCGGGAATTTGGTTTGCGGTTTGGAATAAGAGAGGCTCATTGTGGCACACGCTCTGATTTAATGGAGAAATTGGGTTTACGCTCTACCCGGCGTCGTCGCTCAAGGAGTACGTGTTGAGGGCTTCAAGAGGGCTTCTCGTTGAATATTGAAAGTGGAAGAATTCGTAAGTTTCCTCGGGACGCTGTGTTAATTCCCGGTGAAAGCCTCTTGAATTTCTTAAATTGTTCACCAAAGCTGACATAGAAATTGTGGGAGAGGTCCGCAAATTTGAGAGGAACCTCAACGGAATAAATAACTAGCATTTTTCGTGGTAGACTTTTTCTGAATTTAGAGGTGGCGCGGGAAAGCTTTCAGGTCGTTTGTAATATTTTGGATTTAACAAAATCAAAGGAGCATACGAAATAAAAGGGATTTTGTGTGAGTGTTTCGCTGGCATCAGAGCTGTCAGTTTGTGTCAGTTTGTGGGGGGAAAGCCAACAGCTCTCCTTTGAAAGGGAAGTCTCTGAGGTGTATCTGGGAGTGGTCCATCCCTGTGGAACATTCGAAACCCTCCGCTTTGTGTGTAAAGCTACTTTTAATCCTCCTGGGATGGCCCTAACAATATGATCGATAGTCGAGTACGCTGTGCCGCCGGTCTAAATCATAGAGACTGATGCCTTCCATATATCTGTACAGTATTAATCAATTATATCGTCCGAGTGCCCATAGGAGAAAAAGTTATGAACTTTCATTTCCAATTGATGGATTAGAAAAATGATCCAACAGATATCTGTTCAGCAGTCGCATCTTTCAGTATTATCATCAGCTTCTCTTATTTGACATAAATGGATCCAAGCTTCTTTCTTCTTTAACCTTTAGCCAACCCTTAACAGGATATTCCCGTTTAACTCGACGACCGAAACCTGATGCTCAAAGAGTCTTTGAAGTGAAGAAAGTTTTCCAGAAATCCCATTTGGAGAAATAATTTATTCATTAACCCTAAATAAAACGAGAAAATCACATCGAAGTTCATTCCGAAAGCTGCTTAAATTCCGCTGTACCCAGCCGATTTCATCCACAGCCCTAGTGTTAATTATCCCTAATTTCCAGGGGAAATCAAGGTAATTATTGGTTTGAGGTCCTTTCACCGGGAAACCGTATTCAATGCAGTTGATTATTGGAGATACGTGGACCAGCCTGCCAAATTTGGCAATCCACTCGCGACCCCCCGGGCGCCTTGCACCATGTAGAATCACAACTAGGACATGCGATTTTCCACTGGAATTATTTTTCCCCTCGACTAGCTTGAGGGCTACATTTATTTTACGCAAACGAACGTGACAATCGAATTCCAAGTGATTAAACAGTATATCGGATATGTGCCGCAGCCGACGGTCCGTTGGATATTTGTAATCGGTAATGTTTCATCAGGTGTCGCATCAGAGTGCGGAATTCGGCCGGCAGAACACTGTTGATCCGAGCTCTGTATCCTATAACAGATTGCTTGGTCAACTGTGTGCCGTCAAAGGACCCGCAAATGAAACTGCACTGGCCTGCACATACGAATGCTCGACCTGATAATCGGCCTAGACAAAGGCCGATATGCCTTGCATATGGGACTTTGACAGACGCCGCCCGGATTTCGTGTTCTCGACGAGCCAATTGCTAAACGGCTGATGAAGCGTCTCGTGGTCTATGCGGCATTGCTGTCAGTAATGACTTGACAGCGGGTGTCTGTATGAATGAGACACACTTGATTTCTGACAAATCCGTAATGCTTGGAATTCCAAATATTCGTCTGCTGTGTGTATTATAGTAAATAGCAATAAATCAATTAAATAAATACAAATCATCAATACTTTGTCGCACCTTTCACGTTTTAATGAATTGAAATTCGGACGTGGATTGTGTGATAATTAATTATTGTTTTCCTTGCCATCGCCTGCTTATTATTCAAATGTATATCTGATAATTATGTAATATCCCTAAACCAAAACTTCAAAATATATGACTGGCTGACATTCTATTCAACTCTGATGCCTTGGTCAGGACGATAGGGATGAGAAATGAAACCACGAGTCATGTGATCCACCTGTAATGAGTTTACATATTGGAATAACGAATGAGGTACGACGACGCGCGCTAATATTCTCCAGGAGTTTTCTCGTTTTTCAGCGCCGGCAATTTATAAAAGGGGCCGAATACATTTTCCATAAAACATTCGTTATTTATCCCTATGCTCTCACGGCGATTTGGAGCCTCTTCCCTTTTGGCATTTCCCTCTGCTCTACAATTCATATTGCACCCTTTGAGTGGCTGGCGTCGGAGTATGACGGGATCGATCTGAACTAAAAATGCGAATTTTCCCCATTCCACTGGCGACCTCGGACGAACCTATTGACACAAAGCAGGCCGCTTCTCGTTCCCGAACTCTCCCGAAAAACTGCTCATGTAACTGCATTCGCCTTTCGAGGCCATTCAATTTCTCCTGCTATCACTTTCGCGGCCGGCTTTTCGACGCGGCCCACTTTGTCCCGCGAGAAATCCGTAATCGGCACTGAATAAACATGACATTCCTCGACGCCCAATGAAAACTTCGCGCGGCTGCTGAAAGTTTAAGAGAGACGAAGTCAAGGGAGACTCAAGTTCTCACAGAGTCGGATGAGACGATATCGCTTGGCATAAACTCACGGGTGATCTGGTCATCGCCGGGATCAGTGGAATGTACGCCGGAAACCGGAGTCATTATTAGGATTTAACGATTCATAGAGCATTTTTACGAATACCTCGAGAGCGAGTGAAAACGTATAGTGCATAGTAAAAGCTACTGGCCTGTAATAGCCACACATGGAATTATATTATTATAATTTACAAAGAATCATTAATAAAAAGATAATTCGTGGATAACTAGATAACTAATAAGAATTCAAGTCCACTTTAAAAATCCGTTCCAACATCAAAGTTCCATTAGCAGTACATCCTGTGTTGTAACACGAGGTAATCATTAACAGAGAAGCATCAAGCTAATACCATTTGGGGCCAAACTTTAAAAATCCATTCAAATATTGAAGTACTATTATCCGATAAGAGCCGACTCTGTAAACTCCTAAAGCGAACTTTAAGCTTTGGATCCACTGGGAACGCGGGTCGCAAAGCTCGTAATGTCATCTCGAAATGCGGCAAAAGCTGGCGCAATTAAATTCGGCGAACAAAAGTGGCAGACGTATTAACTCCGTGTATTCACGCGCTCCAATTAATTCGCAAAAAAAAAGGTGGAAAAAAAGTATTGTCCGGATATTCTCCCATTGAAATCCCTGGTAATTAAATCGTGAGCAGCGCGCCCGACACACCATTATTTCCTTGCCCCGGCGGTTTCCTTTGACAGAGAAGGAAGAGGAGTGCGGATTGGAAAGCGCGCAGGATACGCCACTGTGTTCCGGGAAGAAAAGGTGTCGTCACATTTCCCTAAAAGCTTTCGTGCCCGGGCGGCAGACAGAGTTAAATCGCCTAGCGATTCTATCCGAATGTTTTGTCTCCGCCTCTAGTGACAAATGGGCCATGATGAAGTGAATATCTCCCGTCATACATATTCATGCGGGGCCACTGCCACCCTATGTAATCACGTGCTGCAGAAATATTTACAGAACGCTGTTGGTCCTGGGTCCTGCAAGGGTAGAATGCGAACAATCCACACGTCACATGTCACGTACAACTTACTGATCAAAGTAATCTTAATAAACCTTTCAATTAAATGAATACGAAAAGCTCGAGAACTCCACAATCTTCCTAGTTATTATTCTTTAATCGGTCTAATGGCAGGATTAAACTTGTTCGAAACTTAGTGAAATTTATGGAAAGGGATTTGTAGATTAACTCTTCTTCCTCGGATCTTATATGGATTACTTTGCTACGGTCGTAATGTAGTACTTCTTTGACGTAAAGTAATTAGTGGTTGAAGTCATCATAGGTATATTTGACTCTAAGTGGTTATCTTGCTTTGAAGGTTTCAAGTGGCGGATTCACGGTAAGATAATTTCTCGGCGGCATTGTAGTGCTTGCGAGGACTCAATCGAGCGTCCAATTGGATCACACGGAACTAGGGTGTACACAGACCGCTTATGAATATTCCCAGGCTGCGAGCCCTATACATGCTGTATTCTGTATCCTGTAATGCTTGTCCGAGCGAATTTTTCGCCAAGTAGGCGGGAACGCGCCGCCGGCGGGAAAGCTGCGAGAAGGAAAAGTGTTATTCGTCGAGTAAGCGAGTGCGATCTCTCGATTATTGATTATCCAAGGGGACGGAGTTTACGGCACGCGGGCGTAACTTTACGAGCGCGGACCCCAAAATCGTTCTCGCTTCGACCTATAAACCCTGCAGGACTCGGCTCCATTTTCCCGAGATCGCAATCCGCCAACATTGGCTTGTATTACGATAGCGATGACCATAAATAAGAGAAACGTATGGCGAGCATGGATATTGCCACCGTAAGCCGGATATGATAGGTCAATTCTAAACTATTAAAAATGAAAAGCACTGCGAGATTGATTTATCCGTAGTGATTATCGACTTTTTCACTTTCATCATTCACAAATCATTAAAATATTCTTAAATAGTTTTTCTACTTTCAGAGATATTTAATACCGGTATTTATTATTCCTCCATATACATATGGTGTATGTAAATGGGTCAATACCTCTCGAGCGTAATGGAGTTGTTGAGCGAAATGTTAATATTCAAGTAGTCGAGTTGTTTGAATTGCATCGAAATATTAATCGACTTCACGTCATACGTGATTCCAGTCCGAGGTTCGAGCATTGTCGCTCAAGAGTTTCACGCTCGAAGTTTCCTCGCATTCGCACGTGGCTGCACAAAGCGCATTAAACTTACAAATTTCCGACAGTCTAACGGATCCTAATGTGTCCTATTACATGCAGCTGTACGTCTCCAAGACCGTTTGACGTCGTCGTTAGAGGATGACGATGCTCCCAGCTAATTGCTCTGCGGATGATTATGACGGATAAGTGCGATGGGGGGCAGGAACTTGCCATTCCCTTTTTCTCTCCTTATTACTCAATTGCGCCTTAGCATTATCTCGTCGCCGTCCTTTTCCGAGGCTTACCTTTGCCACTCGGTTTCACCCTCCACCGTACTCGTCAGTTTCGTTAGTTCCAGGGAATCGCGTCGGCCGTACTCAAACGCAGCACTTGCTTCTTTAGTCTAGCTTTCTAATGGTAGAACAGATAAACAATAACACGCGAATTCCCTCGCATACTTCTCATTTTAAGAGCCCTAAGCATTTATTATAAGAATATTCTATAGAGTTATTGAAAAAATAGATTCGAAGAATAGTGGAGCTATCTTTTTCGTTTTGACGTTAGAAACCCACTTTGTGGCCGTGTTTGTTTACGTGTTATTACTGAAGGCTGCTGCTTCGCCTAGCGTTAAGTACCATGATTCAGTCGTATCAAACTTCGAGTTGGTTACGTGAACGAATTTGTGAGTCACTCTATATCTGGAGGCCTGGTTCGACAAGCGTCTATTTGACCGCATATTTGACGTCAGTGGTAATTATTCATCTTGTTTAATGGCTGTCATTATTCAAACATTATTCATGAAACAATATTCCTTGTATTTCTACAATTCCACTCTCTGCGCGAGTTCAATTTATTAACAATTCCATCACATCGGAATTATTGAACCTTTAAATAAAGTGCACAAAAACGTTGAAAGCAATTGCTCGAAAATTATTAAGACTAACCATTGAACAACTCGAATGTTCGCATTTTGTATTCATCGAAGTAATTTGGGCAGCTTCCGCGGCAAAAGGAATGACAGCCGCTACTAATGATTGGGCCCTAATCAGTCAATTTGGCAGAAGTACCGCGGAGGCAGCAGTAATTGCAATTCCCCGTCGCTTGGACAATGGAGCGCGGCGAATGATTGCGGGGCGCGTGGGTCGCGAAATTTTCTAAGCAAAATAACGCGCCCGGTGACTGGTAATACCGGGAAATCACGAGTGGCTGGAGTGCAGTGGTACTTAGCGAGCGGTTGCGGCCAGCAGTTCTGCGGTGCGCGGGACATTTATGTGCGGCATGATTCCAGCGAATCGGCGAAGATCGAAGCCTCCAACAACCCGATCAACTACTGGCGCCCGTCTGATCGATGGAGTTGGTGAACGTGACTCCGAGATATTCTCGAGCATTAAAGAAGCACTTCGAAAATCGCCCGTTTAAAACTCCATTCGACAGAGCTGCGCGATAATTATAAAACTTGTATTTAACAATCGTCACTCTAATACCAGGCAAATTGATGCTAATACGAAAATCACAAGTAGACTGACAAATGGCTACATCCGACAGCTGTTGATTCAAAAGTGAAAGAGAACTCTTAGAGGCAATTGCTACTTGACCTGCAGATTTTGGAATGCCCGTAAAAACTTTATTTATAGCTTTCAAGAATGTACAGTTTCTCCTGGTTTAATTCGGGACGGTAGGGTAATAACATACCGTGAAGATTTATACAGCAACCTCAGTCAAACGGCTCGATGGCTACGCACCCGGCTGGGAAGGTGTCGGCAAGAGTTCCTCCTCGAATACTTTTTTCCCTTCGCCGTAACTCTCGCCCTCCCGGATCGCTACTGTCACACGGAAATTGGAAAAGCATTTCCCTCGCTGTTATCGCGTATGCAGATTAGCGCGAAAGTGCAAAGAAGTGGGCAATTATGTGCAAAGGGGCCGAAAGGGAGTATTACCTTCACTTAGGGGGGTGAGGAGATAAGAAAGCTCTAATCGATGAATGCTTGAATTCTCCCGAAGGTCATTAAAAAGATATCGAGGGTGCCGCGTAGAGAACATCAGTATAAGATAGTCGAATACTAGGTTTAAAAGAAATCCTATCGATTTTCATATTTCCTATCAAATTATTGAAATGGAATAAAAATTTAGCGTAAAGCCAATGTCTTTCCCTTTCAGAATATTATAGATTTCGCGGGTGGTCTTTCCTCTCATAAATCAAAGCAGTAATTGCACTCTCCAGAAATAAATCACTTTTTAAATGAGTGAAGGCAAACGAACGTTAGGAAGACGAAGCCTTTAAAGAGACGCCAATCAATCCAAGAAGCGGCCAGGATGTCATCTCAAAGACCTTTCGTGTCAGCGGAGGTGCAATTAACGACTAGAACTAGGCCACTCACGAGCAATTTGGCAATCAGCCAAATCGGCGACCAACACTCCCTACTATAGTTTCCGGAAGCCAGTGCGAACAATCGAAATCATAATCCAATCTTTTCGAAGGCGAGTGCCAACAAATGACTTCTTGCAAACTTCTCTATTTCCACGCGATTTTGCATATTGTATTTTTCCTGTGGGGTGTGTTTGTGTTGTAATGCAAAGGGATTCCGAGTTTAATACATACAATTAACATAAAAATAGCCTGATTAAGGCAGAGTCCAGGGTAGTCTAATAAAAACAAAGGCCAGGAAGTAAACATTCGTTCCACTAGACCATGTACTCCTAGAATAGGAAATTACTTGTAAGAAACAGAGTATGTAATAAGATCCAAGTATGCCTTCCACCAGACTCGTAGCTTAAAGTAAGGAATACTTTAATGTAAGCACAAATAAACAGCGGAGGTTCTAGCCTTTCGAAATAAAAGGGTAAACCTAGTTTGACGGAGCACAATATGAAAAGTATTTTCAGATACTATCAAGGAGTCTGTTGTCTCTAGGACAGTTAAAGTAAGATAAAGACTGGAGTTCTCTTCGGCAACTCCACATCCCCGGACATCTCCACCCGCGTGGAAACTCCACATCTCACGATACCCTGCGTATACCGGGATTTTCTCTGACGCCTAGAGGCATGTGCGAAAGCTTCACGCTTCCCCCTTTGAACATACATTCTAATATCTCGAATTCCCTAGCGCGAAGAATCTACCAACACTTCTCAAAACTAGACTTATGTTAGAAATATCGAGGACCTAAATCTTGATGACATTATGTGTTGACTTTGTTCATTTGAACAAAGCAGATGAGAATAAAGAACATTTAGCCGTATAGAAAGGCAGGTGAAAGGACATGTTCCTGGGGAAGGTTCAACGCCCACGCGCTTGGTTTAGGGCACAAGGGGCAACCATGGGAACGCATCATTATCGCCCCTCTTTATTGCACATCCTTCTACCGTCTCCTTCGTTACATTTCCTCTGCTTTACGACGACCCATTACGCCGAGAGCTGGCCGAGGTATCCGTTACAAAGAGAGATATCCGACTCGACAAGTACCGTCGCTCCCATTCGCTCTCTCCTTTTCTCAGCCGTTTTACGAGCCACTGTTTCGAAGCGTAAGTCATAACGAGAGAGAGCCCGACCTGCACACGTGTATCATAACCGCTATAAAATCTCGACTTATAATATGATTTCCGGATAATGTCCTTCCGACTACGCTCAAAATCCGTCTCTCGAGATGGCAGGTTTTCTAAGTGTATATACACTTAACCACCGCTACGTGTCTTGCGTTCTCGCAGGGACACGTATTTCTCTCGGCGCTCGCGAGAAGTATGCGTGAGATGTTGTGGATCGTCATTGTGCGGTGTAACACGGGACGTCCGATGTAATGGAAGTAAAGTGCAATGAAGAAAGCCGGTTCTCTGATATTGCTCAGCGATGAGCGGATTCTAGTCTTGGGAGGGAAGAGCCGAGTGGAATATCGAGGCGAGGAGAAATGCGCGAAAAGAATACGTGTCTCCCGGACAGTGCGGAGACGTCAGCTCTTATCCAGCCGTCGGCGGTGCGAGGCGACAGGAACTCCCGCGTCTTCCAGACTTCCATTTAGCTGGACGCCCGTGGTTTTCCATTAGAGTACACCCACGTCTCTCAAAGGATTAATCTGTCGCGCATCTTAAAAGGATGGGAATGCAAAACAAGTGCTTACTCGTTCTTCCGCCCCGAGCCAGGCCGGAACTTTGCATCTCGCTGGCGACGCAGATGCCCCCGCGCAAACAGCATTATCGCCCTGCCGGAGATAATAGAAATTCATTAGTTGGCCGACTCCCTCAGACCTCCCGCATTCACTCTCGTACTAGACTCCACGGATAATTAAGTCCTCACTTCATTCGTTAAGTGCATCGCTCGAAATGCGCACGCGAGACTTCTCGGCCAATTGATAATAATTTCTTCGATTTGCGCTTATTGCGCTCCTAATTGGTTCAGCGGGAAAAGCAGTCGTATATGGTCGACTCTAAAACATGGAGAATGCTAGATGCACGTATGTGCGATTTTATGTTGTCATACCAATCAAATTACAGGAGCGAAATTGTAGAGCGGTTTTTTAGACGTCCCATTTTTTCAACTGTATACATGTGGTCAAGGATTTATAGTTAAATTAGGGATGGCTAATGTGTAAAACATGTAAACATGTCACGGTATTCTTTAGCAAGGTGGAATAGACACGCCCCCTTGAAAAAGTTTGTGTACATTGGTCAAGGTTCTTGGGGACTTCGCTACTAATCGCCTTTGAATTGAAAGTTTGCTCCAAGTTGCGCGGGTTTTATTGCACGCCGAGATAAATCCAACCACTAATTTTGTAGTGCCTCGCACAACAGACCTTACCGGGACTACCGTACTCCAGTGTGGACTAATTGTTTGGCTGCACTTGAAAGATTGATTCTTAGTAGTACCCTGCTCAAGCTGGAGAGCTAAATCTTGTAGAGAAATCGATACTCTCTCACTAGACAGACTTCCGAAACGAAAGCAACTGCAAAACGTGCTTTACTGAGACTAGTTGGGAAATTCTGGAGTTGGAAAGCTAGAGAAAAAATTCAATTAAAGTTTGTAGGAAACATAATCCTGAAAACGGTGTGTGTTCAGTGTACCATTTAATACTATGCTTAATACCATAATTTAAACAGGTATTTCACGGACCTTACTCACATCGTGTACAAAGTCCTTAATACCATAATTTATTTAAGTAGAAAATATAATTTATAGGGGAAAAATAGGAAATTATGATTTGGAAAAATTGAATTTCCCAGAATTATCCACAAAAACTTTACAATTTTACCTTTTCTCGCTTAATCGAAATTTCATAATACAACTTTGAGCAGTGTTGCATGAATGGCTGAAATGTTATACATTTTTCGCACATACGAGACCTACCATCGTCTTCTCCCCATCCGATCATATAACTACACGAAGGTGCAAATTGCTCTGTAAGCAATAACCATCGTCGGCGCAACTGTCCTCTTACACTCGATGGCGTGTATTAAATGGAGTGGCGCGGGAGATACTCTCGAATTTGCAATAAAATTTTAGTGCTCGCCAGCCACTTTTTTCTTATTGCTTTCGATCTCGATCCTATCAGGGCGCAGACGGTTTACAAGGCTGCCAGGGCGCCTTTTCGCCGGTGCGATCGAACGAGTAATACGTCTCGCATATACATGTAGAAAAGTTTACTCGGTCGCTACGCTCAATGGGAAATATATCATGTCAGCCACAAGTTTCGATGGCTGAGTAACCGGCGGCCGGGGGCAAAAACTTTAACAAGATCAAGGTGGTCGGCGGCTCACGCTCTATGAGACACCCTTACGATTCAATGATCTACCATCAAGTCTTTTTATGGTATACGAGAATATGAGAAAATGGAGAGTTTTTGCATTCTGAAAGATTCCATCTCTCGAGCCAATTCTCGCGGTTATGAATGTGTACGATACATGTTTCTTCTTTATTCTGTAAGTACAGTTCATACAAGTCCTCTTTGTAAACACAGACTAAGTTACCTTTTTCACAACTTTTACTGCAGATTCTCAGAAAAAGAATTGACTGTCAAAGTTCTTCTCACTCTCAGTTCCACGTTAATAACAACAGTTGCGCGAAAATTCCTCAAACTATGGCGTGACGTAAAGTCCAACACTTTTCTGGACTCGGACCATAAAAAATGTTCCATTTTAACTTCCCATCCAACTTTTTCACAAGATTTCCCCCCTTATTTCCACGCGTCTCTTATGCCGGTTTTGAACTTTTCCCCTATTTCCCGCATTTCGTAAGAGGACTAACGAGCGATGAAAGAGTGGCGAGAAGCATGGGAGCTCATTACCACAGAGAAAGAGACTCGTTATGCTCGCATTGTTCTTTATTAAATTACCTCCCCCACTTTTACGTTTACGATAATTGCTTACGTTTCTAAATTTTTTCCGTGCAATGACGTGTTATAATGAAGTGCCGCTGCGTAAGATCGAGCTTCCGTGGGAGAAACGGCGCTGCCGCACAGGTGCAATGTAATTTCGAGTCTAGCCGTTTAACGACCCTATACTAATCGGATATCATACGCTTCCGCATTCGGGAGCGCGTGATGTATATGTATTAGTGGTAATTCAACCCAAGGGACTGACACCGATACCTGATAGTATAGTTCGCGAAATTTGGCACCGAAGGCGAAACCACCATGGGGAATTTGTTGGCCTCAATGCAATTTATATAGCACGCCTGAGTCAGCGCCGTTTAACTTCATTGGCGATATGCAATTACTGGAATTAACACTACTAATACCATTGTCGTTCTTTTTGATGACAAAAATCTTGGTACTTTGAGAACAAAAAAAGCCATGAATTGATCGATCGATGATAGTTGATGATTTTTTATGTAAAGGACCTGGTTTGAATCAGTACACGTAATAAACTTGTTTGCGAGGTGATTCTGATTAAATCTAGAATTCTCTGCACTAATAAACAAGTTTAATATTATTACAGATGTTCACAGGTGCATTACAGAATTATGTTTCGTCATTGATCGATGTTTTGTTTTACTCTCTATCGATGTATCCTCATCGATGGAGTACCAGCTTCGTTAACGTGGAGTGCGAAACAATTTGTAAAATTTCCACGCGTCCCAGTAATGGTGCGTCTGCGAACCGGTGCAAATTTAATGACGGTATCTGACACCATGCCAGATATGGAGCGAACGCGGGGAACATTTGTTTTTCACAGATCGGACAGGTGTTGGAGGGATTTTTTGTTGTTCCATCGTCCGACGAATTTGTCCCCTAAAATTCCTGAACAGCCAAAATAATGGTTCCTCACGTTCTTGCGCATTAATTTAAATGATTGCTCTGCAGCGTTTGATTGATGCTTTTTCGGCTTTTTTAAAGGGATTTTCCTCCGCCTCCTCGCATTATCCTGTAGAAGCAAAAACGCGACGGCGAATTGGTGGGAATTCTGCAATTTGTCGTCGTCTTCAACCGTGGCGATCATTATAAAATTTTAAATTCGGGAATTCGAGATAGCTGGAATACAAGTGGCGCCGGCTACTATAGCGAGCTACGGCGATTTAACGGGCGAATAAAAATCTAGAGAGTTTCTCGAGCGAACGATGTGTACCCTGTTTCGCCGGGGTTATCGGCGCTCTCATAAATTCCCTCCGACGAGAGGAGCGCGCGCCTAAGTGAGAAAGTAAAAGATAAGGGGAGGGACAATTTATTAAGTTCATCCGAAAAAGATACAATAAAGCCTTAAGGACACCGCCATTCATCCGCGTTTTTATTCCAGCGCCGGGTGATTTGTACCTTCATCCACGTAGGGGAAGACGACTCTTACATCAAACATAAAAGCTCGCCGAGCATCGCGCGACTTTACTCCACTTCCCGCCCTCATCTCACGCGATATATGAACCCACTAATTATTCTTCGCCATCTCGAAAGACGATCGCAAGGTCGAACGACCATATCCAAAAGCCAGCACTGCATTTCCAAAGTACGCAGCCACCCGCGTCACCGTAAGCCCCAACAAACTACCCAACCCAGACGAGCCATCGGATGACAGGCCGCTCTTCCGGCGAGTGGGAGGTATATTAGGAGGAAAATCATTAAGCGTGCGGATTGAGTGTACAGGGGAGGAGCTCCCGATTTGGGCCTCTCATCCCATCACCGGAGAAGTGCCATGCTCCAGTAACATTAACATGTCACGTCGCACACGCGAGCCAGAGAAAGAGAGAGATTCCGAAGGGGAAGTACGGGGGGGGGGGGTGTATGGGTTCCACATTCTTCCGTGATGGATCAGCACGTCCGTCACGAGTTAAGCACTTTCGGCTGCTTCCCCCATCAGCCGGCCGGAACTTTACGCAGCCCCGCCAAGTTTTCTATATTACATTCACCGAGCGTAATCCGGCGGCGAGGCACGCGCCCGCTCGTAACCGCAAGAGTTGGCCGCAATATCACTGGGAATAGGGGAATAGGGCCGCTAGGAAAAACCGCACCCGCCGGGAGGATTTCGTGACTTCGCGAGGAGTTCCTGGAGGGAGCGGGGTCGACAGTGTATATCCGCATGCGGGTCAACGCTCGATCTCCTCTAATCTGCCCGAAGTTATTCCCCCGCGTGGCCGCCAATCTCCCGGGACTCGGGACACTGGAAAGAGGGTACCATCGCCGGGACGGAGCCAGTCGAAGGATCTCCCGACCCGGCGCGTCCGGCTGGTTGCCGTAAGAAAATCTCGTCGAGATATACACTCGATATAGATATACATCACACACGGCGATCTTTATAAACCCAGTCGGGCCCGTCTGCCACTCGGTGACGCACGAATTCTCCGAACGTCTCGAATCGGATCTCAAGCTTTAATAAAGCTCCCCGGCGCTGGCCGAGCTTCCCACGAAACTAATACGCTTCCGGAAAAGTTCTCGTCATAAAGCGCCGTCGTGCGGCTGACTTTCGAATGGCCCACGGGCGAGCTAAGCCACTAAGCCCGAGGGCAGCTGCTCTAATAATGTGTTAGAAATAGTAATTGTACCTTTGCCACTCATTAAGCGCCGTCATCGGGAGACATCCGCGTCGAGCTTTCCCTGGGATCAAGCGGACGCCCGCCGGGAGCACGTGCACGCTCTTAACGAAGCGAGTGTGAATATGTGAGCACCGGGGAATATTATCATATTAAAGCACAAACATCATTAAACAACGGCCAGCGGATATTCAGCGATTAAGGGAAGTGCATGTCCCAGGCTTGAAAATCAGCCGTGTTTGCTGATCAAATATTGTAAGGGGAGGGGGCGGGGGGCCCTGGAGTTTGCGCCCTTTAATTGCCGGCTGCCCGAGACTTCCGGGTACATGAGGGCGTAGGGGGAGTTAGTCGGAGGTAATTAGAATAGAAATCACTGGGTATCTTGACCGGCGTCGCCTGTGTGATCCATGGTAATGCTAAGTAATTAGATGACTATAATTGTACTAGATAATCCTAACTAACTATTATACACTCGCAAGATAGAAAAGTGTGAATTAAAAGGCCCAACCTATAGATTTTGCTAGTTTCCCTGCCTTTATTTTCATACAATTCAAATAAACCGATTAATCCGAAGACAATATGCTACTTCGACGGTGTCAAAAAGGATTTTTAAAGTGACAATATTTGTCTGTCGTTCTATAGTTCTGGATTTTTTTAAAAAGTAATAGTAATATACTTATCTAACATTTCTAATTTTTCAGGGTCATTTATCCAACGTTGCTTTTGATGTGTCATCCAACACTGATACTTAACAAATACATCGATTTAAACTAGAGAAATAGGATGACTGTCTCCTGGAATCCAACAGGGTACTCTGCCTCCTTGGAGACGCAACAGAGTGGCGAGGAAGTTCACTGACGGTGGAAGACGACGAGAGAAAGAGAGACGAGTCTCCGAGGAGCTTTGCGGCCGGATTTGCCATTATCTGCGCGACCCTAGCCATTTTTCACGCTCGAATTTGCCCGCGTCATGCAGTCGTCCTGATTTCCTCGGTGATCTACTTGATCTGGCGGCCTCGGCAGCCCTAATGAAGGCCCAGCAACTATCGATTCGGGCACATGGAGCCGAGCCTCTGTAACAATACGGAGCCGCCGACGCCGCGCCATTGTCTGCCTTATGTCGTTACGTGGCGACAACGGCTACGAATATAGATCTCGCTCGCATCCCATGTATATGCAATGTGCCAGGGTGATTCGTAAGCATCCCCATTTCCTTAGCCATTCGACGCGCCCACCGGCACTGACTTAACTTAAGGACTTCACTGTCACCCCGGGATTAAGGGCCGAAAGAATCCCCATTGCTATCACCATTTCATCACCTAATCGTAGCATAATTGAATCACAGTATTCTGCAATTGATAGTACTAACTGTAATCATTGAAAATACCCCAAAGTTGCATTTTGAAGGAAAACGTTTTTTTCTATATAGAACTGTTTAATAGAAATCACTAATAACCTGATGTTCTTAATGATTTATAATCTGTTAATTCGAATCGGTGAATGTTTTTTTCTCGACAAATCTAATTACACATTTAATTATTCTGGGTTTTAATTTTAATTATTAAGACTGTCAAAATAACATACCTACAAGACAACATGACTATAATCAGTGGTGAGGTGGCGGGATGGACAGGCGAAGGAAAGATGAAGTAAAAATCAGCAAACAGCGGCTGTAGATTAGCGAGTGTAAAGAAGTTCACGGCCACTTGTTAGCGGGAACTCGAAGGCTCGGAGAAGCGCAGCGCAGCGGGTAAACAAGGGGAGGAAGTGACGTTAGGAAACAAACGCTGACCTGGCAGTTTTCTATTAGCATACTTGAAGGATAGCGAAATCAGAAAACACGCCCGTCGAAATTCGCGCGGGCCGAGCGAACTCGCAAAACAGTTGGGAAATGAGGGTCACTCCGGCTCTGCTCGATCTTGTTTTTCTTTCGGATGTTGTTTTGCCATCGCGCGCGGGTCGGCCGGGGGGGCCTCCTCGGCGGGGGCGGCGCTGCCCGTCCGGGGCGATATTTTGTAGGCGATCGATCCTAATTTGAATTCGCCCCCTGCGCCCAAGCGCTAAATTGGACCTAAGTAGCACGGTGGGAAACGGATAGGAGAAAATTTGCGTGGGAATTAAGTGGCCTCACGGAATTCGGGCGACGGGGGTCACTCTCGGGAGGTGCCTCCGTTTCGAGTTTCCATGTAAATCTCCGGCTATGAGCGCGCCAATCCCAAATAGTCTTGTGTAAACGCGCGCGCGCGGGCGCCGATGGACGAAGCTTCTGCTGGAAGAACGTGCATTGTGTTATAAAATAAAATAAGTTTCCGTGACGCGCCGAGAGTATTGCCGCATCAGCGAGAAGTAAATCGCATTTGCGGGTCGGTAAACAGCGATACTTTATTTTCCAGGCGAGCTTTATCAAAAATTGTTATAATTCCTGACGCACGAACAATGCGGCCGCCGGCGCATTGTTCGCTCCAGTGTATATTTTCAAGAGCAGAACCAAAGAACTCGCGATATCAAGGATTTCACTAAATTCTCTAAATTCCAGCAAACATCACTCGTCATTTCTCCTTACTTTCGACTTATCCCAAATCTAAGATACAAACCGCAACCTCTCGATTATGCCACCAAACCATAATAAATAAACCCGAATCCCCGGGCGGGCTTTTACAACGGCGCTTGAAAGAGTGCATTTTTCTCCGTCAAGCTCGATCAGCAGAGTGTATTGTACGCGTGAGTAACATACGCGATCGGAGGATTTCGAAGGGGAACGCCGATAGCGTTATCAGTTACGCAGTGGCGGTGCGTGGCCCGGCGCTCGCCATGACGACAAAACTCACTCTCGAGAGCTGCCGCGGCGAAGTAGGTAGCTCGGGTGGGCTTTTTTTCGGTTATCGCGCGACGACATACGGCGCGGTGCCCGCCACCCTCGTTTTACGGGCTTACGCACTGCACTACTCCACGCCCACCATAAGTAGACTTGCTCTTCTCTTCTCCTCGGCTCTACTAACTCTCCTTACGAGCGTGTCTGCGCGAGCTGCTCGCAGACCTCAAGTGCAGCTTCCACGCCCCGCCGAGAGCACCGAGTCGAGTACACCCAGATTTATCTTTATCCTGGTGGAAAAAAAAAAAATAAGGAAAGTCCCGAGAAAAGCGGAGGAGGTTGAAGTAATGTCGCGAGAGCGTGTCTGGAAAATGTTGGAGTTCTCGGCGGGCTGTTGTCGCTTAGCCGGGATCATTAGACGCCCAGGTAGAAAGATTTGGTATAGAGCATATATAAATTGTATATGAACTCCTATACCTAATTTAGATACACGCCATACACAGGATTGGACAGGTATGGACTATATATAATCTATATCTGAGGATGACAGATTGGAATTAGACATTTTATATTGTATGTACTTCGTAAAACGAACTGAACAAGAAATAAAATGGAGTAGGCTCTAGGTATTATACTTTAATAAAGGAACGCAATAATACGATAAAAAGTGTGTATATTTATTGTAGTATAGCCAAACGAAATTGTCATAGAACATTTTGATTTAAATTTGCGGTGGCCTTCATTTCGCCGAGTTTGGAGGTCATGCTCTTTATAACAATCTGCCTGTCCTTTGGGGGCCAGCCAAGCCGTTTTGCGCATCCTTGTACATACACTAGAAAAAATGGTATTGTTCTAGTTCTGTTATGACAAAAATGTAGGCGGTGTTTATGTGACAGAACGTACGTAATATGGAGTCGATTGCTTGTTTTGCTTTCACGATCCAGCCCTGCCAAATCACCGTCGGCCCTTTCAGGTGAGTGTATGCTCTGTATTGAATGAAGGAATCGCATGGCAAATATTGGACATAAGAACTCTATTAAAAATTACCCAGATTATGATATCATGCACATAAATACGTACATCAACGATGCCTTCTATCTCGGAAGGCATACCATAAGACCTGCTTCTCTTTCTCTCAGGCTCTGCAGGCTACAATTTAGTCAAAGTTTCTGTTATTGTTTACTTGCTTACCATAAAGTTTCCATGGTCGCGAGTTATCAATATAAGAGTAACCTGAATCTTTCCTACCGATGTTTCCGTTGGACTGTGGACTTGCGTACGGTTTGTTACTGATTGAGCAAAGTTGCTCTGAAAACTGTCCAGTTTCTGAAAAAAGTACAAATGTACAGAAAGTGGATTCCTGACCTTTTTATTGCAAACCGTTCTGATATACTGCAACGTACAGCGAATATGCTTTGCCGAAAGCACGTCAATTGCGCGGATATTGTGTCCTTCAAGCTTTGGATTTGGTCCGCCACCCAATCGAATTCATTGGAGCCTTCTCCGTGGACACTCTGCGTTTGTTGAACTCGTGTTCGTTTTAAATCTCGCAGTACTTCGTACTCGAGGATGGTTGGCGGTCTCTTTCTAGAATTCACCTTTATTCGTAAAATGCAATTGGAATGTAAGTATACACAGATACGATATAGTCCATACAGACTTATCACAACGTGTTTTGAAGCAAATGCTATTATTATAATGTTTTTACCGCAAGATTTAAGTCCTCATCGACTTCTTTAGTGCCCTCGTCATTCAAATTGGGCATTTGTATATTCTTCGATTTTTTATCTTTATTGGCCCGTTTCTTGCCGGGTAGTTTCGGTTTCATCAATTCCAGTAAGTTCATGAGTTTCTCTTCGTCTCCTAAACAGTTATGGCATTTAACAAAATAAATTTAATGTAAACACTGTACTCTAAGCACTAAGCCTAGCTAATTTATACTGACGGTCCTTGTTGATGATCACACCCGAGTATTGTCTCGCCTTAATGGAATCCTCCGGCCACAAGAATTTAATTTTCTCCCCAACTAATAGGGATGAATCACTTACGTTTTCCACTATAATCGATCTCTGATATATAACACATTGCGATTTATCTTCACACTCAACGAGGTACTGCATCGTAAATCGTGTGTTTTGTCGCGAGTGAACTTCTACAAGAGAGGAGGACATTAGTAAAAAACATATGGGACACAGATAGATGTTGAATTCAGTTATTTCATTATTCATCGTGTGGACGGAAGTCCATTAATTCTATTAAATTTCCTTCCCTCATCAGCTGCTTCTATTGAAGTCTTACGCCCAACAATTCATGCTGCTTCCATAGAAGTCTTACACCAATTAGTCAGTGGTCATACGACATCTTTACCTTTATCATCAACTTATCATTCTCTTTAGTTATAAAAATGAGACTTACGATAGGAATCTTCGTGGAGAAGTTCTTCGTCTCCCTTATCCGTCACGTCCGGAATTCGGATATCAATGCTTCCCTCAATCTAACTAATGGGCGATACTCTGATCGTGCGTTGCACGTGTGCCTTGGTTGACAGCCGAGGAGCGAGAGAGCAATTCCGCCCGATTGCGCACTTCTTTTTTTTTTTTAAATTCTTGCCTCGAGATTACTCGGCTACGAAAGCCTGTCAATCAAGGGTGGGCATCAGATTACTTGAGTGTCATATGTGTAATATCGAGGAACACGATGATATGTTCTGAGAATGGTAAGAGGCAGCGAAAGGAGCCGCCGTGACGCGCGGTGGTAGAGAAGGAAATTATGGCATGTAAAGGGAACGTAATAAGTGAGAATGATAGTATGGGTCACACCCATAGGCTTTCGTAGCCGAGTAATCTCGAGGCAAGAATTTAAAAAAAAAAAAGAAGTGCGCAATCGGGCGGAATTGCTCTCTCGCTCCTCGGCTGTCAACCAAGGCACACGTGCAACGCACGATCAGAGTATCGCCCATTAGTTAGATTGAGGGAAGCATTGATATCCGAATTCCGGACGTGACGGATAAGGGAGACGAAGAACTTCTCCACGAAGATTCCTATCGTAAGTCTCATTTTTATAACTAAAGAGAATGATAAGTTGATGATAAAGGTAAAGATGTCGTATGACCACTGACTAATTGGTGTAAGACTTCTATGGAAGCAGCATGAATTGTTGGGCGTAAGACTTCAATAGAAGCAGCTGATGAGGGAAGGAAATTTAATAGAATTAATGGACTTCCGTCCACACGATGAATAATGAAATAACTGAATTCAACATCTATCTGTGTCCCATATGTTTTTTACTAATGTCCTCCTCTCTTGTAGAAGTTCACTCGCGACAAAACACACGATTTACGATGCAGTACCTCGTTGAGTGTGAAGATAAATCGCAATGTGTTATATATCAGAGATCGATTATAGTGGAAAACGTAAGTGATTCATCCCTATTAGTTGGGGAGAAAATTAAATTCTTGTGGCCGGAGGATTCCATTAAGGCGAGACAATACTCGGGTGTGATCATCAACAAGGACCGTCAGTATAAATTAGCTAGGCTTAGTGCTTAGAGTACAGTGTTTACATTAAATTTATTTTGTTAAATGCCATAACTGTTTAGGAGACGAAGAGAAACTCATGAACTTACTGGAATTGATGAAACCGAAACTACCCGGCAAGAAACGGGCCAATAAAGATAAAAAATCGAAGAATATACAAATGCCCAATTTGAATGACGAGGGCACTAAAGAAGTCGATGAGGACTTAAATCTTGCGGTAAAAACATTATAATAATAGCATTTGCTTCAAAACACGTTGTGATAAGTCTGTATGGACTATATCGTATCTGTGTATACTTACATTCCAATTGCATTTTACGAATAAAGGTGAATTCTAGAAAGAGACCGCCAACCATCCTCGAGTACGAAGTACTGCGAGATTTAAAACGAACACGAGTTCAACAAACGCAGAGTGTCCACGGAGAAGGCTCCAATGAATTCGATTGGGTGGCGGACCAAATCCAAAGCTTGAAGGACACAATATCCGCGCAATTGACGTGCTTTCGGCAAAGCATATTCGCTGTACGTTGCAGTATATCAGAACGGTTTGCAATAAAAAGGTCAGGAATCCACTTTCTGTACATTTGTACTTTTTTCAGAAACTGGACAGTTTTCAGAGCAACTTTGCTCAATCAGTAACAAACCGTACGCAAGTCCACAGTCCAACGGAAACATCGGTAGGAAAGATTCAGGTTACTCTTATATTGATAACTCGCGACCATGGAAACTTTATGGTAAGCAAGTAAACAATAACAGAAACTTTGACTAAATTGTAGCCTGCAGAGCCTGAGAGAAAGAGAAGCAGGTCTTATGGTATGCCTTCCGAGATAGAAGGCATCGTTGATGTACGTATTTATATGCATGATATCATAATCTGGGTAATTTTTAATAGAGTTCTTATGTCCAATATTTGCCATGCGATTCCTTCATTCAATACAGAGCATACACTCACCTGAAAGGGCCGACGGTGATTTGGCAGGGCTGGATCGTGAAAGCAAAACAAGCAATCGACTCCATATTACGTACGTTCTGTCACATAAACACCGCCTACATTTTTGTCATAACAGAACTAGAACAATACCATTTTTTCTAGTGTATGTACAAGGATGCGCAAAACGGCTTGGCTGGCCCCCAAAGGACAGGCAGATTGTTATAAAGAGCATGACCTCCAAACTCGGCGAAATGAAGGCCACCGCAAATTTAAATCAAAATGTTCTATGACAATTTCGTTTGGCTATACTACAATAAATATACACACTTTTTATCGTATTATTGCGTTCCTTTATTAAAGTATAATACCTAGAGCCTACTCCATTTTATTTCTTGTTCAGTTCGTTTTACGAAGTACATACAATATAAAATGTCTAATTCCAATCTGTCATCCTCAGATATAGATTATATATAGTCCATACCTGTCCAATCCTGTGTATGGCGTGTATCTAAATTAGGTATAGGAGTTCATATACAATTTATATATGCTCTATACCAAATCTTTCTACCTGGGCGCCTCCGGAGGGAATGCGACCTCGATATATCAACGTAGCTAAAAAGTGGAAGTCCCCCGCTCGAGCGCGGCTTAACGAAACAATGAGGAGCGCCGCGGCGCTCCTTCGCACAGTTGGTTGCGCCCATGCCCTCCCGCGGCTCCAAATTAATTCGTCGCTGGTTCGCCGGGTTTTCCGTGAAAGTGACGAGTTTTTTAGCCGGCGAGAAGAGGACGTCGAAAGCGGAAGGTCAAGATAAGCGCCCGGTGGAAAATCGATCGTTGAACCACTCGAGGTCCGTACGCCGGTGGTTGGAGGGTGTGTGTGTTCCATTAGTTGCCGAACCCGATGAATCAACGCGGCCGCGTCTGCACGCGTCCCGGTCACTGTGTCCGTAGCGAGGACTCATTAATTCTCCTGTCCCAGTATTTAATCATAAATTCGAATCGTTCCGGCGAGCCCACTCCAATGTGTTCGACTTAATTGTTGCTCGGAGGTAATAGGAAAAGCGAATCGAGTGGAATCGAACGACTGTAATAGCAGTTGGTGTTTGCGCTTTATGGGAGGGGACCGAGAGTCATTGAGAAAGTTGGCTAGGTTCGCGACGAGATTGTGAAGCCGGCAGTTTTATTCTTAACGCTCGGCTGTCATGATATCTTGAGCTATCAAAACAAACGACAAGGCCGAGAGCTATCTTTCCGCCGGCAGCTCATCAGCTCTCGCTGCTCGGCCAGCCTTTAATTATAGCCCTCTCTTCCCGAACCAAGTTATCTGCCCGAGCGGAGACTCTCCGATCATCTTTTCGGGCGCCCGCTCAGCCAAAAGCTCCGCCCGATAAATCTTTCTCGGGTTTCGGGCGAGCCACCGCGCTTAACGCCCTTCCGTTCTTCTAAATGACTTTGTCATGTGGAAACTGGGCTTCCGTATGGTTTCCAGGTTTGTACGGAAAATTGATGATTGTATCGATAGTTGGAACTTCGAGTGAATAATCGACAATCGTGTCGGCAATTTTCCAACTTCGAACATTAATAATTCGCAAGTATGTCTACCCCTTTTCAATTTAGCGAAGTTCCCATGTTCGAGTGCGAAGCTTCTGGCCAGAGATCAAGATTTCACAGCCCAGGAAGCGCGAGATTAATGAAGTCTCGAGTGAATAATCAGTAATTACGCGCGTTCACCCGGTAAACTCTTGACATCATCAATTTAATTAAAATGATTCATTCTCTCGCCGGACACTGGTTGGAGTCATTGCCGAGTCTTAACCCAGATTTAACACTTCTTAACCCAGATTTGGACAACTGGCCAAAATAGCCCGACCATCGCGTTCGGCATTAACGGCGAGAATGTGGGAAATGATTCGTTCTCGGCGGAAACTCCCCGTCGACCGCGAGCTGGAACTTCGTATTCGTGGAGAGTTGGGATACTTCGGGGGCCGGCCGGAAATAGTCACTCGCAAAGCGCCCATGAATTGGACAGAATTACGAGTACGGCGATCACAGTCATTGCTGATTATCGCATTGAACGGCCGGCGAAGAATGCGCCTATACTACTGGACCGCTAGTAATATAATACCCCACTGATGAGCCATTATCGTCGGTGGCCGCCTTGTTGATTGTTCTCGGTTCCGATTGTTTAAGTCCGCCATCGATACCAACATTTCGATGAGCCAGGTCATCGTTGCAATATTAATTGTTACGATACGACCACTGCATAATCAAAGTTACACTATTCAATTCAAACCGGGTACAATCGCGATGACAATAGTTTCCGGTCGCCAGGAGAAATGAGGGTAACACTCCCGGGTATTTTCGTCATTGTAATTTCACGCCAGTTTCTTTAGATCAATATCCCCGTACAATTGGAATGTTTTATCATTATTACACTGGTGGATATGTCCCGCTTACAATTCCAGCGAATGCAATTGTACACATTGCGAAATGTTTGTTGCGCGAGTGGTTGTTGATGGGCACTTTACCGGGACGGGAAATAGCTTTATGAAAGCGCGTTGTAATACTGCAGGAAAGATCATTAGAGCAGCGCGGCGTGATGTAAAGTCGGTCTGGCGAAAGTAAAGCTAGTTGTTATCTTAATGGTAATAGTCGGTCAGTAACTTTCGAGATCAACTGTATATCAGTTTCAGCCACGACATTCCAAAGGTCAACATTGTTCAGTTGTAAATGGGAACTACGGCAAGTTCCGCATCCAATTGACCTCGAAAAGCTCTCGAGTCGCCGAGGGTAAAAACGTATTCGGTAATTAGTTTCATGGTGGGCGCTCGAAGTGCTACGGTCACGAGCCCCGCCAAGATAGAATTATAACGAAGTTCCGGTATATTCAATTTGCGCCCGACGGTGTTTTCGGCTTTCCCGGGAATGCGTAACAGCTCTAAAGCGTCGAGCAATTGGTCCGCATACAAAGTGGGTGTCGACTTTTTTTCGGCAAAAAAGCCATTAATGCTCGGCAGCGCCTGCTGCCAGTCGAATGTTACGGATTTCGGGCAAGAAAGTACCATTGAAAAAGCATTACGGCCTAAAATTGAGACAATTCACTTCAATATTGCCACTTGACTTACGTTTTCTTAAGTAGTTCTCTATTGAATTCTTCTTTTGTACGTTTTTTACAGAAGCAAGCTTCTACATTTTTACTTAGAACTAGATTCGTGATTCAATAAAACTATTTGTTTATCTACAAATCTTTAAACTGGAGGAAAGAATTTGTTAATTTTTTTATTTGAAAATCTTATTCGATAATGGAAACGATTATCTCACCAACCTAATAGTTGGACAAAAATATGCATCTAATAGCAATAAAAGGAAATTCTGACTTAACGCGATGTAAATCCCACACGCATGTGCAGTCCAAGAGAGCAATCGGCCTTGGAAATTGCTGTACCAATGAGCTCGCCAATTACTGGAAACATCGAAAGTAAGCAGAGCCGACCGCGGAGTTGGGAGCCACTCGATTATTGCATGTCGTTTTAACGTCGACGAAGCACACATTACGTCCGCCACCATACCCATCGGCGGTCGGTCACAATTTTTTCACGCTAGCTGCCAGCCGGTGAATTTTAATTAAGACCCGTCGCCTGCGACGACAGGCAGGTAAAATAATGTCGTGCCGACATGACGACATGAACTAGCCCGCTAGTTTCGCCATCCCCCGTCTCTCCCGTGCGCGCTAACATGGATGGGAATTTAATAATAACGAGTCACCCTATCTGTATTGATGTACCCCTCGCGTACACATACACACCGACACGCGCACAGCGACGCCCTAGCGCGTTCTCCTCCAACTTAAGCCGTCGCTTGAGTTTATGCTACACAACTTCTTGCACCGAACTTCGTGCGCCGTATAATTAAAGGTACATCCCCGCCGACATTTTACTCCTTGCCATCTTAAGCAGGGGGCTCGAGCGCACGCGTGTACCCGTCACCCCCTTGGCCAACAGAATAAAAATACTTGCCACGTAAAACTTGGCCGAGCACCAAAAAAGGGCGAGGCGTAAAAGGCAACGATGCTGCGGCAAAAATGGCCAGTGGAGAAAAAGGCCCGTTGGGTAAAAAATATTGCAGGTGTGCAGGGAAAGTGTAGAGGTGGACAGTTTAGTTATGGCGAACGGGGTGGGTTTTTTGACAGGGGTAGTTTACTGGTCGAAGTCTGCCAAAGTACACAATGCTAGGGATTCTGCATTGCGGGGGATTTTTCTCTGTTTCGAGAAGTGGGACGGAGGGTAGGAATGATTTTCGAAGCGAAGGGCGGAAGATACGTGGATGCGAAGTCAGTGTTGGACTTTTTAACTGAAATTCCAAGGGTTGACCGCCTTTTTACTTGACTGAGCCTGAATGAGGGAACTCCAGCCAGTCGATGTTCGACTCGGCCGTGATCTTATTCGTCGTATGAGCGGGCGTTCTTTATGTTTATTCTATAGGATGGAACGAGCGTGCACGCTCACCCGTGAATTTCGTTTAGAATGCGCCAGATCGAGCGGGTCTGATCGTTGACTAATGTTCCGCGTTCCTCCTTCGTGACGTACAAATGCACTTGCGATATCGGATCTAGTCCTAACTCAACCTATCTTCCCCCGTCTTTCCCTGCTATCCATAAAAAGTGCAATTTTCTCAAATACCATCTTGAAGCCCTATTGGCATATTTTTCTCTTCGTCCACGAATCTATACGGATACTAAATTAATTCACAAAGGACCGTTTATACCATTTTACCATACACCCAGAAAGGATGAATTCAAAAGTGTTCCCCACTTTTCAGCATAGTTTCGCGATTAGTATGCGAGGACGTGTATTCGCGGGTCAGATGTTGTTGGATATTGTTGGATAACTACGTTCTTTCCGCATAACCGCAACGGTAACTAAGTTGAGAAACTCGACCGCTCTCTCGCACTCTCCTCCTCTCTCTGCACCTCCGTACTTTGAGTCAAGACTTCCACGTCTTGTTTCCCGTCAGGAACTCCGGCTGGCTACGTAAACGGTTTAACCTTGTGGGCGCATTAGTCTTTGTTGCCTCCCTAACAACAACAGGGCGAAGCAACGGGACAATTTCGGTCAAGTGTCGTATTCGCGGTATATTTTACCTCCTGGTGAAAGGACGAAGCCAATGCTCGACTTCACGGACGTGTAGCTCGAATTCGGGGTTTCAGGTGCATTAGGCTGCACGCGCGGCTCATAAAGATATAGTAGTTGGAGTCCGATATTGTATTAGGCCGCTCGATAATGGTAATGATCATTTCTCATGCAGGAAGAGTAGTCCGCCGTCACATGTTTATTCATGAAGCGATCGGCTCTACTTTAGATTTCGCCGGCTACGGTCGAACCGTCATTACGCATAGTTAAATTCCCCGGTCGAAGCGCTCTTCTTTAAGCAGCACTAAATTTATAAAGGGCCATCGCCTGGATTATGCAAATGGCATTTACTCACCGGCTGACTTCGAGTTCGGGATAGAAAAATGTCGGAGCAATGCGAATTCGACCCGGTTAACTCGCCGGGAAGTTTGCGTAACGCAAGAATTTCGAGCGCCATTGATTCGTTACCCTCGTTAGGAAGAATTCGATTTCTGCCATTTTAGTCGATCGAATCGGCTTAGCCTTTAGTCCCTGACAACTATCTTCGTAGATGTCCTTTAAGGGGTCGGGTCTTCTAATTAATTGACAAGTGCGTTTGTCGAACGGCGACAAAATATTTGATTAAAACCTTACTAAACGAAAATTAGAAACCGACTGACAAGTATTATCTTTTCAATTTTTCCCACCCGCACATTTTTCAGCGCCTTTCGGACAAGTGGCGAACACGTGGGATTGAAGTATTACTATCTAGTAGGAAGTCCATTAAACAACGATGACAAATGACGTACCGCACAAGTTGTTGAGTCATAGAACCGCATTCTCGACATCCTTAGAGGCGGTGGTGGTGGTTGCCTCGATGATGATCATCTCGCAGCCCTCGTTGTTCGGCGTCTTGGTGGCTTGGCTAGGCAGCAAGGACTCTTGCACGGTATTGTTGCCATTGCAGACCTTGTCATTCTTGCAGCCGTCGAGCGTCCTGGCCGCGGCCCCGCGCGGCAGTCTCGGGAAGCACGGCAGGACCTTTCGAAAAAAGCAAAATAATGAAACCTACTGACGGTACTTGATGACCCCAAGTCTCAAGAATCATGAAAGCATCGCATTCCCAAAGATAATATTCCAAAGTCAGAGTAAACAGACCTCGGAATCGCCCAAACTATGACGTTGTTGATTTGACAAGACCAATACCACGATTATTCCCTGGAATCCAAAAGTTCATTAACCTCCAGGATGAAACCTAGAAATGCCCCAACGGCGCCAGTGTACGATAATAATAAATAACTCGTCAGTCCTAATTCCCTGATCCTGAGGAATGAATTGGTATCTCGAGTAGAGGCTTTATGCCTTTTCGGGGGCGATGCAGGTCCCCATAGGCGAGGAGTACTTGTCAGGAATAATATTTATGGGAGCCGCTCCCTAATGCGTTCGACTTGACGCGTCAGTAAAAAAAGCGTGCTGCTCGTCGTGTCACTCGAACGTGTAACGGTGAGCCTGTCTCTCTTCCTCGAGGTGGAAAACCACTCTGGCGCACTGGCGCGCTCGCTCATATTGTTATCGCTGCTGGTGTCGAGCTCGAAAGCCGTCGAATTACAATGGGGGGTCGACGTGACACCACGCGTGCTCGCGTGCACATACACGCACGCCCCACTTATTCTCCAAGTGGCATAAGCAGCGATCTGAACATCGGCCGAGCAGCGTACAACAATGCCGCTTCATCCCCTCTTTCGCTGTTAATTCCCGCCAGCGCTGAAACTCCCTTTCGCCCCTGACGAATTCACCCGAAAGCGCAGCCGAATTCTGCATTCTTCACTCGACACACGGCCTCCACGTTCCTCTAGGTATTTATGGAGCCGCGATGTGATAATTGGAAAGGAAATGTTCACCCTTATGGAGGACAATGGTGGCGGCGGTGGTGGTAACAGACGGGCGGATTACGTACATAAAAAAGAATGACCTCGACCATTTACATTTTACAAGCTCGAGAAACGGTTTCGCCCTCGCGGAAGGAGCCGAGCGAGATTTATGCGCGGGATGTCTCCTTGGGAGAGTAGGGCATTGGAGCTAAGACTCTGATCCATAGGGGGAAACGTCAATCCCACTCTGAAAATGGGAATGCTTCCTCGCACGGTGATGTTGCACGCTCCATTCGGCACCCGCTGATTTTAGCGGCGATTCTCCGGCCGGAGCTAATACCACTTCGCTCCCAGCGGAGCCACGTGTCCCGTGTCTGAACAAACTGTTTATAATGTCGACATCATTTCGATCTTGGGCAAAGCTTCGCTTTGTGCCATCAGTATAGGATTTCGCTAGATTATAATCAGAGCCCTTTTCAATTTTAATATTTATTTTATTCTATATATATGTGTATATGTATAATATACTCAATTTCCAATGACTAGTGCGTCAATCCAAAGTGTTCAAAATTTCAAATGTGCCGATGCGTAAGAATTCGTGGCTTCAGAGACGAGGAAACTCTTTCGCCAAGTTAAATTTCGCTCAAAACTCATTTAAAAGCGTTGATGATGCCGTCGCGCAAGAGAATAGACTTCATTAAACTACAAGCGTGTATACTACTTGGATGTCGAGGATTCGCGTCTGCCGAATACACTATTCAGACGTAAACGTAAACACCCTGAAGAAGAGGAGCCCTTCACTCGGCTGGCAGGGCTAAGCCGATGAGATTCATGTGATAGGCAGAGAACTCATATATACCTGCGATCCGCTTACTCCGACGGACTCTCACAACTCGGAATACCAAACAGCCCAATCAATCTTCCTCTTATCGGCTTCTCGCATTATCACTTTTCTTTCGGCTCGAGAGACGATTCCGATTCTGAACAGCGCAGGCAATAATTACTCAGAGATTGAAAGCTAAATGAAATTTCACACGTCTATTATTCTTCTCATATACATCGGATTAATGCATGCGATAATAATATAGTATGCAACATAAATACTTTTGTAAAATGAATTATTCGCTTTTCAAAACTTCAAGTATTATAATCCCTACAAAAGTAAAGAGCAAAGAGTGCACTGTTCAATAATTAATTAAGCAATCGTTTAAATAAAATATGTATATTATAAGAATTCCTGTAAAATAGACAAATATATGGCAATAGTATGTTTCAGGTACAAAGGAGACAATGGACAGAGGTCGAGTGGCAATCAGGATGGAACTAGGAACGATAGAGGGATAAAATGTTAATATACCAAGCTATGTATATGCCTGGTAGAGATAGAGTGACTTGCTCATTACGGAAGCCCCGACTCCACTCACCTCACACAGACCTAATCCAGACTCTGCTCATCAGAACCATCCGATGATCAGTTCCAGAAGCGTGCACACTGTACACGTACGTTTAACAGTTCAAGGCGAGACTCGCCAGAGTGTATTTGCCTTACGGGCTCCGATTATAAACCATAGCAGGGATGGATTTATTAGCCGTCCGCCCGCTGGATTCACTGGCCAACTAATGTGCTCTAGCTACAATAACGTAGACAGCAGAAATACTTTAATAGCTCATAACATCAATCAATGAGCGCGAAACACCCTCCTCAAAAGCAACATTCTGTAATAAATATTGAAAACTATTTCCCCACCTAATAAATATGAATTTCAACATTCCCCGGATTTCCGTAGATTCTGTCTTTCTTCAGCTGAATACGACACGCGGGAATGGGAATAAAGCAAGAGCTAAAAGGAAGAAACAGACGGAAGTAATATATCGAACGGAAGTAGTGGAGATTAGGGGAAAGCGAAAAACAGGCAATCGCGCAGTACGGCCAATTAGACACGCCCTTAGAAAAAGTTTAATGGACGCAGCCGCGGGTTCCAGGGGGAATTTACGGATCATTGGATTAAGCTCTTCCAGCGGGAGGAGTGCGGTCTTTGCTTTCCTCCGGGGCGAAATCTTTTCAGGAGGATCGCCATGTCCGCCCCCTTTAAAAGCTCTCGCGGCGATAATAGGAGGATTTGTATGATATACGTATGAGTCGAGGCCGCTATGAGATTCAGCGCGACACTTTGGTAGCCTGACAAATGACCTGCTCGCATTCACAAACGGCTTTCTGGAATTTATGGCCGACGATACTACGCCCCGTAACAGGTTTTCACTAATTGACTCGGCGTCCCGCTCCTCTTTGGTTCCTTAATACGCGCTCGCCATGAAAGCTCGAGATATGCCTCCAATGAAATCCCTCCGGCACTTTCATTTCCCGACTCCTTTGCGCCATCGCCCATAATTCGTATTATTAATGACTTAATACAATTAATACGAACAATTTCGCTTCATACTTACTTCAGTTTTTATATCTCTCACCATTTCCTTTCTCTTCATATTAAGTAAAACTCATACGCACGCGCAACATTTTAAAAAATGTGCAATAGTATTACAATAATATTACGAGGATCCCACTATGCATGTATTTGCGCTTACATTTCGGCTAATGGCAGTTCATTTCAGTTTCACTCCTGCAAAAAACTGGCGCTCGCAGAATTTTTTGAAATAGGCGTAAATAAACAATTGTGCGAAGTTACGGAATGTTCGTAAGCCGCGAGTTTTTCCACGCCAGCTGGTGCCACAGATAACCGGAAAGCTTATGGCGCCGCGCGGTGGAAATGCCGGCAGGCATTTAAAGGGAGTGCGCTTAATTCAGTAATACCAAGCCCGCTAATCCTGCAGTGCCCAGCCGCCCTCTAACAATTTACACGGGGCTCGCGGCACCGGATGAAATCGTTTCATGATACTCCGCGGAAGCATTGCCAAAACAAATTTGCCCGGCTTATAGCGAGTTCACCCGATTTTCGTGTTTCGAACACCGTCGGCGCCGGCATTGAGTGAAACCCACCGGCGCGACGCGCCGCCCTGAAACAATGGACCCACCGGATTTTGTTACCGGTTTCCATGACGATTTTAATAGAATTCAATGTTACAAGCTGTAATGACGCTGCTGGAGTATATGTAATTTGTGTAATAATACATTCCTGCGTGAGATATCAATGCTGCTTTCCATTAGTTGATATAATGCGAGATCATAATTCATAATTTTAGCTAAATTTGCTAACCGTTGTTAGAAAGGGACAATAGTCATTATTAAAACAGTCCTTATTACTAATTCGTCTGTATCATTTCAGGTTTTCTCCAATCAAACTCATGCCAACATATCTGGACAGGGCAAAATTAAGTAAATCCTGCATTCTGAAATAATAAGATTTCTTAAATTGACTCTTAAAGAATATCAAGTCGCAATATCTTAATAGCCATTCGAATACGACTCCGAATCCTCGTAAACATCCTCGTAACACATGTTCCAAATCAATATCACCAAGATCCGCTCTCGCTCCATTGACATTCGCTCATTATACCGCGCTGTTTTCTTTCCCGACAACAGTGAGAGTCAAGCGCCTACTTACACCAAGGTCTCCAAGCTACAAATACCCCGTAGACCCAGGATCGAAATTTCCCCATGAATGCGCAGTCAAAGGCGCGGCGCCGGCAAAGGGAAAGGCCGGATCGTCAGGATCACTGAGATCAAAAGTGGCGGAGCTTTCTTATCAGGCGACTGAACGTCCTCTAATACACGCCGATCCCTTTAACCCGTGGCAACTGCGCCCAGGCAATAACGGCGAATGATAAAGCGCGAAGGGCCACACGAGGCGGAAGTGAAGTCGCTTGTCTGCCATTCTCATTACGGCTCCCGTGCTCCCCGAGCCTTCCAGGGCGCCCGACGCCCCGTAGGCCACAAGTGGACGCGTCGATGTGCATACAAATGCGCCCTGTATTCCCGGCCCCGCTAGTGTTAAGTTTGCGCAGTCTTTCCACTCGCCGGAAATAGTCGGCAAACACGCCGGGGGAGCGCGGGAGACCGGGAGACAGAGGAGGGCGCTTTTTTACTTGATTGCAACGTCAGCCTTTAGAGTGACACATGTGCACGTATACGGCTAATATCAGTTTACATTTTTAAATCCGCCACCGCTCGCCCGAGACGCACGCGACCACGTGCCGCACGTGAAAGCGCGGGTATCATTGGGCGCGCGTCAACGAGTCATCCAGGGCGTGGTTGCCCGAATCGCTCAACTATGTTTAAAGATTCATAAATTCATAAATTGAAAAAAAAAATTCGAATCATTTCTCCCAAAACAGACCCTGCTACTTGCTTTGGAAAAATGTGACATTTGCACTAGTGCGATTTCCAAAACTCGTTGCATAATTCGCAAAATTAATTCCACCGAAAACATTCATAAGAAAAGCCAACAGAAATATATTCGCATGATTTCAAAAATGACGAAATCAAATATTCTTCTTTACATCCGAGTGATGTGTGATGAGCTGGAGTGTGGCGTGATTCGGCCAGTCTCGATCCCATCACTAAGAATATACGCAGCATTAAAGTCTGCGAGACGGATGCGGTAACGTTACGTAAGTGAAGTGTAGCGGGAGGAATCGAGCGAGAGTTGAGCGATTTTCCATAACACCAGGCGAATTCACGGCCGAGCGCTTACGGCTGGCTGGATCCGTCAAGGGTGACGTAACACTGTCAATGGACCTCCATGCAACTGATCTCGAGTCATCGAGCAAGCCCTTGTCGCCGGCTGACGTGGAAATGTCGCGCGGAACTACGCGTCCGCGGTACATAGATATAGCCTGATAGAGAGTTGCTCGATCAGCAGTGAGGAGCGGAGGGCGAACCAAGAGAATAGGGACCTTATCGGGGGAGGAGGTTCCTATGGCATTCGGTTTCTTTCGTGCTCGCCCCGGGCGCGATAAGCCCTCGGCTGCTTTCAAAGCGAAGGGACAATGGATATTTATTCCGTGGCCTCTGTATTACGATGCAAATGGCACCTCTCTAAGTCTCGCTCCGCACTTGTCGACTCTCCTACCACCGGCGCGATTTGCAGGCCGAATTTCACTCAGCTCCTGACGCGCTCTCGCTGCTCCTCGATTCCGCACCCTCGCCAGGTCGCCGCCGAGAATGCTCGCTTTGATTGGCGCCGACGATTCAATACGCGCCCGCAGCCATTCACCACCTGGCTCGTGTCCGGATCCGGACGCTCCTCTTGCGTAGGTATGAGCGTGCAGAGTGCGTGGGTGCACCGCGCGGCCAGACGGGAACGGATAACAGAAGAATTTTGAGTGACGCAGGAATTGATGGGGAAATCGACGGCGGACTGCCAGCGAACCCATTAAGAGCCCCTTGAATGTCTTGGGGGTCGAGAAACCGGCGTGTGCGGGGAGGCGAAATGGCATCCTGGTGATCTCACACGCCGCCCGAATATATGGAATTCTGGGCGTCGCTCCTTTAAATTGGAACGCGTACCTCGGAAGGTAAGCTTTTGCATTAATAATCGAATTGTTAATTTGAGTCAACGCGGTGTATAAAAGTATGTCAGAGTGACAGGCGCACCAAAGGGTTTCGTTGTTTGTGTGGAGTTGAAAATTTGAGAGAAAATCGACTATCAGTAGAAGAGCCTGCCGTATGTCAGACTGACGAATGGGGCTGTCGATCAACGCGAGCCGTCGCTCTGCGAAAATGAAATGAAATTGATCTTTTCATTTCGTTGCGTACTGTTGATCTAAATCAGTAGTAACGCAATACCGAACTTCTTGCTCTACGGACGTAAGAACTCAAGGCTACTGCTCTCGAGCAAGCTGACGGGAAACATGCATTACGACTGTCATGAAGAAACAACGAGGAATTTTTTGTTCATGTTCCGTGGTTGTTGAATAGATGTTGCCGGCTGTTACTGAGCATATGTCTCGAATTTCCTTAACGTGCTTCTGGTACCAGCGACAATGTTTGCAGTGTATTGCACATGCGTCGATGGTAACATAGACCAAATACCAATACGAATACGAAAATCAAATCGTGCAACAGCAATATGCAAAACCAAATATGAAAAAAACATGTGTCACGCAGTTGCTGCGCAGTATTAATATTTGTTCAAGCCACAGAAATCTCTCATTTTTACTAATGGAATTAAAGATTCTTAACAAAGGGCGCATATTGCATTCGAAATGATTGAAAGTACGCGCGCCAATTCGCATTACAGAAATTCACCTGCCGCACGCGAGCGCGTAATTGATTGATGAGCGAATGCTTTTCGTAGTTTATTCGATCGCGCGGAATGCGTTAGTGCGCAAGAAAACGGGCGCTTTTGTGTGCGCCGGTTAGCCCGCTACCTATTTCCCGCGGCCGATGCAAATAAGGGGGATATGTATACGCATCCCCATCCCGATATTTATCCCGGCGTTTATCCCCATTTTGTTGCTCGCGTGTACGCCCTGTACGCTACTGTTCGAGCTGCCAAGACGCAATTATCCAATCGGGCTGCAATGTGCAGGGGAGTTTGCGAAATCGATCACATCCCCATGTAAATAGAGTCGATATAACGTGTAAATGAAAGGCGGATAAAGGGCGCGTTCAAATAATGCGACGATTGAAATAGATCGCACGCTGTATTCGGTGCGCCGTCGTATTCGCTGACTGGAGAGAAGACCCTTTTCGAAGGTAACGCTTTTTTATGCGTATAGCTCATTTTGGGGCATTTTACAACGGGGTCGACTCAGAGCGATCCTTGGGATTAGCATAATAGGATATATGTATACATTTTTAGAAATTGAATTTCGTCATATGTATAAATTTGCAAGTTTCAAATGCCGCACAACAACTTCACAATTTAAGTAAATTGTGTTGGGATTGAATATTAAATATCATTTCAAAATTTCAGTTGATTTTAGTAATTGTTGGAATCCAGCGACTTCTGTAACAGACATTGAAACATCAGACAGGACTTAACCAGTTCTTTAGGGGCGAAATGGGAATGTGACATTGAAGTACACGTTCAATCCCCAATCTGAAATGAGATGGGACTAGGGTTCGGTGACTTAAGCTTCCTCCCCCATCCCACCAAGTTCTTTACGGGTGCGAAGCAAACCATTCACTGTTCCAATTCTCAATAAGAAAGTAATGTTTATCCCAGGGCAAATACTCGAATACTCAATGATCTATGAATATTCGCCGGGCGGGAAAGCCGGCGGTGACACGCTGTTTCTCGGAGGAACCTCGCGAAAGCTTACCGAGATTTTCGTCGTCCTTTGAAAGCAGAGGGGAGGAACCGATGGGAGGCAGAGGCGAAGCGCTGTATCGAGTGTCGGAATCAATAAGAAATGGAAAATGCGTCGCCGTAAGTCTCTCGATGGGGATCCGGCGGAGACAGCGTTCTTTTCAAAGCGACTCCACCCTCGAGGACCTCGCTCCGCCGCCGGCGAACTTCAATTATTTCCTAGCGCGCTTTCTTCCCGGGCAACTGTGCGCCAGCGGGCAGTCATGCCAGTTTCCAATTTTTCCCGCCACTTTTCGTCGCCTCTACAACACTCGAGCGTAATTGAACTTGCTGTCGCCACGGACTAATACCACTTCGTCGAAGCGAACCTCGCTCTGAGAGGGCTGCGGGGCTTGGCTCGAACTTAATGAGTAAAATTCTTTTTAAAGCGATAGATGTTTTAATGCCTACCTTCCTGCCTTTCGGCGCTAACGAACGGATTAATCGGATTTGCGGAGATTCATTTGCGGTTCGAGTCTGATCTCGTTGAATCGGGAATACTTTCTCCCGAGCGACTATTAATTTCACCCTGCTCTCTGCGAGGATCGTAAAACGTCGCCTTTCATTAATTTTACGTCCCCCTTTCGACTGATTGTACTCGCGTCTGTCTTCTGCTCGGCTGGTTTTAATTTCGAGATTAGGGTGCGCTGATGGCCATTTCAACATTCGAGCGAAGTGCAATTGGTACGAAAAACACCCGCCGTAAAGATTGTACTCGTAATTCTGTCGGTTAATGCGAAATTTTAATGGGACCGCAACTCATTTGCGGTATAAGAAGCGGATCAATGGTTTTACTAGATTTCGCAAATTTCCAAAGGTACATCGGAATATTAATTTATATAAAATTTGCGGAGCAGCCCCCTTTAAATTGCAATGTCCGCCGGTAAATCAGTGCGTAATTTGCTCGATGAATTCGATCCCGCTTATGATAGAATATTATAATTATCCTCAAATAGTATCGGGTTGCGCAATTATACAGTTAGCCCCGGGTTGCTTTGCCGATAAATAATTCGAGTGGCCGGGATAGCACGGTTAAACGTAAGGGGCGTATCGAATTAGCAAAAGCACTCTCGATTCCGGCTGCTTTTACGTCCAGCTCGAGTGTTTTGCAAAAAAGTACGTGAAAAGTCGAGTGTCGCCTCTCGACACCAGAAATTCGGCTGCAACCCAATGCACGGCCGATCGATAAGTGTTCGTCTAAATCGTCATGGCAATCGCCAAGATTATTTTTCAGCATTCGCCCGCGCGCGTCATTAATGACGAGTAGAAGGAAAACGGATGGTGGGATAATGAATGGCCGGCGACGTCATTGGCTGCAATTAAATTCCGCGAGACAGGACTGTGAGTTAAAGGGTCCCGGGGAGAGTCGGAGATGTTGGACGGCAAACTTTTAACTCCCTCTCATCGAGACTGTTTCTCGCGATAAGGTATTCCGGAGCCGAAAGTTGCCCTGGCGAGCTCTAATTCCGGCCAGTCGACAGTCACATCAAAGGGGCTTATTGGGAGTTTCGCCGCTTCGTTCCACGGCATCTAAGGGATGGTAGACTCTTTTTCAGAAGTACACATATGCCCCAACTAACAGCTGGAAATCCGACGGAATCCAATTGCCTGCTGCTGCCTCGATGCCCGACTGTATGTATTCGTAGTTGTTAAAACGTTAAAAGTCAACTCGTTAAACTCGCAAGCTCAGTCTATATCTATAAACCTTAATTGTATAAAAGAACCCGACTTTTTCGCCTCCGCTTCGCGCACCACAGGCCACGAAAACAATAACAAATGCGACAACAACCTCGTTTTTTATATTCAAACCCGACTAACGCCACTGTTTACAATTTACATTCCCACGTGCGCGGCTCTCGTTTTTACAATCGAGTTTCTCGTTGGCGTAGCTTCCAGTTTTCTACTGAAAAAGTGTGGGATACAAAAAGATTTATCGCAGCTTTATGACGCGATCAGGTTGAATATATTTCGCCCGAACGCTATACCCACGGGGGTTTGTCAATCAACTGTTTAAAACTGAATTAAAAAGGCAGCTCGCCATCGCCTGGAACATTGTCGATATCGGACGGATATCAATCACGAATGATCGTTATACGCTGATATGTCGAGCATCATATCGATATATGATGATATCGAGCATGTACTCGCCGACCACCCGTCCCTCATTTTTATTGTAGCATCATTAAATCTATCATTAAAATGGTGGAATCCGCTTAGCAATCGACTCCGTTGAACTTTCTGAGAGACGCCAATTAGCGAGCTTTTATGAATTATTTGCCGCTGTGAAAAAAGTTCCGAGGCAAATCCTCTTAGAAGGAAAGGGACTTGAATGGGCATGTGCGCATTAAGTGTTCCGGGAAACGCATATCGCATGCACGGAAACAACCGGCTTTAATTTATGGCTGTCCCATGTGTGATACACGTACGCTTGCACGTTTTCCAACGAAGTTTCAGTATATGTATGTACATCGTTTCATGGACATCGAATTATGAAGAGAAGAGAATTTATAATAAGAATCTCGTCTCTGAATAGTCAATGTTTAATAAACAAACATTGAACTCCAGTCCCGTTTTCTGTTATGGCAGCTCAGAAAATCATAGGATGTTTAACGTGCAAACAATCCTCTAAAAAATACGTGAAATCAAAAGCAAATGTTCCACAGCACTTGGTATTGTAGGCCTGCATATTTAATAAAATCATATTATCTCATGAGAAGTCATTATTATGAGATTTGTTCCCAAGTTAAACACACAAGCCGGAAACGGCTTGAATCTATGACGAGTCCGTGACACAGATCCACATGCTTTCCAATTGTGCTTCCAATCATAAGTGATTTCGCGGACGTAGAGTTAAGCAGCTATCCAGGATTGTTTGCGAGCAACAAATATCATATCGGCGCGAGCATCGATTTCCCGGGGAATTAATTTTTACCAGATACCACCGGCAACGATGTCTCCATATAATCCGCGATTCGCTGCGGTAGAGGGGCACTCTCAGAGTTTAATTTCCTCATGGTCTAATCCATCGCATACCAGTGAAATTAAAATTCCCGAGAGAGCGCTGTTGCGAAATCCGCTGAACGTTGTGCTGCGATGGAAAAAGTGAAAACCGTCCGATCATATAGCCCGGAGCGCGAGGCAAAGAAATCGAGGAACAGTAAACCGTTTCCTGGAAGAAACCTATCAATGAGCTTTCTGCGTGGTAGGAGTCGGATTTCGGATCAATTTCCCCGAGTCTCGTAGAAAACAAACCATTTCAGGAAACCATAGATTTCTCCAAGTGCGAATGACTCACCTGCTTGAATTCCTTGCGGAAGTTGTCGTTGAGCCAGGCATAGAGGAAGGGGTTGTAGCAGGTGCTGCTCATGGCGAGACAATGGACCATGAAGAAGCACAGACGATAATAAGACCATTCATTAGCCGCCGAGTGGAAGTCATCGACGACATTGACAATGTTGAGCGGCAGCCAGGAGATCCCAAAGATGGTAACCATCGCTATCAGCATCCTATTCGTCCTCCTCTTCCGCTCCCTATCGGCCTCTTCGCGCCTGCTGGTCTTCGCGCCGGGTTTCAACCGCGCGCGATCGTTCAGCTTGATCGACACGCAAATGTAGCAGAAGGCGATGACGAAGAATGGCACGACGAATTGGAATATCGAGGTCAGGGAGCTAAAGACCTTCCTGAAGGACTCGGTGGGCCAGTGCTCCTCGCAGAGGGTCTCCTCGAGCCGCACGTACAGTCCATAGGGCAGAGTGACCAGCAGCGCGAAGATCCATATGCCGATGATGATCCCCGTGCAGACCTCGATCTTCATGCGCGGATGGAACGGGTAGATGATCACGAGGAACCTGTCAACGGCTATGCTGGTGAGGGTGAGCGTGCTGATGTAGACGCTGACGCCCTGGGCGTAGGGGACCAGGTGGCAGAGGGTGCGACCGAACACCCAGCCCCCGAGGAAGGTGTAGAGCGGCGTGAACGGGACCGCGAGGACGCAGAGCAGGACGTCGCTCAGCGCGAGGTTGCTGATGAACAGATTCGTCACGGTCTGCATCTGTCGGTTGCGCGCCACCACGAAGCACACGAGGACATTGCCGAACACCCCCAGGACGAAGATGTTCGCGTAGAATATGTAGAAGACCACCTGCACCAGGGAGTTCGACGTCACGTCCGGTAGCTCGTCCTGGTAGCTCGAGTTCTGCCCCGGCGATTGCATGCTGATGTTCCTCATAGTGGTGTTGCCCATTTTCGGTGAGGTTGTCGTTCAATTGACGGCGACGAATTAACGGCTCCCTCTAATCGATCTCTTTGTTCTCCGGCGTGCGTGGCAATCGAGGTTTCTTTCCAATGAAAGCTTGCAAGCTTACCGGAACTTTGTATGTGAGTCTCTAACAGACTGGAATCCCGACTGCCGCTCTCAAAGTTGAAGCTTCTTATTGAGGTTGTTGTTTGCCATCGACGCAATACTTTCCGATCGACTGCACTCCTGCTGAACCACTCGCCGCGATGAATCCTCGGAACTTTCGGGAGATATCGCCGGCGATTCTCGCTCGAAAAGCGATTCGAGTTCTAGTCCGCCAGTCGCTCGCTGAATCTCGTGAATCCGTTGGCCGGAGTGTAACAAACGGACTGTCGGGGAAGATGCCCTACATAGTTCCCTGCGCCTATCTTCCTGCGGTTCGAAAGATCGGCGGAATGCTGCGGTTCCTCCTGCGGGAGGCCAGATGTTCCGAGATTCAATTCCCCCGCGTTCCCTTCGAAAAATCCTATACACGCTGGGAAGCGCAATTTCGAGATCAACATCGAATCGCGAAAACAGGAAAGCTGGCCGGCTCGCGAAATCAAATAAGCTCCGGGGAAGACGCGCGTCGGCTCGAAAATGCGAACGATGGTAAATACTCGAAAATTCCTCTCCCTTTCGACTCGAGAGTGAATAAAGCCTCGAGTGTATCAGTAGACGATATTAAAAGTCACCCTCGCATGCCCGCGGCGACTAAAACCCGGCAAAAGCTCGCCGACTCGGAGAGATTTCATTCGGCACTCAAAGAGCGTGGTCTTGCCAGAGGCGAAGGAGGTGGCGAGTGCCTCGCGGAGACTTGTGCGGAAAGTTGGAGCGGCCCGATAGACTTGGCGCCCGGGGTGAATACTCGACGAGCCTTTCAATCGAGTTTCTAATCGAGGGAACTTGACGCGCGCACTAAAACACTGACGGGGGCGCGGGCGGAGCGAGCGCTCGATTTGCTCGCAGTTAAGCTTGCCGATCGAGCTATATGTGCCGAGCAAATAAAACAGCCACTCGAGACGAGAGAGCTCGCATGGAAATTCGTGCTCGGAGGCTGCGAGTGTCCTCGCTCCTTCCCAGCGAGTATTACTATCCGGATTTCCCTTACTACACGTGAAACGTACCTGTGCGACATCGCATGGGAAACGTCAGGTATAATGCACTCCCATCGTCGGAGTGGTCCCGTTCAGTGCGCGGCTTGCAGTTTGATAAAACAATCGGGGTAAGTAGATGAGCGCGCAAATATTCGGCCACCTGTTGAAGAGGCCATGCGCCAGGATCCGGGGGCTTTCTTTCGAGCGAGAGCTCGCGGCGGATTACTCGCTGGAGAGTAGTCCTGTCACGAGTGGCTCCTCGCTGGCGTTGAGGAGTTTACTGCCGAGGTCCATGATTCCGGATCACTGGGGAAGTCGGGGAGGTGTGGCGGCAAGACGGGGGGCGCGCAATCCATGCGCCCGGCGCCCTGTCGGGATGAAAGGATTCCTGCTCCCGAGGAATCGAGGAAAGTCGAGGCCTTTTATCGCGCCGGCACTGATTAAACACAGACAGGAGTATGACGATCCTTAATCGAGCCGGGGGCGGAAATTACTTTTACATCGCCGTTAATCCCACGGAGGCTCCCCTCGCCGAGAGGAGCAACTTCCCAGGAGCCCCGGAGGCCCCTACTTTTAACGAGTTTCTCTCCTCCAGGCCGAATCCTCACTGAGGAATTATCGGCCCGATGATTCGCTGCTGGAGGACGAGCCCTCGAGGACTAGTCGCGAGTGGTTGTTAAATCTGTCTTGGAGCCGGCGACTCGGGATCGTTTCGATCTAGCGGAGGGAAAGCCTGTCCGGGCCACCGAGGCACATCCGGCGCGCGCTCTTTTCCGTCGACGACTGAAAGCGGAAAAGCGTCGGCGACGCGACGCGCCTCCTCGCCGAGCGGCGCCGTCCTCTCGCACGCGCGCGCACGCCTTCCCGACACAGAACACACGAGTCTCGCTCTCTCTCCTCGCCGGTTTCGCCGCTCAGAGACTGAGATCAAGTGGGATGTGCACTTGATAGACAGTGGATCTCGGGATCGGCCCAATTTCCACCCCGCAAAACAATTGGCGCGCGCTATGTTTTTCAGTTTTTGCTTATACTGATATTATAGAGTTTCTACAGATGTATACAATAGAGTTGTCACGGAAACTGATGATTGGTATATAGAAGGAGGTTTACGTTAGACATTTTTGACTTAGGAATTAGGATAGCCCTAATTGCTACTTGGTACATACAACGCTAATTGATTGTCCCGGCCTCGTAAAACAAGGCTGGCGCGCACTTTTCCTCGCGCAAATGTTTTGCAAACATTCGACGTTTACCTCGGCCAAGTAGCTACAATCGCACCGTTGATAATCTCCGTGCCGCCGTGTGTGCGTTTGTCTATGCATGTGTGCTGGCGTCTTGGCAAACAGGATTAAATTGCAGGGTAACTTGCAAATTTGCCCCGAGAGTAATGAGTATCGATGTCATTACGCGATATTCGGAAAACCGCCGAGCCCGATACTCTAATTCCAAGTAGGGTCGATCTTTCCGGCCATTATAAGTTCCGGCGTTATCCGGGATTAACTTGGGGGACCCTCGCTTCTTAACGCGCACGGAGTTTGAGGCAAGTATATGTTTAATTATCTGAACCGAAACGCACGAACCTACAGAAAGCTTTAGGCAACTCTTGGTGATACGCGTGTGTGTGTACTTCCTATGTGTAGCGCGATTCCCCATCTTGGTAACTTTGTGCCGAAGGATCTCTGCGTGCCCCTTGAAATGTATAATTGCGTATCACCTGAAACTTCCTCACTATTTAACAAAAATGTCGATGAGTTAAATTTAAAATAAATAGCAAATTGCTTACCAAATGTAAAGTTTTTCTGTATTATTGATTACTTTGGGCTGGAAGAAACTTGCGCTACTTTATATCAAAAAAGCATTTGGTGGCGAGCGTTATGCGCAAAACGGCATAGCTGATTCGCCGTATATCTTATAATCAGCAGTTTATCAGTACTCCTGGCGCTTCGTACTCTAAATTTTGTGAATTATTGATTAATAGAGAAATATACATGCTACACAAATATTTAATTTTTCCCGCGATCCGGCGAGTGCTCTTGCAGTTTATTCATTGATTTCAGTCGTATTGAAGTTGGATTTTTCGTGAGCAAATAACGTTACACGTTTTTCCAATCGGCGAGGATAACGAGAACTCTCTTTCTCAAAGTCCTCGGTGCGAGTGCAGGGTGTTAAGTGAGCTGTATCGTGGAAGTAGCTGGTATCGTGTTTTCCTTACGACCACAGCAGCGACGTAGCTGACTTCGCTCTCGAAAGGATTGTTTTATATGGAATTTACAATTCGATAAAAGCGCCAGCTGCGACCAGCTTCACTCTACCGGCAAGAGTAAGCTCGGTCGCCGATAGCCGAGAGCTCTGCTTTCGTGAGCTACAGCGCAAAAAGTAGGGCGACCCCTTGTCAAGGGAACTCACGTATGCCACGTTACGAATAGAAATTCTTATTGGTCTCGCCTGACACTGTGGTCACCCATTCTTACCCATTTCAATTACCCGTGGAAACCCAGTCACGATAAAAACTTCTCCCATCCCATCCCATGGGACATGCTAGCACACTCCCGCTCCCAAATTGGTGTTTGGAACTTGGTGCTTTCGCCGAGTGAGAAGTTGTGTAGTTGAGAAATGTTTAAACTCACCCTCTATGCACTCCCCATAAATACATGCTTGTACGTCGTAATGCGAATCCGTGGCTCATTGAGCTCATTGTCAGTCCGAGTTGTTAATTGTAATCAAGAAAATCCGGCGAAAAACCACCTCCCTTTAAAATTAAAAACATAGTAGAATCCGAGAAATACATACATACTCATAATGATGTTTGCGTTTAAATTCTTTTGTAGGAATATCGAAGATAAGTAAGAAAACTGAGTATTTATAAGAGATGGGTCGGGAAAACAATATGAAATGTAAAGAATACGAGGTTTGGGTGATGATACTAAAAGTCCTATTATAAAATACAGTAATTTATTCAGAATGAATCATTTGTCATTCTTGCGATTCTCGTGTTAAATTAAATCTAGAACATTTCATTTGTCTCGCTATACACTACATAATTTTTGTAATCATCATCTCTTAACTTACAATATACACAGTTCTCATTGCTCACTGCTCTCTACGTGGACGCGCACACACACGGTCATACATGCATATACGTAGATGCGGCCGCGGTCATGTATATACGTGTTAGAGCGCGAACGCTGCTTTTATTTTATAAACTTACCCTATTATATAATCTGACGAGCACGAAATTCCCGATCTTTCATACACGCTCAATTCATTTTCTCCATTCTAATATAATAACTCATTTCCCCGCTCCAACCTTTCAATAATTTGTCGTATCCTTTACGCCTGTTTAGTATGTATATTACTATTTCTGTTCATGTACATACATGTGGTACGTGTGGCTGCACCTGGCACACACTCATTACATGGTAATGTCACAGCGCCGACTACACTAAATTACATCGCCGTATTATATTCACTTTACAATGGTACACGGGAGATATCAAGTGGGCGCGGGGGATCCAACCAACTGCACTCCCCGCAAGTTTACAAGTGTCATTAGAGCTAAAATGTAACGGACGCTTACTTCGTAATATCGCGAAGAAAGAAAGGTTGATGCGATCTGGACACTTGGTCGCCTAAAAACACTGGAAGGAACTACCGTCTATTGAAACAGAATCTGTGATATTACAACATGATTGCACGCGTCTATGCTCTCTCGCATGTAGTGACTATGATACGATTTCATGTATACCCTAACAATATTCGATGATATCTTGTCAATTGGTCACAAGAAGTGTTAAACAGGAGTCTCTGGAATCGGGCTTCTCATAAAAACCTTGGAAGTATTCGTATAATATATTTACATTGAACACACTCCATCATATTGATTGCCCTTTTCCGAAAGACTCGATTGCATTTCCCCGATTTCGAGTGTCGTACGACATATCAAATGCGTTTCTATCATGGGTGCGCTAAAATTTAAACGTAAACGTGCACAACATAAAGGGTATTTCATTATCTCGCAGCTCTATCACGTGAAAACTATGTGGAGTCAATAAATAATGATATTACATTTTGCTTTAAGTATCCTAGTACTCTTCTAAGGATTAATGATCTATACAAACTCGATACGAAGGCACGAAACTTTTGAGAATGTAAGCATGACTGTGGCTTTCGTGCGGATCAATCGTATCACCTGGTGCACAATTGGCGTTTTACATATGTGCTTGAAAAGTCCATTCTGCTTTCAGACTACAGCACTCTCGAACGAAAGACGTACTGACGGAAATGAGTTCTACTGATTGAAGTAGCATACCTTTATCGTTTCAAGTGTCTGTTCTGACAGGTACGTGGCGTCGCTTAAAACGAAAATAAATAACACTTGCCTTTATGCCGCAGGTCGCAATTTTCCAGTATCTATTAGTATACATCGTCGATATTAGAGGCAAATTTTCATAGTACTAGAGATTTTTAAGTTCAGTAGATCGATGTGTCATTGGAGGCTCTAGTACATATACGCTAAATACCGTGCGCCGCTGGAAAGGAGGCGCCTGCTGTCCCTGCAGGTATACGGAATGATCCAGACGCCTTCTTTCTAGTGGCGCCCTGTAGTAATTAAAAAGGTCTATGTCAGAGAGTCGACGGCACCTTGCGTCTTTTTCATATGGAATTGTTGGCATTTGCCTGTGTATTGGAGATAAACGCGGTAGCAATGATATTATCACCTTTCAGATTATCCTTTACCATATACAAATTATACCGCCCAATGTAATTCATTGACTTTAATTATAACTTTTAATGAATTTCTAGTGTAAGTTCTAAAATATTTGTAAAGGTCTGTGCCAAAGCAATATCAAAATTAATGCTAATATATGCCGTCACAGCAAATGAGATTGCGAGCATGTTTCGCATAATATTCCAGTCTCACATGTTGAGTGACCATCAGAAATTGTGCTATCGAATTACAGGCAGATCGTGTTTAATTTATGAAGTTAACCAAAGATACCAGAATATGCATCATGTTTCTTTTCTATTAATAATTAGTGTATTAACTAATAAACAATCACTGAACTTCAGTATAATTTTCTACTATGGTAGCACAGGAAATGACCACAGAACATTCAACTTACGAAGAATCCATTTACAATACGTGAAACACAAAAGCAAATGTTACACAGCACTTCATATTGTAGACATATTGAGTAAAATCACATCATCTCATGGAAATAATTATTGTGACATCAGTTTCTGAATTCTATACATTAGGACGTATATTGTAGCAACGGGGATTTGAATGTACAATTGGTGGATAATTTGAAGAACTGTTTGCAACGAGCAGTCCTAAGGTTTTCAAGAGTTTTATGTTCTCGACAGTATACCGAAACTAATACCTCAACCTAATGTCAAAGTACAGCATAGCAGGTTTCACTTCTCGAAGGTGATGTGAAATAATTCCAATGATACATTCCAAAAACCAGCTTTCAGTTGGATAAAACTTTACACACCAAGTGTGATTCGAGCTATAAATCTATTAGCCTAAAGATTCCAAAGAATATATCACAACTATATAGATAGTGTCTCTTTGATTAATTTTTTCATTGTATTGCCCATAGTGGTACTTGATGGGCTAGATGTGGTAAATGATAACTTGAATAGATATGGCTGTATGTCAGGATAAGATGTGTCAAAAATCAGGTCCAGTTCAGCTTGATTAGGCATTTTAGGAAGATAATCATGACGGTTCATGACTTCTGTTATATAAAGGATCTTATCTGTCAATAGATCACCAACCTTTTCTCTGCATATCTGTCTCTCATGCTCGGTCGCTAATTTTATTAGCTCCAAACGTACCGTCCACACTTCCCAAGGTATGCATTCTGCCTGGAAAGGCCAGCGATTCTTTTTCTTCTGAAAGAATTCTAAGGATATTTGGCCGGAACCCGGACTGTCAGTGGAACGTAATGCTTCGGAGAAACCAGATATTTCACGTTTTAAAGTTTGATCCAAGTGTACCGATGAACAACAGACATAGGTGAAATCAATGAAATCACAGTCGACATCTTGGTACCCCACAGTGCCCACTGAATAGCTGCCTTCTTGTTTGTACTTAAACTTGCCAAGACTACGGTGAAACAAAACGCTGTGGAAGATGCTTGCAACTGCCTCATCCACTTGCCTTCCTTCCATACTTAACTCAAAGAGTTGAGTTCTGGCATTCATGGTGACCTCTAGAAATCAAACATAATACAAGCTCTCTTTAATACCCTGTTGTCATAAGAATTGTGTTTGGGGATAGCTCTACAGGTTCATTGATAAAATAACCATAATAAACCAATAATGACCAAAAACTTGTCTAAAATTGAATGCTGTATAAGAAAATGGATAAAAATACATAGAAAGTAGAACAGTTTCTTTACTGAAAAGGAGAACATTGGTTCGTCCTAATTGGTTAACAGTGTTTGGAACTTCATTGTTGCCTTTGTTTGTTCTACATACAAACTTAAAGAAACTAGAATAAATGCATAGGAAATTAAGTCCCGTATCTTACAGTTGTCATAAATATAACCAATGAATGCAGGTAAATAAAGATAATGAAAAAGATGCCGCAGAAACGGAATAAGGTGGAGAAAGAGGGGAAAAAAATAAGAATACGAAGAATCGAGAAGGTTGGCGCAGACAAAGATTTCGAAAGATCGGACCGGATGTTAGCAGCCGACGGTGAAAAAACAAAAATCAGGTGGAAAGGTAATTTCATTGATTACTGCTAACCTCGCAAAAGCAGCAGCCGATACGATGACTATCAGTGGACATACGTTGCGCTATTTGATGATATTTAGTCATCTTTCATTCGTAGAAATGAGTCCGGTGGGCAGAAAATATCGTACAATCATCAGCAAGCTTTGTCATAGGAACGAGCCCGCGAACTCTCTGAGAGCCTCGAGAAACAATTGCCGATGCATACGCGCTAGTGTTGGAGAAGCAGAATTTCCGATTACGTTGCACCATTGGGGCACCGTTCCTTCCTCGAAAGCTTCATTCTCGCTTTTTACGTAACAGCGAAACTAGTAAAAAGCGGCGAGCATTCGACGAAACGGAGCGGCCTAACGCGATTCGAACACGATTTGAAGAACTTACTTCTTCGCTCCCCTTTCACTTGGGCTCAGTGTCGTGACACTGTCTTTTTCACTGCTGGTGCGAACTAGGCTAGTTAGGCTTGATGCGTACTCGCTGTCGTTGCATCGCAACTCCCGATTAGCTCTTCCATCAAGAACCTTGTCTTGGATCTGTTTTTTCTCGGATGCCCGCACAACCACCTCCACCAGCATCACCACCGCCGCTACCACCACTGCCGCCACCCAGCAGATACCTCTTCGCCTTTTAATAAACTTCACGATTCTATCATTCCGTCGCTCATCCGCTCTGATCCGCTCATCCGTCCTGCCCCACGCGAGCTGCCTGCCGTCAACCGTGCATCCCTTTTTTCCTTGCGATCTACATCTGTCCCGATGTAGTTGGACTCGCGGGATTCACTCGCCACTCTGCACGCCGAATATCTCCTTCGCGCGGTATATGCCAGATCGCATCTACAGGTCGACGTCCACAATGTCCACTCGGGTTTGTGGGTAAACAACAGCTGTCTCTCTGGCGAACGCCATTTTCCCCGAAACCCATTCGCCTACGATTGGCCGATGCACCTGGCGGGGGTATTTGTAATATACGCACTTGTCTCTATAATTACCCCGAATTTCAGGTTTTCCGCGCAGAATAATACACTACACTAGTTTCTCTTTAGACCGCTTTAAATAAGATATCCTGATTAGTTCTGCGCCGCCAATTCTTATTGCTTCCGTTCAATTTAGATTGCACTTGCTTTGCAGCTTTTATTTGTGCGATCTTGCGATGCGGCGCAATTCGACGTGGAATAGTTATGTGTGGCGATTGATATTTATGACGCAGTCTCCGCGATTTCTCTATACTTCCGCTGGCGTATGCGTACTTGTGACATAGAATTTTCATTGACGATTATATGCTAATCTAATGGACAACTGAAACACTCGTGAAAGGCTCGTTTGATTAGTATAGCTTTTTCAATCAGTAACTATTTATTATTTCTATTAGAATAAAATACAATCTTTAATAAGTTACGCCATTGCCAGACACGCGCTGCTCACCGTCGGCTGTTGATACGTGAACCCCAACTCTAGTGGCCTCTTTGGCATGACTTTCTGTCCTTCCAAGACCAACTGGAATCATCCGTTTTTTCATTTTTTTATACTATCATAGGAAGCAATAATAGAAACTGGAATCAATTATACAGGATTATACTAACGATTGCCCTTTCCTTGTTAAGCATAAATTCCACCAGGAATGAGGGTACGGGAAATAATGCAGTAACACCCAGTGCTTTTGCATATTCCTTTGTAAACTGTTCGTTTGTCACCAACTGCATGAATATATAAATAAAATCTTTCATTTTGGTGTCTTGAAGGAAAAGTACAATGAATTACCTCTGGTGCCACGCCATTTAATACACCGGTTACATTGCTGTTCTTCAAGCTAAATGAAAACATGTTTACTATATCGTCTATGTGTATCCAAGGCATGTATTGATTGCCACTGCCAAGGTGGCCTCCCATATAAACTTTAAAAGTTGGTCTCATATTTTTATCCATCCCAGATCCTTTTCCTAGAACAACTCCGCTTCTGATAGTGACTTGTCTAATTTCACTGCTGGATGGTAGTTTGGCTGCAGCCTCCCATTCATGACAAAGTTCTGACATTAAAATAAGCAGAAATGTTACTCACAAAGTTAGTCTTTATCAAAGAGCTAGTGCATAAATTTAAACAACTCACGTGAAAAGAAATCAAACGGTTCGCACTGACTGCTTTCATCATAAATAAGGTTTGCATCAGGCTTGTAATATCCGACACCAGAAATGGTAATGAAACTCTTGGCTGCAGTATTTGTCACTGCCTTCGCCAGAATCTTTGTAGTCTCTATCCTTGACTCCCTGACTTCTTGTTTAAACCCGCTCGTCCAATATGTGTGGAATACATTTAAGCCAGCCACATTGATTGCAGCATGTGTGTCACTAGGAAGACCATAGCTTTCTATGTTGCTCTGTCAATGGTACCCTAATAAGATAGAGTGTGCAACGTTTCTATTGTTGTACAAAAGTAGCAGGATCTATGATTTTACCCATGTAAGAGGTGCTTTCTTTGAGTCTCGGGATACGCATACTGTTTGATAACCTTCCTTCGTTAGCAGCTGTGCTAACCGCGAGCCAATATATCCTGTGCCACCCCCTGAAATTATTAAACATCTTGTTTCATAAATTCGAAAAAGCATTCATAGCATTTAGGCTGAATCCGGCACCGATCCGTCGTTCTGTACTTGCCTATAACCACCTTTCGCATTGACATCGTTATGAATGCAGTGTAAAGTTAATGCGAAACTGCGTAGAGGTATTTTAATATCTGTAATTTGCAATCTGTAACCCGGAATTTGTTTTATTTAATAAAGTATGTACATCAAACAAAGTTTGCGGACAATTGTTATGTAATAATGTGTACAACTTGAGTCGCTCAAATATATATAATTGTCTTCCGAGGCATAATAGAAAGCAGGTTGAACATTTCTTTCAAATACTTAATGTAAATAAACGTATAAATATTATATAATACTGGCACGCTCTGAGTCACAGTCCACACGATGCAAAATATATTCGAATTGGCGTGCAAGCGGAATTCCGCGTCACGTGATTAATTTTTTTTAAATCTCGATGATCGAATAGTAGCATAACATCGATCATCGCAGTTGCATAAATTATATATATGCATACATGTTGAATAAATGTTAATGTAAATTTAAAGGCATCAGTATATTTGTCCTACAATAATACAAAAATATTTTCATGGAAACTGCGTGTTTCCCTTTTTAAAAAGATATATTTGAATCACAGAGCGCTTTTATCTGATAGAATCTATAGAACCGCGAGGTCGTCGAGAATAGAACTGCAACTGCAATATAGCATTATCTGTATATTCAACATATAAGAGGAATTCCGTATTGCAAATCTCGCGGGCTGTAGTAGACATCTATCTACGCTGCGGAGCACTGCAGAGCACTGCACCTGTCTCTCGTTCTACTCTGCTCTGCAGCACCAACACCACCAACCCCAACATGTTGGTAGAAATCGGCTCTGGTCCGCGACAGAAGAAAGCGTGTCAATTAGTTGTTCATCAATTTTTTTACGCCAAGTTGCCGGATATATGGCAGTTCTCTTGTTAACTTAGAGGGTCACCGCTGCGCCGTGGCTTAAGATGAGCTTTTCGGTAAAGAAAACTGGCGGCAGAATGTGGCACGAAGCGCGAAAACAGGAGAAGAAGATCCGCGGGATGTTAGTAGATTATCGCCGACGAGCCGAACGTCGACGTGACTATTATGAGAAAATTGTAAGGACCACATTAGCCCGTCAGTTTTATGGGATTCCAATGCATGCGATTCGATAGATACATTAGAAGGGAAATAATCGATCTTTTGACATTTGATTAACCTTCACTATACTTGGCTCAATATATCCTTTCACGCATTTATCAATGGCTATTCTAAGCATTTCTACGCTTTTGGGAAATCTAACTTGAAAATTTGGAAATTTGGAATTCAACATTGCATGACACTGTCATTTTCCTGATTTTTCATTTACCACCCACGTTCTAAAATCAATGCTCTCCAATTATTGATAGAAATCGGATCCTACGCAATTCCTGCAACTCCATGGCCGTCCGTGCAAAATACATTTGGATCCAGCTATTGCTGCAGCTGGAGATAGTCCAGCCAACATGTAAGTATTGGCAATTATTTTAGTGACATGTACTGAAAGTCAATCAAAGTCCTAGGACTGAATCTTTTTAATAATAAATAGAAGTAAATTATCTGTGACACGGTTAATAGAAATTTATATTATATTTGGATTGTGAAAACAGGATGCCATGGCAAGGAAACGATGACAATCTTATTGACCGGTTCGATGTGAGGGCTCATCTAGATTGGATTCCTGAAGCTCAAGAATCCATGGATGTTGATATTGCGCTCACTAGTGAGGATAGACATATCAATTATGAACGCTATCGCATAATTGTTCAAAATGAGTTCTTAGGAGGTAACAAATCCCACTTTATACAGGCAATTTATTGAAAAAGGCTAGGAAAGAACTAACAATTACTTTACCTATGCAGTAACTGAGGAAAAATTCCTGCATCAAATATATCTGGAAGAGCAATTTGGTTCCTCTACAAAACCAGATGCTGCAAGAGACAAGAAAAAGTCTTGCAATAATGCGGCAATAGGATATAACTATGAAACTGAAGAACCAATCCCAGACACTGTAAAGCCTGCGGAAAATGTTATACCTGAAGAAAAGGCAGAGGATGAAGATAGTGATATTGATTTAGGTATTCACAGTGATTGGTCAATTATAGATTACAAGTGTATGGTGAATTCTGTTTTACATTAATATGTATTGTATGTTTAGATATCTGTGTAGATGTATCACAGATCGAACCATCTCAAGCTCATGAGATGAATTTGGTAGCTCAAAAATATGGATTGCTGGGAGCAGACTATTTTAGTTTCCTAACACAAGATTTTGAAGAAGCTGAAACTCTCAGGCAAGCGCGTAAACAAGAAGAGGAGAAGGCCATGTATTCTGTAAGATATTGCTGAAGTGTTTTTTTTCACATGTGCATAGATTAGCAACTATATATTGACATATTTCTACAGGGCCGACGTTCGCGAAGAGAGCGACGAGCATTCAGGGAAAAAAAGATGATCGGCCGAGTAATGAGTCCACCAAGGTAAATGATAACTAATAATTTTAAATATTAGGGTATGCTTCTACATTTTACTATTAATTGCTTTTCCATATTTCCCAGTTATGCCGCAAGGGAGAGTCCCGAATACAATCCTTATAGGAAGTCCTCCTCTAAGTCTCGTTCGAGATCCGCCTCACCTGTAAATACTGGGCAGATTACGTATATCACGAGTTTTGGGGGAGAAGAAGAAACTCACGCGACTTCCTCTAATATCTCTTCTTCTAACTCGAGAAAAGTCAATTATTCGCATCTCAGGCGACGGAGATCCGAAAGTCCGCCGTTCAGTGAAAGAACGATCAGTAGAAAACTTTCAAAATCCAGATCAAGAAGTTGCTCGCGATCTGCGAGTAGAAGCAAATCTTACAGGAATCGTGAGAGAAAACGAAGTCCATCAAGGGGGAGGTGAGCTAGCAGGGATTTTACATGGTTGTACAAAATAAGATACATATATATTATAACATATGACCTTTCCAGATCGCGCCGAACACGCTCAAGACCGAGAAGAATTGGTAGATCGAGAACAAGGAGTCGTTCGAGGCGTTCGCGAACCCGAAGTAATTCACGATCGCGTAATAGGAGTGCCAGTAGATCGCGTTCACGCTCTATATCTCGCTCGAGAAGTAGATCCAGGTCACGATCGCGACTAAAAAGATCAAAAAGTTCGTCGTCGAGTAGTGTATCGCAATCATCACGATCAAGATCGAGATCTAAATCGCGAAATCGTAGTCATTCGCGGGATAGTTACCGTAGAAGACATTATTCGCCTTCAAAGTCAATATCGAAATCGCGTTCAAGATCGAAATCGCCGACGCGCTCTAGATCCAGGAGTAAGTCCAGCTGCAAGCGGTCCCGCAGTATTGAAAATAAAACGTCTGCACTACCAAGGTATTTATCGTCGATAACGCTGAGGTTTTATACCCACTTTTGCTTCGCATAGCGACAGTATACACATGTATATCTAACAGGTACTACGGTCGTCGCGGAAAATCCTCGAGTTTGGAGATTGAACTGTCTGACAGTGAGGACAAAGCTTCAACCGCTGGGGCGCTAAAAGCGCAGACAGTTAATTTAAACATGTAAAAATTGCCGTTATTACTCACATATTTTTTTAAATACGAATTGCACTTTCATACATATTTTCATCTTTTCATAATATTTTAGGAACAAGCCAAAAGCAGGGTTAAGTACAAATTCTGGTGGCGGACACAAAGTCAGTAAGAACCGTAACACTTTATTAGTCACTTAAAGCACAGAGAATAAAGACAAAATGTATTTGTCTTTCTATATTGTTACCCTCTGTATGCAGTGCTTCTACAAATGACACTCGCTTAAAATCTATTGAGCCTACTACTGTCACATATATTTCACCTTGTGATTCTCTGAATTCTATATTTCTGTTTTATTTTTTATTTTTTTTGCCAACATAACTGGTGAAGCTTTGAATATCATTCACAACCTTGAAGTATTCACTTTAGTCATTCAGATCTTGTACAATATCGCATGGGACACTTAGAGTAACAGGAAGCATAAAAGAAACGTGTTACATTTGATTATCGGAATGACGAATGCGCGAATTCAAAAGTCTTGTGAATTATTACAGCTTCTTGTTACTTTCATACTAGTACACTATCTCTATATCTAAGTTCGCATTTGTAAGAGTTACCTTTTTCAGTTTTCAAAAATTACACCGCAGGAGCGTCTTAAGAAGAAAATGCAGGCACTACTAAACCGGCAGTGTAAGCGAGCTTCTACTTCCATAGATGAAACTAATAATCGGAAAATGTAGTAATAATATATTCCGATGTAGATAAGGCAGACAAAAAGGCAGAGCAATTAAGAATCGAGAAGATGGAGCAACAGCGGCAAGACCGGGAAGACGAAATTCGAGAAATGTCATTAAAGCTTCGACGAAAGTATGGGTCGATTCATTCTCATATTTCTCTCTCACTTACCTTTCAACTTTCATCTACTTTTATTGAACATTCTAGGCAAAGAGAGCGAAGGCATCGCTATGAAGGACACAGTTCGGATTCACGGTCAACAATGTCCCGCTCACCTAGTCCAGGACGAAGTCCCCGGCACCATGCCTTACGGCGAGAAAGAAGGGATCGAGATCTTAGAGATTTTGACAATGACCGTGAACGAGATCGAGACCGTGAACGGGATCGGGACCGAGATCGAGACCGGGATCGCGAAAGAGAGCGGGAAAGGGAACGGGAAAGAGAACGAGAAAGAGAAAGGGAGCGGGAGCGAGAACGGGAACGGGAACGAGAAAGAGAAAGGGAAAGGGAAAGAGATCGAGATAGGGAGAGAGATAGGCGCAATGATCGCGACAGGTGCCGAATAGACTCACGCCGACGATACAGAGAATCACCTCTCCGGTCAACAAGCCCGCGCAGCACCCGGTAAGATTACGACAACTCATTAACAGTTTGGGGTGATCGATTTCAAGAATGAATTTATTTTCGTTTTAGGGGTTTGGTTGACTACTGACAGAAGCTGCAAAACGTTCATCCTGTAAGCATGGACTTTGAAACCTGATTTGTTATTTCTTCCAGTTTATTGCATTCCTACCTTAAAACGCTGCTTTCAATCCAACATAATGCGCGACAACTGAAAATATGCGAAACGCACTACCAATCATCACTTGTCCGATTATAATTTAAAAATGTTGTGGAAAATAAACGAGACTGTTTCCTCTCTAATGTACAGTAAAACCTGTCCTTGATAAGTTCGCCTGCAATAGTATAAGTTTCTCTGGAGCTAAAACCAAAGAATAAAATTGGTTATTACAAGTGAAGTATAATTATGTTCTGTCACTATCATTTTCAACTTCCGCCGAATACTCCCGCAATTCGAAATGATCTATGAGTGTCATAATCTTGTAATGCATACGTAAGTCCTCGTCCTTATCTCGCATACCTCGTACAAGTGCGGTGTTACTCTGTCGTTAATAAAATAGTCGTATTCAAACATGGCTATAATAACATATGGAATATTAACAGGTAAGTAATATTAAATCTAATTTTAATCAATAATTGTAATAAAATTCATTTAAGGATTGATATATTACTTTGAAGAAACAGAGGTTAAACATTTATCTTTTCATTGCTTCATTAAAATAGTACTTTTCCTATTATATGTGATGAACTTATGATATCCTACAACAATTAGACTATTACTATTACTATAAGTCGTTATTAATCCTTCTAATTATTGTTAATAGTTAGTGACAGCAGGTCCAAAGGTGGGGTCTTTGATAAAAGTGGACCAGCTTTGGAAAGACTCATTGATGCAGGGAGTAGTGACATTGGAAAAATACTTAAAGGGCGCGTGTCCTTGATAGACATAGTTCCAGATGAAGAAGCATCAATAAGGGTAATTTAATGTTCATGGGAACTGATCTCTATAATAACAATTATTTAAATTCTATAATGAGCTATATGTTTGTGTATTATGTAGGAAAAGTTGATCCTTTGGAGTGAACCTGGGAAAGTCGATATTATTCTTACTACTGGTGGAACAGGACTCTCTGATAGAGATGTTACACCTGAGGCAACCAGGAAGGTGATCGATAAAGAAATACCTGGAATATCTCTTGGGATGCTAATGTCTAGTATAAATATTACACCAATGGCTATGTTATCTAGGTAACGATTGTTTGTTTTCAAATGTGTGGTTTGTGATTATGTTGTTCAATTTATCTATAAATTTTAATTTTCTAGGCCTGTCTGTGGTGTAAGGAATAAGACACTGATTGTTAATCTCCCTGGCTCTCCAAAGGCTGCAACAGAATGCCTTACTGCTATAGCACCTGCACTTCCCCATGCAGTTGATACAATTAAAAGCAACTTAAGAAATGTAGCTCACACCCATAAACACATGCAGGCTGGAACTACCACACATTCTTGCCCTCATAAGGCTGCACCCACAAACTCTGTAAGCTAGAGTTCAAATTCAATATATAATCATAAATTGAAATGAATATACATTAAACCATTTTTCAGCTAAGCCTCGAAAAAGTTGCTGGGCGACTTAGGAAATCTCCATATCCAATGATTTCAGTGGAAGAGGCTTTAAATATAATGAGTAATTCTGTTGAAACTTGTGATTCTGAACTTGTATCAGTGAGTGAATTGGGATATGGCAGAATCTTGGCTTCTGATGTTTCATCAAAGTATGATTTACCACCATTTAGAGCATCAATAAAAGATGGCTATGCAGTAATAGCCAGCGATGGTAAAGGTAGAAGAAAAGTACTAGGTGGTGTGAAAGCAGGAACATCTGTGAGTTGTAACTTGTATGAATTTGGTAATTTTATGGAGCAGAATACTGAATCCTTTATACATTTATAGGATGCTACACTGACAATGGTACCAGGCACATGTGTAAGAGTGAATACAGGAGCGCCTGTACCACACGGTAATTATTGTGTTATGACTTACAGCTGCTTATCTGCATTAAAAACATAAATGATAAATGGACGATTCGTAGTGTAGAAGCAACAGCGGTCGTACAAGTCGAAGATACAAATCTTATAGAGGCAACTGCAGATGGTAAAGTGGAAAAGGAGATCGAAATTTTAACCGATGTAAAAGAAGGCCAAGATATCAGGTAGGACTGAAAAACACTCAGAGTGTAAGGATCTTTCTTGCTCTGTATATTACTAAATCTTGTAAATTTCAGGCCAATTGGTTGTGACATTCAGAAAGGCGAATTAATATTAAGAGCTGGCATAAAATTGAGTGCAGTAGAACTTGGACTTTTGGAGGCATGTGGTTTTAATCAAGTGTTGGTGACCAAACTTCCGAAAATCGGCGTGCTTTCGACCGGTGATGAATTGCAAAAGACTGGCGAATCCTTATTACCAGATCATGTGTACGACAGTAACAAAATTACTTTGCTATCTATATTGAAAGAACAGGGCTTCGGTTTACATGCCAAGGATATGGGAATTGCACGCGATAAGTATGGTTCATCTCATTTCATATTACAAAAAGACATATCAAATCGTATTAATCGTACTTGTCCACACATTCCATATGCAGCGAGGAGGATATGGTCAGTAAAATTACGCAGACTTTAAGCGAAAACGATGTATTAATAACATCAGGTTCGGTGTCTATGGGCGACAGAGATATGCTTAAGCCTGTATTAAAACATCACTTCAACGCAACAATACATTTTGGTGATAAATCTATTCCTTCTTTCGTGGCTCTGGCAAATTCGACTCAATCATATCATATCACACTTTTCTTTAGGTCGGGTGAATATGAAGCCGGGTAAGCCGACTACTTTTGGCACGTGCATCTTTAACGGCAGAAAGAAATATCTGCTATGTTTACCTGGCAATCCTGTGTCAGCGACAGTAACAATGTATTTATTTGTTCTGCCGCTACTGAAGGAATTGTCTCGCGATGTTTCGAGGCCCACGATTATTAAAGCAGTAAAGGTACACCGTCTGAAACTGAAATTTCTCGCAATTTCATTAAAATAATATCATCTGTTCTCCTTTTCATTAACCAGTTAACATCGTCATATAATTTGGACCCCCGGCCTGAATACGCGAGAGCAACTTTACGGTGGGATGATACCGACCCACTTCCGAAAGCTTATACAACTGGGGTGCAAGCGAGCAGTAGGCTGCTTAGTTGCAGAAATGCAAATGCTTTGATCATTTTACCAGGAAGCAGCCCTGAAAGGCCAACGTGCTTCGAAGGCGATACGGTTCCTGCTATGCTGCTCGGTCTTCCACAGTATATTTGAATAAAGCAACGAAAGCGGCAAAGACTAAAATAATACGTTTAAATATTTTTTTCACATTTATTCTTGTAATTTTCATATTTTGTAGAGTACACGCTGAAAGTGATTTATATCAGGGGAATAAAGGAAAATATGGTCTCAACAACATGGTTTGTTTATTTGAACTTGTAGGATTAATAATATTATTATTTAGTAAGTGCAACTGTTCATTAACAATCAATTAAACACTCGCTGTACGAATAGTATACTATCAATAAAAGTTTGTAATCCCAAGAATAAACTGTCTTATGTTGAATAAAGCAAGTGGACGCGAAATAAGGACTTCCCATGAAAAGCATCACTTTCAAATGATTAAGCTCAATGAGAGTTCATGAGAATAGTGAATAGAGGAATGAGATATGAAAAGGGAAATCGAAGGAAGCCAAACAAGAAGAGTGTGAGTGTGTCGAGTGTCGGGCAGTGCGCTGTGCTTCCATCTGCTGAGCCGGTAGTAAGATAAAGTGGCAAGGTAGATAATAAAGCAAGGAAGACGAGTAGCGTGCGGAGCAGCGTGTGCGGAGTAGCGGTAGCGAATAAGCAGTGGGAAGGCGGAGAAGACGGTGGTCGAAGGAAGGAGGAAGCAGGAGGGTGGCAGCGTGCGAGGGGCGGAGGGAGAGGGGGGCCCAGCAGAAGGGGTAGTGGGGGAGCAGCGCGAAGAAGAAAATGGCCGACGGGTCTATGGTAAAAGGGCAGGGACGTGGTGCTAGATAAGCGTTTCGCCGAAGTGGAAGCGAGATTTTCGAGCGGGGTACGCGTTTGCGGTGAGAACATTGGTGGAGTAATCGCGCGGTGGCTCCCGTGTCGGTAGTGGTGGGCCTCTGGCCATCGGATTCTCGGCCGAGCGAGGAGGAACAGGGAGAATTTGCCATTTAAAAAAGCGTTCGCGGGTCGAGTGTCGCACCTAAAGGGCTGGTTAAAGGTAAACACGGCCTTACACTTTCCTAGTACGCGCTCATCTCCTTCCGGCGGTATTGAGCGCTCGTCGCGTACTACCACCAATCCGTTCGCCTCGTTCATTCCGAGCGATTATTCGCTGGCTCGCGCTCGCGGAATAAGAGTATATCTCGTGTGCGAGAAATTCATCGATCAGCAGCAGGATACCTACTTGCTGTACGGGTCAGCCACTTGTGGCCATCTACGAGTACTTTTGAAAAGGTAGCGCAGGTTACGAATTCGATCGCGTTCGTTGCCATCCTCGCACTCGGCTGCCGCCTTCTCCAGTTTCCACTTGCGTCTTGGTGATAAATGATCCTCGCTGGAGTAACCGCGTGAACCGAGAAGAAAGTCGGGAATGAGATGAGAGGTGGAGAACGCGATCGCGATGCCTACGGGAATGCTGAACGATGGGATTTAAAGGGATCCACTTGTCAACAAGTCGATGAAAGTGCGCGCACTACATCCATCATATTTTATCGATCATTGGCTACATTTTACCGAGCTGTTTACTCACGCGTGTGCCTTCTGCCTGACATTTTTTTTCTCATCGAGAAATTAACGCTTTCACCTCATAGTTTTCTGCGCTCGTTGAATACTCGCGTTCTCGCTCCCTTAGTGCTTGACGTTTTGAGTAATCGTGGCCGATTTTTAACGGTACTCGCTCGCTATTCATCAACCGTTACTGGCGTGCGAGTGCTTTAAATCTTGCGAACGATTCGACGGAAATACTAGCGAGTGGGACTTATTTATAAAACGCCAACTTCGATTCATGCCTAGGTAGAAGTGAAATTGTGAATGTACGAATGACTGTTTGCAGATAAGTCCAGCCTCACACCAGATCATCTTAAATGAACACTGTTAACCATGGCAGATAGGTAGTTTGGATGATTGGGCCGTAGTACTCATTACCTTAAAGTGTCTTTCAATTGAGCTAAAAATGTGAAAGAAAGGCTCATAATGAAGCCACAGAAGAAGGCTGTCGTTGCCAAAAAGGCGACCAAATTGCCAGTCATCACAAAGAAACGTCGTGCTTTATTGGAGAGGACTATGCCCGATGTGAGGAAGGAGAAGAAGTCCAAAAAGCCAGAAAGGCTCGAGGATTTGAAGAAGAAACAGGAGAGTGACAAGAAGAAATTGGAAAAGGCTGACGAGAAGAAGAAAGCGGAGGAGAAGAAAAAGGTTGATGAAAAGAAAAAGGAGAAGCTAGAGAAGCCTGATGACAAGAAGAAGAGTGCAAAGGAGTCGGAGAAGAAATTAGAGAAATTAGGAGAGAAGAAATTGGACAAGATAGATGAGAAGGAAACATTAGAAGATTCTACTCAAGATGCTGCAGAGAAAAAGAAGCTCCAAAAAGTTGAAGAGAAGAATAAAATTGAAAAACAATGTCCTGATCCCAAGAGAAAGGTTGACAAAGTAGAAGAAAAGAAAAAGACTGGAAAGCTTGATGAGGATAACAATGATGTTCCAGAAAAGTTGGCGAATGCTGTGGAGGAGAAAAGTGTAATTGACGAGAAAGCAGAACATTTTGGCTTAACCCCCAAGAAGAGGTACAAGGAGGAAAAGAAGAAAGAGGCAAAGCAACTCAAACAGGACTCGAAGGAAGTAACAAAAATTACTGTACCAAAGGATAAGAAAGCCCCAGCTAAGAAAGCATTGGAAAAAGATGCGGCTGGTAATAAAGGGACGCCTGTGAAAGCCAAGAAAGAATCTAAAGCCAAGTCTGCCCAGAAGAAAAGTGTAGCGAAGAAGACAGTATTGGCAAAGAAACCTAATTTGTCTATAACTAAAAAGTTGGGTGATAAGAAGATTAAACTAGTCAAATCATTAGAAGAAGAGGATGCATTAATAAGTGAGGAAGACGAAGCTGTAAAGAAAACGAAAAAGAAACACATTAGTACCTGTAAGAGTAAAGTTGCACAAGAGAAAAAGTCCAAGATTGGCAAACAGAATAAAAGTAAGGTGCCACAGAAGAATAATAAAGCAAACCCTCTGCCGAAGAAGGAGGATAAGGGTAAGACGCCGCCGGAGAAAACTGTAGGGAAGAAAAAGTTGGATTCTCGGGATATCGAAAAATTGGCGACCGAGCAGAAGAAGCTTGTAAATAAAGAAGAACCGATACTCGACGTGGATGAAAAGAATATTAAGAATGAAATTGAGGACGACAATGATTCGGAGCAGTCAAGTAAGGATGAAAATCTCCAAGCACGGTGGGATATGAAAAAGTTATCAAAAAATCTGAAAGTCACTAAAAAATTGCCGAAGAAAAGCTCAAAGGCAGCAAAGGTACAAACAGAGAGCACAAATCAAATTTTCTCCTCATCCAAAGAAGCTTCCGAGGAAATCAGCAAACAAGCGAAGGCTTCCGAAGATGCTTCGAAGGAGACTGCCTCTGTTGGTTCAGAACAATTAGATGCCGAAAGTGCGATCCGACTCGATCTGAAAGTCGAGACCGTCAACGGGGAGAGCGCCAGCGATAATCCAACTTCTTCCGGGAGCGATTATGAAAGTGATAATGATATCAAGAAGACTAAGAATAAGAAAACGGAGAGAACAACTTCTCCATCTGATGAACGAGCTCGTCGGATGAGGCTGTTCGGATTTTGGAGTGGACCAAAGCGGCATCGGGTTGCTTCCTTGAACGCTTTGGCGAAAGTGCACTGCTTGTACGAAAATGAAACCGGTGGTGTGTACCTTGGCGGTTTCTGCAAGCCGAAGCCCGAGAAGGAGAAACAGAAGAAAACCAAAGAGGAAAAGGAGGAGCAACCTAAGAAGGACAAGGACAAGGAAAAGGAGAAGGAAAAAGAGAAGGAGAAGGAGAAAGAGAAGGAAAGGGAGAAGGAGAAGGAGAAGGAAAAGGAGAAAGAAAAGCGTCTCGAAAGTAAAGCCGAAAATGAAAATGTGCCGAAAAGAAAATTAAGAAATGTACCGGGTCTGCGTGGTAAGCACTGGGACATGATAGAAACTTCTTCATCGTCGTCGTCTTCCGACGATGAAAGCGATCGTGTAAATGAAAAAAGTGTGGATCAGAACAAAAAGAAAACGATAAAGAGAAGGAAAAAGAACGAGGAAGTCATGGATCTTAAGGATATGGTGGTTTGCAAACGAATGGCGAGCCTTAACGCCTCCGCTATACTTGCTGCCTCTTATTCCGATGAGAAATATCGTCACGGTAGCAGTTCGGACTCTTCCAGCGAATCGGAAGTAGAGATTATTAAACGCCGGAAGCAGAATGACTCCGATGCGGATAAGAGGAAGACGCGACAGGGCTCGGAACCCGAAGAGGCGCTGAAACCATCTAACAAACTGGTTATCCTGAATCAAGACACAGATGTTACTATTACTGGTACTATTTCAATTGTTACCCTGACAATAATCATACGAAACAAAGAACAAATTTAACATGTACTGCTAATTTCAAGGTGTCTACGTTAATCAAACACGGTCCACGCACCACGAAGGTTTCTGTAGCATTGCCGGTATGCAGTATAGAATAAGTTCAACGAGCCATACTCAAACAGCAGCTACCGCAGTTGCGACCGAACTCCACGATCAGGTGAATCTCCCGTTCCTCGAATTTATTTCACTCCAGACATTGTCCAGCGAAACGTAAAAATGAAATCTCTCCTTACTGGTTTTCCAGCAAAAGCCCGAACAGCCATGTAAATCATACACTCCGCTAGGAGCATTGTCCTCGATGCAGCCACCTGGTAGCCAAGGAAATCATCCGAATATGTCACCCCGAAGGCACTCCGCATTCTCCGCGCCGCATCAACACAGTGAGTCCTCTTTTATATCAATTTCAATTTCACTTCTTTCAATTCCTCTTATTTTCCGATTCGTGCTGCAGGCTCATTAATCGTTTAAAGCACATACTTACCCTCCCCACTTACACTATTACCATACTCAAATTAACTCTGGCGTTAAATCGCCACGCAACCATTGAACGCGCTGTTTGATAAAACACCCGATTACAAGAGGCGAACGGGCGGCCAATTTCATTGGGCGACCCCGTTAATCCTCCACAGGAGCTTAAACATAGGGTGTCAAAGGATAATATAAATTATAAATAGTAATCACGCGCGTTTAGTGAAAAATAATGGGAAGGTAGTACGGGCGAAGGATAGGGTGTACTACACAAGGCCGAAAGAAAGAGGCGAACAACATAAAAACAGTGGGGGGGTTGGACCAGCCGTGGCGTGATAACGGGGGTGAGAGATCTGGCCGTGTGTCGCGCGCGGCTCAGGCACGTATTGAAAAGGTTTGTCGTAGCGACGGCACGCCAGAGAGCTTCCAATATACCCCTTCTTATGTAAACGGTGTATAGCTGTCGCGTTCAACCACATAGCCAGCCTGCATACCGTGCGGTATGCTCGAGGCGCGCAGGCGCAACGTATCAGTACGCGTACGAAGATGCATCGGGTGCTCGAGAAGCTTGTTAAAGCACATCTGCGAGCCAACCGCACTAAACCTGAATAAATGCGTTCGTACTCGCATCCATCTATACCACCAAATACCATAGAAGGACATTGCACGGTGCATGTCAAACGTGAGTCAGAAAACATGGCTAGTCGCATCTAAAGCCATTCGTCCCACCACCCACGTTCATCGTGCACACGATGTTACATGTGCAATATAATTGTCCAGCTGGCAACAATGGGCGAAATCCGCATAGAACTTGTGGTCATCGCTCATTATAGGGTGCAAGCGTCTCACGCATTCCATTACTCTCACGTTATTCCGGTACAATTATTCATCAGAGTATGGCATACGTGACACGAAGTTCGAACCCTCCCAAGGAAAGGACTATCGGAGTACATACTCCAGTCCTTCCTTAAAACGCAGCTATCCGGCCCAGATATGTAAATAGGTGAATAACTCAATAATCCTCTAGCAAGAGTGAATCGAGCAACCAGCGGCGGCGATAGTGAAAGAGCGCAACTGGCCGAACGAGTTTGCCAGTTTGCCAATTGGGACTTCGAAGCCACCCTGTGTAGGAGCGCGGCCGGCCTGGCATAATAGCGCTGGCGGTGGTAGTGGTAGCGGCAGCTGGTGGTCGGGCGGCAGTGGCACGCAGCGGTGGAAGAGCGCGCACACCTGACAGTGTTGTGCCGGCGCTCGCGCGGTGCTGGTGTGCTCGTTTGCGTGCGTCCGCCGAGGGTTCCGGCGACGAGAGTGCGAAGTGTACTGAGTACATATATATAGATATATAGGTATACCGATATATAGACATATATCTTGCGCACTCGAGACAGAGGCGAAAAGGAGCGCGCGTCGTTGACGTCCGAATGCCGGTGGTGCGCGTACATGCCTTGTCAAACGGAGTGTCCTTGCCGTTGTCCGCGAGGGTGTCGATGGTGCTGGCGTTGTCGTTGTCCGACTGGTCGTCGTCGCCGTGGCCGTCCTCCGCGTCGCCGTCGCCGGTCCTCCGCCTAACGCGCAGTCTACCGGAAGTCCGCTCCTACGACGTATTACAGCGAACGGCTTGCCGGGCCGAAGAGTAGGTATAGTACTCGGTCTGCGACAGACTGTCGCATCGCCACTTAACCCTATCCCGATTCCTTTCCGCACGAGTCTCGAGTCTCGACTCTCTTTCCCTCGGATCCTCTGCCCGACGCTCGCCACGCTCTCTCTCTCTCTCTTCATCTTCGCTTTCGCCGTCGGGCCAACTTTTCCCCGTCGCATCTTGGAGCGCTCTCTCGCCCTTTCCCGGCATCCATCGCGCGCGCTCTCTCTCTCTCTCTCTGTCTCTCTTTGTCATTTTCATGCGCCGGCGGCGTGCTCCCGCTTGCTCTCCTTGTTGCCTTTTTCTCCCCCCGGGCCGGATTGGGCCGCCGCTTCCGAGTCTGTAGAGACCGGGAGACCGCGCTCTTCGATGCGTTTAGCGAACATTCTAGTCCGCGAGCGGCCACTGCCGCCGGTGCATACAGGATATCGATCGTTCATTTAGACTAGTATGATGCCCTTTTCTTCTCGCCGACGTTTCCACCTACCGACACTCTTTCCATCGCAGTTTTCGGTCACTCGCTCGAGACGGCCGCGTGCCAGAGAGCTTTCCAGCGGCAAACGCTTGGCCAATCTGCGCCGGCCGCTCTCTCGCCTCTCGCAATCCTCGATACCGATTTTTAATTGGCACAGGCTTCGCCTTTGCAACCAGCCCGGCTAATCCTGCTGGTTTGGTAATCGTGGACATCTGCAGAGCTTGCGTCGTCCTCCAACTCCACCGATCCACGGTTTTCGAGTAATTAACTCTTATGACGTAGTACTTTTCCAGGAGCGAGCGCGAGAGGGAGATACGCCGACTATCTATCATAGATCTGCGCCTGAACGCGTCTCAGTTATAGACCGTGAACTCATCTGGAGCATTCCACAAAACGATTCCCGTCTCTCCTCGCACTTTATAACGTGCTTGGTCGCGAGGTCCCCGCGATGTCCGCGGTAATGCGGCAATTTCCAGTGCGGCCGAATTTACTTTGGAGAGCACTGCGCCAGTTTAACGCAACTTGACGCACGGGCTTTCCTCCAGCGCGGCCAAAGGTGTAAAGGAGCTTTTCGGCCGGGCGACAGAAAAACATGATACCGTCCCCGGGTATCATGCGGATGCTGCTGGCTCGGCTGTTTTCTTCTTGACGCTTTTGCGCCATGGAACGCGGCGATCCAGGTCCCGCTGGATAGCCAGCCGATGTTAAAGAGTTCTCTCCGCGAAATCCAGCCGGCTGAATTTCAAAATAGACCTCGCGCTGCGCGCCGATGGAATTTGGTGATCCGCCAAGTTCCAGTAAACCGGCCGGAAGTCTAGTCATTCTCACTGCCGGAATTGATTTGGACAAAGCCAGATATCGGTACCTCGGCGGCGACAGAGTGCCCCGCACGCAGGCCAATGCTCTAGTTGCGCGAGTTGGTAGCTTCTTGCGAAATCGACTTGGATTTCATAGAAATTCCGAACCAAGTCGTACTCAGTGCTGATAGTAATCGTAGCGCGAAACTGGAACTGAGCAATAAACCTTACACATTGTTACCGGGTTTGTTTATGTAAGAATTCGCTCATATCACTGACTCTATTCAGAATCGTGCAGTCTAAATAATTTGTAGTTTCGATTAAACGTAAATTGCTTACATTGGACGTTTACAGTACAAAAGACCATAACACCGATTTACACAATGCTGTATTTTAACAGTACGATTAATTGACACGCGTGCAAGCGGAAAAATAGTTCCGACCAGCCAACAAACCGCCGGTCATCTCCTACGCCGTTAAACTCGGTCTCACGACTCGCCGGTCCAAGAAATCGCGAAAGCACATAATGATAGAGCGTCTCGTCCGATTCATTATCCAGCCGTAATCTGCCACTGCGCACATAGTCCCCGCATTACAGGCACGTGCGCCCGCAGTTTTTCTGCCAGTGCTCTCGGAGTCGATCCGCATGGCGCGCGGATCGGTGCACCGAGTTTTAAAACGTCACTCGCTCCCTCGCCGGCTCAAGTCGCCGAAGTCGACTTGACGCTTTTCGATGATACTAAAAATAGTTTGGCTCGCGCTGGACGCGCATTGCGCTCGTTGCGCGATAGGCATTCGCGAGCGCACGGTAGCATGACGCGGCGTTTGAAAGAGCGAGCCGATACGGAGGAGGTTGGACCCATTAGCCCTTCGCTCGTCCGAGGACGTCTCGATCATCTTTGAGTCGATGATCAGCAGCCGGTCGCGGTTAGCCGAAACTATATTACACTCGGCGATTAGTTGTTGGAAAGAAATCGAAACAAGAAACAAGTTGCCGCACGTTATCAAGGGCGAAGGGGATGGAGAGTTATCTCGGGTAATGATATTTCCCTTGGTGTTATCTCGCCGCACATCTCATTACTCCCGGCAGGTATATTAGCTTTATTGTACACGGGAAGATTTAATCCGAAAGATCGGTTGGCTGGTTCTCGGACCTTTTTGCGGCTTCGGCTATTTGAGCTCCGCTCCAGAATGCTGCGCCTTCTTGCGCTCTTTTCGCATTTCAACCTTCGTCGAGTGGTTGTCGTTATCGTTTCAGCCCCGGCTGTCGAGCCGCGTATTTCGGCCCCTCGGCTTTCCAGATCTCTCCACATCTTTCTCACCGCGGCTCTCGCTCTCATTTATTATTGTTTCGTGCGGTTCGTTCCGGTCGCCATGTGCACATATCGATTGGCTAGACAATAATTTCCCTGATAATCGGAAACCATCTTGTAACGGGCGCGCACGCCTGATGCAATATCATTACGTAGCCACGCACGGCGTCAAAAGAGACCCACGAAGCCACCGGTCACATTCTCAGATTCATTGAACGAAATATTAAAGTATTTCGCCCAACGAGTTCGTGGGGGTACGTGTCAATCACCCTATTATCCTATTTCACCCCGGCCTCTATCCACATCGCGTGTCTCCGCGCGGCCTTCGGATCAAAGCCCAAGGTCAATTGGCCGCGTAAATGACGTAGGCCCCGGCACTCTGACGTAACGACATTATTCATGAATTTCCGAACGACAGAGCTTTTTCTCGAGCGGCTGCGCATAGAAACCCTCTGGATCGTCATCGTCACCTAAACACGCTCGAATCGCACTAGATACAGCGCGCGGCTCACTTTTTCTCCTCCCTACCCGCAAGCTTTTCCGTTTTTCCTCTCTCGAGAGAGATTGCGCGCGTGCGAAAACTGGCTGGGAACGCGCGTCTGTTTACACGAGATTCCTGGTCGGCGGCACGAGCTCTCTGCCCGGTGTCAAAAGCCAAGAGCAAGTGCGGCGCTGTCATTAATCAGTGATTTTCGCATGCCCGCGTGTGTTATGCAATCGTCTCCCGCGTGCCGGGCTCTGTGGCTGCTTGCCTGGCTGCCTTTCTTCGACGCACTCGTTCGCTAGCGAGAGAGGGGGATGGGGGGAGGGAGAGAAAAAAAACTCATTGGTAATACGGTTTTGTTGTACCAGGGGATCGATGACGAGCGCAATGACTATTAGTACGGGCGTTTCTTTGCCGTGCAAATTACTCGGTGCATGCATAATGAATGCGTGGAGCGGAGCGAGCGGTTTTAAACTCGTTAAGGAGAAGCCCGAAAGAATGTGAGCGGAAATTGCTCGAAAAACATGGAAGATTCGAGGATCGGTTAGCGCCGCTTCCTCCGAGCCACCGCACTCTCCGAGAGCTAGTACCGCTGGATTATCGATCTCGAACGAGTTCTTCTTGTTTCGAGGAGTCTCTCGTACTTTCCGCCGACTCTCCCCGGCTCCCCCGCCCCCCGGAAAAATGACGTTTCCGCCTTTTTCTCTCCCTGCTCACGCATTTCCTCTGGTAATCGGCCCACTCTGAGTAACATCCTATGGATACGATCTTATTCCTCGATAATGCGAATGGAACTCGGTGCCAAATGGACTGTGCGACCTAACGAACTACCTCTCGAATCGGAGTTAACAAGTTACTAAACTCGCTCGTATAGAATCGCTTCCAGCAATTCTCATGGGAGCGTTCAGTCTTCTTACAAAGAGCGCAGCAAGTACTCTTTCACTCGCATTGTCCCAGCTCGAAATACACCCGAATCTATGACTCGCCGCTGCAAACCAACAGTGACATCAATGCGCAGCTCCTCTCAATAACGGCATCCCCGCAAATATGAGGGAGAAATTACCAGAGTCCGTCGAAGAGCGAGCGCACACTGGGCATTACCGAAATTGCGCGGCGCAAGAAGGCGCTCTATTGGCTCGGTGTCAACAGACGGTTAATTCTCGAGTAAGAGTTAACTGCGTACTCCAATAGGCGGCGGGCGTCCGCGCGCGCGAGAGACAATGGTTATTTAGAAACGACGGCTCGCTAACGTCGCAGGCCCAAGAATGCGCTTAGTCCTCTCAGTGCGCATCGGAATCGTCAGCCTGGTTAGAGTAGAGTCGGTATGTAGTAGGTGCAATTAGCCCGAGGAGCGAAGCCTCCCCGTGCAAAAATTGGAGGATCAGAATCAAGGGCTCGGGAGGGGGAGCGCGAGAGAGAGAGAAGTTGGCGGGAACGTGTGCCAATCGTAAGTCTACGTGCCGAGCGAAACGTAGAGCGGCAGGCCGACGAGGGAGCCGAGCGAGCGAGCCTCTGTCGCTCTCGGTTATCGAGTGTATACGACGCACTAGGATGCCCCAGTGGCTCTCACGCTGCCGTCCGATGCCGGTCCCAAAGAACCGCGGCGCACCGGAGAGTCTCCTGCGCTCTCGCCGGAACGACAGTTCTTCGCCGCGCAACGTGCCCGCCGAAAGACAGTGTCGGGACTACTTTTTGTATTCCGAGGATTCCTTGAAAGTGGTGGCGGCCGGTCCGGTAAGAGTTTCGCGGAGGTGAAGTCGAGCTTGTGTTGATTTGTGTTGGTTGTTGTTCGTTTTGCCGGCTTTTGCCGCACGTGGATAAGGAAGTTCACCTCGTGGAAGATGAAGTTGTGTAAGTTGTACGGGCTGTCATTGTCGAACGTTCTTCTTCTATTAGAATCTATTTCGTGCATTCTAATTAGTAAGATGTTAATTGGATTGTTTACTTCGTGGTGGTTGGTTGGTTGGCTGAAACGATGACTTTCGTTGGAGCACGCGTGAATGGTGCATGTTCGAGTATATTGAAATTGACACTTTTCCCGGATTCGGTGATATTTTGAGTAAATCCGCAGATTATTCAGTAGACTTTGGAAATGCAAGAAATGCGTCGACAGTGGCGAACGTTTGGTTGGTTGCTGGTGGTTGGTTACTCGGAACGATTATTTTCGTTGGACCACTCGCGCGAGTTATGAACACGCAGAGACGGCGTATGTATTGGTCGGTGTAAGCGTGAGTAGCGGAGCACGAGTCGCGCGCGTAAAGAATTCATGACTGACCGGACATTGTTTCTAAAATTACTGTCGCGCTTACGCGGACTACGGTGCTTTAATATTGCATCGGTGCTATGGGTAAGAGGCCGCCGGGGCGGCAGGAGCCGGTGATTCAATAGGCCATTACCGAATAAAAGATAGCGAGCGGCCACGTAATCCAAATCCGTAATTGCATATGTCGTATCAGCCTATCTGGATGCTCGGCGATGAATCATTATTTCGGTGCACCGGCGACGCGAGTTGTCGCTCTCGAATTAACAGACACTTGCCCGGCGAGCACGAGCCCAATATCTCCTCCCACCCAGCCCATAGACGAGTGCAAACTCCCCGAGCACGTCAAGACGTAATCCGAAAGAGGCGCGCATCGCCGTCGAGATCGTGCGGTATTCCCGCAAGCTGACTGCATACTTGTAAACATAGCCAGATAACCGCAATATCCAGCGTGTCCTCCGAGGAGCAGCGCGGTAAAAATAAACCGCGCGATAAAAATGCGAACTGAAGATCGTCTGTAACCAACCGAGAGCCGCACGGACTATACCACTCTCCGCTCACGCGGAATACCGTCGCGGCCAATCCTTGCGCAAAATCCGAGAGTAAATAGCCAAAGATGAGGAAAACCGGTCAAAAGTCCCAAGAATCGAGTCAGCTCTCAACCAAGTCCTTTCAAATCTCGAATTCTCCCATTAAAAATCGTCTAAACCTTAACCCTGGCGCGTCGATTGAAGGGTACGCGGTCCCTTGAGGACCGTAACGTGTGTCAGCCCTTAAAAATGAAACCATCAGATGTCTTGAGACTGCAAGCTACCCCCGAGAAGAATGCGAGTAGGGAGGGATTTTGCGGCGCAGTTGGGCCCTAGATGGAAACTGCGTGGCAGCCGGCAGGACAAAGGGGGGTGGGGCGGATTAACGAGAAGGCGGTGTGAGTTAGGAAGGAGGAAGCAAGGCGAAGTAGACGGACGGGCGCGCGTGGCGCGTAGGCAATGTGGGCCAGCTGTATGGGCGAGTAGGCGGAAGAAAGGCTGCCAGGAACACGGTGCACGGTGGTGTAGTAGTCGGAGTGCCAGAGGATATTCGGCCGGAGGGCCCCGGCAGATGCTACACCTTGAAAATAAGGAAGCGGTTGTCGGACGTCGCAGCCGGCCTGGCACGCTCCTTTTTCCGAGGGCTCCTTTGCGCGCTACCGATGCGCGCGCCCGACCAAGGAAAGGGCCACGTGCTCCCTTCTGCCGGCGATAGACCTCCCCTTCCTACCTAGACGCTGAGATTGCACCACTCTCGCCGAGCCGGCCAGCCGTCCGCCGCGTCAAATCCTTCAGTAGAATGTGTTGCATCTTCGCTTCCAGTTCTTCTCTCACTCTCTTTTTATGTCCCCCCCTCCTCGCCCGACGCTTCTTCTCTCCGCTCCCCCTTTTTCCACGCGAGGATTTTCGAAGACTGAAAGCAGCACGCGCCAACCCCGCCGCTCTGTCCCATTGAGGTGCACTCGTTCAAACGGTCGCGTCGCGACGCTGCGCCACCCTGTGGATTGTCCCTTTTCCGTTAATCGTCCGCGCCGCTAACTTATAGCCCCGCGCTCCTTTTCTCTCCCTCCCGAGGGCAGCGGGCCGAGTGGAGATTTTCAAAGGTGTCAGTTAGATCCTCCTCTCGCTCCTGAGGGATCTCTTTATAAATGGGTTTCGATGGATGTTGGCCTCGAGAATTATTTTCGCTAGGGTTGAGGGAGTTTTGGGCCGAAGCTCGTCGAGGTTCGAATGGCGATTGTGTATGGTTGTTGTTTGGGGAATGCAATTCGCTGGTAGAGCGGCGAGGGTTGCTGTTGGCCGACGGAGCCTGGCAAGTGTGTCCAAAGTGACAGTGGCGAAATGGAATTGAGGCGGACGTGTGACGGTTGTTTCATTCTGGATATGCAAGCTTGCTCGACCGTTGCAAAGTAATTGAAAATAAAGTGGGTTGGAGAAGTCTAGAGGACTCGGTCTTCGCCAGATCCCATCTGGCCTCGACTAAAGCTTCCTCCACACGTGACCTCGTACAGTCAATCTCCCCCCATGATGATTTCATTCGCTCTCCTACCTCAAAACATTGCATTCGATATAGTTTGCCAATAGGGCATTGATATACTACTGCGATTTAGCGTAAAATCGCTTTTCATTTGAGGAAGATGTTCGTTGGCACTTGAGAAGTTAATTGGGGTCTGAAATATTGTTACCCGTTTAGTAAAAATAACGTATACAGATGTCAGTGAAAGGAGACCCTCTCAGAAGTACTCGATTGTTTTGGTTTCGGTAACCCTTGAGCAGTGTCTTCACAGAATATTTCTTGCTTCTTGAAAAAGTCGACGGTTTTTACGAACCACTTCTTAAAAGTCCTTAATCTTTCTGCTGGCGGCAAGAAAAGTTGCTAGATACCGTTGTCATGTCGATGCTAACGCGGGGCAAAGTCCCAATAATACCGAAAGGTGAAGTAACAACGAGAAGGAAAAAGGTTGCTCGGCGTTGGTTTAGTGAGGTGTCACGGCTTGAGAATGGGAATGCAGTTAGTGGTGTTAGTGTGGCGCCGGCTTAACCGTCGGGTTTGCGTAGCGACTGATGAAGAGCGCGAGGGCAAGAGGAAAAGGAAGGAAGGAAGGAAGGACGAAGCGCATGCTAGCGAGTCCTTGTTGGAGAGTTGGGGTTGACGAGTAGGGCTGGAGACTGCCCGGGGCAGACCGCGACGGCTTGTCTGTCTAATAAGAGGTGCAACGGTTCCTTTTCTTCCTCTTCCTTTTTTTTTTTGCAAAAAGAGCCAGCCCTGCTGCAGACGTGTATTCTTCGCGGAAACACCTGCTCAAATTCGCACAGAGCTCGACCTATTTCGCAGGACCCTTCGCCCTCCGAGCCGCACGAAAGTTGCGATACTTGTTTTGCGCTCCCCCTTTCGAGATCCTCAATATATTCCAATTGAATTATAACTTCTGCTTGAGTGATATTTCAAGGATTGATTTTTTGCGGCACGAAAGCCCAATCCTTAGTCGGAGACCGGACAATACTCAAGTAAAATTCAATAAATAATATCTGGTTCATGTTCTACCCTTTCAAGAATTTTTTCGAGATTAATTCTTTACAGACCAAATTTCAAATTCTTTGTTTCACCTCTAAAAAAAGTTATATGAATAAATCAAAGTAAAATGCGATTAATTATACTTGGTTTATATTCTTCTCTCGCAAAGATCTACGACATATTGCAATCGCGCCGGAAGTTCCGTCTAGTTAACACGTTTCGAAGACTAACCCTCTCCGCCTCAAAACTCGAAGCATTGATCCGAGACGCGAAGAGCCTTGAGCGATTAAAAGAGCAGGGAACTCGGCAAAGTAAATGATTTGCGGAGCGCGCGTGGCCCGATGTCGATCTGCTCGCTCGCATCATTAGTCGCTTCTCGAACGACGACGCGCCCGGGCTCCGGCGAGTGCTGCTGTCTTAATTTAAATAGTATATCGTGATCCGCGCGGGTTCCCGTCCGCCAACATTGGAGAATGAAATTCGTCGCGTCAGTAGCAGTTAATTATAATGAATTATTCATGGTATCGCTCGCGTTGGACGTCATGGCGAAGGTAGATATCAAGAGCCATCTTGTCGGGCTGGCCTGGCCGATGCTGATGCTGATCCCGGTACGAACGCATGCCGATTGTTAGTAACATTATTTCCACGAGCATTGCGGCTCTGCGAATCCGCGACTCATCGCGGGTCGTCATCTAATCTACCGCAATCAATTACCAATAGACGAAAAAAAATAATACCGGTTGCAAGTAGTCTTACTCTTTTTAATCTAACAAAAGAACTCGGTCACGCTAGATTTCCATTCGATCTAAGATCAATACACCTTCCGGTATTCAGCAAAATTTCCAATCAATTTATCTACTACACATGACATTTTCCAAATAGTAGTTAATTCGATTATACACGAGCTTCCTATCAACGAGTATTTTTAAAGTTTAAATGACGAGTTATCGAAGGGGGTTGTAGGTCGGGAGTTTGAAGGAGCGCGTGGAGTTGGAGCAGAATACCAATAGCCTGTCAAGCGGAAAAGCGACAAAGCGCGGCCAGACGTAATTGACATTACGAGCTCCCGTGACGATAAGTTGAATTAGAGTTGGCCGTCCCTATAATTCCGCTTCTCGGAATCGCTCCGTGACCAATCGATTGCGAAAGCCGAGTTATGAGGAGGAAAAATTCCTTTATTCGGCCCGCGAGCGTCTTTGGTAGCCGGCGGACGTAGAGGGGGACGGGGAGAAGGAGAGAAAGACAGGGAGATCAGACAGGCACGCCTCGAGCTGCATGTAGGTTTTCCGAGAAGCAATAGTTTATCGGCTGATCTTGTATGCAAATTCGTCGCGCCAGAAGGTCATACCGTTGATTAATTCGTAATCGAAGTGAGCGGACCGCGAGACAGAGCGAAAGAGTCGAGATCACCGGGCACATGTACACATTTTACGCCATGAAGCTCGCGCGCTGATAATGAGATCAATGAGAAACGTGTCGAGGTAGAGTACGCGTGGGAGAAGTGGCATTTCGCGAACTCAAGAAAAGAATGGATCTTTATGGTACGACATCCGACTATAATCGAATTTTGCAATCATCAATGAATGGACAAAAGTTCAGAGACAGTCGAAATAATAATGTTATGTCGATAAATGTCGGGTTGTCTACTAGGATGCAGATATGAGCTGGTAATATGAAATATGCCAAACAAGTTTAAGGTTAACCTTTACGCTGTGACAGTGGACTGTAGTCAAAATGTTCAATACTCGAATCAATTATAAAAAGTGAAGGTAATCCAATGCGATATTGATAATTATATACATGAATATACATGAATGAGGCATATGATAAAGTCGAAGATTAAAAACTATAGTTCATTCCTCTAAAATCCACGCTTTCAAAATCGGTTTCAAAGCGGGTGTCAAAGCAATTCTTCTCCAACGAAAAACCGGCGTAAAGATTAATACATGGCGTTAAATGCACATCGCGCTACGCGGATGCAATCCGAGGGTAGATCGGGCTTATTTGAAGTGCGCTCGTTTGCGTCTGACGCAGGCAGGCAGCTGGGCGAAGTCAAAGGACATTCAGAGTCCCGGAGCGCAAAGGTCCGTAGAGAACTCGACTTCGCCGCCGGAAGTGAGTCACGCACGGCTTCAGCCGCGCTTATCAATTTCTCGGACGATAAAAGCTTTCCACGAGCAGTGGTCCTCCTCTCTCAAGTCGGCGAGAAAGAGACAGGAAGAGAGAGAGCGAACACTCGGAGCTGCCAGGTGACGAAGTGCCGCGATCCTACGCGAGAAACGTCTTCCCCCCCGACACGTTTGCAGTAGATTTGCTCGTCTCTACGTGAGAACACGCGTGCATGCAGGATCGCCCGATATCGCAAAGTAAACCAGGATATCGCCGCTATTTCTATAATCGATATCTAGGATTTGCTGCGAGCCCAACTGCAGAAACGTACTACGAGTTTGTTTTTAGTTCGCTTCTTGAGTAGCTTGGTCAACTGTGAATAGGATTACAGGAAAGGAGATGTAGAGTGAATAGGCGTCTAAAGATGAAAGATAAATTTAATGATATAAATAATATGTAAATATCATTGCTATACAAATATATTTATACATATTCCGAGAGATAGCACATTAAAAGGGCTGGGACAAGTCAGTCCTTGCCACTGACACAAATTGAGCCAAAAGGCCTCGGTTCGTCCTTGGGTCCATCCTTGAAGTACTCACGGAATTATGATAATTTTACAATCTGCTAGTGTATTCAAGAGAATCTTACCGATATTAATGCAAATTGGACAGCCGCGTAATATTGACGATTAGATAATCCGAGGGTGGTGTTACAACGTCGACAACACCGAGGGAAATAGTTGATTGGCTAATGCAATGGAGAGGCCGAAATGCTGCAATCGCAGGTCCTAATCGATTCGACGAGACTCTAATATAGATACAGCACATATTGGCATGCAGTTCGGTAGCAGGAATGTGTGCTATATGCATAACCCACTTCGCTGAAATGTGTTCGAATATCCACCTCCCGCCTCAGATTGAGATCTCCCTGACCGAGTGTGCAGCAGGCTCTCTCTCTCTCTCACTCCCCCTCTCTCTCTCCCTTCACCATAAGCACTATCAGTAGCTCGGCGAAATCAAAAAGTTTGAGGAGCAGAAGCAGTGCATCATAAACGAGAATCGAAACAAGCGAAGGCACGAACATAACACCGCGTAGTTAGACTCGGCCAAGAGCGAGAGGGCGAAAGAGAGCTCTCGGCCGAGAGAATATGGGTCCCCTTGCTCGCTTTTACTTCGGCCGTGTTATACTTACCGTTAGCCTCTGCCTCGGTACTTATGGCAGCGTGTTCGAAAAGCGTGCGAAAGTTTGCGAATTTAAATGGAACGCGCCGCATGAAAAGAGCGCAATACGATGCATCCGTTGGCGGGGATTCTGCTTCCTGCTAGACGTTCTTTGGTTAATCATTGGTTCGCAGAGATGGTTAGATGGTTAGAGAGGAATTCTGGGAGTTGAATGCTTTTACAGAGACTCGGGAAGAGGCACAGTTTGGAACTGTGTCGTTGGAAATCGGCGGGCGAAACGGGCCGGCGCTATCGAGTGTCTCGACAACAATGACACTCGAGTTCCATTCGAGGGGAATCCCGATCTCCCACGGGCATCTTAGGTTTTCATTAGTCACGTACAGAGATCGAATCCCCAGGCCTGTCGCGCTGCTGGCTCCTCGGGCGGCGCTAGCCAGGTCGTTACAACTCGTAATCGAGCTCCTCTCGAAATGACCACACGTTGGAGAAGAGAAGACTTCTATCGGGCAGAGGTGCCCGATTCTTTCCCCGGTAAGAGGACGAATCTCTCTCTCTCGTTCTCTCTCCGGCGGCCTTTACACCCCACCGACATCTTGTCCCGATTCCCTCGTGAATGAAAGCCCCGTCTCGGCGAAACGGGGCCCGGAGAGTCTGAGCGCGAAGTGCCACGTCTTCTTTTGTAGAGAGGAGCAGCACCGCCAGCCGAGTCTCCGAGGAAGCGAGCCGCAGCAAGTGTGATACTATCCTCGAGCCCAGTGATATACATCTATTTTTCTAATTGCCCAGAGATCTATACTAGTTGGACTGTTAGTGTACGCGCGTGTCGGTGACTGCGTCGATGCAACCGGCCCCTCTCGGCCGATTGATTGTATCGCGCTCCAAGCAAGCGGCGTTTACGCTTACGTTCCGTACGCTCCGCCGCCGCCTCTGCGTGCTACTTGTGATTCGAGGAAGAAGTATACCCGGGAGAGAGAGAGAGAGGCCGAGGGAGCGAGAAGCGAGCACGAGGAAGAGGAGTGCGCACCAGTGCCAGTGAGAATGACGAAGAATCGGTGCAAAGTTTGCGAACTCCTCGGCGAAAGTGAGCTGAAGAATCAAGGATCGGCACCGCCGGCCCATCCTTGCCACTCGGCGACGCATCATCCGGCGCACCAGCAGCCCCACCACCTCCACGCCGGATTGGATTTCACCGCGAATTCTAGCATGAACTATTTGAACCACGGCTTGCTAAACGGCCTCTATCTACCGCAGCTCAAGGATATGATGCTCGCAGCATACTTACTCAGAGGTAACCTATCTAAGGGCGTGCGATCACTGGGATGGTGGAGAAACTCTTGATTATGATTATGTGAGATATTTGGGGATTTCAGTGGGATTTGGTCACTCGAGATTTTAGTGAGCAATCGATACTTGTCTTCTTTTAATGAAATGATAGGGTGTATTTCGATTCTGATTAGTAAACAAACGGGTTTAATTAATCTGTTCACTTTTTACCAAGTGGAATTAGTACTATTCACTCAGCCGCCATTGCGCATTCTGAATTCTCAAGTTTATTGTGCCTGGGTTACAATTTTTCCACTTGTACATTCGAGTGTTAATCGAGTAGACCTTTCCTAGCTACTTTGTTTCGCGAAACAAGCAATTCAGTTTCTTTGTGTGTGTGTGGACTGGAAACCCTCGCATCTAGTTACGCGTGTCGGGTCAATTAATAACATCACTTTACCGAGTGAAATTGGTATCTGTCTTCGTTGCCTGGACACATGGCGAAGTTTCAATTCATTATGCACGAGCTTCAGTACTTCAAATTGAACTTCCCGCAGTCCTCTATTCGTGGTTCGTCAAGCGGACTTTTCCGCAGTGGGAGCTTCTTCCCGGAGTTGGCAAACGCGGCTGGAAAAGGTGTACCTACGCCGGGAAATTATAGGGCAAAGAAGGAAGTATACTTCGACTTGAACGCGTGTTCGACTCACTCGCGGTGCGCGTCGGGATAGAAAGCGGCGTGCGCGCTTTTAAAAAAATATAGGGTGATGGTCGCGTCGAATACTTGTTCGCACTTCGCACGTATGCTTCGCACGCCAACTGGCCTTGATTTACGATCCTTCCTTGACCTCCTACTTCGGGGCCCGGGTTGAGCGTCCTCGACGTCTGCGCTATGAAAACAAGCCTTCGGAATGAAATTGGCTGTCAGGCTGGCGCAACCCAGCATTGTACGCCTATTTGTCACGCCTACTCTCTTCGCACGCTCCCTAATTAAAAACTATAAAGCGCAAAAGCCCGCGCGCCGACGCCGCCGCGCTGGTTCCAACTTGGCAGCCGGTCAATTGGAATACGACTTCTCGAAAGGTGCGTATTATAGCGAGGAAAGTTTTATCTACTCCGGACGGCTCCGATCCGCCATCCAATCTAATCCTTTGGTCCAGGCCTTTTCTTTGTCAACCCTGACGTTGATCGTCAAAGGGGGCGGTGTATTAAGTATAATCATTACGGGAATGTACAAACTTCTCCATCTTAGTCTACGAATCTCTCGCGCGAGTTACAAAAAACGGTGGCGGGTTGAGAAATCAAAGTGGACGTTCCGACTCCGAAATTTACATGCCGAGATCACTTGTCTCGGGCACTCGGTCGCTACGAACTCAAGGAAGGAAAGGAGCGAAGGTGGTCTCGGATCTCTTGAATCTGCCGGCGGGATAAACAGGACCGTAAGATGTTTGTCCTGGCCGGTGAATATTTAAGGGGTCCCAGGAGAGATTACGCCGAGCGATGACGAACCCCGAGCACGAGGAGTGACCTGGAAACGAGAGGAACTCTCGGCGCGGCCCGCCTATATCGTACCGCAGACATTTTCCCAAATCGCGGCCGGTATCGCTCCAATTTCTCGGCACCGCTCGAGCTTACTTTTAAAATGCAGTTTCACGGAGATTTCGCCTGCCCCCACCGGCCACGTACTCTGCTCCCTCCACGGTCATTACTGTGACTCTCACACTGGTTAATGCGAAAGTCTTGCAGACTTCGGACCACGAAATTCACTGTCATGTACAACAATATGTAAGTGGGCGAACAAGAGTGCGGAGCATCGATAAGAAAGGGAAAGAGAGTTTAAATGAGTTCTCTCGAAATCAGTGTTATTCGGAGATGATTATTCGAGATAAGCATCGACAGAGCTGTTGCCGCTCGAGACAAATCAGATTTCGCGGGGACCGACAGAACATTAACATGTTGACTGCCATAAGAGTCTCGCCCATTTTGTCAAATCATCGCTCGTGTTCCGTAGATACATATACCATGAATAAACACGAGTTCTTTGATCGATTACTTAATTCAAAATATTCAACAGTGTACTCAACTTAGTCGTGGCTCGGTTCGCTTTCTCTCGCGCTTCTTAGTAATTGTGATATTCAGGATTTTAGTAAACGCATAAATTTGTTTGGCCTGCTTGGTTCGGCACGGCATTACTTGTGAGGCGATTGCGACATTGGGGATTTCAGCAGAGTAATAACCTGAGTGACAGTGCCGGTCACCGGTGGCCACGATGCCAGTCGACGTGTTAATGCTGTCGAGCTTGCCAAGCACGGGAGAGTGGCACACGAGGATGGAAAAATATGCTAGGATCTACGGGCGAGCTTGCCAGTTTTCTGCTAAAGAGGCCCAGCCCATTGAACCAGGCTGGTCTCTCTCGCGCGGTTCTGGTGCAGCGCATGCACGGTTAATCTCTCACATTAGTAGGCAACTTGCTGGCATTTCACTGGAGAAAGTAGGAAAGGCAGGTCGCCGCACCGATACACTGAATCGCAGCAGCACAGTTGCCTCGTGCTTCGCTGTTACACTGCCGCGCGCTGTACAAGCTTCGATGTACAGTCGAGCTCCGTAAAACACGGGTTCGTTTAACACCGACAGCGTCGAGAGGAAAAATTGCGCGAGTGATCGTGCGACGCCGATGTTTGAGCCTCTTTTACTTAAGTTTTAATAAGGGACCTGGTGTCAAATATATGAAATAATCTAAACACTAAGGGATCGTTATGATCCCTTATGAATTATCTTTTATGAAGCATTAAGCATTATGATAAGCATTATGAATGATCTTTTCTTTTGCAATGTAGAAATCCTTTAGTGTTATCGTACAGCATGAGTAGACGCGTTTGAGAGACACTGTAGTGTTTGATACACGAACTAACAGAACCAGAATGTGCGCGAATATTAACAATTGTATCACTGCGAATTATCATTTGCAGTGTAGAAGCAGGAGAATAAATCCCTGTGCAAGACGGGTACAATAGGGAGAAATTGTAAGAGGGAGTTGTGTAACGCGGTAAAAAGGGCTCGTGTGACAGTGTTATCGTAGCACTGTCACAGTTTTTGCGTCCTGTTGTACAAACCCGTATTATACGGGAGTTGTACAGTATTACTTCTACACCGCAAGAGATAATTCGTAATGGTCTCCCGGTTAAAGTTCTCTCGCATCCTACTTTTTGCTAGTAGACGTTAAACGGCGACGTCGTCTGGCTGACGGGGAAAAGGGTCGTTTGATTGGTGGTTGGAGCTGGAGTTGGATGTGTCGGTTTCATTTAATTGGATGGGTATCCTTAATGAAGATTTCCAGGATTTCTAGATAAGCGGGAAGAAGTAGGCCAGTCGCGTGTTGCAAAGAAACGAATATCGAGAACATGACTCTATCATATCGTGCAACGAGAGCAGTTTCAGTCATTCCTGATTGTGCTATCTCGAGTATTAACGAGGTACTCGATACGTTCACTTGGAATAAGTTTAGGTTTCGAAAGTTCGAGTAGGAGGACGCGCGTAAATGTTTTCACTATTCTTTGCACTTCGGGGAAAAGCTCTGCTAAACTTTACGAAATTTGTTGTCTTTATAACGAGGCTTGCGCAATGTTTTAACGGGAGTTTAACTGGACACCGGAAACAGAAATGGTCGGTCACGCATTGCTAATGTTAAATAACTATTTGCGAGTGCGCATAAATATTCACGCTTCAGCAATAAGTGTGCGCACGCTGAGTAGAGAGTGAATTCACTCGTGCGTTCGGAATTCATAAAGGAAGGAAATTGTGAAGGGGCGCAATGCTCGAATCGCGCATTTCCATTACAGGTTTTCTTGTACACACCGACAGTTTTACACCTCTTTCCTGCTTTCCTGATTCCCTCGGCGTTGAACGGCGAACATCACGCCAGAGATCCTCTCGGAAATGGGATGTCAAATGTTCCCCTCATTAGCTGTGGCTGCAATTATTAATGAGCTTTTCCCGGCGACCGAGCGCGCGCGCTCCAACTCGACACAGAAAGCGCGAATGAACGCTGTCGCTTGTTAAGTCTCCTCAAACCGACCGTAAATTATCCGCGATGTACAAACTCGACCCTCTGTATCCGGGAAATTGTATTTCCAACGAGCGCGCGCGCGCGCACACTTTTTCCTCGTGGACGCGGCCGCTTTTATTCGGACGCGAGCGGACGAAATCCTCGCGGCTCGCAGCTCGTCGCCGCTCTGCCTGAGTGCAAAAGCTTGTCGGCGAGGGGACTACCATCGATTATGGTGTACGGTGTAGCCGGTTAATCGAATTCCGGCCGAAAATTTACGCCGCCGCTCCTAACCGATCAGCATGTTTTTCGTGATCGTGCTCTCGCGTGTGTAAGGTGCTTGCAATTAAATTTGCAGCTACTCGAAACTAATCTCGCTTCTCGATCTAGCGTGTGGAAAAAAGCTAACAGGTGGGCTTAGACCTTTGCAGCTCGAACGCCTTGCAATGATCTGATGTAAGATCTTTGAACGAAATTTCACTCACTTTGAAAATAATTTTGAAAATAAAATGTCACGGGTGGCCGACATTTCTCTATAATGTACCCATGTCCCACGTATGTCTAATGTAGTTGACAGTCTCCTCGGAATTCGCCAAGGTCTAACAAAATCGTTGGGGAGCGCGGCGAGAATTCCTGGAAATTCCCACACGATCCTAGTACAAGTAGAATCGTTCCAGTCTGCCGCTGAAACGCAGGCCTTATTGAAATCGTGACGGTGACCATTGTCGAAGTGGCCATTAAACCGAAGCATTCATCGGTGAAAATAATACAGCCAGGCGCCGCTGACCCAATTGCCGCAGGAAAGCTGTTTTTTCCCTCTCCTCGGCACACTTCGTTACACTGTTCGCACCCGATACATTATTACCAGTAAAAGCTCTCTAAGCAGCTCGAACCGCTGACCTCAGCCTTCTTTGGACCTGTTATCTCTACGAGAAATTTCAGTTATAAACAACACGTGTCCCGGCTGATTCACTTGGCTTCCAATAGCTAATGATGGATATAGGCCATTGAAAATGTAAGAATTATACGGTGGTCTGTAATTTTAATATAAAGAAGACTTTACCGAGCCTTTTCCATGTACTGAAATTTATTTATAATATCAAATTATACCAATAATGGAAATAATGGGAACTCGAGTGTGAAGGGGATGATTAACTCACCCTGTCCAGGGTGATTCACTTACCTTGGACTCAGTACTATCGAAACTATAGGATAATTATTGATTATCAGGTAATTTGAGTGACCTACAAATATTTCCCAGCGCCTATCTGCGCATAATAAAATAGTCCAAGCGAAAGAGGGGTTGTATAGCGGTAATTCAATGGGAATCCCCCTGCACATACTAACTCGATCGAACATCGGTAGATTCGTAGGACAACATTGGTAGCCTGTTACTCGAGCGCGAGGATCGAGAACTAGCTGCTTTCGAAGCAAGAAAGTGGTACTCGCCTGGCGAAGAAAGTCTATCACAATTCGTTATTTGCTGAAAGCTGGGGAGGCCAGGCGGCAGAAGCCGCAAAGGGGGAATTTCCCTGGCAGAGCGGCTCGATTGGTGGTAGGATCCGTTTTACAAAAGGGTCATTAGCACGAAGTGCTAATCGCCGGCTCGCCGACTTAGCGAGAACGAAACGCAGCGAACCTGAAAAAAGACGACGGAGAAGCTGGCCTACTAACGGCACAAATCTCCCTTCCCCTTTCCCTCGCCTCTCACCTGACACACACCCCTGCCTTCTGCTACTCCTTCTGCTTCTGTGTTCTCTCCGGCTGGTTGGCGCGTTCGTCGTCTGCACTTGGGACTCGGGACACACGGCTGCCTTCTCTCTCTCTCTCTCTCTCTCTCTCTCTCTCTCTCTGTCCTCTCGCAGTCTACTACTCTCGCTCCGTCTCCTCTCCTCTCTCGTTCGCTCGCACGGTGCTCTTGGCTATTGCCACTTGGTTTTGCCGGCCTATCTCCTCGGCGATCGTGCTGGAAAGCGTGCGCGGCGATCGACGAGCGTTATCACCGTTCCCGCTCTCGGCTCTCCCGGTCCGCACAGCATCTCTTGCCCCGAGTCGCGCGAATACCTCCTGGCGTCGCCGGCCTTTCCCCCCTCAAACGGAAACCGCTCCCGAGACTTTTGTGTGTTTAGCGATTTGGCTGCCGATAGCGATACGCGTCTCCAATGCGAGAGAGTGAGATAGAGGGAGAGAGGGGGGAGGCTGTAAGCCTCTCGGCTCCGATGAGATAATTATTCGGTAATCTCGTTAACGGCCTGGCGTCGTGGGCGATATTTACGGCTCGTCCATTCAGCCCGCCCCACTCTCGCACTCTTAATTGACAGATAGTGTGAATGAGCCGGCCGTTTAATTCGAATGCCGTGATTAATGGGTCCCGGCCGCGGCGAACCGAGATTCACTCGAGTAGAGAGCGAGTCCCGGGCCTTTCGGGATAAGCTGGAGTGGCTGGTTCGATTGATATTACGCCGATTGTTTATACCCAGAGAGTGCGAGAGAGAGAGAGAGAGAGAAATAAGTGTCAAGAGAGCGCTCCACGATAAATGTCAGATGGGCCTGGGAGTGCGACACGGCTGGATGGAGGCTGATTTCATCGAGAGTCAACGACACCGCAGTCAGAGTGCTAGTGTGGCTTTGGCACTCTCGGGTCCTTGACTGTTCTAGGCGACGATCGTTGCCCGCTCGAGCCTCTCTTGCCAGCTTGGCTGCCTCGCGGCATGCTGCGCGAGATAAAGTCTTTTGACGACGTTTCTCCTCGGCCGCGGCCGACGGTACACCGTGTCCCGGTGTTCGCTGCTCGTCCCACCGACTGCCGTGGCCCCTCTTCCTTCGGAGGGACATTTTTCAGATTATCGCTGCTGCCTTACTGGCGATCTCGACCATCGGCAATTAGCCCAATGCGTCTATCGCAGATCCGATCCTAAATGAACGATGCTGTTTCACTGTAGAGAGTGAAACGACCTCCGATAGTTTCTGATGCAGTTTTGTTGGTTTAGATTGGTAAAATATTAAGATAAAATAAATTTTAAGAGTATGTAAAAGGATTTCTTATGGCGTGGCAGTGTGTTGGTAGTAACGGGAGATATGGGATATAATAATATTGGGAAAGATATAATTAAATTAATAAGTAAGGAGTACTGGTAATGTTCTGCTTAATGAGGGGCAAACTGTAGTAAAAGGCGGAGGACGAAACCATGGGTATTTTAACCGAGCGAACACGAGAAAGCCGTGTGTTACCCGGTATTGTAGGATACAACGCACCTTCGGGTATGCGTAACTCGTTTCAATCCCGTGGCCTTAATACGGAAAGACGATGCCCTCGAAGTATCCTTGAATCATGCCAGCGCGCCTTAAAAAAAAGCATCGCCATGAATGTTCTGCTTCACTTGTCGGGAAAATGGTGTGGCGCTCCTTTGCGCTATATCCTACCTCTTTACGCGGCCGGCGAGCTTAACCGTAAAATTTATCTGTGTACATCATCTTCGCGTGCGGAGCGAGACGTGCGCGCGAGCGCTCGCGCGCTCGCTCGACCGACCGCCAGGGCAGCCTTGACTTTTTGCGTCTCGCCTGGAAATCGGCGGGAACGGGGTAAAAATGCAATAAACATGGTGCGCGCCGGGTTAAGTAATGAAATGTTATGGGCAACTCTCTCGAGCGAAATACACTGGGCAACGCGCTCCGCTCAATCGATGCCCCGATATCTGTGTCAGCAGTCTATTTTTCGCGTTATGGAAGCACCGTTAGGTATTCCCGCACTTAAAAATACCCGTGGACGGCGCGGTCGCGGCGGCGGACTTGAAAATTTTGAATGAAATCGTAAATAAGGACGGGGAGAAATCGCGAGCGAGCGAGCGAGCGAGGCGGGATGCTGGGACGCGGTACAATCTGGACCAAATGGGTACCAGCCGCATGCATGCGCGCTCACTGGGGGCCTGTGTTCCACCGAAGGTGATGCGACCACTGCAGTCACTATTACAGCGATGTTTGGAAGGCCGCGTGCCACTTGCCTGCCTGCCTGCCTGGAAGTCGATCCTTCCATTTCAGCCGGCCTCTCTCATACCAGCGACACAATCCAACATTTATATATTTACTTCTATGCAAACTATGTGTCCGATTGAGAGTAAAATTCTCGGGAGTCCCGCTCGAGAGTGATATGTGTGTATAAATCATTCAGCCGACAGTAGCAACGGGAGCAACTCCCGAGGTTTTGGCTCCCAAGTGAAAGGCACACGTCTCATTGTTTGATGGTAATCGATAAGTCGGAGTGAATGGTTTTTATCTTTCTGTGTCAGGTTACTATCAACCGGCCGGCCCAGTTATCCAGGACACACTGTCCTTGCCGCCGGTCAAAGGGCCACCCCCGGAGCCAACTCCTACGCCACCGCAGAACTCGGAGGGCTCGGACGACTTGGTCGCGACCTCCACCACTTCCGGTGGTACCAGCAGCACTGGTATGCATGACTTTACTCTGCCATTTGCATTCTATATCTGTGGCATTAGTGGATAAAAGGCATGCGAGAGGGACGACACTCTCAATTCACTTTAACTCACATCCGAGTCCCCGTTCGTTACGCTGAGGTCGAGTTTCTGTGTATCAGGCGTCATAACGAAGAGAAACAGGGCCATGACTGATTGCGGACGGTTTCTTCTAGGAGGAGGACTTTGTAGGGCATATTGTCCTCAGTACTACGCCACACCGCCTCAATATCTGTATTATCCGCCAACGTATGGCCATCCACACGCTCACCCACCGCCCCAGTACAAATACGCACCAGCGTACAGAAGGTAACCGAGAGGGACACTCGCATACATATAATACAATCGTCCGGGTAGTTTAAGTGTTTTCCCGCGAAAGAGTCAGCTAAAACGTGGTATGTTCGCAGGCAGTACTATGGGTACCAGGAGACCGGAGGTGGTGGTGGGCCCGGCGGTGGTGGCGCGGGTGGAGGTCCAGGGGTTGTGGATTATCAAGCACCTCCGCCGCCACCGGGCGAGTACCCTCTGCCACCTTATTACGGAGGATACCCTCCACCTCCTCCGCCGCCGCTGCCTCCACCCAATCCTGCTTACTTGCATTCTCAGGGAAGACCTTTCGTAGACCGTAAGTATCCGCTCCTTTACCCCCACAATTTCTCTGTCCCCAATAACCTCGGCGTCCCTCGTCTCTTCTATCTCGATCTAGCTGTGCTTAACAGCCGCAGACGCCAAGCAATAGGTACCTCTCGAAATCAGCAATAATGGCCGATAGTGATTTGTAGCTGGATATCGTTGGTTGAACGATTCATTTATTAAATGGTCGCGTCAATTACTCGGTGCTGTATGAGCGGACGAGAAGTAGATTGTGCCGAGAGATAGCGAGGGAATGGGAATGGGAATGGAATTTAATTAACGAAAGCATCGATCGCTTGGTTCTGCAGATGCAGCCTTCCAGGGTTGTCCATGCCCGATGCAATCTTGTCCAAAAAACGTGGATACTGGGCCCCTTATTGGTAATGGTAAGGGAGCGCCAGTGGTATCAGGGCCCGGTCTGTCATTGCCACCCAGTGCTTTGGTAGGTCCGCCCTCGCCGGCGAGAGGCCTAGCGGGGCTAGCGCCTCCGCATGGTGCCAACGCCTGGGATACAGACCGCGTCCAACTCAACACTCATCGCAACCTGAATCAGAACCAACCGTTGGTCCAGCAGTCGCACAATCTAGTCGGTGGACACAATCGCCCTCAGAACTCCGACCGTAGGAGCAAGGTTCGTTTTCTCCTTCCCTTACCTGCTCCATACTATCGAGAGACTCTCATTATTCCAAGTCTGGATATGTCCGTGTATTATAGATAGGATGAGAAAGGGGGTAGAGAAAGTGATTTACAATGGGCTAATGGCAATTCCCCGTGGCTTACTAGTAGTTAGTGATTGAAACGAGTTGGAATATGAGAATCTTGCTGCTTGATGTGCGTTTGTCTGTATCTATGTATCTCTTTTATGCTTTTGATACTCCGACGCTGTCTTTCATTCTATGCGCTGCAGATTTTGCCGTTTTAACGATATTGATAGATTGAATAAAAGAAAGTAACGACACCCTTCGCCACGGCTTTGTCATTGGACGTGAATGTAATAATGTGCGTTTTAGAGTTTCTCCCGCTAATATCTCCTCCAGCTTTTTCCACTATCTCTTTTTATACCGTTTTTATACTGTCGGTGTAATTTTGGAATCGCAACACATAACGCGTGGTGCACAGCTAAAACGTAATATAGGAAAGGTCAGACTTGAATGTCACGAGTTATCGCATTCCGCTTAATCAGCGTGCAGAGTGACGAAATGTGACACGGACATTCGCCTAGCACTATATAGCACTTTTCCGGAATGACGCATGAATAAAATACTGAAAGCTCATCGGTGTACAGTGGAGTCGTTCTGGGTTCGAATCTGGTGGTTCGAAGCGTAACAATATTCGTAGATGGCATGTGTTGTGCTCCTCTATGCATATCGTCGATGTATCTGCGATTTTGGTCGTTCGGATTACAATTGGTTTACCGTTGCTTATACTATCTATTTGCTTTGGCTATCCAAGAAATTGATCCTTTGTTGTATTACTTGAGTACTCTTGCCCGTGCACTGCATTAAGCCTAATCGAGGGATTGACACTTTGTGAATGCATACGTACTGCATAGATGAATCGCTACTTTTCTGAAAGCATGACTATACCTGTCAATAAAACTCCGACTACTCTAATACTGTAGGATGAAAAAAGTTGTACGGAAGAAAAGCTCCGTAAATGCGGCTGCCAAAAACATGCCTGCACGTCGACGTGCGAAGTCAAGATGGAAAGTCTTTCACCCGGCGAAAAACTGTCAGTAGGAAACTGCCCGAGTAGCAAATTTCATAATTTCAAAATAGAAAACAATAATGTCAAGTGCGAGTCCTGCAGTGTGGAGATGGGCGATAGCTTGTCCTGCGTGGCAAACTGTAATGTCAAATGTGAAACTGATTACAAGTGCGGTATCATGACGTGCGAACAGTGTTTGAAGGAAGGGCATATGGCCATTCTTGAAATCGACAAGGATTCGGGAATCCTGGACGATAAACTCGAAACTGATCCTGATGTCAAGGAAGAACTGAATGACGTGATGGTAATCGACAGTGAGAACTGGAAGAAGCCTGACTATGAATCGACAGTACAGGAGAGTATTGATGAGCGTGTGGTTAAAGACAGCCACGTTAACGGTGTGGAAGCGGAGGAAGAGCAGCCTAAGTGCCAAAAATTGACGAAACGGAAACTGTCTTTGGACAGTTTGTCGGATTGTAGGAAAAAGCGGAAAGTTAGTAAGAGGACTTTGTCCGTTGGTTCGTCGCAGGATTTAAGCAAAGATTCGGATGATTCCGCGATGGACGATTCCCTAAGTTTAACGAATTTCTCCATTGCTGCGATGTCGGAGAATAGTGACGAACTGTCGTTTAGTAAGAAGCAAATTAGCAAGAAGGATAGCCAGAATCATTCTCAAAATCACGAAGTAAATGAGGATCAGAGTCAAATGCATAGCCAAAGCGAAGATCAAGATCATAGTCAGAGCCAGAATCAGGACCAGATTGAAAGTCAAATACACAGCCAAAGCCAGAACCAAAATCAAAGTCAAATCCAAATTCAGAACCAAGTTCCCAATAATGGGCAAGTTCAAAGTCACAAGCGGAAGGCCGAGCAAACCATTTGCGGAGACGTATTGTTAAACAAGTCAAAAGGACCTTCTAAGCAAAATACAAGCAATGGCATTACAAATTGTATAAAACAAGCCGCCAGTGATAGTTCTATTATGGAAACAATTAACAATGTGATTCAACAAAGTTTGCAAATGGCCCGAAAGAAAAATCGAAAGGACAAACACAACGAAAAATCCGATAAGAAGAAGAAACCTGGAAATCTAATATCCACTGTGAAGAAAGTTGCTAAGAAAGTCGACTTGGTAAAGGAACTTGCCTCGGAGAAATTGTCGAAATTGGTTTCGAAAAGCAGCTACTCGAAAAGCAAAGCTGATGCAAAGTCAAAGTTACATACAAAGGTTCAGGACAATAAGTCTAAGAGCAAGGCAAAGAAAAGGCCATTCGAGACGAAACCGCTGGATATCAAACAAAAGATTCAGGCGCCGAAAGTGAAGGAGATCTTGAAAACAACGAAACAAGAAAATGTGCCGAAATGCAAAGTATCCAGTGAAATAAATGATGTAACATTGAAAAGACCGGCTTTAATAAAGAAAAGGCGAAAGAGTAGCTCGAAGAAAACAACGACTAAGAAGTGTGGAATTAAATTGGATGATATCCCTGTAGGGTGTGAAAGTCTTATGCTAACCAGGAAACCATTTTTGAAACCGAAATGGAGCAATGGTTGGAGCTGGGAGGGCGACCCATTCGAGGCCAAAGTTTATTTAACGGTGAGCAATAGTTCTTCTTATTATATTGTATGTACTATATGAAGCGATAACGAATCAGCTTAGTAGCGCCAGGACTAATGACTATTTTCCATCTGACATTCCAGAATGAAGAATCAGCTATTCGGCGATGTTATGCGAGTATGAAACACGAGAGTGGTGACGTTTTGAGGCCGCGCGATTGCGTATTGTTAAAGAGTGGCCCACGCAAAGCCGATTTACCGTTTGTCGCAAAAATTGCGGCGCTCTGGGAAAATCCTGATGATGGTAAATATTCAACATTTTAGAAAGTATGAGCTTTCGAAAATAGTGTTTTCGCAATGTTAACATCTTCGTGCTTTTGTTTAACAGGGGAGATGATGTTTTCACTGTTGTGGTACTATAGGCCTGAGCACACAGAGCAAGGTCGAACACAGTATGATACCGAAGACGAAGTATTCGCTTCGCGGCATCGAGATGCAAATAGTGTTGCATGTATAGAAGACAAATGTTACATATTAACGTTTAACGAGTATTGCCGGTAAGCACACAAATTCCCGCATAGTAATTTCTACAACATTCAGTCACTTTGGGTATGTTATTCTTCAAGGTAATGTATCGATTTTTCTTATGTTTGGCAGGTATCGGAAAAATCTGCGAAGGATCGAGGAAGGCTTGGAAAGCCCCGGGTTAATTGTTCCGCCAGGGGACCAAGTATATCCGAGAGAAAATCGGCAACCTCCTATACCCGTACCATCGGACATGGTACTTTTCTGTAGACGTGTCTACGACTATCGTGGAAAAAAACTGGTCAAAAATCCTGGATGACTTGATTTTTTATAAGAACGCTATGAACAGGAACCAATGGAACGAGAAGTTTCCAGAAACATTGAAACTTAACGCCGGTCTCCCTTCAAGCGTAACAACGCATTACTGGATCCAATTCTTTTGTCTTTGACAGGCACTGCGGCTGCATTGCCAGCTCAGAGTTTTGAGGACTTTGCTCGTCTTAGAATTTTATATATTTTGCGATTTATTATTTACTTTTATTTTGCATACAAAAGTTTTGATACAACTGTGGTACTGCAGCATTACCGAACCCGATATACAGTCCATGGTAAAACCATGAGTAGAGAATCCTGTAATGAAGAGTTTAGCCGTGAAGTGATGAATTCCAAAGCCAATGCGAATTCACTGTTGATCAAGATGTCACCGATTTCTTCTGAATAGCAGCTTAATTAGCGTGCCCTCCTATACTTTATTTAATCCTTTCCCGCAAGGTGAAAATAACTGCGTGAGCCCAATTCAATGATCTGATAGGGGTTTAGTAAGAGAGAAACGCCCGCAACTTTAATATAACCATAGGAAAGATGAAGCCCAAGTTTCCGTCATTTCGAGCGGATAAACATCATCATCATTGTTTCACCTCCCGATCGTTTTACCAAGAATGTGCTACATTTTTAGACAGTTTGTAGAATTTAACAATTTTATATAGAGAACCATATTTTTTCTGAGATAGTCTTTACAGCATTGGAATGCATAGAGTGTATGAAATACATATAGATCGCGTGCCGTAGTACTTCCCTTGAAGGGGACATTCGAGAAGTTTCAAGGCAGATGGCGGAAAACAATGGAAACTTGACCATTTAGCGGAAATTAAACTGGCCTCGCTATAGCCTCGCGAGGAAGAATTGGTGATGCACGATAAATCGCGGGTAAACATGTACTGCGCTTCAACAAGCGCAAATGATCACTTCCATAACTCGCTAATGAAATGGGTTGACAACCCGCCCGTACGTGTAATTCTCTATGAGTAATTAATGTAAATGCATTTTTAATATCACTCGCAATCACAATTGGTCCGATTCGAGCAGTGGTAATTACCTTTAATTTATCTGTGTATCATGCAAATTGCCACTACACGAATCCCGCAATAATTTCTCATTGAATTCAATTGAACAGTACTAATAATGATCAAGTGTACTAGTGATTTTTACAAAGGTTTTCTTAGACAATATGTTGGAGGGACTAGCGTTCGTAGGATGCTAATCGGACCAATTATAATGATAATTGACATCAACGCTTGTGAATGGAAGAGTGTGTGTATGAGTGTGCGCGAGAGAAGCAGAATGAAATTTTAGAAACTCTCATGTTCCAGCCCGTCACGATCTGCGAGAGAGAGAAAGAGAGAGAGAGTGTTTGTAATCAGTTTCGCTTCTGCTTGGAACCTTTTATTCAGAGAATCGCGATCTCTGTTATAGGAGAAATCCGGTTGTATGTCATCGCTATCTTATGGATATATCGCATCGCGCATATCCTGGCATTATCCTTCGGCGGATAGCGGACATGTCGCGGTTGTATGCCAAAAATATGTTTACGATTCACGGTGGACCTTACCTTAACTCGTTTTAGTATCATAAAAGCGCACGGAAATTTATCTTCGTTGATAGGGACCTTAGGACGTAATCAATCTTATCGGAATTCCAATTGTGCCGCGGTCGGCGTCGATTTATTCATTATTTGTTGAGTGGCGGGTGTTTTGTTAGAAATTATATTATTTAAATTTAATATATTGCCGATACGACTATTATTTAATATCTAATATATTGGACATCATAGGCATTAAGTTATTTTCGATAGTGCGACACGTTCGCGTGTAGAGAGGCTCGCGTGGACACGCGAGCGCACCTAAGTACGTGCGAGCGCGTAGGCTCGATGTGGAGCGACGGAGATTAGATCGAGAATAGCCGAAAGGAGAGATTGGCAAACGAAAAGGAAAAGCGACCGCGATTGTTCCTGTATGTTGTAAGCGGCCTTGTATGGAATGGAGCAGAGCGAACACCTGCGAGACATGGTAAACAGGAGAAGGAGAGAAAAGTGGAAAATACAAAAAAAGATGAGGAACATTTTTGAAGGAAACCCCGCAATACCAGAATCTTTTCTTCTTTTTCGGCATCCTATCTCGCGGCTACCGTCATCCGACTTGATGCGCACTGATTTACTCATCCCGCTTAATTAGATGTGAACAGTGTATTCGCTAAGGAGATTGTGTTAGTCCTACGTGGACACAGTGAGAACGCGCGAGTATCGCCAAGCGCCGTCTGTTATTCCTATCAAGCGTTCTACGTAGTATACACTGGTGACGTCAAACCTTCCGGAACTATGACAACAGGGGACACATTCGCGAGCAGCGACCTTCCGCCAACGAGTGATTGGTGAATGGAGGATTCGAGAGGGCCGCAGGACAAATTCACGGCGAACTACGGCGCGGGTCAATACTCCACGGCATTCTTACGTGGTCTTTTATAGATAGTTTTATATTCCATTTTAACGCGCGGCTTCGCACCGGCGACACGTAGTTTTTTTATAACGAGAAACAAGAGGGAAAACGGGGCTTACGGTTGGATATCAGAGGGGGGAGCGGTCGTCGGCAAAAAAAAGTGCGCAATCACGAGGTACACAGCATCCTGTGTGCGTTTCACTCCAGGTTCGACACCTTTTTTACTCGCAACACGCTGAGAGTCACTCGCGACGGGGCGGTCTTTCTCCGACGGCGTTTGAAATGGGAACACGGCACAAAATGCATATCCTCTATTCGCTTCATGTTCATAGCCGGCGGAGCTCCGATCGAGCATGGTTTCGAGAACTCTAGAGATGTAAGACTCCTGTGTAAGGTGGAGCGCGGGCCGCGCGCGCGCGCAAGGCTGGCGAGGTCCTTGGATTTGCTTTAATCAAAACACGTGTACCGCGAACGCACTTGGCGAACGAGTAAACCCGATCAACTTTCAATGGGCGGGCCCGGTCGGTTTGCCGTGCCGATGCTTCGACTTGCCATTCGGTTCCGAATCTTCCAAGTCCCCCGCTGCAGCTTCCTCGTCCTTTCGCTCTAGTCTCTTGACTATTTATTGAATTTATTCTTTCTTTCTGCTTCATGCACGCGCTCGTCGAATCTATCGAGATTTGCACCTGTCAGCTACAGCTTAACTCTCCCCTACCCAGCCACCCCCGTTTCTTGGATTTCGCTGCTCAGCCGAGTATGTAACACGTCCCAGAAATCTATTTTCCCTCGCGTCACACGTCATTCTTAGCAACCGCTGCACAGTAAGCGACTACATCATTGACAATAAGCCATCCAAATTCCCCGAAATGCATGGGCATTCATGAAAAGGCACATCCGCTTCGTCTCGCAACTTGCATCATTCCTTCTCTCCGACGCCCGCGCGAGGAGCCAGAGTGCGCTTCCACGATTGCAAGCGAATGAACCGATGATTCGTGGTAAGCACACGGAATCCCAGGCACTCGCAGGTCGAAATGCGGCGGAAAGCGCGCGCGAGAGCCGTAAAGCCGTGTAATCCGATGACTGGAACGTGAAATACGCTGCCACCGGGAACTAGTGCACTGGGTTCTCCATAATTGAAAAACGGCTTTACATGTCACGGGGCCGCACTACCACCACCACAATAGCCGCTCTCTCGTAGAGCACGCGCGCGCGCCCGCGCACCCGCACTTTTCAAGATTTCGGCTGAGAATCCATGAAAAATCGCAGTGCAAGCGACGCTATTCCGCAAAAGCAGCCTCCAAGCGAACGGATCGAGGACGCTTTTCGGGAGCGCGTGCACCCACACAGACGTACGCAACACACACACACACATACAGACAGACACGCAGACGTAGAGACATAAAAGACCTTTTTAGGCCGTAGGAGAGAGCGAGAAGAGGGGCCGTGGCGAGATGCCGGCCGCTGCGTTGCACGTATGCATATATGTGCGTCTATACATATATATGTACGATCTAGGCGATTTCCACGAAATCGAGAAATGGGACACTCGCGAAAGCTCGGCTTGCGAGCGAGGCGAAGTTTGCTTAGCAAACCCTGGCAAGCCGGCGAAGCAGGCGACATGGCAAACCGGGATCGCGACGCACCGCCACGAGCATACAAAATACAATAAAGAAAGAGTTATTATTTCTACACGAGAACTAAGATAAAGGTATATATAAATAATATATAAATATATATATTTAAAAAGTATATATATATATATTTAGATAATTAGAATAAATATATTTAAAAAAATATATATATATGTATGATTGACAAACTAGCTGAGTTCTGTCTTATCAACCTTCGTGCATGCATCTTCCCGATTCCTGTAAGAATAGCCAGTTGATACTGAATCGGGACCACCCATATAATCTACGATATCGATCATTGACATCACAATTTATTGGAAAATGAGGCCACCAATACTATGTCTTTCTCTTTATCAGACCCGAGAATATGAACAAATTTGGATACGTATATGTTTTTCATGCAAAGAAAAAGTATATTTTCGGTGGGGTCCGGGCTTGGCAATAACTCAGAGGTAATTCGAGGCCCACTGATTCACCTTGCGCACGTATTCGACGCTATTGTCACGGTTTTCCATGCGCCCCGTCGCCATTATCCTTGGCACAGTTCGCTGAGAGTAACGATTATACAGGAAATTATGGTCTCTAAAATAAGAAATTCGGCACGAGACCTTCGGAAGAAAAGAGATCTCTCGCATAGCAACGCAGGAAACGCGGAGCGCCGCGTATTTTGCATACGACTGCGCTACTCTCGCTACCGGCAGGAAGTTTCTTGAAAGGAAGCGCGTTGAAAGGAGGAAGGATGTAGTTAGAAGATCCGGCGAATTCGGATCGGTCAGCCGGTGCTGGTCCGTTCGAAACTTTTAATCCGGAGCGAGAGGCCTAAGCCGAAAAGCCGAAAGTCTTGGAGGCTATCACGCTCGCTCGTGCCACACCGGCCGCTCCTCCAGATTACGTTAATTCGATTAACGAATGCCACTGATCGTCGCCGATCGTGCCGCGCTGCCCTTTGATGGGTGGATGCCCTTTTTTACACCGGCGGAGAGATTGATCGAACCGGGTCTCAGTCGGCGAGCGGCAATCTCAAAAGGAATCTTAAAGGACTCTAAAGAAATACCCAAAAAGTACACACGAACAACTCATTTCTCGAGATTCGGAAGATTTTACAGTTTCAAACTTCAAGTTCAGTCGCAAAGACTCTTCAAATAGAAACATAATAAGAATAAATATAGAAACATAAATAAGAAGAAGTAAAGTTCCGAGACACAAAGTGCTGCTGGACAAGTCTCTCCTTACTCACTCCAATCTACAGGATTCCCCAGGCTCCACTTACCTGCTACATTTCATCATGTCGTTGGTAAACTCGGCAGAGGGATCCCCATTCAGGCGATTGTCGTCGAAACTGCCAGGACCGCGAGACACTGCACAGCACTTCCGCAAAAGTGCTTCAATATTGACTGGAAATACCCTCGGCTGGAGGAGAACTGGGAGGAAAACTAAATCGGGGAATGAGGCGTAACGCTGCGTGAATGGCATACCAGCTGGTTGGGTCGAAAAGCGTAATTATGTTGCCGACACCCTGCAGTAGGTAGGTACACTCGGAGGTTAGCCGTTCGCCCTTCGAGGTGCTCTCGCTCTTTCAGCCAAGAGGAATATTCTAGCTCCCGCCGGGGAGTCTCTAAACGGTAGCCAATCGCTTTTCGAATCATGCCCTCGGAGGGTTTTCAATTTTTCAGGGCGTCAAAGCGGGCGCGGACAACGGGTTTCCCGACAATCGCTGCTCTCACAGAGGAGAGTATCGGCTGGCCCGAGCTACCTACCGCACCCCCAATAAAACCTTAACACCGAATATCTCATACATTAATGCGCCACGGTCAACTATTCATCCCCACCCAACGCCATTCGAATCAGTAGCCTATAACTTTTCGTTAAGCCGCGGCGGGAACCCCTTCCGAAAACGCCTGTAAACTTTACAATCCGAGTATAAAGAGCTCCGACGCGTCTCTCTCTCTCCTCCCGCTTTTACAGACGCCAAGATCGCTCCAACAGCGCTCGGAGAGCACTTGCATATTTCGGGTGGCGCGAGCAAACAAGAACGCAAACAAGTAGACGAAGTTGCTTGCAGCGCACAGCGGACATAACCCCCCCGGGAGAATTGGGTATTACAATACAGTATAAAGCAGGAGGCTGTCAGGTGAGTGCGGCGCTTTATTAAAACGAATGCACGAGCCCGGCAAAGAGTCTGCCAATTAGGATAGCGTTATCAGTTAGGGGATCGTGAGGGATGGGGGGGGCGACGTGGAAGACTGAAAGAGGTGTCAAGTAACAAAAGGCATCGCAGGCTTATTTACGCCCGGGCGGTGCATTCATCCGGATATGCCCGGAGAAATTCGCCTGGTTAACGAATGGTGCCGCGATGGCGTGAATATGGTTCGCACGAAAATGAAGGAGTGCTCCATTCACCGGGGCACCGCCGTATTTATCTTGTCCGTCGGCGAATTCGTGGGCCGTTGAGCAGACTGTGCCCTGTATTTCTGGCTGTGTGAGGACGCGTCTACTCTCGGGGCCGAAAAGAAGCCACGAACGAGGCCTTTTCTTCGGGAGCGCGTCGCGCCGCTACGGGAGTTTGCGTGACGGCGGACAGAGGCGGTTGTCTTCCTTCTTGCTCCTACGTCGTCCTTGCGATGCCTTCTCTCCCTCTCTCGTGCGCTCGGCCGCCTTTTTTTCTTCGAGCCGATTCGAGCAATAGGCCCAAAACCCGCTCCATAAGTCGTGCCTGTGTACATACATATAGCCGCGCGTGTGGAGGTGGCTCGCTCGCTCGTATCTTTCCCTTCACCTTTTCTTCCTTCCTTCCTTCTCGGCGACGGAAGAGAAGCTCTCGTCGGTGTGCGTGCGTGCGTGTGCCCGTCGCTTCGTATCATCGAGAAACGATGCCGCACTGGATTCCATGAATACCCTCTCGGCTTCTTGCCCAGAGAGAGCGAGCGGGAGAGGGAGAAAGAGCGCGCGCGCCACTCGGGTTAAGTCAGCCGAGAGCTCGTCCTGTCCCGAGTCGCTTGCATCGGCTGCTTGCAGACTGCGCTCTCGCCTATTAGGAATGTAAAACGATTCCCCCGCAAGCCCGTCTCCATTATGCCATGATTCCTCAAGGCCGCTCGGCCGCTTCAGTTTCAGGGAAAAATGCCTACCAGCTACTGCTGACGCGCGAGCCATTTCCCTCGATCACTATTAACTGCCTCGGGGTGGCTGCTTTCTTTCCTCGCGTCGGTAAATGCCCCTTTGCCAAACGGAACTGGTCAGCAGAACTCTTTGCAGAAACGATCTCAGGCTTTCGCTCCCAGGTAAGTGAAACTTAACCCTAAAATTATCCAACTAATGAAAAGGACCGGTTGTCCACTAGGTTAGACATACAAATAGCTTAATCATTGGTGTTGAGTAAAAAATTTCCGTGGCAGCGCGACGGATGTTAAACTAGAAGTGCTTGTTGCAGGAATGAAAAACCTAGAGGAATGTTTGCATTGGGAAGGTTGTATTCTATGGATCGAGGAGCTAGAGGTTCAAAATGATCGAGTTTCCGGTAGCGGTGGATCCTTGATCCAGCGTGCGCCTCGAACGCGCGAAGCGAGCGGCGCTCAGGCCGAGGCCGCTCTGGATTGGGCGAGGAGAAATTGGCCCCGGCAGAGAGAGGGTGCGAGTGCCGTTGGAGAAGACGGCAGGCAACGGCAGGCCCCCGATATCCAAGGGGGTGAAAGAGAGACGGCGTGCGAGGGTGCGAAGAAGAAGCTGCGCCGAGCGGTCCACCAAAGAGGGAGCGAGCCGGGCATACGGTGTAGTGGGGAAATGCGGCGAATCAGAGAGGGACTCTCCGAGCCAGCTCGGAAGTGTATCGTACGAGGACAGCAATTCAGTTAGCGGCGAGCCGCCACCGGTTGAGGGTCGTCGTGTTATCGGTCGTTCGGTCCATTCATTCCAGAATCGCGTGCCGAAACCCGCGCACGCCAACTTCTTAACATTAATACCCACGCACAGACACGCGCCCACGAATACATCGGCCGCATTGAAAGACTGTTCATCGGAAACCGTCAACTCGTCACGGCAATGCAATTGGCATAAATTCTTCGGAGCAACGCACGAGCGAAGCACGGGACTCCAATACTGGTGGTTTGTGCGAGGACGAGGGAAAATCGCCGCTCAGTTTCCTTGCAAGTGGATAAGATCAGACGGGAGGAGTTGAGCCCGAGGCCGATTTCCCCAGGCACTTGGACACCTCGCGATAATGTGAGCCGCGACGAGGATCGAGGAAGAAGGTTCGCGCGGTCGGCAGTCGGCGATCTCGAGGATCAACCGGGCTGCGAACATGACGGGGAGCAGCCTCGAGTAAGATCAGGTGTCTGGCATCACGCTGAGCTCCAATCCACCGGCGTTCGTCGCTCATCGAACGCTCGATCTCCTCGCGCGCGCGCGCTTGGAGAGGAGAAACGACAGCGAGCCCAAGGGCCAGTGAGAGAAAAATAAGAGAAGTTTGACCGAAGGGTACATCGAATACCAAAGAATCCGTTGGAAGATCGGAGGAAAGAGTACATCCAGCCGAGTGAAAATCCGTTGAAAAGCCAAGATGAAGATTCAGCAGGCAAACGGTTCGGTAGGAAGTTCTTGCCGGTGGTTGGGTCTGCTTTGCGCCCTCGCGATAACCAATCAGATCAGGGCGAGTCTCGCCGGCAGTGAGATCTACTCGAAGATGTTCTCGAGCCAGCAGAGCCCTGCGGACCCCTGCTACGACGAGGACCGTCCCCGGCGATGCATCCCCGATTTCGTGAACGCGGCCTTCGGCGAGGCGGTGGAGGTCTCGTCGACCTGCGGGAGCGGCGGTCCGACGCGATACTGCGACGTGACGGAGCAACCGGGCGGCACCACGGGCATAGGTCAGTGCCACGTCTGCGACGACAGCACGCCGCGACGCCGCTTCCCGGCGAGTTACCTCACGGACCTGAACAACTCGAACAACGTGACCTGCTGGCGGAGCGAGCCGCTGGTGAGCTCGCAAAGCTTCTCCGCGCCGCCGGACAACGTGACCTTGACCCTCTCCCTAGGCAAGAAGTACGAGCTTACGTACGTGAGCCTCCAGTTCTGCCCGAAGGCGGCCAAGCCGGACTCCATAGCGATCTACAAGTCGATGGACTACGGCAAGACCTGGCAGCCTTTTCAGTTCTACTCGTCCCAGTGCCGGCGGGTCTACGGCCGGCCGAACCGAGCGACCATCACCAAGGCGAACGAGCAGGAGGCTCGGTGCACCGACAGCCACAGGTACACCGGGGGCGACGGCCTCGGCCCCGTCAGCAGGATCGCCTTCAGCACCCTCGAGGGCCGGCCATCGGGCGCCGAATTCGACAACTCGCCCGTACTCCAGGACTGGGTCACCGCCACCGACGTACGGGTCGTCTTCAACCGACTACACATGCCCCAGCAGCCAGCCCAGGAGCAACAGCTCTCCCCGCTGTCCTCCGATCCCGGCGGGCATCCTCTTGGCCTGGAGGAGCTGGCCAAGAGGGAACGGGAGCGCGAGGAGAGGATCAAGGGCGGGAAGAACCTGCTGCGTTCGGTGGACCCCCTGGCGACCGCGCTGCCCTCCGTCCACCAGGTAATCGCGCCCCAAGAGATGCAGTCGAACGACGCGATCGATTCCATCGACGCCCTCGACATGCGAGAGATCGGCTTTGCCTCGGTTACTATTTCGACGCCGGTGAGCACCTCGCCGTCGAATTCGCCCGGTGGTAGCGGCGGGGCCAGCAGCTTGGCACATCATTATGCCGTCTCGGATTTCGCCGTCGGCGGCAGGTGTAAGTGCAACGGACACGCCGCGAGGTGCATCCCCGGCAAGGACGGCGTGGTCGCATGCGAGTGTCGCCACAACACCGCTGGGAGGGATTGCGAGAGGTGCCGCCCGTTCCACTTTGATAAACCCTGGGCCAGAGCTACCACCAGGGATGCCAACGAATGCAAAGGTCAGTGGAGAATTCCTCTTTTTGAATAGCGCAACGGCCTACCTGGCACACGACCATGTTACGTGCGAGGCGGACGTGGTCCTCTTCTCATCTTGATTCATGTACCTTGGACTGTCCACCTCTGTTGGGGAGTTTCTGCATTCTCATGTCTTGTTCTTCGTTGTACGGCATGACGACATTTGGCCGTGGCAGACACTAAAGTTATATGGAGAAAAACATTTTTGGCCCAGGCCAGTGACTTGAAAACTATTTATAGAATGGAGTATTTGAATTCAATCAAAACTCGATGAATCAATCGATATGAAATTGTAAGGAAAATCGAGATAGTTTGGGAAAATATTATAGATACTTTTGAAACTGTTACTTTTAATCACACGCTCTCAAACTATTACCCCGTGCTGAGACTCGACCGAGTCCTCTGACTCACGGGCATCTGGTTTCCCAAGTGTTTAGTAAATCAATTGATACCACGACTATCATCAAACTAGATTCCCAAAATATCCAATTCACCTGAATTCGATGCATTTAACAAGAATTTCAGGCAGTCGCTAGACTTGAATCAAGTCGTTTCTCGCCACTATTCCCCGTGGGATTTCAATTTATACACGCACTAAAAAGCTCCAATCACTATTGAGCCCGAGGTCTTCTCGCATGCCGTATATTCGAGTGGAGTCGTTTTATGCTTGTGTATTGAGTTGCACGTGCTGTTTAGATGAGGTTTATGTTAATACGCTTCCCCGAACTTGCCGGACACGCGCTGTCTTTGAGGACGAGAATCCCTGTCCGGGAGAGTGGAATCGACATGAGGGGGGTGCCAAGGGGGTTCTAGGTGGAATGGTATTTACCGAGTCCATGGGATGCTCGGATACTCGTGTGTCGTATATACCTTTGAAATGAGTAAGAAGTAAACTCTCCGTCTCATTCACCCACCCACCCTCTCTCGCTTTCTCTCACTCGGCCAATGCTCTCTTTCTCTCTTGCGTAGTCTCGCTTTATGTTGGCGTACTCTTCGTTTCTCCAGAGTAACCCTGTGGCTTCTCTCGGTCGCACTCTTTCCCCCATATCCCGCGCTGTTTTCTCCGGTCTTTTCTCCGGATCCGAGGGACAGCGCCCTCCTTTCGGGGCTCACCCCTTAATTCGAAGCGGCGAAGCGTTCCCGCCGCATCGCGGCAGCCAGGGGCAGGAAAGGAAAGAGAGAAAGGCTCTCCCCGCGAGGATACACGCCGGAATCAAAAACGTCGGGGCCAAACTACTCTGTAAAATCGTTTCCAATCGATAACCGACGAAACAGTCGCTACCGAATACAATGGCCGCGATTTCCACCGATCGAAAACTCGTAAACGCAATTAATATCGTGGGATCGAGCCATTTTCATTTTTTCTCTCCGTCTGTTTCTCTTTTGCTGCCTCTCCGTGACTCGCTCGGTTTGGTTGTATTTCATGGAGAGCGGAGGGCGAAGGAGAGCGAGAGGGTAAACGGTCACTCGGCAACTCTCTGCTAGCGTGCTGGTAATTGCTTTCCGATCGCTCCACTTTTAATATTGGCCTCGGGTAATTAACGTGTATCGTAGCTCGATACGCCCAGTAATGTCGCTGTCGACGCTGGAAAATTGTACTTGACGCCCGTGGCGATGCCGATTTCATGGGGGCACGTCAAGCGCACTTGAAGTCAGATCTCGAAGACTTATGGACAAGTTCGAGTAAAACAAGTTAAAATAAGAAAAGAATCAGAAATGTTTTAGGCAATTCACGCGATCCTTTGAGGTCCAATGACAATTATGTATACTTTTTTAGGAGATACTTACATGTAACTTAAAAAAACACTTTTTCAAAATAATATTTCTGCAGTAAAAGTAACGTGAAACTCCACTTGGCCAAAAAGAGCGCCAGTGTGCAAAGGTTTGAGGTACAAAGACATTCAGGTCGTCGAGTTGCTCGAAGCATGGCGATTACCGCAAATGGCATGGCCGTCTTTCCGAATCACTGTCGGAACGGAGCGGTCCATCGAAAAGGCCGTCAGGTGTGAAGGAGCAATCTGTTGGAGAATCGGGTTAAAAATACGGTCCTTTGGGAGAGCCGTTGCGCGCCTGCACACGCGCTTGCACGTACGTACACACATGCGCACGTATATGAAATCGGCGATAGAGCAAAAAGCACGATTGGCAGGAGAGCGAGAGAGCGAGAGAGGATATAACGCAGCGCCGGTCGGGAAGGTTGAAAAGCATAAAGCCATTTTCGATCGATGAAGCCGATAACCAACGGGCCTCACCGTCGATTCGACGCGGCCGGCCATCCGTGAACGCGGATTGGCACGCGTTTTATTTTCATACCGCGCGTGCACGCACGCCGATACGTGAACCCGCTCGATCTCTGATTCACGTGCTCAATATACCGTACTCGTATTCCTTCGGTGTCTCCCTCCCTCCCTCTCCACTCGCGATCGGCCAATCTGATCTTTCCTTCTCGATCGCCACCCGCGCCACATCCGATTAATTCTTGACACTACGAACGTACCAACCTTCTCGTACAAACGTCGCTCTCCCCTGGGTTCGCGCTTCGGCTCGACTCGCACGGATTCTTGCCGCGCAGTTTGTCGGCGGCTTATGGCCAGGGAACGCGCGGCATTTCTCTCATGAGAGAAACGCGCCGAAACACCGCGGCTTTAACGAGATGGAGAATTATTAGACTGCGGGAGTTTATGGACAATATTGGACGCTGCTGCCGGTAATGAATACTGTGCAGTGCACACGGCACTAATTATCCATAATACACTGATGCATTCATTGCATCGGCAACATGCGAGAATTTAAACGTACTTGCTTAAAGTTCTACCTTCGGGTCGTTAACTGGTGAATACGACTTTCGATTTGCATAAATTCTGTTTAGTAATTGGATTGTGGAATTCTTGCTTGTGTGTTGCACAAGAGGTGATTCTAATAGACATACAATAGACTATATGAATGTATAATAATAAGTGGAAAGTTATTATATGCAGTTATCAGAGTGTAAAAATGTCTTCACGAAGATCTGTAGCGTACAAGTGAAAGTCCATATTTCCATAAAAATCTGGGATCTAATAATAATAAACCTACAGTATCGAATTGCTTGTTCGTATCTGCATTCAATCGTGAGACAGTCGTGCTTTAATAATAAGACTAAACGATTCGCGTCAATGCGCGAATTCTTGCGCAATTGCATAATACCCACAAATTAATAAGAATTTCGTGGCTGGACGGTTCCTCCACGATTCGATCGATTTGATTTCCCCGCGATTAGGATTCCATCTGAATAGCACAGTGATTAGATTTTATTAGTCGAATAAGGAAACTCTATTTCACGGTGAACTTTGAATACAATGGAGGATCGTGGAGGTTTGAGTATAGTATAGGAGCGAGTGTTCACCCCCCATTCCTGTCCCCATACTTTGTGCACTCCCATAGGATTGCCGACTGGAACGGGGGAAACGAAATACATCCAGGACGCTTAAGCGGAACAACCATTCCCGTAAATTCCCTCCGGCGCTTTTGCATTCGACTATTGTGTCCTTTAATATCCGATGACCTCGCGTGCCATCGTGGAGTTACGTCGAGTAGAAAACGGACGAGATAAGCCGGAGAAATCTGACTGGCACGAATTCCAGGACAGCTGAGCGCTGACACTGTCACCGAGCTTTATCTGTTACACCAGCGTATAGTTTGCTTTGGACAAGAGGCGCGCGCGAGCGCCTGTGTGCGAGAGAGAAGATGTATATTTGTGGTGCAGGTAAAATGCGTGAGCGCTGTGTTTGCAGAGATATTGCCGTTTACCCATGGAATTGGACCGCATTCCCTCCGGCAGTGTGCGACCTTTTCCCTCACAGATAAATAAACGTGGAAATTGGTGGTGGAGGGTGTTGCGGTTGTTGTTCGTCATTAGCGCAATGAAACTGCGCGCAGAAGGCCAATTGATCAATTCTGCCTGCTTTCCATTAAGTTCATTCGATCAAATGGAATTAGGTGTGCTAATCGTCCAACACTCGTTCGATTAAGCTTTACGGCTCGCTCGATAGAGTGAAAGCCTATCCGTCTTCGACTTATGTCTGTTTGCACTGCTCCAAGTGAGCTCCCGTCAGGCATTACGGTGTCATCTTCATATTACCAATCCTCAATTACGAATCAAACTCACTAATTTCCCAAGCTCCAATTTGACTAATCTGAGAAAGTATTCAAGTGTCAATAACTTGAGCAAGCAATTCTCTATCACTTCCAAATGATGTGGTACTCCTCCAGAAATTCCTCTTGTTTCCAGTGGGTATCACTGGATACACTTACCGCAGCCGCGTCTCACTAATTAATTGAACCTTGTATTCTCAATTAAACAGCCAATGAGCGCAGACTGGCATTTGTTCGTGAAAGCCCGGCGATCGCTTTCGAGAATAAAACAATTACCTCTAACAGAGTCTCGGGGATAAGAACACAATGATAGAATAATATAAAATAAAATTCTAAGTCAAACGAGAAACAAGTCCAAGTCTATTTGGTTTAATTTTGCAAGTGAAATGTCAAGGTACAGGGTGAGTCATTGCTCTTTAATCACCTCCCTCACAATCAAGTTCTAATTATTTCGATTATTGGTACAATTTTATATTATAAATAAATGTCAGTGCGTGGAAAAGACTCGGTAAAGCCTCCTGTATATTAAAATGCCTGAGCACCGGATAATTATTACATGTTCAAGGGCCTATATCCATCATTACCGATTCAAAGGCAAGTCAATCACCCTGTACATATTTGGAGAGACATTGACTTAGGAATGGGAAGAGTCCCTTTGCACAGAATACCCCGTACAATGTGTTGTTACGCTCAGTGGTGGAGAGTGGCGCGCGGCTTAAGAATAATCTCCCATTAACCGCTAACAAGCCGGCCGACCTGTCGTATTGGCAGAATTAAAAGTCGCCCTGCGGTTTCGCGGAGCTCTCCGGAGAGCAAGGGCGGTGGGCGAGGGGGCGTAGGGCGAAGGGGGGCGCGCTATCGTCGATGCTCCCTCGTAAATCATGGCTTTTTACTAAAAGATGTCGTACATAATGGCCTGGCGGAAAAGGGGCAGCTAGGTGGCGGTGGGCCGTTTCTTAACGGCCTAAAAGAGGCGGCGTTCCCGAGGCGCGCGCGCCCCGTTAATTTGACGCGGCCGCCGTTTACGGCAATGAGTTATGTTCCCGGGGCCACGTTTATATGACTCTCGTATACTTGCGTACGCACAGTCAGCTCGATTCTTAGCCCTTTACTTAGCCCTGCGCCTACGCCCTCGCGCCTGCCACCCTTCCTCCGGCGCTCCCTTTAATTCGCATTTTCTGATCGCCGCCTTTAACTATCTGACTCGCGCAGCCGTGTCTGCTGTGTATTTATTCGAGCGTGTTAATGGCTTAATTGCGAATGAAGACGAGGCCCAATGGTTTGGCCCTTTGGAGAGTTGAGGGAACCGAAATTGGATTTCTCCAGTGCTGTTATTTGGAAGTTTTAATGATTATTTAGCTGGCTTGGTAATCATTTAGTATAATCGTAAAGAGTAATTTGCCCTATCATTTGGTTAAAGTAATTAATACAAATTCATGGTATCACACAGGATAAAATTGGAAAACACTACTTATAGACCACAATCATGAATATATTGAATAATTTTTATTTCGAAAAACAGACCTCTCGACACTGCCCGTGTCGACTAATGTCAATCAGCGTCAATTAATGTTGACGGTAGCGCGCGACAGGGTTGATTGTAATAGGAGGCAGCTTTGACGCAGAGAGTCGAGGGTCCTTTTTGGAATAAAAATGGCATCGGCGGAAGGTGCGGGAAGACGAGGAAGCGAGCGTCGGGCTCGAAATTCGTCGCGCCCTTCCGGGAACAATTAGGCCGGATGACGACGGCGGTGACGAGGTACGTCGGCGACGACGGCGGCTCTTGTTGGTGCACGCTGTAGGACAGGAACACTCGACGATTTTATTACGGGGATCCTTCTCCAATTAAATGGTCGCTATGGTGATGCCAGCGAGTACTTAAAGTGCTCGTGGTGTTACAGGTTCCTCGCCTGCCTGCTCGCCTCTGCCACGCGCGCTGCGAGCTGGCATTCGTGCGCGCTCTTCACTCGATGAGAATCATTCCGACGCACGGGGAATCGCACGGAAATATTTCGCTTCGAGAAACTCGCCCGCTGGAATTATTAGGAAATATTTTATTGGGATTTATTTGGGATTTATTTTAGGGATTATTATTTTTTCTGGCTACAATTGAATAGGGGAAATAATAATAAGTAAGCATTTTCTGTATTTCTCTCGTTTAATTGTTTAGTTAACGTTAGATAATTATGGTTACATATTAGCTTCCTAGAATTGTTGAATAAAAAAGGCTCGAATTTCTATTTCGCCAGACGCTGGAATCGAAAACACGCTGTTTCAGTTTTACTTACCCACAGCACCTCGGCATTCTTACCAGACTATCGAGCTTGTGTCTCAAGCCAATGTTTTATGGCAGCAATTTTCCGCGCGATGCTTTTTCCACGCCGGCATTGAGATTTACCGAGTGGCAGCTCGCGGCTTCATTTTTCCCATTCATATCCGAGTTTCTCATTGACACTGCGCTCCGTCGATTCGCCATGCCGCGCGCGCGGGCGCACATAACTCTTTCGTTTCGCAGACCTGCTCGCGTGAGTCTGATTTACGGGGTGCGCGTTAATATTTACCGGTTTGTTTACACTGATGGACGAGACGCGCGAACCCCAAGTACAATCTACGTGTGTCGCTCTCATTATACTCGCGGAATTTGGGAATGGGAATAAAGCTCGTTACAATACGAGTTGTTCGTTTGTGTGAGGGGACTGTTAATGATAATTAACATACTGCTCGACTCGCCTTTGCAAACTTGTCGAGTTTTTCACATGCAAGGAAAGGCATCTAGAAAAATGAAATTATTAGTATTTATTTGCATTTTTACCATTTTTTATTTCTTATTCAATTACAGTTACAGTAGTTAGCATTTATGTATCCCTGATGTTTACAAACCAATTAGAATAACTGAATACTATCGCCTTGAGTCGCAGCTCGACAAAAATCAGAGGCCTCAATTAACCGCAATTTTCCCCATCAATTTCGTCAAGTTTTCATTAAGAAAGCTTTGTATCCAAGTAACAAAGACTCGGGAACGAGGTGCTCAGTGCGCACCGTCGATCTCCGAGGAGGGTGAATCAACCGCAGAGGAGAAGAATCGCTCTCTCGCCGCGCGTCTCCGGCTCGGGGCACTCGCCGCTTTAGTGAAAACGATAATCCGCGTACCGAAATCCACTTTAGCAGGTACCTGAGTGTACACGATACACGCGCACACTATGACATACGAGGAGAGAACGGAGGCTGAGTCTATGTACTCGTCTGTGAATGTCGGTCTCCGGCGTTTGCTGTTGCTGTTGTGCCGCGGTGCACAACTACGTCCGAGGGCCGTGGTGGTCTCACCTCGACAGACACCGAGGACACCCCCGCCCGGAACGTGCCGGAACGAAAGAACTCAATGGAAAGAGCCGAGTGGAGAGAATGGGAGGCGGAGGGTGAGGCCGAGAGGGAGGATTGAAGGTAAAGGAGAGGGTTGAAAGCGCAAAGCACGCTGAACGGGATATGGTGGTCGATTCGACGCTCGAGGTTGGGGGCCTCGAATTAAATTACGTTTTAATTTCGCGGCCATTTCGCCGCTCACTCTCCTCACTCTCTCTCTCTCTTCCTCGTGTCCTCTCCTGAGACAGAGCGAGCGATATGCCAAATATCCGGCGCAATCTACATTTTAAATTGGACACTTCTTGCCGCCGCGCGCCTATCTCGTTCCCGGCGGAGTCACCACCCTCCCGAGAGAAAAAGCGTGCGGCCAACTTCTGCGAGAGAATTTCGAAAAGGCCCCCGCGCACCTGCGCTACACCCGGGGCGGCTCTTTGCAAAAAGGTTACATCGCGTCACCGAGCTATCGCGGACTTTCGACGGGACAGTTTTTCATCGGCGGCCTTTCTTTCCACCTGTATTTCAATATGTCTCTCGTTTTCATTTAGCTTGGATTAATTAAGGGAGGATTTCGCCGGCGATACCAGTGTAGATGGATTTTCTGTCAAAGTGGGAGACTTACCGGGTGAATTTGTCACTGTGGAATATTAATTTGAATGGGGGAGCGCGGCAGAGAAAGAAGTTTGAAATCGAGTCCACCTGTAATTCCGTGCCGACTAGATTCCCGCTAGTCGCTCTCGAATGCGAGATTTGAAATGCATTTTTGAACGCGAGAGCACCGTGCCATTATCATTCCACCTTCGAAAGGCAAAACGGTCAGGGACAATCGTTCTCCCCATCAATACGAGTGCCAGAGCGTGGAAAGTGTCACACAAGGTGCGATTTGATGACAGGCAGCCGGATCCAAATAACAGTGTCGGCGCGAGGAAAATTATAGCCACTTTTCAGCTTTCTCGCCGTTAGAAGCGGGTGAAACCGGAAAATTGCGGGCCGCGAGCTAATCGCAGCTTGCGGAATCGTTTCCTAGTCTGCACGAAAAATTCGCCCGGCGTGGAAATCGGCGTCGAGAGATCAAAAGTCGAGTCCACGCGAAGATGGCTTTCTCTTTTCGATATTCTCCAGTTCCAACAGCTTTTCAACAAATGTCTCTGGGATTTCATATCAATCCAGTTTAACCCTTAAACGATAATGAAAAATACCTCAAATTAGTGCGATTCCTAAGGAACCATACAGTTCAAAGTTCCCCGCTTTGAACTAAGTCGATCCTTCAAACTTCAAATGACTTCGACACACACGTAATACGAGCAATTGAAGCCTCGCGTTAATGCGAATACGATGACTGCCTGCGGACTAATTAAATCGGAGCTCCCATACGAGAATCACCCGGCGGTGGTAGGCGTCTCGTCTGATCAGCGGCAGTTAGTCGAGTCAGCTTCCACCGATTTGTCAGTGTCAAACTATTATAGTCGCATTTAGTGTCATTTGAGATAGTTGGAGCTAATCAGTCCGGCGTGTTCGCCCTTAGCCGGCGCGAGTGGAGTGTGCGAGAGGCGGCGGCTCTGCCCGATGCGAAAACGACGAGGAGCGAGTGTGGAGAGAGGCGTCCCGCATGAATAGGAGTCGCAGCATCCCTGTCCGCCGGGAGATGAATGGTCCTCGGCTCTCCGAGAGATACACACACCTACCTATGCTTCTCGAGCCCCAAGCATCCGTCCTGCAGTACCAAATCGCTCGGCCAAACTCCTTTCTCCATCTCGTCCCTCCGCCCTTTTAACCTACCGTTTCGAATGCCGGGCCGAAAATGCATCCCAGCTCTCCTCGAATATGCAAAACAATTTTCTTCGGTCCCGACGCTCCTGCCGCCGCGCCGCCTCTCTCGTTAATATTTCATTGATGTCCCGAACTCACTCGGATGCTTGAGTCGCTCTGTCCGCCGGCAAGTGCTTTCCATGTCGCATTAAGAGCGCCGCTCGCAAGGAAGTCCTGCTGAATTACTCGTTTGAGAAGTTGGAGTTAAGGTACTCGGGGTTGAAGGGCGCGCCCGGCCCCCTGATTTATTCGCTCGCCGGAATTCCGCGAATTCTACCGGTCCCGACTTCACTACGGTTCTCGCTGGAAAAAGGGGACGCGCCTTTGTGCAAGTTTTAGCGCAATTATAATAAAAGATATAATTGTGGGATGAAGTAGAGAAAGATTGATGTACACGGTTATTACCAGTGTGATGTATATGCTGCTCTGTGTAGAATAATTATAAATATTCTGACGAAGTTTAAGTAGACACGAATTCAATTAGAATAATTAGACACGAGTTTTTATACTCTTCTCTCTGTTCTATTCGAGTTGAGTATACTTTATATGATATAACACAACAATGCTGATTGAAAGGCAACGGATCACCCTCTACCACTCGCAAAGTTTACTCATCAGGCAGTATTCAGCTTTCTTTAAGCAGATTGAATTAATCAACACGGCATTTGGCCAATGCGTTGGGATTCCTTGGTGATTAAAGCCTCGGAGATAGGCAGAGAGATTTTCGCCCTGCATGGCGCGTTTCATGCAGGCTGTCATTAAAATTCTCCCGCTCGGTAAGTAGAGGCTGAAGAGCTGGGAGTGCACGCACTATACGTGCACTTTGTCAAGCAGGTCTCTGTCTCTCTCCCTCCTCTCTTTAGTTTTTGTTTTATTTTACATTCCCGACAGCCTCTCGCCTACATTTCTGCCTTGGCCATTCTTCCCATTGAGAGAGTCGCGCTGACAGTTGGCACTCGTCGAACTCCGTCGGCAGCCGCTCTCCGCCACTGTTGGGAAAGTGTTAGCCTCCGGTCGGGCCGGCAACACTCGCACGCTTCCGAGCCGCTTCGCATTGTCCCGGAACGCGAGTTTCTGCCGACAATTGAACATTCGACCCCGCTGGAGAACTGGCGGGGTGCGATCGCACAAAGTCCCATTGCGGCGAGCACGTGGCAGTGGGACAGCCACGGCGGATAGACACGTTCCCTGCTTAAGAGACTCATGCAAATCGTGTGTTTCACCTCGCACACACCTCTTTCGATTTCACCGTTCGTTACCGCGGCACACGTGGGCGCTCGCTCGTTCTATCGATTATTTGAACCGTGTTTTCCAGTACATTTGGCCCAACTAATTATCTCCGGGTTGCCACGTCGCAAATGGGGTGCATTACATTAGTCCTCAAGAATTTCATTAAAAATCAAATTGATGAAAGAAATTTCCACTGATTATGGTTCGCGGACATCGAAATCACATATTGTTATTAAAATATACCGTTATTACATATTACACATTTACTACAATATTAATCTCGTTATTAAATATTACAATGCGCCGTTATTAAATATTATTACATATTTTAATCTCGTTATTAAAATATCCGTCATTCAAACAGAATGAATGTAAGTTCGAGTCGAATTAGAAGGAAGTGTGTTCGGCATTAGCTAGTAAATGTCGCTCTCACAACCCGCTTTTCCAAGTCTCGCATCCCCACAAGTCCGTCCATCGCTGGCAGCGCATGCATACCGATGCCAGGTCCGCCGTCCGTGTAAGGCTCGCGCGAGCTCGATACAACTTCTTCTTCACCGCAAACGAAACTCGAATAGGACTAATCGCGATTAGAGCTGCCTCTCTCCCGTCGGCTCGATCCGCTGCAAACGGTATCCGCCGGCGCGCACGTGTGTCTCTGCTGAATTATAATCGCAGAGCGACGAGATAAATATCCTCGGGATAAATATCCCTCGCGGCATTCGCTATACATATACACGTGTACCTAGGAACAAGACGCCTTCTCGCGCATTCCCACGATTTGTCTAATCACTTTCGCCGGGCGGCGCACGCAGCGCCGAAGCGCAACTTTTTGCCGCTCGCCGCTCGCCGCCAATAAAATATCGTCGAGGAGGAAGTGAGCCCGCCAAGTTGGCAAACACAGTTTGTTAGAGCGGCGTTAGAGCTGCAGGCATGTTGGAGCCGTGTAGTATCTGGGTACCTTGCGATCTCTAGCAGCGTACATGGGACTCCGGTGGGTATGGTTTCACCGCATAAATGATCGCTCGGCAAAAATCCAACGCTCTACAAGCAGAGAAAGGATAGTTTACGTGCTTTGTGCGCCGCTGAGATATTTATGCCTGGACTCTTCCCCTCCCGGCCGCCCCTCATTGATCCGACGCTCGAAAAAGGCGCGTACATGCTCTCGTGGTTAACGATTTCTTGATGCGGAAATCGCGATCGAGCGCGCAATATGGCGGAAGAGCGAAAAATTTATTGGCTGCGCTTTAGTGCTCGGTGGAAACTGTAATTCCGGTTGGCGGTTTCGAAATTGTGCGTGCTTTAAAGTAGGAATCGTTGCTGAACCTTTGGGTGGCGTGGTTGTGGTAGACTAGTCATCAATCTTTGGGGAACTCGAGTGTGCAATCAATGACAAACGAGGCAACTCTGACTGTTCTCCATGGAAGAACACGATGCAATGATTTGCAGTAGTAATTTGTCTTCTAGTCATCTCGTAGTCTAGACCGGTTCGAACTGACAAACTAGGAAATACAGTAAACTCAACTTTCGTCCCAACACAATACTTACTTCTCTCCAACTTGTACAGTCATTATAATTTCAGAATACTAAAAATAACAATCGCATATTCAACTCACAATTACACCACCGTTAATCAGTCTATGTATTACTCAATTTTCCGAGAATTTTCTGTTTCCACTATTTCCATCACGCATTCTAACAATTTCAACTGTAGAAGTAGAATGAGTGCGTGAAGTCGGACCGAAGGCTTTTTCATGGGACCTTTTGCCGCGGCACTAAAAATACGTTCGTTCGCTGCCACGCAGTCTGCAGAGGCGAGAGCCACGTTGCTATGAAATTGCAGGCACGCGAGTCTCCTTGGCATTCGAAATTCCACGGGGCTCTGCCAGTGTGTGCGTGTGCAGTGTGTTGTGCAACCGTTATGCAACTTGGCCTCCTCGATTGCGCTCGAACTTTCGTAGATTCCGAGAAGCCAACCCCTTTATATCGGCGCCCTCGCCGTGCTAGAAACGATCGGAAGCGATTTCGGGCGTTCCGAGCGGGCTTTCTCGCTTCCTCGTGCTCGGCCAATTCTTGGGAGCCCTCGGTATCGGGGACAGGCACTTGTAACTGGGTCTGGCTTGCACATATGTGTTCCACGGTTATGAAAGCTGCATTATACGTATGCGTAATAAACATACTTTGAGCCAGTTAAGGTTTATTTTTATGATATTTAAGTTTTTTCGTTGTTTCTTACGGGTTTTTGACTGTTAATATAATAACACGACAGATTTGTGAAAAATGTTGACATATTCTATGTATCTTTAGGACTTTCATTCATAGAGAAGGATGTCTTCATGAACATTGACAAATATAACTATTCCACATAAATATCACAACTATCATGAATATAATCCCAATATCGACGCTGTCCTCAGCAAAAGAAAAAGAATTGGAGATTTACGATTCGTATTCCGCCGTAAAACAATGGCTAGTCGAAACACGGCCGTCTGGTCAGGAAGTTACGTTACACTGTACATAATACCCGGTTCCTTATCGTTCCATACTTTTCCTTACTCAAACACGAGGCTCGGCGGCTCGCATACTAAAAACCCTGGAAATACCATAGACCATACAACCATGGGCCCCGGCACAGTGGCAGCGCGCGGAGCTCGGCTCGGCACCCCGTAAATAAATTCGTGGGATAAAAAGGGGCAGCGGGTGAAACAGGTTTCGAGGTAAATACACGCGTGCCACGTTGCTCTATCGGCCACCGAAAAAACTTTCATAATGCTCGCGCTCCGAGGTTGAACGTTGCCTTTGGATTATCCGCTCGGAGTGTTTGTACTGGTGTCGGTATGTGCGCACGCGCGCCCCGTACGAGCCGAGGGAGTCAGCTCTACGCTTTGCCTCTAGGTTGATTCCACGTGTAAACCTAACTAGGTATTTTTAATGGTGATTAGGAGAGCTGCCCGCTCCAACGGCGCGGGCCGATCGCCTCGCAGGCCACGTAGCCTCCGTGCCGTGTTTTACCTCGGCTCGATTCAATCTACTGGGCCGTTGTTTTTATTGCCGGTATTTGAGCTTTGGCTACTCTGCCTTGGATGTTTTGTTAGTGGTGTAATACTTAGTATGTAGAGTGGATAAAAGACAGGCTGGAAATAATAAGAAAACTGCTATTATATAATCGTCTTTGGTACACGTTTAAACCATAAGTCAACAATGAAAAAATAATTAAGTAATAATTAAGCAATAAAGAATCGATTTATGTAAATTTAAATTAACGATGAAACAATGGATCAAACTTCCACATCAGAAAGTTGCAAATTATGACAAATACAATTTTTTGAACCCTCAGTTTTCAATTTGCAAACCATAACAGTGTCCGAAATGGAACGTCACCGCGATCGAAAGTGCGGTTTCCAGGAAACCGTTTCCTAATTTCGTCGCGAGCTAATGGAATCCCAAGGAATGCGTTTGGCTAGGAAAGAGGAACATCCGGAGTGAGTTCATAGCCATACATACATACACATGTACATACTCGCGTACGTGGCGAGTGGAGCCCGCGAGTTCTTCCGAGCCTTTTCCCCATTCGAGAGAGCTGAACGTGGACACACGCTTAGTGCGCTGGACTCTACCCGCCGGCAGCCACGGGAATGGGAATGCGTCGCCGTCTCTACCAGCGCACGTACTTACACGTGCACGCACGCACGCCTGTGTCCTAGGTACGCGCGCTCTACATGGTACGCGCGAGACGTATAAATAAATCCAGGAGCTGCCACGCGGTCTGCCGTGAAACACGGCGTCTCGAGAGTGCACGCACTCTCCGCTCGCATCCATCGGCAGAAATAAGACGCGCGCGCGCAGTCGCTTCATGGAATATGTTTTGAATTGATTTATTTCCACGCGTGAAATTGGTGAGGAAGATTTTTGAATAACTTTATGGGGGATGGTACAGTCGATATTTCGCTGACATGTTACTTTTGATTGCGTAACTGACTGGTTGCATCAGCGACGACCACAGAATGTTATCGAGGTCCGCGGATGTGCAAATAGTTAATTGCTTAGCTACTCCCGCAAGATCCTGTGGTTGGCTTCGTGTAACTAGTCAACTGTGCAATCAAAACTTGGATTGATACAACAAGTGTTCTACCCTTTACGGTGAGGTGACAAACAAGGACTGAATAAAACCCACAAGGATTCCACGGTGAAACTAGCTCAAAAGGACTCAGCTCAAACTATATGTACATATTTGCAATCTGTTACCGCGCGAATGTCAGAAATATGTAGAGTATATCCAACAAGGCCACACACACCCAGGTGAAAAAGTTAGATATAGAAAATGTATAAATTATATATGGACTCCTATATCTAAATTAGATATACTTTATACATAGGAATGGGCAGGTATGGACTATATATGATCCATATCTATGAAGATATTGTCTTCCGACGATGAAGATGTTCCTATACTTCCTATGTCCATACAGACACATTGGTAGTTGGCCTATGGCCTACCGAATCTGTTCGGTAGTCTTAATGTTAATATTGTTAGTATGAGCTTTTGACGCCATTAAAAAACTTGTTTCATAAGGGAATCATTAACTTAATTTATTTTGTACAATATCTTAAATTTAAATCTGTGGCAGATTTCATTTCGCCCAATTTTGATGTCATACTCTTTATTATGACTTGCCGATCTTTGGCTGGCCATCCAAATCTTTTTGCCTGTGCTTGCACATATACTACAAAAAATTCAATTAAGTTATTAGAGAAAATGAATTTAACCAGGTTTCATCAAACCAAACTTACTGAGTATACAATCTATTGCTTTCGCATGTAGCCCTGGCCTAACTATGTTATTTTTTCCCTGGCCCTTTGCCTTTCGACCCGTCATGGAACACTTTCTTAAGGCGTCATCCGTGAAAACGATCCTTAATAAGGCGCGTGCCAGCTCATTCTGATTCCGGCTTTTCTCACTTGCCGTTTTCAGTTCGAAGCGGTCCATGAAAATTTGGCACCCTTTAATTAACTCCAAAGTCTACGCGACAGGAAAACGATTAGGAAAAAACATTCCAATGTAACTGAACTAGGCAAAATAAATACATTTTCTCCTGCTGCATGATGCCTAAGAGTCCATGCAGTGTCGCCTGTTAGCTGAATATTTGTTTCGATATTCACATCATTATTTATATTTTCGTGATTTCCCTGATTGGCATCTTCTCCGTTATGGTCGCCAACATCTTCGTCGTCGTCGGAAGAGTAAATCACAACCTTATTTTGGTTGGAAGTATACGTGTTTGGCTTTTTGTTTATCTGTTAATGCAAACATATATACACAAATAGATTCATTAAAGGGTAATGAAAACAAATCTCAACTTACTATGTGACAGTTCTTCGACACGTCAGATAAATTCAAATCATCTCTATCACCGTTTTCTGTATCTGGTGTCATTCCCGTTAAATCCTATATTGAATAAAAGAAATGAATTAGAAATATATCATGCAAAGGTAAAAATTGACTCAAAAAGTATGCAAATTGGGAATAGGGCATATGGAATACATACATCAGCAATTTCTGGTTCGGATGGTATTTCCGTTAACTCCTATATTGAATAAAAAAAATGAATTAGAAATATATTATATAAATACAAAAATTAACTCAAAAAGTATGCAAAATTGGAAATGGGGCATATGGAATACATACATCAGCAATTTCTGGTTCGGATGGTATTTCCGTTAACTCCTATATTGAATAAAAGAAATGAATTAGAAATATATTATATAAATACAAGAATTAACTCAAAAAGTATGCAAAATTGGAAATGGGGCATATGGAATACATACATCAGCAATTTCTGGTTCGGATGGTATTTCCGTTAAATCCTATATTGAATAAAAGAAATGAATTAGAAATATATTATATAAATACAAAAATTAACTCAAAAAGTATGCAAAATTGGAAATGGGGCATATGGAATACCTACGTCGGCAATCTCTGATTCGGATGGCATTCCGTAAGACCTACTTCGTTTATTTATTGGGATTGATGAAGACGCATCAATAGAGAGTATTTTAGTTTTCAAGTTATCTAACTTCTGGAAAAGCAAATTTAAATATATCAAAATACTTGCTATTCACCATAAATTCAATAAAAACATACAGTGAATAATTTGTCTTGAATTGAACTGAGGTCTGACATAATAATTGATTTTAAAGATTCCACTTGATCAGCTATCCAATGGAACTCATTTGAATTTATCCCTGAATTTTTGTTCTCTGAATGTCTAGATCTTTTAATTTCTTCTAACAGTTCAGTCTCAATAATAGTCGGGGGTCTTTTTCTTGAGTTCACCTTTTAAAAATATGATTAAAATGTATAGTTAGCAAATAGATGAACTAAATAAAACACAAACATATAGGTGGAGAAGTGTCATTCGATAATCTTCCCCTATATACAAAATCTGAATATTTTGTACTTTAAGATCTAAATTTCCACTTTCTTGGTCAGTGTCCTTCTTATTTTGCTCTTTCAAGCTATTGATTTTTTGTTTTCGCTGCAACCGTTTTGGTTTTTTGGCTTCCATTAGGTCCATTAAAATGTTTTCATCTCCTAAAGAAAATATTTAAAAATGTATTAATTCTAAGTATTCATAATTTTCGTCGAAATTTGATTGTATATCGATATACAATTATTATTATTATTATTATTATCATTATTTCGTAATATTACGAAATAATTAATTTATACTTACGATCTTTTGCAATTATTACACCAGAATACTGCTTCGCTTTAGGTGAATCTTCTGGCCACAAAAATTGTATTGAGTCTCCAACCGATAAAGAGGCTTCCACATTATTCACCAGAATCGATCTCTGGTAAACCACACTGAGTGATTTGTCGTTGCATTCTATGAGATATTGCATTCCCATATCTTACCGATTTCTTTTTATCGTACACAAATGTCTACGATGTATACATCTGAAGCGATCAAGTGAAACACAAGAATGCCGCTCTTAGCATTAGTCTGAACCTTCCTGCGAACAATCTGTTCGTTGTAAACTTGGTTCTTATGACAGCCGCAACAGAGGTTTATTATCACACGTTTCCACTCGCATAATAACGATAAAGCTGCCATATATAATACGCACAAAGAATATTAAAGTCGACAGGATAAAAACGTATTAATTATGAGACCTGCATCTTATAAAAATTACTTCGTAGACGCCGTAAGTAGTATTGTTTACTGACTCTCTCGGGGTTACAATCTTTAAAAAAATCCTTAAGCTACACAACCTAATCCTATCTTCCCTCCCCCCCCTCTCTCTCTCTCTCTCTCTCTATCGGCACGATTTGATCCACCTTCATACTAATTCATATCTTGCGTATAGATTAAAATTATGTCTACTTCAATTTTTTATGTTGAAAACTGTATTTGCGTTTTTATTAAAACTACAACCACGTTTCTATTAGAATTGCGAGATTCCCCGATCCACGCTTCAAAGGTGGAATCTCCGAGCCCAGAACAATGAAAATGTATTGGATCCCGTAAATCTGAACGACAATGTTGATCTCCCGGAACAAAATTTGGTACTGGATAACGAAGTAGATCCCGTAAATCATGACGACGATGTGGATGACATGGAGGAAATCCGTACCCTTTCTAAAGAAAGGGAATTTATTCATCCTCAGATAAAGTTGGATTTGTCGGAAATAATGATACCCGTCCGTTTGTCGTATTGCTACTCTGTATTACGTTTAAGTGAAGTGAGTGGAAAACTCCTGTGTGTGAACGATCGTATATGTATTCCACCAAATTTATATGAACGAAAATTATAGACTGCATGTAAAGACAAACTAAACAATGACTTGATTATATATTCGGAGATAAAATTGTTTTTCATCTGAATTTCTTTAGTACGACCCGTCATTTGTTCTTCATAGATATGGATCATATATAGTCCATACCTGCCCATTCCTATGTATAAAGTATATCTAATTTAGATATAGGAGTCCATATATAATTTATACATTTTCTATATCTAACTTTTTCACCTGGGCAGTCGCAAGCCTGTGCGATGCTGGTGTGATTTCTCCGCTTCCTTTGCGTTTCCTTTGGAGCGCAGGTGCTTCTGTGATTTGCGGGTATTCTCGGTCGAAGGGAGAGATATTTGCCTCTCACCTCTCGGCTCCTACTACCCCTCGTCGCCCCCGGCATGGGAGAGACAGCCTGCTCTCTTTGCTTGTCTCCGCTCGAGCGTCGAGAATCGTCGCGATTAGGGACTCGAGAAAAGGGAAGGGTGAAAGGGAGACTCGGCACTTGTCGGTGCTTCTTGCTCCAGATGTTCCAGATCTATTGTGGAACGGGCGGGATTTCGTCGCGCGCGACTTTCCCTCTTACTTCTGCCAATTAGACTTTTTACCTTGGTCCTTTGTTGAACGCGCATTCGTGCGCTCGGCGAGTTTCTCTGCGAATTCTCGCGGTGTCTTTCCGCAGGATTTAATACAAGGACCTTTATGGAAATGTAGAGTTTCTTCATTTTTTGTTAAATTCGTGTAATACAGGATGTTGTTTTTTAAATTCAAGCTTAATTAAATTTCAAAAAGGACGTTCTGTTTGACTGCGAATAATCCAGCGACGACACGGATATGCTTAATTTTGCAACTTCCGTAGTCTAGTAGTTAGAGAATAATAGGAAGGGAGGAAGTGTTTGCAGGATCTTTTATGGTGAGTTAATTATTGCGAAAAAAGGTTTACCGCGTGCCTGACCGTAAGATACCTCGACAGTACTCGGCAAAGGCGACCCTTTTACTGCCAACATCTGTACGTACGATAATATGGCGAACATAGTTTAATTAAGCGCGCGCGTTGTAATTACACGGCCGGTGATTCGATCGCCGGTATAATTGCAACGATAATTCACCACTCTGATTGGTCCCACGAAATATGGTACTTTATTAATGGCCGCGTAGATGCATCCTCGCGACATTTATTACACGGCCTGCAATTACAGTCGGATGGATCTTGTTATGGATGTTCTTATAAATCGAATGACCGATCGCAACGAGCTGTGTGGTTCTTTCGAGCGCTCGAGTTTCGAAAATCTTGGGTCACTAGGACGGAGCGAAGGGTGCATTTATTCTTAGAGGCTCGATAAAAAGATAGGGCGACGGCCAACGACACCTTGGCTGGCTGACAAAAAGAGGCGTTGCACGAAATTCCTCGGATAATGTGGCTTTTCCGGCACACGCACACGCCCGCGCAAGCTGCAACCTCAATTCTCGGTTCCATCCGATCTATGCTACTTTACTACATTTTTCTAGCAATTAAATATTCCCATTGCGTTTAATTAATTAATGCTCACGTTACGTAATTAATTTGTCGGGCTATTGATAGACTAAGAATAGTAAAATTCAATTTGGAGTCGAATATTGTAGAGTAATTAACGTGTTCTAGATTTGTAAGTCCCATATAAACAGTTATTGGAATACTCAAACAAATTTAATGTTACAACAGTTTAAGCTATTAGCTATCAGCTATTAAAATACATGAAAACTCAATTTAATTATCGTTTCAAAATTTCGGCACTGTCGACTTCTATACATTGACGCGTGAGGACCACCGGGGCATAAAGCCACTGGTTATTGCGAATAAACCGATCTTAATGAATAAATCCGGGGAAAAGCTTCCTCTCGGAACGAAGGAAGCAGCAGCAATTACAGTCTGGCATCCTCCAGAGAAGCGAGCGAGCAGAGCCGGGCGAGTGCGCCACTCAAAAAGAAATTAATCGCTAAAGAGAGAGTTTGAGGAGTGGTTCCTACGCAGCGAGATGAGGGTGCACCCTCTTTAGACGATCTCTTTTTGTCAGTTTCCGGGCGGAGGAGAGGTCCATCGAAAGTCAGCGGGCAAACGGGAGCAGTGGCGCGCGGAGCAGCAGTAATATTCGACAAAAGAAATATTGTTATACTTAAATTTACTTCATTTAAAAGTGTGAGACGCTGAAGACTTGATTCACTCTCAAAGCGAATAATTATCATCGAATCGAACCATTCTTTAAAATATCAGTTTTACAAGAAAAAACATTGTTTAATCCTCAATTTTTCTGTATTTTTGTTAGTACTAGCATATTGTTATTATTAAAACCATTACTTTATGTCGACTTTGGTTTATTGATTCTTGAGAAATAAGAGTAGAGTCGAATCTCGTAAAGCGGAGGTTGAGAAATGGAAAAGAAGTGACACACAGGCAACTACTACTCCGAACCGTAAATCTACATGACGCGCCGAGGCGACGAGTAGAAAAGTCGATCTATTTGGCTGACTTTTAAGTGATTCTACAGCCGTAAAGTCGTTATAATGGTGAAGCGGCCTCGAGCGAGCGACGCGGCGGCGTGGCGGCAAAGCGCGACAATAACAACAACAATAACGAGACTCTTGCGGTCTTTCCGGCGGGAGATAGGCGTGCTCACTCGTTCGGCCAAGTGCCGTCCTGCTCCCGTCCCGAAATAAACGGCGACCGCATAGTCTGGCGTACGTACACGCGCTCTACGTATATCCAGCCCGCACGTCGTCCACCCAATTTACCTCCTCGCCACACCGCTCGCATCCTCCGCTCTTCCTTCGGCCCCTTCCACACCGCCAACACTTTCCACACTTACTCTCTTTACTCCAAATTACTTCCACGTGACTTGCGCTTCTGCCAGTTCGAACTCTTTGTACTTGGCCAAATGGAAGAGGTCTACCTTAATTAAATTAAATTACGCTGTGTTATTAATTTCGGATGAATTAATTTTAGAGAGAAAAGGAACCGTGTCCAGCTACGGCTTTTTACATTGAAGGATTAGCTTGTATTTGTATTGTCGTAACACATAAACTACTATTATTAATTTTGTATTAGTTCCTGTTCCATTCCTGTTCATTTTATTATTGTAAAATTCCACTGTAGTCGACTACTGCGGTACAAAGGTCAAATGTTACAGAATAATTTAGCGCCATTATTTCATCGGTAATTATCCCGATTATGTGATGTCCCGATGAGTTCCCGATGATGTTACTAAATTACAAAAAGCAGTATACCAGTTCTACTTTCCGCTGTCATTGATAAATGCAGTAAACGATGCAGCACATACTTTCCACTATTGGAATTTGTAGTAATAATTCGATTCACGGAACTTTCGACTCGCGGAAATGTCTGTAGTGTTTTCTTGTCGGGTACAATTTTCTACTGTAGCGCAGTAAAGCGCGGTATTCCTTGCATGCCTGGCGGCGAGTGCTCGAGTGATCGTCGACGACGCGACGGGTCAATCGGGTTCCCCCATTCCCGTCGGATTTGCAGGACGAAAAACAACAAAGGATCGGCTGCGAACGCGTTCGAAACCAGTCGGGGAATCGATGACGAGGTCACCGGCACCTTTGGTTAGGATTCCCTTAAATGGCCTCTGCTTGGCATCGCCTTTTAGAAACCGCTCGCTCGCTGGAACTCGTCTTGTCGCGGCGGCTGCCGCTCGGATGGTGCGCGCTGTCCTTTCGTCTTCTTATATTCGCCCGGCGCGCTTGAATTCTCTCTTCTCTCCCAGCACGAGTGCGACGCCTCGCTCGCCGCGCTCGCCTTAACCATCTTCATTTTTCCCCAGCCGGTTTTCCACTTGTAGATTCCGCGTCCGAGAGGCCCTTGCTTTTCCGGCTAGCTTCCGCCAGTGTTCTTCCGCCTTTTTCTCCACTTAGCCCCGACTTATCCTTTCATTACTTCTTATGGTCCGCTGTAATCCTGGTCCTCGTCGCCTCGGAACTCTCGAGCCGAGTGCGCTGTTTTTCTTGATTAACATTTCGGCGCGGATGTTTCTCTCTGGTTCGCTTGCAAGGAATAGAAAGAAGAATTGGATAGATTTATCTGTCTTTCTGAAATTGCCATCGACTTTCGCCGAACCTTTCTCCGACGATAGCGCGGCAGTCGCTTGGAATATCGGTGGAAATGTCGATCGACAAACAGCTCTCTCGCGAGGGCGGACCGCAATGATACGTCTATATCCCACCTTCTCCCTCCCTTTCACGTTGATTCACGCAACGGTTGCGTTTGCATTCCTCCTTTTTGGCTGCTGAAATCCGTTCTGATTTCACGGCGGATAAACTTCTGCGAAACTCGGACAGATATCTGCCATCTCGTGGAATGGCGCTGCTCCCGTTCGAGCTGGACTTAAAGAGGTCGAGCGCGCCTTCTGTGTTGGGGCCATTTTCAAAAGTCCCTTTTGTTTTATCAGTACATCTCGCTGCCTTTCGTATCGCGATCCTTTTCTAATCGTCGCGCGGAGAGAGAGAGGGAATCGCCGGGTGATCTCGGTGCAAGATATACCTGTCGTGTAGAGTTTCTCCCGGTGTGTATAGCGAATCGCAAAATCGTCCCGGCGTTATAATTCTTTTACGTAAACACGCGGAAACAGTCGGCAGCGGGCGATCGTGTGTGCAAACGGTTTTTGCGGTCGCCACTACGAAAGTGTCCTTTCCCCTTCCGGCTAGAGCGTGTATTGTCTGGAAGAATTTACTCTCCTCCGCCGGTTCATTGCCTCCTGCGGCATTCGTACCTGCCTGACACCTATATTTTCTCCCGCTACCAATGTCTTCTCTGCAATTGCAATTGCGCTGAAATTGTCTCAGGCAATAACATCGAGAATTTCTTAAATAATTGTCAATCCCTATTAGACTTATCTTTGTGCATTGCCCAAACACTGCGTCAGGGATTTCATATTAATTTGACTTTGGATTTCTGCGGAATAAAAAGTATACGTATTTTATTCGGAGCAATAATCATCACTACGTCGAAAATATTAACCATAATCCTTCAGACTTCTAGAACTAAAAATCTCCCTTTCCACACGCATCCGCAGTCCATTAACAATCCCAGACGTTCCTCAGATCCATCACGAAGATCGTTCAAGCGCTTCATTAGGAATTGTCAACGTCGAGCGTGCCCGTAACTCTGTCTTCGGGAAGCATGTCCGAAATCCGTTGGCCCTCTCCGGGATTTTACCTCGGGCAGGTCAGGTTTTACCCCGATAACGGCGTTGCGTGAGCTATTTTATAACGAGGCGAAGACACGCCGCACCGCTCCATCACCGTAGTCGAGCGTGTCTCTCCGGGCTTCAAAAACCCGGCACGTATTCGCATTCCTCGGCCAGTTCCCAATGGAAGTCGTCCGAGGTAGAGGAGGATCTTGCCGGGACGCGCGGGCATATCCGAGCGCCGAGAGCTGCAGCGAGCGCCAGAAGCGAGAGAGTCGGGGGATCCGAGGCGCAAAGATTGTAGCGTCGAAATTAACTCTCGGACCAGGTGGTCCGTAATGGCCCGGCGGAATTAGAGACGGACACGCCGGCCAGTGTTGGCACGTTATTATCGGGCGTCTCCATCGTCGTCGGCCACCAGGAACCCCCCGGTATACATAGCGTGTACTCACCCTCCTGCGGAATTGTTCTCGAGGGACGGACACGATTATTACTCAACTACCAGCAAACGATATCCTCCCTCTGCTTTTATGCTTGTGCTTGAATTAATTTTAGTAATTCCAGGTTTGTGCACTTTTGTTCATTTAGACCAGTAACCGGAGTCGGTCGATATACATGTGCGGGTATGTGCACAGTCTACGTGTACACTGTACACGCAACATCACTCGTCGGCGAGTAGTTCTCCCGATCGAGCTCGTTAGCCGCACGATAAAGTTGAGTTTTAATACTTCGTTTGCGCCATTATATGCCTGTGTACACAGGCGCTAGAGCGCGGAATGCAAAGGGAGAACAGATTGCTCGACATCGCAACATCAACCAGGAAACGCGGTGGAATTGCGGAAGGCGGCTTTCCAGTATAGCGGGCCAAAATCCTCGGTTTGCAAACTTGCATCGACTTAATCGATATTTAATGGGAAAATCGCACGGTCAACCGTATTACACAAATTGAATGAAATAAGCCTCGACCTGTAAATAATATGCAATCAAATGTGAAATAATTTTAAGATCTTCTTCTAAAATTTATCGAAATATTCTTTACTATATTCTCTTCTGCTCTCCTCTTCTTTATTATAAGTGAAAATCTAATCAATCTAATGTAATCGCAATCGGTCAGATTTCAGTTTAACTTTTAGAATCAAAATTTCGCCATTAACACTCAACGGAGATCTACGAATCAAGACGGCTCCCGAACGAGTTACATCTGCTCGCTCGCTTGGCAAAGTGCCACTGCAAGTGAAACAGTGCACGTGAGCGATCAAGTACGGCAAGTGCCTTAATACCATTCGTATTCCACCAGGAGTCTCGGGAGTTCCTTGAACAGCGTCGAGCCCACGAACAAGGCCCGATGAAACGGGATGCTTTTTTGCTCGCAAATTGAATGCCGCGCGGCAACGTGTTGGCCGATATTAGAGTCGGACGATTACAATGCCGAAAGAGCGTAGTGGCAGAGGCCGAGAGCGGGGTGGGGGTGGAGGGGGAAAAAAGTCGAGATCAAAGGGTCAGTGCCGCGTAGGAAAAGAATGGCCCACCGTATCCCGGAACATTAAGTGACAGTACGGGAAGGATTGCAAACACAGGAGGCGTGTCTCGAGGCATATCGAGAGAGCCGAGAAGGTCGGCTGCTTCCACCGCAGACACCCACGGCGATTAATCTCGCAGGAAAAGAAACCGACCGCTATATCTCGTATAATGGGATCGAACGCGTAATCGACTCGGTAGGCCAGAGAGTATTGTCGCTCGCCAGTGACATTTGGCGCGGGTGAGTCTGGCTGTTCGGCTTGGAAAATGTTATCTTACATCCACCATTTTTTGAATTTGAGGTATTTAATCCGCGATGATTCAATATAAAAGTTGATTGAGATATACATATTGAATTACAGAAATTTGACAAAACTGTTCAATTCCATACTCCAACAAAAGACACAATAAAGGAGAAACTAAAAGATTTACCGCCTCCGAGTGTGAAGCCGAGTTTATATTATCCAATCGAGCTGATCAACCCACCAGAATCGATTCCCAGCATTGCCAGACATGATTCATTAGATCCAGACGATCAATTACCAACCGAGCCGCTCGCCTCACACGCTCAACATTAACACTAATCCCAAACACCGTAAACGGCCCCCGAAAAAATGGCACAACACCGCGCTCGATACCCAACAAGATTTTCCCGGGACGCCTGAAAGCCCGGCACACGTGTAAACGGTTTCCGGCAAGCGTTTCTCCCGGCAGAAAGAGACGATGTCCGCGCGATAGAATAATTAAAGAGGTGCGGAGGCGTATCCAGTTAGCAGTGAAAAAGCTTTAAGCGCTCTCAGTAGGCAGTAGTCGGGCGAGCGTCGGGCGGCCGGTTGATCGTCGCGGCGCGGCGTCGTGGTCTTGGTGGCGTCGTCGTCGCCAGTAGGAAAGCCGTGTTAGCCGGGTGGGCTCGTTACGGCGGTACCAGCCGATTACACGTCGAGATAGGCGGCCGGAGCCGGTAGAAAGTATCGAAATCGCTAGAGGTGCGTTTCACGTGTGTACGGACGAGGCGATCGGGACACAACGGACCACCGATAGCGCCGCGCGCCCGCTATCCATTTAGATAAAGGTGCCCGGGCACACCGGCTTAGAAAGTGTCTACACGGCCGATCGCACATCGGCCATCGTAGGAGTGTCATCGAATTTGTACGTCCCGGCCCACGCGAATCAATTGTGATTTACGCTCGCGCGCCGCACTCTTATCTCCCGGCGGCCGATTCCACCCGATATCGCTCTGCCATCCTACTCCCCTCGATCGCACCGGCGATCCCGGCCTGCGTTCCGGATACCGATCCCGAAGCTACGTTTCACTGTTAACGCGTTCAGACAGGTTTATCTCGCTCTCTTCGATCTCGCTTTTTTCCTCTTCTCTCGCGCCCCTCGCTGGAATCCGCGAGATCGCCTGCCCCGGGAAACTGGATGTCCGAGAAAGCTCTCAGAGCCTGGTGGAAATCTTGGCGAATTGGACTCGCGGCATTTTGCCAGCCTCGGAGAGCACGTGTTATGGTTTGACATTTGTTTGAGATGGTATAGGTCGTAACAAGTGTGTCAATGGCTTATGAGAACCGGGTTTGTTTGCAAGTACAATGATTTGTGTTATGAAAAGTGAGGTCGAATTCCTAACGGGTTGGTTCTTTATGGTTTTGGTTTTGGTGTTGAATTTCGAGGAAAAGTAACCTGGTGTTTGTAGTCGGCAGGGGTTAATTTTGAACAAATTTATCTTCACACCACCTTCCAAAGGCGAAGTAAATAGGTTCGGGCACGCAGGTCGAGGGCTGGCACCTGTGAAGATTTTTCAATATTTACTGTCGGCATTAGAGAGGTATATCTATAGTCGACGCGTATTATACTGAGTTCATGTTTAGCCGGGATATTTGAGGTGGGGTTCTCGATGATCGCGTCAACATTTGCCGAGCGCAGCCTTCTCCGCAGGAATCCGTATCGAATGGAGGAAATCTGGAAACTGAGCGATTACCCTTTCACGTAATTGCGCCCTCGACGCCTTCAGCTTTGTGCACACGTACGTGGCTGATGGCGAAAGTGTAGTCGGCGGGAAGGCACCGCACAATGAAGCGAAATCTCGAGAAGTTCAACCGAAGTGAAACTTGAAAGGCGTCATTTAAATCACAGGAACTGACATCTTACAGGAGAATTAATAGTACTCATATTCAATACTAAATTCATTTCCGTGAAATATGTTGCAAATCGTATGCATACAACGGTTATGATAACGTTGTTTATGCAGTGGTTAATTGCTGTGCCGTTTTAATGCTACATTTATAATAAGCATAAATCGGTTCATCGCAATGCGTGGGCCGGAGGAACGCGGAGGCAAAAGGAAGCCGGCTTTTTAGTTGCTCCATCCGAATGTTACGGTCGATAATCGCCATGACGCGAGGAGCATCCTCGAGGATGGTGCTTACCTCCAAGTGCATGGTCGTAGAAGTTTCGACCCGCCCGCGAGGATTCGTTCGGCTCCCATAAACCAGCCACGCCAGTCAATAGAATCGCCCGATTTGTTTTTCTTTGGCCAGACTTGCAGGCGCGTCCGTATGTAACGTGCGAGACGTCCCGACTGTCGTCTTCCCTTTCCCCCTCAAGGGATCAATGCATATGTATAATCCGTCGCCCGATTCTTTATGGGGAAAATTCTAACGAGCACTCGGCTGCATCCGATCCAACTTCTCTTTTGATTTAACTCCAGACTTGTCTTTGACTTGTTTCACTCAGTTATATAATTTTCCCATCGACTTTTATTGCGCGTCATAAATCCAATAATTGTGAGTCCACGAAATATGAATATTTCTCAAGAAGAAAGTGAGGAAAGTTCGAATTTTATTAGAAGACAAATAAATTGACAAATTCTGGACTAGAAACGAATCTCGCGATAAAAAGTTTAATACCATAGGAAAGTCAAATGACTCATAAAATTTTCATGAGATGTACATGAAAAGTGGGAGGATCTTAACAACATGTCACGTACCTCGCGACTCTTGGCTCAGCCCCGAACATTCGGAAGTAACTCTTACCATTCCGGGAAGACGGTATATCCGACTCGTGAGCGAAATAAAACGTCCTCTCGAGCCGCGATCCTCCACGATGCACTCTCCAAGAGTTTTTCTAGGATCCGTGCCAAGGAGAGCTTCAAGTTTGAAACCTCGTTCGGGAGCAAAGGTGGATTCGTTAATTCTCGAGAGTACTCGGACTCGGTAATTCTGTAAGTACGAGAGAGCGCCGGTGTGTTGCGCGGCGACAAAGTATAGAGGCGCCTTCCTTTCAGGAAGTTAGTTGGAGTGTAAAGTAATACGTACTTCCCCATAATACCCTGTCTTTAACTCTCGCGAGAGTTATAATCTACTAAAAGCTCGTAAGAATTTCTAACGAGCGCTATTAACTAAAATCGAAGATTAAGCTATCATTTTCAACATATCATTTTCCTGGCTAAACCCTTGACCTTTAACCTACTCGGCGCCGTGTGGGAGTTACGTTTCATAGGGTTTGCCTAAGTAAGCAGTATAATTTCTATCACTCCCTTTAGACTTAGACAGAATATTTCTTCTTCATCATTCGTGTCCCAACAAGACATAAATGGAGTGAAACTGTTGAAAAGCTCTATCGAAACTCATACATTTATACTTATGTAAAAACACACGCACAACTCTCTCTCTCTTTCATTCTGATCCAAAAACGTTTCTCAGGTATCTAAAAGTACAGAAAATCTGAAACTTCTTTTTCAATTTCACAACCTTCCAAAAACTTGAACGGTAAACGATGAAATACTTCGAGACTCAAGTTTCCCATGTTGTCTGACGTGAGTTACGTAGTTCGACAGCAATGTGGTGCAGCTTAGAATCCCCGAGCCCGCGCGCTCCAAGGATCGAGCACATGCTCGCCGGGCGTACGAGTGTAAGTGCACAGGTATTGGAGAAAAATGGTCGTTAGTAGAATCGAGGGCCCGAGTTCCGTGTTGCGGGGCCGAGTAACATGAGCAGTGCATTATCGGGATAGCGCGAGGAAAGCACAGCAGCGGGCAGGTACCGAGTTCCTGGAGCGATATCGGGGATCCTCGCGTCAGCGGGAGCGCACGGGAGGCGAGTAGAAAGCGAGAAAGGCCCGCGCGCGCTCGGTCAGATGATTCCAGGATAGAGAACTACGGTGCTTTCAGGTGTCCGGCGCTCGAGAGCGCACCGGCTTCTTTCCTTAACACTTAACTCCACGTTCCCCGAGTGCTTGCTGCACCTACTCGCCGCCGCCGCGGCGATCCCGGAGGCCCCGGCAACTTAAGTGGCACGTTCCACGATGCGCGAAACCCGCCGATAATCGATCGTCATTAAAGCTGCTCCCCCCCGTGGTCATCGGAAAATTAGGTGTCGGGGGGCCAGGGAGTATGTACCGTTGCGCAACATTCCCAGGGCGCAGGGAAAAAGTCTCTCTACCGCGAACTTGTGTGTCTTAGCCCCGGACCATTGCGAAATCGGCGAGCTTGCATAACTACATACCATCATCTTTCAGGGCACATAACTCTGCGGGTTTTTTGCGGTCGGCGGCGCGGCTTTCTTGAATTATCACCCGCGGCCCACTAAAAGTCCTTTGGGGATTGAGATATACGTCGCTTTTATTGCGACCAGAGCCAAGTGCTTCTTTCCATGTGAAATCCGTTATGTTATACCGGTGAGTGCAGACTCTATTTTTACGCTTATCATTATTCATGCCGACTGAATAATATTTAATGCGTCGCGCGTAGGGATTTACTCCTTGCCAAGGTTCCCTTTAGAAAACGGTTACATGCCATAAGAGGATCATTCGTTTCTTTCAGTCCCTCGATGAATACCAGAAATTTAGGCTACTCAAATCGAACGCTCCCGATCCTCTGTCAATCACCAGTCATGCGCTTAGAGTGAAATTTAAAGCTATCAAGAGGAGTGGAAGTGCGAACGCACTCGAGCGAAGTCCCTTTCGGGTGAAAGGGACTCTGGGAGCAGGCGCTCGGGATTGCGTAAGGAAAGCGAGGATTAAAGAGGGTTAATCAGCTGTAAAGACAGATCGGCGTGGCAGGGAGATCCTGACGAATGAATACGATTTCGCGAGAGCCTCTCACAAGGGCTCACCAAATTTGGAGGATCCCTGCGTGTCCCCCCGAAGGACCATCCGGCAGGAAGGGCGTACCAGGGTGGGAGAGGCACGCTCCCTTCGACCTTCGCTTATTTCTTATCTTTACACGGCTCACGTCCACGTGGAAGCGTCCCCGTGGGTGTTGGATAAATTGGCCGGCCGGGACGGCGCATTGTCTCGCGCAGATTGAGTGCTTAATCACGCCGGCGAGAGCGCGATTCCTCCGGAAGAATCGAGCATGGTAGGTGTATGGTAGGTCCTACGACCACCAGCGTCCTCCGGCCACGGCCGCAGGCTCTATGGGTGTATCCACCTGAAACCCGCTAACACCGTGTTGTGTCTGCTGGCTCGAATGTAGACCTGAGAACTCACTCCGGGGGGATCGAAGGTAGCGCGTGTATAACACCGGCGTACACCATTCGATTCTGAGACGATGGATCTGTTGTTGGAAGCGGGTCTTACTCAATCACCAGATTAATATTGGACTCACGAGATATTAGAGATGTTTACGAATTTTGCTATGGCAATTGGAAACTTTGGGTTGGTTATGATGCTTTGAATTTCTTTACACTCATTCGATATTTTTATATATTTAATTACATGCCACTTCTTGACGAATCAATAGAGAATTACCTATTGACCGAAAAACAATATTAAAAGTAGGAAATATGCGATTCAAAGATTTTGTATCAAGATAGGAATTCCACAGTGTACACCAGCAGATTAGTATTCATCTCACATGTAATAACAATGAGTTAGAATAACTTCGGTGAAGAATAGGTTCGAATCGTGGATTAATTGTCGAGGCGTTTGACCGACCACCGAGATTCCCTTCATTCATTCGGGATCAAAGACACGCGTGGCTTTCTCCCTTTCTCTCCGTCTCTGTTCTCGTGGCGGAGAGAATTCGTCGGTGAAGAGGATTTATTCTTCGGAGCGCGGGGCATCGAGAGGTTCATCCTCTCCTGGAAAATAATAGCCGAGGAGGAGAACCGGTGTTCCATGGTGTACCGGCACCCTGTCCCTCGTCGATCTTCCTAGCCATACGTGTCATCGGCGAAATAGCCTGCCTCTTCATACGTCCGGGCTAACTAACAGCCTGAAATATCATTTCGGTTTGTTGTCGCTCCGGCCTGAATGCCTGTCAATCAGACTGCTTGTGTTATGGCTCTACAACAAGTTGGAAATGAATTTGTGATTGGTTCGTTACTAGATCTTATCGGCTGCGATAGGCTCGCTTTCAAATCATGCATTAATTCCTTCGGTATTAGCAACATTGTGCTTAAGAGAATACTGGAAGATGTTTAATCAAGATTTCTATTCGATTGAAATGTAATATTCCGAATTTCCTCAAATAACTGATCCACTATGGGATTACTACTGTCAATGCGAGTTAAATGATTTCTAGGATTTCTATGCGCTCGGTTCGTCAACTGGTTCTCACTAGATTCGTCTCAGTTTCCAGAGCAGCTCAATTAACAAATCACCATAAATCCAATTAGAGTTTGGCTCTGTGGCGCACTTCCTTGTATCTTGTTAGATACGATGTGTCTCGGAGATGTTAGATGTCCTATCGTTTCATCAGCAGTTGGTCATTCCGTATGCACGTCATATCTACAACGGACCTCCCATCTATTCTCCGTCTTTATGGGGTTTGTGTGACTTTAGCCAGTCGGCTACACCCTTCTGACATAATGTCGCCCTGATGGCCAGCCCTGATGCATGCTAATGACCAGCATACCTCGAAGAAAGCCGGAATACCAATGCTGTTGGGCCAGGACCTTTGTTGCAAGGGCGAAACAAGCCGCTTATTAGTCGAGGGTGCGCGACAGGTGAGAAGCAGAATCGAGTGGAAATTCCGCAGGGAATTGTGCGCGGTTGACGGTGAAAAGGTGGAATTCGGCCGGGAATGCCAGCGGAAATTGGCGAGGAGCGTCACTTTATCGCGTGTGGTCCAGCTGTCGCCTGGGTAAACAGCATCCAGCTCTCGCTTATTCCTTGGTCGGCTATGCTAGGAGCGAGGCGAAGGGCTCCCGGGAGGGCGCGTAGACGAGAAAAAATAAACAGAGGTCCCGGGGCCCTCGAGGTACGTTCAAATAATCCCTGTTTATTTTCTCACCTCCTCTCGCGGCGAATCATCGGCATACACAGAAACCGGCTGCCACTCGACGAACAATTTCATCCCACCGTCGCGCCCTACCACTCCAGCTCTCCGGCGACTTGTACTTTTTATTGAAGCCCGGGCCACTCGCTTCCCAAAGCAAATGCATGGCCGATTGGGATGTCGGCGCACTTTGACTTCGATGAAGCATTCGGCGCGATGAATCGATCGACAGGAGTCTCACGGTGTTACCTTTGCTGATTGCTAGTAGCTTTGCTCCGAAAGTTTCGTTGCTTGAGTCAACAGCGTTCGCGGCTCTGGTCTAGGAGGAATAACTTTTAACTGTGTATGCTTTTCGGAGGAATTTGGGACTGGAGGGTATGAGATGGATCAATAATTGAGAGTGCGCAACAGTAACTATCTAAACACGACTAATGACTTCAGTGTTATTGTAACTCGACCTGATTATCCTTTTCGAAAGTGTAACCAACATCTACACCCTATTCGACGAAATGGTATAATTAAGATTATTTTCTAAATAATCTAAGCATTAAGATTATTCTTCTTTTTTAAGCATTAAGAAAAGGCGATAGAAACGAATGTCTTTTCCTTAAGATTTAATATTGACTTTACTAAGAGTAATCTAAATCTTCGGGATCCATGCGCAGAGGCGAATCTCATTATTCCTTATCTCGAATCTACGTTGCTTCAACTTACTCGCGCTGCGGTATTTTAAATACTTACTAGCAGTCAACCGGCAAGCCTACCGAATACCTCTTACTGGGATTTTCTCCAGCGGTTCGATTTCTATAAATTCCAGGCGCCCTCGGCGAATGCCGAGCGCTAATGCGGCTTAATCGAGCGCCCGGACGATTAGCGCGTTAATCACGCGCGAAAAAGGAAAAGCGGCGGGACTTGCGCGCGCGCGTGGTAGTGGCGTGTACGTGTTGGCATCGCTAGATAGTGGTTTTGCCAGGGGATTAACGAGCTCGAAGGTTACGAGTCAATTCGTCCTGGATGGCGCGCTCGCAGCGGGCAGCGAGCCTCCAATCGCGTGAGTAATCTTGATCGCAGCTTCCTCCGCGCTCTCGCTGGATTCGAATTAATTCCTTGGATTATGCTCGTTAAAGCCCGGCTCGAATCCCGAGCCTTCCAGTCCGCTGCCTTCATTATTTCCCAGGCTTATCCACTTTGGTAGAATATCGACTGTCCGATTCGACTTGATCCGTGTATTCCTGCAATTAGTTAGCTTTTGCCATTTCTATTAGTAAACTTGTGTATGGATAGCACGTCGTTACGAAGCTCCAGCATAGAATAGAATGCGTTAATTGCAATAAATAGCTGACTATGTTAAGTAAAATATTGTATAATTATTATATTAAATAGATCTGATTAGAATTGGTCAAATCTAGTCCTAGTGCCAGAATCTAATTTAATATCTAAAACAGCGCTGGCGCTTGAAATTAATAATTAGTCGGAATAAATGCTAAAACCCCGCGGTAAAATCTCCTCTATGATTAATAACATAATCCAAATACTCGCCGGGCATCAAAGGCGAGCGAGCAAGCAGGCACGTTTAACCGGCAGTGCAAATTTTCCACTTTCCCCGGGAGCCCCATAAGTATTTTCCCTTTAATCTCATGGAAACCCGTCGGAAATCGTGGTCCCGGAAGCGCGCACTCCCGAGGGCGAAGCGCGCCGCTTCCGGGGAAATGGGAGCCGCGCACGGGAAAATGCGGTTGAACCTGGGGATGAGGAGGGCGAGGAGGCTGTGGGCGCAGTAAGCATGGGGGAGGAAGCACGTGTAAATAGAACGCGCGTGAAACGAGATGAAGTGGAATCGTCGGGATGACTCTTATGGTGTAGGCGTTGTCGGCGCGAATTCTACACGGACCACCCGCGCTCACGGGGAACGAGCGACGCTCTCTCCGCCTGGACGAGCAATCCTGGAAATGGCCTTTCCTCGTTTTTCAATGCCTCCGCGCCACCGGGGAATCTTTATGGGAAACAAGGTGTTTGCCTGGCCAGTTGTATGGGAGGAATTGCCTCCCCTCGTCAAATCTCGTGCCGGACACAGATATTAAACAGGGGAGTTAGTTCCTTTATTTTATGCGAAGCGCATTTGAATAAATTCCTCGAGGAGTACTCGGAGCAGGATAATTCCAATAATTTCCCCTCAAAAATCATTACTTCACTTTTACACTTGGAATATTCGAACATCTGACGGAGAGAGAATGTATTCTCACCGTTCGATCACTGAGACAATCACAAATCTCTGCACTCTGGCGCCGTCTTTATTCCTTAATCGCTGGCGCGTCCTATCAGTCCTCCCAACCAAGTATCGCATTCCGTTCAAGGAACTTGCTCATGAGCTACTCGACGTCACTCGAAGATGATTTATCGAGGAGCGAGTTCGAGGCTCGTTCCAGCAGTAATCTAGCAATCTATAAGAAGCGTGAGCGAGAGGGAGAGCAAGGTACGAAGGGTACACACTGTACCCTTGGTATTGCTGCGAGTATCGATGGGAGGTCTTCTACTTGCCGCTCAACGAAATATCTACAAGATAGGTGGAGGTCGCTTTTCTTCCTGGCACTCGATGCTAATAAGTGAGATCTCCATGACAAATGCTCGTCCTGCGCCCGTCACCGTGCGCGATCATGGTGGTCTCCTGCGATCCAACTTTCGACAACAAGCTTCTCCCCTTTCTCTGGATCCTTACGGCTCTCCCTTTCTCTTAATACCTCTCCCTCTCTCTCTGTCTGTCCGTTTGAATTATCTTCGTATGTATGAAACGTATTAAGGACGAATCCCATGTCCCGCATGCATAACGCAAGGTTAACGTGATCTGGAAAACAGATGGCGTATCAAGGCGACGGATCCTTGCTCCTTTTTCACGGCAAGTCCTTGCACGAATCTCCACTGGACAGCGTCATTCTCACGTACACCCCGTGCATATAATTACAGCTGGGTCTCGGACTCTTCTCAGTGTACTTCTATCGTATTAACGAGCTGTGAGTGCCGTATACGAGCACTCCAAAGTGGCAATTAATGATTCTGTCGAACGGCGAGCGACAGTGACTCGAATAATTACGGCTTAACACGTGGTAATGGAGAGTCGATTAGGCGCCGGAATGTAAAATCATTTCCTTTTATTAACCCCGCGCATTTGAGCCAACTTGTTTTGCTCCAACGTATAAGAGAATGAGCATAAAATTATCGATAATTAACGAGCAATGAAACTAGTCAACATTGCGATAAAGATCGCCAATTTCCGCGTGAATCCAGCCACCTTCCGAATGAAGTCCCGCGCTCGGAGGCGCAATGTGTGAATTAGTAATTAGTGGTAATTGGCGGGTTTTAGTGGAGGGGAGGAAGCAACGGGAAGAGGCTCGTCCGACAATGGGATAATTTGCCTGTACAGTCATCGTAGAGATGCTCTCTCGAAGGACAAGCCCGGACAAATTGTCCGGGTCGGCGCGGGCGCGCGCACTCGAGCTTTGTTGGCACAGTCGGCGGGGGCCGGGCTGAGAAGGGCGGTCCGAGGGATTAAATAAACATAGCAGCGGATAAATAAATAGCCGGGGTAGGCGAGGCCGCTAGTTCTATAAAGGGATCGGGAGGCCAGAGGTTCATTGAATCGCCCGGGGACACAGGTGTCTCTCGGAGGGGCTTTGCGCCGGGCGTTCGATCGCGCACCCATTCAAATCCCCGGTTGCATCTGCACGGCCCGTCCGGAGAGAAAAAGATCTCTCTTCCGGTGAGATCGAACCTCTCGGATCCTGCAGGACCTCTCGAGGCCGGCTGTATTTCACATTCATAGGAAAGAGAGAGAGAGGGGGAGCGTCGCCCGCTGGTAGAAAGTGTCCTGCACGCGGAGTCCCCGGGTGTTAAGGGAATTCCAGCAGGAGCGAGAGAGAGAGAGGATGAGAGGGAAGAGGACCAGGAATTGAGTCGGAATGGGCCTCCTCGAGGTGCGAAGGTACCCCGCCAGCCACTCATTGTCCCCAGCCGGTGCACCCTCTGGAAAAGCAGCCACCCATGCCGACATACACTCTCTCCCCCACACTGCCTCCTCCTCCGCCTCCTCCCTTTATTTCTCACTCTTTTCACCCTGGCTCTACGTGACCAGGGAAAGAAAAAAAAAACGACGCTGCCTCGGCCTCATTGGCGCGTTTAATTGGCCAAATATTTACCGAGCGCCTTCCGGATTCATGCTGCGGGCGCATTGTATCGAAAAGTGTATGGTGGAAAAGTGGTGGTGGTGCTCGCTGGCCACTAATACGCCGTCGCTCTCTGTAGGTGTACAAACAACTTTCCGGATCCACGCCGGTGTTGCTCTCGGGCCCGCGGAGTCAAGGGCGACTTTTCCTCCGGCTCTTTTTCGACCTCGGCCAATTGTTTAGCCTGGCTCCCTTTTCCTAGGGCAACGGCAGCAGGGGGGAGGCTTGTGTACGGGGCCACACAGCGCCCGGAGAAAATCCGTGTCACTGTTTGCGGAGATGGAAGGTCCTCCAGTGGAAATTCGTTGCTCCAGTGGAAATAAACAGCCCGCGCGAGAGCCCGCGCTGGGAAGAATACTTGGAGGAGCAGCGATATTCAGCCTCTCTCTCTCTTATGAGGCCTACGATACTCTAGGAAAATAAACCGGCCGAAGGGGAATAGGTCGCTCGAACGGCTTGTTTGGAGAATCTTGCTGGCAGGCTTCTGCCTCGCCCGTCCAACGAGGGAACCTCTGTCACGACAGTTCCCAGTGGCTCTGTGTAATTGTGATGTTACCAAGAGCGCGCTCTAATTGAAACGCAAGCTGCGGCATTCCCGGAGGAGACGAGACGCGGGGAGGAGCGCGTTCTTAAGCCGGCGCGCACTCCTCCGAGACAAAAAGGTGAATTACACGTGCGAGTTGTTTCTGCCGGCGAGGTGGTAAGTGGGCGGTCGACATTTCAACCGCAAGTGGCACGCGGTTACGAGCATTTGCCAGCCGGGCAGCCCGGGACTGAATTACACGCGTCGACAGGGAGACGTCGGGCTAGATTAGATAGGACGGTGGGAGCTCGTAAAATTGGGAGCAAGATTGGGAAGAAGTCTGCGAGACGTATGGGAGTGACGGCCGGGCTGGATGATAGGCCTGTAATAAAGTTTGAGCGGCCGATTGCAGCCCTTGCGCCAGCCAATAGATTCCAGCCGCTCTATGTAGATCAACATGCAGCCCCGGGGCTTCCAACTCTCACGAAACAAGTGGAATCAGACTGGAATCCTCTTGTTCCTAGGATTCCTAGGTCTTCTGTTTCCCGTTCTCTTGCTCCCGCGGAGTTGCTCGTAAAGTGCAGTATTTAAACAGTGATGAAAGTGACACTGATACACATTTCACTCGCGAGGTTCAAGTACTCCGAAAAGCGGCTGGTAAACATACTGGGAGAGATAACACATCTTTCGTCATGTCCGAGTGGCCTGATTTCAAAGGGCGAGTGAATGTCTTTGACGACTTGGAAGTATGTAAGCAAGTTGAATCTTGACAGAAGAAGAGATAAAGAGAGAGAAGACGAGGGAAGGGAAAAGTAGCGAACGGTCGTGGGAAAAGATGCCGAAGGACGATCCCGGGGTGGTTTGACGATCCATAGGGAGTCCCTGGAGATTCCAGCACGCATCGGGCGTGCCCGTCCCGCCGTCCTGCCGAAGCTGCGCTTGGCATCGGTGTCGATAAATTCGAATTAATTAGCGAAAATAAAGGAGCCCATCGCCGGGATACTCGTCCGCGTGAAGCGAATGCGATGGCGAATGCTAATGAAAGCGGGTAGATAGCGTGTGGAAGGAGCCAGGGGACTTTTCAAGCGTTTCTTTTCAACGCACGATGCCGAGAAGTGTTCTCGTTTCTTTCCTCTCTGGCGAGCCCGGCCAGCGCCGGGACGACGACGCCTAATTTAAATGGACGAAAGCCGCTCGATCTTATTTCCCTCGATTAATGTTATTGCACGGGCTCGCCCGTCTGGCTTGTGTCAATTAGCGTAAACCACCGGATTCGATCGCGGGCATTTCTCTTATCGGCCGAATTCACGTAATTCCCGTCGCCGATATTAACAGGGCTGACGTTTACGAGCTCTCCGCTCTGATTGCGCCTGCATTCTGACTTTGTGTCGTCGATGATCCTCCGGCTAAGTTACGGCGACACCTATGGCTCCCAGTGCCACCGGCACTCGGACCTCGGAACTTTAAGTTTATGGGGCGAATTTTATTAGGAACGCGGTTCCATTGCTGCTTTTTTCTCCCTTTGGTTTTCGTGAGCTTCTTTATGGGTTCCTGGCAACTTGGCCGAAGCTAGATGCCAGTGTCCCGGTTTTGGATCCGTTATAATGGTGGTCTCGTTTTTGTTTATTGGTCGATTCCTTTTTTTTTTATTAAGATCCAGCACTACTGTATATGTAATTGGTGTTAGGTGTTTGTGGAGTCGATAATATTGGTTGCGCAACGTTGGAAAAATTATTTCCGTTGAATCAAGTTCCACTGGACTGAATTTCCCTGTGGGAAAAAGTGGCTGGTTCTCTTCAGAACGCCGTCGAGTGTCACACACGCGCAAAAACGATATCGCACTTGCCAGTGGCAATTAAAGAGATCGTTAGCTGGAACACTTGGTTTTTATATTTGTAAATATAGCCTGCGCAGCTATGATATCATAGCAGCTGGCGCGCTCGGTATTTAGTTAGCGCAGGGGATAAATGGAATTGCAGATCGTATCAGTAGGTGAAACACAACCGGTGTTTATTTTCGCCCGGTTGCAATAATCGTGCGATTTCTATGCCTTGGAATCGACATATCGCGAGAGCGTAGCAGGTAGACCGTCGCCACTGGCGGATTTACCTTTCATTTTCCATTAACGGCGCCGTACGAACGTTAATTATCGGCGAATCGTTCGGTGGTGGCGGCGCTTTCGCGCAGCTCCCTTGTATTTTCAGATGCGAAATAAGAAAAGAAGAAATACCGAGCGGACGCGCTGAATACATATTTTAATTTCATTCGTATGAGCCAGTGGTATCGGGTTCCGAGAACGGAAGCGCGTACAACTTTTAAATAACGTGTATCGATGCGCGAGGGATAATTGAACCCCGAATTATCGGCCAATCTTTTCTCCCCTTCTTCTTCCTTTTCTCGCCAGAGATTTAAAAGCCTCGCCCGAGGCCGGAAGAATGACCGACAGCGAGTTGTAGGGATAGAATCCTGTCTGCGTAACATAATTCGGGAGGATGGTTAATCTCACAAGTAAATAAAATAATAACAGTTATTTGCAGAAATTAACAGGTACAGAAATTAAAGAGTTTTCGTAGCGGTTTCATTCAAAGTCTAAAGTAATCAGTGAAACATCTAAAATTAAAGCGATTAAATACGTAACATCCTGGTGTTTTAAATGCAATGAAATTTGCACCATGTTAGTGGAAAAAGTGTCAGGAGGGGTTTGCAGGTGATTTGCAATCACGCGAGCCCACGGCGCTTCCACTTTTCACAGCCCTTCCAACGTGATCAAGGGTGGCGTAAGCGGACGGCCGAAAAAAAGGAGTCATCGAGAAAGCAATCAGCAGGCGAAATGATGGGCTATTAATCACTCGTGTGCTTGACGAGGGGACGGCTGATGCTGACACTTAACACCGAAGGACCTCGCTTCGTCCGCGATGCTCGCAGACACGAGAATAATTCGGTGATGTTGCGCCGTGCGCACACATGTGTCTCGCAGTGCATACATCTTTTGCCTCCTTCAAAAATCTGTCCCTTTTAATGATCGGTATATAATTATTGAATATCTTATTCGTTAAAAAGTATTCAGAAAGTCATTTTGAAATTGTAACACACACGTGAAAGGGGTCAATTAGTATTAACACATTTTTAAAACAAATATTTGGTTCAGAAATTATTAGGTATATTTTTCGCTTGGAATTATATATTATCGGAATTAAAGTCTGTTCTATTTCAACATGAAAATCTTCAACAAACACGCAAGAATGGTAGACACGCACTCTCAAAACCGTCTGATTAATGATTTAACGAATTGGTGAAATAGTAAAAGGAGTATCTAAACCTAGTGGAAAGGGGCTGGCACACACATCATTGCTACAGTTAACCAGTTACACACTAGGCGACGTCGGCGACTGGCGGTCATAAATTGTGCAGGATTAGCGGGGGCCCCGTACACACTGGGCGCAATAATACAAATAAAGTTTCGAGCACAGCAGGCTTCCCGGGAAGCAGTGCCGCGCAAGGTGACTAACAAAGTTCCCTGACACTGAACAGAACCCTCCGCTTTCCTCAAATCAAGCGGCGAGCGTGAACACGCCTTATTTGCTTTCACGCAGCGAGATTTCTCCGAAGGGAGGAAGATCGCTCGCTTTGAAAGACGGCAGCAGGTACACCGAATTTAAAGGCTCGCGCGCTCCGGCGGACGTCGCCTGCTCGCCTTGATCGTAAAGATCGTGGACCTCGACGCTGCCACCATGTTTCAGCCTCGCTCGCTCCAACATGACTGATGATCCTTCCGCACGACTAATAGTTGGATTAAATTCGTACGCCTGCCACCTGCGCGCTCTGCTAAAAGTCCTCGGACTAATCGTTTTCTTTTGCACTTTACCGTCGACAACGAATTCGTTGACTTCTTTTGGTAAAGGATTTCAAGTCGCTAATCGGATGGGTTTTGACTCGATCGATGGGACACTCTCAAAGAATTTGCATCGCTCGATTTATCAATTTTTATAGTGACAGATGATTTTAATCGATGGTTTGTAGTTTTGATGGAAAGCAGCGTGACAAGTTTTCGACGCACTATCGATATTTGACCAATTTCGATTAACATTACTTGCTAGCAGGATTATTGGTTAGTGGTTTGGCTCTGGATTCAAAGTAATCATATGAAAATTCCAGCGAAATGATACTGTAAGACGCGCGGCACACGAGCGTCTCCGGCGCCGACGCATAATCATCGCTCCCAATATCAGCAGATACGTATGCAGCCGAGGCAAATACTACTTTTTATCGCCTCATTACCCCAGTATCAAGGCTCATAACACGGGCACACGAGGCGCATAATCATCGGCTATTAACACATGCCGACGTCGGGCGTCGCATTAACGTTAAGTACATGCTCCGTGGAGAAGGACGTGGCACACGTCCATTAGTAGAGTAAAAGGGTTGACTAACCGGGTCGTCCTGTTGCGTTTTTGTTACTCTGTCGCGCGTCCGCGTTTCGAGACCACCGCGCGCCGATAAGGGAAGACCGAGAGGAGAGGAGTTGTAGAGCATGCGAAGACAGAAAGAAGGATAGTCCAGTTAGCAGTGAGAACTCGTCCCTCTAGACAGGGCGGTAACGAGTGGTTAGTTTGTTAGTTTTAATTCGCACAGCTCCTAACAACTCTTCTACTAAACTCTAACAACCGTAACCATAGATCCATAGTGAGAAGCATTTGCTAGTCGATAAGGAGAACTTATTCCTCGAGGGACCTGCAGGAATAGGGCTGTAAACGTCCTTCCCTCCAAGTGGGCGGATAACCCACCTCTAAAGGAAAAACTGGGATCTACATATTCCAGGTAGAGCACGTCTGCTACTCCTGACAAGTGCACTGCCATTCCCGTATATCAACAGGTTCAGGAACCGGCTAGTCCCAGCTGCACTCCCTTTTTATTGCACCGAATTCAAATCGCCCGATTTTCATAGGGTTAAAGCCATAACGTGGCCGATCGGTTTTCCAACTATGCCGCCGCTGGTATAATAGGCACATTTCTATGGATTTTCGTTGGAAGAATGTTAGGACGTGGTTCCTTGGAGGCTTGAATTTCCCGGAGAACATTCGACCGTCGGCCAGAGACGTCACGGCCACGCTCCTACCCCCAGGGCTTGAGCTAGATTAGCGCTCCTGGCGCGGCGCAGCCCGATTCCTATTCGCCTTCGAGCACTGCCCTTTCTTTGTGTCGGACACGTGTGCACACACTGTGCACGCTTCGCGGACCCCTCGCGCCAGTTTTGCTCTCTCGGTGCGTGCGCGCACTCTTCTGCCCCGCTTCCGCCCCTCCGGCTTAATCCTCTGTTTATACTCGCCGGGCCGCCGATCATAATCACTCGGCCCCGGCGAGCGGCGCGATCGGGCTCGATTTGCAAATTGGATTTCTCCGCCGAGGGCGAAAAATCGCCTCTGAGCGCGACAAGCGACCCCCTTTTAATCTTGCCGGCGAATTTTTTGATTCCCGGCGCAGTGCTCGCGTTTAATGCCCTCTTTGATTTTCCTTTCAATTTTCCCCGACCTGTCAATCTGCCATTTAATTAGTCTTCGACTGTGTTGGAAATTCACTGAGTCTCTTTCACACGTTAACTGTCGTGTCTGTGGAATTCGCATGACACGCACACGTCCTTCCACAAGCGTAGTTAGGTTTTAATATTTCTAACACATATATTGTATAGTGAAAAATGTTAAGTATCCTCTGATTTCGCAGTCAAAATATTAAATAAACGTTTCGGTGACCATTGCGTCTATATTTGCAACAACACACTGAACTTGATTACAAATAATCGATTACTCCAGAATAACCAATGATTCGGCAGTATTGCAAGGTACACCGTAATACAATGCTATTGTAGCAATAGCGATGGAGCATTAGATTATACAGCTGTGGAGTAGGGACGCCGGCACCCTAAACACAGGATCATAAAGGGCTGCTCGGCACAGCGAATAATTTGAATTACAGACTGCGTAAACTTCGACCTATGGTCCGATGCTCTGACTGGTAGCGGCGGTATTACAGGGACCAGCGACCGATCAGCATTGCGACAACAGCGGACAATAACAATTTAACGCATGCCCACGAAAGCGATCACACAATGCGCCGTGTGTCAGACACGTTTCGCTCCTTCTGCACTGTGCACCCGGCAATAAACAGTTATGATATGCTGTCTGCCCGCGAGACAAACGAGTCCCTTCGAATCGCTCGTATTTTAATGGGTTGTCGCATATTTTCGCCTTGGCGACGGCGACGACGCTCTCCGCTAACAAGCAGAGGATTCAACGTCTTCTTAAGGGCTACTCCTTGTTATAAGTCGGCATACTTTACTATAACTAGATAAATATCTGGAGATGATTTTGTTTGTAATTGAATATTATAGAAAATGGAACGATATCAATGTTATTGTAATTATGAATACGTCATAAGTGAGTTCAAATATAGATGAAAAGCAACTTTGCCAAATAAGGAGTCTGCAATCATCCGCAAGTTAGTCGAATTACTTCAATAATACAAAAGTAAATGATGTTGACTTTACGTTGTTTTACACCAATGGCAAGTATTTCGGTAAATCAGTCCTAAAATATAGTTCCATGCTTTTATCCTAATACTTTGCTGAATCTCCTAATCCGCTGAATTTCCCAATAGAGCAGGGAGGGTTGAAGAATGTCTTCAGCAGAAGTCTCGGAATTGATACGCGTGCGCAATCCACTTATCCAAGAGGGAGAGAGAAAAAGGTGCACTGACGACGAGTGCACGATGGACTGCACCGTGTGGGTGTTGGCTGGAAGAGATGCATCGCATCGTCCTGCCAGGAGTTACGATCCCTCTTTCTCGGTCTGCCAAGATGAGATGGGCCACACGTGGGCTGTTACTGCTAGTCCGCTATAGTGGCGCACACATCCATACGCGCATCCGGCTCTCACTCTCTCACTCTCTCTCTCTCCCTCGTTCCCCCGTGGCTCCATGCTCGCACACGTAAAACAGAAGTCGTACATAATAATGTCCTGAACGCGGCCGCGCACTCGCCGTGTCAGATCGCAAATTTCGTTTATGCCCCCTCGTAAAGCCGGCGATTTCTTTCCTGGGTAATACAGGTCGCATACTTTCGCGTCGACGCGCACCGCGTCTCGTCCTCTTCCACTGCGGACCATTTTCCCACGACGTTTCTATTAAGTCGTTCGGGCCGCGGGCTCCCGAAATATTTTCGGCACTAGGAAATAGCGCGGTTCGAATTCTGATGTATCCGTAATATCTGACAAAATCGCACGAATTCTTAGTCTATCTATAAATATTCTAAATTCGTATCGAAAGTTTAATCATCATATATTGTTTATTGACAAGTGAATCAATCGATACTTACCAGTATCATCATAGAACAAATTAATTTTTTACATTTCACTGTGTGTTCTAATTAAAGTATGACGCATTGGCTTTTTCTTACCTACAGTGGCTAATCGAACTTTTCTTGCTTGCTTACAGGTAAGCGTTAAATCCAGAGTCGATTACGACATCGATACGAAGTAAGGTCCACGAAGGGTACGTATGGGAGTGATTCCACAATGATTGACGTGTCACTCAGATACAGGCAATCAGTTCCGCCTGACGAAATACCCTCGACGAGGTCAAGGCTAATTTCCCAAGTAGTTTCCAATCGAACGCATATATGTGTACATTACGTACATATATACACGTACGTTGGGTGTAGACAATGGATCGTTACTCGGTTTACTTGAAAAAATCCACTGGCAGGCGGAGTAAGACATATGTATAAGTCCGTATGGCTTCCATCGGCGCGATTTCGAAAGTGCTCGCAGTGGATGGAGCACCATATACTCACCATATCACCAGCGCACAGTCATTTTCGAGCTACCCGTCGCACCGGTGAGTGCCAGCCGTGTCGAATCGCCTTCAATCGTGCTCCTGCACTGATTGTGAAAACAATGTGCTCGTCTGATTACATTAGATCCCCATTCGAAGGCGTTCACCGCGGCCTATTTCCGTCGCGTCAAGTCATCCTGCCGAGAGAGGGGACAAGCTCGGCTTGCGGGGAAACGTGTGCCCGGTCTGTTACCACAGTTGTTTTCCAGTACCGAGTCTAATTGGTCGATCGTACTTGTAGTAGGAAGGCTTTTAGAATACAATTTCCCTGTTATATAATCAGCTATGAAACTTAAGTAAAGGAAGGAACATTATTTCGTTGGGTAATAACTGTCAGCAAAAAGTTCATTTGCAAATTGAAAGGAATATTTCACGCAATTGCTAACCAAATTCCAGTATAAGTGCTGGTTATTATTACGAATTAATAGCATTGGGCAGTTGTGATGTTATTAAAACTTGAGCCCCATGTGCCCAATCGCATTTGCATGGGCTCGATGCCTTATCACCAAGCAACATCAGAGTACAAGGATTCATTTCGCGTTTTTCGAGCGTGAAGAGGAAACGTCGGAGCAGTGGGTCCGCACAAGGCACGAAATAAATTAGGGTCGTCTTCGTCGTGCCACACCTAACTTTGTCTCTCTCCCGCGACAATCGGAGTGTGCACTGCTGCCGCATCTAAATACCGGAACGCACGATTCATTAACTCCGATGGCTCGCCGTCCTTTCGATTCCTATCGGACTTATCTCACTTATCTCGCGCTCACGGCTTTTTAGGCCACGCCAAGTATATGCGTGTGTGCCCTCCGCTCGACCAAGTGGCCTTGTTGCACTCCAGTCACGCTCCACGGCGTTTCCTTCCTCCGGCCAATCGCAATACGAGCCGTTCGGTCATGCAAATTTAATAATAAGCGACTATGGTGGTTTATTAACCTGCGACATTTTGAAACCGAATACGCGCCTGGGAAGTTCGGTTTATATTAGTCTTGAAGACAATTCATTCAATTATATTATGTTCCGAAATTAGCATTAGGGATATTTGGACTAGTGAAAAGATATAATTAATATCCATTACCTTCAATTTAATATTGATCTCGAAAATAATTCCTACAGATACATTACAAATCCCTTAAGAATGACACAGACTACCCGATTTTCGAAAATCATTGAAGCAGAATACCACCACGCATTCCATAAAACGTCATCATTCACTCCGGCACATACATCCACATGACGAATCCCCGTCCGCCCCTGCAATCAATAATAGATAGCTGCCATATTTCCCGGATAAATATTCCCGCAGCAATATACGGGCGTGGGACAAAGCGTCCCCGCAATACAAGGGTGTGCAGTTTCTCCGGGTCAGTGGTTCTATACCTAAGCCTCTGTCGAGGGTGCTTTATTTCATCCCCATGAGGAGCGCGCACCTTCGATACACTTATCGAGCGACGCGCATCAGACGTCGTCGTACTAAATCAACCGCAAACTTATTCAGAGGCATCTTCCATTCGCCATTCGCGAATGCAACAGTAAATTGAAAACTGAGACGCAGTCTCCCTAAACAACTAAATCTTAAGCAACTCTAGAAATATCGAGCCAAGCACCACTGTAACTACTTGGAGCGGAGGCGAGCAGTGCGCTCGGTCGTCCAAGAGAGTCGAGCGATTCGTCCGGGTAGAAAGAGCGTGTCGAAGCCGAATGCCTCGCACGGGGAAGCCAGTCGGCGGCGATCAGTCGAAAGTAACTCGCAATTTTCTAGGCGAGCGCACTCGCGCGCTATGCTCTTGTAATTTCGGCGTCGCTTCCCTGCCTTCTCTCCCTCTCTCTCCTCCCCGGGGCCTCCACCCTTAGCCCCAAGCTCTCGCCCGGCATTATTTTCCGTGTACGGTCGTGCGCGGCCGTTGCTACCCTCTCTCGCCCCAACCCCTCCGCTCCCGGAGCGCGGCACGGGACAGGGCCGCTTTGAGGATGGAGCCGATGCATTTCACGAACAGGAGAGATCGAGCCGCGGAGATCGACGGAGGAGCGAGAGAGCAGGAGAGTGGCTCGGACGAGGGTACATCCAAGGTGCGGGCCGCAGTACGATGGAGGCGTATAGGAGAATTGAGAGGGAGTGAGATTGCGAATGAAAGAGAAAGGAGAGAGAGAGCGGAGCCAAGAGGCTGAAGGGACGATCCGGCAAATTGTGGGGAGATTAAGCCTGTTATTCCTGGACAACAATGGCTCGATTCGCAGGGCCGAGAGGCCGAAAGAGAGGCCGCAGATGGATGTCAGGTAATATCGGGACTCTTGGCTACCAGTCCTCCGGCTTGACACGTACACCCCATACCTACTGCGCCTCCTCGCTCCATCTCCCGATAATCCCCCTGGTAATACTTCAGACCTTTGATGGCTCCGATCGCGTCCAGATTGATCCTTCGATAATGGACCGAGCTTGTTTCCCGATCGACGGCAGGTGTAATTGAATCGCCCTTCTCACTCTGCGACCCATTAGCCGCGCGGCTAATTCCCCTTCTCCCCGCGGTTGCGAGGTGCAGTTGCAATTAGAATCCTTAATTACCTCCGCATCCTTGCTCGTTGAACATCATAACAATACTATTATTAATCAATATTAAAGTGACCGGTGGGAAATTTTAGGTGCGAGGGTATAATATAAACGGCCAGGTTTAAAATTCATCGTGTAACTTGATCAGTCGCTAAATACTGCCTGTCAATTCTATGATGACTGTGATTAAGAACAACAACGCCAAGACCGGGGAGATTCGCCTATGGCCTCGTTTAATTCGATTACGCAAAGCACACAAGCGTATATTTAAAGGGGGGACGGTGCGAGAATGATCGTTTCCCTCTCGATTTATCTCGTGAAAGGCGAAGGGACGGTTCGCAACGAGAGGAGAGTCATCCGTCATGAAGCGTATCGCGTCTCATAATCCGAGCTTCTTATGCGTCCAGGCGTGTCTCGCCGGGGCAAAAAACATCCTGAGGACTCCGAAGCCGCGCGATAAGAGGGGCGACAAGCGCGCGCCCGGCGAAATTTCCCAATCGAGGCCGCGCGCGATGTAGAGAAAAAATTACTGGCTCCGACATATTTACGATCGCGATTAGAGGCCGTTTGAGTGGCTTCGACTCCTCGAGTTCTCTTATTATTTCCTCGTGTCGCTATCTATCCGCTCGCACTCGCTCCTACGATTTTATTCCCGACGCGAGTATAATTTCTGACCGCGCTGATTCAATCGAGCTTGGATAATTCGTCTTTTATCGGCGCGGCAGCGGAGGAAGAGGGCGAGGAAGCCGGCATTCTCTTCATTCGGCAATGAGGTACTTCATGTAATATTATCGAGAGCCCACTGAAGTGCCTACCCCCTCGGTGCTCGCCGGTAAGATCGATCTCGATGGGCCCCCCCTCCATTTTCGATGTCGCTCACTCCTCAAGTATTCATTGGTTTATTCGGGGCCCATCGCCTACGTGCGCGCTCGCCATACGGGCACGCTCGAGCAATTGTCTCTCGACTGGGTTCAATTGTTCCCGGCAGGATCTGTAAAAGATCAATAATGCAAGTTGCCGAATGCAATACTCGTAGCAGCGCAATATTTTCGTAGCTTTTCACCAGGGAGCAAGAGATATTTACTTTTGGCGGATGCAGAGCGCGTGTGATTGCGAGTGTTATTGTTTCCCGCAAGTTTTGATAGCAAGCTTCCCCGCGGAATGAAAGGAAAATGGATGTATTCATTGAAAGTGTGTATAGTCCTGTTAAAGGTGGTGTATGAAGATTTGAGATTACCAAGGGATTATCGCTGTGATAGCAGTAATTTTGAAAGGATTTTTTCACCCTTCATGTTTCTTTCTTTCCGGTCATTTTTTACCACTTTTTCGGTGCTCTCCCGGCGCTCTCCGCTAAAAGCTAATGCTTGCACACCCGGGCTTTTCACTAACCCTCCTCCTCTCCTTCTTTGCCCTCTTTTTTTGCTCGCGCACTTTTGGCCGCGCGCGCGTTCTCCGGCTCTCGGTCTCTTTCAGAATTCATCTGCGGTGCGCGCGGCCCAATGAAATTCGTGAAATAACGGTGCGCTTCGTGTTGATGGAGCCGTGAATAACACGCCGCCGGAAAGGAAGAATGGAGGATAATACCATAAACAATTATTTTTCCTTCTCCTCGAAAGGCGGCCGCGGGAGAACCCGCCATAAAGCTTGTCCGCGAAACTCAATTCTGGCCCGAATTGAATTTAAAGGCCGTCCGCGTGCGCGCGGCGGGCCGGGGCCTTTCTCTCGTGCTTTTAATTTGCTTTCGCTCGGGACAAAGCCGATCCGGTACACAGCCGCGCGACCGCCTGGAAACGCCCTCGAAATTCGTCCGGGCCATTTCCCATTTCCCATAAACGCCGAATCCTTCGGGCAAGATTAATGCGACCGCGGAAGCGTCGCGCTAAATATATCGCGCCCACTTTAACATACTCCGCCAGCACGCGCATTTGCGTGTATATTTCACTTCGCGCGCATCTGCATTTCCCATAGCGAGTTATGCGTCCCGCGCTCGCTGCGGAAGTGGCTCCGCGTGACATCGGCAGAAACGTTACGTGGTGATGGCCTCGACGAATTTACAGTCAATTTGTCGCTCGTAATTAAAATTTCCCCGGCGAACCTCACCACTTCTCGTTTACATTTGCTCTCATCGTGCATTTGCTTTCAACCACGCGCACTTCTGCAGCCTGTCGAATTTCCAAGAGTTCCGTCCGACAAGCCAGTACTTCCATTTGATTAATTCAATTATCAAACACTATTGTTTTCGAACCGAAGCCAGAGAGCATCGTCGAATCCAGGAAAGACCGCCCTTTGTAAGCGTCGGGGGCTTCCTGTCGAGCGTTCATCGGAGAGCTCGCGATTTTGGAGCGAGAATCCGAAGAGAAATCAGGATCGCCGGCGGCGAGGCCTGGAGAGGAGCGCATAATCGATACGCTTGTCAGACGATGCGAAAGGGGTCAAAGATAAAAGGTGCTTCCTCGCCATTTCGAATGAATCCCCACCTCGCTCGGCACGGTAACCCGGCGACTTCACGGACAACAGGCCGCACCACTGTCCTCGTACGTGTCGGCGTGCATACACGCATGCATACGAAGACTCGCGTGCACTCGCATATAGGAAAGAGGGCGTGAGGGAAAAAGTGTGTTCCGTTCGGGAAAGGTTTATTCGAGCGCCGGCCATTTTCACCCGTGGATGAGTCGTCGGGCTTAATGCATCGGGCGGCGACGAGAGCGAAAGCATGCCTCGCACATTCCCCGACGGAGATCTGTTTGTGAGGCCATTAGGGATCACGCCCGGCATCGTAAATTCATTGATATATTTACTATGTAAACGTCGGATGAGAAGCGAGCGGGAGTACCGAGCTTCTCACCTAAAGCACGCCCTCGAAGCCTCTCGCACCTTTGCCGAGGCACACGGGCCCTCGGGGCGAAAGCAACCCTTCCTGCCTCCTTAACAGATAGGCGGTTTCGTTCTAATCCGTCTCGAGTCTCCTGATCCCTCTGTTTCGTACGCGTGCGACTTGAGATTCACCTCGAGCGGTCTTTGATTCAATTTCGTCTAATTCTAAACTTGGATTTGATTTTAAACTAATAAATCTGCATTGGAAATTCGAAGTTCACCGAGAGATGCTGGAGCGCAAGATTACAAGAATAATTAATTAATTAATTCAAGTCGTGGGGGTGATGCAACTCAACAATTTGAATATCGAAGATATGAATGACAAGATGTGTTTTTTATTAGAATAATTAAACAATCGACCAAGCATCCGATGGTTCGTCAGATATCATAGTTGAAAGTGTGTTTATGCTTGGTACGTCAAAGCATACAAGAGGCCGACGAATGAAGCGAGCATTCTGACATGCACTCTCCTCGCACTCCGTGCGTTTGGCTCAAGAAGGTTCGAGGGCAGGGCAATTTACTGGACCGGCGAGGAAATTTATTCAGGCATCCGCACCGAGTACTACTTTGTACTCGGCCAAGTGCAATATTCTCGGAGCACTCTCGCTCTCTTGAGGGCCGCGAAGAAGGAAGGTGGAAGTCGGCGGTATATCACGCGCTGATTCATAGTCGCAGCCCGTCTTTCGCCGCTCGACAGACACACGGCACACTCTGCGAGTCCGCAACCCTGGCCAAACTTCCGCCATCGAGAGCGCGCGCGTTCGATGTGCCAACGCTAGAACTGGATAGTATAATGTATGCATGGACTTTGAGAATTCGGGCTTCGTTAGCTCGGATATCCAGTTTACCGTGTGCGGCTGGACGACCATTGAAATAATAATGAAACGCGCTCGGCAGCGCCGCCAGATTAATCTGCGAGCTGTCTGATCCTCCCGAATATTCCTGCGGGATACACGCCGCCGCGCGCGCGCGGTCTCTCTCGCTCATGAAATAAATTATTTCCACCTTTCTTTTTGCTGCACGACTGCGTGGCGCCGGCCGCGGTTTCGGGGGGTTCTGCCGAAATGTATTACATTTGCTTGCAGGAATCGGAAGTGTGTGCAGCGTATGGCAACGGATTTGGGATTTTTATATTATTATCTGATTTTGATTTGTACTTTGGATGTTAAGTATTTCAATTTTCTGAGCAAATTATGCTTAGAGCTGGTGAAGATGCGAACTCTCTATTTCACATAATTTTCTCTCTCATTATATTACATATTTTATATTTCTCTTATTAGAAATATTACAGAAATATTACATATTTCTCTTATAACACATATCCGCCAATAACTATAAAAACTGTACAAATTGTATAAACACCGTCAATTTATAACCATAAATCCATAAACGTCTCATCGATAGACCCTGAAGTTTCAATCGCCGTCGGAAGGACAGTTCACCCGATGCCACTGGAAAACTGCTAAGAAGTCGTAAGACGTCGTGTTCGCACTCAAGATTCTCGGGCGCGTTGACGCGAAAAGCCGGTGCTTCCTGGCGGAGGCCGTTTACTCTGTAAATTTACACCGCAAACGCGCCGACAAATTTACGAGACTGGAACGCTCTCTCTCGCTCTCCATCGCTCCCTGTTTACAAATAGACGGTGTATCGGCCTATCGCGTCCGATCGAATGCGCACCATGTGTCCCGCGCCGCGCGGAATTCGCACGATGCATATCCCCTGAAAAATGTGTTCACTTGCTAAGGGTGGTGCCGCGCGACCGGCGCTCCCATTGGAATTTTTGGAATCCGCTATGGCCCCCTCGTACTGTCATACATATCTGTTAAGGTCGGTTCACATTAGGCGGATTCCCAACGAAGCGAACTCAACGTATAGCGCCAATTTTGTCCATTGTTCTTGATTTAGGTCATTTTCATTTGCAATAATAAGCCTTGTTGGTTGACTTTACTGAGACGATTTTTCGTGCTACCAAAAAGACTAAAATAATTCAAACTTCAGCTAATAGATTGACACCATTGCGTCTAACAAAAATGCAACTCTACGGCAATATTTGCCACATTTTCTTACAATTGTATATCACATTTATCTTTGACAGACTTTGTCACGTTAGAATAATCTTCTAAAAAGTTACAGACGCTCCGTAACATTGGTTGCTCAAGTGACCGCAGTGGAATTCGAAATGATTGCTGCAATATTGTGACACAACGTGAATGTGTGAGTGGGGTCCGTGAGGTTGTTGATGTTCCGTGTAATGTGAAGCGACCCTTATTCCAGTTCCAGTCTCGTGGTGCGCAGATTGGCCTCGCTGCGCTTTGTCATGCTTCTCGCGCACTTTTATAAATTGCCCGACGGGGAACGCGACAGTCAATTAGCCCCAAGTATTTATTTGATTGTTTGTACGGTTCTTTCGCATATGTACGAGCGGCTCTACGTGCGCGCACTTGGCAGTAAGTGATTGCGGATCGGAAAAATCGAGAATTCCGGGCGACCGGGAAAATATCTGCTGCTATGATACATTCGAAAGAAATATAAGGAATTCTAGATGTGGAATTTTCGACATATTTATCCAATATTTCCATCGAGAATCTGTATTTCCATAAAACTAGTTGCGTAAGTAACTTTCATGTGGAATATTTAAACTTGTCTGCACGTGAAATAGAGTAAATTTCCCAAAACACGGGAATTTTTCTCTACCCTCGACCACTGTCGCCTTGGCACCGGCAAGTCCGCTACACGTATTTCCCCCGGGGTAATAAAGCCCTGACACAACAGTCCATAAATCGTGTGTGGACAGTTTCCCGTTAAAAGAAGGAAAGTTTCCTGGTGCCCGAAAATGAGGGTATAGGTGGGATTCGCAGGAGGCACGGTCCTTGGCGATCCGTGAAATCGTTGCCACCAGGTAGCAACAGGGTGGCGAAGCAGGGGTCGCCGCTCGTGACAGGTATCCATGAAATACCGATTCATTTCTGACGATAATGAGGTACCGGCGGAGGCGGCCAGCGATACTAATCAGCCGGAAGTCAAAGGAGTCTCCGTGTCCGGCAGACAGATTTGTCGAGATTGGAGCTACCGGGCACCGAAACGATCGACGGATAACACCGCCAACGCTCAGTCCCTTCCTTTATTTATGCGCCACCTTAGCTTTTCAGATGCACGACAAACGGGGAAAAGCCGGGCATAAATTTTCACACCAAACTGCCTGGTGATCTACCGCTCAAGATAACTCGCCTAAGTATCCATTACACTTTCGGCCGACGCGCCACCTACCCCATCCTCGTTTCCCTTTCGACTCGAATTTTAGATAGCTTTAACGGTGCACCGTTGGATCTTTCTTTTTATTTCACGCATAATGAACGCGTGACTCGGCGCCGGTACATACTATGGAATGCGTTACCAAACGTGCTAGCGATGCGACTGAGTACCCTTTTTGTAAAGTATCACAATTTTCATTTATTCAACAAATTGTACTAAGAGTTTGTGAGACATTCATTGTTTAAATAACTCTTTTTTGATTTGATATTATTGTGCATTTTTTCTGGTTGTATGCGTCAAAGCGCATTTGGGAGATATTTATTTTGATAATCTATCCACCACTTATGTCGATTCTCTTCGATAGCAAGAGTGCGAGGTAAGGGTACTCGGCACAAGTGGAGCGGATATCTTTAACACTTTGACCAGCTACGTTGTCGTTGGATCTCTACGGTTTTATTTCATTCGGAATTACGGTGGGAGATAAGAGAGGTGTGGTTAAACGTAGTGGATAATGCAGACGTTTCGGGTACGGGAGTCTTTTATTCGAGGGGAAGGCAACGCCCCAAAGGCAGAGGGTCGGAATTTTTCGGATTTTCCCCAACGACGATACCCACGTAAGTACACCCCGGGGACAAATCTGCACTTTCGCCGAAATGTTTTTATCCCCCCCTGCAACTGGTGGGGGCGCGCTTTCGCTAATTTCCCGAATGGTTCGACCCCAGACTGTCTCGATCGCTAACCCTTACCCCTTAGGCAATCCTCTTCCCTCCATACGCCCGAAGGGAGAACCGTCTGATTCTCAAGGTGATAGCGCTGAGAAAAGCGATTTTCTTGTTACGACTAAAACTTCCCCCACTCTCTCCTACCAATCCGTCTCGCGCATTATCAGCTTTAATTGGACTTTTGCCCGGACAATATTCTGTCAAAGGAAACTTCCATTGCCACTTTTTCTTCTTTCTCTATAAACTCTGGATAACTTTATTTTCGTCAACATACAATAATATTGTAATAACATTAGTATCAATCAGTCTTGTATTTAAACACAATTACAATTACTCGAATTGTTTAGACAACTATATAGACATTTTGTCGAGGCACAAGACATTCGCCAAGTAAGAGCTACCTTAGATCACAAAGTGACCGACCCGACGTTTTCAGTGTTCATTAGGCTCCCTTAACTCATGCCAAGCATAGTAAAATCACGACAGCGTCCAATGACTTCTCTGAAAGGCTCGTCAGCGGTGCAGCAAGCGTGCAATCACTGGTGCGCAGTGTCCAGGTGGACAAATTACAAGCGATATCGCACACAGTGTACCGGGCAGCACTATCGCCCCGGGCGAAAAGTTTTCGGCGGGGCCGCGGAGTAGTGAAGCGCCGGGATATTTCAAATAGCCGACAAATTTTACGGCCCTGCCGGAGGGCCTTTACGACCGGCTATGAAAGATCAAGCGAGCCGATGCTGACTCGGACCAAGGATATTTATTATCCTGAGTGTGTGCGGAACGCGCGTCCTCCATAATGCACACGTGAGCGGCAGCCCTTCGTCCTGCACCACTTCTGTATTTCGTGGCTCACATATACACAGATATCAACACTCTCTCTCGTTTTCTCTCTCGCTTGCTCGTCGCTATCAAACCGGCGGGGAAAATTGTGTGTGTACAGGATCACCCAAAGTGTGCTGCGAAAATTTGAAATCTTGCTGACTATGTTATTTTGGCGATTTTCTTTGCACAGAACTTTTTATAATAATGTCAATTCGACGTCTACGCTTTATAATCGAAAGACAGACTTGAGTGTAGTTTGCCAGAAAATTATTCGAGAATGAATCCTTTAGATTTCAGAGTGTTTTTATGTAATTTGATTCGCAAATGATTGTGATCCATATAGCAACTGGTTTCTCTATAAAACTTAATGAAAAATTAATCTACCGGGAGCTTTGTTCATTGGCCTAACAAATTAACTAGGCGTATTCATTTTATAAAGTACATTTTTGAATGGTCCTGTATGTGCTTGTCTTATATGAAACCCTGGAATCTATTGTAGCTCTCCCTGCCTTGAGATCCTCCTTTCTCCCTTACATCCTTCCGATTGCCTCTATTCCTTTCAGCAGATCCTTCGCGCCCTCACTTTTCTGCTGGCGGCGTTACTCGCTTCTCTCCAATCAAAGCTTTACTACCCATCACTCGAGTCATTACATGACGAGCAATGAAAAATCCTACGGTAATCCAGGTTATCAGCCTCTTGGGATGAAAAGGCCTGATTGCGTCCTGAGGCCTGCGTGAAAATAGCGTGGAAAATGGAATTTCTAATTCAAGCATACCATCGAGATCAATTCCCTTCTTTCGAAACCGGGAAATTTCGGCCAGATTTATAACGTATGGGCTGAACGTTCCATTCCACTGATATTTAACACTTTGATAACCGTATTAAATTCCCGGGCGAACCATGTACTGTTGGCAATATTTAGTGGCAATCTCACACGCATCGCAGTGGCGCCATTCCGATTTTTCCCCAATGGAAATTCCAGCAACTTTTTCCCAGTTGGTTGTCATCAAAGGCCGTATTACACGTGACAAGCTGCGCGGACCAGCAGCCAATCGGGCTGATGGGCATGCGGCGCGTTTAAATTGCCTGCAACCAGTTATTGCTTTCATTAGCCGAACAATAAAATCCATTTGGATTGGGATTCGTCGCCCGCACCGGCCCGTTTCGTGTATTCTTCTCTCGCGTCGGATGCTTTCACACTTTCCTTTCCTTTTGTCCGGCCAGAACGATTAATTTTACGTTGTTTTATCTGCAGTGGTTCGTGCGGGAGTTATAAAAGAGTGCGGTTTCTTGAGTCCTCGGGTTGAGTATGTCAGCGTAATGACGATACGCGCGCGAGTCTGTGTGTGTGTGTCAGCAATGAATACACAGATAGAAAGGACGAGGATGCGCCTACATCGGATTCCGTGCACTTAGCGCCCCGGTGAAATGATTTATTCGACGTTTACTCGCGCACTTTCAGTCTCATTAAAATAACCGCCTTGCGCTTCACTCTCTCTCCCTCTCTTTCGTAGCGGCGGCGTCCTCCTTTTGCTCTTTGTTTCCTCTTGTGCTTGTACCTTGGGAGGCGGCCCTCCCGTAGGGACAACCAGCCCACCATCCCACCGCAACGGAGCCTGCATTTCCGATTCGGCTCCTGCGCGAGGGCGCGCGCGCGCGCTCCCCGCGAACACGGCGATCCTGTCGCGGATATTGCAAATGAGGACCGCATGTGAATTTATCTTTAATGGCAGCATCCGAGAAATCCTCGGCCTGAGGAAACTCGCCCTATTACGCATAAACGTACACGTGCCGCGTCCAGAGTGGGAATGGACGAGCACGAGTTATAAGTGGAGAATTATATGCTGGCCACGCAAAGGTTTATTATTGTTGGTACTGTGTATGAGTCGTCCTTTCAAGACTTCGCATACTGTTCCCTCGGTACTTGACTCACTTTAGTTAATTTTGGAGAACACACAGAAGTTCTTTTCTAAAAGTAGTAGTGGCATTGTTTGTGTATACATATTTCCATTGGTATAATATTACTTTCTCTTTATATTATATTATATTATTGGTGTATTATATTAAATGTAGCCAACAATGATGGTGGAACTAGATTCTTAAAAATATGAACTATATGCTAATTATTCTGATTAAGATTTTCACATATCACTACTTCATTCAATTGCAAATGTACCAGCTAAACGTACAAACAGCAAGAGACTACTTTCTACAATTTAATATTATCATCAAAAATCACCTTTCGATTTCCCTCGATGCAGTAAAGTTTACGAGAGCGGGCGTAGTATTTCTACCAGGCATACCCACTGACAAAACACCATGCACCCATCGAATGGCAAAGCCCCGATTGTGTTACTACTGCGCGAGTATCATCTCCGGCCTCGTCGTCCCAGTGAGGTGGTAGAGAACGGCTTGCGCTAGTGCACTCCGGCTTGTAAAACGTCACTCGAACGCGTGTGTGCTTAGGTCTCGTGAAGTAGAGAAGCGTGTTTGACTATCCCTAGAACGGCGAGCGGGGAAACAAAGTGGCTGGTCGAGTGAGCGAGCGAGAGAGGAGGCGTCCGCGCACGATGCAGGGGGCGGTCGTCGACTTTTAACAGCGAGTGCACGAACGCTCGCCGTATTACCCTATAACTCGAAACATGCATTTACCACATTATTCTGGAATACCAAATGCCCGGCTCCCCCGGAATGTCCCCGCTTGACCTCCGATGCCCTAGGAATCCCGCTTCCTCAACGTTTTCCACAGCCGGAAACACCAGTGGCCATCAACCTCGGGGCGTGAAATCCCATTCAAGTTAGCTGAAAATAAAAGGGAAGTAAATTCACGAATATGTAATCATAATGTTATTGCCAAGTATAATTAAATATTGACCGCGAGCAATTAAGGAGTGAGCATCGATGGCAATCTAATTCTATCCAATTGATTTAATAATTCCGGGTGTACATATCCCATAATAAATTTGAAAATAACACAATAGAATGGTGCAATGGGACGTATAAGATTTATAATTATTGTTACATCCCTCTAGCTCGACTAGCAACTGCGGAGAAATCATTGTTCGCTCGAGGGGAAGAACGATCCGTCATTAAAAGGTCTCCACTTTTGTTGGATAAAGGTGTATTTTAGGCGCAATCGAGTTAGATCAGTTGAAGGGGGGCGCTACGGCCAATATAAGAAGGAACGTCTGCCCGGAGGGTTTTGTTCACTGGTCCATGCAGGTATATCTGCTCGAAAAAATCCGGGGATTCTTGCGATTCAATTGAAGGGGGCCTGCTGGCTGCGAGAGGAACGCGCGGGCCAATTCCAGATTCCAGGCCATTTAACCGACCGATTCCCTGGAATCGCACTCCGAAGGTAGGAGCGCGCGGTGTACCCCGGCATAAAGGGCCACTGTGCACCCTTGCCCCGACAATATTTTTCGGATGGACCTTGTTATTTTTTACTACACTGCCGGAGGTGTTAGGGCTAACTGGTCACTAGCTTAACACCGTATCCGCAGATAAGCGAAAGTGAGGCAAGAACTTTATGGCCTCGAACCACTGCACCCTGTTACGTAGAATGTAACAGGCCGACATTTTTTCTTAGTTATCTCGTGCCATTCAATAAATTCGTATATACTTCGCCGAATAAGCCCCTTTAACCAGCCAAAAAATAATTCAAATAATACATTGAGAGTATTTAAAAAAGTATACTTGAGCACCTTTTCCCCTAGAATTAGAAAAATAATTGATGAACAAAGTTGCAATTGATTATCACCAAAACGGCTGCATTCGCGGCCAGAATCCGCAAAATTCCCCGCTCTTAATTAAACGTCCACGGGATACAAATGGTCCAAGGAAAATATTCGCGAAGCACGCGAAAGCGCAGGAGGAGCAGAGTGAGCGCTAATTAGCGAAGCATAGCGAGCAGGCTATCGGTAGAAAATTGGATCGATCAGGCACCATCAGTGTCGTGCCGGAACCACCAGCTGTATCAGATAGCCCAGCCAGCTTTTTCTCGGGCCATTTAACTTCGCCTTCTCTCCCCCTCTCATTCTCTCCCGGTGCCATTCTTCTTCTTTCCTTCCGCGTAGCGAGCGGGCTGGCTGCTCCTGCGCTACCGTTTGTGAAAGTCTCGGCGGTGACGTGACGATATTTAGCATCGAATTAGAAAGTCCATATTGAAGCGCGCGATGCACCACGGGGTGATGATGATAGGAGAGCAACCACGAGCTAGAGGAAGAGGAGGAGGAGGTGTAACGCTAGGTGATATCGGGGGCCGGCAGCCGCCGAGGGGGACATTTATTCTCCTCGAATAAACAGCTCCTCGGCGTAATATAAGTCCTGTGGCGCGAAAGGGCCCAGCCACTGCCCCGACGGATAGTAGAGTCGTTGCTGTGCCTTCGCCTCCTCGCCGTAGCCTCCGCGTGGAATACATTTACGGTAAGTGGTTCCACTCGCACACACACGCGCGCCACACTACATTCTGACAAAGTAAGAGAGAGAGAGAGAGAGGGGAGAGAATAGAAGGGCAGAAGGAAGCGGCGAAGAAGCGAGCAGCGTGCAGTGGTAGCGGCGGCCGCGAGTGATGGCGACATAAACAAACACGTGTCCCCAGATGAGACCATTTGTAATGAGAATGGCGAACAACCCACGGAGAGGAGAGGAGCAGCGCGCCGTTTATAGCGCCCATTACCGAGGGCCCAGCCGTGAAAGAACCCCCCTTGTAAGTCACAGAGTCGCCTCGAGACTATTTAAACGCTCGCCGTCTGCCGATCCCAGCAACCCCCTTTCTCCCGCAACACTTTCCCACTGGGCTTTCTTTTCCTTCGGCCACCCTGCCACTCTCCTTGCTGCTCTCAATAGAGTTACCTCTTACTCCGAGTTTGTCCGCTCTACCAGACCGCGTTTGGGCTTCCTAGGAAACGTTGTTCCGAGTTTGAAGACTGTGCCGATCGAAGGGTTGAATTTCTATTAGGTATTATGGTATAATTAATTGTTTGCCGGTGACAGTCGGTTGAAAAGGGCGAAAGGTTCGCGGTCATTGGTATAAATCGAGACTTGATTTTAAAGTTGGAAGTGTCTGGATGACCCATCCACCCCCAATCGCGTCATCTTTCACATTGGCTCGTCTTTGCCGCTTTCGGACCCGGGAAGGCCAATCGACCTGATAAGCCTATGGAAAGGCGTTTGGAGAAATCGTTAGCGCGCGCGCGGGAAAAGGCAGTGAGAGTGTTTTGGAATTTATCGGCAGTAAACTGGTCGGCACTGCCAGCATCGCCGCCACTTATTAGGTGTAATTCCTGATAAAGTGAGCGGCGAACCTCGAGATATATTTCTCTTCGACTTCTCTCGCTCGACGCTTGTCCCTTACATTCGCCTGACGGCTAATTGAATTACACCGGCTGTCGAAATGAGGGATAATTCATTATAATTTATTCGCCCTTTTAATGTGAATTTCATAAGAAGCTATTTCTGCCGGTGAGGCAACGCGGGCTGCGCCGCGAACATGTATTAATCTAGTTATGTAGATGTGCCTGACACGAGCCTGCTTCGATGAAAGTCCGCTGACGGACTGAGACGCTTGCCGGCCGCGCCGAAGGCATTAAATGATTAAATATTTAGCTGCTACTCTCCGCGCCGCGTGTCGATCACCGAAGCTAATCCTGAAAGTTGCCGCGACAGCGTGGCCCTCGGAGGGAGCGAGAGTCCCTGTCAGCCGGGGAGCTTTGGTTTCCTGTTAAATCTTGCCGCTTTTCTTACCGACCTCGGCTTCAATCCATCATAAGTCGCTCGACATATCGGGCATCTATCAACGTTTCATCAACAATGTAATTAGCAGGGATTAGATATTGAGGAAGGTGAATACTCAATCACGCATTGGCGAGGGCCGAGTGCTCAAACTTAATACAACGCGACTCAACTGACAAAACTCTAATTTGTTTCCATTCACGTCAACAGCAACCCCTTTCATAATTCGTTTGTCTTTGAACTCTCAAATTCTTCGTTCCACCTCTCCACTATATTACCCAGCTTTATTAACCAATAAATCTCCCCATAAATAAATATCATTTTATCAGAGTTCGCAATAAATCCAGCAATTCTACACTCAGCGCGCACTTACAAACAGGTTGAAAGGAAGATTTGCTCGAGGTATTCACCGACCACCGCGCGCACTAGCGCAGAGTTCGAGTGGCACCGGCCCGGAGAATTGAGCGCGTCGGTTCGCGTGATTTGTACTGGTTGACCGGGTACTTTTTGCCCGGAACAATGTGTGTACACGTAAGTGGCAGCGCGGCGGCGCACTCGATCAAAACTCGAGCGTGTCGGTGCGGCGCTCGCGCGCGAAAACGGCCGCGGCCGGCTCATTAACGTCGCGACGGCGCGCGTCTCTGCGAACCGGCTCGTTAGCGCTTTCCTACTGATAGGCCGGCGGGCGCGCGATAATTTATTGGCTCGTAAATTCACGCTTTCCCGAATAAACGGGACGGCGAGTGGGCCGGGGGGAGAGGGCGCGGTACACGTGTCCGCCATTGACACACACTATATCTGTCCGACCGGTAATCCCGAGGACGGATAGCGACTTCACTCTGCTAGTCCGCTTTGTACTCGCGGCCGTAACTTCCCCGGGAAAGGACGGCGAATTCGCTCTCTGTTAAGGTCCTCTTCTACTGCGCGGCGTATTTTTCCCACTGGAATGACACCATGAATTTTCCGCGGGAAAGCGGCCGCCTCGTCCCGTGGCGAAACATCTCTTGAATTGATTGTGCCATTGTCGGGTAAACCGGTCTCTCTCTCTTGTGTCGCGAGCCTGTTGACGCGATCTATGGAGCTGCAGTTGATCCTGGCGTCGGAGCAAGTGGGCTAGTTTTAACTCTCGGCGTAAATCAATGTTCGTTTGGTGTTATTCTATTTGGCATTATTCCGTAAAACGTAATCCTTGTGTAGTATTGCATGGTGTATTAAAAGATTCGGTCTAGAGTTACATTACCACAGATTGTTATAGATTTCATCCAGAAATAGCAACAGTGAACGTAAATATGAACTGTGCACTCAACTAATAATTTTTACCACGTCATCGAAATTGGCAAGCGGAAAATATACATTGATTGACAGTAAGAGAGTCATCATCAAACGATATTTCAGATATTTGCCGATTCACGGTATACCTCTTACAGGACTTGGAGCAAAAGCAAATTAGCTCTCGTCCCAGCAGGCGAAGCCGATGAAACGACGCAGTCGCAGAGCTCGGCTAGTATAACCGAGAGCGACACTAACTTATTTCCCCCATATTCCTTCGAAAGGGGGTGGTAGAGAGCTTCGAGATTTGTCGGATGCAAGCGCGTCTTTGCACCGCTCGCCAATTTGTCGTATGAACGTCGGGGCACTTTTCACTCCCTCCCTGCTACTTGTAAGGACGCTTGAAGGTAGTGCTCGTCCCATGAAGCAGCCGAGTAATAGCGAGTCGAGTCAGGAGAGAATAAATACGCGGAAGCTCGACTTTCGACGACACGATAAAGCTCCGCGCGACTGATTGATACGCTGCCTCCCGTGGAAAGCCAGCATGAATTTTCCTTGGGGAATATCATGGATTGCAGGGGGAACATCGTATTTCATTGTAAAGCTGGATAAACAGTGGTGGGGGCGGCGAGCGGCGTTTTCTATTAAAAGTTTCATCGACATGTTGGGTGAGCATTAGTCAATGTCTCCGTCACACTGTTTGTCTATACTTTGGTATGACATATAGTTATTGCTGTGCAAACACAGGATAAGGAAGTTATTGCTATCATTAGCAATTGCTCGAGGATCAATACAATTTTATTAAATTCTATAATAAGTTCTATATTACATTTTTATTGAAGAAATTAACAAAATTATATTGAACTTCGAGTATTGTTGATTTCTCGAAATTCATAATTTAACAAGTTTAATAATTTCTATAAATTATATGTAATACGCAAGATTTAAATTTAAATTACAGAAATAATATAATTAGTATATGAAACTGCAAGGAATGAAAGTTATTAAAATACACTTTCCCACTTTTAATCTTATAATTCCTTGGTACGCAACACGCGATGCCTCGCCGACTGTAACTAACGATTCAGAGTTAACGCGCGTGTTCTTTCGTCGGGCGAGGAAGGACTCTCATGCGAGATCGGGAAGCGTGAAATCATGTTAGTCGGTGCCCGGGGGATTACGGGAATTAAAATCGAGGCGGCTACCATCATCGTAGCCCAGGGCGAGGTCCTCTACTCGTTCCGTACTCCTGCAAAGTGTGTGCAAACCCACGGCCTTGCCGCTCCCTACCACCTACCCCCCTCCCTACCTTTCCTCCAGGGCCTTTGTACCGGCAGCATCCTTTTCCTCCTCTTCCTCCCGACTCCTTCTTCTCCCTTGTTATCCCGAAAGAAGCGTAGTTGCTCTCCTCCCATGATTCTCACTGCGGTTTAACTTGGGCCGATTCCTTCGGGCGAGTTTCTTGAATGGCCTGCTCACCATTAAGGCGTCTCCGTGTCTTCGCATTTCCCGTGGAGACGACGACTTCCTCTCTCTTGAAAGAGAGCAAGAGAGAGGAGGTGGGGGGCCGAAGAATAACAGAGGGCACGACTTATTCCAGAGACGACTTTTTGCCTCCTGCTATTTGTTCTCCAGTCGATTCCGCTTCCTACTTTGCTTCCTCGGAGTAACTTCGGCCGCCCACCTCCGATTTTCTCCGGGATTCGCCTTTTTTGTATTCCTCGTGGGGCCCCAAGTGTATTCACCATCTACGATGTGTATTTGAAAAAGGGGATGTTGTCTCGTGATCCTCCGTGGCATTGAGCTCCTCTTTTTTTCTCTTCCAATTGCCAGAGTTCGGGCGAAATAGTTGGCTTGCGCGTTTCTCCATCTTCTTTTATGTGAATCGAATCTCCCTAGAGATCCTTCAAATGCGATTTCAAACTAACTCAAATGCTGTTCGTTATTTTTTTACATTTTTGATTAATCGCAATAAAATTAATCGTAATAGAATGTCAATGCAAAGAAAAATGCCGGGTTCTCACGATTTTACATATATAATTAAATCGCTTGAAGAAGGAGAGTGAGTTTGTTTGTCCCAGACTTTAAAAACACCAACACCGAGTTTGAAATCATCACACTCTGTTATTCTCCTCTTTACTCCAGAATGCTCAATCGTCGGGTTCTCGAAACGATGCCGTGACCCTGTTGCACACGGCGAACCCGGCAATCTCGAGTAACGGAAGTGCCGCCGCGAGTGCGAAGGTTCACTTTTCCGCGATAAGTAAGCGCAATTTTCGAGAATACCATATGCCGCGCGCGGCCAGTAATTGGCCGGGCCTCGCGTCGCTCCCGAGAAACTAGAGCAGAGACGTATGTTCATACGCGGAGAGCCGGCAATACGGCACGAGGCCCCTCGCACGTTAATATAAACCGCTCTTTACGAGATTAATAAAATTTGCAGTGCTGCCACTTTACGCGCGCCGCGTTATTTCACCAAGTCGCGCGGCGCGCGAGAAAAAGCTTCCAGGCTGAATTTACTCGCGCGTCGGGAATCTCTCTTGCTTCGGGGTATGCGCGCGTGTGCTCAATAAATTACGGCGGTGTCTCTTGCGAAAGGAATTCAACGTTTCCACGTATATTTCAAAGGCAAAATTTCTAGGTGGAATGAAGATGTGCCGTCTTGTGTTCAATTCGATTTTATACAATATTTCCTTTCCCTAACGGAACTATAGCACTAGAAATATAGTGCTCCAGTTTCACTCAAGTTGACTCTATAATTATATAGAAATTATTGAAATTCATATTCAACTACGAATTAGTACCAAATTACAAATTCGCACCACTAGAAGACTAGACCATTAAAATGCATCTAAATTCCCTAGAATCATAAAATGTGAACTAGTCAGCTAACTACTCGCAATGGTCATATTACACAGCCGGTGCGGTAATCCCTGGAGGCTGGAGAATCCGTAATCCAAAGGGTTGAAGGTAATAAGTGGGCTTGGGCACGCAAGCCAATTCTTCACTCCTAATTTGTAGGAAAGCTGGGGATTAAAGTGGCAGGGTTAATAGGGAGCTGTCGGTAGTCCGGCGGTCCAGTTGTACATGTCTACCTGGCGAGCATTCCTGCCAGTTTAGGGGTTCGGCGGAGGTTCGTGCGCGAGGAGTCGGAGAGAGCCGGCGGCCTAGCCGGGACCATTCGGAGTTCTCCTCGGAGGCAGCAGCCGGCGCACAGACGGGATGCGGTTCCCATTAAATTGAGGCTCGTTAGGGGAGCAGCAGGACAACATGACGTATCGTGCGTCTCACGGATCGACTACTAGACAGTGAAACGTTATAGGAGGATCGGCCTATCCTGCGAGCGGCTCTCAAAGGCGACCCGCCGCGACCCGAGTCAGGTATCATCGGCTTCCTTCAGAGGAGAGTTTAACGTTGATTGCCAGCTGTATCGATAAGATCTGACACGCACGCTCGAGTTTTCAAAGACCTGCGAAAGGTCACCGGTGCCCCTTTACCCCTTGGCCTCTTTCCCTCCTTTTTTCTCTTTAGAGTCTCTCCTTCTATCTTTCCCTCTTTCTCGCGACGGCTATGCGCCGCCAGATATCACCGTGATACTTTGCCAGGATGCATTCTTACCCGGCGCGTCTAGTAGCCCCGAGCCTCCGCGGGTAGGTGTGTTGGTGTGTACCTATGTAGAGAGCGCGCGTGCAGACTTTCGTCAACGAACCGTTATGTTATCCTATCCTTAACCCTCTTTTACACCGAGAGCACCCGAACAAACATCCGCCGTGCCAGCGCACCTCGCACCTACATGCTTTGTACACAAGCACCTCCGAGAGATCCGCGGAAACATCGTCGCTACTGGGCGTTGCGACATCGCTCCTTTTTCGGCCGATCCGCATTCTCAAATAACTGTGTTGTGCCTTTTTTTATTTTAGGTATATTTGCCTTGTGCGAGATAGGGATTCTGGGAAGTTTGGGAAGAGATAGTTTAGTTTAGCTGATTTTTTTGTTAAAGAATGACTGAGTAATTGGAAAGTAGGTTCGATTGAATGAATGTACATGAGAAAGCTGAATGAACCGCTCGCTTCCTTAAGTTCCCGTGGCAGGTTGATCGAAGTGAGTCTTTAGTTTCTCCGGGCGCAGGTTTACGAGGCTGACAGATGACTGGACCTACCGTCACGTCTCTTGTCATTGCGACACCGTTGCATCCATTTGAAAACAGTTACTTTCGTAACTGCTTCATCCGCGCGCCGACTGCTGAATGCCAGTCTCAGTGGCAGGGAAAACCTTGCTTTCCTCTCGATTGAACGCGAGTCTCTACTTTTAACAACTCTCGTGCTAGCTAAACTCTATGTTAACTGTAAGCTTATTAATGTTGAGAAATGTGCCAGTAATGAAATAGCTCTTTTCCTTACCGATTACCAATTAATAAATATATGTATATCGTTGCCTAAAAGCATTTCCATACTTTCAATCGAACTACTTCAATTTCTCTCGTATGGATGATAAATATAAAATATTATACACAATTACAGATGTATGTCTTGACCACAATGCATCACTCCGGGCGGAAGTACGCTCCATTTTCCTTAAACTTCCGCAGTCTAATTATTGTCTTCTATTCCGCGAGAAGATCGTGAGGCACGTGAGCAGGCTCGATAATAGGGAAAAAATTGGAACAGTGTAACATGAAGTGTTAGGATCGGCACGAAAAATCGCGTGGTTCGCCGGCCTGTTATCAGCTCGAGTGGCCCTTCGCCGTTGGTTAGAGTATCGTTATTATCCGAGACAGGCCGCTATAAGTCGATCAATTAGCTCCTCATACGTGTTGTACGTGCATACGTAGCTAAGTACACAGCGGCGACCGCCGCCACGTACGAGAGCCCGGCAAAAGGAAGGAAACGTGAGTGTACTGTAACACGTATATCCGGGGAGGTCCGACGTGACGGGTATCGAGTAAAATCGAGGAAAAAGGAGCTCGTCAGAGTGGCAAGGCGAAAATTTAATTGCCGGGGATAGTTGGTACAAATGAGACGGACGTGGAGCGGCTTAAAGATAACACTGTTAGAGCCGTACGTGCTCCCGAACTATCCTGCGGGACGTCCGCAATTCCGACCTATCTCCTATTCGGACAGTGGAAAAAGCGTCGGGGCTCTATTTAACTCTCCCGTGCGCGGCTGGCCCCTGAATGTTTTCATATTTCTTGTTGGAATACGAGCATGGACTAATTAACCGCGCGCAGGATGGGATATAAATTTAACTGGAATATAATTAAATGAGAATAACCGAAGGGGCGAATGGGAAGAACGGCGGGTGGGAATCCAACTATCAGGAAAGTCACTGTGGACGAACTGGTTAAATTCTGTTGTGGAAGGTAAATTTGCATTACTACTTGTCGCGCTACCCATCGACTGTGTACATGCATTCTCGCCGAAGTTGCCGGCAAGTGGCCGAGGACCGCAAAGTGTCCCGCTCGGGATTAAATTAAGGAGGGTGCATTCAGGCACTCGGCCATTTTGGAAGGAAGGAAGCGAGCTATGCACGCCTGTAATTCGTTTAAGGTTACTAAGTGCAGGTTATATATACGAGAGGCGTTGGAATTTCATAGAAACGTGCTCGTCCTCCCACCCGTCGACGTTCTACGTACCTCTCCTAGTACAATGGAGCTGAGGATCGGGACACGCCAGGATGCCTGTAATTACCTCTCCATTGGCTAAAAGCACCTCTCACAGACTCACTTCGATCTAAGTGTGACACAATGCACTGTGCCACCCAATATCCTCGGAATTCTGACTCGAAACACACTGACGTCCTTTAGCTCCGCCAAACTGCGTCGATTTCCATGCTAATTAAGATACATGTATTCGAGATTTTTGTCAAGTATCATGCAGCATCATACTTGAAGTCTCATCGCGTCTGACGCCCTTTATTACTTCTCGATACTTGCCTGTGCCTTGAAGCGAAGTCGAAACGACTTACTAGCTCAGTCACTGTACAGCAAACGCTATTTGAGCCCCAGAGATTTGGAAACAGGGCAAGGAGAGAGTGAGAGAGAAGGGGGAGCACTTTTGGCACGGAGTGAACAATCCTCGAAACTTTGTAACCCTTCATCGTGCAACTTCCCTAAAGAATGATTACAGTGGATGGAAACTTGGGTCGCCACGGCGTCTGTGCCAAATTAGCCTGCAACTTTCGGTCCAAGTGCTTCTTACTGGGTCTAATGCTCTTCTGTAGATACGGTTCGCTATCGCTCGGTACTCTACATCTGATAACTATTATCCTTTCTTTTGTAATAATAATTCTTGCATCAATTGGAGAATTTGGAAGACTGCAGTTAAAAATTAGTTTATCCTCGTGAATAAATTGATAACCAGATTTTTGAAATCTGAGTAAATATGAAATATCGAAAATATCCAATAAGTATTGCACCCAACCGCAGTTCGGATTCCATTTCTTCACTGCACAAGTGCTTTCAAGTGTCTCGAAGCGTCGTTTCCTGTCAGGAAATCTTGAAAGTCTATATTTCCCAGAAGCCAGTGAGATGGTAGGTAGGTATCTATCGTGCACTCGCAGAAACGAGCGGAGGAGTCTCTTCATTTATTCAGAGTGCGAAACCTCCTCGAAGATAGTTGACTGGCGCTCGACAGAGCGAAAGGTCGTGGCTTCGGGATCAGAGGGGCCGGCGAACACCGCCGCCGGGACTGCCGTGAGATTTCCGACGATAAAGAGACACGACGCGCCGTAATCTTGAAGATCGCGCGAAGAACGAGGGGAATTAAGTGCGCCTCCAGCCGCTCTAATTTGTCCACCATTTCCCGGAGACCCTGATAACATTCTCCTTCGAGACGTTAAACTTCCACTCACCCTTCCTCGCCGGTGCACCGTTTACTTTCCCTCGCATTGTTGACTGTAAGTATGTGCACGGTGTTACGAGAAGCGAATGCGGATCTTTGACAGCTGAATACGTCATTTTGCACGCCAATCGACTCCGTAATGTTTCACTCTCCTTTTGCTTTCCATAAGATTTAATCGCTGATTGTTTGAATTAAATAATATTATTAATATGATCACGGGCCACATAACCCGCTGGAAGAAAATTCTATGTCCTCAGTGTTCTACTAAGAAAGACGATCTCCGAAAAATGTTTTTGTCTACACACATACTATATACTTGATGTAGAGTCTGTGGTTGAGAGAGCCGCTCCGTAGAGACGAGCGCGCGGCCGTCGAAAAGGTGGAAAGAGTTATGCGCTTGTCGCCTCGAGTAATTAATTATTCCGCGGCCGTCGCGCCCCTCGAAATTGAAATCTGTTCATTAAGCCACCTCGAAGCCCTTCCCCGTTTACTTCGGCCTTTTTCCTTCTGGTAGCTCGGCCTCGTCGCCCCTTCCCTTCCCTCTCATGGCTGCTCTGACATTAACGGACCAGCCGGCTCGATTCTGAAAAGATTCTGTCTCGTGGCCTTAACGAGCCGAGGAAGCATTTCCATTTAGACACGCTACCCGCTCGACTTTTATCAACCTCCCACTGAAAGTACGTCTCGCACCCGCCTCGGTAATGATTAACCCTGAAATACATGTGAATTCATTTTCCACCTGACCGATTAAGAACGCGCTGAATGCGCGCTCAAGTACATAAAAGTTTTTAGTAGGCTCGGTCAACGCGTATCTCAGTCGCCGGTTAGAATGTGGCCAACAGAATGGTTCGTGTCATATGTAAATCAACAGGTTCAATGGGGAATTGCACTTGGGGCAGTGAAAGTGCACTTGGAGATTTCTTACTCGTTCTTTGTGATCTTGTATTATGTCTTTCTACCATATCAGCCTACTGCGCTGAAGAATGGTATGTTAGAATAATGTAAATGTAATCTATGCTCTGTTATGTTTCATTATTCGCATTGATTATTGACCTCACACATCGGCTTGGATAAATATCCCGTTTTCAAGCTCAAGAACTTGTATGGTATTCAGTATGACATTTTATGTAAAATATATGGTTCGTAAGGTTTGATAAGCATCGGCGGAAATGTCGAGAAACGAGAGAGGTGTTGATAAATGGTTACGGTTACCGGATTCTGCGGCTGCAATTTCAGTGACCGTTGCATCCAGCTGACTCGTGCGATCCTCTGTAATTTCGTAATAAGGTTATCGGTCCGATACAATAATTATCGCGCATCTGGCGAGGCCGACTCGGCTGATTGCGGGAGTAAAGGGAGACGATCGGGACGAAGATGAAACACCTGTAAGCATCGGCTTTTCAAAATGGTACTCGCGTACCTGGCGCGCACACCTCCGTGCCTCTCCGCACCCTCCGGGTAACTACAGATGGGATCCCACATAAATCACGGAAATTGTTAGGTCGCAAGCATCGCCGGGGAAAATAAAGTAGAAAGTCTAATACTTAAAAATCGGAAAAGAATAGTAGGAATACTACAAATAATTACATAGGTAAAGGAACGTCTTTTTTAGATTAGCAACAACAACAAAAAAAGCGGCGGCAGCAGATTACAATAACTGCTAGGGCGATAATAAAGCACGTGGCTGGAGGCTCTCGTGTTCCACGTAAAATAAATATTGACAACGCAGCCGGCGGAGGTATTAATCTCGCAGGAAGGGTGGATCGAAGATCGAGACGGCCGATGAACGATTATACGATGGTTAATCGTTAATTACAGCGATTACCTCTGCGGAAACAACCCGGGCCCTCTCGCTCGACGTCGCTAACAACGGCTTAATAACAGGACCCGCTCGAGAAATTTCAGACGGTGGCTAAACGAAGTTATTAGCTGCGCGATCGATCCCATATGCTCTTCGCCATCTCGCCAAGAATCGAACCAACCTTTATACGCTTCCTACGGACTTGTACTGAAGTTCTTTAAAAAAAGCATAAATACTTTTATATTCTTGAAATATCTTCCGGGCGGTCGAGGGGTCTTGGGGCTGCCACTAACGAGGGAAATTAAAGAATGGGAAACTCGCGGGGAATACGAGAGGATCGTAGGATCAAAGCGACCTGCTGACTCGAGGAGGCAAAGCTCTTTTCTAAATAAAAGATCAAAGAACTGTGTTATGTTAAAGATTGTCATTATCTGCGTACATACACACTCACCTGCCATCCCCATGGCAATTGCGTATGCATTTACTTCACTGAACATATCGCGCAACATTGATTTCACATAAATATTCATATACACATACATTTCTGCAGTGACAGGACATGGACACTGATAAATCACGATTGTAAATCAACTATAATTCCATCATAATCCTATTCATTATAAAAGGAATTGAAATTGCGCGCCAGCCAAGTAAAATGCACGGACAATTCATAAGTTCATAAGATCGAAAATTGCCAGACACGTCACTCTCGACAGTTACTCGAGCATTAGATGGTGCGCGAAGAGAATCGAACTATCCGGGCGTCGGCGGTTCGGATAATCTCACGGGAGGAAGAGGAGCAGGAGAGTACGAGAGGAGGTGCGCTGCTTCCGTTTCTTGATGATTTGCCCGGAAGCGAGGGTATCCCGGCGTAAGTGACTTGGAGTGGCTGGCACATACGGTTCGCGGTGGAGCGGTTTCGAGACGGAGAAACGGTATTGGCCCTCGGGGGGTTAACATGATTGTCGAGGGGTGTAGGCAGCCACTAGCCGCGCTGGTAACGAGTACCGTCTCGGCCACCGCGAATAAGGCACGCTCTCTCTCTTCCTGGTTCGACACATGGATTATTGGGTCGAGAGATTCTACGAGTACAGCACCGTGGAAAGGGTCGTTAGAGCTCCGGCGGAGTTTCACCCTCGCACGCGCTCTCGCCACTCCCCCCGGGCTCCGACGAGCGCGATCTTATACTGCCTTTCAATTATTCCGTTATTTTCAAGAAGTCACGAAAAAAGAACGGCGTGCTCGAGTAGAGCAAGTTACGGCACGATTCTTTTCGAGACGCACACACAGACTCTACCTTCTCTTCTACACCGTACCCTGCCCACCCGGCTTCCTGGCTACTCGAGAATTCAATGGAGCCCGGCGACGCTCAATACGATGACACAGAGCTGCCACCGAGTGTGTGCATAGCCGACTGCGGTGCGCCTACGTATCGGGGAGAGAGCGAGAGAGAGGAGAGATCGCCAGGAAGCGGGGAAGCGGCTTTAAAGAGAAATCGGGAAAACTCCCCCGACGGACTTCTTGCAAGCTCTGCACCCTGGACGTCGACGTCGCCGCTTTCATTCACGCCGACGCCAGACGGAGAACCCTCCAGACTAATTATGTCGTATTAACTAAAAACAAACCCTCTCTCGGCTTCGTCGGCCTTCAATAAAGTCAAGAGGCTCGAAGTATACACTGACGGCGGTCAGTTGCAATTATCGACTGTAAATCCAAAACAAATCGAGGCGTAGCGAGTATTATTCATTCAAACTATAGCAGTCTATTCAGTGGACTGTTTTATACATTGGTAAGGTTTCTTTTTCGGGGAAATCCTATACTCTCGCTTTTAAACGCTGCCAACGCGTCAGTGTCGGCTCTGGCTGGCACGACACTCCGATCGGATGAAATTCACCGGGCGGTTACAGGGTTTCATTTCCGCCAAGTGGCACGTTTACTGACACACGCGTACAGGCCGGGCGAACTAGGAGAGAGACAGAGAGAGAGAGGAGAAAAAAGCAGCGAGAGCGAGGGACGGAAAGTGCGTGGGAGAGGAAAATCGGGTTGCAGTCGCTCGAGTGTCTATCTCTAGTGGTAGGCGAGAGCGGAGCATCCTCTAATGCCGAACGCGCTTGCCTTTTGTGTTACAGTGTGCAACTGCAATCTCCACGCGAGAAAGTGCAGATTCAACATGGAACTGTACAAGCTGTCGGGCCGTGTCAGCGGGGGCGTGTGCCTGCAGTGCCGGCATTTCACCGCTGGAAGACACTGCCACTACTGCAGAGATGGTTACTACAGGGACCCGGCCAGGCCGATCACCCACCGAAAGGCTTGCAAACGTGAGTACTCACCTTCACTCTACCACGCCAGAGAACCATTCCCTCTTTCTCGAGAGAAAGAGAGAGAGGGAGAGAGACGGCGACGACTAATTAATTGCTCCGGCCAACTTGTCGTGTACTTGTGCTCGGGAGACTTTTCACCGAGCCGTTCATTCTATTAGAGATATCTTGATTAATTCCTTTAATGTATCCGGCTTTGTATAATTCATTCCGTGTATCTAATTATCAAGTCGCACCGCGGTATTCTTTACGCCTTTATTAATTTGCCTACTGTGGTTTAATAACTTCGCGCGCTGGAATTCGTAGTGGTAAAGTTAAAAATGGTAATAATTATTATGAGCGATGCTCAAAAGTTTTATCATTTAAACTTTATTAGTTTGACCATTTTGACGTGAAAAGTTTCTCGATTTTCACCGCTGGAATTCGGAATTTCGTATTATAGCGAACGGGAAGCTTTGTATAACTGACAAAGCGTAAGCCACTGGCCAGTGGCTTTCTGAGGGTATTTCGAATAACGAAAGCCCGTATGAGAAAGTTCTTCGGAATTCTACCAGAGGTAGAGCCAGCATGCGCGTCATTTACAGTCCGGGGCATCGTCTAATTCGTATTAAATTGGCAAGATTTCCCATCTATGGGATACGTATGATCCCACTATACATACGCGCACTGTACATAGAGGCTATAGTGGACTGTGGTTGGTTGTACGTGCTATTAATCCGAACACGGAAACCCGAGTGGTCTCCGGCGTAGCCGGAGGATGCGACGGGGGCTTATTACGATTAATTCCGTCCGTCTCCGAGTACTGTTACAAAGTGGTCAGCGCAGTGCGGCCGGCCAACAGAGAGCCAGAGTTTAATCTCGGCCCCTTCGATTTATGATGGTTTGTCTAGGTCCACAAAACCGCCGCCGCCGCCGCCGCGGGGATAACGATCTCCCGGCGCGAGAAAGCACCGCCGGCCTATTCTCCCTCGGCTCACTGCATCCCGGCCTTCTGAATCTTCCGAATCTCGAAGCCGCCGCTCGGAATCTCCCGTTTCACCCGAACATGTACCTGTTGGTGTCCGTCTCGACCAACGAGTCCGAGTTAACGAGACACTGGCTTTTATATCGAGCGCGCATGATTGTTTCAATTGACTTTGCTAGAATTTGGGTGATTAGGTTTGTCGACTTGGAAAATGTGAATATTGGAATCTTGGAATTTTTAGGATTTTTAATTTTTGATTAGAGAAATCTAGGAAAGAAAATCGAGTACAGTAGTGAAATGTAGCTTGAAGAGTGGAAAGAACATTGGTTGATCTTGTCACTTAGCAAGTCAAGTAGAAAGTTTCGAGTGCAAAACCGAAGAGAGTGCAGTTTATTCAATATAAGTCCGGAACAAGTTACCTTATTTGCCTACAATTATCCAGAAAAAAGAAATGTGTGGACCAGTACCAACTGATCACACGTCCTGAATTCTCCCACTAACAGACTCATTCTCATCTCACGTGCCTTCGGTCCAAATTTGTCAAATTTCCACGGAGACATTGTTTTGGCATCGCAGCAGTGCTCGTTTCTCTTGAATTAACTGCGACGTGGAAACCTCGCTGATTGTTCCCAGCCACATTTCACGTGTCACCGTACTTGCGCAAACACGGTACATGCAGTCATGCCGACCTCAACATCTCGCTTGCCTATCTCCTATCTCGGCGCTGTCTTCACTCGTGAACTCTCCCTCGTCCCTATTAAATTAGCAGTCAATTCCCCGGCTCCACTTGTGACTCTCGAGACAGAAACGTGACAGACGCTGCACTCTCTTTCTGCCGATGCGCATCTGTGCTTCTCAAACCCGTTGGTGCACTGCACACTTGCTTTTCTGTTCCCCGATGACGACTACACACTCGATCTCCCTGCTTGTCGATTGTACTTCTTGCGCGAGAATTCATTCCGAAAAAAGTGGTCGCACGGTTCAACAAAACAAAGATAATATATTCTAGAAATAAATCAATTAAAATGCCAGTCTGTAAAGTGTCTGGGGTGATTGGACCCGCTCGAGTGAAGAAGCCGGATTTCCCCAGAAATTTGGAAAGATTTCTCCCGGGGATCGAGGGCCCGAAATAAATGTGGGGAGAACGGATTCGAAAAGTTTCCGTGCTCCCGAAATGAGAGTAGATCGGTGGGCGGGGGGGTATTAGAGGGGAGATTAACTCGTTCCGAAAGGGTTGGAAGGCAGAGTCATTGGAGCTCGCAGGGAGATTTGTGAGCGGAGGGATGCTGCGAGTCAGAGGCGCGCGCGCGTCCGCCCGATGCTAGATTGCCTCCACTTACCTCTCGACTAATTTATGAAAGTTGTGCTCTCGAAAGCGAGCTTAAAGCCTCCGGTTCCCGTGCGGTTCCCGTGCGGTGGCCGCGCTCGGGCGAGTGTGTCGTGTCCCGTTGTTATCTTAACGGCTGGCATGCCTGCTAACGAGAATACAGACTGTTCGTTATCTTGGCGGTGAGAGCCTCGGCGCGCACGACACTTGTGTGTTTTATATATGCGAGCCGTGCTCCGGACGAGCGAGACTCCGCTGCCGAGTGAGAGCATGCACGAGGAAGCTGCGCGCCCGCTCGCATCCCTATCTCGATCCACTGTGGATTGCTAACTCGGCAGAGGAAGTCCCTCTTAATTGCGATTATCCACTCTCCCACGCACGCCTTTCCTCACTCTTTCCATCGATCTCTCCGCTCTCTATTGCTTCGATATTCTCTTCGGCCAACCAAATTCCACCCAGGACAAAGTTATTTATATCGAAGAAACTGGGGATTCGATGCACGGAATGGACTCTGACTATTTTAACTTAATAATTCGGAAACTAACGAATTCCTTCTCAACAGAATGTTCTCCACCTGTTAAGTATATATCCCAAACAAAATAATTGTTTTATTACATTTTTTCCTCTCGAATAAACAGTAAACAACTTCGCTCCTTTGGAGTTTTGCCTAGAAGTCGACTTCGAAATTACGCAGAAAATTCCACGCCCTTGTAATGCGACAGTTATCACATTTCCCAGCTCGATTAAGTGCCGAGCACACGGGCAACATGCAAATGTCTCGAAGGCCGATGCACATTTGCTGTCCCGACACATTCTGAAAGTGCTATTTTCGTTAGTCTTAGAAGGACTGGTGAGCACCTGTTAGGGTATTTGTGCGCGGCGGCGCGGGAGTCGGGAGCGTTTGTAGCCTCGTTTACATACCTAATGGCACATTGAATTCGTTGGCCGTAAGAGAGGGACTTTTGATCGCGCCGCTCAATTAAGGCGATAAGACGTCTTTAGTTAAAGCGAAGCCCGCTAGATTCGTATCGCGCATGAAAGCCGCTCGGCTTCTCGCTCCGCTCCAAAGTGTTAAATCGTCCAACTTGGTGGCGCGCCGCTGAATTATCCCTGACACCTGGCTATAGAAAGTATGTAGGCTTGGCTGATGATATTTCGTTGGACGAATATCGCCTTTAAATTAGTCCGTTTTAACCCCCCGGGGAATGGAACGCTGTTAACACAGAGTCTAATATCGTTCGACATAAACTGATTGGATAACTTTAATTAACGAGGAACGAAACCTTCCATCTAACACCAGCCGAATAGACTATGCATACTAATAGGATAATACATTCGAGAATTCCTCCTCGAAACTTCATATGATCCCAATAAGTAGGATGTCTAGACTGATATGTCATAGTTTTTAATACAGTCAAGCACACAACGAAAAAATCTCCCTTTTCTGCTGGGATTTCTCAAAATATTGATATGCTAGAAGATTTGAATAACAGATCTTGATGATGGATACATTTTCTATGTTTGAAACAAAAGCAGATTCGATCTGGTAATTGGTACTTGGCAATCGATTAGATTTTAATATCCAGAAATAGAATTCTTCACTATTCGCAATATAGGCAGACTCACAACTTACTAGAAAGGCTTTTGCAAAAGGGAAAAGGTCTAAAGGGCAATCTCGGCAATTGACTGGGGCGAGCAGGCGAGCATCATTTGAAGGTGAAGGCACGGAGCGGTATGTTACGGGGATTCCTCGGGAGAGCGTTTTCAAGGAGGTAAATGAAGTGGAGCCGAGAGGGCAGAGGCGATGGATCTCCGGATGTTGGACGTGTGTTCCGCGGCGGTGTAAGCGGCCGACGACGCCGGTGCAGCGTCCTCGACGTCGGCCGACAAGTGTCGTCGGTGTCCTCCCGACGGTCCTGCCGTTTCTACGGTTAGTGAACTCGGAATGGTCCCCGGGAGCCCAACCCTCTCAATTTCGTGCTCGTGATTTCGCAGAGCACCACTCTCTCTCTCTCTCTCTCTCTCTCTCTCTCTCTCTCTCTCTCTCTCTCTCTCTGTGAGTGTGCACGCCGCGGAAAATACAGGCTCTGTTTGTGTGCCAGCCGAGCTATGCACCTACGTGGGCACACATACGCAGAGCGCTCTGTTGGGTCGGGTGACCTCCTCATTTTGACATTTCCAGCGTTCAACCAGCAATGGGCTTCCACCTCGCTTTTGCACTGCAAAGACAAGCCGCCGTGACATTACTCGCACGAATTTGTAACCTCGTCAACAGAGCATAACAAGCGTCAAATGTCATTGTTCAAGGACCTCATGATTCGTATACTAGACATCCACCTCAAGTTTCATAAATTCGAATGCGACAAAGAAACATCTCACATTTCACGCCAGGTGTTTTTGATTCAAAACGCGCAAATGTACCTACAAAGCCCCTCAAAATTGATAAAAACAAAAGGAGAAAATAGAGTTTATGAAAGTTATATTTCGCGAAACTATGGACCAGATAGTATTGCGAGCACACAAGAGCTTTGTTCCCGGGCGCGCAGTCTGCATCGTTACCGCGAGCTATTTGATTCGGCGTTAGCCAGGGCATCGTTAGAAGCACACACGCTCCCACCGGTAATATTAGAAGTTCCCCCTGTTTGCGGAGCGCGCGTGACCACCAAGCCCGGCGATATGTTTCAAGTTGGCCCCCGCCCCGAAAAGCATTCGGCCCGCTGTTTACTCGGAGCGCGGCTGGTGACACCCTCGGGCAAGGGTTCCTCCTCAAACAAAATCGGTCACCGAGACATACTCGCCCTTCGGCCATTCCATCCTGCTTCTTTCGCTTTCCGGCCGCCCCGGTCGAGCTGCGATATATGGTTCCTCGGAATCTAGACTGGCGAGTGCTAATGAAAGTTTTTGAAAGCAGATCCTCTAACTGAACATCGTGAGACCTGGTAGATAGCGGGAGAAAGAGCGTTCATCGCATAAATGATTTGCTAGAAATAAATCGATAAGTTATCGCGATACAGAAATGAGGGCAAGTGAAACGCACTTTGCAAACAGTTCATCGTTGCTTAAATAGATTTTTTAAGAACCTTCAACGTCTTACAAACTAAACTCGGCCAATCAGTTCTCCCCGCAGCATCGTCGAGACGAGAGCTCTCCTGGCGTCACCTTGAGCCTAAGAGCATTTAATTTTAATCAGATCTCGGCTTAACCCGAGTGCTCAATACACACAGTGGCCGCGGTACGGTAATCAATTTCTTTTCTCGCTGACAATGATAACCTAATTAAGCCGGATAAAGTTTACAGTGTTTGCGACCTTAACGAGTCGGGTGGAAAATCCAAGTTGGCACTTGCGATTGGGAACCAGTCGCCTACGTTACTATTAGAAGGAGAGTGTACCAGTAATATCTCGATATTCCAATTTGCATTAATCTGTAGGTTGTCGACGCGCTCGCAAATCGCGCTCGATTTGGAAAACGCGCGCCGCCGCGACTAATGAGGTGCGATCCCGCTGGCGATTCAATTTACTGCTATCCATTACTTTCAATTATTCTAGGACAAGCCGGTTGCGCGCGGCCATCGAGTGCGCATTCGCCATGCGACCGCAAGATCTCCGCTTTCTTGTTGCCAGCCTCCGCTTGGTGAAAAGGACCTGTATTAGCGGCCTGCTCCGACTCATTATCTCGCATTAATCGAACGCCAGAACCGAATCGCCATCTGCCGCGCGCATGCATTATTTCCAAGGTTAAATACTTGCCGGCCCTTCTACACACTTGGATGAATACTTCGTTAATTTTTACTTTACCTGGCACCCTCCACCATACATATAAAGCTAGGAATTCAAAACTCTGAAGTATACGATTCTCAAATAACACCGAACTTAAAAACCCCAACACACTGAAGATGTTTCATCATCCCAAACAATTAGATTAAATACCATTCAATTATTCAATAATCAAAACGCATTCCTTTCTTCCGAAATTGCAATTGCGTGCGTCGATTGAGCAAAGGATTGATTGAAATTTAGGATCTCCACCAATCGCCGGCTAGTAATTTCCATCCGAAGCTCGAGTGTGTCCCATTGCGAAAGTGGGAGTGCACGAGAGTCGAAGGCATCCTCCACGCTCGATTATGCTGACCCATAATCCTCGAAGGTATTCTGCAAATTAGCCGGCATCCCATGCGCGGCTATTATTTGCAATAAGTGCGTTGCTCGGCGCACGTAGCGTTAGCTAGCGCACTCCCGGTACCGCTATGCCTGCCGAGATCGGCCAGACACACCTACAGGGTGATTCACTTGCCTTTGAATCACCGCTGCAGGTTCATGCGGATATAATTGTATATTAATTACTGATTTTTATTAGACATTTCCGAATTTTTACCTACATGCTATATTGTACTTACTGTCCAGGACCGTTTCGCCAGAGTGGAATTTCCTGTGCTTATTAATAATGATTTATTAATATTTCAAGAACAGTAAGTTGCCACGCCGCTTTCCGAAGAGTTTTAGTGAACTTCTTCATTGATATCATTGTTTGTGAAAAGAATATTCTTTTCCCGGAAGTCTGGGCTTATACTTATGATCACTAGCCAGCACGAACCGCTGCGGCTGGGAAACACGCAGTCTATGCAACTTTAGAATCCTCAGAGAGCGCAGCAGTGAAAGTTTCGTTAAAATCGGTTCAGTAGTTTCTGAGAGCACTCGTTGACATAAGCCACGTTGCGTCTTGACATAGTAGTATTTGTAACCATACACTTATGCATCACCCTGTACATACCTGGCTCTCGCGTGGCACCATAGCCACATGTGTACGAACCTAGATACGTATGTAGGCATAGCATAGCAGGAAGGCACGATAGGACGAAGGAGAAGAGAGGAAGCGGGAAGGTGCTTGAACCCGATACCAAGTGCAAAGCTTTTCTCGCGCACTCGGCACACGTTAGCATATTCATTATCCGCCACTTAGCCGAGACTTGAGCCGGCCGAGCTTGCGGTCGGATCAGCACTATTAGTCTCCAACCCTCCACGGAGAGCCTCCCTCTCGCTCTCCATCTCGCACTCTGCTTCCGTCTACTCTCGCTTCTCTTAATTTTTCCTCTTTTCCCTAGGCCTCTCTCCGGATACAGCGATTTGTCTAGCTCGCCACCCCTTTGCCTTGCCAAGCAAAGCTCTCGATCCTGCTTTCTGCACTCCTTTCTACGATCTGGCTCTCTGCTGACATGTTGCAGAGTCACTGCTGGCTACTACTAGCCGGGCAAAGTTTCCTCGAGGGGAGACTTCATCTCCGCTGATATTGTTAATGAGATCCGATACCTTTATAGAATATTCGTAATCCGCGTCTATGACCTGCGAGACGACTTATCGATTGGCAATCCCTCAGGAAAGCCGGTAAACACGCCGCTGACCTAATTTCGAAGGAGTGTCCAGATTAATTAGAAACCATGAGAAATTGGTCGGAACATTGGAGAACTTTTCAACTAGCAGTCAGTGGTAATTAGGAGAACTTGCCCTCGTCCGTCGCGTTTATTAATGTCCTAGGCAAATTGGATCCGGAACGTCCGGTGTAACTTGGTTCCTGCCATTCCAACAAGTTTCTAATTCTGTCTCCAATGTTTGCGTAGAATGATTAACACGCCAGGTCGTGCGCCGCCGTCCAACGGAAGTTCGGGAGGGTAATTATTCCTGGAGGGGAAGTAAAGCATTAGAGGAAGGAGCTGTAAGTTCCAAATACCCGGCAAGGTGGCCTGCGCCGATACATAGCTTCCAGTGGCGAAAAGGGTTGCCCTCTCGGGGATTTCGTTAATCAGATTATACCAATTATGTCTCCGGGAGGGTTCGCCGATTCAGAGACTCGCTTACAGAAGGACACGAGGTCGCATTATCAGGATGGCACACTGCGGCAGCGAGCTCCCGCCTAATCGGAGGAAGGATAAGAAGCTTAGAACTGCTAGTGGCGCGGAGGGAGAATGCTTCCCTTGCGACAATTGGGGAAAAGCTTAGGCCGATTTTCACCTTCTCTCGAAAACCCTGTTGTACTTTGAAAAAGGTACTCAACAGTAATGTCCTTTGTTACAACCCGCGCGACTTGAAAGAAGCCTATTCATCTTACTTTATTTCGTTCCATTTCTTTTTACTTTTTGACTCAGGCAATAAATCGTATACATCGCAAGAAAAATCATGGGAGAAGGAACGCGGACGATCTCGCGATGGCTAAGACAATACATAAGTCAAGTGACTTGTCTACGAGCAGAGATCTTAGAATTAGGTTGTCGACTTTGCACCTTGAACATAAATAAGGTGGGCAGATGTACGATATTTGACACCCTTACTTAATACCACGTTCCCTATATAAAGGCTCCCGTGTAGCGGCGATAGTGCCGGCCGTCCAAGGCTGATAGCATTTATCATAACAGAGCGAGTCCATCACGTCAATCGGGAGAAAGTCCGAAATCACCGTGGAGGATCCATCAAGCGGCGAGTGGGTTCCCGTTATGCCTGTATTTCCGTTTCATTAGCCAGGTAATCGTCCGTAATCAGTCATCCTCCACATGGCAGCACCACTGCCAGCCAGCGTACAATATACACGTCCTAATGCTATCGCCAAACAGTTTGATTGGTCATTTGTACTAATGCGAGGATGATTGGGATCATTACGTGAAAAAACGTCGGCCCTACTCTGCCTCCGAGGACGCGGCCAGCCGCGAGGGAGAAAAAAGCTCGCCGGGAGTGAAAGTGTGTAGCGCAAGGCGGTAGCAGTGAGTAACGAGCCACCATGGTGCCCATGGCCGATACACGCGGCCAATATATCGTGAATTATGAATCACGTGTACCCGAATCCTTATTTTAAATCGCACGACACTCGGATGACACGTCATTCGTCAAAAGAAGTTATTGCTGCGTGTGTGTGTGGTTGGATGGTGGAATTCGTTGGGGCATTCGGCTGCGGGCTGCAAGTATATCTGTGGATTTGTGTTGAGCACCCGTACTTCGTCCTGTTGGTCCAGATCATTTAATGATGATGTCTCAGTGGAGGAAACTTAATTGAAACTTTCCTTTACCGTTCTGGAGTTGTGGTATTTGGGGTGATCGAATCGTTAGCTGGAATGAGAAAGGTGGAATATTGAGTTATCCAATAAATTCGGAAGCTTTGAATCCGTGATTCGCAAATTCTAATTTGGATACTTCAGAATTTCTGGGATTCTAAATTCTAATATATTAGAAATCAATGATATAACAGTAAAGAAGAATTGGGTGCATTCTCCTAGTAACTACGTTTACTCAGATTCAATTGCTAATGTTTACCATTCCTATTCACCACGAGTCTTCCTCAGAATCATTCGAGAATCAAACACATGCCAATTTCACCTGGGAATGATTTGCCTATCGTAGCGACAGTCTCTAAGCACAGTAGCCGGCAGCTCATGTTTAAACACTTTCGAGAGCTCGCATTCAGCAAGATCCCGCGCGCTTAATTCGCAACTCTCGAGTGAGAAAGGAGCCTTGACTGTTACTCAAACAAGCGGATAACACTGTAGCCAATGGTGCTTTGTTGTTGCGGCGCACACGGGATTCCTTGAGCGAATAGAAAAGCTCTTTGACAAGCAATAGAAGCGCAAGGTCCACACTCCGTACTCGCGTGTTAAGTGGAAAGTTTGCGTGGGTGAACAGTAAGTACTGTTGAGCATCGCGGAACGTTTTATCAAATAGCTTGAGTACCTGATTCACGCGCAAATCGCAGCGAATTGCTGCCAATGCAGCCTCTAATACAACACTCGCCTTCGCAGTTTCCAGTTGGCATTGGAGCCGGCGATACTTTGCGGGATATCAGGAAATTATAGTGATAGAGTGGAATGCTGATCTTCACATTGAATTTATTGAGCAACATGCTCTTTAGCTGCCGGGATTCAATCAAGCGTCGTGGGAAGATCTGTTTATCTAATGACGAATTTTCCTGCTTACTAATCGCTCGTAGACAAGCGGCTCTCCGGTCTTACGTGCTCTTATCTGGTTATGCAAGAGAGTGATGCATGTGCTAATACCCGACTTACTATCTACGTGTATACATGTGTACGCACTCTCCGACTGTCCTGCTGTCTCTTACTTCTAGTCAATTTACACCGTTTGACATAACAGGTAATCCATCCAAGAGATTCAATAACAACTCTACCCTACTTCAATTTCACATATCCCAATCCACTTCCAATCACATGCCAGGCAGAAGACAGACCTATCTACCTCTTCTTCCGGATTGCATAAGCTTCACTTTCCATACATATATTGTTCTCTTTCATCATTCACTTACTACATTTTTTCCTTAATTATAAATCTATAATAATTAATATATTATCAGTTATCATACAAATATAAATAATCTTATAAATCAGAAATACATTACTGAATCTAAATGACTAGAATGCTGTAGTTTGTAAAGACTCCTTAATAATTGAATGGCATAACGCACGATTGCACCAAGTGCCCAGTGGCACCGACACGCGCACACGAGAAGAGGTCCTTGCCACCCAGTGATGCTGGACACGGGAGGAATCCACGCTGCAAGTCTTTCCGAATGCAGGCATTCCCCGATTGCGCAACGATTGCCGGGTGAAAAGAGGGAAAGAGACGATGCGCCTCGAAAAAGATGGTGGAAGAAGGGAGGTGAGGGCTGTCGGGGGAGGTGGTCGGAGGAAGGAAGGAGGCCATAGTGCTCTCGGCGGCGAGAGCCGAACGAGGGAGACGAGGAATCGAGAGAGGAGGTTCGCACACCTGGCAACACAAGACACTCGCCCGGATGTAACCTTCGCGGCGTGTAACATCGGCAAAACGAAGAGAAAATCTCCGGCCGGCCGAGGATGAGGATAAGGACGAGGAGGTGGTGGCGGCGGCGGTGCCGAGAGAGAGGGCCAAGGGAAGGAAGAGAAAGGTAGTGAAGTGCACGAGGAAGAAGTAAGGAGCGCATTATGTGAGGCCGAGGTGCAGGTTGCAGACTCACCTTTGTTTGAACACGCAGCACTCTCGTTTCTCTTCTCTCCTCTTCCAGCCTCCTCCTCCTCCTCCTCCTCCTCCACCTCCTTCTTCTCCTCCCAGCATCTCTCGCACGCTCGCGGCCCAACTGCATGCTTATGCGTCCCCGCGTGCGTGTGTGCGCTGCGTGCCCGAGGGTTCACGTGCAATTTATGTGCGCGCGTGTGTACGCGCGCTGAAATTTATACGCGCCGCGTACACACCCGGTCGGACTCCAGGCCGCGAGAGCGGCAGTGAAAGAGAGAGGGAGAGAGAGAGATCCGCTTTTCTAGCTGGAGCAGCGGCCCGCCAGCGACCGAGAGGAGTTGTGAACGGAAGAGCGAGGAGAGCCAGCCGGAGGAATCGCGGCGAGCTATTTTCGTACGAACGCGCGCGAGAAGAGAGGAAATCTCTGAAAGGACGAAGAGCGCGTAGGACGGCCACTTAACCGCGAACACCTTAGCAGCTGTCGGAGAGCTCCTCGGTAATCGAGGAATTTGAATTTCACCGCCAGGAACTCGCGGGAAGTGTATCTCCGGCGATCGTTATCTCGCTTTTTCGCACTCGCCACTTATGCCGCCGAGAGCTAATCCCCGCAAACGCTCGTCTAAGAGATACTGCACGGAATTAGAGAGTTTATTGTGATGTTACTGGGAGATTTTGGCGTAGCATGGAATTTTAAGTAATTTTATTATATAATCAGTCGATTAAACAATGAACGGATTCTTCCTGTGAATCTAGTTTCGTTTAACACTTCGGGAAAAACACCTGTTACGAGACGCAGTGCAATATGTCTCTTCGATTGATTTGTCGCGACGACGAAAAATTGCAACCGCGCGACAATTTTATTATTGCAAGTTTCACGACATTTTTATTCACTAGCGAATCGCTTCCTAGTCGAAAACTGTACATGCGCGAATCACATAACTAGATGCATCCAGTGCAGTCAGCATTCCCCCAATCAATACCCATAACATTCACTATTCCTCTTGCTTAGGAAGCCCTTAAAATTCGTCCCTTAAGGGCGAAGCATGGAGTTTCGGCTATGCAGAAAGGGAATTAAGCGGTGCTACAATTATACGTGAGTTGTCGCTGTGCCCACGTCCACATTCATATATTCTATGGGATTCTTCGGGGCAGCCAGGCATGGATGCTCGGGTCCGCGCCGGCGACTGTGAGGTGCACTTTGCCCGTCGCAGGTACGCGTAATTGCAGGCATAATTTAAGGGCGCGTCGCGTCGCGTCGCCGATATATATTACACCCGACGCTGCGTAGGTCTACCCCGAATCCACCAGGAGCGGACGAGCTCCTCTCACGCGTACAACATAGATTTCCGAGGCTCACAACGCGTTTCGGTAACAATCTACTTTAGCCCAAGGATCCCTAAAGTAGCCTTCGAAAGTATTTCGTATCTCTAAGAGAAATCCGGATAAGCTTTCAAAATCAAAGATCAAAGATTTTGATGTAATTAATTCACAGCTCGAAGTTATTTGAGTAAAATGTCGACATGTTCGTGTTCGCTTGCAGGGAAACATTCGTCATAGTCGACATAAAGTCGTGCGGGTGTATCGTAGGTCATAGAATCCCGATCGAGGCGGCAACCGATGCGGGTCTTTTTCACTTTTATCTCTGCCACACGCTTGTTTTTCAAACAACTGCAACTCCCCTGGCCGCCCATGGAATCTCGGTAGCGTGGAAGAAGAAGGACATTAAAAAGCAAACGGACCACCCTTTAGACGGGAAACAATGCGGCAGTTAAGATAAGGAGGGAACAAGGGTGGAAGAAACAAGAGTCGAACTGAGATAACATGGAAAGACCCTATCCTATTTCTCAAGCAGACGAATATTACTTCTCTCCGAAACTTATATTTCTACCATTCTTTTAAAACGAGTCTTCTTGCTCATTCATTGCACTGAATATTCGAGCAACAAATAAGATGCTCTACATTACATTTTTGATCAACAATGGAGCGTACTGTCCTGCGCGTCAACCGCAGTAGTGCAAGACGCCCATAAGTCAGACATCCCGAGTGTCAGACATTTCAATTAGCCGAGTGAATTGTTCTCGGCGCGATGTCATAATTCAAGAATAATCAAGGAAAACGATAACACACGAAGCGAGCGCGAAAGACTCTCCAGCCGGGTCAACATCTCCATAACCCTGGCACGTTTCTCTCAATTCATACGCGCTAAAACCTTAAATGCCGGGTGATATACGACTCGACGGCGTCAGCCGTGCGGCATTTAATAATTCGCTTAAGAATCGACGCTTTACGACCCAGCGACTGCTACATACTTTCAAGAAACAACATTGAAGAAACCTTCAACAAATGAGGCCGTTTAATTAATCGCTTTCAATCACCACGCTCCAAGTTGACACGTATACTACTTTTATTCAACCGGAAGTGTTCCAAATACATATTTCCAGAATTCATACATTTTCTACTGACTCTCAATATGTCAGTAGGAAACGAGGTGTATCCCCCGAATTTTCGTTTCCGTGCTCGAGGGAAAGGGGTGAGGGCGCTGGCATGAAAAAGAGGCTCGAAAGCCACTTAGGATCAATTAGCACGCGACGCGCGCGCGCGGCAGCGGGCGGATGGGCAGATAAAAAAGGAGTCGGGGAATCGGAGCCGTGGCGCGAGGGGAGCCGAAGGGAGGAAAGCGTGAAAAGGGAAGTAAGTCGAGGCCCAGGGCCTCATGAATGAAGACGTCATCGCTCGTACTTTTTGATTGGACGAGCCCAGACACTGACTGGAACACGAGACGTTGACGAGTGAAAAGGGACCCCGCCGGATCGTGGTGGTCCCTCTCTCCTTCTCTCCCTCGCTCGCCAGTGCTATAGTACACCGGGAGAAGCGGTCCTGGAGGCTGCCGGAGGAAGAAACTAAACGCTCAGGAGGAAGAGAGCGAGAGAGGGTCGAGAGACAGAGGGAACCCGTAATAAATACATGGTAGGTGTAATGGGCCGAAACCTGATAACCCAGACTGCCTTGGCGTGTACGGTGTCGCGTGGCAAACTATTCCGACGCCCGCCGACCGGAAAGTCCAAAATAACGGTCAAGCAGTTTGCACTAGTTCGACCACCCCCGCTCTCTACTTCGCCCGGCACTAAATTTTCTCCTCTTTTGTCACGATTCCAATGACCCGACCACCTTTGGTGGGCCTTACAGTCGGGATAATAATACTCTCATTTCAGAGTACACTTACATCGGCACAGTTTATGAGGCTATTATTTTAACAACTATATCTTCCACGTACATATGCATATAAAGCCCATTCAATTCTCGGGTACGTACATTCGGTAGCGAGAAATTAATATTTGCCAGAAAGTTTAAAGCAATTTATTCGCCGGAATCTCTCGGTTAATCGACTCGCTTTTAATGGAGTCTGGTGCATATTCGCAATTACAAAGAATCCGAGGAATCCGGGGGTGGTTAGTTTCGTCTATTTAGTTTTTACTGCGGAACTTTCGTTAAGTCGGAATTACTTTGCGGTGAATGAACGATACTCCGCGTTGCGCTAGCCCGCCGAGAATGAAAACCTCGATAAGATGCATAGAAGTTGCTCGGAGCTCCTCGGGCGCATTAAAGGACGTGTAAATGAATGGGCGACTAGAGCAGCGGAATGCTTGGCCTGCGCCGATTAATTAAATCCGAGCAAGTAAGTGCACATGCGGTGCCGACTCATTAATACAGGAATCACTGTGCGCGGAACAACTGTTTCATTCAGCGTGCCGCCGCCGTCGCTGCGTTGCCGCACAATAACGATCTTTAATTAATTCCGACGACTGCCAGCCGAGATTAATTCGGTGCGCGCCAATTAAGCCTGGATAGCGGCCTGCCCGTTACGGAGTCGATGACTGATGATCTCTCGGAAGATAAAGCCCGAGTCACTTGGCAATTCGCGCGCCTCGGCTGCGCGCGATACAATAAGTTAATTAACCCGACATACCCGCCGAACAATATCATTTATTACTTATTACTGGCTACCAAATTTCCCTGCCCGCCGTAAATCCTTCTCAAATTGCCTGACAAATTGCTCGCTTCTACCATTCGCGAATCAATCGCGTGTACTTTGATACCTGTGGAAGTCCGCGTGATATTATGCTAGCATCTGAATTAGTGGTTCCTCGAATTTGTCAATCGGATCCATTCTCTACTGCAATCTATATTTTATTTCTCGTGTGCGAGCAGATCAATTCACTACTGTCAAGTTTCTTGTGTCTATCTCCAACTCAAAATGCTGTTAAACCCGTGAAAAACTTGATCAACAATACAATAATACTTTCTCATAGGAAAACTCCGAAAATAGTCGCAAAAGTTGTCGCGAGAAAAACTTTACGGCAACATGAGATCTTTCTCGTTAAAATCTCGTTCCCATCTCGCTGGCGAAATTCCTCGCGGGGCCGAAAGCTGCTCTCCGAAATTCCAGGCCGATATCCACGCGATGGTGTGTGCGCGCGCGACGGCACGGGGTCTTACGCAGGATACTGCGGGCTTCTCTTCATCGATCATATTTAATTGAAACCCAACACCCAGCCGGATATCCCTCTATAAATCTGGATTCGCTGTCGGCTGTGTTTTGCACGGCGCGGGCCATGGCCCGGCCGGGCTGAGTGCCGCTCCCCAGGAGCATGGGAAACCTCGGCACACACCGAAAGAGAGCCAGAGAGAGAGAGAGAGAGAGAGAGAGAGAGAGAGAGAGAGTGCGGCGAATGGTTACACAGGGAGATGCGGATCCACCGGGCTGCGGAGAAACGAGCGCTCGTCGAGAAACGAAGCTGTGCAGGGATAATGTGAATTTCAAGCGGATGCCGGCCAATCGATCGGCCGTCATGGCCCGTCTAATTTTATTTCCCGCTCAAGGTTTGCCAATATCAAATGCATTCAGAGCGAACCAGTCACAGCGTGAATTGCATGACTTCTTCTTAGGAGTTGGCAGCTGGGAGGTCGTCCTTCTACGGTTAATCGTTTTCCGTTTTAAATAAACGTGCTTATTAGCGAGAGCGAAATTAGCTGTCATGTCTATGTAATTATAAAATGTACGTGATCCCTGGAAAGAGAAGGCGACCCAGAAGGAGCAGTTGATTTTTCAATATAAAATCACGTACAATTACAGTAAAGTTTAAAGTGAAGAAAAACCACGGTACCGATTAATTTCAATATGCCAATATGTAATCATTTTTATAGCAACTGTGTCGACGTAGAAATATATAAATGCAATTATTAATGGCCCGTGAAAAACGTGTTAAGAATAAGCCTTTGGCGAATCGCCGGGGCCATGCATGTGGCTCAAGCAATAAGCTCTTTTGCGGTTCTTTTATTGTCAACAATCAAGCAGAAGCAGTCAGGGTCAGGCATTTTTCCATCCGAACGAGGCGTGATTTGTTTTCACAGTACGTGGCGCATCAGCAAAGTTCGGGGTCTGGCGGCGTCGGTGTTTCGCTAAAGAGATTTAAACGATGCGCAGGCGTCGTTACCGGTATTGTGTTTAGATTCGCGGTAGATTTACGAGCGGCGCATGATTCGCGCGGTTAAGCCAAGTGCACACATGGATACAATGCGTCGGGATTGGCTGGAGACGCTACCGAAATAGTTGAGTTGGACCCTCGGAGGAGTGCGGGCGCAGTGGTAGAAAGTATCTGGATTACTTGAACATAGTTTTCTCACATAAATCTCGAGGTTTGCTAAAGTTAGATATAAGCGTTTATAAGAAGATATTTTCTCGAGCTGACACCTCTTTCATCCCTTAAACATCTTCTTTCGCCATCTTGCGCTGTCGATCCCACGATTACCAGACACTACTCCTTGATTCAGTCCTAGTCCTGAACATACTTGAAGAATAAACACAAGCATCAACAGAAGTCCAATACATTTATTCATAGACCCACAGAGCAATATATCAGAATTATGTCTAGAACCTTTCGGAACACTTTCAACTCACTCCAGATACTATCTTGCATTACACCTCGATTTCCTTCGCTGCTGCATCTCAACGATTTCGGGAGCGCAACGTCCGCAACTGTACATTGTTCCAACACGATTCTATCCAAGTGTGTACTCAGCTTTACATATGCAAGAAGTCGCACTCGTTGCCCGAAGGAAGCTCGCCGCTTTTCTCCCGGCAGCCCATGCTGCTATGCCCAAGTCGTCGCCTCTCTCGTTCTTACACGTACAGAGATGTTGCGCGGTGTGCGTACGCGGAAATCATGAATAACACGATTGTCATTCGAGCTATTGCGCACTCCTCGCTGGAGGTTCGGCCTGTCCCACTGCGCTCCGCTCGGCAGACGTTTGTAATCCCGCGGTAATTCGCTTACACGATTGTTCCTCAATAATGCACGCGGGACCGGCAGCCAATCGACACCGCCAGCCAATTAGCGGGGCGGCTCGCGCCGCCATAAGCGTGATTTGTCGGCGAAATGTCGTGCGGCTAACTGATAATTACCCTGGCGGCGAAAAACCAGTTCATCAAGTCGGCGCGTGCAATTATTCCGGCAATCTCGCTCGGAAAATTGAATTAGCTAGGAAGAAATTGGTGTGCTTAAATTGTCAAGTTTTGCAACGCTTGGTATTGGTGGTAGAAGCTTTGAATAGAACGACTTTCTTTATTGGGAGTTGAATAATAGAGTCGTGATGAACTTGTTAAATACTTAGTTATTAGATACATTGAATCCTGAAGGAACTGATTTCCCACAACGAAGGGTTACGTGCGAGAGAACAATTGGTCAGAACTTTCTTACTGGAAGTGTTAAGCGCGTCACGAAGGTGGCGACGGAACGAAACAGTCTAACGAGAATAGCGCCATTCGCTGATAGCAGTTTCACGATAGTCTCAGGTCCCCGCAATGAAACCTCCTTCGGGCCATAAATTCCCAGGAGCTGATACAAGGAGCCATCCCGGCAAACGATTTCCCTAAAGATCGCGCGCATAATTCACTCCCCCGACTTTTCTCTCTGTCCCCAGGACGCGCTGCTAGAACCTCGCACCATCGCGCGTGTACCCAGTGCACGTGTACTCCACACACACGTACTCTCAAATCGCCGTGGCACGCCGGGCGTATTTCACTTGCAAATGCTCGCCGCCCGGCGATGTCCAGATGCCGTAACTCCGGCGACAAAACGAGAACGCATCCGAGATATTTCACCGCCACGGGGAATCCGCTTCCGCCAAAGCGTGCGAGCGTGCGCGCGCGCCCTGACACGGCAAAGTGGTACAATTAACGGTCCTCGTCGATTGCGCGCGTTTCTGGCTGTTGGGTAAAAAGCGCGCCGGAGCTCGGTGCCTCCTCGCGCCTGCGGATCCCGTGGATTTCGCAGAGTGTTTCCTGCGGCGGCGCGGTTGTCCCACCTGCTGAGAGATTCTTTGCAGGCTCTATGGGAGAAGCTGCGGGGAAATACAGCGTTCTAGACTCGCCGGGCCCTTTGCGCCCGACCAGTGCTCGGTCGATTGATCTTTGACCGATAATACATTTGTTTATTAATTCTAGGAAATTGTCCGTGGAGTTTGCTTAGTATGCCTCTATTTGTTTACAACATGCGAAATGTTGTATTTCCAGCAATAAAAGAAAGTTGTATTTAGACAATGCCGGCGAAATGTCAAACGGTCCATTAGAGAACACTTGTACATGTATCGAATAATTAAAGATGAAACAGATTTGCAGTGCGACTTTCCCTTGTAATCTGGTGGACTTTGGCGATACCGAGTCGTTTCTACGGGAACGGCTTTCTATTTATGAGGCCCTTTGTGGGTAAATACCGTGTACCAACGTTTACACGTGTAATCTATTAGTTTTCATGGTCGACATCGCGCGCAGAGAGAGATCGGCGCACTTGTATTCGGGCAATAACACGCTCCGGTTCATATTCATGAAGCGCAAGCTAATAGCTCACCGAGAGCGGCTCACCGATATGCCGGCACACAGCGAGAAGCTTAATAACTGGCTGCGCATAGAGCCAAGCTGTAATTCCCTCACGCTCCATAAACCTCATGTTTTCATCCGAAAAATGTATTCGGGAGTCCCGATCTCACCTCCTCGGATCGACACCTCTACTCTCCTCGATCGCAAACTTCCATCGCGTAATCGCGAAAGGTGTGCTAATTGGCCCGCGGCTATCGAGCCGCTCGTTACGTCTCTCCGCTTCGGCGTTTTTCCAATTAAGGATTCGCCGGGTGATAACAGTTTCGTCAGAGGAAACTGAGACCGGTTGCCCGCGTTCCTTGGTTTCTACGCGGCCAGATAATCATTCCCGGCGTTGCGATAGTGCTAATAGTGGCCTCGCAACCACAAAGAACAAGGGAGAGAAGGAGAGAAAGAAATAAGCAGCTTCCCACGTGGATATTTATATTCGCCGGCGGTTTCGTTACGCGGTGGAAGTGGCCGGGCCGGTCAGCTTTTCACTGCCAAGGAAATTGGGTGTTAAAAGCTTAATCGGCCAAGCTCGGGATGGCCGGGGGGATAATTTGCGTGGATGATTTCGAGAGCGCGCGTCCGGGCCTCGCATGGATATTTATGTCAGTGGTCCGGCCCGCGTGGACACTCGCCAGCCAATCGATCACTACTTAATGAGCGGCCGAGCAAAGTGCTCGCGCGCTGATGAGAAATGAGGTAATTAGCATTCCCGTGGCGAAGTCAATGCGTCTACCGGCCGCTGAGCTATCGCGGATTCATCTCGGCCAACCACTGATCTCGAGCATCAGGTGTGTCAAATTAACGCGGCTCTAATGTGGTCAAGACGTCTTCATCGTCGAAAGAACGCAGCTTCGACATCTGGAACGCAGAATGCGCGAAACCACCAGCCAACTTGAGTCATCCTAATTTCTCTGTTTGCTAATAAAACATTAAGCCAGTCAAATACGTAGATTTGTTACTTTCAAACTTAGGCTGACTGTAAATGTGTGGCATTGATAATTGATTGCTCGTAAAGGACTCGTATCTACATTTATATGGACTCGCAATTAATAATTTCCATTTTTAAAAAATATCGTTTTTAAAGTAAAAAAGCCAATTCACGATTTATATCAAAACGAACGATATAATCTCATTGGAACGGTAGAACTGTTTAGAATAATGATATCAAAAATAACGCGACTCCTTCAATGTCGACAATAATCTTATTCGGTGTATGCCAATCTCCGGAGGCAATGAGTTAATATTCATAATTATTCATGTATTCTCGCGGAGCGCTGGAAGCTTATCCAACTGATCGGATTAATCGATTGGCCCATTCAGTCGCTACATATAAAAGGACGCCGAGGTTGAAACGGCGAAGAATAGCAGTATCGGTTGATGGATGCCTGGCGATCTTAATGCGAAGAAAATAAGAAAATGAGGGGCGAGAGATATGCAGATCATCGGCAATTTTACCTTATCGCGCCACACGTTCTCGAGTTGATGGAACGGAGCCGTGATTCGTGGATAATTGCTCCTAATTATAACTCATCAACTGAAATCTCCCGAGATATCCTTGCCCCATTCCCGTGCCATTGAGGCCACGAATTCAAAGGATGCTTATATTTCATCCACTCTGTCTTGCTTTCATTCGAGCCCCGATAAAAAGTCTCACGCATTAAAACAACTCGAATGAAAAATACCCCCGTGGCAGTAAACATTTTTTCGTCTTACATCGCGGGAGATGAAAAGGCGAGAGATATATGGGGCGGCTTGTTAATCGAGGCAGAACAGCGGAGGAAAGCGTGGCACTTTTTCGAGATATCAAAACGATATGTGTCTCCCGCGCGGACGGCTCCCCAGGCATTTCTGCGCTTTGATCGAGGAATCAAGGATCGATCTGTCGCCCCGGATAGACGTCAAGTCCAAGCTAATCCGCTCCATCTTTTCATCCACGTCGTTCTACTTAGTGCGCTCGCGTGCTCGCAGACGTCCCGGCCAGAAGACCAATCGACTCTTTTGACGAAGGATACATTGACGCGCCTCGCTAATCTTTGCAATCTATCTTGGAGCTCCTTCGAGCTCCCTACACGTGTGCGCACGGGGCCGCATTGTGCAACGAGGAATTCCTGGTCAGCCGAGTGTTTCCTCCGTCGAGCAGACGTTAATCCTTTGGTACCAATGGCCAAGTGTATCTTAAATGGTACGGAAAGCTGAAAGGCGAGCGGGTTAATTGGACAGGATAAGGGAAAGGAGAGGGCAGAATGGCAGAATGGATGGAATGTAAGTAGTTATTAAGTGAAAGGACTGAAGGTTCAAATGTACGTTCGTGCGGATTTTCGCGGGTCACTACCTTACGTCTGCCCATTTTTCTACTATTATTTATCACTGTAGAAGGTTAGGACTAATGACAGTATTAGAGATTGCAATCTAATAAAGTGAGTCATACCTGAAGCTGCCAATTAGATGTTAATTACATTTCTCTCGATTCTTATATCTCATACTTATGCGATTTTATTCTAGCATTATTTATTATTGTAAGATTACAGTGCCAGCAGCAGTTGCCCAGAGTAATTAATCAAGATTAATTATATATCTGCAAGCGTTGAACCAATGCAAGATATCGTAAACCTGTCAATTTCAGTGCATTGTTAATTATTCTTGGGAAATAACGACAGGAATAATAATTGAAAATAGTGAGCAAAGTTCCGGCGAAAGCAAATCACTGTAAAGTCTGCTGAGCGGGTATTAAATCGGAACAAGTCCCACCTGAATACTTAATGCTCCCAGTGCTTGGCTCACGCAGGTGGTCCCCGGCACCTTAGCGCAGCATAAATTCAATGTTCCCGAAAAGCAATTCCTGTAAAGCACACCGGGGCCCGGGCGAAGCTTGCGGCAATTTCTCCTAAGTCCTGGCAACGGGGGCGAGTATCCGTCGCATAAAAAGGAGTTTAAAAGTCGTTTCTCAGCCCTGTTACTCCTAGTCGCGTGGTAAGGATAGGTTATTGGCGGAGAAGAGTTTTCGAGGCGAATGCAACTTTCCCGGCGGCGGCGGCGGCGGCGGGAAGCCGGCAGGCAAAAAGAGCAGTTGAGGAGCAATTACCCGAGGTGCACCGCTCAGCGGGGTTCTGCGATTCCTCGGCTGGACGTAGGTACATACGTGCCCAGACGGCCCTCTCACTCCTTTCTATATTCTACGCGCTGCGGAGCCTTTCTTCTCCTCTGTCCGCCACTTCACTCGAGTTTCGAGTTATGCACTTTTTAAGGAAACCGGCGACCGGTAAAGCCAATCGATTCCAATCTTGCGCAAACTTTCTCCCCGCGACCCTCTGTCGCCTCGCGACTTTTCGACACTGGCGGATAGGAAGTGGAAGATTCGCGCGGAAACTTTGAGAAAAGTAAATGCGATCATCATAAATGCGTGATGGCTTCCTGCGATAACTACTTGAGAGGAATTGGTACGTTTTGGATTATGGGTAAGTCGTATAATCCAAAATGGGTGGGAGATCTGAAATCAGTGGGTGGGTAGACTAGAAAAAAATTAAAAGAAAATAGATATCGATGAGTTTTTAAAAACATCGACTTTGTGAGACCACAGTCATAGCATAAGGCGACCGTTCCTCTGCTAATGCCGAATTGAATTTCAAGAGAGCGTGTTTTCCACGAAAAGCACGTAGAAAATTCGGACCCGCGCGAAATCGATTCCACCTTTTTCCCATAAGTTTCAGCCGGCGGCATTTCCACACGCGGTTCATCCCCCGCCGCGGCCGCATTGAGATTCAGAGCGAAATTCGACGCTCCGTTGGGAGCGTACTATCATCGTCCCGCTATTTCCACTTTCAATCCGCCATCAGGTTCTCTCTCCCTCGCACTCGCGCGCCCTTTGGATGTCGCATCTCGTAAGTTTTGTGGTAGCTCGCCCGATACCAAGCCGGAGATATCGAGAGATGGGGAATGAAGGGAAAATATTATCGCCTCGCTTCGACAGGAGACGCGCCATTAAATATCATGGGAACGAACGAGCACGTTGAGATTAGTAACATTTGATTATCGCGCTTGTAATAAGTCTCGACCTTTGCCGGAAAAAATCCCCGGGCTTCGCGCAGGGACGATCGGGGGATTTGTATCTGCCCGGTTTTCGTGGCGCGCTGTGCATTACGTTGATCGATGCTTCGCATTGTTTGAGTTAGTGCCAGACAGATCCTTTAATCTAACATCAAAGATGGATTGCACTCGCCGGCAGCCGTGCACTCCACCTCGCTGCCCCTCGCTATTCCCAGTGCATTTTAAAGCGCGCGCCGAACCGCTTCAAGTATTATTTCCGAGCGAGACCTGCTGCGAGAGAGAATAGTGTGGCCGGAATTGTAGGAATATTGATTGCTTCGGTGTAAATCTGATAATCCGTGTCCTTTCCAGATCTAACACCATCAATTTGCTGAATTCGAAAAAACTAATGGCGTTTCGTAACAACTCTTGTTTCTATGTATTAATAAAAGCAATCCGTTGAGAGATTTATTATCGCTCAAATTTTACAGTAATCGGAATTAACTCACTAAATAAATGATCCATGATGAATATGTTCAGCACCATATATCGTGTAATTAATATTTTTGCCGAGGATCAGTGTAAATAAGACATTTCTCTGGCTTATACATCCCAGTCATCGAGCACGATCCGCACTAATATTCGAACTACACACTAAACTCCAGTCAAATGGCTCTAAACCTATCCCAATAATTCATCTCTAGCACTTGAATTGCAATCGCACGGTTTTCAAAGTGATTAGTAATGCGCGTAACTAGTAATTACGAAAAACAGGTCAGAGTAACAGGAATGGAAGTAAGGTGAACCTATGATCTCGAAAGTCCTAGAGCGACGACACCTGCGTGTCGGCGGGTAAGAGTGGGAAGTAGTAAAGCGCCGCATATGGCAGAACGCGTTTAAAGAGGGCAGACACTACTTACGTGGTGCATTGCGCTCTGAGAAAGGGGGCGCACGGATTTATGGCGGAGGATGATCCGGGAAAGATGAAAGGGGCGAGAGGTCACGGCAGTGGCTCGCAACGACACTGGACCTTTAAGGGCATTGACCAGTCTGGCGAACGCGCCCGTCGAGGACCGTCTCGCGCCGACTGCGAATATGCGCGAATGTCCCCGTGGCTGTGTGCGACTCGGCATTCGCGCGCTCGCTCGCAATTGTTCGATTGTCCCGGCGGCACGTGCTTATGCGTGCACTGGCCTTAATTCGTGCGCGCCTTCCTCACGGTGAGTCACTTTCTCGCCCTGGAACCGTTGCCAATCGCCGATCGCCTCGGTGTTATTGCTCCGTGGTGTTTTACCTTCGTAAAAGTGCCTCGAAATTAAATGCCCCCCGAGACCTCGAGGAAAAGGACTGGGCCGACTGGAACTGGGGTTAAATGGAGTCACGAGCGCAGCGCGTAAGGAGCCTCGCTGCCTTTTCGCATGAAATCGACTTGGATTCCGAGTGAATATGTAATTCTTCTCCGCGGCCTAATTTCATAATTGACTTACGACAAAGGCAAGTTTAACCTTAATTTCCCTTTGTCAAAATATCCCATCGGCTCTTTTAAACAACAAGAATAACACTTCGAGCCAAGTTTAATTCTTTGGCAATTTATTATTAAGTACAGACTCGATATTCGAATGAATTACGAGGCAGCTCGTACACGAAAGACTGGCCAGTGCCAGATAGCAATATAATTGCGCGATGTAAAACGAAATCCTTCGCAGCCTCTCTTGGTGAACTTTTTATTGAAAGGTTAAAGAGAGAAGTACGTCGAAAGAACTCGCAGAATATTGCTATTCATGTTCGCGAGATTAAACAGATGCACGAGGCTCAATTCATTGATGTCGCTTCGCCGCCGGCATATGGCATGCAGGGTCACAAGTACGCGAGCGTACACAGACGCGAGCGGAGGCCGGGCATAGATTATCCACTATTAAGCCAGTTAGCCGCGGAAAAATGAGACGTTCAACTATTAATAAAGCATCGCATTCCGCGGATGGAGGCTCGGCGCCCTTTAGCGAAAGGCAACAGACTCTCGAGAGCGCCGTATGAGAGATAAACGAATCCGCCACTAGACTGGAGAATTCTTTATTGTCCCTGAGACGCATCATGCGGATTATTGCAAGACAATGGTGTTCAGTGTCGCCCGCTTCCCTTCTACGGTGGTTGACCCCATTACCGAGCACCTACGACACTCCTGCATTAACAGGCTCTCACTAACGAACGATCCGAACACTCGTCGAAATCTACGCCCTTCTCATTTCCTCGCACACGCGAACTTCCTTATATTTACTCCTCTCCACCTCCAAAGCTTGAATCGCGAAACTTGGGCACAAGAAAATCCGGTTTCTCATTTCTGGCTATTTGAATTCAAAAAGGTTGGATATACTCACTGTGGATTTTAGTACAATGTTGCAAGAACATACTGCGGCAATACGGTTACATAGGAAGTGTATATGCAAAGTGGGTCATAATTCACGGTCCATAATTCGGATAAAGTCGTCGAGGCCTGACTAGTAAAACGATCGAGAGTCATGCAGTCTAGCAGCGAGTGGAACGGGGGGCAGAGAATTCAAGCGGCGGAATTTTATTAGGTGGTTGAGGCTGCGGAGGCGGTCACTACCGGGGTCGGTCACTCGAGGCGCGCAGTACTAAATCAATCGAAAGCCGGCGGATTCGTGCCGCTCGTCCCAGCACGCTTGCCATTCGCAGGAATGCGCCGATCCCCGATGGAAGCGGCGACAGAGCGGCGATCGCGTTATCTGTCGATCGCCAATTTGTATGTGAATTACTCCGCCGGCCGCCATAACTGCGGGGGCCTAGCTGAAAGAATATGGCGGCGGCGTCGCCGGGAAATGTCGTCCCCAAGAAATGTCAAACGTAAATGCAGCCTTGGGCAATCGGGCCCTATCGTTTCGTGGATCGCGGCACTCTCCGCGCCCGCCGAGATGACCCTTGGGCCTTCTGGCGAGGCGGAAAAAAAGTGAAGGCTCATTTGCGATTCCCCGATGGGAAGCGGGACGCCTCGATCGACGCGCCGCGCCGCGGCGGCGGCGTGCGACCGCGCTGGAAGGCCGACGCCGACGCAGCGCCGGTGACGTTCATTAACCTTATTATATAAACGGATGACGGCACGTCACACTTGGACCGCGCCGTAATGCACCAAAGGCGCGCGCGCTGCAAACAAATTGAGCCTGACCGCGCGCGCACTGTCTCCGCCAGACGCCCGGGCTCCCTGGAAAAGAGCAATGGATACCCCATGCCGCTCGGCCAGACGTCATTCGGCTGAATTAGACGCTACATAGTCTACTGAATTAGATGCGGCACTGCGCCCTGAATGGCAATTGCTCCGGTGCAAATAGCGCCGCATCCTCTCGCACTGCGACGCTCCCAATTGCAAAAGTCATTTTAACAGTCGCGCGCGAGATTAACCAAGATTCTAACATCCGCAGTACTCATTGGCTCGTCTCCCTTCGCAATAATATATCCTTGACAATTTCTATTTTTAATACACCCGCCGTCCCTCTCCACCTGCATCCCAAGCTCCACCAACGCGCATCGCAGACCTAAACGAGCGGCTAATTGCGTTAAATTTAATTAACCAACCCACTCTCCTCGTCAGTGGTCGAATCACTTCATTCATCGTGCCATTAAAGCGCGACGCAGCGGCAGACGGTCCTGTCCGTTGCAGCGGCTAATTGGTACGTCAGTGAAAGCGGCGTCCCGGCGCTGTCTCGTGCGAAGATACAGCGGCGTACAAGGAGCGTAAATCAGGAAGAGGTGTTGCGGGCAGGTGACATTAACGCGCCAAGTGGGATCGGGCGGCGATCGGTTGATACGCGGCCAAATGGCGAGGCTGGCGCGAAAGAGGGCCGAGGGAGAGGAGTTCCCGAAGCGCGTGAAAAGAATCTCGAGCGCATAATGCGTCGGGTGCAGCGCGGCCTGTGCAGTCTGGAGACGGCAGCCAAGGGGCCCTCCTCACGCGAGCCTGTTTACATAAGGTGGCCCGAGTCCATCGTTGTACACACGGCTCCGCCACAGGTGGCTATCCTCTCCTCTACACACGCTCCACTAGCACCCTTTACTCCCTTCACCGACCGAACGTGTCCCACCGATCCCCCCGGCTCTCTCTCGCTCTGTCTGTAGATTAACCACGGGGTGGGACGGAAAGTTTCTCTCGCTCACGACTTCGGAGCCGTAACTACCTGCGCGCTGCTCGACATCACTCTGTCATCCTGTTACGGCTTATCAGGATTGCAAATTCTTCTCTTTTAGTTTGAAGCGGGGAGTTATTTTGCTTTTTCTATGGTACGTTTGGGGAGGAGAAATGTGGGTTTCTTTAGTGTGTTGAAAATGTTTGTTTTGGATGTTTAGTTTGTTGAATTATTAGACAGATATATTGAATGCACTCGAGCTACTGTGAAAATATTGGTCGTCGATTTTTCGCCGACTTTTACTTGTGTTTAAATTGTCACTGCTTCCGGATGAACTGTTTCACCTCTCGACAACTCTGCACTATTATTCATTAAACTGTTGGGTCATTAAATAAATGAGATAACCAGTTGGTGAATCGGCTTAATACAATATATCCTGCGAGATGCCCAGTACCAAAATGGAAGCGCACTTTCCGGCCCACCCAGTACATGTTGAGACAGACGTGTGTATCTCGTGGGGGTCATCTACGAAGGTGTACACACCGGAGAAGGAGTCCTCCTCTCCACGGAGGCGGAGGACACTCGAAAACCCGAGATTCCCTCGGCGATGTGGAGGAGGAATGGGCAAGGGGAGGATTCGCGGGAAAGAATACACGTACCTGTACACAGGACGGCTGTATGGCGGCGCACGACACAACCGAGAACTGCACTCGGGCTGGCTATGATCGGAATCCGATAATACGTGCGGCGAACTTCGAAAGTAAACGCGCATCGGAGCCTCAGCCGAGAAAAGCCCCCTCTCCCTTTTGATGCTCCTTCACAAAAGGCGAAAGTGCGATTTCCGGTTAACCCGCTGATCAGTGTTCGCCACACGTCGCTTTGGAGAGTCCAATAGAGGAATCATCGACAAAGAGTGAAAGCGTCGTATTTTATCATTTGGATCGAATGTTCGAAGGATTAGAACTTTTGAGTTTATTATTTGTAAAGGGAGAACTGTATGGTTTAAAAAGGAGCGCACCCTCGGAAGGAAGATTAGGGGCTGCTTGAAATACATCTCATGTACCGAGGCGCTGAATTAATACACGAAAATTTACATTCTCGCCGGAAGGGAAGATTATAAAAAGTTGCTCACAAATTTATGCTCCTGGGAGAGTTACGCTCGCCGAGAGTTACGCAATCTCGCTTGGAAGCGTGAAAGTTGCGGTCTTTCAAATTAATTTTCGGCCGGATGAGTCACTTTCTTCCTGGTTTCCTGTACTCGGCCAAAACCAGCTTCCAAAACTAAACACATATTAACCGCGTCGCTTGCATAAAAGAAATGAGGGAAAAAGAGCGTACAAGGGGCAAGTATTTCGCGGGGTATTAACTAACCGAGCTTCGTTTTCTCTCATTATTCGCATTTGCCACGTGGATTATCGCAACGTACGTTCGAACCGCAGTACAAGCATCATGAAACTGATGCGGTTGGGGGCCGAAATTTCCCTGGGCAAATGCGCCCCTAAATTAGACCGCGAACTATGGACGCTGTTTTACGACTGGGTCCGTCGCGGGCTGGATTCCACGCGCTGCTGGAACACCAGATTACGGAAGCCACTAGGGAGTTTACGGCATCGTTCGCACCGTGAAGTGCAGTTTTACGATTCCCTGTCTCCGATCTATTCTCCTCCCCTTTTCCGCTATAGGGCAACCCTCATTACTTGTACCCTCCACTAGTCCCGTTCTCCACGTCCACCGATTGCATAACAGGCTCGACACGCTCAAATCTCATAACACAAAATAACCTGCCGACCCCATCAGTGCCAATGACATTTTTGTGAATCTTTTCATCAATACCATCATTCGCTGAATTCAAACTTTCCAGTACCACATGAAAATCAACAACGACAAACTAAAGGGCTTGGCCATAAAATAAAACATTATTGCATCTGCTGATCGAATACAATACAATCGATCTTCGATCGATTCTACAAAATTAGCCCTCATAAATCCTCGAATCACCAATACCGGATTTGAATTCGGCGGACCCGTCAGATCGGCCGATGAGCTGCAATTTTCTCCCAGCATCGATCAACTCGCCTTTTATGCGAAGAATGCGATTCAAAGGCTCTATGGGGGGGAGGGCGAGGGCGGAGGAGGGTACATCGAATTCCATCTTAGGAAGGGTTGCCTGGAAGCTCGGCGGGAGTGGGAGCCGATTGGAACGTGAATTCGGAGGTGTCTCGTCGCCGGCGAGCGCACGTACGTCGTCAGGAATCCCAATGAGAATGCGCGCGCCCGCTTCAATCAACCTTTGTGTACACGAAGGGATAACAATTTGCTGACTTCTACGCACCGCGCCGAGAATGACGGCGCGGCGGAGAGGAGGGAAAGAAGGGAAAAAAGGAGGCAGAGACGGGGAGAAGAAAGACGCGACGTCTGAGTTATGAATGCGAATTTCTTCTCCGCCGAGGCTGATTACGGGCGCGCTGCTCCTCCTCCGTCGAGGGGGTGGCTGCCGGTGGCGAAGACCAAATCCAAACGGGGGTTGCAGCTGGCGTCGTGACGCGAATACATCAGTCGCTCGGCGAGCGTGTCTCGAATCGCAGCGAGCGCCGCCGCGCCTTTCTCGCTTCTCTCGGGAAAACCTCGAGATCCACTGGCCTCTCTGGGAAGCCGAGAACACAACTTGCCGCGCGCTCTCTTCAGAAGGACCAATTCGAAACAAGTTCGCCGTACGAACGTGCCTCTCGCCTCGCCATTCTTATGCTTCTTCCTCTCCTCGTTTCCCTAGCTTTCTCAATTACGAGTCTTCTCTTTAAAAAGAGAATTCGCCTTTGGAAATGACTTTGTTTCATCCCTTAGTGATGGCGAGAATTAACAGTAAAATTCTACAGAGATCGATTAACCAATCCAATAATTCACCATTTATCAAAAAACAATCATAAACTAAAAATCTTGTCAATATCTGATGGATCCGTTTCGACTCCCAGTTCGCCAGCCCATTCCAGTAGGAATGCGGTCTGATATCGTTCACAGGGGTCCCATATACCTCAGCCAATAAATTCGACGTCGATCGAGCGTCGAGCAGTTACTCAAAGGACAGAGTAACGTCGTATTAGAGTATTGATCGCAGTAGAGAAGCAGAACCGAGTAAATAGGACCGCGAGACTACGCGCGAGGCGGTAGGGAATTATTTTTCCATCAATGTGACATAGACCAGTACGAAGGGCGAGGGGACAGGGTGGGAAGCCGATGAATGACATCGTTCGATCACTCGGCCGGCGACAGCCTTGCCGAATAACGAAGCGATTCCACGGGATTCGATAGTGATTGCTTTATTCAATAACCGATATATCAAGCGGCCAAGGTACACACAGACACCCTCGCCCCTTCCACCCCCCTCGCCGGCGAAATATTTCGCAGGGAGGAACTGCCGCCTGCCAAATGAGCCGTGCGTTCTCGAGGATAGCGGGCGGATATGGCGGCGGAAGATGAGCTTCCGCCAGTGGCGCGCGGCGGCCCTGCTTTCGTCAAGTAAATCGAATAAAAGTTTACCCACCGAGTAGAAAATAATTCGCCCATTTCCCGGGCGAGAATCACGCGGCGGACGAAGTCACGTGTAATATTGCTCGGCGACGACTCTGATTTTCTCCGATTCTAAGCTCTGCGCGGATTGCGAGGAATTTGATCGAGTGTGTAGCTCAATCTTGCTCTATGTAATATTCGGCCGTCGAAAGGAATATCGATGGTAGTGGTCGTGCGGGTCTCGTGTGACAGTCAGTTTTAGGTTTTGGGAATTTGATTGCGATGGTAATCAATGAAGCTGAAGTTGATGCATTATTATTATTAGAATTATTATTATTAGATTATTAGAGTGATAAATGTTTCCCTTGTAACTTGCAATACTATTTACTTTAAAACGCTTTCATTTATTGTAAGATTATTAATGCAAGTATACGGATTGACAATGAATAAGAAACGTCCTATGATACTCACGATCTTCGTGGCAACCCAGCACACACGATTCGATTCAATTAATCATGGATTTCGCGTCCGGCGACATAAATAAACAACGGTCGTTCACGGGGAATCGTTGGCACTTTCGGATGACGGGATGAGCCGCGGCCGAAGCGTAAGTCTCGAGCAGGAGGCGAGAGGCGGCGAGGAAAAAAAGGGCGAAGGGGGGGGCGGGAGAACCGGTCGAAGATAACAGCTCCTCGGCGCGGGAGCTTACGTTAGCGGCTTTGATCTCAGGGTGAGAGCGGAAAAAATCTCGAGCTCTTTGAGCCCTGCTCTCGATCTCGCCAATCGAGCCTCCCGCCCCCCGTCGCCGATCGACCGTCCCTGTCAAAGCTCCTCCATTTTTTCCCCGGCACTCTGCCAACTTTTTCCCGCCCGCTCGAAAACAGCAAGATAAAGTATTGGAGGAAGGTAGAGGGGGGAGGCGCTGCCGAGAGGGAAAGTCGAGGAATTTTCGTGCTCGACAGGGAGATAGGGTGTCCGGGTTCCGATGCTTGGCGAGGCGAAGTGAGGAGACGAGAGAGAGAGATGCGAGGCAGGAGTGAATGGGCCAATGAATCGACTTTATCGAACCGCCCGCACCGCCGTTTACTCGAGGGAAATCAGCCCGATAATCCGATTAATAAATTGCCCGGCATCCACACGACACGCGCGTTGTTCCCGATTTAATTGACTGCCTTCCTCTACGACCCATTTATTACCAGCGCCGTTACCTGTTTCGCCGCTGCCCGATCCACTCCCGGGCGTATCTAGGGCTACCTGTGGTTTGTTCCTCTGTCGCATTTTGGCCCCTCCTGCTCCATTGTGCCGTGGTACCGGTGTCGCGTGTGCCGAGGAAATGTCCACTCCGCCGATTGAATTTCGCCAATGATTGTAAATCCGGGGACACTGCCGGTATAGGTCTACTCGACGTCTGACTATGAACGACCATTCTCTACTGCGGCTGGGCTCCTCGCTTAAATTAGAATTCTAAACCTTCGTGATTAGAGACACTGTAACATACGGACGTCGCGGCTTGACTGGTTAGGTGGAATACAGATTTATAGAACTAAACATTTTCCACGACGATTAAACTCTAAATTCTGTGTATTATAAAGGACATTTTCTCGAGCTGACAAATTTGTCACTTTCACAGGGAATATTTGTCCGGCAATTTGCCTGCCTGCCGGTAATTAACTGTACGAAGACGGAGCGAAGTTTAATCGAGTTTGTAATCACCGAGAACTCGTTCCTCGGGCTAAGACCCGAGGCGAGTCGACTTAAGGAAATCCTTTTCGGGCGGTGCGTGGCTTAATCGTTATCGCGGTATATCTCCGGCTATAATACCGGCAGCGGCCAAATGTGGAGGGCCGGATGTTGTTGGTGGAAGAGCCGGCAGTTTGTCGATGGCGGAGGGCGCCGTGATTTTTCGCGAGTGAAGAGGTGCCCACCTCTACGTGGGCAGCGTGAGTGACCATCAAAACGGGCCCTGCGCTACCCGCTGCGAGGAGAAACAAGTGGGCGAATTTCGGCATGCAAATTCGTCGCCAGATTTATCTCGCGCTGCCGGGGCCCACCTTCGGCCCACCCCGCCCTCCGCCGGAAACCTGCTCCTCTCCTTTCAACCGGCTGCCCCGACGGGCTTCTCTACGAAAGGAATTCTATTATCGAGCTATCGCTTCTCGGAGACGGCCCGTCGTACTTTGCACTTGACTGATAACTCTATCGAACTTTCAATTCATTTGAATTCCGACGCGGACTGGTGCGAAATTTCCTTTCGCAGTCATTCGTGTCTGAAGGCGTTTGCAGTTTGCAACATTTTTAATAACTCATAATCAACATGCTTTCTAGTATACTGTGAAATGGAACTTGCCTGAATTAGACATTTTTGGAAAATCTGTGATACTAAACATGTATAACAAATGTAAGACGCTTAATTATATGTTTGCTGTTAATAATATCAGTCGGAAATCCAAGAAAACAGGAAAGGATTCCATGCACTAAATTCGACTAGGTGTTATCAAGTATACTTGCTCCGCAAAGTCACGCATGCCTGCCGCAAAGACATCCAAGAAAGTTCTCAAGCCCCGTAATCCGCAAGGCCTATTAAACACCGGTACGAGTTTGTTGAGCTTGTTCACGCGTTCGCGCGGTTAATGAAGCGCGAGTGCTTCTTTCAAGTTGGAACGAGAACGGACTCGAGGAATGGAGTGCTGGGCGCAAGGAAACCTAGCAAGGTCAACTTGACCCTCCTCGGTAATCGGCTTAAGGCGCCTTAACAATTTCATGTAGCCGTATGGATATAAATACGAGCGTGGTCCTGTTAAACGGGCCGATAAGCCCAATTTATGAAGGCCTTTTCGAGCCGGCTGAGCAGTGTCCTTTCTTTTCCCGCTCCTCCAACGCCTTCACCGCTATGTAATGCCGGGGGATCTTACATCTGCCATGCTTTGGATTAGTAGTACACTTTTCCACCCACGCTCCTCCCTGGCCTATGCCATTTTTTATTACCCTCGCGCGCACCCTCGGTACGAGACACGAGTTACTATTTTCCTCGAGAAGAGTACCACTTTATCAGGAGACTCGGTGGAGTCTCGACGCCAAGTAGTTGAAACCGACTGACCCACGACACAAAGCATTCAATATAATTTAATATATTTTTTCATATTGAATAACATTCCTCTGGATACATAAATATAAATTCAATAAAATACGAAGCCCTTAAATAAGCTCTATAGAATCAAGAAACTAAAATGTAGAAATAAAATAAGTATAACATAAGAATGTAAAAACAAAGTCTCTCCTTTACATCAAATTGAGTTTCGTCCCCTAAAAGACTCATACGAGGGACGAAAAATCGACATAAGTTCCATGCTCTTAGCGGAGGAAAACCATTAACGTTCAAATGAGAAGGCGTCCGAGAGCAGAGCTGTAATAATCGCGCTCGCGCGCGCTATTTCATTCGGGCGCTATTAAGTCCTACGAATCCCGTCGCTCGCGCCTTGTCGCGCTAATTCATGTAGCTGTAATCGCATTATTGCACGGGATGAGAGCAGCTTTTCCAGCGGGTTATTTAGATGCGACAAGCGCGCGCACCGTGGAAGATATTCACTAGCCGGGGGAGAGCAGTAGCTGTGGAAAGGTGAACCGGTTGCTCTCGCCCCGGAGGCAGAGCGCAGCGTCTTCCTCCTCCGAGATTAATCCGTTTCGCGGAAGTGCAAATGGACGGAGCGACGGCTCGTGCATCCTCTGCCTGGTGATCGCATGCTCGCCTTCATTCACTGTCATCCCTCATTGTGTCTCGTGTGCTCACCGAGCTTCCCGTGAAGGGAAGCCGCCCGCTGTATACGTATACCTTATACTAATCAGGAGTGACTATTTATCCAAGAAATTATTAAGGTTTAAGGGAATTCAAAAATTTAAGAAAGTAAGCTAGTTAGCGTTAATACTTTAAAGTGCTTGTGAAATAAAACGGTAGGTTCTCATCTAACATGATTGTCGATCAGATATATCCTGGTGGCTAAAATCAATTAATATAATAATTAATCACTAATCAGGATTGACTATTCATCCAAGAAATTATTAAGGTTTAGAGAGAATTCAAAAATTGAAGAAAGTAAGTTAGTTAACGTATACTGTAAAGTGGTTGTGAAATAAAACAGTAGGTTCTGATCTAACATGATTGTCCATCAGATATATCTTGATAACTAAAATCAATTAATATACGTGTACGCCTCCTTCTCGAAGTTCATCTACAACTAAGAGCGCACCATTTTAAACTCGTTTTAACTACGTCGAGACGCTTGGGGGAATTCGTAAATTATCTCTGAAGAGTAGCACCGATTTGAATGGAAAACTTAATGCCATCATTCTATGCATTGGAGGCTTTCAGGGGCTCCACGGAATTGGAGGTAAACGGTGCCGTGACTGGTGAACTCTGAGAGCCGCAAAGCTCGCGACGGGAGCTTTCACCAACTTTCACAAGGGAAACTTGCGCGTAATCCATTAAGAGCGCGTGCATTCTTTCCCGGGCGGCGTGCAAATTTAAATAATCATTCTCATAAAGCTTCCGCTTTCCGCGATGGAGGAAGCGAGAAGGTCGGGATGGGAATGCACCGGCCGGGTTGAAAGTGCAGTGTCAAAGAAGGACGGCGGCAAGCAGCGGACGAGGTTGCAGGATGAGGGGCAGGGGTGTGTACACGCTCTCAGCGCTCGTAAAGCAAGCCCTCTGCCTTGACACGCTCCTTTTTGCCCACTTACCTATGCGAGCCCGTATTTTTCATGCAAGAGGGACACTGAAAAGCTGTTAATCATTTCAAGCCGAGTGCATCACCGCAAAAATCCTAGGAGTAGACCCTCGACGGCCACCGTCCTCGTCGCCACTTGCTTGCTCGTCTGCTACCGCCCCCTCCTGGCCCCCTCGGTTCCTCCTATTCCTGTCGGCTCTCTCCCTCCAGCTGCCACTCTTTTCCCTCCTATTTTCCACTTATTCGCGACATTACTAACTCCCGCGCAAAAAGCCCCGCTTTCTGTCGGCCGGCGAAATAGACGAGCTCCACATCCACCGCTCGGAGATGCGTCTCGAAATTATCCTAGAGCGCCAGACCGCCGGTGGAAAGGAGAGATTTTTCGAGAAAATCTCTTTGACGTTTCGAGGATACTCCAGTCGAGCACTGTCACTGGATTTCCGGCTGAAATGCCCTTCGCTCGTTTGGAAATGACTGGCCGGCTCGCGGAATTCCCTAGGAATTCTTGTGCTAATTTGATGGAGTTGACGTGCGCTGGGAACAAATGGGTAATGGGAAAGCGTGTAATATACATGGGTGTATAATAATAGTGGGGGAGTGCAAATCTTCTATTAACAGGAGAGGGGAATTGGATTCTCGACTGAGAGGTTCGGGATGCTGACCCCCCTCCCCTGGAGCAGAAGCTGTTTCATGGTTACGATCGAATTGCACGCCCGGGGCGATTCGAGGTTTTATTTTCTCCGATGCACACCCTAACTGCGCCAGTACGAACGTTCAGCTTCCTCCAGGATGACAATAAATCCTGGCCGGCAGCCTCTCCTACTCTCTTTCGCCTCCTAATCCTGGATCAAATTTCACGGGAAAATTGCGCAATCCTCCCATTTCTGATCTGACGGTAACCCGATAATCCGTCCCTGTTGTTTCTATTTGCTCGTCGGGGTATCAAGTTGATGCTGCGGTCCTAGAGATTTTCCAGTCCGCCAGTAACCAGCCGTGTTCAAATAGTGCACTTTTTTAGTATTCTTCTCCTCTGGCTGGCTTAATTGCAATCGGAACGAATATAACAATTCATTGTTAACATTATTGTTTTTAATATAATTTGGTACTTCATCACGGTGGCTTCTGATGGGATGAAAATGGGAGCGTCAAAAATCACATTAGTAGCATCATTGTTGATGGCATTTCGGGGTTAATCGATGCAATATTCGTCGAATGCCAGGGGGAAACAAGCAACCCAATTGTTTCGCAATGCGCGTCAGTTTGATTGAACGACACTGCCGGACGATTGAGAATTATGCGGCCGAGTGGATGATAGGGCGGCGGCTAGCAGTTTCGGCCGAGAGCGTCCCTCGCAAATGGTAACTTATACGCCAGAGCGGACAGCAGATGGAGATTTAACTCAGCCGACTCGCTCTCGCATTTTCTGACACAATTAACTCTCTATCTCCCTCCCCCTCCCCGAGCTGAGGACAGGCATAGTTGACCGAGTGCCAGAATCAATTACGCGTGAAACATATTCCGACAGATACATTGCGCCAATGTTCGGATCGCGGCCATTAGCTTTCGATCCTTTATATCTGATCTTACGGACATGACAGTGGTATGGAATATTTTATTAACAAATGGCGTATAGGAGTAATATTCGAACCGCGCAAAAGAGTGAAAAATCAGAAACGCTTTACAAGGTTCAAATATTGAAACAAATATGTACAGAACGAACCTAGAAAAAAACAAAAAATGACAGGAAAATAACGCCCACATTAGGACACTTTAATTAATATTAACATGTTATTAATGCAAGGATTTATTGATACCGGTAAATCATCGTTTAATTCCGAATATTGCCATTGCCAGATATGCAAAGAAGCAAAAATTGTTTCCTTAATTGGCAATAAATCAGGCCAATATATTCCAGAAGCTGTTTTCCATGTTACAAATGATCAATATTTCGCGCTTTTCGCACCAAGGCTCACTTTGTTCTCGCCGGCATTAATAAACGAGCAGACACATGTTCCCCGGTGGATATTCGTCGAGCGGCCGGATTGAAATCAATAATGAGCGGGTAATTAAGTTTCTCATTGGGGCTCGTGATGCGAAATTCGCGCGTCCAACGAATTACCGACGAAGATCCACCTCTATTTACCGAAAATTATCGCGATCGTCCAATTGAAAAGGGCTCGGCCGCTTGCCGTGAAATGGGCTGGAAATTAATTTGTCGCTTTTATTTGCGCGAGCTGTCAGCACAAGAGGAAGGGGGCGGAAGCCCGGTAGAGGGAGTCGATTGTCAACGGCGTGGCCACTTGATATTTAGTTGGAGATCACAAGATTACCGGTGCTGAACGAAGCAGCTGTTAACCGGCGCTTTAATCTCGGTACACATGTAATCCTATCGATGACTCATCTCGACTCAACGCGTTAGCTATTATTCCTTGGGCGGTGCATCCTGGCAAAATCAACTGGAAGATCTAGTGTTGCGGGGCGACGCTTTACTATTTATTACTAATAACTATTATGAATACGGAATACATTAATAATACCCATAATTATATATTACGTATTAATAGGTGTTATTATGTTATAATAATTAACTAGCGCAGTGGTGCCGACCGTCGATTGATCGAAATCCATGTAATGAGTATTTTGGAGAATATAATGAATATATTACCATTAGCTGACGCGAGTAATTCTGTTGGGTATTTTTATTAATGACTTTTTGTCTTTGTTACAGCGTGCGATTGTCACCCGATCGGAGCTTCCGGAAAGACGTGTAACCAGAACACCGGACAGTGTCCATGCAAGGAGGGAGTAACCGGCACCACTTGCAACAGATGTGCCAGGGGCTACCAGCAAAGCAGATCGCACATCGCTCCCTGTATCAGTAAGTGAACGCACACACGACGATTTTCAACTAGTTACTAGATTAATTTAATCGAGATGTTCGTCCGCGTGTATTCGCAAAGTGGCGCACTAACAATTAATCACTTTAATGAACTCCTGTTCACGTGACCGCGAGCCGGCAGTATATTAATCGTCAGCATTAAGCTTACGAGACATTACGCAAACATCCAATATCAAGTAGTCACGCGGCACAAAAGGCCGATAAATGATTAGACGGAGAAAAGGAAGGCCGGCAAGAAGTTAAACCGGATCCGAGAATGTAATTACGAGAGGCTCAACAAGTCATCGAGTGAAATACATAGTCATCGGCAACCTCATTCGTCTTGGCTGTCGTGATAGGTGCGCGCCGCAGAAGAGTTCAGCAATCATTTCCATAGATAACACTTGTACGCGGACGAGCAAATGCATATTCATACGGTGATATTAGTCGAACGGTAATCAGTCCTCGGAATTAGCTATCCATTCGAATTATAAACTGCATTCGCAGCCGCGCGCTGCCAGTAGATTTTTCGATTCGGCGGCATTCAATTATAGTTGGCACATTGGATCAGTTTCAAATTAACGAAACAGCGTAAGGATGTCTCTGTAATTTGCTGATATTAAAGAGGCGCGAGGGTGGCCGCGGTGGCTCGATGAGATTGGAGGCTTCCCGGCCGCCGGCTCCTCGACAGATTGGAGTGTGTGACGTTTGGGTTTCTTTTTTCTGTGCCAACAGAAATCCCGAGGGTTGTGCAGACCCAGGGGACCGCCGGGGAGGAGAGTGGCGAACACGAGGACGACGACGACGAGCGCGGATACGACGGCCGAGCTGGTAAGTAAGTGCCAAGTAAACCAGAGCCGTAGCCGGGCGAGCCCTCTTCACTCCATGAGCTACGTGATGTGTTACGTGCGAAAAATCCGGCCCACTTCTCTCTCGAGTGCGGAGCTTCTTCCTTTCCGTTCGCTCGCCGAACGCGCCCTGCAAACCCGCTTCGTTTACTCACCCGCCGCTTGCCGAGTCCGCTCTCACTTCCAAAGCGCATTTGCGCCTTCAATTTCTCTCTACTCCCATAGAGAGCGCAGATGCGATTCTTATGCGCAAAGGCAAATCAAGTTTGCCTGGAAATCTCACAAGAATTTAACCGATCAAATTTATTTACTCCAAGTTTAAACTTGAGAAAACTCTTCTCAAATCGCATATTTTCGTTTTTATTTGACATCAAGAGAATAATAATCGACCCGAAGCGAATTATTATTCGAACAATACCAGCGAGCGAGTACGACTTATTGATTAATTACAATAAATTACGCCGAACTACGAATGTATCCTGGAATGTGACTAATTGTCCCCAAACAGCGTGAGCCAGCAAAAACCGGGAAACAGAACAACATAGACTCAATATTTCATCATTGGCACACCTGCGCCTGCCATCGAGCCGCGCAGCTACAAATTGCCGGCGAGCATTCAATATCGAATGCGCGGACAATCGAGAAAGGTGAAAAAACTGGCGTAGCGCAGGACAGCTGGATCGCGTTTCAATTTAATTGAGGGCTCCAGCCCCGTCGAGAGAGAAACACTGGCCCTCTACAGGGTAGAGGGTGGCCGGCCCCGATGAAGGCTGAGGGTGGGCCTCCCGATTTTAATTTAGGAAAGTCAGTGGAGAATGACACGCGTGCTACGAGACGCGTATACCTGTACCGCACGTCGGTCCAGTATTTCTGTCCGCAACGAAGGAAGAAGCCAGTGGTGGAGGCGGCAGCAAGTTTACACAGATAAACCTACCCGCGTATATGGACGGGGGTTGAAGGGGGCGGAGGATCTCTCGTTTGCCACGTGGTAGAACGGAATGCAAGCGCGATATTAATTTGGCAGACAGGAGGAGAGAGAAGGACGTGGAACGGGCGAGGGTGAGAGCGAGGACGAGAAATAGTCAGACGAAGTCTGGCCCAGCGAGAGAGGGTGAGAGGGCGAAGGCTTCGCCGAGGGTAGTAGTAGTAGCGGAGGGAGGGAAAGGGAGGCACAGGGTGTAAGCGGAGGGTTGGAATGTCTAGCTGCTTGGTCGCAGCCTCTCAGCCACCCTAATGGCTTAATTAAAACTACCCTCACTTGCGGCCTGCGCGTTTACTCGGCGTTTCCATCGGCCTACTTGTGCCGCCGTATAACCGTAAAGTTTCCACTCTTTATTTGCACGTCTCTCACTCACTCTCTCTCTCTCCTTCTCTGTACTTGCACTCGCGGTGCGCACACCTATTCTTCGATGGCTCGCCATCGAATTCCCCGGCACAGCCTGCAGTACTAATCGCCGGCGCTCTTTGCATTTTCAATTAAACGCCCTTCCAGGCCCGACCTTTCAGTCGCCAGTCTCCTCTCCTCTCGGCGATGTTAATGGCGAGCTTTCGACTCGGCGAGTGCGATTCTAATTTGACAAAGGGTAACAATGGCGGCATCGCTGAGTTATACTCGGTGTCCCAGAGGTATCTCGTTACAGCGAGGCGCTCCGGCGGGGTACTTAACAGATAAGCGTCATACTTAACCAGATGAAATCTGATACGACAGGCGTAGCCATGGATAAATGGTGATTTCCCGTAAACCTGTCGCAATGGGATTCTGACTAATGCGAACCTCCAACGTGGATTTCCCGGGGAATCCTCCGACGATCCTCCCGGTAACCCAAGGAAAACAGGGGGAAAGAATCGGAGAGCAAAAGTGAACACAGCCAGACGACACGTTCTACTAATGTCCCATGTTCCGCGTTCCATGGAATAATCCTAAGAGCGAGTTCCACGCCAGCGGGTAAACGCTACAGGTCTAGCACTGTGCCCGCCGCTTGGTATTTGTACACAGGGGGCGAACTCTCGACACCGGGTTCCATGACGAGTGTGTACTCGGTGTCAAGTAGTAAAGTCAGCCGGCGGATTCTATTACATCGCGCTCTGGCAAAGCGACGCGAGTGAACACGCGCGATTCTGAATGGAGGAGGAAAACAACAAATCGCATTACAAGTATCGAGAGACATTAGCGAGCGGGCATGCATTGTCGCTTTTATGAAAGGGGGCAGTTGACATGGCGGGGGGGGGGGGGGTAGGGGGCGAGCTGCTATGCACAAGTCGCACTCTCAGGTAGACATTGAGCGGCAGCCGGAGCGGCCGCACTTTACTGGTACATTAAATGTGCTGGCGACGATCACGGCGAGGGCGGGTGGGGGGACTACGACAAGGAGTCCCTTTTCCCTTTCTATACACCAGCCCCTTTCTGAAGTTAATATTCTGCGAGGCCGCCTTTATTCCCCGGCTTTCTTTCTCGGTCTTGCGCCCTTTATTCACCCTCTCTCTGTCTCCTTTTCCGCCCTTCTGCGCGCACCCACCCCCCCCCCCTCTCTCTCTCTCTGTGGCTTGCTCCCTCTGATTCTCTCCTCGCTTTCGAGCTCCTCTCGCCCCCCGATCGAGGCTGAGGGTTTGCTCTGCCGAGTTATTATTATTTAGCCGCGCGATATGCATGCGCCGCCTCTGCACGCGTGTGCGAAGGCTGTAGGTGTGTGGGTGTGGGTGCCTCCATTGGGTCGTGTATGTATGGGCCCTCTCTCACTTTAATGGGCCGATGTTTATTTCCGCGCGTGCCCTCGCAGACCGGCCTGGCCGCTCGGTCCCATTCCCGATTATTTGGTACAGTCCGCTCGAGTGTCTTTCCGAAGAAAGGAATGATCGTGTTGTTTGATTCTATGAGATTACATAGATCATAGATTCCTATGAGATAACACGTGTAAGGGAAAACGAAAGGGGGTGGGGTTTTTATGCGATTTAATGTCGACTGGTGATGACTGGAATTTGTGTTTGACAGAACTGGAGCATTGAATCGATGCGAAGGTGATGAATCTCGTGGTTTTCTATTCGTCAGCATTTTTTGAAGCTAGCATGAATACTTGAGTGCGAATGAATATCGGCGACAGAAGAAGCAACCAAAAGGAAAGCTCGGCTTTTCGCTCCTTTCACGCTTGGCACACGTTTTTGCCTTTACGTTACTTCACTGGCAGGGCTGGGCGTGCATTCGGAGCCACCGAACCCGACGATCAGTGTTCCACGCTTCGCTGGAATTTCGCTTTCGCCGGTGACGGGGCATCTCGACCAGCCTTTTTTTCTCCCCTCCGCCGGTGAATTCGTCGATATTCAATGGGCCCGCGATGATTCCACGAGAGCCCTCGAGATATCGGCTAAGTTACGCCGGGGTGCTTCTTCACGTCGATGTAATACGACTTGGAGGGTTCGTTTCGTTGCCATGAAAGGGAAATGCCGATACAATGACCGATCTGTATTCATTATTCATTGCGCGCTTCACTCATCGCAATCGATACGCTTATTTTGCACTCTCCACGCTTCGTCTTCGCCGAAACAAATGTGCCACTTCGCACGAGTGTCAACTTACGACGCTACAAACGTGTAATGGAACGGAAATTCAACCATATGTATAGCGTAATTATCGACTTATAACTATAATGAAGTTTTGATATTAAGGACTCGAATCTATGTCGCTTGCTCGCCATTTACCAGCAATTCATTAAGCGAGCGCATTAAGCACCGCCGTCATTAATATTCGGCTGTTTGTCGGTCAATAACTTCATATTAGTTAGACCGGAATCAGTTCTACTGGATATATCAGTAATTAATTAGTGGAGCTCGTTATCGACCGCGCCACAATTAAATATGTACATACATGCTCCGGGATTTCAGTCGCGAGCGACCGAAATCTAGGTTTGCGTATTTGACGACCAAACAGTTCGCATACGACCTATACAAACATGCCTGCTTCGTCGGCTACCCGACGAGGCAACTTAATAATGACGTTATTAGATCATTCAATGCGTGCGGAAACGGGTCGCATATTAACACAGGAAGTCCACCACTTCCTAATTGTAAGAGAAAAACTCTGGCTTTCATACTTCACAGACTCACCGTGTAATAGTTTGTACAAAGCTCAACCATTTAACACCCGTTAAGCTATGAATTCGCATAATTATATACCTCAGTTTTAAATCCTATAAAACTCCTGAATTTCACTAGTTCGCATACAGCAACTCCATTTCCCAATTGCAATAGTGAAGCGGTGAAGTCCAAACTTTGTAAACTCGCCCGTACATAATAATCCCTGTTCCAAAATTCTAAAACCCAAATACATCAAAGTCTGTTATTCATATCCATCAAAGCATAGAAAACAGAATCCCTCGATTCTAAATTTTATCGAATTCCCAAATACCGCTAAAGTTCTCATGAAAAGCAATTGGTCGTCACATAGAAAGCATAGTTCTACTCGTAATGAGCGAGAGAGTGAAGGGCTCGTAAAAATCGGAAAGACAGAGAGTGAAAGTCCGAAGTAACAGGATTTCGCAGTCGCTTAAAAAGCTATAAGTCGTCTCTCCGGGCGACGAGTGTGTGGGGGTAGTTTACAGCTGTGGGTGCCATTGACTGAGGGATGCTGGGCGCCGTGGCGGAAGAAAGCCGGCCGTACACGCGTTCGGGGGGGACCGGAACGGCACTTATGCACCCTGGTGTAACACGCACAAGACACGATGACGACGACGATGACGACGCGTGGGTGCGTGGCCGCAAGTACAACAACGAGAGTTACGCGCGCGGTTGCGCCCGCGTTCTCTCCATTAACATATAGATGCGATTCGTGACAGGGAATGCATGCGCTCACCCTCTCTCTTTCGCCCTCTCCTTCTCTATCCGACGGTGTGCAACACATATGGCAACTTGCGGGAGTACTCCAACACTTGCAGTCGTGATATGAACGTTTGCTCGTCCTGGAAAATGCTGGAGGGGCTGCTACGAGTCACGATCCTCAAGTGATACTAGTAAAAGTTGCAAGGAAGGTGCAAAGGAATCGGTTGGCAGTTCCAATACATGAATTATGCAATGCAAATTACGTTACTCAATTTCCCTGTTAAGTAGTTTGGGGCTTAGTATTCTTAGTAGAGTTACTATAGTAAGAATACTAAGTGTTGTACTACTTAGCACATACCACCCATAAATTCTTATTGCATTAGAATAAACAGGGTGTCATCGAGTAATTAATTATTATCACACAATATCAATCAAACGTACTCACATTACAAACAATATTTACAATTTCCGTTCAGGTACTATTATCAATCTTAATATGAAATGAAATTAACATCCTCTCAAATCACTCGAAATCATATCCCAACCATCGCAGCTGCCGGAAAATCACTAGGATATTAAATCCCTTCAAAATACCCAACATTCGATCGCCCGTCTGGAAGTATGTACTTTAGTGACCCAGTGTACCCTTGCGCGTCCGGATGCAAGCGATAAACTAGATTCGCATTGGATCGGTGAGCAGCGAGAATCTCGAAACGTAAGTTGCGGTGGGTGAAGCCAGCGGCTACTAGATAGATAGTTGGCAGCGCTCATGAACAATGTGGAGCCAAGGCTCCCTGTGCATCAAAACGGTGAAAGAACTCGGCGAATGCCTCACGGCTGGCCGATTCCTCTTCGCCGAGCTCGCCGAGCCTGCTTAATGATACTGTGCTACGTGGTATTGAAATGCTTGAACCCCGTATGAATTACGATTGCCCGTGCCACTGCGTGGGAACGCGGGCAAAAATTGGATCTCAATGGGATCGCGAGGGTTTCGTCGTGACCGATTTATGAAGCGCCTGATTAACGAAGACCATTGGCCGGGGCTTCTTCGGGTTTTTTAATGCGGTTATTAGTTGGCGAACCTTTCTGCAAATATAGATTTTCTTTCGTATATTACAGATGTTGTAATATAATTCTGTTGTCCACAATTCTATACACATATGTTTAATTTCGTACAAACTTCCACAGTCTACTTATTAGTCTTGTTACAGTTAGTACTGATATAATAATAAAGTAAATTCAAAGCACATTTCCTGCTGAAACGTTGCGCGCACAATTTAGTACATTTAGTACGATTCGCTTAGAGATTCCATTACCGTTTGTGTGTTGTATTCATTAGCTACACTGAATTCGGGATCTACTTCAGTTCGCCATGACACACGTAGCCAAGTATACAGACTCCTTCGGAAAGTCTCCGTAAAGCTGAGCTAGTGCCTTTCACCGTCGGACTTCTATAACAACAATAGTTCGTCTTCGATGCGAGGCGGTTCGGCCAACTACCAACGCGAGCTTTCGAGCGCGGCCCGGTATTAATCCTCCGAGCACATACCGGATAAACTGTATACTGTATAAACTGTCGTATTATTCCGCTCTTCCTCGCCGGAATAGCTGGCGAATAGCATAATACTGCATTATTCATGGGGAAAGCAGATGGAACGCAAGAACCCTCTGATAATATTTCCGCCTGCGAAAGGTGGACCTCGTACAGTTTCCGTCTTAAGAAGCGACGCCGCACTTGGACGACCCTTTCACAGTACTTCCGAGCGCGTCTAGTCCCGCGGAGTCCTCGGGATAACTGGCAGTGTACGGATCATTGAAAAAGTCGCTGGCAGCATTAGCGGCGCATCATTAAGGCGCATCGTCTCGCGGGGGTTGTGCCACGGGGCGTTCTCCTTTGGTGAGCGTAATTGCGAGCGGCGAGAGTGGACGAGTACTATGAATAATGACGCGGCGCAGACACGGAAAATCACTTTGCCGGAATGAGCCTCCTGATGAATCCCGCGCCACGTGTAATGTCCAGGCGAATAAAGATACGGGCGCCCCTATCGCGGTATGGTTGGAGGGCGAATTACTGTCGAGGGGGAAAATCGTCACTGGTAATGAACGGTTGCAATAATGTTTCTTTCTTTTCTTGTGTCTCGGAAGAGGACGAGGAGAGAAGGGTTTACTTAATATTTGACTACTGGCGCGGGTTATTTGAGTAGAATAGTAGAAAGAAAGTTAGGCTGGATATGAAAACCAAATCATGGTTGGATAGCCAACTTTTATTTAAGCATTTGTAATACTCCTACGAATTTTTGGATTCATATTTTCATTGAAAATAACTTGTATCAATTTCTGTGGGATGGCACGATCATAATCACCGGTTGGATGAACAGATTTTTAACTCTAACAGTTAAGAAACAATAATTTCCTTTATGGTTTTTGGGGGGAAAGAGCAGTGCGAAAGTGGCATCTCATTCTTAGTTGCGCGGTCGTTATTTCCAAGTGTAATACTAATCGGTGATGGTAGCAGTGGCTCGTTATGTGGAGAAAAGTAAGCTGTTCTTATCAGGACAATATCCTAGTGAATCAGATACGAGGGCGATGTAACGGGGATCCACACTGTTATGATCTGCTCGGAGGGACATATCTGTTGGAGAGTGCAGTTAACGCTTTCTCAAGCGTGTCTGTCACCATGAAACCAAGTATGCACCGCGATAACGATGCGCGCAACTTGCCAGTATTATCTTTATCTCGCGCGTATGCTAATGCGGATTTTCGCACGGACGCGAGCAATATCGGTAATTGCGAGACTGGTTCACGGAAAGAGAAAAAAAGTGCATTACTATTCGCGTAAATCGACTCTCTTTATGTTCGACTTGTAGAATCCACCGAACTTCGCCCATATCAGCTTTTTTATGCAAATCTATTCGAACAGTTTAATAGTTGCAATCGACACTCATGCAACTATCCAATTTTGGAATTCAATTGGAATAACATTCAATATTCAATATCAACATTCAATAACATTCAGTAAAATAAAATTCAATTCAAACCAATACTTTGCACCTTTTTCAATCTAATTTATTAATAAGCACAGGTAGAATTTGAGATGATTTCCACATAGAAATCCATTGGAATTGAACGAGTGTTTCGGTATGTTTGAAGGAAGTGATTTGACGGACGCACCGCGGTAAAACGAGGTCTCCGGAAGAGCGGGAAAGGAAGCACGGTGTGTTTGGTGCCGGCGCGTGTGCTCGCCGAGTTAATCCGGGGTTCACTTTACCATAAGGACGCGTTCACCCAATGAATGTGCGTACGCGCTCGGATAAATGCCCAGTGGAGGGTCCTTTCCATTTCGGAAGGCATCGGCCGCCCTGCGCCCTCTGCCACTCGGTCTGTACACTGCAGTGATTTCGTTCCCGCTCCCGTTTCCTTCCTTCTCCACGATCACAGATACGGAACCTGCAACACTCCCGCATACAATTCCCTCTGCTGCTCGAAAACCCCTCGCGAAAGGGCCACCTATTAGAGGAGAGCGGGACACGCCGGCCCGTCCGACAAATTACCCCTAATTTCCTCGGCCAAACATTTCATCAATTTCCGACCATCGCCGCTGGCTACTATGTACTCTCTTTTATCGTGCTATTTCGCGGATGTATGTGTGGAAATACTTGGTTAATTGCAATGTCGAAGCAATCGAGAATACGTGAAATATTAACTCGATCGCCAAATAATTGTTGGGAAAATCGAATTTGTATTCGTTGCCTTTAAAGTCGAACTTTCCAGGGGAAAGTTTAAACGTATATTGAACGTTTTATTGGAGTCTCGTTTGCAAATCAAATTGCTACCAAGTGCTGAGAGAGTTCAAATATTTCGCAATGTTGGACATGAATCTGTTAAACTAATACGCAGTATTTGCTATTTATAACTCGGAGTCTGGAAGTACCAGCTACTATAGCAATCATTAAAGCGCCATTGCGACACGCGCAGCGTCCAGTCCAAAGAGTTTTTGTACACCGGGATTTGCATGGTACCCATTGGCCGCGGCAACGGCAAATACCGAGAAATAGCGACAACTAGGAGAACTGCAAAAATTCTGCGCCACCAATGGAGATGAATCAGTAAAGCTGGGGTGGTGCGGCGCGCTCGTGTGTTTCTCGACACGTCGAACGCGCGCCCGGCACACACGGCCTTTGAAAGTGGGCACTCAGTGCTCTGAAAAGCGTATGAAGTGTAAATATCGCTTCACGAGATTGCTTTCCACGTTTGGACAATTATTCGATCGCCCAATTTCATCGTTATACAGAGAGGGAGAGAGAGAGAAAGAAAGAGTACTCGCAAACACTGCTCCAGGACTGTTAGTACAAACGAGCCTCCACTGGGACGCTATATCGACCTGTTTTTTTATTCCCACGCTGAACCTCGATGATGTGAACAATAATTCCGAATGAAGCCCCGTGCGCCTTCTTCCCCCGATAATTAATTACAGTGAAAATCGGGAAAGGGCGATATATCAAACACGCAATAAATTCTCTTGCCTTCTCGACCGCAGCGTGTTATCAGCCGGTTATTTTAATTCCCGCGAGGCAAACCCTATGATAAAAATAATTACCACAAACAGCCTTGCTTTTTAACATCCATAATTAATAACAGGGAAATGAGAGAAAGGATCGTATGTCTAAAAAGCCCAAAATTCTTTTACTAAATAAATACAGTTCTCTTTGCGAGGCTTTCGTGGCGCATATGCAACATCAACAAATCAGAACAAACGCGATTGAAAATTTTACGACACATCGCACTTGACCGAAGCTTTTGTCGCATTAAAGTCCTGTCTGACGCAATGTGTTACGGAAGAAAGGGGCCCTCAAAGGAAATTGACCTTTCGCATCGTCAGTACGTCGTACCAACGACGAGCAATCGATCTGTTTTTCGCGGTCTGTTAAAGCCGAGCAAGCATTACTCTCGAGGGCAGATTGCCAGAATATCACAGGTTTCATAACTCCGAGATATTTAAATATAATTTCAACTAATCGTAATGGTCAGTTCAAAGTCAAGGTATCAACTCTTTAGCCACTACTGTAGTAGTTCAACTACGCCAAGTAGTATGAAGATAATTGAAGAAATTCATTATAATCAATTCAAAGTCAAGGTATCGACCCGTAAGTCATTAGTTTCACATACATCACCCGGCAGAAAGGGGCATTTGGTGCTCATTTACGGAGGCGTTACGTGCCACTTGACGCCACTTAAGAATTAAATCGTGATAACAAATGGCGCATTATGGCTGTCACGGCGCGCAATCCAATGATAATCCTAGTGGTCCAAGAGGCATTAACCAAATAGGTCGAATATCCAGCGAGTGATTCATTCAATTTCCAAGCGAACCGGCCGAACGCTCGCTGCTCTTTTTCCCTCGGCAGTTCAATAAAGCGGCGAGTAATGGATCGCCATAAAATGTATAAATTCATTTGATGTCCATCGATTGAGAGGCTCGCCGGTGTATCGGGCCGCCTAGAGCCAGTCGTAAAAAGCGTGTAAAATCGAGTCACACCGTTCAAGAGAGAAATTTCTCGCAAGAATGTGGCGAGGTCGACGTGCGAACGATGGAATTTTCTCTGTACAGGGTGGTTTCCTTGCCTTCGAATTGTAATGCGTATTATACTCTATAAAGAATACTTATAATTTATCCAGTTTTTGCTTGATTAATTTTTCAAAGGATTATAAGATAGTAATGTTCGTATCCATCGGATGAAAAGTAGGATTCAGCATATTGTCGATTCAAGTGCAAGGGCATCACCTTGTACGTAGTCGCCGGCGACTCACGAGTTAATCTCGTCGACGCTTTTTCTAAAGATGTAAGCGCACTGCCTCGAGCGCTTTTGCATGTAAATTCGAAAAAGGCCCGTCGTCCTGCAGAGGAGACCGAATGCTAGCCCCGAGCTCTCTATTACGCTCGGCCAAATTGTCCGAGTTGGCCGAGATTATGCGAAAACAGATCTCCCTTGTTTCTACCTGGCCATCTCATGCCTGTGCTATCAACTCGAGTATCGCGGCATTTCCATAAGGTCTCCGAAAAATAGGAAATGCGAGGACACGCGTCCGCGATTCCGGAAACCGGGCATTTTCAACCAAGTATTATTTACGAGTGCATGTACAGTTCGCGGATACTGGCATGGACGTGTATAGAAATACTGTGTCCACACACGCTTCAATTTTCATTTCCGGCCGCACTAGGCTTTACCGAGCTATATATCCTGCATAAATAATGGCCGCACCCAGCGTGTCAGTCATACATTTTTAACGGCGCGTTAATATGCGCCCGTTTTACCATATCGTGTATAGATATCCGGCAAAATCCGCGTCCACAGTGCGCCGCGCTGACACGTTTTCCCGGCTCCGTCGCGACGAATTCGGGTCAAGTGTCAGCCTTCGATTTCATCGCGGCGTGTCTGGCTGGAAATCAATAACCGAAACTACCACTTAATCCGTGCCGGTTTATCGCATTGATTCTCGCAGGGTTCTTTCGATTTAGTGCACCAGCCGCGTGTGCGGCCTGTGAATCAAGTGCGATAATTAGTTCGCACGTTTAAGCACATCTTTCTGGGGATTAAGCATTTTAAGAAGGGGAGAGAGTCGCTTTCTCGTTTTCTACACTGTAGAGACATTTACGATTCTATTTAAATTTAAAGTCTACCAAACCCTAGAAGCGCAATAAAATTGGTTTTCAATGGCTAAACTCCTTTTCTCCACAGCTGCGAGACTAAAGAACTTAGACACAAACGTCTTCTCGGAACTAAAAAGGTTAAGGAATAAAACACATTCGATATAGCGCAAGTTGAAAAGTATTCCGATGCCGAGCCGGCTTTAATTACCATGAGTGCTTCGCGAACTTCTTTCCCCTTTATATCCCATTGAAACGAGCGCGCGTCTTATCGTCCCGAACGAATAATTAGCCGAGGATAATTAGAATCGGAGGCTGTTAGGCGTGCGAGACACACTCGCTCCATCTGATAACTGACCTCCATCGGAACCGTCGAATAATCCATTAACGGGTTAATCCAATGGCCGTTACCGGGCGGCTAAGGGAGGCCGAAGTGTTCTCCAGGTCCCGGCAACTTTGAAAGTTCGCTTTACGCAACGACACATCCTCAACGTCCCCGGAAGTTCCCCGGCGGCTGCAACCTGGTCCGCAGCATCGCCATCAGAATCGCGCGCGCGCGCGCACGTCTTCCACGTATAATAATAATTATCTTCATTATTACAGCGAAGGCTTAGCCGGTTGGCTCCTAAACCAAAGTTAATTACCAGCCGCCGCGGCTAATTTAAATCAAGACTAATTGGCCCTCTACCGCCGCCTGCCGCCGCCGGTCTCTTCGTCCGCCTGTGTCCTCCGCCTCCATTAAGTCTGTGCTCGCGCGTCTCACCTTCGTCTCGTCTCGGCCAAACTTTCCCTAAATTTCTATCATCCACCCTCTCCCGCCCGCCCTCCGAGTACCAGTGATTACGGCTACCGGTGCAAATTGCATTCGGAACGATTATGGAGATTGTTTACTTTTCCCCTGCTCCGTCGCCGATGCAGGAACTGCAATTCCTCGAGAATCACATCGAGAGTCGATGGTACACTCGAATGTTAACATATTGACTGTCATGTCACCAGAATTTGGTGACATGTGGTTTCAGCGCGTGTGAGTCGAGAATACTTTTCTCGAACTTTACCGGTTTGCGATCGATACAATGCTTTTCAGCTTCATGTCGGAAAAGCAGTAGCCCAAGGAATAAATTGATGAACTTTGTATTTTGGGTGGCGTATTTTTATGATATATATTTTTAAGAATATAAAAGGACAAGTAAAATTGTGAAATATCTGTTGATTTGGCAATGATCGTGTTGACGCGTGGAATGAATGAACGCCATCGAAATTGTTAAAGCTCAGTCGAAATAAGATGATAAGAAGAGTCAGATAGAGTGAAAGGAAGATGGGTCGTCAGTGATACCTTAAATATCCTGGGTACGATGCCATAAATGATCCTAATGATCCGATTAATTCTAAGATGGGAGGGCCGCTGACGCTGGAATCGGCAGAGTTAACGTATTCGTAATGGGACATAAAAATCCCATAATTTTGATGCTTTAAATGCTCCCCCGAGGAAGCCAGCCACGAGCCCCGCGGCCTACAAGTATTCCGCCGTTAATGATCCTGACTCTCCAGACTCCGACTTCTCCCTCTCGCATCTCTCTTTCTCGCTCTCTCCTGCTTGGTTTCACTGGTGGAAGGAAATTTAATCCCCGACGGGCGTAAAAATAAATGATTGGCCGGCGCGCAGCATCCGCGCATTAGTCGCGACGCACGCTAATTTATCGAATCGCGATTCGCGCATAAATTACGATAATAACGACAGTTTATGGGCATCGAAAGTGGGCAGCCCGTGCCATTAGCGCGCCGGGAAGTTTCGCTCCTCGCCCAGCGAGCGCACCCCGATCCTACCGTAATCACTTCGTACAATTGTTTTTAGGAGTTGAGATCATCCCACTGCTCACACTTCCGTCAAGGTCTGTGAACCCACATGAGAGTCCGAAGAATGAAAAGGACACGAGGAATGATTTTGGAAGTAAGTCAGAGTCAAGGAACGACTCGTGAGACACCAATCCCTCCCGGTGTTCATTATTAACCATCATTGGTCTCCCGAGTGCACACACATACGTAATGGAAATCTACTAACCACGTGGCTGAGAGCTTGTCATTGAAAAACATTACGCAAACGACAATGAAAAAGCCCCGGCGACCGCTTACCTCTCTCTCTCTCTCTCCCTCTCTGTCTCTCTCTCTTTCTCCAACTTCTGTGTGTCAGATCGAGTTTAAGCAAAGCGGATGACATGACGGAGTGTATCATCATGCTGGTTCGGTTCAGGGGTTAATCGGCTGGGGCAGCCTCACTCTGTCATTGTGACAGTGCACTTCTGTGATACACAAGAGTCCTGCAGGCTTACGCTCTCTCTACAGAATCCTCGAGTACTGCTTCCAATTCTCTCGATTAAAAGACCGAATTCCGAATCAACTTACCATTGAGACTCATATTTCCTCCACTTTTTCAAATTCCGAAGGAACCTCTGTGTTATATACTCTCATACTCTTATAATCATGATTAAGATAAGGTGGATGCGATGGCCCGTAGTATCGGCAATCCCATTTGCCCATAACTTGGCTGCTCCGAAGGGAAAAGGGCGGAGGGGGAGATCGAAGGGGAACGGGGACCAATGGAAGTTCGGAGACACCGATAACGAGATTGCCAAGTTGGCGCAGTGGCGCGGCGCTTTAATTTCAATGGGAAACGAGGGAGATTAACGCGGGAAAAAGGCCGAGAGAACCAAAGCAGCCGGTGTCTCAAGGGCAGTCGCACGAAAAACCATAGATTCTCCGGGTGCTGTTGTCGGAGAGAGGCCTAGCGGCGAGGACTACGCTCACCCACGCGGCCATTAAGCTCCCACTCGCTCGCTCGGCCGCGCGAGGAGATGTACTTAAGGTGACTGGTGCACCGAGCCCCGTAGACTCTCCGGGCCCTTTTATAATTAAGACGTTACTTTACGAGCCCACGAGTGCTCACTCCGCCCTTTCTCTGTCCTACGCTAAGCTCCGCGAGCGCCGCTAAAAGCCCGCCAAGCACCGGACAAAAGAGAATGGGAACACGCGGCAACCTTTGGACAGGTTAATGCGAGACCACGAGTTTTCCGGTGATATATTCAAATACTTCACTGCGCCCTTTGATCGAGCTCCTTCCTGTCTCGTTTCTTCTCCTGCTCGCGCCACTTGTCGATTGGTCGAATCAACGAGTGCTTACAGCCTTTTCATGACGCACGCATCGCATATTAATAGAGCCATTTCGCCGCCGAGGAGCGGCTGGTGGCCGATCTTTGACTCGTATCGCGAATGAATATCTAATGATTTCATAATTTGCTGCTACTTCTCATTTTCGAGTGTTGATGAATAACAATTCATATGATAAAGTTAAATATAATCGTCCCATTTGGAGAATCAACTAAGCAGCTTATAATATTAATTGAAATTAAGTAAATTTCATATAAGAATTAATAAGAACTTTTCGTAGTTGAAAAAAGTGAGCGAACTGTGCACCTGCTTTCGAACAAGGAGCGCCAAGACAGCGCCCGAAATGACTTGCGCAAAGACGAATAGCGAGATCCACAGACAGAGCAAAAGGACCGGATCTCGGATCAAGTCTTCCTTGAATTGTCATAACAAACTCGCAGGATTAGGAAGCGGAGCGCAATTCGGTGGAAGGCGGGAAAAAAGCCGGGCTTGAGAGTGCTGGGAGTTTCCCGTTAGCTCTGCAAGTTAGGGGGACTTGTGTAAGGCGGAAGCTCGGACGATCGTAAACTAGCGGAAGAGTCGAGAGGCCTTGGCGGACGGGGGGAAGGTCTCGCGGATAAATCAAGAAGTCCGGCAGTTTGCATTTGCGGCGCTACTTCCTCGCCCTATTTCTCTCCTGGCGGCGCGAGCTCCGAGAACGAACAGCTTTAAATCCCGGCCGCCCCTCTACTTTCGCGCCGCCACCGCGAACTTTTCAAGTTTCGCCACTCCAGAACCAATACGTATTCCCTGACACAAATTCGCACGGCGCACGCCGCACTACTACCTGCCGGCAAACTGGAGCGAAATCCTTTATGGTGTGCCGCCGCCGCTCCAAAGAGTTTCTGCCCACTTCCGATCCGTTAACGAGTGCTTTGGTGTACTCGAAAGAGTTGGACTTGTTTTAAGCACTGGCCAAGTGGAAGCTGCGTGAAGCATCGGTGTTACAGTGATACACGTTTGAATGACCCTTGTTCCACTGATTTTCAGAATCCAATGTTCTAAATTTTAATATAATTCTCGGTAATTTTTATTATTATTAAATGTATAGTCATTTTCCAGTTTTTATTTATCATCTAAGAAATATGGTAATTCTTGAATTCAATTTTATATGACAGTATATGTCCAGCTTTACAATAAGTTTCAATTAAGTCAGGTTTACGTTAGGCAGGTGATTTGTGATGGACTCACTTAAAAATGATTGGTGTCGAGTAAGTTAATCCACGCGCATGGTTAGCGTAAAGTCAGACTCGATAATTAAAATTAAATTAATGAGGCAGAGAGCCTGAAATTTGTTTCTGAATTACGATATCGAAGGATCAATCAAGTCGCCCGGAAAAGTTCCTAATTATCGATTTGTTATAGCTGCGTGGAAATAATGTAGAGCATCGCGATTTATAAGGAGCGATCCGCTTTCAAGATCGTTAAGCTCCCCCCGACAGGCGTTTCCCTGAGACGATCGTTAATCTTTGGTGGCGGTGGCAGAAGGGCGGGTAGTGCCTTCCAGGGGCTGATTTTGAAACTACCCTGCCCGCGGTTCCTCACGGTGGATTTTAATGAGAGAGCCAGAGGCGTGACGGTCTAATAGCACTAGGTGTTCAGGCACACCTATTTACGGCACTACATCGGCCTCTCGCCTCATGTACCATTCGATCCTCTCCATTTACCATCCATCTTGCACGCCGAGGCTGAAGAACAAGATTTTTCTAAAACATTTTTATCGATCTCCAAGATCACACTCAAATCGTCGTTTGAATCCTCTCAACACATTGATTGCCACATAAACTTTGTGTACTTCAAGAACTATTGCACGGTCATTATGTGTTAATGTGTTACGAAACTAGAAAAGTATTGCCTTTAAATTTAAAAAAACATATCAAACCGCCAGTTAATAATTATGTGAATAAAATCAATAAATGTTACCAAAAGAATCAAGGACATAAATTCTAAATGTGTGGGGGTGTGGGTCGTATTCGAGCGGGCCATGGCACTCGATGATATTAACAGTGATGTAGGTGTCGATATAGTCAGTGCCAGTCGGCACAGAGGTCCTAGGATAACGGTGACAGCACTCTTGCTGCACTCCTGATAACGCGGACATTTCTTCCCGGACGTGTCTCGCTCCTGATTGCCTCGAACCTTTCAAGGGGCGTCGAGAAAGTTGCTCGCGGAAATCGAATCAAACGATCAAGACGTGCTCGTCGCACAAAAGCGCGCCTCGACGCCCGCCTCAATGGTTAGGTGCGCCAGGTAATTCGGAATACATATGTGCACAGTACCTAGGATAATAGTACGCACTCGATAGCTAAGCATATGCGTTCGCGATAAGCTATCGAATTCGCCAAGTTCAAGTAACGGTCCGGAGTTTATGCTAAAGTCTCGACAACCGAATTTCGAAGAATGGATGACTGTGAATCATTGAAAATCACGCGTTTCTCTAGCCGCACTTTATCGAAACCGGCCTTTGCATTACAAGCCATAAGTGCATAGTGCGCTCAACAGGAGCAAGTTCGGCGTCACTGCATAAATTAGACTGCCTGATATTGAAACTCTGCGTTTTCCGCGCTATGTTTAACACACTTTTTATCTAAAAAATCGTAACTCCGCAGCCATTAAAAATACCAACAAGCGAGACTCGGTAAAATAATTCAAAGTGGTTCAGTTTTATATAAAAATATATGCAGAATCTAACGGTTGTTGAAATTATAATCAGTTTAGTCACACGCATATAAGTATGCAACGAGGTAACCAGAGGATTATGCATAGCTCTGAAGAAACAGCTCGAGTTTCTTTGGCATACTTTTATTTTCCCAGGGGAGAAACCTTCTTTCCGCCGGCCATTTGCATAAGCAAGAAGTATGGTATCAGCGCCGACTGAAATAATTAGAACAAGCCGGGGCGAGCGGAGGCTCCTCGTAAACTTCTGTCGAGCTGTAATCCGAATGCAGATGCGAAGACAACGACGTGAAAAGAATGCACTGTGGGCCGGCGCTCTCGGTGGCGCATAATTAAAGTTTGAATTTAAACCTCGGCGAATTTCGAGGCAGTTCTTTTATGCCGGGCGAATGGTCGACCTGCGAGGCATCCCCGGTGGGGCCGGCTGACGTTTCGTTATCTCGGCTCTTGATACAGTTGCCGTTCTCGAGCTTGTTTCCGGGGATCTTGCCGCGCGGAGTAGCGAGCGAGACATTTTCTACACGAGCACCACCACGTCAACGGGAGAAGTCCGATTCTTCGTTTAACGAGTTCTTCTTCCATCTCCTGTTTCTGCTTGGGTTCCTGCGAGCAGTCGGCTAGGTTTTTACCTCTCTGCCGCTTTCGCCGATCGAAAGATCGGACACCTGATGTGGCAGGAAAATGTCAAGCACTAAGAGCAGGCACGCCGGCCATTCTTTGACAACGCGATAAAACTTTTATCACCGTTTATGGACTAAAAAGTAACAATTTTTCTGTCCCACGTGTACGCTATCCTATATGAAATTGTGGATCCTATTTTTGTACGCACACAACGCTCGTATTCTTATATGCCCCTTGGGGGATTCAATAAGGTTTCCTGGTTGATCAACATCCATGTTATTTTCGAATTATCTATGAATCACTGAGACATCTATGAATAGCAATATATATAAGTCGAACAGTGAAGCAAACTATCGACCCTAACTTGTGGCGAGAAAGACCACGCCACCCTCTGGATTTATGGCAAACATTTCAAGCGAAACCCGCATATGAGACTTGCCATGTTCCAAGCATTTCTTCGCGGAGTTTTTCAGTAGTAATTCTGTCCTGTGACAGTCTCTTTGTGGAGCCCGTCTATTCAATGATAGTAGTTCATGTCGTCGAGTTTAACAACGACGAGCATAATTCAGTATATATTTTTTTCATTTCCATGCGAATTTAAAATCATACGTGCATGTATACTTTGGTTAATTTTGTAGACCTGCACACATTTTTTAAACCTGTCAAATAAACGAATTAATCGAATTAGCGTAAAAAAGATACAATACCGGAAAACAGAACATGTGTTATCAAGGCACGTGTCAAATGGAGCGGGGCCGAATGTTAATTCGACACGCCGATCGTGCAACCGGCAACCCCGTAACAGGCATCTCATTACAAAAGCGTTTTACACTCCCTCTCTCGCACACAGCATATCGCACTGTGGGAATTACGCGAGTGTACAAAAGCGGGCTGCCGGAAATCAAAATAATTGGCTCGGAAAGCATTGACAAATCCCAGCGCGAGAGAGTGAGAACTGTGCAACATACGCAGCGGGGCACGACTGAGCCTCAAAGGGATTACAGGGAGACGCACGAGAAAAATTTGAGGGAGCGAAAAGTGACGGAGCGAGAGAGCGAGAGAGAGAGAGCAAGGATTTTTGTTTGTAAATTTTGCGCCCGTTTTAATGAAGCGTAGCTGCAGGTCGATAATAGAATCCGTACAACGGACTGGCCACCCCCGAACCTTCGGATCAAAACTGCACGCAACCAGCACGCACACGCAGGAAGCGAGAGGGAGAGAGCGCAAGAGTGCGAGCGAGAGAGGCCAATCTCACCTCCCTCTCCCTCCGTTTCGCTTCGTTTCATCCCGTGGCTGGCAAACCACCCCCCGTTTGCTCCGCTCATCCGTCGGCTAACCAAATTAAACGTAATTTGAATTTCGTTTGAAATTCAATCGATCCGCCGCGCTGTTTCGTGGGTTGCGAGCGAGCGAGCGAGGAGCGAAGGGGGCGGCAGAGAGGGGGTGCGTTATCGAGCAAAAAAATAATGAAAATTCCACACCCGTAGAACGGGGCCGCGCAGTCACGTTCGCCTATGCGGCCGAGCCGCCGGAACTGGCGCATGAAATTGCCAAATTTCGGAATCCAGACAGGCCGCCGGGCCAATCGAGAGATATATTCATTTGCCACTGCGAGCCTTTCACAGGCCCCCGCACTTTCATAAGCCAACTATTTTCCCGTTGCTTTTTAAAGGAGATTTTCGTTGCCGCGGCCAATGTGTTTTTCTAGAGAGAAGATTCGGGGGGAAAACGGGTAAGCTAATTAAGCGAATCGGAGAATGAGAAATCGGAACGGGGAAACCAAGCGAGGGAGAGAGAGAGAGAGAGAGGGGGAGTGGTAGCCAGTCGGAATCGATGCCGATGTCGGAGACCTCAGACCATAATCCGTTTAATTCCCAGCTAACGAGACGTCCTTTGTGTCGATTAACCCGTGCCAATCCGTATCAGTCGAACGAGCAATCGCCTCGCCCGCCCGAATCTCCCTGGCGCACGCTCCAACCATCCACTTTCCCAGTTTGTCGATCCGAGTCCGATCCAACGATCGCCCGATACCATCGATCGCCATTCCGGCTTCGATGCCACTCGAAACTGGTTCCCGTCGCTCTCTTACCGCAACCCGGCGTTCCCCCCGACATATTCCAATCACCGCACGAATCGCGCAAATCCGACATTGCCCGCCGAAAATCAGCGGTGCGCAGCGCACCTGCACACACAGCCTCGCGGCAAGAGAGCGTTTTCGCTGGGATCTCGGTTGACCCTGATCTCGATATCGGCCTTTTTCGAAGCAGCCAATTGCCGCCCTGCCGGCACCCGGAGAATCGAGTGTTTGATTTGAACTGGAAAACAGTACTCGCACTGAGTGAATACTTCCGCAGATATATGTAGGTAGTTAGCTCTCATCGTGGTGTTTATTGGTGCTGAGGCGAGTGGGGTTTTCTACTCCAAGTGCATCGAATAAGAAGAAAGTTTCGTGGTTTCGTAGTTACGGGCGAAGCATTAGAGTTGCACTCTCGACAAGTTATATTGATAAATTTAATGGCTGGAATTATTTTTCACTTTTAACACTCTTTCATTTTCAATTCCAATTTATACTAATAATAATAAAATGATCAAAGGTCAAATAGATTTGGAGAATTCTATTATTCTTTACTCTGTACATAATGAGACTACAACAGAGGGATGAAAGTAAGCAAAAATATAAAGTAATTCGATTCACTGATTGAAACGATTCATCTGCATCTGCCAGATTGCTTTATAAAGCTCCGTGTATTCGACTAATAATTAATAAGTCTGCGGCGTTAGGGCTTGAGGCAGCGCAGGTTATGAGAATTTCCGATATTAGTCACCCGGCGTCTTAGAAGCGGTCAGATTAAATGTCCGAGAGGTTTACGGTCGCCGACGATAAAGAAACAAATGATGGCATTTCTCCGGGAGGGCCGATGATATACGGCCGGGGCATATTAAGCGGAAAGGATAAAAAATGACGGGAAATAAAGTATCCTGACGTACCGGGTCTCAATCGGGCTATAAATGGTCAGCGGCGCGTTCGCACGCGCGCACCCCTTGCGCGATCCCGCTCTCTGTAACTGTCGGATTATGCCGTAAAATCCAACTCTCCCACGGATCGGGAGTACGAGTGGCTCGCAGTAAGGAGCGCCGATTTTTCTCCCAATAGTCATCGAGCGATAGTTGAAAATGGCACAGCGCCATATTCCGTCGCCTATGAAAATTCGATAGACGCTGGCGCACCAGAAGAGGAAACTTGCTGGCATTTTGAGGCGAGTGAAAGGTCTGGTTAAATTTTCATCCTGTCAATGGGAAATTGATTCCTACAAGTATTTTGAAAATGTGCGATTCGTTGTTAAAAGAGGAGTCTTTAATGTGTTGGTGTTTCTGCGTCCTTCGTGTTACTAGCATTCTAGCGCACAGCACTTTGTTTATTATTGTTGCATTGATTTACTTCGACTTTGGTTGACAAAGTCAAAGTAAATCCAACCTGACGCCGGCACCCGGCTTACTAAAGGCTTAATTTCGAAGAACTAAGTTGCCAAGATAATAACGTAAGGACATACAGAGCAGTCCTCTCTACCGACTTTAGCCTGGTCTAGACAATTCCCAGCTAATCCGAACTTAATCTAGATTTATCGATGACGTCGTGCAAGTTCGCTCTGCATTCGGTTTCACTTACTGCTCCGTGCGTTTTCGGGGGGACGGCGGGGTTTAACAGACAAGCTCAATTGAAATCTACACTCCTCGAGTCGGCTGGCTGGAGGCCGAGAGCAACCTAATCTACTTAAAGCCCACAATCAGATTCGACCCTCCTCCAAGCTGATCTTTCCAAGTTCATGGATTCGATTCATAAATTATGCCTCAACTGCTCGCCAAGGTGTGAATTTGCACTTGGATTACATGATGACTTATTTTCCTGGTTCGTCTGACTTTCAGATTTCTCGCCGGAAGAATATAAAAAAGGGAGTCGGCGGAGGAGACTGTTCTCGCGGAAACGGATAGGACGGCTGATAGGACTTGAGTCCCAGGATGTACCGGAACGCGCGTTACGCACGTGCCACTATTTTCTTTGGCGACTTTTAAGTGGGCGGTTTGTTCGCGGAAATTCACGAAATTCGCCCGTCTCAGCGGCAGCCTCGGCGTCCTCTCGCTGCCAAAGAAAACAGTGGTGTGCCTCGCACGATTAATTTAACTCCACCGCCGTCGGATCCCACGTATTTAAGAATGTGCCGTGATAAAACAAATATGCGGTCCGTAATAGCCGCCGGAGGCAACGGCACTTCGGGTGTCTCGGAAAATTATAAATAGACCCGTCCTCACTGCGCCAAGTGTGAGGTGGAACAACTGGACACCGGTTTTCTTATCAATTTTTTTTCCTATCCCAAGGCTATCTCAATCACGGAATTTATTAGTAACTCGCCGCCAGCTTACTCGATAATGCTAACCAAAATAGCATTGACTGCATTCGCGGTTATTGTTTGAGTTACATTAACATTAACACTTTCGAAATTAGCATACGAGAAATTACTTGTCCAGCGTCAAGGTAAAATTGAAACTAAATTTGTAATTCATAGAAGAAATCAAATCCAATTCAACCCAATAAATCCTAGCATAAAAATCACAATACATACATAAAGCATTTCGGCTCCCTACAATGATGGAAGCGTGTATAAGTTAAACACAGTCTTAACCAGACTTACAGTTAACTAACACTCAGTCGAATCTATCATGGATGAAAAAGGAGGACGATTCCAAGCGATAAGGGTTAACGAGGCGATAGCTAGGGAAGGTGTGCTCGTTGGAGGAAAGGGCAAGTGGATGGGAGGAAAGCCTAGAATGAATGGCGGCGTATCGTCTAAAACGCTTATGAATGACGAGCCGCCGTCACCGCCGGGGAGAGTAGGATGCGTAGGCAGGCGTGTGCCACTTAAGCCGCATCCACGATTGCGACCCCCGATGTACCGTAAGCCAGTACACATGCGTGCGTGTGCATGCGCGCGTATGTACAGGGTGACGCGGAACATACGTGTCACCCACGTCGCCATAACTCTTCTCCGCATCCATAATTATTTCCCATGAAATATCACCTGCGCCGCTCGCCGCGACAGATAAATCATCATATTCTGATAAGAAATCAATTAATAAAAAGCCGCTGAACCTATTTCTCACGGGCTAATATCGAGTCCAATTTCATGCAGATATACTTGGACATTTTGAGAATAGTGCAACTATCTTTTTCTCTTTTAATTCCAAGTATATAGTTTAAAGCTTCCGGTTCGCATATCAGTAATAATAATTCGCACGGTTGAGTCGATTGAAGCTGCAGATTGTTAACATAAAGAAATCCGGGGGCCAGTGTATGCGCCCGCAACACCCCCGACATTAGCAGACAGTGTGTACACTCGATATTACTGAAGCGCTCATTTCGCCGTGGAGCGTTCTACATTAACGAGGCGCGCGTTACGCCTACAGTCACCGCTGAAATAGTGGAACGGGCGAACTTTAATAGGATCGTTGGCACTGCGCCGCTCATAATACCACGCTCGCCATGTTTCGTTATGTTAATATCCAAATGCGAGAGAGCGGCCGAGCAATCACGTACTAGATGGGGACACGAGGTGCGCGCTCTATGCATATCCGCAAGGAAGAAAGCTCGTTCACGCACTGCGAAGCACCTCAACCGAGCGATTTCCAGGGTAACCTTATACCGGGAGATCCCGAATGCAATGCGGCGTCTGGCTTTTCCCTCGATTCCGTGCACCTGTACGCGCAATTATTTACACCCCCGGATCTCCTCTGATAGGTGGTAGGACGCGCGGTACACGCGGAGCCTCGGGGGTGCGAGGATTGCGTGTCCCATCCTCCGATATATATACACACCTACTGCGACAGCCCGTAATCTTTTAATTCGATAAGCACTCATTTATCAGCGCGTCCGGCGCTCGGCGGGCTGATGACCGCAGAGTACACCGGATTAGCGGCTCCCGCACCACGCGCGAACCACGTATAATAGTGCAACAGCTAATTCGTCCTGATCCGGCTCTGCTCATTAGGAATTCCCTTGATTCGGCTATAACGCGCGGGTTTGCCTATGTTGTGTCCTTTTTATATCCTGTTCTTAACACTTTCTGTTCAGGCGTCGCTTTTGCCGTGTAGGAACCTGCGATGGAACACGAGGACATCATTTATTTCGACGGGTTAAATAGGCGGTTGCCTTTAACTTTGCCTTTATGATGCGTATCTTCTGTTTGTTGTTTCTGCATCTTGAATATTTTTAAAACGTGTCCATCACATCTTTCCATATTTTCTCGTTTTCCTTTCGAGGTTCTCTGGATTTTGCTGCCTCGCACTTACAACTGAAAACTCGCACTATAGTCGAACATTGTTAACGTAGGTGCAAAGTACAAAAGAACCGATCGTTCTCCGTCCGCGCGTTGCGGAAAAGCGAGCAGGGTTCTGTCAGTTTCTTCGGTATTGCTCTATTAGTCAGAAGCGCGACGGGCCGAGCATCACATTGCACGCCATGTAATACACGGGCCCTACTGGTAATTAAACCGGAGTTAAGAACCACTGGACTATAACGTATTATAGCGGCGAATTAATTGCCGGGCAGCGAGAGGTGGCTCGCGTTATATGCTGACCAGGTCGTTTGACATAATAGATCGATGCCACTGCTTGGATAACAAACGGCTAGATATGTACCCACTGGCCAATCCTGATAATGGGACCGGCCGAGAGTATGGAATTAAAGGGACGCCAATCACACAGTTCCCCCATACTGCAACCTCTGATCATATCTGTAATCCTCAATTATATCATATTTCGCTCGAGCTTTGACCACGCAACGTATCCTGCTTTTCGAGATGACCCGAGGATTTAAAGACTTGGGAGCATGGGGTGGCAGTTTTATTTAAGATTCAAATAGTTCCCGAGGAATCTTCCCGGGGATTTATGTCATAACACTATTTGACTAACAACATTGAATATTATTAAAGATTCTAATGATTCCGATTTTGGTATCGACAATCGGTCTTGTACTGGTTTAACCGAGTTCCCATTTGTTACAGATCAATGTGGAAAATGCCGGGCAAGCACGAAGAGGCTGAATCTCAACAAATACTGCAAGCGAGATTACGGTAAGTTTGGAACAAGAGCCATTAACGACTAAGGGTTGTTTTCCCCCACGAGAGCGAGAAAGTAGCTAAGAGCCCAGATTAACTAAATTCAACGAGTCGGATCAGCGCTAACTTATCCGGTTCCTTAACAATTCAGTGGAGAAGGGTCCTTCGATATCCAGAACTCGCAATTAGTCACAGAGGGGGACGGGGCGGGTCGGCCAAGTGAAAAAAGGAAAGCCGCCTCTGTTTAGTCAGACAGGAATTCGCCGAATGCATGAAAAAGGAAAGGCACTCGGGAAGAGGAGGCAGAGAGCGAGAGACTTTCGACCTGAAATACATAGAGAGACGGTCGATGCACACGTGGTGTTTAACGGCAGAGTAGATATATATGTATAGAGGAGAGTGGTTCGAAAATGAAAGGAGCGCGTTTTAACGGCGAGCCGCTCTCGCTCAATAATAGAAAGGCATGCTTTTGAACAGTGGTCCAGTGAGCCACGGCTGAGAGCGAGGCTTCGGCTCTCCCGTCTTCCTTGTTCTGTCCGCTTTCTTGATTCAGCGCAGATAAATCTTCAACAGGTCTGCACTTAGCCGCCTCGGACTTAGAATAGACGCCGAAATGGCCGCGCCTCCGCCCTTCTCGCGCGTACCTCCACGTCCTCCACTACTATCCCCGTGGCCCTCGCACCCCGAACCTGGAAAACCAAGCCGATCTTGAGTGACGGAATGTTCACGCTGCACCAGCCGCTCTCTGCCATTCGATTCTCTCCCCGATCCAATGGAAACTTGAGCCTCGCTCCTGCGAGGGTAGTTAGAGCAAGCTCGTCGTAAGCTCTAGCGACGGGGGTAGTCGAGCAGATCCGCGTCCCCGACTCCTAGACCTGCAAACAGGAGATTGTTAGTCGTGAGAGAGCGGTCTTTGAGGAATTCGATTAATAATACGATTTTTTATTTGACACAGCGGTCCTGGGCAGGATTACGGATAGGCACAAGAAGAGCGACGGCTCGCCCGCCGGGACCAGCGTCTCGGGCACCTCCTGGATACGCTTCACACTGAAGGTCGACTTCATCTACAAAAAATCATCGAATTCACGACTTCGCCGGGGTGACGTGTCCCTCTACGTCCACTCCGCCGACCTGGCCTGCAGGTGCCCGAAGATCAAGCCGAACAAGTAAGTCGCTTCCCTTCCTGCACATAGGAACTCTGTTCAGCCAAATATGTACAGTCGATGATTAGCCCAGCTATCAGTACATAATGCACTGACACCGTTCAGCGGTGCGTGCTCGATAGGAAGTCAATCGTTGATCGTTGGTAGCCTGCCGAACGTCCGGCGCACGTGTCCCCGTCTAGGCAAATGGACGTCGAATTAGCGTCGGGCGTGCGGCGGTGGATCAATAGGAGATTGATAGTGCGCGGCTCGGTGTCCGTCCAGGCGATAAACGTGAGCCCGGCTGGGTTTCTGTTCACAGGTCATACTTGATCCTCGGGCAGGAGAGCGACGGAGGCGGCCAAGGCGGCCTCACGGTAACGCAGCGCTCGATCGTGATCGAATGGCGCGACGAGTGGCATCGCCGGATGCGACGCTTCCAGCGGAGGGCGAGATCCTGCCATTGAACTCGATCGGCCGTCGCCCGGACGAGCATCGCCAGAGCGACGCGACTCGCACCACCCGAGAGAGAACCAGAGCGATACGGACCGCCGAAAATTGTGAGAGCGAGTGAGTGAGTGAGTGAGAGAGAGCGAGAGAGAGCGAGAGAGGATGGCGAGTGGGAAAGAACGAGAGGGGAAACGGATGGACGGTGGGAGGGGGCTTAAAGGGATGGGGAGGAGGCTGCGATAGAGGCTGGCATAGCCGATATAGAAAAAGATGAGAGTCAAGGAATGCTAGATCTCCTATGCGACCGCCCAGAGATCTGTATACCGAGCTCCCCAATTGCCAATACACACATCCCCCCCGTACCCGAGCGGCCCTGGTACACATAGCCGTTTTAGCGCACCTACTCTATACACACATACGACAGGTTACCGACAGCACTGAGTAACTCTAGATTATCCAGTTAATGCAGCCCGAGTATATTGACAGCGGCCTCGCCGGGATTGCGCGGCACGTGCCAAGGCCCATGAACCTTTATTACATGTTTTTTGATAGTTAATGGGATATAGTAAGAGTACCTTTTAAAAGCTATCTTATATGTGTGTATATCGCCGTACCGTCGAGCTAATGAGAGAGCTAACTTGTAAGAAAGGAATTGTATCGCTAGATGTCCCCCTAGACCACCCTCCGCGACCTAATGTCTCTCTTCTTCCCCACCCAATAACCAACTCTCCACATATCCATTTGCTACCTTGCGACCGCGCGCCGATGCTAAAGTATCGTGGGCGCGCGCGCGCTCGTGCCCGAGTTAATTATAAGGGATTTTCGCGCGGGCCGACAATGTTGATCGAAAAAGAGTGGCGGCGAGTTTCATTTCGGCCCCCGTTAGCGTCGTCTCCCCCACCCCCCTACTGAGTTTGAATAGCCACCGGTGGAAAGGATCTTTGCAGGGGAACTGGGTGAACGAACGTGAGGAGGATCGTTAACCGGTTTCATTTGTCTGACGGCATTAAAGCGAGGAGGGCACACGCCCTACCTATAGAGATTTTTATCGGGATACATGTCTTCGCGCCTGCCACGTGTCGAGATAGACCGAGCCCAGGAAGATATGGCTTTCTAATGCGCATTGAGATGCATGGGACATCACCCCGCGCGGGAAAAGTGGACGCTTCGAAACGCCTACAATATTCATACAGTTCCGTTCCGCGACGAATCAATTTCAGCCGACGGCTGCGGCTTTCCAGTGTTTAACAGCGACTTAATTGCGAAGGAATGCCAGGCTCCTCCGCCGGATTTCTGAGGGCGGACGTTTCCGGAATTGATTTCGTGCCGGCTCGCATTCCGGGCGCAACGGAGGACTTTTTATAGAGATCGGTCGCAGCCGACCTGCCACTTTTTTATTGACGACTAATAAGACTGAGAATCACCGGCGGCCGCATAATTTGTAAGATAAAGGAAATCGTCATCGTTTAAGTTCGAGCACAGCATCGTGAGGGATTAAGATTAGCGCCTAGCTGGCATTGTTTTCCAAGCACGGATCTTATCGATTGCCAATTAGAAGGCGATCCACTCTATTCTAGCGCACATGATTCGTGCGATTTTACGCATCTTCCACACGCGTTACACCTGCGTGAGAAATAAAAGTACCAGGGTGTAACACAATAAAATGATTCCACATCGAATATTTCGACAATTGCCCGGACTGCCATTCGTTCGTTCTCTATGGGAATAAACGATAATTCGTTAATTTTATATAAATAATAGGGTGGCACGAAGTGATCTTTTACAGTTAGTGGTAACTGAACTGTTTGCGATCATGACGCTTTGTGCGTCATCACGGATAGTGGGCCCTCTGATTCGTGTAAATGGCACAAATCCTTTCCCCAGCCCTTAGGCTTCTCATCTTTTTCTCGCCGATTCTTCTTAATTTATTTATTAATCTCTCGTTCGATCACCGCAAACACACACACACACACACACACACACATACACACCGATCATGTCTATAGAGATGTTCTACGCGTACGTTGAATGTAGATTTTCTTGTACATTTTCTATATAAATTATTAAGAGCTTTTTTTAGACGATATTATTATTGCTAGTAGTTACATAACGAGAATGATAGAGGCTAAGCCCGGTAGCGCATTGCTATGTCATTTAGACCTGTCGATCCAGAACGACATGGATCTTACGGAGATAATACTCAAGTTAGCAAGCTACGTCGCTACGAGGATTGATTATAATCGTCATTACCGTTCACGACTCTTTGAGAGCAAGATTCTACTTCTTTCTGATGTCCTCGGAAGAGACGAGTGAGTGTTGCATAAGTGATTCTATGTTATTGGCCTTGCGAAGAACCTAATTACAAAAGATGTAAACAGTATGTACTAGTAGTGTAACAATCATTTTTTCAAATTGTAAGTGGAAATTTGTCGGCATCGCCACCATTAATCACTTTTCATCGAGTGGATAATCGTGAGAGGAAATGCTCCCCTTTTCTCATTGGAACAATGTGTTTTCCCCCCTTTCGCGCGGGAATGCAAGCGAAATGCAAGAGGGGAAGATTCACTAATGGACGAGACTGAACAAAAAGCAACATTGAACCCGTTTATTCGGCTGAATTCATTGGAAGCGTACATTCCAATCGTTCGACCAAAAATCGGAATTCCTCGAATCGCGCATAACGTGGTATGCAAGAGACATTAATTATTTCGCTCGATCGAATAAGCGTGCGGTCCATCGAATGTTCCCTCACCAACACCCGCACGGACAGGACTTTCATTAATTAAAGCGAGAGGTGGATCGAATGAGAAATCCTACGCGCAAGGTAGACTATGGGCCGACGAGGAGATGACTATCGATTACCCCTTCGTATAACGTAGTCGACGACATGTGTGTATGTACTTACCAAGTTAAGAAGAGCTCGACCAATAACGCTCCGGGCGTTCGTATAATTGCGACTGCGAGCCTATAATCACATATATTGCAGAGGCGACTGATATGTAGAAGGCTATACCTTACGGTGACAAGACATCGACCCCAAGGGCGAGCGATCGAGATAGCCGAGGATACGCGAGATCCTCCTGAGAATAAGTTTAAACGGTACTCTGATCGATATCGGGTTCCCCGCAGAAACGATCATCGCTAACAACCTATGTCACCGTCACCTATGCTACAATTATGTATAAAACGATGTTACGAGCGTAAGATAGTCGTAGGCTAAGTGAGAAGTGAATCTCTAATTCGGGGGGAAAGCAGGAGAAAAAGAGTATAGCAAGTCTATCCGAGTGCGAACAACCTCGAGTATGGGAGCAGTAGATTACTGGAGCTCTTCTCACGAGGAATCGTCGTCTCGATGTCAATGGGAGTATACTTGCATCGTAATCAGCCGTTCCTCATGCAATAGTTAAATTACATGTACAAGATCGATCGATCCTTCGCGATTCTGGCTCCACCAGACATTCGCCGCCAGAGCTATTCTTGCCAAATGCCGCCTAGCATTCGGTGGCGAATAGACCTATATGTATCTTTCTATATCGCCGCCTCGAGTTCCAGAAAGCAGTACACAATTCAGACTGGAAGCAGGTGCATCCTACTGCCAAGCTACACACAATCGCAAAGGGTCAGCGCGCGAAGCGTTTACATGTGTTCGCTACTCCGTAGGGACACGAAGTAATAACAATCTAGGAATCATTGTTATTTATGTTTCACGCTCGTTTGTATGTAAGTAAGATATGCCGATTAATCCTACCTACGACACAAGCTCCACCCGCTCGTTCGCGTGGGGCGGAACTCGTCACGACGTTAATATTGTAGAGAAACATTAATATCAGTACAAGCACGGCACTTCACGGAATTCTCTCCATCAGAAACCTGTATATCGTAGAGTGTACGCGGTGTTATAAGATATGTAAGTGTGCTATTTATACCTCCAATATTATTAATCGACTACTATTGTACCACGATTACGACTTAGACTTCATTAAATTATTAAGTGTACTGTTGTGTATTGTGGTGTATTAAATGTGATTAGTTGTACGAGAAATAAATGCAATGCGTACGAAACCACAGCGCCAGGAATTCTTCTTCTCCTTCCCTGCATTCTTAGATGTAAACTTTCGAAATTGAGTCGTTCGGCCTCGCTGAGCAGTAAACATTGAAAATCCATCCGTTGATATTAAGAATCTAGAAGAAGCAAAAGCACGAGGGGTTTATTCCAAGTAATATTGATCATCCTTCAAAAAAACGTAGATTTAACCAAAAAATTCAAGAATCATCATATCAAGAGGAATAAGAAAAACTCTCAGGCAAAGAGTATCGCATTGTGTACTGCGTTTCGTTATAGACAATACTCCAACCACTTACTGCCTGAACCTGGAGAAGTGGTTGAGAGGTACTTGATAGTTCCAGTCACAAAGGAACGGCTACTAGTAGAGACAACGAGAAAGCTGAGGTAGCATATTCTTCACTGCAGCGCAACAATTGCAGCCCTTTCGTCACGTAGATATCTTTCGGGGGACTAACTGCGCGTGTCAAACGAAGGGCACGATTCGCAGGAAATAATATTAGGCATTTAAAAAGAGACGGATTTTCAAAAATATATATGTAGATCGAGCGCCAACGCCGGCAAACATTCTTCTCTTTCCATGACAAGGAACTTTGTCCTTTTTTGAATTTTCATTTATCGTTGAAATCTAACGGTATATTGATTCATGCGGCCCTTACAGGGCTTTACGTACTTTCAATTTCTTGATCCACTTTCTTCTTGTCGATTTCCCCTTGGTTTTCTTAATCGCACTTCTCACTACACTACAAACTACCACAAAACGCGACACTTTAACAATGTCTGTTCGATGGCGCGCACCCACTTCGAACATGCAATCGGAATAGTCCCTAGCCTAGGGTATAACTCACGACTCCACAATCCCTAGTAGGAATGGGTTGGCTACACTGGCTAGTATGGAATGAACTTAGTATCCTAGAGTTAACCCAATTGGAATACCTATCATAATATTAAAGAACAGTGCAAGTAAATACTGTTAGTGGATGTACCCGAGCTTCACCACCATGCTGGCTTCATTAAAGACAGGCCGTGCTCTTTATGTGAGTCTTCGTGTGCTGTCACGTTGACGCATCAGTTTAACAATCATTTTAATTATTTGTAACCTCCCTCGTATCTTACATAACTAAAGCTTCATTTTCCCACTGTCTTACAAGCTTTTCGTTATGGAATTCGAAAGATAACGGAAATAACGAAAAATTATTTCAACAATTCAACTTTATTATGAAATGCCATTGGAATAAATTATAGTCACAGCTGGTTTGAAATCTGTCACCGCACTGAACGGGGTACATGGATTACTAGAGAATGCACTTAGATATTACTATATCCCATTGTATTTATTTGTACTATTGACATTGCCAATGTGGCTTTTATTCCATTAATACGTCAGCATTTTGACCTGTCACTTGACGGACATATGATCTTATCTGTCACAGAGTAGCACTAAGAGAGGCCTGCAGATATCAGCAACTCGATTATCAGATCACCTCTTTGTTGTATGTATTTGAATGTTACAAGTAATACTGATTCTGAGAATTCAGTTGAAAATCCAATCTTACGATTTAATATGATTCTAGCACAGAGACAGTGAACAAGATAATCCAAATATTCCCTTTGAGTTCAATGATGCTAACAAGAAGCGTATTGATGCACTCATGAAAATTTATCCTGAGGGTCACAAACGCGCTGCAATGATTCCTCTGTTAGATATAGCACAACGGCAACACGGTTGGCTTCCTATCTCTGCAATGCATAAAGTTGCGGAGTTCTTGAATGTGCCCCGTATGCGTGTATATGAAGTGGCCACTTTTTACACAATGTTCAATAGAAGGCCAATGGGAAAGTATCATGTACAGATTTGTACATGCACTCCGTGTTGGCTGAGGGACTCTGATTCCATAGTGAATGCAGTAACCAAAGCTACGTGTTGCGAATTAGGTGGCACTTCCAAAGACAAATTATTCACCATTTCGGAAGTCGAATGTCTTGGTGCTTGTGCCAATGCACCCATGTTCCAAGTAAATGACGATTACTATGTAAGTCGGGAGAATTTTGCTTGATTCTATTGTCAAAGTGGAGAGTGCACCATATATGCAATGATTTCAATTCTCATGTAGGAGGACTTGACACCTGAAACTGCTACTGAAATAATAGATGCACTGAAAAAAGGAGAAAGACCCCCAGCAGGTCCCCAAAAGTCACCCAGATTTGCTGCAGAACCAGCAGGTGGATTGACATCTCTAACATCTCCACCACCTGGACCAGGCGTTGGTGTTAGGTCTGATTTGTAGAATACTCTTTCAATAAAGTAAATAGTATATATTATGGGCTGTTACTGATAAAATTGCCCTCATATATATTTATATTTATGTGGATTATGCGAATGTAAGGAAATAGTGTGATATACCTCAAAGTTTCTAAGGGAAACTGCATGATCCATCCTTCCCTGATGTATAACAATTAAAATATATGATCTTGAGAAAGGCCATAGCTCAATTGTTTTGTGATATAAACTATTTGCTTATAAGTACCCAACTTTCTTTATTCAATATACTTTTCTTTGACTGGTACAATGGAAGATGGAAGAGTATAAACCGTAACTCTATTGTGTTCAAACAATGTTGACCAATCGCGCGGGACAATTGCCGAACGTATCGAGGCCTATTGTATCAACCTATTTCTCAAGTAAGTTTGTTTACTGCGCTATCTTTACAGTAATTACCACTATTTTCGATTAGAAAATACTTTGCGCACATATATGCATTGAAATCATATTATACTAGCAATAGGATGCCTGTTTCACTCAATTTCTCGACCGGCGTCCCGGCGAACTAGAAGATATGTTTTGCAAAAGCACGTGAAGTAAACATTGAAATTATTTATTATATTATTTTTGATAGTCCACGATGACAGAACCGGCAGCAACAGCAGAGAAATCTAAGAAAATTAATGTGATAAACAAGGAAACTGTGCATCAAATTTGCTCTGGTCAAGTAAGGTTACTTTTATAGTCAATGGAACCCTTATTTTGTATGTGATGCTGCAGTTTCTCTTTGTTAGAAAGATTGTTCTGCACTTCACGACGAATGAGCATTGCTCAATAAATAGAATTTGAATTGTAACATGTAATGTTATACATTAACTTGCACAGGTTGTTCTTGATCTTGCTACTGCTGTGAAAGAACTGGTTGAAAACAGTTTGGACAGTGGTGCTAATATAATTGATGTTAAGCTAACTGACTATGGTAAAACCTGTATTACTGTTAGTGACAATGGAAATGGTGTCATGCAGCAGGATTTTGAAGGATTAGGTAAATCTTGTATATCATAAAGCTTGGCATTGCCTGAGACTCAAAACGAGACCACTAATATTTTTACTCAATTTAGGACTGAAACATCATACTTCAAAGCTGAGGGAATTCTCAGATTTAACAGAAGTTAATACATTTGGATTTCGTGGCGAAGCATTAAGTTCATTGTGTGCATTAGCTGAATTACACATTGTTACAAAACATACTGCCAGTGAACATGGATACAAATTGGAATTTGATAAAAATGGCATTCTGAGAAACAAGCAGGCTTGTGCAAGAGAAAATGGCACTACAGTTTGTGTAAAAAATATATTTAAATCTCTGCCTGTAAGAGCTAAAGAATTTCAAAGAAATTTAAAAAAAGAATATGCCAAGGCTGTTCAAGTCTTGTATAGTTATTGCTTAGTTTCAACAGATAGAAAAATAACATGTTCCAATGCAACATCTGGAAAATCTGGGAGTCTCATTGTCAGCACAGCAACTTCAAATAGTATTCTGAACAATATTAGTGCAGTATTTGGCAAGAAAGCTCTAGATGGAGTTTTTAAACTAGAACTCCTACCTCCTGACGAAGAAACGGGAGAAGAATATAATTTACCGAAAAACGTGCCAATCGATTTTGATTGGGATTGCTATATAAGTACTTGTGATCATGATCTTGGAAGATCCAGTCCAGATAGACAATTTTTCTACATAAACGGAAGACCCTGCGATCTCCAGAAGATCAGTAAATTAATCAATCAAATATATCACAGATATAATATAAAACAATACCCGTTTGTCTTCTTAAATCTAAAACTAGATAGGCAGTTAACTGATATTAATGTTACTCCGGATAAAAGGACCATTTTTTGTACACAAGAAAAGTTAATTTTAGCCACTCTGAAGTATAGCCTTACAACAAAATGGGGATCATTACAAGGGAGCTTGGCATCCAAAACGTTGCCCGAGATGAATTTCGGCATAAAACGAGGAATTTCTCCAAATACAGAAAGTCCCCCCGCAAAACGATTACAAAATTTACAGTCGAGATTCAGTGTTAAGCACGTAGAACCTGAAGCAGATTGTAGTACACCTATTGCTATTGAGGCGGAGAATTTGGAGTCGAGATTCAGTATCAAGCACGAAGAAACTAAAGCAGTTTGTAGTACATCTGTTACTATTGAGGTGGAGAGTAGTGAGGATTGTTCAGATAGCGAAATCCAGTTGCCAGTCGTTGAAATTCCAATGAATATGCGCCTAATAACACAAAAATTAAATCAGAAAGCAAATACTTCTTCTTCGGGTTCCACCCCGAGTATGAGAGTAAAATATAAATCCCTCATTCAAGCTAATCAAATGGCAGAAGCTGAAAAAGAATTACAAAGAGAGCTTTCCAAGGAATCTTTTACACAGGTTTTTTTTGAGTTTCTAATCTTTCGTGAAAAATAATATTATTCAAGTATTAGGAAAAGTAATCTGTGTTTTAGATGGAAGTAATTGGCCAATTCAATCTTGGCTTTATAATCGCACGTCTGGAAGATGACTTATTTATTATCGATCAGCATGCTACTGATGAAAAATACCGTTTTGAAACATTGAATAACGAGCTTCAAATAAAGACGCAAAAGTTGATTGTACCGAGGGATTTAAATCTATCCACTCTAAATGAAACGATATTGATGGAACACCAAGAAATATTCGAGAAGAATGGATTTACATTTACCGTAAATCAGGACGGTATGTGCGGACTTACTCACGAGTACTCTATTGTTGAAACAATACATTTGATTAAATTTACTGTAATAGCCGATGCCGGCCATCGCGTTCTACTAACGGGAATTCCGGTCAGTGGAAATTGGCAATTTGGTCAAGAGGACATCGAAGAACTTATTTTTCTCATTAGAGAGGGAGATGGCGAGAATAACCAAAAGAAGAATGTTATTAGACCCAGTAGAGTACGAAACATGTTAGCATCGCGGGCTTGCCGTACTGCCGTTATGATTGGAACAGCGCTAGGTATTACGGAAATGCGAAAGCTAGTTCTCCACATGTCTTCGATGGACAATCCTTGGAGCTGCCCCCACGGCAGACCAACCATAAGACACTTGTTGTGTTTATTTCTTACACGAAAATAAGCTAATATTATTGTTTATATTGACGTGAAATAAAAGTAATCCTTTTTAAATAGACTGTAAATATGCTATCCACAAATGCTGTATCGCATAAGAAAGAAGGGCGAGACTGAAGACAGTTACGCTCATAACTTACAAAATATATATTCACAATGTACTGTCGTATACAAAATAACATCAGACGCTGATAGTTCGAAATACATTAAAACCTGTATGTGCAGTCGATATTACGACACCAGGACACTGAGGATGCCAATGCAACTCTTTTATGTCTTTTTGACCCTGATGGATGAATAATAATTGGGGAGGTAAATCTTTTAGTTCTTGATCTTGAACTTCTTCTGATTGATCAGCTTCTACCGATAAGTCCCACTGAGCTATCTGATCATCAGCTCCTCCAGATGCAAAAACTGTCGCATCACGAGGATGCCATTCAACCGTCGTAACAGGTGCAGTATGTTGTTTAAACGTAGCCAAAGGACTTGTAGCGGTACTGCCAAATTGCCGTATATCCCAAACGCAAAGCAAACCGTCGTCGCCACCAGATACCAAGAATTGTGTTTCCACGCGATTCCATGAAATGACATTAATATCTGCTGTATGTGTTCCAGATGCGGATAACATTGCACTCGTTGACGAACTTGTTCTTGTATCCCAAATTTTGATACTGTAAGGATTAATATGAAAATTAGAAAGATGTCTCCTGTAGTTGAAGTTGATGATAAAAATATTCAAACCTTTTATCCACAGAGCATGAAGCTAGAACATTTCTTTCGCTTGGTGACCACTGAAGGTCTTCCACACTATGTGGAGCATGAGAGTTATAGGGCCTTTGGTCAACATGCCATGTTGTATTCCCACCGACATCATTTACATGCCATATATGAATGTTTCCTTTACAATCACCAGAAGCCAATGTACCCAAGTCTGTTGGACACCAGTCAATTCCATATCCTTCACAGAGGTGTCCTTTGAAGGTATATATTGGCTTGATACTTGCATCAGCTTTGTCACATTTTTTCCGATATGCAGATAATAAAGTTTCGTTATCAACAGCTTTCAACTGTTCATCTAAATTCCAAAGATTTACACGGCCTAATTCACTCCAGCTAGCTGCTAATGTTGTGTCCCCAATTTTTGAACATCTGTAAGTATAAAAAGAACAAAAAATAGTAAGTTGTGTAGTCTCTTAACTGTGGAACATAGAATATGATTACTCCAAAAGACTCCACCTTATCCTATTTACACAACCCTGATGCTTAATGGATGCAACGGTCATGACAGGGTTATTACTATTGCCCTCATCATCCGAATCATCATCACTGGATTCATCGTCAGAGTCATTTTTGCAACCTTGGAGATTCGTCATTTTCATCACTAGAAGATTGTTGACATGAGTTTTGGCAGCCTGTGTCCCAGCAACAATATACATGCTAAGTGGGAAGTCTTCTCTGGAATCTCCCATATTGTCTGAGATAATATCAAAGCTAAGGCAAGGAGCCCCCGATTGTGCATGGTGCAGCATCTTGTATGCTCCCTTGTCAACGATAAGTTCTTCTCCTTCCTCCAATGGCTTTCCAGGTAAATAAACTGCAGGTTCGCCGGCATTAGTGTTTTCATTTTCAGCTTCCTCTGCATCTTCTTCAGCATCTTCATCCATGTGTTCATCGTCGTCACTTTCACTGCTATCATCTTCATCTTCTTCTTCTTCTTCTGCCTCCATCTTCATCTCTTCGTCTTTTATTTCTTTTGACATTTCTTTGTAAAATGTAGAAAAGTCGAAAACGTGTACTGAGAACAGTAAAGTAGAGTGTTAATGTGTCACGACAGTACACGTGACTCTATGTTGTATTGTCCGCGTTGTATCTTAACCCCCGTTCGGCTTCGTTCTCCGGCTTGACACACGTGATGTATAATAATAAATCTCAACTCGCCGCCCGAGGTTTACACCATAAATAACAAATTCGAGATAATTTTCATATATATTTGAGTTACAGCAGTTTTAGGAAAATTACCGTACCTTAATGCGACCACTGTCACATGTGCAACCCGCTCTACCTACCTAAGATGCCAGATTCGTCGAACACAGGAGGGGGAACGCATTATACATCCACACATATATATACATATATACATATGTGACTTAAGCGAATTAAACGCATCAGGCAAATTCATGTAAATGGAAGACTAATGTATATATTAGATATCTGAAGCCCCCTTAAATGATTCAGTTGCAATTTACAATATAAGAAATATATGTGCAAGTTTAAGGAATAAAAAGTCATCAGTGTATTTCAAATTCATTGCTTAACTTATAGCCACTATAATATAATGTGCATTTGACGTGCATTTTGTTCATACATGAAATCTGGCATCTTAGTTTTCAATACACAACTGAATTATTTCTTCACAAGCGCTGTACGGGCACAATCCATGTTTTCTTGTGTTTATTGGTAACTTTGTACGCAGGATGCATATCATTTTGAATTCGTCGTAAAATGTATTGTAGGATCAATACAAAAAATCTATAGACAAATAGTTGACTAGTGACGCTTGCGAGCTTCAAGTGAATTCAAACAATACACCGCCTTACAACAATTACAAACAAACAAATCGAAATTACAATTATGAAATTTGTATCTATAAAATTCGTCTCATACTCATCGTTTATCTATGCACTGACTTTATGAATTATTTTACCGCCGCTACTATTTAGTTAGTGTTAGCAAAAGCAACGGAAAATAAGTTTTTTTTTTGCTTTGCCGCGACGAACATACATATATTTCTAATGCCTATAGTGATGGTTGTCGAGTAATTCAGTCTGTAAACTACATATCAATCTGTAGTATGAAAAGAGGCATAACAATCAGAGAAAGAAACACGGAGTATTATCACATACCATTGAAAACCTGTCCAAGAGAAACAAATTTGTGAGATACAGATATGTTTCATTGCGTCGAGCTTAACAGTTTTGTTTATGCAACATGTTATAGGTACTCCTAATTGGGTACTCGCATTGTCTTTACATGAAATACCATCCACTTAACGCATGGAGTTACATACCAAGTAATGCGCGAATTATAACTGTTAACTGTCTCCATCTTAAAAATGTATTAAAAAAATGTTAAAAATCGAGCTAGGCAACTGTTCCTTCTGGACCAGTTTATCAACTAATCTATAGAAATAAGTGTAATAGTAGTGATAATAACGATGATAATAATAGCTGTAGTAGTAATAGTAATAATAGCATGGGTAGTACCAATAGTTGTAGTAGTAATAGTAATAGTTGATAGCAGTAGTAATAGTAGTAATAGTAGCAATGGTAGTAATTGCAGCAATTATGATAGTGATAGTAACTCTAACAATAATGATGATGATGTAGTAAGAAAGAGAAGAATAAGAAACCCAGAGAAAGAATGATTAAATTAGAATCTCCCCATACACAAAGAGGTAAAAGGTCCTGTGTTCCACTTAACAATAGGGAAAAGTGGAGCGGCAACAAATACATTCGACACTCGATGACAATATGTTCACGCAAATGGATGGTATTTAATATTAGCTGTGTTTATTAAGATGGGGACTATTACTAGAATTATTCATTAATTGAATAGACGTCACTGTGGTGTGCGGATGGTGAGACGGTGGAATATTGGGGTTATGACGAGGATTAGTATTATGGAGGCTGTGTAGATAAGAACGCTGGACGGGCTTGTGCTGAGCAAGCTGAAGCAAGGCCTCTGGTATTGAGAACCATTTCCGTTTTCGACCAATAGCACGTGAATCCTCCCATTCTGGTAGTTCCTCGGTCACTCGCATTACCCACACCTGTGTTCTATGTTTGTGTTCCACATTCTGCGAAGAAGGAGGACATACTTTAAGCTAAATGACTACTATGAATACTTCTACATTTCAGGCTTATAATTCAAGGGACTTGTAACCTCAAAGATGCCAAGGCAGCGGCCCAATTGTCCTAAAACTCCAGCTTCTTCTCTGACTTCTCTTAATGCCGTGACAGCTGGTTCTTCTTCTGGTTCAACCCCTCCACCCGGGACGATCCAACTATCTGGTCTTCGACTGGATGTAACCAAGAGTACCTGTAAGACAATTTCACTCCCCTTACAATATAGATCAAAGGTCACATGTCACACCATTGGATAATAATTCGCATGGGAAAGCGAATAACAAGTAAATCAACACTTAATTAACGCTATAAAAGTCTAACTGCCATCTGCTGGCTTACCTCATCCTCGAGATCATTTTTGACGCAGATACATGCAGCTCTACGCCTGTAGCCTTCTGAATCGTAAATACGGATTGAATTTGGTTTCTCTTTGACCATGTTCAATGAGGGAAATAACAAAATTACGCCATAAGTTCATAAATATTTGTCAGACGGCCAGACAGGCCAGCCTGTGCGCCCGCATTGCTCTAATAACAATATTCGGAGCCGACATGTCATCGAGGTAGAATTCAGTCGCGGGACCCTTCGACCGATCACATAACCACGGCGGAAACACTAGCTCTTACACGAGCATGCGACAACGCTGTCTACTCAAGTCCCTTTACCAAGATTCTAGCACAAATGTTGTCCTTGCGGATTTTGCTATAACCTTATAACTTTCAAAGTATTCACGTCCAAGTAACCCCCTCTATACTGCATTTCCATTGCAGCAGAGAAGACTGTCCTCCCCCAAAGAGATTATTTCTTGTTCGATTAAGGCCATTCTACAATACGCCGGTTATGTCGGATGTCGGCTGTCGGCTGCCAAGAAAGAACTGCGTCTAACAACCATCAGTCGCGCGGCTCGTGAGTGTCGGAAAACAGTCGTAAGCAGCAGAGAGCATGGGTGACGTCAAACAGAAAATATCATTCTTTTAATAATAACAGAGTAATCGGCATTTGACGGAACAATGTATTTGCCGGGCGAATGCCTGCGTGCAATGGGATTCGTGTGAACCAGTGTGAAGTTTGCCTCATATTTAGAACGATCTATATAGATATGTAGATAATATTTAAAATTTGAACAAATTAGATTTGGTAGCAATTTGGCAAGGTCAATATATATGCATGCGATCTCATGACTTCTTGAACAACTAAGTAGGTGCGAGAGTTGGCGTCCAAGTTCTAGTATTTCTATATACATATTTTTGAGATTACGCAGATAGTCCTGCGTTCTTTTATATATTTATTCATTTATATACTTTTATCTCTATACAAAAATTGTAAAAATAAGAACTTTACATTAGCATGTAATCTAATCAGTTTTGATGGATTTTATATCAGTGATGAACTATATTTAAATCTCTATCCCATATAAATGCCTTATAATCTACGCATATTACGTTTTATCAATATTTAATTAATGTGTTATTGTAACCCAGTCTTGTTTGGCTTGCATACTGTTACGATTAGCGCAGTAAATTAAACGCATAGATAATGTTCTATACTTACCAGGCATAAGTGTAGCAGTCAAGTGTAGTAGAATACTTCACAGAGAAAGGCGTAGTTATGTATTGATAATCGTTATTAATGTGCTTTATCATCGATCGCTCCTCCGAACAGCGTTTGCCGTGATGTTCGTCACTTTATTAACCTTTCCACTTTATACGATACACGTCTAATCCACGCATATACGATACGTATATTACTGGACAATTGACAGACTGTTTATTTCTGTTACAAAAACTACTACGTGTCGTATTAACACTTATCATATACAAAAGAGATTACGAAATAATTAATCTTTTAACTAACAATAAATTATACATCCAGTAGAGCGGAGAACGTCGATTCCCTAGTGATGTAAGAAAGATTTATCACATTATGTAGTATGAATTTCAGTAGAGAAGGTTAAATCAGAACCTTTATTGTTACTACAGTGTCAACAGCATTACCACAAGTCCTTTGCTTGAAACTCTTATACAACCAGGCTCCCCCTTTTATGAAAGTATCAAAAATATCCTTTCTAGCGCTCATCCCCCAACAGACAACAAAAACAATACATCGCGTCAATAGTAAAATCATTAAAACTATAATTAACTTATCTAAGGTAGAGCTTACCTGCTTATCAAGCAGGCCCTTCGACTAAGATTCGTCCTGCCCCGTTTTTTTTTCACAAAAAAAAAGAAGGATAACGATACAGATCGATAACGATGCAGATCGTCTCGCTTAATACTAATTCGACTTCAAGATGTAAAACTAAGTAAAATTTATAAATATGGTACAATTGATAGTAAGCGGTAGAGCAATAATAGATTAATTATAGATACGTGTAGGTAATAGCATTTTATCGTTGAATCTTATGGCGATCTTTTAAGTCCCCTGCTTAGAAGTAATTAGAGTCGAGGATCGAATTAAACGTTTGTTCTCGTGTTCGATTCGAGCATACCACGTTCGCTCGAACAAGCCCTCGCGCACCAACCACCATTGTGGACTAGCAGCCATCTTGACTAGCTTTTTTTCAAATTTCTTTCCTGTCTTCCCTTCTTATTCCCAACAGTGTGAGAGTCCTTCGGGCCAGTAACTTATTCCATTGCTTTCTTCCAAGTTCAGCGGACACAAATCAATCGCCAGGGTGTTCTGGGCAGCTACGATTTACTTGAAACCATTTGTCGATGCAACTGAAACAGCAACAATTGTTGACTTTTAGTAAGAATATACTTCAACATCTTATAAGGTATTTGTCTTATTAAGGAGCAAGTAGAACTTACTTTTTATGATATATACAGAGGCAAGGTAAACGTGCTATTACATCTCCAGGCTGTAAATCTTCAAGACAAATTACGCATTCACCTTTCTCGTCGGATAGTACATCCTCTGTGTGTAAAAAAAAATAGACCAACAATGTATTTCCAGTGAATTAATATAATGTTCCGAAAACACAATGTCTTTATATCTCAACAATCAATACTTTCGCTTTAGCTTGTTTCGTGTTTCCTAACTGCACTAAAAATAGAATCAGACTATTTTAATTGAGCTCACCATTGTAGCTAAGACGTGGTTTCGTCAGGCACATGACCATGTGACATTCTATATCATCTGGTAGAATGAATTTGGAGCATACTGGGCAATTTAGACCTTAAACATAAACAATTGCTTAAGACACAGATATACTTAAACAGGACTGACAATCAGGCACGAATTGTTAAAATGTGTACCATAAAAGACTCTTCGCACCCGATCTACCGGGATGACTTCAGCATCCGACTCGTTTAAACATGAGCTCACGATAATTCCCATAATAAACCCGGCATAACCTCAGCCCACCCATCCCATCCGGTGGGTCACCAAGTTGTCAAAAGTGTTTTATGTTATTTTCGCCTTTCATCGCGATCACGATTTAAAATGTATACAATTGCGTTGAAGCATGATCGATTATACGCGGTTACCGGGCCAACCACCCCGGTAACACGCGCCAAAACAAACGCCCCCTGTTCCACCCGCAACACCTCCAACTCACCTTCGGCAAACTCTTGCTGTGACATAACCTTCCTCGCGAATATTCGAGATCAGGTTAGACCTGATCTAGACACTTTTGCATTAATGCAACTACGATTAGCGGCGTGGCTTGCGACACGCAATGAAAATGCTAACGCGGAATATGTAACATGTAAAACAAAAGATCAACGATATCTATCAGGGGCACATTCATCTGTTTCATGAGAAACCTAATGCTATCCTGTCCTTGGGGAGAAATGCTTCTGTATGTCTGGGTTTTGCTGAATTTACTTGTCAGTTAACAATGGGTGTCTTTGTCAAGCATTGTAGTTGTAGCTAGCCAGCTACAAATTCTTTGTCTGGGTTTGGTAAGAGTCACATGTCATGGGGCAGCAGAGTTAAAAAAAAAAGAAACACGACATGGAGAAGCAGCCTCTTATAGTCTGAACACTTGGCAACTAAGAGTATCTTACCATTAAGTGACCAAATATGTGAAGGCAGACTGTGAGCAGCATACACACGTTCACTATCTTCATCAATATCATCCGTATCTAATTGTCGCAAGCCAAGTGCCTGACCGACTCCGACTGCGGATGCTAGTGCATTCTGTTCTCCAGAGGATAGGTCTGGCACAGAACTTAAGGAACGGGCACGTTGTCTACTGTCCCCTGATACTCTAGATGTCTGAGACTGATTTGCTTGTTGATGCTGGTGTTGTAACATACCGACTCCTCCAGGTAGGGAGCGGAGGATTGAAAATCCTTGCATAGTTGTCTCATTGGCCCCGGTAGAGGATTGTCCATTGCCTCCAGCAGATTGTGCTACGGTACTTGCTTTAGCTCCCATCCCAATTCAAAATAGTAATAACGTATCTCAGTACAAGTTTCTCTGCTCGCTACGAAAGTCTTCCTCGTGTGATAACAACAGAGACGAGTATACCAAATGTTGCTCCTCGTAGTGATACACGCACTAACACGGCTCGTGGAAATAGTTCGAGTTTCTTCTTCTAGGTCGCCGAGAACGAGCACGCGGGTGTATGGTTCTTTGCACTGGTGGAATTACAGCACTCTCGATTTTAATTTAGGCCGAAATTTCGCAGACATGTACCACAATGAGCAAGTCATTTCGTCCGAGAGGATACCAGCGGCCCCCTACGCAAAACATCCCCCGACATCTTGCGATAAACTTCCTAGAAGTCAAAGCGGTCAGCTTCTACAGACACTCCATTTACCTTCGTGGTTAATTTCGTCATTCGCCTTTAAGGCGAACTTACTCGAAACTTCCCTAGTTTTCTCTGCGGCATTCTTCTCTTTAAGAAAACCTAAAAAAATTTTGACGGTAAACCCATCGATCTTTACTCCCGATAGAAATGACTTAACTCTTTACCGAGCAATAGTTTTTTGAAAGTATATACCGTACGCATGCGTCACTCATAAAATTTGACGAAAAATCCAGTAGATAAACTAGGTATGTGCACTGCCCTATCATGTTGGCAAAAGCGTAAACAATGCACTATATGTTAAGCACAAAACTGTATGAAAATGCACGAGACCACGCGAGATTGTATAACATTATTTTATATACCACGTGAGCGGAATAATTTTCGTTGGCAAATCTAAAAATCTATTACAAGTAAAAAGTATGTTATAAAAATATCATTTTAGACAAATGGATAAAAAAAGTTTTCTTTCAAACTTTTGTTCCTCGTCACTATATGAAATTATATATGGATGAATTATTTGGACAGGCAATAGTTGACCAAATACAGAAATTCGTCAAACAACAATAACGTCACTTTTATTTAGGCTGTGGCACACACAGGATTCGGTGGTATGAAATTCAGAAGAAAAAAAAACGATAATTTGTAAGATGTAAATGCATATACACACATATGCATGGAGGTATACATAGGTATATTTTATAAATATGAAATATATACAGACACAGTCGATATAAAAATATCTAAAGAGATTGATAATCTGTACACACATACAATAATTTTCAAAAGGTTTAAAATGGCACATATTTGGTAAAGTGTTCAGTAGCTTCGACACAAGTTGTGGATATCAGCCTTTGAATCAGGGCTCAGAGAGCTCCAGTGTGTAGTGGTACACTTCTGTATATTTGGTTTTATTTTGACTTCACTAGTTGCATCACATATCTTTGTGATTTCATAATGCTCATACACCAACTTTTCAATCCATTGTTCCAGTGGTAACCCTGCTTTACTCTCACCCTGCGATCTACGCGAGGTTTGATCACGCGAATTCCAAGACTTAATCAGGTTTGCCCATTTCTTCCTGCTTTCATCACTGACATTGTAATTGTCTCCTGGAGCCTGATTTACTTCCGTGGCTTTTTGAGCATCAATTTTTTTACTCTTCCAGAATTCTAGTGGTGTTATTAAAAAATTCATTCTTGCAACTAGGGTGGAATCAGTGGCCAAGAATAAATGCCATGTTCCAACAACCAAATGCTCGTTTAACTGGGGTTTGGTGTATCCCATCTGCAAAATGGATATTACTTAGACTATATATTTGTATAAAATTGTAAACAACTAACTGAGAAAACTATAGGCAATCTTACCAAGGATGACTCATCGAGTTGTATGGTATTAACATCTGCTAATTGGCCATATGGATCAACCCAGAGTACTGATAGATTTTGTGGTGTTATGACTGTTGTATCAAATTCATAAGCCAAAACAGGATGCGAGTATGGGCCTATACTTCCTAATAAATTTCGAAATGTTTGTTCCTTCTGATCATATTCAGTGCTGACGGCCAAGCTTTGTATTTTCCCTAACCATTGTTTACTGGTAGAGAAATTCCTTCTTATCTCTACAAGGATTTCAATACGTTCAGTATACTCTTGATACAATTTAGAGGACTCGGGTAATTCTGCATTGTTCTCAGCCAGAATAAGTATTCCTGCGAATTGATTTTCTTGGAAATAAGCTATTGTTTCCAGAAGTAAGAGGTTTTGAGAAGGTGTTCCAACTTTGCGGATTGCTATTCGTGCCAATGCCGTGGAGATGGTTAACAGTGCATCATCTGGTGATGGGCTTAGGTCAGCATGATGATACAAGCTTTGCCAATAAGCATCATAGCCATTGGCTGAAATAGACTTATTGGCTCTTTCTGGATACAGCCATTCTTCCACTCGGTCTATGATCCTTTGATCAATGATCGATTCGAATTTTCGAGCAAAAAATAAGTTGCGGTCGGCTGTATTACGAATTCTACTAAAGTCTTCAAGCTTGAAATCATTCGGGCTACAGCCGCACCAATCCACCACAGCTTTGTATTGACATTTGCAACCCAACTTTCTCTTCCAATTTGTAACATGTAAATTATTATCTATGTAGGTATTGCAGAACTTGGAATTTCGTAGGACAGTGTGGAAAAACGATTCTGCTGGTAGTAGAGTGTATTTAAATACTTTTAACAAATCGTTTACCAAAGCATCAGGATTTTCACCGGCCACATATTCCACAAAGTCTCTACTTAAAGCTACCCAGTCACTACCGCCGTCTATTTGAATACCTGAGTATGACAAAAAGATATACATCGTAAGTTGTATATGACAAATAATGAATCAATGCAAATCAAAATATTACGAGAACAAACCATTTGGCAGTTTTCGATCCCCTACCCGCCACATGCGTGCCTCGCACTCAACAAAAGTTTTGTCCAGACCTTGCTTGGTAATAAAACGTTGTACTTCTCTCCCATGGGACTTTACAAAATTCATTCCCTTGTTCCAACTAAGGAATTCAGTTAACTGAAGATTACTTTTTACTGGAAAGTCAGACTCTGACAAATTGACCAAAAAGTCCCAGTGATGATGGTGTGCAAGCATCTGTTGGGCAGACTTTAAGAGAGTCGTTAAAAGACTTGCCCCTCCCCAAATGCTTGCATGCCGCAATCCATCTCCTCTTGCGACTTTGATATTGTTTTTCTTACATGATTTTTCTACTTCTAACATCTCGCGATATAAATAGTCTTGTCGCTAAAATAGATATGAGTTTGATAATGCCCCTGGTTCACACATTCACGTCACTGAACTAATGAAAGCATTGGACTTACCGCATCAATGTGTATATAAAATAAATGTGAAGGATGATAGAGAATACTGATAAGTCTCTTCACTTGGCGACTCGCTCTACCATTCAAAGTTAACAAGTAAGCTATGCGAACTGGCTGTTCATGCATGCTCTCCACGCTTGAGTTCCGTGCTTCTTCTGGTTTAAATCCTGAGGAGCATTGAACGATCTTTAGGAACAATTATATTAGAGTAATTGATAGTGAAATTTATGTTATAGGCATTATAGTTTGTCTACACCAATAGTCTTACTTTGAATTCCAGTCCAAAATACATTGATAGTTAAATATCCACCACATGAATGTCTTGGATTACCGGAACATTTCATGTTGCAACTAGAATCTGGTAGTCGTTTCAACTGAGATGGTTCTTCCATTCCACAGAAACATTCAACCCTGTGTAATATAATAACTTATATAATACTTTGACATATTATACTGCATATCATTGGTACAGAGAAACTGTTATTGTCACGACTTGATACTTACGAATATTCAGTACCAGCATATCGATATCCGGATTGGAGACACATATATGCACAACGATCTGGAGAATTATTCCCCTTAAACACATGATAATAACCAGAAAGTATTCTTAATGTCTTATCATCTTTAAAACAACCTAAATTCATTGGCATATCTGTAAATCCTTGGGAATGAGGGCACAGGGACTGTATTCTTTCTGGATATAACAATCCCTGTTGATTAAGGCACGTCACATTGACAATGCGTTGCTTACACATTTGGCTTTGAGCGCGTGTCACTGCACTCACTGCCTCTCTGCCTGTGACATCACAAGCTGGAGTAAAATTTAACAATTTACGATCTAGCTTTACTCTACTGGTGCGGTTCTTATGCGACTGCAAAGATTTATTTGCATTTGTTTGTTTGTCTGGTGGCACTTTTAGCTGCCGCAATGTTTTCGACAATGCTTCGTCCAACTCAGACTGTGATGAACCACCCTACAGAGAAGTAGCATAAGTAATACAAGATAATCTTCTCAGCATAGCAAAAGGTAAAATAACCACTTACCTCATTTGAGGTTTGACGGCTTGGCTTACGGTTTCGAGATTCTAGGCGAAAAAACATATGAGCCAAATATATTTGAACACACAGTACTGTCACCCCGAATATGAAAAGTATTTTGAACTTTCGTGGGCAATTCGAAGACCGACTGACAGAATTCACCCTAGGTAAAGCCATCTCTCCTTCTGTCTCTGTTAATTTTCATGTATTCGAACTAGTCTCATTAATCTGTTCTCTAATATATATTCTGGTATGCCGAAGACACTATTGTACATCTTATTTACAAAGAGGAACATATTTTCGGATTTAATCTCTTAAAAGAATAACTGAACTGTCAGAGAATTTATTGTGTTCATTACTACACCCATTATAGCCCTTTACACTACAATGCACTACAATTGGTTACAGTTACAGTTACAGCACGAGGACACCCATCACTGGACACTTTGGACACAATTGGGTGAGATACATATATATGTAAGATATCCCTCTCTCTCTCCCCCCTCAATAGCTTTTACTACTACTCCTTTCTATAGAGATAGAGATACATATATATCTATATGCATACAGGATTCATCGAATTGGTGTTCGCTACGTGTGCATCTGTATGCATTTATGCATAATCAGATATCTGCTACTAACGCAGTGCTACTAAATATCGCCCAATCGCTCGCATCCTGCATTTCTAAGCCGGGCGTTTCTACACACATGCACGATGCAAATAGTAGGGGGATTCGCTTATAGAGTACGCACACTACGCCGAAACACGCTGTCATGTGGAATATATAGAATAATTCTTGCAGACGCATCAAGATTATGCGAAACACAGTTATGATTTAGACGAGGGGCAGTAAATTGGCGAATGCTATCTTTTGTCAAATTTTTGTGGAAACTAGCAAGCATATTCAAACTTTCTTGCGGGAAAGCTGCGCGTGTGCAGTCGCGGATGAACCGCACAACGAGCAATAGCAATTGTAGGCAGGTTTTTTCCGGGGTGGTTGCGGATCGAGACACATGAATGCATCGTATCCGATTGTATAAAATAAAATGTTCGGAATTGCACCGAATCTGGTGATTATCTATCCAAAGGATTAGTAGAATACACCGTCCGCGAAAGCACACTTGTTTAAACAATCTGAAGCGCAGCTCCAAAATCTTGTGGGCTATATGCACTTGACGTAAACGTGACTGATTCTTCTCGAGCCATCCGGAATTTTTAATATGGATTAATTAACATACATATCATGAATTAAGTAATTACTCAGGTAAACAGAATGATAAGTATCGGAAAGTGTTAATGCCATTTTGAAGACATCCAAAGGGAAAACAGCGAGACAATGGCCAATTCGAAAGCGATAAACAAAACACGAGAGGATGATGTGCTTGAGTGTTTTCTTTATCCGAAAATTTGTTACACCACGAACGTAGACACCATATCTGATGAAGTGCTATTAGAAGAGATTGCAAAATATAATCAAGAAATCTCGGTTTATCTCGAGGACTACATTTGGCACAGTGACTCTTTGTCCTTCCGCCCTCGGACTAAACAGGCTTTATTATTAGAGAGACTCATCGAACATTCTACGTCTGTAGAAGGTACATATGAGTTACTTCTTAGTTAGTACCTGACTAGTGGAACACAACTTCATCATGCTTTATATATGTTTTCAGATTTTCATATCCTGCCTCACATTCATGTACTCTTACGCTTTGATGAAGATATAGGGGACGAGTGGTTTATAGTGTTTCTAATATATCGTCTAACACAAGTTTTCGACGGATTAATTGCTAGGATAGTAGATACAGATGGGGAATTTCTGTTAATCGAGGCAGCTAATGTCCTACCAATTTGGGCTAGCCCTGAAACATGCCAAGACAGGGTATTCATCAGTAATGGCGAACTACATGTAGTTCGTGAAAAGCACAAATTATTTTCGAGCTTGTTAAGAAGCATGTATGAAAATCCAAGATTTTCCAAGGCCTCGGATAGAGTTCAGGAAGTGGTAAAGAAAAGGCTTCATGTTTACCCTGATGAAATTAAGAAACGAAGGCATAAAGCAAGGGTTTTCTTACCAGAAAAAGCAGCAGCAATTCTTGGACAGGAACCAAGGCTTATTACATCTGCTATTAGAACTATATGTCATTCTGATCCTTTAGAGCGTAAAGTAAGATTTTTATATTTAATAGACACAAGTAATGAAATAATTTATGAAATTGTTGTTGCTCCAATACATACATCTTGTCAACAGAATACTTAAAACAATATTTGTTAAGTACTGTATAATATCATTTCTCCAGGTATGCCGCGCAATGAGGTATTTTCCTCCTGAGCAACGTGTTATGGTAAATGTTAAAATGACAAAGTGTTTATATGCAATGGCCACACATTGTCGATACACCGGCGATCCAAGGACTGGCTGGAATATACCGCCTATAACTTGCTCAAAGTACAATGCTCATATTCTTGGTGTTAAGATAGCATGTGGCTTAGAAATGTTAGTTGCCCGAGCCAACGAAGATCGTAGAAGAAGATTAAGGGAAGGAGTACAGCATCATGAGCATCAAAAATCACAAGAACATGCTCTAAATGCATATGTGGCACGTTTAGAAGCTAGTGGCTACTTTAGAGATTTACTCAAAGGCAGCAAGGAGTATGAAAGTCTCCTGTCCACAGCAAAGGATTATTACTTAAAGCATTTGAATTTCATTGACTCATCACTCAACCTTAGTAAAACTGATGCCGAAAAAGTTTTAGACGCATGGGAAAATGTACAATCTAATGATATCGAGCTGCATGGTAATTCTTTATACCTCATTCTTAGTAATGCTAGTATCAATGTTTTTAAACATAGTTCTGTAATAGTTCCTCTTGTATTTCATACGTAGCCCAAGATGAAGCTGCATTAAGTCCCGCAGATAGTGACAGTTGGTTAAATGTAGATCCGGCGCAGTTAGAAACATTCTTAAATGAACATTACGGAGGTGTTAAAGATAAGAGGCATAGGCCAGAAACATTGAGTCTTAGAGAGAAAGTGCAAGCATTCCTTAATCAAAATAGTGATGTTGATGGTGTGCAGTACTTAGAGTATGTGTTGTTTCTTAATTTTAATGTTGAGACATTTATCTGGACTAAAAAATATTTAGTAATAAGCAATGAAATCTAAGTACTATTGTCTTCTTTTTTTTCAGAAGCAGTTCCATTGAGAATGATATCATGCAAGATCCTGAAGACAGTGGGAGAATTGAATTTGATGCGGATGTGTTCGACAGTACACTGCGGGGGATACTTGATCTTGTAGTTCCAGGAGGCGAAGGTGAATTTGAAGGAAGCTCGGAGGGCTCCTTGGGTGGCGATGACGAAGACAAAGGTGGCGAAATGGACAAGTACATGCGTTTACTCAATTCGGAACTGCAGTCCGAAATGGTCAAGGATGAAAGCTTTACAACAAACAACAGTTCTGATATCGTTGAAGAGAATCTTATTAGAAGCGCTCAAGAAGAAGCAGGTGGTGCGGGACCAACGGGAAATCTAATAGGTGGTCCTGTTCGACGACTAATGCATTTACAACTACAATCACCCACTACTGTACCACCTGACTTGCAGAGTTAATGATAGTAATGCTTATAGTTAACAATTACCATAAAGATCATTCCGTACCACACTTTAAATACTGCTCTTCATATCTTCATAAGAAATTGGATCTCTCGCTGGCTACATTTGGTAAATGTATATGAGCACAATCATTTGTTACTTCGATTAAGAGATATTTGATATCAATGAAAAATATGATTTGTTACTCAAAGACAATATATATGTAGACGTATGCGCAATGTCGTCAAGCGGTTGTTAACGTTGATTGAATGAAATGCGTTCATACTTCACAAAAACTTCATTTCCACATATGCAGCTATATATAAATGTAACACATTCTGCAACCTAGTTACTCACATTACTTTTAAGAATACTCATAGTACTTAACATCTTACCTTTCACCCTTTCCACTTGTTCATGGCAAGAAACACAAGTGAGTTTATTCAATTTTTATGCTTACGAGAATACACTTGGATCACAGTAACGATACACAGTAATACACTTGCGCGTTTCTTCGCTTTGCGTATGTATATATCAAATAATAAAACATCATTACATTATATTCATAAGAATTCACCAACTTTATTATCAACAACAATTTATTCGGTTTTTGAAGTTTGTGTAAACTATTCCGGTATTGGCTGTTCCGATGTTGAGTCCCTACTTGGCTCCAGTTCTGTGTTTTCAGTCTTGTCTGACTCGTTTACTAGTTCGTTGACATCATCGCGAACAGCTTCTTGCCTATTGGTGCATTTAATGTAATGAACACTGACTCAAACTTGTTAAAGTGAAACTAGTGCAGCTTACCTGAATTTGGCTGTCTGCATAATAGCACTCCTTGGATCTGTTACTTTTTTCTTTACATCTGCTTTAAGGGTGGATGAACCTGAGTAGTGAACAACCGCTGAAGGTACAAGATCAGCGTCAATTAAACGAGACTCAGTTTTCAAGTCGCATTTCGGCGGAGAAGTATCTACGGGGAACGAAAATCAAATTTCGCCATTTAAGAAATAAGCACTTCTTGCTGCCATATTAATATCGTGATAGTAAAGAATACTCACAAATCGTAAATTCGCTATTTGGATTAACTACATATTCTTTTACAAAATCTTTGATAGCCTGTACTGTTTCAAGAGGACCAAACAATCCCTGAAGAATGAATTGATCGGGAAAATGAACACGAATCACTGTGTGCCGATATTTATGTAATTGTTGGAGCATTCGCGTCTCTTGACCAAGTTGCCGTTGAGCTTCTGTGAGAAGAGGCGCTTCCTCTAATTCCTCTTTCCGCCGTTTTGCATCGCGTATTAAGACTTTTGCATCATTCACCGTAAGATCGAAAAAGTTATCAGGCAATTCGTCCCGGCGCATTGCCTGCAGTTTCGCTTGATTAAAAACAAAGGCATGCCTGCTGCCCAACTGCAAAAGAATACCAAAAAATATGTTAGATAGTATTTCTAATGCCACTGTTCAACCACCCTCTTGTAGAGAATAATCTTACAAATTCAACTTTTTCTATAAATTCCTCATCTTTTTGGTTTGAGCCTTCATTCTTCCTCTCACTTTTATTCCCAGCTTTGCTTGTTGATGGTGTTGGCTTGTCCGCACCTCTTTTATTCATATTCTGCTTAATACTCTCTACTTTCCTACTTATTTCCTGTCTTTTGTCTTTCTTACTAGCAGGGGCAGAACCTTTTGATTTCCACATCTTCTCTTTCTCTGCTTTTAACATTGCAATAGGATCTAGTACTTTATTTTTAAGATACTGAAATGTAGAAACGTTGTTTTGCTTTCTGTTACTATCATTGGAAGTTGTGTCTGACTTTCGTGCTAAAGGGGCAGAAACGTGTGCTTGAGTTTTAGGTGCATCCGGATTTCTATGTATTAAACGTAACATAGCTTTTCCACTACTGAGGCCCAAAGACATTAATGTTGTCTTTTCAAAAGCTTCCTTCCCATTAACCTAAAATAAGATTGATTTTTTTGAATTTCAGTCATAACATATCTATTACACACAGCAAGTATTGCATACCTCTGTATGCATATAGATTATAACAGCTCTATCCAAATCTTGCTCCGGACATAAAGATTCAAGAACATTTAATATAGTTGTATCAGCCATAAATTCACCAGTTAATCGATTCCCAGTTTCTAATTGGAGGCCTATTACGACAGGCGATGATGCACGTTCTACTTTGCGTGCAACCATTGCTACTTGTGCATTATTCACCAGGCCAGTGAATCGTATTATAGCATTGGAGTCTAATACATTATTTTGATGCCTGCAGAGATATTAAGGAGCGTTACTTACGTTTCATGGAAAATAATAGCCTGCTTTGCAAGATAGATAGTTATTCTTACTTCAAATCATATTTATTCACGTTATATCCATGCTTTTGACAGACTTCTTCTATCACCTGCAATACAATTTCAACGCATACAGTACAGTATAAACACAGAAATGTCAAAATACTTTGGAATTTGCCAACCTACCTGTAAAATTGTGGTGTTAGGAGAAACTTTAACTGTCTGACGATGTCCGTTTGGAGCGAGGACGACAATACTTTTGCTTGCCATACTAAAATGTCAAGTAATCGTCGAATCGACCATAAGACAAACAGCTGATTCAGGTGTGATTTAAAGAGGTTTTCTTTCTGCAGACGACACGCATGTCAAACTTGAACAAGAGACTCCTTTGCTAATTGCCCGTATAGAACGCAATAAATGGCACTCCTTGCAATATATATCGGTATAGTGGTTTGCTGCAGGTCCAATTATTATCAATTATGTTATACTAGCGAACGCGTGAATATTTATTTGGAATGAGAATGGAAACTGTGTGAAAATCGTAAATGTAAAAAAAAGCACGCGATGCAGATCTTTATTTCGTTCGCCCTTAAGTTGCAAAGGTTGCACACTATGTAAACCCCAATCCGAATTGCTCTGACGATAACACACGCTTTTAAGTTATATATACTATCAACAACTTCCTTAATTGACCCTTTTGATTATTCTAAGATTTGAGGCGCATCTATATTGTTAAGTATTACAACATATATTAGTTAGGTAGATACAACAAATCGAATCTCAGATGGCACATCGGTAAGATTGGCATTCTGCAAAATCATGCAGGTGAAACTATATTAAAAATGAATCACCAAACGAGAAATATTTAACCCTCGATATGCGAGGATACAACTAAAAAGGAGCAATTAATCAACGGATTTCGAGAGTACGTGAGGCTTACTTTATTTCTAATATGTCATCTGAAGCATATGAACACGTTGAGTATGCGGAATAATTGTCATTCATTTATGGCAGACGAAAGAGATATCTATATGTGTGTGTAGTATACGTACATGGTGTACTGCGTAACTGTCAGAAATCTTTGCGAGCTTTATGCACAAACCCAAGCAGCCCGATGATTATCGAAAGTTGCCGTGTTTCCCGAGTTTCATTTACCATCTAAAGAGAATACAAAAGCAGGACGGCAGGGTAGTGAAGAGAGACATCTATAAACATAAAATGTCTGCGAGCCTTGCACTGTTTACTACCAAAGTCTTCTATGCAACGTGACGTATTAAAAATCTTACCACAAATGATTTGTAAGATGGTAGAGAAATTGTGGCATAACGGCCATGTCCTTTAACCGGTACCTGATTTTACCGGAAATCGAGAAGACTGAACCCAAAGTAGATCCGGAGGGTAAGCGAGTGTATGGGGATGCGAACACAATTAGGAACACCGTAAATGAACAATCAACTCCCGCAACACAAGCGACTGTGCCTCTCTGCCTCCTGGGTGATGTTCAGTTACGTTTTCTTTGCCCCGACGACTTGGAGGAAGTTCGCGCACTTTGCCAAGATTGGTTCCCAATTGGTGAGTGATGTTATCCTCTCTTAGCAATATTTAAATTTCTTTATCAAGCCATCTATTGCATGCCTTTTGTATGTGTAATATCTTGATAGATAATGTCGATTAACAGTAAGAAAGAATGGGAAAAATGTTCTTTGACATAAACAGGCTTGTGTCATCAGAGCATAATTTTGGATATTTCCATATTATAGATTACCCTCATTCGTGGTATGAAGATATAACAAGTTCCTCAAGATTCTATGCACTTGCTGCTGTGTATGGAGGAGTGATAATCGGCCTTATAGTGGCAGAAATCAAACCGTACGCAAAATTGAATAAAGAAGATCATGGAATATTATGCTCCAGCTTAGGAAAAGACTGCTTGGTAGGGTATATTCTTAGTTTAGGAGTTCGCCGTGCATATAGGAGAAATGGAATAGCATCATTGTTGTTGGAACAGTTGTTGGCTCATGTCACAGCACCGGAACGATCTTCCGTAAAAGCTGTCTTCCTGCACGTGTTGTCTAGTAATGCACCAGCCATATTATTTTACCAGAGATGTCACTTCCGACTGCATAGTTTTATACCATATTATTACTCCATCGGTGGGAAGTGTAAAGATGGATTTACATATGTACTATATGTTAATGGTGGACATGCCCCGTGGGGTCTATGGGACTGGTTACGCCATTTAGCTGGAGCAATGGCAAGTCTCGGTGCGTGTAGGGTTCCCCGTTGGATTTGGCAAAGACTTCTTTGGGCGACTACAATTTTATCATATAATAGATGATACATTTTGTCAGATACCAATGTTTAACCAAATATTTGTTTTCATTGTGTATTTTACATTTAGTACATTAGCACCTGGTATTATTACAGTGCCTGAGTAAAGTTGGTAGTAATACCAGTTTCTGTTTGTCTGACACTGTGTGCTGGAATCTTAATGTACTACGAAAACAAAAATAATCATGCGTGGTAGACTGATTAATATTCACACATTAGAAACATAAAAAAACTCCATTGCTTCCTTTGTGTCATTGAAATTCTAAAATTGACATATTTTTTACTCTCACACCATGGATTGAGATATTGCTAAAAACATACACAAATAAACGAAACAAACTGCCAGTGTCATGACTCAGTAAAAACGACTTACAAAACAGCATTTCTCCTCATTATGATATGATGTAGATTGACTAATACTCGTTAATCACTGCCTATTATGTACAGATATATAATCTATAGAGTATCTCCGTTGCCAATGTTACCAAAAACCTAATGTTTTTTCATATTCTAGCAATATTTAATACCCAAAACATGGTTAAAGCCATGTGTTGGGCTTATAAAACTTAAATTAATTCTGCAGAATTCATAATGTTGACAGAATAATGGCACACATTTCATTAATGTGTGTTGAGTGAGTAAAGTATGATAATGGAGAAACGGGTACTATATGTAATTGTATTAATGATGTCTACTTGACAAATGCCAATTACAGACTTTTAGTTTTATAGTTTATCGATATAATATTTGCATAAAAAATTATTATTTATTGAATCTTTGATATATTTCATATCATTTCATACAAAATGAATGTTTTTACCTGATGAACTATAAACATCAAGATATTTGTGGAGAATAACATTTGAAGATCTACTATGAGCATTGTTTAAATGTATGGAAACATTTATTACTGAACACCTTGTAAATAATTAGAGCAAAGTACCCGTGGCTCTCAGTTCTGACCAGCCGTTTTAAACTTATACAAAATACACAAATATTGAGTATTAAGTATCATACAGAAACATACTAGATATTGGCTGGAACGATTCATTCACGACAACAGTATTCTCCATGGTGATAGATGGAATCAAAATACCCACATATATATATGCTTATTCTTATTCTAAGCTGTGCATGCATTGTCAAGAGACCATCACATATTTATACAGCTTCTTTACCAGTGCTTTGAGAGCAAAATCTATGCGTTTGTACCTTGTCGCATAAGGCTATGGGCTTTTATAATCGCAAAATATATATATATAAAATCGAAATCGAATGCAAGCTGAATGTGTGACGATGTACTACGGTGTATCAATAAGTGTGCCCACTAGTATTGGGCATATTATTTATAAATAATGTACATATACGTCAAATGATAATAGCATAGTTGTATATATTAATGTACTGACGTTTGTTTGTAATAAACCGACATGTTATGAATTGTGATATATACTTCTGTTCGTTTTATTACTTTTCTAAATATTTGAATCATTCGAATGTATTGCCCTGTTGAATTTCAATAACTTGACAGCACATGAAGCAGATATTACAATTTTTTCACGATAATGTATCTTCGGGTATTTCTATAAATTGAAAAGTTATTTCGCAAAGCGCGCCAAGCAGTGGTAGGCTGGTAGGGCCACAAAGTGGGGGCCAGTCCAGACCAATCCGGCTGATTTACTCGTCCCCTCTCACCGACCCACACCGACCCAAAAATCATCTTATGCATGCATGTGTGCATTGTTATGTATATGCATCGCATTCAGTAAGGTTACAGATGCGCCGGTTCAGGCAATCCAAATACGCAACGAGTTTGTGTCAACTTTGAATTGAACTTGAATTGGAGAAATAAAATGCCTCAAATAATGGAATTGCGACCCGATCGGGAATTGATCAACAAAGACTTCGAAAAGTACCAATTTTCTACTGATCCAATACCAATAAGTCATGAAATTAATTTACAAGAAGGTAAATGTTTCTTCATTGTCAATGTAATAATATATTTCCGTATGACAGTGAAATACTAATTCAATGAATTCAGAGGTGTGTAGGATAGAGCCTAATCCAAATCAAGAGTCATTACTGGAGGCAAGCCTGTTTGCATTTCACAACCACTTATATAGAAATCCGTATGATGCATCTTGCTGGTTTATTGATAAGAAGTGGTCCATATGGAGATTAAAGAAAATTGGAACAATGCAGAAAATGCATGTAATGCATACTGCCAACGAATCTGGGCAAAATATACTTTATAACCCATCCATTGGATTCACCAACAGTGATATTACAATAGTTTCAGACGGGGGAAATTGCCTGAAACTTTTAATTGGCAATGATGAACAGACTATAAAAAGTTTTGAATTACCAAATGCTGAGCCAGGCATTATTCTAGACGTACAATACGTGAAGAAGCAGTGTAAAGTTCTTATCGCGGTATCTGCTATTTTAAGCACCAATGAAAAAAAATATACAAGTGTATTGTTACTCTCTTACATCTGGAAGGATCCTGGCACAGAAACAGAGTATTTTGAGTTTCTTTTAAAAGAAGTCTTAAAAGTTCAAGGCTCTGTGGAATATTTTTATATAGAAGAAAATGGAGATTACGTACATTCAATTGCTCAGGATACAATTGTTTTTGAAAACTCCATCAATACAGAATTGAAAGCGGACGTAGTAAAAGCAGATGAGCAGCAAAAAAAAGATTCAACATATTGCTGGTCCCAAGATGCGGACTCAATTACTGTTTGGTTGAAAGTTGATGAAAAGGACCAACATAAAGTTAAAGTAAATATAGAAGCTACCCAAATGTCAGTACTCTTTGATAATAATGAGGTCCTCAAAGGACAATACTGTCATAGAGTGGATGAATCCTTAGCGACATGGAGGTATTCTGGAGACAAATTTCAAATAGAACTATCCAAACATGAAACTGGCTTAATGTGGAATGAGCTAATTAAGGGGGACACCAAAGGAGAATATATTCCCAATGAAGACTTAGCTGCTGAAATACATTCAAGGTTTGATATACGTATGATGAAAATTATTAAATAGCCTACCACTAAGAATAGGCAAGCAATGAAAGTAGAAAATAACTTTGTATTTACCTCTGTTCAGATTGTCACACTTATGTTCAGATCAGATTAATGGTAAGCAAGATGGTCAACCTTGCCCTGGGTTCAATGCAGAACAACTCGAAGAGTGTGATCTTGAAGGAAGAGATAATCTTTTGCAAAGAATCCATTTAACCACCCAGAAAGCCACACAAACTGCTATGTTAGGTGTGAATAATCATGTATTATTCACATATAAAACTACATCTGGACGGATTATATGCTTACGCTATGACCATGATGGATGTGTGTGGGTGACTGAAGAAACAAAAGACAGTGAATGGCTAATGAGAAATGTGTATAATTTTCCCGGATTTGGTTATGTGGAAGCTAGTAAAACCAATAAAAAATTTTGCATTTCTCCAGCTGGTGAGTATTTATATTTAGAAAAAGATATGTTGAAATTTTCATTTACATAGAGAGAATATTTTTACTTTTGCAGATGGATCATATGTAGCTATATTGGAACATAAACGACACATATTTTTATATGAAAAACCAAAACCTGACAATAAAATCAGTAAACAGTGGGTTATCGATTTGGGTACTGAGACAACCCCTGTAATGGGTGTAGCCGCAATGAATAAGCACTTGATTGTTCTTACCAAAACAGCTGTGTACTATTTGCAAATATACTGTTGAGTAACATAATACTCTGCGTTTCATAATACTCTTGTATTCCATTTGTAAGTATAGACTTGATGAACATAATACTTTGTGTTTGCTGCTAATGCATATTAAGTTCTTCTGCATACCGGACTTTCTGTATATGTACACGATTTTACTTTAACTTACAGAGAAGATCTCTTTCATTCATGCACACATTTTGAACAGTTATAATGTATAGAACTTTTCTATTTTTATATAACTTACTATACTTATATACTTATAATACATGTATTCTCGAAATATAGAAAAAGATGGTGTCCTTATTTCAGTGTGAAACTATACTCTTCATTAGAAAGTATTAACGAAATTATTAGCAACATAATCATCAATTAACTCTCTTAAAAAGAGTGTACATAGTCGTATTACACAGCCAATATAGACCAATCAAAGACTGCATTATAGTTTTATGTATTATATTTTTGATTGCTTAAGAAGTTCTACAACATTATCCATAGTGATTGTAGGATCATCAAGCCAGTACCAAATGTAATGATTCATAAATGTTTCTATAAAGTTAGCTCCTGCTTCTGGTCGTCTCTGGTTATCATACATTGAGGCGCCAGTTTTGGAATTAAATACGTAGGTAATAGAATTCTTTTTGCTGTAGTGTCGTGACCAATATTGAGCAGTGCTTTTAAGAAAAATGATACTCTTTGGTATGAAATATGGCGTTGCATTCTTATGAATACTGTTGGAATCCATCGGTGTTTTTGGAAGATCGTAGCCGAACGCTTGTAATCCGTTTTTCTTTAAACGCGGTTTTACTTTTAAACAATTCCCGATGTTTGAATTCAGAGGATACATATCTTTGGCTCGGATGCGTGTAAGGTCTGTAGGTTTCCATAAGGCTTTACAAAACTTCCTTATCAATCTGTGCCTGTTAAAAGAAATAATAGGAATCAGAAGTAAGAATTATATATCCGTTTGGTAATACTCAATTAACAAATTATGAGAGACACTTACCTGTCTTCTATGTACAGTTTGCTCACATCTTCTCCACCTAATATATATGCGTCCACTATGTGCAATGCCGGCATTGTGCATTGATTTCTAGATTCACTTGCGTGCTCGTGTACTGTTTCTGCATAAAATAGAGTATCTGCAGGCAATTCTAGATTTTGGTATTGAACCCAGATACTATTTTCGAAACAATAAACATTTTGTCTCCCCAAGCCTAAGTAGAACTTGCATTTTGGTACTGTCGCCATGTCCGATTCGCAAGGCATGAAGAACCAATCACGGTATGAGTTCACGATTGCTTGGCTGATATTACTCGATGTCAATTTAGCTGGAGCACGTGGTAGATTGATTGTATTGCTCTTAAGTAACATTTGCAATTTTTCTGCTGGAGGACAAAGCTTGGGTACTGTTCTCGTTTTGTCAGTTGGAATTTTCCAATACTCGAGACATTGTTTCCTCATATCTGCTTGACAAAGTTCCATCTTTGTGCTGTCATCGCAGTATGCAGCTATTTTTAACAGTCCTGTAATTTGTTTCCTTCCAAGCATTTCATTAGACAATTTCAAGTACTGGAAAAACTCATCTTCCGATTTTAACATGTCCAATGGTACGATTTCCAATATGTCGGTATGCTTATCCGGTTTCTTTATTAATAAGTCGTTTATGTGCATAAGATGATGCAAAACATCTTCTGTGTCATGTCGTTTTCCCTTGCATATTAAATATCGTTCAGAATTTGCAGGTCTAGAGGAATTTGGCTTAAAAATAGAAATCTGATCGAAGCAACGATACATTAAATAAACTAGACCTGCGCTAAAAGGCGTGAACAAATCAAACAACTTTGTTACAAAATGCCCTTCGGTTCTAACTATCATTAAAGCTACTATACATTGGCACAGATATAACTGCTTTGAAAGGATTTCTTGTATGTTTTCTTGTCCTTCTACAGAGAATCCTCCATCTGACATCATGAAATGCACGCCTTTTCCAGCAGTGTATGTCATGATTAGTTCCTGAAATCCCTTTTGATTTACTGGCTTAAATACATCGCCATCTTCTTTGGGTCCATAAAACGGAAAAAAGGTTTCACACGGGCCAGCATAGAAATCGGATAGTTTGAAATCATTTTCCCTCTTAAGTGTAAATCCAAATCCTTTGGCATGCCATTTCTTCCTCCATAAAACGTATTCACTGAAGCCTCCAGGACCAGCACATACATCAGCAAAATATAACAATTCATCTGGATCCAAATTACGTGGGTTTGTAAACATCATATCACAAGCTCTATCCATGTTTGCCATCTTAACAGCGGCACGATTTAGGAAGAAGGCACTGCGTATTGTTTCGTAAGGGTTTGAGCGTGTTCTTGCATTACGCATTGCGTTTTTATCTAAAGTGTCAAACACTGTTTTTGATTTTATAACGCGCCCAACCACACCTGGATCACAGAAGTGAGTCTCATCATTTATTGTGTCCTTTTTTGGTCCTGAGTGTATCCAGTCGAGCATTTCGTTTTCTCTTGGGGCATGTTGATGCCTGTTCTCAAGCCATTCTATATCTTCTACAACCTTTATCTCTTCTTCGCTCGACTCCCACTGTAAGCTTGCTTTCTCAAGTCCCCGATTACGAAATCCAAGACCACTAAATCCTTTCTGCTTATGTGCTTGTACTGGATCCAATCGGCCCTGTTTATTTTTTCCAAGTCCATGACCATCTTCATAACCCATCAATTTCATCATTCGCATGACATTATTTGATCCCGCAAAGGTTTTTGATACTTTTGGAGTACGTTCATCATTGAATCTATTTGTATCATCAACTGTTGTATTGCTATCGGAGTCTTCACGTTTTATGAATTTCTTTGGCTGAGTACTGCTATTATTCCTCTCTCTTTTAAATCCTGCATGATCTTTTTGGAATTCTGTATGTCGATCTTGGGCAGGAGCTTCATTTTCACTTTCAGAAGAAGAATCATAGTTTCTTTTGAGATTGGAACCTAGTCCACTCGTAACATAAGAAGCCTCTGCTCTATACTCTTTACTAGGCTCTTCATCTTCATTACTGTCTTCATTATCAGAGTTTTGGTTGAATGAATGATATACTTCTTTTGTTCCCAGTTGAATTTCTTGATCATCTTGATTGAAGCTTTGAAAGCAATGTTCACTATTACCACTGTCCTGCGAATCTGAATCGTCGTCTTTCTTTATACAAGTAGATTCAGTAATGGGGTTTTGAAAATGCTCGTCTTCGTAGTCGCTTTCATCTAAATACGTAAAGCATCAGCAATGTTAATAAAATGTATTAAAACAATGCAATATCGAAAAATGGGTACTCACTATCCATCGTTATCAATGTTTTTGTTATGTTATCGTTTATTATTTCATTACTATAAACATTTTTCGATGATAATCGATTGACCAAAGTTTACAATATATCACGGCTTTTCGCTGACGTTTTTTTTGTATGAATTGAGATTCGTTATCAACTAGTATCACTATAATCAACAGTATCGTAAAGAAAAGGAGAATATTTTTTGCAGTAGGTTATGTGTTACTAGTATCCAGTGTCCGCGCTACATTGCAAACTTCAAACACAGATCAACCTTATCAACCTCGGCACATGTCAAGGAGTATACACCAAAGGCTGCGCAGATTGGTGCGGAGATCAGCAGATCCGCTGCTCTAGCCTGCTACGCACCAATCACTGTTGATTAATGAAACCGGCAGGCACCGCGTGTTTCTTGACGACGGCCGTATTACATTGGCATGGCTTTTCGAATTAAATCATATTCAAAAGTACTCAAATGTTTCTTTTATGTTACAGCTATATTCTGGGCTATGAATTTATTTTTGCGAATCCTGTAGTTTCAGGATTTAAAATGAAAAATCACATTGAATATACATGCATATCGTTTTCATTTGTTCTTAACTCCTCCAGGAATATTCTTTTATTATGACATATTCATTCATGGCGGCGTTACGGGAGGAGAGGGCACCAACAACATAGAGCTCGTAAATATAAAATACGAAAAGACTTATTTATTACTAACGCATGTTCGTATATATTCAATCGTCAAAAAGTACAAAATGCGAATACAAATGTAAGTTTTCAAACGATGATGTGTATAACTTCCTTGTCCCAATATCATATAAGAAATGTCTCTATTTTTATTTTGCACAGCCGAATAAAAAGTACTTAGTCTTAGTTTGGTGTGCTATACATAAATAACGGACTTAATATTTATACATTCTTGTCCTTAGAAAAGTAAGCTTTTTTCTTTTGCATTGGGACAAGCTCCTATATTAGGCATACCTACAAGAATTAACGGTCACGGATAAATTTTATATTGCGTTTTAATTAAATAACAAATTAACTGGAAGACATCTATCTTTCTTAGTATGTTTCAATTTTTTGTGCAAAAATCAATTGAATATATTCAGATGAACATCAAACAAAATTACTTGTGCTTGGTTTCCACATAGTCACAATCATTCTATGCTTATCATCATTTCCCATAAGCAAAGCATGTAATCAGTGTCAATAGTTATCATTAGGTGGAGACTATGCATTGTACTTTCTGCGCTTCATCTCAATCTGTATAATATGAATAATTGAATCTTTTGTATGACGGATATGACACTATTTAACAAAATGCAGTATCTTATAAATAATAATCGCTTATATGCTTTGAAAGCTTTGCTAATCTGAATATATAACTCTTTACTTGTACAAAAATCGATATGTGATGTACACATAATTTTTGATTTACTATTTGTATGGTATTTACGATGATACCAACAGGCATATATATATATATATATATATATATATATATATATATATATATATATATATATATATATATATATATATATATATATATATATATATATATATATATATATATATACTACACTAGAAGCCACTGACATTCTCGTCAATCAGAACAGTGTACTAATCATTCGACTTTTCGAGACTGTATGTTTGACTACACTCACGAAAACTTCAGCTTCACACATTTTTTGTTGTGTGAATCATTACCTTCCCTTTACCTTTGCTGTACCAAGTCACTCTCTGACACATTAGAAATGTTGTAGAAATTATAAGGTAAATTAGGAGACAGGAAATGTTGGAATGCTGCTGGTACTGCATTGAAGTATGCATTATTTCGTTCTCGAAGCATTGACTCTTGAATGCTACCTGAGACATCTGTTTGGAAGGTTTGATTGCTCGTTGTTGAGACAGAGTGAGGGACTGGTTGTATGACCTATTTGATTGAACACCCAAGCCAATGTCAATAAACCAAACTTGATTCTTATGGTTATTTACAATAATCTCGATAAAACTCTGCGAGTATTACCTGAACATGTGAAGCCTCTATCTGAGGAATAGTAAGAGGATCTTGCGATGCTTCCGAATCTGGATCCGGGGACTGGTTAGATTGTAATTTTTCCGATTCATTTTGCGAATGCAACTGTTGAGTTACCGAGGTTTTCGCATGTGATGTATTAATGCCGTGTCTACGTTTCATATGTTTATTATAATTTGGCCAGTTTGTGAAATGATGTTGACACTCTAAACAACTATACGGCCGTTCTCCTGTATGCTGTCGCCTGTGAGTCTATAAAATTATTGATCCATAAGTTCTAACATCGCAATATGTAAATGTATAGCAATCACTTACAGTTAATATTCCTTTGAAGCGAAAACACTTTCCACAGAATTCACACGCAAATGGCATTGCTCCCGTATGTATCCTGTGGTGTTCTCTTAATGTACCCTTTTCTCTGAAAGTTCGGCCACACACAGCGCACTGATGAGGCCTTGCGCCCGTATGAACGGTTTCATGTTTCTTAAGTTGCAATGGCGTTTTAAAACTGTAACGTTAATCTTTTGAATGGAAGTAAATAACACGCTATGAATTGCTATACCTACGCTTTGGGACACTGGGGGCAGTTGTATGGCTTATCTTCCGAGTGAGTTAAAAAGTGTGCTTCCAAATTTCCCTTTTGGATAAAACTCTTACCACATTGATCACATGTGAAGTTTCTCACACCAGAATGTATACGTTTATGTGTTACCAAATTAGGTTTAGTTGAAAATCTGTAAAATATGTGTTATTACCAATTTATCATTTATAATGTATACCTTGTGATGTTGGGAAGTAAGTCATAGAAGTAGAGATATTGCCATACCGTTTATCACACTGGTCACAAGGATACCTGTTTTTCATGGTTTCCGGCAAGTGACATCTACTATGAACATATAAAGCACTCTGTTGTCTAAATGTTTTGCCACAAGTTTGGCATACGTGTGAACGTTCCTCATTATGACTCATTTTATGAGAATCTAACACTTTTTTATGTACAAAACATTTACCACATTCTTCACATCTAAATCGGAATGGTGATGTTACCATGAGTATAGAATACTATAATGAAGAAACATAATGAATTAAAACTGTACAATATGTATTCATTAGTACCTAAACTTTGCATTGATACTGTGTCTTTTTACATGTGTAAGAAAGCCACAATATTTGTCATAGACTTTACAGCATTTCACACACATGTATTTTGGCTGTTGATTGTGAACAGTTTCATGATGTTCCTCCAAAGTCTCGAGGCTAGGTAATTTATCATTGCAGTCTGAACAAAGCCATGGATATCTTTCTAAAGTATCACCTCTTTTCCGCATAGATTTTGATGCCTCTGTTGAATGTGATTCTATGACTTCTGCATCAACTTCAGTACCTTTAAAACAATCACCTGAATTGTTTTCATAAAGAAAGAAGAAATTCAATTACATTCTTCGTGGGAAAATCTTACCACTCCTGTAGTTCCTGCGTGGCTTCATATTTGATCTGATATTACCATCAGGTTTATCTTTTTCAATGTCTAGCTTTGCACTGAATTCCGAATCTTCCATCATTTCTGCCTGACCTTTCTTCTTCACTTTTTTCTTGTTTTGTTTGAAGGACTTCTTGCCTTGAACTTTGCACTTCTTTTGTTTTATGACATCACGATGCTCTTCTGTATTATAGTTTGGTACAATAGTCTCTTTATTGTCTTCTATCAAATAACTATCGACAATACGAGTTGCAGATTCATTGATATAGTTGTTTGATAACTGAGATTCAGCTGTTTTGCATTCTGGAATTGTTTCTTCTTTCGGACTTATCCTTACTTTCTCTGTAAATTCAGGGTTTGGTTCCGGCGTTTGTTGTTCTGATTTGGATGTTGTCAAGAGTTGCCTTAAAGAGTCTTGTGCTTGATTAGTTTTCTCAAAGAATTCATGGCATTGGTTTAACCGACAACAGCAATCTACACAAACTGTAAGTGGCAATCCATCAGTGACTAATATCTGAAAGTATGTAACAACATTATCTTGGCATCTTAAATAGAAATAATACTAAAAGGGCACGCAAGGGATTTGCGGCATATTTTGTTTCGGGCGGTACGATGTATACTACACACATTCAATGGAAACATTTGACGATTCAGTGTCACCCGGTAACAGGACAAGTGAACGTCTGACGCCGATTTACCTGTATGTGCAAACACTTAGTTATTTTTTCTTCTATAGCCAGTTTTCGCCCTTCGGCGTCGTAGATACTGATAAAAGTGTCTTTGCTTTCGGCGCAAAGCCGGCAAAGTTCCGCCTCCGTCATTATTTAGGGGAAAGCTCGGAGAATATCTGTCGCGGCACAGTATGCATTCTCAGAAACATCATTGACATCAATGTATCATCCCAAGTTGACTGACTTGCGATACGTCATAAACAAAAGATCAGTGCGGACGCCAACTGTTGTAGCGGACATGTTGTTTTCCTCCCCGAAAAAAATATTAAGAATGCAGTCTCTTTGTTGTACGAGTGCAATCTTGAAGGTTGAGAACTTATGCAGTCTCTCAGTGATCCCTTGATCAGTCCCTTAATTCTTAGTGCACATCAGGATCGGTATTCCATCATTTGTTTCGACGGTAGCACGCCTCTCTCTTATTAGATTTGTTTTGTAAAAAGAGCATTTTGGTGCATCCAACGAATGCGTCGCCTTCTCGGCACACCCGGCACACGCATGCTTGCGGAAATACGCCATCTGCCTTCATCACCGATGATTTCATTTCATATATCTCTCCATAATATCGGTATTTTCCTCAGCATCGTTTTATTACGCATAATATTTTACACGTTAAGTAACAGTATTAATAGAGAGCATAATGGTAGTATTATTGTATTTAATAGCAGTGAAATGAAAAAATACAAAAGACGCTTGAATTGATATATATATCTCACAACAAACACATTCCAAGATCTCGAAATCGTACAGGCGAGTGTAAAAACTTTAGTCTTAAACGAGAAATAAGTATATGTAATTGATCCAATTAATTAAATATTTATGACTGTGTTGGCGCATTAAAGAACTTGAACATTTTTGAATCAAAGATATATGTAGCCCTCTTGAATAACTCATCGCTGCCAAACAAGAGGTTAAATTCAATATATTTTTCTATTTTCCATATATTTTTTTATTTTCTATGCATTTGTTACGATAATCGCAACCTAAAAATGTTAAATGGCTGACAATCAGAGAAAAACGAACAAAACCCTTTGATTGTCCGTGGTATTCAGCAATTTTATAGCATTTTTGTAATGTTGTGTATTTTTCAATTCTCTGCGTTTATATGAGAACGGAGAACTCGTAAATCAGGCTTTTGCGTGCAGTTTTTTATTTACTGATCATAGAAAACAAAGAGCTTAATGATAACGTATATATAAAACAAACATTTGTGTTATTAAATTAAATAACTTAAACCTCTACGGTCCAAGCCCAAAAATGCCCATATTACAAATGTTTGAACATTTGCAATATGAAAAATGATGTTAGGACGATATATCCATAGACTTATGTGCCGCACAATAATGACTAAGAGCGAAGGTATTTGTTACCAATCCATACACCGCGCATACCTGCCGGGTTTTCGGGTCACCTACATCAGCTTTCAAAATTATTATGTCTAACGGTACCTAAAATGTTTTCGGTCATTCAATGAATGGGGCACACGGAAAAGGGGAAATGCACTTAGCTTTCCGACACTGAAACGTTTACAGGCGTCCTGAACTCCAAAAAACAATAAATGCTATAACTTGATTCCCGCCAAACATATTCATATGCGAATGTTGATCAAGTAAAAGTAATTATCATAAACGTTTCACGATAGTTGTGAATTAGGTTTATTTTCCGACAAAAGAACACAGTGCTTCAGCTATCGAAGTTGGCTTGGAATGCATTATTGAAAATCTACTGTTTTGCGGAAGGAGGAGGAAGCGTGCACAATCCTTTTAAGATTCTGAGGGCGTGTTAGCGAAAGTTTCCGGTTTCTCATAAGGCGACCGTCAAATAGAATCAAGCGAGTGTGTTAAATAAATATCTGCGCCGGTAGACGCACGTAGCCCTCGCCGCTAATTTATTCTGTATATTCGTTCCTTCCAAGAAATTCTGCTTGTCTTCCGTGCCTGCCGAGCCCTTACGTCTTCGTTTGCCTTGGAGCCTTTTAACAAGCTCAAAGCTTTCAGCGCAACTTTCACATTAAATAAACGGGCTTTACTCCGCCGACGCAATAACAAAATTTATAAGGTAAAACCCAATTGCTCTCCGGAATAAATCTTGGACCATCCCATATGCTGAATCGCTATCGCTACCACACGCGCATACACAATGCGAATTCCGTGTTGTCTGTCCAAAATTCTAAAAATATATATAATAAATGTATGCGCGAAACGTACAACGATGTAGTATCGGCAATCCCGAGTTCCGTATCGATTCTGGCACTAAAGCGACACGAGAAAGTGCGTAAACTGATTCCGAATTCGGAGTTGACACCAATTAAAAGTGGTACTAATTATTAATGAGAAGAAAAGGAAAGTAGAAATTCGGAATTTTCGAAAAGCCGGTAGACACATTTCGTTCCTTCATGGATTATTTATTGACTTGTACACATATCTATGCATGCCTGAGCGTGAATAAAATCGACTATCTGTTGTTTTTGCCACTGCTTGCGATTTCAATTAACATCGATATAAGAAAGATATACGTAAATACAAATACCACATGCAAATAATGCATATCACACTGTCCTGCTTATTTTACAATGCAAAGACAATAATCGACAATATCTATCTCATACAAAAAAGTCTACACGCAATCATCCCGAAAACCGATTAGTTCAGGGATAGATTTTCAACGAATATAGGTAGCAACAGGTAGCATAATACGGCGTGAAAAGCAGGAAGAAAGGATACATGGAGGAGAGAGAGAGAGGACATAGAGAAGGCATGCAGGCGGCACAGGTTGAGGTAAGTTTCTGGGTGACACGGGAAAGTTTTTCTATCACTGCCACGGCGCTATATGAGCGAGCACCGTGTGCCGAAGGCACAGAAGATTTTTCAAAGGAAAGCAGTGTGTGTCATTGTTAGTCGAAAGAAGCTAAAACATCCTGCTGCTGCGGGGCGTACTGTCAGCAGCTAGCGGCAAGGTGGGAGAAGAGAGTTAAGGATCGTGCCATCGAAAACGGGCGTATCGAAGCGGCTCGGGTGCCCCTCAAAAATGCTTGCTTCCCAATCGTAAAAGTATTGACACCATCTGTCCTCATTGTGTATATATAGGGGTGCCTCCCAAGAAACTACTGCAGTTCTTTGGTGAACGCAGGTGAACGTCTTTAGGTGAGCATCGCCAGGCTACGTATTAAATTCTCGGCGCAGTGTCCCCTTGTTTTTTTTTTTTTAAACATCCCGACACTCGGTTCATTACAATTTCTTGAATTTCCGATTGACTTTATTGCGCGGTCCGCGACTTTTTTAAAAAAATTAGTATCAGTATTTTTGATGCGTGTTTTGCGTAGTTATAGAATTCCGATGGCGAAGTGCACATTTTTAATTCAAGTTCCATGTGAAGTGCGGGTAGCAGAGAACTTAAACAGTGATTTCCGCATTTGAAAAGTTTTGTGGCGTAGACAATTTTATTAATTTAATTTAATAATAAAGCGTTATAGTGAACCTTCGGAATTGTTGAACTGCTTACAAGTATTTAGCTGAAATGATTTCAAATTTATTACAATAGTCTCAATTAACCGGCCAGTAAAAATTGTTTAACAATAACGTTGAGGAAGTTTACATATATACGTGGGTCTAACGAATGCAGCACCCAGTAGAATATCGAGCAATGAAACCGGTTTAAAAAGAGAGTGCCCTTTTAAAGAGCATCGGGGCCCTGCGTAATTATACTGTGCCGATTCCCATAAATTTCTAAAAGATCGTTTACATCGATTAAGTTATACATTTTCTCCATACCGATCAGTCCTTTCTTATTATTTTTCATTATGCGTAATCGACCTGCGACTGTGTGGACAATGCAAATGAAATTTGTATGCAACAGGGCAGAACAATAAACAATTTTTTTTACAATTTTTTCAGAATCAAACGAAATGTTGGGCCTACTTGTTCTCGGAGCTCTCTCGGCTCTCTCGGCGGCACAGTTTCAGCCCACCGGAAGGATTCTAGAACCACCGGTACCCGCACTTTGCGCGCAAAGTAAGTTTGTGTTCGCATTACCGCAAGAAGGAGGAAAAAATCGATTGGATGAAACAAGAGAAAGTGCACGGCGTTCCTTATGATTAAAGACGTTGCGGTTGCACTGAGAGGCGTACTCTTCTTCCTCTTACCGTTTCTGTTCCTCTTGACTATCATTCTTCGTCGTTGTTACGTACCCATTTGTCATTCGGAATTCTGACGACAGTGCTGGATGATGATGTAGACGAGAGTTGGCATGTAATTATGCCGGCTTGGTATTGTGTTGGACATTGTCTATTATAGAAAGTATTACGATGACTCCGGTGTAAAGCGGACACATTTGAATTGGAAATGCTTTCGCGTTGCTTAAACGTGACTAACGATCATTCGGAATGTGTAAGCTGGTACTTTCACGGTCGCACTTTGTACCAACGAACAATATGACCCTTTGTCAATACGTGCTTCCTCCTAATAATAATCTTATTTGATGGATGACTGAGTTATATTTTAATTACAAATGCAAATAAAAAATTTTCATACGCACCATAGAGCGGAGGTAATTGAACCTTCGGAAGTTGTTAAATTTCCGGGAGCCTATTCGAAACCGTATAAGTTCGTTTTCATTCATATATGGAAGCATTCGCTAAATTGTCTTACAGGGTCATTTACTTTTATCATAAACGGTGTTGAGTGCAAAGTGCCGTCTTCGTTAAAAGCATGATAAACGATGCGTTAATACGCGTTTTAGTAAAAGTAGGTAAGCGCTGATTGCCCATTCCTATTCAACGCGTGACACTAATTGTAAGCACGCCGGAAAGAATTCTTATCACGTAAGGTATACAGCCATAGGAGACTTTCTTCCTCTTTATTTGGGAAAGTAGTTTGTGCAATTAGCATATAGTCCATTGGTGCCAATGTCTAGGTCGTGACTGCGGTATCCCAGGTCACAAAGGATGACACTGATTTCGCCACTTTCACTTTAGAATAGTTGACAGGAAGTACACACGCCCATGGAATAATTGTTTCAGAAATACCGATCGGGGCGGGGAGGAGTGAAGTTTTTAAATTTAAATTCTATGAACAATCGTAATATCGCATTTTTCAGGAACGATCCATGAACGATTCAATGGCAAAGGATACTATTACTCATGGGCTGATCCTCGAACAAATGGTCAAGAAATCGACTGGCTGTCCGGCAGAAATTTTTGTAGACAAAGATGCATGGACCTCGTTTCTTTGGAGACATCCGCCGAAAATGAATTCATTAAAAGCCGAATCGTGCAGAGTACGTCAATACATAATGAGTTTTAGAAGCTTAAGTATACCGCAAAAGTTGCTACGAAGCTTTTCGCCCATTTTTCAGACAACGTGAAGTATATCTGGACATCGGGCCGCCTTTGCGATTTCAAGGGTTGCGATAGACCCGACCTTCAGCCCCTTCAAATCAACGGATGGTTCTGGACAGCTGAGCTGCAGAAGCTTGCGCCGACCAATGATCGATCTCAAAATGATTGGTCCGAAAACGGAGGGTAAGTCTAGATTGCACATTTTCCTTACTGTATAATAAACAACAAATACTTGGCATGCACAACCTCCTTACAGTATTGGAAAGCCTCAACCCGACAACCGCGAAGCCATTCAACAAGGAGGCGCTCCCGAGAATTGTCTGGCCGTCCTCAACCAGTTCTACAACGATGGAGTCAATTGGCATGATGTTGCTTGTCATCACAAGAAACCATGGGTTTGCGAAGAGAATGATTCTCTCTTGAAATACGTTCGTTTCACAAATCCTAATCTCCGTGTTTAAGAAGTTTCCGGAATATGTAAATAAGTAATAGCACCTTGGGCATGCTGTTACCATCATTTCTACCCCAAGACAGTCCCTTTAAGAAACAGTTGACTATCATCAATTTCTATAGTTGAAAATGCTCCATGAATGAAAGCTAAATGTAACTTAGTGCATTCTAAGTATTCATAGATGTGTTTGAGTATCGTGGCACAAGAGATGTGACTGAGTAGTGTGTAGATGGAATATATTTATTGTGGATGTAATGTTAGTATTGCTTTTGTATTTGCCTGCAACTATTTAAAAGACACACCGGAAGAGGAGTGAAACAATATATTACTGTTTTTTATCACACATTTTCTGAAGCCTGTTAATATTTATACCACAGACTCTGAAATGTGTTATCTATATGTACTGAATATTAATAAAAATATTGTTTCTACATAAAACTGTACTTTTATTTATCATAAAGCACATAGATTGACTGCTATACACGCACTGTACAAAGCATTCAATCATCTGTATAAAATGTGTAACAAAATGTAACAAAATAGATATTACTTTTTACCTTCCACCATTATAATGTGGTATCCAAACTTTGTTTTGACTGGTGGGTCTGTATAGCTGGGTGCACCAATGGTTGAGATTGGTAGAGCAAAAGCAGCTTCTTGAAATGGGCCGACCATTGAGCCCCTTGTCATCCAACCAAGATCACCCTTTTGTATTGGAAACGAAATGGAAGGAAATTATAGAAATATTATTTATGGAAATATAAACTATCATGTTCAAATGCTTAAGTTAATATACCCCTGATCTGGCTTTGTCTTGGCTATATGCAGCTGCCACCTCGTTAAACTTTTGGCCAGCTTTGAGTTTCTCCATTGCTTCAAGAATCTGTGACTGCTTCTCACACAATATGTGACGAACCTGGACAACAATACTATAGTTCGTAAATAATGCAGTTTCCTTGGTAAGTTCTTATAATAGTAAAAGTTGGAAATTGCATACTTTCACAGAAGTCCCTCCTTTTTTCTCGGCTTTACCGCTACCTTCTTCGGCGCCTTTTGACTTTCCAGCTTTCGATGCTGCTGCATTCTTCTTTGGTGGCATACTGCTTGAGAAACTTAAGCTTCGACTTCCACAATTATTAATATTTAATATCAATATTAATTATAAATCAGACGTGTTGCCAGTTAAGCTGTATAACAGACTGTTGCTTCGATTAGAATATGAGTTATTTTAGGTTAGGCACAATCTTAAATCTTTTAGATAACTCCCCTGCTCATTGGTCCTTTTCTATACTTGGTCATCGCACTATGGTTTTCATTTAGCATTTCGTTACTTATTGCTTATGGGAAAATGCATTGTTTTCCGGCTGATTGAAAATCAATAAGAAATCGCTGCCAAATAATGTAATTTTCTGCAATTACTCACGAATATCGCAAGAAAGTGCGGGTTTTGATTGAAGCAACTAACACGCCAGGCAGCCAAACACTGCGGCATGCATATGTGGAATGGGAATTTGAAAGTTTGTAATGCAGCTCATTCTTCTCTTCTGTGGGGAGGTTTGAAGAAGATGAATTAGTTGCTTTAGTGAATGGATGATTTGATACTGTCATGCAGTGGAATGCGATTGAAATGAAGAAAACGGAGGGTAAAAGTATGGGTTGAATGGATACAGGAATTAAATGACGGCGGGATTGAAATGCAGAGCGCGCCGGGAGCCCGGGAGCCGCGGAAAGGGTGTCGCGCATGAGCATGCATTGCCAATTGTTCGCGAGTCCCGTCAGTTGCGGTATTCAAGAGATAAATAAGTTTTTCCGCTGCTGAAGCAGAAGTGTGCGGTAGCCGGAGTGTAAAGCTGGTGGTAAACGCGAGGCGACGGGAGAAGGAGGAACTCTCGCTGGTATAATCTCGGGGTGGAAAAGTGGATTCTGTGCGGTGTGTGGCCCGGCGGCCGAGTGATGCAGGCATATGTCTAGGATCGAAGGGAGAGAGATTCTAACCGCAGGAGCACAGGTGAAGAGGACGACCGCTGATTAGGCGGCAGTTGTAAACTTGGGTAGTGCTGCGAAGTGCAGCAAGCTGTCCGCCCTCGCCGTAGCCTTACGCACGGAACACTCGAAAGCATGACGGACACGGCTGCGGCCACGGCAACTGCCGACACACAAAAGCGAGCGAATTTCTCCGCGTTAACCGTGGGCAATCCGAACGGAGTTAATAAAAGCTCGCCGAGCCTGGCGAGCGCGAAGCCAGGCACCGCGAAAAAGCTTGTCATCAAGAACTTTAAGAGTAAGCAACACCACAGGACCAACTAACCTGACAGACAACTGGCATTGGTCCAGAGGCCTCTTTCCTTTATACCCGGGCCAACCTCCAGCAACAGATTACACTGCTCTCTTTTCATTCCAACATCTAGTCGCTTCCCGTTTAGCTTTACTGCATAGAAGCTTTCTTTAAGAAAAGACCTTGTAAGGTTATTGTACCAGGGTAACCTAACCCGACGCTCATCTCGAATGATGCGAGAGACAGTAACGTTTTGATTGTTTGGCAGTTCTCGCTACTTACCTGTTTCGCCGATCCGACCACGTAATTTAGATGTCCTAACATCTAATGCTTTGTAACACATGGCCTTATATTATTCAAGGCAACATAGGTGATTCGTTTGTATATACATGCTGATGGAAGAGCAAACAAGTTCCAAACATAGACATAAATCTTCAACTTCTAGCTTCCTGTTTTATGTTCAAATGAATTTGTCATATTCAGAACCCTTTATATAATACTCCAAAATAATTTCTACCAACCTGATGTAAATACATACATATATATATAAATATATATGGATTGTGTGTATGCATATCTATAGGAAATTAAACAGATTTCTAAAATGTCCGTACATATGCCTAATATCTTATAATGAAATGCAAATGTAACAAGTAGCTTGGGTAATCATTTCTTCAACTAGACATTACTAATTCGAATGCTTCATCATCAGACAAATATTATTGCAATTAGTATCTGATATACTTAATAGTTATTAGTTATATAACAGTATAACATGATCTATAAGAGGAAACAGTTGATTTGTTTAGGGAATATTGTGATGTGATGTAGTATGATTTCTCCAATATCCACAATGTTTCTTCGTAGATGAGCCAAAGTTGCCTGAGAATTATCAGGAACGGACATGGGAAAAATTACAGGAGGCTGTGGTTGCTATACAAACGAGCAAGAGTATTCGTTATTCTTTAGAAGAACTTTATCAAGCAGTTGAAAATATGTGTAATCATAAAATGGCAGCCACATTATACACAAGATTGACTAGATTAACAGAAGGTCATGTAGAAGCTAATATCGAGCAGTTTCTCGCAGAATCAATGGACAGACATATTTTTTTGAAAAAAATGAATGAGTGTTGGCAGTCTCACTGTAGACAAATGATCATGATTAGAAGTATTTTTCTTTATCTGGATAGAACCTACGTCTTACAAAATCCCAGTATTTTATCCATTTGGTAAGACAGGCTCTTAGTGTAGTAGTTTTTAATACAAAAATATGGCAACCAATAAAGTAATGCTTGCATTCTACAGGGATATGGGATTACACCTATTTAGAGAATGTATTGTGTTGAATAATTTAGTTCAAACACGTACTGTAGAAGGATTATTAATGCTCATTGAGAAGGAGAGACAAGGTGATACTGTAGACAGAACACTTTTAAAGTCACTGCTACGTATGTTATCAGATCTGCAAATTTATCAAGATGCCTTTGAAACTAAGTATGGGATATATACAGAATTATTGATACTATTTTAGTTTCTAATCAAACACACAATTGAATTTCATTTAATGTACTGCCTTTACCAAAACAGGTTCCTCGTAGCTACAGAACGATTGTATGCTGCCGAGGGCCAGCGACTAATGAATGAACATGATGTTCCTGAGTACTTAGCTCATGTTGACAAGCGCCTTCAGGAAGAAAATGAACGTTTGCTCCATTATCTGGACAATTCTACAAAGTATTCAAATTTGTATAGTCTATCGTATGACATATTAAACCAACAACTTACTGATGGAAAATATTTTATTTGCAGGTGGTCACTAATCCATACAGTTGAAAAACAGTTATTATCTGAACACATTACCAGCATTCTACAAAAAGGCTTAAGCGGTTTGCTGGATGAAAATAGAATTCAAGATTTATCCTTACTTTATAATTTATACAGCAGAATAAAGAATGGCCTTGTAGAGCTGTGTTTGAATTTCAATTCTTATATTAAAGTACGTCTGTATATTACTCACAGAGACTGGCTCAATTACATTGTTTTCCACTATCACATTCATTATATGATTGTCTTTTTCAGAAGAAAGGAAAAACTATTGTGATAGATCCAGAGAAAGATAAAACAATGGTTCAAGAGCTATTAGACTTCAAAGACAAAATGGACAATATAGTCAACACATGTTTTCATAAAAATGAGAAATTTGCAAATAGTTTGAAAGAGGCATTTGAAGCCTTCATCAACCAGCGTGCAAACAAGCCGGCGGAATTAATAGGTAAATTTGCGTTTCCACTGTATATGCTGGTATTATTCTCAGTAAAGTAATGCAATTATTTCTACTGTTTTAGCCAAATTCGTAGACTGCAAACTGCGCGCAGGCAATAAAGAAGCGACGGAAGAAGAACTAGAAAGATTGTTAGATAAAATTATGGTACTCTTTAGATTTATACATGGCAAAGATGTCTTTGAAGCCTTTTACAAAAAAGATTTGGCCAAACGTTTATTAGTCGGAAAATCGGCATCCGTAGACGCCGAAAAGTCCATGCTGTCTAAATTAAAGCAAGAATGTGGTGGTGGGTTCACCAGCAAGCTGGAAGGCATGTTTAAAGATATGGAGCTTAGCAAAGACATAAATATTGCATTCAAACAGGTACCTCTGCTCAGAGCTTTAATGATAGAACGTTAATTGAAATTCTTGATTAATATAACAGTGGGCACTTTTGTAAATTAGTACGCAGGAAATTTACAAACTGAACTATCCGCTAGCAATTTGGATCTAACTGTTTCAATCCTTACAATGGGGTACTGGCCGACATACCCTGTTATGGAAGTAACATTACCAGCTGAGATGGTTCAATATCAGGATGTGTTTAATAAGTTTTACTTGGGTAAACACAGTGGAAGAAAGTTGCAATGGCAGCCTACTTTGGGAAATTGTGTTTTAAAAGCTTGGTTTCCACAAGTATGTACATGAAATATTAACGATGATAGATTTTCTTTGTACCGGACTTTGACCAAACAAATTTTCTGTACGAAATAGGGGAACAAAGAACTGATGGTCTCACTATTTCAAGCACTGGTCTTAATATTATTTAATGATGCCGATAACTTGTCGCTGGAAGACATTAAAACTGCAACGAATATCGAAGACGGAGAACTTCGGCGAACGTTACAATCCTTAGCTTGTGGAAAAGCGCGTGTCTTACAAAAGAATCCACGGTCGAGAGATGTAGCAGATAATGATCGGTTTGTGTTTAACGCAGAGTTTAAAAACAAATTGTTCAGGATAAAGATCAATCAAATACAAATGAAAGAAACTGTAAGTACTTCCTTAATTCAATTTCTGTTAAAAGTAGCTTCATCGAAGCACGTGAGAAGTTTATGTAATGTATGTTTAATATTCAAATAGAATGAAGAACAAAAAGCCACGGAAGAAAGAGTCTACCAAGATAGACAATACCAAATAGACGCAGCTATCGTGAGAATAATGAAAATGAGAAAAACGCTTACGCACAATCTTCTAATTAGTGAATTGTACAACCAGTTAAAGTTTCCTGTTAAGGTGAGTATTTAAGTGGTGTAATTATGAACTTAGTGTTAGAATGTTTTGCGCATACGCATTTATATGTGTTATTCGTCACTTTCAGCCCGCTGATTTGAAAAAACGAATAGAATCTCTTATAGACAGAGATTACATGGAACGGGACAAGGACAATGCAAATCAGTACAATTATGTTGCGTAATCTAAATCAAATGCCAGAGTGATATGGAGTTGGATTATTATTGCTATACGCTTTAGCAGGAACAGAACCAATAAGATAAAAGTTGTTCGCCCACTGTGAATGTGATCCTATGAGGGGAAAGCAAGGAACTTATAACACATTAACTGTCAACTCTTGTCAAAGTACATTGGCAGTTAATATATGAAAGAAAAAACTATCGGAGTGGTTTTTTGTTTGAATTTCAGTTATTGTAGTGGGCACTGGACGATTCACGTAATTTTCGACATAGTGCACATTGACGTTTTTGTATCGTTTTGGGATCCGCTAGAAAGAACTATATAAACCATAGTCGACCATACAGCATTTCAAGTTAACTGGAAGTTTTGTATGTAAAACAGATATCTACAACATACCAATAACACGCAACAGTGAACTAAGTTGCTTCAACAATGGAACTGTTCACTGAAAGTGAATAGTTCTTCGCGGCAGATATCCAATTGTGTAATGTGAACATTTAATGCAGTGCAAGTGGATTGATGCCATGAACAGAAAGAAACGGTTGTGCTGTTGAGGTTTGTGTATTATAAATATTCGGCTGCATAATATAAATTCAACTGCCTACTGGGACTGCGAAGGACAAAGTTAAAGTTTGAACGTCTTGTAGTGATATCGTTTCTTTTCTAATCACTTTTGCAATGTACCTTATAATGCAGAGTATACCATTGATACAACAGTCAAGTTTACTGTATATTTCTCCTACACAGAAACAGTATTTTTTCTGATGTAGCTATGGCTACAGTTATCTCAATCTAGTCTCTTTTTTTCCATATAGCCACATAGTATTCAGAAGATACTTGCTGATGTCCCTTTTAAAAAATGTAATACAGATTTTAGTAGATCACAAGTATTAATTACTTTGTATCATAAGGTATATATGCAGTTTTTCCCATGAAAATAGATAGACCTAACTCATGATGCGCAAAGCAAGCTTCTTAACAGAAGATTAACAGAATACAGCAGTGAAGATTATGAACAAATTATGAAAAAAAGAGATGTTTTGGCTATATAATTTCTCATGATTACCTTGAATGTAATCTAACAGCAAAAATAAGAAGATATTGTAAAAATATGTCCAGTGCTTCTTGTGAATACAGAATTCTAATATGCTATGAAATACATAAGGAAGAGAACGATTTTCTAGCAAACATCAGGAATGAATTACAGAATATAGAAACTGGTTGTTATCAGAAGTATATAGGATATCAATTCAAGGGTTGAAAACGGATCATTCAGTGGCTTTTTCAGTCATTTTATGTCTGTGTATTTATAAAATAGCGTAATTCATGGAATTTTGTATAAACGCAGGGGAAATGTTGTTGATAAAACATTAGCGGATTTTAATAGAGGCCCTGACGGAGAGTTTTAATATAACTTCAAGTGTTACGAACGCAGTACATGGTAAATACATGCCAGAAACTATGAAGAAAGTCACAAAACATAAATGTGCGACCTATAGTACAATATAAGTCTGACACTTCCTTTCAGATTATTCGGTAAGAGATATTAGTGTTTATTTTACATAGAATAGCAATAGGATAATTTCGACAAGTAAATCGGATTATCATGCCTTGGTGTTCTCATATATTACCTTATACTGCGTTTCGTCTGTATTACACTGAAAAACCTATTTTTGTGTAATCATTTGTAGATTTATCACCACTGTAAATAGGATAAGGTTCCGTACTTGTAATAAAATACAACAAAAACTCAACTCTGCCTGCGGACACAGTGTATCTTTTGCTTATTTACACTTTATTTATTAAGTCGCAGATCAGGCTATACCTCGAATTTTGTTACTATATTCATGCGGATGTGTATAAATAAGTATTTATAAATGTAAGTGTAAAAAGATAAAATATATTGCTTCCACTTTTCGTTTGCCTTGTACAAAGTTCATAGTATTGTTTTATCTTTTTATTGCTTGCATTTGTAGATTCTTTTTGTCCAATTCATGTAGTAAAGACTTTGCCAGATTATTGGCACTAGCATCTTTGTTCAGAAAGTCTGATACTAATTCCGATGGGGGTTTGCCACCTCCGTGGGCTAGACATTCTCTTCGGTATCGTTCACCAGACGATCGGTTGAAAGGATCGTCCTCAAAGTATGTTTGCCATATCCACGAAGCAATTGCACGAGAAACTAGATATGAGTAATATTTCGCTCCATATGCGACCAGGTGAGAAAACCGCAGCTGCCATGCCTATGATAATATTATTCTATCATTGTAATGGCAAATTCGTCGTAATACATTTTCTTAATTACTCATAAAACCTTACCGTTTTCTCGACATATGGTAGCCCATAGTATTTCCCATGAATTTCCTTTAGTATTTCGGTAGATGATTGTGTTAATTTATTACTATGGTAAACTTGATCTAACATACTGTAGAATACTTGAGTTTGTAACTCAGATGCACCAAAAACAGACTTTGAAGCTTGCAATTTTCTCAATAATTCTTCAGGTATAGGCTCTTGTGTTTGATAGTGTTTTGCGAATTTGGAAACCACCTAAAAATACAGCAATTTTTGCAAGAGACTCAACATACAACGATAATGAATGGAAATATAGTCGCTCCTACGACACATACTCTTGGATCAGTTGCAAAGTATTCCATGAGTATGCTTGGTACTTCTGCAAAATCAGTACTACATCTAGTACCACAAACATGCTGATATTCTGTCCTTCCTAACATAGAATGCAAAGCGTGACCCATTTCGTGAAACAGATTTTCAACATAACTTGGATTTAGTAAACATGGATTAGACCACTTTGGTTGCGGCAACGATAGCATTAACACTGCAATTGGGTTCTAAAAATACCAACAGAAAAGGATCGATCATTACGAGACGACTTTCTCACAGGGAGTTCGTTTCTACTGCAATACTTACTTGATAGGAACCATCAGAGAGTCGCCTGCTTCCCCGAATACAAAAATGGCAGTCTTGATTAATCTTGCCTTCGCGATTAAAGAAGTCACAGTAAATGTGTCCTAAAACTCCTTCATTTTCATCTATCACAGCTAGTTTTGTAATATTATTGGCCCACACCTCTCCCGGAGCGATCGGTTCGGGTTTTAATTGGACACCGTACAATGCTTGTGTAAGCATGTTTAGACCATCTATGCACGCACCGAGAGAAAAATATGGTGAAAATTCCGCCGTCGATATGTTCAGCCATGTATTTTTCGCTTTGGCGGTAAAATAGTTGACATCCCATGGCATTAAGTCCTACGAATGACAGGCAATTATGCTATTTTCAAGATTGACCATTCTGTGAGAAAAGCAAAAGGGCCAGACTGCAAACCTGTTTTACTAATGATTCAGCATTCCTCATCTTTTGCATTTCATCAAACTCCTCTTTTGCTCTCAATTTTAATTCCTCATTTAAAATATTGAGGAACTCATGCACAACCATCGGGGTTTCCATTGTACTCCCTTTTACGGCTCTGGAATATAACCAGTATTAGTATCGTGCTCAAAGAGCTTGAATTATGATTATTTAAAAATTACCTGTGAGCATATGATGGAAAGCCACATAATTCAGCCAGTTCTTGCCTGGAGTTTAGTAACTCACTCAAGAGATATTCTTGCTCTTCATCGGGATATAGATACAATTTGTATGCCGCTTCACGTGCACCAGGATCAGATGTGTAAGAATAACAACCCTGGACAATTACATGATTATTGTCTACTGGGAAACTGTAAAATATATCAGACCAGACATTAGTTTTATACAACGAATTTTGTTTGTTTATAATTTACTTGTTATCGTATCTCAATTAGAGTGTCAAAAGAGAAACTAATAAAGTAATTTCTTGACTTATTAATGCTTACTGTTTCTTTAAGTTGCTTGGTATAAGTTCACTCCTTATTGCACGTGGATTAGTGGCACCAGCCATGAATTGCTGACCAACCTACACATTGATATCCTCTTTCATACATGCTACAATTCCTTGAGCTGTACATGTTATAATGTCAGTACTTTCCAATTATATTTAGTGATCTATATTTACTTGCAGTATTTTGTTATTCAGTCTGGTGACTTTCTGTCTTTGTGCTTCAGGTAAATGTATGCCGCTCTGCTCAAAATCAAAGAGAAACAATTTTGTCACATGATTGTCTATGGTACTAGTTTCTTCTATATCGCCATTAACTGATACATCACGTAGACTATCATACAGTTCTCTATGCGTGTTTAATCTAAAAGAGAAAGTTATCACAAAATAAACTGTCACAAAGTATGGCTTGTAAATGCCATGCTATGAAGTATAATTTATAATTACTTTTCAACTATATCACTAATAAAAATACATGTGTCCCTTGCAGTGTTTGAGAAATATTTGTCTGGGTGAGCAACCCTTATGAATTCTGCCAAATCAGCAACTTCACATAATGTATTGGAGAGTTCATCAAAAATTTGTATCATTTTACGCTTTCTTTGACTGCTTGTGGCTTCTTCAATGAGTTCTGCAGTTCTTTGGCTAGCCGCATCTTTCCAGACATTGAACCCATCCGGTTGTTTGAGGTCGGGCACTCCAAATAATCCCTGAACATAATTCCATCATTTCATTCCATATAGTTAAGTAGCAGAAGTTATACAACTGATTATTTTACTTTATAACTTACAGTTTCTGTTTTGTTCACATAGTTTGTGTCATTTTCGCTCACAGTTTTATTAAACACTGTGGCAAGACTAGACCATGTATTCAAATACCTATGGCTTTTTATATTCTTGAAAATATATCTTGGAAAGTTATGCATTATCCCTGAGATATATATACTGCCAATTTGTACAGAGAATTGTTTACTTGCAAATCTGAAATATCAGTCAGAAGAATCAGTCACAGGCTTAACATTTGATTAAACGCGCATTAGCTTTGATATGATCCCGGAGAACCTGGAACATTGCCGTAATGTAACCTCAGCGTAACACCGTTATATTTGTTACTTACGAAAAAGTAATGTATCGGCAATGTAACTCTGCAACCAAAAAGCAATATAACTTAGGTACGAAAAAGTAACGTATCGGCAATGTAACTCCGCAACCAAAAAGTAAAAATACTTAGGTACGAAAAAGTAATGTATCGGCAACGTATTCCGCAACCAAAAACTTTTCGATTACGTGTAGCTGAAAGAACGACAAGATGCCTCGGAAACCTATATTGCAACTGTCGAAGTCTCGTATGAACGCGCTTATTCGTCTCGAGATGCAGGACTCTGCACATTGTAGCAACAGTTGCAGTAACACCGACGTTGCAGTGGAAGGTGTGGAATTGTCATCCGCGGAAATAGTCGCCCAACAATCAGCATCTGGAGATGCGTGGCTTATTGTGCGATTCCGATAGTGATAGTGTGACAATGAATGACTCTGACATGGAATGTGCAGTGTTGGATGAAGTGTTGAATTCATATGAGAGCTCAGAAGAGAGTATAATGGAACTGGATGAGCCGGCTCCAGAAAAGAAAGAAGAAAAGGATGTCAGAGAGCAGTTAAGGAAGTGGATCATTGAGGAATCAATCACCCAGAGAGCATCCAATTTGCTCCTACAAATTCTTCGCGAGCATGTACATGAGAAGGAACTGCCGCAGGATGTGCGTACACTGATGAAAACACCAAGAGATACATCGGACAAAGTGCAAATGATCAATGGTGGTTTTTATTCGCACGTGGGTGTTGCTAACGGGCTACGAAGGTCCGTGAAGCAATATTATAGTAAATGTTAATCGCCTATGCGAGCGTATGGATGGTATGTATTTTAAGAATTGTTAGGTACTATTTAAATAATTGTTTGAAACGTTTCTTTTTCATTCTTCCCCTCTTTCTTTTCAGTCATAATCGCGAACCAAGAGCTGATCTTGCGGCAAGAGGCTCGGACCCAGATTCGATTGGACGGAGTGGAGGAGGCCATACGAGGCCTGTCGGCAAACCCTGTCAGTGAACGCCACCCGACAAATGATGACGCAAAATTATTGACGTTAAAAGATGCAGCGGAAGCGACTCGCTTCGAGCAGCTGCTCCAGGAAGAGGAGTTCTTTTCTAACTTTGTATGTATAATCTTTTTCCACCTTTATATACAGTCAATGTGTGATTTATTCATGATTTTTCTCATATCAGACATGTTTCATGATTTTTTCCAGAAAACGAAGATTAAAAAAGTTGGTGGGGACACCGTAGCGGAACACGTCCACCGGTCACTGAAGAGGCTGTATACCAACAGCCTTGCAATGGAATATTCATGGGTCGGCAAGAAGGGGAAGATTGCTATATCGCCCTCCCCAGTGATAAGGGGAATAAGAGGTATGTAAAATATGCAAAAATGATCTTTTATATTTATATGTACCCTGGGCCCAAACGATTCTGTTAGTTTCTCCGCTTTGGTTACATGGCCGTTTTTAACAGAATCGTTTGAACAAGCTGTACAGTGGGTGGAAATTGTATTAGCATATCTAAACTTTGGGTAAAGTTTCGTAAAAAGGACCCATTCCGTTTTAAAAAAGTTTCACGTTCCAACAACATTTATTTCTCTCTAAGAAAGCTTTCATTTTCATAAGACTTTTCTTACAAAAAATACTCGGTGCTTACCTATTTAATTTTCTCAATCCAATGCTTTGATGTACCTTGCCCTTGTTCGCATAGTGTCTATGTATTCTCTTTTCATTCTTCAGCCAGTACCTCTTATATTCCTTCATATTCATACACCTCGCTCTTGGTAGTAAACAATACATTTTCGTCCACTCACATAAATACCATGGCCATTTGACTAGATTCATTTCTGTTGAAATACTCTACCATCCTATTGCGGATTGCTTCTCTGCAAGAAACTTTGGATTCTTGTCATACGTATGCTTTCCCCCTATATTTATTATTTTTTTTCACCTTCACCAAGTCTTGTTTCGCCCCTTTTCCTCGTAATCTCTCCATCCGTTGGTAGCAGGTGTTTCATTACGATGCAACGTTTTTCTTACGGATATTTATTCCCTACTTTGTATTAGCTTATTATTGTTTGGCCAGTTCAAATACTATTTTTGCTCTTTATCATACCGACTGACAGCATATATCTAATTGGGCTACATTCAACTAGCCCAACATTCATAGCATGCATGCTTACATACCCATTTTTCATTTTCTCTCAACCTAGTACCGTGTACTGCACTTCTTTCTAGTGGCGCACTGTATCTATTCCATACATACTTCTACAAACATATTTCACTCTTTTGCCCTCTTTACCCGAAGGCATCCATCCATGTTTAGATTTACAAATCTTAAAATGAAGTTATTTGCATATTTTATAAATTGTGTTTGTACTTTTTTGTTACAGAGGTCATTGTGGACGAGGGGAGCAAAATTGGAGAAAAAGAATTTGAAAATGTTGCTGCCCTATGGTTTCGGTTTGCGAAGCAAAGGTTGGAGCGAGGCAAACCTTAATTTTAGTTTTTTATTTTAGTACTAAATCTTATTATTAGTTCTTATTAGTATTACTGTTATTTTTATTTCTTTTAATGTGTTAGTATTCTTTGTTATATTATATTATATTATTATATTATATATTATATTATTGTATTTATATATTATATTATTGTATTTATATATAACACACTTATTTAATAAAAATAGAAAATTATAACGTTTCCCTGCTTTTTCATGCATTCATAATTATAAATATAAAAATTAATAGTAGGCAAGTAGCAATGGCGTACGGTTTGTATATTTCTGCAATGTAACAAAGTTTCATTACTGAAATATTACAATGTTACGTACTTGCAATGTAACCATGTTCATTACATGTAAGTAACAGTGTTACATTGCTGACTCGCGCGTTGCAACCAATATGCCAACATAACCGTTACATTCGTAAGTTGCCAAAGTTACATAAAGGTTACATTACAGTTATGTGCCAAGGTTCTCTGGGATTATATTGACTGAATTTATAAGTGCAAAATTGTCAGATAGTCAAGAGTCGATACAGCATTTGGGTTGACACTATGTAGATTAAAAATATTTCAATATAAACGTTGCTCGTTCGTAAATTTAAAGGTTAATTGACGACACACTGGTGAATGAGAAATGTTAATACCGAAAGCATTTGGTAAAGTTTCCTTTCGTCCACGTATTCCAAACTCTCTTTCGCAGCAGAAAGTTGTATGATTACAACGAGACAGGCTGCACTCTAATTTATGTAGTTTAGTTTCGCGTGGTTTATTTCCAGGTTTTGAGACTGGAAGATTGAAGTGCGCTCAGAGCACTAACACATAGACAGTCTGACAACTTATATGTATGCGTTCTACTTCTATTTTCGGCTGGAGGATGGCATCAGTGCGATTTGGAGCCAAGAGTTTTGCCCACCGTCGCATCCGCCGCATCAATCGCTATATTTATCATTTTCATTCGACAGTATTCTAGTTATGTGAATAAAATTGCCGGCAGAAACTATGCGAGCCGACTAAAAAGGCCTTTGATGACGGAATATCAGTGAAAGTACATTCGTCTGTCTAAATTTTATTGTTGGCAAACGTCAAGAATACTCTGTTTACAAGTGAGAGGAGAGCAGAATGTATACAATTCCCAAGTGTAAAATGCAATTGTACTGAAACCTTATCAGAAAGCCAATGGTAAATAGCAATTATTTGAGGAGATGGATATCCATTGTGGCAGTCATACGAGGACTGAGTGCAAGTGCTGCAATGGGATTATGTGTGACATCAAATATGAATGGAAGGGGTACAGCCAGTACAACATCCATATCTCTATAAGGCTATGCTTCATTCCTATCACCCACTTATTTCAATCAAAGGCTGATTTCCTTAGAGATAAAAAAGATAATTTTAAAAAACAAGCACTGTTGTCGCACAGTTGATTTGGTTCTTGTGTTGAAAACATTGTGGGATGATGATACTGCAATAGTCCTACACTCCTATTATTCCTACTTTTACTCTATCGACAATAACAAGGTGATGATTTGGTAATATTTTGTTATTATTCTTTCGGATTATTTAAAGAACTCTACAGTTAGTAATATTTGAAACCAATTTGATGTCATACGTGTCTTTATTTATTTATATGTGTTTAATATATCTATGCCTAATTGTTTTATTACCACATTAAAATGGTGCTTTTCCTAATTCCAGTCAGATTCCGTGATAAGTGGGAATCTGTTTGCTGCTGCTAGACAATTAGCAGATAGCGAAATTGAGTTGATAAAAACTATAGAGAATTCAAGAAAGTCTAATCAAAACACCAGTACCATGTCTGCATCTTCAAAGAAAAATATGAGGAAGTCTATGAAAACTTCTCATGTATGTAAGATTATTAGATATTTTAATAACATACTGATGGAAGATTGACCATTTTACTGTTTTTTGCCGGGTAGGTCCGCCCATCTGCTGCCTTGGTAGCTGCCAAAAAGCAAGCGGCACAGATGCACATGCAGCAGGAAAAGAAAATTGGCAGTGCTTGTGTTCGTGATATATACATGAAAGCCTTGGATTCCTATAACCTTCAGCGGAAGGACACTGGACTTGTGTTTAATCGAGCAATGATTGAACATGAATGCCCGTGGGATTCAAATTATCCAGAATGTCCAGCCAGATTAACAAGAGTGTTACAAAGATGCGAAGAACTTGATTTAATTAATAGGTGCAAATCTATCGAGTCACGATTTGCTACAGAAGACGAAGTGCTCATGAAGCATACCCAAAAACAAATTGATGCATTAAAGGCTACAGATGGTTGCTCAGACTTAGAACAGTTAGAATTATTATCATCCAAATATGACGCAATTTATATTCACCCTGTAAGTAATTCTCCAAGTGTACTTAATATCCAGCACTTTAATTAATATTGGCAAATTAATGATTTCATATTTTTTGATTTTTTCCAGTCTACATATAAGTTGTCAATGCTAGCTGTTGGTTCAACAATAAATTTAGTTGAAAGTGTTTGTAAGGGTGATATTCAGAACGGAATGGCTATTATAAGGTAATACTCAATATTATGAATGAAGTGATGTTAAATTAACAATGCTGTATTTTAATGCAGGCCACCGGGACATCATGCAATGAAAGCAGAATACTGCGGATATTGCTTTTTCAATAATGTTGCAATAGCTGCAGAAAAAGCACTGGCAAGCAATTTATGTCAGAAGATTTTAATTGTAGATTGGGACGTACATCATGGACAAGCAACACAACAACTTTTTTATGATGATCCACGGTAAGAATATGATACTATACTAGGTAAATTTGGATTGGATGTTTTCTTTATATATAATGTTTTTACAGAGTAGTTTATTTCTCAATTCATCGATATGAAAATGGCGAATTTTGGCCAAACCTAAGAGAGTCTGACTATCACTTTGTGGGAGATGGTTTAGGAGAAGGTTATAACTTTAATATTCCATTAAACAAAACTGGTATGACAAATGCTGATTACATAGCAATATTCCAACAAGTTTTATTACCAATGGCCTATGAGGTGAGAAAATGCGACTTTATTTATTACAGCTGTTTTAATTGATTCCTGACATGCACAGTAGCAAAATATTATACTTATCACTTAGTACTTAGATAAATTATTTTGTATTACTTTTAAACTTCTGCTAAAATGCAATATTGTAAATTATAGTTTCAACCCGATGTGGTAATAGTGTCAGCTGGTTATGATGCAGCTTTGGGCTGCCCAGAGGTATTTATATGCAGAATTGCTCATTAACACCCATTTCTTTCTTTTTAATCCCAGTTTTGTCCAGACCTTGTTATTGTATCCGCCGGATTTGACTCGGCAATTGGAGATGAGAAGGTTAATGCACCTTATTTATTCCTAACAACTTTAATTTTCCTTTCTTAGATAATGTGACTGTTCTATGAACTCACATTTTTGTTGCAAAACCATTGTACACCTTTGATTATCTTTAACAAAATAAATTTGATTTTAACTTTCATGTGCTAAGGGTGAGATGTTAGTAACACCTCCGTGTTATGCCCATTTGCTGTCCTCATTGATGGGTCTATCACGTGGAAAAGTTGCTGTAATCCTTGAGGTAATAAAAACTGTTTGCAACGCATCAAGATTTCACATGTATAAATGTGCAAAGCAAATAACAATGTGTATATTTATGTTTTATGTAGGGTGGATACTGTTTAAAATCATTAGCTGAAAGTGCAGCATTGACATTACGTACATTGTTAGGTGATCCCTGTCCTAAACTAGATACACTAGACCCACCATCTCTAAGGTAAGTTTTGGGTAAATAATGTGGGAATCACTTTTATAATTTCATGTATATGTGCCTTCTTGTTATAGTATACGTGAGACAATCTTAAATGTTATCTATGCTCACAAACCTTATTGGAAATGCTATCAGTATCAAGATTCATACACTATTAATAGTACAACAAATAATAAGGAAGACAAAAATACCCGTCATTTGCCTGTAGTCATATTCAAGTAAGAAAATAATTCCTATGTATACTACTAGATATATTCACATAGTTTTGCTTGATCTTTCATTTATGTATCTCACATTTTAGGGGAAGTGATACAAAACCGATTGTTTACGAAACTCGGAATTGTTATCCTATTCAAAGTAAGGATACTTTAGAAAGAATAGAGAAGGAGCTAAATACAATAATACAATGTATGTGCACTTACGCGTTCTATGTATAATTGTTATTATTCATCAAGGTTTTAATGGACTAAAATGTTTTTGTAGCTACTAAATTAGCAAAGTCTTCAAATAAGGTATGCATCGTATATGATGACAAGATGTTAAAACACTGTCATATGACTGACAGCAGTCATCCAGAAAAGCCAGGCCGAATCACGACAATTTATGAGAAATTTGAAGAGCATGGTTTGTTGAACCGCTGTCTTCAGAAACAGGTATCTGAATCTATTCAAACTTACGCGATATGGTTCGCATAAAATAGGTTAATCAAAATGATGCTTAACAGGGAAGGAGCGCAACAGAGGAGGAATTATTCTTGATTCATTCTAAAGAGTACGTCAACAGCATTAAGGGATTCCAAAAGTTGAAAGCAAGAGACTTGTTGAAGCAAGCGACGACGTTTAATTCTGTATACCTACACCCCGACACTTGGACAAGTGCATGTACAAGTGTTGGATCATTATTACAAGTTGTCGATACTGTTTTAAGTGGCGAAGCTCAGTCTGGGGTAGCAATCGTTAGACCTCCAGGTCATCATGCAGAGGAGGACGCTGCGTGTGGATTTTGCATTTTTAACAACGTTGCGGTAGCAGCAAAATATGCTGTTGAATTCCATCACGTTAAAAGGTATTAAATGTGTGATGTATTCAATATTATAAATATAGTAATTCCAATCATTACACAGTAATTTCTTTGTTCGTTTGACCAGAGTACTGATAGTAGACTGGGATGTGCATCATGGAAATGGAACACAGTCTAGTTTTGAAAATTCATCGAACGTTCTTTACATCTCTGTCCATCGGTATGACAATGGAAGTTTCTTTCCCAATTCCAAAGAAGCTAATTATACTAGTGTAGGTTCTGGTGCCGGCGAAGGATTTAATGTGAACATACCTTGGAATAAAGTGGGTTTTCAAAAGCACGTATAATTGAAGATATGATTAAGAATAGTTATTACATTAATCGGTTTGGTTTGACTTATAGAAAGGGATGGGAGATGCTGAGTATATTGCAGCTTTTCAACAAGTTGTGATGCCGATTGCATATCAGTACAATCCGGACTTAGTTTTAGTTTCGGCTGGATTCGATGCGTGCATTGGTGACCCTCTGGGTGGTAAGTGTGCAATTTAAACTTTCACTATTAATTCAACAAGAAAGTTATCAGCCCTTGAAAATTCGCAAACTGATTTTTATTTAAAGGATGCTCAGTCACTCCAGAAATGTATGGCCACTTAACACACTGGCTCACATCGTTGGCCAATGGTAAAATAATCCTTAGTCTGGAAGGAGGCTACAATGTGAATTCGATTTCTCATGCTATGGCACTTTGCACAAAGGCTTTACTAGGAGATCCACTACCAATTTTAGAACCTGGTCAAATACCATGTCCTAGTGCAGTTAATAGTATAAATAATGTTCTAAAAACGCACAAGCAATACTGGGCAAACATAATATTTAACATTGCGTTGCCAAAGGAAAGGGTACTTCCTAAGGCTAAAGTACCTCACATAAAGTGCAGCGAAACTCTGAAAGAAGTTGAAAGTCTTGCGAGTGATTTGGAATCTAAGATTGCTCTGGAAGAAATTGAAAGCGAAAAGATGGAACAGAATTTGTCCAGCAATAAAAATCGCTTGAATTTAGTAGTAGGTGAAGAAATCTCGAAACTACAAAATGATGTGAAAAATATACAGATAAAGAACTCATCTGTAATTGATACTATGACAACAGATGGAAACAAAGGTCAATTCAGTTTAATTGATGTTAAATTCAAACATTCATTTATTTTGACCGGCTAACTTTAAATTAAACTTCTTTAAAATAGTCGGCATCAAAAAATGTGGAGATAATAATGATAACCAGTCACAGAGTGGTTCAGGATCAATGAAAGGAAGTAGTGATAATTCTGCCGGAGCAAGTTGTAGCACGGAAAGAACTGAAGCATCGCATGCAGCGAAATTATCAGATTATCTCGCCGATAACATACAGGTATTATTAAATTTCTAAACGCTTCGTCATGCCGCTCGTCCATTATAAATTTTTTTCATATTCTCTACACACGGTGTTGTAGGCCTTAATAGCCGGTGAAATGTTTGCCGTCGTACCTTTGAGTGACTGTCCGCACTTAGATTCAGTGGAAAAAGTACCTGACACAGGTATAGATGTACATCTTCCCTGTGTGGATTGTGACAGTAAAGAGGAAAATTGGATTTGTTTGTCTTGCTACACAGCGCACTGCGCGCGTAGCATAAATAAGCATGGATTACTGCATGCACAGAAAATGAAACATCCATTAAGTCTCAGTTTCAGTGACTTGTCTGTCTGGTGTTGTGGATGTGATGCATATATTGATAATCCTGTAAGTATTTAAATAATTGATTTTCTTGCAAGAGGAAAACAAGCTAACGTTGGGTTCATACAATTTCAGAGATTATATGCCGCGCGAAATGCTGCTCATCAAAGCAAATTTAATGAAGAATTACCATGGACTTATGACGCTATCCATTTAGGACGTCTTCCTTCGTAATTTCGCCTTCCACATTAACTTTCATACATGATCTATTTGAAAAATTAGATGTGCAATACAAAACTAAGAGTATCTCCTAATTCTATGTTTTATTGATTATTTTCTTCGGAAAGAGTGATTCCGTAACATAGAAGCTTGACTAAATCAGATACCGAATTATATATTTTTGTAAGCGTATACGCAACATCATTGTTGTGTTCGTGGTAAACATATATTGAATTAAATATTACTATACCACAATATGCTATATTAATCATGATTTTATCTGCTCTTTAACAGCAGAGCTAACAAATAGTTATATTGATAATGATCGTACGTCTCCTCCTCAAGCGCATTAAATTTCTGGATTAGCACATTTATTGTATTTGCGGAATGTGCAATAAGATTAGAATTTAATTTAAATTAGCATAATTTGAATAGAAATTATGCAAGCATGGCAATGTGTCATAGGATGAATTATAGTATTTTCATTGGACTATTCTTCAAATTTAATGTACCAATACAGTTTTTTAGAATAATATGAATCAAAGCGTAGTGGGATAACGTGTCTTATTCTGATGCTTAACATATAATTCTTCTATATCTCTTTGGCTTACATCTGTTCAGACTTACGAAAATACTTTAATAAAGTTATTTTTATTAAGACTCACTATATTTATTTTATCTGTTTATTAATACTTTATCCGTACAAGCAGCAATTGAAATTTGTGTAAAAATCCTGGTATGATACTCGGAATTTTCATAAGATGTTCTGTCGAAACAGACATTAGACTTAGTGGACTTGAGAAATGATGTACGAATTCTGGAACTGGCAATTTTTCTGTGGATATGTGCGGATGAAATTTATTAACGACACGATAATTTAACAGATTTGTACTGTTCTGAAACGAACAATTCGTTAAGTCCACTAGATCCGTTGCAGGAAGTGCATAATACAATCTATAAGGAATGCGTTTTGCGGTATATTGTTCCTCGCACTCGTTGAGTTTTTTGACAATAGCATCACACACATCATTTATGTTTCTCGATCCTTGCTCGTACAAGTGGAAATCTTTAGTAAGTTTATATTTATAATTGCCGCTACTTACGTATGACTTTTTGGTATTTCTCAAATGTAACAGCCCTGTTGGTAATGAATACGTGTGAGATGTGAATAAATGTATATGTGTCAACTCTGGCTTTGCCTTTAACTCGGATGCTAAATGTGAAGTCAGGGGTAAAACACCTCCTTGATGAGCAAACCCATAAAAGAAGGTCAACAGGATATTAGAAATAAACCAAATGACTTGTAGTTTCCTAATTCCTTTCTTTGGACGGGTGTAGTTTGGTTGTGTGTAATTCTTAATAATACAGGCAACTGTGTCAACACCAGGTACCTGGTAAATATCTGGAGAGTATAAAAAGACTAGAGGCAATACAGTGGGTATTATGAAACGTGGTTCTTGATGAGGAAAAATTGATAACAACAGTATGGGGAGAATGAAAGATGCTGTCATTAGTCCTACAATGCTTTGCAAACGCGGTAAATCCAACCATCGGCCTTTTAAACCACTGCAAATAATAAATCATACTTATTATATTTATATGATTAAATAATTTATGGTAAAAATCGCTTTTTACCGTATTTGAATTTGGAGGACAAGACAAGTTTTATAGTTACCTAAATAACATTTTTCCAACTGCAAAGATTCCAAGAATTCCCAGTACATTATATAAAAGTGGTATATTTACAAGAAAGTGTAAGCAATGGGGATGCAACCCGTGTTTCTCCAAGTTTTTACTATTCACATTGTACTTTAAAAAATTAAGTGGAGTAACTACAAAATTATTCATACCAATTTCTAAATTACCAATCTCAGCCATCGTTAGATAACCATAGTAAAAACTATCAACTATTACAAAAAGTAAAGCAGTTGGTAGACCATACAGGGCAAGGCTGAATATACGTATATGAAAGTCCCCAAAACCTACACTTCTTGATCCCAGGCCTCTTTGAAGCCAAAAAAAAATTGGAGCAAGGGCGAAGGCTGCAAATGTCGGCCTATTAAACAGGCCTACTACTGCAATAGTCGCAATTTTGAAGCAGTGATTTAGCGAGTGTTGTGGTAATAAGGCTTTTAGCTTGTAGTATTTTACACGCTCCACCCCGTTCCTTGCCCCATCGTACTTTTCAGAAAGATAGTCACTTTGAACAACTACCTGAAACCAACAATTGGCTTGTCCAACAACAGCTTTTTAACAATGGGCGAACCAAAGAATTAGAATGTACCTTTTCAGAATATGCCATACACTGCGATGTGTAATACAATAGTAATGATAGTAGCAGCAGCTCAATGGTATTGGAGAATGTACGTGTTGCATAAACAAGCACGACATACGAGCTCGCATAAGTTACCAGTCGTACTTTGTAGTTTTGTCCAAACAAGCAGCATATCTTGTAGAGACAATAGTCAGAGACCAATGAGAAGCAGCACATTAGAAAACGTGGAAATACAACGAGAAAGTAAGGACTTCTCAATGGCACGCCAAAGTAGTAGGACGTGTACGGCAAAAGTTTCTTTAAGATAAAGTAAGGCACGCCGACTGTGATTTGAGGTATCAGAGCAGTCCTCACAGGAAATGTGGTATTGAATTCCCATGGCTTATATACATCTATGTCAAACTGATCTCCTATAAAAGAGCAGAAACTTTCTTTGATGACAACCGACAATAGAGTTTCGCGGTGACAGATCTAACACGACTCTTCGTAACTCACCAGATATAACTTCGATAGATTGAAAATACTCGTCGGGGTGGATATACCCCGTCTGTGGAACAAGTGTCAAAATGAATCTGAGTGTCACAAGTATCCAATAAAATCCAATTTTCCTTCGAACTGGCAAGGTGGGTCTGTACTCGTCGATGGATCGACGGTATTCGTTTTTGCATTGCATTGCGGACTACTAAAAAGAGAACTAGCAGTCCTTTCGAATACTTAAGGTCCAGTAGCGTCTTAGGTTAACATGTCGTTGTTACACTCCCGGTATTTCTGTAGCCGGCTCCACTGAAATCCTGGCAATTCGTGAGACTCGTCGTCGCTGACCACAAATGCGAAAGTGGCATTCAGAATCAGTACTCATAACTAATGTGTTCGCATGACACCCCGCAAGCATGTATTAAAAGTGGCAATTGCACTGCTTTAATTCACTGTCGACTGCTGTCGACGCACACGCGCAACCACTCGACAATCGGCTGCGCTTTCATCGCTCCGGTTGCGTTGTAGCTGCAGGCCTTTTGATCAGTTCTGAGTGCTACAATCTTAGATAGGATGCAGCGTAGACAGTTCGTTCTAAACACTGTGTTCAAAAGGCAACGAAATTGTTCTAAACATAGAAAACAAACAAAAATTTAGAGTATCTAGAACTTTTTTCTCTTATTGTTTGAGTGTTGCAATGTGAAATATGTTAAAAAGGATTATTTTGTACGTATACTTTCCTTATTATAATAATTCCTTGGTATTAGTTTATTATTCAGACTAAATAATTAAATTCTGCATTATTTTGCGCCTTACATGCGCGGTCATGATGGACTGGAGCAGGCGGGAAGTATTAGAAGTGCGGAACTGCGCATAGTGTGTTACCATTCTCTCATCACTTCTGTGCGATTTGGGATTAAGATATATTGTTCGTTTGACTGATGCGAATTGTGGTAATTTTCGTATTGTATGTATTTGTACAATATCCGTTTATACATCTCATGGGGGAAGTAGTCGGGAACAAGGACGGGTTATACACAAATCCACATATATATCCTCGTGATGAGGAAGGGGCGACAGACTCAACGAACTTTTGTGTGTGTGGTGTGCATAAGTGCGCCCGCGTTCAAGCTACAAAATATATTATACGACAGTCGTCCCCGAATTTCATTGTTATACACGCTAAATCGTTTTGCCACACTCTCGCCCGCCGATTTCTCGTAACTTTCTTATCGTTTAATTTATAAGTTTCCCCCTTCCTTTGACTTGTTCGCGCTCCTTCAGCACGTCGGAGCTCATTCGTCCAATCGAGTGAGATTCCGTTGCAATTGTGTTTGTAGACGTTTAAAGTGTAAAGTTCTCGGCAAAACAGTGTCCCGCGCGTAATTTTAGTCGTGCGACCAAGGACTTACTGGAGGCATGCAGTTGAAATTGAATAAAATTGGTTGGAAACTCTAAATTCAAGTAGACCAATTCGCCTTTTAGGGTGAGAGTGCGGCGGCGCAGTTAACACGTTAAGAATTCCTGGCGAAAGGTAGTTATCGGCGCAGAAAGTCGCGATAGAAGTACGTCTATGGGTTTATGAGCCATCGAGTTATCGAAGGGCCTCGACGACATTTCTCTCGCTCGCTTCTTTCGTGTACTCGCCATTCCCACAGCTGGGTTTAACATTGATAAAATTACCGACGCGCAACTGGATATAATATGGCAGAGAATAGTCCTAGAACTCCTGTCCTGAACAGTACATCTTTCTCATAAACCTCTCTGATAAACTCTGAATCCCTAGCGTATCACTTTGGCCACATCTCGTAGAAAATTAATTCCTCTCTCATATATTGTTATGTATATCCCGTAGCCTCGCTCTCTGCCGACAGGCTTACTTTATCTCAGGTAATCCGGCTCGATTGTTTTAGAATTATATGGAACCCCTCTCGTTTATTCGGCGCATTCCCTTCAACCTTTTCACTATTATACGCACTCGTAGTAAAAGGATGGTCATCGCAATATATTCTTGCATCCTCGATTGCCCTTCGCTCATAGACAGCATACATTTTTCAAAGTTTCTATCAGCCCAAATTATCACTTTTAGGTTATTAATTATCAATATGGGAATGCGAGAAAACCAATATAGTAAGATAACGTTCGAGTTAGATTTTAGTTGGCGAAGTTGAAGTAATGGTAGTCGAAGGACATTGAAGGATGAGTCGGTGTCGTGTGATCTACGATGACCGGAAACTATAAAGCACTTTACAAGCATAAGTTATCATACCGATAGAGCGTTCCTTGTTCTTCGGTGATGATTAGAATAGAAAAGAGCGTATTCGTGATGTTGTAGAAAAGTTAAACTTTCACGAGGCTTCTGTGCGCGAAGGCTTATGAAACTGGAAGGCCCAACATCTTACAATTGGACTTCCACTTCTTATCACGCTATTGCACACACAGTTATATTTACGACGAGTAGTTCAAGGGGTCATTTAATCGTTGAGATCGCTCTATTCCAAAGACCTTCTACGCATATCCAATGCACATAGACTACCGCCGGAGGGTGAACAAAAGTCGCCGTGATCTTGCGCAACTAACTATATACTCCGATATATATAATTATGTGTTTAATTCGGCTGTACTTTGTCTACCGCACGTATCGTGATTCTAATTCACATGCGTGTGCGACAATCAACACCCAAACACGTAGAGACATCACACGAAATTGTTTGCCTTATAATGATACACCATTTAGATTTATGCTTAAGTTTAACTCTGGTACCTTTCCCAGCACTCATCGACCGCCCTCGCTGCGAACCTTGCGGCTTACGAGTCTTAACACTCTTAACATCCCTAAACGGCTGACGGAATCGAATATCGAGTTCTAAATAGAATCTGACATTTTTAAGGTATGTCGGAACAATGCGAGTTGTCCAAAAACAAGTCATTTAAATGGTAAAAGAATTTATGCAGTTTTCGACAAGCACATATTTGTGCCGTAATATTTCGAAAAAGCGGAAGTTGGTTTCCTCAAACTGAATGGTAAGAAAGATTGTTGAACAATGTTTTACTTTCAGATTGATTCGAGTGTCATTATCACAGAGTGTCGTATTGTTCGGACATATCTTAACAAACTGGTAAATGGAAGTAGCACCGTCGAAACACTTTCTATACACGACATTTCGCGTAATCGCGCCAGCGATTCCTTGCCTGAGGACAATGAAGGTTGCGGTGATTAGTGTTACAGCGACAGCAGTTTTAGAAAATATGTCATTAGTATCTGTGCGTGAACGCAATGACGAGATATTTATGATGCGCGCAGACAGAGTCGCCTCGAGTGTCTACTGGCTATGCAAGTAGTTGAAAGGCAATTTGAAGGAGAGGGCGATTTCGCTCGCACAGAAAGATTTCGAGCAAAGTGCCGTCTATTTTCAAGATAGAAACGCAGTAGTAGTTATTGTACTAGTATAGTGACTCGCAAGAGTCAGGCCGCGACATTTCTCTACGATTTTCATACAGCAACACAGAAACTGGATGACAATCTGTCGAATAAATGTATCTTTCCTCATTCCCGTAACCCTAGGCTCGCTTTCCAAGAGGTTTCGTTGAAAAACTAAATTACCCGCACTGCCGGAAGCCTATTGGAAATGCTTGGGAATGCGAAGCGTTGTACACTTTCAGGCGGGTATCCTATTTTACGGTACATAAATCTCTCTCTGCTAATAATCATCCATGACATTTCTCTCGGATGCTGGACGATTATTGTCACCGGTATTGCGTCCCGAAGACAGCCGTCCATGCTATCTTCCACCTATTTCAACCATAACTTTAAGCCACTTGCGTCCCTCGCCACAGCGATGCGCTTCATCAGGGCAAGCCCAATGTGCCGCTTTTGTACCATGAAATCACAAGCAGAATGAATTCTGAAGTCAGTACGTGCCTGACAGACTTTATGCGAATGCTGCGGTTATCATTGCTCTAGTAATTGAGTAACAGAAACTTGAGCGAGATATAAGAGAGTGCTTTTGTCGCGCCGCACAATCGTGTTACAACTCTGCTGAGAAATTAGTCGGGAATAGTTCAGCCGCGTGCAAATCATTCGATGAATCACCGATCTCACTTCCTTCGCTTCGAGCGGCCGCAGTCTTCTGCAGCTCGCTCTTTAAGCAGGTTTACGGACTACACGTATATGCATATCACTACACACATTGACGAGGATCAAGCACTTGTTGAAAATAATTCTCTGCATTCGTTTGCCGATCCGTTTTCCCTCTCGCTTAGGTTTAGGCCGTAATTGAGCAGTACCTGTACAACTTACGCAAAGATCATTAGGCCGCCGCGCGACAAAGCGGCGGTGTCCTCCTCCGTTAGTATATCGCTCGCAATCGTCGCCAGGATCCTGGCAAGTTTTGTGTGCTGATGTTTGATCCGCGTGAACGTGGCAATACTCCTCTCGAACGAGATTGTCTTTGGACAGCTATTATTAAACATTAGAACGAGTACATATAACATGGATATGTACGGGAAGAGGCTGTTACTACGATTAATCTTTATAGTGGAGACTGGCCGCCACTACGGTTCTTCGAACGGCAAGCCGCACTGCGAGAAAAGTCCGAATTACACGTAATACTCGCAATGACCTTTCCTCGCAGATCATCGGCTTCTTTATCGAAATCGTACCGATGATTCTCTTTCGAAACCTACCTACAACCTTTACCTAGTAGAGCTAGAGAGCTCGTAGCGCGCACAATTCGATTAGATTTCCCGATTGTCAAAATTCCATGCGACGCACGCCTATGTATAACTTTCTATATATTTACAGTCACATGTGTATTTCTATTTGTACACATGTACGTATCATTTTGGTTTCATCGTCGGATTCTAGAGAAACAGGCGTAGGTGAACGATGCAGTAGTCACCGAGTCAGAGAGGCTGAATTCACGATTCTAGTCGAGAGCCGACGCACCACGCTCCAGTTTCTTTCAGACCTGCGATCTGTTACGAGATGTGCTCACATAGATTTCAGTACGAGAGTGCATGGCTCCGGGCATGATTCTTTCACCGATGAGCTCGGCCGTATTAGCAGTAGCAGTCGCAACAGCAGCGGGAATCAGCGACGGGAGATCTCGATATGCTATCAACCCGAGGTGATTAGTAATCGGTAAAATAGTAGTACAACGGTAGTTAAGTAGGTCACTTCGAAGTCTAGTAGAAAATGTGCCTACAGTGCGCTAAGCTACTTACACTGGGACATACTTATCCCGCCTACTATTTTAGAGATGATTGCATTCGTTTGAGAGGATTGTCCATGCGATTAACATCGCTCGAGGAGACTCCCGTAAGAAAGTGAGTGAGAGAGAGAGGGAAAGAGAGAGGAAGAGAGATTTTGCACTGAGTACGAATGCGTACTACTGATTTTGTTCACTCGTTCAGCGCCTCCCACCGAGAGCCCCCCCGTGCTTAGTATACCCTTAAAGAAAGATTAGGATATGTTTATAGGCCGAAATGATTGATTATCCACTTGTCAAATGTTCCCTCCCTAAGACTTTCCGCTAGATTTCGGGGGGAGTTTCTCATCAGCGGTACACGCTCCTCCCGAGAAGAGATCTCCGTCGTTCTCGATTATACTTAATAATTGTCTCGCGAGGCCGTAAGTTCGTGGTATGCCACTCTTATCGTACGTACAAGTTGCGATTTAATTTACACACATGCTTCTTTCACTTTACTGTAGTTAAGTCGATTTCGTATTCAATACTTGATATATCGTTCGCGTTTCTAACGTAGTTCCTTCATATAATTAGAACACCGCGCTCTTGTTAGTACGGCTCGAAGCATTTGACAAACGATGACATTGAGAACAATGGTAGTTGGATTAATAAATGTGAATTTGATCCTCTTCTTGCTTGGTGTTCTATTACCTCTGATTCTGATTCTTCATGCCAGCCTTTTCAATAGAATCAATGCTCTGCTCCAATATACATTCTCGACCACCCATGCATTCGGAGATTCTTTATCTTCCAATCAATATTATTATTATTATTATCGTTTTACGAGCTATGAATAACGTAGAATTACTATCGACCGTTCCGATTATCCTTGTAAAACTATCACGTCGCGATCGCTACTGTTCTCTGCTCTGCATTTCATTGCCGTCTGATTCGACTGCCTCACCGCCTAGTCGATAGTTCTCCTGTTAATTAAGTTTTATTCCCACGTGTGCTTATAGCGAGTTGTCGGTCTCTAACGCGGGCGGGGCAAGCGCAAAATATCCGGACGTCCGGTTTCTAATTTAAAGACCATCCTTTCGCTGTGGACCCGAATAGACAAGTTTGAACATTGCCAACATCGAGTAGTACAATTTCTGCAGCGAAAGAGTGGAACTTTATCAGGTTTATACATACAGTTAAGCCTCGTGGGGTTCAGTGGAGCGTCATTGAAGCTAGATTGTCAATGTTGTCCATTATTATTCATCGCTTTACAGTGCCATCAGTGGATCCCGATAAAACGCTAGTTCCTCTCTTCCTCGCACGATGAACTGCTTCAAAGGGCGGCAGTGAACCCCACGGCCAGAAAAGACTCGGATATTTGATTCGCGAGTTTCTCAAAAGAGTTAGTTCTCTGTCAGTCTACGAGCTACAAAAAGTGCGTGATTCCTAAACACCGAGATCCTAGTTACCATTCAAATAGTCTGTAATGCTTTTGCATCTAGCCTGGCGTCGCTTACCGATTGCCCTTTACTAATGGCTCGACCAGCGAGCCGTCTAACGATTGTCTGCCGTTAAATAGTCGAGGCATCGGTCCAGATATCTCATTGAATAATTAATTTTATTCTTTACATACACCTGAAGGTATTTTGTGTCAGAACTAATGCAAACTGGCACTCCAAGTCGTACCTTGCAACTCGAAATACATTTTATATACGAAAAATGAGAATCGTCCGCTGGATCGAGCTTACGTGCAGTTAGGCGGACAGTATAATCAATTTACGGTGTGAGATATCTGCACGACACGGAACTATTTAACGATTATTTCATCGATGATACAGATGGTTCATCGATGCTGTGCTAATCGGCAAGTACGCTGCGAGACCCGATCGAATCTCCAAACTGGATCAACCAGTACACCTGATGTCGATCGTCTCTCATCGATCACGCTCGATACTTATCGGGAAAAATGGACCCTTATCGTCTCTGTTGGACGTGGCTTCTTCGTACTCCCTCTGCGTCATCTTATAATTCGTGGAAAAAATAGTTTCTCTTAGCCCGTGCCCTCGTAACATTCTCCCTTTCTTTCAGCGTCCTGTTACCTTCGAGTAGCCTTTGACAAGTACGTTCATGTTGATGGTAAATCCAAACAACATTGGTCTCTGCTATTTGCTTAGTTAAGTGCACTATTCAAGATTGTTTGTATCATATCTATGATTTTCTAAGCCAGAGACCTATTGCAATTCTGTTATTGATCTGGTTTATCAGGAAACCAATGCTGCGCCCTGAGCCGATCAAAAACTTGTGCTTCCCATCGTCTCCGTGATTTGTTTATCGCAACGATCCCTTTTCATTCGACGCTTTTCCGATACAATAAGTATTGCTGTGAAATCACAATGGAACACAAACGAAAGGCAAAACTCTCACGGGGCATAAAATGCTCTGCCGTGTCAATTGGTCCAAGACCACGAAGAAGAGTTTTGCAGTTTAGTACTCGAAGTACTCAAATGAAAGTGTAAGTTCGTATTGCTGTTTAATCATCCTTGGTCTTCTACTACGTGTACGAACAAAAAAGTTCAAAGCCTCCTTGTAACGATCATAATAAATATGATTGTGTTAAATCATAGCAAAGGTTGAAATCCACGATTCAATAAAAGTATAAAGTGGTACAGTCGAAATAAAAATAGCCGTGGGAAAAGGGCGATACGGTAAAGCAATCACGTAACCAAAAGCTTGAAATCGTTTTCAAGGTAAAAACGTAAGAACGGAGCGAGTGGAGGCGAACAATGAGGAACAGCCACCGATTCCATCAAGAGATGATCTTGACGCCGGATTCGCCCTCGTCCTTGAGCAGAAGGCTCAGTCGGAGGTCGAGTTCGCCGGCTTCTAGGGCCCATTTTTCCCGGAGCCATCATGGTGAGTCCGCCGTCTGCGTGCCGAGGGTATGGATCGGAAAGAGCGGGTACCAATCGACGGTAAGTCGTGTCAATGGTAACTGCTCGAGGTCAACCTCGGCACCGCCCAAGCCCTGATTACTCTCGAAGCCTTGTTTCTTCTGCCACAGCATCACCAACAGATTCCTCCCGAGTGCGTCGCAGCTGCTGTACTTGATGGTCTGGCGATATTGCGGGTTCCTCGAGTGACGAATCACTCGGGTTTTTCGCTTCTGCAGCCACCGGTCGCCGTCCCGTAGATAACTCTTTACATAGGTATCTGAATAATAAATACATCATTTGACTTGGGCTATTGCGTATTTTACATAATATCAATAATTCGTAAACAATGCTGGCATGGTTAAATGATGGTTTGCAAATTAATTAAAAATAATTGTCCGGTTGAATATAATTCTAAAAGGAATATTATGAATTACCTGGTTCATCTTTCTCATTAGGGCAAATATCCCGGGCACAAATAACTTCGACTTCGAGGGTACCCTTGCTCAGGCAAAATCCAAGCTTCACCTCACCGCTAGGTACTGGGGAACAAGACATTAAATCTTAATGATTAAATAACCATCCAAGAAGCGTCTATCGAAGCAAATCTGTTTACCGGCTCCCATCTTGACTCCCTTCGGTGACACCTGACCTCGACCTAATTTCACGTCCACGCCATTTTCGTCTCTCGTAGGTTGACTGGAGAGAAAATCGGGCTTTCGGTTAAAATAGCCGGGCGAGAGCACCTTTCGCAACTCGTAAAAACAAACTCGAGCACTTGATTCACGTGCGAATGTCTTTTTCATTTAACTTTACCTCCACTTATCTTCCTCGTCCGATTCACTGTTACGATCCTGAAACTTTTCCGGAATGTCCATGACACTCTCCTTGCGCTCACCCCGCCCTGCGAGTAAGAGAAACTACTTTACACCGCCGCCCCATCAATTTCCTCGCACAACAGCAGCCTGCAGAATCTCTCTCCTCCCAGTGGCAATAATCTCCTGCGAATCTTCCCTCGAACTGGTAGCGAGGAGAATGGCGAGTTAGTTTGAAATTGCCGCTGCTCGAAGCCCGGCTAGGAGTTAAGCAGGCTGCCGGTGCGTTGCAGTCGCCGGGATCGGTTCACCATCAACGATAGTTCATAACCATGTAATGTACAGAACTACGAACGAACTCGAACTCTCTACCTACTGCTGCTTAAGTTCTCATAATCTCGAAGGCAGCTTTACGATCAGGTCTACATCAAGGAAAGCTTTCAACGCTCGACAACACTCTTCCTTACGATTGCAAAGCGTCTCTCGATCTTTCAACACTATCAATATACTGGCGGGCACACAAAGCTTATCGCGCACTTATTAAAGATCCGTTTCTAGATCTCCTGGCGGAGCGAGCTCCCTGGAATATCGTCGCCAATACGTCCGGGCCGAGCGAGTCTTCCATTTCCTCGGGCTTCCTACGCGAACGATCGCCGCCGCCGCCGCCGGCGGAAGCTACTCTCCTTCGGCCCAGTTTTCCCAAACGATCGGCCGCTCCTCCAGGAACGATTCGTCACGACTTCTTCGCCAGCCGGCGTTTGATCGCACGGTTTCCGCGTCCCAATCAGCCGACTTCGCGATATACACTAGTGGCGAAGAGCACTCTGCTTCGAGCGGAAGTTGTACATACCCTCTAGAAACGTACTTTATCTTCGAAAGATGCAGATATACAGAGGAAGTGCAACTATAGCCAACGGGCTCGTCTCTCTATTGAAAGTCAGCCTCATTTTTTGAACTCAGGCCGATAGGAGAGTCCATCATGCGCAGGAGAATAAAACCCTTTTGATAGATCTCGAGACGAGCTCGTCGGTGCGATAAAGAAGAGAAGTACAGGAAATAAGAGATGAGCCAGCGCGAACGAATCCATCCTACTCTAATGCATAGATAGACAGATAAAGAGAGAGAGAATGAGAGTAAAAAAAGGAAAGAGAGCGATATCTACAACGAGAAAGCCTACTTACGCATTTTATCAGCTACTTGTTACGATACTTTATGACCTAGGTATTCAATATCTACTACTCCAAGCTACGGCTAGTTCGTCTACGATCTAGTATTACGTACGCAATTACGAGGCTCAGCTTTCTGATATACTAGATGTATAATATATATCGAATCTAGTGGGTTCAGCTCGGTGCTTAGAGGGATTACGTGACAGGATATGTGGTATGCACGGATCAAACATCGACGTCATCTACTTTTCTAATTTGCTCTACGTGTGCTACATGAGACCAGCGATATTAACGACGACCATACACACACACACCAACACACACACACGCGCGCGAGCCCAGAGAATTTCAATTTACATCCGTGGAATTCGGCCGGCAATAAATCGCTGGATTTTTGCCGGCGACCGGTGGGAAGAATTTTTTTGTTGCCGTCGGCAGAGTTTATTTTGCCGCCGCGCCTCGCCGATTAATATCGCTGCATCATTTATCACCGTTATCGTCGACGAATTTCAAGAACTGCGAGTATGGGTTTCGGCAATAAAGCCGGCCCGATAAATGAAACATGCGGCAGAAATCGCACGCCTATCGCTTTACGAGCGCTTGTTAAGCACCAGTGGTTCCCGCGCGTTGCAGCAGCTGGTGGCCAAGGATTCAAGTTACGGGAGACCGAGAGCATCGATACTTAAGTTCCCAAAGTGCATTCGACGATATCTGATAGCTTGGGGCGTCTTACCTAGGATCACGTTTGCAGATAGCAACACTGGTAGCGTGTCGATAGCGCTTAAATACCATCTACGATCAATGAAGTAGCGAGCAAAAACACTCCAAACTCGAAAGCAGTACCCGCGCCAATATATAAACTTATCAATGCCAAGGCAGAAGAGTCAACAGGGATTGAGTCGGGTGGTAGAACAATCTCATAAGCACGAGAGAAGGGTCGTAACTTAAACGTCAACTGAAATAGGATCAGTACCGGTAAAAACACATCGTAAAGCGAGCCCGGCTACTTTTCAAACACGCAGCATAGAGAGCGAGTTAACACAGTTGCGGAGATCAAGATCTTAACGCTAGTTGCAATTTCGACGTGGAGAGGAAAGTGGCTGAAATTTATTTCAATTTGTCAGCTCTGCGCGCTAGGGAGTCGTCTGGCGGCCGGAGATTAAGTATCCCAGTAGTGCAAGTACAGCGTATGGTCAGACGCACCGAGCGCCAGCCGCCAGCCGCCGAGGCGTAACTCGCGCGAATGCCTCATCACTCTACTTAAATCCTCCACTGCTCCACTTTGTACAGACTGTTACCTGGCGGACCGTGTTATCGTGACAAGCATGCGTTATTTTCACAATAAATAATTATCTACAAAACAGGACTTGAAGAACTGTGCTACATTCCAAGGTGAGAGACAGATGGCACGCCTTGTGCAGCAAGAGGCAACTATAAATCATCATCCCGGCAGAAATTGAGATTTACTCGAGTAATCGAAAATCGGGATAGAAGAGGAGGGGGCTGGAGAAGGGCGGTTAGAGCAGGTGGAATAGATAGAAATAAAGGCGAGAAGAAGATAGAGTTAGAAAGTGAGAGAGAGAGAGAGAGAAAGAGAGCGAAGAGAGAAAACCTGTGTCTTACCGGCTGCCCGTGGCGATGATGCACAGTGTCCTGTGGGAACTTATCGAGGCGGTATGGAGTGCGGCAATGGGAAGGAGGCCGAGTTACCGGTCCTCGGAGATACAGGCTCGCACTGCCACACAGTAACCGTTGGGACTACGCACGCTGTTGATCGGTCGATCGGTGGATGGTTGGTTGGCCGACATCCGAGCCCGCGAATCGCCGTCGAGTCGGGGTTGTCGGGGTCGTCGGGCCGGGGTCGATCGAGGGGCCCGTGATCGATGCGGCCAGACCGGCGTGTTTCGACCGAGCGAACCGAGCGAGTAAGACGGCGGAGAGCGACACCGTAGCGAGCAGTGTGCGCGTCAAGAGAGACGTACGCAGCCAGGCACGAGGCCGACCGAGAAAGGAGATACCAAGAGACAACACAATCAGATGTTTAATACACAGTCAATCGCTGTTCAATCGCTGGCGATTAATCGCAACAGTCAGCAATGGGAGCAACACTGGCGACGTACTGGTGCGCCGAACGCGGAGCTTCGTCGGGTACAGAGCGACAGAGAGAGGGAGAGAGACAGATTGGCAGAGAAAGGGAGAGAGAGAAAGAGAGAGAAAAGGGAGAGAGGCGGCATAAAGAACAGAGGCGTACGACACACTCAACAAGTGGAGAACGATCAGCGCATAGCTTGGCAGATCCGCTGTCGGTACATCGACTGTGTTGTTCTTTTCTTTAGTTTTATGCTACATGTACACATCGCGACTGGTACTTCCGACATAGTTTCGTCTAGAAGCACGAGGATAGCAGCCGGGTGGAGACGTGGAGAAGACAGGCCATCGACAAAGAGGGACTCGAGAGATCGGCCACAGGGACCAGAAGGCCACGTGCAACGAGCTTGCAAGTAAGCACCACTGCGCTCTTGGCACAAGAGGAACAGACAGACAGAGAGTGGGAAATCGGCGGCAAATTGGCTCGAGGCTGTTCACGTTCCATCGGCCTCCTTAAGCACTTCGCCCTTACTTTCCCGACTGGTCGTACCTTGAGAGTTGATTGGACGTGGCGGGTGCTGCGCGTTTGTGTCTCAGGCCGCCGAGGGCGGGACGAGTGTGTACTTGAGCAACAGGCAACAACGGCGCGCACAACGATCGCACAAAGATGGGAACAAAGACGCGGACACAGACTGTTTGCGAGTTGTGTGCATTTTGGAGATTGCCGCTGTCGGCTCCCCGCGAACATAGAGGCACAGGCAGAGATAGAGCAAGATAGAGCATGGCTGGCAAACATATGGGTGACGGGGTCCGGCGGTAGTCGACTTATCGGTCGGTACAGGTCCAATCAACAGTCCAACGCAGAATAATCAATCCCTCATGGGATTTCACCTGGCGCGATCCTTTCACACGAAGCAAAGTCAAGTGCGCCGAGACATATTGCATATTACAAGCTTCCTGAGAATTGCGTCGAAGCGTCAGCGTAGGTTTGGACTTGGGCTCCTTTCCAGGCCGATCCAATTGTTGCTCGTGCGGTCCCGATTAGTAGATACACTGTCGATTGTACTTTATCCACGCGGGCGTGTTCGCTCGGTCAAACGCGCGAGTTCAATGACACGTGATTACACGATCGAGTATGTATAAAGGGGGTTGGCGTATGGTATTGGCAGACGCACATAGAGGTGTGTTGTTACACGGTAAGGCGAGGTATGGGGCGACAGAGGCAGAGGGATAGCTAGAGAGAGAGTGGAGAGTGACAGAGAGAGAGAGAGAGAGAACAGAATATATATGTACACTATATGGATATGCACGGTGTATCATATCATAATCACGCGGGGACAAGGGACAGACGTCGAATGTACGGAGTTCCATGTGTTGCGCGTGAGTACATGGATGCACGGAGACAATGCACAGAGATAATGTTGACACACGTACAGATATCTCACAGCGGATAGAAGGGACGTGCGTATACTTTCTCTAGTCATCCTCGCATTTCCCAGATCAAACACAGTAGCGGCTTGCTTCGGCGCAGACGGGCGAGCAAACACAAAGAGTAGTGGTAGCTCTGCGCCATAGGCATATATACGTATATCCCCGGCGACACGAACAGTTCTCGTTCATGCAGGCTGGGCGGAGGCTCCACGTGAGTTGTTCAGACGAAAGAGAGAGGGAGACTGCGAGACATTCACGTGGAATGGAGAATGCACGGCTACACGTGCCCGTACACGGACACTTGACACGCATGCGTAATTTTAGGTAAAACACTCGGACGAGGATGGATATCGGAGCCAATCCGGCGTGTGCGGATGTTCAGTCCGATCGGGCCTGCCGGGATCGATCGGTGGATCGAAGTCATCTGCGCTGACGTACCGGTGACGCAAAGTGCTCGTGGCAAGGAGACTGGTGTGCGGTACGATTAGAGAAAGAACGAGATAATTAAGGAAGTATACACAGGCAGAGGCAGAGAGAGAATGTGAGAGAGAGAAATCGTTAGGCGTGAGGGAACGATTGAGAGTGAAAAACAGACAGACAGACAGACAAAAAGACAGGCAGACTGGTGTGCACGGACGAGTGGACGGCGGACTTGACGGACGTGGCGAGCGAATGAAGAGAGGCGATTGTGTGGTGGCCGGAAAGAAGCAACGTAACCGTACTCACGGCTTTCGCGCCTTTTGTCGCCCGAGAGGCTCATCGTCCGGCCGAGTTCTCGCTTCGTGGATTTCAGCGAGAGGAAACCCTCCAGGATCTCCTCGGGCGCTCTTGTCGGCCTGGTGAACGAGCTGCGGCGCCGCTCGCGATTGTAATACGCGATCGACGGCATATCACTCTCGCCCATACTTCCACCTGTATTGTAACACCATATCTTCTTTCAAAATTGGGAATAATCGGCATTTGTCGGCTTTCGTTTCTGAATTAAATAATTAAGATTGTGCAGTTTTCAGGGAAAGACGTTCACAGTATTCATTCATTAAATTCTACTTAATTCGCTTTGAATTTCACTTCATTCGCACTATTTGATCGGATCAGCTTTTGTTCCTTTCAACTTTGATTGAATTCGATGATTTATCTAGGAAGAGAGGAATATGAGAATAAGGCAGAACCCACGTTTGCTGTCAGTACCGCCCTGACTTTGGAAGCTACTCCTACGACTTCCTGGGAGGGATCGGCTGTAGTTTCTATTGAGTTCGTAAGTCTCGACTTCGAGCTGCTCCGATTGACTGGAGCCTCGCCTGGAGTTAGCATGCCACGCGTGGTCCGGATGCAGAAAGCCCAGCTCGGGGCTGCCACTGTCGCTCTGAGTGTCGTCGCTGTAGCTCCGCTCCCGCGATTCCGTTTTTCGCAGCAATCTCTGTGCGATCTCCATGGAAAATGAACCTCGCGGCGAGCAGTGGGGTGATTTTCCTGAACGGAGTCCACGGGGGTCCTCTAGCCGATACCTGGTCAACGGAGGGTTTATTTTTGATGCTAAAGAATCGAAAGCAATAAACTAGTTCATTGAATCTAACAGTTAGGCGCCTCCACCACCTTTGTAACACTACAAAGTTAAAACTAAGGCAATAATTCCACTGTGAAGAACGTAATTAGTTTTGAGAAACATGCAGGTTGGACATACAAATGTAGAGAAACTTTTCTTCTAGTAAACATTTTTCTTACTCTAACATAATGAATGGATAGAATAATGGATAGAGAGAGAGAGAGAGAGAGAGAGAGAGAGAGTAGCTTACCACACAGCTCGGTCGTTCTCCAGGGCTCTCTGCAGATCAATGGTGCACTCGCCCAGGAAGACATTATCGCCATCCGGATAGAAGTCCCATAAAGTAACTTCGATCGCGCTGTTCAAGAGGGTTTCGCCATCAACCCCGGAGAAGTCTAGAGTGTCGTTCCAGATAGGCTTTTGGCTGGGCTCCGCGACGATCGTTTTCAAATTAGCCTTCTCGCCGCTAGTATACCCAAAATTACCCGCATTCATTAATCACCAATAAGAATAGAAAGAAATTTCGGCGGACAGGCCACGAATAACAGCGAATGATCTCACTTTGCAGGTACCAGGACGAGCTTGGCGTACGCTTCGGGCAGCTTGCCATAAGTGGAATCCTCTCGGAGGCAGAGATCGGCCGTGAAAACCGAGACGATCAGTTCCTTACGATCTGCCTCGTACGACACTTGGATTTGCACTCGTCCAGCGACCTGTTTCTCCTTCGCAATTTGTTCCTAGAATAGAAGACGGGGTCTCTTGGACGAAATTGCCACTCGGAACTCGAAATTGCTGGCATACCGACGCTGACGCGCGAACGAGGATGTCCCGTGTGGCACTGCTCGGAGTAATCAGGTGTAATAATATGTCGTGGCGCTCGTAGCATTGGATTCGTGGCCCTCGGGGACGTTCTCGCTCGGTGCGTAGCTTTTACGGTGGGGCTGGGATGCGGATTCATTCTCTCATGCAAAAGCGAGTTTAGATACAGGAGTATATACTTTGGAAGACACAGCTAGCAAGAGCGAACCAACTAATGGGTGTCGAGTTACAGTGTTGGTCTGTGTCGTGTGTAGTTACCGCTACGGGAGCACGATTGTAGCTAGTAACGATGCGCACGCCCTTTCTCGCAAATAGATCCTTTAATTGGAATGAACTAAGCAAGCATCCCTCGGCGATCTTATTCTACCTCGGTCTCTATCTCAGCGTAGAGTGTGCGCATCGCTGATGGACGCGATACAGCCAAGAAAAAGGTTCGTTTTCCCATTCCTTTTCGGATATAATGGATTCTCCTTCTTCCATCTTCTCTGAGTCCGTCGGCGAGCGTTTCTCCGATTTTGCATGAAAATGCCCGCACTCGCCCTCTCTCTCGACCTACCCAGGCCGGTTTCTCGCGGGCAAACTGCTTCTTCCCATCTTGCGAATCCCGAGGATGACCGCTACGTACCGTTTTCCCGGACTGTACAACTTTCACTAGCGCTTACAGTAGACACCTTTCAATCTCTAAGCAAGCTGGGTGCTGTGCGTGTCGACTACGACGTTGCTCGGCCTCAAAGTTCTTCACATTAAAAGTACACTGGTAACATATTCCCAAACCTAACATAATTTTTTCTTCCTTTTCAGGTTTTCAATTCTCCATTTCACCTTTAAAGCCGAGACAAGGTCGTGAGAAGCATGTCGCCCGTGTCTGACGTGCCACGGTTTAATCGGACAGTCACTTCTCTAATTACGCTTTCCCGCCATCGACGCATCCAATCCGAGCGACAATTGCACGGACAAAATCCTCTTTCTAGCATTTCTCGATCCACGGATGTCTCTATCGAACGCGACCCATTCTCTAAAATCGACTTCGCACCCGTTTTCTCCCTCCCCGTCAAGCACTCGGCTCCGCGGGGGGGAATGAAGCATCGGGGAAAGCATAGGAATGAACTCGCTCGCAAATTCATTGCCGTGGAAGTGTCCTCTCGATCTTAGCGCGCGCGCAAGCCACACGGATATACAATACTATGATACGTACAAATGCTTGCTTCGTGCACTCATCGCGCTCGCACATCGCTCGTGCCGTGCGAGCTTTGGACTTTGGCCGTCTGTTTTCGTGTATGTCGGGGCTCCAACGGGGGCTATTTATGTAGGTGTCTAACTGACGCACAGGTAGACAGACGTAGTACAAACAGACAGACAGATTCAGGTACAGAGAGAGAGAGATAGAGAAATAAAGGAGGAAGGAAGAGACAGAGAAAGAAACTTGTATATCAGGAGGATGGAGAAAGGTAGGAGACTCTCGCTACGGAAAACAGAGTAAGAAAGAGAGAAAGTGAGAGATGCGATGGGTTTCAGCGAGAAAACGAAGAGCTCGGTAGACCGAGGGACGGAAAAGGACTTGGGAACTAATTATCCAAGGATCAAGAAGAGTGACGGACGGGCCGGTAGAGGCAGGAGAGATGCGACGGGGCAAGATGGTAGGGCTAATTGTAAGTGAAGATCTGGACCGAAAGAAGGACTAGACTGGTAAGGAGCTATGAGCAGATCACTGCGAAATGTCGAGGTAGCCATAGGTAAACGGCAGAACAGAACAAGTAATAACGAGCCGCAAAAGAAAACGCTAAATATATAGATATATATATATGTATATATATGTATAATATATATAGATGTATACAACTAGAATCGTGCCAGTTGGGAGAGAGTAGCGTGGAGGGCCAATATGCTAAGTTTGGTCAACATGGACAAGACTTACATTTCGTTCTCTTTTTCACTTTGCGTCTGCGGGTCTATATCGCATTATCTCTCTTTTTCATGGTCAGAACAACATGTGTACGCCTGGCTGGAGACGTCAGGGGGTGCGGGAACATTGTCGGGGGGTTTGCGTCTATGGGTTTTGCGTGTGAGGAGGGTAGGGGCACACGTATTATGTCTATGTATGTAAGTACACTCGATTTTACATAACGAGTGGAATGAGAGCGCGGCCGCCCTTTAGTCACGGGACAATAATTTTCCAGGGTCCCAGTGTGCCAGTAACATCGACCAGGTGGATACACAGATAAACAATAAGAACGTAAACAGCAACGATAACACAGAGACAGAGAGACAGAGAGAGTGAGTGTTAGAGAGAAAGAGAGAGAGAGAGAGTGTGTGTGTGAACGAAAGAAAGTGAGAGAGGGAGTGACAGTCTCGTGCTGGCTCACCGAGTTTTGTCTTTTGTCAGGAGACAAGCGGCATAGAGGTCGAAGAGAAGAATGTCGGAGGAAGTGTGTGACACGTAGAAGAGACCGAAGAGAGTGTGGCTGATCGAACGCAATGCCAGATGAGATAGATAGTTAATAGATAGAAAAATGAGCAGAATAGCCGACTCGCATAACTCGTGTGACATACATATACATATACGCATGGAGCTCGCGCGCAAGAATCTCTCCTGACCTTTCGTTCGTGTGTTACTCCTTGCGGCTTTATTGGTTTTCCTCTACTTTTACACATCCGGAGGGTACAACACTTTTTCGGGGCTAACACGCGCGCGCTCGCGCGCACGCGATTCTGCTTAGGGATAAATCACGGCCGAATGCTCTCTCGGCGCAAGCGGTCTCATCCGCTCGCATTAACCCGTTAAATTCTGCGTGGCGGTTTACCGTAATCGCGTTAGCGCCGCTCGTCCGTCCGCACGGCCATATTTCATCAAACTGGCGTATTAGCGGCGCGCGCGCTCCACGCTTTTTCCCCGGAAACCGCCGTTCCGACATTTTGCCCGGCCGGGATGCGTGAAACAATGCGGTAGCCGGCAATCGTCAAGAGAGCGTTGCAATGAAAAGTGGTAAAGTGGTGTTGTGTTAAGCCGCTGAATTAAATAAAAGCAAAGCAGGAAAGCCGATGCGAGTTGGATCGTGACTAGTTTGAAATTGTTTAGTTTCGCCGGACGGGTTAATACAAGTCGAACGCGCTAACGGAGACGCACATGATCACTTGCAACCAGAGCGCAGAGATCATCTTCGACGCGATCTTCGGTGATGACGAAGGAGGAGATGAGAGCGGCAGCGACGCGCACTCGCCCCAACTGACACTTTCCTTTTCCACCCTCAAGCTTCCTCGAATCACACACGTCACTCCCGCTTCGCTTAGAATAGATTATGGCCTGCGCGGCTGAACGACATTCCGACGATTCTTTCGATTTCGCACGGAAGAGGATGCTCGCACGAACGGCAATGTCGGCTCTACCTGGCCTGATCACAGCTGTTAAACATCGATAGACTAACAAGTAATATTAAAGTAACAATTATCGATAGTGTCCTATACCTATTTAACTCTGATACAATCACACTTTTGCTGTAGCAGGCTAAGATCGCCCTCTATGTACATGTTCCAGTCCTCGAGCTCACAACCCACCGTTTGCCCAAATCACAATAATTCATCATTCGTCCATCGACCTTTCCTATTACAGAATTATACTCCGACTAGACATCCATTTCTTTAATAGTCCCAAAGGGGCATAGGTGAGAGGGTTTTCGTCCCTTTATAGCAACAACTCTCGAATAAAAGGGGCTATTTCGACTTTCTAGTGATACTTTCGCAGACAATTCGTGTTCGGGTGCAGGTCTACACGGAGCCGCGCTCGTCAAACACAGGGTTAATTTGGACCCATACTTTTGTCGCCTAAGGATTCCTCAGCCGAGAACGCGCGGAAGCTCGCGCTCCTTCGCTCCAAGCAATGCGCTTATGAATGCAACAGGTAGAGGCTCTTAAGTGACCTCGCGAAACAAAGAGGCCATTCGCGACCTCGTTGACGACATACCATAGTCGCTCGCGTTGTGTTTAGCTTCATGGCTGGATTAAGGGGACGACACGCGTCTACGTGTATACTTGTTGAGGCGGCCGACTAGAGAGATGGTCCTATGGGCCACTAGAGTGGCCGCGCACGAAGCTTTTGTCTCGATGCTCCGCATCCGCCGCAGCAATTACGGACACCGAGCACGAAATTGGACGAGCGATCGCGTCGAAGCATGCGAAGCCTGTCGATAAGAAATTCGGGGCCGATGGAGATCGATTCGCACGACACCGAACGTCAACATTTTTAAGTAAAAAGGAAAGTTATGAGAATTCTCCTAATAATTCAGATTATACGTCTTCACGCGATGATTATTCATATTTATTTATCAGGTGTGATGTATTGTATTTACTTGTGGGAATAAAAAGTTCACGCTTGCAAGATGTTCAAGGTAGTTGCATCGAAAATCCTGGGAAAATATTCTTCTCGGGAATTTCAGAGTCTGCGTTAGCGTCATGGCCGGGGATGTACTCGGCATATGTGAATATTTCCGCAACGTCGCCGAACCGTGAGGTTGACGGACCGTGTAATGTGAATCGACCTTAATACGGCGAGCGACAGTCAGCTGATTTTCATGTTATTACGAGCATCACGAATAAAGAATATTCTTCTTAGATAGCAGTGAAGACAAGGCATTTTATGTAGTTTGCCGCAGTAAGTTGACATATCAATCTAGTGGATTTTAGTGGATTATATTGGTCTACACTGTATTTAGAATATCGGGAACCGGGAACAGAGTTAATATAGTCTGCATTTGACGAATTATATTCAAGTGGCTGATTTCGGTACTGGTGGTAGATAAATCCTTGTATAAACATATAGCTTTTTCCGATCGAAAGTCCCCCATTGTCAGTGCTCGTGATATGCCTTGTGTAGGTATAGCCAGTGAAATTAATGCGGGAAACCTGACGGGAATTAATCGAGCCGTACCGATTCCATCGACTGAGACACCTCACTGAATAACCCGCGCGTTCATTCAATTAATGGGAATCACTCACGTGGTAATTAATGTGCCCGCGGTCCTCGAGTATTTTATGCAAAAACTGCCGGGAATTCGGACGAAAATCGACGCGGGAATTACGCCCGCCGGGTCTATTTACGGTGGCGTTGTAATGGAAAGCAAATGGCAGGACGCTGAAAAGTTTTTGGTGTATTGGCTTCGGTTGATTTTGTAATTAACAAAAAAAGCGAGCCAGGGCGCCAGAGGAGAAGGAAAGTTGCACGTATGCTTCCACGTCAATGGTACCCGGAATCGATACAAGGGCGCGTGCTCCGTTATTGCAAGACTTCCTCTCATCTAATGTTCGTGTCCTTTCCGCATACTCTTTCTCACACATTTAACAGATATATCCTTTCGCCGAGGTACGTTTTCCAAATATATTACGTGCAATCTGTACAATATAGTTGTTCGACGAATATAATTTGTAATCTTCATTATTTTTATGGATTTTTAATTAGATATCTATGATAATCCTGCATGTGACTGCATGCAGTACACAAACGGTATATAACCTTGTCACCCTTATAATATCTTTACATCAACATGTGACTGATTGTTATTTTCGTATATTCGTTCGATTGGATCCAATCCTTTCCCTAGCCAGAAACCATTTGGTTCGAACAGGAAATAAATGGTATTCCCAAGAAGAAGTGGAGGAAATTGAGCGATGAATGTCGGATTGTTCCAGTTGCATGTGATATGACTGGTTATCTAATTTGTATTCAAGTTGTAGCTCACTCCTTTTTAGAAAGTATATTCTTCAAAAGGCTGTATCGTTACGATTGTCACTCCATTAAAACTACTTGTACAAATAAGAATGTATATCATCATCCTGTATTAAAGCTGACGTAACATTTTAGCTCCCATCAGTATGAGTCTCGAGAAGATTGTTTAAAATCGAAAAGAATCCTGGGCCCAAGTGATTCGTTAACACGCTCGTAATGCGCGAATGTATTTATTCGAATGTCTCCTATGATTATTCCATCGTTCTCTCAAATCGTCATAGAAGCGTATACTTTTAATAGAACATCCGTAAAATGTATTATCGTTGTATATCTCTGTATTAATGATTGTATCTCAGGTATCACCGACCAATGCTCGCAAAGTCATTCGCAGGTCCTGTAAAGCGATCAAAAATTGTGGTTTCCGCATAGAAATGCAACCCTGCTCAATAAGAAATGTCGACATTCCCGTACCCTCAAGTTCCTCCAATTGTTCTAGATTCGTACGATCCTCGCTTACAAGTCTGCTTATGTAGAGTGTACCACGAACGCAGATGCCTTCCAACGAATGATAAACATTTTCAACAATAAACAATCCAATAGATAACGATCTAGAGTATAAGTGATAGGGAGTCAAGCGAGCGCCTGCTTTCTAGCGCTCATCTTAAATCTCTCTCCCAAGACTACGTTTCACTGCACAACATCGATAGAATACGTATATTACTTTGATATTAACGACTACAGGCGATGCCAGTGCGATCGTCTGATGGCTCGGCTTTTCGCGAATTTCCTCAGAGCTACGGTATTCCTGTGTGCGTGTGTCTGTGTGTTTGTCTTTTGTCTGTATTCATACACATATATGTATGTACAAAGAAGGAAGAAGCCGCAGATCAGATTGTCAAGTCTCGCCAGGATTTTTTATATCATTTCGTGTTTCATAACTGTGTCAAGTCATTTAATTTCAGACGGTAATAATATTCGTTCTCTGTCTCATCATAAGATTTTTAATGACCAAATGAAATTATCCAATTTTATTAATGTCACGCTTCATGCCGATTTAGAAATAATAGATACGATTAACTCGCAATTTTGATTGCTCTGATGATTCGTGCGAAAGACTTGGAAATCCGATAAGCGTGCTGCCGAAAAGTGTGGCTCCAGGTGATTCTTACGCATTCTCTCCCTAGATGGGAGAGACAGAGACGCCGTTACTCGGTTCTAGATCGAGGTTTTCGCCTTATGCACGCACATCGCACGGGGGAAGAACATGATAGATTCACAGACAGATATGGGCGAAGTCGGAGAGACCGATAGAGAAACAGTGGCGAGGAAAAACAGAAAAGAGAGAGAGAGAGAGAGAGAGAAATGAGTCGCCCGTATGAGGCGCACATGGGATGAAGAATGGAAGAAGAAGAAGAAGAGATCGAGAGATGTAGAGATATGTAGAGATAGAAAGTAAGAGAATACGGTCACGTGTGTGTTAGGGTGTCAATTTATGAACTCGTTATACCGGCGTCTTTGGCAATTTCCTGCGCGTCGGTGACGAAGGGGCTTTGTCCGTTTCGGTTTCTGCAAACATATTTCAAAGTGACCCGTGAGTTTCGTCGGCATCCTTGCCATTTACCTGCTTCGGACTCTTCAAGCTTTGCTTTCACTACGCTCCTTTCTCTAGCGGCTCTACGTGCTCTATTTCCTTTTTTCGTCCGACTGGTACGCTTTTTCCCCACCCTCGTGCAGTAATATTTCCAGCTTCGCGCGGGCAATAAGTGGTATATGTACCAGTGCAAAGCCGGACATGTGATTTCGGCACTCGCTACTTTCGGCACAAGTGATTCTGGGTAATGAGACATACTGGCTTCGCAATACCTGCTTGCACGTGTTTCCAATAAATAATTTCGTATGACTGAAGTGAATACTTTCCATGATATTTAAAGTTTAAATATCTTTGGTTCAAAATAAATTGAATTGTCTAAAGTTTAAAATTTCAACCCTTGAATCAGCTATCTTAGGTTTGCCCTAACCCTAACTACCCAGACATTGCGCCAACCACATTTTCCAATATCCGAATCATTTGAGTCATTTTAGTATGCATTAAGTCGGAGTCCAGGTCATCACTTACCCATCAGTAGGCCCAAATTGGATGGTACTTTTCCGGGCTGCTGCACGGAACCCATGTCATCCTGTAGATCTCCGACCCTGTATTGGGGTTCATTTGTAATCGGTTAGTTATTTTCGTTTTCAGTGAAACAAGGAACATCGATTTTCAACTTTCATCGCAGCGGAATTCCATTTTGCGTTCAAATAGAACAAATGTGTACCTCGTCGAGCGGATAGAATCATTTTTTCGGGTGTAAATGATTCGTATTTATTTATTGTTGTTGGAAATGTTTTGAGTTTGCCCGATACTTGACGTTGGGCAATGTGCTCGGTTAGTAAATGAACAGTTTGCAAGAGTAGAATAACGTGCTCAATTTACTCACGCGTCAGTAGCATGTTCCACTATCAACTCGATGATGGGTCTCTTATCAGGTCTCTCGATAATCTGCGCGACTTCTTCGAAGGTACGATCTACCAGCGATACACCCGCCCATTTCAGCACCTAGAGAAAAACGAGTTCCTTTGTTCCATTAGGATCAAACAGGAGCTTTCTAACGAGCGCAAAGTTAAAAAAACTACCCGGCAATGTTCTTGGGCATTGGAATATTTCGAAGGAAGCCCTTCAATTTCTCGACATTGGTGATGACGGTACTTATTTCGATGAAAAATCTTGTGAGAGAGCGAGGAGGGTGCTTTGCTATCCGAATGCCAAGACCACGGGTCCAAAGTAATTTCAGAGGAACCAGACGAGCTATTCCGGCCACCGTCGAACTCACTTTAATTGCCTTGATTTTATACTTCAGCGAATTACAGAAAGCAGGACATTTTTCGTCTGGCTATATCGAGTTCCGAAGTTTCGCCGGAAACTTCTCCATTAGTTATTACTGTCACCACCTCTTTAGAGGTATTAAAGTTCTTCCCGAAGTTCATCACGCAGCTATAGAGAGCGCGTCAAATTTCCGTGTGCCACTTTCGCAACAATGCTGTCGGCCAGTTTTATTTGCGAACATTTTCATTAGCCTTGGCTCGCCCCGATTTAAACACCTCGGCTTGCTTTCGATCCGCAAATATAAACCAGGTCTTCTCTTTCTCTCTTGGCTTTTCTAGTCGCTGTATTTATTGGAACGCTGGGGCATCGAAACACACGCGAGCGGCTCCACTATTACTTTAGTTTATTCCCCTTTTCTAGGGGAACTCGGAGTTTATACCTGCTTCCTCTTATAAACTATCGTTCGTGCGCCGTGGAACACTTTCCTTTCCGCCTTTACGCTGACAAATTCCACAGTTATCGTCTTTCTCACTTATGAATAAGTGAAGAAACTTGGAAAGAAACTCGGAATAATCATGGAGAATCGATAGACATACAATCGTATGTAACGAAATTTGGGTCTGCTATAGTGATATGATAAATGCAAAAAAGTTGACTTTTTAACCATTTTTAAATAGGAGAACGTAATTCCACAGTCTGAAGGGTAAAATAAAGCATTTTTTCCAATGAAACATAAAGAATTTCGTACAAAATTTAACATTTAGATTCTAAATGTTTGCATACTTCAGATGCATAAAGTATCTTTTTCTTTATGCCGATTTGTCCACTTATTTTCTGTTCGGTGAGTACCTTCGAAATTAAAAGGCAGAAGGATAAGTGTGCTTGTGCGCCACTCTGAAAAGTACTCCACTTTTTCCGTGAGATTATACGCGGAAAAAGTGTAATGAGTGTCGGATTAGGAACATTTTTCTAATGAGGCCACGCTAATACGAGAATGCCGAGGCCGGAACTTCTCCCGGAAAAGCTGTTCCCATATAGAAACTCAGCTTTAATGTACATTACGAGAAAGCCCAGTCCACGTACAAACGGGAAAGTTCTGTTTTCCATGCGCGCGCAACGGAAAAGCGGGCGGAGACTCAGAGAGTCCGGCGATAATTCGGCAGCGTCGAATAAAGTTACGTGCGGAGTTATTAATTAAATTAATTTTAACGAAACATATATCCTCCGATAAAAAAATGCCGCGGGGGGTTTTCGGTGGACGGTTTCTCGTTAAAATTGAATGGCCAGCTAACCAAAGCCGTAAATTCTGGAATGTTTGAGGCTCTGCTTGCAGGTGGAGACTAGCGTGACCCAATTATTGCTATCCGATGACCTACTTCCCCAATTTCACGCTAGAACTTGTGATTATTGAATTACCTCTCTCTCTCCCGCGCTCTGCGCTATTAAACACTGGTTATTAGTGACGTTGAAGCAAATGAACGTTTCAAATCGCGTTCGTCCTTATTCCCCTTTTTACCTTAACGTCCAATTAGATTTGCATGTCTCTCTCCTCCAAGATTATAATTACAGCATGTATCCATTTCCAATTGGAATTTTTGAAACCAAAGTTTAACAAGCAGACGATTAACAGGGAACTGTACGAAAGTAATATAGAGAAAATTGTTGATGAGTTTGATAATTAAGTAAAGCTTATAGAAGCTTCTAGCGTCATCGCGTCATTCCATCCCACCGCAACATTGCTTAGCTGTCGATAGTTTAATTATACCCTGATCCATCTGGAAGTTGTGAATATTGTTAGATGATCGAACTTCTACTCCAATCGTTGAGCCAATCACAAACTCTGTTAGGTATTAATATCGCTACCACACAAAGTATGCCGTCCAATCGCTAATATACTACAAAACGAGAGAAACGCGTTAGGAAATTGTGAAATGACGTGGCAAATAAAAGTTTCAATCGAAGCGGAAAATCGATGATGCTTCGACAGGTTTAACTGATTTTCGGGATAGTAAATCGGCGATTGACAATGCTTGGCTTGGCTTACTTGCCACGGCTCTATTGTCAATGGGATTTCTCCCGGCGGATCTCATCCGAGCCGGATTTGGCTGGGAATATTCGCCGTTCTTCGGGGAGGTATTTACGATAAAATCCTAGAGAGAGTGAGGGAGAGACAAAGTATCCCATCCAGAGCGCCTGCGGTGTTTCGATCACATTAGCCATAAATCCACCGAGACATCGTCGGCTGGCTCGAGTTTTCCCATTGCGAGGTAACTTAAACTCTACAGTAAAAATTGCGTGCACTTCAGTGCTTATGAAACATGGTGTAAGTTATCCTGCCAGTAGCATCTCTCTAAATAACGGGCCTATTGTTCAAACAATATCTCACGTTTCTATATCTCACGAATTCTTCAGTTACCGACAAGTAAAAACAGAGAAGATAAACCGATGTCATATTTATAAATATAAGTTGTTTGATCCAATATTACATAGAGTCGGGCACCTGATATGGTTGAAAAGTTATGGACAAAAAAAGAAGTCCACACTTTCCAATTTAACTCGAGAATTGCAGAAATTAATTATCACAGCGTAAGAGCTAAACAAATAGTATTGCACTATTTGTTAAAAGCTTGTCCTTCGTATCCGGGCTTTGCAGATCATGAAACGGCGTTAAGGGTGTGAGAAAATACTTCGGTCATACCTTGTCGCCACACTGTAAGCCGGCTTTCGCTGCTGGTCCATCGGGATCCACCCACACAATGTACGCGAATGTACGACCGTCCGCCCCGATTTTCCCACCGACCACCCTCAGCCCATAGCCGTCAGCTGCAAGAAGAAGAGTAGAGTTTGTGTAAATATGATAACCAATTTCTATCAGTCAATATTGCCATATAAGCACGCGAACAAAGTTCAAATCCAACAATACATCGGGAGCATGTTTGAAAAATACGATGGCTAGTCAACTCGCGATTCGGAGTCCAGTGAAATATTCATTTTGTTGTTCAAAAATTTGTTAATGGAACCAGAATATTGTTACAGTGTTTATAACGTAACTATGATTCAATCGATTCAGTCGATTACTTGAAGATCGATCTTTTTACTCGGATTTCTAAGTTAATCGATTCAAGGTTGATGCAAGAATTGCACAACCCTAAATTCATAACTCGAATAATATTTTACTTGACTTTAACAACAGTACGATGTTTTAACATACTCATGGCTTAGGTGTTAATGCGACCATGAATGAAGTTATGCTCGCCAGGATATATTCCCGCACCGCCATAGGGTACACGAGCCCTACAGACATGTTTCTGATGATAGTACGAGGCCGCAGGGCTCAATAGAAGCAGATGTGCGGAAGTTCAACACGCCATCCACCCTGGCAGCGGCGAGCGCGTTCTCCGTTATTGCGATTCTGAATTCTCATCGCTCGATTTCCTTATTGCGGAAGGTGCCTGGCGAATGTAAGCCAGCGCTGTGTAAGCACACTCTACCCCCATCTCCCATGAAATATTATATTTCCGCATGGTTGAATTTGCCAGACCGAAATTTCCATCTACGTGTAACCCTGCGTATTCCCATTTCCAAATACTTATCCTTTATTCCCATATCTCGGAAAGGACGCCGCCTCGAATTTGTCAAATTGGACTCGCAAAGATTGTATCTTTATTTGCGGCTGTTGAAAACACCGCACACGTGCTAATATCATTTGCAGTTTATTGACAAAGATATTGTATCTCGGAGGACAGCGTTCGACACGCAAAATGCGTTTCGCGCCGGGCTTAATGGGACATCATTATCCGGTGTGCTTCATTACCGTAAATGTTGCGTACTCACGGTACAAGCCGTCGATTTAATCTACTCGGGCGTGTACACAACACAGTGCCGGGGCGTGCAGTAAATGAGATGGCAAACATGAGGGTACTTTCACCGGATCGCCCTTCTTGGATACGTGTCTGTGCTTCCGCGAACATTTACGATAATAACTGTTTAACTCGAGAAAGGGACACTAATATCACTAACTCAATTACTCTCGAGAATACAATCAATTACAAAGCTTTCTCGACCGCGTGAAACATTAAAACTGCACACATCAATATTAGCATTTTCAACAGCTATTAATTACAGGAACATTGACACTCACTTATTTATGAAGATAATTCTACTTTTTTCATAAGAAATAAAATCCTTTTTTAAGGCAATATATTCCTAAAAAACTGAGCGTATAAATCCTTTTTTCATCGACTGTAATTATCGTATCTGGGATATGTGCGATTTGGATTACAGAGAATCTCGATTGCCCCGCTGGTTAATGGGTCAGGTGAAATTAGGGGGGCAACTATCCTGTTTGTGAAATGAGGGGAGGAAGCGAGTCGAGCAGGAAGTGCAACGGCGCGTACTGGTGCAACGTATCGGTTCAGGACGAAGGACGATCGATAGCGTCCAGGGCAGCCAGGCTTGGCTTTATTACACAGGATTCCACCTGCGAAGCAGACCGGCGCGTGTTTTCTATTCCGTCATCGGGCGCTTCCTCTGATTACATTACACGGACTCTTCGACAGTGGGCCGGGCCGGGCCGGGCCCAGTATGTAGTGAACGGACGTAGGCAGTTCGGACGTGTTAAGCGCGTTACCAGTTCGTTAGGACGGCATTCGTATGGCTAAAAGAGCACGCTAATGAACCGTGTCACTCCACCCACACCACCCTCCGAATTCGTGGCTCACCCGCACTGTCAGTGGCAATCATCGACCTGCGACTTGTACCCATCATTGAAATCCCATACAGTCTGTTCTGTTTGCTTGGCTTCATGATGCTTTCTGTTATACATTGATTCTACCATGCACTTTGATGTTTCTATCATGATTCGTCACTGAAACAGCATACCTTTTATGCCTCTGCTTGCTTGGCTTTATGGCGGATTCTATTATGCATTAATTCTTCTAGCATGTTCATTGTCATGGAATCATGGACCGAAAAGCTATCGGGCGCACGATCCAAGCACTGGCTTTGTTCTCCGCCAAGCTAATTGGCAAACTTCGAGCTGCGAGACGTCATTACGCCAAGATTACTCTCGCTCTTTTGTGCCGGGCGAAGTGCCGTAAAGATTGAGCGCACTCCTCAAGCACGTGGAACCCAATGGCCATCGAACATAAACTGAAACTCGAGTGCGCAGCCTGCACTACAGGCAAACTTGTGTTTGGCCTTTCTCGTGTCCCTTCAGAAATTTTGATAATGGAATTATGCCTAGGTTTCAATAACACATTGACATTTCTGTAATGAGATCTTGACGAACTTAATATCAGAAAATTGTACGATTATCCGAGAACTGTGAAGAGAAAGTATCGACTATTGACATTAAACTCGATATTATGGAGAAATCGGTTCAATGAAAAAGTAGATATTTTAGAGAATTTGATGTATTATACTTGTGCGCTGCTGCAAAAACGGAGGAGTTATCGGAAAAGGTCCCCGTGAGAGTCTGAAGGTCTTGCCTCAATAATTAGTTCACTTCTTACGAGCAGGTAGCAAGAAAAATTCACGACTTTTCCAGGAATAGTCTGAGACGGCTTGCACATACATTTCCCCTGGCAGCTGCGTACTCCCAATACACCGGGAGTACGAACATGCGACAGAAGGGAACTTTTCCTTTACTCATGCGGGATGTACGTATTAGAGGGAAACTTTCCTCGGCTTTCGTTCGCCGTTTCTTGCGCTTACGTTGCTCTGCGGCGCGAGAATATCTCTCGGGTAAAAGGTGACGCGAGAACGAGGAGACGAGTATATTTCTTAATACGCGCTCACCATGAAAAAGCCTCACCATGAGAATAAAAGCGGAAGCTTGGAAGAAAAGGTCGAGAACAGCTGGGCGCCCTATAGTGTATAGTCAACTGGCTGCCCGACCCCGGTGGCATTTCGTGTGCTCGCTAGCAATGATTTACCTTGCAAAAAGAAGTTCTTCGTCTCTGTCGCTGAGGAGTTTTGTTAAGCTTTCTCGTCTGTGCAAAAGACATCGTAATGCCGAAAGCATCTTGTAGTACTTCTAGTTCTAGATGCAAATCTCTTCGCTTTATACTTGCATTATTCTATATTTCTTAAAAATCGGTTCGGTTATTTCTGACATTATCCGTCACATTTGGAAATAATGTTACGTCTGCACATATTATTATTATCATTCTACATTAAATATAATAGCCCAGATTTATGTTTAACTATCTCCCATTCAACAATACATCGGACGGCGTGTCGGATTATCTTCTCCCCGATAGCTGTCCGACTGGCATTATCGATTCCAACGTCCTCCTGATTGACATACACGCGGAATAATAAATGAGATAACGCAAGTAGTACACGTCATAAGCCAGTTACTTGGGATCGTGTTATCCCGCATCCGTGCAACAGGTTTTCCCAGTGATGCGAATCGAGAAATAGAGGGAGCTTGCGAAATATACTGTTTCCGATGGTATCCGACTAAGCTACCCACCACCTCCGCTCCGTCAATCTTTCCATGGCCCCATGCTAATACCATGCTGGTACTCTTCACCAATTACACATGCAAATCTAATTCGTTAGGTCAACCAAGTTGGAATGGCGTTTTCCGAGAAAATCGATTATGGCCTTGAGGTCTACTATTATTTAGAATCTCCGCCGGAGATTCTCGGCGTAGTCAGTTCGTAGTTCTCGTGCTGTAGAAACTCTGAATAATGGTGTTAGTATAGTTTAACATTGGTTTAGAATAATGATAGAATAATATTGTGTGATAATTTGATTTTGTGATTTCTAGGATCAGAGGATAATCTAGAGGATACCTATGTTCGGCACTAAGATCATTTGTTCTTTTTTTTAAAAATTCATCACAAAACTAAAAAAAACAACCTCAATCATCTTCATTCGTATCGATTTGAATTATGTCAGTTAATCTTGCTGATATAATCAAATATGAGCATTCTCGCGTACCAATAATTAGACTTTATTATGACAGTATAATAATCGGATTAATGGAAAATTTATGGGTCCTCATTTCTCTTCGTTCGAGTCTCGTTTAATGGTCTTGTGCAACTAGACTTGCCAAAGGATGATTAAAGTACGCGTAGCCTCGAATAGAAGTCCTCTCGAAACAAAGTTGTTTTGTTGCTGCTATATTAAAGCCACTGATAGCGCAAAGTCGTTCTGGGAAGTATGATAAATCATTCTTCAGCAACAATGTGCTGGGCTCGCGGTAAACACGGCGCATTATCCGCGCTTCAAATAGGGTGAAACCGAATTTACAGGCTGCCCAGGCGCCAATCAAGCGGCGTCATTCAGGCTTAATTATCAACGTCGCGTAACGTCGCCCTCGCCAGTAAGGTTGCAGCTGGCCGGTTTACCCGGATAATGACATTATAGCGCAATTATCTGATCGACCGGCCAACTGGTAGCACTGAAGTACTTTAGTCCAATCCAAAGTGACCATGTTTCAGTTAAGTGTCCGGTGAAATCAGTGGACTCGCCCGCACCCGCATTATGATAAATTAGATTATTATAGATATTTCATATTAAATTTGATTCAGCCTGTCAAATGATGACAGAAAGACGATAAGTTATCTGTCGTTAAATCATTTACTATGAAAATGAATCCTATTAGAATATATTGGGGAAAGGAGATTACGATGATGAGTGCGCGTTAGTTAGCGTAGCTCATCGCTAACAATATTTTTCAACGTCGAAACTACGCGGAGGAGAAATATTGACGTCGGAGCGTCGGTGAGCCGAGGATATTGGCAGTACAAAGTGCGGGGAGATTAACTTGTTGCGCGGCAGATTGCCGCGCTAAAAATTGGCAATCACGAAAAAGCTCGGCGAATGAACGCCCGGAAGAGACGAGCGATTCCCAGTGATATTTCAGAGGATCGTCCACCTTATGCCGCGCGGCGAATAACACAAATAACGGCCGGCGAATCAATTACGAAGTTTGCATCGCGAGCCAACGGGAAACTGCTTCGCCTCTCCGCTGTTTCCGGACGCATACTAATTCGTTCTCTAGCGCTATTGAAACTTGGAGTAAACGGGAAACTTCGCCGGGATGTTGCGCACCAGAAAACGAGCCGACCGGATATGCCGCGGACCGAAATAATTCCTGTGTGGAGGTGAGCACCAATTATTTCCACATTTTCAGTCGGAACTTTGGAACGGCGCATTCTGCGGCCACCGATGTTGTTAAGATAGTTGATCGCTTGCTTAAGGGTTAAATCTATATGTATAGAAGCTTGAACACAACTACTATATTTTGGAATAGTTAAACGTAGCCATTTTTATGGGAACGTAATGAATTTTTTTCTGCCGAAGGTATATTGAACAAAAGATTTTCCGAAGTAAAAAAATATCCTTAATTGTAGGAGATTCAATTACTGTATAGGGGCGGGGTGTTTTTGAAAACGTTTGGTAAATACCAAGTTTAGCTAAACAATGGCCAGTTATTGTATATCTCGTATTGCGAGTTAGTTAGATACTGCCAGGAAACCATCGAAACTCGAGCGCTCGCTCGAATTCCCGCAGTTCCGCACTCCAATGGTCAGTTTCCAGCAACGGGCGAATTGCGCAGAAAACTGTTGCAATGGCCTAACCATAGCCCGATAAAATTTGGCAGTCATGACCGCTTGATTGTTTCGCGCTCGGTAGAATTTCTCCGAGCGAGTGTTTTCCCGCTCGGATTGAACTCGAAACCGGACGAAATCGCTCGGCCATTATCCGTCCGAGCGTCCGTGGTCCTGAAAAAGCTGTACGCTGCTTGCGAAAGACAAAGCAAAAAAACACACACTGTGTTACATTCCGCGGCGGAAACAAAAAATCGGGGACACTGAAAAAAAAACACCCTGAAAAACCGTCGCAGTTTGATCCAGCAATTTCCCCGAAAGCTTCGTCGCGTTTATGTGCGCGACCCGAGCTTGCGCGCGACTTACCTTCGCGAGCTTTACCGTCGGCTTAATCCCATTCCATCGACACACGATGCAACGCTCGTTTTAAAACAGTTGTGGCGAAACCTCAAGCCACACTGGGATTTAATTCAATTGCAAGTCTTTTAGTGTTTCTTTTGGCGATTCGACGCACGGAGCCAGCGGTTTTTCCCTAAATAGTAAGCAGGACTTTCACGCTTAGTTGAATTGACGTATATTACAGATTTACGTCGTTTGTAAAGTAACATGATGGGAATGATTATTATTGTATTGTATTATAACTTTAAGTTCAGTGAAAAAGTTAGAAAGCACTTACATCTGTGTCCTTTATCCAAGTTCGGATCCAACCACAGCTTCACCCTCCAGGCGTTCTCCCTGGGTGCCGGAAATGCAGGAGGGGGGACTGTAATTAAATATTTCCATTTTTAAATAATCGACATATCCCAGTTACTTTAATAATCAATATACAATTCTGCGTAACATTGGCTTCCGAATTTCTACAATTCCTACTATAGAATGGACAGGTGAACAAAAGCGATCGAAAAGTAGAAATAGCTAAAATTAGAACAATGGCCGAACTCAGGAGTGGTATTCTGAGATTTCAGTTTTATATGCGGCTACCCAGCAGAAAGGCGATTCTACACGGACACACTATCGTGGAGTGTGCGTCGGAAATTAGCGATGCATTTTCCCAGCCTTTCAGCGGTGTGGCTTAGCGATCCAATTTCACCGGGTTTCATTATCGACGCGGAGCTACTGCAATCTGCGGTGGATCAAGCGGTTCCCTTGGATTGCGGATTTTTGGTGTTTGGGGCGTTGTACTCATTATAAACGAAAGCTTAATGCCCGGCCGGATCTACCCTTTCACTGTTTATCAGTGGACCAGTTGCCACGCGATGCGCACCTCATTTCCGAAAGAAAGGAAGGTATTGCGCTCATTTACCCTGACTATCCCAGGATTAAATCTCTGCTTTTCAATTAAAGGATTTTAATTACCAGCCGCGCAGAGGGACGCATCACGCAATGGATTAATCTCGCTTCTCACCTGAGCGCCCGATATACGCTCGTTTCGAACAAGATATCGCACCTACTTTCTCCGAGTACTGCGTCGACCCTTTAAATCCTGATCTTATTAAGCTCCGCGCTCCGGATATTAGACTCTTAACGCCCTCAGGGCTATTCAATAAGTTCTCCGCGAAAGAAGAGTTTTTCTCCCAAAAAGTTCGCTCTCCTTGCAGACGTATTTCATGAATCTCCACGCTTTTTGCTAATGCTCTCCTTTTTCGTTAACACTGCCCGGACAGACTGCGACACGTGTCACTAGTGTTTCGCCCGCGGGCGACGAGTCTCTCCTCCGTGGTAATTTCCTCGGGAATTTCACGAGATTTCCCCGAGAGGGAAAATTCGTAGCTGCTGCTAGGAATTTCACTAGCGCGATTCCAGGGTGTTAGCTACCAGTTTAGTGTGCGGTGGGTAAAAAGTGGGAGCTTTTTACTTTATTTCGTGAGATACGGGTTGGAGAGACTTGTCTCTGGCGTTACTTGGCGGGTACAATTGTATTGGGACTCACCGGTGTCATTATCGGCGTGGTGAATGACGATTTTTATGCTTTCACCATCCACGAGACTTCCTTGACGAGGTAGCTCTCGGTCCTCGGCTGCCACCCTGTTCACCACTGGTGGTGGCACCACTTTGCCTGCGGCTTGAGCTTGCGACGACAGTGCTCTTATGGCGCTTATGTCTGGCCTGCAATCAGAACACACGGAATTCGTTTATATTGAAGTTCTATTGGATGTAGATCTGAGACATTTGCATCGATTGCAATGGATTGGGTCTCGCAACATAGTTTCGTTTAGTCCAAGTTCTTCACGAATTTTAATCACTAATCTTACGCAGTGGCAATAGAGGTCAATGTGAAATTTATCTATCAATGTTTGCATGGAACATTTGATGATGCATTTTGGGAAAACGGCATTAATTTTCTCGGAAAATCAGGATTTACGTGTAAAAGGCGATCGCGAGAGTCAGAAATGGGAGGGGTGGAAAGGCTGATGGCGATTTATCGCTGGCGGAGTTCTTTGGATCTTAGGGATAATATGATAATCCGAGTCTTTATAGCCTTAACGTGGCTGCTGCTCGATGAGATATTCCTCAGCGTCGGGTGCTCGCACGATAGCCCCGGGTACAATATGATATTACCATGGCTGGAAACTTCGTAGCCGACTAACATCGACACTTTAACGAAAGCAGCGCGTGCCTGGGCGCCGTAGAACACCTCCCCCTTTAAAATACTCCTTGAGGTATCCCCGGGACAATCGAATTTTCCGGGAAAATTGTCCACCAAGTTTGGAACGAGGCCGTCGTTATTCTTTAGAGACTGAGAAAGACAAAGGGTTGGAAATCTGTCGCAATGAATGTGTTTCACTTTTATTCTTGTATCAAGAGCCACTGCCAGATGAATCTAGCGAGCATCGCCAGACTGAGCGTCATGTCGGAGCTATTGTCAGACTACACACTACACTTTTTTGTCTTTATACGCTCAACTGAATCTACTGAGTTCTAAATCGCATGGAGGTTTTTGGCTGGGAGACAGTAGCTCGCTTTTACACGGTGAGAGACTCGCGATATCCGGGTGATTATCACTTACATTCAAATAAACAATTTAAGAGATAGATATAAATATAAAGTAGAGCGTAGATCGTGCGACTGTGGACACTCTTCGAATTTAATCAACAGTGTAAAATGGATTCGCGCACAATACTTGCTCCCACCTAATCGCCGGGATTAAAGTAATGAATTCAGAGCGGCAACGAATTGCAGGGCGACTCGTGAATTTCAGTTAATTTCCCTCGGGTATATTTAATAATTACACGAAGACCGGGGAAAGGCCGCCGCTGATTCCATCCACTTTTTTTTTCCTAATGCGCCGGCGAAGCGCAAGTTGACCGTGGTATAATCGCGTGTTACGAAACTGTATTTCCAGAGGGAAGTTCCTAACTTTATTACCGGACTAATTAGGAGGCCGGCAGCATTGTCGAGAACTCTGGGAAATATTCGTCCATTCGATCTTCCGCAATATATTATACTTAAATAGAGCTTATTAATATGTGTGCATTGTGTTTTGCTAAAAATTCCCTACCATAGAAAGGAGAGCAATTGAGAGGGAATATAGACATCGAATATTATTAAATGATTTATAAATTGAACTACTTTCATCATTTCTAGGTTGATTGCATTTCTAATGAAATACACAAGAATCTCTTACTTCGACCTAGATTTCGCAAGTCTCTTAATACTACCTTTAATCGGGAAGTTTAATTCATTGAACAATTAAGAGATACACAATTTCTGCGCGTGACAGGTATATTAGGCGCGAGTAATTCTTCATCAGAGACTGAACATTTTCGTTACTCTTGCTCTTCTAGGGATAAGCGCGTGCGGTCCAATTATCAGTAATTAATTATCGGCTTTTCGTCCGAGTATCCTGCGGACTCGCCGGCGGTGTACGTGATTGCGAGGGGCATTCCAAGTGCTCGGAAACTGTTAATGCGTTTAAGTGACGTTTCCGTGCACGTTCAGCCCGTACGTATACATAGTATACACATACATTCTCCAGCGCTGGCCTCGCTCAACGCTCGAGGACTACCGAGACCCAGGGAGAGACTTGGCGTGACGACCGGTTAACTCTGGAACATCTTCACTTGCCGTGTCACTTAGAGGCGAAATTCCACCGGTTAGCTTGCAACATCAACATGCCACCCCATACACGCGTTCTTCCTAATCTGCACAGTAACTTTGGAAGTCACCGTTCCGCCCACCGTCCGCCAACATTCAGTTACGCCGCGCATATACTCGCCGATATATATGTAGTGTGTATACTCTCAGTGTTTAGTTATTGGGGCAAATTGCTAACTTGGTTATCGGGAGGGATCGTCTATTGATTCCAATTTCAATTCCGTGTTTGCGTTGCCGATCGGTATGGTATAGAATTCCAGGTAGGAATACATAGTCTTGGAGATAGTATTAGATAGGATAATGGAATTGATATGTTACACTTGATATGTTACAAACAATTGATGTGATAATGGAATAATAGTAAAATGTATTCGTATGGTACCCGAATTCAAACAACTTTAGATGATAAAATCAAACTTACAGATACTCTTTTCAGGAAAGTAATTTCGGGAAATATGAAAACGGGAATTCCGGTATTAAACTCGAGTAAATAAAATCTACTGGTATGGCAGAGAGCGGCTTTAGTAATTCCAGACAGAGTACGAAGTTCCACGGTATCGCGTATTTGTCTATCGGGAAAACTCTGCCCGTATTTCCTATTTGCGTCGCATCGAAATTTCCCATGACAACAGGAGATATACTCTTTTCAGGATAGTAATTTTAGGGAAAAGTTATACAGGCAGATTGTGATATGAAATTCGGAAAAATAAAATATATTCGTACGCCGGCTGAGCTTCAGTAATTCCGAGCAGCGGGAACACGAGGTACCACGCTATCGTATTTGCCTATCGGCAATTAAGCTGCGCTCGTATTTCCCATTCTCGCCGCGTCGGAATTTCCCACGACAACAAATGCAACTGGGTCGATATGGACATGCGTTCCTAGTTCCGAGCACAGCAGCATCGGCATAAATCTCTAGAGACGGAGGGAGAAAAAAGAGTGGGGGGTGCGGAAATACGGTGGCCTCAGCGCGTTAAGATTGTCCCGCTTTCGCGAAGCGGCATCGCAGAATTCCGGGATTTCGCCGTGAAATCGCGCATAATAAGCGGGAAAAGGGAAAGCGTGAGTAGGAAGCGGCGGTATTAATTATTGCCCCGGCAGCGGCACGCCCGCTGTTTGCCATCCACTCGAGCACTGGCTTCGTTCTCCCGGAAAAGAGGGGACGGCATACATTCCACGAAACTACTGTGCTCCAGCGTAACAATGCAGCCAGCCACAGCGCATTGCCAAAACTTTTGTAATCTCAACGCCGCCGGAATTATACAATTCATTTTTAACCGCATTACGCGAAACTTCAGCTGACCCGCGACGAAAAATGTCAGGGGACGTGAAATGGGATGGGTGTCCAATATCCAAATTCAATGTGCATCTCTCCGGTTAATCGTGACGGAAATTGTATATTTGGCATTAAATTAAATTGAAACTGCGCATCCTTTGATTATTATAGTGGAAATATACAGTAATTCTCAACTTTCTACTTGGAAGTGTAACAATTAATCAATCAGATATACACAAATATTGAAAATCGACAATCGGGGCCATCCAATGAAATTATGATGTTTCAGTTTTATACTGCATACACGAAATGTATAATTATACCACATGTCTATGCTTTTACGACTCTGCGAATCAAGTAACTCACAATTGCGATCCCCTTCGACGGTTCCGTCTCTCTTCCCCAGGTGCCATAACTGCCGGAGAAACAACTGCTGGCGGCAGGATGACAACAGGTTCAACAGGCACCACAACAGGCACGGGTGCCACATCGTACGGCATCGGTGGATTCACTGCACGAAACGATGCTCTCCTACCAGTCGATCTTTCTTCCAGCGGCTTTCGATCTCCTAGAACAAACGTGCGTCGAGCACCGCGTGTTCATACATTTCTAGCACTCTCCTTTTATCTTGCATCATCTAAAATACTTGATATATCAGAATAAATAAGACAGTGGCTAGAAATGTTACCATAAATACAAACAGCGAATCAACGATATTGCTATTATGGATATTCAATAGTAACGGAATATCCGATGCACCGCTGTCGAATTTCAAATTGAATATCCGAACACCCGATATTCGCGCACGCCGAGCGTCGGAGCATTGTATGCCTGTGTCACGGATCTCCATGGGAAGTTATCTACACGAGTGGGCTTTATTTATCGACGAAGCGAATTCCACAAACCTTGGCCGGAAATGGAGGCCCTTTGTTGGGCCGCTGCGATTACCATGGCATTGAGGCCTCCGCTTCCGGGCGCAGCGTATACATCATAAGCCGAGGCCCGTCTTGGCAGCTGCACCGGGAGTCCGAGGCCCGGATCTGCGTGGGCGTGTTGGCCTCCACCGGAGGGCATGACTCCTACTGTTTTCATTTCATCATCGTAGGATCTCTGCCTGGTCATTCTGCTCTTGTGGCGCACCGAGCCTTTGCGATCTGGAAAGGAAAGCGGACGCTTTTCGATTAATCCTACTAACTGCTTAGTGGAAAGTTCCCTCGATCTCAACTTTGTCCTTTCCGGCGAGCGGTTCTCTTTTTGCCTCTCTGTGATTGGCCGGATTCCAATCGAACTAATGCCCGGATCTATCACCGAGGATTAGTGGACTTTTCAATCGAGAGGCTCGATTGAACTGCGCTCGGTTTGCCTCTTGACGCATCTTCGCCGGTGGTAGTGAAGGAGTGTGTGTGCGTGTCTGTGTGTTTGTGTTGGAATGAGTGTGGGTTATCCTGGCATTGTGTACAGGAGTGCACGTTTGCCGAGGAAAATGGGAAAAGTTGGCGTTAATGGAGTCGGGGGCGAGATATTATAATTTACCTGGCATTGGTGACGCCTCGACGCCAACTTTCTGCGAAATGGAACCGCTCCTGCCCCTCTCCTCCGGGTGGCGATCCGGAGACGTTGCTCTGGACTTGCTCTTTCGCTCCAATTCTCGCTCCCATCTTAGCTCCTCCCGCTGCTCCCCTGTAACTTTGCGGTACTACCGCACCGGTGTCCTGGTAAGTACTTCCGCTCAAAGACCACGTATTTACAGGACTACCCGAAGATCTACTAATACAATGGTTTAGTGCCTCACTCTGTCTAATGACTTGCTTTAATGGTCGCACTGATACTGAAGCACTAACTTCGTATATTACGATCGATTTATACTGAAACGTGACGTATTTTACTTTACTGCTCGCGCGAAACTTTGTACCAGGACAATCAGTCATACCATCCTTTTTTTATTTATAAACATCATATTTTGAAAGTATCTTAATTGGTGTAAATGATAGATCGCCAGAAAGGTTTAAAAAAGCAACATTCGCTGAAATTTATATTATTCAACAGAATCCGATGCAAAAGTTTTGAAATATTGCACTCATCATGCTGGTCTGTATAGCAGAGGACAAATGATTTGATAGTATTAACAAGGATCGCCCACATTTCCGAATTTCACAGGAGCAAGCTGTCGCCATTAGAGCTGTCCTAGGACACCAGCGCGTAGCTCTGACGATTTATTACTGTAATCATTGTTTATCTTCGTCACGCTAATTGCAATTGACAGCCGCGTGTTCCGGTTACGCTGGTCTAATCGGCTGCTCGAATCACAGAGTGTAGAATTCGCCCCGGTGGCGCTAGCACCTGTGATCCAATTGACGGTATAATCATGGAAATCACGTCAGATTTTAATGGAATCGTAGAATCCCATTTCGCGATTCGCCCGGATTAATTCCGCTTGCGCGCCGCCCACATTTGCCCACCTGCGTGTTTGTTAAGGGTCATTTGGTCGATTTGTCTTTCCACCCGCGTTTTGCTCATTTCATAATAAAATGCTAACATTAAAGATTCGGAAGTGCAAGTCTTTAGCTGTGCTGGCGGAATGCGAAGTACTGCAATGCTGAATGCAGTTATCAGAGGCGAAGCAGGATGAAGATAAAATAAAAGGCGAAAGCGTGCAGCAAAATTTCGCGTCCGACGGTATCTGGACACCCTCTACATACGCTGTAAAAAAGGACACGAATATCGTCGTATGCATGTGGACTTTTAGAATTTGATCTGTCCCCGACGGGATATGAACACTCGATATCGTAAAAGCAACATATTCCAATTTTTATCCTTCGCAATCCATTCAGTGCATTCTATTTCGAGATAATACTCCTTGAATGTCTGACTCAGCGTTGACCTATACTACTTGACCGTCCAGACCTTCCCCAGAACTTTCTTTATTTGAGACATCGCAGTAACATCACATAAATAAGAAATATTAAATCAGTTTCATGTATGGAAACTCATGTATGGAATTGCACAATAAATTTGTGTGTATTTATTAATAACAATCACGGATGAATAGATAGAAAGCAATAGGCAGTGGTTCGTGGTGACGGGTTTGAAAAATGGTCTGATACGTTCTAACTAGGCTAGATTCCTAGAAGCCGAAGGTTACAAAAGTAGAATTCCCATCGTCGGCCTTTTCCCGTGCCGACGACGCGCATAACGAGTACCTGACTTCCGCGTCCCCGGTCCGCTCTGATTTCAATTGCACTCCACTTTCTTTCGTTTCCGCAGTGGTTTTCAGTAAAATGGGATTCTCAGCTTCCTGAGCGGCGGGGCAACAGAAGCGCTTTTCGATAAATTGCGAGAGGATCGAGTTTCCTTCCTTTCTTATGGACAGACCGTTCTCCAATTTAGCGGTATTATTCGATGCTCTCGGGGCCTTCAATAAAGCTACAAACTATGGGAACCGAACCCGATTAAACGAGAGATACTTCAGGTTTTACATAGGTCCAATGGACCGGTTACGATGACTGTCTCTTTCATCGCTCGACCTCTACATCCGATGGGCTATAGCTTTAGTGTTCACTTCACAGCAATGAAGCAGTCGATAAATCTTTTCTGAATCCAAGTGGATTCATTTCATCTATGTTCGACTATTACATCCTGTTACGTAGTCTTTTAGTTTGAGTAGCCTACATTATTTCAAATCTAAGTCATTATTGAATAATAAACTGTGTTCAGTCTCACCTTTTCCAGTTCCTTCAAGCTCGCAGGAGATACGTCAGAGTGTCGACGTATATCCGTGCTCCTCGGTGGTGCCAATCCCGTACCGAGTGTACCAATGTGCGTGCCACTTTGGCAACCGAGCCGAGCCTCGCTGTGCCTTCTTTGCAGAGCTTCGAGCATCGGCACCTCCAGCATAGAGTCCGTCGATTCCTGCGCCACGATCGGCTGGTCCCTCGAAGCGATTTTGCGACGACAAACGCTACATCGCCAGGATGACTGTAATTGCATCGACAGATTTTTTTGTCAGCATATTCTGAACCGCTTTCAGAAATGTACATGAAAGGATTATTACTTGTGTCAGATTTACGCTTTTGTCAGAAATTAAAAAACTCCCATTCAATAAGGGAATAATCATATTGCTACGTTTAACAAATTCAAAGGAATTTCCACGCGATAAATATGTTCTTAAGTTGAGTTTTACTTTACAGCGATTACTTTCGAAATAATTCGTATTCTTCCACGGTTAATTATAGTTTGGGGATAGCGAAAGTTGTCTGATTACGCATTCAATCAGTACAGCGCAGGGCGTTAATGTAACCGGAAGCACCAGCGGAGAAATTCCGCGCGGATTCTCGTTGCCTGACAAACCCCAGTAGCTTAATTAAAGCCCGCCGTTGCGTCCTGGCTGAGTTATATCATTTCCATAAACAGGGCATTACGTTTTCCTGGGGAGGCGAGGCTAATGCGACAGTCTGCACGCCCCGAGCTATTCCGCCACGACGACGAATCTTTGGACAATTAGAGAGTGAACTGGTAAAGTGTGCCTTTGGATATGGGGGACGGAACTGGTAACTTTAAGAGATTAGAGACTAGGTTGAAGGGTAGAGACCCAACCAAACTACCCCAAATAGATTTTCTCTCGAGTAGCAGTTGCCTTGGAAATTGTTACGTGCATTGTTTCTTATGAGTAAAGGATATTCTTGTCATCAAACTTAAAAGAAACTTCGCAGAAAGTTAAACCGCTTGAACTCAAATAAAATGCACGCTTATGTACGATGAAATGATGAGAAAGTTATGCTTTTAAAAACGGGCGTCTTTCTATGGAGTGTATAAGGACACTTAGGAGACACTAAGGAGAGAGATAACAGAATTAAAGATCTCCTTATTAAAAATCACTTTGTCAAAGTTAGAGAATAGCAGGGACTGACAAGATGAAAATCGAACAAAAGGAACTCCTGGAAATTGCTCGCTTTGATAATGAGGAATTTACTTAAATTACAGTTTTACACTCCGATTTTTAAACGGATCTGTCCGCGTTACACTCCACTCAGGCTACTCCAAAGCGAGGAATTCTTTCTGGCGGCTGCTCCCTTTGACATTCACTCCAGCGGACGTTTCTAATAATTCGTCTGTCGGCATGGTGGAATATGGAGCATGGCGGAAAGGTAGAAGCGAAGGTAGTGGTGATCGGGGTCTAATTAGTTCCGAGTTCCGCAGCGGCGTATAGTTAGCGTGGAGGGCGTTCGATAATTGGGCCGGGACTTCCAGGGCAAAAGGACAGAAGGGCATGCGGTTACGCCAAAAAGGCGAGGATCGCGAAGAGAACGGAGCTAGGATATCCGTCTGGAAGGAAAACACACGGATTCCCGGGCGGTACAGCTGTGGAAACGTCCGACGAAAATTGGAAGATCGTATAACGCGCTTGATGCTCCGACGACAACTGCGCGATGGCGATGTAATCCCACGGAAATCTCGTGGAAGGTTCCTTCCGCGTCCAATTTGTTGATCCTGGAGTTCCGTTACATTAGATTTTCCAGCAGGTTTCTACCAGCATACTATCAACCGTATTTTGTGGAAATAAATAATTTGCTGCCGCTTTTAAATATAACTTGTGATAATTTTCTATAGGAAATAACTAAAACCTTCGAGTACCTAAATCACGAGATATTAAATTATAACAAGATCTTGAAAAACAACGTCTCCTTACTCAAATGCATAAGACCAAGCCAAGCTATGGCTACAGTCGTGTGGATTTAAGAAAACTATAAAACATCGGAAAGGGAAATATAATACGCGAAAGGAAAGAGAATTCTATCCAGGGTAGTGAGTAGAATTTATGTTAAGAGTCGATTGAATTTAAAGAAGAATTTGTCAGAACATGGTGTGAAATAACGCCGGGCGAGGAGAAGGATTAAACGCTATACGTGCGCGGTGAGACGTCATCCACCGCTTGGAATTTAGTATTCCGCAAAGTAACCGTGTTACATTGGCTTGAATTTATGCTAGCGCCATATTTCGAGGCGAACGTCGGGCTGTCATGAGTCCCCCGGAAATATTCCGCGCGGAGTCTTATATACTGCTAATGATAGTCGCTGACGGTGGTGCTCCTGTCACCGGGAATAAGTGAGAAAGCCGGGTCGGCGAGATGCTGGCGTTGCACTGCGCAGCCTTTTTCCCACTGTGCAATTTCAGCGGGTCGATAAAATCAATTACCGTAATTCCAGCCTCGGCTTTCCGCAGGGCGGAGATGCGAGAGGCAAATGGCACGTGCTCTTTTCACAAGGAGCAACTGCTCCGCACTCACCGGATCGTCGGAATTCGTTGTTGTCGAATACGAGGCACAATCCTCGCAGACCTTCTGCTGACACTCGCAGCAGGTCTTCGAGACCTCGTCCGGCCCGAATGACTTTCTGCAAACTCTGCACTCCTCGCCAGTACTCACTTTCCCACCGGTCTCGGATTTTCTAGAAACGGGTTCAACATCATGGGAAATTTAATTATAGAATATTTACTTTCTACGCAGATCGAATCACAGATCATTGAAGTGGAAAAATGGTAGTCGTATCATCCATTGCACGAGATAGTATTTTTGGATTTTGTAAAGGGGAGTTAAATGGGAATAAGAATTTCATTGGAGAAACTAAAACTTAACTCCCTTCGATGGATTTTCCATTTGCGGTGATATGATTATTGTACAAGTCAGAGATGAATCTGTAATATTCAATCATGTACACAGGGAAAACTTACGGTTTGATGATGCCTAAAATTGGGTCTTCTTTCGGTTGAGTGTCTTCTGCCGCCGATTTCCCAGGGCCAAGCTTAGTTACTGCAACACACGAGTGAAAAGTTCCGCTTTAAACTGGTCGATCTAACCCGGCCGGAATTACCGGGGCGACTCTTCACCCACGCGAAATCAAGAAGTGCATACAATCCAATCGAATTAAGTAGCTCTCGAAATGGATTCGTGTTAAGCGATCGTGTAACAAATCGAGTTACATTAATTAACGACGTTTCCTTTGATTCGAATCCGAATCGTCAAGGGAGTTACACAGATTACTCAAAGCGCGCCTTAAAAATGCAAATCCTTGAAAAACAAAACTTTTTCTCCACGATAGAATTTCCCCGTCGAAAGTCCTTCGGGAGAAAAATCCCCGAGAGTCTGGACGCCCGGCAATTAAATATTACACGTCTCTGCAATTCATCTCGGCTCGATTCTCCTCGTGGCAAGCGGCGGAGGGTTTGCCTTAGATTAGCATAAAAGAGCCGAGCGGCTGTTCGCGCAGAACGAGAATTACGCGTCCGACCTCTCGGAGGGCTTTTTTTCGAGTCGACAAAGGACGAGAGGCGTCGAGCGACTCCGACAAACATTCAAGGGTACATTAGACTCGAGAGTGAAATACCAATAAAGCCGAGCCGTCGGCGAGGGATCTGCTTCTCGGCCGCGTGTACTAAAAGTTTCTCTAATTAGAGTTTATTTGGACAGGGCGACGTACCGCGACGCCCCCGAGGGCGGCAACGCCACTCGGCGAAAAGTACACCGTCGGATACACGGACGAGACTTTTATTAAGAGCTGATCTTCGCCCGAAATCGTGACGAAAATGTCGCAATTGCCGGACTGCTCTTTCCTCCATGGTAGTTCTCCCGTGAAGACGTGTCACGGAGTTAACCCCGAGGGTTGGGCGACCTCGGCCCTTAAGTCTTCTGAGTCCGAAAGTTCCTCGGCCCTAATTACCCTAATTGTGTTCACGGAAACCGTGAAAACTTGCTGCTCTTCCTAGCTGAGCCTCCAACTGGGAACTTGGACACCATAATTCCAATAATTACCCCGGAAGAGAACGCAATTGGATGAGGGATATTTTGCATTGGTTCATATATGACCCTCTCGTGATTCGAAATTAATAATTGTTTACTTCTTACAAGCGAAGTATTTTCACTTGCATTGAACGCTCAATGGTCGATTTCATTATGGTATGGTTATTTAACACTTCGTATTTCATATTTCATATTAAGCTTTGTGATCAATTTTCATTCTATTAGTTTATATTATTAGCATAAATGAAATATACCGGAGGCTTCCAGGTTGCTGGATGGTGAAGTTAATTTAAGACTTGTAGTTAATAACGGAGGAGAGCACGTCGAGTATCCAAAAGAGCTTGAAAGTTGCGGGTTTAGAAAGAAGCACGTATCGGTTGCTATATGTAGAGGGTTTCGGCACTCTCGCATTTCTCGTGCCAGGCTTTTCGTGAAAGTAAGAACACTTGACGCGCAATATAGAACGAAAGCCGAGAGCAAAGGAGATTTTAAGGCGAGTGAGACTGTGTTACGAGCTCGTGGATACGTAACACGCAAAGGAACAATAGATGAGGAGCCACTTGTTTGCTAATCAAAGCGCTTAGTGCTCCTTTCTTCGCCTCAACAGGGACGCCAAGCCTGGACAATTTTCTAAAGTTTCACAAAGACATCAATGTTGCACTAAACGGCAGCAAATTCACATGATTATATTTTATTATTTTAAAGAGCAATGTGTTAATATTCATTCTTAAAGAACCGTTCCTGACTTTGTAGGTGGGAATCGTGTCCTTATTCGAGAATCGTTGTCCCGTAAAATCCCCGGGGGTTGAAGGAGGAGCAGGAGGGGGAGAGTGTTCGTGACGCATGTGTACGTGGACAAATTCGTCGGGGAAAGGGATATGGACGTCCCGGGAGCGGACTCCAGCTGGGTCTCGAAGGAATCGTCCGGGGCGTTTGGTTATTCAGGAGGTCGGGCAGATTTTAGATCGACTGCGGGGAAATGGTGGTCACGCGCCAATGACGACTCAACGGCATGCCCGTTTAATTGACCGAAAAATCATCGTTCCGCTCTCGAGACGCGCCCCCCTGCTAGGAAGCTGCTTTTGTCAGTGAGCTGCCACTGACAGGCTTTACTTCCTGGGTCCATTTCACGTCTCGGTGCTTTCATACTCTTATAATATTCAGCCCCGTCGTTATTATGCACGGCACAGTTCACGCTCATGGATCATCGTCTATAGACGGAATTGCTACTAAGCGGACCGAGATTTCCTTGAAATTCGATTATCTTCTTATGAGATTAATATCTTCTTACCGTAAGGTTACGCAATTCGTTTAAATTCGAATGTTATTATTTGACTGTTAGTAATATATCTAAAGCTACACGAAACTGTGTGTCTGGCCGAAAAATATCATTATTTAAAGTTTATGCTTAATTATTTATGAAACGTGGAACAAAGAACACGGTCACTCAAATTCCCATAAATAAGTTGACTACCAGGGTATCGTTTCGCTTGAATCGAATTCCCGATCGATGCACTCGAAGGTGCAGTTATTAGTTGACCCATCGCAAGGTGCGGTTGGGAACAATTTCGTCTGAGTCCAGTGAACTGTACATTGCAAGCTTATAGGTAAGCAAAGCCGCTAAATGATTAAATGCACCCCGTTACAGAGTAGAGGGCTGGCTGCACGTATATCAGATTAATATTAATTCCGAAAACGAAAGCCGGAAACTTGCAGCTAGCTACGAGTTCTTGCTGGCTCAGCGCTGCTCCACTTTAATGATGCATTAATCAGACTTTCTTACAACTTACAACACCGGCGTATACATCGCGAATGCCCATAAGACCGAGAACTGGCCTCAAATGACCAATCTGGGTGCCCCAGTGGTGAGCAAAGATCACCCATTTTACGTGGAATACGGAATAACACTTGTCTCTGAGAATTTTCATTGTTGCATACAAATTGCCGCTCTGCACCTCCGCTGTTCTTTTGCATACATATAGCATGTATATATTCAACATTTTGGTATAAGAGATTGTTCATTTAGGGGGTGGAAGTTTATGGATCTCGGAGTATTTCTTTAACCTTTTTTGAACTTGTTTTAATTCTCTGTTAAGCTTTTTTTAATGGGTGGACTTTTAATGCTCAAGTACGATCTGATGGTTTTCAGCTCAGACCCATTGGAATTTGTAGAACTAACTTTAGTACGTTTATTGTAGAATGTGAGTACCATTTACGGAAGAGCTTTCACTACTCGATTTGATTGGATTTAATTCTTACTCCTTCACTAACGTTTAATTACACTGAGGGGAATTATACGTGTGGGGAATTCGGCCCTACATGCGAGTCGCTTAAACGTGAAGTGAAATGCAGAATGGCGGATATAGCGGATTGCTTTCTGCTTATCGAGCTATTGTCTGATGCCAATGGGAGCACAGGCCGTAATTGCTCGTGAAGCGCCACAGCATTGTTAGTGTCGGGTTAATTAATGGAGTACAATCTTGAGTTATGGAGGGGCGAACAGCAGTTAAACCGAACCCCTTTTATTATCTCTCTCGTGGCTTATGTGAGTGTAAATTAAATTCAATAAATTTGCCTACTCCAATAATAATAAATAAAATTAATTTGCACGGTTTGAGACTCGTATATCAGATGTTCGGCGATTCAATTCTAGTTGGAGTGGATTTAGATGTATTCACAATATTGTTAAATGAACTTGTATTAGAGTGTACTTTCATAGACTCAAGATACCATTGTAACAATGTTAAGTGGCCATTTAAGGGACTGTTCGTGTACTCATTAATTTCGCTGACAGCACTAGGATTGCTTCGACAGCTCCTCTTCTGGCTTAGCAAGCGACGTGGCAGCTTGCCAAATTAACTTTGCACCTCGATCGATCGACGAAGACGCGCGATAACCGGGTGACACTTTTTCGGTTATCGATTTTCTATTAATGTCGCGGCTGCTGTTCAAGAGTCTTAGAAGAGCCGTTCACTTTCAAGTGGTCTCTCGAGAGCACGTAACAGCTGACTTTTCTATAGTCGTCCACCTTGCTTCGGTGCTGACAGGAACGTTCACTGTCCGACTCAGTAGAGCAAACGAGGGTAAAAGCAAACCGCTCATTGTTGTTTCAATGTTGAACAATTTCGACCCAATTTTCATCCCATTTGGATTCACTCTCACGTAAATGGTACAAAGTAAAAATCTACAATGGTCTGAAACATTCGTTTTTCCATGATGGATTTGGATCTTTGAGACTTGTTTTTCGAATCTTCTGTTTGTTGTTGAAAACTTGATATTGTGACGGGATTTACTTATTTCCGAATCAGACGCTTGCGAAATAACATCTGGCTCTCCCATAAAAATAAAATATTAACATCACCAGCGAGCATCATCAGTGTCAACCGAAATCGTGCAAACATAATTCGTCCGTTGGACAGTTGGCAGACGTATCTATTCCAGGATAATGTTTGCTATACATTTTTTCGAGTGTGCCGGCCTCGTCCTGGTGGAGGAAGGTGCGTCATTACCTCTGACGCAGTTTACGTGGGCGACGGCGTCCTCGAGTAACACAAGTTCCGATATCTAAATAAGAGTGACTGAGTAGTAACGTCAGACGGAGGAGTGGCGGAAACTGGAACTGAAAATTCGTTTGACGCTTAATAAGATTGAAGTAGCGGGGAAGACAGAGAGCGTAAATAGGCTGAAGGAGGTTGCACAAAGTCTTGGTCCGTTTAATTGCGCAATACTCCTTGTGCCTTAACGAGCCCTAGCATCAAAGGACCTTTTAAAATTTTCCACGTATTTTCTACAATCCGCTGTGACCAGAACCCATTTCCCCCACTCCCTATTATATTTTAGTAATAATTATTTTGTTAGTCGTTAGTTTATTTATGTCATTGCATTGAATTCTGAGCTTCTTTCCTTCGTTGTTTCCAGTTCAATCTAAGCATCATTGGAACGAATAGACTTGATTGTTCTCACAAGGACAATGGGGTTTCGACGGCACGAAAGACAAATGTGTTGTGCCGTGGACGACAAGGTAGGAAGGCGAGCGAGCGAAGTTAAGCCACAAAGGTATACGTGAGTCATTAACTAAATAAAAACAGAGTATTAGCACGAGGAAGGAAGAGAGCGAGGGTTTGCCGACAGTGGTGGCCTAATCGGAAAGAATATTTTGCCAGGCGGAGCTAGGATTACTAGGTTCCGGCTAGTGTTCGGACTTCGGACCGTCCCGGTAAAACAGGATTAAATGGGATCAGAGCTTGCCAAGCGGAACTCGCCTGTTCCTGTAATTAATTGAGGATCTGAATACTGTTTGCCTAGGACAAAGCGGGAGATAACAGCGTTGGACAGCGCGTAACGAAATGTCATCCCTCGCGGGAGTAATCGCACCTGCCAAACAGAAGATCGATTTTTCCCTTCCAATTATCTGCTTTTTACGACATTTCTCTCCGATAAATCCATCGGAGTCTGCCTTAGAATTTCTTATCGACCATCCTGTTCCACTTTACCTTACTTTGTAATTTGTATGGCCCGGCGCCACGAATACACGAAATTCGGGGAATATATCGGCGTTCAAGTAGTATGGGTCAAGGCCTGGTCAGACACCCAGCTGCCTTCAACCACCAACCTCATTGCGCTCAAGGGATACTAATTAAAACTTATTCGCCCATTAATTCCTAATTAGTCTCTAGTCAAATAATTACCAGCAGAGCGAATGTTTGACAAATGCTAGAAATATGCAAAGTCAGATTCTGAAAGTAGTCAGAACTAATTAACAATCGTTGGCAAAGATGCCAGTTTGAACTCGAACCGATCTCTCACTGGGGTTGTACGCTAAATATTAAATAATAGCAGTTTGATTCGTCAATTACACAGAAGACCAAGCGAAAGGTCGTAGCAGAGTGTAATTGCTTTGGAAATTTGGTCGGAAACGCGAGGCGGCTTTATATCCGAGAGATTCCCGTTTACATTTCTATTGTCGAATTATTCACGAAAGAAGTGTTTCCAGCCAGTGCCGTTAAATAAGGTTCCCGACCCTCTGGGCTTTCCGAGGTATTTCATTAGGCCGCCGTTCTTTTCTCGGCTTCTTCACCCACTTGCCGGGAAGGACGGCTCCTTCCCTTCATTTCCGCCCAAGTAGCCGGGCTCCGCTACCCCCGAATTGTCGTGGCGCGCCCTTACGGCCTTGAAATTCGCCCGCTGAGTGTCGGCGAGCTGGCTTGGTACTTGGTACACCGGCGAGCTCGGAAAGTAAACTTGGCGGGAGAGTCTCATTCTTTTAGAAAGGGAGCCCGAGGGCTCGTAGGAAGCGCGACTGAAAAGTTCTCGCCGGAAACGGCCGCCGACATGCCTTCCATCCAATTTGTAGTTACTACTGGGTAAGAGTACTCTACTCGAAATCTCTGTCGTGTCGGCTTCGCGCGCCATGCGATGGCGTGATTAAATCTCGTCTACCTTTCCTGTCACTCTATAAACAGTCACTGACTAATGATCTGCAATTCTACGGTTTTACACAACAAATTGTAAACTACGCGAAAGTTAAAGTCTTTGAAACCTGGTACCCATCCTTGAGACACATTGCTGTGTCGGATTCCCATAGAGTGCATTTTTTCTATATTACAAAGAGTAAATCGTTAAAGGAGAATATTGCATTACTGTTATTAGCTTTGTTCTGTAAATCTCTAATTCCGTATGGTAACAATAAATCCCTGCAAAATTCCATTCTATGTTATCTTCGTAATAACGAGGCCGATAAAGGGAAACGAACACGCCGGGCAATGCCGAAGGCAGCGAGCAGATAAATTCGTTAACAGGCGAAATTGGAGAACGTACGTTTTCCATGAGGGATGATGCGGTTTCCGGCGGAAACGGGAATTTCGCAGACTCCCGGGGAAAAGTTTCCCGCTCGGTTAATCGAGGGGTAGGAGGCTCTTTGAGGGAAAAGGGTGGCCGCTGCGCAACAATGGCTTCCTCGTCCTGCTCCACCGCAACGCAAAGTCTTCTTTACTCTTCTCGCTGCGCCAAGTTTATTTCATTTGGCTGACACGACACGCAGACTCACAAGGCGAGAGTGGGAAAGAGAGAGGGAGAGAGAGAGAGAGAGAGAAAAGGAAGAAAGGTTGTAACGAAGAGAACGGTCCATCGCGTGAAACTGGGTTAGCGTGAGACTCAACGTCAAATTGGAAAGATCCGTCGAGCTTCGGGAACGAGTTTTTCAAGAATGTCGCTCTCGCCTACTATCCTCGGATTTGCTTCAGTCCGTTTTTCAATTTCTACTTTTTTACGGCCACCGAACGACATTTTTACGAGCTTTCTTCCCCAAGATAGCTGATTTCGGGGATGAAAAGATCGGACCTATGCTTTCGAGGAGATTACTGTTGGTTTAGTTACTAAATTCAGTAACGACGGTGCCGGATTCGATTTTCGTTTCGCTCTCTGGAAACGAAACCCGATGTCATTAGGAAACAGGTTGCGCCAAATGTGTCGTAATTTCGCCGTGTGGTTTCAATATCAGGGTTTAGTGTGTTGGTCGCTTTAGCCAAAGTTTCCCTCTGTTACTCCGCTTTCCGTAACATTTTCATCCACTCTCACCAATTCACCTTGTATGCTGGTCTCCGCACGAGGTAAACGCGTTACTTTGCGCCTGGAACCTCTTGCCCGCTCTCGCCGCAATATTGTTTTTTGCACTTCAACACTGCGGTGCCCTTTCCCCGTATTTTTCTACGAGTTCTACTTGGCCGAGGAACCAATTACCGGCTCGTGTTTTTCCCGCCGTCTACTTTGCATGGCATCCTTTGCTCGGCAAATTGCGCTGCTTTGTTGATGATTCGATGTTAATTACGCGCTTCTACTGGCTCGCACTGGGTAGAACGAATTGCCAAAGAACGGCCGGGGACAAAGACTTGATAAATGGGTCGTTCGGGGACAGTGCTTTAAAAGTTTCCCGAGATGTCTTCATTTCTCTGGGATATTAAGTCGACTTTCTTACAGCAGTCAATTTTTTCCTGGGCTAATCCCGATTACAAGGAGTTCTAATAAATGGTGAAGATAAGATCAGCGCTCGCGCCCTCAGCGAGAGCCGAGCCGTTTTCATGGGGTCGGAGCTTCTCCATTAAATTCCCTTTTTTAAATCTTAACTCCAACTTTCCACGTAAAACATTAAAGTCTCGAGAAAGTGCGAGGTTCGACACTGTTAGCCGCGCGTTTAAAATTAGGTCTTTTGACGACGAGCGCTTACCGCTCGACCAAAAATAGAGGTTCTCCTGTACTTACGTACACAGACTTCATTCAACTGGAAATTCGTAAGAGGCAACCCTTAAGAACTTATATATAGTCCCGCTTTTAGTTACATGTTTGCCTCGGTTCCGGCATATTTTGGTTCGTACTATTATCATCTTACAATCATTAAATCCCGCCCATATCAAGTACAAAAATACCAACTACCAGCAACAATTTAAGAGGACAAATATAGAGCTATTAAATTAAATGACGTTCAACTGGCGCTTGTTGAACCGACCTTGTCGTTGAGGTGAACGTAACGAGAATTAAAGAGTGTAGTGTGACGGTATTACAGGGCGGAATTCTTTTTACTTGCAAAACAAGAGTTACTTTGTTTCTAGTTTTCCGGGAAAGAGAAGGCTATTTTTTCTCTCGTTTACAGGCAGGTTTCACTGGTATCGTCAACTTTGTCATTGCCGTCGACGAAACGAGGAATTACGTGGGCTTCAATTTGCGAGGTCGCGGAAAGCGCCAACGCGCCCACGCGCAATCGTTGCCAGATTACACGAGTTTCCGACTCAAACGCGAAACAACAACCGACACCGCCGTTATGCCAGAGAAGTTCTTTCTCCTCGGAATATATGGCAGTCGGCCCTTCCCCTCTCTATTTCTGTTACCAGAGAGAACTCTTTGATTCGTAGCCCCTTAATTAGAAATCGACAGTTGAAAAGATTCTAGTATATAAACCTTAAATTGCGTCCTCGCTGAACAAATCATGAAGAACTTCTTAAAAATCACAGAGACATTATAATCTCGCCCGCGACATAAATAATCGAAGTACACCCGGTTTCGGAAGACTTGTCGGAAGTGGGGGGATTCTCGTGCAAGTAGTACATTCGGCAACTTAACCGCCGGCCGAAACAGAGAGTCAAGAGATAAAAGAAAAGGAGAATTGAGCCGGCCTCGGCCGACGTGGCTTCATATTCTCCCCGAACTCCTTTCAGAAATTCACCGTGGAGAGCTGCCGGCCAATTTACCCTTTTTTCGTAAGGAAATAAACGTGACCCAGAAGCATCTGGGGGGGTCTTCATTGCGGTAGTGGTATATACCCTGGTCCCTCGTACATCGAGGCCATGCAAATTACGAGTATATCATCGTTTTAGTAGATATTCGACATAAGAGCCCGCCCGGCGTATATTCCTGGCTCTTCCTTTACTCGACCGCCGCCGGGGAAAAAACCAGGGTAATAAGCGCGCGCGCATAAGAGAAGCTACTTTGATATTCAGATCAATCTCCTCAGGATAATGGCGAGAAAAAGGCTCCGCGGCTAGGAGAGTGAACAGGCTCCTTTGGTACTCAAGAGATCTATCTAATAATAGGTTTGCTAAGATTCTACAGAATAAAGAACTAACTCCGCATTATAAGAAGACAGAGAATTACTGATCCTCACTTCATTAGTGGAAGAGGAAAATAATATCCTTTTTCCGGGCTGTTACATTTAATCTCCGACCGACTGGGTCATCGTGTGTACGAGGAATTGTACCGGGAGTGGAATATGTGCGAGGGTTTCGTGTTTCGAATTGCGAGAGCCATTGTTCCAGTGGCGTTGGATGTGCCGAGCGTCTGCTGACTCCGCGGCCATACTTTATGAAACAAAGCTGGAAGAGTTACGTGTACCAAAGCGCAGAGATAGGACTCACCGTTTCCCGTTGCCATTATGAGGCCGCTGCCAAACTGCTTCAATTTGCTGAAGGTGGTGCCGCCTTCTTCCGGCGTAACCGATTCGGTCGTCCCGGTATCCGGCAGCGCCATCTGCAACAATAAAACAATGCGGGTTCAAATTGATTTGCCTTGATAATTCCTGTTATTCCAGGATCCGCTCCCTTCGCAATTCACCGACGTGAAAAGCCTCTTCTGATATATCATATATGTAATGATGTCGAATTCTCGCGGTATATATTTTTGGGCGACCCACATACTTCCGTAGGATTCTTATTTTGAGATTGGAGATCGATCGGTCGACCTTCGACTCGCCGGGCGAAGCAGATAAACAAGTTCTCGCACACGACACGAAGGTCGAGAGGCAATCTAGTAATCGGCATGTAAATTGAGGTTTATCTGGCACACTGCCGAGCTTCCTTCGCTCATCCTTCGTCCTCCCATCCTTTGTGCCTCGGCGAGTCATTATTGCCCTGGGCGTACAGCCTGGCCCCGTTAACATGCATCGAAATCTCGCTGGCTTCTATTTGCCCGGCCTGTTTCACCTACTTTCTTTTCAATCCATCGCCTCGCCCTTTATCTGCACGACAGGATTCTTTGCGAATGGTCTCGTAAAGTGGAAGAAACAAAAAGCCGACCAGTGGCGCCAGGGAGAAACCAATACAACAAGAACTCTAGCTTTTGTTCAGTTTTTATCATAAACTCGTTTCAAGGTCCGCGTGAAACTGGTGGAAAACTTAAAGAATTTCTCGCGTGCGAGGCCATCACTGGACTGATCAGTTGAATGAATGCCAGGGAACGTTGCACGAATGTTTCTCCGTTAAATTAGTTTGTTATCTGATGGAATTGGAAAAAGATTCAGCAAAGTTGCATCTTTTCAATGTGTCCTATTCGTAGTCCTTGCAGTCTCTAGTCCCTCTGTGCTTCGAGCAGTAACTTATTTAATGCAGATTGGATTTCGAATGTGCGCCCTTTGTGAAAGTGCATGAGCCTGTGACATTTTCTCGACTGCCCGAAAATTGAATGCATACAAGATATGTTGCAGTCTGACTCTGCGGGGCTTCACCAAGTTACAAGCTTCGTCCGAACCGTACTCTCTGGGTACAATAGGGTTTCGCTTTATTTCTAATGAACAGGCACAGCCGCCCGGAAAGTCATTGTCATCGCTTTGGCTCAGAGGATTGTTCAAGGATACTTGAACACGTGTCAGAACCTCCACTCCAAAGTCGGAGGCTTCAACTAGTTTGCTTGCTTGCCGTCTCGACCAGTTTAACACTAACATAATCCAGTTAATCGAATATTAAACGGCATAACGAAGTCCCATAGAAGTTGCAGTTACTCTCGACAGCCTTATATCAAACTACTATGCGAATCTATGAGATGGCACAAAGCCAACAATGACAAAAGTCCCGTTGGGGCTGTTACACTGGTGGAGTGGGCTGTAAATCCAAATATCAGATTTATTAATATAACACTCGGAATTACCAGAGATAAATCCAATTTCTCCGTGGACAGTGACAAGTAATTTGCGGAGGGAATGAGGCTTAAGACAGCCGGATCGACAAATCGCTGTCATAAAAGTTTATCACTATTAGTGCAGCCCCAATAAAGCCAGCCGGCGTTAAATCAGTTTATCACCACCAACAGAAACCATCAATTAAGCTTTACGCGTTGTACTGCTGCCACTTCCATTGCCGGGGATTCCGATTGGAAAGGATTTAAGTTCTCTCTGTACCGAGAAGAGCTTTTCCGGGAACTAAGGGCAGCAAGGCGGCATTCTGCTATTTAATATTAAGTTGGCGCATGTGGCCATGGAATTCAGCAATATCTGCGAAAGAATGCTTACCCCCTCAGTGGGAACTCAGCACGCAATACTCTGCGCTAAATACCAACCAAGCTTCTGTGAACCGCCAGAAAGGAATAACGAATTTAGTTGGGAGGTTGGAAAATATCTTAGTAGTCGTGGGAATGTTGTTATGAAATATGATACATTTTTTCATATGTTCATATTTTGTCATAGCTGAATGTTAATTGAAATGGAAAAACGAATTACGACTATCGTTTTCTTCTGCTGTCAACTGAACAACATGTTGTTCTATTAGTAATGGCAGGCTTGAAGAAACTGGCAGCAGGCTGTTGAGGGACTTTACAATGAAACCAGTGCTTAGAACGAATGCCCGCATAATAATTGTTTTACTTCGTGGCCAGGCGGCGACTATAAACTTTTTATTACGATGCTATTAACGCATTTCAGTGCACTTTATATGGGGCACATAACAGCCAATGAATGTCTTCCGCGTCTGGCTTCGAAGAAGAAAGTACTTAAAGTTGTAAGCAGTACTTGAAGTGAAATGACTAACATTTTGTTTGATAGCTCGAATGGTAGTTGGAGTTTGGACGCCGCTCCATTTTCCCGATTGATTCCTCCGCATTGATCTTTCAATCATTGCTGGAACGTGACGAAGTTCCGAAGAGAGAAACGGAGTGTCGTCGAAATAAACGAATTCTCACAGATGGCAGAGAGGTCGCTGATAGTGGACGGCGAGCGTGAGGGAAATCAATCGGCTAAATTGGAATAAATGATTCAGTTCGCACTCCGTGCTGAGCGGCGTAAAACAGCGGAAGAATAAATTTCCTTTGTACGAACGTGATGAAACTCCCGAGAGTCTCGCAGCGTCCTCTCGCTTTTGTCACCAAAGTGCACCTTGAAATATTTAACCAACCGCCGCGACCACTCCAAATGAAATGTTCAATCTTAACGAGGCAAAATGCTGTTTCGAAAAGTCTCATTACGGCGAAACTTGGCCCAACACTTTGCGCGTATTGCGTGATTCGCAATGCTTTCGAATCCGCACTGTCATACGCGACTTTTTATTAGAGGTATATTTAAACTTATTACACTGACGCGTAATTAAAGTCATCAGGATCAAAGGGAAGTGGTTTACTCTGTACATTAGATCCTTCAGCAGCGTTAAATTCCCGAGGACACGTGCGATTTCCAACTTTAAACTCTGCCGTTTCCATTTTCAGCGCTTTTCGCGGATTTAAAGGATGGCGAATGAAATGCTGCGCCACAAAGAAAGTGTTGAGCTGCAACTAAAGTGCTACTAACTCCGGCTGAAAATGTTCGAATCGGGCATAACTTAGAGGGACCAGAGACCTCAATCCGATCCTCTAGCACCGAGGGAGCAACTCCTTGGAAGTTTAATTCGGAATCGCGTTTGTGACACCCTGGAAACCGTTGAATTTACCTGGCCCTCAGCCCGGACGCTTGCAAGTGACGATGTTTGTGCGATATTCGGGGTTAGTCTTCCGGAAATAATGCGGACTCTTAAGGAAATTTAAGCTCCAGTTTAACATTTACCCGCGGTCGTTCCGCAAAGCTGTACTCGGCCAATAAAGGCCAATAGATCCTTCGATTTCAATTTCAGCCCATACCCTTTTTATCGTTACTCTTTGCCCTTTCCGAACCACGAAACCGCGAAAGCTCTGACGCGCTTCCAACCAAATGCAAGTTATTAAGTTTGGCTTTCGAACACCGCGAACTATTTTCAAAAGTCCAGAACCGAGTAAAAATAGTAACTCAATTCCCATTACAGTTCACTGTAATTCGATAGATTTACTCATGTGGAGAACGTTACCATAAGGCTACTAATAACGCCGGCAACTCTGCTACACTAATTCAGCAATTAACCACACGGCGTTGAAACGCGCCAACTAATTTGTCGGCGGCCTTAAGTCCATTTCTTCGAGAATCCAGCAGAACGTTTAGGCCATTTAGGGCATTTCAGCCGGCAGCGCACTCCAGCGGTGAATGGAGATTTGATGGCGGCGGCGTGTTCCGTGCGGCGGAATTTAAAGCGTTTGAGAGCCGAGCATCTCCCAGTGAAAGGAGGTCTTACCTTTCTCATGAAAGACATCACGTTCGCCGAAAACATGTTGGCGGCGGGTGGGTTGTCGGTTCTGCGTGGTAGAAGGCTTGGATGCTCGACAGCCTGTTACACTCGTCGTCGGCGGATTCACGAGCAGCAGGAGCCCACCGGCTCACCCCATAGACGGAAGCTCATTCCCACATGATTGCAGCTGCTTCTTATTGGGCGCCATCGGGGACTTGCCTCGTCACGAACAATCATAAAATCTGTAAACAGAATGGATTGTTTGGTAGAGCATGTTGGGCTTGCCCTTGCGATGACTGATTGTGAGGATGATCAATACTCGAGCGATTCTAGTGAATTCTCAATGAATTCAATGATTGAACACTCAAATCGGCCGCTCACTCCAACGAATATTATTCCGCGGCTGATACGTCGAACAGGCTGAATGATTAAATAGTCGGCTGATTGATTATTCGATTATCTGCACGATCTACTGTTATTGCAGTAATTATTAATCCATAAACAGAGGACGCTTGTTCGAATGAACTTTCTTTTTAATATAGTCGGCAATCTGGTTTACTTCTTAACGGAATATGAATGTGTGGGAAGACGAGACTCATGACATATGTTGAGGTCATAAGTCCAAGATTAATTGTCGGTCGTACGAGATTCCGACGGGCGGGAAAGGAATTCTTGGCCGCGCGAGTGTGCGTGGTGGAGAATTATTAAGAGGTCCGAGTCAAACACCGACACACACATGCGGCCAACTGTGCTGGATCACCATAAAGTGAAGTAATATGCACAGGGGGATTATGAGCGTCGAGCTTCAAATTCCATGCGACTCACGACTGCCCTCGTCATCAAGTCTTTTTCCATTTCATCCCACTAGCGTGTAGGAATTCGTGTGTTAAATTGGAGGAAACCGTGCAAGCTTTCAGCGCGGCCTCTTTAATTTTTCATGAGAATTACTTATTTACAGGAATTCCTTGTGGAATAAATACTCGTTAAAAATAACTTTAATAGAATATCAGGTAAGTGAATAAAGAAATTTCTCTCTTCGAATAGAATCGAACGACGAGGACATAGAGAGGTTTCGTTTGTCGCTTCGCCCCATTGGAACACCGACAGTCGTACTAATATTCGAGATGCATTTATCAGGCTTCATACTCGGAATTCCGCTCCTCCTACGACGGCATTCCCGACCTTCGCTGAATTTCGTTTTCCTGGCTCGCCGATCGGAATTATCTACGATAGCCTCGGCGGCCATCGCCGCCGTCGATGCGAGAATGCGGTGTGTTCAGTATCGACGCGTTTCGAGAGCGAGAAATTGAAAGGAAGCGGAATTCGATTATAACGTTCGCCTGTGACCTGAATCGCACTCGACACGTGCCGTACTGATTTTACGAATTCGTTGCGAGTTGTGGAGAAAGTTAGGGCCTTCTTTTCCAGCTGGACTTACTGATTATTGATTTAAACCCGCCGGTTGCACGTTACGGGCGTCGTAAGACCGTGATTGCGGCGACCAGATGTGTTTTCTCTGCGTGAAACTGCGGTTATCAGGGAGCAGAATCGACGGGAGGCTGCGTCGAGGGATGGAGGAACAAATACTTCCATGCCGTAACACGTAGGAGGCAGGGAAACACTAACACACCTAATCGCCGGTTTCTCCCGGCGTGATAAATTATTACTGGGATCAGTGCTAGACTCTCCGACGTAGAAAACACCATGTGGTTCTACCCTGTGGGTTCATCTTGTTAACAAGATAGCGATTGGTTCCCTTTTTCTTATAAGGAACTTACCGCATTTCTCAAGCCGACACTTGCTACGACTCTCCCCTCTTTCCCTCTCTAGTTTTGTTTCTTATTCCTTGCGATGTATCATTTCATAATATGCCGGTATCCATAATTTGCGTAATCATACGTATTATATGTTGCATTAAATTATTACCAGATGTTTTGAATGTCAGCATTAACAATTTTTACACTAATTCCACCGCATACTGACAATGTACATGTAACATTAAATTACAAGGCAAGTGAGTCGTTCAAATTACATTTCCTGTAGATTGGAACTAAGTTATGGTCTTTCTCAGCGGGAGACTCGGGTTTCCCAATTCCAAAGTTAGTTTGAACTTTGACCTCCAGTTACACTAGCACTAGCACTAGGACAACTTGGTTCGATTGAGAGCGGCGAGGTAGAAGGTATTTTGCCATACATAGAGGAGAGTAATATGGCTGCCCTTAAGCGTATTGACCATTTGATCAGCGATTGGGATTCCGGTGGACCCTCATCGTCCGCATCAGATACGGCCGTGCTGCTTGGCGGCTGCTCAAGCATGGGGAACCGCTACTTGTTGCAGCTGGCCATTTCCAGATAGGAGAGCTCTTTCTTTTATCGATGTCACCGTCGCCCCCTCCACCCCGACAAATGTGGGACGCTCCCGTTTCCCAGATTACTCCGCTTCAACCCCATTTTTTACAGACTCACCCCCCTCCACCCCCCTGCACGCACCACCAGACTATGCTTCCCCACTTTGTGGTTCCTTAACTATCCGAGATTTAGCCGAGATTCCTTCGAATGGTAGAGATTCCACTGCGTGATGGAATGATATTTAATCTATTTGCTGCCCTGTAGGCGGAAGATGCGCACGTGAAATTCCAAAATTCGTTGAGCCTTTGTCAGCCGATTATTTTACGGGCATAAAGGAATATTATGTAACGTGGTATATGACAAGGCACTGTGATAATTGGTGGAAACAATTTACAAGTAATGCAGGACTCGAAAGTAGTACTATGAAGTTATTCAGCAGAAATCGAAACTCTCATTTCGCTTTCAAGGGACAAAACAATAAAGGACCCACCACGAATAAATTTCGACGCATTGTTCTCAGCAATGCATTGCAGCAATGCTGTAACAATCGAATGCAGTGACGACAATACATTAAAGGGCAAAGTGTTCCGCCGCACCAGGGAATCGAGTGCACGCGCATTACGCAGTGGGTATTATGAGCTACCAAACATCCGGTGAGAAACATTCTCACTAATACTCGAATCACCTTCCCTATCTCCCTCTGCCACGTGGCTTTAAGCTGGCATTCTCGGCGGCGCATTAAATTCGCTAGGTTCATTCATTAAGTGCTTACGAGGCGACGATAGGTGCGTTCGTGCGCCAGCGCGTCGTTCGCCACAAATCATACGCGCGCATTATTCACCGAGCATGACGTTTAATGCGTGATTCATCGCTTCCAATCGCTCGGTTTGCCTAGAATTCACCTTTCCCATCTGCGTTATCTCCTTATGCGGGATTCATGTGGTTAAACTGTGCCGGAGAGCGTGCACCAGCTCGTCGGACAAAGTTTATGTCGCGGCGAGTGCGCACGTGTGTGCGTGTGGTGGGTTTTAATGAAGCTACGATTCTTTGCCGCAAATGGAGGGACTTTTTCCGGGCGACTGCGCGAATACTTAACGAGGGCGCTCGGTGACCGATATTAAGCAGGGGAAGCCGAGTCAGTTAGAGGAAGGGCGCATTATGGCGAAACAGGGTTGCTCGAGTCTGAGGAAAAAAGCCTGGGTTTCTCGTTTACTGTTCTATGTATGAGTGCGTAGTTCTGATATTAATAACATTAAAAGTCTTGTATTCCCTGAATTGAATTTTCTTAAAAAAAAAACATTAGGTCTATGAATACTTGTTTTATTTATATCGTGGTGGATGAAATAAGCAGTGCAATTGCATTATTAATATTGAGGGTGAGCATTTAGATTAATAATCAAATAAATCGGCGGAAATTTTTGCTTCATCTGTTTCGACTTCTGTACTTATAAAGTCTTTAGTGGGTAGAATCTTTAACCATCCTCCCCGGCAAGGATTTCCTCCCGAGAGCGATCCGTCTGAGCTCGTGCGGTGTCATTAACGCAGCTTAATCCCTGGCATGTTTATCGTCTCAGCAAATAAACGCGCGAGCGCAACAGGCAACTCTCGCCCGGCGACCAGCCGCGGTCGAGCGAGTGTGTACCTGTGTGTGCGATGTGGACACGTGTCGGTGTGTGGGCGTGTAAAAGTTGCGCCCCGCGCGCGCTATCTCGTGCCTCGGCTAAAGGGTTAATCGTGGCCTCGTTAGGTCCTGCGGTTCTTACTCTCATTACTCACGCTGAACCTTCTAATACAGATTTAGCAGCCAGCATCGTGATAATGCCGGCTGGTCAGGTGCGAGCAAGTGGGCGAAGTGATCCGATAAATCAGCGGTTTCACGTATCAAAGCGTTGACGCTCGACGAGCGAAGGCCCCATTTATAAACCTTCGGATTTACCCTGCAATTCTACCCGTGACGACTGTAATATTACAATAGAAAAGCTTTCCACCGTTGCAAAGCTTATTATTCCCGGGGAACAGGGATGAGAATTGTTAGAGTAATAATTAATGATACGAGCGTCAGCTGAGATAATTTGGTGTAATAAATAATTCTAAAGCTTTGCTTTGTTTATCACGATTTCTTTTAATCTGCACTTGAGTTTAAGTTCCAGATTCTACGGATATTAACTTTGCATTTCTCTTTTTCAGATCTAATTTAAAGTTTGACATCCATCTTCCTACCGTGTTTGCTTATATGTTACTCTGTCGTCTAAGCCTTCCGTTTCTCATAAAACTAAGTTCCACGACCCAGTTGGTACCGTGAATTCGGAGCCATCACTCTAGCATTTTCCTTTATCGGTCATACTGTTGCTCGCAAAGTGAAAACACTTCAACTGCACTCGCAATTTTTATACCAGAGTGTTATTTCAAATTGCCCAATACATTCAAGCCGTCAGAGGAGCTAATGCCATTAAGAGGCTTTTGTTTCAGTAAACCGTTCCCGTCGGGTAACACCTCTCGCAGCGGCGGAATCTGAAATGAGTCTGAAGGAGTTCGGGGACCTTGAAGGAGCGCGGTCGGATTTGCGATTGGAGATGGTATCGCAGGCAATTGCCAGGATCCGGGCAGACCCGGGAGCCAATAATTATTCTTATCCGAGCGATCGGGGTTGCTCCTCTCGATTATCAGCCTGAGCATATCGCCGCTGGGAGCATATTTCCATGCGGTAGAGTGACTTCCGATTAGACGATGTTCAGGCGGCCAAAGGACCAATTATCCGAGGAGAACTGTCAATAAAAGAAATCGCATCTGTCTCTCTCTCTGTCCTTTTAATCTTCTCGCTTCTTATCTCACCAGCTTATTATACCTTTCAACTAGCTGTCTTACCCGTCATTCCATACACGCTCTAATAAGGATTTTATTAAAAGAATAATCGCTAGTTGCACAGTGGCAATTTACTAGCACCCAGACGCATTATCGAGTTTTGTTAAACTTTTTCATCGACATGATCGCTAACGCAAAAAACATCGTGGTCGTGGAAGTATCTTGAATGAAAGTTTAGCCAACTACTTTCTCGCAGATGTTCCCGATTCGAAAAGACGTCCCTTCTCAACTGAAGTGGTTAAGTTACTTTAGGAACAACCTGTACAAGTCATAAATATTATAATCTAATTTGACTGAATCATAACCCAATAGAGGGGGCGGAACTTTATAAGTAGGGATTCACCGGTCGCCCGCCGGAACTAAATGGAGCTCGAGAGGAGTCCAGCTGAATTCGGCAGGTTGATGCCTTGTCACCAAATATTGTGTTATCCTTATCGTACCACCCTCAATGCAGATTCCGACCCTCTCCACTCGTAATGCTCTGAGATTATCTCTCCGTAGTAACTCGAGCCGCCTTTGAACAATGTATTTTCCTACACGAACTTCCAGTTTCTTAATCTTATTTGTCTTCTGCACTAAAGCCTCCAAACTTTCTCGGCTTTTACAGGGTAATTCACTCCCTTTCGAATCAACCCACGGCTCGTAACATGACTTATCCATTAAATTTAAAATTATACACCAATCTTCCTCGACTCTTCCTTACATTTCATTAAAATATACGAATCCAATAAAAGTTCGTATACGACAATACAGATTCAAGAGCAAATAAACATTATTTACCAATGTTCCTAAAAAATTAAAAAGTCCAAAAATACCACTGTTTTTAAACCAGTCAAATTTTCTCCAGAATACCACTTCTCATTCGTGGGGCTCGCTATGTCCGCCTTTCATATCATAGATCCAGTGCGATAAGGATCGGAAATGTCTGGGCAAAGTACTTGCGTTCCAGTTCCGGCACACATACATTAATAGGTTTAATTACGGCATAACTCAGGCTCCGGGGAAGGTGGCTCAGTCACGCGAGAACGTGCGAGTGACATTAATCCGAAAGAGGCTTCTTTTCTCTCCAGGGAGCCGGTGGTATCGAAGGAGGATCGTTCTAAGAGGGACACTTTTCACTGGGTGGGTGTCGCACACTTGAAAGAAGCAGGTTCGCCCGGAGGAAGGAAGGGATAGCCCGCAAGGATAACGAAAGGCAGCGGCAGCAGGGTGAAAGACGGCAAGAGACAGGGTGGCGGCGGGGGCGGAGGGCGGCAGAAAGATAGGGGATGAAGTAGAGAGCAAGGATGAGGGGGTGGCGGCAGCCGTTGGCGAGGAAATGGCTGCCACCTGTAGCTATTGATCGGTAGGGCGAAACCAAGTGCGTGTGTTTTCCCCTTTGGGCCTCTCGCTCTCACCCTCTCGCCCCCTGTCCGTCTCTCTCACCCCCTCGAGGCACCTACGCCCCTCTCGTTCGGCTTTCGACAGAAAAGCCCGGCGAGCTTTCGGCCCTTTACGATCGCTTACGTCCGGCTTCTTATCTGCAACGAGATCATGCATCCCGCGCTTCTATTCTCCTCGCGTCGCCTTTTGTGCCCAACTTTTTCCACCGACAAACCTTCCCCCTTTTTCTTTTGCGGCCAACTCTCCCGGCCGAGGGGGCAAACTCGCAGGGATCCCGTCGAGGCTGTATTTCTGTATGGCGAGGCGCAGTCACTCGTGCTCGTGCCAACTCGACTGCGTCTCTACGGCGACCGATGCCCTTCAGTCGGCAGGACGTTGGTTTGCGCTCTCGATCCTTCGCACGTTCTCCTCAGGGCGACTCGAGTCTCCGTACGTGCATGGAATGTCGGATAAGCACGGTTCTCTAATTTGTAGTGGCCCGGCGAGTATCAACCCGCGAGTGATTAGAATGATAAAGTATTGAAGCGTAAGTCCTGGAGGGTGAGGCCTAAGGGCTTCTAAGTCGAGGGAAGTACCACCCTGCAGATTTTCCACGTGATTTCGTTGTGGAACACGAAGATTGTTGCGAGGAAAGTTTGTCGATTGCTTGGAGTTGTTTTGAGTTTAATTTGGTTTAGTTCTCTTATAGGACTACTTGTTCGGTATTCTGTATAAACTGTTTTTCTTTTCGTGCGAGATTAATACTCATTGGGGGTTTTAGTGGTCGAATGGTAGGTTAGCGCTGCGCAGAGGAAACTCCGAAGAGAAACAAGAGTCAAGTGTAACATCTACATTGACTATGATCGCGTTACCAGGTCGAGAGATCTATCCGCCTCGCCGAGGGCAGGAAGCTGCCGCAGACGAGCTTTTATTACGAAAGTAAACGATGTTTCTTTTTTCAGCGACGACACTCGGCGAGTCGGTGTAATATTTCATTGACTCTGCGCCAAGATACAGCGGGGCAACAGTTGGCCCGACTCCGAGTGCAAGGAAACTTCGTAATCGCTAAACTCGGCCGCCACGTTGTTATCGGAAGTAGGAAAATTAACCACGCGATCGCCGTGCTTTTCTGCTGGGAACAAACTACAACGCTAACCATCTCATTAAGGTACTTGTTACACAAATTCATTTTCTATACAAATTACTCCCTGCAATTTTAATGATGTATGATGGAGAATGTTACCCAATTACTCGAACCACTACCGACTCGAGTGATCGTAGAGAAATTCCCCATTTCGACCTTCATAAACAATTGGTAAGATCTGGTAATAAATAATTCGAGAAAATGATTAGAATCACATGGCGGCCGAATGGTCTGCGGGAATTTATTTGAATACTCCGAATGCCTTTAAAGCACTAATCTTCCCGAGAGCTCACGTGGATTCCTGAATGCGGCTCTGGAACGCAGCCAGATTCCTGGAGTCGTGGTCAGCCACATATCCGTCACAGACACCGCAAAACTTTCGGAGCCACAACTAGTAGTGGAACCACGCACATCATTAGATAGACAGAGCCAACACACAGTATGCCAGCTGTTCATTGGTCGGTGTACCATTCAATTCAAAGCTGTTGCGATTTATGTGTATTTATTCGATCGAAGCATTTTCGTGGCCGGGTAATTAAAGGTTTCGTAGGAAAACGAGTTAAACGAAGAGTGTGAGTTTCAAAGGAACACCATGCACGTCGGGAATAATAACTCGGAGGAAGTTCGAGTTGCCTTGAACTTGTAAAGTTTTTCCACCACTCTTTCTTTTTTTTTCATCTTTAGACTTTAAACTGTTTATGCTTGTCCCACGAGGCTGCGAATAATAAAAAGCCGAATCCCGTTAACGATGGTCATTGGGCTGTCGAAGGTAAAATGACCAATACTTCGTGAAGTACACAGCTACATCTACTAATCCACCGCACGCGGTCGTCTTCGCCAGAACGAACACCGTTGAACGCCAGGCGCTCTAAGGTAAATTTTGTCGCACAAAGTGAACAACATTTTTATCCGGTTTAGCCGACGGTAATGCATGTATGCAGCACGAAAGCCTGGCGTTACGAGGAAACAGTGATGTTACCGCGTCGGCTACAAAGGAGCGACCAAAATGCACACAAGCCGCGGCTATTCCATAAAGGACAACTCCGCGCTCCTGCAGGCTGTGCGCTTATGTTTCCATATATTCCATTTTTCATGTCGCCTAAGTACTCGCCGCGAACACATATTACCAACTCTGGGAGAGCGGCGCATGTTTACACGCGATCCCTTAGGAAATCTAAAGTATAAAGGTAAAGAAACCCTCTTTGGCTGCGACCACAGGTTGCTTGCCTTGAAAAATGCAGAACCGGGCAAACAGCAAATCTCGAATGGTGCCTTTGCGCTGATGCACACTAGCAATACGAGGGATCAACAACTTCGTTTCGATAGTGCATCTGACTCTGATTTCAGATTTCTGGCCACCTCTCTCTAACAAATCTATTCTCAGCGTTTTCCGAACGCAAAAACATATTCCGTATTGTATATTAATATATTAATAAACTCTTGAGTAATCAGTAGGTTTTCGATACTACTTATATGTTATAATAATTTCGACGAAAGTTATATCCCCAAGCTGAAATCACCTATTTCGCTGGCACCTGTGTCTCTCCATAAATGTTTATTTCGCCGATCGTCAATACACGGATCATTTACTGCGGCACTAAAGATACCGTGCACGTAACAACTACACCAGCACAAACATTTAACGTGCCGGGGTTCGTATATCCGGCGGCGAACCCGACAAATCGGATTTATGACCGAAAATCGCTCGTCGCACCCCCGGGAGGCGCCGAGTGTTTCATGGCAAAGCCCGCCAGCGTCATCGGGGCTTTCACGTGACGCCTTTCACGGTTAAAGCGAGGCGGTAGCGGCGATCAATCAGTATCAAAATGAAATTCTACTGGAAAAATGCATCGGTGCTAGGTGGGGCGGACAGGGGACCGCGCTTGGGAGTGACAAAGGAGCGTATCAATGCATACAAAGAATGGAAAAAGGTGAGAGCTGATGAGGGCATATTGCGAGCAACATACATCGGCCGAAGTCGATGCTTTGTTATATTCGGCCAAGTCAAAAGGCAAAAGCAGTAAAAAAATCGGAAAATATAGATATCAATAATAATGACATATGAAGATTCACATTACCACCCTTTGGACTCAAAAAATAAAGTTCCACTAGGTCTCTAAAATATGACAATGTGCAGCGACTCTTAAGATTGAAAAGCAACACACGCGCCAGGAACTGAGAACCTCTTTTGCGAACAGGATTAAAGAAGCTATTTCTTCTGGCATCACTGTTATTTCGTACGAATCGAAGATTATTTCCGGCTCGAATTTCCGCGAAGCAACCTGCCCTGGCATTCTTGGAGCGCCCAGTTTTCCCGATTGCCAATTCCCGCCGATTAAAGCTCCTGCAAGCTATTCGAATGTTGTCTGGTAATATTGGAGCCATTTTCCGCTTGGGGGAGGGGGGCAAATATTTCGGCAACTAAAAGCACGATATCGCGATTGATACGAACACGATGAAACGTTGATTACTCCGAGATACTCGTCGACGTGGAATGGCTCGAGCACATCGCGTATTTAACGGTGTCGAAACAACAATGTAGGTAAAATTTACATGTCCTCGAAGAGCTTTCGCGCCGCAGGAGCTTTCGTTTATGTTTTCAGGCAGGGTGATCCGACACCGATGCTCCCGGCGTTTCCCAGCCATTCCGAATCCATATTTCATACCTCTTACTTCCTCCCTGCGCGCTCTCTCGATTTATGTGGCTTGTCGCAGCCAGCGCTCGCTCGCCGGAGATCGACGTGCCTGTCTGCTGTAAATAAGCTCCGCTCCGGAAAACGAGTTTCGCATGGAAATGGAGATGGAATTGTCGGGAGCATCGCACAAACGGACAGTAACGTGTCTCTCTTATTTGAGGGATTGTCTACAAAAATCACTAAAGGTTTCCTGAACAATCCACTACCGCTGGTACCGAAAAATTCCCCGACAGTTGACGGTCTATATCTATAAGCTGTGACACGATTTTTCTACTGTTTTCCAGCAAGTCTGTGGGATGTTTGAAGGAAAGCTAAGTTGTGCTAAAGAGGACGTGTCCAATCAATGAAAAATCAGCTCTGATTCACTCTGCGGCACAACACTACCCCTATATCTATTAGGACTAGATCCAGCCGTCGATCTCTCGTCTCGAGTGCGCCGGTACATCGTATTATTAGATCGTAAACTAAGGAATAAAGGGTCGCGGAGGATTAATAAGGCCGCGTCGTAAAAGGGCGTGTTGGTCAGTCTGGTGGTGCGGGCGAGCCTCGCTGGGGAGAGAAAGGGGCCGCTTGTGTGAAGGGTGTTCCCGAAAAAATCGAAGGACCACAGCGAGCAGGAAGCTCCTACCACCTAAGGAGGAGGGTGGAGGGGCGCGATAAAGGCCTCGTAAAAATGTTGGAAACGACGGGGCTGCTGTGACCCGCTGGCCTAACTGTCCGATTCCACCCCGGATAATCCCCGGCGATGTTTGTTTGGCCCGCTCGAAAGAGCTTATTTAATCCATTTGCAACAGTATGCCGTGTACTTATCGCCTAAATGATCGAGATGAGGACCGAAATATTTGTCACGAATTTGATGTAGGACGATTGTATCATTTATAAGCAAGAACGATTCCTTTTGTATTTTCAGCACCCGTTAGTACACAGGATTTATCTTTTGTAAACAAAAAAGTATTATTTGCTTTGCCATAATTGCATTCTCGATTTAATTAATATTTATTCAAATTTTGTTCCTCTGCCATTTAAATGTTACAGCGCTCGTTAATCAACAGTATTCACCGAACAAACTGTTTCGTAAATGGAAGAGAGCGATGAAACAATAGTATGAAAATGACGGATGAAAGCCAGTTAATTCGAAAACAAGCTCGTGCTGTTGAGATAACAACAGCGTTGGCCGAGCATTCGTGCAAGGAGAACGCAATGGCCGGGTAAAGGTCTGCCCCTAGGCGATCTTTATATGCCCGAGAAGAACACGCGCTACTAACGATACGATGTGTGTGATACACCGACCGAAAAGATCTCACGATATTACGGTGGTTCTGTAGGTTACTTTATATTGACTCACGAGCACCATATCGGGCCAATGAATCGGCGACCGTACTGTGACACTCCCCGTAACATTCTTATCAAACACATAAACTCCCTGAACCTATGTTTTTAATCCAGGCACGTTTACCATTTTATTTGTGTTCGTGTTCGGGAGAATGTAAAATTAGAATACAATTTCTTTGCTGTTGGAGATTTATCGATGATAATTTCATATTTATTTTGGGGGAAATGAAGTAAGTGCTGTTTTTTTAAATCGCGATTGGGAGTTGAAGCAAAAGTATATTTGAACGTCTGTAACACTGTAAAAATACTGTGCATAAGAGGTAGCAAGAAACTGTCTTGAGAACTCGTAAAGGATTGCTATTAAATGAGACGATGCGATTTCAAATTACCCTTCAAGATATGCTGGTAAGACGAAGAGATAACGAAAGTATTAATTGCAAGTTCAGCCATGCGACGCTCGGAATCTTCGCGCACTTGATGATGCAGCCATCTGCACCATTAGTGCTCGTAGCACCAAAATCGTGTTAATGCAACCTGTTTAAAGGGAAGCGCTCCGAGATTATTTATCGCACGCGCGCACCAGCCGCGCACCATAAATATCCAGAGCCGCCGTTGTCACGGTGTACACCGTCCCTTTTTTGTGGATGCACTGCTGCGCCATAAATCTCGGCGGCCTGTCACTGTGTTGTATAGAATCGCCAAGTGAGAGTGCGTGGCAACAAGATAATTTAACGCCAACCCTAAGAGCATCTCCCAGAGAAAAGTTCGCCGGAGTTTACGCGACGCGTACTTCAAATGTCTGGCCCACTCGTCGAGCTGCGTTGGAGTGTTTCTCCTTTTTTATTTATTGTCTTTTTTCTATTCTGTTCTATTTTTATTTAATATCTTTAATATACATATTTCCTCTGACAGTACTTGAGTGCTTTCCTATCCTCGATGTTAGTGAGTTAATTTAAACTTTAACGCCTTGATTCCTTCATTTACACATGTGTGCTCGAGGCAGCCTGCCATCCACATTTCTATGAAAGTTCCTCTCGGCCGCAGTGTTAAGTTGCATTCGCGCTGGCTGTGTTTCCCGTTGCGTCATTAAGCGAAAGGTAAACCGGGCTTATGGTCTGCTTATGTCATGGTATATCTGTCGGAATATTTCACGCTTCAATGGGCCTCGCAACAATCCATTCCTTCCGACAGCTCAGCATGCACAATTGCTCGTGCGCCCGGATTTATAATGCATTCCCACCCTTTAAAGTGTCCCATTAAAATGCATGGTATTATGGTACGAAGTGGTATTACATATAGTTTAAGGAACAAACACTGTCGATCCAACCCAAAGCCTCCCATGCAATGTTTGGAGAACCTCATGTTTGGAGAACCTCATGTAATTTTCGGCAGATTTACTCGTTCGACTAATTTCGGCAAATTATTTAAATGGCCTCAGCTAAAAAATCCGATATTTCCTGCGCGGAGGCGCTTCAATAACTTTAATACTACAACGATTCAGTTCCTGTTGAGTAGTTCTAGTCACAGTGTCAGTTCGCAAAGGCACACGCTTTGAACATTTCTCGGTAATCACGTATGGGGGTATCACAGTGTATCTGAAGCTCATATGTATATTTATGTGTTTCCTGGAAGCGGTGGCCGGTGCGCCCAATTATTATTCACTTTCGGGGGACATATCGCAGCGCCGAGGCACGTGGCTTCATTTCATATGCACACTAGGTAACTCGGCCTCGCGCAAATTCAATTCAAATGCGTCGATATGGACCGCGGATTTAGATACAAGTATCCAGCCTCCCGTGGATACAGGCTCACTCGTATCCAAAGTGTCTAAGTTACGAGCTCAACTATTAGGTATATTTATTTAATTGCTATGAATCCACCAATCCGTCGTGCGCAAGCCAATAGCTATGAAAGATACCACTGTAGTATGAATAACGTTCACGCTGGAACACCAATTTCTCCAGAGTCTCTCCCTGACACGGCGACTGGTATATTCGTGTTTGCCAAAAGGTCCGAGTAAAAGTGCGGCAATGCAATAGCGACAGCGGCACACTGGCTGAGCGCAAACAGACGAGGGTAACTCGATTTCCCATACTACTGTGGCCGCTTGGGCGGTGCGCTGCTACCACTGTGGCTCACTCAGTCAACGAAAAGAACAGAACACCACGGAACTCGCTGCGGGGACGCAATACTAATTTGAACAGTGACTCACAAATTCGTTCACGTTACCAACTCGAGCTGCGACACGACGGAACCACTGAATCCAGTGCAATACGCAGCAGAAGCCAAGCGAGCCGAACGGAATCGACTGTGATTCTAATTTCTAAACAGATTCGTCGAATAGAGAAGCTCTACGTAGACTAGGAAGATGCCTTTCTCTAATTTTACTTTAGCCTTTACATTGCGAAATTCGATTATAATTGATTTTCTTAATTATGAATCTGTGAAAAAATGTGAAGGTAAACCAATGCAATATTGGTAATTATGTAGAGTCACGTCGCAGTCGCTAATTTGAAATGTTCCTTTCGAGCCGACGAGAGGGCGCCAGATAGAAAGTGAATTGGGACAGAAGGGGCCAGACATGAAATCCTTGCGTTTGGCAAGGTGGTGTTGGTGTTAGTGCAGGGGGTTGAGGATTGCTTACGGAATGGGGGCTGCCTTCATGATATGCGAGTCTGTGGCACGACGAGTGCGCTCGTCTGAAGGCCGAGGGGCTGACATAACGCAGCTCTAGCAGGGGCTGAGGTGGGAGAGTGGGACGAGGTCACGGCACGACATAGGAAGAGAGGCCGACAGAGAGAGGGAGGATTGAATTTAACTCCCGCTCCTCGAGGCCCCGCTCACCGTCAAAGGGGTGGTTTCGAGGTCGGGGGCTGTCGACCGGCTCCACCGCCGATCGATATAGCTACAGGTGTCCGAAAGCTCAGCGCGCCGTGTCGGAGCTTCAGTCGCGAAAAAAATATTGACCGCAAACCACCCTCATTGCCTGCCGGGAGCTTACGCGTAATAATAATTTAGCTTGTGTCTATTTGTTGTTCGCCAGCACGGTGGATTTGGTTTTCTTCCAAAGGTCATTACGTGTCAGTGCGAAAGACTGTAGAAATATTGGAGCAAGTTTTATTTCTTTCCGGGAGAGCTTACACTTTCGTTCAAATCAGGGACCAATTTCTTGGCGATGACGCTTGTCGGACACGTCTTTATTAATGTTGCTTGCATTCAGACCATTAATTATTTACATGGGAAACTTGAGAGTCACCTTAAACTTTTATAATAAATGCTTTGGCTTAAGAAGAAAAGATCGCGAATTCTTTGCTGACCTTTAACCCTCGCTGGAATTAAATTTCAATTGTGGTGGGTGTGAACACCACTCCGCGACATTAGCAGCCGGCGAGTGTTAAGTTTAACATCACTTGACTCTCGCTCAAAGTTCGTCCGCCTCTCTCGCCGGGTTGTCCACGACGAACGAAGAGCAAAGCGACGACTTAGACTGGCAAAGGTCAAAAAGGGACGACAAGCTCGTCCCTCTGGCACCGCCGTTGCCTCGACCACCTTTCGATCGATCTAGCTACAGGTGTTCGCGATCCCGAACGTGAGCCGACAGGCACTCGCTTCGACCAAGAGTTTTTAGGAGCCGGTTTTCACGCCGGACAACTCGTGCGCTCGGGCAAGCCGACATGCGAATCGAGTTATCATCGTGGCCGGCTACCAGCCGCTGCGTCAGCATGGTCCGAGAGCACCGGACACTTTTTCCCCCCGTCAGATGTGACCCCGTAACGGAAAGCCGTTAACTGTATTTCAGCCCGAAGTCGAGCCAGAGGTGAGAAAATAGGATGGAAAACCCCCTGGAAATGTTTCGACCCCGCGATTGATTGCAGACTGCTTTGCTTCTTTTGCGTTTTCTCGCGATCGAACGTAAAGTCAAATTCACTCGCGCGATGCGTACATACGACTCTTATATCGTACTATGATTTTCATATTTCTGTCGCGTCGCCAAAGTACTGTGGAGTTCCGAAATTTACGAGCGACGGGCGCCGGCTCGTATAAACCGAATCCACGGCGAGGAGGACGTCCCTCGAAAGCTCCAAACGTCTCGAAAGTTTTGAGTACCGTGAAGGAGGTGGCTGTGCGTGTCTGGGGAATCTTAAAAGTTCATGAAGAACGAATTTTCACGACCTGACGAAAGACAGCAAGCACCACCATCCTGATACTCTGCGCGATATTGACAGCAGTAAAGTTCACGGCTTAATTAACTCGTTCCGGCGAATCTAAATAAGCGATTGACCTGCGAGCTTAGACTGTGAAATAACGAGAGAAGCATCAGGAGAGAAGAAAACCATTGAAGCTCTGACACGGAGCTTTTCCGTCACATACCGTGAAATATCTGTGTTATTATCAGGAGACTCGGTAGAGTCTCGCGCCAAGTAGTAGTGTATATAGTACAGCGCGCGACAGCCGAGGATATTTACTTTGGCTGTGACTTTGGCTGTGTTGTCGTTAGCTAAAGTTGACTTATTTTAGACCAAATTTTATCTATGCCATATGATTTTTGAGCAATATATGTATAAATATTACAAAAACCTGGGTCTCACAATGCTGCCACCGCGGCGCCGCTGCTGCTGTTAGACTGGAGAGCACTGCAATCTGCTGCAATCTGCTGCTATCTACTGCTACATTCCTACATACCCAGCCGCGCGATCGCTACTGGTCGCTACGCGTCTTGCCGTGATTCATTTGTTCTAACAACCGCACGCTGGGATCCGTTGCTCACTGCGCCCTGCCTTTTAGGCATTTAGTCAACTACACAGTATAGACATAACCAGTAGGGTCACTCGGCGTCGGCACCTTTGATCTCGGTGAAGCCGAAATTGGCGGCGCTGCGAGCGCTGCGGAGAGCGATGGCCAATGATTTGCAAAGTATTCGCTAGGCACCACTAGTTGGCAAGTCCGGCGAAGCCGTTCCCCCTCGACCCCGCAAGCCGCTTGCCCACGAGCCGTGGCTAGAGCAGCCCCTCGACCCCGCAAGCCGCTTGCCTACGAGCCGTGGCCAGAGCACCCCCTCGGCCCCGCTCGCCGCTGGCCAACGAGCCGTGGCCAGAGCACCCCCTCGGCCCCGCTCGCCGCTTGCCAACGAGCCGTGGCCAACTGAAACAAGATCGTCATGCCCCTGGTGGCTGGCCAGAGAAACGATGGCCATCCTAATCTGATCGTGGCTTCACGAAATCGGCCGAGTGACCCTACTGGTTATGTCTATACTGTGGTCAACTAGCAACTGTACATCACGCAGCATACGTCCCTCATTGCGCTTCTACCAGGAGTATCCGTCAATTGAGGAAACTTTAAGTTGTCTGTGCAAAGAACAGACCATCAGGCACTCACCTCCTGTAAGTGTACCTTGTAACTGTCGGCGTCGCTTTTTCCTTCAGACCCTTCTGCACGATACGAGTAGAGTATATACAACTTCCAGCGAACAAAACTGTAGTTGAATGTGTGCATTTTCACAATAATTTCATGGCGTGTGTGGTATTTGTCATAAGCAGCGCACATGCAGCATCCACTTTACTCGCAGTCGTGCAGAAACACCTTTACGGTAAAATAACACGCGGTCCAGACTTAGTTTCTCGTATGTGGATTGATGTCGTTTTGCTTTTAAAGACTTCGTCATAATTGCTCTACACAATCGGTTCTGCTTCTCGTTTGCGCTACAATAAAATTATTTCTAAATCTAGAACTGAACACCTTTTTTTATCTCTTCTCACTTTCAAAAGAGGGCGACCAAACACTTGCGTGATTCACTGAACATCTCAAAACTGCTGCAATCCCGACTACGACTATTGATAACAATATTGAAACTTGTATAGGACGATAATATTCCAACGCAACATGACTGAAGACAAGTGCAGCCTTCCAAGGACCACAACGAAGGAAGTAAAACCAAATAGTTGTTATGAGAACTGGAATATCGGTGCTGAAATATGTTCCCTACAACGTTATGTACCATTGGTTCCGTTTCTTCGGATTATGACGCAATATGATACTAGTTTTAGCCGTAGCGATTTGGATTGGACTTTTGATATGAACGAGTATGAAGATCTTATAGACCGTATGACCACATCTTTATTCTCTCGTACTGCGCGTTTCCCCGAAAAATCATACGTAAATATTAATGGGGGAAAAGTTGCCGGTGGTATTAGAAAGCTGTGTTCAACTTTGTATAGTGTGGAGCGGAAATCTCGAAAAAAGGTGACAGGACATGTCGAAGAAATTCTAGACATATTACATGGTACCACTGACAATAATGCGGTGGAGAATGGTGTCTTTAATCGAAAATCCCTTGAGTCACACTTTGACCTTAAGTGGGTAGATACCACCAGCCATCGTGAACTATAGACCATGGTACACGTTTTTTTTTTTCTATGACCTTCATACACTACGTTGCACAGAACGTTATCCCAAGCAACTTTTTCTGATGCATGTACCCGCCGATCGGTTTTAGTTTTCCAGATGTTTATTTCAAATTAACAATTATAAGTTAATGATATGCAGTAATTTCAACAGCGTTAAAATGATGTAAAGCGCCCTCCATTCAATTTTTGCGTTTCAGGGTCAGGCATGTTATGTATCAGTCAAGAAAGCTTTATGTTTATTATGCTTGAATATATTATGGATCATAGATATATGTTATACTCATAAGGAAAAGCAACTGTAATCGTTTTTTTACATATTGAGTGCGTCATGGGTTTTATTTTCTTTTCCCATTGCGACTATTTAGTGAATGTCCAACAAATTCTATTAAAACAATATTGGACAGAATTAAAATAAAGTGTTCAAGACGAGCGGACAAAGATTATATCATCAACACATTTATTCGTTTAACTCTCTGCTACATCACACATTTTCATATCTCGATCTACATCTAAATATTTTTGTAAAGGAAGCAAAAACTGCTTTGATTCTTCTTTCATTCTTATTCAACGGCGCATCTTGCCTAGAGTCACGGTAAACGGCAGAAACGGCGCTGGTGGCGCTGCTGCTGCTGATAGACTGCAGAGCACCGCAGTGCATTGCAGAGCCAAGATCCAAGAATCGGGCGGGCCAAGTATTGCGGTTTCTTTGAAAATTATAATTTTTGTGGGGCATTTGCGGAATTATGCATACTTTTTTGTGAGGCAAAATCTTTTTTCGGTTAGTTGGTATGTATCGAGAAACTCGTCGAATGCGAGATAAATCTCGAAAAGTAGCAAGGACTCCTCGAAGGATTTAAGTAAGTATAACATTAACAGCATTCTTAGACGACTCTATATATTTGCAACTAACAATCAGAATAAGTGTAACTTTCAGCGAGTATTGGAGCATTGGCAGACCTTTTGTATTCAGCGCAAATTATGTTTTGTATCACCAAAACAGCTTATTTCGCTGCAAAAATACATCGTTCCCTGGAATTCAATAGTATTATTGACTAAATACAGGTAATAAAAGCCGCGCACTGTTCCAGTTGTTCCATTGCCGCCGAGTACAGCGTGTACTCTGGGATTTACGAGAAAAGTTTGGCAAATTTTGGGTGGCGAAACAGCCCGACAGCGGGGAAAGATCGCCGTGTGCAGCAGCAGCAATTAGCAAAACGAGAGGGGGAAATTGGAGGAGCAGAATCGCCGGGCTTTAAATGAAAATGATAAGGGAGCTTTATTGCCAGCTGGTGCATCGCAGTAGCGAGCGGCTAACGATACCCACGGAACACTGCCGGACAAAATATGGTATTACCTTGCCGTCGAATCGCCGGCCGACTGTCAGTTGCATGAAATATGGCTCGCCAATAATAATAGAAACGGCCAGTAACCATAGTAACTGCGTCCGAGACAGTAAATCATGTCTTTCGATAAAATCGATTTTTATAATTGAACCTCATGCTCTCCTCGTAGGTAATTTGTTTTTTAATGCGAAAGACACTGTAAAGTGTGCGCCAGTATTTATTCTGGCACTTTTCTTGTTCCATATTGTACGTGCGCTTATTCTTTATCCAGTGTTTATTAGTTGAATTGCGGGAAATGAGATAATTAATTCCGAGTACAGTCCCGAGAACTTGTAAGGAACCTAATTCTGCATTATTGTTCTCCGGATACCATTGTTCATTGCTTTGAACCTCCGCCCCCCTTTCAAGCATTTCCTATGTCGATGACTCGATTCGGAATATGAAATTTCCTATTTTATGGAAATACCGAGGAAGATGCTGGGAATCGAATTGAAAGCTGCGAATATTTCAGGAAATATTGTGAGAGTTCTTCTTTAAAGCGCCAGATTTCCGTCTTTCTTGCACGGCAAATCGATGACGTAATTGACAAGGTTCAGAATGCGTTTACGCCAACGCGTCAACGGAAGCATTTGGAATAACAGCTTCCATCGGCGTGGCGGGCCGCGTGCAAAACTCGAGCGCCAGCCGCGGACGTGCCCTCGGGGGAAAGAATCCGGCCAATATTTATGCAGCGTGCATACGTTCATAATTCTTTCGTTACCCGTAATTCGGGCTGCCCTCTTTGCCCGTGGAACTTCTCGGTCGGTTGGTAAAAACAGTCCTGTATACAGGAAAGGCGGAAGTGTTCCCCGGGCGAGAATTACTGGTGCGAGGCGTAGGACCCTTCATTTTGCGTAAATTTTCTCGACAACGGGAATGAAATATACGGCAACGTGCCTGGCATTCTCAGATAGAGAGGGCGGGGGAGCGAACGCTTCAGGGCGACACGCGTATCGAGCAGCGCCGGACTTGCGGGAGCAAAGTCCTCCAGCCACGCGCCTCCCGAACCTTTTCTTTTCCAGTCGAGTCATTAGTGTCACTTCGCTTGGATTACTTTTCTCTCGTTTAACTTTTTACCTCGGCGCCGGAGACTGCGTCCTCGGATGGTTTCCGCCATTTTACCGTCTCCGAGAGTAGAACGGGAGTTGGGTGTTTAGACGAGGTAGAGAAATGCCATTAAGAACTTACGAGAGACGATAATGATGGCGAAGTATTGGCGTTATACTATAGTTTATTTCTATCGAATTTCATAAGTATGAATGAGTTCATCCGCTTATCCCGCTCGACTTCATCCTCTTCGTACTCATCGATTAAAACGATTAGTTCCGCGCGCATTATATCAAAACTCGTAATCGTTATCCACGATAATGGGCAGAAGGTGCACTTTCCAGAGTGAGTTACGGGGGTTCGCTCCGGGGAAACCGATATCTCGCGAGGATCCGAATCGGGAGTATAGTCAGGTATTCGAGGGTTTTTTTTTAGAGGCGAGAGTTCGAACGTGCATCAAATATTTCTTTAATACGGAAGAATACTGGTCGTCGCTCGTCTGACCCAGTTTTTCAAGGTTGCAAGCGACGAATGCGGCGAAGCGAATCTCCGCGGAATTAAACTACAAGTCAAATAAAAAGAGATCGCTCGGTACGTATGGTGCGCGCGGAAACACACCCACGCACACACACCTCGAACCTCGAAAGAGCGAACTTTCAATATTTGCGAAAAAACCGCAGGACCACTCACTTCACTTTTAGACTAACGGGATAAGCCCGAAAGCCACTGAATCCTGCCGCAGGATCTTTGAACCTTGGTACTTGGCCAACCGAGTGCGGATTTATTTGCCTATTTCCAAATCATTTATAAGTATATATAAAGTAATTCGAGAGCTGCACGCGAATTATTAACTTCAAAAACTTTTACGTAGAATATTGACGTATGGATAACTCTGCTGAGTATTAAGAAACCGATGAAATATTCAGTATGTTATTAAAGTATTTTATTGAATACTTTATTGCACTCGATCGTAAAAGGCACTTGTACAAGTATATTGCCACAGAAATTAAAACCGCTCGCAAATCAATGTACTCCGAGCATATTTTGCAAATGCAAAGTGGGCTTTGCAGATACTAACGACTCGTGCGGTAAAACAACATCATATTCCGTAATCGGCAATCCTCTACATTTATAAGAGAAGTTACATGATCCGCCGGCAGCCTCTTTCGACCGGTACTCGGTCTCCAGGAATTAATTAATTCCAGCCAAGGCCAATCCCAAGGTATCCGACCACCACTACCGTCGACACACGCTTCATACCTCACCGCTGCATTTTCACGATAATTTACTGCTTTAATAAAATAAAGCGGCGTAGGTGCGCCCCTTCGCCCCCCCCCCCCCTTCACGATTTTCCGGACATTTAATTAAATTCTTCCGCATACTGCAGCGAGTGCCTGATCGTTCCTGGGACGAATAACTACCGGTACGCACAGGGTTTGCCTCGGCACCAAATCTCTCGCCCCAATTTTTTGTCCGACACTGTTTGTATTAATATTACTCACATTAGATGTAGATACAATAAAATATTAAATTGTTTTCAGAATGGTGAAAAGAGTCGGGAAACATTTGTATATAATTAAAGTTACTAAACAGTTTATAATTGTCCTATATGCAACTGACAGTGACTGAAAGTAAGTGAATTTAAACATGTGGCTCCAACGAGTCGACCGTGCTTAAAACGATGCTATTGTAGTGCGAAACTGCGAAACTGCGAAACGATCGTTTTTGCCGAAATAAAATGTTGTGGGAAAAAGACATACGTAGCAAGTAAACTTCCATCAGACTTCAGTACAGCAATAATTCTGGTATTATTATTATCAACGCTATCTTCCTTCGTATCGCAATATCATTAATTGACAAGAACTCAAGAGCTACTTTAAAACTTGAAAAGCCAGCGACGAGGGAAGGGGGTTTGAGAGTGTGAATAAAAGAGAGAACCGGAACCAGCTAACTGGGTCATCCGGAGACCCTCTCGCGGTAAACAACCCGGATAATACACTCTTCCTCGGTAAATTACCACACTAATTCCGGAAAGGTTGGCCACCCTGGTTTCCTAGAATTCTTAACTATTTAATACTTGCAAATCGTGATCGACGCTGTCATATCTATTATTGAGCGACTTACAATGCCGCGTATAATGTAAGCATTGATAATCGCTTATCAGGGGCAAAAGAATGAATAAGTTAAAGCAATTAAGTCCTAATGCAAACGTTACAAAAATATCCGCCGGCAATTCTTGTCCTTCGCGGTGGGAGCAGCCGTCACTGGGCAGCTTAGCCCCTTAAGCCGGTGGTGTGCGATGACGATGAAAGCTCCCAAGGATGAAGTTGCCAATTGTTAAAGACTGAAAGGAACGCAGGGCTACAGGGCGAGATGCAAACTGACCCAGATCCAACTGTTCCACGTCGTGCGAGAAGATTGATCGCAATTATTGACCCACTTATTGCGACCGACTTCTTCCCGAGGCATTGATTCACGCAGGCTCGCACGAACGCACGGTGCAACAGGTAAGGTTTACCGAGTCTGTCACTAACGTCCTGTTTGGAGAGCGGAGCGACCCGCAAAGTCAAACAGTTGCGTGTGGGTAAGCAGACGCAACTAAAATAATTCAAGACGTAGAGGATCGCGTATAGCGCACCGATAAGGAGTCTTGCCTAGCCAAATAGGAAAATGAAAATCCGTCCAAATAGGACCGAATGGAACATCGTTGCGTTCATTTTCAACAGACGTTCTGAAGTCATTTGCCTGAATCATGTAATGATGAAAAGTTCTTTCCTTTTAAGCTTCTGGCCTCCGGTACACATTGAATGCTGTCGATCGAGCGATGTAGCTCTTGCGCAAGAGGCTTTTTCTTTCCTATGAATTCGCTTCTGCAGTCGGCAAAGGACATTCGAGGCAGATTCTTGGCAAGGATTCTCCGGGATCCGTCTCTTGCACGTGTCACACCCCGTGTGCGACCGCGTTAACAAAAAGGCATTCACTCCCGTCCCCTTCCGATCTACACAGGGCGCAGTATAAATTTAAGTGCGTCTCGGCGTTACTGATCTCGACACTCATACAGCTCCTTTGCAACGAGCGGGAACAGACTATTAAGATTTCATAAGGGATGTTCTTTTAGAAATTTTTTATTTTTTAGAAATTTTAATGCGCTTGTTTGCTCCAAGGAGCGCAGACTGTCGCGAGAGTGTAATTCCCAGGAACACTGTAAATCCTGTCTTAGGGAAAGTGTCACAATCCACCTCTAGTCACATGGAAAATTGCGGAAAGCCGTGACCCATTTCCTCCCAGACCACTCGAGTGATTTCCATAAAACACTGAATCGGTACTTTATAAATATAATCGAAAATAAATTTAATAGACAATTTTTTAATAAACCCTTTGAGAAGAACGTTACGCGATGCTAAATAAACTCTTCGAAAAGTGGCGAATAACCAAGTTCTTTGTAACATAAACACTGTTTTGAAATGCCATCAATCATAAATCGGTAACAAATTTGAATGGCTATGTGTATCGGTTCTTTATAACAGAGATGTGCGTCACGCATGGCACATCTCCATCTCAACCATCATACTATACCAAGAAATCATGAAACTTTGACTAACTTCTGAATTGAAATTGGCCCATTAGACAACTAGGGGACAGTGTATCCCAGAGTCCGTCGACGAGAAAGCCTACAAAATCCGCGCGGATCCACACACGCACGCCCACAGCAGCGATGAGCTAGCATTAGCAGGTAAAGTCAGCAACGAGGTGCGTACGATCGCGAGAAGAAAAAAATCAATGGGCGTTTATTCCGGCGAGTGCAGAGGTATAATGGAATTTTTTGATTATTAAACTTTCCGCTGTAACGTGTATCGGACGTGTGGGTGGCGGTCGACGCGTACGCTCGGATGCCGGGCGGATAAGTCTGCCCGGGTGTTCTGTATAGCCCGGGGGAATGACGTCGGCATTCCAGCCAGCCTCCCCCCAATGCCGCATCAACATAGCCCGCGCCCGAAGTAGCGGCAAAGTGATTCACAACAATTCTGGCCCTTAATTAAACGCCTAATTAGAACGGTCTCCGGCCGCGATGAAGAACCACGAGAACCCGCTGGTTCATCCTTCTTTCAATTTAGCCATTCAGAATCGCATCAATCTCCCAAATGAATTTCGAGAGAGCCTCCAGTGGATCGGGGAACACTGAATGGTTGCAGGACCGTCACCCTTTTCGAGGTTTCAGTGGTCGAATGTGCCTTTTTCAGCCGATCGGACCACTTTACTGAATATTCGAGATTCTGCGCAATTTGTTGGAATCACTGATCATTATTAAGTCCTGTTTTTCAGTACTCTGGTTACGAAGGCAAAGTACAAGGATTCCGTTAATAATTGAGTAGTTTCTGTTTCTATTTCCGTCTAGTAAAAGCACCATTTAAACCACCCACTGGATTGTGTTTAGCCCATTAAGGTCCACCACTCGCTCTTTTCTGGGTTAAAGAGCAATCGGCTGCAAAGGCACTAAAAGAAAAGTCAGGATTTAATGTCTGAAAGCACTACTTGCATAAATCACCTAGAGAAAACCATATAACAAATCTTAAAAACATCTGCGCTCTTTCATTGTTTAAACGATCTACGCTCGTCGGGCGAAGCAGTTGTGTCAAATTTATGCCGTTTTAGAAAAAGCGCTCTGGCACAATCGCACTGCCGATATTCCGATACGTCCCGAGAGCGAACTCGGTCATCATTAAAATCGAGATTTTACGAGGACGCTCGCTTTTCCCACTCGAGTGTCAAAATGTCAGAGCTCGAGAGCCGCCAACTGGTCAGCGGCGCTGGCATGGCGACATGTCAACCGTGTGTACAGCTCTCTGTATTGGCGCCGATACACCGGGGGTGAACGCAATGAGGCATCGATTTAACAGCAAGCCAATTAAAAGGCGTTATGCACCTCGCCTCTACTAATTCAATTATCTTATCGTCGCTTTATCGCATTCTATCCGACGCCACCACGCAAATGTACAAGAAATTAAACGTGTTAATATTTCACTTCATTCACTTGAAATGCTTATAGTCATTGCCATTGTCGTTCACTTGTTGTTTCGTGTCTGCCGCGAGCCAAGAATAACTTTATTCAGAAACTTTCATTCAATAGTATTGTTTACGCGCTCATATCGTTTGTTGATAAGCGGCGTATTTATTCGGATGGTTCTGCGGTCTGACTGTACCTCCACTCTACTACTTTGGAGTGCAAGTAGTATAATGAGTAACTGGTGAGACAATGGTTTGCCAGTATGAAGATACTGTAATATAATGAGTAAAATAAAGGCTTTAAATGTCTAAACAAATCCATTAATTTCTTGAAACATTGTTTGTTTGATTAGAATCCAAAGTATGAAAGACATGAAAAATGATGCTCTGGCGCGCGATTGACTCTTACACCAAAGCATGATTCCTAGTGCACATACTATTGAACTTAAAAAGAACCCTTTTCTTAATCAATTCCAATAAAGTCTAAGGGTCTATCTTTTCAGTACGTGTTAATCAAATTGGACGTTTCAAAGTCCAGGTCGTGCAAATAAACTACATGTCTGTCGCTACTCCAAGAGAATATCGACACTCTAATTCTCCTCCACTGACACCAAGAATTTTCTTCACCATCCAAAACGTTCAATTCCCTATGCGAAAATCTGGGAATTCCACTCACGAAGCAAGTAGTGAGTGCGAAAGAACTCGCCTGCAAGTAAGCTCGCAACTGTATGCGCAGGACGATGGAACGTCTGACGTAGAATGTCGATATAAAAGAGAATTTCTCCGTGAGAATCCGGTGGAATCGGGCGAGTAATAACGCAATGCCGCCCCGCGGCCGCGTCTATGCATAACGGGAGGCGCGCAGGGGAACTCGCACGAGACTCACCGGGCGTGGAAGTGTCCCGAGCGTGTAAGTACTCGGGCGCGCTTGAATTTTTCATGGCCCTCGCAAAGTGGTGCGCGCGGCCTCCCTCGGCGGAACTCGAGAGTTTCAGCCGCAAGAAAGCAGCCGGCCGCAAAACACATTCCGCCCGGCGACGGGCTCTCGGAGCGGCCGGAAGAAACACGAGCTGCGTGCCGGACGGAAAGGAGCCGGCTACTTTTTAACTTGACACTTCTCCGCCGTTCCGATCACCGGCCGCACACACGCGCTGCCCTTGAAGTGCGTGAAAGAGGTTCTACTTGAGAATACTGGACCGCAGTGATGCAGGAACAGTAACAATTGGCACATTAAGTGTGTAAAGCGTAAAGCTGTGTTCTTACTGGAGGCACAATGAAGAAGTTTTTGTTGATGTTGTGTGTTCCTTGAAAAAACCTAATGAAATTTTTTTAAAGATCCTTCCTGCGTGTTGGGAAGCAGTTAGGAAGAACATAGCCTTGTTAAATGAATACTATAGCGGCTACACAGCGAAATTAAAAGTTACATTAAACCTCCGAAAGAGATGTAAAGAGAAACTTGGTTTTCTGAAAACGATTCACTTACCCGAGGAAACTCTACTAATTATAAGCTTTTCATTTCAGTGAAATATACGAAATAGAATTTAATATCAGAAAAGAAAAGCATGACACGCGAATTAAAGAAGATTGAAAACAAGATGAAAGCATGTATAAAGAATCACGATCTCGCCAAAGTCTTAGTAAAAATAGTTCTATTCAATCGACTTTAGCGAGGTCCAGTTCTCTGTAACGGAGCTCAATATAACTGCGGTCGCAGTAATTAAAGCTGACTTTTCGCAACTAGAGCTGCGATACAATCGCGTTGGAGTGAAAAGAATCTTTCAAAGTTCCTTCATCAAAATTCCAGGCAGAGACAGAGCACACACAGAGAGATCGCACGAAATAAAGAGCCGGCAACAACGAAGTTGCCGGCACTCGATATGAGCGTGCACTGGATTGCGGGCTTTTGCCAGTGCCTTTGACACTGAATCAAGTCGAATCAATTTGCAACGGCAAAGCCATAAGCCACAGCAAACCCACTGCACCGCTGTGCTTCATTCGAGATATCTTACTCGTGATCTTGAAATTCCGTACAGCCGCCGTTCCGTCGTAATATCAATATTACGAGCTTCTGGGCCACGCACATACACGAAAACACGTCAAGTGACAGCGCATCGATATTACCTAACGGTTAGTTGCCTCAGAGCAAGTAAAAACGATGTTTTTCGATGTATTAATCATCATTAGTCCAATTAAATTATTTAGTATTACTAGGGTAAGGGAGAACAAAGTATTTAATTAGAACTTGGGAGCTCTACAGCAGCTTTGTCTTCGGTGATGCCGTAAATGTAATGCTGTGTAATTCCCAAAAAATCATTTGCTAGTTGAAACTCTATAATAAGTGCATAAAATTTGGCAAATCGTTTTTTAACGTTCGCGGAAGAGCTCGGTTCTTCAGAAATAGACATTCGCTGCGACAAACCTCGTTAATAGACTCGCCCGGAACTTTACGCGACCGGGGAAGCTGCCGCCGAGTTCCCAAAGCATCTCGGCGTCTGCGAAACGCCGTTTCAAAGTACTCCTGCAAGCCAAATAGTGTCGTAACAAACATTCGAACCCGTATTCCCGCGGCAGAGCACCTGGCGCTTCTCTACCAAATTCTCTTTAAAGCATGAAATTTTGTTGCAAGCCGGGTTGACTCGACCTACCAATTCCAGTAGTCATATTAATATACCACTTTTGAAATTAATGCTTTTGGAGATTTTCAAGATTTACATTCTCCTCAAAGGACTGCCAATCTAATGAAATATTCTCATAAAAAGTAGTTCACTTTGCCTAAGAGTTCAACTTCCGTGAAATTAATAAGTGACAAACACTCTTTGATTGTACGAATTACATATTTTAGGGTTTTAGACAGGTTTTAGAAGCGTTTCAATATCTAAGACATAATTTACCGAAAGTTCTGAACTTTAACAAATCTCTTATTACCACAAGCTTTTTCGAACACGTAACACAACTCACATTTCCCACTTTTCAAGAATAAACCGGGGAAAATGATTGACGATTTCCAATCAAAGCAGAAAAACCAGCGATAACAATTACAAAGCAGTGGCAGTGCTTTTCCGCCAGCTGGTGGATTCTCTGACACCCAGTGATCGTCTTGACTGACACGAGAGATATACCAGGCAAGCGTTCACGGCGTGCCCGATCAAGAGCAATTTTCGGGCGTAATTTTATCTGCGACACCAGCCATAAATCCGCTATCTCTTTATTGAGAACGAGAGCGAGATAGCCGAAGGTTCGAGAGAGGGAGGAGAATTTTCCCCCCTCGTTTAATGCGTTCGGGAACCATTAAATCAAGATAGATATCAGAAACGGAAAGCGCAAAGCTCGGGAAGCCGAACGTCGGGCAGAGGAATATATCCCCCGATAGGTAGCTACCCCGAAAGCGCCGTTAGTTAAGCCTCTCAGTGTTCTTATCGCTGCTGAATGTGTCACGGTACCAGTGGTAAATGAGACGTCGGAAGACGAACCAGAAACGATACTCTGCTTTCTTTCGGAATAAGTGCACGCGTCGAGAGTGTCTCATTGCACAAGTTCAACCCCGTTCTCTATCAAAAGCTGTGTGTGTTACAGACTTTTCGACCAATGATTTATTAGTTTTGTGGAATAAATTCGACAAGCAGAAAAACACAAAAGCACCGAAGAAACAGCCATCAGTTTTTCGATGAAGCGAGTTACAAATCTGTCGTGTTCTTACGGCTCTAATTCCTGCCAGGACGAGTCGTGCGATTTTCTCCGTTCGATAAGCTAATATTTGCGCTGACGTAAATGCCTAACGTAGCAAGAGATCGCGAGTGCGATCACGTCGTATGATGATGATTGTGAATGGAAGTGTCCGCTGCCGACGGAAGAAGCTTCGAGCCTCACTGAACTATCGATCGCCCAGCCAAATTTCTATAATTAATAACTATATACCTCAATCGGCAAATCCTACAAATTCCCGGAGACAAAAACACTACTCCGTGATGTCGGCAGACAAAACATCGAGGGAGAGAGAACTTTTCAATCAGCACGTAGCTCCGATCATCGGAACTATTACCACACACTTGGAGCTCCTCCTCCTCGAGTGCAATCCATTCGGAGGGCGATTCAAGCTGAATCAACAGAGCGCGAATCGCCCGGGGAGAAAGACTCGAGTATTCCTTAAATATTAACGGCGATCAATTATTGACGATGTTGCGCGCTCGTCTAATTTCTCTTCGCACCAACCGAACATACTCGACACGATAAACAAGATCCCGTGAAATCTGTCAAATGATGAATTTCACCTCGCACGAGATGACAAAAGGCACCGTAGGTGTCCCGACCTAAAAAGGGCTCTGACCATTCCCGCACGACGAATCAGAGTCTCGCAGAGTCACTGGATTTTGGTGCAACATCCTGGCGGGAGTGTCGAGTGCGTCGGGTTGGCCAGCGAAGACAGCGTTAATGGTAATCCGTATGACCAACCTGTTACTTTGGATGCTGGGAGCTTTCGGCTGCCTGGCGAGGTGTTCTTCTGGCACCGCGTACTCCCTCGCTTCTCTCGATGACAGCTTTCCCTTTCTCTCTTTCCTCTGCCTCTCTATGTGTGTCTCGCCCGCTTTCTGCCTTCGGGGTGCTCGCACGTGCGCGTGTATTTCTATAAACGTGATATGCAGGAGCTCGTGTAAGTAGCGTTAATGCCCGTGTCCCCTGGTTATCCACGCTTATTGTCCCTGTTGCCCGAACCACCCTTAAAACCCATTCCCCAATCTATCGGCTTGTACACGTATGGAAAATCGACCCCAATTATTCCATTCAAGTGCAGTCTGCGTGTAATTGATTGTAAGAAAGAAGAGGAACGTTGGTTAATTGTCTTCGCAGTGTTTCCAAGTGTACATCGGTGTCAGTGTCTCTACCCCGAAATCTGTGCGTGTTTTCCGCTGGACACTATACGTGTCGATTTGGTCGATGGTTTCAAAGTACTGTGACTGTATTGTCGAACAGAGTAGAGGCGATTGGAGTTTGAATGCAAGAGGCAGAAGTGGCAGGGAGAACGCGCGTGTGGTGTTTAAAGTGTACAAAGAGAGCGCGAAAGGAAGTGATAAAGTGAGAGACAGCGACAGACGGAGAGTAAGAGAGAAAGAGAGAGTGTGTGTAAGAGGAGAGATAGGAAAAAAACTGATGTTCACCGTGATATCCAGAGCAACGATATCGTCGGGCAGGCTGCCCGGCTTGCACTGCCCGGGTCTCCTATTTCTCCCACCGGGCAACCCACCTACCCCTACGATTCCCGCTGCTCCTGCCTCCTATTCTCTCGCTCTCTCTCCCTACCTCCCATCGTCGCCCCTCTACACACAGAGGCCGTCCTTACACCCCCGCTTTCGCGCCAGGCCAGCCAAAAAACTCACGTATTCCACTTGCTCTCGCTCCCGTAGTATGCGTCTGACTACACGCCGACCTCTTCTACTTCAAGCTAGATCGCTCCCTTCTCTTCTCCCAACGCGGTTGCTTAATTATTATAAAATAAACGCGCACACACCGAGTTCGAGGCTTGCGGGCTGAGCTTTGTAGAATATTTGATAAACAGAATGAATTCGAATTACGATAGGAAAAATGCGCCGGGTGCGAGTGATCGCGGAGAGGTCGGAACTGAAACTGATTGCGTTGGAATCAGGTGGCGAAGGAGCTCGCATCCCCGGAGGACGGCATGTTGCGCTCGAACGGTTTATCATGCCGCTTCGAGCAGCTCCCGTTCCTGCTTTCGTACGCTCCTGCGTCGGGGGCGTCTCAAGGCGCAAGCTCGTACTTCTGTTGCGCGCATGGAAGAAGTGCGATACAGGCGGCGAGGGTGGGATGAGGCGGAACGTGTGCTCGGGGAACCAGGATCCAAGGAGGACCTGCCTGCTAGGAGGTGCTGCATAGCTCTTCTCCCGGCTGCTGGATCGCCGCGTGGCGCGGGTTATCGCCACTCGAAATTGAGTTCCCTTTTTTGAGAAAGGCAGCCCCGCCGGCTGGCATTGTAAAAGGCGTCCATTTATCAGGATCAGGTTCTAGGCATTGTGTCCTTCTGCGCCCTCGTTCGTAGAGTCACGATCTTCGGAAGACGGCTGCCTAGGGCGGTTTAACATTCGATAAATTGGACAGAGTTAAGTCTCAAAATTCTACTTGTCAAAGCTCTTAAGCGAAAGTTGGGGAAATGCGATCTGTCGTCCTTGATTCGTACAGGGTTAACGCCGGGGTTAAATGACCTATCGGTTAAGGGTGGAACTCGGGCGAACTGATTTCCGAGGGTAATGGAGGAAAATTTATCGAGTAGACTTATGAGTAATACTAAGAAATAAGAGTAGAAGATCCTTCCGGGGGGTGAAGGAGAGTGGGTTGCAGCCGGTGGCAGGACGGAATCGCGCGCGGCGGCGGAACGTCACGGTGCGTCACCAGCTGATCGATTCCGGAGAGGGGGAAGTGAACTTTCCTGGAGCGAGAGCTCAGCCCGAGCTGGCGGCTCTCTCTGTATCAGACTCTTTCTGGTCGGCTGTCCCCCGACCAGGTCACGTCCTTCCAGCCCACCCCCGGCTCACGTGAAAACGGGGCTGGCGGCGACGGCCGCGCGCTCGCAGGCGCAACCCTCCAATCCTCCCGGCCCGAGAGGACTTTTCGGCTCTCGACGACTCGCACACCTGCGATCCCGCGACAATACTTGCACACACCATGGAGCACCCTCGCCGTCGCGTCGCCGCCGCACTCTCAAAGAGATGCCAGCTGAGCAGCTTGGACCAACTTGATACTTGGAACGACCTCGAGTGCACAATTTATCTGTAAGCCCTTTCCCGATAAATATCGAGCAAATTGATTTCTGAATGACGAGGTAAAAAATGTTCGTGTGTTATTGGTCGTCCCGGGGAAATGTAATAATTTTCAGAGATTGATGAAGTTTCTCTTTGAAAGATAGAAAAGAGATTGGCACCCAATCATGTTATTCTAATTTACCATTTAAAATCCCGCAATTTTCAATAATTTTACAATCTAGACCGGAACCCCCTTAATGCACAAAAGAACATTCATTCTAGATCAACATCACATCGTGCGCGTTTCTGGCCCGGTGCGGAGGCTGGATGTCGTCGACATTCCGCCAGACGACGAGTCGATGCATCCGCTGGGGTCAATCGGCCAGAAAATTCGATAGCGGAAAGAGCTGAGGCTGCCTTTCCAGGGTGCAAGAGTTCGATCTGGACCGAAAGCACCACTTGAAAATAGGGACCGCCGAACTACCAGTCTGTCAGGCTGCCGCCAGGCTAAAATAGGCCGAAAAACTTTTCGGCATTTACCCTTCCTGTCGTCGTTGGCTTCCCACACTTCCTTTTCATCGTGAGCTTAGTTTAAAGGTACAAGCAGTATTTGGCGATTTTTCATTCACGACCTTTTATTTTTAACACGATTCACGTAGCAAAATCGCCTTTCTCGCGCTTTTAATACACTGGCTGGTGTTTTCACGCTTCGGAAGTGCGCGCCGGAATAAATCCCCGAATGGATTGAGCAAAAGCATAAAAGTATAACAAATATTTGTTTTACTGAATTTACGGAACAGTAACAAACATCAAAAGAGATTCAAAAAAGCTTCGGCAACGACTGCAACAATCGCTGATACAAATGGAAATTCCAATGCGCCGTCCTGATTATTAAATTGTTCATATTATATCGTGTCCCGATACTAGCTTGCATTATTAGGATATTTTTGGTATCAGCCACCTGGCACATTTCCCGATAGAGATCAGTTTCCGCCAGCTGATATATTTATAACAATTCGATGCATTATGCAGAAACGGTCGTAATGCCGCTTCAAAGGACCCGGGGGATTTCAATATTTGACTTCGTCTCCGATGATCCACAATGAATTTTGTCATAAATATTGCAGTCATATTTTCCCCGGGAAATATGCCGACACACGCAAGTGACTCGTGAAATTCGCATGGTCGCATAATTTCACGATATGCACTAGTATGGCATTGTGCGTGTATGTATGTGCGTAGGCCTCTCCGTGTCGCGTCGGTCATTTAGCTTTGATGTTGTAGACCGTAGGATTTCATTTTTCTCTCAATTTCATCTGCGTCAATGTGCAGACCATGTTTTACCATTATGTAACCACGTGCATAAGCACTTTGTGTAATAATCGTGAATATTACGTCAGTCAGTATAATAATGCTGTGTAATTTAACATGTGTCACTGACAGAAGGGTTGCTGGTTCATTTTAAAAAATGCTCTGTTTGAATAAGTGAATAATGCATTCTCCCTTCATTCTACCGGAATTTTAGTTAATGGGTACACGATTTTATTATCATGCTATTATTTGTTTCCAAATTAGAATTGGGAATGGTTAATTAGGCTGGTCCTAGTTATTTTTCTCGTTACCGAAAATGTTATATAAAACATTTTACCTGTACTTGAAGTTTGAGGTTGACGCCCTGGAGGCAACACGTCCCCTGCACGGATCGGAGGTGGTAAGGTAAGTATGATTTACGATGTAAGCCGTCAAGGTGATTCCTCAGTGACACGTGACACATAGGGGTCCTTCGCCTCTGCACGAGTTATGCCGGAAAATCTGTTTGTCACTCTCTTCCTGGTTCCTAACAATCCTCCGTCACCCTTGCAATAACTGGTGGCTTCAACCCTGCAACAGGGAAATCATTCCAAACAGCAAACTTTCTCGGAAACACTTATCCGAACGCACATCTGTGGTATGCGGACCTATGCTTGCTGTGTGTGCGTTCTGGCTCTGTGTCCGATGCTCGTATTCCGGGAACCGGCAACATTTGATATCGGAAACGAAAATTCCTCCTGCGCGTTTTATTACACGTTGATCGATCCTTAAAGCAGATATACACTGGTCTCTCGAAACTCCTTACGAGCGCCTTATCGAAATGGATCGCCTGAGTTGTGTTACCAGTTACGTTATCAACACCTTGATAACGAGCCCACCCGACTTTCGTGGAAAGGACCTTTCGCTTTGGAGAAACGGGCGATTTAATCAGTAAAATTGTCGAAACCGACCCTTTTTCCTCCTTGTATTAACTTGGTTCGCCCTGGCAAATACAAAAAACATTTTACGGCCTGGCTGAAATGAGGATGCAATTGAATTTAAACGATTTATCTGAATCATTTACACCTCCATGTTACAATCTCAAAATACTACATTAAAAGGTTACCATTTTTTCCCTTTTCTCCAGATCGAAACTTTTACTTATTCAGCATTCAAGGAACACAATTGCACCTTTACATTTGCGTTTATCCCGGAGTGACAAACGGGGGATAAGCTATCGTCAACGATTTCCGATTTCGAGTATAGCAAATAATCTGGTGGGGATATATATCGAATAAGCAAATTTGGTTCGGGGAGCACCACCGCAGTGAATCCTATATCCTCCTGGCACAACGTGCTCCGTAAGGAGATATACAGAGAAATATCCGGGAGTAGTATCCTTATCGAGGATAATGCGAGAGTGGATATCAACGAGGTCGGCGAGGTGGTGCTGCCTGATCTCCCATGCGGAGAAAGCTCGCGAGGAGACAGCGTGTGACGGAGGAGGAGGAGGAGCGAGAGGTGCCGCTCCGGATTTTCCAGCAGTATTTTTTATTTATGAGAGCCTTTACGCGCGGGATCTCCGGCCAAATCTCCGACCAATATCTATGATAATGCGCGCTCGGGTGACACGCGCCTCCAATTCTCATAGCCGACGAGTCACGCGTGCGAGACATAAGGCCGGTTGCACATCGGTGCAATATTCCGACACACAATGTTGTCATCATTTTCGGAAGCACCTGCGGATATTCGAACAAATGAATTATTTTATTATGAAAGTTTTCGAAGCTCCACTGTGTCACTCTTAACCAGCGGAGTGCTGTGACTCTGGAAAGCTCAGCCCATAAAAGTAAAAGAGAATATCTTTAGAAAATGTTTAGAAACCGAACTGCAGTTGCGGTATGGAAGTACTTTCGTATAATCGATTTGTTCGTATGTTTTCCCCGAAGGGAACACGTTACCCACGCTATGCTCCAATGAAACAAGATTTCGCTCGCTGGTCGGAACTCCATTTCCTTTAAGGGACAATAAGCACACGTCTCCTGCACGTTGCAACAATATGTTACATTGTTAAGTGCTATGGCAGAATGCTGAGCCCGATGTACAGCCGCCCTTAAAAGTGGGAGGGTGCGAAACGTGGTCGACAGTTTTTCTTTTACCCTCCCGATAAGAGTGAGAGAATAAAGTTTCCATTCATCCCCTCGTTTTCCTCGGACATCCGGCAGTTGGCGGATGCTGCGGTAGACTTTTTCCCCGACGTCCCATTCGACTGGGAGCATTTACGAGTGGCGAGCCCTGCACTTTGGAAATGCCGAGATCTCTCCACCGGCAAATCACCCCGCACTAATTAATCTCCGATGCATGCCTTCGATTATCGGCGGAATCCGCGCGGAATTCTCCGAAAGATCTGTAATTGAAGTACGGCTACGGGCAATACGCCCCATTAGTTTTACGGTGATCGGCAAATTATCTCGGTAATTGGGTGAGTATCCGTATATGCTGATTCGAGATCCCTCAAGTCCTCGTAACTAGTCCCGTGCTACTTATAAAGATCTCCAACGGCAAGGTTAATACATTCATAAATCGAATGAATTTCAAATGACCAATTACCATTAAAATAAAAAAAAATGATTATTAAGATCAATGAAGAAGTGAATGCGAAAGAAACTTGCCGATAAACTCACTACGGTTTGTGTTTTACTACTAAAAGAGTTCCGCCTCCGTGAGAGCAGAGGAGAAGATCCATTCTAATCTTTCCTGCGAAAAACTTAATGCAAACGGAGAGCGTTAGGAACAGGCAGAAAATAGGGGCCAATAAAGAAAAGGAGGTCGTAAATAGAAAGAGAATGGGAAAACGTGTAAAGAAAGTGGTGAAGGTGGACTGCAGGCTGTGGTAGTGGGCAAGCAAGCGGAAGTGTGTTGGAATAAAAAGGAGTTCACGGCCAGGCTTCCCCTAGAATCCGTATTTCAAGCGCTCGTGTCCCCGGGGCGAATGCATGAAATTTCGGCGGTGGATCGTGCGCTCCGATCGATCGGGATTCCGGGCGTGCAGGGAGGGCGATTATTAACGCGATATCAGAGCCCCCGGACTGCATGCTCATATTCAAATCGATCGCCGGCACAAGCCACTCGACAATACTGCAGCGTCTGCTGGCGTATCTATCTCCACTCCAGGCTCTTAGTCGTATTCTCCCGGAATTGGAGTGCCAGTGGACAGCCTTGTGTGCATGACTCGCTCGACTTTCTCAATGCTTCCACCTGGAATGATTGATGACACTTAGACTGATTAAGGACCCGTATGAATATATAAGTTCGAGTGAACAATGTTTCAAACGGCAATGTTCGGAGCTGCTTGAATTTTGATCGACGATTTTACCAAAGTTTCATTTCACCTTGTACTTTAAGCTGACTTGAATAGTCCTACTCGAGAGTTCAAGAATTCAACGTATTTCGCATTAGATTTCCATTTCCTGAGGGCGACACTGTAAGTGCTCGTCGTATTTGCCCCGATGCACAAATAGCCTGAGGTTATGTGTTGTTTAAATTGAGACCCTCAATTATCAACGTTCTAAAAATGTCCAGTAGTACTTTGAGATTCTTGCACTTGAATTGTCTTTATTACAAAGAAACAGAAATTCGTGAAACCTGCAAGTTCTCACTCACGCGGTCTCTTGCAATTGCAAGAAAAAACAATGCAATGAAATTCCGACGTGTACAGGGATCCTAGCGAGCTTTTCCACCAGTGCAAACTGCTCGATGCTTAATGGATTAACTCATTAGAGTGGCGGCCGCAACGCGCACTATCTCTAAATGCAATTCTGCTCGCGGCCAAGCCCTTCTACAGGCGCATATATTCTCTTGATTACACCATGCGTTTCCTTGATTAACAAAGGAAGCGCGCAATCTTTTAAGGATGGCTTGCATGGTTATCGCACTAAGCCGGCACTAATACTGACTGAGTCAATAGGCAAATGCGAGAACATCTCGTCTTTCAAATTCACTCGGTATACTAGTTAGAGAATGTATGTTTAATTCCCATTAGAATGCATAGATGTAGTTTTTCCAAATTATATAAGTGTTTGCAGTTTGGCGGATCGAATTTTCATTCAGAACTTGATTACTTACCTGGGTGCTCACGATTTTGAATCATTCAAATAGCTGACCGCCAATCCCTTCCCGATTATCCTCCATCCGCCATGTTCTATGTTTCTATGTATATGTTTGTGTACGTGTTTGAAACCAACCTCACGTAGGGCAGCTCGTCACGTTGCTTAAGGTTGAGTAATAAAATCGTACAGTAGCTATAATAGACATTAACAAGTGTTTTTCACAACAGAGTCTCGTGTGCCGGTGTAACTTGTACACACACGAATGTTGTTTCCTGTCGAACAGTAGTTGCTTTCGGTAAATTTTGGTCTTACTGCTGCATAACCTGCATCTGTGCGATATCTGGTTCTGTTTAGGTGTTTTATGTAATAATATGCGACTCTCGTTACACAGTACAAGCGCGATTCTCGAATTAAATAACTTTGTTCTTTGGAAAAAGTGTATAATAACATTTGTAAAGATACTTGTTCTTGTTTCAGGATTTTGGAGCTTAGGTAACATTTTGGACAGTGTTCTGCCGAATTGAATCATGCGACCTCGAGAATTGGATTCCGGTGAATGGCAAGCTTGGTTTCCACTAAGGGAAAGGTTTGACAAGATTCCTTACTGACAGAAACCTTTCTTTGCAGATAGGAGTATCATTCAGCCGGGTCAACAAATGCCCAACTTTGACCCAAAGAATGACATGAGCAAATTGCGAGAAACAGATCTCATTTTTATGAAACGTATCCAGAGTATGAATCTGGAGAGAGTGAAAGATTTGCAACAAGCGCGTAAAAGGAACAAGATACTAGGCTGGGGTCTGACTTGTTTAGCCTTGGGAATATACGGTTATACTTTCTATGCAATAAAGCAGGAGACATTCCTGGACGACTTCAATGAGCCTGAGAAAATCATTGAACCACCAAAGACGAAGAAAACATAACTGCTTTGCTTGGTAGCTCTTGAATTCGCGTATCCAATTCCATACATTGTATATTCAAAAGATCAATTATGTAAATGTTTTCAGAATGTGCATAGTGTAGTGAATGAAGTTACTTATTTCATGTAACGGAGAGTTATTTGTTTAAACTAGAAATATAAGTGCTAACTAAAAATGCAAGCGTCAGCCCCGAGATTACCACCTTTCCCAGTGTTGAGAGAGATTCTGAAGACCTACAAGCTAGGTGCTTTGAAAAAGTTGTCTCAGAACTTTCTATTGGACATGAATCTTACGAATAAGATAGCCAGCAAAGCAGGGGACTTGAGAGACAAGTATGTGGTTGAAGTGGGACCTGGGCCGGGTGGTATCACACGTAGTATCTTACACCAATGCCCCCAGAAATTGATAGTAGTGGAGAAAGACAAAAGATTCAAACCAGCATTAGAAATGCTCCAGGAAGCATACATGAGCAGTGTAAACAGAGAAATGGACATTATCTATGAAGACATAATGTCACTAAATATGGAAAATTTCTTTCCCGAGGATGCAAAAAGAGAATGGGAGGAGAATCGGCCTCCTGTCAACATAATTGGAAATTTACCATTCAGTGTGTCTACAGCACTGATCATCAAGTGGCTAAAAGCCATATCGGAAAAGTCCAGTGCTTGGTCATATGGGAGAACACGTATGACATTGACATTTCAGAAAGAAGTAGCAGAGCGTTTAGTAGCTCCGATAAACAATCGTCAAAGATGTAGATTATCAGTAATGGCACAAACCTGGACCAAACCAGTAGTGAACTTTTATATCCCAGGTAAATTTGATAATTCGGATTGCAAAAAAACAAGCATTTTAATATAACTAAATCAACTCGTATTTACTACAGGGAAAGCATTCGTTCCAAAACCTAAGGTCGACGTGGGTGTTGTTTCATTTATACCATTAAAGACGCCTTTCACGCAACACGAATTCCACTTTTTCGAAAAAGTCACCAGGCACATTTTCAGCTTTCGGCAGAAGTATTCCAAGACCTGCTTAGGGTAAGTTACGTAGACAGTCGACATTGGATTAAACTCAAACTAGGCCGCCATAACAATTTTCTATTAAATTAATTACAGAACCCTTTTCCCACCGGACTGTCGGAAAGAGTTTGCGTTAAAAATGCTTGAAATGGCAGAATTACCACCCGTAGTAAGAGCGCCTTCACTCTCTGTTGAAGACGTCGATAGACTAGCGACAGCATACAAATATTTCGTGGACAAATATCCCGAGATTGGCCTTTACGATTACCGAGCATCCCGACGATTACTTCCACCAAGCTCAGTTCGAGACCTCCAGGTTGAAAATTGTGAAGACTGAATATTTCACGGGAAGTGAAAGTATAATTTCCTAGTGACCCGAAGCATATGCTGATTCTGAGTTTTATTGAACAGTGAGCTCTAATACAACACGTTACTTCACTACAATCAGTTTCCTTAGATTTATGAAGATGTGTCTATAAATATACATGTATATACAAAGTATGTATGGCTTACGTCTTAAATAAAGTTTATAGTACAATGTACAATTTATATCGTGTCTGTGTTAAACGTTAATAAAAATACTGTTAATTATTCAAGGAGTAGTTGGAGGGAATAAAGGTATGTACGTATATTAAAATTACTTCGTGAACTGTTATATGAAAGCCTGTTATCGCGCGACTTTCCCTGGCAGTTTGTCAGCTCACTTACGCGTCTTATATAAGTACAAAGTGTGCAAAATCCCTGTTACCTTGTATTTTTTAATATGTACCCTAGAAACGATATCGTCACAAGTATGGCGACACTTGCGAATTGTATAGAATATGGACAAGGAAGATTCTCAGATAAGCTCGTATGTCGGCGTTTAACGTCAATCTGCGAAAGAAGTACACAGTACCCCATACACCTGTTGATATCACAGCTACTCTGCTTTTGTCGCGTCAAGGACGGTTTAATAAGTACAGGCATTAAATAGCTCTAGACGCGCGCAATTGTCTAACATGCGCGCACGTTATAATGTTGACCAGGAAACATCAAGGAGAATATAATAGTCAACCGCGACGCAACGTCACGAAAAGTTTCAATTACAGTCACGTTGGAAACTTTAGTTTCTGCAACGTACTGTATCCAGGATCAAGTGAAACCGATTATATTCTGGCGAAAAACTAAATTTTCGCGGCGCTCGCCGATGTATAACCAGTCGCGTTATAATATAATATATCGACGAGCAAGGGAAATCCTTTGGTCCCGTATTTTACTCCCGAAAAACACTTATGCTTTTACTGGGAGATCAAATTATTTGGAAATCTATGGTCTTGGATAATCTTTCATCAGTCATCTTTGGTTCTATAAGTAGGTTTATCAGGAATCTAGAAGACATGTTTATCAAAGGAATTAAACATTCTGACCACTCATTAAACTCTCATACTATTACACGCATTATGACTGATCAAAGATTAGTAGTGCAAATTTTCATTAGTTTAGATTGAGAATTTTATCATCACAAAAAGGACTGTCGTCAATTCCTCGCGACACCGCATATCATAATGTTGGGTAATGCACCACGGCGCTTTCGCCATGCACCCAAGGATTGGGCATGCGTCTGCAGGGTTCTACACCATCGTTTCGTCCTGGCCCCGTCTTCCGCCTGAAACCATGAAGCAAATTTTTCCTAATGGTAATGTTGACATTTGAACTGCAACGCCAAGAAAGATACTATTCTCAATGGGATACAATTTCCACCGCAGCTTTTGCCAATTAAACACAGTAATGATGAGAACATTTGGTATCTAGGACATAATTATGAAACATACGCCATTTACCTTAAATATGAAGGTCTCCTTGGAAGATAATTCTTGTATTTCGAAATAGTCCTCGAGATCCGTTTCGCAACAAACAATACATTTATCGAGATACAATGGCTCCTAAAATGGTCAACATTTAAGTCTTTAATACGCACTTCTGAAAACGGAATGATTATAACGATTGCAAAATCAGCTTACGCGCAGTAGCGAGTATCGTCCAAGTTTTTCTTTGACCAGTAGAAGGGTTGCCTCCTTTATACCCATGTGTTTTGGGAAAAGGGAGTCATCGACGAATTCGACATCGTCCCTGTTCGACTGAAAAAAGAAGATACTCATTTTTTTCCTATCCTACTTGAACTCTGTTTATCAGTCAAAATTCTCTCATGACATGTGGTAGGATATTCAGTCTTTCACTATTACCTTGCCATTAGAAACCAGCATGGCAGTGACAGGTGCAAGTTTAACAGTCCGGCCGCGTCTCCAATTATTGTCAGTCGGCTGCGCGACTAAGAGACGCCCCTCGAGAACAAATGTCGCTTCTTCGTGAGCCCACTCCAGCACCTCCACGGCCATCTGTTGCGACATACACATTTCACTCTGACTCATACAGTTGAACGATCTTGAATCTTAAAAACTACTTGTACTTTCGAGGAATTCTAGTCTCTCAGACCACAAAATAACAAAACCCTTCGATTATTATAAAAAGCGAACGACACAATCAAATAAGAATGGACGAACTGCGTACCTTTCTCAATTTAATATTGACCATATCCTGTTCCCCAATAGGTCTCCTGCCATTCTGTATAATCGAGATTCGCCTCCAGAGTTTCGTCGAGGTAACATCCTTGGCTTCCTGTAATTGTAACGACGCTCTATAGTTACAAAAGAGATCTTGGTTGCCGCCCGGCGTACTTACAGCATTCATGTGCTCCAGATGTAATTCGATATTGGTTTGGGCTTGTTTCAATCTCTTCTTAGCCTCTTGAATATCAGGCCTCACTGACGGCGTGGCTTTCAAGAGACGCGCAAGCAACAGCGGATACTTGGTGACTCGTTGCACAGGAACCTTTGGAAACAGGTTTACATTGCATACGGGGCAGCTTCGAGCTATTTATTACCGTACTATATTACGAACTTGTGTTACATTTATATAGGGTGTTAAATTGAATGTTCGAATGTTTACACCACCTACCATGAGGAAAGAATTGAGATTCATCCGTCGGAGGACGGTGTTCTCCATCTGCGAGACTTTCAGGAATATCCGTAAGAGCTCTTTCTCCTTTTCCAAGTTCTGCAAAAGTAAGCTGGCGCTCCCCTGTCGAGTACAATAGCTCTCGAATGCGTGCAGCATCCTCTCCGATTCGAGGAAGATCTTGCCTACATCCACAGTGAGGAGGTCTTCGTCTCCGGATTCCTGTAAAGTTTTCAGTTATATATTTTAAGTCTAATTTTTATTAAATGAATTATTCTATTCGTAAAACTCGGGCTTTCACCACGGCGTTGTGCAGGAAAGCACGGATTAAATACCTGTGCGAAGTCGACGGCGTCTTTAAGTTTCTCCGCCAGAACGAGATTATGCTCTAATAGTTCTTCAACGTTAAGGAAGATCGCCGAAAGTTGCTCCGATGTGAGTAAGCCCGCTTTCAGCATGGGCCGATGGAATTCCTCGAGGATTATCTGCAGGTCCCGCCCATATTTTTGCTCGGTCTCGACGATTTCCGTGATAATCTCTTTGCGCTCAACGCGCTTCTTTGCGCACTTTCTGCAAACGAATGGAGCATAGACAACGCCGCTGGAACACAGAAAATAAACGGATACTATATTTCCCTGTAACTGAAGGTGCACCGCCTTTCACCGAGCGACCTATCTCGTTAAATGCTACTAAAAATATAAGAACAAACAGCAAGTCGTTAAGATTAAAGGTTTTTTATATTCACTTTTATTATTAGTATCATTTGTAATTATTTTCAGGATGTGGCCCAGCACTCATAAATAGCGCGCGGCCCCCTTAGTTGCGTAATATCACCTTCGATGTTCCAATTAACGTTCAAAGTGCTAAAAAGCCGCTAAAAATCGGCCTTACGTAAAGCCATTAAGCCGGGATTTATTAGTCGGTCGGTGCAGCTATACGTTTCCGATAGATTGCGGATACAAAACATATCTATGTTTCCCAATGTCGATTATATAATTTCTTGGACATCATCTTGACTGCAGGGCCGACATCGAAAACCACTTGGCTATATTATGGCGATTCTTTTATCGGACTTTCGCTCGAATTTACAGGCGCATACATAAAATAGTTTTAGCATCAACGCGAATGCCGGTTATCCAACGACAAGTCGTCGCGATGCAATCGCAATTATGTACGGCGACGTCCCGTTGACCTCCGATAGACCGAACCCGGGGAACTTTCGCTCTCGACGGCAAAGGGAATCGATAGCATGAGGGAGAAAGTGTTCTTGCAAGTATAGCAAACGTACGTCACGCGGAACTTGGTTGCAAATTTTTGCCTGCCTATAGTCACTTCGTCTCGGTCTTCCACTCCCTTCGCCGAGCTATTGTTATGTAATTCCTCTCCATCTCTTCAGCTGCATTTCCCTATTCCAGGCCGACTATTCATTCTCAAGGATACTCGTTCCTTTCGAAAGCAGGCCAAGAAAGGGAACGGGACGATCGAACTGGGAAATCCCGGAATACAAATAAAGAGATTGTAACATGGACGTAATAAAATCTTGGTATTAAAGTGAATTTCGCAGCTTCCATTGGTCCCATTCCGAAGGCAGGCGAGCGTGTCCTTTCACCAAAAGTGTAACGCGCCTTACGTTAATCGGCGACGTCGACGATACCCGCAGCGGGAAAAACTGCGCACGTCAGTTCTAAGAAACGAGGGGAATTAAACGAGTACCCCGCCGCTAATTAGAAAGCAGCCACGGGACATTTGACAAAGTAACGTTAGCCGCACGCGATTGCGCTCCTACGTGCGTCCTGGCCACGTGTAGGTGCCGCTGTAGATATTATGCATATGTATAACGCTCGGGGAATTCGCGAGAGGGGACGAAAACCTCTCTCACGATGGTAACTCGGTCGCCAAGCGAGACACGCTTCAAAGAGATGCTTGGACCGTTATATCCTCTCTCTCTCTCTCCTCGGATCACCGAGCGCCGCTCTCCAAACAGTCCAGAACCAGTACGATCCTACCCCCGAGGCCACGCACTTTTAGTGGGCTCGATTCCGTTTAATAAACCTATACTTAATTCTTCGACAATTGATCCGTCTATGTTCTTGAAACTCGAGCATTATAATCGAATAGACCTGAATACAAAATTCGCCCAATTTATTTCAATCGAATTGAAAATGTGATTTCGTTTCTACCAGATGAAAAAATTCATTCGGAATTACAGATTTGTTGTTTGTACGTTTAACATCAATTCCGTATTTAACCGTGACTTTTATGGGCTGATTCAATAGAATTCAGTTGCTGGTACAATATCTTTTCCGTGAGACCCTTCCGTAACCCTCCAACAGCATTAATTAATCTACGGATGCGAAGAGATCGTATCTCCAGCGGCATTTTCATTTTTCCACCTAACGCGTGGATAGCGTCAGTTATCCTGTTACTTTACGACGTCCTTGTCGACGGGCTCTCGTGGAAGGAGGCGGCGTACAGGCAGTCTTGGCCAACGCGTTAAGAAAGCTGCTGATAAACGTTAATGTAGTATGCGGAGGGAAGCTTACCTGTCGGTTATGAGGGGGTCCAGCCGTTGCTCGCAGTCCTCGCAAAGCTTTAAATCACCGGAAATCACTTGCGGTATACCGCCGAGTAAGCTTCCTGGGCCCGACGACGCGTTTCCGGTTCTCCAGCGCCTCGGCACGCCCCTGCTGCTGCTTGCCTGACTACTCTCCGATCCAACGCCGCTGTCCGTCCTCTCTATATCCACCGCTCTCGCCTGTAAATGGCAATACGCAGAATAAACACCCTCGTCTTCCGACCAGTTGCGACTTTTACGCGATAAGTCATTGCTTCTAAAAGGCATTCGACTTTTTACTTGCAAAAGTGTACAACTGCTGCTAGCAGTACTGACACATTTGTGACTCTCGTTTGTTATAAATTCAAATTCAAATGACCCTTTCTTTATTTTTTATATAAAATTGTAGGTATATTAGTGTTTATATTGTTATTAATAAAGTAGCCGACTACACGTCCCAGAGAGTATGCGTTGCGTAAAAGACGCATGTGATTTATCACTGTTTGTAAAATGATGATCCTTAAACCCGGAGGGCTTACCTTCGCATTCTCCGAGGAACTGGTGAGAATAATATTGCATTCTTCGCTGCTGTCGGAGACATTGGAGATTTGCGAACTCTTTGAACTCAAGTCCCCAAGGCTGGTCTCCTTCTGCTCGTAGAGGGCCTCTAAGTCACCCTCGGTGTCTTCCTCGTCCTCTTCGTCCTCGTCTTCCTCCTCCTCCACCGACGCAGTCCGGTCTTTCGGATCCATCAGGAAATTCAGCAGCTCAAATTTGCTCGAGATGTTCTCCTCCTCCGGGGAAGTGGACATTTTTTTGAAATAGTCCTCGGGGCTCTTGGACAGATAGGACTCGGCGATATCCTCGGAGTTGGACTTCTTGAAGACGTCGTCGTTCAAGTAGGAGCCAAGGTATTGGCCTTCGTTGATCTTGCTATAGTAGCCGATGTCACCGAAGTACATTCTATCCTTGATGAAATCCTCGGTGGGCGGCGGGCTTAAAGGAAGAGGCGGCGGTTCATCGGGAATTTCCTCGTATATCGGCTCTTTAATGACTTCGTACGGATTCTCCTCGAGGATGAAGTTCGTCGAGATGAAATCACCGTCCGAATTCAAGCTGGAGGATCTGGAATAGTTGGCCTCGAGAGTCGACTCCGAACTCTCGTATTCCTTGCTCTTTAACAAGCTCTGTTTCAGGATCTTTAAAATCGCCTCTCCGCTATCCTCATCTAGGATCTCCCCATTTTCACGCGCCTTTCTCAGCGAGTCCTCGAGAAGCTTGGAGATCAAAGCTTCCTTGGAAAGAATCGACGATTTTACAGCCTCATCCTTCTGCCGAGACTTCTGTTCGCGGTTCGCTCGAAGATTCGACGAATCGAACTTGGAAAACTGATGGGAAAGCCTCGACCTGCACTCCAGGCTGGGTCTGCATTGTTTCTCGGCGTCCGTCATAGAGTCGACTCGGTTCAACGAGATTTCTCGGCCGACAGGGTCACTCGCCTTCTTGCTCGATGACTCTTCCTCCCGGTGGTTGATCTGTTCCGCTCGCAGCTGCTTTGGCTTGGGCTCCTCGAGCGACTCGACGACTATGTTCGATCTGTAATTATCGAGGACGACCAGCGTGCGATTCTCCACGGAGTTCTGGATCCTCGGTGGGTTCTCGGTGTTGACGGATATCACCGTGGGATTACAGATACTGTCCTCTCCGCCGACGCTTATGGTGACCTTATTATCGGGCACCGATTCCACCGGGCTCGGCTCCCCATTGATCAAGATCGAGGTCCTCCTCGAGCCTTGAGTCTCCGGGCCAATCTGCAGCCTGTGCACCAACGGCGATGCATGCGGACTCACTGTTATCTTACAGACATTCGTTTTCGGCACCGGCGAGCTTATCTCCACCCTCGACGGCCCGCGGAAGCTCGACTGCTTCCACGTGGACTTCAAGTGTACGCTACCCTCCGGGGCCTTGGAATCATTCTCGCTGCCCGATGATTTCGTGCTTGCTTCGCTGTTATTATCACTGGCTCGATAACGGTGCTTTTGTCTGCCCGGCGGCGGCGACCAACTGGTCGGCTTCATTCCCCGAAAGTGATCGTTATTGGTCTCCAAGGTGTTTCGCCTCCCAGACTCCGCCTCGCCCTTCGTCTCGTCCGCCGTTCCCTCTGTGATTTTCTCCGACAACTCGTCGGGATTCGACTGTGCGGTGCTGTCTATTTTCTCGCCCGATGCAGGCTCGCTCTCGTTTCTCGTGTCCTCGTTGCTGTCGAGCTTTTCTGGTAAGATGCTTTCCGGCCAAATTGCGCTGTTGATGGTCTCCAGGGGCGAGGGTGTGTCCTTGAGCTTGCGACAGAGGCTCAGACGCATTGTGTCGCTGAAAAGGACGTCGCCGGCGAGGACTTCCGGTCTGTTGAAGAACCGGTCGCTTTGACTTCGTGTCAGCGGTGGCCTCTTGGAATTATCTGCAAATTACCAAAAGAAAATCGTTTTTCTTCCCTTATGTTTTACTAATATGCTGATTCTAACGGTGTATTATTTCACTTCTATAACCCAAATAACGCAAATATTATGATATGTATTACATCCTGTTACGTGAACTGCATGGTTTCGGTGTCTTAACCAAGCATTGAAGGGTATTCCATTAACGGAAGGGAAACCACACATTCCACCGGCCGAATCTGAAATCCGAGACTTATGGGAGAATATCAGTTGACCCTCGATATCTTCCATACTCCGATATTTGTGATCCCTTGTTCAATTTATCCACAACAAGAAGTTTAAGTTAAAAGAAACAAAAAATCCGCCGCGTTTGAGTAATCTGCGGGATTGGTGAAAGTACTCTGATCTTTCGCGCTTCACGGGAGGGAAACTTGGAGCTCGGAAATTCTATAGTTCTTCCTCGAGATGCTCTACTTCGTACTGATTGGTAAGAGCCTCTGAAGCCTGCATTGGCTTCGCAATCTCGATGATTCTACTGATTAGGAAGAATCAATAGAAAAATGAATCTCCCCGTTACATTGGTAATAATAGTCCTAACTCGTGACTTAGCACGAAAATAACTGAATACCATTGTCCTTCGGATTCCCGGAAGAAAGAGAATGGTGCTGGAAAGACTATGGAATTGGCTGGCAGGCGTAAATTCATGCCACGGGAGACAAAAGCAGAGATAATCGCTCGAGGCCCAACGAAAGAGAAAGAGAGGGGAACAAAGTGTCTCAGTGCGAAAAGCAAGTGCAAGGCCACAGTAGTGTGCGTGTGCCAGTGAATCTAATACAAACGAGTGAAAACGAGAGAACCGCCTGAGAAACATAATTACAGCTGGGTGGTACGGACTGGAATTCGCCACGGTGCCATGCGATGATTTACGCGGTTTTAGAGAGAAACAGACGGCGAGACGTTGAGAGTCAAGGTTCCTAACTCTAGTTAACGACTACAAGTCACGTCACTAGTACGCCACCCTAGAAAATTGGTCTAGTATTTTTACGGGACACGTTCTAGTACCTCCAACCATAAAACTGTGCTTTCAGCCGGTAGGTGTTAAGTATTCGAGATTGCCAAAGCAATGAGAAATAGATTCCTTCGAGTCACGATGGAGTAGAGTTACACGTCTATTGGCACATTGTGTTTAGTAAAATGAACGTAAGAATTGTCCCGCCGTTATGTCTTTTTAATAATAGCAATATTCGAGAAAAAGGACCTTAAGCCATGAATTCGGAACTTTCTCTTATTCGAAGTGAATGAAAGAATCAGGCCATGAAATCAAAATGCCAAAGACAGGAGATTCTATTATAAAGATAATAGGATATAACTTTTCCTTAAAGATTGCATCGGGGACAATCAATTGACCCAGTTATACCAAAAGGATCATTGACTTTACGGTGCAGATGGTGGGAATCCAGCTCCGCTCCGTACGGCCGAAAATTCTCACTTTTCCCACCCAGTTATCTCGCGATCGTATACCCTCGCTCTCAGCCACTTTCTTTCGCATTATATGTATATACGAGCGCCGACAGCACAAAGCTTCCCAGTCGAATACTATAATTTTATCCGGCAGTGGTCTTTGGCAAAAAGAATAATGGCAGTACTCATCGTCGCTCTCGAGGAAACATCTCGTCTATCTCTTCCGCGAATCTGGCCTATATCCTTGTCCCTGGACTCCATTCCTTCCCGTTTTGTCGTGAAAGGCTTACACGCGCAACTAACGAGCATTGACTAATGAGCTTTCACCACTGCTAATCACTTTCTTGCGCACAATGATGAACCGTTCCTACTTACGATGATTGTCAATTTTTTCTATTCTAGCTGCGATTCAAGTGTCACTTTTACTCTTCCGTTTATTGTTCCGCGTGACTCGCGACGAGAAAGACAAGTTCAACGTCCGGTGGAAAATGTCAAGTGACACAACGAGTCGGCTCGAAATGATATTTCCAAAAGTCGAAAGCCTAGCTGGAGAGCGTAATAGCTCGGAGGTAGAGCCGAAGGTTGTCCGGATTGCATAACCGAGCCAATCGTGTTTCTCAGGACGCCTTCGGAATCGTGCGCGCCAGCCAGAGTACGTTCACCGGTTCACCGAGCTTCCTTTAACTCGACTTTTTCAGACGGACCTCTAGCTTATCAATAAATCAATGAAATCGACAGTAAAATATGGCAAGAGCACTATCGATCATCCCATAGCTAATTGAAAATCAATTTCCCCGAGAATTACAATTTATGACCGATGCTATAAGAAACACTCTTGCATTGAAGTCAGAGGTCGAAAAGACGATTATTTAAGATCGGGCAGTTTTTATTTTTATTCAATCCTCGTGGCAGTGGGGACTTTTGTTGCTCGAGAGATCAACTTGGATTGCGTCCGCTATCCTTGCGGCGGATTGGTCGCTCGAAAGTTCAAGGATAGCCAGGGCGTACTGCTGCGGTAACATTAGCCATTCGTCAATTATGCGAGTTCGCATGATCGTCGGCAAGGTAGCGCCGCTGCACTGATAGTTAGCGTGCATTAATAAAGCACAGTCTCGCATATTATGCATCAATTACTGAAAAATGAGCAGCTCCGTCGCGAAAGGTTGTGCCGGGCAATAATCTGCCATGTTATTAGACCTTTCACACCACAGATCATAACTGAAACTGCTTCCTCTTCCACGAGGAAAGTTTCGAGGGCGGTGCTTCTTTAACCATATTTTCTACAATATTTGTACACCAATGTCTATTTCCATGACAACTATTTCTTAATATAAAATACTGTTGTCACAAATTGCTTATGAAAATAATGTAAACTTGAACGAAGAAGAATCGAATGCATATGGAAATGGAATTCAAACGCGAATACTCGAATAAATGAATTACGAGCAAGTAGAAAATTCCACTTACCCTCCGGCTTGCAGGAGAGATCCTTGTCTCGGGTACTAGTGGAGGTTGGGTGGTCTTCGCGTGGCTCGAGTTCAATTTGCAATGCAGCATCTTCCACCAAAGTCTCGAGCGATGTTTCATTTACATCTTCTTGCTTCGTATCTTCCTTCACCGGCTCCACCTTTCTCGACGCGCGTAGAGCAGACTGATCGCGCAGTAATCGCAAAGTATCGTTACTATCCTTGAGTCTATCGTGACTATCGGCTTTCCGTACCGGATCGGCAAGACTTTCGGAAAACAGTGGTTTATCCATTCGCGCGAGTTCCGGCGTAAACAGATTTGGATAGGATTCCTGCTCGATTTTCGGCTCCTTCAGCTTGATTCGCCCGACTTTGGGGTCTCTGATATTGGGAACAGTAATGAAATTGTATCTCTCCCTTTGCTCCTGGCATTCGGTAGGTTCCATCTGTTGGCGATGGTGTTGCTCTTCCTCTTCCTCTTCCTCCTCGTCCTCGGAGGAGGGTTCTTTGTTCGAGGCGCAACTGGCCATTCTGCCGAGCCTGCTCCAGGACAACCTCGTCGCCTCCGAAGGCTTCTCCGGCGCAAATATAACATTATCGACGTTGAAGTGGACATTCTTCCGCTTGCTCTCGAGCACCCTGCCGCGTTTGAGGATGCTCTTGAGGGTCTGGCGAGCTTCTTTGAGCTTCCTCGGCGGCCTCTTGGGCGATACCTTTGGTATGGGGATCCGGGTGAGTGGCGGCAGGTCCTCGTCGTCGGAGATCTCGCGGGGCTCGTTGAAGACCCTGATCCTCTGGCCGCCGATCGCTGCGACGGCGCCCCGGTTCGGTATCCTCTCGATCGACTTCACCTTCGAGGGATCGAAGAGGCTCGAGAAGGGCCGGACTTCCTCCTGCTCGAGGGCATTGTCCGACAGGTCGTCGCTCAGGTCGTCCTCGTCCTTCTGCTTCTTGAGCAGGAGGTACGGATTCACGTCGCACTCGAGGATGCTTCGCCTGGAGTCGCCGTTGCTAGTCACCTTCTCCTTCCAACTCTCCTGCTGCTCATGCCTCTTCCGATTGCTCTCGCTGCTGCCGCCGCTGCTCTTTGTCGTTTGCTGGAGACTCTCCGGCCAGTCGTTCCTGCTGGCGGCTCTCACTCCCGTCTTCGGTATCCGGACCAGTCGTCCCGGCGGTGTCAACGTGCTTGCTCCCGTCTGACTCCTCGCCGGGTGCTCCGGGCTCGGCTCCTCGAGCCAGTCGTCGGTGGACGCACCAGTGTAGCTCGGTCGTGACTTGCGTCCCGTCTCCTCGTAGCTCGTAGCTGGCTCCTTGTCGAACCATTCGGATCTCGAGGAAACGCCGTCGCTCGAAGACTTCCGCTCCTTCCCGGACCGTGCTACGCTCTGGCTCCGGGAGTCCCGCTGGGAGAGTGGCACCCGGTGCGGCGATATGCTCCTTGCTCTCGTTCTCGGCTCCACCAGGCGGTTCCGGCGCATCTGGTCGTACGGGTCGTCCATTGGGCTTCTCAATACTCCTGATACAAATCATTTAACTGCTTTACAATGTTATCTTTTAAAAAACGCTTGCGTTTGACCGCAAATGATCATACAATCTCGAATAACAGATTTAAAGAAATTTGACTATTAAAACATCACGTTCGCAGACGTTGAAATTTCACGAGCATCATTTTTGAAGTTTAATAGCATTTCGCTAAACCAAACATTTTATCCACGAATTAAAATTTTGATGTAATTTTGTTATTAAAAAAGTTTGTCAACTCTAATAACTGAAGACAAAAATTCTATAATCTTCGCAGTGCTCTTACTGAGAAAGCGAAAAAAGTATAGTTTGCATGGTACTTTTTCATGAAAATGATTAAATGTCAGGTTTCCATGTCAAACTGTTACGCCTAGATCCGGTTCGTGTTGATGAGCACGAGAGCATCGAGCCTGACTAAGACAATAAGCGGCTCCGCGATGCGGATCAAGCGGAGTATGCGCGTTCTTCGTTGTGAAATTCTACCACGCCCGAGCACTCATTTGCCTGACATTTCCCGCCACGGCTATCACCTTTCCCTCGGCGAAGCAATAGCGAGAATCGGTGCTCGCAAGGCGATCCTTCGAACATACTTTGTCCATTCAATATATCAACTGGTATGCATCTAACTCAGCGAATACGGCGATTTAAGTTGGGTATAATTAACATTAACTAAATTAATATTGTAATTCAAGTTGAAATACATTTCTCGGATGAGTAACACAAACAACGCGAAAGTAACACAACAGAAGCAATTAAATTACATGGGATTAACAATTTCCATACGTCGGATATACGTGTATCTAACAGTCGTCTCGATATACGTTTTCCGGCAGCGAGTTGCAGAGCAAGCCTACTGGACACTTTCGTTTCCTTACTGCAAAAGTGGCGGATGAAAAAGGTGTGGCTCGCAAAGACCAGCCATGTAAATCAACAGGTAGCTGAAGTGTCACGCTTAATACGTTCTTCGCTACAGATTGCGGTAGTAATTAATCGCGCGACTATTAAGAAAGCAACAGGAGAGTCAGCGAATGTACCAAAGTAGTTTCACTTCAATGACCGCTCAGTGGTTGCACTATAATCTCAGAATGAAAGAACGAAGAGTGTCACTCCGGCGGAAAGATTTCACAAATTTGACAAACTTTCGTCCACGTAATCAACAGGTCTTGCAATTCGAAATTTCGCAATAAATTTCACTTTTGATCTTCTCACTCGAATGATGTACACAGTAGAACCAAATTTACGCGATAAATCAACACAATGACTATAAAGCTAAGCGCATACTTTCGACTTTCTATCGAGCGACTAGCATATTCATATTTCTTCAGAAAACCCAGAAAACTTCGTTACCCCTTGCATCTCTCATATCGATAGAAAATCAATCACAAGTATACGCAGACATGAGGCCGATCGGTATCGATAGAAAAGTGATGAGAAAAGTGGCTACCTGCCAGGCTGGGTCTCGTCCTCGCGGAGGTTTGCGGCAGGCGGCAGGTTCCTCCTAAAGGTACACCAGCCAATCGGTGACCACCGCACTTGCGGCAATTGCCGAGCTTCCGGGTAGTTCCGCTGAGAAATTCCGGGCAGGAGCAGACCACGAGGACCGGTGTCCCCGGGGGCGGTGGCGGCGGTGGCGTGAGAAAGCCCCGTGGCTCGTGGCCACCTCTCGAAGATCGTACCGTACCGTAGAGCCATGGCTCACCGTAGATCATCTGCCGGGACAGGCCGCTGCCGCCGCTTATCGTGCCCCAGCCACCCCGGCTCGGATCATCGACCCCCTGGCTCGCGCGAGACAGCCCGAGCCTCACGCTCCACGACTTCTTCCCTTTGCTCAGGGTGTCGTAGTTCTGAAACAGAAAGTGCTTCACCTCTTTAATAAAGAAACCGGTCCCTCCCTAGCTCTTCTACCCAGCTTTGTATGAATTATATCATAATCGTTTATTAGTATTCTTTCAATTTACATAAATATGTACATCTCTAAATATACATATCAGATTTCTTAATGCAATTAAGCCATCAACTAGGAAACAGGCTTCTCAAAGCTACGCCTATTATCAGACACAGGTAACAAACGAGGTAACTTTTATTCTTAAAGTTCAATAATCACGCCATACATTTCCTGCGATTTCCTTACCGCCACCAGCAATAGCTATGCGTGTTGGAAATGCTGGAATAGCGATGGAGATAGGTTTGATGAGGGATTAAAAGTCCAGCACACGCAAACTTATACCACTGACATTTAACAGTACAAGAACTCAATGCTTATATGCCAAGTGTGCCGAGTGTAAATGCCGTGTCAATATCCACGGACGAAATGCACTTTCACTGACTGACTATCACTTTGATTTAGAGTGAATCAGTCGTAATAACTGTGGTACAGCCACAGACATTGTAACATGACAGGCCTGTGATTGGATAATTTACTTCTGAGAAGCTTCGGAATATTAACTAAGAAAAGAACAGGCTTAAAAAACTCACTTGCAGTGTTTATTAAAGCCTGCAGAAGAATTGCTCACACATAAATCATGTCTGATATTAAATTCAAAGGTGGTACTTGAGTAAAAAAGTTGATTAACAAAAATAAATTTGCTTCGCGCAGTAGAAGCCGGAACTCGTACGTATGTACCTCTGTTACAACACGTGCGGGGCTGAATTATCGATTCTATTAATATTCAACCAGTGTATACTACACATATGGGAATCTGCACCCACTAATTACAATCGCGGTTGACCATGTGCGTCATACAACGCTCGTCAAGAAAGTTCACTTTCGTTAGTGGCAGGTACGAGCGTAGAATAACTAAGACGATGAATAAAGGCATTGCCAAATTTTGCTTGGTAACTTGCGAGACTAACTGCATCCTCGCGGCGCCAGGAAGCAGAGATTAGTAATTAATAGGTTCGTAGGCGTAAGTGAAAGAGATCAGCGCCAAACTAGCATGGAGAACGAAACAAAAAGTGATTCATAATTTCGATGTTATCAATGGTTAGCAGGCAAAGGCGCGGGCGTGCACTGCAATCCCGTTAATAAGAGACTTTCATCACTTGAAAAAGGAAACCCGGTGCACCGCTATGGGAACCTCGCAGACACGGCGAAGGTCTCTCGCTTCATTGTTTTAAGAGGAACGAACTAGCACGTTCCATGCGAGCACTTGACGCATACATTACCGTGCACATAGTTTTGGTGCGCTCTTAAAAGTTCAACAGACACTTGCATAGTTAATCAATTCTACTTTCAAATTGTATTATTCACTTTTAATACCAGTCCAGTTCCTCTCTCACTTTTTATTATTCTATAGTTTAATCGTCTCAACATTTCTAAGAAACTTGAATCAATTATATTTGTAAATTACCTGTTACATCAGTTACATCAGTTACAAAATATTCATCAAACAGCTAATACAGGTGTCATAAAACCGATTGCATAATAAACGTTTATTGCGTCTATGATTACTAAAATCATAGAAATATTTTCCTCCAGGCAACGACCTCAAGCATAGTTCTTAATCATCAGGAGTTAAGTAATCCTAAATAATAATCGACAAACGCCTCCAATACTTGAGGGTAGAGGCTCACAAAGAGCACCTGGCGATGGCGTACATAGTTTCGCCGAAGAGGATGCACCGGCGCGGATGCTCGCAGCGTGGAGGTCAGACTTAATCTGCAATCAGCAGTTGCATGGAAAGAGGGGCTCGGCCTCGTTCCTCTCGGCGAATTGCGAAAAGCAAACGGAAGCGGCGCCCAATCGCGAATGGGTTTCTAATGCCGCGGAGGCAGCCGGGAAAGGCAGGAAAGCGGAAGTGCGGATTACCATGACGATCGGAATGCGGGATAAGGGCTGCGCCAAGGAGGAAAAATCGCCCGAGATCCATTGGCGGCACACGTCCGCGCACCGGGAAGACATATATTCTCCCAGGAACATCGTGCACACGGCAAATACATATCTAGATGGCATCGGCCGCGTCATTTGTAACACAAATACGCGCTGCCGGAAGATGTCGTGCGATGAAAGTAAAATCGGGTGAAATTCCAAGTGGCAGCGAGCGCCATTTGAAAGTTTTCTGCTCTCGACGCACGAGTGGTATGGAAATCGGCGAGATATATACTGACTTCGCCGAGTGGTAGTTGTCCGCTTGGAGTTGCTTTTCAGGTTTGAGTTTGCGAGCTTCGTGTTTGCTGTTACATTCGCATGATTATCGCCGGGGGAAAATGTAATTGCGACCGTTTGACGAAGAAATCGAGTGCTTATGGTAGAGGAAGAGCGTCACGTGCTACGCCTTGTGCAGCGGACGGCAGCTGCGCATAATTTGTCCTGCCATGCGCAAGCACACCTGCTTACCTCAACGGTTTGTAGATAGTGTGAGGTGTAGGCAACCACTTAACGCCGCCGTACTAATATTGAGAATTGCATAAAACTGGGTTTAGGATCGATCAGTACTATCCTACGTAACCAAACGTTTTACAAAAGAAACTCGAAATCTTCCACTCGTCTTTTATCAATCTGTGACTTCAAGAGATTTAAAAAGTTGGATGACTCTTGTTATTGAAATCATTCAAAAACGAGAAAGTGCATGAATTGATTGCTTGTTAGTTATTTTTTCCCATAGATTCGATGGACGTTAAACGATAAACAGGCATCGTTCAGTCACGGAAGGAACCCGTTCTCCAATTCCCGGAATCGACAGCAAAATTACAAGCTTCCTGCGCGTGTCATTAGTGGGCTCGGCTGAAATAATCTTGGCAAAAGGAGGTTATTAACATCGAGAGAGGAAGATACGGGTGCTCGGCGCGGCTGCGGCGAAATGCACGCGCGGAAAATGGAGCAGCTGAGTGGCCACTGGGCAGCCAGGAGGTATCGCGCGGGGTTCGCTTTACTTTCTCGTCGAAAGAAATGGACTTTCGTAAAAGTCTCCGCTCGATCTGGCTCGTTTGTCGCGTTAATAAAACGCCGGGCGCTCGAGCAGAAACATAAAAGCCGCAATCCTCCTGGCCCCTCGGTAACGCTTCCTACATCTGCCAACATTAACGATCATCGTACGTGCATTATAATCAACGTACGAATCAACTTCCCCGAAGTTAAGTACCAGCCGATATCAAAGTTTAACTAAAAATATGTCAAAGTTCTTGCTCGGCTCGGGGAATTCGCAAACTGCTCCTAACAGCTACAACTTTATTCGAACGTGGAAGTAGTCGGGGTTCCGTAAAAACTCGACGAACTCTTCGAGCCCGGTTGGAATCAACGACTCCAATAATTCACGCTCGCGACTCGAATAAGTGCAGCGAACGATTAGGATTTAGTTTGGCGGAGGCCAAGTGGTGCGCGCCGGCCGATTAAGCCGTTAATGGAAAAGCTAGGAAGTGGTTCGCGCGATCGATTCCCCGCTCGATCGGTTCGCAGGCTCCGCGGCTCGATACTTTCGACGATAATACCGTTTTCTTGCAGTTCTCTATTAATTTTTTCTCCGAGCCGCGCGCCGCGTCGTGCTTTACTTTCTCGTTGGAAGGAGCGTGGAGCCGGGTAAAAGTCAAGCCGCCGGCTCACGTAAGAGAGTCACGGGCCTCGCCTGTTGCTCGAAACAACAAAAAGTCAAGTCTCTAATGCGAGGAGAGCGAGTTCTGCACTCCTGGCGCTGTGTGCTGTGTACTTGTGTGCAGACAGTCTGTGGAGTCATAGAGAGTCGGGACATATATCGCAGGTGCAACACGAGAAGCGGGCGTGGCCGACGAAATCCTGGACAACCGATACCACTTGGGGCCAAGTGATCTTTCTACTGGCTTTTCCTAGAGATCGTGCGCGCTGAGCGCTGCCTCGGGTCCTTTCCTTTTACGAGCGCACGCCCGACTCTCCCTCGTTCTGCACCAGTAGAAAAGGATGCTTTCGGTCGGACGCGATATCCAGCCTCGACACAATGCTCCACAACGAAATCCTCAGCGCGCTATCCACATATGAATACACCAAGCTTTCCAAATGCCATGCTTAACACGATAGTTTGCTTAAACGAGCACCTGCCTTGTACTAGTCGCCCTGGAAATTCCGCAGGAGATACTTTTAGCACATTGAGCGTATCCTAATAGAAATAAACGTTTGATTTGATTTATTAAAACCGCGGCGGAATTTATGCGCAGCATTGCAGAATGAAGAATTGCATTACACTATGATTCACTCGGGGTACAAGCGGATGAATTGAAAACAAGAATCCCCGGTGGAAGTACTAGTCGTAAAAACATATGGGAATGCAGAACTGCGTGCAGAGACAAGAAGAAACACTATGAATAGAGCCGGCCATATCCCGAGGTCATCTGGATTCAGGCCTCGGTTTTCGAGGGAAAGTGGACGTCCAGCTTTTACTAACTAATGGTCATATATGGCCAGAGCCAACTCCCTCGAAGCCTTGATCGCCATTGCGAACGTTCGATCCGCGACACCCACGCGAGAGGGCCTCGAAAAAAAAACTTGACCTTTCCATTTTTTATGCGTCACCGCCAATCGGCTATAATAGTGACTTCATGCCATGTATCTTCTTTAAGTATCTATTCGCCGATTGACGGACGAGGCGCATCTCCAAGTACTTGGAAGTAAAGATTCTAATTTTAGCAAGAGATTAACTCAGCGTTGTAACTATCATTAAATCCTGGGTAAGAATTGCGTCAATTATGGCGGAAGCTAATATATTGCAGTGAGATACAATTTAGAAACGCTAAAGTTATTTTAAATGCTTTCAAGCCTAAACCCAGACACCGCTAAATAAAATAGTATGTATCCCTGTCTCACTACTGATTCCCATTGACCGAAGATTCTCGCAGCTGCAAGATCGCCCAAGCGCCTGTTAAATCCCGCGTCTAACAATAAGACGAGCAGTTATCTTGGCGGGGCAATAAATCAGGGGTCTTGTAAGTCGGGGGGACGTATGTCTCAATACACCGGTATGATTTTATCCTAATATGATGCTGCGGATAAGAGAGCCGTACATGCATGGCGCACGAGAGTGCAAGCAGGTACACCGGGGTCACGGCGGATGCACCATAGATGCATCATATGCACACACACGGCCGCGGTTGCGCAACGCGCACTCGGACGGCACTACTGGGCGATTTGCTAACCCGCCCCAGGATCATCCAGCTTTGCCTTCCCGCACGCCGGATGCACGCGCTCTTACGTCTCCGACGTTTCACCATACGCCCCACATCAAAGCCCTTCAACGCGACTGCTACTTCGCACTTATACATCCAAGGAGTCTACATAGAAATTTGAAACCCTGTATACTCTCGTCCACTAGTTGTTATATTTTTCTCTTATCTTGAAATACTATTGTTTTATTATTTCTGCGACTAGTTTGGATATCGGAGACTCTACTGTTCGGCTTTAACTAATATAGTAGATTAAGTAATTAATTAAATAATTCGTGTATAATACACTAGAGTGAATATTTCAAAAAGACAAAGCGAAAAGGCGAATAAGGAGCAGTAAACGCGTTAAGTCCGTCTCGCTGGCATATGCTAATATAATTCTGAGAAAAAAGTGTACAAAACGTTGAAGGCCGGACAGTGTGACAGATCCCAAGGTACAAAACTCCCTATTGGGGAAAACCAAGTACAAAGTATTATCTTTGACAAGTCTATCATAGAAAAAAAAAGCCGTGGAAGGCAATAAATCTCATGATGCAAGGAAGAGAAAAAGAACTGGATTCTCCGCCAGTCCGGTTTATGACGAACGTCAGAGGAACATGCCCGCCGCTCTTCAATGGCGTAACAACATTAAGCAATGACACATAGAATCCGGCACATTCAAGGGGAAAGTTGTCAGCCGAAAATCGTGCGCCTCATGCGTTACGATCCCCGGGATCCCACTTAGCTCCTACACTCCGAGAGCCCGAGTGGTATCAGCGCACTTCCCGGCGGGGACACGGTAGCCGCAGCCTGTTACACATAGGATTTCTTTCACTCCCGGAGAAAGGGATTCACGGTGCGCCCAGCGGGAAGAAAATCACGAGGAAGCGAGAAGAAACCGCTGCCCAGACGGGAGCCGTCGACGTCGTTCGAAAGTTCTAGCCCGCGAACCTGTTCGATGTGGGCCAAATGCAGAACCGGTTGCACGCGCACGCCCAGCCATATCTCGTAATACAGTAGCTGATATTTAAATTAGCCGGCCTTTAATATTTTTTCCCCAATCAACGCCTGTGATTATGGATTACACGCATGCTATGCATGCTGGCAAAAAACGGTGGTATTCGAATGTTTCCCGAGAGCCGGTGTAAATAGGACGATGATCCAACTGTGGAATCGAGTAGAATGTGCCGGGCGTCGCCAGACACGGACAAAGAGTCCTTCGCACCTTTTTGCAAGAAATCAATCGCATTTTTACGCGTTTTATCGTTACGATAAAATGATTTCACATAATTGAGACATTAAGTCACTGCTGCGAATAGAAGAATCGACCAATTGCGTGGTAAAATGTACATGACGGAATTGAAAGTGTCAACTGACGTAACTCACAGGTTCGCAGGGTACATGAGTATCCGAATGCCGATAGATCCAAGAATCGTGTCACTACGGGACGAAACCACCAGACATAAGAGAGTGGGCGCGTATATTTCACTAGCGACACATCGAATCCTGAATTGAATGCTGGTTTCATGCGACGTGCCTCCCTTCAGAGGTGCAACTGAAGAGACGAGAGTGCGGTGCATACGGGAGAGCTCGGACTGGCTGTTCAGACGCATAAAAAGACAAGGAAGCCAACAAGTATTCGATGTCATGAGCGAGGAGGACAGGTTTTAAGGCAAAACCGGAGCGAACCTATTGTCAGGGCAGCCCCGACAAATTTAATCGCACGCACACCCACCGAGGGCGGCTCTCTCGCTCCCTCGTCGTCATCGTCGTCATTGCGACTAGATAGGAGAGTGCGCCGTCCTTCCACGCGAGCGTCGCGTTTCAACTTCTCGAGGCAAAGCGGCACATCTCCACCACTCGCACATTTTTCCCTCTCCGCCTCGGCGACCGTGACGCCGCTATGACGCTCGCGCACATCTTTTCCCCGGTGGGTGAACTGAAATTTTCCATAGAACGCCTCCTTGCCATATCGAGCTTGCAATTACCCATGCCATTCACTTTTCATTCCTCTACATTGGCATTCTCTTAATTAGTGGCGTCTGCTACGCGCGAGAAGTATTAAAAGCGAGTTCTCTGAGTCTTATCCCGGCACAATAGTCATTGTATAATTTGAAATCTGTTAAGTTAATTTCAAGTGGCAAATACGATGGACAGTAAATAAGAAAAAACTTCTTCAAACCAGAAACATTGACCATTAACAAACTCATTGATAATTCATAGTTTCCAATGCCTACTAATACACACACAGTATAAAACTACAAGCCAAACTATATAGAGGGAGACTCATGATCCGAAGAGATTGATGAGAAGTAAAAGTGGCGGAAATTGCCGGTTAGCTCTATTCTTAGACCGGAAAGATTGATAATGAAACGTACTAGTGCATGTTTATAGTATAAAAAAGTAAAAAATCTGTGAATTACCGGTGTCGATGAGGGCGAGGGCGACGTCGGGTTGAGGCCCTGCTGGAGATGATACATCTTCGGCGTTAGCATAGCTGGTGGTGCGCCGAGGCTACCCGGGCCGACAGCCACGCTCGTCATGGTCATTTCCGGCAACGGACTCACACACCGGCCTCCTGGTAGCACCTGTCCGTGGCCTTCTGCTATCGTCGTGGATGCTCATCCTCGCACTGTCACGCAGCCCCTGTAATCACAGTTGCGTGTCACACGTGATTGAGCAGAGCGCGCGAGCGCGCGCACGCCGTCATTTCCTATCTTCTGCTTCTGGCGTAAGTGCGAGACTCGCAGCGCTCGCCAACCACCGCCGTGCTATTCACGCGCTTGCTAGTTAGTATGCTGTCATTAGTATGTCTGCCGTTATTGCCGTCATTATGGCCAATCCGTTCCCCCGAGAGACTCGCGCCACGTGCTTTGTCACATGATACTCTAGAATTGATATGCTCCAATTGAATATAGATTTTTTAGTTTTAATAAATTGAACCACCGAAAAAAAGACCGGCGACATTGATAAAAGAGAGTAATCTCCTATAATAATTAAAGTTAAGCTAGTAACACGAAGAATGCAAAAAGATTCAATCTCAAAGAATGTTTTCTCCTTCCCGTAAGTTTTGTCTAATTTTCCTTTTTTCAAGACTAGTCGAGTCAACTAATTACAGAGCGCGAGGATCAAGCCGCGTTACGAGACTCCAACTTTTTCCCTGCCGAGTTGAACGAGTTTGCAGCAAGTTTCTCCTAAGTTTCAGTTATCAAACTCCAAGACTTTCGGTTGGTTCCCTGGTGAACGATCATCTCTCGCGCAACGGCGTTGGAACCCTAATTCCGCAGGATCCGATCGTCGAACCAGTCTACGGTCTCGGCAAAAATTCCCTACTCTCCGGGAGAGGAGTTGGACCCGCCAAGGGTATAGGATCACATGAAAAGGAGCGAATCGCGTTGTGCAATCCTTTCGATCGCATTACGACAGCCGACAATGCCGGGCGGCCGTGTAATTTCACTCAACGCTCGCTGCAAGAAGGGAACTGAGCAACGACTATCGCAATTGCGCAATTCTCGTCGCGCCAGACGAGACATTCGGGCGGACCTAGAAAGCGTCTAGGAAATGCTAATTTCGCCGCCACCCGGTTGCCAGTGCCCGAGGAACTTCCCTGTTACGTGTGCTGGCCTATGCGTATTACGTGTGCGCCGCTCGCCACGATCCCGAATACTGTTTGCCAATTCGATGTACCTGCCGCCTCGAAACACGAAATTTCCTGAGCACCGGCTGCCTCCCCTGCCAGCTACTACGCTCCATTACTAGCATTCCGGCATCATGATGAGTTCTAAGGCAGGCCCGGAGGCCATTTAAGATGTCTCTGTATTTATACCTCTCTCCAATTAATAGGAGGGAAGATCTGTTTTTATAAGTTATTGCTTTATCATCCAATGGCAACGATAGTTTAATTATCATCTCCTACTGTGCATAATTTATTTAATTGATTCCTTAACTATTGATTTAGTTAAAAGTCCGAAGATTTAGCAATGTATATAGATATTCTTTATCTTGCAGTTTTATCGGGATTATGGCATTCAAAATATTGAAAAGTATAAATTATTTAACATGATGAGAAATTTCACTATATACTCGTCTTACTAGTATCGCCAGAAGCGTTGGTGGATTTCTACCGCGAAACTAGTTCTACAGAGCTTTCAAGTAATGCACGTAACCGAATCATCGCGTGCCAGATTCCAGTTATGTCTGGCTACTGGACGAGCGCGTTCGTTTTCTTTCACGAAACTCGCGTCTGGCCAGAAATTACCATAGGCTCGCATGCCCGACTAAATCAGCGGGAAACTAGTGAAACCCGCTCGGGGGAAGGACTATCGCGCGCCAAGAGAGAATGAAATCAATGGCAGAAGACACAGGCCGATGCGCTTTAATAACGCGGGCGGCAAGACTGCGCGGGCGATATTAACGCCGGGCGCGCTCGATGACCAGCAGCACAGGTTAATTAATAGAGCGAGAAAGTGTTAGGCGAGTAGCGTAGAAAAGAAATTGAAGCTCGCTACGCTGCTGACTTATCACGGATTCTAAACCGAAGCAGAGAAATCCCTGGTGTATTATGGGCATGTGGGTCGTGATTTCCAGGGGTACTGTTGCATTTTACTTTTCGCGAAAATTCGAATGGACTCGCATGTTTGCAAACTATATCTGCAACGTTGCTAAATAATCGACGTAAAGAACCTTGAGTGTTGACGTATTGATATGCGTTTCAAAGGGGGAAAAGTGTCTATTTAATTGGAAAGATGTTACTCGGTCGAATGAAATCATTCGACGCTGTCGACTGTCGAATACCTCGCTTCTCAGGACGCTTAGGAAAGACGGCTCGCGAAAGCGCTTACGCCAATTGGGACAGTAGGTCGTGTTTCGAGCGGCTGGTTCCAATAATCTGCGAATAAACACGAACGCTGACGTAACGCGATTGACACTGACATATTTCACGGTTCACGTACACACTATAGCCGCACGCTGGCACACGCAGTAATGCCACTGTGAAGGTAAGGACGTTGTTACGAGCGCGGCTACCGTAAGTGCAATATTCTCAAACGATTATGATACATAAGAAATATCAGGGTTCACAGACACTCCTTTTAATTCTTTTATTCTAAGAAGAATTGAGCTGAATTAAGAAACAATTATCTCTGTTGAACCTTGTTCCGGTTAAGTCTCGGAGTGACAAAAGGAGAATATTAAAATAGCCGTTAATTACGTATGAAAATAGCTTCCGTTCTTTTATGGTGTAAGTGTCGCATACCGGCAAGACGCGTCAGCGATATTCCGCAATTACACGACGATCATCCTCCTTGAAAAGGAAAGAAAGGCATAATGATGAGCGTGTACTGAAATCGCCTTAGAAAACGAGCCACGCTGTATCCAATAATAGGTAGGATCTTACATAACGAGTATCTTTGGTTTCCGTAGAAAAGAAAAGGTACGGTTGCCCGTCTTCTGTATATAAGTGCTAGTGTCGCAAGAGCACAGGAAATTATTGGTGCGTCTTTTTGATCGTGTAGTACAGGTGGTCGCAGGCGCGAGGAATCCGAAAGCCGAATAAGTCGGGTAGACCGACACACCTCTCGCGAAAACGAAACAGACTCGCCGGCTCGTTATTATGCGGGCCTTTGTCGTTGTATGATTCTTATTTAAGACGCGTCGCGCCACGCATGATAATGGCCAATCTTATTCGAGTATTGTCGCGCCTCACATTTAAGTCCTTGTCAATGTAGACTGCAGAGCGTCGCTCTCTGAAAGTCTGAACTGAAGTACGCCGGGTGTGTTGAGAAAGTTAATATAAACATGGGCCTTAATCTGTGCGATTAATTTACACTGTAATTCTTACACAATTTTGATAAAAACAACCGAGCTTCCTATAAATTTGATTGATAAGTTTAGCGTTTCACGATATTATTTTTTAAAAACGAAATAGAATCTGCAATTGAATTTCATCGTTTCCGGGATGGCAAGAAAGTCGCAGGAGCACATTCCCAGAACTGGTTCACCGAAGGTAGGGTGAGAGATCGGTGGCATTCTGGTCTCGGCCGAGTAAGCTGACTGAGTCAGGTGGATCGTGGCCGGGGAGGCGACCGGCAAAAATGCTCTTTCGGTGGGCACACATTAGACCGGGAGAGCGAGAAGATGATCTCGATGGGTGGTTAGGCTGACCCGATAACGGTTCTCCAGAGAAACGGTTATCGAAGTCCGGACAGAAAGAGAGAGCGTAGACGATAACCACGGGGAGACGCGCGGTGAGACGTTCGAGCGTTTCAAATACACACAGACACCATGTAAGCTGATATACACAGATACCCGCAGAACCATACAAACACGAGAAAGAAAGAAACAAAATGCAGATATATGTTAGCATGAATATCAGATGGCCATAATATTTTCCTATGGTCTCAATTCGATCTTGAGTGCGTGGAAGTTAGACTCGAGTGGCCTAAATCTGTATCATGTATCCGCGCAGTAAAAAGAGGAATCACTCACGTGCGTCTCATCCGTTCTCGGATTCGAAGATATGAATCCATCTTCCTACTTCGCAGTACTTTGTCTTCGAGGCTCTTACTTGACTGGCCGATCGTTCCCGAGGCTCTGCGGGGCACAGAGCGTGAAATTGCCATGTGTCGATCGCCGTGTGTGCCAAATAACGTAAGTGCGAGTACCCTTCTATGTAATATGCGAAGCCACGCAGTACGCCGAGTATTATCCGGCACAGAATGCCGTTCATCACTGTAATTTGTATGCTTTGTGCACTGTTTCCCCTTTGTCTCAGAACAATTCCCCTCAACGAGAGATGATTTTCATATCTATTCAAGACATTTAATGTAATTAATTAAAAGTGTTAAATGAATCTTGTCACGAATTGCAAAATTGTAAAACCCTCTTTATTCAGATAAATAATTACAACTACTGCGATTGGTTGCACATTTTATCTGCAATAAAACCCCGCCGATGTAAAACATGTGGAAAGAAAAATTCGCAGATGCTAATTAATACGTAATGTAGAAAAAACGGGAGAACGCGATGAGCAATCAACGATCGATTTCAGTTTTGTTATTAATTACCGGTCAATTCAATAGATGTCAACCGCGCCATGAATGACAGGCAGCATTCGCTGACAGATACAATTATAATATCACTGCACTTGGCCACAAAGCCAATGAAGGCGATGGAGCAATTGATGATCGGCGCAAAAACCATCGAAAGCGAGTGGCCATTATATACTCGACCTCCGCGTGATTACGCCCAAAGGAGATGACGCGCATCTTGTAATGATAATTACGTCCTCGGCTCGAGACAAGCGCGCTGCGAGGATACCATGTAATCTATCATAGGACTATAATATAAGGTGATGTAACGAGCGGATAACACAGAATTAACCCGATTTCATAAACAAAAACGCTATTGAAGCAAAACATTCAGAGCGCTCGCTATTGAACAAGAGCCTCAGCATCTTCCGAAACAAAACTCTAGCTATAATTGGAGGAAAAACTAATGAAGGCTTTGGGTTTTCTACGAAACTGCTCGTGTGAAGAAGATTGGAACGTCCTTCCGACTGGACGTGGATAACTAATCGACCTCTGCGATCGTTAGCTTTCCACAGTGCGCACGCACACTAATCACCGCTCTAAGTTCAGTGCAATGGAAACACAGAAATTGCCATCGAAAAGTGCAACATAGACAGCGAGCACTGACATAGAAACGCGCCAATCTAGATTCATTGGAACAGCCAAAGGCATTAACATCATACCTGTCATCAAGCCAACTCTAAACAACAACCACAACACTGCATACAGTTGGCAGGTAATTCAGTACGAGAGAAACTACGAAAAAGGTGGCTCCGAGCCGATGGAGTATCGAAAGGAGAGGGAGCCAGAGTGATAGACAGGGAGAAAAAGAACTGAAATGAAATTTAACGGCGCCTCGAGGACCAGTTGAGCTCCGTACTGACCCACTTGCGGACTATCGTCCCACCGATCACTTTCATACCGGACCGGTCAGTCGTCCTGGATCCTAGGTCAGTGAGCGTTTCTTTCGCCCATTTTTTTCTCCTCGACCCACTAGGCGTACACCTTTCATAAAGCCCCGTGGGCCTCGAGCGAACGGGTGTACCCATAGTACAAGCGCCGTCACGATCGCCAACAAGATGAACCCGATATCCGTGGACCCCATGCTGTTCGCCGCCTCAAACTACTAGCCCCGATATGCCTAAATGATAAGCTGCTTTGTACTACGAGATTCCTTCATCTTGCACTGGCTTCGCGGACGTATCAATCGCGAAACAAAGGGGCAGGGTAGATGGACCGTTTGTCGAAAGCGTGTCACACTTTCGATGAGAAATACATATGTATACAGGTGCCGAAAGAAATACGCGTTTGGATTAATTAATAAAGTTATCATATTATTGGATTCATTCTTAATGAAGTTACATCATATAAAGTTAATTAATAGCTTGAGACTTTCGTCTAAGTAAAGAAAAATTAATAAAGTTATCATACTACTGGATTCATTCTTAATGAAGTTGCATCATATAAGGTTAATTAATAGCTTGAGAGTTTCGTCTAAGTAAAACCAATTTGCCGGATTAGCAAGCGATTGCAGAGGGCAGGCGCCGAGAGAGAGGGGCGTTGCGCAGGCCTGGAATTCTGTTTATCAAAAAAATGCGGCGGAGGCGGTATCCCGGCACGACGGAGCATTGCGTCGGCCCCCGAGTTGGATTTCACGCAAACGCGGCGACTGAAAGGATCGAAGTAAATGGGAGTTGTTCGCGGCGCGTATCGAGCTCGTAACACTCGCCGGGGAAATCGTGTTTGCACGCCGAGGTGCGCGGTCACGGCTCACCTAGCCCAAACAGTTGAAGATGCTGAAACAATCGTTGGAGATAATCGAGCCGCTTTCGAGAGGAGTCAGATTCCGCCATTCGTCGAGATGCCCATCCGATCGCCGGATGATCAACGGGAAGAACGGGAATCTGGGCCGATACGATTTCCTCTCGCGCGTCACACCCCAACGATCTCGCGCCGCGCTCCACTCTCGTTTCCTAATATCCGCAGTGCCGCAGATGAGTGAATAAATGGATATACCGATTCTCCCCACTCCACCATTAGTAATCACTGTCTTATTTATTATGATATATCAAGTATTCAGAAATTATAGTAATGTTGGCATATTCGGTATTATTTCTTACTTTTTCGATATTATATACTATTACTGCATAAGTGATGTAACATATATCTTTTATCTAAGTTACGCGGAAATTCAAAGGTTCAACTCTCAGAATAACATTTGTGATTCCTTAAATACTGCAAGAGGGAATGAAACGAACTCTATTTCCGAATTCCTTATTACAACTAAGAAATGAGTGTGTTTCACGCCCAGTTTATACACGATTCGCGAGCAAAGCAGGCACTTTTGCTTGACCATTATTACATTTTGTGAATTACCGGATAGTACTATAATACCGACTTTCACCGTCGGCTCTCGTAACGAGACGCGCGTTCTAGCTGTTTGTGTTCGATAATCACAGTCATATAAATACAACGTCTTAATCACCTCGAACGCAACATAATGGCGCCTCCAAGATTTATAAACGCTATTTTTTTGCACAGACGTAATTCCCAAACAGAATTCCGTAAAAATGCGCCACGAAACCTAAAGCATTTAGCTAAAAACAATTTCTCTTTCACAACAGAGACAAGAATTCGAGAGGGAATTTTTTGTCAAGCACCAAGAACAATGACGGTTTGAGGCGGGATGATGAATCGCGGAGATGCGTGAGGAAGAGATATGTAACGAGCTGGTTACACGAGGGGAAATCGACTGGTCAGGCATCCAACTGCCGGCACAATTTCGATCGCTCGTTTCCCTGCTTTTACCCGGCGAGGACCGAAAGCGCCGCCCTGGAAGGAAACGAGCGCGAGTTTCCTCGCACGTGAAACCGAATACCCACACACACAGACACACAGAGAAAGATAAAGGTGCGCGCCGGCGTGCAAGGAAGCCATCTGAAAGTCGGCGCGGAGCGAGTCGAGCAAGCCTCGGTCGGCTCGCCTTCTTTCCGCCGGGCAACAGCACCCGCCTACGATGTAGGTAGACTGCTTTCCTTGCCTCCACGAAAGTGGCATACCTCTCGCTCCATCTCCAATTAAAACCTTTTGCATAGTCCTATCTGCGTTATATAATCCAGTATACACCTGCTGCAGCGGCCCCGAGAAGTGTCCGACTCAATCATTCACTTACAATTGAGCAACAATTTCAACTTTCCATCGGCGCGCCGCAGCGTGACAAAAAATGCCAGGAGAAGAAGTGATTTTTAATGACATTAGTGTTTGGTTTCATAAACAGCAATGGATATCATTTTTCTCAACAAGTAACCGCGAAGTTATTACAACCGTTTTTTCGAAATTCAAGCCTCCGACTGATTTCTTCATTCTATTACAATATAATAACGTCGGGATAAAACTAATAATAATCGTCCAAAATCCATAATGAATGAGCCTTTTTGAAAGGAATGTTATTAAGTTTCTTATGAATTGATATCGTATGTTTGCTGATTGAATTTCAGCTGTTAGCGTTGATTACAGTGTGCTACATCACTATTGTAATTAAAGCAAGACTTTAATTGGATCGAGTGAAGCAAGAAACTTCGCAAGATCAACAATTTATCGGCTACCCCTGAATGGACTACCAGAATTCCAAGTGGTATCCTGAACACACGGGATGTACATACATAAGCCTGACATGCATCAATTAGCACGTGGATGGAATACCAATTGCCATATAACGGCACGTCGCTCATTTTAATACTAGTATGAAGGCGGCACGATTACTTTTGGGTCCTATCGCATGCATGTACCCTCAGTACAGCGGTCTCTTCCGCATCACGATCTGCAGCATTCTACGGGAATCCCTTTCGCAACTTCGTTCTGGATGATTCTAATTCTACACACCCAACCTACGAGCTCGTGTGCACGACCCGGAATATACAGTATTGAAATTTAAATCGGCAAACCTGAATAAGGTGTAGTTTGACACAGTTGGATGCTGTTCTGTCGACTGTTATATCGGCGAATCAATTTTGATTCAACAGCGTCCGGAATGCAGCGAATATCCATCAAGTTGAATGTTTTATCATTAATTTTCAGCGTGCGGAATAGCATTATTATTATTGTTAGAAAATGCTACCGAAAGTAGTACTCATTTTGAGCTGTGGTTCGTATTCGTGTCACTGATTCCATGCGGAAGCATCATAAGATTCGGAATTAAATCTCTGTACAAACAATTAGCCCGAAGTTTGAAAGCGTGTCAACGAGCCTTGTCCAAAATATGAATTAAACATAGCCGTTTTAGCGTGTAATTGCTGAACAAACGCGGCACGATTCATGAGCAGATAAATCTGAGCGGCAGCAAGGCATTGACCAAGATTCATTTATGTAGGTTCAGCATGGGCTATATTAGTTACTTACGGCCCATACGGGAGAAAGTCCGGAGACATAAATTGGCGGCATAACGTGCGTGTTGCCACTACCGACAATGCGCGTATAAATAATCCTTCGCAAGTTCGATTTCCAGGCCGCCAGTGGCGACAGTCGCTACTAATATTTCCCCACTTTCCTATTTGGCTCGGCAAGTTTTTATGACGATTTGGAGGACAGGAAGGGGAAGCTATTAAAATGTCTTAGAAACCCCAGTGTATCGAGCATCTGCGAATGCAGGATAATTTTATGCGCCGGATGCCTGGACTTCCAAAGCGAGCGATATGAATTAATCAGGCATTCTTTAAAAATTCGGTAAATTGGGCCGTAAACCTACAGTAAATATCCAGTGGATTATCGTAAATTTTGACAAGCGCGCTTCAATAATTAGTTCGATTCAAACGAAGAATTATGAAAGATTTATCCATTGGGGATATTTTTGTCTAGACTGGAAATCCAATTTGCCATTGACAGGCCTCGCCCTGATTCGTTCATTCGGACTCGACGGCTGTCAGCATTTAAATTAATCTTATGCAAACTCGATTCAAAGTACCAGCGGTCTCCAATCACTTTTCTGATATTTAAGCGCTCGCCTGCAACTTGCATACCATGACATCGAATAAGATGCAAAAGCAATCAGTGCAGTGACTTCATGAGAGTAAAAGAGACATTCCTTCTCTGGACTTGCAAAACCTCGCCCGACATATCACGTACACATGCGGTTAAAAAGAATACAATTATTTATGATCAATTATTTCCCTCCTTTAATTCATTTTTGACTTTTGGGAGATACACCTAATAAGAGGTTGATTAATCCGAAGCTATTCGGCCAAGCGCCACTCAATGTCTAGCCCTCAAGGACACGCGATAGTCCGTTTATAATAGTTCGCAGTTTGGATTATCTCGGGACTCGTAATTGTTACGAGGTCACCATCTCGGTGACCTTCGGTATCTGGTACATCCTGCTTTCATCGGGGATCCTTGGAACACTGGGACACCGGAGCCAGCGAGACATTTTAATCCCTGTCAGCTCTCAAATACTGCGCGGTCCAAACGCGGCAAATCCGACCACCACAACGACACGTTCCATAAAGTCATTTTCTCGAAAGCAAGATTATTCCTTGAATCAACTTATAAAATCACTTTACCAATAAAGTTCCACGGCGTAATATCTGATGACAGATCGAGGTTTCGACCTGAAGGTCTCCGGGACAAAGAGAGTCCCACGAAACCAGGGCCCGACTTCCAAGTGCGTGCTTAATTGCGCGAGTGAGCCCGAAGTTTACTGGTTCACTGAGGTCCATTTACAGTAATGTACCGGGACAGATAAATTGGCACATACGTAAATGTAAATAGGTGTACTAATTCACGTTAAAAATATGGCTAAGATTAAAAGCAATGGAGCAAAATATAGATGTTTGCTAGTTGCACTGTAGGGAAACATGATTACTGATACGTCAGAATCCTTAATAAAGAAATATGACCTTAAATCCACCAGTCAACCATGTCACACATGCACCCCGGAGCCGCAAAACTCTTCTCTCACACACTTCTTATGTAAAGAGAATGGCGACAAGATTCCATGCTGATACACTGATCAACCTGGTTCAATTAATATCCACCCGACGGGAGCTACCTGGCTTTACCAGCGCAGCTACCTTTATTTTCCATAATTAAACGTCCAGGAAGTATCCCGACCGGAAATCACTCTTTTCGTAATATCATAAGTGCTGCTCGGGTGCTCGTCGATATTCCAATGCCTTCACCAACTTCCTGCGTGGACGCCGGACTTTTCCAACCGTCTTCGGACTCCCGATAAGCCTGCTGACTTATTCTTCCAGGCGACCAATGCGAAGGCCCATAGTAATGCAACGGATAGTGGCGTGTCTAACTAAATAATGAGAATGTGTGACACCGTCGGAACAGCTGTTGCTGAATAGTCACGCTCCGTTTCCTTTGGCCGGCACCAAGTCCTGGCAACGAGCACGTATACTCATCTGGCCACAGGACTTCCGCGATACTTTCGATAAATCGTTTCTTTAGCCGCCACTTGACTCCCATTAACCGAAGCCATGCGCGTGTAAAAGAATTACTCGGGATCGACTACGCTCGAGCGGTAAATTAATAACCTGTCAAAATATTATCGCTGTTTTTAGCCTCTGACTACTGACACGAATCAAGGTGTTCGTTATTAATGTTGCGGAACGAGAACAAATGGAATGTGTCCCGTGGAATGTGTGGGCAGCGGGGACAATGTTCGTCCAGTTTGATCATTGGAAGGCGAAGACAATGGCCCCAGCTGGTAGGACGTGGAACATGCTATTCCGGAGGCAGGGTTAATAGCCTCCGGCACTAGACGATCATCCTACGTGTATACATCTCCTCTGCTTTGCTCGCAAGTCGCAACCCGTGGATGCGGATGGCGTGGCCACGTGTATTACGACCGTTCCAACACCTTTACGGCCATTACGCCATTCAGCCGATGCTTTCGTCTTCCTGGCTGAAAACTATGTATACCCTACGACCACTTCCAGCAGTATGAATCAATAACTAATTTATACCATAATGCAATTGCTCCTACAACGTTTCACTCGGCGATTCATTATTAAGTCGCTTGGTATTCACGGTAGCTTCGTTATCTTAACCCCCGGCAATTCCACCGCTTATTTCATCGACTTTGTCTCGCTGGGACTTTAATACCTGTGACTTTGAGACTTTCCAACACCCACACTCTTTCCGCCGAGGAAACATCAGACCGGGCCGGCAATGATTACGAGGGAAGCCAGGGGATATAAGCGAGGAGACGACGCCGGTCCACCGAGACGTAAAAGGAAATGGGGCCTCACGCGAGCCCGAGGAGAGGGAGGGAAAGAGCAGAGCGAGGAAGAAATGCGGAGTGAAGGAGGAACATGAAGATCGAGGTGCGAGGAGAGCCTCGAGAAACAAGGACACCACGACGCGCAGGAGCTCACGAGAATGAAAACACGAGGCGGCGGCCGCCGTGGAAGGGGCACACTTGCCAGCGGGGTACCAGAGGGGTACCAGAGGGGTACCAGAGGGGTACCAGCGCCACGGGGAAAGAGAGAGAAGGAGAGAGGAAGAAAATATCGAGGTTTCCTTTCTCGATAGCGAGAATTCGAACCGGTCGTTTCCCAGTTTTTGCACGTGACTCTTTCCAGCCCGGCTTCCAACGGTTCATCGCGGCTACCACACTGAACTGGTTGTCCTCCTCTCTTTTCGCCACATTAGTCGCACAAACGAAACGTCGCGTCGCCGGGAATCAAAGCCGGGGGAAGAGTCGATAACAAAATGTTTTCTCTTTTTTGTTTTTTTTGTTTTATCCAGTTAGGTGTTCATTATCACCGCCAAGGTGTTTCAGGGAAGCTTAGAAGAACGGTTTTGCTGAAGCACTGGAGAATGTTTAATAGACTGAAGAGAAGCGTTGGGAAACCTCGTGAAATATTCTGAATTTTCGTAAAGCTTTTAAGAATTTAAACCGCGCGTTTTTTCTTTATTGGGGCGAAACGATTTGAGCTAAATCTCGAGAAAGAAAGTACCGAACGGGCGGTCGCAAAGAGTGGTCGGTTGAATGGCGGCGCAGTGCGTGCCGCATTCCGATCAGTACCACCCAGACCAGTATTAATTACCTAACTAGATAAATGAAGGAGACAGACTAAACCCTGCCTTACGGGACTTTTCCACCTTCCGTCTTCCACGTTGTCGTTTCGTGGAAACAGAAACTTCAGACACCGTTACCTCGGCTACTTGGCAATATTCTGACAAAGTCACCATTAACACACACCGGCCCAAAACTCTCCGCTTCTCTTTAACTTCATTTTCCTATTTTATGAACTTTATCCTATTTTTATAATTAACATAGAAATTATTCTGAAAGAAAATTACCGTCACTGAATTTGTATGCACAGTTTGGAAAAGAACTATTTAAACTGTTGAGTGATATTCTGATTATTTCAAACCAGTAAAATAATGTGCAGGAAAAAATCGAAATCAAGCACGAAGCCGCATCCTGGTGAAGTAGCTGGAATTCCTTGGAGCATGTCACTCAACCCGTGTTACTGATAGTGCTTGTAGCGGTGTATGGTAGTCGTCCAAGATTAACAAGTGGCACGATATGCAAAGGTATTAGGTTACGCCGGTGTGCTTCCTGATTCGAGCTAAACATTCAAATTAAAATTAAACATCCAAGCGGCGATGGTCGACCGCCGCCAACCGCAAAGAAATGAAAAAAAGCTGCCCGCTGCCAGGCTGGGTTCATTGCGTCCAACAAAAGGTGCATGACCGCGTATCATCTTTAACCCAATATACCCGACGGCGTGACTTCCTAGTTAAAGTAGGAAGGTTTCTCTCCGATTTTTCCTATTTCTCTCGGAGTACAACGACGCCTTGTCGTTGCACGACCAAGTGAGAAGCAGCCACTTGTCACTGTGTCGCTTGGTTAGACAGGGCGAAAGGTGCCAAAAGAAATACCGGACTTAATTACGGGAACTAATTAAATGCAGGCCTACACGCATGATTTAAATTCCCGTGCAATAAGTTAAAAGGCTCGAAGTTCTTCCATTGTCACGGTTTCTAATAATTGAAGTTTAAGCGACACATTTTGCATTATCATTCTATCGCTGATAGAAGACAAGCAAATATTGAATCGTAAACATCAAATCATTCCTTCTACGATTTCCTACCTTTTTCCACTTCTTTCCAAATACTGCAGTTCGCAGTTTAGAGTGCGTTGACTCCTGTCGCGCGATCCAATCGACTCAATTAAATTCATACAGCAATTATATCCGGGTTTAATGAACACCTGATTGAGTTGCTCAATCACGTGACTAATGTAAACCCAACTTTATTACGGGTTACTACGGTTCAAGTTTCAAGTGTCGTTCCTGTTGACACTTGGAAAGACGCTAGTGCCGGTGTAAAGAAGACTCGTTCTATCTAGCGAGCCAACATACACATACACTACCGAAAGAGACCGAGAGTGCGTTAGCCCCGAGAGTCCCATAAGTCAGATAAGAAGGTCAACGTGCGACAGTGGGCGCGCACGGCTAGCTGGGATCGGGGCCCAAGCATACTATCCTTTTAAGTCGGTTTTCGTGGACGGGTTAACTCAGCCAGCCGCGAACTCTGCGAACGCGGTTCTCTCTGTTTGCTCGCCTATTGACATACTTCACAGGTGCGTGGCGTAACACACACTACTTGGACCCGGGGACGCTCAAGTGACCGGCGCTGCATCCATTCTCCTCTGTGTAGATGACTACAACTAGCCGAGATGACCTTAAGTACGTGTGTTCGTGGACTTTTCAGGATCCCGTGATTATCGCATGACCAAACGCGATATTAGGTTTAATTGTACCGTTGCGGCCGGTTTCACTCGATTTCTCGGAGTACGGAGTAGAGTACCCGCTTTACGTCTTGGTAATTCTTTTAAGTTCTGCCTACTTGTTGGACTTGTTCTCAATGCGACATCTTCAGTGTTATTTATTTGGATTCATGACAAATTGAGATTGAATTTTCGAATGTAATTAGAAAATCGGACAAAATAGCTATGTCGGACAATGGTACTTTTCCACCCGGACACGCAAAGCCACGAAAAGTGGAGGGATTGGTAATTTCGTCAGAGCCAGCCGGAATTTCGTGTCCGCGACATATTTGTACCGAAGCGAACCCGAAGTTCGTAATCCGGCCTCCACCAATGCTCACGGTCAACCTGGCGTGCTTATGTAATTCTCTGATATCTCCTGGGATTTCTATTGCGATTTCATCGCCACTGTTAGAAAACTCGAAAAATGTACAAGAATGTCAGCGTGGAAGTTATCCCGCGTTCCTATTCCCATCAGAAAAAATCCACCACACTTGGCCACCTGACCGATAGGTCAAATGGATCTGACGGCGAACTATCACCAAAGACATCACTTTTGGTTTGACTTGGACTAAATTTAGTAGTGTTGATACCTTGCAGTTGCTTGTACTGATTGCTGTTGATTGCTTATACCCGTTAATATATTGCGGTCTCGGGTTTCTGAATCCTCCGGACGCGAGTTCATTTAAACGCCCACAACCCTCGATATTCTTACATCACAGACCACATTTCTTAACTAGGTCAGCAATGTGTCAGTCAAGTTTTTCTCAAGATGACTGAAACGGTAAGATTTCAGCATGTATAGGAGCTGAATCACTTGGCCTAATGCCTGATCTCCACCTCCTCGTAGTCACCGTTGGTGATCGATTAACAATCGCCGAGATCAATAAATTTCTGCTCTATTAATTGAGACCTGATCGTACAGCGGCCATTTCCGTTTCCCCAAAGAGCTAGGAGACTTCCTCGTGGACGAAACGGGTGATGCGCATCGGTCGAGCTTGTCTGATTGACTAACGGTCGCTTCTCGAAGCCTGCGCTGAATCGCAACAGGATTCCACTCGCGACCAGGTCGAGACAGTGGAAATGGAATGCTGCCAAGATGGAAATTGTCAAAGCGGATCTACATAACGTTCATTCTACTTGCCTTGATTTCCGGTGTAAACTTTGGACTCTCAATTAGAAAGCATTTAATGTCATTCTCACTAACTGCTCTTGTTACACAAACGTGTCAATCTATTTCTACTAGGCGAAATTATAGTGATCAACAGCGATTAATGAATCTACACATGAATCTCTAATAGATAAATGCAAATGCATGGTTTCGAATGTTTCTACAAATACAGTTTTTTCTTTATTCACTAAAGACTCGTGAGACATTCATGTGCAATGCACATAATGAATGTTTGGAGCCGCAAGATGTTTGATTTTGAGCTAACTGCCGCAATTTAGTAATTAATATGTGATTATGATCGGCGTGAAGGAATGAGGCAAACCAGCTAGTGCTCTTTGGACTTAATGGCACTTAGACGGCGGACTGCATACACCACGACACAGACAAGCGCACTTGAATTTGAATAGCGCGCTGGCAAATATTGGAATATGCGGTTTTCCGGCTGGACATTTACATCCGCGTCGCGAGCATCTTGACTTTCCCAGCCACGTCGGCGTCGCGCCTTATGTAAGCAAAGCGACCGCACGCTCAATTAAAACGTGCAACTGTGACGGGTGACACGCTTCCTAGAATCGCATTTCCCCCAGGAGGTTTTATCTTTTGCTCTCCGGTGCGGTAATTAAACATTAATTGCGAGGGGTGGCCCGCCTGGTGCTCTCGCTTTCAAGTTTCAAGCGGGCGAGAAAGAAGTGCATAGAAGAGAGGGAGGGAGAGAAGAGAATTTATTAATTTAACTTAACAAAAAATAAGTAAATATCCGAACATTAAATTAAATCTACAGATTTCCCAGAGAGTTAAAATATTTCGAAAAATTCAATCTATATGCAGTTCCTGTACCTACTATTAGTTACGCTCGTCCCCGAACACATGTGCATTACATAGCAACGGCTGATCTTTGAGAATCGTTTCTTTAAATGCTGAGAAACGGTACGCCAGGCTCATTTATTCACCGGAGCCCACGACGAATAAGTCTAGACCTTTAAAGAGCGTCGCCGGCCTCCCGGGCATTATTATGCAGCGTCTACCAAATAGTGCACGCACCAGGCCTCATACAAACGACCTTTATCTTCGAGGAACACGAGTTTCGTGGGCACAAATGGTTCAACCACCTCTCGTTTTAATAAGAATACGCCTTCAGTCTGGTGATCGTCACTCCCAGTGTTCAAAGAGGAATGGTTCCTGCGCTAACATCATGAGATGATATTTTTTATTTTTTTTGGTGATCGATAGTAAAATTATTATTAATTTCTTTGCTTTAGTGAGGTGTAGTAGCTTTACAGAGCAACTACTATGAATATCCACTGAAGTAGCTTTTGGAGTAAGTTATAGTAAGCTAATATGATCCAGCTTGCTAATGTTGGTCACGTAAAGAAGGAAGTCTCTCACATTCATTATTTGAGAGTGCAAACTGTTCCTAGTCTGGCTGGCACGTTCGTCGTCGGACAAGTGACCTTAGCAGGACACTGGCAATCAGTATTACCTCACGTCATAGGTGCTCTCGGTGTGCTCTGTGTTCTGCTCCACGCACGGCTCGGCTCAAGTACAATATCCCGAGATACACGTATTCGAGGCGCAACCGTGCCACGAAACACAAAAGGTTACTGGGTTTCGCGTTATGCAACTATGTCGTCAATTGCTCGGTCACAAGATACCCCCGTTCGGTTTGATCATTGTTCACCGCGAGAATGTACATACACGACGCCCAACGCCAGTGAATTGTGCCATTATTGTCGGCCGGCGAAGTGTCAACCGCTAGTCAACTTCGTAGCACCAATACAAATTGCCAATACAAATTACGCAGCTCATATTTCCTCGAGTTCAATTTACCGATATGTCAAAGGCCTCTGCTATTTGTCGTTCAAGTTTGATTATCATGAAGTTGGTTCATTCCTTTCGAGGAACTGAATTTTTTCATCGGAATTTCGAGCACCGCGGAATTGTTAATGGACGTCTGATGCAATTAGCTCGCGTGGTTCGCCCGAACATACGTCAATTAACACAGTTGAATATTTCGCGAGATACGATCTCTTCCTTCCAGGCGATTGGGCGACTGCGTGGGACACTCGGGGAGGACAAAACCGCACGCTGATTAACTGGCCTGCAATCGAATCCGGATCTCTCGTCGCTCGGTCAACTACTTTTACCGGCGCGAACTCTGTCCAAAGGCCTCAATCACGCCTACTTCTACAACATCCACGCAACTTTTGCTCCAAGTACCGAACGAACATCAAGCGATGTCGACGTTACGCGCGTCGTATTAACATTTATCTAACCCTAACCTGGTTGGCCCGCTATTGCCTAGTTCTAGATTTAGGAATCGGTAAATAAAAAAAGTTCCGCTCGAGGCTCGGCCTGTCCGTAGATCGTTAGGAGAATCGCTTTAAAGTCCATATCTCTACTCCGAAGACTAACCTTCGACGTAATGAACCATTAGCCGATCGACTCACACAAAGACACCGCTTTCAAAAAAAAGAAATCGGTGAAGCAAGCCTTCAGAAATCGCTAGTCATTAAACGCTTTAGATAGAGAAATACTTATGCACCGATTAAATGAGAATCGGTTTGTCCAATTTCGAGAAATCGGCGAACTCATGCCGATCCAAAGCATTTGGATGGAGACAAATATTTTTTACAATTCGCCCCGGCTTCTACATTGGACGTCCGTGACGCAATGGTGAAAATCCATGCATGACAAGACATCCACGGTACAAGTAAGTATTCTAGAGCCACGGAGCGAAGGTCGAAAAGCGTATTTACAATCCGGGCACGCTGCCGCCGGTCGGGGAGTTCTACTATTCCCATCGTCCTTTTTGTCCCCCGAATGTCTGTGATTTATGGAATATTTATCCCGAGAAAAATTCTGGTATCTCCCATAAGCGCAGAATGGTATTCAGATTTCGGACTGCTTTATAATAAACTGGAGAGCGACTCACGCTTGGCGCCATTGATTGTTGGCGAAAAAATCGCCCGACGACAATATATCCTTGTGTGCGAGCTGTCGAGGTCGAACCTGGCCGACTAAAAGGAGGCTCTCGAGCATTGCCGAACAGTCACTTCTATCTCTACAATAGTTATCTCTCCGAGTAACACACATTGCCAAATCCTAAGTCCCAATAACTGGACCTGGACTAAAAAAACTACAACCTGCCCCTTCGACTTAGCCAACGGCAGTCGATTAAGATATTTATGTAAAAGCATTTCGCCAAAAGCACAATCTGCCCATCGCTCAAACCTCCAACTTGACTTCATCAAATACCTCAAATAAAACCTCGCGTTATAAAATAACATTTTGTTCGATTGAAACCCGAGACAAGAGTAGCCCGACATTTCTTATGCGCCAGGATCATTCGGGTCGGCGCAACGGACAAACACTCCGTGAAATCAGTGATTCTGCGTTTCACGTAAAATGTGGGGCCGAAACTGAGGAAATAACTGGTCGGTGGACGAGATACATCAAGGGAAGGAGAAGTGGTCGGCGGGCGACGTGACTTCCAAAAAAGTCGGCACACCAACTGTACACGTGTACAAGCTGCGCTTGCCGGGCATAGACGTGACGTGTGTGACAGAAAAACGGCCACTTTCCGCTCGAAGAATAAACCTCGTAAGATAGTTAGAACTGGAAATATTCGAGCTCCGTGTTTTATATTAAGAACAACGCAGTTGAATGATTATTTTCTGGTGAATTCGACTCTTTCGCGGTAGACAGAGTTCTCTCCACCGAGTATATTGGAGAACGCTGAAAAGAGTTGGAGAACTGGTACCACCCACATGCAATCGGCACGAAATTGCGCCGACTGTATTAACGGTAAACCCAGGACTTCCTAGCGACAAAAATAGTTGCTTCTTTCAGAAAGGTACCCGTATACCTTGAATATTTTAAAACCTGTCATTCGTCATTCGAAAAGTGGAATATTATTAACCCAGGACCAATAACGAATAATGGAAATACGCCCGCACAAATTACCTATGGAGCGACCAAGCTGCGAATCTCTTCTAGTTGTCAATTTCTGGTATTTCCCTTATTTTGGATCAAAGCGGATTGCCACTCCCACCAAGTACACTTTCACTATATATTTTCTGGACCAAATAAAGTGCATCGAGATTTCATTGCGGCATTCCTTCCGAGACGGGCGACTATTTACTCGTTGCAAAATTCAATCAAGGTTCACTCTTCGACACGAACTTTCATCTTCTTGACAGCGACGGCTGATTGAAAAAGGCAGTTTCTACTGGCGGTGAGCGCGCACTTCTCAGGCGCGTCGAGACCAATTCGCTCTACATGGAAGTGATCGCGGTGCGTCTATTAAAAAGAGTTTCGCCTTTCGGCATGTTTCTGTTAGAGGAGGCTTGACGCGCCGGCGAGCGCGCACGCCGTCTGCTTTTCAAGATCCAAGGACCATGTGAATGCGCGCGAGACAATCGTGAAAGCATCGGGGGCTGGCGAGATTCCCCCGCCGATTGTGTCCCGTAGAAAGTAAACACGACTGCCAGTGGGAAAAAGAGGCAAATTTCCATCGGGAGCACTCTCTTTCTCGTTCGCCACCGTAGGAACTACGCATTCTATCAAGATTCTTAATTGCCCGCTCGATCACCCACCGAGAATAACAGGGCCGAGGCCTTCGCGAGGAAGACATGCCTCTTCCTCATCCGCTTTTCTCGAAGGTCCCGTAAATTGCCCCGCACTTGATTTCCGTCAAACCCAAGGAAAAGAGTCCACTTTCATTCTTCGAGTTATCGATCTTGCCAACTAGAGTGTTACGCTCTGTCTTCGGTGGAGGAACAGCGGGGGACTTTTCGTTGCCATTGTTGCTAAATGGCCTGATATTTTGTCTCCGCTAATATCAACATACGTGCGATACGTAGAATAGAACCGGTAACTTTTTCATGAAATATGAATTATCGACAAGAAATGCCACGTTTCTCAACCAATGAGAACGCAGCCTTAGAAACAAGCCTTTCATCATCAGACTGCAGACGTTTATACAAACTCAGATTTTTGCTTATCTACATCCAGATTCATTTAATGAAGTTTCGCGCGATTTCTTACACCCAATCGATCTGCGAGAAACATTATGAATAATTACTCTCATACATATTGCACTCAATCCATGATCGTGCAAATAAACTTTACCTTACATAAACTTGCGTACTCTACTTCTTACACTTGTTATTTTCCTGTTTCCCCTTCGATACATTTCTAAGACGATCAAGGGCTTCGAGAAAGAGAGACTCGTTACGGAACAACTCGGACAGTCGTAGAAGCAGACGAACCAAAGCAAAAACCACCGGCAAATCCTCCTCGAGGAGACGAGGACTGCCGCGCGGGATTACGTTTCGTAAGATTATACGCGCGACGCGTTTTTCCACGGGTCGCTTCTTCCGTCTCCGCTTTCCTGCGGTCAAGTGCGAGAAGCATCGAGGAACAGCAGGGTGATGCAAGGAATACTCGAAGATCAGCCATTTTTCCGGCACCGTGGGACGTGGGGATGCGGTGACACGTTCCTGGAAATGCCCGGGCAACTCTTCTACCAGTAGATCGCAAACAAAATTCTGGACTTGTGTTTTCAACAGTTTCTCATTCAACTTTCTCGATTGTTCGACGGTGGACATTGGATTTGACTTTTTTTGTTTTTGGTCCTTTTTAAGCTTGTGGGGATTAAACCAATTTTAGGTACAATTAACGAATGCTTCGACTCGTCGGACGTTGTTACTCATTCTAGAATGACTGGAGCCCAGGGGAAAACCGCAGTTTGTCAACCTCGTCTGACTTGCGATTGCAATCTCGTTCTGGCCGAAGTTTTCTTGGCGGAAACAGCTTCACGGCTCCGTGCAAAATGCAATAATCTGCTCGGCGAGCTCCGCTCAAGCCCCGCTTGATTGCACCTTTAAGTATCCAGCAGCTTGACTGCTCTTTTCCACCAAACTTCGCCGATCGCTAATAATTGATACTAATTCGCCAAACTGGCAAGTAATGCTGAACTACCGAGCTCATAACTTAACCACTCGAGCATTAACTCGAGTGAGTCTTAAAACTCTCCAGTTATGCGTAACTATGAGTACAAACTCATTCCAAGAGTAAAACTCCGAGAGTGCCCTTAATGCCTTTTAAACTTTCAACCACCAACCTGTGGTTTACTGTTCATGCATTAAAACTGACGACAAAACTGCCACCTGTTCATCCCCCATTTTCACCTTTCCTCTTTCCCAGAATGCATCTCTTTCATTCAACACGTTGGAAACAACCTGCAAAGTTCAATGACCCACGTAGTGTTCGAACAATTAAGTCTGAACTTCAACAAGACAAGTGAGCCTCCCTCACACTCCCATATACTTCATCAGGCACTACTAATATTTGCAAGGAAAGGTCGTACAAAGCTGTCCGGCCGAAACACGTGGTCTCGGTCGCGAAGAGGAATGTATTCCTACCACGACTGACGATGGTAAAGGTCACTTCACTTGTAACCAGAAAAGTCAGGATGAGTCTGCCGACTCTGCTACAGGACTACTGGCAGCGGAATTCGCCAGGAAAATCAGTAGTCCCATTTACGTACCTCCAAGTAAATGAGCGCAGACTACACGCTAGTCCTAACTAACTAGATACACCGACCGCGATAGAACCAGTTGGGACATCAGCAGTTTCTACTAGATAAGATGGCAAGCGTGCTTATTAACTTCGAGACTAGAAGTCTTGGTGAAGTGACTTAGGCTTAGAGGATCAGCGATGCTTATAGTCACAAGTCCGACGAGATTCCTGACTGGCATGCAACTTAATAATTAGGTTCTAATCACCAGAAACTTAGAGGCGCAGAAAGCGATGCTTACATGCAAATGAGCCTTTGACATTCTCCTCTTCGCACGACATCGCCCGCATCTGATAGACGAAAGATGAAGAAGAACAAATATAAAGAAACGCGGTATCCTAATTCTATAATATTTGCCTGGGTTTAACGTCTGTGAGCGGAGCTTCTCCAGTTTCAACATATCTGTGAAGGTTTCCCGGAGGACTGAGTTTCCCAAGAAAGTACTGTAATACGGAAATGTGGGAGCAAACATTTCCGCGGAGCATCTTATTGGAATATCAATGGGAAATAGCAGCAGCTCATCCGAGGGGATCTCCGCGCATGACAAAAGAGGCTGACGAGTCTAGGGATTTTCGTGTGCGCTTGAGCAAAGAGAGATTAACATATCGTGCTGCCCGTTACCTGCTTTAAAGTCACCTTATTCCTACCAAGGCGAAGCGCGCCGTGGGATCGAGGCTCGAAATGCGAGTGGCCGCGTTTCCTTTGACCGGTGGAATGCATACGGAATTACGTGTGCGCACGCGCTCTTATTAAACTTCTTCCAGACCTAACGAGCTAACGAGCATCCAATCCACTTGGAGACTAATAACAGCTTCAACCACCGAAAAGCGGCTCTCATTAACGAAAGGTCAAATCCCCGCGAATCAAATTACCGCGGCTCCAAGCTAGTGAAAACAAAAATCACGAAATCCGAGCGGTGTAAATTCAAATCAGTAACATTTAAATCCACCAAAGCAGAAAGTCGACAGATACAAGTCCTGGCTGAGTGAAATAAATTTTGAGTTTCTCGCACAACCGTAAAAAGGAAATTCGGGTTCGAAATCAAAATCGTGTGAAGTAAAGTCTTGCTTGCAACTTGCAATTACTAAATTCCACGACTTAATTATCAACTACCGTCACTTTAAACCATTAAGTGTACCTCTCGAGATTTGTCACGTTTTTAGGCGCCGGCGTAGACCGGAGGAAGTCTGAGTTGTTCGAAATAATCACCAGGTAGAAACTAACTGCATTTCGAGCGACAATGACAGGACGACGTAAGAATAAATATCGTAATGCAATTAGTTACATTAATTAGGATACTAATCACAACTGCACTTTTCAAGCCTCATTTTATGCATCGTCATTAATCAGTTCTGCTTGGGACAAATCTGGCGGGCGAACCTTTGAACTATAGAGCGCAGATGCCAGAGTCTTAAAGGTTAACGGTCCATGTAAGTTGGTCTACGTAAGTCCATTAAGTAACACTCGGCAGAAAAGTAAGTGTCGAATCTCAAAAGAGCTCTCTCGAGATTCAGCGCCAAATTAGAGGGGCAGGTGGGAGGGGGGATGATTGATGATCGCCGCGATGGATAACCCACAATTACTAGATACCTCCGCTACTTTCATCACGAATTATTCGTCCACCTGCATAACACTCCTCGCTAGATTCCCAGGAACCTCATTCCGCGTGATGTATCGAGCTCAATCCTTCAAACTACTAACTAGTTCTTAAGACCGTTCACTTTTTTGTTGGGGTCGAACTTCATTCTTCAAATTCCTCAGGCTTGAAGAATTTTAAACACCGATCGATACTTACTACAAGTTCCACAGTATCATTTAATATCATTGAGATGCAAGTTAATCTTTGTGTTGCGATATTGTGGATTTGTTTAATCATTTAACGTGAATGATGTATAAAACGCAAAGATTAAAGAATCCTCTTTCCCTCTATGCAATGGACACGCTTTCAAGAATGTTCAACTTAAAGAAACAAATTCCTCGCCATAAAGATCAAAAGTAAACCGATCGAGTAAATCGATCTAAGGTTAGTCCACGTCAAGTAAATCTGCTCCTTCAATCTCTCATTTCATAGAAACGATGTCCTCTGCACAACAGTCAAAGAAGCCTTAGAAAGGCTAACCTGACACGCAACATGCATCAAACTTGTCCGATTCAATGGTATCAGAGTTAAAGTCAATATGAGAGTGCACTTACCACGCAAGCTGGCAGCTAATCCGTCCGCAGGCGTATCCAGGGCTTCATGGCACACAGTCACACACAGAGAGTGGTCGCTCGTTCGAGAAGCGAGCGCGTTTCGCGAACCCCGAGAAAATCCTGTGGCCAGATCGCCGGCAAAACCTCGGGAAAGCGGGCTCGAGAGGCTAGGTAGGGAATTAGGGGTCCACTCGAATCAAAGAGGAACACTCGCGGGCCCGTCGGCCATGCTGGCGGGTGGGGGGCGAAAAGGGCTGCGCGCACAGGTAGGTTCGGAGGCGCCAGTCGATTCGAAAGAACGGGGCGCGCGCTCGATCGTTCCTCTGTCGATCGGCGATAGAGTGCGATCGACGATCGGCCGGCACGGCGAGTGGTCGACTGGCCAAAGTGGACTGCTCGTGGCCGCTTTCTCGTGGCGGACCGGGCGGACAGATAGCAGGGGGAGCGACAGGGGACAAGGAAGAGAGAGAAGAATGACGGGGAGGGAGAGAGAGAAGAGTGGTTGTTGCTTGTGTCTGGAGCGAGCGAGGCGAACGTGGCGCGAGTCGTCGGCCAAGTGAGAGGCTAGCGGCACCGGTGAGCGAGTAGCGTGACGTCAGGCCACCTCTCTTTTTGCCATTCCACCCGGCAAACCCGTAGAAAGGTGCTCCCGGCGTCCCGGCGGCGCGGCGGCCGCCTCGATCGCCGGGCCCCTTCTCTTCTGTCCTTGTTCGCGCCTAGGGATATATACCCATCAGGAATATTTTCATCCAACACTCTTCGATCGCCCGGACGATCCACGATCCTTCTTGAGTAGAAGGAATTGTAACAACTAAAACGATCAACTCTTTTTTAGATCACTCGGACCCCTCCTGTCACTCTTCGCCTCGTCGATACTTCAGGGACCGCGCTATATTTGGTGGGGGCAGATTTTAATCTTTGTGTGGCTCTATCGATTAGTCTTCACTTCTCAATCATGAGTGAGTGATCGTAGGTGGACGTGAATCGATACTTTATTGGTACATAAGGAGTTACAGGTTGGAATAAGAACAAATATCTTTCTCCTCTTTGACTGATATTTTATTTACACAGGTTGACGTTGACGATTGGGCCAACGTGGTTTTCCTTTGGTGCCAGAAGTAAACTGGGACGTATTCCCGGAAGAGATTAAGTACTCACTCGCTCTTTTATTATCCGGAAGAGTCGGAACAATTGAAAGGAGCGTGATAGTGATCGTGGGTACGAGTGGTAAGAAAGAGTGGAGCCGGTGCTTTTACATTTTACATTTTGCAGATTGCACTACTTATTCCATATTACTCAGTAAGTGATAGTTGTGTCAAAAGCAAGTCTGTGTCCAAAGCCAAATGAGTATAATCAAAGTGAGATATGCAAATTCTCTGATCTACTTTCCCGTGAAACGCAATCGGAGAAAAATGCTTGAAGACCGGTGAACGCTACTTTGAAAATCTGTAGTTGCAAAAACCATGGCAACGTTATATAGTTAACATAAAATCACGCCTGCTCTAATTGCAGAGTAGGTGGATGTTTGGAATCGCACAGTGTCATGCAACCCCCATTGCTCATTTTCCGAAACTAATGCGATTATGATCGAGCATAATGTTGCAAGGGTCGATGATTTCCAATTTGTCACGCTGGTTATGTGCGTTCCACATCGAGCTCTTACGCAATTCTCAGACCTACACTGAACTACGATGTAAGGGGACACCACTTTTCCAATTCCAAATTTTATTAAATAGAACATTTGAAAAAAGCACATTCATATTCATAATTATCGAAGTGTAAAACCAATGTAATCATCGAACCATTTGACAACTATTTCATTAAACTGTCCTTTTATTATTGATAATACCGGATTTTGCATAAACGAAAATGCACAAGAAAGAAATCGTTCGGCGAAAGTCAGTAAAAAGGGAATTTTTCATTTTCTCTCAGCAAATTCGGGCATGTCACCCGTTATATGAGAGTGTGTGCGCGCTCTTTGGTGGCCAGCGCGCACAAAGCGAGGAGCGAGCACTTTCACGAGGAGGATGCCAACATAGTAAATATCATGGCCATATTTTCAATCCACTCATCTTTATCCTGCCTTTCCCACTCCTTTCGTGCCATCTGATATTCATGATTGGACCTTGCGCTGCATTGTAATGCAATTCTATTATTCTTTGCAAACTTACAACAAATCATAACAAAAAGGTGATCAAAGTTTGCTATTTCAAAGTAAAATATTATTCACTAAAACTTGTCCTCTTAATAATCCCGCAACGGAATATGAAAAAATGTATAAATTTCATTGAAGTGGTACTGAGATTTTGTTAGGTTCGCATTAGGGAAAAAGTAGTGATTTGTTAGAATAGTAGAGTTGCAAATGTGGCCGAGAATTCTTGGCCTCTTGGGCGTCACAAGGCGCGCGAGCGAAACTATTGTGCGGAAGCAGGCTGGCTTTACGATCCCGACTTTTTCTTCGGTTTTACAGCATGCTATCCGAGTCTCGGTCAGTGGACTTGAGTCATTGGAAGAGGAGAAGGAAGCTGGCCAAGGGGAACGAGAAAATTCTCTCCTCCTCGCGCATCCTCCGCTCCATTCTCCTTTCCTTCCAGATGCAACACGGCCCCCCAGAAACTTCAACGCACTAATACCGGAGTCATGGATATAATTGGGTTGCCAGGGATGCACTTTCGCCGTGCATACCTTCATTACCCCTTCGATATAGTTGTAGAATTCCCGGTCTACAGATTTTTATGGATATATGAATTTTGAGGCGAGGTTGTTGAATATTTTGTTAATACAAAGGACACGGTACATGTGGATTCCCAATTTCTCTTATTTTTACAGATATTATAGATTTCGCGGTATCCAATTGAACCATATACATAAACACCTGCACAAGCTGACATTAATACCAAACGTATTGGTATCACTATTTTTTAGATATCAGCTCTTTTGCTCATTCAATTCTAACTTATTCATTAATTTTATAAAGAATCCTAGTTAATCCAAAAGAGACAAAATTCTCCAGTTTCATCCACAGCCATTAAGCCGCGAAGCACGCGCTTGTACATCCACATAATACAGCGACTGCTCGCAATGAAAAGGTGAACAGCAGAAGTGCGGATATTCTAATGAAGAGTGTGGCATCCTCGGGGCAATCTCGTCCGTCCGCCAGTTCCTGCGCGCGGCCGGAACTTTTAATTGAGGATCCGTCGCATGTCGATCGTTCGCTCTACAAGGCAAGCCGGTGGAAATGGAGAGGAAAATGGGAATATAATTAAGAGGAGTCGTCGCACTGACACGCGGTCCGTGATCTTGAAGGCAGCGGCATTCTACGCTCGTGGGAGTCCTTCGCATAGTTAGCGCCGCGCGGAAGAATGCAACGCGAATTGCCCTCGCTGGATTGTAGTTCGCGTCTCGTCGGGCGAGCACGTGTGAAAGAGAGACGATAGATATGCGCAGGGGCACGGGACGAGTAGGAACAACCTCAAACGAACAACAAGCCACTCCGAGATTAATGATTTCTCCGGTTTAATTAACACTTTAACTGATCAGCGCAACGCTGTCCCTTTGCAAAACGGGAACATGGAGATCGTGCTTGACAAACCCATGCTTTACAGAAGGGATTGCATTATTCATCTTGTCTGATTAAATCGCTCAAGTTTCCAGCGAATTGACCGTTATTCATTGCAGTTTAAGGTGTAATTCATAAAGTTATTACCTAAAGCGTAATAATGAAATTGCCCACTTCACTTCGTGTTTTAGAAATATCGAGGAAATACTGTAACCTCGGGTGCAGACTTCCTAGTGAAAATCTCGGGGCTTCAATGAACGCTCATGAATGGATTCGAGTGCGGCTTCGCGAGCAGAAGCAGCGCTAATAGTAAGTAAGTATGCGGTGCCAGTGTACGCGCGTATGCGTATACAGGTATTACCCGCAGACTCCCGTGCTGCCTTTAATTATAAGGAAAAGGTGTCGTGTTGCACTTTCTCCTCGGCGAACAAGGAAACGTTGAAACATTCGCGGAGCTAAGCCGCGCCGTCGTGATTCTTTGATTCTGCATGCTGCTCCTCTGTTTGTCGAGCTAATTAGTTCTTCCATAGGGATAATTGATCGAAGAATATAAAACATATCAGATTTCTGTTTCTCCGGGTGGAAGAGAGCGGAAGTCACTAGGCGCTCGTGTAACAGCGAGCAGGTATCTGTGGGATTGCGATTCCCATAAGAAAGTAAAGGTGGGTGGTGTACATACGGAATGCCGCATGCGACACCCACGGAGAGTCCCACTGTTCGTTTCGTTTCAGCGACGTAGAAGGGACGGCGCCTTAACGACCAACCAAACACGATGTAATGAAATGTTTATGTGTAACCACAGTATAGACATAACCAGTAGGGTCACTCGGCGTCGGCGCCTTTGATCTCAGTGAAGCCGAGTTGGATGCGCTCCGTGAGCTGCCGGCATGGTTCAGATGGCTCCGCTAGATGCCGGTGGTGCGGTTAGTCTATCACGTCGGTAGCTCGTCCCCTTGCAATCACTTTGCTGGTTCGCCCCGCATCTCCCCGCTCGTACCCTTGCCATCACTTTGCTGGTTCGCCCCGCATCACCCCGCTTCGTCACCTCGTCCGAATTAGAGTGGCGCGCCCCTGGCGGCAGACCCGCAACCAAAACCAGCAGCCTACTGAAACCGGCTTCACTTATTTCGCCGAGTGACCCTACTGGTTATGTCTATACTGTGCTAGCAGCAGCAGCAGCGGCGCGGTGACAGCATTGTGAGCCCTACGTTTTTTGTACAACATATACATTTACATTGCTCAAAAATCAATGGCATAGATAAAATTTGGCCTAAAATAAGCCAACTTTGGCTAACGACAACAGCCAAAGTCAACGTAAAAAATATATTTTTGGTTTCAAGATTTCTACCGAGTGATAATTTTTTATACTGAAGGATGAAACAATGGGATCTCATAATAATGAATGTCCAAAAATATGCAAGTATCTGGAATTCTCAATCCTAAGATCATTTCATCAGACTTCATGTGCATCTAACTGTACTCAACTGCAACCACACAAAATAAGCCTGCAAATCTTATGTCTCGCGACCAAAACGAACCCGCTCAACACTTCCGAGGCGCGAATTGGTTATTGCGCTTGATACACGCTAGCAGTAGAGCGGGAAAGCGCGGAAAATGCGCCGACGGAAAAAAGAAGTGGAAAACGGTTCCGGGTTCATTGCTGTGGGATGACGTTGGTCACGCGATTCGCGCGCTCCGATAAATTAAGTGCGCGAGCGTATAAAAGGTGGGACGAGCGCATAACTATCCCGAGGGCTTGGGGGAAGGGCGTGCATGTGTGGGTCGTTAGCGATGCGGCTATCCAGTAAAGGGCACCCGCCGGCATTGTCCAATCTACCAGATAACGCCCGGAAGAAAGCGGATAATTAACCCGTTTCCTTGAGAATCAGTCGGACTACCCCGATTACCTACGCTCCAACCGTTAAAAGCAGACTTTTTGCGCCTCGCAACATTGTCATGACTGCAAAACCGCTCCTCCGCCTCTTAACTCTGCTTCCCACGGTTTCGTAATGAATTCCAATCCAAGTTAAACAAGGAAGTGTGTACCCTTAAGGTACAGGTATTAAGATCGGATTAGATAATACGCGGAGGTTCCGAAGTTCAATCCTGTCCCGTCTATGGATCTCAATATTTTTCAAACGTTTTATTTTGCTCGAGGGTCATTGGAAAAAGCTGAATCCAGTTTTGAGATTTGAATTCAAGTTTGCTCCGCCGCCTGGAGAAAGCGACCGTCCGTTAGAGAAAAATTGCCGGCGAATTCCGCCTTCAATGACGTTCGATTAATGGCAGCTAAAACAAACTTGATCGATTAGAGCGCCCTTTCCTCTTCAGACGAATTTCTTTTTCGGATAACTGTATATGCTATTAACAACAAGCATTTTCAACTTTCTGTATGGAGTAACTAATGATTTTTTATGTAGCCAATAATGGGACCGAAATTCGGGGAATTTATAACTGTCTAATTGGAATTACGACTTAAGGACTAGACACTATATGTCGGTAGAAACTTAAAGTGGCCCATTGTCAGTACATTTGAATTTTAGTTATGCAAGCTGATCATAACTTGCTTCATGTTTCACATTTTTATATATATATTTATATGTGGTTTTGTATAGTGTTAGGTATAAAATATATAGAAAAACTATAAAAGTACATTGGTTGAGATGTTTGGATTCAAAGAAGCCTTTCCCTTGCCTGTATTAGTGCTTGATGTCTGCCAATTGGGTTGTGTGCCATAATTAAATTAGTCTCTTTCTACATGGTATAGATTTGACAAGTATCCAAAAACGTATTGTGCGCTCCTTTGCAGTGTAGGCATTGTTGGTGGTTTGTGGAGAACTTAAAGTGACTTTCAAAGCACTCGCTGCACCATCTATGTGAACGAACGTGAACTATAAGCCAGATTGCAAACCACCATCCAATAAACATTTGATTTCATATATACTTCAACAAAGGTCATTTAAATGGAAACGACCTTCTGTTATTACTTCAATGCAACAACGTCACCGTCTAACGCACTTTGTAAACTGGAAGATTTGTTCAGTTTTTGTCTTGTTGGTTGTCCATCTTATCAGCCTTTCAACTATTCCTTTTTCAACATCCTCCTTTCATTGTAGATCTATTGTCCTGTAAATTGTATCAAGGATCATAGTCATTACGAGAGGATTTTACGTCATTTTTATGTACTGTTGATATTGCCGGCTGATGATTTAGCAGGGCGCAGCTAAACGGCTCTCAAAGCGAACGCTGCGGTAACATGCGGGTCAAGAATTTTAGCGGCAATTATACCCTGTTGATCGCGCTTCTTTGCTGCCGATGATAATCGGACTAAGTGACGGTTTTAGCGATTAATAATCGGAGCGAACGCATTAACGGCAGCTCGTTAGGTCGAAATTAACTAACGGGTTACTTGCCGTCCATTAGAAGATGCCGCCAGCTCCACTTGACGAATCCAAGCAAGTCCATCGAGTATCGCTTTACAATACGATAACGATTTTGCGCAAAACGAGAGATTGCAAATATTTAAAAAGTACTAGTAGACGGAAGTATCTTGGAGTCATTGGTAAATGTATGTATGTACCCATTGCGTTCCCACACGCAGCTGCTATCGAGCCTGCGAACACCTGAGCAAACCCGGTTGCATATTTCCCGATTGCAACGTATTAAGAATTAGATTCAGCCAATGTAATGTTTGAACTGTAGTGTTTGCTATTCATACATCAAACGCGCAACTGATCTTAAGATTTAGATACAGTTGGTATGAACAGCGGGCTGCTCAGTTATCGGGCGAGTCTCACCCTAAAGGTGTTTCAATACATCCTACTGACGAACGAGAAAAACTCGGACAAGCTGTGCACATTGATCGATACGTGCGTATCAGTCCAAGTAAAAGCATCAAACTCACATTTTGCAACTTAGTAGTTTTCGCCCACAATATACGACTCCGCAATTCTGCGAGTCGTGTACCACCTACTTTTAATCGTCTTAATTCGCATTTCTGTATTCGAGTGCCCAGAGAATTAATGGAATAAAGTAGTCTTAGGGAGGATTTTCTAACGGATCGCTTTGAACCATTAAAATTTCTCAGCCCCTTCGGCGTGAAGGTTGAAAGGCGTATCTAAAAGCCGCGATAAGTCTGTCTCATTTGTATGCCGAATGGCCCAGATTCAATAAAGATGCATTGTTAGCGTACGGACGTCATTCTTATCTATTCTTTTTAGAGCCGTCCCTTCGAGGGTAAGAAAGAGGGGACTTTTGACACCGCCGCTCCATATTCGGGTAGATAACACCCTTGACAGAGACAAATCTCTGCACCCTCGCACTTCGTACCTTCGGATTCCTGGAAGAAGTCAAGAATTGTGGCCAAAATTACTTCCCATTTAATTTTATTCCTTACTAAATGATCGTATCTGTTCAGAAGCTACAGAGTTTGTCTCGTACATTAAAAAATCTGTCATAGAAGCATAGGAGCATAGTGGCGACGAGTATAAACTAATGTAGAAGTGTTGCTAATGTAAGTTAAACCACAGCAACCAACCATGGTCACGTACAAAATGCACGATTCACTCGATATTTTTACTTCTGTTTTATCTGTTTCATCCTAGTTTTATTTACAGCATATCTTATGCATCCAAACAGCTAAACGAACGCATTTGTATATCAATACAGAGTAAAGTTATTAATCTAGATTGTATAGAAGAGTGGAAGAGAGGAGAAAGGAGTGTACAGGGCGATACTGGTGTGTTCTAAGTTCTAAGAATGGAATCTTAGGAAGTAGCCCCCATGACAATTGTGATCCGTGGGAGGAGAAAGAGGAAAACGACAGGAACCGCTCCATCGTGGACGAAACGCGACCTTCTGATACTTGACTAACGCGGCACGTCGGATGCGTGTAGGGTCAATTTGTCTATTATCTCGTTGTCAGTTTTATTTATTACACTTCTAGCGTCTATCACGCCAGGAGATGCGTGCGACTCCCATTCGTCTGAGATTCAATGTGCACGCGACGGATTTGTTACTTGCGATTTTATTTCCTCTTTCGATTCGGTTATGTATAAAGTGTCGATAAAGTGTATCTAGTCATCACTACCCTCGTAGGAACTATATACTTTTGTCTAAACCAGTTTTCACTATGAAACCCTATAAGTAATGATTGTACTAATAGTAAATTAATATTTAATTAATTTACTTATAGTAGGTTAATAGGACAACTTCCGATTTTATTCATTACCCTCGTAGGCGATACCAGAGTTATGAAAACTTTAGTTTCTACAATCTCCTACACCACTAATTTTCAAAACAATGCAAACGCCGGAAAGTTTGATCGCACTGTACAGGAGCGTCAAAGTATTATCCGAAATGGAAGTACAGGCCCGCTCAAAATTCAGATGGCTGAAAGGGAGCGCTGGAGTGACAGTACCCCCGGCAGAAGACCGCCCGAGCTGGCGGGGGAGAGAAGCTTGCTCGAGGCGCGTACTCCAAGTTAACGTGCCAGTCGTGAGCGCGATTCCGTCGCGCCGCGCACTTCGTGTCGTGTGTGCTTCCCCGTCGACGCAGGAGAGGACAGCCAGTCATTGAAATCATCAAGACTACTTGGAAAACGATCGGCCGTGAAAAGCGAGGAATCCAAGCGCAGGCCAACTCCAATCTGCCCAACACTAATCGATGATCCTCTCGACCAACGAGCCACAGGGTAGAAGTGTGACGAGTTTGCATTTTTAATCATGGAAGCTTTAAACGTTATGTGTGAATAATTGTTGGACAATTGTTGGATAAGTGAGGGGAGCCGCGGGGGAGAGAATCTCGTGTGCGAATGCATATCAGTGTCTGGCGTGAGTGGGTTGAATTTTCAAGTGACACGAGAACTCGATCGACTTTCGGAGGATCGGCTGGCACAGAGTACTGATTCACTTCGATATGCCATGTAAGTATCCGCAGTTTTTAAGGTAATGAGCGAATGACACGGATCTCGGCGCCAGTGGACGCAACGAGAGCAACGGTGATCGATCTCTCGCGCGCGTGTACACACAAACCCACGCAGAGGCGACGTCCAGGCGCAATGGAGCGGCGGCATAAATAGGAAAGCGACCCAAAGATACCGGCTTATCGGTGGAATTGCGGGAGCATCGATAACCGACCGCCGAACAAGCATCTTCCTCCTGATCTTCTGTACACTCGTCTTTCTATCCCATAGCCGATCTTAAAACCTGAAAGTCCAGAAACGAAAGTAGCGGGCGAAAGCTTGTCGATATTTCTCGCTCAAGTGCTAAATATGAGATTGCAGCAGATAACGATGAAAGTTAAGAGAGACTTGTTTGGTTTTAACAAATTTTGAGATGAAAGACCTGAGATTTCGATTTCCCAGTTTATGTGTGTTGCGAATAGTTTCTTTCATTTTTTAATTCTTTGGAATTTTAATTTAATCGCCCAATCAGTAGATCGGGGAAAATTGTTGTCAAGACTCAGAATTATTAATTATTTCACTCACAATTCTCTCCAGAATTGATTTGACAACCTTATTCGTCGTATAAATTGGTGGAAACCAGCAGCTGCATTGATGGTGTTATTATTGACCGTGATATACTAATACAAGATCTTTTATTACATAAACATATCCTTATATTGCGGTGCATAATAGATCAGTTGTTCTCCCATCAGAACTTATTGAGCGTCATGCTTAAAGGAGCTTTTAATCTCTGTCGCTTTCATTTGAAGTTGGAGCGCAGCCCATCTCCCTGCACGGAAACCTAGTCGCTGCGCCGATTAACTATTTCATACGCCGCTGCGCCGTCGAGATACACTTCGCAGAAACCATTTAGAGGCACTGATTCAGAAACTCATTAGAGCTCGATTAGAATTGATCGAGCCGGGAATTTAATTGAACGAAGATTTCTAAAAACAAGTGTTCAACAGGCGATCGGCAGGCGAGCTAGACAGCAGAAATTATGTAATACAGATCCTCCGCAAATGTGAGGCAAGCTATCCACGTGACACACTGCACGTCCCTGCTGTACTACCTGTTGGAATAATGGCGGAAACTATATTGTCATCACTTGTACGCGATTTGTCAACTCGCCAGTTTTCGGTGCGAGTGTCCTAATTGGAAGCACACATTTGCGGTCTCATTAAGAGGAATAAGTTTCTAGTAGTACCCTGCGCGATCGATCTCTCGAAATGTAAAGCGAAGAAGCAGTATCATTTTCTAACGTTGCATTATTTCACGGCGTGAAAATGTTTTTCATTCTTGACATTTGCACTGTGGTCTTTCCTTCTTTGGAAAGGGGGAGTAGGTTGCAAAGTGGAAATAAAATTGAATGGGCATTTAATGGGTTCGGGATTCCCAGAACTTGTCACTGAACTTCTCGCACGTCATTACGCAATTGTGCAATACGCGCTATATTTGCATGACACTTGTTGGAACCATACGCGTCCGTGTTCGGCCTCGCTTAATAAGAAAACGAATAGCTATCTTTCTCCTTTAGACCGACACTATTCGCTCGTAACGCTGAGAGAAGGTCGTTCTTATAAAAGGTTTTAACTGGGTCAAAGAGATTCGAAAGCAACAATTTCCTCGCCGAGAAAAGTTCGGCCTTCGCGCCCTAACACACATTTTCGCACTGAATATAAATCCGTCGTTTTAATTATCCTTAATGAACCCCGACACTGCAGATTCGTAATCAACGACATTGTCAAGTAGAATTCGGAGAATTGCAGTCAGATAATTATTGCAAAGAAACGAGTTAATAGCATAGAAATATTAATAAATATGGTCAAATAAGATTTAGATTTCTTTAAGAATTCGAAGTAGCACATCGGACCTTAAGAAACCACTTGGGTGGTTGGTTAGGCGCGGACGAGAAGCGTGCGAGTTCTCATACTTCCGTTCCATTACACGCACAATTCCCGAATTAATAATACCCAAATGACTACATACGTGTTTCCGTTCCGTCGGTGGAGATAGAATCGTTCAGTAACTCGCCTATGTTTACCCTTCTCTTTACTTTCGGCTGCTAATTATTCGGCAGGTCGTTACCACGGTCTGGTTACACCTGGCTGCTTCTATTTAATACTCGCGCAGAAATCCCAGATCTTCCCGTAACGATAAACCTGAATTTAACATCAAACTGTTCTAATGAGCCCACATTAATTCTTTAAACGACCCATTTACGAAATACGTTCACTTTTCTATAACTTGACAATATTTCTTGCACACATTGTTCCAAAAATTCAAGTCTCTCATATATTTTGAAGCCAGAAATGGTATTTCCAATTCCTTGAAATGGAACTGTGCATGGACATAAAATTGTTTGTAAATTGATAGATTTTCTAAAAAAAAAAACTAATATAAAAGCTCAAGTCTGATGTGAAATCCAAAGTTTTAAATAATATTTCTAATTCCCCAAAATTTACTTTCGACGCATCCCTGCTTCTCAACTTCAACAAATTCCCAATCAATTCTCTAATAAAAGCCAAACATAGCTAGCGGCTTTGATGACAAAAGGGAAGTCGAAGGGCACAAAATCAAAATGCCACGGCCACCTCCATAAATACAGCTCCCCCGATGTGCAGTGACTGGAGTCGCGTGTCGTCAATTTTCAAAAGGTGCACGTAAGCAGTGTACACCGAACGGAAGAGAGAACTTGGGTTGCGATCGTCTCCGACAAAAAGAAGCCGGCGGCACACGAAGCTTATTCGTACAGGAGTCACGGCGCCTGAATCATCGGCGCACTGACCAGCCCACTAATTGATTCCTTTCACGGCCGACTCATCCAGCGTCCAGATTCTACGGGATCGACTTCCTCTCTATGTAAATTGCCGGCTTCTTCTCCTCCAGCGTGACTATCAGCGCCGAATCAGAGTTTCCCTCGACACGGGCCATTAGAGAAAAACCTCGTACGTGACATCCTGCCAGATACGGGGGTTGCTGTCCGTGACAGACGCCATTCGCTGAAGCTTACAACTTTTGCTTCTTCGAGATGAATACTTGACTCGTCCTGGAATCATCAGCGATATTCCAACATTAATACGCCATTTATCAAAATAAATAATGATAAATTACCACGGTTTTCTATTTGCAACAACTATTATGATTCCTTCAGATATCCAACGATTTGACCACAAAATAATAAATTCCAAAAGTTTATGAATGCACCATGACTCCATTCGCAAATAAATCGCCATGGGATTATATCTCTTCGCTCCGGGGGCGCAGCGCATTCCGGACCAGACGCCGCGCTGACCCACTCACCCGTTTTGCTCGATATATCGATCTCGCGACAACAAAAGGAGAGAGAGACGAGGCGTCCTAGGTCGTGGCGTATACTCGGAGAGTAACCTGGAAACAGTCAGTACTTCTCGTACACTATATATGTTATATCGCAATTCCAGCCCTTCGCCTTTATACTTTCCATGTCGGGAACTCTCAGTCTATGGCCTGAATTCTTTAATCCTGGATACGAACAGGATTAAAGAAACTGGCAAAGCATAGCGAGAGCTTTAGAGCTGCGACTCCACATTCCGTGTGCCGGCTTAGAATTACAGGCGGAATGAGTGTGGACAACCCGATGAATTAAGAAAACGTGATACGGTCAATGAGTGGGAAAGGAGGGGCGAGCTTAAAGGGAGGGCTTAAAGTGAGAAGGTACACGGCATTACGTTCGCCTCCATCATCGTCCAGCAGTCATCCAGAATGTTGGATTATTTCCTACGAGAATCGTGAAACCTCATTTTTCTATCGAAAGCTTTACTGCTAAATTTAATCTTTAATTATAACTAGAAACAATAAATAAAGTATCACAGTTAATTTTTCCGAGTGAGTATGACTGTTATGAATAATTGGTTGTGGTACAATTGCTGGAATATGAATAATGTCCGTGAAAACGGCTCCAAACTGGAAAAACAACACCATTTGCTACTACAATTTTCATCGAATACGCGTGATATTAACTACCTACTGAAACCACCCCTCCAATAGTTATCACTCTACCTCCACTTTGTTGCGAACATTGGGTACAAGGACACCTCCACCACCAGGTCAAGTTAGTCCACGCCCTATAAAAGACAGAGACCGGGGAAATACACAGATCAATAAAGCGAAAGTAGCAGTGACATCGAGTAAACACGATACACGAAAAGTGGCAAAACAGCCTCTCCCACCAAAGACAGCCGACACGAAACGTCGAGAAACGTAAAGCATGGCACTCGGTGGAGTACTTAGCACGAAGTATAATACTTAATACAGGCGGATTTGCCGGCGAGCGGCATGCAGTCCGAGCAATTACCCGATAACAGGCAGGGCTCATAGATGCATAGGTCGGCTCGAGCTCGAGGCACGTTCAACGACCCAAAAAAGCCAGTCGCCCCTGTTCAGCTGTAGTAACAAAGACTAAGTGGCTCGTCCACCATTGCTAATTATTCGATTACGAAGGGTTAGGACTCTCCCCGCCTTCCGGCCTGCCATTCGAATCGAAAAGAGAAAAACATCCGAATAAATGATCATTGTATGCCCCACGTCGAGTCCGGTCTACCCATTTTCACTATTGTGAACTAGGGATTTTCCCTAGAAAGAGAGAGGGAGAGAACCTACCACTTGATGACAGGTCAAACCAATCGCGAGGTGAAAAGGTTTCGGGGTAGCCTGACGAGCTTTCGCGCCTTTGACCGGAAAAAGGTCCCCGGGCGATAAGGTAAAGGGCGAGAAGAGTGCGAGAGGATAAGACAGAGCGTCGAGCCGGTGTGTGTCCGTGCGTGCCAGAGACGGGATCACAATGAAAGTCAATAAACCGTGCGATGAGTAACGGAGAGCGGCGGGCCGGAGTGGCATTAATAAATTAGTGGCTACTTGCTGCGGCACCACCAGTCCGCCACCAGTAGCGGCTGCTCCGGAGGTGGAGGAGTGCCATTCTCCGGGAAGGTGAAGTAGGAAGACTCCGCACCAGAGACACACGCAGTCCACCTCTTCTCCCACCCGCGGTGGATTCGCCCAACAGAGCCACCGCCGCACGTCGCCCGATTCCACCCTCCCGACGAATCATCGCTGAAAGCCTCCCTGCGACCAGTTGCAGTCCGTCGATATACCAACACGTGAAAACAACGGCGTAACAAGTGCGCCGAGCGAGCTGCACGCCTCGTATCTGCGATTCCCTCGCACTCTGCGACTCGTCATCGGCCCAGCATCCTCTACCACTTGCGGACCAGTGCGCGCTCGCTATAGTATGTATCTGCTAACTCGAGAAGCAAACCAAGGGAAATAGAAACTTAACCCGCTCGCTGCGGCAGAGTTGGCTGCCAGTGCGATGTAGGTGGCCCGGAGGCAGCCTGCACTTCGCAGCAGATTGAATGTAATGTCGCAGCAGACGCGAAGGTACGAACCTTTGAATTTCAATGCGCGCTTGGGAAGGAAAAGTGTGAGAGTTGGAATGGGATGGTAGAGAGTTAATGAACCGAGTGAAATGCAGTCGCAAGATTAATTAATAAGCTAATGATGCAACGATAGCTTTGACGGATGGGAACTATAGTGGATTAATAAAAGGGAGGATCGAGGAAGGCAAGTATATTGGTACCAGCTTCAAACCTTCGAAGGAATTCGCGAGAACTTGCAGAAAAGTAAACAAGCGCACGAAATAAAAAGCATAAAAAATAAAAAAACAACAAAATACCCCAGGAATTTTTGGAAGTCGGTGAAAAAGAAGTGCCGGAAGACAAAGTGGAGAAAGACTATAGTGCAAAGAGTGGGATCAGAGCGTGTGTGTGCACCAGCGTATGGTGGTCGCTGATAGATACACGTCGTGGCGGAGGAGGCGGCTGCTCCGGCGGTCCGGTCTCCGTGTGCGTCGGTGCGAAAGAAGACACAATTGCCTCGCAGCCGGCAGCGTCGGATGGTGCTTGCCGGCGGGGGCTTGCAGCACATCCTGACGTCACATCCTGCCTCGCGCGGCGAGCCGCGCGCGATCTCATCTGGACCACGCTCGAGCGAAGGTACGCACGCAGATTTGTGCTCCTCCTGTGCCCGGCTGCTCGGGCGACGCCGACGTCGACGGGCGCATACGTACCAAGCGTCCGCGTCGCCGCTACCAGCCGCCTTGATTGACCCGGCCTTTTGTCGGGCCCACAAGCATTTTTATCGCAATCCTCACATTTCCCTCCGACTGCGACGCAACCCTCCGCGATCGCTTTTTCTCGCTTTCTCTTTCTCGCGCGAAGCTTTTACCACTGCGCCGCCTTTAGCGTTGCTAGTAATGCGTCGGTTTTTCCGCGGCTTTTTCTGCACCGCGCGGATTTTTCCGACTGGGGGAAATCGTGAAATGAAGCGTTAATGATACTGCGATGAATTAGTGACACGCTATTGGAGCGGGTTATTAATTATGCAATAATGCCTGAGACCAGTAGGTATTATACCAGATACGACTATCACGTAACATCGGGATCGGCAACGATGATTAATTGCCTTGCGATTTAACTGGCACGTGTGCACATAATCCTCACTCGCGCACGTGGATAGGGAAATTAGGGCTCGCAGTTGATTGTGAGTGCCAGATATATGAAAGGGAAGAGGTATTACATGCTTCGAGTACGAGTCAATATTTGATGTGCTTGTTAAATCACTCGCCGGTTTACATCCAAGGGTGCGCATGCTTTAAACTGACTACTCGATTTTTTGGAAATAGTCAGTTGCAGCATAAAAACATTCTTTAAACAAAATTGGGATTTTAAGTGATCTCGCTTTCTTTATTTCGCGCTGTCAATCTGCCTAGTGGACATTTCCATTAAACACTAGGACGGTAATTAATTAATCCAAGGTCGGAATGATAGAGTCATCGCGCGAAATCGTAATCAGCACTGACGATTGCCGACAAGACCACGCTGTTAGAGGTAACTGGTGCCGACAGCCAACAGGGATCGTGTATACATACGATAAATGGCCAAGTAAATAATTACAGTATCGCGACACACACATACAAGGTTTGCGTGGCAAAGGTTTGCGCGCGCGATGTACACACCGGAAAGGGCCGCAAGTAAATCATTCGCCGAAAACGGCGGCAGGCATTTTCTCAGCACACACATATGCACACGGTAGCTTTAATGAGCGTGACCCACTTTAATCACCGGAGCCGTATGATTTCGTGGCCGACGAAACTCGCGGACCTGTGTAAATGTAACCCGCGAGGTTTTATCAATGTTTCGAACACACTGGGAAAACACACACCCACCCGCCGACAGAGGGTGGGCGATAAATGTTGGAATGTTTGGCTTGAAGCATTGAACGGAGCGAGCGAGGATGTGCAATAGTGCGGAGATTTGCCGCACGTATTACTGTAAGCGCAAAGTACGAAACGGCCGTGAGCAATAATCGGATCTTTACGAGCTGGCTGGGAGGAAGTTCTCAACAATAACGATACCTTCCTATGCCGAGCGCTGCCTCAGCGTTCAGTACGTGATTGTACCCTAAAACCTCCTGAGACGATTAGCCTCAACGGAACGGACCGATAGTCGATTTAATGCTGATTGGATTTTAATATGCAGCAAACGTGATCAAACTAACTTTATTTTTGAGTCAGCGAATAATACATTTTTCTGAGGAAACTCAGTCCAGCAGGATATGCCCAATTAGCATTGTACGAATTGCGGATTTTCAATTTTTTTCTTGCCATTATCCGTAATCTCACTGAACGCTGATAGAGTTCAGAGCGGAAACACGTAATCGTAATAGTATATCGTTAGAGCGGGAGTTTAATACTTTCAAGGTATACCGGAAGGAGGACCATTTTGAACACTTCACGGAAAGAGAAGGTGGGCGTGCAAGCATGCACGGAATTTTAACAGGGAATAACTTGATCGCGGCTATCCCCTTTAACTTACAATCGGCCGAGCTGCACGAAGGGACCTGCGTGGAAACTTTGCCAGCCGGGCGAGTAACAATGTGCCGCCTGAGTGGCGACATACAACTTTTCATTAAACCTCAATTGTTAAATCTTTATTTTTCTGGTTAACTACAAGCTTTATTTACTGTAACATTAATAGACGTTTCTTGAGAAATAATGCACTGTCGTTTACGCACTGTGGCTTAGGACAAAATGCGCAAGTACTGCCATAATTTACTGCTTTTTAATACACTAATAACCATACGGTCTTATTTTGAATTTGTCGTGTAAAACGAATGACTGATATGAAGAAAAATGGAAGTAAATTGAATGCAATTAATCGCAAGGCTAACGTACCCTAAAGCTCAAAATTGCTATTGCAGCGAATGAGGAACGATGATTCGAAGAAGTAGAAGGATCCTCAGGATCCTCGTCCTGTTGAGCCTCTGGAGCACGGGACTCGGGAACCTGACGGATTCGCCGGAGACGGACTCGATCGAGGATGCAGAGGTTCTCACGACGACGAAACGGGTCTTTCCAGACCGATGTCTGCTGAAAACTGAGGCCGGACCCTGCACGCATTATGTTTACAAGTGGACCTTTAACAAAACCGAGGGCAAGTGCAGGACCTTCCCTTTCGGCGGTTGTCTCGGTAACGAGAATCGATTTAACTCGGAGGCCGAGTGCCTGCACTACTGTGTCGGCGGACCAGACCGTAAGAATCAACAAGTTACAAATTACCATCTAGCGAACATGTGCGACTCTATTGTAACTTGTCCTTCCTGGCGCCTCCCTCACCCTTGGCATTATAACATGTTTTGTAGATACGTTGCCGCCTTACCTCGTGACGAAAGGCGGTGTATTCGTGACTACGAGTACTACGACTACCAGCACGCCACCCACAACCACATCGAATACCCCTCGACCAACATTTTCACCCCCTAAACCTACCAAACCCCCCGTGCCAAAGCATAAGAGAGGAAAGGTACACGACTTTCCCTTCCCATTTTTTACTGCAAGGTAAAATTGTAGGAAAAGCAAGTTAAATATTTATTTTGCTAATTTCTTAGGAATTGACGTTTATGGAATCAGGCCACGAGAAAACGTTCATGTTCGCCCAAAGCAACACGTTCATTCAACTAGACGGTACCGGTATCAAAACATTCCAGCTCAGGTAATTATGAGAAAGAGAATGCCCCAAATTTGTAATTGTTTCGACCCTTTGTATCATTAGCCAATTCACGGTATTCATAATATTCAGAAATGTAATACTTTTCTATTGGAATTATATTATTGCATTTCTCCAGTGGTCGAATTAATATTTTTTCCGACTGGTATCATAACTTTCCACTGACAAGACCTGCTTATTCAACAGATTATGTCGCGAGATCTCGTTCAAGTTCCGCACGAAACTGCCACACGGTCTGCTAGTCTACCACAGCGTGAAGGATCGCCCGGAGAGCCTGGACCCTTACGCCCTTTACGTAATCGTGGAGAAAGGGCAATTGAAAGTGGTGCACGTGTTCGGGAAGCGATCGACGAGCTTAACGGTGGGCGAAGGCCTGAATCGCGACGAGTGGCACAGCGTTCTCGTAAGGATCGACGTGCACGGGGCGAAATTGATCGCCAGGGTCGACGACAAGCAAGCGGAGACCACGCTCGAGGTCCTCGAGCGCGTTGTCAATTACGGCGTCTCCGAGGAATTGGCTTCCGTCGTTCTAATTGGAGGTAGATATCCTCAATTCGCCGCCTAATCCACTTGTCGATGAAAGTGTTAACGTAGTTGTCGTCCTACCAGCTATTCATATATCAAATATAAAACATCACTATATCCTATGCTCTTCGATCTCTTCACTAGGTTTGTGCACTTTGGACCCTCGCACATTCATGCGTCAGATATATGAATAAAATATATAGACTAAATGACGTGATAATCCTACCAACTTGCAATTTCGTGAGAAAATTGCATTATTTTCACGGCTAGATCTCGTTGATAAAACGGTTACTCGGTTTGTACTTTCGCAGATGGTCCATGAAGTTTAAATATCGAACTAGTAAGAAAAGTAGCCTCGCACGACAACTACCTTAAAGCATATTGTCCCTCTCAATCGAACATAGGCAAATGTGAATTCTTTTAATTCAATTCCCAGGATTAAGTTCGGAGGAGCGTTTACACGGCGTCAAGTACATCATCGAATCATTCGTTGGGTGTATACGTGATATGGTGTTGAGCTCGGGGAAATCAGCAAGCGATCTACTCCCCATACGGCCTTTAATAGCGACGAAACACGAAAATGTCAAAGAGGGTTGTATCGACAAGTAAGCCCTCGCATTTAGCAACAGTACTGTTAAACCAATAAACGTATCCTTGCGAACCCATATGACCGTGTATTCTAGATGCCGCACGCGCGAGAATCTCTGCTTCATCTCCAGTCAGTGCGTGAATCACTACAACAGCCTGACTTGTGATTGCTTCGGGACGAAATACGAGGGCGAACGCTGCGACGTATACAGTACGTAAACTAACAAACGTCAATACGTAAAATTCAATTTTTCATGAGTTTATAATACAATTGATTTTTTCGATAAATGGGGCAGCAATCAATTAAATTTTTTAACACATGAATGTTTGGTTGTTGGTTGGTACTTTAATTGTATTTGCAATTGGATTGTTGATTCTTGTGACTTGCAATTAACAGGATCGTATTCGAAATATTGTTATAGGACAGGGTTGTCCAAGTTCTACTAAAGCGAAGCAATTAAAATACGGGAGCAAGAAAATGGGAATTCAGATTAAATGATAATTGATTCGCGTATATCTTGGATAACTCTGTAATTACAATGACAATGCACTGAATTAATAGAAATCGACTTAAACCTTGTTTGGAACAGCGGCGACGATTTTGACTTTGCGTGGCTCCACATTCGTCTCGTTTCGTGTTTACGACTGGAAGGACCGCGTGCACTCCTCCGTCAACAGAATTAGTCTGGCGTTCAAGGTATTCAATAAGAGGAGCCGGCTTACCAATAGAATTTTCTGCCAAACATTGATCATAGCAGACTCATTCTCAATTCTATATCACTAGACGAAATGGGACGATTCAGCCTTATTCTACGCATCCGGAGAGATCGACGGGACGCCGCACTACGTCGCAGCCTCCATAATGAACGGCTCGGTCCACGTGGACCTGGACTTCGGCCATAACTCGAAAATCTCCACGGTCCTTGGTGATTACGTGACGTCGAATCATTGGAACAATCTGACGATCTTCCACAATGGCTCTCTCGTCTTCGTTAGTCTCGATGACGAGGTAAAGGTACTCGAGATTCCCGGGGAAAATTACAATATGATCATCGACCCTGAGATCTACATCGGCGGGGGGCCAGAATTGCAGAAGAAGAAGGGTCTCCTGTCGCACAATAACTTTGCTGGTGAATACGACTTGTTTAAGAAATCAACTACTGATTTAATGGCACCGCGGAACAAGTTGGACATCGGGTCGTCAAATTGTTAATGATGTCCGTAATCCTCAGGTTCACTGAAGTATGTTTTCTTCAACGACAAGTCAATTATCTACGAGCTCAAGCGCTCGAACCCCATGGTCCACTACATAGGAGTACTAGAGCCCGAATACTACGAGGCGGACGTCGATGTGATACCAATTACATACCCGTTCGCCGGAAGTCACATTTGGTGGCCAATTAGGACCACTGACACTTTGAAATTAAATTTCGACTTCAAAAGTTCGAAACCAGTAGCAGCCGTGGCGTCTGGCGACGTTAAAAGTAATCGAGGACTCGGATATTGGGAGGTAATCTTAAAGCTCTAGAACGGTTTTTCGACTCATCCTATATATTCTATTCAGCGATGTACCACAAGTTTCCCAATTCTTTCAGCTGAGACTCGTGAACGACGAAATACGCTTCCAACTGATTCCCGTGTTAACCGAGAACATCACTGTGTCCGCCGCTGTGAAATTCCCACCTTACAACACATCCTGGCACGCGGTCGAGCTGAATTACACCAAGGGCGAGCTCAGTATTCTAGTCGATTACAGGAACAAGCAGAGCAAATTGTTCGCCATGACCTTTGAGCTTGGCGATAGAGTGATTATCGGCAGTGGTAAAAGCAATGCAGGTACATCGATTAGTTAATCACGATTTTCCTTAATTGGGTACGAGAATCTGGCATGCGAGCTGCCTTCAGTCAAATTTCGTAACAACTGACCTTTTCGCTACGGCAGAGTTCAATCTAATGCCACATTCATATATATAGATATATATTTACATTCGTATATCTGGTAGTTTTAAGCTTTATTGTACATTCAATGTAATATTAAACAGGTCTGGTCGGATGCATGCGCGAGATAAGAGTGAACGACGAGAGAATTGAGCCAAGATATGTCATCAATACGGAAAGGGTGATAGGCGAAGTGGCATTGGACAATTGCCAATTCGTCGATCCCTGTAAGCGACCAAACACCTGTGAGCACGGTGGGAAATGCTCGGTAAAGGAAGACCGAATTACCTGCGACTGTACAGACACTGGTTACGTCGGCAAAAACTGCCACTTCGGTAACTAAATCGCATAAGTCGCGTAGAACAGATTTCCCCAAACATTTATCTTCATAGAAAAGAAATCATTTTCTTTCTTCTTCGATACTTCTACTAGCGCAATACAGGAAAACCTGCGAGGAATTGGCTCTTCTCGGTTACACGCAGGATGACGTCTATAAGATCGACATCGACGGGAACGGTCGATTCCCACCAGCGTCGGTGAAGTGCGAATTCCAGTCGATCGAAGACTCAACCAAAACGATTGTAGAGCACAATCTCCCTTCGCAAGTGGACGTGCGCTCCATCGCCGAGTCCGATTTCTCGTTCAGCATCAAATACAGACAATTCACCGCCGAGATGCTGCAGGAGCTCATTTCTCACTCTTTGTACTGCAGCCAATATGTCAAGTACGACTGTTACAAGGCGCCCCTCGAGCTGCACAGTGCAACTTGGTTCCTAGGATCCAAGGGAACTACTGTCGATTATATTGGAAATGTTAACCGAGGTTCCTGCCCGTGTGGAAGTGAGCAAATCCTAACTTAATATACAAGGCTAAATATACGAGGAACTAGAAGCTATAAAATAAAATTTGGGCTTTGATCAGTGAACAGGACCTGTATCAGTCCGAACTTGAGCTGCAACTGCGACGTTTCTACCGGGACCGCCGGCAAATGGCTTTCGGACGAGGGGTACTACGAGACGCCCAATTCTCTGGGGATCACGGGAATGGTTTTCCTGCAACAGAGAGACCTGGAAGAAGATGCGCAAGGTCGAATCACTCTGGGGCCACTAGAATGTGTGGAAACAAGTAAATACCTTTCACTTCACCAACAATCGTACTATTTTTAGTCATTTTATTAATGTTTCGTAAAATCTCACGTGTAGACACACAAAAGTACGTGGTCACATTTACAACGTCCCAGTCCTACATCGAAGTACCTGGCTGGAGAAAGGGCGATATTGCCTTCAGCTTCCGAACCACAGGGGAGAAAGCGATATTGCTCTACCAACCCCCTATCAGGAACAATTATCCCTCTTTCATGGTGGCCCTCACGTCCGAGTATCGACTGACCTTCAACTTCACCTTGAATACGGGCACCATTCGGGAAATGGAGGTGAAGAGTCGGCGAAAGTTGAACAACGGAGAGTGGCAAAAGATCTGGATCGATTACAATGACTATCACGTGCGATTCATGATCAATACTGATTTCCAAATGGTCGATCTTCTGCCGGAAGAGGAATTCGGGCCTTTCGAGGGTTCAATGTTCATCGGTGGTGCTACTGCGTAAGTAGTTATAGTTTTGAATAATTAATTAATAACTGTCCTATCACTACTGCAATTTATCCTTTAGAGAACACCTAAAAACATCATCGGTGCGCCAGGGGCTGATAGGATGCTTCCGTGGACTCGTCGTAAACGGGGAAATTCTAGACATTCACAGTTACATGTCGGTACATTTGTCCGAGATCATCAAAGACTGTAAACCGTCCTGTCAGCCGAACAAATGTCAAAATGGTGCCAGATGCGTCGAGCTCTGGAGTAACTTCGAGTGTGTCTGCGAAAATAGATGGGCTCACTTGGGAACCTACTGCGAAACTAGTTAGTACATTTACACTATAAAATTGCAACTAATCTGATTTAATAAATAAATGCCCGGACTACGTGTTATGTGACGAATTTTATTTCAGACGTAAACAACAAAGCCTTGACGTTCACGTCGCAAGAGGCGTTTCTAAAGAAGAATTATTTCGGCCAGGACGACCAGGATGAGGAGAGAATGTTACTAACAAGCATGCTGCAAAAGAACATTCTCATTAACTTGAGAACATATGATACCCACTCCCTGATTTTGTATGCCAATGACCATTTGAACAATTTTGCGCACCTCTACATCACCAATGGTACTAGCATCGTGTACCTGTTCAATGCAGAAAACGAAATAAAGAACATCACAATAGACTATCCCGGTAAGTTTATACCTGTGAACGAGAATCAGTATTCGAAAAACAAATTGCAACTTTTATCATTTTACAGGTGTGAACAATGGAATTTCTATACAAATCGCTATAACTCGTGATGAGAAATCCACCACGCTGCACGTCAACGAATACAACACGACATTAAACGCTACTCCTGTCATGCTGAAGGTCTACTCGAACAAACCCTGGACGAATCCCGAAAAGGAAGTCCTGGCACCACAGCGACCGCCCGCGCCGCCAACAGATTACTTCCAAGTATGTATTACATTCAGGCCATTCTCGGCAGTAACTACAACTTCCGAATAAACGGCACAATTGCCAAATAGGTAAACCTGGGAGGATTCGATCCGGACAACTTGTTACGGGTTGGTAAGGAAGGCGCCCTGATCCAAGGCTACGTCGGATGTCTGCGCGGCCTAATGATCGACGAGTATCTGGTCGATTTGCCGAACTTAGCGAGCGAGGCGAACCACGAGGGTAGTAAGGGTGTTCTACCCAACTGCCAGATGAAATGCGACGCGACCCCCTGCAAGAACTTAGGAATCTGCACGGAAGACTTTGGCCGACAGGAATCATCGTGCAACTGCGAGTTAACGTCGTACTTTGGGGAACACTGTGCAGACGGTAATTGAAGTCTAGATACTTGAAACTATCGAGATTGATTTTTTAATATTGCTATTTTATTCAATGGTACACCTTGGATAATTGTAATTTCCCTTAATTATAATCAGAGAAGGGCGCGGACTTCAGCGGCGAGAGCGTTCTCCAGCGTGAGTTTGAGCTGGTGGGCGAAGTGAACCAGGTGAAGGTCCAACTTGCCTTCTCGACGAACGACATGCGAAAGCAGACGACCGCCCTGTTTCTCCTGCAAACCGAGAACAAGTAAATGATCGACATTAATCCAATGATACCGCTTAGTAGAGAGCGTCGGCATCTTCGAGATATCGAGCTCATGTAATCTTGGGTTCCTGGATGTCTTTCGAAGTACTTTTTTCCAGAAGGAGCTACTACTTGCTGGTCGCCCTGACATCCGAGGGACAGTTGATCGTCGAAGAGGACAGAGAAGGCTCTGCTCACGGAGTGCGACTGAATGACCGGAACTTCTTGAACTCTGCTCGGCACAGCGTTTACTACGTCCGCGACAACAACACGGCGACGCTTCTGGTGAGTTAAAGTATATCCGGTCTTTTAAAAGAATTTAATCCGATGATAATTAATTATTTGTTACCACTAATCATTGTCTCCAGATCGATCGAGAACCAGTGCAGTTACTGCCAATACCGGTGCTCAGCTTACCAGACGATGACGAGAGCCCGGGTGTCACGGAAATCCAGCTCGGCGGCCTCAACACCACTGATTCCCGATTCAGCGTCTACAAGGGTTACACCGGCTGTCTGAGTAGTGAGTGTCAGATTGTTGTCGGGCGAGTAGACTCGCATCGAGGTGCGAACGATCTCCCGAGAGTAGAGCTTTCCGCCTCTAATCCACTGCGTCTCTCTTATGTTAGAAACGATCGACAGCCACAATGCAAATACGAAATTACGGATACCCTCTTCTTGTAGACGTCGTGGTATCCATCAACGGGGGACCGGGCATGAAGCCACTTGAGGAATATATGCTCTTTACAAAGCAGGGCAGCGAGACTGTCAGAGCTACCATGCCAGCGGGGGTCAGGAGCGCACAGTGCGCAGTCTTCCACGCACAGCCAAGAGGTCTTGAACCGCCCAGAAACGATAGCGTGGTAAGTGGTATCTTCTTAATTTTTACTCACCAAACCTCTGTAACTAGCTCGACAGGTAACGTGTTAAAGCGATAAATGGTCGCTTTAACAACAAAACAGGATACAAATGCGAAAATTTGAAGAATCGATCGAATCGTTCGCAGGGTCGAGATCGAGCCTGGGTGGAAGACCCACCGGAGCGAATACTCTACAAGTCTCAGTACTCCGGTGCGACCCAAGAGGAGCAAGGTGCCGGTACTTACATATTCATCGCCTTGTGCTGTGTCTTCGTGAGCGCAGTGATCGGTTGCATCTACGAGGTGTGGCGGAGTGCTCGGAAGGATCGGCAAAGGCGTCGCAGTGCTTCCGGCGGGCCTTCGGCCGTCGGCTCCTCCGGGTCGCAAAGGTGGCAACCGCAACAGTACACTGAATCTCTGGTGACGACCACCGGCGTCAAGACTGTAGGCTTTAAGCCTGTCAACGAGGACGACAAACGGCCGAATGGCACGCACGCCAAAGTCCCGGGCAAGGACTACAAACCCATACCGAATAGCGAGCCGAAAGATCTAATAAATGATAAACGGGTTCACATAAAAGGTAATTTCTGTTGCGTGCTTCTGAATAGTTCTGAAACCCGTTTGGTATATTCTAAACAAGTTGTTTTTCTGTGCCAGATGAGGAACCAGAGAAGAAGGAGCTCCTCGGGGTAAATACAGGAATCACGATTAAACCTCCGAAACCAAACCCATTCGTAAAGATTTTTCTTTTTCACATAAAGTGAATGAATTACTATCAGCTTGATACGGCTTGCGGGATTGGCTTTTGCATGCGTCTTAATCACCTTGTGTTTTACCTGACATTCTTCTAAGTTTGATTTTGATGGGTTCTGGAATGCTATTGTGATTGTCTTCTTTTTGATAGTACGAACGAAGTAGACTCCCCGAAGTGACGTACGTAATTAACTAAATATGTCATATCAATACTCCGCCACGCACTTCTTTTCCACACGCGCTTGGTTACGCAACGCTATTACACACAGAACCGCAAACGATTGCAAACTTCGCCCGAAACGCACTCGAATTGTTTAAAATTCGCATTGCAATAATAGAACTTCGACTTTTGACTCAACTAGTATTGCGAGAGCGAAGCTCGGGTGAAGTCTGAATGAAGTTCGCGCGAGACTGTTAAAACCCGCTGGCTACGGCACTCCAGTCATCGCAATGATTTCAGTCGATGGAGGACCTGCGCGAGGAGCCGGAACTGGAAGAGCGTGAGGAGGAAGAAGCGGAAGAAGAAGAGGAAGAGGAGGAAGAAGACGAAGAGCAAGGCAAGCAAGAGAAGCCGAGCGAGCACCAAGAGGAAGCGGAGGTAAAGGAGGCCGACGAAAGCACAGCCGAGAAAGACGAGATAATCACGAGGCCGGTAAGAAAATCATCGAGCAGCTGCTCTTTGGATAAAGCCGAGGCCGGCGAGCGCGAGTGCCTTCTCGAGACGAATTTCTCGGTGACTGGCATCAATGAGATCAAGACCGAGCGCATCCGGAGCCCCGAGCGGAGTCGGGAGCCTGTTAAGTCTCAGGCCAAAAGGCCAGTTAGTCTCAATCTAAATGATCCCGCACTTATAAAGCAGTCGCTCGGTGGCACTCGTCTCGCGAAGGTCACCGCCAGGATTCTCGAGCAACCGGTCATTAAGTGAAGCAACAAACCCATCGCGATCGAGCACACATCGAACTACCTACTGTATGTGTTCAAATGATCCGCCGCGGGACGATGATTCGCACCCCATCGATGTTTCCACGTTTTGCATGCCGTATTACTCCAGTCCCATCATGAATGATACGTTCCTGCATCGAGCAGAATTGAAGGACCCACCTAATCACGTTACAGTACAATTGGCGCAGCGCGACTTGTCGGGCAGCTGTACGCGTGCACGCCGTGGAAATATCGCTTGGTTGTTTTGACTTAAGTACCTAAATAATGATAGAGCCGTAAGGCTAAAGTTGAAGGTGACGTTCATATTCTCTTGACCGCGATTAAAGTCGAGGCCTACCTATTAGTCAATTGTAAATAATATAACGATGTTATAGCTGATTCTACGATAGTGAGGAAGCGGCCTACGATAGTGGCAGGTGTTCATGTTGCTACGGAAGTACTTATACAACGAGATATTGTCCACTCTTACGCGGAAGACTGTACTTAGAGGCACCGAAATCACAAGTGTCCAAGAGAACTGCGTGTGCAACGAGCATCGACGCGCACAGTACGCTTTTAGTTTCAGGGATATCCTACTGGCAGATGATTGATTAAAATCGCGATTAGGTGTATTTAAAGGACCACTAATACTTGGCACAACATCAAGTTTTACCTTTGGGGAAGTCGAGAGACTCGAGTTTCATTGCGTTGTTTTAACGTTTCGTTCGCAGTAGCATCGCAACCACGTCCGCATTTTCTCACGCACTGCTCACTCTCGGGCACCCCACGAGTTCGGAAACATTTTCGTCCACTGGAAGAATTAATGAATTGTTTGCTGGTAACAATGCTCCGTGTGAGATGCGTATTTGAAAGTGGATCGACATCGCAAGACGCTTCACGCGACCTTTCACGCGGCTGAAGGAATTTACAAACTCTAATTATTAAAGTGTCGTTGGATAATTAAAGTATTTATAAACTCTTTTTAATGCTACTTTGTGAGGCAGTCTGCAGCGTCCTTGCGATGTCCGCACATTTTCGCTCACCCGTTTCTTCCTCTACGTCTGTTTACGACGACGCACATTCCTTTTTAGTTCGGTTTTGTTGCTTCGTTTCATTTTACCAAGGGATCGACGTGTGTATGTGCTTTGAGCGTCAATGTACGAGTGAGTCTGGGGAATAATTGCACTCATCCAATCATCCCAGTATGACCGAGATATCAGTGAATAATCTGCTTCAGGACTTTCTGGTACTCGCAATTCGATCTTTAAATGATATCGCATTTACAAAAATCGACCCGTTCGATTACGTTGGAATCCAGAAAGTCCCGAACGCACATATCCACAGCAGAGAACATAATCACAGGCTTTGTGCGTAATTTCAGCCCAGGAATTGGCCTAGGACACAGGTCGAGGAGAGTGTCATACCATTAAATTCGATTGCAAAACGCGACGACGACACTGACGCGCCGTCAGAATCGTAGAGGTACCACTGTCACGAAACATATCGCTCGCAATGCTCGCATATTACGACTCCGCATCGCTGCTCCCCGTGTATTCCGCTTTCTTTTTCCGAATGTTGTCAGTCGCACCATCCGCTGAGATTACTACTTACTGCCGTCGTGGGCCCCGGGCCCCTTTGTTCCTCGCTTCAACTCGCTTTTAACACATCGAGCTGTCAATTAACAAGAAAAACGCACGCGTCCGGAAAAGGAAGGTGCTTACATGGCCGTTCACTTGTAACGAGGAGATCGTTAAACGGCAATCGCATTGCTTCACCACCGATCTCACGAACATCCACTTTACGGCCTACGAGGAACTCGAATGATTCTTTATAGCATGTTATACCAAGAGTGCTAGATGCAAATATACGAGTCTTTTCATCAAAAACGTTTCTTTTCTCGCTGCAACCGCATCATGCCTTCCAAACCCCCCCAACACATACATGTTCGACCACGCTTCCTTTAATCCGCCGCATACTTTTCGTTCGTATCACCCACTAACTTTTATTATCGAACTAGTATCGCCCGAAGACTAACCGAAATCATGTTTCTACTAGTAGGGGGTTGGACCTTTTCTACCCCGACGAGACCAATCGCTTGAACGTTGAAAGTACTGCAGCTGAGGCATCTTGGATGCCAATAATATGCATGTGGTTGCATGATCGATACTAAAGATAAGGCATTTGAAGAAGTGAATTGATTACTCGAAATAGCAAAAGAGGGAAAACAGACACAATGAATCGAGTAGTTAATTCGAATCCCTTCCGAGATTCATTGTCAAATAAATTCTCTCACTCAAATCTGCCTAACTTTAAGCGAACGAACGTCAGAAACTACTTCTACGAATATGTGCGCAGTAGTTGTGTTAAACAGTTGTATTCGCTCCACATAGGAAAACCTCTTCAGCGGCACAGGATCAAAAAAGAAACCTCAAGAAGCTCCTGCGTCAGGTAAAAAGTTGTTTATCACGATCCACTTGCTAATATCATGATTGTCCACATCGTTTCAACAATCGAATGCCATACCTCAATGTAAAATGTCCCTGTTTACTCGAGAGCGATCTATTCTCATTAATTGGGCGCCATATGCGATTTTGTAGATTCAGGAAAGCCGTATATCCTCAACTTTTGGCCGTTTTACGTCTCGGAAGCCCGGCGAACTCTAAGCAATCCAGTGACGAGTTACATCGGAAGGCCAAGGATACAACCACCAAATCGGAGGTCCATAGAATCGGTCCTGTCGTTAGATTGAACAGCGGCTAAACAATCAAACCCGAGACTGCAAGGAGTCAAGGCGGAAATCGAAAATTACAGGCACCAAGCTTGTATTTAAGCGAGTGATTACGTCCCCCGACGAGAAGATCATAAGAAAGGAGTTCGTCAGAGAGTTCAGAGACCTGCGAACTCTAGAAAAATAAAAAAAAAATATCGCCGATCAGGACAACCACACTCTCTCACTGCTATATGTGTCTCTGCTTTAATGGCGTGTCCTAGTCACCAAGGTGGGCACATTCGAGCACAAAAAACATATGTTTCTCGTAGCATAAAAGATAAACTTGCTCGAAGTACAGTGCGCTACCCTATTCTTCAATCGACACTATAAGCTTCCGTTAGATTACAAAACGCCTCTTGGCGATTGGTCTTCGCCATAATCGTAGGCAACGGGAGAAGAACTGCCACTGCACCAGTGTCGAAGGACTATTTCTGAGGAAAGTCCACAGGTGGCTTAACATATCGTAAAGGTGGCTCATTTAAAACCTGAGTGGCAGCATAACACACAGAAAGCTCCCCGAAGGTTCGTACATGCTATATCTTCGGGGATCTAGATAAACCTCCCTATCTCTTGGGCCCCATAAGGATCACAGCGGATTACATGCAATGTACTATCCTTGGAGAGTCTAGACCAAGTTCTATTCTGTGCTGTACATTTCTCTACGTGGTGTCCAAACGTAACGAGCGTCGCTCTACCCACTGGAAAGGTTGAACGAGGCTTTGGTGGCGTCGTGCATATAGTGATATAAGTATTAAACGCCATATGTATTCATAAGGTTTCCTGTACAAAGTTACCTGCTTGCCGGCAGGGATCAAATGTGTCCAAAGTGCAGGCAAGTGTACTGCGAATCAGTCGATCACTCGTGTGATGTATGTATTTAGTATAGAGGGCAATTGATAAATGTGTTGGTAGAACTCTCGGTGTTAGAAAACCTTTTATTCCTCTTCACCGCGATGCCATATATTTCTCCCGCGCGACAACAGTTTCGACCGCGAGCGAGAGATTCGTATTCATAAAGAGAGCATTGATATTTTCAGAGGAATTATTGTCTGACATTGTAAAAAGTGGTCTCGAGTACTGCGACCAGGATATTAAATTAATGTCATGTATTTCTTAAGCGTATATTAAATGGAACGTTATCATAAACCAATCCGGTCTACGTATGGATATATGTATTTTACATATATGTATATTTATTGCGAACTTTGTGATAATAAAATTATACCTGGATAAAACATCGTAGGGGAACTGTGTGTGTTATTTGTAGGCACTGCTTGTGTTGTAAATACTTGTGAAACGTCGCGCTAAGCAAACTCCCACCCTCAATATAGTGCGAGACAATGTTTAATGAAGAAAGAAAATAAATAATAAGAAATAATCGAAACGTAGTCGTACATTCCGAATCAGGAATAAATTGACACTCAGAAGCAAAAGTGTAAGAACATGTTGATAAATAAAAATATAATTAGTTTCAAAATATCTAACAAAAGTAATGAAAGTCTACACCACCGACACCCTGGTATACCGACGCACGTTCACTGATGTCGATGGTATCTATGTTGCTTGGTGCCAATGAACTTAGCATTCATACTTTTAATTATGTAGTTTTTAGTATAACAATCTATTATATATTACTAAACATATATTATTTATGTTAATTAAGAGTACCCGATCGGTAATACAGTTGCATAGTATAGTTCAATCCCATTTATTACATGCCTGCACAACTTCAGCTTGTATGTATACACTTCGCAATATCAGAAATGACTGATGCTTGAGGTTGAGAACAACTGGCAAATCATAAACAACGACAATGGCTTGATGTCGACATCTCTTTCTTCACTTGTCACCAGTCGCGTCAAGTCAAACCGTTCGCAAGCACAACTGAAAGCATACATACATCCAATGCAAAACTGACTAGGACTCTAACTCAAAATGGCACAGGCGAAGTTAAACTCGCAAGAAAAAGACACCTGTTCCCTGAGTGATCTCGAGAAGGATGCTGATGAAAAAGAAGGTATTGACATCAACTTGACGCTGTTACGTGAGACAGTATTTAGTTTGTTCAAATTTCACATATCGATCTGCGAGAAAAACTTTATAACAATAGAACCCAATGTTGATTATTACGAATTGGGTTTTTTTTCTGTCTCATCACAAAGCTGTAATGCATAATGCATGGTTGGTCTCTATACTTATGAAATACCAACCGTTTTTCTGTCTGTCTACTTATAACTCATAAGAGATGTTGCTTGAAAGATGTAATCTCACTTTGGAAAAATGTGGCAGGGGCTACAACAATACCGGAATGTGCAGTATGCCTTCAACCGTGTATACACCCAGCGCGATTGCCATGCAGCCATATTTACTGCTACTTATGCGTCAAAGGGGTTGCTAATCAAAGCAAGCGTTGCCCGCTGTGTCGCCAAGAAATACCGCAAGACTTTTTGGAAAAACCTCAACTAGTTGACACAGAAGATTTGCAGAAGGAATCAGATAGGGCAGAAGTGGTATATCAGTGGTTTTATGAGGGTAGAAATGGTAAGTGTACATGATTCCTGAAAGCATAAATGGATATTAACAGATTATGAGGAATTATTAGCATTGCATTCATTTAGGTTGGTGGCAATATGACCAGCGAACAAGTCTCGAACTTGAAACAGCATATAAACAAGGAAAAAGGAATTGCGAACTTCTGATTGCTGGATTCCTTTATATTGCTGATTTTGGGACAATGCAGCAACAACGGAGAAACGATCCATCCAGACGCAGAAGGATAAAGCGTGATCTATCGAATGTTCCTAAGAAAGGTGTTGCTGGACTAAGACTAAATGCACAGGAGGAAGAAATTGTGAGGGAAATAAGGGGGGCAGAAAGGCCATCTAGCCCCGCAAGCGACAATATGGGTATACTACTTCATAAAAGCAATAGTCTGTTAGCAAGCCCTTTGCAAAACGTGGTATTATGATTGATCAGACATTCTGGAGTGGTGGAATAAAAAGGTTGCAAGAATTACGTGATTTATTGTTACAGGAACTGGCACTAACACCCCGGTCCCGCCGAGCAATACGCCGCAGACGCCGGCGGGCGGAACGGCGAGCGGAGATGCAACACCTTTACACGATCGATTAGATCAAAGACCTGATTCCTTGCATCAAGTCTTGGAGCAAATGCGATCTTTGGTACTGAGGGAACATTTATTTTCAAACACGGATAGCGAGCTTGATGAGACTGTGGATAACGAAACGCAGTCGGATCAAGCTACTGTCTCCTGGCTACAGGCATCAAACACATCCTATTCATCGGACGAGGATCACTTTTGAACAGTGATAGAGAAATATCACTAAATATATTTTGTATGAAATAAGTACATTTAGGATTGTGTTAAGATAAAACCACTGCACTGTAAATTCCTTAAGAAAAATGCAGCGCCTGAGGCAGGGGCAGGGGCAGTTCAATGTCATTTAAATCAAACTCTGTGATGCTTGTTAAAAGAATACTAAGTACAATTGAGTCTTTCAGAGTTGCATCATATATACATAGATATATACAGAACTCTTTTTATAATCCATCAATCTTTAATAAGTATCTTTTATGTTGATTCGGCCAGCAAATGCATCATCATACAGCTATATAATATAGATCTATGTATTAGGGTTCGGAAACTGTAAGTACATTAAGCTCAAGTATCGATACTAAGTAAAATTTAATGTACAACTGTTCAGATAAAAATGTCTTCATAATTCCGCGAAAGAGTTCTATTGCCAATGGAGCAAGTTTTCGTTTATTTAGTTTTGTCATGAAAGAAGCAGTATTTGCATACTAGGAAATCAAGACATGATTCATGTGTATGCGTATAATCAAAGAACTCAATATTATTGTGAACTAAATCATTATTTAATTTATTTGCATTATTTTCTAATTTCTTTTTTTCTTTTCGTTTATTATGTCACAAGGGTTCTATATGCAGCATAAAGAAGCATAACTTACTAGTTGCAATATATAGCGTTTATTGTGAACGATATGTGTATAGAGTGTTTTGAGTAAAGTTGCAATATTTGTAATGCAGAGTAATATAAGAAAATTTTGGCAGTCTCGATAATAATTATTACCTTATTATCGAAATATAAACAAATATATTCAAATTAAATGTTATATTTACACCCTTTGTTTGGCACCTACTTTCCGCAGTTGCTGAGAACGCATTTTAGCGTCTATATATACGTACGTGCAGAGTGGTGCAGAGATAAGAAATATGCTCTCACAGTTTCTTTAGTATATTTTACTTGGTATTTGACATGTAATTTCTTTCCCATTATTATTACAGGTATTAAATGTTCAATGTTACATGAATATTGGCTGCAATAGCTCGTCTGCGTATCAGATATCGCGTTACATAAAAAATAAAAGAAAGTGGGGATAGTTTCAAATGTGAGCGCTACTGGACATGTCAAAACCGTCAAAACGCATTCCGGCACAGAGTAACTGTGTGTGTACTCCGGTAACGAAGCTTCCAACTTTCAGCCGGACATTAAAAAGCCGCTCAACGTCAGTGCGCGAATGTTTACTAGTTATTCGAAGAAGAAGAAAAGTATTATCGAAATAGCTGCTTTTTGGTACGGTTTTAAAGGTGGTAAACCGATACTTATATTGAGTTTAAGGTTCGGTCTATTTCACTACTGACAGCCTGGCATAGATTCTTTGTGTATCTATGCAGCTTCGCATTGAGACTACGCACCCATACTATGTTGCCACGTTAAGCGTAGAATGTGAAATAATTGAACGTTTCTGAGATGAAAAATGTAGTACTGTTAATGTAAACGAATAGTGCAGCGATACTCATCTCTTTGGGGACGATATATATATGTATAGCTCTATGTATGTAGTCGGTTAACGAATTCTTATGTCGAAATTGCAAGAAACGCCCGTGGATGCTTGTATAAAAAACAAAGCAAAACACTGTACTTACCGTATGCGTTGCCTCGTAATCCAGTAGGAACGTTACTTTCAAATAGTTGTTGGATTAACAGTATTCTATACACACGTGTTCTTCCGGTCGCGTTCACCAATTCATTTCAGTAATATGGCCTAATTTCGCCGTAACGGTTATAAAGTTAACGAACGGTTACGTAGCTAGTAACAAGCGGCGTATTTCATTTTGCAGATACGTGAGAGAAAGCAGAGAGGGAAGTTCTTTCATTTTAAATGAAAAGGTGCTGAAGCAGATAGTCTCGCATCATCATGAACAACCTGGAGTTGAATAAAGAGCTACATATCTTTGTTACCAGTGTAGAAGTTGAGGATGACGTCTACCTTAAAATATGGGGTCAATTAGACAAAAATGCAGTAAGATGTGTGGAGAACATATTATACTCAGCAGAAAAGTATTTTGCAGCTAGTAGAGGATTAGTTGGAGTGCCAGTTGCAAGTTTAAGAAATAACATTTTATGTTGTGCCAAGTTCGAAGACAATGGCTATTGTCGGGCCAGAATACTGAGCTTGCAAGCCAATGGCACGGTTGCTTTACGCTTAATTGATTATGGTACAATTAAAGTGTTGCAACCGCAAGATGTTCATTTGCTGGAAAATATCCAGGGTGTTGAATGCTTGCATTCTTATCCACCGTTGGCTTATGACTTCACATTGATGAATGTCTTACCTCTGAAGATGGTCTGGGAAGAAGAAATAATTACCATAATTAAAAACACACTGTGCCAAACCGAATACAAGATCGTAATTCATTCTATGGTACATAATTATCGTTTCATTAAGTTGCAACATGAAAATGAAGATTTTGGCGAATTACTAGTCAAACGTCGTATGGCCTTGATAGCTACTTTCCCAGAAATGCTAAGGTATATATATTATTAATATGTGAAACTCTCTATATATTTATGATTTATTGACCAAACATTTATTTCTGCAGTAGAATCCAAGGAAAACGTCAAATTCCATTGTATCAACATCCAAATAAACGTGGTATGGGTGGCAATAGCTCTCACATAGCACCTACCCAAAATGTGATAATGAATACCATAAGTAGCGATGGAAATGCTTTCCAACCGAATGTTACACCATATTGTACCGTTCAACAAAAGCATTTAAGTCCACCTGAACCCATTCAAGAAGCGGTTGTATTTAAGTCACGTGTCCTAGATATTGGATGTGAACACGATGTCCATATTTCGTTTGTGGAAGATGGTCCACGCAAATTCTCTGTCCAATTGCAAAGCACCGCTAAGACTTTAAGCGAATTGATGATGGACATGAATAATCACCCGCTGGAACCCTTACGAGAACCCCCGATTCCAGGTTCAGTAATCATGGGTCGTTATACAAGAGACAAAACACTATGCAGAGCTGTAGTTATGTCTGTTGCGGAAGATGTCTGCAAGGTTTACTATGTAGACTTTGGCCATACAGAAGTATTGCCATACACAGACATCTATCAATTGCCACTGCATTATATTAAACCAAAAGTATTCTCTATTCGGTTCACCCTTAGTGGGGTAAAAGAATTAAATGTTACACAAGGGATGATAGACTTTTTCAAGGAAATAGTTACCCCAAAGTTGCTCAGGCTACACGTACGGCCACCAGAAGGACCACCTTTGGTACAGTATGGAGATTTGTATGATAATGGCAAAAACATAAAGGATATTCTCCGACAAGCATTCCCATCGCCGACACCGGCAGTAGCTTCAATGGCTACTTATCAAGAACCACGGGCCTTATCTAAAGGCATGGAGGCACATGTTTATGTGTCTTTTGTAGAGTCTTGCAATAAATTCTTTGTACAACTCGACAGTTCGGTAAAGGCTCTTGAGTCAGTAATGGACTGTCTGGCCGAATATTGTAAGACTGCACCAGCTATCAAACCAATGCAAATAAGGCTAGGATTCCCCTGCGCTGCTTTATACGAGAATCAATGGTACGTAATTCCCATTAAGATCTTTTACATATATAGAGCATTAAGAACAATTACGCGATCGTTACTAATCCCATTGAAAAAATTTAGGTACAGAGCACAGATTCTCAATGTGACAGGCGATCAAATAAGAGTTTTATACATTGATTATGGTAATGAGGAAACTGTAAATATCGTGTCTCTGCGTTTAATTCACGATGATCTAGTCAGGAAGCTTCAAGCCCAGGCCATAAAATGCATCTTACATGGACGGGAAATGTTAATGCGGCACAAAGATACATCAGTACAATTTGAGCTCTTAACATTAGAGAAGCGGTTTTTGATGAAGGTTGTGGATGTCCACACGGATGGATTTATTATAGACTTATATGATACTGAAACTATGGAAGATATCAAGAATCTCCTGTTATGTAGTATCTCAGATACCAAGGCAGTAACCAGCCCAAATTATCCAGAAGAAAGATCGTATGCACCAAAAATAAGTAATCCTCAAGTATCCCCAAGGTATAAGCAAAGATCCTATATTCATAAGTAGTATATTTTATGTACTTCGATTGCAATGATTACATATTCTGTAAATGTAATGCAACAAACTTCTATGAATCAACAATCCTTCACTTAAAGGATCACTTACTATATCACAGGTGCAGCATAGTATCGGAATTCAATTTGTTCCATCAAGCAAAAATTAAAATGCAATATCCAAAACTGTTACGGTAAATGACATAAAAATAAAAGTTAGAGGATGTCTGATTTATTATTTTCTGAAAGGGAAAAGTTCTTTTAATTTCGATTAATCGCTTGACCTTTGGCATGCCATGCTGAGTATATTTGCGAGTATCATATGCATACTTCAAGTTGGTTCCTCTATTTTGTATTACATATGTTTTAGCAATTTTATGCCAATTTAAGAATGTATCAATGTTGCATGAATTTTTGGCATACTCGTATTATGTTATAACTTTTTCACAGCAACACAAAATTTGTCGACGACCCGATTTTTAGTATTGATTTGCTATATTTAATGTGCTTTATAAGTTACTTAAATTTCTACATAATTTAATTTTGAATTTACATTACAGTAACACCACAGATGAATGGCAAAAGAAAACCTCTCCAGGTTCTTGGGGTTCGCCCGAAGACAATATTTATAGTCAAGAAAAGTCTAAGACAAAATCATTCAAGGATGAACTAAACGAAGAAAGACGTTATGACACGAAAACGGATAAGAGCGGCACAGGTCGCCCGGATCCCAGAAATGATCGTTTCAATAGAAACGATTCTCAATATAACACTAGAAATTCCCATGAGAAATGGAATAATAAGTTTGAGCCAAATGATTCACCACCTTTTAATAAAGGTGGAAGAAGTCCTAGGGGTGGCAGGACAAGAACGTCTGGGTACTCTCCCAAACAGAATCATTCAAGTGCTTCAGAGAAAAGTTTTAGTGACAAAGACTCAGATGTGTCACCCAGAACCGGTAGTCGAAGAGGGCGAGGTAATTTTTCTCGTGGAGGGTCCTCCAGGAGGGATGGCCCATCCTCTGACATGCACAGCAATAAATGGAATGACAGGGATACCGATGGGGGAGGAGGCTTTCGATCAGGAAAAGGAAACTGCAAGTATTTTTCGTAATTGCTACTAAAATGTTGGCTAATGATTCAACGTGTCCAACATACGGAATCAATGCGTATTCAGAATATTATTGTTGCATAATCGAAATCATAATTCGCCGCCAACATACTAATTTCGTTATTGTTCAAAACAGCTGATTCGTACGGAGGAAATAAATACAAAGAACGAAGAGGCCAGGGGTACAGAATCGCTCGTAACAAGGTACTACCGACATGATATACCTAATTCGTTGGTTCTATAAATTATATTTTTGATGTGTAGAAATACAATACCAACTTCTCTTTATAGACGGGTGAGAGTAATACTTTTGGTATGGGTATGTCCGATACCGAAAGCGATCGTAACTTCCGGCCCTCATCTAGCTTTGGTGAAGAAGTTAGTCATGCTAAAGCTGCTGGCAGTTCAAAAGTGGTAAAATATGATTATGCCGCTCCAAATTCCAAATGGAGTCTAGCTACATATGATCTCGGGTCTGTGCGAAAAGTTATTGTTACTTGGTTTGTAAACCCGAACAATTTCTTTTGTCAAAATCTTGATAAAGAAAATGAATTTCGGACTATGATGAATGAAATTCAAAAAATATACATTGGTCGAGACCCCATACCATCTCATCAACTGCAGGTAGCTTGTCTAATAAGAATATGTAAAGTAGTAAATTAATTGACTGCTGTACAAAGACCAAACTTAAATTTGGTTGTAGGTTGGATCACCTGTAATAGCGTTGTTTTCGGATGATGGTGCTTTGTACCGTGCGGAAGTGATAGAACCAAATAAGTCCGGCGGACACCTAGTCCAATATATTGATTTCGGCAATACTAGTGTCGTGTCTCCGCAAAAGATGTATGCTGTGGAAACGAAATTAATGCATTTACCAAAACAAGCAGTCCAGTGTTCCTTAAAAAACGTAACTCCATTGAATGGTGCCAGTTGGGGAAAAATCAACACGAAAGAAATCGATAATTGCTTCACTGCGGATAAATACGAATGTACTTTCCACGATATAACAGATGGCAAATACATAATCTCTTTGTCCGACAATGGGAAGGATATTGCAAGGCTATTAGTCGACAAAAACCTTGCAACATTCCCTCAAAGTGAACCAGTCGCAGTTGAAACAGGTAAGGATTGTTTCAACATTGAACCCCAAGCAGCATTCACTGATTTTTAAATCTTTTTTTCTATTTTAGTTGTTCAAGAAGTAGTATCGAAACCCGCTATAACGAGTGACGTCCAGAGAATAGACATTAATTTATTGAGCGGACAGGCAATCAGAGTAAGGGTGTCAAGTGTTGAGAGCGCAAGCAAATTCTACATTCAGCTTTCTTCCGCTAAAGAGTCGGAAAATATCGTTGACACATTTATGTCAAATAACGACCCTAAGGTAAGTTTCACGAACTTATGTATATTGGATAGGTACATTCATTATTACCGGCTTCCTTAGCTTAGATTGTAACAACCATCTTTAATAATAAAATACATTTAAGTGCATAGGTCACTCTATATATGTAGGCTACAATGAATTAAACGGAAATTGCGTTATGATTATCAAAATTTACTCAAACATAAGAAAAATGTGCATGAAATTTTCTTGTGTTGCCTCAGAGCTAGTCAGTCAAAACAATTTCCTTGTAACATTAATGTTAGTTGTAACCAAATCTTGTTATCGTACTATAATACAACATTCCCTTTACTGAGTCGCATGATACATGGTATAACATCTCAATAGAAATTGTTAATTATATCCTGCTGCATTGCCTGTTGTAGCATCATGTCATAGTATACTATGTTGATGACCACAAAATAACACATTGACAATTTGTAAATAATCCTTCTGCTCCAACTCATATTCATTTGCTCTAAATTCCAATTGTGGTCCTAGTTTTATGTAATTAAACAATGTACTGTCAAGTGATGTCATATTCTGCGTTTGTTTATTGTATTAGCATTAACGATATCTAATAACATCGCATATTTGTCGTTAATAACGAATTAAATAGACGATGTTTGCAGTCGTAAAACTGAAAGAGGTTCCTTGCAAATATACTAACGATTCAATTTAACAATGTCACGTTTAAATGTGCAACTATATATGCATATCAAGAAGTAAATGAGTAAATACAAATTCGTTTCTTGATAAGAATAAGTCTGGCTATAACAGGTGATGCAGCGATTATCAGCCCGCGAGATGTGTCTGGGCACAGGTTGTTTGATTTGTACGAACGGAGTTTGGAGACGAGCAGTTATCATTGGCCCTTCAAAATCGGGCGGGTTTGATGTAAAACTCATTGACACAGGAGAAAACGATGAAATAGTCTCAGATTCTGTGAGTTTTTTTATGACAGGAAACAACTATTCATTTAAACGTACTCTAAGTTTGCGTAATTGGAAAACCATATAATTTAAACTTTAAACTGATTTTGCCCTTTAATATCACTGCTGAATAAAGGGATGTTACGAATGTGAATAGAAGCTTATCTTTTGAAAATTATACTGTTTGGCAGGTTTTAATTTCAAAACTTATTACAAAGTAAAGAAACTCAGTAACATTTAATGATGTTGAAGCATAACAATGTCTGTCATGACAAACAAACAGTTCCCGTGCGTTGTATGTAACTCGCACACCGTATTTATTCATGTATTTATTTCAATTAGGTATTGGCATTGCCAGGAGAACTAGCTGTAATGCAGAACCAAGCTATAGAATGTATACTCCAAGATGCATCGCCTTCTCCCACAAATAACAAAAACTTAAAGGATATAATAGAAGGCAAAGATGCTATTCTGTATATTGAAGAAGTTGATAATAACCGGTAAGAGAACATTACTATTTAAATATTTTCAATAGTAACAGTGCCTTTTTTATACAAGTTTTATGCTGTTACAGACTTATCACGAAATTGTTCGATCTCTGCGGTAATAAAATTACCAATACTGGTGAAGCAGATGAGAAAATATGTCCTATATGCCCGATGCCAATGCTAACTTCCACTCATAAAGTGTCCGTATCGTTTGCGGACCATTCTGCGAGTGTATGGTTACAACGACATTCTGAGTACGAGTTGGATGTCGGATTAGCTCAAGCTCTCCAACAACATTATTCGAACCCTGGGAAAGTAATTGAACCTCAAATTGGTGATGTGTGTGCTGCAAAGAGCGCAGATGGTAATTGGTACAGAGCAAGAGTAATTAACTGTTCAGAAACTGCTGCTGTTGTCAATTTCATCGATTATGGCAACAACGAAGAAATCAACTTTAATTCCCTTATGGAGCTAGATTCACATTTCTATACTCCACATCAACTAGCAATTAATGTATCGTTGCCCGTTACACTGAATTGTTCGGAAACTGAACAGATGAGTATATTACAAACACATCTATCAAACAAGGAACTCACGGCAGTGTTTAACAATGTGAATAAGAAGTGGATTGCTGAGTTGATCTATGAAGGAGAAAAAATTAGTGAAAAATTCCGTGAGATTAATTTGGAGCTCAAAGAAACGTCCGCAAAGGTAGGCCGGTCTGAAATTCAGAACATAGAACAGGGCGGCAAATACGAAATATACGTGTCACACGTGGATTCTCCGGGCCAGTTTTGGATTCAATGCGCTGACGAGGCTGACGACCTCGTTAAGAACCAGGACAAACTTCAGTCAGAAGCATCTACACTTCCAGTTGTCGATGGAGTCCTCGAAGTAGGAAACTTGTGCATTGCTGTATATTCTATTGATAATATGTGGTATAGAGCACAAGTGCTGGATGCGGATGAAGACATAACTACGTTACGGTTTATTGATTATGGCAATACGGACGTAATTGACAGTAAATCCGGAAAAATTAAGTACATGTCAGATTCGTGGAAGGAAATTAAAGAATACGCCGTCAAATGCAAATTAAACGTAGCTCCAATAGATTCAGAAGAGTGGAGCGAGGAAGTTTGCACTAAATTCCAGAACTTAGTAAATTCTGATGAATCTCTACAAGCCGTAATAATTGCAAACAGTTCTCCTAAAAGAGTGAACTTGTTTATTAATGACAAAAGTATAAGCGACACATTAGTCGAAGAAAAATGTGCCATTGTGATGATGAATGAAGAAGCATTGATTGAAGAAATTATTGATGTGGAGTTGGATCCCCATTCTGCATTCGTTAGCCACATTAACTCTCCCAGTGAATTTTGGGTACAAGAAGAAAAATCAGTCAGTGACTTGGAGATCATGTCCGACAGATTTATGGTGGCTGATATGTTTGGTAAAGTTGATGAAATCAAAGAAGGCATGTTGTGCGTAGCAAAGTACCCCGAGGATAAGCAATGGTACAGGGGCCGCATCATCTCCATCAAGGATAAGTCTATTCTAGTTTTATATATAGACTACGGCAATTGCTCAATTTCCACGGAAATACGCCAAATCCCCGAGGACTTGGCTATCGTACCCGCTTTATCAAGAAAATGCTGTTTGATAATGCCGGATGGTGTACCGGATTGGTCTGAAAGGGCATGCGATGAATTTATAAAGCTAGCTGCGGACGGGGCCACAATCTTTTTATTAGATGTGTTAAAGGAAGAGGAAACATCCTTGGTAAAATTAACTTTGGATGGTCAAAATGTCGCCGACATCCTTGCCGAATTTTGTGAGCATTATCCACCTATTACCGAAGAACGGCTACCGCCACTTGGTGAGGAAAATTTGCCCAACGTTATCATTTGCCGCGTTAACACATTGGAAGAGTTCTGGATTCAGACTCAAAATGATCTGGATCAATTAGATGTGATGGCTGATCGCTTAAACGATGCAGCCAATTTTCTACCACTCACCACTTTTGAAGCGGGCTCGATATGTGCGGCGAAATTCTCGGATGACGGTCTATGGTACAGAGCTAGGATACTTTCGCATTCCGAATCGGATGTAGAGGTTCTGTACATTGATTACGGCAATACCGATGTCACAACAGAAATCAGAGCATTACCAGAGGATATTGCAAAGATGCCGCCATTGGCAAGACGTTGTACTTTGCAAATGCCTGATAAAGATGGAACTTGGCCAGCAGAAGCCTTAGATAAGTTCGTAGATTTTGCGAATGACGAGTCTGTACTATACCAACTTAAAATTCTTGATACCAACGATCCCAGCCTTATTAAGTTAAGTCGGCATGGACAGGACATTAGTGAAATGTTATGTTCGCGAGGCGAAAGCGCGCCCACATCGTCAGAAGTGCCTATCACGCTAGAACAGCCACCCAGTGAAGATACTGAAGTAATCCCGAAGAATGAGACTGAAAATCCTTCAAGTGGTGTTGAAGAGAGTATAACTCACGATACAGAAGAGATAGAAGTAAATGAGCGCGACTCAGTAACTCATGAAAAATGCGAAGAACCAAATTCCGGTGATTTATCGCAAAGGGTAGTAGAAAACACGGAATGCACACATGAAACCGCGGATAAAGATGAATGTCTATCACGGATAGACGTTGAATTGGACCCAATGAATAAACATGTCCCACAAGTGAATGAAAGTGTCAGCAGTGTTGAACCAAATGAAGCAACCTCCACGGATGAACAGGATCATAAAAATACCGTAAAGGAGCTCACTGTCGATGACATTGTGCAGAATATGGACAGAAATGCAGACACTACCATAATTGAACAAGAAGTAATTGAAACTGACTTTGACTCTAAGGACGATGTGAAAAACACATACGATACTACAACGCTTATCAAGGAAGAAGGAGCAAGCAGTTTTACAGGCAAGAATGTTAAAAATACGGAAGAATTGCACACACAGGAAAATGTGATGAATGCAGAAGATGAAGCTACAGTTTCTGAAACCACAAGCTTTTCTGATGAGAAGCCTACTTCTGGAGAAGAAACCGGCATTGTATGTAATCCGGATAGTGCATACAATGCCCAACCAAGTGATACTACAGTTGACGCAGAACCACCAGAGACCGTTGAGAAATCGGAAGTATCAGCTTCAACTGCTTTAAATTCCGAAAAACCTGATGCGGTAGCAAATTTACCACATGTTGAAACAGTAAATATTGATAAACTATCAACGTCAGCGGTATGTGGTGATACTGACACACACTACTCAGAAAATCCATGCAAGAAACAATCTATTGAATTAGAAACAGAGAGTGTAATAGACAGTTTGGCTAAAGAAACACAGCCTGAAGGAGAAGAGAAAAACGTAGGATTGTCCAGGGTGGAAACCCCAACTTCTAAAATTGAATCCTCGGGTCTTATTGAAGTTAACACGCCAATTGTTGAGGTTGATACCCTAACTCTTAAGGCTGAAACCGCGATAGAAAATAAGAGTGAAGAGGTAGATAATACGCCACCGGTAACTATTTCAGGATCATTAAACGAGAGTTCATAAAATGTACTCTTTCAAGCTTTAACTACTTATGTTAATGTTCAGATGGAGAGAGTTAGTACTAACCACATAACATTCCGGCAAATAATGACAATGTTTTAACAGTCTGTATCTAATCTACTTCTATCTAATTGAATTCAAGAACTATAGAGCCGTAAGAAATTGTTAATCTTACTTTGGTTCCAAATTTTAATCTTTCCGTTTATAAAAGGACATATTACTAATTCTATATGTCGCGATTTGCTATCATTCATTATTACGTTCTTCACGTGTCATACCAAAGACAACAAAGATATAATTAAAAATACAATAAGATTTTGTATTTTCATAAACCTTGGATTAATGCACACAATGCATTTAATGCACAGAATGATGGTCGAAATCGAGAATATGATATGTTTTACAAGTGTATAAACATAGTTCCTTAACTTCATTTTATAATTTTCATACTCCAATAATTATTATTATGCGAGTTCAAAACGAGTAGGTTGACATTTTTATTATTAATTTCGCCTTTGATTAAAACTTAACTGCGTATCTTACTACAAGGTAGGATTTAAGGTATATATGCATATTATGTCTATTAATAGATGTTACGCTATATTCATGTAAATAGTATTCTCAAAATTTAGGCATTAAAGAGTTTGCGCGCGTAATTCATTATTGTAAACACAAAATATATCGCGCGCTGTTGTATGCGCATATTTTTTTACTTTGCGAGATTCAAAATTTCAGACTTTTTTATGTTTGTGAACACCATCGAAAAAACAATGTTTACGTTTATGCTAAAAATAATGTACAGTTTTTCGAGATTATAAAAAATACCTTCGAAATTGCGTTGAAATTTAAAATTAATTTTTCAAATACAAATAATTTGACTAGCCATTGTTGTTATTTTTAGTATATTCACTCTAAATGTTGATTTAATGAAAGTGAACGTGTTTAAGTTGATTGGAATTTGTAAAGTTTCTTATTGAGGACTCAAAGAGAAAACGTTATTTTGTTATTAATGATTTAAAAAACTGTGAAAACCACATAAAATCCGGCCATGTGTCTTAAAAATGTTTTTTGTTATTAAAGTTTAATAAATACGTTAAGTAAGACTCGGCCTATGTTTTCACTGTAGTAATGTATATTCTGTGAAAACTTTATCATTGATGGTATAAAAGCTGTAAAGGTCACCAATACACGAATACTTACCTAACTCTATAATAACATTCTTTCAAGAGTATAATCATTTTTGTAATAATTTATAGCAGGTATTGTAGCTCGTCCTGCATTCAATTAAAACTTATGTAAGCATTCTCAATAAAGAAAACCATATATTTTCTATATAAAAAGTTTAATAAATCCATGATATTTATGATTGTTTACATAAATAGGTTTTTTGGTTTAGTTATAATTTAAGCCAATGTTGATAGAGTCTAAAGAATTCAATGTTATTTATGTAATGATACTATTATCGCGGCAATCGTACGCTATTCTGCTGCAATTGCCATGTATATAAATACCAATTTTGACTTTAGTCTGGGAAATTTAAGTTTCCAAACTTTTGGTTCTCTCTTTAGCCGAGGAACCGGATTTCACATCGCGTCGATTGCTACCTGCTAATTAATAGACAAAAATTATCATAATATGTACAATTCCACCATCCAAAACCAAACCAGTTGGGATGTGTACCTTTTTCTTTACCAGTTTCAACAATTTTTCGTGTTTCCAGTTCATACTTTTTTCGCTTTTTATTAGCCAGCATATCACGCGCAACAGCAATTTCATCTTCTATATACCATTGCAAAGGACCCGAGCATCGTTTACATTCGCCCAATGTGATTTTTCTACTAGTCAACCGATCAGGACGTCCTGCTGAGATAGGACGTCCCCTTTCTTGCACGGAGAGTTTAACATTCGGCCCAGTTACTGCATCACTACTTGTCAAAGGAGTTGGAGGGGGATCTTGTCGTCGATACTGGGGGTTCGGATCTAGATCTTGTACTTCGCAACAGAACCCCAAGGGTTTGTGAAAAACTGTGTCTGTATCAATAACCGAACTAAAGCGCTTTATTGAAGCCCTCTTCTTCATGTTTCGTCTTCAATTTACAGAGTACTGCTGAAGTAAGTATGTATGACAAGTTTTCGTGATTAAACATGCACATATATATGTTGTTTTTGTTATGCACTATGCAATTTTATTCATTCATGTGCACTGGCGTTTTCTTCAGTTTATCTAATCAACTTTAAAGAATTATATATATACCTGCATGATGACAGTTATAGAACAACTTCATAAACTATTAAACGACCTTTAAATCTTCGAAATCTTGTAAGTTTATAATCTCATCACGCCTTTTTTATACTCTCTGAATTTCATAATTGCAATTATGCGAATAGTTGTCACCAGCAACGCCGAAAAACATATTTTTACATCAAAACATGTTAGATATATCTATATATATATTTATGTATTCAATTTATTTACACTCATACAATCATACCATTCATAAAATATGGACACGCGTGCATAGCATATAGAGCTGTGTTTGAATATAAGTCAGTATACATATATATGCCCAGCTGTTTTGTATTTAGATCTGACTGCATCCACCTTGCATATTTCGACCGTATATCTGCGGTGTTCCTGTTTTGCTCTTGAATTAAATATTTTGTACAAAACATGTAGGTTTGTGTTTATGAATGAAAGCTTCTAGTTTTCATATCAGTGTCGCCTGCAACCAACATAATATTCAAAGTTATGAATTCTTCAACTCTGTCCTCTGGTACGATCGGCCACTCATCCGGACAAAGCAATTCAGAATCTCAAGATTCGGAATTAACCTCAAGCGATACCCAGACTTTAAAAGTATTAATTCAGACAAAATCGAAACTACAAGAACAAAAGCAACAAAAACGCCACCCTAAAGAGCTACATCTAAAGAGGGTGCAATCGCTAAGGAAAGAACTCGAGTACATCAAATCTACTGAGTGGAGATATCAGCCAATCGACCGGTAAATGCTTTCAATTTTATAACAAAAGTTAACTTAATGTAATATCGCGGATAAAAACATGTTATACAAACTCCACCGATCAATTTCACACATTCGTACGAAGTATAAATAATATTAAATGTACTATTGTGAGTATTTGCTTGCAGGTATTTGGACAGAAATCATACAAACTAAAATGTTGTCACTTATATATAAAGCTGCTACAAATCCTTTCCAACCCCTTTTTTGTCCAAAGGACGACATAAACATAAACGAAATAATCTCCTATATACAGAATGCTCATATCAAAGATGCTGAAAAAGACAGGTTTTTCAATACCAGTGACTACGAGTACAAAACGGGCATTGTTACTAATATTACACCACTTTTTATCTTGGTTGATAATCAATATGTTTGTGAATTAGTAAATGTATTGGTAAAAGATTTGCAAGTGGGAAATAAAGTTGAATATTCCATTCAAAACACGAATGAAAGAGAAAACAAAGAAATCAAAAAGATACTTTCCCTGGTTGATGATTCTTGGGAAAGTGAATATGGAATCAATAGGAATACATGGTCTGAAAAACCAAAAATTTATAATAGAGAGCAAGCTCTTGAAAGAGTCATGACTGGGAAAGTAGTGAAACGTGACAACAGAACAATCTTTATAGACCCTTATAATATACCCATTGACCTAAACAAGGTCCAATCGCAATTCATTCCAAGGGTTGGTGATTGGCTCCGGCTTGAATCACTAGTAGAACTTAATGAAGAATCTGTTGGTTTAAGTGGAGATATAATAGAAGTAAACAAAATACAAGCATTGAGGTCCAAACTAGATGTTGGAATGGTCACTAGTTATAATCCCAATGATGGTTTTGGAATTATTGAAAAAACTATTGTTTTTCTTAAATCATCGTGTGATATTGGATATGTTCCATGTGTTGGAGATAAAGTTGTTAGTGACAGTATTGAAAGTGATCAAGGAATCTATACATGGAGATCACTTTCAGTAGTTCCATTACAACAGGCAAGAATAATCTTCTTTTAATATAATGCACTGTTATAATACATTCCAAATATTTAAAGCTTTTTCATTTCTTGTACAACAAATAGGGTGCAGAAAGTACTACTGGATCTCCTGCACGACAAACCTTTCAGATGAAAAAGGAAGGTTTACACGAACTGTTGGAAAATAAGCGTGGTATTCTAATTAGTAACAATATCACAGTCAATTTAAATGTACATGAAGCAAAAACTGTAAAAGTTACAGTACAGAATGCAAGTGGTGCCAGCCATGTCCTACAAAATGCCTCTTTCATGTCAAAGAGTGCCAAGGCACAAGTAATCTTGGAACAACCAATTATGCATAGTACTCCAACAGTATTGAAGCCCTGTGATACTATTTCTTATATTTTTAAATGTACAGCCAAATATATTGGTTTGACAGAAGAGTTATTTGTATTTGACTTCAAAGATTTCCAAATTGGACGAATTTTTTCTATAAAAGTGAATGCAATAAAGAGATTTGCAAATAAAGAACAGTCTGAAACATGTGGTGCCAAGACTAGGAATTGGGATAAGATGCCAACATTTGAAGAGTCAAATGAATCAACATGTATTCCGGGCATACGCCCACATGAAAGGGCCCAATTTGTCAAAGTGCGCGATGTGCGATTCACAGTGCCTCGCCGTTACTGGGACATAATCTTGAGAAACAAAAAACAAGGAAGGCCCATGAACGAGTGTGAAAAAGAACTGGAAAAAGTTGATCCTCATTTATCTTGCCCTCTACGTTTTGATACATACAAAGTGCGCTTCCACACTTTGCTGTACTTAGAAGATATAGCACAAGCCATAAATATACAGCAATATACAATGGAGAGTGTAGTGATGAGACGCCTTGGAGAATATCTTGTTATGGAGGTACCAGGACTCGCAGAAAAGCGTCCTTCCCTTCTTGTTGGTGACAGAGCCAATGTTTCATTCAAATGGGATGATTCAATAGGTATAGAGGACACATAATATGGATTTGCTTACAGCAAACAACATACTAACACAAATTACCTGTATTTATTGTGTTATTATCACCTATATTTATTATGGTTTCAGGACAGTTAAAATATGAAGGATGTATACACAAAGTTGCAAACTCTAAAATTTATTTGAAATTCAACGAATCTTTCCAACAGAAATATAATAATGAAGATTGCGAAGTGTCATTTAAATGTTCACAATCTGCGATTCAACGATGCCATAATGCTGTGAATTTAGCGATAACTAGACTTGGGCCAAGTATTCTATTCCCTACGCAAGTGGTGCAGAAGCCTCCACAAATAAATATTGAAGAATTTGATACAACTGACAATTTAATCGACAACAGGCGTGAACGTTCTAGTTCCATATCTTCAGTGTCTTCATCTACAAGTACATCGACAAGTATAACATCAACAAAGTCATCACAAAGAATACCTGTGATAAAAAGATTATTTAATGTTGATCCAGGGGAACTAAGGGCAGATCTTGCTTCCTCCCAAAATGGACCACTTAATACAAGTGACTCTATGCATGCAAGTTCAAATGAATCTCTCGTGGGGACACAACTTGAATCGTATATTGCACAAATTAAGAAACGGAAATTACGTTGGTATAATAAAAATTTGAATTTCTACCAAAAAGAAGCTGTAAGAAATATATTAAAAGGGTATGGGCGTCCATTACCGTACATAATATTTGGCCCACCGGGCACGGGGAAGACTGTAACTCTTTGTGAAGCCATTCTGCAAATATTAACAATGATACCTGAAAGCAGAATGTTAATTGCAACACCATCTAATAGTTCTGCAAATTTAATAGCAGAGAGGCTCCTTGAGAGTGGTATTTTGAAACCCGGCGATATGGTACTTGATACAGATACGCCATTTTTATACGTATAAATTAAATCTCCCCTGGCGAACTAATATTTTACTGTGCTTCAGGTTCGTCTTATAGCTCATCATTGTTTAGGAAGTGATATTATACCCGATTGTTTATTACCATACTGTGCAACTGCTGATATAGCAGATGAGGGTTCGAGACCGCAAAACAAGTTTACCGAAAATGGCCCAAAACTTAACTGCACTCGAAGTGTTTTGGGTCGTCACAGAATTACAATTAGCACTTGTATCGCTGTTGGCACACTAAATAACATGGGTTTCCCACGTGGCCACTTTTCCCACGTATTAATTGACGAAGCTGGCCAAGCTACAGAACCAGAGATTCTAGTTCCACTAAATTTCATACGTTCAGATTCTGGTCAAATAGTACTTGCAGGTGATCCTCAACAATTGGGGCCCGTGGTTACAAGCAAATTCGCACAGTCTTATGGATTAAACGATTCGTTCTTATCACGGCTGTTGTGCCATTTTCCCTACCAAAAGGACCCAGAGGGTTTCGAAAGATTATATGATCCTCGAGTGGTCACAAAACTCCTAATGAATTATCGGAGTTTACCGGAAATACTACACCTATACAGTTCCTTGTTTTATGATTCGGAATTACAACCGCAAGTGTGTATGAATATATGATAACTAAAACCCAAGCCTGTGCCATATTATGCTCACAAACATTGTTCGCAGGTGTGCCCTAAAGAAAGTAAAGAAGCCAAACTCTTACAAACCCTTGCCGAAGAGCTACCCGAAAGGGATGGACATGGACAGCCGCCACCTGTTATATTTCATGGGATTAATGGCGAAAATTGTCGCGACACCGATAGTCCTAGCTGGTACAATCCGGAAGAAGCCACACAAGTCTACCTGTATTTGTTAAAGTTATATAAATATGGCCTAACGGCAGACGATATTGGTGTCATAAGTCCCTACCAAAAACAGGTAAAACTGTGTGTAACTGCCAATTGCATACGATATATATAACATTTAATCAAAATGTTTTAGGTCGCACAAATACGAGACTTGTTACTTGAGCTAGATGTTCCATTGCCAAAGATTAGCAGTGTGGAAGGTTTCCAGGGACAAGAACGGAAAATAATTATTATCTCAACGGTCAGATCATGCAATTCGTACGTGAATGACGATATTAAGCATTCGCTTGGATTTATTGCTTGTCCTCGAAGAGTGAATGTCGCAATATCACGCGCCCGAGCTCTGTTAATTATTTTCGGAAACCCTGATCTCCTTTCTCAAGATCCTTATTGGCGAAGTATCCTCAACTACTGTGTGGATAAGGGAGCATACCTAGGATATAACTCGTTTTCATGAAGTGCTGAAGATTCAAAAACTAAATATAAACTCCATAATGTATAAAAAGAACCCGCTATTGTTAAAGAGCAAAATACTTATAAAATAATTTCCGTTGTCATCGAAAGTTTGTTTTCTACGGTTACGAAACCAAATTTATTAAAAATTGGAATTCCATGTATACAATTCTGTTCAGTTTTGTTTTCTTTTACAATGATCGAAAGTATTTGTATGGAAATAAATATATATATGTAAAGTCCAGTTTAGTATATCAGTTCGCAATCTTTACTACGTTAGCAGATCCTAGCAACATAGTAAAGATTTCTTATTGTACAATACATATATAACTTATCCCCTCCTTTAATCTTCTCTTTATAAATGCTTCTATAAATTTTCCTCAGAGATTTTGTACAAATCAAGGCATTTCAATTCATGCCTCTTTAGTACAAGTACAGACTCGAATAAATGTGAAATTGCAAGAATGGCTATCAATAAACTAGTAACAAGCAGTAAGGTACAAATTGATACATTCGTACCATGTACGTATGAACTTCATTGTTAGTTTGCGCGTACAAAATATGGATTATTTCAGTATAAGACTCTGTGGAATTGAGACCAGTTCTTTAGAAATTTATGTTTGTTACAATCTTTTCATACAAATGCAGTACACGACATCTGATACTGAAAGATATCTTCCTTAATACTGTATTATCAAGGATATTTGTTGTGTCCGAGTAAAGAAAAGTGATACATTCACCAACTTCATTTAATTCCACACTATTCCTACAGAATCTTGATTTTTAGCTTTCAACTTCCTTTCGATCAAGTTTTCTAATGCTTCACTTCGTACACTCAGTGTTTCGATCTTCTCCACTAGCTGCTGATACGGAGAAGCAGGTTGTCCACCCATTACCACATGACCGAGCTTGCTATCAATTTTCGCGTCCAATCTAGCATTACGAATTAAATTCACGATCCAGCATTCTGCTACATCTGCCTTCATATTCAACTTCTCTGCTAACATTCTGTAAAAGAGAAATAGCGTGATTCGTCTTCGACTGGTAAATTCGCTTTATGAAGATAAGAATGTAATCTAATATAGCATACCCAATACTGATACACTGGTGAATCCTGCAGAATGTCTCGAAGATCATTAAACGCGCGTTTTCAACAAATTCACTCAGAAGTGCAATTAAGAAGAAATCATTGTAAACAACCGTTTGGCATTCCTGCAGCTTTTGTCTTGCACCATCAAAATCGAAATTCACGTATAAATGTTCGAGGAATTCTGTGATGGGGTCGCGGTAAGTATAGGACTCCTGCAATAAAAGCATAATAATAATTAAGTCAGCAAACTAATTATGAGATATTGGTAAATAAAACTGTAGAATCCTACCTGTTGTATTACTTTAACAAGATCTTTCAATATTGATCGCCTTGAGCGATTCACAATGACTGCAGCAGCTAAGTACCTCAGTATGTGAGGGCACATGGTCTGAATAGCATTCAAGTAACTGGAAATATACATTGTTTTTTCATTTGCAGTTAATGTAATGCTATTAAATATAAAAGTGCTACTCACTGCGGCCTGTACAAGAACATTTCAATAATTAGATCCCTGCCTTTGACATGGTTGAAGAACACAAACAAGCTCCAGTGTATGAGCCATGTCCTTTGTTGCAAAACTTGCAGGGAGTTTCCAATAACGTTACTATCGATATACTCCCGGAGTTTATTAACATCTTCCAATGCTGTCTCCCAATTTTGCACAAGAATCTCGGATGCCAATTTACCCCACAGGACATTCAAGTAATTCTGCAAATATATTGACATTTTGTTAAGAAATATGATCACTATTAACTTGTGCCATTAATATTATCATGTACCTTGTCTGTTGGTGGCATAATCAGCATATAGAAGTACAAGTATGATGTAGAAACAGAGTAATTACCACACTCATAACGGTATTTTGCAAGCTTTACAAAACTGTCCATCATTTCAACTTGAAACTGTAAAGATTAAAGAATATCGTTCACATGTTGCAAAACAAAAAAGAACTACTACTCTTCATGGAGAATATCTTACATCTGACTCTTCCGTTAAGTAGTAATTGAGTGCTTTGGAGTCACGCATGTTTTCCATTTTCTTCATAACTCCTTCGTCATTCATAAGTGCAAGAACAACGGATACATTGTTTTGTAGAATACCGAGTTCTTGCAATACGTCAGCACGTTTTTGTTGCAATTCCTGTGTAATAAATGGCAAATTATATGGACATTAGAGAATATATGCAGCAGAAAAGCCATAGATGATCTAGAGTGGTTAACACTTACTGGTACTTCAAGATTGGGGTACAGTTGTTTTCTAATGTCAATGCTGTAATCAATCATGTGCGTCTTGCTAAGAATGTCGAGTTTAGCTTGCAGGAGTTCATCCTCGTCGTAAATCTGAAAAGTGATAGTGAAATATAACCAAGTGCATGGCAAAACAGAAACATATTACTCGGAATAAAATCTACCTGTTTCGCAGATAAGAACTCCAACAGGGGGAAGACCAGATGCCGGTCAAGATATTGACCTATGCGAGGTGTCAAATCGAACTTCGCCATTTCTGGATAGAACAAAACTTGCGTTCACCGATTCTAAACACGGTCGCGACAGTACGAAAAGGAAGGTTGCGGCGTGCAATCCACGTTAACGTCGCGCACGAAGCACAACGATCTGCTCTGAAATTGCCCTTGCGATTCTACAGGATGGTCAACATTACCGCCTATTGATGCTTATACAAAAGAGAACGTATTCATGAATCTCTGCTTTATTTAAAATCACAGGGTTTATATTACGCTAATACTTGTCGCGTACTTTAAATACTTTAATATTCAATACATGGCAAGATGTGTAGTATTCCGTTTATTTGCGAACTCTTTTTTCATCAAGTTTTCCGATTTGCTAAAATGTGGCAATATCAACTATCTTCACACATCCCTCCATATTTGAACACATAAAGTCTCCGCGCATGTGTGCACATGCTCATGCAACATATAGGTACTCCAGCACTGTACCCACAGTATAGACATAACCAGTAGGGTCACTCGGCGTCGGCGCCTTTGATCTCGGTGAAGCCGAGTTGGCTGCGCTCCGTGAGCTGCCCGCTATGGTTCAGATTTCTCCGCTAGGTGCCGGTGGTGCGGTTAGTCTGTCACGTCGGTAAGCGAGAGCAAAGCGAGAGAGTGTGTGTCAGCTATGTAAAAGTGTTCGCGAAATACGTGTGATGCGTTAAGGCGCGATGGTGGGAGACGTATCTTGCCGCCGCCATCTTACCTTCCTTTCCCTGCGATCTGACTTCTATATGTATAGCGAATGATACAAAGTTTCGCATAAGCTAATTCCTGATTCTGATGCTATTTGGTAATAAACGGATGTTATTTCTTTTCGCACGTAGAGGAATCAAGGATATATAGAGAGACGAAATCAGCACCAGCTGTGATAACAATAGCGGCGTAGCGGCAAGGACAGAGGAAAAAGCGGCGCGAAATCGATTACCTTCTGGCAGCAGCATGCCTACCAATTTTTATGAAACTGTAATATGTTGTTTTCTTGTGTAAACTAACAGGGGGCTACATCAGTCATCGTTTGAGCGAGTTCGAATTTGCTTGCTAATCACAAGACGGTAGCAAATACGATTTTCGCCGAACATCCCAACATAAACGAATTTCTATTTTGCAAAGACAATCGAACCTGGGTAATAATAGTATTTGTTAGTAGCTTGTGATTTGCAAGCATATTCGCACTTGTTCTTTTACATAGGTAAAAAGACATGCCGCTGCCACAAAGTTCTCGATTTGACTTGGCATACAAAAACCCGCTTCCGCGCTACCCAGCTCTGTCGCGCCCGCCCCACGCCGACATCCGCTGCCCCGTTCTGCCCCGCTCGCCCCTAGCCGACATCCTATTGGCACGCCCCGCATCACCCCGCTCGACCCCTTGCCGTCACTCTCATGGCTCGCCCCGCATTTCCCCGCTCGGCCCCTTGCCGTCACTCTGATAGCTCGCCCCGCATCACCCCGCTCGACCCTTGCCATCACTCTGATGGCTCGCCCCGCATCACCCCGCTCGACCCCTTGCCCTCACTCTGATGGCTCGCCCCGCATCACCCCACTTCCTCACCTCGTCCGAATTAGAGTGGCGCGCCCCTGGCGGCAGACCGGCAACCAGAGCCATCAGATTACTGAAAGTGGCTTCACTTATTTCGCCGAGTGACCCTACTGGTTATGTCTATACTGTGACTGTACCCACATACATGCATAATACCGCACCGTGGAGCACAGCAGAGGAAAATCCCCTCACGTTTGCGAATTGGAGCCCCGTACAAGATAATTATTCGCCAGCACTTTAAAATAGAATACTTTGAATGAAATGCCACCCAAAAAGCCACCTGTGCCAAGTAAGAAAGCGGAGCAGAAGAAAAAGGAGAAAGTTATAGAGGTATGTGCCGCATATACCAATTCTAGCACCCTAACCACATGATTCTAAATATTTCCAGATTTTCAATCTGCTCGATATGTAAAATAGTTTAAATCATTATATATCTTTTCGTATATACAAGATTTCTTACAAAGTACCATTCGCCATTATTTTTGCAGGACAAAACATTTGGTATAAAGAATAAAAAAGGTGCCAAGCAGCAGAAATTTATACAGCAGGTTGAAAAGCAAGTTAAATCCGGTGGACTTAATCCACGAAAAATCGAGGATCCAACCGTAAAGAAACTCGAAAAGGAAAAGAAATTAAAAGAGCAAAAGGAATTAGCACTTATATTCAAACCAGTGCAGACTCAGAAGATAGAGAAAGGTATTTACATATGTCATAGAGCAAATGTAGTTTCAAAAAATACCAGCAACAGATTGTTTGAAAGAGTTGATGTATTTATGCAAATGTAATTAATCTTCATTTCACATTATAGGTACCGATCCTAAGTCAGTAGTATGTGCATTCTTTAAACAAGGACAATGTACAAAAGGCGACAAGTGCAAATTTTCTCACGACCTAAGTATAGAGAGAAAGGCTGAGAAACGTTCCCTCTACTGTGATATGAGAGATGATGACGATAAAGAAGAAGATACAATGGATAAATGGGATGAAGACAAATTAAAAGAAGTTGTAGAAAAGAAGCATGGTGCAAGTGGTAATCGTCCGACTACTGATATTGTAAGCCCATAGTTTTTTACGACTATAAATAAGTTAGACCAAAATAGTATAACAAAATTAATTGTTCCACATCTAGATTTGCAGACACTTCTTGGAAGCTGTGGAGAGATCCAAGTATGGTTGGTTTTGGGAATGTCCATCCGGACAAAAATGTATTTACAGACATGCTTTGCCACCTGGTTTTGTACTCAAAAAAGATAAGAAGAAGGAAGACAAAAAAGATGAGATTTCATTGGAGGATCTTATTGAGAGAGAAAGGGCTAATCTAGGCGCTAATCAAGTAATTTTCCCTTTCAAAGAGGATACTTGTTTAATCAAAGATTACTTGCAGGAGATGTAGTAAAAAATATTATTTCTACAGACGAAAATCACACTGGAAACATTCTTAGCATGGAAGAAGAGGAAACTAAAGGAGAAGAAGGAACAAGCTGTTAAAGATGAAGAGAAAAAACGGAGTGATTATAAGGCTGGAAGACAAGTTGGCATTTCTGGAAGAGAAATGTTCTACTTCAATCCAGAGCTTGCAACTGGAGATGGTCAGTATTTGTATGATTATCTTATGTATTTAACACAAAGAAGCCTAAACACTACTTTGCATATTCCCTACAGGTACGGATGATGAAGGAGATGAAGTTATATCCAGCTATGTACGTGATGATGACGAAGAAGAGGAGGATAGATTTGAATATCGAGAACTTGACATGGATAGGCTTGCTTTTGAAGCTAGTGAAATTGACACTGCTGGTATAACGGTAGCAGCTGTGGATCGCTTAGTAAACAATACAGTTGAAAATAACGAAGAACCTAGTGGTAAGAATAAAATATTAGTATAGTTTCAATAACATTATCCAAATAGTCATAACCCACTCTAAATGTATTTTCTGAATAGTTACCATAGGAGAAGGTGCAGCAGCCCTAGCCATTAATGAAAATCTATTTGTGGAGGAAGACTTGGAAGGTCTAGAAGAAGAACTTGGGGACCTGGAATTAGAGGAGTGATCCAGATGTCCCCTTCAATTATCTCCTCTCAAGAATGTCTCTATTTACATGTCTCCTGATAATACCATGTATTTACAATATATTTACTGACTCAAAGCGTGACACAGTATCGATGCATATTCTTGTGTATATTTCAATTTTTTTGTCAATAATATACTGGTATACATTGCAAGCAATGAGCTGGTCTCGTGCAAAATTCCAAATTCGCAATCGTTGTACCTAGAGATGTATTGGCAAGAACTTAGTTTTAATTATTAAACATAATCTTCTTTTTTTATCGTGTTACTTATGTATACAATTTTGTCTACGGGCATGCTAACAACTTATAGGAAACGATAAGTACAACATTTAATGTTACAAGGTGTATTGCAGTTTTCATCAGTATGACTGTTCTTCGTTGCACAAAGTGTTGACATAACTGGCAAGTTTTTGTAATGCAGATAAACGATTTTTTATACATTCAGAGTGCAACCTACTAATTTCAAATAACTTAAAAATAATAAAGGGTGACATAGACTATAAAACACTTTAATCAACAACAACCTGGCCATCAATTATTTTTTGCGCAGCATGACATATCCTTTGCACACATTCGAATTGCAACAAATAAATTAACAGTCCCTGTACAGTGCTGCATGTATCTTATCGTTTTCCTTGGCTAATAGATGTATTCAACGAGCAATTGACCTTCAAAATCACCTATTTATAAACAGCAGTGCAACATTCATGCAGCGAAATACATAGCACCATAAATGTTTTCGGATTCAATTAACCCGGCCAAGATGTTACTCTGTGCCTAATCTGCATGATAAGTAGGTAGATAAGATAGGTTTTAGGAAATATTTAAGATCAGCGTAAATGTCATTATTTCCTGTAAACGCTGCACGCTACGCTAGCGGGGAATTATAATGATTAGATAATAGAAATAAGAGTCAATGTCAGATTCGGAAAAGTAGTCGAAAAAACTGTGCTTGAAATCATTAATTTGTGACGTAATTTCGTTCTAATAGTTATTATACTGTGCTAATAGGTAACGTAACATGCTTGAAACTCCCGTTATATAAAAGGCGCACTTGAGTCTAGCCCTCCATAGTTTTCATTGTACATTTATTTACAGTAACCTGGACTTTTGTACCTTTGTTAGGTATTCAAATCACTGGCAGTATATTTACTACATCAATTATAGTCCCAGATTAGTTAAAAAATTGTATTTGAAGATGGCAGACAACAAAGTAAAAAGTGTCACCCACTGTATTTTTGATATGGATGGATTGCTGCTTGGTATGTAATGCAAGTCTTATGATGAGAAAGAATTGGATTTGGAATATGACAGTGTGCAACTCATTTAACTAGATACGGAAACATTGTACACCGATGTCTATAATCGAGTTACACAAAAGTATGGAAAAACATACACTTGGGAACATAAAGCGAAAATAATGGGGTTTAAGACAATAGAAGCTGCTCAACTTCTTGTAGACATCATGGAATTACCAATTACTGCTAAAGAATTTGAGGAACAACTTACACCCATGTATAAAGATGTTTTCTCAGGATGCAATATTATGCCAGGTAATATGAAATGATCTTTACATATATTTGTTGAAAATGAATAAAGCTATCTATATTGTAATTAACGAAAAACTACCCATACATGTACTTTTGTAGGTGCAGAAAGACTACTTTCACATCTAAAAAGCAATAATATTCCCATTGCACTCGCTACAAGTTCATCTTTTGACAGTGCTACTATAAAGATGCAAAACTGGCAACATGTATTTAAGCTGTTTGATCACCAGGTTTTTGGTGGATCTGATCCTGAAGTAAAAAAGGGAAAGCCATGCCCAGACATATTTTTAGTTGCTGCAAAACGATTTCCCAATCCACCAGATCCTTCAAAGGTAAGTTCCACAATGCCATTTTTAAGTAAAAGTAAGTGAGAATTATGACACCAAAAGGTATGTTTATTGCAGTGCCTTGTTTTTGAGGACTCTCCAAATGGAGTTGAAGCAGGACTTGCTGCTGGAATGCAGGTAGTTATGGTACCTGATCCATTGCTCCCAAAGAATCTTACTACAAGAGCAACAATAGTATTGGAAAGCTTAGAGAACTTCAAGCCAGAACTATTTGGATTACCAGCATTCCCTACAAAGTAGTGAAACTCATCATCGTGTATTATATGCTATAAAAACAAACAACTAGTGGAATGGTGGCTTTGGGATTTGCTTAGCATACTTGAAGAGATGGAGATCACATTTGAATTGCAACATGTATAATACAAAATGAACTGTAACATATCCTGATCCTTTACTACGTCTTAAGTAATTCTTTTTGTGTACTGATACGCTCATAAGAAAGTCCCTTAATGAGTGGCAATGCAGCTTTACTTACATAACTATTTTATTTTTCTACAAAGTGATTTACAATACATTTACAATAGGTCAACAAACTTTCATGGCTTAGAATCTGCAAGTTGTTTAATCTTGCCAAGTACATCTTCCGGATTTAAATTCTGAAGTGATACACTCTTTTCTACACCAAATTCTGAAACACGATAGGGTTGTTTAATTCAATCTTCAAACATACTCATACCGGAACAATCGTTACGAAGAACGACGATCCGCGAAAAATGTTGAGAATAGTAACAATTCAGTAAAGAAGGACACTATACTGATCGTTAAATATTCTTATGGGTGAATAAGATTTACTTACCATACCGAGCATATAGCTTGGGTTCTACTGAAGAACATTCTCTGATTAGCATTGGTAAACTTGGATTATTCCTTTTAAAAGGAACATACTGCTGCTCTATAAAGTCTCTGAACAACAAACAGATGCAAGAGGTTACTTTCCGACTGCTAATACGACATCCAAAAGTATACTTATCATGATATCGTATTTTTAGCCGAATTAGCGTCTGTAGTATTCTTACCGTACACCTTGACTAGATTTCGATGTCTGACATAAAAGAATTCGTAATTCTTTTATGTGTGATCCAATCTTGAGAGCAGCCATTTTTGAATAGCGCTGAGTAGAAGCAGGGTTGTATGTGGTTGTATGTGCTCACTCACGCCCACACGCATGACAGATTTATACTTACCCAACAGACATACAAAAGCTCATATGTAATCAAATATTATATAATCATTTTTACTGATAGCATTATGGATTTCATTGGAATGTAGGGAAAAGTTACTGCAAAAAATGTGCCAGAAAATCATATAAAATATTTTTATTCTACTATTTCAATCTCTTACGGTATCTGAGAATTGTTGTGTCCTATAACGTAGATTATGATATCCTTACATTATCAAATGGAAATTGTGCATTTCATTTCTCTACAAATTGAAGTATGTGCATTGAAATTCGTTCAAGTTTTACAGCCTCAATGAAAGTAGTACTCTATGTCAATTTAATTTTGCTTGTAATTTGTACATTCTAATCAATTATGATTATGTGAATCACATATCAGAACTCTTCTTTAATGTTATTGCCCACTTCGTAAATTACTACTGCTTTTGTCAATACCGGGCAGAAAGGGTGAATGCAATAGTTCAAAGTAAAAAACTAAAAATAATTTTTCATTATTCTTGAGTTTAAAAAATATAATTTAAAAATCTTTGACACAGTATATACATTCACAATGATAAATTACATTTTCAATATGATCCGCTGGATGATACAGAAACAATTTTAACTTTACATATGCAGTGTGACTCAAGAGAGCATAACATTTTTTTCAATACAAAATATCTCATTCACCAGAGAATAAACAACACACTCAGTGAAGCTTAGGTACCTATTATTTCTTTCGTTCATAATATTTGTCTTCTTTTGCATTATACATTCTTTACTTCCATTATTCATTCGAGCATTAATATCTTTAACTATATCTAAGTATGATAAAATAGAAAATAGGTAAAATAGGGTACTTTGTATATATACAATTCATAGACTGTTGATTATAATTTTATAATCAGCAAATCCATTGAGCTATCTGTACAGGATGCTGTTGCGATACAACTTTAGAAATGGACTTCTCACTTCATGAATTTTAATTGCTTACATCTCTTTATCATGTTAAATACTTACTATCTATCTTTTACATGACAGAGTGTAACGTATATTTCATTCAATGAGCACTGGCCCACTTGAATTTCCATGACACATCCTATATACATCACCCGTAGAGCTAAGAACTGTTCGCTTTCAAAGTTTGTGTTCATTCTGTATTCACAATACATTTGTATTTAACTTAACCTGGTGCAATAATTTATCCAAATTGTCAAACATCAATTTGAATATCACTATCCTCTGCTTCACTTTCAGTACTGACCATAGCATCCTCTCCTACTAATAGTGCTGCAGGCAAATTTTGCGGAACATTATCAATGTCTAACCCTGGTGTTGAATAGACATTTAGCACTTGTATTGTTGTAGGAGAGGTTGAAAGACACTGTGGCACAGACCCCAGTGGATCTGAACTTAAAGCATCACAATCTAAAGGTGTAGATAATTGCAATTGTAAATTGTGCAGTTCAGGTATATGTGGACGTATCTAAAAAGTAAAATTTCATCTTTCTATAGTTAATTGTGTTAGGTATATCTGCATGAAATCCTCAGCACAATTATAGTTTTACTGCACTGATATACATTATCCTAAGAATCACCTTTAGTCCATCAGCTGTATGAGGATTTCTACAGCCTCTACATCGGCATTCGATGCAAGGTTTACTTTCCACGTAACAGGGACATCGTTGGCCACAACAAGTTAGTTTTCCAGGTACAGCCGTCGCATTGCCACATCTACAGCCTTTTCTTTTGCTCCTAGCAGAACTTGATCTTGGTTTTTTAAAACTCGCAGATGTTTGCTTACAATAAAAAGTACAAATAGTTTTATTTGATTATCAATCATAGTAAAATGATATAATGGGCAGCAGATTAATGCAGATGGAACATTGACTGCAAGTATTAAACATTCACTGAGTTTAATTAAACTTATAAAGGAAAATTAACCAGGACAGTAACCATCTGCATTAGTCTCAGTATGGGACCAAGTGGAATATAAATTTTTAGATATTGAATTTTTGTTAGTACTAATCAACAGGAAAGCACAGCACACATTATGACACAGAATTGTTAATTCAATTATGGATCAGAAAACATTCTTATACCTTAAATGTATTATTAATAAGGATGTGTGTGATTTAGTATAGAACTTAATTGAAACACCACAGTGCATGAAACATTTTCTACAAGGCATAAAAATAAATGGGTAACTATTGAAATTACTTTGCTGCCCTTTGAAGATTTTTTCTCAGAAGGGGTCCCATATTTAAGGTGGGAAGATGGAATGCATTTTACCCCTCCTCCAGAGCTGTGTTGACTTCCATCCAAATCCTGCTGTTGAACTTCCGTCTCTTCAGTAGTAGCAGCAGCTTTTCTTTTTATCGTTATTTTATTGCCAGAGCCAGCATACATTACAGAATAAATAGAAGAGCCATTCGACACTGTACGAATTGTTGGAGATTCTGAAAATTGAAGGCATTAAGATCTATGACTTTAAAGCAAGTTTAATACTTTCTATCAGCATTTTCCATTCTAAAGAGATTAACGTAGTATCACCAAGAATTACCAGGTATACTCTGTTGTATCGTTTCTGAATTTTGCATAGAATTTCCCTGAGTTTGCGTTGAGGTAGTACTTGTGTAAACGCAAGGCAGAATACTGTATGCTGATTTTGATAAACCGGCGGTGCTTTTGAATTCATCTTTGAATCCTGCACCTTCTTGAATGAGTTCCATAAGACTGGTAGCACCAATTGATGATGCTCCATTGTTACTCGAATTGGAAGACACAGACAGTATTAAACTTCGGTAAATGTTCGTGCTCGTCAAATATTCACATAGTTTTTTGTAACACTGCAACAGTATTCGTAGTTGAACGTTCTCCACATATTTCTCGTAATCTTTGCACCAACCGCACGAAGGTTTAAGTTTCTTGCGACCACCTCTGCACCCACGACACACATGATGTTGACAATTAGTCTCGGTCGGCGTATGCGGTTCAATTAATAAGTTCGAACACACAGTGCAACTAAGACTTTGCCGCAAGTACGGAACTAGCCTGTACAAGTCTGTCCAGGAATTTGGATCCTCGGCGTCTGCTTGCAAAACTAGTCGGCATGTTGACACATAAAGACTTGTAGCATTCATTTTCCACGTACGCCCTCGTAATTAATACATTTAATTACACCACCCAGTTAATTTACCATTCGCCGTGCAGCATAATCACTTTGGCATACAAACAAAACACCGGCCATGTTTAATTCTTTCTGTGTATATCAGCACACTGATCGCATTGGATCGCATTGGATCGCATTGCTCGGTGTGTGCGCTAGTGCGCGCTAGTGGCTTCTTCCTGCAGCTACATCAGTCAACAATCCTCTAAAGTCTATCTATGTGGGTAAATAATATATAATGTCCCCAGCCCCACACAATATATAAGTTAACAACAGACGGGGTGTCAAGACAAGTATTTCTTCGGCAAGGAAATATATCAAGACCATGTGCATCGCCAATATTAACATCCAAACGAATTTTCCCCTCCTCGAGTTAAAATGATAGGATGACCACAGTTGACTGACGGAAGGAAGTACTCTAGTAATTCGACGTACGCATTTTGAGTTTCTGCTAGCCTACGAAAAACTCGGTAGATTTCCTACTCGACGAGCTTATGCAGTGCATCGAAGCTCGACCGGGTCTCGCGACAGTCACAAGTCAAACTACGAGTTTAGGAAATACTAAATGAATACGCACAATTCGCAGAAAATTCGTTTTACTTGCAATAACGTTCCAGGTTACATTGCAGGTTATGGAGATGGCGGATAAGGCTATGATGAAAGTAAGTGCAGGGCATTAAATTTATGTTTTCGCAAGTCGCCGGCAAGTATAATTTTACTATGTCATCCACTTTGTCAATGTTTAGCAAATTGCCGAGCAGAAGCTCAAGGCATTTTCAATTGGCACAATGGGTAAAAGACCATTAAGTAAGAAGGAACTAGAGGAACAACGCAAGAAAGAGCAAGAGCAAGCTGCTGCACAGGTAAAGAGCCCTCGTGAATTATCAACTATATCGTTAATTTCATACCACTTTTCTGTATTGTGCATAGGCATTTGAAGAATTTGTAGCTACTTTTCAAGAAACACCAAGTAAAACTACAGGTAAAGTCTGGATAAAAGCAGGAACATACGATGCTGGCAAAAGACGTAAGTAGTGAAGAATTTTACACTAGTATAGAAGATAGCAGTTTATTAGTTTGATGAAAATGCTGCAGATTAGGACAATCCACATTATTATATGCATTTTAGAGGAAGACACAAGGGACAAGGGGAAGCTCTATAAACCTCAGTCAAAATTATCTGAGCTTGTTGATAGCAGATCATCAGCAGAACAAGCTCAGGAATATGCCAAATTACTTGGATCTAATGAAAGGAAATTGGACAGACTTGGGAAGAAGAAAAAAGAGGGGGAGAAGAAAAAGAGCAATCTTGAGTTATTCAAGGAAGAACTGAAAATGATACAGGAAGAGCGCGAAGAGAGACATAAGTATAAGGGTGCTGTAAAAACAGTAATTTCTACACAATCGGAGGATCCAATGTTAGCAGCTTTAAAATGTGTTGAAGGTACCCTCACATCTAATACTTCTCTTCGCACTATGGATAGTTAAAGATGAATATTTATTTAAGTTGGATATGCACTATTTTATTCTTAATAATAGGAACCCCCAACCATCCTGATCCACGAAAAACAAACCTCCGTAATTTCATTGATGATCCTCGGCTCCTAGCCCTAATTTATGAGGGTAATTCATACTTGCCCAACCAACAATCTATAATCCCTCTTTTCACATATAACACAGTACAATCACTTTTCCCATACTCATCCCATTATTAAATTTTACAGATGGATCATTCGATAATGGAGACCCTAATACAACGAATTTATACTTGGGTAACTTAAATCCAAAGGTAACAAGGACAGTTTAATATTTCATATGATCTATTTACTCATACAACAGCATAACAAATAATATATTTGACTTGACCTTACAATCAGATAACTGAACAACAGTTAATGGAAATATTTGGAAAATATGGTCCACTAGCAAGTATTAAAATCATGTGGCCTCGTAGTGATGAAGAAAAAGCCCGACAAAGAAACTGTGGTTTTGTTGCATTCATGAGCCGGAAAGATGGAGAACGTGCATTGAAAAATCTTAATGGTAATTTCAGTTTTGGACTGCTGTATTATTACGGTTTTAAACGCATTTTGTTTTTGAATAGGTCGTGACATAATGCAGTACGAGATGAAACTCGGATGGGGAAAAAGTGTTCCAATTCCACCTTATCCCATTTATATTCCACCAGCACTAATGGAGATTACACAGCCGCCACCCCCTTCAGGTCTTCCATTTAATGCTCAGCCGCATCGCCGAGATAGACACAAGGTACATGAAATAAGTCCATTGAAGAGCGCGATTAATAAAAGGCTCAAATCACATTTTAACAGATTTCGTTCCTTATTACTCGACAATTCCCTACTTGATAACTTAGATATACCTATGTTAAACCCAAACTATACTGGTAGAAAGTGGATTGGAACCGCATTCTAACGGTAATATCGGTAAAACCCGTCCTTTTTCTTTTGTTTTAACCAACCATTCCATCTTTAATGAGATTTATGTTCATTATTTACGCACGATTTGTATTACATAAGGTATACTAGACGCTACTATTGCGAACATCATTTCTATAAAACCGGATATTATAACTGATAGTAAAACATTTTATAATATTTATATGTATGCAAAGTTAATCCATGGAACTTTGACAATTAGTATCACTATTTTACCATTCTATAATCTTACATTGGAATCATATAACCATTTCTGAAACATAATCTCAGATACCACGTATCCGCAACCTCCAGACTGCAGATCCCCAGGAAAAGGAAAACATAGAAAAGGTAACAGAAATCTTTATCACTAAACTAAAACGTTTTTCTTTCAGCATAGAAAGTTTCATTGTGATGCAAAAACAATATGTAAGAAGACAATTAATCATAATCAAAGTACTTTTCCTATATAAAATATACATACAGGATTACCTAAGCCAAGCTTCATTTTTCACGACTTTCAATGTCGATCTCTTTACATATTTTTGCTGTGAAAATTTCACATTAAAAGGACTCTGCAATTTGCCTTATTCATACTGTACCTATATCGCAATCTCGAATATATTGTGCTAATGTAATTGACTCGTGACTCTCCTATAAAAAAAATCTAAGCAGTTACACTGTGTATAAACTAACTACAAACAGAATGACGCGAGTTGAACCTATATTGCTTGCAAATAATAGGACAAGAGACGAATATTAAAAATGGATATTTGTAAATATTTCGTATTCCGTGGATAAGTTGGTAAGTTTGACACGAAGATGAGAGATTCCAAGTATAAAGTTACTCACAACAATTTTCTAACAAAACGACCGATATAAAATAAAATTTGACCAATGGAATATTCCACGAATGGTGCTTTACATAAACTTTAATTTACGTTTACGACTTGTGTTGTGTTAATTTGTTGGCGACCATTCTCGGGGTGCATTTTGGCATATGGACTGGAACATCCTATCGACTATGACTGTTACACTGTGATGCGGACTCTCACAGACTTTGCAGAATGCTGTTGTCAAAGTGGTTATTCCAACAGAAAGGTATCCCTTAATTTTAGTTATAATTTTCGATATATGTAAGTATAGCAACAGAGGAATGCTCGTCCTATCACCATACTATGAGTAAAACATTAAGTGTGCAGTCTGATCACGGGGATCGTATATGAAACCTAATCGTGCGTTATAGGAACTTAGTCATGTTAATACATAGAATGGTGGAGTTTGTAATACGAGAAGGGCCAATGTTTGAGGCAATGATAATGAACAGGGAAATAAATAATCCGATGTTCAGGTTTGTAGAACAATCCTAAATCATGCTCTAACTGCAATTATTGTCAATCTTGTTTGTCATCTAATAATCTAATGAACTTTGATTAGGTTTTTATTTGAAAACTATTCACCTGCTCATACCTACTATCGTTGGAAGCTGTATTCAATATTACAAGGAGACGGCCAAAAAGAATGGCATACGGAAGACTTTCGGATGTTCAAAGGTGGTAGTGTTTGGCGACCACCACCTATCAATCCTTGGACACAGGGAATGCCTGATGAATTAATAGAATTGGAAGAGAGGCAGGAACCTCGAAGGGGTAGTCTCTCGAACAGGTATTGTTTCCATTCATTTGTAATAGTAAGTATGCAAAGAAAAACGTTAGCTTTTATTTAATAATTGTACATGAACAGTCAGCGGGATCGTTTGGAAGACTTATTACGGAACATATCGCCTGAGCGTATAAAAGTTGCAGAAGCTATGGTATTTTGTATTGAACATGCAGAAGCGGCAGAAGAAATTTGCGACTGTATTTCGGAATCGCTTTCAATATTACAAACGCCCGTAAATAAGAAAATTGCAAGATTATATCTCATTTCTGATATATTACACAATTGTGGTGTCAAAGTTACCAACGCCACAATCTACCGAAAAGCGTAAGTAATTATACTAGTTCATTATTGTGTAAAGGCTGCAATTGTTTTTTAATCGATGTGATTCAAATCCAAAATACAGGTTTGAGACCCGGCTTTTCGACATATTCAGTGAAGTTCATCAAGCATATAAGCAATTTGACAGCAGATTAAAGGCGGAAGGATTTAAGTTTCGCGTGATGAGAATGTTTAGGGCATGGGAAGACTGGGCGGTCTATCCGCGGGATTTTCTTGTCAAATTGCAAAATACATTCCTTGGACTTGTTTTGGTAATTAAAAAATAGATATTAGCTGTAAGACTGTATCGTTCAATGAGGTCTTCTTCACGAATGGTTTTGTTCAAGATGGATGAGCCGGAACCAGAAAACAATGAAGACATCGACGGAGCACCTTTATCTGACGTAGATGGAGAGGGTGTTGAAGATTTGGACGGTGTGCCTCTTGACGGTGCGGCACTTCTGAAAGGTGCTATGAAACACGGCCTCGCGTCACAAACACCGTCCAACTATGACGACATTGATGGTGTCCCTAGTAAGTATAATCCGTTTTTCAAGTAAATAGTCATCTGTTCCATTATCAACAAGTCGAATAATTAAATCAAAAAGGCGGTATAATTGTAATGATGTGTAATATAACAGTGGATGACGATATTGATGGTATTCCAATGGATGAGGATGACACATCTATTTTACGAAGTAAAGAAGAGGAGAAGAAGCCAGCTATACCAGCAGGATTTGTTCCATCACGATGGGAAACTGTTGATCCAGATCAGGTTTAAAAAGCTGACATATTTATATTCAAGATTATTAATAGATTTGGTATTGCTAAATAAAAGTGTATTTAACAGGTTGAAGCACAAGCAATGACTACTAGTAAATGGGAAGAACTAGGCCAAAACGAGGATTCAAATTCTCAAGATACTAGTATGGATTCAAGGTAGGACGTTTATTTATTTTAACCTTTTGTGTGCAGAGTATAAGAAACTGAAAGTACGTGATACTGGGACCTGCTTGAAAAACAATTTACTAGAGTAATATTCCGCAGTGATTTGTCTTTCTGCAGTGGTAGGGATTACAATGAAGAAAGACGAAACAGGTTACGAGAAATAGAGGTTAAAACAATGCAATACCAGGATGAATTAGAAAGTGGAAGGAGAACTTTAAAATCTGGTATGACGATTCAGGGACAAGTAGAGCATTATAGGAAAAAACTTATCAGAAAGGTACCACCGTATGTTTATGATAACGCCTGATGAATGCTAGTATGCCACAGTAAATGAGCCGTAGTATAAAATGTTGCTATTGTAATCCAGAGCGAGAGGGAAATGAAAGATATGAAGAGTGAAGAACGCGATGACGAGAGGCGGAGAGAAAAAAAGCGAAGTACATCACCTGAATCTCCAAGTCATTATAGGGAGAGGAGGCGAACGCCAAGTCCAACTAAAAGTAACAGATATAGGTATATATTTAAGTTTCTACTAAATGACATAGTTCGTTGTATACGACAAAATGTGTGTATTGCATCTACGGCACATTTTCAGATCACGTAGTCGGTCTCCTCGTGGTAAGCGTAGGTCGCGTTCACCGTACAAGAAACGAGTGCCAGTAACGCCATCGCCGCCACGAATACGTCGTACACCATCGCCGTCTTTCTCATCATCCAGAGCATCTCGTAGGTCACCAGTTAGCGAACGAAGCGATAGAAAGAGAAGAGCAAGATCACCGTCCCTATCACCACCACCACCTCCACGTACAACTTCGAAACATAGAGCCAGTAGTCCGCCGTCACCATCGCCACGAAAACACAGACACAAACATAAATATTAAGCGAATCATTAATGCCCTAATCCCATTCAAAGCGTCATTACTAGCATGCATTGGAAATCCTCTTCCGGAATACCATCAGTGAGAGACAGCGTCTTCATTACTGCATCTGTATACATGAAACTAGAGAGCTGAGAAATATGCAGATTCAGTTGTATGACACGCTTGTTTCATATTCAGACTGTTCTTATCTGTAGTGTACCCTAGAGAGATTTACTTTTTATATGACGATTTCTATTGATACTTGGTTCCAGATTTCTTTAATGTTGCTTCTGGCAAAATAACTTTTAAGAATTACATTCTTTTTTATTTTGTATGAGTATTGGCTGCAATGGAAAGTTTTCTGAATCCGAAATAGTCGTCGTGCTACGAGCCGTTCAAAGGATGTGTATCGTGAGAGTGGGCAAACTGCTCTTAAATAAGGAATTCACATTGTATTTCAAATTACATTACAGCATTCTGTTTATTGTATGGATCATCAACGTGTATCGAAAGCAAAAAGGCATGCTTAACTTAAAGGTCTTTAAAATAAATCATTTCATACACATGAAAGTATTATTTTTACTTTGTCCCGTTCTCTTATTAATAGGAGTATTTCTTGTAGTACGCGTCCTCATTCCGCATTTACACATACGTACTTATCTTCCAGCCAATGAATTTAAACTGATTCATTTCTATGTAGCTTGGACTGCGCTAATCTTTGCGATGGGTGTACTTTACTGAGAAATAAATCTAGTCAAGTAATAGTATTTTTTCCATTCACGGGATATCACAAAACTGTTTACAGGTACTCTCAGCGACTGGAACTTCAAAAACCGATGCGTATCATAGATACGGCTACTATATATTCATGTGTCACCCACCTCACATTTTTTAAAACACGTTGGGTCTGCCCCAAAGATATATTGAGCAAATCGTGCTGATGTACAGAGCATGGTATATAAAGTATAGACAACAAATGTTCCTTTGTTCACAAAAGTATTTACAAAGAAATATATTTTATATACACGAGTCTTTTAATTTTGCACAAATCAATACTGCGGTTCCACCACATTTGATAATTGAAGAATCCGACAAGTATGAGTGGACGTAAAGGAGGAAAAAATGGTATATTCGGTTTCCTACACAAAGAATACATTATTATTTTCTACAGTTATTTATCATGACCTATCACACATAAATGAAACGCATAACACATGGATAATTTGACCCACCTGATCCATGTCTACTTATTTGCACCGCCTATAACCGATGCATTAACGTCACGGGCCTTTGCACCACTCTCTGCTTGTTGTGTAGGCTTCTGGGAAGGTTTACCACTATCGCAAGGTTTGCGCATTTTGATACCTAATAGAACAATCGCATATTTTATTTACAAGAGAAAAATCGTAAAATATAATTGCTGTATAGTTGTGTCTTGTGAAGAATATCAAATTTAATATATATACCTTTGATGGAATGGGTATGAAAGGGCGAATTATTGGCATTGATAATCTATGAAAACATCTACATAAGTTCTCCGCAGAATAGTATTAGAATTAAGAATTCTCTATGATTTTGTCTACCCTTTTTTGTGCTTTCTAGCAACTATAATTGTATGCTACAGTTATTAATTCATTGACTCATACTAAATTATTTGTATATATGTATATGTATACTGTCAGATCCTCCATGCTCATATTATTGCTATATTTTTTTAATTTATACGTGTATATATTGTTATAAAACGATAAATGTATAAGAAAACTCCTATTATGCACACATTGAGTGCTGAAACACTAGAATAATAAAGCATGCTTACTTCTTACGAATCAGTTTAGAAGCGCTAACATTGCGATTAGCACCAAAGGTAGAGGGAATACATAAATGAAGATGCAATATGTTTCTGACAACGTACGTTAATGCAGCAGTGATTGCTTTCCGATAATTTATGTACATGCCTCTGAGATGAGTATCCATACATAATTCAGTAAATTATTATTTACGTTTCCATCCTGCAATGTCCTCATCATCTAGTTCTTCTTCTTCTTCTTCCTCGACATACTCATCTTCTTCTACTTCCTCCTCGCTATCTTGCGGTGTGGGTAATTTTCCGTATTTTGCCTCGAGCTTTGCGATCAGTTCAGTGTCGTCAATATTCTCAATCTCTTCCTCTTCCTCCTGCTCATCGACTTCTTCTGCTTCTTCGTCTTCGTCGACTTCCTCCTCTTCTTCCTCGGCTGTTTCAGAATAGTCCTCCTCATATTCATACTCTTCCACTCCGGGAACTCGTTCTCCGTCAGATGTTTCAATTTCTTCCTCGCCATCCTCTTCTTCTTCCGATGACACAACTTTTTGTTGGTGAGTTTCAGATTTCAAAGTTCCTGCAGTCGAACCTAAAGCAAAGTGCGCAATGTATGGCAACACCACGCTGTGCACAAATAGTTATATCAATATAAGTGTGCTTACCTTTCGTTGGTGACACGTGTTTGAGTCTGTCAAGTTCGACCCCAGAACCTGGTTTTGTAGCAGTCGCATTTTTTGAAGGATTGTCAATTCCTAAGTGGCTATATTGTGTTCTCAGTTCTTCATAATTTTTAGCTTGTTTTTTTATGAGTCCTTTTTCTTCGATTGTTGACGCATTCTTGATTACATCCTTGATATCGTGGGGTGGAAGAATTGTATTTCTTCTTGAAAAATCAGGAGTTCCATCAAGATCAGATAGTTCGACTTCAGCTAGAAATACAATATTCGTTAAATCGACAAAATATGACAAATACAAATGCTGTATTAGAGAAATGATATTCACACAATACTGTATAATAATGTAATAATAATTATGAACGATGATGTTTACTTACCTCCGCGCAGTTGCATGTTTCAATCATTTGTTTATAAAACTTTAACTTTGTACATATACACATTTAACAGTGATCTTAAGATTATCGTTAAGAAAACACATAAAAGAAGTAATTCTTAGTGTTTTTAGTAACATAACAATGAAGAGCAAGAGAAATCGCATTCTTCAGTTATTCATATAGTTAACAGTAAATTTTTCCGACTCAAAAATAGCAGTATGTATAATAAGACTTACCGTTATTCCATCGCCTAACGAGAACAAAATGCGCAGCAACAACAAGTGCAACACCAACTCCAAACTTCACTGCGACTGGAACCACCATTATGTTAATTTATATGACAACAAACCTTCAACGCGTAATTAAGAATGCCGTTGGTACTTGGACGAGACAAGAATTACTTACACATTTTTATATTTTCTTTCATTGAAAAGAATCATATCGAATAAGAGCATGGAGGATCGTTGACGAATATTATGTTTATCGGTGTTATTAAAAAGTTTATAATGAAACTATTGTCTGTATACTTACCACTTGCGGATTCTTCTTCAACTTCTTCTTCTACTTCGGGTTCAATTTGTGGTTCTGGTATCTCTTCAGGTTCGACACTCTCTACCTAGCAGAAAAAGATTGTCTTGCAAATCGTTCAATCAGCCCTCAGGCGTATTTAGAAAGGTAAAATTCGTCAACCTCCTCCAAAGGCTCGAAACCGTCATCGTCGATTTCATTGACACCAGGAATTCCCATGAAAATTTCCGACGCCTCATCGTCCTTTAGCTCGGTCGACGCATCTTCTACATCTTCTTCCATATCATCGAATGAATTATCATCGTCGTCCTCCTGTCCATTTTCACCGCTGTCAACATTTAATTCTTCTAAAACGCCAGCATCCTCTTCGTCCTGTTCATCTTTATCCTCTTCTTCATCTTTTCCAACGTCGTCGTTTTCCTCATACTCTTCATCGTCTTGCTCGATACCTTCATCTATGTCTTCGTCATTTGCTTCGGCATCGGCGTGCTCCTCCTCCTCTTCTTGAGATTGTTCGTCCATACCTTCGGCTTCATTATCATCTTCGGATATGCCTTCATCTTCATCTTCCCCTTCTTCTTCTTCTTCTTCCTCTTCATCATACTTTGCCTCATTGTGCTCTTCCTCCTCTTCCTCTTCTTCCTCTTCTTCCTCATGCGAGGCTTCCTCTTCATGATCTTCATCCTCGTCCTCTATCTCTTCTTCGTCGTGTTCGTGCTCTTCCTCACTAACTTCTCCATGGTCTTCCTCATTATGTGGTTCTTCACCATCGTGTGATGGTTGTGTGTCATCAACCCATCCATCAAAAACATATGCCCACCTCGATGAAGAAATCGGTGTATCAACTACGAATCAAAGAAACGAGCAAATTAGAACGGGGAATATGTTGTGCGGAATAGCCAGATTGCACTTACCGTCTGTAGTACCTCTATGCTCAAAGATTATGATTCCAATCAAACTAACGAGTGCAGCTAACAAAATGAAGAATATTATTCTCGCACACCAATGACCCCCTGTATGGCTTTCTTTATAAATATGTATATTAATGTTATCGGAGGGACTTTCCGGGGCATATACTAAAGGCGGTGGCGGTGTCCCCGAGTCCTCTTCGTCTGCAAATGAGAGGAATTAACAGAATCCATACTTAAATTGCGTGTCTGGTAATCTTTCTACTTGACGGAAAGCAGTAGGGAAAAAACAAGACAACTGCCTCATACCAGCGCTGACGCTAGATATCCTCCGAACAGTGTATTCCCCGTCAGCTGTAAATACAGAATCTCATTGAATTGTTGCACGACACTCAGATATCTGAGCCGTAGCATTGATGGCAAGAATTTAATAACAAACAATCGTGTGTCTTTATTTTATACGTCCATTACATAAGGTTCAATGTATCTCGTAGTGTATACCCATGCACGATCTTTAAACAAAACCACAGGATTTAATTGAATTTATGGAAATAGTTGCATTTGTTGTTATTGCGTGCAAGATACATGTCTCAGGCGTATGCCGATATAAAGCCATCCTGTTAAAATTATATCAGGGACTATCTGAAAATTAGTAAGAAATGCTTTTAGTTCGGATAATACTAGACGGGATAATCTATTTTTGAAAGGCAAAAGCGAAGCTGCCCGAGCTTCTAAATCTCTCATTTTCCAACTCGAGTGAGATTGCCAAACTTACTCAAGATAGGCGAAATCTTTAGATTCCGTATAGAATCTAATTTCAACATACACTGACGTATGTATAAGGATAAATAATTACAGCTGAGATACGTATAATGCGCTCATATTAAAGTTTAATTCGATCTAAATGTTATTGAATCCTGTCTATAATATAGGGATGAAAATAATGTGAAAATATAATAATATATTTACGAGTAATTGAGAATTATAACGGTCGCTTATATTGATATACTTCAAATTAAAAGACAGAGGCCATTAAACCCGAGAAATCATAATGAATCGCGTGAGTGAGCACCGAATTTCGTCAAGAATCCGAACCAAGACTTTATGAAAAATTAATGCAAGTGTGCGCTCGGTGAAGTGAAGCGCAAGCTGCTGATATTTTTGGAATATGCTGAAAGATCGTAAAGAGAAAATTGCGCGGCATACTCAGTATTATCCTCCTCTATTAATATTCTTCTTCGCTACGGAAATACCGAGAGGGAAACGGGTGTCGAGTGCGGAAAGCGCATCATGACAAATAGAACGAAAAACCACTAAGATCTATAGACAAATGTTGAAGGATTATTGATTTTGCGACGGAGGAAATAAGGAGTCTCGAAAAAGTGAGGGGATTCCGATTAAACAGCGTTACTCGTGTCCATGGGTTAAAAATAAAGAAAACAAAATATGCTAAAAATATCACATACGTGAGAGAATCTAAGTTACGAAAGTGTCTCTACAGTGACTGCGGCGGTCTTCGATTTTTACCTTTCTTGCGCCGCTTTTCCTTTCGTTTTCTCGCCTGTACATCGCCGGACATTTCTTATGCAGTCAGCGGCGATGGTTCGCCCTCGATGCAAGGGTTTTCCAGGAGAAATTTGAATTTTTAAAACGGAGAACACCCGCGGTATCACTTCACAAAAATTTAATTTTCACCTATGCTAGAGGGAGGCTTGCCACTACACGAAAGACCCTACGGCTTTGGGGAATGCGAATTTCCTATACGCCGCTTGCACTGGGGTATACAGTGTCTCTCAAGCGAATTGCAAACTGAATGCCAGACTCGCACTTCCCCTGTCAACTGCAGAGGCACAGGCATCGAGAGGTTTTCTGTGAAAACCACTGGACTGAAAATATATTTCAATCGAGCTTCCCAGCTATAATATCATTCGGTGATTTTTATATCAGAGGATATAGTTTTATTGCCGAAAACATATGTACAATATTAAAATACACAGGGGGAGGGGGTGTATATTACAGAGCATGCCTAATCTTTAATTTTAATAAATAATTTACGAAATATAATCCTCCGTAGGTTTGAGAAAAGTTTTGGGTCCTCGACGCATTTTAAGGCACAGTCTATGCTAAACTTCTCTACAAGATAACAGTAGTAACATGGTGAACACAACGAAAGAGTATACAAAAGTGTTACTAACATAATTAGCCCATTAATTAAGTAATTAATTAATTAACGGTAAATTAATTAATTATTTAATACAATAGAATATAAATAATACCGTTCGTAAGTAGAATTACCATTACGACTGCACTGGAGCTCGGGAAACGCATTCGTATAAAATGTATTCAATGCAGTCTTGTAAAGAAATTCTTGGACAATTGTACCCTCAGACTCGCACCGGTAAGGCCGACAACTTAATCAAAGGGAGGGTACGTTTCTAGAAGTGAGAGCGATTTGTCTGTAAATGATTGAACTATTCTTACGCAACTTTCTCAGCTAGCCGCTATTTGTATAAATGAATATATTATACTAAATTGTCATCTGGAAGTACAGTGCGGAGGCGATGACACCGTTTTACTTAAACTTCACCGAGTAGTTAGTGGCATATTTCTTAAACTTATTACACGCAACGTTAAATTTCTTGTGCTGGAATGCACACTAAAAGTTAAAGCTTTTAACTCCAAATGGTATGAATCGCGAAATCTCTCGTGTTTTTAAGCACAATCACAGTCATGCGCTTGAAAGGTGGAAGAATAGTTCTGCATAGAAAAGTCACTATACATACATTTCCTCTCGCAGCGTATTTAATATTTCTTGTGTGTGACTTATAAATGTACTTATTGTTAGTAGTACTCATTTTCATCGGACAATGAGACAACGATCTATACTCATAATTCTATGCGCAGTGAAGGCCTTGCACAGATATGTAAGATTTAAAAACTGATTCTAATTGCAGTTCCAAAATTAAATAAACCGATCGCCTTAACCGCGCTCACAATCGGCCTACAAAATTGCTAATATTACTTTAGATCTTATAACTAACAAAAACATGAAAATGCTCGATGAATCCCTACCCTCAACAACATGGAAATAAAGAATTCTATACACTGTACACTTGGAGATTTAAACTATGTAATGTGTGTAATAATTAATCTTCCTAAAGTTGACTATACACTTTGTTCTCAACAGTTGACTGTTCGAAATCTTTTTCTCGGATATTATTGTACAATTCTTTCTAGTAATTTGGAGGGACTCTATTTATCGTGTTAGTCTGACTCAACTTAGGCAAGTACGGTTTTACTCTCGCATCATACATATGTTATCCGTACAATCTACCTAAAGCATTAGAGCCCATAAACAATGCAATAATTCTTGAACGGTGAGTCCTCTTGTATAACACTTTAACGTATTCATTAACATGAGATGATATATTTGATGGATAATGAATAAAATTATTTAATTTAAAATGGAAAGACGTATTCAAATTCTGCGTGTTTATACACCTGTGGGTATGGTATTTCTTAATGTTGTGCTTCGGAACTAATGTTGTCAAAATGCGAAATTATGACTTTGAGAAAAATTTTTCCGAGGATTACTCGTGAACATTCGTCCTCCGATCGTTCGACGAACGAACGTCCATTCCGAAGCTGATTACGCAGTACTATCACAGGAAGTATATCAACGAATGTTTCCTAATATACTGAATAATTGTAATTGCTGAATTTGTATGAAGATCTTTCACAACAAACAGAATATGAATATAATAACTATAAAATAGCAGTCTCATTTAGCATTATAAGATCTTTCGCGTACTACACAGTTTCTTGATAAATCGCAGATCTGTCGTTACTTTGAAGTGTTCTAGTTTGTTACCGTTTGAATGTTAAAAATTGTTGAATACTTTATGATTACATAATGTACAAGCGGTTGCTAGTTAACTCATTTATATACAAGTATTTAATGAGCATAATATTTTCCAGAATATAAACATAAGTATTTCATAAACTCGTTTGTACATATCTCAAATCAAGTTAAATGTGCTCCTCTAATTTTGAAAATAGTTTTCGTACGACCACGTGTACATCTTTTGATTTTGATGACTCAACCATTATGTACATAACTCAATTAGAAATCACTTTACACAAAAGACAAATGGAAAGCAATTCTTGCAGCAATATTGGAGAATATGCCGAAGTAATGAGCAGTATTTAACTACTTAACAATTTCCCGTTGTCTTTTACATGTATCTAGAAGATAAGATTATATGCATACAACAGTTATGAGAATCGGGTATGAATAAGCCGAAATAATTCTATTTTGTGTTCATGGAAAAACGCGGCGAAAGTAACAACAAAGAAAAATACTTAATTAATCTAATTTCATACGTCCACGGAAGTAATCACTATAATACACTTAATAACATTTTTGTGTTCTCATCCACAACTTATCTTTCAAAAATGAGATTATACATTGCAAACTTATTAATATGGTCAGCATAATGTTTATGCACATACATCCAGCTTCCTTAGAAATGAGATGAAAATAAATAAATAATAAATATTAGAGATTTCCTTCGCAAGAAAATAATATCTTGTATACAGCATGGTAACGACTAAGAAGTATGTCCGTCATATACTTCTTTCCGTAATCTTAATTCGCCAAATGTTTTCCAAAAAATTGGACGTGTGATACTATCGTGACGTTTGATGTAATTCAAAGAGATTAACCTGATGAAAACGCGTGCATATAAATAGAATAGATGACCCCTTAAAATAAGGAGAGTCGATTGTATATAAAACAGAGCTCTTTATATATACTTGTAAAAAAATATAGCCTTGTAGTCAGAGAGAACTCAACGGCTATTGCTTTTTCATGGAATACAGCTAGTGCAATCGCGTAAGAAAAGTGTCCTAGAAAATTTTGTAGGAACGTATAAGTTGTATTTTTAGATTAGAACTGAGTCATTATTAATTTCCATGCTCGTTTAGAGAATTTGACGAAATATTGGGCACATCATCCCTTATTCTCCTTGTTGTCGTACATTCGTCTAATATTCTAGTGTTGTCATAATTACTCATATTTCTCGACAATGTTCCGGACAAATTAATTCCATCTACAGTTAGTACACTTGAGCCATCTAATCTTCTACTACTTTCCAAACAATCGTTACCATTCCTTTCGGACTTGTCAGATTTTAATGTATTATTTAAGCTGTGCTCGAATTTCTTGAGATCATTCTGTATACTTCGTATGGAATCGGTATTATTCTCGTACCGCTGTGACAAGTTATTTTCTTTCTCATACCTACGATTAATGGCGTCGCTATCATACAACTTCCTGAACGGAGTATCATCATATCTTCGGTCATCTATTCTTCTAGACAATCCAGTATCGTAACAGTGATCTGTTTCTATACATCGCTGACTTAGACTGTCCGTTTCATAGGCACGTTTCGCTAACTGACTGTCAAACCCAGCTCTAGCAGCTAGGTGGAGGTAGTTGTCGTCACCTATAGGCGCTTGCCTGTACAAACATAAAAGAAACATTTTAACATCTGCAAAATATTAGTTTTTAAAAATAGCAGTGAAAGCTTATGATAGTATTCGCGATGCAGTTATATCAAGTAGATAATGAATTTATAGATACTCACTTGCTCCCATATTTGGTATCGCGCGCCAGTCTTCTAAAGTACGCTCTGTGCTCATGCTGGAGCGCATATGCAGCTTCCTTTAATGTAGTTAAAGTTTTAAAACATGAGGGAACATCTTCAATAGCCGATCCGCCGCCTGGGATAACACACATGTCATTCGCTCCATAAACAGCTTGGCATTCGCAAGCACTCATTAGAGTTTCAAGTCGAGGTATATTTGTGAATATTAAAGAATGTATCCTTTGTAAATCCCTGTCTGGGTCGAGAACCATACGCAAACCAGCTTCCACACCAGGTGACACTTCACTACACCCTGGTGCGACTTCACACAGCGCTTTACAACTGTGCACATACAATTACATTATTAATATAAATATACATACTTAATAACAAAATAACTCCCTGTTAATGACTCTTGATTAAGAAACTTACCAGAGCCAATGACCGTTGATGTACGCACTCGGATGATATTTTTCTAAACGATTACTGTTTGTATGACATATTTTTGTAAGAATATCTATCCATTCTTTTTCTTCGACACAATTTCCAGCCTGTACATAGAGTGCCCTTTGTGGTTGTACAATTTGAAACATGTTCTTCATCTTAAAGGAATCCTCGTGTAATCTTTCAACGGCCAAAATTTCTTCGAGTGGTATTTTACATAGTGGCTCTTTGCCTAGTGAATAAGAGTAATTATATGGCAATACCATCTTTATTTATAAAATCACTGACAATGTCGATTAATGAAAATACCTTTTGTTTTAGAATACGTTAAATCTTGCGTTGTTAATCTAAAGTAACGTTGTTTAAAATTCTTTCGCCCAAATCTTTTCCTTCCTTGTGCTCTTTTAATCATCACACTGTAACACAAAAAATGTATATTTTTCCCCGATTTCGCGAAAGCTGATGATCTTATAGGCATACCATTTTATAGATACAAACCTCTTATCAAGCTCAGTAGTGTGCATAAAGAGAAAATATATTCTATTAGGGACATGAAGAATTATTTTAAGTTTATTTGAATGTGCTATTATATATGAATAGTTATGCATACAGAAGTGATACAAAGGGCTCAACTACCAATTAATAGCATAGCAAGCAACACAGAACAAATATTCATTTATGCAACATACCCTTCTTTTAATACAACAGGCTGTTCCTGGAATATCGTAGGACGTTGTTTCATGGCCCCACTATTGCTACTAGTAGATATCAGTTCCAAAAATTGCTTAACTGCTTGTATATGTTTATCCGTATAAAATTCTCTGAAAAATGAATCTATGAATAACAGATAATTATGCCGCTGCTATGCTGTTTCTCAGTATGTTTCATTCAACTGAAACATGCCGGACATAATGTATGTTATACCTGTACACGCATTCCATATATTCTTCTTTGCATACACTACCCGCGCCACTTCTACAACTCACTAAATTTCCAAGACTCTGAATTGTTTTAGATATTAATGTTAACGTCCTGTTAGTTTGGGAATCCTACAATGAAGATGATCACAAATTTGTAGACACCTTTTCACAAACATATACCAAATAGCTTGACACTATATTTATAATACTACTTACAATTTGTTCTGTTGTGATATCAAACAATCTTGGACCCAATATCGCAGGTGCAAAAAATCGTAAAAAAATAAATCCACTTATCACTGAATACCTCACTTCTTTATTTTTTGGGAAGTGTGTTGCTGCAAGTTCCCTCAGACACCAGAACATTTCACACATTAAGGGAGGACATCTGACACCGGACGTGGTTATAGCAGTAAAAACTCTTTCAACATATTCCTATTAAAAAAGGTAATATATAAATAAAATTCAACATTACATCTGAAAACCTCATTAACATTTATTCAGCTAAAATGAATACCTTAAGATTTGCCAGATTTGTTTGTATTGTATTGGCATCTTTCACTCTAGTTGGGTCTATTTCACATGGCTTTCTCTCTAAGAAGACTTGCTCCATAGCTGGCCTGAGAGTACTGTGCAAATAGTGCAGACCTGCAAGCCTCATACCTTCATCCATCATTTTACTTACTAAAGTATTGCCGCGAAATATTGTTGTAGGATCACTGCAATCAAATAAATATTACAATTACATATATATGCCACAGTAATATTTTACCTATATATTTTTATCCACAGGAGCATTTATAAAGCCCTTAATAATATCATTATATAAAAGTTAGAAGTGCACTTACGTCAGTTTTGAAATTTCATGACTTGCTAGGGCTCTCATCACAGACACCAATTGACCATGATGAACAAGCACCCTAACCAGTGGCTGTGCGGCTTCCATTTTACTTGCTACAATTTCTCCCAAAATATACACTGCAGATGATGTTATCGGCTGTACATGTACACTTTGTAATAACAGACTTCTCAATCTGTCATACATGACCGAGGGAAAAACATGATCTGCTGTGTAATGAATCTTTAATCTCAGAGATCCCAGCCCTGGAAGTGTACCAGGTGGTGTACTATTGCTTGAAACTTTGCTTGGTCTGTGCTTTGCAGCTCTTGGCTGTAGAAAGTACCTAACACCAAATAATGTGTGCATTGAGAATTGAGGTACTAGATGGCATTAAGTTTGATATGTAACTTGTTAAAGAAAATGTTCATATACCATGCAGTTGTTGTGCTAGTTGGTTGCTTCTGCAGACCCCTTAATGTTACCCTAACTTCTCCCAAAAAAGCAGGCTGCTCTCCCATTCCAGGAGATGCGTGCCATAATCCTACTACCACTTCACCCACTTCGCCACCATCCATAGAATAATGAGACACATCCTTATCTTTGGATTCTGTCAACTCTGGCTATAAACACAGCAGTAATGAAATTTAGAATAACAGTATCTTCATAAAATACAATACCATTTATAGCCTGTATAATTCCTTAGCTTACCTCAAAAACAAAAGTTTCATTAAAGTAAGGCGATACTGTTTTCTTTTTAACTTTTGTGCGCTTTGATATTTGCTTTCCATTACTATAGATGACTGTTACAGTTGCAAATGGATCACAGCCACCATTCTTTATCGTTAATTCATTACATTCTATTACTCTAGAAATGTAAGTAAGTGTGTATAGAAATCAGTTCACACAAAAATACCCCAAATAATTCATGCAAGCAATATTTTGAGATGGTGTATAATCCAAGATCATAATTACCGAACTGTAAGTTTAGGCTGAAAACGTCCTACTTGTGGTTGTAAAGCAAGTTCTAAATGTGCTTTACCTTGCACTTCTGAATCTGCATCAACAGGTCTTAACGGAAACCAATGCTCTTTATTATGATATGTTGCCAAGTCCTCTCTCTTTATTGCTACTTTACCCAAAATTTTATCTTGTTTTAAATGTCTATCACGATCATAAACATAAATACTAAGGTAACGAAACTTTCTGGGTACTTCAAACTGAAACTCCTCTCCAAAGAATGGACTAAAAATCAATATGTAACCATGTAAATACAGATGTGACAAATGCAGTATTATAATATCATACCATATAGCTTAAAAGTTTTCTATAATAGTTAAATGCTTTAAAATATTACTTGAGGGTTCTTTCCATGGTTGTTGTCCTAAATATTTCTTCCTGATCGAGAGACAAGGTACAGTACACATCTCTTGTACCTGGGGAGCCATGACTTCTACTTTGCAAATTCTTTGCTTCACCTATAATATTTGAATACATTCGGGGGTCATTAACTGTGTTAGCCTAAACCCTTTATGTATATACTATCTTTTGAGAGCAGTTTATACAATGAAAAAGCATTCTCATAAAATGTCAATTAGAACTTCTAACATAGAACACTAAATTTTAATGGAAGTTAAGGGAAAGAAGAAAATTGTTTGGTATGTTATTCTGCTACTACTAGAGTAGACGGTAACAACATTATCTAAATGTTCTATATTTCGAGAGTCAATGTCTTGGCCATGCCGAGGTAGGCCGAAAACGAAATGTCTCATCAATTCGCATTCGTTCACAGCAAGCTTCTCTCAACTAGTACAATTCGAGAAAGTGGTGATTCTCGTGGGAAATAATACGTTGACGTAGTGTTGATTAAAGGGCTGTGTCCGGTTGGTCATCACCGAGGAAAGAAGGCACAGGCACTCCGAAGACACAGGGAATACAAAAAGCTTTGAATCGCGGGGCGAAGCCGCGTCAACATTTCGCTGGCGATATTACTCATGAAGAATCTTGTCAACGCGGAAAGCAGTTGGAATGACATAGACGACATCGGGCAAAGGGAGGTGCAAGCGGGCCCGGGCACTAATTTCAATCGGCAAAGCCGGCGGCCACAATTTTAATCCAACAATCGGGAGAGGCACACACACGCTTCACAGAGGGAGAACAACGCGTGGGAGTCGGGAATGTACGCGTACGCGTCGATGATCACTTGAAAATTGGGAAGAAAACCGAGCACAGCACGAGCACAGGCAATACTCTCGTTATTGAGGCGAGAGAACTCTGGGACGAAGGCCTGTGGTGAGTATCAAAGGGCGGCCCTCGGGATCTCGGATATCCAGGATATTCGAGGTGGACGGTCGTGGGAGTCAAATTAGGTGACATCCCGAGCGCACAGTAGCACGCATGTAAGAATGCATCCGCGTCTCCTCCAAGAGAGCTAATCGACGGGATATCGGCGCAGCACTTCACACTCACGATACACACCTTCCACGAGCCCAATATTAATTACAAGCTTTCGTACCGATTTTGATCTTTAGCCTCTCTTCAACGCGAACTAGGCGCGTCTCCTCAGCCATGTTACCTCCATGACACTACTGAGTGACTACACGAACAGAGCGCAGCCAGTTCGTTCATTCTGTGAATGGGTTCTAAGCAGGGCCGTAGGAGACTCTCCGAGTACCCACTTCCCGAGGATCACCGGCATTTTCCCAAGGTACTACAATCATGCACCAGCGATTAGGCCACTTGTTTCCGTAACCCGCTTACCTCATGACCCCATATCCAGCCAAATGCTAATTGTCCTCCCCTCCCCCTCCCCCCCTGCCGCCCCCTTGGAATCGTTCGCTGCAATAACACATCTGAAACAGCAAGAACGCGCCGGTGGGTTGAACGATCGGAGATAACAAATCCTTATTCTCATCAGTTCCTCCACCTCGCCGCCCTCCGCTTCCCACCACCCCGTCTCAAGGGATTAGATATTCCTTGTCGATCTTCATAGCTAAATAGGTGTAGATAAGCGCACTTGTACATACGGCGGGCCTTGAGACTTATCGAAACTTTTATGCGATCCGAGATAGACACCGCATACTCTGAATGAACATCGATCCATTCTCACGTTTCATTGAGCACCGGGAAGAGTGGCATACTGATTTTTTGATATCAATACTACTGACGTAATATCAGTTTATATTTATCTTCCTCAATGATAAGAGGCATCGCTCAATGGGATTGCCGGTGCGTTTTAAATTGGTGCGACACCGATAGACTCCTATACTTTACATTCTAATGATTCGGCGAAAGTGATGGATGCATCTTTTCTTATCGAAAATGCAAATTGTCCCCCGCCCTCATACGGGACGCGTTTTCTTTTCAAGATGCTTTCAGCAGTTACATAATAACAACTGGAGGATTCAGTATAGATTTTTCCAGCCGACAAATGTTTATCTTTCTTTTTCAGTGTCAGGCTCGCACAATGCCTACGAATTTTATTAGTTCATGTTTTTTTCCCCATTAATTCCGGCCTATAAAAGTAGCAGTATTGTACTCCGGGAATGGTGCCGGCGGTAACATATGTGTCGTCATATACACACATGCATATGTACTCAGCGATTATTAGATACTACCTCAACAAGCCTCATAATTACTCTGCCTATAGACCGAGGCGTACTGTTACTCGGACTTTATGTTTCGAGCCGGTCAAACAATAAGAACAAATACCAAACAGCCGATACTTTTATTTCTCTCAATGTTACGCAGCGACCAAGTACCGTCGCTTTGTCTTCGCGTATGATTAACTTGCAGATTCCCTATCGGATCCTTTCGAGGAAAAGCACAGGTACATTTACGGACGTCCTGTTATTTCCCTAAACCAACGGGGCAACCAAGAGCCTTTCTCATCGCGCGAGAAGAGAAGCCTTTCCCATCTAAATGAATTGGTGTGCGCGTGCAAAAAATGGCTCGCTCCTTGGAAAACCGGCCGGCATTCGTAAGGCGGAAAGGAGGAGAAAATCGCGCGACGATAGGCGGCAACATATGGGCTATTCCTCGCATATTCCTATGAATGAATCAGTGAGGATGGCGGAGTGGGGCTTGGCGAGGGGGGCGAGCCGCAGGTACACAATATAGAATGTCGCCAATTTCAGCGGGGCCCCGCGGCAGGCAGGTGGCGTGCCATTTTTTAGATACGTAACTGGGATATACCCAGTGTTCTCTGTGTAATGGCACGTCCCGTACGTTGGAGCGAGCCGCAGGCATACAAGTGTGTGTACACACACGCAGGGTTAAAGCAATGCTCGCGCGCGACCCTCCCTCTACTGACCCCTTTCTCCCCTCGTCCATCCACCTTCTCACCCACTCCCCTCGCCGGCAGCTCTCACCGACCTACGGCCTCCGGCCTCTCCGCCGCTCTTTCGGCTGGCGTGTGTGCCTATGTGCCTTCTGCTCTCTGTGTGTGTATCCCCTTCTTATCTCGGTGTGCTCGCTGTGTCGAGTCCATCTGCCTACGTACAGGCGGCAGAGCCGGCCCGGTGTGTTGGTGCGTGTCGGTTAACTGCGCGCGTGTAAGTGGTGAGCCACTTCCTGATGGCGCAATGGCCCGCTTCCTCTCCTCTGCCTCTGGCACGGCTCCTCTCGCTCTTCAGAGAACTCCACGGGCTATGTGCCATTCGTTTCCCCCTCCCTCCCCCGCTCGCCGTATTCTCATCCTTTCTTCTACTATTCCCCGCATGGCATTTCTACGTCTCGCTTCGACTTTTCTCTTCATTCGCCGCCTTGCGCGCCGCGCACGCCCTTCCTCTCTTCTCCGATTATCCACGCCAATGACTGGCGCCGTAAAATCCCGATGGCATGGGCGGAGTGAGGTATGTACACGGAATTGTCATCGGCGAATTGCACCGGAAGAGTGCAATGCTTGGATCGTCCCGGCGTGTGGGGGCAGGCCCCTTTTTTCGAGTCTGCATAGCTTTTCTCGCCGGCAATCGGGCGACGTCATTCTCTAATGTCACAGGCTATTTTTTCCTCGCTTGATACTATTAATTTCCTAATGACGGATCTCTTTCTTTGTCTACCTCTCCCTCTACATATATCTCTTTGTCTGTCTAGGTATAACGGAGCAGTACCGCTAAGACTTTCCCAGCGCAATCGCTGGCTGAATTGATGATTTACTTCTCGGAGTTTTGCAAACAATGGGGAGTCAGCCCGAAGGAATCAGGAGATCGCAGAGAGATGGAATGATATCGTGGCGCACACGCTTGTGAAATTCCCATACCTTTCTCCTTATTGTCTCTTGTTGGAACAGTTGAACGCAAGGTTGCTTGCTCGTCGTTCGAAATAGAGCATACTCGCACTTTGTGGTCCTCGTCTACTTTCTCCCGCTCTAAATCACGGGCGCCCCGGCATGCAATTCTTCAGTGCAAAATTTGAGGACGAAAACCTCGACTTTGGAAAAGGCAGCGATATATTTCCTGCGAAAGGAAGAGGAAATGTTGAGGGCGGTGGCTTCGAAGAAACGAAATGCGATTTATCGCTTTTTGCAGAACTTTCTCACTAAGCCATATGGGTGTACGAAAGAGCAGCCGTGCCGTTCGCAGAACAATGGTAACAGGATACAATTAGTGACGAAGGTAAATTAGACGGGGACTCGATGCGGGAGTAAATAAGATGTAAATAAGGCGTTTTCTCCGACTTTCCAGGCTCTCTAGTCCCAGTCGATCACGATGCAGACAGGACGTGTAAACAAGAATAACGTCTTATTTGCGAACATCAACTAAAAAAAAAAAGATTGTAAAAAAAGATTGAAGAACTAAGGATAGACCGGTGCCGGGTCGCATTAATTCCATGCGACTGGAAATACGGCAGTAAGCGTAAAGCCGACGGTGGTTAATCGATGTGCACTTGACTGGCCGGATAGTATGTGCCTGGTTGATCGGGCGAGCGAGCAAGCGCGTGAATGGAACGGGCACAGTGGTTAGAAGGAAAAAATATGAATGAAGTCGTGGTAGTGACGATCGCGTACGCTTTACGTTTAAGGCGCATGCGTCCCGACGTAACGCTCGTAGCACGTGCATCGTTTCATGCCATTCAGCACCGATCGTAAAGCTATGTAAGGCATAAGCCTTGCAAGACAATCGGCGAAGGTGAGATCGACGCGGTGTGACACGCGAAAGATTCAGGGATGGCTCAACCGGCCCTCTCGAATACTTCTCGCTTACGTGACTTACATAAGCATCGACTGCTGTTGGAAAGCGCATTCACGCCATTCATTAATACTACTCGGCGAGTCCATGGGACGTGTGTCACGCGACTGCGTGAGATGACCGTGCTCCATATTTTCCCGACGCATGCAGTTTTAGGCAGCGCCCCCGGTGCCATTGGGAAACGAGCGATCGTGCTAGCTCGCATGAGCCATTAATTACGGATAAATTAGCAAGCCGTATTCAATTACCGATCCACTCCTGATAGAGTTTCATGCCGGCTCTGTCGTGTAGGATTTGCAATCCATTGCATCATATAGAAACGGCCACCTTACATATTTCCCCCTGGGTTCTTGCTTGACTGCTCTCCCTCCCTCCTTCCCTTGGTTTGTGCAAACCTACGATTTTCACCGGCATTTCGGACCACAAACACACACACACACACACGTTGAGGCGGAAATTGAAAGGAACGGAAGCGCTGTATCATTTTAATGGAAGCGGAAGCAAAGAGTTGGAACACAGGATATAGAATGGAGCGGAGCCCGGAATTAATACCGTTTCGGTGGGAAGCGGAAAGTTCTTGCGAGTGAATGAAATAAACGAGAACGTGTAGGAGTATAAACGACTCTGTGCGAGCCGCTCGCTAGCTCGTGGGTCGGAATTCCGAATCCTTGTCGGGATATCGGACCTTCCCACAAGTAGAAAAGAATTTTTGCACGCTTGCAAACTGGCCCGTGCGAGATATTGTATTGCATGCGCGCACGAAAGAGACCCGCCTGTCAATTATACTTGTGTGGAAATATCGACCGTCACTCCAAATGGCGGACTTCCATCCTTAAATGTAATAATACATATTTCCGGTTTTCCGAGCCGCCGTCTATGCCACGGCTGCCTTGCACTTGAGGAGAGGGTTGCATTTCTCTCTTAAGATTCAGTTCCCCGTACGCTCGACCTTTCCGACTTTGCCCCGAGAGTTAATATCCCGTGAGCAACGGGGTTCCGGATGTGGCCTGATCTCTATTCCCGGTTTTGTTCGACGGTTAAATTCTAAATATAAACGGCATATTAACGGCCGCGTGTATGTATATGCACCCATATCCACACGCCGCAGCATAAAGTAGTAGCCAGCCGGCATAATGCTCGGCTTTACGCTACTACCACCGGAAGTTGTTCCGTCGATTCAAGCTAATTTTTCCGCTTACCCGTACATACATGCCCTCCATAAAATCGAAGCGATATCCAACGATGCGGGCCGCCAGCTTGTGCGAAGTAAGGTGTGGATAAGAATCCTCTCAATTTGCCGGCCAAGTGCGACTAATAGCAGGAGGAATATTTTTACACTCTAATCTCATCTTTTTCTACTAGACTTATTATTCCTCACTGCGAATGATATCTCTTTAACTATAATGACTTCATAGTCAGAAAAAATATTGTGTGCTTCGGGTAAGGGAATTACGCTGCAACATATCAACCAATCATAATTATTAATGTTCAGCTGTGGAAGAGTAATCGGCTGCAGTAGACGATCTTGCGACTATTGCGTGAAACACATAACGCAACAGGTGCGTGTACGCACACAAAGCTTCCTCCTCATCAGTACTTCCAATACACGTATGAACTCGTAATCCGCTTAAACGGCCGTGTGCCCCGGCGCTAGTTAATTATTGCGTGTATTGCCAATTTTGACTCGCGCTAATTATAACTCCCTCCCTCGCTAGGGGAAATAATAATTACAGCGGGCGAGCTTTTCCAGCACGGTGCTCGGAAAACAATGGTTGAGTGGATTGTCCTACTTATGCAATTCTCAGTTCGTACCTCTACGCACGGGACCTATTCCTTTGTCCCTTGTAATACGATTGTATGCTGTTCAGGATCTCACAGTTTCTCCATTTTGTAATATTCACGCGTTATCGTATACGCATCGCGCTGAGAAATCGCCAGGCTTTTCCAAGAAAAATCACCTGTTACATCGGTGTACATACAAGCCTGTGGGAACGTGTTGATCGAAATATGCATCCTCTGACTTTACAGGCCCGTTTTCCATTATTTGTATGCTACTGGAACAGAACCGCAGAATTAAGCGTTACGCTCGAGCAACGAACGTAAAGCGAAATGTTTCACCAAAAATTAGTCAACTGCACATAATTGCGTTGACGTTAAAAATATATTGACTAAACGGCGCACACCTACATTTTCGATAGCCATTTACTTTATTGTAGCAATACACTATGATAATAATTGAATTATATACTATAGTACTATACGTACAGCCTGCTCAAACGATTCTGTTAGAAATGCCCATGTAAACAGAGCGGAGAAACTAACAGAATCGATTGCGCCCGGGGTACATACATTGATAAAACCTTTTTTCGCGAAGCTCGCATTTCAAGTTTATGAATCATATGAAGAAAGAATGCACGATTTGTTCTGACTGCAGTAAAAGTGCACTACCGAAATACGCACCCTCCGTTCCAAATGAATTCCAATCGACAGGAAAGGAATGCACAAAGAACGGAAGCATGTATCTACATGTAACCTGCGCAGGCCAATCCAAGTAGTCTAATGGAAGAAATGCAAATTCGACTAATTCTTGTTGAATAAATGTCGGTAATATACTGGCCGATCGATAATGATAGTCCCTACAACCTATATAATGCGGGTGGTGCCATCTGCACAGTCCTTGGCAATTCTGCTAGTAGATATGTGGCTAGAGGCAGTTCGATTTCGGTATCTAACCTGACTGTCGTCCCCTGAAAGAACAGTGCCCCATTTATGTCAGGTTCACTCGGTAAATACCGAGACGCGGGGCTCCCATTCTACAAGTTCTTTTTGCCATTCTAGACAATAATGGAACACATTCACACATGTGAGTCATACGGGAAATTGTGCGGCGGAGGTGCAGTCGGTGCAGTCCACTTAACTGTCGCATATATGTAGACAGTTGTGCGAAGTGGGGTTATTGTTAGAGCACACAAAGTTATACAATTAATAGAATAGATATATGGCTATATATTATACTAGTGATTGATTACTGGTGTTGTCGATACTGCGCCTGGTGTCGGAGAAATATGATCGAATGGTTGCTGTGTAGCTTAATTAGCATCCGCCGCGAATAATCGTGAGCCCCCCTTTGTTTTCGTGTTTCGCGCAACAAATACATTGTCAAGCCATGGCGTATGTCAATGTAGCTGAATGGAAAACGGAGCAAGTGTGCGAATGGTTGAAAGGTATGAATACATTTATTGAGTCATTCATTGATCGGTCTTTGGAGTGCAAGATGCAACTTATACGCTCGAGATTGTCGCAGTATCTATTCTGCGCTTTTCATTACTTCGTAACAAGAAAAGTTTTTCTCTTCATTTATTCCTCTTAGGCCGCCAGAGTCATACTCGGGCTTGCTTATCAAACTGTAATCATTACAGACACAAATTAAGGTTTACAATATTCGATTCACTCAATCAAATTGCGTATTTTATAGAATATGTCCTCCAAGGAGTGCTTGTTACTCAATGATAATGGTGAAACTATAAATTTGCTGTTCTATGAACAAGTTAACTACAAATAATCATATCTATTTGTCGCAGGCTTAGAGAATTCTGTCCTCCCTTATGTCCATAGCTTTATGAATCATGGAGTGAGTGGACAACAGTTGTTAAGCTTAAGGCCAGAGGATTTAGAGCATTTTGGAGTAGTAAAGCTTGGTCACCAGGAAATCATCCTTCAAGCAGTAGAATATTTAAGAAACTTCCACTATGAGCTTGATCGCGAAAATTTGCAACTGCTGGCACTAAGATTATCTTGCCAAGCACATAGTTTGCACAATGAATTGTCCCGTCAAACAGATTCAAAACCTGTTACTACACAAACATTATCTGATGTGGCCTCTGTTATGACAGCCGTGAAGCCATTAGTGAGGTGGCTTGATTGCTCCCCTTTCAGTGGACAATTGGAGTATAATGACAAAAAAAATGAATTAATGAAACTAGCTTTGGAAATGGCCACATGCGCACAAAGGGACAGATTTGCAGAAAAGCCAATCGAAGAAATCAGAACAATTTGTTGTCAATTAGCAAAATTAGCAGATTATATAATACAAGATATTCCTGATCCTATGATTCTACAACCTGCAAGTTTAGACCTGGCCACATTGAAAAAGAAACCTGGAGATGATTTGGTAAGTTTTCAATAGACGTTATATTTCTGCTAGGATACTTTGGGGTAAATTATCTTGCGACATCCTGCATAGATAGACAATCATGCAGCATGTTACAATGTGATTGTAACTTCCTTCACAGATAATACCCTTTACAGTTATTGTGTGCAATGTGTGAAGGTATAGAAGTAGCATTAATAATGCTTAAAGTTTATATGTAGAACATAATCAATAATTATAAACAATAACATTGCCTTTGCTTTACTATAGGGTTTTCATATTTTGCCATCCTTTCATGGGGCTCACCAAATTGCCGATATTAAGTTTGGATCTGCAGCACATCAATGTGGTAAAATGGAAGAAGGAGATGAGATAGTTCAAGTACGCAATCATTTTGCTTGTAGCATTTTGTATTTGTAAATATATACTCATAATTATTCATTCTAATAGGTGAATTACCAAACTGTTGTTGGCTGGGAAAGAAAAAATCTTCTGGAGTTGTTTAGAGAAAGTCCTGCAGAAGTATTGTTGACTTTAAAACGACGACCAAGACACACCAAAGTTTATGGGCAAATTTATATAAAACCCTATAGACTTCCGAGTAATAAAAAAATCTCATATACTACCAGGTGGCAACATAATCTTCCATCACCTAGACCCGAATTATTAACTATCCCAGATTTCACAATGCCATTGCCCAGGTGTGTGTTAATATGCGAATAATACAGAATTCATAACGTTTACATAATTTTATATCATTTTATTGTTTCCAGACATATGCCAAAGAATCCCAGTCCAGAGCCTGCAAGCATTTTAGATACTGTCAATATACTAGACACAATGATAATAGATAGCAGTGATTCAGATAGTGAAGCTGAACCGCCACTACCCACTAGATTGTATTCTGCCAAACCAAGAAATTTGGTTCAGAGGAGAGCCACTATAACAGGTGCCAGTCCAACAACAAAACATGGAGTTGATATTGAACAATTTTGGAAAGAGTTGAAACAAGAACATAGCACAACATTTCAATTACGAGATAAAGCAGCATCTTGTGCTCATGGTCTGGATAATGTACCATCTAACTTACGGCCCCAAACTTGTTTGGGTATAGAGCAGAATAAAAGACGCAAAAGAGTTGATGCACAAATAGATGAAAGGAAAGTCCATTTCCAAGAAAAGACTGGTGAATGTAATAGTGCCCAGACTGGTGATGTTGGCAATATTCTTGAATGTGAAAATGAAAGTAATTTTAAAACTCCTCATTCAGGTACAATTAATGTAAAAAGCACAAGCCTTACTGGTCAAGCCTTTCAATCAGTACCCAATGTTATTGAAAGCTATAAAGGGAGTGATGTGCCTGTGCCTTTAGATGAGTGTAATAACTTAATTAGTAACAGATCTAGTTCTAATAAAAAAACTAATAGTGGTAAAGAATCAAATATACGCAATATTAAGGACAGGGGAAAATTAGATAAAAGCCATAGTACTCCAGCATATGACTTCGCAGATACAGATGACATAGAAGATAGGAAACAAAAGCTACTTGAACAATCAACAGGTGTTGCGGGATCACTTGCACACCATTCGAATAAAACACCAAAAACTTCAACGAAGACTGACATTCGCGTGACTATCGATGATTACGATGAACAACAAGAAATTCTGAATAATGCTGATAAGACTAACCGTTTGAGTGACGATGTCACATTAAACACGAAATCATCGGATAGTAATGCATCACAAAATCATAATGAAAAGCAAAGCATAAGTGGATCGACTGAAGGACCAAGACCGTCTGGATTGTTTGCAAACATTGAAACAGTCGGATCAATTGCTGAAGATGCTCTTGAAAACAACCAAAGCAATAATATTTGTACTGATCTTATTGAAAATACAGAAATCGGCAAGAGCACAGGACGTGATCTAAACACGTCGATCGAAAGCATGCCTTGTAATGCAGAATTAGATAATTATAAAGAAAGTGTAAATTCGAAAAATGAACAAACTGAAAACCGATTAGAATCTGTAATAGAAAACACCTTGACGTTGGATGTTCGTGATGAACTTTCTGGAGATACTGTTATAACAGAAAATGCAAGCATTAATAACACAGAGTCTTCCAGTGTTATATTAAATTGTAAAGATCAGCGAAGTGAGGAAAAAAACTTGAAAAGTTCTAAGCACTCAGATGAAGAGAATTTCCAAAATATTTGTACGAAAACGCAAGTTTCAGCGGATTCTAAACTACAAAATGATAATGCAAGCGTAATCGACTCACCGGATGAAGGCTCATCTACGCAACCATGCAAATATGTAGAATTAGTGAATGTTGAAACTGGTAAAAAATTGGAAGGTAGGTCTCAGCTTATACCACCAGATCCACCGCCACGCAAATACTATACAAAATCGCCCGCCACGCAAATAATGGATAGTAATTCAAGAGTTTCCGAAGATCGAGAAAATGTATACGTACCTGAAAGACCAGTTGTTAGGCGGGATTTAAAAAAACCTGATTTGTATACCGAAAGCTATGGAAGGAGTACTGATCGTCAAGAGAGACGTAACTCTTATGATATTTATAGCAATTTCGTGGAAAAATCGGTGGAATTTCCAGATGCTTCTGGTTCAACAATAAACAACAGTAGACTGAGCTTTGATTTAGATAGTTGTCCATATATAGACTCCAGCAACAAACATGTAAAAGAGGAGAAAATTTGTGATAAATATGATCAGTTTACTGAAGCCGCGGCTTCCTCCAATCAGATTCCTTGGGAGTATTCTAGAACAGAACACTTCAGGAATATCGACTCCCCCGACGGCTCACCTTATTCCAAACAAAATGTAGATTATAAATTTAAAACGCTGGAGAAAGAAAAAAATATAGACAAGGGTGTAGTAAATAAAGCAATGATGGTAGCACGAAGTATGGGCTTGCATGGAAGCTTAAGTAAAACAACTAATAGTAGTCCCAGAAGTAGCAGAAAACAAAGTATTTTGTTTGCAAGTAAGTTCTCTACACTAGTTGACTCTTAAACACTTTTTTATTTTAACAGATGCGTTAAGACTAACAAGAAAAATTAATGAATGTGATGAAATATCCTTTGCTACTATTAGGAAAACGAAACGTGTCTGTTAAGGATTTGGGCGCAGGCGATCTAGAAGGATGGCTAACATATCGTAGTCGGGGAGCTGGTGGAGCATGGGCTAAAGCTTGGTTTGTTTTAAAATGTCCATCCTTGTACAGGTTCGTCACGACTTAATATTTATCTTAGTGCTTTCATATTCACAATGGACTATTGCCGTGAATACGTTATCATTAATTGCTCAAGGAGTTCTATTACAAAGCGTTTTAAAAAATGTTCATCAGAAGGCAAATGAGAATGTACGTTTTTCATTCTAGGTTCAAAGTGCAAGAGAGCATAAAGGCAGATTGTCTTATTGCCTTAACGGGATTCACAGTCTCTCAAGCTGCAGAAGTTAAATCTCGAAAATATGCATTTAAGGTGTACCACACTGGTACTGTGTTTTATTTTGCGGCTGATACTGAAGACTCTCTTGCTATGTGGGTTGATGCCATAAACAAAGCAACATTAGGGGCAGATGGTCATACACGGAGCAGTACACTTTTCAGTGAAACGGACGAAAGCGATAGTGAAAATAAATACAAGGGAAAAACCAGCCCAGCGCTAGAGCATAAATCAAGTTCAGAAAAAAGTTTTGGATCCCTCAAAAAAGTTACACGCAAAGATTCTGGATGCAAGGATAGTGATGTCGGCGGTGCCAGTCTGGATAGGAAATACTTGAAATTTCTGGGTGCGAGAAGTCAGAATGTTCCAGTTCCTACCGCACAATTCAGAAGTTACAGAAGAGTACTTCCCAATTCAGCAACAAATAAGTGTGTATTTAAATCTCACATACATAAATCATAGGCATAGCAGAGTTAACTGTATGTTTCTTTTTAGGAAACAAAATCCTACTCCAAGTTCTCCAGATTTGCAAATGACAATTGCGGGTAGCACATTTTATGGATTATGTACATCTCAAAGTGCTTCGGACATGGCAACAAATACTCAAGATATGGGTGACTATAGGCGCACTACAGACAGGTAATGAATTGCATGCAGAGTTTATTAGCATGTCCTAATTCTACCAATACAATTTTGGTCTCTCGCGCAGTTTAATTGTAAGGAGGTGTAATAACAAATATTGTGATAAATTGTTTACTCTAATGTATGTTCTGGATTTGTAATAAATTGAATCACAGAGAATTGCTCATACGTCCTTCTCATTGATTCATATTTCATGCATGTTTGGTTTTGGTATTCATATTTAGATTTTTACAGAAATTCTGTATTGAGCATATAAAATATTTTATACTTAGGTGTTTCAATAGTAGAAACAGAAGAGTGGATGATCTGCAAGGTTTTATCACATTGGAAGAATTCATGCTATCGCAACAAAGTGAAGAACGAAGACAAACGGCAGGAAATAGATCAGTATCGCCTCGCGCAACACCTTTAACAAGTGATCACGTTCATGTCCAGTACACAAATTTGCACGATAATGGTGCTAGTGGCGAACAAAGTAGACACGTCAGTGAAGCATCCTTTTCTAATGACGTAATTGAATTTGGATCTCGAGGTCATGAAGAAGCTTCGTGTAATAGCATTCCATACGGGTATTCTCGCAATACAGATAATACGCACACAGCCCGGCAATATAACGGTAATCATTCTCTGGAGCAAATCGAAACTAGAAGCGAGAACTCAAAAGCTCCGGTTCACAAAAAGTTTCGCGATTCATACACTCCCAAGCGAACGTTGCAAGACTCTGCAACTTCTGAAGCAAAATCCTATGATGTCGTTTACTTGAAAACTAACACAACTTCAAGGAAACCGTCGACATCGGTATATTATAATAAAAGTGATAGTTTACACGCCCCGGCGAGACCAACAGAAACTGAGTATGATCAACAAACGCGCATATGTAATCATCCTATGGAGCCATGGAGCAATTGTGAAATTTCTAAAAGTCGTGATTACTTTTCATCCCGAAATTTTGCAAACCTTATAGAAGACATTAAGTCGGTTCCAAGAAAGCTTGTCCGAAATGATGGTAAGTAAATGATACAAAATGAAAGGATATACATTTACATTACCGCTTGCGCTTTATTTTCATTCCCATAGGACATTCAGGATCAAGCAGTGACCTTACGTCACATGCATCATATGACAGTTTCCAACGCGTTAAGAAAGAGGCAACAGTAAGCCGCAAAGGTAGCTTTAACATAAGTAAGCACCGTGAAAACACGCCAACGGATAGACATTGGCTGGAATCCTTAAAACGTACTGATAAAAAGAGCAACTCCGATAAGAGTCGACTGAAAAATGTAGCTCAGTATCAGCCCCCACCAATGGCAAGTAGTCCGTTTGAACAAGATGGAATGAGAGCTGCATTTGAGATGCATTTAGATAAAGGTGAACAAGTACACAAAACAAATCGATTAAAGAGCTTATTCGGCTCAAAGTCTCATCAAAAACCATGCACTTTAGAACTCCCCAAAGATAGTCCTAAAACATTGTTAGGTAAGTCAGAAGAAACACGATAATTGTTTAATTTTATCACTAATGGCCAGTGCAAAAGTAGATAATGATGTCGTACTTTAATGCAGGATCACCAAGACTACACAGAGCAGTATTCCGCGATAAATCTTCAAATCAGTTGCAACACCGATTATGCAGTGACTCATGTTATCATAGTCCTAGTGATAGTGGAGTCAGTCAAGGTGTTAGTTCCTTTAGTGGAACTAGCTCTTCTCATACTCTCAGTCAAAGTTTCAGTTCAGCTAGCTCTATAAGTGACTGGAGTCCTGAAACGCCTTCATCTTGTGCTCCAAATGCGTCAAGGGTATGTATTAGAAGGAAAGAAATTATTCCTCGCATAGTTATTAACCGATCAAATCTAATTATGTGCTTCAGTGCCCTGCCGGACATTTATCGTGCCACAAAGGTTTTGCCAATCACGGTCGACATTCGGCGACACCACCAACATTGCCGTATATTCCCCCACCTACTTCTCCTCCGCCGGATTATCCGGGTCTAGAATATCCGCCTGTATTTGAACCCGGTACGTATTCCCTTTCGGATGCATCTGTATTACGCAACCGTGGTAAAGACGTTCCAAATAGCTCATAATGCCATTCGGTATACAATAACTACTACTAATAACAACCAAAGAAAAAAACACTTACTAAGTAGAAATCGTTTCCATCAATATTAAAAACCTATTAGGATGTCGACAGAAGTATTTCGATTTAGCCGTCCAGTTTTAAGTAACGAGACTGTTATATTAATGCCTTCATCTCCAAAACTAATGATTGGTCCATACAGAGTATTGAAAGAGATGAATGCGATGAAAATAATTGACTTTTTGAATGGAAGACTGAATTAAGTATCATACGTGATTGCCTTCTAGGTGCTATGTTTAATACATGTAGGTGTTGTTAAGAGGGTTCCATGTTTTAAATATTATTATTGCCATATACTCTTAGTAGTTACCAGTAAGTCAGGGTACACCAATTTCGGCCTTGTTAAGATATTTTGTATACTAACTATGTTTAATGACTATATCCCGTGAGTACAAGAGACACTGCAAGTGCATGCTGAAATGCAATAACGGAGGATTTAAATTTTACTTTGAACAGCGCATTCAAGACACTAGAGAAGTGAAATAATAATAAAAAATCTGAAGTCATTTTCAAAAAAAGCATATCGCTGAGTCATTATTATGATTATTAGATCAAGATAGCCATACAATTTTGACTTTTGTGCCTTGCATCTGACAATGCTACATGGTCTTCATGTCCAACACAATTAGTTCCCAGTTTAGATGTTAAATGACACAATATAAGATTCTAAAACAATACAAAAAAATAGAGAGCAGGCAGAGTATATGATTCCATTAGCTTAAGGCACAGTGTCTTAAATTGAAGTCTACTGCATGAAACAGTAATATATTATGTATATTTATGGAATAAGCTAGTTGAACATGTTGAGTTATGTCGCACATACGTATCATGTTGATATGCAAAATGTTTACAAATTTTTATATCCACCTTCTTAGAGGATACTTTCTTATTTCGTATAATTATGCACATTTAAATATATTTATAATTATACTATACTTGTAACTATACCGCTGGTTTCTGTATATAATGCCATGTTAACTTATACACACAATTATATACGATGTGTATTATTTCGAATATAATACGTTTGCGCTCAATAATTTCTTTTTGAGTATTATGCGCTAGCAGAACAATTTGCCTGTTAAAATGCTGCTTTTACAATCGTTCCTACATATAAGTATTTCATCTGATTTTGTAATGAAATATGTTATAGTTGGTAAGATAGTTATATATTTAATTTTTAATAACGTGACACAAATTGTTTATTGTCTGTAATGAATTTTCATGAAAAAATAAAGACTTCTAAAAAGCCAATTCCAGAAATGATACGATAAAAGTGCGCTCCTATCACTTTCCTTCATAAATTCAGAATATTGAAAACCAAACTTCCGCGCCCTTTTCTTTGAGAGCTGTTTTTCTGTAGTCTTCAAAGGATGAGTGTTGGAGGTCAGCAACCAATGAAGGTTTTAAATTTGGGACTTAGGATTTAGGTAGGGGGTGGTAGGGGTATCGAACGTCAGTACCTTAGTGCTCCACTGGCAGCGCTAATGATATTTGTTTATGTCCATCTATGTCCTATACAAGATCTGCTCGAGCAGTTGATGTAGTTTGATGTAGTTGCCTCTGTCATAGCAGGAGTCAGCCGGAACAATCAATCATAAGAACCGAGGCTAAAGCTAACCAGGAAGCAAAGCGATATAGCAAAAATGTCCAACACAGAGCCGATAGATTTTATAGATCTAACGCAAGACTCCCCGATTAATCAAGCGTTAAGGTTACGTAGGAATAATGACAATGTAAATACTACCGAATTTTCAAGACCACGGAGGCGCTATCCAAAACAACGAAGTTGGACGGAGACAGCAAATATGTATGTATTAAAACGGCCGATAAGATGCAGTTTATAGAAATGTTTAAAATGTGACCTATGATTCCATATAACAGACCTCACTGACAACAATATTTCATTGTTCAGACTTGTGCCATCTGAAAGTATTGACTTAGAAGCTATTAGTGTACCAGAGCCCAGTAGACCAGGTTTTGCCACAGAAAGAACACAACAGGACGAGGTGGGAATGTTGACATGCCCAATATGCTTGGATAAACTCACATCTGATAGGAAACCCACATCAACTAAATGCGGACACATATTTTGTGAAGCTTGCTTGAAATTGGCAGTACAAAAACTCAAAAGATGCCCGACGTGCCAAACTAATGTTAAATGGAGTGCCTGTACACGTCTATATTTTTAAGCTTTCATACATCTTGCCTTCTCATCTAAATGTATTTTGTTTTCACATCATTATCTGTTCTTTATTTTTGTTTGGCGATATAAAAGTACAAATTCATGCGCCTCTTTCTCAATAGATCATTCGGTTAGGCTTTGCCATAGAACCTATACTATGATTTGTAATCTGACACTCATAGATTTCATATTTCTAAATTATTATGTAAGTTAGTACTTTTTGAAGTTCAATAAAATACCTCATACTAAACTAGAGACGTATGGCACTCACATACGTTTTTTAAAATCCTGTGTATTAATATCATATGTAAGAATAAATATTATCTATTTTGAATATACTTCTTTGCATATTTCCTATGGATCTTTTATTACTCATAGCCTTTTAAACAGATATACTTTGAAGGAAATTCCTGTTGTCCAATCTATTAAACACATTGCTACACAATAATCCTATGTGGATCTATATATTCTTTATGTTTATTTTGGAAAACAAGTACTTTCTAGCAGGGGTAATGTATGCATATCCTTCGAAGTTCTGTGATATATCATAATATAATCTGCAATTGTATAACATTTATTCTGATGCCTCTGTGTAAAACGTACAATAAACACATTTGTGTACAACTATTTTAAAATCTTCTGCCGTTTGCAATATTCATATTTGCCTCTCTTTTGCCCACAACCGTATGAATTCGAAATGCAATATGCTCATTGGGTGCAGCGGTACTCAATGTCATATTGGTGCTCGGGATTGGTCCGGCTTCTGTAGGCCACGCCTACTATCTACGTTATGGCGGTGCAACAGAAAAATGAGATATAAGCCTGTTGTCGGGGAAGGACGACTCTGGACTACTCTTTCCAATGAAGTCGGTATTTCTTATTATTTTGCTTGCTTTCTCATTTGTCAATGTGCGTGGAAAGCGTGGGCGGTAGCGAACAAATGCCACTCGCGATAATTAAACTGTAAACGCGTGTGGGTTGTTTTAATTCGCTGCAGTGCATAGGATACTCCTGTATGTATTGTGTCATTGACTCGACGGGACGAAGTGTCAAAATTGTTTAGCTTCACTTTTCATGCGGCAAAATTGTAGAGCTGCGGTCAGTGTCAGGTCGCTTCAGACGCAGCTTGCATAGAATTTGCTTAGATGAAAGATTGTGATGCGTGGACAGTAGTCACTGTCAGAAGACCGCCTGTTCTGATAGAAGTGATACAGTAAGCCAAGGATGTATGTGACGCCAGTGCTTTGTTTTCCTTTTACCAAATTCTGGCGCAGCAGAAGTGCTTTTTCCAGGGATCTTTTACTGTGCCTCCAGAGTCTGGTATTAACAATTAGTATCCAATAATTTGCTGGCCTCCGCTACCAAGAGAAGCTATTTGTTTAACTTCCATCAAATGACTAAAAACTAGAGACTTGCATCCAAATGTAACCTTACGATGATTACTGCGGAGTTTTTCACCCGCCGCACTTGCAAAATAGTGTATCCCCGCTTGAAATAATATAACTTATTAAGTGTCCGTGACACTATTAATCTTGTATAAGTGCTTAAGATTATAATAATATGTTTCGGCCTGCCTATGCTCGATGCCAACCAAACCAAAAACATTTCATAATGACATTGAAAAATATAAATCCCACAACAAAGACGGTGGTATTTCTGAATACAACATGAATGAACAACTTTACTAAACGACGATTAAAAAACTCCTTTAACCGAAGCATTAACGCATTGATATATTTATCAATAAAAATCGTTTGCACAAATGGTTACACTATTTATCAAATATATATACATATCTGCATATATATATATTCAAAAGCCCTAAATGAGCTGTGTGTATGTTACCAGATAAAATTTGCTTCCAGGAAGCTACATAAGTATTGCTGTTAAAAGCTGAGAGGCATGAGAAAGATTTCTTTTTACACAAGTCCTGGCTTCTAAATGAACATGATCAAACTGGAGGGAAGTTGGCGAATACTTGTCAGAATGAATTCAGCTAAAGCCATTTGTCACTAAGAGAATCTAAACAAAGGTTGGAGAGTTATGCCTGTTCATCAGATTAATGTTAATCCGCCTGACTGGCAACCACCTCTATCATTGGGCCCTTCCAACATTAATAGTCCTCCTGGTAATGAAAACTTACCAGAATGGACACCAAGGGTAAATTTATTAATTTAGCAAGTATATAAATATAAATGTCAGTAACAAACCTGCAATATCTTTTATACTAATATACTCATGTTTGCCAATAACTATTTTTAAAGAGACTCAAGTTGCAACAAAAGTTATTCTTTAACCGAATTTCATATTTGCAATACAACATCGCAGAATACATAGGCAGTTCCAAAAATAAAGTCAGAATCTGATCCACTTGGCTGTAGCCAGGCCATGCTAAAATAACTGCACATAGAATTCAATGTATATTCAGAATGGTGCCTTTAAAAACTTATAAATGGATACTGTACCTGTATAGTCTAATACATAAGCATGGATAACAATTGTAACTTTATTTTAATTTAATGTCAATAACTTTTCCCCTTAATAGAGTTCTGAATATATTTTTGAGAGTTAGGTATTTTTATTTTAGGAATCAGCTTATACCGCAGTAGTTACAATTATACCTGACCATTGTCACTCATCAGTAAGCACACTATCTTCCAGCAATCATGATATCTGCAGGTGAGAATATTAGTAAATTGGGAGATATACGAAAAATATTTGATTCGCATTTAAAACTCCGATTGCCTTTGTTACATTATTCTTTGTCTACATAGGATATGCCATTGCGAAGGTGAAGAAGGTGCACCTTTGTTGGCACCTTGCTATTGCAGCGGCAGTTTACGATATGTACACCAGACCTGTCTTCAACGATGGATAAAAGCTTCAGACACACGCGCGTGCGAATTATGCAAATTTGCATTTATCATGCATGCTAAGACAAAGCCATTTTGCGAGGTAAGAGAATATCCTTGGAATTTCTCATGAATATAATTCACACTACAAGAGTAATACAAATTTCTTATTCCTGTGCAATTTTATACATAAGTCAGACTAGTAATTATTGAATTGGATAAACAGTTGTGATGATTCTTTTAGTGGGAGAAACTGGAAATGTCCGTGCTGGAAGTGCGCAAACTATGGTGTGGTGTTACAGTTCATGTAATAGCTGCACTATGTGTGGCTTGGTCTATATACATACTTGTTGAACGATCTGTGGATGAAGCCCGGCGTGGTTATCTGGACTGGTCTTTTTGGATTAAACTTATAGTCGTTGTGATTGGTTCTACAGGAGGCTTAGTTTTTATGTACATTCAATGCAAAGCATACATTACACTTTGTAGAAAGTGGCGAGCATTTAACAGGTGATATAGCGATTAATGTTTAACATTCCCTTTAAACCTGCAACTGTTTAAGTACTGCACTATTTAAGAGTTTGTGCTTTGAATGCATGAAAACGATATTTTGTTATAAGTGGTGAATCATATTTTCAGAGTCATATTTATTCAGAACGCTCCTGAGAAAGTGGTGCTTCCTCCTTCACCTACCGATTCTTTAAGAGAAGTAACTCTGCCTCTAAAGGACCCAACTGCCTCGATGTCCGAGCTCAATCGTACTCTATTGCCCCGTAACATAGATCCTCCATGTGCCTCGCAGATGGTAAAACCAGACGCTGCCGCGCCTCAGCAAAGGCCCGACGCTCAACTCAAACTCTATGTATTTGATAAACTTTCATCCTCGGAAGACAACCTGTAATACAGTCGTTGTGTGGCCGACTCCTGATTTTGACATCAGTCTCGAACAATGCAACTGGAAACGTGAAGCGTGCAACTGAAAGTTTCCTCTCGAACAATAGTGTCTCTCGCTTACGATATTTCGAAAGCAGAGATATCTTTTTCGGAATTACCATATATCCGCCCTTGCGCAACACCTTTCCCCAGAACTTAGTACTTCAGTGCTTAAATGACAGTGGGGTAGATGAAAGTGTGTGGTAAAGACAGTCCTTGACACTTTCTCGAACAATTGTGTACATAATTATTGTATCTGTGATGTTATTAAATAAACTTTACCATATTTAAATAATTCGTTCGCTTTACCTAGACTTTATGCAGTGGTCGGGTTTATTTTTTTGCGAATAATATTCAACAAGTCTTTTAGAACTTATTGGTTTGTTACTCTGTTGAAGCAAGCAGCAATTGCATATATCAGACAGTTGGCAGAAATTGACTTTCCCGCTTCAAAACCAAACATGGGTGCGCATCAGTGCGCATGTATGCAATGCACAATCACACGTCAACGTCACACGATTGTGATCGCAGTCGAAGTTCTGCGTGTGATATGCGCAAACGGAGTCAGCTGATTCGTCATTGCACACGTTTAGGAGTGACTGGAAGACGCAAACGATTTTGATTTTTCCGAACAGTGTAAACTGCACGAATACGTCCCTGATTTCATTTCAATTGCGATCTACTATTCCTGTCATTTTTAAAAGACTTCAACCAGAATGGCGCATTTTGTGAAAAGCGGTAACCAAGTTCTCGTTGTTCTCGGGCCAGAAATTTCGAATGATGACACAGTGAATTTCACCAGTTCAATAAACCAATTGGTTGGAAATGCTGGCGAAACTACTGTCATTGCCGTAAATGAATTTAAAAACCGTGAGTGCATTAGTACTTTCATAGAAGTCAAATCAATCTGAAAAATGACAACTTGTTTTATTGCTACTAATTCAAAGTGCGGTTATTTTATATTACATTACAGTTTTTATTTCAGGAAAACTTAGTGCATCGAAGTTCGACGTCATTGTCTCTATCTTTAAAGAGACGTACTCGAAATGCAATGAGTTACTGATTGAATACCTTAAGTTGATAAAGCCAGGTGGTATGATAGTGATGTACAAACCACTGCAAAAAGAGAAAGAATCTGAAAAGATTCTTACTTATAATGAAATGCTGTCAAATTTAAAGTTGACTGGATTTAAGGTGAAAGAACGAGAACTTGTACCTTTAAGCAAGATCCAAGATATAAAAGAACTGCTATCAAAAGTCTATATTGATACAGAAAACATTTATGAAGTGTTAGCAGAGAAACCTTCCTTTGAGGTAATTCATTGGACCTATTTTTGTTGTTGGAGGTTTCATCATGATATGCAATAATATATTAATCGTCAAATATGATTAGATTGGCTCTAGTGTACCACTTAGCTTTGGCAAGCCCAAATCTAATGTATGGAAGCTGGATGATGCAGTTGAGGAAGACTTAATCGACGAGGATGATTTGTTGGATGAAATAGACATCAAAAAGCCAGATGCATCCAGTTTAAGAGGTATTTATGATTATTCTGGTGAGTCATACATAGCTTTGAACACCTTGTTATTCAATAAATGTTTTGCTTTGTAGTTTGTAGTACAACAGGAAAGAGAAAAGCTTGCAAAGACTGTTCATGTGGTTTGGCTGAAGAATTGAATGGCAAAGTACAACAGGAACCAACAGTGAAGTCTTCTTGTGGAAATGTATAACTTGTTATCCGCCGCAATGATTAAGTTAATTACCACTATATATTTTAATTTGAGATTGTTTTCCTTTTTCTTACAGTGCTATCTTGGAGACGCATTTAGATGTGCTGCATGCCCTTACCTTGGAATGCCCGCATTCAAGCCTGGCGAAAAAGTAGCCCTACCTGATACCCAGCTAACAGCTGATTCGTGAGAAATAAACATTGCAAAAAAATTTTCAATTTGTATTACAATAAATCTTTGGCACATATGCATTCTATAACATACCACTTCTGATGAATGCCTAAATCTGTCATACAACTTTAGACTGTTGCCAATTTTGTCCAAACATTCATATAAATCTGGAAATCTGTTAAGAATTTTAAAAGGATTTTGGTGTACTCTCTGAGTAGTGAGGTATTGTTTGTACATCTTCAGCTTATTCGGTTTTATTCATTTCTAAATAGTATACAATAGTAATCAACATTACAATTCTTGTAAAACGATGCACTATATGCAGGATGTTCTGTACTTCGCGTTTTCCGAAATTCAACTGCGCGAGTGGACTTTGATAATTACAGTTTTCAGTGTAGTACCAGAAATAACAAATTATTACATTTTGTCTTTAATTGTAAGTCCCACTGCATTAACCCAATGGTGCATTTATATTTCGGACGACGCGGTCCAAAGTACAAATATTTTACATATAATGCACCATCCATCGCTTCTATACCAAGGAACATAAACCTTTCACCATAAATCCACTATCCCTTCGCTGGGGATGAGTGCCTGGGAGAGGGCTATTTTCCGAATATGTTACTAATACACGTCACACCACCCCAAGATTATGCCATGTGTATGTCAACGCGTGAACGCACAGTTTCTTCATGAAAAGTCGAACGCTACGTACAAGAAGCAATGGTCGTGTGTTAAGTAGCTTCTATCATGAACAGGAACAGAAAATACCGTCATGTATCATAATTCGTAATTCACATCCCTTCCATGACGGCAGGAACATTAATCCGCAGTATAAAGCATAAGATAAAAACTGAAAGTAAATCGCTATCAGTGTCGTATCGACCATTGGTTCGGCCATTTAGTAATTCGATCGATCTTGCGCGTTTCAATAAGATAACAACTCATCGACACGAGTCTCGGTTACATAAGTTTTATATATCTGCTGAAAGAATACTTTGCGGAACCAATGATCGTGCTACGGTTAATATTATTAGTATTACATAGAACTTTGGTGTAGACACAAGTTAAGTAGCTGCCCCTTTCGGATAGAATCGGTCGTCACAGAAGTACGTGGTATAAAACAAAGAAATGCCTGGTTCTAGCAATGATTTACGTATATAAACGCTCGGGTACTTTGAACAAAATATTGGTACCTGCTCTTGAGACATGCGTATCTATTGCCTGCTCATGTAGAGAGCATTAAGTCTGTTACGCGCTCAAGCAAATGTGTCTTTATTGGCAGTAGTTGATGGGTGGGAAAGCAATCACGTCACAAAATCCGAATCCTTCGATTCATTTTCGGTGAAGACGTTTAGGTCTATGTCAGAATGGTCAGAATGACTTTTCATTCTACAGGCATCTCAAAACATACGAGATTATGAACAATCGTTCACCTCGTGTCATGACATACAGTATGTCTTCCAAGCTTTCGTTATTTCATTGTCCTTGTACATACAGTATAAATGGGATTTCTATTATCGTGTAGAACCATTTTCACGTTCAAAGTCTCATTGTCGCTATCCATGCATACTGGGGTATTGCGATAATTTGTTCTCGTGCGCTGGTATACGGTCTTTCAATCTCAGGAAAATTTAAGCAATTGAATAAAGAATATGGATCAATGATATACTTCAGTACATCAACCCAGGCTTGACAACTGCTTCGTGTGTCAGTAACTAAAGCTCACAACTCCTACTCTGGGAAATCCTTAATTCCAATTAACATTCATTTATGCACTACACGGACGCGTGAATGTATAGTATAGCTAGTCCACGTTATGAATAGACGTACACACCTTACGGATATGCGAACAATAATAACAACTGAAACATTTGTCCGGGGTCATCTTTCTTCGAGTAATTCTAACTACAAAGATTGGATACAGGTCTCTTTGGATTATTTATAGCCTAGTGTTTAACGTGATCGGGATAATAACATACTGAAATGAGAATGGCGAGATTCTGAGAAACTAGATGAAATTAAATAGATTTTATAGTTGTGGCGAGGCCGATTGGACATGAGAGTGCTGCATTGAGTTTACAGACTTTTAATGACGACACATATTGCATCCATGAAACGATGGTCAAGATAATAGAATGGACCATGTCCATTTTTACGACATAATCTGGAACCAGATATAAATTATAAGCGGGCCGGAAATCAACTCTTGTTGTGTAAATAGAATAACGCGAACGCTTGAGTCATTGCGCGATAATTTACTTGAGGAATTGAACTGAGACGTGAATGATTAGTTCCGCATCAATATGCAATTGGTTTGTGAATGACGCTTGCGTATGATACAGCGGTGAAATAATAGTTCTTTATACAATATACTACATTAAGCTCGCTTGCAAATGTTGTCAATATAATCTGCGCTTCTTGTTTACGAACTGGGAAAGAAAGAATATTTACTTTAGCGATTCCGAAATCCACGTTTCATAGGAATGTACTCAATAAGTACGTTGAGCAAGTATTATAAGTATCACGTAAGGCAACTTTTGCATATCTTTCGATTGCGACCATATTGAATTTCCATGTCGTCTTCATTGCTCAAAAGTACATATTGTTGCCATTCGTTTACTAAAATCATCAAAGAAACTTCAATAAAAGAGAACGAAAATCAAAGAAAGGTGAAGTACTCCAGCGAAGTGTTTATATAAGTAGTGTGAAATTAGTTTCGCCCTTCATAAGTACTTTTTTCCACTTCTTTATGGATCTTCTCGGATTAATTACCAAACGTTATGGAACTCAAATTTTCGACTTGTTCTCTTTAAAAAAATATATACAGTCGATATAAAAGTTGAATGATAACTTCAACAACTATTTCAAATAATGTTTTATAAACACAGCCCTACGTATGCACGACGTAAGAATAAGAAACAGGATTTTTCAAAATGACCTTTGGCTTCCTTTTCAAAGAAGTTAACTAATCACCTTTACAGAGCGCATGTACTCGTTATGTTAACAACAATACTGTTGTTTGACGTGTTACATCTTTTCAAGCAGCCCCACAAAGTTGAAACCCCCTTTCATCTTACGTAGATTCCTAGATTTCGCCAGTTTTTGCGACGAAAAATTAGTCTATGCTAGCACGAATTCCCTTCCATATTATCCAGTAAGGAATTCTTCTCCTCTTTTTTGGTATTATGAGCCCTTGGCACAGCAGTTCGTAATTTTGGTTCAAAGCACGGCTGCAAAAGAATTAATTTTCAGCCAATTAATTTCTCATCGATGACATGTCGCACTTTGACTTCTACACAAATGGAACACGAGCGAAAGTGTGCTGTGTGTTTCAAGCATGATATGCGCGGTGAAATTCTTTTTTTAGTATAAAACGTTTGCATAATATTTCGAGAAGACTGTCTCCAAAAATCACGAAATTTAGGCGATCTTCATAACTTTGCATAAAACGGAATTCGTTTTTATTATGTTCAATAGTGTTTGGACTGCACCCAGCGATTTAAAGAATAAAATAGATAATAGCAACGCCCGCTGGGTCATCGAACCATTGATCACCTCGAAGTTTACGATTAAGAATCTGCCATTGATATTGTGTATCGAAACTTATGACCTTTAACATTTTTATTGTCACAGATAACAAAGCTACTTCAGAAGTTAAGCATACATATGAACTTCACACTTTTGTAAGCGATTCCGGATTGTCACGCGAGACCTGTCAATCCAACAGCGTAGAGCGTACCACGTAAGGTTTAGGCCGTCTTTTAATTATAGCTCGATTATATTGAAAAGATATAAAAATCAATATATACATATAATATATACATTCTGCCGAGCCTAGATTAAGTCTCACTTCAACGTTTAAGCACAGTAAAAATGTTGTGTTACATGTACAATATATATGGAAATGAGAATTATCGGACGGCTAGTAACAAATAATGCTGATGACGTTAAACGAATGATGGTATTACTTAAGGATTAAAGCATGTTGGCTTTATGTTTTCTACATGTGTGCAACATGCTAGGAACAGGGCTGTGCTGATGTAGGCGAACACTGCTTCAAGTGCGTTGGCCCGCTATGTTCGGCATTTGAAGACGATATTATTTAAATGATGTTACTGCACTCACTGTTTCGCAGATATTCATGTTGCAGCAATTTTCTATGGTAATTTCGCACTGATTGTCCGGTATCTGCGGCCTGGATGTAAGTGGTGTCACGCCGCCCTTGCTGACCACAAAGCGTTTCTTAATGCGCGGCCGTCTCCGCAATTTGTTCACATAATAACTGAGTACGACTATCAATATAACTAGTAAGGCGATCACAGCACTCAATATCGGGAGGAGTGCTCCATGTTCGATCCTTTCGGCGATCGTCGAACCCATGTCTATCATTTGATTCATTTCGCTGCACCTGTTTGGAAAAGAGGCAAACATTCAGATAGGAGTTCGATCGTTTCATGAAGATAAACAAGTACTTAAGCAGTTTAATGGATTCAGGAGCTTGCTAATGCGGTGGTCTAAGATTATGATCGAGAGGCGACAGCAGGAGTGGCAAGTATACCTGCAGGGATTTACATCGGAGCTGGATGGATTCTCTATTCTGTTTGCGCAGAGCATCGCGCATATGGCAGTGATATCATCCAACTCTTCGCACCGGCTCCCTTTGGAGTACTTGCAGGTGCAGATTGGTTCACCGTGTTCAATGTTACATTGTCCATCGTGAAGGCAATACCCATCGCACGCGTCTTTCTCGCAGCGCGTGCCTGTAAAAGTGTCGGGACACTCGCATTGCGGCAAGCCCCGGCTGTTTATTTTACAGTTACCCCTGAGGCAATAGTTATGACAGAGAGACGTCTCGCATCGTGCTCCAGAAAAACTAAAAGAACGTAACCAATGCTTGTCGAATGTATCGCAAAAAAGGCAACAAAAGTAAACATGCAAATTTCGAACGGAAATTCGCGAGTACTTACCCTGGTTTGCATTCGCAGGTACCGTCCTTATTATTAATCTGGCCATCGTTCAGACAGTACACGGAACCCTCGGTGGTCAGGTCGGACTCCTCGGTGCTAGTAGTTAAATTATTGTAATTTTCTACAGGTAAGCGAACGACCGACTGATTGACCGCCTTTGTTTTCTTTTGCATCCTTGCAATGGCGGCACAATCGATTTTTCCCAAGTTATCTCGCGCTACGATCCCTGCTGGGTCGTCGTCCGGGTTCGACTTAATGTACCTCTTGAGCGTGTAGGGTACAGCTTCAGGGGCGACGGGATTTTTCGGGATTGTCCGCACCCCATGGTACGTCCAGTCGGACCAATAGATCGAATCGCGGTCTACGGCCAAATAGACTGGCGTCTGGTGCTTGCTGTAAAGGAGTACCTCGCGCTGGCTACCATCGAGATTGCTACGCTGGATTCTAAAGTGGATGCCCTCGTTGTCGTCAATCCAGTAGAGCTTCCCTTCGGCATGATCTATTGCCACAGTCAGCGGCTCATGCATATTATCTTTAATCACTGTTACTCGATTGCTTCCGTCAAGGTTCGAGCGCTCGATGCTTGGATTCGTACTATTACTGTTTACCCAGTACACGTGACTAAAAATAACGCACAATTATCAGACCTCGCTTGTCATTCCCTTCACTTTCACGATCTCGCCTAAACAGCCTCCCTCGAAACTCTCTTGGACACGTTATAGTAATCGGAATCGAAGCGCTTCCGGGAGGGATGTTCGCGGCATTGGCCTATTGTAGACACCATAAATGGCACACCTGTTACATTCGTCGAGCACCATGTCACGTGGATTTCTCCCCTTTAAATCATGCAGGAGGACTGCCTCTCCTGGCGAGCCGTCTCCACCCAATTTCATCATCATCATCTTTTCCTGTATTCCGTCGATCCAAAAGAGCGCGTGCGAGGCTGTGTCGAACGCCAGACTTACCACTTGCGAGCGCGGTCTTCCTGCGGAGAACAGTTCGATACATTGACTATTTATTCCACATTTTTCTTATCTCGCGGCCAATATTATTAATGAATCTAGTTTCCCAGTGCCATGCTGTTTTTTTGTATAACGATGCATATCAACCGCTATCGAGAACTTCGTAGGCATTATGTAAGACTCTATTACGTATTGAACAGAAGCTAAATGCGCACTCTTCCTTTATCGTCGAATCTGAGCGGCGCAAAGGCGATAGAAAGTGATGCTCGGTCAAATGGTGGGTGGCCGTGTTTTTATTCGTCAGTATTGACAGTTGACACCACTTCATGCGAGAGCCAACTTCTTTCGGGCTTTACATTATTATACGGGCGAGAAATGTATCCAAATAAAACTGTTGCTTTGCCCAGTCGAATTGCCAATACTGCATGACATATGTACTTCCCTCGCTCTTTTCGCTTGGCGCGGTCACTTGCGCAACAGGTGGACAGGACGATAGCTTATCTGGACCGAATTTCGTGTGACCAGTGCGCTTTAGTTGCGGCGCGAAATTTATTTGTTTATCCTGGCGGTACGATTGAATTGCACTGGAAATCGAGCGGCGCGGCGCACAGATGCGAAACGAGGGTGCAGATAAGATTGCTCGAGTGGTCGGGTGGCGCGATAGACTTACTCTTGAGGAGAGGCCTGGAGGTGAAATTCCTCTCGGTCAGGTCGTAGCTCAGTATGGATGAATTGCTGCTGATGTCGCTCAAGTACATGGTGCGGCTGACGTCGTCGTAAGCAATGGCCCGTAAGTTGACCGCCTCCTTGATTTGAGCCTGGCCCGTAAGGGTGCCATTTTGCGCATAGAAATTGATCTCGTGCCCAATCGCCACGGCCAAATCTGCAAAGGGAAAGCAGCAACACTGGTATTATATTAACGCTTATCGCGCCCGCCCGGCGTAATCCCATTGCGTCAGCTGATAAAGCGCCGCGCACTAATGCCAGATACTCGATCCCCGATCTGAATTCTGATGATGTTTATTATCGAGGCAAACAATCGTACCGACAATTGCCGGCCACTCGACGGGATTCTTCGAAATCAAGAGGGCAGGATCCGATGGACCTCATTGAGATATTCTTTATTGATTAACGGGTCCTCCTATAATACTTCGCGTCGAATTACTCGCAGTACTCGGTTGCCTAATTACGGCTACTTGTAAGAGTAGACGCTCACTTTATGCCGATCGAGCGAGTCGGACTTATCTGCTGCTTAAAGCGAATTACAGCAGTCGAGAGCCTTTGCCTTCGCAACCGGCAAAAACCGACTCGGCATAATCATTTGATAACTGGACTCTCTAGATTCTAAAACCACATCCTTAGCCAAGATTTCAGCCTGACGCTGATACGCCGGGACTTCCCGATCATCTCGAATTCCGATTGATACATGCGGAATTCTCGTATTCTATTTTAAAGGGTTGGGGCAAGAGGAGGTCGTGCGCGACCAAGTTTTCCCCGTACGGGGAGATAGGACGGCGAAGTTAGTGGACTCGGGTCAAGAAAGCCGAGCGCTCTACGAGGATTATCTAATTAGGCTTTTTTCCGCAGACTGCCACTGACCGTGCCAAGCCGACGATGCCAGTGAGCGGTCAATGTCAGGAATCTCCAAGCGCCGGGCTATCGCGATCATTCGAGAACCGCTGCATTATTTATGTGGGAATTGCAACGATCGTCCGAGCGCCCACGATGATGCGTAAGTAAATTAGCCCCACGCTCGTATCGGAATTAATGTCGTCAAGTGTGGATTTACAGTCATCGCGGGGCAGTGTCAACTAAAATTCTAGTACGTAAATAGGATATTTGATGTAAATATATTTCTTTTCTGATTAAAAACCATTCGATTCTTCGTTCAAAGAATTCCGACAATTTGTTTTACTCATAATTAACTCTTTCCACTGAAATAATTTAGTGTCACCTTCGATTTCCATAATCTTCCCAACTTTGCCCTCCCCCGCATCTGGCATTTCTATCACCGTATTCAATACGTTTAATTCTGTCGCTAGAATATTTTTCCAGCGAGAAAGGATCAGAGGTCAAGCGGTCGAGCCTGTGCAATGTGGCACGTAAAGGCCCCCGGTCTTGTCCGTGCGATATGTATTGCCACGACGTACATGCATACATACACAGGCAACAATAAGCGTTCGAGGAAAAGCGAGCCTGTTTCCACCGACACTTGGATTGGGCCTGCGTAAGCGCGACGTTCACTCGATTCCCACGGCGTATTGGCAACGCGTACGTGCGTAGGCACATCGGAGGAGCACGTGACAAACGCGCGTGGAGCTTGGTAGTTCATAGGATCGCAACGATTGCGAACCAGAGACGTGCGCTCGCCCAATATCTGGGTTGAAATTTAATCAGTCGACTGCTGCCGCTCGCCTCTGTCGACGTTAATGATGTAAAGGAGCGAGAGCCGAGTCCGCGCATGTTCCTCGTGATCCGTGTCTCATGATTCTTTGATCTTGAGCGAGCGGAGCGAACGATCGCTCTAATTCGGCACGTGTGCCAGGAACCTCTTCGCGGCGGCGATTATTAATATGCTTATTTGCGATAAGTCGCATCGATTCCTTCCGGAATTCGCATGGAATTATTCCGAGGTTTTAATTCATTAATATCAATTGCAGTGTTAAAATACCTTGGGGCAAGCGAGGGTTTGAATGGAGAGGTAGCCAGTTAAAAAAGTTACGTAAACATAGCAAGTTCTCGATGAAAAAAGTGTGTAAGAAGTCGTATGACTCGATCGCGCTGCATATAAACTTCTAAACACTATACGAACTCGATTGTCGAATACTTGATTCGACAGACCTCACAACTGACCACTTGTAATCCACATTCAAGACAATTCGCATACAACCCGCAAGAATCGTTCCAAAGTTGAGCTATGGCCAAACATAGCTTGACCCAATACATCCAATACCGTTTGGCGAAGAAACTACGAGGTCCCGTGGTATCAAAGTCTGCCGACAGTCACTCCACACAGCATCAAACGCAGCGGAAAGGCTTACGGTACTCTAAATCGCGCGGAGAGTCCTCAATAATTAACAATGGTCAATAGCCGCAAAGTGACAATATCTCCTCGCTCTCCCCAAGCGAATCGAGCATCAAGCCTTTCCCCATAAGACTCGGCTGATCGCCGAGCTATTTACTCTAATTTCCCAGTGATGCTCGTGTGCGTGTGTCTACGCGGCTCTTCATCACCCTTGGTCGCTTGACATTCGTTACGTAAACAGGTGTAAGGACGAGGGCGACTTTTTCACGCGTGTATCTGCGCCGCGTGATAGAGGACGGTCCCAGGGTGGAGAGGGGCCCGAGGGTGGCGCAGGTTTCATTCAGCTTTGGGGTGCAGTTTGGGCGGACGGGGCCGGAAAAACAGTGGGCAAAAGCACGGGAAAAGTGGCGTACGTGACGAGCGGCACCGCGTGAATGGAGGCGGGCCGCACACAGACAGGCGCGGGCCACCCGTGTCGATAGGCGGCTCGTGCACACAGACAGACGCACACTAGTAGAGGAGCTCACACAGACGGGTGAGCGCGCGTACTACTGGAGAGGAGCGCGGTGCGCTACTCGCCGGCACGAGGTCTCCTCGTTTCGGCGAGTGGTTCTTACTCGCGTTTACTTCCTTATTATCACTCACCCCAGGACCTGGCGTGCACTTGGGGCCCCAGGAGGCCCAGCAGGAGGGCCAGAACGAAAGGCAACTTCTCATGGCAGGTCATGGTGAATGTACATTTGGCAGTGGAGCACACGCGATGGTGAAGGCGAGAATAGAATTAGTCGAGAGAGAAGTGTGTCGTGCGCGACTGGGCTTCGGCTCGCGTGGCACACTGTCGTAGAGTTCCGTGCACGGCACCAGTGTGGTCTCTCTGCTCGGGGAGGAGAGCACGCGTGACAGACACTACCGCACTGTTGCTGCGCTTGCGGCGGCCGTGCGCGAACTGCAACGTCTCAGACCTCGCCAGACCTCCGAGCTACCGACACTCCTCACCGCACGAGCAGCACGATTCGAGTGCGGCGGACTCGTTCTCCGTGGCGCGACTGTCCGAGCCACTGGCGTAACCGCCAGTCCGAGCTCATGGTTCTCCTCATCTAGGCGACCTTCTTTTGCTTTCTCCTGCTCCTCCGAAAGTAGCGATTCACCATTCGTGTCGCTTCCCAAGCGACAACATTTCCACGCGTTGCTTTGAAACAGTGAATTCGCAATAGTTCACACGCAACCGACTATGTATTATTTAGTTTGTTCTAAAATTAAGTATACAAAAAATTATGTTGTCCGTTGATTTTCAGGAAACGTACTCTAGCAAATGCGTAAGAATAATATCCTCGAGTCAAACTTCACTCGGAAAAGTTCCTTCTCCCTCGAGCAACCACATAGAAAAACTTTATGTTCCCTGGGAGTATGTGCACATTTCTTAGCTTTTTTCGCGCACATTATAATTCCTGCGCGTTGGAATCTCTTCACGGCACACGTGCGTTATACCAGCAAAAGAACAGCGACCACGGTTGATGAAGCATTTTGTAGATTGATTGCTGGCATTTGTTCTCTATTTGGTGTGTTGATTGGGAAGGTTAGTTTGGAGCCGGCAGGGGTGGTCTCCGCCGGAATCCGACGCTACGCCACTGGGGACGACGTGCTCCGGCTCGTGTCTCGCGACACGCGCCTATTTTCATTGCTGGGCCGTTTATGGGGACGCGGCACCCTTGAGCTCATCCTTCCCATCAAGACCCACGCTTCTCGATTATCCGCGTTAGCCACCAATAAGTCTTCAGTCGTTCTGCGGCGAGCTTGTAAGGTGAATCGTTTTGGTTGTTATCAACTGATTGCATACATTCACACTCACGATAGTCATTCAAATTGCGTGCGCGACTCTGATACCACAATAACACTGCGAACTTTCGTACATTATGTCTACGGTGCGATAAGTGTTCAAAATACTTTCGATGCTTTCCACTTGCCTAAGAGGATGAAACGCTCCAGTTTTATTAAAATTCCAATTGTATGAGAGAACAATAATATTCACAAGATGAGTGGGATATTTCAGTTATAAGAATTGACCTTGTTAATAAGTAAAATGAATACGAAATAACCCACGGTTGAAAGGTTTCTCGGATTATGACTTAGGAATGTCAAGGGTGAAATAAAGAAAAAGCTCGATGTTTGAAAGATGCGCCTCTAATAGAGGGTAAGTTATCTACCCCTCTAGGAAAGGAAGCGCCACCACCTGGCCAGATCCCGCAACTACAGCTACCCCGCAAAGCAGGGGTGCACCCTTCTATTGGCAATCCTTATCCCGCCATTAATTCACACGAATGGTGCACTTGATCGGAATATTTGTCCCTAGCACCCACACTAATAAATGCCCCAGACACACATGTAACAAATCTTCGAAGTTCAAACGAGCTCCGATATATAGCGCAAGGTCCGCAACCCCTACACCTGTCGTTAAGAAACTAAGAGGAACTCCAATAATACATATGAAACACTAGAATGATTTTGAAAGGGAAAAACCATAATTAAATTAAGTTCTTGAATTATATACTTATTTATACCTATAGCCGAGTCTCGACACATTGCAAACTCTTAAATACATATATCCATTACGATTATATCAATCATAGAGATTATCCAATACCGTTAGAAAGGTGTTAGGCAAAGTATATAAATTTTGCGTTGCGCGTCCGGCAGATAAAATAAAACTGAAGTGGGGAGTATTGGAGAAAATTTGTCCGGAGAGAAGAGTAGCGGATGAGTGTTTAAAGTTTAAAGGGGTAGAAATAACCAACGAAGGTATCTAGGAGGGTAGGAAAAGCATCTAGGCAGGCGGGCAAGTGGCGGGAAAGGTTCGGTGGGCCCCGAAGCGTCGACGCCACGTACTAGGCGGTATATTATTGATCAATAAGAGCGAGCGGCTAGGCATGGGTGACCCGTGCCGGCAGAGGCAGCTGTCACTTCCTCCGCATTTTTACAGTAGGCACACAAGTTAAACGCGAGCGAGCGGAGCCGAGGGTGCTTGTACCGCCGGGAAATCCTGGTTGCGAGGATAGCTCGGCGCACGGCGAGCGGAGTGCGTGGAAAACGGCAGCCGAGAGACGGCAACTGGCAATCCCGGCGCAGGTTGGCTCTGGCCTCTCCGGAAAATACGGGATTCGAGGGAGGCACTGAGAGAGGGTGCGAGCGAGCGAGAGGCGCCAGCATCTCGGCAGGAAGGTGGGGGAGTGAGTAGAGGGACGAATCGCAGGGGCGAGAGCCGAGCGAGAGGGAGAGAGCGTCCAACGGGGCCCAAGTGCGAGGGAGAAGGTTCGCCGCCGGACGGGCAACGGAGGGTGAACCAGCCGGAGGAAGGGAGAGAGAGAGAGGGAGAGAGAGAGGGACGTGCGGGAGCGACATGTGTCCGTCGTGCTGAAAATCGTATCGGCGATCGTGCGGCGACGACGGCGAGGGTGCGCCGAAAAACCGGAAGATCGCCCGCTCCGCTTCTTCGACCGTCTCTCTGATAGCCCCTCGTCACCAACGCGGCACTACCGATGCAGACCTTACGCAAGAAAAACAGTCCATGCAAGTGTGAGTAAGCGAGATTTCACCTAGAGCTCTGTAGACTCGCCGCTGCCAGGCAGCCCTGCCTGCGAGCAGCCAGCAACCCTCCCCTGACAGTAGACACTCGGCTCCATTCTCTCGGCCGATCCTCCGCTCCAAATCCCAACTTCCACTCGCTGGAAATCCATCATTTTCCCGGTGGCTCGTCGCCCGGGGCAAATGCGCTTTGGTACCACCCTGTAGATTGGTCAAGGGTTGCCTGCCTCGAAATATGGCTTCCCACCCTTATAACGGGCCGACCGAACTCTCGCCTCCAGCGGGTACCTCGCGATCTTTCGCTTTCTCCTGCGGCGCTTGATCGATCCTTTCCAGCGAGGAAGAAGCCTCTTTTAAGTGGTGTGCGAGTGTGCCTGGAAAAAGCAGTGTCTTGTTGCAAGCTTCCCCGTGAAATGCCTGCGATTTTCGCGCGAGTGTCCCTCGCGATTTTTTCTCTATTACCGACGCCCAGCCAGTGGGTACGCGCGCCGGCATTCAGGTGGCGCGAGCCACCCCGAAAGAGGGGTAGCCCTGCGCTCGCTGATGCGACGCTCGGGGGTTGCTCGTCTGCGGCAGACTTCGTGGCTTCGTGCAGGCTGTCGAGAGACGGGTGATTCAAACATGACGATATGGCTGAGGTGACTCATTCTTGAATGCAGGGTGATCGGGGCGGAACTGGTTGCGGACTGATACTTGATATTTGTTAGTTAGTTGTTGTGCGTAATGAATATCGAGGGGAGAAATTATTCCTTGCACGGTATAATAATTTTTTATTTGTATTGTGGAGATGGGAGTAGGTTGTCTGTAAAATAGTGAAAGTCGAATTTGAAGAAAGTAGATTGTAATAGTTCTTGTTGTGATTGTAATTATTCTATCGATATCTCTTTTTAGGGGAAACAGGTGTATGTACTGTTTTTCGATCCAACTAGATCTATTGTTTTCAAGCCAATCAACTGATTTTCCAAGGCAGCTCGATTCGCCCTATCCCGCGAAGACAAGTTCGACTAATGACTCCCTGAACTGCGTCCGCTTCTCACTCCACTCTTACAAAAATGCTCGGCCAAGTTATCTTTCTATCCCGAGGACTCCTCGAATTGGGGGCGGGCGAAATTTCTCAAGTGCTCATCGCGGCGTGCAATCCCGCCGGCGGCGGCGCATTTGATTGGCCCATTGTCGGTGGATGCGCCGCTGCTCGTAATAATAATTGTTGTGAAACTGCGGGTGCAAGTGTCGGGCACATCTGGCGGGAATCTCGCTCGGGAAAGGAGGATGCCGAGCGCTCAAGAAGGAGTCGTCGCGCTCAAGGATCCTCTCGGGGGCCCGGCGAGATTTTGAGCGAGGGATAAAAACAGTGCGAAAAAGAGAGCGAGAGAGAGAGAGAAGTGATGGGAATACGAATGAGGGTGAAACAGAGAGAGAGTGAGGGAGAGGATTGAGGGACGACTGAGGGTGAACTGGTTACCAGGACGGACTTTGAAGTGTCGACAGTTGGCGTTCTCCACTCGAGACGCATGAGTACGTTCAAACAAATGTGCCGGCAGCCCCGGTCATTATACTCGGGCCGGGGGTTGCGAAAAGTATTCTTGCAGGAGATTCCGATTGCTAGTAACTGCGAGCTGCTCCATTTGTTTAGGATAGTCTTGAGAGACTGGCGGACTCGTTGAGGCCGATTGTTATCGGGCCCCGGGGACGAGTGTGCTTTTTCAATGCGCGCGCGCTTCAAGTGACTCCTCGAGATTTTTGATGATACAAACCTCCCTGGCTGCAGTGCCTTTTCGCCGGAGTACGAAGATTATCCACTGCACGCGAGTGCGTGGTGGCAAAGTGTCGAGGCGGGTGGAGCAGCGGAGCTAAAGTATAATCCAACAGAAAGACCCGAGTATATTATGATTGCTCATAGTACAATTCCCTATTAGATTCATTTCATATCGCACATGTGCGATGGTATAATAATCGATGAAAGATTAATGCACCGCGACATCAATTCAATCATCCTCTTAGCCTCAGAATTATACCCATATTGGGAAAAGCAATTGATAACGGCGCATGAGGAAAACCAACAGATTGCAAGGACGACGGAAAAAGCATTGAAATTACCGAGGCCCGTCATCCAAATTGCCCTTGCGGTTGGAGAATGTCGGTTTAATCGCTGTCGGATCACCCGGCCCCCCGTCGCCCGAAATTCGATAAGTCGATATCCTTGCATCGGGCGAGCTCCACTTTAAACGGGGCCCACATGCGGTGTCAGTACGAGGGGCACCTGCTGCGGCAGATTTCGCGTTTCTCGATTACTTCCCGCTCGAGGAGGTCCCATTCGCTGCGAAGCACGAGTGCTTTCGAAACCACCGGCTCCACCGAGGTCATGCTCACTGCTCTAAGAACTCCTCTGCAATACCGCATTCAGTATTCAACACTGTCTATTTTTGTAATGAACTCTCAATTGCCTTGACCCTAGTCATAAATTGCACGCTAATGAAGCAGATACCTGTGGGCTGGAAGTATTTTCATGCGGAAGTAATAGGAAGCTGCGAGAGCTTTAAACTTTTTATGTCATTTCCTTTTCCCGATGGTCTAAGTAAGTCGTGTTTTGGCGAGGACGATTTGGATACTTTAGAGAGATTTTGGATTGTACCGTATCATATTGTACCATATGCATAGATTTTAGTTCTAGCAATCCAATTTGTTGTTTCGCAAGTGGATTACCATGAGACTGGAAAGATCCTTCGGGTCTTTCCTGGGTGAGGTCTGCAGGATGGAAAGTGAGGCTTATGAAACGTGCGCTCTTTATTTCAGTCAAGAACGAACCAACCCGCTTTCTTGGGGAGGGCGTGTCCTTCAAAGCGAAGCTGATCGGCATCCTAGAAGTATCGGAAGCACGCGGTGACCGGATGTGCCAGACGGCCCTTGCCGACCTGAAGATGGCGATTCGCGCTGCCGGCGAGCATAAGCAGCGAATCGCCGTTGAGGTCAGCATCGATGGGCTTCGCTTAAGGGACGAGAAGAGCGGAGTAAGTGCTCGACATATTTTCATACTTCTATCACAATGGCTGGTATCGAACTACTCACAAAATCGAACATACAATTATATTCTCCATTGGAATCAGCCAATAGTCGGTGCCCAAATTTTCTTTCTTATGTAATCGCAGGACACCTCAGTAATTTGTGTACGATTTGTTCCAGGTATGTTTGTTTCATCATCCTGTACATAAGATATCATTCATCTGCCAGGATATGAGCGACACCAGGGCCTTCGGCTACATTTTCGGGTCACCGGACACGGGCCACCGTTTCTTCGGCATTAAGACTGACAAGGCAGCCAGCCAAGTAAGAAATCCTGTCAGTGTTTCTCCTTGTGTTTTCAACTCCTAACACCTTCGACACGCGTCCTTCATCTCGGGCAAAAATTACTTCACGCAACACTTGCCGACTTCTTCCACTCACATTGACACATTTTCTTCTTTCGAAATTGTATCTAGTATGACTTTGTTTTAAATTCCTTTCTGGTTGACAGACAATTCCAATTGTCTAAAAAATCCTCTCAATCCAACGTGTAAAGCCTTCTTTTAATTGATGACAAATCTGTTACCTTGGGTTTGGTGAAAGGCGCAAATAAGGTGAGGATTTCAAGTTTAGCAAAATGCAGAAATACATCCATATAGACCGCAATGTGCTAAACGTACAACAAGTGTGAACCATTCCAGCTACTTTCCGGTTTCATTAAAACCGCAAAAAGTAAATCGAATTCTTCGAGCATGTTGTCACCTATTGATGTTTTATTGAGAAGCGATTACGCGCGAAGCGAGAATGGGATCTTCGCAAGAAGTATCAAGCGAAGCCAAGTTAAGACAAGTGTTACTGCATCCGCCTCGTCCTTGGAGCGAGCGTTCGTGTCCAACGACAGAGAAAGGCAGAGATATGATCGATTCACGCCCGACTGCGATCTTTCAATCGCTCCAATTGATCGGCGAACAATCGAAGGACCAAGCGCAGCCGGTCCGGCTGAGGGCTCGGTTTAAAATGATATTTGCCCAATCGGAGAAGCAATATCGAATCCGCCCGCGGTAATTCGCTCGGCGTATGTAAATAATTGCATTATACGATTCAGGGCTGCCGCCCCGGCGATGCGCGCCGCGGGAGATTGTTGTCGGATTATCCACGGCTCGCTTGCCACTCTCTCGCCCTTCAAAGGGACTCCAATCGACGACGATGACGAGAGCCAACTTCTTGAAATTCAAATTCCCTGCCGCTCCTACACTTTTCTGCGTGGCACGCTCCTCAGGATTGCACGCCCGACGACGTCCAAGTGCACAGGAAATTGCCAATTGATGCTTGATTAATATGGAGATAATAATTAGTCCCGGCGTAAAATGAGCCGAGGAATCCAATGGCAATTGAAACTTTCGAGCCGGGCGTTAAAGGATCCGTGACGTTGGCTCTCATTCTCTTTGGTACTTTGCGTGTTTACTGTGACGAGAAAACTGAAGCATAATCAAGAAACATCTCCTCAAACCTTGGAGCCACTCGCTATGTCCCCGGTGCGTTTGAAAAGCTCCGGAAGCACAATATCCTCGCATCGAGCCCGACAAGCGATCGAGTCTCGAGCGTCGGCGGCGATTAATAGCTGGATTCGAGCCCTCTCGACGCTGACTCGATAACACCAATAAACTACCCCCGAGTCGGCCAACGAGGAGGCGAGAAGGAAGCTGCAGCGGCCGGGCGACAGGTGGCGAATTAATTCGACGGCGCGTGCCCTCATTCGATTTCCAAGTTTAATTTCTGCGCTCGCCTCTTGTAAACGGGCCGGGTAATCCCCGCTGGCATACGTGATCCACACGTTTCTAGATATTCGTGTGTGTGTGTGTGTGCGGGGGCTCGGTGGATATCGGGCCGCGTTTGATCCGCTAAGTTGCAGCGAGCGGCGGCAAGCGTCGCCGCAAATAAAGGGGGAGCGAGCGAAGGGCATGGTGTCGAGGCCGAGGGTGAAATTTGCGCGAGGTCGAGTTGCTAGAATGCCGTTCGTGCGTATCGGACTAGACGCATACTTGCGAGTTTTTTGGGGAAAGTTGCTATTCTTAAGTGGCAAGTGTGCGCGCACTTATAAAACACTATGGGATTTAATTTCGACTTGTTTAATTTCGAAAAACTGTGAAAAACCATGAAAACAAGTTGTTTAATTAAACAACTAATTTGTAGTTGTTAGGCAATGTTCGTTTAATCCTACAGGGTTGCTGTCGACCGATCAGCCGGTGATTGGTTGACGTGTCAGTCTCGCTCCGGCTATACGACAATTGCATTGCAGGTGGTGATTGCGGTGAGGGAGCTCTTTCAAGTGGTGTTGGAACTGAAGAAGAAGGAGATCGAGCTGGCGAAGCAGCAGATCGAGCAGAACGCCATAAACGCCATAAAGTTTCATACCAGCGGCATCTTCGTGGAGCCTGCTCCCGATACGAAAGTAAGACTCGCTCCAATCGTCTGCACATCCGTATTCTCCGATTGAGATTTGCTTTTCTAATTCAATGTCATTCTGTTCTGCCGTGCTTTCAATTACATCCCTGGTTTGACATTTCGTTATCTTTTACCTATTACAATTGAGTACTCGCATGCGGTAGAGTAACGTGCCATCATGAGAATCGTCTATACGAGATTCTTTCGTGGTAGGGTGCAGCAGGAACCGAATCATCACTTCATCGAATGCGAACGACCAATTCGGAGGTAGAAAAACCAGCTGAGAGGAAAGACGAATCTCAGAGTGGTGTGATTGCGGACTTATTGGACTTACAATTTGAATTGAATTCCTTACAGCAGGGCATTCACCAGATGGACAAAATCACACCTGAGAATCCAGCGCCGTCTAGCGAGGAACTCCTTGAGAGCGACCCCTTTGGCGACTCTTTCGCGAATATGAAGGTACGACATTCGTATCGTGACCTTAAATTGCACGAATTCAAACCTTCGCCACCGAATGCGAAGTTATCATTCCGATGATTCCAGTTGAAAGAGACCCTGCATCCAATATTGCCACCGCCACCGTCCTCGTCGAAAAGGAGTCACTTGGAACGACAGCAAACCCTCCCGGGACCACAAACATCGGCCTCGTCGAGCCCGGCGACAATAGCAAGCAAGACACCACCGCCGCAGAACTCGATGCACTGGTTCGACAAGGAAGCCGAGAATATCTTCAATGACAACGAAACCGCAAGTTTGACTGAGACAACGCCTGAAATGAACACCAAGAGAGACTCCGACGAGGTGAGCATCAATTCCTCTTTTACAGCGAGAGTATCAAAAATCATGGCGAACTTGAGGGTCATATCATTTCGGACTTTGATTACAGGCGCAAGCAAAGAGTCCCCAAGTGGACGTGTTCACGGAGTTGGACCCCTTAGGGACCGGCCTGATCAAACCGTACGTGGACAAGAAGGATTTCTTCCAACACCTGAAGAACCCACCGAAGAAGGTGCTCAAGGATCTAGTTTCTACCAACACCTCGGACACCTTCCCCACCGACTTCCATTCGTCGTCCGACGCCTTGGAGAAAGTACCGGGCGACTCGGGATCGCGGGACTCCGATCAGTTCGAGGACAGCGATTTCGCAAATTTCGACCGGTTCGAAGAAAAAGACACCTTGCAGCAGACATTAACAAGGTCCGAGTCGCCGCGCAGGAGAGATTCGAAATCGAGTCTCCTTCGGCAGCTGCTCTCGGGTTCGGTGCCACCGGAAGAGCCTCCAACACCGAAGACTACCGTCACCCAGGGCCCGTCCACTTCCCCGGCGACCATAACGACCCACGCTCGAGTGGACAAAGAACCCGGGGAACCCATGCATACTCTAGTCAAGTTACCTAGTCCGAAAAAGTATCTGCAGTCAGCCCGAAAGAAGGAGTTCGATTTCGAGATGGCTGGAAGCCGAGGCCAATCCATGGACAAGTCCTTCCCGGTGGACTTTACGGTCACCACCGAGTCACCCGCCTCGCCCTTGAGATCATGTTCCTCCGATGCCAACTCCCGATTATCCACATCCAGTGCCGAGCTGGAACTCGTCCCGGAACCCCCACCGAGAGGGGCTGGTAGCATTCTGATCAATCCTCCACCCCTGCCGCCTAAGAAGCAGAACGTTAGGGGTGGAATGAAACCACCACCGAGACCGCCCCATACGGACGCTCACTTTCACTACGACTTCCCGGAGCGTGTGCGAGCCTCGCCATCGCCTACCAGGAGTAGGGAGCGACCGAAAAGTCCTCTGAAAGACACGAAGAGTCAGTTCGATGACAACTTCAGCCCAACGGTCAGTCACGCGACTACTAGATCTGATATTATCGCCTCGATTACCACCTCGGCGTTCGAGGACTCGTTTAGTTCAATGATTCCCACCACCAGTCTGTCTTCGTACTTCACTTCCACGAGTACGCCGTCAAGCTCCTCCAAAGCGAAGCCTTCCCTCGATATTACTCTTAGTCAACTGACTTCCTCGAATTTAAATGAATTAGCCAATAGTCTCGGCATGACCGTCCAGGAATTGACAAGTTTGACTCTGCAGCAATTAACCGAGTGTCTGGCAAGTTTGCCCAGGAAGGAGAGCGTTGGTAATGATTCCGAGGCGCGCGAGATTCGATCGTCCAAACACGAATTCATTCGTCGTCTTTCCAAGATCAAGGCGCAGGCGCAGGCATTGTCGACTACTATGGAACAGAGTCACTTTGTCAGCTCCGAGCCGCTCTTCAAGCCGAACTTCGATCTGGAATCGAAACAGGAGTCGACCTACGACAAATATGCCGTCTTCCGGGAGTTGGTCGAGTTGGAGCAGCTCGATCAACCGGAACAGATTCCTGACATTGGGATGGAAGAGCAGAATGACGAAGAAGTCTCTGCCGAGGAGATCGTAGAACCGGAGAAAGCAAAACGTGAGTCGGAATTTCCTGACGCCAGTATATCGGACTGCCTCGCCTCCTCGGTACGCGCATTCGTCAGGTTACCTCCGGCTGACGAGCCCCAGGCGAAGGAGGAGTTCGTGGCTAATATTGCAGAAAGCAGCGATATCCCAGCGGACTTGAAATCCGAGCTCGATCAGTCGACCGTCGTCGATGAGAACGACCCGGAGTTTATTTCATACTTACAAATGATAGTCGATGGTTTAACGAAGCAAACGGCCGACGTTAAAGTAGAAGATCTACCGAAAAAAGGCCAGCCAGTAGAATTGGTCGAAGAGAAAATCCTCGAGGAGAGAATAGAGATTCCCTCGAAGGACAGCGATGCCAGCGACTCTCCCGAAAAGGGTTCCACTGAGAGTAACATCGCCGAGATCAGTCCAGCGGCACCGGAGAAGCCCGAAGAGACAACACCTCAGTCCTCATCCACCGACAGATACGCTGCTCTCCGGGAAATCATCGGCGAGCCGGAGCCCATAATAAAAACGGACGACGAGCCTCCGAGTCCGGCGCGAGTCTCGCCAGTGGCGCAACAACCGAAGCAATCGAGGAGTTTGGCCGAGGCGGAATTACTGAACCTCTTCTCGGACCCTTTGCCATCGCCCTCGAGCCCGAAGAAGCAGCTTAAGAAGGAAGACGATCTGAAAGCCGTGGCCATGGACATCTTCGAGGAGATCAAAATGCTCAACACCGGCATTCAACAGATACTCCCGGACAAGGAGGCGAAGTCATTGGTGGCCGGATTCGAGGATGTCTTCTGCCCATTCTCCGAGTCCAAGTCGGAGAAGGAGGAGATGAAGGACGACGGAAACTGGGCCAAGTTCGACACGGGGGTCTTCGGCTCGGACAGATCCTCCGGCGAGGGTCCTCGTTCCATAGGCGGCACGTCACCCTGGTCGCCGGACGGCAAGGAGTTCCATCGCGAGACCTCGTTCAAGGGCAGCATGCACCGGCACTCCGGCGACAGCGACAACGAGTGGAAGGACGAAGAGGAGAGCGAGGAGAGCAACGGTCGCATGATGGGCGAGGCTCGATCCTGGTGCAGACACCCGCGCTTCAATCCGCCCGCCTTCGAAGACCGATCCTTCTACGAGGAATCCCCAGGCACTCCGAGCGACAAGCGCGAGCGGGACCGGAGCTTCCGCGACCGGATGGGCAGGAAAACGCGCGGGGCACCCTGGCACCGGCCGCCACCCTGGCACGAGGAAGGACAGTGGGAGGAGGACCCCTGGCACAATTCTCACTGCAAGATGACTTACAAGGACGTGGAGGACCCTTGCCTGCGACCCTACTGGAAGTGCAGGCCGAAGTCCCAGCTCTGGAAACGAGGTCCCGATCACCCGGCGACCTACGACGAGGAGCGCAAACGACGCCTCATGCTTTGGAGCGAGGAGGACAGATTCGGCAGTCAGGAGAGCATGTGCTACGAGGACGAGGAGAATTGGCCGCGGAGGAAGTACGATAGGAGAAGATGGGAGGAGGATCCCCGATATGCTAGAAGAATGGCACCCCCGCATGAGGGTGACTACCCGATGAGGGAGAGTTATTATTACTACAGAGAGAGCAGAGAGAGGCCGCACGGATATCCTCCCGCTTGGGACCAAGAATATGGACAGGAGCGACCGGCGGATGAGTCCCCGAGGTACAATCCGAACGCCAGGAAGAGGCACTGGCCGAAACGGCCCAACAGTGCCAACGACGGCCGGAACGCCGAGATGGTCTACAGCGAGCCACGCAGCAAGTTCGGCTCGAGATCCGAGTGCAGTGACAACGATTCCGATCCTTACCTGCGTCCTTCGCAGCGCTCGAGGAGTCGGGAGAGCTATTGGGGCAGCGACCAGGAGTACGACAGTTGGGTCGAGAGACCTTACTGGTCGGAGGGTCCGGAGCCGAAGAGCGAGAGTCTCCACCGCAAGAGGATACCCAGGCACAAGGGCCCGCGTCAACCACCCGTCAAGACTCGGAGCCCATTCGAGGACGATTTCTCCCAATCGGGCGAGCAGGCCGAGTCCCCCGCGGTAGAGACACCTGGTCCAGAGCCTCGAGTTCGACCGGAAGCGAATGAAGGGAAACGCGAGCCCCCGTCGGCCAGTCCTTCGACCAGTGGAAGGTTGCCGGCGAAGGAGCATTTCGTCGGGTTCGAGTACGACCTCACCCCCACGGCAAGTGCATCGAGTGACACGTCCGATCGGCAGAGAGCTGCTACCGACTTGAAAGCCACCCCCGAGGAGTTACCCTGCGACCCGAAGGAGCCTCCCCAACAGGCGATCGACGGCTTCGTCGGGGAGGACGGCGGCAGGGACTCCTTCTTCAACGGCGATCTCAGGTACGACGACGACGCCTTCGCGTTCAAGTCCGAGCTAGAGGACAGCGTCCCCGACCCCCGCACCAACCTCCCCCTGAAGAACGCCCGCCAGAGCAAGTACGCCTCCGGCAACAACAACAACAGCAAGACACGGGGCGACCAGTACATCCGGAAGTCCGAGTCGGTCAACATATTCGTGAGGGAGAGCGACCCCTTCGACGACGACGACTTCTTCAACTGATTCGTGGCGAACCGCGCGTCGCAACCCGACCACTCCGGACCGACTGACCGTCGCGTGGGACGTCCTCCGCCACGAATCAACCACGGATCCACTTAACGCTTCTCCGGAATCCGCCTTGTGTCCGCGGAGACTCGCACGATCGGCCGATCGCCGAACGACTAGAGAAATATCGAACGCCCCGATCCCCCGATCGGAGGGAACACGTACAGGACGATCAGCTTACTCGCATCTTCGCGCAATATTCAATTAGGTTTCGCTTGGAGGTAAAGCGGCGCCGAGCGTAGGGAAGATAGTTTGCTTCGCGAGGACCTAGTGCGCGGCCGTCGGATTCGTCGCCGGTTCCCGGCTGGAGGATGGTCCAATTTCGCGCGGGGAATCGATGAGCCGACGGATCGACGGATTTCCAATCGGAGAGACATAGCGCAATAATTGCGCTCTGAGCACGCACTGAGGGGAGGAGTGCCGATAACGACATGGTCTCTGAGCGGCACTGCTACTGTAGGGAAGCTAGTCATTGTTTTAATAAATTTGTATATAATGTTATCGGTGTTAATGTAATATTTAATTGGACGGGTAAAGGGCGGGCGATAGAGACGAAGGGAGAGGGGGAAAGTGAAATAGATCTGTCTAAATTAGCGTAATTGTGTTTCCGTCACTTCGACACGCCAGTTTCGTTCGATTAATTGTCGCAAGCCTGAAAGCCGGCCCCGTTCTGTCTGCAACTCGCCACTCTAGTCATACTTCTCGACAACTCGACAACCAATCAGCACGTGCGACGAGGGGCGGGCGAGATGCTACTTGTACTGTGCGAGGACAAATAAGGACATTGCAATTCGCCGCGAGCCGATAACCAATAATCAAATCAAAATCTGATTTTTATACCTACACTTTCTAACTCTAGAGCGCGAGATCCGCTTGAATTCGTAGCCGGCGCGCACTGCCGTCGTCGGCCGAGGTAGCGTAGATGATAGTCGACTGCTGACACCTCGCCGGCCATTGATCTGGCTGCGCTAATGATCGGTCGGAATAGAGTAGGCCACACAGAGATAGAGACGGAGAGAAGGAGCGAAGGTTATTTTTGCGCGAGAGCGGCGGCCTCCGAGTGGCTGCCCCTTCCGAAAAAACTTTTTATCAGTCTGAAACGGAATCAGGTCACGGTACACATATCTCCCTCTAGTTTACTCAGTGCACACGCAATTCGATTTTCACTCCTCTCGTTCCCTTTTCCTTTGTCACGCGGCGCGAAAGCGGTCGTCTCCTCTTACTTTCCTCTGCTTAAGTACATGTATTTAACACAGATATATATATACATAGTTATGTATATCTGTGTACAGGTTTTTAATTCTTTCGTGCGAACTGTTTATCAAGGTTGAAAAAGTATTTTGGAATGGTTATGAAAGATATAATGTGAACTGAATTAGAATAATTGTGGAGATTACAGATTTTTCTCTTCCTACTTTGTAGTTTCTTTGGATTCGCGCTGGCCTTTTTGACCTTTTCTTCGCTCGACGGATATCGTTAAAATATCTGAAATCTCACCCGCAGAGACTTCCCGTGCGTTTTGTTGCACAATACGCAGTGTCATCCACGGAGACACGACGGTGGCTATGCGAGCAGCAACACGCGCCGAGCGATCTCTCGAATAGCTTTTCGCACGACTGCACTCGCACTCTCGAGGCGAGAGAGAAAAAGGGGTAGCTCGCGCGAGGGGATGTGATAGGATCGGTGTGTGCGCTCGGTGTTACGGAGGAAATCAAAGTGTACCTGATACCAAGTTTCCGGTATGTTCTTTGTACGCATTTAGCTAGGCGAGTGTCAAAGAGAGCGGGAGATAGACACACACACAGACACACAGACACCTGCCTCCGTTCCAAGTATCGGGCAATGAAAACCTATTTTCGAGAGAGCAATCTCATCGACAGGATACCACTCTAACTACACGCCGCAATTCTTGCACTCCAATCCTACCAACTCACCGACACCACTACACCGCCAGTCAATCGAAATTGGCTCGTGCCCGATACTCGGAATTCAATCACACGTCTGCGAGACTCACCGGGAATTCGATGATAACGAACTTTTGAATCTGCCGGGCGTCAGTCGAATTTTGCAATCCCTTTCGAGCGATCGAGTGTTTCCTCGCCTTGACCTAGTAGCGAGTCCGAGAGACTGGATGGTCGCGCGCGCGCGAGAGCACCAAGGATACTTTAGTCCAATGTCGCCCATTCGGATCATCCAGCCTCGCATCCCGCGCGTGAGCGATGGGATACCAATCGACGATTATCCGAGATAAGTGGGGTGGACGCTGTATCATCGGGTTGGTATGAAACAGAAGATTCGTCATACGCATAGTTGGAAAGATGGAGAGATTTATCTAGACCCCGAGAGACTCAGGAGGTTCGCCAGGAGCCTCGGTGTCGAGTGAGTAGTGAGACCACTGAGAACCTTTTCCCGAACCACCGTAACTTTCAGTCATTCGAGAAATTATATCTGGAATCTCTGAAATATCTAATCTATCAAGTAATTCCTTTCGGTGTTGTATTATTCGGTACTCTTATCTGATAGTACCTTTCCACGAGGATTACAGGTACGAACTAGCATTCGAGGGTCTAGACAAAACTTTTCCTGCTATACTCGCCCGACCACTAGTCCAATCACAAATCATACCTGCAAAGTGTTTGCGAGACTTGGACGAGGAGCTCGTCCACGGGGACGCGGGTGTGCTCGACAAGACCTTTTTATTCCTCCGGAAGCGAGACGAGCAATCACAGCTGGTATTCGATTAAAGCGAAGATTCAGGAGCGCAGGAGCGGGCGATATAGTAAAAATGACGAGGTTTACACCGCTGTTGGCTGATCAACTAACGCAACGCCACGAGAAGTCCAGCTGTGTCATCCCCCACCCGACCACCACCAGCCTGAGTGTAAACTGTGAAAGTTGTAATTTTTGCTATGACGACTCTGGGTCCCTCTCATTTTTATCCCGTGTACATTTCCAACGAAGAGAACTGGTTCGAATAAAAATCAATTGCAGTACATCCTCGTGGAGAATCCTCCGCCGCTCTCTGGCGGCCCCCTCTCCTTTTTACTGCTCTCGTTTTCAGGTGGACCGTTCGAGCGACACGACACTTTATGGACATGGATTTTAGTCGGATGTATCGATGCCCCGGCTATTTCGGCTGGCACCGGCTAACCGGATCAATCGATAGTGGACAAAGCTTTCCCTCTCGCATCGCGTGTGTACAAGTGGATTAACCGTTGATGACTCTGGGCCTGCACTGCGCTAATCTCCGGCTGCGATCGATCGTTCTTTTCATGCTCAATTTTGCTCAACCGACTCTCCGTCGATGGTATAATAAATCCGCAGTACTCGCCGGGGCCCCCTCTCTCTTTTGTACAACCTGTTTCTTTATACTAGAGTAGTGGTCCGATCTCTGATCCACTTGAATTCTCTCAACTGGAGGGTCGGTAGTTTTTAGCTTGGAAAATTGTGTCGACTCAGACACAATCGCCCGAGATTCGACTTTGTTCAGTTTTCGGCGAATCGTCGAATCAATACCTTTGATAGTTATACCTGAAATAGCTTTAGCGAACCCTGTTACGAAGCACAAGCCTCGGCGGAAGTCTTATTGAAAAGAGTAGAGTGGTTGAGCCACTCAAAGCTAATCGATCCGAATTTCGATGGTCCACTCGGCGGAGGAATGGGCAACATTATGAAATTTGCGGAGGAAAAAGGTATCGTGGCTAGGAGGCGCATTGTTATCCTCGGTGATGACGGTCGGGTGGTCTCGGTGGATGCTTGGTGGCTGTCGAGAGTCGCCTTGTCGGAGAGAGAGTGCGGAGGGCATTGAAGGAGCCGAGGAGCCGAGGAGCCGAGTAGATCCCCCGACTGGTGGTGCTGGTGGCGGTGGTGCGCGCTCCCCGTTCCTTGATTTGGCCGAGCACAATGCACAATAAAAGAGCATTAGATCGCCGGCTTTGTCGAGCGGTTGCACGACTTCTCGTAACAATGGCGTGGCCCCCACTCGGACGCGCCACTTGAAACACCTGGCAAACAAGGAAACAATGCGCACGAGCCGCACTTCGACGGGATTTCGCGCATTTGGGGTGCGCGCATGCTAACAAATTATCACCCCCTGTCGCTTTTCTCTCGTTTTCCCTCGGCGCTGGCGCTGCTGCTGGCTCTGTTTCTTGCTTGGCTCGCTTTTCCACCCGGCGCCGCATAGCAGTCCCTCTCGTCGCCGGAGCCAGTCTTGCAACCTCGCCACCCTCGACACTACTCGGCCCTCTCTCTAACCCTCCCCCCATCGCCCACCCTCTTTGCCCCTCCTGTTACATCCCCTGCCTCTCGCCCCCCACTCTCGACCACCCTCCTCGTCACCTCTCGGCGGCCTCACCCTCGACTTGTCAGTATCGCGCTTGCCCTCGCCATTCGCCAGAACCACCTAAATATTCCTCTAGCTGGCTGCGCGGTTACGCAGAAGCCTCGTGTCAGCCGAGATTAACGAGATCCTCAGACCACTCGCCAGTACTCTAATGCCTTTGCTTCAACCCTCCTATCGGAATTGACACTATAGGGTGATGCATTTGTCGTAGAATGAGCGACGCGTCTATTATCGAATTATAATCATTCATTATTGTTGGAAAAGTTATCATTCTACTTCGCGCCAGACACGATGGAACTATTAATTAGCAAAATAAGTATTGACTTCCGGTTTTTATATCTGTCCTGGAAATCTCCAAAAGGCAGAATAAAATAAAACCGAGAATTGTATAGTATTAACCGTTTATATTCTATCCAATTGCGCGCGGAATGTATTTCATGGGTCACAATCGCAAATCAGGAGAAAGTATGCCGATTAATATTTAGCAAAATCCCCACTGCGAGTATGAATTTGTTAGATTTATGTATTATATTGTGAATATGGATGGTGGACTAGCAATGATTCACGCAAACAATAAACCAAATAACAGGTAGTAATAAATGTCACCGCTCTGTTTACTTGATGACTTGATATCAATTTTCCAGTTGGAAATCGAACTCTTCCCCTCCCTCCGAACTGAAAATGGTCGCGTCTCGCAACAAGCACGGGGACTAGAGGATTCATTCTCACCCTGTGTACTTGATGGATAGTAATTGCAGTTGCGCTTTCAAGGGGAAATGGTATTTACGCTCGGACGGTAGAAACTCGAGGAAGTTTAATCACCAGGATGCTTGTCTACCTAAGGTTTCTTTGACGCAAGCATTAACAATTCCAAGATGGAGAAATTCGCACAGATTTCCTGGCAGATGCAGCTGAAGCTGCTTCGTCAGAAGAAGCGATGCCAGGAGCCGCGGAAGTATGTCCCGTTGACCCTGTGCAGCGCCGGCACCGGGGAGAAGGTGGCGCGTTGCGCACGAGAGCGAGAAAAAAGGCGGAGAGGAGAGCGCAGGGCGCGGGACGCGGGAGAGAAGAAAATCAACCCGCATGTGCTCGTACGCACTCGAAAACGAAAAGTACTTTTGGGCCAAGAGCCGTGCTGGATGCGGCGCACACGCCCCGAGTGCGCCGGAGCGAAAGAGAAAGAGTGCAGGGAGGGTGGGTGTTGCAGAGCGGCTGCACTATGAAATGCAGAACCACCGCGACGACGTTCCACCGTTTCCCTCTTCCCTCTTTGCGAGTGCAACTCTGAAAAGCCACGAGAAATGTTTGTAATTGGGATCGTTGGCCCGTTCTGCTCTCTTTTCCGGCGGGCCTCGGTGGATGTGTGCGGGGACGTGTATGTACATGTGCCACTCGTAGTGCGAAAATACATAAGTATGTACATAGGTTCACCCGCGCACGTACATGGTCACCGAAAAATGTTCGACGAGACCCCTGGTTGCTGGTTGAGAGGCCATTTGAATCCGGTTCTGATACGTAAGATGTTAGAACGCTGATTATTCCTCGCTGGCGTTTAATAAGCTTGGGCGGCGATTGATAAATTGCATCTGTTTTCCATCGTTAGTTCCGCGCTATTAATTATTATCGGAAAATGGACGTAATCAATGAAACCACTTGCTGCTTAAGAAATGTATTCCTTTTGTCTTGTTCGGAGGATGATGAAAAGTTTCGGGGCATGTTTTTGGGTCACCCTGTAGATATATTCTAATTCACGTGAATGTTATGTATATATGCACTCGTGGATACGATCGCGCGCACTATGCGCCCGTACACTTCACCGGAAGGTTTCCTTCTGACAGATGTACCCTTTTTTCGGATCGGGGCCACGCTAGTGCCAGGCTCTCGTGAGCCTTTCAAGTTTGAGGTCGCCGGCAGAAATTGCAAAGGCAACATTTCCGCCAGACAAGCAACTGCAAGCAGAAAGATCAAGCGGACGGAAAAGCGGAAGAACTGGATTTTCTACGATCAACATCTACAAACATTATTCACAATGCGATTCTGTCTGCCATTACGCTTTCTGGGGTCTAATTACTTTAAGTAGAAGAGAGTTCGAAAGTTTAAGTTTAATCCAATATAAATCGCTCTGGAATTTTCAGTCTTCGGCGATAATGATTTTTTACTCGACGTCGAGTCGTGTTTTTTTATTCTTTAGCAATGAAGTTTTGTAAAGATTATTTCATAATATAATTATGTTTCTCATGAGGTTTTATGAAATCTAATTATTCTAAGTTGGATAGAGTTGGAAAATGTAGGTAGGTCGATATAAAACGCTCGGGGATTTTCAGCCTTGGCGAAAATGATTTTTTACTCGGCGACGAGGCGCCCGGAACGCGCGCGGTGCGCCGGAGGTTTTCCCTGCTCTCGAGGACGGCATCGTTAGCGTCATAAACCACTACAGGCATAATACGAGCGCCAATGTAGCAGGTCTATCAATATTTCATAAGCCTGGTAAAAAGCGACGAGTGTTTACCGCCCGCTAAGCAACGAATCCTCGATCTTGTTCGCCGGTTAGCGGCGAGTGTGTTCCCCGGCGGGGAATTTGCATCGAATTGAATTTCAAATTCGCCGGCCCTCTCGTGGCCCAGGTCTCGAGCACCTCGCCACTTCTTCCTTTCAATCTCGGCGAAATGAAATTATTAATACAGTCGCGCGCGATATCGCCGTATATTTCACTTCCGACGATATGTACAACTCCTCCTGCCGACTCTTTCCGCCAGTAAGGGTCCCTCGTCCTTCCGCGGCGATCGAGACGGTTCTCGAGTGCTCTGACAGAATCAGTCAATTGTCGGACATTTCTCCGAAACACCTCCACTATTATAGGCTTCTTTCAGTGTTTCGCTCTTCAAACTGATATGCTGTCATCGGTTGCAGAATTACTGGAATATCTAATACTTTAACTCGACCGACTGTTACCAGAATTCGCTCTACCTATACGCGTACCTTCATTACACCTTAACAAACTCGACTTACTATATTCTTTTATTCGAAAAGAAACTAAAGGAATTCCTTTGTATATTAGGACTCGCACATTCATTCTGTTGCATCGCTATTAACATGATACCAATCCCCAAGACAATGCGCGAGTCATACTATCAAAGGCAGTCGCCAAGTCCGTTATAACGATCGGCGGGTAGGAAGCGGCGGGTGGCTCAAAGGTACAGAAAGCTTCAAAAAACTTCCTTTTCGTTTACACTAAAAGCACCAGCCGGATTTCTCGGCGACACTAGGCTCATGATTACAAGTTTACGGCTGAAAGAAAGGAGGAGCTGCTCTCGACGTGGTCTCGGTCTTGGCGGGCGCGAAGCTCCAGTTTTTCCATCTCCGAGCGGCCACATAGGTAAATGGCTGTTCTCTTTAGGCATATGCGAGGCGTTGCCAGTCATCTTGGCAGAGGGATGCGGGGGAAAAGGAGGAAAGATGTTTGCACGTGCGCCAGGGAGAAAGAGAGAGTGCGAGGGGATTGAAAGACAGGGGTAGGATGAGAAGGTAGAGGAGGATCTCGAGAGGGCGGCTTGACGAGGTGGAAGGGGTGGCTAGTAAAAAAGGTAGAGTCGCCAGCGGGAAAAACGGGCGTCTTGAAAAAGGTGCAAAGCCGACAGTATTCTTTGTACATAGCCGGGGATATTCGCCTTCTGCCGAAGGAGACCTCTTCGCACTTGTTCACCGTCTCTCCTACCGTCTCGCACCCCTACTTCCTCCTTTCTCCCGTTTCTCCCTGCCTCCTGCGTGTCTCACGAGCGATCTTTCACCACCAACCGCCCCCTCTCTTCCTTTCTCTCTTTCTCCTAGCCGAGAGTCTTCGACTCCCCCTCGCTCTCTCCTCCGCAAAGCTTCCGCGACGATTTCGACTTGCACGCTCGCCGCCTTCTTCACCTTGAGAAGGAGAGCGGTGCTGCGAGGAGATCGGGCCGAGCCGAGCGGAGGCTCTGTGCCGTTCCTGCTGGAAAAGCCAAACTGGAAGCTCGGCTATAGAGCGGGAGCGCCAAGTGCGGTGCTCGGGCGAGCGGAGCTTTAGCTCTCCGGGCGTGTTCCGGCATCCCTTACTCGACAGGCTCTTTCGGCTAGAGATATTTACCAACATCCAAGATGGCGGCATAATCTTCGCCGAGCTTCCCGTCGAAAGTCGACGAGTCATCTCCACGCGCGCTGCCAGTCCCTTTATGCCCGTAAACACTTTCATCCTTCTCTTCTTAGCTCGGCCCCCTGGGCCACCCCTCTTTCTCCCGAGAAGCCAGCCGAGAAGCGCCTTCTCCTAGCCGGCTCACCACCCCCTTCTCTCTTCTCTCTTCTCTCCCCCCTCCCTGTCTTTTACCCTCTTTTCGCCTCGCCTTGATGTTCGTCTTTCGGGTCCTTTGAGGCTTTGAGCTCCCCGCGTCACTTGGGTCACCGCAAATGCGCCGGGAACACACCTATACCCGGACTTTCTTTTCACCTATCTCGCGCTGCGGCTGATTCTTCTTTTCCAATTTCTTGCTGCGCCGGAGTCAGTTGACACACGACTTTTTCACCGATTTTGAACGCCGGAAGATTATTAATTCTTGGGGTTATTTTTTGTTCTGTCTTTTGTCTTTAGAGGTAATTCGAAGCCAATTGGAGTCAATGTATGATTTCAGGACCGACAACAATTTTTTGGGGTCTGCTCGACATAAATTGTTCTCATTGAGCTTTTGAAATTTGATTATACACGCGTATAGATCTTCGATACAGACTCCCCACCATCTAACGTTTTTGGTTTCATAAAACACCTCTCTATCGTAACACCACAACGTTAGCCTTCTGGCATTCGTCGTCAGCCGCGGAGAAATGCTAGCAGACGATAAAAATAATGTGGGACAGCAGGTTAACATCTAATAACTGCGTGACCAGGCCCGGGCACTCAGGATATTCAGGGAAAGGGGATCGTGGTAGAAGAAATCAGGGGGTAAATACGTGTCGAGAGGCAGATGGAGCAGCGAGGGAGTGAGCAAGAGAGAGAGAGAGAGAGGGGGGGTGGGGGAGAGGGAGCGGAGGATAAGAAGCAATCGAATCGAACGGTGGAACTCGTGGAATCCGCAATCCGTCGCGAAGTGAATGGCGAGCGTCTAAGGGTTCTATAGGGCAAGAGGGAGAGAGGGAGAAACCGAGGGCGGCGGAGGAAGAGGGTAGAAACGAACGTCTACGGGTTTCCCTCGCGATCCCTTCGACGATCCAACCTAACCAGAACTTCAGATTAAGGTGGTAATCGCTGAATCGGCGAAAGAGGCTCGGGGGAGCGAGGGAGACGGCGAAACACCTTTCGCCCGAGGCACCCTTCTTCCCTAATATCCACAGAGAAAAGAAAGGACGGCGCGGCGAGCGGCAGCCAAGGAGCGACGAGATCCGGCATGGAGATCCGAAAATATTTATATTAAACGACCGGATCGATCGCGTGCCATTCAGCCGCGACTCGGCCGCGGAAGCATTTCGAATAATAAATGTTGCATTACTCGGAAAACGACACGCTCGGCGGCGACGCTAAGCGCACAATTCATGCGCTTGAGTCCACAAGTGACGCAGTGACTCGGGGCCCGGGGAGGGACTGGAATCCTCGCTTCGAATCCACTCGCTGCGATAGTTAATACTTTTCCATCCTCATCTCGGATCCTCCGAGCGACGCTTCCAGCCGGCGTCCTGGCGTTCCTGCAAATTGTGTCGTAACGAGTCTTCCGGCAGTCTTAACCACCGACGACGAGCGTAACACCTCAATAATACCGGAACTCTCGATCGCGCTGCAAAGCCGGCCTGATTCACTTGTTCCGTTATGCGAACTCTCGCAGGATCCGCCGCTCGCTGAGGAAGAAAGTGCGTCTGCGACTGTACAGAGTCACTCAAAAAGGTATTTCGAGAGTTTACTTCTTTTTTTTGGAAATCCGGAGTGGTTATTGGCTTTCATCTGCGGTAGAAGCATCGAGCGGGCCTGGTTCGTACAACTAATTTTGCTTCATTGTTGACCGACTGTTTCATTCAAAACTACCACACACTATTGACTGTGTCTAACTAAAATATAAGAATGTGCAAATATAATAAAAATGCATTAAAGGAACCTTGAATATTTTCTCAGGCATAGGCCCACAAGTTTCTTAAGGGTCATTGGAAAAAGTAAACCAATCAGGCTATACTTACCCAGATTTTTGATTACAGAAGGAAACAATATCACGAATAAAGATCAAAGGATCTTGCAGAAGAACTGATGCAATTAAATACTCGCTTCGCCCAGTCCAATCAGAATTAAATGGTCCACTCTGTCTCAGAAGACACCATATCATTTTTGAGAGAACCTGTACACGTTAAACGGCAAAGCAGTAATAATACGACATCCCGATATAATGAGTATCGCGTAAATGTAACGCGAAGGGCGGAGACGGCGACGACGAAAGACAGGGGAAGGTGGTGGCGGCTGGCATCAGTCACTGATGAAAGCGAGAGAGAGAACGCGCCGGTGCCGCCTGGTGCGCCGAGTAAGTGCAATAATACCAGATTATTTGCATCGCAAAGCCGTGCGTATGGGTAAACACAATATTCGCTCTCTGCTCTCCGGGCTCTCTGTTCACCGATAGTGCGCGCCCAGGTAGATTCGTATATCGCTCGATTCTCCCTTCACCCTCGGCATCCACCCTCTTTCCTGGCCCGGCGCGGCCTTTACCGCACTTTCTCCCTCATCCTTCCGCCTTTCCCTTCTCTCTCTCTATTACTATTCGCTTCCCGCTTAGCACACCAGCTCCAACTCTATGCTTTGCTCTTTTCAATCGAGAGCGAGTATCATTTCCCTCTTCCCCAGGTTCAATCTCGATCGTTCGCTATCGCTTCTTCCTTTTCTCTCGATCTCCTTTGCGAGTGACTGTGCGCTGTAAGCGTGTCTCGCTTGCGGTCGTGTTTCGGCCGGTTTGCCTTCTACTCTGTCTCTATTCGCCGTCGGTCCCTCTACTCTGTCTTTGGCCGATGGATCGTGCTCCGCTTCCCTCTGTTCCTCTCCCTCTCCCTCTCCCTCTGGCTCTCTGTAGCCTCTGTGCCCCTCTATGTACAGCAGCGCGGCGTAATACAGATTCTATTTGAGCTGCCTCAGGGAAGTTAACTTGTGATGCGTGCAACTCCGGCCCCCCTCCCACTGCGTCTCTGGTGGCTCTGCCCGCTCGTTCCTCTGTCTATCTGTGCTGCGATCCTATACGGGCCGAATCTCGTTCTCCATTTCGACGATGAAAACGCCGAGAACGGCCCTTGGCTCGGCGCGCCAACCGCCGGCGCAAATTGATCCCTGTGATTTGGATAGGGCGCAATTATTGCCCGGCGAGCCGCGCACTGTTCATGGCGATCCCACCGTCGCACTAGAAAGGCCATGCGACACGCGTGACAAGTGGAATGAGTCGGCGCGATCACGCCTTCGTTATGCCAAAATGTACCTCGCTCCAAACATCTTTCTCCGTGTCACAATTAAAATCAAAGAGAAACCTGACATTAAATGCACCTGAGTATGAAATGCAAGTGGTCTCTTCACTTGAATGGTTGCTTGATGTCTATATCGATTCGGAGATGATTATATTTAGTTTGTGAATTCCATGGTTGGCTTGGTCTCTTTAAAAAGACTGGTATTACATCGATTACACGGAAACTTTGATGGATTTAATTTCTCCGCAAAATTGCATTGAGAATATGTTTCTTCTGGCTACCCATCAATATTATCATAATAGGCACCGATGTAATAACTAGAAAGTCACGGTAATCCGTGTGACGTTTTCATATTTATTTTGCCGTCATATTATAGCGACTCTTGTATGAGAAGAGCAAGTCAAAGTCGAGGCGAGCACGAAGTGACATTACACTATCTCATACGACGGCAGTGCAATATAAAGTGGCGCGCTCGCTCGGAATTGGTTCCGTAGTTTACCCAAGCTTTCCACGGGGCCGGGTACGAAGTCCCTTCTAAAACGAGATCGCAAACATAATATCGACGGAGGAGCAGGACTCCTGGCTGGTGCGAGAGAGGGCAACAAGAGGGGGGGTGGTTTACGAGGTAGAGGATGGTGCGGATGCGCTGGAGGATCGCGAGGATCGTCATGGCGCCGATGGATATATCGGTTCTCGTTACGTGTTCCATCAGTATGTAACACGCCTTGTCTCTTTATGATCGCGCCGCTCAAAGCAAAGCAGCCCCCGGAGTGTTACAATTTCGCCCTCTCTACCCGGCGAGCCACTGCTACCAGCAGCGGCAGCCAAGTCCCTTTATCTATCCCGCTATTTTCCTAACTCCGGCTCTCTCCGCGCCCGCCGCCCCCTCCTTCCACCCCCTCGCCATCCCCGGAGGGATGTTGCCCCCTCTCGCCGCTCGGGAACCGGGTGGTGGCGATCCCCCTTCACCTCGAGCGCTCCAGAGAAACCTCACGGCAGCGATCTCTCTCCCTTCATCCACCCCTAAATCGGCGATGTGTGTGTGGGCTCGCGGGGGGGTTAACAGCGGTGGGGGATGCTCGGCCAACAACTCGCCTTCTCAACCCCCCGCGGTACCTCGAGGGATGAAACGCCCGCCCATCGTTACGCCCACGCGGCGGCGAAGCAGTCACTCTTCGAATCAATTCAAGGGACGATCTCAGCCGGTGGAGGACCGTCCGAGAGCAGCACACTCGCAATCTCGACTCGTAAAGCATCGCGCAACCCCCGGTGTGTCCACCCTGTCCTCTCGCTTGCCAGCACTTGCCCACTCGGCGCGTCTAACCTTCCGAGAAACGTGGCCGACCTCGATCGCACCGGCCGCTTATCGCACGCCTCGACTCCTGCACGCGCACCCTCCGACGCCACCCTCGGTGAAAGTAGCGTGCGTGCGTGCGTGGGTCCACGGGGTGAGAGACACCTCGGCACTTGATCCTCGCGGCAGGCGTGTACCCGTGGTGATTACTCCGAGCGGCAAAGTGATGTCGGCCGGCTGTTGACCCCCTCAGTGGACCTCTGGTGCGCCGCGAGGAATCGCACCGGCTGCTGAAGAGTATCGTTGTTCTGGACTGTGGGATTTAAAGGTCCGATTGCTGGGCGAGGAAGATATGTGACAGTTTTCTACTACTCGAGGAGAAGAGAAGAAGAGAATCGGTACTGGGTGGCTGGTTCGAGTTGGGACCGGAAGGATGGCACTGGGAGTAGCGTCATCGCGCGCCGATCGTAAATGATATCCTTGATTGCACGCGAGTCTGGTGTAATCCCGCTCTGGTTGGAAATCGCGAGTGACAGCGCTGCGAGGAGCGTCGCGACGGGGGCGCTCGGTAAAAAGGCGCGTTATCGCTTGTGGAAACAAACTATTAGCGTAAGATAGCAGTTAGTCAGGAGATCGTAGAGCACGCGTGTGACAGTTGCTGCGGTGAAGTATGTCGGGAGAGGAACATCCCAGGTGTGAGGCGTCGTCTATTCAGTGAGGAGGCGAAAATCGAGCTGAAAGATCGCCCGGACGAAAGGACTATTTGCGCCGCCGGTGAGATCCTAATCCAAAGGACTCGTGTGTAGAATGTGCGGCGATAGCTGTGGCGACGAGATCATCGCACTCCTGGCAGACTAGAGGCTCTCGGTCGGGGTGTATGAGGCGCCGATGAAGCGATCACGATGGAACCGCGTGCGATGATGATGTCGAATCTGTCGTGCGACGGCTGCGCGGACAGCGACCGGGACTCCGACAGCAGCAGCATGATCGTCGACCCGGTGAGTCTCGACAAGAACGACCTGTCGCCATCGCAGTCGTCGTCAAGCCCCATTATACCCAGCTCCCCGGTACCGCCGTCCTCCAGCACCCCCCGAAGTCGAGGCGGAGGCGGCGGCGGCGGCGGAAGTCGAGGTAGTAGTAAGAAAAACTACTCGATGATGTCGGCGACCAGTCAGCAGAAGAACAGCTCGTCGAGCCAATCGTCCGGCTACAGCGGCGACAAGATGTCCTCGTCGCTGATAAAGCCGCCGTACAGCTACATCGCGCTCATCACCATGGCGATCCTCCAGTCGCCCCAGAAGAAGCTCACCCTCAGCGGCATCTGCGAGTTCATAATGTCCCGGTTTCCCTACTACCACGACAAGTTCCCCGCCTGGCAGAACTCCATCAGGCACAACCTCTCGCTCAACGACTGCTTCATCAAGATCCCGCGGGAGCCGGGTAACCCGGGCAAGGGCAACTACTGGACCCTGGACCCCCTCGCGGAGGACATGTTCGACAACGGGAGCTTCCTCCGGCGCAGGAAGAGGTACAAGAGGCCGCCGCCGCACTACGTCCTCCGGGATCGAGCCATCATGGCTACCTTCGCGATCTGCGGCGACCGGGGTCCCTGTCCAGGAGGCGGCGGCGGCCACCCGGGCGCCCTCGCCTACCCCAGTGCCGCTTACCTGTCGCCGCCGCCGGGTCTGCCGCTCCTCGACTTCTCGCCGTCCACCCTGGAGGCCCTCAAGCTCGGCGGCTTCCTCGAGCCTCCGCCGCCGCTCTACAAACCCGTGCCGATCAGCGCGCCGCCGATGAGGCAGCTCGACCCGGCACCCGCGAGGACCACCATCATCCCCCCGAGCCACACGAGCGTCGAGAAGAAGCGGAACTTCAGCATTGACGCTCTCATCGGCAAGCAGGCCGCCAGCGAGCAGAACTGCAGCGGCCTCCTCGACCTCAGTCCGCCCGAGCACCGCGAGATCAGGAGTCAAGCATCCGCCTTCTCGCCCCTCGTTTAAACCCTCCGGCCGGACATCGCTTGGGACAGTGATCCTCGCTCTCCAGCGCAAAGCCCCCGGGTGAATGAATCATTTCGCCAGGGACCATTTGCGCCGAGTACCGACGGCGGAACTCCGCCCGCCGAAGACAGTGTTTACATTGAGTGGCCGATGCAAGATGCACCTGAACGTCCAATCTCTCGGAAGAGAACTCTTCCTCGCGAGGAGCTCGCTATCGCCGGAAAAGCGAGACGCTAGACGATGTTACATAGGTAAACCTCAGCGTCCTTACGTCACCCGAAGTAACACCCGGCGAACTATTGACTCCTGAATCGAGAAAGTATTTCGCCCCGCCCCCGGGTCACTTAACGATAGATTTCCGAGTAACTAAGGCGCCGTTGACGCTCCCCGGGAAGGGAAGCGAGAGTTTTAACGATTTGTTTGTGAAAGGAGGCCGATAAGAAAGCGAGCAGGTGTTAAGCGAACCTCTGACAATGGAGCCGGGGGATTTAACCGAGCGCTCCAGTCAGACTCACTCTAGCGTAGGTCGTTCGTGCGCTCGAAGCCGAGGGTGCACGAACACTCGGGCAGGTTAATGATTGTAAAAAGGCAGTAGTGCAATAGCGCGGAGGCGCTTCATCTAATCTATCGAGAAACTCTACCGTAGAACCGAGGTCCGCAGTTGCACGGGGTCTCTGCTGGCGTATCCGTAGTGCGCCGTGTATGTGATCGGTGTTTCGGTCCCGGTGCCACTGAAGAAAACCAACAGCATTCCCGTCGGCCGGGTTAATGACACCCGCCCGATCATTCCGCAGCCCGATTGTCGAGCGGTCTGTGTCCCTACACGCTACGGATACGTCACGGATCCATGTGTAAATAGACCTTTAATCGTTTTTTAATGACGCACCCTCGACGCTCGTGGAAGATTGCTGGGCCCCCCCGCCCCCTTAACTCGATAAAGGAGCAAGAAAGCTGCTTCTCGTTGCTTCCTCTCGTGATCGCAAGCTTTCTCGATCAGTGGCAGTGCGCTTTGCGCTTTCGGGCTCAAAGGAGAGCGGCCGATTAATATCGGCATTGTAAATACGTACTCGAAAGGCAAATATGTGCCGAGCACTCTATTATATTCGGAGCATGGGGGGCGGCAGTCTTCCTCGTCGGACTTAATGTAAAGCTGCCGCGGCCCGATTGGCCGCGCACGGTCAAGTAGACGTGTTCTAGTGTGTACATACCGTCGAAGTAGTGGGTTCCGAAAGACACACCGTAGCCATATCCCGTATGGTTCTCGCCCTCGCGCGTATATGATAAGTTCTCTGTCCAGTGGTGGGACTCGATCGCCGGCTTTGATTAGATGGACTTAAGCTGGCTGGAGGCTCTTGCCAGTTTTTGTTGCTGAGCTGGAAAATTATTGCAATGTTTTGACGCAGGTGTAAGTGCGCACGTGCAATGCTGTTGGTTCTGTTGCAAATGTGCGCTTGATCCGATATTCGTCAGCACGTTAATTGCAGTGTCAATAGAAAGTCCGTCGTGTACGCTTAGTCTTAACTCTTAACTCACTGAACATTGATTTATCGATATTTGTTTCTTTCTAAACACGCCGGTAATTGAACCTGTTCTTTAATTGCAAATGTGTACTTTTAAATTTAGATTCGTGGTTCGAATTTTGACGAACAGGTCACGATCGATTTTAACATTTATTTGGCACGCGAATTCTTTGTGTCGCGTGCATATAACAATCACGCTTTATAAAGAAGATTAATCGCATACTGGCGTAATGAAGATAATTGATGCGGGCTTGACGGGCGCGTTGAAACCGGCGGAGCACTTCCTTCCATAATGAGCGACAATTCGCGGCATCGATGGCATTCGCACTGCTTTTCCACCGGAAGGATCCATCAGCCGCGTGACTGGAGGCATGAGATTCCGGATTAATAATTAAAACGAATTCGCCGGCCGATTGCGAGATATCGCGCGAGATATTGGGGATTGAAAATCCGCCAGTGTAATTAATCGCCGCTTGAACGAGCCAGTGTGTCGCCGAAATCCTCTCCGGTTGTTTGTCATTTCCTCTCGCGCGCTGCGGCGCATCTCCTCGTCCTTTCAATTCAGCGAGTGGAGCTTAGCGTCAAAATACAAAGTTCCCCGGTCACGAGACTTTGACGGTTTTAATGCGATCGGCGCGCAAAGGAGAGTCAGTCGAGTGCGAGTGTGAGCTCGGCAATTTTTATTGCAGATTCCACGAACTCAGTAGAGCTTCTCTCTCTCTCTCTTTCTCGCGCGACGAATCTCCTGGCGAACGTTTTAATCATTCGTGTGAGCTACGTGTGGAGCCGACGGGCGCGTGCAATCAGCGACGGGCGAAGGAAAAGCAGTGCGAGAAGGGCGGGATAACCCGCAATGAACTCACACTCTCGCAGAGCCCGTAATGAAAATGTCCGCAGTCTGTATTAACACGCATATACCCAGAGGGAAGTGCAAGTGCCCGGCGCCGAGCGCGCACCGTCAACTCGAACGAGCCTCGATACACGATTATAATTATGAGCGGTAAGGTCCTCCAAGTGCGTAAAGTGCTTCGCCGATAAAAGGCCTTGCTCGGATCCGCAGTTCTCCAGCGGCGACGAAGGAAGAGTTGTTTGTTTTAGCACAGTGCGAGCTTAACGGATGAATTTTAAGCATCCTTCTCTCTCGTCAGAATATTACGCGTCATCCGCTCCACAGTTTCCCGATGAATTTACATAGAAGCATTGTTCGTACCGGGGATTATCGCGTCGGGAGTTCGAGAGCCTGTCAACGAACCCTTCAATTCCACAGAAATCCAGAGAGACTTATACCGCGACACATTCGGTGACGCACGCGTTGCAATTGGAGAACTGCGACGATGCAATCCAGATGTAGATAAGAAAGTGAACCGACGCTCGTTAGAAGCGTAAGAACCTCTTGTTTTCAAGGAACGTTTTGTCTATCTTCCCCGACGGCGGATCGAGTGGCGGATGATTTTCTCCTTAAAGCGCAATCTCGTACAAGAGTGCTAATGTGCGCGCGCTAATTATCCTCGCAATTCCCTTTTCCCGCCTGTCATCATTTCCCATGTATTCTCCGAGTATTACCGAGCATTACTTGCCAGAGGGAGGGAGGGGGGGCGTAATGGGGCGAATCATGCGGGATGCATCTCTTTGTTCCTTCGCTGCGTAAACGAGGCACACCGAGATTCTAATGTATGTTTAGTTATAGGAAACCACGAGGAAAGCAACAATGGTACGCATCCTATCGTTAAAACTTGTCTCCGTAGATTCTAGTGGGTACTCTATGTGTCAAGATGATAGATTTATAATAATATGTAATGATACGAAATAATAAAGTATCGTTAAGTATAATTGCCGACGCATACACTTCTCATTTACCCTCGGAAGCTCCCTCCAGCAATTCCTCGCTCCATAAATTATCAAAGAATGATACACGGAACAACCGTAATCATAATCGTCGACTTGTGTATTACGTGTATGGAGCCTTTCAAGCATATAGGCTCGCTGAGAGAGACAAAGTAGGGGGTGGGAGGCGGGGGGGAGAGCTTTGGGTCAATTTGATCAAAGGACATAACAGAACAGATGAGAAGCAGGCGAGCGAGCGCGCTCGGGGATAATAGAAACGAGGCAAGAGACATGCGGATGGGAATGAAAAATAATCAGGAAAGAGAGAGACAAAGGGGGGGGGGGGGGTGCAGGGGGGGGGGGCGAGCATACAAAGCAATAACTTGTTTACCTGTTTCGAGGCAGACAACCCGGAGGCAAAGTGGAGAGTGCACAGGGAGAGAGAGCCGGTAAAGAGAGCGCGCACAGTGGCACACAGGGAGAAGGAAGAAATGGAAAAAGAGCAAAAGGCCCTGTAGCGAAACACTTGCACGGGATTCAATCAGTGTCTGCATCATCACTGCCGTTCTTAACCCTGTCGAGCGCCCAATGAGCTCCCATTGGCTCCCCGCCCTTTCATCAGATACCCATTAAAGCGTTTCCATTGGGCGAAGCCGCCTCTATTGCAATAATTACACGAATCGCGCGGGTGAAATCTGTATATGTATATTTAATTATGGCACTAAAACAGCTGCAGCGGGTAACTAAACGATATTGCATTCCGCATCGTCGGGTACTATATCCCGCCGGTTCTGCAAGAAACTATGGAAATTTTAATTAAAACGAGTCGAAAGGATAGATGGAATCGAGGACAATGGGGCAGCGATGCGCACAGGGCACGAAACTATGGTACACGCACCGGCAGAGATTTCGCGGGATCGAGGTTGCGATCGATCGGATATATATTCCTCTATTCCTCGATGTAACCTCCGGTGGATCAGCGCGAATTTGCGAAACGGCATTCATCGGATTTCCCATAGAGCAGCGCGCTCGAGCCACTAAGTCAGATTATTTGCCGGGATTTCGGTGGGAAAATGAAATCCAGAACTAGAGGCAGATAGCCGGGGGGGGGGGGGGGGGGGTGCGGGCGGCGCTGAGACACAAAGCAATAACTTGTTTACTCGCTTCGATGCGGACGGGTCCGCGCAAAACAGTGAGAAGAGCGAGCGAGCGAGAGAGGAGAGCGGATGGGGATAGAGAGAATGAGTGGATTTTCATTGCAGTTTAATCCCGGGCGCGCATCCCCCTCTCGGTATTCTAGACGGCGATACGAAGGCAACTCTTGTCGCTTGGGGTGACGATATTACATTCCTCGATCGTGACGAAGACAACAGGACGCGTCCACGCGCTCGCACGCCTCATGAGAGAGGAAAGGAGAGAGGGAGAGAGTGCGGCACACTGCCACGCTAGCTTTTCGAGTTCGCAGGCCGGTTATCACGTCCCTCATTATCTCCGGCACCCTCTCACTCTACCTACACCTTTCTTTCTTTCGCTTTGTCGTCCCTTGCACTCGCTAATCCTCGTTAAGTTCTCACTTCTTCTCTCGACTCCTATCCCCCGCCAGCGCTCTTTCTCCTCGCTCTGTAATTCCACGTTCTTTCGTTCTCAGGCTTCCCACTTCCTCTATCGCAACGTCCTCGCAAAGGCACGTCTCCTCCTCGCGCTTTATATGCAGAGAATTTATGGACGCCCCGCGATTCCACTTGCTCCGCCGAGACGACACACGCTCGCCTTCCAAGAGTAACTATTATTGCACTATCTCAAATACACGGCTCGTGGGTAAACGAGATGCGCATGTGATAAAGTAACCGGCGACACACGCGAGGAGAATAGAGTGGCACTGATTCGTGAAACTTATTGATGTTGCTTTGAGGGAGAATTGTACATACATTAGTTGGTTGGATACATAATGTTCCAATTGGAATTCGCTCGAGTAAACAAGTTATTGGAATGTATGTGTAAATATGCATGGGGGAATTGAAAGGTATTGTCGTTAATAATAATAGAATGGTTGAATGTATAACATTTGCATTAATGAAGGTCGCGCTTCTCCCCCCAGGCCGCACAATATACACAATCTAAGCCGGAAAATCCCGAATTCTTCCATCCAAGACAGACTTACAATCAATGAGTGTGAATCTGCTTGATTTGCAACATCGCTTATCAGTATGCAACTAGCCACGTTCCTAGTAAACCAGCATCAACTATCGCGATAACTCATCTCGCGATAAGAAGCTCGCGCAGCTAACGAGACGCATCGAGAAACCTTAACAATGAAAAACAACTCGGGCAAGAGTACCTCGGGCTCACCTCGCCTATTTACTTCCCGGTTGCCAGATAGCGGCGGGCTCTCCCCCGTGAGTTACCGGAGCTCCGGCGGATAATGAACCTTTTTCCCATCGATAATTGTCAAGCGCGGCGCGGCCGAGTTAGTTCCGCCCGGCGGGGCCGATTTGGCCGGTGGGTGCTCGAGAAATGATTAGCAGGAAAGTATGAGGCGAGTCGGGCTGATTTGGCCGAGTGTCTCGCAGGGGGTCGTGGCCGGAGCGCATCGAGCGCTCTTTGAGAGTGGCGCTCGGGGCGAGTAGCCGTGGTGACAATACAAACCGAAACAAACACACTCGGCGGCACGTGAGCGCGCGCGCGGCACGTGCCCACCGGGATATATTACATTCCGAATGCACACACACTTGACGAACGATTAAAGGGTGGTGTGCAGCCAAGGTGGACACCCTCAACCCCCCGAGGAAGAGCAGGATCGTGACGGCGATATACACGCTCCAGCGCCGCTCTCCTCTAGTCCTGGACACTGTGGATGTCTGGACACACGCAGTATTGTTGCGCGGCGGAACAATTCAGGTACTTTCAGGATTTAACGAGTTTTCTTTTGTACGAATTGGCTTTATTTGAAAAACTATGCAAATTTTGTATGAAATATTATTAAATCCTGTCGGAGCTTGACTATTGATGATTAGGAGTTCTTTGTCGGTTCTATTACATAGCAGACAACGTGACTTACGTTCATTTTTGCATATAATATGCAACATTAAATCGGTCCAGCTCCACTTTAGTTTATTAATACAAAACTAAAAAATTCGACTAAAAGGTCCATGGTATCAGCGGAAAGGCATACTTTCGGCGAGGCACAACAGTACATTTCAGGAGCGCTCGCTCGAGCCTGTAGTCGCAGAGGCGACGAGACACCATAGGCTTTCCCACCCTCGTCCTCCCCCCGGCCACTTTATTCTTTCGAGGCCGCGGATGGGAGCGATGCTTTGCGCGTCAACTCTCGCCACTCTCGGCTGGCCGACTTCTTCTTTCCGCCTCCACCCCCTCGTCCTCCCACTTTCATCCTTTCCTCCCTGCTTAATGCTAAACGACGTTTAAACTCTGTGGTCTCATTAAACCGCCCACTCCCCCGCTGGATAAACCTCGGTGACATTTAGCGCGCATTCACAGCCCGCCGGGACTTTCGAGGCTCGGATGACTTAATGAGAGGCGGCCGGATAAATCGCTCTCGCGTTAATTGAGTATTCATCGCGACTCCCGGCCGAGTATTTTGTATTTGGTGGGGCGGCGGCGGGCGCAGAGTTTGTCGGGGGCGTCGGGGCGGCGCATGTACCGCAGTCGCTCCTGGCATGTGAGAGCTGGGTATTGAGATAGAGGAAGTCGAGGATGCCGGGGGTAAGTGGAGTGCATACTTGCACGCCTCGGCCTTCCGTCGTAAAAATGCACCCAGTCATTTTGCCAGTTCGGAAATACCGGAGCCGCGCTCGCTGCCTTTATAGCCGCGCGCTGGGAAATCGTCGTCTCTCTTCGAGTAGCTGGTATCGACCTTTTAATCGGATACTTTTACTTTCGCGGTACTGTCAGCCTAAAGTCAACCACTGCTTTCCACTGTATCCATTGATTCTGACCAATACCCAAATCGAACTCTAACAAGACCAATCGGTTACAATTGATTTCACTCATAAATTCCTCGCATATTACAATCACACATTAATACCGATTATTATCTCGGAAATAACCCGTGGAATCACAATTTTCCCACCCGCGCAATTACTCCTAATCGAATCCTCGGGGAAAAGAAAGCGAGCGTCCGAAATTAGCTGGTGTCGACGAGCCTTTTATACATGGAATGGGTAGCGAAACACGTAACTCGGGTATACTCGAGGAGGAAGGAAGAACGGCGGAGTGTAAGCCAATTAGGGTAGTCATGTTATCAGGTAGGCGGATAAGAACGATTGAGCAGCGAGCGAGCCAGTTTGAAAGCGTCGGCGGCGGCGGTGGCTAAGATATTCCGGTAGCCAGCTACTCGAGGCTCATCCGGGTAACCGACAATGACCAATATTATGATAATTCGGAGAGCGGCTGTCGTTTCATCTTTGGCAGTCGCGCGCGGGCGCGCGCGTGTGGGAGTGGGATTGTGGGAGTGAGTGCTCAGCCCTCTCTCGATCCCGGAGTCCTGCAATCGGGGGAGTCCTTTGGCGGTTCCAGGGCGAGGGCGCCGGCAAGGGTGGCACGCAAGTCCCAGGGAGGAAGAGGGAGAGAGAGAGAGAGGTTGTCGGCCATGTTTGAGGGTGCGGGCGTGGCCTTCCGGTTGCCCAGGGCAACCGGCGCTCGCGTTATCCGGATATCGACCTGGGAGCAACGAGAAGGGTGGCTAGGCTTCTGTCCGGGAGGGAAAATGTTATCACTGCTTTGTGGTGGCTAAGATAGCAACCCACCCCCCTCACCGCCGACTGCCGCCCTCTCCTCCACCGCCACCTCCTCCTCCTGGAGTCCTCCTTCCTCCAGCGACGCCGACGAATATATTCGCCTTCCTTCCGAGGCTCCTCTCTTCGTCTTTCGGCCACTCACTTAAGCGCTGGTCCTCCTGGATTCCCACCCCCCAACCCCTCTCACGCCCTCTCTCTCTTACTCTGACGCATCCACCCCCTAGTTTTCAGGTTCCTCGTGTCACTCGTTCTCCCTCTCGCCCGCTGGTTGCCTTTGGTTGGAACTCTGTCGGCGTGTCTCTGCAATTCCTTCCCTTTCTCCTTGCGCTCTCGGCAACCGTCCGCTTGGGCGTCGAGCTCCTCCACTTGATCCTGCCGCGGAGTACGTATGTCAGGCGGAAGTGTCGGAATACCGGCCGACTCTGACTTCCTTCACGCACCTCTCGCTCGATTAACCGGATGTATGAGCACTTCCGAGCCAGACATTCCACAATCTGTCGCTTGTGATTGGAACCGTTGGATTACTAATTACACTGTAGGGGAATACTGTTTCTGGAGGAATAAATCGATGTTGGGAGAGTAGAGGGATTTGGGAACCTTAAGTGCTTTGACTTCATTAAAACCTTTGACTTTATTATACCGAGGTTTTTTTTCGCGATTCCGTTTATTGTTTTCTATGTTTGACCAAAATCGAAAAGAAGCATTTTTACGTCTTGCAAAAGAAGTTATTCGAAAGGTCGCTTTATAAACATTTTCGAATTGATTCGCATTAATCATTCTTATACATACAATCGACCTTGCATATCAAAATTCCATCTGGTTTCGATTTTCTAATACAGAACACTGTTACCCGTCAAAGTCTTGCAAGTGCACCGATGACAATAACACTGCACGCCATCCAGGAACAGCTTACGCAGTGTATTAGATTCTCGCGCGAAGTTTTCGCATGCTCTGGGGCGGAGGACTTTTTTACAAGCGATCCGTACTCCGCTTCCCTATCTCTCGCTCTCCCTCTCAACAAGCGTCTCTTTGTTCAGGGATTTCCGCTTCTTGCCGCGCGCGCGTCCCGGTGAGTTTGCGATTTCGGATTTGCGGCTGCCGCCGCCGCGATATCTCCATTGCACCAGCACCCGGAGAGAAGCTCTTCTCAATGCAGATTGAAGGTGGATGGAGGAGCGAGGGTTTGCGCACCGGCCAAGTGATTTTCCGGCCGCCACTGAATCGGCCTGCAATTGTAAAACGCACTTATCGTGCTCTCTGTTATCCTTCTGTGCACGCTTAACTCCGCCGTTTGCGATCATTCGATTCAGACCATTTGTGATTACTGTCACCTGGCTACCCTTTGCGCTCCGGCGATATTCCGGGCGCGCGAAAGTAGCAGATATCTTGATTCGCTTATTAGTATATTGTAGGTAGTAGATGTGCGAGAGTGATAAGCATTCTAGCGCTCATTAAGGTTACTGTTACAGTTTAGCAACAGAGTTATAAGGAAGTGTACACACTGGGCGCTCGCTGTAGATATTAATCCGAATAGTTTCGATAAATAATGCGACATAATTCGAGCAGCGCATGTAGTAAATACCGTCTACACGAGCAGAGGGAATGAAAATATTTCTCCAAGCCGAAAATCATTAAAGGAGGAAATCCTTGGTCGATGTCGCATAAAGTCGGCGGCGAGTTATCGGGCGGGAGTGCGACTAGAAAGGGAGGAGAAGGAGAGCGAGTGAGGTTCTGTGTCTCAGAGCACAAAGGAATGCGGGCTATGTGTGCGAAGCAAGGATGATATTAGATTCTTGGACAAAGTTTTCGCATGGTCGAGGTCTGGAGAACTCTCTCTCTCTCTTTCTCTCTCTCTCCTTCCCTCATGGCGGAGGACTGGTTGCCCGTGAGGAACAGCAGGATCGGGAAGGAAGAACACGCGTGCTAAGCCTTCGACATTGATTTCCTGCCGGGCGCACGCTTCTTCTCCTTCTACTTCCCTTGGCGAGCGCGACAATAAAGTGCCGGGGATGCTTTCGCCTTAAATTAAAGTTCCGCCGCCGCTCTGGATATTAAATATTTATTGTTCCGCGAGATCGGACTCCAATCGTATCGCTTTTTTGCCCTCAATGCCGCTGGCGCGGCCTCTCTCGCTCCCACCCCCTCTTACTTTAAAAGCGCTCCCTGTCTCTCCGTCCCTCGATCCCCTAACAAATGAAAGACCCTCCGATGCTCCGGTCACAATTAGCTTGACGACAGGGACTCCTTGCAATTACTTGCCTCGTAATCCCCGCATTATCTAAGATCGAATTTGTTCAACTGAATTTCTTCCCTGGACGCTCAAATTCGTTCCTACATCAAATCTGTTTGCCCACGTTTGCCACTTGCTCTCTGCATACGTATCCTGGGTGGTGATAGATTTTTTAACTTGCCAGGTTTCCTTAAGTTAGGGAAAAAGAGTATTTCTTAATGGTATAGGATTATTCCCTTTTTCGACGAGTGAAGCAGCACTCTAATGGAACTCGTGTCGCGAGAAATTTCCGGAGGAACACTATAGCTTCTTCAAACAAGTTGCCGATCTACATACACCCAGCTATGTACGGGGGTCGCTATATATTTTTTGCAAGCCGATAAAAGGTTGGAATGGCGACACTGGCTGGCTGAGAGGGAGTACTACATTTATAATGTATAGGTTTCTTGGGAAGGTTCGGGCATGTGTCTCAAAACTTTTGCGCGCTCCTCTCTTTCCCTGTGCCCCCCTCTCGGTTGCCCCCCGCCTGCGCGCCGAAACGGGCAAAGTGGTTTCGCTGAGAGGAATAAGTGTATTCGGATATGTATACATATAAAGTAGCGATGCGAGTCGCCCGAGTGTAGAGCGGGGAATTGCGGAGGGTCGTGTCCTGCATTTCCCGTAAGTTACACAACTTAAATAAGTGAGCGTTAATTGGAAATGCTTGCTTTCCTAGAAAGCGACCCGACAAGGAGCGCTAAATAGAAACTACTCCTCGAACTTACGAAAAATCTATTAGTAGAACTTCGAAACTTGCAATTCCTAAAACACAGAATGTACTCCATAAATGCAATTGTCGAAACACAGAGGTTTAATATTTCTCAATTTAATCCCAATTGCTCCGGATATTTTAAGTTTCGAACATTTCCACCCTCACCTTTCCCGCTCGAAATTCCCCATCAATCAGCCGCAGAGAAAGCTCCACTCAACGTCATAATCGGCGCGCGCGTTCTCCAGCGGCAAGTGCCGGGAGTGTCGTTGGGAAAAGTTATCCGCACACTGGCGTCTTGACCACTTAATGCGTGGAGCCCGAGGAGGAGGAGCACCGGCAGCAGGAGGTAGAGTAGGAGGAGAGGGCCTGCTGGAATAATTGCAACAATTTACTTCTCGACGCCCTACGAAGGAGGCGAGGAACGACGGCGGCCGAGCCAGAGGGAGAAGCAGTGGTTCGCGCGGTGGTCGCCGGGTATCCAGGAGCGACGGTGCGCGGCATCGAGCCAGGGGGTCCGGGGGCCGAGGAGCCGTCGACGTTAATGTACCTATTAAAATTCCGAGTCGAGCTCGAAAACTAAGTAAGACGTTGCACTTCGCTGCCGCGAGTGAAAAGGCGAGCCAAGTTGAGCGAGACTTTCTCTCGTCCGCGGGAGAGAAGGAGAGAATCGGCGGGGAACTAACGAGCGAAAGAAAGTGGGAAAAGAAGAGTGGCAGAGCCGAGGGAGGCGTTCGAGGAGAAAATTCGTGGCGCAGGAGAAGGAGCGCGGGACGAGCTGTCGCCGCAGGCTGTGTAACTCGGTCGAATTATTGCGAGGGGCAAAGTTTAAATCGTCCTGGGCGCAAGGACCACGGCCGCCCTTTCCCTCGCCCCCCTCGACCGCCGAGCGACAAATTTAAATCTCGCTAAGCCCGACCATTAGTACCTAGTGCAAACAGCAAACAGTGCATTAAACTGCACCCGGCGACCGCCTATATCCTTGCACGCGTCCCCACATACACACACGGCCGCCCTCTCTCTCTCTGTGTCTGTGACCCATGTAGTCCTTAAACGAGGAGCCAAGTGTCTATTCCCACGGGGATTTTCGCGGGGACAACCACTCTCTCTCTTATTTATTCGCTTCTACGCCGACGCCCTGTTTACCTGAGCGGCATCGATGCCGCTACCACTGCGTCCCCATTTACAGGATATGTCTTCGTTCGGTGTCGACAGAAACAACCTATGTGCTCCGCTTGCTTCTGTACACATGCGTGAGGTGTTAGTGTATTAAGTAGAGGAAGGTACATATCATTTGCATGGGGAGTGTGATTTATTTGACAGGATCAGGTGAATTGAGTACTAGGTTGTAAGGAGTGGAAGTTGTCGGTCTACTAATTAAAAGTGTATTGGATATTAATTGATATTACAATGCTTGCGAGTGCTTGTGAATTTCAATTAAGTAGAATTGGCTGTTTGACAATGGTTCAACAGTGCCGATGTAAAATTCGTACTATTGTAGTACGAATAATTATATACTCAATATATTCTCAATAATTACATACTGAAATTATAATTTCTATATCGATCGATTATACGCGTTTAATTCGCGAGATATTATTGAGTCATCGTTGCTGTAATACATTAAAGCAACACAAAAACGATAGCACGAATCGCAGACTTTAGGAATATAGAAATCGCGTATGCGCGCATTGGTCGTGCGTTACTTATGACCAATTGAAAAACGGTGCGCGCAACAAAAAGATATTGCCTCGCAGTCCATTCATTTCGACTGGCTCTGCCACGGCCGTAATTACTCCTGTATAAACAGGCCGGATGGCGACGGGGGGTAAGTGTTGGTGCGCTGGGATTATTTGCGATGGGAATTTCATAAAACACTGACGGGCGACGAGAGCGGCGCAAAGGGTGAGCCAACTGATTGGATAGAATGGAAGAAAATTTTAGCGCTGCAATTAGCCCGCGCGGCTCTACCGCCATGCACGCATGGGATCCGTCGATTTCTCTCGCTGGATGACGGCTGCGATAATAAAAAGCGGGCGCCGCTATACAAAAGGTGTTTTTTACGCGTGTACACACTTTGCGCCGCTATTTACGCCGGAGCGCGCCCGCGCGCTTGTACCTGTGGAGCGGGAGTTCACCGGGCGAATTTTATTCCCGGGGATAATTGCCCCGGCAACCCTTTCGATTTTCCGGCGCACACACGCAGTTTAATGGCCGTTGGGAAAGTATAGTATGGTTATTACACAAACGGCCAACTTCCATGGCGACACCGGTGCCCGTTGATGGACCTCTAATGAAATTGCGCGCTCTCCATTGTAACTGTTATTACACTCGCTTACGATTCTCGCACGGCTTCCCGGGTAATTGGCCGAATGCTAACTTCTTGTAGGACCGGTTCTTTCGACACGTTGATAAACGGCTGGTTTATTAAAAAAGCTAAAGCGTGGGCCGGCAATTTTCGCGGCTCAACGAAAAATTGGCCACTCTGGATTTTGATGAATGTTTTTTTACACAGTTTATTGAATATGCAATACAATTTCATTTAAGTGTTGTATGCATTTCGTGTACGATTTATTTACACTGTACACTGTAGGAAAATTATAGTTTGATTTGAATGAAATGTAGAATTCATGAAATCATGAATTGTTTCATCAAAACAGAAGTACGATTTATGAATTGTGTAGAGAGTGATGCATGCATGTTCAATCAACGATGCATTAACGCTGAATATAGGAGAGATAGACCGGATTCTACACATTTTCGGTTTCCGATCGCACCATTTACGATTTACTATTGCGGTCAGAAATTAATGCGAGGGTGCAACACATTATAATCATTATTACACGACTGACAGAATGTATCTATCAGGATCGGCTGTCCGCCAATCGTGTTAAAGCTTTTCGCGGTGCTCGAAATTGCCGACACACGTGGCTCTCCACGTGTATACTTATGAGAATCATAACTCGATAACACGTCAAATATGCCGCCCGATCCATCCAGTCGGCAGCCAGCACTAATTACCATCCGCCCGTCGAAATTAACGTTTATGATATCACGCGATATATTCGTTTCGCCCAGTGAATAGTAATTATTCACTATTTTATTTGTCGATTTAACTGTCCGCCGAAAATTTCGACCAACGACTCTGCCCTCCTGCAATTCTGACTGGAATTCGTGGGTAGTCTGATTGCGGTTAAACTGATTAACTGACTTCATATTGCTTTTTACGATCATACACTGGTTAATCGGCAAAGAAAGAATGCGATTCAGATATTATAAATGAACAATTAAATAACATTGATTAAATTTGCAATATCGGTACAAGGAGCATTCATGTGCAAAAAATTGGTTTGCCTGCTTTAGACTTCTACCCTTGAGACGTATCGTGTGACAGCTAAAGCATAATTCTATTATACTATACAAGAACATAATTCATAAATTATACTCTTCAGTATAAATACCTCGCGAATTCTTCAGATTCTTTCACAGATTCGTAAACGACACAGAAAATTTCTCAAGAACCCCGAGGAGTCCTGCCCTCCAAGTACCTGAAACCCTTTGGGCATTCGAGGCCGGTTTACCTCACACGAAGGGCCGGACTACAGAGGGAAACGATTGAGTGTACGATGAGAGGTGGCCGCGTCACGCCTGAAAGGTTAACAAAAAGGGGGGTGGATTGCGAATAGCAGGATGGCAGAGGCTCGACGAAAAATATTCTCGTCCTCATACCGCCAATGGACGCTGGGAGCGAGAACGAGAGAGAGAGAGAGCGAGTGAGAGAGAAGGGGAGGGAAGAAGAGGGCGTTTGGGATTAGCGGTAGGGTGAGCCAGCCGGCGTTGGATGCGAGGAGCAATAGAATAATCATGCGAGACGTTAACCTGTTAGGGCATTAGCGGCGCATGATAGGCGCTGCGGGTGGCGTCACGATGAAACGGGAGCGAGTGGCTGCCGGGGATACGGATGAAATAGATTGAGAGGACGCCGGGGCTACCGGGAGTAAAACAATTAGGGCTGCGTCGACGTTCACTCGACCGGGCACCCCTCGACCGATCCCACCGTGCGCAACCTCTGCGCCTCGCCACCCCCTTCGACCCCCTGCAACCCTCCAACTCCGTTCCTCGAATCCGACCGATGCGATAGCGGCGCTAGCTTTCGCCGCGCGCTCTTCTCCAAATCCCTATACCACTGCAACCCGACGCACCACCCCCTCGCCCCCGATAGACACTGAGTGAGCTATGTACCTACTTTGCCGATGGCTTCCGCGCAAAATTACAATCGACCCCTCCGCAAATCACGACCCACCCTGCGACAACTGTCCGCCTATTTTGACACCTGGCTTTCAGCGAATGTCGCTCGGATCTTGATTCGAGGATTTGAGTTTCAACTCCGCTCGGTTTTAATGCTTGTCTGTATGCGCTTGAGGGTAATTTTGGTGGAAGATTGGGTATGGGTTCTATATGGATGCTTTAGAGTTCCGTCATGTTGGCTTGATAGGATGTTTTATGCGATTAAAGGCCGGAAGAAAACTGAACTTTCTTTCGTGTTAAGTCAAGAGAGGGTGTGGCTCTGGTGTCTTGTGAATTCTTTGGAGTTGTTCTGCAGAAATGTTGAACATATGCAGTTTCCAATTTTTCTACAGGAACCATCTGATAATGCTTTGCTTTACACATTCTATGATGCTGTAAAAGTCTGTCATCCCTTCTTGGAAAAATCCCATTGTCATAATATATCTTTCCAACTGTGTATCTTCCTCATTTTTTAAAAACTATTATGAAAACTAAAGTCGTATCCAATAGTTTATAAGGTAAAATTCAAAATCCACAGCTCAAAACAAGGATTCGTGTTTTCAGTTCACAAGAGCGAAGGGCAGAAGGAAAAACTGTGGCGTTGGACGAGGTTTGACGTTCGACGCGAGGGGCTTGGAGTGCAATGCGAGGAATGCATTGCTACGGGAGGGCGGTTCACCGTGTATTCGATTGCTCGCTCGAAAAGGATCCGACATATGTCCTACATACACTGGAGGATGTCAGATTCACTGGGGAAGTAAGCCCGAATGGCCCGATTCGTGCGTCGGTTTCGACGAGTCCGCCAAACTCCCGCCCGTCGGACACCGTGCGCTGCCCGTGCTTTTCACTTGCGAGTACTCGAGTTTGTGCGCGACATGTATATTCGTTTGAATGACCAGTGCCACAATTTCATAGAATCATCGTCGCTGCAAGGTCGTAACAGTTTACACGCCTGTTCCAGAATTTCACTGTACATCTTTCAACTCTTTTGAAGTACAACAGTAAAATTATGGAGTAGCACACCCTCTCGGGAAAAATGGTGTATAACTGTATAAGGTACTTGTGCAATTGTAAGGTACTTGTCTTTTAAGAGAATTAACGATTGAAGAATTGAAGGAAACAGTGAATGTAATAAACATTAAATTATGCCTTTGCTCATTAATATTTTCACGCTGTATCGGACCCATTTAACTTCATAACGAAATTCATGATGCAAAATGAAAAAAAACGATTACCTGTAAAACAAAGCAATAATGAAACGGTCAACTGCTAGAGCCCCGGAACCCGGGGCTCATTCAAGCGAATGACATAAGATTAAATGAAATTAAACGAAATTACCGTCGCCGCCGTCGAGTCACGGATTTCGGCGTAATTACTCGCTTTTTAGATTCGCTCGCACTTACAGACAATAAAGTAAAAATCCATTTGAATCGCCGAAACAGGGCGATATGGCGAGCGGGCAATAAAAGCTGGCAAATTCTACGGGATTTCGAGAGTCGAGAATTGAAAGAGCGAACCGGCAGCCGCACTGATATATTTATATATAAATATATATAGTATATATATGTACCAATATATTTATTGATCCCATAGCGCCGGTTCTCTCGCCACCATTCGCTTGTCGCGTTTAATTCGGTTGAAAACACTTGGTCTGCTTGGGGGCACTCTTCCCAGTTTAAAACTGCATCGCGTTTAATTCGAACAACAGCGATACGCCGGGCAGGGCGCGCGCGGAGCATGCAGCCTCTCGGAAAATCGAAGTGGAAAACTTGGCAATTAGAGCCGCCACCCCCCTCCGGCCCCCCTTCACCCTATAAACCCTCCACCCATTCCCTCGGTCTTTGGCGAGGCTCCTTCTTGTCGCTGGGCAAGGTTGGAGCAGTGGGTGGCTGGGTAATTAAATGTCGGCTAATTAAACTCCTCATAACATTTTTCTTAAGTTCCGCTCACCTGAGCTGCCTCTGGTTAAAAGGACGTGCTCGTCCTCTTTGTCAATCCTATGCTCTTGGATTTGGCTCGTGGAGAAATTGCGAGAGTGGCCTGTCCCCCCTCGTCGCTCCGGCGAGATGAGAGGGGACCGAGTCTCATCACCATCCTAATCACTGTGAATGAATGAAACTCGGGTACACCGGTGTGCAGAGGATAAAATTTTGATCGAGATGGCTTGTAGGAAAATGGCGCGTGGCGATGATTGACCTTTTTGCGGGAGGGTTGCTCGAGTTAAAGGGATGTGTAATGTGTTGTCGCTTCGCCTGGTGTTACAATTCGATAGATTGAGAGTAACTTAGGAAATAAACAACATTTATGTGCTATTATTGATCTACTTCTGTGCCGGCGGCATCGGCCTTTCGAGGGAAAGCCAAATAGTGGAATTAGAGTTCAGGTGAAGCTGCAAGCCGTGTGTGGCAAACGCATGAAAGTGTGCTCTGTACTTTCCCGTTTCTAGAAAAATGTTGGAGCATTCGCTCGAAGCTTGTTCATCAACACAACGAGCGAGCGAGCCTTGGAAGCTAGAGCGAGTCGCATACACAAGCGCATGCAGCCAGGCAGACACGATTTCTTCTGGCGCGCGCGCTCGCGTCTCGAAAACACAATGCTCCGCGCGGAGAACAAAAGGGGGAGAAACGGGGATGTATGTCCCACTTTTTTTTTCTTTTCCTAATTACAGCCGCTCATTCAAGATTAAAAACGGCTAATGAGCACGGAAAATGTCACAAACTGGGCGGCAACTCGCGCAGCGCGCCACCCTCTCGCTCGATCACTCGCTCAACCTGCCCACCCCCCGATGAAAGAGCCAGCAATCCAAAGCGAAAATACTCGCTGAGAGCATGATCCATGCTAATACAGTGGTACTGCAGTTGTTTGTTCTTGTTACATTTGCTTATTATTACTAATATTAACTCCGATATAACTAGGAAAATACTAATGAATAAATATTGCAAATAAATACATTGCAATACTTTGTATCTTGACGCTTTTACTCTGTGAATATATCTTTGACCCTCTCAGAATATAAAATCAAAATATTCGTTCGAATATAAGAGGTACATATCTTCAAAACTGCTGAACTGATTTGAAGACTTGTTTCACTGCTCAGAAGCTTACTTTTTCCTGAGTATTCTCTGAGTTTCGCTGAGGCGGGGGTCGCATCTGTCGCATTGCTGTGTATATTATCGACCTAAGCGCAATGTCTATGCGACTTAGAATGCCGTAGATTCAGCTTAGTGAATGACAAAAATATATATCCGACGACATATCCGATATGCCATCTATACCATAATCAATGCGAATTCACGTGCCATCCTCAGTGACACGTATCACTGTGGAGGCCGTTTAAGTTTCGAGTTCATAAGCGGACAGTGGGAGTTTGTCGGATGAGGCCCGGCCGGAATCCGATTACAGAGAAACAGATTTATTTTGACTGGGAGGAACACGTGACACAGCCTCCCCCGGCCGAAAAAGGCAGCAACCCCCATAATCCACTTGCGAGGGCGCGAATCGAACTGCAGCACCTGCTCTCGGTGGCTCGCGCGCGCGCACACGCACGCACGCCCGAGAGACAGATGCCTCTTTACCGCATAGCAGATTATGATGCCTTTATAGAAAAGAGGCGCACGCATCCACCCAACACTTACCCGAGTCAACCTGCCATGCTCTGCAGTGAGTGCCAGGCACTTTATTACTTTTCATAATGTATTCGTTGCCACGATCCGTGCACGTGCGTTTTAGGGTGCACCAGTTAATCATTGGTCACCCCGAACTTCATCAACTTCTCAATGATGCCCTTTCAAAGGCTAATTCTTGCGGCCACTGGACTATTCGATGAATAAAATACCATGAATAAATTGTTTTTTTTTCAATTTAATTTTTCCCACTCGGGCGCACGTGAGTACAATATTTACAAAATATTTATTTTCCTATCAGTTAGCAAACCTTAATTGTATTTCCGTGTTCAGTGAATCGATAGCCAAATTAAACTCCGAGTGAAAGAGCAATAAACAAAAGTGACAAATTGAATGGACTGTTTCTAGTTCTAATACTATCCGGTGCCGAATGGTATTTCGAGATTGGAATTCAGTCAATATATATGATGGTCATTGCGGCAAGGCATGCTTATAACTTCAATAGCCAAAGAGAGTCGACGAAGGGTGTAGAGAGAGAGAAAGAGAGTGAGCTAGCCGCAGTGGAGTTACTGAATCACCGTGAATATTAGGGGAATCCGGGGACAAAGCGGTGTGGCCCCAAATAAATCGACGTTCGCGCCCCATCGTTTGCGATCTAATACTCCTCATAATTTATGGCGGCAACCCTGTCTCCATATATTTAGCATGGCACAGCCTCATCGTTAAGGCTGTCAGTCTGCCGAATCCGCGAGGAGAAATCGTCTGTTCGAAGTCGACCTTACCCCACTGCGATAGGTCAAGCGCTAAGCCACCGCAAACGCTGTAGGATCGTTTCGCCGAATATCGAATAATACCGGCATTCAGGAATATAATATGTCGACCCACGCGGCATACTGGCATCAATGTTTACGGAATTTATCGGGCTCACTGCTGGTACCAACCTTAATCCCACACTAATAACGATAATGATCGGGGCCACCACCCCGTGCCTTCCACATTGCGTAAACAAGTCCTAATTCTTCCCATAAGACTGCGCGGGAGGTTGGATTTACCGAGTCTCAATTAAGTGAGATTACTTTGGCTCGAAAATGTAAAAATTGATATGGAAAATTATTCGTTCTTTGACCGATGGCCGTCGATTGTTATGCGAATACGAATTTTCGCTAATTTACTAAAGATTTGATTTAAAGCGCATACTCGAACGACTAAATTCGGTGATACATTTGAGTTTGAATTAGCATAACGCGAGTGATAAGTTACTCACAGATCCGAATCGAAATAGGTTTTTGCATGGATAGAAAAGTAGCGAGATATGTGTAGGGACGGAAGCGCTGACTCGATTTGTAAGGTCCAAAAGATCTCGTGGAGGAGTATTCGCCGTGAGAATCGGTTTCTGCGAACGAGTGACGGGACGTCGGCGTCGGTGGGAGAAGACTCTTGGGCTCTCTCCATGCTTGGTTGCTCGTGGGGTAGCGGATAAATGACCAGACCAGCTCGTTTCCTCGCCGTGCGCCCTTCAACTTGATTGTATCAGGGGAAAGGACGAAAGAACTGGAAGTTGGGAGAGCGGACAAAGGAGCGCTCGGAGAGCACTGGAAACACAGGTCGAAGAAGATGACACTGCTTCCCTTTCAGCCAAGACAGTACTAACATGTTACAGAACTGTTGCGATTGTCTTTGGGAGAACGCTGTCCTAACTGAACCCATTTAACTGGCAAATCTTATCTCCAGTGATTGGTAGAACATACAAGTCTCTCTTTCTAAGTCGACAAAAATTATTCGTTTTCATGCGAATAATTTATACTATTTATACTTATAAGTATTAAATAGAAGAAATCAATTAACAATAAAACACGCGCAGATCTGTGTCGATCAAAACTTGTATAATCGTCGTTTATTGTTCTATCGAATTTGAATTAAAACTTTCCTTTTTGTTAGAATTGAAATAAAAGTCAAACGCATTTTCTACGTGTGTACGAAATAATATTTTCACGTTGCAATTTTACTTATTCCTTTGGCGTAACTTTATAGTTATTTGGTGAACAGGCACCTTTGTTTTTCGTCTGTCTTTTTAACGTTTTAAATGCAGAGAAACTTTTCCATGGCTCACTTTTTCGAAGGAGTTAACAGCACGACTATGTGACGCAGATAGAGGACCAAGGAGCATCAGCATCCTTGGTAAAGCGAAGCAGTATAGCAGGAAAGCCGAAGGAACGAGCGCAAAGTCCTTTCAGCGCGCGCTAAATAATATTATCCTTCTTTAGAGCTTTATACCGTGGACGAGGCAGAGTCGCTAGTATGTAAAGCGAGTGTCGTCGAACACTTGGTAATATAGCATCGCCCGGCTTCCCCGTGGTTGTGTATGCGTGTAGTTTGACGCCCGCAACATCGGCTTGCCGAGTTGCTACACACCCGGCAGAGCCGCTCTAGGAGGGAAAATTTAATTTCAGCTGACAACATCCTGTTCCCCGCGCCGCACACTCCTGCGCTCAGCATTCTGCAAAATCGCATACGAGATGATAGCCAGCTTCACCCGATGATGACTCGGGTTATCTCAAACCCCTCGCTGGCGACGGTGTCGCTGCCAATATCCTTTCCTACCGGGCTAACAGATTATTCCGCTTTTCATAGCCAAATCCCGCCGATTTCTATTCCCAAGGGCCGTTGCAGCCATTTCCCACAATAATTATCCCAAGAATTGGACACGTCACGAGTTCTGGTGAACCTATACAACATAACTCATTTCGGTAAACAACAAACTAAAATGTAAAAAGTGATTTCTCTCTCATATTAAATATCTTCCTTTTCAGATTTTGCACACTCCAACATAAATACAAAGAATAATAAACAGAAAAAATCGATATTATCCTAAAGTTATCCATTTCATTCGAGCCGCATCCAAAACCCATTCGTTCGCTGAAATCCCCGCGGATTCATGTTCGCGACAAAGATCCGAAATACGAGATATCCTTTACGAGGCGTCCGGACAGACGCGTCTTTATGAAGAGAGATCGATTTTGGAGAGCGTAGGCGCGTGTCAGCGATAAACGCAAACTGAGGTTTGCAAAAACGTGCTGGTCTCCGGTTCGCAGTGATAGAGTTACGTGGCTCAGCAAAACGGTCGGCAGGAATTCCTACGACAGTGGATGATGGTACAGCGAAAGCTAGCTGGTGGTGGTGCGGTTACATCGAGTATGTACGTCCACATAAACCGTGGAATGCTATATCCATATCGAGTCGCTGATTGGTCGGGCCAGTCCCCCCTTCCTCACTCTCTCTCTCTCTCTCCCCGGCCCCGTGAGGAGAGCGAGGGTCACGACTGTGTCCGGGCGCGCGATACATTGCGGCATTTGTGCCGGAAGTGTGCAGGATCCGGCATGCGCTTCATAGTGGCGGAGGGCCAGCATCGTCCGGCAAAAGCCACGACACGGCCTGTGCATACAAACGTCCATCGTCGACAGTGAACGGACACGGAGCGAGCGAGAGAGAAAGAGAGAGGGGGGGTTGGGAGGGAGAGGAGGCCGAGCCCAGCTCGAATGCGTATAACTCGACGAGTGGAAAATACCTCAGAAGCTGAGGCTGACTACAACCATTATTTGTTCTAGTCTCCCGACCATTGCACACAGCCATCCAATTCCCTCCCTCTCATTCCCTCGGCATCGGCCACTGGAGTCTCTCCTCCGCTTGGATATACACGCGCTGCTGCCAACCAGCCGGTCCACCCGCGCACCCCCTGCCCGAGGGAGCACAAGCTCCTCTCTCTATCTTTCCGTCCAACCCCCCCTGGAGCAACCCCCTCGTCTTCCCGTCATCGTCCTTCTCTCTTCCTCCGGGCAGTCCTCCCGCTGCTCTTCCCTCTCCAGCACAATATACATCTACATCCTCTAGTTACCCTTCCACCTTCCAGCCACTCTTCTTCCCACCAGGTTCCCTCTCTCTCGCTCTTCCTTCCCCGCTCGGTATACACACTCGCCTCCTCGCTCGCCACCCTACTAGTTTCGTGCGTCTATTTATCCACCTAGCGGTATGATATTACACCCCGGGGCACACTTCGCCGTACTCTCCCACCCCGGCGGTGGCCTCGGCGCCGCTCTCTCTCTCTCTCTCTCTTGTCGGGACGAGTCGGTAGCGGAGGCACCCCGAGGGGGTGGGAGCCACGCCCAATCCTGGCCCGCCGAACGCCACCCCTGTGCCAGCGAGTCCATTGGCCCACGCTGACTTTGCGTCATCGCCACCCCGGCACCTGCAGCACCCTCGTGTTTCACGGATAAGGGTACGTGGCCGCCGACGCCGCTGATCGCCGGGCCACCTTTGCCCGACCGACACCCGCGGAGAGGGAGAACCTACGTACGTATGTATGTACTAGGGAATGGTTGCTAGAATGGGGAGGGGGAGAGAGAAAGGGGCACGGGGTGGTGGAGAGGAAGAGCCGAGAGAAGAAGCCTGTCGGGATAGAGAGCGAAGATACAGAGAGAGAGAGAGAGAGAGAGAGAGTGCAAGAAGTTCCAGCTGAAGAGAGGATTGGGGGCTGAAGGAATGCCGGCGAAGAGGGTGTTGAAATTTAGGAGGCTTCATTTGGACCATTCTTCTATCGCCACACACCCGGGAGAGAGAGAGAGAGAGGGAGAGAGAGCGCGTAGTTATCGTGCTTACACTCCCGCTGGCTCTCTTTTTCTTCCGCTTCTCTCGCCGGGCCGTGCTACTTCCAAGCTTCCTCGAAAGCGGCGGCTCCCTTTCTCGAATCCGCTCTGTATATGCTTTTGCGATTAAGCCGAGCGCCCGGATTCCGAGCGATTCCCTTTCATTGCCACGAGCTTGATAGGCAAGTAATGCCGCCGGCGTATCCTGAGCGGCCCTGTCGTCGTCGTCGCCTTGGCTTCCGGGAATCTGGGTTAAGAGAGTGCCCTCGAGACTCGATGGCTTTTGTCGTTTGTAGCCACCGCTCCGATCTGCAGATCCACACGCTTTACTCGCCGATCGGTGTATGCCGCTGGTAAATTAATACGCGTCGCTTGCTGCTGAGCTAAAGCGAAAACTGCGGTAAACTGGACCGCCGGATTGGGTGTCGGGGCTCGGATTGTGCGGGCTTGGCGATACGTTGGTAGTATAAATTTCGGTGGAGACTGCTGAGGTAAGTTGTTTCATTATTGGAGGAATGCGTGTGTCGGGCATGGTCTTTATGTAGCTGGGTAAGCTAAGTATACAAGTTTTATATGTCGGGTCGACTCTTATAAGTAATATACCTACTCGAAGCACTCTATGATCGGAAGTACAAATATGATTAATACGAGTAATGGTTGATTGTCCAATAATGAGAAAGTGTACACATTGCACGGATCCTCGCTCCTCGATGGTGATAACGAGGCGCATTCAAAGTCCTATTTCCTGTGGTTAAAAGATGGCCGGACAATGCGGAATATGCCGCACGCCATTACGCGGCTGGGATCGGCGAGGAAAGGCAGAGAAAGGAAGTGGCTTGGTGCTTTACTTAGGAAACGGCGGCTTTGATCAGCAAGGTAATATATATCGGGCGAAATAAAAAAGCTCTGAAATTGCCGCTCGTCGCTCGACGGCGTCGCGCGGCGCGAGGGAGAGAGCGAGAGAGTGAGAGAGTGAGAGAGTGAGAGGAAGGGAGAGCGAGAGGGAGAAAGAAGGTTTAGGGTGAACGGTTTTGAGGTTGCTGAAAGGCCTAATCGCCTGGAAGCCTCTTTGAGCGGAGGCAAGTTAATAACGTGTATTTATGTATTTGCCACGTTTAATTGCCCGTGCGCGGCTATTACCTCCGCTTCTGAAATACACGAGCGAGCGCGCTCACTCGCTCGCCCCCGCCTTCAATGCTCGCGCGAGGGTGGGTGGAGTATTAAGTACTTCGTCAAGTACTCCAAGAGTCTGGCAATGACACGCGGTAACTTGACGTTGCACAACCCGCCGCTCCTGTGTATCTGCACAATGCATGTAATCGGCCACCCTCTCTTCCTCTCACTCTCTCGCTCTCTCCTTCTCGTTCTCGTTCTCGTTCTCGCTCGCGTTCGTTCGCCCACAGAGCCGCAGATACACACACAGGGCAAGAGTCCGCGCAAGTAGATATAAATGTTAGAACGAACCGCTTTGCGATCGTAATTGCTCTTTTGTCAACTTGTATTCCCATGCCGTGAACGAGGACCAGCAGAGCTTTGTTGAACTTAACTGCTGCGCGCCACAAAGCCCTCCCTCTTTCCTTCTCTACTTTTACTTGACTTACCCGATCGATGACCGTGATAATCACCGGAATGATGATCGCTCCTACTGCCAGGCTCGTGACTCCTTCTTCCTCCCGCCGTAGACAGTATGCCGGTTTTCTGCCCGAGACTTTTGGAGATGTTGGATGGGCAATCTGGAAGGAAGCATTGTAGTTGCACGAGTCGCACTTATCACCAGAAAATATAACGCGTTTTACTAGTTTAATATTGCCGGGACAGAACTTGTCTTTCGCCGAATTCCAGATAATTTTCAAACGTTTGTCTGGTTAAATCGAATATAATAGGTTACAAAAGCGCTTTATATATGCAATCGAACAGTACGTCTAAACACCTAATAGCTAACAGATACTAATATGCTGACGAGAATTACTAAACATTTTCTACACCACTACACGTAGCACAAGTTGTTTCAGATCAACGCAATTCTAATTGTTTCTCGAAAGAATAGAACGAAATGTTGGCGTCCCGATTTGTATGCAACTTGAATGCACATAGTTCAAATTGTGGATCAGACACCCAGCGCCATCTGTTAGTGGTTAATGGATGCGACGCTGTCTCCGAAATTCGTAATCATGGCGCTGCCCTTGGTACAGTATTATTAGTTAACCCTGTTTGAATTTTTCCCAATATTTCCTTAAATTTACGATAACAATCAGAGTATAGTAGCTCACTACTTTCGAAATGTCCACCACATCCTTGCCGAACGTTATTTTTCGAATGTAATTCATTAGACGAGGCTTAATTCCCCATGCAAATACGCGTGTATACCTCTATTGTTATTTGATAAGGAAATCACTGCCTCGGCAACATGTCAATGCTACGAGCTGTTTTGTTTAAGTGTCATGCGAGCAGTGCAACAATAACAAGGTAATTATATCGAATTTCTCTTGATTTTGACATTATTGAATTAGCAATTTGACATATAACGTGCCGAACGTCCGCACGTGCCCATGACATTGCATGAGTTTATTTTTAGCCAAAGGCCATGCCACTTTGCCGCGCTATTATGAATAATAATAACCACGGAATGCCTTTATTGACGATTACAGGGATTCCTTCGCGAAATTTGCACTGAAGGGACGCCAAGAAGTATACAAGGCGGTGAGAAGAAAATTTAGCGAGAATGTACAGCACGCGGTATCAGAGACTCCTACTAAGTTAAAACCCATTGATTGTATCATAAGACTGGGCTTTGGAGGCATTGGTATCGCGAGTGTATGCGTTTTTAAGGCGAAAACTACGAAATTACAATGTAAAGAGCTTAGAGCTAAGGATTTGAAAAACGTTGAAAAAGAATTGCCTTTTAAATGGGCCAAATTTCTACAGTATTTGTATCCGCATATATGGCACCTGCTATTAGCATTGACAGTAAGTTCTATGATTTCTTGTTTTATTGTGTAGAATATAGGATTGTTGTACAATATGTGTGTTTATATTTAGAGCGCGCTGGTTGTGGCTTTGCTGAACATTTGGATACCACAAAATGTTGGTGGAGTTATAAACATACTTACTCAGATTTGCCAAAATAAAGGGGATGACAGTACAACGCAAATACTTGTGCAGCTTAGAGAACCTGCCTTTGCTTTGGCACGAATGTATATAGCCCAAGTAAGTAACTGAGGTCCTTTTTAATTTGTTAATATCCAAAAAATATAAATTGTTCCTCTTTCAGGCAATCTTTACCTTTGTATATATTTACACTCTCTCTCATGTGGGTGAAAGAGTAGCGACTCAATTGAGGCAGGACCTGTTCAAATCAATAATTATGCAAGACATTGCATTTTTTGATAAGAACCGAACTGGCGAAATTGTCAGCCGGTTGACAAGTGACATACAAGACTTTAAAAGTACTTTTAAAATCTGTATTTCGCAAGGCTTGAGGAGCCTCACACAGATTGTGGGTTGTGTGGTCTCTGTGGTGTTGATTTCACCACAACTTACTACTGCTATGGTTCTATCACTACCAACAATCGTTTGTATTGGAACCCTCATTGGGAAGGGTTTGAGGAAACTCTCATCAGAAGCACAGGATCAAATTGCAAAATCTACTGCTGTCTGTGAGGAGGCCATTCAGAATATCAAAACGGTATATTGCATGATTAAAAGGAACTCCTTGTCAAGTTTAAGGAATACTGATACCTTGTTCATTTTCATTAGGTGAGAGCATTTGCAGCAGAGGAGAAAGAAGCAGAATTATTTTCGAAAGAGGTCGAATATGGATCGCTGTTATATGAAAGATTAGGCTTTGGAATTGGAGTGTTCCAAGCAGGGACAAATCTGTTTCTGAATGGGATATTATTAACCACATTATATTTTGGTGGACATTTGCTCTCTACCGGGCAATTATCGCCAGGCGATCTAATGGCTTTTTTGATGGCCACACAAACAATTCAAAGATCTCTCTCGCAACTATCCGTGTTATTCGGAACGTATATCAGGGGTATTAGCGCTGGAGCAAGGGTCTTCGAGGTACCATCGCTTTATTGACAAACACTTTGTTATTCACATTGTTCATAGTTGTAGTTGACATTAATTATCTCTTCATCTCTGCAGTACTTGGATATGCCGCCATCACCGATGATGATAGGTGGACAGATCATTACTGATCAATCTCTTGCCGGCAATATTAGCTTTAACAACGTGAAATTCAGCTATCCCACTAGACCTGACCACGTTATTTTGAAAGATTTTAACTTAAATATTCCGGCTGGAAAAACAGTGGCGATAGTTGGTGCTAGCGGTAATGGTAAATCGACAGTTGCCGCATTGTTAGAAAGGTACATTGATCCGTCTAATTTAAAAATCCTTTGTAATCAATGCATCCTTCTAATGAGTTTCTCAATATTTTAGATTTTATGACGTAAATGAAGGCACGATTTACATCGACGGCAAAGACATTAGGTCTCTCAATTCCAGTTATCTCCGAGGTAATGTTCTAGGATATATAGACCAGGAGCCTATTTTATTTGCAACAAGCATCATGGAAAACATCAGATATGGAAAAGACAATGCCACGAACGAGGAAGTTAGTATTACCTATGCCGTAAACAAATATTTCTTTCGAAAATTACTATTAGAACTATCTTCAAGGTAATGAAAGCTGCCAGAGAAGCAAACGCTCATGATTTTATTACCAAGTTTCCTAATGGCTATGAGACGCAAGTTGGTGAGCGAGGAGCCCAACTTTCAGGAGGACAGAAGCAACGTATTGCCATTGCCAGAGCACTACTCAAGTGTCCTTCTATACTAATTCTGGACGAAGCTACCAGGTAAGTCACAATTATGGTACATTTGGACTCCATTGAAATATATTTTTAACTTTTTATTTGCAATAGTGCACTGGATTATGAAAGTGAAAGAATCGTCCAGAAAGCATTAGAAAATGTTACTCAGGGTAGAACCGTACTCGTGATCGCTCACAGATTAAGTACAATTAAGGGGGCTGATATGATAGTAGTATTGCAACGCGGTGTTATTGCCGAGGTAAATAAAGACTTTCGTACATCCATTTTCCATTTAGTGGCAAAAAATAAATTGAATCTTCTTTTCCTAGATGGGTACGCATTCGGAATTAATAAAGAAAAAGGGTGTATATTATACCCTCGTGAATGAACAGGAGAAAGAAAATGTATGATACTAGTATAATTTTAGTTAGTGCAAACAAATACTTATTCTAGACATCCGAGGAATCTGAGCTGGGCTCATGAATTAATTGTATGACTCACTGATAGTGAAGAGGTTCAGGGAATATTTGAGTACTGCGATTTATAAGTACAAAGTAACAATACTAATATACTGCTCTCTGTATAAAGTACCAAAACTGTAAACATTATATATCAAAGCTACCTCATGATGTGGAAATAAATATTTATGACAATATCGCGTACGAAAATATAAATAATAGCAATATAAAGTATAAATTGTAAAAAAGAAAGAAATCATTATTGCGCTAGACCTCTGTTAAAACTGTGGAAGAGTTTTGTTAGACTGTGTTCAAGGACGGCAGTCAGATTCGTTATTGCTGACGTTATTGGTAATCGAGTTCGTGCTGATTCCGTGCCTCCAGTGGTCTGCTGCTTCTCATTGGTCACGGAATTTTGTGGATTATCGTTTTTATTTGTGCCCAATATTGTTTCTGATTGCTGGACGTGATTGAATGCAGGTGGCTTATTGGTGGTTGATTGACTGAGTAGTGAAGTGATACTTTCAGAACGACTTTCAGTTGACGGAGGGCTTATCTCCGATTGATTGGTTTCAGCCGGTGGCAAAGTCGATACTGATTTCGCGCCAGTATTATAATGTTCTGGTTGCAACGTAGAACTGTATGGATATTTCGGATATTCAGTTACTGAATCCGTTTCCGAAGAATTCAGGTCAATAGTTTCAGATGAAGTATTTGTTTCAATTCCAGCGGAACTCGATTCGTTTACTTCATAATCAGTAGAAGCTTCAGTCGTTACTTCCGAGTCTGAATATTGACTTGTAGTTGTTGAATAATCCATATTTAGTTCTTCATTAGTAGCGGCCGGCGTTGAAGTTACTTCAGCTGTATCATCTGGTGTAGTATCTATACTTGTACTCGGGGTAGATGTTATTTCTTCACTTTCATTGATAGGTTCCTCCTCTATGACGGGCTCTTCATGTGGTGTATAATGCAATTCCTCATCACCATCTGTATCAACAGGTGTAGTAGGACTCACGTCAGTTGTAGTAGGAAGATCGTCAGTAGTGCTTTCGGAATATATCTCTGGTATATCTGTTGTCCTTTCTTCTGTTAATGTTTCTGGCACGGGACTCATGGTTGTACTCCCAGCATCAAATTCCGTTTGCAAAGGCGTGGTGCTGGTTTCCACATTTAGCAGAGTGGTTGAACTCATGTCTTCAATCATTGCTTCATCAGTGTTTGTCTCAGTATGCTCTGAGACGTCTATACTCATCTCTGTTGTTTGAGATAAGTCAGAGTCTGAAAATGGTGTGGTAGAAACGTCGTCACTAGTATACGAAATCGATGTCGTGGTTTCAGGGTCCCTTGCGGAATCTTCTAAATCTAGGTCCTCTGCACTAGTTAAAGGATTGCTTGCACCTAAAATCGGCTGTTCAGTAGGTGTATCGGTTACGTCGCTGTAGCCAAATGTAGTAGTAGCCCCTGTTACCGAAGGATATTCTGTTTCTGTAAACAAATCTGTACTCGTTTCAGTCTGTTGGACAGATGCCTCCGTGGTGACTGTTTCATTAGTTTCTGGCGGGAATAGACTTGTAGTTGCGACTGGAACGCATGTTTGCGGTGTATTTATCAAACATGATTCAGCCTTCGAACTAAAAGTACACATTCCTTGTTCTGCGTTATATATTCCGTTCTGCGGGCACTTATAGACATTCTGGTAGAAGTGTTGTCCGTTGGATTCGCATGTATAAAATAGATTACAATGCCCCGGGATCGGGAATCGGCCGTGCTGTTTACAGGGTGGTGGCTGTACGTGCTGCAGATTTTCATCATCGGAATGAATAAAAAGTGGTCTCGAATTTTTTGACCTCGAATGAACACATCTTTTTAAACGATTTTCAAATTGTTGTCCTCTCGCACATTGAGCCAGAATCGCGTAACTTCCTCGGCACACGTAATAATATTTCGTGTTAGAGCAATGCGGCTTTAACAAGTGCGAGCCACAAGATTGGGCGTAATTTGTATTAACTACTCTGCCACCCCCTGGGACTCCTAGGCAACGGCCTTCTTCTTTGTCGAAGTATTGGGAAATTCTGCATTTTGCAGTGGCGGATTGAATTGCTCTTCGATATCTGCCGTGATCACTTTTGATAGTGGCTCCAGAGATTTTCGTACTGTAGAACCGCTGTAGATAAGTTATTTTTATTAAAATTTGGATAACGCTGTTAACTAGTTTTTTATACGTAATTATATTATCGAACTTACATTTGTATTCTCTACAGCTTGGATAGCAATCAAGAGAATTAGAAGTGAAATGGAGTAGACGTAGTTTCTCTTTACACTCATTATTGATTACTTTTAGATTTGACACGCTATTTTTTAGGATGAAATTGCACTGCAGTTCACTTCGGTACTTTTCGTTGCACTTCCTAAATTGAAATGGTACGCAATTTTCGCAGCAGGTACCATGATATACCCGTAGATAACGAGTTCGTGCTCGGAACTGTACACAATGATGCGAATTGATTTGCATCGCGAAATACAACGTCATAAACTTTCATTTTCAAGATGACAACGTGCGTGGCGGCCTTGCTACTTTCAGCGATTGATTAACAATCAAATTTTGCTACGATATATTCGTCGATGTTGGCACAATATATAATAACTTGGACAGAATTGTATAAAAAATAATGTGAAACGTGCGAATACACACATAACTTTTTTACAAATGTTTTACTTGCAAAGGTTGAAGGTCAAATGAAAGTATGTGATGAATAAAAACAATTGTTTATTATTTCACTATGTTAATGGGAAGCAGCTCTATAACAAATATTTCGCATATATACAACGCTTCATTGAAATATATATCTACAAGAGAATATTCGCTTTCCTCATTAAAATAGTATGCATATTGATTTGTGATTTGAGTGTATTGGAATAGGATTCAACTCTAGGACAGTGTACATCGTTGCTTGTGAGAAAAGCAGGGGCTATACACACTTTTTCCAATAACAGTCTATCATGCTCCTCACACATCTTGCTCATCAACAGTCGTACTGTGGCACTCTGTATGTAAAGTTATTACTCGTTACAATGTTTATCCCGGCACCATAGTATGGCATAACATAATGAGAACCATCTGCTGGTCCTACTCTCTGTGTTGCTATCAATATCACGTCTATAAATTGCCCCAGAAAAAGGAAGCCCAGGGTACTCAGCTTAAGTAAACCAAGTGCTGGGTATCCGAGGTAAAATCGGTCTGCTCCAAACATACCAAGAAATATTGACAATAAAAGCGATGTCTCAAAGGAGTATCCATTTCTGTAACAAACATTTGTGGAAATTAGAAGATCTCTTGGTTTATTCAAAACAGTTTCAAGTTGACTGTTGTACAATGTACATCAGGAAACTATTGAGTCACTTGATACTCACGTCCATTTGCAAGGGATGTCCTTCTTAAATGTATTATTCTTTGTTTCCTGACAAATGAGGCCATCTGCGGTTTGACACAGCACTGGCAAAGAAACAGTCTTCATATAATACAAGTCACAATCCCATTACTCATTGATTACAAATCAGTGTATTAATCAATTAAATAGTAAGTTGAATGTCTCTCAAGTAAATATTTTGACAAACTGTGCAAATAAAGGGCTCTGTTGAAGGCCACAGGATAAGTGATTTTATCATCGTAGAGATTGAAATCGTGATACTTGGAGATCAAGGCATACCTTTTGCCTTATTTTCTTTAGTGCAGCCACGCGGCTGCTGCGTCTTCGGATCTATGAAATCATAATCGGGATGTGGACAGATGTATTGTCCCATTCGTAGGTTATTGCAGTCGATCTCGTAGGTGTACTCGGCCCCATCGCCCAGTGTCGTTGCCAGTAGCAGGAAGAGCAGTGCGCTAAGAATTCGCGTCAGATGAAACATGCCGTTTCATTTTCCAGTTTGTTTCCCCACGAATTCCACAGGCTCACTTTCATTCGCGGTGGTGCGGTTCACGCGATTTTCGACGGCTCCTTCATTTCGCATGTGTGTATTTTGAAAGCGCTGTGTGACACACTCGGCCAGTTTTGTTTTGGTACTGATTGTCAAAGTCAGCTGCAGCTGGCGCAACCTACTACGAGAGGGCGAGGAGAAGCAGATTTCACGGATATCGAACCGTTCCAATACCTACGGTGAGTCAGCCTGGTTCTGTTGTTCGCGTTGGTAAGGCAGAATTCAGCAGGTGCAGGAATTCATCATTTCCGAGAGATGCCAGGAACATAGTGTTCTTTACGCTTCTTGGCCTCCAGATAGAAGCGGAAAATATAAACAATTATAGATTGATGAAGAATCGTAGAACAAATTTCTACTGTTTACCGTCGAGCACGTAAGCCCTGTTGAATTCCCCTCAAGTAAAGACGGCGCTAGTAACGTCGAACCTATCTCAGAAAGAAATCGCCGTTGTATGCGCGTGTGTAGAGCACCTAAAAATATTAGAAAATCGGCGAGAGCAGTGTTTTATTCGTCGACCTGCGAAATGGCCGCACCGCCGTTGAAGGGCACGAGGAAAACCTACAGCTTTGAGGAGCGGGAGATCCTGATAACCCTCATCAACAAGTATGGGGAGATCGAGGATAAGCGCTCCGATCCGGTAACGATGTGCAAGCGAAAATCCGCCTGGTCGCAATTGGCCGAGGAGTACAACTCGATGGTCGGCCTGCAAAGCATGCGATCGGCCGTTCAGCTAAGGCGATGCTGGGAGAACATGAAGGCTTGCAAGCGGAATCGCGAACAGAAGAAGCTACGGTAATCTCATCAAATTACGATTGATTGGTTAGGAAAAGATCTTTCTGTTAATTCAATTGCGAAAGCATTTCCAAAGTCCTTAACTTCTCTGATTGGTGTTAAGTGAGAAAGCTTTCGCCGCTCTAGCAATAATACTGATTTCTGTTTAAAAAATGCGGGAAAACAGAAACCGGGGCCACAGTATGAGCCATGAGCCACCAGTATCAACAGGGCTTCCCCCGAATGTGGTGTTCGAGCCAAAGGAGTCCGAACCGTTCACGCTGCAAAGCGTTTGCACTCTAAAGCCCCTGAAGTTGAACTTAAAACAGGACAGCTGTAACGCAGACCCAGGTGCAATTCCACACTCCTACCACTCGCTACGCTTCTCGCGCGCCTCGCCGACAATTGCGGCTGAGAAGGCGCAGAGTTGCTTCTCGATTTCCCTTACAGCTGTCGCTTTAGTTAGATCTTTTAATCAGAATCTGGTAGCCTTGTCGTAGTTCATTTCATTCCTCTGCGATCGTCCATCTTCCTTTCCACTCGTTTAGCCTCGAGTTTTCTATGACGCAGCAACCCACTCGCAGTGTCAACTGCCGCATTTATATGGATCATGGAAACAATATCTTCTTCCCGTAGACTCGAGCGAGAGTAAGATTGAGTCTAACATGGAGAAACGGGAGGAGAGTGTTGACAAGTTTGCCGAGGATCTTGACTCTACGTCACTGATGGAGCGCTCGGACGAGGAGTCCTCGGAGAAGGACCGCTTGATTTACCGATCCAACACCACGCAGACCTCAATTTCACCGCTGGCCGTGCGGGAAATGAGCGGAAGGAGCAGGAGGCTGATCAACAGGGGCGAGGAGCTGCACGTGCTCGCTCTCTCGGAAGCGCAAATAAAGGTCGACCTCGCGGCAATGCTCAAGGAAGAGGCGAGGATCAAATTAGAAGAAGCCCACTATCGCAAGGAGGAGGCCCGACTGCGGATGCTCTTCTTCACTCACAAACTCGATAGGATAAAGGAACACGATTCCAGAATCTAATAGCTACCGATTATTTCCCGAGGACAGTCTCTTTTGCTCTAAGCTACCCTGGAGTTCTCGTTTACTAGTTAGTGTCGCGTGTCCCTGTAATATTTCCCTCGAACCGGTGCAACCAGTCAGCTTAAGAAATCCACTGCTGTAAGGTTCAGTTAGTGTTTGTCGTGACTGTTTATTTCTTAATAAATGCACTTGAGATACAATCGTAATAAATACAGTGTCAAGTTCTCTATGCCTTGGCGGCACGAGTGTACCTTCTACCATCGCTTGGCGACATCTGGTGGACGGAAGTAGTGCGTACAATTATGATATTGTTCAAGGAATTAGTAGCTAATACTATAATATACAAAAAAGTACAAATGGAAACGCATACTCTTCGCAATTACTTATCTAGTGACAGTGTCCCGGTCATTATTTCACTGGCGTCCTTTTGAACTCATAAAACAATATCGAGAGAAGGAACTAATTGATCGCAAAGGAGGGGGAAGACAATCGAAAGGAAGAATCGTAAGTGCGCTGTCTTTACCAAGCACGCGAACGTCGCCCAAGTTTTAAACTCTTTTAAAGTGCAGTCAAGTGTGGGATTTTCTGGGATGGCAGTCGTGTTGTGGCAGTGAACGTAGCTCTTGACTAGGAGAGATCGGAGCGGCATAATAATATAATATTTGCTAATGCTGGCTGCAGGAAGTATCGGCGAAGTTTTAATTGCCGCGAAGAACGTTATCCCCCTCCTCTCTCTCCCTGGGCCCGGAAGCATGCGAAATCCTCGCTGAAACTTGGGCAATATCGGAGGGTAATATGACATCAGGGAACACGGTGATATTGCCTTATTAAATTACGCGCACCCGCGATTCTCCTTTAGTGCGAATTTCGCGCTCTCTCTCTCACTTGGTGGCTTTGTCGCGCGGTAGTGCTGGGAAATTCGTACTGGCCGATGCGACGCGACTAATGCGATCGTTTTTTTTTCGTCGGTGGATTCTTCCGTCCTTCCTCACATCAAGTGAAAGTTCTCGTTTAGCGCGGGTTTCGCCGCACTCGTCGAGCAGCGCGCTACTTCGAACAACGAGGGGTCCGTGTAGATGGGCTCGCTGGGGTCGAAGCCGGGCCTTCTGCTGCTTGATAGTCCCACTGCACCCTCCAGAGCGGACGAGGACGAGCTCACACGCTGATTAATCGCGTTGCTCACTGACCGGGAAATGGAACTGAGGGGGGGTGAGAGATTAATTAAGAATTCCCCAACCCGCTTTTTCGTCCTCGGTGCTGCCCCCCATTTATATTATATCATTATCAACACTTTTTCTGCGTTTTGGGTCATGTTAGTATAGGTAGCTGTTAATTTCCCCGACAAGAATTTTATCCGACGGCATTTTCATTCGGAGCGAGATGTCAGTAGTACAACCGTACGACTGACGCGCCGAAGTAGCAAAGCTCCTGCAGTGGGCAGCCAGTACACGAGTGTATGCCATCAGCAGACCAAGGCTCGTTGTTACGTGCAGCTATGTGTGTGCATTAGTTTGTGGAATTACATACGTGGATTGGAAAGGTTTCTGAAGTCCGCTTCGCAGGAAGGAGAAATTGTTGGCTCTGCTGCTGTAAGCCTCGTCCGAGTGGCTGCTCCTGTTGCACGCCTTGTCAACTCTACGATTTTTCATCATCACTGCGTATGCGTATTTCCTGGGAGGGAAATTAAATTATTTCCCGAACATTGAAATGTTTGTAGTCATTGGAAGTAGGAATCAGTAATTTATGGGTTTACCTGTAAACCAACATGGATAATAAAACGACCGACGCAAGGAGCACTACGAGAACCACAACGGCCGTAACAAGACCGTAATACTCGTTCGGTGTTATACAAACATCTTCCAAAAGAGTTGTCTGCCTTTCGACCACTGTTGACTCTTCATCCATATCCATTCTTGAATCCAGTACCTATTCGATCAAGGGATAAAAATGATATACGTGAAGAGTGAGTGATAGTGAGAAAGTTAGATAAGTGACGGTCAGTAAGAACCTCAATCATCTCTCGGACATGCTCCTCTTCTTCATCATCTTCCATTTCGTCGTCGGTATTGGTAGAGTTTACAACCGAACTGGTAGCATTCACGTCGCTCTGTACGATCGTTATCGTCGTCATTTCGGTTTCATCGGTGACGGTATCATTAGCCACGTCTCTACGCCTCCTCCCAAAGGAAGGCTCACTTCTGCCAGTGCCACCGGAGCAATACGCCGGTTGGCAACCGTCCCGACAGGTTCTCACTGTCGCCTCGAACACCAGGAAGTTCGATTCCGGTATCTTGAAGGCGTTGAAACGCGCCTCGAGGCTGTCGCCCTCGCGAAGTCTGTCGAGTCCTGGGAAGACGTAGTTGTCCACTGGGCATCTGTACCAAAATTAACGTGCATGCGTCACTATACCAAAGTATGAATTTTTCCTTCCTAAAACTTCACATCCCTTGGTAGATTTTCCAATTTGAGTGCAATTCACTTAGTTTTACATTAGTCGTGTGATCAAATTAGTTTATATCAGTTATTCACGTAACTAGTTTTAAAAACGATCAGGCATCGAATGTTTCTTACCCATATCTGTCTATAAGCTGAACACTCCTCCCGGAATAAGGATCCCTGGCGATAACGTTGGTCGCGAAGATATCGGTGACGTAATTGTACCTGGGGAAATCGAATTATAAATTTTCATCGGGGAGAGAGTCGCTTCGGCGAGTGGTGGAGAAAGGGATTCAATAAATTGAAGAAAAGTCTGATTGAAAATCCGGATGTCAATAGAACTACTCATACCCGTCCTGGGCCTCGAGCCTGAAGGTAAGCGGATCGCCGACAGCAATGGTCGTGGTGGGTCTGCCTTGATAGAGAATCAGCAAGCGGACACGGGAACTCAGGGTGTTTTCCGCCGGGAGGTACTCGATTGGGATCGGGGACCCCGATCTGCACGGCATAAGTACGGATTCCATTAGCGAAATTAAAGCTGTGTACTCCGAGATTTTGTGAAAGCATCTAAAAAGCCTAAAAGTCCGCTGGCGAAGCCCGTTTATGTGTTTCGCAATCGTTCGGCTTTAAGTCCTTGAACGTACAGCTCTACAAAATACTATTACGCGAGTGGATCTTATGCGGTTTCCCAATTATTCAATTTCGAGTTCACTTCAGAAATTGCATAATTCAGTTATACCTCTTAATTTTTAATCAATTTGTGCGAATTCACATTAAGGGCTTGCCATTCACTGATCTTGCATTTTTAACTACATATCTGACTGGACAAAAATATAAAAAATGATCGATGCAAAGAAATCCAAGTGGTGAATTGCGAGATTTCCAGCTTCAGTTCTGACAGAGTGTTTTGTAATGTTTATAAAAAGAACATCATCGATCGTGCTTGCACCGGAGCACCGGGATCCATGAATGATGGAGTGCTACGATTCACTGACAACGCGTATAGACGGAGGATCAAGATAATCCGGTGCAAGGCACGGCCTCTCGATCGATATGACCTGGCATACCCGGCACCGATGTAGCCGGATGTGACGACAGCTTCACCAGGCCCTCGAAACAGACAGGTGAGGTTGAACCGCTTATCCCTGCCGGTCTGCACGTAGTCCGAGAATTGCACCACCACGATATTGGTCATGGTATCACCGTACTGCAATCATCCAGAGACAATTCGTCTTCAGAGCCGGCGAAATCTCCATCCCCCCAGTAATAAACTGGGCTTACGAGCGCGACGCGCGCTTCATAAATATGAACCAAGTGCCGGCGAACGGAATATCGTGCGATCGCGCGTCACTACTGGTCTTCCTTACTCTTTGTGTGCCGCACTCCGGATAGCCCTGGGGCCCGCTGATTCGCAGCACGTTCACCGTGCCGCCGTTCCCCCGGAAGAAGCAGCGATCGTAGTAGCCGTAAGTGTAAATTCGCCCGATGAATCCCTCCGGTGTTCTTAGCGTAAATTCCATCCCGTCCTCGCTACAGACTTGACTCACTAAAAGTTGAAAGACAATTCTCCAATGTAGTTCCGGGCTTCTGTTGACCCCCGCCGAATGGAGTTCGCTCCATTAATTGCCTCTATATTCAATAATTCTCTCTTCCTTCAACGACTTTCTACAGATAGCATGAACCCAGATAAAAAAAGAAACCCGCCCAGTTCCACTGTCACGCAAACAAAGCTCTAGCTCCAACTGACTGATACTGAAACGGTGTCGGGTGGTGCTGGTCTGTGCGAAGAGGAATAAAAAAAACCTCTGTGTCAGAAGAGACGATTTATTTCTGCATGCTGGATTCTGACAATGGTTTTCGACAGTACAGATCTGCGACGGTAATTGGGGCGTGGGTGTCGTTAGGGGGTGCGAGAGCGTGCAGGGTTCCCGGAAGATCAGTAACCACCAAGCATCCACACGGCCGGGGTCCACGCTCGATAACGGCGCTTACCATCGAGGCACTCGGAGTCAGCACCCTGCCGGCCGTTGTTCCTCTCGTAGAAGTCGTAATCGGAGCCACTGTCGTAATAAACCGGGTTCCCCATGTCCATGTCTCGGGAGTCTCGATCACTCAGCTCGCAATTGTCCCTCTCGGCGCCGTAAGGGGCAGCGTACGGCCGGTAGTTGAAGGACCGGCAGACGAAGTCCCTGGCATCGGCGCATTCCCTCTCGCACTGCGCCAGGGAGGAGGCCGTCGTGTAACGTCGCACGAAAGGCTTTCGCACCCTCGTGTGGGGGCCGACCTGGCGGAAATTGTCCTGCTCCTCGCATCGGGAGATCAGCGGCGGCCGGCCAATTATTGGCCCGCCACTCGTACCGAACGGTCTTGAGTGGAAGACGCCACCCTCGCCGATGTAACCACCCCCGACTAAGCCGCCGCCGCCGCTGCCGCCGATGCCACCGAGACCGCCGCTCCCACCGGTTCCGACGTCGTTTGAGTAACCGCCGTAATTCGGAGGCCTCGATGGACCGTACGGACCACCAGCCCCATTGTAGTGCGGACGATCGGCTCCGTGGGGTTGCGGACCCCGGACGTCGTCAATGAATCCATGACTATAGATGCCATGGGACGACGGCGGGAATCTGGACATTCATTGGACGTTTTAATTTTTTTTTATATCGTTTACAGGTTTATTCGAAATACTTTTCTAGTCGATTGCGATTAATCTGTAGGTATTGATTCTGGTATCAGATGACTGGGTTTACCTGTTGGCGTAAGGATCCTTGTCAGGATATCTCTCGCTGCTAGGGTAGCGATCGACGGGTGGCCGTGCGCCTCCAGCGCCCGAGGGGTACCGCTCGAGGGGATCTTCCGGAATGGGGTATCTGTCAATGCTGTTAGGATAACGATCGATATCACCTGGATAGCGAGTCGCAGATCCTGGATAGCGTGATCCATGTCCGGTCGGATAGCGGCTACCGCTCAGGGGGAATCTGTCCGAGGATCCGTGTTCCGATACAGGGTATCTGTCAGCTGGAACTGGAACTGGAACTGGAGCCGGTTGCCGATCGCCGCCTCTGACCGGAAAACGATCGGATATCGGGTACCTGTCTGCACCGGGGTATCGATCTACCACTGGGTAACGATCGCTAATGGGGTATCTGTCTACTTGGGGATAACGATCTCCCGAGGGATAGCGATCACCTCCGGGATAGCGGTCTCCTCCGGGATAGCGGTCGCTTCCTGGATAACGGTCGCCTCCTGGATAACGATCCCCCCCTGGATAACGATCGCCTCCTGGATATCGATCGCCTCCTGGATACCGATCTCCTCCGGGGTATCGATCCCCTCCGGGATAGCGATCGCTTGTGGGGAATCGATCTCCCATAGGGAATCGATCAAACATTCCAGGATAATCTCCAGGATATTGACCGGCAGTTGGATATTTGTTATCTGGATATCTGTCAACTGGGCTTGGATATCTGTCGGGATACCGGTCGGAATGACGATCGGGATATCGGTCCGGACTCTTGTCAGGGTAGCGATCGGGATACTTGTCGGGATACTTGTCGGGATACCGATCGGGATACTTGTCTGGGTATCGGTCGGGGAATCGATTAGGGAATTGTTCCGGATGCCTGTCGGGGAAACGATCTGGCTTCGCGCTACCCGCGTATCCTTTATCGTAGTCGTCCGGGTACCCTGTAACGGACAATACACTTTCACTCCATTACGCAAAGTTAACTGTCTTCAGTACAGTTTTAATATATTGAATTCAATTAGCCTGCATAGTCTTATGAATATTACAAGTAGCGAAGTTACTCGCGGAATAATCTGAGGTAGTTCAATAACGAGATCGTTCGCTCGTTACTGCTTAACTTGGGATCGGTGTAGACTGTAACATGGCAAATTAGCTCTAACCTGGTCTTCCGAGGGACGGTCGGCCAAAGTTTGTGTCTTGGCCCAGGGGATCGGGTCTGTATCCTGGCCCGTCTCTGTCTCCGTCGAGATATTGATCTGTTAACAGAGCTAGCTTTAACTTTGCATCCTGCTGTAATCTACCCTCGAGCGACTCGCAAACAAGCTCAACCGCGTCCCCAATCATTATTCCCATATTGTTCAACACATCACAAACCCACGTTGATTTCCTTTGAGAACGGGATTACGCATCGTTGACATATTAATGGGGGCACTCACGCATGAGATTCTCATAGTAGTCGTAATCAGCGTCATAAATGATCCTGTGACCATCACGCTGATTGAATCGGCTCAATCGGCAGGTATGATAGGGCTCGGAGTAGACGGCACTCCGGCATTGGAAGCTCGTTTGGCGCAGGCACTCGTCGAGGCACTCGCTCAGGCTGCGCCCGGTTATCTCCGAGTGAAATTCCCCGCTGAGCCGTGAGGTTCGGTAACGCTGAAAGGCAGTGTCCGGGCGCCGGCCATCGGAGAAGAGATGGGAGGTCGAGCTGCTGTCAGGGTATTCGGAGCCGCGCGCTACGGATGGATCTACGCTTGGTAAGTGGGCATTGATATGGCCTTGCAAGGAGCAAACCGATCCTTTTATGTACACCTGCCACCTTTGTACATTACTCTCCTAAGCCGCGAGTTCATAATATTGTGTATTTGATAGAATGTAAAAAAAAATTAAATCAAGTGCATGTAGGTCATAAAATATTGACTCGGGAGTTAATAATTAGTAACGAGTTAATAACATCGCTCATTACTTTGCTTACGTTTCCGGGCTAATTTGTTTGCACGTTAAAGCTTATTATCGGTTATCCCGTTTAACGAAAGGTATCATGTACACAGTGATTAATTACAACCCATCGGTGTTATGATTTCGTATTCCGTTTCAATCCGCTCAAGCAGCATTTAAATTGGTCGTTTTTCGTGATATGGACAGAGTGTGTTGCGATATAGTACAGTGAAATTAGCGGAAATTATCGGAAAATTATACTTACGATTGTCCAGGCAGACTAGATCGTAAAAGTGATGAGTGGGACTGTTGCTGATTCCGATGTCGTCCTTCTGCGAGACCGAGTCTTCCTCCGAGATGACACACTGCCGAGTCTGCTCGTCGAACTCGACGCTTCGACAGAAGTACTTCTCAGCCCTCAAGCAGAGGGCTTGGCATTCGTCGAGGGTGAGGTTGGTGTAGATGTCGACCTCGAACGGACCACGCAAACGCTTGTTCTCTTCCTTGACGAACACCGCCAATCCATCGCAACGACGCTCGGCTAATGAGGTAATAAATCCACAGTATCGGTGATTGTCCTCCAGGGAAACGAAGCTTTTGTTTCGGTACTACCGTAATAACGGTAATTTAATAAGTCTTTAGTGCATACCGTTGAGACATGTGTTTTCGAGGTAGTCAGAATTGGGATCGTCCTCGAGGAGCTCGGGATGTGTTCTCCTGGTGAAGCGACTAAGGGAGCAGCTCCTCAATGCTGTGTCATACGTTGCCGATCGACAAATGAAGCTGAATTCGTTCAGGCATCTGAGTAAGAGAGCGATGAAATTAGTTTATTTTCAGATTTTTAGTTCTTTTTTTAATATTTCATCAATGCAACGGGTTAGTGTCACAGTCAATTGTGATTATTGGCGTAATAATAAATCATCGGTATAATATCGAATTATATCTAGTATACCTATCCTCGCAGTCGGTTCGATTGGCCGCGCTAACTTCTTTAATATCAGTCAAAGGCAGCTTCAACTTTTTCCTCGGGTGTCTCTCGAACACGTACCGGCGGTTCGGGCATTCACGTTCGATCCGATCAGCTATGGAATTCAATTAGATAAGCGTGTGCAGTAGCATTCTGTGTCTCGGGGGAAGCTCCCGAGATAGAAGAGAAGGGCAGAGAAATGGTGTTCTCTTCCCAGTGAGTTTTCATGATAATGGAAGGATGCTCACATCCCAGGCAGACTTCGGTGAAGTGCACGCTGTTCGGCACCAGCATGAGGTTCCCGATGCCCTCCGGCTGCGCCTGTTCCCGCGTCAAGTAGCAAGTGCTCTCCTCGTATTCGGCGGCGCCGCTGAACGACGCGATTCTGCTACCAGGTTGGAAATCGAAGCTCGTGCATGCGCGCACCAGGTTGTTCGTCGCCGTCCTGTCGCGCAGGCAGAGCTCCTGACACTTCTCGAGCACCCGGAATGGAGGCGCCGAGTCTCTTACCTATTGGCGCGTTCATGGGAAAACTTGTACTTTAATTCCCCGGGATAATCTAAGAATTTTATAACTGCTCTTTCGATCTTCGAATTAGAAAGTGAAATTTACTGGAACTCGTACGAAAGTCACATATTTTTGGATCGCTTTTAAAATTTGATTGATATCATGAATATATCAACTCAGTTATGACTTTTTTAATAAACATTGTCGTGAGATCTATTCCGTATAGCACGATAGCCACACGTGCCATCTCCATAAGGTCCTCGCATCTTGAAATATTCAAAGGATCATCCGGCGTTAAATAGCATGTACGTATGAGAGCGAGCTTTTAAAGCGAGGCCCAAGAAGCATAGCAAGTGCGGCGAACGCCGGCTCGAAAAGGAAAACGGCCGGGGTGGTTTCGAGTGCGTAAATATTTCAGGAAGCGTTTTGTACCACATCGTCGTCGAAGCCCTGGAGCTGTTGGTCCGGAAGTCTCTCGTAAACGACCCTGCCTAGTCCGCCGTTGCAGGTCGTTTGTCCTGGAATAGAGAGAACGGACGTATATATTGGAGGGGAGGGGTGCAAGGGGAGAGCGAGCAAGAGGCGGAGAGCCAGTCGAACGATTTTCTCGTTATCCGTGCATAGTGGAGGCTCGGAGGCATTCACTCTTCCATTATCCCGGCCGGCAGGGTTATTATTTCCGTGGCACCTCCGGCGAAAATCAGGCTATTTCCTCCCGGAGGAGTAACCAGCGACGAGCGTCCAACTATGCGGCGAGCGAACGAGCGCGCTATTTCGATTTTATCGGCTCCTCTCTATATTTTCGCCTCATAAGTGGCACGGACACGGCCACACAATGGGGCGACGCGCAATTTCGCAAGCGCCAGTGACATCATTCGCTCCTGGCGCGCCACATCCTCTCACTCCTATCTTCCCATTTCGAAAGGACTCCCCTGATCCAAATCACTTTTCCCGTGAGCGAAAACCTCGCCGCCGCCCCGACCGACGCTGTCGCCGGTCGCCGATGGAATTGGATGGCAATGGGAATGGCTAGTTTGTGGTGTGTGACTTACCATTAACAACTACTTTGAGCGTAGTTAGGACAGTGATGGCCTGCAGAATGTTCGAGACGTTGTGTGCCCTCCGCATTTTGATTGTACCGAGTTCCCTTCTTCAAGGTACGGTCACAACATCGGGACGAGGGTCCTGAAGAAACGTCAAGGTTACTTTATAGTTTATACATTCACCAGTCAAATATCATAATCACTGGTTTTAGATTCGTTCCACTTGAAATTCTTGAAATTCATTATGCCGGTATGTTTGAAAGATTTATGACGACTTTACTAATATAGAACATTTCCCTTATTACCCTATTAGATTTCTATCAACCGTTTTAATCTTTTACAATCTATCCAATCCATAACTAAAAACTCTAAAAACTCTTAGGTAGTGACCCATTTCCAAAATTCCAGAAAATGTTTATCGTCTGGTATGCAAGTGTTGGTCTACCACTTGCGGTCGTACAACATCAGAATCAGAAAGCAAGTTCGAGATGATTAATGGTATCAGTGGGTCATCTCGGACTGATCCTGCAAAGGGTTGGTGTGCGTTCTAAGGTAATCCGGCGGCCGCCGGATAAATCAATCAGGTGGGTTCGAGGAGGATTAGGATGGTCGATCGGCCACGTCTCCCCGGGTGAGTTGGGTGTCGAGGGGGGTCACACGTCAGCCACGATAACCGAGGAGATAATGGCCGCTCTAATAATGTAATGCCTGAAAGTTGGAAGCACGCTCCGTTGGCTTTACGGGCGTGCGCTGGGGGACATGGACGGACACACGCGTGCGAAGATCGATGCAAGAGGGATCCCAACGTGTGTGTGTCCGCGCCGCTGTTTGAGGACGTGAGGACTCGCGTTCAGGGTGAGCGCCCGCTCGGAATCTCGTGGAACCCTGCGTACGCACACAACGGCCATGTGTGCACCACGGCTACGTGCCGATGTCCACCAGCCAGAACGCCGCCAACTCTACTGTCCCGTGCGATACCAGTTCCTCCCCGAATCTCTATACTTTTCGAGAGATTGAGAGATGGATAGATCTAGTCAACGGGGGAGTTGTATAGAGAATCTGGTCGGTTTGGTGATTTTTTTAATTATTAATTCGTTTAATATGACTTTATTAGTTGTTTAGCTTATTATGCGTACGTTTGAGAGCATTTAGTTCAATTTTTTAATAGTGTGGCTTTGAAAGGAAATTCTAAAGATCAATTATTTAGCCATCTTGAATGTTTATAAACGGTTAACGTAAATGTCCCAGTTTTGAAGTGTTAGACTTTCGACTGATTAAAACGGAATCATATTATATTGGATGACATTGACGAATTTTGTACATTTAGTGGAATTAACAGAGCGGACTTGAGCGACACAAAGCTCAACCCTTGTCAACCCTCTAATCAGCAGGAAAAGCAGGCATTGTAGTCGAAAACGTCAGTCGGTCGTTCGCTGAGCGCAGCTGGTAGTGCGGCGTGCGTTACTTATTAATTACGTTACGGTTTATCGCCTCGGTAATTATGGCTGCCGTGTGGAAGTGGCGTAAAAGCTTATTCACGGTTTAATGTCAGCGTCGCGGGCTGATGGGAGGAAATTATATGTAGAGTGGCCCGCTAGCATTTCCCCAATATTACGCAACCCCGGAGGTTACATTGACTCGGCGGCGGTTTTGCGAGCTAGTTGCCGGTCATGAAATTTCAACGACCTCCGGCTTGATTAATTGCAAATTGATTTCAAAGCGTTGCCCAGAGCGCTCTCGCCAGTTTTCGAGAAAAGTCAATTGGCCAATCTTGGTTGCAATTAAAACTTCTTTCGAAATTGCTGGTTTTCTTGAAATTATTCCGACACCGCGTCTACTCTGTGTTGTTAACGAATTTTTGTTTATTCCAGACTTCCAGAGTGAGAAGAAAAGAGTATTAAGGTGTCAACGAGTTTAAAATGCCTGGAAAATGCATCGTTCCAGGCTTTATCGACTCCGGCACTCTTTCATGCTTTCATTATGAAATGCAACGCTCTCGAGAAGCTCGCTTTTTTCCAAGCGCGGACATTTCATTGTCAACTTCAAAGCGACGCTATTGTTGCGGCGCTCTGAACTCGCTAGAATGGCATTGTTGCGTGTTTACTCGCGTCGAACCGGCCCGCCGAGTTCGATCATTGTTGTATGCCCCGTTCACGCTAATGGCACGCTCGCACGCAACACCGGGAATTATTATGCGAGCGGACTATAATTCCGCGGCCAAAACCGTTTTCCCGTCGCGACCTACCGCCGCGCGGATAATTAGTCCTGGCGTCGTTAATTCGCGTCTCATTCCTATTTAAATACATGCCTTTTTACAATTCGACTACAAAGTCGAAAGGTCTGCAAAGAAAATACCCCGGCGCTCCACGGGTAGCAAGAAACAAAGTAAAGAGTTAACAAAAAGTACTTCAACTCTACTGTTTCGCGTTTTTGAAACTCGCCAGTTTTCAGCGTAAATTGCCGGCGACACAAATTGTTACACGTTGCTCGTATGTGAATGGCATTGTAAGGGAAAGATCAATGAGCAACTAAAGGGACCTCGCAGTTCCTCCAATAAGGACACCGATTTTGGCCTGTCCACGATGAGGGTCGCTGGTTTCAATTTCCACCAGATAAATACAAACTCTCTATAACAGTATATTCATGAATAATCGAATATTCCACAGTAACAGGCAATTACTTTACACGGTAATCGCATCGCGTGAGTAATCCACTTGCATTAGAGGTTTGTAAATTGATTCTCTACGGATAACAACAGTAATTCCGCAGTGATTTTCTCAGAGGTTTGGTGTCTAATTGCTTTTACTGAATGAAAAGCGTACTTAAACTGAATAAAACTATATTCTTCTATCCCAAACATAACTCGTGTGTTAATGTGTGAATGAGTGAAACAGTATCCACAATTGGTGAGGTAATTTCGGAAGACCCCTTTGAAATCCACCGGTCAATCGAATAGAGACTAACGATCAAGCATCGTCGAATAATCGGATTGGAATTCCGCCTATGAATATGTATGCATCCTTTGCCGGTCACACACACAATCTACCGCGCGATACCTCATCTCCCAGGCACACTCGAAATTGTGACGGAATTAGAGGTTCGCTCTGAGAAGTTACAGGTCTTCCGGTTCCGAGGCTTCACCTTGTAACGAGAAGCGTTAAACTGACGCTCGCAGGAAGTTCCGGAAACTCGTATGGGAAGCCGCTCGATTAATACAGTGACTTCATCATTCCTCATATCGTTCGGCGAGCATCTTATTTCACCTTACGTAAGGTGATCGTTAATCTCATCATACGAACGGTTCTCAGACATACAAAAAATTCCCGATCTCAATCTGTGCTCATAGTTTCGGTACAGGATGAGATGGAATTGATTTTATAGACATTGATGCTTGCGCGAGTTGTTAATTCCGGTTAAACTCTGCGCAAACTGAGAACTGTTATTGCTGATTCTTCTTTCATCTAACAATTAACACTTTCACGTTCGCACATTTTCATTGGATTTAATGACATTGAGGCGAATCGAATCTGCTACTTATAAACTAATATTCAATTAAGGCAAGTACTTTAGCAATTTCGCCGGCATTCTTACAGGACTAATTAGTGCCGCGGACGCAATTAGACACTCTATGATTACTACTTCATCAACAAATTGACTAACTACGTGCTCGAGTACGACGTCAAGAAAGTTGTTGGCTTACTCCGAGATTGCGCAGGTAGTAGATCAATCCTCCTCTTCAAGATAGCAGCACCCCTGCTGTGCTGGTGACGCTTTCAGAAGACTTTCCCAGATACTGGTCCCTTGTCTTCTTAAGTCCCTTTTCCCGCGGCAAAACTTGTGGGTCCAAGCGCTCACGAGTGCTCCACCGCGACTGGCACCTTCAATCAGACTGACGATCGGAAATCGCCACGAAGCTCGGAAGTAATGCGCTCGGGTTGAGCCTGTGTCCGATGAATGGTGGTCCCCGGAGGCGGCGGAGCCGTTGGGGGCAGAAAAGTGAGGCGAGATAACGCTCTATCACCGGTAGCAGCAGGTGCGGTGGGGTCCCCACGTCCGAGTTCTGGCCTTGTGCTCGCCGGAAGTGGGTCCATTGTGTCCGGTTTCCGTGGGGCCATCCGGGAAAACGCGCGCGCTGCTCTGTGAGCGGGGGGGCCCGACGGGGCCGCTACCCTACCACCCGGAGCATTGGGACTCATCGCCCCGATGACCAGCCGGACTCTCTCCCTCGCTCGCCCGTGGCGGAATCATGGATTAGAGATTCCTAGCCGAGGTCAACCAGGACGAACAAAGTGCCGATGCCAACGCGCTTCGGGCCTTCCAGCGCATTTTTATAGACATTATGCTGCAGGCCCCGCGGTACGCCACTTCAATCGAGTGCATCAAGGCGTTTGACGCATTAGTCACAGCTTTGGAATTAGGGGAAAGAGAGTCGTCCACGCTAATGACAATTCAGTTATTCTCACTGATGACTTGCGTCACTGTTGACGAGGCGTGGGATTTCGTTTTTGGTGACGTCGAACCAAGTTATGGAGAAAATAGACGAGTATAGTCTGTGAAGGGCTCCGATGCAAGAAAGATGATTGAATAAATCGTTGAAGCTTAACGAGTATACAGAAGCACTTGTTAGTCGTTTATCATAGAAAGTCTTATTGAAATTCGACGGTACTTGATAACAATACCGGGGTTGGTATAAGGGGATGAATAACTGGTTACATCTTTGAAAAGGATTGTATGCTAATGTATCTCGGATTGGCCTTCACCCGTACTCCGCTTGGGAAGTATTCTCTTCAATAAACCGTACCCATTGTACTCGCCATCATTGTTATAATGTCGAAGGGCCGACAATGTTTACGGGTATTCTCTTCCAGCTGTACAGTGATTGGTTGGGACATTCATCAATGCGAAAGTATTTTTTGTCACGATTGAACAATAGATAACGTTTTTCCAATTTGATCGGAAGCGGTGGGCATCGCGAGACACACGTTATTTCACTGGGTGAGTCGCGAGCATATTTCATGCTAGCTGGTATATTTCATTCATAAGTAATTGGACGCATGGTGGGACAGTTATTGTCGTTCGCCCGGTTTTAGGCCAATAGAGTACCTGATTTGAATTTCCAAATTGAGTTTCCGTACCGCTCGACGGAGACGGTTGGCATACCACACGCACACGCACTTTCATGGTGCAACCTTTGTCATTTTGCGTTAGTCAATTCAACCTGGCAATGTATGAGCCATATCGCAGAATTTCGGCGCACAATAGCTTCTAAGGAGCTTACGAGTGAATTCTGAGATACGCACCAACATCTTTTCCCAATTTCGGATATCGTATTATTCATTTTCACGATGCATAAGGGAAAGTGCGCCTCGCGTGCAGCACTACATTACTTTAAAGTTTGAGAATGAAATGCAACTGCGGTTTTAAAGTGTGTTTTATCGCTGACGTAACCAGTACTTTGAGCTACATTTGTCTGTTACGTCAGTAAATTTGTAGGATTGTTTTATGAATTGATATTTTCCTCATCCGGTTTAATGCATGGAGATGCTTCAGTATACGAATGACTATTGATTTTCCTTTAACTGGTACTTGCAACTAACAGTAACAAGTAAATAACAGAATTAATATATAATGTGATTATTCTAAAGTTCTTTCTATATCCTGAATATAATAGTATATAATGTTATGTAACTTGTACAATGCAAATAATATGAGATATGTATGTCTGATAAACATTATATGTATAATATTCAATCATATAACGAGCCATATATACGTATTGTATACATGGAAGATCATTTCACTGTATGTATGTAATATACGCAGTGAAATGAGTTATAACTGGTGGTTTGACTGGTCGCCGTTTGAAAATTGGCGCCACTCCCGGAGTGCTGGAGTCGAGGACAGGTGCTCCCGCGCATAGAGGTCGACTATATCGTCTAGAGAGGTCGCGTCCATGGGCAAGAACTGTCAAGTGCTCGATACCGTGGGTAGCTTGGCTCCAGTCAGCTGATGTCAAAATGCAATTAGATACCTCCCGTGATCTTTAACGAGATCGGGCCTGAATTTCGCGTCTAATCCTCGATTACTTCGGGAGTGTCTCATTAGTGTCGAACTGTTCTCCATTCACCAGGCCGAGTGAAGATTTTGGTGAGAGATTAACCCACTGAATCGCCGTTACCATGAATTGAACTTTAATTTTCCTCGGCCGCCTATCGATTTGCGATACTTTCTTCAGGACGATAAAATTAACGTTGACATTTCCAATGTCGGGAGTATCGTGCCAGTCCCTTCCTCGTTGATGCTCGTGTGGAGGCAGGCGCGTGACGGTCATTCAATTTGGAGCACGATTCTTACATTAGGTTAACACTGCCTCCACGACTTTCGATCTGTTCGATTGTTTACGATAGGTCGTGGTCTTCTCGTTCACTGTGTGCTTTCGTTCAATCAACGTTCCTTTTTCAGCAGTGGGATCGCGATTGAAACAAACTGCAGGGAACTCTTGCAAACTGCAAGAGAAACAGGGTCAAGATGCCTCTTGGTGCAGGTAAACAAATTATAACTTTAACTCTGTTGAGGAATTCTGATGTATTAGTCGGACTGGGTATTGGTCTCTGTTAGAATCTGTGCTAATTCCTTAGTGTTTTATTCTATCGACAGACATGTCCACTGCACTCCACCTGCTGGAGCACGTGCAGGAGCGTTTGGAGGACTGCGATGATCCCAAGCTCCAAATGCATACCTCTCAAGACTTGAAGTCCCTGATCTGTCTGCTGGAGGATCCAGTGTTCCGCAGTATCGTCACTATCCAGGACTCTTTGATCGAGCTCAACTCACAGCTGGGCCAACATCCGTCCATTCTACCTGGAGATTTCGATATCAATATCAGCGGCCAGCTGGAGCTCTCTGTGCCTACCACAGCAGTTCAGCCGTTGGGACAAAATATGTATCAGGATCTGTATCAAGACAGCAGCGAGTTGGAGGACCAAAGAGTACCAGTTGCCCCTTTGGTTCACAGTAGTAGCGAGGATACAAGTGCACAGGTTTGTTCATGTCCCTTTGGGAAAGCTGTTCAATGTACCTAAGACACAATTGGTTTGTTACAGATGACCAGCCCAAGCTTGACATCGGAAGTGATAGGAATGCCACCCATAACTACACCGACCTATGCCAAGGAATTCAAGAAGGTGATCGAGGCCGCGGCGCGTGGACGACAGATATTTACAGTGCAGGTAAATATCAATAACTCTTTTATACAAGGTCTTATATGTTAAATATTATGTAAATACGAGAATTTGCCATGCGTTTGAATACGACTAATATAATGCGAAATGTTGTTGTCCAGTTGTACAAGCCAGAAGGCACCAGCTTGGGATTCAGTGTAGTCGGCCTTCGCAGTAAGGACAAGGGCGAGCTCGGCATTTTCCTGCAGGAAATTCAACCAAACGGCATAGCGGGTTGGTGAGTACCATCTTCTCTTCTAAATGAAACTCGTATTCCTCGCAATGGACCCGAATTTGACGTAACAAAACAAATAAGAAAACATACGTATTCTATAAGAACCGGAAGCTAATATCAGCAGATCAGAAAGCGATTAAACAGACGAGATAAGCGACGCAGAGGCGATTTATTTCCACTATATTATACATACATCAGCTAGATAACCGTTCACCGGAGTAAGGTCGGGCGACTCTCGCCAGCTGTCGAAAGACATTTGACGGTGATGGTGACGGGCGGAAGATTGGGCGACGATAACGGGTTTAAAGGGGCGAGGGCGAAGAGGGAAAGCAATATCGTCGGGAGATATACAACGTGACCCGAACTCTTCCCGAGTTCCCGCGCTATCTTCGCTCGGGAGCGGGAAAAATATAAGGGAGCGTATAAATTTGTACTCCCTCGCTTCATAGCACAGTCATACTCCCTCGCTTATAATATCCGACTCTCCATTATTCCTCCAATCTCGGAATATAACCGAGATTAGCCAGGCAATTAGGTGGGGGTGGACTGTTTTTCGGAGATGGTGTGAATTAAAGTCGGCTATTAAGGGGGTGAGACATTGAAATATTGGGGTGGCACGGAATCCCGATGCTCTCGGTACACCCTGTGCATACAGCGGGTAGTCCGTCACACGCATGCCCGTTACCTTCATCGAGAAGGTTCGCCACCGTCGAGAAAACGGTGCTTTCGAAAAAGAGCCACCCACCCTCCGAGAGGCAAGCAGTCTTCGACGGACCTTCGTCGAGGAAGGATCCCGGCTGCTGTACTCATGCGCGTCGGTCCACCCGTGCACGTTTCGTCTGTGTGCGCGGAACGATACCAGCTCTCCAACTCACACACTCTCTCTCGCACCGCAAATCGACCGGCTTTCTCTCTGTCTCGCACAGATAGCGAGCGTGACTTTTCTAATTCCTTTTGCCGGCCCATATTTTTCGAGGACACTTTGACCCGCGCGCAGCTTTTTTCGTTTTTGCTTTTTTTACTTTGCGGTCTAACGCTCGCCGAATACAGTGGTCGGTGTAATTATTGTCTGGCTGAATGCCGGGCGGTAGGATTGTTGTTTTGTTCGGTGCGTTCGTGATTGTTCTTGGAGACACTTGCTGAGTACGAGGAGACTTCGTGGTGGGAGTCGGTGAATTTGCTTTTGCCGCCCTCACTGGATAGGCTACTCGCCGGCACGTACGACAATGATTATTGTACTGTGAACGAGGTGAGTGGAACGAGAATGAAACATGATATCGCAATAAAGTTCGATTGCCGCGGCGCCGTTGAACGAAATCTTCAGGTGGTACGTGAGACTATTTCTTGCCCCTAACGTCCCGCCGGTATACCCATTCTAGTACTCCTCTTCCGCAGTAATTGTTCCTCTCCAAGTCGTTAGAGCGGCCGATAGCTTGCACAATAACGCCATTCACTTCGGTGGTCTTTAAACGGTGCGATGAAATTCTCGCTGCAATTATCAGTTTATCAGCAACGCTTACCCAATTAAATCAATATTTACAAAAAATATGTTGAGCCCTCATTTGGCTAGAGAGTGACTGTATAATTGAAGGTCTACGTTCCAAACGGATTTACAAGGAATCAGCGATGCGCTTGGGGGATTCAGAGTATTTTCAGTATTTACAGTATTTCTACAATAGAACTTGATTGGGCCAAAGACGAAAATAGACAACGCGCGAGACGTCCAAAGAAGCGGGAGGAATCTGCAGATTGTTTGCGCGCCAGCCGGGAGACGTTGACTTATGTCAAACATACGGCAGGATTTATGGGAGTTCCGGGGAAAACGCGTGGCACGCATTGCCATGCGGCAAAACGTGCTCGACATTGATTACCCCGGTGTTCGTATCCGGTGTGTGCACTAAAATTACACCAAAGGAAAGCTTTCCGTTGTCGAATGTTGCCGGTGTGTTAATCTTCCAGTTCAAACGGGTCACGGCAGTGCGTTGCGCAGAAAGGAAGCCGAACGCCACAATTTCCTCCAGCTTGCTTTTCCAAAATAAATACTATAATGTCCATTAGCTCAAATTCTCTCGGTCACCTCTGCGAGACCCAGTTTACCCGGAAAACAGGCTTTTTTATTAGGTGACCCGTTTCCCGAGTGATTGAAATCGTCGTATAAACAAATAACCGGCTGACCGAGAGAGAATGCCATCTCCCGATGACCCTAAGTGGTGCAGTGCGCTTTCAAAGGTCAAGCGACGAAAACACATCGCAGCCGATGCTCCTGCCTAGGTTTTTTTGTCCGGACTCCAGTGACAGGACGGTTTTCTCGGGTGTGCTCGAGTTTTTCTCTTCCATTCCACGCGAACGAGATGATCGTCAAGCTGTGTCTTCGTACTCGCGAAAGACCATTGAGATCGACCTACCTTCGCAGTGAAAAGAGAAGGAATTTACAGTGCCAGGAACGTTTCCCTCCATTTTTTTCGCCAACTGGAAAGCACCGGATTCTGGCGCACCAGTCGGAGTGATTCGTGCAATAAGACACATTTTTCTCCGCCGAGAGAACATGATCCCATTGTTTCCGGAGGAAAATCATGAGGCCGATTTTTCTGCCTCGCCGCGACCCCTCTTGAAGCATTACCGTGCAATAAAACAGACCGTAAATGAGGACTGTACTAATGGGATGATATAGCGACCAAGCGGGTGGTCCAGATAATTGTGCAAATACAAATGATGTCATCATTGAACGAATCAAAAGACTGCCAACAGAATTTCGTCGGATTTTAGTTGTGGTCATTTCACATCATAATAGTTCCGACTCGATACTAAAATAATATTAAAAATAGGTAACTATTTGAAGGCGGAATTCGACTAAATATTGCTCAGGTATACATCGACGAAAAAATATCAGTTTCCTTCGTAAAATCATGAAATTCCGATACATTCCAAATCTAATATCAGAATTTAGAAGGTATGTAATAAAATTTCCCTCTTGATCATCTTCCGAACTATAAACAGGGTCCCTGTTTACGATGGCATGGCTTCGAAAATTCTCGGCGGCATTTAGGAGCAACTATACACTTTAATTACTCGCTGAAGAAATTCGCATATTTATAATCCATCCCTTCTGAGTCGATGGTGGCGATCCGGTATTCGATGAGGAGAGGAAAACAGGGAGGCACGAAGGCGCGCCTCCGAAGATGGAAACTGGGTTAGATCGCCGACAGGAGTAGACACGTCATCGATCGGAGATTCGAATTCAACGACGAAATTATTCCGTTCTCTGGATTATTCATGTGCCGGGAGGCTGCTCGCGGTCCGCCTGAACAATGTCACCCGGTTGACGCCTGTAAATTAAACAGTCGGCTTCCCTCGCCCATTATTTCCCCATGTAGGTGTACCCGGCATTACTCGCAGGGACGATCGAGCACTCGTCCCCCGTTGAGAAATCACATTCGCCCGCCGACCTAAATCACAACGCTCTGCAAGCCCTGGATATTATGAATCCGGTATAATAAAACCGAGAGCTGCCATCTACACTTGAACTTCCGCGATTCTCAAGTAATGGCTTTCTCCGCTCTTGGACTAACAATAAGTATTTTTACTTTAACGATCGGCTCCCCCGACCCCATCGTTCTCTTTCTGTCGAGCTAAGTAAACATCGACCCAGCTATAAGTAAATCACAGATCAATGCGGAGCCGCATTTTCCGAAAAAAGTAGTGCGATGATACTAAGAACAAGTTCTCACGCTCTTACTGTATCAATACTTTTCTCTCTCGCTCTAACTTACTATCAACTATCGAGCGGTGGACGGTTTTTCCAATACAATAGTTCCCACGCACAATTAATCCCCAAACCGATTTAATAATTATACGACTCAATTAATCCCCAGAAAGCCACATCTCCCAATCTCTCGGAAATTCGAATCAATCAGTATTGTAGAGAGAAACTAATTCTCTCGGAGGAACGCGGACGATTAATTCCAGGCCGGGCTCGAAAGGGTTGAAGGTTGGTCGGCTAAGCCTCGATCAGGACCGGCATGTACGGGCGGGTCGGGCGGGTGTCTCATTGGGCCGAGGAGTTTAGTGCGGAGCGATGTGGGCCGCTTCCAGACGAATGCCCGGCTTCATAAGGAAGCGCGCGGCGCTCGGCTCGTCCTCACGAGCAGTTGGCCCGGGCGGTGGTGTGGGGGACGTGTCGCGGGCCGAATGATTAGGGTATTTGCTCGTTCGTTTCACGCTCCGCTTGTTAAAGGACGCGCAGGAACTCGAACGAATGTCTGGCGGAAGAGGAGCCTCGATACACTACGAGCCTCGGGGTCGACTAGCTGGCGCAGGCTAAACAGCGACTATCGAGATAGGTATCCGTGATAGGTGGGCCTCATCGAGGTATCCTAGCTCACTCACGCCCCTTCACTCGCATCGGTTCTACCTGGTAGATCCATTCTCTCGTACTTCATTTGTTCGACTGGTGTGAAACAACATACGAGTCAACAATGTTTTGGGTTGGCTCCCCTCCCTCGTATACCGAGCGATCGGTATCTGTGATTTGTCATGTGTATCACATCGCTGTCGAGATACAGTCGAGATATACATATCGAAATTTGTATCATAACACCTGAATACTGTTAGCATGTGTATCGATACGAACCACACCGCATGACTCGAAAGTCAGAGGGAACAGGTGTAAAAGATAAGATCGACGAAAGTGGAAGTCAAGTGTTACTCATTGGTTTTGTATCTTCCATGCATATCACGTATAACAAGTTTAATGATAATTGAAAGTTCCCGATAAGAGCAGATTCTTTTCCGATGCGAAATGCAGGGTTTATCGAGCAAATGTGAGTAGCTCGGTCAGGTTCTAATCCCCGCGTAAGAAGCGAAGTTCTCATAAGAGCCAGCTGCTTGAGGATGTCATGGACGGAAACGGTGGCGAGGACGTCGCTCGGCTCGTCACGAGGAATCTTTCCCTCAGCAACGAACGATAATCCCCAGGTGAACGGGGCGCGGCAGTGGGACACTTGGGATTCCATTTGCCCTGGCGGGCATTTACGGCTCATTCAGTCGCGGCGCGCGTCATCAATCGGGATCAATAGCACGAGTTGCACACCATAAATTGCCCGGACTTTATCTCGCCGGGCTCGCAGCGATATTCGATGCAAAGTGTCACCTTCTTCGGGGAAATTCCACTACTTGTTTCGAACTATTAACCAGCCGGGAGATTTATCTCGGCGTCGTGCGGGTTTCGGTTTCGCGAGCGCTCGATCGAAATAGGAAAGTTTCGAGAAAGTTGCTTGAACGGTGATTAATGTGGAATTTTGTCTGTGTGCGTGCGATCTGCGTTGGGCTTTGACAGGTTCGATTGTCAAAAGGGCGAAAGAGTGAATCGCGGGATTTTTACATTTACAATAGCATCTCTGCCTTTTGGAGCTGGCGAGTTGAAATGGACAATAGACCAATGAAAATCCATGCTCGCGCAAATGTCGGCTGTATTGTAGTTAGAGTCAATAGCCGATGAAACATTGTCCGATTACTGCGCTTCGCCGAGGGAAAACGGTGCTGGGATTGGCGATTTGCATAGAGGGCAATAGGTGGATTGGCACCGGCAAAGACATTTTTGGCCGCGCAATCCCATTTCGCCGCTCGAAATCGGCATATGAAAGATAGCCGGGATTGTTGCAGTTTCAATCAGCGGGGAATCTGTTTAACATGTAATTCCGGGCGGGATTGGAGAGCGCGGTATATTGTCTCGAGCGCGGTTGTTTCCTCGACATTTAGTCCCTCGAAGCACGTGTAACCGGAGAGTTATTGCGCCGGCTAATGTCGCGTTTCCGACGTGTCCGGGACACACGAGGCTGCAGACGCAGGCCCCGCCCGGCGTACCTCGCAGAATTGATTAACCCTTAAATCAGCGTGCGCTCTCCGCACCGTGACAAAAGCAGTGCGGCCAGTCTTAGCCCAAGCCGATCAATACAAGATATCTCTTTCAGTCTCTTGGAAAGAGGCTCTTGGAAAAAGAGCTGAAAAGGAGGTCTCAACTCTTCCTCCTTTGCCGCCCAGAACCGCGGTCTTTCTTCTGCTCGTGGAACTGCCGCATTAACCGCTAAATGCTATTGTCGCTAATCCACCCATCCCTTTTGTGTACTCCGTTCGCTCCACCGGGAAAGCGAATTCGACGCTATTCCCAAGGCCCCTGCTCCCTGCGATGCTTTTAACCAGCTTTGAGTGCAAGGGCCAGCGTGGAAATTAAAATTCTCCTTAGTCACCGATGCGAGCTTTCGCATCCCTCTGGGCCAGAAATATCATTTCAAAGAGCTTAACTTAGTAACTGACGCTGCGCCTTGGTACACTACCGATCATCAAAAAAGTCTCCCTTAGACCTTCGCAGAGTCCCTTTAAAAATGTAGACGCGTCAGACTCGAGTCGCCGGACTGTAGAACTAACAGAGTGTGTTCTTGACCTCAAGCCACAGTCTGAGGCTTGAGGTTTAAGGAGGAAACGGCTGGGTGTCTGACCCAGATGGTTTGACTCCCGAGGTCCGCTGTCTGCAGTGAGGGTAAACTGCAGCTATGCAATATGCACACAATCTAATTCTATCCGGGCCCACTCGGTGCGTTCTGTGGTCGAAAGTTGTTCCAATCCCTGGGGAACTCTCGACCATTCGGAGCGCGCTCGCCGCAAAACTCTTCTTTTCGAACGAGAGTTAACCTAGTGGAAGCCGGCGTGGAGAAGACCATCGTTCAGCTGGGATGACACGTATGAGTTGTTACCTCTACTGTTCCCTTTGTTCTGCTCACTTGTTGCTCGATCGATGTCGCCGTATCCTCCTAATCGGAAGTGTGCGTCAGGCGGGCACGCATCGAGTGCTTGACGGATCTGGCTTTCCACATCTTTTCTCCCGAACGTATGGAGGTCACTCTGTTTATACTGGGTGGGTCCCTGTTTATTTGCAGAGATCCTCCTAGCTAAACAATACGTGATTGAAAGTGAATGTGAAGTAATATCAGATATATCTTAACAAGCGCTCCGCGTTTCCTTCGAACTTGTTCAACGTGAAGTGTCATTCACTTGTCTTTGAATTGAATATTGTCGATTAAATTATTAAGTCATTTTAATCATAGACAAATGTTTTGCAATTTTTCTACATTTTAATTCATTTATGCTTACGACATATGATGGTAAGATAGTACTTTACTACCTTGGACTAGTTAAAGGTTGATCGCACTGTTTAGGCCGAGCGAACGTATCCATTTCTAGGCAAATAGTGGCGAGCTAATACTTATGAATGATAGCGGGCCTCGAATTCCAGTGCGAAGCTACACGGAAATTCGTGAATTTACGGGATCCGGATTATCCGGGGCAATGGGTATCACGCCGCCCGATGCGTATTTGTTCGCCAATTTTTTTCGCTCACCGTAAAAATGCTCTCCCTACCTTTCCCCCTCTCTGTCTCTCTATCTCTATCTCTCTTCCCTTTTCGGGCTTTGAGACGTGCGTCATTCTGCTGGAGAAGGATTATCCGCGTCACGATATTCAACGAGATGCCGGGGATCGAATTGATTTATCGAGCAGCAGCCAAGTGGGCATCAATTGCTCGGCCGCCTTTTTCGCGTTGTTTGTTGCGACCGAATCCTCTGCCACCCCCCTCGCCACCCCCTGGGTTTTTGTTCGGCCTTTTCCCTCTATCCATCACATCGATCTCAATGACACTTAATGAATATTCTACTCGGGAGATTCGTTGTGAGCTTTTTCTAGTCGGCGAGCACAAGATAGATCGTCGAATCTGGTTTTACCGAATGTATGTTCAGGTTTTCACGCATTTTTATGGGATTTAGAAAAAGCGCAAGTTTTAGATTGCATATTTCAGTGGGTTTAGAAATTAGCGGTTGTTATCTATTTGACTTATAGCGGAGTATTTATTGTGGTTAGTAGTACAGCAGTCTGCACTAAAATGCGAGGAATCCTATGTATTACAGAGCATTCACGCGCTAGTGGAACAGGGGCAAATCGATAGTCAGATAAAGCACGAACCGCGAGCTTTTCCTACCATCTTTTCCTGTATTTTCCCTCCTAATAACTTCCACTTGCACGTTCCAGGGTTCGTATTGTACCGATGACCAAGTATGTAATCCAGACTGAAGATCGACTCGTGTGCCGCGTGCGTGTATGCGCCCCTTTATTATCCCCTTTATTCTCCTTATTCTCCAAGTCTCAAGTATCTAGGTGAATAGCGCCCGTCGATTTCAGTTTCATGCGCGGATCGCCGGAATATGTGAAGTTCGAGCGGCGCTCGATGAAATATTCAGGAGTGGCTTCTTACTCTCCCCGCTGGAAACATTCGAATTGTTGGACGCTCGACTTTCGCAATATGCTTCGGCGGCGTAGGCGCACGGGAAACAATGCTCCGCGGGAACTTCCTATTTAAATGATGCCGAGCGCTATGCCAGAAGTATTTATTTCGAGCGGGGAAATTTCACTGGGCACGAGTTAATGCCAGTCTTGACGGGAGATAATTCCCTGGTGGGGGAGCAAAGGTAGGCAGGCCACGTCGTTAATCAAACGGCGTTCCGAGAAATTTCTGCTGGGAAATTTTGCGCCATGGACGCTCAAGATAACGCCTGATAACTTAACTCGCTGGCGCGGGGCACGCTATATCGTATACATTTTGGAATGCCGGGTTGCGTGATGCGAAACTGAATTCAGCCGGCCGGGGCTTACCAGGCTGCCCCACTAGAATAACTTTCAAAGTGCCGTGTAATTAGCATAATGCCTTTGTGCGCGGAATGCCTGCGCAAAAACTAGCCGGAGATAATAACTGCGCGTCGAACGAGTTGGGACGGAAGCAATTCTCGCAGGTTCAAGTGTATAATCTATAGTTCTTTTGATGCTGAAATTCCCGCCGTATAACTTGTGCCAGGTTCGTGTAATGATATATGAGATCATTAGCGATTTCCTTTTCTCGCGATTGCCTCTCATTAGCGAGTCTCCTTCATTCATCATCGTGTTACCAATTTTGCGAAATAAGTTCCGACTATCGAAAAGAGAGTCTAATGCGAACCGTCTTGATTCAGATTTATGAAGAAAAACTGCCGAGCTTTCATGGCGTTCTGCGCCTGTAAAATGGGGTTGGAGTCATCCATCTTCCTTTAATCATTGACGAATCTCCGACGGGTCTGGGTACTACCTCGAGACAACATTTGCGAGAGTACCAGTAGCGAGTAATTATTTATACTCCCTTACCAAATTAATGTCATGCTATATCTCTCTTGACTCTAGTACCCTTATCTTCGCCGTGAGATCATTATGGCACTCAAAGTTCATCTATTATTCCAAGCCAAAGTAATAGCACTAACAACGTCAAACTTCTACCACCAGCAAGTTAAACAATGCGTCCAAGAAAAAGCTTAAAGCTCATCGGCATACCGGCTTCCCTCTCACTTGATATCTCAGTCGAAGACGTGATTGACACAAGCATCGATCCCCATGTGGCAAATCATTAAATAACAAAAAATCAGACATCAAGTGATGAAAACATATTTATGCGAAAATATAATCGTGATTAGCTCACGGACTCATAAAGTACTCGACTTCAGGATTACATTTGATTTTCACGGCAAGTGCCACACCAAATAAGAAGAATACCGATAGATATTGTGAGGATGAGGAGACCTTGCGATGTAAGCACTGCGTACACCAGCGAACAATGTCTGGCTCCGTTAATGGGATGTACTTGTACCGTATTCCCAGTGTGCTTCGCGCGGTGGCTCGGTTCCTTGTTTCATCGAGGGCGCACACTGTCGCAGTATTTTCTTAATGAGCCGAGGGATCCGTTCCTCCTTTCCATCAGGTTAAATGGCGCCGTGTAACTCCGCCTGTAAGGATTGTCCCTCCACATCGTCTCCGCCCTACTTCATCTGGCCCGATTCCCCAAAATGCCAGCTGCGACATGCAGCCACTCTACGATCTCACTATTAATCCATAAATTACCTGCTCCCCGTGCGTGTAAAAAGGTCGGCAGGTTGGTCCAAACTTCCTTTAATTAGTGCGCGCTCTCGCGAGCTCGCGGAAGTTTGGAGGAGCGCGATGGCGAACTTGAGGGGCCAAGTTTCTTTTGTGTACCTCGTGAAAGGAGAGACGCCGGAAACTTATCCGTCTTCCGTCCGAACAGTGGCAAAGCCCGGGGGTGGCTTCCGAGGCTCGAGGGCTCACCCTCGCCACGAGAGGAATGTTTATCGCGGGGAATTACTTATTACGCTCGCTGAATCATTATAAATGGCCACTGGTGACACGAGGGCTCGGATACTCGTTTACCCTTTGTTTCGGGGCTTCGACCTGCCGAGCCGGGATGTTTGGCGTACTGGAGAAACGCCGGTCGATCGATCAGTGTGCAGTGTGCCAGCGGGGCGATGAAGTATGCTATATATCGATCGCGAAGATGTCGGCGTTTCTTCAAAGCACGCCTGCCCGCCTCTCGAGCACATATACTTACACTACCTGTAACGGAATAGGCCGGCAAACTCGGCTCGGAGACACGCGCACACACGGGAGGACGTGACCGAGTTTGAAACTCGTTAAAATTGCATTAGACCAATGCCGGGGAGAGCGAGAGAAGCCGAGCTCTCCCCGGTCTCGGGAGGGTATAAAAAATGTACGCATACGGAGGGAATAATTGTGGTAATGCACCGATTGCGCGCCCACCCCCTCGGGGCGCGAGCGGTTCCCTTATATCGGAATTACTTTCTTAGGATATTCATGCGGGAGTTGCCGAAGTATTATAGCCGGCGTGCGCAGGGTAATACTTTAAAAGTGGGGACCAAGTGTACCCGAGGAAAAGCAGCCGAAATTTCCTCTTGTCGAACATTTGGGTAGGAGTTGACGAGTTGACACGAACTCGTAGTCAGTTCGTCAGTGACTGAAGTAGGTTTGTTTGTTGTGGAAACTGACACTTTTCTATGAATATCGCTCATCCGCGTTAGAGGCTAGATGTTGACTTTCAGTTTCCTTAACTGTGGAATATTTAGGTCGCTGGTAGCTGACTGCTTAATGTTGCATTAAACATTATGGCAGAGACTCTTTTGAAGTTTTTACAACACCGAATATTATCTCAACCACACATTCACCCCGTGAGTGAAATCATTCATCTCGCATTAGAATTTCCAGGAGCTTTTTTCATGTGTACAGACGGTTGCTCGTTTTTAACGAGCCACGATTAAACTGACGAAATCGTGCGGATTTCCATAATGCTTGGGTCCCTTGGTATTAACGTTTTCCCCAAGCTTTTTCTCGCAGGCGACCTATCTGTAGGGGTGCCGGCAGTGTGACTGTGATATATGGCCGTTGGAAGACAGGCATTAATTCTTCGCCACCTTGAACAAGCCTCAGTCACTCGCGCGTATTATATCTGCGAGTGGTTGGAAGAACTTTTATCAAAATCTTTCGTTACACTGGCGCGGAAGCCGGAAACTTTCACGGTGTGCGGCGGCTTGAAACAGAGGGTCGAGAGGAAAATGGGTGTAAAGTTGATAGATGTCGTTTTCTATCTTGAGATGGATGTAAGGCGGAAGAGAAAGTCGGTCTATTAATCCTGGTGAAGGAATAATCATTTATTAAGCGACTGATCTGGAAACTCACTTATGGTCACTTCTTTCCAAGTTCGCGCGAGTCCTTCGCTCGGTGAGTTTAAACTTCCTAAACCTATTTTCTAGCCATTAATAAGATAGGTATGACAAAATCTATTTCCGAAAACGTCCTCCTCTGATTTTCTAACATTCCTCGTAAAATCAAATCGGACGAGGAGAACTTCACGAAAAGTGTTACCATCGCGAAAAAGGAAGACAGTTTCCCGGAGAGTAAGTCCGTGGAAAAAGCTCCACTCTATAAGCTTACATTTTCCACTCCAATTTTCGATAACCACTGTACCGTGTCACTGGCGGAGAACTATGGGAACGTGGGATCGGTAGAAATTTCCATCCGCGGGGGAATTGCTCCCCAGCCGGCGAATTTCGGATATTGCGGTGGAACTCATACGATTGAATTCGGCAGCCTGTGGCAGTACTGTTTAACTTTTTCGCCCGGCGGATCGCTCGAATTAAGGAGCGCGGGAGGGCGGCGATCGATTGAATTAAAAAAGTTGCCGGAAACGGAATAGTTGGCCGGGCGACCGCGGGTACTCGGAAACCCACTGGCAACCACTTCTTACAGTGAAATCGTACGAGGGAACTTGTGCTATTATCGCTCCTTCACCTCGAAAACGTTGTCGATTGCCTCCTTGTGGCGAGGAGTCTTCGCAATCGATCTTCCCCGCTCAATGATCCTCCGACGCTTGCAACTAGTGTGGCTGGTTACACCTGCAGGAATCCACTTGCAACTTACCATAGAATTCCACTGAAACGAGAAAAAAAATTCTACTTTTTCTACTTGGCATACGAAACTACATTAAAGCAGGCGCCTGGTAAACATTACGCAGCTCGTTACCGCGACGAAAATGTCTTTTGACGGAAACAGCGGCAAGCGGGGATGAGTACCGTGACATGTACTCCAGCATTTTAAAAACTTCCCCTTCCGAGTACATACTATCACTTCCCCGGTGCACTCCGGAGAAATCCAGGCCGAAGTCCCGGCAGTCGAAAACCTCCAAAAGTGGCGCAGCACTCCCAGTGGTTTCTTAAACATGTAAATCCCAACAGCGGTACTGTAATCCAGACCTTCGGGGTGGGAAACCTACGGCCCAGAATTTCGTAATCCGCCTCGCCTTATTCCCCGCGCGCATATACCTCGCGCGGCGTGTTATCATAATCGGATAAATTCCGGGGATACGTAACGGGCGATTAATTAAAAAACTTGACCGACTCGAGTGGCGATTGGAGGGTCTCGCGGTCTCGCGGTCGCGGGCGTGGGGGTTGAAATAGGGCCGAGCAGGGTTGGTTGTTGCTGGTGGTCGAGCACATACTTGACGGGGGAACAACACGCGGAATTAGGCCAGTTGCGAGCTCCTCGCTCACCCGGTCACCGTGTCGAGAGTCTTTTATTTCGTAATTATCGATACGCGTTGCAGCGCGCGCGCGCACCCTCGAGGAGGGCGACAGGATGATTGCATAAGGTGAGTGCTTACCAGCCCCCCGGTTGCGCAATCCGCTTGGTCCTCGGTGCATGCACGCAGGACGAGCCTTGCGCAACGCAAGTCCTTTCACCCTTTGATTTATTGGAGCGTTCTGCCTAGATAGGAGCCGCGCCGTTGTTTACCCATCAACGTCCACCATACCGAATCCCCGTCAACGCAGGCCACTCGATGATTAAGGCTGCCTACATGATCTTATACGCGGGTTTACATTGTCAGCTTGACATGCTAATGTCCGTCAACAGCACCGCTTGAGATGTGTCTACTTGTTTGTAAACATTATACCGATTTAACTGTAGAAGCCTTAAGTTACTGACTTTTTATTTATTGTAGGGAAATCCTTGATAGTTTGTAGTGAGTCAAAGTTGCTTCGGTAGTGCTTGAAGTACCGAGTGGCTTTGCGACTGGTTTGAAGCACTTAATTACACGCAGGTATTCCGTAGAGCACAGTGGCTGTGTTCCTCCTAAGCGGTGTTTCTGCATTAATTTCGTAACACCTGGTCAAATATGATGTGGTGTGTCTACCGAGGCTGTACGCTGTACTTTGAGGGCACATATTAGATGCGCCAGGCAATCTATCTTGTGCCTTGAAGTCACGTGTGCTCCGATGGTGAATTAATCATTGCTAATCTGACGCGAGCATCCTCTGCATTTCTAGAAGTCTCCGACCTGCCTCTGTGCGCTTTGCAATCTGACATTATTCCAGAACTTAAGTGTTAGCTCTTATTGGAGAAGAAAGGTAACTTCGCACCCTTGAAAATATTCATTCAACAATTTTTCAAAAAATTTGTAATGTTGATTAGATTTCAGGGTGACAGGTTTGCTGGCACTTGTTCAAATGAATTGTATCATTAGAAAAGTCGTATAAAGATTGGAGATAGTGCAAGTATTTCGAGTATAGAACGAGTCCCCCTCATTATTTTGATTTGTCTGCTCGTTGGAAAGAAGCGTGGATTTTCTCGGCGGAATGGCTCGGTTGCAAGGGATGATATTAAGCGAATGGAATACCGGCTTCAACCTTGCAGATCCCTAAGCATTCTTGATTGTGGATTCATACGGTGGGCCGATATTGCTCGAAGGCTGCTCGCCAAGGAAACGAGAATGTCGGAATTGCCGTGATATTGCGCCGGCAGCCAACTTTTCCTCCTATTATAATCGCCATCGTTATGGATGCCTTGTCCCAGCGTGTTAGCTTGGCGTTACGCACTGCCGCCAGCCCGGGAATGCAATTGCTGCGAAAGCGAGCATACACGCTCGCCCGAGCGCGAAAGCTTTATTGCAATAATTCGGGCCCACCCCGTGCTCGGATGATGAATTTTTCAACTGGTGCGCGTAATGCTGTTCCTGCCGAATTCGCGATGAATGTGAGGCGTGTCAGAGTAAGACGCGTCAGCGAAATAAGCTGGTTTGGAATTCGGATGCGGAAATGAGAGTAGAGAGAATGCCGAAAGCCGCTCGGTTGACAGACAGGGTAGAGTCATTTCGCAGATTTGGTGCAGCGCACTCACGTGTATATTTTATATGAGAGTGTTCGCGGGGTAGGAAACTGAATTCGGTGACAACAACCGGTTTGTCTAGATTTGTGAATATTACAATACTGGAGGTTTAACACGACAGGAGGATGAAAATCACACTTCTAAATAAACAACCACCTTCTGTTTGAAGACTTTGAAATCGTGAAAAATAGCTCCCCTACTCTTAGTATTCAGAATGATGTGAACGAATTTGCGTAATCCGACAGTTTCAGCAACTACTATGTAGAGTCTGGAGGAATCGAGGCGCGTTCCATGCATTAGAATTTAGAATCGTGCGAGTTCATTGTCCATATGCAGATCTTTGCGTTCAGATAGTAGTAACTGTGCAGGGTTGCTGCCCTTTCCTTTGTCCCCGGTTTCTCTCTCACTCGGCACGGCTTGGCATTGCAAATATAATTTTCCGTGCTCTCGCGGCGCCCAAGATCGATATACACACCACGCCTCACCAGGGCAACCGTACGAGCAACTTCCTTCTCTCTCTCCCTTGCTCTCTTCGCACTCCTTCGAGCTCCACCGACACATTCAAGCGCACCATGCCACCAGCCACTTGTCCACGCGGATCCCATCACCTCAACGGGTTTTCGACTAGCGCTCCTTGGCAACTTCCCTCTCAGCCCTCGCCTCTGTATAAGTCTATGGGTGTATCGTGCTTCTGGGCAATGCATGCTCGAGAAGACCTCTACTTCCATTCACCTCAACCACTTCCTCCTCGCGGTAACCACACGAGCTTATGTATTTTCGAGCCGAACAGACTTGATAAAGTAAAAGCAATAATTTTTATGATATTTTTATTTCACTCTGTTTATAAAAATTGATTGGAAAGTGTGTAATATTTGTTTGGAAATTTTGTCGTCTTTGTAATGCTTTTAAGGGGTAAGAGAGAGAGAAAGATTTGAAACTGTATACAAGGATCGCCTATTCTCCTGCAAGATTAATCAGACCACTAGATTCAATGCACCGCTGGAAAGAGTTGCGCTCGCCGAGCGTTCTTTCGCGTGGCAGCTTGTTAAGATTCAGCCTTAAATGAATGAGCCAGACTGTTTAGCTTGAAAGGGAGACTCTGCTTGAAAAAAATCCTGGCTAGTCCAGTCGTCAAAAGTAGTACGAGAGTGTAGGGAGTGTATGTGCTCTCAGAGGCACCACCGGGTACTATCCATTCGGAAGAGTTTCATTTCCTCTGCTGCGGAAGCGCACATGCTTTGAGATATCCATTCCGTTTAAAGCGCAAGAGGAAGTTTATGTGATGCCAGGCACATGTGTATGTGTGTATATGCAGTTACTCGAGTACACGTAATTTAATAAAGCTTTTCTGATACGGTAAGCTTCCGCATCGCGATTCAGAGCCAGTTGCATTTAATATCGCCATTGCAACAAGTATATTAGATACCAGCTGTTGTAGTATACGGTTCTATGCTAACAGTGATTTAAGTTAAAAAATCATGTGCTATTTCAACCATCTCACGTCTATATAATAATTTAATGGAACTTAGTATAGATATATATTTGCATTCGAATGTAAAGGAAAATATACGCCGTGAATTGGAAATCTCGAGCTTTTCGAAGTCGGCTAAATAATCTTTTAGGTCGTCATTCGACCTTCGACCCTCGCGTGAGCGTGGGAGGGCGAGAGTCAAGTAGAAATGCCAGGCATCGCAACTCCGCTCTTGGTTAATTAGCTTCCTCAGTCTCGCGTTGCCAAAAGACATTTACTCAATTTACGCTAATCCCGGAGTGACTCGGCTCATGTTTGCAGTTGCGCGAGAAATCCGGCTCTCGGTTCGTTTACTCGCTCGACCCTCCAGCCCCTTCCCCCTCCCCCTCTCACAGAAATATTCCGTGTCTCGAGCAAACTCAATAAAAGCCTCGACTAATTCTTTAAATCTGCTTCGGCCGCCGTTCGCCGGCACCACCTACGCCCCGACATAATTTCCCTTCTCGCACGCCACCCTCTGCTTCTCCTCCCTCCACCACCCTCGGTGGGGGCTGGCGTGCTACTGAGCTTTCTGTTTATCGTTGGACGAATATCGGCGCGCGTAAAATTCGCTGGCTAGCAGCCGAGCAACCCATCGGGGAGTTGTGCTGCTCGCGAATAATATTGCGGCTTGGTGGCTTTATTGAAAGGAATGTTCGATTCAGCCACCTGGGAGCAGCGCTATATCGCCGACACTGATTCCGTGCACTCGGCTTAATTCGATTGAATTAGAATGCGCGCGAATGCACTTCGGTATTTGTTAGGCGAGTTGGTGGAGCTATTTGTCAATTGTTAATCGCCGAGTGTCAATAGGTAGTTAGTCAATGGATTGGATGGTTTAGTAAATTCAAATATACATGACGCCTGTATTGAGCGCTTTATTGCAAGGTTACAAGATCGAAAATATTGAAAACATGGTAAAGAAGTCGGAAGTATCGAAATTTGATTATGTGAGATTATGCGATCAAATTGTTTGAACCTCTTGTGGAGAGTCCTGCTTGAATAAAGAAGTGTAGCCAAAAACGTAGGCGACTTTGCCTGGAATGTGTTGCGCATCAAAGATGACTTACGAAACTATCAGCAAGTCGAGTTTAACGACAGCGTCAAGTGTGGGGAGCAGTTTCGACGTCGTATCAGTGTCGTATACTATCTGATACATCGTCTACTTGTTCGAGCGGCTCGTTTCGCGCACAATGGCCCGCATCCCAGTTTCTTTTCGCCCTCTTCGCGTGACATGTTTTCGAACTTCCCTTTTACCGAGAACCCGCCGCGCCCACCCTCCTCGCCTTTTCATCCGCTTCATTCTCCTCCGTCCTCCTTGTTTCTTCCGCTCAGTCTGTTTTCAAAGCTCTCTCACAACGGAGTCTTTCACCCAACGAATCGCCCCTGTTGCCGGAGTTAACATACGTGCGTCGTATCTTTAAGGGGTTGAAACATCCCTCAAGGTGCCCGGGAATAATTCCAGGGTGTTCGCAGTCTTCCGAGTGCGGAATCTCCATTGCTGATACTTTCTTTGGTGTTGCTGTCAATGACCTGGACGTACGTTAATTAAATATTCAATAGAAAAATATTACATATCTAACTTTTGGTTCCCCAATTACGTAAACCATTTGAGATTTAACCTCTGCAAAGCTAATGTCTTTGACGGAAAACTTGGTTAGATTGAACATGTTTAACAATGTAACCCTTTGCCAAGGATTTCCCGGACAAAACCGCTTTAAACAGTAGATTCTCTGAAAGCAAAGGTTTAAGTTCCAGCAAATTACGATCCTTTGATAACACGGAATATATAATTAACGCAAATCCTTTCTGGCATAACGCTTTTATCACGCGGCTCATCCTGACTAGTGTATTTTTGAAATGCCGGCTTGCCCTCCGCCCGTCATAGAAAAGGGGCTGCGCCTAATTATCCTCGGTGGATTTGTTGTCTTGCCATAAGCATCGCGCACGCTCATTCACTCGTGACCTCTTCCAGCGTTTCCATCCCTTTTCGTGCGCTGGCATACGTATGAAGGGTAGAGCTGCTTGACTGGCATGTGTTTCGCCACTCGAAAACCCCCACCATCGGCTTCATATTCATACGAATATATAGTGTAATTGCGAGGGTGTAGGCTGGGTTGCCTCGCTGCGGAGGCGTTGGCTCGGCGCAGAGAGTTCACCCCGAAACCACAATGCGTTCCAAAAGATACGACCGCATTTTTTTCTCCCTCGCTCGCTTACAATTAAACTTTCTCACTCGGAGGTGACATTTAATAATGATAATAGCATTCCAGCCCGCGGTATGTACCCGGGGCGGCTCATCACTCGTGCATGAGTAATGGCCGACATAATCGTCCTGGTACTGTGGTTAAATAGATGTGCAGCATTATGTTTTCTTTGTGTCACATATATTTCCCTGGTATAATATCAGAATACAGAGGCGCAATGTCACGATTGGAATAAACTGAATTATGGGTTGTATTCTTGTTACGTTGTATTATAAATATGTATTGTTGTGTTGGTTATTATTAATTTGTAACATTTAATGTGTAGCAGTCATATACATAGTGCTCATAAGTATCTGAGGGACTTGGAACATATTTGCAATTCATATTTGGTGAACAGATGTAGCAAGATTTCGACTGCCCGGGGTTATGCCGCGCATTCTCACGAGTCTGGTACACCAACAAGTGTCTTTATATAGCAGATTCCGTCGTTCTCCGTACCATATGCAGTCTTGCTGCATTGTTCTTCATCTTTTATTGCATATTTCCTTCGAGACATGTCATATCCTTTGGGAAAAGGTAGGAGTGAGGTGGAAGTGCACCTTCGGGTTCGTCGCATAACATTGGATGCCATTCTCACTAGCAATCCTTCAGTTTCGTATAAAGTAAAGCTTTGCATATACTGCGTAGTTGTCGATATACCAGTTGTTTATATCGGCAGACTGGCAGTGCATTCAGTCTGTTGTGAACGGCGAGTTTATGGTCATGTTTATCCAACGTCAACATGTGTGAACGCCTGTGCGCCTCTCGAAGTGTTTATTAAACATGCGCCAACCAAGAATAGCGAGTCAGTCTTGAAAACTTTAGTAATGGCTGGATAATCTAGTGCTGGATTTTTATTAAAAAATCAATACCGTTCCCAGAAGGAGGTCAACCATCTAGTTTAGTATCAACTTCCTCTTTGCTTCATTACTGGACGGCTAATTGCATATTGATTAATGCTTAATCTATTTACAACGGTAAAGTTTAATATTCAGTTTTCCATTCTCGTGCCCGGTGCATTAACATTTTCACGTTTTCACAATTTTTTTTAATCCCCACCATCCTTAAAATAATCCACCGGCAAGAGAGGCCGGCGCCCGAGTTGACGCACTGCTGGAAGGATTAAAGCATGCCAAAATCGCAAGCGCCATCCGGAGGCGTTACGGCGAGAACGTCTCTCGTCGCAGCTTGAGCTGGATGTTTTAATGAAGACTTTCGCGCGGGGTAAAAAAATACAGTCACCGACATCGGGAAAGTCGAGGGGGAGCTTTAAAGCGGGACGAGCCGTCGAACCCTCCGAGGAAGCTGCGCGTGAGTCAAATACAAATTTGCCCTCGCCCCTTGACCCGCTAGCTCGGCGCAAAATTTACCTTGACTGATGCGATTTTGATCTGGCGGCCTAGGCCGCCCATCTCTTAGGGCATTAGCTCCCGTTTCTCTTTAGCTAGTGTCATATTAGATCTAAAGCCAGCTGCATACCGTGCAATCTGCCGGTAGGTTTATTGTTCGATATGGAGACTGTCCGATAACTGTAATGTGTGTCAATAGCGTGCAAGATTTTTAGAAGCTTCCTCATGTTTCCAAGTACATAGTGCATTACTTGCCCTAAATATAAAATGATAAAAATGGAAGTACGACAGGGTTGATGATTCAAAGACCAACGCATCATCCTGTGCATTCGATTTTAACAATAAATTGAAATACTGCCTTGCAGTGAAACTATTGTCTAATAGCATTGACGTGCACGCGTATAATTCTGGCAGCCGTTTTAATCGTATCTAAGTCCCGCTCGTCTACTCCTCTCCCGAGAGCTTCGATAATTTCGTAGCCAGAGGCCTCCTACCTATTCATCGGCCGTTTCTCGGCGCCGGCCTGGAATCAGCGCCAGCGATTAAACTGCACTCCCACAGCAACTCGACGGAGCTCAGCTGGAGAAGACTTATTTACCCCGGGGAACATTATTTACGAGTGCGTCTCGAACGCCCGCGACAACGCCGCTGCTGCTGCTGCTGCTACTCTCACATTGACCCGTAATGGCACAGAGCTCGACCAAGTTATTTTTTAGTTCTTTTCCTTGCGCGTCGCTACTGAACCTTACAACTCTATTACACCGAGTTTCTAGATTCCTCTCGAGGTGATTATTGAAACATCGTGAAGGGATAGACGACTTATTTCGGAAATAATTGTTAGATAGTACTATTTGTAGCCACTGTTTAATTTATTTGGATAGGTTCAGTATTTTTAGCTTGGTTTCAGTGTAATGAAAACTTATATAAGCGTGGGTGATGTTGACACCATTGTGCAATACTTTTAACTCTTCCATTGTCCTGCTAATGGAAGAATCTCTTAATGAAAGAATGTGGCCAGAAATGGTGCAACACGGTCTTACATAATAATTTTATAGTTTTCCAAACAAATATCTCTAAAATATTTGCAAAATTATAAAGTTTTCATTCTTAGTATGTTTTAATCTGTTCTGGTACATTTTTCACGGTTGTATATGCCTTTGATCTTCTGATATGTATCCGTGAATGACACGAAAATATCCTGTTGGGTTGAGAGAGACATAGTTCAACGTAATAAAAGATCGATGCATTCGGCCATAATACAAACAACTCTTCCATTTTCAATAATTCATACTTTTATGCTTTTTAGTGAAACATTTAATGATACATCAGTAAACTGGGTTGGCAAATTGCACGATCGGGATGAATACCGATATACATACGTGTAGGATGGTGGTACGGAAGGGGATGGTTTCGCATAACAAAGTAATGACATCGCGAACAATAGAGATCCTAGTGGAGAACGAACAGGGTTTCTAGGGTTCTTCGAGCACGCGGTTCAGTTACTTTCTGTAGTAGTGAAACGTAATTTACGATTGCGCAGAACCGCGCAACAATGGGCCGCCCTGCATTAAGTCATAACCGCGGCTTGGAGCGGCGTAACCGAGTGCTGCTTATTTTACGACGGGCAGCAGTGAGTAACTCGGAGGTTCTACCTGAGGAAAGTCTCGGGAGCTTTCTCAACTTCATCCAGATATAAACAGTAATCGCTTGTACGTGTGTACACGAAGCTTTTACGTGTTTGTGGAATTGCAGACGCTGGTGTAATGTTGGACGTAAGGTACAATTGATTTTTTGAAAGCCAGTTTCTTGGGATTACACGGAATTTCCCAAAGTCCAATCCTACAATATCTGTCAATATTGCGTCAACGGATGAGCGTGTCATTTATAGTTCTTTTTTTTATTCTTTGTTTGCCTTTTCACGCATATTGCACTATTCCGATTAAACGAGTACCGCGAGGTTTTTTGCTGAATTTCTCGGTTGGCGTCGATAGCCATTGGCTTTGACATCTGCCATCGGCCTTTACATCGCAGTCCCATGAAATATGTATGGCGATGTCGAGTCCAACGACGTCATGGTACGGGTTGAAAGAATTTAGAGGCCGAAATTAAAACCGACGACGCGCGTTGCTCGTCGTCGGATTTATGGAATCAGTGGTACTGTTCGCTCTGGCCGATAAATGCTTCGATTAAATTCACATTCGTTTCCGCTCGCCACAGCAATTTCCCCCGGAACTGCCGGCTGGACGAGGTCGTACGTACCCTACGTGCGAAAAACCATGGGGGGAATTGTCGACGTGTGCTTCGCGGTGTATTTATGATTATTCGGTATGATTATTGATTTACAGTATTACCATCTGGACCGTATGAATGAGTACGACTTTTCTTGATGGACTTCGAGGTTCCCTACAAATGTAGATTGTTTCGAGAATTTTTATTTGCCATTGTCCCTTTTTTCTCGCGAGTTTTCTACGGGAAAACTGGAAGGGTAAGAATGTCGAAAGATCCAGGAGTCACCAGGACAGCGGCACAGCCATTTGCACCTAGACACATTGAAGCAGCCGTTTTTCCCTCGCGCGCAAACGCGCGAAATCTGTTCCCTGTCGGAAAAGAAGCGTGTCGGCTGCAGGAGGTTGGCTCAAGAGCGCGACGCGCCCAGATGGATGCATGCATTTGCGTTCGCGTTGCAAATGAAAATAGACCGGCGGAAAAGGCGCCGCTAGGCGTGTTTGGAAAGGCGTCGGTAATAGAAAATCGCGGGGATTTCGCCGGCGGCACTGGGATGCCGATTTACGAGGGGACGGGAGGATGCCAGTTATATCGACGGCGACGACGATTTGCCGGGGAATCAATCTCCGCCGCGATCCGATTTACGAGGCGGCTCCCGCAATAGATGCAAATGCGAGAATATCGCTTCCTCATGCTGCCGGCAGTCCCTGGACCAGACTGCTGACGCATTCGACCGATTAATAATAGCCCGGGAATGGACGCCCCCCAAACACTCCCACACCCTCCCATCGGTTCCCGGTGGAACGACCGGCCGATGTGTTTTCACAATATGCATGTTTTCTTCCAACGGACAATACATCACGGTGGAAATGCTCGGAAAACATTTATTGCTTCCGCATTAACTTTCCCAACCACTGCAATATTTATCCGCAAACAAATCGAGTTCTGCCTTTGAAAAGGTTTATTTGAACATATATTTGTTTCGATGATTTTAATTTTTTGAAGTTTTAATTGTACTATTGAACGTTCTCAGGTTTAATGATTTGGACTTCATCAAAGATAATAATAGTTTTTTGGAATTTATTAAAACACCTGTGCAGTTGTGTTGCCTAGATTTTCCTATTCCCCGTCCGTTCCTCCCGAACCCAGTTCTTTCGCTCATATTTCTTGCAACCCTTGGCGTAACCGAGCGCTCCAATTTTAATAACAGTCGACTCGCTCTCACGCGGCTTTCACACGCAGCACGCGCGCGGCTCCAGCTTTTTTTTTCTCCACGGCTGATCACCGTCGATTCAACGTGTTCGACACGTAGTCTCCGGCTGAATGCCAGGCACACGTGCGGGAATCCAGGCCGCGCGCGCGCGCGTTCGCTCGCCACAAAAAAATGGAGCAAAGGCTAAAGTGATTGGCGAAACAATGTTATGTACGGTTCGCCTGTTTTATCCACGCCAGGGGACGTGCGAGGGTTCGCGAAAATCCTGTTAGTCCGGGCTCCCGACGCGAAATTAAAATCCCAGGCGGCAGCGAGGAGTCTCTCTCTCCAGAGATCGCGTTCGAATAATAAAGCTGAAGGCTTCTTCTCCTTCTGGCTCGCTTTTATCTTCCTTCACTGGCGATGTGAGAAAGGAAGGCCACCAGCCAGGCAAACGGCTGCTTGGAGAGCATTAAAGAGTTATACGAGCCGCATGGGGAAAAGCGGCGGCTGCCTTCAGCAAGCTGATAAATTTACAGCGGCACGAGCCGTACTCTCCGTAGCAGCCAATTCCGGAAGAAAGGGAGCCCCGCCCGTCTATGAGAAGCCGCTGCCCGTTGTCGGCGAGATACGCTTCAAAAAAGGAAGCTCGCTTTTCAATATTGCTGCAATTGTGACCTGTAACTCGGAAGGAGCCTCCAAAAGGATTCCCTCTATTTGTTCTTCAACAGGGAACAAAGCAGAGAGAGGTTTCGTGCTGTGATTGAAAATGACTTTTTCAATTCCATTGCAATTTTTCGTATGCCCACTTAATTGGCTTTGTAGACATTTTGTGTAGTAGATTCGTCGCTGTTCATCTATTCGCAATTTTCTATGAAAAGGTTAATATCACACAGTAGATGAAGGAGCGCGCGATTGTTCAGCGCCACTGTCCTATTTCTGAAAGCTTTTGCAAGTTCTAGCGACAAAGTCGCTTGTTATTTCTTGCTTCCGCCTTTAGCCGCGGCCCAAAGCGAAAGCCGGTGTATACGTGTGTAGGCGAGTGTGTGCTTCCCCGGCGGTACATTATATCTCCATATTATGTGCTTGGAAACAGCCCCTTTCACGTATTGAAGCCTCCCCCGGCCGACATCGATCTTCACTGATAGCCTGCCGCCAAGTTTTGCGGAGAATTCTTCCCTTTGGGGACGAGACACTTTCACCCCCCCCCTACTCCTGTACCGCACCCCCTGGTGTAGTAGTGGTACTAATGATCGACTGAAGTGGTCCGAACTTCGGACGAAAGTCTCGGGCTGTCTCCAATATATAGTCACTCTTCCATTTAGCAGCGCGCTGTTTCCACGAATTTCACATCAGCCCTGTTGACCTGCTTTCGAATATTAATTGCTGCATTTTTACGTCTTATTTTGCCAAATGCAACCAGCTCTAACTTGTCAAACATCCAGTGGTTTCCAGCAAGCATGGTATGTTTGCGTGTTTCCCGCACTTTTGTTGACCAGTTTGAGTTCCTGTCTGGGAGTATATGTATGTGTGAGTTTATGATTAGTTTGGTTTATAATTTCGCGAAACACGATCGACTGGTCAATAGCAGTGTTTCCGGATTCCGGATTTAAGCAGCACCCCCGGGACATTTCGATGTTCCAGCTCTTAAATGATTCAAGCGCGCTCCGGACACAAATTCAGCCACCCAATTCTCCCCGGCATCGCAGGATAATGCGGGATTAACTATAAACCGTAATACTCTTTGGTGTTTGGCCATTGATTATTCATTGCGTTCGACGCTATTGAAAGTCTGCTGCGTTAAAGGGGGTGTTGGAAAAAACGGTTTTGCAAACGGGTGGATGAAACGAAATAAAAATACAAATGAACATGGCTTTTATTTCGAAAATATTTGTTTTTTCGATAATAATGTTCCATTTTATTTCTGCTCGCAGCCCTCGTAGCATTTTCCTCGAAACTCCCGAGCACGTAATGATGCACCTATTTAATTATCTGCAGGCTAATTAGAACTTCTACGAATCAGTTGAAACAACTAGATTTAGATACTCTTGGTTTTCTGCCATTTCATCGCGAAACTGTGTAGCAACTGTTCCCTTTTCGCTGCTCTTCTGATCCGAGGACAACCTAACTTGCAAATAGCAACTATAAATATTTTCCACAAATAGTTTCAACGAGTCCACTTCTAAACTGTCCTCTCGCTTATTCGAATAAACCTCGTTTCTTTAATTATTCCAGTCCATGTTCCCGATTTGCTTACAAGTTAAAGTACAAAAGTGTGGCTATAACGAAGTACCTCAGGGATGTAAATCCTATCCTGTTTTCCGCAAGTGCATTGTCCCATTTATGATCGGCTCTTTCGTCAGTCCACTATCCCCATCTCGTCCCACCCTCATCACCTTTCCCCCCAAGCTTCTTATTTTTTCCTCTGGCCCTCTTTGCTCTTTTTGCCTCGCTCTCCGCCCCTCTTCTGCGTTGGGTTTCGTGGGGCGCAGAAAGAGAAACAGTAAGAGAACTGGTGGAGGTTGGGTGGCGAGCGAGTGAGCGAGCGAGCGCAGGCCCCTCACCCCGGCGAGGGGGGCGACCGAGAACGAGAGGCAAAGGCAAAGAGGGACAGAGAGGGAGAGTGAGGGGACAAGGGTGCGAGAACCAGGCCGAGTCGGAGGGAGCGAGACACGGAATCGTTATTGATTCGAACTCGACACAGCTTGGGGGTACAGTCGTCGCTCGGAGAGTATGTCGTCAATGTACACGCCACTGAGAGCGACGGGGACGACGAGAGGTGAGGATTGGGCGGAGGGAGGCAGAGAGGACAGACTGAAACAGGCATACGCAAAAACACAGGCCCTCGCGCGCTCTGCCAGCCGGATTAAGGGTTCTCTCCTCGTGCGGGCGGCACGCCTTTTGTCAGGGTTTCTCCCTTCACAAAAGGGGAACACTTACCGCAAGCTATTAATCCCTCTCACGTGCACGCGTATCGCCGATCTGACCGCTGAATGAGGGATTCTCGTCGCTCGGTTTGTTAATTAGCCTCGATGATCGTCGACTGCCGGTGAGATGTGACTTGCCTCAGCCTGTTGATAGTCACGCTCACACCCCTGGGGATTCCGATTCGAGTAGAATTTCGATTGGGAATTTCGCCGGGTAATATGACTCGATTGGCATTGCGCCGAACTTCCATCGGGCGCGCAGCGGTTTTATGTTTTGCATGATTTCATGAATATCGTGCGATTTTCGCATTTTCAGCATTTCTTCGGAAGTAAAAATGTAGGGTTTGAATCCTCTTTGTGGGCACTCCAGCTGCAGAAATGAAGTGTCATTAGATGGCGAAAAGAAGTAAACTGACGCCTTCAGGTTCAGGTTATTCGAGGGTTCTTCTGCGCGCTCCCGCTCACAATAGGATCTCGTCCCTGCGAATTATTAATATGACGAAGTGAGAGAAAGATTTGGTGGGCGCGGCTGGTTACCCTGGCAACATCGCACGAAGATCCAACCACACGTTATTAATACAAGAGGCAAGGTCGCCGGCTGCTTTCTCCTTTGCTAAATTGATGATCAGTTATGAAAGTCCTGAAATATGGCGCCTTCGGGATTGTCCGGTTCCGAAGGGCTACTCGAGTACAATGAGTCCTTTGGACTTGGAAAACAAAAGGGTGCACTCTTGGAGGCATAGGTTCGTTACTTTGAAAAGGCAGTTGACCTTCTTGTATAAAAACTTATTGCGCCATTGTCCTCGGCAGCGTGGCGTCTTGTGAAATCTTTCATTGATCCAATTGTAGTACCAGCAGCAAAGAAATGCAAGGGGAAGGCTGTCTTGAACCTCAGTACAGAGGTTCTAATTAGTGTTTAAAAATATCGCAAAGAGAGCTAATTGTATTATTTTAGTACTTGAATGTGCAATTTATGGACCAGTTGCCCGAGTCAAAATAACCGAACACGATGTTTTAATTTGTGGTAATTAATTTGTAGATTTATGAGTTTAAGGATCGCGGGGGAATGGTCTTATATTACTTGGAAAATATTTGCGATTGGGTGGGTTTCGGTTGTAAATGAAATTCGATCGGTTCCCGCCATGCAGATTATTTATTCATCGGATAACAGAGATTTGTCTCGAGTGGGTTTACTCGATTTAGGTGGAATTGCGTTTACTGCCGCGAATATCGCAGTACAACGAGCAACGGGACTGTCAACGTGCGCACTCGTTAATCCCCGAATGACTTTTGAAAGAATTATTCTGCAAAATCCGATTTAATTGCGCTCGCTTGTTCATGCCGCGCACGCGGCACAATCAGCCGGGAAGATGAGAATGATCGTTTATTCTGGCGCGGCCGGAACGACGTGATATTCTATGCAAATTGTGCCGCGTGTAACGCGCGTATTCTTTTCCAGTCCCGTCCCGATCGCCCGTTTCATGAAAATGCAATCGGCCGGGTATTAATATTCCACCAAGCAGCCCGCCTGTTTATTGAAAGCATCGTCATTGTTCGATGTGTTAATACTACGAGGAGGAGGAGGTTGCACCTGAACCAACTAATTTTAAAAGTAAAATGTACCGCGATATATAAACTAAAGGTCGGAATAGTTTATTATATTTTCATGTTTATTTTCGACGATTATAAAGAAAGTACATTTTCTATTATCCGAGAATTCCCTGATCGTAAAACCCGCTACGTAATTCATTGAGATCAAGTGGTTCTAGTGTAACAACATATTTTGAGAGTATTGACAGAATCAGCGTTGAGAAAGCATATTCTTATAATAAAGCGCCGAAGGTTAAAAGACGTTCATTTTGCTCTTTGAAAGTCAAGATTTTGATAGACTGTGTCGGCACTCCATGGGGAAAGCCGATCGGGCGGCGTTACTCTGAGTTACCGTAACGGGTAGTAGCGAGTGGCAGGCGATCGTTAATTTCGATTAACGATCTGAAAAGAGTTTCACCTGGAAAGCGTGCACCGGACAGTATCGCGTGACGCAAGTAATTGCTGTGGTCGCCAGATAGAACAGCCCGCCAGCCGAGCGCCATGCATTCCACCCTCCGGCGAATCGATGCTCACTGACACACCGTACCTCGAATAATATTTATTGGCCACGCTGCTAGCCGACTCCCGCCTTCACAATTCAACTCGTATAATCGATGATTATTGAAAGCTTCATCGGCGTTCGGCCCCTTTTGAATGCCGGCATCCTGGGAACGATTTTGCAACTTTTGCACTACGCGGGTAAATCGGAAACCGACGATTCAAGACACTGAACTCTTTCATTCACTACTGTCGGAGTCTGAACCAAGGAATCGAGTCATTAGAAATCATTAAAAAATAGTTCCTTCATTCGCAAAATTTCCACGTTTTAGTTAATGTTTGAAATATTATTTCACTGGCATTAAAGTTTGTAATTTTAAGTAATGAAGTCACGCTTGCCGAATTACATTTTATGTAATTTTTAAAAAATTCATTTGATTGTCGTTTAGATTATTTTCAATTAGAGTTACATGCGTGATGTATGTAGACGGGAACTATGTATTCTGGCTGCTGATAAATGTAGCTGGCGCCGGGGGAGATTCTGCTGCCTTCGCAACAAGCGCTTCCCGAGCGGCGAATTACGCGTGATTACAGCGGCTGCAGAATGTTTCGCAATCAATCACGGCCGTGATTCGTAATGGAGGGGTGGCGATTAATGGGGGAAACACTTGCGAGAGATGGTTACACGTCTGCAACCATCCAGATTAGCACACTTCACCAATTAAATTAACCGGGAGCTGCCTTGAATCCCGAGATAGTTTAGAGAAAAATGCATTTGAAGTTTCAAGTATTCTAATTTAACTAACTTGTATGAATTAAGCGCACCATCATAAACATTTCAGACATCGGATTGAAATCTCCAGTTTATACTCCAATCTCCCCCAGAATGCAAAAAAAGAAAAATCAATTTTCTCATATACATATTTTCTCGTTGTACGTCAGCCCCTTAAATCTCCCTCGCATATTTTCTCAAAATGAAATCCGCCCGACACCTGACCGTGCCGCGCGCGCTCTATCCGAGGAGAATTTCACGCGAGAGCCTCGCGCTTGATAATGCCTTCGGCGAGGGCTGTACGTTTCCGAGAAACTAGCTCTCGCTTCACGCACATATGCACACGTGCATGCCTCTATGTACAAACGCACGCAGCCGTGAGATCGATGCCGCGTGTAGCAAACATCGACGTCCCGATATTGCAGTGCACCGGGTCGCGGCGTACAAGTAAGTGTACACGCACACGAGTGCAGGCGACACAATTTTCCGGCACTACGACTACATCAGAGGGAGTGAGTGAGGGGGATCGAAGGAGGATGCTGCGGAGGAAAGAGGCGCAGCCGGAGAACTTATCGCAAATCCATGCCCATTTACCGGTGCATTTCCGCGCGAGAGTAATCGGGCGCGCATACCGCGGCGGCCGAGTTGAAAGAGAGGGCGAGTGGGAGAGTGAGGAGAGGCCCTTTTTCACCGGGTGAATGTGTCATCGGTGAAAAGTCGCCGGTTTCATCGGGCGTGCCATATTCCTCCGGCGAGACAGGCCCGCTTATTTGCGCCGGAAGGGGTGTGGGTCACATTTGCAGATCGCGCTCAGACATGCTCACTCTACTAGACTCTTATGAATGAGGCAGACACGCCGTGGGGCGGTTAGAGTCGTGCCAAGGCAGGTTGCGGCATTGGTAGTGGCAGGGCTGCCAGTCGACGTGAGTGCGGGTCAAAAGGTTTGCGCAGGCTAGAAAAGTTGTGAGGGAACGGGAGGAGACGCAATTGGTCCGGGCAATAGAAGCTGGAAAGGGATCAGGGCGCTACGTGGCTTTTCAGATCGGCTCGAGTGTGGCTGCTTGATTCTCTGCTATAAGTACGATATGAAGAGGCTCCTTGGGCCGCTGCTACGCTCGGCCTTGCCCGCAACGATGATGGATGATGGATCGCTTGAAATAACGCCACCGCTCTCCTGCCAGATCGTATCTCCGCCGTCCCACCTCCTCCTCCTCCTTCGAGTAAGACTCCGGGGACGCACACTTGTTGAGGCGGCTCGACTCCACCCTTAATGGAGGCTCAGCGATCGTTAATCCCGCGATATTTATCCGCTCGGTTGATTTCTCCAGGATCTACCACTTATTTCTCGGGGAGGAGCCGACCTTAAGTTCCGCTGTTCGAGCCAATCTGCGCGGAATGTTTTTATTGGTAATTAGGAACTCCCAGCCACGCCACTGGACTCGGGAATCTAGGAGTGGGGAAGTTCTGGATTTTCGCCTAATTTTCTAGCGTGCTCTAGTTTTGCGATGGGGACGCCGAGGAGAAGTAATCCCAATTTGGCTAATTGGATTGTTGCGTTGGTACGGGCCGGAGTAGGCAAACAGGGGAGGTGTGTGTACGCTTTTAACGTTAAGTCTCGACCCGCCGGGAATTTCAGGCCGATTTATCACGAGTTTGTCCATCACGCGCGAGAACAATTAATCAAGGGCGCGCTGGATGCTCGAGGACGGCCGGGTGGAAAATGTTTGCCGCTCGCATATTTCATCGGGAATATCGGGGCTGCCGGCCAGCCAGCCGCGCACTGAAATCGATTCATCGTAATTTCCGCGGCGCGCGGTCCTCGTCGAAATATTGTTGACGGCAATAAAATAAATGAACACCTGTACTTCTCCCTCTGCTGGCCCTTGCGCCGCATCGCGCCACCGACCGCCCGCTGCAACCGATTGGCAGCTCGGCCGCTTGAAAGCGTTCGGTGGTCGAATTTAATAACGCGACACAATGAAAGCGTGTGCACGCTTTCCTCTCTGTGCGCTGTAGTCCCGCGAGAACGAAAATCGCAGAAATTGCAACTGCCCTTACAAACAAATGAACAAACAACAGCCCAGCCACGGGCAGGTTTTGCATGAGTTCATAACTGTCAGCCTCCGTGGATTCACAAATGCTGGGCTTGTGTTTAACTGTTCAGTTGCGCAATAAAGAATAACAATATCTAACATTGTTCAATGCGAGTAGATTTTGTAGAAAAGTCAACTAAGGATTACAGTTTCTATTCATAAAAGTTGCGCAAAATTGAGCTATCACCGATATCGAGCTAGACATGGTACTAAGTTCCGATGGCATTAAGGTTTGCGTTCTCCGATGTCGACGATAAAAGCGTCCGAACATTATGTTGTCGCATTAAATCGCGGACGATGATGGATGACCCGCTCTGGAAATATCGAAGTGGTCGGTGCCCTCGGGGCGTGCCCTAGGGCGGAGGGTGGCGGAAGGTGTACATAATTCACGGCGACTTTCCACTTCTGGCCCCCGCGCTCCCAGATGGAGCCTTCATATTTCACCGGGCGATTACCAGAAACAGCAAGGCCAGAAGATCCAGAAAAATTGCCCGCGAAATTCGTGGAATATGCCGCGCGCCGATTTATCATTTACTCCCATCGATACCGGGGATTTACGGTGCGCCGTTGGGATTCTCGGAGCCAGGGATTCCTCTGTTTTCTTCTAAGTCCTCCGTGAGCACGGAATCTCCTCGCCGAGTCCCTCGACACATCTATCTTTAATCAGAACGATTGTGTGATCGAAATACTTCTCGATAAGTATCTCATTCCGTCGGGGCTTACGCGCTCCGATTGGACCTCGTAATCTCGTATCTACAAGGCTTGCGAATGAGCGAGGCTTTTTGCCAAGCCTGCAGCGCACTCTGGCAATTTTTTAATTAAGCCCCAGGTATTCAGAAGCATCGATGGAAGCATTAATCTCAAGCGTCATAGTTTTTGCCGAAAAGTTGCCGCGCCCGGTTATAAATCAAACGACGAAGTTCTACGGCTTCGAGCGGCGGTTCGATTAAACGAATTTCGAGAATTAATAGTCTCCGGCTGCCATTGGGTTTAGCCAGTTCGGGCATTGAGTAGTCAGCTATCAGCTACTGGCTTATCGGTCTCGACGAGTAAGTAGTTGCAGGTTGCCGCTGGTGCATCCTTGACCTGTCTATGTACAGTCTCATTACCTTACATACCCTTCGCCGTAGTGAAGATTGCGGTTGCATAATTGAAGGACCTTTGTTCCTGTGTAAAGTTCCTTCGATAGTGCTAACTTTGTCTTACACCAAGTAACCTCTAAATATTACATCAACTTCGAGTTCGATGTGTCAGTAGTTACGGTCAATGCATAGTCAGACCGTACTGGTCTGGTCTCTCCAATTGTAGGAGAAAGAGTAACTAGTTCAGGGAGCACACTTTCCGATTTTCTGCACAATATTCGAATATAATTATCTATCAGATGTAAAGGACAAAGGCAGCGCCCCTAATTAATCTGAAGCCATGTCAATTAAAAATTCTTTGGCCAGATCTCGTGCATGTTCGAGGGGTTCGGTCGATGTTCACTAACTCCAATTTACGTTGCAGCTCGCTTTTATCTTCGCTTTCATCCCGACCGTGAATTTCAAGTGACCGATACTTCCATTTAGCTGCACTTAATTGTGCATTCATCGTCGTTAATCATTGGATCACGATTTCTCTAAGGGCGCTCGAAACTCTCGCAATCCTCGTCGGACCTGTCTCCGAGGCTTTCAGAGGTATCGGAAGTTTCTGACGGAAAGAGGCGATCAGCGAGGCCAGTTTTATAAAGGGATGAAGTTTCCCCGGTACGCTTCGCCCTTCCAGATTAGTTCCTGTCGATCTTGACGTGTTTTTCTTCAGGGCAATCGGGAAGATCCTTTCAGAGGGATGCGATTCAACTTCCGTTTGTTCTACGACCATTCTACTTAATTCTCCCTTAGTCTCCAACTGAAAGGATTTCAATGAGTTAATCCAATTCGCATGACTGGACCTTCCAGTTGTAACGGGCAGTTGCGTTTCTTCTCCACAATGCTGTGAATTACAGAAACTACTTGGAAGATAAGACTGGTCCTGCTGATGGTTGGCACTGAGCGACGATGAGTCCACCGTCAGTGCAGCTTTCCGCCAGTCTGATTTCGAGAGAGCGGCTTTCGTTCCATTTTTCTCTTTCTCTCTTGGCCTTTTTCTCATCGGCCGGAGAGAACGGCGGCCCTGGCCTTTGTAGCCGTCAGGTCCTCGCCCTCGGGCGAAGATAACCGAGTTTTCTGCTCTGATATTTCGTGAAACTTTCAGTAAGCTGGCTCTAGTAACGGCGGCAGGGTCTCCGGATATGCTTTCAGGTATGGTCTCACTGGCCCGAAACAATAGACGCGAGACCCTTCCTGACCTGTCCTTTCTCGTAAAAGCTATGGTTTAAGTATGAGGTTACCTGATATCCGACGGTCAGATATTTCCTTTAGTATACGCGTATACTTGATAGTAGACGTAGCTCTACTACCTTTCAACATCACCTCCAGACTCAGTTACCTTCTGCTTTCTTAGATAACAGCAAAATTCAATCCCATCCATTTTCCTCGTTGGAGCGCAATTGGTATTGTTACTTCAGTGAAGTGCAAAGTGTTTAAAATAGAGAGTAGTACAATAAGATTAAGATTATTAAACGTAGTTGGAGTGTAGTAGGAGAGCTGTACTGCACAGTGGTGAAACTACCAAGTAATTGGAGCGGAGAAATGTTTTCTTCCTTGTGAAATTGAAAATGAAAGTAATAGGTTTTTCGCAGTTGTTGGGTTGTCTCTCGAGCGAAGGGCGATGTTTGAAATCTTCTTATTTCGGTGGAAAACAAGGGAAGGTCAATTGGCTGGCGGGTCGTGAAAGGTTAAGGGCGAGTTGGAGAGGAAGGCTGCGCCATCAGTATACGGGAGAGCAAACATCTCGAGCTCTGGTGGCTTTTCTTACTGGCTGGCATCCTTTCACGCGGTATCAGGCGGAGGTGAGCCGTGCAAGTAATCTGGAAGTGGCTTGTAAGGCTCACGTAAAGGCTTGCAATATTCTTCGCCTCCATAATTTAGTGGACTCGCCCTAGGGGAGGCCGTGAGTTCCCCTGGTTTCGCCTCCCCACACTCGCCGCTCCCTATGAAAGCAGTGTACGCACTCAGCCATGATAAATCGTATGCACCGATCCCTTCAGTTCTTCCTCTTGTCACTGCTATTGTCCTTTTCTGTACGGGTTTGTGAAAGAAGCCATAGTCAGTCTTAGCTGGTTGTAAGTTGAAGGGAAGAAAATGGTCTGATGCTGGCTTATGAATGTTACGGGGACTTGGATCCAAAAAGGGATGTAAACTGTCGTTAAGCCTCTTACTTATTTCCATCGTGTAAAGTTACTGAATAAAATCCTTGAAAAATTGCACATTTATATCCGGCACACTTTAACTCGAGAAATGTTTTAAATAGATAACCCTTAGCGGCTGTCAATTGTATCGCGTGTCTTCCCTGACACACTCATCGTCAAACCGACAGATTCGCCCGTCAATTTCCCCTGCAATCGCACGTGACATTCCAAGGCCGATCAATGGCGAGTAAATAGATCCTTGAGTGAATTCCTACCCCGCGTTATTAATTCTGTTCGGCGGAGAATATAAAGGCCCATTCGAGCGAGCATACGTGACCAAAGAGATAAGCTTTTAATTTAGCGTAAAATGCCATCGCATTGTCGCAGCGAGTGCGGCCATATTAGTCAGGTTAATGAATCAGTGGTTCAGGTCCGACATAGCCAGACCGTATCCGTGCCAGATACGCGCCGGCTGAAGATTAATTGTCGCCAGACAGGCAATTTATAGGGCGAACCTAATTCGCACGTCACGACCCTCGCCCGAAAATGTGCGGCAGACATTTTTTCCCTCCCACCAGCTGCCTGCTGGCTACGAGGTGTAGGCATAGAACGGAGCGACAAGGAGGGCGGGAGAGATTGAGAGAGGTTGAAACCGACGGGGGAGAGAGAGAGAGCAATTCCGAGAGCTTGAACTTCATTAGCAGTGTGCGCTCGAAACCGAACGGAATTGGAGTGGCTTGCTTCCACCATAATGAGGCGTACAAGTCGAAATTCTATTAACAAGGTTCTCTAACGAGGCCTATCCACGGCCCAGCGTTCAAGTGCGCTATCAGCGGACTTATCGACGCTTTATCCGAAAAGCTTCCTCCAACAGAGCCTGGCTGGTTTAGTACACCCATTGCCACCACTGGTGCCGAGGCGCCGTAAACCTCTCCGCCAGGAAATAATTCCCCAGCACATACCTCTTGGAGCAACCTCTAATTAAAACTGCTACCAAATCCTGCGGCTAGAGTTTTCCGCACACTCGGCGTGTTTTTATTGTCAGCATCCGCGGGACTAGCTTTTGATCATGGCGCCCTTTTCCACTGCTTTATTCTCGATCAGTCAGCCAGTGGATGTAGCGGTTGCCCCGAGCGCCAGGCTTTCAAAGCGGATATCGGTCAATTTTACTTTCCGTCTGCTGCTCTTCTTCGCGGATCAAGCATGGCCCAGTTTCGTCGATATTTCGTTTCATTATGAATTTATCCTTGGCGCGGGGACGACTTCCTCGCGAGGATATATCCACCTCTGCTCTGAACGTTGCTCATATTGAAAGGTGAGTTTGCAGGGACAATATAGCGACGGAGGACGCTTCTCACGTGGTTATCGTTCTTGCTGCTTCTGCTCTAGTTTCGCGGATACTGTCGAGTATTACTGCATTCCTTACTATACGTGGCACGTCTTCCGTATTGACTTAGCTGCGACGGCTTTTGAATGTAACATTTAATTAGCATCACAGTGAGAATGTGTACTTTCCACGAACCCTTCCTGATTTTCGTGGGCTGAACGCGCATGACATCACTGGCAGTAGCTTTCAAAGGGCGCATTATCCAGTGCTAATCGGACAGCCGACACATTACGCTGATTGATCCGACACAGTGCAGTTCGGTGGTGCGGGAGAAAAGGGCCAGGAGGTTTGCGTGCAGCCGAGTGGTCTCCAAGTATTTGCGGAGAGCGTGGAAAGGGCCGGAAAGGGCTCGTACTTTTCACTGTGCCCGAGGAATAGCGGCGGCGCACATCCCCAAGATCGTATCGCAGGACTGCGGCTTTGATACACGAAAATTCGGGCCATAGATTAGCAAGCGAGGCTAGTGTGCGCTTGGTGGTGTCATTAGCACCAGGGTGGAATTCGCTTCGCCGGGAATTAGGTAGCAGGACCGCTATCGAGCCACTAAACGTCCAGGGGAAAAGCGATTGCCGCCATAACCCAACGGCGTTGAGTCAGCCTGCGTGTTCTCGTACAGAGCAAGCGTCTGGTCCCTTGGGAATCGATGTCCACAGGCACACACACCCGGGAATTATACTTCTCTTCCTAGAGCCAGTGGACCCCGCCTTTACGATTCAACCTGCGTGATCAATGATTATGGGGGGTTTCGCTGGAATGACAGCTTTGAACGAGAATAATTTGCTTGTGTGATGATGAAAGGTGAGCGTATAGAGTTCGGATTAAGAAATCGAAACATCGACAGTTTTTAGAGGTCATTCTTTCGAAATTTATACGTAAATTTATATCGTGTGATAAAAATTCCTTATACATTTAACTCAAGTCAGCATCAAATCGGATATAATCAAAGTTCCATCAGGTCTCAATCTCTTATTACGAAAAATATGAACAACCACCACCGAATTACAAGTGGTCGGAATGACTATTCATCGGAACTAATTGAAGACCTGCGCCAAGCAAGGTCGTCCTGTTTAAGGATCCAATCAACCGTAACACCGAAGGAGCCGTATTACCGAAAAGCTATTGACAGATTCATTGGCGGACGTGTCCACCGTCGGCGTTGGCAGCGATTCAAAGCACGCCGCACGGAAAAAGGGAGATCACCTTCCCGACAATCCCCACATCGCGATAGTCTCCCCGTCGCATGACAGACTACAAATGATGCGGACCGACTTCCGGTCATTAGCAGGGACGGAGAGCATTGAGGCTTTTATCGGGGGGAGAGCTGTCGGACGCCGGTTAAAGCGACTGGCAGCCACGCCATCGTTCATTGCGGGGAACAAAGGCGAAAGTAGCAGGAGATTGCGCTGCGCCGATCCCGCTTTAATTACAGATACATCTCGCAGGGGGTGGGGGATGATAATTTACACTGGAGGGACAGTGGTCCTAGGAATTCGATTATGCGGAACGGCCGTTTACCAATTAGTGCGGGTAATCGGACCCGCATGCCATTCGAATGTCGATTGCCGGCTAATATCAACATTATTTTCGTACTAGCTCCGATCGGCGGGCCAATGGCATCGCTGTACAATCGGCAATAACGTGACGTTCCATCGAGCCGGAATTTCTATTTCTCCCTTTGGAAAATTGAATGGGCATCTAGTCTATAGTGGTAATCGAATGAGCGATTCTCATTGTAGCGAGCCACCTCCTCCGACAAGTTAACTCATTACACCAGGCTATCAAGAGTTTCCATGAAGTTTAAGGAGGTATTAATCCAGCGGATGCGTCGGGTCGCTCAAAGCGGACACACCTCGGGATATTGGCTTCGGAGTTTCCAAGTGCGATAGTGTGAGTGATGAATACACCCGGGTATTGTCTGGCCCTCGGTTCATTTTGTCATTGCGCGGCGATGCGTTGATTTGAGGGAGACGAGGTAGTTAAAGCGATAAGTGTCGGCCCCGGCATCTATTAATCCATAAAGTGTCGATGGGTTAACCGCACTTCGCATTCAAGTGACTCTCCATATTTCCCACGCAAACACAATTCAATTGTATGCGAATACGTGCACGCGTACCTCTACACTCTACATACATATATTTCGAATTGTTCGTCTCGCGCCGTGATTGCAATCGATAATGAATTTACTCTATTACGGTCGACCGTCCCGATATTGTATGTATACTGGGAATACTCCAATTAGCGCGGGCACAATTAGCGATGCATTAAATGGCGCCCTTCTTTATTATAGACGGCTGGAAACGCGCCCGTGTAAACGGTCCTGGGATCGTTTATTTCCAATCTTATTGAGCTTTAATGAGGTACAGTTAGATTGTTTTCTGTAAACAACAGGATTTACTTGCTGCAAAGGAAATAACATCAATATTATGTCGGTCGTTGCTTTTTTCTAAATCTGTTAATTAAAAATAGTAATGGTCAATCGGTTTAACCAGTAGCTGATCAGAAACAAACAAACGCGACGGGTGTGCCATCATTCGGTTCCCTTTTCATCATCGGGCATTGCAATATCGCGGCTTTATCCGCGCTGATTTGCATGCGATAATCGATAATCAGTTTACCGAACAATGTCAGGGAGACCAGCCGTCCTACAGGCACACTCATGCACGGCCGGGTTCAATCATGCTGATCTTAATTAGCACACTTAATGGAATGCTCCGTAAATCGGCGCACTCTAGTGGATCGCGTCGATTCGATTCTGGTTAATTTAGAGACGGCTCTTACAGAGGTTCCGACCGGGCGGCTTTGTCCCATTGCATAATTAGTGCTAGACCGCTAGCCCTATGGCGATTGAACTTTCGATCCGCTACTAAATGACCCTCCACATCTCCCAGCACTGTTGTACTGTGCCAAATTTGTCCCGGCAACGCGGTATCGAAAGACCTACGCAATCTATTGCGCTTCTAATCTCGTCGCCGCCGTATACTACAAATCTCCGGATATACGCACATTTAAAGATAATGCGAAATACATTATCATTAATAATATGAATATTCCGAAATGTATCGAGTGTCGATTGAAATTTGTTTTGGATCTGCAAACCAATTTTCCCAGGTGGACAAGTATTAGTTTAACATGAGCATATATATTTCCAATATAGACGAGTGCATGTATAGGTTTTCTGGATTGGAAGTCAGGAAATTGAGCGGCATTGCTTGCACGGATGAGCCGGGGGGGAGCTGCGTGCAATAATAAATAGCCGAGTGAATTCCGGAATGGAGATGATGGAGGATCGGGTGAAAGCGGTGATGAGTTGAGATGAATTGAGCAGTTCACCTGGATGCGGCGGTTTTTCTTTGGCCAGTATTTCCCCCGCAGCCGGGGAGAGCCAGGACCTTTCAAAGAGAAATGTTTCGTTGAACCTTGGCTTCTTTTTGCTCTGTTTCAGCGACGGTCGATTGGTGGAGGGGGATCAGATATTGGCGATAGATGGCCAGCCACTAGACTCCAACATCTCTCATGAGCTGGCAATCTCGATTCTCCAGAAGGCACGTGGTCTCGTCGAGTTAGTCGTAGCAAGAAGCGCCCAAGGTAATTGCACTTTTTCCCCGGCCCACTTTCCTTCCTCTATAGAGGCTGACCCAAAAATGTATCGAATGCAATTTTGATCGAGCTTTCGCCGAGGATGCGAGCGCTGTCGCTTCGATATTCATTTCCTAGTCGCGAGTTACAGACTATGTGATAAACAGATTGACAATAAAATATTTGATTGAAATAGAAAAACTGATTCCGCGCTCGGGAGGAAAAAATTAATCATCATTAAACAGTGTAAATCGATACTGGAATCTCGTAGAGCATTTTTGGGAAAGCCTGTACATATTTACCCTGTCACCCCCTGCTAATGGAACTGTCTTCCTTTACGACTTACCGCGATGATCAGTCAGCCGTAATATTCGATTTCGCGTAGCCCGGCCGCTCGAATCCAGGCCGATTTACTATGCCGCGCGTCGTCTTTGCTGAGTCTGCGATCACGGAGCTACGAGCCGAACAATGATACACTCGGGACTCGGTCGAGCGTGCCACTATTCCCACTTCCCCATGGGGAGCCACTTAATTTCCTCCGGTCACTGTCCTGCAAATCGGTTCCCTTATCAAGATCGCCAAACATAATGGAGTTTTCGTCTCGCAAGGAGAGACTAGGAGCATGATTCTACTTCTATGACGACTAACATTCTAGTCGGAGCACTCGGACCTACCTCCCTCAAGACAAGGATTGTACAAACTCCAATACAAACACACACACACACACGCGTGTAATTAAAAATACAATCACTCAGCACAACTGGAGCGTCGAACGGGCATGCAGGCCGCAATAGCGCGCTTCATCGGATTCCAATTGTTAGCGAATCACAAATGATACCCTCGCCTGTGTCAATTATGATCCAACGATTCGCAATTACACCGCACCGAGCTCTACACGCACGCACTACGACGCACACCAGCACAGACATACACACACGCACACCCGGATTCCGAAATGGCAGTAAACGATCTTTCTACTTTTTCCAGAGGATGAGTGAAATAGGGACGAGCTACTCTCTACACAGGCTTCTCTTCAGCACACATCACTAACGTTGCCCTTAACAGAACCAGTAATCGCTATACACAGTCGATCCACTAACAATAAGCTATCTTCAGCATCGATTTCTGATCTCACGTATATACACTCCGCTTCGTATACTTCTTCAGACTCTGCTCGTTCCGAGCAACTTACGCGTGAGTGCCTCTTCGCACAGATTTCCTTACATCATATAAATACCGGCAATTTCAATACAACTAGAGCAGGAACAATTATATCACTCGTCATTATTGATTCTTCGATGCTCAACCGACGATTAGCGTCGAATCCAGTTTCAGTCTAATTACCACAATTTTCATTGGTATACTAAATACATCACACTTTATCATACATTCCTTCATAACTCGTAAGTCCTCAGTTTACATACATGAAACAATATCAGAACAATGATACGAAAAGGGCAGGGTTCTTTCGCCGGGTTTGCAGTCTCGAAAGCGTAAAGTTTAAAGGATCCGGCACCGAGGAGGAATGGTAAAAAGCATGATCGTCGGTTCGTGGCTCCAGGTTAGCAGCGAGGGTGGCAGGGGCTCGTTTACCTATCGTTAGACCAGTCTCAAGTAGGCGAGTCTCGAGTGCATCGGCTAGAATAAGTAGAGGGTCTGAGGGGGGTTGGGAAGGAGAGTCAACTGTATTGGGTGGTGCGTGGTATACGTAGACGTTGGGAGCTCTTTGCCGACGGATGAGCTGTCCGGAAGTTCGAGTTCGTCAGCGGCCGCGGGTGCAGGTGCGTCGATCGTGGTCGGTGCCGTTGGCAGCCAGGGCCAGAGTCAAAACCAGGCGAGTTCCTCGGACAAGGAGTTGTCGGTGTCAGTGTCCTCGGTGGCCGCGCCAGGACCGACCCCGAAGTCCAGCCAGCCGAGCAGCACTGCCGCCGCCGCTGCAACACCGACCCCGACACCCACCCCGACACCCACGCCAACCTCCACGCCATTGCCTGGGGGCCTCGTCGTCGAGAGAAGCCCCTCCGCCGTCAGCGACGCCTCCAAGAGTGGCTTTGACATGGTGGTGAGTACCACTAAGGATTACTAGTTACATATCACGTCGGGTTCAAGCACAGGCCCCCAGGGGATGATGCTTGATGCTCACTGGTTCATCAAAGCATTGTTGTTGTCAAAGAGATTCCATGGGTCTCTGGTATTCCGGAAAACCTGACTATTGTTACTAACCGACTTTCGAAACAGGAGGAGTTGGAATTAATTTGGTGGTCTTGTTTCTGCCCTTTGGTATGATTTGTTTTGTTTTCGGACTGTGTCATGCGTGGAGAGTTGTTAATTTTCCTAGGTAAATGCTTCATCGGGTTTTAATAGCTTTGCTGGTTTTTCTGTAATTCATTTGGCGGTCGAATTTTCACGAGTTAGCAGGACAAGCACAGACAAACGAACAAACTTCGGTGAAGCAGCGCGACGAAAAGCTTGGCGTCTAAATAGGTAAATATCGGGGACAAGCATTGCAGCCCGGAAGCGTCTCCGTGAAGCAGAAATTACAGAATTTCCTCCCCCTTTTTGCTTGGCTGTTCGTTTCCTCCGCACTGGTACCACCGCCGGCGCCCTCGGGCTCTCCTTTCCGCAGAACAAGTTTGGCAAAATAGGATTTGCGGCGGCGGTAAACGGATTTGCCGACTAGGGGCTGGATAATACAAGTAATAGGCTGCACTGCCGCAAAGAGGCGGACTTATATCCGTGTAAATAGTAGGCATGTATAGAGGATAAGCCGCGAATGTATTGCGGTGCGTCGATGTCCCCCGGGGGCTACGGTCCCCCTCAGCTTTCGGAAAATAACGCAATCTACTGAACAACATACAAATATGAGATAAACGAGATTACTCTGATCTGCTATTCGACTGTAAATTGTTGGCTGGCGGAGCCCTGCAAAAGCTCCTTCGCGGGCGGACTCTCTATACACATAATATACGATTAAATGGTTTTTGGAAGTGTGCAATTCCCGCAAGGATACCCAGGAGAAGCTTTGCCGCTGGTGGATTAATGGCCGAGTACGATTTACGGTTTAAATGAATTCACGTGAATCAGGTCAGTTTAAAGTGGCGGGTACCGAGGGTTTCAAGTGTAATCAAATTTCGCTGGGTTTGCTCTCTCTCCCCCCCCCCCCCCCCCTCTCTGATTCTGTTTGGGTCCTGCTCGCGTACACACGCCCTGTACCGATTTAGATATCCCGAGCGCCGGCTCATTCCGACTCCTGAGGGACGATTAATGTTCCATCGCTCTGCTGTCGAGGCTTTTGCCTCGCAATCGCATTAGCATCCCGCGCGTATGACGTAAATATCCTAACGACATTATTGCGAATATTGGGGAAATTCCGAGCTAAATCTCGGCGAGCATACTGCGCTAGTTATTACTGGGCCACTGTTGTGCCCTGGTATTAAAGCTGCTCTCGGTGTACACGAATTCTCGGACCGCGCCGTGCCCGGCCAATTTTTGATCGTCCCGGCCAGGCAATTTCAGCCTTATATTCCGCTTTTACATTGTACCGGCCGAGCTTCCCCTCTATTTCTCCCTTTTTTTCCTACACCGTCGGCACGAAAATGGCCTAGATAACCCTATATACACAGAGATTTGAAATCAACGAGTCGGGGCGAAAGGTGATAGGAGCTGCCAAGTAGCTTCTTATTTCTCATAAACTTATATGAGGGTGGGAACCTTATAGCTATAAGAGGATCACAGTGCCACGTTATTTATCATCAACTGATTTCGTTAGGTATTTATTAATAAAATTGTTGGGCTATTTCTAAAATCAGCAGCATGGTACATAGTCACTTGAATTGAACAAATATTCAGCCTTTTTTTACTATCTACATCAATCCTACGTTTAAGGGTCTGCAATACTTAACAAAAGAGGTATACAATACCACTTGATAACTTCTCCTCATTCAAAGTCGGTTACAAAAAGCTGGTATACTTTAAAAGATTTGAACTACTTGGAACTAGCATAGCTTTCGTATGCATAGTATATTGCAGTAATAATTGCTCTCTTTACAAGCCGCCTCATGTTGCCCGGCGGTCTTGGAGTCTCAAAGAGAGACATGCCGCGGGCTTCCCGACAAGAAGGTGGAAGAAACTATTTGCGATCAGTGGTCGGCGAAGGGCGCTCCTTTAGCCGAGCATAAGTAGGCCACTTTCGCCTGATTGGCGAAAGGTTGTCCCTCGAGAGCTAATGAAAAGGAGACAACTCCTTTGTGCCTCGCACAGATGTTCCCGCCGAAATCGTATCTACTCGAGCGAGCAACGAGAAAGAAATGCTTAGCCGCGCCAGTACCCTCGCCGTCTGTCCAATCCTCGATCGATCGCTGATATAATTGGCCTCATTTGATTGACGACAAGCTCCTTCCTTGGATTTATCAGTACACGGGCTTTCTGTGCCGGCTTCTCCCCTTCGCCTCCTTCGAACTGAGGGCGAGTCGCTCCTTTGTGCGGAGCAATTTTCGGCGCCGATGCCTCGCAAATTAACACTTTCACGGTAGAGCGCCGCCGAAACTCGGGCCAACTTCAAAGTCCTTCCATGCATACACGAGAGAACTCGATGACGTTTTTGCTTGGAGTTGGCCCGTCTACCGGTTAGAGAGGCTTGAGTGCAGGCACTGATATTAGTTTTAACGCTGCTTTCCTCGGTGAAATTGGTGCGGATGATGAGAGGAATTGGAGGTGTGGAGGTGTGCAGGGATAGTGTTGATTTCGTTACAGGGGTCTATTTAGAATAACAGGATGACGGGGGGAAGTTCCGCAACTACGACGGAAATAGAATTATTCGCTTATGGTTTCTATATTTTCTTTGACTGGCGTTCAGCAGAACTCTCGATGACTGGCTTTTCTACCTCGTAGTAGATTTTTTTCGAATATTCCAATTGATGCCAAATTTTTAATACTTTTTCCTTGGATAGTCGACCTTAGTACAGTTTTAAAAAAAATGTTTGCTATTACTCGAGTCCTTGTCTTCTAATTTTATCGTGGAGCAGCATCTCAGCGAAATGCGCTATTCAGTATGCTTGTTATTTGCGTCCCTCGAGAATAAAGTCGTGGATGCTAGCGGTTTGAAAGTATCGTGAAAGTGATTTCAAGTATGATCCAGCTATTTTGCAGCGGAGTTTAATGTGTGACAAGAGGTAGTTTCAGTTTCTGAAGAAACAGTGCCGACTTGGATACTTCTGGTAAGCCAGGAATAATGGACGCCATCATTATAACCTAGTTCCGGTATTATAAGTATCTTGTGTTATATCAGCATAAACAAACCTCTCTAGCTTAAATAACGGAGGATGGTTGGGCATCGGTATTCTTAGCACGATCGTTCCGGGGTCCTATTATGATTTTTAAAGAATTTAAAGCCTCTTTTAAAAAGCCTCTTCGCCCTCCTGAATATTCATAATTACACGGCCGCCTCGTTGCCACTCGCTCTCCCCCAAATCCCACTTTCAAACGATAACTCTTTATCGCAGAATTGCCATTTCGCGAGGAGCCTTTGAACGGCATTAATTTATTACTCGCCAGCACAAACGGATTTATAATTTGCGTGGACGAAGCTCACGCGAGAATGACGTTTATCCGGTGGAAGAAAAAGAGGGGAAAGAAAATTCTCATCGTTTCCTCTCAGATAATGGGTGCGCGATGATAAAGGCCGGTGATATTGCGAATTCGGAGAGAGGTCACTTATTTTCTCAACGTATGACGTACATATTACCCGCAGCAAGAACCTGGCTATCACGCTCGAACGTGCAGGGGGTTCTTATCGAGTGAGATTGGATTCACGGAATTTAATTAAGTAGAAAACCCTCATACTTTCGAAAACTTATTTCGCCCGATTGTCCCTCGCATTCCGTAGTCCACCAATGTGCTGCTTTTCATTTGAAAAAGTTGATCAGTTCTCCGTTGAAACAGCAATTCATTATTATCATTTCAACACACATACACAGCCATTGTAGTAGCTTTCAAATAGGTTTTCGCGCCAGGCTGTGCAAATGTTTTTGTTTCATTTATTTCGGATGTGCTTGGTCGAGCCAGAGGAGCATGCACGGCTTTCTGAATTATAGAGCGGTCCATTGGTGCGCTTGCACTAGATTGCATGGATTGATCGAGCCATTCCGGCGAGCTTCTCCATCATTATTTGGGACGATGTCCATCACCCGAATTGGAAAGACCAAATGTGTAAACCAGCCTCATTCCAACCGCTTTCCCCAGGCCTCGTTCAATCCTCCCAGCGACACGGCAATTCTCGCGCCATTTTCCTCCAGCCGGCCTCTGCCATTGTGGTTCCAACAATACACTGCGGCATAAATTAATTTCTCAAATTCTCGATTCTATTTGCATGAATCTCCATGAAGTGTCACTGATATACTGCCGCGTGGTTCGTTAAGAGCTTTCGTGCGCTTCAATGTTCCGAATGCCACCCTTTTTCACTGACACTGGCGCCCTGTTTTCGACCCGGAATTCTACAATACGAGCACAGCAGTGACATGTCGTAACGGGACGATCCTGCCATTCCGTTTTTACTGCCACCACTCGCTTTAAGCGGATTTTCCTGTCGGGTTGCGCGTTGTCATTTAAAAATCTTGTCGCAAAAGAAAAACAAGCGGACGAAGTGTCCCCGGGAACGGGAGACAGGGTGCCATTCAGAAACGAACTTTCCGCTATGTACAGGGTGGTGCACTAGCCTTTGAGCAACTACTGTCGGATGAGCGGTGGTTCATACAGAATTCTATATCATAAAACGCTGCGAATCTGCTATGTTGTAAACTTGATCTTGACACTAGTCGACCCATTTTAACAAAATGGGTTAAGTACCATTTTCGGGCGTCGCAATTGCGATAAAAACCCACTAAGAATAAAATAAATCATTACCGATCGATTCTCGGTCTTCCAGGTATTAATTATAAATCATGTAGTAATTTTATTTCCATACAAATGTGTCATAAACCTTTTCGTCTTCACTTATAAAAAAATTGAAATATATGTCGAATAGAAAGTAGAGTGCGACAGCGACGTTGGAAAGGAAAGTGAATCACCCTGTAGCTTTACACACAGAGACACCATTTTATTTTTCCCCATTCGTTGGGTCGCCTCGTTGCCAGTCTTGTCCGAGTTTCCTTATATCTCTCCCACTGTTTACCCCGTGCTTTTTGCCGCTCCCTTTATTCCAAGTATCTCCCTCTGGCAACTGGGAGTAGCAGTCGTCGCATTTGCAGTCGGCGACTTTTATCTCGCGCCACCTTCTCCCTTAATATATCTCCAGATTTTATTCACTCGCAGTAGCCCGGCCGAGTCCGCCATAATTTAGCGCGTCGGCAGTTCATTCGGCATTAGAGCCGCCAATTAAAAGAGTTTGTCGCTATGCGTTAGGGGATTTGTGTAATAAGCGGAAAAGCGCGCGTGCTCGAGAGTTAACTGACTGCCAGCAGTGGCGTAAAGAATGGAAGGTAACGATTCTTACCATCTTTGCCTCGTCTTGCTCTTGCCGAGCATCCTTGTTGGACGAACGATTGACCCACATCCTCCTCCGGCGCGCTTTCCACCACTTTTCTCCCGCTTTTCCACAGCGCGTTGTGCGATAATTGAAAAATGCTGCGCTAATCACGGTTCGTTTTATATAGAAAGACAGCCAAGCCACCGGTGAAACGGCGAATTAATCGTTACGCCGTTTTCGTTTAGCAATAAGTAAATAATATTGATAAATCTGAAGTTATGCGATGAATACGGAAAAGTCAAAGGTTAAAGTGTTTCATTCCTCTAAAATTGATACTTCAATCAAAAAGAATGCAAGAAAAGCTAAAGTTAATTGCGTAACGTGAAGGTCCAATTAGCTCCGATCGATAGAAAAGCTTCTTTCGGATACAAGTAAAATCGCACCAGTGGATTCTGCAGCGGTAACGCTCCCGGGGAGGCTCCGCAGGACATTTCGGGGAAAGATCGCCGAAGAAAAACGGATCCGCGCACTTCCCAAGCGTCCGAATGTTATAGAAACAAAGGGGTGCAACATTTCACGTGTACCGCGCGGAGTAAGCTGGAATTCCGCTTTAATGGAAAAATGTCATTGCGCGGCAGCTGCATCGAACGCGACGGAAAGAATGTTGAGCCGGCGGCGGCGGCGCAGGGTGGAATGTCCGCAGAATTGCGAGTGTATCTCCGCAGCGGCATGCATCCGTGAGATATCTCAGCCCGATATTCCGCGCGAGCAATTGCGGATGGAAACGAATGCCAGCCAGGATCTCCGCAGGATTAACTCGGAGTGGCAGTCGGAAGCCTCCCCGACTAGATTACACGCCGTGCCCTCTCCGCTTCCTGTCCCCTCGTGTTCTCTGCCTCTGCGACTTTCTCGCCGTTTCGAATGGCAAGAAGGTGATAAGATAATCGTGACACTAGCGCCCAATGAATTCGTTTGAATACCAACGACACCGCTTCATCGCATCTCGTCTCGGCGAGATAACGGGAAATAGCGCTGCGGAATAGGGAGCGCGGCGAAATGGAGCCGATACGGCAGCCTCCGTGCACCGAGGGGCCGGGAATTCGGCGGAAAATTCTGCGCTCCAGGCTTGGGATGTGTTTTGTAGTTCCCTTTTTGTTTTTGCACTCGCTGGACTCCATGTTGAAATTTGAATAGAGGGAGAGAAAAATAGGGAAATGGAGAAAAATTCGTAGGGAAAGTCGATGATTTTTCATAGATTTATTCGTTGACCCGTTACGTTGCAGCTGAGGACGGAATGGTCGCAAGTCGAAGTGATCAATCTTATTAATGATGGCAGCGGTCTTGGATTCGGGATCGTCGGCGGGCGCAGCACGGGTGTTGTCGTCAAGACAATCCTTCCTGGAGGAGTCGCCGATCGAGTAAGTGCTTTCCAATCGATTACTTTTAATACCGATGTATTTCTAGATAAAATCATCAACATTTTGTTTGCTGGACAATTAGACTTGAAATATTTGTCTTTTTACATTATGTTAATATCATCAAGCACATATTGAATTAATGCGTCAATAATTCGCAGTAAGTAGTTCTATCCGCTCGGCTCGGAGAGTATTAATTAACAAACATACACGTTTCATCTGCCAGGAAAAGATCTCGAAATGCTTGAAGTAACAATAATATTATCGTAGACGGTTTAATTGACAGTTCAGTTAAATACCTGTTTGTATTGGATGTGTCAGGATAATCGGCTCCAGAGCGGGGACCACATACTCCAGATTGGAGATGTTAACCTCCGAGGAATGGGTAGTGAGCAGGTCGCAACGGTGTTGCGCCAGTCCGGCACCCACGTGCGCCTTATCGTCGCTCGACCTGTGGAACCTACTTCTCCGGATTATCAGGTAACTCCTATCACTTCCATTCTTCTTCCTTTATGAATTGCGCTAGGCCTCTTCGACGAAGAAATAACTTTGAATGAATAGCAGAGTTCAACAGAGTTGATTCAACGCTTATTATCATAATGCTGGGCGCTGACATCCAATTTTCAATTACCGGCTGAAGAGTCGCATGAATCTAATGGAAGTAATTGCACCATTAGAATCTGTAGAGCTGGAAGTTGAAAAACAAATTAATTTAATAGTGTTATGGGGCCAGAATCCCTGTGATAGTTGAAGTGCTAAATGGAACACCAGAGTATTCAAGCTCGAAGGCAAATACATTTTTGTCGGGCCGTGACTCGCTTCAGGTTTATAGCGAGATTTTCTCTCCTCTCGTCGTGCACTTTTATTTCCCCCGAAGACGCCTGACCGCCGCCCGTACAATTCAACGCTCGTGTGAAACTGCGATTTGAAGGCGAGATTCAAAGAGAGAAAGAGCCGTTACCGAGGACAATGCACACGTTCTTGCGACTGGGAGTTGGAGAATGTGTGTCTAATGCACTTTTTAATTCGCTTTGAAGGCGTGCTAAATCGTCGGCGATCCCTTACTGAAAGCTGCCGAGTTTGTCCAAGGAAATCGACTGTTCCTTTATGTAGTTTCTTCGGCAGACAGATAATCCGAAATGAATTCCAATTCAACTTTGTGACATTCTTCGCGGAAGATGATCAGAATTTCTGGATCAATATTCAATAAAACTTTATAGATTACCATTCGTTCCAACTTCCAAGCGAGTGGATTTACCCGATCCTCCGCAGCGGAGGGACGACTGTCACAGAGATGTTCGGTACTTCGGGTATCAACTGCAGTGAGAAATCGTAGGACGGAACATCTGCGCTCGCAACTTCCTCGAGATTTTTCGCTCTACCCTCGTAATCCTTACTCGGAGTGGGCTAAGAAAAAGCTTGGGAATTGGAGAGCCGCAAGCGAGCTTTCCAGGAACTGCCAGCGACACGGCGATCGGGGAGGGGAGTGCTAGGCTGAAGGGGAATAGAGAGCACTGCTAGAAATAAAGGACGCCGGTAGCCCAATGGACGTCACGAAAGCGCAGCATAGAAAATTGAAATCCTTTTACGGCGGATGCCTTGGAGATGCGACTGCAGCGCGATCAATATCCTCCGTGCGAAACGGCATGTCGAAGGATCCGTGATACCAGGACGGATCTCAGAGCACGGCTGTCCATCGAATTCCGCCTTCGATCTCTCTTACTCTTTTGGTTCGACTGCCCTCCGTATCCTACGCTTCATTCTGAGGCATTCTGCGTGTCGGTTGGTAGAATCTACGTATAATGCAATGTCTCGCCGTAGTGCGAATAGTAGGAAGACAGGCTACTGCTATCAAGTCATTTTGACGAACTTCAATCTCAGCACTGTATAAAGTATTGTAATATTGATATTGGGCTTTTTCCTAAACCATGAGAAACTAATTGACATTTGATTGAATTACAAACGAGATAATATGAATGCGGTTACGAGGATAACGAATCCTTACATTAATCTATTATTACATTCAATATATATATTCGATAGAGCAAGTAGTCGAAACGTTGTGTTATATCATCCAGCGTCTCTAGCTTTAATAAAGCGCTGACCGCTATAAATTTCCGAGTTTACAATATCACGTACTATATGACACGGAGCGCACGATGTGTGTGTATATATTTGCCGCCGCTCTTCCAGCAAGATAAGCAGTGGCTGGCAAGCGCTAGTTCCCGTAAACAGCTCACAATGCAATTCTCGTGTGCTCTCGCGCGCTATTTGAAGATGTTGAATATCGGAGGAAGGATGGAAGGGGGGAGGCCCTTCAGCCTCCTGGATCATCGTGCTTCTTGCATAGCTTTAGGAAAAAGTTCACGTACCAGTACGCTCCAGAAGGATATTTTACATGCTTTTATACGGCGCTGTTTGCCAAGTCGTCGCTTCCCCTATAATATCCGATCCGAGTGTTCCGGCGAGGAGGGTGGGGGGTGGTCGTTAACACAGGACATTTCACCCTCGGGCCAGTTCGATCGGGCGACTCGAGATTCTCCGGTCACGCGGCATGTTTACATGAGACCCAATAAAACCGAGTCGTCAGCGCGCCGCTTTCAGTTTGCACTCTCCGTGTACAGAGGTACGTGTCCGGAAAATTCGCCTTTTACTCGCGCTTGCGGAAATCTACCCAAGTTCTTTATTCCTCTTCAAGCTTTGTTTTGCGCAATTTGGAGTTAATTGTGAGAGGATGTAAGGTGCACAGTTTTATAATGTGTAATATCGGTTGTGATTGGATGATTGATTATTTAGTGAGTTGGCAGAGGGATGAGTGTCACGTATCGGTGTTTACGTGTTTACGCTTAGAGGGGTTGAAAATACAAGTCCGGAGGCGCAGGGTTGACCGCCAAGGGTTCGTAGGATCGTACAAGTAGATAGGCTGACGCAAAACATGATGCTTAAATCTCGTGTTCGAACTCGAGAAGAAGTGGTCAACTACTGCGATTTCCTGAAATGTGGTAATTTCCCCTTGATGGAGAGTTGAGGAACCTTCATCTCGGAGTAGATAAGGAAGACGGTCTTGGGGAAAGACACAAGCGGAATCCAATATTTTTCTCGGATGGAGTTGACAAAACAATAGGGTATGGCATGCCTTGGCCTCAGTGGGCCAACTTTTCTCCCAGTAAGTCCCTAGGAATCTTTGCGGCTTTCGAGGACGTCACGCGGCTGGCGAAACTAAGCTCCTTTCGGATACCATCTTTCGCTTGGGAAGTTTCCATTTAACGGAACGAACTACCTTGCGGTACTTCTCTCTCTCTCTCTCCCCCGGGAAGTTGGAGTTAAATGCACAGTATCCTGTATAAATGTACTGCTGCCTGCGAAAGGGTGCATTAGTCGACGTGAATAGGGACCTACGGAAATGTATGGCTATTTAGTCATCGTCAGACGTAAGTAGGGTTTGTAATCAACGGGCTTAGAATGAGTTGGTGGAAGAGATTATTGTATGCGGTGTTCCCGGGTCGAAGCTTCAAACTTTGACCGGGCATTTGGTATTACAATGTTTAATTATGAGGACAAAGACACTTGGGGGTTCAGTACCTTGTGTGATGATACGAATTAAGGAATTCATTTCGAAAATAAGGACGTTCACGATTTTACTAGCTATTTATGGTTTTCCTCTGGATGTCGTGCAACCCATATAGCATTTCTAACTGACAGGACTGGAGATTTTGAAGTATCAAACCCCTAGTAACCCAGAAATACTGGTGTCGCGTATATCGAAGCCGGATATCAGTTCGGTTTCCGGGGCAGTTTGATTTGGGCTCGATGTGAATGCATACTGGCATTTCAGGCTCTGGGTAGCCACGCTCCCATCGTGCCGACGAAGATTCTGGCCGACCCCGACGAACTCGATCGGCACCTGGTGCACAGCGTGCCGGAGACGTACAACATTCGCCACGTACAGGGCGACACCGGCTACGACAACGGCTACATGTACACGCAGGAGTCGGACATCGAAAAGCATGTGAGTGAACTCCCATTCGTCCAGCAGGTTCCACCTCCAGCTAGAGTTTCCTCTCGCATTGCGGCCAGACTTTACTCCTCCTTCCGCTGGCCCACGCAGCTTCCCGAGGAAATCAATTTCCACGGCATCCTTTGCCACATGCTCTCTCCTTTAGTTGGATTCCTTGTGAGCACTGAATCAGTTTAGCTCGACTTGTCCCTATTAGCCGCTGCTCCCAGAACCTCCACCGAGTGTACTCGTTCTTTGGTGTCGTTTGTGTCCGACATGTCCGAGGATGATCCTTCGTTCTACAGTGGACTCTGATTTTCTCTGTTCCGTTGCTTTGTGCGACGATAAACTTGCTTATACGCTCGATTACATCGGCATGTGGTACTTTCGATACGCGTGAAAGGTGGCCAGTTTAGTAGAATGGCACGAGGCATCTTCTTGCCGTTTGCAGACAAGACCCGGTCTCATCATGGATGTGGTTCGCAACCCTTTGCCAATTGGCACGATGCCAGATATGCCAGCGGTACCAGTCTCGGTGCAGATCCCCGAGCTCCCCGTTCTCACCATGGACACCATCGATGTTAATTCACTGCCAGAAATGGAGCGCTTCACAGTCGAGCTTAAGAAAGATATCTACGGTCTCGGGATCACTATTGCCGGATACGTCTGCGAGAAAGGTAATTCTCCAATGTTCCTATGGAGAACTGTTTAGTCTCGAAGAAGCTAAACTTAGGTTTAAGTTGATTTATGCAGAGTCCCTTTTGCACGACCTAACTTAAACTCAAACAAGCTTCTCTAGTGAAGGATTCACATAAGTCAAAGTCAACAAAACCTCTCCCTTTGACGTGGGTGAAATTCACCTCGCTTCGAAGTTTAATTTGACGCAAGCTTAAAGTGTACATGTCCGTTTGAACAGAGGAGCTGTCAGGCATCTTCGTAAAGAGCATCAGCGAAGGCAGCGCGGCGGACCTGAGCAATAAGATCCAAATAAATGATAGAATAGTGGAAGTCGACGGCCACTCACTACAGGGTTACTCGAATCACGAGGCTGTCGAGGTTCTGAGGCGAACCGGACAGACGGTCGTTCTGTGCCTCGAGCGATATCTACGTGGACCAAAGTACGAGCAGCTGCAACAAGCGATCGCGGCCAGCGAGTCAAGACTACCTCAGCCAAGTTCGCCGTCCATTACGAGCCTACCGAGTTTCCCGATTAGCGGGGTAATGATCCTTCCCACCTTGTTAATGGGCCCATTGGTGCCACTCTTCCGTTCTCTTCCGCCCGCAAGCGGACTTGGATACTACACGGAGCAATGACTTTTCCGTAGGATGGCGAGACGACAACGGAAATCGAGCCGGAGGGCGAGTCCCATACGACGGTCGACAGTGCGGTTCTACTGGAGGGCGAGCGGGAAAGGTCCGCCGACGAGTTCGATGATGCAGCGAATGTCGAGGCACTCTTGAGCGACCCGTCGAGCGAGCTTACGGCGCAGATTCGCGCTGCAATTAAGTCAAAGTGGCAAAAGATCGTCGGCCCAGACACCGAGATAGTGGTACGTCGCTCCTTCGAAATTGCTTCCCGCCTATTGACACTTGGCGCCCAGTTGAACTCCAATCTCCTCCCGTCCCAATATGCGTATGTTGCTTTTAACTTGGGCCGGCGTCGACCCAACTCACCATCGGCTTTTGTACTTTATGTTGACACACGCTGGCGCGCCTGCCTCGTAGAGAAACATAAGTCGATTGTAGAGGGATTGAATGGGGGGTGTGTCTTCTCCGGGGTTGCCATAGGTTGCTCAATTAAAGAAGTTCGCCGAAGGAAGCGGCCTTGGGATTAGTCTCGAGGGAACCGTCGACGTCGAGAACGGACAAGAAGTCAGGCCTCATCATTATATACGCTCTATCTTGCCAGAAGGACCAGTCGGACAAAACGGGACTCTGCGTTCCGGAGACGAACTACTCGAGGTAAGAAGACGTGCTAGCCGCACTTGTTTCATACGTTCTTCCATGGCTTTGTTCGATTTGTACAGTTTTTCTTTAGAGCGAATGTGCCCAGGAATACTGGATCTTAATATTGTGAGGGTTTAATAGCATTACTACACCGATTCCTGCTGTGAATCGATTGTATTCTTTTCAAGGTGAATGGCTATCGCTTACTCGGGATCAATCACATGGAGGTTGTGAGCGTGCTGAAAGAATTGCCTATACACGTACGCATGGTTTGTGGACGAAACATCAGCTCTCAGGATGCTCTCTGCCCAATCGATACCGCTCAACATCAAGCCGCTTTCCAAACAAGAGTAAGACGACCGACAGATATTTACTGAGATTTTGGCACTTGCAATTCCATTTTTCACTCATCTACACAATAGCTGCTGTAGTATGTGGTAAAGAGTTGCTGCTCATGAGTCTTTTTTACACTCTACTTGAGTATATATATACAAGCATTGTCGTAAGTGAATGTTGAACGATGGAATGTCTTGCACGCTTACTATCTTTTGATGATTAATGCATCATAGACATTTATTCGAGTAGTCTGGCGAGCTCGCCAGTCGAATGATGGCAAACTTAAACGTAATTAACGCTGGAAACTTATGCCGGGCACAGAGCATACTTGGCGGGTCTCTGCAGAACTTGCTGCCAACGATGGATCGTCTTGTGAAAGCCAAGTCAGACGGTTCTCTGGCATCGACCACGACGACGGCTACGGTCACTGATGCCAGTTTGAATAAAATGAAATCGCGCTCTCTGGAGCCACTTACCGGCCTTGCAATGTGGAGCTCCGAGCCTCAAATTATTGAGCTGGTTAAGGGAGAGAGGGGCCTTGGGTTCTCCATTTTGGATTATCAGGTGCGGCTTTAGAACTCGGGCTCCGTGCGAAACTTTCTTAGCAATTCCCTAGCACCCAGTGTCCCCCCCCCCCGTGCTCATTGTTCGCATTCAAATTCCCACTCGCTTATTCAAACTTTATTCTCCCGCTGAGTAATACTCCTTACGATTCCACGCGCCAGGAGCCCTCTTTTGCATTTCCCCTCCCCAGCTCTTTCGAGTCTTTTTTCTTCCCATCAGTAGTCATTCGCGTTCCCCTTCGGTTGCACTGACAATTCCCAACTATTACTGGCGCCCTCCCGAAACCCCCTTGACGTTAATTCCCCATTCCACGAGCCCTGCCGGTGTCTGCGCGAGAGGTAAAGTCGAGAAAACCCGCTATTTGCTGCGCAGGATCCAATGAACCCCAACGAGACTGTGATAGTAATAAGGTCACTGGTGCCCGGTGGTGTGGCCCAAGTGGACGGCCAGCTAATACCGGGCGATCGGCTGCTGTTCGTGAACGACATCGCCCTGGAGAACGCGACCCTGGACGAGGCAGTACAGGCATTGAAGGGCGCGCCGAAGGGCACGGTGCGCATCGGGGTGGCGAAGCCGTTGCCGATCCTCGACAGCATAGTCCAGGTGAGCGATCAGGAAGACCGGATCCTCGAAGCCTCGAGAGATAGGGACGATCACGAGATAGCAACGCGCTCGATCATGGACAGCCATAAGCAGAGGCGGGAGTATTTCCGAGAGCGCAAGGTGCACGTGATCGAGCCGCCACATCACATGGATTTGATCGAGGGTCTGAAGCATCAGCACAATCTCGTCAAATCCGAGAGCTTCTGAGCTGGCGAGGCCGTGCGCATTGCCCCACGTTTCGATCGCCGGGAAACGCGTGTCTTCGAGACGACACTCGCACGCCACGAGACCGTCGTTCGCGACCACATTCATAATCACTACTCCCCGATGTAGTTGTTGCCCCCGAACCCCCCGACCCCTTGATAGCGAGAACTGTCCACCGTGAATGCGGGAGGACCAAGCCGTCCTGGTGCACGACCCCTCGAGGAATCTCGGATTCTCTCGCATTCATGGCTGGACGCAGGCGAGCCTTATGGACTTACCTACACCTTGGCAGGTATATCCGTCCAGTAACTTATCGCGGCTCAACCTCCTTTGTCGCGCAGTAGAGGTCTCTTACGTCCTTCATGTAAATGTTTTGCTGGGTACAGTTCGACCAGCGTGACGACTGGCGCGATTAGTCGATCCCGCCGTGTCGCCGGGTTCCTCTTCACAGTGATACGCGCCAAGCTCAACCACTGTTCTCTAGATTAGTGAATGTCTTACATTTCTATTTATAGTTATATGTTAGTCTGCACAAACTAATGGAACTTTTACAGACTGAGATAGAGAGGCCGAGTTCCCATCGCGAATCTAACTGCCGGCGTTGCATGCAGCAGTAGCGTATTACAAGTGCCTTGAGTCGTCGTCGTAAATCTATAGTTGGATCGTGTATGTTTATCGATGGTTTCTTTCCACTCGTTCTCGTTTCCACCGTGATGTTGTCGACCCACCACGAACTTTCCACGACCGATCGTTAGAGTGACAGAATTCAATCTGCTTGTCAAATCAGGCCTAAGTTCGAACTTTTTAAAGCTATTCCAAACGGATTTCGTGCGATTAATCTTAAACGTACAAGTTACTTAATCATATTTCATGTCTCCAATCACAATCATTCGATATCACGTTCTCGAATCACTCGTTTGGAATCGGACGTACAAATGTATCAATAAGATATTCGTTTTCGGCGTTTTCGCAGTATTTGAGCAGCACGTTGCGCACTCTTTATACATATTTACTCTAATCTTCTACGACCTAATGCATATTGGACTTGAGCAGTCGCACAATTTCTCAAGTAACTGTCGCTCAAAATCAGCATATCAATTCAATCACGACGTGTAGTAGGTGGAGTGGCCCCATTGGCGATTAAAATGACCGAGCTTTGCAGTGTGTGTAAAGTGTTAATAAATAGGGTATCCTAGATGTTGTTTTGTTTTTTGTTTGTCCATCTAAACCGACCCCCCACTTCCCCACCTTCCCAATGTGTGTTTCTTTAACCAACCATACCCCGTGCATACTCGTATGATTTACATTCTCTCTGTGTTGTGTTCGGCGAGTCACGCTCATTCTCATACACATTTTCTTTACTCGTTTCATACGCCTGCACCCAAGAAGTCGCCTCGCGCCAATAACAACTGTTTCGAGGAAGAACTGCACGATGTGAATGGTCCGATTAGCTGAGCCGAGAATGCTAGCGAGAACGTGACGTAGATAGGCCAGTTTTATTGAGAGAACGAGATCGAATGTAGTGCGCGAAGGCAGGTAGTGTTAGTGCGAGGAGTCCTTAGGATCTGAGCATAGAGGCCTCACGAGACCGGAGAAGAGCACACCATGCAAGATTCGTAGAGCTAGCCAAGTAGGAACTAGCCCTTATCTACAATGACCGACTTTTTGCAGATCGTTTCTCGAGGGCGCCGCTTCTAGCGCGAAACGATCTCCGGAAGCGCTGCACATTTCAGCGAAATCTTGCGAAACTTCATTTTGAAGTTGCGGTAGTGCCGTCGCGGCGACACCACAGGCCAAGAAGAAATGCCATTCTCTGCGGTAGGCAGCTCCGCGCGCGGGCATTGACCATTTGTCAAAGCCGTCCGATCGCATTGTACGGAAGGCGAGGAAGCCCGCCGATTTTGTTGTTGTTCCCTGCGGTAAAGAATCCTGCGCTGTTGCGCTGACACCATTCAGAGCGCGAGGAGAATAAATCTGTGTCGCGCGAGTGAGCCCGCCGGGCACTGAGACAGACAGGCACAGACCGACAGGCCAGGTTCGAAAGAGAGAAAGTGGGACGTGCGAGGGAGCCGGACGTAAGAAAGACAATTCGATGTCGTGCGCAGCCTTTTGGCGCGAATGTCACACAGAACGCGAGCGCGCGCGAGCTAGATGGGATCGCATCGCCGGGATTTCGAGTAATTCGGGCGGGCCGAGTGAGCAAAAGGACAAAACGGAGATTGGGGGAAAATTGATTGGCTCGATAGTCCTCTCTGTCGCTGAATACCGGGACGGAATGGGCTTGTAAAGCCGCGGATCGACTTTGCAAGTAAGTACAGAACAAAACGATTGTAATAGTGAATGAAAGTTGCCTGGTAGAGTAGCTGAACAAGACAAACTCTTTCTATTACACACTTTCTATTACTCACATCCTGCCCAGACTAGGATACCATCTAGTTTTATGATCAATGGGTCACGTGACACTGATGGCTAATTGTTTTTCTCCCAGCGACTGTACTCTCGGCCGCAGGCCGCTCGTCACGAGATGGTCGTTTTTCCCCTTTCGCCCTTTTGTTCACTTTGCCGCTGGCAAAAGCGTGGCCGATTGTCTCCGCGGATAGGCGCACCGCAGCCCGAAGGACCCACCGGCTTTCCATTTCCGCGCTACAAATGATAGATCGCGCTCAATTGTTTCGGCGCTCGCGCGATAGGGGAGGAAAGTGAAAATCTATCGCCGTTCTCTCGGACGGCTGGCCGGGCAGTGTGCGAAAGTGTGCTAAGAAAATGCAAGTGCGCCGACGGGCAAGTTGTTAAAGTCACGTTAGACGAAAGGCGGGAGGCGAAGGAAAAAGCTCGGAAGGGAGGAAAGAGAGGGAGAGGGGAAAGAGAAAGTGTAACGTGAAAGAGGCAAGTAAATCTACGAATCCACCAATCTTTCTTTCCGTTACTCTTCCTTTCTGATATAAGTGCGTAACTGTATTTACCGCTTGTTTCATCGCTTTCTTGCCGTCCGGCTCTGCGGACGAATCTTCCCTTAACAAACTCAACGGACAGCAATAGCGCTCGATTGTCAACCTGTTTCGCCTTTTTGTAGACTCTCCGACTACCATACCGCTACTCTCTACTACTCACTGGCACCTTTCTTCACTATTATCAAGAGGCTCTCGTGTCCGTGGGGATCGATACGATACAGAGTTTACTACCACGTACTACTTAACACTGGGGGTGTACACGTTTATACTGCCTGAACGCACTCTTCTCGAGGTCTACCTAGCCTCTACCTAGAGCCCCGAATACTCGAAACGGGCAAACACGGATGGTGTATAAGCCGTTTGCCCCGATGCTCCACCCGCTGGGATGATGATGATGATGATGATACTCCCGCCGCAAGTTACGTAACACACTCAATCGATTCTCTCCTTCAGGCTTCATTTTTCTTCTCCGCTTAGAATCGTGAAGCTCTTGTACTGCCATATATATATATATATATTATATATACATACGTACTTAATATTATAGTATGTTCAACAGAGACCCACACGAATTAACGACTGTATTGTAACAACATAGGGGCGAGTCTCGAAGGCACGCGGAATCACGACTTCTTATGTATTTGTTGTTCTTCTTGATGTGTTACAACTCTGTGTCATCATTGACTCGTCACTGTGCATCGCGACATTATCAGTGATTACTCCTGGCATTCATGATCGTTGCTACTGTTTACAGTGTTCTAATGTTAGTAATATAATTGGGTAGAACACCGACTCACTTAGGTCCACGGTGAAGGGAATCGTTTGAGGCTCAAAGTAACAATACTTTTTACACGCGTCTCTTAGGGATGATTGGAATTGCGTTTTAATGTTTCAAAGAGCTATAGAAATTTCAAGAATTTATATACTTTGATTGGAAGGATTGTTTCTTCCTTGAGTAATTGCTCAAAGTTGTCTGTTTGGGCGCATGAGTAATGCAGATTTGTTAAAAGGGGATTTCCCGGTGTAACGCGGTAATATCGCCATCCTGTAACAGGCAGGTGTTCTACCCACTAGCATTACCGTCAGTGCTGTTGCCGTTGATATTATTCTCGCTCTGTCATCCTTTCCATTCTTCTATTATGCACGGGTTCGTAGTCGTATGCCGTGTTGCATACGGTTACGTATCCGTGCTCACACCGCATACACTGTCTTTTGTCGGCTTCGTTGTGCAACGCAGGATATACCCGGCATACTGTGCCGCGTGCATTACACGTGAACTAGAATAGCTTCTCCACTAGGGATGACTCGTGGCGGACCTCTGTAGCGTGTCTTTCACGAGAGTAGTGATTATACCGTAGAACGAGATAGGGCTGCTGCCACAATTGCGCTGAACGAGAAAAGTTTCAAGATGCACCGCCGAGGAATTCCACCCTCCTCATTAGAGCTTCACCTCATCAAGCCATCGCGTAGAATGCATAAACATAATTTTCTTAGCGAAAAGTGCAAGTTGAATTTTGCAACTGCTTCAACTGCCGGATGTCACTCGGCTCCTTGGAGCCGGGAGCTGATGTACATTTCTCATTAAGAAAATCCAACTTCTAATTCGGCCGAAAGGGGAAGGAGGGCGCAATGAAAGGTGGCAGGCCGGCAAAATGAGGAAACTCGAAACTTTTCGTTGTTCATCTTGAGACTCGAGGCAGAACAATCCTTCGCAGCGCATTTCCCCGAGTTGCCCGTGTTTTCCCGGGAGTTGAAGAGCAACAACGTGTATTGTTGCTCCCGCCGCTCGCTGGTTGAGCTATATGCGCGCAGCACACGCTCTTTGTTATTCTCGGGTATTCTTTGCAACGTGCGGGGAAGCACGTGCGAAGTTCTGCCTCTGTCGCTCGACACCAGTCATCAGTCGTTGACACAGAAATACACGCACGTCTGTTACGCGAATCGCTCGGCGGCAGGGGAATAAGATAATAATAGCAATGTATCATCGATAGCTTAGGATACTCTGTCATTCCATATTTAACCCTTTGCACCGTACAGCCTTTTAATAGAGCGAAACAGGAATTACGCTATATCTCCAGTATAATTGAAGCCTATTGTTACTGGAATGGCTGCGAGTTATAACATACACGTGAATTTGAACGCCCTTTATTCGATCTCTCCATCCGACTCCAGTTTGCATAGCATATAGTGTTTCGTTAAGTCTATTAAATCTTAAGTCCGCCAGTTCTCTTCTAAGCGGACTAACTTCGTTACTCTAGATATTAGATTCGCGTCCGGCTGCGCTCGTTAGCGCAACCGGCGTTCAAATTGTAAAAACCCTCGTCCCTTGAATATACAAACGAATTCTATAACTTCACGTATACGAGTGGGGTGAAACGAGAGCTTGAAATTCAACGGGAACGAGATGAATAATTGACTAGGTAACAAGGAGAGGATGGAGACTCGCAGGACGCACCGATCGCCACCGAGATCGATCAGAGAGTATGGTGCAAAGGGTTAATTGCGTGTCGGCGAAAGTTAAGTAAGTGTAGACTGTGACTTACCAAGAGTGAATTAAAGGAGTATTTTCCAATTTGCCGGAGTGATATTTATTATCTTGTTTCCCTGTTTCTCTCGGCGAAGCATTCGAGTGACGGCTAGGCAGGCACCCTTTGTTCTCGTCGGACGCGCTAGATCGCTTGCTAGGATAGTCGGAATGCCGCGTGGAATGCTGCGAGAGAGAGAGCGACTGCAAAAGCGCTGCAATCTAATTCGATAGAAACGTTACTATTGTTGTCTGCGCACTTGACCTGCCCGAGTGACTAACCGGCGAATTTTCTCTCTTTTTCAGGCCGACTCCTAAACGATCCGAATGCCGCTGGCGTTGGATCTACCTGCCCGTAAACGGCGCTAACGACCAAAGAGCGAAGAATGCAAAGAGAACGCGAGAGACGACGAATCGAGCTGAATCGACGGCGGCGTGTTCTGCTCATCTATATCCAATTTTACTAATACCCATGATATTCGTATCCTAATGTAATCGCTGAACTTTCTGTTGTTATACACGCGTGCTATTGCACGTCGAATACCACTGTTGTTACTTGATGCGATCCCATCTCCCTTCGACGCTTTCGTTGCGCTTGATAATGCTGGGACCTGGCACTACCGACACATATCAGTGACGTGCAGCTACGGCCTTCAGTGCTTCAGTAAACAAGAGTCTGGAAATACTGTCATTCGTTGTAACTAATCGCAGCGTTGCCTCGTTTAATTGGCGTTTAAGCACAGATGCGTCACCAATGTGTGGAAAAGGGCCGGAAGGTCCTTGCGAGGATTGTACTTGGCATCTGGAGAGTCTAAAGAGTCAAGTAGTAAGAGCGTTGGATTGTGGCTTGCTTCTAGCATAGTATCCTATCGATTACGTTTTATCGAAATGCCTCGAAAGTAAGTACAAGATTTGAGTTTTTTATTTGAATTGTTTGTGTTCTTACGAGTCAACTTGTCCACGCGCGTGTATCATACTGCTTCGTTTCTGCCTACCTCATGCACTTACACGCGAGTCGTTTCCATTTTCTATTGTCTCCCGCTTGTGCAAGTTTATCGAACGTTTTTTCTTCCGGTTTCTGCTGTAAGATAACTCTAAAGCCGATGGCAACAAAGGTGTTTTCATTTAAAGACAATTAAATAAGCAAAAGAAATATGAGGATAGAGATATAAATGAGACACGAGCATTGTACTGGATAGCTGTGCCATCGAACAGGTAAGATACCGAGATTATTGATTAATTGCAATGTACAACTGCCAGGTGCTTTCCAACCATGGGAACACAATATCTCCACCAGTAAATTTACGTTGCGGTACTTAAACGACTGTAAATCTACGCTGTTTAGGAGAGCGAATTGATATCTGGCTTGGTACTCCTTAATATTAGTTTGGAAATAAACTACGACCTATTTCACTTAACGTTTGTACAATAAGCACAGGTTGTCCACTGAAGCACGCGTGCTAGTTGGTACCTTGAGTAATCTTTACATATAAATTTTCATACCTGAATCTCTACTCCCTTAGAAATATCATTCTTGGATGTTAGACATAATTAAACCCGCACTTTTATATTTGTACACATGGCGCGTCGCCATTGACACAACACCCGTATAAAACATTTATACCCAATACCGAGAGCGAAACTCTGGCCCACCAGAGACTGGAGTATGCGCGTCGGGATTAACCCATTAGTTCTCCTAAAACTTATCCGCTTTGCGAAACCTTAGTTTGCTGGCCAGGCTGCCGGATCGACTGGACGAAAAACACAATTAACCCGAAAGCGCACGGTCTATAAATTGGATTAAGCGCGATAAGTCTTCCGCGGTTGCTAATCGACTTCGAATCCCATTTGTAGCCCGTCGATTTGCTCATTTATTGTCTGGGCGAGCAAATCGTAGGAACAGCATTTCTTACCAAGTACTGAGTAGGATTATCATTACGATTGCCATTATGCTCCTCATTACGGTTGTGTGGTGGTGGTGTACAGAAGGGAGGGCTGGGGAAGCGACAATGATGTTCACACTATATGTAAATATTGATTGTGCTCTTCACAGACTGTCTTAGATTCTTACAATTCTTCCTGCAGAGTCGTCCTCTTGTGCAATAATGTAGAAACTACGCTATCTGTTGTTCGCTTCGAAATCCCTGGGCTCTAGTGGCCAAGAAACAGAGGCCCCTGCTGTTTGTTGATCATTAGAACGTGTACAGTACGAGTGTCCGAAAACTGCCGCTTCGCCCGCGAGGTCTAGACACTCGTCGTGAAAAGTGGAGTGTGGTACGAGGCTAATGCAATGCATTTCTTTTTCTCCCAATCGCACACGGACAAAGCAGAGGGTCCCTACGATCTGCCCAGTCAGGCGCAGCAAGAGCTTCCCCAATGAGAGTGATGGCACTGATCGGGCTGCTGGATTGGAGGATTTCCTCTCCTCGAGATCAGGTATTTCTTTCTTCCTTCTACAAATACTTCTCATTAATCGTACTTTTTTTATCTCGTATCGTAACTTTCGTTGGTTGGTCATTGCTGATTTTAGTTGAATAGCTTTAAAAATCCGGAACCTTTTGATTTGTTTAAAATTCGGCCTTGTAATTGTTATACGTATTTAGATTAATATTACAGAAGTAAGTGGCAGCACGTGCAGCAGAAATTCCGTCGAAATTCGTCTGCATTTATTCATTCTCGACTGATTCGTTAATATCTCTAGTGGGGAAGATATCGAATCTGTATTGGATTCTGGAGTGGCGCGTAACAAGATTGAAGTGGCACTCGACGGCCCGATGAAAAAGGAGTACTATTTAGTTTGGACTCTAACGAAATGCATTTACGGCTCCAAGCGAAGTGCACCTCGAATTCATTTCGCCCTCCGGTGTAGTCCGGGCGGCCTCGCGAATACCGAGCAAATATATCGCCGTAGAATTTTGCAGATTCTCCTTAAAACAAGTATATTCTACCGTGATTCAATCAGAACTGTAAGGATCCACGTAATACAGCGGTAATTTATTTAATCACAAATCTTTCCAGGAGCAACAGACGCATCGACAGACAAACCCGAGGTCGATGATGATGAGAAAGACGAGCACTGGACGGACGCGTCGCCAATCACTCCGGTCTGCAGTCCAGCGAGACGTCCAGCTCCAGGAAGTAAGAAAGCGAAGTCGAGGACCACCGTCGAGGCCGAGATCCACGGGTTCTACTACGCCAAGACGCAAGGCATACCCATAGAGACGGAGACCATCGACTGCGACGGCATAACGATAGTAACTACCACTAGGAAATTAATTAGGCACAGACAGGACTCGGCACCGGGTCTCGAGAAAGTGGCGCCGAAGGTGAAGATAAAGCGAGCGTCCACCGTGGAACCGAGCCAAGCGCCGAAGGAAAAAGTGCCTGAAGCGAAGCCCGAACTTCAATCGACGGGTTCGTCTTTACGAAAGTTGGCCGATCAAGAGGAAAGGCGGAAGACTCTACAGCGTCACAGTAGTTTGGACTCCGAGGGCAAGAGCACCGGCTCCAAGGAGACGCCGGACAAATCGGACACCTCCTCGGAGAAAGGTGCCAAGAGGAAGGTCCTTAAGGAGAAGGAGCCAAGTAAAAGGAAGCCGCGCAAGGTCGTCGAGCAGCCAGTCACACTGGAGCAGGAGGAGGACGAGGAGGAGGAGATATTCGTCGACGCGCCGCCCAGGAGACTGGACATCCCCGAGGATGTCGACCGCAAGAGGAAAGAATACGACGAACACAGCAGGAGATCGAGGGAAGAGAGGAAGAGTCTGAAGCAACAAGAGTGCATCGAAAGAGTCACCGAATTCCTAGCGAAGCATAGTTTGTTACCTTACGGTGACATGTCACCGAGCAGCGAATCCAAACCCCACGCGCTCCCAGTTTCCGAAGAGAAAAGAGAGGCGGCGAGACGTCCATCGACCTTAGGGGAATTGCAAGAATCACCTGTATCCGTAACAACCGTCAAAGAATCGTCCATCACGCCCACGGGAAGAAGAGGGAGTTTGAAGAGATCGGAAGAGGATAAGTCATCGGAATCAACGAGAGTACCTTCCACACCTGGTTCGGAGCTCGATGTCATCATACGACCGACCGAGGCGATGTTCAAGTCGAAGTACTTGGAAAAGTCGCCGGAGAAGGAACTCGAGGAAGTGAAACCCTGTAGAAAACCGAACACACCGGAGGCCGGAACTCCAGAAGCTCCGAAGCGACCGAGTTCTCTTCGGAAGAGGAGGGACACCTTCTCGAGGGAGTCCTCGAGGGAGTCCCTTCTGGACGAGACGAAGAAGGAAGTCAGGATACAGGAGAACGTGGAGGAGATCTTCTTCGAGGATGCAAGCGAACATTTGTCTACGATGCTACCGGAAGTCCAGCTGGTCACAGCGAGGATCATCACCGCGGAGGAGGCAGTGGCCAATCGTGTTGAAGAGCCGCCTTCGAGGGTGGAGATCCAATCGCCCCCGGAAATAGTTATGGTCCCGGGTGTTCTGAGGACGAGATCCGTGAGGATACCGTCTGCAGAGAGGATCGACGTGTCGCACCTGCAATTGCCTGCTCTGGCGAAGTCCACTTCGGAAAACGCCCTTGTTGAGCCCGAGATACAGCTCGAAGAGGAGAACAGAATCTCCGAGCGGAACCTGAAGCCGGAAATCCTGCTGGATTTGTCGAAAGTCAGCGACGCCGGGGAGGACGTTAGTGAGCCTGAAAGTGCGAAGGAGTTCAAGGAGAAGAAGCCTCTGACTAGGACTGGCAGTGAGGGGTCGAAAAGTGCGAGGAGCCGAATTCGAGATCACCGTGGTTTTAAGCTCAGCAGTCTTGCGCAGCCCGATGAGCCCGAACTCACCATCCTCCTGGAGAACGTGAGCCTTGAGAGAAAGGGCAGCCGGGATATGAGCAGATCTGTTACGTGCGACAATATTGCCGACCTTGACCTTAAGAAGTGAGTAAATCCTCTTTGCATATGTGTATCTGGCACGTAATGCGAGCACGCGCGTGACATAATAGGAACGTATCTCATTAAGCGCGCGGTTTAACGTAATCTCTTTCAGTGCAAAAGCTTCCCTCGCAAATACACAATCTGTGTTACACGTGAAACTCAAATGTCAGAAAATCAAAACACTTCCCAATTGAAAGAGTACCCAGCTCTTTCAAACCAGAAAACACTTCATCAAGTAAAACGTGCTTGACCCTATAAAATATTCATTCCTTCTAAAACGTCTCATTAGTCCTAATTACGCGAATCCCACCTGAACCATGAAATGGAGTGGAGCATAAAACGTCCAGAGCATATCCAGTTTGACCTATCAATCTCCATTAAACCTAACTAGTCGTCAAGTTGGAAGTGTAATTACCTCCAACTTCTACCTGGAATCTTCTACCAGCAATGGGGTTGGTGGATAGTCTGCAATGTAAATATCGAGTCCCCGGGGCAGCAGCGATATCTAGTATGTCTATTGGTCTTCTGGCAAGCTTGCGTGTGGGTAGTTGCGGGGCGGAGCTCAACATGCCAGGAGGCTCACATGCGAGAGCGAGGAAGTCATTGAATCTACATTGACCCTACTTGAAAGGTGCGTCTTCAGCGAATCGCGCTCCCGCCGAGCACGGGGCTTCGAATGTCGATTAATAAACTGTGTGCCATTTAGCCTGTCTGCTTGGTCGGTTCTACAGATTGGGGTTGGATTACCCGCGCGCGACTGTAGAAACCCCGAGAAATGTCACACAATTCGTTGGAAATCTGGGTCACCTGGAATGTCACGCGCCGTCCACCCCGACCCGAAAATTCCCCGTGCGTTCGTCTCGAAAGGTGGCCGGCTTACTCGCCGGCTAATGCTAATCGAAGGCCATTAATCGGGCCATTGACATATCTCAAAGGCGAGGGTTCGAACCTTCCGCCTAATAATAAACAAGCGAATATAAATTATTAATTAATTTTTTAACAATTTATTAATATCCCGAACGATTATTAACACTAACTCGCACGGGATTTTCACAGTTTATCAGTTAGTCGTATATTATAGGGAGATTCTTATTCAATGAAATTAATGTTCACAGTAAAAAACAATTAGAACAAGTTCGCCTCTCTATGTAGTAAACGAGGCTTTCACTAAGTGATCTAATTCTGCTTTAACGCACAGACATTGCAAGTATTTTCTGACCGACTTTTCCCACTGTTAATTCAGCAGACCCTTAGAGTAGCGAGTGACATTGTGCTCTAGGCAATTTTAAGGAGAATTTGTACACACATGGTATACAGCACGTTCACATAACCAGTTGGTGCTCCAGTTTTTCTTTACATAAGCACCCCCGAGCTTTCCCAGGGCTTCCCGAGCTTTATTTTTTCCGCATCTGCTATAGAGACGCCACGACGGCCGCGAGCGCCCATCGTCGCATCCGGGCGGCGTTGCATTCCGAATTCGAACTAGCGAGATTCTCTTATGACCAGAGCCGAGTGCTATTTGGCATCCGTGGGGCTTCGAGAACTATGTGAAGTTCAATATGCTCCGACGACCCACTTGCGATGACTCGCTGAGGATCCAGGGCCCGAAACAAGATAATCATTCGCCTGGAGAACTTGCGCGCCTCCCTCGCTGTCGGAAAATCAAAGTGCCGGGCTCGATAAAGTTTTATGCAAAGCTACTCGGAAAGGTGCAGCGAACTCCGGTATATAAATTTTTGAGCACGTACTAGAAGCTCGCGTTGATGTTTGCGCCCGCGGCGCTGTATGCGTAAGGTGAACACGAGAGCAAACTGCATCTACGTAATGCGCTGTGTATTTATTCATATACATCCTACATATTTAACGACTCACCTCGGTAGGCGGACGCGCGAGCCTGTGAGTTATTTGGGTTCGCGCAGATTTCGCGTGCAGTTGGGCCTCCGACTCAACATCAACACGGCTCTTTTTTTATTGTGTCAGTATCTCACGATGAAGGGATTTACGTACGAGATGTACGGGAAAGCGGAACTCTACTCTGACTGTAATCACTATTCCCAAGTAATTATTATTTAATTACTTATAATAACGAGAATTTATGTTTGCTATAAATAATTAATTTCGCCCATAAATAGTCGGACGCAATCGATTACAATAAATCGAAATAAATCAGGGCATCGTACGATTTCGTTACTAGATTCACCAAGCTCTTTGCTTATCGCAGTCTTTACATTTCATCTCTTTCCCTTCCCGCGTGAAAAACCAGGAGGCAAAGGCGACGGGGAAAGAAAAGCAAAGAAAGATGATCGGTGTGTGGCTAAGGCCAACCCGCGCGCGGCGTCTTAGGAAGCGGTGGTCGGCGGCGACGCGCGCGGTGGCGAGCGCGCTCGCTACCTATCTATCTAGTACGAGGAACACACACGAGCCGTGGAGCGCATTCGTTGTTTATTAGATCAGAGTAAGCCAGTTTGCAGTGACGCACGGCCGCCCAGAGCCGACACGACAGTGAACACCTTGGCTTCGTACGGCGAGCGAGAGAGCCGCGCGCCGTTCGCTCGACACGTCCGCCCGGCGAGGCTCGGACCGGCCAGACAATTGAAATCTTACCGCTCGCAACTTGCGACTTGCCAACTTGGCGAGCGCCGAGTTTCACGTTCCGATCGGTTCCGGCGAACAAAGTTCGCGGCAAAGTGACGCGCGATGGTATCGGAGCTTTAGAAGACGCCGAACTCCTCGGACCCGGCGAGATTCCATTCGGATATCGGCGAACTGGCTAGTCGGATAACGGAACCTCGACTGGAAAACAGTAAGGAACACCATCCCTCATCCTATTAATCCTGGCGTCCTGTGAACCGGAGACGAGTGGGGGCCGTGGAATTAACGAGAGACTCCGCGGACTCACTGTGTCGAGTGTGTTTGCACTGTGCACGCGCGTGAATTACACGACCGGCGGAACTTTGTAACGCCATCATTTTGCCGCCGACAGTGGGTACAGGGCTTTCCACTTAACATTCGTGCAGTCGAATTGTTTTTCACGTATGGGTCAACGAAACTCGGAATAAACTAGACGCAGTTGCGATGTCAGAGTTCTATACAGTAATATGAACAATGGAGGGAAAACAGCGGATTAAAGAATTCGTTGGTACGATTAATGATCGTAAAATTTGTCCGGGATAAGGAAACTAATTATGCAGCGCGAAGGTTAAGTAGAAGTTATCAATATGTGATGCGTGCACTTCGATCACAGTCAGACTTATTTCCAGGAATACCAAGCTAATGAACATTTTTACCAGAGTATAATAAAACCTAAGCATCTGGTGATTCCTAAGTCAAGGTGTTAACGAGCGCCCCAATTTAATACTTAGCATCTGCGTCAAAAGAGCAAAACTATTGTCCAGAGTAACATATTCCGGCTCTCTTCCTGGTGGCGCAAACGGCGGCGGGGGGAATTAAGTGACTTAATCGGATTTACTATGTTACCTATGTCTTCCGCGAGGTCGCCGGGATTAATCGACGCCACGTGACACCGCGCAACAAAAGCGCCGGCAACGTTTTAATTCCGCGCCGGCATAAATTCTCATCCCGACGAAATGTTGATTTAGAAGACAGGCTTTTCCTCCGGCACAGAGTAAGCAGGGACACGCGCTGTTGAACCTAGCAGCGACACTACATGCGTCGTGCCAGCACTCCGTAATCCGTTTTGTTTTCTATTTCAACATCGCGTCCACTGCATTTCTTCGCACTCAAATTCACCCCAGGGAGAATGAATTCTTCCGAACGCGACGCGCGGTGCATTAATACTCGTCGTCGCCGATCGTATATTCTCATTTGCTGGAAAAATAGTCAGATTTATGACTGCGAAATCTATTTATACATCTCAATTCTCCGTGGTAATAATTTCAATATACATTTATTTAAATATTAAACAGAAAAATAGAAAGAAAGTTGCATGGAAGAATCATGATTAAAAGAGTCCGCTAAATGCAAATGATCCCTTGAAAATGCTCGCTAGGGGCAGAGTGACTCTGGGGTCGAGCTCGGGACAAAGTTGCATTAACTCTTTATTGTATTAGCACCTCATCCCGGTGACAGCGTATAGAAAAAAATGCACCGGGCGAACCGTGCTGAACATATTAACGATAATAAGTGGAGGCTTCTCTCTCCTGCTCTGTGTCACGGGAGCGGCGATCGCGCGATCATGCCAAGGCACACACCGGGCCACGCAATTATGGCAGGTAATAAGCCTTTACACCGAGTACCCTTGTAATCCAGTTACCGTAAGCTATTTTAAAGTCGGTCCCTTGCACTTGCTGCAATTGCGATGATACACAGAACGCGCCCGCCCGTCCTGATCCGGAATCGCGATTAGGTGGGGGGGGTCCCCTCGCAATTCGCGGCACTTCGTGCCCAATGAAACCGGTCTTTCGTGCCACGCGAGCGTTAAGCCCTACCAATGCGTCGTAATTAGAGCGAGAGCTCGGGAGACCTTTTATCGTCGCTTCAAACGGCAAGAGGTAACACACATCCCATTGTGCGGCCGCGAGTCGCCGTGCTAGGTGACTTAGCCATTTATTCCGAGCTAGAAGATAAGTCGCTGTAATTAGGAAAATCGTTCGGGCCGGAGGTAGGACCTCAACGCGTCAATGCGGAAGACCTTAGTGTTCGCTGGCTCAGCGGTTTCTTTTTCACTGAGCTGCCGCCGTTAGATTGAACTGGCGGGAAGCCCGCAGAAATACCGGCACGCAAGAGAGACTTCTCTCCTTCGCCCCTTCGCCACCTGTAACCGTTTTTTCTTTCTTATATTACACACTCACGATCGCACTTCTTTGCCCGAAAGCGTTGAGGAGCCGATCGAATCAGCGCCGAAGGAGCCCAGTGCCGTACTAGACAAGAGGAAGTCCGCTGACGACGCGTCACCAGCCGAAAGGGGAGAAGAGCGCCGCCCGGAAGTTCGTGAGGTCTGCCGAGAAGGAGACGAAGAAGCTGAAGGACGAAGTGAATACGAGGAGTGCGAGGATTCCGAAGGAAGAAAGGACGGGAGAGAGTATGAGAGTATCCTCCGGCAGCAGAGAAGGCCGCTGCTGGAGGAGAAGAGTTCACCGAGACACGAGGAAGACAGCCTAATCTGCAAGGAACACTCCCTCGAATATCAGAGCCAAACCCTCGAGAGTCAGGCCGATCCTCTCTTGGCCGGAGTGCTCTCGAGTCCCTTGGAGAACCTTGGCAGATCAGTCCCCGAGAGCTGGTCCAGCCAGCAGTTCTTCGAGCAGGAGCGCGAGATTGTCCAGAGCTTCAAGGAGACACAGTACTCGCCGAAGGAGAAGTGCGACGTCCACACCCAGACGGAACAGGAGACCAAAAGCACACAGTGCAGTCCCGAGCAGTGTGCAAGTCCGTCCGAGGTCTACGAGATCAGCCCGTTCCACATCGCACAGAAGTACTACCAAAGCCCGAAGCGGGAGGTCGAGACACAGACTCAAGGCGATAGTAAAAGTGTCCAGTGCTCCTTGGACGACCTAGGCGAGCTAACCTTCCCGAGGGCAGCCGACCTCGGCGACTTCTCCTTCGAAAGCCCGTCCAAGTCGGAGAAGGTCCAGGAGTCGAAGAGCGTCCAGTGCATACCGGACGATATCTCGACCAGTCCGACAAAGTCCCTCAGCAGCCTACCCCGCACACCCTTGCAGGACAAGTTCTACACGAGTCCGAGGCGCGAGGTCGAGGTCCAGACCTATCAGGAATCGAAGGCGGTCCAGTGCAGCGATGACGAGCTGTTAGAGGCCGACCTCACTGCTGTCGGCTATCAAGTGCGTTTCCAGAGCGGCCCGGCGAGCTCCATTTCCCAAAAGTCCGAGAGCTCGCCGTCGTCGAGCTGCAGCTCGCCCCACAAATTCCCTACGGTCGTCTTCATCGAGGACAGAGCCGACATGACGGTCACGCAACGAGACCCCGACGGGAACGTCAGCTGGGCGAACCACTGGGGCCCCGAGAGGCAGGTCGATATCTTCAGGGAGCCCAAGACCAGTTTGGGTCTGAGTATCGTCGGTGGCAAGGTATGCTCTTTTGATTCAAACATGTATTTATCGAAAACTTATCAATTCAATATTACAGAAAAATAGAACATTGTAAAATCGTGGGAGAATCTATCTAGAAGTTCGTGCTTATTTTTGGTCTTAATATATATATGTAAAAGGCACCCTACGTGATTAAACATTTTCATAATATATGTATAATATATAATTGGGTATATTGATTCGAAACTCGCGTAGGCGTTTTTAGTTCATCGGTCAATATCCCAAGTTTAGTCTTCAATACATCCGAGATTGTTATCTTGAGCCTGGTCTCAAGTAGCCGCTATTTACGATACTTCTATTTAAAGGTCGATAGTACATATACCAAGATAAATCTCGAGTATTCGCTCGGCGAAATGTATTCCGCATGGCATCGGAGCAATATGTCTTCGTTAGAGATGCTCGTATAAGTGCGGAAGAGCTCTTAGAATTATACGCATTGTATTGGCCTACATTAAATTTAAATTATGAAAGCATACTCATCTCGAACTACTGTGGGTGCTGGTTCTTCTCTATATCGAGCCCACCAGACTAGTAAAGGTGACCGAGTTTTTTGCTAATTGCTCATTTAATGCACGACAAGCCAACTCTCCCAGGAGGCATGAATTTAGAATAGACCCACCCACACAGTGACACCAAAATGTTCTCCTGGACTTCGACGTCTTTCGGAAAATACACTACCCAGTATATTTGGTACGCAACATAGTGCCGGTTCGATCGTTAGTTTTTCATGCCAGTGGATATACTCGCCAGGCAAAGGTTGCTTTGGCACCTGACACATTCACTAATAGAGCGCTGGTGGAACCGGAAGAAAGTTTACAAGTACAAAGAAAATTAGTTAGTATTCAATTCACGCTCGCGCGAAAGGAGACGTCGCATATGTTGTATGTTGAAATTAATGGGGACAGAGTAATCACCATTGCCGTGGATGTATGTGCGACACCTTGTATGTGTCGGGAGTACCGGTGACACACATGCATAAGACGTGCCGGTGCATTAATGTGGCGAGCGGCTTCGGAGCATTAGCCTAACGACGGGGAGGCGTAACACGATAGTTGTCTCTTTGATTTTGACGGTCTTGTGCTATCTCAAGCAAGAAGCCCCTGCCGCGGCTCATTTAATAAGCTCTGTAGGAATAATTATCACTAGAATGTGCAAAATTCCACCTAGCACGCGGTGCAAAGTACAGGCTATTTAATCTTTGATATATGTGCCGCCTTTGCATAGACGAGAGACATTAATATTTCTCTTAGAGGCCGCACGAGTGACTGAATATTCGCCGAGTTTCCCTGTCATTTATAAATGACCGAAGTTCTCAACTTTATAAGTCGGCCAATTATCACAATGGCGAATGTAGAGTATTGAAGTGCTGTTTCTATGAATTTAACTGAGCGTTACTTGGTATAGTTTGTCTGATATTTCAGCGAAAACGAAACATCTATGTTTCAGGTCGATCTGCATAATGGCAGTTCCAGTAAGTCGCAGAACATATCGGGGATATTCATAAAGAATGTCCTGCCGAACAGCCCGGCCGGAAGAACCGGCGATCTGAAGGTAACGATACTTAAAATTACAAACAAGTACCTCCTTTCTACACAACAGGCGTACAAACTAATAGAGAGACAAAGAAATTCCCAGAAATCAAACTTACATACATTGCTAATCACCAACTTGAAATCTCAAACTTAAGATTCTAGTCGATCGATTGCTTTTAAAGGTGAAGAGTCTCGATAAATCAATGCGAGGCAATATAGTTATCAGGGTGATAGGGAGGAATTGAGAGATGCTACTCAGTCGAAGAATGTAATGGCCGCGTTTCCACCCGCATTTGCTTCCAGGTGGGAGATCGAATAATTGAGGTCGATGGCGTGGACCTACGACAGAGCACCCACGAGCGGGCGGTCCAGGTCATCCAATCTGCCGGGAATCCTGTTCGCCTTGTGGTCCAGTCCTTGGTGCACCTGGTGAGACCTCCCGCCCTCCACCCACCAGGAATATCGATGTATCCCATTCATCCAATCTCGCATATCCTCTCACTTGCTCCTCCTTCTATAATGGAATCTTTCTCTTCGCCGTCTCATTTCCCCTGGCAATTTTTCTACCTATACTTAATTATAATCTTTCAACTTCGTTGCAACTATCTATGCATATTAGTGTATTATTCATGCCAGATGTCAGATTTTTTCATACCGTTCTATTCTTATTTTTCACTAACTTCCTAATATATCACGTTTACCATTACAATAACGAGTTTGTAAATACTTGTCCATGAGTGTCTTTATTCATTAAGCTTTGAACTTGGTTTTATTCACCTCAAATTTGTTTGATTGTTTTGCTGTTCGCTCATTGTCGAAAGTCATTCAAGTAAAAGTTTCCAAAATTACTCTACGCGCCAGGATTTTCTAACTCAACTTCCAATGTAAACGGGCAAAGAGGCAAATAATCAATCATAATAGCATTTCCAGTGAGAATGGCAGTGTCATAATCCACTTTTGCGTCAGCAGGTGCACAAAACGAACGGGAATTTACATGGTTAGGAAGTATGAGAACAAAGGTCTGCTTTTCGATGATTTGCATGCCTTCATAAGGATTACTTGTAACCCAAATCCCGCGCTAAGGACAGACGAGCGACACTGAATCCAACGCGCAACAGACTACTGCGAAATCTCTGTTGCCTTGATTCCATTTCGTTGAATATCGACCAACTCCAGCATAGCACACACATATTTTACATAGGCGAAACTAAAAGACATATTTTACTTTACTTATTATCCAATTTCGAAAATATAGCCACTCAGTTTTTTATTTTGATGTACGGAACTGCATTTCCTTTATTCATTGATTAATCGGGGAATATCTTTACCACATTATTCGGATGTGGTGCGCGATAATTCAATTCAATATTACTGCACTAATTGTTAGTTCCAGTCGCGTTGCTCTATGTCACGTGTTTACCATCTAATAATAGACAGCTGTGACCTTTGCGCTCGTTGTTTCTCGATCTCTCCATTTCTAGCGCGTGGAAAACACGTGCATTATGCAAAGCCCCTGGCACAAATAGTCCGTAATGCGCACTCCATGCATTTTGAGAGTCCGCTCTCCTTACGGAAGTCTATTCGTGACCTGCTTAACTGGGAATTGGAGGTTCCGATTGCGCGCTCGAGTGCGACAAAAAAGAAGTGGCCACCGGCACTCACTCCTCTCACCCGGCGTGTTTTAATGGCGCGCGCGCGCTCGAATTAGCCCCGTTTTTCGGGTACGCGTTTCGATTCTGAGTTTTTGCGAAATTCCTGCCGGATCGGCCTAACTTCCACTGGCACGTGAAAGCCCGCGAGGAGGAGGCCGAGTGGCATTAGCGCTCATCCAGGCGAATAAAAACGATATCGATTCTCTGCCGCTTCAATCATATTCCCACTCACACCACACTGTCAGCCTGCAATTCTCGCTCGGCCGACCAGCGTCCAACTCGATGTGGGAAAGCGACCGACAGTGCGACGTGACAGTCGATCATAGGCCGCTCGGTTTCAGACATTTTTGTTAAACAGGACTAAACGATGAAATGTTGAAACGACCGGGCGAAAGTTCCGAACACTTGCTCTCACGAAACGACGCGTGTACCTCGAACAAGCAGGATTTAGATTACCCTTCGATCGGCCGGCGATCCACCCTTTCTTCCATTTGCCCGCGCCCGACATTATAAAGTACAGCGCTGGAGTGGCGGTCGAAATTTTCCTATCCCGACGTTGACGATTGCCCGATGAAATTTCAACGAGCTCCGCGGTATTCGCTTTCGACGTCGAGTTTCCCGGAGACCCTTCGTCCCGTCCAATTCACATAACAAACATCCTACCGTCGAGTGTTAATCGTGAAATTTACGCTCGGAATTCCTCTCTCTCTATCCGCGCAGGTAGATAGGATTAGGCCAGAGCGAGGGCAGAGGAGATAGGAAAAAGAATAGCTAATCGGCCGATGGAAATGTTACAGCGAATAGTATTCGGTAAAGTTTTCTTTGCAAGCCTGCACGCGACCGGTAGAATGTAAAGTGCGGATAACGGGTCGACAGGGTAATGGAACAACAAGAGGCAGAAAAAACTCTAGTTTCCGGTAGCTGTGGGCTCGAGATCGAAAGAGTACTGGCTGGAATGGATCGATCCATTACTGGCGAATTGTCCTCGCGAGCGGGTGTGATGCACCTGCCTCGAATGAACCAATAAACCTCTCCCCCCGTCCATGTTCTCCCACGAATCAACTCTTTTTGAACTCAACGTTCTACCAATCGAATGCACGCATTTATCCGTCACCGTACCCATCCCTGTATCAACTGTCGAATGCGCTTAATCACCAATCTATCATTTCGCGAGATGTTAAAGTGGTGGTAGAATTAGCTTAGAGCTCGAAGCAACATCTTCACATTAGAAAGCATGTCGGAGTTTTTCTGTCGCTTCTGTCCCTGTCGTCTGAACGAGCTCTTAGAAGATGCGAGCTAAGTGCTCGCAGCGAGCGTTTTGCTCATAACAAGTGGCACCTGCGGCATGCAATTGCCCCGAGAGACCTCAAACGCGAGGGCAATTTTGCTCGCTCTGAGTACTTTACTTGCCTCGTGTACGAACCTTAGGTATGTAGATGGTATAATCCGTTCTAATAGCAGTCATTTACTCGATGAAAGTGGTGAATTGATCCAGTAGAGTGACAGTGGCGCACGTCAGTAGCACGCACTAACAGGGTGATATGTTTACCTGGGAATCAAAAAGCATTTATTACTCTCTATTATGCATATCCATTACTTGCATGAACTGAATGACAGCTGATAGTGCCATGTTTACGATTATAGTTCAAGCACACACTTGCTAATACAGTCATTGGTGCTTTCGAGGTAAACAGATCACCCTGTACATAGACAGGAGTGGACCTTACGTCTAATCACCATGAGCGGATATGATCGAGGCATGCGAGCGCGGTGTACGCATGGGCTTGGAGGATTCCAATAAACGGGTGGTGGACGTGATCGCTCGGTTTGCCATGGGAGGAAGGACAGAAAGATAGAGAGGGTCGTGGGAATCGATGGGATCGAGATAGAGGCGGATTTTGTGGATCACGCTTTCCTGTCATGCAATGTCTGCGTCAACGAAGACGACGATTGACCGACACTTAATGCGTGAATACATATATATATGTATTGTCGTGATGTCCCATCTACTCGGACGCACTCAAGATTCTAGGTCATCCTCGAATGTCACTCACTCCTTTCGCAGCAACTTTTCCGAATTCCTCTACTTCCTGCCGTAAACAGACCTGAAAAGCAGAAGTCCGGACTTTCTTCCGGCACACTCGCTCAACATTCTCTCTCTCTTTCTCTCCTGCTCGCAAAACCTGTTACCCAATACTTCTACGCGAATGGCTGTTTCAGCTTTTATCTCTTTTTCTAGTTTACAGTCGCTCTCTGCTCTTTGGCTCGGCTTCCGCGAGTTTGAAAATTTCCTGCCAAATCTCTCGGCCAATATCAAGTGACATGTGGTATTCTTGAAATGGACGAGACGTCGAGTTAACACCGCGACACCCAAGGCCCAAAACTTTATTAATCAAACAGACCAGAAAAATCAGAAATCCAGCTTCCACGTAGTGGGGGCCTCTTAAATTAATCACGAGATGGTTCTAATGATCCTTTGACCTTTTCATTAACGGCGTCCTCTCAGCGCTCTCGGTTATACATCTTCCCATCTAATCAGATCGGCCTCTCTTCCCAACGAGCCGGCGGTGCTCGACTACATCGGCGATCTATTTCATCAATCCGTGTTAGATTTCCCCTGGCAAATTCTCCGAGAAGTCGATCAGGAAGCGGGCGAAGAGAGGGTTGAAAGGTCGTGTGATGCTAGGAGAGGGTGCAGAGCTTGCCAAAGCAAAAAGAGCTCGAACCAGAGAGAGAGAGAGAAGGATAGCCTGATAGGAAGGGAGGTAGAGGAAGGAGTGAGGGAGGTGTCGACCAGTGGAGAGAGGTCTGTGTGTGTGCGGTGCCTATGGAATGGTGGTTCTCCGGAAAGTGTGATCGCGTTATTGCAACCGGGAGGGTGCCAGAACCATCATCGCTGCGTCCGTGGACCACCCCTACCATGATCGAGCGCGCCACCCCCTCTGATCAACAGCCTCCATTCTCTCTGTCCCTCCGACTCGGCGACCTGTCGAATATACCGCAGTCCCTATGCACGCGCAACTCTCCGTCCACCGGATGCTCCGGCTAGGACGCGTGTCTCTCGTAGTCTGCCACCAAGGATGCATCGGCTCTTCGCACGCAAATGCGTCACCTTCCACGTACGTCATCGCGTGCTCGGACCTTTCTTTCTTCGCTTTCCTTCTCATTCTCTCCTCGGTTTCATTCATTTCGTAGACACGCGGCCCCACTCGATATGCAAGTGTCTTCGTGGAAAGATCCGTCGAGGCTCCCCACCCTCGTGGCAAAGTGATTGTCTCCCGATAGAAAGAACGCGGTAGCCTGTGATGAGTTGGATTTGGCTCGGCCAGGAGTTGCGAATGTAGTAGAAATGACTGGAATTAAAATCGGAGCTGGTCGATGCGCACTTCGCACCGAAAGTTGTTGGCTCGTTCTCGCGTGGGCTGGAAGGTTAATGCTTGGCCGGACGAGCGGGTAGATACGCACTCGCTTGGAAAAAGGTGTTATTGCAGGAATGCTCGTGCAGTGTTAACGTGGAGACGTGATTCCCGGAGCTACCAATTAAAGCTGAGTAATTGCGAGCGAGCGCTACTCGGTTTTCGGGGAATGGTTTCTTAAGTATCGGGGTTTGGTTTGCTGGTATGCCAATCGAGTTTGGAGTCGTTCGACTTACTGGTACCGTCTCGGCGAAATGTTAATGCGACGTTACGCGATCGCTGTATGGTAGAGGATTGCATGTCGGACTTGGCCAAGTTTTAGTAATTGAATCGCACGGTCATTAACACCTACTTCTTCGGACACCGCTGGTCTCTGTGAAGTATCGACGGCTCGGCTACCGGCCGATCCAATATTCGAGGGAATCGAATTCGGATAATGGGCGCTCTATCGCGTCCCATTATCAAAGTCCCGCCCGCTATCGCGTAAGGACGAGAATGGTATTTAAACCTGAGTGCATGAGTCACTGTAGATCTATTTCTGCCGCGGGCGTAGTAAGCACTAGCTCGACTCCCAGCCGACGATCATCTTATACCTCGCTCGATGACAATTCCCCCCCAGCGCAATTACACGCGCAATCAAGAACAGAGCGCCGGATCTATCACGGCGAAAGATCACCCTCGTGTCATCCGGATTGGCAATCTCTAACAAGTACAATCTGAAATCACTAGTCGGGGATCCTTGAGCCTGAGCAGTGGTGTAGCAAGTCTCGTGGGAATCGGAGGACGCGTAAGTGGACCGGCGAGCAAGGAGATACGAATCCCGGTGGTTCGCCGGAGCCGGCCCTCGAAATTACAGTTATTCTGGCAGGAATTCAAAAGCGCGAGGAGCCGATCGGGTCGCTCGGATATCTCTGCCTCTCCGTACGCAGTAATTCAATCGTCCGGCGGTTTACTCTGAGCCGCGCGCGCGGGCCGAGAGTTTACTCGATACCAAAATAATCGGGGCGGCATTCTCGCGCGGCGATTTCTTTCGCGGAGCTTGGCCAGTCGGCTTCTTAGCGCCGGTGGCGAAGCGAGGCTCGATACTTTGACAGTGCGCGGTGCGTGCGGCTCTTGCTCGTCGGTCCCAGTCCTCCTCATCTCTCGATCATCGATCTAGCGGTCGATCCAGGTGTCGGTCGTCGGTGCATCGATGGCGATGTTTCTGACGGTCTCGTTGCTCGCACTCTCGCGACGACTCCTCGAGGAGCCCCGGCTAAGCTGGTGCACTGGCGATTGTTCGCAGAACGAGGGCGAGAGCCACGAGGACGGAGCCAGTGGGAGGCGGCAGAGCATCAGAAGTCGCGTGCCAGCATCCGGAGGCGCCGGATCACCGACTCTGCGACAGAAGCCTGCGCCAGTTTCGCCCGCGAGGTCCACCACGCCGGAAGTGATACAGGTCGGTCCGACTAATACCTCTTTGTGTCTGTGGGTGGTGTTGTGGTTGTGGGTAGGTGTGTGTCTCTGTGTCTGTATGCGCCTGATCTGGCGACATTCCCACCCTGTTTGCCCCCGGTGCCTGCCTCGCTCCCTATTGTACTACTGGCATTGTTGACTCGTACTACTGGCTGGCTCCTCCCTGCCGGCACGTGAATACCCGAGTCGCTCTAAAGGCGCCTCAGAGACGCGTTATTAGGTTCGGGGATTAGCCTCCAAGGTTTATTAGTGTGTGAACTGAGGGCTCGGAATTGTGCAATTACCAACGCGAGGGTAGAGTGCGAGGAAATGCCTGTGTATTATTTTATATCCTGCTTCTCGCGCTTCTTGGTAAATCCAACATGAATTCGTTGAATACGGCCAGATAAACCTCGGAAATAATAATATCGCGATAAATCACCAAAGTCACAATAAATAGTCGATTGGCTTCCAGTGAAATGGCTTCGTTGAGTTTACTAACTAGCGGGACAGATTTAGACATCAACATTTCACACTTAATACTTTGACACAGGATTCCTACAATCTGAGACCTCCGACAACCTTCCAATAAAGTCTCGTAATAATTGATTAACGACCACACTTTTTTCGATTCCTAAGCAAAACAGCACATCAATCTTTTCTTCCACCGGTCCACAAACGAGATCGGCACGGACTGCGGCGATTCATGTTCGACTTAACGCGCAGTAAATCAATTTCCAAGACATAACTGCGTCGCCGTTAAATTTCGGTCAGCGGGTACGTGCGAACGTTGTGGGTGCGTGTGCGCAGCGATTGGTCTGGAATGTGTGGACAGATGCCCTTTCCATCTCGTTCCTCTGTTAAATAATTCCCCCCGCGCGAGGGATTGCCCGCCGACTGAATTCGCACATCGATTCCAAATGATTCCCGGCAGCGTCGTCTGAATATTTATCGTGCTGCCACCGCGTGTAAGAACTGCTGGCGCCGATCTCCTCCCTCCCCCCTCTCCCAATCTCTATTCAGCGTCAATCCAGTAGCTGCAGTGCCAAAAAAATGGGCTGCAGTGCACGAGCATGCAAAGTGCGCCTTTTGCATTAGAGTTGAAAATGTAAGTGGGGGAAGAAATTTGAGAATTTAACGCGAGGGTCTCGAGACATTTCTCTACGCTGACAAGGTAGAACAAATTAAAGGGAAGGGGAATGTAAAGGAAATCGAGTAAAAGTTTAAAAAAGGCACATATATAATCGGCCTGAAAGCTAAGCTTTCGACTTGAAAGACTCGTAATTTCTATCAGCAATAAAACGTCCTTTCGAACAAAAATTAGCTTGATACCGCGGGGAAAACTCATATCAGAATTCATTGGCTCCCACCTAGCGGAGGTTCTCCGAGTGGCGAAGCGACACCGTGTGATTTGTGCCTTTTCATTGAGGCCGGTTCGCAAAAGGCGACGCTGGCGCGTGTAATTGCCGCGCTAATTGGTGCTGTGGGGAGAGGAGCGGCTTGCCTAATGGCAGAGTCATAGCCATGCTCATCGGCACGACCGCGGCGATGACGTGCCATTTCGCGCGCGATGAAAATTGGCGCGCGCCCGACGGAATCGATTGTTATGACTTCGGACGACAGTAGAATGCACGAAGACGTCGTCCTCGGCGTCGTCGTCTCCGCCAAGTTGCCGGCAGTACGACGTCGGGCACAGACTCGAATGCACATCCACGCTTTACAACTTGTTACCGCGAATCTCTTCTCCAAGTAATTCGCGTGGAACGAGACGCGATTCTCATTGAATTTTATGTTACGTTCTCTCGTGTGTTTATTGGTTTAAGAGATCACTCTGCAAGATTTCAGTGGTTGTGTCAAATGGAATTATTAACAGCGGTTGAGTGAGTGGTCGGCAGGAATTAAGACATACAAGCTTCGTCATTCATTATTGACTTCGAGTACAATCACTCATGAACAGTGAAAAGACATGCAGCGGAATGCGCGGTGTCCTCGAAAGAAAGTGGCAGCGTTCTTCGGTTTAATCGCAAGGATCTTTAAGCTATTAAAAGTAAACGCTTTCGTTGTCTAGTTATGTTTATTATCGTCATATAATGCACTCTCTGTCGATCCACTAGTCGAATAATATTTTCATTGTCCGCAATTTCGGACTTAATTGATTAACACGAGACTAATTATGGTGACGGTAGTTCCTTCAATAACCTGTCTTCGCCTATTCCATTTCTTCGGCTGAAGGTTTCCCATGTCTATACCAGTTTTTGCATGGAATGTTTGAGTGTGAAATGTGGTTCGATTGGGAGAATAATGCATAATTTTGAGTGAATCCTTTTGATCCAGGGTGGAACCGAGGACGGCGAGAGACAGAGTGGCTCAAGGTCGGACTTCAAAAGGCAGAGCACAAAAGCCTCAGATGGCGCGGGACCCAGTGCGCGAAGGTACCGTTATTGCTAAAGTCATTACAATTTGATGTCACAACGCGACCTCTGTCGACCTCTCGCTAAACCACTACAATTAAAAGGACGGCATTTTTTCAAAATTCTCAGTCTCTGTCAAGAAGTTAGTCGACTTGACTTCTAGAAATGCCAGTTCTCACAATACTAAACAAAAGGGCACGCTGCACCTTGAACTCGCTGGGGAGGCATTGAATCAATGTTGCAAACTTGCCGGCAGATCCTCCATGAAAAAGTCAATAAGGAAGAAGGCGCCGTCACCGCCTTCGGGATCGGCCGGCTTGAGGAAAGTGGCTGAGGAGAAGGAGGATGCGGCGGAGAAGGCGGCCCCGAAAAATAAGTACTCCTCGGATGAGAGCTCGGAGGAGGAGGATGCCCGCGAGCTAGAGGGAAACGTCTACACCAAGGCCGGAATGGAGGTAATTAAATCATTTATGCTGAAACCGGGCATCGATCTACTTAGCCCCCGAGTGCAGTCCCGGCGACTTACCGCCCGGCATTAAGATGAAAGTCGAAACTTCATTAGTCTAATGGCTCCATGAAATTCAATACAGTGCACCGCGGCTCCGACAACTGCACAGTATAATTAATATTTATACCCGCAGATATCGAGAAAGAGCGCTGGCAACGTGAAGCGTACAAAAGCGGAGATCGAGGCGGATCCTGAGAAAGAGGATGAGTACGGTTATACGGCCAGTGAGTTTCATAGCTCTATTCTTAAACTTGACGTGCAATTCGCTATAAATATCATATAACATATTCGACAGACTGTAAGCAGAATAGATTCGAATCATAAATCATTAATCGTAGATTATCAAATATTATCCTAGAGATCGTCTGTTCAATTTTTCTCTGTCTTTTATCCTTTAATCAATTCTTATGATACGTGCTAAACGCGTCGTCTCTGGTTTAAAGTGAAAATCCAGAAGAAGTATCACAATCTGGGGCATAAAGTCCTAATGGTAAAAGTGGAGAAGGAGAGACGGGGACTGGGGATCGCTCTTGCCGGGCACAAGGATCGAAATCGAATGGCGGTGTTCATTTGTGGCCTTAATCCAAAGGGTGCTGCCGAGAAAGTGGGCGGCCTAGCCATCGGAGATGAGATCCTCGAGGTACGTATCCCCCGCTCCTATCGCCTTTTACCATTCTCACTTTACGAGCGCACTATCCAACTTTTCCGCCTCTCAACAGTCCAGTAAAACTTCCCTGTAATGTTCCGGGAATTTCAAACTCCTTATTGATTTTCGATTTTCCGGCTCTCCCGCCATTCGACTTCCCCGAACTTCCTCGAGCCTTTTTTTCCATCAGCATCCCATTAGTTTGTATTAATGCAAACTGGCGGCTTTACGCGACGCGTCTGCTTTAAGGTGAACGGAGTGGTGTTGAAAGGTCGGTGTCACCTCAATGCATCCGCCATTATGAAGGGTTTGCCCGCCACCTGCTTTAAAATTGTCGTCGTTCGGTGAGATATCTTGCTTGAGTTTTCTCGGGGAGAGCTACGTATGAAAAGAGTATTTCAACTGGATTTTCTTTATCTCAGGCGGACCACTGCGATGGACGACCTCGCGGTGAAACCTGTGGCGCAGTTCCCCGTTTGCCTCGAGGAGGTATGTCTCCCTGGTTTTGATTAAAGCCTGTAATCAACACCGTTCTTATATTACATTTACACATTTCATCAGTTTACTGACTATTTCATTTCTTTTTCACCAGAACACATTTGCCCAGTACAAAGGGGTGCGAACCGTGCCAGTTAAGAAAGTAAGTTTTAAAGATTCTAAAAGGACTAACTTTTTTTTACGGCCTCAATTATATAATGGATGATGTTTAAATATCGTGGATATGGTTACAACTTATGGTATTCCCGTTTTTCTGGTGTCCTCGCAGGGTCAGTACGGCTTGGGCATTATGATCATCGAGGGTAAACACGCGGAAGTCGGTCAGGGTATATTCCTCTCGGACATCCAAGAAGGCAGCGCGGCCGAACAGGTACGATTTTTGCGTAATCAGCCACTCGGCATACACTGAATGGTTAATTGTCTGCCGACGTCGGAACGCACACTCATTCTCTTCCGTATTTGCATATTACAGGCTGGCCTGCAAGTCGGCGACTTGATTCTCGCGGTGAATATGGACTGCCTGCTGGGTGCTTCTTACGACCAGGTAATAAACATCGCTGATTACGTGATTTACGATCCGCCATTGGTAAAGCGTCCAGTCACCGAGCACTGCAATTTCCATTTCTTCAAATCTTATTAGGCGACGGGTCTCTTGAAGAAGGCGGAAGGAATGGTGACACTGATAGTCTGCAATCCGAACCAAAAACAAGTTGCCAAAGAGGAGGAGGACATAGCGAAGGGAATCATTCCGAAGGAAGCGGCAAAACCAGGTACAGGCCTCAATAAACTGCCGCTTATAAACGATTAATTGCAATCATTACCCGGCAATAACAATCCGCGCTTGTCGTGTTGTGCAGTTGCGAAAGAGCCAGAGAAACCAAAGGAACCAGAACCACCAAAGGACCCGAAAGACGCCGATATCATAACAGGAAAGGAAACAAACATAGAATTCCAAAAGGACAAAGACAAGGGTATAGGCTTTACAATATGCGGTGGTTCAGACACGCCGATGGTAATCTCACTAACAATAACCCGCGATCATTCTGAGGGAACATGTCGCGATTTAGTATTTCTTTCTCATGATTCTAGAAAGGGGTCTTCATTATCGAAGTGTTTCCTGATGGCGCAGCCGGCAAAGACGGCCGCTTGAATGCTGGTGATCATATCCTCGAGTTTTGCGCTCAACCTTTCAAGGCAATCGAGCACGAGCAAGCGCATGCGGCAGTGTTGAAGGCATCAGGAACGGTGGGTTCTCGTATAATAACAGGTCACCTTGCTGGACACAACATCTAATATTCTAATGATTGTTACTATTCTAGATCGCAATGACGGTATATCGGCAGGAGAACCGGACGGAAGAGATCGATGTCGAATTGCAAAAGAAGTCGGGCAAGGGCGCAGGTCTTTGCTTAACAGGGTTCAAGAGCGGTAAAGGAGCCTACGTCTCAGACTTGGTGAGAAATCATCAGTATAGTACCGCTGTCCTTTCCAGTAAAGTGCAATGAATTTTATTATCTGCTATTATCACTTCGCCCTTAGTTGCCTGGCGGAAGTGCGCTCGAGGGTGGCAAGATATGTAAAGGTGACCAAGTAATAGGAGTCGGCGGGCAGGACGTGCATGACGCGCCAGTCGAGGACATAGCTGTTCACGTAAAAGTGTCGAATCCGGTGCAACTGAAACTTGCTAGGTACAAGTCCGCCAAGGCATGACAGGTATGTCTTTAATTGTATTACTCTTAACCCACTGCTGCTCTAATTGCTAAATTAATTTATCAAGCCATCTAGTGCGCTCTTTTAATAGGATCAATTAGTATACACGTGAATCTCTTACTGTTGCAGGGTTCTGCAGGCGGAACTCTAATCGCGTGCCTCGAGCCAACAAGAACACCCTGTAGGTATCGTCGATCCCAGTGCGATATAACTGACTATACTGTAACGATAACGAAGAAACCTTTTACAATATGTCTCCTAATTGTATCGTGCCGAACCAGTTCACCGCGTACGTACATCGCGTTACGAATGACACTCGTACTGCGATACCAAGAACTTTATTCGCATAGAGCGTACGCATAGTAAATGCAAATTCACCAACATACCACGCGTAATACATGCCGGGGCCCATACAGCCGCCAATGGGATAATCGAGTAGCTAAAGGGAATGTTGAAAGAGCCATTGAAAGGGGAGCTCGTTTTGGAGGGAAGTGAACGGCAGAGTGACGCGCTATAGCCACTTACAATTAGCCGAAGAAGCATTCGTTTAAGCTAGCCGCCCGTCTGCTCTGTTACAGAGTGAAGGACATACACACTCGCCGAGGGTTCAGTTTGTAAAGCTATATATATATATATACATATATATATATATTCCGTCTACCGGTGCTGCGAGCCCCGGTGTACCTACCACGTAGCCGAGGCAGAGTACACGTATTATACATACTACTTAGTAAGGACAGAGTATTTATGCTATTATAGGAGACACACACTCGCTATTCTAATAGCCGGAGGGAAGCCACGGTGAACGCTTTAAAGGAAGGTGACGGGGAATCAGTTTCAAGGGATCAGTATTAAAGGGAGAGTAAAACGGACGCGTCCCAAGGACCCCTAAAAAGGATCCTCTCAGTATCCATGGGAAATGGGTTCGATCTTCCGAGATCTTCATCTTCTAGCTTCGAATTCGCTGACACAGTGGCCCAAGCTGGAAGGTGTGGCTCGAGGAAATCGAAGAGCGTTGTACGAGCTGCAGTCATCGCTGGAATCACGAATTCACCTACTGGGGCAGTTGTGATTTCAGCAATGGTCGAGACCGCTAGTCGTTGAATGGCCGGATTCGAGATTTTCGATAGCCGCGCTGATCATTAGGAACTTTCTAGAGAGTATTACGCTGCCCACTCGAGCCTTGTTACGTTCTTCGCGGAGTTTAATTCGGATTAATTGGAGGGCGACTCGGGCTCGGACTTCACCCCTGATACGTTCGAACTGGATTCGGGGCGGAGGATCGAGCGAGAGGGGACACGACGAATCGTCATCTCGCTCTCGCGGGGAGAACTAGGAAATCAGCTTGTTGATTACGTATAGTCTAATTTATCCTACCACCCTAGTCTTTAGTTTTACTACCCTAGTTTCTAGAGACGAGTGAATGCCGAGAGAGTGCCTGCTGGAGCTGTGAACGACGCAGAAAGTGTTTAAGTGCGCGAAGAGTTATATATATGAGTTACGTATATATACGTATATACAAATATATTACGTATATGTATATGTATGTATATATATATGTAACTTTAGTATAGAGGTATGAAGCGATAAGTGCATAGAGCGTTATACACATAGGACACGCGCAACACATTTATTTACCGGGGAGGTCAAATGCTATCGAAGCGTTTTCACTGACGTTCGCATTTTCATTCGGATTTTATCGCAGCGGGCTGCCCAACCCGTGCGCTGATCCTGCCGCGGGTGACATTTTTGGAGATCGAAGACACTTGATTTATCTATTGTTATCGTCAGCCGCCACGCGCGGCAAGATCAGTTGGCATTCTAGAGATTTACTTGCCTCGTAGAGCACGTACAGTTTTAGCGATAGTCGCGCCGAACGCGTGATCTAAGTGTTGGCATTGCACTCAAGGACTAGCTGTTGCTTGCCCCCTCTGTCTTTGATTCCGATTTTTAAGACCGGGTCAACTACTAGTTGCAAAGCGTACGGGACGTTTTTCGTTTCATTTTGTTACCAAACTATAATGGAATTTATATACCTATTGTAAGTTTGAAGCTCATTTTGTTCTGTAATAAAAGAAAATAAAGACTTCGATAAAGAGACTAAGTGGGAGTATTAGGATGCTTTCAAGGATGAAGCAGGAAAATATGCCAAGAATTTAGTAAACTGATCTTGTATCCATTCTTTCAGCGGCCCTACTTAGTATATACCAACGACTACACTCACTGAATATTGATTATGTCAAATTTCGCATTTAAACGAATTTTCATCTGATTGTATAAATATTTCAAGACAGAAATCATCTTTCTACTTTTGTTTATTTGTAAAATTATTGATTTATTTACAAGTACGAACCGCCGAAATCAAGACCTCCTGCGTGTCCGACCTCCCATGAAATATTCATTGGGTGCTCGGCGCGTGCTACCGCCGTCGATAACAGCCGGCAATCCGTTATAGCTGTACTTCGGGAGCAGGTAAGTGAAATTTCATTGAGCCCGGCCCGTGGTAGCAAGAAAGGGAATCGTCGACCTAATTATTACCAGCTGACCCATTAATCCGCGCCAGTGGCCTGTTAATTAGTGGTTAGCAATTCCTTACCGGTCTACTGGATCGCCAGTACTCCCGCTAATTCCATTTCCCCGTAGAGGCTCACTCAAAACATGCGGCGCCTGGCTTTCATATCTTACAGATTGGCAAACCAATCGTGGCTTTGTCCTTATTACAGCACTCGTTGTCGAAATCAACCAACGACAGTTTACTGAGTCACTTACCTATGAATCGCCATTTTCAGGATGCTATAGATGTGTAGGATAATTATAAATAATCAAATAATCAAACATCTTGTATATTACATGTAATATTGCACAGTAAATACAATCCATATGCATAATTTGTATACATGTATTTTTAATAAAAAGTGCAGATTCAACGGTGAATGATTCATCCTACACGTACATCAGAAATTCATGGAAAATACTCGCTCCACTTTTGCCTCGCTCTGTACACCTACTCACGTCTACAACACTTCCATACAAAGTGAAGCGAGCGTGGAGCGAATCAAATCCAAAAGGCAATTTCATAAAGTCATAAAGGAACGCTGTGCGAGCCTCCCGTAGTCGACCCAGCCAGAAACTCCTGGACCAAAGTAGACACGAGAAAGGTAACAACGTACTGAGGAAAGTGGACATTTGGTAGAGGATAGGTAGTTTCCTGATAGATCCCTCGACCCGCGACCTCTGTCCATTTGTAGCCGATCCTCTTTTACGTGAGTGCCGCCTAAGTGGACCAAGGAAATCGTTTATTCGACCGCGCTAATGTGGGTTACCGGCACTACGGTGCCTCGCCAGGTGTCGGATTAATTAATCAGAAAAAAGGACACGTTAATAGCGCACTCGCGCGGTACTACCGCGCTGTAAACGACCAAATTCTCCGTCGTTACTAAAACCGATCTGTTCTGATGCATTTCACTCGCGCAGTACTGCACCTAACACACTTTCATGATAATAAGCCTCTCCACGAACTTTCCTGGAGTGAATTGCCCGCTGGGATCGCACATGGAGCGAATTGAACAATTGAATTATCACAGGAACTATGCATCGCAATATGTATAATAAGAATGCTTTCGTAAATGCACTACCGGCAATGTTAAATTCGAGATTCCTTATATTGAAAACAATTAAATCTTTAATAAAACAATACGAAGGCATCTCGTAAACAGATTAACTTTTCCACGAAGTCTCTGTGCATGAGACCCACAGTGTTTCGCGTGTGACGCACGTGGGTCGCATAACTCTGCAACCATGCCAAGTGAGTCCGGCGAGACGCTTGCTTCGAGACCGCGCGCCAGTCAAAATAGAGCAGAGCGCGATTCGCTTACTTTCTTCTCAATGCGTCGAATGCAAACTGTTCTTCCGAGCGGCTTCTCTTCCAGGACTGTGTGCGCAGGCCGGCGCAGCATTTGACTAGTGAATCGGCAAGCTTGACGAGCCAGAGGAACTTGACCTTAATAGTAGTGGCTCGGTGCAGCGGCCGTTGCTCACACGGTGCGCCCGACTTGTGAAAAGAGAAAGGGGGAAAGCCGGGAAATAAATGCGCCATAATGAACCGCTAACTAGTACGGGGGAAACAAAAATCCTTTTTTCCCCCCTCTATCTTCCCCCTCGCATCCGCGACTTTCCAGCCGGCGAAGTAATTGTATCTTAGTCCCCTGAGAGAAGAAAATTTTACATCATACACGCTACATATAGCACGCGTGTGTTGGCTTCTGGCGAGCTATGATTATTGTGAAAGCTGCGGTATCGATTGGCGTATTACGGTGGCGATGGGAAAGATGCGCCCGATTTCTATAGGCCGCTCGTTATTCACGGTAGCGGCTATTCGCCGGGCGAGGATTCGTGCTCGCTCCAACTAACGCGACGTCGAAAGAACAAGAGCGTGGTACACGGCTGCATTATCCCATGGTACAGGCTGAATGTGCTCGGCCAACTCTTTAACAATCGCTCCGGGAATAAAGAAAGAGAATGTCTGATTTCCATAGTTTGCTTGACCCAATACTCTCTTGTTCCTTGCTTGTTATTGTTGGCTTTGCACGAAAGACGCCTCTGGTTGCAATGTCTCGTCAAGTAGCGACGGATCTCGCGGAATACTGACCGGCGGTCTTGGATGCATCGACGCCGAGAAACACGAGCCTCATTATTCACAGAGTTTAAACACGCGATACGCTCGCGTTAAATTGATGCGGGCGCGAACACGAGTTCCCCGGTTAAATCAGCGAGATATATATTAATCGGATGAAATCATAGGCAGTCATTATTCAGCGTAGGGCCGGGCCGGATTATCGGGAGATATTGAACGACGCTAATGAAAAGCCGATCGGACGTGCACTAATGATTTACGCGTTAAATCCGAGCACGCCCGGTGCTTTTAGCCGCGTGTTCCATACGCGTGTAGACAGCCGGACAGCATATCCTGCCTATGCAGATCTCGCGCAAAACGCGGTTAGGCAATCGATTAAGTCAATTAAGTAATGAGTCCGGTAAACTTCCTTTCGGGAACGGAGTGGCCAGCTTGTGCCCCGCTTAATTATTACAGTGTTAAAGGGAGTTATTTCACAAACCTTTTCCTACGCCAGACTTTCGAGCGTGCGATTCGCTCGATTGCATTCTATTTGTACGAAGATCAACAATCCGGTAATTACGTCCGGCCGAGCTCTTGAGTCCATGAAGATCGATGTTCATTGAACCGTTGGAGCGACCGGCGTCCGGCGCTCTTATAGCTTTCTTTGTCCGGCATCCTAGCCGAGGAAGAACAAGTCGCAGCGGACGGCATTGTGGTCGGCAATAGAGATAAGAGGATCGCGGGACGTGTAAACAGAGCACGTTCATTGAGACGTTTACCAGTTAGCCAAGGAAAAAGAAAGGATTCCCGGCGCTCACTCCAAGTACCGTTAAGATATCTCGGCGTGTAGCAGAGCCTGAGATTCCTCCTAGAGCTCAATGGGTTTCGCTCGTGTCGCGCGTTACGTCCGAAGTAGGCTTCCCTCGTTTGTGCCTTTCGCGAATAATTGACCGCCCGGTGACAACGGCCACGGAGAATGGAAGGTCACGCATCGCCACTGGCCGATGAATGCGAAGTAGTTATTGGCATTCTTGACAGCTGTTCCGTGATGTTATTCGAGCCGAGAGGAAGTCGATTATAGCCCGTACATTTTTGAGAGGCACTGTCGCCGGAGAAATTCCAGGGGATATTGCTATTGTGGGGACAATATTCTGGCATTCGTAGCATTCGCCATTAAGAGTCTTTTTATACATTGAACATTCCAACCTCGAACGGTAGACATGGAGGCATCCATTGTCTTGTTTAGTAGTGGTTGATGAGGTTCGTCTGGACAAATGAGCCGAGTCATGATTTTTCTTTAGCATGGGAAACCCCAACAACGTTGGATTGCGAACAGTCCGACAGTCGACAGTAATATATGCAATGTTAATTAGGATTAATATTCTCCGCTGGGAGAGCATTCCGCACCAGACACGTTGTATCGATCACGCGCAACGGCTACGGCTCCGATATGTAGCGTAAAATTTACATTCATACGCATCCGTGTAATTCTCGACGAGCGGGCCAAGGGATGAAAACGATACCGGCGCTACGTCTACTGGTTCCCGGCGTTCCCGCTCCAGTTCATGTATATAAGTTGGAAAGGGTTCTTTTCCAACGAATGCGGCGCGACTGGAATTATAAAATTTCAAGAAAGCAGCTTGGAAAGGAACATTACATAATTAGAGTGCTCGAGCCACTGCGAGATCCTTTCGCGAGGGCAACAAAAATGCTCCCCTCCCCCTCTCTTAAACGCACTGCCTAGCTCAGCCTAGATAGCATTGGCCGGGGCTCTAATTGAATGTGCGCCTAGTTATCCAGCAAAATGTATTATACCCTCGAAACCAGACTCTCTGATGGTAGTGCACTTCTGCTCCCTTTGCTACTTCGTTATAGATTATATTCCACAGTTTCATTAGTTAATGATGCCGTTTCCGGGATGCGAATGCTTTTCCCAAAGGAATGCGAATTTCCTCGCGCCCTTTAGAGGGAAATCAAATGCAACAAAAATGAATATATGTACACGAAAGTCTGAACATAGTGGCTGCCTCTACTTACACGTTTCCAGGTGACTGTAAGATCTCGATAAATCTGGAAACATTAATAACCAGCGTAGCAGGAGATTTGAGAAAAAGTCCGGGAAAACGAGATAGAACACGTGCATCTGGTCCATTCAGGGGTGAAGATTTATAAACGCGGCGAGTGAGGTGAAAAGGCGTGCGGCGGGGATGGGGGATTACCGTGTAATGAATTATCGGGTGACTGTACCTGCTGTAGTTGGGGGCCTCGGCTTTCCTGAATGGGTTTGTCTCCGCGAAAGAAGCCCATTCAGCTCGGCGGAGACTTAGCCTTAACAGGCGGAAGAAGCTGGAGAGCGTCGCAAAAGCGCTAAGCGCAGACAAGGCTGCTATGGAAGGAGAGCGAATGCGAGGCAGAGGCTGCGTTCGCCAGATATACATATAATCAGATGGCAGCCAGCCACTGAGAGCGGCCTTTACGAAAGGCTCCGCGGACGCATGGACTACTTCTACTCACCGACTCGTCGTCGCACTCGCATTCCGAACTTTCTTAAGCAATTATGTCATAACGCAGTACCAACCAGTCGCTCTGCCCCCCTTTTTCACATTTCTCTCCCTTTTTTGTAAAACGCAGCCTGTCGCTTTTGTCCTCGGGGTATAATACCCCATCAACTAAATGGGTCCTCTGACTCCTCGAGAGCCAATAGGACACCATTATCCTGCAGACTTTGTCTTCCCGTCTCAGGCGAATTCTAGATATCCGCCGCTTAATTAACGTCTGAAATTGTATTTCCCGAATTGTTTTTGGTAAATGAGGATGTTTAATGAGGCGCGATGACTCGACCATTTGCCGGAGCAGATGTCCCAGGCTAGTTTACTATGCTTGAAAAAGGTTTGATTAAGTTCGAGGGGGATCAAGGACTCTGAGAAAACCCCGTGAATGGCGAAAAGACGAGAGAAGCTTGCCCTCGGCTTCAATGGAAAGTCTGCTATATTAAAAATGATCCTGTCATTCATAAGAGTGACTCGCCCAAGGATTCTCACGATGGGACACGTACTCTTTCCCATTATAAGATCCCATTATGGCTAAGTCTGAAGGGTACACAATGCCGAGAGAAATTCGTGCTGTATGAATGCCTGGCGAAACTTTCTGAAAGCAATAGGATTCGGAAGCTTTGTAGCTCCTACTTTGCAGTCATTTACGTCCGAATATCGCAACATTTCGATAATGATCAAAGCATCGGGTTATTGCTGCGCGAACTTCTCCCGCGCGATATTCTCATCTTTGCTCGGCGGCAATTATTCCCTTTAAACTGCAGATCAATAACCCTTTCAATCCATGCTAATGAGTTCGATTCAATCCAGGTGGATGTATTAATCGATCGGTAGATTCCCGGGAAGTATTGTATTAACCCGCCGGCGATTGTTAGATTGTGGCGGGCGAGCAGGCATTCGTGACGGTTCCCGTGTAAACATTTCGAAATTTTCCCGTTATTATCGACTGATAATGAGACGTGAGATAATTGAAATCAGGTTCGCGCGTTTCAGGCAAAACTGCTTTGCGAAATATGGTGGATGTGGCGGCAGCCTGTTGTCGGAGGCGAATATATGTGTATTCCTGGAAGCCACACAGGCACTTCGCTTTATTGCCCAATACCTTCATGCACGGATACCAATCGACCTACTTATTAAAATAAGCGAGTGGAGTACGCGAGCATTTATTATCATCGCCGTTTAAGATCTTCGCTATTTCGCGGCGAGCATGGTAGGCGCGTACGAATGAATGAGGAGTCGCAATCTCTCGAAACCTTGAAATTTAAACCTATGCATCTTACCACGTGACACACTTCTTATTAGAAAAACATTTCGAATTGTCACTATAATTGACAATCTGCAGAAAATATCAAAGAGCAATTATATTTCATGAATCCACAAGAATATGTGTGATTTATTATTCGTACGAATGTTGCATTAATTTGAAGAAATCCTTAGGATCACGAATTGAGATGAATACATCTACTTTTTGATATCTCCTTACCGTGACATACACGGCCAGCCGACCCACTTTCGGTCAAACGAAAGTTGCTATCTATCACAGACCAGCTGGGGCCCGATAATGATCAACTCATTCCTATTACCGTCCCAATTAAGGGGAAAAGTTTCGAGCTGCTCAATGAGATTTTCGTCTGCTGCACTTCCGGTTCCTCTCCTCGCCGCCGAATCGAACTGCGCTGCGAATTTTCGCTGATACAATCCTCGATAATAATCGAAAGACGTGTAATCGCCCGCGCTACTTAATCCTAGACGGCGGCGCGCGCTTTCCAACTCCAAGTCCTATTTCTATGTCGAGCTGCGCGCCGCTGTCGGAAAGGCGACGAGAAACCGCGAGCGCTGCATCGGCGAATTTCGGCAAACGAATAATCCAACTGACGTTGGATGTATCGACAGGCCGCGCAAACTCTTACGGTGCGTGTATGTGTGCGCGACTGTCAGACACCTGCCAATCGGGACCGCGCGCACGGTTCATCCGCTCGAGAGCAAAATGACTTTCCTATCATCCTAATGATTTAATGCGGCCGACTGTAATCTCCAGTAACCATATTGACAAATCAGCACCAGGTACATGACGTTCAAAGGTGTTCAATTTCAGTAAAATTAATAAAATTAATTAATAGTCACAATTAATAAAATTAAATATAAAAAAATTAATTAATAATTGACATTTGGCGCATAACTATAGAATCTAATAAATCTGTAGCACTGGCACTGAATACCACAATGACACCACATATGACTTTCCTAATTTCCCGATTGCTCCTACTCATACACTCAACTCGCTCCAACTGCTGGTTGCTTTCTTGCTGTTGGTGTCGGCGGAGATGAATGCAAGAGGAAAACTTTGAAAGCCGGCCGATGCAGAGACCGTAAAAACTTTCTTCCTAGTGTAATCCTTATAAACGCGACGAGCGCGGAGCGCGCGCGCGCGCTCCGATCGACCTACTTCCGATTCAATCACCGACGAACGACTTTAACGCGCTTCTCGTCGCCGCTGTCGAAATTCCCGCGAATGCTAATTACTCTCACCAGCCGATCATACCCGATGCGAAACACTGAATGGGCATCGATCGGGGCCCGCGGCTTTCCACGCGAGTTTCCCGGGCATTTTCGGAAGGAAAGCGGCAAACAACAGCTAGAAAGACAGCGGCGGGCAGGGGGCGGAGGAGGAAGCCGATGGTCAATCGGCGAGCACGTAACTTTCCACGGTGCGCGCGTGGAAAGCCCGAGGTCGATTCAAAGGAACTCGAGGAGTCTTTTTCGTGGCGTCCGGCAGCGTCGGCGAGTAATAGTGAAGTCGATTCACGGAGCGAGGAGGAGGTAGGGTCAGCCGAAGCCTACTTTCTTCCTCTGAATTGTCTGGAAGAGGGGAAGACCGAGTTCTCGACTTCCACCGGCGTCGGAGAGAAGCTGGCCCCGCTCGCCAGTCTGCGGCCAGTATGTGCCAGTCTCGCGGACTAGTAAACGAATCCTGAGCGCCGATGGCTTCTTATCTGCGCGCTACAACCTCGCTCTAATCACCTGTCGCCCGCCTGTGTACCGGTTCTCTCGTGCCGCCTAGGAGAACGGCGTCCTCGGGGAAACGCTCGGCCGCGCCGCATCTTCGCACTGTGGACGTACCGCGAACGGGAGTGCAACTTCGACGTACTAGGAAGCCGCATCTCGAGATTCGAGAAGGCACACGCCGGTGCCGTGTTCCGCTTTGCCTCCGGTGAGTGACTCTCTTCTGTTCTGTTTCTATTTATCCCGCATAGCCGACCCGGCAAACGCTCTGCTCTGCTTTCGGAGTGCGCGCGTTTGATCGTTTGATCGTATTTCAAATGCCTGCCGTGTGTAAACCTGTATGTACTTGGTGTAAACGTTAAAGACATTGTGACCGATTTGAATGTTATGAGGCTTATTGGAATCAGAAAAAAATTCTGAATCAAATGACACCATGAGAAGATTAACTTAATGCCGTAATTAGTTACAACATTCAATTTTAATTTTTCGTGTGTTTGAAAGCCATTGTGACTTGAGTTGGGTCGGGAAAGGGAGCCTCGGCGAGCCTCGCCGAAAAAGTACCTCTTTTCTGGTACTTTTGCTTATTCGACCTTAAACAAATGCTGGTTTAAATGAATTACGCACGCAAGTTTGTAACTTGTATGTATAAAGTACACGGCGTCACTTGACGTTAGGACGGCAGGTCGGTGTATGCTGTGCTCTCCCAAGTTTCGACAGCACGCCAACTTCGCAAACGACGCTCCCTTAATTTCTTGATTGTCTGACAATCCCGGGACTCGGGGGATTAATATGGAGATTGTACTGTCTCTGCACACACGCGCTCCTCCCTCTCGCGTTTATTCTCCACGGAAGTTTCATCGAACGTAAATCACTCGCCCGGGCATCAAACTCCGACAGATTAGCCGCACTTGAATCGCGTCGCCGATAAAGCTAGATCGATCCCCGAAAAGTGTAAATTTCGTATGGGAACGCCGCACGGATGACACCGACTGCCGCCGCTCGAATCTCCCATCGATAGGTGTAATCCCTTGCAAGAGATATTACGATAAAGTTCGATTTATTTTACTTTCGCTCATCCCGCGGATCTCGCTGCCAGCAGAGATTAGTCACTACACCGGATACGGAATATCGGAGGTTTGATCCTAGTGCTATCGAAAGGCCACAAATGTTTGAGCGGAGATAAATCCTCGTCCGTTGTTTGTAAATCCCTTGTCTTGTACTCGCGCGAGCGAATTTCATTCGCTAATTCTGTTCAATCGTAGAATAAAAATTGACGCGAAATTGTTTGCAAAAGCGTAAACGGAATTAGCATTGGAGATAAACATGTCATTTCAAGGCATCGAGCGAACGGATCTGCACAGAGGAAGCAATGAAATATCAAACACCAAAGACGGCTCCGCGCGCGCCGGCAAAGCACACAATGTCGCAATAAAGGCGCAGGCAATAACAGCCGAGTCCTTGCAAAGTTCACTGTGCCCTGACGAGATCTATTGCGAGAGGAAGAAGATCCGGAGAGCCGAAGTGCGGGCCGCCGGAAAAGATTGCGAGCCAAGGACGGCGAAGTGTACATGAAAGTTGGAATATTAAAAGACGTGCGCTGTGCATCCGTCGTATTGCTCTATAAGAGCGTTTTAACACCACTTTCCCGAGGTGAATGTGCCTGCCATTAAAAAAGTATCGTGTACTTAGAGGGAGGACGAGTGGAGCCAGGACTCACGATACTCAAGAAGTCGACGCGACGTCTACATTTTAGTAAGTCGCGCACAGCGAGTCTCGAAAGTGCCGTAGCACCGCGAAAGTAGCGTCTCATATATCAAAGGGACTTAGGATCGGCCGAGCGAACTTCATGAATGTCCCGGGTAGTTTGGCAAACAATTGACATAAGTAAGACCTATGCCAGTGGCGCGAGTTACAGGGAAACAGCCTTCTCGCGTCACTGAGATACTAGCACCAGCTTCTTCGGGAAGACAGATTCTTTAGGTCTCTTTAGAACTAAGTGGTTCTTTGCTCAAGAAGCAAGGTAAACAGCGTCACGAAAGCAGACCAATTAAAGATCGCAGACTATTCCCGGATGAAATTAGTTCCTCACGGACGTTCAGCTTGTCGGACATAAACCAAACCCGTAAACTAGTACGAGATTCTTATCCGAGACTTACAGAATTTCAAATCTAATATCAGGAATCTTATAGCTTCATCTGCCATTAATCATATAGTTGATAATTCAATTCAGGACGAAACAGGTTTAACGTCGAATCTAACATAGGCATAAGAAACGTCAGTATATTAATATAAATATCGTAAACACGTTATTCATGCTTTATGAAAGGATATCTTTATAAAAGAGGTGCATTATCAGAACTCGACTATAGGGAACCAGGAACCTCATACGTCGAAGGATCGAATAGGGTGACTTTGGCTCGGGATTCAGCCCGACGTAATAAGTACGAGCTCAGAGCCGGTAGAATTTTTGCATGCCAAGCACACAATACGGCGACGTATTCAGTATGCGAGAGCGGAGGGGTTGGAGAGTAAACGGTGGCAGGGACATCGATCATAGCTCAGAATATGGCAGGGCATCAACAGTCTGATAAGGGCAATGAAGTCTCTCTCGGTATTTACTGGGCGACATGGAATCGCCACCATTCATTTCCGGTTCGCCGGCGATTCGGCAAACTGCACGCATTTCGTGTATGCATAAACGAGTGCATGTGTGTGTATGCATCTATAGAGGAGGTGAGAGGCAAGAAACATGGCCAGGAAGGAATAGGGGAAGTTCGCCGTAGGAATTCGGGGCAGAGGTGCAGCCCGGCTATGTGTAAGCGGCTCTTTCGCCGATATTACAGAGTTGATATCGTAAATAACAGACACACGCGAGCCGGAAGAAGCTCTCTGCTCGGCTCCGCCGTATGTGGTCATCTAGGTTGCACTCGAAGTGTGTTACACATTTCGCCGAGGCCTTGTGTCGCACGCTAATATGCAGGTCGCTTCTTCTACTGTCGATGAACCATCTTTTTACAACGGTGCGATCACGGTCGCAGGAATAGTTGTATTTCGTCCCCCGTTAGGTAACTAATCTGTTAACGCGTTGATTAACTAACGTCTATCCAATTTCTTCCATAGTTAGATGAGAAAATTCTAATCGATATAAATGTTCATTACTTATATGAAATTTGTTCTTTGTAGTCGTGATCAGCTAACAATGTGTTAAAGTGTAAAAGCGTATCACGTACCTGCGACACTTTAATGTCATTAGCACCCATTAACTGGTCATTTATTGAAGCGTCAGTTATTCTCTCTATAAAAGATCCAACGGTATCTGGTTCGACTTTATTGAATATGGGAGACGACTATTAACTGGACCGTTGATAGTTGGATCCTTCGCGGACAAGCGGAGATACCATGGCACGACATTTTATTTTCCCTGCGTTAAACGTTTATTGCCGTCGGCAAGGGACGATCTTCTATCGCGCGAGGGAGCTTGTCCCGTGAATGGTCGACAATTTCAAAGGACTCATAAATGAGCAAACGAATTTTAACGCGGGAAGTCTACATTTTTACCGCCATTTTTTCGTATTTTCCAACTTTTTTCCGGTAATATCAGTGTCATTGTTTCTGACCACCAACCTCATGTTCCCTGCCAAGATAGTTGATCACGTTTAATTCTGATTATTATTGTTACAACATTATCTCGCTGCTTTGTTTGAGAAGATAATACCAGGGAATTGGGAGGCCAAGGATTATTCAATCTAGTAAGTTATAACCTTGGCGGAATATTGATTGGACGGGCGAATGGAATTCTCTGATTGTAGGGGGAGAATTCATTATGTACGAAGTACCTTTGGAACTTTAACGAATTGTGACGTGCTCGATATCTAGAACCGGCGATGGAAATATATACGGCTGGCTTATTGGACGGTTTTTAGTACCTAAGATTATACCGTGCGCCCGTGAAACCTCGGCCATTATTAATGCATCGAGGGGGGCCGTTCATTTGGAATGTACCACTGGAATCGATAGGTCAGAACAACGTATCGGCTCGCGTCCCTATTTCACAGCCACTCGACATCTATTCTCCTCTTCATCCCTTTGTCGTGGCAAACTAAAAACAGCCGGCAATATTTCACGCACACGAGCGCGCGCTCGCACTATTGATACTCAAGTGTTGTGTGAGTATCCGTGGTAGAAGAGACCAGCAAAATCAATGCCGTATCAGGGAGCACGGGAGCAGTGCTCTAGCGCGCAGAACTACTTACTTATTAAGTGTAATCGCCAAGTAAACAGCAACTCTGTCAGGAACCAACCAGTTCCGCCAACTAGGAACGGCGGTCCGAGTCGCTTGCTTGCACTCGACAACTACTCCTGTTTCACGCACACACCCTAATCCTTCCCCTTAGAAAATTCGACCTCTTCTATTTTGTTTTGGAAAAGCCTTTCATGCCGCGCTATTGGCGAGAAATTCCAGGGAACTCGATGGCGCTTAATGAAATCGACTCTCCAGTAAGCAAAAGTACAGAGAATCCCATTGCCGGATTCCTGGCCGCGCGGTGGAAAGTCTCGGGCGGGCAAGTGTTCTATTAGAAAAGTGGAGGAGCGGCCGATCGGTATGGGCGAGTTTCCCGAAGTCGCGTCAAAACAGCATTTTCCTTTCTACGGTCAGCGAGCAGCGAGTGCGCTTTTCATCCTCGAGCGTCCGGTTTCCCGTGCAGCTGCTCGCTCGATGATCTGGGTTATCCGATAGATCGCGGCAGAGGAGTGCGTCCCTGCGGCCGCAAAAACTACCCGGGCCATTTTTAGCCCCGCTGTCGATTGGCGAAACTTGAGAATTCGTTAGTGCCCGTCGCGCACCGGCTGTACACTGAGTGCTGCTCCCCGGCATGTGCTTCAACCTTCGACAGAAAGTTTTTCGTGTTGCTCGGCGTTGGGGAATGGCCTGCGTAGGTGGAATGAAAAAGTCTTGAGTGAATTACTCATCTAAAGCTCTTCGAACATTCCAATAGTGCTTGTACCATTGTTATACATACGAGTGAATTGTACGAGTTCGGGCAGATTTATAATTATCTCCTGCACGAAGATCCTTACAGCGTGTTGGAGTTATCGGTTCTTATAATTATTACATCGACGGAATATCGTATATCTACGGTCATAATTGAAATTTCAATTGTAGAAAAAACAAAAGAACAGTGATATTGATGCATTGAATAAATATAGTAACTTCAGATAACAAAATAGCAGGGAATAATGATCTTGTTGATTCTGAAACTGGTCTGAAAAAATGCAAATTCTTCTCTTTGCATTATGCATCGAATTATTAAGGCGACGCACCCTCCATGCAAAATTGATGCCCACTAATTGAGGTATCAGGTCGGAGGAGGCCCGGCGAAAATTCGAGGCGTGCGTGCGTGCGTGCGCCGACCTACTTGTTCTCCAGAGGTGAAATTCGATTCTACGAGCGAGCGAGCGCGGCCTCCTCTGCACCGGCGCTTCGTTCGAGCGAAGTCAATTAACCAATTGGAATTAGAGGACGTATGGAACCGCGATAAAATTCGACGAACCTCCACTTAATTGACACGCGTCCATTACTCGTGCGAACTTCCGCACTTCTGGAGAGTTTTCCGGGCTGGCGCTTCGGGGCGAACTGCAGAATGGAGTGGCAAGTGAATCTGTGCGGAGGAGTCGCATTGTTTGCAGGCCAACTCGGCCAACTTGCGCAAACAACCTGTGGTGGTGTGTGTGCCTCTATGTAATAATATATTGCGGAAAGGTGAAAATAAGTGCGACCCGAGGCATCGCAGACTGGCTTCTTTCTTTCTTGCCTGATATGTTCCTTGGGTCGTTTCATTACGCGAGCGCTCCCACGTGTGCCTGTCGGATAATGAGGCGGGAAAACAATGCGTTACGCGTGCCACCGAGTAACGTCGTAACAGGGAACATATATTATTCATTAAGTAATACGCACGGGATTATTACTGGGGTTACATAATGGAATCTCGGGTGCAAGGAAGCACACTCCTTAAAGGTGATGCTTCGACAAAACTTCTCCTTTGTCCGAGTGAATGGTATTCATGTTTGATTATTTCAAAATCATAAAGTATGGACGACTAGAAAGTGAGCGTGGAAATGGATCGATTGATGAATTTGCGGAACAGGAATTGAGGAACTCGAGGTGGATCTTTAAGGAAGTATTACTCAGTCGAACTTTCAGCCATTAGTTTCTCTAACGACCCAACTGTATTTCTTACAATAATGAATCACTTCGACGAACATTAATTACTTTCAGGTTTGATCTTAGCGTGGATCAAATAGACCGTCTGTAATGTGCACTCGATTGTAGCGTGTCTCAGCAGTTCAAATAACAGAAGTATCTTTTCACTTGTAATATAAAATAATGTAAACTTGATAGAAAATTGATACGAACTTCATTTTAAATTATACTTCTGCGTTCCGTCAACTAATATAAGTGCAACTCATACACTCAGCCTTGGCATTGTAGAAGTCTTGTTCGTAGCCATGGAGGTTCTCGAGGCGAGTAATGTCTGCCATGGAGAAAAACGCTCGGAATCTATTAGTTGCGTGCTCGTTAGCGCGAGCGCGCACATACTTACAGTCCCTGAGTGCCATGTTTTCTTTCTCTCTCTCTCTCTCTCTTGGCATGTAAAATGCGAAGGTTCGCGTGCCGAACGTCGACTCGCGCTTAGAAACTCCTGCAGTTCGTCGCTGCCCGTCCCCCTGAGAAACTCATTCGCCTTCTCCCGCGCGAGGGAAAGTTTTTCGGGGCACAGCCGCCCATTCCGAGTAATTGAAACTAATTAAATAATTGACGCACGTGCTGCTGTGCAACTCGAGCCGACGGCGATAGGATCGCATTCGGATGAATTACTCGAGCTTGCTATTTCGAGCATTGAACCCCGCCCACCATGTTACATATTGGCGGTTATAAATTTGATGGGGATCTTGAGGCGCTCGAGGAACGCACACTGTTGCGAGCGGCGATAGTTAATGCCAGTATTTACCGCAGGTGGCGGGCGGACTTACGTAAAGAATAGTATTATACGGGGTGCTTGGAGGCGCCAGCCTGATATAGAGAGCCGCTCGCACTTTTCGTCGTTAAACGTTAAATACCGAGTGGATGTTTCATCGCCGGGGTACCCATCATCCCTATCGGGGCCGGAAGGTACCTCTTCCATTTCCAAGGGGATGATTTAGCGCGGCCGTGTTTTGCATAGGAGAAGTGTCAGCGAACCCGACTCTAAGTATTTCTTGCGCATTATTCTCCGGCGAAAATAATAATCCTGAATACACTCATCATAATTCGTGTTGCAAACACTCACGCATTACCTGCATAACGATAATTAATGTCAAGAAATCTCTCGCATAAATCCGATAGCAATCATTGGAAATCGAGCCCGGCTTTACAATCGCGTCCGTAATTGGCACATAATGGCTTAATTACCGCGAATGAAATTCACCCGCGCGACGTAAAATTGTGCATTGTTAGAGATGCTTGCGCGGGTACTGAATGATGCAAGGTCGATCGGTGGGCGGCTGGAGAAATTTCGGCGAGGCCGATTAGACTGCAGGCCGGCAATCGGGCCGTGCATCGAGGTCGCCGAAAACGTCGTCGCCGGCTTCCGTTCTCCATTTCGCTGGTAGCTAGTCAGCCTGAAAATCATTATAACTTTCCCCTGTGCCCCGAGACTAGGTGAACGAGCAGGCGCGCGCGCGCGCTCGCATTGCCTGTCATTCGAAACAAGACCTAATAGCGATTGGCCGGACGGCGAGGCGCGGGAGGCCGCCGGTCTAAGGTATGCATATTAAAATCGAGGCGTACGCACTCCCTCGTACCTAGGCGTCCTGAGTTACGACGACCTAGATCCCTGCCTTTCATAACGAAAGTGCTACTGGCAGCCTCATAGTTTATTCCACGGCGCGTGCACGCGCGCAATGCAAGTGCTATGCCGGGAATACCGGGAATTAGTGGATACTTTCGATCGACTCATTGCTCATTGTCTACTTTTACCCGCCGCCATTCTACTTGAATGGTTTTACTAGACTTGGAGAACCTCGGACACGAGAGGCCGAACCACTGAATGCAGTGGTATAAGCGTATCCTTTACAAATGTTCGAATGCTTTCGACCACCTTGATCTTCTAAGAGTCGAAATATTTCTGCATTTTTGCCACTTGCGCGAACTAATTTAATCGTCCCGTTGAGCCCGTCTCTGGTTTTTCGAACCATCAGGGGTTAATTGAGGCAGAAATTGTAGTTTGATATTTGAACTGAAATTTGCCGAGTTAACAGGAATACGAAATTTATAATTGGAAAATGAGTGTCATCCATTACGCTCGAAGAGGAATTAATGCTCCCGCAAATGAAAGCTACTATACAGAAGTATCCTACAGAAGTTATATATGTTGTTTGTGTAGAATTTTACGAAACCAACAGATTGGAATTTAATTGGAAAGTAGCGATAGGGAGGGGAAGGGCGATCGATTTAACGCGGCGTAATGCTTGCTTAAGCTTAAAGGGCTGCTTAAGCTCGCAATTAGCTCGGACAGGGCGACCTCCCTCTCGCGGTGCAGATCCGCACGATTAATATGTTGAATGCTAACGAGCATTACTAGTTTATGAGTCGACAGTGCAGATCTACTCACAATCTCGCTGCTTCCTCTACCTCTCGCGCCAACCCCCACCCTCGTCCTCGTTTGAGTTCCGACTCGGCCGGGGTAGAAAAGGCAAGGCGTTAATTTTTCAGGCCGACTCGAGAAGGGCGCGGCCCTTTTCTTCCGCGGCCGTGTCGCACGAGAACATGCCGCTTTTCTCTCCCGTTGAATTATGCTTCTCCCTCTGTGTTCCAAAGAATTCCTTATTTTACCCTGCGCCTAGAGAGGGGGCAGAGGGGGAGAGGGACGCGCCTCTCTTTGTCCGGCGAATGCCTGGGAGCACGTAATTTAATGAAACTTGTAACTGGCCTGGAATAGTCGCTTTGCGGTTATGATAGGGAGTGGGGAACTCTTGAAATCGTTCATCATGCATTCTACACGCGTTTAAGGCGAGAGATTCCGTGTCAAAGCTATGGGGCGAAAGCAACCACGATGATGAACGGATAATGGTGCTCGCCTTCAGCCTTGGAGGTTTGGTAATTTGGGTTCGGAAGGTTCTAGTTCCATGACGTGGGTGGAGATTAAAATGATGAAAAATCTTTCTGTTTGCGCTTATTAATTACTGCGGAAATAGTCCAGAAAATCACTCGTCAATATTTGTAGGAAACCTGAATTTACAATTCTGTGAAATAGGCATTCGATTCCAATTTTTCAGCCCTTTGGGATTTCCAGCACCGAACGGAATTGCTATCGCGCCAAAATCGTGCCGAACAACGAAACACTGCGGTGCTCCATAATTCAACGCAATGTATAATTCCCGCCTCCCTGCTCGAGTGCTCCCTTTGTAGTCGGCGTTCGGTCCCTTTAACTTCAAGAGGACCGAGTTGCGCCGCAACGAAACCTCATTCCCGTGAACAGTCAACACGATTTTACACGAATTCGGAAGTAGAAAAAGTGCGTGGCTTTAATTAAATTGCGTGCGCGCGTGCATCGGCACACACACGCGCACATAGAAGCATTAGGTTTACCGAAATTACAAGGCGAGCACACATATCAACGAAAGGCCAACACGCACGTTCTAATTAAGCGGCACTTTTCGAATGAATTACGGCGCTCGTATTCGTGTTCCACGTGTGTCCGACATGCGCGCGCGCGCGCCCGTGCACAGCGGGACATCCGCGCTCGTCCTATTAGTCGGAAATGAATAAGCGAGCGAGATTGCACTGCCAGGCTTTTCCGGATTTATTTACGCTGCTCAGCGATCTAATTAAGCGGCCGGCGATGCACCGAACTCGCACCTAGCCCTTTGCACGTCACGAGTACACCAGCGAAAGGCGCGATAGCCAAGAGTTTGTCGAGTGTCGGTTGTCAAAGAACAATTCAACTACTTAAACGCGTCAAATTACTGTGTCGAGTGCAGTAAGCACAATCTTTTCTCGACACTGACACTGACTGACTCGCAAACGAGATCACTGGATCCTAAGGGCACGTTGCAGCGCTGCCCTCAATTTCTCCGGTTTGCGAAAGCGAAATTCAAAAAGTGCGAGCCAGGCTCCATTTTACAATTCATGCCTGCGTTAGTGCGAAGGCGTGTTACAATGATGGCATGCAATCTGTTAAAACAAGATATTTGCATAGGGACGATCGAGCGTAGAGTTACAATTTGAAATTCGACAGCGGCGCTGCAACCCTGCTGAATATTCAGAAAACAGAGGAATTTTTAGCGGCCGATGATGTTTGCCGTGCGGGAAACTTGATTGGCGAATTTCAACCCTCTGTGAACACGCCCGCTTAAACATCGACGCACTTTGTACGTGATAAGAGAAAACTGAATATAAGAAAAAGCGTTTCTCGGCAAGATTTTTGAAAGTAGAAAGCCTAGTAGAATTTGCCTAACGATCGGATTGAAACCCGATTGTAATCAGTTGTATCTAATACATTTTATTAACGTTTTCTGGTCGGCGAGTACGCAGGATTCAATTCGCCACGGTCAATACCTCTTCCGTTTTGCCTCGCTTCTCGTATTTCCAAAGATAATTGTGCCCCGCTCACCGCTATCGAGCGTTTCATCAAGCATTACGAAAAAACGGGCTCCGAAATATAACGGCAATAAAATTCGTGAGAGGTTATGTCAGGCTGGCGAGGGAAGGGCATTGAGTCCTTTGAAAAGGACTGAATGCCGAGGCGATTGACCCAAATCGACACAGAAATCACGGTGAATCGTGTTTTCGTACATTTTAATTTCGCTGAGCGACCACGCTCCCACTTAGCAACGGTAATATCCCTCTATTATACATATATATACACTGCCATATACATAGTGGAGAATTGATTGTCAGGAGTGGATTCTGAATTGCACATTATTTGGAGAATTAGGCTGCCATTAACTTCACCGATAAATTACTCCTTATCGAAGTACGGTGAATTGCACGGCTTGAGTACACAATCGTGCACGCGAAACTAATGCAGGAAAGACTGAGGAACAGAATTGATTTAATTACCCGGATTCATAAGAATTTATTAACATATGATTCACTGAACCTTGTGTAAGGACAATTAGTATTCAATCTCAATCATTATGACAATTGATTTTGAGACTATAGCTTCTTCACATACATTTCCGAATCAACCTTTCTCCCAATCAGAATAATTTGCAGGGAGCGAGCGACGCGCAGTCCATGGCACATTAATTTCATCGTTCCTCATTTCACTGAACGTTGAGCATGACTAATAGCTACTAATTATCCCCATTATCACACGAACCGGCGGCCACCCGTCGGCGCCCACCGCCCTCGCCCTCGCCCGCCGTCAAGCCTCTCTGCCAAAGCCCAAAACACCTTCAGGAATCCCGGCCGCTCGCTTCTGTACACACTTCCACACACGTTTCTTGTTCTCATTTACGGGGCATTTCACTCTCCTCGCGCCGGGCGCGCTTCGTCACTGACCTACAATTTACGCGTCGCGCTGTCTTTAGTCGTCGCGCTCACCTCTCAAACACACTTTTCGACCCACGAATTTTCGTCCCTCTGTATGATTGTTGGGTTTTAATTTGTTCATTTGTCCAACGAAATTATGCGATTCATCTCTCATTCTCTAATTATCGTTGGGTAGTAAATACAAATTTTACCTTGTACATTCAGACATTCCGCTTTTGGAACTACAATAAAAGGCCACCAACAAATATAAATTTATCATTAGGGTACAGTTTTTGTAAACAATTGACACCATTAATTTCACTTTTCGCGAATGAAAAATTGTACAATCCAATGTGCTATGAAATGAATTTGGAATTGTAGCTTAATTGCAGAAGTGATTTCCCGAAAAAAGGAAATGAGAATTTAAAACAGTTCGTGCTGGTAGTAGCAAACACGTATTCAGTTAAAATGGATACCACACAGTCAGTGATTATTGCAGCAATAATAACAAAACAGGAAGGGAGATAAAGTTGAGCGGCGCGTGCGGATATTTCAATATCTCGATCTGCTAGCGCGAATCCCCGGGTATCGCTGATAATCGGATAAGGAATAATAAATACAGGATCCTTTTAATTACCCACGGGCTGCGTATTATCTTAATTAATGCCGGCCAGCAGGCGACCGCAGTGGTCATTGTAACCGCTAATTACCATTCGACATGTTCCCCCGCACATTCAGCGGAGACCGATAGACATGTATCTGCATTTAGAAACTAACTACTTTCCCGAAGACGTCAAATCGACTGAAAGTACGTCCAGCTCAAGGAAGTGCCGTTCGAAGATCTTGGTTTTTCTGGGTAGACCTTAGTTCTTTCTTGCATAACTTCCGCTGATTTACCATCATCACATCCGCGGTAATTACAATGCATTTTTTGTGCATTTTATGTCTCAAGTACTGCGAGAAAAACCAAAGAACTAGGAAAATTGCAGATCCCGTTGTGAAACTGGCGGACAGTAAGCTGTGCGTTTTATTGCTCTACATATTTCCTTCTACCCGGCACGTAAATCCTGGTAATCGAAGCTGCACGAGTCCCGTCGCTTCGAGGCCCAATAAACCACCGGAAATAAAACACGGGGGTAGTCACAGAAGCGCAAAACTTATAAATCTTTGCGATTCGTTTGACGCCAGGTAAAATTCGACATTTAAATGTTCAAATCGAGTATTTTCTTTTCAAACTTATCACGACCTGCCCTTTTTACGTGGCCGGGTGTTCACATTAAGATGTGGAATAATTTGAGAAATATGTCACACGGGCGAGCAGCGCGGTCCAGTAACGAGCGCTCGAGTTTCAAGATTTCTTTAATCGAGACACAGAATGCGGTTTGCAATTTGTGCCATGTAGGCGAGTTTCCAGCGCGGCAGCCCTGCGAAGTAGCCACTAAGCTTTCACTTTTCAGTGGCAGTGCATTAGGTCTCATTAATACCGTTCCGTCGGACTGTCGTTTGTCCCGTGTCACGCACTCTAGTGAAAGTATCCAATTTGAGAGTCACAAGTCAGACCACCCCGACCTTCCTTCCAACCGGAATCACCTGTCGCCGAGCAAGATTACGATTAGCTGTCACGCACTCTTTAAGACGCGCCTAGATAGTCACTCACTATGACAGAGCTCCAAATTTAATTATGCCTCGGGTAGATGTACTGTTTCCCACTGATTTAAGGATTTACTTAAAACAAATATTCCAACTCGCAAAAGAATTCTTAATATGTCGGAATAAATATGATGAGAATGGTACATCCACTCTGAAAGGTCTAGCCAAGAAAGACTCATGTAAAAACTGCTAAAATCTTACGTTCCAGAGAGTTGGAGTCTTGAGAAAGTTGCGGTTTTCTGCCTAGGATTGCACGACAGACCGTACGTTCCCGCCTATTACGCCTTTTACCCATGTACTTATGTAGGTACATATGCAGCTACGCATAAGGAAGCACGCGAGCGAACGAAACGAAACGAAAGGGAGCTCGAGCGAACGTAAAACCCTCCGCGACGCGGCCAACGGAACGCGATCTATCGACTTGATCGGGACATAATTAGGCAGCGTTCTGTTCGGATCGCCGACTGAATGGAGCTCTATCGGCCCTCGGATCGACGAGCCCGCGTTGATTGCAACCTTAACATTCTTGTACCGCATTCACACGTCTGCGGAAACTCTCTGCATGGAGTAATCTTGATTTGTGGTTCTCGGGGAATCCTCGAAGTAAAGCTAAGGAAAATTATGAAAATTAATGGTCACGGTAATGCTGAAATTATCGATGTGGTCTTGCAACATTAGATTCAGATAAGATTTGTTCTAATTATGAATTTTTAAACATAATCAATGTCCTAGAAGTGTGAAAGCATAACTAAGTATTGGCTTTCGCTAGAACCATCGGACTAGAGCCAAAATGATACGGATGGATTGATATTATTTCAGAGTTTGACCAGTCAATTAGCAACTTGAAAGTGGACCGTTTACGCCCCGCCGGAGTAAAAGCGTGCGAGCAACAAGACAAACTAGTTACATATCGCGCGCGTTTTCATCGAATTTTTGAGACACTCGGACACGTAACAGGGATTACAGGTTCCGAGGCATAATAGTCGAGAGTCGAGACAGGGGCGTAAGTCGCGTAACACGTCCCGTCGGCTTTTATTTCTGGCTCGAGCGGCGACTCTCTGTCCTGATCCGGCGGTCACGTGGCAAATAATTGATAATTAATGCAGGCTGCCTCTATCTCGACGGCACTTCCACGCAACTGGAAAGCGAAAGGCTCGGAGAACCAGAGCATAACTCTTCTGTGAGATCGTGAGCGTGGCTCGCTGAAAAACGAGCTCTAAATGCTATCCTCCGTTCGCTCGTAACTTCCACACGATATCGTGTACCATGTTCATTTTAACGGGCGAACCGATTTCAAGAAAGCTGCTAAATAAGAAATTACCATAGTCTTCGTCGATTTGACCAATTGCAGGCCATAACTCTTTATATTTTGAGAGAGTAGTCAAGTCGCCGGAAATTGTTCAGGCCACGTTCGATTGTAACGTAACTAAAATCTCCTTTAATACATCAAATCCCTTTGGATCATTGGAAGACATAACTAAGGGACGTACTTTCATGACTTTTCCATCGCTTTCCAACCTCGCATTTACTAGAAACTTGTACCGTGAGTATTACGCAAGTTTAATTAAAGAATTCAATACCAAACAATCGTGTTCATCGCGTAGGAAAGTATTGAAAGCTCAGAGTAACGCTCGATGGCATAGTCAAGCATAACTCACCGATTCCTAGTGAATACACAGCTGGAAGAAAAGCTCGTCTAGCTCCTTAAATCAAACTTGAACGGAAGCACACTTTTTCTCGCGACCCAGTTAACAGAGGCATGGGTTGCTCATATTCAAAGAGCACCGGCAGACGAGTTGCAAGAGCCCGCAAGAATTATTGCTTCTGCAGTGTGCAGGCATAGGCTTTCCAAGGGATCGCGAGGCCCCTGCATCCAAAGCGGGCATTTGCATCGGCACCCTTCACGCTTGCGATAATATTTCAAATTGCAAGATGAAATTCATTCTGGCCGACTGCTCTCGTGCGGCCTTTAGCCCGCAAGCGCACTGGGGAGAACCCGGATGGCAGTGCCATTCGGGGCACAGGCGCACATACTGGCCTCTCCAGAGAGAACAGCCGCCCGCCCGCGGTGCGCTAGTGTGGGTGACGTGACATTTTTCGCCCAACATTTGTAGCGCATCGCCTGCCGCGATAGGACCATTTATATTTTCCACGGAATTTCCGCCCTGCCGAAATATCGCTCGCACGCGGCCGGAAAATTCTTTTTCTCCTGCGGGATATCTCCATAGAAAAATGAGATCTACAGTTGTAACTCGATTCCATGGCGAAGCGAATGAGAGCTGAACGCTAACCCAATCTCTCGAGCCGAGTGTAGAATCTCTGATGGAGCTACGTTGTCCCTGTGGATGCGCAGATTTTGTCATCTTTCTTTATTCCAGGTATTGTCGTGGAGTTATGGTCCCACAATTCTACATTTTGAAATATACGGGAATTTCATATGGCGCACACTGTTACATCGGTTCCAATCGATTGTGATCGCCGTTGTAACGCGTGCACCGACCATAAACTTAAATTGTAATCCACTTGTGATCGAGTGGATTTCACTATAATACTTCAGTGATAACTGTAATACTGCTACCCGGGAGAATTTTATTGCAATTCTACCTCTCCGCAATGTTTTGAAAATTACAAATATCAACTGCGCGTAAAACTCCTCTCTCGAACATATCGCTATAATCCTCTTACCACTATAGCCAATAGCTAATTTGCTTAAATTCACCAGCTTTGTATTCCTGAGGAGCTTAGATTCCATAATCGATATTTCTAACTGTTTTGCTCGCAGGCCGGTATTATCGAGGAAGCAAAGAGGCCTCGGGAGAGGGCGGGAGTTTGGGCAATCCTCGCGGAAGGGAGAAGGAACTCGTTATGCACGGCGGGGCAATCCAATACAAGAAGTGCGCTCTCATACATTTTCATGTTGCTGTTGGCCCGCGCGATCCTTCACGGCTCGCCTCTCCTCGCGCAAATGCATTTCCTCGGAGCCGCTTACCAATTTCGAGCTGGCGCGCTCGCAGATTGAAATCGCGCCAATAGCGGGACAGAGAGACAGTGTTCGGTAGAAGCGACAGTGGGCCTGGTGTATCTCGGTGGCGGGAGAGCAACGGCAGGATCGCGAATTGGCCGGGTGAGTGAACGGGTTAAGTGAAGTCGAGCATGTGATTAAAGAGCAGGACCTAATAATTAAAACCGCTCGAATTTCTTGAAACCAGAGCGATGAAAGCGATCCTACTGGTCATGTGGATTCGAAAGATCGGTTAACCGCGAACAACGCAAATCGCTTAGCAGCTACCGGGAAGTTGTTGTTCTGAGAACTTTCTACTTGTTACGCTCCCCCTAGCGAATCAAAGATTTGAGTATCTCTTTATAACGGGTTCTGTATTTGGAACGCTCGGGCTAATGCCTGATCGTCGATGTATTTTAATATGCATGTATTTCGTGCAAAAAATATTGCGTGCCGAGCAACAACTCTTTTATTAAGGATTACTGGGGTTGTTCAATACTTTTTTGTAATTATTATACTATAACAGCAACTTGTATGATTTTGCGTTTTATTAATTGCATAAATTAATCCGCGCGGAAGCACGAGTACCGCACAGGTCAATAGTTCGCCAATTCTACTGAAATGCAAATGTAGAAGTCGGAGCAGTGTGTCTCGGTGCGTGTGCCAGAGCTCACGATACCGGAACCACCACGGTCAGCTTCTTATCTACGAAATAGGCACTGCCAGACTTTCACGTGGAAGCCTGACGTAATAACGCGTTCAACGAGATCAACGCTCGATCCCATTTCCAGCAAGTACAGGAATTTTCGGTCTGCCTCTCGTTCGACCAGTACGCCAGTACAGCACTACGGCCGGCGTTTACACGCGCTCGAGAACCGGAAATCTGGCAGAAACTGATTTGGCAGTCGAGCCCCTCTGTACACGCTGTTTCAATTACCAGTCAGCTGTTTACGTATAGAATCATTCTAAATTATTTAGTAATTTTAATTATGCCCAACTTTCTCGCAACTCTTTTCTAGAGGTTGTTAAATGTTGGAATATTCGGGGACTCTCGACCGGTTAAAAATGTAGCATAATTAGATTGGACAAGTTGTACAATCTATATGTATGCATATGCATAATATTACAGCGGATTCAAAATGCAAATAATATGCACGGAAGGTCAGATAAAAAGTGGAGTAGGACAGTGCAAATTCAAAGGCAAGTGCATCGTCCTGTGCAATATGTACACAGCCAATCCATAGTCCGATTCCCTGGCGAATGCCGACGGCGGATAATTGAGTCCCGGCGTCGACTAGCTGCAGGAGTTAAATAGATCTGGCTAGTGATCGGCAATTTCGACAGCCGCAGGTGGCGAATGAGAGGGCCGCATATATCTCCGGATACGCGCGGCCGAGAAATCCGTTTTCCGGACAAATTTACAGCGCGACGCTCGCAGGAGCGGGCGGCGATCCCTCATCCCGTCACGCAGCCCCGCTCAATTGAGCATAGTTCCACGAATGTTTTCAGCGGGCCGCGCCGTCGAAAAAGAGAGTTCTCCGCCGAGGATGTTTCAAAATGATAGATTCAAACTTTCTGTCGGCCGACTAGCGTTGGTTTACCGCTCCATTTGTCATTAGAGTCTGGCAAGATGGTCACGGCGATCTGAGCTTGAACTTTTCGTTATATATGAATACTTTGACCTGATTTAATATGAAAAGCGTTACTTCGTGAATGTGTATTGGGTGGAAAAGTGAGATATCAGGAAATGCGATTGATGAGGGAATTGTGGGGGCTCTAGCTCATTTTCCTGCGGTACGCGCCCTTGACGATACTGACACAGTGCCACTCGCAACGGCGCTGAGCAAGGTAATTGTAACTGACGCTGCTGTCACCGATACGCTCTGTCGCATCCTCCCGTCTCGGCTGGATCTCGAGCATGGAATTACTAGGCCTCCGAGCGGCGACCTGCTCTCCGCTGAGACAATAGTACCACGCGCTGCCCCGTCGAGTAAGCCGACTAGCCGAAAGTACTTCCGGTCGTTCGCCAATTTCGAGCGTCGTAAGTCCGACAGGTTTATAACACAATCAGCGATACTACTCGCATCGACCGAATAAAAACATGGACCAACAACTGTATCAGCACATCGACGTGGTCGTTAGGTCATGCGGGTTATACAAATTGATGCCACTAACTCGAAGTTCGACCGGTTGCGAGAACTCCCATGGGAAAAAGTACCAACTTCTGAATTTCAAAGAGGCAACTGGGGACCTGGGGGTGGCAGACTTCACCAGTAACTCACGGAGTGGCGCTGAAATCGACGAACATCTCGGGACGACGCCGGGTAATTCCCGTCGCTCTTTCTCACAGTGCGCAATGCCGTTCGCCACTTTTTAGGGCCAAGGCTCATTTACATTGGGGCCGAACGAAATCGTCACGGCCACTCAGGCTATCGGGAAATTATGGTAAATGGTGGTAAAGGGGGGGAAATCGACGCCACCGTTCGGCACGATTGCTCAGTGCAATTTAAAAATGGGATAATAATACCCGGGCGCCGTGAAGTGTCGTGATAAATGGGCGACACTTTCCAGTCGTCGCCCAGAATCCTTTTATTTCGTTGGCCAACTCGCCGCCCCGGCTGCCGAGCAGTTTCCAACTACTTGCGGCAGCGGTCGACCGTTCTCATGAATCCTTTCAACGAGTTAAGTAATGTTTGGCGTAATGATCAAAGCTAAAGTATCCGTCACAACTCAAATGAACTGCAATTCTTTCTCATAAAGAGAAACAATATTTCTTTTAATATACAGATTATATTATATTCTTTATGTTATATCATTCATATAATTATGTATTTGAATGAAGGAAACTGTTCCAGTTATTTCTGTGTATTATTGGAGTCCGTGATTCTGACTAAAGAATTTATAAAGAACGTCTTTAACTTTCTTGAAGGTATATAATTGAAAATTGCAGTGAGATTTCGTGAAAGTGATAGATATGTAGAGACAGGCCTATTAAGCTCCAATCACTTGTATGTTACAGGACACCTGCGTAAATGATCCCATGCCCAACCACGATGCGGTCGACGTTCATCTTGAGTTGTGAGTAACCTTCCTAAACAGCGCTCTGCGGCTTTTCCAACAGCTTTCGTAGAAGGCATCCAAGTACTTTCTACCGCTTGAATTCCCCAGGTATCCTGGCTACGTGGCTCGTCGTATCCATCGGGGCGATCACCGTGTCAATAGACCGCTCGGATAGTAAACCTGTGAGTATCGTTCCCAAGGTGCTCGTAACACTTTAATCGAACAGCGAGATAGAAATCAGTCGCTCGAACGCGTCCAACGAATACCGCCGTTATGTAGACCAGTGCACACTTTCATGATCAAGCATTCGATCATCCGAGAAATATCGGCATTATCATTCGGCCGGTTACGATTTCTATCGATCGGGATTTGGAACAGGAACTCGATCAGCCGATTCCCCTAGAAAGCCGCGTAATTCAACTAATGACAAGCATATCACCATAACTTTCCCTTGGCAATACGCGAGGGCAGTTACGGGGGTCGTAAACAGTTCATAACCGATGCTCTGCTCCGCAGCCTCAACCGACGAGATCGTCCATGATAGCGAACGGATGGCGACCCCTCGCCAATGGATACGAGGAGACCCTCGGCACGAACGTCTCGCCGTCGAGCAATCTCGAGCGCAGCGTCGCCCCGCACCCCGTCCACAACAAGCTCCAGGAGCACATGGCGCAATCCGAGAAGCTCAAGTCCCAACGGAAGAACAAACCCTCTCCGGCGTCGATCTCGCACCAGGAGTACAATCCGCCGAGCATCCTCGGCAGCTTCAGCGTCTTCGGGCACGCGGCGACGAAGGCGCGAGGCGAGGCGCAACAAAGCCACAATCACGTCAACAAGCACCTGCCCTCGGAGACGCGGGAGTACAGCTTCCTGGTGCCGCCGCCGAAGGACGTGTACCGGTTCGAGCTCGACCACCACCGAAAGCCGATCATCCGGGAGAGCACGGCGTACGTGAATGTCCGGCAGCCGCAGTACATCCCGCAGCCCATACATCAGCCGCCGGACCCTGTAAGGGCGGCCACCTACTTCATCAAGGGATACACTTCGACAACAAACTCGCCCTCCTCGCCGGCCAACCCGCAGAAGAACCGACACTATTCCAACGGCTACTCGATGCCCCAGGTCCTCCAGCCACCCCGACACCAGGCCAAGCCCTTTGAATCCCTCAAGATCTCCAACAGTGCTAAGCCCTACTTCCAGCCACCAGGGGTGTCGATCGCTAATGATTTCGCTAAGGACAAGCGCGTCAGTGAGCACGATCATCGCTCCAATTACGAGAGATTCCAGTCCCAGCAGCACGGAGGTCAGCCTCTGGGTCAACCGGGTGCGGGTAGTTACTACAGTCAGGTGAATCACCCGCCTCATCAGTCTCACCACTACAAGACCTCTTACGAGCGGGATCCTGCCTTCCTCGTGCACGAGAGCCACGAAGTTAGCTATGTCACGGCACCCACGGTCTACAATGGATACAATTTGAGACCCTCGCTGCCGTACGATACGCTCTTACCGCCGAACGTCTACACATCGACCCAGGCGCCGACGACGCTCGCATCTCGGCTGCAAGTGCCCCACAAGTACCCGCCGGCGAACGATGTTAATCGGGAACAGGATTACAAGCGACCGATTCAGAACCCGGCGATCAAGCAGCTCGACACTGGCTCGCAGGCCGAGCCCTTGCCCACTTCCGGCATTTCCAACGGCAACACGTACTACGTGTCGGAGCACCAGGACCTTACTCCCCCGCCGTCCGCCTGGCCGCTTACCAAGAACAAATACACCTCGGATATCAACGAAGTGCTGCCACGAGTCAATCCGCCGTCCAAGTTCCACCAGGACGTCGTCGCGCCGAACCAGATCCCCCAGGCGCCGAAGGTCGTGTACGTGCGCCCGGGGATCCACTATCAGAGCTCGGTCCTGCCGTTGGACATTCGACAGCAGACCAGCGCCCCGGAGTACGAAACCCCGGAGAGCATCTCCCTCAAGCACTTCAACGAGCAACAGTTCATCATCCAGCAACAGTTGATCCAGCGCGATAGGCAGAGGCTCGCCGAGCAGGAGCGCCAGCAGCAGTTGGAGATCGAGCTCCAGCAGCAGGAGGAGCTGAAGAAGCGCCAGGAGGAGCTCAAGCAGCTGATACACCAGCAGAAACTCAAGGAGGAGGAGGAGGCTCGATTGGAGTTCGAGTCGGTGAAGAATCAATCGGAACAACTGCCGACGGAGGGGCTCCAGCCGCAAGCACCGCAGCCACTGGCACCGTACACCGTCCAACTGACCGAGTACGAGATCCCTAAGGTTACCACGGTGGCAACCTCGCTCTTCACCGAGCAGAGCGGATTTGGAGAGCAGCCAAAGACACAGGAACCCCAGGTACCCACTGCGGATAAAATATATTGAAGAGTAGTTTGAATGAATTATCGTAACTTGCATTTAGAATCCGCGGTTTCACTGTAACGCGAGGTTCTTTCCAGTCCCATTAATTTTAGGTAAAAGCCAGACCTAACCGATTAATGTTGGATTTTATTCCCAGGTCGTTCAACCGGAGTACCCAGTCTCCCAGCGGCCGGAGCCTGTAAATCAGCAGTACCACGAGCAAGTGCAGGTGCAGCCCGAGGATGAGTACAATAGTTATCGCGAGCCGGAAGTGGTGAGACGGCCGCCGAGGCCTCAGAAGATAAATCGAGATCAATACCGAAGGAGGAAGCCGACCACTGTTGCGTACGAAGTTGTACCCACGGAAGTGCCGATTCAAACGCCAGAGACGTCTCTGCCGGTGACGCTCCACGCGGAGGAAGTTCCTGTTCAGACGACCATCGCGCCGGAAACGATAACTCAGCCGACGGTCGCGATCGCACAGAGACCGCGTCTTCGGAGACCCGGACAACCTGGTCTGCGCCGACGACGACCGACCACGACTACGCAAGAACCAATTACGATCGCGAATGAGGAGGACTTTTTGAAGTATGGTAACAAGGGTGAAGATACGCAGCAGCAACAGCTGGACCCCGCGAGGAGGAGACGCATCAAGCCCACACAACAGACCTACGAGGAGTCGGTCACGGAGAGGAGACCGAATATCAGGAAACGTCCTGGGCATAGAACGAGAGTGAACCCTGGCGAACCGTTCGAGGCGGAGATCGTCACGGAGATCGTTCACACTGCAGTTAGCAAAGATCCCGGAGACTCCCAGGGGTACAATGAGAACAGCCAATATGTGACGACCCATCCTAGCAGTCAGTATTACGACTACACGTCGCAGAAATTAGCACCGACGAACGGTCAGCGCGAGGACACCACAGAGCCCACGGTGTTGGAGTACCTGACCGAGGTGTCGCGGGGCAAAGTGGAGGAGACAACTGCCAATGAGGATCGTCATCGTTACCAATCGGGCGGACCAGTGACGAACATCCCTCTGGAAGATCTATTCGTGAGGACGGACGGTAATTACCCGGAGCGTGCGACCGTATCGCCGACCACGGTGACATCGACCACGACAACCGCCGCGACGACCTCAACTGCTCAGCCTGCGACCCAATTAACTCACGCGCCCTCATCGACTACGAGGCCGCTCAAGATGCGCCCGATTAGATACGGCAACGCGACCAGACCGCGCTTCAGCATCAAGGACTATAAGAGCAGATTGGACTACAAGACCAGACTCTCGCAAATGTCGAGCACCGAGGCGTCCCCCACTCCGGCGACCCACAGGCAACGAACACCGGCGCACAAGTCCCACCAGAATCAACCTCAGCAACAGCAAGTTAATGATCCCAGCAGGGAGACAACTGGCAGGTACAAGTACGTGTCCAGGACCAGCTATAGAACGACCACTGCGGCGCCCTCGAGGGAGCAGGAGGAGTCAGTGGACCAAGAGACGACGTCCTCGACGACCGAGAGGAGCAATCGCTTCGTGCCGAAACGACGACCCACCAGCGGCAACGTCTACCGGAGCAGGATATCCGGGACGACAAGTAGTCCGAACCGCTCGCAGAATCACGAGACTGAGAACTACCCGCGGCAGAGCACCGCGCGGCCCGAGAACGTTTTCTCCTCGTCGGTGCGACGCCGCCCGCTGATGAAGAGCCGGTTACACGCGCAAAAGGAGACGAACGCCGCTTCCAGTGCTTCCACGCAGCAGGCAGGCGGCGGCCGCCGGGAAGAGTACGCGACGGAAATGACCGCGGAGGAAACGAGTTTCTACTCGGCCGTCACCACCTCGCCGACCGTGCGGGCTCTAGCTAACGAGATCCCGCTGGAGAAGGGGGAGCCAGCATCGACCAAGGAGCCGCTCGAGCATCCTGTCCTCCAGCAAGCTGCTCCAGAGAGCGAGGTACCCGCCAAGACAACGGCGGACGACGACGCCCGGAAAGCAGAGGCCGTTGTTAGTGCCAGGCCTGAAGACCCAATAGAGGAGCACCGGGTGAAGGAGCCGACGAATGCCGAGGATGGCGCGCTAATCACAAAAGTCGAGGAGAAGCCGCTAGAGGAGCAGTCGAATCCCGAGAGCACGACTAAGTTCGACCTGGCCAACGACGAGGAGGAACTCTTCGCGAAAGCCTCGCTGAGCGTCGCCGATCTAACTAGTTCCGCGTCCGCCCTCTACGACAAACCAGGCTTGTTCAAGGCTGTCTCACCGGAGAGCAGAGTGGTCGCCCCGCACTTCAAGATCACCACCGACGAGCCCACTCTCCCTATCGAGGCCTTCTTCCAAGAGCTCACTAAGGCCAACTGAACCGACTGACAGGTTTCCGGCTGCTGGCTCTCCTCTTGCTAGTTTTCTCGAGCCTCTCAATGCGATAGTAATCGATTGCTCTTAATTCCTGCGAGAGAAATTCTTCGACCGCTTCTCGATCTGAAGGCATACTTAGCTAGAGCGGAAGGAAACTCGCAATTAAGTCCGCCGTAGATGATCCGAACGCGAATTCCGTGGAATCGTTTGCTGCACCGTTAACTGGGATTGGTTTAAAATTCCAAGCTTTGTAGACGGTTTAGTGTGACTTTTTGCCGAGAGCTACAAGGACCGACGTAATGTCCCATTTCGGGAGAGTCGCTCTCCGTCCGCGGGGGATCAACAGTGGCTAACAGGAACTCATACCGGCAGTGTAAATTCATCAGCGAGGGAGAATCGCTGCTTTATCGCGACAGTAGCCAGCGCACGCGCTCCTTCTAATTGGAAGCTCACAATTAGGCATAATGAGAGAGCTCGTGCTTAACAAGAAAGTGTAGGTAGGATACTTGCGGAAAGCGTCTAAGGTGAAAGTTCGCATTTCCCTGCGGGATATTCGTGGCACTGGGGCCAGCAGCCGCCGAGCGACAGAGATACCAAAAGCGTATACCCGTTCTTCTAGCAGTAATTGCATAGATATTGTTAGACTTAATTATATCCGAATCATCACTGGCGCACTCGTCGCAGGGGGGAGAGCGTGGCCGAAAGATTGCCGCAAGTTTACGTTCGCGAATCAATGCTTGACTCAAACACTCGTCCTACTTTAAAGACTGCGTCAATGTTTGTCGGGTCTTTGCTGTAATTTGTCAAAGTACATTTTCACGTTCGCCCCCCTTCGGCTGAGAATCTTTCGGAGCGCCGCGCTTCGAATCACACCATTAATTTATTTAAAAGCATCCATAACTTATGCGTTCATCGGTGTATCGAGCTCTAGAGTAAGATCCTTGATTTTTAAAGGTGCTGTGTGATATGTCGCTCCGAGGGAGAGGAATGCCGGATGTGTCACGACACACTGTGTAAATAGGAACTGCGAGTAGAATTAGTACTGTGTCTCGCGGCTCGAGCTCATGAAGTTCGAGTAGTCGTCTTCGTGCGCGAGATGCACTCAAGTGAAAACTAACCATTGCGATCGCGGGAGTATGAAGAGTGTAACTTTTATATAAATGCGAAGTAGCAGGTTTAATTCTTAGATTAGCGGCGATGTCTATCACTCGACAGGCGTTCGCGGGAATCTATGTAAATACATATATGTACGAAAATTGAATAAAGTGTGGTATAATGTGCTAAAAGCATCCTCCAGCCGATACTCACCGTTCACCAGCGTTAAAGCGTGCGCTAGATTGGCTGGGCAATTTGAGCCGGGACGGGAAAGGGTAACCAGAGGTTACGGGTCAAAGGTGAATCAATACCATCGCCAGTCCATCGGTTGCGATTTAATAATTCGTTTAATACTTTTCCCCTTACACCTAGATTACTGCAAACAATTACATGTATATAGGTTTCGGAGGCGAGTAAAATACTAATTTGAACCGGCGTCGCTCGCGGGACAAGTTATGTCCAGTGGAGGTTTGCCTCGCTCGCTGCTTCATGAAACTGCATCCCATTGTAGAAAGGACATACGAAACAATATTCATATGTTTATCCCGTCGGAAACGAAGCTCTGTTTCGACCGAGCAAACTAGTACTTTACCCGGCTACTTGTGAGATTGTGTCTGTCGTATCCGCTACCTGGGTCTAGGATCGAGAACATTCCGTTTCACCGTCGATTACACACGTACAACAGCTTGGTTTTTTTCCATAGATATACATAGTGGCCTACGTGACATCGTTTTCTCCATTCGTTTTGATTATACACTAGTTTAGAATTACGCAGAGCCGCCGCCGGGCCGCTGGACCCGGCCGCCGGCTCTTACTCCAAATACAAATGCACGCCCACCGCTTGTCCAGCGCCCGTGCGCGTGTATACACGCACGCGTGTACGCGCGCCAAGTAATCCATGTATATCGTAAAACTCCGAGTAATTGACAGTTAGTTTAAAGTGTGTCTCCCACTCGCTCCAAGGTACTCACGCTCGCACGTATACAGACGCGTATGCCGAGTATGCGTGCACTGTACACAGTGGCAAGTGTCCGCCTCGACAGTCGCCAGAGGACCAAGCAGTCACACGCATACACCGAAACTATTTAAACCTATCTGTGCGCACGCACTCGACAGCCAGGCGGGCGCGAGAAGTTGGCGGATGAAGCGCAACGAAATGTGAACGGGAACGTTTTCGTTCAATGTTTCAACCCTTTGCAATTCGGGCGTTCGATCTGTCTTCGGTCAAATCAGCTACTTCTCCGATAAATTATCTGTTCGATTCACTTGGACAGTGAATTTATAACCCGGTTCAGAATTGGAGTAATTTTAATTATTTCAAGTTCAATTGTAATTCCGCTGTTGCCGAGATCACTAAATACCAAGAGTTAAGCCTGATAAGAAGTCCCGTGACTCATCGGCATTCAGTGGCAATCCGCACAAAAAAGGGAGAATAAAAACTCGCTGGCGCGGGTCAAGCGATTAAGAAGATATTATGTATGTCGTGCTCGACAGGAAAACTTGAAGTATCGTTCATCATGTTTTTTTAGCAGCTTGGCTAGTCCCCGTTCACTCGAGGGAGGAGCATAATCCTCGAAGCTCTGGAGGCAACAGAAGTTTATCGACGCGGGCTACAACCCTACGAAGGATCGGTCTAAAAAAATATAGGTACACTTTCCAACCGCGAGCAGAACGGACCTGCGAAGCCTCATCCTCTACTCTTCGTCACTGAAAACGAATGATTCTCCTTTGGACGCAAGCTGCGCCGACCTTTGCTTTTCGAGTAGTGAGCTCTTTATTTTCTAGACCTTTTTACAGTAGCACGTAACATTAATTTTAATGGTAGGTACTAAAGCCTAAAAACTGCTTAACTGATCCCTTTCACTTGTTATCGTTTTTAATACCTAGTGTTGTAATCATAGATCGGGCATAAAAGTGGACCAATTCGTTACGCGCATGATGAAGGGGGAGGCTCTCTCACAAAATACTTGCATATGTTAATCGATACTTAATGGAATACTTAATACAATATAGGAATCCTCGACATCGATTGTATTGAATGCAATAAAACTTTACCGAGATTCGTGCAATTCCAAATTGAAATCTTAAATCCTAAATTGGCCAATTCGTAATTGAATTTGCAAAGGGATTCGATCTCGAGTAAACTTTTACTCTACATCTTAAAAACTCTACAAGCAAATATCGTGTCCTTGCCGATAGAATCAATAATAATAACGATTTATAATTCTTAATTGAAATACATATTTTCGATTTTTTAGGAAACAACCTTTGTACAATACTTAATGATCAGTCGCACGATATCATCTATTTCTCACGAATGTCTACTTCTCGCAAAAATAGAGGAAGACTCATAATAAGCATAAAGGGATTTATTCAATTTACATGGCTCTGTGTAGAGGAAAAATATAGTTCGTCGTGTTCGTGATTAGCAAGATTTCGAAAGGATATGATGCCTCACAGTTCGACAGACTAGCGTAGGTCGACTAGAACGGAAGTCCATATGAAAAAGGTACTAGGCCTCATCCGTTAGACGTACAACACTCTCAGTTAAACATTACACATGGTATAACACCGTATTTACACAGTTAAGAGTACAAAAACGGTAGCAATTCGACAATAAAACTGTCAATTGTGAAAACATATTAGAAAAGGGAAGTAGCTGTGCCGTATGTATACGTGCACACGTATACACACGGTGTACACTGGCTTACACATACATACATATTCTAAGGGGGATTCGCACTCACCGTGGTGAGACCTTTCCTTTTCCTTTAGACTTAGACAGTGCTACAGGTAACAGTACAACGCAAGCAGACATAGATATTCTCATAATACGCCTAGATTGGCTTTAATCTTTCGGCACGAACTACACACACATTCCCAATAATATGTGACTCTCTCTCTCTCTCTCCCCCCTTTCTCCCTCCCACTCTCTCTCTCTCTCCCTAATCTACAAGTATTACCTGCCGTAATTTCCTCAGTTTCCTAGTGCGCAATAACGCTTATCTCGTGAGTATGGCTGTCTAAGAGTAATTAGGCCACTATTCTTAATTGCCCCCAAAGACCCCGGTCATTAATGTTCCCTAATCCTTCTACCACTTAATCCCCGAAAGATCTCGCTTCGAAAAAGATTCCCTTAATTCCCGGCTTCTAATGACCTTGAAAGGCTAAGGAATTTCGACTGTCGAGAGTTGTCGGTAAAAATTTTGCTAATTTTCCCTCGATTCACGAAAAGAGCAAGAGGATATACATATACTGTCGGCCGAAAGATTAAGGCGTGCGGATATACGTCTAACACTTTCAAGCGGGTCTCTCTACATCTACGACCCTTTTTAGAATCTTCATAGGTGGCTTTGGCGTTGGTCCACTTTGTTTAGTACGTTATTATCACCTTGTGTGTGCATGTACGTGAGTGTGTGTGCGGCGCATGTGTGTGTGTCTGTCGGTGCGAATGAGTGCGATCCTGCATGCATGGGTAACGAAACGCCACGATCGTGAAGAGTGGTGTGCGGACGCGCGCGAGAGAGAGAGAGAGGGAGAGAGTATCGAAGCCATATCGAAGGAGAAGAGGAACCCGTTTCAGGGGGACCCATACACACGGAAGATGCAAGCCTCACTTAACTTCTATTACTTGCGCCAATGGCGTTTGTTTCGTTGTTCGCGCTGTTTGTCTTCGTCAATGATTAATCGACACCTTTAACTCCTGTGCAGTAGTAGCAGTACCGGAAAAAATGTCTGAGGTCCATTAATTACCCTTACTCGCTTGTCAAACGTCCGACGGTATAATCGAGCGACGATGCGGGTGAGGACTGATTCGAGAGTCCTCGAAGAACGACGTACCATCTACCCAGCCTCTTACTGTTAGTACTCTCTAATTACCCTAGTATTAGCCTGACACAAAGAGAACCCAGTCTCCGGTAAAACTCATTTGCAACGATAATGCTGCCAATAACGAATGTTAAAAGGCTCTTTCCCATAGCTACCCACACTGCGCTAAGTCCATTCTGTTAATAAAGTATTCATCTCGTCCCTTTCATCGAGTATGTTAATCGCCACGTAAAGAATCGCGGTCAATTGCAATTGTCATAGAATCTTAAAACAGATTGTATGAACGCCCTGAACTCTGGATAAGTAACTGCGCGAACTTCTCTCACTCTATACTGGCAAAAACAAAGAGAATGAGATTCGATATTAAACCGCTTTGAATTTTGTTCATCTCGAAATAACATTGAGCACCTATGTCCGTCGGATATTATTATATAAAGAAGATGTACTACTTGGTAGAAAAAATAGTTTCAGGGCATCTCAAGATATTTGTCCAGAGCTTTAAAGGGCCCTTTAAGCGCGGCCACTCCCGTGTTAACCGGAAGTGTTTCTGTGGGAGTGAGGGCGGCCTAAGTTTTTTCCCGACACCTGGCCCGCGCTAGACTCCATCCCGGGCTCTCTCTAGTGAGCGTGAGCTTTAATGCGAGCTTTTCTAAGACGCGGCGAGATGAGCATCGCGCCCAGCATCTCGCCCACCTGGGTAAGTGGGTAACCAGGGTTTCAAGATCCTTCTCTTCAATTTATCGTGCCTCCCTTAAGACTAACACTCCCGGGCCCGACCGCCACCAGGCAGCCCTAGCGCCGGTCGCCGCAAGTTCCCGTCTACAAAGGGAACTTGCCTGAAAGCCCCTTTGCCCACTGGGATTTATGTACCGGCACAATGCTCTGCTGTGATGCTGCCTATATGCGTGCTAGCCTGACGATGTGTGCGGCACACAGGACCCCTTGAATCTCACGGCCCGCAATTATTAATCGGACTAGTTCGAGGCCCCGGCGCTGGAGAACCGGTGAAGCAAGAAGAAGGGAAAGTATCTTTGGTATTTATGAACGCCGGATATTCGCCAAGCGGGTAGATCATGGGGGTGAAACTTTAAAAAGGAAATGCGCCGAAGCGGACACGAGCCTGCCAAATGCAGATAAGGAGATGAAAATTTGACGGGTATTAGTTTCATTCGGGCAAGAGTGGCGAACTCACGAAAGCACTTTCTAAGGAGCAATACGAAGGTACCCGACTGCTGGAGTCTCGACTCGACACTGGAGACACTCCTTTCCTGCAGGAACTCCAGCCTTGGCAACCCTAACAATTAAAACGAATCATCCTCAGCTCGACTTGGTCGATTACACCGTCGGACATCCTTCGACAGGAGCAATCGCGTCATTTCATAACAGCAACCCGCTCGACTCGTCATGGTGTTGGCGGCGGAAATGCTCGAGCGCCTGGAACACCAAGGATCTTCCCGACTAAATCCCCGTCGGGTTCTCCAGGTACTCACGGCGATTGGCTGCCCGGCGCCCAGTTATCACCGACTTCATTAGTACCTCAGAGTCACGCGAGGCTCCGCGGGCCAATCATCTTAAGCGCAATGTAAACCCGGGAAACCGCGCAAACTAGCAATGCCAGAGCGAAACGCCGAGAGCATTCCCGTCGGCAACACTCCCGCACTTCCGGCGGCAGGGCTGCCGAAACTTTCCAAGTAAAGGCGACTCGCACATATATATCCGCGACTGAACGCCGGAACAATTATACAACGGTACATATGGAATGTACAGTGATCCTCGGAAGGAGAGGAGTGGCATATATCCCGTGGTGCGGGTGATGCCACGCGCGTGGTGCATCGAACTTCCGTAAGCAAGCGGCAGACTCTACCCGACGTTGCCCCATCCTATGGCAAGAGGAATTCTCCTCACGTAGGAGATCTCGGCCGAGAGACGACAGCGGGCGGCGATTCCCCCGGCTGTCACGGGGGAGAATCGTTCGCCACCCTAGCAATTACCCTTGGTATCCTTGGGGCTTGCCCCCAAGGAGAGAGGACGGCAGCCGTGAACGTAAGACGGACGCGTACCCGTTGCTCGAACCGCTCATGGATCTACATCGCTAATTCAGTTGACCTAGATTTCTTTTTTGTTTCTCTGTGTCTGTGTCGGTTGTGTCGGTGTGTCGGTGTGTCGGTGTGTATGTGCGGACACGCTCCACGGTCAGAAGTACTCCGTCACGAGGAAAGGGGTGTCGAGCGCACATTCTCTCTGTGTGTGCTCACGAGCTCCCTCTCTTCCTCTATGTAGAGCCAGTTAGACTTGGCAAACTCACAGCGTTACGGTCCTCTCACCCCCCTAAGGAAGCTTGGCTCACCTTCGTTTAGCTCGACTGCGCTCCTCAAAGACCTCGCGACCATTTCCGCGCCACTGTGTGGCTATTGTTCCCTCAATTTTCATCCCTCGGACAATCCACACATGCGAACGCTGATTGTGAGCTCGTGTGTACAAGCTTATGCAAGAGAGTCACATTCCGATTGGGTTATTAGAATACTTCTTCCGCCCATTGACTTCAGTTGAAAAGCATTGAATTTAGTACTATTATGCGTAGCACACGATTTTAATTTGTTTCTTTCTCATTGGAAGTATCTTCGAACCGCAGAAACACTGTGGATCTTAGCGGCCATATTTAAACAATTGAAATCTGGTATGGCGAGAGCTTGAACCACTTCTGACACGTGTGCGTGTCCTTCGCGTGAGCAATTTAGTAGTCCGAGAGTATGTGCGTTGCAGGTCTCCGCGCAAGACATTGTTGTGTGTATGTATCAATGCTCATTCGGGATTTCCCGGCCCCGTAGAAGCGAAGGTCGAAGTTGTTACACCGCCGCGGCGTAGAATATCAATCTCGCAAGCAGCCATAAGCCGAGTAAATCGAAAAGGGGGGTGGCTGGGGGGGCGGAGTGCGAACTTGGTGAATTAATTCCAAGCGAGCGGCTCAGGGATTGGTGTACCGAGGGAAAGGGTGTGCGTGTACGCGGCGAGCTTGCTCAGCTACAAACGATCGCTATCCTTGTCCGTTTCGATCTAATTACAGAGCGGCGGAACCCATCAAGCAAAAAGTCGCTCTCCGACCTGATAAATGATTCCTCGGCTCCTCGTCTACCGATGTCAGCCGCGTGTGCTCGCCTTTTTGCAACTGCGCGCGCCCACGCCAGGGAGAAAAATGAGTGGCGCAGCATACTTTATTTCTGACGTACCCGCACCTCCCCTCAACCGTGCTCCCGTGGAAATAGGTGCGCAAGAAACGTCGCTCCCGATGAAATAGGATGTTTCGAGCGTTATCGCGATCCTCGCCGATCCAACCTCCGCGCATTAAGAGACGAGGAATGATTGAATGCAAATCTGCCGTTTATCTCACTGAACTCGGAGAGATGCGGGTAAAGTGGAACATAAAACATTCGCGTTGAGAAAACTTCGTATTTCTTCATATTGTTTCGGATGATGAAAAAAGCAATTCCGACTGCAAATATCTACGGATATTATGAAAATATTAAATATTCTACTCACGCGAATTTGAGTGATTTTTCCATTTTTATTCGATAAATAAAATTTGTAAAATTTTGCGACTCCTTGCTCGATTACATTGAAAGTAATATGTACACGTTTCATAAGTATGTCGACGCCCACTCAGTGCAAACTCGTTGCATTTCCAGCACATGTAACTCCTAGCTTCCCCTCGCCGCATCTAAATCAAAGCAAAGGGCAAATAAAGCTCGAGTTAGAGAAACTGCAATCCAACAGTGCAAGCAAGCAACACGGTCCCATATGAACGGATGAAATTTGTGCCGAGTGGATTGCAACAAGCCGTACACGCACACGAGAACCTATCCCGAAGAGTTTCCACCAAATGGCTTTCGCTCGTGAAAGATGCAGAATCGATCGCAAGGAGATTAAATCAGTGGCGATCGATGCTTCGGTGGAGCAGCCACGTGGAAACACGTGTTCAGTGAGAAACAGGGTGCGAAAATTAAATCAGGCTCGGGCTCGGCCGACCCGGGGCTCCCGGAGTTAATTAGACTGTCATTGCAGCGTGTGTGCGCTCGACTGGCAGGCAGCAGGGAGGCTGCAGGCCGCCACGTCTCCGCTGGAAATAGTCGGAGGGCAGGAAAAAGAAAGGAAGATACGTCGATCGACACCGATTGCTTGCCAGTGCCACTCCGCCTCCCCATATTGATTCGGCCCCCGAAATAACTCGCGTGTGTGCACGTCGTTCCCGTGTATCCCAGTGCACGCGTCGGCTCGCTAGAAAGTCGCATCCGGATGCAAACGTGGCTGTGCGTCGTAAGCAGATTGCACATGTTTCTGCTGTTAAATTGTAATATTCGTTCGCGATAAAACGGAGCAGTCACACTGTATAAACCTATCATACTTCCAACCCACTTGCCTCACACTCGTTCCCGAAATTACACGATAGAGATGAAAAAGAAAAAAGATCAAAAGAAATTTTATTTTCCAGCACCGTGCGGAATTCAATTACATTGCTGCCTTGAACTCTTTGCACATCTGGTTCTACCATGTAACGAATGACGCACGCGTGTGTTTATTAGTATTCCTGTTCTGATTTGATTAAAAACGCGATAATCAAGCATAGGTGTGTTCTAGGTATTCCCGTGGCCATCAAAATTTCCTCACTATGACGTATACAATTCGACTGGCATATACAAGCATCGTTTAAACTGCAGCTCCATTACTTGAGTGATCGATCGAGGACAATCCTGCTTGACACACGAGAACACCGCGCAGGCCATGACCATCTCAGGCCTGAGACAGGACATGGATAGACGCTTCTTCACGGAAAGAGTGATATATTATCGAAACTTATAAAACTGTAAAGCCGCCTTGCGATCGCATCGACGCGGACCATGATTACATTGCCCAGCGGCTTGTCAATGACTCGCGGTATGTAACTATGTGCGCAGTGCGTATAGTAGATCTGTCGGTGTGTCGGCGAACGTATGGCTTAATGGTGGCCGGATAATACACGGGGACAATTGCGAGTGCGAGCTTTAGTGCGCCGAATGCGGAATGAGGGGCGAGGATTACTGCGCTCGTTGTCCTCTCGTGTTTCGAAATGCTCGTACCGCCGGGGAACAAGGGTGAAGATCGAGCGGCGAGAGTCCAGTGATTCCCGATACTGCGATACTCCGGCGCGGCGCTCCATTCCGCCGAGGGTCCACTCGCCACTGGGCTGCAAGCCCTTCTAGTGCCGATTAAGACAAAGGGCTATTGGTATACCATTTTCCATAACACACGGCGGCTCTCTCGACCACTTAAATATTGGATACCCCTCGGGAGGCCTGGAGTTCGCTTCCCGCCGATGCACCGGGAGCCATCGGCTCTCGCCGCTCGAAACTGCGCTATTGACCCATTTCGAATTTCAGCGCACTTGCAGGCCTTCAAACGGAATACCGGCTCGATCCCGCGAGCGTTTTCCTCGCGCGCTGGCCGTCGGCAACGAACCAGCGCGTTCGCCAATCTCAACTCTTGCGGTACACACGCGTAGTATACATCGAGAGGGAGAGCAATTAATAGCCGGGTGGGAACTTTGCTTGCCGGGAAAGTTGAAGAGGCTCCATAGCGCGAGGGAGCGGTGTCCGAGAGTAATATTACCGCGTGGTAAGCTAGCGTTCAACCAACAAGTTTCCAAAAAAGTGCGCAAATTAAATTAGCCTTCGAATCACAGTGGGACGCTCGAGGTGTCGGGCGCCGAACCGCGGCGCTGGCCCATTAATGGCCCCGCGGCGAAACCTCGATTCCACACGGCCGAGTTTCCAATTAAGCTAATTAGAGCCGCGATCGGCCGATCTTCCAGCGATTAGTTGGGCGTCAGTCCCCTGTCTGTTTTTCTGTGTATATATATATATATATATATAATGTTCGTGCGTGATGATCGGATATGTGCGTCGTGCGCGGAGAAGGCTCCAGTGTAAGAATTGTTTATGTAGACTATCCGGTCGACCTATTATTGGTGTGTAGTTGGTGCACCTATCGTGGGGTGCGGCGACAGTGCGATCCGATGGGGTTGTGAACATATCATATGCGCAAGAGCGTGTCGTTGTCATTGATATCGAGCAACGGTCGATGGCTGCCATTCCCGGGCTGAGTGCGCTGTGCCGTCGTGTGGCCGAGCTCCCGAAGAATCCTGTAGGAGGGGTGTCGAATTAGTTGTTACCGCCTGGACGCACGGAAGTCCGCACTAGGCTATGCGAGGGTGACCACCCCGCCTTCCGGCTCCGGGGACCAACAGTTGTCCGAGAGCCAGCAGCCGACCACCACCGTCACCAAGCCGATCAGCAGCGCTAGGAAGATGTAGACCTCCGCGTTCCCTAGAGAGTCTGTGCGACAAGAGACATAAGAAGGAGTAACGGCGCCTTTTCTTCCCTTTCTCCCAACTCTCCTCTATATCTGTCAGATTGTGCCGTGAGGTGCAAGCGTCACGTGTCACTACATGCTCTCGCAGCCGCCGGGGGAAATGCCCTTTGCAGCCGGGTTATCGTAAATTACGATCGGGGCGGAGATCTAAAGCGGGGTGGGAGAAGCTCTTGGAAACGTGCACTGCGGAGATGAGGGGGAAGACGGAGACAGGCAGAGATTACATCGGAGTTGGTGGTGAAGCAAAGGACCGCCGGACTTACTTGCACTCGCAATGCCGGCAATGATAAAGCGTGGCAGCACTCGAGCGCTTGATGCTGAAAGGCACTGGAACACTGGGCGCTAGTGCCTCTCAATGCGCCGCGCGCTATCTATCTAAGGGACTGGGGCAATTTTAGCACGGGAGGAAAGCGTGGCACCACGTCGCTCATGCGCGTGCGCCGGGGGAAATAAGATCTCTGTCAGGGTGTGTTTGAAAGTTAAACCCGCCGATTCCGAAGAGAAGTGTGAAGGAGATTTTTCGGTGGTTGAGTGAAATTCTCGAGCTCGTCAATGTTGCCGAGCGAATTCGATTTGGCTGGCTCTTGACACGCGCGGAGTCATTCCGCCATTGAGATGTGGATGATAGTTGGACAAGTTATTAGGAAGCTTTAAATCCTCGAAATGATTTGTCTAGAGAAAAGTTTGCCGGATCGAGTATAAGCTCGGTGAGGTTGCCGTTCATTTTAAGTTTCGGTGCGCACGACTTTCCCAAGTTTCCCGGCGGCCGAGTATTTTAATATATCACGTCCAGCGTGTGCCGCGACGAACTGTTTCCCTCAAAATGAAACTACTCCGAAGGGTTTATGAGTTGCTTGTCGGGATATGAGATTCCCCGCCAGCTGCTTCGGGAGGTAGCGGCGACGTAAAATTGCGGAAGTTTCTATGCGAAAGTGTTGCTTGGGCGCATCGGCAACGCGTTGGCCAAATTGACCAACATTTGTTGCAACCGTCTACTAGATAATCTAATATACACAAATCACCCTAATGTTATAAGTTTGGTGTAGACAGATGACTGCTATCATAAAGCAAAAGGCAGTCTAAACGAACAGAAGGCATTTTTGAGCACATGCACATCGCTATTTACAGTGACCGGCTAAGAAGCCAAGAACCATTAAAGAAAACCCCGAGAATATATTGTAGAGAAATCTTCTCGTAGTCTACGAAAGCAGACATAATTGCATGCACTCGCACCATGCAAGAATCTTACTGAACTTCAATAAAATAGTAAAAGCAGTTTAGAACCAACCAGAACAGAATGACGGGCCAGAATCCTTAGCACTATTTCTTGAGAGACGTTCGGACAATATCAGCGCCAATGTAAGAATGAAAGGCAATAAAATGGTTGAAAAGCGGCAAAAGCGAATGTCTAATGAAGAGTGAGAGGAGATGTATCATACCTAGTGGTCCCTGCTTGGACTTCCACAGGCCCTTGATAAGGGTGGGGTCACCGCGGCGCCAGTCGCGCCACCCTCGGCCCCGACGTGTCGCTCCCCCGAACCCACCAGTCGAGCCCCCAGCGGCTCCACCACCGGCACCGCCGCCGGTACTTCCACCGGTAACGCCGACGCTGGCTCCGGAACTCCCGCTGACAATCCCGGCACCGGTACCAGAAGCACCAGCACCGATCGCACCAGCACTTCCGGTCGATCCACTCCCGGAAGCACCGCCGCCGGGGCCCGGGGTGCTCGGCGAACCGGCCTGCGGCTGTCCATGGGCCCCCGCCCCACCACCGCCCTGCGGCAACGGCATTCCGGCCGCTTTTCATCGATTTTCAATCGCCACCCATTGAATCCAAGCCCATTTCAGAGGAGAGGTCCCAGAAGTCCCGAAACCCGCAGGAGCGCAGCGTGCAAAATTTTAGCGAACGCCGCCCAAGTTAGACACATTTGCGCACCCAACACTTACAAGTCATGTCAGACGAGCGGTCCCCGACGCTCAAAATTGAGCAGTGCTCTTCTTTTGAGTTTGAGACCACGTGGCTGGCCCCATTAGCAAGCAAACGCTTTTTCGACGAATAAATCTAATAGTCAAAGAAAATCAATCGTCCCGGACTTGAAAAATTAAATGTTTCTCAAAGTCTTCGTATAACAGGCATTTCTTAAGGTTTGTAATACGTTTTAGAGATAGGGAGAGTTTACCACAGCCACCGGGAGTAACTAAAGAGATTTACTTAGGTACCAGTAATATTATCTACCATTACGAACGCAAATGGGGCCAAGTACTCTAGATAATTACATATGTGGAGCAAGAGGAAATGAAATCGGTTTTGCTGAGTGTCGATTAAGGCTGTGGTTTCCGCAGAGATAGTGTCTCGCATCCCTATTGATTTATCTTGAAGGAACGGCTCCGGCCTCGGTATTCATTAATATTGAGCGCCTAAGGACCGCTTCAGGAGTGTCCGATAAACACTGCATATGAATATGGAATGATATGGTTTTGCCGTGTAAGCTATGTATATTAAGCTTCGTGCTGGCGATGTGTTTAAGCTGAAGCCGTACTTCAATCGGCCCGGTCTTATACTTCGAGCACGTTGCTCCAAATACATTCTTAAGTTTTCGAAATCTCCGCGTCCAAAATTAGTAGTCGATAAAATAAAAGTCAAATTTCGATGTAGATTCGTCCAATACACCGTACATATATTTGTCACTTTGGGTTTTGGCCTCCAATAATGGATTATGAAAATACTTCTTTCCCCTCCGATCCAATTTAAGCTCATTCGAATCGATTGCACTTTTTGTTTTTGTATTGTGCCTACCGGACAAGTCCGCTTGCAGGTGGGCATTGTGCCCATTCGGCATTCCTGCCGTAGTAGTTGATTCACTGGGGGTAAATTTATTCGATATGCGCGCAGAGGCAAATATATTGCACACTTGATTGAAAATTCGAGAGGGAAACCCATTAGGCGTACGGCCATTACCCTTAATGGAGATAGCGGGCCGAATAAATTTACCACAGAGTAAATCACTTAGTGCCAGTTTGCCAGCATGCAGAATTCGTAGACAAAGCGAAGAGAGAAAGAGACGGGGAGTGTAATAAAGAGAAAAAGAGTGGATAAGACTGAAATTGCATAGTGTTATACAGAAAGAAACGTGGTGTCACCCTGATAATTTTGACATATGTGCAACTGATTGTTTCACAGCACCTTCACAGTACACCTGTTGATGGGTATAGAAAATAACGTTAATTATCTTCCCCCTTGACTTATGCTCGTAGGAGCCTATGCATAGTAAGTATTTATACATACTACACCTAGAAGAGGAGGATGCGAAAAAATGGCTCGTGGGCAATTTAAAGGTGAACCATGAGGTATTATTTCCAAAATAATAGAAAAAAGTCGGCCTTTGAAGTTCCGACTGAATTTAATTTAGAGAGGATCTTTTGTTCAACGAATTTTGGTAGATGAACATCGTACCAAATGCCCTTTATTGTTCCACTAATTTTCGTATTACGAATTATAGAAGTACTGCCATATTCAGAGAAAATGAAGCCTAGCCTATGCTGGGCGATGGCGAATGACTTTCCAATTGGCTTCCCCGATAGGACGACTCGCCCAGTATATTTACCAATTGTAGTTCCATTGTGGCAATTATCACGCGACGCGAGCACTAGTGTTCGATGGGATGCGAAATGCGAAGCCGCAATTCGAGCCGTACGAGACATATTTATTCTGCGTTCGGGCTTAATGAAAAAATATGAGGCGCCGACAATGCGTCATTTCGCATGGTGCGGACACCAACCTATCTAGTGGCTCGATGAATGTTTCACTAGACAGATAAACCACGTTACAGCGGCTATCTCTATTTCGCATCGCTTAATTACGCAGTTATATATCGCTATTAACCGCAGTGCGAATCGAAGTAGAGCCCGAAGGGTGAAAGACCTTTCGAGAACCTTATTCGGTGTAGCAATAGTGTGTGTAGCATAGCGGCGAAATGAAGAGGAAGAAAGTAAATCTCATGATTACGTGGCACCATGTTCGTTGAAGATAAAGTGATCAAGCCTTACCGCACAAGGAGAGCAGTAAAATACCGCCGAGAAAGATCCACCCCATCACGTCATCAACAGGTCGCTCCAGTGAGAATCATGGCAGCTCAGGTTATCGCTCGGTCGCTCTTGACTCCGTGCCCGATAATGACGTGCACATCATTACAAAAGAACACTGAAACCAAAATTGCGTTTCGTTAAAATTCCGTCTCATGAATCTTCATTTCTTCTATCTCCACTCCATCTCAAATGACTTGACTTTCTCACTACAATTAGAACAAGCATGTGGCGACGTGCTCTCAAGTCACGAAAATACACCTACAATTACGACATAATAATCTTGAGAAAATACAATCTCGCGTATATTCCCTGCAAAGAACCCCGGTAAACTGGGACGCTGGACACGAATTTTCGAGAACTAATATTCCGTCGCCTCCAATCTCGAACGCGTTCGAGCGCACAGTTCGACACCACCCAACCCGAACTAACCCAATAACGGGCGCATTGAATTTTAAGTATGCTAGCCCGTGGCAAGTCTATTCCGCATGCACGCGGGCTGTATCTGATAAAGCCGAAGGCAGGCCCATTATCACGCACAGCAGGGAAACCTGTTACCCGGCGTAAGGCAGTGAGTAAAACATGAATAATTCGCGGGGAGGCAAGACCGCGTCGCAGAGGCAAGCGATCCAAACGGACAGTGCAATACGCGCGCCGGTACAACACGTAATCGCCGTAAATAATAGATAATACTGGCTTTGAGGGAGTGCTATGCCTGACGCTACCCGTAAACCTGCTGCGCCAGCAAAGCCGCAGGTGCTACAAGAACGTCAGGACATTCCGTTTGGAGAATTTCCCTCATATATGGACGCGCGTTCTGTTCTCCGCAGCATATGTATCTATATGTATAATCTGCACGGACAAGCTCTCGCATGTCCTGGCACAATGGACGTTAACCGCAGTGTTGCGCTACACGTTATCGCAAAAGGACTGACTTTAATTATAACATATGTTCAACTAGTAACTCGAGCTTAACTAAGACAACGTGTACTTGTGCCAGCAGCGAGTAAACCTACGTACCCGCAGAGCTACCCATTCCGCCAGGATATTCCGATTATCTCACTTCACCAGTTGCGCGCAATCAACACAAGCAACACAATTTCAATGGCCGGCTTAAACTGGCTATATTCAAGAGTCAATCGAAAGTTGCAATCGATCTCGATCCAGGCTCTCGATTCATCGATCTTTCGAGCGAAGCATGGCGCCACCTGCCTGCCTACCACACAACAACTCGAGCATAGCAGACCGTAGGTCGCGTACTACGCTCAAACTCGTTGGCGCGTAAATGAATGCGAGGGGTGTCGGTGAGAGTAAACGCGTGCAATCAACTAAGTGGCTGTTTCGAATACGTGCGTGTTGGGTAAACGGAGAACGCCCTGCCGCCTCACTGGAAAGGTAAGTCGGCTTCGAATAATATAGGGACGCGGGTGACTGACTTAGTGACTCACGGGACGCGACTTGTGCCGGGAATCGCGTGGGAGACGCGCGATCCTTTGTGTGAGGCATCAATGCCCTCTTGCACGCTAGGATCGCTCGTATACGTGCACGTCCCCATCGGCGCGCGGCATTGTGTGAGTGCGGGCACGCGCCGCTCTCGCTCCCATTCACAGCGAGTTGGCGCCAATTGCGAGCATGCTACCTTGCGGCCTCCTGGCGCACCGACGTTGACGCGCCCTGTCAATCGGCTCTCTCCACGAGAAGCAAAACTATCGGCGAGTGGCCGCGATGTGATGTGTGAGATCATTGTCAGTGCGCTGCACGGAAGACATGGAGGGCAGCGGCATACGCGTACTGACAGATACCCTTCAGCATATGAGAAAATGTCTCGAGTGCAGCATCTGGTGAGTGCAACCAACAGACCTACTCTCATTATTCCTCGCTTTAGTCTCTGGTGCACCGAGTGTTTGGACAAGTGAACAGTATTGTTTGGTTCGTTAGAGGATGAGATTCTTGGTCTTGGATCTTCTCTGTTCGGTACAGGTTATGCTTGGCTACGTTACTCATCTCCTGCCAATGGAATCATCAGACTTTGTACGCTTGATGATTGTAAAGCGATGCACATTGCCACTAGAGCAATACATAGTCTTTTACAGTTGTATCACTGTATATCATTGTACGCAATTATTTTAAGTCAGTTTGTGTATAACGGCTCATCCTGCAACGCGCTTCCAGATTTCTTTTATGCCAACCGCATTGTTATTTCAACATCCTGTGTGGGATGAATGGCTTCCTACTAGTAATACTTACTAATCCAATGTGTCTAACAGATGTTTTATCTATCGAGTTCTTGCCAAAAGTAATATAATCTTAAAGCAGCTTATTTGGACCGTAGTATACTTTATAATTCGGAGAACGTGTTTTACTTATACTCATTGGATGTTTTGGAGCCACCACAATGAATGTTGCACAACCTTTGCGGCATTAATAAGTTATGGAAAATACTTTATCTTATCAGATAGTAATAGATAACTATTTGACGTTATGTGTTATGAAGTGAGTGAGTTGCTTCGAATCTTTGATAGCTAATAACATTTTTTATGAGGAAAGTCTATCTAGCAGCATGTTGGATTATATTTCAACAGTTTCTTTTTCATTCCCAAGTCTACATTTATTATTCTGAAGTGCCTTTTGTTGTGCACTTTATTATGCTTTGATAGATATATGAGGCACTTTGAAGTGTTGGGTACAATGATCAGCAGATATCTACAGCAGGATATGTATAAGTGCAGTGGAAGTGCAAAACTATCTTAGCCGGATGAAAAAGTGGTGGTATTCAACTGATAACGTATATCAATGTATGACTCAATACCATTTAGTTCATATATACAGTTTATATATACGTTATCCGCTATCCATTACCAGACTAATGGCATACATGTATCAAGACATAGCTCATCTAATATTAATGAACACTTGGATTTTTTAATTTCATTTCAGTTTGAACATATTCGTGACGCCGGTGACAACACGCTGCGTCCACATATTCTGCGAGAAGTGTATAGGGAGAATCGTGGCAAGAAAGGCTGCGAAATGTCCACTGTGCAACGAGAGATTATCTCGGCGCAGCATTTTCCGTGCCGAACTGGTGCAGTCGTACGTAGATCGGTTTCAAAAATTAGTCAGCGCCATTGAAGCGGATACGGGCATCGACGGTAAGTACTACTTGAATTTCTTTGTTGTATCCAATTTCATTGACCGGCGTCTTTTGTCATATCACCTTGAAGATTACTTTTTGCATTGCTGTACTACTGCGTCATGCATAATTAGCCTTGTGTGTATGTCGAGCGCTTGTTCCCGAAATATGACTCTTGTACACGTGAATCCGCGTATTGTTGTTCATGAAAAACAGGCCTCCTGTGGAATATATATATACATGCCGGGCGTCTTAGGTTCGCGGTGAGTCAGGTCGGCCGTACATTCTTTTCCGGCGAGCGAACGTTGAAAAATTTAGCCCCTAATGTTCTCGGGATCCCTGCACGCGCCTATACCTTTTGGGAAACTCAATGTTTTACGAGGTCTTAACATCGTGGCCGTGGCCATTCCAAGTTTGTATGGAGCTTAAAGCACTACCGACACAGGCTTAATGAATGCCACCAGTAAACTATTAAGTTTTGTGCTTTACACGACGCAGAACTTGCTTGTACTTTCAGTTAAGCATTATAACAAAGCCATAGTACATTTACGATGACTTATACGGTAATTAATTGTACATTGCGTCATAAAATTCTAAGGCTTCTACATATAGTAACATTGTACGTCTATGTACAGAGGTACAGATCATCAACGCAATGTCTCATAATTTCACCTTTCACGTGCGTGAAGACATACTGTGCGCGTGTTACAGTACTATCATGCACAACAGTGCCCAGCCACTCGAAGGAATGCAACACACCCGCAAAAGTGGATCACCCGAGTGGAAGCACTCGGGTGGAGTCATCCCCTGAACGTGCTGGAGAATCCACTCTACGGACATCAGGAAGATTGCAGGATGAACAGAGCAAGATGCCACCTCAATCATCGTCCAACAGAAATCAGCACACTGACGCATATCTGGAGCAACCGAGCACGTCCGACGATACGCGATTCGGTGTTCCATTGAACGCAAATGCGGGAGCAGACTGTGATAAAACAATGATGATGACGGAAACAGCAGCGACATCAAGCGCCCATGCCGTAAGCAGTGCCCATGATCGATGTGATCCATGCGGATCAAGCAAGGCTTCATCCGATAAACTTTCAAGCTCAAATCAAAATTGGTCGCAGGTGAGGATGTTCGGCAAGGAGATGCGCAGACGGAAGAAGAAAAAAAAGATGAGCCCACTAGAAATCAAAATTGAAAGCGGTAAAAGGACCGCAGAGAAATCAGCCGAGGCTGCGAGCGAGAATAATCCGGGGCCAAGTGGGCCGTCGTGGGAATTGGAACAACAGAGCACAAATAATGGTGGAAGAAACGAGTCTAATATGCCTGAAAGCTCGAAGGGCGCTCCTCTGCTAACCAACGAATTGCTCTGCCCGAGTCAAGGACTGCCAAATATTGGGAATACCTATCCGCGGGCCTCGAGTACACCCAACACCACTCGAGAACCAGCAATTTCGCTCAACATCAGTAACAAATCAACGTCATTTGACACCCTCCCGTTGCCGAACTCGCCTTTTGTTACGCTGCAGGAGGGTACACAAGTGCCTATAAGAAACCTTAACGATCACCAAATGAAGGACATCCTTGGCATCACGCAGAGCATCACCCCCGATGAGAAGGACAAGCCACTGAAGAAACGTAGCACGCCGTACCAAGGCGTAAATCGAAGACCTCACGATGGATCTGGCGAAACAAGTCGGGAACAAAGTAGTCCACTTGCACAAGCCCCAATACAGAGCGAGAAATCGGGTGATTTTGGAACACCGCCGCCCGCCCAAGAGCGTCAGAAACCAAGGATCATTGAAACACTGTTATTGCCATCCCTTGCATTGTCTACGACCCCTAGAGGTGGCTTGTCCTACAAAGAAGGGAAAGATATTCAAAAACCAAGGTCTAGTCAGACTATACAAAACTCTCCGCGATTATCTACGGTGAAGCGTGACTTGAGCAAAGAAATTACTCAAATTGCGAAAACCACTGCTTCCACTTATACTCGACCTGTCTGCGTAGCTTTTAAAAAATTGGGAAAAATGACTTTCCGAAGCAGGACCAAGCCCTGCAAGTTTCTATACCTTGGATCTTGCGTAGGAAATGCTTTAAAACATAATACTGTGGAAAGAAAGCCCTTGGAGACCACCTGTAATTTACCTGAGGCACAGGGCAATTCTGAGAGTGACGTGGAAGTGACATTTACTAGGACCATGCTGGCGACTGGATACAATGAAGAAGGCTCATCAACGAAGGATCCCAATGAAATGATTAAAGCTTCCACATCCAAAAGAATGGAAGCAATAAGTGAAGTGGAAATGATTGGTCAGGATAACGACGAAATGCCAAAGCAACCAGGTGCTAAGGAGGGCACGAAAGTAAACGTTACCGCAGATTCTATCAATACCAGAGTCCCAGCTCACGAGTTCATGGATGTAGTCTCTGACGCACTACCGGAGCCCACTGCCCAACAGACACCCGCACCCAATACAACACCCAATAAAAAATCAGATAATGAAATCTCTCGACTTGAAACTTCAATTCCCAAGCAACGAACATTTAAAAATGGTGCGAGGATGCTGTCACCAGATAAGGATTCGCAGTTACGATTTCTTACATTAGACTCGCCCATAGAAGAGCATGCACACAACTCATGCAGAAACAATAGCTTTAACTCATTCGAAGTAAAAGGACCGAATTCGAAGGAACTCATACGTGGATCACAGCAGAAAATCAGCGCGGGTACAGAATCAGACACGTCCAATGCAAGCAGGAAACGTAAAAGATCATCCACCACAGAAGCAATGTCTCACAGCGAGAAGGAATCAAATAAGGAGAAAGAAGTGGAGATTGAATCGTGCATTGATTTAGACTCCAGTTCGGACAGTATATTTTCAATGGTTACACAGAAAAAACCGAAATCGCAGACGAACGTAATTAAGTCTTCCAGCGAAAAGACGCCAAAGTCTTGCCGTATCGTGAGGCACAGTTCGGACACTGACGTCATGAGCGACGCTGAGGAACCGCCCAGAAAGAAGAAACTGTTCAAGAGAATCAGACGTGCATCAAGCACGAGCGTGGAATCGGTGGAAGTAATCGGTGTCGAATCCAACAATCAACCTCTCGCCAAGGATACCAGCCGCCAGTTGAACCCACTGGCGACGAAACGGCCGTTCATGGCGGACGTCGATGTCAACATCAATATCGCGGAAATAGCTGAGAGTTGGTGCACTGACGCCTACGCCAGGGGGCTCCGTACGAAGAAGGGGGGGACCAATTACCAAAGCACTAGCAGTAGTTTGACGAGGGACAACTATCAGTCAATCAGGGACAAATCACTGCTCGAACCAAATAAGCCGAGTGCTTCTGGAGCGAGTAATTTGCCGAGGACGCTGTCTACTGGCAATGATATCTCATCGTCAGCCAAGGACCTCTTCGACTCGGGACCCTATTCAGCCGGGAAGCAGGCGGACTGTGCCAGTTCCAAAACTCATGGGGTTCAAGACGACGTCGACCTGGCCATGGAGGAGAAGGACGAGGTCAACTCGATCATAGATCGGGTGCGGCAAATGCAGAAGGGTGAAAGCAATCGGGCTACGAGCAGCGCTAACACCACTAAGAGGGACAGTCAGAAGAATGAGGGAAGCATGTCCGATCTGTTGCATGACAATTTCAATGACATAATGGCGAATGTTGATACCGCGCTTTTGATGGACAACGCCGCTTTAAGTCCGAAGAATGCCGGACAATCCAGTGAGGCTAGAAACGATGTTGTCAGCAGCCACAAGTCAGCAGAAAAATCTGATTACCCCAAGACACCAGAGAGTCGTAGTTCGAGAACAGAAACTATGTCACCTCGAAGCTCCTGTGCATCCGACAAAGAGAACCGGGATTACCAGGCGCTTCACAATGTCAGCAACTTCGCCAAGAGGAAGAATGACCGTGAAAGAACACCGGTGAAGAACGATCGCACGAACACTCTCTGTAGAACTCCACGATCCACGTCGAGCACCTCGTCCCCCGGTAGACTCAGTGTCCGTTCGCCGGCAGAGATTAATAAGAAGGCCTGCGAGAATTACAATCGGCTATCGACCCCCGAACCCCCTGCGAGAGATAACACCTCGGCCGCGAGGGAAAGCTCCAACGAGCAAGATTCTCTCATGAATATAACGCAGCAGCAACTGCTGCTGCAGCAATTCGAGGACGATCTCTTTAATGCCGGAAGACCGCAAACCTCACCGAAGACGCCGAAGAACCAATCATCGCGGCCCGGCGGACAAAGAGACCCGGAGTCGACTGGAAGAAAGAAGATTCCGAATGAAGAGCTTTCGAGTCCAATCTCAAAGGTCAGTGACGCCGAATGCTAGAGATTTAAAATTGTTGACCGGTAATTGCTGTTCAGTTAATTAACAACTATTTTCTTCGTGTACTTAATTGGGCGTTAATTTCCTATCGATTTCACGACAATTTCATCAGTACTCCGGGTCGTTTGCTATTTGCTGTTATTATACGTTCCATTGCCCTTAAACTGCATTAACTAGCATTTAAACTGCGTCTATAAATCTAGTGATTTACAATAGTATACCAATTGTATAAGATCGTATAGACTTGCTACCAAGAGATACGATACGAGAGAAATAGTTAATTTGACAGCATAACAAGCGGAATGATCGTTGAAAAGTGGCATCACACTGTATTGAAGAAGGCGACTGCTATCTCCATGATGCGATTCGCATCTTTTATTCATAATGGCCATCCATTGCGCTCCTTACCGGGGTATACGGACGCACGCCGAGAAAGCCTCTTGGCTCGCGTATTCGGCAGGGACTCATATTACTTTGAAATACACAGGACACCGAATGCTGCTCGGCCGAGGAAGACGACATCGTCGAGAGCACTCCCGAGACTAAGACGAAAACGTAAGTACTCGCGAGCCTGGAACAGGGGTTCCGTCCCTCTTCTTAATTGCCGTACTTCTCCCCCCTCTCCGATCTACCGCCATTCGTTCAGTATCCCTGACATTTCCGCTCTAGAGTGCGGCTGGAATCTAGTGCGGTGTATTCAACTTGTACCCTATTCTTCTCGGCTAATTGTCGGCATTGACACATTACAGTTCTCGCGCACTTCATTTTTGACCCACTGTTAAGTCCTCAGGCTCTTGTTTCTATGGTTCCTCCTATACGAAGAAATAATTTCAGCTATCGTAGCGTAGTGAAAAATGGTGTGCGTTCGATGAAGAGTTAGAACTTTGTTTCCACATTACAATTACAGAAGTACGTCAAGTAATTCGGGTACAAGAAGAAGCGTTGTCACACCAGTATTGAGAAACATCTGCGAACTGTCTCCAACTAGTGAAACGCGAACCGCCAGAAAAGCTACGAATAACACGCCTGGTGTTAATGCGAAGAGAGCGATAACATTGATGCAGCAAAGCATTCAAGTAGTACCGCAGTCCTCTTCACCTAGCAGCCGCGATGGTGCAGAGACCAGCGGTGCATCCTCAGTGGTAGGAAGGGCACGGTCGCTGTGCTTCGTCTGTAGCAGCTTGGGATCTGTTCAAATCAAGCGCACCAGAGAACTGGCTGGATTGGTCTCCGGACATTACACTAATCAATTTCATCCCGAGGTTACCCACGTTATTGTGAAAGCCGACCACGAAACGAACACCGCGGACAAAACGTTGAAGTTCCTACAAGGAGTGGCGCATAGAAAATGGGTGGTAGGGTTCAAGTGGGTCGAAGAGTGCCTCAAGCAGAGTCGGCTGGTCGACGAAGAGCCCTACGAGGTGTTGGATTCCTATACCTTCGAGGCAGGTCCTCGAAATTCCCGACTAAGGCAATCCGAGCTCTTCGAGGACTTCGCATTTCTCTGCTGCGGCCCGTATGTCAACATTACTACCGTGCAGTATAAGGTGGGTCTCCATTTGTTCACATAGTTTTTAGTATGGACTGCTGGTGCACTAGGGAATTGGTACCAAGGTGCCGGTAATAAGAAAGAATGATGCCGCTCGGAAATGAGAGATTTTCTCCGGACTTTGCGAAGAGTCGTGGACCGGGAATCCCGCAGCCTAAAACTGCTGGCTGCGAAACGCGATTATCCTTGCAACGAGAATCAGTTCGTTGAACGTGACGTCGAAGAGAGCAGAGCTCTTTTATTTATGTTTTTCCCTGCCGGGCACACTGGGGCCGTTTCAACTTGACTCAGTGCCAAGTCTAGCGGCGTAAAGAGTAAGCGTTTTTCTTCCCTCCCTTTCAGGACTTGTTACTCGCTACTGGGGGAGAGATAGTCGAGAGCCTAGAAGCGCTGGCCGCTTCAGCTAGGAAGTACCGAATTATCGTGATCCAACCTGATAAGCACCAAGACCAAATCAGGGGTGAGTCAACTTGTACATACTTTATGCACAACGCACAGATAATTATTTAAATTCGACGTTTTCAATTTTACTGTTCATTCAGTCGATGAATTCAAGCCAAAGCATTCCAGTTTGAATATTTGTTTCTGCATTTACCCATTCAGTTCCTGAATGGGGGTATTCACGTTTGTGGAGCTTGAAGCTTTTCGATTTTTGCCGATACTGTGATATGCGGGTGGCTAGCACTACCCGTATATCACTTCGTTTGTAGAATAAAATCGTTGCCACGGTACGTGCATTGTGCAGCTTTTATTTCTGCTTTGCATAGCCTGGTACCGAAATGCTCGAGCCGTGCCGATTGCTGATGATTGGATAGTGGAGTGTATCAGTCAGTACAAGCTGATATCTCTCTATACACACCTCCAAGTGCTACTGCCAGACGACGTTTTAAAGCTCGGGTACCCTGAGTTCCTAATCGAGGAGGATGTTGAAGGCGATGACAATATGGACGTGTCCGAGGCTTAATCGCACTCCTGCACTATTTTTAATTTAAAAAAAAACAATCTATTCTTTGTTGATAGTGATAGTTTAATATGAAAATAAAAAAGAACTTGTGATCCTGCCATAAAATGCAATTGAGATCAAAGAGCCCACGTGAATAAGTGTTCCTTTTTTCTTATTGTATATATAATCATTTCGTGGCATTGGGAATCCATTTCAGATGTGCCATTCAGTTGTCTTCATTGTAAGTTGTATATTAGGATATACAGTTTGACAATTGATTCTATTAGTAGTCGGCTAGTCGATCAACGGGCAGTTCTGCTCGGCCGCCGTGTTGATCGACCAACCATATACATATGTTTAATTGTCACGTATGTGCGCTTTGTGCAAACGACAGGTTTGTTCAAACTTTTGTTTTGAATTACTAAAACTAATCTATTTTTTGTTCATAGCGTCAATTCCAACCAGGAATTTAGTAACAAATAATCAAAATATCCTCGTGATCCTGCAATAAAGTGCAAATGCGTTTGAAAAGTCCACGTGAAGTGTACGTTTTTTTCGTTTATATTATCGTCTGATGGGATTAGGAGCCCACTTCAGATGGGACACGCAGTTCCTTCACTGCAAGTCGTATAATAAGATGTTGTACATTACATATTACATAGTATCTGCATTTTGTGGTCACAAAAAGTTGCTTCGAACTTTTCCGAAAGTGGGTGTTGTCGTGATAATCAGAGCATATTTATCTCCTACAGTTGGCGCATTTTCTTGAGGAAGCTCGCACTGTTGGTTGTAGAATATTTTTGTATACTGCGGTAGAGCAGGGTGGAGCGCGGCGAATTATAAACCTTGTTATGTATTTTTTGTACACGCTTTAATACAAAAGAAATAAATTATAATGAAATGTACAGTGATCGTGTCTACGTAATTCCGTTCGGAGAAAAAGAAAGATTCTACCGAGGCAGTAAGAGGTACTAGGTTGTGGGGATATCTTGTGGCAGGAAATGCTTCCGGATGTTCTCCCATGCAGGCCATCTGGCTGGAAACTGCGAAATCGCAGCTCCGAGCATTTCTTGGAGGAACCCCAGTCAGTTTTCCGGAAAAAAATTTACTCATAATTGTATATACAATGTTCCCGATCTAAAGAATTGTCAATGGCATGACGTTACAGAAATCTGACTTACGTCAGTTGCTGAATGCCGTGACGTATCGACGAGTCCCATTGTGCGTTTCCTTAGCTATCGTGTTCAGTGTTTGCGAATCCCTCCGCCAGAACTGTGCACGCTATCATATGCCAGCTCATTGTATGTTCATGGTACAGCTGTACATAAACGATTCGTGTACACCCCCTGCGGCTATGTGGGATCCTATTATGTACATACATTAGGAAGCAGTTGCCCTCTTTGAAGCAGAGAACCCTTGACTATTCAGCGAAATTCCATCAACCACTTCGCATTCCTTATCGCCACACGATCCATTTGCCCCTATCTCGAGGGTTTTCATAGCAAACTTTGTGCTTTTAGTGCATTTATCGAATCCGAAAGGTTTCTTTCATTCCTTAATACCACCAATTCCATGAATGCACCTAATTCAATAATGGGGGAAGGAATCCCAATGATTTGGTGGTTGCACTTAAATCGTTCCGGTATAAAAATTTGGAAAGTCTCGAATTTATAATCCTATTTTAGCAGACATATGAAATCTTTTACTATAGAATTATTCCTCTATTTGAATTTTACAACGAATGTCTAGTAGCGTGCAAATGCGTAATCATAGTTCATATAAATTGAACTCACCTGACCAACAACAGGTTTAATACATGACCACAGAGGGGTGCAATTCTTCTCCATCCACTTTGCATTTGGTCATGAATATGCATAGAGTGATTATTTTCGTATACATGTACAGTTTACTCTGAGCACGTACGGGAAGGAGTCGCCAGCTTGCCATTTAGCAGGCTTTAATAACTCGATAATGAGAGGCGCGTCAATAGCGGACCAGATATCACAATAGCCCCCTCAGATCGACCAATTTAGTACGATAGCACATTCCGGTCGGCGTTTCCATCCTGTGGCGTGCATGTGAGAGGGAAGAGGGTATATTCTGGTACAAGTTGCGCAGAGTTTCGCAGAATCTCGGTTGCCTGGACCAGGCCGCAGCTCCTCGACGATTCCGCTAAATCAGCAACGTCATAATTACATTTCTCGTTATCTCCGGTCGCACTTAGCCCCATTTGAATCCGGCATGGCACACATTAGCTGACTCAGCCGCGGCGGGCTGCGACAAAGCTGCGTCGAAATGCCGCGGTGACTGTTGCTTATTTCGGCGCCGGGAAATAAATACGTCCAGCGGAAACTAGCCTGGCATTGTAATGAAGCACTTAAAGCGAGCGTTCTCTCCTTGGCGAAAATCTGGCGAACAACACTATCCCTCTAACATCACTTTAAACTTTGAACCTGTAAGATTTGCGTGCTTTCCACCCCCTCGAGTGAGAATCTCGAAAGTCGAGTGATCGCAACGATTTAACTCCGTAAATACGTCTAAAACGCACGACGCTAGTTCGAAATCCAATAAAAAGCCATGTTTCTGCGAACGGTGGAGTATATAAACCGCAATGCCCATACAGGTAGAAGGAAAAACCGGGGAGGGCGGCTTTCAATAGGACCGCTCGATAAACAGGACACGCGTGCACGGCAGTGCGGTGTCGCGACGGACTGTAAACTAGACGGCATAATTGTTATTCGAGTGCGTGCGATGCCTAATCGATTTCGGGGCCGGTGTATTACAGCCTGCCGTCGGTACAAATTAATGCGTCGGCCCGGCCGCGCACTGAATGCAGCCTTAGCGCGCTAATTAGTAATTACAAGCGGATGAGGATGCAGCAGCTAGAGAACGCGCCGAGTATGCCGATATATCGCCGTAATCAAAATAAATAATCCCCCGCCTTGTACCGCCTACCACAATGCTCGGTAATAATCAACAATCCAGGAGGAGAGTGCAGGGATCTCGTTATCCCATGGCTTCGCGTCTACATAGATATATCCGTATCCCATGGCATTGCCTCTAGATATTGGGTGAGTCGAGAGCCGAGCGCAAAGTGCGTACTATTACAACATTTCACCCGAAATATAACACTGATCAACCTTTGCTACTGTAAAAGAAAGGCCAATAGGTACCGAAGAAAAGCAATACGTATACTAAAAACAATGTAACGTGTACTGTTTACGTTTAAAGCACTTTGGATGACCACATAGGTAGTGTTCCAAGTCGAATCAATGCAAGTTTCATAGCTTGCTCGATGGTCAGTTAAGTGCATTGCTATTGAAGCCACTATCGGGCCATTGTCTTTATAACTGGTGGAGATACGCCTTCTACGAGCGGCCATTATCTTCAAGAAACTCCGTGGAAGAGTGGTGGGCGAGGAGTATTATCCGAGAGAAGGTAGCTCCCGTTTCCCGGGCCGGGCCGGGCCGGGCCCATTATAATTGCGTGGCCCTTTGAATCGAGAGGGAAGTTTTTTCCGCTAATTCAGAACCGCTCCGCTCCGCCTCGCCGCCCAGCTCCACCGAGCCCACCGTACTTTAATTGTTAGTGACAGCTGCATAAAACTTTGTCCCGATCAGAAATACGAGCCGGGTAATGAGATAGCGGCAATTACGTAAGAATCCGGCCGGATACACAAAGGGATATGATTAATAAGATTCCGAGGCCGACCTGGATGCTTACGGTTCCATTGGATCGCGGAAGTCCTAGTTGGGGTCGGCCGGGCGTCCGTCGGCAAATGCAGCGCGAGGGAAATACGTTTCACGGACGACACGCGATAAAGTTCAACGGAAATCTCCGGAACATAATGGATCGGGGCACATTTATCACAATAATCGCGCCTACTTCTTCGGGCGCCGGTGTAATTAATGTCGGGCGAGCTGCGAAAATAACAAACCGCCGGAACACCGGAGGGCGCCGCCGGGTTAACGAGGGGCAGCGGCCAAAAGAGTCGCCCTGATTAATATCCGGTTCGAGCTGGTGAATTAACATCCCCGAGCTAAATCACAGCGCTATTACAAATTGCACCGGCGATCCGAGCGAGTGAATAAAAGGGCCCGGCGATGAAAAACGGGAATCATTATGGCGTTACGTCGATCGTGTCAGAGGGTTAGCATTGTGGTAGAAACTGAATGCCCCTTCGCCAGATTTCACGGAGTGGTCGTCCCACAGTTAGACAAGGAAGTCCCAAACTTATGCATTTCGTAGAGTTATCCTGAAACTCCCTCGTAACTACTTGTTCACGCAATTCACTGCAGAGAACCGGAAATCGGTAGGAACCATGTGCGTGGAAAATTCATTTTTCTTTATTTGACCGGTTTTTCCATGACACTCTTTGCGATTTTCCCTTTTTAAGCCCGAGTTAGTGGATTCGGCGGTACTTTCAATGATAAACGACGAACTACGTGAGGCTAATTGCCAAGAATACCAATGTTCAGTACGGAGTAGGGAGGAACACTGATCCCCTACACGTTTCCTTAGGCCCTTTTATTCCGAAGCTTCATACACTGCAGGACATTAAAGATACAAATGGAGTTTTTCAAATGCAAAATCAAAATTTTTGCCATTCGATTACATGTAAAGGTCTGCCCTCAAGTGAAAAGTATTTTAAAAAAGCCGATACGCCGATTCACTCAGCGGAGCATAAAAGATCGAGAAATCGACGGGAGGTCACGCGGCGAAAGCGGAGTAAATTTATTTTCCGCGGCAAGAAACCCCGTCAGGTATCCTCTTAGTTGGATGGATGCTCGGCTGGAGCTCGTTGTATCGACGAGATATTGCCGGTACTCCTCGAGAACCCGACGGGGGTGAGTTGTACGAGTGACGCGGCGCCGCACACCATATCTCTTTTTCTCCAGGGCGCGCGGGGTGCGCTGGCTCACCGTGCAGCTGACAGTATCGAAATCCATTGAGCGTCGTTTTCTCAGTACCATCACGTCGTCCTTCCCCTTAATTGGCAATAACCGAAGCGCAAAAGTTGTCCCGACGTCGCCCGATGCCAAGTACAACAGCAAGCGGCAGCTCTCTCCTACACAATCGGCGACACTTTTTTCAGTCGACGGCTTCTCCGCCATCCGGCCGCGGCGAAAGGACTACTGTCAATCGATAAGAGACACTCGTAGAGGATACTTGCAAACGGTTTCAATTAATCATGCATCTCGCACAATTTGCTGGGCTTTCCTGCTTCCTCGAAGAGGGCGTTTCGTTGGGGTAGGCAGAGATAAGGAGAGCAAGAGAGAGGTGATTCCAATTATAAAGTTATGGAAATATAAGGAGAAAGGGCTAGGTGGGCGCAAGGCTATAATTGATATTCTTTGTGGGCGACACTCGGTGGGCTACGAGTATCCGGACTTATTAGAGGAACCTGGAAATTCAATACCGCCAGGGAAATGTTTTCCGTCGCCGTTGACGCCTTTTACAGCTATCCGCATTTATTCGTATAGCTTTAATGTAATTCCTCGTAATTGCTAATTCACCAGGTACCGGAGTATTAGTATAACGGGTCGAGGGTCTTGCAAAATGTATGCTTTTCCACGAAAAAGTTTCAAACGACAAAGTAACGAGGCCGAGTGGATTAATTCAGAACTTGTATTGCGCGGCAATAAAATGACTCGATGTTACATTATAATATATAATAACAGAACATAGAAGTTTCAGAAAGTTTTCATTGCGACGTTCAGAGAAAGTACATTCTATAATTACTTCACAAAATGCAGGGCAAATAAAGGAAAAGTTGCTGGCGCACAGTGCGCCGAGACCAAAACAATGAAACCTCTCTCTTGTCCTCTGCGTAAAGGAAAAACAATGAATTAATATTTGCCGGTCAACAAACATGGATGGAATTGAAACACTGCACGAAGGTTACACGGTCGGCGAGCATACTGGTGGAGCAAACACAGCCCCATAAAAAGTACAGGGAACACGGGATAAAATACAGGAGAGAGCAGTTTAATGCGCGTGTCGAACGAAGCTGCAAGCGTATATCGGTAAAAAACCCTAATAACAGCGTCGACACTACAGAAATACTCGGATGGAAACGAGCTGCCGGACGCTACGAGAGCGAGAAGAGGAATCGGCGAATGCGATTTTCATCAGCTGATGAAGTGAAACAGCATCCATCTCGCGCCGGATTACAAAAGGCCTGGTAATCAGCCGAGATGAGAAAAGAGGAGACAAAGCTAGGAGAGTGCAGCGCGAAAACGAGGAGAAAGGTATATCTCTGCGAAGGATATGCAAGTATACGTATACATATTGCATGCTTGAGACTGCGCGAAGGTACGGGAGGGTAAATGGGAAGATTCTAAACCTACTCCCTCGCATTCCATTACCCGCGCTCGGGCAAACAAAATGCTGTCGAGCAGGTACACACAGAGACATTGCGCGCGCGAGCGCGATCACACCGGCACAAAACTAATTGTGCAGAAAGTACGTCAGTCAGTAGTGCGTCAGCCTGTGCCGGTTACCCCGGGAACACGAAATTCGCATTATAATTTTGAGCAGCCTGTTACCGGAGATGACAACTTGAGGTATCTGACTCTCTGCCGGTGATGGGACTGTGAGCCCGCTAGTTGGACAAACTGTCGCACGATATATTTTGCGCGACTTCGCCAACTATACACCGCGCATCGAGCTCAAATTGCGAGCGATGAAGGTCTCGCACCGCGCGGTCCTAACCGAACAACGGCTCAATGAACAATTGGCAATGGCAGCACATGGCAAATCCATTAAAGACCGGGGAAAAATCTTGACGCGTAGCAAGCACCGGCGATTGCCCGAGGCGCCTGTACACAACAGGCGACACCGTCATTTAAAAAAAAAGAGAAGAAGCGACGTGAAAAAACGCGGGGCTAGAGGGTGGAGGGCGGCGAGTGGCAGGCGCAAGAGAAAGAAACGCACAAGGGAGTTCAACGAGATCATTGTTGGAAATGTGGAGCAAATGAAAGTTGCATAAAACCAAGGCATCAAGCGCACCTTCTCACTGTCCCTGTCTCCCTTTCTCTCCCACTTTCCATTTCTTTCTCGCCCTTTCGCTCTCCCCCTCCTTCGCTTCTGACATGTTGGTGCATTGTTTGCTCGCATCAAAAATACCCACCGTCTACACACCTACATACACACGCGCGCCACGTAATTCCGCAATAAGTTCCCGATTTACGACGAGTGGTGCTTTGCGCCGAAGAGAGCAACACTTCTAAACCACCACCCCCCCAATACGAGTGTCCCGCAGCGCGCGCAATAGAGGCAGGCGGAAACCCGTTGTCTATATGTTGCTGGCGCAGAATACAATGAGCGAGTTCGGCTGGCCTCGACGTCATTCAGTTCCACAGACATACTGGATGGAGAGATTGCAGTGGCAATCTTGCGCGGGGTTAACAACAACGCTCGGCTTTACGGCGTGTCGGCTGCGTTTAAAAATACGCCGGAACGCCGGGGATGTTCCCGCTGAGGGCGCAGACTGATCTCCACCTGGCTATTAGAATTACAATAGTCCGGCGGGGTTCCGGCTAATTTGCAACACAGATTTATCTCCGGCGAGCTTCCACGATAAATCAGGCCGGCTGACCACCTCGTCTGTTCGCCCGAAACTCTCCAGTTTCATTGTCGCGCATTGTTTCGAGGTGGAATAGTTATTAGTAGTATTATTGTTTGTTGATTAAATAGAGGTAAGACTTGTCTGCCTCATAGTTCTTTCGAAATGCGATTTGCGGAATGTGTGTTGTCGAAATTATAAATGAAAATATTATAACGGTCGGATTTTGTCGCATTCTTAACAGAAGAGTCTCTATAGTCTCAGTGGCACTGTGCCTCCCGAAGTTCGCTCCAATTTCCAGCTTTGACAGAGAACACGTCGGTAATTCCGTCGCTCGGTGGTCTAGCTACGTCGATCCTTATGCCGCTCTAGAAACATTTACATACCGGCCAGCAATCGCGGTTGGGCAAGACAGGAACGAAAAAAGTAATGCTCACAAAGGCTACATTCGGCACGAGAGTGCTCCTGGCGAATGGGTCAGCGGACACAGAAGAACCACGAATTGCTCGGGCGAGTGCGTGCGGAGCCCATCGCCGATATCTACACCAAACTACAAATAAACCGGCTTCCTCGCAAGCCACCTCAATTTCCCTGCGAAATTGAAATTCGTCGCGGTGAGTTATTGAAAGGAAGCTCGAATCTCTTCCACCCCTTAAGTTCGACAGACGTTATTCGCGAAGAAACGTGTCCAGTGTGGACGCTCAAGTGGATTAGCTCATCGTAAACGCTTTGGGACGAAGCTTTCCGTGAGTGCGCGATTATGCTAGAAATTCCATTTTTCCGAGCGACAGCCTGCCGACGAGTCTCTCAGGCAGAGATCCTCGGATGAAATGCGCTCGCGCCCCGAGCTAATCGTGTCAAGCCATTTAATTGGCAGCGGGCGGATTCGCGGGAAAATCGTGGGAATACAAGGAAAGCCGGGGAAAGCCTTGAAGAGCGGTAGAGGGTAGAATGGGCATGCGGCGCTCGGGATTCTGAATGGAGAGGCAGCAAAGGCAGCAGCGCGCACGTTTTCTGTTCGCCAGGATTTCCGCTGCCCTCGACGTTTCCACTAGTCCAAGGCTCCTCTTTACCTCTGCTTAAGTCCTCGCCTTTTTTGCTCGCTCACCCGTTCGACTGTGCCCCTGAGCTTTGTGCGCCTCCTCTTATACTGCACATCTAATTTTCTCTCTGTTTGCAACAATTTTCCTCCGCCGGAACTCGAGACCTTCTGCGGTATCCTCCCCCTCGCTCTATCCTTCCCCGTCTGGCTAGCTCCGCGCTAATTCTCCTGCTTGCCCGCTCTTCCGTTCTTCGTGCGTCGGCTGATTATAGTGTTCCGCCCGGCGAATTTTTCATTTCGCCTCCGCCCCGTGCCGAGGCCCAACCCGCCTCCCAATTAACAATGCCAAGTGTTGAGAGCGCTGCCGGCCGCCCTGCTAATTTGCTGTGGATTTAACTGCAGCCCACTTTGCCCGGGAAAAGACGCCCGCTTTCCTGCGCGCCTTCGCCCACCCACGTCTGCCTACCGTTTCCGCTTGCTTGCTTTCTTAACGAAGAATGGGTGAATCACGCTTCCTCTCGTCTCGTACGCTCCATTGAAAGCGGAGATGGTGAGTTGGAGGAGAGAGCCCACCACTAGCTTAGACTTGTCTGGGACTGTGATACTTTAAATACTGCTCGCGAGGATACCATTTGGCGTGTCATCGGGATTCCACTTAGTGTATTTAGAGGAGAGGCCGACTTTAATAAGACTTGATTAATTAGAGTTAAAATATCCGACTTTAACGGAGGAAGTACTTCGACAGATGTCCTTTACCAAATTCTGCATTTAAAAAAGTGTAGAGTTTTTCGGCTAATTTTGGATATCGGAGAAGGAGACGAATATTCGAACTACTTGGCTATCAGCTACAGGTGTACCGCTAATTCAAAGCATGCGGGTACTTGACATAATTACTAGACCTCTAATTAACATCAGTCTCCTGTTGAATGTTTATGGGGACAAAGAGATTCGACTGAAGAGTCCCACCAATGTCGACGAATGTTGGTCTTAAATGGACGACGATTGATCGCATCGCTCGACCCTGGCTCAATGGAACATCGCGTTGCATCCGATACGCTTAGAACGAGAGATGGCGCGAAAGAGAGAAGATGACAATTTACACTATCCAGCGCAACTAGAACCAACGGCATCTGAAACTAGCTTGTCGTCGAGCCGGGAAATGGCCGATAAAATCTTGAAAGTAGACGTCGGAGCTGCGCCGGTTGGCCGTTTCAGTGAATCAGGATAGTAAGCAAGGGAAGTGAGGGGTGCGAGCTCTCCATTGCCGAAGAGAGCGCTCGGTCATCTTGCTCTGGATTATCCGGACCCCGAGTTCTACCTCTGGCAAGTGCCTCGAGCGGCTTTCAGGGCACAATCGATTATTCGCTTCATAACGTCATCGCGCCGTTTCGACGACTTATAAGCTAATGTTGAATCGCCTCGCCAATACAACGCGCGAATTATATCGGGCTCGGTTGAATGGCAGCACTGCTGGACACGGGAAGGCAAGCCGTGAATGATACTACCGCGGCTGATTTCAATCGACCGCACCAAAGCCGAGAGAACCGTTTCACACCCTGATGCCATTTGAAATCTTCCGGGAACCTTGTCGGGTTCGATTGAACGTGAAATAGAGAGATGATTGCGCGATTCGGATGCGCCGGTGGTGTGTTGATGAGCGATGTAGCTGTGTCAGAGTGAGTTCCAGGGGTTGGGAAGCCGGGGAACTTCGCGTTCGGGAGTTCAATAGCCTTCACTTGATTTAAAATTACCCCGGCGGGTATGTGACAAGCTCCAAGTACCATTGACACAGTTCTCGGCCACTTCATGAAATAATAAAACGTCCGAGGATCGCTGGCACAAATACCGAATCGTATAATGGAGAAATGATGTAACGCATTTTACGAATCGCCGGCGAGGACCAGGCCAACCACCGCAACAAAAAAAGCTCTTTGCGTTCCTGAGGATTGGCCAAAAAATCTTCCCCGCCCCACGCATTAGGATTTCGTCCCCTCCGATTGCGAGCGGCGCCGCCCATTTACTTTAATTGTACGTACTACAGTGCGTGTATATCTGCACCATCAATTTCACTTTTCCTCCAACTAATCATTTTTCCAACACGTTCAGAATACTAAAGTGTCGTACTATTTAACGTATTATTAATGTGACGCTCGAGTAAATTATTCGTGTTGCTTGGGCATCGGACGTAAATGGAGCGAAAATGCTGCGATCCAAATTATTTTCCCTCTCCGTGCAATTTAACACTCGAAGCCGGACCGATGGGACAATGAGGCATTAAACTAGCGAAAGGAAATTAAAAGCATCGCTTAATATCAAACCGCCGGGGAGCCGCCTCGCCCTCTGGGAAATGGAACGATTATAGGAAATTATATTCGTCCGATTAAATATAACTGACGAATTCCGGCGACTCTAATTTAATGCGGGGTAAAAGGAGCTTGGATCGTGGTAGTGAGCTCTCTGTGTGTAATTAAATCACCTTAACTCTCGATTGCAAATCACCGATGGTGGCGGGAGCAGTGAGACTTGATTAAAAAGCGCTGTGAAGAGAATGAAAGGAGCCTCGCCTCGAACGGAGCCTTCAATAAACTGGCAGTTGAAGACGGAGCCGACGTAATAAAGAGAATCGCGCGCTCTCTCCTCCGGAGCAAAGATGGAAGTCCATTATCGCCACCACAAAGTCTCGATCGACAAGCAAAAGAGCGCCGAAGGCATTTAGAAAATCTTGGAAATTTCCCGGCCAAACTTGGATCTCGAAATAAATGAAGCTATATTAGATAAGTTGAGAGTACACTATCTCGCGCTGTTAGTACAACAAATTAGATGTTAATTAGCGCTAAAAGCGTGTCAACAGTTCCCTACCGTCGCTCAGTAAGTTTGCTTCGCACGGTAAGTTTGGCTGGGTGACTTTACTCTCATGCCGCTCAGTTCGGCGAACGATAAGTTTTTCATTTCCATCCCGTTTCCGGGGTTCGCCAGGCAGTGGTGCATTACGGCGAACTTGGCGGAGTTAAAAAATTCATTGGAACGAACTCAAAATAGTCGGTCGGCCTCGGAAATGCTGGGGAACCCTCGGTGGAAATGGTGACGCGGCGACGGTGTGACGATGTTGACTCGACGATGGCCGAATGCGACTCACGTAAATTCCGTGATACACACGTGTGCTGGAGGGCACCGGGGGCTAGGGGAGAGCGAGTGCAAGTCACGTTGCGGTGGTGGCTTAAGTGACGGCATTGAATTTCATTTTGGGCTCGGCTTACCAGGTAGACACTCTGTCAACAAGACTTTAACCACCCTTCGCGGCCCAATGGCGCCGCACAACCACCGCTGCCTACAAACCCCTCGAATCAGCGCGAATTCAACGCTCGCTGGCCGCAGAAATCTCGTCGGCGCACATGCGACCGGCCGCCGCCCAAAATGCCTAAATTTAATTTCTCCATTTTGACATCGCCAGTTTCACCGCGAACGTGATGCCAAAATAGCGTCGAAACGTTGCAGCGTAGAAAAAGCACATTTGCTCGCAGTAATTTCTTCCCACTTTCAAAACGATTATTTCATTTATAATATTCGCGAGGATATTGGATTCAGAGTATGAGTTCGTAAATTATCAGTTATTACCAGCAAGCATTTGTCTGCCGGGCTCTGCGGATACAGAGGTTTCGCAGTTGCCATTAAATAAATTACATTTTTAAATTACGTTCCTTGGCCCGATTAAAGCTGCCTAATGAGTACCAAAAAACCGGTGTACCCAGCGGGGTCGTATTAATTGGACGAAAGGTAAGCCGAGCCAAGTCGACGCAAGCGAGAATTTCAGCCGGCTGCACAGGCTGATGAAAGGAAGTGGAATACCGACGGGTGTGGTAACTAATATTCTATTGGCATGTGAAGTGAGCAGCTGCACCGAAAACCCGCTGGACCATCCCGCAATATTATTCCCCAGACACCCGCAGGACACCTACAAATGAAAAGCTTAAGCGTCGCGCCAGAGAGGTGGATTAAAATATTCCCAGTCTGCCAGAGTTGGTGGATTAATTGGGCCAGTAAACCGCACGCTTGTACTAGGCTTCACAATAGCCCGTGTTTATTTACGCGCCTCAGTTTCAGCTTTTCGTCGGAGGGAACTTCGAGGGAAAGTTGGAGTCGATCTAGAATTTCTCGGGCACAGGGAGATGCGGGGTCGAAAGTGCTTTGGTCCGTGGGCATCAGCGACCAACAACCTAATACTGGGACAAGTCCGGGGGAAGCAACGACTCTGCCCACGTCGAAGCAAGCCAATCAACACTCGATTCTGCTCCGCACTCGAGGCCGATACTTTGGACAAGAATATTCCCGGTGGCCCTCGCACCCCCTAGTGTACGGGCCTCTAGCCATCTACCCCGGGAAGTTCAACGTAAAGCTATGTCGTCGGTGGAGAAACACGGGCAACTTCGTCTTGGTCATTGTTGCGGAATGTTTTGGTATTTTCTCTGGATTCCCATCGATATGCCGAACTAAAGTCTACCGACACCCAGTGAGCAAGAAGAAAGTTGTATGCCCTCAATATCATCTTTAGTGTTTCGGTTGTCGGTAGCAAAAGTTGCTTGTGTTGGGTATATGCGTGAATGCTAGAGTGCGCAAATACCAATGTCGTCATATAAAGATATTCATATTCGTTAATATAAAGATTGTTCAGTAACAATCAGCCTCGAAAAGTTCTTAATCGTTTTTCGAGCGAGGAATAGGTAACGAGAGTTTTAATCGCCGCAAGAATCTCGTGCCAGATGAAGGTGTCCAACGAAACCAAGAATCGTACGTTTTCCTCGAGCGTCGCGCGCCATAGTCAGAAAACGGTGGAGAATACGAGAGAAAGAGGGACCCCTTTCTCCTCGTGGGCACTCGCGCCAGTGCTTTGAGGGACGAGCGAGTAATTTTATACCGCGTTCGAGTGAGAAAGGATTTCGCCAGTGGGCTCACGTTGAACGCACTTCGCCCGGCGTCCTCCACTTTTCTCTGTCAGTTTTTCAGCCAACACAATTTTCTTTCGCTGCACTCTCGTTGCGCTCGTGTACAGCTTTGCTCGCTGCGCCCTCGGCTTGACGGGCATTTACGGGGATTACCGTGAATTCTCATTTCGTAATGTGCGCCACCGGAGAGTCACAAGGCGCCGCGGATTTCCGGGTTCTTTTGGTAAAATGTTATGGTTTGAATTGGCTATGGTTTTAAATCATATGTGTATTCGCAAAGTGTGTCATTTCATCTTGCTCGATTTTCAAACAAATCTCCACTTTAATAGACAGAGTTCCAAGTGGGTTTTAAATATGAGAACTAATTTTCATCATTAAATCGTAACGGGGTATCGAGGACCCTTATTTTGAGAAGCATCAATAATTTCGCTGATATTGGATATTTTGCTGGCGGGACTGTCTCGTGCGTTCTCCGGTCATTAGGACGTAAAGTCAATATTAGTAGGTGGGGCATTATATCTCTTGGCAAATATTAATCTTAATTAATTATGCCGCTTTACCAACTGCATTTACTCCCGGCTATTCTGGCGTACGACACTGCTTTGTTTATTTCCCTTTACATTATATTTAACTTTTCTGCATTCCCTTTCTAGCAAGCATGATATAAAGCAGCTCTTTTGATTATAAACCTTCATATAACATGAAAGATCCATTTCAATTTCTGCGCAATGCTATGTTTAATCAGGTCTGGTAATATCTGCCGATTTGACTGGCACACCAACGACTCGGTTGCCTGGCAACAGCTAGAAAGTCTATTAAGATTGCACGGATTGTTTCAAAGCGAATGATAAATCTGATGGACTCTCCGTTGAAAGCCGCCAATTAATAATTCCGTTTTCAACTTCGGCTGGCCTGAAAGAATTCTCATGGACTTGGAAAGTAAAGAGGAATCGGATGGAGTCGGAAGACTGTTCTATAAAACCTAATAGAGTGAGATCCATTCAAGCTGATGAAATTAGTAAGATGAAAAAGACCCGTGCACGTCATCGTTGCCCTCCTCACTCGATCGAATGAAGCTAAATCAATTTTCACCGGCGATAAATCATGATCGGCGACATTTTTCTAGCAAGAAGCACCCGATCAGGCAATCAGACGATCAGGAGTGAACTGATAAATCTCGCTTTTCCCATCCGCGCGATCCGAGCTCGAGTTGCAGTGAGCTGCTTCAAAAAAGTTCGACACACGTACACTCCCAGAGACTAGACGGGATTTATATCCGAGATATAAGAATTTCTGGGCATCTTATCCTCATAAAATTCCATACGTTACACAGGGCGGGATGGAATTTTTATGTTCGCCCGTTGTTAAAAATGTTTATTTCCTATTTTCTCAGGACCCGCCGCACGATTTTATTAGTCTCCAGGTGGTGTAGCGCAGACATTGAAAGTGCGATTAATACTTTTTGTGTTCCTGGCGGCCTCGTTGATGGCTGCTTGTATTTTATTTCCCATAGTTTGTACTTTATTGGATCCACTGAGGGAAGACGCCCTTTTTCTCAACGCTGGAGTGATTTTTATCTTGACAATTTTTAATCAAACTAATCATTCGACACATACACTATGTACTTTCACCTTGAGAATATTTTTACTTAGTTTCGTTGGCCGGCGCGTTTGTCACGTACAAGTTTAAAGTTTAATGTTCTTAGAGTTCTTAAAAGCTCTGCCCACCAAATTATTCCCGAGCATAAATCAGCTTTCAAGTGCAGCCTTCAGCATTATACCGGGAATCTCAATTTTTAATGATGCATTTAAATACTGCATTGCCTGTATCGCTCGCACTTGCAGCGAAACCGCCCAAGAAATTATTACAATGGGCGAATTCCAGGGGTAGGATTGACTATTAGCAATGCAAATAAAATGAGCCGGGATAGCCGGGAGGACTGGTTTTGTATCTGTATAAAATTGACTTGGTTTCACCAGAGACAAATCGATCTTTCTCTCTCTCTCGCCCTTGCTCGCTCGCGCTCTGGAATTATCGGCGCGATTCCCCATGAATACGCACTTGACATGATTCTTCATGAATAAAAGCAACCGAGGTATGCCAGTTACGCGGCCATTGTTCGCTCCTGGGATTAAATGATTATCCCTTTCTCCATGTCGGCACTGATTCGCCGCGTTATCCAGTTTGTTGCCTTACCCTACCACCACCCTTGCATTTCCAATTTTCACCCCTGGACGGCCCTGTTGGTTGTATCGGCTCCGCCGCGATCAGCGTATGGACTTTATACAACAGCATTAACATCCCATTATCAGGCATGCTTTGTGTGCTTCCTGCACGGAACAACCTCAATTCGGACGAATTGTTCTTTTATCCGCGGCCGTGGGTTACCACCGGCGTATGATTTCCATGCAGTCTCGGCTCGGTTGGTAATATTGAATATTTCGGGAATTAAACGGCTTTTGCCATTTGATTCCATGTTATGAGAGAATGGGAACGCAATGCGAGGTGCAGCGAGGTTTATTGGAATTGTGTTCTATCCTCCGGAATATTTTTATCAAACCCGTAAGCAGATCGCGCAATACGTCATTGTTCCAGCGATATTTTTCCGAGTAAAATAGCTTCGGATGAGGCAGTATTGCATTCAACAACTTTGTTTGTTTCCCCCCGAAAGACGTGTACTACAAACAGCTCGGCGGAGTAGCCGAGCATTTTTAAAATCATGTCAACAACCGACGAGTTATCCTGTACCGCTACCACCTTGCACAAGCGTTTTCACAACAATCGATTTCGACTGGTCAGAATTCTTTGCGTTCAGGTCAACAATAGCTTACCATCTGTGCAAGGATAAGATGTTAATTTTAAGTAATCATTGGTGTGTGAGTAGAGATAAATGCTCACTGGAATAAGCGACGACCGTGGGAACCGAGAAGACATCTGTGACGGAAGACGTCGAGCAAAAAAGGACGAGATGCGGAAGAGGGAGGGAAGCAATCCCGCGCGACAAGATGGAAATCCTCTTTCTTTGCGAGTGGAGCGGAACTCCGGGAAGATCCCGATTCGAAGACGCGGGAGATAGCAGCTGTCAAGTAGCCCACTCTGTCATACTTGAATCATTAACGGCGCGAAAGAACGAGTGTACTTTTGCCAGGATGGATAATGTCCCCTCGATTTCTCAGAATTTCGTTAAAGCCCACAGCCAGGTATAGTATTGGTTCATTCAATATTTTCATTCCTTCGGATTCAGACGCTTTCCAAATTGAGCCGGGCCAGCTGGGAGTTTATTTGACATTGCTATCTCGAGAGTGATAGGCGGTCGCCGCGAGGGGTAGTTGGTTCGTTGGCGAACGCGAAATTTGTCGGTTTTATTTCGAGGCCGAGATATGTCAACGGCCACCCTCGCGCTCGGTGCTCTTCGCAATAAACAACCACCTACCGACCCTCGGGAATCTCGTTGGAAATCTTGTTTATCCCTGGCATTCGTTTACACGCATAGTCATCGGCGGCCATTCTACCCGGCGATATTAAAAGCGAGCTTTTTCTACCTGCCACCCACATCCACGCCGAGGTAAAGTCCCCTTACGCATTTCCACATGCATACCTGGTACGTTTCTGTGTAATAGAAGCCAACGACCCTGAGCGTTGCGAGGTCAACTTGTTGAATCTCTCGCTGCTAATGCGACTTTGATTCTCCCTGTTTTCGATGCTTCTACCTCGGCACTTCTGACGCCTGTAAATAATTACTCTGGCCAATTTCTCTCGCGGCTTTAACGTAAATATCTCCGGACTCGGACCCGGGTGGCCCGCTCGAAAGCGTCCAGTGATAGAATCCGTAGATCCTCCTTTAAACAAATCGATCACGCTGTGGCAGGCTAACCAGGAGATAAAGTCAGAGCAAATTTAACGAGTCATGTGTACCGAGGGCCGTGTGAGCGTGCTTAATCTACTTCTTCGTCCCTCGCATCTCCGTTCGATGGAATTTCCCGTGGAACACGCAGCGGGACAGTAAGTGGCCCTAATGCATATAAGGGTTCGAAAGGGCGAAGGAGCCGCGGCGGGGAGAATGAAAATATATTAGGGGAGTCAACGCGCGCCTTGGGGCGAGCAATGGAAAATTCGAGCGACCGTAAAATTCGAGGCACCGCCGGTGCCCGTGGAAATTTGTCGACTACTACTCTCTGACATTCCGACCCTCTTCTCTTTCTTTTTCTCTTTCATACAGTCTACCACTGAAGAGAGTGCCAGCGGAGTTTTCTCTAGCGTTTCACGGCTCGTATCGGCCGGAATGCGATAGGACAGCGTGACGGAACCTTCCCCGAATGATTTTCGACCCCGTGCACCATCCTTTCAATCGATTCTTCCATGGATTTCGCACCCTTACCCCGGCTATCTCTACCTAAACGAATTAGAGTAATTGAAACTGGCGGCGGATTGCGTGACAAACGAACAGAGCCCAATGGGTTATCTGATACTGATTGGAAGCCGGCTCCGCTGCTCAAAGGCACGCCCGAGCTCTTTAGTTAGCTTCTGTGAAACAGGAGTTATTGCAGCATTGATATTGCCGGTTCGAAAAAGCAAAGGAACGAGAGAAATAAATGGAACTGGTCGGGGAAAGCCGCGTTTCTTTTCATAGTGCCGCTGGAAAAAGAGTCTACCTAACGTTTGAATCGTTATCAGTCTGCTATTATAAATAACAACTATAATTCCAGTCTTGGCTTTGTTGTTCTCTATCGTGATAGATATGGCCATCTTTAATAAGCGCTTTTAGAGCACGTCATCGGTAATACCTGATGCATTGCACGAAGCGATCAGAGACGTAACCCAAATCGCTTTCCTATACATTTATTGGCGACATTGCGATCGAGAAGCAAATAGAGGAACTGTTAGTATCTGCCCGACATGGAGACTTCGGCACATAAATCCTGTTGGTAGTGTCGCTCTCGTTTCTGATTTTCTTCAATTATTATTGCAACATGATTTAACGGAATTATCTACTTAAAGTTCGAAGTTCAATGCATCTGCGCCAGCTATCCAGCGGCTCTGGCAAATCTGTCAGCGGGCAACCTATCGAAAGTCACATCCGTAATGTCGAGTGCGAGCAATGGGGGCAAATTCTATTTCCGATTCTGATCCGCGGAGATTTGGCCCACGGCCTCGCAGCCAACTTTCCGTTATCTTCGACTTCACGAATTCGGCGTATAAATATTCGACGAGCCGCGATTTACTTTCCCGCGCGCCCGTCCGTCACGCCGACTCGCGAACAAGAGTTTCGCCCAAGTTTATAAGCAGACATTCTAGTCTCGGCGAGGCTATGCGTCTCAAGTTGGCGCGAAAATTCGGGGAGGGAATGCCTCAAGCCATTAAAGCTGAGATCTAGACCACAGCAATTAGCAAAGAGCTAGTGCTAATTGGAATCGGAACAGGCTTTTTACTGCTGATTCATCGCAATGCTATTGAATCATCAAACGTATAGTCATTGGATGTTAGAAATTCCCAGAAACAATAATCCTTTCACACTCTGGCGAAATATTCATGTAGAATCCTGTGGAAGAGTTAATAACAGAACTGATTCTACAGAGTACCATCTGTATAAAAGCGAAGTGCTAATAAGCTTACGTTTTGTGTTGGACATTACGTAATTCCTGATGGAAATCAACAAGTTCTTTTCGCCGCGAAGCTCGAATCGAAAGCTCGCCGGAGCAAATCTCCCCCGGGCAAATATAAGATACGCTCTTCCCGGTAATATGCAAATTGTAATCCATTCATACGTATGAGGCTATAAGTAGACTCCTGTGTAAGCGGAGCAGGATGAATGCGAAATGAGAATGACTTACGAGCCCGAGCACCGCCGGCAAGTACACTCTGCTGATCCTTTACAGCGCTTGTTTTACGGCAACAAGCGTGTGCTTCGAATCTGCGAGAGTGCAGATTACCGCTCTGTGTTCGTAGGTCGTAAGACCGCAGTTGATTGTGTACACTTTGCTGGCCGGGCCGCGCGCGGCGCAAAGCAAATTGCCAGTCCGCCTGGAATCGGAGCAATCCATCCTCAAAGTCAATCGAGCCCGACCGTCCGTTCATACAAAATTACACCGCACGCACTTCACATGATAAAAACCAATAGGTTCGCCTCTAGTCTCCGTCGAATTTCTCCGGCGCCGGTGCGAGCCGAGCCCTCAAATGGAATTAACGACGATTTATCCCTGCGAGGTGGAGATTACTGGCACTGACATTAGTCAGAATCAGTCGAACGCGACGGGAGACCGAAGTAGAAAATAAATGACCTCTGGAAACCGTGCGAACTTTGCTGAACCGTAAGCTTTTTGTTCGACGGGCTTTGGAGAGCTCGTTTCTGTTCTATTCTGTAGTTAATGCCTCGCTTTACGGACGTTGACTTCTTCCACATCAAATAAAGAACTTTTACCTACGGCAGATTCTACCAGGTATGCGGAATTCCCAAGAGGAAATTCGGAGACAAAGGCTGTACCTCTTCTACTACTTGTATGTACGTCACGTTTTATCTGAAGCCTTGAAGGGTAGAAGGTTGTTTGTGCCATCCTTACGGAAATGCACTATCTTTCATGGATCTACGCGAACCTTACCATTACAATAATGGCACGCGCGGAGGTGCGCTGATGCTACAAAGTTCCTCGCCGACGTTGTTGCTTCAAGCCGGCCGCGCTTCTACTCTCTCGTGGAGATAAATGGTGCCGGCGAACCCATTCGATGCCACGGCGAAATATATATGCCCGCAAAAAACGGCACACGCACCAACGAAATTGAGCCGAGGAGTTTCAAGCATTTTCATCTACGCGAGCATCGCGGCAGGCGGAATTTCTGGACAAGGGCACATTTCCCCCCAGAAATTCTGCCTCCGCGTTCGCAATGTCGTCGCTCGCGAAAACATGGCACTGCGGCTAAAATATCGCGTCGCGGCCTCGCCAACCACGCCAATCTCCGGCTTTAGACATTATAGGCGAGATGAGAGGTGAGCGCCGAGCGTAGGAGGAAGAGTAGTGAAATAAACTGTTGGCTAGGAAAGTCGAGAGGTAGAGAACCATGTCGGAACAACAGCCGGAACAGAATAGCCGATCCGGGAGAGTAGGACTAGCGTAGTTTACACCGGGCTATGTGTTCCGCTGTACAACCAACAATTAGTTAACAACTTGACGGGGTAAAATTGTGCCATTGCGTCGGGCGAATGGTCACGCGCGAGGACCATCAACAGATAAACAACAGGAAACTTGGTTCTGGCCACTCTGGCTTTGGGCGAGTGGTTCGTCATAATAAAGAGGTCGAGTGTCACAAGGAGCGTTTGTGATACGTTGACATAAGTGGCTCCGAAACGAAGCTAAGTAGTTTCTGATACCTCGAGGCGTCGGCGGTCCAAGGGCCCTTCGACCGCGTAATTTCGCCTCGTAAATATTTCTGTGCGCGGAGCCAACGAGACAGCTACTCCACCGAAATCCGATTTTCTTGACGGTTTACGAGCGGCTCGTATGACACCCACCTGAAGATAATGAACCTTTCTGCACCGGCTCTCTCTCTCTCTCTCTCTCTCTCTCTCTGTCTCTCTCTGCCGTTTGAATGAAGCTGAACCCACGGATTTGGTTTAATGGGGTTCTCGGGAGCTCCCGCTACGCTCCGTGAGACAGAAAGCTCTTTAGCGGCAGCCAACCCTCAAACTACGGAACCAATAGTGCATCGGCAATTATCACTAACAGTGCTACGTTGCAACCAACGTATTGAGTTCCGCTTGTTTAAATGAAATATATGAAAAATCTTTTTAGAAATTATCCAGCAACTAATTACATTCTGTAATTACTGTTCAGTTTTAAGAAATTGGTATTACCTTTAATAATGCAGGATAACCATGGCTGTATCTCAGTGTCTACTGTATTCTATAATTAAACTGCACTCTCGAACCCTCCGCGGAATTCTATTCCGAGCCCAAGAGAGCTATATTTACTTCGTTCGTTCAATATGCAGATGCACTAATTAATTGCTAATTAAGACACCCGTCAGGAGAGATAATAGTGCAGCGTCCAGCCAAGAGCGCCAAGTGAAATGCATCCCATCTTGGCAGAGCCGTCAAAGCTTGCCATTACGATTATTAATATCCATTAACTGGGTCCAGCATTTCATGGCTGCAGCCAAGCGAACCATTTGACCAAATTGCTAATACGGATCTACCTGGTCACTTTGAATTCATGTGAGATGTTCCATGTGAGATCCAGGTGAGAGATTCTCGCTACTGTGACTACTCATTTCACTGATTTAATGCGTTGCTGGCGTTGGTGTGGGAAAAGGAGATAATATAAAAATCAAAAATCAAAATTCGGTGATATTTAATATTTCAGCCATGTCACGTGTCATGAAAATGAAATTACAAGATTTGTAGAATTTGTTTCGTCCGATTATTTCGAGGTTTTCGATATCATGGAGCATCAGGGGATTGCGGTCCGAGAGAGAACGGAAAGTTCGAAACGACAGGTTGCATTGACGCAGCATATGCAACCTTTTCGTAACGGGTGCTTTTTTCGCTGGCACGTCGCAACGGAAGTTCTCTTCCGAACACTTCAATTGAGCCTCATATCGCGTAACAATCAAAAGCTTTCGGGGGTAGGCGCACGTTCGGTCGTTGCCGGTTGCTGTATTTATGCTCTGTTCACTCGACATCAGTGGGGGCATCGTAATCAGCACGGGCTGGGAGCGTGAGACACGCCGGAGCAAAACAATGCACCTCGCGATGTATTTACGCCGCGATTTCCGCGCGCGCACACCTACACACACGCGGAAAAGAAAAAGCCGGCCGAGCTGGAGAATGCGAGCGGAGGAACAATACGCGCGCGTACTCTCCGCCGAGACTGGACCCCATTTTCGGGCGGCGTCGCCATTTAATCATTGGAATTAGAACTGGAAAAAGTCGTGCTCTTCCACCCTGCATCACACTTTCTAGATGGGGTTAATGAATCTAGCCAGTTGTTAGACAATTAGTCCAGCCCTGTTACTTTTTGGTATCTAATGTGTTTCTTATGTTGGTCAAAAATATTTTCCACCCGTCAACTCCTTAGTCTCATTTTATATCCAATATCTTTTGATCATCTTTATTCTCACTTTCAGCAACGCACTTCGATAGAGGGGCTTTACTTATACAAATTACTAGAACAAGACGTCTTTCTCTGTCCATTTGTTGATGAGTCTCTCAAAAGAAGCTTCTTTTGTGACCATTAATCAATAAAGTTTCTACTTATGACTATTCACTCTCCCAATTGGGAATCCAGCGCGGTTTCAACATTCCAGCACCCTATCTTCTAGGGACACTCAATGCCGAAAGGTGTCGAAGGTAAATCTCGGCCTCGAAAGCTCCCACGAATTCATCTGGCACCGGTGGCGTCGATGGATTTCCGTGCCGCCGCGGGAACACCCTGATTCCAACTGATCGATCGACCACTGCCAACTTCCGGGAATTCGATCTTTTTGCGGCAGACCTCCGATGCCGCCGAGCTGAAGTGCTCTCCTCTCACGGCCAAATGCGAAATGCTGATTAATGCGATCGAAGCTTATGTTTTGCGGGAGAGAGTTTGCGCGACCCGATCGGTTAGTCGTCGTAAGTAATCGCCGTCTTGAGAAACCGTAATTAAGCCTCTAATTTTAGTTATTCCTCTTGAGTTTTGGAACACTAGTTCCCTCTTCACTTTCATGTAAAACAATAAGAAGATAAATCAAGTAAAATTTTAGTTGCTTAAAATTATTTGAGGGATTAACTTTTCAATAATTACGGAAAATAAATATGGTTATCATTGACGACCGATGAAAGTCAAATCTTCGTTCCAGCGTATTCGAATGCCATGAGCAAACTAGAACTAGGAATTTCGTCTTTGTTTGCACTATTGTCAAAGTTCCTTTACACTAGAAAGTCAATGGTCAGCAATTAGTCGGTGAGGCATTGGTACGCTTGAAATAAACTGCAATCACCGTGCGCGCACGAATTGCCTGGACAAAGAGCAAAAAGCTCGGAAGGGAACGAATGCCTATTATGCGATAATCCGCTCTATGTAGATCACGTTTTTCGATCGACGAGTGCCTCGATGCATGGTCGAGGGAGCACTGATAATAAGAGCAACAGTGACGATGCCGGCAGGCACGCAATTTCAATTTGCATTACCTCTGCCCGTTAGAAAGCGACAAAGCAACTCTTTGTTCCATTCATTTCGTAATTCATCCACACTGTCGCCCATATACTATATGTATGTGCGTATGTGGAGAAGAGACAAGCACATGCTGCCCTTGACACCACAGTACGGTGTCAGGTATTCGTCCTATTGTGCGACCAAGTGAGAATCTACCTGTCGAGCTTTAAAAACCCCTCAAAAATTCCCCTTATTAATAGGGAACCGCTGATGATGAGAGACCAGTCTTCTCACCCGATCGAACGACAATTAATCGAATATTTGATAGAAAAGTTATTTCCGCCGCGGGGGCGAGCATCCATCTTGCGGGAGAACTTGGCGAAAAATTAAACGGCTTCCTCGCGTCGACCTGGAAACTTCTCCCGGGCGGTGGCCCGAGATTTAGCTCGCACCTCGGATCACTTTAACTGGAATTCCGTCTGAGCCAGAGGAAGCCTCGCCTTGGCTCGGAAATCATTACCGAAATCCGAATTTCTAATAACGAAGCCCCGCGCCGCGCCGTCGAAGGAAACGATTGTCTAACGAGCGAGGCGTGTTCGCTCGAGCAGCCTTCAGCACCTTCGCGCCGCAATTATGCCAAATTCTAAGGAGGTGCACCGTACCTTTTGTGGCTCGCGCGAATACTGCGAAAGCGGGGTAGCTTAAAGGTTTACCGAATCAACCCTCCCTTACCAACTACAGTCATTTTACGACATTGATGCCGTTAATGATTCGGATCCCAAACTCTTTAGTTTGAGGGGTGGTTTAAAATGATGGCTCGCAAAGTTTTGATGTTTCTAAGTTTCTACTCTGCGACTCCTCAATGAAAGCTTTTACGGAGGTTCTCGTCGCATTGTAGATGAAACTTTGCTTTTTATCGCACTTATAACGTACTTGTTAGTAGTATTTCGGCCACCGCAGGCGCTTTCACTTTGGTGAAAGCCGCTAAGCCTAGGCGGAGGGAGACCGTTAATGCGCTAATTGTTTTGTTTGAGGAGCCTGTCGCGAAATTTGAGTGCGCCCTTTAAATCCTGCTGAAAATCGGTGTCGAGCTGCGCGACGCTCGCCGAATTAATAATTGCGGGATCACGCCGAGACTAGAAAGCGCTATTATCCTCGTGTTACCTCCTACCTCAAATTTACTCCAACAAATTAATCCGTCTATTCATTACCTACGGTCAATTGGAAAACCCTCATTTATTATTAAAAACTGAGATTCAGCTGTATTATACTTTTCAGTCTCGGGCAGACATTATTACTTCGGAACAACATAAAAATAATGTCTGGAAATTTGTGAAAAGGTCAGAACTGAAAGGGTTAACAAACGCAAGAGTACATTTTGCATGAAATCATTATCATTCACATGGTTCCCGTTGTCTCGAAGACAAGGAAACACAAAGAAGTATATGTTGCGCGTCGTGAGCTTCATACAAAGAGCAAAGCTCTAACGAGGCAAAGTGCACAAGCAGAAGAATCTGTAATCGGAGCGCGGCCCGCAATTAAGACCTCGCAAGAAGCCATTACGGCCGGAACAAGCCTCCCATGCCTCTTTAGGTACCCCTGAGACCAAAGTCATTCCTTTCTCCGGATCATTATGAACCGGAATTATCTCCTATAGCCATCCGCACCCGGTGGGATTCGGCGGTGATCTCCCAATTAGCGATCACCATTTGCAGCCATGCATCGGCGAACCATTAGTGAAATAGAATTTCAGAGTAACGCTCTACTAAAACTCTCCGAAAGACTGTAAAGATCGGGGTTTTTTCAGTTGCGTCATTTACGAAAACACTTGGGACTTGATTAAGGTACCATTAATTTCTAAGCCATACAAGTCCGGCAGGATATATCCTAACATATCATACAGTGCAAATCACTGCAAATAATGGGTGATTTAGCATAATTAATATCTTTTTAATCTCTTGGGAATCTCGAATTTGCCAGTCACATAACGCACACAAAGCGTCGTCGGTCTACCAACTCGCAAAATTATCGACTTTTTATCGCTTTACTGGTGTGACTTCAGGGGATTAGACGCTCGTCATGAATATGCAAGCAGTTGCTGCGCAAAATTCGTTTGGCTGTTCCACGGCGTGGCGTAATATTCGCCAGCCGATTAATTATTTTTAGAAATAGACACAGGGAGGCCGTGGAAGGAGAAGGTAAGTGCTAGGAGGTTGAAATTAAGTTGAACCGCTGTTTCAATTTCCCCGGTCCCATAACGACTATAATAATGCCGGTGGCAGTGACTGCTCGCTAAAGCCACTCTTTTTACCTCGAGCTCGGCCTTCCTCTATGTTTCCCGGCAAGTAGGGAACGGAAAAAAGGGGCAAAACGCGGAATTCTTAATGCGCACTCCGCCGCCGGCCGCTGGTAGATAGTCCAGCTGCGGCAATGGCACTCCTTGAAACCTCTCCCCGGGTGACACGCGGCGCATTAAGAGCTCCTTCAGAGATAAAAATTAAGCTGCGACTCGGGCCGCGCAACTCCGAGAGGCAAAGTTGCCCGCAGAGATGGAGAGCGCCAGCCGCACATCCGGCAGACAGAAGAAAAAGGTCCGGATCTTGTGCGCTCAAGATTCGCCCTCTGCAAATGTCTGGCCGCCGTCGCCGCCCTGTGTCGAACCTACACTGGGCGCATTGAAACGACCGAATTAACCACCAGAAACTTTTGCCATCGCCCGCTGATGTAATTAGCGCGGACTAATGTAAGGGTCGCCGCACAAAGCTTTGAACCTCGTCAAGTGCTGGGTTACCAACGACAAAACTATTTGCATACTGCGATTAGTGCTTATTGAACTGATTAAGCAGAGTTCAGGGGATTAATTTATAGTTGTAAGTAAGAGCGGTTTGGTTTAGTGCGGCCAGGGGATGTTACTCCTTTGCGGAGTTTGCTCGGGACTTCAATAGTGATTTAAGTTTACTTGGGACAAGTCCGCTCACTTATGGTAATGCAATTTTGATTTATGCTCGAAGAGTTGCGAATCGAAAACCATCGGAAGGACGCCTCGTAAGATAATGAAAGCGTGAATCACTCAAATAAGAAAAGCTTCTGTGAAAGTGGCATCGGCGGAAATGCTATCCAGAATTATACAGTGTTTGAGTATAATACTAGATATATATACTACTTGGCGCGAGACTCTAGCGAGTCTCCTGATAAAAGGTAGAGGAAGAATTGAAGAAGCCTGAAACTACCATAACGCCCGATTATATCCGTCGTCTTTCGGGGTAGCGCGCACAATTTTTGTTGGAAGCAGGGCGGCAAGCGAGTTCACGGCAAAGCGCCTCCTAGCCAAGGCTAGCTAGCGTCCTTTCGGTTTTTTCTTTTTTACTTCCAGCCACTACGTCAGCGTGAAAGTTGAAGCACGCAATAAAAGCTGCACCAGACCCATTTCCAGTGTTGGCCGAATAAAACTTGAGTTTCAATAATTTCGAGCGGCTTTCAGAGGGAGAGTGTGCGTGGCCAGAGCGGCGGGCGCGGCTCAAGTCTTTCCCGAGATTCATACGAACCCAATTCAGACTTCCCAATTCCCGTCTCATAAAAGAATTATATTCGACACTGTGTGTGTGTGCGCGTGTGCAGGAAACTCCAAACGAAATCCGCCACGCTCGCCCGAGAGTTAAAAGTATACAGTTGACTCGAGTAGCGCACTGTTTATTTTATTCGTATATTGACTGAGTGCTATGCAGAACTGAATCGCCCGAACGATAGATATGTATGTATGTTGAAACTATCCCGCATTATACCCTGCTGGTCGAATACAAATAAAAAATCCGTCTCGGAAAAAGGCATGTTTGCAAAATACCTGACACACTCACGAAAGCTTGTGAATCGAAAATGTAAATAAATAGCTTCAATGAAAATGGAAAAAGTCGATATCGAGCGTGAAGCGCAATTGTACGAGTCCCAATATTTCTTTTTGAACCCACGCAGCACAATAGTACACACGTTCGTATTTCTATATCTCGATGTGCCTAATATGTTCACTTCGAAGTGAACAACACTCCCCGATTTATATGTATATCGAAATATTATTCTCAAAACGCTTATAACGTTTCCATATTCACAAGTTGGTTGAAATCATGCATTAAAAAACCCAACTGGGATAGAAAAGTAGAAATATATATTATTTCACAAATATATATTATTAATGAGATATTTATATAGTGAATCGCGGATGAGTGTTGTACATTACACTTGTCACCATTTCGACAGCCGCGAATGGAGTGCAACGACATATGGCACGAAACCATATGGTTTTCGTTTACACGCAATACCAAGATCACTTCCGCAAGGGGCGGCCGGGCTTAATTGGTCACGCGAGCCATTTCGCCCGGCATTAAATATTCAATATGCCCGCGGGTAATCAAATGGGCGAAATAACTGTGTGGGACACGTCTCCATTAGCAGGGATGGCGGGCTATGGTCGCACGCCGGCGTAATTAAGGCCTCGCGGGGCGTTGAGCGAATTAAATCTCGGAAGGGAGAATAGCGGGAGAGGCTCTCGTGCATCTTTAGAAGCACCGCTTCTCCATTCTCCTTCTCGCCAGCGACCGACACCCCTTTCTTCGCGGCTCGCTCTCTTGGCAGCCGCCGTCCTACACCATCCACCTTTCCCTCCGTCTTCGTCCTTCATTACCGAAGCCGCGCTATTAATGTTACAGTCGAATCAGGCTGGGCTGTATAAACTCGGCGAGCCGTGGTGGTCGAGAGTTTCCATAGGGCATAGAATCCTCGTGAACCCGCGTCGAGAGTGGCAGACCAAGGGCGCGTTCAATATTTTAATAAATAATTTAAAAGAACCCTGTACTTAATTGCGCTTTTTAACTTGAGCAACTCTCAGCATTCTTAGGCCAATGTTTTTCAAATGCGAATTCCACGTAGAATCCGAAATAGACTTTTTGATTACAATTACTCTTGATTCAAAACTCGAAGAGTTGTCGTCAAATGGTATTGGTGTTTTAAAGGACTGGCTTTAAAATTTCCTCGGGAAAGATTTGACGATTTCTATTATCTTCTCGACCGTAAAAAGAAACGTAAAAAGAAACTACATCTTCACACAAGAAACCGCAAAAGCCTCAATTTCTTAAGACCAACACGTCGCTAGCTGGTCTGCACTCTTAGACCTTGGATTTTCGGTCAAGCTGTTTCTCCTGAAAGCTTAGCTCTCCCGAGCCTCTCTTTCCTCAATATTTGCCAAAAGTGTCGCTCGCTAACTCAGGTCTCCAAGTGATTGATCACGACTGGGTTATCGACGCGGACTGCAGTCCTGCAGTCCTTGACCGAACTATTCCTCTAACTCAACTATCCCAAAAAAAACCAGCAGAATCTCTTTGCCTTTCGACCCACCAGTAACAAAAACCAACTCTGTCATTAGAACAAATCATGTCACTCGCGTGCCACCGGGCAGACTGAAACACTGGACGAGGACAGCGCGAAGGGAAGGATTGATATGTGCAAATGGAGCTTTACAGAGGATCGTAATTCACTGGGAACAACGGGGCAAAACATCCAGCCTGCTTTATATCCACAGACCCCGTGGGCATAATGGTCTTTTATATGAGCTCCTATTGTATCTAGAAAAACGTGATTACGCCGAGTTCTACTGGTCTCGCAGCGGCGAACCCTCCATTGAGAGCTGCCTCACGGAGTATCGTCCGAGATACTTTAGAGTATCGAGTGCAGAACCCTCCGTTGGAAATAAGCGAGACTCGGTGAAACTTTTTGTTTAATATCGCGGCAAAGTTCTCCGTCTCTCGTCGGGATTCGCGGCATCAATAAATACTTCGGGGAGGAGAGGAAGGGAGGGCGGCTTTGCAATTCCCTGGGAAGACTTCGTCGCTAATTGCTACGTTTATTACCTTGCACCGTCGGCTTTTTCCCTGTGTATTAATGGTGTATTAATGGATCGAGATTACGCCAGGAACCGCGACAGGCTGCGCCATTATTGCGAGCAACCGCCCGGTGCGTCACGAAGGATTAGACGCAGCATCCAGCTTGCTGACACATTTACATCACCTTGGCGACGTGTCGCGCATTATAGTGAAAAATGCTGCTGCCCCACCAGTCAATAACGCGAACACATGCACTCACGTACGCCTATGTTATCGGAAGATTAACTCTTTCGCTGGAGTGAACTATAAAATTCCGGTTGAAATTTGTTGGCTCGTATAAAGATCGGAAAATGCGTCTCGATAGGAATGGTCAGAGGCGAGTGTCTGCTGTCTGAAATGTGCGCTGTGCATCAGACTTGGTGGCAGCGATAGGGTTAAGTGGTCGATTAAGTTGGTCGAGAGATTAACTGCCGTTGGCATGGACCATCTCCGCTCGCAGTAGCCCCAGATATCTCGAATTATCACGTGCGATTTCCCTCGAATTGGCCGCCGAGACGCTTAACCCGACGGTAATGGGAACCCTCTTACAACCGATGCGTCCACTGTCGAATCCTCCATTACTTTTCCTTCATTGTGCGTGTAACAGAGGTTTCGCAACAACTGGGTGTTTGGTTGGTTCGCTTCGTTCAATGCCAGCCGTACAATAGATTGTACATTATGTACGTACGAGCTTTGGGAAATTAGCCGTTTAGGCGGGTACGACGTAGTTTTAAGTGATATCGTGAACTGCGCATCGGAAATCGCACCCTCTGCCGCTACCACAATACAGGGCGATACGTAGTTTGAGTTGGCTGCTAATGAGAACATCTCGATGAGACGCGCCGGGTGCGCTGGATAACACTCTGTTTGTTCGGCATATTCAGCCTGTGTTAAGACGATTTTCGATCCCCATCACCACACGCGGTGTGTTACGATAGTTCGTCGTTCAAATGCGTTGTTGACCTTCTCCGGTACGGGAAACGATTGTATCTAATCAAATGGAGTTTAATCTACGAGAAACCCCAGTTAAACGCAAATATATGATGAAACTGAATTGGATGAGGATACGGAAGTGCTGCCCCGGGCTGAAACGCTTAATGAGAGATATGAGTGCTCCGATAAAGACCGCCCTTTAAAAAGTCTACCGGTTACATTTAATACTATCTCGCTAGCACGGAACCATTGTAATGGCTACCATGCTCCAGCAATGAGAAAGGAAGTGCTTCCGCCAGAGGGTTTCAAGGCTTGCTTTAGCCGAAGAAAGTATTTAAATCACGTTCCCCGGGAGATAGAAGTGGTGAAGAACTCAGGATATACATTGGAAGGACCCTCGTCGCTAGAGAAAAGGGAAGAGATGAACGTTCGAATAAGATGCTGGGCTCTCGCCGGGTCCCTCCCGGCATTGTTCATCCGCGCGAAAAACAGTCGTATGTTTTGCGGCGTCCGAGAGGGATAAAGAGAGATTGTGAGTAGGGACAGGGCCGCGGGAAGGGTGGAGGGTGGCAAGGAGCAGCGAGGGAGCTTGAAAACGATAAGAATGAAGGCGAGGGCCACGCTGAAATGAGAATGCCTCGGTGTCTCTGTACGCGAATGAACGCAGCGGAGGGAAATGCACTGGAATAGTGGAGTAGCCGCGACGAGACGCTGCGACGAAAGATCCCGAGGTGCTTGGTTTTAAAGCTTGACGTTGCCAAACGGCGACACCTGCCCGATTGATAGCCAGTAGTCTGTAAAAGACATTCGAGTACTCTCGGTGGCAGCACTTCCCTCCATTAGGAACATTTCGATCGTATATTCAACTAGGAACGGCGAGAAAATCGAGTAAAAGAAGATTGAAATATGACGATGCTTTTACCGCGATTTCTATCATCACCATCCTTAGTTCGACCACTTTCTTCCACTATCAATTTCATAAATAAAAATGACTCCGCAACAAGAGTCCAACAATTAATTCTTTATCAAATTTACACTTTTGTAAATTTGTCAGTTTCATACATATTTCATACATATTTCATATTTGTGAAATACACTTTCACAAATCAAAGCTCCAACCTACTACACGTTGATGCCCCAGGAGCCGAAGCCGCAGCCGGACACTTGTCCAGACGCCTAGCGGCCAGGCCGATCAATGACACGCGCATTGCTCCATTAGACAGGGGATGAAACATCATCGCGATTCATCATGCGTCGCCGGCGCCGCATAATCGCATGCACGACATCACTCGAGCGTCCGGCCTATTTTTAACCCCCGAGCATTTCATACGCGCGCCAGAGAGCCGGGGAAGGGGTTGCCGGGTATAACTGCACTCATTACGGAGATACGTGAAATCGATAGCACATCGGGCGAGTATTAGCTGGAAAGTTTCTCCGGGCGAGTCTGTCGTAGCTGAAAAAGCGTGCTCGGCGCACGGCGAAGCAAAGCACCGGGGGAGAGTGGATTTAAAAGTAAGTAGAAAAGGATTACCGGCTGACAGTAATCGATGCAGGGAGTCCGAGGTGCGAAGGAGGGCTTGTGTATAAGCTAATTAGGCCGGCGGCAAGTAACGCTTAATCCGCCAGGACAGATCCGAATGCCGGAGCGAACTGGAGTATCGTGGCCGAGTGTCTCGCTTCTTCTCAAATTATCCGCGCTTGTTACTGGCCGACTGGCCGGGAGAGCTTTCCTAGGGTTTAACTGCAAGATAGGACACTAATTACATAGCTGGGTTTACAGCCCTTTCGAGTTCCGGTACCAGTTGTCACGTGTTATGATTCCGGGAACCAAGATCAACATTTTCCCCATATCATTTATTCCCTCGTATCTAACAAATTAAGATGAGTATTGCATTGGAGTTCGAACTCGCTTTAGCCTCGATAAATACTGATTTATGTAACTTAATACCGCATGAAATCTGCGAATCGAGCAAGTATAAATACATCTTCGCCCAGCATTACATAACGTTAACGAGAAATTTGTTGGGCTCGCAAGCATAACTTTATTAATCGGAGCAGCATGTGCACGGAGATATTTAATTAAGGCCTCCTGCGAGCTCTTGCACGGGAGCTCATACTCGAGTTTCCTATGACGCGTGGACCGGTTACGCCATGAATATCGACCGATCGCAGTCGGACCGTGGTCGATTAAGCGGGCATATCGCCCGGGAACTTTGACGTGGGGAAATTAAAAGCTCCTCGGACGCGGCGGAGAAGTCGCCGGGATTATGGGCGGTGGGCCGGCCCACTTTCTATATTGATTACTGGTGAAGGGATCCCGAGGGAATCTTCTTGGACGCGACGGCGACGCGAACGAGAGTCCCAGGGGAATCTCGATATTCCTATTTGATCAGGCGGATCCATAAAGACGCCGGCGACCCGGCAACTTCAATATCTCAGCGGCCAAGTGGCTTGAGCTCCTTAAACGCCGTAGAGTCTTATTATCTCCGGACGAGATATATATATGTAATTAAGACACTGCTCGCTTAAGCCTCGGATAACGACGGACACCTGCTGCGGTCTCAGATGGCTTCAGAAGGAACTCTGTCATTTCGACTTTTTCCCACCGTTACCGCCCGGCAAACTGCGCCTGCCATTCGTTAAAGCTTGAGCATTTGCATCCTCCGCAATATGGATACGCGCGACTATTTACTAGGAAGATTAAAAACGAGTATCAAAATGTGCAATGCTAGCATCTGGTGCACGAGCCACGGGAATAATCCATTAAGGGCCAAGCGCTAGCCCTCGAAGTTAAATATTCTAAAAGGGTCTTACGCCGCTGGGATGGCAGTAAAGGAATTATTATTATGACGGAGAACACGTCAATAATACAAATTGCCGCTGAAAAGATAAAAATCGGAATTCTTGGTTAAGATAACTAGAAGTTAAAGAATAAGATCGAATCGGTGAGCCCCAACTTTAGGAACACTATCAACCTTCCAAGTCATCTTCCAGCGAGTTCGATCTCGCGAAGTGTGCCAATCATAATGTCGAGTCGCCGGAGAGTCTGGCCACTGAAAAGCTTTATGTCCGTAGCACGCGCGTGATCAGGTAGCAGCATCCAAGGTATCCTGTTGCAAATTTGCAATCGGCGTCCGGATGCACATTCGCTAGGTACGTAGGTATACGTGCGCGGATTGCAAGCCGGCGGGGACAACGCTATCGGAGCTTTTAATCACCGGGCGCATCAGTGTCCGATGCACTTCACGCGTGCCCCGATGTACTTGCACCGGCGAAACGTGTCCGCCGTCACGCGTGCGGCCTGATCACAAGCCGATGAGGATTATCACTTACCTGTACGTGTGGTGACTCGACCGTGCTACGGAATTCGAAAACCCCTGCGGTGCACTCTCTCTCTCTCCTCCCCCTCGATGCTGATTTATCGCGCGGCCTCCGCCCCCTTCGCACTGGCCGACACTCAAGATTCGGGAAAGCTGTCCCCCTCCTGCTGCTCCGGACCAATTGTCCTGCAATCACGATAAATCACACAGCCAATACTTTTATAATTTGTATTCCTATTATATGAGCTGCACGTAGCGACGGATACGTATTATTAACACTTGTTTTTTTTTATTTAGGCTCGCATGATTGGGTAGTCTAAATGTCTCCATCATGCTTTTTGATTTTTATGTGTTAAGGAACGTATTTTCACGGTTAAAGCGACGGAGAAATCGAATTTGCTAAGTTTGCTCGCGCAGAAAATGCCTATCTGTTCGCGAGATAAAACGTTCGCTCAACGGTGCAATTGAGGAATCCAAACAATGGTCCACACGTCGCGCCGTTTCTCGTACGTGGTGCTAGACGACATAGCGGCTATTAAACATTTAAAGCCGCCACAATCTCCTCTACTAGTCCCGTGATTCTTTCATTACTTCTATCGCACTACCTCGCTAAAACCCCATCGAGGTGTGTGTCGGGTGGGATGAGTTGCACCTCGAAACACCGGCACGGCAATAGAAAAGAGCGAACTCCCAGTTACGGACTGTAAAACTAGAAGCAAGTGCTTCAGGCTCACCTGACGCTGCTCAATTTTCACCTCCTCCGCGGAGTCCCTAGATCACCAAACTTCCGCCGAGTTTCCTCGGGTTTCCGGCGTCGAGCTGCAGAGTCGGCAAGTGGCGGGGCAACCGAGAGAATGATTCAATTGTCCGGTTCCTTCGAGTCAAGCAAAAATTTCCCCTGTCGACCGCCGTCACCTAGAGGATCGGAATGCCCGCTCCTCTGATTTCCACTTGGCCAGGAGAGTTCATCGAACGGTCCCTTGTCCCGGGGAACCCCGGCTCTACCTTCTAACACCTAGACACGCAGAACCCGCGGCGAGGTCGGCGACTACAGTTCCTCACGTTTCCCGACTCCGGAGAAAGTGAGCTATTCAAACTTGCGTCGCAAGCGAACACGCTTTGCCCTCGTCGATCGTCCGCGGACTGTTGGTGATCGTCGACGGCGCACCAGGTTTCACTAGAGCTGGAGAACTCGCTGGTGAAGAGCTAGCTGTAATGTCCCGAGCGGCCTTAGCCGTCGAACCACTTGATGAGTGGTCGCCCGGTGCGAAGGTAGGTCGGTGCGGCTGCGACGGGAGCAGCAGGTGCGGGAGGCGTTACAGTGTGCGTCGGTCCCAGGGTGTAAAAGGGGTAGCACCGCTGAGGAGGACCGGCCGGCCGGTCCCTCGTGGACGCTGACTTGTAGCTCGGTGCCGCCGCGGCGCGTCCCGAGTCCGGGAGAGAGAGAGCGTATGAGAGGGAGAGAGAATGAGAGAGGATGGACTCTCTGCGCCTTTCGCCGGGTGGGACCCAGGTGGCGGCGACGGTGTCTTGCCGTGTCCTCCGAATGCTATCTACCGGCGGCGCGCTCGCGACTGGGATCGTGGGATCCTGGATTTCGGATGAGGGCTCGCTCTCTCAAGAATCAGCACGCAGGCGCCGCGTTCTCTCTCTCCGATCGGCCGCGTGGAGTCTCCCTCGCACCATCGCCCTGGCTCCGTCCACCCCCGTGTCATCTCCCTCGCTTGCTCGAGACGGCGCAGCTTCTCTCTCTCGGTGGTGTTCCTCTCCCCTGGATGCTTAACTCTTGCCTGCCTGCCCTGGCCTGGCCTGCCTCACTATCCTGACTAGCAGCCCATCTGACTCCTGCGCCCTCCGTTTACCCCTTTTTCCGTACAACTTCATCTCGAGCTCACTCCACTTTGACCACCAGCTGGGCCCCTTTGTCTCCCGGCGGCGGCCTGCCGTTTGTTTCCCCACTTCCACGGCGAGCCGTCTGTCCACCTGTTTACCCAGGCTGTCGCACGGTCGATCTTCCTGGCTCTCTTCCTGTCGCTCTCTCCTACCGATCGCCCCTTTCTCGCCCTTTGCACTCCTTCCCACCACCCCTCACCTGCGCCTGCCCTGGCGGGGCTCTCGCACTCCGACACCCCCTCCCGAGCTCCCGAGCTCCTCTCTCACCAGCGACCGTTTTTACCGGGGATTGACGAGCCATTACTATTCCACTCACCTGGCATCCATCCCCTCGCGCCTGCTTAATGTCGTGTCCGCCGGGATAGAACACACTCCCCTAATACTCGCCGCGCGCCGCTCTCTTTCCTCGCGCCAGGCACCGGATAAATCTACCATCGAGAGAGTTACTTGATACCTCTGCGCGCCACTGCTATAGACGCGTGTGCTTGCACTGTGGATTAGCTCCTATCACACGTCCGCCTCCTCGCTGCCCACACTCTGATACTTCTGGCGCCATGGCGCCGATAAAGTGTCACGCTGCCCGTCGGCTCGCGTCACGGTACGTATCGAGGAGTGCTGGATTGTTAGGGAGCTTTTGTACGGGATAAGGGGCCTCTCTACATAGTCCTGGGGAAACTGGGGTGAAAGGGAACGTGTATCGACAAATGCGGAGTCGAAGGAAATTATGGGTGGGTTCTGTTAGCAGTGAAAAACTCTTTGGGCAAAGTTTGCTGGTACAATGTTTTAGGAATTCGTTATTCTTTCTGTGAGTTGCGGGGGTGAGAGTTAATTTGAGCATCTTGTTCGTGGAGGTGTGGGACTTCACACTGTGATAGCAGCTTCGGTGGGGAGAATGTGACAGGGGGGAATTACGGGGAAAGCCATACCGGCATAACCATAGTGGGAAAGCGAGCGACCAGGGAATGAGAGTCGCCTTCCCCTCTCGCGTGTCGGTCTGGCCGTTATCGGGCAGACAGGATGAATTTACCGGTCCATTGCGTGGAGGTATTGTGCGTTGATGTGCCGCATCAAGGTTTCGCCACTTCGTTTCTTCAGCGTCGTTAAGGGTGTGCTGTCGAGTGGAATCTACGGGAATACGTGATGGAAGATTTTACCTGAGGAGAAATTCCCGCGTGTTTTCATTGTGATGATATTCAATAAAAGACCTTCCATTGTCCAGCGGCTAAGAAATACGTAAGGCAAAGTAAGCTCTGTTGGCGCACGGTGAACGACCTTACGCATCTTTGCGCAGCTCAATCTGTCCCTTAATTAAAAAGTTTCTTCCTAAAGGCAAAAGTTTCGTTTCCATTGTTCCAAAGTTCAAACCATTCCTTCCATGCCGTGCACGGGGAAATCGGTGGAAAAAGTATGAAGTTAACAAACAAGAAGAAACAATGTATTATTTCTCATTCAAAGATACGACTTGTTAAAGATTAGTTATTGTGTAATTCAGCTGGGAAAATGTTTAATGTAATTGTCAGGGCGACGTTCTGCTTTCAGTAGTATAAATCAGGTATGGTCAGACATACGAAACTCCCTTGCGGTATGATTGGCTTTTCGAAATGACGTTTAAGCTTTGATAATCGCATTGCGTGTCAGTGAGCAAGAAGCATAAATTCCGTTACGCTCTACTACAGCTTTGTATTACTCACAATCCAGCAAACAATCACTATTACAACTCGACCGTTAGTCGGTGGCACACGTGCATGGGCACATATGTAGTTATCGATTCATATTATGGCTCTACCTAGATATACTGTTTACCCATAGCCGAGTACGTCCTGGTGTCGGTCCATTGTAACGTTGCTATTGCTACTGAAATCATATTAGTATACCAATTTCGAAGACTTGAAATACCGACGATATTCGCTGTGAATCAACCATTCACACTACTCCGACATTTTCCCAATTTTAATGGCGAATACCTAATGTGCCTTATTTGGTGCCAAGTTTAAGGCACATTGGATAGCTTATGACAGGATATTGAAATTTCGAAAGCTTCGTGCGGCTTTATCATAGCCGTCTCGTCACATATTGCTGCCACAGGAACCCTTGCTGTGTTGTCAATCAACATACACCTTGCAAATCTATATTACATGTTTATAATGCATTCCGAGAAGAATACGGCGAAAACGTAATGGAAAACTTGACGAGCTTTTACGATAACAATTATTGAAAGAGTTTAAGGGTGGCGACCTTTGGGCATTCCCCTCCGTTGGTCACTTACACCTCGCTATTTTGTGAGCCGATTCTAGGGGGAAAATTGCGGCAGCCCGACTCTTCCGCCATATTTAAGTGGGGACATTTCCACGCGGAGTAAGGGCTATTATCCATTTATGATCATGTGGGGGGATCATTATCCCAGCAGACACGAGAACTTTATGCTGGGCTCGCAAACCAGAACGACTGGTTCTGGTTGTAAAACATTCTATCTTCCCAGCAGAAGAGTCATGGCTTAAATCGTACATGTGTATATGATATCAACACCAGTCAGAATTTTCCCGATTAAAGTCAGGTATAAATCACGAAAGCTCTAAGGCCGCCGGAACTAACTTGCGCTACTTATTTCCCTAACTGTATTAGTGGACCCGAGCTCTACGGCTATAAAAATCACTACCAGCGGCGATGCTCACGCCAGCAATTATTTATGCCGTTAGCATGAATTAGCATGATATTACCCGTCGAGAGATTATTCATGGCGCCGCTGAGAATGATGTAACTGCATCAGTCGCTGAGCAATTAATTACTCCAACTGCGACTTTCCACGGGAAATCAAAGTGGGAAACTCGGAGAGTTTCAAGTTGACCGTAACATTTGCGAGTGGCCGGCCACCCTCGCCTTTCTCGCGAAGCTAGAAATTATAAACGAATCAAACATCGAATTGCACTTGACTTAATGGAGTATTGCGAGCCGATATATAATCTAAAGCAGAATGCCCCAGTGAACGGAACAAAAAGAATTCTGGCGCACTCGATGCCGACGTAATTAAAGGATGATGAAAAGCAATTCGTAGTGAATTACGCAATCGTGATGTCGGTTTTATTAAAAGTGTCATAAGCAGAAATTAATGTGTGGCCGCAAAGAATATTCTCAGAAAACCTAGTGATTATCAGAGAATTAAAGTTTCCGAAGTATTTGCCAACCTGTCAGCGTTTAACGGATACGACGACCGCCATAAGTAACAATAACCACAATAATTACAGTATCATCATATCACTGTTAGTATTTTCACTATTACAATATATTGTGTTATTGTATATTATATTACGTTAATTGCATCGCACATTGTAGTTTATAAAATATATATGATATTATGACATAACACAATACATCAGGTACCATGTTACTATAAATTCGGAACGAAAACACTCTGCTCGAGCCGAATACTGGATAATCAGGAGAGACTCGATTCCCCGACAGTCGGGCGAAGCAAATGATAAATTCAGGAACCTAGACCTCTTAAAGTCCAATAGCAAAAGATATAGACGTATAACGAATGACGAAGGAAGTAAACGGTACGTGGGTAGTGTCAAATCAGTTTAACAAGGTGGCTTGGATCGAATTGAAGATTAAGAAAGAAAGCAGTGTACGAAAGCACGTTATCGTACCAATGGAATATGAGCGTGTAGTCCGAATAAGAAGAAGAGAGAAATGGGATAAGAAAAAGGAAGTCCCGGGTAGAACAATAAAATGTATCCAGGGCGGTTAACGGGTGAGGCGTGCGCCGCTTTAAAATTCTCCGACTGCTGTCTATTATTGGCGCCAAGAATGCCGGGAAAGCGAGCCACTAGTTTTAACATATGCATATTTGTTATTTATAACAGCGATTAAACATTGCCAGCCCCTGAGAGTTGGAGTTGGTAAAATGTCCAACGGTTTACGGGGTACATGACGAATACATGAAAAGTTGAGCGAAGTTCGTGATGTACTGTGTGTTCCATGTTCCATCGGGGCCTGAGACTTAAATACTGTATCATATTTCGAGAAGCAGCCATGAGAGTTGCGGGAAGCTCCCGAGCACGATTAGACCGCAACATACATAGATCGTATGGGCTTTAGCGGAAAGGAACTACCTATAACCACGGGATTACTCGGCTCTCGCAGAGATCGATCGTTAATACTTATAGATTCGTGGGATATATACACCGAAACTTCCGCGTTACTATCTATACGAGCCACCGGATAGTTCTCTATTACTTAGTTAGGCCACGGAATTTCCCGATGAAATCACACACTTATCCCCGCAGATCAGTATCAATAATATTACTAGACTTCGACACCTCGCCGGGAATTTAACTTACAGCAATGTCCGGCGCGCAAAGTGCTGGGAGTGTCCGCATAAATTTTCAAGTAGTCGGATTCATTGGCAGAGTGGCAGCAGTAAGTGGAATCGCCGGCGAGAGTTTTCGATCGCGCTCTCTCGCCCAGGTAGGAACCGGGGAAATAGTAACCAACTAGTGCTGAACGCGTCTGGAAAGCCAGCGCGGCTTTGCGCCCTCCTGCGATTTACATTTTAAAACGTGTGACGTGTGTCCAATCTGCTCGGATTATGTCCGAGCTGTCCGTGGAAAAGTTTTGGGCAAGCGGACATTTGGAGTTGCTTGTCAGTGGGGTCGCGCGCTGCCCTCCAGCTAGTAATACAAATCTATTGTTAGAAAGTTTATTGGGAAAAATTATTTCCGACGACGGATATACGCGACCGGGCTCCGAAAACAGACATTTCAATTGCGGAGGACTTTTCCGTGGTATTTCTGGATTCGCGGCGCTCTGGGTCCTGTCTGCGTGACAGTCTGACGAGCTAAGGTTCCAAAGGGCAGAATAGGGAAAAAGCCCCCGAATGAATACTCCCCATTTAAACCTTACTATTCCTGACACGCGGGCCATTCGCGTATTTATTTATTCGTATGATCGATCGGAAAGCGAAATGGCTGGCTGCGCAGATGATGGATTGATCGGTGTAATAGAAAAAGTAAGGGAGAATAACCAGGCGATGGGACAAATAAAAAAAAGGCGCGGAGAGAAATATTTCAGCGAGCCAAAAGTGTGCTGAACAATCAAGGATGCTTGCAGACTGCAGGGAGAAAGGGTTCCACTGTTGGCTGTCGTCGTATTGCCGCCAGGAAAGCCAGTGTTTTTCCAGTAGCCGCTTACTTCCGCCGCTAAACCGTGGCGACCGCCTCTGTTTGCATTAAGGATCACCCCGCCAACTACTGATGGAAGATAAATGACCGCGATATTGCGATATCCTGGCGCATTTCGAGTTCGAAGCAATTTGAGTTCTCGACGGGAATCATAAATGAAAGTCTCTCGCAGTGGGCACTCTGTGTGTGCGGATTCGCATGCATGGGCATTTTTTTCTCTTGTCCTCTGTAATCCCACACAGGACAAGCGAGAATGATTCAGACATCGATGGAGAAATGCCAAGTGACGCTAATCAATTACGATTCTCTGCAATTCTTTATATTAATTCTTTACAGATCTTGAAAAGTTCAGAACTTTATCCCAGTATAAAAAATATGGTGAGTGAGATTTAAATTCAGATATCAAAGACATATTTCTGTGAGAATTCGACTGGGTACATTACATAAAAGCTCATTCCAAGTCGTTGGTGCCTAATGCTAATGTGATCGCAATGGCTTCATTGCTCAGTAAGATATTTCACCGTAATTTACTCGTCAGGATTTCCGGGAATTTCCCGGCACACATTGCGCGCTAACATACTTATGCGTGGCAAAAATGAAAAAGGCGGAGATGGAACATTTCCTTGGTAAGCGGCGAACCTCCACGATCGCGGACTAATGAAGTGATGGGCGTGCGGATTATTATTCACGCGAAATGAAAGAGGTGGAACACACCAAATGGCTAGAATTCCGGAATAATGCAATCTGCTTTGAGTACCCGCGTTCCACCGTATAAAGTACAGTTTACCTCCACGGCGGATGTGCACGGGCTTGAAATCTGGTAAGAGAGCTTACGCCGTACTAATTAAATCCACGATATGATCTTGCATTGCTAGAATCCCTGCAATAACGCACACAAAATTAAGAATACGGAATCCGTAAACTACGGCAGGTGAACTCAAACGGACTTAGAATGAAACTTATCCACTGGCCGTTTTCCCATGCGCTCAACTCGCCATGATATCCATCCGAATAGAAATGTGTTCAACTTTCGGAAAATGGGAAAGCACAAGATTCAGAAGCTGATGTGGAATTACTCTTATTGTGAATAGAAGCGTGAAAGGTATTACACGCTGCTCAGTCATCCTTCAGAGAATGCTTGTTCGTATATACTTAACTCGCGCGGCGTAGAACGAGAAGCTGGATTTTACAGCATCTGCTCTGACTTGGTTGCAACTGCATGTCCCACTCGCGCCGATGAAAGGAGAAAAGCACGCATTTTCCCCCAATAGGTCGCTGCTCTGCAAAGTACAGTGCGGGCGAACGCGCAAGATTGTCATTCTAGCAAATAGTACGAGCTCCTCGGCTTTCCGCTCGCTAAGACTAAATGGAATCAGTACACCGGCGCGAATATGCGTTTCATTTCATTTAACCCTGTTGACAATATCTCTGCCTTGAAACTCCAAGTATTCCTACAAATCTTTATGGGAATCCAGAGTTTTATTAAAACTTAACTATTCCGCCTTAGACATCAGAGTTTCCATTGCAATCTGAAAAGATTCCCTCTATAAAAGTTACAAAACAATAATTCTAAGATATTAACAAAAACATGTAAAATAGTAAGTACATATGGCATCTTGTGCCAGGACATTTCATACAGTAGCACTTATGAAGTCCCCATCATATTTCAGGAAGGTCCACAGGTATTACCTGAAAGTTTGATTAAAGGATAGAACGGCAGACATAAGACGTCCGATAGTCCAATATTTGGGTAAGTCGACCAACCGCAGACAAGGACGTACCGAAGTCATCCGGATATGAGTGGGACTTTGGTAAATGTTCGACGGTCGGACTTACGAGAGCGGAAAAGCGAACGCCAGTCGTCAGCGCACCGCGCGCCGTCAAGTCCCGCCATAACACTAGCCGATGAAGTAATAATCATTGCCAGCAGCCATTAAAAAGAAATCTGCGCGCAGAGCTTCCCTACGACAAAACCACCCCTCTCTCTCCCTCAGCGGCCTCCTCTGCCTTTTCTCTCGCTTGCCGCGAAATCATAACGGTATACGTGCGCTATAGCGGAAACGCACGCGTATTTCCGAAGCACCTCTCGTTTCGGGTATTATTTCCCGTCCCGGCATCCGGCGGAATATCGTTTGCGTCGACGACAAGGTATCAAGCTGGGGCGCGCGGAGAGAAAGAGTGCGAGGCAGAGGGGCAGAGCGCGAGGGTGTTGACATTACATGCCCGGGCGTTTCCGCGCTCTCGGCATTCCCGTCGAATTTCTGCTCGACGCGCGGTGACCCTTTTGAAAGATTGCTGATACCGCGCACGCAGCAGATATCGCTTCCCGTGCGCTTTTGCTCGCCGCCACGTACGTCGCTGATGGCTCGATTCTTCGACTCTCCAGAAATTAATGCCTGCCACGGCGCACGGCAACATTCGTTCTCCTCACGCGCGCGCTTGCGGAATCATTGGATTAAGTAATGTGACGGTTTTTATACTGGTAAAATAATTTCTCATAATTTATAGCTTGAAGTAGGTCTTGCAAATTTCATTTTTATTTGCAGGTCTCGAAATATATTGGAAATGCAATAGGCATATTGCACGATATCGATTTTACATTCATGCCATTCGTAGTCTGAAAAAAGGCGAGGTCGCTGAAAGTGCTGCCCGCTCTGCTGAGAGTAGTACATTTTAAGTAGACTAACATTCTAAAGCTGGAAATGTCAATTCGATTTAGCTGCATTGTGTGATTTGTAAGAGAAGCACGAAGAAGGCGGGCGCACGGCGATACACACGCCTTTCCTCCAAGAAGGGCTGTATTATACTGCGAGCAGCATCCAATGGATTTGAGTGCTACTCCCAGAAAACACGTTCTTCTCACTTCTGTTTCCCGCGGCTGCAACGACGTGGATTCGTGATAGGAATCTGAGAGGATGTACTTTGGCCTCTGCGGTGGAGCAGGGTAAATACAAGCGACTGTTCTCCTGAAGGGCGTCGCGCAACAATGACAGGCTCAAAATCGAGCGAGACAGGGCTCCCTCCCAATCGACGAGCAGGTACACTTCTCTCTTTCGTATTATCGTCCCTCGAGCGTGGCAGGTTCGTCCGAGGCTTTTGCCATTTCTGGCCGCGCATGATAGAAGCACGTGCATGAACCACGCGATCTTCCTGACAACGAATTTCTTCCGGCGACGCCGCTCGTTTCCTGTTCCTGGCGAGGCTCCGTGAGCGGAGAATCAAGCAGAGGACCAAGTGCATTTACATGGGGATGTATCAGGCCCCCGTGACAACGTGGAATTGTTGTGCTCGGCCGAGCGAGCTCCCAGTTGGCAAATTGTTTGGACGAGCACACGAAAGCCATTGCACTTGGCTGGGCAAATGTCAAATGTACACTGCGCAACTTCCCGTTCGGACGGACCTTCCAAGTTCGACGGACTTCCTTTGTACCTGCGCCAGCCATAAATGGAAGGCCGTGAAAGTTCCTGAGAAATTCCGCCATCGTTTATCGACCAATCGGCCACGGTGAGCTCTGTGTTTTGAGGGCAGTCGAAATATCTCGTAAACGCCGCTGGCGACGTTCGATCCAATAATTAAAAGTCCACATGGGTTTTTCGAGTGCTCGTGCGTGCGTGCGCAATTTGCAATTTTAACCCAGATAGTGTGCCCGCTGCAATCCGCTAATACATTTCCGCTATCCAGCCGTGCAGCGGGGCAGAATGTGCTTCACGAAATTAGTAATTAAACTCGGCAGATCGGCCAGCAATAAATAGGCAAAGAGCTCGATTTGTTGGTCAGTTAGTAATTGGCCGGCGGTACATAATTCTGCTTCCAACATTTTTCCGACGCAGTTGTCTTTTAACGCACTGACAGACAATGCAGAAAGAGAAAATCCAAAATATTGCATTGGCACACACGCGATACTGCAATTTCTCTGTTAACCATGTATGTATATATATATCTTGCAGCTCGCCGTACGAGGCCGCTACTGGTCCGTTAAATGTCAATTTACTCAAGCGCCGTTTATTAATCATTACCGGTAATGTTGAACCGCGACCATAATTAACTGAAATCAGTAATTAACGAAAATTCAATTATTGTGAATGAACTACATGCCCACAACTGACTACAATACCGCTAATTAAAATACCTCCGTGAGATGAGACGTGGGCTGGCGTATGATGAGAACGCAGATGTTAATTGCTAGCCAATAAACATTTGGATTGGTAGAATGGAGGTGCATCAATATGTGCTCAAGGATACTGTTCAAAGCAGGCCTAATGCACCCTAAATATTCACGGGGATATACGCACACTCTCATCGAGAAGATTGCGGCTGCGTCAAACGTAATAGGATCAACAAGGCTGGCCCTAATTCCCTTTTCATCTTCTATTAATAACTGGAGGAAACGGCCCCATTCATCGGACAGGTTGCGGAAGCTTCGTCGAAAATGTGGACGGTATGTCAATTAGTTAATTTTATAACCCGGCTCTTGGGCTAATTATTCAAAAGCTCAACTCAAACAAAATTTCACGAGGCATGTATTTTCCTAGCCGTGGTATGTGGGTCACTAATGACCCACGGTAGAATTTCCGTTCAAGTCGTTTAATAGTTTGATTAAATAAAGAAAGAAAATTATAAAATACTAGATTTTGTCATTCTGCCAACGTACAATTGTGACGCGCAAGGTGTGAAGAAATGAAGAAATGATGTGCGATTCTACGTATCGAGATCTGAAAAATGAATGGCTGCAATCAATATTGCATGCAATCACCAATAATCAATCTGCAAGCTTTAATTTCTTTACACCCTGCACACAGTGTGCAAAATTAATGCCACGGCTCTGCAGTGCCGCGCAAAGCTCGCCGGGCAAAACACTTAAAATTAATGGGACAGCGAAAGTGTGAAGTGCGGTCGTCGCAAGCTCCTTTTTATCAGTCGAGCCGGCGATTGCATCACAATTACGAATTTCTTCCTGGGAAAAGTTTCCCGAGCAGATTCCACCGTGGACACTCGCTCGCTCTTATCGAAATAGTTGATCGTCGGAATCCCCGTTATCCAGCATCCGAATCTGGCGGCGCGGCAACTTACCAGTGGGGCACTTGTAAATTATGCTGGACCGAGCGGTACAGCTTCCGTCCCGTGCTGCCTGCCGGTAACATTAAAGGAGGAACGTGCGCGCGAACAGGCCTCGAGCGACTCCGACGCCAGGGTGCGCCGGGGAGGTAGAGGGAGTGTTAGGAACAGCCGAGCCACGCTCTATTATTCAGAACCATTTATTGGCTTTGAGATTCCGCAGGCGAGCTTAAATATAGTTCTCGGTCCGCATCGACCAGGTGTATTGCCCTGGAACTGCTACTATATCGAGAGCAAGTTTCTCGATCATCCAACCCCCTGAGACTGAACCTCCTCGAGTCCGGCACCTTCGATCCTCGTTACCTCCGCAAATTCATTTTACACTCGTCGTTAATTAAGTGTTAACAGTGCACAAGGAGTAATCGCTCGCAGAAGCCGGTGGTCAATTGAAATAAGACTACTCTCTCGCCTCGTTAATTCATTACCTACCGACGTAATTTTAGGGGTTGATTTAAAAACGGAGCGCGTAGAATCCAGGATTAAGTCACATTTGTCCGGCGCATTAGCCTACGAGTTGCGAGTCTTTAATCTTCGGGCCAATTAGCTTTAAATGTAATTATTCGAGCATAGAGAAAGGGCTTTGTGAGTGCTTAATGCACTGTAATTGGATCCCGGGTCCACGAGGTCCAAGAATTCTCCGCATAATCCGAGGATGTTCCTAACCCGGGAACGCAGTGATATTAATATTTATTCATGCCGGTTGTAATAGACTCCGCTAAAGTCTTCCGTCGTCGCGGTGAAATACGATTGGACAGCGGGAATCATAACTACAGTTGAATTAGTTTCCTCCGCAACATAATACATTCCCAACTACAATCGTTGCACCGCTGGGGTGGAAGGTTGATAGTATTCTCCCGGAATGAACTTCTGTTGTCTAAAAATGGTGCGGCTCAATCCTCAGTCTCAAAGGATTCCCAATTTAATTTATTCCACCAACCACTCGTGTGTCAAGTGAAGCAAAGAGTTCGGTCCCGATTGCTTCATTCGCAGGCGGGCGAGCGCATCCCCCATCCTAATTCCGCAGCTCGTTTCGCCGGGCGCGAAAGTAATGGAGGGGTCAGCCCAACTTTCGAACTTTCCGACAAGGATTTATAGGATGCGCGATCGCCCCGGGCTTAGAAGTATTAAGCCCTGCGGGGATGCACCAAAGCGTTAGTCCCGACGGGCATTTGCAAGTTCTACCTCAGAACTTACCAACATGATAACGGTATCCGAGAAAAAAACTCAGCCCCCAAAACATATTGTCCACTGCAATTTCCTTCACCACTCATTCGACGCCGAGGAAACATAAACGTCTTTATAGAAACGACCTGTGAAGACAGACATCCCATGAAAAAGTGGTGAAAGTCGCTGTATACTGCTGGGAGACGTAAAACACTTGCAAAAGCTCAAGATTTTATCGATTTATCGAACACCATTCAAATATTCAAATCGTAGGCCACAGGAGCTCGTGTTAAAATAGATATAATATCAGAAGCTCGCTGGCAGACGGCAGGGAATATCGGTGAATTTTCCCAGGGCTATTTGAATTTAGAGCTCACGAGGTTCAGTAGAGATGTGATATACGGCTGCGACGATACGCACCCCATAAAGTGGCTGCCACTAGTGTGCACAGCGAGAGAAAAAAAATTATTGTCCGTATTAGCCTGACAAAAAACGAGAAACCGTGTAAACATTATCGGATATTATCGAGCCTGTCGTAAATCCAAGAGAGCTTTTGGCATTAAAAATCGAAATTATCAAAGATTCGCATACACGTTCAACTCAGGTATATGTGAGTATACGTGGAAAGGGTAAACTCGGTTCAAAGAGACAGTGCATGAACGAGTGGTTTGGCAAGGTCGCAGAGCCTCTCGGCACTCGGAATTTTATGCGACCACATAAAAATGGCTGACTGTGCGGTTTTTACGGGGCCCTGCCATCCTCAGGCTTCCCGGCATACCTTGCGAGGAAAGGATCGACGTTACGCGTGCAAGTACTAGCAGCCAAATCGCCATGGAAGCGGGACAGTAAGCGCGAACCTCAAATCGAATCGCCGGATGCACCTGCACACTTCATGCTCCGCCGGAAGCGTAAAGTGACTTTTACGAAAATTGGATCGACGAAAGTAGCGGAACCCGGAGACTAGTAGCTCTGTTACGTCCCTCTACTGCCACGCACGCGAGGGACTTCGAGATTGAGATAAATAAAAGGATACACAGCCATAGTAGAGCTTTCATAGGCCAACAAAGGGTTTCGCTCGGGCTATGCTGCGCGATCTTGCTGTAAAATTCTTAAGGCTGTGTGCGACGGAGTTCCAAGCTCCAAGGGCCAGCTTTTTCGAAAAGGTGGCAGGGTATCGAATAACGTTGATGAATTATTTACGAACGCGTGACGGGAATTTCCGCTTCGAGGAAAACGCCTTTGAGTAACGGCTTCGTATAAATGCGAATGATACATGCGGTAACAGGTGTTAATAATCCAGATAGCTAAATTCGGTACTCGGAAGGCAGTTATTTTACTTCTCTGATAAATTTGTTCCAACGAGACTCCAAAAGATGTGTCGAACACGATATTTTATCGATCTGCTGTTATAGAGTGTAGATACTAGGATATTGCTTGCAGTTTTAATTTAAGGGTTTTTATTAGGACTCGGTGGATGTTTGATGATGAAAAGTTAGAGAAGCTTTTACCAAACAGAATTATAGAAGAATATTAATTCAAATTTGTAGATTTTACTTATCGGGTTAATATTTCTCCGATGTGTTGTTGGTGTTATACATATATGGAAGGGTTGATAAAGCTCCTGAGGATTTCCGGAAGTACGCTTTATTTCACTTGGCGCACTGTAAATCCACTTACTCCTTCCAAGCAGAAAAGCCAGTATTTGCATAGTGCCAGCGAGTTACGTGAGCGTTTCTAGTTTGAACTCTATTAATATTAATACCTGCCTCGCACCGACACTCGTGTAAAAGGCCCTCGCGTACATCTCGCAGTTCGCCGGCCAAGTATTAATTGCATACTAGTTTTCGTTTGCCGACCTATCCTCCAAGGCAATGCCTGTCCGCTAATGTGTACTCTTTTATTCGTTTGCCGGGCGGGCCGGGATTTCTGTTTGCACCAAAAACCTTCCGCAAAAAGTGTATGAGAAAACGAGCACGAAGCGTTCGCGGCACACGAAATAACACTGATTTCATTACCCTCCTCTCCCGGGGGAAAGGGTAGCGCGTATACATGTTAGAATCCAATTTACAAGCTCAAATAAAGCTGAATAAAGATTGCCGCGTACTCGAGGTTAGTAAGTTTTCTCGTTAACACTCAACTGGTGGATTGTAAGCTCGCGTGTTTGCGGGTAATTGTCTGAGATGTTTTGTTGAATTTTGATGTTTGAATAGGCAATTCATCTCACACGGTTTTGTGCGCCGAAACCAGTTTGGTCATGACAAATAGCAGGAATAAGTGGGCGGTGATTTGAGTGATATTCATAAATAAATATTTATTATCTATTTAGTTCGGTTTACTCTCATTAGCGGCTAAGCGGAGTAAGTGTACAAGTTTGCTTCGGTAACTAGATTAATTCCACAAAATGCGCCTTTCCTCTCTTTAGCTACGCATCATTACCCAAACGAGTGATAAATTCAAGCGGTAAATTAACCAAGTTCGCAACTACCCCGAGCGAAGTAAATACCTTTTCGAGGCATCCCGTTTGTTGGAGCATTAGCTCGCCAATTGAATTAGAAAATTGGCGGGGCCGGGGATAAACTTGGGGTGCATCTGGTGGAAGATGTTAGGGGTATAAAAATTTCACGGGCCATTCTGACCCTGCCGGGAGCCTCTGCGGCCAGCAGAGCCGCAGAACCTCGCGTACGGGACATGAATTTTTCTACTGTTTCCGGGCGTCGATCTCATCGTTTAGCGGATATTGAAGATGAATATTCCGGAAGTGTTCATCTCGGGACCGCCAGCACCATCCTCCATTTGTCGACACGTATCACCGAGCGCACGCGGACAGGATGCACTTTGATCCACGAGCAAATGGCGCGCACGTGCGTGATATAGCCATATCCTTCCCCTTTGGCCTTTAGGCGGCGCACACACCAGGGAAAAATTCGCGTCGTGTCGTCAAGGGAGCTGTAACTTGCCCGGCGATATATATTCTCGCACCGAACGAGAATCTCCGCTGAATAGTTTAATCCTCCAATCTCAACCTCGCGCTGATAAATTCCCCCACGAATTCCATGAATAACAATTTTCAGACTACCACGCCAAGAGAATTATTCATAATTTGCCCTAATCATCTGCAATTTTATCTTATATGACGAATACCCTAGGATTCAGAATAGTACTGGAAATAGTGAAATAGTGAAACTCGATTATCCGACGCTGACAAATTGGTTCTGTGAAAATAACATTTTCCAGCCGCTGTCTATTCTATGCCTGTAGCCTTTTTCCCCGGATGTGTATAAATCTCCACAAATTATCTTTATTTTGTACAAAGCAGACATTAGACAGAAAAGGTGTGAGCGTAGGCGTGTTTGTGTCCTCTTCTCATCCGTCTCCTCTACCCTACGCCTACACTAGATTGCTTTGCACATAAAACGATTTTATGTTTTAAAATGTCGCGACTTCATTTCAATCGAAATATCTCTATTCAAATGGAACTTGTCAAGGTCTGAACTCCATTTGATTAAATATAAGCATCTTCCCACGACTGAAAAGGTTGAAGGGGCATTGCGTGCGTGCGTTTGAAAGCTGGCGAACCCACGTTCGTCAGGAGCCTGGGGGCTTGCAAATGTGATGTTATGTGCCTTGTAAAACACGTGTATTTCGAGTTGCCGGTGAACAAGGGTTGCGCAAGTGTCCGTTGCAGCTGGCATAAACAGAGTCCGTCGTCGAGGAATTGATGGGCATGACAGGGACAAAACGGAATGCTAAATCCCTATCGACAGCTAGCGAATTCCTATTACAATCGAAGGGATAGCTAACCCGATGTTCTCAGATTGCTATTGACCGTCCTGTAATCCCAGATAGAGACTACTGAAGCTGACTCAGGCGTGAAGTCATTTACTACTCGTGCCCAAGCCTCAATGGAAACGTTGCTCGCCAGTGCAGAATCCGTGACCTCTTCTCTTCCCTTTAGTTTTTACCCGCACCCTTCACCGCAGCGTGGCGCCAATTTATCATAGCTCCCATATTCCAAAACTTTTGGAATATTGGATTCGCCAAATGACCCTCGGTAAGTTGGCCCATGAATAATCGAGCTAATGGACAGTTTAACGAGGACTTCTATCTGCGTCCATTAATTAGGCACGACATATATCTAAAAATTCTTCGTACACACGCGGCTCGTTCATACCCTCGAATCTAATTTCCTAGTAATTCGAACATCAGCCCCGCGAAATACTGAAATTCAAAGTCAAAGAAGCGCGCTCGAAAAAGAATGCTACGCGAATCGAACTAACCAACCGACTCTATATGGAAGCCATTACCGGATACGAGGAAAAAACCGAAGTGCACGGGGAACACACGGACTCGGCCCAGTAATCCCTCACGGAAGCTTTCCACTGGCGAGCCTCTGGTATAAATCTATTTCCGGTCGTGCAGCAGGAATAATAAAAGTGGTATCTACTCGCTTTTGATCGACATACAGCCTCTGTAAATCCATCGGTACGGGTTTAGGCGCGCGTGCCTGCAAATTGACCGGAAGTGGAGCGTGGGACCAGTTGGGTTAATAGTGGGCTGGCGCTGCAGCTTTAATTCGAGGCGATATTTTAATTCCAGGTGCACGCGGAATCGATAGGTCAATTTGGAGCTTAACTCGGTGTGACGGGGGCGAGGGGGAAGCAAAGGTTATCGGAACTCAGTCCGATGAACAATGGTACCTACGTACTGCCCGAAGCTACACACAGGCGAGGGCATAACCAGAAATCAGAAAAGCCCATCCTGTAGCTCGCCCTAGCACACCGAGAGAATCCTGCGATCGTTATAACCTTCCTACCCTTTTCTTCAACAGTGTTCGATTCCCACCGGGCTCGGCAACCTAATATCTCGATCGTCCCCGGGGAGAAGCGGCCATCGAATTCCTCCCCAAGCGGATTCCACGCTGGTACGTCGATCGTCCACTCCGGAACTCGGCATATTTGAAATTTTGAATTTTGAAATACACCTCGGGCGAAGGATAACCCGTCGGTTTTCCGGTATCAAGAGTCAATTAACTCGAGGCTTCCACCGAGTCCATTATCAGCCGGAAGTGCTCTCGAACTAACCAGCCACCTGCCAACGGAAGAATCATCCTATGGTAACGAGGGAAAGGATGCTTTCCCTCCGACCGTAGGTTAAATTAATTTCAAAGAAGCAGGAATTCGAACATAATACGATTTTTCCCAGCGACCCGCACAATAGGAGAATTCCAGGGAGCGGATGGTTAACATTCCAATGAGTGTTCAATCGCATTACCCTAGTATTATCAGAGAAAGCATTGCCGGTGCGTCGCGGGAGAGAAAGAACAGAGCGAGGTCTTGTCTCCTCGTATCCGATATTTGCCCGCACTCGTGCTCGCACGGTGCTGCCAGCCAAGAAATGTACAAACAGGGTGAAGTCGGATGAGAGCAACGTGTCGACTCGGCACCGTCGCCTCTGGTGATGCCATTAAAGCTCCTGGCGGTATGACTCCTGACTCGCAGCGAGAGCGACTGCTGGGACCCAGTCCCCTGACTCCCGAACCATTCGTTCGTAAACAGGGTGAGCACACGATTCCCGAAAGCGTTCTAGTTGAGCGCACCCAAAAGCCCTCAGCTAAAACCGGTGGATATTCATTGCGAATTCGCTGGCCCTGTCACCGCCCCTGGCAAAAGTCATCCCCACGTACATCCTGCCACTGGAACCATCGCCTGAGAGCCAGTGTGCATCTTGGATATAGAGTGGGAATTCACCTGCACTCTTCTCCTTCGAAATTCTTTAAGAGCATATTTGACCCACTGGAATTCCGTGATAGTTCCTGTTCCGGTACACTACGGATCAGCCTCACAATGTAACGTAAATCAATAGATTTAAGCTGACACGAAATTGGAATCGTCAATGAAAGGTTTGGCAAGATATAGCTGGTATCTGTTGCGCCACGGAAATGTGTTGCGCCTATGAATCAATTGAATCGTTTACAAAGCCAAGCATCTTTCAATAACGCGAAACATTGCAAAAGTAATACATTTAGGATCGGCATTTGTGAGCATCAGATACGCCAAATGCTGTTAAAGGTAATTCATTTAATTATAAAGGAAAGTGACTTTTGCTCGAGAGGTACCCGTTGCGCCACCTACGTTGATTGTGCACCAAGTTCATTGAGTTGCAGAGTGCACAGCCATATAAATTACCACTGAAGACAACGAGCTAGCGACATATGCGCTTTCCCACACATTGACGTGTAACGCCCGTTGGCAATTAGCGACGCGGAAAAAGGTGCGTTGAAAAAACAATATAAAGCGGATTTATTGGGCACCGATGTTAGGTGGTGCGAGCCGATGCTTGGCTTTTAACTGAAACCCGAGCTTTTTATTTATCGGACCAATGCAATTTGGCGCGCGACCAGAAAGCGCTGATAATTTTTGCTCCGAGAGGAAACTCGTGCGGTGGGAAGGTGAAAAATTGTCATAGTCGTATTTTAAGGAGCCGCGGTGGGCGAAGTTGGAGGATGAGAAAAACATTTTCGCGGGCATCAGTTTAACAGGTTTGACGTCAGTCGAAAAAGAACGGCTGGCAAAGCTTATTGCGTCTGGGTTAAAGCTAACCCTCGCTTGGCTCCACAAACCAGAGAAAGAAAGCCACGCAGCACAAAGATCTAAACTCTCACTAAACTGAGTTGCCTGCCATCCGTTCCTTCGTTCTTTGCAATGTCCAAGAAAATTGCTCCCCGGGATTCTCACCGCGTCCGCTTATTTTCCGCATTCTGCCAAGTCCCATTCGCCTCGGCATTTTGCATTATCCTGTAGCACTGGAAAGCAACTGGCCGCTCGATACTCTATGTCCGTCTTAGCTCTGGACTCCTACCAGCAAGATTTCCTCTTATTTTCCCTGCTGCCACCGCTACATTTGCCCTCCGGCTCCTTTTTATCCGCCCACCCCCTGTTTATAGCTACTTCGTAGTCCATCTCGTATTTCCACCCTGCTCCCTTCTTTTCCACTTTCCTAACTTTATCTGCGCTTCCGACTCAGTGCCTACGATCTTCAATATTATCATACCACGAATACAATTGGTCAGTTCAACACTCAAATGCTTCAAAGAGTCTTGCAACATTTTTACTACACCGAAATGAAAATAAATGGCGATTGAAAAAGCCGACGACTTACAAACTAAATTGGACGAAATAAAAATAACTTGTATGCAAAACGAAATGAACAGGCCAAACAGTAGAAATGCAATTTTTTGGAACGAATGCTTCGGCAACTGGAGTCGTAAATAACTCAGTCGTACAATAAATAAAATAATCCAATTACAAGCGGTGGATTTATCATGCTGTTTCAAACCAGCCGGTTATTTTCAATTTGCAACATTCCAGGCAACGCATGTCCCGGCGTTTGTATTCTTGCTATTGAATCTTTCGGGTGAGGACCCACCACCCCTTTGTTTGGCCGATTTCTCGCTATCCATTTTATCCCCAGGACTTCGTTTTCCCCGCGCATTCGAATGTCAGGTTGCGTCTCGAGCGATATGCGTACGTGCCTCGGTACAATAGGGATACTTTTATTCAAGCAGTGTCTCCATGGCGCGCATACTTTCTCTCTCTCTCTCTCTTCTCAGTCCCCTCCCTCTTTTTGCCCGCTCGTACTTCGTGGCCTGATTCATCTATACGGCTCGGCAGTGTCCTCCGCCAGCAGCCCTTTTTCTTGCCCCGCACTTCTCCACTTGGTTTTTATTTCTAGGTTGGCGCGCTTATCTGCCCCGAGCCGCTTTCCCGACTTCCAAGCTCTGGCTTTCTCACTTCATCCGGTCCCCGCCCTTGCCACTCGCACGATTCCTGTGTCGTCTTCTCTCTCACTGGTCGCTCCAGTACTCTTCGCTTCAACCCTTTCTTCAACTTTGCACGTTTAACCAGTCCCCTCTGTCCAACCGGCCCTTTCTCTCCCTCGCTTCCTCTTCTTATCTCGGCATTCTTACTCGTGGTTGATCCATCCTTGTTCGACGCACCTCGGTCGTTGCTACGGACCTTCGTCGACCCTGGGGAGCTTCATCCCCCTTTACCGGCGGTTTCTCACTCTCTATCTTCCTCCCTTTCTCCTTATATCCTTATCTCCCTCAGTTTGCTATCTGCCGCCAGGCCATCCATCTCATTTCTAGGATTGGCCATTCCCCTCGCGCCCACCGGCTACATTCACCTTCGCTTTACACCTCGGCTCGTATCTCCTTTCGTGCCCTCTGCCGGCCACCCTTTCTCCGACGCGGCCAACCCATCGTCCCTTTAGTATCCATCCTTTTCCCGTTTCCATTGCCGGCCCTAGCGCATCTCGCTCTCTGCCCGAGAGTCCTTCCACCCTTCCTTCTTAGACGAAGTCTCTCATCTCTCTTACATCCCTGCGGTGTACCTCATCCCTCTCACTTTCTCTTTGGAAGAAAGGGTGGTATGTCTCGCTCGGCTATCCTTTTACCCCTTGACAGTTTACATCCCCCTCTTCGAGACTCGCTCCTCTTACCAACTACATTTCCCCTACTCCGTCCTTTCCCACATCTCGACCGTTCGGTTTTGTTGTAGGATCGCCGAGTGTTTCCTCTCTCTCGGTACCACGAGCCACCCCTACGCATCCACCCTTCCCTCGGGATTCCTCCCCAACCCTCTATGGTACTCTCCCTCTCTCCCTCCCTCTCGGCACCCCCCACCCGCCCTTCGCCCTCAACAGCACACGCGCTTTCGCCCACTGTCCCTTTCCCTCTCGCTCCAGCTCGAGATATTCCAGCTCGAGGCTTTGCCCGCCCTCTCGTGCAGTCTCCGTTTCCCTCGCACCGTCGGCGCTCCGGTTCCTCCCGAGCACGAGCTTTCCGCGCAGCGCGCCTCCGCCCGTCCCGCCGCCTCTATTAGACAAGCGGTAACATTCTGCCGGAACGACGCCGGGGACGTTCAGTCGGCAGCGCGTTCCACCCGCGATCGCCACGCTTCGTCCGGGCTCTGTCTCTCTCTCTCTCTCTCTCCCTCTCTCCCTTTCTCTCCGACACAGACTCCCTCCCTCACTCGCTCGCTGGTTCGTTCGGCGTTCTCGCTTGAAAGGGGATAGGCGTCGATTGGCACCGCCGAAGCATTGGAATCGGCTGGCCAGGCTGTCGTCCCGGGAGAGGAGCGTCGCCCGCCACCGGCGCAGGGATCAACCTCTCGCCGAGAGCCGAAAGGGGAGCAGGAGAAACACGCCCGACAGGGCAGAGGCGCACGCCAAGGTTACCTCGGGCCAGCTACTTTCCCAGCGAAGAATGGGCGCGCACTCGGTTGCCTCACGGTGAATAAGGAGCTCCGAAGCATCGTGGGGTACGTAGCATTCAAGCTTGCACAGTGTACGTGGATGCAGAGATCGAGCTGGTATTCTCGCCGGATTGCCAGTTGCTCTCGCGACTCCTTTCTTATGCGCGTGTATTGGGAGTGGGCACGGTGTAAGGGGCCGATAGCGTATCGATGGGAGTCCGGTCGTCGGGGGAACTCGCTTGGTTGGAGAATAGCTATCGCTCGCACTCGCCGAGTGAGTTCTTGGCGGGGCAGTGCTCGATATAGAGCAGTGGGGGTTCACGTCCGACCACCGCGCACCGCAAACTACTGCCGATACCTACGGCCGTCCGACCATAGCGCGGCTTATACTACTCGCGCTCGCCGTAGAAAGACATCTCCGCTAGATGACCCGGTCAATCGAGCTGTAAATTGAAAGAGTTTTGCCGAACGAGCCGGCACACTCTTTCGGAGGCTATGTTTGATCGTGCGAGGAATAATTTAGTAGACGGAGGCACATACGAGCGACTGCACGTAGACGCGCGGGTCAGTCTACTTCACCTGGCTGTCTGACCGAAATGCGGGCTGATCTACTAGCTAGCGCTCGAGATCATCGTGATCGGATGCACGAGTGTAAACCACTCCATCCCGCCCCATGATAAAGCGGGACTCACTTAACCGCTTGATTGCGGTCTGACTGAATCACTTGAAATAAGTGAGCCGCCCTGTCACGGCCGACAGCTTCAATTTGCGCTATCGCAATTCGATTTATCTACTGGATCGTAATAGCAGGATGTCAGCGATTCCTGATAACGCGAGTTTCGCGGGAAATGTATAATAGTGGCTCCTTGGGGGGATAGCATGAAGATATACTGCTTTTAGATTAGTTCGTACTTGGTAACAATCGGTCGTCGAACGCTCCAAGGAGCGATCGAGCACCTCGGCATAAGCTGCCGAGGGTGATTCAATGGAAAATCCGCTTTCTCCGAGAGCTCTCACTCTCAGTGACTTCTTAAAGCACAGAGACGCCGGCCGAACTTCTAGAAGTGCTTCGCGGACTACAAACATTATAATAGTCGGTAGTAACAGTAGCCACTGTAACAAAAGTCTCTAAGTTCAAAAGTTACATGGAAAACTGTATTTCTTTTCTCCATTCTCTATTGAATACAAACTTCTTTCAATGACGCTTTGAATATGAAGACATCAAAGTGACTCGGTCACTGAATAGGCCAGAAGTACGAGGACGCAAATGACCAGTCGGAAATCCGGACGAAATTTCGCAAAAGACCCGGAAACTGGGGGAAAATAGAGGCGCGGGGGAGGGAGAACTGGATGGAACAGTTAATCGAGACTAATCTGACTTCCGTCGGATTTCCTGGGATGATCGATTCGAGCAGCGGCGACGAAAGGCCTGAAATTGAAATTCGTGCGACTGATATAATAGCGTATCCTGAGTGGACAGGGAGAAACCGAGGGAGTCGCAGCGCGGTGGAGGAAATAAGCGGAAGGGAGATTGCAGGGAGACACCAAGAAGAAACGAAGGCAGCAAGCCAGGAAAGGCTGGAGCGAGATATCAGTCGTCGGTCTGTCTGGAGCCACGAGACAACGCCTCGTTTCTGAATTTCCATCGATCGCACATGGCCCGGGAGAGGGGGAGCGGGAACCGGGCGCGATTTCGGCCCCTCTAATTACGGCAAACGCTCGCTCCCGCTAAAGGCCCCTTGGAAATTGGCCTGGCGACGAACGCCCCCCCTCTCTCTCTCTCTCGCTCTCCCTTTTTTCTCGGCCGTGTGTCGGCGTTGCGAAGGTGGCACAGTAGAAAAAGTGGCGAGCCTCGGGGAAACCGAGAGCAAAACCGCACGGCAGTCGAAAGGCCAAAGGGCGTGGCCAGCGGGAAAAAGTATGCTCGGCGATCTTTTTTCGGGCGCACCCGCCGCGGGAAAGCTGATCTTCCCTGCGGTTTCTGGCTCGAGTGGCCCTCGCTCCTTCGAGATTTCCGAGGCTCGACGCCTTCAACAGGCGTACGTATTCTCGATCCCCCTAGCCCTCGGGATAATATTGATCCCCGCGACGGCTTTAAAATGGACCGGCCGCCGCGTCGGCACGCCGGATACTTTTTCGCCCTGTCGATGGTCCGAATTATTGGGCCGCTCGCCACGTAAAACGGCCACCGCCACCTCTGCCTCTTCTCGTTCCTCTTGCGGCCCCGCGGAATATCGGGAAAACTTTTAATTGACGTATAATATAGCGCTCCCGGCGCACACACCGACCAGAGACAATACTTGACCCGGGCCGCACTCGTTTGGAATGCGCCTCTGTACCCGGAATATCTGGCCCGATGATTGTTTCCAATAGCGCGGAAGATCCCGATGCGAATTCGTCGGGGGGGAAGGATTGCGCTTCCGAAAACAGTACGCAGCGAGAGTTTACGAGTGCCGTTTAAGCTTGGCAAGGAGCCCCGCGGTGCGCAGCGATCATTTATTGGTGGAGCCCGTCTCTCGTAAAAGTAAAGCTTTGCGAAGCTATTAATTTTGAGGAAAACTGAGTTACGTTCGGAGAAACTTCGCCGACGACACGCTTCCCGCGAAACGCAACTCCTTCGTTTCGGGCGCTTCAAGCTCTCGGGCCAAAGTACACAGCGGCTCATATTGTTGCAGTCTGCAAAGCCCGAATATGTAAAGTAACAAGGCGCCTGATTAAGTTGAAAACTACTTCGTCGGGAGGAAGGCAGAATTCGAAGTATGGTAATGAATCATAAAATAAATTAAAATGACAGATTAAGTTGTAGTAAAACTGCTGTCAGAGGAAAAATAGAACTTGTGCAATATTCATCAAATTGTACACATATTTTCCATTTTCATGCAGCATAAAGCTCGTGCAGGAAAGCTTGATTGGAGAATTGAGCGATGTCTGATAGTCAATTCGTATTGAGATGTATCCACTATTTGACGATATGTGACTGTCACGAAGGTGATATGCGAGAGGCAAAGGTAAGCCGTAATAAAGGCAGAACCACTAATCGTACTCTATACGTACATTGCCTCGTAAATCCGCAGGTTTATGAGACCCCTATTGAAGACTCCTCTTTCATATGGCGCGTCAGTAACTTCCTTAAACGAGTGGTCCCACCATTTCTGCAAATTGATACACAAAACATGCATCCTCCCGCGAATTCCACCCGTTGACACGAGCAGCTCGTTAAACCCGCGAAGTTTTTACGCGCACTTATCTAAGCGCTCTGACCGGCCCGCAGGCACGTTTCTCTTTAGAACGCGCCGGTAGGAGGAAATTAAAAGCGCAAGCTGCCTTCGCAACGTCCCATAGCGTGTTATGACTATAACACATCCTTCATTACGTCCATTTGCCACAGTTGTTGGAATCAAAAACAGACCGGCTGAAATTTATAACACTCGACAAGCAAGCACTTCGATTGGAGAGAAAAATGTTTGTTTCAATACCTACATTCGCCCGGTGATAAAATACCCATTCCTATATTCATCGTGTCTGAAGAAAAATTCGAACGAACGTATATACATTCGGTCAATGAATTTTTCCATTTTTTCTTCGTACACGCTCTCACGCAAGAATCACGTCGACCGCTTTTTAATTAAACGAAATCATTGGCCCGGTATTTCAAGCCAATATTGACTCGCGCACGAGCCCGGCGGCTATCCTTTAATTAATCAAAGAGCGAATATCCGGTGGAGCGAAGTCGTGTAATAGCATGTGATCATCCAGTTCTGGCGTAAACGGACCTCCGCTCGTTAAGCAAGAATGTTTTTCTCCACGTTGCTGCTGCTGCTGCTGCTGCTACTACAGGACCTCGCCGATATGAAAGGATGAAAGAGTCGAATGTCAAATATAGGGCAGCGTGCGTTCGTCGCAAAGTGAATTTTGACTCGCGGAAAATCCCGTGAATTTGACATGGCTCGCTCACAGCCTGCGCACGGAGCGGAGCGTGTTTTAATTAAGCCGTGCTTCATTAGGGGCTCGGTATGCTCCCCCTAATGATCGCGCTAAAGAAATTGAACATACTTTAAGAATATCGTTCGCATTTGTTCATTTATCATGCTTTGTGCAGCCGGAAAAAGTGCATGAAAAACTACTTAACGTACACATTAGCGCAGAAGAAATAGTATACTAGTGAAATATACATACGAAACATAATAGGGTAGCATAAACACAGTATCATTAAAATACAAAATTGTACTCTCGGGAAAAGTAATACTACTCTCATAATATTTATTTTCATTTCGTCTCTCGCGATGAAATTCCAATGCTGTCGTCAGTGTCATCCCTCTGAATTAAATTGCATTTCCACGGGAATCGCGAATAACTGAGTAGCTGAAAATGCTCTGCGTAGAACCAGGTAACATGACGCAGCCATAAAGTACCACGACCGCGAACTTGACACTGCGCAAACATGAGTGTGAAGTTTTGATTGTCGTGCGCACACGTTTACACAAAGGGTGGCAGGCTGGGATCCCTCTCTCCCTCTTTCTCTGGGGGAAGGCTGAATTGGATCGCGTGTTACACAAATCACTGTCGGAGAAGTTGCGGGTCAGTTAAGCTTCGGGATTCTTCGGCGTCCACTTTATAGGACGTCCGGCGCTGACGGCTACTTCCACCTGGCGTCTCGCGGCCACACAACAGCCAACTTTTTAAAGGAGAGCGCTACTCTGGTCCGAGCGAACCTCCGGCGAATGGGACTTCTCGGCAGATTTATCAAAGCGGACTTGATTGTGCTGTGCTTGCGCCGATGGCACGGGCAACTTTCAACCCCGGTGAGAGTGGCGGGACAAGTGCGATCATAGTAAACACACACACACACACTCCACAGGCTCTATGCAAACGTTTTAACTTCTCCCCGGGGGGTATTTTTTTTGGTCGTTTTTGTACGAGTCCAGTGTAATAAGGGGATTTGGTAGTGGCTCGTGAAAAATAGTAATGGCGTGAAATAGCCGAGGATATTTATCCCGAATCGCAGTCGTTTTCGACGGACAGACAACTTTCACACCAAGGATGAATTTACGACTTTTTTATAGCGTTATCTATAACTAAAATAGCTTCTTGAACTACATTGCCCATAAAAGAAATGTATACCACACAAGAAAGCCAAGTTTCTATCCTATTACACTTCGAAACTACTTTGATCCTAATGCTGATATATCAATTACATCACTATGTAAGCCTGGATTTACGCTTTTTTCCCCTTATCGTGTCAAAGTTTTCTCGCGAATTGTCCAATGTCTCAAAATTGACAGAGGTAATTTTTATAATTAGCAATATCACCAGAGTGAATACATGAAATAAAAATACGCACACGCTAAGCTTTAAAGTATACTTTCTATCCTCGAGAAAAATAGAAGATCTATCTGTTATACTTGGCGCGAGCCAAGACCTTGTCTCTTGATAGTGTACCAAGCAATCGAGTTCTTCTTTGTTTACCGAAACATCGCATGTTACATGTTGAACCAATACAGTTTTTACTCAACAAGAAAACACTGTTCCTCGACGAACATAATGCTTTCACCCGTAAGTATAAGTATACAAGTCGGCTAAAAGAAAGGGCCATTTGCCCAACTCCCCATAGTAAGTAAATACACCGCTGCACAGTGTTCGCCGTGGTTCGTTCCATTAACACACGAGGTATCGATCACCATTGGCACCGGCAGGTAGCCGTTTTCCGGCAGTTCGAATAACAAGGCTGCTCTAGCGGCACTTGGCGATTTTACGAAAGGAGCGGCGCAAAAACAAGCTATCCCTTTGGTGAAAGGGATTGCCAGGGCGTAAAGCAAACCGGCGGGGACAAAAGGGTTTCATCTGCGAGCGCAGTGTGTATGTGTAGTGGTAGTGGTAGTGGGAGGGTGGGCGCGGTGTCCGGCAGCATGCGTCGGCGTGGCTCGCACGAGGAAAAGGCCAGGTCGTAATTGTCGGCGCACAAAAGAGCACGTGGGTAGTAAGAGGCAGGACGGGAGGAGCGCGTTTACAAACGCGTCGCGTGCACCGAGAGGGCGAGAGGATGAGCGCGAAGCGCCGGAGGAAAGCGGAAGACTAGGCGGAGGCTAACTTGTTGCGTCCACTTGGCGAAAAGACGACGTGACACTCACTGCTTTACTTGCGCCTCTCGGCTCAGCACCAACTTCATTTGCGCGCCGATCGCTGCGAGCCCCTTTCCACCGGCTAACGACTCTCTCGTTATCCCGATTGGCGGCGATTGCTCCGCGATTCTCCCTTGGAAAACGGAATTCTGCCCGATTGGGGGCCATTTCGGCACGTGCCAGCCCCAGGCTCGCGCCGAACTGGGATAAGGAAGCCATTGTCAGTCGGAAAGTGCTGCAACGGCCTTTTAAAAGCGCCACCCTTCTCGCGAGCGAAATTACACTGGCCTCGCTTCCGGCATACTGCAATTTCCGAGGGCCCGGGTTTCCTTTATTAAAGCCGTACACTTGCTCGATTGAGAAGACAATCGCAGTTGTCCAAAGGTTCGATTAGGCCTTTTCGGAAAGCTGACGCTTCTAATATAAACCGAAGCCGAGATACTAATCAGGTACGAAATATGCTTTCGTTCGCCCTATATCTCGGGAATTTCTGCCGATGGCTTAGAAAGACGTGATCCCAGCCACATTGCCGCGCCAGATAAAGGATATAAATTCGAGCGGAATCGCCCTGATTCTTTTCGTGCTACCATTGTACCTATCGACGGTACGAAATCGTGGCCCATAAGTTTCTCTCCAATCTGGACTTACAGGGTGTCGAGAAAATATGTGGACCTTTCTATATCTGATGAATTATTAAAGAATTATTTCCACTCGACACGTGGCATTCGATTACAAAACACACTTCGAACCACCTCTATACACATTCTACAAAAAAGGTGTAGAAAAATGAAATCACCAAAGAATGATCTTCCTCGCAGAGATCTTTCCTTCGGACCACTCGGTACATCGGCGTATTAGCATCCCTAGGATTCCATTGGGATCTGTAAGGCGCACTTCATTATTCCGTCGGTTCGGGATGAGCCTCGGTGGATATCGAAATCCGGGCGGACGTTGCTACCAAGGCGCTGGGACTGCTCGGTTCCGGTGCCGGATCAATTTCCATTAGCATTTTGAATTAGAACGATCGGTCGGCCCATTGGGCCGGCGAATCGATGCCGCGGCACAGGACCACTTGGACCGAATACGTGCCGCTTGTTCGAGCGGCGATATAATTTCCCCGGACTTCCTCGCCTCGCAGTGCCATGTGTGCGTCCAGTACATAGGTATTCAACTCGCCATCAGACGGTGAGAGTTAAATGGTGGTTTTATCTGACACCAGGCCATCTGCGGTGCAGCGCGCCAGGCCGCAAGCCGTTTTAACAATCCTATCAATTAATCCCACTTGCCGGTATTCTGGTAAAATGTAACTGGTCAACGTAGATTGGACGAGACAGGTATTCCCGGACTTACTCCACCAAGATTTCACTGTAACCAGCCTTTTTCGGGGCGCGTTGCTCGCCGACGAATATGTTCCGAGGCGAGATGCAACCCCTATATGCCGGCGGCTCTCATTAGAAAGTCAAATTCGCCGGCGAAGTGCATGAATATCCGACGGCAAACTGCTGATGTCCCTTAGCGAATCCCTCGATTATTATCCGCTCCATCTCTGAACGATATGCGCCGCTCTCGGCAGACGAGGGCTGCTGTTGCTATTGATTTGTCACGGGGAATCCGGCATTTCTGTGTTCCAGGTAGCGCGGGGTCCGAGGAAGATAGGGTAAAATGGCGGTCGGTGCACGGGTCTCTGGAAAAGTTGGGATCTACAGCTCCCACTATAATGGTAATTTGGACCTGAAAATCAAGTTATCGTGCAGTAAGTAGTGACTCGGCTCGACGGTACACTGCGTCGCTCGGGTCAGCCCTGGAAGTCGGGTAGATCGACGGTACCCCACTTCCATGCTTATCCACAAAGGACAATCTGGAGCGGGCGGGAACTATGTTAATTATCGAGAACTCTTGCCAAAGTGCTGCGGCGCAAAGCAACGCGCCGCTCTTGGCCGGCGAGGATCGGCGGAGCGAGCGCGCGGGGCCAGAGCTGGAGGAGGAATCGGAGAAATTAAAGAGGGCCCTGCAATCTTCCAGCCAAATGAGTAATCCCGGCACGAGGACTCTCCCGTACCTGGGCTTGCGGAACTCTTCGCAATTGGGTCGCAAATAAATCTGTTACTCGCACTCGAGCCAAAGCACCGGTCGGAGGCCCTGACCGGACGCAGTGTTTTACTATTAAGCGAGACGAAATTCCACTTGATGAAGCACGCGCCCTTTCGCCCGGCCAAGTCCGCTGGTGCCACGTATTAAAACAACTGATCGGAGACATTCATCCCTGCCTCCAAACACCCGGATCCCACTCTTTGCACGGAATGAGTGTTATTAAAAAGTCCGGATCAACGATTACGAGCCACCCATACATCCAAGTGTTCCGTCCAGAGGATTCCAAACTCATCGAATTATTTATTTTATTTATATTACTAGAATCACGCGGTGCGCAGTGGCCGAGGACCGCAGTTTCCCGGGGAAAGCAAAGCTCCCGGGCTATAATTAAGAACACACAGGGTATTAAGAATAAGGTCGCGTGACGGGGGACAATTACAGGCACACATAGCATATCTGCGATCGCGTACCCGGCTCGGCTCGCTCAATTGCGGGATAAATACAGGGTTCTTTCAGGAAAGGGCTACAGCGGCATCAACGAGGAGATCATATGGATCAGCATCGGGATGGGCATCACGATCGCCGTGCTGATCATGATAGCACTGTGCTATCTCGCGCGAGAGAAGTGTCGCAAACGGCACGTGGCTTACTACACCTCCTGACGCACGCTGCCGCCGCCCTCCTGGGCCTCCTACACATTCGCGCCCTCCACGCCGAGCATTCTCTTCAGTCCCACCAGCTCGGCCTACTACATCAACGTTTAACAGGCTCGCCCTCGGCCACGCAGACACGCACGCCCTAGGAAGCCACAGGTATGCAGCGGCAACCACCACCCCCCCGTGTGCCAATGAGGTCAACCCTGGATGCTCCACATAACACGAGTGTTCTCGCCGTTTCACCCGGCTGCCGCCGACGCCAGCCAAACTTACATTCGGTATTCCGAGCCTGACATTCTGTTATATACCTACGTATATATATACTCGGTAGCTCAACACCACCAACCGCCCCCTCTCCCCTGGAGATCGGATTGTCGAGCTTGACGGTAATTGCCTTTCCGAGTTACGCTACGGAGGATTTCACTGGCAGCAGATCCCGGGGGTGAAACTTTTAATGAATACTGTACAAATGGGAGGGATTTTTTAAATTTTAAACGAGTTTTTGAAGCGACCCGCTCATACGTGGAGGAGGCGGATAACGAAATGATGGTGGTAGTTGGGAGAATTCGCAATTGGACTTGGCAGTATTGTTTGTGTCGTACGCTGCTGTCGTATTTCATTCGGTGTAACATTCGGTGAGTCCCAGTGATGGCGTTCACCTGTACCCTTTTGTGTTGGTGTTACGTGTATGAGGCCTGAGGACAACGCGTATTCCGACAGGTTGTACAGGTTGCGTGTTAGCGCGGTATCATTAACAGGGTGCGCTCACCCCGAATGCACCCAGTCGATTACATCGAGCCCGGTCATGATCGACGATGCGAGCTGTACACCATTCAGACTTCACCGGTGGCTGGATCGATCCGAAGCTAATTCTTCCGCCCGACGCCCGATAAATCCAACTGGTTGGCAAAAAAAAGGGGCAATCGATCCCGACACGCGCCCAGGGAAATTTGATTGTTTCCCTGGGAGATAGACTCTACGGTGGGCACCGCTGGAATCCATACTGGCAGGGAAGGCACTCCAAGTTCTCCATCTTCCAGTTTTCTCGGACGAATCCGGCGAGATTCAATGAAAACCTCGGGAAGGTCTCTGCTTGTGTATTAGATTTGCAAGGAGAGGAAGCTCGCGCCGCAGAACCGCGCGCACTTGCTGAGTGCTCGGGGCTAGAGGCTGTTTGTCCGGGGCAATCTCTGTACGGGCCAAAACACCCTAACTTTTACTTCGACCAAATTCCGTGGAGCATCCGGTGTCCCGAATCTGCCGCCGGTCGGCGGAATAATTCGATTGCGGCTAGCAATCACCGAACAAGTTCGATCCCCCTCTGCCTAGCGGAGAGAAGAGAGAAGAGACACTATGACAGCCTGACACTCAACGTCTGCCACATTCCCCGCGGCTATTACGCACATTAAAAGTGAACGAGGGCCCGGCCGGGGAAAAGAGGGATTTTCGACAGATTACAAGGCCACCGACGGCGGTAGGAAGCTTAACCTACTTCCGTCCCACGAAGACTCCCCCTCCACCGAACCAACTTCGAGCCTGAAAGTGGCAAGTCTTGGGAATTAATCGAAATTCCGTACACACAAAGCTGAGGAGAGCCTGTCGCCACCCGGAGAGTCGGCCGACGAGGAGAACAAACTTGGAGGTTCTCCATAAACAAGAGTCTGCCCGCCAGCGACACAGACTTTCAAGTATTTAAGCGAGGCCGATAGCTAAAGCAACACAGCCTGCGAACCACGTCTTTCCACTTCGAAGCTCGCAGTTCGCGCCCGCGGCCGAGGAGAGACGACGGGGAGAATGCGAGAAATGTGATTTCTATTAATGTGTAACCGATATTTCAGTGTAGACGAGCGAGTAACTATGTGATTTTTAAAAGGACTTTTTAGAGCCGCTGCGAAGGAGATACGACCCCCAAACGATAAACACCCGTTAAGGTTTTTAATAAGTAAAAATGATCTTTCTCAACGAGGCGGGGGACTTTTATGATATATTCCCTCATATGCGCCTGCGTATACGTAGTTCCGTCGATGGGAGTAGCGACTTTTCTCAAGTAAATAGCGCACGTGGAGTGAAATTGATCTCGCCCGCACCTCTGGCGAGCACTTCCGAAAACTAGAGCACAAACAACAATAAGCGACGCGGCCTCCCGGGATGTTCAAATGCAGAAATAATAGACGCGATCCACTCGGTTGCCGGTTTAATACTTGCAGGGGGGCGCATTATCTAGTATAATTTCGGTGATTTTCGCACTGGGCTGCGGGAGATTCGCTCGGACGGAAACAATAGACGTGAGAACGAGCATGGAGGGATGCATCTGTCGGACTTCGGGCAGAAGTGACGTGTAATTAGTTGGACACGGCAATGCGGGGATCGATAGTGGGCCAAACTTTGCTCTCGACTTTATCAAGAGCTGCCCTTCAAGTGGAACGTCTCTCGCCGCCCTCCTCCTGGAAACTTCAACTAGTGGCTTCGTCTCGGGCAAGAGCTTTCGTCCGGAGACATTTTATCCGATGCCGAGCAAGATAATCTCGCTACTTCTGCGCCCGGAGCCACTGGAGAGTTTACCAGCTTTGCTTTCTTGCACGCGCCAGGAAGTTCTTGTCCATCCGGCTAGCCGGTATTTATACTTGCGGGCGAGTTTAGCGGCGAGCGAGCTTTCACCCGGCGCATTGATTTCATTTTATTTCGCTTCGATTTTCCAGTTCAGTGGGTATAGTTGATTGTTTTTGCGCCCTCTGATTGAATTGGCAGAGGATGGGATGGTTCTTCGAGAGTTCCATCGGTGAATCGCACGTTTTTGGAGTTTTCTGTTCTTGGCAGAGCGTTTATATCCCCGGTAACTTTAAAGAAGCAAGTTTCTCGAGCATCGTCCCCCACAGCTATGCACGACCGGCGACGTGTTAGCGATTCATTTAAGTTCCGTCAAGTTCCGGCCAAGTTTTCAACTCGGAGCTAACCGATAGTTTGTCAGTGAACGTGCGGGCAGACTTGGTTCAATTGAAACCCAGGTGAAGCTCGAGTGGGAAATACAGGCGGACTGGCAACAGTGGGCTTTGGGAAGCGGCCTGGGGGTTCCTGGAACTTTTAACCGGCGAAAGTGGAGGAAAAAAGCGAGTGATTGGGGCTAAGTAAGGAGAAACCCACACTAGACCTCATTCCGCAGACGGCGTACAATAGGCACAAATAGCCAAGTGCCCACTTCGTCGTGCACTTTCTCCTTTGACTGGCAACCGGACGCACAAAACCGACGCGCGCTTACAGTGCGCTCAAACGATTCTCTGAGACGGAAAGTATAAGGCTGTGGCAATATCCGACGCTTGCACCCTTTCAAACCCATAAGCGGCAAATCGACTGCTCGAGGGCTTTTAACTTCTTCTATCTTCTACCTTGTAGCTTCAGAAGCTGATGGGCGGATCTTAATTAGCCCCGAGCTTAAGTCATACGATAATGAGATTCTCGATAAATTTCACTAGATATTCAATCAAAATCACTCAGATTCTCAAATAAAACGACAATTTTTGATTAACCGAAACGAGCTTACGAAATTCTGTCACGATGCAGATATTATCGGATGAAAGTGCAACAGCTGCTGCATAACGCGCTAGTTCGCCCGATTGGTCGATCCTCGCCCTGACAGACCAGTCGTTATCAGATATTGCGACGCCTTTATTTCCAATATGCGCCAGAACGATTCCCACCGATAGCGCAGCTCACAATGGAACTCAAGACTTTAGTAGAAATATATCGTATACGTGTCAATTCCAGTCGGGATTACGTAAGCGCCCGAAAAGGCTGCTAATCAGGGTTCCCTCGGTATTTTAGAGAAGCAAGTGCCCTAACATTACGATGTTTTACTCGAAAACTGCAGCAGTTTTTACGGTTCAACAGGGCTCTAACAAGACGTAGGAGTATAAGATAGAAGGAGAAGAGTGAGACGAAGAGGCAATACCCTCGTGGCATTAACTCCGGTGCTTGGAGTTAAATGAAGGGTGTAATGCCGGCACCAGCAACGAAACATTCCTCCCGCCGCCGTAGAATTTATAAGACTGGACGTAGACCTCTCCTCGCACAACTGGCGATAGCACAGGAACGCCCCCGATTTTATCTCACCCACCTATCACCCCTTTATCGAGCCACTTTGAATCCCCGTCGGTTTCATCGCCGCCCGACTCCTCCTCCAAATCGATCCATCAATCTACTCGGAATCCCAGATTTTCCATCATATGTCTTTCACCGTTGCTTATCCAATCTTGTATTTCCACTTCTCTCCCGAAGAAGCGGCGATTCGTCTCAATTATCCTCGACACGCTCTTCTGCGTGAAATCCCGCAGTTCACAAACGAACGGGGCTAGTGTTCTCGAATAAACTTCCTGGGACTATTTTAAAATTCGTAATAACTTTCTTCGCCGAGAGGGAAGTTGATCGCGCGGCGAATTTGTCGGTGGATCCGCCGTTGAGGACTCGATCATCAATCTAGTGGAAGCACTCGACGCGCGTGCCGGATGTGGTCCGAATGATGGTCGTTGGCTAAGATTGATGAGAGGACCGGCCTCAAAAATCTCCGGGAGGAAACCCTCTCGATTCGCCCACTTCATTCACAGTCTGCCGCCCTTTTCCAGGATCGAGCCAGTATCAGCCATTAGCATTTTCGCCGGGGAGTTTTGCGTCATTCGGTGGTCCTTTGCGAAGCGAGAGATCGCCACCCCTAGGACCTGGTGGAATAGCGTTCGCAGGTATTCGTGCGTTGATAAGCGAGGACGGGAAAGGAGGAAGTTTAAGCTCGAGATCTCGTGCATCATCGGGAGACGGAAAGGCTTTCTCTCTCTCGGGACGAAGTCGATGTAGGGTGAAGGACGAGTGGCGCGGGCGTCAGCTTCTGTACAAAAATGCGAGTAGATCTGTACATAGAGACGTGTATGTATATACATAAATACGGCGTGGAGAGGCATGCGATTTAAGCAGCATCTCGACGATAATGCGTCATCAACGAGGCGAGTCGCGTTAGGTTTACATGTATGTACGCGTGGACGTAGAGAGCACTGACTGTACGTCGTTTTTCCTCCGGGAACGGGGGTGCCCTCGGCCTCGCTTCCGGGTAACGAATTTCATCCGAACCGCTCTCGACTATCGCGAGGACAACGAATTTCCATCTGAAAATCTCGAATCTCTGAGGTCGTTTGTAATTTTTATCACCCATGGGAGTATGAAGCTGGCATAAACTCTGTAAAATATGACCTGCATAGGCGCCGTGACATTAAATCTTTATATATTTTCATATAGGAATTGCCTAGAAACTCGAGAACGGCTGTGCGTCATTCGCTAGCTTAATCGAAAGAGAGAAAGAATATGAGGTACAAGTAGTGAATTATGTGCGATTCCTACGACATGACGTCATCATTCACCATGTGATATGACACTTCCGCGGCCTTGACATTGAAATATGATACTTTGGGGATGGGGTGAGTGATAAAAAATGCCGGAGTCTGAAGATTCTTGTAGTAGCTTGGAAGTCAAAATTCCGGCATCAGCTAAATTCGGGTGCATATAGACACGTGTCCTTGAAACACGATACTAAACAGCGTCATTTTGGATGAAACCGTTTCGGAACCGTAATTTTGACGTCCCACCTATTACCGAGATTTGCTGACGCCGGCAATTTTCCTCATCCACCTTCTCCCGAGCTATCCTATGTCAAGGTCATGAAAATATCATATTACATGATGTCGTCATATCACCGAAACCACATAGAGCTACTGGCATATATCTAATGGGCGTATCGCACTCGAAAAAGGGACAGGACGCATTAATGCCCTTGGAAGATCGATAGCCGAGCTCTTTCGAGAGGTGGATGTCTAAGTGCTGTATGATAGCGGTCTGATAGCCATTTTCACGGGTCAACAAATATCTATAAACGACATGAGCACATTAACTCGAGCGTGATCCGTGGAGACGAGGTAATGGACACCCCCGTCCGCGATATTCCCTTATAGTACCACCGAGCAAAATGAAAGTCTCTCATCAAAGTGTTCCGATCTAGAAAAGACTTTTCCCACCCAACGAAATCCGCTAATCCGATTCGACTACACTCGAGTGTGCGCTTCACTCTGATTCTCTGATTCTCGGGAAAACATGTTGGCGAAACTGGCGGCACGAGTATTCAAAAACAGCGAGAATATTCCCTCGTTTCACAAAAAAGATAGTTGCTAATGGATACCGCTCAGTCTTCGTGTTTTTCTCCGGGAATCATTTGCATCGGGCGTGCACTCCTCTCGCCATGCGAATTGAAGAAGCTCGCACCTAATTACGTTTCTTTTCATTGCGAAGTGGCACTTCCGAGACTTGAGCCTTGAAAGAAGGACCTTCCTGGGTATTTGTCGGAGAAGAAAAATGCAGAGGCACGGAGACGGCGAAAGTTATCGGTAATTGGTGTATATAGGGTGCAACTTGCGTGGGAATAATACTGAGTGGTTCCCGTGTCTATGTGTTTCACGATCTTTTCAGTGATAGCGGCGAATGTCCTAGTAAAATCGTAAATGGCCCTTGTCTGATTGTGTGAAAAAGGAAGCTTGTGGAAATTGCCATTTCGAAATGACTCCGGGGAGAATCTGCGGAGTGGCGAATCGAGCGAAACTCTCAACTTCTTAAAAAGACTTCCATCAAGTATTAGCCGTGTAAAGAGCAGACCTATTAACGCGTAATACTTAAGAATTCTGACCAAAACACTAGTCTGTACTTAAAAACTGAGATTATACGCGGCCCTCGGATCCGGAATCCGGGGTCCTTTTAGGGAGCGACTGTAGAATTACGGATATTTATTGTTAGAGGACTATACATTGTTGTGACGTGGATAAAATCTATTGGGTAGCTGGTATACTTGAGAAAAGCACGGGTCAGGACAGTATGAGCTTGACCTTCTCTCTGCTGAGAGATTTCCCAGGGCAGATGACATCATAATTCTCACTGAAATGAATAACCATCAGAAGCACGTGGCTATTTCTCGATTAAATTGTTATTGTCATTTTCGAACCATTTACGTGATAGATACGGGACACATGCTCCCGGCAATCTCGAAGTTCGACTCTTCGGTGGTACCTCATTTTCATTATGAAATTATACTATCGCCAGTACATCCCTTGTCACGGCCGACATACTAATCGCAGCTGCTAGTAATTCCATTTCCTTCAAGGCTGCCGTGGTGCTCGAGTAATAATTATATACTGTTCCCGCTTGTTTGGAATTCAGTTGTTGCTCGAAACTTCCCCGAAACTTGGCAGCGCCACAAACTTGACGAGGTCGGGCTCATGCGAACACGACGAGGCGAGGACTTCTCCCATGCCGGATTCCTCACGAGGAACTTATGTCTACGTAAACACGTGATAGACGCAGATTTTATAAAGCGAAAGCGAGGATCTCGCCCTTTTAGCCTAGCCACGCGTGGCATTGGAACCTCAAGCGCTCAAACACCTACGACTTTTCCGTTTCTATTGAAAGTAAATCGCGGCCGATGAGAAACTGACCTGTCGTCACGTATGCCAAAAGTGAGCGAGAGAGAGAGAGAGAGAGAGAGAGAGAAAGAGAGAGAGAGAGAGAATTGCGATTTCGAAGTGTTGTTCGATAAAACCTAACATCTACCGCAATGACCAACTTGATAGATCGCACTATGTATTATATATGTATAATATATTACTTCTTCTGATGCATTTGTAACGAATAAAACCAGTGGGAATGTGCCCTGTTCTTATTTCCTTATTAAACTCCCACAGAGTTCGATAAAACTTCAACAAACCCGGAAAAAAACTTTGTAAAAATTGAGCTTTGCTTATTGTAATAGGAATTTGCACCATGTCGGTAAATATTAGATAAGAGATAGATCCGACGACAGTTTTTTTCGTAATGCGGAAAAAATAGAGCGAAATCATACAGACATGTGATTCATATGTACATTTATTTACTTTTACTAGCACTTTTAATGTGGTAGTAACACGTGTAGTCGTAATCGTAAAATCCATATTAATAATAGTGATATAGTAGCACTCGAGTGATAATCGGTAGACCCTATCTACTCTGTACACACTTTGTTTATCGCCTGCGGAAATTAGCAATAATCGTACTCATATGTATAACAGGAACTTTGGCGTCCTAATGGAAAAGACAAACTGTTCTCTTTTGCATAACGTTTTCGATGCAGGAGATGACAAAAGCTTCCAATACAAATACGGAGGTGCACTTTAGAATAAATATGACGGAAAACGCGGGTGCTTGTCAAGTAAACGTACATACAGTGTGTGTTGCAACCCGACCTCACATTGAATTGCATTGATCTATCACGAGACACTATTAGTTCATAATTCCGTACAGAAGCGTATTGGTTGTAATAATAGAAAGTTCTTTGTCATACTGTTAATCAAGCACCATCAATTCTATACCTTCTGTCACGGAGATATGACACGTTAAGAGCAATATTTGGAGTAACATTTAAAAATTATAAAAGAAACCGAAATAATTGCTAAGATAGAACAACAGGATGAAAAACAAAGAATCGTGGAGAACAGTTTCGTGTTGAAAACATCAAGGGTACAATAGAACGTGCCAACAATACGTTTTGGGAAATCGAGAATTAATAGAACAGTTTCTGCTTTGTAAACACCATTTTTTATAAGCTCACGTACGATGTTTGTTCTAATTTCTTCTTTACGGACATAATATGCATATAAGCATACACAACAATTAAACAGCCATGAAATCCACGCACACGCTTCACCATGCGCGTATATACACGCACGCACGCTCGCACGCGTAAAAATACAATTCTGCTGCAGAAGAAAGAAGTTCCTGTGATGTCCAGATCAATACCTATACTTTACAAGTAGGCGAGGATACAGTATGATGAATACCGCAAAAGGCGGTATAACAGGACGAGTATCCCTAATCGTGATCCCTAGAAAAAGTAAATTTGTACAGAGACAATTGTTACATCGTGCGCGGATACGTTTAACAGCGCATGACCCCGAAGAGAAATCGAGGAAACGTTGTCTTTTCGAGTAGTTTCTGATATTTACAAATAGCACCGCTGCGCACTATCACCCCTGCGCGGCGAACTCGAGAATTACGACTAATACTTGAGGTAAGTACACAGTCTGGTTCGTGAACTTACGCGATAATTCATTCAAGGAAAATTGACAACAGACTCTAAACTTTCTCGTTACCGTACAGTTAGGCGTAACTCCGACAGATGAGGAAATTCTTGCATCAACTGAAAAGAACGTGAAGGAGGCAAAAGTGGACGACCTGTCTGATACAGGATAGCCGTCACGCACCATTTATTATTAACTCGCCAACATCTCGCATATCCTCCCAACGAAAAATTATACTACATATTACACCCTTTACATGCGCACACACACTGACTCAATGTCTCATGGTAACGTAACAAATTCTACCATCGCACTTTTAACACACTCCGCTGCCCGCGAAGGACATTCACTAATTCGCTGTGATCCAAATTTAGAATGACCGGCTGCTCTGAGCGTCTCGATTACTTGTCACAAGTCCTACTAAAAATGCTCTAACCGCTGCCACAAGAAAATTTTCACAGTCGGAAGACTCGATTAACAAACATAAGATTCGATACTCAGGTCTAACGATATCCTGTTCCTCGCATCGCTTGATCAATTATATGTAAACACTTTCGTTCTGGTTCTGTCCATCCGCTGATACGATTTGCACACATTCACCCGGTTGTCGATAACAACTTTGTGTAATCGCTACCACAAAATGCGTGTTATCATAAGCTGGGAATAAAATCTGTAATCGGCGAACGACCCGAGCTTACGACAAGATGCGTATCAAAGGGTCGTCATGGTACTGTCTTTGTCGGACGAAGATGATCTCTCCCGGATTTGAGACCCTTTCACGCATTGCACTTGTTGCAGGTACTCGCGCGACATCACGATGCGTACATCCTGTTAATCTCATGCTGATAACGGTCTTGCACTGCCTTGCGTTTAAGCTTAAACGCAGCGGTAACTAAGCCCATATCCGGCGACCATTGTTCGGCGCACAATTTCACGGCACCCGGTATCTCGAACCTCTGGAGCTTACCTGAACATCAAAAACCATTGTTATATGTAAACGTGTAATTAAAGCATCCTTAAACATCTTTGATGTACAACAAATGAACGTACATTTCTTAGCCTGTTCAACCAATTCTTGAAGCACCGCCTTCTCCATCTCTGGCATTTGACAAAGTTCTTCCAGAGTCTTTCCATTGATTCCATTATGACTCGCAAGTTCCTCCAACGAATGCTGATTGGGCACAATCAACGCAACGGTGTAAGTCTTGTGTCCATCACCGTATACGCAAATATTTTCTACGACCGGGCAAGTCTTCAATTCAGCTTCGACCTTTCCAAGAGAAACGTACTCGCCCAATTGCAGCTTAACTAAATCCTTCTTTCGATCTGAAATTACGCAATGGCAATACGTAAGATAACTGTATGGGTTGAAATAGATGGGATGCTACAGAACTACAATAATATTGAAAATTTACCGATAATTTTAATTGATCCATCTGGATGGAATTCACCGATATCGCCGGTACGGAACCATTGCACGCCGTCCTCCTCGAAGAAATCTTCTTTAGTCTTCATAGATAACTTGTAATAACCTGCAGAAACGTTATCTCCCCCAATGAGAATTTCTCCTCTGGGGTGTGGAGCGTCGGTAACTCTGTAACCAGCTTCTTCCCAATTCTCCAAACGGATGTCGCAAACTGTCGTTGGTGCTCCTACTCTGCCAGTACTTCTATCGTGCACTGGAAGAGGACGAATTTATATAAATCACTGCGCAACACATGATTGAAATATATGCAAAAGCTACACAGCAAAATACATACTATCCATGACAGTAGCACAGGAGCAGGTCTCCGTGAGACCATAGCCCTGAGTGACCGTAACGCACAGACAAATTTTAACTTGTGTATGAGTGTCCGGGGTAAGCGGCGCGCCACCGGAGAGTATCAGTCTCACTTTGCCACCAAGGACCTGCCTTGCTGCTCCAAATATGTACTTGTCACATAATGGTGTCTCGTAGCCGCGTTTCGCCCATTTCAGTTTGTACTCATAACCAAAGTGGAAAATCGCTTGCCTCATGGTGCCCGATTTCTTCACCTTTTCATTTATGCCTTTCGATATCCGGTCCAATATAAGCTAGAACATTGAAATACTATTCTTAGAAATGTTCGTGCTCTCCAAACGACACTTCCAGTTTATAATAAGGTGTTATACACACTGGCACTGCGGTTAAACAGGTCGGATGTAACACCGACGCATCACCCTTCGAACCCCTTTGTATTTTGCTGCTGGAATCGATCATTGTAAGTGGCGAGCTATATCCGATGGGAACACCAGTCAAGAGGCACACGCTTTCGGCTAACAGCTCGAACACATGAGCCAAAGGTAAAAAGCCGAGGAATATGTCGTTCTCCTTAATTTCCACCGCATCACAGAATGCTTTCAGTGTGGCCATTATATTCTTATGTGACAAAAGAACCCCCTTCGGTACACCTGTCGATCCAGATGTGTACATAATAATGGCGGTATCTTCAGCCTTCGGTAGCACCTCATTTCCATTCGACTTATGGCCAGTCTTAATAACTTCGGAGAAAGGGATCAAGCGTACACCGTCCTGGAGCAGGAAAAACGAATAACATGAATGACAATTCAAAGACGAAGATAACAAGCCTGGCAGCGTGATTTATAAACATTTTTCATAAAGCTGCCATTGTCGACTTTGTATATGCAGAGATATAGAGAGAGATAGCGCACCTTATAGCCCGTCAAATCAGTCGGCTTCAACTGGTCTTCCATGCAAACGATGGTTTTTACTTCCGGTACCATAGCCAGAATCCGTTTGAACTTGGGCAAAAGCTCGTGGCTGGTTATAACTGTATCCACCTCGGTCTCGTTGATACCGTGAGCGATGGCCTCGTCGCCCAAAGTAGCATAAATAGTGATAACCGTTAGATTTTGCTTGAAGCAAGCGTGCGCCGCGATCATCCACTCCGCCCTCGTTTCGGCGAAGAGTACAATGTGCTTTCGGGCCGTCAAACCAAGGTCCAGGAGACCGCGGCCGAAATGGGTAGCCAGTCTCTCGACCTCTGAATAAGTCTTCCATTTATAGTCTCCCATTTTATACTGAAAGAATCAATGAGTCAACGATCGTATACGTATTCCTCGCACACAGCGGTCCGAGGCGCAAGCTAACTCGAGAGGGGAAAGTCGACAGTACCTTTTTGAATACTCTACCATTAGGCTGGAGTTCGTCCTCCTCGGCGAGAATCTGCCTAGTGCCGAGACACCTCTTTTCCGCGTGGACCTTCGCGACCCAGGACAGCATTTTCTCGAGCGTGTCGATCTTCTCACGCTGGAGGGCGACGTGCATCGGCCCCGGGGAGTCGACGCTCCTGTAGGTGATCCTGTCCCCATCCTTGGCGATCGGTCGCGCTTTGATTCGCCTGGACGCTTTCCTCTTCTCCCAGGGCCGCTGCAGTATGAGGTAGACGGGGAACGTCAGCAGGTCGTACACGTACGAAAGCGCCTTGATCGCATGGATCGCGCCGCTAATCCAGAAGCCTTCCATTTCCCTGCGAAAGAAGAGCGAGGCTGTATAAACGCATAAACGCTCCGAGCAACCTTCCACTCTGCCGAGCGCATACTTCTCGCCGTGATTCACGCCGATCCAACGGTCAAATCTGCGCGCGTGCTCAATGCACAAAGAGCACTTTACCCGCTAAACTTGACCGGATCGTTACTGCTACATTGCGAGAACGAAAGCTTAAGTTCTGTTTAGTAGTAAGTTAAGAACTTGCGACGAGAGTGTCTGCGAGCGATAGACGGTCGAGCAGCTGATCGCACCCAGCTGTGCGAGCGGGCCGGTCGAACAGCTCCTCTCCATTTATCGCCCGTGCAATTAGCGCTCTACTTCCAAGAGTGAAGAGAAAGAGGAGTAGACAGCCAGAAATTAGGACAGGAAAGCAGCCAATGCCTTCGAAAGTTTCTATTAGTATGTGCCCGCTAGTCTAATCCGATTCGCATTCCTCGGAATAATTCGCTTCTTTCCTTTCCGGGGACTCGCAGCTCTCACTTGGAGAGCCGATCCGCCAACTTTAAATTACTCTTCGATAGAACACCACTGGCTCACAAAAACTTACAAAAAGGATCGTAGCGATAAAGTGCGAGACAGAAATAACAAAAATTGAACTCCACGTGGACATTTAGCACAACTAGGGAAAATGTCTAGAAAAGCGATACTAAAGAAGAGAGTGGGTGGCTACAAGTGGTATACACCGTGCAGAAGTAGTGCGTACCAGATAGAGAAGGCTCGGCGTTCGTGAGATTTGGTAAATTGGGAAATACCGGTAGAGCCAAACAATGCGAGCGAGCTGGAGTAGATTTATCCTCTCAGAGCCACCGTAGGGCGGCAATCCTCGCTTACTCTATCGCTGGAAGGGCTACATGCGAGCCTGAGGGCCGTCCAGCACATGCCGCGTGCGAGTGCAAATGGACAGAAAGAAAGTACAGGTGAAATTCGAGTAAGTCTGTACAAAAGAATTATAGCTCCATTGTATAGCAATACATCGTTCTATTATCTACTGCGTCCACCATGCGCTGCCGCAGCAACTACAAAGTGGGAAAGAAAAATCGCCGCCGGTATTTCTGTCTACTGTGCGGTATGACGATTCTGCCAAGTGTACGGGCGAGCTTGTGTAAGCGATACGTAGTCAAGTGGCTGTTTCTACTGCGGTCTGAGCACTGCATTAGCCGACGGGAGGACATATCTCCTTTAATGGGACCTTGTAAGGAGCAGACGCTAAGTTCTTCAATAAAACAATTTATTTCACACGTTTACAGGTCTCATTCGATCCAGCAGAAACTAATGAAAGAATGTGTATCGACTACTCTCTATTTATATGTGTACTATAACAAAAATACTATACGGAAGATTGCGCTTCTCAGGAGAAACCGAGAACAAAGTATCTCTTCCGCGTAAAGAGGATGCGTACACTGAATCAAACTGCGGAATGTGAGAATCACCTGATACCGTGTGCCAGCGACCAGCATTCCAAGAGTCAAACGAATCGATCGGGCATTCACGCGATGCTGGAACCTGGAACTACTTCGAGATCCTTTGCGCGGCTTGGTCGAACTCGAAAGCCCGGCGCCATATCGAGTAACCGTATGGTACCGTTACATGAATACTTCTACTGGGTTGCTCTTGCTCGATACTCTTCATCAATTTTGCAGGTAAACGATACTCCTGCAAGTGCCGCGTTCGTTACACCTCCGTTGCTCCTATGCGTCTCCCATGTATATGTATCTTCGCCGGCGATGCAGTACTCGTTGCGGGCTCTAGCGTTACTATAGACAATCGTGAATCCGCCGCTTACCGTATCGATCTACATTGTTAGACACACGATACCGCAGGTACACGAACTTTGTCCTCGTCTTTAATGCATGGAAAGGGGAGTGTCGCAGTCTGACTAGTGTAACTACTGTAAGAATAGCTTAAGTAGTACAGAGAAGGAGAATGGTCTGATTAACGTGAGAGGCTGAAAGTCATAGATCACGTATGGGTAGAATAACACTAGGGATAATAATGAGGTTTGGGTGTCTTGTTAAGTAGACTGTAAGTTTCCAGTCAACCATATCCGAAGATGAAATATAATAATAGAAAAACACATCCGCAATTAGGGTAGTGCTATAATTGCAGGGTTTCAATAAAGACCTTTACGAAAATAGAGAATTGAAGCCAAGTCGAAAAGTGTACTTCGTACAGAAGCAAATGTAAGCAGTAGTTAAAGAATTTTAGTCTACAATTTGCTCCGAACAGTCTCGCAGTTTCATGCGATGCAAGAGTACCATACTTTCGGTAGCCGAACCTGTGTTACTCAGAACTGTTACGCTTTACGAGTTCCTGCGCAAGACTCTGAATAGTCCTTTAAGAGATAATGTTACCGCACTGATAAAGGAGCATTGTCCCTGCACAGCGGTAGCGTTACAATTAGGACGTGGCGCGTGAGAAGAAGTGTGGTGCACTAGACTGCGGTGATAGAACCGGTCTCCACGGCGACAAAGAGGAGCAAGCGGCATTGTATGCGTGGAGCTCGGGATTCGAGTATCTCGGCGGACTTTGGACGTCGCGGGCTCGTGATAGTAATGTATGTATGTAGTACCGCGCCGGTGTACATGGAACTCTGTGGTGGAGGATGGACCGAGGTTTAGCGCGCGTCATCGCCAGATTTCTCGGGGACCCGCTTTCTTATCTGTGCCCGCGGGCGAAGGGCACAGGTCGCGAATTCATAAGTGCGTCGCGGCGCTCGTAGAAAAAGGAACTTTGCCGCGTGCTGTGCGGCGTCGAAATTTCAGGAGTGAAACTACGGAAAAGTATTTGGCGCTTGCGATCATTGTGTGATTCAGAGCATGATTTGTCGCGTGGAGAATGTAAGAACTAACTGAACTCGGTGTCTTAAGTAATAACAGAGAGAATAGAAAAATCAGAGGGCGAAGTGCTTATTGTACATGCATCGTCAGACACGCATAGCTTGACAGAAACAAATTTCGTGCACAACAACAAGCCCGACTCTGAGCGAGGTACTCTTGGCACTACTTTGCATGCTTGATAAAGCGAGAAGGCGGCATCTTGAGAAAAGGCTAAGAAAAAAAAAAGGTGGAAGAGGAGAATAAAGTGACAGCGTAGGCGGGTCAACTGATTCAATAAGGATCAAGGTATTACTCAGACGCCGCTCGCAAGAAATTCGCGCAATTGACCCGGAAAAATCAGCTTCATCGATACTTGGAAGGGAAAAGGAGAAGAGAGAAAAGTGAGGGAGCTCGACTCCATCCTCTTTAAAGAAAAAGCTCGATCTCGCATTACTGCGAGATCCTTAATAACGAGAAGCGAGCCCAGGGGAGCCAAGAAACTCCCATTCTTCCCCTCGGCGACTTCAATTAATCCATGGAGGTGTCGAGTGCTGAATTAAGTGCTCGCGCGGCACCAAATGAGCGGAAGAGGGGGGGAAGAGAGGAAAGTATTCTCTCCCACGTGATGCAGAGTGCGGAGGGTTAGTATATGATGTGCGTCATCTGAATAATACCATTTTGAGCCAGGCAGGCACACACGAGCAAATACATATGTATCTACTAGCCAGGCGAGCGGGAGGTTCGTGCTGGACACGGATACGCAATTCAAGAGGCGCTTAGCCATGCAGACATCCAAACGGCTCGGCACATGCGTCGCTGATCTCTATCAGTGGGCTTCGGCACTGATTTTGCCAGGTTCCTCTGGTTATCTAGCCATCAGCGTTAACAGCAGTAGCGAGTCTATGGTACTTTGTCAATGCTACACTACGACTCACTGTTTGTCCTCCACGATCATGGTGGCGGCACTATCCGGTCACCCTTACACTGCCAACCAACACGTCTACACACCTGTGTCCGGTACTCGGACGGCAGTCGCTCTCGCGCTCGCCGGATTAATGTCACTGCAAGAGAAAAACCATTCCCAAAATCGCACGTGGGGTTAGTCACCGATGATGATGCATGCGCCCTCCGTCTCGGGAGGGTTTCACCCTGGTCGACAGCATTGCAAATACAAACGGCGGCCAACTCCGAAATCGTTCTCAATGCCGGCCGTCGGGCCCGATTTCATCCGGTTTCCCCGCGCGCGCCCAACTAGACCTTGAATCACTTGCCGGCCGGCGATATCACCCGCCTCGTATATTAATGCCCTCAAACGTCAAATATTCAAGATTGAGTGACGTTCTCTAGTCGAGCGTGAACTATGTACTTCGTGAAAGATTAGTCGCGCGCGCGCTATCACAGCACCCTCGGTCTCTGTGTGTGTGTGTGCTCGTAAGTTCGTGCGAAGAGTATACACACAGACCCGTGAAGCTCCTGATTACACGCGTAATTGAACTACGATCGAGACACTCTTAACTATTATCTATTGGGACTCGCAATTACTAGCCAGCAATTACTCATCCTTGTATAATTAGCAGCTGCTATGTTGGATACCTAGTAGAAAGAATGTTAAATCCGGCAGAGCAGGAAAGTTAGGATTCATCATTTAGCCGGGACTTCGATTTCCCCGTAATGCTCGACGATGAGTTATATTAGCGATTAATAATGATAGCGGCGTGGTGTACCGCAGTGATAAGTGTGTCACGGGTAATAACATCCAGACACAGCAGTCTGGTGAGTCTGCTTATTCCAATTTTGCAGAATGATGCCACAGAACTCGGAGACGCCAACCATCCTCCAAGCTTAGAAGCGACTTGCGAGTCATCGAATATAGGACACTGTTCACGATACGACCTTCTTCAAAACTAACTCAAGACGATATTTCCCTATTGTGCTGAAATCGTCGTACGATCCCGTTACAATGGATCTCTGGTGCCTCCTAGGTTGACTAGGGGCGCTCGACGAGAAAAGCGAATCATTGCTTCGGGGTCAGTTAGAATGACGCCAGAAAGGCGATCAATTCATAAATCCACTTTGCACTTGGCGAGCGGGCATTCGTCGGGGATACGACGCGATACACTGCGAAAGTAACCCGAGCACTCTAAGCTCTTCTCAATGACGATTAAACCTGGGCTTTTGTGAGAAAGACGCTGGTATGACAAGGCATATATACACGTGGTGTTTGAACAAGTCTAGAATGTCATACATTGTATTCGAGATCGCGATATATGATATATTGCTATTGCGCGCGTTATCAGCGACAATCGACTCTCTCCTGGAAAAATGCAATTTACTTCCCAGTGGAGGAAAGAGTGCTGTCTTCCATTAGTCATTCGAGTGGCTCGACATTACTGACTCGATAAAAGGTATCAGAGACAAACAATTTTTTGTAATTACTCTAAAAGTTATGTAAACAGTGATTTAATGTCACCTTTGGAAAGACGCTTAAGTTAATGGTAAGTTTTTGACGAGACGTAACAATCGGACAGACGACACTCGGGCGATAATAATCGAAGGAGGTCGGGCGCCAGTTTTCCATGGTCATGAGATCGAAAGTCTGAAGTTCGACAGGTCGGCCTATCTCCCAGATTAGTGCACATCGCGCTGGATAAGTTTCAAGAAGAGCGCCCTATCTCCGATAAGGCGCGACCGGCTGGGATCGCGTTCCAAGGAGTACATCATTACGGGGAGCATCGGTACAGCCTCCGGTGGTCAAGGATTCATGTCAGCCTTCGCAAATCACCGCTCCCGTACGAAACAGAAGCACGCGCGCCCGATTCGACCGAGAACCAGGCATGTGGCCGATGACTCATTCCCAGAGAGTCGGCCAGTCAAAGCAAAGAAAGTGCTCACCGATTTTCTCTGTAAATGACGAGGCGCTACCTCCAAAAGGTGTTCCGCAGTGTACCAGGAATGAACATGAATCGCCCAGACGAAACATGGAATTCTGTGTGTGCCGAAAGTTAGTCGCCGAATAACGCGCGGCGAAGTTCGCTAGAGTTTTGCGGCCGCCGACATCCGCAAAGGAAAGTTGGTTTTACAGGAATTGGAAGTTTCATAATGTTTCTAGATTCTGTTTATTTGTACCAAGACGTGGAAGAGGGTTTGGAGGCATCAGACCGGCGAAGTGCGAAGTTGTCGATATTGCGAAGAATAACTTCCGAGAGGAGAATGAAGAGAGCGGCGCAGGATTTGCTGGAGCACGCATCCCACTCGTGCTGCGAGTTTGTGTTTAATCAATGATTCCACTGTGACTCGCAGTTACTGCCCGGTCGAGAATATTCTTCAAACGATATTTTTTAATAAAAAGTAGATACGTGCGCCCTAGGCGAATTGTTTAAACAGACGATAAAATAGAGGGCGGGGAGTAAAAAAGTTAAGATGCAGCTGGTGAATCTCGGCTCTCCCTTTCGAAATAGATAACCGGGTCAATCAGCAGCGGCTGGTCGACGCTCGTGTGTATTCGCGCGACCCAACGGGTCGACCTTGGACAACATTGCCATACCACCAAGATACTCCACGTTTTTGCCTAAACCGTCCATTTACTCAGCGCACGCTAATTAGCACTAACTGACGCAGAATTTCTCGTGCCCATGGCATTTCGCTCAGCCAGCTACCCTCAAGGATGTTTTCAACGCGACGCAAGAAGCACAAGTTTCGATTGGCTGATAAGAATCGAGTACATTGGGAGATAAGACTTGTCTCAAGAGCTTTGTACGGTGTGCAACAACTTTGTTAGTCGCACGCACTTCTAAGACATTTTCTCACTTTTCCTTGGAAGAAAGTCGAGTCAGCGCTTTGACTTACAAGGAAACTTTAATGACTGAAGAGTCTCGAATGTAATATCCTACTTTAAGGAAGCTATATTATTCAAGAGATTAGTGAAAGAGCTGACTCAAATACCAGCACGAGTGAATGTGCTTCAACCGGGGAAGATATAAAAAAAAGAGTCAAGTCAGTGAACTGCCGGCGAAAATAAATGTTATCGAATATGTCAAGAGGATCGGTCGCATAGAAAATGTGCTGCGGTCATTGTATTCAAAAATTGCAACTCATTAAAACCTGTTCTTTTCGGTTACCGAATTTTGTCACGGTTACCAGAAAGATCAGCCGCACGTTTCGTAGCGGCGCTGGTGAAGCTGTAAAACCTGAAAGAGTGCGGTAATGCAATAAACCATCAAGTACTATTCAACACTAGCCAGCTTCCTTCGGGCTACGTTGCTATTGACATTTTTCATTTTGCGAATGCTCCACATTTCTCTTGTTGCGCTCACGTGAAACTTGTCACGCAAATAGTTGCGTTGTGCAACTCGGGATGACGTGGAACCGCGAATTCAAACCCACGGCACAGTTACATTGTATACAATGCAGTCCTAGGATTATTAATTAGCCGATCAAGTACAACACTCTACATAAAATACGCATAATTGTATCAATAAAAGCGGCCGAAGAGAAACAGTATAATACAGCTCCACGTAGTATCGTGCAACTTTTTGGGGTTTGAGTTCAAGTTCAAGATTCCCGAGACCGAATCTGAATGTTGAATCAGGACGTCAATTCAATGCAAAATTTTCATTGTACGACAAAGATCAGTTGGCACGTTTACGGCGGCGTAGCATCGATTGCACGTGCTCGTGTACTCAAATTGTGCAGTAAACGATACAGTTAGCATGGAACTCTCGCACTTCCCTATCATCGGCTTGCTCCTACTGGCTTCTGAGCCGTTTACACCAAGGTTGGCGTCGCCGCTTTGTCCGCCCGTAACCATCATAATTACTGCCCGCTGATAGACAAAAGCGTAAAATCTACATTCTTCATTGTCCTTACGTAAGCTTCATCGCCTTCGTGCAGTGTCAATAACGCGTCCAAGGGAATCATATAAAAATTCGGAATTTATTAATATTAATTTATTATCTAATATCTCATCACGCATAACGGGACAAACAATTGCCGCGAAGCGGCGAGAATCACGTGGTATTATGTAAATGACAGTCGCCGCGAGCACCAACTGATATCTGCAGTGTCACCAATAATCAATCGGGCAAGCGGCTTTCGAATCAGTGCGGACGACACTTCGATTACACGGCTGTTATCTCAACTTATTCGCCCGCACTCTCGCCGACAGGAAATCCTACTATTGCTGGTACATCGCCTTAAGAACTTCCAAGTCACCCGGTTAACGTCTCCAAGCCGAGCAAATGGAATACGCAACTCGATCGCTCGACAATGAATGCTGCTCGCATATTCATCTTTCAATCGAAAAGCGTGACAGTGCAAACTTTGTTGTCACTATTTGTGAAGTAAATTTCATCAGCTAATGTGTCAAAGAGAATAACGCAGTATGCAGATGCAACGAGCTGTCATTAAAAATGCAAGTCTGTTTCTTTTGTCGCTGTATAATACAATTTCACAAGGGGCCGCTGATGGTGTTAGGGAGCCCGCTATATCGAATCTCATTTAATCAGAGAAACAAACTTTGAACTTCGGTGAAGCGGAATCCGCTTCGTGCAAAGATCTCCTTTTATCGAGAGATTGAGCGCGGGCATGGGTTCAAGAGAGAATCGATTCGGCTGAAGCAATGCCAATAATCACTGCGCGTTGAATCCATTGTAAGTGATAACGAGTATATCAGGAGCAAGTTGAGCCACCACTATTCCCGGCGCCAATAATCCCCTCTAGTATTGTTCTATCGAAATCCCGCAAATTCTCCGAGCATTTTCTCAGTAGTTAAATAATAATTGCTCGCACCAGTAACGCGTGTTTCATAAGATATTCTCGGCTCGGGCTCCGTAGTTCGAGTATATCTGGATGAAATCATCAATCATAACTCATTTAAAATACATAATTTGGATGTATTTCAATTCCACCTGGTACACTCGGTAAAACTTTGACATCGAATATGCAACCTATCAATCAGCCGCGCTTCTCATGATAATAGTTCGGTTTTCTTGGCCCGGCGCGAAGGGCGTAGAAAGATGTATGTCAGTGAACACGTCTCTAGGGGAGGGTTGGAAACGCCGGTTAAAAAGTTTGTTCGATGGCATCGCTGCACCAATGGAACAAACTCTACCGGGTGATACCAGTACCACACGCTTTCCCGTTAATCCCACACAAACACCGCGCGAGTTCCTGATCTTGGACAATCGGTGCCGCACATCGATATAGAAAACAGCATCAAAGCGTGGCTGGTTCGATGTTACACAAGCCTCTCACAAACGAGTTTCACGGCATTGAGCGCCCGCGCGTCTCTATATGTATAACCGGCGCTGCGCCGCCGTTAAATTGCGCCAAGGTGAGCAGCGCCCATCGTGAATATCTGCCCGAGCCACGGAATACCGTGAGCGATAAAGTCCGATTGGAATCTCGAATGCCGCGAGGCTCGGGAGAGAAAAAATCTGCCGCATCGACTTAAACCTGACATTTCTCCCTGAAAATGCGGCACCGCTAACGCGCAGCTGACCTGGAACGTGAGTGGGCCACGTGTGCGTGGCGTGAGCGCAGCCATAGTGTGGGCCGCGTTTAAGTCGCACTGAGTCGCACCACGTGTTTACATTTCCTGGTGCGCGCGTCCCGGCGCCGCGGCCAATCGAAAAGCGCCCGAGGTGTCCGGCGCCGAAAGCTTGCCGCTTTCATTCACCATCATTGACAACGCCAGTTGATCATAATTAGATTGAGGGCTGAGGCGGTGTTTACCAGCGGACGTGCATCGCTTCCACGTATCAACTGCGCGAGATCGCCCGGTCAGTAGTAAGTCTAAGCCGAATGTGAGTGACGACTCGCCGCTGGGGGCGTCCAAGCGATGACTAATTGTAGATCGTAGGTCAGTCGAGTTTTTAAAACCGACTTGGGAAAGGAGATTCTCAATTCGTCGTGTATCGGTTTCTTTTTGTAAACTGAAGAGACTCGGACTTTATGCTCGAGGCCGATAAGAGAATAGTTGGGATCGGAGTACAGAGTATATTAAGATGGATTGCTTCACGTGGCAATTGTTATTAATACGGCTGATAAGATAGAGGAGAGGGGCCTAAGCAAATCTAGCTATCTCGCACGAAGGAGCGCGCTCGAAAGTTATAAGCGGAAGAGCTCTACTACCGGTCGCCAGCACCGATCTGCCGAGGGGAAAGATTTCGTGGCGTGTTCTCATCATTACATCCTACATGAGGTGTAATGGGAGTGTGACATGTGTCCTGCCACTGCCTATTGTTGTCGCCCGGCCGTCACGGAAGTGTTCGATAGTGTTCCGGGACACGTCAAGTGAACTTGTCAGGAACAAGATAATCCATCACATTTATTTGACATGTTTTAACTAACGAAACGTAACGAGTCAAACCTGACGCCACTGAGGAACTGCGCAATTCTTAAGTCCTAATTGGTTGGCTCGGCCAATAATTACCTTTGCGATCATACATCATTTACCGTTTAAATACATGTTATATCGGTCGAGTCTCCTAACCGGCTTGCCCCGACCTTCGAACACCTCGAGCGTGAAGTAACACACAGCCTTCCACGTGCTGTCCAAGGTACAAGAGTATTTTTACCTGAAACGGTATTTGACACGCCGCATCCTTCGCAACCGACATGTGAGCAAACTATCAGGAGACTTGTCCATTTCTCGAAAAAGCCTAGTCACACCCGCCACTGCATTTCGTGCGCGCACTGACAATAGAGTCCGTTACGTAAAAGGCGCAGTCTGCCGGGAGGCTTATTGGTAATAAAACTATTGAAACTATTTACCGGCAATGGTTAAAGTGCGCTGGGCGAATCTATTCCCCGGCAATGCGGGAGCACGAGATTGAATAAATCTCGGACTTTGGTAGAGCAGGCACTCGGGCAGCCGGTTAGCCGGGCCTTCCGCTTGCATAATCCAGTTCATTCGTCGATAAACGCTCCGGGCCCGCGTGGACAATTCGGCCGTGAGTTCAATAAGCGCGAGAAAAGGATCGATGACTCCGTCGCAGTTTCGAGCGGACCATCATCGAAGTGCAGGGGTGCCGAAGGGATCGCTTTAACTAACTAACAATAAGAGCGTGACCGGGAGAGAGCCAATGAAGGGAGCACTGACACCGATCATACACCTCGTGCCTGCTGCCATCCCGGAAATTGGAGCGAACACTGATTCACGGGCGTTCCGGGCCACTCGCTATCAAACCAACTACCGTTACCTCCGTTAATCATTCCCGAAAACCAGTCGAGCATAAAAACATCCAGGAAATCAAACCGGAGACCTTTAACTCTCTCACTACAGCTTCCTAAAAAGATCTGCATTAGTTCCATAGAAATATATAGGTCGGCGGTTGAAAACCAGGTGAATTCGTGTGGTAAGGCTCTGCGGGACATAAAGATGCCCGAAGGAAGCGCACACGTGCGCAGCGAGCGCATCGAATTCTCCTCGAACAACAGGGGAGAGCATCGGCCGCAGCCGGCTGAAAGTGTGTCGGCGCGGAGATCGGCCGAGAAACTAAATCGAGAGAGGCCACGGGGCCGAAAGGGATAGAGGAGTACGAGGCTCCCGGCTCCCGGTGCGGAGCGAGGAATTTCCACGGCGAACAAGAGACTCGAGTAACGTTAGAAAGGACTGTGGAAAATATGACAAACGCATCGCGGCTCGGGGAGAGTGAGTTAATGCTTACCTCGCGCGCACTACTATATCCTGGCCGGTCGGCAGTGCGTACGGCACAATGCGAGTGCTTCCTGCCGGAGAGCTCGGCAATTCCTGTTGCGGCGGGCAGAGCGAGCACACACCACTTGGCTTTTCCCAACGCGGCTCTCCGGGGCCGGAGGAAATTATCACTGTACTCGTTTCAAGGGCCAAGACTGGTGTGGGAGTACGGAGAGGAGCAGCAGGAGCTCGTGTCTCTCGTTAGCAGCCGTGCCACTCACGCGTGCACGTACGCGCCTGGTTATACGTGAACGGAGAGGCCGGCTAATGTGGAAAGAGAGGAGAGAGACACTGGTCTGGTATAATAGGAGACGGTGAGAGAGTTAGGGAGAGCGAGAGAGGACGATCGCAGCGTAGTGCGCTCGGCGACGGTCGGCGAGCGACTGAATCCCTATCGCGCTTGATACCGCCCGGTTACGTGAGTTACGGCTTTCCGCCGATCTTTGATCTTTGATCTTCCTCTCGCTACGTGGACACTAGTCCCAATACTTACTCCCAATCCACTGGCTCCCAATCGCCTGGCCACGGGTAGAGAGAGTTCGGCTCTCGTCCACCCGCGTCAGATTCAACTCGAGGAAGCGAGACACATGTGCGTCTTTCGGCGCTAAGGAACTGGCTCTTCCTTCTATCATACCAATACACAGGTAAACCCAAGAGTCAACGTACCCTAATCTCCAGGTGAGAGTACGCAGGCCAGGTGGCCGGCTGAGAACGAATTCGGCTAGCCACGCTCTGTGCTACTTTAAGTACCTTATCGGCGAGTGACGGAGCTCTCTCGTCCGGGGTAGAAGCTATCTAGCGTGCATGCACCACTCGTGCCGATCGTGCTCGCTTACATTCGTTCCTGGCGATCGATGGATGATGCACTGATTAAGTAGTCGTCCCGTAGCGCCCGAAACTAGGGGAAAAGTGCTTGGCTGCCAGTGATGATCGGCCGACGCCACTCCGACAAGAGATAATGACGGAGGAGGCGACTGTTGGTCGGCACCGCCACGTGCTCCCCCGTGTTCAGTGCGAAGCGGCGACACACAACTCTCACGGCTCACTCGGTTCGCCCGGCGCTCTCCTCTTACAGTCAATCACAATATCAACACGTAACCCAGCGCGTAGCTGCGGCGACAGAGCTCAGCACTCTCGGGGCGGCCGATTGCCCACTGGCATCTCAGGATCCCTGCCGTTCTGCGACGCGCACTCCTGCGTAGACTGGGGCCTGGCCGAACCACGAAGAGAGCACTGCACTGGCCACGACGAAGGCTCCGCGGGAACGGGCGACACGCAACACAGGCTACACCATACTAACAGGAGCGCGAAACGCGGCCTTCCGTGTATATACCCGATTCGCCGGCAGCCATCTTGCCGTCTGTAGGTCCGAAACTAAAGGGATCGATGAGAGGATGATAGCGAAATCTGACGGGACGAGCGCATCAATGCCGCGTGACACCATGCCGAGCAATCGCTCCTGCATCGTAAATCCCGAGATAAGCGCTGTCGCTTATTGTCAAGCGCTCATGCTGCTCTTTTTCCTCCCCGTAACCGCGGTTCAAGAGTTGGACCTCGTCGCTCCCCGTGCTGCCCTTTGCACTTGGAAACGCTCGCGATAGTCTCCCCGACAGTTGGCGCATTAGCGACTGTCATCAATTCGCGCGGCGCCGATATCGAAGTGAGGCATTAGATACGATGAAAATTCATTGCACCTGATTAATTGGTATGCGCGTACCGGGTATATGCGGGATTTGGCCCGCAAAGTCGCCGCCGCTGCCGCCGCCGCGACGGTCATGTCATGCTGCTAGATATAGATAGCCGGCCTGCATGCGGACCAATCCTGAGCCAAGTTCCAATGGGCGGGGATGTGGCGTGATCCTCGGTGACGTCACGCGAGTACTGCAATCGATAACCCCTTACACGACGACGGTCAGGAGAGCCTCTTTTCTAAGCTGCCACCGCTGCACGATCGATCTTGGCTTTTCAGCGCGCGCTACGCATCACCTGCGCCGTGATCGCGCAGCCATACAGCTTCTACCTGAGTAACCTACATACGACCGAACTTCGATTAGAGAGTTCAGCATTAATTCTCGATGCCTGACGTCGCGCCAGGCTACGCCGCTGCTGACTGTCGAGCCGATCCGAGTCTAAGGTGAGGGGAGAACGTTTTTAAAAAAGTGGCGCTTACCTGCTACCGCTCGAACATAAAAACTACCTTACCGGCTTGCTGTACCGTGCAGCGATGGATAAGTTTCGAAAATGGTCCGTGAAGGAACATAAGGCTTCGATAAAAAAAAAATTTAAAGTTTGGATAATACTTGTTCAAGCGCATGCCGGATCAATCCATTCGCACTCGCACTCGCATAATTGGTTTTTCTCGTCTGGTAATGCGTAAACTGATAAAAATTCGCTAGATTGTTGTAGTGGAAGAAGGGTAGAACGTTAGAGAGGGGGAGCGGAGAAACGGAGGTAGTAACAGCAGGATATCTCGCCATCAACATTTAAACTTTATTAAAACCAACAACAGTAACAATAGCAACAAAAACAAAGGTCATTCCTTCTCAAATATAGTCGGCAGAAACTCGATCATTTAAACGCTCTGACTGAAACGCCTGGACCTGTTCCCAAGTCGCTCTACGGCGCCAAGTATCAGTTTATAATACACTCGTACAGTGGGCGATCGCATCAAGAATGATCAAATGCCTGGAGACCTACGACATTAGTAATACGATTCAAATGGTTGCGAGCCCTTGTAACAGACAGCTGGCTGATTTTCATGTCAAACCTCGAGCATCACACATTACGCGCGTTAACACACTCTCGTTAATGGGCCGGTCATGATGCTGCTACAGTTGCTAAAAGCAGTGCAAGAAGACAAGCAAGAAATACCATGGAATATGTAGTTAACAGTACGGTTATGAGGTTAGTGACATGGGATGCGCGCATTCCGGACGATTCAACAATGCGACTGTTGCACAATTTATGAAGAAGCTCGCATTCTTTGCTCTCACCTTCATCCGCTGCATCAATCTGCTTCGCCTCCGCTTCGGGACAAGTCGATTCGTCCACTAGCTCTTCCTCGACTTTGGTTGACAGTACTTCGAAAACAGGAAGTACTTCGGCTTCCTCTTGATCCCGTTCCCTTTCCTCTTCCTCCTCGAATTCCAAGCTCGAGGTTTGCGAACTCAGTGGCGCATTGTGGGTTGTAGGCTCATCGCCACTGCTCACGGCATTCCGTTTCATTTGTCTGTCCAGCTGGTAGATCTCATTCTCGTGCTCGCATAAACTAGCTGCGGCTATCTGGAGATCGTGCACTGCTCTCGAGAGATCGAGCTCTGCATCTGTTGGTATGCTACTGCTGTATGTATCCTTCACGGTTTCCTGATCGCTTTCCCGGATGATTGTCGAAATGTTGTTTTCTTTAGGAACTGATTCGGCTCGATCGACCGACTCCGCCGCAATCGATGGCAAGTTACTCGCGTCATCGTAGCTGTAGGCGAGCGAGCTGCGGGTACTGGTGTCGTGGGTACTGCTGTCATTTTCGGTTTCAGAGCGACGCGCTGACAAGAGATTTTTCTGACTTAAACGACTGTCGCGCACATGGTCGACTACACTACTGAACGCCTCCGCGATCAATTTAACATTCTCATCGGCGAGGCGAAGGTAGAAATCGAGCGTGTTATCTTCGGTATTCGTGGAATCCTCTTTCCCGGGGTTTATTATAGTTTCCGTCAGCTTTTCTATTTCCTTGCCATTGAGATCGTCGGTTGCGTGGGTCGCGTCGCTCGGCCCAGAATAATGCCTACCCAGTGACTGTATGCGTAATATCGAAGGTTCATCGTCCTTCGCGCGGCCCTCAGGGTCATTTATTTGGACGGTTGGTTTGAAAATAGAAGCAGTCGCGTTCTCGGCTTCGATCGGCTTCACCTTTACGTCATCTGGTCCCTTTATTAAATTAACTAAGTCTTGGCAGAGTCGCGTATAAGCGCTAAAATCAGCTTCCGTATCTTTGGGAGCGGAAAATGAACTGTTGGATTCCGATGGTATAAAATCCTGCCAAATCTCGTCGTTTAAGAGGTCCGATGACAGTGCTGTCTCGGATGGCGACGGTCGCATACCTCCCGAGGCTCTCCCACTCTCAGTATCAGGTCCCTGTTCCCTCGTAGACGGTGAAATGTATACCCTAAGTTTCCTTCGGTGCGCTCCGAACTTAGAATGATTGCCATTTATGTCGGTGCTCTTTTTCGTTGGATTGTCGCTACGCCAACGAGTATCGTAATCGGATAACTCGCCGTCGCTCATTACTCGCCGAAAGCCTTCGGTTCGTTCGGAAGGTGAATGGTAATTAATATTACTCGCGGCTAGTTCATCGGCGATTGCCTGAAGACTTGGCTCGCGACGCAGGTGAATGCGATCCTGGTTGATTAAGCCGTAAAGATTCGCGGAGTGCGAGCGTACCGCTCGTTTCTTCCTCATACCCGTATCCGAATCGTTTCCTGTGATGCCGGCTTTACCCTCCACGACATTTTTCGCCGTGCTGGAACTCTTCCTGAGAGAACGAAAGGCCAAGTCGTCCGTGACAACGTCAGGCTCGCACTTTGGTATGTATGGCGAACGGGGATGATCCGGTTTCGTTGGCGTGGTGTGTAAATAGTCACTCTCAGTAGATGTAGTCACTGGCCCCAGAGGTATTCCAAACGGTGGTTGTGGATCGACCACTTTGAGTGTATTGTTGGCATGGTGTATGCTACGATAGACGACGTCATCACGGGTTATGTCAGGCTCGTCTGGTCGGTTGGAGCAGCTCGCAGACCCAAGATAATTATCGCTCAAATCTTTGCGCGACAAAACGGGCGAAGCCATCAAATAGCTGATGTTTGAAAGCGCCGTTTGACCGACAACGTCCGAGAGGGACGCGGGCCTCTCTTTCGGATGCATTCTCCTGTAAGCCATGTCGTCCCTCGACCTGTCCGGCGAATCTGGGTTAACCGAAGCCGGAGCATCTTCGTTCTTCCCTTGCTTCATACTAAATTCTTCCATACTTCGTCTTTCCGCCCTGTCCAATAGGTCCTCGTCTCCAAGTCGAAGGCTGTTGTATATGGCTTCCAACTCGGATAGTGCTTCTTCCAGATTTTTGGAACTTCGCCTTCGCTGGTGGGATTCATCATCCGTGTTTATTTTTTGAGAATCCGTTTGATGCATTGTCGCATCATCGTAATTCTCGTTCAGTGCGTTCCGAGAAAACTCGCTCGATGTTTGATTAGTAGGTGATCTTATACGCGGTCTTTCCCCCGCGTTATTAGGAACACAGAAAGCGCTTTCGTACTGAGAAGGCAATAAATCTTCATGGATATTGGACCCAGAATTCATTAATATCTTAGAATTATATAACAGTGAGCTGTAATTCTTAAAACAAGAACTTAATTGGTCGTTTCGAGTGTTCCTTATCTGGCACTTAATGGCTTCAGTTCCTCTGAATGTAAGATCATCCTTGCCTTTGCCAGAAGAGTATCTATTGTTCGTACACTCCCCTGCATAATAAAATTGGGATGAACCCTCAGTCAATGAGGCTGGTCTTCGTGGAGATTTTTCGAGGGAGCCATACCATTTCGTTTCACTATTTGAACGATATGGTTCAGGTACCTTTGAATATTGTGCCTGAACTCCATTGGAAGTATTCCTTTCCGAATCGACCAAATTGCTGTATTTCGTTGCACCTTGGTGTCGACCGTTGATTGGAAAAGAATTATAATTGTAAGTTGTGAGACGACGAGGATCTCTAGGCGGCGGTTCGGGTGGGCAGGCCCTTCGATTCGCAAACTGATTGTTCATTAGGTCATCGTTTGCATATTGATAATTCGTGTCCACACCAACCTGGTTCGGGCTGCCTACTGGCTCCCGTAAACTGGTACTTAATCCATAGTTAACACATTTCTTATCTTTTTTAAGTATTTTCGCAGGCTTGGCATAGTGATTATTTTGATTAAAGTCTGTAGTATATACATTCCGCGGATGCTTCGTGAGATCAAGAGACGATCGGGCGTGAACATCAGGTAAACCTATCGTGTTTTCTCGCAAGTTCTCGGTAGACGGTCTTTGAGCTGGTAACGTATAGCTGTTCGGCTGACTAAGAAAATGCCGCGGATGAATCGGTGGTCGAAGTAGATCGTCCCCCTCGCCTGATGTAACTTTTTGTTCCCTTTTGTTCATGTAGTCGAGACTATTTCGTTTACTAGATATCTCGCTTAAATTCTCCGACGTTCCGTGACCTTCGTCTTTCGATAATCGTTTCATATAACGTTCCGTTCTGGCTGCACGACTCTTTCTATTAGAGGAGCCCATTTTGTGATCTGTTTGTGCAGCATCCTCGTGCACCATCCTTGTTAAAGAGTTGCAGGATCTCCGAAGCTCCTCATCAGAGCTACTCTCCTCACAAATGCGATCACGTCTTGCCTCAGCACGTGCTTTCACTTTGCTCTTACGAGTTTTCCTTCCAACACCATCCAATGACCCATCACTACTACGAGAATGTGTTGAGTTTCTGCAAAGGCTGTTGGTATTTGCAGATTGTGGTAAAGTGTTGTCAGTGGTAGATGTGGTGCTACTCTTGGTCGAACACTGGTCTACGTTTCTCCTCCTTTTCAATATATCATCTCTAGGGCATTTCCATTCGGTTGTGCAATATACCATTTCTTCTTTGTTAGAGGAACTGTCATAGTCCCTTATAGAGGATATGCGTTTCAGTATGCCACCAAAGGACCACTTCTTATCTTTCTTCTTATCGGATGTACCAGTCACTGCATCACACACAGGTACACGCCTTGTCGGAGGCAGAAGACCATCCATTCGCATAATATCTCTTCCAGAGATGCTTTTCTTCTCCATGTTGGATATTCCAGCTTCTTACTTTGGTATCACAGAACCTATAATATAAATATAATGATATGGTAGAGAATTGTACTTGAGGCAGGGTGTAGTGCTATCTTTAAGAGTGACTCAGACAATTCAGCCTTCGATTGATTTTTTCCATCAGAGAAACAAACGAATACCAATAAAACCAAATGAAAGAAAATTGATTGACAGCAGCAATCAACTGTTAAGTTGTTAAGTATTCATTGTCACTTTTTACACTGCTTAGGCAGATTTACACTAGCAAGTACAAATATAAACACAGGTACCAGAACGTTCGGTTCGGTCCTAATTTTGTGCAAGCGGGAAATGGTATTATTACACGCGAGGCTCGATAAAAATGATCGATAAAGTGAGAAGATTTTGCGATGAGCGCGACAGATGTGCCTTTGTATGAATGAGGAAAAAGTACGTGAGCGCTAACCTCTGGCGGTACGTTCGGTCGAGATCTAGCCACTACTTTCCCGTAGAGGCAGTGCGAATTCTTTGTGAATCTGCCAGAATTCTGCTAGTGACTCAGAAGACAAGTCGGCCGAGGGTCATTCGCGTCAAACTGCTTAGTGGCTGAAAAAGCGAAGCGGTTACTCAGGTCAGTATTGCGATATCAGGACGATAATAAACACTGATAACACTGCTCCACACCTTTTCTGGAGTCCACCGAGTCGAGAGTGTTGGCGCACTATCTTGACAGCTCGAATACAAACTCGCTGCTCGACTTGGAGGCTGGCGATCGCATTATTTTTGTATCCCGCGGGACGAGCGGACGTTTAAAGGCAGCAGTGATCGTGCACGGATCCAGGCGACCTCGAAATGTCCATGTTCCTCTCGGCAGTGCCGTGTTTACTCAATACTTATTTGGCGCTGGCATTGCACGGGGCGCGCACAGTCTACCGAGTTAAGTGCACATACCGCGAAACCTTGTTCCAGCCGAGCCGTCGATGAACACAACCCGTCGGACTTGCTCCCGGACTCACTCGCTCGAAATTCGAGCCTCGAATCAGATATGAGCGGAGGAGGGATTCGTCGCGCGAACCCCACCCATTATCGCGCGAGCTCGTGTGCGCGCCTCCACACACCGCCATCAACCCCTCACATCTACTTACGCACACTGGATCCGTTCACGCACCCACGCAGCCTGCCCATATGCGTATAGGCACGCGCTCCCGCAGTATATAGACTGAGTTATACTGCGCGCGCGCACCTATATCTATGTATGTATGTATCTACTCACATCTATGCGTGAGTAAAACTCCTCATCGGAACTCTTGGAAAGTAAGATGTGTGCTTTGTCGTAATCCCAGCGCCGACCCTCGGAAGCAATTGAAACTATAACTACAGGCTTATCATGCAATTAAGCATACTCTTGATACATGTAATACAGCAGAGTTGGGTAATAAGACAGGATTTCCAGGATATGCCATTCTCCACATTATTTCTAACTTTGCTTTTCCCACATTTGATTTTCAAATGGCGTGCAGTACGCCTGCGAGTCTCGACACTCTCGACTGAGAGGGCATTTGTGCTCGGGAGGAAAGGGAAACTGTGGATGAGTATCCCCTCGTATGTATTGTTCAACGTTCATTAGAGAGAGTTTAGTGCGTCTGGCCTGTGTAGATGAGTAGATTACGCGGCGGCTAGAGGGAAAAAGTAATTGGAAGGACAACAGCGGTATATGAGTGTTAAGCTTTTTCATTTATTGAAAATATCTCTGTAAAACGTGTGTATATTGTGGCCGGGCGAGGTAAGCCGACATAACCGAATTTCACGACAACGAAACGAAATCGGGTAGCAAACGAAGAAATACGGTGAAGACATTGAAAACAATAATTACTCGTTCTCGATTATCCAGTTCATCTACGTAAGTAAAGGACGAATCAACGATGCATTCGCTTACTTTTTAATCTTAGTATATTAATTATATTATGTATAACAAAGCGGTAACAACTTGTTAATTGTAACTATTATGGTAATAATCGTTTACTTTATATAATTACAATAATATAATGTAAGGATCGTTAACTAATCGATAACAAACGAATCGTTTCCTCCTCCATCTTCCTTCGTCTTGACCATCATCCTCGTCACTTTTGTGTGGTTCCTCTTTTTTGATCCGGCATCGTTCGTCATTTAGCTAAATCGTGTTGTTGTTGTTGGTTTCTTTTTTATTGTGTGTATCGCTCACCTTTCCCCACTTCTCTCGTCTTAAGTATTTAACAACAGTTTTTTATCCTCTTATTATTTGCTCTTTAATTTAATAATCGTAGTAAACATAGTAATTATTTATAATATTGTGCAAATAACCCATATTTTATTCTGTTTAATAGTAATGAATGTCATTCAACGGAGGAGCTCTTCTATGCTTTCGCTCTCGTTCTACATCTTCCGCTCTTGCACACTCGTAACGTCGCTCTTGCACACTCGTAACGTCGCTCTCGCAGTCGCAGCATCCCTTGCACACGTGGACTTTCACCCGGCTGCCACGCGCTTCCTCGTACGACGTCCTTATACACGTGTAGTATGTACTCTACTCTCTTTCCTTACGGTCGGCCCTTCCGCATTGTTCCTCACTCATACTCGCACATTCATACCGAACCTTTCTCTCCTTGTCACTCTCGCTCTCGCTCTCCCTCTCCCTTTCTTTCGCCTCATTCGCTCGTGTTCTTTCAGACGCGCTCTCTCGATCGTGTGCTCTCTTGCTTTCGGTGTACAATATTTCTCAGAGCTTGGTGTAGCGCGTGTGTATCCGGGCGGCAAAAGCGCGTGAATAAACGCACGCACGTGAGCCGCCGAGCGCTCGCCGGAGTGGCGGGCTGGCGGTGAAGTAGCGCCGCAGTGGTTCTGTGTGTGTGTATGTTTGTGTGTGGATTCCCTTTTGGAGTAATAGCACCCCAGCCGCCTGTTCTGGACGAAACGAAGCGCGCGCGTAGAGGCACGCACGCACGCACGTGCGCGGACACGCATTTTTTTTAAATGGACGATCCTCTTCATCGCGCGTGAATGTTTCGACAGCTAGCTCGATAAAATTGGATTTTTTTTGTTCTTCACGTTTCTACCTAGCTTGTAGACCCATGGCAGTTGCTTGTTCATTATACTGGCCGCCGACAGGCTCCGTTAGCTTGACACTTTACAATTAGTTTTTTAGCCCAGCTCTAGGATTTTTGTTATCATTTTTTATATTTTGCGTATATTTCATTTACTTATTATTTCACGATGTGTAGATTAATGATTCGAGAGTGTTTTTTTGGTTGTTCGAGACACTGCAAAGCCGTTTTTTTTGTTTGCTATCCGTTTAAGAAAAATTTTCGTGCATTTACGATTAGTTATCTTAGTTGTTTTTTTTCCTCTCATCATCATCATCATTTATACAATGCGTAACGGCAGTATCGTCCATGGAGAAAGTACGTTTAAATCTCGTCTTACCTCGCTTAACGATGGAAAGCCCTAGTTTTTAATGTATTTTACAGCCGTCGTCGCGCAAAAAGCTGGTTTGTATCCTTTAATGTACGCTCTGGTAAAACGAATGAAAATCAACGAAGCACACCACGCATACTCGTCCGCCCCCCTCCGCCATCTTTTTCGCCAGAGCAATATATGTATAATATATGTATATATATATATATAATATGTATATATATGCGATGCGACACCCGACACAGGAAACGTGTTACATATGTTTCGTCAGTTTCAATAACTATCGCGTGTGTCTCGATTTATCGGAAGGAACGCCGATGGGCCGCACCTGCGCGCTACGAGTGTGCGCGCACTGTGGCCGCGATTGGAAACCGGGGAAGTTTGATCGACCATTTCCCTCCGATAAACGATCCAGACGGTTCGATGGACGTACGCACATTCGGGCCAAGTGCCGTGAGCTGTGTACCGGAAAGCGGCGCTTGTCGACGCGTGCCTTTCGAGGAGCAACGGTACTCTTAAAGCGGTCGATAAGTGCGATCGACGTGTGGAGCGAGCAATAAGGAGAGCATACCATATCATTCCGACACCTCCGATCGCTCCGGCACTTTCGTGTCCGGACTACGCCCGCGTGCCTCGCCACCCTTTCCCTCTCAACCTGCCCTCCTTTCCATCCTCTCGATGTGCACCTCTCGGCTTTTATTATTGCTTCTAGAAAGTTAGCGGCTGCCCCTTCGACAAAGTGATGTATCGAAAATATATATGTTATGTATTGTATGCGTACAAACCATGTGATTATTATCGAATTAGTTGCGCACGGTGTAGAGCGCGGGACCGGGACCGAAAACTGAAAAAGGGGGCGGGAGAGGGCGTCGGAGTAATTAGAGAGTGAGCCGGACGGACCATCCATCGGATACGTCGTAGTTCGATCGAACAAGGATCGACGACTCGGTGAGGGGTCGTCGATCGATCTCGTGCCCCGATTCATCTATCGCTAGTCGCCCTTCGCGCTCCGAATTCACTCCTTTCCAATGGGCGCCTTTACATCATTTGCCGTCCAACGTAGAACTTTCCCTTCAAAAGTATTACCTCTCAACGGTACAGTTACATAGGGTCGCACGGATTCGTAGAGAGGACCATATTGCAAAATGAACGATTCTCTGAAACAGTTGAAGCTAGCTAGAGAAAAGGGCAGAGGGCAGCATCGGACGAACGAAAAACGACCAGCTTTCTTCCGAACGACCGGGCCTCGCAAGGACGCAGCTGCGAGGTTCTTCTGCGCGGCGTCACGTCGTCGAAACGTATTCACGAAAGGATCGTCGAATGGCCCGCGACGAGATTCGTGAATGCAATTATAATATACGTAGAAAAGGTACGAGGACATTAATATCGGACAGGCGTTCTCTAAAGTACTTTGACAAAGCGGACTCGACACTGATAGTGCGTGAATAATTTGTACGAATAATTTACACGTGATCCTCACCCCCCTTTGAGCCTCGGTAGCTTAAAGTAATGAACATCCTTTGTGTCGCCACTCCCCCGTGATGTCCTGCGCTTTTGCAGCGTAACTACTTCACCCCCCACCCCACACCTCTCGAGTTCTACGCACGCTCTCAACTGAAAACTCCGGTCCAGATCCACGTGTACGCGTTACAGTCACGTCGCTCACGGTAACAACCGTCCTCATTCTCGCCCATCTACTGTCGCCGCGAGTTCCCAATTCTGTGCATCGTGTTGTTAGTTTTCGACCAGCGAAAACAGGGCTGCCCCCCCACCCCTCAGACGGCATCGACTATCAGCGCGTGTATCACAGTCAGCTGGTAATGCTGCTCGCCATATGAAACTCGCCTCCCGAACCGATCGACTCAAGTTGCGTCTAAGTCTGCTTTTTTGTGCCATTCCTCGTTCCTTTTCGTCCGTCCCGTCAACGCGCACTCTTCCGGATCGCGGATCCAGGCGTAGAAAAATAACAGCCGCGTAAACACACATACACACATACTTGGCATTTGCTGCCGCCGGCAATCTAGCCTACGAGAGACTGCGTGAGTCGGACAACGGTTAGCGTTAGAATGCTCGCCGCCGGAAGTAGCTTCTTCTCTTGCCTCCGAGATACAGTACACTAAAGTAATAGTCTAGCATACTATGCCCAAGAGTGCTGCATTGACCGTCGTCTTCGCACCCAGCCATTAGAATGAACTGTCGTGTTTTCGCATATGTGGTACACGCTTCTTAAAGAGGCGTCTTGCGCTTGACGATCTACGTCCACGCGGCGCGTTGTTTTGCGGAAGCGATGTGATTGAGTTCCCCATGTGTAAGTGTATGTGTGTGTGTGTGAGATTCAGGCAGAAATCACGTGCTGCGACTGCAACACCCCGGTAAGTCCGGATAAACGTCGAAGCGTTTACTATGCGATTGCAGTTATACTGTGCAACTAACCGGCAGGACGGCCAAATTCTCGTGTCACCTGGCACGTGACTGCGCCGGATCAAGCACGCAAACTCCTTTGTTCGAAGCATAGGTAGCATATGCAGTAATGTAAGATCTGCCAATTTCGAAGCCTTCTCTCCCCAATTTGAATTCTAAGCTGCTTGCTATCCTAATGGCACATTTAGACGATTCCTCTTTTCATGCAATATTCCATGCAATTTGCGGCTCGTGCAGCATTCTGCCCGTTGGATACCTCAGTTGCATGCTTCATGTTTCCCGAAAAGAGGAATCGCCTAAAACACCTTAAAGAACCGACCGATCGAAAACCTGGCCTACTGAGCGCGGAGGACTCACGAATCTAATTAGCTATCTCCTCAATAGATGAAACTGCCCCAACGTCTTCTAAGAATCGCGCGTGGTCTTTTTCGCAGCGAAGCCTGTAGACGTGCCACTCAGTAAGCCCGAGGGAACGGTCACTGCCATTGCTTCGAAGGTAAGGGAAGATCGTGCCAAGATCGACCGAGCTCTCTCCCTTGACGCCGGCGTCTCGTATAAAAGAAGGTGTTCCCGCGAACACTGAATGCCGGAAATGCAACGTAACGTGTTATTCCGCTTTGAGTGACGCTTCGACGTTTCGAGAAAGGATGAAAGTATATCAAGTGAGAACAGAAGTATCGAGCGTGAAACTTTAATTCGGCATATATCCATAGGGATTGGAACATGGCAAAAAACGACAGCGATAATTCGTTCCCTCACAGAGTGTGTATGCGCGTGTGTCTATGTCTGTCTGTCCGTCTCTTTGTAATCGTGTGTGAGTATGCGTTAAAGCTATTCGTTATATACTTGTCTCCATGTCAGGCGGCAAAGTGGTTGGGCGTCTCGCCGCGAGACTGGTTTACGCGCGGCTGTCGATTACGATTAGTCGAGTAACGTTATACACTATTATGTATATTCATTTATTCCAAAGCGCATTCACTACTTCACGGGTAAGACTCTGTGTGTGTTTGTGTGTGTGTAAGTGTCTCTGTACGTGTAATCTTTGTAAACGTGTAAATATCTAGCTGAAGATGATTGCGAGATTCGTATTGCCACCCCTCTCTCCGTCCCGTTTGGCGAGGCTTCTCGGAGGACCCGGAAACTTTGACAAATCAAGCGCACGACACATCTTCGCGTAACTTCGAGACCACGCGCCGGCTGTTTCTCCTCCGCGCAGCCTCACTGGATAAGTAGGATCCTCTCTTGGTTGTATAACTCTCGGTTTCTCTCTGTCTCGTGGGATCCGAGGTAATCGAGGGAATGAATGGTCAAAGAGAAGGCCGATGTATCGCCGAGAGGAGGGCGCGTGAGTTTCGATTTCAACCAGTTATAGGAATAATGTGTTCGCCCGATAGACCGATATTGACATTGATCCTAGGTATGCAAGTAAATAGGTTTAGGTTAGCGAGTATTAGGTCAGAGAGAGAGAGAAAGAGAGAGGGGGGATGGAGAGAGAGGAAAGCGTGTGAAAGAGGAGAGAAGTCGAAGAGAAAGAAAGGAGGAAGAGGGCACGGTAGTATGATGGCGCTGGACGATGGCGCATACGTAACGGGGTCCATCGCGCTCTAATTACAGATATCATGATTCGTGTGCAAGAGCGATACGATCGTAAAAAAGCCAGGACATGGCAAAAGGTTGAATATTAAATAGTCATAGAGAGCGGTGGTGGTAGTGGTGTATCTGCGTCTTCTTTTATGTGTCCGTTGCGTGTTCCTTGTGGCTCGAGGGTGGTTCCTGGGCGATCGTGTGAGTGTGTCTGTGTGACTGTTGTGTGGAAGAGGGGGAGGGGGGGCGGAGGGTAGAATAAAGTTGCGCGATTAGACGTTCGCGTAAGCCTAGATCGCGCAAGATTTGCTTTCAAGCCGAGCGAATGTAGTTAACTCTACGCGTACATTTCACCAAGTTCTGTCATTCTTATTCTTCTTGATCATCTTCTTATTCTTCTGATTCATCTTCTAGCTTCACCTTTAGAACGTTCTTATTCACCGACGTCGTAGCATCATCGTCATCGCCATCATCGCCAACGTCGTCATCATCGTCAGTGTCAACGTGATCATAAAGCAGCAGCATTATCATCGTCCCGCAACAGCACCGTCATAGTCGTCTAACCGTCACGACCCGTCATCTTCAACAGCGAATGTCCCTTCTCAACTCTACGTCCTCTCCCGTGTTCCCGTGAATTGTTCAATGTCTCTCCGTGCACAAGTTCTGGCACGGCGGTGCCTGCCGGCAACCGACGAGAGGAACGACGAGTAGGTAACACATACACGAATCACAACCGCGCGTATCAGTCCTTAGCGAGTAGTGTAAAAAATCCAAACGGCGGATAGAATTCGCATGTGGGGCTACTGCGTACGTAGTAGGTGGAACGGTCGCTGGTCGGATTACAGTGCGTGCCAGCTCTCGCACCCGAGGACCTCTCGAGCGCGGCCACTTGTCTCTGTAGTTTGTAAGTTGTGTTTGTGAAGCTCGTCGGTCGAGCGCGGCAGTACAGTGGCGTTCCTTCGATGCTGGCAGCGAACGCGAGTTCCCGTCCTCGTGCACCGTAGTGGGAAACGTTCAGGAAAAGCTGGCGAAGTTGATCGAAGGCAGGAATAACGCGCGGTGACGTTGGCCCCCCGGCTTTGGTTTGGGGAAGTGGACCGCGGGGGCCACGTCCTCTTGTGCATTGTGTCGAGCGTACTTCCCCCGTACACTTGGACCGTTATACGTTTTCCCTAGGTTTCACCCCATGTCCTTCGATTCCTCGCCTAACGAGGATCTCTCTCTCCCTCTCTCTCCTAGTTCTCGTTGTCATTTCCAGAGACAGCCCTCGCGTTCGTCATCTCGTTCTCGCGACCGCACTCGCAACCCCGGCTCCACGAGCGGAGACGGTGACAGAGTTACAGAGTTACAGACCCGGTACACTTCATATGTACAGAGCCGTCGGTGGTTTCTCATTGTTGCTAGTTGGCTCTGTCGATCCGTCTCCCGTGCTGCACGCTCGATCTTGAAAAGGATGTTCCCTGTTTCGAAGAAGCTCGCACGCCCCGTCCAGCTAGCGACGGATACACCCTTCCCCTCAGCACGGCCCGTGGCGTTTAAAGTCGATTGAAAGGCAACTCGTACGAGGAATGTGTGTAATCTATACGTAACTATAAGGCTGTCGATGAAAAGTGCGGCGCGCGAGACCCCGCCGGCCGCTACTCCGCGTTGTGAGCAGTGCGAGCGGCTGATGGCATTAGGACGACGGCGACCTCGTTCTCGTTGTCGTCGTCGTCGTCGTCATCGTCGTTGGCGATGCTGTGGAGCAATCGTCGCACGGACGGCGGCGGCGGCGGTGGCTGCAGTTGCAGCTTCTGTTGCTGCTGCTGTTGCGGCTGCGGCGTAAGCGACGACGGTGGCGGTGCTGCTGGCGATGTCGACGTCGGCGATCAGACGTCCGCGGTCCTCGAAGTAACGCTCGGCGATCGGCTGTGAATGACCACTCGGTGGCCGGTCTTCGTAACGAAACCGTCGCTCTCGACTAGGACCGCGGTTTGTCGCACCCTGGGATCGGTATCCGGATCGTCGCTCTCCTCGCTGGGTCCGCCCAGACGTTGCTGCTTGTGCTTCCTCCAGGCATTCTGAATGAGGCGCGCGCAGTACTCCTCGCGCTGACGCCAGAGAGTCGAGGACACCGGCACATAGCCGACCTCGCCCGGACGTGCTGGGACCTCACCGAGCTGCTCGGCAGGCTCCTCGATCGGATTACCCTTGCGCGCAAAGAAGTCCTTTGTTAGAGCGTCAAGGATGTCTACGCAGAACATCAAGTCACCCCTGCATATCGTTATGTCCATCGACACGATCTTGTATTTGTTGGGTTTGTGTATCTGCAGGGGCGGCTCCAGTACGTCCAAGAAGTCGGACAACTGGTCGTAGCGGATGTATTGCGTCCCGTCCGGATCGAACTGCTGCCAAATCTCGTAATACATATCGTAATCGTCGTCCGTCAGGCCCTCTTGCACGTCCTCAGTGGCCTGTGAGTAGTTTTCGAGGATAACCGCGATATACATGTTGATGACGATCAGGAAACTGATCACCAGGTACGAGAGGAGGTATGCGATGCCGATCGTCGACGAACCGCAGTTGCCAGGATAACCGATTTCGTTGTTCGGCTCTTGGCAATCCTCCTCGTTTATTATGCCGTCGAGAACACTGTCCCAACCAGCTGAAGTTGACATCTGAAATCCACCCAGACACATACTCTCGTTGGCCGCTCTACTTACGATACCTTACCAATTTACGTTTATTCAGCTACTCTGCGGATATTCGAGACTGGCGGTAAAAGTGTGTGTTCTCTGACCTGGAACAGTAGTATCATCGACTGTCCAAACGTCTTGAAGTTGTACACGTCGTCGAGGCCGCTCTTGTCCTTGACGTGCATGAAGAAAGACATGCCGAAGATGGCGAAGATGAACATGACCAAGAAGAGTAGTAGGCAAATGTTGAATAGAGCGGGCAAGGACATGGCCAAGGCGAAGAGAAGAGTACGGATACCCTTGGCACCTTTCACCAAACGAAGTACACGGCCGACTTTTGCCACTCTCACAACACGAAGCAAGGTCGGCGATACGAAGTATTTCTCGATGATGTCGCTGAGCACCAGACCTACAAGAGGAACGTCCGCATTGTCCATTAATCTCGTAATAATATGGCACATGCATGGACAAGTGGAGGATGGGTAAAACTAGTGCACTTCAAACTCTATGTACACAGTGCTTGCTAGAGGGATGGTGATAACTGCTAAATCGTGCAAGTTCCGTCTAGTGGATAGGATTCGTGCGTCTAGTTATGGTGTCCCTTAGTATTCTCGACTTTGCAGGATGATTCTTGTCACTATCTCTAGAAGTCTTGGGATTGTATTGTTTCCAAATACGCAGGCAATGCTGTATGTATTCGTAAGCGAGATTCGACGTTTTCTAGTTTCCTCTTACGGCAACAGGTGGAAGCAACTATCGAACTCAGTACTCTTAAAATAAAATCACTAATATGTCCCAATGACATAAAACTAACGTGTTTACGATTTCATGCTGCCGTAAGTTCTATAACCAAAAAAAGGTTATCTAGTAAAATTGCTAAAACGTTTAATCATGCCCCGCCATTCCTACTGACTAGAGGATGTTTCTACTGTTTCTCTTGTATTTCTAATGACTATCTAATCGTTTAGTACGTTTGCAGTAGGTCTATATAATAATTTGGAGAGTAGTTAGATATCTCGTGCATCAAGATCCAGTAGAGATTGTAGAGAAAGTCGATCAAAGCTCGAGCAAAGCTCGATCATTCGTTCGTTTGCGGTGCGTCTCTAGAAAAATTTCGATGATTATTGTTAAACGTTCTCTTTAGATGTGTACGATTACATTAGGAAACTAGTTCGCTATGAGGAACAAAAACTAGTCTTTCGTTTCATACAGACCCGGTCTTACCCGATACTTGGATCACATATCATCGTCTATTACTGTTCAATGCCACTAAGGCCTGTACATCATCGCGTACTAAATTACTCTTTCAAATTATAAGCCGTCTGCCTGACCAGAGCAAGAAAGAAAATCTCAGTCCAGGATTCTGACGGTTTCATTGAAAAACAAGTTGCCCATAGAGCGGACCTTACAGAGTCCAATTGACACTGAAGAGTACGTGAGGTTGCACTAGACCATTAGACGGCAAACGTATTCACTTGTGGGAGGGTGGAAGTCAAGGTAGGGAGGGGAAGGTCGAACCAACATCAATGTAAGGCTACATAACGTAATGATATCGATCAGTCGTTGCGACACGAGTGAAACGCTGAACCTGTTCGTCTTTCCGGTTGTAAGAAGAAGACTTACGTGCATAGGCAGAAAAAGAGAGTGAAAAAAGTTTGATTGCAGAGCATGCTGATTGTCATTCGTGGTTGTCTATATCTATCGTTCATGATGCGGAAGACAACAGGGTTGGTTTATGCGTTATTCGCAACATCGCGGTTTCGTTTCACTAGTGTCATACGACTGAAATAATCATTACGTTACATTACCTAATATTGACAATATAACAACAACAAAATCAAAGAAGTTCCATGGCTCCTTGAAATAGTGGTAGCGGAGGGCGAAGATCTTCATCAGACACTCGCTGGTGAATATCACAATGAATATCATATTGAGATAGTCCAGAACGGTACTGAACGTCTCGGTCTGTTGATAATGGTCCAATGTCATCGTCAGCATGTTAAACCCGATGAATAACATGATTATCATATCGAACTTTTTGTCCGTCACTATTTCGAACACTATCGCCTGCGGCCTCCACTGAAAAGCACAAAAGATCGACCGATTAATTCACTCTTATCTTAAACTGAACATTGCGAATGAGAAATCGAGCATGGCTGTATGATTAATGGTCAAAGTTATCTCTGCAATGGAATAAAGGTTTCAATAGTTGAGGCGTTAATATTATGTATGTTAGTAGATAGTAAGTAACGATTCGCTCTAAGACGGTCTCTTACTCTCGGGCGTGGAATGGCTTTTAGCGGTTTCTTGCTACCCATTTTCTTCATGGCGTTATAGTATTTCTTCTGATCTTCCGTCATGAACATCTCGAGTGACCCGCCGGCCTTTTTCTTTTGCTCGTTGAAGTTATCGATGATCACACCAATGAACAGATTGAGAGTAAAAAATGATCCGAAGATAATGAAGAATACGAAGTAGAGATACATGTAGATATTCGTCTCGCGAATCGGCTGCTTGTTCACCTGCAACACAATTTGTCCAATTTAATAATAATCTCGAGTACTCTTTTTACTCAAATTTTCTACAAAATTACGCTTTTCCTAAACAAAAACTAGAAAAATGTATCCATTGAGACACATTCTAATTAGCACATTTGGATTCTCTACTACTTGGCGACAAGATTCTACCGAGTCTCCCGATATTGTTACACCGGTGGCCTGGCCATAAAATAGGTGTCGGGTTAACCACTTGCCTCTCTCGAATCAATCGCGTCGTTCATGATCTGAATCCACCCTTTGAAGGTCGCCACTTGAAACAGGCACAGGTAGGCTTTCCCCACGTGATCGAAATTCATCGGCGAGTTCTCCCAGGTGTAGTTCTCAGCGATGCAGGCGTTCCGGTCCGGAATGATCTCGTAGCTAAGCGTCGTTTTGTTCCCATCGACACACTGAGGAATCGTCATCGATATCATCACATCGGCATGGTTCAGCATCATATTACGATTGGTGCTCGGAGTGTTTGGATCCTGTGTCCGCGTACCTTGTAATATTTGCCAGCAAAAAGTTGCACGCCCATAATAGCGAAAATCAGCCAGAAGATCAGACACACCAGCAGCACATTGAAGATAGATGGAATGGCTTGTACCAAGGCATTGACGACCACCTGTACGGGAATACATCCGATTAGCACTAGCAACATTATCTCTACAATGTACGAATCTTATCTAATTGCATCTAAGTATGCGCCTAATTGCTTCTACGCGATGCACTTGTGTGCTATATCGTTGTAAGTTTGTTAAATCAAAGCGAACTAAGATACTCAAACAATCAGAAGAGTAAAACACAATTCACTTTTAATTCAAACAGAATCGAAACAAGTAGAATCGCATTACAATAAGATGGCAAATGAAATTCAACAGTGAAATAAATACTAACAAAGGTTTAACGGCATTCAATATAATAAGGAAAAAAAGAAGAAAAGAACACAGAAAGAACGTTTAAAAAGTAATGCAAAGAATGAAAAAGTTTTGCGTGAGTTCATCTGTATCCTACATGTTCGATGTGACACTCTTGTTCATTGTCTGCGCTCTACGTGGCTACGCTAACGCCTTGTTTGAACATGTACTATGTACAGGGGGGTGTGAACGGTTTGCCGTGCTAATGAAGCGACCGTAAGCGTGCACAGTAAGAGTGGGCATGCACGTGTAAAGCGAGATAGAGTTAGAGAGAGAGAGAGAGAGAGAGAGAGAGAGAGAGAGAGAGAGAGAGAGAGAGAGAGAGAGAGAGAGAGAGAGTAGGCAAAAGCGTGTCAAAGTCCTAATGAAAAAGCGACTGGGCACGGCAGCACTCTCGTCTGGCAACCCCGTGTGTGCGAAGCTCTAGCTCAAGCGGTAGGCGAGGGATCATTAGGTCGAGGGTGTCCGGTTACGGCGGTTAGCATGCAAACTGAAGCAAGAGCGAAAAAAAGGCGACACTCTTTCCAGCGGCGAGCGAGCGAGCGAGCGAGCTACTTGAAAATATGAAGCTACCGTAGAATAAGAGTAGAAAATAGTGTTCAGGGCGTGGGCATGACAGTAACTCTACGCCCAATGTCTCAGCGACCTTGTGTTGCATGGTAATTGGAGCAATGGCTGGCTGAGAGTTTCTTTCGGCTGTGATCCCCTTAACGCAGGCTTGCGCGCGCTATGGTGCCTCTATGCCATGATGGTATGGTATCGTATGCCGAATAATTATGTTCGTGTCGAGCGTTTGAGCGTTTCGTTCTGTATAAATGTTAGAGAGAGCGCAGCGTCTAGGGATTGGTACTGAATTGAGATGAGTGTTTCCCCGGTGGGGGGAGGGGGGGTGGTTCGAGCTGACAGTTATAGTAAGTGAGTAGTCGCATGGAATAAGAGCGTGGTCTCTATGATCTCTAAGATGCGTGTACTCTAGGATGTGACTGCCGTGTTGTTCGTAGAAATGAATTAAAGACTACCGGCAGTATCTCGCATTCGCATTTACCAGCGGTGCATTCGCGACTGCTCTCTACGTACGACTACGTGCAAGAATAAGTGGAGTTCTTGGTTCCCGTGGAACCGGCATTCATCCAGTTTTCATGGGAGACCAGTAATTGGTAAACAGTGACAATTACAATCGCATAACTCTTCGGGAGACTAGTAGTTCATAAAGCATTGAAACCAAGAATTTCTTTGACGAGAAACCGTCTCAATAGACAACCCGGTTCATTCAACTGAGGACCAATTGGCATATCTATCGTTAATTACTAGACTGTACAACTGGAATTCCTTTTAATCGAAAGACCGGGCCAAACGGCCGGTCAGATTAAAAGTTCCACTTGACGGCAAAAAGTAAGTAAGTTTGTAAGTGAACGGTCCAGAGAGAAGGGCGATTGATTGAACTAAATCTAACCGGCGAGGAAGTAAACTAATCGAGCAACTAGCAAGGTCCGCTGAGACGGTGGGCTACATACCCGCATCCCCTGCATTCTAGACATCGCCCTGAGTGGCCTTAGGGCCCTTAGGGTCCTCATTGTTTTGAAGGCTTGGATCCCGCCCGCGCCAACCAGCGACGCTACGAAGTTAATGAGTGACACCTGCGAGCGAGAAACGAGAGCGAATCACAGCGACAGGTAGACAGGGTAGAGAACGTGTACGAGAACGGGGCTTTTCTGGCTTTTCAACTAGTTCTTTCGAGGTTTCGGTGAAGGGGAGGACCAGGAGCAAGAGAGACAGTTAGTCAGAGAGTCAACAATTGTGAAATCACTGAAATCATTATAGCGGTGGAAGGAAGGAAGGTTATAGAAAGAAGTAGAATGAGCGGCCGATGGCAGACATCTCGGTTGTTCTGGCGAGGGCCCCTCGCCAATATCGAAGCATCAAATTGCCGAAGTAGACACAACAGGTGGTCTGCCGATCTATTTCGAGCTAAAATTCTCCTTTAAATGCATATATATATGTGTGTATATATATAGATATATATATAGTATATGTAGATATGTACATTGTAGGTAGAGCAGAGAAAATCGAGAAGGAGGAGCGGCGGCGGTGGAAGGGAGAGGAGAGGGTGTGGGAGGCGTAAGTAGAGACCAGATACATGGCAACATGTAGCAATTGAGAGTAATTCGGGAGTTAATACAGAAGGCTGCGTATTTGCGTATACCCAGGCTTGCACACACATATGGTAATAGTCACACACCGGCTCCTATGTGTGGGTACAGTTATACGCATAGACGCACATAGACAATCGAAAGAAAACATTGATAGAGAGCAACATGGTTCGACAGATATCAAATATACGAGCGTACGATTATCGGCATCGTCCTGAAACAGATTAAACAAGGTTGATGGTACATGCAGTCGCAATATACACCACAATTTCTATCTGTTAAATCAGATTTTATGTATTTAACATTATACTTTCTTTCTACTTTTTTATACTTAAAAAACCGACATATATCGATATTGAAAATTTAGTTACGCGAATAGTGGTTGTATATTGCGATTACAGCCAGCCAAGAAGGGACCTGGCGAGCAATGTCCATTAATTACACGCGTAGGCGTACGTGGTTCATACGCGCACACTCACATCCAAGGGGAAGGTTGTACATTACACAGAAAGCATATATATATAATATGTATATAAAGAGAGATGTATATATATATGTATATATATATAGGTATACGATACTTTGCACAACGATCATATAGTATCAAAAGACTATCGGGAAAGGCGTACATAGGCGGTAGCTAGTACGACAAAGACTCCAGTATATGATAGTGCAGACATCGAGTAGAGACGCCAGTGTACCTCCGCACACGGCAAGCACATCATAATAAACGCTACAATGCCTGTAGCACACTCCTTTCGTCCCGGCTTTTCTAGTTCCCTCGGCTTTTTGTTTCTGCGCATTGCGAGCTTACGCTCGAATCCCCCTCTTCGGTTGTGAACCGTTTGGGAAGCCGGTCTTTCGCACTTTGCGCAATGGATCGGTGGCTCTCGAGTGGAAATTCATGATTGGTTAACAGGTGAAATATTGATAGCACTGAATTGTCGAGGTACTCGATTGCATCCCGATATGATTATTAATGCATCGAATAGTGCAGCTACTGCATATGAATATCTGCTGACAATTAAGATTTCATTCTAATGGGCATTGCAATGTAGTTCCAGCGGAGAACCAGTGAAAAGTGAGAATACTATTACTGAATAGTCTTGCGAGAAATAGCAAGTAGAATGCGTGCGTTCTAGTCAGACAGCACTTGCAGAGATAGAAAGAGGCACGTGCGCGGAGACCACCGATCCATCGAGCAGCAAAGTACCAATTTGTCAAGGGTATAGTTCACTGCCCCAGTGAGGCTGACTTGATTTGTGTTCAAGTCGTCGTTGACCGATGACTTACTCTCATGCCCTCCCATCGCGAGACTGCTCGTAAAGGCCGCAAGGCCCTCAGTGTTCGCATCGAGCGGAAGGCCGGGATGTCGGCAGCACCGACCCAGTTTGCGCCCAAGTTGATCAGTGATAGCTAGTATCATCAACACACGTCGTCAGATGGAACATGATAGTCTCGGATTAGTCTTACTATGTTATTATATACGTAGGCTCTGATCGATTAAGTGCAATCCCTCACTGGAAGCTGCCACGCTGCCACCACAGGCTCTCCCTCTCTCTCTCGGTACACTTTGACTTTCGAATGATTCGGGATAGAGGAAGACAACAGCAGAGAGAGAGAGAGCGAGAATGATAGAGGGGGTAGGGAGTGGACAGAGTAGAAGTACAAGTCGAACTATTCTAAACCAGCAAATTCTAAATAAGATACATTAGTACAATCTCAGACGTCGGAGCCCCTCGGTACGTCATGAATCGCCGGCAACTCTATGGTACATCATTTCAAAGAAAGTCTGTTCTAATACAAAATGGCACTACTTCAACTAAACTACATTTATTCCTTTGATTCTGGTCGCGCGTATAATCCCATTGAAAGTCTGCCTCTACTTGGATAAGAAAGAATTACACGCGCTGGAGGAACTTGGCATTAGTCAAGGTACAGATCAGATAGGAATGGTAGACCGCAAGCAGACTTGGCTTACCATGACAATGATGAAATCGAGCCAGCACCACGCGTTCGTGAAGTACATCCTGAAGCCGAGCGCCAACCACTTGATCAACATCTCGAGGAAGAAGATGACAGTAAATATACGGTCCATGTAGTACAATATATCCTGGAGGATCGGTCGTTGTTGAAGGTGCACGTCTTCCAGAGCCTGGATCGACAAAATTAGCACGTCCTTAGTGCTCCGCTTCATCCACTCGGCGGGCAGTCGTTTGCCGGCGGCACATTCGGTGGAAGAAGTGTTACGTACCAGTGCCAAGCTACTCAAAAGGATCATCGTAATAACGGCAGTCTCGAAGTACTTGTTCTCAATTAGTCTGAAGGTCTTCAGTCTCAGGTTCGCCCAGCCTTGCCAGAATGGGGCGTCCGGGTCACCCGCCAAGAATGGAAACCTCTTGTAACAGTTATCGGGGCAGCAGTCCTCGGGCTCGGACGGCTCCATCACCATCTGATCGCCGTGTATTATTGTTTCCTTCTTCATTTCGTCGCCCTCGTCGTCCTCCCCGTCAAGGACTACGATAACAAGTTTCACGAGGTGAACGGATTAGAGAAACCTTGGGGTGACCGCCGGTGGAATATTGGGGTATCAATGATTCTTACTGGGCATTTCACCCTCCTCTTGCTCCAGATCTTCCTTACTGGCGTCTTTCTTCTCCTCGCCGTCGAGCGAGTCCATGCTACCCTTGTGACTGTCGTCTTTGAACACACGATTCTTATGGCTGCCATAAGACTTATTGCTGTTGGGATCGCAAATAAACCAAATGTTTTCTAGTGTTTCTCTGTGACGCTCGGGTGGGCGAATAATAGCTAGTTTTATCTGCCGATCAACTACAGTAACTGATTGTACAGATCCAATATGCCCTCACCTGAGGGTGTCATCTTCGTTATTAATGTAATCGCTGTCCAACCTGTAGTCCCGGTGGTTTATCGAGTTCGCTATAACTTTGCTGTTGTTCATACAGAGCTTGCCCTTCTTCAGTTTGTTTTGTAGGTCTCCTTCGGGAAAAATAGAACTCGTCTAATTATTGGCGACATGCCAAGCCTACGATTTGCATGTTTCTCGAAAGGTAGATGGGGTGAAGGAGTGACTGTTGCTCTCTCGAGGAAATATAATAATCAGACCGTAAACCAAAATTTTATTAAGCAGACTATGTGTAATCTGCTGATAGAATAAGAGAGAGAGTACTGCACCCAGATCTCCTCCGACGCGCTTACCATGAATCGTGAATTCCATTCCATCTCCGATCGCAACTTCCAGTTGATTTAACTCCTTGGCGCTCTTCTTGTCTCTAAATGCGTCGAGCTGGCCATCTGCAAGATCTAGGTCCCCGTCACGGTCAATGCCATCTGCACAGTCACAGAGAATCTCTAACCCGCCCTTTTCAGACGACCGTTGCTTTTTTGTTGTTGTGATGTGTTCTGTTCTTGCAATAGAATCAGTTACAAAGTGTCCGAGAGAACACCGTGCGTGGAGCAATCAAATACTGTCCTGTGATGCGTCCGTTTGTGGATTTGTCCGGCTGTACTGTCACGCGTTGGTACTAACACGCGGCAGAACATGTCTCGAGGAACTAAATGAATATGCGAACGAATCTCTCCTCGAATTCTAGCCTCCGACTGTGATCTCTGGAGACGCTATTTCTCGCATGCACTCAACACTAGCAATTTTACTTTTGCGACTCTCTGAACGGATATCTAGCGTGGTTGATCATCGAATTCAGTCAATATGAGTGATACTTCTATACGTTGTACGTGATCAGGGACTTAGAAGTGACGGTGGCATATTGCCCTCGTAGCGATTTAAGCTATTTTCGAGTGACTCTGCTTAAATACCAACATGAAAGATTCTTTTATTATAAATTATTGTTTACGTAAGAAGTCTCGAGTTTGATTTCAGTAGGGAATTCAGCAATCTCAGCAATTTAATTTGAACATGAATTAATACTTCTTGGCTGCTTAGTGCCCAGTCTATTCAAGTAGTTGCCGAGAGGGTTACTAGTAAATTTTGGAATTTGTCACGTACAACGTGCTTCTTAAGTATCTATCCTACATATAATACTGTATGAACGCGATCAGTGTCCGTCGCGGAACCAAGGTATCGGTCAGTTCGAAGGTGTACGCAGTATACACGGAAGTACGCGCTTCTCCCCCAGAAAAGAAATCATATGCAAAGCAACGTATTACTGCCAGGCTAATCAGCGAAGCAAAACTTAATCCGCGTGGCAATGGGTTAATCATGACGCGAAGAAAAATCACGCCAGCCGGCAATCTTGGCCAGAGCACGTGCCCCCCACCCCCGGAACCTTCGAACGTAAGAGTCGAGAAACGGAGGTAAGAAAGATTAGCGAACCGATCATAACGAAGAGACTGTGTAAGAGAGATCGTACACGTGCCAGTCAACGCGCGGCTCATTTCTAAACTGTGCCCAGCAAAGCTGCAAAGAAGAAAAGCATTATATCGAGTATCCCGAGGAAGAACGGAGGGGCGCTCGCCGAGAAACCGAGAGAGAGACGAAGGACGGTGAGAATTGCTCGAGCCGTTCAACGCGATCCAGTCAGCACATCGTGTATCATTTGACTAGAGAGAAAGAGAGAGAAGTACACAGAGAGGAAGTAGATAGACAGACAGGTAGAGAGTGGAGGTCTAATTGTTAAGTAGAGAAAATTCCGACAGATACTGGAAAGAACAGTTTCTCCAAGTAAGGCTTGACTTTCGTCGACTGGCACCGAGGAGTATAAGAGAGTAAAAATATAGTATAAATGTAAAAAGTGTGAAAGCGGAACGGAAAAACAGTGCCCACGAATAACTACAAACAGCGCACACAGCAAGCGATCTGATTGGATATAAACCTTCTTTCCAACTGTTGGACGGTCCCTCACCTGGCGCCTGATCGGATATCTGGTTGGTGAATTTGGCTCGCATCAATTTAGCAAGCAAAGAGACTTTGCGCTTGATCCATTCAATGAAACGTGTTATTCGATCGATCGCCTCCGTGATCTTGTTCGTGTCGTTGTCCGCAGTCGGCGCCGAGAGGTTCGACGAGCCGAAGTTGCTCAGCAACAGAGCCAAGAAAAGGTTCAATACCTATTTCATATAACGAACACAACGACAACTTTTTAATTGCCAGACTCGCCGCAGCCCCCAATCCGTAGATCATCATAATCATCAATCGCATTGCCCGGAAGAAAGCAGGTAAAGACAAACGAGCGAGCGAGCGCGCGCGCGCGCGCCCTTTCGCAGTTTCGCGCCGCTCGTTCTCGCCTCCTCTCTCCCTGCCTCTCAGCCCTTTGCGGGAGAAGAGACAAATTGCCGATCGGAGAGTAGAAGAGAGGTAATTTCTCCGCGAGAGCGAGGGATATCGGTTCCGAGCGGCGAACGAGCATGCCGATCGACTATCGCGAGCGCCATACTAGCATCGCGCAATGGCACTTTTATTCGAGTTTGCTTTTTATCTTTTCCCCTAGTTCTTTTGTTAATGCAATGATTGGTGGTGGTTCTAGTATATACTTACGACCAGGTTACCGATGACGACAGTGGCCAAGAAAAATGGTATACACGACACATCACCCACAAGCATACAGTCCCACATGGACTCGATCCACTCTCCGCAAAGTACTCGAAAAACGATCATAAATGAGTGCATGAAATCGGTAAAATTCCATCGGGGCAGGTCGCCGTCGGGAAAGCGATCCACGTTGTCCGTGTAATTCTTGCCGAACAGCTGCATACCCATCACGGCGAAGATGAAGATAATGATGCAGAGTACGAACGTTAGATTACCCAGGGCCCCGACCGTTCTACCCATGATGGAGATCAGCAGATTCAGCGTAGGCCAGGACTTTGCCAGCTTGAACACTCTTAGCTGTCGACAGAATTAATAGAGGATTAGTTGGCGCTCGTATTTCTAATTGCGAGAAAGCCTCTGACAGCAGCAAGTAACAAGATTTATGTGTAACACAGCTGTAAGGATTAGTCCAATTGGGCGCTCGAAATAAGTAGAAAGATTGCAGTGAGTGAGAGACGAGCGTTCCTTTGCGAACGCGATTGGTTTAATTCAATCAAAGTGCAAATGCTTACCAATCTGAAGGACCGCAACACAGAGAGACCTTGCACACCCTCCAGACCCAACTCCAAGAGGGAAAGGGCGACGATGAGGAAGTCGAAAATATTCCAGCCCTCCCGAAAGTAATACTTGGGGCTCATCGCTATCAGCTTTAATCCTGCCTCGATACCGAATGTAGCCGTGAAGAACTGCGGACACAGGTGAGCATTCATTAGTGTGTTAAACCAACCAATGAATAAGTTATACCGATGCCGAGTCTCTAAAAAGGGTCGTGACACAATTAATGAACCGGGTGTAAAGGAAATCGATGCTGCGAGCACATTCCAGGGGCCCCGTATGCCTCGCCGAAATCTCTTAATCAAAACCCTGCAATTCCCACGACATTCTGAAAGCATGCGAAAAACCAATATCGGCTCGAGAGTCGAAAATCACCTGGAGTGTACAGTTTTAGCGTTATCGAGAATTCCCCAGGCCTCGACGAGTTCTCTAATCAAGTTGAAGAGAATTATAATGCTAATTAGAATAATAATACTGCGAGAGGGTCTACTCACATAGTTGCCGGACTTGAGTACCCTTTCCATATCCTTGTCCATGTCGTGATGATCGAGTGCCATGAAGAGCGTGTTGACGACGATGCAGAGGGTGATAAAGAGCTCTACGAAAGGATCGAACACCAAGAGAGAGACGTATTTTGTCAACGTCACCCAGGGCTCGCAGCAGTCCCATACGCAGAAGATATCAATGCAGCGTTCGGCGAGGGCTAACAGTTTGTCCTTGAATGTCGGCCCGTCCTCGTCGTCGGCTGTCGGAAAGTAATAGGTCGAAACTGTAACGCGCGTTAGTAATTTTGTCTGGCACCACTCTTTTTGGGGAAAGAGGTTTTTGTTTTGTTTTTGTTGCTTTTGTTTCATCCAAGTCAAGCTTCTGCCTTCCAGATCACAGATTAGTTACGCACGCGGCAAACCAAGCGGGGCTAGGCAGTCAATCCCTCGAGCGAACAGGTCGGGCAAGCAAGCACGTGATCCAGGATCGGCTAGGGGGAAAGGGAGTTGGCATGTGCAGGTGAGTGTGTTCATAGCTCGAACACGCTTTGGCATGCGAACTCATATAATGACCAAGCCAACGGGTGAAAATTCCAACAGCCAATTGAGCAATGCGCATATAATGAACGGACCATTTTATATCAAGTCATACGGACGTAACTGGCAAGACTCTGGACACTAGCCCCAATGCTCCGCTATACCATTACAAGCATCAATCAAATCATGCGCATTTGTGCCCGAACGACGCAACGGTGAATCAAGTATAAAGAAAGCTTCCGAAAACAAATGGAAAAAAAATCAAAGTTACACTATATCAACCCTATCAATTTATACCCCTGGCATCTTATCACGTGATTAATCTAAACGCGAAGCTGCAAAGTGCGATTGCGTTCGGTGCGAGCGTGTTCCTCGTGCTCTCTAGTCGCAATGCACAAATTCTTTGAATGCTAGAGATGCTACTCTTTCGACTGACAATGGAAGCCACTGACTACTCCTTAGTGAATGGTTGCTGTAAGCGTAACAGATATATGACACGTCTGGGTGTTCTGTAATCGGTGAAGCTAGTTTGTCAGTGGAGTGTCTGCTGTCTGAGCTAGAACTCGGTGCGACTCAGCTAGAACGTGTGTTTACAATACGGCTGTGCACTTTAACGCGGCTTTGCAAGCGAGTGCCGAATCAGTAATCGCAGAGAAGGGGAGTGAGGCTGGCAAAGTGTGATCGGTGGAGTCTCGCTCTAGGCTCAATCGCCAAGAAGCTCAGCGAAGGGAAGCAGCTGCAGCGGCGGCGTTAGAGACGTGTGTGTGCTGCGGCTGCGCGCAAAAGCTACCAAGAGTCGTGCAGCGCTGCAGCGCGAGGGTGTGTTTAATCTGTGTCATCGGAAATCTCTGAGGGAACAAACTCTGTTTCCCCAAAAAAACCACTGCACTGCAAACTCGTGTCTCATCCATCATCCACCCGGCACTCTCGTGGCCTGTGCACACCGGAAGCTCGTTAGAGGCGATCTTATGACGGGCGGGTGTCGTTGTGATCGGATTCTTCTATTGGTTGTTAGTGGTACTGTCACGTATTCCCCCGAGCTCCCCATTGGGATAGTTGAAATTAAAGTATCAAGGTTTCTCGAACGCACCATGACAGACGGGACAACACCATGCACTCCAGGAAAACTACACGTGGCGCAAATGGTTCAACGAGAAACGAGGGTCGCGCAAATGGTCCCGAACCAAATGCAAATGCTCTTTTGTTTCTTTGAATGCATAAATACAGAAATATATGTCGGAACCATTTGTGTTTCACCATACGACAAAAGGAACAATGAGGTATCCGATCGTATGTATTCGAGTAACACGTGGGACTCGGGAACTTCGGACGAAGAGAGAGAGAGATAAAAAAATCGAAAATAAAGGTAAGAGCAAAAGATTCACCTCTACTATTTACAAGGCGCTCAGACAAAAATGTTCAACTCCGAAACGTCGACGAAGAGTATACAGAGAGAAAAGAGAGATAGAGATAGAGATAGAGAAGACGTATGTCTCAAAAACAGTACATCAAACGACGGGATGCTCATCACACAGTGGACAAGGTACAATGTTTGGCGACAGATATGAGACAACTCATAAAAATGCGAATGCTACGGGCTATGGGGAACATTACCTCCTTGCTCGGGTGTTCTACTCTGACGTCCGGCAGCTTGCTCGATGATGTCATTCAGTACCATTACGTCTGTGAATGGAAGCAAACGTTATCTTCTGCATATCCACTGGAAGTTTCAATTTTATACAATAAGTAAATAATAAATACCTTCCATGTCGACCACTGCGTGTTGTTGAGGCACTATAAACGGATTGTCTTGTTGCTTGGCCTTGCCCATTGGATCATCCAGATCTCCTTCCTGGAAAATAGATAATCCATGTTCAAGATTCCAAAAACTAGAAAGACACGAATGAAGGAAGTTAACAGGAATGGTTGTACGCACATAATGATACTTCTGATTGGAATCGGTAAAGTGGCCATTAACTGAGGGCGGTCTGGCGGATCTACTCCTGAGTCGACTCTCCTTCGTCATGGGTTTTCCAGCACTCGCGAGTCCGCCAATGAGATCGCCATGGGAGGTGTAGGAAAGCCGGGAAGCGTGCGAGGTGTACGAAGAATATCTGGAGCCAAGATTGGCATAGTAGACCGGGACGACGATGGTGCCGTTCTCCTCGGACATGGGGGTGACCGCGTTGGAGTCGTCGGCGTACGGCAGATGTTCCTGGGCGTCGAGATAGGTGGAGAGGACGAGCGGCTTTCTATCACCCACTGGGGGTCCGACGAAGCGGCCCCGGCCGTTTCTTATCGTGAACTGATGACTGCCACGACTGCTTCGACGGAGATTGAACGGCGAACCGGGTAGACTGACGCTCGCCTGGAATGACACCAAATCGTTTTCGACTCACCGCTTTCACTCTCCACATTAGCGCATTGAGTCAGCTGATTTCAAGAGGTTCTACATTCTTCGCATCGCCAAAGAATATAGCTTTTAATGAACATGAACGGGCTCTTAGTTTCGCGCCCGAATAACTTTACGGGGCCGACTGCGAGTTTCGAGGCACCCGAGTGTTATTCGTAAACTAGAAATTTTGCAATGATATTCTCTTTATGATAGCATACTGATTGGAAGACAGATCGAAGAACTCTAATGTGCTGGAATGGCAACATCTCTTGAGGGCTTTTACTCACGGCGCTGACTTTCCGCACTTTGGTTGTGCTGTGGTTATTGTTGATCTGCTTCACCCTGTGCTCGCTGATGGGCTCGGACGACCGTATGCTCATCCGCTCCTTGTTGTTGTCGTCGTTACCCGTCTCCTGGCCGACGAAGAGCTCGTAACTGTGGCAGGAGAAGTCGGAGGGCGACTTGACGATATGGTCGCCGTTCGCTGCCGCGGCTGCGGCCGCCTCCCTTGCGGCTGCCTGCGCCGCAATCTTGTTCTCCTTTGCTTGAGCTGCTGCGTTTGCTTCCTGTTGAGGTGCCAGAGAACAAAGTCGTACGATTTAGTCTCGCAAACTTACACAGGACAACGCAGCCGATGCAAGTGAATAGTATTTTGTTTAACACATATACGTATACTTGATTGATTGTAGAGTCATTTTGCGGAGATTGCAAAGGAATAGTGATTGTTGTTAGGGGTACGTACCCTTATGGCTTCTTCTTCGGCAGCTTCCTCCTCCTCAGCTTTCTTTTGCAACTCGTCGTACGACATGGCGACAATGGCGAGGATCAAGTTGACGAGGTAGAACGAGCCGAGAAAAATAATGACGATGAAGAAGAGCATGTGCCAGGGCCCGGCGGATCTCAGCACCAGTTGATACAGATTCTCCCAGTAATCCTGAGTCATGAGACGAAAGGCGGAAAGTAAGGCCCAACCGAAGGTGTCGAAACTCGTGTAGCCGTAGTTCGGGTTGTCGCCGTATCCTTGTAAACACGTGTAGCCAGGAAGGCACTGCCTGCGCTCGCCAAATTCATTTTATTAGACAGATCTATCGATCAACACCACATGCAAGGGAATACAAGTATCAAAGTTACCCCGCTCCAGAAGAATTCCCGCACAAGGGCATATTTCCAGCTTCGTCCACATACCAATTGGCTGCGGGCAGAAATTCACACGTCATTAAACAATAGATTCCGAGGTCTTCGAGGAAACATCTGCTACTATGCTTGGATTCTTGAATTTAGCACTGAACAAATTCTGAGTATTTCTGAATAGTCAGGAGTGAATGTCCCGAGTGTATTTGGTTGAATTCTGTTTTCCATAAGCATACGTCCCGCTATATGTTGATTGGCAAAAGGCTGTTGAGGGTAGGAAGAAGAGTGATGAAATACGTACTGTCGTTACTAACAAATCGCTCCCAGTTCTCGGCGGTGCGATTGCCCCAGGAGCCGTCCTCAGGAAAGTTCTTTATACACTTCTGCGTGAGCACCCCCATGTAAATCTGGAGGCCCATCAGCGCAAAGACGGAGAGGGAGAACATCGTCAGGATTATCACATCGCGCAGGTTCTTTACGGATTCTATCACAGCGCCGACAATGGTTTTCAGACCTAAACAGCGGGAAGAAAAGGACAGTGCGCTCAGTGAGGGATGCCAGACTGGCGACTTCGGGCATCGCCGCGACGCCGACACAGATTAATTCTCCTTCCGCTTCGCGCGCGCGAAAAGAGAGAGAGAGCGAGAGTGTGTGTATGTTTAGCACGTTGATGATGGATCGATTGATCGAGACACATGGCTGGATGAGGCTCGAAACGCAAATCGAACGTCGGTCTGATGAGCAAGAACAGAGATCATTGGTGGGAAGAGTCGGACAAGCACATTGAGATGACGGAAGACGAATCGTGTGAATGACCGGACGAGTTCGACACTGGTGGCTTCAATGGCTCGCAAAAATGCTCGGAGTGCAGCGACTATTTTCCAATTCTATATTTCGCAGTTCAACTAACTATGCCATTGATAGAGACGAGTCTCGCGCTGCAGTGCAGTCTCCACCCTTAATTCCCACAACTTTTATCCAGGCTTTATTGGTCCTAGTTAGTTTACTTAGTATCCAATTAGTCCTCAGAGTTCCCTCCATTTTCTAGTATCACGGAAAAGTAAATCCAGCTTCCCCATATCCTCGCCCTCTCAGACAGTTAATCAAACACTTGAACTGATCCCCGTCGCCCGGGAAACTGCACTCCAGCGGGCTGAAAAGTTTCTCATTCATCGCCCTCGCCCGGCTCTCAAATACGAATTATACTCATCGAGACGCCGCCAGTGGCCGAGCATTCCCGCGAGTCCTGATCGATGAATGGCCCGATTGATGAGCGAGTGTCGAGTATGCTACGACAATAGTGGCGCAACAAAAACAAGGTTGATGCATCGAAAAGAAAGGCGTATATGGCGTATAGTTCAACTAGCTCAAGTGGAGACAGGCATTATATTAATTATCCGCGGACAGCGAAGAGTGGGTGGCTGGGTGGCCGAAGGGAACGGGGGTGGTCCTGGGTCTGTGAGGGGGATGGGGTGATATATGCGAAAATGTGTACAGCGATCTCGCGACAAGTGTCTAGAGAACCTCTATATGCATCTACGGTCCAAATTCTATCCACTAAGCATACCTGGTACAATAGCGACAGTCTTCAAGGCTCGGAGGACTCGAAATGTCCTGAGAGCGGCAAGGTTGCCTAGATCTATGCCCATCGTCACATAACTGCAATACACCCGAACATCACACACATTACAGTGATACAAACCAAAAACCAAAGAACGTTAGATAGGATTTCTCAGAACAGAGAAAGAGAGAGAGAGAGTGAGAGAGAGAGAGAGAAGAGAGAAAAGAGAGAAGAAGTAGGTGGAGGTAATAGGGGTGGTTGGATGGTTGGGGCGGACTGAACGGAGTGAACTGGAGCGGTGGTAATTAATTACTCAAAAGATTACGGGCTACTTCGTTCCTATAGCCTACCAAAAGTCTGCTTTAACTGCGTGACTTGGAAGGTCGAAAAACTAGTACTGCATGCACGATGTAAGGTATTATGAGGGTGTCCCCCGTGCAACCGGGCTGCTGGCTCGATCCATCCAATTTCCATTAGACCTTTCGATTTTTAAATTTCTCGTTTGTTGTTGCGCTTGGCACGAGGCCTTGAGACGCAAAGAGCTGCTCGGCTATCGAGTTTCCCACTTTGCGGTGAACGAGAGTCACGGTTGGACGGGGGGAACACCATACTAGACGATTGTATTGCGATGCTCAATTAGTCGAGTACTCGTTACGACCGAGTGAATCGTGTACACACGTAATCGACTATCTATCAACAGTTACGCAAGGTATGTAATATATATATGTATATATAATATATAATGTAATATAGTAATATATGTACTAAGCTACCAACAATTAGATATCAAGTGGTCTGGTCGAGTCGACATATATAATATGTTATACATAGTATACTAAGAGCTAATCAACGTATTACGATGACAATAAGATACTCTCGATTCGACGTTAGCTAGGAGATAATAAATAGGTCTATGCCCTACCTAGGTGATCTAACAGTTCGTATAGATATATATATGTATATATGCAGATCGTAAATATGTATAAGATATACCTAGGCGAGACTTAGTTACGTATGTGTTTGCATAGGTGTCGTGTGTCCGTGTACCGGATGTGCTCTGTTAGAGACGTTTCGTCGCGACGAACACGGTCGTGAAGGTATAGTAACAGAGAATGTCCGAATTTGTTATGCTACTACGAGAGCTTCACTTAGCAAACATTCGTCAACGCGAAACAGTTTACCGATGCTCGTAATCTGGATCGTTTAATTTGACAGATCGATTAATTAGTGCTTTCGGTCTGCTAAGCGTTTCCCGACCGCATGACAGACTCGTCGAAAGCTCTTCGATCGCATAGAAAGCTCGCCAGCGAGAAACTTTTTTTCTAGACTTTTTTCCCCGGAACCAAATCGAATCCCATTGAAATCCAGTGGATTGTAATTTGTGGGTTTCAGCTTGCAATTTCTTTCGACGTTTACAATTAATAGAATTCTCGGAGTTTTCATACTGCGGCGACACTACTTTTTCCCGGACGAACTAGAAAGATTGGAATAATTAACGCGGCGCGTCATTAAGGTCTGATGTAGGCGAGTGTTGGAGGTGTAAAGTGTGCCGAGATGGTATGTGGTTTACTTCGGCTACCTCAGGTCTATTCAGTTCGTCGGGGGTTACATACGACCGGCTCGCATACGCTTACTGTCTCGCGCGGGTTTCCTTTCTCACTTTTCTTTTTATATAGAATAAGTTTGTAACTACTCACGCTAAAGCTATAACTACGAAGTCGAGCCAATTCCATGCATCTCTAAGATAGGTAAAAGGCTGCAGAATGAAACCCCTCGCCATCACCTTAACGGCGGACTCAAATGTGTAGATGCCCGTAAATATCACTCTGAAAACAACAAACACACCAACTCAGCTTTATAAATTGCCCCTCCCTCGCTCGGGCATTCGTGCTTATAGAACTTTACTCGGCTTAGGTGGGCTAGATCGCAGGGTATATCGTGCATGGGAGCGCACGTACTTGCCGCGCGAAAAATGGGATAATCCCAATTTCGCCGCTTCCCTTAATTACTCCTGGGTCATACCTCGCGCTCTATCGGCGCACAGTCCCCTCTTGGAGGTACAAGGAACAATTGGTAGAGAAGGAGGTGCCGCCCTCCGCGAAGCGGGGCCTCTCATTGTTACCCGTTAATTTCCGGACGGCGTAGCTCTCGACGGGGGAGTGTGAACTTTGAGGGAGGGATCAATAGATCGGAAAGAGCAAACTGGGCGAAGGAGTAACGCGGCCCCGAATTCGATATATAATTCTCCCCGTGTAAACGGAGGGCAGGTTGGATTGCGTAGACGTGCTCGTTGTGTCAGTGAAAGCCAGCCGAGAATAGGCAGAGTGCATAGACTCGTGATGAAGCAGTATTGTTCCGACGACAACTGTTCGTCTAGCTAGCCGGGCCGAGCCGAGGCCGGCCACATCTCTACGCTCTACGTCTCTAGATAGACTATGGCAAAACTTACCAAAACGGAATACAATTTATCACAGTCTCTACTCATATAATAGAGCTCTATAACACGTAGAACATTGCTTGAAAGATCTATGTATATAGTATACATGTAGATATATTATTATGTGTGCACAGATACGACACACACACACAACACGTGTACTCGCCGTAAGCTTTCGATGGGTTGCATTGTAATCGAGAGTTTGAGAAACCGCGGGGGACAAACTCATCTTCGGCTTAGGCTCGTAACGCTAAGATCTACGTTGGCTCACAGTCACTGCACAGCAAGAAGCGTAAGTATCGACCGTGGCAAGAAACAGAGGGAATTATTCTTCGTCGAGTGCGAAAGACACTCGTTCCACTTTGACGTCTAATTAACCCGCGTGGCAAGTGTCGCGCTTGAAACTCGTCCACTTTCTCGGAAAGGAAGTAAATCGAAATGGATTCACGGCGCCGGCTTGGAAAATCTTCGCCAACGAAGTAGAAGTCGCGCGCGCGGGAAGAGAAGCATGTCGATAGTCGATTATCGATTAGCGCTGGCCGCGTCGCAAGTTCAAATAGAAAGTTTCCGCGAGCTTCTCTCGGCGAAGAGAGCACACTCGTCAGGATTCGCGTAAACAATGATGAAACGAGGGACGGAGAGAGAGAGAGAGAGAAAGAGTCGCGCGAGAGTGTACTCGTAAGAACAAGTGGAATAGGACGAGTAAAGGCAGCCCCGATCTCGAGCTCTCGCCATTTCATCGGCTGGAAGCTGGTACATAGTACGTATACATGGTACATCGACATATCGTCTCAGGAGAATGCTCAAGTGTACTCACTCCGTGGACTCGACGGTGGGCGTGGTGGGCATGATCATGAGTATGCAGTTAACCAATATCGTTGTGATGATGAACAGGGAGAAGAGTGGGTGAACCAATATGTAAATGGCCACACGTCGTATCGGATTGAACGGGTCGAGGATCCACATCGCGTCGGTCGCTGAGAACCTGAATATGTCCTTTCCCTTGCTAATGACGACGAAGGTCTGCAACAAACGCACATGGATTAATCTTTTTATTTACACTTTCCCTCCTCAATATTTAAATCGTGAAAAAAACCCATTGTCACAGCAGCAGGCAACAGGCTGCGACTCCCAGTCCGGTTTCTTTGCCGGCGGAAGCTCATTTTATGCACAAAAGTGGGCGTACCCTTTGATTATGGTAGAAGCTATCAATATCCTCGAGAGGTGTGGAGGATAACTCAGGTGGAAATTGGCTGTGTAGTCGGACCGGAATCGGTGCTCCTTGCTCGAGCATCGGATCCGGCTGAGGACCTTCCTCCTCGTCGTCGTCGTCATACCGAACCTGTGAATCAGTCTCTCCTCAGCATTCCCGAAATCATCCACTCGTCGTACACTGCAAGTACACCCCCGTTACCGTCGTACGTGCTGCAAGTATTTACAGGACGCGTCTCGTGCTGCGATCCCCCATTGGTTCAAATGATTCTGACGTGCCAAACCAAACGCGAATCAATCAATTTTCGAATAAGTCTACGTCTTTCACTGGGCTCAGACGCGCCAGAATCATCCGTCAGGTGCAAACGCACTCGAGTCCATATTGCTCAGAGTGAGAGAGATATTCGGAGAACAGCTTGAGATGCGCTGAACCGAACAAACCTTTCCACCGGTCATTCATAATCATAACCCGCTTCTAGAATGGAATCCCTACGCGTTCTATCGTCCCGTCAGGATACAGGGTGCATCGCCGCAAGACAAGGCGGCTCGCGAGTCTCCAGCCAGGCGGATCGGACATCCTTCGAGGTGGGGCAGATTGGAAAGGCGAGCCGACGGAGCCGCTTGAATTACGCGCGAGCGAGTATCGCATGTCCGTTAAACTGCTATCGATCCCCTTTAATCCCGCTCCATACGTCGGCGCACGCCGCCAGAAACTATATTACCATTGCGCTCGGTGTAATTGCCTTTATAAAACCGCATTGCCGTAAGTGGCGGTAAACAACGGGCGCTCGAATCCAGCCGAAATCTCCCCCAAGTGGAACGTAGTCGGCGAAGATCAGCCTCAAGTAGAATTAGCCCGCCGACTAGGCAAGTAGTATTAGCCGTGCACGAGGCTCCGCGCTCGAAAGGAATTACGTAGCTAGAATAATTACCCGCAGCGTTCAATCTCTATTCTCCTACGAATCTTGATACTCACTCAAGAAAACTGATTTGCGATTCTTGACGCGCGGTTCGATTTTTTAAGCGAGTGTCATTAATATCGAGCGACATCGGCGCGAAGGCGTTCAATAATTCCGAGCTGAGAAAAATGATGGCTCGAGCACCGAGAGCTCATTAAAAAGTACGAGAGGGTGGGCAGGAGCGGCGAAGCTACGGAACAGTAATAGTTCCCGGGAGCACGTAGGGCAGGGCGCACTTCCACCCCCGGCATTACGAAGTTGCTCCACATTTCGCCTCTGCCCGAATGCGAGATGTGAGCTAGTGCTGAGGCATCGGGAGCATCCATTCCGCGGGCTAGTCTGAAAAGCAACTATGGACGGACTAGTCGTATAAGAGTCGCCGCGCTGGTATACGTACGTGTGTCAGTGTCTCGGTCTGTATAGGTATACGAAATTGGTGCTAAAAGCGGGTCGTGAAGATACGAACCTGGAGAACCTCCACGCGAGCAGCTCGCGTTCTCCCGTCTATGTAACGTATGTATCCCCGAAGAATCTCTGCCCCGAGACATTCATTGGTGCAGCCGAAGGGCAGAGGCAGACAATTCCCCGCCCTCCCCTGCCATTCGGCCCTCCATTCACCCGATATTTTCCGGCTGGCATACGATTACGAGCCGGAGTCCAGAGTCTAATGTCCCGTGAAGCGATGAAGAACGACAATGAGCGCGCGCGTGCTCCCGTCCGCGCTATCGGAGAAACACTGTTTTCGGCAGACAATGATTCACGGCCACGAGCCAATCGGACGCCCGCGCAAATATGCTCGGACGTATCAGCAATTCTTCCCGATCTCGATCTCGTTTGGTCGTGGCATTTTCTTTACGTGCACCAAACGAGGACGTATAGAAAATGTCGGCGTCGGACTCTGGCGGAGGGTGGGACTAAAGGGTTTCACTAATCGGTGGCCCCGAGTTCGTCTAACTAACAGCTAAATGGAGAAGCGGGTTAGGAAGTATGCTGAAACAACCATAGTTCGTTCCAACTAGTCACCTTGTACACCTAGATATCATAAGGAACTACCCGCTAAGAATCATACTCCTAGGGCAAGATACGCATCGACTACTTGGAGAGCTAGTTCGCATGAGCAGTGTCGGCCGAAATGAATATTCACGATCACTTCTCTGCGCTTTCATCCTTCCCAGCGCCCCAATGCACCACCACCAGCCGCGCGCGCAAACAGAGTTGCCGCCGGTGAGAGTTTGCTTTTGCGCTAGTACACCTAATGCAGCGCCAGGCTCTAAGGTCTTTCCGATCCCGATTCCCTTCCTCGGCGCCGAGTACTGGCTACTCCAATTCACCAGCACAGGACACAGAATTGTATACGAGAGAGAGACAGAGAGAGAGAAAAAAATCTGAAAGAAAATTGGTTGGTTGGTAAGATTTGCATATGAGAGAGATTAGATTGGTCGGGAGTGTTTCATATCCAGAGTAACGGAGAAACGGTGGTAATTGACCGAGAGATCGTAAATAGCGTTACGTTAATTGCAGCCTGTGGCCGCTCGAGTTTCAGGCATTGCGGAACACCTGAGAGTCGCGCCGCATTCGCAGATGCAATTTCATAGAATCGGCGTCCTTCGGCGAACACCGTCGCCTTTTACGTAAGCCAGTGCGACAGTGGTACAACGGTAATATAATGTACTCGCGCTCCCACCGGACTAGTACTGCGCTCCACCATTCCGACATTTATAAGAAGAAAAAAAAAGGGAACGGACGAGTGCGGCAAGTACAGCTAAAGCACATCTCTAACTCCTCTAAAAGCATACATATACATACACCTATCAGGCATTGGCAAGCGAGCTCTACGCAAGGCAGGTGTACAAGTCCAAATGATTCTGACCCACAAAACATGTACAACTCTATATGTCCGCCCTTTCGTAGGGTTCCAGATTAGGTCGCCAATCGAACAATACTTTCAACAGCTCTCGAGGGTAAAAATCCCATTAATTTCGAGCCCAATCAATGAGTGCAGGGTTCGTCGGTTCGTCCACATTTTTGGGGGTCAATATCGGCCGACTCCATTGCACAGCAGTCGCGCAATCCTCGCCAAAGCTTCGCCAAGCTTCCTACTGCTTCGAAGCAACGAAGCAATCGGATCGACTTCTTCGATTGATCGAGAGAGCACTAAGAGTTTGTACACACGTGTCTCTCGCAGCCGCGCCGGCTGAGAGCACGGATCTCTGCTAATTGCAAGTAAAGCGCAGGCAGTGCTTGCTCTTTTATTTCTCGTAAGACGTCAAGACACTGTTGTCTATAGAGAGCAGTGGTATGTGTGTGGTGGCGTGTGATCGTTACGTATGGCAGAAAAGAGTCAAAGGGCAAGACAGTATAAGCACGTGTCGCAGCGGTCATGTGGAGACAGGTGCTGGACACTTGCAGTATCATCCTCTGCAAGCACGCCCGGCCAGCATCTAATTCGTAGCATCAACTATGACAATTCGAATGTCAATTTACAATAGTTGATTCTATTAGATTATTTACCCTGTCAACAGTATCAATCAATAATGGCAAATCACTAAAAGTACGTTCGATCTGAAAATAAAACGACCCGAGCTCGTCTTATTCTTGAAATAATCAATCAACCCGTTACAAGAGTTATCGAAATCTGTGGAGAATACAGATCTAATCTTCAAACCCCAACTATTAGAATAAAATAACTTTATAATCACAATCCTCGAGACTGATGGATATCGACGAAACGATGCAATTGCCGAAAAGCTATACAAGAACCGTTCTGGATTATTAACACGTATGGAGCATCAATGACCGGACAGGTGGACCTGACGCATCTTCAATCGCAATATACATCAAGACTTGAAGATGATGGCCGGGCGCGCGCGCGCCTGGATGTACAGCTACTGTGTAGGCAGGTGGATAATGCAGCCCGTGTTTCTGTCTCTAGTGATTAAGTCGATCGATCGAACCGAGGTGTTTCCCATCGGTCGCATGTGTCGAGAGAGAAACAAAGAGAGAGATAGAGAGAGAGTATAAGTAGAGAAATACAGAGTGGTGTGTCTGTGTGTGTATAATGTGTGACCGTGTGCCGTATGATGAACGTTAGAGAGAAGTCGGATGATAGAGAACGATATTACTTAGCGTGACGTAACGTCTTACTTCTTTTTTCTTTTTCTTCCGTCCAAAACCTCCCTGAAATTGGAGAAATGGAGAAACACTCGTTACACACAGAGATACATAGAGTACGGGGATGATGAGAGCTGGGGAGAAAGAGTGGCGGTGGCGGTGGCGGAGACAGGGGGAGGATTTTCTAATGAAGAACGTTTCGCTAAATATGCTGTTACAGTAACCAGTAGACAGTGACATGGGGATGGCAGAGGGAGAGGGGGCTCGGGCGGGGGTGCTTGGCTGGAAAATCGATCTTTCCAGCTCTGCTCGGCTGTAGACGCGAGAAAACACAAACCAGGCGAGAGATACATATATATAGACAGACAGTGAGGCAGAGAGAGAAGAGAAGATAGAGGCAGATTAAGAAAGGGCGAGGAGAGGCAGAAAGTTGTCGGGTACAGAGAGACAGAGAGAAGACAGATAGACAGAGGCATACAAAATGTACATATGTATGTTTTCAAACCATGTGTATACATGTATATATGTAAATGGGAGTACATAGGTACACCTATATACACGCTTTGTATACTATATATAGAAAGGGAGCGAAAGAGAGAGAGAGGGAGAGACAGTGATATCTGCAAATATACTATACGACGCTGGATATACACGACCGGAATAGTCAAAGCGAGGGGATTGCGGGATCAGGCTAGCTCGAAGAAAGAAGGGAAGATATCGAAGCGCACCAATTGATACCATCTCCAGTCACTCTGGCTCCCTCTTAACGGCGCTCCAGAACTAATTTACTAAGTAACCCGGCAGAAAAGGGAGCTGGAATCTCCTTCCCGGCTCGCGCAGCCGGCTCCCGCTTGGGAATTGACGGGGCTCCCTGCCACATCTCGGCCCCGTCGCCGGCGACCGACGCGAATTACGAATTGCCATGTACCGGGTGCTCCAGACACCTCCCTCGGGTATTCCAAATGAAATATGGATTAATCTGTCTTCGCGGCAAAGCAGCCAAAGTCGAGGCTTTTTGTAAGGTGGCGCAATAACGCTGCCGGCTCCCGCGAGCTCGTCGCCCGCTGAGAGTCTGCTCGACGCTCGCGAGTCGCGGCTGCAGTGGCTGCGCGCTAATGACGGAATATACCTGCCACGAGGAGCCGAGAAATTGCATTTAATTGTATGGAGTCGTACGCTCGAGTAATTAAAATCGAGCCAACCGAAAGCTCCGCGCGAAAGGAATATCGCTAATAAACCGCGAGCGACTTGCACAAACTAGGTAGTTCCACATTTAACGTTACATCAAAATGTCAATATCTCGATACGCGAATATCCAGTCGACATTTTTCGATATTTCATTTCGAAGCCCTTGGACCCTTCGACATTTCTTTCGAGCGGTTCCTACTCCTTTGAAAATGCTCGCGGGCGATGAAAAACAAAGGCCCGATAATCTTCCGTCGAGATGCAGCAGGCATTCGCCGCATTCGAGAGACGATCGTGCGTGCGACGAGGATAAAGAGAGAATCGAGGGGAGAATTTAGCCGAGGACGGAGCCGCATCGAGGGAAAGAGAGTGATCTCCAGTGTGGAGCGGAGTGGTATTCACGTATGTATGTATGGAGACAGGCACAAATAGTGACACTGCAGAACACTGAGGCTCGCACGCGAGCATATACGTACGTTCGTTAACACAGAAAACAATACATTACTTGAACACGACAACGGTGGTTTTGTAGGTGTACAGAGAGATAGAGCTCATTGATAGGAGACAGCAAGATAGAGACAATAGGAGATTGTAGCTGTGTATATATATATATGTATACAGTATAAATAGATAGTATATACGTATTTCCACTACGTTAGCAGTAAATCCAAGCAAGACAGTCAACGCGACGAATATATATGCGACAATCGGGATTCTTTTACAACCGGGGCCTGCGAGCAGGGGGCTCTTATAGATGATGACGACAACACGCCGGGAAAGAACAAGTATACACTGGGAGAGAGCACCGCAATCTCTCCGGCAGAATGGAGAGAATTACGTTTGTATGAAGTATGGATTGACACGGACTCTCGCAACAACGGCATTGCAGCTACGCAACGAAATAGAACTCAAACAACAAACGACCACCGAGCGTCACCACTGGCCCGAGTGATAGAGGTACCACTGCTTACACGAGTATTCGACCACTGCACTGTTTTTACCTGCACGCTTTTCCGAGTATTGCTTCGTCTAGCTAGTAACGTGGCAATTTTATTGGCCACGATGCTCTCGGAGGGCGTTAATAATTCATAATCTGTTATCGAGAATATTGAACACTGCAATGCGCCGCGTTCGATATGGTTTCATAGACGCTGAAGTAGAGTCTGTATAGTCGGCGTTTGGAGGATGTTTGTAATTCGTGTGCAGGATTAGGGCACTCGTGTGAGCAATCGTTCACTCAAGGGCCGATCAGCTCGTCTCACACTTAGCTAAATTGCACAACGCGATAATATACACCAGAGTAAGACATTCTTCGAACGAAAAATCCAATGCACCACATCGATCGGATCTCAAGTATAGTTGAACGTCCAAAGAGAGATTTGTCAAGCACTTGCCAAGGATGGCTGTACATCTGCACATGTAGCTCACGATATAAAACGTTTCCGCAAGTGTGGAAGAGATGCTTGCGCAGGTCGGACTCTATGAAAGGCTTTGCGCGTCGCATCTCCGGCAGTAATGACGTTTAATCGCTGGAAAATGCGCGGCGGCATTGCCGAGCGATTAATCGGGACCAAAATTGCGGGCCTACATTGCACGCTTCCCTCGGCATGTAAAGCGGGGGGGCCAATAGCCGCTCTCGTTTCCTGTGTACGATCGTGAATCTGCGTAAGAGGATGTGTGGGAGTATGAGTGGATGCAGAACCGTTCGAGCTCACGATCGAACGTGGGGATGGTGGCTCTGGCTCGCTCTGGTAATTAATCAAAGGAACAACTCGGCTGTCGGGCGAACTCGCCAGCGAGAAAGAAGCGAGCTCGATGCTCGACGCTCGCGAATCGTATTTCGAGTGTGTAGGTCCGCTTTCCTACCTCGCTCTCCGCTCTCTTCTTCTCGAACTCCTTCTGCTTGGCATTTTCCTCGGCAATGCGAGCCTCGATCGCTGCCACGGACTCCCGCGTGAACGGACGGAACAAACTTCTTTCTTCCTCTGATATAGAGTCAGGAATTTCGTACATTGTCTAGGCTGCACACAGCTGAGCCACCTTCCTGCGCAGGGAAAACACTCATTTCTCCAGCCGGCCTTTCCAAACTCTCGGCCAACTCTGGTGCTCGTAGACGGGGATGGACGGGCGTGCGCAAAATAATCGAGATAACACTTCTCAACCAAACCAGACGTCAAAAAGCATTTTATTCGGTAGAAAACATAATCGAACGAGTCTTTACAGAAAATGATCCCGCTAAATACATGAAATGCGTCGAAAGAAATCCGTGTGAAAGCCGATGCAGCTAATGATGCCATTGCAGACTCCAGTCTACACTAATAACAGTGCTCGTATGAAAGGTCTAAAAAAAGATACATCAACTTCAAACGCTCTGCAAAACAGATCACAAAATAAACAAACAAATACATACAAAGCCGCGAACGATGAAAAATCTGTGGTAAGACATCGCAAAACATAATAAAGACGACCAATTAGTAAAAGTGTGCTCATACAATCGGTTCCACAAAACAGACAAATGAACAAGACCCTCTTAAATACTTGGGAAAGTTCGACTTGTCGTTTCCACCCTCGAGGCCAGACCTCGCGGCGCTCGCCCGCCGCCGGGAGACAAGACCCACAACATCCACTTCCTCAGCGGCGCGTCACCCGGAGCCCACTATAGTGCGAATGATAACAAGCAAACGCATACAATAACCCACCCCCTCCCCCTTGAGCGAATTTGGCCGCAGTGGGGCGACAAGGCAATCGTTCCACTCTCAACGGCGTCGGAGAGTACACTCGGGCATTTGCATACGAATTCCAGGGCTCGAGTGGCATCCGAAGTGGTCTTTCCCCTTTGGCCGGCGGCGGCGGGAGCGACGGCGAGGGCCGACTGGTAGAGGAAGACAGAGGGTCGGAGGAGGAGGCGGTGCGGAGGTGCGGAGGTGCGGAGGGGTCTGGCAAGTGGGACTTACTTTTGATCGGTGCTAACAGTTCCTGAAGTGTAATGTGCGCGTGTCCCACGATGCGGGGGGGTAGTAAAGTGGCTGCTGCGGCGGGTGCGGCTGTGTCTGATGAGGAGGAGAGCGATCGTTGGAGGGCGAGCGGCGCGATCCGGCGGCGGCAAGAGGCCGGTACCTGGCTGTCGATTCCGAACGCGTCGTCCCGTCGATCAGCTCTGACGACGCCGTTACGTACGATCGGACGGATAAGGCTACTACTCCGTGCAGCGCGTCTACTGCCGATCTACCGCTCCTCTGGCTCGACTGGTTATTCTTCTCGTGCGCCGTGACGCACCCGTGCGCTCCAATGCCTCGGTGCCCGATTCCCTCGGTTCTGCTGCTGATCCCGCTGCTGCTGGCCCTGCTGCTACTACCGTACCTCCTAATATTACTTCTCCTCTCGCTGATACTAATGCTGCTACCCTTGCTAGTTCTGCTGCTTCTTCTGCTGCTGCTACTACCTGAATCTCGTTCCGACGAAATGGCGGCGAGAAATGACGAACGCGCTGCGGCAGTGCGTGCTATGTCGGGGACCGTCCAACGCGAACCAAGATTTTTCATGTCCGACCTGCAGTGGCAATGGGCACAACTTCGCTTTCAGTACTCCGGTGGCAGCTCGACGACCGAACGGCTAGATCTTCGCCTTTCAGTCAATCACCGGCAGAGTCTCATTAAAGTTAGTGATGGGCGCCGACAGGCGCCATTTGCAAAGGGATGTCCGGATCTAGCCGTTCGATCAGCAGAGCGAGAATAACTCTTCAAGGTACCTGGGAGAATGTAATATATGTAACGTCAGCAAAGTAAACAATAAGTTGCTAGCAGTTCTAGTCAGCAAAGTCTAATCTAAATGACACAATATTTATGTTCTATCGATTGCTCCAAGTATCGTCAAACGTGTCGTTTTCTCGTGTTTCTACAATACTTAGCGTCCGTTAGAATAAGAGAACTCCAACTCCGAGGGACTTCCTTCGACGATTATCCGTCATACTCACGTGTGAATGAAGCGACGGGTGCGATCAATCCGTTATCCGAAATAACATAGTCTGGGCTTCGGAGTCGGTCCTTTCCTATCTGCAACAGAAACGAGAGAGACACCTTAGAACTGGCCCATCTCCTTAATAAAAAATCGCCCTTCTCCTAAATTATACACGAAAGGGTGAGAGAGTACGAGGTACAGCGCAACACCGCGCAGAGCACCCTGTGACCTAATAAATTCTCGCGACATTGCCGGCCGTGAAGAGAGCTGTATCATTCGGCTGCGGGAATCTGTTTACCCGGGACGAGTCGTGTGGGCAGCGGAGAGAGCGCCCGGCCATTGCCGATGGAAGTGGTGATGCGAAGTGTCCCGGTGGCATAAAATAAAGGGCGGATTTACGAGATCGGCCGGCGCCGGCCTGGCGAAATGAAGGAGGCGCGTGTGTTCCCGGGAAATTAGAGGGAACACTCGACTCCAAAGTAACGAGGCGTGAGGTCCTCCTGTTCTCGAGTGCAGCCTCGGCCGTGTGCTTATCGTGTGCACGCGTGTATGCGCGCGCGCACGCATAGAGAGCGCGAGCGAGAGAGAGAGAGAGGCACTCAGGTATTCACGGGGGCTTGAAAATTTACGCGGAGCATGCGATATATAGCGGCAGCAGGCCGAAGAAAGGTGTCGGTGGTCTTTGACCGAGTTTCGCGCGGTCGATCATATTCCGCCGGAACTCGGTCACACGCGTATATGCATCGGCGTGGTTGTAGCCGTAGTCATGTGCTCGTCCTCCTCCAGCACCGCCGCCGCGCCGCCTCCTGCTCGCCGTCGTCCTCGTGGCGCCAGCGGCCAACTAAGCTAAACCCGCTCCTTCTGCGCCCTCCGCCGCCACGCGACAGAGGGCGAGAGGGACAGAGACAGAGAGAGAGAGAGAGAGAGAGAGAGGCCGATGCGGAGGAAGCCAGCGTACACGGAAAGTAAGAGTGAAGGGTTGATCGCCAGTGGAAGAAGCGTACGCAGGGTTCGACCGCGGCCGAGCGAGGACGCCCGGGGACGAAAGCGGCCGAGCTAATTTCGCAAAGCGCCTTCCTGTCAAGTCCACCCACCAGGCCTCCGCCGCCCCTTCATGTGGGCAGGGCTTTAATTCAATTGGTTATTCAAGTACGTCCGTGTACTAAATGCGGCAAGAATCCCCATGGGTTATGCAGCCACTTCGCTTGGAAGATTCCATCTTGCCGCGGGGCAATGTTGGCTTCGAGCTCCTCAAATATTGAGCAGCGACAGTCGAATATCACCTTCGTGAAATATTGATCAGCGAAAACAAGACCTTCCTCGCCGTTGCATTGTATTTCTATCGGAGTTGGTGTACTGGTGTGCGCTCGTGGCCGATAGCTCGCGGTATAGCGGGTCGGGCTTATTTGGCCGGCGAGAGGCTGCAGTGTCTCGAACCAGTCGAGGGAAAAAAGCCTGCGAATCATTAAGACTTGGCAGGGAATTATGTAATTACGTGTAACATGCCAGAGTCGAAAAATCGATTGGATCGACTGTTGCAGCTCTCTCTCTCTCCCTCTCTCTCGCGCTCACGGCCCGCAGACACATATACGGGCACAATAAAAACGGCACTGTGCCAGCACGCAGACTGGAAAGAAACGGGGTCAGCTATATCTGTATAAATCAACCTTCGCCGGAGACTCGCACACAAAAGTCTACGAGACCCAACAATATTACGGGGCACTCGGGCCGAAAGGAGCCGAGTGCGGAGAGCACCTCTCCAGCGATCAGCACCTCCGCACAGGCCACCCGAGAGAAAGTCCAAGGATCGGCTGCATTATGCAACGGGAGCGGTGGGAGGACCATTCCCCACAGGCTCCATTATCAGCGGGTTGCATTCCTAATTTCGACTCGCTCTAAATAAGAACACGATCGTTGGTACCGGGGGGGTGGGGGAGGGGGGAGGGCGGGCGGGCTGGCGCCGCTCTTTTTAAAAGCACACATTCGCTCGGATTACGGATCAATAGATAGTCCGGCGGCGTACACACGTAGAGGAGAGCGCGGAGAGCGCATCATGGGAAACGGGACGCATTGGAAGTCGCTTTGAAAGCCGAGCGGGGGTGGGGAAGAAAGCCGGCGCGCGGAATCGAGCGCCTACTCGGAATTGATAATTATCTATCCGGGGGCGAGAACGCTCGGTGGCGGATCGAGTCTATTATCGACTGGCCGAAAATTGACCCCATTTCGCCGGGCGCACCGAGGGAAGAGGCCTCAGTGCGAATGAACGCCAGCCTGAATTGGATCACGGATTTCCCCCCGCCTGGCCTGCCTGCCGCGGGGGTGGTGGAGCTACCGGCGGGGGTGCCTCTCTCTCTCTCTCCCTTTCTCTGTGAGTGTGTGTGTATTCTCCGTCTATCGGTGTCTCTGGCTGCGCGTTCTTCCGAGTTTTGGGGGGAGGTGGCCATCTTGGGCGCAGAACGTACGGAGGATACAGTGGTGCCATCGAATGGGATCGGGCTCTGCGGAAAAGGATTCCTCGGTACAGGCGTACCGGCATGTGCCAGAGTCGAGTCGGAGTCGATGCTGCCGCCGACGCCGTGCTCGTCGTCGCCGCCGCCGCGACGACGTTGCGTGACGTCACGAACCAGGCCGGGTACGTTGCGGAAAAACGTTGCCATGACGACGACCGCTGACGCTCCGCCGCGGCCGCGGCCGCACCACCAACCGTTACCACCACCTCCTCGCCAACGCCGCCAGATCCGCTAAGCTACCGTCCACCAATGCCAAGGGTTGCTACCTCCTGGAAACCGAGCGCGCCCGTCGCCTCAATGGAACACCCAACTTTCAACCCTTACTCCCCTTCCCGAAACACGGTACTTCCGTCGAGGAAACTCGCCGAGTTTTTCCGGCCCCAACCCCCCGGCAACTGGGTGAATAGGCCGCCCTGCACGCCAATCGAGACACACTTCCCAATCGAACGGGGCCTCCGCCATTCATGTGGGGAATAGTAATTCGATAATGCGGAACGGCCGACGAGAGGCTCCGCTCTAAATGCCATCGTGTCACACCCACCTTCCAACTTGTATAAACCTGGGGGGGGGGGGAGTAGGAGCGCGCGAGAGTTCAATAAGTTCAATTGGGCCCTCGTGTGCCAGCTTGCCTCAAGCATCCTCCTCTATGAACATCCTGGATAACGTTGATATATCGCGGATTAATCGTCAAGCACAGCCGTTTCGAGATGTGACAATGGCGGGTGCGATCGGTGCCAAGAAAGGGCGGAAAGTAGTTTAAACGCTGATATAATAGAGCCTGGATGTACTGGCGCAGTCGGGGCAAGTTATTTTCTCCCGGCGTATTCGACGCCAGTAGTAGAGCTGACTATTGGGCGCGCCCGATAAGAGTTAGAGCGTCATTCACCGAATGTCTCCGATTTCAGATAGTCTCATTGATCGTTGAAACTTGGCCGTTGATCTGAATTAACATCGTTAAACTCGAGCGTCGATCGAATTCAATAAAGGAAATGCGATGCCAGTGGCACCATATCCTCGTATCACTTCTAATCTCCAATCTCCAAATTCAAATTCCTTGTCATTTCAGGAGAAGACAATCGAAAACTCTGTGCAAAGAATGGAGAGAGCGGCGGACAGAAATCACGAAGCAAATGATCTTCCACTCTAGTCCCAGTTAATCCTGAGGCCTCATTAATCCGCGGGGCAAATCCATGCACGGTTCGAGTGCGCCTGCAATTAAGCTTGAAGGATGAATTCGTGGAAACAATAAGGCAGTGCCGGCGCTCACATGTACCCTAGTTCCCGGGTTAGCGCAACTATACGTAACCATACGTATATTACAGCCGTTATCAGGGAAGGCATGAACAAGAGTCGCAGAAATTGTTGCGCTCACGACATAAGGGGGGGTTCCGGCGCGACCCACAAAAGACAAAGTATATCTCGAACGAGAGTATAGTAGTGCAGAGAGAGGGAGAGAGGGAGAGAGAGAACAGGGCCATGCGTTCCTGCGAGGCAATCGATCGGGTTGCCCGCTTGCCTGCCTAACCAACGCCTGACTTCGCCAGCGATGTACAGTTCTCGCTCTCGCTCTCTCTCTCTCTCGCTCCCTCGCTCTCGGCATTGCGCTACGTGAAAATCAGCCTGCCCTCCCAATCTCATCTGGATCAAGTGCTCTTCCTCACTCACTTGAATGAGCGCGAACCTTGAACCCAACTATAATTGTTTTCTAGTAAACCCCCTGTCTCTCCCTCTCTCTCTCTCTCTCTCTTTCGGCCCGCTCTCAGTTCTTCCAAGTACAACTGATTTCCAGTAATGCGGGCGGCGCATTGTTGTTGACGAGCGAGGAGTTAACGAGTGGCAAAGTTCAGGGGAGAGGACTTTTCTGAGGAATTCGATCGGTCTCCGGGTATTATTTTGTCGAGGACCTCACCCTCCAACGCCACTCGGCTAATGCTACCTTTGTTACCAGAGGCTCGAGCGTGTGCGTGGCACGTGTGTCATTGTGTGTGTAGAGAGGCTCGGTGCGTGAATATCATGCGATGATGAAGTCAGACGGCACTTTTAGCTCGCGTTTAATATCATAAAGAGGGACGTCTGGCACCGGAGGAAGCACCGCTCTAGTTCGAGCTGGGCGCAGCTATTTAACGTTTAACGTGTATGAAGTTACGCAAAGTGCCGGCGTTACTCAGTAAGCCGCGCGTTCCAGTCACGATAGCACGCATTAAGGCCCGATCTTACATAACACCTACTCAACTATGAACTAGTCGTTCATTACACGAATTAAAAATTCGAGTAATAGCCCGCATTAAACAATTATTGTTAAAACGGTCTCAATCTTTCCCAATTTACGAAATCTGCCTGCGGAGAATACGAACATTGCTTTATATGCAATGCGCACACCACGTGATAAGCGACCTTAATATTATTGCATAACATTTGGCGTGAATTCAAATGCTCTATTATGTTTACTAGGAATATGATTATTCAAGTATTGCGGTAGTATAAAAAAAAACAGTTGGGGACTTTTGGAAAAGTTGGAACGCGTGGTCATTGCTTGAACTGCGGTTGTAGTGCTAGCGGTCTGGCTCCGTTGAGAAAGCGGCAAGTGGATCCGTCAAATGGGACAACTGATGCAAGGGTAGTACGACTGCGGAAAGTATACTGACACCAATGAGGCATACTAAAGCCCGGCCAACTTGGGTGCAGGTGCACCAATCCCCGGGTACAATTGTACTGGGAACGCACTGGAAAGCATGGCGCACCTGTTGCGCTCACCCGCTTCTCGGCCACCCTGCAACCACCACCCTTCCGCCGCTCGCCCTTCCCGTCGCGAGTGCGCGCGCAGCCCCCTTGCCACCCCGAGCGTTCTATATCTATATCATGGCGCATTCGAAATCCGGAGAGAGAAAAACTCCCGTGTTCCGATCTCAAAGGGCTGCGGTCTTCCCCTTACGCTGCAGCGCTCCAGAACAAGTCCCACCTCCCAAAGGAGAGCTCGCGAGGTCTTTCAACCTGGCGGGTTAATCAGCGCCGCGGCGCAGCGGCTAGAAAGTGAAAATGAGAATTATAAAAGGATGCACTCGCGGGAGCGCAACTAGACTTCCCCTGACAGTGTGCTCGAGCTGGAATGCCGCATAGTGGAAAATCCGGGGTGAACGTCACCGGCCCCACCACTCGAGCGGCGGAAAGCGTAAAGGCGAGGGGAGAATTTCGATTGAAACGGGAGCAAATGAGGCCCTGTGCGACGTGGTCTGACCAAGAGGAGATAATTAACCGTCATTTCAGGGCGCGAGAACCTCGGAGAGCTCGAGCTCGAGTGTGATTATTTCGCTGACGTCACTCGCTCTCTCGTATGAAATCGCTTAACGGAAAAATACCGTTCCTTTCAGCTGAGACAATGTAACACCGCGTGCTCTGCGACCCCTGACATTACGGGGGGAGCTATGCTATCGATCTCTTATTTATCGAGTCGAATAGTTCATCAAATTTTAACCGCCGCGAATAAGTTGTCCCGCGGGCGCCCATAGATATCCCAGCGGCGGAAATTCGCCACTGTGACCAATCGATAGCAGTTATTAATAGCGCAAACCCAGTAGGATTGCACAGAACGATCGTTGAGAATGTGGCGGATATAAACCGAGTGTTACGTCAATGGCGAATCGTCAAGTCCGCGGGCATTTAGCTAGCAGGAGGTCTATACTGGTCGAGCACACAGAGCGGATGTTCTCTTATTAAATGAAAAAGCTCGAGGAAAGTTGGTGCTAAAAGGACCGGGCGATCCATAGCGAGCGGGTTATCCTGCGCGAGGGTATATTTAGGCGGGTCTGATGTCACCAGGACTAAATAAGCGATGCCGTCAGTCGGGTACGAAAGGGCAGGAAGGACTGGCGACACGGTTCCACTGGCAGGCTTGCGCCGGGACACATACGATTTCCACATATCATTGGTAAAGAAAGTCCCTGCAGGCGTTGCCGTGCACGAGGGAAACGGTGATCGATACCATCGCACGGCTCTTAAGCGGATCGTGCACGTCGTATTGACCGGCAATTTTCGCGCGGAGGAAGGTCATCACGAGACACACAAGGAACGGCTGGCACAAGTATACGGAGGTACACGGTATATAGGTGTATATTGTCGCGAGAACCAGCGCTAATGCGACCTTGCCTTAAGAGCGCAAAGAGCCCCGGAGATCTCTGTCTCCCGGTGGCAGGCGCATACGATTAATCCCGAGAAGAATTGTGTTACGAACCGCAGAGTGCGGAAGGGCGAGAGGCCGAGAGCGAGAGAGAGAGAGAGAGAAAGGGCGAAACGCACGGAGATTATCATCAAACACAAGCAATCCCCCTGTACTGATCCCTGTTACGCGGTGATAGCGTCGATCGATATATCGAAAGCAGGCTGACGCACATCATGCTGTAATATAGGTAAACACATATGTACTGAGTGTCAGAGCCGCTCGGTGGCTACTTCCCGAAGGGAGAAAGTTCCCTTAGGGTACTCGAGTGAAGTTGAGGGGCTCGGTGGTGTCTTAAGTCTCAGGGAAAGATCGCTCGGCCTCGCTTCTGCACTGTAGGAGCCAAGTGGTCTAGGCATAGCGCGCACAACCGAGAAAGAGAGAGTGAGACAGAGAGGGCAGAAAGAGGGTAGGTAGGTAGACTTATTCAGGGAGCGACGTGTCTCTGGATGTAACGCGCCAGTAGCGCCTCTACAGCATCGCACGCGGCTGTCACGCACTGCTTCCAAGTAGTAGAATCAACGAAAGTACGCCCGCCGCAGCTATCGTTGACCTTTCTACTTGGGCCGAGGAGTGCAAGCCGAGTGCGATTGATGCGCGATGCTTTGAGCCTTTCAGTCGGTGGTACTGGTGTGCTGGTAAGGCGAGTCGGGAGGCTAAGATTAGAGTATCGAAGGAGGAAGCTTTCGTTAAGACTTACGGTCAAGGAATTGGCCTGGTAGCGTGCTCGCGATTTCAACAAGAAGAAGCACAACGTAGCGATGTAGAGAAGAGGCACTGCGACGTGGAGGAGGGGCGGGTTCTGAGGTACCTCCGCGGGATTCGCTCGTTCTCGAAACTTTTGGCAGAAGTAGCAAACACTATGAAGCGAAGAAACTGTACACTTAACACCCTGGAACGACGAACTTAACGAGACGAAGAACGATCGGATCTCGACGTGGCGCTCTCGTGTTCTTCCAATCCTCTCTCGCTCTCGCTCTCTCTCCCCCTCGCTCTCTCGTCTTTCACGGCACCGTCCCCCTTGAGGGCAGTCCGTGTTGCTGTCTTCTTCGTTGGCTCGCGCACACCCCCTCGTTTTCCCTCTTTGTGTACTCTCTATTACTCCTTTCGCTTTCTCTTTCTCCGGCGCTCTTTCTCACCCTCTCTTGGTCAAGCGGCAGGTTCTCTCGGTCGCTCTCGGGGCCGCGTTACGATGCGGCGATTGGAGTCGCGGTGTCTCCCGGTTAGCGGCTTTCTCCGTCGATAGGTTCTGCCTCCTGGCTGCTGGTGCTCTCTCCCTCTCTCTCTCTGGTCGTTCCCTCTGCTCTGCCTCGGTGTTCTTCCTCGGAATTAGCCTGTTTCCCTCTCGGCACGCTCCTCGCCGCAGCGGAACAAGGACCCGCCCCGTGTCGCGCTACACGAACGTGTAGCGGATAAAGAGAGCATAGAACTTGCTCTGCGACAACATCATTCGGCCGGTTATCGGTATCCCGCTGCAGTCGTCATTTCTTCTTGGTTTCGCACGATCCAGCCGTCCGCGCCGCAACGAAAATTGATCGCGTTGCGCGCGACGGTCCCTTCCTCGGGGACAGGCCCGACGCGTATCTCAACCGCACCGTTTCCACGAGCCGTACTGCCCGCCCGTCTGCACATATACCCTCCGATTCTCCTGCCTGCCTCTTGCCGTCCTTCGTGCCCGTGAGCCTTCCAGATCGGGAGATCCACCGTGTCCTTTCTCCACTCCCTTTATTCCGCCGTCGATTCTTCCTGGCACACACACACGCGCGCGCGCGCGCACCTTTTTCTCTATCTCGCAATCACCCTCTCTCTCTCTCGCTCTCTCTCTCTCTCAAACGCTCTCTCTCTATCGCTCTCGCCCTCGCTCTCTCGCCTCTCTTTCGCCCTCGCTATCCCTCGCTATATTCTCCCTCTCGCTCCCTCTCCTCGGCCGTCCCTTTCGCTTTCCCCGTTCTGTCGCCCTTTCCTGCCTGGCTGCCCTCCCACCTACCACTTTCTCACTCTCGCGGGCCACCCCCCGCGCGCGACGACGCGATTCCTCCTGATACTCGCTCGCCACTGGCACACTCTTTCTTGGCCCCCGTCGCCGTTTTCCCTCGTCCGTCTGGTCGTCTTTCCGGCCAGCACGGCAACCGCCACGAGAAACACTTGGTCCGCCGCGAGCTGGCTCGCTTCCTCGCGTGTAGGACTCGCGCACGAATACGGAGGCCCGCTTAGAGCCGTGCTGCAGCCCTCACCGATATTATTGCTGGCACGAAAAGCTCTCCCGAGGACTGTCGCGATTAGACGAGCCGACGCGGACGTTACTGCACCGCGCGACCGCGCGCCGATCTCGCGCAGCGGAATCACAGGGAACTAGTTTCGAGGCGCCCCTCTGAACCCACCCCATTCGCAAGCGTCTACACGACGACCCATCCTCCGCCTGGCCACCTACCGCACTGAACTACCCTGCGCGAAAAACACTCGCCACTCCGAACCCGTAGCCGCACGGCCAATACTGCGGTACATCCTCCGCTCCCCTTCGCCCCCCCGGCCGTCGATCGATCAGCCTTTTCGTTCCTCTCTTCTTCCTAGCGTCTTCCCAGAGAAAAAGCTCCCTCCGTTCTTCCTTCCTTCCTTCCTCCCTTTTTTACTTCGCGCTCTCTATTCTCGCAGCGCGGATATCGGGGAGAAACGCTAGCCGACCGAGACCAGCGCTTCCAGCTCGTAGACGGGAGGAATCATGAAAGAAATCGGGGGTGGGATCGATGCGGTGCACAGGATTCGTAAATCCTCGCACCTTGTGCTTTCATACCCCGAGCGGATCAATGAAAACTTACCCCTCCACTGACGACACGCTGTGATACCCGTCACCCCCGTTACAGCGAGCAGCACGCCAGCACACCGCACCGGGCTTACTATCCGTCCCAGAAACATTACATCGTCGCTCGCTTCCTCGCATCGGACTCCCAAAGTTCGCACCAGTTCGCACTGCGAACTCGGCTGCACCCGGCGCATCCTGCCAGCTCGATTGAGCTTGCCAGAAGTTGACAGTGTCGTGTCACCATTCTCTCACGAAATTCCCTTAGTGCTTGTGAGAGCAGTTCCTTCCATTGTATCCTGTCCTTCCGATCTCGAAATTGGAATGAAGGGGTACAGGTCAATCTAATCTCGACCACCTCGTCTGACCATTCACAGTTTGTACTACTTGTCGACTGTAACGGACATATCAAGAACTGAAAATTATCCAAACAGAAAAGTCCCACTTGATATTATTCAACCAAACTACCTTTAGTTCCTACGATTTGACCATACAAGGATATATCACAATAGAATGATATATTTATTATATTATACTTACATGTGATCTGAACATTTTAATGCAATAACACATTTATAAAATACGAATAGGGAAATTACAAGTCCAACAGTTGATTCGCATAACGTGTATTTTATGCTTTATGCATGTCGTTCGTTTTCAGTTTATTAACAATATCCGTATCGTATAAATTCGTTGAAAGACAAGTGCACAATGTAATAGCACTAATCGAATACTCCTCAACAAGTGATATATAACCATCTCTCGCGACACGTGTAAAAAATATACGTGCTTTGTATATAAATATAGGAAAATCTCTTCGCAGAGTGAGCGGTGGTATAACATTATTATAACTAAATGAACATGGGTTCCAATGAGAAAACCCTAATAACCTAAACTTCACGGCCAGCACGTGAGTTGCTTTGTCATTGACTACTCAAATAAGCTTCACCACTTCTTTTAGGTATTTTGTAAATGCAGAAATACAATCCTGTCCCCAATAATATAACTAAAGGTAGCCCAAGACCAATCGCGATGATCATGATCACGAGCGAGGAGAACTGTTCTTCGGGCGGTGTGCCGTATCCAATCATAAATGTCCTGGAATAAAGAAGTAAAAGCTAGAAAGGCTTCATCCTGTACACACTGCGGCAAAACTACGGTATCGATGAAACTATACTTTACCATGTAGAATAACTGGTCTTCTTGTAAAAGCCATCACCTTTTGTACCCAATGAAACTGTAACTTTTTGGACGAGCAAATCTTTTACAGTCTGCCCATAATAACAGTACAACATTGAGTCTTTAACAGCGTCTGTATGATTTACAAGTCTCACTGGTGGATACTGTACTGTTTCTGTAGAACTAGTTGATTCACGACCAACTGTTGTATAAGAAACTGGTCGCCATTGCAAGTATGCACCACCATTTTTGTACTCCTCCAAATTGTCATAAGGTGGCAATCTAACTTCTACTACTTCAAATATGCCTGGTGTGTGTTCATCATCCAAGCTTTTTTTGGGGTCAATAAATACTGGTATACTGGGATCACCAGACCCAACAACTAGTAGCTCAATGGCGAATCTACTGTTAGAGAAGGTTTTATTGGTCTCCAAGTGATTCAGAATAATATCCACTTGAGTTGAGTTTTCAGTATGCAGCATATGTGGTGTCATTTGAGAGTGATCCAATGTGCAGAATCCTCTCAACTGCAAAAGAAAAAAAGCACTCCATTAATACAGAGATTAGGCTACCACATAAGGCAAAGTAGGTTCACAAATAGCACAAATGATTTACCGATATGTTTATGTGTCCACGGCGGGTAACATTTAATGCAGCATCCTTGTAAGAAGTACCCTCCATCTCAAGCGCAATGAATTCTCCATTTTGTACTACAGTCTTGCGCTCCCACTGAAAATACCTAGGATGCAATGTATTTATATTTGCAGTGCTGGCAGTGTTGATTAATGCTGTGTCATTTATATCATTGAACTCAATAATCTGCAAATTAGAAATTGGCATTATTTCATATCGTGTAGTATACAACAATCCATGAGAAGAGCCTAGAATTAGCTATGCTATATCCTCCTACCCTATTAATCATAACACCAAAAGTATAAATAGGCTCTTCGGAAAAGTATATGGAATTTTCATTCCTGTTGAGAAAGTTTTCCCATGTTATATTCAATGATACAGATGGTTCAGTCAGTGCTAATAGCACGGATGGATCTCCAGTGAAATCCCATAGGTAGTGGAGGGTATCATTAGGACCATCGGCTCTCAGATAGAGCATTGTTATATTTTTGTCTTTACATAGGCTGCCACAATCTGGATTCACCCATGACCGCAACTATAAGAACATGATTATTGCAATGTATTAATAATTTCTCTTAAAATTGAGAATCATTTGTAACAAGAAACAAATCCCAGACAAATTATACGTATACATATTCAGCAAATATTCAACTTTTAAATCATGTAAACTATATGCAACATGAATTCAAAAGTCCCTGAAATTTAAAAGGCGCATAAATTTACGAAAATAAAATATCGCATTTTATGTTGCGAGGAACAATAACAAGAACTTATATCAGAACGTTAATACTGATACTGATGAGCGTGCAGACGACTTCATTGGACGCCGAGCGAAAAATTCCGGCTATGTTTAATGGATAATGATACCAGCGAAAGGGGGGAATTTCAAAGCAGGCGCCGAATTGCGGTCATGTCGTATATAGCTAAATGGATCATTTTAAAACAACGAGGACAAAGTCTCTGTCACTTTATTTCATCTTCTTCTGTATTATTGCAATAACAAAACACAAATCGAATACAACATCGGGATAAATAGCTTGCAACATATCGAATTAAGATTACAAGAAGAATTACGTGTATTAATAACCGTTTATTGCGATCAGTGCCACTCGAAGTTGCGTACGATCGATCAATTGATAACATGATCTCAATTGTTTACACTAAGGCATGTTGCGTGGAGAACAATGCGGCGAAGGTATACAACACGAACGGCGGACTACCTTCCTCCTGAGTTCCCGCACATTATATTGTAATTAATCCCTCAATTGGGGTTCTCACGTTAATTATTGCGCGGCGGGTGTAGGGAACTCGTGTTCCTCATTAAAGAGCACACCGCAATGAGCCGCTGTGGACTAGCCACTTAACAACCGCAGTAGCAGTAGCCGATGCATGCAGGATATATGATTTGTAAGCGAAGTCCGCGAGCGCGAGATAAAGCCGAAGAGTAACGCAATGATTCATGGACACACGATCTTTATTTTCCGTTCGATCGAGAACACGATTGTCTGACACGAGCGAGAACAATTGGGCATTTCCTGAGCGCCCGGACGACGGCGAAAAGTTGCCGCTTATTCCTGTACTCACGGTCCTTTGCGTGCATTCTGACGAATCGTACAACAAGATAGACAACAGCAACAGTAGCCAAACATGATCCATGCTTCCTGACGTCTACACACAGCACCAAAAACACACACACTGATGACGCGCTGCGCTGATCGCTCTACTGACACAGCATCGTCAACAACGGATAAATTGAAGTCGGCATTGACAGCTGGCGCCACCAATCGAGCACACTTCTAACTCTTTCAGACTCATTGTCCGGCTCACATGATGTTGCATCGAGTAAATGTGAATAAGGTAGTCTAAATGTTCAAAAGATGTTATGTTAATAACGTGGCTGATTTAAGTTTAAGCACTCATTCCTCATAATCTGACCTTTCGATTAGTGCAACTCGAGAAACATAGTTGTGCAAGAATTTCCATATAAATATAAACGACTTATTGAACTATTACTCGAATGTTTACTATTCGATGCGATAATAGCTACGGTAGAGTTACCAAAAGACTCTTCATAGAGAGGGCGTCAAATTAAACTTACTTGCTAGGCAGTTTGTAAATTGTGGTCAATGATTAATTCGTGGCATTTATTTGCATGAACAGGTTAGTATTTTACATATTTTGCGTTAACATCTCAAAGACTAATACAATCTTTCACTACAAGAATACTGAAATATCGCAGACAAAGGGTTAACAACGCAGACATTCTAGACTTATTATAAATAGTGTATATAGATTATATAAGTACAATAATTAAAATCGTCAATCATCTCAAGATTATAGTGATAAGGATATTTCACTTAACGCTACACTCACTTTGAAATGGACTTGAGCCACTCGTTGTACCGTGTTGCATTCCACAGGTCTTCTTGCTGGCCGATGAAATTTATGAATCCGATACGTGTATGCTGGCAGCAGTTGCTTTCCGCGTCGAGGGAAGGAAACTCGTACCCCATTGGCCTCAAAACTACGCCAACGGTGGTGGAGTTACCAAGCCTCAACACACCGCAGATGCTCGCTATCAACATTTAACATCGACACGTTGCCTAATTTATCATCTGGATGTTCGTGGCATTGTGTCGTCCCGAGGAGAGAAACATCTAGAAATGAAATAATTCTCAACGCAAAGCGAGGTGAAGCGAGTGCGAGACGCTCGTAGGACTAGCCTCATTTTCGAGACACCAAGTACAACCGTGGAAAGGGAACGTGCAAAAAGAGCGTCGAGACTGCAGTCTACGACCTTGACCGAAGCAGTGCCCGCGCGTAAAGCACACACGGGCGTACATGCAAGCGCTCAAACGTCCGCTCGTCCGTCCGTCCGTCCTGGCGTTCCAAGGAACTTCATTCCTCGCCACTCTTACTCACTCACTTACCACATGAAAGGTCCGCATAAATTAGGTCGGAACAATGCGTCCGAACTTGAGATTTACGCGCGAGGAAAAGGCTGGGCCGAGTTGCCGGGCGCGCAACTTGTGGGGTGATCGGTGCAAGTTACAATAGAGGTGGAGGCCGTGGCAAAGAAGAGTAGAGGCGTGAGCTGCAACTAGTAGTCGCGGCCAATGCTCTTCGACGATTTAGCGATACCGCGCTGAAGGTCGCCGGAGGAAGTCGAGATCCGCGGGAGAATACAACCGTCGCACCTACCGGGTGGCTCGTTCGAAAACTGGTTTCGAGCGGCTCGTCTTTTTGCCCAGCCCATCCCGTACTACAATCTTCCAGACCGATAATATTAATACTGAGCGGTTCGTTAAAAAGTCCGATGCTAGACTGTGACTGATACGTAGAAATTGTGGGAAGCATGCGCATTAATCGGGCAAACTGATGGAATGCGAAAGGAAGGTGTTACGATTAGACAGGGTGATTAAGCATCCAGGGCTGACCAAGTAGATCCTCGCATCGTATAACAGTGTTCCACAAAGTATCGGGCCTTTCGAGAAAAGGCGTGAATGTAACTTTACACGGAGCACTCGGTTTCGATTACGCTTCTGATTTCGGTTACCCCGACCTTCCGCAAGCAGAGCCTTACCTTCGATAAAGCCGGCGTCGTCGACTGGCAACATCTACTTCGCTCCGGCGGATCCTTCGGGGAAGCCTTCTTGTTACCAACTCTCCAGAGGGACTCGGCCAACTCTTTTCGCAGTGGACTGGCCCGATCTGGATCACGGCTGCAAACTGTCTTAGCTCTCTTTGAGCGCGGAGAGCCTGGAGCCCGTGTGCTGGGGCGAGTGTAAGCGGGCGAGCGATCGAGGGCCCGCTCGAATTCGAAGGCGACTGCAAAATAATTGCAGCGAGCGCGCGCGCGGTGCCTGGCTGAAGGTCCTGCGACTGCACGTACTACACCAACTTGTGCTCCACCGTGGCCGGCCGCCCGCTGACGAAAAACAGACAAAGAGTCTTCTTGCGTCTCGTGAGTAACGCCGAGTCTCGGCCAATCAGAGGAATCGGCAAGATCGCGGCTCGCGTTCGATCAGGCGTTCGAGGTGGATCGCTACGCTGCTTGCTCCGCCGCGCCAGCCAACCATCGCCGCCATCCATTTCTTCTTCCGAAACTTGTACAGAGTAACCTTGCCCTTCGATTAATTACATGCGTTAGACAAGAAACTTGCCCTTCTAGCAAAAGAGGACCAATTCCCACGGGGAAGTAGAGCGGAAAATTGAATTGAACAGATTACTCGGAAAGAAAGCGTTACCTTGGCGAGAAGAGATTTTTTCAAATTGGACATCAGGTAGAGTGAAGGTAGAACTAGATGGAATTCGTAATAATGAATTTAGGTACTGGGATAGATTGTGTATTTGTATGAAAATTATTTTAGCACAAAGGACAGGGAAAAATGCAGAAAGTACAAGAAATGTACCCACTCGAGAAAAAGCAATATGCTTTGAATTACCCACCTATTTATCATACTCACATTCGTCTCGATGCGTCGAATGCCCACTGGAATTTCTGGAAGTCGCAGTCGTCTGAAACTAGAATTCAACTCTATACCGGAGGCTTCTAAAACCTAAACTCCAATAGGCGAAAAACTACCCCCGCGGCGGAGTACCTCGCGCGACGGCCACAACCGAGACGCGACTATGCTCGAAACTTATTCGCCGCCGGTTGGATGAGAGCTTAACAAAGTGTCCGGATTAGAATAAAAGCGGTCGCTCGGCGGCGGGCGACGTCACGAGCGGCGATAATGCGATGGTATACGGTACACGGAGCGTGTACACGCGGTGTGCCGGGGACAGAAGAGCCGAAACGAGGGGCAAGCGAGAAGATAAGACAGTGCGCCAAGGCGTGGCGAGGTAGACAAGGCGAGACGAGACGCCAGACGACGCCGCGCCGCGACGACGACGACAACAGGTGAAGGACTGTGGTGTTACTGCACTCGGGCCGGTGCGAGCCGTGCGAGCTTCTTTCGCAAAGGGGAGGCAACCGACGCATCGCGACCCCGACCACGGCCACCACGGCAAGATTCATCTAAGCCATCGGGGTGCCATCTATGGATATCCTTTCCATCCAGCCCCTTCTACTGCCCCTCGCTCCCCTCCACCCCCCTACCATCGCCACATGCGATTAACTGCAGAAATTGCAACCATCCAGCCTCAAGACCTACAGGATCACGCGATCGCTCGACGACGCTTTTAGAATTGAACGACTCTTCCCAGGTAGAAGGAACATTCTGGCTGCCATCAACTCCTGATGACCCAACTCTGCCATTTGCCTCGCTGCTCGCTGGCACCGGAGAAATTTCAACTGCAGGACTCTCGAGTTGTTTCTCGCCGCTTGTAGGATGCAGTGCGACAGAGATTGGATGGAGATTGCAACAAGTTTATGTCGATCTTTGCGACTGGTTTTCCCCGGCTGGTTTACTGGTATAGAGAAATGCATAGGAGGCATGCGCGTCTGGGGAGGTAGGGTACTACGTGTACAGGAGTTGCAGTGGTAGCAGCCGATTGCTGCCTGGCGACTGCGAGGGGCATGGAAAAAAGGGGAAAGAAGGAAAGAGAAGCGTGCGTAGCGAGGAACCGGTTCCATGGGGTTCGAGACTCGACGGAAAGATCCCTGGCTGCTTTTGCTAGCTCTCGACTTGCCTGGCTCTGATCGTCTCCCGCGAGTGTCTGCTCTGGTGCACCACCTACCCACCTACCTACCTACCTACCTACCTACCAACCTACCTGTCTGCTGCCTTAGCTTTCTGCCTCCCCCTGACCAGATCTCCTTACCAATGTACGCGACTCGTCCCCGGGGAGTCTGGCTCGCGAACTTTCTGGATGGATCAGGCCTGGACCCTTCTAGACGCCATCCAAGGGACGAGCCTTTAGATTCCTCGGATAGACGACCAAATAACTCTGAAAATTAACTCCTTGCGTTTTAACTGAATCCAACATTTCTTGAGTCTGACCTTCGTTTGGTTTAACATGTAGGAATACAAATATTACAACTCATTTTGAGAAAGACTGCTGATCGAGCACACACTAATTATATTCCAATAAATAAAATGCCTGTTTTAAGGGCTTGAATCATTAAACGATACTACTTCGAGCGATAATGCCCATGTTCTTGAAAGGATCTCCTGTCTGCTTGGAAGATTCGCTATTCGAGACCGCCTGGTAACCAAACGTACGACGCCTTGCGAGAAAGCGTTGTATAATACATATATTTTTTTGTATTGGTAGGACAAAAATGGGAGCAGGCATGCATTCTACCTCACGGTGAAACGATAAGGTCATATGCATATCCATTACCTTTGCAGTACTACGAGAATCGGTGCAGCCAGCTTCGGCCCCGGCACTGACCTTGGACGCGAGCCTCGGGCACAGCCTCGCCGTGGAAGCCGCTTTAAAAGCAGTCGAGAATAGTCTCTTTCCCTGCATGCGGGAGAATGCACGAAACCGCCTAGCCCACGATGCAACTTGTACACGGCGAGAGCACAAAAAATTTGTTTATCTGTTCTGATATTGAAAACTTATTAATTAACTAATCGCCAAAATATCAGGAAGAAAGGAATGCAATTAGTGAAGAGAGGGAGTTAGACGGTAGTCAATCGAAAGCAGGTTTAGACTGAAACAAACACTTAATAACAAAACTCTAACAACATGGAAAAACAAGTGAAGCGAATTCTGCTTTCTACGTGACTCTCGGCAGCAACACCTCCAACTTTTACTCTTTCTTCATTGTGATGGCAGCTGGAGCAAGGACATTTCCTTTGGCCAAAGTACCAGATTCCTATGGTTACTCCAGTTTGCACTCTAATTACCAGTAGTCCTGCCCACACTCACTGATCTATCAGAGTAGTCGATTTGTGCGACAAGTCGCAGCGTAACAGCAATAAATACTTAAATAGATCTTATGTATGAAATGGCGTAACACCATCGGCTTCCTTTCCACTACATTTGAATTCTCATCGAAAGATTGGCAATAGAGAAATAACATTTTTTTATCCCTCGTTTAATACGTTTACGGTACGTTTTTGTGTTTAATTAACCGTGACAGTGCGTTTCATAGAACCCCATTTGCAATCAGATTATGATTGCTATTTTCTACTAGATTATGATAGCAATGACTCTGTTATTATAATTGTGTCAAGCCATTGAAACCAAAGAAGATTCTTGGAGTCCTTCGATTTTGGGGGAGTGCCATGCCGAGAGGAGCGGCAGGTCGGTCCGTCTGCGATTACAGAGTGCACTTGAAGGCGCGTCATGTCATCGGAGGCTAGGGCTCGCTGTTTGGCGAGCACGATTCCTGCTAGCCGATGGAAAGTTGGTCTGCGTGTTGCTCGTACCATAGGAATTTAAACGGGGATATAGGTATAAGAACGTGGAGACGGGGAGTCGTTGAGAGTAGTGTGAGGCTTAAACGCGCCGGCACCACACCCAGCGTGACCACCATTGCGACACGGGACAAGGGAGACGGCCATGCGCGTCGCAGTGATCGTGAGTACCTGCTAAAAGTGTTCTCCTTTTTGCGGGATCGCCGGCTACGGAGAGCCCCGCTTCACCTCGATCTTCTTCGTCCTGACGGTGCGCCGTTCTTTTCTGCCCATCTTCCATCCTTCATCTTCCCTGTTACGGTTTCGCCAGACGCACCAGGCCTCATTAAACTCTCGCGCCACCCGAAAGGCAGCTGTCACTTCGAATGGCATCGACACAAGCCGTGTCTGCATGTAGGCCACCAATCCCCGCTCACTAGCCTCTTCGAATCATTGCAATTTAATTACAAGTGTGATAACAGCTTGGCGTGCTTCTAATGTTTACTTAGTCTTGAGTACCTCTCGATCTGCAGAGTGGTGCTTACGGAGAAAGTATCGGTAGTGCTTGCTTTCCACTTGATAAAGTATTGATAACGCTTCTACTGCACTTCAAACTAGTATTGGTATGCGATAACATGCCCGTGATTATCTGGCTCTATCTATCTCGGAGTGAAAGCAACAGTGAGTGCTGTAAACTCTGGCTATTTTATACTAACATACTAACCGCCTTAATTTTAGACGCTTTAGACTGAATAAATAAATAATAACAACTTATAACTAGACAAGTTTACGCCTTTAACAATTGGATAAGTTGATGCATCGCAGACAGGTGTATACGCGCGACCGTTCATGAATGTGTTAAAGAATTCCACGTGCACGGTATAGTCTTATAACCGCAGATTCTATCATTTCGCTCCAAATTTGTGAAACTGTAGCGACAGCAATGCGCCTGTGTCCTTCGATCCATCGGCGCGGTCGAGCCGAATTCCATCGAGAGAGCACTTTCTATTTTAAACCTGACATTCACCACTCCCGCGGCAATGCATTTTTCGTCACAAGCGCCGGCGAACGTCCCAAAGGAGATCACCCGAGCACCGCCAGTCATTAAAAGTCCAAAGGCGTTGAAAGCCTGCATTCTATACGCGCGTATACAAGGATAATAAAAATCAAAAGAATACCGCGCGCGCGCGCGCTGGGGTTTTCAGTATATCCTCGGACGAGAATCAGATTCCTGCTCGAAATGGGCTGTCGATCAGCATGAGAGGCGAGCCGAGCGAGAGAAGCCGATATGAGATCTCGATCGAGGGCAGCGCGGCCGCCGCCGATGTCGGAGGCGAAGGACGAAAATTGGGTGCGAGCGATCGCGCGGGCACGCGCGACTGACTCGCCTGCAAACGAGAGTGAAAGCGCTCGGCAAGAAAGTCCGATAGATTTTTAGTCCCATCCCGTAGAAATAAAGGCGCGTGCCTCGAGTTGGAAACGACTGCCAAACCGTAACAAATGATTTCGCATCCGCTTGGTTTGTCCGCCTCTCTCCTTTCCAACGGGGCCCTGTCCCCCCGTTTCACTCATTTTTCACTTGGACGCCAGCCTACTCCAGCATGTAGCTTGGAGCACTGCATTCCTGCCAACTAGTGCAATGTATCGAGGGACCTCTGGCGAATGTACGGCTCCGCGGCGATTAGCTCCTTTCGCCAAGCTAAACAAAACCTTCCTAACCTTAGAACCTGCAAATACTTATGCGCGAACACATTACTGTAGGATAATAATCATATGATAATAATCCACCGACAGCATAACACAGAATGTCCCTTACCTCGCGCGAGCGCTTGACAGTCGGGAGATTAAAATGCAAATAAAGTGCAAAGGAATGTCTGATCTCGAGGAGGCTAGGCGGGGTGAGAAAGCGGACTATTAATGAGAAAAGCGTTTCCTGCTCTCCTATGAATACAAGTTTCGCTTATCTCGTTCCGGAATTCACGTGGCGCGGGCGACGGCTGCATGGGCTATCAGACACGCGCGAATTGCGCTCATGACGGTAATGATACATTCGACGTGTGTCTGATTATATAACGAGAAAAGAGCAAGGCGGAAAAGTGCATCACAAGTCGTGTCACGAGACTGGGCCTATCAGGCGTTAAGCCTGCTCCGCATAACTCATTGGAATATTGCTGCCTCGAGAGATTACTCGCTGGTGGTTACTTTCATCGCGCAATGCCCGCGCCGAAATCGGACGGTACGTAGCCCGCCGAAGCCGAAACTGGTTTCCCCGACAGAGCGCGATCCCGGCACTCTCTAGATTCAGGTTTGCGACGCTAGCTATAAGTGCTTTCTGCGTATGCGGACAACGGTTACGTATAATTACGGGCGCGCAGACAAAATGAATGCCCGGTGCACGCAAAATCGAGTGGCGCGCCGGAGAAAAGAGAAAGTGATTCCATTCGTACACCTTGCCGCGTGTGTGCATAAACGTGCATACGTACCACAAACGTCCAACCCGCGCGCGGCATTCCCCGCCGCCGAAAGAGTACATGTGTCCAGCACACTATTTAATCGGCTGACATTTAAGCCAGACCTAATTAACTAGGCCTTTGAGAGAACTCTCGCTAAGAACGGGAAGCGAACGACGGAGAAGGACATTTCTAGCACTCGACACCGAACGGAAGGACTGCCCTCCCGCGATTGGAACTTACCACAAATTCTCTAGCTCCGCTGCTAAAGTGCGACCGCGAACAATCTGCGCTAACGAAGTGTAATTCTAGCTCTAGAATGTCAGTTTGCTCGCAGCAAATATATGCTCGTAGAAATAAAAAGGCATTGTTTTCCTACTGACTATGTAAATTCTTATTCGATTCTTTGTCAGGAGCCTGTAAGCTTGGGCTTGTAAAGAAAAGTATGTTTATTTTGAGAGACGTATAAGTGGCACCACCTCTATTTTCTTGCGGGAAGCTCTTCGCGTGGTCACAGGATTGAAGTAATTGAAGTAGAATTTGACTGGTGAAAGAACGGAAGACGAAGAAGGCCATTTTTTCATATACAATGATTAGATCCTTGCATTCTAATGATTCTGACTATCTGTCTAATAATGTTTGCAGTTGTTACCGTGCATCACTGCACTTGCAGCAGCACAATTGCACGATGGAGAGGGCGGGGCACCACAAAAGGGCTTGCCGATCGCTTTAAGATCGGCACGTTTGCAGAGACTGCCATCCTCTAGGCCAATTGCACCAACGCAATCCGTATTTGCGAATCAACGGCTTCGGCGACCCATCCCATTTAAGTAAGGATCAACGCAGATGTCAATTTTTATTGTTTCTGTTTGACACGACTTTTTGGCCAACTGCAGTGGAATTTTAAAAAGATCAGAGATTGATTTGAATTCTTCCTATGATATTTTAGGCCCAAAGGAAGTGCAGGCGAGGATGGTTTTGCAACCGGTGCTGGAAACTACCCATCGGCAAAGCCAGTTCAACGACCGAATTTACCCTCGGCACCCGCTTTTTCACAGCCCGTGAAACCCGTGAATGAGGAGCCCGAAGAGGACGAAAGATTCCGCGACTCGAGCCATAACGATGATCGCGATGACGATCGTTCATTGAGCCAAGAGGAAGAGGAATTTGAAGACGAGAGCGAAGAAAGCGTACCCCGCACTCCCAATTTCGGATCGTCGGGAAGCGGCGGCTCGTCCAGAGGACCTGCACACAGTGGTGGTTCTAATCCACCACAGTCACAGATAACGCAAGTCCAGTATCGCTCCTTCACGCCCTCGGCACCAACCGGCAGGGGTGCACCCGCGACACCACCACCTCCACCGGTTGTCCAATACCGACCACCGCAGAAACCGACTAAACCCAGGAAGCAAATTGTGGAAGAACCGATAAGACAGCCGGTGAAGGCTCCGCCAAAACCCGTCAAGTCTCCTCAGGATTATTATAGTCGTGGAAATAAGAAGCCTGTCGCCCAGGTAAATACTTTATAAAATCTCACATTATCCTAGTATTTTTGGCACATTCTGACTTGATAAGCAATTCTTGACCCGGATTTCGAATTTCGATTGAATAACGACGGTCCATTTTTCTGACAACCGTATTTACGATCCCTCGCACTTCCAAGTAGACCGCAGGCCTAATATGTGCGCATTGCGTAACGATTGGTCTGACGAGAGTTGAGTAAATGCATGCGGTTCTCGCGCTCCAGATAAATAAGTGTATCAAAAGCTGTATACAAATATTATAAACCATGTAACCGTTCAATAACCGGGTACCGGACTTACTACTAATAACTGCGTATGTACCAGTAACGGATATTCGGAATTCACGAAACATTAACAATCATTACAGATTATTAGGCGATATCGAAATGACAATGATGACGGTTCGATTACGTGGGGTTTTGAAAACGACGATGGCTCCTACAAAGAAGAACTCATCGGCATAGATTGTATAACGCGCGGTAAGTATGGGTACATTGACCCAGATGGTATTCGGCGAGAGTATACGTACGAGACTGGAATTAAATGCGACGAAGAGCAGCGCGAGGAGGACGAGGAAAATGGATTTGTCGACTACCAGGAGAATAAGATAGTGCTTCCCGATGGCAAGACCATCGATCTGTCTAGTATGGGTAAAAAACAAACTCGGCGGCCACGGCCTTATTAATCCTCGGCGACAGATGAACTCGATAATTTTGTAGTTAGGTACAATCAGAACCATTTGGGATTGCTACTCTTTTAAAAAGTATTTCAATGAGCAGGGTAAAATGCCTATAAAGCATAATCGTATTGCTTAAAAACAAAGCATGTTTTTAGTTCTTGAGAATTTGAAAATGCTTCCCTTCTACGTATAATTTTAATGGTCATCTTCAAAACTAAAAGGAAAGCCAAGACAGAAATCATCACATCCAGGAAACGACAGTGATTTATTACTTTCAATATATCTAGTAATATCAATCATCCTTTGTCCGTCGCCATTATTTATAGTTTGACGTTGCTAGAATATCAGCTAGGTAATTTAGTACTTATACTGTGTACATATCGGTGTATCTGTATCGAGTCGACAGAGTAAAAATAAAAAAATAAAAATATGTTGATCCTTTTATTCAACGTCACCGACAACTGACGAATCATAGAAAATACTCTTCTTTATTCCTAATCTTGATATGCTGATTGTTCATTATGTTGTAAAACATTCATGAATGATACAATAAGTATGTAAATAAATGAATGTGACGAGTCTTTCAATTTGCTCCTGTGTAAGTAAACGTTCATCAAGTTGCTTAATTCTCATATGCACGAATCATACAACAATATCAAATAATATCAAATATGCTAATATAACATTATTAGCACAGAAATAAGATAGCGCAGTATAAACGACCTGCATTCCTACAGCTATTCAAGTCCATAATAATTTATAATACAATGAAAATAGATTCTTGTGCGTGTGTTATACATATCGTGTGTACAAACATGCATATGTACAGAACTGGCTCTCTTGGAACAATTGCTTTTGCATCAACAATAATTGTACAACATTTATATATAAGTATAAATTTGTGTGGTCGACAAGGGCATGTGTTAGAAGTATATAATATAGGTAACTTCAGCGTACTACATGTGTTACTGCTCGATTACAATACTACTTTAACTTTCATTTGGTAACACGTTTCGGTCAAAGCTATACATTTGCACATGTAATAGCGAAGCAGTACGCATTAAATAAGATATACCTGCTTAATCATTTATACTTTTTCCACTTTTTCCGGCATAAGGACAGCATTAACGTAAGGTACGCAAAAAGGACACGAATTATATCGAGTGATATTGCGCATGGCAGCAATGATACGTCTGGTCATTTCAACGATCAGTGGTCCATTAAATTGATACGGCACCCAGAATGGGATTTCTTGCGTGTAAATTAATACGCAGGACTAGTCACCGTGGACACTTGTTTTGACGTGTGTTGTTGACCTTGTGCCAAAGCGCCACTTTTCGCTGCGCGGTACTTGATCCAGGCGTCGTAACCGTAAGCAACCATGGCGCAAAAGCCGAAGAACTGCAAAAGAAACGATGAAAGGTATATGCATTTGTACGAAAACTACTGCAATTTTAATCTTCTGTTTGCGGTCTAAAACATAATAGATACTCACGGCTGCGACACCAAAAGCCTCCGTAGCCCTTGCATAGTCCGCTGCGAGCGATGCAGCCAGCAGATAAAACGCCGTCCAAATAGTGCAAAAAATAAATTCCTGTCGACATAAACCGAAAGCAATTTTAATAGGATACTCGGTATTCATTGCAGCATTCCAGTATTAAGATGTAAAAATCAGTTATTCATTTGTAAAAATATTATTTAACACTCTACTGTCATTTTTCCTAAACGAATACTTTCTAACTTTCACTTAACAACTCCATACTAATTGCGAGGCTAATTATCGACACGCAGAACCGTGTAACCGCGGGGGATTTCGTAACGGTGTTACATTCGGAAATATTACTCCGAAATAGCTCTAAGAAAACAATTCATGGGGAGTACATATAAACACTGTGGAAGTGCATACAAGGCGTTACTCACGATTTTCAACCAGGGGATTCTTGAGAATTTCTCAACAATGTGGAACAGATATAGAACAAGTAGTATTCCAGTGAACCAAAAGCCACCCATAGCCACAGTATTGAACCATCCTCCTCGGCTGTGGCTGCTGTGTATCGACACCGTAATGCATATAAAACCTAACAGGTTCAAAACCTAAAAGCGTACAAAATTCCGTTACTCCGCCTACTTAGATCTCGGCGACCTCCTCCATGTATTTCATTAAAGCATTTCATAATGCTCATTGCTGTGGGCAAAACTATGTAAATGAAAGTGTGATGCAGCTAATCGTGCCGCGAAATTAACTCACCACTTGTGCAATTTTAAGGAGACCGGGCAATGATCGCGCGTACGACGGATCAAACCGGATATTAGGCTGAGTTGTTGTGCTCGACGTGGTGACCGTCGTTGTGGTAGTATGCTGTCCTGGAAAGTCTTGGTCCATCGTTACTGGTTATTCTAAAAATGAAATGCAATCACGCCGGATGCCAGTACACGCCTTCATTCCCCCGCGAATGACAAAAGAAATTAACACGGGTTAATACTCGTGTTAGTACAATAGAATATCATGGTAATGCGATTCTCAAGAAGGCAAGCTGGTGCATTGAAAACGTACGAAAACTAATTAATGAGAATTCCAAGTTGAAACAGGATATATCGGTAATGGTAATGGAGTATGTAACGGGTCACACTCGAGGTTGCAGTTATCTTCCGTTGTTTCGATAAACGTCGTCGCGCCCACTTGGTACCCAAATATTTGAGAGCTATGCCCACTTACTCACTTACAACACAAATCATATCTATATTTTATTTTATTATTTATTCTTTCACATATTTTTCAAAATCCTCAATCTCCATTTACCGACGGTGGGACGAACAAATCTATAATAAATGGAAAATGAAACTGAAGCTCCCCATAAGAACGCATGATTGTTTCGATTAGAAATCAGGATTTCTCCTTAATAACGAACAAATGAACAATTAATCCTTGTCACCACCATCGAAAAAATGAGAATGGCAGGAGAAAAGCCGGCCGGATCGATTGTGAGCTATCAAGCAGATGCAAAAAGGCGTAAACGCTTTGCGTCGCAGATAAGAAAATCGCAGAGTGCGTATGGTTTAGTCCACCCACTCTTTCTCTCTTTCGCGTTGCCGCTCACCGAAATTATGTCACGCCTAGCTAACATACTATTGGAATTACTTAATATCACAGTGTGAAGTCATCTGGACCGAAAATAACCAATGACAGGGCTCCTCTCTCATCAGAGAAACACAAGACGGGGCGTGTGGTTCGCTTTACCAACGCATTGCGTACTCGAGCCTATCGTACAGACACTTACAACACTTCAGAAACGGCCGCGTGTGCATTCAAACCAACATTCACTATAGAACCGCTCGCAGGGATACGTAGATCGTGCACGGATGATCCTCTCGATCCTGCTCCACCTTCGAGCGCCAAAACTTGGGGATTTTGGCGCGCTACTCTGCCACGACACGACCTACCCGTGGAATTTGTCAATACTTTAATTTCTCGTCCCCTTCCAGGAACCCGTCATCTCATAAATACAACAGACGACAATTCGTCCCGTGGATTACTCCAAAAACTCTAGGACTGATACGTAGAAGGCGTTAAGATTCCCCACGATGATTGCCGGTATTGATTGAGCACTCAGGAACGGAAAAGCCGAATACTGGAAAAAGGACGAGGATGACGAATTCGCACGGGTAATCCTTGGACCGGTCCACTAGAATGGAGTGACGAGCAGGAATGACTAAATTGCGACCTGTGGCGTCTGCCGCCTGGTATACGGCTCGGGGAATACGTGGAGATAGACATAGCACGCACAACCGTTTCGGAGCAATGGAAAGGAAATATGTAGAGTGTTCCTATGCTAGTCTACCTGTTACACCTCCGTTTGCCAGCACTGACTCCTTCCACTCTCTTTCCTCTAGGTCTACGGGTTTGCCGAGTTCGGTGAGAGCACTTTTCACGAGATCAGGAGGCGGACAGGTAGGCGTCGTCGTACTCGGCGAGCAGCCTTGGTAAAAGCAACTGTCCACTCGATTATTTAAAAGACACGAGTTACTGCTAGACGAGTGTGAGCGCGCAGTCACGCCTCTTCCCAGCTACCGAAAGGAAAACGCTGAAAATCTTTCCTTTCGTTGGGAAAGTCAGCGTGCATATGTATCTACCACTAACAAGGAACGAGCACCAACCGCCACCAGCCGCGTTTCGAAACGCTGTAAGAGACGCACGGTCCTCTATAAATGCATTAGTATATAACGACACGCTAGAGATCTATGGAACGCGGTGTGTAAGTGTAGTATTATACACACATCACTCTCGCACAGCTGCTCTTCTTCCACTTCGGTATTTCGCCTCGCTTCACTCTGGTGGTGCTTCTCTCAAGCAAAGTCGTCCATTGACGCTCGTGATCCAAGCACTCGCAGGATAATACAGCGATCTTTTCACCATTCGATTGAAGCAAATCTCGAGCCCCTCCTTGAGTTACCGGAATGTGCTTGAGACTGTCAAAGGTAGCGCTCGTGTCGCACGCACAGAAACGCAATAAAATTTAATTTCCGTACTTAGGATATTCTTTATTTATTAATCACACGTGAACGATATGTATCCAATCTATCAGCATGGACATTCCAATATATGTATATTTTATGTCATGTAAGTATTTGTGTGGGACATGTTAGGTATAGGAATAAATTTGTGCAACCTTGAGACTGTGTGCATAATGCGTCATGTTTAGATGCCGGGTAATGTTAGGTCTGTTGTGTACGATACATAATAATAATAAAATGTAATCATGTTTAATACCGGGAGACTTGAATTTTGCTTTGCAAGGATTTGAGGGGCTGGTGCGTCCAAATACAATTAATCATAATATTCTCAGTCTAAAGAGATTGGTCTTAATGTAGACGTAACTCCAATCGGCGCTGTCATTTGACAGGACCTGCGGCTTTGTGAGAGCAGGAGAGGTTATTAAATTGACGTTGACAGGTTAATTTTCTGATTCACTGACACTGTGCAGTTACTGTCAAAGGAACTGCTAAACAAAGGGAATACTGGATTCAGTAAAAAGTGATGGTTTCTACACGTGGGCCGAGATTTAAATTTTGTGATGGTGAAAAAGTCCTCTGCTATGAACCAGACCCTACAAAAGCAAAGGTTTTATATGATTCAAAGGTAAAGTAATCTGTGTTATTAGAGTAGTTGGTACGCAAGAAAATCGTTTGTTAACAGCTATGTTGTTCTTACAGGTTTTAGATGTCATTGTGAATAAAGACCAAAGAGGTAGAAAGGCAGTTGAGTATTTGATACACTTTCAAGTGAGTATAACAGTGTGAATACTTCTATCCATCAACACATTTAGAATCTGCCTTATATCATACATTGCTATAGGGCTGGAATTCCTCGTGGGATCGGTGTGTCACTGAAGAATACGTATTAAAAGATACAGAAGAAAATCGTCAGTTACAGAGAGATTTGGCACAGAAAGCGCAATTGCAACTGTAAGCTGGACTGATAGTCATGAATCGTATAATTCCTTAAAGTGACAGTATATGTACTATTTTTGTTGCATATGTATGGAATATCAGAGGAGCTTACCTTTATCGTCGAGAGCGTAAAAAAAGAAGCCACAAGTTGTCAGATCGTCTTAACGAAACTGAGAATCAGGAACCAAGGCGAAGGGCAAGGAGCGGTGGCAGCCGTGCAACGTCAGCAACAACGGGATCATCCGAAGATGGCAGTTCGGGCCAACAGGCAGATTATGATACAGAGGTATCCATATCCTGCATATAGATTTCAACCAAATATACTAGAGGTTCTACATTTCACGTATATAGGAAATAATTACGGAAGAAGACACTGAAAGCAGTTCAGACTATGTTGGAGAGACAAGTGATGATGAGGACAGTGGAGGGGGTAGCCAGTCTGGAGTAAACATAAGACCAGTGGATGTTGATATAGGTCCCACTTTAAGAAGAATTTTAGAACAAGATTATGACCTAATTACAAACAAGAATAAAGTAACAGTTAAAATAATTAAACTATTTAAAATAGTTAAATGATATTGAAAATGCATAAACAAATTAATTATGTTCCAGCTTGCTGTCTTACCTGCACAACCTACTGTGTCAAATATCTTGGAATCATGGGTACAGCACTTTACAACCACTCAGTTAACAAACATTCCTGAGAAACCTCAAAGAAACAAAGCTAATAACACAATGGAGAAAACAGTGAATGAAGTGAATATATGCAGAGAGGTAGCAGATGGTTTGAGAATATATTTTGATTTCACATTACACGACTTGCTACTATACAGGCAAGAGAGAGAGCAATATTGTGCTTTGAAATCATCATTTTTGTATGGTGAACATTCTCCACTCGTGAAAGAAGAACCTTCAGAGTAAGTGCATGTGACTTACTTAAGTCATGATATTAGTGATAGTTGAATATGACCTTTGAAGTAAACTTACGGAATTTTATTTGTAGAAACTCGGACGTCTTAGTTAAGGAAGAGTTTGAAGACACTGAATATGCCCATTTACCACCATTTCAAGAACAGGATCAAGAAATGGATAGCACGTCTAAAACTTTGACGAATTCTAAAAGAAGATTACGGTCTTCTCGAGTGAGCTCTGTGGACGACAGTAGACAACTGCGTTCGTACGAGGAAGCAAAGCAAGAGGCAGGGAATATGTCAAGGTAGTATCATATTGCAAATTGGTTTTTTATTGAATATGATTCTTATTGAATATCTATATATAACAATACAGCGTTGCGAGCACCAGTTCACGTTGCTCGAGTCCACGTGGTGTAACACTGAGAGTACCAGTAGTTACATCCGCGCAAGTAAACGCGCTTCTCCAGCAATCAAATAAATGGAGATTAATGCCGGAAACTATAAAATCGGAAAACTTTCAGAATCCTTCCACATATTATGGTGCTGTTCACCTAACACGACTTTTTGGTAAGCCTATCACAAGATTATTTATAATTATATTAAATCAAACAACTATTGTAATATACTTCTAATACTAGAAACCCTATTCTGTAAATGTTTTAGTTAAGCTACCAGAATTACTACAGACCAGTGAAATATCCAGTAAAAAACTTAAAGTTCTCTTAAAATACTTAGATATGTTTTTAAGGTAAGGCTTTTAACTCTTATGACCTATTGAATTAGCATGATTCCAAATAGTATTTCATTACAGTTATCTAGAAATGCACAGGGAGTGGTTTGGAGAACAGTTTTATATGCAGATTGGAAATCCAGCACTTCCTCCATCAACTAACTCATAGCAGAAGTAAGACGTATTCCATGGACATGGTGGAAACCAGTGATAATTTTGTAATATGTTTTATGTTTATTAGATCTTGCATTTTTCCGCACGATGTGAAATAAGACTGTGTGTATGGGATCTTAATATAAGGGATACTTTTTTGTAATCATTCGTGTTATTTTATTGCTTTTAACCCACCAACTTTTGAATTTACATTGAACTTTAATAGTGAGCAAAAGTCTATGTCTATAAGGAAATAATACTAATATCATAATTTTTGTAAAAAAGGATTTGTTTAATCATTGTTAAAAGTATTAAGTTAAAACTGAGCCAATGACTATGAACTACATCATACTGTCAGATACATATTTTGTGCCCTATTGTTTTGAATAGATTCAGATGCGCAAATTACCCGACAAAGCATTTGCAGTGTATATACCAGGTACGAAAAATATTGGTTTCTGTAGTACCCCTTGGCGGCAGTCACAGAATTCACTTGACACAGTTAATCCTGCGATATTCGTCACGTGTAGTACCTGTCGTATGCATTGGTTCCGTATGTCATATATGCATGTGCTATTAAATGCACCGGGTACATGCGCAGTGTGGTTGTTACATCTGTTACGAACCTGGCAAGTCTGATCAGCTGTTTCAGTAAATAACGAACCGCGCCACGCGATGGGTGACAGTGAGATCGCGGAAAATCTGGAGAATAGCCAGCGAAATCATGCAGATTGTGGAGAGTTCAGCGATGATTGTATATCCGAATACGAAGAAGATAGTGCGCCTTGGGCTCAGACGCCAGACGCGATTCTGCTCAATATTTTCCAATACCTGACACCGAAACAGCTGATAATTGCAGGAGAAGTATGCAGATCATGGAACAGGATATCGCGCGACGAGATGCTCTGGAAATACCTATTCTATCGCGAATACAAAATCGATCCTGATGTCGGTATAATGCCAGGTTAACAATCTTATATATTTATAAAACGACTGACGTCGAAATCGCTGCTCCTTCTCGAAGATTAAAAATAACACTTGACACAAATGATGTTTTGGACTATGTTCTCTTACATTTCGACTATAAACAGCAGCTGCAAAACAGTTTGTCACTTATTTTCTTACAATAATGTTAGCAATTCGCATGTAATATATTCCTGTTCTTTGTAGGAAAAACTTCCTGGCTTGGTGAATTCAAGCGTTTGGCGGATCACTCGCCTATGCTAGAGACAGAGGTTCTTAAAGAACATGGTCATCAAGTGCTGCATGTTAGCTTTTCACATAATGGGACAATGTTTGCAACATGTTCCAAAGATGGCTATGTATTGGTAAATAATGTTACATTCATTGACTATATTACATCTTTGGATTATAGTCCTGGTGCGTAGTATTGATATTATTTTTATTTTTTGTTAGGTGTGGAATAGTGAATATCCAGTTAGTGTAAAATATTATCATGATATGAAAACATTTAGTTGGAAATACACACAATTCTCTCAATTTAATTCTTCTGATACATTGTTGTTAGTATCTGGTGTACACTTTGGAGCCCCACAGACTACATCAGGAGAAATTACTGTGTTCAGATTGGCACGTACGTTTGACTCATATAAATAAATTAGTGACATGTGTGGTAAAAGTTAGAAGTAAGGTAAGAATGCATTCTTTATGCACAGCTGCACAACCTTTGTTACAGCTGGCTTTGACCTCCAATGTAGAATAGTGAATAAGCCGTATGACATATTTGGAACATGGTATAGTGAACAGTACCTTATAAGTGGGAACTTATATTGGCTGGCACACCTGGTCAGTACAAGTTACCTTTGGCTTAACAAAGCAAGTCAAGAATCAACCAGTGAACACATACCTGTTATGACACAACTTTTCAAGTACTGTACCACATGTCCTTCAAAGATTCGTATATCTGATGAATGCAATGCTGATTTATTCCTTTTTTCATTCTATTCTTTTATAGGTTTTACAATAGCAATTCTTCATCAGTTAGGTCAATTATGATTGCAAATTGCTTAACTCCCACACCAAATGAATCAGAACTAGAAATGCAACACAATTTACCTTCTTCCTCTAAGAGTAATGGGATTGAAAGATACCCCAGACCAAGAAGATCTATATTTCCTAATTCTAATAATGAAAGTGAGGATATGGATGAATCAGCATCCCACTTCTGTGCTTCAACTAGAGTGCAGTATGTTTGTATTCTACATAATATGTCATAAAGAACCTCCTTAAATATGATGAATAAAATATAATCATGTTTAATATGTTAGTTCAGAGCAACAAAGCCAAAATAGAAGAGGTGGATGTCATAAGGAGAAGAAAAACCCCAAATGGAAAGAGGATAGCGATTCGGGAGGTAATAGAAGAAACATGTTTGTAAGAGAAATAAATAAAAACCAATTTGATCGGTTTCATTCAATAATTGTGCAGAATCTTCAACAACTGAAGAATGTGATATGGGTGAAGTGGCAGGAGCAGTAGATAATCCTGATAAATACCTTATCTTCACCACTGGCTCAAAGACATATACAAACCATCAACTAGGCTTCAAAAGAATTAAGGACTTCACATTCCCAACAAGATTGGCCCCAGGACCGACGCTGCGCGAGCGATTGGAGCAAAGAGAAAGAGAAAAGAAGAATCAAGAGAGTGCAGATGCAGTGCATACTGACTGGTTGGATTACGATTCTGTTGCTGACAAATTCGATAAAGTGGATCATTTAATTGACCTGCATGGCCATATTATTGGAATGGCCCTTTCTCCTGATCACAGGTCGGTTATTATTCTCACATGAAACGGCACTTGGTGTATAAAATAATAATTTTATATATCTTCTTTTTCTTCAGGTATTTATATGTAAATACAAGGCCATGGCCAGTTGGTTACGTTATCACGAATCCTTTGCAACCACCACCCATTGCTCAGGAAATAGATATTCACGTGATTGATTTAGTTACTCTTAAAGAGGTTGGCAAAATGTTGAGGGCTCATAAAGCATACACATCCAATAACGAGTGTTTCTTCATTTTTTTGGATGTATGCAATGAGTATGTGGCAAGGTAATAATGTGCTTTTGTATGAGCATGACTATTTTCAAGTAAATGTATCATATCTGCTTATTTTAACATATGTATATTACTAGTGGTGCTGAGGATAAACACGGATATCTTTGGGATAGACATTACGGAGTGTGTCTGGCAAAGTTTCCACACTCGGATGTGGTAAACTCTGTGGCATTTAATCCCCAGAATCCAGAGATGTTAGTTACAACTAGCGATGATTATAAGATTAAAGTCTGGCGTAGTAGAGCGATGGTACGCAAACTCGGATTAGATGAAACCTCCTACCGCAGAGCAATGGAAGTACAAAAACGACGCAGATTTCGGAAAAGTAGTTGCAGCGTTGATTGACCAGATTAGACATTGTATTTTTAAGTAATACAATGAAATCTTCAAACGTCCGTGTACATGTTATGTGCAACAATTATGGTAGTGTTCTATTTCAAATACATACTGTTGTGGAACACCAAATTACTGAAAATAGTAACGCTTTAACTTAATATAAAAACTCAGTAACAAAAACAATCTAACTCAATAAACTTAGTGATATAGTTAAAAAGCAAATGCGGTGTGATGACGACATACTTGGGCGAAATTTGAAGAAAGGGAGTGGTCTCGAATCATTGAATATTTCAGTGAATGTGATATTATGTAAACAAATGTATTTTTTGTGATAGGGCACAAAATTAAATTTTTTAAGAAAAATATATTCGAGAAATCATATTTGTACAATAAAGTATTTATGAAGCTACAGTACAGTATTAAGTGTTATCACAGGACAAGTCTTATTGCTTGATTGCGATTATTACATTTCCTATATTTGTCCAATTTCTACATTTGTTGCTCAATGGAAAAACTTATTTTCGACCAGAAAACATGGATAAGTTAATCATATTCATATTTAAACGAATCAAAATTAATGGTAGTAATTAAGTGGTCAAATTCTAAAATTGGCATATCTACTAAGCTATGATTTATTCAGTTGAGAGGATACTGCAAACTATTTGATCACAGGTAGCCTAGTAACGTTTCATATTCATCATTTTCATATATAGTTAAATTTATTAATTTCAACAGCTAACGCGTCTCATTGGAAGTACATTAATAAGCCAGTGATGTATTTCATAGGAACAATTGATCTTACAACTGAGCTTATTTTCGTAAAAATTCCGAATATTTAACAATCGATAACTTTCGAATTCCAAACTTCTTAAGCACGTTAAAGTCACACGTGTTCCATAAAAACATCAAATGCTGTGTCTGTTACAGCAACCTGCAGTTGTGAGTCATACATATATATTCAACCACAATTTCATAGTTAAGCTAATGGCTATTAACTTTAGAAACAGAAAAAGTTAAGACTACAACCATGACATTCTATGCAGATGATTATAATAAGTCTTTCTTTTCTAGAAAATGAAAGGCCCTAATTTCAATTTTTCTACAATGGATGACAGGCATCCTGCAAAGGCTATCTGTGACAAACAAACACAAATATTTATATGTTATTAGTCATATTTGTAGCAACGATTTGGGCGCAATAATGCGTGTAATTGGAACACTACTACAGGGTTTGATCAGAAACATTAATATGTCCAGTGGCATAGTGACAATGCCTACAATATGAAATAATTTTCAATAGTAAGATTAAGTATTATCCAGCAAAACATTCCCGAATAAGAAGGCGTAGGTAGTCAATCGGAGATTTTTACGATATTAATACCCACCTATAGATTATGCGGCTTTTCTTTGCATCTTTCCTCATGAAAACAACACAGCAAATGCTTCTCCATTAAAAATATGTTTACATCAGTAGTTATGTTCCTATGGATATATTAAGATGAAGCTGTGACCATTGGTTCTAGAACATACATATGTACACCTGTTAATGAGAAAATAAAATTTGGGTAAGGATAAGTAAGCTTGTAGCTAATATTACCAGGTGGGGGTGACAGCCCGTCTTTTTGTGGTGGTGGCTTATTCAACTTATGAGTATCCTTATGACCATGGCAATGCTCACACTCATCATCACTCTCCTCGGAACTGCTTTCCCCGAAATTACGAGGTTTTTCATAAATACAACAACCTGCAGAAATTGATTACCAAGCTCAGTATAAATGTGACAATCTGTCGAAAAGGTAGGTAGAAAGAGTTACATTAATAATTACATTTGGATTTCTTCTTATTCATATGTTCGTTATCAACAGTTCCTTGTGTCCATTGGACTTTTTTACTAGACTTTGGTTTTCTAAGACGAAGACGTACTGTTGGCACATCCTAAAACATAGAATGAACCAATCTACAGATTTAGCAATTACGAAACATACCCATTCAAACAGTAGTATGCGGAAACTTGGGCCATCTGCATATGTATAGATGTACGTATATTCCTTCATTGTTTATTGCAAAAAATAATATTCACTACAAATGTATAATATAACACTTAGAAAAGACAGTTACAAAATGGTGTAATAATTATGAATTAGTATAGGAATTAGTTATTGAATGATTTTATTCCCCTTCAATTCCCGAATTTTATCACTACTGTATTGTAAAATATCTTGTAATATTTCATCCGTATGTTGTCCTAATACTGGTGGTGGTAGTCTGGCTTTATTGGTAGCATAACTATATGTAACAGCTGGTCCAACAACATTTATTCCTCCCATAGTGGGATGTTTCATTTCTTGGGCCATCCCCATGTATTTCACTTGGGGATCATCAAAAACCTATAATGACAATTAATATTTTCTTATCTCCAATTTCTTTAGACATGTAACCATTTCAATGTTAGAATGTTATATTGGCAATTTAACACTATTTGAGTAATATACCTCTTCTATGGTATTAACAGGGCCATATGGGAAAGGAGCTTCATTAAAGATCTTGGACCATTCTTTATTTGTTTTTGCTTTAAACTCTTGTCTCAGTATGTTCAAGAGTTCATCTCTATTTTTCACTCTGTTAATATTATTCTTAAACTTTTCAGATGTTGCAAGTTCTGGTAAATTCATTCTTTTTAGCAATTCTAAGAATTGCTGATCACTTCCTGCACCAACTGTCATGTATCCATCTTTTGTAGGAAATGCCTCATAGGGTACTATACTTTCATGCTCAGAGCCCCACCTTGTACCATGTTGATTAGCATTTAAATAATTAGATCCAATATTGATTAAACTAGCCACTTGTGTTGCCAGTAAATTGCATTGAATCCATTGTCCTTTATTAGTTTTTAAAGTTTGAAATAAGGCTGCCAGGATAGCACCATGAGCATATAAGCCAGTTGCCAGATCAGTCATTGCTACTCCAACTTTGCATGGAGGTCCATTTTTAGGTCCAGTGATATGTAAAAGACCACCAAGAGAAGCAGCAATAACATCATATCCAGGTCTGTTCGCATAAGGACCTTCTGATCCATAACCAGTTAATGAACAGTATACTAAGTGTGGTGCTACTTTGGAAATATCCTTATAGCCCAATCCTAATTTGTCCAACTTTCCTGGGACATAGTTCTCGACTAAAACATGTGACTGTTTTGCCAGATCATAAATAATATCTCTACCTCTCTTTAAATCAATGCATACACTTTTTTTGTTTCTGTTCACACTCATGAAATATGCTGATTCCTGCGTGCCTTTAATAAATGGAGGTCCCCACTTCCTAGCCTCATCACCACTACCGGGTCTCTCAACTTTCAACACTTCAGCACCAAGATCACCAAGGATCATGGTGCAATAGGGGCCAGCAACAATTCTTGTTAAATCTAATATTCGAATCCCTGAGAGTGGTGAATGATCTTCAGCCGTACTGGAATGTCGTTTTTCACATTTTACACTAACGACACTCAATAAGGATCGTTTCGGTAAAAACTTTGGAACCACCAACGCCATTGACTTAAACATGTTTGTCACGACTTTTTATAAAAGAACTGTGAACGTTTACACTCGCTGTTCGCGAATGTAATAAACCGCGCGCTGGCTTTACGCCAAAAACAACAGTGTAGCAGCGACGAAAAAATAGCATATCATCAGACTCGAATTCTGAGATACAAACATGGTAAGATTTGTTATCATATCGGTAAAGTGACGTAAACGGCAATAAACATTCCACATACCTGTGATCCGCTATCCACGACATCCGTCTCCAGTACGGTTTCGGTTTGTGTTTGCGAAGTCGGTTGTTCAGACATCACTGGCCTCTCCATCAGCTCTGCTTTTGTCGCAAGAAACAATGAAAGAATGATCGCGCGCGTACCTGTCACCTGTCACCTACAATTACGCTTCGAACAGCACAGCTAGTTTATTGTTGTCATTCTTCGTAATCCGATAAAACAGACGCCATATTTAAAACTCGTATTGCTGCTTTCCGTATCGACTGTAGATAGCAGAGGATAGAATGTAGTACTACATAGATTGTATAATAAATATGTATAGATTAGAGTTGGTGCTCGGCGGTAAGGTGCGTCTACATGCAATTATGCAGCAGATACCTAATATTACCAATTCCTATTGCGATACTAAGTACGGATTAATGAGTTTTGCATAGAACTTGATAATAATAAGTTGATGTAAAACTTGCTACAGGTATTTTGTTGTTGCCGTAAATTTAAGTGCGCCTCCGTAAAAATGTACGATATTGCTGGGATGCCGCAAAGTGAATATAGTCACTAGTAACAGCTGGTAACAGCGTCCTGCCTGTCTATTTGTATTGTATGACTTCTTATAAATACTCAAAGCCGAATGTCAAATTTGGCGAAGACCTGTGTTCCGAGATCAATACTAGTGAACTAAGGCTTCCTGGTATTAATGCGACATATTTTTTACTGCACCGTTCGACATGGAGGTAAGCGTGAGGAGAAATTGTTTTCTATCAAGGTTATATTACTGTATTTGTCCAAGATGCTGAAAGTGATCTTGTTTACATCATCCTTTGTTGGAATTGGAACTGATATTTTTATGTAATGCTTTCAGCCAATTACTAAAGTTCCTTTGCCACTAGAACCCATAAGATCAAATGAAGTTGAGGACAGAAGATTATGGGTGGGCAACTTAGATTTAAGAGTTAATGAGTAAGTATTTACATAAATTCATTAGTTAGCTGCATGTACGCCGTAGATTTATACCAATCTTATTAAAGTACACATTCAGTTGTATATAAGCAACATTTTAAAAATGCTGAAAAACTAACTCTTTATCCCTTAACCGGTACCAACTCCTGAAACTCGTCCAAAAATATGGAACTATCGAAAAGTTCGACCTCCTCTTCCACCGGTCAGGGCCTCAGGCCGGACAACCAAGGGGATATGCATTTGTTACTTACAAAACGGTCCACGATGCGGAATCAGCGAAAGATGCTTTACATAATCTAAAAGTAGGAGCTAAAAATATTGTAGTAAGATGGGCACACAGTATGACAGAGGTAAGTGGTGTTATACCTGGATATTTTATCTCTAGACTAATGGTTTAACATTTCTGTACAATAATGATTGTGTTTATTTGACAGTCTGAAATGGATAAGCCAAAGCCAAAAATAGAGATCCCAGCATTGGCTGGTGCCAAGAAGGAAGACAAAAGGATCAGGTATGCTGAATGCATCATTGTTAGCAACTTACTTCATTGCATAACTATTTCTATAATGTTTTGTATTTCTAGCCGTGAAACAGCGATCCAAGCAATTGAAGCAAAACTCAAGTTAATGAAGGAGTCTGAAGAAGAGTTTGAATTAAATAAACCCCTAAATGGCTCTCCAGTCATCCACTTATACCAAAGAGTAGAGAATCAAAAACCGTCGACTTCCAATCGCTACCACAATCGAGGTAGCCAATATCATACTAATAAGCCATATAATCGTCACAAACCACGAAGATAATTTCAACTACTCTATGTTCTTCATAGATTATCATTTTCTTTGTTACCTGTACCTTGGTTTGTCTGTTTCGTCCATAATTGACTAATATTTGTATTTGTATTTATTGTTTATGAAATTAATAGACATACATCTTTTGCAACAAATATACATTTATACATCTACTCCTGACACGTCTATCTCAGTATTCTGTTGCAAACGTATGTACTGTGATTCCTACAATAGCGATGCTAAACAAAGTGTGTATAATGTCAACAGACATTTCAACTCATTATTAATGCACTGCTTAATATATATTGTATACTTCAATAAGCGTATTTTCATAACACATAAGTATCTTTTGTAACAAAACAAATATACAATGTATCATCGGAAGAGGAACAATATAATTGATGGGAAATGTAATAGGCATTACAATACATCAGTTAGCCAACAAATCAGTGATCATAGGTTTAATGAACCAGCCAGTTTCAAACATTCGACATATTATTGTACAATGACTCTTAACAAAGAGTATCTCATCTACAATAGAATAAATTATTCTTCACCTTTCTTTTGGAACTTGTATTTTCCTCTCATGTGATATGGTAGGGGTACTGTACCACTACATGGTATTTGGCCAGGTATTGTGCATATGCAACTTTTGGAACAACCTACTCCGAAATTAGCAGGATTTGCCTTCTTTTCTTTTTGTGTTGTTTCTTCTAATAATTCTTCCTCTGATTTTCCTATAACTTTTATGAGGTGGGCTAAGATCTCTTCCTTATTCTTAGAATCTATATCAATTAACATAGTATTGCCATCTCCTGCAATAAATGGAAGTCACATACAATGTACATTTGGATTAAACACAAATATCATAAACATTGCTGAAAGAGTGTTTCTTTTCATTTCACTTACTGTAATAGGCTTTCACAAATGGCGTGGGTGTGATATTTTTAAATGTTGCAATTTGAACATTAGGATTTTTGTATTGGATTTGTGGCAAAAACCAGAATATAAAATCTCTGAAATCAATAACGTGAGAAAACACGATATTAAAGAACTGACAATTGCGAATTACAATGACGACAAGCACAGTTTCAGAAACTTAACCTGATGATTACCTTGTTCCACTATGATGATGTCCATGTGTGTTGAAATTGATGGTGACAACATCTATCCTATTTTTCAAATATAATTTCCCCGCTTCCAAATACCGTAAAGTTCTTCTTATAGGTTGTCTTCCTATCATAAACGGCATTTTGCCGTCTTTTATTGATAAGCCGCAGTAAGCCGAACACACTTATTTATGTTTCGGATATGTGCCATCTACTGCGATGCATTAGCGATTTGCTGCTACATGAATAACATATAATCAAGGTAAGAAAAGGATATGTTATAGGTTTGTAAAGTAAGATGATCTACTGCTAAGCATTTACGAATTCCTATACTCTTGTAGGAAATACATACGCTTTGTAAGGTTTGTTTTGTTATATCGACGATTCACGTGTTGGGCTTCTATATATACCTAGCTCCGTTGCCGTAGCCTGTATCCAACGACGATAGTGTCTGCGCTGCAGCACCGGAGATCGCCGCTCGAGGCGCAAAAATTCAAAAACGCACTTTAGTCTGTGGCAGTTGAGTCACGATTGAGTTGAAGCAGACCGAAAAGAAAATCTGGGTCAACAATATGAAATGAATGTCCATGACCACCGAAATGTCCAGCTTGTCCTGTCTATTCCGTATACGTGGTCTGTGTCCGCAGCCTCGTCTGCGGTTGCAGGGAGTAAAGTGCCCTCTTATACCCTGTGTCGGTGTAATAACTCGCTTTCCCTAGGTCTAGTCGGTAATTTGTCTCTGGGTCCCTTAACATTTTTCACCTTGTTGTGCACCAGTGGACCATCAGGTGTCGTCGCGAAAGGACAACCCGTAAAACCAATAATTCTCTGCGACTCACTCACAAACCACAGCGCACAGTGGTAATTACAGTAAATCCAACCATTGTATTCCCCTTTTACGCGACTATCAAATACCCCGTAAAAACTGATTTAAACCTCACTCCTATAAAAACGAAGCCGGTATGGAATCGAATTCGCCATACCTCACACTCTACATAACCATTCAAATTTAACGTCCGATCGTATATATAATTCACGTGCAGTGGTTAAAGGTTCCCTAGGATTTCGTCTAGTTAGTGCGTGACAAACGGCTAATCGTTTGTCGGAGCGGCTGGAAAGACGCAAAGACGGGTGGTTTCGAATGTAAGTTGGAGAGGTTTATTACCGTAATCCGATGGTGTCGATAGGGTCATTTGGCGAGGCGGCGATGCACGTGGGTAATGTATGCGCTTGCCAGTAATAAAAATCGACTTACGCACGGCCGCTTGGATGCCCACGTGCAACGTGCATAGGTGCGAGGAGGAGGCTGTCGTAGATGGTGGGAGGGTGTTGTTGGGTGTCGCTAAAAGTTTAATCAAAGTCAGATTAGCCCCGGTGGGCTCTGCCCCGGCGGCGCGCGGCTGAGCTTTTATTAAACGAGACTTGATTAGGGGGGACTCCGCCTGCCGGCGGCGGCCTTTCGCCGTTTGTTTTCGACTGCTTTCCACTGGCGACCGCCTTGCTTTCATTACGCGCCGCTCGCAACTTAATTGACGCGATCGCTGCCTCCTACCACCAGCCCGCGCTACCCTTCTTTGTCGAATCATCGGGATTCCGTCGTTGCTTCCAGCATCGCTTTTGAACCTCGATTATTTTATTATTCGGGAAATAAAGTTGAAGCATTGGGAGTCAAGTGTCAACTGTTGAGTCGAACTACAGGCATAGGAACAGCCAGGAGGTCTAATGAGAGTGTGATTAGAAGACTGTCCGCATCCGAGCGCATTTGAACACTGAGCAGCTAGGTTAGGAGCTCGAACGTGATTCAATCTCTCTGTAATCCCCGTAATCCCAGGGGTTACATTCACGCGTTGCCTCCCTTCGCCACGGGAAAAGCCCCAACTCCCCACGCTGCAGTTTGTATCCACTACTTGCCAGTGATTGTTTTCAATGATTGCACAATGGCATGTTAATAGTTAATACCATCTTCCATTTCAGGAATCCTGGATCCGAGTTTAGAAACGAAAGCTTTCGTTGAACGGTGCATCAGTGATCGAGATATTCATCAAAACCGACGTTATGAATAATTTCGAAAGGTAGGAATAAATCGAGATTTATGTATAGACGGGAACCTATTGAGAAGAGAGTCGAATGCGAGGAGGGTTGGGGGTTGGCGTAACCGCGCGCAATAACAACCCCCAGCGACATGGGGGCCAAAGGTCGACGCAGTGTTTACGTGGAAGGGTCCCACGGATGACTCCAGCCTCCAGTCCCCGTCTCCGGCTTAACGCTAATGAATCTGATTTGCATCTGATCCCGAACGATCTTCGATCCCGCCCGAACCCACCTACCCCGCCGCTGCCGCCGCTCCTGTTCTACCCGTCCGGATTATTTAAGGAGACTACCTTTCCTCGTACGTGCCGGTGATTAATTGCGTAATATCTGCCATGGGCCTCCGCGCCATTTATACGTCAAATATCCTCCGCTTGGAACTCACCGGATAGACTTGACAAAAGGCTCCTTTAATTAAGGAAGCCCGATTCGCTCGCAGGACGGATCGCACTCGGCCAACTCATTCCGCAAGGAATCTCTCTCCCTGACGAATGAGCGAAACAACAGCGAAGGCCAATGTTTACAAATTATTCTCGCCCCGACTCTCTGTTGTTTATAGGGAAAAATGCCCTCGAGATCCCTATTGGACCGTGGATTCCCCGTGCATCCGCTTGATCGGCCCATTTCGCAGACGGACGTTATTTGACACTTTACAAATCGCGTCGCCCCACACTGATCTCTCGGCGAGTCTTGACCGGTGAAATGATGGTCGAAATCAATCGGCTTGCTCAATAGAAATCGAGGGAAAATCGTCGCCGCGATTTATTGGAGAGCTGGACAGAGCGTTCGCATGAATATTGGAGAGTTTACCGCAGGTTGCCAGTGGACGAAGGGTTCACTTAGAACGGGAGGTCCAATGAGAAGCGGCCCGTCGATAAATAGCGGTGAGGTGTCTGGCTCGTTAGGCCGCTGAATTATGACAGGATAATTAGGTAAAAGTAAACCGTGGCCGGATTTATGTGGAGGATAGGCGACACGGCCGGCGCGGGCAGCACGCTAGCTGGCCGCTCTCTATCGGAATCCGATTCCCAGGAAGATTTACGTAAAAGATTCGTGGCAATCCTGGATATTCGTTACCTCTTTCCTCGGCAGGTTTGTGTTTAATGGGCGGAGTGCCCTCCGGATACTTTCACGCTGCTCCGCCTCCGACACGATCGCATTATTGCCGCTCTCCCTCTCCTTCTCTCTCTCTCTCGCTCGTTCTCTTTGACATCGAGCTCTCGGTTCGCCCGCTGCTTGCTCTCCTTTGCTAGAAAAACGAGGGCCGAGGAAGCGGAATTGTTCGCCCGGGTTCTTTGCGTAGTCCTCGCGCGGCGCACACAGCTCTACGTGGATAGTAGAGAGTGCGGGAGCCGCGCTCTTGCGGACAAACGGTAATTACCGGAGACGGTACACACTCGTTACTTGCGATCCGCCGGCTTGTTTACCAGGCTGTTTATCGCGTCGCCTTGATATATGCCCCATTCTTACCCGGGGGAACACGCCTGCTTTCCACCCACCGCTTTCTTTCCTCGATTCATTATCGGCTCTAATTGCTTTTCGGGATTTACGAGAGGCCGCCGGTACTCATCGTAGCTGGCGAGACGAGAACACTCGGCGAGAATCTCCCGGTAGAAACTCTTTTATTGGCTCTCACCGCGAAGTCACTTATGCGCTTCATTCGATAAAAATTCAGCGATTTCATTATTCATTCGCTGCGGCTTGTGTGGGCAGATTAGTTTCCGCTTTCCACTCCGTGGCTCGAAGACAACCCCAGGCCGTGCTCGCGGTAGTGTCGTAGGAGGCCGAATTACCGCAGTCGATCATTTCTAATTTAATTAAAATCGTAATCGCGGTTTCCCCGAGGTTCGGCCGCCGCGTGCGTTCCACCCCGTTCTCCATTTACCGCGAACCCCTCCGCTATATTTTCGACATTAGCGAGCTGCAGTGACAATGGGGCCCTCGCTCGCACGTGCTGATACATCATCCAGTTCAGCCGCGCGCGTCCATGGGCCGAGTCAATGATTTATTCAGTTGGCGGACGAGGGCGAGCTTTCGGCGGAAAGTTGGACTCGGAAAGTGTGCCGAGCTCCGGTGGCTAAAGTGTACATAGACTGCGATACGGCTTCCTAGGGCCAAGCCCCGTATGTTACCATTCCAGCGGCGTAAATGCTTGACGTCAATGCGATGACGTAGGCACACAGGCCCCGTAAGCCGCACGTGCTGCTAAACGGCTTCTCGAATTAAAGAGCGCATCACGAGCCAACAGTTTAGCCCTCGATAGGTTTGCTCGCAGATCACGATTCTATTTGCTTAGGACCGTTCGCGCTTCTCTCTCTCTCCCGGGGCTCTCCTCGGCGTGGAGCAACTCCCGGCATCCCCGAGAGGGGATCGGTCGACAACTCCGGTTCTCAGCCCGGTACTTAAGCGATTCTTGGGGCCGGGCCCATGATTCCGGAACGTTTTGTTCGGAAAAACCCTTCCCGATATCAAGAACAAAGTGGTTTTGTTTTCATGAAGGCGGTCTGGTTTCGGTTCCCAACCCGAATTGTTTTTTAATTACAACGGAAGTCCCAATCCCAGAACCGGACCGTTTGTTTAATGAGAGCCTGGACCCAGTTGGTTTCCCGGAAAGCTTTTCTCAAGAGTGTCCAGTCTCGTTTCCTAACCCGGACTGTTTTCTTAGCGCGCAGCAGGTCCCACTTCTAGAATCAACCCGTTTTCTTAAAGAGAAGGAGGTCTCAATTCCAGAACCAAACCGTTTTTTAATGAGACCCTAGATTCGGTTGGTTTCCAGGACCTCTTTTCTCAAGAGTGCCCGGTCCCGATTCATAACATGGGACCGTGTTCATGGTGAGAACGCCAAACCCGGTTCCAGAATCGAAAAATTTTAATCGCGACAAACCGTTCCTTTTACTGGGTTTCCCCGTCCACCCAGCAACGACAAATGAGCCGATTTGAGTTTAGTCCTCCCGCCTAGTTTTATTACCCAGAGACACTGTACCGAAGGACATAGTGAAAATATATTAGTTCTTTATTTTGTTTAACTCGAACAAGAGGTTATTATATTCTTGAATTTCGCCCATCTTAATTTTGGGATTTAACTTTAAAAAAGGAACAGCGTCGAACAAACTTGGCAGTCTTTGCCGCTCGAGGCTAACCAAAGCAAGCCATTGTGAATAATAGAATATTTAACTTCGCGAAAAAGGACATTGAAAGCCTCATTGATTTATCCATGAAGCTAAGAGGTGTCCGTGTTGCATACCATTGGAAGTTACTCATGCTCCAGTGCAAGTTGCACATTATTACCCTAAGCTCCTACTTCACACTTAATATTCAAATTCCTAGTTTCCATCTAAAAAGGCCAGATTGCTTAGTGGTATTTAATTTCATCATATGAGGATCTTCATATTTTCTCCGGCACATAGAGAGAGAGAGAGAGAGAGAGAGAGAGAGAGAGAGAGAGAGAGAGATATGAGTTACTTCTTTGAAATTTATGAAAAAGCTTGTGTATATTCATATAATAGAAATCACCATAACACAAATCTTACATATGTACATATAAATCATAATATTAATATTTTTTAATTTGTGTTTTCATTTATCATCATCATTTCAGTTTTCATTATTCCCTCCGATATGGAAACGGTTCTCTTCTACCGAAGCATCGCCGTAATAGGTTTTTCTTCTCTTACTGGTATTTAAACTGCTCCATGCTGCTGCAACTGCGCGATTACGTCGGTGGCTGCGGCAGAATTTGGTGTGGGAGTTTGTGAAAACCTCTGCCCTTCATTGATGGGAAGGGTCATCATCGTGCGTAACAAGGTCGACGGCTGGTTGCCGTGACATCGTCTTGGTTATTATTGTCTAGTGAACGAATATTATTGATTTTACTCCTACCATAATTCTCAGGTGAGTTGTATGGAAAAACTAGTCGCAGTCTGTGACTGCATAATAGCACATTATATAGGATTGTTTGTGCTGTATGATTAGATATTATGTGTGTTTGAATATCTTCAATTTTCAGTTTCAATAAAATAATTGCGTTTCAGTTACTCATAATAATTCAGTTTCAATAAATCATGGAAGTTACTTAGATAATAAGTTTTACAATCGCAAAAGTATACGTTATAGCAACTCTTAGAGTTGCATTTTGCATCAAATTCTAGTAAAATTGTGTGCTGATTATGATTTGCAGCTGACGCGTTCTGTGGGATCGAACGCCATTGCACCATCATCTCCTTGCGCTTAGCCGCGATATTCAGTGACAGGGCTGGGTGAATGCGTCTTAAATGTTTCTCCAAATTGGAGATGTGTCGCAACCGAGATTGTTTCACAGGAAGTTTGCATTATCATTACGTGTTTTCGAAGTTCAAAGCTCGAGTAAGCATTTAGAGCCCAACGACTGAATTTGCATCTCACTAGGCGATAGCAAATTGAAATATATATTGTTTTGCACTACTGCAAGAAAGAGATTTACTGACTTTCATTGTAATTGCGCATCCCTGCACTTTGCAGTTTAATAAGCCATTGTCTTCGTTAATATCAAAATATTCCACGATAATCGCTATTGTAGAAAGGAGCGCGGGCTGATACTCTTTCTCGATAATGCGGGCTTTCATCGTATCCGGCTTGGCCATGAAAGAAATCGCTAACGGTAATACGTTTCGTGCACAAGACTGAACGCGAATGATCAGAAACATTTCATTACTATAATACATACGGAGATAACCTGCCAGCAAGGAGATTCGTGGGGGACGGGGGCAATAAAATTCACTTCGAGGACCTCCTTGCTCATTATTAGTCCAGCGCAGAGCAGATGATACCTGAGGTACGCCGCAGATACTTGAGAGGTTGTTTTATGAGAATTCAAAGTAAACGAATGTTCATGGTTCCCCAGAAATCCGGCATTACTCGGCGAAGAAAGGTTTGCGTTGTTGTATGTGCGTACCACATGAGAATTGTTGGAATCCAAAACACTCCGGAGTCGAGATATTTGAGTATCACGTAACAGTAGCAAGATCCAATGAGTCTTTTATATTGTGTTTAGGAAACTATTTTGATATTCGTGATCCCAATAATTGGCATGTGAAGCCTTCTGAGCCGAGTAGTGCGGACTGCTTTCCGAAACATAACAATTCGGCTGCTTCGACCGCTTGTAAACATACCCCGAGTTAGCATTGGGGTAACTCAGGTATCGGCATCACCACTACGGTGGTCTAATAATACCCACTGAGGTTCGGCAAATGTAATTTCTTGTGTCCCCACCAACCTCTTCTTATCGGGTATCCTCAGTGTAACTCATTGTAAGGAAATGGTTTCGATCATTCTCGTTCAGCTTCTCGCAGCAACAACCTAACCGAACGCGATGGACGCCGACATTTTTGAGCAACAGTCTCAGACCGTGCCACTTCGCCCTGCTGCGATTATGGCCGAGTATTACGACTACAATAAGGACACTGGCATATCAACATGCAAAGTAGCAGGATGTAAAATTAAAATCAAGGTCAATAAATCCCTCTGTTGTAACAGTATAAAGCAAATATATTTCAATTTGCTATCGCCTAGTGAGATGTAAATTCAATCGTTGCGCTCTAAATGTTTTTTCGAGCTTTGATCTTCGAAAACACATAATGATATATCGACCTTTCTGTGAAATATGTAGGGTCGACACACATCCAATCTGGAGAAGCATTTGAAATGCATTCACCCAGCCTTGAAACCGATCATCGCCGCCAAGCGCGAGGAGATGAAACGGCAGAAGCGTCCGTTGACGCTAAGCGCGTCAACCGCAAACGAAGGTAGGCCCACGATTGTAGTAAAACTTGATACACCCCTCAGAGTAGCTGGAACGCATGGTTGTGCAATTGTAGGACTTCTAAGCTAACTATATAGTTTCAATGCTTTGCGGCATTATTCTATTCAAGTAGAAAAAATTACTAAACATGTTTTTCGTCTAATCATACAATACAAACAATGCTAAGAATGCACTATCTCGCAGCCACATGCTCTGAGTGCAATTTTTCCATATAACGCAGTTGATAATGATGGTCATGCTATCATTAAAAAGTAAAATCAATAATTTTCCTTCATTAGCCGATAGTGCCCCAGATGATGTCGGACTAACCTGCCCGCAGAAGAGGCGCAAGACAGCAGAATACGACGCGGAATATATTATGAGCGCCTGCGTCGACCTCGTAACGTACGATGGCAAACCATTTTCCTTAATGGAAGCTCGGGGATTCCAGAAACTGCTGGCACCGTTGCTCAAAAACCTGCCCAATGTAGCAATCAACCGCCACAATGTGCAACAACAGGTTGAAAACGAAGCGGAGGCAATGCGAAACGCGATACTGCGAGAAGTAGGAGGCCGCTTAATATCGCTAAAAGTGGACACAGCCACGCGCCTGAACCGTTCGCTCCTCGGAGTTAATATCCAATTTTGCAAACAGGGAAAATTGGTAATTAGGAACCTCGCGGTACGGGAGATGGTTACACGCCACTCGGCCGTTAACCTAAAGAAGGAAATCGGGCACATTTTGAGTTCCTTCGGAATTAGGTCGGAAAACATTTATAGCATTACGACCGATAATGCGGCAAATATGTTGAAGACGGCCAGATTATTGAACGAGGAGGTTGCTGATCACGGGCGGGAAGCGTTAGTGAATGCTACTGCAACGCATCATGTAACCAATGCCGAGGACGGCAACATGGACGATCAAGAGGTAGAAGAAGAAGAAAGGACGGTGCAAGAAGAGGGTGACGATAGTACCATCGAAGATGACACCGAGAAAATAATCACCTTTCTCCAGCAATACAGCGGTGAGAATGTATCTATTCAGCGGTGTGCAGCGCACTCGCTGCAACTAGCCGTCCAAGACGCCTTGGTGGCTAGTAATACGAGGGACCTTCTCGATAAGGCCCGATGTATGTCTAAGCATCTTCGAACGCCGACAATGGGTCGGATTATTGAAAAAATTGGCCGAAGCAAATCATCGCTCGATGTCCCCACTCGGTGGCACTCCACTCTTGATATGGTGGAGAGTATATTGAAGGTGCGGGACGCATACAACGCGCTAGTATCAGCCGCAGTGGACCGGGACACCAAGCCAATTTTAAGTGAGCAAGAATGGCGGGCTCTTCGAGACGTATTTGGACCATCGAGAATAGGCAACACGCGGCTCCTGCGTGAGCAGTTAATTAGCGACCAGCAGTGGCGGGAACTGCTGCTGCTGAAAGAAACATTAACGCCGGCCAAAATCGCTACTAAACGGTTGCAGCGGGAGCAGCTGATCGTCGGCGATTTCGTCGAGATTTGGCTGCAATGTAAGTTTGATACGGAAGCGTATACCGAGCGATCGCCTTTGGCGCAGTTGCTTTGTGACGGTATGGAGAATCGGCAGAAATTGCTTATTGCCACACCAGCGATTACTGCCGCTCTGTACGTAGACCCGCGGTGGCATGTACTACTCGACGGAAGAGAACGTGCTACTGCAGTTCAGTATTTAGAAAACACGTGGCGGAGGATGGAGGTCTTGGGCTCCGGGGCTACCGGCGATTTCACGGGGCTGGCATCCGGTTCGGCATCACCTTCCACTTCATTCAACGTAGAAGAACGTGGTACCACTTCACAGCAGCACCCGGAAACAACAGGGCAACTACTACTTTCAGGAACACCAGAAAGTCAACACGACCCGATTACAGCAATGCTGAGAAACAAGAGAGCCGCCCTTATCTTGGAAGAAAATGTGCCCACCCGTCGCAGCATTTCCAATATTATAACAGAGTGGGCTGACAAAATAAAAACGTTGGAGTTCGCACGCACCGATAATCCCATTTCTTATTGGGAAATGCGTCGAACGTCCGATCCCGAACTTCACCGTTTGGCACTGGTCGCTCTTGCCGTACCAGTGACACAAGTGAGTGTCGAAAGAACTTTTTCGAATTTGCGGTTTGTCCTCTCGGATCTGCGTGCAAGGTTGCGCCCAGCAATCGTCGAAGATGTCCTCTTAGTTAGGTGCAACCGAATTTTTATGGATACAAATAAATAAAAAAAAGTCCCGATATATATAATGTATCTTTACGCGGTTTATATTATTATATTTCATTTTCATTTCCAGCCAACTGATACACCCTACATATACATATTATTTGTGCATATAGCGCCGTACATACTAACTGTCACGCTATTGACAGTAGCTTAAGTCCTGAATTACTGTTCTCTGCCAGGAGAACATATTTTGTGAATTGTGAATAATATATGTAAATATTCCAAAAATACATATGTATGTAGAACACGAATATATGGAATAATATCTTTCTATAACAAATATACTGTACTAATTCTTCCTTATCCTTTTCCCTTTCGAAAATTGATTGATCGACTTCACCCCTTCAGTATGTGAACCCTCAATTACACGTTGCATTATATCTATCGTTCGTATCCTTCATTGACGCAAAACTTATTGTGCCAATGGAAATGCAGACGATTCATGATAAATTTCGCGACTCTGGCTTGAGCTTTAGTGTGTTCCTAAAACCGATTCAGTGAGTGAACCTTCTTATATAGTACAAAATGGTAAATTAAAATTCCTTGTAAAATTTCAAATCAATGTGGTCTTGGGGACCCTTAGCTTTATATATACTTACATTTATTAATTAACACCAGCGTATAACCGTTGGACAAATACAGCCTCGTAGTCTTTGAAAACCTTTTGCAGCGTAATTACTGCCTTGCATCTTACAGAAAATTACCCCGTCCCTCTGAAGAAATTTTTCAGTAACCAATCTACTCTCATGTCCCCCTTTTTGGAAATGGAACTGATTGCTTGCCAAATTTCCACGCCCTAGGTTTTATGATTTTCGAGATATTTTTAGCCAGAAATCGGATCCTATTATATGTAAATAGGACTTATACATATATATAACGATAATTCATGGATCTAATTGAATTTCGAGACTACGGGGAAACATACATTTAGCATTTCATTCTATATTCATATTCCATATTCAAGTAATGAGTGTATGCAATACATATATATATATATATTCATACCATTCGTAATCGTATGTAATTTCCATTTTCTATAAACTGTATCAACGCTTGTATACAATACCTAAGTATATCTACTGGTGGACCGCAATTATATACCAAGCTTTTCTTTCACGCAATGCTTTGCGCCTACTTTTCAGCAGTTCGGCCCTGATTTTTGAAGAGGTCTTCCGGTGCTAACACAATCCGGTTCTGGAATCGGAAACTCCTTCGCATTGCGAAAATGGTCTGGGCCACGAACCAGGAACGGCCTTTGATTTAAAGCACGATTCGGTTCTGAAATCGTGACCGATCTATGTTTTAAAAAACGGTCCGGTTCTGAAATTGTGACCGGCCTCTGGTTTATAAAACGGTTCGGTTCTGATATGAAGCCTACCTCTGTTTTAAAAAACGGTTCGGTTTTGAAATCGGGACCGGCCTCTGTTTTATAAAACGGTTCGGTTCTGAAATCGGAACCTACCTCTGTTTTAAAACACGGTTCGTTTCTGAAATCGGGTTCGGCATCTCCTTACCGAAAACGGTCCGGTACAGATTTCAGGTGACAGATGGGAATTTACCGATTCGGTCCCACCCGCACCCAACCTTTCTGGTTTAAGAAACGGGAAGGCCCTATACGAACCGTCCCGCTTTTGAAAATGCTGTACCGGTTTCCATCCCTGCGCAGGACTCTATGTCAGCTTCGGGGCGGACGGGGGATTGGGGGGAGGGGCGCGTTGGTTAGGGATTCCGATCGCACGTGGCCGCTCGAGGATGAATTAAAATTGCGGCGGGTCAGCGCCGACTATTTCCCGTTTAATCACGGCGGCTGACACGCGGGATTACACGGCGTATAATCGGATAGAGTGTGCCGTATATTAGATTTTATGGGATAAAGCTGCGAGCGGGTCTACACCGGCTCCGCAAACACCGAGCGCCCGGCCGCTCTGACGTTGGTCCTTTTAATTTGACTTTAATCCCTTGGCACCTCGCAGCCCCGCCGAGCGATACACACCAACAGTTTACAAGTCCGATACTTGTCTTCTCCCGGGGCCGGGAGAATCGTCGAGAATTGCCCGAGCACACTTCCTATGGACGGCGGATGATCGCCAGGTTCCACTACGTTTCTATTCGACTGGGTTTCGATTGGCCCGCGCGCCCCGAAGCCTTATAAATAACCCGGCAGTGTATTCGTGGCCGGGCAAACAGTCTATATTTCTTGGGAAAAGGAGGAATCCGGCTCGGGCCTCAGGGAGCGATCAAGTTGTCATGGGTGCGATCATTCGTTTCCAGTTCATAAAGTCTGAGTGCACAATGGTGGCTAACTAGGCGTGGTTCGCTTTGAAGAGGGTCACCTGGTATATTATGCGGTGCGCGCGAGTCTACCCATACACGTATGTATCCTCCCGGGTTTCACACCCAGTAACATCCTCTGACAGGTTGATACCCTACTACACGGATGTAACGCGTGTCAAAAGTGTCAGGCTTCCTCGTCACGAGGCACCGGCCTGCGCATCCTCGGGAAAACCTCGAGACGCCTCCGGTTAAAGATCAACTCGCACCCACTAATAAGTACGAGAGCCCGAGCCGCCACCCCCCATTATTCCCAATTACAGATTCAAAATGTAAATCTCGAAGCGTGGAAAAGCTAAGCCAGAAATCGAGGGAAAGGGGTGACGGGGGACAAGGAGAGAGAAAGGAAAATTCGACAGTTGGATTTTGGTTCTTAATAAGAAAATGTCACTGACATTTTGAATTACCATTTGAAAATGTAAATCTCGAACCGTGGAAAGGTTAAAGTAGAAATGTAGGGAAAGGGGTGTCGAGAGAGAAAGAGAGAAAAAGTAGAATTGGAAGCTCGGACTTTGGTCCTTAATAAGAAAATGTCCCAGAGAGTAGAAGTCGGGTGCCATTGCGTCTGCGGGTCCTCCTACTTTCCCGGGTAGATTCTTATCCCGAGGCTGATCTCGGGCATCGCTTCCTGAAGCGCGTGTATACACGCGCACACCGACAAAGTGACAAGTTTTATCTCGCCGGCGAGATCTCGATACCGAGGTGATGCATACGCGTGGGCGTGGCACCTTCAAGGACCAAATTATAGTCCGGCGATGGTTGCGAGGATAGTAGGATGGCACCAGGTTCTCGGGAGACATGGAACACCCCTATACAGCCACTCCGTCTCTTCCTCTCTCCCTCTATCCTTCCATCGCCCTTTCTCTCTCCGCCCTCTCCCTCGCCGTCCTTCTCATTCTTCTGCTTCTCCTCCCACTATTGTTTGCTTGATGACAGGTGAGCTTGTTCCTGGAAATAATGGGCAACGCACTTCGCCTCCCTCCAGGGCCCAGTTTTGTGGTTTTACAGGGAAATCTCTCGCGTAAATTTACACCCTTCTGCGGGAGGAGCAGGGCTCCGGCGTCCCTTGCGCTCATACTACTCCCTCCACCCCTCGCCCTGATTTACATGGATCTGACACTTCGATCCTGGCTTCGACTACCCTTCAAGCGAAAAACTACTTGTTTAAACCCTCTTTAATACTTTCACTTATAACGGCAGACGTGCCGGTAAGAACTTGCTCGTCTTCTTCTTCCTACAAACTGTCCGCTTAACGAGTTCTAGTGGATTAATTGAATCGCTCCAGCAGTGGAGTTGAAACTGGTCCGCGCATCCTCGAGAAGATTGATTGGGACCTTGAACTTGTACCGAATTGTGTGCCGCAGCATTAATTGGAGAGACGAGAAAGCCACTGTTAATTGTACGCGGCAGCGACGGGATCTGGAGTGTGTCGGGGAGGCAGAGAATCGAGAAGAAGATTACCGCGCTGCCTGCATTCTCAAGGTGAACCGAGCCGGACTATTGTCAGTGGAGGACGCAGTGGGTTCGCGTTAAGGAACCGAGAGAGTGATCGCCACGAGTTTGGCAAACCTTCCTAAGGAGATTATGGCCATCGCTGGCATTACTGCGAGTCCGCTTCGTCTTGATTCGGTGGCGTGCAACCGATTTCGTATTATTCACTCTGGATTAGCTCGGTGGGCCTGAACCCGTGAAAAGCCCCTTTCGAGGAGAGCTCGAGTAACCGATCATCCCAGTTTTCTCTTCACCGCTTCCTTTTCTCGCGGCCGAGTCTCCTCGCAGCTCCCTCCGGACCCTACTCCTTCCACCGGCCGAACGAGGGAGAGAGATTGTTGTTTGTTGCTCTTGCGGATTATCGCGAGGCCACCGGGGATTTTTCGAGTACGCTCGAATAGGTGGCGCAGCGGCGACAAAGTCGCCCTGCCCGAGGACAGGATCCTTCCAGCTTTCACGCGAGGATGATCGCGATGACAGTGCGCACTCCCTCCCGCCGGAGGATCGCCTTTAACAGGATTGCGAGTATACTCGGAAATGGAGAACTCGGCCTCTGAGGACAGCGCGCGCCGACGAGCGCCGATTTCATTATGTCAGCGAGGGCCTCCGCTTGATCCTTCCTCGATTTTGACTCACTTGTCGCTTCGAAACTGGGTCACACGATCCTTAGAGAGTCACTCGAGAGAGAGTAGGTGGAGTTTCAGCGTTTTGTTCTGGTTGTTTTTGTTAGGATCTGGGTATGGAAGTCCTAGTAAAGCCACGTGTCGCATAATAAATGGAAGGGTACGATTTATTGTTTGCGCTTTTTATTATTTATACATTGGTGATTAGAAATGTTTGAACAAAAGGAAGGAAGTCTTATGCATGTCCTCACGTGGACTTCGGTATAGTCGAACGTAACAAAAGAAGCGCAGTATTCAAGTGGACCGGAACGAGCGTTTCTCAAGACTTTTTTTTTTATTCTCGAGGTATTAAGTGTTCATTTGAAGGTATTCCAAGAGTAAGGGGAGTAATTCGAATGCTATATGGGAATCTAGATTTGGTCGGGAGAATGATGTTGGCCAGGACCACCCCGGGGCTACTCGGTAGTCCGGGCGATCCCGCTTTCACTATCTTCACAGGATCTCTGTGTTTTACAAGGCAGCTGTGTATCGTCCTGCATTGTTGGTCCTTTATGTAGCCGGCGAGGAGAGTTCGCTCGAGTGGTTCGGCTTGACTCCGCCGCGCTGTTTGTTCTCGGCATCGAGGGCAGCAGCCTCCGCCGCCGGCCGAGGATCATCCGCTGCCGCTTGTCGGCTTAGCTTTTCCAGGATTACAAGGATTTCTTTATTCTCTTACCGCCCCGCAAACTGATTCCCCTCGTCTTTCACATTGCGCCCGATCCTTGTTAGCTTCCTAAGCATCCTTTGCCCGGGAAAGTTTCCGCTTGCGCTCGACCGTCGACTAACTTGCTTTCACAACTTCATTCTTCCCATAGGTGTCGATTTCTCAAGTAGTGAACAATCAATGTGATTTAGCCTGGAATTATTAAAGGTCTCTTGCATAATTCTCCGGTGATAAATAAAGCGGGAGAACTCTTGGGAAAGATTGAATTTCTAGGAAATAGTAAAATCGCGATGGATATTTTGCTTTGGTTGGCTTCATTACGTTGTTGGAAGGTGTCGAATTTCAAAAGAGAGAAACCCCGCAGCCGGTTTGAGTCGCGCCGCGGGAGTGGGAGTGGAAGTTAATGAAGTAAAGATGAGTGTTACTTCTAGTTAGAGCGAGGGCAGCTTGTACTTCGGAGTGGTATGAGCGTCAATGTCAATCAAGTTACCATTTATAGGCGCAGCCGAGACGAAGGAGGCGAGCGGACTCGACGAAGCTCCTAAAACCAGCCGGAGCACTGTCCGGTCGAGATAAACGAGAAACGTGCAACAGGCGTGAATGAAACAATGGCGGGTCATGTGTGGACCAATCGCAGGAGAGCCAGGAATCCTACCTGACGAGTACGATCCTTGGTTAGGAGGAGCCTCACCTGGTAGATCCGCAAGGTTTCTCGATCATTTCGCCACTGCTGGATCATCCTCGCGGATCCTTCCTGATCCTCGGCTCTCAGGACAAATCTATTTACATTGGAATTCCTAACTCTACTCAATTCAAATATCCTATTTTTTAGTCAAAAGGCTGCGAAATTATATTGTTGCATTGCGCATTCAAATATCACGATTAGACCAAAAGTATTGAATACATTATTAATACCAAAGATATTGATGGCGTAATTTCAGAATTCGATCAAAATCGCTGTCTATTGTTTAAGAATCCAGAAGAATTCGAATAAGTCTCAAATCGCAATGAAAGTGATTTATGATGTATCTAAGAATTTGGGAAAAGTAGCTATCAAGCCCTTTCCATAGATAGTTATTAAATACTTGTACAATGTATCCATGGCGGGTGTTATCCGAAGGAGTGGTTGTAAGGGTTTCGATGACGGAATAGATAACAGAGAATTATCTAGTCTCCCGTATACAGCGGCTTACGGGATCTGGTGGTACACGGCGACATAATTGATCGACATCAAGGGGGTACATCACCGGCAGATGTTCGAACGCGCCCTCACCTCCATCTGTCTCTTTCACAGGGAGAGAGAGGGAGAGAGAGACAGGGAGACAGCGAGTGTCTGTCGCACTGCTGTTGTGCGGTACAGGGCCCGCGGCCGTTGAATGTACATACCTGCGGCATACATGTAGATATACTCGGTGATACCAGCCTCCTTTGATAACGAAAGATCGCCACTCGAAAAGCAGTAAATCCCCAAATCAAAAGCCTCGGTAGAGTCTCGCGCCAAGTAGTAATGTTATGAGTACCAACGCGCGACTGCCGAGGGTACTTTTTCCGAAGTATAGTCAAAACACTTTCACCTGGTTTCGGAAAAGTTCTAGCTCGAAGTATCAATTTATGAATTTTGTATTTCTCAGAGTTCCTTGACGAGCGGCTTCCGGAGGGTCGCGAGACGACTGCGCTAAATGCAGTGCGCATTTCTCGCTAATGGAGAAGTCCGGGCGCGATCGCCGGTAAAGAGCTGAGAGGAATTCGCCCTGTGGCTGGTACAATAATCGCCGTAGCCGTGGAAGGGTGGACCGGCAGGAGCTAGAGAGAGAGAGAGAGCGGATCTCACCCGTTAGATCGGCGTAAGATCGGCGCAATGGCTCGTAAGCTCGCCGGACGAGTGGGTATTCCTAATAGGCACCTTTATGCAAGCGTCCCAGCAGCCTCACGATGGGAGGCGTGCCGCGAAAATTGCGTCATTTTTCACGCTCGCCAGTCCAGCAGCCCGGTGAAAAATCCGCCGCTCCAGCACCTTCCTGCGCTCGGCTCGCTCGGCTCGCTCGCCAGCAGGAGCCGCGCGCGGCCCTGGAGATGCTGGTACATATGTACGCAGTGTGCGCGCATCCAGAGGAAGCGGAGGCTGCTCGGCGGCCAGGAAGGACGCGCGTCTTGCTGGGCCCGATAAGATCGCGAGTTTATTAATTAAGGCCCCACCGAGCCCTTTGAATTCCTCGGCGAACACGCGCTAACACTGCACTCACTGCCCCATTACACGTACCCTCCCCCGCCCACTAACGCACCTCTAATTCGATGATCTCTCTGTGCGCGAGTCGGGCAACTAGGGCCCGCGCACCGAATGGCCGCGCGGCACTCGATCTCTTCAATTGTCTGGAGCCTGCTGGAATATCGAGCCAGTGGTTTGTAACTCTATCGAAAATGTCCCAGGGAGACTCGGCCCTGAGTTGTAAACTATCAGGCGTCCCGAGGGGGATAATGGGATTTCATTCTTAGAGCGGATCATCGAGCCTCGACCGATCGACTCGCGAGGTAAAGGCTCGAAATGCTTTCTTCGCCGAGGGACGAATAAAAAGAGCGTCCTCTCACCCCCGGGCCCGGCCGATCATTATGGATTTCGTGCGGTTTTCTTCGGCGTAATAAATTAGTCAAAGGCGCTCATCAATTTTATGACGCGAGTCCATGCCGCGCAGCGATCCCCGAAACATCCTTCGACCGACACTGCCAGCGCCCGATGGCCTCGAACGTGATGGATGATTTTTCTTTCTCGTACATCACACATCGACGATGCGAGCTGGTGCGCGCGCGCGCTCCTCCGCCGCTCTTTCGCGCACCACCACCCGCACAACTATATATCTTCAACCCGCAAACTCTCCACCTTCTTCTCGCTCTTTCCGCACGACTTTCGTACCGAGTGCTTCGAATAATTCATGAATAATAAGCGGCGCGAGTGGACCGTTTTGATATCATGGTACCTGTTACCCAGATGGTACTGTAATGAGAGCCTCAGTTCCCTTCATTAACTCTCGCTCGCCCTCTGTCTTTCCCTTCCTCGCTTCTTAATTAACAGCGTGACTCCATGCATTTTCCAGCAAAGTCTCTTCCGCTGGACGATGACAGTGATTCAGTGTACTCTCACCGCTCGATCAAATGATTTCCACATATACACTTTCTGATTGGCAAATGTGAGACTTTCGAGGGACTTTATGGAGTGGAGTCCGAGACGAGTTGAAATCATCAGTAGATAATCAGCCTGAGTTACTAGCAAGGGAATCCATGGAGAAGTGGGTAGATTATTATACGGCTGGAGGGAGAAATCGTCGCGGGGTGCTGAGGGGATGACGGAGGTCAGTGCGTAACGATTTATTTCATGAGGATTTGCATACGTCAATCCCGACGTCGACTCGAGGATATCCTGACGTAGGTGGCCGTTCGAGCTCTTTCTCGAGCACGATACAATATTCATAAGCGATTCCCTATCGTTCGCACGATCAGCGAAACGATTGTTTTCCGTGAGCGCGCGCGATGCGCCTTCCCCGTTCGGTCGGTTTCGTCGGGTGCACTGGGCCCATGGGCCCCCATAGACAAAGCCCAATACACAGGGAAAGAAGAGGCCCATGAGAGAGGAGAGAAGAACTCTCTCTCAGAGAGGGAGAGAGAGAGATGGGACCGCGCGCACCGGCATCGAGCTTTACACACGGAGAGAGGAAAGGATCGATATATATCCGTATACGGGCGAAGGAATGATAAATGGCCGTGTCGAGAGATGCGCGGATAACATAATGAGACGTATTGTGCTCCGTGAAGGACCCACGAGGACCCGGCGAACTCTCCTGAGAGAGAGGCCCTGCGGCCCTCCGAAAATTTCGATGCTCCATGAAGAAACGCTCCCCCCTCTCTCTCTCGCTCTCCCGGCCGCTCTTTCTCGAGACAACGTCTACCTCGATTTTCCGGGAACCGACACTTTTTAATACGAAACCCGGCAGATTTCCCTCTGCCGACGCAACGCTCATTCGGCGAAGCCATTTCTTTCCCGTTGGTCCGACTCTTCCCAGGAGAAACGCTCTTCTCCAGGGACCATTCCAATACGGAATTCATAAATTAATCCTTAAACCTACAATCTTTTCAGAAATCAAGCTGGAATTTTATTATCGATCGAAAACCTTCTGTGGGAAAAGATCCAGGGCTGTCGCGCGTCACTATTACTTGACCATTGGCGACAAGTGTGCAGATCTAACTTCTCCTTCGCTTCAATCCCGCGTACGCCATTCGAGCAATTCCCATCCTATCGAGGGCGGAGCGGCCTCGCTTTAATTCCTCGCGATTAACCGATTACAAGCGGCCTGCTTCCAAAACATGGGCCAATCAAGGGTGGGAGGTATCGCGGGGGCCCCTGGGACATCGATACCGGAGAGCAGGCTTGCTCGAGGTTGGCCTGCGACCAAGAAATACGACAGGTTACAAGACGAGTAGGTCTGGACAGGGTTCGGGGCGAGGAAGGGCGGAAAAGGAGAGTCGGTTCTGGCGCGCGCGCTCCGGACAAGGGACAAGGGGGTGATCAGAGGGTGGCACGGGGTGAGAAGTGTAGAAGTTGGAGGTTAGGCTAGGGGTTAGATAGGATAGGGTGTGTCGTCATGGCTACGCAGCAGGGGGGCGGGGCAATCGATACACCCTCGGCTCACGCACTAAGCGCACGCAATGCGTTTATAACACAATGAAACAATGACCGCCACCGCAGGAAGGGAGCCGCCGCCGTTAAGGGCTGCCGTCGCCGTCGCGCCTTCCACTTCCGATCTATTCGCCACTGTCGCCCATTCCATACACCCCCTCCCACCCGCGTTCGTCGTCCGGAAGGGGGTGGTATTCTTACCGCCCCCCGACAGTCCGGCGCCCGATCGTAAATTCATTTTTCTTGGCTCCGCTCTCCTCTCGCTTACCAGAGAGCTAAGGGGCCACCTTCGCCTGACAGTGATCGATCCCGAATTACGGGGAGAGACTCGGCCAAGGTGGCGGACAGCTATCTCTAATCTGTGCTGTACAAAAGCCTCTTTCTCCCATTTGTGTGTCGGTGAGAGAGGGAGAGAGAGAAGAGCGCGATGGCAGTCCGTGTAAATCGTCTTACCCCTTGAAAATCGCGGCACAATTGGCCCGAGAGGCTCGGCCGCGTGGCCTGAGAGATCGAACGTGTTTCCTCCTCTCGTTGAGGCAGCTATAACAGAGAAACAGAGGATCCGGCTTTAGAAAGCGTGAAACTGAGAATAGTCTGGAGAAGGAAATTGTTTGGCCTCGCGAAACAGGAATCCGATCGTCGGCCAGTGACCAGCGGCTATTCTCGCCCACGGGCTCGATTCCGCCTGGCTTCGGGGCGGGAATGGTCATCGTTGCCGAAAATCGTGCAAGAAAATCGCATTGTCCCACCGGGCTCCTTCGGCTTTTCTCTCACGGCGGACGAGAGCGTCTCTCATCGTTGCGGCGCGCGCGCGCTCTCCAACAATGATGCACCGCCGCGGCCTCGCCGACAATGGATGGGAACCACCTGAAAACTCCGCCGGACAATGAGCCCACGAGTGTATCATTCGGCCGTTTATGAGTTCGCGCTCGTTTATCATTAGGGCGCCGTACATTTTTCATCCTCACCAGCTTGACTGGCCTCATCCCGAGACCTGTACGTCCCGAATCTAGGCTACTGGACGAATGAAGAGAAATCGAAGCCGAAAGATTGGAGGAATCGAAAGACGTGGACTTCGTGGGTGTTGCCGAGTTTTTCGAGAGGGATTTCCCTGAGTAAGCTTCCAAGTGATGGAGGAGTCGGTGATGCATTGTGGGAGGGAGTTTAGCACCGATCGCGATAATGGGAAGTTATCTCGCGGCGGAGATTGGTGGCGAGATACATCGGTAGGACTCTGATAGGATCGCTTTAGGTGAGAAGAGTAACAAAAGACAGGAGGTGCAAAGGTGAAGCGGTTCGCACGGCGATCGAGCTCGACTGGAGCGTTTTACGCGGGTTAGCCAAGCAGAGCGAGCGCGTTGACGATCTCCTCTCGCCTCGCCGGGGAAAAAAGAAATCATTAGGCGTCTAGCAAGCTGGAACTCGAGAAATGCAATAACTCAGGGGATACGCTCCTGACACCCGGAGCTCCGGCCGCTCGCACTCTCTTGCCCTAGGCCAGAAACGGGCGCACCTGTCCAGGTAGGCGGAGTTGCTCGGACGCTCTTCCAGGAATCTGCGCTGAGGAAGGCTCCAGCCTGTCTGCTCGGATCAGGATCATCAGGATCGTCAGTTTTGTCTAGGAGCACGCGGCGCTGCTCGCCTTAATGAGTTTTTGCTCGACGCCGCCGACTGCGCCCTCTAACCAAATCATTAACCACTCCGACTTCCTAAACAAACACTCGTATGTAAATCCCATTCACTTCCAATTCCGATACATTGGACCTTCTATCAAATATTTAACTCCTTCGATTTGTCACGCTCCAATGACAGGGGAACACTTCATAATCGAATTCATCCCCTAATTCAAGAATTTGCGTGCGAATTCGGCTGGTGGTGCAGTTCGCTCGGCTCGTGCGTTGCGCTCGGCATAAAAGAGATATTATGAGCGATACTGGGCGCGCGGTGTGTGGCCGGATCGCGTTACGATCCGCGCTCGGGACATTCATTTAAAACGTCGTCGCTTCATAAATCATGGGATGCTAAGTGCGCGCGATCGCACGTCGTACCGGTGCATCCCTCCCCTGATTATTACACACTCGCGGCCGTGCATCGATGACTGGTTACCTCGCAGCCCTGCGGATCTACTACCACCATCTCTGCCTACTCGAACCACATACGATTAGTGTCTTCTATTAAAGATATCAAGTATTAACCTTTGCGGTCTTGGCAAGGGGTTTAAATTCATGCGATCGATTGGCGTTTAGCCTTCGACAAACGCTACTTGAACTCGTGTTTGTGTCTGTGAACTTTGGAGGCCACTGCTATTCTTTGCGGTGTAGACAGTGACAGATATAGGATACTTATCCTGGAGTGTAAAACCTCCAGGTTCATTTCTGAGAAAGCTAGAGTTCCGAGGATTTTTTTGCGAAGTTTGCATTTAATTGTTTATTTTTCTAGGGAAATAGTTATTCTGGCGCGGCTGGGTTAGAAGAGTAGGAGGACGTGGCGAGGTTGAAATGATACGACAGGATGGGACAGGATTGAAGAGGCTGGAGGAGCCGAGTCGAAAGGCGGCAGGCGCGGACATATGGACCGCGAGAGTGACGGATGGCCACATCGCATTTCGCGGCTCCATATCTCCCCGATTTCGCGGGTGTAATTCCCGTAAAGTCGTTTCGGGCAACCCTGCCCCGCCGCGGCACATCCTCTCCTCGCCTATCCCTTTCTCCTTCTCTCTTTCTCAATCTCACACTCATGCCCGTTATCCCGAATCACCACTGCCCTCTGCTTCTCTCCTCCTCTCCCTCATTCTCTCTCTCGGCTCGCCGCACACTACTACACGGAGCGTCGCCCGTCTATTTTCTTTTCCCTTGATTTCTGTCCGCCGTGTGCTCTTCCAGGCCTTTTTATTGCCCGGCGTGCATACCATTAGCCGCCGAACGTTAACGGCCCCGGCGACCTCTAGCTTCGTCGGGTAATTACCGCATCATAGCCGAAAAGCTCCGGCTCCCACGGGCGAGAGGGACCAGAGGCGCACGCGAGCGAGCGCGCAACTCTTCCCGACGACGTCCGCGTGGGAACGCCAAGTGGACATCGAGGGTTATCGAAATGTTGCTGAGTTGAAAAATTGTTTTGGTAGTTAGTAAGCTTTAGTTTTGTAAAATCGCGTTGCATTTGTGAAATACATGCCGAGCATCGACTTTGAAAGTCCCAAGTTAGCCCAACTCTGACCAAGGCTCTTTCCGCCGAACTGTGCTTCTCTTTAGTGAAATAGAACCTTGGAATCCAGCCCTATAGATACATTGAAATCAATTCGGTTCCCTCGGATTGGATCATTCGAAAGCTGTGAGCCTACATCCCCTCGGGCAGCGAGTAATCGAGATGCCCTATTAAGGGTGGAATTGTTTATCTTGGCCATTGCGACATCCCACACCCTTCTGGAAGTCCCAACTTCTCCAGGTCACCTCTCTCTCTCGCTCATTGCGCAAGAAGAACTGATTAATTACGCATCTCCGGAGCGTCGGTGCCGCCGGAGGTTCTCTCTCTCTGCGGCCAGTGTACCGGCGGCGATCTTTCCGAACAACAATGTGCCCTTCTCCCGTCGTTGCCCGGCCACTCGTGCAACGTGCGACTACTCAGCCTCCTGCTCTCCTCCCGGCTGTGGCGGCGGATCTTCTCTCGAGAGCGAGGAGAATCGATCCTGCCCTCAGCATTGTGTCCCTTTTTGTCGGGCCGCTGCCGCGAAATATTGCCCGCACCAACTTTTGCGCCCACTAGCCCTCAACCCCGCCGACCTTTTCTCCAGGCACCCCCCCCCCCCCCGCCCCCTGCTCCTTTTGTTTGGGGGCCGCATCGATCGCAAAGCGCGCCGCGACGAGACTTTAATGACTGCGGAATCACATCGATGTCGATCGATCACGCGAGAAAGGGCGTCGATGAGCCGCGCGACCAAACAGGTGCGGTGTGTCCTGCGGCGGGAGAGCAAGTGTGGTGGGAAAGATCGAAAGTGAGCATAGGTGAAATGGGTAAACGGGGCGAAGAGGAATAATTAATTCGCACGCGATGGTGAATGAAGATATTTCGGTCAATGAGTCAATGGGCTTCTTGGCGAGGTAGTCGCCCGGAGAGAGAACCAGTCAGCCCCCTTTGCAAACTCATAATTAGACCCCGGGGGCTGCTTCTGACACGTTCATCCCCCATCCTCCCCGCCCCATATACGCAAGGGGCTCCGATAACAGTCGGGGTCGCGTGTGTATCGCGCAACTTAGCGCACAACTTCCCTCTCGATTGCTCGTGAAGACCTATAATCGACCCTGACTTTCTCCCGATCAAGTCGATGTCACCAGAGTCCTTTTAACAACCCGCCAGTCTATAATTCCACTTGTAATTCCATTAATAATACATTCCAATATTTCTCTCATAATTATCGATTCGTTTATCTAATTACCCAAGCCAGTATTAGATTCAGAAAGGGCTGATTATTTAAAAACACTTCAGGAAATTAGAACAAAATAAGCGGACAATCAAGAATTACGGTTCACCTCGAAGGTTGGAATAAAAAAGAAATGGGCTACTGTTAGCATGCTCGATAAACTGCACACGACGAAGGCCCGGGGGCGCGCGGCGTCGGGGGGTTGCAGTTTCGAGAGAGGGTGGGTCGTCATAAATAATGCAAATAATCACGGGAGCGGGCTGCTCCTGTTTTCTGTGACTCGCAACGTTAGCTCGCGACGAGGCGCGAATTCATCGAGCCGAAGGACAAAGGGCATCGCGGCAACCGCAGACTAACAGCGTAAATCATCCCCTCGGCTTAACACTCTATGCGCAATATAGCTCACCCCCTTCCCAGGCGACTGTCGCTCTACTTCTCCCGCTCACTCATCCTCGAGAGAGCCAGTGCGCTCGGGAAGAATATCCACGGTGCACGGCTCGCACACTTATGAATAGAATATTAATGGGAGGGAAGGTAAGTTCGCCTCGAAGTTCTCGGATTTCGGAAATCGCCGGCATCCGGCGCTCGAGGACGAGGAAAGAGCCCCGGGACAATGTGCGAGGACACCAACACCAGGGGGATTTACGAGCGTGATATATACGCGCAATCGGAAATCGGGAGATATTATTACGAGGTCGTGAGTGATATAGGAGCGTCGGAGAAAAAGTTATGCTCCCCTTTTTGGCAATGACCGGACTGGCATACGCTTCCGATCCCATCTCCTCTCGGAGGGTGTCAGGAGAAGGTTGGTCGATGCCACGCAAAACTTGCCTGTAAAATCGGCCTACTGGCGCGCCCGCTCTCACTCGCACAGTGTATACAGCAATACAGTATCCACATATCGGCGCGCTGTATTTTTTCGCCTGAATCAACATCCGGGAATACCGGGGTTTGTTTTGGCAAGCGCGCGGGCTCGCTCGAATTGATAGAGTTAGCAGCGAGCCGACGGGCCAAGTATGCATCTGCCTTGCGTCAATTAGGCGAAGCCGTTCTCGGCCGGCTGCTCCGATTTAAACACAGGCCTAGTCTCATTTTCCCCGATTCATCGTCCGCCAGTCGGAGCTATGTATCTCCTCGGTGTCTAAGGGAAATTAATTAGGATCGCCAGGAGAGCTTCCTTCAAAGCTACCTCCCGAGCCCCGATAAATTACCGCGCGCGGCCTTTTTATCGGGACTGGTATTAACATGTGTACGTAGAGCCGGTGCCACTAGCGGGCAGCGCGTTTCTTTGGGGGAAAAGGACTTTCGGTCGATACTTGTGCGGTGCTGTTTGCACGGCGGCGTACACAATACAGAGAGACGCGGACACAGACAGCGGCGGTCGAGTCTCGAGGAGCGGGTCTACATCGTAGCCGCATACATAGCCAATGCAAATGCGAGACTTTTTCCCGCGGGATTATGGCCGGCGCATTCAACAAATTGGCGATTTTTCTTGCCGTGCGTCCGGGGCCCGCCGCCACGATCTGGGCCTCTTTGGGTCTCTGGGTCTCCGTCTGCCGGGAGACGCGAGCGGGCAAGCTTTATTGATGAGATCGTTAATACGCTCGATCGGACGAGGTTTTGCCGGGCGCGCGGACGTCTATCCATCGCGATCGGCGACCACCCGATGCGCCTCGTCTCCTCGACACCGTGCAAAAAGGACTTAACTCAACTACCGTGCGGCCTCGTGTCTCCTACCTGAAATTTAAACGTTACTCTCGCCAGCCTACCGCTAGGTACATCGGCTGCCTCTCAATTAATTTTTTCCACCTTGTCTAACAATTACCCGCACACATATAGGGCAGGAGCCTAAGGATTCCGATGAAAAGAGAAACGTCCGCCGTCCGGTTTCCTTCTGGCGACTGTCGGCGAGTATAGCTCTGCCAACGGCATGTCAGCCGTTCAATTGCGAGCGGAGGAGAGCAATCGGCCCACCACCAATTGCGGCTATCAATCTTTTAACTCGCTCTACAAGATCGCCCGTGTAAAGGGTGGCCTGGATGTCAAAGGACGTGTTCGATCAGTCCGATGTGGCCGAACCAATGTACGATAACGCAAGGTGGAGTCGTCGCCGCCGAAGGAGGTCCCCGCCGATTATTCCTCTCGGCCAGTACATTTCGTCTCAATAAGTCCGGGAGTCGGGCCGCGCGTAAACGGCCGGGCCCCCTTTTTCTGCCTCGGCTGGCCCAGGAAGAAGACCATGAAGAACAAGGGAGGGAGAGGGGGGCCGAGCGGGGCCCCGAAGAGGGGGCGACGCAAGAGTGTTGTCTGGCGTGAGGAGCGAGAGGGAGAGAAATTGGCAGGAGATGGCGATTTATCCAGGTATATTGGCGGGCAGTGGCATACATATTGCATGCGACACGGACATATTTATTGGGCATCTCTATATGCCAGCGCTAAAACACTGCCGGCCGCAAATGAATAAGGTATTTCGTTCCTCCTCCGCCGCCGCCGCGATTCCGGCCTCCTGGCAGCGACTTTTTGCCGGGAATGCGCGTGCACGCTGCCCTCGCTCATGCCGATTTCGAGCACTCGCGGCTGACCGCCGGCTTCGATTTATGGTGCCACTTGTTCCGCCAGCTAAGCCTGCTCTCTCGGATGAGGCGAGCGTCGAGAAATCCTCGGATCAACTCCGGAGAATTCACGTGCGCCAGGACTCGTGTTGCGCCCGCTCGACTGCGCTCCCGTCGCCACAAAGAGATCGTTAATCGAGTGACGGCATTACCAGCGCGGAGGACACGGCCCATTTCTCCGACTGTCCTCCGGATGCTCGACTTATTATTTATCTTCCTACCCGGCTCAAGTTACTTTCGACGATATCTCTAATGCCCCCGCCCGCTGCCGAGTTCTCGTATTCTATTTCACTTAGCGAGCCCTACACGTGTAATCCGGAGAGTGAAGCTGCTACTACACATTTAACAACCCACCGCGATTACTAAACTGCGCATCTTAACTGTAAACATAGATTCTTGTATCGAAAACAATACAACCACCTGTTATCACCACGAAACTCAACAAATGCGACTCAACCTTTAGCGGAAGGAAAAATCTACACTCTCGAAATTGGATCTTTGCATTCCCGAGGGAGAAGTCGAGTAGCAGCGATTGGAGGCATCTTGAGCGGTTATGCCCGAGCGTCTCGGTGCCGAAGACAGGGATGGTGGGAGGTTATGCTACACAATGGGACAATCTCTGACTTGATTTTGTGTTAGGCGAGCGAGATTGGCAGCCGGTGCCGGGTCTCTCTCGCTACAGTGGGTAGACAAGCGGGCGCGCGCGCGCGTCGTTATACGTGCGAGCAGATACAGTAGCAGTTCGGTGGCGATGTGATCCTGTCTCCGACAGGAGAGTGCGCCGCCGCCCCCGCGATTACAGAGGAGGTAGGACGACGAGGAGAGCGACGGGGCCGAGGACTGGGGACCATCCCCGAATGTCTCTGGCTCTGACAGCTCGACCCACCCTCCCCTACCCACTCGATTCACCCGCTACACCCCTCTGTCTCAGTCCCCAGCCTGGCTGCGTCTCCCACTGTCTTTACCTATGCCAAGTGTTCCCTGCGATACACCTGCATTCCGATTAACGGACCATCGTCCACCCGCTTGCAAATCCCAAGCGATTGCATTCTGTAAATGATACTCCTTATCTATCAGGCTCGGCTCACTCCGATCAATTAATCCAAGATGCCCTTACGAGCGTGGATTGAGTGGAGTAATGGAATAAGAATTATTGGCAGCGGTTTAATGAGACCGGAGATCTGGCAGGGCTGGCTAATAATTTTCGAGGGGATATCAGGTTGTACAGGAAACGGACGTCGTTCCCGTAGGGTCGCTCGTCGCGGCGAGACGTGGCAGTATCTCTTTAAAGGTCGTCTGGACGTCTGCGTTTGGCAGGGGGTCCCCGGCCCATTCGTGCCTTCCTTCGAGAGCTAGGGCCGGCGCATTAACATTCCGGCATCCAAATTATTTATAGCTTCATCCGAGCGATCTCGAGATGTAAATCAGACATTTCTCTAATTTCGGAGCCCGGCCGTCGCGCGCGCGCGCCTTCGGACAGTTTCGAACCACGTACACGTGGGTGGATGCTCTTGCGTCCACCGGAGGGACTGACGATGGTTCTTGTTTTCTTTCCTTTTGGTAAAGATGAGGCTAGAATCGTCGCTCGTAAATTAACAAGTTTCGACGGTAGATGGGAATATTATTGGTAGAGCCAAGTGGTCGACGCAGATGAGCGGAAAGCGAGGAAAAGTGGGTCGCCGGTTAATGGCTATTGACGGAGGACCTATACCACTTTGACGAAGCGCGTCCGGCCGCGTAGTGCTCGCAGGCTTTCATCGGCGCGCGCGGAGAGTCTGATGGAAAGGCGTCAGGCAGCGATTAGCAATCGCCGTGTGGAACTAAATGGCGAAGCGGCGAGTGTCCGGAGCGCGGCGCTGGTTGCGCGCACGGAAGGAGGCTGCCTGCTACTCGGTGCGCGCAGGTGGAGAGAGGACAGGCCGAGTGCTCGGCGGGAAGACAGAGGAAACTGGCCGGTGGTAATTGGCGGCGAAGACGGATGGCGGTACTTATTTGCACTCGCTCTTCGGAATTAAAAGTACCGAGAGGCGCGCTCATTAATCTCGCCGCGTCTGCGTGGAAAGAGTAAGTACTCTCTCGGAGAGAGACTCGCGGGGGGACCAGAGAGAGAGAGAGGGAGAGAGGATCGCGAGAGGACATCGCGAGGAGGAGAGGGACGCGCGCAGAGGCTACTGGCGAACGCGCACGCCGCAGGATGTAATCGGCCGGACAAACTGAAGGTCCGCGGACAATTTCCATCAGCAAGATTTACGCCAGTTGGACACAATCAGCTTGTTCCACCTTACTCGAGCGGCTCGGCTCATTCGTTACTCCTGCGCGGCGAGGACTCCGCTCCGGGCGCGCCACTCATATCTCACCCCCTTTCATCCCGGAATCAGGGGGAAAAGCACTACTTTGCACCCGATATCATCTCGCGATCCCACTTATTCCCGCAGCCCTTGACTGCACCCGTGGATCCAGCGGGCGGAGAGAGCGAGTGGCCCTCGGGAGGACTGGAATCTATACGTAGGCGAATGCAAAGGCGAACAAAGCGAGCAAAGGACGAAGACAAAGCCCGTTCTCGAGACTTCCACCCCGAGGGAGGGAGAGAGAGCGCGCGCACTTCCATCTTCCACCCGGGTTATGGTGGCCGAGACGAGCTGACTCGGACGAAGCTACCATTTCTCGGCCAGTGATTGGCTCCGCGGGGGGTGGCACATGCGTACTCCCCGACTGCTCCCGCTGCCCACATTAACATTCCTAACATCACTTCTTGCTGCGCTCTTTGCGCGTGATAGATTGTGCCAGCCGCTTTTTGGATAGCGCGCGCCTGCCTGCGCGCCTGCCTTCCACCGGCCAAGAGAGAAAGAGGCAGGAGAGAATCATCTTCACAGCCTCGGACAACCCTTCTTCAGAATTATAGCCGCTACCTCCTTATCGCATTCGATTTCGTGAAGCCCCGACTCTTACAATCATACTCGTCCGTCCCACACGTTCACCTGTGAGATTCTCATAATTAATCTGTTGCGCGATTACCCGCTTATAGCTATATGTCTACACAATGCACTCTAATTGAAATTAAAATGTCCAAGGAAGAAAATCAAGGGTTGTCACTATCGAGAATCTTGACGAGGTGCAAAAGGACTCAGAGGTCCTTGGACATCGGCGTCGGGCCGAGTGCAGCATTCCCGAAACGGGCAGGTCCTCGCTCGAAAAAATAGTCTGTTCCCCAGGAGGAACGACTTAATTACGGCGCGCGGCGCGTACCCTGGCGATGAGCGGGAAACGGGACCTCTCTCGCAGCGAGCGGATCCCGCAGCATCTTTGCGGTACACCTACCTGTGTACGGAGTATAATCGCGAGACTACTCAAGAAGGCAGGCAACCGTTGATGCGAGGGGCATATTGGCTCGACGGGGGTGCGCGCCTGAAGCGAAGCTCGAAACGCGGACGTAACGCCGCAAGCCCGAGAGAACTGGGCCCCGAGGATCGGGCCCAGGTATTACTGGCACTGGTTCTCTCCTCTCTTTCCTCGTGGAGCGGGCTTCTTTGGCGCGGAGTGCTTATTCGTAGGTACCCTGGTTCGCTTGGCTCCTCGATTCGCCGGCGGAGCTTCGTCGTGCGCATTGGCCTCTGGAGGTCCCGATGGCGGCCGGGTCACCCTCTTCCTCGGCGGCCCTCCTCGTCCGGGGGCCCGCTTCCTCCCGCCCGTTCATCCTCCGGCCGGGGCCTTTCTCCGCTCTTTCGCTCTGAGCTTTCTTCCCCGCCTGGCCCCGCGCCCTCTCTCTCCCCCACCCCGCCAACATACGAGCACGCGATCCTCGCGCGTGATTTAATGCCTTCCGAGCTGTGCTCCTTATTTATGCACCGAACAAGCGTACACGCTTAGCCACGGCCCGCAAGAGGGAGAGAGAGAGAGAGTGAGAGAGGGGGGAGAGGGGGCCTGGCGACGGTTAAGGCCGCGCTGCTATATCCCATAGCAGCCGGAGCGGCAAGCCCGACAAGCAACGGGCCCCAAGAGTATCTCGCATATACGGACCTCGCATATTATAGAGGAGTCTCGGGGGCCCCAGCGACGATATTAAAAGGAGCACCAAGAGCCCCTCACCTCCCAATGCTCCAGAGGTGAAGTGCACACGCGAGAGGGCCCAAATATAGACTCGCACGAAATTAGTAACTCCTCTTTGTCCCTGGCACTCTCTCTCTCTTTCTCTCTCGCTCTCTCTCGCGCGTACACGTGTCTTCCTCTCGGGCGTCGAGTGCTTGCATCGCCCGCAGTTGGCCTGTTAGCTCCGTGGTAATCGCGTGTAATTCTGGGCGCGAGAGCGATTAATATGGCGGCGATGGTGTAGCAACGCGCTCGGATGTGCGTTTGCGCAAGTGTGGAGGAAAGTAGATTCCGGCACGGGGGGAGAGGAAGATTGTAGATTAAAGACTCGTCCTTCAATCTGTGGTTACACGCTCGTTGCACTGGACTTACACCGTGACACTTCTTGCACTCTCCGGAGCAACGAGAGTCAACGAGCGAGAGGGGGAGGAGAGCGGTTGCGACATTGTGGAAAAAAAAAGAGCGTCGAACAATTTGTCAGGGGAAGTAAAGGGCCATCTGTCTCGCGCTATGACTGGAGAATGCGGGGAACGATCGCGAGGGTATTTCATTCGTTTGTAATCGTCCGCGTATCACCACGCCGCAGTATTCCGGGAATGCGGGGCCACGGGGAAGAGAGCGCATGGAAATTAGTCCCTCGGGGCATCCCCGTCGAAGAGTCCCCCCCCCCGATATCAGACGCGAGTATCTCCTCCGCTTCCTGTCGACATTAACACATGCGTCGATCTTATTAAATCATCAGACCACTAAATATGTAATATGCACGAAAAGTTTGTCGGGTCAAAGATACTTTTTCAATTTCTCATAAAAATCACCAACGAGCAGCCAATAATTCTTCCCCCACAGAATCCCCAAAATCACCGATCGCCATTGTGCCCGACAAGGTGTAATGAAACATAATGAAATCTCTCTCGAAGCCGGAACTCGAAATACGGCGTTCGGGAGGTGGAGGCGCAATTGTATCTCGGATACAGCTGCGCACTTGGCGGAGAACAACTGGAAGGATATGCGCGCCGGAGGTAAGGTCAGCCCGGCGAGGATCACCTGCTCGTATACACTCGGCGCGTTACTTACTGCGCCGATTGAACGAGCGTGCGATAAAGAGCGCGGGGCGGAGTGTGCAGTACCGGGTGGCTCGGCGGCTCGGCGGGTATACTCCGTGAAAATGGGTCGAAGTTAAACGTATGTATCTCGGGAAGGCCGATTGCCGGGAGTTGGAGGGGGCGCGGGCGACGTGTCACGAATTTACGAGGGCCGCGCCGATGTATCAGCCCCGCGCGTATGCATCAGATAGGCGAGCGCGCGCCGCTCCGATTCACGGCAACGATAAGCGGAGCTTTCGCCGGCGATCGAGAGCCGGGAGAGAGGAAGCGCGCGGGGTTAACTCGCGGGTAGGATCATTAGCTGGGTTGATGATAAATTAATATCTCGATTAACGGTATTGGCTGTCGACCTGTTATCAGAGGCGCGCTCGGACCCCGCCGATCCCGCCAACTGGTTCACCGGGTTCAGTAATCCTGTCACGTGCTTTATGCGACGAGGTAGCTAATTAACTCAAGCCACTACTCTCACTGTCGATGATAATATCGCTACTTTACTCTCGGGACACCTTTCGCGCAATGTCACTCTCGCGACTCTCTCACTCGGCGCGCCGGTGAAATCCGCTCCTCTCTCGCCCGGGCATTTAACGACAGGCCGACTCACGTAGCGGGGACCGCGGGATGCCCAGTTATTCCATCCCGGCGCTTATGATTTCTGATTTCGCAGTATACGCGCCTGCAATTCACCCCTCTCTCTCTCTCTCTCTCTCTCCGCCGCGTTGGTTTAATTCGTCCCGTGTACTACCGCGAGCACCGCTTAACGTAACAGGCGTGCAGTTACTGGGCTCTTAAGAAAAATCGGACGATTTCCCCTTAATGAATTAACATTCCCGCGGCACGCCGCGAGCGGCGCAGGCGCTGCCAATAACATCCGCTGTTAATACTCACCGGGGAGATCGATCTGCTCTCGACTAATTAAAATCGCGCGCTATTTGGCCGCGCGGCTTCTTACGCGCGCTATAAAGAGGCGAGGTTATTAACGTCATTATTAAAGCACCGAGAGGCCGAAGGGCATTCCGATTGTCCGGAAATCGAGAGCCGCGAGTGGGACAGTGTGTTCCCGCGGCGGCGGAGGTCCTTTTTAATTCGGCCGCTCGACGCAGTGTCGTTAGGTGTAATCCGATTTACCGCGGATTTCTTTTCATTAAGCCGCATACTCGTTATGGGAGTCGGGCTCGCGCTCGCGTTATGCCCGAGGCTGGCGCATCGAGCGAGGGATAATGTGCCCGATGGAAATGCCGACATCTCGTATAATTAGCCGTTTCCCTTGACCGGCTACTTAAGCTCCCACGTCAGTTCTCCCCTGAGCCCTGAGCTACCAGGAGTTAAGGATCCTGTAAACGTCCGGCGAGCGGCCGGGCAATTTTAATTCTAGTTTCTACCGAGAGACGAGTACCGCGAATGTCCGAGCTGATGGCTAAGGCTTGCTACACACTACCCTCGGGGATTCCTCGCTGCGTCGGAGCTTGAATGGACTCGCGGACCGTTTCGATAATTGAATGGACCCGATGGCCCGATCTTATCTTTGGGGCCCTATGAATAACGAGCTTTTATCGAGATCTTTATTAAGAATCGAGTACGAGCGGAGTCGAATGCTGTATGAAACGGTCGAGAGTAATGATACAGGTGGGATCGCGCCAATGAATTTCCCATGGGAATCGAGCGAGGGCACCGTTGACGTAAACTGTGAGGGGTCCCTTAAAGATTCGTGGAGCGAAGATCGTGAAAGAGGAGCTCGAGGTCGAAGAAGAAGTGAGTAGAGAGGAAGAGAGCGAAGGAGAGAGGCGAGTTGGACGGGAGAGAGAGGGAGAGAGAGCGGGAGCAACGATGGCGGGAGGAAAAGAATTTTAATTGCCAGAGCAACCGAGAGAAGCGAGCGTCCGGCTTATGGCTATATGTATAGTAACCACCATAAGGCCGAGGTCGAGTCCGCTGTCCAGTACAGAGCTGGGAACCAAACAGCTTGGTAGCCAATGGGATCATATATCAACTACTGCTCCGGTAGGCAGCCAACAAAATGGCGGGCGCGATTAGATTGTTGTTTCATCCCGAGGGTCAGCGATCTCGATTTACCCTTTTTGCGCCCACCGAGCACGAAATGCATCTTGGAGCCGGGAGCCCGGCCCAATCGGCGCACTTCTTCAATACTGCGCCCGCCATTCCTTGAGAATCCTGGCGCCTGACTTTCGACGGCTACTGCTAATAGGCTCCGCTCGTTAAAACGAGTCTCTTTTTTCTCAAAAAAGCTTAACGCGCACCAGAGGAAGGCACAACCCACTGCGCGTCAAGTAGATTAAGTCCGCCTCGGGTCGGACTGTCCGAAATACCGTCGACCCGAGATTTCTTTCAATTAACAGAATCGACCAATGTTTATTGCCCAATGATTTCATTTAAGAAAACGTAGCATGTTCCTACGTCACTGAGGGTTTTCGTTAACTCTTTTTACTGGCATCGTCGTGTCTGCCACATTGACACGACCAAGGAAATATACCTTGAACGAATTTTTAGAGTACAGATTACAATAAACTAATTTTTAAATCTGTTCATTCATCTCAGAGATCACCTCGTACATACAAACAAACCCCCTATATACTGACTTTCCATTTGCATACATGAAAAAAGATTGAGTAAATTGCAGCAAGTGAGGAATTCATGAGTACCGAGTGCCGAATTTCCCGCAGGTATTAGTCAAGGTGTTCGGCTGGGGCAGCGCACGTGTGATGGTGGGTGAGCGAGAGAAAGAGAATGCGTCGGCGGCGTCGGCGGCTGGCGATGCGCAATTAACATCAGCCGATGCTAATTCTGACCCATATAGCACGTAAAAATGTTCGGCGAGCATGTGCAATACAATTGCTCGAACACAGCGTTTACCTGGCTGACCTGTCCGTAAGGACTTGCCACCTGCTCCGAGATATCTCGCCGCTATCGCGGCGATATCCGCTCGCACGGCTACTCCCGTCCGGCGTCGAAACGAGCCCTCGAAATCCGAAAGAGTAGCGTGCGGCGGCTTCATTGCTCAGATACATACGAAATAATATTGCGCCCGGCCGCGGCAATAGCGGGGCCAACTTGAGCGGAGCGCGCACTTACCGCGGAAGGAAGGAAGTTGTATTTCGAGGGCTAACGAGACAGCTCGCAGCTCGAGGCACCGCTTCCGAATGTCCGGGCCCATTGGCATCGTTATCGGGCCGCGGGCATTATTAAGTCACCGTAAAACTGGCCGTTTTCCTCTCGCCACGAGATACGCGTGTCGCCCGTCTCCGATCCGCAAGGTGTCTCTTTACGACCTCCCTTTTAATCACTCACTTAGGAGCAGCTTGTTTCAAATAATAAGCCTCTCTCGTGGAGGCTCGTATGACTTTTAAGATATGTAACTTGTTTAATATCCCGGGAGAAATTCGTCCCGTCGATCAGATTAAGCTCCCTCTTATCGGATCGTAGATAATAGCGGAGGATCTTGTGAGGATGGTTTGCAGTTACAAGCTTACGTGCTCGTTACTGCGCCGGGAACGCGAGTTTCGGTGGAAAGCGCGCGAGCAGTGTGCACCTTGCGCAATGCAAGGCGAAAGAGGGACACGGTAGTATCCATCAAGGTGTCGAGCTGGCTTAGCCCTGTGTGGGTGGTTGCACTCAAGAACGGCTACACCTGCCCAACGTAGCCTCACTCTTCCCTCCGCTCGCTCCCTCTCGCTCCCTCGCTTTCTCTCCTTGCGCCTTATCCACCTTTATGCGCACTGTCCACGTCCGAGAGCTGCATTTACATACGTGCGGTTCGCGCGAACACAATGTAATTGTTACCTCATAATGCTTGTTCCACACTGCGGCACTCGGCCGCGCTGCATTTCTCCTGACGACTCACTCGGCGGACCAGCGAGCGAGAACTCGAAAATTCGGATAACAAAAGGGGAAACCGATCGCAGGCAAAAAATTCAGTCAAAATTCAAAACCCTGAAGTCATTTCGTCCAATGCGTCCTGGTTGTCGGTAAAAAAATAATAATATTGAGTTTGCATCGAATATCCCTTTGCAAGTGTAATTCGCACATGTCGATAGATGGACCATTTGAAAACGGGGACGCGAAATGTCCACACTGTCCCAATAACGGTAGACTAACAACCGGGTGGTTACCTCGAGCGACAGATAGAATCACTCCTCTGGAGTCGATGCCATCAGGAGTCATTACCTTCGGCGCGGTCATTAAGCATCGCTAATTTAATTCTCGCCGGGGCAGTGAATTACGCCCGGTGGCGATGGTTCGCATTCAAATTAGCCGGTGATCCGAGCACCAGTCTACCTCCAAGGTGCTTTAATTGCGCTCGTGCGCGCGGGCGCGCGCGCGCGTTTGTCCGGCGCGCACGCTCGATATTCAATTACGAAGTTTAAACGGGCCTGTCGCTCTTTTCCGGCCGGGCTGCGCCACGGAAACGCTGAAAGTCGCCCTTTCGGGGTTACTTTACGGTTATGAGTGGCCGTATAAAGACGGCCGGCCGGCAGCCAGCCGTAAGACTGTAACAACGGGGATAAAAAACGAGTGGGCATAAAGTAGACAGTGGGAGACAGGAACGGTTTCGGTTCGGGACCCCGCGCGGCTACGTGGAAACCCAGGCGATTAAAAAAATATGACGAGCATTCATTTCCACGATCATAAAATCATTAGCATAAGAATTCCTCTACCTGCTAGGCCCCCGCTCTCGCCCTTTCCCTCGCTGCGACTCTTCCGTGGACTCGCGCGCTCTCGGGATGAGCAGGACGAGCGGCCGGGTGGAAGGTGCAGGGCCCCGAACGCGGCCCAGGTCGAGGGCGCCTCATCTCTGACACGAGGATTTTCGTGATGCTCTTGCTCGCCTCGTCCTTCCCGGCTGATTTATAAACATATAATGTGACGAGGGTGTGGTCCCGCTACCACATAATGATAGGCCAACGTTAATTACGTTTGGTTAAGTCATTTATGAGCGCCCGCCCGCCCTCGACCGCCTTGACCCCCCCGAACCACTAGAGAAGCCGCCGCGCAAAAATCTCTCTGTCGTTTACGCCATCGTAAATTCACTCTTGCCGACAGTGTTGTCGATCGGGCCGAGTTGCGTCTCAATAAACTGCACACCGACTCATGTCGAGAAACTCTTGTTAAACCGATTTGATAAGGTTCTCCCGTCCGCGGCAAGGAACCGAGAAGAAGACGCGCGCTTGGCCAATTACTTCTGATTTATGGTAAGTTTGTTCAGCCGGGAAAGCAACTCTCGATGTCTAGCGAGACTCTCGGAGGGTGAGCGTGGAAAGTATATATTGTTCTGGGTTTGGGCCGACGAAGGAATCTCCGCGGTCCATGGTGGGGCGCGCACGGGCCCTTCTCTACCAGGAGAGAAATGATAAAATATCCCGGGGCCCCCGCGCGCCTTTCTTCCGAGGCTCGTGTCGAGATCAAACACCGTGTGGTGGCTAGAGACTCCCACAGTCCAAATGGTGAGGCGAGTTGAAATATCGCGCCGGGCCTCCCTATATGTTAATCCCCGCATTAGCATAATACCGTGATTCTTCAAGGATCATTTGGAAATGCAAATAAATAATTTATAATAATAAGAGCAGACGGCCTGTTGTGGCAGCCGGCCGGGCATTGCTGCGTCAACCTGGACCACCTTCGCTCGCGGTGTCATCCGTCACTAAATCTAATCGAGATATCTCCTAGTTCGTTGCTCCTTACCACGGTAAGCTCGGCGATACTCTGCTCTAGTTTATTATCTTATCTAAAGCACCGTGTCGCCTGTCGCCAATATTTGCAGCACCAATCAATATTTCTTGTTCGTCCCAGACAAATGAATGAGAAATATTAGTAAGGAAATGCAAAGTACACATACATTAAACTTTGGACCTGTAACTATTTTGATAAATGAAGGTAAAAGTTTGGTATCGATCGAAAACCGATACACTTGGAGATAAGTATCGTGGGCTGTCGCGCGCTGCACTGCTACTTGGTCGGCCGAGACAAATGAATGCTAGAGAGTAGAATGCAACAATGGTCTGGCGAGGCAGGAAGGGTTTCGGGAGGCTGTAAATATAGGAAGGAGAGTGAGAGCCTGTTGAGACATAATAAAGTCGGGGGTTTATAATTTGCATTGAAATCGGCGCGCAGCGTAAGTGCGCGCGGGGAGCACGTGGCGACAAAGTAATTCCTGTAAATCCCGGGCGCCCTTTCAGGAGACAGAGAAACACGCCTACCCTAAAAAGAGAAGCCGGCGAGTGATCGGCGTAATAGTCGCGACGCGCACCCTCGTTCCCCGAGGTGGCGTCCGGGCATCGGGACGCTCGGGGACTTTATGCTTTTCTGTAGCAAAGCGCTGCGGCCGTATCGGGCATATCCAGCCACTTTACGATCTCTAACCAGCCTCGAATTTACGCGGACGTTTATAACCGGGCCACGTGAATGAGGCCCGGCTCGGGGCACCGTGAGGAGGAGGCCCCGGTTTCCATCGGGCGCCGCCGGACACGTAGCCGTGTGCGAGAGTCGAAAAGCCACTCGGCGTTTTACTGGGCATAAATAAACTATAAGCGTGTGCACGCCGTCGTGGAACTGCGGCGCAGGTGTGTCCGTCTGACGTGTTTTTGATGTGTTACGTGTTAATATACCGGAATACTCGCCCGACCGTCCTCCTCGAGCTAGTCGAGCTCGTTCCCACCCGAGAATCGCGGCGGAATCATTATGTAGGCCTGAATCAGCGATCTTCCGAGAAAGCTCCTTATGAAATCATTAGGATCGCCAGCTTTCGATGTGCCGATTATTTGTGTCCGCAGCCAACACTCACACTACTCTTTTACCGTTGAACCTTTATGAGTCACCAACCCCCTCTGTTTCCATTGTGCAAAAATAACGTTCTTTTAGATTTGTTTAATTTTGTGTCTTTGTTACAGCTTAGGTGTAAAACTAATTCGCAGAAAAAACCTTTACTGTCTCGTTAGCATATTAGTTTCGAAATATGGCTTTCAGCAAATAATAATATCTCTACGAAAACTTATATAAGTTAGACTTCATTTGGTTGTATGTGGGAAAAATTTGTTTTAAACAAGTAAAAACCACTTTTACACTATAATTTTGGTTATCGAGTGAAAGCTTCTAGGAGAGTGGCGACAGGGAGGTGGTTGACAGATACGTGGGCCAGGACCTAGCAGAATTATACGTATTGTGCAAAAATAGCCTGCTTCCTTCCCGAGGCGCGACTGCTTTTTTCGTACTTTATGAAGCGTAATGGAAAATCAAGTACTTCCTCGACGCGGCAGCACGCGATCTCCCGGGCTCGCGCAATCGCGATGGCCTCACGCACTTTGCACAGAGAGCAATACCGTCGGCCGCTTATCATCTTATTATCTCGCACGACTCCACCTCGAGGAGCCGCCGTTCAGCCGTCCGGCACCGAGGCTCACGGGAAATATCCCATTTAACACCTTCGTTTCCCCGGGAAACTATGGCCGGCTCGCGTGCTTTTCTTCCAGCGAAAAGCATGAAATAGCAGCGGGCGAGAAAGGCGAGGGCGAATATGGGAATGCCAGTGGAAGTTGCGCGAGAGGGGTGGAGAGGTGGATGAAAGCTTGCAGGGTGGTGGTGGAAAGTGGTGTAGAGAAAGAGGAGCGAAAGAACGAGGCGGAGGGAGCATACAGTGACAAATGAGTGCGACTACAAATTGCGCTTTCCGGCTCTCATTCTCATTCGAATCTCGTCTCTCGCTCGTTCCCTCCGTGCAAGGTCCACTCTCCTTCTCCCTCTTCCACGCCCTGTTGGTCTCCGGTCCCCGGCCGGATCGCGGCAGACGGGTAAATGTTCGTCCGGCCCTCTCCTCCCTTTTGCTCCTCTTCCCACCTCGGCCCACCGCCATTTATCCTCCTTCGTGATAATACTTCACGCTCGAATAACGAAAACTACTCACAGCGGGTCGGTGCAATTCCGGTTATTGGTGAAGAGCGTCGCAATATTTCTGTGTCGCCGGCTGATCACGCGAGTGCGAGCGGGAGGAGGCCACGGGGAAGGGAGATGGTGATTGGGTCTGAGTGAGCCTCAACTCTCATTTTTGGCCCCTGATTCGTCAAGATCAATCCTGCCAAACTACCATCGCTATTTTATTACAAATCTCCGCAGTCTATCAATTTATAATAACATTATAATAGAAACACCGAATAACCGTTACTTCCGCATTCGGAATGACAAATGCGAAGGCGCATAATAAGGGCCGTTACCTCGGCCTATCATAGATCGATCTATGCGCCTGCAATTACGTAGACCGATCAGCTACCGAGGATCCCGGTTACACCGGCGATTTCCGGCCGTCCGTCCGAAATCCCGGAGCGCGAAGAGATTGCGAGGAGGCGAGAGCGGTGCTCGAAGGAGGCGAAGAGCGAAGAGGAACGGGAGGCCAGAGCCGGTAAGCACTCTCGCGTCGTCGTGCCTCGCTGCCGTTGTAATAACCCCCGTAGATCATATACTGCATCGTGCGCGCACGAATCAACTCCTACGTCAGCGTGGATCCCCGCGCGGCCCGCTGCCTCGGCACCGTACGGCCTCCTCCACATATTTGTCACTGGCCCTCCCGAATAATATACTCGGCTACCCCCGAATCCACTAATTACTTCGTGTAATTTATACCGCGGGTGATTAACAGCGCCGCGCTCCACCGCCGCTAATGAATTTTTCCCGATCGACATCTACCGCGGTTTCGCAACCTGCGAGGTGTATGATCGATTAACACTGGATCGCAGGTTTATTTATCGCTCGATTATTGGAGGATGTTTCGGATGGGAATAAATATCAACAGACGCATCTTTCGCTCTAGCAATCTCGTGCACTCGAACATCTTGCAGGGACGTTTGTCCTTCTATATTAATTTATTATTTTGCAAGGTTATTTTTTAATGAATTGTTACTCTCGTAGGTTTTGAATAAATAAGAGTTGGTAGAGTGCGGAGGTGGATGGAGCTTGAGGTGAAGGTAGAAGAGTTCAAACGTGCACTCCCGCACATCTTGCAACTATTCAGTGAATGGCGCGGGCCGATCGGTCTGACAACGCAAGTACAGTTTCCACTGGCAAGGGCAGGTCGTAACCCCTGGACACACCGAACGACTCGACCGAGAATGTCTCTCGTACAAGTCTCGTGCGCGATGACTGCGAGTCGATTGGAAAGTTTGAGAATAATAATTCGATAATCGCACAACACTTGATGGGAATCCGAAGCAGTTGCCGCGGCCGATTGTAGACGATCGGAGAGTCAAAATAAATTACAGCGAATTAGTTTGGCCGAGAGGAAATATCTATTAGGTTGTTAAAGCGAGCGACGAACAATAAATAGGACAAAGTGGCAGGCAGGAAGGCAGCGGAGCGAGGGATGGCGAGGGATTAAAAGGAAGGGAAAAAAGGTAGAGGAGAAGTTGAGTTCGGCTGGTTGTAGCTCGTATAACTCGTGCTCCGGGCAGATTTATAAGGCACTCGCTCGAACACGACGCTCGGTGAGAACTGTCTTGAGAGTTCGATCCTCGGCTGAACCCGAGACACATCGCTGCCCCTTCATTGGCATAATCGAGCCGAGAAAAATCCTCTGCATCACCCTAACCATTGACCCCCGCGCACTCGCCACCTCGGCCAATTCCTCCTCCGCTTTCCACGACACCTTCGACATATGACTAATCGATCCCCTAAACTTTATTTCGCCAATCGCGCTTTCTGACAGATTTATTGGAGATTAGTAAAAACGACTTCCATTATCGCCGCGAGGCCGCTAATGCGCTCCGGCTGCATTCCCTCCGGCGAACCTTCCGGAATTCGTCGATGGAGTAATTTATCGGAGGTCCGCGCCAAGTCCGACAGCAACGTCCCGGAGATTTATCGGCCGGGATCCGAAAAATCTCACGGGCCTTTTTAATATCTGGAGTTAAGTTGGCTCGCGCGCGCGCGAAGGGTGAATCGTGCGAGAGAGGCCACAATGAGCGGCGCGGTGATTTATTAATTCTTCCGAGGCGAATTACTACTCGCTAGCACTCGAAAACCGGTAACGAGCGATCGATATTAAAAAAGCCCCACTCGCAGGATTTCGCGTATGATAAACCGATCCTCGGCCAACTCTCGCTGGCTGAATCGAGCGACTAGTCAATTAATAGTCGGCTGCTTAACCTCGTAAATTTTTCCGAACGCTTCCCTAACAGCTTTCCCGTTATGGTCCGCTTGCCACTGGAAAAGGAAGGCGAGTCGCGTTTTATTAGCGCGGGTTTTTCGCGAGCGCAACCGCACCACAACGGGTCCATCGTTAACTGTGTGGCGCGCGGCTCTGTGATTTATCAATAGCTTTATGCCGGATTTACAGGCTTCGGAGGCTCAGTAATGGAAGGCAATCGGCCGGGACTTTTAATCCTCTTACACCGCTTTACGTCGCTGCTGCGGAAGTAGTAGTCAGTGTGGTACTATGCTCCTGCGAGTTATGGACTGGAACGCCCGTCGCCTCATTTCAGACCACTTTCCATCCTCTCTTATTTTAAAAACATGGAAACATATTTTAAAATATTAACTGTTTCATGAGATTAGTTAAGAAGTTGTATCATACCAGCTGGATTTTAGTGACTATAAACCCTTTTACTCGAGCAATTCTTATAAATTCTCGAAAACTGTCTTTATGCAATGCCAAGCAGAAGAAAACAGAGAAGAAAAAGTGTTTGAAAGTCCGGAAAGACTGGAAAGACTAGAATGGCAAAATTCCAGCTTTTCCGCAAAGCGCAATGAGCTTCGCGTCGACTAATGGAAGACAAGGTGGTTCGGGCGACCATATCTAATAAGGGTTGCCTGCTTTGTCGGCCTAATAGAAACCGCGATAAAGCATGCGAGTGTGGCAGTAATTAGCCGGCTAATTGACTTTCCGTGAGTCGTATGCTCGCTCGCTCGCTCGTTCGCGCGCGCGACGACTAGCCGAACGTCGTCGTCGTACACATTCCGGCACGCGACACGCGTGTAAGGCAACGGGCACCCGAGTGCTTTATGAGTGGTGGAGACGAGCGAGCGAGCGCGCGCGCGCGCGCTTGCGTTTCTTTCTACATAATGCGAGAGTGGCGCGGCCATCACGGCCGCTTCGTGACCAGTGGGCATTAATTATGTGTCCTGCCTTTTAATACGAATCTCAGCTGGGCGAGGGGTCGGAGGAGGACAGGAAGGAGAACGAGAGAGAGGGCAAAGGACGTACCAAGACAAAAGGACCTCTTCCTGGCAGTGGAATGATTTTTTCGCGTCGGGACCACCGGACGTTGGAATCCCCGCGCAGAGTCGGGCGTCTTCATTTCTCATATTTCTATTTCGCTGGCCCATATTTATTCGGCCCTCTCTGACAAGGGTCCCGACAAAACCAGCTGTTTCGCTCATCAGGATACACGCTGTTCCTGCGAAGAAGCGCGGACTCCGATTGCCAACGCAGCTCCGGGCCGGCCTGACGTTTCGACAAGCCACTCGGACTCGAGATCCTTTCGATTCGGAGCCTCCAGTCGGAGCCTGGATCGTCCGCGCTCGGCTCCAGACTTTTCACTCTCGGGACGCGCTCGAGCGTTCTGCCTCGGCTCGATTCGAAGCTAACAATGATACTCGACTGTCCGCGGTTCAATGGGATAAAATCTAATCGAGATTACATGGACGACCCTCCCTTTCCCGGGGCGAAGCTCGACCTGTGAATGAAAGTGTGTACGCGTCCCACGCGAGCTCTCCGACTTAATGCCAGCCAATGTCTCATCTTACGCACTCGGACGTAGAATCCATTAGAAGGGTCTCCCGGAAAAAATGGTCCATCGAGATCCAAATGAGAAGAGGGGCAGAGAGGGAGAGAGAGAGAGAGAGAGAGAGAGAGAGAGGGCGCACGGTGATCTCGACGCGCGGGTGCCGTGTCATCTCAATCGCGTGCGGGCCGCGTTTACCGGTGGGGGCCCATGGAATCCGGACGGTTCGGCTAATAAAATCATCTGCATCGGGCCCAGAAATTATCTGACGAATTCATCTGCTTATCGGGCAATAAAATGTCCCGGCATCCAGTGGATCCCGATGCTATCTCACCTGTACACCTTTCCCGCTCCGCTTGCCTCGCTCTCTTTCTCCCTTTCTCCCTTTCTCTCTCTCTCTCGATCTCTCTCTGGCACTGTCCGCTTGTAGCCGGCTAGACCCTGGCATCCTGGCGCCATGCCAGCCAAACCTACTGCCGCCTCGTTATGTATGTACCTCCTCTCTCTACCTGCTGTATAGCGCGTACCCACCCTTTTCTTGCTCGATTTTCCCCTCCACCCTGCCACTCAATCTGCCACCACCGTCCTCGTTACAAGTAACGCATCGAAAGGAACCACTCTAATAAGAAGGCCAGAATAAGACATATCAGAAAAAACACTGAATCACACGCCGTCATAATACAATTACTTAATATGCCGTATAATTATGTTAAAAAATTCAAACTTAATTTTTCGTGCGTTTGAAAATCTATTGTTGCCCGAGATGGTTCGGGAGAGGAAGCCTCGTTGAAAAGTTGACTTTCAAACTACTATGTACTTGGCGTGGAGACCCCGCCAGGTGGCTTGATTTATAAACCTAGGAAGCTCTTTTGATGATCTCTCTCAGTAGCCTCATAGTCCGAACGCAATGCACCCTCGACCACTACCCGCTTTCCCATCCCATCTTCCGAATTCCCAATCAGCATGAAAACTTGTCTCGCTCCTGGCGTTCGGATTTACGACGCGCGAGTCTATTCTTGAATGGGATTTTTCTCGGTTTCCCTGTTCGACGGGCGCCCCGCGGCGCATCATTGGAATATATCGAGGCGGGCAATAAGGGAAACGTTAATTTTCCTCTCCGAGTTATTATTTATTGGCGCCGCGCGCGTAATCTCCGCGCGGAGATCGTGGTGGATGTTCGCCCTGGCCGATACTCGGCCGCTGTATGCTGCGAGGATGCAGCAGCAGCAGGAGCACCAGTCGAGAGTACCTCGTCGCATTTTATTATGGCGATCGTTCATAAATTCCGGTACAATGCAAGTATAAAGTATCCGCCGCCTCCGCCGACCGAAAAACCGTGTTCGGGGGCCAATGTCTTTCGGCTACACTCGATCGTCATCGTTCTCTCCGTTCTCTGAATCATCGCCGATTTCTCGAACCTGTAATTCCTGCGGGGAGTTGTCGAGCTTGACCAAAGCAAAGAACTCGGTGGAAGTGACGGGTTGGGTGATGCTGGTAGAATGAACGAGTCCGCCTGGCTAATATGTCGGTTCGTCAATATATTTCAGATCTTTGCAAAACAAATATTATAATATATCGTACAGGTTCGCCCTCCGATGGGAGTCCTCTCTTTCTCCGTCCTCCTCCTTCAGCTCTGCTCGCCGGTCTAAAGCGCATATACACAACGGAAATAATAATTATTATAATAATATTACATATAATCGACTCGCCATGTCTAGCTCGCAGCTAACTCTCTATTTACAGGATATCACACATAAGAAAAAGTCGCGTCGCACAATATCTTACACTCAACGTCTACGTCGCCGTAGCTCCCTCGTAATCTCGTCGTATTAATTATAACTAAGTAATATTTACAGGCGCTCGCTACTCCGCGCGCTCGCCAGAGCGCGAGTTCGAGACACCGACTGTGCTTGCTCTTTCCACTCGAATCGATGAAGAGCCTTGCACTCGCTCGTGCTCGAAGAAAAAGTCGCAATCGAGAGATTCGTGTTTGCTTCGCGAAGGAAAGTAAATTTTTATACTTTACGTCGGCCTACTCTTGTTTCTCTTCTTCACTCTTGCCCTCTCTCTCTTTCTCTCTCACCGTATGGTGCAGGCGAGGAACAAATAGGCGCATTAAGCGTGGCGTCATGCCACTCGATCAACTAAAAGTCACAGTCCTCGATGACTTATTAAATAATTCGCCTTAACAAGAACCTGATTTAATCATAACTTTGGTCGCGAATATATTACTTTAGCTAGAGAGACGTTTTTGAAACTAATCCTTCCAAGGGTGTCCTGTGCTCCCGCGAGATCGAGCCTGATTCGCGGAGGCTTCGCAATTCCGGCCTATCCTCTTCCTGGCTTATTTCGGACGATTCGATTACCGAGAACCAGATCGCAGTCCTCTCCTAAAATGGAGATCGAGGAGAGAAGCGTCGACGAGCTTCACCCGCCAACATTCCCGAGGGCGCGCGCTTGTTGCGCGACGACGCCAGGACGCGTTCGCGCACAATCGATCCCACAAGGATCAATCACTCTCGCCACTCTCTCCCGCCCGCTTCCCGGCAAAAAGTTCACTCGCCGAGCATCATTGTCCTCGGACGGCTTTTAATCGGCGCTTCGAGTACCACTGGCTCTTCTCCACGTGTCCTTGGGCAGGTTGGTGAGCGCCGAGGTCCAAAGATTCCCATCTCGGCGGCCAGTCATCGCGCGGACGATTGGCAAAGAAGTTGGTGATTCTCCGTAACTCCGTGGAGGAACTAGTAAGCGGTGGCTTGATGATGCATGAGGGGGTTGAAGTGGTGCGGGCCGAGATGATGGGGAGGCGGCGGCCCCGGTAGAGGACTGTGCTGTGGCCCGACCGTCGGCGGCTGACAGACGTACCATTCCGTCAACTCCGGAGCTCGGCTGCTCGGATGACTCGATGGTGGGTTCGACGTAGTCGTTGTTGGGACAACCGGCGGTGGCTGCGGTGATTCGTTGTGCCCGGTCACTGACAAACTGCCGCCGCTGCTGCTGCTCTCCTCGCCCTCGCTCTCGTACCCACCCCCAATCTTACCCTCGCCCAGCGTCATCCCGTGCACCTGGAACACAAAGAGGCGGAGCCTGATGTTAGATAACTGGAGAAATCCAGAAAGCGAGACACTCACTCTCTCCATTCTCAACTATACGCCACTCATTACCAGCCTAGATAAATGTCCGCGGCAATATGGCCAGATTCCCGATACCGATCGACATAAATCAAACTGGCCGCGCGCAACCAGAAGAAAAAAGAGGGCAGAGATATGCGCTTGGCAGCTGATATAATGGGGAATCGCGTTGAGCTATTCGGCGGCGGGGAGTTATCGATTCCGGGGATCAAGGGAATCGCGGTAGCGTCGCCGGGCCGGCGCGGCGCATCGAGGAAGAGCCGTAGGATCGGGAGGATCCGTTTCCATCTCTCTGGCGTCTCGCTCCTTCATAATTCAGTGAGCAAATCTCGACGACTGGCTTCCGCGAATCAGAGATCCGGCGGCCGGCGAAGGTGTCGGTGGATATATCCGAAGGGGCGTGTGTATGTGTACGGATAGGGAACCCAGAGGAGCTATCGCGCGCCTATCTGTCGGACGCGCGCGCACTCCGAGGATTTCGGCGAGCTGCTCCCAGCGGTCCCCTTGAACCGCGCTCCTCTTCCCTCTTTTAGTCTTTCTCCGCGCGCTACGGATAATTTCCTATTAAGATTCCGTGATCGTTCGTGCATGGACTTTACGCGCGGGATTCCACGGGAGCTCTCGCTTCCCACAGGGGCCCGATATCTCCCTTTTTTCCCTCTCGGCGGACGCCCGGCCGCCGACTTGTCTAGCGGCGTCTCTTCTAGCGTGAAACCAAGTGGCATAACACGCCAAGGCCACCGACGCGTGTATTTGGATAGCGTTGCGGAACACTAGCTCGGATACATCAATGCTCGGCTTGCTATAATCCCCAAAAAAGCTCAACTCCCGCACGCGGCTACTCAATCCCTCTGCCCTCCTACCTATCTCCAGGGCGCGCGCGCGTTCCCTTTCACTCTTTCGTTCTGGAAGATACGGACGCGGAGAAAAGTTTGACAGTTGACAGATATAGGCGGCTTATCGATTCATTGGCAAACCATTTTCCACTCGTGTGAGAAAAGTGAAAAGAATATTCTGAGTCTCGTGAGTTCTCGGTTTCGCGCGATAAAATGATGGAAGAAATTCATATCTCTTGAAGGACTGAACCGATTCGCTTGATTCACGGCTCATTGAATTCCGAAGATTAAACGATGAAATACAAAATTCATAAATTATTCCTTGGAGGTACAACTTTTTCAGAAATCAAGTTGAAACTTCTTTATCGATTGACAGCTTTAGGAAAAGTATCCTCGGCAGTGACGCGCTTATACTTCTGATCGGACTCAGTACATTATACTACTTATACTACTCTAGCGAGTCTCCCGACCCGCTACTGGACACGAATTTCCCGGTTCGGGTTCTCAGAGTTGTTTGGGAAGGCTGGGAATGGGCCGCGCGAGTGAAACCGAGATCCTAGATTAATTGGGTGGACGTGAAAGAGTGGGTTGCCGGGCGAGACACGTACCTTCATATGTTTGCGCAGCGAGCTCGGATGCGTGTAGGACTTGTCGCAGCCGGACACCCGGCAATTGTACGGCTTGTCCGACGTGTGGACGTGGCTGTGCTTCTTGCGGTCGCTGCTGTTGGCGAACCGCCTCTCGCAGCCCGAGTATTCGCACTTGAATGGCTTCTCACCTGGAACAAGATGAAGGGCATAGCAATTAGTACCTGATAATCGACAACTCCCTTGGCGACTCAATCCTGTCGGACCAGCCCTCAACAATCTATATGAAAAAATAAATAGAATTATCCATATTTTCTGGACAACTCAACCGATTCGCTCGATTTTCGGCTCATTGCATTCAGAAAGATAAACTACGAAATACAAAATTCATATCTAAATCGTTGCAGCTGTAAAATTGTCAGAAATGAAGCTGAAAGTTTTGTATACGCAGGATGCTTGGGGGGCATGCGAAAGAATGATTGAAATGAATTCGAAGCAGGGAGCAGTGGGAATTGAGCGGGGGGCCGTGATGTTGAGATATCTTGATGAGGGTACCGGAGGAGGATCTTCCTCTCTCTCCCTCGGAGGCTTGGCGGCGGTTGGCTTCTCCCGGGGGCGAGAGGAGAGATATCGAGAGATAAGGTCCCCCGCACACGAATGGCCGCCGCGTCGTCGGGGCGCAACGAGGCCGTGTGGCGTGACTCTTATTTATTTCCACCGGAAGTTGACTGGAATATATTTCACCCCGGGCCGGCGGCTCGCGCACCTCCCCCGCCCACCGGAACTTCCTCCTGGCACTGCTCTCGAGAAGAAGAAGAAGAAGCGGAGTGCGGAGACGCGCGAGGCCGGAAGCGCAAACGCGGCGGATTTTTTATGGGGAAAATGGTGTCCAAGTTCGCGCCCTCGCCCTCGAGGGGGAGTGGATCCTGGGGAACGAAAAGCGAGGGAGCGCGCCCGGCCGTCGAGAGATAGAAGCTGCACTCTCGCGAAAGGCAAAAACCCACGGAACCTATGCTGCGTGGCTCCGTGCGCGCTCCTCTCGCCGTCGAGAGCAGCTGCGGCCGCTTTTTACCGATTGCAGCAGTATTTTATCTCGAAACGAGTACGTAGACCCGTACTTGTACATCTTCCCTGCCGCTCGAGATTTATGTCCGCCGGCGAGTGGTCTCCTCACCATTTTGATACGATCGGCCGAGATCCGACGATAAAACGGGACGAGAATGATAAAACAAGACCGTGGCTGATTTTAATAAGGTTTCTCGCATTTCGTCATTACCCGCCGGCTCCGTCAACAGTCCAGTCAAATCCCTCGCCATTCTCCGCGAGTCTGAAAGTAACTCCCCGAGTACGCTCGAGCGTATGCTTTCCACAATGTATAATAGAGCAATTAATATAATCGCGGGTGTGTTTCGGGCAGGAAACGATAGCGCCAACAGCAACAAAGGAGCCTGTTAACTTTTCACGCCGTCGGCGCGCGCCGGCACGTTATTCATCTCACGTGCGAAAAGCGCGATAAGATTAGTCGCTTTCAGTCGTGCGTATCAGCGGGCCGCGGCGGGATTGCATTTAAATCGCTGGAAAGAGCGAGCGCACTCGGCCTGACCGAGCGTCTTAAATATTTATGAAGTCACAAAGATAAAGCTCACGGTCGCTCGGTGTCGTGTACCCCCCATAAAACACTTTCCTTTCGCTGGACGCTGTGTGTCTTGTTCATCCACTCGCGTCGACCTCTGCCGCGCGAGCATTAGCCAAAATAACCCGAGAGTCGGACTTTCCATTTTTGGAAAGTCGGCCAAATTGACGAACAAACCTTCGAAACTGCGTATCGCCTATTCAACAATATTTAATAGTCGCGGGATATCTTAATGGCTAATCTGCCTTTAAGAGAGTCTCGCAACCCGGTGGCAAGGCCGAGCTCGTATTTCTAGGATTCGGCGACGATTAACTCGAAGCACGATAGGATTTCGATGGCGAGCTTATGGAAATCTCCTCCGGGATTCATTGGCGAGCGACTCCGCCGAGAGATTCGCGCCTCCCGTAGGTGTGGAACCCTTTGTCGCCGAGTGTGCTACACTCCCGTTCGCTCTTTTTCACTCTCTTGGCGCGCGAGGGGGTTATAGAAGACCCGGTGGGGGGACGTGGCGACGAGGACGACGTCCGGTTGTCCCATACGCACAAAAGGAGGCCTCTCCAGCTCCGGCGCTCTCGCTCGCTCGCTCGCGCTCCTTCCGAAATCGGGGACGATTAATAACTTTTCAAATCTGTCCCCGGCAGCCCCGGCGTGCCCTCGCTCCGGTAGCGAGGCGGCGCGCACGTTGGCAAATAAATAGCGGATAAATAAAAGCTCGCACTCTCGTCTCTCCTACGTTCTCCTGCATTCATGGTCGCGCTCCCTTGGCGCGCGCGCGCACCCTGGCCGAGCGGGGCGGCCGGGGTTGCGTGTGCAGATGGCAACAATATGCCGTGAAATATTGCCCCCGTCGCTCGTCCGTGCCCACCACCAGCATTGCCTACGGCTGGGACACACTGCCTCGAGATCCACACACTCGCACACTCTGCACCAGAGAGATCCGCAAGCTTCGCTCCACACTATTTCTTACAAGCGTGTGTGTTGGTGGAAAGCGCTCTCTATGCGGGAGCGGCGGCTTTTGGACAATGCTTGCAATTAGCCGGCTGAATGAGTCGATGCATAGATATGTGGGGGGCGCTCGGAGAATGGGCTCGAGGCGGAAGGGAAGAGGTATTTCTTAGTTCGAAGAACTTGAAGTTAATTGATTGGAGATAACGCCGGTGGAAGCATATGGCAGAGGCGATATACGTATATGCTCATCCCCGAAGGGTTGGAGAGAGAGAGAGAGAGAGGGAAGAGTGGATGGAAGGAACCGTACATACACACAGGCGTACACAAAATTCGAGATTCATGGTGCACCAGGTTACACTGTGGCGTGGCTGCCAGGCGAAAGGGAGACCCTCTCTCGAGGAACAGTTCCCGAAGGGCAGTGTAGGCACCGTGTTATGACTTTCAGAATGGGGAGGCACAATGGCCCAGATCTGCGCCGGATAAAATAGTTATTATAATCGTTTTGGCTACGGGCCTGGGATCGACGAGAGTCAGAGAGAACGAAAGGGAGAGAGGGCACATGTACGCGTGCACGATCGCATGAATCTCCGTCGGTGAGTCGTACACCGATTGCTCGCCGGAGTCCACGCATATACAGACCTCACTCTCTCCCTCCCGCCCCGAAATCCACCTCTGATCGCCAAATAGAACAAGCTAATGGACAAATGGACGGGATTAGAAAAATGCCGATTCTAATCAGCGCGCCCTCGCTACAAAAGCACAGCACTGGGCTTTCGTGGCCGTGGAACTAGCCAAGTTATGGGGGTACAAAGGCGAGACTGGCCCGGCGCAATAGCCCGCGCCGACTTTACTCCTAAAAAGCGCCAGGAAGATCGATGAGTGCCGGGCCGATAACCGTGGATTAACGAGGCCGAATTTGTTACTGGTTATTGCAAAAGGCAACCCTCGCAGCCGCGTTCGCGCCCTTTTCCACGGATTTTCAGCCGGTCGGAGAGCGCGCGCGCGCGGCCGTCGAGATTTATTACCGGCGCACTTCCGTCTTCGCAGGCTTTTCAACAGAGAGGGACGAGGAGAATCCGATGAGAAAAATGAAGGTTGCTTGCTTGCACGGCGAGCGAGAGGAAGTGGTGCAGGCCGCGCTGGAAGACGACGCGCGCACAAAGGCGATCCAGAGTGGGATCCGTTCGGTGAATGCACCTTAGTCGAGGACTCATTGAACGGCAGTTTTCGGAAAATTCCTCCGAGAGTGATATATGGGCGTACGCCATTGTACGGGGCCCGAGCTCTGCTTCTTCTCGGTCTCTGTCTCTCGCGCTCGCTGCTCTGGGATAATGGATGATTTTTCGCGAGCATTATGCCCGAAAGGGACACACCAGTGGCTGGGGCCACTGGACATTGTTGCGAAGCGCACCAGAAAACCGAGGCCGACCCCGGAGGGACCCTTCGGCCGTGCACCCCTCACGCTGCCCGTCCCACTCCATTATCGTCGGGCCCTCGTGTGGATAATTTTCTTGTTATACGTTCGACATTAGCCCAAACCGGGGAAACTTAACTGCGGCCCTCTCCAAGCTGACTCCGAAGACGAGCAGTCGCCGCGATATCTGCTCGATCTTGCCGCGGATTAGAAGAGCTAGATATTGGATCTAGATAAGCGGCGAGCGCTTTATGTTTTTCAAATCGATTGTAGCCAGCCCTCGTCTCGCCTTTTCGTGCCTCTCGCGCTTCTTTTTCACCGGGGCCCGAGCAGAGAGCAAGACAGAGAGCGAGAGAGTGAGGGCCCGGCCAGCGGAGAACCTCCACCTTCCACTTCCACCGGCAATTTTTGTCCTCGTGGCAAAAGTCGAGATCGGAGTAAGATAGGACGGCAGACCGGCCAATCGCATGCCACCAGTTATGATAGATGGCTTTCTACGAGTGGTGTTGGGCCCCTCGGAAACCTCGACTATTGCAGTCTCCCGGAGAAAAAGAATTGACTTCAAGACATTCAAGACAGTCGAGCGGTCGACTCGAGCGAGTAACCAAAGGATACAAGCGCCGCTCACACCACACGCGTCAGACAAACACTGATCAACAAGCGACTCGGATTCACGAACTCTATGCCCCTTCCAAGGGCAGCGGGTATCGAGAGGGCTGTACTTTTTCGGAATTGGCGCGACTCCTTGGCGGGTGCTAGGAAAGGGCAAAGGACGGCGCGGGAATTTAGGGAAAAAGTCGAGAGGGCCGCAGGCGCATGCGGAGGGCACGAGCGTCAGAAAGGAACCGCAAATCCGTGGGTAAGCGTAACTACCGGTTGATGCGCCGATCATTCCGCCATGTTGATTCTGAAAGGGAGAGCGCCATCGGCAGATGTTTCTTTCTCGAGGTAATTCGAGTGTTTGTCTGCTCTCGGATCCTCCCGGCGAAGGGCACAACAGACACACACGCGGCCGCGCGCGCGCGCTCGCTATCGACAGGCGCAGGACGCCCCACCAGCAGGATAATATACCCACCTCGCGATCTCCATTGGAAAGCACGTTAGACCACCACCTACAGATCGCCAGGAGATAAGGTAAAAGGATGACCCCAATAGAGCAGGCCCATCGGCCCAGGCCAATCCTGTCTACTAGCTCGCTCGATCGATCTAGCCTCAATGCCACCCGCAAAATAGCTTCACTCACAACCGCCCCATTTTCTACCAACTCCCAACATTACTAAACACGTTGCAAAATACTCAGAGCGTTCCCAATTAAACCGAGTCGAATTCTCGAGGGCTTTAATCCGGTTTGGCACGATTCCGAAAAACGGCCGGTTCATCTGGGCATCTCGAAAATTCGGTAGCCCCGGCCGGGCGCACGTAGGTGCAGTTTAGAGTCGTATATCCCCGTCGGTTATCTGAGTCGTGATGCTACCGTTGCGAGAGGACGGTCCTGTCCGGCCTGGCCAAGTCGCCTCAGCACACACAAGACACACGGGCGGAGAGACGCGTCGGCCCTAGCAGCAGCTCCTCTCTGTCTCGCGCCGGTTTACACGACGTTTATACGTGTTTATGTAAAGTCCGAGCATCCAGGCGCACGTGTTGTGCCGCTGCTGGCGCGCTGATGTTGGCAACCAATCTGTGCCCCCTCGGCGAGAGGCTCGCTCCTTTCTCTCTTTCCCTCGAGTTTAGTCGTCTCGGTTTCGTCCCGTGTGCCACCGACTTTCCGACTCCTTTCTCTCCCTCGAATTCGGCCTCCAGCCCTCGCGCGCTCGCCTTCTCCTCTCTTTCCCTCGGGCTCTCACTCCTTTCCTCGCGGAGACAGAGATCAGACTGGGAGATTTTCAGAAACTGCCGGCATAAAAGATAGGGGCGCCATGGCCGCGGTATGCCGCTCGCTCGGCCCGTCTAGAGTTACCAGGGTCGGCCGTTCCGGCCCACTGTTCTCTCGTGGGACTCCTGATCACCTGGTCGACACGTCTCCGAATCCATTTCTCTTCCTCCGATGCCCGGAATTCCGATTGGGACCGCTCCATCACAACTATCATCTAGTGCTTCGACTCGAGTTGGGTCTGATCGATTGGAGAGGGAGGAGTACCTTGCGAATCGGAGCCTCGAAAAGAACTGCTCGTTGCGGAGTTTCGTACGGCCCTGGGTGTAGACGTTCGCATGTAAAACGCGCGCTATTTATTCGGGGAAGGTGGTATCTTGTTGGACAGTGAGCCGTGTATACAGTTGTCACGGGGCCCACTTATCGTCCCGCCGATCTCCCATAATTGAATATCTCGACTGCGGTCTGACTACGAACGTCTGGATCCACTGGTCGCATCAGGCTCTATCGAAGACACTGGCACTATCACGTCTTTAATTCTCCCCATCAATTTCTCCTTGTCTAGTTGGAAACTCTTTCCGTAGGGACGCTTGAGAAAATGGGTCAATTCCCGGGGAGCGGGGATTGCGCTCGTGCCAGCCGCACGGGAGCACTCAGAGTCCTCGAGTGGGCCTCAAGTAGCCTGAGCCGGAGGAGGGCATTGAAGGCCTCGGAAGGTGTGTGCGTGAAGCTTGGTTCAAGGGGCCACTGAGACTCTCGTCAACTTTTGCACGGTACACAGAAGAAAACGGCAAACAGATCGGACAAGCAAAGGGGCCTCGACGCTCTCCGGGCCCCTTCGAGAGGGACGAAAGAGGGCTGAGCTGCTTTTGCACGTCGCCGCTGCCGGCGCGCTTTGTTGCATCTTTGTGCACCGGTGCTAAACGGCAGCGCGAAAGGGACCAGCTCTCGCCCCGGGCACAGGATATATTCTTCCGCAAAGAGAGGCCAATGCTTGTTAGGGCGCCCATTGTGTACCGGCGACCACCAACTTTTCCTCCTCGATTCCGCAGCAGCGAAAACTCGCGATCCGGCCAGCTTTTCACGCCGAGTGGAACCCGAGAGAGAGAGAGAGAGAGAGAGAGAGATGTCAGCGGACCGAATGGCCGAATGGCCGATCGCCGGAATAAGGAGTAATCGGTCAGAGGAGCAGCGCTCGACCCTCTTGGATTAGCATTTCGGGTTTTGAGAACCGGGACCAATTGTGTCTCGAGTGTCGGCGCGTTCGCGTATACACGGCTACTTAAGCCACGCTCTCTGCTCGCCTTCGGCGTGTCACTCTCTACACCGTGTAGCCTCTGCCCACTGGCCCCCGTTTATCCGGCTTTTTCTCCCCGCCGAGTACACCGGACCCATTCAATCTCGCGCGCATCTCGCTTTCCGCTTTCGAGTGCTTTTCACGTGGCCGACACGAATTTTCCATAGGCGATGACGGCTCTGATACACTTGTGGAGCAGCCTGCTACCATTAAGTCGAGTCCTTGTTGAATTCCATCTCTTCCCACTGATCCCTTTCCCGTCTAATCATCCTCTAAGCACTGACCCATTGTGCCCGCACCAATTTACAAGACTCGCTTTTACCCCCGCGGCGATATTTCCGGGAAACTTGCGATTCGTCCACTCTTTCTGGCTTTGAGATGAACAAGCGTTGTGTATACTTCCACACGAGTGGAAGTTCCATAAAGGAAATACCACGAGCGAGCGACTAACAAAGCTCGATAGGTGGGACTTAATTAAAGAAGAAAACGATTGGAATGCGCTGATCAATCGGGCTGGAGCAAGGCCAGGACAAATTGGGATGGCAGGCCGCAGGCAAATCTCGAATTTCACAAATGGGAGCGCGAGCAGTGAGCCGCGGGGCAACAATGTTGGCGCGCGATCTCGAGGAAGGCCGAATTAAACGCGTTTTAGTCACGGTTAATTTGGTTAGCCGACGTTTAGTCATTAATAGATGCTGGCGCAAGATCGATCGGTATTTATTGACTTTCGATGATTCGACGCTTTCTCGCGTCAGCCGCGGAGTATACATCATCGATGGAACTCTGGTCCCTCCTCCCTCTCTTGCTGTCTGGCCCGGGGAGGAGAGCATTGGCTCCGTCCTAGGCTCCTGCGGGACCTCGCTGCGAGGTCCCCCGTCCAGGTTGACGTGGCACTACGCTATCGTGTGTGGGCCAGTTTTCGGCCTTATTGATGAACAAACCCGGGCCCGCTCCAACCATTAGATATAGGGCGTGGCAGGAAGATTGCTAAATCAGATCGCATACACGCACGCCGGCCCCGAGCTATATTACTATCCAAATGTATCGAGCGATGACCAACTTCCGAGTGCGCAATTCCAAAGCGGACTTGGCCAGCTTCGAAATAAGGCCGATAAATTAAGATAAAAAATGAGAGTAACTCTCCGAGCGTCCGCTGAGAGCAAGTAGTAAGTGCAAGGGTTGCGCTCCAAGGGTGGAGGAGTTGACCGGCGAGCGGGACGGTGGCCGATGTTTCCCACAGCGGGGGAGTTGTATATTTTACGACATGGCCAGCAATTTGACATCTCTCGCGGGGCATAATTCACGCCTGCGGCCTGGCTCCCCCATCCCACCTCACCGGAGGGCGAGATCTTCCTTCGAGGGCCGGCGCTTGTGACCGAGTTCGCACGCCTCGAGCGCGCGCTAACTTTCAACCAACTTCGACTATCTCAATTCTAGAATACTTATTTGACGGGCCGAGTCGCTTTTTCTCCCTCGGCCCCTCTCTCGCTCAGTCCCACGGAGAGCGCGTTGCATTGGGTTCAATTATCCGGGGGACTGGTACCTGCCCTCGGCAGCCGTCAAAGCCGCGTCAAGATAAAATTATAACGTCCGACGCGCAACCTGGTAATTTCTCCGGCGAGGGGTACACGGGGCTCTGGTTACGAAATTAAATTACAATACCGAAGGAGCGCGCGGTTATTTCGGTTATCTCGACGTGGAGAGGTCTCGTGACACGTATGTCCGTAGGACTTCTTGACACGGCCCGGTCCCGGCCGTCCTGTCTCGTGTCCCTGGCGTCCTGTCCGTCCGAGGAACCCACGGGATCAACCGTGGGACAGGGAGGAGCGACTCGGCCTGTGCCTCTTCTCATTTTCGAGCCGAGAGCGCTCGCTGCTCTCCTTCCCAGAAGTGTCAGGAGACGTCCAGCGCTCTTTTCCCGAATCAAGCGGGATACACTTTCGCCCTCCGACTCGCTCGAGAAAGGAATCCGAACGCGGCTTCTCCTCGCATTTGTACAAATTCGTGGCTGCGACAAATCGTATTAATTAGGTCTCGGGCACTCGTAATTCCGGGGATGCGAACAGCGACAAATTACCCTTGGAATCGACCGCACTTACATAACCGATGGGACATCGGCTAATTTATTCGGCCCCGCCGCCATTTAGGAGACTCGCTTCTTTCCCGCCTGGATTGATAGCATTCCACGAGTTTCGTGGTATTCCGCCCTCAGGCGCCTTTGCTGCGAGATCGGATCGATTTAACCAAGCATTCCTCCTCCAATTCCATACTGTACCAGCTCTCCCTATCCAATCGCTCTCTCACTCTCTTTCGGTACAGCGACGAGGTCAAGGATCGGATCAGTAGTTGCAAGAAAATTATTTCAATTTATTAATGACCACTGGAATAACCCACTATGTAGTTGCGACGAGACATTCTTTATCCCACGAGCGTGCCGTCGCGGTCGCGCGCCAACTCGGGTCGTAAAGAATCGAGAGCGATATAGTCGGACAAATTTGGGTGACAATGGCGATCACGAAGGTCAGGCGGGGGGAGATACAGGGGACAAAGAGGGGAGGAGGAGGAGGAGGAGGAGGTTGGGCTCGAGGAGGGCATTTGCGAGTGTGCAAATTCGGGATCTCGCGATCGGAGGCCGAGCAACGAGTGCAAAGAGAGTGGTGTGTACGTGAAAGCGCGGCTGGTCCCTACATATGCCGGGACTAACGACCTATGTAAATGTTCTATCTGTTATCCTTGTCCCTTATCATTTCATCCTCCTCGAGGAGTGGCACGAAAAAGAGGGAAAGAGAGGCTCCCGAAGTGGCGTGGTGGCTGTTGGGTGGAGTGGTTGGAGAGAGGAGAGGAGAGAGGGTCCAGCATTCCAGAGCCCGGTCTCGACCCGCGACCCTCGCCCCCTAAATCATCCACCGCAGCTAGGCCGCAATTCCGTTTTGTTTTCTCCGCTCTCTCTCTCCTCCTCTCTCTCCGTCCGCCTGGCCGTCCTTTTTATCCGTCTCCCTCGCTTCTCCACGGCGCGCTCTCCTCTCCCGCCCGCCGCGCTGTGCGTCTCTCGGAGCTTTTTTTATTTATTCCTTCACCTTTTTTCGACCTTTCCTACCAGGCCGCGGAGACAACCGGCGGACCCTTCTTCTTCTTCGTCCTCTGCCTTGTTCTTCTTCTTCGCGTCCTCCTTTTGCTGCTGCTTCTTCCTCCGGCCGGTGCGTATTCCCGCGCCCTCCGTCGCTCCGCCGCCGCCCGGCCACAACTGTGGGAAAACGCGGGGATCCACGCATCACGCGCTCTGCCCTCCGCTTCGAGTGACACGCGATGATAAGGAGCCGCCACCTCGGCCTCGGCTGTACGAGCTTGTCGAATTTATCAGCGGATACCTCGTCGCTTCCACCGGGGCTCGCCTCCGGGAAATTAGCCTCCGAACGACAGGAGGATCGTCCTCGCGTCGATGTACCCCAGTCGCCTCCGAGTTTTAGCATAGTAAATGACCGATCAGTGTTCGTTAGTCAACACCTCGGCACGAAAATCAGCCTAATCGCTTTCGCATGCAAATCGGCTGCATTCGTTATCGATGCCTATCGAAAACACGCGTCTCCCACCTGCGCGGCCGGCGACGCGCGCGGACAATGGGCTTCGACAGCCTGCTACCTTCCCCATGCAAAGTGGCAAGAGAGAGAGAGAGCGGGTCTGATTTCAGTGGTTCCCGAGTGGTAAAAAGGTCGCATCGGCTTGCGAACCGCAGATAGATCGGCCGGTTTCCGGCATCGGTAAGCGATACAGCTATTCTTCCAATCGAAAGGGCCAATAGGGAGGAGGTGTTACCAGAGCGGCGACCATCCAGATATCCAATGTCGGGGCGACGCAGAAAAAAGTGCGAAAGTCTAGGAGGCTCGGCCGCGACGAGCAAGTGGATTTGGTCGGTGTTGCGGATACTGAGATCGAAAACAGCGTGTCGATGGCCCCAATGGCCCTCTCTCACGAGCCTAGGCAGCGCCCATTTAAACGGCACAAGAGTATAGTGTTACGGATACTCGATATTTTCCCGATGATCGCCATTGTACCGCGAGTCCTCTTTAACGCATTATACTACGCCGACTGGCTACTACTGTGCGCCCTTCGGTACCACTGACATCTTCGGTTACCTGGGCCGCTTATTGTCGCCGCACTTGTGAGCCGAGCAAGAAGGGTTCTATGTAACCCTGCTATTTTCTCCCGGAGAGTTCCTGCGTCGTTCGATAACAAACTCTTTCAAGGCCCGCTCTTCAATAGAGGAGAATTTGGTAGTGGAGGTTCCTACGGAGAATCTGGGTGGTTTAAAGGGAAAATTGGAAGAGTTCTGTGTTGTGTCTTGGAGAGTCAATGAATGATTGTAATTGCGGGGGAAAGACGCGGATTTAGAATTGGCCGGTTTTTAGTTGGAGCCGGGAGAAGTGTGGGCAAACAGAGGAGGCCCGGGTTCTCTCTGTCGGAGGAAATATCGGGTGCTAACGGAAACAGCCCTTTGATTACCGGGTAACCCGTGGCGAGGCAGTGCTTTTTCGAGAATGGCAGCGGCATTACCACGCGAACACGCTTCCCCCCACAAACAAAATAATATACAGTCACTTAGCAACGCTTAATGCCACGGTACTATTTTACAGCGGGTCCCGCGCGCATATTCCGCGCCTCTCGCTCCTACGTGCGCCCGCGAGGAGAGCGGAGCTGCTCCGTCTCCGTGCGAGGGAGAAGCGGATAAAGGAAGAGGAGAGAAAAAAAGTTCATTTCGAGCGGAGAAGTTATTTTCCTGCCGAACGGCCCATCCCGCGGAGGATAACCAGAAATGTTTGATTTCGTTCTCCCTTCTCCACGCGGCCCGTTTACTCCAACACGAGTTCCCTCTCCTCCGCCTCCTCTTTCTTCTCAGCCAGCCTGCAACACCTACGCGTTTGCGTCAGCTCTCACGAAAATCCCTGTAAGCACACTTCCCTCGATTGCTCCCAACGACCGCCCGCTCTCTATTCCGCCCGCGGCCTCCAGACACTTGGCCATCGCCGTTTCCACTCCAAATTCCGTTCTCATTCCACTGGCAAGAAAACGCTCCAATTACACTCGAGTTCCTGAGTCGGAGAATGAGGAAATTCGTGGATAATCTTTCCAACGGGTTCTCGAGTAATTCCCTTAGGCCCTGAGGGAATCAAGCGCTCAGGACTAATGAGAGTTAGCGCGCAGGACAATATAAGCGGGAAGCATAAGAAGTTCCCGGCGATTAAGCACTGGCCGGGCCCAATAATAAAACATATATATATGGAGAGGGAACTTCTACTTGGCGCGAGACTCTACCGAGTCTCCTGATGAGCATAAAACCGAGCGCGCGCGCGCGCGAGCCCCGTTTTCCACTGAATTACCCTGGTTGGCGCGGCGCATCTCACGTGGAATCCCGATTCTGGTAGCCGCGTGTCGCGCTCGCTCACAATTAACGTCGGGCTTTCGTGGAGCTCTCGTCAAACCGCAACACTAATGAGAAACCTGTTTGTCATGAGCTTGCGCGCGCCCACTGGGAAAGACACCCTGGCGTCCCCCGGCGTCGGCTTTTATCTTCGCTCGAACGGTCAAAAGGTGCAGCGCGCGGCCTCCTGACAGGACGAACTTGACATTGAAAACCGAGCCCCGCGCAACACGACTACATTTCGCGAGGTGAAATATCTTTCGAGTGTTTTCCAAGCGGGCTGTCTTTCAGATTTCATCCGGCCAGTGGAGAGGCTGTTTCAAGGATCCCGCGAGAGTGCGGGACATTTATTTCCACCGGCGAGCGCGGGACACGATTTATCTAATCCACTATTCACTTCACTCTAGAATTGGGGATAATCCCGGCGAGCTATTCTTAAAGCAATCACAGAACCATGAAACGTTAAAGATAGGCTGCTCTCACGTGCACTAATCAGTCGCGCTAGGAAGCGCGTGTCCTCGTTATTTTTTCAGCTGACTGGCCGAGTGCCGAGAGAGAAGCTCTGGATCCTTGGAGGGCGGAGGGCTGCTGGGATCGTCGAGCCGTCGACGACGCAATAATTAACCGGTTCTGTTTTTCTAGAAGCCAATCATCCGCGCGGCTCGGTATCTATTATCGGGGCTGCATCGCATCGCAGCTTTCGCATCGAGAAGACGATCCACACACACACACATACGCACATTGTCCGTCCGTCTCTGCTGTCAGCTCGTTCGTCTCGAGCGGCATTGCTTGTCCATCAAGCACGACGCGTGCCATTAACTGTATCAACACTCGTTTCCGGCGCACTCGAGCCAGACGCATGTCGCTCGACATGACCTCCCTTTCATTACTCGATTAGCACGTATCTTAATTAGAGAGAATTTCTTGCCTCCCGAGGCAACTCTCGCCGTAATTTATCGGCCGGCGGCCGGCATTAGATTTCAGCGCGACTCGCGATAGGAACCGAACTAGTTCTTTCCCTAGAGAATGGGGAGTTGGATCAGCAGCCGGAAAGGTTTTCATCGGGAAACGCTTGCGCGGCAGAAAACACTTGTTATTATACAAGAAGGGTATCGATCAGCCAGGTTTCCTTCGCCGGCGCGCTATTATCTCCTTGATAGGACTCGCTTCCGTCTAGTTGCTGTTTCGATGTATCTTCTCCCTTCGGCAGGATTCTCCTCCTGTCAAAGATGAGCAAGTACGACGGCGCGCGATCGATGGAGGTGCGGACGGTCAAGTAAGAAAGCCTCGCGGTATAAACAGCAAGGCAGAGCCTCCGCTTTTTTATTGGCGGCTGCTCGAGCGGTGCAGGCGTCGAGGAGAGGCTGTCTCGCTTCTATCGACCCGCGGGAGAGCTTATCCCCGAGGTTTCCTCGCGCGGCGGCGGCGGCGTTTCCTAGGGCGACAATTCATACGTTACACTCGGCTCCCTTCTTCCGAAGGACAGCGCCATAAAAAGGGAAGGAACGCGTCGAGCACTTGGGCGGAATTGTCGGCAGAAGTGTTGCCGGAGTTTCGAAGCCCGATTTTCCCTGCCGCCGAGATGATAATGTGAAAAGAAACTGGCGAGAGGGAACCACGAAAAAGTGGGTGTAACGCGATTCGAGTTTGATTCCGGCCGCAGGATGAAAGCGATACCGGCGCCGCTGTTATTCCTCCCGTTATTCATCGGCATAACTCGATGACAGACCACTTCGTTCCCGGCCGGCTTGCGTAATCAATTTCACCGTCGAATTAATCATTTCGCACAGCAGTCGCGAGAGACACCGGCGAATTGACACCTCAGGAAAGCGGCAACCCGATATTCGGCCTACTGATCCGCCGGCGATAAGAGGGCCCGATTTCGCTGATTCGCAACTTATCGCCGAGCTCCACGTCCGAGAGACAGACTCCTTCGAGGCCTGCGCTTTTTCCTTCGGTTACGCTAGAAGCTTACAGAGAGCAGAGAGAGAGAGGGAGAGTGCGGTTGGCGATTGGCATGCGACGAAGTCGTAGAAACGCGGACAATCGATCTTCGTACAGGAGGTGGCCGGCGGAGAGTAAAATCAGGCATATGTGTCGGGCGATGGGCCCGAGGTCTATCAGGGGCCCCCTCGCGTGCTGCTTTTATCTCGAAATCGGAGCCCACGATCGAATTGTGGCTCGCTGCGTGCGAGGCCCACTCCCCCCGATCGATCTTCCGGTGAGAAAGATTTCGATAAGTCGTCGGCACTCTCGGTAATCTCGCGGGCACCTAGCGTCTCTCGCTCCTCCAAGCATCGCGCGCGCGAGTGTTCCTCCAACACATCCAATCACCCTGTGCCTTGTCATCGTCCTAAGAGCATCACCGAGCGACTCAACGAAACCAGCGCTGGTTTGTGCCGGTCCCGATCGCGCGGCCGCTCCGAGAATTAGCATACGCCCGCGGGTAATAGATCATCCATCGGCTAGTTGGCCGCGTGGGAAAAGACTGCTCGCGCGCACCGAGAACTGGAGCTCGCGCGCCGTCTGGCTACGACGGCCACTATTCTACTCGATTCGGAGCGCCGCTCGACGAGTTATTAAACTCAGCCGGGAAACTTCTCTTTCGGAGAGGAGGGTTCGCGCGTAAATCATCGGGCGAAACAACGCGGGCACAATGTTCCGATAGCTTTCGCCCGCAATCACGGTAGCCTCTCGGGTTTCCAGGCTCGGTGTCGCATAAATCCAATCGGGCGTACCGATTCCGATCTCGCGGAACTCGGCCATTAGTTACCGGGGGGCGTCTGCGAGAGGGCTGGTAGGAGAGGCGATCGGAAGTTATCGGGTATATTGTCGATGGTCGTCATCGATTTGGCCGCGCGCGCGGAGCAAATATCGACTGCGCGCTCCGCCGCCTATTGCTCTCTGTTATTCTTTCTCGCGTCTGCCCGTAATTTCCCATCTCCTTCTCTTCCCTCGGGCTCTCCTCGCGCGCTTGGCATCGGTGTTCCGCGAGATCGCGCCACTTTTTCATCCCCTGCTCTCTATTTCTCAAACGGCCGCAGCATCTGCCTCCGTTCTCGGCCGCGGCCGGCGATCCCTCTTCCCTCGTTGGTGGACGCTCGGATTCCGAGAGTTGTTCCTCGCGAGCGCCCTATACATAGATAGCCCGGCTGGTGAGAGGCGACGCCCCGCCAAGTCAGTGCTATCGGAGGAGGCTACTACTTGCTGTTTCGCCTTGTAGGGCTTCTTGCCGCTCGAGGAAAAAGGCCGCCGCTCGAGGAGGACTCAGCCTCCGCAGCGGAAAGTAATTGCCCCTCGGGCTCGTCGATAGCTCGCAGAAACGGTAATCGCGTTCCGGCGAAACCGTGCGCCGCTTCCGGCAGGGGTAGTAACGAGCGATCCCGCTCCCGCTGGATATATATCGCTCTCCTCGTAAATCCTCGGGAGATAGTGCGCGCGTACCGCCACTTTATACGTGTACGGTATAATGCAACCAAACCGAGCGCCGGAATCGTTTGTCCGACTGAGATACGGAAGCGCGCGGGAACCTCGCGCGCCGACGACGGCAGGCGGTTAAATAATTTCCTCGCGTCTACCAATCAGCTACTCAAAGCCACTCGATGGCTCGACTCCTCTGAAAAGCGCGTGCATTGAAAACGATTGGCTCGAGTAGGACGAGTAAATCGCGAGATAGTGTTTTCTCGGTTAATCGTGACCGGGAAGGAAGGAGGCCATTTACTATGCCAGCGGCAGCGCGTCCGGAGCTCAACCCCTGGAGCATCCCTCGCTCTGTTTCGCCCTTCGTATCTCTCTCCCTTCTCGGGGCGACACGTTCGCCCCTACTTAACGCTTATTCCACAACAGTCCCCGACGACTCATCCCGTATCATCCCCTTATTCTGCGCGTCTAACCCTCCGAAAATCCTGACCAATGGTGCCCCAAGCCCGGTTACGCTCATTGTCAATCCGACCAATCCTCGCGTCGCGCGTGCACTAGCCACATGCACGCGAGATCAGCGCCGCGCGCGCGTTATAACACTATTCTTCCGCTTTTTACCCCGTGTCTATCACTCCCCTCCCATCGCGCGCGCTCTTTCGCTCATCCTCCGCTCCATTGAAAAGGGGAGGAGGCCTCGCTGAGCTTTATAATGCATATCAATTTGACCTAATGGCCGACACCGTTACGTCTACCGAGCATCTGGGTATTAATGACAGCCGCCTGCTTCCAAACCATTGTCATTCATTTTCAATAATACATATATTTACCTATAATTGATAATTCAGCAAATGGTCAACTGCGAGAAAAGCGCGAAATTTAATTGATCCTGGGAGCTGTTCCAGAGTGTAAATCTCGCGGCTGAACTCGAATTAGCCCTGACAGGGAGTGTCGCATGCCAATGGCGGGCATTCATTGATTTCAATGGGGCTGATCTAAATATTTACCTGACTGTTCTCCACGGGGAAACAAAGAATAGTGCGCTGGCGAATCGATCTTGCGACGCGAGGGCGATTATACGTGGAGAGGCTGCCCTCGAAGGGCGGCAATAAAAGGACCTCGTCAACGGCGTATACACGCGTGAGCGGCTCACGCCGGGAAACAATGCGTGAAGCGGTGCATGGAGCGGGAAGGAGAGCGTTTTCGAAAATGCCAATTTATTTCGAGGGGGATCGCGGGAGCGCACTCTTCTCGCTCACCGACACGTACTTTAATTGATTTCTCGTCTAATGAAGCACGCGCACGCGGCCACCCCGCATGTATTTCCTTATTATCCATAACACAGTCCCCAATCTCATACTATTATTGATAAATAATCTCGAGAATCTCGAGCACAATTTCCAAATATTTCTCCCACACTTTATTGACTGTCAGCCGTACTTGTGACTTTCCCTGCAGACTCGGGCAATATTTGGCAGGCACCTTATGGCGTGCACGTACGCGGGGTTGCTCCAGTGAAGTACCGAAACAAGTCCGGAAACGTTACTGTCGCCTGGTGAAAGTGAATCTAGAGGGGGATGAAAGCCGACGCGAATCTGGGCAAGTTTCAAACTGTCAACAGACTTAGGGGGAGCCGGCCCACTGGGCAGGGGTGCAATCGAGCAACAATGGTGTCGGAAGGGTGGCCCATGGTTATAAATGAAAACGAAATTTAATCACACATGATGTACTGTCCCTCTGGACCCGATCATCCTCTCGCGTCCCGACTGGTGCGAGAACTCCAACGCGTACACCTTGCGAGGGCTCCAATGATTCCCTAAAGAAACAATTGCGCCAACTGTACAAAGTTGGCGCATCACGCGAATGAGACAGTGCTGATGAAAAATCCGACCACGCACTGCAGAGCGAGCGGTTTTCTTGTTGCGCCGGCTAAACACGTATATCCGAGTGGTTATCTCGCGGCGACAATCGCCGAGGCGGCACAACCCACCGGGTTAACACTCGTACAATCAATATAACAGGCAGTTGGAGATAAGGCCGGGGCCAAATTATCGTGTAAAACCTATACTCCGGCCAGCAGGAATGCACCCAGCGAGAGAATAAAACTACAGGCCGAAATTAGTAGCGGTCGCCGGGGAAGGAATCCCATAACGGCAGCCGGTTCCGGAGTGCTGACCAAATGGCCCAAGCGCGCTGGATCCGTCGGCTCCCAGGCCAATCTCACTGCGCCGGTCCTCCGCCGTTCAAGAATGTAAATACAATGTCCACCGGTTCGTGGGCATAAAATGCCGCGATATATGGCCCCGGTAATTTCTTAATTGCGCCCCGACAGAATTCCTGTCGTCGTAAACACTCGCTTCATTATGTGGAACAGACTCGAGGCGCCGGGGGTGGCTCGTCGCCACGCGATCCCGCCAGCGTCGGCCAGATATTCAATTATTATTTATGCCCCACCCCCCGGAAAAGATCCAACGAACCCATTTCTCTGTCAAATTCGCCTGAACTACTCTCCTTTCAAACGGCGCGCAGATATCAACAGATATTCCTGGACGCGTATCAAGGTTTATGCGAACAGAACCGTCTACTTTTAATCTAGGAATGCGTCCTCCCAGCATCTCTCGACATTAAGGTCTATTCTTTCGTGGAAGGTGGGCTCGAAACTGATTCGGATCAAGGGTAAGAGAAACTTTGGGGCTGCCGGGCGTCAGGGCCGCGGAATCTCCGGAATCCCTCGAGGTGGGTCGGGCACCTATGACGACGTCCGTGCCACTCGTTTCTGACTTATTACAATCCGCGGTTATTATTTTTACTTTCCCACAACTGATCCTCTTCCAGTTCGCGGACAAGCAATATTCCTATACAATACTCACATACCAAGAAATAATGAGAGTAACACGAGGGCGCATGATCAATTTGAATCTGTGGACTCACCGGTATGCGTTCTCTTGTGGATCTTGAGGTTCTCCGATCTCGCGAAGACCTTGCCGCATCCTGGGAACGGGCATGGGAAGGGTTTCTCTCCGGTGTGCACCCTTATGTGATTGACGAGCTTGTACTTGGCCTTGAATGCCCTGCCGTTTCGCGAGCAGCCCTGCCAGAAGCACGCGTGCGTCGTGCACTCGGGGCCGCCCACGTGTTCGACCGTCAGATGCGTCACGATGTCGTGGAGGGAGTTGAAGAGCTTGCCGCAGAGCTTGCGCCCGGGTCCCGGTGCATCCTGGTCGACCCACATGCAGGACATCTCCTGGCGCTGTCCGGAGCCGACGCCGTTGCCTAGAGGGCCGGCGGACGCGGCGCCGCCGCCGCCGCCGGCACCGTTGCTCCTCATGTACCTGAGGAAGGCGCCGTGCGGATGGTGGCTCGGGTGGCTCACCGCCGGATGCTGCTGGTGGTGGATCGACGCCGGGGTGAGATGAGGCGCGCCGAGGTACTGATGATGCGGCGCTAGCCTCGAGTCCTGGGGATAGTGTCCAGGGTAGTGGCTGGCCGCGAGGGGATGTTGGCTCGGATGGTGCGGGAACTGCTGCATCGTCGCCGCGGTCCCGTCATGGTGGAGCGGCGTGAAGAGGCCCAGGCCGCTCTCGGGGGTGGTTGGATTGGCCGTCGCGTTGAACTCGTGCTCCCGACGCAACAGGAAGTCCCGCGCGGCGTAGCCCGGATGGTGGCTCATGTGGTGGCCCATGTGCGGCGCCATGTGGGAACCCGGGTGCGGATGGTGCGGCGGGTAACCTTGGGGGTGGAAGTGGTGGTGCTGTTGCGACGGTGCCTCGCCGGGTGCCGGTTGCACGCCCGCGCCACCCTCCGAACCGGCCGTTCCACCGCCGCCCCCAGGTGACAGCTTGATGCCGAGATTGGCCAAGTGGTGCGGGTGCGAGGACACGCCGTCCAAGAATGCGTTCATCATCGTGCCCACCGTCGGCTTCTTCGAGGTTTTATCAGCAGGACGTCCTCGCGTTCAACGCGATTCGCATGTCGCATGAAAACCACCCGGGGAGACTCTCTTCTGCGGGGACGGCTGAGACAATATTATCGTGACGTCGAGTCTTCTATTGACGGATCCAATCACGCACACAATCTACCACGTCCGATAGATACACTGTCTCTGCACACCATACTTTGGATACACTGATCGTCCCCCGTCCGGTGACTCTACACTGTCCTTTCGTTTGTTATTTCCCTCGGAAAACCACTGCGCAGTACTACTCCTTCACTGTTGACAGTAGTCGTTGGGCTCGCTGCCTTCGCTCGACGAAACTTCACAAACCAGTCGTTGAAATCGACCTCGAGCACTGTGTTCCTCTCTGGCGAGACTGCGGAAAACGCGCAACGCACATGCAGCTCGACGTCGGCGTGCGCTCGACTGCGCCACTCTGGCCCCAAGTTGCCAGTTCCACCCTTCCGCCAAGGAGGGAAAACGCGACGGCGAGAGAGTACACGACGTCGGCGACTCTGACTGCGAGGGGTGAGAGAAGACTACGTCAACGTCTTCGGTGTACAGGGATAGCAAAACATCCGTGGTGTTCCTTGCTGTGCTCACAGCGGGACTGAGAGTAAGGACTGGGCTCCTGCCGAGGAGCAACTCGGCCGATTTCGGAGTTTACGGCCGTCCCTCGCTCCTCGCCCCGCCGCGCCCATCCCTAGGCCGCACGCCACCCTCCTTCCCTCTCACTCGCACCAATGCTGATCCCCCTTCCCCTCTACCTGCCAAGAGTCTCTCTCTCGCACTCGCAGCCAATTGACCTCGTGCTTCCACGTTCCCTCCAATCCGGACCGGTTCCCTATCCCCACCGCTCGACCCTCCAGATCGTAAAGATAAGCTAGCCCGCGCCGCCAATAGCAGCTACTTCCTGTCGGGTACCAGCGTCCCATTGGCCCTCCCGCCACCAGTAGCTATTGGAGACCAACTACAACCCCAATCTCCGACCAATTCCACGCGCCCACATAGGCGGAGCCTGCACCAGAGCGCATGTCGCGATGCCGCCCACTTTTGGAGGACGGACAACGATCGACATGTGTTTCGACCACTGTTTTACTAACCCTCTGCTAAGGGTGGAATTACGGCTGGGGTTGCCGTCCACCGGTTATTTTCCACGGTGACTTGTGCCCGGCGGAATCGAATTTTCGACGGTCCATTTTTTATGTTCCTACCTGCGGCATACCTGGTATAGGATAATAGATTTAATGGCTTTCGAGAGTACTTGGAAGCAGTTGAAGTTATTATTACGCGGAGAGCGGGGGTCGGGATTAGAGGTGCGACTTATCACTTGGTCGATGATGCGTGTCGTTTTACGAATTTACCTGACCCGCTTAATCCAGGGTTGACTCTTCCTGGAAGTGGATTCTCGGTGGCCCAACCGATCCGCACGATCATCCCCCTTTCTTATAAGTTAATATCGACATCGCATTACATAGAGGAGATGAGCCGTTAGATTAAAACGCACTTATGCATTTTGCTTGATTTCCACTCGAGAATCGGATAATATGCCCGCGTGTCAAAATATTGTGTTTATCGACGGGGCACGTCACAACAGTCCGTGCAGTCTGACTTCCCTCCTAGCGGTAGAAGAAAAATGTTCCTATACGAGAATCGTGCGACGTGTATAATCAAGTTGGTGCCGCACTGGCATCGTGATTCAAGGGACCATTAACCGAGAAAAGTCTTAATATTAATGCAGCCAGCAATGCAGGAAGTCACGCGAGCCAGCGGCAGGGCTGCCCCGTTAATAAATAACTCGGGGAGAATATGAGGGAAATCGGTTCGAAACGTAAGCGCACAATTAAAATGGCACTCGCCGGGAGTTTAGCCGTCCAATTAGCCGAGTTTGCCGAGGGCCGCTATCGGTTGCCGGCTAATTACAAGGGGAATCGTAGGGCAGGCGAAATAAGATAGCGCGATGCACGTGTTTGTGGGTCAATCTGCGCGGCGAGACTATGCCTCTCCCCATTTAATGAGGCCGAAGTACAATAAACTCCTGTATTAAGTATCCAGGACTTCGCATTTGCCGAGTCTGTACAGCGGCAGTGGAGGGCTTTCGAAAGTGACACTTCCAGGTGGAATGTGGAGACGCTGCATAACCGATTAGGTGTAAATCTGCCGGGAACTAGTGGAGCAAGGGGGCCATCGGCGAATAGAAACGTGCACCTGCTGCTTCGGAACTTCGAATTGCCATAACAGTGCATAACGGGTCTAGTTTCTGGCGACTTGGACAGGTAGGCAGGCAGGGAGCGCGAGGCGCAGAAATGGCCCTGTTTCGGGTGCCGATTAGTGGCTTCTCGCGAATAACGAAAATTAATGGTCCTAATCCCGGCAGGCCGGCGGTCATACCTTGCCCATTGTCGGCCAATAAACAAATGACCTTAAGTCCCGCGCGAGTGCCGCATCTCGACGAGGAGGGAAACCCTTTTGGGGAAAGCTGGTTTTTCCCGGTCTCGGTTTCATCGAATCACTTGGACAAATGGCTCGCACCGCGGGACACCCTGACCGCGCGCGCGCGCGCACTCCTCGGCCGGGAAACAATGCCGAAATGGGAACCAAGTGGCGAAGAACAACCGCCGCCGGTGCAATTTCTTGCGATTAGCCAGTCAGCCTCACGAATCTCTCTCTGCCAGTGGCATTTTTCTCGCGCGCCATTATGGCTCCATTGTTAGGCTAATTCGTCGATTACTCTGCGACCGCTGCCATCAGTGGCCCACTGTAAAACCTGTTCTGAGCAGGTCCACTGCTTTTCTTTAGATCCGCCGGTGCTTTTTCCACCTACTAATAATCATCGTCGACCTTTCCCCTCGGGACGTGTAACATCATTTCTTAATCCCCGCTTGTTTGTTATTCACTAATAATCGCTCTCGCGAGGATAATTGGGAAGATCCGCGATTATTCCTTCGACACCAATTGCCAGATTGGATTGAGTAAAGTGATCCGGCGAGGCTAATCTGGTCCGCCCGCCCCGATTCGCCCGAGATTATCCACGGAAAGCGGATAAGATCAGCGGTTACCTGTCGCACCCGAGTTCCCTTGAGCCGCGCGCTCCCGTTCGTACAGGTGCTTCTTTGAGACAAGAGCTTCCGAGAATCGAGCCATACAACAAGCACAGTGCACCGCGCGCTCTCGACACTCAATGCCAATTTTACCGTCGAATCCCAGGTCGAATGAAAGCCAGCCGGTTGAAAGGTGCGAAGTACAATAAGTAAGCAGTTGTTGGGTGAATTAGGTGGGAAAGCTGCGGTTAATCGCGAGTCTCACTCGCATTATTGTCCCCCGGCGCCGAGGGTGCAAGTATACTGTTTTACAGCGCTGTCGGCGGACCAATGAGAGCCGGATTATTTTCGCCAATGATCCTCACCTCCCTTACCTGCCCGATTGTTCCTCGGCTCTCGTTTACCTGACGCGGGCCAGGTCATCTCCGGGGTGGACTCTCGCTGACAGTCACGCTTGGCGAGCACGAGTGCGGCAAGTAGATTACCAATAAGTATCATGTCGAGGATTACAAGGAAACTGGGGATCAGTTACGGAAAGGAACCGAGTCTGGTTCTACCGCGAAGAGGTGCGACGAAACCTCAGGGAGCCAGGTTGCCACTATCATTTAATGCGCTCGCACTCTTCCACCTCGACGCTCTCCTTTTGTTTAGTTGGAGTTGAATGCTCCTTCCAGCATAAGTCGTCCTCCGCGGGACATATTAACGAGACTTAATCATCGCGCTGACTAATGGCGCGGCGTCAAATGTTTAACGGGACGGTGCATTTTGTCGCCGGGGAAAAAATGACGCTGCATTATGCCGGTAATGTGGCACGGTGGCTGACTATTCGATATTAATAACTAGCCATAAAGGACGGCCCCGTGGTTCCTCGGTGCACTTGGGACTCACCTCTGAATGATGTCTTCCATCCACCTTATGTCGCTTGCTAACAGCGAGCCGCGCGTTCGGCATGTACGAATCTCGTTGAGGGTGTGTTGGAATCAAATTACGTATGCGTGAACGTCTCTACTTCCGCAAGAATTAACGAAAGTGTGTGTGTTACATTAATAATTTTTTTTGGCGCGATTTAATAATTATGGATAAATACTCGTGTAATGTACTGCAGTAGGACTTTTGAGGAGGATCACTTTAGATAATCCTTTAAAGGTTGGATGATCATCCCCACCACTAAGTAAGAATTTCACCCTCAGCAGCTCCCTTATAGGTTCTGGTCGCTGCCGAATGTTGAACCTTCTCAAAGGGATAAGTAAGGCACTTTGATATGAGATTGGACTTGCGTTTATCTGATCAGCGAGCGACGTGAGATGTAATTGCATTACAGCGTAAGTTTGCGCGGAACAAAGTGAAAGAAAGTGAAGGGAAGGGGAAAAGAGTGTCGGCCTCTTCTGGTATGGAAAAGAATCGCGGAGTGTCGACTGTGTGGGGTATGCGGAGGCACACGAGCACATTTGTTCTGGCGCTGGAGGCACAAGAGGGCACATTGTCTCGGGCGCTCTGGTCCCTCGCGGCCGTTGTAGTCATTACATTTAATTAATCATTAAACGTACCGTCATGGCCGAACGCCTGGATTTATTGCATTCTCATGACGAGTGCCATTGGAACGCTCGAGAAACCGGCCTCTCCATTTCACTGCTCGGCCGGCTCGTTTCTTTTCTCTCGCAGTCTGCTCTCGCCGAGTCGAACCACTTCCTCAAATGCCCGCGCCAAACCCGTAAACTCCCAATGACAAGTCATCGCCGAGGTTCCGCCGTAGGTGAGCTAGGTGTAAGTAGTCGGGAACATGCTCGCCGAGATGGCGAAAGCCTTGCGCGAAAACGCGCGCGTAATTGGAAACGTTGCGGGAGATTTATAAGTCAATAAAGTCTGGTTACGATTCATTAAAAGCGCCGTCCTTTTCGGGATAAGGAAGTTGCGCCGGGAGCGTCGTGTCGGAGGGCACCAAAGGGCCGCGCGCGCGCCCTCTCCTCTGAGCGACACGCAAAAGTTTGTAGATTTCTGGCGGAGATTGGAGCCGACGAGGAATGTCAACGTAGGTGTAAGGGTAGGACAGGATCGCCGAAGACGATCTCAACCGCAGATCTTGTCTCCCGGAGTCATTAGAGAAATGACGATCTACGTCGGCATCCTTCAAGGGAACAAGAGAGAGAGAGAGAGAGAGAGAGAGAGAGAGAGAGAGATCCTCTCTACTCCAACTTCGCCGCAGAAGCGATATTGACACTAAAAAACACAAGCTTTCAATTCTTAATATGCGATTTGATCATTTTATTACTCTCGAACGGTCGAAGGTGCGCAAGAACCAAGTGAAACAGATTACGAGGCCGCGCCGCCTGTGAATTCCGTGGGGCTCCGGCACGTTGAGCAACGAGGCTAGTAAAACTTTATTAGTCATCCAGTGGAAAAGCAACGAGGCCGCTCGCGCCATAAGTTTCCGTCCTTTTCCCCGGCGTCGCCCGCAAGGCACCAGCGCCCGGAAAAATATGTATGACAGTGATAAATTCATGATTCCGAGCGCCCGAGCGCTAAGGCCGCAGGAGAACAGGATCAAAGCAGAATCCGGCAGCGAAATGACAGAGTAGTAGGCGGCTGGTGGTGCCTGCCAGATAACGATTTCTACGAGCGATGCAAGCCGAGATAACTGTCGATAGGTATCTTTAAGAAATATCGCCGACTAAAATATTGGATAATGTTCTTCATCCCCCGAGCGCGGCCCTCCTTTTCCCTTTCCTTTGTCGTCCCTTTCACGTGCCACTCTGCCACTCGACCCTTCTGTTTATGAGACCTTCTCCCACTGCGAGGACACAACACAGGACCTAATAAAAATTTCCTCCCAACTTGAGATTAAATTCACTCCTCCGAGCTTCTCCTTTACAAAGAGGCTCTTTCGAGCGAGTCGAGTTTAGGCTAACCAATATCATATCAAATCCTCCACTTTTTATTCTCTAATAAGCCTCGTTTCGAGTGATCCCTTGGAATGTAATTCGAAAGGAAATCACTGATGACGCTGCGGCGGGAGGGGGATGCTGCCATTCCCAAGAAGCAATGTCTTTTATCCGAGAAGCGGGAACGGCAAGGGGTTCTGGCATCTAAAACAAACTCTTACCCCCAGCTGCCTTTATCCGCCGTATTTTTCGCTGACAACCTCCTTCTGCCGGCTTGATTTACGACTCGCGTTCTCGAGGAAAGGAAGAGCTGAAGTAGGAGGAGGAGGCCCGGCGAAAAAAGAGGAGCCCCCCGGCCAAAGAGAAAAACCATTTTTGGGAAGCATTAATATTTATAGTTTTGCACGCGTACGTGCGCGCGAGGCATAATTTTACGAGAGGATTTACTACCTGCAGCCTATTGTCACTGCCGGCGCTTTCACGAATATTAGGGTGAAATCGAGATTCCGGTGGTTGTGTGTTCGTTCCACTTGTAACTTTAGTCTTTGAAGAACAGAGTCGAGAAGAAGTGCGTATGTGACTGTATACATACGATGAGTAATATGTATGGATGGATGACCAGAGGCTGTCGAATAATGTCAGTGCATTGTACCTCCTAGTTTTATACATCGATGTTTGTCTGTTCTTCGGACAAAAACGATTCGTTAGGAAGCTCACCCTCGTGATCGTAGTCTCACCCCTAAAAAATGATCGCTCGCCCCCCGGTGAGTAGCAGATGCAACCTCCCCAGTGTGCTCCTGCGCTCGATCCTGAAACACGTAGGTGTAGATAGATCTACTGTTTTCCTCGGGGCACTCGCAGTTCTTTATTCTGATATATCGTATCATTAGACGTCGCCCGAAGATCCTTTGTCTCGATATATCCCGTATCGAGAGCGACATATTTCGTAATTCCCCTAGAGCACTCTCCCAGCACATACATAGATGCACACGAGCGAGTATCGCGGAGACATTTCTTCCTGTAAATCGGCTGGGTCTTACAAGAATCGGAGTTGCATTTGGCTGGAAAGGCCGGGGCTTTTTGGTCCTCGGCGAAGACTGAATATCTGAGCAAGCGAACTCCGCCGGGCAGGCCGGGGACCCTATTAATTATTAATCCAATCCAAGTGTCCCGGGAGAAGGTGGCTCTCGCAGGTAAAGCTCCCCCGGAGCTTTGGTGAATTCTTTGGCGTTCGAAGCAGGTCCCGACGACGTGGTTGGCGGCGATCGGGCGAAAAAGAAACCCGGGGAAATTATCATAATTACCGGTGAGCGGTGTTGGGGCCAAGTTAAGACAAAGGGTGGCTCGTAAGTCATCGTGCGCCTCCGCCACGCCCCGGCTCTCACTTTCGACATCTTGGTCACGTAGAGCCGCAGCTAGTGTACGCCCCTGTCGTCGGGCGGATTCGTCTTCGAGATCTCTTTCGGAGACAAGAGGACTGATCTTGTAACCGAAGGCTCATTACGCTCCAAGATGCAAGATAGCACTCCTCTCCGACCGCCGCCGACTGGTCCACCGCCGAATAACTGCCCGATCCGCCGACGTAATTAACTTAATTATGCAAATGCCCCGAGCACAAGAACACAGCTTCTTACGAATCCCGGGCGAATCGACGGGCCCCGGCAAGTGCGCGCGCCGGCCACTTTTTAATCCGGCCCGCGGCAAATTGGACCATTATCTCGGCCGGCTTTGTGCGCCCGACTCGCGAATTGAGACCGAAATGGTACTGGGTCGATTAGCGGCAACAAAGGAGAGTGCACTCGATCAACTTGGATAATATTGAGCCACGTCCTACTTCGGAGAGAGGACACTTCAGCGCAGGAATAAGCTCAATCAGTCGTGTGGGCACCATCAACTTGCCACCTAATGGGCCTTACCACTGCGATCTGCCTCTCCTCCACCACATATATACATCCAATGAAATAAACTCTCCACCATCCCCGAACATCTCAAATACACAAATGCATATTATCTCGATGGAAATTCATTCATACGTTTAGGATCTACTGGATGAATTAGATCAGGCCCCATCTCGAACACCTGCCAAAGCTTCCCTAACGCTGTCAGACGCTCCAGGAGGAGAATCGGATTGTTCTAATGAGCTTAGGAGGCGGAAGCGCTCGCTAATTTTCTTAGGAAGAATCCCATCGGGCCTCGGAGTCTATCTCGGGGCGACCGGAAAGGCCGCTAATGAGAGAACAGAGGAGGAAGGGTGGACGGCGGATCGGAGATGAAAATGAATTGAGTGAATAGACTTGAAGTGCTCCCGAGTGGCGGGAAGTGAGCAGCTCCGACGAGAGGAGGCGAGAGAGAGAGGCCCTCGCTCGCCGCTCGTTCCGGAATATCCGACGTAATCTGGACGGCTAACTAGCCTCTCGTTTCCAGCCGATTCCTCCTCGCAAAATGCGTCACTGCATTCCTCCGGCTCTAATGCCCTCAGCGCTTATTTCGCCCGGTGAATACCGGCCAATTTGTCTTCTCCAATCAGAGCGTAGGAGAGTCTAATTCCCGTGTCGGCGGAACGAGGCGAATGGGAAACTTAATGGACAGATGCGTACCGGGACTCGAAGGGAGGACGTTCGCTATGTTTAAGCAATGAAAAAATCTAGAGAATACACACTTGACACATTTCCATCAGCGATTCTACTCACCCAACCCGTGACAATGTATCATTTGTAACCGTCGGCACACGGCTCCACGCCATTGAATACGAGATCATTTGTCGAATCAGGAATTAATTAGTCTCGTGTGCGACAGCCTTGAGGCTTGATTGATTGCGCCGGCTGTCTCGATGATTTTCATGATTCAGTTAAATGGTGAGTCTAACTAGTTCCCAGTGCTATGATATGATACTCAACTATACAGAGTACACGAAGAGTAAAAGCGTCTTTTCAACAGAGAGGACTTCGGACGATCTTTATGAACACATTGTGAGACATTAACATTCCAATCAGCATAGAGGTAGAGTCCAAGCCGCTCGGATACAATGGGAATAGAATCGAAGCGACCTGTCTGCGGCTCCAGCGAGGGAAAGAGGGAAAGGAGAGCCAGTGCTGATATCGTGTGGGTGATGACTAATAGATTTCATGGTCTGACCCATCCATCTAGCCTTCCCGAACTGCCTCGATAGGAATCGATCTTGCCCGTCGAGGAACCCACGTATTGGCTGTCGATAGAGCCGGCGACTCGTCCTGCTTTTTTCCAGGATGCATTTATAACATTGGCCACGGACCCCGGGATTTACGCTCGCCGAGACTAGGGCGGTTTGTCATTAGACGATCTACGCACTGACACTCTCATTTACAATTGGACGGACGTATACATGGAGGAACTAGACATACTAGAACTTGTACGATTTTATACCTTAATTACATTGTGATTGATGAACAATTCGTTAACGATTCTGACGCTGTGAGGAAAAGTAACCATCGGAAAAGTATTCCCGTTGATCAAAAATGAATTCAACATCTTCTAGAAGCCTTTCAAGGTACTCTGAGCGCATCATATCGAGTCCGACGGAAGACAGAGTTCGGTAGATCTCGGCCCGGGGACTAAATTGTCGAGTAGAACGTGTCTTTCGAGCGGACGTCGCGCGATCGACAGGCGGTTCGGTAGTGGCGCGCGCGCTGCCGCAAGAAAAGGCCCCGAACGGGGAAAGGGCCCGGTGCGCGGAGATGGGGCGGCCGATTAAAGGCGGCCGATAAAAAGGCCCAAGCAATTTACGGGCGGTCCTCGCGGCTCGCGGAATAATTGTCATCGGCGATGTCCCGTGGCACCGTGGCGCCACTCGGGGCCAATTAGCCGCGGCAATTAAAGAATTACGTGGAGCCGCGGCAAACGGCCCCGGGGCATCTTCTTCCTCTAATCCTAAATTCCGCGGCGGGATCGCTCGAGGTCCGAGCGGGGACGTGCCTCTGTGCTAACTGCACGACGACAGCCAGCTCCCAGCCCGAGCGCATCCCCATTCGATATCCCGCTATATGGAAAGGAGTTCGGGGACACCGGCCACTTCTCTGTCCTCGTAAAATCAATCCTTTACGGCTACGATTCCTCCGTAATGTCCTAGACGTCTCCATGATGTCGCACTCTAGTCGCCGCTTCAACTTCATCCCCTCTACCCGTATTCTGGGAAAGTTTACATGACCCTGTAAACTTACCTTTTAATCAACCCCTTCACACTCGAGTTCTACCTATGTTCATTATTGGTGCAATTTGATATTATTAATAAATTCTCAGTGCGTGGAAAGGACTCGGTAAAGACTCCTTGATATGAAAATGATGACATTTTCAACGGCCTATATCCATTACAAGCGATTCAAATTCAAGTGAATCACCCTGTACGTTCGAAATCTACTTGTTCTACTTGAAAATTCATATAAATCGATATAAACAATTCAACGCTTTATTAATATCGCAGGCCAACTGGAAGCTTTTGTATTTGAAGCAATACATTGTGCTTTGGTATGGGTTCTTGATCGTCGCTTGTCATCAAGGTAAAAAGGAGGGTCCGTCGATGGGTATTTACCTTGGGGGAATCGGGACTGCCACTGTCTTCGGAAGGACGCGGCACTTGCGCTGCCGGGGAAGATTTACGTACTCGAGTCTCACGGATGCCAATAAATAGCCGATTTGGCATACGGCGAACAATGTGCCGGGACGCGCTCGTCTCGCAGAAATGTTTGGCAGGGCGAGTGGTCGGGCAGCGCGGCAAGGGCGAAGGGTGGCAGCGGCGGCGGCGGCGGCGGTGGAGCTTGAAATATGGCGCGTCGTAAATATTTGCCAGTGGAAATATTTTGTCACCTTTAGTGGCGCGTGCTTTTTGTTTGATCGTAAATTCGGTGGCCGCGGTGCTCGGTGCGCTCGCTCGCCGAGGGCACAGGTTGTACCATATACTGTTAGACGCTGCCAATCTATTGGGAAATATGTCGATAGCGATTAAAGGTCGTCTCGCTGCAAAACCTCCGATGACGCTAAGCTCCTCGCGCGGATTTGTTGACAGTTGTTGTTGGTTATTCCGTGGAGGCTTGAAAATGTCAGTGGGGCCTCGACTTCATTATCATACTCGGCTGGCTAATTATGGGCAGATAATGCCTGCGAGGACATCTGACAACCTGCTCGCGGGAATGAGAACTCCGACGAATTTGTGGAGCGATCAGACTCGTCAATCGTCCGGCATGATTATTTCGCCGGCAATTTATCGCTGATAATAACGCTCGCGAGCAAATAATAAAAATGCCGGTGGACGAGCCCGTCGTAAATACTGTATTCTTAAAGGCAACGAACCCGAGGACGAACATCAATTTCGACAGCGTTTACGAGGGGGATCGTAAGCTAAATGGCCGAAAGTGAATTCCAGGTGTATACTTTCCAAAACTTTATGGCGCGGACAAAAGAAAGTCAGAATGCCTAAGTGCCTCCTCGGTCCTCCGGGGCCCTGGCTTCTGCCTGGAAGTTAATTGGCTATGATCAATATTTTATATGCACTTTAAATTATGCTCTATGACCAAGGCGATCGTGCGCACTGACGTTTAGGGCGATCCTTTCCCCCACGATTTGCGCGCCTATGATTACGTCCTACTAATACGCCTTTATCTAGCAAACCAAATTGCCACCGGGGGCGAAATTTCTCTGTATTCCTTCCGGACGCCATTCACGATACCATTTTAATACCTTACATGAATCAGTCCAGTTAAAGGCGGTGGTCGCCGCGTGTGCTGCCGCGGACCTTTCGTGTAGTTCCGCTTGCCGCCGGAGCACGCAGGATCGGGCGACGCAGAGGGGTTGCGGCGAGGATATCGAGTCGAAAGGAAGGAAGGCCCGGACTCATGCCGAGTGGGAGTGGCGTGGGTGTGTCCAGCACACTGGCTCACACGAGCTCATGTAAACTCCTCGAGCTCGATATGTAAGGACTCCCGCTCTCGTGTTTTACAGGGGGTTGGACAGGGCGAGTTGAAAAGCGGCACACTCGCCACACCGCAAAACCCTCTGAGTACACCGCATCACGACTCACTATAAAGTGAGTCAAAGTTAACAGAATATTTATCAATTTATCGACCATCAATGAAAAGCCTGTAAAATGAAAGCTGCCGCGAGGAAGTTGTCGTGGGGATGGAAACAGGTATATTAACGGTTCAGTGGATGTTTGGGGATGTTTGGCCCGCAAGGTAGTTGGCCGGAGCTGCGAGCGGAAGAGAGCCGGCCGAGAAATTCGATCTTGCGCAATGAGCCCGGGTGTCACCCAGGCCCCGAATGGTTTTGTCCTCGAAACGTCGGCATAAATCTCCCGGCGAGGTAGCTGCCGGGCTAAAAGGCACAAATAGCTTCCTGAAAGTGGCCGTTTGCGGAGCGCAACGTACACGCTGCAGCCACAAACTTCAAGTCGTCTGTTTACGTTTCTCGTGAAAAATCGCTTTCCTATTTCCCCGGCGTCGTGTGTGCGCGCGTGTGGCGTCTATGTATGCGGGACACATGGCGGAAATGAGGGACAATGGCCACGAAACTTGCACGGAGGTCCTGCCTGCTACGTAACTGTCCCCTGCAAGTCCTGAACCCCTTTTCCCTTTTCCCAAATACCTCGGCAACGAAAGATCGCTGGTTTATTCGGCAGTAAAGAACTCCGGCAACTCAATCGGTAACTATCGCTCGTGACACGTGACGCGTTGAAATAGTTGTGGCCAAGAAAAACTCGGGGAGTTCGTGTCAAAAGAGACCCGGAACACGTGTTTTTTGAGTTTCACCGCTCGAGCGGGGATTTCTAACTGACGGGCTTCGTAAAAAGGGGAAAAATGTCTTAAAACGTCGATCCAGAAGCTTAAAAATGCCAGGTTGAAAAAGCTGAAAGGGGTGCTGGTTGAAGGAGAACAAAGGAGCTATATTTCCGGGGAATTACCCGTGGATGGGATGTCCCGATAGCTATCCCCTGTTCCGCGAAGGAAAAAATAAAAGTCGCGGCAAAGAAGCCGGAGGTCCAGTATGTATAGGTCCGAACGTTAGACTGGAAAAAAGGAGCAGCGAACCGAAGAAAGAAGTCCGGGATTCTGAAAAGCGTGTTTTACTGCGGATCCGCTCGTCCTCCGGAGGAATAGTTCCGTTTACGATGCCGTTGACTCGTAAAAAATCCTTTGCGCAACCAATACGGTGCTCGAAAAACTTACGGGAGCAGAGTAAACCAAACTAGACATCGATCAAAGTAGATCAAGACTAGTCAACCAACAACTCTCCACCAACTCCCAATGATTATTACAACAAAAACCAAAGTCTCCGTACCTCTCTCTTGCAATATCATTTTCTCTCCCCTCCCCGTTAATGAAAGTCATCACAAAACTTCAAACCACCACCTGAATCCCCGAGATCCCAGGAACCACTTTCACCCACCGCGTCCTCCAAAGATACCTCGGAGTTTCGTTGTCCATCTCTCGGGCAGAGAGTCTCGAGGGATGAAAATATTTGGCCGGTGGAAACCTCGAGTTTTTCCCCTGCCGACAATGCAGCCTCATCTAATTTATAACTCTTCCATCAAGCGGGCCTTTGGTGCCCGCAAGCATCTGCCGGGCGAGCGTGAGCGAGCGCGTCCGTCCGGGCAGAAGGCAGAGGAGAGTCGGTCGCAGATTTCGGAGTAGAATGGACGCCGCCGTTTCAGGGTTCGTCGGGGGCGCAGAGCGGAGCCTCCAAGAGCAGGCTATCCCGGAACGAGAGGCCGTGTCGAAAAAGCGTGGCGAATTCCTGTCGACCTAAACGAATCCGTCAAAAGCTACAGGGGGCTGGAAAGGCTACGGCCGATGTCACTGGCCCGGGCACTGAATAAATGTGACCCGACAATTCTCTCCGTGAAAATCCCGAAAACGACTGGTGCCCGAGCACACAGCACACAAGTGCTAGTACTCGGCCGACTGTGTGAGCCGCTATGCGTGTATAGAGGGATAGAGCGAGCACCTTTTGCACGTTATCGAGGCCGAAGACGAGGGAGGTCCGAGCGGCGCGCGCCCAGGGTTCCGCTCTAAATGGACGTAAATGGCAAACAAATACCAAGGTGGGTTCCGCTTGGATGAAAGTTGAGACGTCAAGCGCGAGTCGCCCTCGAGGGCCTTCGGGAATCACGGTTTCTCGCTTTAACCCCCTTTCGGCTAATAATGGCAAAACGGACCCCGAACCACGTGAATCATTGTACTCAGCGCGAGTGCGTCGGAAGTGCGCCGGGAAACTCGAAGAGAGAACTTTATCGCTCTCGGTTTCTGCCTCTCTCGCCAGTTGGCAAGGGAGGCTCGTCCCGAAATCTTGAACCAGTCGCCTTTCGTACATTATTCATCGCGCGAGGCCGAGATTCGCACGAACGATGCGGGCACGCACGGACACTGCACCGAGTATCAGGTGCCCGTCGTAAAGTACTCAATTACATGTCCCTTGCTCGGCAATTAATCAGACTTAATAGGCAGACTGCGAGAGAGTGGGCCGGAAAGAAGCCGGGATTTATTAACCAAGCGCACTCGATTGCTAACTCTAAATCAATTTCGAACTCTACGATTCTCTTATTTCCACTTGGCCATTGTATACTAATTGCGGCTCTAATTATGTACTTTCCTTGATCGGCTTGGTAACTACTTTAATTCATTGTGTTGGCTCGTATCAGTAACGATTTCTCGCGAAAGCCAAGTCTGGTCGATCAGCTGCACAAACACCCCGAGCGAATATCATCTGGCTACTTATCCAGCCAGATTTATTACTACGCCTTAACAGTCGCTTGACAATCCCTGGGACAATCACGATATCCGTCAGCGGGCATAAGTGCAGAGTTATAATAACAGCCATTACGATCGATATCGGCGACAAGGCTAGGCAATGGGGAAAACAAGTGAACGGCATTAGTTCCATCTTATCGATATAGCGAGCCATAGAAAATCACTTTTGCCACATCGGGCGAGCGACCCCCGCTGAAGCGACACAGGAAATATTTTAGTGGGTTCGTGTCGATCCTACTACTCTTGTACAGGATGATTCACTTGGCTTGGGTCATTGCCGCCGTTTACTGATTTTAATAATAATTATCATTTTCTTATATTTCTTATATATAATAATATTAATTTTCGAAACCTAATCACCTGCTGCTGGAGCTGTTTTATCCTGCAGATCTTTCCACTTTCTCCAGATGATTCATATAGGGAAAGGTGTAAGAGGTTTAAGCCAAGAATAGGAGCTCGTCTGGTTGATGATGATCTACGATCTGTTTGTATTTCTCATGCTCGCAGCAACAAGGGGGGCAGGTGGGCCGCGAGGATATCCCCATAATGAAATCCTTACGCGTTATTTTCCATCAGGGTTAACAGATTATGAAGATGTCCACGGGATAAATCTATCGGGGGCACCTGTATGCGAACCGCTCTCCCATTCGACCTGGACTGCACACCTCTTTCCAGGGCGTGACTCTGAAAACCACCGGGATCCAAACAGTCCCATTGCCCTTCGCGAGGGCGAGAGGCCGAGAGAGAGAGAGATAGAGCGCGCGCGCGGGAGGAGAAGGAGGATGAAGAAGAGGAAGAATCAGCAGCAGCAGCAACAGTACAAGGGGATAGAGAGAGCGAGTCCTTCTCCCTATAGAAATGGTATACTCTCCGTGCGGAGACCGAGTCTACCTGACTTATGGGACCCAAGACTCGCTGTTATTTATGGCCGAGAAGGCCCGAATACCCCCCGAAAGAAGAAGCCTCTCTCGCTCCGCTCGGCCCTCTTTTTCCAATGCCGTCTCTCCTCTCGGCTCTCTCGCGAAATGACGATTGGCACGGCGTTTTGTCGGAATACGGAGCCCGGGCCCGCCGTGTCGAATCTCTCAATACTCTCGCCGCTCCAACTGCTCGCCTCCATCTCCAACTCCCTGTATCTCCCTCGGCTCGAGTGCGTCTGCCCCGTGTTTGATGACTCAGTGCCAACAGCCTTTATGTCTGATTGTCAAGCATTCGCAATGATATTACTGAATAGTCAAGCCGGTGGGTTAGCCGCGCACTGGAGACCTCTGGAGGGACAGTTTAGTCCTGCGAATGACATATTATCCTGGAGGATTTGAGTGAAAGTGTCGGCTGGCGGGATGCCATAGAGCGAATGAGTCGCGTGTAATGAGAAGCCGAGTCCCATCGGCAGAGGGGGCGCGTAACTCGCGCGGCATTCCGGGCGGAGGGTTGTCGTGCCATTTTTTTCACGTACGGCCGAGCGCCGGCCTCGTTAACATTGTTGACGCGAAGCGAGGAGCGCGAGAAAAGGCCCGGCGGGTGGCGTCGCTCGCCATGTCACCGCTCTCGGCGCGCGCAGCGGCCGCTGGCCCCGATCGCGCGCGATAAACCGGCTGGGCCCACCTTTATCACGGGGACTCGAGCGGCGCGCGAGATATGCGCCCGCCGAGCATTGTACCGCCGGCAATTATTGTCCGCTCGATCGATCGATTCCGGCACGCGCCGCGCTACCAGTGATCAATTGTCATCGAGGAGATCCTGCCCGCCGCCGCCAGCCTGGAATGCACACGCGACGCAGTCCCCGCGCACGGCAGATCCAATCGGCGCTGGCCGACCTGGTGCGAGGATGCTGCGCGTAAGACGAGTCTCCGAGGCAGATTAAATCGAGCGGAGCGCGCGAAAGTAATTACGAGAATTTGTGGCCGGGCATCGCGACGGTATAATTGAAATCTGAAGAGGCCAAGGCGCGTGGGACACCTCTGCGCTCCTCGAGCAACAGGTAAGCCCTGCCATGATAAATGAAAACCAGATGTGCCCGGCTGATTGCAGCGACGCAGAATCCACCGGAAACGCATGCGCGCCTCGCCCCAGCAGAGTTAATAAGAAGGCTGTAATCAGTGGCTGTGAATAATCGGCAAATCGAAATGGAAACTCGAGATCGAGTGTACATTGTCCCGGCCCTCTTCATGGAAATGATACGGGCGAGAACTAGTGGCGCTGTAAGGAAGGAGGATCTTTGGATTCCCATCGGGAGGATTTGACTCAGGTAGAGTTAATCATGGAAACATTCCAGGGCGAGAGCGGTGTGTTCACGGTGTTGTCCCGGGCGCTTGGGAGGACAGAATCCGAAAAACGAGCGCTTCCGAACGAGGAGCCAGAATCTTTTGGGTCAGGTAGGTACATAACGATCTTAGGGCCTCATCCCGGCTAGGAATATAAACTGTTTCGGGGAACGAAGGGTCGTATATCTTAGCGAACGACAATGCCAAACTCAGTCACCCACTCACCCAGTTGGGACCCACCTCGATATAGACGCGCCCGACGAAATCGCCTCGCAACCAACAGCCCGGATTGACGTCCCTCTTCCCAGACGACTTTCCGATTTCTTATACGCGAACGCCAGCCTCGCCGCAGTCCTTTTCTACTACATATGTATAACCGGTTGCGTGAGGCTAATTATACCGCGGGTTAAATGCCCTCCCCTTGCCTAAATGAAGGACAACTCTCATCTGGAACACGTATGCAGCCTGGCATAACAGCGAGGTGTCGAAGTCTCGCACACGCTCTGTCCCCTTATTTCCCTATGTCTATTCTGTACACACAAACATTGGTCCACCGAAGATCTTCGTTTCCTAAAATGCAGTCTAACCAATTTTTAACAAAAATAAACACCACATACAAAATATTACTATGCTGTACCAGTATAAGTATAATATCGTACTTTATAGTTTCCAAGATGTAGAATCCTTGGGAGAGAAGTGGGCATTCTGGCGCAGGCGGGAGGTGGGATGGTTGGCGGTAAGGTGTGAAAGAACAGTAGGGTGGATGTTGTCGCGAGCGATCGGGGATGACTGGTCGAACATGCCGGCATTTTATCTGGTAGTAAGTATCTTGTCGTTTGGCATTAGTATACCAGCCAGTCACCGGGTGACAGATTCTTATCTGGCATGGAGGAGACACGCCGTCTCACCCGTCCTTCTTTCTCGGTCACACCTTGCCTTCCCGGGAGGATCTCCTCTCCGCCACGTATCGAATTACCCTCCAGGATTCGCCTCGATTCTATTCCACTTCTTTTGTCCTGCCCCTTCCCCCTTGTAACTAATACGGACCACGCAGGACGACAATCCTGCGGCTCAGCCAGGTAGCCCACGCTTCCCCGGAGATTTATGTGCCGCGTCGCTCGCCGGCCGAGGTTTTATGCGCCAGTGATTAGCAAGAGTTCATTACCCATGCGGATGTACAGGTAGCGTCCGGGGAATTCGACATTCTCGAGCGTCCCCCGTCATTACCATCGTTATATACCCCGGTAATAAAACCAAACTCTTCGAGCCACACGCCAATCTGTAAGCGCGTTTTACGATGTCGCTGTGTTGTCCTATATATGTTGAGAAAGAGTAAGTAATCATTTTGAATTATGGCGCTCCAACTAAACGGGAGCATCCCCACGTAATAAAGGAAGGGAAGGACTTCCGTTCGGAAATCAATTATTGATTTCATCACACTTTTGCCTGAGACTAGCCAACTGTCAGGTGCAGGGTATAATCCACCAAAGATCTATGGAAGTAGTAAATGCTGAAGGATCGCGATTTATTATTCACTCATTTTCTAAAACCCCCAGTTTCACCCTCGACTTTTCTTACCTTAATTTTATACGCAGCAGTATTTTCTAAATAAGAGTTTCGCAACCTTCGTTTGAATATAAACAAAAGATTAGTAATTAGGCTCACGCAACACTGTTCGCCAATCTCGTAGCAGAGCACCGCATTCCGCCAAGGCATTCATCATGTCCATTAACTATTCGTGAAAGTGATATAGAGCATCATCCGCGAGAGTCAATGGGACCCGATGAAATTACGATAATGAGCGTGAGCAGGGGTGATTACATTACAATTAAGGCAGAGAGACTAGTGGCGAGCAGTGGTTGCCGTGAAAGCAGGGAGAATGATTCGTATGAATCGAGTGAGCGAGCGGGTGAATGACGCAGAAGGAGAAAGAACGAGAGGGAGAGTGAGAGGAAGAATAGGATCGGCGAGATCATAATGACCGGCGAGAGGCAATCGTATCGCTGGCGGAGAGAGATGCGTTGAGAGAGCGAGCGGATCACCGTTTGAATGGAATAATTAGATGATTATCTTTTATTTATCCGCGGCTTTGATCAGCCGCCCCTGCGGCATAAAGGGGAGACGCCATTTGCAATTATCCCAAGAGAGAGAGAGAGAGGGAGAGAGGAGGAAACGTAGCGTGGCGTTCATCGAAATGATACCTCTATTATAATCAAGCCACCCATTGCGCGAGCAGCTCCTTTCGTCCTGCGGGCCGCCGTCTGCTCCTCCTGTCAGAATCGAAATACCGTGTTTGTGAAATCGAGGCCGCTTCCTCTCCCCCTTGACGCGCCAAGCCCACCTCCTCGCCGCAGATGGATCTCGATTCACCGAGCGTGAAAGAGTGCGAACCGACTCCTCGACCACTCGCCGCAACAGTTGCTTCTTACGATCATCAATTAATATAATTGCCGGCTCAGCGCGAGCGTATTAGCCGGCGATAGGTGTCGGACTCGTTCGATTAGTCTACCCAAGAAGATTGAAACTCTATCTTTCGTTATCCTCGCATTACAAAGTCCCTAGGACTCGAGTCCAATAGAACATTTCACAGTTGAATCGAGAGGACGTCCAGCATAAAGGGACCTCGGCTTTGTCATTGGATTCATTTGTGCGAGCGTATCCGGTATGATCCTTTATCACCAGGGGCAAATATTTGCCGCTCGCTCTCGTCCCCGTGAGCGGCGTGCGTCCATTATGCGGCTGTTAGTACCGGGAATAGAGTGGTTCCTCGCGTCAATTTTCCGGAACCTCAGTGTGGTCCCAACAGCTTGGAGGCGCAAGGTGGTGCGCGCGGCCGAGAGCAGTGCGATCGCCCCGCTGGAAGAGCGGCCATCGAGGAAGAGGGAAATCGCGCGGGGGAAGAAGAGATGGCGCACAGGGGGTGGCGGGTAGAATAGCCGGTGAGAAAAGGTGGCTGGCTGGCCGGAGGCAAAACACGGGGTCTGGTGTCCTTGGTGAAAAGAGGTGCGGAGATTTGGCCCGGGGTATAGAATTGGTGGGGCGATCGGTGGAAAAAGGCGCGGCGGGATCATTGTCGGAGGTAGACAGTACGGGTGAAAACTTGGTCCAGCCCTCTGGCATCGAAAGGGAAGAGGATGCCACCCAGGCAGAGGCCGGCCAACAATGATCGTCCATGGAGTCATCGCGCGCCATGGAATGACCGTTAATGGCCCGTGCAAAGGAGGACCATCCTTTTGTGGTCTTATTGCGAAAGGTGGTGCGTTTCTTCTCCCTCGGCGAGAAGTCACTCCCTGGAGACACACGCGTGAGACCTGCTCGACGCTTGTTCTGGTTTCTCGCTGGAGCGGATTCCCCCGGCGGTGCGACCTCCCTCCTAGGGAGAGAATCTACCTTCCGCCGGCCGGCTTTCGGCCAATTTTTGCGTTGACGTCTGTGTCCGGGGCCCGCGGGACACCTCACTGCGGGCCCCGAATTGCGACCTCGATTTACACAAGAATGCGGGCAAGATTTCTCCACCGCCGCGATCCAGACTCTGATGCCTCAATAACTGGGGATGATTTGCGAGAGACGACGTAATAGTGTTGGAATACTTGGAAACCCTGAGGATTCCCACCCTCGAATCTCGATACATAACTTCTTTTTAAACTCCCTCGTTATCTACTAACATTTCCAGAGTACATATGTACTTAACTCGATGGTATGTGACTCTAACTACAAGCATCGAAAAAAGAAAACCCCGGCGAGATAACCGAAAGCACGCGAGCATGTAGAAAGTGCGCCAAGAAACTTCCCAGGCCGAACGCGCCACCAGAGTAAATTAACTGTCTCAGGCAGCGGTGAAACTCAAGGGAGCGTGAAAGGAAATCTCGAATCCAGGCTCGAGGTCGAAACGCTAAAAGTCAGAGGTTTACGTGGAGAGTTGGCAGCGACGCTCGGGCAGTCTAGTTTGTCGGGGAGAAACTATGCGGTAAGTGGTGGACGTCGTTCTCTATGGTGTTCGGGGGGCGGGGAGGCAAAAAAGCTGGCTCGGAAGGACAGGAGTTTGGCGGGCGAGATTTTCGTGACCGTGATGGAGGAGGACGAGGCGAGAGGCGCGCGAGACCATAAATCATAGGAAGGGAAATCCAGCGAAACCACTACTGGCAATAAAAGTTTATGGTGTTTGGCCGTTGCAGAGCCGCCAACGGAGGGCTGCGAGAGGAGCGCAGGCCGAGCCGGAGAGTGCGCGCACACCGTATATCTTTAACGGAAGTGAAACTCGGTGTGCCGTGCCCTTTTGCGGACAGGAGACGAAGGGAGGTCAACGAGGGGACTGCTGGAAGAGGGCTGGCAAAAGGGGGCAGACCATCGGGCCCTCGATCAGTGTTTCAACAATATTGGTCGTCCGCATTGTCCGGCTATGGAAACGCTCTCGACCTCGATGGAAACTGGGAAAAGGCCTGGCTATGATATACGACTTATTACGAGGCCGAGATTTACTGCCACCAGAAGTTGAAGAGTCAAGATGGAAATCTGTGTCACGTGGTGTCCGTACACTTTTTCTTCTTCCTCCTCTTGTTCTGCCCTTCGGCCGCCATACGTCGTCACACATTTCCAGCATATTTCGGCCGGGACGGAACGTGCGCTCCGAAGGTTCCTCGCAATAAAAGGCGCGGGACGGAGCGGGCTCGGATCGATGCGGCCGGCAGCAAAGATCGTAGACTCGCGGAGGCTATGAAAAATGGGAGAAACCTCTCCGGACAAATGGAGGAGCGCTGAGACGACGCCATTTCTTTCTGGTGAGAGAGCCGCGACGTAAATTACTCTCGATAAGGGCGAAATATACGCGCTCGGAGGGAAAAAAGGGGAACTCGCCCCGTGTTGGCTGACGATTTACGACGAGTCCGGCGAGCGCGTGAAGAATTTACGTCGAAGCCGCCTGCCCGGCGTACCTCTGCGTGTACAATTATTTTTATCGTGATACATTGACGCCAGTCACGTAGACTCGAACTCGGTGTGTTCCGGGGTGGTTCGCCCTGCACTTTCATGCTCCACTCCACTCCGTCAAATACGCTCGGTATATTAATGAAGACGACGTCGGCCGGCTCACGAGGAAAATAGCGAAAATTGCAATTTCATGGAAGACACCTCAGTCGATCGGTTTCGCTGGTCATCCTGGAATCGTTACCACCTTCCCCAAATCGAATTCTCTCCAATGGCTTTTGTGGTTCCTCGGCTGAAACGACCGGCCACTCTCTCTCTCTGTGGATTCACGCCCCAATACATAGGATTCTAAAGCTTTCTCTATTACGAGTTTGTCATTGTCGCCCCCTCGAAAAATCGGACCTATCATTCCATGGTTCAAGATAGTTATTCTCCAGGTCACTGATCCAACCACTTTGTACCGCCAAGCCACAGCTCCATCCCCAACAATTCATACACACGACCTCCACCATTCTTCCTCTCGTCAGAATAAAAAAATTATTAAAGGAAGAATGTTTAATTAGACGCACGTCTCCTGTCTTCCTCGTGACATTCTGTCGCGCGGCTGGCCTTTATTTAATATAGCCCAGGACTGAATGCCGCGCAGTCGTGCGCGTCTACAATATTAGAGGATTTCTGCAAACAACCAGCTCTCACCCACACGCAAAGGAACGCGCGTTCCTTCCTCCATTGTCTTGAGGATATTGCGAGATTACTCAGGTTCAACAGCTCGGCGCGCGTGGACGGCGGGAGAATATGCCGGCGAGTATATCGGTACAAGCTCGCCTACAAGCGGAACGGCCCGCTCTCCCGTACATGCGCCCGATTCGATCATAAAGCACGCGGACATTCCGCGGGGGGTGATTGGTGACCTTGTTACTCCGAGACACGACGATATCGTGTTCACGGTTTCGAGGATAATCCAAGGTTCGCCGCCCGATCGGGAAACAGGGCCTGCGAACACGATATCGGCCGAAGGCGTGTCCGCCGCGATACACTCGTTAATCGATCACGCGAGTTGTAATTAACGCTGGTAACCGATCCGCCGCTCGAATAAATCTCGACTCGCCCGCACGCCCGTGCTCCTTCATCTATGGAATTTCTACCATTCCCGATAAGGGAGCCATAAATCAACTCCTCCGAGAGCTCCGATGGGAGGTACGTGTCGCGAGGTACAGGTCCGAGACTTTAGCGATACTGCGCTTCTGAATGAGGATCCTTTTCTCGAGATGAACTCGGGCAATTTGGACGGTTGCTCTTGAAAGGTTCCAAGTTGAAATCGGGTTGAGGATTGAAGGCAGGCTGCTGGCTGGGGCGGTGGTACCGGTGTCCTGGGAGCACGGCGCGTCGTTGCACCGGCTAAATCATTAGACGCTCGAAAGCACGAGCCCCCCGCGGTTTCGAGCATTAGTTCATCTGTCTCTGGCTCGCCTCGCAGCCGTCTCCTTTTCCAATAGGCTCTCTCTCTCTCCTCCTCTCTTTTTCTCCCTCGGACGCACTCGCCTTCTCCTTCGCCCTTTCGATATATAGCGTATATTCTCGCCGGGCTCTCCTCCACCTTCGTCCCTCGAATTCGTCCTCCCGATTCTTCTTATCCTCCGGTTGAGATCGCCGGGTTTCGGCTGGTGCCTCGTGCTTAATAATACCAGTCCCACGCATCGGGGCACCGCACGGGCTCTGCGGGCTACGGCAAATGACATGTGTTCTTCTCCGCCAGGGTTCCGCTCGCTCCTCGACTTGTACCGCCCTCCTCTCCACCTTGCACCCGTTCGCTCTCGCGATAGGCATTAGGTATTCTCTTACCAATGAGATATGGGGTCAGTGAATCATAACACTTAGGCCCCCGGGCCCAGTGAAAAATTGGGCTGCGCTCCTTGTTATTCTCCGCCGGCTGAAAAGCTGCTTAAAAATGACTGGGAAATGTTTAAGCGTCTCTTTGCGCACCGACGCATCGGAATTTCGCTATGCTAATTGCGCGCGACTTTTAATACTAGCGTTCGAGAGACTCGTCCTCGAAGGAAATAGTGGCAGGCGTGGGGCGCGGGTGTTGGAGTGAACATGTGAAATTTGAGGGGACAGGCCGCGACCTTCAGACACCTGGAGAAAGTGGAAATGAAAGGAACATTTGGCCGGCACGAGTTCGCAGCGAGCCCCCTTTCGTTCCGGCTGTCGGAAAACAAACGGAACAACGGCAACAATAGCGGCGAGAGCACGTGGGAAGAGGAGGAAAATTCAATTCGACTCATTTGTCTTAGGTGAGCGCGCGCGCGCTCTCTCGGCCGGTTGTAAAAATGACTGTGTCCCGAGCGGACAATGCTGCGGCATTGTACTCGCCCGGCTAAACAAATCATCCCCGCTGTCAGGATATAATATGCCGAGTAGCCTTGGAGAAAGCTACCACAAGTTGCTGTTGATCATCGGACCTTTTCCAATAAACCAAACCATGAATTATCAAATCAGTGCGAAGCTCAATACCAAAGGAATGACGATCGATTGCCATCGTTGCCCAAAAAAGCCTAATCCCGCGACGGCTAAGATTTTGAAGTATGGAAAAGTATCCGTCATGCTGAAGTGCGTGCCCCGTGACACGTCTAATCCCATTCTACGCCCGATTAAGTAAACACGTCGCGCAGGGCGGAAAAGTATGAAAGGCTCGCGCGTGGAAGCGAGCGGTAGACAGCTAGTTCGGTGACAAATGCGGGGTGATATAAAATAATAAGCCTATTAGTCACGGGGTCAGGGAATTCTATGGCTGTCTGCCGGCAGGCAGCGTAAGCACATTATGCTCGCGTGTTCCTACCGTTCCTTTTAGCTCGCATTTCCCACCGGGCGCAATTAATAACGCAAAGCACCGAGCGTGCACCGTCGTTTAATTGGAGAACAGCAAAGAGTGCTTGTATGACGTCGCGCGGCCCACTGAACAGCGCAGAGTACCTACTCCACTTTCCATTAGAATCAATTCTTGAGGGCGGCGCGCCGGTAATTTGTGGGGCCCTCGATATGTATGATCGGGCAGTTTGTCATTCGATTATGCGCTCGTCGCTCGTTCCGTCGGGATTTAATCCCGAAACATTAATAAACGCCGTTGGTCTCACCTTCAGCCCCCCCTTAACCCTCCCTGGTTCCCTCCGCACGCACGAGAGTGAGAGAGAGAGCGGTATGTGGCTCCGGCGCAGTATTCACGCGCGGGATTTATGACGGGTCCACTCATTCATAAAAATATTATTCAAATTTAGAATGTCTAGACGACCGCGCGGAGGCTCGGGGGCGAGGGGCTGGTCCCGGGATACTTGGTCCAGCCAGTGTCCTCCTCATCGACGATGCTTATCTCGTTCATTGATAACTACGGATACCCGCACCCTCATCCGGTCAGGTTTTATTCCTCCTGGCTCCGGTGCCCCACGACATTCCTCCGGAGATTGCTGCACCGACCAGGAGATGGTACCGACAACGTCACAGCTGCCCCTTTTTCTTCTTACTTTTTCCCAGCTAACTTTAACATTCTCGCATTTTTCACGCGGCTCAACAGATCAATAATCGAAAATCATGCTTGGATTACTGTTCCATACAATATGAACACTTTTTAGATCCTGTAAATCGTAGTGGACTTGATTTCATTGTATACCGGGTTTCCCGAGTCTCAAACGAAAGATGCGTCATCGGCAGCGCCGATATCCTAGGCGTCTGGTGGGACGAGACACGCGATAATTCACGGGATATGGACAATTTATGCATCGGCGAGATGCGCGCGATTATTTGGCGAGATAAGGGCGTGGGACGTGAAAATTATGAACTGCGCCGGAGGCGCCGGGAGAACGGCGACGTGTCGTGCGATCTATCCTCGAGTGCCGCGGCGGCGGAGGAACGAGCGTGTTCCCCGTGACAACGGATTGCCAGGAGGCTGCAAAACTTATCCGAGACATCTCTCCAGTACACTCCTCTCGATCCTATCACGAAAGCATTGCCGGTGCGCCGGTGCGCCGGTTGAAGTAGGCGCGAGCGTATCCGGGAAAACCGCGGCTGGAACGCCGAGGTCCGACGGGGAGCGACGGGGCCCGGCGGAATGGGACCAGTTTCTGTTAAACGGATTGTATGCCAAGTGTTATACTGTCGGGCGTTCGGAGAATCCGGCGAGCGGCCGGCGCTGAAATATCGTTGCAGTTATGAGCATTTATGGCGTCACCCTTTCAGTGGCTTCAGCAATCGCATAAAAAGTCTACGCACTCTCTCCCGCAGCCAGTTTCGCCGGGCGCGCGCCCTCCGGACATTTCTCGCCTCCTTTCGAGGCGTCGCGGCCCTCTCGTAGCGTCGCCCACGCTTACATCTTGATTCCCCGGCTTCCTCTCCCTGTAAATAATAACCGGGGCCGGCCTCCTTCTTTTTCCGAGAGCTGCGCCGTTTTATGAGCGCGAGCGCGATGCACCGCCCGGAGAATTTATCGCGAAAATCTCCCTCATCCAGCCGGCAGCGAGTCATCAGCGAGCGAGTGTTGCTCGGATATTCCGAGTGTTCGCCGCGCGATCTCCGAGGACTTTGAGGCATTGGAGGAGAGAGCTAGGGGGTCGATCGAGATGTCGTGGGTGCGCGCTCGAGCCGGGGGAGAAGACATGCCCCCGCCGGTGGACGCATGGTGAGCGGGCGTGTGCGATCTCTCCTGTAAAACCCCACGGGTCACTAACTAAACCAATGAGAACGTGCTGAGATTAAATAATTCATGCTGCGCCGAGTGTAATCCGCAAATTTGTTTGGGATTACGAGTGCGCGCCCGCGCCGCCACCGCGTGCGGTCAAACAATGGCTATCTTTTAGAGCCCACCGCACACTACCAGCAACCCTTCCGCGTTTTAATCTCCCAATTTTCAAATGCCGGCCCCGCATATTTCCTCGTTGAGCCCTACCTCCGCCTCTCTTCCTCATCAGACGGACGCCTTCCCCGTATTTATTCACTCAGTTATACTTTCCGACCGGCAAATAATCACTTGCAAGTTTCCCCATCTCTTTGCTCCCCCACTGTTGCCGGAATGAGCAAAGTTCTCCCTTCGGCTTTTTCCTCGCTGGATTCGCGACTGTAAGAGAACCGCGAGCGATTAAGCAAAAATTGTCGAGCAGAGCCCGTTCGATCGAACGCATTTTTCTTAGCCCTGGAGAGTAGCCCGAACGAGGGAGAAAAGTACTCGGCGGATCGAGGAGTAAAGAAGTGCGATCGCCGACATTTTCGGAGCTTGCGCTCAAGTGGAATCGGAGCCGGTTATCGGAGGACGTCGAATTCGATGTGTGGAAATGGCCAGGATCAAGAGCAGAGGAGAGAGAGAAAGAGAGAAAGAGAGAGAGAGGGGGGAGGGATAGGGAGTGAGCTACGGAATCGAGCACGTGGGGGGTAGACCGGACGACATACGGAGAGAACACCGTGTCCCATATAGGTACTGTCTCGCTCGCACCGAGCCTTCGACTACCCATTGCACATTGCTCGGGCTGCACCGGGTGCCCCTATTGGTTCCCCATGGTGGATAAAGGCGAGATGGGGGGTCTGTTAGCTCCCTTACTTTATCCCGGCCGCGCCAGGGGACGGCAAAGCCCCAGACGGAAACACGAGTGCTAAATGCGTAATGATCGCTAAACGAAACCTCCCCGACCTCGCGAGGGCCTCGATACCCCGAGTCAGCCTCGCGTATCCTGGCCTTCGATTAATGTCCACCGACCTCTTACATCGAGCATGTACAAGTACACCCTCTACCGATCGACTCACATTTCCAAACACTCGTCCTATGGGAGTGCATTCTATCGTTTATCGCACTGCCTAATGCGAGTTAAGCAACGTCACAGGTCGAATGTTCAGGGTGATTCGCTTCGCTACGAATCACTAGTCAGATGTATAGGTTTTATTACTAGTCAGAATTTCCCCTTTGGGTTATTGATTTTTTCCAGAAGGTTAGTTTCTTGGTTCAAAGTGTTGAAATATCAAGCATTCGGCTGAATGGGGGTGCTTTGAAGAATCGAACATTTTTCACGGGGTACAAGAGGTGCCATTCTTATTATTTCAATTTTTTGCATTGTTTTAGCCTAGTACGTAGCCTGTAAGGTTGAGGCCCGATCCTCGCGACAGTTGTTCTCTGCGTGACATTTGACGCTGGTTCCAGGTCTCCAGCGGCACTTACATACATCCGATGAGCAACGCGAAGGAGAGCAGCGAGAGATTTTCCGGCCGATCAGCTTAGAACAACCAGGTGGCCCGATCGCGGCAGTTGTTTGCGAGCAACAACGTCGGCCACTGGCACTCAGAAAAAAGGAGTGCGCGCGCGGAATCATCGAGTCGCTGCTGAAATTATAGAGCAAAAACGGGCGTCGCGATGCCTCCCAGGGCGCGGGGACCATTCACTCGCGGCGAACCCCCGCGAGCAACCGCGACAATGGCACGAACTGCCACGGACCCCCCCGTTACCTCCGCCATCGGTCTCGGGCCCACAGTCTACCCCATTCGCGGGGGGTCCCGCCGCTCTCCGCTACTGGTCATTTCATCCACCAGACCATTTGCACTCCAATTCCCGATCTCGTACAACCGCCAATACCCTAATTGCCGCTCTAAGCCGCCACGTCATTTGCAAACTACTTACTTAAGATAGTTCCCGCGCAAATCCATGGTCTTACCAATGGCCTGAAACTGGTTATTCAAAATCAACTTTTTCCCAAAGAATAATATCACGTTAGTGCTTTGAATTCTGGTCCAATCCTTGTGAATCCCCAAACGGACTGAGAGGAAGCTAACAAAATTGAAGCTCGGGGAAGTGCTCTCCTAAGGCCTTTATAACAGGCCTGCTCCTTTTATATCGAGGATATTTAGAATCTCAGCAATTTCCCGAACGACCCTTCCTCGGATTGCCGGCAAAATTAGAGGCGGCCGGGAGCGCGCGCGGCGGAGAGAAATGAGAGAGAAAGAGGATGACGACGACAAGGCGCATTCAGCGCGAGGAACCCCCGCGAGCAACCGCGACAATGAACGCCCGTTCGCGGGGGGTCCCTCTGTACGCTACCGGGACTCACTTGGTATGAGCACACACGCACTCTACGTGCGAATTCGACGTGGTGCGCCTACCCGACGCGCGTGCCACCCCGAAAAACGACGTATGCGGTCACATACCGCGCGCCAGTTCTCCCATCGAACTCAACCTGGAGACTCAAACCAATATAAGAACCGAGAACCAGCCCAGAGAAAGTCAATTGTTAAGAAATAGATTTTAATGAGTCACACAACATTTTACTCGTTTTGTTACTTGAAATTATTTTTCTATTAGAGTTGAGTTTATCCGAATATTGTGTGATATAATTTGTATCTTTTTATTGGGCGACATAAACATGTGCATCAAGGAAAACTATAAAAATTAATATAACACTATGTATAATACTATGTTTCCACTATGTTTCACTTTGGGGTGGTGAATTATGTAGAACGAACCATGTCGCCGGAAGATGTTAGACGTAATACGTCAATATCCATTTTCCTTTGATAATGCAGTGATCGGGACCAATCGAACTGGAATGAATATCGATGGCGGTGGAGAGGAAGACATGCGCGGCATTGAAGGCGGCATGTACCACTCTCGGATCGGCAGTCTAGTGCGAAAACTTAAAAGCGCGGAAACGAGCCTTTATTCCTCGGGCTCGCGTCGAGTGGCACTTGGGCCTCGAGAGTTCCACTCGACTCTCGTGCTCGAGCGCGACGCCAGATGTTTTCGAGGACCTGCAGGAAGTGTGCGCGCGCGCGCGCGTACAGCACGCGCTACTTCGCGCGTGCGAGCTCTAAAAAGAATCGGCAAACTTGCCACAACAATCGCCATTCGAAAGGAGGTGAGTACAGAAACAAGAAATTAGGAGGAACCTCGTCGAGTTTTAACTAGTAATAGAGAAATTCTATAGGAATGTTGTGTTATAATGAAAATTACTAGTCGAAAGTGCAGTTTCATCCCCTCAGGCATGGAGGAGTTTTACCGTATTTCTCTTATTCCCATGAAATCGATTTCGGCGCAGCCGATCGAAGCCGAAAGGGCTTTCCATTAGATCTACAGGACCTTTCAGGATTCTCCGGCGAGCAAAGGGTGGAGGTCTCAACTATTATAAAGCAAAGCGAGACAGTGAGAACGAATCTGAGGGAACCTGTATACATGGGATGCACTTAAACTGATCAGGTCGATCTATTTCGTGGATGAATCGGACCCATGGGCCGCTCGAGCAACAATGACCGAAAGTATCTCCGAGCGAAACTCATCTGCTCCTCTATCCGACAACAATATCCCGGGACAATGACGTACGAATACGTTCCATCCGGCCGCGACTACTTTTTCTTCCTCCTCGGGACGATCGAGCCTCCCTCGCCGATCGTTTCTACTAATGAGCAGCACAAACGCGCCGCCATCCGCACGCACGTATATTCCATCTCGCTTTTCCATCTCAACAATACTCCACCCTCGAATTCCATCGAAGTCTGCACTGAGACTAAAATTCATTAAACATTCACTCAGGAATCCGCGATCGGCTCTCGCGTTCTTCTGCAATAATCGAAGCTGATTATACAGAATTTTCTCGCAGCTCCGATGATAATTCACCATTCGCCTTGGCCCACCTACGTATTTCTCGGCGAGGCAGCGCGCTCCATGTGTGTGTGTGTGTGTATCGGGCGCAATAAAGGCGGCCGTAAATTCGCCGCGTTACTTTTTTGCGGATGCGCCGCAAAAAGATCGGCCGCGTGTAAATCACGGGGAGACAAACCCGGCGGACAAGCCGGCCCATTACTTTCCACGGGATCGCCCATTTTCGCTGGCTAGCCGCATTTGCAAAATAAACCTCGGAGTATATCATCAATATTAATAAAGCCGGGCGGAGCGGGCCGCTTGGTTGGAGAGCTGTCGCGAATCCGCCTGGCGTGTGTGGAGAGAGGCGATCGCACGCAGACGCGTGACCCCCAACGACGACAGATTCAATCAAGACGTGTCGATTCAATCACTGACGTCGAATTCGCCCGCTCCCCCGAGCCTCGTCCTCTTCCTTTTGCATTCCCGGTAGCCGGCTCAGCGTCGACCTATCCGAGCCAGTGACCTATTACACAAGTTTTTGTCGCTCGATCGCCGGCATTTCGGAGCGTGTCGATCGGTTCCTCGCACTTGCGGGGAACGCGCGTCCCCCGCTTTCGAAGCTGTCGGCGAGTTCGTCTCGAAAAAAGGCACCGGGGTCCTTACGCGATGCTACGTCACGCCTCCCGCGGCGCTTGTTGTCATTGTCGGTACCCGCAATCACGGGATGATCATGCACACACGCGAGGAGCAGCCGATCGTACAGGTACCGGGGAACACCGACGAACCGATCCCTCGCCGCGTGTCCGCCCAGAGCCCGCTCTATCAAAGGTGCCGAAAGTCGATCGCTCGAGACTCAATGACGAGGTCGCAATGACGTTAACATCTCGACATCTTACATTCGCTTCGCTCGCGTACGTGCGATCGGGACCCGCGCGCTTCACGAGTGTTGGATTGTTAGAAGAGCTTTTCGATTTAAGGAGCGAAGAGGCCGTTTGGAGTTTTGAGCGATTTTCTAGGTATGCGTCGCTGCTAATGTGCCTTTTAATCCGATTGAGGTGGTGGAGGCCTGTTATAGTGGAATGTAGTCTGATTGCAGTAGAAATGGCAGGTCTAAGTGTGCCATGGATGTATCTCGGACAGAAGTTGAGTGCTCGATGCCGGCATCAAGGTTGCTCGTCCTCGCGCGCGGTGATCCTCGGACGCGGGTGAAAGAGCAAGCGACTGTAAAAGTCGATTCTCGGGTTCCCGCCCAGCGGCTGCTCGTCCAATCGAGAGCCCAGCTACTCCCAGTCGATTCCCTTTTCGCTTTTTAACGCTCGTTACACCAAGTAGTTTTCTTGTCTCAACGCCATCTTTGGCCGATCGGACATCATCGTCCGACTTCATTGATGATATTCCTCCGGGGCGCGCAGTGACGTCCGGACGAACGGCGCGGAATAGAAAATTGCGCGTTTAATGAAACCCTGGCTGTGCTTAGGTCCCGATTGGAAGGAGCAAATGGACGATTCTCACGCTTTAATTCGACAGCTCGATAGATCCAGCCGATTCCGAGGGCAGAGCGAACGTTGGCGCTGGCGACGTGTATCGCGATGCGAGTCAACCGTCCGCTCGCTCATTAACGATCGCAGAGAATCGTTATTCCAGCGAATAGCCGTCCTCATTGAATCCCGGATCTCGACTGGGAATCGCGCGGACGTGCCAACATAGCTGCCCCGCGGTGTTCGGGGTCGTGAGAAAAGTCTCTTGCGGAGATCGCGGGCCCTATAATTTGCACTTCCGTTCTCATAGCCGGACACAATGGGCCCACGGAAGACGGAGGCCCGGGGGTAGCGTGCGCGCGAGCGGCGCGCACCCCCAGCGAACATTGCTTCTTTCAGGTGTCCATAGTCGACTTTCGTTAGCGCTCGCCGTTCAAAGGGGGGTAATTCGATGCCCCGGCGCAGGTGCCGCGCCGATTGTTCCACGGGGGGACAATTGCTCGAAAGAGCCTTTAAAAGTCGCGGAATGGGGCTGCAAGCGACTTGACGGAATCACCACTGGGAGCTCTCCTATTGGCCGAGAACGAGGGGAGCGTGCCCGGCTCTCTCCACCGAAACGGGGCCTAACTCTGTTTTTCGACTTTTTCTCCTCAGCCTCCCTTTTCAAGGAGAGACTGGCAGCGAGAGCAAGAGAGAAAACAAACCGACTTCTTGCACCTCGCGTCGAGAGCCGATCTCAACGACTGTTTTCGCCTCTCCAACGTACTTCGCCGCACGTGCTCGCCCTTTATGAGCCCTGCTAGATTCCTTTATGCCAGACTCCTCATTGCGAATCACCGCCTTTTCTCTTGCGCGCTCCATACGCGGCCCAATCACTCGGCCCGCTCAATGGTAACTTCCTTTCGTGGCGAGCGACCATCGGGCAGATTTTATAACGGCTTGATCCTCCGAACGGCCCCGACTTCTTTCTTCCACGCGCCAGGTACACTTGCTCAACTTCCCAATTGGTGTCACTGGTTAGAGAACAGCGCGTACTCGCCGGGCGTTTTTCGGAGTCGGAATGTCTAATGAAAGGAGGACTTGGTCGTCCTGTAGGAAAAGATAATATTGTCCTACGCGGACAAAGAGGCCGCCCCCCTGCGCCACCACCGTCGGGAAGAATTCATTTCTAGCTTTTGTTGGGATGGTGGAAACGCGCGCTCTCTCCCCGGGCAATTCCTCGTTGCGCCCGGGGCGCTCCTTTTAGGCGACGGAGGTGGGTATATTAAATTCCACGATATACTTGTCAAGGCGTGGTGCGCTCTTTGGCCCACCGTGCTGAAAACCCTTCGGGGACACCGCTGGCACACACCGTAGGACACCGTCGTGTCCTACCCCCTTCTTCTCCCGTCTTCTTTTCGTACGCGTATTGCCCTCGCTTCCTCGGCTCCTTCCTCCCTATTGCCTCACTCACCCCCTCTGGCTCTCCTGGCTCTCTATGCTTGCTGCTCGCTGGCTTTCAGGGCGCAAAGCAGCCAACTATGACACGCAGCCCCTAATAACTACCTTTTACATATACCTTTTGTCGGCGCCGGAGTCAAAGAGCACCGACTTAACGGACCGTCGCCGCGAGCACTTTTTCCAAGATCGACGATACCACCGTGTCAATATACGTTATTGATCAAAGTAGATACTCGGATTCGGGTACAGCTCGACGGAGTAATGAGAGCGAGACGAATAGGGAAGGTCGTACTTTTTGCTGGCACTCGGTTCAGGTACGTGCGCTCGAGTAACCGATCGTTTTGATCCCTCGGATGTCCGATATATCTCTGGCTCGAAGTAGAAGAAGTCGGACTGCGGAGTTGGAAATGGCCACCTCGGCTTCTGCAGGGTCTCCCTGAGGACCCTTTGTGGCCGCAACGCTTCTCCACCCAGTGCGAGATGGCGAGAATTAAACGGCGAGTTAACAACTCGGCGGGGCTGGCCCGGCCAATTAAATAGAGCCACCGCGACAACAGAATCAATTGTTGATTTATTGCCGGCGATAATGAGCGCCGGCTGCGAGAAAGGCGGGCACCTTTCAGTGGAGGTGGCGGAGGCGGGCGCGCACTTTCTTCCGGCAGTCTCGAGACCTCGTGAAATTCGTGGGTCGGCACTCGGGCGTGGTTCGCAGTTCGCACTGGCAATTGAGGCTTCACGAGAGCCAGGCGGAGTTTAGCAGCGTTTACTCTCCCGAGAGAAAGACTCCCGGGAAAGCTTGAACGCGCGGTACAAATTGCGCCCGATTGTTCGCGCTCGGGAGAATTTGTCATCAGGTGCGCCCGGGAAAGGCGTGGTCCCCCTCCCAGTATCCTTGGCAGCCCCTTCGCACAGCGAGATCTTTTTCACTTTGCATACGATGAAAAATAGCGGACTCGACGACTTGCGATTCCGTGGGGACTCAGCAACAGGTAGCCCACTGTCGATGTTACTTGGCCCCGCGGCCCTCCGGTGATTTATGAATCAGAGCAATGCAAAATCAACCGCCCTCTCTTGGATCTCCTTTCCGGGAAACACGCCGTGTCCGACGGCCCACCCTGGATTCCTCTTGTACGATTTCCCCGCCGATTCTTCGGAGGAGCGAGGATGGAAATCCACCGGGGAGAACATCTCCTGGGAATCTCGCCAAATGCAGTTGGAAGAAGGATATAGTTGAATCAGGCTTGTTAGCGGATATTGGCATGCGAGCTTAAGGGCTCGTCCACCCTAAAGGGAAGGTCATTCTCGATGGAGGAAAGCGCGACGTACACGCGGTAGAATAAAGGTGAAAAAAGTAAGATACATGCGAGTAAAAACGCCGGACAATCGAGGGGTAAATTAATATTAAGATGAAATGGGGTGGCCGATTGCCAAGGGCATTTCCACATTGCTCATGTCGTGGCCTGAGCGGAGCCCCGAAGCGACGGATCAAGAATAAGGGCTCCCTCTTCTCTCGGACCCGGGACAGTAATTTATCATGCGTAGATAGGAATCTCCAGAGTCGCGTGGACCGAACGGGCAAAGTATCGTCGCTGGCCGATCGATCGGGATCGGGCCGACGTCCTCGATCGCCGCGATCTGGAGCAGAACTGTACGGAGTGGCGGGGGCGCGTCCTCTCTCGTGCGGGCAAAGTGCCGCAGCCCGGCAACATAGAGACGTGCGTGCTCTCGTCGTGTGGGCCAGCGCGTGTCCGACACGGAGCACGCACGGCCGGGACAACTGTTTCGCCGCGCGGTCCCCGGCCGGGGCCGTAGCCGACCGAAAATGCCAGACATACCAGCGGGCGCGCGCCCAGACGCCGCCGAGAAAAATAATGAGCGACGCCGGCGAAAAAAGGAACCACCACCTCTCCACCTCTCCTCCTCCTCTCTCTCTCTCTCTTGGCAGACGGGGTTGAAACTCAATGAGCGCGCGCCGCCCGGGGAACGCTAGGAAGCGTGGGACGACGTGACAGGATCGATGAGTAATACTCGATTTCATGCAATTCGTGGTAAGCGATTGCTGTGGTCTGAGTATAGCATGTGTAAGCGAGTGGCTAATGAAACGCGCGGGACAATTACATCCGAACGGCGCGTCCACTGCACTCGTCATTGTCACTGATTCCAAATGAACGCACGGTTAATCCAATGGATTTAGTCGAATGATTCAAGCACAACAGTTGAGAGGAAACCTGTCCCAAGGATGGAAATTAATATCACCGTTCTAATGACACCCAGATGCCTGCTCGCCCACGCAATCCGGCAGTAATAAATTTTTAAATCGTTAAACCAACAAATTACGGATGTCAACAGAAAGGAGGGAAGTTGGGGGGTGGGGGGTGGGGGATAGACGAGGACGGAGGTCCAAAATAAGTCTGAGCCCCGGCGTCGGTGGAAGCAGTCAGTTCGATCGTATAAATCTCGTGTATTCGGCGGCGTGGCGCGTCGTGACGGCTTCTAACGATATATTCTGATATAATTAAAACAATAAATAAGATGGCGTCCCACCGCGAGCGACGGGGGTCGAACTCTAGCGTTCGTCTCCGCGTCTCGCCACCGCAACCAGCTGTATTTCTCCCTACACATCCGTTCTCTCTTTCTCGCCCCCTCCCCCTCGCCCCGTCGCTTCGCGTGGGCCTCCTTTTATCGTTGGTGCTTTTCTGAAATTACTTTTCCCTCTCGCGCACTCCTACCGCGGGACCACCGCCCCCTCGATACCACCAGGCCGATATGTCCACGTCGCCGTGGCCGATTCCAGGGAAAAAAGGACCTCGACTTTCCGGATTCGATTAGCTTCACGAGTTGGCGAACACCTGAGCGTAATCGCGTGTTATGGATTCCGAGGGATTGATTTGCGAAGCGACCGATAGGCTCGGACCGGTGGAAATCGAATTGGATACGGGCGACTCGGTCCTTCGTTCGCTTTCCTCAGGATTTACGGGTCGGGGCGAGGAGCCTCGCTCCAGAGCGGAGGAGTTCGCGAGTGAGAGGAAGCGTGACCGAGGGCGTGGTGGAACTTAATTGCTGGTTAAACGGGAGTCCTCTCCGCCTACTAAAGTATAACCCATCATAATCCTCGAGGGCTTCCTCGCTCTCGACCCATTGCCCCACGAGGGCATTATAGTTGCGGAGGCTGGCCTCCCGGCGACGGCCAGGATCGCCACTGGTAAATTACACGTTTGTTTTAAGGCTGACCCACGGCCTGCGCCCGCGCGCCCCCTCACCCTCCTCATTCACCGTATACACTTGCCGGGAGTTCCCTCCGAGGATCCCGCAATAATGATTCTGCCGGGAAGCGTGAAGCAGCCGTAACATTCTTCTTCCATCCCTGACTCTGATTCTTTTCGGCGGAATCTCGACAGGACTCGATTGAAAAAGAGATCTGTTAACTCACCGTGTGTACTCTATAACACGGCAGCTTCCAACGAGCCAGCATCCGCATCCCACTTTGCGAACGGGAGTACAACCTCCTTCGAATTCGCCTCGGAGCTCATTAATCATCTCGCGAATTGCCGCAAGAAGTCCGACGTGAAATCGTCGGCTAATCCCATTCCGGGAAAGTCTCGAGTTCGACGGGGAATTATCAGAGCCAGCTGCGCTTCTGATCGCCAGGGCTATTGGAGGCCTCAATTTGTGAGGAGGTGGTGCAAGAAGAGGCATGAACGGGCGAGCGAGCGAGCGAGCGCGAGGGCCCGTTCTCTCGCCACCGATTTCTTCGCCGGAGAACAGCGGGAGCGTAACGAGGCCGCAAGGTTGTTAGCGGGCTATATTTCTCGGGCTAGTTAAGGAGTCCTCCTCTGCCATGCCGTGCCGTTTCCACCGTGACATTATCATATTTTCCTTGGCAGAGGTAATTTTCTGCCGCTGAGCAACATTTTGCCTGGTCAGTCGGAGTGCGAGCGCGCCCCGGCGGAGACCTCGTTTCGCCTCGTTTGCGACTATTGTTTTTCCCTGACTCACCGCTCGCCGCTCTCGGGCCCGAGCTTTTCGTAGGAATCAGCAAACGAGCCAACTTACACAAACCCACAAATGACCAACTGATTCGTTCTGCAGTTTTAACGATCCTTATCCCCACCTTTCCCTCGGACTCGCTGCTTTCCAGCCTTTTTTCCCACTTGCGGACTCGACACGTTGAAGGGTGAACGGCGCTGGCCCCGAGCACTTTTCAAATACAAAACACATTAAAACACTGCATAATTCATCACCAGCAGATCCATCCAGTGAACGAAAGTGGCAGATCGGATAATTCTGTTTCCAAAACAGGCTTTCCTCGGCCGCGACGTCCTTCCATCTGGGGATGCGGGCGTCGCGCGCGCGCGCGTCCCTCCATCCCCCTTGTGCGCGTCTCGAATCACCCCTGCATGCGATGATGTCTGGTGATGAGTAGATACAGGGCCGAATAGAGTGATCGCGCCAATTGAGTGGTAATCGAGTATGCCCCGGGCAAACTTGATCAGCCAGGATAACCGTCTTATCTAGATGTCCGGAATTAGCTGTATTGTGTGGATCTCGTTAGCTCGGCCATTAAGATCGAGACAATTAGTGATGGCCTTTTCACGAAGAAGCGCCCTGCGTCAAGTAAAACACAATAATGGTCCCCAATTGAAGTGTCACTGTGCCACTTTCGTCACCAACACAACTCGATCAGCAGATCGATTGATAAAAGAACTAATGTAGACAAAAATTCATTGGAGCAATTCTTGCCTAAGTGAAACCCTTGAATTGCCACTGATCGGACACGCGAAGATAATTAAGTCCAACAACCTTCCAATCTACTCTATCTCTCGTTCTTCCATTTTCCATTTCCATTACGCTCTTCTACAGTGAACTGGTAATCAGCGGTCCATAAATCAATGCCCTGTGTTTTACGCGGGCTTACAAGTACAGCAATCAATGACTCCGTCCAATGAGTATCGATCACAACCACCTGACTCTCCTCTTTGAAACTCCCGTTTGCTCGTCCTCGTGAAAAGATGGGCCGAGAAGAGATCGGCGGAGGATGCTGCACGTGGATGCGGCCAAGTGCACGGATGCCCTTGGAGTTTAATCCGGATTAGACGGATGACGCAGCGGGTGCCTAAACGTCGATAGTATCGCGGGAGCGTTCTTAGCCCCGGTAGCATCGCTCCCATGATATCTGGATCGCATTCTCGGCCCATTAGCCCCTATAAATATATTCTAATTCGGCGGGGGTGATCCGAGCGGCTTAGGTGTCACTCCGCGAGCGAGCCGAGGCTCAACCTATTGTGCATGTCACACCCATCGCTTGCGATTCTTCCAATGATTAAGACATCCTTCGCTCATCATTAATAACACCAGCTTAAAGCTTCGAGTGCAAGGAACTGATGGTCGCGCGGTAAACATGGCAAGGAAATTGTGAAATGAGTGAGTCATGTTACACTTACGAGTCTGGTTTGCTCTTGCTCGCGTCAAGTTTCCTCGAGTAAGTGGTGCTTTTGAGAATATTGCACTGATAAGAAAGCGAAGCGATGGTAACAGGCAGCCACTGCGGCGCAAATCGGCAATTAGTGAGAGTCGGCGATTTTTTGGATATTTCTCTGTGAAATGACGATGCTGTCATCGGGGGTCGTTAGTGCGGGGAGAAAATGAAGGCCGGTCTGCCGCAAGTTGGTTAGCAGGGGGTGGGCCGAGCCGCGAGACGTATACCAGGGGCGCGATTATAAATTCAAGTTGAAACTTATAATCGTGTTTGTTTTAATTAGAACCGCAGCGTGCGCCTGGCCTCATTTAAGGAGAGCTTCGAGCTCTCGGTCCCCGGCCGCTCTCTTTTCCACCTCTTGGTTTACTCGCCGCCCCGTGGGACGTCTACAAGCGCGCGCGACTCCTGTTAATTTCACTTGAGGCATTAGTGCGTTAATAAACCGTTATTTATTGGCACGCCCCCTTAAGAACCTTTATTTCCGCGCTCACCACTAGCCCGCCGCCTTTCGAGACTTTTCCGCCCGGCGGGACTTTCTAATTAACGCGCAACTATGGTAATCTACGTTCTCCCGGGGAAAGAAACTTCGTCCGACTTGTCGTAACTTCCCTCGAGTAGAGTTTCCCTGTCGAGCGCGCTCAGTTTCCTTCCAACTTTACGAGTTTGTTGCCGATCTACTCGCCGCAGTCTTGCCGAGGCACATTTTTCAAGTACACGTCAACGTGCCTCGGACGAATTTCCGTAATCGTGCGGGTCGATGCTTTGTAGGAGGATGAGCCTCGAATGCGCTCGCTGCAAATCCGATCTCGCTCGCTCCGTGCACTCGTGCTATTATTCCGACTCACCGTGGAACAGGCGACTGACCCCTCTCAATGGAACCCCTTCGCATTCGGGAGCTCCGGATACACCCTGCTTCACGACAAACCAGCCGCCAAGATGAATTTCGTGGATAATCGGTTGAGGGTTATACTGATACTGTTTTGCGCGGCTAACATTTGCCCCTTGTCGAGGATGAGTCGAGGTAGGTTCTCTATCGTTGATGTTCTTTATAAAAATAAACTTCACAAGAGAAATACTGAGATTACTCGAATTGTATTTTGGAAAATCCTTTTTTTCGAGAGCAAATATTACAAACAATCCCCGACAAGTGATAGGATAAATCAAGTTTGGAGGTTGCGGTGGATTGTGACTGGATTGTGTCCGTATTGGACTAGACAGGACATCTAGTTCGTCCAAGAAGAGTTAAAGTTAGACTTACCCGCTGAGATGGCGTCAGAAGATGTCGGTACAGAAGGATAATCGCTAAATCGCAAAGCGCTGGATGTTTAGAAAACTTGTGTAATATTCCAACAGTTTCCAAGTATCAACAGAAAGGACAATCAATAAAATCTGCAGTCGATAAGTAACCAGAAACGGGAAGCTCCGTCGTTATAACAGGAAACTCCAGGATCTCCAGCAACTGAGCTCCTGCTCAATCCAAACTTGCGCACCTGCTGACGAAACTTGCGGCAGCTGTGCCAGGCATGCCAATGCAAACTACTGAAAACTCTCGGACACTTGCATTAGAAATACGAAGGTGGAACTGTGGAGAAAGTAATGATGCTTCTGAATGTGCGAGGCGCGCACACTCGGGCAGCGAGTGAAAATGCCAAAAGTCATCGTCGAAGCTTCAGATTCACGTAGCTTTATTTTGTTAAAAATATTATACTGACATGACAGTAACAGCGAAATCATGAGTAATCGGAGAAACGGTGAGATACTTTCTTTCCTTTTACACATAATGATCGGTGGCTTTTCGGCGGCTTCGTCAGACGGTTTACAAAAAAAAGGTTTGTCCGCATTAAAATATAGAGGTGTGTCCGTGTCAGTGTGCGGTGCGTGTAGGTGTCTGTGTGTGGACGTGTGTGTCTCTCTGTGTGTCCAATTGTGGGTGCACGCGAATTTATATATATATATATATATGTATATATATATATTTTTTCTTATATACACAATAACTTGAGCGACATACTGCCGTGTCTCTGCTTGTATATGCGTGTGTGTTTGCATTATGTCGTGAGAGGTGGCTGCGATTGAAATGCGACGAGATCATTGAATCACTTTATTGTCACACGCCACTTGCTGGCATCGGGGGTATCTTTTATCAGATATATTATACTGGATACAGTCACTAAACGCTTTTATATTAATCGTTCCAACCCACTCCCACCGCGAACTCCTCGAGTACACAACTTCGCTTGTACCCTCGATACTTTCTCACCGCGTTCGCCGAACCGCACGCGCGCCCTACCGCCGTGTGTGTACGTATGTATATATACAGAGCAATATATCCTTAATTAAAAACCTAGCGATTCTACGCCGAGGACCTGCCCCCGAGCGTCGCGGCCGCCCCCCCCCCCTCCCCCTTTCCCCCCCTCAAGCAACATTAAACTCTACGGAACCCCGAGACGAGAGAGCTCGACGGAGTTCTCGGCAGGACTTCTCGCGGAACGTCATCTAATCGTATCGGTAAGTTCTTCCTGACTTCGTGCTCCGTGTCTTGTCTTGGCTGGTCGCCGTTCCACCTTCCGCCTCTTCCCCTCCGCTCTCCGGAAGCGCTCTTGCCCCAAGCTTCCCTTCCAACACAGGACACACACTTCTATCGGCCTGGCAGCCGCGCGCAACCCGACACCCGGACACCTCCGATAAGTGCGGACAGAGCCTCTCTCGGGCCCTCGAAGCCGGGCAAGTAGTGGGCCGCGGCAGCTTCCCTAACATTAGAGTCGTCGAAATCGGCAGGGGATGAACATCGGGAGGCTCGCGCGGCACTACTTCCCCCTCGACGGCCCTGCGATCGCACGGCAGTCCCTGCTGCGTCCGCGCCGCGATCTCCTTTAGATTACTTGGACCATTAGAGCTCGATGAATGTGGATGGCGAAGTGCTGTTAGAATAGCTTCGCCCTCCGATGAGGGCGAGATAGGAGTGGAGCGCGCGGAGTCGGGCGCAGAGCAGCGAGGACACTTGCCATTTGCGAGACACCTATCATTGATAAGCATTGGGAAGGTGGTCTCGATTGGGCTGAGCCCACGGCATCAACCGCCACGATCGATCGCCCCTCGCGGCCGACGCCACGCGCTCTCTTCCACGCAGCCGTAAACCTAAATTGGCTCTAAACTTGACAAAAGTGGTACCCCGTGGCTCTCAGGCTTTCTGTCGTCCGTGCAGAATTCGTTATCTCGATTATCCTCGAATCACCTCTCTCCATTCGATTCTCTCCTTTCGCCGTCGTTGTCGTAATCGTCGCTACAGTGTCGCTCGCTGATACACCCCCCTACCCCCCCAGGTTTTGTTCTCTTGCCATTTGTTCTTGGCTAGCCGACTGGAGTAATGAGTTGTTGCTCTTCCTCGAGTCTTCCTACCTCGACCTGTGCCCTCTCTTCGACATCACTTCGGTTTTAAGTTAATTATTTAAGTATATAGGTACAAAGTCGGATATTAATTTGTTTCCTTTCGTAGTTCTTTAATACTATGTATACGTGATTCACGATGCGTGTTCGATCCTAAGATTGAGCATGCCTATGTACAAATGGGCATGGCAAGAGTGAAAATCAACGTGCGTACCCTTCAATCCCTTCGCACTCTTCCTCGCCACTGATCGAGAATGACACTTATACGCTTGATGACTCGACTCCACAAATCAACTCTCAAAACCCTGTCCCGGTTTATCAATTCAATTATTCTCTCCTTAACAACTTTCCCATTTGCTAGCTCACATCAATTATCCTCCAATTTTCGACCAGGGCCCCAGAAGGCATCCGGAAGGATCGAGAGACTGCGGCGGCGAAGAAAATGAGGGCGGAGAAACTTAGGTAGTGGGCATCGCGTTGAAAAGTATATTAACAATCCGAACCCCTTGATTAAAGCAATGTATCCCGTCTCTGTACACTCCTCTCCCCATAGAACCAGCGTCCTGCTCCGATCTCGTATCGTGATTAACGCCAGGAATTTTGGAAAATCATCAGCGGTGCTCGAGAAAAAGTCAATCGCGGACGACACCCGCCGGGGAGAGCGGTCTGCGCTCCCCGCCGGATGACCGGCGCCGCGCTCGATGATTTATATTAGAGGTACACGTAGGTACGTAAAAAAGCAAACCCGTATTTTCGTTCGCTGGGAACGCGTGACACTGAATCCTCCTTAAGTCGGGCTACCAGCTTTAGTTTACGAAAGTCCTACGGCTGTATAGGATATGCAGTATTTTACGTCGTAAGCGTTAATGGTAGTCCGCAACGATAGGACCCTCGCGAAATCTTCACCCGCGAGACAGTCGTCTTCTCTGCTAGATAGTTGTGTGTACATGTGTCGATGTGTGAGTGTTTGTGCCTCCTAGTCCGTATACCTGCCAATGCATTGTGTATATCCGTGTGTCTTTTTAACACGCGCGCCTCTCTTACACGAGGAAAGGAAGGATCGTAAAAAGAGTGTGGGTGCGCACGATAGACGCTTTCGATCTTGGCCTCGAAACCGAAGGGAAAAACTCACTGCACACCGTGAGACCGCGCGTACCTTGGCGAATTATAAACTTGCTCTGTTACAATCGTAGTCTCGTATATTTTATCAACGTAGTTATTCCACTATTACAGAGTTCCATAGTCTCCCGTGTACCCCGTATCCGAGTTCGCCTGTCTCCCACTGTGTACCCCTGTGTCTGTGTACATATGCTTCTGCGACTGTCACTGTGTTCTCCTCACTCTCCCAAGAGCCTAGCAGTGGTAAGTGATGCACTTGCAGAATGTGGTTTTCACCTGGCTTTACTTAGAAATCACCTTACAGCAGTAATTCGTCGCATTTACGTGTCGGAGTCGATCGCTACGATCAGTTGCCCAGTGATCGCCACCACCATCGCCATCAGTACGTCCTCCTGCCTCGGAAGAGCTCTACGTTTTGGGTTTGGTTCACGAGGTAAAAAAGCTTCCTCCTCCACGTCGCTGCACTTTGTCGGCATCGTCTTCTAATTTTTAAGCGCGCTATAGATATGATAATAGACCACCCTCTTCGCGCGGCAGTCCCTCGGGAGTATGCAAAGGTCGATCGATTCATCGATTGACGGTTCAACCCCCGGGGGTGACCGGTCCATCTAGAATTCGACGCGAGTGTAATCAAGTCACGCTATCTGCCTGCCTTACTAATCGAAGATTCTCTCGGCGTATACTGATCTCTCACCCTACATTTCGGTGCCCGCGGTCGAGCTCGATGTTTACGTGTGCCTATGTCCGAGTCCGTGTGTCTTTGTTTCTGTTCGTCTTTTCTGTCCTTGAAATCATCGGCGTCCTACGAATATCATCCCTGCACTATATCCTTTCTTGTAACCAATGTTTCACCCGAAAGACGGTCTACGTTGCTGCCAGCGGCACGAGAAACGTACAATAGCAATCGAAATCCGATGGGACAGCGCGAGCGAAGGGAGTGGGGTGGCAAGCGGAAACCTTTCCCGAAAGAATACAATGATTAGCACATCTCAATCAGCGTGCATCGACATGTCAAGCGAGCCGAGCACCGGGCAAGGAAGCAATGCACTCGCAAGTTCGTTGAAGGCTAGAATTCGGAGCTCTGCGCCGAGCATTTCGGGATGGTCGTCCGAAGAGTTAGCGAAGCATCAAAAGCGACGAGGTAAATGAAAGTCGGACATATATCACCTCAGGCAATATCGCGCGCTATCGTTAATGCAGTCGAGAAGCAGAGCGTGTTTGTACTGATTTCGTTACTCGTTGATTTGCAAGCTGCGCCTCACTTGCGCGAGAGACAGAGGGGGGCAGGAGAGAGCAAAGCTCATACAAGTGTCCGCATGTTCGATGTGTACAGCCATTAAGCTCGAAGACCACTCGCGTGACGCGGAACAGACATGCTGCAAGCACAATTGGCATAGAAACGATGCCCGAGAGAGTAAAGTGTGTGTGAGTGTGTGTGTCTGTGTGTTTGTTAAACGCTAGAGACCTGTCGCGTTCACCAGGTGCATGCTCGTCGAAAGTGCCCTCAAGTGACTGACCGGCCTGTGTGTGTGTGCACGACGATAGAAAGATCGAGAGAAAGATCGTGAGACAGAGAGAGAGAGAGAGAGAGAGAGAGAGAGGGGGTGGGAGAGAGAAGGAAGAGCTAGTAAGAGAACGAGAAATAGATAGTAAGAGAAATAGATAGAGTGAGCGAAAGAGAGATCGAACACATAAGAAGACGAGAATGAAGAGATATAAAATCGGCTGTGTGTGAAATAGAAACGGCGCCGGCGCCTCGACCTCGGAAGCAAGCGAATCCCCCTGCGTCTAAAGGATCACTCTGGAACCTTCGGGTATCCGTATAAAACAGAAGTTTCCGTGCTGTGGAGCTTGTGTTACCTATAATGCGAGAGATAGAGACAGAGATAGAGATAGGGATAGATAGAGAGAGAGAGAGAGAGAGAGAGAGAGAGAGAGTACGTGTATGTGTGTGGGCGGTTCCTTCGATAAGTAGTCCTTTAAAAAACATGAGCCCTATACATTAGACGAGTGCGAATAAACCCCTAGAACAGATAGCTGTTACCCCCCGTCGGTACCTGTGTGTCTGTCCGTTCTCCCCATGTGTGTCCCTTTGTATATGCGACGCGCGCCACCCGGCTTCGAAGAGTAAACGCTAACCGAATAGAAATAACAAAACATCACATTGCGTGACAGTAGACAGTATGCAGTATCCTCGCGTAGACGTCTCCCCGCGAATCGCGGCACGCGGAGTACTGGAAACACGTTATAACGCACAACAACGACTTCTCTCTTGCTCGCTACGTCGCACGTCACTCGCGAAAGCGGTGCCTCCGGGCGAGCAAGGCCCGTCGGTCCAGGACGTCCCGGATGGTGCGTGGCGCGACTTTACAATGTGCACGGGGCTCGGCCAGCCGCCTCATCCGGTCGTCGCAACCGCCGCGCTTCAAGGCTCCCCGTTCGCTCCCTCCCGCTCGGGCCCGAGCCGGGAGATGAGCGGGTGAGGAGCGACGACGCTCCGGACCTGTGCAAAACTAAATGTCAAACGTAGTAAAAACTAGGAGGATCTGGGCTGCGGCGACGGCGGCTGCTGCAGCGAGGACTCGCGGACCGAGGGGACGCGCCGTGCGCTCCGGAGCCGCGACGCGCTCTCAAGGCAACGATTGTTCATTCAGACACCAGTGCGCATGCATATCCCGCCAACTCGTATAATTGTTATAGTTATGTACAATAAGTAGTATTATGCGCTCCGACGGTGATAATCCTCGACGAGAAAGCCGACAACGGTCTTCGGCGTCGCGCGCTTGGTGCGCGCACGTCGGAATATCGCCGCCCGGGCCACGCTAGTAGTTCAAAGTGTCCCTAGAATTTTCTTCCTCGATCTCTTCTCCTTTCTTCCTCTATGTACAAATATTCCCCCCGCGAGCACGCCGCGCGTGGACGTGCAGGGGTGTGGTATACTTTGCAGCGTTAGTTTGGTTCGTGAGGATTCGCGAATTCTCTCACAAGTCGATCTCGAACGATATCCCTCCTCGTCCTTTTCCCCAGGCTCCTCCTGCTAGCTTGCTGTCCTTTGGTTAATTCGTTGGGCGACTACTCTTCTCTCGCTCGCTGCACCACTGCACACTGCTCTCGTGAGATAGGAGCGCCGTGCTCGTACATCACCCCCGAGAGAACTTGGAACCTCTTACTTTTTAGGGCTCCTGGCTGGTATCCGTGACCGCGCGTCACACACCACTGGCGACGGACTCGGTACTTCATAGTGACCTCGTGATCGGCACGCGATATTGATTTCACTGTAAAAGAAATCATGGTATCGATTAGTGATCGAGATCCCACCGGGGTCGTGGACGAACGTTTCGTAGGAAGTGTGTTAAACGACAGGGAAGATAAACATTAGGCAGTAATTACGACCATACACCGTGCAGAGTGTTATCTATACTTGGAACTGGAGATCAAAGTGATCGGAACGAGCTGCTCGACGAGCACCAATTGCACCGATCACGGATATGGTCGTCGGAAGAACAAGTAGTTGCAAACCGAAAAGCACATCCAAAAGTGTATGCACGAACAGACGATAGTGTGTAGAGGAGATACATCTGCTTAGAAATCGAGTGTCTGTGGAGAATAGTTCGAACTCGGTGCACTTACCTTCCTGCGCGCTCGCGACATTCTAAATTCAGTGAGAAAGTAATAAGACTCGGCTCCAATGAAGCTCATACCATCTTTAAACGAGCGAGCGGAGGAATAGGAAATTGTGCGTAACTTTAAGAGTGTATCGTGATAGTAAAGCAATGCCAGACAAAGAAAGTGTAGCAAAAACAAGAGGAGACCAATAACAATATCGCAAGAAATTCCCACGTATTAAAACCAAGACACATCGATCTAACTGCGACAGACAAACTCGAGGAAAGGCGAAAGTCACGGCGACGAAGTTCCGATTTCGCTGGATCCGAAGCGTCGTGTCTTCTCGGTAGAATAATAAGAAAATAAAGAAGTTAGCCAGAAGGAAATATATCGTTACTTCGTGGCCGATCAAAGAGGACGTCACTCCACCAAACACAGAAGTATAAGGAGAAAGCAAAAGTAGAGAAAGTCGAAAGGCAGTCACGGAAAGAATGTACAATCACAAGTCGAGAGAGTATCTCGCGCGAGAAGGACGAGAGCACAGGCGACATGATAATATGCCGTAAAGGTCCAACATAGCTACGAAAAATGCCTTGGAATCTGAGTGCGCACCTACAACTATCTGGCGCTCCGGGTACGCAGGCTGCTCTAGGTCTTCGTACCTAGTCTAGAAAGAGACACCACAGTGTCTCGCTTGACACGGCGTGCATGATGTATGTGATGTGCTCTACTGCTCTTTCTAGGAACAGTCAAGTCCAAAGCACTAATGTCCATCTAATGTGTTCACTGCCTCGTGTGCGATACTCGTCAGACTTACTGTGTCGGAATCAAAAGGTACTGGACGCGCTACAACTCATCCTAAACGAGACTTCACTTTGCACATTATTTACATCAACTGAAATCGGAGCTTACGACGGTTCGCGGGCAACGTCGCTCCCCATCAGCCACTTACTAATCACTTAACGTTCACTTAATGGTACCGTCCGAACTCCAAGCGAATTGCAAGTGTTGATACAAGGGACACGAGAGGGGGCGTGAACTGGACCAATCAGTTCTTCTTGGCTAGGTCTTTGTGGGTTGCAAAGTGAAGGATGTACTGCTTAGTCCGCCAGTGTCAGAAGTGCACGAGTGCCTCTCAAATATTAAGGAATTCTAGGGAGATGGCAGAAGACCGTCGGGATAAAGCTAACGAGGGGGGCGCACTGACCAGGGACGTGTTGCCAAACAGCTTGTACCACCCCATCTTAGTCTTCACGAGATCCAGCTCGTCCAATACAATCTGTGCAATGCCCATGAACCCTTTTCGACCTCCCAGCCGGCCGTAATCGCTCCACACCGTTACCTGAAATCGTGCAAACAATTAAAACTCCCTCCAATCTCCACTTGGCCACTTGACTTAGCTCTTATCTCCGAGTTACGTCGATGAGTAAGTGGAACGCACCTGCAGTATACAGCCCCGATTGGTATCCCTATAAGGCAACTTTAAGACCTGCTTATAGGACGGCTCCAGCGTCGCCCTCGCCGGCGTCGTTTTCGCTTTGGCGATGCATTTTTTACCGCTGACGAGGTAAACCTTCACGTAAGAAGCTGAAACAAGTTTTCGTCGATCGGGTCGATCAGTGCCGCGTCGTCGAGATGCTTTAAGCTCGAGCGAAGGAGCTCCACTCATTTATAGTCCCTCGCACAAAGGCAAACTACCCTTCCACTCCTTCGCTCTCCGCCTCTGTTTCTCTACCTGTTTGAACTATTACGCGCTCCAACAATAATACGAAAAAATAAATAAATAAATATACAAACGTACACAGACGCGCAGAGAGCGAGCGAGAGGGAGAGAGATACATCGCATCGCCGGGTTGCTTTGGAGGGAGGAAAACTCGAGTGGGGAAATTCGGCGATGCGATGGCACTCGAAACTCGATATAGTGGGCCGAGTGGCTAGAGGACGACGCGCGGATAGTAGGTGGTGCAACGAACCTGGTGGTGCTTTGTTCTCCTCGTTCTTCAGGTCTTTGGCACGTATTACCTCGATTTCGAGAAAGCCGTCCTTCCTGATGAGCGAGAGCTCGATCAGGCCGAGACAAGCGGCGCCCAGTGCCTGTCTGCCGACTATCTGACCGGGCCCCAGGTCTTTGATGAAGTTTCTCAGCGGCCCGGTTTCACTCGCCATTCGCAGACTCGGAGACCAACTGCGGTACCCAAAAGAACTGACTTAGTGCTCGGCCGAACGGAACGGCCCATTCTCACGGAAGAGAAACCAAGGAGAATCATTGAAAGAGAGGAGCAGAACTTTGGGAGTTGAGTAAATCATATGACTTGACCGGTACTCACGAACATAGGATTTCTGACTTAGCACACTACGTTTCTCGGAGTAATTTCTGGGGAATTTTCATTAATTTTCTTTTTCGGTCGCTTTAATCAAACGGTCCAACGGAGTAAAATAATCAGACACAGTCTTTTTGGGTAGGCACATAATCCATTGGCGGGGAAAGTGAGACGGAAGAGTTAGAGTGGGGCTGATAAAGAAAACGGAGAGAAGTTTCATTTCGCACGAGCGAGAGACGATACTCGCAAGCCTTCGACGAAAGTTGAGAAAGAGAGAACACACCTCATTCAAGTCGAGAACAAGAAGGACTCACCGAAAGTGTAGTGTCAGTGTAATGAGTAAATATATGCATATAAGTAGAATGTACAGAGATATTTATAGATTAAGGTACAAACACCCCAGGCAATTTACAGCATGCATTTTCATCTACGTCCTACTAAGCCCCTCGATGAAAGATCAATGATAATCAATTAATCATATTTCTCCAAATTGGAATCCTCGTCGCTCCTATCTCCCGTCTTTTACTGATTATCGTTGATCTATGCAAGCTTATCTTGCCAACTACATGCAGCAGCAATGGGAGTATCAATGACTTACACGATACTTTACCTTCAAACAAGTGCAATAGATCTTTGCGTTACAACAGAAGGGTCAAACATCCTGGAAGAGTCTTAAGATTACGAGGCATCTGTCGAAGTAAACTAAATAGTACCACTAATTATACTAATTATTATAAGACACGTAAGACAGTGAGGATCTGAAAGTACCACCACCGCTCACTTTCAACACGTATAGTTTCACTCGATAGGTCGTGATCAGCAGGAAAATCAGTAGGAAAATGACTCTAGCTTCGAGTCAGTTGGTCGAGCCGGTGACGCTTGCACTTTGCTCGGAGTCTCCTGGAAGGGACATAGTTGGTCGACTGGACGTGCATGCCAAAGGTATACACCTATCTATTCTACGAGATAATATACACACATCGGACAACGTGAGAAATATTTAGGAAAAGTCGGTCAGTAGGTAAGAATGTCTATATAAACAGAGCTGGTAGTTATACAGAATGACACGTGAACAAGATAGAAAATATTCCTGGAAGCCGCATTCCCGGGGCGAGTTTTGGCGAATTACCGTGTGTCCTTCGTCCTCTCGTCACCGGGACATGAGAAGAACTGGATCATCGACTGGTAGCAGTGCTAATAGTGGCACGCCAAGACTGAATTTGCACAAAAGTACACGCACGCACGCTGGCGAGTGTAAATTGGTATGTGCATGGGTGCCTCGAAGTATAGGTGGCGCACGGTCATTTGCCAGAGCCAAGCAGTAAGCCAAGACGATGGTGATAACACTGACAACCTATGACTTTACACTCACACCAACACTTAGACTTCAAGATCAAACGGAGAATGCAAATATACTCGGAGAGAAAGATGAAACACTTAGGCGAATCACTTTCAATGTGCACTGCGGCTCTACCTCCACATCTTCTGCTCAAGACTCTCTCGTCAGTCCCTGCCCCCGTGCAACTAAGACGGGAAGGTAGAGCATCGTGAAACACAGCGAAAAGCACAAAGAGTTACGGCTCAATACAAACAAGTTTGCTTAAGTTTACCAGAGGAAGAAGAAGAAGGACAGGGAAGAAAATCGACTCAACAGAAAAGACCCCTCGCCGTCCGGGGGAAATCATAGACAATACAAACGACACGATAGAGACACGTTGCACACATTTACGACCCCTTATGCACAGTCACAGTTATGGGCCACTGGCAGAAAGAGTGGAAGCGCCCAGAAACCAGCAGGGTTCGCCTGTCTCCCTACGGCTGAATCCACGATCCGCATGTAGGCAACTTCCGATTTCAGTGCCATTCCTGAGAGAAACGGTCTTACTCTGTATTTCTCTGATACGCGTGTCTGATTGCGTGGGACCAGGAAGTACCCTCCTGATTACAGGATTAACAAACAGAGAGAAAGAGAGAGCGAGCGAGAGAGCGAGAGTGGGGAATATAGCGAGAAGGGATGACTTGAAGGCACACCGGTTCGAGAGGTAGCGAAACTAAAGGTATTTGAAAAAATAGAAAGAGAGAGAGAGAGAGAGAGAGAGAGAGAAGAGAGAGAGAGAGACAGATTTAGAACAACGAAGGTATCTGAAGGCCACTATTTACGATCTTCCGTCGGAACTAGAGATCGAGTTGAGGCTTCCGGCTGTGTCGCTGGCCGCCGAGCCCGCCGATTTGCTGGAGTCAAAGAGCTGATAGGTCGGCATGATCTCCTCCGATCGGTGTATGCTGCACGGCGTGCTGTTGCGCTTTCGGCTCGAAATGCCGAGGCCGCGCGGCTCCGGAAGCAAGCTGCCGCCGACGATACTTCCGCCGATACCGCACTCTGCGTTGTAAACCAAACAAGAAAGAGCCGCTCAACCATCATCGTTCTCTCTAGTCGGAGTTTTATTAGAGGCGCGAGAGCGCGGGCACAAGTCGCGCCTCGTCCTGTCCTGTCTCCTCCTCCTCCCTGCGGCGGCCGTCCAGCGCCCTCTCATTCTACTTCGGCCGGAGCTCTCGGTCCCTCACGACCCACTGACCCACCTGTTAAGGTCACGCTAATCCTTCTCTCCCCCCGATCACACCCACTTTTTTCTCCTCTCTTCCTTCAACCCCCCACCCCCCCCCCCCCAACCACCCCCCCAAGGCTTTCGGCGAGAAAGACCCGCCGAAATCCGCCCAACTCTCGGCTCGGCACCGCGGAGCTTCGCACTCTACACGCTCTACAAGAGTGTACACGTAAGTAACACGACTTTGGAGACATCAAGTCCGTGATCACAGTGACGGAGTGTGTGTTTCCGACTAGCATAACTGTGGAGAATATCGATATGTATATATATACATATATATATACATATGTATTTATATATATATATGACTAGGCTGTAAGCACATGTGACCCACATGAATGGGAAGACAGAGTGTGATGGGGTGAGGGGCTGGCTACGGGTACACGGAAAGTGAGGGTTGATAACAGAGTTCACTGCTGCTAACGAGTGAAACGACCTGAAAGAAGAAGGTGACATTGATGGGAGTCATTAGATCAGTGGGAGTCGTAGTCTGAATGGCTAGGGAACCTTGTACAAGGAACGATTGTACGTCAGTCGACTGCACCTGCTGCTGAAAGCGCGCGCAAGGCTCGATCGCCGTCGAATCATTATTACGTCATTAAGGATATATCCCCGCTCGGGGATGTTATGCTCGGCACGGCTACTGAGTAGAGTCCATCATGGCTACATTGCATAACGTCTAAGGATGTCTAGGCGCAATCGTAATGTGTATGTAGAGCTCAGTCAGCCGCAATTATAAGTATCCAATCATTATGTACAGCTAGACTAAAGCAAACTGTCTGATATATGCATCTTGGACGGGGGGTCTTAGGTACCATTGGCCGCCGGGCAGGATTGCACGCTGCACCGGCCGATCAAAGTACGTAAGACTTGGTCCGCAAGCAAGGTAATACATGTCTCCGTATGGCACATTCAACGAGCTCGTAATGTAGCGTATGGTTGTCATGAGCGAGAGAAAGAGCGAGATAGAGATAGAGAGAGAGAGAGAGAGAGAGAGAGAGAAAGAGAGAGAGATAGAACGTTCAAATATAGAAATACATGTGTGTGAATGCGTACAAATGTACGAACACTGCGCCACGCTCGGTTACACCAAGGAAACAGAAAAGACCGTAGCGAGTATAGCGCACTCTGCCCACATCCCACCCCAAAGCACGTATCAACAGCGGCTCTCTAAAAGAGACTGACAAGAAAACTGAAGGACTCCAGAACAGAACGGAAACCAGAAACGAGAACAGTAATAATGTATTCAAGTGCGGCCAACTTACCTACCGTGGAGAGGTGGGTGGCCCAGGAGCGGAGTGGCGACTCTCTCTCTCTCTCTCGCTCTCCGGCCATCCCCGCCCCGAGGTGCACCCACAAGTTGGCCACGCGAGGGAGTATCGCTAATTCGAAAAAGCCGTACAAGAACAAACAAACATGACGTGACGTGACTGCAGCGTCGATCCGCGCGACGGCGATGCTACTCTAAAGTCACGAAGAGAGCATGGTACCCGGCATGAGCAACGGAACACGAAATACTTGTGCAGCTAAGGCACGAGGTTCCCGAGCCCCCGCTAACTCTAGGAAGCGGCGAGCGCTTTTACGCAGTGGGCGGGTGGGCTGCTCGGAAAGCTCGCGCAAACGTTCATCTAGGAGATACTGATCGATATGCTACGTAGAAACTGCTTCTACGATCTCGTTCAGCAAGGGCCACCAACCCGAGCGAGTGGCCTCGTGATTACCTTGATTACCGTCTATCACGAAACACCCTTCTGCCCCCCTCGTCACTCTCTCCGAGGCTCGAATCAAGGATGCGCACTGGAATCGCCCTGCCGATCGGGCAGCATCTCTTTCGACACGAGATAATCACGAGGACCCCTCGGGCAACTACCCTTGTAAAGTGTGGCCTCTAGAGAATAGTTGTGCTGTGTGAGTTTTCTGTGATTGCTGTTTCATGACTGTCGCGCCGAAGGTGTCAGCCAGGCCCACTGTGGCTGCCTAGCCCGTCGGCTCCGGCTTCTCTATGTACTCTCTGCAGATGTACTCACATTTCGTCGAAGGCTCGAGTCAGCTAGAAAAAGAGCCCCGTCAACGCCAGGCCCTCGAGGGATCTGTATGAATCAGTACACAAAACTTCCCTACGGCCTCCTAAGCGCTCAAGGGACGGGAGACGCGCGGCGCGGCCGGGCGTGTCTCGATCGAACTTGTATCAATCATCGAACGCGAGCTCGAGATCCAACTGAGGCTAAAGAGTGGACGGTCAAGACTGTCGTCGCTCGCTCCGGCGACCAAAGGGGAATGGGATCGAGTGATGGTGGACTGGGTGGAAGAACGTAGGGTCTGGGGGGGCTTAGTTGCGAGAAAATCGGACCTGTCCCCATCGCCGCTGCCCTCGCCGTCGCTGCTGGCCGAGCTCGGCTGTCGACCGCTTCGGCCGCTGCCCGTGTCCTCCGGCAGGACCTCCTCGCTTCTGTGAACTGTAAACGAGGACTTCTCCTTCTTCCCGAATCCTAGCCGCCGTTTCCGTCCTTCGTCGCCCACGCATGTACCACCAACAGACGCACGTGGTATGTTACAGTTTTTTGCGTGACGATTTTTTTTTTTTTTGGTTATTTTGTTGGTGTGATTGTTGAAGAGTGGTAGTAGTTGTTGTTGATGTGGCGGTTGTAGTAGTAGTAGCAGTGTAGTAATGATGGTAGTAGTAGTAGTAGTAGTAGTAGTAGTAGTAGTAGCAGTTGTAGTAGAAGTAGTAGTAGAGTGGCAGTAGCAGAGTAGAAGTAGTAGTAGAAGTGTGCCAGTAATAGTAAGTGTAGCATCGATTTATATACGCCCGCAAAGTGGACGTATGTATAACATATGCGGAGATATGTAATACACCGAGAGATCGAGCGGGCGCATATATACACAGGCATAGATACGTGTAGAAATTGTTCTCGGGATACGTGTCAAGTGTTGATACGGGTTTGCATAACAGTGTCGATCGGTCCAGCGATCGACCGGGGGGGTGATCCGTATCGAGTAGTGTGTTGTTGTTCCGTAACAGGATTGCACGAGCGACGATAACCCGCCACGGAGAGAGAATTCGTGCAGTTGGGTGCAGATCGATGACGTGAATGGTCCCCAGCGTCGAGAGACGGTTGGTTGGCAGAAGTAAAGTGTGAGTGTGTTCGAGTCGACGAGAGGCGGATTGTGATGAGGAGGGATGGCGGAGAAACATAAGAATACGATTAGAATGTACATAACTATCCCGCTTACTGGGGGGATCAGGGACTGATTATGCTCTTGTACGGTGCGCCCTTCATACGCTACGTCCACTCCCGCGGTCTCGTCGTACCACTGCGCGTAAGGCAACATAAGTTGAAAAGTAGCATCTTCCCTTAATTTGAAACTAGATGCCAATTTCCCTCGGAAATTCGAGGACTCGAAGAGATATAGTTGTCGAATCGAAATTTCATGTTGCAACAAGAGCGCACCGTAAGCCTAGGACACTAGTGATACTAAGCTAAAGCTATTCTTGAAATATAAGATCTGTCGACGCATTAATGACTACACTACGTCTATGCCGGATAAAGTCTAGAGAGTCACGATAGTCTAATCTCGCGTGAAAGATTGTATGAGCCATGAGAAAGTGAAGGTGTCATTTTCCGAGCTCGCGTGATCCGGTGATACCGTTTCAAGTTATTGGACTCGGTGACATAGATAGAGATGGAGATAGCAAGAGAGCGAGATAGAGAGAGAGATAGAGAGAGAAAGAGAGAGGGAGAGTCCTGAGTATAGCGCGCAATGTCAAGAAGTAAAAATTAAGGGAAGTGAAGGCTAGTGTGACGATGTGTTACCTGTCGCGGACAGCTGACTCGTGCTATTACTCTTCTTTCCGAGGCCAGACTGATTCTGCACGGCACTTCCGCCGCCGCTACTGCTTCCGCTACCGCTTTTACTTCCTGGCGAGCTCTTGCATCCTCTTCTCGACCCATTGTTGACGTTTAATCCGATCGCCGTATCGCTCAAACTGCCGTCTGACAAAGAAACACCACGCAACCATTAGACCCAATACACGAAAGCGGGATATTCCGCACGATTTTCCACCTCCAGCAGCGCATCCTTTTCCTTCTCGCTTTATTGTCTCTGTCCGTCAAATCCGCACGCTCCTGAAATCAAGCAAGCACTCGCGCGGCACGTCAGCGTCAGTCGTCCTGCATAATGGAAATGACCGGCGGTGATTTCCGAGGGAAATGAGCACCGTTCTCCGGGCGGTAATCGCTGCAAATAAAGAATCCCTCCCGAACACTAATTTCTCGGGCGGGATCGATAAGAGCCGAGAGGAGTTCGTGACTCCGTCGCGGCCACTCGAGGAAAAAAAATCGTGCAACTTTGCCGCAGAGCGTGTTGCGGCTCATCGCTCCGCGATAGTCGGCGAGCGCGCTCTCTCTCGAGCAGGGGATTCGTGACCTCTGCGTCCTGGCGGGCTGGAAGCAGCATTATATTTTGCTAAGGTGGAACTACGTAATAACATAAATCGTGCGAACTCGTCATTCCTATGCGGAAAGAGAGGGGAAATGTGGGGGGGGAGTCTGAGTGGTTAAAAGCGGAGTGACTGCGGAAGAGAAATAAGGAGCGGGAAGGGGGAGAGGGGAGAGGGGTTGGGATAAAGTAAGAGTTAAGAGAATCGAGACGTAGGAGAAAGATACTGACCGACTTTGTCATCGGGGGGTCCGTCAGCATTGCTGAGGCTCCTGGTGAACTGGCTCGGTTTGTCAGGCTCGTCGTGGCCGTTGTCGGTGAGCTGGTGCCTGGAGGTCTTTTCGTAGGAGCCCGGCTGACTGCTGTACTCGCTGCTTTCGGGCATGGAGGAGGATCGTCGATCCCGGGTCGAGTCGTAATCCCGTTGTTGGTCCGGGGGTAGGTCGGTGTCGTCGTAGATGGATTGTTTACGGGATCGGCGTCGTGTCGAGGAGGTCGGCGAGTAGGAGTCCACGCCGGAGTCGTCGACGGGGTGGTGGTCGCGCGGCGTCGGTTTCGTGTTTCGTGAGTTTTCGTGGTGATCGGCGGCCCGTGGGTGGTAGTTTTTAGCAGTGTCGGAGGTAGCGGTTTGGGAATCAAAGAGACTTGAATTAGCGTTACCGGGGCGGGGTGCTCGGTTACGGGGCCTACGCGGATCGCACGGGCCAAATCCGCAGTTCTCGCTGCATTGGCTCTCGCTCTCCATCGAGTACTCGTAGTACTCGAGGGTGTCGCTGATCGCGACGTTCCTCTTACTACCCTGCTGCTGTTGCTGCTGCTGGGGCGGCTGGCCCGGGCCTGGTTGCCCCTCTTGCTCGCGCTGGGGCAGACGTTGCTCTTGCCTCCGCTCGAGGAGCTCGAGATCCCGGGCCTCCGGGCAGCTGCTGTTCCGCCTACGATACCTAGGCCGCGACTCTACCGAACCTCGACGATCCTCGCCGCGCCGCGACAACGAACCCGACCTAGTCAACTCCGCGGCGGCCAGCGCGAGCTCCCGACACTCGGGGCAGCTACTCTTCCGCCTGTTTCGGTAGTAACGCGACGACGACTCGCCGGACGATCGCAGGGAACCCGACCTACTCACGCCCCGTGTCCTCTCGTATATGCATTCCTGACACTCCTCGTAATCGCACTGAGGCTGCTCCGAGTACCCGCCGCGATCCTGCACCGCGTCGTAGTAAGCCGCGCGCGAGCCCTCTCTCATCATTCTACCCTCCTCGGCGGCTTTCCGCCGGAAGTAATCCGGCCCGACGACCGTCTCCATCGAGCCGAACTCCTCGTCCGATGCCAGCATCATGCTCGTCGACGGCTCCACGTCTTTCCTCCGCGGGCTGTCGTAGTATCTGAGCTCCCTGCTCTCGGGGCAGCTGCTGTTCCGTCGGCGACGGTACATCCGTCGCGCGCGCTCCGCGTTCGAGCTGAGATCGTCGTCGGACGGGAGGACCGGCGTCGATTCCGCCCGCTGCAGCATCATCCGCTTGCTCTCGGCGAAGCTCGGCACCGAGAGCGTGTTCCGCATCGAGCCGTCGCCGCGACGGTACGGGCGCAGGTTCTCGTAGACCACTGTGCTCGGGAGGTCCCTGCTGCCCCGCCGGCTACGTCGCCTGCGTCTTCTGGGGAAGGTGTTGTCTTGGTGGTAGGCCTCGCGGCAACACTCCGGAGTGGCGTCGCGCGACCTGTACTCGTAATCCTCGGCGGATCGGTAGCCCGAGTAGTCGTCGGCGATGTAGCTGTCGGCATCGCCGGCGTACTGTGCGCTCCTTTTCCTGTGCGCGGTGCGACGAGGCGCGTCCTCCATTCGCTCGTGGTAGTACCTGTCGTCGTAGAGGGAGCGATCGGCCCTCGAGAGCCGAAGGTCCTCCTCGTTATCGTAGTCGTAGAGGCGTCGATTGTACTCGTCGACGTTGCCCCTGTCGACGAAGCCCTCGTCGTACTCGATGTCCCAGTCGTAGCCGTCGTAGGGCTCCCCCAGGTAAGAGTCGCTACTTTTCGTTCTGCGGCGGGGACGCACTGCGCCGCGATGACGGTCGTGGTACTGATCCCGGTGCGAGTAGCCCTCGCCGGCCGACATGGCCTCGTCGATGCTGCAGTAGATGTGGTCGTTGGCCGAGTCGCTGAGATCGCTGTCGAGGAAGTTCCTAGTGCGCTTCTCCGAGGAGGAGAGGTCGCGCTCGAAAGAGGAGTCGCGCTCCTGGTAGACGGAGTCGATGTACTTTCGCTTGGCGGGATCCTCCCTGGCAAGGAGGTCCCTTAGGCCGATCTGCTCGTCGCTGCTGAACTCGGAGTCTGCTGGCAATCGGGAGCCGTAGGAACGATAGTCTAAACTAGTGAGGCCGATGCGGGAGTTGTTGTCGAAGGCCGGCAGGTAGATTTCAGTCTCGCCGGCGCTTAGCTCGGAGTCGTAGCCGTAGAAGGGCTTGTGGTCCTGGCGGAGTAGGTAGTCGTAGTTCTTGGGCTGGTGGAGGAGGTTCTTAGGTATCTTGTCGTCGCCGTTGGAGTCGTAGTACGAGCGGCTCCGATCGCCGAGCGCCGGTATCTTATCGCCGTATCCGGCGTCGTTGATGGAGAGATTGCGTTTGAGCTTTCGCCGGGCAGTCCTGAGGCTGTCGTCGCTGAATATATTACTAGAAATGTTCTCGTACTCGAAGCTCTTGGCGCGGCGCGAGAGTAGGCCGGCGGTGCCGGTGGCTCGGCCGGCTCGGCCGCTCCGACCGAGTCGGTTGGCGTACGCGTCGTGCAGGACGTCGTAATCGAAGCTCCTAGCCTTAGAGAATAAAAAAGACCTACGCGGGCGCAAGCTAACGTCTAAGTTCCTAATACCGAGGTCGTCGGCGAAGTCGTAGAGGGCGCCGCGCGCGAAGAATTGCTGGCGGGCCTTGGCCGACCTCGAGGCAGTCCGGTCCTGCCAGCTGCGCGAACGCCTACGCGCCCCCGAGTCCAGGAGGTAGGGTGCGTAGTACTTGTCGCGAAACTTCTCGATGAGCCGGTCGTTGAAGTCGACCTGGAGGCAGTCTTCGACGTATATCTCCGGTATACGTTTCTTGGAGCTACCGGTAAGCTCCTCCGGTTTGAGTATGAAGCCCTCGGAGACGCTGTACTCGCTGGTCTCCGGGCTGTAATATCTCAGCATGTTCTCGTCGACGGTCTGCGATCTCGTGAAGGGTGTACGCATCTTTCTGTACAACGAGCGCACCACTGCGGACTTGCTCCGTACGAGGGGATGCGGGGTGGGATTGTGCTTGCCGGGGTTGTTGCTCCTGGGCTTGGTGGGATTGTTGTTCGGACAGTGACATTCGCTGCAGGGTACCCTAAGTCTGTGCCTGCGCCTATTGCGCCTAGGGGGCGGGGGCATAGGGGATATGACACCGGGTATTAAAACGTTTTTAACTGTCGGTCTGCAAACAATGGTTTTCATATAGAGTTTTAGCGCTTCTGCGGAACACATAACCATCGTCAGCCCATTCTTCATTCTTTCTTTCTTTCTTTCTTTATTTATTTAGTTACTTTTTTCTTTCTCTTCTAGCAAAAGGACTCTACTTTTCCAAATGACTCGACTGCGCGCGTACGCGATCGATCGAACGCGTATCAGGCACACCATCTCACCTGAGAATACTGTCACTCGCCGAACAAAGAGAGAAGGTTGTATGCATTTTCAGTAAGGACGTGCGACCGCCGCCGACTTCAGCGTTCGTGAGGTCATCGTGATATATGTGTTTGACGAAACTTACAATTAGGCAACCTAGCCGTTCGACCAACGCCACGCACTAATCCCTGCTTTTTCTTAGAATGGGGCAATATTAAATGGACATTGACACGGTGCAGAGGAGGTGCATTCTAACCACTAAAAGAAGACTCGACGAACAGAGAGACAGATAGACAGAGAGAGAGAGAGAGAGAGAGAGAGACAGACAGAGAGAGAGAGATAGAGAAAGAGAGAGAAGAGTGTAGGTGTTGTGTGTATGTGTGAGCGCGCGGGGGGAGGCCGGGGAGAAACTACCAAGCAGGCGGGGGAGGGGGATGACAAGTGCAGACTACGGGGTGTCTCGCCATTCGGCAATGTCCATTTAATTCAGGGATTATTGTTGATGAGAAGGTAAGCCATCAAATGATCCATTCTACTCGCAGCCAATAGATATCCTCCCCTCGATTGCGAGCGAATACCGGACCAGATACATTCACCAGCGGATTCGAGACAGCAGCGGAAACGCATTCTCGGATTTTAGCATGAGAAAAACCAAAGACAGACGGAGAGAACGAATGAAACGAATAAATACAAAATGAGAGAGAGAGAGGTAGAGAGAGATAGAGAGACAGAGAGAGAGAGAGAGAGAGAGAGAGAGAAAGAGAGAGAGAGAGTGATAGAGTCAGACAGAAGCGGAAAAGAAAAGTTTTTGGCAAATCGGAAAGCTTCGCGACAATGGATCCCTGGACAGCCGTCTCCTCTAAAGGGATACTTTCTTCTCTATGGAATCTGCTTTGCTTTGTACACTGATTTCGAAACGCAAGGTCATCGACTCGACTCAACAAATAGAGTAGCCAAGAAAGAACTATACTCACATTAGTCCTCTGGAGCCACGCGGTCGTTCCGACTGCGTACTGAAGGCACTGCTCGTCACCGACGCTATACTCTCCATGTCGGAATCGCCGAAGTCACCGAACACGTCTTTGTCAGGACTCATGTGGCCTTTGCGCGGTCTGTGCATTCTGTAGGCATGGCTGTGCGGCAGCGACGGTGGATTGTGCCCTATCGAGGGCAGGTCCGAGTCCGAAAGGCCACTGTAGTGCCTCTCCCAACCTGCAGGGTCGCGCCGAGGAATCGCGTCGATTAGCAGAGGCTCAGTAATATCCATTAGAGGTGGGAGATCAAATGCGATGATAGCTACCTCCCATGCCCGTGTTCCTGTACGTGGTGTGCACCTGCCTATTACGGTTCCTCATGAATCTAACTCGATCCTCGACGTCCTGGACAGCTCGTTCCTTCAAAGCCGTCGGGATCAAAGGTAACTGGCGCTTCTTCGGCGAGCCGGTCGGAGTCGCGGTGGCAGATCTTGAGCTGAATCTACGCCCGCCGCCGAGAACAGAGCCAGTATTATATCTACGCTCTCTTAGATAGTACGAGGATATTTACGGCCTAGCGGCGAGTTCGAGCCACTTGGCCGCGAGAGCGAGAGAGTTGCGCTCGGAGATGGCTCCTACCTCGGACCGTATCCATGGGAGTACGGTATGGATCTATGCTCCGGCGGGGACAAGGAGCGATGACCGGTGGGACTTTGGGACCTGCCGCGGTACCGAATGCTCGGCGAGTCCATAGGTGCTGCACTGTACGACCGGTGGCCCATCATTCCTCGATGAATATCCTCCTGGGGAGCAGAGGACATTTTAGCCACACGCGACACCTCCAATCCGATCGGCTGATTAATCACTCGGTCAGAAGAGCGACGCCCGGCAAATGTATCGGCTTTCAACGGGGCACCTTGCCCAATTATACTCCAATCGATTCGTAATCATAATGTTTAGAACCCAGTACAGTTAATGGGGTGGTCTGGTCTAGATTGTAAAATTGTTAACAATTTGGGGAGTTTTAGTTGCTAAATTAGAATAACGTAAATGGGTGGTCATTTTTTCCCTACATTTCAATGCATCTTTCACCGATAAGTGCACACTTTTGCGGAACTGAGAAACGTACATCTTTGGAATTTTTTTTAGATGAATTATGGATCCGGCTCTTTGGATTCAAAAGATGAATAATTGTACAATCTAGACGAGAATACTCCCTTAATGAGGAAAAACATAAACGATGGGTGTTTGAGGGGTTGGTGATAACTGACCTTGCGATAAGTCTGGTAACCAGAAATCGAAGCCGGCTGTTCTCGTATCATGAGGGCTGCTCGCTTGCGACTCTGCGGGGACATGTCCCGGCGACTCCGGTGCTCCGTGTCGACGCAGAAGTCCCTCTCCGGCGGCGGGCTAGAATAGTGGCTGCTTCCAGCATGCGTTCATTTTATCGCCGATTAGTGATCGCCGGTGTTGCTTAGAGGCTACATGGGGCGGGGGGCGAGTGCTGTGATCTCTCGCGCGCTAATCACCGAGACAATTAAATGTACGCATGCGGCCAGGCTGGTTCTCTCGTACTCGCAGACAATGCCAGTGCACACCCCGCTCGCCCAAAATCAGGCTACAGAAAAACTTCTACACTGCGATGCGATGCGATGCGATGCGATGGCTTGGCTTGCGTTGCGATGCGGCGCGCGCCGGCTTTCTCACTGCTCGGCGAGGAGCGAACCGGCGGAGAAGCGACGGAACAAGGATGAAAGTAGAGCTGCCAGTATACGTACGTACTACAGTGCGCGAGCGAGCGAGCGATGCAGGCGAAAAAAGTTCCCTCGCCAACAACTGCGGCTCAACCCCTTCAACTGGCAAGCTGCGCTACCTTCCCGCTAAAGTATCGCTCTAATGACACGAGCCGGCAACTGCCGGGCCAATTTTCTACCAACTATTTCCAACGAAAACCAGTGCCTTTCACTATTTACCTAAATCTATAAAAAGCGGCCGATTCAAATGAACTCGAATGACCGAATTCATCTTGGCGAAACTGGTTAGTCATTGTCTCGACTCTAATTCTCGGCCTCTTTGTTCGACACTTGGACCATTACTTTCTCGACTACACGTACTCCCCGGTCTCCCACATGGCGTACTGATTCTACATGCCAGGAGGGAGAGTTACAGAGAGCACAAAGGCTCGCTTTCAAGCCCGCAACGATGCAAATGCGCATTCCCGACGATTCCCGCGAGCCTCTCCCCACTGCCGCCAGTTTCCGAGGGTTGCCGGCCAAGTCGGATCCGGAGCTTTAACTTTCCTCCTTTTTCCCGAAAAGCGCGCTGCGTCGCGAGGCTCGCTTCCGTTGCCAAGGCGCATACCGGACGCGATCCGAGAGCGACTTGCCGCCGGCGTCGTCGGCGTCGGTATCGGGGGGCGGTAGAGGGCAGGCTGGGGGTGGGAAAAAGCCAGAGGGAGAAGAACTCGGCTCTCTCGCGGTATGGCTGCGTTCGCCGGAGCCAAATTCGCATTAGTCGCCTCGGAGATCGATCATAGCTGCTGCATAGGATGTGCACCGGGATCGTCCTGGCAACGGAACATACACACACACACACACACAACGGGAACATCGGGGCTCCAGGGAACTGGACGTTACCCAAATCTTAGTTAAGGAGAGAGAGAGAGAGAGTGGTCCCCGCATCGTCCATGCTAAACGTCCCCTGATATTTATACGCGTTCTACTTGAGAGCAATTACACCGGCGACTCCCGACGCCATTTGGCGCCGCTGTAGATGGCCAAAATGAATAATAAACTGGTAGAAAGTAGCGCTGGGAACGCGCCCGCGGTTTTGGAGCTTGCAGTGGTTGATGGTCGATGCTTGGACCACCGTCGACTCCTCGCAAGCTTCGAGAGTGAGTGAGCGTGGGGGTTGGGGGTTGGGGGGTTGGGGTGATGAAAAGACGGTGGGGAGCCACCCCGGCCGATGCAACGCACTTTGCACTAAGCATTCTAAAAAAGCCATTTCCTTCTTTCGCACTCTAAGGAGAACTCGTGAACGTACACTTGGCAAATGCCTGGCGGTATAATATGCAAGAAGCGATGACAGGATGAGGCCTAGAGTGGCTACATGGCTCTGCTGGTGACCCAGTGGCTAAATCCTTGCGCCCACTACTTTTTACACCCGTCCGATCTGTTATCTCTCGTGGCGGGGAACGACGACGAGGAACGAAGGGAGCGAGAGCGAGAGCGCGCCTTCAGCTCGGCGGCCTCGCTTGCTCAGCCCGTTTCTTGGAGATCGAGGTCAAACTCCAACTTCGTGCCGCGCGGCTCGCTTGGCCTCGCTACACTCCGCCCGAAAGCCACCGGTGCACGTGCCGTGGAAAACTAGCCCCGCGCGTTCGCCCGGTACACTTTTCTCCAAGACCCAGAGAGAGAACCCACCCCTAACTCGCCGGGATATCTGCTCGCGGAAAAGTCCAGCTGATTACTCTCCCGTGGACGGGAAACGCGTGAAATTCGACGGAACCGCACCCCGTTTAGTGAAAATCGAGCGAGGGCCGAGTCGAGGGTAAAAGCAACGCGGTCGCTTGGTCGTTTCTCGTCGTCGATGAGATTCGGTGCGCTCTGACTATGCTCATTAAAGACAAGGGATGCGTAATGCGCCTCCCGCGGTAGATCTAGCACGAACGTTCACCGCGGCACTATCGAGCAGTCGGAGTTCTTCATGCTCTCGAGGTGGATTCTGGGCCGACTCGAACAGCGCAATATGCGAGATCGCGTCGGGTAGGCCTCGCCGGGATCTTGCCAGCCTGTTTACTCGTGGCCCGTCGCACCTCAGCTCGTATTTATGACTTATGTATATGTATGTATGTTACATGTCCGTTCACTGGCCGGCGTGATACTACGCGCGCAAAATGCTATTGAACCTAGCAGAGTGAGGATGCAAGAGGTGTGTGGATTCTGCGTGATTGGTGAGTCAGGGGAGAGTATATGTATATGTATATATGTATATGTATATAATATATAGATATATTTATATATAGAGAGAGAGAAGTTGTAATGGCCGTACCGCTTATAATTTGACGGCATATTATGAAACCTAAAAAATAAATAACAAAGCAGACGGTTACACATGAAATTAATCGGGTGCCCGCGTGTACGGCAGTGAAGGGCGATCGCGCGCACGCCGCGCCGCCTCCTCTCCCGCTCTGGGGCTATGTGCGCGCTCTCGGGAATGCATTAGGGCGAAGTAGTGTCGCGAGAGGTTTTTGGGTCGTTTGAAAGGGCGTTCACGCGGGTCGCGGCGCAGTATCGGCTCGGTGGCGAGGCCGCGACTTAAAAAGGCGCGAGCCACCCAAGGCGAAACGGTAATGAAACAAGGGCGGCCAAAGGAACAGAGTAATCTGATCGCCCGACACGTCGCGGTCGTCAGCGGTCGCGACGGCGGCCGCGGCGGCTCCGCTCCCGCCCGATGGATTTATTAATGTAACCGGTGAAACCCTTTCGGATAATCCCATTAGGTGTTATTGAAGGTTATTAAATATCGGTACGCCGCAGCGGCCCAGTCATTCCCGCACGCCATCGGGATGTTTCAATTATTCGTCGCGCGCCACTTTCGCACGGGCTGCCGCGTGCGCTTTTACGTATCTACCTATACACGCCGGGGGAAAAGGGACAGAGAGAGAGAGAGGGGGGGGGGGGTGGCTGAGGGGTAGGAGAGATATATCTCGGCGCATCGCAGATTGAGGCCAGTGGAGATTAACGAAGCACGCGCGATTCCAAATCGTTTCTACAGATTCTCCGCGGCCGTGCAGAGTGGCCGACCTCAAGCCTATTGCGCGCCCTGGCTCGACCTACACCTCCATTCACGTGCTTTAGATCGGCTCGAATTAGACCGCGCCCCTTCAATGAAGAATTCACGGGCCGCGGGAACAAACGGACGGCGGCAGCGGCGGCGGTCGAAAGTTGCGGGAGGAAAAGCGAGAGAGAGAGAGAGAATCGGAGGGCTAGGTGTCCGTTGATTGGCTCTCATCGAGGAACGGCGGCGGGCCCGTCGGGGTCATTTAGCGCGGAACACTTGGAAGGTGGTTGGCTGGCGAATTAAATATACATTTCTGCGCAGTGGAAGAGACCGACTAACAATGGCTCCATAGCGAAGCGAGTGCGGCGTGCGACTGGTGCGGAAGCCGGCAGCACAGCCTCTGGGATGCCAAAGGGATAACGGACTCTCTGTTCTCGCGAGGCAAGCCTACGCCCGCAAAACAGGCTTTCGCGGCCAAGCTTGGAATACCGAACACGCTCTCGGCGTGTTGGAGGAAGCCGGCTAGGATCCAGGTGGAACGAGCGGAGGCACGTACACACGTCCAAAGGTGAAATGCAGCCACGAGCGCGCGCGCGCGTCCCGAGTGCTAGAAAGATTCCAAGAGTACACGAGTGCTCGCTGCTGCTGGTGCCCTCGTACGCCATCGACAAGGGAAAGTGGTAACCCCGTACATTCCTCCGGCGGGCTAATACGACTTCCCGCTGGTGGCCTCATTCAGTATTACGGACATGAATAATCCAAGTGCACGGCACACGGCCGTACTTACCCATTCGGGGGATCCTCGGGCGATTCGAGAGTACGAGCGGCCCACCGAGGTCGCTGGACTAGTTTAACAAGCGCGTTCACGGCGTTCACGCTCCCCGCTCCAACCTGCCCTCGCTCGCCCTTAAATTCACCCCTTCGAACGTTCGAACGTTCGAACCTCGCCGGGATATTACGCTCGCACCGGCGGCCCCGGTTTCTTTGTCGATCGAGCCCTCTCGCCTTATTACACTATTCCCGGTTCTCAGGGATTTCTTCCAAGGAACTGCATTTTACGCGGTTACCACTGATCCCAGCCGTGGACTTTGCCACCAACTTTCACCCCTTTCCGCCGCTCACGAATCACGGCGTAATGCGCCGGGCTTTCCACGCCCCCCATTTCCGCCTGTTTCCCCGGCTTCCTCGGCACTTCCTTCCTCCCAAGCAGAAGATCACAAGCCTTGACGGAAACTACTCTCCACTCACAAATAACGATCGGACGTCATCGTTGGAATATTAATATGGACACGGGTTTCGGGCTGGCTTCCGCAGCCAGCGGTGGTTGCAGGCCAACTGGCATGTCAATTGGCTTGTTGCCCAGTTTTATAACTTGGCTCTCCGCCTCTCTCTTCTCGCCCTCTCGCCCTCTCGCTCTCCTTTTCTCCGTCTCTCCCTCGCGCTCGTGCTCGTGCTCCTCTTTGTTCCACTAGAGGAGTACATCCATCGTTCTCTAGCCCTAGCGGTGGCTCAGTTACTCTCGCAGTCTTACTCGTTCGCTTCGCTTTTCTCATCCCCTTTCTCTCTCGTCTCTGCTACCCTCCTTCGCCGGCTTCTTTCTCCGTCGCACCCTCTCCCCCGAGCACTTTGCCCCTCTCTCTCTCTCTCTCTCTCTTACTCGGTGGCTCTCAGCTGCCTGCATTATCTCCCTCTCTTTCTCGGCCTCAGCGTCGCCGTTGTGGTCGACGGCTTTACGTCACAATGACGGCGTCGCACGCCAGAAGGCGAAGTAGAAGCAGACGAATGCCGACTGCCGACTATTCACTTGCTTTCCATAATCAGTGCGGCTTCACCGGCCGAAGATCGTCTTCAATGAAATAGGAACAATCAGAGCGAGCACTCGTAAGCCTCTTTAGCGAGAACGCCCGAAAACCCGGCCGCGCGCGCCCTCGTTGGCCCTTCTTTCTCTCGCGCGACCCCTCTCATTCATCAGAGGCCAATTATTCAATTCTATGATCGCTAAATTGCTGTGCAAAGACTGGGCTGCTCTAGTGGCGCGAGAGGATCGAGAGAGGGCGAGAGGGCGAGAGATCGATCTTTCTCTAGTGGCGAACTCGATCGCTGAATAGTGACTCATCGTTTAAGGACTTTGTTGAATGTTGCTGCCGCGCGCGGGCCAATGCAGCTCTCTCAGATACATAAATCAAGGGACGAAGCAATCAACTCGCGATCAAGTATTCCGAGACCGAAACGATACCGAGCCGGAAGAGAGCGAGGAGGGCTAGAGGCCGGGGGGTGCCAACACGTTCCTTGGGAAGCGGGCGAGCACTCATTAGAATTCTTACCGTCGCCCTTAAATTCGCATCGCTCACCCCGCCAACTATTACACAAGAGAGGCTTATGCACGTCACCCCCGCGAAAGACCTTATAACGGCCGGCTGCGCGTCCGAACCTACGGCCCGACCGAGATTACGCGTCAAAGCGGCCGTTTCATCATTAGGCGATCAAGAACTCGCCGTGCGCTGCTCGCCGATGAGCCTCGCCGCACATCGTTATTTACGGCAGCTCATATTCCCGAGACCTCCGCAAACGTCCTGCCAATCCGGCAATAATAACAGGATCGCCTTCGGCGCTTTTGTTACAGGTCACTGTGCAATTGGGCAACCGGCGCCCACGTGACCTAGCACTTTGCACTTCGCCATGGAGTCATTGACGGGGTCATTCATGACTCGCCAAATTACCTTGCCCTAGCGTTCAATGATCGATACCGCGAGTGATCGCGTGAAAACCTGCACCGCGACTTAGTCGCTCGGGTCTGTTCAGTGATTCGGCGATTGTTTTTTGCTGTTCGCGCGGTTCGCGTAGTTTAGGAAGTGTCAGTGGCGCGTTACAGCCATTAAGGGTTCTGGGCAAAGGGTAATTTAGGGCCATTAGGGCCGTCAATAATTTAGACTAATTAGGGTAATTTTATACCATAAAAATTGTAATTTTTTAGTTTCAATTCTACAGTCTTTGGGTTTTACATCTCTAACTCTCCGACCCTTGGGTCGCACGAAATCCACTATCGTTAAATTATTTAGTTAATTGCCTAATTCCCCTACTGTCTAACGCGCCACTGGGAAGTGTGGAGATGGGGTGAGTGTGGCTGGGAATATTGGGCCTGGTCTCGCTTACCTGGAGGAACTGCCGATACTACTGATGCTGGCGCCGTCCGTAGTTCTTCTGTGCTCTCTGGAGCCGTCGCAGTCCGTGATGTCGCACTCGGAGGTGTCGGAGTCACTCAATCGGGAGGTGGTCGAGGGTGGGCTGAGGTGGCGATCCACCGGGTTTATCACCATGTCATTAGGCTCCGGATAGTGCCTGGAGAATAGAGAGGGAGAGGGCCATTGGCATTCACAGGTGGTGACAGGAGCTCGGCTCGCACTTATCCTAGAACTGGTCTACAGCCTCTACGAGTTGCTCTACGTGTTCTCTACTTAATATGAGAAGAAGATTCCCGCGGACCCGCATTGGCCTAATGAAGTCGGCGAGTGATGTACCAGAAAGATATTTCTAGAGAGACGAATGGCAGGAATGCTCGACACTCTTTCGCTTGCCTTCTTACTGACCGGAGGTAAGCCGGTTAACTGTCTGATTCATACCCAATGTGCCGATGCTCCCCGTGGGTGGTCAGCGGGTGCCACTCGAGCTCCTCGTGCAACGGTGCTAATCCTAGGTCTATCACAACTTCCCCGAGAAAGTCATTCGCGTCGCATCTCCCGTAATCCCAGACCGTGATCTCCAGCGCCCCCTTCCTCAGCTCCGAGACCCTGATGCCCTCGTAGAGGAAGGTCTGGTTCCACTTGGGGTCGTTCGTGTTCGCCAGCGTGTAGGTGCGTCTCTTGGGCTGCTCGCTGTATCGGCAGGTCGACATGGACGTGACAATAAGTAATTAAAGTAGACGCTGCCCGACATTGCCTCTCACTCTCGGCATCGCTCTAATTGGGGCTAATATCGGCCTTGTTACATAATACCGCGAGAAAGCGGTAGAATCTGTGCGGGGTTGGGGGCTCTCGGCGGGGAGCTAATGTGGGAACATTCTCGATAGAATGAAACAAGGAAGTCGAGGGGCGGGAGTCGTTGGCAGTCCGGCCAAATTCCCCGTAGAATGCGCGAACTTCTTCTGGCTCGCAGGAAATTATTTATCCCGAAGGGCCTGATAATTCCTGCGATAGGGACGCGAGCGAGGGCGACCCTACTTGCACCCGCGCGTTATCTATAGCAAGTGTTTCTGCTTCGCTGAATTCCTTAAACCGAGTTTCCCCCAGCTACGGGCGCTCGTCCAACCTGCATGAGGGCGACCGTTTCTAGACGGCAGAACTCGGGGGCCGACGCCGGCTTCGACCCAAAAATACTGCGGCTCGCACTGATTGATTCCCCGAAACGAGCAGCATAATCACGCGTATTCCTCCTCCAGTGCGCGCTCGCCCGGAGGAAGATGACTAGGAGCGTCTTTTGGCAGAGTTGCCGGTGACCCAAATCGGCGGGCAACTCTCCGCCAGTTCGGCACTAGCATTGTCCATCTTTCATTTAGCTTCGTTTCGCTCGGATGGAGCAACTCCATTATCCCGAACCGACAGGATGTACGCGTTTTCAGCATCAATCGCGCGCGAGCGCGCGGACTCGGAGGAACTCGCATAACAATGCGGTCTTCACGCTGGCAAGTTGCGAGGATTCTGATGGAAAATCGAAGCGCAGTTAGCTCCAAGTGGGAGTAATAAGTTTCAATGAGGGAGGAAGCACCGGGAGTCGTACTTGGACGATCAATCTATCGAGGTGTCCTTCCACCCGAACGAGATCGACTAGGCGGAAGGGGAAGGGCTTACCTTTTGTCGGACACGAGGAAGATCTTGGCGTAAGGATTCCTCGGCTGGCCATTGCTACGAGGTGTGAGGCCAGCCGCGCAGACCAGGGTGACGTTGAGCCGCAGGGCGACGGAGTCGTAGCTCAGCTTCACCTGGAGATTGCCGCCGACGTTCGCGTTACCGGCGGCCTGGCGCAGGTGCCTGGCACGGCCCTGCGCGTGCAGGTCAGGCGAGCCCGGCGAGGTCACTAAAACCGAGGGTTTCTCGCGCCTCGCGTCGTATAGCTCTGCAAGTGATCGTACAGTATCGGCAAAGAGGCTTCAAGGCTCCCGTGCATCCAGGGGTCTTTGCTCGCTTCTATGGGAAGTGCTTCGTGCGAACTGTCGACACACTTGCACACACACACACACACGCTCACACACGCTTGCAAAGGGGGAAACAGGATGATTCGCTTGGTTTGGAATCGTTATGAGTGTTTGGCCATTTTCTTGGGAATTTGCGAAAATGTCACACGTACTATACCATTACGGCTTGCCGCCGAGTAATTCCATGTTGAATATTAGCTTAGAGCTAGAACTATGAGGAAATGTTGATATCGGGTAAGTTGAACAAAATCATCATAATCATAATCTGGCAGTTTGAGCATATCAATCAAAACACCGAAAGGAATCCGTGAGCCAAAGAGTTTCCAGCTACTAATGCAATAATAATACAATATCATCTATAATAATCCATGGCCATCTACACCTGTGTCTTGTGATTCCAAGCCATGTGAATCATCCTGTACACAGAGGGGGCTGGGTCGAGACGCGCAAAACCATTCGGACTTGGACACGGGTTAACAGTTACCACCTACCTCCCAGACTCGCTGGGAGGGCTGAAGCACAGAGACTGGGTGGGAAGGCGTATATATCTGGTAGCAAGAAACCGCACGTCAATTCTGGGCTCTCTGGGTTGCAGAAGAGGTCTCTCAATAAATAGGGAATAAGACACACGTATCGGGAAAAATGAACAGGAAACAGAAAAAAAGATCGCTAGCGCAATCGAGCGACACAGATTCGCAGACGACGCCGACAGAGGAAGTTTGACAAGTGGCCATCGTGGGGGTGTTGAGGGGGGGTAATATCGGAGGGGTGTCAAGGGGGGTGAAAATACAATGGCGGGTCTGTCGCAACCAACAGGGGGGTGGGGTAGAAGCACCAAAAAATGCCACAGTACTCCCGACACGCTTGACGTATCGTAGCCTAGAGGCGTGTGTCCGCACAGGTACAGTAGAAACGTACTGAAAATGCACATGTATGGTCATAACGCAGAGTGAGAAAAGTTGTTGCTCCCATAAAATAACTAGCCTTAAAACAACGGTGCTTGTAGCGGGGGGTGCATTGGCACTACTCTCTACGCATTAGTCTACAGTTAACACGGACGTATGCAGAAAGCGGAGTAAACACTGGCCCGATATATCGTTGCACCCGTCGGTAACATCGTGTGCATATTGCATATTGCATAATATCGAGGACGATGCTGTGCAACCATTTGTACTGGGGGGCATATAGTGGTCGAGCGACCGCGGCCGTTCGTCGAGATCTTGGATGTTCGATCTCGCAAGAACAGGCCGAGACTGAGGGATGGCTGTGAGGGGGTGTTAATCGGGGAAGGGGGGAGGGGGGTGGGGGAGACACTGATTAATCGGGGACCACACTTTAAAAAACTTGTCTGAAGCCTACCCCATAGGATACATTTCTTAAGACCTGGAATACCAAAAATCATATAATCTGTGACAATATTGCGGCGGTTCTAATAAGCTTATAAGTAGATACTTATATCTATGTGGGAAGTAGATTATGAGTGGGGGGAGTGGGGTGTGAACGATTCGGGAAACCCGCAATCCCCGATCGCTCTCTCGGCGCCGAGAGAGCGCAGTGCCGTCGAGCGTCGAATCGCTTTCATTTGACTTTCCCGATCGAAGTGCCTGCAATTGAATAATCCCGCAACTCTCCTTTCCATGATCATTACTTGCGACATAGCCTAGTGTCTACTTGATCAATCGTGATAACTCTAGTCTACCAGATGCTACTTCGCGAGGGTGTGTCTCTGCGAAATCCTACATACAGGATAATCCGAGCGATCCCTTCCCCGAGATTCCTCATCTCGAATCATTTGCTTCTGCATGCCAAACCAAAGTTTCTTTAACCACTGAACCCAGAAGCGAATGGTTCGACATAAGCGAGCTGGAAGTAGTGAGAAATGTCACAGCGAGAGCTGATCGCTCGGATCATCCAGAGTCAAGGGTGCTGGTGGTCTTGTCTCAAATGGTGGTACTATCACTACCTGCGATATACCGCAATCAAAATCCCCATTAACATCCTATAATCCATCTATCAACTCTCTCAACGTCCGATTTCCCTGGGAGAACATCGCTCTACACTCTCTACACTGCTCTAAAGACGGACAACGGTAATAAATAACACACTTAGAGATCCGGGAGGAACTTGTGTACTAGCTGCAATCTCATGTAGGAACGTATAAAGAAGTACGCACTAACGGAATATGGATTCAGTATAAAGAGAGAGAACGAACAAGTGTGAAGAATAACAGTTCCTGATACCTTTTGCGAGGGGGTGGTGATGGGGTCGGGGTGGGGCGGATTCGTACGTGGATATGTAGATGGAGAAAGCGGGGGCTGGAAACGAAGTGCATAGTCACCTTTGTGATGAGGTTGCTGAGAGCCAGGCATGCCATCGTGCTTCTGCCTCCACTGGCTCTGCGGGGTGATCCTCCTTCCGGCCAACGGTGTCGAGATGGGGGGGCCCCCCGACATCGGCATCGAGCCCAAGTTCCGCGACACAACCAGCTCCACCCGGGGCTCCTGCCTCGACGCCGCGATGATGTCGTAAACCTCGCGGAAGCTCTTGCCCTGCAGGGAGCGGCCGTTCCACTTGAGCACCTCATCACCTGAAATAGTCCAGCCTCCGGTCGGTTGTCGCACTGCACCCCCCTCGGGCCCCCAGCCCCAGCTCTATGTCCATCAGCCTTAATTAGAGCACTGGCGGTCGGTTTGCAGGGTGGACGATTTGGAAGTCCAAGTGGGAGCGGATGATTTGCCAGATTGTAGAATGTGACGGTGGGGGGAGGGAGGGGGATGGGGGCCAAGCAGTATTTGGTGGTTGAAAGGTGTCGGATTGCTTTTACGCGAGAGTTTGGTGGGATCCGTGAGGCTCGTGCGAGCAATTGGGGAGAGACGTGTGGACTGGACGGTATATACGTGGAGTGGCGTGTACGAGAGCTCGGGCGTATCTACCACGCTCGGTTGAAGCTTATCCTCTTACCGGCCATCAGTTGACCTTCTATGTCCGCCGTACTACCCTTCTTGACTTTCTCGATGAGGGCACCCACGGAATCATCCTCCAAGAGCTTCCCACCGACGACTTTCAGTCCGAGTATATTACTACTGCTGCCGGAACCGATTTGCTTTCGCAACACCAGGTGCCCAATCAGCTTCTGACCGTCTCTGCTCGATTGCCAGGATAACGAACGCTACGGAGGGCGGAAAATTTCGGTGTTTTTCTTTTTACGATCGCATCGCCCCACCTTGGTCGAAAGCGTGTGGCGCGCTCTGTTCGCGCTCGGAGCTTGGAAACTTCTCTCAAAGAAACATAAATGTATACATACAACCGATTTACATGGAACAGTTTCCAAGTCCGAGCGCCACAGAATTAACAAATTAATGTTGTTAAGAAGTAGAAGCTTTATAAGCAATCGGGAATATTGGCACCAAAGTGAAACCTCTTGTGTCAGTCTGATCTTAATACAAATCGCAGCAGTTCTCCTCTTTCACCTCTATAATCCTCTGGAAAGAGCGGCGAGAGACGGTAGATTTCACTTTGGCATGCCAACACGGTGCAAAAGGTATGAAAGAGCGGCGAGACACATCATTCTACTTTGTGAGTTATCCATTTATGGGACGATGCATGCGGAAGAGAACTACTCTACTAAGAGGAGGGGCTGATACATCAGTCAGTACACAAGCACTACTAATACAGCAATCACGAGCCATCCACATAGATCCAACTAGCGCAATACATTATGCATACGGGATACATCCAATCCATTCGAGCGATCGAGACATGGCTTCCTCCATGAAGGAAGAAGAAAACACCCATAGACAAGCATGCAAAGAGCTGCGTGATTGTAACAGGTATTGCGTGGAAAAAAAAATACGAGAGACACCCGAGGTTACATGAAATATCTCTATGAAAGAGCAGCGCGAGATTCGACGGATGAATCTACCTTGGGGAGAGGGGCCGCTTTCCTTTCTCATTAGAAAACACTCTGTCAATCTAAATGAGTTGAGAATTAGCAGTCTGACACTCGACATTTCGCCGATCCCTGTATCCTGTTTCCTTTGTCCCTTGAGGTGATCGCGGCACAAGTAGAATTGACGGAGTATGCCAGCCCTATTTGGGAGGTGATCGAGTGCGCATGAACCCGATTGCGAGTATGGTGCAAGTATTGTTTGTGCGAAATGGCTGATTATGAACAATCCGATTGCCGGATGGCCTGGGGTCCTTGTGAGGCCTGTGGCTCGATGGATTTCTCTTAAATTGTCTTGGTTATTCCTTGAAACGAGTTCAGCGCGCATCGAGGGCTGCCGTCAAAAGTAGCCCGACGTTGGGTTCGAGCCGAGTGAAATTGATAAGTCTCTAATTCATATTCATATTGGGCGAGGATCGGCGGCTCATCGAGGAAGTCGAAGACTTATCAAAAGACATCGCGAGACCGATCGGCGACGGCTAACGAGGTCGTCGAGTCTCCTCCGGCCGGAAATCCTTTGGCCGTGCTCCAATTCGATTAATTATGAAACAGGTACGCTTCTCTCGGAAGAACCCGCTGCATCCTCGCGGCTCTTTTAATTGGAGGTCTCGAATGGGTTCGCGCGGGAGTTTGCCCGGCCCCGATAGATCCACGAGTGCCACGCTGCCGAAAGAGAAAAGGGCTGAAACTCTCTCGAAGAAAATCATTCTTTCGCGGGGAGGCCGAGAAAGATTGAGCTAGGATCGGCTAGGATGCCGGCAATCCGGAAGTGCAGAGAAACCAAGGGTAAAGGGCGCGGCAAGGGGGAGGGACGCGGGCGTGAAAGAATTCGACAAGGCGAATAACGCGGCGTCTCGCATAATAACGATTACGGATAATCGAACTCTCGTTGACCATCGGGCGTCCGGGCGCCAGTAAATTGACAAATACGCCTGGGATGTAAACTATCGGGAAAGCGGGAGCGTCGGCGGCAGCGGCCCAATGGAAAGTAGGTGCACGATGGAACAATGAGGGACAATAATGCCCGCTATTGCCCGCCGCGTATTCTCCCCTCGTGTTTCACGCAATATTCCTCTCTCTATGTAGCTAGCAATTCGATCAGCAATATCCCGGGGCGTCGCCGACGATCCGGCACGGGCAAATTTGACGTTTCGTATGGGCACCTAATCGCGCGCCGCGCCGCCCCGGCTCGCGCTCTCCACTCCACTCCCCGTTATTGGAATTCCCCTGGAAATTGATAACGAACAAACCAATCGGATTTTCTTTCACGCCGTACTCTTCAAATCACGCAAGCCCCTTTGCCCTGCGACCTCTCCTGCTAATTGAATCGTTAAACTGGCAATTCCGCCGGCATATTCCGCAAGAGGCTATGCACCCGGGGCCTGTATGTACGATGCGAGGGTGTCGTGTGAGTGTCAATGAATGAGTCATTGTGAGTCTGTGAAGGAGCGTGAGAGGTGCGTTGACTTCGGAAGGATCGATCCGCGAGAGATGAACGAGTTAACTAGCGATGATCGATCGAGTTCAGTATGGGACACCAATGCTTCGGACGATATGCGGACATCCACCATAAGCCTCGGCAGAGATCTATCCATGTCTAATGATTACGATGGATCGATGATCCGCGAGGATCGCCTGAGAAGTGCCGGCGAAAACATGTACAGAGCAGCGATGAGAGAATAATGGCCATGAAGATGTTGCACCTGAAGAAAGCGATGACCACTTATCCTGCGCTAGATGACTAGACTCGCAGCTCCAGCGACGTTGCGTTTCGTGAAATAGGTACAAGGCTCGTGCTGAGTGCGCTTATCTAATCATGTATCCCGCGTGAGAGAAGATGGCATGAAGCGATTTGTTATGCTTCCGGTGAGCTAACTCTCGGAGACCGCGCTGGTTGCAATTGCAAGAGCACCGTATGAGAATGAAGCGGCGAAAGGACTCAAGATAAAGAGCGGCGTCAAGCTCGCAGACCGTAAGCTCAACGTCTCCCGAGTAAATCGAGCAAAAGAGGTTCTCTGATCACAGCTCGATCTCTCAGGACCGACTAACTATCGAGCAAGCGCCGATCAAGAGACGCGCAAGGGTACGGTGGAAACAAGATGCCGTTTTCTCGAAAGGTACCCCGGCTCACCTGGTAAGTCTCAACCGAAACGTACTAGGTTCTTCTACTCTAGTTCCAATAACTAATTCGACTATGTCCTAATGGAACATGTTACACTCAGGCAAACCAATTTCTCCCCCACTCTCTCTCCCTCTCACTTCCTCTTTCTCCCTCCCTCTCTCCACTAAGTATGTACTCTCTATCGAAGCAAGGAACGAGGAAGAATAAACACCGTAGCATGTATTCCACTTTGGACGACAGATCCTGAACGCGTATCGCGCGACGGAGACCCCTTTTACTCGATCCACCGAGCGAGTTTACGGCGTCGATGTCCTACGATCTAATCGAGTGTGTGTCTTACCCTGTTTCTCACTCTCTCTCCCACTCTCTCTCAGTTTCTCCAGGCGCTTGCCAGCTCTCACTCTCTCTCTCTTTCTCTCTCTCTCTCGCTCACTTGCTCTCTTCCCATCTACACGCTAGGCACGCGAAAGCGTTGTAATCATTGCTTGAGCTTTCGTTGCTTGATTGGTGTTAGGAGGCTGCTCGTGAAGCGTGCTGCCCGTACCTTGGGCAGGTCGCCCCTGTTGCTGTCCTCACTGCTCGTGAAGGTGCTCGAGGTGTCTATCCCGGAGTCTTTGGTCGCGCTGTCTTGGCTACCTTGCCGATCGGCCTCCCAAGACCAATCCTCCTGAGAGCCGCCGGCATTGGTCCCGCCGTCAAATCGCACTGTCTTTTTCCCCCTTCTCTCCGTGAACCTAATGGAGAACGCCAGATACACCAGCCGCCCTATTTCCCTCGCCTCTCTCACTGCATTCTCTCTCTCTTTCTCTCTCGTTAACCGCGCGGAGAATCTCTAGCCTCGATGCAAACTCGACATGTACTCCCTTTTCCCTCTCTCTCGCGATTAATCTACTCGTACTTTCTGTATTCCGGCTCTTTCTCTCCCCCTCGGGCTCTGGCTCGGCCCTCTCTGTCGGTCTTAGGCACGCACCTCCTGCTGTCCGAGCGCCACTCATCGCCGCTCCTGCGGAAGCTCCGCCTGACAGTGCTCTCCTCTTTCCGGGGCTCTCGGGGTGGATGGTGACCGTTATACTCGATGGTCTTGGAGCCGGCGGCGTGGTGCCCGTTGTGGGACCCATGGTGGCTACGTCCACCGCTGGACATCGAGGTCGAATCCCCCATACGGTGGTAGTAGCCCTTCCCTATAGTGGATCCAAAATGTTTTTGCTTTGTTTCTCTTGGCACTCTCGCTGCCGGCCACTCCTCGCCTAGTCTCCGCGCTCTCGGCCGCGGTGGCCACGACTACGCTATCATAACAGACTATTCGCCACGGTGACCTCCTTCATTGACCTACCCTACCTCCATGTATAACCGCGAATTAGCCCTGGCCCACACCTGCCTCGGAGCGAAGAGCTCGTGGCGCGCTCGCTCACTCTACCTCGCACGATTAATAAAAGACGCCGGCCATTTTCGAGCCTTCCACCCCCTGTCAATAGAGACGCGGTGCCCTGGCCGCATTTCCTACTCGACAGATCCAACCTCCGCTCCGCCGCGCCGGGAGGAGTGCCTCCACCTCCTAATAGAGCCTCCTCCTGCCAGTGTGTATAAGTGTTTCTCGATCGATCGATTCCTCCACCTTCCTCCCATCGCTCCTCTCCCTTACCCCTCTTTGTTCGTCCTTGCCCCTGTGTTTGTGGTGTGCCTGTGCGGGGGTGGGAAAGTGTTGCGATACCTGTCGGGAGCCTGTAAAGGTGGTTCAAGCTTGCTCTCGAAAGGAGAAGTGTAACATGGAGCCGTGTGCCGATGCTGCGGTGTCGTCTGGAAGTCGCGTACAGGACCTGCTCTCGCTGCGCTTGGAGAACAGCGAACGTGCGGGCCAAGTGTAGCCGTGTGTGTACGTATAAGTGTGTCTCTGTGCGCACAATTGTGACAATAATAATCGCTGATGCGGCCAATGCCGCTTTATCGCCTCGAGCACTCGGCCTCCAAGCGAACTTGGGAATTGCCTCCACCCAAACTCAGGGAAACCGAGAATCTAGACCGGGGGGAGGAAAAGATTTTTCGCGTACAACTCGTAATTCTACTTGTATCACGAAGTAGGGGGCGAACGCGACCGTTTAAAGCTAACTGGAACAACAAGCTTGCAGGAGGCCGCAAAGCGTGCAATCCCGATGTTTCCAGGGGGTCCGGGGCTGGGCGGGGATAAAACACGACAAGTCTTCCTTTTGGAGAATCAAGAGCTACATTCGACAAACACACCCGGCTAGATACCGGAGCAGGAGAACGTGTCCGTATCCCTCGGAAGATTGGATTTTAGTGAGCGGTACGTGTATGTACGTGGCGGTGAGTGGGTGGCTGGGTGGTAGGTGTAAGAGTGTGTACCTGTGCACGATTCGTAGCCGTCCAAAGTAGAACAAATAAAGTCTGTCACAATTCTGCCGACCGGTCGTCAGCCCGACAGTCTCTCTACTCCGACACACTCCACACAAATCACTGATGAGAAGTTGAGAACCGGACCACACTCGTAACGCGAGGGCATTGCGAAAGAAAGGAAATTCCGAAATCGGAGTATCAGTGAATTGCGCTTTAATGACTCCCGCGCCCCCAGTCGCAGGGCTCGTTGGCAGCGTAAGTGTCAAAAATAGCTGACGGCCGATCCAATGAATCCTCGAAAGAGGGTCAGTCGGGGGCCACTCGGACTCGTACTGTTGACAATCATAGCGCAATTTGTCGACATAAAAGCGCCGACGTCACTGCAACACACTCGATAGGCCGCCGCGCCGCTTGACCATCTCGTTTTCGAAGATCGTTAGGCCGACGCGAAAAAGCGCGTCGCCCGTGCGAGCCGAGGGCCCGGGAAAACCGAGCGGACGAATCCTGCAAAAACCACTTGTAAAACGCACGGCCGCTTTCCGGCCGCCGAGAACTCTCGAATATGCCACGACCGGTCAACAGATGACGTACACACACATGCACACGCATACGTAGAGATGTACATATAATATATAATATATATATATATAGACATATATTATATATCTATATAGTTAGGTAGATACATATATGCGACCGGTTCATGAAAAATATATATATATATGTGTGTGTGTAGTAAATATATATATGTAATATATAGCGGAAGACGATCTGCCTTAAGTTTTGCATGTGAGAAAATCAGTAGGTACCGCGGGGAACTGCCGATTCATTCTGTCGGCGGGCTTCTCCCTCGTGCTCCAGGAACTGACGCCCATCGGCGGCGGTTTTTCCCCTAAAAGGCGACCTCACTTTAAGTCACAGGCATAACGTACACATGAATATACAGAGATGGTTCACTTATCGACTAGAGCGCGCGAGAGAGGACTATGAGCGGGGGGATTGTCGAGAGGGCTAGCTTCCTCTCGGGCGGGGACACTCTCATTATCCTACCAAGTACAGGGCGAGAACTTAGTAGTATCAGCTAAGTCAAACGGGGCTTTAGGCGGAATTGAGGGTCATCTGCAAAAGAAGGCACATTACCTGCAACAAACTCCAACTTGATCTACAGGGCTGGGCGCAGGGGGGGAGGGGGTGGTATCGGAGGCAACTGACAAGTCGAGGGCTAAGTTCATTCGCTACTTAAAGGGAGGGAAGTCGCATTCCTAGGTAACTCAAGGATACTCCTCTTACGAGAGAAACAATCGTAAAGCTATGCATTCGATCGTAGGTAACTAGGAAGTAGAGACTGCTCAAGCTATGAAACGCAACTATTATGAAGGTGTAAACAACGTATGCTACTGTAGTCGCACGCAGTATAGCGTCATGGAAAATCATTCTGTTGCGAAGACGCGCGTGATCGCTCACCGTTGACGATCACTTGGACAAAAGTCGCAGTGTGCGCGCGTGGAGACTTACGCGTCGCGTAGGTACCTTCGATATTGCAGACAGGAATTACAGCCGGATTCAGTGAGGGGGAAAGCCAGGGAGTAAGTGAGAGGGATCGCGCACCGTAAAACTGGCCAATTCCACAGCGACTGCATAAACAGGAAGTAACAAGTAGTCGGGAGTGGAGCGTCAGTAATTACCGCCGGCTTCAAAGACGACACTCGCGCGCTTTTAAAGTGCGCGGCGCGTGGGTGGGCGGAATAATCCACGCATCGGCGATAACGTTAACTCGCGGTTCCCCGCGCGGACGATAAATAGAGGACGTACGCGGGGCGTCCAGGGTGGCGCGGATGGAGATATAGCGGGCTCGGCGAGGTGCTCGGGGCGCGCGAGGATGCACGGAGGAGGCGGTCTTAATTTAAAAGTTAGATGACACCGACTTCGCTGCATATAAATCAGCCAGCCCACCGGAATTTCGCCAACTCGCGAGGAAGCCCCGGCTGCGCTCCGTCGGCGTCCTCGGGGTACGTCCTATCTCCGCTCGACTCCGCCCGCGTCGGCCGCTCTCAAGGAATAGACAAACTTGCGGAATGACCGTACCGCGTGCCCGATAGAATGTCCGACAAATCGCCGGCTCGCCAGGCCGTCAACGGCATGCCAGCGAGACTTATCGATCTCCCGGACGGGGCTAAGGGAGCCAGCAGCCAGTGCACTTACGGTGGGCGACGATATGGGAGGATGAGAGGAGAGTGGATTTCGGGGCTGGGTATAGGCGTTTATGAGGTAGCTCCACCTGAAAGTAATCCCAATGGTCATCGATAAACAAGGCGGGTGAAACGGGCAGTCGGGAGAATTAGTAGGTGAGGGCTGGGAATCGGGGCTAAGAGAAAAGTATCGGCGCGGATCAGGTGGATCCGCCCCGATTTCAAACGAGATTCACTGGCCGTGAGAGAGACATTTATCCTCATATCTTTCTCCCTCTGTGTCCCCCCCCCCCCTCTCTCTCTCTCTCTCTCTCTCTCCTTCCGCTCTCAGGATCTCGGCGTGTAAGTACATATATCCAGTGTGGCTGGCGGTGGCGCAGGCAGGTAGACAAGAAGCACCGCTCTGCAGATCCTCGTTAATCAGAAGCTGCGCAAGTGGCCGCCGTGTGTCGCGGGCCCCGCTGTCTTCTCCGGCCACCTAGCCCCCACGGCTTTCTTTCTCTACAAACTAAGTCTCTAGTCTCTAATAGTATTGTGCATCTACTACATGGGAGCAACAACGTCGTCCGACCAAAAGGCGCGAGGGTCCGCTTTTCTCTGGCGGCAGGGGGACCTCCGCCGCCAATCAGTGCACTAATCCTCTTTTAAAGCGAGAGAATTCTCCCGCTCGGCTCCGCTCGAGCCTCGAGGAGAACGTGTACCTCGGAGGCCGTCGACGGACATGCCACTGTCCTTATCCCGTTTTTCCAGATAGCGCGATCGACCCTCCTCTGCTCCGCAGGCCCTATTGATTCGAGAGAGAGAGCCCTCGGACTCTCGCCGTTTTCGTGAGGACGAGCGCACACCCGCACACACACACACACACACTCACGTAAATATACATCCTCCTTGTTACAGGGCCAGCGGCCGCCCGAACCACTCGCTCCTCGCATTAAGCTAGTCCTCTGCGCAGCTTTCAATACGGGGTGTAACGATCGTTAGCGCGGGCATAAAAAGCGGCGATCTTGACCTATAATCTGACCACGTGGCCCATCTGCCACTCGTCGTCGACTCTCCAGTTGCCTAGTGCCGATCGGCCCCCATCAATTGACCGATTCTCCCCCTTAGTCCCCCCCCCCCTCTCTCTTTCTCTTTCTCGATGACATTAAACCGACCTCGAGTGGCAATCGCGTCGCGGCTACAAGGAATCACGAAACATTTAAATTCCTCTCGCGACTATTTAAGGATCGCTCGATTTCCGCAATAGGGTCGTTAAGAAATTGGCGAGGGAAGGGCGAACGCCTCTCCCGATACGTCTTGCGAGGGAGTAATCGCCAGTTTGAGCGTGCATTCGAGCGATATATCAGTGGTGCGCACAGTTAGTGTTACCTCAGGATGTAATAAATATGAGCTTTCGCCCCGATACACGCCCGCCGCTATGAGAGATGAGGCTGGCCACGCAGGCACAGGTGTACTTGGCGACAATTGCCACTCGAGACTACGTACTCCGCGGTTCTCCGATGCGGCTGCTGGTTTATTAAACGGGAGATCTATCCGCGGGCGAGCTCTCTTCAATCAGGACTCAGATATGCCTCCGAAGGAAGAAAAACAATTGCAAAGAAGCAAGACGGGTAAAGTAGGTTGAAAGTGTATGTCAATCGGTGGGATTCGGTAGAGCGCGAGTTCCGATAGAAGTAATCGAGTGGGAAGCTTTAAGAGCAGCCCACTCGTACTCTAGCAAATGTCATAGTTAGAGGGAAGGGTTTCGCGTTGATACTTAGGATCGCCCTCGCATTATTCGCAACTTTTTCCGCGCCCTCAAATGTCAAAGTTATTCCACGACTCGCCTCTGTAAACACGATCGACGTACTTTCCCGGAAACGGCCATATTTTCAATTCCCCCCGTCCTCTATTAACCGAATTCAGTTGGAAAGCAAAAGGGGAGCGAGGAGCGAGTGGCATCGATAACGCTCGCCTCAATGGGCGTGTGCCCTCCACCAGTGATTATGGATCTCCACTAACGAGCCGAATACCACGAACCCACCCGGAGACGCAATCATCCACAATTAACACATTCTTTACACCCACGCGCACCAGGAATTCGTCCTGCGAGTCTGGCATCGTAAACCCCGAGCTACTTAAATCAGAGTCCCCACGATTCTTCCAGGAATAGAAGAGGAAGGGGGATTCCTTTCGGGGGTGGAAGGGTGCGTGCGATTGCGAGTAGTACTAAGTTGTAGGGAGGGGGGCCGGTGAGATCATTAAGGCGAATGACGCGCGAGCTTACGCGATACGACCGGGCACGTCCGCCGAGAGGATCAACAAGAGGCTGGGTGGGCCAGGGATCGAGGTAGATGAAAGGAGCGGCAAGTAGATGAAGCAGCTTCGGGCCGGGCCGGGCCAGTAATGTGGAAGGGGTGGAGTGGGGGGTGGGGGCCAGAGACTGGCCAGAAATAGAGAGAACTGGTCGCAGATGTTTGAATTCGCCCACGTGCTGACCGCATGACGTCACGCCGGCTGTGCGTGGGTGTAACGAGGGGATGAAAGAGGAGATCGGACTCGCGAGCCAGCCGGAAACAGAGATGGCTGCGCGAGAGGGACTCTGCAGGGTGAAAGAGAGGGAGAGGGAGAGAGCGAGGGCCGTGGGAGAGCGGCGACGGGAGGCAAGAGGATAGCAGAGATCAATGCAACGCTGAGATCGGGAGGGTAAAACCCGAGAATTCCCGCAGGATACCGGCCGATATGGCGCGCGACACACGATCGCCATCGTCCGAGAGCGGGGACTGGAGACTCTCCGTCGGCCGAGAATAGTCCGCGTGCCACTTGGGAATCCTTCGTGCAAAGGCTACCTTAGCTTCCTCCCGTTAACCGATACCGTGAAAGGGGATGCCGGAGCGAGTCAAGCCTCTCCTGCACTTGCCGCTAATGATCCGTTTGAACATGAAGAATCTCGCTGAAAAAATCCCCCTGCCGGCTTTGGCAGGCTGCGCGGAAGGAGCCTTCACAGGACCCCCCGGGGGGGTCGGTTCAGTGCACCGGGCATTTCCGGCCCGATGAATCCCGGTTCAAAGTCCGAATGAGAGATCAGCGATCACAGGGCGAAAGTTATCACATAGAAAAAAATGTACCGTAACCCTATCTCCCCCTCTTTCCCTCTGGAACTCTCCAGCTCGTCGCTTGCGGCTAGATAAAAACAGGACTGCGGCTTCAAGCACTCCCGTGAAAAGGTACAGGCTGTGTGCATGGAAGGTAGGCGAGGCACTTCTTTCCTCACGATGCGCACGTCGATGAATCGCTTTACAGTTCGCCGATCCCGCGAGTAATCAACTGTGAGGCCTACATATATCGCCGGCATCTCCGCCTCCTCCTTCTCGCTCTACGTGGCCCAGCATCCGGCGCGCGCGCCTTTCGATTTCTCCCTCGTTTCGCGCCCGGACCGAACACCTTCGACGCAAGTAGCCGCGCGGGGGTTCCTCGGCCGCGCTCCAAGGTACGAGCGGCCGAAGCGCGTGGTACACGCGGACTCGTCGGCAAGGGTCGTCATCGGTAATCTAAATTTACTCGGTAACCAGGGTGGAGGTCGTGCCGTATGCGCGCGAGCGTATTCCAGGTATAATACACCGCTTGCATCGCTTCCCAAGCAGAACCGAGTGCGAAACGACCCACGGGCGCATGGGAGACCCACTTTCCTCTCGGTACCGACCGGCGGACCCACAAATCTACAGTGGTCCATGCTAGATGAACCGAAACCAACCCGATCGCGCGGCACCAATGGCGAGCGTCAACTCACAAGTAGGAATAAAGCATGGTGCTCGAGTTCTTCTGTAATGAGGCGGAAAGTGCAATATTAGTCGCAGTCTCTCGCACAGACTTTAAAGAATCATGGCCAATTTGGTAGAGTCGCGCCGAGACGAGGCGACCGGCAAGCCCCCGAGAAAAGGTCAGAGACGATTAAAAGAGTAGCGGGAGGGTGCACGCACCCTCCATCACTAAGGAAGATCACTAGTAGTCAAATTACAGAGTGGCGACGAACTGCCGCCGCTAGCGAGCAGGTCTACACACACACACACACACAGACAGACGGAGGCGCGCAAGACGAAACGAGAACGAGAGAGATCCACGTGGCCGTAAAGGAGGCGAAAATCAATAAGTGCGAATTAAGGGGGCGTTTCTTCTGGGCCGATACTCGGCCGCGCAGCCGAGGCCTAGCTCCTTCCGTCAGGCTGCTCGCCCTGTAAACACGCACACACGGGGGGGTGCGCGCAAGCTTTTTCGACTGCATGAGCATAGGATCGGTCGATTACACTTTCCTCAGCGGCGGTCCTCGGCCGTAAATACTGCGATACACAGCTGCGCACGTTCCCCGTAATTCAATTATCCTCTGACACGGAAAGCCGCCGCTTTTCTCCTGCAACCACGCTTTCAAGGGCAGCGCTGACCCTTTCTACATGCTCCCACGGATCTCGCCTCTCCCCTTACCGCAGCGATCCCTTCGACTCAATCGGACTTCCTCTGTGAATGCGAAACTTTGACCGCGCGACACTGCCCGCCGGGACTGAGAGCATCCGAGATGCGATTTTCAATTATAATCCTAGTCGGCTTGGAAGGAGCACCGTAAGAAACACGCGAGGCGAAGTTTATTAAGGTTTCGCCATGACGGCGAACGCGAGCAAAGCCTCGAGACGTCGAGCGAGGGATTCATTAAATTCGCAGGGTGCGCGCGAGAGTTTCAAGATGCACCGCGAGAAATTCATTAAATACAGACACCCTCGGAACCGCCGAGATATAGACGGAGACACCGGGAACCGCAAAAATCCGACTAGTCAAGTTTTGCATGTAATCCGCAGATACAATTGCTGATTACTCCGACCGGCGCGACTCTCGAAACCGGCGGGAAGAGCAGCTACTCGGCAGCCAGCTCACGTTCGTTGGCGAACTATCGAAATTCCACCGGCCGGCAGTGTTGCATCGACGACGCAGCATTCGGAGCAATGCTTTGCCGTTCGGCCGCGCCCATCTAGGACCATTGGAAAGAGTGCGCTCGGCGATGTAATATTCGCCGAAAATTTACCGAACCTTCCCGGCTCTATGTATTATATCAATTGCACCGCAAGGTGTTAATTGCGGAGCGCACGCTGGTATCGTCGGTACAAAGATAGTACCAATATAAACTGCCTAAAAGTAAGCTTTCGAATTCTCGAAATTGTACAGGGTGATTCACTTGCCATTTAGCGTGCGTGACTCCATAGTCTGATGGTTCAATGAGAAACGTTTCAAACCAAATTCTAATCATCAGCCAAAATTTTGAATTAATTTCTCACTATTGAATCATAAAACCGCGGCGTGACGGTCGGTAAACCCGATATCTAAAAGGGAAGTGAAGCAACGTGTACTCGCTGGTCCTGAATCGGTTTGAAAGGAGGTTAGTGGAATTGCGGCGGCGCTGGTCGACTGGTCGACTGTTGAGTAGAATAAGACTGCGATCTAGAAAGAGTGGGCAAGCGAGATCTAAGATGGACTCACCCTTCTCGGACTCGTCGGGCTCGTCGCTGGGGCACTCGGGTGTACTTCGTTCCTCTTCACTACTGCTAAAGCTCCTCTGCTGCTGGAGAGAAGCTTGTCCGAGCTGGTGGGAGGGATGCGGGCCTTGCACCGAGTGGTGCTGAACTGTATGGATGGTGGTGCGGGGGTGGCCTGCTATCGGTTCACCATATGCCATCGCGAGATCCGTCTGATCCTGGAACAGAGATTCGACTAGGGCGTTAGAGGGGCGAGGAGGAGGCCTAATGCCGAGTGTGCCAACGCACGTTACACGGACACACAGACACAGGTTACACAGACGGACGTGCAGGTGCAGATAGAGAGAGAGATCTCTGATATTCGGCCAAGGCCAAGGCGAGTGTATCCAGCACTCATTGAGCCGGACGTCCTACTTTCTAGAGTACGAGGACTAGCGGTGGAATTGGCGCTGTTCTGCTCACCGTATAGATCGGTCGATGTCTCTGATAGCCCGGCTGGTATTGTCTCATCAAGCTATCGATCTCGGATCTATAGATATTCAGCTCATCCTCGGGATAGCCAGGATATCTAGCTGCCTGTTGTACGGAATAAGAACCAACGGTTACGTGGGGCGTCGGCAGGGCTCTCGAGTGCGGCGACATCGACATCTCCACTCCGCTATCGCTGGTCGACAATCGGCGCGGGGGTATCTGCAATCGAAAAATCGCCGAACGTTCCACCTGGCGTGTGCGTGTCTGCGTGTCACTGTTCTGTGTCGGCGTGCGCGCGCTAGGCGTGTGTCTCTGTCTCCGCGTGTACGCAGCCAACACTGGATACCGATCTCAGAAAACAGCATTCCCAAAACACACTCTGCGGCGGCTCTCGCAGGCCATCGTCGCTTCTCGCCGCGCAAACCACAACTGAAGAGAGAGAGAGAGAGAGAGAGAGAAACAGAAAGTGAGAGTGTAAGTGAAAGAGTCGGGGGTGCCGCGTTCGGGTTGGCTCTGTATAAAAATGCATTCGCAACAGATCGGAAACAACAGGTACGAAATATCCAACGGAAGAAAGAGTGCGCATATAGATCCTCGGGCGAGAATCATGTAGACAGACTGTAGAGGCTCTTTCGAGAAATCGCTGATCGCATGTATCATCTCTAGGCGATGTGACGAGAGTGGTGGCGGGCGGCAGACTCCGTGCGTATATCTGCGGCGACTGCTCGGTGGTTCTGTGTTGGAGAAAAAGAAAACGGGGGAACGGCGAAGGGGTGTCTCTCGTGCGTGTGATGTGTTGTGCGAGCGGGCACTAGGCTGGCGAGCAGAGGTTCGGGGTGAAAGGGCAAGGGGGCAGGGCAGGGGGGTCGAGCGAGCGGGGCACGTACGTGTCTCTATAGCCGAACAAGTAATGGAATGAAGGTAAATCGTACTTGCTCTTGCTGCGAGTACTGTCTCGTGAGCAGACATCCGCTCCCTTGCAACAACGGCAAATTCTCCTTCTCTGCCGCGCTGTGCGCTCTCTCGAGTTTCGGTCTTTTATCCTGAGTTTGGTCCACGAGTCCCGGAGGACCACCCACCTGCAAGTCCGACGTGCGACGCGGCATCTCGTTCTCCGCGCCGCTGAGGCCCGTCTTCGTCATCCATTGTCCGGTCTTCGACAGGAGCTCCTGCTTCTTGCGACAGAGAATGCATACCCATATCACCTGCAACACACCAGAGATAGCCGGCGTCATCATCGAGCACACCATAGACCGTCGCCGCCGCCGTCGCCGCCGCCGCGGATCCCCCGACGCTCGGGGGCTATTTTGGCCTGTACCGCCACTCCTCCCGCCGCCGTCGCCGCCGACGCCGCTGCTAGGATCGATCGCCAGGCTAACTAAAATAATGTACACGCTCAGGGTAAGACAGAGCGAGGGAGAGAGGCAGACGGAGAGAAAGGGTCCTGGAAGTGATCGATCCAGGTCACCGCTTGCAGCTAGTAGCGAGGATATTAATAGGAAACTACGTATACCAAGTCCACCAGTTACGACGTTAATTGAAACGTAAGACGTCGTCGACGGGCTTCTGTTACACATTTAAAGGACATCCCGCCGATGCATTAAGAGGAATACTTTATGCACTCGGCTCCTAATGCGATTTCACTTTATACCTTGCTGATGCCGGCGCCGTCGTCGTCCTCGTCGTCGTCCTCGCCGTCCCCGTCGCTGGAGAAAAAGCTATCGGGGAAACGGGGGTAAAAATATACGGATCCTCTCCTCTGCCTCGAAGGTAGAGCGCACGCCAGCTGGAATATCTGCAAGGCACCTCCTCCCTTGCGAATTCTCCCTCCGGGCACTGTCGCTCTTTCCTCCTATGGAGAGAGAGTCGAACTCTGTTGTCTCTTGAACCTCCCAACCAGCCAGAGAGAGAGAAATAGCGGGAGCCCTCTTTAACAAATTCTCTGCCTCCGGAGTAGGCTAGCGCCCGGGGCTGCATTCTTATGCAGCTCGAGGGAGCGAGAGAGCGAGAGAGCGAGAGAGCGAGCGCGCCGGATCCGGGCGGGGCGGCTAAATTAAATCGAGGAGATACGCCAACTGCATAGAAACGTAATGAGAAAGGGCAACAGTGCTACGTTAAACTCGTACTCTCGCCCGACGAGGCCGGCCGGCCCCAACTTTCCAAAGCTACCCCGGCTGAAAGTCGATTTGCAAAAAGTTGCCGGGACACAGAGAGCGAGAGAGGACCGCGGCCGCGCGCTCCCGGGTTTACCCGGGAGGATTAGAGGAGGGCGCGAAGGGAATGCGGACAAAGAGCGGCGCGGGTCAATTTGATAGGTAATGCAACAGCACAATGCAGCCTGAAAAACACACGGACACAGAGAGAGCCGCGCGCGGAACGGGGGAACAAACGGCGACGCGATAATTAGCGCGGGCGGGTCCGGCTTTTTAGGCGTGAATAGACCGGAATGCTCCATCGAGCTAATGTATGTCGTCTCGAGCAAGTAGGGTGTGACCGTAAAACAATGAACTGGCCGCCACCCTCCGGACCACACTTCCCACGTCTCCTCGCGAACGGTCCTCACGTCGCGGCATACAAGTGCGCCAGAGGTAACAACTTAATTCGCAAATTATAAGCCTGCCGTCGCCTGTCATTTTCTAATAGAAGTGCCGATTCTTCCGTTTCGCGTGGCCCGCATTCAGCGCGCCCGAGTGTACGCTCCGCATACGTATATGTAGGTATGAGCGGGCTGTATTTTGTTGATGAATAGAAGACAAGCCAATTCAATGGGATGATTGGTAGTAGGGCATTACAGTCTAGTTTGCGTCGACGCTTCGCAGAATCGCTTGAAAGACATCATAATTACGAGGGGGTGCGCTTGCACGGACTAGCGCGCGGAGCATCCACCCCCCCTTATGAATCGATAGGTCGGACAATCGCACGCCGAGTACGGCGCATTTGCACAATTATTGTTGCTATTATCATTATTCAGCGAATCCAATTCCGGCGCTATCGAGCCTATATTACTAGTTCGCAAGAACGGCAGCTACTAATGAAAACGTGCTTCCCATTAAACGGGCCGAATCAAAGGGCGGGCCGTCGCGCATCAATCCCTCTAATGGGATTGGCCGGTGGGAAACTCATATTGCGCGCGAGTCGAATGGAACCGGCGAGCGTTGCGGATTCGCGGGGATCATTCGCGAGAAAGTTTGTCTGGTTATAATTGGTACTCACTCAAGCACCACTGCTGCAGGGAGCCAGGGTAGAACGCGGCCGCCATGGGAGAATGAGGATACGACACTCGACGGTATCTATCATTGCACAGTCGATGTTCGTTCGTTTGAGGACGATCGAGTTATCATGTGATCGATCGCACTAAAATCTGTCTGGATAAAACCACCCCGGCACACATGCAACATTGCTCGATAGTCACAGATCCACTAGGGCGAACCGGTCATCTTGCGCGAACAGTATTCTCCAAGCTGTCGACGCGCACTTGCCGATTTCTAAGTTACTTTGGGAATTAAAGTGCGAATTGTCCGCGAGAGCACTAGCTGCCGGCGGCGGTGTATTAAGGAATCTCGGGCGCCCGATGTGTTTGACCTCATCGTCGAGATAGAGGAGCGCGGGATGATTGACACGGAAGATAAGGATCTCGGTCGCCGGCGATCAGACAAGCGAGCGCGGTATCAATCTGCTAATGCATCTCGGCCGATACGAAACTATACTCGGAGAATTATCGATATTCAGAGACACATATCCGGGAAGACGGCAACGCTCGACGAGTGCACGCGACCTCGAGTACGCAGCTATACATATATCCAGGACGAGCATCTTCCCTTGTCGTGAAGCAGGGTGCCACGTCTAAAACAGGGTACGTGTTTTTATTGCCCCTCGTTCAAGTCCGATGAAGTGTGGAGAAAGAGGCGATGTAAAAATAGCCGCACTGGAAGAATTCCTCGGTGAACGCGGAGGACGCTGTTTCCCTCGCGTCTTGGAGAATTCACTGGGGGCGAATCGATCGTATCGATGCACAGGGGGATGCAGGACCATATAATAAGGACGGCGGAAGAGGAGGGCGGGCGAGCGCGACGGCGGCGTCGGCGGCGGGGCCGGACACGGCCGGAAGTAAACTAGACGCGGATATAAACGAGCGAGCGAGGGAAGGCGCGAGAGCGCGCGCGCGCCTCGCGCGGCCCGTTTAATCCCGCGGAAATGCGCCCGAACTGGAGCACACGCAGCCCATCCTCGAAAAAATGGAGCAAACCACCCTGGAGAGAGAGAGAGCAAAAAAAAGCGAGAACTGGCGATGGCTGGCGGTTTTCTCCGGGCGGAGGAAGTTGCACCGCTGACCGAAGCTCGCTGCAGACTGGTGTCGAGCCGTCGAGCGGCGGGCGCCCGCCCGTGGACCAGGGACCAGGGCGCAGTGAAAAAGGGACAAAGAGGCCGAACGAGAAAGGCGAAAGCCGAACACAACGGCGACGAGGACGGCGTGCGTACATGTGCCTCGGGGCGCGGGATCCGCCGAGAAAAGAGAATAAGGAACGAGAGAGAAAGCCGGATTCCGAGCGGAGCGGCGACGAGTGGGACGGGAACAGGGAGGAAGCGAGCGGAAGAGAGTAGTGAGAAACGAAGCAGGCAAGATAGGCGGGAGGCAGGGGACCTGAAGAGCACTCCGTCGAGTTGCCTAGGTAGCAATATGTCAAGAGCTCAACCCCCTTTCCACCAAGTTCGCTCAACCACCCCGTACCACCGCCCCTTCCCACCGACACCCCAACCACCCTACCGACCACCCATCCACCCTCCGCCCGCCGAACATTCCGTACATACATACATTAATCCGCTGGAATGGCCTGCCAAATGCGGCCGATGTGTACTTAAAAATCGACTGTCATCCCATTTTCATCGACGCGCGCGCGCGCGCGCGGCCCTTCGCCATCGAGCTCAGCCCCAATACGTCTCATCGGATTATCTCGCGGCCTATATTGTTAACATTATGAAATCGCGGAGGAATTAGGTGAACACCATCCCTGCATAGGCAATCTCGGCAATGAGTAATCAACTATCGGGGCCAGTACGGAGCCAGAGAGTAGACTCTTCTCTCAAAGTCCGGGAAGAGCGCGCCGGGGGAAATAGACTGCCTAATCCTGAGTATATTTGTTGCGCCTAGGAGAATATATCTGGCCGGGGTGGGTTCAATGTAGGCGTGTGCTAGTTCCCGCCGGTAAAGGGAGAGGAAGACAGGCCGACGCGAACCGTCGACACCGAGTCGACTCACCCCAGCTACGACCTACGACTACCTACACCCGCCGGCCGAGAAGTAGAGAGAAAGAGCTCGGCACACTCGCTAGTGCTCGGGGCTTGTAGCGTAAATGCTCATTAATTTGGGCGGCTCCGGCCGGGGCCAGTGATTTGCATTAATTAATTAGAGGCCAATTAATTCAGATTACTCTATCGCGAGGCTGTGTGCGCAGCCTGTGTCAACTGGAAACGACGCCGAGCCAAAGACAATGACTACGCCGACGACGACGACGACGACTACGTGCCGTAGACGTAGACGTCGTCATGGAAGTGTAGATGCCGCGAGAGCTGGGACGAGCTCTCCCGATCGATATGCTCGTTCAAGCCATTGCGATAACTCGACGTAGCGTTAATGATGCACTGGCCATGATTTTCCCAGCTGTTAAATACCGCAATTCGCCATTTTCGCTCGCGATCCTTGCATTCCGAGAACTAGAAAGATATGCTCATGGTTTTTCGACATGGTTGGAGACTTGAAAATTAAGTGTGAGCCACTAGAGGGAACAAGTGGAAATGGACGTGGGTGGATGATAACGAAGGAGACGTCGAATAAAGGCGAGAAGGGTGGACGCCAGCGGGCAAAGGTTTCAGTTTTCAAACAACAAGGTCTATGTGCCGAGTGGCATCGCAGTACTCAGACGGACGCTTCTAGCCAACTAACTCCCACGTCCTTCAGCGCACGCACTCAACCTGCCTCTCCCTTTCCCGCGAGGGCGCGAGGGCGCGAGGGCCCGCGCCGAATTCTATTCCCGAGGCGAGTAATGCTAAACTCGAAAGCAGCCGCTGACTCATCCCAGCGGCGGAGAAGAGCGAGGAAATCATTTGGGAAAAACTAGCGCGCGGGCGCGCGCCACTGGCAGAGTTTCAGGTAAATGTGGTGCGAGAGGGGTGGCCGCTTTCATAGCTCGACGAATGGACGCGGTCGTCCCCGATCTTGATTTACTTTTTCCACGCCGTCCTCGCCCGGCAGCGCCTACCTTTGCTTTTTCACTTGATGAAGAACACAGATCCGTGTACATTAGCGTCAAGTGCTTAAAGTTTCCGCGGCGAGGAGCTTTCGCGGCCGGCCTACATACGCCCCAGAAAGATTCCTAGTTCCGGCTGGAGGAAGAGCCGGAGAGAGTTGCGGTACGACGGATGCCTCGGTAAGCCGAGCCACCGGGCGACTTAGGCAACTTTCAATTACCGCAGTCTTATTATGCAAAACGTAGGACGATTCCTTACGAGTTTCATACGAGCGGCTTGAATTGGTTAGTCGGCGCTGGACGAATGGGAGTATTTAATCAGGCCTTTCGAAAAGTCCTCTCCAAGATTCAAGTCGGAACTACCCTGATGATGGTACACGAGCTTTTTAATTAGGGCTGTTACTTAGTACCAACAACTTCCCCTCTCAAGGCGGAAGGAATAGTGGAGAATCCGTGGAAATCTCTGACTTATCGCTCGAGGAGTTTAAGAAGGGATGCGAACAATGCAGAGGGCAGATAGCGGGGGAGATACTCGGGCGATGATCCGGCCGGAATGGAGAATACTTCCTCGGGCAGGGTTCGATACCATTACATTTACTGTCACTCGCGGACAAGCCTTCTCTCCTTCTGACACACATAGCGGCGGCTGTAGGGGTGCATTGGTGCGCGTAAGCCTCGGCAACAATCGAGGGAGGCAGGGACAGTCGGCGGTGGTAGTGCGGCCGTTCGTGTTCGACGGGGCTTTGCAGCTCTGGTCTCTCGTGCATACCTGCCCGGGCCGCTCACCCAGCGCGGATCTCCGCTAATTTCGGCAGCGGGCACACCGAGTTATTAGTCGAAAGTCACCATAATTCCGTGGATCACGCCAACTATGCCGGCATCGCAGCGACACGCGAAATTTCCACCGCTGCCGTGGGGATGGGGTGGGAATATCGTCTTATCGTGCTGGGGAAAATAGAAGCGGGCGCGCGCTCTCGACGAACTCTGGCAGATATGACATGGCAGCCTTGTCACCGCCCGGTTGGTATAGGTTCTCTCAATATGGAAGGATGGAAGGACTAGATTTTCCAACCTCAAGAAGCGAGTATCTCGGCAAGTGGGGGCCGTCTCTCGGGGGCGGGCGATTATTAACTTTCCGGGAAGATTAAAGAGCGGGCCCAGATATCTCGCATTATATGCCGTACGTCAATGTGGATCTTGCTTTCATAACGCCCACTCGAGCCCCTTTCTCGCGCAGTACGTCGGCCGCCTTTCGCTCGGGATCAGTGGCCCTCGCGCGATAACTACATACATGCACCAGCAGCAGCCGCTCGCGGAGCGTGCAACAAACGCGCGCGAGCCACCGGCAATATTTACTGGCTCCGGGCGGAGCGCCGGTTTTCGCCCGATGCCCTGCTACCAGCAATTATCCCCCGCCGGGGGGATTTACGAGGCCGACGGCAATAAACATTTTCAGGAGCGTGGATATTCGCCGGACACCTTGTACTCTCTCTCTGCTGGACGAGCGGGGGAAGGGTGGTCTCGAGCGCGCGGGGCCGTCCGTCCTCCGGCAGCCCAGCCGATCCTACCCTCCCCTCGCCTCCCCTACCAAACTTAGATCAATATGTTGCGTCACGTTTCTCCCTGCACGCCACCCAACATCTCGCCATCCAGCGAGAGCCGGGGCCACCCAGCGGTCTCCGTCCACCCTGCGCGCCTCCATACCTGACCCCGCAACCCTCTTTCTTACCACCATTCGCGCACCCCACGCAATCTCCACCCAGCGCACCCTTCGCCGCTCCGGCGGTGACGTCACGCAGGGACGCGCCCCATTCATAGCCACCCACGCCAACAGTCGAAACCGCAAGACGAACCCCCCGAAGAAGGCCCACCCTGCGTATGGCCATGCCCGGCTCTCCCTGTCGGCGCCGCGCCGAGCGGCGAACCTTGCTCCCAGAAGCGGACTGGCGCCAACCCTTAAGAGGACCAGACTCATGAATCCCGAGCCTCGGAGATCGAACTCCCTCCAGCGAATCTTCCTCTCGGCACCGGAACACGCCCGTCTGATGAAACGCCGAGAGCCGAGAGTGTCTGCCCACCCGCGAGGAGACACGTGCAATACGCCGCTGGCGAACCGATCGATGACTGTCGTAACGCTAGCCGTGACGTTTGTCAAGTGTACTTGCGTGTGGCCCTGACGGCATTGCGCGGCGGTCCATACATGCGCGCACCGAATTACTACGAGGTATTTACGTGCACGGTACAACAGGACAATCGCCACCCCATTCTGCCCTCTACAAGACATAAATCCCTCGCGGATTAGCAACCCTTTTCTCGCGCACTTTCCCCCGAAAGGTCCTACATGATTATTGGCCAGGAGAGAGAAGTAGAAATTGGAGGAATCGAGGTTGGAAGGGCTTTGCACCTCGCGACGCCGAAATCGCAAGTGTCGAATCCCGGCAAATTGGCCCCGCTTCCAGGAGTTCCGGTCGAGGCTCGATTGAATTAAACCGCTCGGCATTGAGCGCTCGGGGCACAGGTGAAAAGCGTATAAGGGAAATATCGGGATGGTGGTTGCCGCTCGAGCGAAACCTTCCTTGGAGCATTGAGAGGAGGCCAATTACCGCGGCACAATTACCGCACCGCGCTTGACCAGAGGCGCGCGGGCCGCTTACACACCTGGCGTGTGTGCGAGGGCGCCCTCGCAGCCCTCGCGCACGGCCAACACCAATAAACTTATAGGAAGTTGTTGGCCAAAGTTCCGCGAACGGCGCGCTATTATTGTTGCCGGGCACAATGGAAACGCGCGTCGCCGGCCTATAGACGCCTCGACATCGATGCTCTTGTTTCTTTATAATTACTCGCCGCTCACTCCCAATTGTTGGCCGGCAACGGGCCACGCGAGATGCCGTTAGATATTTACTTGCTATTCACGGATAGCTGAATGAACAAGATCCTGCCTCCCCGGGATCTCAATGAAATTACATGGATGCCTCTTCCTTTCCGCTCTCAACCTCAGTGATTGTGATCTTGAACTTTTAATACAATCGTGTCACTTTTTACAGTGCGGAAACTGAGAGAATGAAAGAAAGTGAGAGAGTCCAGACCCACGCGGTCATCTTTACTTCTGTAGAAAGTAAAACGGATTGTTGCGAATTTGTAAAAAAAGTCAGGACTGAAAGAGTTAATCGTGTAAGCATTCGGCCTGTTCACCTGCGTTTTGCTATCTGGGATCCATATTTCTTATCATTCCTCTTATCTACCTTGCTGACGAGGCCTGCCACAACTTCCCACAGTTCCAACTGGTACCGAATAATGTCAATGGATTCCCTTCGAAAGCAATGGGAGAATAATGGGAAAAAGTCCGGTGGAGAACGTCGAAAGCGTTTCCGAGTAATTGGGGGGAGGTGGGCGAGGATACGCACGTGCTGTTTATCGTCTTGGACTACAATGTGACTGCTCTTAATTGATTCTGGGAAGGCAGCGCGCATCTCGCCCTCCAGGCCTGTTCGAGTTCCACAAGAATTGATCTGTATTTCGTCAGAGCACCCTCATCGGGCTGTTGCAGCCGACGAGGACGTTTTATCGGTGATTCTCGCTCGCCTCGCCTCTCTTACACGCTCGGCAATTCATACGATTCTTCACCGACGATGCCTAGCATTGATATTCTATATAAAGAACGACAATTGCGTAACGACGGCCTGAGTGCTGTCGAAGTGAAGGTATCGCGACGGAAAGGTAATGTCCCAACCCGGCCGAGAGTCCACTTCCGCTTGGCAACCTACCCCGCGAATATCGACATATGCGAGCGTAATGACACTTGTCATACACCGACCATTTTAGAAAGATCTGACCCATAAATTAAGAGGGAAGAAACCGAGATTTTAATGCGGATGAATGTTTTTGTTGCACGGCCTCTCTGCCACGAAAACATTGATCTACATTGCCGCGCGTGCCGGACCTTCGCGTGTACGATCACCGATCTCATTTATCGACCCCTGACGTTTCTCGTTAAGCCGCCGCTGCCAGCGAGCTTAAGCGCGGCGCCCGACTCGTCAAAATTTTTCATTAATCACGTCAATCTGACAGTCGATTGATTTTCATATTCCCGTCTCTCCTTCCCAGTATATTACTGGCGGAGTGGGGACTAGCGCCGGTCACGAGTCACGTCGCTGTCCTGACTCCTGAAAATGAACTTGCGCGACGAACCCTTGGAGATCCAGGTTGTCCGACTCCTCTACAAGATTACACATCGATGCTTACATGGACGGGAGGAAGGGCGAGCGATGGGTAAACGGTGAGGATGAGAGTGCATGGCAATGACTCACTGTACACACGCGGCTCGATTTAGCTGGTACACGCGAACCGAAAGGACGTAGGGAGGAATGGTGCGCGACTGTAGCGGCGGGGTGAGGTCGACTAAACGGTGACGCGCACCTTTCCTTACCAAGGATAACAGTCCACCTTAGAAAAAGCCCGTGGCGGTCTTGGGGTGGGAAAATGCGGTAGCTAGCGAGCGATGCGAGCGACGTGGGGGCTGGAAATTACTCCGCTGGAACGTCAAGCGGAGGCAATTATTCCGGCTCGACATATATATGTGGCCGCAATGGTCGGTGCACGCATGGAGGAGGTGGAGGAGTAGGTGGAGGAGGGCAGGGAAATAAAGTGAAAAGTGGAGATAGGGATGTTGCGATTAGGGGTGGCGCGGGCAGGTTTGGCCAGAGGTCGGAGACAATGGCCTGATGCGGGGAGTAAAGCTGTGGCTTAAGTGACTGGGGCTGATCCCGCCAGACAATATACATCTAGCCGGGTTTCTTTTACTATTTTGCTTTGCACCCCTACCTTGCTCGAGCGTAGAGTGACCTTTCCGCCGCAGCGTGCGCAGCAGCGGATTCTGCAGTAGTTGCAGATGTGGCCGACGCCGTCGGCGAACTTGGTTTTCAGGCATATGTGACACGTGGCGTTCAGCTCCACTCCCGCCTTCTTGTGTTGCTCCGAGCAGGCCCGTATCCTGTCCTCGAGGACTTTCACCTCATTCTGCTTTCGCCTGCCACGGGAACAGAGAAAAATCGCCATCAGATTCGGAAGGGCTCTGGGAAGTGGGAACCTCGCCGAGAGTGGCGGTAGCCCACTTTTAATGCGCATGACGTTGATAAAGCTTTCCCTCGGCTGCGTATCGATACTTGAAACGGAGAGGGCATGGGAATTGGTGGCTGGTGCCTTTGGACAAGTGATGCGAGGACGCGAGGATGCAAGGCGCGAGATGGTGAATGTCAGCGGCGAGTGTGTAAGGTCGCGCGTCAAATGATGTTTAAGAGAAGACGAGTATGAAAGAAGAGCCGGAAAGGAATGGCCCGAGGAGGAAGTGGTTTAGCTTGTGCCTACAGTGATAAATATGTATAGGGAGGGGTATGCGCGGCTCGCCGCGCTCTTTGCACTGTATCGGCCATGGCTTTCTTTCCGCTCGCTCTCCTTCTCTCTCCTTAATCCCGAGCTGGCAGCACACTGCCTTGAGAATAGCCGTGTAACCCTCTCTGCGAGAGCAGGCTCGGGTGGCTTGGCGCCGAGAAAAGGAGAATGCGAGGGCGCACGCTGAGGGAGAGCGAGGAGAGCATTTACATGATAGAAAACGTCGCGGGCCACGATGCCTCGGGGCCATAATATATGCGGCCGCCAACGAAACTGGAAAATTGGAACTCACTTCGCCGCTCAGCCCTCTCTCGTGCCGCGTCGCGATTAAAATCCACCACCGAGACCTCACCACACCCCCCAACCCTTCACCCTCTCTCTCTCTCTCCTTATTCAGCGCACTCGGCAAAAACCGTGGAAACCTAGCCCTCCAATCTGAACAGCCAGTTCGACCGGCGACTATCTCGCGTTCTATTTGCCAAAGCGTAGCTCAATCAATTCTGTATTCCCGGCGCGGCCGCTCTCCCCGAAAATCGGAATTCGCCGCGGTGCGCGCACTCGTGGCGATGCATCGCGAGAGCCGGCGAGAGCGAGTGGGCCGTAATTCAAAGGAAATTACAGCCGAGCCACTTCCGCCGGAAGAGATTCGCGAGCGGCCGCTCCAAGGAAAAACACCACGTGCGCGGGCGCGTTTCGGGGGAAGTGGCCTCTGCGGCAAATAGGTTGCGACTACTGTCGCTGCGGAGGCTCAGCGAGAGAAGTATGAGCACTCGAGGCAAGGCTGAACCTTCTCGACCGCCGTCTTGGTCTCTAGGTCGCGCGTACCACCGCCCGATGGAACAGCCCAGCCACCACCGCAGGGTTGTTGACACCGGAATATGCACCTGCCTCAAACTCTGCTTGGACTCTCGAGATTTGCTCTGATTTGAGCAAGAGTTTCGTTCTATGAGACGTAATCGGTGTGGCGGAGGGGAGGTTTATTGGGAGGAATTTATCGAGCCGGCCAGTGTCTTGGAGCGGAAAACATGTCCGCGTACAATCACTTTGCCAATAATCGTGCGAGCACAGTGCACGCAACAGCGATCGCACCAGGCAAAGTCCCCGGTGTCCCGAGGCTCTTCCGCTTCCCGGCCAAGCGAAGCCAGAAGCCATGCAGCCGAAGGTCGCGGCGCGCAAAAAAATCTTCTTACTCTCGACAAAGAGAAACTGAAAGGAGGTAAGACAGAAAGGCCGGGAATGTAGGTTGCTGCCTGACAAACATTTCATAGCGCGTGTATGTAATTATCCCGACCCACTAAATTAAATTTGAGCCACTTCCACCGTCGCGGCGGCCGCGGCGGCGGCGGCGGACTTTTCAAGTGAATCCTCGAAATCTCGTGCGCCGCGACGCCGCGGTAAAGGAAAGTTGAAGTAGATTCTCTACATCCCGAAGCTCCCCTGTATCTCTATATCCTCCACTCTCTCGCGGCAGAAGTTGGGCTTTCGATGAAAAAGAAATCTCGCAATCACTTCAGCGAGCACTCGCATCGAGCGCGACACGCTCGGCGAATCCGGCGAGTGAGTTGCGAGAAGAGTTGCGGCTAGTTGGATAATTCAGAAAAGTTCCTCTTTCGAGATTTCTTGCGCGTGTGCGCGAGGGAGCCTGCGGAAGGAAGGAGGTGCGAAAATAGGGCGTGATAGCCCGCCACTACAAAGAAGAGTGATTTCCATTCACATTATTCCGGCGACGGGCGCCAGTGCCAAGAGAGAACAATAAAATATCTGGCCAAGTCGCCAAGCGACTGTCACGTGTACGCGATCCGCAAAACAGAGCGGTGAAACGCGTTAGCAGAGTGAGATATAGCGTGGGATCCGAGGAGAGTCGAATGAAAAGAAGGACTCGCCATATCTCGGCCATGCGAATACGTAGTGGTCGTCGTCGGCTATATCCATAAAGCAGAGGGCGCAAGAGGCTTCATTTTTCATGCCATCCTTGACTACCTCCTTACAAATCTGATAGGACAGCGCCGTCGTTGCGTGAGAGGCCTCCTCAAAGCTCGAGATTATATTCTTGATGAACTGTGAGCACACGCTAGGATAACGAACCGCTTATTGCACAAAGGCAATTTATATAGACCGTTAAATATAGAGCTAACATTTGCTCCGGCCGCCTCGGTGCAACGCGCTCCACAACTAATATTATACCCTCGGCTAAAGAACACGTTTGAGGAGTGTGGCTTTGGAAAACTCTGAGGCCGTCCCGCTTAGAGGGTTGCGTGGGTATATCACGAGTCCCGGCCGTGTTCCTCCTGACAGGCAAAGCTGCGAGGCAATCGTTTCCCTAGGAGGCGGCGCCGAGCGGCGCAGCATCCAGCGGGACGCGCTATATTTCATCATCTGCGAATCTACCCTGCCAATCCTGTCGCCTTCGCGGAGTTCACACTCCATCCACGATCCGCTCGCGCATACCGTATGCATACCCTATGCAGCTCTGCGCACCAGCTCGTTACCGAGCCAGGTCGTCTCTCGGCTGGCTTGCATTTTACATGCGTCCCCTACACGCTCCTCTCCGCGAGCCGCGTTACTTGATCTCGCGCGCATCGGTATGGCGAGGCACGCTTTCCTCATTACTCTCTCCCTTTCTCCACTTTCAGCCCCTTCGCGCCATTCTTCTTCCCTGCATCGCCCCCTCGCCCCTCCTAATGCCAGTCCACCCCCCCGACCCCCGACCCTCCTGCCCGCCAGCTTTTCACGCACACACGCAAACGCCAGCGGCCGTGAGTGCCTTCTTTCTCACGTCCCCGTTTCCCATGTGCTGCTAGGCGTCCTATCAATAAAAACCCCTTCGCCGAGGAGCCCTACCCCCCCACCATGTTTCCTTTCCAGCGCGCTGCTTAATTCCTGGCGACAGCCCGCTGTAATTAGGAGCGATCGACTGGACGATCGAATTCGATGTCGAGTGGATTTCCAACTATTTTCCGGTTTATGTACTCGGCGAGAGAGGAGCCTGCTGGGACGAATGTCGGGATGAACGTGTGCGAGATGAGGAATACATAAAGAGAGGATATGTATATCTGTGTAAAGCGGTCAAGGACTAGCCATCAGGTGAGTCGAGAAAATAGATGGAATATGCTGGAAGGGATACTTTAATGAGGGGAACAAGTTTATCGATCCAAGTATCGCTCCCAGATCGAGAAGTGTGCCGCGCGCTTGTCATCGCTGCTATTGGGTGCCGTGTCTGGCGATAAAGGATTTTACTACTGGCGCGGACTGCGCCGTCAGTCGCACTCCTTGGGCCGGAGCGATGATTTACTTGGACCACTTGCCGGCCTGCACGCCTTACTGGCAGAGACTCGTTCCATGGTTTACTCGTTCTACTGGGGAGCGAATGCCCCAGGCGGAGCGATAAGACGCTTCCTCGCTTATCCCTCGAGCATCTCGCTGGCATTTCACTGGGAAAGCAGGAGCGTCCGGTCTTACGGTGGAAAGTGAAAGAAATGTAGGTCAACGAGGCTACGGAAATAACAGTAGACACACGTGTCACCGGGGCAGCAGGTGACCACGGAGAAGGACGCAAGTAGGCGCGTCCGTATGCAGAGTCGTACGTGTTGGCTAGCTGGTGAAGGGAGAAAGGATAGAGGATAGACGAATACCGAAAGTGAGAAGCGTGGCCGGTGGTGGTGCAAGGGTGAATCGGGGGAAATTGTGGAGGAGGACGGGGGTGGGGGGTGAGAATTGAAAGGGTTGGGCAATGAGTAGGATGGGTAGGAAGGGCATGGGCATACCTCATAATCTCATTTTCCTTCTCCTCCTCCTCTTTGTGCCGTGTCATAACTTCCTCGATGGTGCTCCGCTCCTCGGGGGTGAGGTGCGACATGTCAGGTACCGCCGCCATCACGGGCGTAAGGTAGTCGGAGCGGCGTGCACGGCGGTAAGGTGATTCGCGGAGGAGTCTGGCGCGAGTCGCGGGCCGGCGCACGAGCGACGCCGCCGCCGATGGGGAAGCGCCGTGCCGACGAGGTGGTGATACCCTGGTCGCCGCGCGACGACGATGATGATGGTAGCCGCAAGCACCGGCACCGCCGCCGCCACCGCTAGCACGGGCGGTCTTTTTCGCGTCCTTTCTACGACTACGGGAGAGCTGCGTGGTGCGCGGCGAGTCATCCGACACCCGGTAGTCGCGCGAGCTCACCACCGGGAGCGCCGGACCTGAAAACGCCCGCTCTCGAGGGCTCTCGGCGGCTCTGCCGTGCTCGTGGTCGTCCTGGCTCCTCGGCCTCCTCGCCCTCGCTCGGATCGCCCGACGAACGTTGCACTCGTCGCAGGTTGCAGGCAGCGCGCCAGTCGCGGCGACGACCCCCTCTCGCCCTGGTCGATGACTTCTTGGACGTCGCTGCGCCTTCGCCGGGGAACGGGAGCTCGGCGGCGGCGACGGCGGCGGTGGCGGCGGCCGCTTTATACGCCAGGGGCCGCGCGGCGGTGGCGGTGGCGTAGGGGTTGCTGGTGCGGTGCTGACGCAGGAGATGATAGCACCGTATGCGCTTCTTCCTCCTCGTCGAGGCTGACGAAGGCTGCCTCCTCCTCCTCTTCTCGCACGAGCCACTACTCGCTCGCACGCTCGCACTCAGCCGGCACGGGGCATCAGCTCGCAGGTAGCCAAGCTCCTCCACGATACCGTCCTCCTCCTCCTCCTCGTCGTCGTCGTCGGTGTCTCTCGTCGTACGATTACCACTCGCCGCATCTGTATGACAAATCATGTTCACAGGCTGTGAGGAGGTTCTCGCATTCTCTCTTCTGCCCCTGCGACCCGCACTCCGCTCGAAGCCAGCATGAAGCGGCGCGCGTACGGCCCCCTCGATCACTTCCGCAAAAGCAACCCCCTAAGAGCAGCCCCCGGCCCCGGCTACTCGTCCCTGAGATGGCGGACTTCTACGAGGTTAGCATGTGCGCACTGCTCGCACACCCCTCGACTCGACTCGACTCCTTTTTAGCTCCACTCTCTCTCTCTCTCTCTCTCTCTCTCTCTCTCTCTCTCTCTCTCTCTCTCCCTCGCGCGCCCGCTCGCCCTCTATTTCTCTCCTTCACTCCCGCGCCCTCTCTTTCTCTCGGTTTCTCTCTGGCTGACTCGGCGATGCGGCCTTTACTCTTCCTTAGGTTTCTCTGATGATAGGTGTAACAGGAACGGAGGGCCTGACGGTGCTATGGCCAAGCAACCTAGTTCGGGAGAACATCGATTGAGAAGGGAAAGGGGTCACGGGTAACTCGGGCTGCACCACTTCCTCTCTGTTGTGTACGCCAGTCGAAATTCTTGAGGCTCTGCTTATGAGCAGCAAGTAGCAGTGGAAGTGCGGCCACTCTCGCGGATTAGCCTCGGTTGCCTCCCTCTTGTTAGTCCTCGTTGATTAGAGGTGACAGCTGTTGCCTCGACACGTAACATACATATCCAGATGGCAGGGCCGAGGAACCGCGGCGGACTTTTTCGACGAGTGAGGCCGAAACTTTTTGGAATATCATCGATTGCAAAGGAAAGCGGGTCACTGGGTTGCCGTGTGTAGAAAAGATAGCGGTCCCCTCTTCCTTACGTGTATGCCCGTCTGGTTCTACTCGCGGGCCAGAGTGTGCCGTCTGGTTGCTCGATACTCTGTGGGCAATGGGGAAAAGTCAGCTATCATCGACCCCCCCGGATCCGTGCGCGCCAATCGGTCAATGAAAGTTTCCTCGTGTATTGACAAAAGATATCTCGGCCGACTGATGATCCCTTATGCGCAACATCACCGACCACCTAGTGCCGCTGCTGGCCCGTGACATTCACGGCAGCCTCGCCGTCCCGTGCGGAATCTATCTCGGGAGATCAATGCCCAGGAGAATGTAGTGGCTAAGAGCGAAGGGAAGCAAGGTGTTCTCGCCCTGGGGAGAATTCACGTGGCGCTCCAAACGACGGCGATGGCGCTTTTCGACGTCTCTGCAGCGGCCGCGACACCCACACAATCAATCGGCCCGAGGGCCGGATTCTTCCACACCCACCAAACTCCTTTACCCAGCTGACTCACTGGATAGTCTTCGACTCGCTCCCGATGCGTTTGACGGCTCTCACCCTGGCCTCGTGTCAACAAGCAGCTTATCGTCAAATCGCCAACGACTCTCTCTCTCTCTCTTTCTCTCTTTCTTTCTATCTCTTTCTCGCTCGCTCGCTCGCTTCTTCCCCGAGACACCGATACTCCTGGCTGCTAGCTAGCTCGGGGGTTAAATAATCACTTGGAACATCGCCGCGAGTAGCTTCTACCGGGCTGTACAAACGTTGTCACTAATCACACGCGCGTACGTTGGGCATATGGCTCGATGATAAATCGGTGGGGAAACGCTCGCTCGAACGACAGTCCACTTTCGGTGTGGTCGGTGTTCCTCTCGTACTCCCGATGTGAGAACAACACACGAATGCGCTTACTCCACACCCCTAACAGCGCGGTTATGTCCGCCAACCTTTCGCGATTGGTACTACTCTCACTGACAGTCCGGCTTCTCTTTCCCTCTCCTTCGTTGGCCTTCGTGCCTTCTCCCTCGCTCGCTCTCGTCTCTACGCTGCCCCTCTCTCATTCGCTCTGTCTCTCTCTCGCCCTACCATCCACCTCCCGTCCCTGTGTGCCTGCCTGCCGCCGCGCTGTATCTCTCTCTCCTTCTGTCACACCTAACTTACCCTCGTCCTCCCACTCAGGCCGCTCTCGCGCATTCTCACTCTCTCTTTCGTTCGAGCCGCCGTCCCCCGCCGCCCACTCCGACTCTTTCCCCTCGCTCTCTCTGCCACGACTACCCCCGGCGCTCTTTCGCGCTCTCCGCAGGCCCTGCTCCGTCCGTTCCGACACTGCCTGCGGCTTTCACCGAGACACGGCTTTCTCTCTTCTGGACAACTGGAGCGGCGGCGAGCAGTTGGTCAAGGGGGCTAATTTCCGGCCGCCTCTCGCCTCTACCTCCAGAGAGATCGCACGGTCCAGGTCGCGCCTCGACTCGGCCTGAGCTCTTCTCTCTCGGCGGCGCTCTGAAATCGCGCCTATCACTCCTTAAGGGTGGCCAGGCGCACCGCCCAGACCTTCTTTGGGGAGAGTAGTCTGTCGCACTTGTGCGTTTGCGACCGCAGTTGCGCGAACGATTCAAGCCACCCCTCCGTCCGGATCGTCCGTCCGTCCTCTCCCTCCCTCCGACCCTCTCGCCCCTGCGCCGACCGACTACCACCCGCACGCCTGCACGAAATTCCGTTTTCGTGCATGTGCCGCGTGATAGTGGGGCGGCACTGGGCCATCCTCAAAAGGACGACTGTCGCTCGGGGATAGCTCATCTGCAGATTTCCCACGGCACACCATGCCCCCCTTGAATCAAGTCCGTCTGTCCGGGGAAAGGACCGCGAGTCTCCTTCCTTAGGCGGAGCACTCGAGGAGCCGAGCTTTCGGATCTGTCCATTCATGCGGTGTTAATAAATAATGGGATGCGGCGTATGTCCGAACCAATAAGGATCGGGAGCCGCACTTACGTCATGGAAAACCCTGTATTGATCGAACCATAGCCCAATGGGGCTCTCTACCGCGGCGGCATGACTTATACCACCCTGGCGCCGAATTCGAAATTGATCGAATGCGCCAGGAAATAGTCACGATTATCGAAAGCACGTGTAATTGAAGTTGTGTGCCTCCGGGTGCCACGTACAGCGCTCTGCCTTCAAATCACCAGCCATTGAATCGACGAGACCGATCCATCCTTTGAATCTTTATCGGCGGACGCTTGACTTATTTATAAACGCGAGATCGTTGCGAAGGATGAGCTTTCTGTACGACCGCTTATAGAATATATTCTTAGAACGCGGGAACACTCGCTCGGCTCATGCTTTATTCCGATGCTGCGTCCCTAAAGTCGAATCGACGTTTTGCAATTATAATGTGAGAGGATCGAATAATAACTGTTGGAACACTTGTACGGTATAATAGTTGGATGATAATTTTAATTGCTCCGAGCGCGCTGTGTTCCTCGGATAGATTATTCTTGCAATAGAAATAGCATTAAACCTTCATCAATCATGGGAGACTGTATGAAAATGATACGCCAAGTACTGCTGTCGTCAACATCCATTATACATTCTCCAGCTCGTTCCGTGTATCTGTTTTTCAGATATACATTATATCGATATATGTGATTAATGATGCCTCTTGGTCCAGCGCCAAGAATACTTGAGATACTATTCATTCTGCATAGGATCATTATTAAGTAAACAATGAAATACAATATATACTAGAATAATATTGCACACATATATGGAGTTATAGGAGGTTTGTAATTAAGTGTCTTACATCTCGGAATGAATTAACTGTTTTATTACGGTCAACAACGAGAATTGCACACTTTATTTTGCCTGTTGTTAGTGAGTAATGAACTACCATTGCGTTCCTTCCCGTCACTAAGCAAACCTTGAGTATTTCATTATACTTCACATTTCCCCTCACAAAACTCACTACAATGACACGTATCGTGTAAATTATTAAATCATGGAAGGGTCGATATAGGTACTATTGTAATTAAATTAATTATTGCATTGCGATTATTGTGCACGTTTGATAGTCATAAAATCGCGATAATGATTCGCGTATACCGAGACGCAATTACAGATAAAGAAAGAAGCAAAAACACTTCTCCGATATAAATGGCACCATAGCGTAATATAAACTCGAGAAGAATATCGACACTTCAGGCAACGTCACTCTAACCTGACATTGTGATTTCTTTAACAGTGCGTACTTAATCATTATATGTACAACGATTTGATTTCAATAGGCAGCATCTTTACATTCAATAATGTACAGTAAATACTATTATGCCTGATATATATGCGGTATGCCGATATTTTTGTTCATATTGGTCATGTTTCGATCGAGGCTACTAAAGCACCTTACCTAACTACAGTGTATTTACAATAAAATGTTACAGACCCAATTCCAACCTTGATCTGACAAGGAGAGTGAGAAGAATTATTACCAATCGTTAAGTTAATAGGCAAGATTTTTCCGGCGATGTAACACATAATTAAAAGTAATCACTGATTCAGTCGTGTTTCGATTTTAAAAAGATGTAAAAAAGCTACGAATTCAATTGATTTGAATCATACACCGATTTCGACATTATACCCACATTTATATAAATTTGAAACATTTCTGTTTATCGTGCGGTATTCTAGTCTTAAATAAAATAGAGTCAGCTCGATACTGAGTATTTAATAGAGGCATGTATCCAAAGACCTGAAATAAGCGTTAATTATGAACTGAAGAGTAGTACACCACTGAAATTCACTAAATCCGAAATATCAAGTCTTACCTGAGAGAAGAAATTGATGCATTTGTGCCTTTCTTGAAAATGAGTATCATCTTCCGAGAGTGAAACCGGACAACCAGGGCATCTAAAAGTCCACCGTGATGTGACCTGCATCAGACAAGAACAATTGTTTAATTACAAGGCAAAAAAAAGACAGTTTCCACCTTTCGCGTGGTGAATCTTTACCTTTACGGGCGGTTTCCTGGTAACATGCGATATGAGAAAGTTCATGGCGATATCTTCGCAATTCATGTACTCATCAACTTTGTCACGAATAGCCTGCGGTAGCCAATATGTGTATAAATACGTATAGTGCTTATGTATAAAGGCCGCGCCTGTTAAAACCATAGATAGTTCGCAGGAATAGTTGGAGTTGTAGTTCCAAGCGTTATGGTAATTCTGATCCCAAGCATGAAACCGTCCCGGAAAACCAACAACGCGATCACGATGCTCCCTCCATACTCTGCAAATATGAAATAAATCCATGAAGAATATGTTTAAAATTAAACAGCTTAGGGAAGGTGCTTTCTAGCTTTACCTAAAGCCAAACATGATTTCATCATGTCTTAGATGTGCGTCATCGTCAACTGAAAGAACAGCTTCAGTTTCGATTGCGTCAAAAGGAAGGAATCTGTTATTTAAACTATTCCTCGGAGCTTTTATGACCTGTACGAGAAGAAAGTAAGTTTCATGATTTGTATCGCAAATGTGTATCATCTAATATTCTTATTTACGTGAATGGGAACTCCAATATCAGGCCACTTCAAATCTTCTACAGGTGGTTTGGGGCTATTCCAGACGACCAGAACTTTGTTCAAGTACGGTAAACCATAAAAACGGGATAAAGAATTTATGAGAACTTGTTCCCTCTCGTACGTTAACATTACAATGGTAAATTGCTCCCGTGGATAATTGCCGCCTAAAGCTTCACTAAACTCTTTTCCTGCACCTCCAGCGCCTTTACCGATTGGTCGAAATCCCACTTCCGATCCTAAAAGTATTTGGAGAATAGTGTAAAATGTATCTTATATCGCAATTACTGCAGTAAAGTCCAATTGAATACCGAGAAACTTTGCATCACTCGGAAGAACAGTGTCGAAAGGCAATTGGGGATATAAATTAAATGGGTCGACCCAATCATTCCAAATCTCATGACCCTGGATTAGCATTATCGTGTAATTTCTCTTAAACGTTGGGGATGGATATGGTGGTTCTAAAGGTCCTAGACTTTCGTCAGCCTCGGGTTCGGAAATTATCGTATCCGATTTTAAAGGCTAAAAACAAACATTGAATTTATATTTGAATCACTGGATTGCGGCTGCAATTGAAAATACTTACCACAAAGCTTTCGTTGAAAACACTTGGACTGGCAGCTTGCGGCGCTGGTAGTGGAGGTATGCCAAGTCTATCTCTAATTACAGCAACAATAGTATCAACTGTACCTTGCGCTGTACTAAAGTACCTTTCCCATATTAATCTGCCTTGTCTTCGCATACTTAAAATATCGCTATCGGGAATAGCACGCAACAAGAAGTGCATTTCCGTCACACGAGCCTAAAAAGTCAAAACACTTTTCATGAATGATTCCAAAGAGCAAAAGTAAAGTCTTGTACCGATGATATGTACCTTCGGTAAAAATATCGCTGTCCTCCGCCAAGCTATGACTTCACTGTAACTCAAGAGGGTTTGATCGCCACCTAAGACAACTGGTATCGATCCAGATCGTAATGCCTCGTATAATCTGGCTTGCATTGTTGAAGTTGTCACAAATGATGCATTGCTTGGTGCCAGAATTAGGGTAAAGGTGGATTCTCTTAAAATGGCTTTCCTAGAGGAGTGAGTACCGCACAATGACCAATCAAAGGTTTCAATTGCACTTTTCTCCTCCGCAGCAGGAATGCATTCAAATTGGATGAAAAACTTGTCAAGAGTCATTCCTGTACTCATCTCCTTCAGATGTTGAATAATGAAGGCATCTATATTATTTTCATCTACAACCAGTCTTTCAAGATCTGTATCAGTATCATCGATCTGATGAGTCATTGGAGTACTTTGGGTGGACCTTATTTCACCTTGGAAGGATAATAAGAATTTCCTTCTCGCTGGCAACATCTGTGCGCATTCTTGCCATACATCACCACCAGGTGGGCCAAGTATAGGTGGCACAACTATATCAAAAGCATCCCGAAACTGATGTCTATAAAATGTGGATTGCACAATAATGGCTCTTCCTGTGTCTATGCCATTGAAAATATTTCCTGAACCAACCGATAGATCTCTACGCGCAAGATTCAATAGAATATGATTTCGTCCATCTCCACCCCAGTATGGAAGAGAATGTAACTTTTTCACGTCAATAGCTTGACGATGCTTTTTATCCGGCTTTTGCTGAGTAACTAAAGCTTCCCCAATAAGTACTATGTATATACATGCTTCAACTGGGTTAGTGGTCAGATGAGGATTGTAGCCTGCTGAACAAAGTTTGCTTAGTAGAAGTTGCAAAATGGAATAAGGAAAGATTAGGAAACTACTCTTTTCATACCTAATGTTTGTTTAATTGTAGTTTTCAAAAATCCATCCACTTCCCACTTGGAATTCACTATAGAAGATTCATCCGGATCATAGAGGTAGACAGGGAATCCACTTGTAAGTGCACAACGACTATGGTCAAAGCAATTGTACATTCTGCATGTGGATGGTGCAGTGCTGGCTAATACCACAGGAACAGAATTAATCAATATCCGTTTTGGTGGTGCCAGTTCCGGTGTATTTCTCTCAACAGCTTCTCTTTGTGCCACTTGGGCTTGTTCTACGCTGATTTTCAGTCTATCTAGATCAGTTTGTTGGTGTAACATCTCTTGCTTCAATTCGTCTATTTTTTGTGTCAGGCTGCTAACTTCAACCTGAAGTCTCTGCCTTTTAGCACTTAAATCTCTCAGTTCATTATTTACAGACACTTTGATTCTCAACATTTCCTCTATTCTCATCTTCAACTGAGATGCTTTCATAGAGGTGAAATCTTCAAATGCTTCTAAAGTGGAAAATGTCCTATAAATATCTCTATCGGGAGAGTCTGATTCTACCTGTGATCAAACAATTGTTTCATGTAATACGTGACAAACAAGTAATCATCAGGAAGAAACAATATTAATTGACACAAACCTTTGATAAATAATAATGGGTAAATAATGGTACAATAAATAACACAGCCGATGTTAATATTATTATTCGCGACAGCTTGATATGTGTTATCCAGTGTCGAACGTCTCTTCCAGCCCCATTTTGGTAGAGTGGAATGTTTTCGTAAATATTCCCTACCATTGTGATTGTTATAAAGTAGCACGCATCTTTATTGAAATTTCGGAGTAAGCAGAGTCGTGTGCGATCTCACTGTATATCTAGAACGAAAGACAATCGACCCTGGCATTGTTACCATTTCGCACAGAGTAGGAGCTTTCTCTCCCGGAATAGGGCGAGACAAGGCAGACACTCCAATTCTTCAAAGGAGATTATCGCTTCTTCAATTCCTCCTCTACCCCATAATATTGTAACAAAAGGATTTCACAGCTTCCCTATATCTTGATGTTAGTAACCTACACAAGCCGGGCTTCTTTTTCCGCTCACATCAACAGTCTTGGGAAGTATTCATTAAACACGAAGAAACTATTAGCAGGCGAGCCGTAAAACGGCACGAATAAAACCTGGTTCCTATACACAGGATGAGGGATGCGACTCTTTAATGCCCGAAATCAGAGGAACTCCATATTTGCATTGATTTACATGACGACGATACTCGCGGTCGCGGTCCTCTTTCTCGCTCAACGCTAGCGGAAAATAGTTGATTTTATTGTAGTTTCCAATCGCAACAACTATTCTTGAACAATGATCAATTCAATCATGAATATTCATTTTTGTGAAGCTCCCAGTAATTAAATGCCAGGTGTTGTGATTTGTGAAAAATTCACATGCCAAAAATGTGATGACCATTTTTTATTTACTGGAGGCAGTGTGACGATATATCTTTGACGTTGGTCTAGATTTTATGGAATCATAACTCGTAGAGTGCCTTTCAGATATATATTAGCAAATTGAACAAAGATTAAATTGTAAGATTTGCAAAATATTTAGTTGGAACGAAGAGGTCGGTTGCGTGGCAACTAACATTGGCGCGCAATGAGACAGGGTCGGCACTTTCAGGGGCCCAAAACACGCGATTTTCTAAAATTCTCAACATTTTTCAATGCTCAAATAAGCAGCATTGTCACTAACAGTTTCCGATTGGACGAAAATTTCGGTGGAAAAGCTCATAGCCAGCGATCTGTGATAGTCTGTGGGTTTGGATCTCCCTTTAGACATAAAAATGAATCGTTGGATTAGCTCACAAGGACTATCTGAAGCCAAAGTTAGCTTCTTTTGTATGAGTTAATAGATGTTGGTTTTAATAATTGTTTTCCTTCGACATTATAGACGGTTGTAGCTCTACTGTGGCAATCTCTGATTTATATTTGAAGGCTATATATATTCATTTGCATTCCTCGGGGCCCTTGCAGAACATGCGCATGTTCATGTCAAGTGTCGTGCAACGGGAATAATATTTTGGCTTTCGGGGGCCTAAAATTAGCTAAAATGGTGAGCTCTTAAGGAATTTAAGAAAACGATTCCAGCATCACTCGCATTACGTTAATGCTTTATCAATTGCAGCGAATGCTTATACGTTGCGAGTTTCTATTCCGTTTAAGAGTTTTCAAAGTAACCTATCGCTACGTCGATGCACTGTTTTTTACTTAATTTGTAAATAAATTTTACAATATGTAACATATTTAAATCTGCATGCAATAACTTGTAATCCCCCTTTAACTGTTTACATGCCCTATTTCAACAGTGGATCGTTTTAAGTGCAGAAACGAAGTAGTGTAGGAAGTGTCAGAATGGACCTTTCACGTTAATCTAAACCATATTTTAAGCAATTTTGCCATTTGTCAACACAACTATTGCGCTTTAAGTGCACCAAGACCACGATGATTAACATAATTAATAACACGAGTATTGTTTTTTTCAGCATAAATTAAAGTTCTCTCAAAGAGACAAAGTAAGGAAATTCATAACATTCACCCAAACTGGCGAACAAACTGCAATATACTGTTTAACCCAAAATGATTGGAAATTGGACTTAGCAAGCGATAATTATTTCCAGAATCCTGCAGCCTATTATAAGGAGTCGAAAAGTTCAGTTGATAAAAAGAAGTTAGAAGTGTTATTTAGCAGATATCAAGGTAAACCCTCGTGAATGAAAAGGATATCATTGCGAATACTCTGACATTGTATATGGGATATTATGAAAAGTGATTTGTGTATTCTCCCAGATCCAAGCGAGCCAGACAAAATTACAGCCGATGGAATAATGAAATTTTTGGATGACCTAGGATTGAGTCCCGAGAGCAAACTAGTATTAATTATTGCATGGAGATTTAGAGCAGAAACACAATGCGAATTCACTAAGGAGGAATTTATATATGGAATGATGGATTTAGGGTAAGTTGAGGAAAATTCTGCATGATTCCTTTTAGGATTATAATCGCAATTGCAATCCGGCAATTGCATTAGTATTACTTGTCCAAATGTTTCGGTTTCAGTGTGGACAGTATAGATAAGTTAAAAGCTCGTTTAAGTAGTTTAGAAAATGGATTAAGGGACCCTCAAAATTTCAAGGATTTCTATCAATTTACCTTCAATTACGCAAAGAATCCTGGACAAAAGGGCTTAGATCTTGACATGGCCATTGCGTACTGGAATATTGTGTTAGATGGTAAATTTAAGTTCCTACCACTGTGGTGTCAATTCTTGCAGGTAAGAACAATTTACTAAATTAAACAAAAGAAAATAGCTCTTTCTATGAATTTTCTATTTTGAAGATTTGTATAAGCTTCACACTGATAAATATTACTTGAGTCTGGCATTATCTATCGGGTGACACTGATTTCTAGGAACATCATAAGAGGTCAATTCCAAAAGATACATGGAATCTACTATTAGATTTTGCATTAATGATTAATCCTGACATGAGTAATTACGATGAAGAAGGTGCCTGGCCGGTATTGATTGATGATTTTGTAGAATGGGCACAACCTCGAGTCCGCCAATCTCTCTAACATCTTTTCATCGTACCTTTAACTCCATTTAAGAAAAAGCTTTATTTATTCAATACTAAAACCGTGTATTCTTCTAATAATATTTGACTATATTTTTCGGAAGAATTGTCGTGTTACGCCACGCGCTGTCCGCCTAGTCTAAAGTGAAACAGCATTTTCGTCGTTTTTGTTATCCTTACAAGAGTGGAAAATGTACAAACTCTGAAAGAAGGATTCAATTTCTGTACATTTCTGGAAATCTGCATGGTCAGAGGTGGAGACCTAAAGTAAATCAATTGTTATCTAATTGATATAAACTCATAACTTTATAGGATTGCAACTCGTTAATTCAAGACATTTTCTCAAATTTTGTGTTCTATTTTGCTTCCATTTACCTGTCTGGGCAAACTTCAATGCGGTTGCAAACAATGTGTACAGCTCAATGATTTGATAACGTAGTAATGTCGAAAAGATATTGCTCAACTGTCGAAACTGTTTGTAAGTTAACTTGGCGGTAAAACTGGTTTACCGTGCTTTTCATAATGGAATACCTTTCTGAAAGATAAAAATTCCAACAGAGATTCATTTTCACGTTTCTGTAGATAGTAATTTCTAGAGATTGCGTTGTTGAAAATTGTTACGAAATAAATTTTACAACACAATTATACAATACTTGTAATGTAAATACAACAAAAATACGAAGAGAAAGAATCTGTACTGTAAAACATACCGCTATCTCGGCACCACTATACTTATCTCGTGTCACCACTGACAAAATGGTGAAAGTTTGTTTTATTAGTACAAGATGATATTTATACTGTGTTTCCGAGATACTATAGCTGTTAGATAAAATAAAAGAAGAGTATTTTACAATCTTGAATCGAGTTTCATTGCGAGCTCTTGAGCATCCACACATTGGTAATTGGTAAATGGAATTCAGTTAATGTGTGTTTTTAAATGGAAGCAATCCTTAGTTACATATTGCTGACAAAGTCACAATCATGGTAATCTTTTGTAGAAGTGGGCATAGCATGTCTCCCGTTCTTTTTTCCATGTATACAAGTCACTATGCTTTTTATAGACTTATCACCAGGGTTACTTTCACTAATTTAATTTTACCAGGATACTGTGAAATTAAGGTATCATATTACAATGTGAAATGTTAGACATTAAAAGTTAAGAAAGTAAAATGGTATATCTATGGATATATCAAGGCAGAGATGGTGCGAAATAGCAATTAACAAATTACCAAGTTTCGTCCATAAAGTTTTTAATTGTATCTTGTAAAGGTATCAAAACAGCACGAGCAGAAAATCCTCATATGTTTCTGTGTCACATGGACGTTAAAAAAATACGGAAAGCGTTCTCGCAGTGCTACAAAATTATTAGACTATAAAGTTTACACTTCAGTTAAATAATCGTAATAACGGAAACAAGTTTCCATATGCAAGCGATATTATTTTTTTAATAGTTTCAGCATTGCGTGAGCAATATAAAGTTTAATAGATTTAGAATGGCATTGTACATAATGTAAATAAATAAATATATCAATCTTAATCCCATTAGCTTCTCATCTGTTTAATTAAGGGTATCACAGCCGAGATGCGCTATGTTATTCATTTCGCCGTAAAATTATTCGCAACAAAAGTAATGTTAAGCAACCTGCAATGAAAGAAGCAGGTTTTCAAAACTTTTCAGTGTATTAGGGCATTTTCCAATGTATGTGCATTGATCGTTATATTTCTATTGCACAAGTCGGTCATGACTTCTTCTCAAATATGTACGGCATTTACAGAGCAAGTTACAACTTGATAGCAGGGTAAGCTTACCGGGTATATGAAGGCTAATTCATACTGAGTGGCTTTGGTATTGTAACACTTATTTAAAATATCGTCACTATACCAGTTGCAAAGAACTTCCAGCTTGTCAACCGTTGTCTGTAGCATATTTTAACATGTTAGTTCACGTATCGTTACCATATGCAAAAGACGCCAGTTTTTACGACGATTCAAGGCAGAACTTACTATACGAGGTCTGCCAGTGTGCTTACCTGAGCAACAACTAATCCCCGATTCGGATTTCTAATAGAATTGTGGCTGTGAGAGTCAAAAAATGTCACCTACGACCCAAAGATGTAAATATATATCAAATCCATTAAAAAACGCGCGTCCGTTCGTACCTACCATGTAAGTTCTTTCTTGAAATATGAACAGTACAGTACGGCCACAGGTAATGAGCAATACAAAAAGATTTTTCGATCTTGGCGCGTCGTACCATTGGTATAAAAAGTGATTCATGTTATGAAATAGATACCGCTCGATATTTTCATGGAATACTCGGAATTTCTGTAAGAGGAATGCGTTTGGTTCCCTTCAGTATTACTGTGTAATCATATCGAACCCCGCCTGTTCTCTCATTTATATGTTAATAAAATACCCATTCTCTTAAAAGGTTTAGCCTTTTCCCTCCAAACTGTAGTGCTTCCTCTATATTGAGATATCGATGGGGAACGAGCTTTTCTTTAAGAATCCTTGCGTGCGTTGCATTTCCCTCCAGCATAGCTTGAGCCATTATTACGTTAAAATCCTCGCATCCTTCACAAAGATCATAAATCAAAAGTCCCGACTGAGAGATTCTTTGTGCCACAAGAAGGCATATTAGAGTACATGCTTCGCTTACTGAGACAACATGAAAATTCATAATATCAATCAGTAGATCGTAAATGCATGGATACAGTACGAGTTAATTTACTTTCTTGGCCTGGTGGATAGCGACTTTGTGAGAAATCATGATGATACCACAGCACATGTAGTCCATTGTTGAAGGTATCCTTTATGTATGTTGGGAAATGTGAACTAAAGAGGGGCGGTAAATTCATGCCTTCCGAAGCTAAATGATTTAGATTACACTGACTTAGATACTTATAAATTTAGTGGTCCGAAACATGTTTTGTTGTAGGGCTGAATTAATACATATTTGCTAAAATTTGTGGCAGTTTGGGTTCGTTAGAACCTTGAAGTTGCTTAGTTGCTTCAGAGATTTGTTTCTTTGCATTCTGTCATATTGCATCGACCTATCTTTATACATATATATATATATAAAAAGTGTCACCAATCATCTAAAAAATACTCATTTTCTTGTTAATTTATTTGGAGTATTCTATAATGCTCTCGGTATTCACGACACTTATTCGTTGTCTTTACAATGTGCAGTTTATTTAGGCCCGGAAATCATTCAAGCAGGCTGTGAGATGATATGGATAAAAAGCAAATTCACAGGACGAGATTATATATAAGTGTCTATATGTACTTTATTATTATCTAGATAATCAGTCGTTTCATAAAAACAATACATTATTCCTGATGAAATTCTTGAAGCTTCATTATTTCCTTTCGTGTTTAAATTGTTTTGTTTTACTCTAATACGTGTTTACATGTGTTTATTATAATTACGTCTTCCAAATTAAAACGGATAGGACCCATTTATCAGCGTAGAATGTGCACTGAACACTTTCATTTTCTCGAATTTTTATCGATCAAGCCATCTTTAAAGAGCTCTCTGTAAAGAAATGTATGTACAGCTGCCGTATTACTCATTAAAAATCAAGCCAGTAGAAAAATTATTCATGTATCTTTATATTACAGCAGCTACAGTAGTGTGTCCAATGCCTTATGAACTTGGATGGGAAACATGTGGTATGGCGAACAAAATTTGTAACTAATGAAGCAAAATACACGATTTCTCTTTTTTTCTCAAGTTCCGTAATAGTATGTATGGGTGCGTGGCGCACACTGTTCTACATAACAGAAGATATCCAGTGATTCTAACGTAAAGACATATTTATATATATTTACAATCGGCGAACTGTAAAAATAGAAAATATCTATGTGATTAGATGAAATATGTTATATTAATTACAAAGAATGCTTTAAGCGAAAACATTCTCGTTTGAAAACTGAAACTTCGAAATTCTCTGGCAGTGTCGAAACTTTGACTTTGTCTGTGCGGGTCATCAGACACCATAGAAATGCAGTACTGAAAGGTTCATAGATTCCATAAGGCTCATGCCTGGCAGTTTTTCACTTATATTACATACTTGTAACCATTGTGTCAAATCCATACTATAACGTGAGCGTATGGGCAAATATTGTATGCATTATTTTGGAAAATTTACTTTCTTGCGTTCGGAACTTGAAGTGGCTTTTTTAATTATTAAATTCTTACAAGAATGATTATACTTTTCTAAATGTATATTACAACCAAGTGACTTAATAAAAACAACGTCAATGTTATTATACAGCTGGATTGAGAACTGCATTTGACGAACAATCTCCATTTATTAGGGTAGCAGACCCAGATTATTTCAACCTTAAAAAAGAATTCGAAACCAAAATATATCGATCAAAAAACTTTAAATCGTACATGCGTATATGTGTACAGCCATTGTTTTCATTCGTTAATAAAGACGATTCATTATTGTTACTTCGTGACTCTTACCTTCAATCAAAACGTCCTGAAAGAAGTAGGGTAACGTGTTGGTATGCACGTGACAATGTATTGTGAAAGATGCTCCCATCCCAGGGACACAGCAATGTCTATACACTTCTCGTCAATTTCTTTAACTGGCTTATCTTCATAATAGCGCAGTAATAGTTTCAAGTAACGACCGTAATGCTTATTAATATGCGCATGCCACAAGGATAGTATGATGACCTGTAATATAGAGATAAATTCTATTTCTCATCCAAATCAATTACACACGCAACAACAATTGACATTACCTTTGGGTCTGTAGGTTCAGTAAACTTTTGCACTTCCTGCCAGTGATTTGCTACACTCTCCAGCAAATGCTTGTACGAATTTTCTGCCTCTCCATTTTTGACAGCATTAACATATAACCGCGACAATGCACAACCTTTCTTTATCAAAGCTTCAATCAAACTACTCTTCTGTTTATCCATGGTCACCTTGATTTTAGCGGCGTCTGAACGTTGATCATTTTTCAAGCCGTAAAACGCTAATAACTTATCCTGATCGATATTTGTGATGACAGAATCGGCCACCGATATTATTTGATTGGCAAGTGAAACTGTATTCTCGGAAAGGTCATCGTGCGGTACGTAGCGTCTTGCTTCGGGCGAGTCCAGGGACATTAACATGGCAGTGTGAACCGGCAGATGATCCGAGAAAAGATTCTTCAGCTCCCCGTACAACAAGTTTGCATACTCCCCAGGTTCTGTGAAATAACAAATAAGTATTAGTTAGCATGATTCTGTGAATCAAGAATTTATATCAACCAATACGAACAAAATATCGACAATGGGAAGGTGCATCATTCAGAAGTACATTATGAAATGTAACAATTGGTGAGAACCGAGTTATATGGAGAAATCTTCTTCAACGATCATTACATTATTACTAACATATACAAATAATTCTAAATTCATAACAAGAATATTGTGTCCGTGGAAACATGCGTAAAGTATTATTCTGTAATTTGGATGTACACTTATATATCGTGATAATGTTAAAAACAAAGTGAAATCTTTATGTCGTTTCCATAGTTGTAATAACTTACTCGTGGATGGTGCTATTTGCAACAGAAACCGGAAAGAAAAATGATAAATTCAGTTACGATGATAACTGCAATATGAGTATATTGATATAAAACTATATGAAAGAGAGATTGAAAAGAATCATTACCAAGTTTGCCCAGCCAAGTGCATTTCAAGTCTCTCAATGCTTCGTTATATTCATCCCACTTAGTCGTCTTCTCTTTATCGGCCTTAGTTGTTGGAGTACCACAGGCCGATTTCTTCGTTGGTTCCGATAACATATACTTGATTGTATGGTTATCAACCTTCTTAGCCACTTCGTCTTTACAAAGTGTTACTGTACCCTGCAGGTAAGCACCTAAAGTAGCACCCTTCGATATTCTTCAGGATGGAAAAAAGACATTAAATTACACTAAAGTAACAAATATGTTTTACTTTGAATTTTGTACACCACACTGGCAACTTACTTGCTCTCATTGGCCATTGGAGCGATATACAAGGGTAGGATATGATCTAGTAGAATGGTAGCCCCTACCATTTTCTTCCCACCGACGAGCGCTTGGGAATGGGTGGCGTACACCTCCAAATTAATCGGATTACTTAATTTTTGGCTGAGGAGTAGCGGCATGTCTGACAATTTATCAAGCAAATCTTTCTTTTCATGCCGAACATGCATTTTCAGCATATAGTCACCTTTTTCCACTTTTTGAGCAGTGTACTGTAAAAAGGAAATAAATGTCTATATAGCATTTTGTCATAATATGACTCGCACAGTAAACTCTTTCAACAGAAAATCACCTTAGACGGATAGGCATCTCCGCAACTTATAAGTTGTTTATTGGAATCGTATATCATCCACATTTGACTCTCATATTCGTTCTCGTACAGTAAATTGCTAAGTAGGGCAGCATTCGGTGTAACGTCAGTGGTTTTTGTTACGTGAAATACGTATGTCAATTGCAATTCATAAATTTGACGAGCCGGCGGTATCACGTCCCGTGCTCGTAATGGAACTATCTTCGATTCTGTCGGCCTATAAAGGGGCATGAGTCGATTTTTAATAGTGCAACTTACCAACATGATAAAACTACATTTTGTCAAGACGTACTTTACTGTTTGTACTGATGTCTTCAAACTAATACAGGGCGCAATGTCTTCGTTTCTAAGACAACTTCGTAGTTCCAAACGATTTATTCCATCCCCACCATGCATGGTGAGAGCACCATCTATGACATGAATGCCATGAAACTCTATAGAATAATCAACCAAGATGTCACCCAAGCTTGCCCAGTATTTTGCAACAACAACTTCCAAAATTAATCCTCCCTAGAAATAAAGATGGCATACACTTAATGTGAGTATAATCTGAGTTTTTAATAATGAGCCATCTTCACTGGTATATTGTATAGTACCTGCACGCTAAAAGCTTGAACGGATTCGGCCTGAGGTGTCACACTGATCATTTTATTGAATTCGAGAGTCTTGCACGTTAATCGAGGCTTCAGCTGCACGGTGTGGATAGAAAATCTGCCAGACTTGTCTTTCTCAGCACTGTTTAATCTGATAACTAAGTTAATCGAGTTAGTAAATAAACTGTAACTTAATAAATTATTTTCAGTTTAAAACCTCCAACTATTTGTAAATACCTGCCCATGTAGCATCTTCCGGAACGAGAATAAAATGTCGCTGGATCGTATTTGGGGTGAATAAGATATTGTTGTACTTCAAATCCGGCGGGAAAGCGGTTTTTGATATTGTCTGGGGTTGAACCAATGTGATAGGTATTTGAAACACAGGTCCCTTTGCTATGTTCGTCACATCATAAGCTCGCACACTATAAAATTCCAATCAAGATTTGTAATAATTATCTACTGTACTGAAGACAACTTGAGAAATCCCATTAGTACCTTGTTGTATGAACGCCCTCAGATAGAGTTCGAGGATCAATTTTGATGCAGAATGCGCGTGACATATACATCAAATCCAAGTGGGTTGGAAACTGGACCCAGGATGCGTCGCATACCAATGTTAGTCGAATATTAAAGTCAATTTTACGTGATGGATCTAGAAAAGGTGCGTATGTATTATATATTATATGCTTTATAGGACACAACAATCCATTTGAAATTACTGTACCGATATTTTCACTATCGCAAAATAGTGGTTCAACGTTTATAGCAAATTCCTTGGGACGTTCCAAAACACCATTTCTTAAATGGATCCCTTTGCTCATACTTGTTCCGCAACTGACCGTGAATCTAACGTCTCTTTCAGGAGCGTCGTTGTAAGTAACCAGGTGATCAAATGCTCGTTCAACTTGTAATAAACCAGAGCCTTGCGCAAACGGATCCATATTCGGTGTGTACAAGGCTGTATTCTCAAGTGCTCGTTTTATACTGTAAGGCGAATACGAGCAACTCTTTGCGAGCAGTCCCGATATAAGTACAGCTGCAATTTCAACAAATTTTCGCTAAAAATACAGATTACTTCCACACAATCTTTTATTTATAATAACTGTTCTATGCTCACCCACGGCACCGGTAACATGAGGACTGGCCATACTTGTACCATTCATCAGCTGACTTTTTCTAAGAGTGTAATTAGGAACACTAGTGATAGCTCCACCAGGAGCACAAACAGTAACGCCGGCTCCACCATCAATCGTTGGGCCGCGGGATGACCATGTATAAGGCATACCTGGCAGCTTTTCTCTTAGAGAATACTCTGCTAACATCATGTCTGGTGAAACATATGCACCGACACTAATAATACTGTTGGAATTAATATCTGGTGGTGTGCCTGCAAATAGAAGATTTCATTTAGATTTTAATACACAACTTTGTTAAATTGATAAAGTTTAGTTATCTAATTCTCGCATACCAATAGTACACAATGCAGGGCCAAGATTTCCAGCTGATGCAACCCATGTAACGCAATATTTATCAATGACTTCATTCATTAACTCTCCTATACGTCCTGCATTTGACCAGTGGCCATGCTCTCCGTAGCTCATATTTATTACATGGATCTTTTGTTTTTGTTGCATCACATGTATCATTGCTCTAACCACCGATGTACCAGTTTCCATAGTACCAAGGCGATTATCCCCAATAGTTAGAGAAATAATTTGTGCCCCTGGAGCAACCCCATTTAAGTCTGGGTTCTCCGGAAAATATGCTGCAGCAATTGATGCTACATGGGTACCATGACTTGCTAAAATATACAAGCACAATTAAGATAAAGAGTACCGATGCAAGTAAAAAACAATACAAAAAAACAGTACTTATCCAAAAGTCTTATAACTTACAACCTAGACTGACGATCTCTAACGTATTTCCATCATCATGCACATTAATGGAAATATTTAATTGATCTTCATCTGTAAGACAAGTGAATTCTCTTGTGACACTATACTCGCTCAATAGAACTCCAGTTTCCAACTCGCCAGTTTCAGAAGTGTCAATACATGCCCTGCAAATAAAATAATATTTACTTTGTTCTGAAAAATAATTAGTTTTAATTTTGACATAACAAATCTTTATTAATTCAAATATTAATATTCTCACTACATAGTCACCTCCAGCAATGTCCATCGTGGAAAACAACACAATCATATGTCGGGCCTAAATCATTGTATTTCTTTTCAATGTTGTTCAAAACTTCAACCCTGGCCTCCAATTCTTCCTTCTCCAGCCTTTCTTCTAGTGTTGTCACTTGTGCATTCTTTGCTTCGAATTCCTATTTTATTAATAAAATATTAATAGTGCAAGCATTTTTCATAATTGTATATGGTATAGAGAGTGAGCCAATTGATCCAAATGAATGAGAAAACAATGAATGTACAGTATGTGTAAGAGATTACGTAATGAATCAATTGCTTTACTGTAGTTCAAACTGCCAATTACAAATATAGCATTAGATACGGATCACTGTGACACATTGTGAAACTGTGGCCTCATTCAACCGCATGGGTTGACATAGGCACAACAACACTATCTTTGGATCACATGGTCTAAAATCCTATTTACAAGGGTGCTCTTGAATGTTCACCCTATTTGCTTTGCTACCAACTACTACTCAATCCAAGTATTTACGTGTAATAATCTAGATGCTTCGGCCAGTGCAGTTTTATGTCCATCATCCCATAGTCGTTTTTTCCGTTCTGCCGATACTCTCTCTTTTAATTTCCCAGGATATAATGTGTAAGCATTTTTTAATCCAATATGATATTTTCCACTCGGATTATTCCAGTTTGATGGAACCTGGTGGAATTTTGAAAAACTAGCTATCAACAGGTTCCTGTAATAACAAAGTAAGTACTCATACACATATTACATAAAACAGACCTTTAATTTACGACCAGTCAGGCCATTAATATATCCATCGGGTGCTTGGACAACTTTGCTGGTGTCAACATCTCCAGAACCACTGCAGTCGTATCTTCCTATAATTTTTGGCTTTCCATCTGATGTCACCTGAACGAGAAACAAATATTCTACTCCTTTGGTACACAGACTTATCTAAGAATTTAAGCGCTATAGATGCAGATGGAGATAAAATTTGATCCTAGCATAGGACAGTACGTGTCATATACTAAATTGTTGGAGGAAAAGCAAAAATTGTAACACCACATGAAATTCGATGATTATTAGGTATATGTATACAAATTTGAAATAGTCTGAAGCCAATCAAACAAAGAGCATTGTTGAAGCGATTGGAGCGTATATAGGCATCCGGCAGATGCACGATCGACGGGATGCTTCAATAAGTAGGACCGAACTCATCGGTTGCAAAAGAAGAGAAATATTGGAAATCAAAACAGTAATAACTGACTTGCAGATGAAAACGAATCGATATGAAAGTAGATCGGCTGGAAGTAAATAAATCCGGCCGAACAATGCAGAGATAAAGGTGTAGAAATGTTCTAGTATTAAGATTAAAGCGAATTCTTTGGATTGACTGTGGAAAAGTGGGAGAAAGTGAATATTTTCATTAATATCTGAAAAGCGGTGAAGTGTTACACGAGGCGTGTCTTGAACGGTTACTCACCTGCATACCCGGAGCCCCAGGATCGACTCCAGAATCAAAAATTGCAATAACGACACCGCGGCCATCGGACTCGGGGTATTTGTTAAGAAATTGAGTGACACCCGTTTCTTTCTTGGGTAAAAGGCCCCACACAGGAAAGTTACAATCGATGACGTCTGCCATGTTTCAAATACCACTGCCACCGTGACTACGGAGAAAACTACTTGGGATATGTTTCCTTTGTACTAGCGCAGCTTTATATATCAATCAAAAAATAGTCTCTGCGCCTGCGTTCGCACGATGATCGGACTTTTAAACTCTTTATCTGAACCTCCTTCGACTGGTGGCCACTTACCAGCCCACGATACATTCAACCGCTTGCACGCGATATGTCCCTCTAAAAACTGCAAGACCCCCGCGCACGGCGCAACCCTTTCGCAGCTGTGCGCAGATGACAGCACGAATCCTACGTCAATAATTACACGAGTCGCGCTTTCGGAGCCAGTGCACAAAGTCTGTTACGTTATTGCCACTCGACGATTATGCCCTTTAGCGAGATACTTTAGGGGAAAGATGCCTCTACCGGCACGACGAAACGACACCTTGCTATTCTCGTCCCCGCGGCTATGAGACCGATGTTCTGACTTATTGACAACAAATCAACAGGAATAAAGTTCAGCGAGACATGTGCAACGTCAAAGCATGGTTCTCACTCCACGAAAGATGAAGCAGGTTGCTTTCTCCGCGATTTGTGTAATTTTGGGTAATTATGCAATTGCGAGCCTTGCACGCATACGCTGCAAGCCTATGCTGCGATCTGCACCAGAGTCAGACGTATATTGTAATTGATGTTTTTTTTTACATGTTGCAACAGTATTAGGATTTTATAAAACGTTCGTGAACACCGAAGAAGAGCAATCTTTCTCGAGGGCCAGGCATCAAGTACACAAAGCGCAACTAAATGTTATTGATCAAGTGGAACCTGTGGAACCAAAGGCACAAGATGTCGAAGATGATACAGTCGATTTGGATATCAAGGATATTCAAGAGGCCAAAATGCGAATTCGCGAGTTGGAAGGAAAAGTACAACATTTAGAAGCGAAAATAGAGAACCGGGTGTCCAAGGATTTCCCAGTTGTTAAGTTCCTAAACTATAAAAATAGAAAGAGAATTCTTGTTACTGGCGGTGCTGGATTCGTTGGCTCTCATTTGGTAGACCGATTAATGCTTGCTGGCCATGAAATCATAGTTGTAGATAACTTTTTTACTGGGAGAAAGAGAAATGTCGAACACTGGGTTGGCCATGAAAACTTTGAACTGGTTCATCACGATATTGTTAGACCACTCTATTTAGAAGTAGACGAGATATACCATTTAGCTAGTCCGGCTAGTCCTCCACATTATATGCTGAATCCAGTGAAAACCATCAAAACAAATACCCTAGGAACTATTAATATGCTAGGTATGATGTTTGATACTTAGGTTACTACAACTACTTGAAAGTCAGAAGCTAACATAATTTTATTTTCTGCAGGCCTCGCAAAACGGGTAGGTGCAAGGGTACTAATTGCTAGCACCTCTGAAGTATACGGTGATCCTAATGAACATCCTCAATCAGAAACATACTGGGGTCATGTAAACCCTATAGGTATAATATAATTCTAAATATGTGGAGCATAATTCTTTGATTTGTGGAAATAATGAACTACTCCGCTATTTCAGGACCAAGGGCTTGCTATGATGAGGGCAAACGTGTTGCTGAAACTTTGAGCTATGCTTACATGAGACAGGAAGGAGTTTCTGTTCGTGTTGCTAGAATTTTTAATACATTTGGCCCCAGAATGCACATGAATGATGGGCGTGTAGTGTCAAATTTCATTCTTCAAGCACTGCAAAATGATTCAATCACAATTTATGGAAGTGGCAAGCAGACACGATCATTTCAATATGTGTCTGATTTAGTAGACGGGCTGGTTGCTCTAATGGCATCCAACTATACCCAACCTGTGAATATTGGAAACCCAGTGGAGCATACAATTGAAGGTATGATATTATGAGAAACACATGGATATTGGTACTCACATAATATATTTTGTCATGAAACATGAACATGTATTCTTACAGAGTTTGCACTAATAATAAAGGACTTGGTTGGCGCTAATAGCAAAATCGTAGAACTTGCCGCTGTCGAGGACGATCCACAAAGACGAAGACCAGACATCACTAGAGCTAAGATATATCTGAACTGGGAGCCAAAGGTGCCCTTAGCCGAAGGCCTAAAAAAGACCATAATGTATTTTGCTAAAGAGTTACAAAGGACAAAACATTCTCAGAAAAATACTTTTAAACAATCCTCCTTCAAAAACGATCACGATATAGTAGAGCAACTTTAAATGGTCGGCAGTCACATTGTGAGCAGATCCACTTTTGAGAGTGGCGTGAAAGTGCCATTAAGCTATGGACCATTATGTGCCAAAAACTCCCCCGTCCAAATTAAACTTGATATTTTTTAGGTATTAACAATATACCTACATCTTATTGATTTAGCCTTCGTACGATTTCTGTAAAAGTCTTAAATTTTCTGTAAAGGCAAACTAAGTTACCGCAAGAGAATCTAGTAAGTATCTTTTGTTCCATGACTTATATTATAGCCGGTTAGATAGTGTTATGAATATCTTATTTATTTTGTGGATGTCGTAGGAAGAGTGGTCATTGTTCCGCGTAATGCTTTTACCTTATTACTTCACTGCAAGTCCTTACTAAGTATGTACAATATGTGTGTACTGTAAGCAAAGTTCGAATAACAACGGTGCTGGTAGGAGCTAAAGTTGCTCTCCATTTCTTAGAATTATTCTACCATAAATAATTATTACATTAGGCTTGGGCGTCGCAAAAATTTACTTAAGAATTTCGATACATTTTGTGTATAGTCATAAGTGTTACTCGTCTCCTATCACATTTGCGTGGCATCTTAATAACTCGTTTGTCGTTGCGTTCGAAACTAATGGAGTTACAAGGACTGTTTTCTTCGTAAATTCTTGAAATACAAATAGAAGTAAGGTGACTTCACGGTATCCAGTCAAATACTTCAGTGAAGGGATGAATGTGAGGTGTGGTTAATACGTGTTTGTATAGTAATCGTAATACATAGCGTGATGTATCATGCATACACAGGCATGTTACAAAACTATCATTTATGAGAGCGTGTAAACAGGAAGATAATTTTATACTGTATGTATTTATATAAGCGGGTGAAAACTGCATAAAATCATATGCTCTTCGGCACTAACGTGTCATCTTTGATTTGTACGGTATCACGACGAAAATATCTACAAAAACACCATGTAAAGACACAAACGACAGCTCTAGTATTTACCCATTTGTACATAGTCCTAATCGTTTCGTTTATACTGTCTTCTAGAAGTATGACGGAAAAATATACCTCTTGTTTCTCCAGCAGTCATTTTCACAGCATTCTCCATCAAACTGCAATAGTCTTCCACCCACTTCCCGGTTAATCCCCCGTTCGGCGATCCTTGCTCGGAAGAGAAATATCCGAGATTTCGCAACGAGCACTGATTCCTCTTATCCGGTTAAGGTACAACTAGATAATAGATAATATTATAATTCCGGTGAGCGAAGCCAGTTGCCGGGGTCGCATTCCACAGGAAGATTGAAGAATCGCCGGCGCCGATTAGGCCATATTTGAAGGGCCGATTACTTGTAATGGGTGTCGCGTGGGCCCTGACAGGGCGCGCGTGGTCGTCCCGTCTCTCGAGGAGAAGAAGACGAGTTCAGGCCATAACAAGATGCTACATATATTATACTAGCAAAGCGGGAGAGAGGCCTAAGACGTTGCTGATTCTTAATGATAATCATTACATCCGGGATATGCGGTAGCGTTGTCGTCAGAGGACGAAGACGCCGCGAGGGTACCTTAATCAAGTCGGAGCCGCCTATGATCAAACGGAATCAAACGCGGCGAAGGAAATGCGCTCTCGGAACTTTCCATTAACACTTAACTTTGACTTGGCTTGTATAGTGCGAAGTACTTAATCGCAAGTGTAACTACATCCATGAGTCGTATAGGTGAATCACATTCTACCTCGTAGTACCAATCGAAACTAATGAATGAACTACGATAGACAGTGAATCAGTGCATAATGCGTGAACTTTAACGACTTCCCATCTGGCCTCTGCAGGAATAGGTGACCCGAATCACGGTGAAGTAACAGTTACTGCTCATCTGGTGGTCCACTAGAGTAATCCGACCCTTGCATTGGAAAGCGAGACTGTGCAGTTCACATCTAGTGTGAGGCTACTACATACTTTGGAAAGTGCGTGTCCAGGTGTGCTTTTCGAGGGCACGTCGAATTAATCTTCGCCTTCATCTTTCAACTTCACGCCTTAACATTCTCACAATCTCAAAAATCCCGATCGCGATTCGCCTATGATCTCGATTCACCATCCCCGTTACACGCGGACGTCCATCCCCGGTTTCTGCTTGCATTATGCATGATGCAGTTGGGTTCTTGGACTACATCCTGTCACGGATTCAAAGAGGGTTCGGCCACTCGACATACATTTGTGCATGCGGCCTTCTGCATGTCCACGTATCGCATAACTGGAATTTACTGGTTGCCCGCGACAGTAGACGATACAACATGAAAATGCCATACGGACAGAGAGTATTCCTGGGTTTCAAAAGGAGGAAAGCTGTCAGGGAGTCTTTAGACGAATACGTACGACATCCACATACTTGGTGGGCCGTTGAGAGTTGAGAGTCAGTCAACTATCCTCAACATCTTCCCAAGGGCTATTGGGGAAGGTGGGCTGCTATACACGCGAGTTTAGACTACATGCTTAAATCATAGCCAAGGGCTGATAACATTGGAGGGAGGAGTACATACACACATTGCCAGGCACGCCCTTCAAACTTGAGCTTATCACCGCGGCACAACACTATCTACTCTCCGCTAGAGCTCTGCTCTCTAATGCACGCCGGATTCCCCGGCTATTAAACGGCCGAGGAAGCCAACTTTCCTCTCGGCTTTGGTACAATAAACGTTGTCGCCATGGCAGCCGAGGGTAGAAACGATATGCCTCGCAATATCCCAGTGGGTCTGCTGCCGAGACGTATGCCGGCGAGCGAGCAGGTGTTGCTTTACGTTTACACCGAGGCGACTAAACGACGGGGTAGATTGCCACCAGGTTAATACCGTGGCAATAAAGGCCCCATGCCGATCGGATTGCCCCCCCATATACCCTGGCAATCTTATTGAAATGTACGACCCGCCGGACTTGTCAGCACCACCTTTCCCCAGAAACTCCATGTCTGTCTCTCCCTGCGTCTAGTTCGGAAGCGTCACTTCCGCGACGGCTTTTAATTCCTCCGACGGCGCACTAGGTAAACCTTCGCCGCGAAATGTTATATTTAGGATTTAAGTGCATCGCGCGACCACTAGCTGTCAAACTAGCGCAACTTTCCGTACGAGACTCGTCATAGGCGGACAGTCGAGGGGTGGCGAAAAACAGGAACGTGCTAAATTTGCATGTTCCCGTGCACTTACGCATCTAGCCCCGTCGGCTAGGATCCCCGTGCGCCGTGTGAACGGCCTCGAGGCTCATGCGAAATGTAAATATTTACACGTAAGAACAGCTGTCAGTAAAGAGGGGTGTTGCTACCGGCTCTTTAAAGTAATGTCTTCCGACGCTTTGCAGATCCCTGCCAGCACGTTTTCGTACCGTGAGTCTACCCAGTCAGGGTGAGTAGACCCTTCGATTCAATGTCCTTAATATTCAGCAAATATGACCATTTATCGCGTATGTGGTTGGATAATAATGAAAGGGAATCCCGCGAGGGCCAGTTTGGCGAGCGCGCACTCGAGTGCCGTTCCCGTTGGCAATCACTCGAGCCATAATGAATTCGTGCTCGCTCGTCCTCTCGGGAGAGGGTGAAACGTGATTTTTTCGCCGCCGGAGGCCTGGTGCATCCCGAGGAGCGGAGCGAGGCCGTCGAAGATGCACTTGGCGCAGTCGACGCCTGGCGAACGAAGGTTTCTGTCGGCGGGCAGGGAGAGCAGCTGTTTCCAGGCTGGAGCGCCGGTCTGGAGGTTCAGTCTCGTTGCGACCGTCGTCGACGTCGCATTGTAGCTCGGCTCCTTCTCGCTGCGCGGCCGCGCCGGTCTTTACACCTTTTTGGCCACGTGCACTCTCTTGCCCGCCGCGTTTTTTTCTCCCGGCCCGGACCGGCCCCCCCGATCGGCCCCCGCGAGAGCTCTTTTCGGCTCTTTCCTCGGGCCCCGTCCAACCGGCTGCTCCCTCCGATCGGCAAACCGCACGCGGCTCTCCGACCTCGCCGTCATATTTCTCCGGAGAGCCGACAGTTTTTTCCCCCTGGCCAGCGAGACAGCCCAGAGAGAGAGGGAGGGAGAGAACTGCACCGCGAGAGCCGGTGATCCTCGTGTACCTGTGCCAACTACGAGCTGGTAAGTACCTGGTGTCTCTGTGTGATTCGACGATTTCCAAATGCACGCGTCCCGTGTTTGCCCTCGGGATTCCCAATCGATGAGGCCGCCTCGGAGATAAAGGGCCGGCGAGAGCGAGTCTCTCGACGCACTTAACGGCGACACGGCCAGTTTTTCTCCGAGGGCTTGCTGCTCGATAAGAGCGTTGCCAAGAGACAAACAGCAGGCCTCCGATAGGAAAGGTGTCGGAAACAACCGACGCAGCATCCTCGCTATTGGAGCACCGAGAATAATAAAGAAATACGTCGGAGCACGTATATATGTAACGGGGGGCGGGCAGCGGTGTTTGTTTCTTGTGCTGAGAATACTTCTTGCGCTCTAATATGCATTACATAAACCAACCGATCGCCGTTCCCGCTTCTGCTCCACTCGAACGCGCTCCTCTCTCGGCGAGGAGCTTTATCGAGGCATCGTGCGCTCACTTGCCCGAGCGGATCCTTCGTCCTGAGAGCCTGCGAACTCGAATGAAAGATAGTAAATACACGTAGGAGCTATGTCGTGCCGAGTCAGCATGCAGATCAGCGACGAGTATGAATCGCGATTCAGTCCATTCCTTGGACACTCTCGCCACTTTCAAATATTCGCCGTGCGACCCGTGCGCACGTCCGATTATGTGCGGAATCCTCGCGTTCGTCGATCGTTTACATGTTCGGATTCTCGTGTATGAGGATATCGAGTGCGAATGGAAAACCGACGGGGGCAAACTAGAGGGAGGTATTGGAGAGACCACCATCGCACGCCACTTAAATGACTCGGTTAACCGTCAAGTATTTAAAACTCCGTCGAGCGCATGAGGAAGTACTTGGGCAAACTTTACGACCTTCCCGAGAGCCGCTGGGAGATTTTTACCAAGTTTCGCTCCTCGGCGGTGCGCGTTGCATTTAAAATAGTCCTGCGGGCCAATAAAACCATCTAGCGCGCGCGATAGGAGCCCGCGCGCACCTGACTATGTACTTAAGTACATACATAGGGAGAGAGAAGACCATGCTGAATTCTCGCCGGCGTCGCGAGTACTCGGCCAATGATAAAGATTACGTTTATGCGCGAGTGACACGCTTTCCCCGGGCTTTTCTTTTATTAGCGCAATCACTCGAGGGACGTGTCAATTAGCGGACGACGCCGCTTCTAATTACTGAATTAATCCGCGCTGATAACGCGTTCGGCTTCGGCGAGCCAGCGAAGTGAGCTCGTAGAAGAGTGTGAGGTCGAGAGGTATTAAGAAGTAGGTGCGACTATCCGTAGCTGGGACCTGGGACACCTGCACTTGGCGCGCTCCTTGTTCGAACGCATGATTAACGAGCGATTGTACCCCGTGGATTGGTTGCGAGTGCTCGCACTCGTTGCACCGACCTTTTTCCCTCTTTCCTCCGAGGCGCCAGTGGAAGCGAGCAATGCGAGCACCGAGCGAAGATCGACAGGGGAAATTGTTTCGACTTCCAACACATGTCGCGCGGCGAAATAACCACCATAGCGGCGAGACGGCGGCCGCCTGAGTATCGGCGAGCGATTTAAGAGGCGATCGAATATCGCATACCTCGCGCGAACTCTATCGAGCTATCGGCATCCCAGAGAGAGGCCCCGGGAAAGTCGCAGCTGCTACCGAGGAATGTTTATTTCGCGGTGCGCCTCCTGGCAGCGCTTAAAATAGGGCCGACTTTGAAAAATCCCCCACGGACAAAAGATCGGAGCCGAGCGAGATCTCGCGTACGCGGCGGATGAGTTGCGCTTGAATAATTCGTCTGGTCGATGCACTAGGTGAGCGAGCGTCAACCTGAACCGCGCGCAGTCGCTCGGGAAGATATGCTGATAGTAGAATTGATGCGCGAGCTTTCAGCGAGGCTCGAGGCTCCGGGAACTCGCGGCACATATTTGCTATCTATCAATCGGCTTTGCTTTCGAGAGAAAGAGGAGGCTGTGCACGAGCACACGAGGTAAGGAAAGCGCTCCAGCTCCTCATTCGTTGGGCGCTGGAGAAGCTGGGATCGAGATTGGACGGCGACTCGCTGGCAAAAGCCCCGGGACTAATTAACGCGAGCGAGTGCCGAGCTTTACCGCTCGCTCGACACCGATTCCAGAGGGGAAGGGGGGCGGGAGGGGGCGAAAGGAACGATCGCCGAAGAAAGAAAGAAGCATGGCTCTCCTCGCGCAATCGTGCGATGGCTTTTACTGTCTTCGATTTCCGAGCCGAGTCGTAAAAGGCAGACTAGCAGCGCCGTCGAAGGCGCGCGCGCCGGGCAAAAGGAAATTTCCGAAAGCCCTATGATCGCCTGATTAAACTCGAGGCGGCCGCCCACCCGCCGCTGCGTGCGCATAAACTTTTATTGGCGCAGTGGTAAGTTGAAAATCCATTTTCCAGCGACGCGATGCCGGTGTATGTGCGCCGGGGCGTTGCATGGCGGGTCGGTGAGTTGGCCGCGTTATTGCTCGACGGCCACTTGGAACGGATCGCACGTTGGCTCGATATCAAGCCGGCGGAGGAGACCGGCGGGCAAAAGCGAGCGAGTCGGACTCGCGCACGAATCTGGAGTATGCCTCACGGAAACGAGGCCATCGGGCTGATATTTCAGAGGGTTAACATTCGCCGGGGCGCGCGCCACCGCGTAACGCGTGTGCAAATGCGATTTGCCCGCGAGCGCATCTTAAACGACCTGTCCCTTTTTTCGCGCGCGCCTCTGTCTTTCTACGCCTCTACCGACAACTCGCAACCTAGCGCTACACCCACTTGCCCCGTCGGCCACGTACGCGCGCGGGCTAATGCGGTTATACATGAGTCAGCTCTATCGATATTGCCCTCCGTGTAATTACATTGTCCACGCGGAACACGTCGCGTGTTACTCTTTTCGACCAGTGGAAAACAGAAAGCGCTCCTCTAATGAAGTGCCTGTTAATGGAGAGTAGAGAAGCTGCCACTGGGAGCAGATTTTTCCACATGGTTCACAGGCATCCACCGCGTCCTATGCATCCAGACACGCGTGCACTGTGCACGAATCCCACCTGTGAACAAACATCATTACACACCGGGCAGATATGATGCCGAGAGCGCTCGGCTCTATGCACCACGGCTATCTTCGCAAATTGAAAAAGAACTTTCCCCGTAGGTACATATGTACTACCAATTGCCGAGCGCGAAGCATAATGTACCGTTAGATCGCGCGGCGATGGGAAACTTGCTGGAACTTCGACATCCTCCTCCTCCTCCTCCTCGGCGAGACGAGAGTGGAGAGGGCAGAGCCGGCACGTCGCGAAGTACACGTAAAACGCACAATGCCGCGAAATCTCGCAGCGAGAGAAGTCGAAATGAAATAACGTCTTCTCGGATTTGCGGGCTTGTTGGCCTGCGGATGAAGCAATGTTTGGCGGAGTTAACGAACTCGAATTCCCCGAATGAGGAAGCAAGCGGAAATTGGTAGCAGCCGAGCGTTATCGGATGGTGGAAAAGTTACCCTTAGAACTCGGCGGGGTGGCTCGCGTCCTTGTCTGGGCGGCTCTCTCCGGCGCCCTCTTCTCTTCGATATCACTGATCCTGTTTACCCGAAAGTTTTTCCAGCTTATTTTCCCGCCGGCAGACTCGCCCTTCAGACAATCCGAATGGGCTGCTGTCTGCCGCGCGCTCCTCTGCCTCGCTTGCTGCCTACATGCTCTCCAGTCTCATCTCAATAGGGATATTTTTCTCCCGGCAATAACAAGCAATCCCGAAGGCATTGGCATCGGGGCCACTCTCTTGTCCTCGGCGAGCGCGCACATGTGTCGCCTGCAATCAATAAGGATCAGTCATTGCGGGCTCATTATTAAATCGATCGCCGTCAGTTGCGGCCATCAATACTGCCAATTCCAGCTGAGCCGGGATCTTACAAGCATTATACGCCTCGCACGCGCACGCTTCGGGAGCGGAGCTTTAAGACGATCCTCCCCTCGATAGGACTGATTGCATTGTATCGCAAATAGACATCGCGTAACGAAGCTGCATGCGCACGAATGTCTTTATCATTTCATCCGATGACGAGCCGGATCAGCACGCCTCCTTCCTACCCACCAGTCAATCGGTTCTTCTTCATCCGTCGCTCACGCTGATTTATGCGCTGCTCGTTTGACCTCGTGTTAGCTTTTTGTATGCGGCCCCTTTTTCCCTTCCCGGCGAGTTCATCTCGACAGAGGCTATAATGCACCATCGAACCTCCAGTAGTCGTATGCTGACTAGTCGCCGCGACAGTCGAAACTTGGCTCGGCTGATGCGTGTGCCAAAGGTTTTGGCAAGTTTGTGAGTACATATATGCATGTATATGTATTGGAAGGGTGTTGGAAGGGTGGTTAAGGAAGTTGGGATGGTAGAGAGCGTCTGGTGGCTTTTGAGCGATCCTTAATTCATTACCTCGGTGCCTGTCCGAAATTCGATATTATATGCAGATTCGCCTTCTCCCCCCCGGGTACGGCGGCCTCGAGGCTCGAGCAGTGTTGTGGCACCGTAGGTGTTGGTTTCCATTTGACGGTTCCCATGCTCGTAACTTAGACCGGGACCGCCCATGGTGACCCATTGTGGCTGCCGTCAGAGCAATATCCATCCGGCTGACTCTCGGGCCTGCACTTGGTTCGCCAGTTGTTAACGCGAGGAGCCGCCGTCGCGAAAGCGTGCGAATGCGAGCATTCCCCTCGCCGCGAGTATCACACTCGGCCACTTTGAGCCCTTGGACCGGTGAGGTGAGAGTTCGCCGGCTCCGGGAATACGGCGAAATGTTGCACACGCAATTCCACACCGGAGAAGCTATTTTAGCCGGCGCGGCGACGGCGGCGGCGACGGCGGTGGCTGATGCGGTTATTATTGAGACGGAGGCGCGAGAGGACCAGCCGAGCACCGTTTACGCGTAAACGTGCCCGCCAGAAATTGTGGCCAATTGCACGCGCCTACGTGGACCACGGTGTAATATTAATATGTCATTATTAAGTGGAGTTATAAATTGCTTTTGAATATGAATCAAGCCCAGCCAGAGAGAGAGAGAGAGATGGTAATAACAGGTCTAAAGTACGAAGCTCCGGCGAAGTTACATAAAATTTGTGTAACAGGATGCTGAATAGCCGTTTAAGTAAATCAAACGCGTAACACTGATTTAATGGGGCATCCTTCTTGCCGATATAAAGATCTACGACGCATCGTCTGTCATTAAAGTTCGATAAGACCGAGTTAAGAACTAGGCGAGCCAGCGACTGCGACCCTGTTGCGAGGTTCGTTCCAGGAAATGGAATGTCCGAGTTTAACTACTTTCGAGACGGAGATCGCGTGATTGTACGGCAAGGAGACGTTTTTTGCGCCAATCGACGGGGACAAAAAGTCCTCTCGCGCGGAGGTGGTTTGTTTTTTCTTGGCGGCGGTGCGAGGGGCCCGAAATTAAAGCAATCTATCACTCGGCTTATTGACAGGGCGCGGCAGAACATTCGGAGCACGCGTCGCCTCGCGAGAAGAGTTGGCGGCGCTCGCATGTCGTTCACTTTCCACGGGACATTCCCCTGGCAAATTGTGCCGTCCTGTCACGTATCCCATGGTTACAGAGCGTCGGGAGCATATACTCCGGAGCACGAGCAAGGTCTTGCAGCGACCTTTCGCCGAGCGGCCGCCCTCGATTATACGGCTAATTTCTCCGGGATTATCGGCTGGTTCGGCGGCGCAGCGAGACTGGTTTCAATCGGCTTCAATTTCGCCCTGGTATTCCGGGCGCGGCGGCAATTTTAAAGGAAACTCCCTCGGGAATTCGCGGCTTGGCGTCGCTTGAAATAAGAGGGAAAAGTCCCTGTCCTTTTAGGCAGGAGCAGAGCTCGAGCCGCGGCACTCGCAGCTCGAGGCTGCATCCACCTTCATTTTGGCACCGGCACCAGCTTTCCCGGTTTTTGTCGGCCGCGCGCGGCAACCTGCCTTCTTCAAGTGGCAGCGCGAATATCTCGAGCGCGCGCTTAAACGGTTTTCGGGATGCTTTTTCCCCGGCAGCCACGACGCCCATTTAATGGCCCCCTCTCGCGTACTATAACCCGCCCCATAGCTTTCGAGCAGCGCCGTCGCCGAAAAACTTGCGTCGTTTCACTATCGACTTTCTCTCGGCTCATTGTGCACCGACACTCGCCGCGTAATTCCTCGAAACGCGCGCACTCCAATGGCCCGGCTACTTACCAGCCGTGTGGGTTTCCTCTTGCGCAAAGCTCATCTGTCAAACTAGACTCGGTTATTTCCAAGCTGACGTTATACGTGTAAATATAAGCATAACTGGAGAAATCAGGAGGAGAAAGCTGATGCTTATTCTATCGAGTCTCGCCAGTCCATTCATAGAGTGAATTTATTGTGCCCCTCAGATTTCGGGCCCTTGAGTTTCCCGAATAATCCCTGCGCGCTCGACAGGTATTGAGAATATTTCTCGGTGGCGATTGTTACGGGCGCGGCGAGGACTTTCAGGGATTTCCTCGGGTTCTGGGTAAAGAGGCAAATGGATTTTCTTTCGAGCTCGGCCGTATGTTGTGCCCATCCACCAAGTGGCACGACTTCCGGGTGAATGGTGCCGGCCAGGTAGCGCGGCCCACTCCATTGTACGGGAAAAGGGCGCAAACAACGCTTTCCCTCAAATGTCTGTGCGCCCCCTCGGAATTGTATTGAAATCAAATCTTAGAAATTCGATTTCCACCTTGGACCGCGCGACCGCGCTCTAATTTACACGACTGCATATTTCTCGGGCAGCTGCCGCCCGACAGCTCCATTCCGGGCAAACAGACGGGACAGCTATTGTGGCGACATAAATAAAGACTGTTGCATATAAGGCTTTCAATTATGTCCCCAACCCCCTCATGATCTCTCGCATTTTTCCATAACTCCCCGACTGAGTTATATCCCATTGTTTTCACGTCTCGAATGTAACCAGCCGATTCCTACGTCTACGACTTTTCCCCCTCTCCTCCCTCCTTCGTCAGCCAGTTTCATTGTCAGCGCAGCAGTTTGCCGATATGTATAACAATAAGGCATGCACTCTCGCACTCACCCTCCTCGAATAATGACGAGCCGATCATTTACCGCTGTCATTCCCCGCGGAAGAAATCCCTCGGGGATCGCTCTCCCACTCCCCACTTCCCCAGTGGTTTTACGCCAGGCTCGGAAACAGCCTTAAAGAAACGCTGGGACTATAAAAAAAGAACCGTGCCCGTCTTACGACAGTGCAATCAAGATTCCACCGACTGACACGTCGGAGTAACTATCGAGTAAAGATGGAATCATGAATGAGAATAGAAGTGGACTCGCGCGCGCGCGGGCGAGTTTTCGGAAAATATATGAGGGTAATAAAGCTAGTTTTAAGGCAACATTTACATCCTCCTTCGGGAGGAATTACCAGGGCGGATGCCGTTTAGCGGAGGCCCTCGCCGCTTGAAATATCGCTGGGGTTTTCAAAGAATCACGCTCTCGGATTGCCAAGGATATGATACGTAGGTGAAACATTGATAGAGGCTATGCTGCTCTGGGTGGATGTTCCGTGGCGGTTTGAGAGCGGGGCCGCGTGGGTTGGGCTACATCCATTTCGACGAGATTTATAAGTTAATCGGCCATAATGGGGTTTCAGCGCCACCCTAATACACAGAGGCAACCGCAAGAGGTATATCTACTCGACGCCGCAGCCGCATATTTCTTCTTTGAACGCGAGGGTGAGCCCTTAGAGGGCGCGCTAGATACAGATGTGCACGGTGGATATGGTGCGTGTGTGACTCATGTCGGCTTTCCAAAGCGTCCGACCCCGTGAAAGATCGGCCCGGCCTCCAGTTACGCCGAGATAACATCTTCAATGACATCTCTTTTCTCTCATCCCCCTTTCAGTGAGGAGCGTTCGCCTTCTTAACCATTTTACACGGCACACGGGATACAGGCAACCATGGAGGAATATAATCCGCGCGACATTTCGAGTTCAATTTGTTTCTGGGATTCATCGCGATATCCTCGCGCTTGTAATCAAGTTTTTCACCGTTGGGAAATTCTCTTGATGCTCGTGCTCGTGTTACGCACAGTGTTTCTGCTTGTTCTACGCTCGAGCTATCTCGGCCGGTGCTCGCGGTCATTCCATTTATCATTCTCGCGGCTTCAGGAACGAGTTTTTGATGGGTTCATTAATCGGCGAGTAGTTTCCTCGGGTGGCCGGCTTTTTTTCGGCTGTCGCGATCTGCCCCGTGCTCCGTGAGAAGCCACTTAGGTTGATGCACGCGCTTAATAGCACATTATCCTGCCGGCCGAGCTTGATAATGCAGATTTATCGCTTAGCCAGAAAGAAAGGATATCTCTACTTGAGTACTTGAACCGCTGGACGACTGTGACTTTAAGCGGCTCGTAAGTGTACCTAACAGGTTTGTGCCGAGCAATACGCGCCACCCTGTGTACTCCATCGCGCGCTATTTCGAGTAATGTACCTAAGACTCACTGAATTCTATACGCCATTCGGATTCATGTAGCTTTGTAGCCGTTTGTAGCAGAAATATGTTATGATATTTCGAAGCGTCCGAGATATGAAAATGATTTCTAAAAGAAATCAGAGAGCCAAAGGGAATTCTGTATTAGATTTATATTCCATTTCTATATTCAGCAGACACAACTCAGAATTGTTTATGTAAGCGACGCGCCGGCTTTCTCGCGCCTAATGGCAAATAGACTTTGCTAATCCAAAAATCACGAGCGAAACCGGCCACATTACGAAATGCAATTACCGAGGATAACGACGGGATGCTCGGCCCGGCTGGGAATCGATTTGCGGGCGCAATCGGGATTAGCCGGACGCAGTCGGCGTTATGAGATCTCGATCGTTAGCGGGCCATTTTTCCCGCGCGTCTCGTCGCACTGTCTACACGTATACGCGCGCAGGCCAACGAGAATGTCGGATGGTCCGATTGCGCAAGCAGCACCACCAGCAGCAGAAGAAAAATGATTATGCAAAGCAGCTTTTCCACTCTGGGGAGCCGTCAATCGGGGACCACGCACGACGAGCGACTGTTTACAATTACACGGATCTCGCTCGAGTTGATATGATTATGCGGTTTCCGGAATTGTCCGAGCCATTAACAAGCTCGACCCGGCGGAGATATCTGCCGGGCGGATCGGCCGCGCTTATCTCCGTGTCTAATTTTAGTTCGCGCTCATTAGACGCGCACAATCGCAGCGCGCCCGGTGGTTTATCTGCTCTGGTTCGCCGGCGCGCAGGTATATGTATCGCCAAGTGAAAACGCCGCTCTCGGCTAACAGTTTAATTATCGGCGCGGGCTTATTACCATCGCGTGAGATCTCTCGGCTGAAATATCGGCGCGGTTGCGTGCCACTGGTTATCTCTCTGCTTTCAAGTGGCAGCTGTTCGAATGTCACCGGGTGCCCCGGCGATCTCGCGGCCGGTCGGCTAAAGGAGGCGATAGAGCCGCGTGTATATGCGAAATGGTTCGCATCGATAGGAATGCTTGTAAGGGTTCTCCATGCGCGAACGCAGAACGCTGTCCCGCTTTTTTCTCCCGCGGAAATGCATTAATCACAGATAAATATAAGCCCCCGGGCGCGGGCTCGCCCGCTCCGCGTTAATACCACGCTTTGCGCCGCTTCGGAATGTTGTTGGGCAACGGTCCAATTGGCGCGGGCCAGAAAAAAGAGCGGGCCGCCGCTCGACCAAATACAGAAGTACTCTTCGTTTTACATACTGCGCTCGCGCGCTCGCGCGCTACTGTCTAGGAAAAATGCGGGTCGCGCTGACCCAGCAATGAGCATTTCGGGCGCACAGTGGCCGCACATCGATCCCGCTGCTGGCGGGCCATTGAGACCGGAGCGTATGGATTTATTATAAATTAATCGGCCGAATTCTCCCTCATTGTGCACGGCGATCGGCCTCTGCCAGCTCTCCGAGCCGTTAAATCCCTGCGGCTCCAATTGCCCGCGGATTAATAACGCGCGATTGGCGCGCGCAGAAATTTATCTCAACGCGCGCGACAATCCTTGGCCGCCGGCCGCGTTGGCATTTCGATCCTGTCACCAAGCCGATTCATAAATTAGCCGAGATATCGCTCGGCCTCGGATGTTAGCAGAGTTGTAGCAGCATTTTAGCAATTAGCGCTCCGCGAAACGGCGAGCTTCTATGAAATGAGAATGGGAAGGGGACTCTGCGCGGAGTTTCGTCCAAGTCGACTCCAAGTTAGACTAATTAAGGGTTTCCATTTTGCCGGGATCGCGGAACTTGGGCCGAAGCGATGAATTTCCATCTAGGAATCGCGCTGGCTTTCCGAAATCGCCGCCGGTAAGCCTATAAATAAGCCGGGCGGCTTCGGTTTGTTCGTGGAAGGGCGCCGATTTAGACGGGCCGAGTGCTGTTCAGCTCGGGAGGTACACACATGTGGTACCGCATCGCCCGGCACTGTAAACCTATTTTCTTCGCTGTCCGGAAACCCGCCGTTTCGGGGGAGCGCACGTCCTTCTCGTTAAAGCCTAGAGCGGCTTCTGGTAAGACGGCGATTCTCCCGCGAATCCGTTTGCCCGCTCTCCTTTTACTCCGAGCGGACTCTGGCCCGATAATGAGCGACTATACTCAGAACCGTCCGGCGCTATCCGCCGATTAATCGGCGGCCGATCGATCTCGCCGGCTAAATAGATTTACAATTAAGATTGCGGCGAAATTTAAATAGGCTTATTACGGGTTCGGTAGCGCGCGAGGGATTTCCGATGGCTGAGACCGATATACCGTGATCCTATAAGGTGCAGCCTTAAATTGCCCGTGGTATGTTGCACTGCTCGCACGCTTGCTCCTTTAATGCCGCGGCAGGATCACCACCACGCACTAAAACAGCCCGCGGCATCCTCGTCGCGACGGGCGACGTTGACGCAAATGCCCGTCGCCTGCTGAAAGATGTCAGTAGTTCGACGGAGAGCCGGCAAAAACCTAATGAGAAACTGCGCGGCGAGCGCAGGATAATTTTACGGTGAAACGCGACACGTTTCTCTCCTCCTAAGTTCGACCAGCTCGGCTGGCCGTTACCGGAAAGTATCGTTTTTCAGTTCACGAAGAAAGTATCCCTCCCCCCATCCGCCCCCCGGTCCCCGAGAGAGAGAAATTTTAACGGGGTGCACCGCACCGGTAACGTAATACCAGATTGTATTCGCAATACGCGTTTGGCGTCGATAATATTCGAGGGACAATCGCCGCGATTTCGCACTCACGATATGTTGCGTTGCTCGCTGGAGGATGCTCGACGCATCTTAAAGAGTGTTCGCGTCCATCGATAGAAAATGCACTTTACAACTCCTCGCGAGATAGGAAGGGTAAAAATGGCCCCTCGCAATACGGCGCGATGCCAGCGCAATTTACTATGGTAATCCTTGGCGCGGAGGTGCGAGTGTTGCGGAGTCAGTGGCTTTTAGCTCGGCCGGGGGATTTTCAGGAGCACATAAAAGTCGGAGGTGGCGAAACTACGTGGCGCGTGTCAGCTTGTTATGACATATCGGCGAGCGCGCGGTTCTGCTCTTGCCAGGAGTAGGGGCAAACACACTCGTGTAACACGAGAGCTGCGTTCGTCACCTTACTCATCTCTACCTGCGCTCCGTTTCTGCTTACAGAGGACGCGGAGTGTTACGATCCACCCGTCGATATTCTATTTCCAATTTATCTCTCTCTCCCTCTTCCCCTTCTTTTTGCGGGCCCCGTGGACAGCGAGTGAATTCAGTCGAAAAGGAGGCTTTTCTCTCAACACAGGATGCACTGGTGCATTAGCCTCTCGACTATAAGCAGTGTGCATCGGTGCATTGGCGCATTTGGCCATGTGGCGTGTGAGGCGTAGGGTATTCGGCGGGTGGGTACGAGCGAAATCATGGAGAGGCAATGTCCGGTGTCCAGTAAGGACACGCGGCGGGAATATTGTTGGGCCATATGTTACCGAAACGTGGTCAGCTGTTTATGACGCCGGCGAAGCAGCAGCACCACCAGCAGCCTCTCAGGGCTGGGATGGCCGATCGCATCGATTCCCCATTTATCAATCGGGCCTATTGGCTCTCGATCCTCGCGGCCCGCGCTCCAGTCCATCGCGCGCACTCCATTTCCACCCGGGGGGCAAATCGAACGACTTTGATGACTATGAAAGGGACGTAATCCGCGGCTGGTCTTCTCCGGGGGACAATTCAGCGGCGATTGTGTCCGATAAGCGTCTGCATCACACACGCTCGCCTTTCGCCCGGTGGAGTTTGTGCTGGGTCGCTTTCCGACTTATCGCTATTATCGAAATCATGATTAGAGCCTGGCACGAACGCGCCGGGCCCTTTATGACGCTCGATGAACTCGCGCGCGGGCCGTTTTTCAATGGGACCAGGTTTGAAAATTGCACGCCAGTCTCGCGTCACGTTCCTGCCGGATTCCCTCGGACGTTTGAAGGGCTCGCGTGACCCTCGCTGACCCGCGCACCTCCTGCGAGTTTGCATCAGTCCACACGGGCTGGAAGGTGACTCATGAGATCCTAAGGGAGAAAGGAGCGCGAACACGAGTGAGAGCTCGAGTTGATCGCCGGATTCCGCTTTTTCAAGTGGCGGGCGTGATTCAGCGTTTATACGCCGCACTTTTTCCTCGCACAGGACTCCCGATGCACGAAGCTAACGTCGCGGCCTCTAGCGATCGAGCGGATAAGCGTGTGCAACCTTGAGAAATGGCAGCTCCGACAAGCCAATGGTCTGATTACGGGGATACCGCGAAGACTCGGCTGGAAAGCCAGCCGCTAAAACGAATTAGTAACAGGTGGCTAGTCCGCGCGCGCCTTGGTCACCGAGATGAGTGATATCGGGGAGGAGTATCAATCTCCGCGATCGGGGAGTCCGCTGGCTGAGAAAATCCTTTAACCAACTCGTGTCATCACACCGAAAGCCCCGTAATCCCTGATAGGCTAGATCTTCCGGCAGCCGCTCCTGGCTAGAGCAACTCCATCCCATTATCACAACGAGCCGTCGCTTAATTGCGTGCTTTGTCCGCCAGGAAGAAAGCTCGGCCCAAAGTCAACGCAGCGACGAGGCATTGCTTTATGTTAGCTTAAAAGAGAAAAAAGGGGATGGCGGGCGCGAGGGAGGGAGAGAGAGAGAGAGAGAGGAGAGAAAAAATGCCAGAAGTGCTAGAGTGGCCTCGTTTCGTCGATGACGCGCCGAGAGGGATGATGAGCGTCAGAGGCGTAAATTCGTTAACGAGAGCGGCGACTGCTCTCGAAAGAACTGTGCGAGCTCTCGGCGGCGGCGGCGGCGACGTCGGGGGGAGAGAGGGAAAAAACGACGCGGGAGTGACGTCGATTAATGTTAAGCCCGGATAATTCGTTATATCCTCTCAACAACGAACCCCGTCTGCTTCATCCACAAGGCGGACTTCCAGAAGGTGGTTGCCCCTCGATGGAAAAGCTGCAGCCGCGGCTCCTCCTCGAGTCCATTACTTCCTCATTCCGGGCGGATCGATCCGCAGACAAATTGGGTCTGCTATTTTCGAAGTCACGCTCATTACTTTGCTAACTAGCAAACTATGATAATCTCGGCTACACCTGCCCTCTCGCCGGCCGAACGCGACCGATGCTACTCTACTGTCTACTCGGCTCTATCTCCGCCGGCCGCGGCGCCGCCGTCGCGGTGATTTAAATTGAACCCGCTCGGATCATAAGTCCGCCGTCCGATGAAGCTTTATCAGCGTCTAATTAAGCCCGGCGAAATTGAAATATTTCACGGTGGATTCTCGGCTTCTCTCGCTCACCATCTGCCCGGTATGTGCGACTAATGGGACTGGCCCTCCGACGGCGGCGTCGATCCTTTCCTCAAATTAGACAGAGAATCCGGCCAGATTGACTAAAGTGGTCCCGGCGAGTTTTTGAAAAAGCCGGCTTTCCAGCGCGGCTGCCTCGCCGAAAGAACTGCACCGGCGGAACTAGTTTGGAGCACTCGGTGCACCGAGTCCCGTGGCACATTCGTCATGTGCGAAAGGCATCGCGTGACGGTTTCCCCGGCGCGGAAAAATCCAGTGGCTTTCGTCTGTGGCATTGAGGGCGGGGAACCAGGGGAAAGAAGGTGCTTTCTCGAAACCAGTCGATCCAGCGGCGATGGAATAAGTCGCGAGGTGCTGAACCGCGAGCGGCTGCGACGAAATCATTTTCAACCGAGGTCGATCGATCATCTCGAGGGATCCGGCGAGCTCCTACGTCGGAACTCACGCTGTGCCGCGCATAATGTTAATGTATATCCGACTAATTGCCAATCGTTTCATTGGCCATCATTTCGGGCGAGTTTCCACGCGCTCGGCTTAATGGGTCACCGCAGCTGACGCGGTGCCGCGGTGGCTCTTCTCCGCCGGCGAAACTTGGCCCATTACACACTCCCGCCCAGTCGGAATCCCCGCATAAATACCGTCGGCCCGACAAAGGACGCAATTTTCTCCGCTCATCCAGCCGGGAATGTAGTTACTCTCCCCGTAAGATCGAGCTGCCGAATGAGGACCCGTGTTATTAGGCGATGATAGGATGCCGTTCGCCACGCGGCTAAGCACATCGACGCGCCTCATCCTCGGGGACATTAATTCCCGAGATTTATTCGCTCGGCCCAGTCTGGCAGGAGCCGCGCGGTTGTATATATTAGCGTATAATCTCCCGAGCGAGCGGCGACGTTTCCTTTTTCACGGCAACGCCGCTCATTTCTCTCGGCGACAAATACATATTGCCCTCGTAGATAAAAGTCAATGTCTCACCGCCGATTTCACCGTCGGGCCGTTCACTCCTGCGATCCTCGAATAATGTTCGCCTTTTCTCTGGACAACTAGACGATAATCGAGTGAACGATCCAGCAAAAACGGAGCATGCTGGAGCATTGTGCGATATCGCGATACTCCTCACAATGAACGACGAGAGTACTTACGTATTTGCGTTTTCGAGCCGACCCATTGTTCGGAAAGGTCACGTTCGCACTCTCCCATAACGTAATACTCGCTCGCCTATTTATAACACGCGGCACTGTCGATCGCGCCGGAATTATAATATTTATAAGATCCGAGTAATCTCGCTATCGATTGGGAACCCTGTATCAGATTAAGATTGCTGATTAATAACAGGCTTGAATGGACGACTATCTCTCGGTGTTGCATGTACTTAAGAAAATCCCGCGAAGAACGCGCGCTCTGTACATACACAACTCTGTACATATCGACAGTGTAGTAATGCCAGGAGTTATGACGATAGGCGACGATAAATCTTCCTGCGCCCAGTTGGCAAGGAAAATCCGTGTACCGCTCGATCCGGCAGTCTCGGATTTCCGGATGGACACAGCGCGATTGTTGGCGAAACTCCACTTATGTACAGATCGCACATAATACGAGTTCGCGGAGGCGCAAGGGTAGGAAGGGGCGAGGGAAAGTTGCGCAAGCGGTGCGACCTGCGAACAATGCGAGAGGGCGCGCGTGGCACTTGGCCACTTTGTCGGGCTGTCTTCGGCAGAGTAAGGTAGGTACATTAAATCGCACTTAAACTCGAGCAGGCAGCCGTCAAGCGCGCTCGAGCTCTCTTTCGGCGAGTCGGCGAGTGGCGTGCATTTTATTGTCGGAGCGGCCCCCGCTAGTCCTAATAGGATTATTGGCGGCGCGCGTCGCCGGCTCGATGTCCGCCGGATGGTCAATCGAGCGTGTTGCTCGACATTCGCAGAAAGGACAGGTGCGTTCTACGCGTCCGCTCGCCGGAGACGCGGAAAGTGCGTCCGGGTCGCAGGCCCCGGCGGGAGATCAGTTGCTAATGGCGCATTGGCATTTGGCGCGAGTCGAACCTCGAGAGTCGGCGAGCGCCTCGGCTAATCCGGTGATTACCATCTCGAAAGAGCCGACGCCAACTACCCCGCGCACGGCTTGGTTCAACCCGGCTCGAGGGATCGGAACCGAAGCGAGCGAACAGAGTCCGCTCGCTTCTCCCGCTCCTTGCGAACCAATTATTTTCTTGCATCGGCTCAACTGGAAGACAGTCAAGCGGTATGACCGTAAATCAATGTCGGCTCTCTGTTGGTGGTGACAGAAGGTGAGGGGCGCGGTGTCTGTCTTCCGTCACGCATCTACGACTCTCTTCTTCCCGAACCGCTCGGGCCCGCGAGTTCTACCGGGAAGTACACGCTTCTTGCGCCCGTGAGCGCTAAGTGCTCGGACAACCTTCGCTCCTTGTGTGTAATTAGTAGTGGCGTGGCGGATCATTCGCGGGAAGAAACCGCGCGAAAAAGCGACACGCTCTCGAGGAGCCCCCCGCGCCGATGGCCCTTCTTAATCTAATCTATATTAATGACGGGATTTTCAGCGGCATTAATCATCCCTCGCGGGGCGGGGGAAATTCCTCGGGCGAGCAGTACGTTGACTAATGCAGTGCCGAGTACCTTATCACTGTCACTGCTCGAAAGTACGATCGGTACTTAACACTCCCCCGAGCCATTTTCCTCGAGCAGGACCCGCTCGATCCTAATTGCTCGCTTTTAAAATACACTAACGTATGCCCGGTAATAATTTACATAGTCAGTCGGCGCTCGGGCGAGCGGCAGATAAAGGATTATTATTTATTGTAGCGTCACCCACGTCCAGGCTTTGCACGCCTGTAATAACTAAGGCCGCTCTAATTGGCAGCTAACGCTCGGCGCAATCGACGACATTAGTCAAGCAAGAGCGCCACAATGACCGACAAACATGTCGAGAGATTTTTCGTCTCGGATATCTAACAGTTCGCGCGAGGTCGGCTGATTAGGGAAGTTAATTAGTCGAACAGCCGCTTCGGAATGACTTAAGCCGACTGGAAAGAAAGACGGGAGAAAAGGAGAAAGGACAGGAATCACGCGTAATGAGTTAGAATAGCGATGATGCCAGGGGAATATGAAACGGTACGGTCGAGGGAATGCAAAGTGACACGCACTGCATATGCAATGGAATATAAAAGCGGTGCTCGCGACACACTGGCAATGGGTGGCGCCAAGGAATCTTAATTGGATTTCCACAGCTGGCTTTTTCTTCGGATCGGCCGCACTCTGCTTTACGAGCCACTTTAATTGATCGAACTGCAACCGCGTCGGCATAATGCGACGCGAATGGCTCTGTTGCACCCTTTCGAACGCGAGTCGACTCAGCCGGAGCGCGAGCTAATTATTCTCAATCAGGCTGGAAAGGCGACAATGAAAATGCATAAAGGCGAGCCTCGAGAAGTCCATTCCTCTCTCGTGTGCGTGTATGTGTGTTGGCTCTCTGTGACACGACTTTCTCACGAGGTAACGACCTCCGTCGCTCCGGGACGCGGCTCGTCTCGAGCGACTCGAGCGACTCGATCCCTCCGTCAGGAAACAAAGTTCTTTGCGCGAACAAGAAATGCCGGGCGCGCGCGCGCGACGCATTGCACCAGTGCCACCGGGGACAGCAAGTATTTTCCCACGCGCTTACGGACTCTCGATATCTCCCGATTTTACGTATCCGCCGAGAGAGGGGAGGCGCAATGCTCCCCGGCGAACTTTCAGTCCTCCATTCCTCGCGCATTTGGTATTTATGAGTGGCACGCCGAGTGGAGCTTAGGTGATGCAAGGAGCCACGAGACTGGAGGATACCCGGGTGATATCCTGCAACACAACAGCCACGAGAGGGAGAGAAAGAGAGAGTTCTCCTGATTGGCCGTCATTTAGTCTCGCGTGGAGATCCGCGTCTGAAAAGTGCGCTCTCGCAATCTTTGGTGTGTCGGGTGAGGTCAGTACACAAACCCGACCAAGTATGCGCCTCTATCGAGGATTATCCGACGTCCGTCCGCTTTCGATCTCGGGAACAGGGCCCTCTCGCCCGTTGAAACTTGAAACACGTTCTCTTCTGCAAGATTAAACGGCCAGAGCATCGAGCTATCTTATCCTCGCAAGGGCTCGCGCGCGCGAGCGCTCGCTCCTCGCACTCTCATTCGTTGGCTTTCCCTCGGTTCGCAATTACAAAACGGAGTGGCTCGACGACGACGACGACGGCGATGCGAGTACGCCCGAGACGCTCCTCTTCTGGCACCAGGTTGTTACCTGTCAGACGTCCGCTAAGCAGCGAAGTCGTATCAGGGACGATTCACCGCGACCCCCCGGCCCCCCCAGCGTCGACGTCGTCAAGACTCTGAGCTGTTCTACATGAAGGCTTTTCAACCGGGCGACCACATTGCCAGACAAACGAGCGCACTCCGAAAGTGCCTGACACTTTTCGAGTACACATACAGGCTTCCCCTCCCGATAGCTTTTTACCTCTCCGCCTCCGCCCTCCACACACGCACGCACATACAAACCTACACGCGTTCGTATTCGCCATGAAAAAAATGGGCTTGAAAATAGAACGCGCGTTGTTCGACTGGCGCGCGGGCGCCGAGAAACCCATTTGAGCGCACGCCTCGATTATTTCACGGTACTCGGGGCCGTTATATCGATTCCGACGTATTCGATTTTGCGTGCGGTCGCACGAGAGCGGCGCACACGGGGGACCGACCTCCTAGAAACCGGTCTTAATTGACGCGAGGGTACCACCGCGTGCTAATTGAAAATGCTAATGCCGACATTGTTGTTAGCAGCGCGCGCGACCGCGGGACCACGGGACCGAGGCCCCGGGGGAGGCGGCGTTTATTGCTATTGAAGCCCCGCTGCGAGTGTAGGATGCAATGACGGATGAGCCGCGCGCACTGATAACTTATGCCTGCACCTCGCAATCGGGATCGCGATGAGGTGCGCGCGGGGGAAAGCGCTCGTTCGGCGGAGCTTGGAATGCTGATTTCCAATATTACCACTTGCCGAGGCCGAGCATACTCCCAGGAATGTTTTAAGCCCGGCAAATTATCCGGCCGGCGATCGTTTGCCTCTGCTAATATCGGCGCGGCGCTATCGGGAGCGCGCCCACTGGAAAAACAGGCGAATAACGACAAGCCGTTTCCGTTACACCTGCGCCTATATGCTTAATTCCTTGCCGCGGGGCCGAATGAATCATTCCAGTTTCGCCGAGTGGGTATCGATAAAACTGCTATGACCGAGCTTTCCTCTTAAAGAGGCACCGGGCACCGGGTGCTCGAGTTTCCAATTAAACACGCACTTTCAGTGAATCACCGCTGAATCAATGGAGGAGAGTGCGAGAGAGGAGCTATTGGGAACTCTGCTTAAGAAATACCAAGAGGCCACCCACCCGATCGAGTTTCGCATCGCGCGGCGGCGGCGGATCCCGCGTCTCTCTACACAGGTATTCTCCGCGAGCGACGGTGACGCGAGGTGTTAGCATCAGGTTCTTAAGGCCCATTCATCCTCTCGGCGAGTGTGTTCGCGATGAATACCATTAAAGAACACATTCATCCTGTCCACACTCGGCTGCCTCTCTCTCTCTCTCTCACTTGGCCACCGCCTTTTCCTCGATTCTCCCTCTTTCTCCGGCGGCGGAAGGATCTCTCGCGTCCGCAGCTGGTTGTACATCTTCATAGAACGGTAGCCGGCGAATCGAGGCTCATTGTCGGTAGACGAGGTTGGCTTCCGTAAGTGCGTTCCCGCCTTTTGCTACCTCGGTATGAATGCGCCGCCGGCATTCGAGATAAGAGACAAGCCTGCGGAATGCAAGCTCGCCGGAACGGCCGATCCACACTGGCCCCCGGAGTGTGTGTTCTATCTGTTGGGCTGACCGGAGCTCGAAGCTCTGTCTTCTAAGTAGCTTATACCAGGCCTGTTTAAGGTAGGCACTCGCTGCCGGTATTCCTACGGCTTTAGCTGCCACACGATCCTCGTCCTTACACTCACACCGGCCACGCTCGCCAAGGAGCGACCTGGTTAGCGTGGTGATTAATCTCGGAAGAGCAAGCGCGAAAATGCTATCGCGTGGCTTGCATGATTTTCGGGGGATCAGCTGTAACCTGTGTAAGAGGATATGTCCCTTGTGTAAGGGATCTTGGGAGGTTGGTGGACTCGAGGATTTCGGTGGATTCGAGAGGTAAACTGAACTACCGGGAAGCTCTGGGCAGTTGGTTAAAAACAAAAATATACAAGATCTTCCTTCTTTGAAGTCGGGAAAAAACAAAAACAACCATGACCACTGTCAAGGTGACGGTAGGCTTCAGAGCTTTACAAATACATTCGAAATTTCCGTGGAAAATCTTAGACTCGTGTTCGAGAATGTAAATGACGAGGGAGGAGAAGCTCGAGCAGAAATGGAACGGACGGTTCTATCCAGGTCATGGTTACAGTGTCTGTGCCTCTCCGGCGCGCGCGCGTCCGTGTACCCAGGGAGAATACACTGCGAGACAAAAGTCGAGAGGAGAAAAAACATGGTAGTTGAAGGAGCGTCTCGGGGCGAAATCGCCCGCAGTGTCGAGAGCCGGAGACGAGGGGATAGTTGTACGGGAGGCATCGTCGCGTTTCCTTCTGGATTTTAGTTCCTCGCCGAGTTGAGATGCCGGGAGAGAGGTGGTTCGGAATTGGAATTTTTAAGTGTCAGCTTTAAACTCGCTGGCGGGTAGGAGGACGTATTTATACGACGGCCATTGCCACCGATATTCGATGTCTTCTATGAGGCGTCAAAGCTCTGAGAACGCCGACAGCTGGTGCGAAAATGCGTCTCCCGGCGAGGATCCCGCGGACTCGGCCTGTTATTTTCTCCTTATTCTCCCTCTCTTTTATTCCTTCGGCAGCCATCCGTAATCTACGTAGCGTGCGAAATCCCGGGGCATCGACAGCAGCCCGCGCGCGCGCGCCTCCCGGCACGGATTTCCCTCCAAGTGGGAAAAATTCGAGGGAATTCCTCGACTGTCAAACTCCTCGCGGCGAATGCGAGCTTTCGGCCTCGAAGGGCGCCGCTACTCTTTCGCAATCGTATTTTAACCGGTTGTCGGGGAATGCAACAACGCACCGAACGCACTGGCATCGAAACCTGCATGGGAAAGCATCGCCGGGGAAAAGATGGGAGATGGGCGGGGAGTTAAGATAGAAGGCGACGGTAATATCGGGGCCGGGAGAGCTGGGGACGATATACTTTTTCACCGAGCTGGAAACTACCTTGTTTTGATAGTCCGCCGCTTCCATAAATACGTTATTCGTAAGAACGCTGTCGGCGCTCCGGGAGAAACCGCTGGGGAAATGCAGCAATGGGATTTATTAAAAAGGTAAAGCGGGAACATGTCGCTCTCATTAATATTAATGTGCTCCGCCTCAGTGGAGATGCCAATTAGTTATTGCTCGGTGTACGGCCCGGCTTGACAAGTGAGCGCCCGATCGGGACACGATTAGGAGTTTCGGGGAGAAAGCGCCCGCTCGACTCCGACGCGCCGCATAGACACGACAACCCTCGTGAAGATTCTGCCGGGACAGATATCATAACTTGCCAATGGTACAGACATATTTGGAGCGACGAGAAACGGCCACTGAACCGCGAAATGCATCCGCGTCTTCGGTGGAGAGTCGCGTATCGTCCGTGTGTGCGAATTGAAACGTTTCGCAAGCGGAATCCAATTTATGACTGGACGGCGCACGCGAGCGCGGGTCGGTAAAAATTCGGCCGAGCATATGGGAAAAAAATGGAAACGATGACGCTGCATCGCTAGGGGATAGAGGCGGCGAGTCAGCGATTCTAATTAGTTGACGCGCAATACACGAATCGCCGAGGTTACACACTGGCGGATCAATGGAAACGGTTTCCTATATTCATATCTCTCGAACTGGCAATTTCGCTATAATTACTCGTCGGAGCACCAGCAGCCGGCTGAATATTACGATCGAATCCATAACCCGTTATTATCTTTGTCGTGAAATGTACGGCGAACCGCCGCTTCCAAGCAGCGAGTGCTGCGGCAATAAATCACTGGCCGGGTCATTAAGCAATCAAAACATTCGGTAGTCATGTACTTTGCCGGGAGTAGTCAGCCTCGCTTCAAATCCACGCTGCGAACTCTCATAGCTAGGACATTTTCCCGGGAATGGAAATCCCCGTCATCCAGACCAATTTTCCGAGAAATCCGAGCTCCCGGTATGTATATGCGCGGGGAAGGTAACATATTCCAGTGGAGTGGGCATTTACATTTTTGATTATGAAGTTAATTAAGGGCCTCGGCATCTAGTCCGGTCCATGGTAAAAGGGGTTCCGCGTATGCATTAAACGTCCTCTTACGAGCAAATGGCCTCCTGATTCCCGTTCCTCGGCTCACTCCAGCTCGACGCATATACACGTCGTGAGAAGTTGAAACCGCAGCGACCACTGCATTAACTAAGGTGCGCATCAAGGTGCACTACTATCACTGATACGACTTGGTGATCGCCCTCCCCCCCGTCGCCCCCGTCGCCGCACTCGGCCCGACCAGTTTTTCCCAGGAGTAACAGCCTGTTTAACAGCCCTCTGACCAGCCTCGACACGACACTCCATTGAGAAAATCTAATCGGAGAGCTGTTAATGCGAGCGCGACAGGATGGTCCACGGCGGTGACATTCCTCCTTCGGCTGCCAATCGAATGATATTGCCTGTTGACAAGTCTCGACGTATGTCGAGTTATCGCGCTAAAGGACTAATTAGTCCTGTTGCTAATGCCGCGACGCAGCTGGGTCTGGAGCGAGAGCGCGATGAACTACTTGGGCAGGTTGAGCCATGTGGCGCAGGGTAAACAGGGGTGGTGGTGCCAGGCAAAATCGTAGCCCAGTGGAGCCGTATGCGTGAAAGTAAAAAATGCCCGGCAGCATTGAGCGTAGGAACGTGCGGCGTGGAAGCGGGCGAGCGGGCGCGCTATACATACATCGGATCGGGAGTTAAAGCGCACGGAGGTGAATGCGTGGGTTGACACAGCCGCGCCAAGCAGTCTAGCGAGGCTCGGCCTCGGTGGTTCCGGCTCCTCTCCGCTCTCTCCTTTCGCCCTTTGACTCGTCTGCCTGTCTCTCTGTATCTCAACTGTCAACTTTGTCTCTCGCTTCCTTTTACCCGGCATCGCGAACCCTCGCGCATCCCCGTAGACACGCGCCGATCTATATACGCGTGCACCAGCCCGCGAGACCCACCCTTCTCACTCTCTCCGCCCTCTCCGACTCTCCTCCGACTCCCCGCTCTTAATTACACGTCGCTAATTGTGCGTTATCCCGACGCATCGAACTCAGGGCCCCGCGCGACCATCTACTTCACTCTTCACACCCTGCCCTGCCCTTCTTCTTCTTCTTCCTCGGTGTTTTGTTCCACTCTCGCGCTCATCGCGCCTCCCGAAATAACGACGTGGTCCCCACGGTGACAAGTCGATCAAAGCCTTTTTCGGGGATCCTGCGATGGGGTGCGCGATGGGCGGATTCACTCTCCTCGCTCGGACAATGGATCCTTGCGGAGTAGCGGGAAACGTCTTGGTAATTGGACGCACTGCGAGTAATTGCAGGCTCAAAGGTGTGCACTGAGGTGAGGACTCGGGACGAAGTAGATTGGAGGAAAAGTTTTGTAGAACAGCCGATTAATAATAGAGTCGTGTGCGGCTGTCTCGTATAATTAAAGCGCGGCGGACTGAGATGGCGAGATCTCGGGGCTCGCTGGCCCAGCGGATTTTCGAGCCGCTATCTCCGCCATTGGCGAAGAAAGGCTCATTTTTCTTTGGCTCTTGCTGGCCGTGCAGCTTTCATTCACGAGGCAGTCCTCGAGTTTCTGTGCCGTCCAGCCACGCCGATACCATCTCGATCCCAAGAAGCTGCGCGCTCTCCCGCGCGCTCATCTTTCCCTCGAAATCTTCGCGGTCCGCCCTACCGGAACAATCACTGCCCACACGACACGACTCGGCCTCGTACCAGGAGAAGCCTCCATCGTTTCTCATTTTCACGCTGCAACCGCTCCCGCCCGAGAGCACCCTGGCGGCCACCATCTGCGTGGAGCTCATCACCTCGAGCACTCGGCCAGCGGGAATTGCGCTCCGCCCCATCGGCGAGCTTAATTCCTGCCCGCTCGATATCGCGACTAGATTAGGGAGAAAGCCGCGATATCGATGGGGCAAAGTCGCATTACCGAGAGAAAGCTGCTTACATTCGGATCCGTTTAAGAGCGGCGTGTGCAGCCTGCCCGGCGCACTCTCCCAGGGAAACGCGAGAGCAATGACGCATTGAAACCCGACGGTGGAATATCGCCGCTGATAATTGATAGGAAATGTCACGCGTGGCATCGCAAGCCGACTGCTGCGCGACGAGCAATCTAATTATCGGACGATTAATGTAATTGGCGAACGGCGATACTCAGATCACTATCAGAGTATCAATCTCATTGGTGAGGAATCCTAAAATGCCTCCCATCTCGAGACACATCCTTCATTGGCTCTCGCACTCGCCAAGGAACAATAAAGCTGCTGTCCGCCTCGAATGAACCGAGTGCGTTCAGCCCAGCAAGCGCGAGACGCGCGAGAGAGAAAAAGTCTTATTGGCCGATGCACGTGCGTGGCGAGCACAAGCGATGTCTTATTGTTCTAAAATCTTGTCCGCTGAATCACTGGGCGCAACTTGTCGCCAAGAATAAAGCGGCCTCTCTTGTGCCGGCCGGCCCGGCGGGCTCGGTGCGTTTAACTAATTGGCCGACGAATCCGCGCGATTTCCAAGCGGATGCAGGAAACAGCCATCACGACGATCTCGCGAGAGGCCAGCGCGCAAATACGCGGGCATAGGTGCGCGATGTGGGACAGGAAATTTGCCTCCTGTTAGATCTCGGCTCGACCTGTGCCACTTCGTACGGACGGCGGCGTTTCATCGCTTCGTTCCCTCAAAGTGGTGGCTGCCGTCACGGTGTCGACACTCCGGCAAAAAACCCACCAATTTCAACGATTAAATGACAAGTGGAAAACTTGTTTGTCAGTATGAAATCATTTTTCGGGTTTCATCGGAAGTTTGGATTAATATCGACTTATCGAATAGGAGTGCGCGGAATATGTCGATCGAGAGATATTAATTGAAAATAAATTCTTTCGGGAGCGTGGAGTGCATTATGGAGATTCTGGGCGGAGAGTGTCATTGCGTGCGAGGCCGGTGTCCGATTGGTCATCATTGTCCGTTCCTTTGAACCCCTGAACCATAGCGCAGCCGTGATTAAAGCGGCTATGTAATGCATGGCGCAGCTTAGAAGTGGAGGAACAGATGCACCGGGCAACTGCATTCGAATAAGCCTGCGAGATATACACACGTACACACATATACATATAGATACGTGCGCGCTCTCGCATTGCGTAAAGTCGAAGCACGGCCGGTGCACGCGTGCACTACCGGAGTTACATTATCTGATTGCGCTAAATTCAGCCGGCGTTCGCCACCACTGTTCTAGCCAGGAAGTGACGTCAGGCGTCACTGGGAATATTTATACGAAACGGTACGTGCGATCGGGATTTACGCGCGCGCGCACCACCGAGCTTTCCTTGTCGAGCGGCGGCTGCTTGTACCGATCTTTTTCTCCCGATTAAATCTCACTGTCTCTCGGCCGGGAATTAATTTATCGTCGACGTGGCTTGTTCTCTTTTTCCCTCTCTAGCTCTCCGGGTTGGCGCTCGGCGCAGCTCGAGTTTAGCGGCGTGATTTCCGGGATCACCGTTTTCGAGACAATCGGTAGGGCGCACACGTCGACTTGGCGACTACGTCGTCAATTTTACAAAGTGCACTGGAACGGAGACATCGGGAGTTTCCCAATAGCGATTCTGCGAAAGCCGCTTTGAATCTCCCCCTCGCTCACGGCATCGACGTGTAATCCCCGTAGATATACATATGTCGGCCGGGGTGCGCGCTCGCAAACGATTTCAAGCGGCGCGCGCGCGTGTATCTGGTACACCGGCAGACAGTTCCTCGATGCCAGTGACAATTAGAATGGCACCGCTAATATCTCCCAGCCGCTCGGCAGACATTATGCATACACAGGTAGATCGAGAAAGGCTGGTGGGATTTGCGCGCCGCTCCCCAGCACGTCCCGGATTACCCGGGAGCCCAGAAAGCCACTGACTCGGCAATGACATATCGCGACCTCGCCGTTCTCCTGCGACGATGGAAGCGCGCGTCTACGAAAAAAAAGCCTGCCTCCCCTTTTTCCTGGAGAGAGATATACACGCGTGCGCGCACGCGATAATTGCGCCGGTTCACCGACTTGTTATTTGCTCGACGAGCCGCCGCCAATTGCCAATCCTGCGATCGTCTAATCCGAGCATCAGCATCGGCGTCGAGCGTTGAGCGTTGAGCGCCGCCAAGGGCCGAGAGATCGCTGAAACCTGTCATGAGGCTGTCGACGCGCCAGAATTCGATGCGTTTCGCGGGATATTAACGCCAGGCTCCTTCGCCGAGACGCCAATCGCACGATTAAATTTCTAATCGAGTCGGCGGCCACCGCAAATCACACGCCTAGACACATACCTAGTCAATCGCTGTTAGCACATTACCTTCCATCGTTGCGTTAATTCGATGGTTCAACATTGCTCCTTCACTCAATTTGCACCGATTAATTCTCCTTTATGTCTTGAGATTCTGAATTCCAGAAACATTGAAATACAAAATCGAAACATTGTCTGAAATGTAATTGGTCAATTTATTATCGACACGTGTCGAAAGGATCCAAGTCTAAGACGCGTTGAAAGCTCTCGAGCGTCGCGTGACTTTACATATTGGCCGGGTGTATACGAGCTGGCAAGTTTACAAATAAAGGCAGAGCCAGTGGGCACGTAGCGGGAACGCGTGCGATTCCCATTGAGCTCGGCAATATCGCATTGATCCCGTCGAGGCCGATCGGCGTTCTCGACGCTCGCTCATTCCACCGTGAATTTCGTGGAGCGTCCCACGCCCCGTCCCTCTGCGCGCGCGCGCGCGCGAATGAATATTCACCGTCTCGGACGAGCGACCTACAGATCGACCTACACTCGGACGAGAAAACGTGTCGCATCGGGGTGTTACACGCGGCCACGTGAATACGTAACATCCGCTTTACCTGCGACCTACTCGCCCGTATATGTGTACGGCTGGCGAGTCTCGATAGCCCGCCACCCACGGCACTTTTCGTTCACGAGTTCGCCCGATAAAGGACGCGAGCCGCCTCCCGTCCAACGGAGAGAGACGGAGAGAGATGAGGAAGAGTCGAGTCAAAATGGAGATCGCCTAGCGAATGTTAATCAACGATGCCTCCATCCACCTACCCAACTAATAACGCGTCCCCGGTATTTATGAGGACCTCTATGGCCCGTGTCACGCGAGCCCAGTGACACGAGGCAGGTGCGCTGGGAAAACAGGGGTATCGCACGTGAAACACACGTTTCGGAGCCTCGCTCGCCCCGGCCTCCTATGCGGACAAGGACAACCTGATTGTTAATTAGCGGTAATTAATTCGGCTCCTGCGCTCCTGGATCGAGTAGCCACATCGGCCGTAACATCACTTGCTCACATCTTTCCGCGCGCCTCCACCTACTCCACCTACTCTACCTACTGCTCTCGCGCTCGGAAGCCAGCGGCTGTGCAAATGCGTGCGGCTAATTAGCCATCCATAATACCAGTGGAGCGCTCTGCCGTGGTATCAGTGGTATCAGTGGTATCAGTGCAACCCTCGGCAGCGCTCGCTCTTTGCCCGAGTAACACTTTCCGCTTGGGGGTTCCGGCCCCGAATCAACAGAGGCTGGGACGTTTAAAGTCGCCGGGAAACCGTTGGAATTAGATCGCGCGAGGAAGTATATCTGGCAATTTTTCAGGGCTTACCCGGGGATTTGGAGGCTCGTGCTTTAAGTGGGTGAGTGTCGGAGGTTTAAGAGGCGAAGGTAGATGCGAAGTTTCACTCGGCCCGAAGGATACCGTGGCCCCGCTGGCCTATCGTTATCTTCAGGGATATAGGGCTCTCGTTCGCAGTGAAATATATCGAGCGAGCCTCGCACATAAAGATGAAATCTCGCGGCCCGGCCGCGCTCTGAGTGGGTGCCTGCTACGATATATATCGCTGCGTGAACTTTATGGTCCTGGATTCCCCTCCATTATACAGGTGGGTCCCGCACCTGCATTCACCTCTGGCGTCGGGCCCAGGACCCCGCCGGAACTGGTATCGTCACACCTTCGCCGGGCAGGAAATTGATTTGCGATCTACGCCACACTAAAACCCACCTACACGACTTCTCTATTTCACTCGGCACCGGTTAGCGCGATTCGATTGGATTCGACTCCGTGAACGGAGAGAGTCAGAGGGAAATCCGGCAAATGGCAAATGATAATTGCGCCCGTGATTTCCTCGAGGATCGGACGCAACGGGGGGAAATAAAGTGGCGCGGGCGTCGCGAAGAATTTAATAAAACGCCGTATTTCATGAGGATTCCAGGCTTCGCGCGGAAGAAGCGAGCCGAGCTAGGAAGAAGAAGAGGAAGAAGAAGAGGCAGACGTCGATACGAGTGGTGCCTTTTCCGCGAATAAAGTCCTTCCTTAACGTCCCCGTGAATCGTGGGAACTGTTGGAGCCACATCATAAATTTACTCTCGGCGTTCAGCTATCCGCATCAATTTTCTACTTCCTACCGCGCTGGAAGTTCGACTTGGCTGCTTTTCGAAGCCCCGGCGGCCTCGTAATAATTCTTATCGTCCTCGGGAAGATGCGGTTGGTCCCTGACAGAGTCGACTGGAAGGATTCTTCCTGGTACGGGGCTCGGCTGCCCCGGCGATAACGCGGCAGAGCCTCGTGTTAATAGTCGTTTATTGTCCCAGGATGCTGCGGCAACGACATCGACGTCTCGATCAAGAGAGACAGAGAGAGATGAGAGACGAGGTCCCTCGTCGGCCTCCATCGCCGGACTGAATAGCTCTTGTTACAGGAGTCCTGCGATGGCAGCGGACCACTTGGCCCGCGAGTTCTCCCATAGCGGGCACAGCCCCGCCGGTAGTCCGCTACCACATATGGCCAACGCCGATACCAGCCAGTCACTATAATTGAGTCAATGAGTCTCGGTTAATTCAGGCGCAAACTAGTATTTACGATGCCCTTGATCATTCCGGGGCCGTCTGCACGGTGGAATGCGACGGTGACAGCCATAAAATCTTGAGCACCCGATTATGGCTCTGTTCTTCGACGTACGCTCAGCTACAAGCAGGCTCGCTCGCCCCTTTTTCTCCTCCTTCCTCTCCCCCCCTCTCTGCTCTTTCTTTCTTTCTTTGCCCTCCTATAATGAGACCTGTCGCGGCGAATGCTTTCCACGATCTAGCCACGAGAGTCACGAGGAGCCGGTGACGGTGCAGTATGTGCACGATAGAGTTGCATGCTGCGGCTATGAGTAAGTACGGTTCGACTTGTCTCGTTAATTGTTAGCTGCGATAGTCGAGTCTGCTTAGCGAGTTATTGCCAATAATTATCGCCGGCGTATCTTGCTCGGTCTGCTATTAAGTCGTTGCGCAATCGACTCTCGGTAAGAATTTCAACCTGTTTGCCGGGGACGGAGGCTCTCTTCATCTGGGACGCGGAGTAACGCGTGAGCGATGGTGGATATGTTGAAGTGGAGTATTTCTAAGGCGACCTTCCGATCTTTGTTCCAGTGGGCAGGATGGTGTGACGAGGCATTAAAGCGTGTCAGAGTGTTCGAGACGGACATCGAGGATGAAGAAGTTACTCCAATTCCTGGCTCTGTTGCTGCTGGGTGTCAGCGCCAGGCGGACCGACGCTGACGCGCCCGCAGATGACATTTTCAGCGCGCAGCGTCGCGGCTCCCTTCACAAGCCCAATTATAACGGCAACAATTACAACCCCCAGTCGAACTCGCCGTATCTACCCTATCAGCAGCCTAGGGAGAGGAAGCCGAACATCGTGCTGATCCTCACGGACGATCAGGATGTCGAGCTCGGTTAGTCCCTAAGTACAAACTCTCCCTTCCTTCCTTCCTTCCCTCGTCTACAAGTCTACATCGAGTAAGAGAGGAAATCAGGATTAAGATGGCGCACTTCTGACAAAGGCTTCCGGACGAGCCCGACGAAATCCGGTTGCGCGGAGCTCTTAAGGGGAATAAGGGGAATATTAGCCGCGGAGGAGGAAAGTGAGTCGGAGAAATAATAGATGTTCGAAAAACAGAGCGCGAGGGTGGATGATCGGAGTCCATAAGGGCCTAATCGGCTTTTCCGGCGAGGGCGCATCTATCTATCCGAAGGCGACGCGCGTTCCTTTTGGGCGCGAGCGCCGCGCAAATCCTCCAGACAATCCTTTTGATCGTTCGTTGCGGTTGGTCCAATCCCTCAGGTTCGCTGAACTTCATGCCACGGACCCTCAGGCGTATAAGGGACGAGGGAGCCGAGCTGAGACACGCATACGTGACCACTCCCATGTGTTGTCCGAGCAGGAGCTCCTTGCTCACCGGCCGCTACGTCCACAACCATCAGGTCTTCACCAACAACGACAACTGCAGCAGCCCCCAGTGGCAACGAGATCACGAGCCCCATTCCTTCGCCGCTTACCTGAGCAACGCGGGATATCGCACCGGTAAGTCAACCCACCGACACCGATCCCCCTTTCACTCACTCCCGCCCCAGGGCACACGCCGGAGGAAAAATCCCTCGTTCCACCTTCCCCGATCCACAGCGCTGGGGATGGACCTCGCGGGGAGCAGTGTGTTGTCGCTGTCCACGGCAATTAGTCGCGTGGCTATTCATTAATAAAGAGGCCGTTGCGAGGCTAATGGGAGTTCGTGATTCAAAATTTCCTTGGCTGCACAGTGGCCTCATCTGGCTGATAGGAGGAGATGATGAACAGGCCTCCCTTTCGCATGTTCCACTGAATGAGGTCCATTCGCCGGAGCGCATTCGTCGACCTCTGCTACCAGGTTATAAAGACAGGGCCGGTAATCTTGGCAGGTTCAATTCTTCAATTGGGGCGAAGTTTCTGTTTGTTTCTCTCGCGGCTGCATACAGTCCAATCGGACGCTCTCTCGCTTGGAATAATTGGAGTCAAGTAGGTTCGACACGATAAATCCTTGTTGCATAAGCAATTACCGGGGAAAAGACGAGGTCTGTTTGAGTGGAGGATTTAAGTGGAATAAGTCGTAAGCCTCGCGGACTTTAGGCTTGTGAGCCTGTGCGCGATGACTTGACTACTCCTTGCGTATCCTTCCTGCGGTATTAATCAGGGTTCCTTATCGCACACTCCTTCTTTCCAAGCGGACTTTTCTTCCGTTAACGAGCGCTTATTATAGTCATAAGTAAAGATCAACAAGTCTATAAGGGAAATAATTATGGGACCCGGGCATGCGCCGGTTGTAACGCAGGACGAAAAACACGGCGGCTAACAGCGCTGCGGCTCGAACACATTTCACCTTCGATGACGGTGCCGTCAGTCTCGTCCCTTATCCGTAATTACGTGCCAGCCGAGACACTCGAATTCAGGTTCGCGGTACGACCAATATGGCAATGCATTCCCGTAGAATTCTCGGGGTTCGATCTCGCCAGGCGAGTTCGTCCCGCACGTCGGACCACAATTGTCCTCTCCCCCCCGCCGTTCCCCCCGGGGACCACGCTCGACCCCTGCCTTTTCTCTGGTTGCCTCGCTATCCCAGCAAATCTTGGCGAGTTCTAGAAGCGCAGCCTCCTCTCGCCTCGGCCAAAAACCTTTGCAACATTCGTCCGGGTTGCGCAGCCCCCTCGCCTTTCCTCCACCTATCCCGGTGAATAACAATGCCGGGACTAGAGAACTAGACACGCGCGCGCCAATAAAAAATGCACGCTGCAGAAATCTGGTTTTCTCCATATTCCCCGTGGAGGGGTAGAGAGAGAGAGAGAGGGGCGAGCGCACGTGGAATTTCGTAAGGTTTGCAAAAACTCGGCGGGCATTAAAGGTGAAGATCCGGACGGCGAACGCGCGGCTGCTGGGAGATTCGGGAACTTCCACTTTAAGGCTTCTCGCTCTCGGCCTGATCCTTGGTTCACTGAACCACTTCTTTGTCAGGTTAGAGATGACAAAGAGCAGTTTCGAGGAGAGGCCTGTTCTCTTGTACCCTATTCTGCAATTACTAGTTATTGAAGCCTGTAATCTGCATAATGAATTCGGCTAACGAACTCGGATTGAGAGTGGAGGACTCGGTGAAAAAGCACTCTCGATCCTCGAGCGGCGGAACTTCGGCCCGCGAAATCGGCGGAAGGGAAATTTCCCGATAACAGTGTTCCATTGTGCATTTTCCAGACGGCCGGGGTATTACATTCTACTTAGCGGCGTACAAGTGCACTCGGCGCCACTCCCAACTTTAAACGAGGTGTTCGAATGCTCCTAGCGCGAATTAGTGGCAAAGGTTTCCGCTCTTTTCCTGACGAGATGCGAGGGGCTTCACTGCGCCGGCCTTTCAGCCTAGCAAGCATTTTGCATACTACCGAAAATCAGTGCAACTTGTACGGGTTGCAGCGGCCGAGGGGGATCGACCTTTCACTAGCAACAATTCAGGGGATTTAATGATGACTCGTGTGAATCGCGTGGGATGGAGGCTTCGCTCGAAACGGCCCATTAAGTATTTCGGGCCCCTCGGTGGTAGTGAAGGTCCGCAAATAGATTTCCAAGTCGCTCAACGATCCATTATTCATTCACGTAGGAGTGATTGCGCGAGAATGCCCCGAGAGGAGCCGTCGAAAGAAACGGGCAAACCCGGCTATTTTTGCCGAAATGTTTGGAGAGCGCGGGATACCTGTTCCCATAACAGGTTTCGTCGCCTCGGAAAGCCTCGTTTCCATGAACAATTTTCGATTGAATAGCCTGTAACGATACTCTAACGCAATTTACCAAGTTCCAGGGAGGGCTCACACCGAACAATTTCACCTCGCCTGTCCCCCAGTAATTCAGGCAAATTGTGCGGTTAATGAAACTTTCAACATTGATTCAGTCGGTTCGAACGGGCCCTCGCCTACTGTTCCCCTGTAAGTGCAATCTGCCAGCAGCGCTGCTCTCCGCACGTGCCAAATTGCTGCGCCAGATAAACAATCGCGTCAGCCCGGGCGACTTCTTTCCGAGCAATGAGCCTGATCCATGCCGAGGGCGAGAATCAGTCGGTGTGTGGAACAAACGAGCCCGACAAACTTTCCTTGGCATCGGGACTTTTTCACGAGCTTTCGCCGCGAAATGTCCCCTCCACCGATTAAGATTCTCCGCGATTCTTCCCGGTTTTTATCTCCCTGTGAAATGTGTGCTCCGCGGTCGCGTTGGCACCGGCAGCCTAGTTTCCCCGACATTTATCTTCACCGCTAAGGAGTTATCTTTGAAGCACCCTGGGAATTAGTCGAGCGTTATCCCTACGGCTCCATTACGAGCAATTATATTGGACGCTAGCTGGCTAGCCGAGTACTCGATCTATGTAATTCCCGTTTTAATAACCAACCGGCCCTGCAAGACAGAATGGCACCGGCGACGAAATTAGCACCTCGGAGCCATCAGTGGCCCATATATTTCGGCGAATTTGCATTCACCCGGCCGGCCTTCCGCAAACATGCACCGGAGCGTCAGATCCTAAATTAACAGAGTCCATCAACCCACGAAACATAAAAAGTCACTCTGCACGGTGAGTTGAACGAGGAAGACGACTTCAGAAGCAGGAAAAACCACTCAAAGTGGTGTGCCACGTCGCGATGTAACGCCGGTGATAGGATCTTGGAGAGTAAACGTGGCTCCCGTACCTCTCGGATTACAAGCTCACGCGGGTGCATGTAACCAGGCCATTAAGATGATTCGTGAGAACGGGGCCTTTTGGAGCGGCGAGCCAGATCACTTGAATTCCTAGGTCGAGTACATTCGGTATCAACTACCTGTGTATAGGTATAATAAGAAAGGGGATGAGCGAGTGGGGAGAGAATCTTCTCACGATCGGTGTGAGTTGGACCCTCTCGATGCGTGGACCGGACCCTGGTTTCCTATGGGGTCCCGCACTCGACGAGCAGGCTCCTCTCCTCGGCCGGCGGTTGTCTCTACGCGCGGCTCAAACCACTGCATCACCTTCGCTCTGTGTACGAGGAGCATATCTGAGCCGGCAGAACCTGAGAAGGCTCTCGAAACGCGGCTACCAGTCTTCTCGGGCTTTAGGCATCATACACACTATCGCCGTCGATTTGGCCACCTTCCAAAACTCTTCTTACTTCCGACAGACTGACCGGCCCCCTCCGCCTCCTTCGCGTAATAAGATCGCGAGCTCTTCGAAACGGTCCCCCGGCGACTGCCACTGATGATTATCGCGATACTCTTCCTTCCCTCTTACTCCGCGAGACGAGTTCATACCGCGACCAGTATTACCGGGCGTGCGTGGCTCTCTTCTTGATTTAAGAGCGCGACTTCCCTCGACGATGATTAAGAAGCTGGTTATCATAATCTGCCGGTTGTTCCAGACATATAATCACTCGAGCCGAGGGCAGCGCGCCTTTCGGTTACTGATTCCGAGACATCTCGCGCTCTCGGTGCGATCCGGTTTGCCCGTAACTATACCACCTCGCTCTCGCCACCTTCCTCTCCCCTAGTCCTCTTTTCCATCTCTCCGAAAGGTTGCGTCACCTTCCGTGAGAAATTAAAAAGGAGAGCCAGCCTCCGTGCTCGAGCCGTGAAAGCCCTCGGAATTCCTCGCCGACAATGCCGATCCAGTTTCCACACTCTAGCGGCCGGCTAGCTCCGCCTGCTAGACTCCTCCTTCGAGTTATGGCGAGTGTCGATGTTAGACGCGCGGCGGAGATTCGCGCGGATCCTTGTTGGACGAGCGGGCGACGAGAGGATCGCTCTTAACTAATCGGCCCGTTCCTGATTCGCAATGGGCAGAGCGCGCGAGCCGCTGGACACAATGGGGAGAGGAGAGAACTGGTTTCGTTATCGAGCACTGTCATACCGAGTGGCCCTGACCAGAATACCGGGCGGCTCGCGCAGCCCGGGCGACAAATTTTCTTCGCTATCTTCGCGAGAGGATCTTGTCACGCGCGCATACGTTACTTCGCCTCACCTTTAAGTCGCGCTCGCGACCCCTTCCTGTGCTCTCGTTGGGGCACCGTGAAACTAGACCTGAATTTACTGTTCCTAATTAGATAGCACTGTTATCGTATCAGACTCGAGCCTCGACAAGCCGGGCGGTCCAGTCGACGAGCGCTCGCTCGAGTCGTTCCGATTTGAGATGTGTGCGGAAGCCAAAGGGGTTAGAGATGTTTTTGGAATTAAAAAAACATGATTGATGAATGACAAGGCGTGAATAATTCGAGGTAGAGCCGATTCGGTGAAATGGTCGTGAGTCAGATTTATTTTCGAATAATTTCGGGATTCTAGGTATTCTTGGTTTGGCAAAAAGGTCTTGGACTAATCGACTACCGCCCGGGGCGATGCTCCGTCGCGTGACGTTATCCGGCGCGCATCTTCGCCTCCGATCATGATATCTTAATAGAATATCTGATTGATCTTAATGGAATTTGCCGCCGGACGGCTTACTCCCGATCGACGTCCCGCGGATCTGCCTACCTCAACGGGCCCCGAGATCTCATTGTGGAAATCGCTCGAGGAGCTAAGTACCCTCGCACTGTTCTTATTTCCTCGCCACTCTTAACAGCCTCGTTTCACTTTCCCTTTCGCGCCGCCCATTATCCCATTCTTCCCGGAGCGCCCGCGGTGTATAAATATTTTAGTAACACGTTTCAGCGGGGCCGCGACAATGCTAATCGACGAAAGTTTTCCGGCCGCCGCTCGTCCCCACCTATGCACCGGACCATTTCTCAGCGGGGCGAAAGTCGGGCGACTCGCGTCCCACTGTGCCCGGCCATCATGCAATTTAGCCAACTCTCGCAGCATCCGGCAAACTCATCTCGGCCGCCGCGAGATCTCCTTAGACTTTTTCGACTCTATGTCGGCCGGCTTTAACGGAAGATCGCATGTCCCATTGAAGAGTGGCGCGGACGGAATATATCGCCGAGTGGATTAGAGAGCGAGGGTGGTGGTCCCCGGGGCCCGGGACCAGCTCTGACCGATAGCGGTGCCATTTTCACCGGCGTATTCTAAACATCTCCGGACTGCTCGATAACGGCCCGGCTTTATCTGTATGCGAGGTTGCACGCTCAACTATTCCAAACACAGTGACGCGTGCAGCCCACTTCTGAATCCGATCCCGGATTCCTCGGCTGACGTAGCACCGTAGGCGTTACCGGAGACTGCGATCCCCCAAAAACAACAGATCGCGTGTACCCGCAGCGTCGAGACGTGCTCGTGCATTCTGGCGGGTAGAGTCGATCGACTCGCGGCGTATTGGCGAGAGTTCTGGGCGAGAGCGTGTCGCTGCACCATCGGAGGCGAGGGCCTCGTAATAAAAGAAAGCTCTTACACCGGCGAGGAGAGTTCGCGGAGTTCCGGGGTATCTAGCCGTATAGCGTGGCTGGAGGAAGAGCGTGCCGTGTGTACGCGAGCGTCTCCTCCAAGATCTCTCAGACGATATTTCGCAGTGGCAGGCCCCGTGTTCCCTGTCGACTGTCTCATAACTCGCAAGGGAGCGCGGGTTTCTAAGCTCTTTTAAACGCGACACGAAGCGTCCTATAAATCGTAATCCACTCGCGTTGAAAATCGAGGCGGCCGCTCGCGTGTATGGAAGCTGTCGCATTCAATAAATACGCCCTTTTCGCGTGAACAGTGTTTAGTAGGCTCGCGATGGCCCGTGGAATTGCCGGTTGGCCGCCGGGCCCCGCGGACTCATGCAAATCCTCCACTTGATTGCCAGCACAAAGCTGGCTCTCGCGCGCAACTCGTGCAAAAAGTAGGAAGCCCGTATCCCCGTTTGATTACGCGAGCCCCGCCACCTCTGATTGCGGGATTTACTCGGCCTTTGGAAGAACTCCATTGCCAGCTCAGTGGGAGAACGTGTTGGGAGTTGGGCTAAGTTGGAGCATAATTCCAGGACGTGGCGTCTGGCCGGCATTCCGTTAAGGGTGCTCGGTGGCGCAACGAAAGACCTACATTCAGCGGACGATATCTCCTCGTATGCTATTCGAGTTATGTAGCGCAGACACGATCGCGCAACTTCGCCAGGGAGAAACTGCATACATAGCCACCCACACACAGAGATAGAATCCAAGATGGGCTGGCGTTAGTCGAAAGCCACGGACGCAAGTGATGCAAGTGGTGTATCGGTGAGGGTCCCAGGGCGTCGTCGGCCTGGACGCCTGGAGGCGCGCGTTATCAGAGTATCCAGGTTGGCCCTTGCCACTCGCTCCGATAGCGTCGTCCTTTCCCGTTGACGCAGCGCTTACCCTCTCCCTATTATGCCCTCGTGTACACACCCGGGGAGTCATTCGATTGAACAAACGCACCCTGCTGCGACCATGCCGCCGCAATATTAAGGACTCCGGGCGAGCAACCGAGAGGGTGAGCTCTCACGTCGCCGCCTGCGAAAGGGTAGCCGGGAAGCGGCCACTGCAAATTCATTTAGCCCTCCGCCGGTGTGACTGGGAATAACAAACGCTCATTGGCTCGCGAGCGGCTTGTTGCAAAGGATCTATCGGCGAAACGGTACCTCTCCAGTCTCGTATCGACCACTGGGCGCGGACGAGTTAGTTTCGCTCGGAGGGACGATCGGGGGTGCGGGGGTGGTGTCTGTCGAGAGGATGAGTGTGTGGAGGTCGCACTCGGGAGATCGGGGCACAGGTAGTGCCTAGCGGGCCTCGGCCGGGTTCGTGCAGGTGAGATTATCTAAATTTAAATCGCGCCAGGGCTCAGCCGTGCCAGAGCATTGTTCGTCGGCGCTGCCCCTCGAGAGGACACGCCGCCAGTTTTTCGAGTGTCCGTGGGACACGGACGAGTATGCACGGCCTCAAGAAGAGGGACGGAGGAGAGAGAGAGAGAGGGCTGGCAAGTGCGGTGGAAGGTCGAAGACGGGGATCAACCCGGGGGCACCCACACGCTCTCGAGGAAGATGCAGCCGAGGCGCACGCACGCACGACATACGCCCGAACTCTCACAAAAGGGCCCCCACGCTCGTGCAGGTGCAGTGCTGCGCATCGTTGGGTTCACGGCTCTCTTGGCACCCTTCTAGTCGTCGCCCTCGTGGCCACCCCCCTCGCCTCGTCCTCGTCAAAAGGCGCGCTGCTTGGAGAGATCAGCGCGATCCCGGCAAAACGAATAACACCTTAAACTGCCACAGTCCCTCAAAGACACGCCACCCTTTTCTCTGCAATACCTATCCCTCCTAGAGAGACGTCTTCGAAACTCTTCCTCTCCCTATCCACTTTGTGAGAAAGGATATTCGCGTTTCCATTTCATAGGAGGATAGCTGGGATCGTTGTCTCTCGTTTTCCTGTATATCGCGCGCTCTAAAGAGAAGGCTCGATTAGGGAAGTTGTGTGTTGCAGAGAGCATGGAACTCGGCACGGCCATTCAACAAGTAATCCTGGACAACAAGGAGCCGTACGCTCGGTGAAATGCCCAACTATGATATATGAGAGCTTAGTTAGAGTGGAATGTAGGTTGTTGCTGGGCGCTCGTTACAGCGACACAAAGAACTCGAAGCAATCACCCTGACTTATGTGAACGTGCGTTTTTAGATATCGCCACTCTCCACATTTTCCACCTTAACTCTTTCCATTTATCAGCGCAACTTTTCACACCTACCTCGCCAACGGCGCGGCGCTCAGTACCTAATGACTCGGTGATAGATTGTTCGAGGAGTGATTGGTCGATCGGCGCGCACTGCGGATCCCGTGGATTACGTAAGGCGCAGCCAATTCGCCAAACAATTATCAACAGATTTCCCGTCCCCCGGCCCATTGTTTCCGCAATGGCCGGTTTGATAAAAAGCTCCCTGGTAAATCGTCCTGAGGCGATCACGTATGACATTGTAATTGGCAATCAAGCCTAAATTAGAAAGATGCAGAGGACAAGAAAGACGATTATGATGCAAGAGTCGGAGTTGCGCGAGCGACAAGACAAATGACTCGGCCATTATACTCATAAGTACGGTAAGTACATAATGATACTATCAGCCGGGGCCATTTGTTAAAGGTATCCGAGAACGCAGCTAGGGGAAAAAAATGCCCAGCCCACTCGGCCACGACATTTCTAATTGTCCCACGTCGAATTCAATGAGGCTCGAGGGAAACTAGCTGGGTGATGCGAGTGATTTCACGCTCCCGTAATACCAAGCATATGTAGAAAACGTACAAGCGGCAACATATGTGGCCATTCTCGCCCCGGAGCCTCTTAATCCTATTAGCTTCGATTATACGCATTGCTTTCAGTTGATTTCTCGCGCTCGGTCTTCGGTTCCAATCACACTCTCCACCCTGTCCCCATTCACCGGAAGGTCCGGAAGGCGCTAGGCTCGTCTTATATAGCGAGCACGCAATCCCTCATAATGGAGTGTGATTTATCTTGCAGCATACGATCTTTTTCCCGGGTTCACTCGGCTCGCTAAACGAGTCCGGCTGCAATCGCATGCGAAGCGCCGCTAAATCCTCGAATGGCCGTTGAGCTCGGTACGTGTAAGCCTGGCCTGGCGTGCAAACTTGGAAAAAAGGAAGAGTAACCGTGGATGCTGAAAAGGGGGTTAATACTCTCGCGGCACGGGATTGTAGAGTGTACTTCCTAAAATAATCGGCTGTGCCTACGAGCGCGCGGATTTGGCAGGTGCCGCCCTTCTAAATTTACCCGTGCACTTAGCCTTGTCGATCCTGGCGCTAGCCATTCACTAATTCGGACAGGCCGCACCGACACCACCCGATGACAGTCCGAGTAATCACGGGCTACAATGGCAATGGCATAGATTAGTTCTGACACGAGTGTATTTACATTTCTCGGCTTTCAATTCCGATGACAAGCCGTCGCGAGTAATATCAATTCCCACCCCTTCGAACCCTCTACGCGAACTCTGAGAACATAATCCACCCCGCAACCAAAGGCTCCTCATCATTTCTTCCATTTCCTAAAAATCGCTACGCCACCAACATCATCAAGCGATACGCTCGTGGAATGAGCGAGGCTCGGGCAACCTTCGGAATGGTCCTCGAGCGGCTGGGGTCCGTTGGCCGGCGCAGTGTCCTTTTCACGGACGGAGGTCCCAACTGGTCCATATTCTTGCATACTGTATTCACCGGATCGACGGGCTGCGCGTTGGACTTGTTTTGTTCGCCAGTCGGCGAAGCCCGTCGGAGGCTCGCGACTGGCGCCACGATATCGCGGCTCCTCCTTTCGTCCTGTCGGCGGCGCGGCGGCTCGCCGGCCGTCCTGAACTCCTGATCGACGGCCGGAGGGGGCGCTCGCCGGCTTTTTACCACCGACACACGTATAGTGGCTGTAACGGCCGCCCTTCTCGCAAATGCATTTTCATTAGCGAGGCGGCGGCGGCAGCTGCCTAAAACTCGCCGGGCCTTTTTCCCGCTAAGCCGACGGCGGCGCCTCGCGAGCACATTCCCACCGCACCGGCCTCCAGGAAGCAACAGGTAAGTATACACCGATGCGTCACTCGCCTGCGTATTCATATCGACCCTTTTTCCGCGAGCCGTCCCTCGAAAATTAACGGCCGCGGCCCCCGCCCACTACGACTAAACAGTTTTCCGAATTTCCCACGTAATATAAACGCGCGTATAGATCGGCCTGTCCAGATGTAACATTTATCCTCGGCCGATTTAATGCGATAAAGCGTCCTAATGAAATTATAGCGTGGAAATTAAGCAGAAGAGCGCGCCATGCATGCGCGCACCTCTGAAAGCGGCTGTATCGACAGCAACGATCAAGTAGCCGGGGTTGCGCTAGTTAATTGGATTAGCCCGGAGATAACGTCAAGTGTCATCGTTGCCCGGGGCCGAATCGCGGCAGGTCGTTCAATAAACTCGAATTATCGATAATTAAAGTGCAATCGCAGAAGCGTCTGGCGGGTCCCGGCCGCCTCTCCGCACTACACAGGGCACAGAGAGAGAGGGAGCGCGATCTCTGCAGTAAATTGGCGGCGCGCGATCGCCCTTTAAACCTGTTCCGTGAGAAACGGGTCTCCTTTTCGGAAAAAAGCAACGTCCCCCCGCTATCTACTCCCATCGGGTGGAACTTCAACCCAGGCGCTGAGCTAATTAATGCCAACGCCGAGTTTCGTTCTGGCGTCGCTTTGCATCTATTATCATTGGATTTCGCGTTGCACTCTCTCGAGGTATCGCTGGCCACTGGGTGTTTGCGTTGCGCCGGGGGGTTGTTTTCTTCAAGAAAAGAAGAAAGTGGCAGGAGAGGAATGGATGGGGTTTGTCGGCTATTTCGCGTAGACTCGCTGCTCCTCTGCTCGTGGTAGATGGCGGGCAAGGGCTCTTTATTGAGATGTCATCGGTTAGTGGAAAACGAGAGAGTAATGCGTCGCGGGCGCACTCGGTGGTCCAGCCCGGGCAAAAAGTCGTCGAGCCCCGATCTCCCTGGCGTAACTCTTATAAATAGGTGGCGGCAGTGTAGGCTCGATATACGAGGGTCGCTTCGCCCCGACACACACGCGTGTCCGAGCAGGTATATCTTGGCCGGGCCCGGGCGTAGGGAGAGAGCCGAAAGGACGCCGTGGTACTTTTGAATTAGTTATTTGATGCTCCCCATGAATAATTCAAGACTTCGGCAGGATGAATCTTGACCGACGTACCTTTATACGGGAGGTACTGGAAAATGGGATTGCTTTTTGATTTATCGGACGCCCTCCGCGAGGGACCCTGGCAACCCCATTATTTCCCGGGCTTTCTGCTCGGAAGCACTGTCGCGCGGACCAGCGCGCGGACGCTTTATGGAAAAATCATCGCGCCCGCTGCATCCTCAATGGCCCGGTTTACACCAGGTGCTAACCGCAACAATGACGGCTGATTTATAAAACTCGCCTCGAGATCTACACACGCCCGTTCATTATTCGAGCCGGAATACCGCAGTACCCGCCACACTGCGCCACCTCGCATTATAAATTGTAATTCTAAGTGAGTCATTTGGCGATGTGATCGATTTGCACTATGAGTCAGAGAGCGGCGGGCTCGGCTCGAGCGTGTCCGTACCTCATTAATTACCATTGCGATAGCCACGGCTTGAGCCTGCCTATGTGCGCGAGGCTGTCGTTTCTTTTCCATTGGCCACCGCATGAAATGACGAGCAAGTCACCGGGCGAATTCCCATTATACCGAAACTCCGCGGGGAGAAAGTTAGGCCGGGAACTCCGGGGGCGAGAGTTGCTAACAGCGCTCAAACGTCAAATCGTACCGAGGCACTTTTCGAACGAGTTCGGCGCGGCGAGAATTTATTTTCGCCCGGAAATTTGGGTCATATCCACATGGCTGACAGGGCTAGGCCCGAGGCCCTTCGCGAGGCCCGTCAATCAAAGTCCTCGAGAGCTGGAGCTCGCCGACGAGAAGGGTGACAGGTGCAAAGCTCCGAAGCACGTAGTACCTATACGCTGTAATAAGGCTCATTAAAGTTAGCCTGCACCCTGCACCCAGGGTTCCACGGATTCCTACCTTCCTCGAGCAGTGGCCTGTCGAGCGAATCCAGTCCCTTCTTTTTCTCTCGGCTGCTAATTACCTTACAAATGCTTGCTCAGCGAGGGCTGAGGTGTCGCGAGAGGGTGAGCGGGGCCAGCGTTTAATTTACATAATTGCGAACATGTGTTTCAGGCTACTTCGGGAAGTATCTAAACAAGTACAACGGCTCGTACATACCGCCGGGCTGGCGGGAATGGGGCGGCCTGATAATGAACTCGCGCTACTACAACTACAGCGTGAACATGAATGGGAAGAAGATAAAGCACGGCTTCGAGTACAGCAAGGACTATTACCCGGACCTGATAGCCAACGACAGCGTGGCCTTCCTCCGCCAGAGCAAACACAATTTCGCGCGGAAGCCGGTGATGCTGGTCGCGAGCTTCCCGGCGCCCCACGGCCCGGAAGACTCGGCACCCCAATTCTCGCATCTCTTCTTCAACGTAACGACACACCAGTGAGTATCCGAAACTTTACTGCGCCGCGCGCGCTCTCTGCCAGCGGAGCGAGAGCGCGCGCGCGCTATTTGCTTCGCTACTCCTCGCCAAGCCCTCATTCTCTCCCCCGCTCAATCTCGATCCGTCGGGCTATCTTCTATCTGGGTCAGTTCGTTAGTGCGCACCCGGAATTCGTCTGTCGACGAGAGTCTCCTGCCCACCCCCGCGGCCGCGCTCGCACACTTGTTTCAATTATCGCCAGACGCCACCGCGTCGAGGAGGAGGACCATTCCGCAATAGAAACGCGCGTCGCCAGTCGGAGGAGACGCTGTTTGCCTAGAGTCCGAGACGATGTTCCTCCGGGAAGCTCGAACTTGACTCAAGACGGAAGCATCGGAATCGATTGTATACGAGGAGCGAGGATCAATTGATTCGGGTGTCGTTGAGGGCAGGGGGTTTAAATGCAAAATAAACGAAAGAAAGTGACGGGGCCCCTGGGGGAGCCACGGGGATATGAGCCACGAGTGGAAAGTGCTTGACGCTAGACAACTGCAGATAGATAACTGCGGCGACGACGTCATCGTGGCATGATGGAGTGCCCTAGACGGGGCACCCTGAAAAGCACTGAAAACGCGGCCCCCCCTCCTCCAGCTTGTCTCGTTTCGCCCTCCTGGACACTGGCAACGCCCGTCATTGTGACGATGGCATGCAGGTATTATGCTCACCTGTCTCTTAGTCTCCGTCGCGCGCGAAAGAAAAAAAAAATCCGCGAAATCCCTTTCCCCTCGGCCTCTACTCCCGTAGATTTCTTTGCACGCGTACTACCTGCCATTGCGATTCAAGCGGCGAAGAAAGAGGACGATTGACAACCCGTGAATGCCTCTTTGTCGCCGCTCGACAGAAAGAAGTCCCATAGAAAAGCATCGGCCTCGCCCCCCGCCCCCCTCGCGTCTACTACCGCGGAAAGTTGCTGAAATCCAACTGGTTCTACTCTCTCTCTCTCTTGCAGCGGGGCCCTCATCCGGCGGGCTGTCCGCTTGGTTTCGTTCTCGAGAGAATAATCGGGCTAACGGAATTTTTTGCCTCGCCCATCTGCGTCTATCTGTTTTGCCGCGGCGCTTCGTTATTGTGTGACAGGGAGATGCGGATGCTGTGATTAGGTATCTCTCGGCGTGGCGGAAAAAGGGAGAGGACCAGGCGGACAGCGCGCGCCAGCGACAGTGTAGGATTCATTACCGGATTTCCCAAAGCACAATGGCCAAGTGAGAAAAACGCTTCGATACACTCCAGTGTACGGAGCCGCATCGCGGAAAGCCAACTATTGTCTCGGCGATCGGCTGGCGATGTCGGTACATTGAATTTGGATCGAAGCTTTTCTCCCGAAACCTTTTTCCCGCGGAGTTGGCCAGTTGGAGTGGAAACTAGGCTAGCAGCCGCAACCTCATAAATTAGGATTAATGGCCGAGGTTTGCGGCCGCTAGGGAGAGGGTGTCGGGGATGATTTTAATTCTGTGGCCAGGGCTTTAATTTCACCCTCGTGCATCAGAGCCTCTGCAGCGCGTGTCGGTCAAAAGGGAACCTGGAGAAATTAATCTGCGAGGCTGCTATGTACAATTATACGCGCAGCAGCGACGTGCTTTTACCAGGGAAGCGCACTTCTAAGCGGCGATTGATTCGATTTGGCCGATCAAAGAAACTCGATTAAAATGGCGCTTTCATTAGGGCGAAATCAGTTTGGCCGCTCTCGCTCGAGTGCCCTTCGCGCGGGCGCGCACTTCCATTTCGCCCGCGCTGCGCCGCCCAGCAGCCAACTGTAATCGGAGTTCCGTTGCGCTTGGATTTCCATCGAGCACCGAATCTCCCGTTCATTCAACGAATCCTGCGCGCAATCGCGTCTTCACTGTTTCCCAGCGGGCGTGTATGTTTACTCGCCGCGAATTGCCGCCGCTGCGGCCCGCGGTAATCGTAACGCGCGCTTTAATAGACTAAAACTGACGCGGCAACATCCAATCTGATTAACCGGCGTTATTCAGCGCCGGGCGGAATGATTATAAACAAACTATGGGAATGGAGACGAGACTAATCGCCGGTAGGTATTGGATACCGCGTGCCGGCGCGCGCTGCGCCTCGATTAATACGGACAATCCGCTCTAATCTGCTTTGGACACCGCTGTTAATGGAGCGTGCGCCCCCGGGTAAGCCTGTCGTTTTCGTCCTCGCACCAGCCGACGCGAGCCTCGCTCCTCGCTCCTCGCTTCTCGTTATCACGTCCGACGGAGAGAGCGACCATTATATTTTGACAGGGCTCTCTCGCCGTGACTAATCCGACGCCACTGTTGCCGGTGCCCGGCAAACTTATCGTAGATTTCAGTCCCAGCCGATCGGCACTTTTCATTCTGGCTGTCTGCTGCTTACTAGCTTTCTATTGGCCGGTAATTAGCCGAGGATTTCTCTCGCGATTATCACCACGGGCCCGATACCGATCTCCATCTTCGAAATACACTCGATTGTCATTCCAACGAGCGCGCCAAGGAAACAAAATCACTGTCGTAACAGTATATCTCGGCTCCGAGTATATTAGTGCGTGATCGGCAGACCACTGTTACTTTACCGCGCTCGAGGACTCGGTGGAAAAGTAAATCAACCACTCAGCGTCAAGACAGGGTGGATTTATCGGGACGATAAATCAGACTTCGTGCACGCCAGCGGGGAGAATCGATGACCGGGATGCATGCACGAAAATCTCTGATCATTGTCTGATAAGACTCGATTCTCATAGTGGGAAACGTGTACTACAAGTACTCGTGCTCCCTGGGTTACGTGTTGGCTTCCAAAGACACGGAGTACAGTTAGAAATATCTCGCTGATTTAAAGAGGCGATTTTGCGAAGCCGAGCTTTTTCCCATCTCGCTAATGGCAGTAATAATGTATTGTTAACAAATACTACTGTTACCGTTCGACCACATCGTTTCGAGGTGTGTAATTACCGCGCGCGCCTGCAAATCCCTCCCGATGGACTGGACTGGAGGCTGCGTAAAGTTTACCCGATAAAAGATTGCCAGCCGCGCATTTTCATGCAAAATCCCGTTGTTCGTTGGGAAGGCGAGGATTCTCGCAGGAGCTGGGAACTCCTTGAATCCCGGAATATCGATTGACTCCATTGTGCGATACACTCTCCCTCTCCATTCTCCCCCCGGCGGTATAATCGCATAATACTTCTGTAGCTTTGCGGGTCATCCGGGGCTACTTACCCGGGCCTAAACCACACCGAGCACTTTCCGACTTTCCGACTTCCGTCGACTCATTCAACCTGCCTTTTACTATAGTCCTGAATACACTGCGGGGTAAAAGGTCAGAACCCCGCGGGCTGACTAGAAATTCCATTAACGCTCGATTGTAATAAAATTGATGAAAATTTCTTTCTTAAAAACGGGTTCTTACTCCAACCGCCCAGGATATATTCGAAATCCACGATTTATTCTGTGAAATCCTGAAGCAGGCAAACAAGCCTAGGACGCGCCGTTCGCGGTGGAGAGTTATTTACATATCTCGCGAAGGCACACGGGCAGAAACCGACGTTTCTCCCGGCTGGGTGAAAATATAATCGCAGAATGTCTCGCGGGCAAGTTAAGTGGTGGTGGCGAGGCCGAGTGACGTAGAATAGAGCGCAATTAAGGAGTCCCGAGACGAAACCTCGCTCGCGAGCTCCGGACGAGAAGGGCAGGAGCAGACGGTGCATTCTTCTGCACTTGCGGAGTGACGGACTGCGACGACGACGACGACGCTGTCGTTGGATCGCTCGTCTTTACTTCTTGCCAGCATAAAACCGCCCGGGGCTTTAAGCGTGCGAGCGCTATCCGGTTAAATTAACGCGAACAACGCTCTTTAAATTCCGACCCTCTCCTTGCCAATAAAAAAGAACTTTTCTTTGATTCGCCCTGGCGCTTATGCGCGACAATCATTTTCGTTGGCCTCTTAGAGCGCGCAGCTGTACTTTGTCGCTTTGGCCCGGCTGGGAATTATCGCGAGGTCGAGTGGCCGAGCAGCGCCGCCGGAATTCCAAGAGGGCCTTTCACCACTCGCTAAAAACTCAATTGAAGTTACTGCCATGCATTTCCATTTATACATAGTCGGTGATGCTGGCAATCTCTCTCATGGCCTCCTAGAGGAAATCAGCAATGGATGGTCGAAATAGGAGAGAGAATCTCTGCTGGCGGCGACGGGACACTGGACCTATAACGCGTGGTGCAATGGTCGCAATGGGAAATCTCTCGCGGATTGGCTATTTATAGATCGGGCGATAAATGAAGGTGTATCCATCTTTCAACTCTCGGTAGTCTTGGGATGTCGGGACACGCCGACATGTCGGAATTACTGCCAATCACCCCTGCACCCATAATAACAGGCTAAGCGTTGAGTTGGCCGACGGCAATCGAGAAACGGGAAGTTGAGAGGGCAAGTAAACCCGAAGAGGTCGTCTAGACTTTCTGCCAAGTAACAAGATAATGAGACGCTCGATCCCGTGCGAAGGAGTAGTCGCGATTTAGGAATCTCTTGCTTGGGCACATGTTGAAACTATAAGGGCTCGAAAGGAACTATGCGAGGCTCTAGGGCTCCCTGCGTCCATTCATCCTCTTACGTGCCCCGGCTGGCCTCCCTATGAATTACTAAACGGTTCGAGTTGTAGGAGAACCTGTTCCGCCGGCGAATCTCATCGAGGATCGGCCAATAAGGCAAAGAACCCGCGTTGGCCTCTAGCACTCCTGAAGGACGAGCGGGAAGGTGAAGGGCCAATTACCTATAATTTCGTGTTTCGCGTAATTGGTTAAGAGCGAAGCGAACGGTGATCGAAAGGGCTCCGGCGAGTTTGGTCTGCGTGACTGGAAGTTTACGCGGCTCTCGAGGCCGATCGCAGTCGTGTCCCAAGTCCCAACTACCAACCGATCACTCTAGATTAATTGAACTCCCGAGTAAATGGCGCCCGGCCTTTAATGAATGAGGTGCAAATGGCACCGGAAAAAGGCCAACTGTGAAAAAGCCTTCTCTTCCCTTTCAGTACGCCAGCCTATGATTACGCGCCCAATCCAGACAAGCAGTGGATACTCCAAGTCACCCAGAAGATGCAGCCGATCCACAAGCAGTTCACGGATCTCCTCATGACCAAGAGACTGCAGACCCTGCAGAGCGTCGACAACGCGGTCGACCGGGTAAGTGTGATTCACCATCTCCTCTCCGTGCGCAGTGCACCCCACTCACCAGACACGCGTCAGACCGGCAATTTCGCGCGGGCTTTTATGACTTTATGAGTGATGATATCACGACTTCACGGCTTACTACCCTAAAAGAGTCACTCGGTCCACTTGATCTGGTCACGAGACTCAATAGAGTCTCGCGCTGAGTCTGCGATGCTCGAGGATAATTAGCGCCAAGTCTAGTGGTTTTGGTTCGATACGAAACTTTCAGTTTGATTTCTGAACAAGTTACAGCACTAGGGATTTAATTATGAATTTTCTATTTCATTCGTTAGTTTTCCGAATCCAAACAGCTAAGAATCCAGCGAATCATTTCGATGTGAATCTCTTCTGTGATCTAGTCTAGTTTTAAGTTAACATCTCTCCACACAGATCTACCAGGAGCTGAAGGATCTGGGCGAGCTGGACAACACCTACATCATCTACACGTCGGACCACGGGTACCACTTGGGGCAATTCGGCCTGATAAAGGGGAAGAGCTTCCCGTTCGAGTTCGACGTGAGGGTGCCGTTCCTCATCAGAGGACCTGGCGTCGAGGCTGGCTCCGTGTAAGTTGCCCACAAGTAACTACTCAAAACAGATTTAACCCGTCCGGACTGGTGGTGCCACTCGCGCAAAGTAAACGGCGCGACAGTGCCGCTTTAAAGCCCCGACATCCACACCGAAGGCGCATCAAGCTGCCGGTGGAAATTGGCGAAATAAACAAGTGGAGGCTCGTGGGCCTGAATGGCAAGCTGGAGTCGGCGAGTGACGGGTTACGTCGTCGCCTAGGCAATCGGAGTGTCCGCCGGTTATAAATATAGCCCGACTAATCCGACGTACGCGCACCGAGCGAAATCGGTATGACAGAGAGCGCCGCTTATTCCGAGAGACATCACGGCTAATATTACACAGCCGGCACTTGACGCCGTGAATATCCTCCTCATTGATAGATCGGCCATTCCGAAATAACTTTGTCCAATAAAGCCCGGGGATGGTGAGAGACTCCGAGCAATTTCGCTCTGTCGTGTAGTCCGCATGCCGGTAAGTATAAACGGTGCTCGGACATGGACGCGGCCGCATCTCTAGCGGCACACGCTCTTAAATCCCCCGTAAGATTTCGCGCCAATAAATAGAGCACTTGCACCTAAGTGGCTCTGTGTTGTCTGGCCGTCTGCGGGAACCACGCTCTCCCGCGCGCCGGCCCACCAACGCCGTGCGGGAGAAGAACCTCGGCCCCGCCGATAAATTATCCGGTCGGCCCGTGAAACTGAGAGCGCCTGGAAAAAACAGCTGGTAGCCGAGCGATCCTCGCTCTCGAGCTACTGCCCAACACACCACCGTGTGAACGTGAACTCGTGTCCAGTCGCGTATAAATTAGCCGGCAGCCGCTGCGTCTCCGAGCTGTAATCATCGCGCGCTGTGGGACATATAGCTCCCACTTCCGCGTCCACCTCTGCGCGAGGAGACTCTCATCGCTCCAAGATACCCCACGCCGATTACACTCCCAGAGAGATATGCGAACTGGGAGGGCCGAGCGCAATCGAACGGAATTCCCTCGTCAAAAGATGATTAGCGGGCGACAGGCTTTCTAAAGAGTTAGTCTGCTGCACTCGAGTGTTTCTGGAGGAGACAGGAATCCGGAGTAGGAATTCATCCCTATAGTTGAATTCGGAGGATATTCCGCCGAGGGGATTTCGGCTGTCGGCGGCAGAGGCGAAAAGTTGGGCGAGATGATTCGCGGCGAGCTGGCTGATAAAGATGGGGACGGGCGATTAGTGATATCGGGTTACAATAAAGTATCTCTATAACGTTGCAGAGTAGACGACATAGTTTTGAACATCGACTTGGCGCCGACCTTCCTGGACATCGCCGGCGTGGAGACGCCACCGCAGATGGACGGTCGCTCTTTCAAGAAACTTTTTCAGAAGTGAGTGCCTTGCCAATTCCCAGCCATCGTGCATGAAATCCCGATGCTTTCGTCGCGAGCCGCGATCGATCGCTCCAGCTCCTATGAGTAATGATGCCCGCGACCTTTCTGTAACTCAATGCTCCCGCGTTTGTAGCATACAATCGAACTTAATATAGCCGCGCGTCCATTCGATACGCGATCGATACAGTGCTTATCGAACGGATACCTCATTAAACACCGAGGTAAACAACGCACCAACTATTCCCCAGTGTACCGCAACTGCTTACCGAGTACTCTCATTACAATGGAACTAACACTGGGCCGATTCTTCCCGCCCGCGAAAACAATAGCAAGCACGGAAGAAGATCCAAGTTCAAATGGCCCGATACTTTCCTGATCGAGTCTTCCGGCCGCCGCGAGACGCCCGAATCAATTGCCGAGGCGAGAGCCCGCGAGGCGAGGAAGCAGAATGCCACCCTGGCCAAACAGCATGTCAACACCACCCCCGAGGAGGACGACGACGATATCGCCGACGTCGACACCGAGCCGGACGCCGAGCACCGACTCTTCGAGAACGACACTGGAAGCGACCAGGACATCTCCGAGGACGAGGACTTCGAGGACTCGATCATCGATGAGTCCAGTGAGTCAACACCTTGAGATAATCTTTCCCGTTCAATGACTCCCGCGAGTATTAGCGGAAGCTCGACCGCTTTCTTTTGACGAGTGTCCCGTCGGCAGGATCGACCGGTTTCTTTCGCTGGTGACGTTAAGATGAATTACGAGACGGTTCTGCTTGATTCCACGGTAATGGGGATAATCGAGATCAGATCGGAGAAATGATGAGCTCGTAAAGAGCGTTTAAATAAAGATAGGCGAAATTGATGGTTAATTTTAAAAGGATTTCACTGCTACTGTGCACTGGATAATCAGGATAAAGGGGTGGGAACCCTCTCGAGCATAAATCTTTCTCCAGGGGGGGATTGTCCTAGGAATCACGCGACATTCGAATTTTAATCCCAGTTTATTGCCCCGCGTTTATATTGCTTTATGGCGCGTGCATTCTACTTGCTGCCCCTTTAAACGATCTCTATAAACAGAAGCCCCGCTCGCAGCTATAGCACTGTGCTCTCGTGACCGATGTGATTTCCTGGCCTTTTTCCCACCACAATATCAGAACCCCACTCGCGTATTAACCGAGCCGCAGTGCTATTAAACCTTCTGGTTTACAGCGCCCCACATCACTCGGCTCGAGGAAAATCGTTCGCTCGAGTAAACTTTCAATAAGTCTTTATCGGCGTGTGATCGGCTGTACGCGTGGCGACTGGTTGATAGGTCAAGACAAAACCTGTGGAAACAATGATCCTTTCAGATCCCGAGGCGCATCTTGATAACAGGGTTCACGCGATCCACGGGACGTTCTCGACCAAGCACGAGAGATTGGCGATAGAATGCTCGCGGCCGGAAGCCCAGGCCGATTGTATGCCGGGTCAGAAGTGGCGATGCGAGAGGGAAGGTCATCGATGGCGCCGCCACAAATGTAGATACGCGGCACCGCCGCCCGTCCAGAGGGTCTCGAAGAAGTGCGCTTGTTTCACCCCCAACGGCGTCGTCTACACGAGGCTCGACTCCAATGACTACGACGGACATCGCTATGGGTTTGCCCGGGATCGCAGGCCCGCTGATCCCTACACCGATGGCGGGGGATACTTCGCCGGACGAGGTACCCTATCCGAGATCCTATTGCCCGCATTCTAGCGAGATATCGATGTAATAATTGCCCTCAGATAAGCGGGAGATCCGCGATGGTTATGGTCCTGATGGCGCGGCTGACGGGGAGCCCGAGGAGATTGACAACCGGGACCGACGAGGCATTGATGAGGAGGATGACGAGGACTTCCTGCAGGAGCTGAACATGCTTGCTCAAGAGTATAAACGCGAACGCGCCGATTATCGACTCAGGTATTGAAATGATTGCGGTAAATGCTCCGCTTTGATGTAAACGGTGTACGATATAGAGAATGACTTGTGCAGGCATGGATATTATAATCGTACTTGGGCGAAACACCCTGAAGAAGGAACTCTCGAGTTCATGGATTTGGATGACACACTGGGATATTCCATTTATGATTTCGATCCCAGTCTGAAGAAGCACGTGGGCGGTCGGTTGGATGTTGACGATGTCATTAAGAGGCACCGGAGAATTCGCAGGAGCACCAATAAGAAAGATACCGTGGAACATGTGACGAAAATTATGGAGAGTATAGAAGAGGAACTTGACGATCTCAAGGTGGGAATTTACCGCTGACACTAATATGCATTGGATCTCGTTCTGTGAAGTAATGGAATGTTTACTCTCGTCGATAGCAAAGTCAGGCTCGTCACTCTTCGGAGGCACGGAAAACTCTCCCAGCAAAGTGCTCGGTACTGCCGAAAGGCGGAGTCAACTGCTCGGAAGCGGTTTACCAAGATCCCAACGAGTGGCGTATATCGAGACGAGAGATCGAGCAGCAGATTAGAAGCATGAGAATGCAACTGGAAACGTTGAAGGTAAGCTCGAATAAAACCCGATGATTTTCAATTCCAGCGGCATTGCTCGTTTCCAGGAGATCCGCAGGCATTTGATGATCAAGCGACCCCAGTTTCTACCGGATACCGAAGCCGGGCCGGACGATATTGAAGAATCGCACAACACCCCCAAGCAGACCCATCATTCTCCAAAAACCCATGCGAGTCGTCATCACAGAAAGCACGAGCAATCTCATACCACCGCCAGCAATACCACTACTACAACCACTGAAACCTCCACTCCAACTCAACTGACCGAAAGAACGACCACCACCGAGAGAAGCAGATACAGCAGATACAACGTTACATTCACCGATGCATCGACGCGCGAGACCATCACAACCACTGAAACCTACCCAACGACCATGTCGACGACCACCCGACTGAATAAAGGTGCCCGTCGCCCGAAAGTAAAAGAGTCGCCGAGCAACAAGACCGAAACTGAAAGTGATAGGCCGCAGCGGCGCAGGAAGTTGCACCATCACCGAAAGAACAATACCCTCTTCACGAACAGCGTCCATGACGAAGTCCAGACAGTCAATGTCGCCGAGACTATCGAAACTACCCCTACGACTACAGCGGCCACCACCGAGAGCACCGTTTCCAGTCAGAGGCAGCGTTACTATGAGACCAGATACACCACACCTCCAAATACCAGCATAATGCGGGAAACGACCTTTCCCAGAGAGACTACGAGCAGTGAAAGGACCAGTAATCATTTTAATAGAGAGACAACAATAGAAACGAGGGTCCCAATGACAGGGGCAACGGGCATGACTGAGAGCATCAGCACTTTTGACACGACTGACCCGCAAAGGATCACTCCACCCGATCCTAGAACTACTGGAAGCTATTACAGGACAGTCCATTCCGGCACGACTATGCTGACGATACCAACGACGCCGCCGACGACCACTACCACGCAGAGGAGACTTCCGAAGATCCAGAAGAACAGGACTTCCGGTATTCTCGGCCCCGCAAGGATAGATGTCACGATATTGGAGTCCCCCGACAAGAAACACAAGCAGAGTAATATATTACTGATAGTAGAAACATTCGACTAGTACTGTTTTGATTTGAGGGAATTAATTAGTATTGTACGTCCGACAGGTATAACAACGACGAGTAACAATGGCCGGCTTCCGCCAATGCTGAACAGTCCTTTGGAGTCGAGGCACAAGTGCTACTGCGAGCCCGACACTCACAAGAAGGACGAGAAGGAGATTGCTCGGGAGGAGAGGCGCCGGCTGAAGGAGGAGCGGCTCAAGAAGAAAGAGCGGAAGCTCCGCAAGAAGGCCAAGCTCGAGAAGGAATGCCTCACCGAGAAGATGAACTGCTTCGAGCACGACAATGATCACTGGCGAACGGCACCCCTCTGGAATGCCGGCCCGTTCTGCTTCTGCATGAACGCCAACAATAACACGTACTCCTGCATTCGCACTATTAACGCGACCCATAACTTCCTCTACTGCGAATTCACTACTGGCTTAGTGACCTTTTATAATTTAAGAATTGGTGGGTAACACTTGCAGAGCTCATTTCAGTGGGCCCTTGATGACTGGGCGGCAAAGGGAATACTATTTCGATTGGTTTTTAGATCCGTTCGAGCAATGGAATAGGCTGTCATCGTTGACGGCGGCAGAGAGATCGTATCTGCATGATCAATTGGAACACTTAAAGGGTTGCAAAGGCGCGAGAGACTGCACCGTCGGCTCTGCTAGGGAAGCACTACCACAGGCGCAACAGCATCAGAGATACATCTCAAAGCGGAAGTACACGAACTCCTTCGGTATGTTCTGTCAAAGATACACGAAATGCTGTCACCTTCCCATACTCTTATTCATTGCATATTGTTCATTTTCATAGAGGATATGTTTGTACCATCAGCTTTGCAAATTATACGTGAAAGCGAACTCGGTAGCCCGTCTAATAAGAGGCGAAAAAAAATGCAAAAGTAAGTGGTTAATTAAACAGTTCGTCCTTCACCTGTAAATACCAAACCCACCATTGTGAACCCCACCCCCTCTCTTTCTCTCTCTCTCTCTGTCTCTCTCCCGTACAGTTCACCCGAATATAACACGCTCAAATAGAATAATCCTAAGTAGAGCGAAATCGCTGCTGGACAGTGAACGATACTTTCTTTGTTTGTTTGATTATCGTTTCTATATTCGCCAGAGTTTTAATGCCTTGCTTGTAGCGACACCCACGCATCCCGATGATTTACGTTCTTTCGTTTACTTCGTACAGTGTTTGGAACAGACGCAGCAGGAGCTGGCAAAGTAATTGGAGACACCACGAGGACGCAGTAAACTCTCGCCGACACAGACATCAGACTGATACCACGGGACACCTTTTTTTAAATACACACCCCCAACAGATGCGTAAGCGCATTGCCACAGATGTATATTAATTTCGCAATGCATTTAATGTTATAATTTATTTAGCTATCGTATGTATTTAATTGAGACAAACGTGATATTTAATCGCCAACGCTCTCGATTTCCGCCAGATCCCAAGGCAAGCGCGCGCGCGCGCTCGCGTGCGCACGGCCTAGCAGCGCTGTGGAAAGACTTTTTTTCACGTGAAGCAATTGCGATTTTCGTGTGTATACTATATTCCGTTATTAGAACGAGCACGAGCAACGTCGACGAGGGTTTTCTTGTTTTCCCCTTTTTTACTTAATAGCGACTATTTTTTATAATAATTTATTCACTCTCCGACTCTCTCTCTTTCTCTCTCTCTCTTACTCTCTTTCTCATCTCAATCTGTCTCTTTCTCTTTCTCTCACTCGGCGGATCTTCTTGGTAGAAGAGGGCCGGGGTAAGCTCTACCTTGCCTAATGAAATTTAGATACATTTTTGAAATTAAATTATTAATGATAGTGAGCGCGCACTCCTTTGTAAAGCAGGTAATGCGGTAACTGTAGTCTCTAGGTATAGTCATAACAGCAACAATACTTGTAAAAGTGTTATCGTGCTAGAACCAGTTACGAGGTAAGAGTCCCCGAGTACGGACTGAAACGCGCAACGAAGAGAAAACGCAGAAAAGGTAAAGTGAATTATTCCTGCCACGAGTACTCAGTGTTGGCGAAAGCCCGAAAAACTCGCTCAAAACCAATCTGTTGTTACTGGAGCCGCTACTCGCCTTTATATAGTACAGGAACAAGATTATACACGATTCTCGAACACACACTGCCAAACGTATGCCCGTATACAATCATCGCGAACAATCTCTCTCGCTCTCTCTCTCTCTCTAATCGAACGTTGACATACAGACAGGATAAGTCGTGAACGACTACTAGAAGACACGTTATGCTAATCTAAGACTGTATATATTTAATCGAAGTTAATTAATCGATGGCATAGTGTATTCTATACAGTACCCAGCCCGCCCGTGAACAATGCGACATTGTTTTTGTAATTGCCGTTTTTCAATGGTGCCCACTTGATGAATAAAATGCTGATGGATCTTTTTATATTTCCCTGATTCTTATTATAAGCATTGGACTCGGTATCGTTCGATTCAGTTATAGTAGCTTCGCGGAATTTATAAAATCTCAATCACTTAGGACGACTACACTTTTCCTACTACCATTAGCATTTTATTTCGCCCCGATCTACAGGTATTAGACTTTCGTCTCCTTACTTTTCGAAAGGACGATCGCAAAATTGCGCAGATGTATCTATGTGTTAAAGTCATGTAATACGAAGAAATAAATCTTCTTGAAACAACGTGTATTTATTATTATTGACTGGCTGTTCTACCCACCTCCACCCAAGTGGATGTTTAGAGTATACAGTTATAAATATCGATTATTATAGATACAAGATCCAAAAGGAGTACAAAAATATATTAATATATTGTTAAGTAGTATATTAAAAGTCTAGGGCACAATCAATATCTTCACCATTGTCAAAGATACTCTTAGTCTTTATGGTGCTTGCAGATTTACCTTTTTCGAGTTCCACATTTGCAGTAGCGTACTGAGATATTTGACTCAATTTATCATAAGAATGAATGGAGACATTACAAATCTCTTCACTTTCTGTACAAATATCTTTGGAAGTGCCCTCATTAATATACGAGCTAGTATTATCATGACTTTCATTAATAAACACGCCATCAGCTACAGTATAATCAATGTCTAAATGCTTAGAACTTTCAACTTCAACTGTACTTTGTTTATAACCAATATTAGATGATGTAGCTGCCTTTTCAATATCAGATTCCGTGCTTTCTGCAGAGGAATCTAAATATTTGGTCCATTTACTTGGAACTTTCCTTGACGGCAAGCTTGCTTGATGTTCTTCGTGACTAGGAGGAGTATCAGTACTTTCCTCAGTGTGCATTACTACTTCAGGTAGGGTATGAGCTATAGTATTCAACTTTTGAACACATGTACGACAAGCTTTTCCTGTTCCTTGGAAATATACCTAAAAGGACAAGATGTTGCTATTGCAATCCGGCTCATTCCATAAGTGTTTGTTAGTATGGAATTGAACTTGCAGTTTGATATTCTAACTTGGTTCAGTATTAATATTACATTCAACAATGCTTTAAATATCTGAATAGGATCGAACTTTTCGAATTGGACGAGATCCTGTAGTTGCACCGTATTAAATAATAGTAACACAATTCAAGACGACAATTTGCGGAAAAATATGTATATTGATAATCGTTGAAATAAGACTCACCCTTTGTACGGACTGTTTTTCGTTGCAGATTTTGCATTGCCATTTTTTTGACTTCTTCACAATGTCAACCTGTAACACCAAGCATGGAACCGCAATCGTAAAGTGCTGGTTTCCTACGCGATAAATATCGACTTTCCCGTACTTACTTGAAACATTTTGCACGCGTAGCAGCAAAGGACGTGCAGCTCTTGCGGCATCCTGCTTGATATTCACTGACACTCACAAGATTCAGAAAGAAAACCGTTTTGCGAGCGAAGATCAATCGCATCACGCGCAATACCGCGAAACGGAAGCTTGAACTGTTCAAAACTCAACACGGCCTGAAGTTAGTTACATGAAGCGCCACCTGCGCGCGATCATCTAGTGCTGATCGATGTTTTTGAAGTTGGAAAAAGTAATAGGTTCTTAAATATGATATACTTTTTTATTATTCAAAGTAAATATATTAAATATTATATATATAAATATGTGAGGTTTCAATGGTATTCAACATTGCAATGAGGCAATGCTTTTTGCAGTTCACTCTGCATGGAGTCTTTATCTTTGACATGTTTGATATCTGCCAGTGTCAGCATCTGCAGCTTCCTAAAAGATTGCATTATAAGTTACAATCTTCCAATTAATCACATTGTTTTAAGCGTTTCCAAATACATACTCCAGGATTTTTAATTCTGAAAGACCATTGGATGTGATATTGACATTATCTTGTATTTCAAGGCGAGTCAGACTATCTTTCACAACATACAATTTCTTTAGAGCTCGGTCATCAACATATACACATCTATTGAGAATAATCTCCTTCAAGAAACGGCACCCCTCTGAATGTATAAATTATATTAATCTATTGCATTCTAGTCAATTTTGTCATCTGATATACTACTGACCAAAGTATGGGAATCCCACATGATAGATGCCCGAGTCAGTGGCATCCACAGACTCAATAAGTAATGGATTATTGTTTTCTATCAAACAATTATAATCCTTCATGTAATCAGAACTATCTTTCCATTTTACGGAAGCCCCATTCTTTAAGAGCCACTCTGCACATGCTCTATCAGGACCTACTTCTTTTATATGCTTTCTGTCAACACTTTAAAAAGGCATCAACAATGAGTATCCAATAATTCAACTGTTGTAAGGATAGAACATTTATGATCTAGGTTTAATCACCTATTGAATACGTCAAGTACCCAGTAGAAGAAGGGTCTGCTGATGACACTTCTAGATTTTAGGAGTGCATTCTTAACGCAGTTAAGAGACTATAAGAAAAGGGAGAATTAATACATAAAGAATCACAGACATTTTGTGGGCATTAGAGTTTATTTGTCTTTTAAAGATTAAATTAACCGGCTACACATAAACGGCTTTTACTCTCGGGGAAAAAACGTACGTAGGGCGTCATTGTTCTTGTCAACTGTTAAGGATGCAGCTGAATGAGTTCTGGTTTCCTTCCACTGCACAAGTTTTCGCAAATTAAGAAATTTTCTGGCGTTGACATTGACCTTCCATCGTACAATAATACTACGACGTATTTACGAGAATAGCAAGGTGACAAAGTGAGGAAGCTTCATTCTCGCAAACTTGCAGCAGTTTCTTAGCTCCGGCGCACTCTCGCATGGCGGGATTTCAATATAATGGGATCTTTGAAAATTAACTAAAATGAGTTAAACCCGCTTGAAGTAAGAGTATACTATGTTTCAACACGACGAAATCTTTGCACTCGGCTTCCTCCTCCTACTGAATAAACACGTATATAGATTTTTAAAAATTGGGAATAATGTGCCTTATCCTCGCCGTGCGAATGTCGCTGGTGTCGCGCTGATTGCAAGCGAGTTGAACTGAAGCCTCAGCGATTCCCTTCTTCAGTGATTCCGTAGTTATATGTGCCGCCGGTTTGAAGAGTCAAAACAAACTTGTGTGTTTCTGCGAGGAAGATACGAAGTTTCGTGCAAAAGTGAAGAAAATCAAGCGACATGAGTCGAAGAAAACGAGCAAAGGTGCGTTTTCCCGCGATCGCAATTAGTGCCGAGTGCTAGGCTCCAAACAATCATTAGAAGGAAGATTCCACTGACTTAGACCAATGCTTTCCCAATTGGAATTTTAGTATTTCGAGAAATATTTCGCTAATCTTACATTTCCTTGATAACGTGTCAAATATGACGAGTCTTTATTATCTGAAATGTCGACGAATGGGAGGTAGATTACACAGTGAGCGCGGGCACAAGGTTATGTGATTTGACATATAGTTTATTGTTTGTTTATCCACCTGTAACAAAGCGCTCGGAGTTCTTCCAGATCTAAACATTATGCCCTGGCTTAGGAAACGTATAATTCAAAGTTTTATTTATAATTCGCCTCTCAGAATCCATCTTTTGTGATATGTTGCACCTCCAGCGATGCTGGAAGGTTTAGTCAATCCGACAAGTGCAACCAATTTTCCTAAGTTATCTGTATTATGAATGAATCTTAGGTGGAATATCGAGAGATGGAGGAGAAGTATAACCAAATAGAAGATGAGAATGCATCGGACACATCGGAAAAGTCCAAGCCTGGCCTAGTGACACCCGAGAAGAAAACAGTACCTGAAGTGAAAAAGGATGTGGATCCTGGTTTAAATGTGCCACCATCAACTGCTCCGAAGTTAGAACTCAAGGAAGAAGATGATCAAGACAGTGGTCATGAAGATCCACATGGTATACGATTTAAAAACTAAAGATGGTCATTTCATTAGTGGTATAGTTTGTATGTCGGTACATATGACATTTCTTGTTACAGTAAAAGAATTGCTCAATGGACTGGAGGGTGCTGCATTCCAAAGTAGGCTTCCGTTTGACAAACTCACTTCCACCGAAGCTGCATGCTTTCTTGATGTCTCCGGGGGACCACCGCAAACTCAAAAAGTATTCCTGCATATCAGAAACAGACTAGTACGTGTTGGATTTTTCTGTCTTATTTCTTGCATAAGTTCTTACTGCATTTTCCTGATTTCTTACTTGTTTTATTTTAGCTCCAACTGTGGCTCGAGAACCCCAAACAGCAATTGATATTTGAGAATGCACTCCCTGCCATTGAGCCTCCTTATAACAGTGATACTGTACTCGCAAGAAGAATTCATTCGTTTTTGGAAAGACACGGATTCATCAATTTTGGAATTTTTAAACGTATCAAGGTATGAAAACTCATTGTATTAGATCACAAAGCAATTTTTATATTTTTGGCAGAGCTGAATATTATTTATTTGTTTCAGCCATTGCCAACCAAAAAATTGGGGAAAGTCATTGTAATAGGAGCAGGTATAGCCGGTTTGGCAGCTGCTCAGCAGATGCAACAATTCGGCTTAGAAGTAATAGTATTAGAAGCAAGGGATCGAGTGGGAGGTCGTATCGCGACATTCAGGAAGTCGTCATACATTGCGGATCTTGGAGCTATGGTGGTGACAGGTTTAGGCGGAAATCCTGTGACAACGCTCAGTAAACAGATCAACATGGAACTACACAAAATTCGGCAAAAATGTCCGCTATACGAGAGTGATGGGCAAACGGTAAATATAATTTTATGATTTGTAAGATGTGTATAAAGCTACTTGGATGGCTATTAATAAGATGCTACAACTGTATTGCATTGTTACAGGTACCAAAAGATAAGGACGAGATGGTAGAGAGAGAATTCAATCGGCTGCTTGAAGCTACATCGTACCTGTCCCATCAATTGGACTTCAATTATGTCGGAAGTACTGGTACAGGAGGTCAGGCTAGTAATACTCGGCCTGTTTCTCTTGGACAGGCATTAGAATGGGTAATTCGTTTACAAGAACAGGGTGTGAAGCAACGTCAAGTCGCTCATTTGCGCTCAGTATTATCACTACAGGGTCGTTTAATCACAAATCAACATAGAGTGAGTAGGCAAAGTCTCTGCTCTATTCCCCTTGACATTGTATCCAGTTATAATCATGCACTTTTTTTTGCCACAGATGATTTCGATCATGGATCGTTTAGCGGAATTAAATAAGCAATACAAGGAAATGACAGAGAGTAAATTGCAGACTCGAGACATTACTCAAGAGTTTGTTTTACGCTCGAAATTGCGTGACCTGCATAACGCTTGTAAGGTACTAATTTTGTTTTTATTAATGCTATCATCAGCAAGGACTTCTTAAGATATGCATACAACTGTATTCTCTGTATGTATTAGGAATGGGATCAACTCTCAGAGCAACAAAAAGAAATCGAAGCGAAACTGCAAGAATTGGAGGCTTCACCACCCAGGTAAGAGCATTAACAAGTTTTGCTATTCCTTTTAGTATTTCTGATCAAACGATCGTGTTTTATAAGCTGCAATTCTGTTTTTCTTCTAGTGACGTGTATCTGTCCTCGAAGGATCGTCAAATACTGGATTGGCACTTCGCTAACTTGGAATTCGCAAACGCCACATCGTTATCGAATCTAAGTTTGAAACACTGGGATCAGGATGACGACTTCGAGTTTACCGGCAGTCATCTAACCGGTAAGTCGATTTCCATTAATTTTTTTGTTATGACTATTGAAATGAAGGCAGATAAGAATATGAAATTGTTCCGCATTATATGGTTTAGTGTATATGTACCACGTAAAACCGGGGCTAGCCTTTAGATAATATGCAAATCAGCAACCTTGCACTGAAACTTATCAGCATTATCGGCAACATTTAACATGAATTACCGCTGAGAGCATAGTCGGGAATTGAACGTTATTGACTTTTTTCGAGGATTGCTTAACCACGATAGTTACAACACATAATCTCCTATGACTAGGATCCGTATGTTAATGGTAGGGAAATGAAGTTCGTTAGGCGCACGATAAGTGAAACGCTAAGAAATCGCTATACGAGCTGAGTATCGGAGGTGAACGTTAGCCGAGCGGTGCGCATGTATTAGTTGATCGTGAGCGATTGGCATAACATACGCACGTGTGCCGCTACTGCAAAGTACGGCGGACTGACAGTGAGGGAACCGGTCGGCTCGACTGCGGCTTCGGTATTGCTCCACTCGAGTTCGGACAGTGCATTGGAGTGCACGGTGGAGCGATTTGGCCGGGTATGCCACTACCACTACCACTGGCACGAGGTCCCCGTTGAAACAAGAGACGCGCGAGATGCTCTCGGTTCTTATGGGGCCCCGTGGCCATGGTGGTCGGTTCGGAATTAAACCGATGCCCACGGGGCATGACTGACGTGCATCGATGATCATGACGGCCAGGCCGCAAGTTCGACCGTTCTTCCCTGCGATTAATAAGATGTAAACAATTTAACGCTAAATTAAGCACAACAGTAGGCACCTCGTCTCTCGCTTGCGCGAAGCCCTCTACTCGACTGCTGGGCCCCGCACCCGAAACTCCGATATAATCAGTCCCCTCAACTGGCCCTCTGCCGCGGTACGCTTTACGGACCATCGGTTTCTTCTCGATTTCAAACAAATCCCGCTAGGTCGATGCTCGCCACTTATACATAAACGAAAGCACTGCAAGCAAAAAGTTCCTTCGAGCAGTCTCCGTCCGTCCGGAGCATTGACCAAATCGCCTCCTTATACGGCCGAAACTTGGAGCCCGACTACCATATGTACCCATTCCTTGAATAATTTCTCCATTCTCCCAACTGAAAGGAGGGGAAGGGGAAGGGGGGGCGACCGGGCCGTATGTACATATTCGATTTCGGTGGTAAACGACCATCGCCACGATCGCCTTCCTGCTGTTTCACCGACCGGTTCTAATCTAGCTCCGGGGCCGAGGGAAATAAAATTCTGGCCTTGCGGAAAGCAGAGTATCCATCTCCCCACGGACACGCTCGAGCGGACGTCTCGGGACCGGCGTCGGTTGATTTTTATTCTCGCGTCTGACACCTGGCGGCTATTAAAATTCCGGAATTTACGCGTAGCCGTAATTGATATGGACGCCGGCTCGGCCGTAAGTTTGTCGAGCGGCGGCGTAATAGAGAATTACAGAGAGGAGAATCCGCCCGCGGACGGAGAATCGGTGTGGTGTCGACAGTGTTTTCGGTTGGTCGAATGTCAATCTTTCATTGGGAGGAGGAAAACGTAGGCAAGAGGATATTATGCATATGTACATACGTATAGGTACCGGGCGAGATGGAGAGCTGGATATGGCAGGGGGGGGATCGAGGATCGGCCATTTACGATGTATCGAAGACTTCTATACCGTTCGTTGACTCCGATCGTCGCATTCCAGCGTCGTTGGTGTGTCGCTACCAAAATTATATTGTCGTAAAGTTGAGTTCGCGCGCACCTCAGCGTTCCCTGCCTCCTCCGCCGACAATCTTATGGGGGGTTACTCGACACGGTAACATTCGCGCATCCCAAGAACGAACGCCTCGGAATACATTGGCAGTGTTTTTCAGGGAACTCCTTGAAATTCGTCGCTCTCCCTCTCCGCCCCGAGCGGAATATTCTCCGGCCGATTCTCCTTTTAAAGCCTCGGTATTTAGTGAGACACTGATGCCACGCATGTATACCTCCTCTCTCCCTGGCCACCACCTTAGAAAGAGAGCCGGAAACCTCTTTGTTTCTAGTCTCCCTCGCGCCGCTTAGAACTAATACCTGCATTTCTCAATCGCAATTCGTCCCTCCGCAATATACCGCCGAGCGTTATTCCGCCTCTCGACTAATATGGCAGCGAAATTAGATATAATCAGCCGGACGGCTTTCACACCTGCTCCGACGTGAAATCGTAATAATGCACGCGGCTGGGAGCCCGATATTACCAATCATACTTGCCGGCGAGCGTCGAGCGGTAATGAGGCTCAATTCCGAAAGTATGCCTGTCGCATTCCGCGCGGATACCTCGGGAGACAGGGCCTCAGGAAACATAGGAACCCGGCGGAGATGATGCTCATATACGAATCTTAATGCCCTTTCGCTCTTGATCGGGAATTGGCTACCGCTGGAGATCTTCTCTCGGCGAACATTCGCGGCATCCGAAATAAACCGCGGCCCCAGCCGTTGGTTCGCTCGCTCATTTGCGAGGAGGGAGCCGGCGGCGGCGGCGGCGGGCCAGTCGGGGCCCGAAAAAAGTGTAAAATAGGATGTGGCGCGCGAGAGGAGGCCGCGCGCCGTCGTAGGGTCGGCAGTGTTTTCGGCTGGTTCGAGCTCGGCTGGTTCGAGCTCGAGAACGACGACGAGGACGAGGAGGACGACGACGACGACGACGGGAACGAGAGAACGAGGAGACGGCAGTCTTTCACCGACAGGACGAAAACGTAGGCAGCTTAACATTAGTTGAGCCGAGAGCCCGATGGCAGAGGGGGCCCCGAGTGGTAATTTACGAGGTATCGAAGACCTTGTACACTCCTACCCGCCAACGAGCCGGCCTCGCCCCGCGGAATCCAGTCTTGGCCTTAACGCACCGATACCTTTCCCATGACCAGTTTCGGCCTATCTGTGCACACACGCCGTCTCCACGTACAGCACACCTCTACCAAAGACATCGCCGGCTTTACCATTTACAGTGCCCCGCGTGTCGACGACGCGGTAGGGTACCTTGTCGATATAGTCTATCAGGGCTACAGACCTCCTCATGACCCACGTGATTTCTCTTCTCAGCGTCAGCTATCGCCCGTCAAGTGTCAACCCGCCGATTTCTTAGCGCCGGTCATTCCTTCACCTTCAAACAAATGCTCCGTCGCGGATTAAGTCACCTCTCCCCACCTCCCCACCACCTCCTCCTCTATCAATATCTCTCAACGCCAGACGACCACCCGCTTTTTCTACTCCAATGTACTTGTTCCGACGCTCTCGCGTACCCAATTCATCGAGAATGCCATAGCTCCTTTAACGATCTGTTAACACCTGACTTTTTACGCGGGGAGCCGCGTTAATGATATCGCGAGGGTAGTACGTGCGGGAGTACTGGAAATACTGGTTGCCGGTGGCTAAGTAGCTCGGTAATGAGCCGAGCTCAGGTGGAAGACTATGTGTCAGTATGAAATGTACCCGCTTCTGGTGGCGAGCGTAATCAGGTCGTTTATGGGGCAGTAGATTACGATAGAGCCGAATGCGACGTCGACGCGAACCCCCGAGAGAGCCTCCCGGAATTGACTAATACCCCGAGGCCCATACCGAACCCCGCTAATTACTCATACACCAGCAATTTAGCCGTCTAGTTAGCGCGGGGGCCCCGGCTCAATTCCCGCCGCGGAAGAAGTCGCTTTCTCGCAATGGGGGTGCGTCACTCTCCGGCACTCTCCGGCACTCTCCGGCACGGGCAATGTTAAGAGGCGCGCGCACGATAGTAACGAGGGCCCGCAGCGGAGTGTCTTCATTTCTCCACGTCGGCTAATCGAGTTTTGAGTAATATCGTCCCGCGGTTATTTATACGCTGCGAGGAGTCGGCGGGTGTGCGGAGCCGGCCTGATAACAAAGCTATGCGAGGAGGAGAGCCAGCACACACGCACCAGTGTCGCCCGTAGATATTCGCCCGGGCCGGCGCGGCGACGGCGACGGCGACGCTGGAGGCTGCTGGCTCTCAGGCATAGTGGATTTCCTTGACGGCGGGGCGTTAAGTCGCGGATAGATGTACTGTAACGTCGTAGAAAGTAACTTAGGGGTCATGAAGTTGTCGGGCCGAGGAATTATTTCCCCCGCGCACTTTGTATAACCCGTGTTGCCAATCTGTCATCGGCCATTCCCGGCGCTCCGCGCCCGCCTCGCCGGAGCTATTTATGCGCCACGTCCTCGCCGCGTGATCCTCGAGGATGTGGCGCGGACGATCGCGATATCTCAGTGTCACTCGCGCCAGTTCTCCCCCGCCCCGGCCAATCGCCGCCGCCGCCGCCACTTTCTCTTATCGGAAAAACGCGCGGATTATCGCGATATATCTCGATGTCAGGCCCTGGCGGATTTCATTATTCACGGCCGCCCGCCGGCCGGACCACCACTTTCCCTTTAGGGAAAGAGGTAGCTTCCCGGAGAACGCGGCCGGAACTCGTGAAGGCAATTTGATTGGGAGGGTTCAGTTTCCCAGGTGGCATTCGGGCGGCGTCGAGTGATGTTTCCTCGGGGGCGGGCTCCGGCCGGCGCTCCCTCCAAATCGGGGCTATGATTCCAATTACAAGTTCGACCGGGCGGCTCTCTTCATACATAGATATACTCGCTTATAGAGCGCGGCCGGACGGCCGGCTGGCGTGCGCCAAGCACCGCAATAAACTTGCCCAGATAATTTCGCGTGTCAGCGAAGCGAGCAGCGAGGAAGGAGGCGAGCGAGCGGGCGCGCGCGCGCCGCCACGGACTGCGAATGAAATTGGCGAGCGCGCAACTCGAATTGGCACTTGGGCGATATCATATAGCACCCGGGCGAGCGGAGTCCGCCGCGACGCGCACACCATGGATTCCAGGACTCCGGGGCGGCCGTGGCGGGGCTCTGCTTCCCGTAACTACCTCGTATAAATTCGGAGTGCAAAACTTCCCTTTAACGCCGTCGTAATCGCCGAGAGATGGCCATGCCGCGTGTTTTCGGCTAATAAGCTTATGTACGCCGGAGCCGGGGACGATGATGCGTTTTTCAAATTAATGCCCTGCAATCTTGGCCAACAATCGTTCCGAAAGGGGGATTACGTGGCGCGCGGTGACCGTGGCAATGATTAAACGGGGCCCGACGTGACGGAGAGAAGAATGACGGTGACCATTATATGTTAATGCTCGGCCACACGGCATACCACGATTATATCCGCCCTTTCAGCAACCTTCCCGATCTCCTCCCCGCCGCCTCCCAGTCTCAGCCTCCAAAAAATCCCCTATCGGCTCATCACACTTGCCTCTTCAACGGCTATTTGCCTCTCCACTTGGCTCCAATAATAATTACCCTCTTTTCGGGTACGTTTGTCATCCTCGCCACGGGTAATGAGGCCCCCCGGGACCTTCGAACCTCCCGAAGTCTGGTCGCCTCGTCGCCTCGAGATATTACGTTCCTTTGCCTATTACCGGGCGACATTAGCCGCGCGTCCCTCCGCGTGAAATGGATCAAACCTTTTTACCAGCCGTCATCGAAGAGCCCTTATAGATGGTAAGTATGCAAATCTTGAGGGGTGGAGCGATTGATTTGGCAGATGGCAGGGGGCCAATGCCGTCAAATCGACACCTGGTGACCGAGCGGCTGGTTTTAATCGGCGATTCGAACCCCCGCAAATAAATCTCAACATCGGCCCTATGAAGGGCCATTTAATCGAGCGTAGAAATTCGCACGGGATGCGTAAGCTCGGGTAAGAGGCGATCGAGCGGTGTCCACCCCCCGGGGGCAAAAGAGTATCCGAAAACCCGATGTTTATCAGGTTGATGGATTCGGCGGGATCGGGGGGTGGGGGGTGGGGCAATAAACCGGAAGCCTCGGGAGAGGGAGAGCGGTGCACCCTTAATACCGCTAATGGCACTCAAATTTAGCGGAGAATTACGCCGCACGATAAATCTGCTCGGGGGGAGGGCCGAGCATCCCGGTGAAAAATTGCGCCGGCCATCAGTGCGCTGGTTTTCTTGATTTCCTGATTAGCATCCCGACCGGAGAGCCCCTCTCTCTCTCTCTGCTCTACTCCTTGAAATATGATTCGCTCGTTATTACAATTACATTCTTCCTGCGTCTCTCTCCCCTTCCTTCCTCCACCCCTTTCGATCGGGCGCAGCGTGCCACGCATACTTTACATAAATTCTCGTTGGCACAGTACGTAAGATGTAAGAAACCACGGGGAATAATGTCAGTGGTAAGGAGCTGGCGCGGCGTTTTGCCGGGATTCTGCGCTCGTTCCGAGTGAAACTCTATCTGTCGATAGGTTAACTGGCCGGGCGCGCAAACACCGGCACACACGGATGCGCGAGTGACTCGGCGCAGGGGCGCGCAATTGCGCAAGTAAAGTGCATACCGTGTTGCTTCCTGGCTCGTACGATTCGATTCTTATTAGGTGCGATCCCCTTCGATGCTCTCTCACGATGAAAGCGCGCGAACACGCGGCACAATACCCGCGAGCCGTCAGAGCTGGAGGCAGCTGGAGGCCTGGCGGCGCTGACGGGGCCCCCACTCGCCCCGTCCAGATTCTGTCGAGATATACGCTAGATTACTGTAACGATTCCCCACCGGCATCCACATGCTACTGGCCCTGGCCGCTTGTACGTACTTCAAAAAGAGGCATGAACTTCTAATAACCGGGCAGATTACTCGGCGCAGATAGGCGCCCTGTTAAAGCGATTCCCCTGGATACCGGACGAGTCTCGCATGCCTTCGCTCTTCCCGCAAGCTCTGCACGCGAGTGCGCGAGGACTCGACGAGGGAACCGAGTCCCTCCCCTGTGTTGGTTAACACGGACGGCGATCCTATGGGAAACGCGGCCGGCCACTGTCTCATCGTAATCGTCCCGGTCACCTTTGCCGTCGCCAGTTCTATTTGTTAATTGATTCAATTGAGTAATTTGCATACCGAGCGCGTAAAACTGGTGAATTAATTGCGGCCGTAATCGGCCGGTTACGATAATGCGAGTGTTGCCGGTGCATGTTGGCCTATCGTGGCAGAGCTCGTACCACCCGTTTCTTATTAGGTGCGATCTTGGCGCAATAGCCTGCTCTCGGTAGAGCGGAGACTGCTGCCAGCCGGAGCGAGCGATCCGGAGAAGTGGAGAACGGTTTCAGGCCGCACCGCCGCGCCGGTGATAAACCGACCCCGGGGAGAAGTTTCGATCGCTTTGTCGCATCGTCTAGGTTTACGGGAATGGAGATCGAGTAACTTCAACACCTTTCGACGCTCTTTCTCCTTTTATTTCTCGCGCGCCTTCCTGCCGCCGCCACCACTGCTGCTGCCGGGGCTCGATCGCCTCCTTTATCCTTTATCCTTTATACGCCCGGCTCTCTGTCCTCTCCCGTCCTCTCGCGTCCTCTCCCTCCCATCGTCGCACTCTATTCTCTCGCAGGAGACGCTGGCTAGGCTAATGTAGCTGCCACTCCGTCGGGCGAAAGAGCGATTTAAACAATTTATCAGCACTTTCTCTGCACCGCCAGAAATTTCAAATTCAACCACCCCCCACCCCCTCGACTGTGTCCTCTTCTTTGTAGCACGGAATCGACGGGATCGATCCAGGTTGTTCAACGAGCCGAATCAATTGGCCGCGAGACGCTTTTACCCTGTACCGAGGCCCCCTCGCCTCTTCCTTATTCTTAATATTTCTCCAGTTCTTGCGATTGCTCCTTTCCGCGTCCGTTGGACGTCGCCGATGTCCCCGGGCCCTTTATTGCCGGGCGATATTAATTCAGTACAGGCCGAAGAAAGAAGAGAAGTCGATGCGATTCTCGGAACGAAAGTTTCCAGATTACATCGCGATTTCTTTCCTAAGCTCTCCTGTTCCCACAGGGGCCCACGGCAAAGCGAGAGAGAGGAGAGAGGGAAGCGGTGAGCGGTGACAGGGGTCCGTCGCTAGTAAACTATCCGTTGGTAAGAAGGGCGTCCGATCGCTTTGTCGCATCGCGTAGGCTTACGGGAACGGGGATCGAGTGACTTCAACACCTTGCCCCGGGGCCTCTTTCCCTCTTATTCTTCAATTTTCTTCCCTCTTTTGCCTCTCCCGGCGTGTCCTTCCGCGCCTTCTGCATACCGGTCTCCACCTTCGTTGGCGCTGCCGCTGCTGCTTCTGCCCGCTCTCCCGTGCACGGATCACCGATCACAGTGGTCCGGGCTGCATGCCGGTCGCCGGGCAAGGGGCCCGAGCGAGAGAACCGGAGAAGGAGAGAAGGAGAGAGAGGAGGCCGACGAGGGAGGCAGGGAGAGAAAGAAAGAGTGGAGAGCCAGCCAGATCGCCTGAGATGTAACTGGAGAGCACATTACCTGGTATTAAGTCACCGAGATAACTACCTGTGTGGGAGGTTCCGCAGAGCGGGCCCCGGCGCAAAATACGACGACGCGGGGCCGCAGCGCGCGCGCGCGCGCGCGAGCTGCTCGCTCGTCCTTTTACGAAATATTCCCTCGACTTTTTTCCGTGTGTCAGCGCGACTCCAGGAAGCGCGCACCACTCACGGTGTCTGGCCGAGAACGCGCGTGAGTAGTGCGAACGCCGCTGGAGAGCCGGAGAGCCGGAGGGAGAGAGAGAAAGAGAGAGGGAGAGAGCGTATGGCCCCTCGGCGCTACGCCTCCCCCGATTTATATGAAAGATGCTTGATGTACCGATGAGGATTTCGGGGGGACGCGCATACCCCGCGTGCTGTATCCATCCGATTTTACGAGTCCCTCCGCTTCTTATTGTTCCCCGTGAATTATGCCTCTCGGCCCTGCCCGACAATGCAAAATCCTTTTTCTCTCTCTCTCCCTCTCTCTCACTCTTCCGCTCGCGCGCTCTCTCTCTCGCCAGATTCCCGCGAGATAACTCTGTCAAACCGGGACCGTTTCCCCGGGTGATTAATCATGAACTCTTCATTGCCGCTCGGCCGCGATAGTTAATATCCTGATAAATGAGCGGCGCAATAAAACTGTAATAACGTATTGACATAAGCCTCGTCGGGCGAGCTAATAATTATCCTGTTACGCCGGTGATGTACGAGCGCAGGAGGCCGCGTTTCCACGCGGGCGAACTCGGCCCCGGTCGAATCCTCCGGCTGCGCGATCCAATGCCGATCCCATTTTCGTCCGGTCGTCGCGTCGCGCAGAAGCTTTTTCTCAGCGACCGCGCGACGCGGCCAATTGAAAGCCCCGGGGGGAAAGGGGACACGCAGTAACACTGAGCGGAAGGGAGAAGGAGAGGAAAGAGGGTGTAAAAGATGCGCGCGGTGCGTACGGGAATTTGCACGTTTATTGTCGCATTAATAATTCATGGTGTTGCGCAATTTTTAATCAGCTGCCGTCTGCCATTGATTGATGCCGGGCCTGCGCCCCCATGGGGCTCGGATTTGCATACAGAGCGAAAAGGAAAAGTATTGACACGTGATACCGCGGACCCGCACCAAACAAGCAGCAAAATCCAATCGCACGTCATAATGGCGCCGTTTTCTTTCCACCTCGTGCGCGTACTTACTCTTACCCACGAGCCATCCTCTCCACATCCACCTCCACAACCCGTACGCCACGTATTTCTGTCCTCCGCGATGCACGCCGTGTCTCTTGTAGGTTCCTGCCACTGCCCCCCTACCCGCCCCGCCGCCGAATGTTCTTACCCCAGCGAGTCTCTGGCTGGCAGCCCCTCACAAAGAAGCTAACAAATCGGACGCGGTGCAGGTGAGGCTTTCTATTAAAAAAATTTTATTGCACCACGCGCTGCAAAGCATACGTCCTCGTCGCGTTTCGGGGCTCCTTCGCTCGAAAAACCTGTTTGCTCTCTCGACGCCCGCCACCGCCACACCGTCGTCTCCTCACTACCGCGCCACCAGCATCATCATCGTCGCGCTTCCTCTCACGAGATATTGCTTTACAATACCATATTATATTGCGCGCCACGTCGAATTTCGCTTGTTCCGATTTAACGAGACTCGCCCGAGGATCATCGCGCCCCGGTCTCCGCCCCCTCTCTTCCCACTCCGGCCCCCCCGACCCCCCCGACCCCCAGGATCCACCGCGCGAATCAATTCCCCCTCGTGGAAACCCGTTAACTCCGAGAAGTACACGCGAACACGAAAATAGCCTGTGCGCCGAGGGGCCGGCTGCCCCCGAAATCATCCCGGGGATATGGATTTCTTATGGGAGGCACGACCGAGGCTAATTAGCGCTCGAGTTTCCGAGGAGCAGCCGATACCGGCGCACAGCTGTTTGACGAGAAAATCAGCTTACCACCCCGGCGTGCGAGAGCACCTTCGAAGCCGGCGCGTGTACCGGGGCTCTTTTGTCGCGGCGGAATAATCGCGCGAGCAAGTGTCAGGGCCTCTACTTACTAACAAGTATAATCGAGCGGCGTATGGGGGCATTAACTTTATGGCCCCATAAATTTTCCGTTCCCGATTCTATAGCGTGTATCTCTTCATTCATCCCCGGGCACGGTGGCGCGCGGCCCCCAGTGCCACTGGAATGCCATTAATAATGCAATCGCTCGCTATCCGATTAGCCGGGGAAATGAAATGATTGTTAAGTCCGGATCGTGACCGGCGGAAAGTCCGCGGGGGAGAATGGAACTGCTCTCTCGGAATGATGTTGAAGAATGGAGCTCGCGATATGTCGAGCACTGGATTAGGTATTAGCTCTCCAGGAGCTCGGCTACCAGTCGGATCAGCGCGGCCGGGACTCTAGCGAGGATCGCGCCGTGGCCTTTAAAGGGAATCACCGAGTGGCATTGGGAAAATATCACGAAGGGGGGTGGGTACGGCGCGGCGTGCGTGAGCCATTTGTAGGTAATCTGTAGGGCGACAGGCAAATGCGCGCGCGAGGGCTGTGCGCCAGAATAGAGAAACAATTTCCTGGTCGGCGGCGGCGGCGCGTTCTCTCTCGCTCTCCGGGGAAGGCCGGGTCGCCAGCGCGCCGACGACGGCAGAAGCTCGGGAGCAGCGGAGCAGTGCAGGAGGATCTGGCGCGGGAGTCGGAGGATGCGGCGCGGCTCCTTCGAGAGGGAGGAAGCGGCATAAATAACGAAGGAAGAAGTATATGAGGAAAGGTTGGCCGGAGGAAGGGTAAAATGCCAGGAGGATCGAGCAGTCGGGTGCAGCAGTGCTGGCTGCGGCGACGACGGCGGCGGCGGTGGCGGCGGTGGCGGCGAGAAGGAAGGAAGAGAGGCCATTCTCGCGCTGCTCTCTCCACTCTCCACTCTCCACTCTCCGCTCTCAAAGCTCGAGGCAGGTTCTCAGAAGCTACCGGTGCTGGTGGAATCCGCGTGGAGCTGGATTATACTGCCAAAGGGTATATTTATCGGGCGAGAATGTATGCAGAAGCGCGGACATCGGCACAAAGGGACCGCCCCTGCGGATTTAGCCTTGACGCAACTTCCAGAGTGGACTCACGGATTCGATGCTGGCCGGCCGCCGCCGCCGCCGCCGCCGCATCCACAGACTCCGCCATCCTGGGTAATGGATTGCCCAACTTTCCTTCTTACGGTCACGCTTCTTCTTTCCTCGGCCGACTCCTTCGATCCTCGCTACTTCCTCCCGGAGCTTTTGCGCTCTCTCCGGAGCACACGAGCAAAGACGCGCGCGCGCTCCCCTTCCGTTCGGCGAACGGTTCCGTCGCCGCCGCAGCAGCCACCGACGCCACTCGCACGACTATGCATCGTTTTTATTGATACGTTTTATTGAACCACTTCATCAGAGCGGCGACTCTCTCGCTACCATCGATTCTTTTCCGTGTACACGCCAGATGTACAACGCGCGCCCGAGTAAACACAGAGGTAGAGAGCGCCCGCTCGGCCGCTCGGCCGCGTCCGCCGCACGAGGAACACACCGTCGGGACAAATGCAGTCATCGCGATCTCCTTGCGGCCGGACTGGCCAGAGAGAGCCTTGAGGGTAGGTACACGCTGGCAACAAGCGCGGCTCGGGCCCAGCGAGCATAAAGCCTCCGCATCGGTGGGATACGTCGTGTATACCTCTTAATTGATGGGATAGATATCTCCACTCCTTCCGCCCCGGCTCGCTTTCCTCTTAAAGCGCGTCCGAAAGAATCCCACCCGACAGAGAGCGACTGCAGCCGATCACTATCGTATTCGCAACATTCCGATTTTCCCAACGGAGATAACTCCGATATTAGTCCAGTGGCATTGCAGCGGAGCACGTAATGCGCTGGTACACGCGCGCTGTCTTGCTTCTGCGGCGGCAGAACTGCCGGTACACCTCGGCGGTGATTTATCGGGAAATCCAGGACAGCGTGTAACGCTGCGAGGAAATGAGCGGGAACAATTCGCTGGCGCGGTGACCTTTAAATTGCCGGGATTTTCTGCGGCTCCTCGCCGCCGCCGGAGCCTCGGCTACAACACTCTGGCCTTTGCGAGTCGAGGGCTCGGGGGAGTGTAGATCATATTCGCAGATAACTGCAAACTCGCCCGCGGGACCACTGCGGAAGAAAAGTCCCGGCGATGGCGAACGGCCTATCGTAAAGCAGGGATTACGCATCCCTCGCGCGGATAAGCCGGTGATGCAACCTCCCGGAATCACCGGTAGCGTGTCCGCCGAGTCCGACTGGTCCCGAACCGGTAATGGATTGCCAAAGTTTCGCGACGTCCACCCTCGGCCCCTCTACCTCTGACCGCCGATCTGTCACGGTGACTCGTTGGTAATCGTATATTATCGAGGCGCAGAAGGCTCGATATACACCGGGGGAAGAAATATTCCCATCTTTGCCGGGGCGGATTGAACTTTGACGCTGGTTCGATTCGGCTCGAGCGGCCGAGCGGGTACCGGAGAGCTTTTTCCCCGAGCGCGCGCTCGCGCGGCCTCGGCTAATGGATTGCCCAAGTTTTTCTCTTGTAGCCTTATTCAGCCGCGGCCTCATTCATCGCTCCATACGGCTGCCGGTGGGCCGGTACTATGCATTCTTCGGGCGGGCGGCTTCGGCGATAAAAAGAAAAAATGCGGAAACGCACTGTTTGCGTGGATTATAAAGGGACGCATAGGTCGGGACGCGCAAGGACGCCGCAGACGCGGAATGCCGAGGATGGCGCGCGCGTCTGCCTATACGCCGCGTCGCGACGGCGGCTCTCCACGCACTAACAGTCGCTGCTCTCTCTCCTCTCCTCTCTCTCTCCGGGGCTGTAATAAAGAGTAAGTTTGTCGCGCAAAAGTATATACACAACGCGCCGCGAATTTGTAGTTGGGCCGCGGCCGGCTTTATTCATGACAGAGAGAAGAACTCGGAGAGTGGATTCCGGGATTCGGAGAGCGCATCGCAGCGGCTCGACCAGTTCGGGTAATGGATTGCTCTCTCGACTTTCCTCCTTGCGCGTACGTCCATCCTCTCCCTTCTTTTTTTTGCGCTCGCGCGTCTCTCTCTCTCTCTCTCTCCGACGTTGGAGTTACGTTCATACATACCCGGCGAGATTCGTCAGTGCTCGGCCTCTTCTTATTAGAATCCGGTATCGCTCGGAAATGGCTTCTTCTATACGTCGATAAGATAAAAGGCAATCGTCCGATTAATTAGCAGTCCGTTTCGTAGGGAGGCTTCCTGCTTTTAATTAAAGAAGAGGACTTCGCCGCGGAGTGGCCAGATAGAGCGAAATTTATTGCGCCGCCCCTCGTAATAAATTCCCACACGCTCCACGCTATCAGAAGACGCGCGCCGCCGGCCGCGACGGCCGCTCGCTCGCTCCACATTTGCCTCGCTCTTTTCTCCCAGTCGCACGTGCCCGCGGCCGCCTTAACGTAATTGTTATTGGTGTGTATGGCCATTTTTAGTGGCGGCCCGGCCGTATTGCCTGGCACGCGCGCCGGCGCGCATACTCGGCGGGCCGTGCATTTTCCATGGCCGGGGGATGCTGCGAGGATGGAAGAATAACCGGGGGAGGTGTGAGGCGGCGGCCTAAGATGTGTCTCACTTTGCGGCCGCGTTTGTCAGCGACGATAAAACTGACGGGACACTGCCAGCCGAGACGCATACCATCGCGCACGGTAGCAGCTAATTTTGCTTTTATCTTAAAAGACCATAAACATCAAACGGCCTGAGAGAGGCAGCACTCGGCCGCTCGCGAGTGCTACTTTACGGAATAGCCGGCGAACTACTCCGAACTCCGAGGCAAGTCGATATCCAGAGGAAGCGACGGCAGGCGACGACAGGCGACGGGGATCGTAAAGGTGCGCGGGGCACGGCGGGGCTGAAGGGTTGCTCGAAAAGAATTAGAAAATCAATGTCCCCGATCGAGGGTCAGAGAGGTCTCAGAAGACTAAGAAGATTAGAGATCGCGCTCCGCTGGTCGTTGCCGCGAGCGCGCTAACAGTCAATCCTTTTAGCAGTCAAACTCCACTATCCCCGTATTCGGAGCTTCCGATTTAGGGACTCGGGGGGGAGGGGGCATCGAGAGGATCGCGGCTTACACCGATATCCACTCGCATTGATCCTTGTTCCCGAAGGCAGCCATTGTTACGAAAGAGTGCGTGGGTGCCCGGGTATCTTTGGACCGATAGGGAAGAGCTTCTTCTCTGGCTGGGCGCGCGCGCGGAGTAGCTTCCCTTTTCTCGGAGTCCCACGGATCCAAGTGTCTCTCGGTATGCCGTGGCCGTTCTCCCGGCCGATTTATCGGCCTCGAGGAAGATGCGGGCCGGGGGGGAGGACGCATATTAACCGGGCGACTATAAATTTGCATGGGTCGCGCCGTCGCGCGCTTGCATTCCCCGCGCGAGCGGTGGCTAGTTTTCGGGTGAGAGACGACTGCCAGTTCAGACGCCGGAATCGAAGGGGCACCGTCGCGCTTCTGGGATTTTTAACGCCGCCGCCGTCTACCTGGGGGGTGCGCGGGGGGCATTGGCAGATTTATGTTCGCATCTCCCTGGCATTTATCAAGAGAGTGGTACTCGATGTACCTAGGACGCTAATGCTGCGAAATGAAGCGCTCGATGCGCCCGAGACTGCCGGTGATTTTTCAACGACCCCCAGTCATTTGTACCCCGCTGTAATCAGCGTCTTCCCCCGGTACCGGTATCAATCCGTCATTATCAGATGTTCCATCTGCACTCGCGATCTATCCCGGGATCCCCGCCGAAAGGTAATCAGCCGCTTCTCCTTTTGCAAGTCCGAGTTTTCCGCGATCAAGGATTCTGTTCTCTTCTTTCCCGCAGGATACGTCTCGCGTCTATTGGTTCCCTTTACTAGCCGCGCTGTTCGTTTATTCCCAATCGAGCATTCCCGGCGAAATTCCCCGGGCGGCCGGTGTGTGCGGCCGCCGCGCTGGTACAAGCACTAATTGGAATCCGGCGTGGCGATCGTCCTTCAGTCGCCTCGGAGGGGTACTCGCGCGCGCGGGCCGGTTCCGCGCGCACAATGCGCCAAATTGCGCGGGGGGCTTTCGGATAAAATTTCGGGGAGGACGAGCCGTGGGTATTGGGTGTTGGCGCGGAGAAAGATGACAGGGTCGAGCGAGGCTGGCCGGTGCCGGTGCCTGTTGGCAGGAGAGGCGCAGGAGAGGCGCAGGAGAAGAGCCGCCGAGAGAGGATCGGCAAGAACCGATGGAGGAGGCTTGTGGTGTGCGGCGCGCATTCGATTCCGGGCGCGGAATCTCCCTCTCGTGAAAGGAAAAGCCTCTCGGCGAGCGAGATAGCAGGATTTACCAGCGCGCACCGGCGCACCAGGCCGCCGCGCGGGCCCAGCGATTATGTCGATATCAAATACCACAGACTGCACTCAAGCTGCGGTTCTCTCTCGGCTGCATCGCTGTACCGTCGAGCCTCCAACATACTCTCTGGTACCTGGCATCCACTGCTTTGCCCCCCTCCCTCTCTCTCTCCCTCCTGCTCTCTCTTTATCTCCGGAGTCTCCCTCTCTCGCTACTTCTCCGCAGCAACGGTCTATTAAATTCGCAAGCGAGTAAAATCGCATTGTCTTTCCAGAGCCGCTCTCCTTCTCCGTCCCCCCTCTCTCCCTCTCTCCCTCTCTCTCTCGGGCCCTGTCTCCTTCTCTCGTTTGGCGCACCCGGGAGCACTTCATTACCATATAATTTCCAGTTCCCTCGCGGATTACCGGCCAAAGGAATCAAGTACACACGCCATATGCACGTCTACCACAGCATCCTGCGCGGTCCGCCGGCGTATATACGCGGTCTCTTTCGCCTTTCCTCGCTAACTTTGGCTGATATGCCTGCGCTAATGTATTCGGAGCCCTCGGAAGACACACATGCCTCCGGGCTCTACGACAGACGAGATCGCAGGGCTCCTTGTAGACTGAGCCAATGGAACTTTGTTTGTTAGCCGGCCGAGCAGCATGGGGAAACATGCTCTCCTCTCTCTCTCTCTCTCTTTCTCTCTCCCAGTCTGTCTCGAGTCCCGGGGGGAGCGTGCGATCTGGCATTTGGAGGTATAGAGACAGAGAACGTCGGGCGTCGACCGCGAAGGGCTCTCTCGTCCCGATCGATGGCCGATGTTAATCGACGCTCGATCCGATCGGGATTTATATGATCGTGGCTCATATTTGCATATTTCGCGGGGGGAGAATGGATTGCGGCTGGATCGCGAGGCGTGAAGCCTGGTAGTGTGTTTGCTCGATGCGCCCCGGCATCGGTAAGAGTACCACACGAGAGACATTTCGATACGGCAATCTGCGATCGGCGATCTCGCTGCCAGCGAGCAACAAAGCCTCGACATCGCGCGCATCGGGGCCCGACGCGGCTCGGCGCGGCTCGGCGCGGCTCGCAATCGGAGAGGTGGTAAAACGGCCTGTGCTCACATTCCTCGGGAGGCTCGAATAATTCGCCGGTGTCTTGTTGCCGACTAATTATTCCTGTTAGCGCGAGAGAGATTACGGCGGGTTCCCACTCGGGGCCCCGGCCGTCTCGGACTGGCTGCGGCCCCGGCCGCGCCGCCATCGACGCCTGCTCCAGAGGTGACAAAAGATTTCGCCGAGATATACTCAATCCTGTCCCGATATTTATTTATTATCCTGCTCTCCCCGGCCGCGCCGGGACAAGCGCACTTCGTTCCTGCGAACGTGGTTATTAAGAATGTTGTTGGCCGGGCCCCGATTGATTACTCCGCTCTCGGACCTCGGCCGCGATACCGAGCGAGCGAGACTACCCGCCGGAAACTTGCCACCTACCTGGACGCTGATAACGATCTTCAAATTGAGCCTAACAACCATAACCGCCGGCCCCGACTGGTCGAATATTCATTTTCTATCGGTGCTCGCTCTGATTTATCGCCGCGACAACAAATTGCCCTGCGCCAAATTCCTCCTCAGGAATTCCTCCATTCATTCGACCTCGGTTATTTCTCCTGGCTCCACTTTATCGCGACTATTGCCACGAGAAGTCCAAGTTATGCTAGTGACTTTTTCGACTCGAACTTCCTGCCAATCTTTTCTATCGCAAGGGTGAATAATCGTGGGATATTGATTGGCTGTGATTGGACAGAGTAGGTCGTGAGGGGTTTTCTACCCGATATACTTATCAAACGGATTGATAAGGTGGCGAGCTAGCGAGCGCTATAAATCAACCCAGAGCCGTAAGTACCCCCGAGATACGTATCTGATAATTGAATAAAGAAACTAAATATTGCCTGGCCGGGCGCGTGATTGATTTATTATGAGAACAAGGAATCGCAATTGCGCGACCGCTCGCTCTTCGCGCGAAGCGAGAGTTTACGCTTTAACACATGTAACTTGCGCCGTGTAAATGAGCCGATTGACGCAACACCGGTCATTTTCGTAATCTACCCTTTGCCAGGCCTCCTCGTGACTACAATTTTGTGACCGGGAAGAATGCGTTACCAGCAGACATTGTGCTATTCCTTGAGGATCTCAAGCGCAGCCCCAGTCGGTCCGCACACTCTCTACATTCGAGTGTCCAACTCCCACAAGCCGGTAGCGTTTCTCCTCTACAGGGTCCATCAAAATACGAGCGTCCGAATTGGACTCGGGGAAGTGTTGTGATCCGAGACATCAGGCATACTTTTCCGCCGGGCCGTTCGCCACAATACCTAGCCGCCGCTCTTGTCGAGAACAAGTGACTCAGCAGAGTCCGGTAGACTATGTAGCATTTGAAAGTTCCCCATCGTAGGCCAGTCGGACAATCTCCTTGTAGTCCGGACGTATCAATCGGGATCGCCGAAAGAGAGTGTTGCAAAATGCGGGCGATCGTGGCGATTTTTCAGAGTTGGATCGACAGAGAGAGATAGAGGTCGTAAACCAGGTGGGACAATGAGGGCAGACGCTAACGACTGGCTCTCTCTTTGCGAAAGAGTGAGTTAGCGGGTACACGAAGGAGAACTGGGAGACGTACACTTGCTCGGCCACCCTCATAAACCGTCATAATCTACCCTCGAGCACGAGGCGATCGTGACTGCAATTTTGTGACCGGCTCTCGATGAAGTTCGAAAGCTCGGCTGGTATCGGGCCCGCGCGCGCGGCCCCCATGAAAAGGGCGGTCCCCATCGCAAAATGCAGGTGGAGCTCGGCCGGGGCTGCGCCTGAGAAAAGTACAAACGTTCCTCGTCGACATGATGTACTACATAGTAGATAATTCATAAGCATTTCCCATAGAAGTATACGGTACCGGATTAAGTGGGAGGTCGCCCGCTTGTATCGACGTTGACCCGTGCGGATACGTAGTGCTTGTCTCCCCATGTTCACGAGCACCGAGCCTCTGCCCGAGTGTCGATCCTCCTCCTCCTCCTCCTCCTCCTCCATACGTGGCCTACAACTTTCATGTTCCCTTCATTGGCGCTGCGTGCGCGGGAACACACACGCGAGGCATTTCTTCGGGGCCACGGAAAAAAAAGGGGAGAAAAACCCACGGCACTCGCCATCTCCGAATAATTGAGGGTTTCGGGACCCTGTAGCAACGCGTGTCTCGCCCTTTCCCCGTGCGCCGTTTTCCCTCGCTGTGTTTATACCCCGTGGAGCTAACAGGCGAAAACAGTTTTGAAAGAGTCGAGCCTGGTGTTTCTCCTGTAATTGGAAATCCCCGGTCTTTGGCGGTTTATTTAGAGGAGTGCGCGGCTATGAAATGATAATTGGAGCTAGGAAAGAGCGTAACAAGAGCCGTGGAACTGGTAGCGCAGCATTTAAGCCTCGATTCGCAAAGATAGCGATCGACGGCTTAGAATTGATACAGGAGCGGAGTGAGCCGCTCGGGAATCAGCCGTTCCGTCGATCATTATTTCATAATCGATTTAGGCATTCCATGTTACGGGAGCGAGTGCAGGTTCTCCGCGAGCTCGGTGGTATTCAAATTCATACTAGCTGCGATTCTATCTCTGACGGGGCCTGCCGTTCCTTTTAAACCCGGGGAAATTGTTCCCTCGAGAGTAAACGCGTTGCGTGCCGGATAATTGCGGATCGCCTTTCAGCTTCGTGCATCGTCTACGCCGTCTACGCCGTCTACGGCTTTCCGCGATATCTGCGCTCCCCGCGGTTCGAGTATCCTCCGTCAAGTTCTTTTCGCTTCTCGACTCGAACGCTCGCGCATAACGTCCCTTGCTCCTCAGCTCGCAAAAGTATATTGAAGTCGGGTCGGGGTGGGGGGAGGTCTTAAATGAATATCCAGTTTCATTACTCGTCGTGCTTGTTGTGATTTAATAAAGGAGGGTGAAAGCGGCAAATGAGGGCGGGTGCGAATTCATCAAAGGTCGCTCGCGAGTCGCGACACGCGCTCCCCAAGGCTGCATTAGGTCTTCGCGTCTGGTTTGCGTCGGAAAGCGGTGGCGTTTTCCGGCCGAGAGTCTTATTAAATCCGGCCAGCCGGAACTCCGCCTCCGCGTAATGGTCCTTTGAACTTTAAACAGTCCCAGTGCACTTTCTCGCGGCCTGTAACCGCGGTCCCGCCTTTTCTATGCTTTCCTGGTGCCACCGCGAGAGACTCGCCTCCGCCGTAATCTACGTCCGATCGAATTCTGTTACAATTAACGAACCTATTGTCGAGACACTGGCATTTCGAGGGAACAAGATATCGCCATTAGAAAACATGCTTCTTTTGACACCCAACTAATACCACTGGCATCTACCAGCTCGCAGAAACCCGGGAATAATTAGCGCGAGCCAGACTCTCCTTCGATTTTGCAGCCACCCATTTTGCAGCTCTCGAGCGCTTCGAAGGACATCCGACGGGGATATATTCTGCTCGATCGGGGCTCGATCGCAAATGGTTATGAGTGATGTGCACTTCTATTTGCGCGGAGTAATGGCCGAGAGGAGGCGGATAAATGGCGGGGGGCTCAATCGAGGCATTCCGATCGGCATTTCCTTATTGCCGCTCAATGCTTCGCTCGCGAGCTATCGGTCATTATCATAATAATTTTCCACTCGGCCGGGCATACGCGTCCGCATTACAGGAACCGTGTCCCTTTAAATAGTGGCCTTCGGGCGGATCCCCGATTTTCCCCTTCGATATTCCAGTCCCAACGGTGTTATAGAAGAATAGCTCGGTCGCCGGCCGATTGAGAGTTTATGGCTCGCGCTCCTTTTTTCTCCCGACGTTCCACGGGGCGTATGACCTCCGATAACGCGCGCGCGTTCCATAGTCGGGATGTTTAATGCTCGCAGAACTGCACCGTTTGTTGGAAGGTATTAATGCGATCCTCGAAGCTCCAGTCGCTCGGGATCCGTTCATCATCTTTTCGCGCTCGCTCTCCGCCGCCCCGGTAAGCGTGCAGCGAATCAATTTCACGCACATACGAGCTGCTAAAATGATTCATCGTCATTACCAGCGGCACCCGCGCGCGCGCTCGGCAAAAAATCCCCGACTAAAAGCTGTGAGATTCGTGGAAAGGAAACCCGTGGTTTACTCGGGGATTGATATTCGGCATTGGTGGATTCCTCGGCGGAGGTTCGATTTTAGGGCGAAGGAGAGGAGATTATACTCCGAGTTGAGAGACCCGGCTGCTCCGGCTCCCTTCACTTTCTCCGAGTCGGCTGCGCCGTATAAATTTCGGCCGATAGACTACTTGAAATTAAGATAAATCGACGGGGAGTCTCGAAGCGAATTGGACGGCAAGATCAGCGGCGATCTTTCCGGAAGTTCTCGAGTCCCCTCTGAATAAGGGGGATCAGCACTGTCACTGGGAAAGTCGTGCGCGGACCTCGCCGGAGTAAGCCGCACGTATCGACGAGACTTACTCTCCTTCGTTATTATAGCTGATTTGCAATTTCAGCGGCTCTTCCGCGAACCGCACCACCGCGCGCTCCAAGTGCGCATTGGCAGCGAACGGCTGGCAAACAACCGCGGCAAGAACATTCGGTTTGTTTGGTCTCCCGGTTGCGAATGAGATCAGGTTCAGTGCACCTTGTGCAGATGCTCGGGCTTCACTTTCCGCTTACATTGCGCGCCGCGCAACGGTATTATCACATAGAGCGTGGAGTGCCGAGGGAGGGAGAGAGAGAGAGAGTGTAGCGGAGAGATAGGAGAGTGGGATCGCATGGCGTCCGCGAGGGAGCCTGCCGCCGTAAATCATAATTATCATAGGGACCGCGCGCGAGCGCACTTGCAGTCGAATCGAAATTCATTAAGCTCGCGCTCGCTGCATTGTAAGTGCGCGCGAGGACGAGCGCCGGGCAATCGTGGCAGCGCCGCCGGTGAGAACCTCCGGAAAAGGGTTATAAAAGAAAGAGAGAGTTGCCGGAGGAGGACTGTGCCGAGGTACGCAAGGAGGAGGGAGAGAGAGAGGGGCTTTAAGCGGGCGGCGGAGAGATATCGAGGTACGGGGAAGAAGGTAATTTACAAGGAGAGCTCGGGCCTCTCGAGAGCGGATCGTGAGTTGGAGGCACGGAAAGGTGAGTTCTTCGGCCGACGGGCGTGCGGTATCGATATTACCAATAATTGTCGGCCTGAAAGGTTATCTCAAGAAAGCGTGCATAGCAAACTCCACGCCGACGTGCCCGATAACTTATAGAGCCCCTCGCTCCTTCTTTCTCCTCGACACCACCGACCACCCCCTCTAGACTTTACGCCCGGCGGAGGGTGCGCCCCGGCCCAAAGGGTGGAAAGCACTTTTAACGCGCTCTCCCCCTTCAACATTTTTACCGCGACGCTCGAGTGCGACTCTCGGCCCTTTCAGCGGCGATGTAAAAATAGTGCTTTTCACCCCGCGGCCCATAATGAGAGGCGCATTTCGCGCGGATGTACAAGGGGCCAATCCGTCCTCGCCAAAAAAGGATTGCGCAAAGCCAGGCGCGCGCGCGCGAGAGGATCGCGGCGGCGTCGTGCGCGAGAAGAAATTTATTATGCTCGGAGGTAAGGCAACTTCGATTTCAGCGGTACGTGGCGCGCATCGGCGAGCACTCGACAATGTCGATGTGTACTCCATCGCATTATGCGAATCCCCCGAGCCAACTACTCAGGCGCGCGCGCTGACATTTCGGCTCGGGGGAAAAAGACGCGTACACACGCGCGTGCGAGTCAGAGTCGAAATCCGCCGAGCGCACGCTCCGTGGTTCTATCAATCGAGCGACGCTGTCGCGCGTCACGTAGGGCGCGCGAGATGTACCGGGGAAAGGCTGACAGTCGACTTGTGTCCAAGGGCGTAAGTCACTTTCGAGGAATAATAGCCGAGCAGAGTCTAGTGGAATGCGCGCGCTCTCTGTCTCTTAATCACTGGTCTCTCCCGAGTGCCGAGAGAGGACCGTCGAGCGTCCTCGGTCAATTTCTTTCAGGCCCGCACACTCCGCGCCCTCGCGCCTTTTCACGTGGGCGAGCGCGATTGCTTTGTCACGTGTGAGAACATGGCGCGGTTCGCTGGCGAAGCAAAGGGAGCCAAGTTCTGCCCCTGTTAATGAGTGAGAACTCGGAAATTTCGTTGGACGGATAAGCGCTCAAGGCGTAAGCCCCGGCTTCTGCTCTTCCTGGATTACCCCTTTCTGTCGCGGCAGCATCTCGCCGCATTTTTCCCCCGGCTTTAGTCGAACGTTTCAAGCTCACGCGCAAAAGTGAGTTCCACTCACTGCCAGATCCCGTTCCTCCACTATTTCCGGTCGCAGGGGTCGTAATTGGATTGGCGGTGATAGTTGCGCGCCAGCGTGCGAAAGCTAGCGGAGCGCGGGAGTTATTAATTTCGATGATACATCGAGTGGCAGCATTGATTTGTGCAATCATATCTGCTTTCCACACAATGCCACAGTCCATCATGCCGCTTTCTCGCATTTCTCAAGAGCGCCCTCGTCGATATATGTACATAGGTGGGGGGTGGGGGGACTGGTAGAGACGGAAAGCGTAAATGTCATAAACACAGAGGCACAGCCATTGACACCGACGGGCCGATCTCAGAATGCGAGCTCCTCCATTGTCATCCGGTCGGGGTTAGGGGTGAGGGGGGGTGAATCGGGGGATGAACATCTCAGTGGCCGGACGTTGATAAATGGGGTCCGGTGCGTGGGACACCCAGTGGATTTTCATGACCCCGTCTCACCTGGGACGGCTGGCGAGGCAGAACACCTCACCGTCATCTTGATTAAGGTGGTAGGCCGCGCGGCGAGACAATGCGCGGTGCTTTTAAAAGGAGTAGAGTGTGCATTTTGTAAACGCTCGCTTTCGCCCGAAGGATGGAAGAGTCGAGCCACAGAGTACGGCGGTCGCCGGCGGTTCGGGAAGCAGGGGCCAACGTGTTAACAGGCTGTTACGCGGCGCATCGCTCGCCGCTTCTTCCCTATTCACTGTAATTTACCAGAGAAATGATAACCACAGTGCTGTCAGTGAAAGGAAATGCTAAGAGCATCGCTCACCGCCCGCTTCTATCGCCGCGTCCTTCACCTGCGACCTGCTCCGCGGGCAGCACATCCTGTGGCTGCTTCCAGGAAAGCCCTCGTCCCTGCCTACGTGCGCACACATACCTTCCCCCAGCCCTGTCCAATCCCCTCCCGCGCCGCGGAGCCTATCGGCAGCCCGATAAATCATGTCCATTAGAAAATTGAATTTTCATCCCGCACCCGCTGTATCTGTAAACGAGTCACTTGTCTGGTAGTTAGTGTCGCCGATTGACTTGCTCCTCTCCTGGCGTACATGCATGCCTGCCTGGGCGCACCGCGCGTCGAGAGAGAGCCGCAGAGCCGCAGAGCCGCCGCACTCGCACGCACACACACACACCGGCGATTCGACAATACGTCTTCAGCTGAATGCGACAAACAGCCTATGACGCTTTACGGACGAGCCAAGTATACTCGTTAGGGAAAGCAGAGAAAGATTAAAGGATTAATAGGAACTCGTAATTACGAGCGGTAATACCGTCGGAGATCGTGCACACCAACCTCTCTCTCTCCCTCTCTCTCTCTCTTGCGCTCTGTGAATGCGGCATTCATGTCTATCGGAGTATAAATAGGTAGTTACACGAGCGCCGATATTACGACGTATTAATTATCGTCTCGCGGAGTGCTCGAGCCGCGCGCGGAAGGTAGTTGTATGGCGAGGCGAACATTGAACGACAGATCAGAAGCTCATGCCGATCCTTATCGGCAGGGTTTCAGCCGTCGCTCGCCCGGATATTGCTGGCTCTTGCGAAAATCATCGGCTCTCTCCGCTCGATCGCGTTCCCAGAACGGCCGATCGAAATAGATTCGCCTAAAGCGTAACGACTCGGAGGTACTAGAGGAGAGGAAGTATGTCGAGCGCCGATCCAAGGAAACCGATCGGCGTACATCGAGAGGAACGTTCCACCTTCCCACCTACCTTCACTCTCTCTTCAAAGGGAAGATCTAATCGGCAGTGGTTCGACGCTGCCTTTATTTCCAACGTGAGAAGTCTCGCTAGTCTCGCGCGCGTCTTTGCTTATTTATCAGCGGGCCAATAATAATATTCCCGTTGGTTATTGGTGGGGGGATAGAGGTGTGTGTGTGCGTGTGACGTGGCGCTTGGCACGGTGTACGCACCAGAGCCTCGTCGTCGATGGGAGTAGCCATTGCTAAAGCAAATGATATCTTCGTGCCGTCCCACCGCCTCGTATGCCATAAACAAGAATTCACTCGATAATGTATTTGAAGGCTCGTACGTTTATTTCACGTTGGCGCGATCCCTTTTTTTATTCAACCCAGTGGATACAGCCCCCGGTGGGGTGCGGGCGCCGCTGGTGAAGGCGGTGCAGGGGGCGCAGAGGAGGAAGAGTATCTTCATCTCTCACTCCCTTTTACTCACTCTTTCTCCCCCCTCCCTCTCTCTCTCTCTCTCTCTCTCTCTTGCTCGCTCGTTCTTTCTGTCTCGCGGATTGTATAACCGCGAAGGGGAAAAATGTATGCGCAAATATATTTCGACGGTCGTGCCGTGCCTTTATGCGCTGTGCTCGCCTGCCACGGTGGATATGAATTTTCGTGCAGCATGCTCGTGCACATGTATTCCCACCATCGGGCGCCCATATTCTCCCCGGGTTTGCCGCCAGTGGTGCTCACCGGCTCGATCTTCTCGGCGGCCAGGTAACTTCTTTATCCGAGCATCCCCATCTCCAAGTCTGCTGCTCTCGAGAGAGCGCGCGCGCGCCTTAGCCCTCGGCAACGGAATGGCCAACAAGCTTTTTGCCTGGGCAAGTTTTTAGCGCGCGAACCTTCGTACTGGCCGGAGCTCTGGAAAGCATGTGCGCGATCTGCCTAAAGCTTTGGAATTGAGCCGGGTCCGATATTACTGACGCGGGACTGGCCGCGCTGATCCTTTCTAGCTAAGTGGAACGTGCGACTACCGCGTGGCGGGACTGTCACCGGTCTGGCGGACGTGAGGAAAGATCGCCGGCGACGGGTCGATTCATCGGGAGGACGACGCTGGCGACCTTACCCACTTCCCAGACGCAGCCGCCCCCTCGGCAATTTGTCGCTAATTAGCTATGCGCCCGGGGAGCGTTCTCACGGGGGAGCGAGACTGCGAGTCACTGGTCCGCGGCGGGAGCATTCGGAGGTGTACGCGAGAGATCGCGAGGAAGACCTTAATTCTCGGGAGTTCGAGGAAGCATCCTCCTCGTCCGCTCGCCCGCTCGCCCGCCCCCTCGCTCCCGGAGAGATGCGCGCGTACACACACGCCCCGTGAATTGTTGACATTCGTATAATACACATTTCATTTGCGTAATTAACGCGCTGATGTATAGTTACATCTGCGCGTGAACGGAAACCCATTCATAATCCGACCACTCGGCACTCAGCGATTACTCATAAGCGATACATATCGCATGAGGTTCAAGAGAGGAGCGACCTCGGCCGGTACATCGGGCCCCCGATATTCGGCCAACCTTTCGCACGTTCCATAAAGATGCATTGCGCGCCCGCTCCGAGAACGCGCTCGCACATCCGCGCGCCCGCGCGTTTATTCGCCGAGGCCGCGAGCGACTCGCTTCTAATACCTCTGGAAGCAACCTCCGCTGCCGCCGGTTCTTAAGTCTCATGGAGCACCACTTAAGTCTACAACCGGGCCCCAGAAACATAGCCGCAAACTTGATAGATAGTGCTTTTAATATAACGAGCCGGTGCTCGCCGCGGACTTGCTCCATTCCGCACTGTACACCTGGCCATTTGAAATTCATCGCCACCCTAAAAATCCCATTAAACACCATCGCGTCGGCCTGGCGGTCACGTACTCCGGTGAAATATAGAAACGGAGGATGATTTAGCGGGAGGTGGCACTGCGAGGTGTAGAGGGTTAACAGCCGGCGGCGGGTATGGGTATCGGCAGCGAGAGAGCCGAGAGATTGCCGCTGCTAAAAGCCAGGAGTCACATCAGAGACACAGTGGCTTTCCCAGAATCGGGTAAAAGCGACGAGGCCGCGGCGATCGGTTCATCGCAAATCATCGTTGCGACATTGCGATGCTGTGACCGATCGATTATCCCTCGCGATCGTGCGGCCATACCGATCTATAGCAGAGTGACGGCGGTGGCGGTAGCGACGGAGGAGCGGCACCGGGAGCGGACGAGGGGGGCAGCAGCTGCGGTCGTGAATAATTCAATCTTCGTTTGTGAGAAAGCTCGGGGACGGGCCCCAGGAGCAGGCCGGTAATGCGGCCTACTAACGAGTCCGAGTTAATCTAGCATACTCGCACTGACAAGCTCAACATGCCGTAAAACAGGAGCCGCGATGGCATCGTCGCCGCGGTCTTTTTACGCTGAAAAGAGACTCGCTCAGTGGCGCGGCCCTGCCTCGCCGTTTGCCGGTTCGCCGGCCGTAGCCCGTACATATAGACGGCCCAGGCCCAGGCTATACAGCATACAGCGTGTGGCGTGCCGGCGCGCCGAGGGAAACCAAGCGGCTGCGGCGGCGGCCGTGGCGGCGACGGACGGACGGACGGAGCGACGACGACGGGGCTAAAACGCGCGAGAGAGACGACGAGCGAGCGAGAGTGACGTAAAGTCCTAAAGGAAGGGAAAGGGTAAGACGGGCCAGGCAGCAAAGTGAGGAAAGAGAGAAGAAAAGAGGCCGGCGAACGGCCGCGGGAGAGAGAGAGCCGAGAGCCGAGAGCCACCGAACGAGAAGGAGAGTGAGAAAAAGTGGCGGGCCCTCGGTGAGAGGGAGCGCACAAGGGTGAGAACGCGCGCTAGTGGGAGGGAGTGCGGGCGAGTGAGAAGTAGATTGAGGTTGATAGGAAAGAAAATCGCACTCGCACGGCGTCGTTAGCTTGTTACCTTGCACGCAACACCTTTTGCCTCAAATGCCGGATACACCGGGCTCTTCTTTCCCTCGTGTAACCCTGCCTTCCCTTCCGTTTCGCCATCCTGTGTGTGCAGCCACCCCTCTCGAGTACATACCTCGCACAAGAGTATGCCGCCCTCTCTCTGGTCCACGAGCCCTTTATGCCTTCTGCCCCGCCCCCTCTATTTGCAGGCCGCGCATACTGACATTGGACTCTGCTCTGGTGTTATGCTGTTACTTCCAGCAGTATTAGACCACTTGGCGGCGAGCCTCCTGCTTTCCTCCGGAATGCGAGCAACTCCGGCTTGCCTTACGGCAACGGCGCGCACCGGCGATACTCTTTTCTGGTTATTGCTATGCGAATGGTATTAGCCCCCTCAGACAGAAGGCGCCCCGAGGAGAGAGAAAAGTTGGAGGTGAGTGTGGGAGGCGCGAGATTGGGGGCTCACGACTTCGGAAATGGAAACGCGCCGGCTAGGTTGCGCTATAGCCTGGTATTGGATATTGACATTTATTTAAATTGCTTGTATCTTTGCTGCTCGGGGAGGAAGAGAGTAAGCGGCCAATGGGAGTGGTATTATGTAAGCGGTCGGGCGAGCCGGTGAATCTCTTCTTTGGCTTTCTAGATATTGCCTGTCAAGGAACTCCCAGGCTTTTCCCGATAGCAATGTTATCATTGAACTCGGTATTATTCCGTTTTATTAAACGAATGCGAATTACCGGTTTCGCTTTTCCATTATAAGAATTGCTATAAGTTAAATTGATGTGATAAGTTGATCGGGGGACAATATGAAGCGTTCAAAAAGTGTAGTCAGGTGGTGGAATTAAGTGGTCGCTTGTGGCAGGGGATTACCTCTGCCCCGATTCATCCAGTAACCCGAGCTACTCGAGCAATCGATCATCCGCCATTAATACTACCCCGAACGGGCCGCATGTTCTCCTACAGAGCATGCGGCAGCGGGCCCTAACGAAAGGTTTCAATGAGAGCCAGCCGGCCAGGCCGTAGAATGAATTAGAGTGCGGCGCAGAGTGGCGATTTTGGGACGAGAGTGCATGCGGGGGCCTTAATTAAAAAAGCGCGGGGGCAGGAATCGCGGAAAAGGGGACATCACGTCGGCGTGCATTAGCAGTAAGTGGGCCCGTTTAATTACTATCGGGGATTATGCGGCTATAAACCGGCCTTAAGGACAGGAGGTGCGCGCAAGAGCGGGGCCGGGACCGGACTCACGACTGGGCTCTCGAGTCAAGCAAGTCGCGTCGGGCCCAGTTGAGTCGAGTCCAGTCGAGTCACTCGGCTGTCGAGCGCGCTGAGCGAGGAGGAGGATGAAGAGGAGGAGGAGAGGCTCGAGCGGGACGAAAACTCGAGGGCATATAAGACCGAGAGCACGTTTCTTGTCGTACCGTTGGAAGCTGGATGGGCGCTAACCGTCCCCACCGCCGCGACGGCGACGGCGGCGGCGCATCGGGCCCTTGGTGCCCTCGCTCCCTCGCTCGCAGCCGAGCGAGGCATGCGAGCATGCACGACGAATACCTACTCGTGAAAGAGATTGTCTTCCTCTCTGTCGAACCGCTCGGAGCGGCGATGCTACCGGCTACGAGATCGGCGTCCCGATCGGTATTCAGCATCCTAGCTCTCGATGACATATATGGCGTAAAGCATCGGGCCCCGGAGATTCGAGGGCCGATAAGTTAATAGATAAAGCGTCGCTTCGAAAAGCCTCGCTGCGCGCCGGCCGACCCTTTTTCGGTGGATCGCCGGGAATGCGCATACACGATCGCACCGAATCGGCTCGCCACTTTGAATCGTCACTCTCCTCCTGCTACCGTTCCGCGGTCCGCACTGCACCGCCGCCGCGCCGTCGATCCCCAAGATTACACTACTCCGATTACCCCTGACGAACGGCTATACTTAAAACCGCCCGAAAACATTAGACGCACTGTGCGCGCCGCCCTGGCTGCCACTTTATGATCGGCCTAACGGTTTCCACCTGCTCCACTCGTAAGTTGGACGCTTTAATAGTAGGTCTGGGGTGGCGTGGTGCGCGCGCCCGCGCGCACTTTGTCAGTTGGCGGGGTGATGTATCTTCCGCGGGCTATCGAGGCCGTGGATCTTGCGGCGGGGCGCGCCGTTTAGCTGGTTATCGGTCGCGGGGCCCGATTTGTTCCTCATACACGCGTGGTCGCGGAGGTGCGCGACCAGGGTCAGAGGAGTCCTTCGTCGGTTCGTTGGTTCGCTCTGTCCTGGCAGGCAGGCTGGCGTACGTGTACGTGTGTCCTCGGCAACCGTGAACTTGCCCGAGAATTACGGTGCCGGGGCGCGCGAGCGTCGGCCGATAAATCCCCGCGCCCGCTCGCGCGCGCGCGCCCCGTAAACGCGTGTATTAATCATTGACCCGAGTTCTACTTATCTCGATCACTGTATAACTTAATTCTCGGTTCGCAGCGAGCTTAAATTATGCAGCCGGAACCCGACTGGCCCGTGCACACCGAGGCCTCGGACCTACCCCGCATAAGTGGCGGTACCCGACTTTCTATAAATTTCGCCGCATTCCCCCCAGATAAGGACGCACTCTCTGTCCTCCCTCAAATTTCCATAAATTTTTTGTTACCCAACGAGGCCGCGCGCCCGCGCGCGTGCTGCACGACACCGAGTGCGCCTCGCTGCCGGTTCCTCCTTTCCGGGGGGAGAGTCCGATCGCAGCTGTGCGCCCGTTTTCTTTAACAGCAGATGTTCCCCGCAACTCTTTTCTCTCGTTGGATTTCGCCCCGCCGAGACTATGTACTCTTATTTCGCCACTGCCAATGGCTCGAGATTCGGCCAATGCGCGCCGGCTATCTAGCGCTGCTGTTGCCGGTGCTCTTGCTGGAGATGCGATCGAGATGCGAGCGCTTCTGCAGATGCACCGTCCGATTGGACTATCATTTTATTGCGCGATGTACCGTTAGGGTGTAGCCGCGCGACTCGACGGGAAGCTTGCCGTAAACAATTATTCTTTACTGTCCGCAGCGACGTGCATTCATAATCGGAGCTGTGTCCGGTTGCGCGGGGCCAGCTGCTCGAGGTGGGGGAGGTGGCGTGGCCCGGGCCTATCTTATCGGGGAGTTGGTCCCATTAACAGTTGCTCCGCTGATAATTCGGCGGGATTAATTGAAAAGGTGGAGGGCCGCTCTCAATCTTTATGGCGGGTGATACGTCGCCGGTACGCATGTATAACGATCGCGTGGACGCCGCTGAAAAACTCGGGCCCCGCCGCGGTCTGTGTTGGCCGTTGCTTTAACCAGCAACAAGGCGTGTCAACAGGGTCCCGCGGTATTATTATGAGCGAAGTCTCTCTCTCGGAGGAGCAGCTTACAGCCGTATAGGAGAGAGCCGGAATGGCTCGACACGCCCCAGGACTCGTTGGAGGAGTTGCGCCTGCAAAGAGTTGATTAAAGTCACCGTCGCTGCAACTTGTATTTTCGACCTCTCGAACCCCGAGGAGGGCTGGATCCGATTCAATGTTCCGCGAAAGTGCTTTGTAATCGATCGAGGCCCGTCCGCTGTGTTGGCGCGCTCGGAATATCCCTCTTCCGCTTGTGTCAGTCTCCCACCGACAGGCAGATCCACCTCCGTCAAAGGTAATAATGTTTGTTCAGTGCCCGCGAGCTGGACCGACGGACGAGAGCGCGCGAGAGAGAGAGCGCGCGCGCGGTGTGTGCGCCGGGTCCGTTAATAAATCGAATTATCAGACATTTATCTCGCCTCGTTAAAAGCCGATTTAGTTGCCGCACTCCGGCGAACTCTCTTGTGCAATGGCCAGGTATTCCTGCGGACGCGCGCGGCCTTCTCCCGGTCTCTCTTATAGGTCAGGCCTCTTGGTCCGTAGCCGGCCGTTATGAGTGCCACGAGAGCTACGCGTCTCAAATAAAGCGGTTCACTTATGCAACACTCTCCGATCCCACTCCGATCATAGAACTCCTCTCGCCTTTCCCCAGCCCCCAGAGTCGACTTTCTCACTTTCACCAACAGCCGCTCGCTTTCCACCCGAGAGCCCACTGATAATGCATTTAGCGCGGCCAACTTTTCTTCTCGTTCCTCCCCGACGGGGCCGACGAGCTTAGCGCGGCTCCGGGCATCGCAGCGCGCCCCGGATGCCAAGATGAAAGCCGCCTTTTAAACTTGGCCTAGCAAGGCTCGAAATGATTTCCGCGAGTTATTATGATGTTAGCTGTGTAGCAGTGCGCGCGATGCACATTGCGACGATGTATATGCGAAGGGGGTATTGCGGTGTAACGGAGTATACGGCCCCGGTATAATCAGCAAGCCGCAGCGCGGCTACACGACGACGACGACGACGACGCCAAGGCGGTGGCGGCCGCAGCGGCGGCCGGTGCAAGGGATAGTGCACAGTGTGAAATATGCATTCGCTGCGCGAGACAATGCCAGCCGGACACTAAATTCTCAATCGCGATAACTAAACTACGCGACCGGCAACAGTACACGCGTACAGGCTCGCGCGCGCGCCAGACCATTCGAGTACTAAAGTTCACGTGCCAATACCACTGGTAATTGAAGATACGGATTTTATGAATACCTCCGTGGGCAAATTGATTTTCGATGCCGATCGACGTACCGTTAGGGAAGCCGGTAACATTATCGAGGGGACTCTCGCCCGCCCGCTCGCACGATGGCAAATAACAGATTTAATGTAATTATTATGTAACGGAAGTGCGAGATGGCTTAAAGAGCCTTCCAGGCTTTAAATCATCGGAGGAGAGGCGCTCGCGCGCGCGGCATATCGGACTTTACCCTCGGCAGCATAATGCCATTTTATATGCACCCGCCTCCTCTCCGAAGAGGCAGCTCTCTCGGCTGCGCCTCGATAAGCCTGAAATCACTGTGAAAAGCGAACGTTAATTTTCACGGCCCCAGCTAACTCCTCGGATCCTCGGTACTGTGCGTTCGCCAGGTCTCAGAGCTCCCGGGCCGTTTTTGCTCGAGCGAGTTCTCGCGGCGAGCGGCAGCCGATTTCATAGTCGTCCACTCGCCGAGGAAGGCGACAGGCTTCGGTTTCCGCGAAGGCGAGCTCTCCGCCTTGTGGCGTTGCACGGTGTCCGGTCGGCTCGCGGCAGTCATTCAATTAACATCGTGACAAAAGCTTCGCTACGAATTCCGCGGGTGCGCGCGGGGGAGGAAGAGGTATCGTTTGAATGGCTGGATGCAAAGGAGTTCGGGGCCCTAACGATGCCTTCCGCTCATTGGTCTCAATCTGAGCGACGAATCACAATCGGCTGCTCTCTTCCTAACATGGCACGAACGAAGAGCGCTCTCGCCCCGCGCAGGAGGAAGCAGCCAGCGTGTGCCGTTGCTCGGCTCGGGCTTTCTCTCGCTCCCTCGGCCTCTCGCTCGGCGACCGGATAGTGCAAACAGAAATTCCGTTATACTGCATAAAGCATCGAGCGCTAGTCGGCCGTTCGGCGGAGAGAAGCGGCCGCGCTCTTCCCTCCGGCCGCTACTAGCGATGCGGGCTGCTTGTTCATGCTGCATTCCCCGGGCATCTTAACTACTTACTCCACGAACGAGTTTGCCAGTCGGCAGGCTGACCGTCCCCGCCGAAAGAAAGCGCCGCCGTCGAGAGGAGAGGCTAGTACATACGTGCCTCCACTTTTTCACACCGGCTCACTCTTGATCCACCCCTTCCTGTTGGCAGGCTCGCGCGCTCGCTTTATCGCCTCTAATTCATTGTTTCCTACGAGGCGATCTTTTACCTTTATGCACGGACATTATGCCTTATCCTTTCGCCTCTGCTCGCCCGGCACAGCCTCTTTCCTCCCTCTCTCGCTCTCTGTGTACTTATACCGTGTATCCTTACAGGCGTCCGCCCCCTCCCTCTCCGCACTTGGCGCTCGCAGACTCGCCGCTCCCTCTCCTTCATTATAATTCCTGCATACGGCTTGTTAGCTTTATGAGCATTACAGGCCTCCTTGGATTTCGTGTGTCGCGGCCTCGTAAACTTGCCTCTCGTCTCGCTCAACCTCAGTCGATCCCGCCAATTGGTTCTGCGCGCGCGCGCGCCCGTGCTTGATAAACTCGAGCGAGTCCGTTTCCCAGTGACAGACGGTATCGGGCGTGTGTAATTGGCGATTGTTAGTGGTCGTTTTGCTCGCGGCGGGAATGGCGTGTCCGTGATTTTCTTTGGTGCACGCACGATGTTCCTGAGTAGATGAGGGTCGGTCGATCCAGACGGGAGGGAGCGCTCATATCGATTTGTCCGCATAATTTCTCCATTTTTGCCGGGGCCAACCCGCCGCACCGTTCTATGTACCGCGCGCGGCAGGTTGTAGTATCCGGGGATTTTTCCGCCGCGGCTAAATTATACCGCGCGGCCGACTGGTTGACGGGCGAGCGCACGCCCCGGCCCCGGGAGCTTTCAGCGGCGTAGGTTAAGCGATGCGAGGACTGTTTTATTCCTGATACGTTGTTAAGGACTAGTTAATTACAAAAGCGGCAGAACAGGATCGCCCATTGGCCGAGCGACCGAGCCACCACGCACAGCCACTCTCGGTGTTGCGCGGCGCGCCCGCAACGAGGATTCTCGTTACCACGGTCAGCCGGACTCCTCCGGTGAAACGAGTACCATTATTTTTACCGCCGGCCGAGAGAGAGCGAGCGAGAGAGGGAGAACTGTGGGAAGATTGATAAGATACCAATTCGAAAGGGGGATGTAGTCCTCGCGGCCAGGAAAAACTCAAACAAATTGCTTATTCCTCGATCGAATTCCTGCCCTCGGGGCTCTCTGTGACAGAAACATACTCCGTGTAATAAGGGAGTAACTCTTAAAATATTGATTCGAATGCCCTTTTCACTCTATCCTTACGCCGTCGAGCGGCCTCAAGAGCGAAGGCACTGGCTGGCGCGTTCGCAAGAGGAATGGGCTAGAGTCCGTCTAGAATCCCTCTACTTGGACCGAGGCCACTTATTACAAGTGGTTCGTAGTCCGCTCAACCTTGTGAAGGTCGCGCGCCGGCACACACGCGCCGATAGCTCGGCGAGCGCGCAGGTGTACGTATACCTGAAATAATTTATCGTGCTGAATCCTATCTCGTTCGGGCAGAGCCGCATGTAGGAGTCTCCGTGAAACCTTAGCTGCAATTACAATTATTATTGCTGAAACGGCGCGAGAGAGAGAGAGAGAGAGAGGTAGGGTGGAAGGGTGGGAGAGCGGGGGCTGGCTGGTCGGCGCACAATGCAACCGGAGACTCCGAATGCCATTAAGCAAACCACAAAATGCAACCGGCGTGCCGGGCAGAGAGTGCACATGCAGGGTGGGACTCACTTATTCCATAATTCGCGTAATCGTTATCGCATATACCGCTCTCCGTGACACCATTACCGTGATATTTGCGTTATTCATAATGCATATCCCTGGAATAGTTTGCCGAGTGCGTTGCCGCTCGCAACATCGATTACAGGAGTATAGAGGGAAGGTTGCGCGGCTGCAGTGGCCTGTACTGATTACACGCTGATTACAGCCAATCCCAGCGATCCCATAATGCAACCGACCGATTCCCCCCGGCTGGCAGTCTTTTGCCGGTGCGGTTAGGCGACCTCGCGTTTTCCCCATTTCCACAGGAGCCTCGCTGTCTTCCGCGGCCGGGATATGGTCACTGCGAGAGAGAGCGCTGGTAATAGTAAATTTCAGAAATTCCCGAGTTTCGCCCAACGACTAGAACGCTCTCCGCGCGCGTTCCCGGCGCGGCAACCCGCCGGAACTGCTGAGTGGGATATCTAATTCAGTTCTGACAATCGCCAACTCTCCCCAACTTCCCTGCTTTTACTCGGGCCAGTTAAGAAAGTTCCGGCTGCGCGTGCAAGGAGCGAGAGAGGGAGCATGTGTGCACGCGCCGGGAGTGTTCGTGCACTGTATTAATCTTAGGAATTTTCGGTTGCCGCGAGTCTTGCGAGTGCAGCCCAATTAACTTGGCTCTACTACTATCGTTCGCTGCTCATCCTCCACGGTCACGCTTCCATCGGGGCCCGATGTTCGTGGCGTGAATTTGCCGAGCTATTTATTCTCCATCTGAATTTTGAGCGGGGCTAAATTGATCTACGTTCAATTAGAACTTGGCCTCCAAATAAATCAGCTCTTTAATGAGATTGTAGCGCGGCGAGGGATGCTCGGGTGGTGCCGCGCTCCTCCGAGAGCAGGCCAACTATCTGATTTCTATTACCACGAGGCCGGGCATTACTTATTCCGACGATGTAACGGTAACGGAACGTGATGACAGTGTAAACGGACGTGACTCCATTAGCATAAGGCATTGTTTCGTGCCGAAATTCTCGCCGGGCAAAAAGCGCCCCGGCTAGAGCGACGTCCGTATGCTAATCGGGAAGGGAGGACGCTTTTTCGAAGCGGCCTCCCCGCTCTCTCGCTATCGAACACCTCTTAATTGCCTGTAAATACCTCCCAAGGTTGCACGCCTAAGCGGACAGCTGCTGCTCTCGCTGCGAGGAGCCGAGAGAGGCTCATCTCGCATCGTCTCTCCCTTCTGTCAAGATTCGCCGAAGGGATGGGGTGAGAGAGGGTGGAATAACGATAGCACGAGTCTTAAAAACATAAAAATAGAGCATTTTATTATTCAGTCATACCTTTTTATTCTAATTATATCTTTCTCGCCAGTCGAATAGGGTTTTGCGAAACAAGAGAGTCGTTTGCGAGGGAAGCTAAAGGGGGAGTTGCTGCTTCGCGTTTGTACATTATACTCTTCTTCGGGGGAGAGAGAAATAAACAATATTTATAGCGGTACTTTAGTCTCCTCGCGTGACGCGCATCTTGAATTCGACGGGCGCAATTAAGGCCGCCGGGGCTAATTGCGAATGCGGGGGCGGAACGGCCATGGGGCCCGCTCGCTTTTCTCGGGAGCGAGCGGGGCGAGGAATCTTCATCGATAGCTCCTCTTCGAGCCGAGCGAGCCGGCCGTACAATTATCTCAACTATACTCTCCTCCTCGGACGAATTCCACTGGCGTTGGCCGGTGACAGTGGGCCGAGCGTCGAATTCAAGCTGCGGGCCGCTCGCGCAGGACATAACTAGGCTCCCTTCGATGGATAAACACTCCTGTCGTTCGATAATCGACACTCCGCCGTCGACTAGTCGACTGCGATTGGCGTACCGCGTTCGTCGAGTGGACGTAATGGCCCCCCGAGAGCTCGTCTAGTTACGAAATAAATAAAAGGACACCAAGTACGCACGCGTTAAAATAATACTTTACAGACTTTCAACGGCGCCCTCTCGCTATCACCGCACTTAATAAATCGCGCTTATCACTGACACGTAAGCTCGCGCGCATCATCTACCTGGATGAGACGCACACAGACGTCGCGCGCTCCGTCGGCCTACCGTTTACAATTAACTATACAAACTATAATGTTATCATTAGGAAGTGGTATCACTGTCAGTTCGGCAGCCGCTGGCAGCCGCTGGCCGCCGCCGAGATGCGCGGTGTCGTCGTCGCGATGCGAGCGTCCGCCCAGAGAAGAGGAGACACGCAAATGACAAATTCCCCTCAACAGTTGCACGCACTCCGAGGTGTACCCGTCACTCCGTTCTACCTTCCTGCTGCCGCGTCGACAGGGTGCATCGCTCTTCTCCTCCCTCTCTCGGGCTCTCGCGCGCATGAAACTCATGTTTTATTTATCAATCGGCCAAATGATTTGTAAGGAACGGCGAGTCATGAATTAAGCCGGCGACAATAGGCACACTCGGCGGTAATGAACGATCGGCTATAGATATGTGTAACGGGCAGCGCGCGTGCATCGCGAGAGCCGCTCGATTCCTCGAAGTCCGTGCATTGTTCGACGATGTTGCGTTTTTCCCCTGCAGCCCTCCCATTCTCCCATTCTCCCATTCTCTCTCCCTCTCTATCGCGTTCTCGCATGCGAACGCCGAGCAGAGGAGAGCGAGCGGGAGAGAGAGAGAGAGAGAGAGTGGGAGACGTACACCCATGGAAACACCATACACCCGCGTACAAATGTACCGTCGGCGTCCCCGCGCTCGGCTACAACCTCGGACTATGCGGGAATCAGCCGTTTCCACGGGAGATCTCCTTTCACGCACTGTTAACCCCCGGCGAAACACCATCGACTTCCCACTGGCGGCGAGGAGGGATCCGCAGCCGCGCGCAGTCCTAGTACGGGCGACAGCATATTTACAAGGACTCGCTTCTCCTTTCTTTTAACTATCTACCAACTCACTGATCCAATGTACAGAAAACACCGTTAACAGAGCCGCTCTCTCTCTCTCTCTCTCTCTCTCTCGGGCGAGTTGGCTTGGCCAAGCGAGGAGCCACCGTCCGACGCGACTAGTAGTCGGGAAAACACTCTCCACTCCACTCCTCTCCCCAACTCCTGCCGCACACACTCTACACACACTCCTGTCTATGTACATCACACACTTTTAGCGTGCCGGGCACATTGATTCTTCTTTATATATACTATGTGGAAACCGCGAGTTATATACACTTTCCAGCCGACGATTGCCGTATTGCACCGGTGAGAATGCACTGCGCCCCTGATAGCTAGTAGTAGGTAGAGGATCCTCGTGCTCCGGCCTGTGCACCGGGGCACGAGAGAGAGAGGCCCCCGAGGAGGACGCTCGTCGATTATATGTGGACGGAGACGGTGCGCGATCCGTTGGAGGTCCTGTTGTTGTGCTGGCGTCGGACGGGCGGCGGTTGCCTCGTCCGCTGCTGCGTGGCCCTTTGGTTGTTGGGTACGTCGGGCAGGGCGAAGCGCAGCTTCTCCCAGAAGAGCTTGTCGCCCCACTGCAAGTAGGTGTTGGTCTTGAGATAGAGCCGTATGTCGGGATCGAGGTCCCGCTGGTGGACGTCGCCGACCAGCACCAGGATCAGCCTGCGCCGGCGGTCGCGCAGCACTTGGTGGTGGGCGGATTTGAAGTCGAACCGGCACCACTCGGACTTGATGAAGTTCTCCGAGAGGACCATGATGGTTCGCCGCGAGGACTCGACCGCCTGGACGATGGTGTCGGTGATGAAGCTGCCGACCGGGAAGTCGCGGTAGTGCAGGCAGAGCTTGTAGGAGGGGTTGCCCATCTCGAGGACCGGGGCGAGCTCCTCGGCGACGAAGGCCTCGTCCTTGGAGCTGTAGCTGACGAACGCGTCGAAGAGCTTGTCCCGGTCGTCCCGGTCGACCTCGTGGCCGCGGTAGAATATCCGCACTCCGAACCGCGAGTGAAACCAGACGCGCAACTCCTGCCGGAAGACGAACGCGAGCATGCAGAGGAGCATCACCAGGAGGGAACTGACGAGAGTCGCCACGAGGAGCGGCAGGTAATCCTGGAGGATCTGCTTCTCGATGATGGTCTTGGTGTAGTTGCGGTGCATGTCGCTGTCGAGGTTGATCGCGCCCGTGCAGATGCTCTCGTTGTCGCGCGCACCGGCGGCCCCGTTGCCGCTCCCGAGAGAGAATCCGAACTCGTCGTCGACGAAGACCTCGTCGCCGAAGGCCTCGAACTCGGACACATTGTAGACGCAGCGTATCGAGCCGGCGTCGGCCAGGGTGACTTTGGCGTCGCGAATCCACTCGCGGTAACTCTGCAGGTAGTCGCACTCACAGGTCCACGGATTGGCGGCGAGGCTGAGTTGGATGGACTCGGGCATCGCCCAGACGGCGAGGGTCGTCAGCCGATTATTCTCGAGGTGGAGAAGACGCAACGAACGGAGGGAGGAGAAGGTATCGTTGCCGATGGTTGTGAGTCGGTTGCGCTGTAGGTAGAGCTGCTTGAGCGTGTCGAGGCCCTCGAACTCGTGTCCCCGCAGCTCTCGTATCCTGTTGTCCTGGAGATGGAGATCCTCGAGGTCACGCAGCCCGTTGAACGAGCGGTTCTGCACGATCTCGATGTTGGAGGAATTGAGAAATAAGGCGCGGAGCTTCTTGCGGCCGATGAAAGCGTGGCTGGATACGAGGCGTAGATCGTTCCCGTCGAGGTAGAGCCTGGTGGCGTCCATGGGTATCTGGTCGGGGAGTTTGTTGACGTGGGCACCGTTGGAGCAATCGACGACATTGGCCGACCAGGACTGGTCGTGGTAGCACGTGCAGTTGGCCGGGCAGGTCATCTCGCAGTCGCAGGCGTCGAAGTCGCAGCAGTGGCAGAGGGCGAAGCAGTGGGTGTCGTATTTGCAGAGGAACTGGGAGTGCGCGGCCTCGACGAGAGGGACGAAAGCGTGCTCTCGGTCGTAGAGGAGCTTGCAATAGATACTCTCGAGGTCCATAACGCGGGGCTGCACGCGCGTCTGATTCTGCCGATTAACCCGCTGCAGCCACTCCATGGTGCAGTCGCAGAGGTATTGGTTGTCGCCTATGTAGAACTCGGGTAGCGGCTTCTCGGGCGGTACGGCGCTTATGCGAAGGGCGTAAGGCTCCAAATTGCGTATCTGGTTTCCCTTTAGATCGACGCGTGTTAGGTTCGGCTTCTTGAAGAAGGAATAGCTCTGAACCTTGGAGATCAGGTTGTCATTAAGGAATAGGAGCTCGACGCTCATCGGTATCGCGTTACCAGTGATCTCCGTGAGCTTGTTCTCGCTGGCGTCAAATGTGCTTAACTGCAGCTGTGTCTCGATCTCAAAGTAATTACCGAGCTCTCGTATTTCGTTGGAATGTATGTCGAGCCACTGGAGCCCGGTCGGTATCATCGCGTAGTCGAACCACTTGAGCTTGTTATCACTGACATTGAGCCAGACGAGATTGGGGAGGTTGGTGAAGAGGCCGCCGATATCCGTTAGCTGATTACCATCGAGCCGAATCGCCTGCAAATTCAGGTTCTCGTCGAAGGTACCGGGTTCGATGTACTGTATGCGATTCATGGCGAGATTCAGGATCTTGAGCTCCTTGATACGATCGAAGACGCCCTTGGTCAGATTGCCAATATGATTTTCGGTTAATCGAAGCCCGTAAAGCTGGGCCACGTGGTCGAAGGTACCGCTCGGTATCTCCGAGATGAGGTTCTCACCGAGGTCGAGAGTTCGTAGGAGGGGAGTGGCTTTGAGGGCGTCCGGCACCGATTTCAGCTGATTACGGTTCAGATGAAATTCCTGGAGGGACGAGGCGTTTCTCAGGGAACTCGGATGTATCGTGTGCAGCCGGTTATTGTCCAGCGAGAGGAGATTCAATACATAAAGTCCGCTGAGCGTGGTCGCGTCTATAACCGTCAGGAGATTATCACTGAGCAGTAAGGTATGCAGGTTGTAAAGGGCGGAGAACGTGTTCTCCGGCAGGCTCTCGAGCAGGTTCTCCTGGAGCCGGAGGATCTGCAGGCTGTACAAGTCGCGGAAGACCGTCGGGTCCAGCCGGCCGATGCGATTGCTCGAGAGATCTAGCACCACTAAACGTACCAAACCACTAAAGGTCGCGGCGTTCACCCACTCGGCGGTTAACTCGTTATGCGATAGATCGAGCACAAGTAACTGCGTCAGCTCACTGAATAAACCTGGCGGCAGCACGTTCAAGCTATTATTCCTCAGATGGATCTCCTGGATGTTCCTCGCGTCACTGAACAGTTCCGGCGGCAGGCTGGTCAGCCGATTATCCGCCAGCCTCAAGATGGCCATCGAGCCCAGGCCCTCGAACGAGCGGTCCGCCATGAAGCTGATGGCGTTGCACCGTAAGTCGAGGCTGTGCAACCGCGTCAGCCCCGAGAAAGCCGCGCCCGGCAGCGACTCGATGCTGTTGTTGCTCAGATCGAGCTCCTTCAGGTTCGAGAGGCATCGGTTCGCCGCGGTGAACCGGAACCCCGTCACCTCCCGCAGCCGATTTCTCGTCAGATTCAAGATCTCCAGATTCACGAGAGGGCAGAGCGCGCCCTCCGGTATGCTCCACATGTTGTTCTCGCCGAGGTCGAGCTTCTCCAGTTGGCGGAGCTCGTCGGTGAAGGCGCCGGCGGACACGTCCAGCGCCATCGCCGACCAGTCGGTGTTGTGGGTCCGCACCGTCAAATTACGCAGCTCCTTCAGCCCCTTGAACGCCTCGTCCGAGAGATTGCCGATCTTGCAATACTCGATGACGAGCTCGCGCAACTCGACCAGGGGCCTGAAGCTCCCGGCGCTCAGCGAGCTCTGATAAAAGAGCGCGTCGCTGCATTCCAGCCGAAGGCGCACCGTGTGCTGCGGCTGTATCACGCTGAAGTTGGTGTTCTCCAGCTCGCTGTTGATGGTCCTCAAGCGGCAGACCAGCGAGACGTCGTCCTCGGAGTCACCGGTGGTGACCCACTTGCACTCGTCCGGTGCCTTGTATCTGAGCGCCTTGCTCAGAGACGCCCCGAGGACACCAAATATCGTGCCCAGTAATATGGCGAAGAAGGCAGGACTGCCCCGCATTTTTCCGCTCCGTGCCTCAATGTCCCATCAAATCCTGCTGGACCCTCTCTCCCTCTGTCCCTTCAGCAACGATGCGTCCCACCGCGGAAGCTGCATCGATCCTTTTTTAAATCTCGGGCCCCTCGATCTTCCGGGCATCACCCATCGCCCAGCCTTTATCCACTCTGCCTTCTCGCTTTCTCTCGCTTCTTCTACACTCGGCGTATCGGTCCAACCCCGATTCCTCCCTTTCTGCGATCTCTCTTCTACTGGCTGATTTATAATCCTGGTGGTTTCATTATGCTCGGCGGCGGTCGGTCACGAGTTTGTCGCCGGCTATCCAATTTAGAGGCGCGATCGCGGCGCGATAGCTCGAGATCGATATTGGCTGCTCGAGCGACGAACGGGAGAAAAAATGGTGTTGGCAACTCGACGAGAACTGCGCGGCGCGGTTAATACACGTACATACGACTCTGGTAAGACCCACGGTTCTCGGAGGACTGGTTGGCAAGTTGTAAGGCCCAAGCTGGCACGCTGCCCCCGTCTCTCCACCCACCCCCGGCCACTCGGCGGTGCCGCTCACACCGCGCTTCCCGTCTCCTGCGTCCTTCCTTCCCCCACCCTTTACACCTTCTTCTCGTCGTCGTCGTCCTCCGTACTCGGGGCCCCGACGTTCTGGCAAGCCTATAAAAACAAGACAGGTACACTCTCCGGGCCCTTCCAGTGGCTCCTCAGCATCTGCAGCCTCCATCCACTACGTTCTTATTTCCTTGTCGCTCCTCTTCTTTCTCGCGTACGCTGCCTCTCCCTTCTTGCTCGGCCGCTTCGGGCCCCTCGCGCCCCGCATCTCGTGTTCCCCGGCTCTCCCTTGTTCGCTCGCTCTTCCCTCGCCTTTTTCTCTCTAGTCTCCTTCGGCCGTATTGCCGTTCGATCCGTCCGTGAAACCTCCTTGCCTCACCGTCATGTGTTCTCACATCGTTTCTACGATTCTGTCACGAAGAATGAAACCTCGAAAAAGAATGTTTGCTCAATGCCTTTGTGCGAATCCCGTTCCCATTCGCATTCCGCTCGCCGCCGCGCACCACCGCCATCGCCAGTCGCAGCCGCTTCCCGTACTACTTACAAAGTACTTTTTACTCCGCCGATTTTTCGGTACGACGTTCCGTCCATCGATGAACCTCTCCTCTCCCTCTCTCTCTCTCCCTCGACGACTATCCTTCTGCGAGATCGGCTCAAAGAAAACTTGTCCGCGCTTTTTCCACTCGGCTTTCAATTCGGGTATTTAAATGGCACGGGGATCGAGGGGAGCGCATCGCATCGCTGTCACAGCGTGATTCGCGATGGAATTCGCAGCTAAGTATGTACTACTGGTGAATGCGGCGATTTAATGCAAAATCGAAGAAGTGTATTCCTCCCCTTGGAGTGGCGAGCGCAGAAACGTATCTCATGCGGTGAATGCATCTAGCAGTGGCGTGCGTGCACTGCTCTGAAAAGTAGCAGGTGAAATACTTTCCTTTCATGCGCATTTTCCGCTGCGTCATTATTAGCTTTACGGCCTGTTTGGGATTCGCGCATTCTTGCTCCATTGAGTGTAAAACGGTCGGACGCATTGTGCGAGGGATTCTGTGTGAGGACACGTCAAGTGGTTCCCCACAGAGAAGTCCGCCTCCTTTCAGAAAACAGTGCCCGGTAGTTCGGCCCGGGATCGTTGGAAAGTGATTTGTTACCTTTACCTGCCCAAACCAAGGGGCCCCTTGCCAACGGGCCCATTCGAGTACGTCATCATTCAGGCCCTGATCTACTCATCGAAATTCAAATGAGGGCGACATCCCTATTCACACAAAACCGGGCGAAAATCTCGCCGGACCAGCTCGTCCATTATCTTGACTGACGATCAGGCCCAATTCTAATGGCATTATCGCCCCAGGAAACTTTCGGGGCCCCCATTCACCGTTCTGGGAAATCCCAGCAGGTGCATTTTCAAGTGGGAATAATTTATAATTATATCGCAGGAGGAATAAGAAGCAAGGTGGTGGTAGAAACTCATCCTGCGATCGCGCGCGCGCCGTACCGTTCGAGCTCATTGATCCTTATTACGAGATCTTTAGCGAGGCCGCCGGCTTAAATCGGTACAATATTTTACCAAGCCTTTACGTGCTAAGCCATTCGGCTTCATAATTGCCGATAGGCCGGATTTCGATAATCCACGTGTGCACCGCACCGGGGTAACATCATTCCCCCGGCCGTTGAGTGTTTGGTGAATTAAGCATATATCACGATCCACGCTCTGCGCACGGGGATGCAGGAACCTGCTAAGTGGCCCGATCGCCGCGGGTTATTTCTCACAATTCCTCCTCGTTATACGGAATTCCCGTGTTCCTCCCGGGGAAAAGTTGCACGCTCTCCTCTACGGACGGTATCCTCTCGCAAGTCCAGCGCCTGCGAGCTTTTTGCAGCGCCTTAAACAGTCGGGAGAACCCGTTCGGTTCCTATCCGTGCGCAGATAACGAACAAATCTGTAATGGGAAATCCTTGTTACGAAAGCGTTCCCCGACACCTTCGCGCGCACCGTCCGCGCGGCCGTCTATCGAACGTGTATCCGCACTACCAAACGCCGAGTTTCTCTTCCTGCGCAGGACCCTATACGTCAGCCTTTATTATTTATGTACAATCTTTTTTCCCGCCGCGTTGCCGCAGCTAGACTCGGCAGCGCGGACGCCTCCATAAACGGTCCTCGGGGCCCCAGTTGGCTGCAAGTACTACACGGAAAGTGAATTCCCATGATTTCTCGGGAATCGGGTAGCCGCGCTGCTTCTTTTTCAGGGGGTTGTCGGCTTTGATTAGCGACGCGATGTGAATGGACCTTAAGAAGGAGGATGGCTGCACCGCTGAAAGGTGGCTAGCTGGCGGCAGGGATCGGCGAAAGCGGTCAGTGATCGCTGGTGCTTCATGCTCGGGCCCCTTAGTTGCTCACGATCACTCCCCACTCCGCTTCCTCACCCCTACTCTCACTCCTCCTCACTGCCCTCCCTCCGCGTCCCCTGCCCCGCTTGACTTCAGGGTCTGCTCCCCACCACCGAGCCACCCGGTGTCTCCCCACCACCGCGAAGCATGGGCCTAGTCCCCTTTCAACAGCGCAGGTGACGGGGCATTCCTTTAAATCTAATCAACTACCGAACCCCCGACTCGATATGTACAGGGTGTTTCGGAATATCAAGTGTCCCAGGGAGTTAATCGCTCGGCTTCTAATGTTACTGACAGGCCTACACGCACCGGGAAGCGTGTTAAGCGTGCACTTCGCGCGCCCCGGCCCTGATTTGTATTACGGGCGCTGCACTTAGCTCGCCTCGGGCCCCAAGCGGATAGTCGAACGGCCAAGGCCTCCACACTTTTCACTGGATAATACACCGTAAAATGGGAATGATCTTTCGCGGATACCTCGCGCGCACTCGACATCCTACTCGAGCGGCTCTTTGATGAACTGAGAATGAAAGCTATACCCAGTGTCTTAACAGACACTCGCACTTCTTGAAACCCTCTCTCTTTCTCCCTCTCTCTGTATCGGTGGTTATTCAGAGTCGATTGGCAAGGAGCTTTGGCCATGAATGAAATGGTAATCCTCGAGAGTTACCGCCGATCTCAAATTGCAGCGGGGCCGCACGCGGAATGATGGAGGCACCCTGTATATAGCTCGAGAAAGACACACGTGTGCCTGAGCTCCGGGATAGCGAGGCACGCGATGACAGAGAGCATCGGCTCCGGGAGACACCGGCGTCACGCGTCGGGGAGTTACGCAATCAGGCCTGACGTAGCTCTGGCACTCTCCCTCGGTGTTTCCACCTTTTCCTCCTGTACCCACTCCGGGCCGGATGAGCGATGCTCATTAGGCGCGAGCGGGAAAATCAATCAAACGCGTCTGGGATTGCCGGGGCGCACAATGGAGTACGAAACTACCGGATTCCGATCGCCGCTTTGCCGCTCCGATGAAGACTGATGTCCCTCGATAATTCACCGGTCCTGTAACCGCATAACTTATGAATCGGGAATGCATCTTTGACAGGCCACTCGGGATACCTGAGATTGTGTTGTCCGCCGATTGCAAAGGGGCCAAGCGAAAAATTGGCGGACCCTCTCTCACTCCCATCGAGGCGGACTCTCTGTCCCTTCGGCAACAAGTAACGCTACCTTTCTCCCTTTCCCTCTTCTCTCGGAGCAACGGTCCTCGCTGCCCCGGCGAATACCATATGAGAATACCTGCCGGTGGCCGCTCGAGTTATCATTATCGGTGTCGGCGGTGGCGCTAATCGGCTTAATGAACGCGTCGCCTCCTAAATCGATTACCCAATTCACGCGCGGCGTGCGCGCGCGGTAAAAGCTCGCCAGACAAAGCACGCGAGGGCCGAGAGCCGAGTGGTGCGCGCCGGAGCCACGGCTCCGCGTATACATACGTGTACGTGTCATTCCAGGAGGGTAATTGTCGGCTGAGATTAGCATCGACGAGCAGAGTCGGCGGTACACATACTCGGCGGCGGCGAGCACGGCGAGGACCGCGAGAGTCCGCATGCTGAGTGCACGAGTGCGCTCGTGTTCGCCGGGCCGGCACTCCGATTCGAGTGGATCGGGAATCGGCAAGTTTGGGGAGAACACTCTCGGCGCGGCCGCGGCGCCGCTGTAACAGTTTGCATGTACCAGGGCCCCGGCTGGTGGAATTGAACGAGCGGGTCAAGTGAAGTCAATCATCATTTAGCGCTGCTCGCCGGAATTGCTGGTTTCACACACTCTTGCCGCGAGGATCGCGAGAGCGCGAGACCGCCAGAGGTAGGAAAAAGGTGGCCTCGTGAGATATCTGGCCTCCGGCTCGATTCGAGTAGGAAGAGAGGGAGAGAGTGGTGATGTCAATCGCGAAAAATCGGCATACCTGAGCCACCCACGTGTTTCGTGGCCTTTGTTCTTTCGCACGGCTTTCGACGAGCGGCTGGTGCTCGCGTGCTCGTTCCAGCAATTAAGCGCGCGGTTGCAGCCTCTAATTATGGCGAGTCAAAATTTCAAAATCCCAGGCTAAAAGATCAGCGGATGATCACGGCGTTAGGTGTAATCTCGCTGGGAGAGGAGCTCGAGGATGAGAAGATATCTAGGATGATCGCGGGCGCGCGCGCTGTGCACTTTCACTCGCGCCGAGAGTTGCCAGCATTTCCTCGTGAGCGCGCGCGCGGCCTGGATGCTGCACAGTTGTTTATTGTTTGGCGAGGAGTACGAAATCACGACTCGCGCGGGCCCGGTGCCCACGATCATCACCTGCTAGTCCCGCTGTCCCACGTCCGACTCGAGATAGTACGAGGCCGCAACGTGTTCCGCCGAGCGGGAGAGCGGCCTTTTTAACTTGCAGTTTACTGCCGTCGCACGCCCGCCAACAATGGGAGAAGCCGCGCAATTAGAAGCCACTGCGGAAGACACATAAACCAGTGTCGGCTGTGTACGCGGAAGAGCGCGCTGCGCGCTCCTGCACGCTCCTTCATGCCAAGGCGCAGCGCACTACTCTCCCTGCGGCGAAAAATTGCCACGCTCGCCTTCTTCTGCTCTCTACACTCCTCTTTAACCTAGTCAGCGATTAGAAGCGGCCCAACTGGAAGCGAGACGGGCGTTGGGAAATATTTTGTCGTGGCCGATGTCAATGCGAGGGTCCGGAGCGCGTCGCTCGTTTAGAAAATGAGCCGGGCGAAAATCGGACAGATCGCTCTCGCTCCGCTCGATTACCGAATAGTTTCGGCGACGCGACGCGACTCGCTCTGGCTCCATTACAAAACCTGTTAACTCCGTTACTCGACGCGGCTATAGTTCGTCACTGTATATCACCGGTGTTCATCGCGCGCTCTGTCAACGTGCCATTCCTATTCTCTCAAGCGTTAGTTGCGTCAGGCTGGGTTTAGAGTCGCGCGGCTGCCTCGCCACGGAATTTCGGCAGCGTCGACTGACTCTGTCGGAATGGGCCCGAAGGGGCCCCGCCGTCCCGCGGCACTCGGCACTCGGCACTCAATGGTCGGTGCGCCGGCGAAAAATTGCTTCTAGGCGGTCGGCGGCATTTCGCAAACAGTCGCCGCTTGTCTCACGAAATTAATAATAAGCTGTGGCTCGTCGCAATCACCGCGCTAATCACCTCGTAAATTTCGTTCGCGCGCCCCGCGAACCTGCCCCGGCCGCTCCGGGCCCCCAAATGATCGCTCCGCGCACGGTACCGCGTACACGCGGCATGAAAATCATCCGGAACCGCCTCGCAGCCGGGCTTGTTACCCGCCTTTCGAGATCTCCTCTCTCAACGAGTAACATCGTCAAGCGTCGTTACCGTAAACTTTATTATCCAAGGAAAGCTCGTGAGCGAGCTATGGGGATAATCGGCGGACATCGATAATCGCCCTGGAAAAATTTATCGCCCGCCCGAGCGATCCACCTCCAGGGAGAGGGAAAGGGAGAGAGAAGTCGTTTTCCGCGAGGTGGAACAAGACTGCAACGCTCGTCCCGTCTCCACCCAATGAGAAAAGGGATCGAGGAAATCTTGATTCCCTCTCGCGCGCGCTCGCGCGCGTGTGTGTGTGCTCGGGTGGAGATTTAAAAGGCGGGATGAGGATTCGAAGAGAGCTGCTTTCTGATGAGAAGGAACCATTACCAAAGGAGCGAGAGAGAGAGGGAGAGAACGGAATTATTCCCGAGTGTTATAGATGGGTATACGCGAGCAAGTTAGAGAGACGAATCCCAGTGGAGCGAGGTGGCGAAGGATAGAAGCTGCGCCGAGGCCGAGGCGAGAGTAGATAGTCGAAAGAGAAAGAGAGAGGGCGAGAGCGGCAGGCACGCGGCGATCGTCTATAATCGAGTTGACCGTGAAATTTTCATTACACCTTTTCTGAGTTATGCATATAAATAAGGAAGGGAGCGGGTCGGTGCGCGCCGGGAGCGAAGAACGTGGCAATGCCTTTGTTAGCGGAAGGTTAATGGTGAGGGACCCCCGGGTATCTTACCACGCTGACAGCAGTCTCGTTAACGATTACGATAACTCCACGACCACGGCCTCCTCTGGGATGCGTACTACGCTCGGAGCGATTGCGGCACAGGAGGAGAAGCCAAGGTAGTCTAGAATCTCCAACGCCAGCCACCACGCTCCGACTCTCTCGGCTCTCGGCGAGTAACGCTTCCTTGCCCAATGCGAACCACCAAAATACACCTTGATTCCGATAATAAAAATACGACGCCCTTTGGGCCCTGCTCCCCCGCTCACTGATCCCTCCTCCCCTCCCACTCTCGGCCCCCTCGCCCTCTGCCAGGACCAACGAGCGGAGTCACGAACTTTCGCCGCGTTTAAGTTTGAGCAATCACGATGTAACGTGATTTCGCGCGGTGGTCCGACTTTCGCGGCTAACGAGCCTTTTAGTCGAGAAAGTTGGCGCGTCCGATTTGGCCGGGGATATCAGGATTTGAGGATGGATCGGCCGGGCGTCGGAGCGGAGCCGGCGCGAGGAAGGCGACGTCGCAATCGCGTCCGGTGCCAAGGTCTCGAGCGACGTGAGACGTGTTCCCTCGATGGTCACACGAAAATTAACAGATCCAACTATGGGATTCCGAGTGTACGCCATGGGGCTTTGACGCTCTGTCGCCTGATTTACGGGCGGCCCGGCGTTACGTAAGTCCTGCATTCAGACGTCTTAATCACCTTTAACGGTCTGTCGCGAATGGGTCTATTACTTGTTAATGATGCTCCCCTCCAGATTTCTCCTGGTCCATTTCATCCCGTCAAAACCGTCGCGGGTCAATAAAGCAATTTAATCAGACCTCGTCAAGGGTGTCGAGTACTCTCACGAAAGTCGTGTTCCGCCACATCGGCCGCGTTCGACCATAAAGAGGAATCCTGCGAGCGGCCCGATTAATTTCTATCTCAAGCACAGTGTTCGCGTGAATCTATTAGAATTCGTTAAGAGTTTACGATTCTGGTGGGAACGGGCGATTTCTCGCGTGTACTCTCGCCTTGAGAATTTCGGCGAGTCTAGCGATCTCCGAGGGCCGATATCTCGGCGAAGAGCGAGAGGAGGAGGAGTAGGATGAGGTGAAGGAGGAGGAGGAGGAGGAAGAGGCCAGCCTAAGGTAATGCCGAGTTCAGAGACTGGTCGGTGGGCGAGAGACGCATCCTACCGGCAGGCAGCCGAAAATTAACGACCTCGCGAACCGGCTAAGACTCGGTAAACGAAAAGTGCCCAATTTTTTTCCCCGCCGCTCGTTAAAGCCCCGTCCACACGCCCGGCCGCCGCGTCGAACAAGGCAGGACGCGTGCGTGAGCACGTATTGTCGGACATGACCCACGGGCGCATTCTCCCCAGTCATTCTTTCCCTTACTCCCCCCGACTCTCTCTCTCTCTCTTTCTCTCCTTCTCTCTCTCGTCCTCTTCGGGGCTCGGAGGCACTGCCGTCATTGCGATGATTACGGAGCACCGCTATTATTCGCATTCGATAATTGTCCGTAATGACATGCCCGCCTGGGCCTGCGCTCTGGGCAGCGCCGCTCGGAGGAGACCCTGCTCATATCAGTACTGACAGTTTCAATGATCGCGTTTGTCGCATGGCTCGGCTGTAATGAGTAAAACGATACCCCGCGGGACAAATTGCGGGCAGCGCCGATGCCGATTAAAAGAGCCCGTCCAATTTTACGGCCACCGTCGATCAGGTCCTTTCGGCCAGCAGCCGGTGCCTCGGACTTTTGTTCTCTCTGGCCACAGTCAACATGGACGCGCCGAGCTCCGAATGCGCGAGGGCGCGAGCGCTCGCTCGGTCCGCATTCCCCACGGTTAGGATCACGAACGCGATAATGATCCCGGACGAATACGGGACAACAATGCTAGTAGCGCAAGCCTCTCGTTGCACAAGCGAGCAAGGTGTACCAGAAGCGGCGCTGCCCGCCGGCCGACTGGATTCTTTCCGATTATTAGCCCGCGTTATTACCGCTTGACTGATTTCCCTTCTCGCCTCTCCTAACTCCGCGTACTCGCGTTATCGGGACTGCGATAATGTTTTACAGAGCATATGCATGCGAGCGATTCCTGTGTACACGAGATTCGTGCTCGGCACTGCAATTTGTTCGTATCAGCAAAGCCACGTTTAGACTGGTAATGAGGGGAAAGGCCGAGTTTATACGCCAAACCGAGAATTAACTTAATGTTCCTTAGCTGAAATAGAAACCTGGTTAATATGTGCCTCCCAATAAGTCGAACCGCGAAGTCACTCGAAAGAGGAGAAGCCGGCGATCGTGGGCGAGTTTATATTTACCGAAATTCAAGTGGCCGGAGAAGTGTGCAATTGGATTTCCAAGCGGGTGCAATATGACACCGGTGCATTATCGATGACGGCGTTCCCCGATCGTTTTAATTTCGCTCGCGCGACCGTGTCGATGGTTGTAGCAGAGCGAATCTTATTTACGCGTTACAGGGCCTTTCGACGTGTTTTGCTGCGGGATCCCGCGAGGCGAGGGAGGCGAGGGGGCGGACGCTCCTTGCAGTCACATCGCTTATTGGAATGCCAGGCCGGCGCGCCTTTCGTTACTCTGCGATATGCGCTAATAAAGGACCAATTACCGCGGTCGTTACGCCAGATCCCTTATTAATTTTGCAAGCGGCGCGGCGCGGCGGCCAGCCGCCACGAGAGCCCGGGAAGGCCAGACGCCCAGTAAGAAAGAGATGGGAACTCTCTTCGTGGAAAAGCCCCGGCACGTACCTCTTTTTCTCCCGACTATTGATGAGAGGAATGAAACCCGGCGACCAGATGGACTCTCGCTTCCCCTCCGAACCCAGTGGAACACGATCCACTCTTCTCGCGGCCGCGCTTCTCTTTAATTCCCCCGGCTTTAGTCGCTCGCCGATTTAATCAAGTCCCGACACGACGGCTAGTCAGATGTTGCGTGGGATTCGAGAAACACTCATTATCCCTCAACAACACTACCCACCTACACTGCCTCCTCCCGTGCATTCCAGCGGAAAGTACGGCTGAACTACATCCGAGTGTGTAGTGCTAGTTAGAAATATGTAGTCCCGAGGAGGGTCAGCCCGAGGTCTCGGTGTCGGCAGTTCTTTTCCGTGGGGATTATCGGAGTCACCCTAGAGGCACCGCTGATACCGCCTTCCTGTTGGTTTAACTCGATCGGCGGGCCGCCACTGCGATCTGACCGGTATTGCTCTGAGGGAGGCCGATCACGGACGCGGCACTATGCATGCGTGGGGGCAGGCTCATTTATTTACCGAGGATCAGTATTGGCAGGCTGTAATTTACAAATGCTGGGACCCGCTGGATTTATCGGCACTCCGCTACCCTCTCATTACAACCCTCTGCCCTCCGTCATCTTCTCCTTCGCCCTTCATCCTTTTCCCTTCGGCCGAGGGCCCGCGCCACCCCGCCACCCATCCGGGGCCACGTTCCTCACTCTTCTCTTTCTATGGCTCGGTGCTCGTTACATTTCCAACCCTCTGATCCACCTCGCTGCCTTAACCCCCCGCCCGTCCCCCGCGCGCCCCGCGTGATTATCGTCAATTGACCTACAACTCGATTGAAATACGTAATAAAAGAAGGCAGAGGGATCGAGAAGCGCTCGGGCTCCCCGCGACCCGAGGATACGATTGGGATCGGCTGCTCCACCCTGAACGGAGTCTGAACCTCCGGGGAGCACGCGAGCCACCAACAACGCCGTTGCACCGCGATCCCCCTTCGAGTGTTTGCTTAGGACCGAGACCCGAATAACTTAATGCACCTTGAGAATTTCGCGAAAGCTAGTAGAATAAGTCCTATTTAGAACTGGCTCGGCCTTATGGTAGCTTCGCGGATGTCGAATGAGGCCACGCCAAATGGAATATGAAAAAGTGGAAAGTGGGAAGGTCCAAGTGGTTGCGTGTTGCCGATGCGTTCGAACAGCACGGATTATCGCCATATCCGATAATAGAGTCCGAAGCAGCAGTACATCGAGGTTGGCGTAGGGAAAAATCAGTAGAAGCAGCCAGCCGAGCGAGGCAAGTACGGCCTGTATAATCGCGCGTACGAGTTTCCACGAAAACGATGCAGAGCAACAGGATGCGTGGACGAGATCACCGGGTGCGCCAGCATCGCGTTTTCAGGATTAACTCAGCCAGTTGCCGTTTTGACAAAGTATAGCTCCGCCGCGAGCGGACGTTTCTCCGAATCCGGAAATGGGAGGCTATAAGTCTACCCACCGGTGGATCATCGTGCAGTCCCCTCGCCAGCCTGATCACCGTCAACGTTGAACTGAAATTCGTTGGATTAGCTGGCTCGCCCACCGATGCATAATTAATGAATAGCTGATATCGCTCGGCATTCCCATTAATGTCAGTATCGATCGGAGAGCGAGCGGCTCGATTATTTCAAATCGGCTATAATAACTGACTCGATCCCTAGCTATTTCCGGCGGGCACAACTCGAGGACTGTCAAGCGCGCACACGTGTCCGACTATCCGGCAATGCAGTTTCCAGCTGAAACTGATGCAGCGGCATATCCGCGCGCCGCCGTCACTGCCGGGTGATTTTTCTACTCGACGCGAGAGAGGTGCACACGTGGCTGGCACTGCCGCTGGCTCGCTATCCGCGCTTACTCTAGTCTACCGAAAAGGCCGTGCGCGAAAGTTTCTCCGAAGCAACGGTATCCGAAAAGAATCTCACGAGACTAACGATCTGACCGTTCGTGACTGTCGTAAATAGATGGAATATCCTATAAGGTAACCCTTTGTTAATGAAGCTCGGAGAGCCCCACGGTATTTCGCGACTCGCGTGCGTTTCCAGAGAGGAAGATGGTTCGGCCAGATTCACGACGGCTAGCCGCGCGCGCTCCTACCCAGGGATATGCCTCTGAGCATCGCCGAGGGTTTAACTTCCTCGCGCAGGTTGTCTTTAAATTCCGAGGCCGAAGGAATCCGCGGGAAAGAGAGGCGGGGAGCGAGAGGGCAGGACGCGCCGACATTATGGAACACATCTCTGCGGCCGCGCGGAGGAGTTGCTCTCACGCTGCATTTACACTGATTCAATAAACTCTACAAATGTGTGAGACGCCGAGACGCCGGCGGAAGGGCACTTGCACTCTCCCTCTGTATATTACGGGAACGTGCCACTCGCGTCATTGCCACTTCCGATTTTCCCAGCCGTGAGAGCGAGCCTCCTCTCATCGGCGAACCTACTCCTCGGCTACATACTATCGGCTCCCCCGTGTGTGGTATCGGCGCAACCCCCGCCCCCCCGATCCTTCACCACAAATCTACCAAGGGAACGCAGGAGGCAGAGGTAATCAAAGGGCAAATGCGCGGCCGACTTACACGTGTATCCCTGAACGAGGCGCGTAAAACCTGCGGCATCGAGCGGCGAACGAGCTCCCGTAAAAGAGGCTGCTTAACATCGCCGGTAATCATAATGTAATGATAACTCTCGGGCTAACGACGCTAAGCATACGTATTACAGTAAATCGCGTATTCCGCGTGTGCACAGTGGATACGCGGCGCGCGGTCTAATGCCACTTCGGCCGCTGGTAATCCCGAGGATGGCGAGGATGGCGAGGATGGCGAGGATGCGATGCCCGGGAGAGCGGGGCCGCCGCAGTGCTACGCCGGCAGAGTACGAGAAGCAGTTACGCCTGATCATTGAACGATCTTGCCATACAGGAACATCCCTCGGCGAGCGAGCAGGTAGCTCGTAGCTGCGCGAGCAGAGGGAAACAGGACTCGCGAGTTTGTCATGGCGGGCAAGAGTGCGGATGCCGTTGAATGAATGCAAACGAGGGATAGCGAGCGAGCGAGCGATATCACGAGCGCTTTCCAATTGGACCAACGGTATCAGAGTACCGAGAGTCCGCTGGAATGTCTCGAATGATCCTTGCCAGGGAAATCTCGTTTCGAGTGAGAAGCGACGCCAGTGGCGTAAAGGTCGACGGAGCGCGGAGTCGAGGAGGGAGGGAGTAAGGGAAAAAGGCCGATATTGACGGGGCTAGGAAACTGGACACAGCCGTGCTCCTCACGCTCGAGTAGCTCAAACGGGCGAGTGGATGCCTTGTGCTCTCAGGTATTCTCCGGCGGCGTTAAGTCCTACGTTACGCCGACAGTTCGATCAGGGAGTCGGCGTGCAGTGCCGTAAATAGGCGAGGTAATCGGGCGCATTCGATTCCGAGGGACTCTCGGAGGGGTCGCTCGTCGAGAGTTTGGGCCGTTTAACCCTATAACTGTATGGATATGGCGGACCCAAGGAACGAGTCTTCTCCACCTACCTCCTTAACTACCTATCTCCCTGCCTCTCTCTCAATCTTACTCGTGCGACGGCGGCCGCCGCTCTCTCTCTCTCGCGCCTCAGCCAACCTCTATCTCTATTTCTTCCCCGAGCAACGGCCTGCGTCTCTCTCGGGCGTTCGCTCGCCTCTCGGTATCACATGGCGCACATGCATGCATGCATGCATGCATTTCGAAGCGAGGATGGCTCAACTTGGTTCAGGCCAGGGTCTCGGCTTTCCTCCTCTTCGCGGAGAAGAGAACCGCAGCTCGTTAAAAAGTTGCCCGACCGGTTGGGCGCTCGGAGCTGACTCTGCTGTGGTCTACGACCCGACACCCAACACACGGAGGAGCCCGTACTCTTCTCTCTCTCTCTCTCTCTTCTCACTCGCTCCCTCCTTCCCCTCCGGGCGTCGCGCTCGCTCCGCCGGCGCAAAGAGTCGACAGCCGTTCTCTCGTGCACCGGGTTAAAGCCTGAAACTCGCGGCTGCAGCGGCTCTGCGCTGCGCAGACACGGCGCAGGCACACCGACGAGGAGAGCCGGATATTCTCCACACCGGCATCTCAACATCATTGAAGCCCCCCACCCCTCCGCCCCCCGTTCGGAATTTCCATCCTCTTCCCTTCCAGCGTACATCCACCCTTTGTCCTTATCATTTCACCCTTGTACTATTGTCCCTTTATCAGTTCGGTGTTAACGCCTCGACGATTACTTTTCACCGTCTTGCTTTCCCCGGCTGGACTCGATCGCCACTCCTACTTGAGTCACGTGAGCCCGCGGCGGAGAGTTGTTCGGCCAACAAGTAGCAGAAATGCCTGCCTTCTATTCTCCGCCGCTCGTCCCGGTATTAACACTGCGTGTAGTATTGGCTGTTGGAGATTTTTGGGAACTTGGAGCGCGGTGGTTGTTGATTGGAATCAATGGTGTTGTGTGTAAGGATAAGTCTCTGTGTGGTTAAAGTGGACGGTTGGCCGGGTTTGGGCGCATCGCGTCCTTCATTCTGATAAAAGCGGGCTTTTCTGATTCATACTGTCGCGCTTCTTCCTCCTCTTCTGCCTTTTACTTTAGCCGCTCTCGGGGCTCTCTCGCATTCGCGGTGCCCCTGCGTTCTGCGGTTGTCTCGGTTCGCTCGCGACTTTTCTTCCGTCGTCCTTCCGTCTCTCTTCTCTCCATTTGCGGTCGGCCGTTCCTCGCGCACTTTCTTCCGTCGCGCTCTTCGTTTGGTAGCTTTGATTCGGCCTCTCTCGCTCCCTCCCTCTCTTTTTCTCTCGCTCGCTCGGCCTCTCCTCCCGGCGGCGGCGCGCCCGCCGTCGTTTTGTCAGGCGCGGTAACTTTTTTCCCCTTAACGTTATCCTCCCTATCCTACCGGGATACCGATGATCATACCCTGGAAATTCCGCGCGGATGAACATCGGCCCGAGATTCTTTTGTGCTTCTTGTAACGTCGCTTCTTCTTGCCACGCGCGTGTCATATTCTTCAATTTGCCCGGAGGCCGCCGCGTTCGAACTCGGCCGCCGATCGGCTCCGGCCGGACGGCCGGCTCTCTCCGCTCCGATCGCTCGCTCCCGATGTCGAGCTCTCCGGCCCGATATTTATTCGGTTTCTTATTCCTTGCCCCTTTGCCAGCCGCTTTTCCAGCGGCCCCCAGGCCGCCAAGGGACCACTGCCCGCGCGCGCGCGCCAGTATTGCCCTTTGAAGCTGGAAACACAGGCAATGCCGCGATTCAAGAGAAGCGCAGCTAAAAAGCCATTAAAGCTTTCTTCGCCGATAATTAGCTTCTTCGCGAGCGTCCTTCCAGGGCAAAGTGACGCACCGAAAATTGTCCTGAATTCCTGAGGTATCGAGGATTCGCGGCCTGCGGCGTCTAATCCACCGCGGATGCAATTACACGTCGCTCGAACCGCGCGTTGAAGAAGACGGCCAGCTGATCGACAGTATGCGGAAGGTCAAAGCAGTTTGTCATGCATCATGCTGGTGACGTCAGTGGATATCAAAGCTAGTTAGCGTCAATTCCTCCCGATGCGCCCGATAGCCCGGCGATTTTTTCCCCCCGGGGGCGCGCGGAATACGAAGCCGAAAGGGGAGAAGCCCCGGCTTCGAAATACGGCCGGCCGGCCGGTAAACGATTGCTCGAGATAAGCGTAAACATCGATAAACGAACGTCTCCGGGCAGCGGCCTGACTTTTTATCCGCGCGTTCATTCCGGGCATTTTTCTTTCTCCCTTTCGTACTCCTGTTTCTTTTGAGCGGAGTGCGCGCGGATAGCGGCGACTCGTACTCGCATCGCGAGCGACTTCTCTCACACTCGCGCTCGCCCTCTCCTTCCGTCCGGCTGTAAGCGAGCTCGGCCGCGGCTCCGCGGCCGTGGCCGCAAAAACTTTACCGAGAACTATGAAGCTATTCCTACATGTTCGACAACGTTCGTTAAACGACGCGGGATCGATTGGCCCTTTTAAGTGATGCTCCACCAGGAAGGAAGTCCTCTCGCGAACCTTTTTCCCCGAGACATCCGGCTGCTTTGCGCCCTGGGCGCAAAATTTATATGAGCTCGCTGCTTCTCATAAGATTTCACTGCGCTCTTTCTTCCCGATTCTGGCCCGCACGTTACCAGCAGAAGACTGTTACTTGTAATGCAGCAATAAGTTGAAACCGCCTCCTAAGAAGCAGCGCGTAGAATCTTGCATCTCGAAATGTGTGAACGAGCCGTAACGCTAATGGAACCACGCCTTTCTCGCGTTTGGGCATCGACCTCCTCCCCCCACCAGCCCCCAATAGGAATCCTTTCTTCCGCTCTGGCGGTACGTAGATGGGCGATTGCAGCCGATACACGTGATGTAACACGGCGCGCATTCGTGCAAGCGATTAAAGTCATTCATTGGCCGGCTCGACACTTGGCTTAAGCACATCGAAGTTTATGGACAGGCGTACAGCGGCTGCACAGAGAAACCGGGTTGATCCAGTCGCATTACCGAACACACACCGGGACATTCGGGAAGGCGATATTACCGAGGATTACGCGCATCACTCAGTGATTCCTGGGAGTCGGTGTGTCAGGGGCGGTTCAGCGGGACGCGGAATCCCTAAATTCCCCGGGAAAAAGTAATTAACCCGCGTAGGACCGGTCTTTTACTTATCGTTTAACGTCAGGATGAAGCGTTCGCCGGCCGATAAATAGACCTCATCGCCGGCCCACAAATCGTCTCAAATCCGATTATCGCGGAATAGAGCGCGAGCGCGCGGCATCATATCAATTTGATTCACGATTTAACGGACTGGCGTCAGCGTCTTCCCGGTGGTTTGACAGTAACGAGGAAGACGTCTCGGCGCCGTGTTCCTGCACCGTAAGCTCCCGTGGAGCTAATCCGCGTACTCTTGACAAAAAGATTGACTGGGCAACTTAGGAGGAGAAAGAAGGTGATCGAGCGCGAGTTGCGTCAGGGGTGAAGGGGGGGAGTCTAGTGAAGGCATTTGTATTTTAATTAGCTCCTCCTTTTCGATACTCGTTTGTTCTGGCTTGGCTCGTACGGCCACTGTCCGTCTCTCCCTCTCTCTCTCTCTCGCTCGCTCTTCCTCTGAAGGCTTCGAATCGTTTAATCATAATCTAATAACCGGCTGACACAAAAAACTAACTCGATAAGTGCACGCCGTTAGCTTATAGGCGAAGGGTCCTCATGCGATGCCTCGGCCCCGCGTCCTCCTTCTACGTCTATATACGTGGTATTCCTACCTGGACGCTCGTTTTTCATCTGGATGTGCGCTCGCGCTCGCGCTCTCCCAGCCCTATTAATGCGTACGGGCGTGTTCCGAGCGTGTGTCCTGCAGCCGGGCCCGGCCGGGCCCTCGGAGGGAACGTATGAGTGCGCTCGGCGCGCTCTCCGAGACTCCGAGTCGAACCGGGCGAGGAGGAGCAGAGCAGAGAGCCGAGTTCCTCTCTGTCTGTCCAGATATTATCTATTGCAGTCTGCCTGTCAGGCCGCGGCCGAAACTCGGGCCGGACGAGCACCGCTACACACAGCGGCCCAAGTGTCTTCTGCATAGTCACTCTCTTTTTACGCCGCAGCCTCGGTTCAGTCATCTCGCTAATTCCGCCGTAGCACGCCAAGCACGCCAAACCGAAGATTTCCGTGCGTCTCCCGATCCTCCCGATCCTCCCGATCCTCCCGATCCTCCCGCTTCTCGCTCTCGCGCTCATTCTTCCTTTTGCTCCTCGGCCTTACCTTTCTTTCATCTCTCACTTGTCCCTCTTCGCTCACCTCGCCCTTGCCTTGCCTTACCTTGCCTTTCCTTTCCCTCTTCTTCCTTCCTCGCTCCCTCCCGAGTTCTTTGCCTCGACTTCCTTCGTCTTCCCGCCTCCGCCCGCTCGGCCTCGTCCTCTCCTCTCCATCCTTTTTTCATTCTTCCTCGTCCTTCTTATCCCGCCAGTAATATATCGGCCCGCCCGCTGTAGGAAGCTTTGGCCCTTGTACGGGAATCAGCTTTCAAATCGCTCCTAAGCATCTTCCAAATCGACCGGGCTCGGGTTCGGATAGTTTCTTAAAACGCGCGAAGCCTGTCCTCGACTCAACCAGCGGGAATGTTGGCCTGACTGATCGCATCAGTGAAGTTTAGCAGTTTATAGCCAGTGAAATTGTCTCTATCGGGGCCGATATATATCCGAGCGAGGAGAGAAGGTGGTCGGGGCAAAAATGACCAGGGACGAACAATAGTGTCGGCCTCGGGTTCGGCGGACGCGCCGGCATATTGGTCTCCACCGCATTCTTCCTGTTGGCGTTCTTTCTCATAAAACTCCATACGCGAGGCTTGACTCCTCATATTCCTCGGGTGCGAGTATGCGAGTATGCGAGTATGCGCGCGAGAGAGAGAATAGGGCCAGGACGCGCAAACGTATTTCGAGAGTGACGAGAGGGCACCAACACCGGAGCGTGTGTAAATCTTACCGGGCCCCTAACGAGATGTCGTAAACCGCGATCTTATTAGCGGGCCTGCTTGCCTTTAAAATATATCGACTTCCCGGTAGTATCGGCCAGCGTCACGTGGGAGGCTTTGACAGTTCCCTCGCGAGCGGATATTCCACCTCTGGCAGCTCTCCTCCCTCCGGCCACTTACCCAACCCAATCGCAAACGCTCGACGAATTTATCTCCTCCTTCTTCTCTAGTTTTCGGAGGAGAGCTCGCCACCCTCGCCTTTCCCACCTTTCTACAATTCATCTGCGCCCTCCGCCTTTAAAACACCCTCGAAACCCGTCTTACTTTAAATGGCGGTCCTGAAGGGCGAATGCGGCGGGCGCGCCGGTGGCTCCGGAGCAATTGCCACCCTGGTGCGGCACGCGCGCCCCGCTAATTCCCGATGCGTTTTACGTCCCATATCGCCCGATTACCGCGCGCCTATCTCGCCGGCCGGTGCTATCGTAACGCGCGCCAGCGACAGGAATCGGATCAGCAGCAGCGGGAGCCGTGGGCTCGGCTTGCGATGCCGCCTGCATGCGTGCATTCGCTTCGTCTGCCTACACGGAACAGGAGGAAGAGAGGGAGAGAGAGAGAGAGAGGGGACCACCGGGCGGCCACTCGGCTCCGCGGGCACGGGAAAAGGCGTGGGAGAGGAGGCGGCAGGAGAGAGAAACGCATGGGGAATAATCAACCTGCGGACAGGACTGACGAATGGGATACGAGGGAAGAAGACATTGTAAGATCGATAGATGGAATCGGCGTGTGTAATGTAAATTGACTGGAATCGCGCCGCGCCGCCGGAGACAGCGCCGGCGAAACTCTGACGGTCGAGCTCCACCTGCGTTTTCTCTCTACCCTCTGCGAAATGCAATTTCTTAATGGAATTAGTTCACCGTCGCCGTGGTCGCTCGAGAATCCCCAACACTCCTGGAACTCGGCGGATCGGTTTTATGGATTCCATTGTTTCAGACGGGGGGAGAATCAGCTGGTTCCAAGCCCCATTTGGCGAGTGACGATAACGCGCGCATTTGCTCGAAAGTAAGGTCGAACGTGGATCGCGGAAGCCGTATATGTCGGGCGAGAGGGTGGCGGGTCGCCTTAAGCGGGCGGATGGTAAACAATGCTTGATAAAGGGCTTTATGAATTTTATCGTGAAATTAGCGCGTTGCGGCGAGGAGGCTTTGCATCGGGAAAGGAATAGATTTGTGAGGGATGCTGGGGAGTGGGTAGGGAATAGGGCTTAACGCGGCCTCATATTGACTCGATCGCTCTACATTGGCAGTCGCGGGACTCTCAATATGCATCGGATAGCATCGAATACCGGCGGGAAACGGCTTGGTGTAGCTATCCTAATATGGCCCGAGTCCACATTACTGGAGGGCTTCGCCTCGGATACCAACCGCCAAACACATTGGCCCCGCACGGCCAGCGCATACACACTGGTGCGTCAACTATAACGGCGCGGCCGGCGCGGCCGGCCGCGGCGACTATCCCGGCCGTTCAGAGGGAGATCGAGTTCGATCGGCGGGCAAGTCGAGTCGAGGCAAAGCCTCTCTCGCGTACGACGCGCGAGGACGAGCCGCTCTCTCGAATCAAGCGGCACTGAATCCTGACAGGACGTGTTACAGACACTCCAGTCCGTTGGACGATTGCATTATGTATCCGCTGGACGTCCCACTTACGCTCGAGCGTTCCTTCGCCGGAACTGGCCCTCGCCGGGCTCGGCTGATAGCCGCGGTAATTAGACGGCGATTCCTCGAGGAATCGTGGAAATCAATAAAGTCGGCGAGGATGAATAAGGTCTGTACGGCGCGGTAACGAGTTCTTCATTCCTTTTTAATAGAAAAGGTTTCGATTCGGCTGGCGCTGTCGGCTCGGCCCACACGGCAATGACGGCGGGGCCCGACGCTCCGGCCGCGCCGCGGACCCTCGAGAGGAGAACCTTACACCGGGATTTACTGACTCCGAGATCGTTTAACGTCCACGTTTCACGGTATCTGAAATCTATGGGCTTCAATAACCCGTTTTAATTACCGGGAGTTATATGTGCGGTGCGCCCAAGGTCCGCGCATATTTTAAATTCGATGCCCGGCCCCCGTGTTTGTCGGCCTCGTTCGAGCGTTAAGTTGAACTTGAATTTTAATAGACCGTTTATAATGGCCCTTTTAACTTATGAATTCCAGCGCATTCGCTAGGGGCGCGCGTGTGCGTGCACATGCAGATACGAGCGACGCTCCCTCGCCGATGCCGCGGCCTGCCCACTGCGTGCGTCCTCGTCGCTTTGATACTATTAAGATAACATTGTCGACATATTGCCAAGCGCCGTTTCTCACGTCCCGAGTGATTACATACGGCGACGACATTGTCCTCCAACTTTTTCCACGCTTGTCAGATATACTTTATTGTATCATTTATCCTGCCAGCATCCTAATTAGTATTTTATCCCGGCGACCAGGAGCAGGAGCCAACGCGCTCGAGAATACCTTGCGGCTCCTGTCGCCGGGATCCTCTCCTCTCGTCGCGCAACACCAGCAGCCAATAATTAAAGGCTTGCGAAACAAGCGAGAGCAACTGGGTGGCGCAAGTTTTTCGCCGCTTTCGTGACGCGCCGAGCGCAAGAAGATTGTCACTTAATTGCACGAATCTCGCGCAAACTCCGCTTCCCTGGTTGCGCTGGAAGGTAAAGTTCCGCGCGGCCACTCCAGCTCCAGCAGTGTGAATTTCAATGCTGAGCCTCGGCCGCTTTTACCTCGGGACGGATCGTTCGAGTTCGGTTATTACGCGACGGTATCGAGAGAGTTTTCGGTATTTTTAACTAATTGGCCGAGATAAGATGAAACGCGAGCCGGGAAACGTGACACCGGCAATCCAATCCGGCCAGTTGAAAAGCTCGTAACGATAATGTAAATACGTGATCAGAGCCGGGAAGGTATCGCGGGGAATTTCATAATTCAGTGGAGATGGCGCATGCGAAAGACTGATTAGAGGTTTCCGGTTGCGGGGATCGAGGACCTCGGCCATTTATCCCGAGCGACGGCCGGCGCCAGGATCGAGAGGAATGTCTCGGGATCCTGAAAAATTCGGCCGTCGAGAGGCTCGAAGAGGGAAGGAGGCGCGCACAGTGTGATTTTGGTGGAATCGGGGATAATCGGAGGGGCCGAGGGAACCGAGGGAACCGAGTGGCGGCGACGGTGCACGCTGAATGTCATACATATGTATATGAGTTGTATTCGATTAATCAACATAATAGACCGAGCGGTAATCGCGGCGGACACTCCGTTATGATCGGGCGGGTGTAGAGCTCGGTGGGGCTAATCTAAAATTAATCAGCCGCTTAATCATTACCGTCCTCCGTCGACGGACCCTCGGCGTGCGGTGCGTAGCCATGAAACGAGTCCGTTTTCTCCTTACACGCGCGCGCCGGACTCTCCGGCTCTCCCGATTCCACCACACCGCCGCGCCGGCTCTCGCTTACCGTTCGTTTCTTCCTTTCGTTCGATCTCCCGCGGTCTCTCGCCATCACTTTACACTTATCCTCTCGCTCTCTCCCCGCCGCGCAGTGGCGCGCAGTGCCGCGCCACCCTCCTCCCCTCCCGCTCTCGGTCGAGCGGCCGCCTGAAGGATTTATACCGTACGACGGGACGCACGATGAACTACATTAATTTTGCATTTTTGGCGACGCTGATGTATCGTTCGGAGCTCATTATCGCCCGTGTCGAGCCACGATTTATAGTGTGACTTAATCTATGATGTAATCTCCCCGTTTGTTCTCTCCCGTTCTCTCGCTCGGCGCATTTCTGCCGGCCGGTATGTACTCCTCTCCCCGTGCTAAGGACGTACCCGCGGCGCCTCTTAATCTTGAAATTTCTTCGTTATAATGCATCCGATCGCTGATCTATGGTCCGCGCGCGCTCGCGTCCCCACCTCGAATAAATTAGGGAACGGAGTATACGACGTGCGTGGGCATGCGTTAATTAAACCACTAGAATCGCCTATTATCGTTCCTCTTATAGCCGGATTCCCGGGAGGAAATATCGCGTGTCCCGCTCTCGCCGATTGGACGAGAGGTGAGTTAGCTGCGGCCGGGCCCTCTTTAAGTCTCCGGCGGACATCAACATCTTGTTGGGGTAACGCGGCATTAAGAAAATTGTCAGTCAATCTAGCTTATCTCGTATTATGTGCATCGGCCACTTTCCGAATATACTCGTCCCCGATAATCCCGTTTAGTAGCTTGATCCGGTGCAGCCATGCGAGTTCGCCCGGCGCTGAGGCGGCCGCCGCGACTGCTCGCCACGCTCACGGACATAATCATACTGGTCACTTTTCTCGCATTCCAGTGGGTCAAGGTATTAGTGAGAGACAGAAAACAGGGCCCTGTATGCCCGAGGGAAGTCCGGCTTTGAGGGCCCCGCGCGCGGTGCACCTGCCTGCCGGTGCGCCCTGTCCCCGGGCGCTGCGCGTAAAAAAGGTGCGCGGTAACGCGAAGGTGGCAATGCCGATATCGTGGCGTCACGCATCAGGTTTTCCGACGTCGGGACATTTGTGATTAATCGAAATGAATCAGCAAGAAGAGCGAGAGGAGCTGCCGCCACAGGGCGGCGAGCGTGGCGGCGATCGCGCGCAGGTGGGCGTAAACTATTACACACATCGGCAGGAGATGTCAGCCGGGCCCGGGCGTTCTTATTAATTAAATGTCTGACTGATAGGCATCAAGCGCCACGCCGAATTCCCTCGCGGGGCCTTCTTCCCCCCTATTAGACATCATTTGTCTCCGCTACCGGATGCACCTCTTCTCTTTCCCACCCTCCGCTCCCTCTCCTTTTTATCGGCGAGCCCTCTACACCCTTAAGCGTCCCCACCCCTGTAATCAACTTCCATTCTCTCCTATCAGTCAGCCGGCTCAATTCTTTCCTCTTTAATAATCCTCTTTAAAAAAAAAAACGAGCTCTATCGCTCGTGTGCGGCTGGGCTTCGTCGGATTAGCCGCTCGCCTCTTTTCGCCGCCGGTTCCCGGTTAAGTGAATCTAAGCGGAGCAATTAGAGGATCGCGGATTGGCCGCGGGTCCCTTCGCCCGGCATGATGCCTCCGATGGTGTAATAAAGGTGTGGATATGGGCGAGAGTGGCTCGTCTAACCGTCGGCCGCGAGGCCGCCGGCGATACATCATCCGACAATGCTGAGAACGGATAAATTAATTAATCAAAATCTGTCTGATTTGAGCGTGATCTGCTTTGTGGATCGGGCGCGCAATTACTACCGCGCGAGAGTTGGCTCTCGCGCGTGTGCTCGAGCCCGCGCACGTCCCACACGCGGCGGCTGCACCGGTCGCCTTGTGTAACAGGTCGAATGCGCGATATCAAGGAGCGAGTTAGCGACAATGGCGAGAATGGCATTCAGCGGGAGTAAATCGTTCGCCTACAGCAACATACACGTGTAGCCGCGTGTAGTCGAGTGTGTTGGGGCGGCCGCGGCCGTGGCGCGGGACGGCTGGTGTTCGCGATTCATTTGTATCATCGTTTCTCATCAGAGACCTGAAAAATCTCTAGGTATCGATCGGCCGCGCTATCGTATCTTTATGCCCGACAGATACATACGGCTTATTAATATTAATGAATGGTCGTTCATAAGTTCCCTTTGATTTATGTCTCCGAATCCTACGCCAATGCAGCCTTGTTGCCCAGCCGTAAATCTTCGCCCGTACCCGGGACAAAAGTAATTTCTGTACGTTATTTGTATTTTTAACGGATCCCCTATCCGCCTCGCCGGCACGTTTCGTACCCGTTTCGTCGCCTCCTTTGGCCGCCGGTAGATACCTTCAAGAGAGAGAGAGAGGGCGCGAGAATGTGTTCTAGGTCCCAGGCATTTTTCTTCCTTCATCATTGGACCGTGAATTTATGAGTGGCTAGGTCCGGCTGATTTGCTCCCGAAGCCATTGTACCCTCCCGGATTATCCAAAGCGGCCGAAATACTCGAGTATCGTCGTTCAATTATCCGCTTAGGCGTGGCCCCTGACAAATTATTCGCCACTTACTACGCCGAAAGTGAATCCAAGTCGTTGCGGCTCCTTAGCTCTGAGAATCCTCCCGGCTTACAGAGTCAACCTACCAAAATGTCACCGTCACGCCCTATACTCCTTAGTTTATGAAGCTTTTTATCTCGACATAGACACTGTCCCATCGCGTTAGGTGCTAACAGGTTTGGCCGGGAGTGGCGCGCGCGCGCGGCAGTCCCAGTGTAGCAGTCGCTGAGTCCCAACGAGCGAGCCGAGCCCAGGGGCCCATTCGTCGGGAGTGTCGGGAGTGTCGGGACTAGCGACGGTCGGCTCGATGGTGGCGCGCGGTTCCTTGTAGTTGGTAGTACGAGGAGGCAGCTGTAATTTAGGAAATGCGGGTTCCCACCTGCACGGACGGTCACTCTCTCTGTGCAAGCTCCGCTGACAGGGGAAATTACTTTCCCTCCGGACGGCCGTGCTGGAGAAGGAGCGGCGGGGCGGAGGGGGAGTAGGTTGGCCAGTGGGCCTCGTTAGGAAAGAGGGACCGAGAAAAATGGGAATACCATCGGGCGGCGTGTTCCACGCTGTATCTATCGTGGACCGAGCAGATAACGATCCTCGGCGCCTCGAACACGATTCGCTTTGCGAGGGAAGGCTACCCTACGCCCGCACGCCGTGCTGCTCCTGCCTTTTAGCGAAAGCCCGAGCGGGGGGGAACTAATTTGATTAAGGTTCAAGGATACAAGTGGCTCCTTATCGCGCTCTTCCTCCCGCTCCTCCCCGGCTTTCTCTCTCGCTCTCTATGTGTGCATTCCCTCAGAAAACGGAGGATAAAGTTCTGGCGAGAGCGCGGACAGTGAATTATGGGCGTTATTGTCCGCCCGCGAACAACAGGCCGCCTCATTACATGTGGGAATTATTGACGGCGGACCGCCTCGGTGGCTCTCTAAGTGCGCTACGCCGGACTCGTCCTCTCCACCTTCGTCGCCTGGACCTTTACCTCTCGGCTAGCTAGCTCTCCCTTCGTCTTCCTTCTTATACCTCACACACTGCCCTCGCCCTTTTTTCCGAGGCCGCTCGCTCGCTCTCGCGTTTCGCCCGTGTCCTTAGGCGCAAAATCTACGGCATACTGGTTTCTCCGGTGACACCGATGCTACGAGGTACCATCGTGAGCCGAGGGCCTCCGCTCGCTCCCATCGCGCGTGGGACTCCCACTTAATCGTGGAAAGCAGAGCACCGGATGGGAGGTCCGAGCAGCCCCGCGTTTGACGTTTAGCAAAAGACCCAGCCAACTCGCACTCACACCGATATACATTTATATAGATATATATATTTATATTAAAAGAAAAAGTGGTAATCGGCTTAAGCACTGACGTTATCTCGCAGCGGAATTAATTCGGAAAGCTGCGCAGAGGTTGGAGAGGTTGGAGAGGTTGGAGAGGTTGTAGAGGTTGGGTTTGCAGAGAGGGCTGATCCCTGTCTCCTGTTTGTTAATACATGCGAGGTTCGCTAGTCTCTCTGTTGGTGCTCTAAAGAGCTGGCACATGCGGTGGCTCTAGCCCGAGCGAGTCGTGTGCGTATGTGACCCGTTCAAAGAAGCCTTGCCACCCGCGTACGATCATACTCGTTGCGCCTCCAAGTTATTGACGGCCGTGTCCCGGGCGGGGCCCTCGACACCGCGAGGGTTCTGCCTCGCGAGCACAAAAGACCGTCACGGAGAGAGAGGGCCCACTACTCCGGGGAAATTATGGGCGCGCGCCTGTATCAGATTCGAGCCGAAGCCGGCATTACGGCGGGAAGCGCGCGACGCCTTCTGCTATTAGATATTTATTGCGCCCCGGCTGAATTGCGGATATAGCGGGGATAGGTCGGGATGTTGTTGCTGCTGCTGGTGCTGCTGGCTCTGCCGCTGCGGGAGTGGAGGTCTACCATGGCGAATGTGGATCACGTTAGTGCACCGAGCGCGCTATGCCGGTTTAGGTCCCGGGATCAGAGGGAGAGAGTGAGAGAGGGAGAGTGAGGGGGATAGGGCGCGGATGAATGTGGGTGGATTTGCGATGGTTTACGGTAGTTAGACTCGCATTGGCCTTTACGCTATTCGAGAACTTATTATATGCGGCGCGCCTGATTGAAATACCTTTGGCTACCGGATAAAGCCCGATATATCCCCGGGGCATAAATATCCCTCGTTACTCCGAGCCGCTATCCGAAGAATGCAATTTCACTGAGAAGGACACGTGCTCCAAAGACATTAGATACCTCAGCCAGTGATATTTATCTCGGGAAGCATAAATCTGGCAGTTCCGGATTTCGTTTTGATTTTGGAAAGAGATAGTTGCCGCGGGAGCCCGCCGACGAAGGACGTATTGCCGAATTGCTGGTATTCCGGCGAGGATGATAAATTTCGGAGGTGAGACGCCTGGAATCTCCGATATCGAGCGGATCAAGCGAGAAAGGTCGTGCTATTCTCGTAGATCGGCTCATCTCGTGGCGAGCGGGGGCCCAGGGACTTTCTAAACGAAGCCTGGTCTACCATGTGCGCGCGGGCGCCCTCTCGCACACTGGAATCCGCTCGTGCGGATTTGTGCATTTCGTGAGAATTGCGCGGACCTTTTAAAGACGCTGACACTAATTAATTCTCGGGCCGAGATAGGATCGGGTGGCCGCGCCGCGCGCCGCGCGCACAACAAACGGGAGAAAGTCGCCATTAGCTGCCGGAAAAATCGGATGCTTGTTAAGAGAGTTGGGAAGTATCGTTATAAAGTCGATCGCAGATAACCTGATATATTAACGTATAGTATAACCCCCTTTTTAACCCTGGAAATGCTCGGCCGTTACGTGTATAGCTACACGGCAATCGGCTATAACGGTTTATTAAGGATTCGTTGCCGGTAGTCCTCGTAATTCGATCGCGCCGCCGAGAGCCGCCTCCTGCACCTCCTGCACCTCCTGCGCCGCCGCCACACGCGCGCGCGTCTCGATCCTGTCGCGGTCCGACGAAAAATTCCCCAACGAAATTGCACGAGCCTCGGTAATTGATATTTCATGGCCGACGACAGGTAGGCCGCGTTCGCGTGCAGCTGGAAATCGATGAAGCAGTAAAGACCGGTAATAGTTTCCCACCGTGGATAGAAATACAGCACCGCGCGCTCCCGCTCCAGCCATTACCAGCCGAGACTACTCCACGTGTTTTACTGTACTACCGAATGTTCCGCGCAATCTCCACATAATGCCGAGAGTACCGGCCAAGACAAATACACGCGCTCCGCTCGGAGATCCTCGGGCGCGATCTATCGCGATATCTTCCACCACTGAGAGAACTTAGCGGCGAGCAGCGGGAAAAATGGGCGAAACGACGCTGCGTCGTGTCCGCCCGACGCCGAGGTCGCCGCCGAGGATTCCGAGGACGATGATTCGCGAGGGATAAAACTACACATTATGAAGATTCCATCGTGCGCGCTCACGGCCTCTCAATCGACTCCGATAATCCCAAGGATTCATGGCCTGTAAAGTTCCTATAAATTTCGATGGACGTCTCTAACCGCAGATTCCATAACGATCATTTCGATAGTATCGTACCTCTCCATATTTACGCAATGCGATACATATCTCGCGCGCTCGATGTCCGGTGAAACGACCACCAACGTTTTCATACCGACCTCTCTCCTCCCGTCTCAGCCGCCACCGCCGCGTCGCCTCCCCCATCGCTCGCACTCTTTCGCTGAGTACGTGTTTCACGTTATAAAATTCCTTATTCTACAAAGCACGAGCGCCCGATACGATCGAACACTTCCAGTTCATATTTGCCCTCGGATTTCCCCCGACGGGAATGTCCGTGCGGTGAATACGCCGCGTTGCGCCCTCCCGCCGATACACCGCTCTCTCGCATTTACATTGCCACCCTCTAACATCTCGTTCTCGCCGCACGCTCCGTCTGCTCCTTCCTGTACATATGCATCTCTCCATCCCGGCGCGCCGTGTCCTTTTGCGCCGAGTGCTCCTTGAACCCTCGCGATTCCAGCGTCGGGGGCTCATCATCGACCGCGAGGGGATGATGCTCGCTGCTGGATAAGCGTCCCCCGCCCCCCTCGCGAAAATGGAGTGTACTTGGTTGCTGTGCGTGGATCGGCATCGCACCTGCGACAGCCGGGAAAACTTTTCCCTCCGCGGGATTACCGTCGAGCTCTAGAGCATTTCGCGAGCCAATCTCGGAGAAGCTGTGTTCGATCGTCACGCGGGGGCTACGGTTATGGATCGGCTATATCGGGGATCTTCTGAACTATCCAATCTCGTTAACTCGCGCGGCCTCATCAGCCTACCTGCTCTCTTCTATCGGTCGAAATCTATCGGTACGCTATTAATATGGGAGGGGAGGCGGCCGCTGTTGACAGGGGTGTCAGTGGCTCTGTAAAGGGATAAATCGTGCGGGGTCGCCTGTAAATGTGCCGCGGGAAGACACGCTGGAGTGTTCGGTTGCTATGTTTAGCTGGACTGCGCGGGCTGGCGTGGCGCGCGGAGTGTGAGAGCGGGGGGCGGCAAAAGTGAGAGAGCGTGGGCCAGGGCGTAATAAATTTCACCGGGTAAAAACGGCACGCACACAGACGCAGACCGCTCGGTTACGAGAGGGAGATTGATGGACCGACGCGAGAGCCGAGAGGCGAGACGCACTGTCGCTCGACGGCGAGAGCGCGAGAGGAGAAGAGCCGCGTGAGGAGCATCGGGCTTTTGCCCACTGACAGTGATCATCAACCAGAAAAAGTTGCCACCCGGAAAGTTCCCCGGCACTGACCGCCCTCGATTGAGGCTAACCACTGTAATGGTTGCGCGCGCGCGGGCGCTGGTCCGCCCCAGGACTCCTCGAGGTCGAAAATAATTTTGACTCAATTACGCGAGACCCTTGCCACGCCAGGCCACGCCGTCTCCCGGCATCCTGGTGGACTTTATCGTCGCTCGTGCCCAACCTACCACAGGGTTACGTGAACCCTATCTTCAGCCCTCGAGGACGCGCTCGTTACCCGACGTAACTGCACCTCGTTACCTCTTTTAAGGACTACGATGGGACCTTTTCGCTCTTATCATCCTAGCCTAGTCGAGTCCCCGGCCCACAAAATTTTGTAGTCTTCCAATCCCATCCCGATATCCTTTGGAGCTCGTTCCTGGTTAACCAGTATCCGTCTATGCGCCGGCAGACTGCCAATTTTTTGCCTATTTACCCGTGGAACGTTTGCTTAATCAACCCCGCCGAGCAATGTTTTCCCTCGCCCGTCGCGACTGCCTGGTTAGATCGTCCCCGGGCGAGTTCCAGCTGGAAGGCTGCAAGTGTCGCGCGAGACAGATGCCGGCGCTCCGGCGATGAATTAAGAATTCCAGGGATGGCTGGAATCCATTGAAAGGGCTGCGCTCGACTCGGCCGTGGACTCGCGTGACGGCTTATATTGACTTGTGAGGAGGATGAATAAGCAAGGTTGAAAGTGTATCGGCCGATGACGGTGCTCGACGATCGGAGATAACGCGGCCAAGACTATACGCCAATTTCAAGCCGCGTTCTCCCGAGGGATTAATCGCTTCTCGTTTAAACCCTCGCCATTCTCTATCACTCTCTCTTCCTCTGGGCTTCTCGGAGGCTGTGCTTCCATCACTTTTAAATCCACACCGGGTTTCATCATATCGACGGGGCCACGCGGTGCTCTGCTCGCCGTGCAGCCCCGGCATGGCCATGCTTAACTACTCTAATTATCGAGCTCTCGCGTAAAACGAGTATGTAAACATAAATCGGCGATCCTCTTGGAGTCAACTACGTGCGGCGTGCACGCTCGCCCGGCCTACAAGGTATATAATTTTTCTTCCGGCCACTCGAGCGTGCTGCTGCGCTCCTCCGCCCGTCGGCAGAGGCTTATTAGGATGATTAAGAGACCTCAATGCCACCACCAGTGCCCCGGCGTGTCTCTGTACTCCAATTCCCCTCCTTTAAGCCACCCTTCCCTCTGCGTTCTTCACCTTCTCCCCGGGCTAATACTTTCCTGCCTTATCACCGCTTTCCCTCGCCGCGCCGGCACATTCGCCCGAAAATCGCCTCCGGCGCGAGATACCGCGGCCCCTTCCGAGGGAGAGGACTGCTCCAGTGGCCGACGCGCATCTTATTTTCCCGGGCGTTTATGGAAATCAGCGGGCCGCTTTGTTTTTCGTCGGCTTGTACCGGCGGATTAACCGATTATCTGCGTGGCAGCGGGCTCTAATTACGCGACACGACTCGGAGCCGGTGCCGATTAACTCAAGGCAAGGAAACATTGTGAGAGATTCCTGTCAAAGACGCGGTGGCCACCTGCTCGAACGATTATCAGGCTCGCTCGCTCGGTTACTTCCTCGAGGATTTTAATGGAAGAAGCCCGGAGAACTAGGGCTGGAAAGTGGGGGTGTCGAGGAGAGGATGCACCGGTATGAGCATATAAGGGTCCAGAAAAGGACTAGAGGGCAGAGAGGATCGGGAGAGTCCGAGGGGCTAAGAAAGAGAAACCGGGAGAGAGCCGAGATGGACAGTAAGAAGGGGTCGACGGGAAACGGAATGGAGCGTGCACGCGAAAAAGGGCCCCGCGTAAATTGAAAGGGGGCACGGCTGTCTTGTTGTGTTTAAAAAGGCAATTTGCGGGCTTGAGATACGGCCTATATATTACGGTGCAACTGGTACGGGTGGTGGGAGATAGCTCTCTTGATAGCGCCCCTTCTGCTCGCTGCTACGGAGCGAGACGCGAAATGGGACTTACCGTAGCCCTTACCGGGCTCCTTAAGGGCAAAACGCACCCTGGCCAACGCTCCCATTACACCATCCTCCTTCCAAGTCAATTATCCCGCTCTCGCCGTCTAACAGCCCGCCAATCGCTATCATTTTCCTACGCTATTATAACAGATTTATTTCTTGAATCTCTCAATTCGAACTTTGATCGTCCAAGATTGCATTCCGCGGGCTTGTACTTGGAAATTATGAGCATCTTGCCTTTCTTATTTGCCGATTTTAAAATGCTCACTTTGGTCCTGCGGCCTAGGGTGGCGAGAACGTGTTTGGCCAGTGCACAAGGTACATTCCACACATTTTCCGAGTGGCGCACGTGTATTTCGTGCGTTACCGCGGGCCTTACCGAGCCGCACTCTCTTTCTATACCCCTTTCGGCCTGCGCAACCTCTCTACCCTTTCCCTCGCGCGAGCGCGCGCTCACTCGTGCTCCGTCCCTTTTTCTCCGAGGGGTTTGCCCTTCCTGTCAGTCCCAGCGGGAATATTGGGCCTCTCCCCACCACCGCCGGCCGGCAAATGCATTTCTTGTGTAGGCCAGTGCTCGTTTGCGGACGGTACGATTTACTCCCGGGTATATAGTCGTATTCAAATATCTTCTTGTTGCGCGCGGCCTTTAGCACGCCCTTCCACCATCGGCCTTCTCCACCCTCTCGGCCGCCCGTTTTCTCCACTCTTTCTCCTTTCCTCCTTTTCTCCTCCTCGACTCCCGCGCTCTGCTCCTCTGCTTAAAGAAGAACGAGGGCTTTCTTAATTTTCCCCGGCTCCCGCCCTCCTCCTCCTCCTCCTCGTGACCTCGTCCTTCCTCGCTTCCTTAGCTGTCCGCCCTCGGTCTTTCGGCATGTTTGCGCGTAATCCACTTAGCCGCATTTCCAGCCAGCGCGCGCCCGCTCATACACGACATCCTGCGTGGCGGGCCCGCGGTAATTGAAGGGCCACCGGATGCGGAGAAAGCCGCTGCACCAGTAGTAATTATCCACCGGCTGGTAGGACGCTGCCAGTGATTTCGGTCCACACACACAGACACAGAGAGAGAGAGGGAGAGAGAGAGAGAGAGTCGGTCTGCCGTGAATCGTGCATCCGACTATAGAATAGTCCTCGTCCTGGCTGTGTCACTGCGCTCAGCTTTCTAGCGGCCCTGTAAATTCTATTCGTTGCGCCGTCGCCAGTTTCGTGCGCCGCAAATGTATGCCGGCGAAACAATGGGGTGGAAAAGAGAATGGAGCTGTTATGTCAGCGTCGCCGGGCGCTCACCGGGTTGCATGATTATCCTTGATCTACCGGTGCTCCGAGCGGCCGCGAGAACATTACTTGCCGCGCACTTGCAATTCGTCTGCGTACGCGTTATTGTTTGCGTTTCACTGTTAACCCGGGAGAGTGACGTCTCCGGTTCCAGTTTAGTCGGATCTGCAGCGTCTCTCTCTTCGCGATCTATCTCGATCCCTTCTGCCTTACCGGCCACCAGGCCGCTCGGCCCTCGGCCCTCGTTCCTTCTTCCACAGATGTCGCCCTCTGGTTCATTTCGATAATGTGCCGCAGGTTTTAGTTATTCATTGGATTTTTTACAGCGCGCGCGCGCGAATAGTAAGTAGAGCGGGCAGAAGTTAAATGAAGTAATTATTTCTTTTGGCGGCGGGCGGAATGTTAATGCGGCCCCGTTGTTATGAAGTTCAATTAGAAGTAGCGCGTAGAGCGGCGTCGTTAATATTTAGACCTCGCCGCTGGAATTTCAATGACCCTACTGTGAGATCCTAGGCAGCGCCGGATCGGCGGAATCGTACAAGCTCATTTGCACAGAATGTGCGACAATTCTAATAAATTGCAGCACGATATCGATCTCTCTGTTGCTCCCTTCTTCCCTCTCAGCTGCATTACTTAGTGGCTAGCGCGATCTAGGAATCTCGATTCTGCCTCTCCTCGCCCGGCGTCATAAATCGCGCGCGGACTCCAATTAACTTTATCTCAATCTGAACAAATTAAACAGAATGCCGATGCTAAATTCAGCGGCGGGAGGTCGAAGATAACGCGGAAGAAGAAACGGGAACATTGAAGCGACGAAAGATAACATTTACTTTTCCCTGCCATTGATACTCTCTCTCTCTCTTTCTCTCTTTCTCTGGCTCTCGCAGCGCGCGCGGCTGCTCCTGCGATTCGCATGCAGGCCGGTTCCTCCTCCTCCTCTTTGTCAAATTCGTTATTCTCCGACCACCTTCGTGCTATCACTCTTCCTTCTTTCGCTTTCTTATCTCGTTACCCGCCAGTCATTTCGAGAGGTCGAGCGATAGTGGCGGTGGCGGCGTCGCTTCCTTGCATTCTTCGGCGCTCGCTCGCTCGGCCGCTCGCCCAAGAGCAGGAAATATTCCCCGAGATTTAGTACTATTTTTAAGGGCAACAAAAGCCCCGCGCTCCCTTTCATCCCGGCGGAGAGAAGCCCGGACGCGCGCTCTCCTCGTTTTAATATTGCGACTCGCTGTTACTTTCCAAAGAGGGACTCGGCAGCGCGTCCCAGCCGCCGCCGCTTGCCGCTAGTCAATGCCTGGCTGGCGTAAACTATGAAAAACCGAATCCACTGAATCTCTCTGGCTCGCGGCGCACTATTGCAATTTGGACGGTCGGGGCCCGCGTGCGCGAAATAGCATGCAGATCGGTAGACATCGGTTGGACCACTCGGCCACTCTACGGAGCGTCGAAAAATATTAGAGAAAAACCGGTGGACTATGGAAATTCCGGGAAATTGATCAGCGGAGCACGCTCTGGCTCACTTAACAGTCGATCCCCCGACGGCGCGCGGGCGCTCTCTCGCTGTGCCGGCGAATGTTTGTTGTTTACCGCGGGGCAGAATTTCAGAAGCAGAAACAACACGTCGCCGTCCGCCCACCCGCGTCCGGTCCACCGGCACAGCCACTTTTAATCCGGTCGCGTGCGGGGGGTTAAAATTCAACCGGAAGATCAACAGGGCCATTCTGTACCGTGCGCCCATCGAATTCCGGGAAAATCAACGTTTACACGCGCGCGTTTCCCGACCCCCCTGCTGCCCCCCCCCCCCCCCCCCCCGCCGCTCCGCCAGACGATTAGAGACTTCGGAGCCCTTGCGTCCTACGTTTCAGCGTGTACCTGCGGTAGTCTCGATTTGAAATGTTGATGCAACGGATGGCTGAACAAGAAAAGCATCTACCGCTCTCTACTCTCTCGTGCCGCATTTCCCCTTGTACACACAGAGCGATTCTACCGCGCAGCCGGCTGCTGCTGGATATTCCGGGGCGTACGCGACGTGAAAGGGCTGAAAGAGGGATATTAACAAGCGACTCGTTCAATTGTCATCGTGCCTCGCTCACTCAGACATTAATACTCCCAATTATAATTAAACCAAGACGAAAGTCGTCGGCGACTCGCAATAATTTATTCCTCCTCGGCTCGACGGCGAAGGCTTCGCCCGGCGAAAAATTCTCTCCCCCGAGCGCGGAGGAGTAAATTAAAAGAGGTCCACTAGTTCGGACGCATTGTGTATGCATGTGCTTTTTGCCGGCGCGCCGCAGCACTTAACATACGCGCGCGCTCGCGCGCACTCACTACACCGGCAGGCATTGGCAGGGAGTGTTTCAAAAACTCAAGTTGAGCCGGGCCTGAGGAGGAAAAGCGGCGGAATTTACTTTGGCCACATTTAACTGGTAGCAACCAACCACCGCCGACATCCCCGTTCCCTGTCGCAACACTTTAGAAGCAGCAGCGAGCCCTGTGTGGCTATCTCTCTCTCGGTAAGCAAAAGGGAGCGGTACCGCGCGCGCGGGCGCGCGAGTCCAAGAGGCAGCGGCGCAAAAAAGCAGCAGCCACTGTCGCAGGTACGTTGAACTCGGCAAAGAGTTTCGTCCGCTGTGTGTTGGCCTCTCTTTCGCGGCCGGAGTCTCTCGCCGGGCCGTTTCAGTATTTGACTGTTCGGGCAGGACGATGGGTGCGCGATACCGTTCCTCCTTTTGCCCTGGTTCCTTCACTCCTTTCTCACCCACTCCCACTCCCCCCACTTTCTCCCGCTCTCGATCCTCGTCACTCTCCTCGGCGGTGCCGCTCCCGAGGCAGCTAACTCCCGCGCGAACCCTCTCTCGCGCCCTCGCGCCCTCGGCCCTTCGACTCCTGTCGGGACGACAGAGCAGAGCGCCATAAGCAACCAATTTAAATGTAAATTGAAAACCACCGCGGCATACAAATTGTTCGACTCGCCGTCAAAAAATACTGCGAGCAAAGATCAAACGGAAGACAAGAGACGGTGGCGAGAGACGGTTGCGTCGCCCCGCGACCTGATACCGGAGGAGATAGGAACGGGAAGCTGGAGGAGAGAGCGAGAGCTGCTCTCTTTCTCCCGGAGCTCTGCTCGAGAATCGAGATATACCGCTCTCTCGAGCGACCGAATTCACTTGCGAGCGTCTGCCCGAGCGGCTGCCCTGCCGTCCCCTGCAACCCCTTGCTCAAACTGGTGAAAGCCCTTGGCGTATCTTCGCCGCAGGGACATCGCCGTCCCTTCCCCGCACTGCGTCGCGTGTCGCACCGAGTTACGAGATGCTGACTGGGCTAATATCTCGAAGGCATTCCATTCAATTCAGGAAATAGTCCAAGCGTCCGCTCCAGATACGAAGGGACAAATTCAACTCGTGTTTCCCAGTGCACTGGCCAAAGGGTTGGTATTGCTAACTAACACAGTACCGGAGACGGAGAATGAAGAGACTTTCGCGGATGATTACGGCGCAGAGCGGGGAATCCGAAGGGTAACCAGGGACAAGGGAAAATTGGAGTAGTAAGTTGGCGGTTAACCGGGAGAATTGGAAAAGAGATCTCTCGAGAAAGTTAAACAGTGCGCCGGCTTACTCTCTATTAACGATTACCCTGCCGAGCAAGGAAGCCAGCCACGGACACGACTCGCCTCATTGCGGGGAATTAATTTCCCATCGCAAGTTAGAGAGGCAGAGCCAGAGAGGCAGAGTAGAGCAGCGTCGGTGGCGGCAGCGGCGAGTCAACTTACCATAATTTTGGTAGCTCCGGGTCGTTCTCTTCACTGGCTGTTGAATATTCTCCCGCTGATTACAACGGGGTTTCTGTAATCGACGCCCGGATCGACGCAGCCCGTAATGCCGCGCGGTCCAAGCAGTCGGCTAAATGGATTCCAATTAAAATCATAACGAAAGCAGCCCGCTTTCCTACCAACGAATCACTCACATTGCGCTCGCGCTCGCGCGCCCTCCGACTCTGGCAACGTGTCGCCTCGTCAGAAAGAATCATTCCCGAGGCCGAGTGAATTGGCGCGCGTTCCTCTAATCGACAACTGGGCTCTTTTAATTGCTGAGATTATTAAAGTCCGCGGCGAGCTTGTTGCACTTAACTGGAGCATTAATCGCGCGCGGCCGCCGAAATCCGGGCAACTGGCGAGCCTCGATATTCATTCCCGGTGCAAAGGGACTGACACTTTGCGAAGGCGCGCGCTAATTTGAATTAGGATACCTGTCGCCTCGGCTGATGCACAGCGTGCGTGCGCGTAAATTTAAATTTCTGAAACAGCATTCGCCGAATAGGAGAGTGCTTGTTAGCGCGCTGGTAGCCATCAGCATAATTAACCCCCTAAGTGGAGACGCCTGTGTATCATTATTAGTACACGGCCCCGATGTTACGGGGTTCGAATGCGCTCGCGAGAATTTAGGGCCCCGTCGGGCGTTCTGATTTAAGCGCAACCACGTGAAATATCCAATTAAATGGTAATGGTACCTTTATCGTTCTCGGATGATACTGGCCGATGGATCCACGAGGTTACTACCTACCCACCGCAGCGTTAAAGGAACTTACCGCCAATTCACCGTAACCATCGTTTCCCTCTGAATCCATGCCACCAATTTTATAAATGCCCCGCTTCGCTGCATTTCGCAAAAGAACCTCGCAATTTCACTCCACGGAGGGCATCCGACCAAAGTCAGATTAAACATTACTGCAGGAAGTTCGAGTGCAGATTCGTCTCCGGCGGACGAGTGAGAGAGAGAGAGAGAGACGGTGGGAGATTGGGTGCACTTGAGTCTTTTTGTGGTGAAGTGCGCCTCGGCGAATTTGACGGGCGCTTCATTTTATTAAGAGAAGGGTAGAAATTGGTGCTAGAGCGGCGAGAGAGAGGAGAGGGAACGGTTTCGGACGGCGGGATCCTTTTCTGCCGATTTCTATGCGACGCCGGTGGCGCAAAATATGCCGGCCGGCGGAGAGCAGGGTTACAATAAATTTAAATATTTATGCGCTTTTTATGCGTTTGCCTTTTCCAGTGCGAAACGGGTACTCGTGCGTACCTGTTGCTCTCTCGGAAGGCCTCGACATCCGATTGAACACAGCTGCCAGGGCTGTTAGGTACGGAGTAAATGGGGTAGAAGTCTGGGCAGCACCCTCGCGCAGCCCTCACACAAATCACACGGTGTATAAGGCGGACGCCGTCTTGGTCACCCTGCCACTCGGTGTCCTCAAAGCCTCCGCGCCACCCTCAGCAGTCGCCTTCAACCCGCCGCTTCCGGACTGGAAGTCCCAGGCCATTCAGCGGCTCGGCTTCGGCAATTTAAATAAGGTAAGCCTCGCCGGTGCGCCGCGCCGTGTCCTGATTTATGCGCCCGCCGAAAACCCTGATCGAGTCTTGTCGACGAGAAGCCAAATGAGATATTGCCATCGCGAGCGCGCGCGTTCCCCATCATTCCCCTTTCCCCTCTTCCAACCTCTCCCCTCCCTCTATCTTTCTCGGATTCTTTCGTTAAATTCAATTTGGCTATCGTATCAATTATCGATCTAAAGGCACGATCGCGGCGCGCTGCTACTTAATGCCGGAGATAATCGACTGGCTCTCTCGATCAGGCTTAATGTCGGGGCCAGGGTCATTAGCAGGCAATGAAGCAATTGTCAGAGATGTGGCTCGTTTTCTCCTCCATACAGGTGGTGCTGTGCTTCGAGCGAATCTTCTGGGACCCCACCGCCAATCTCTTCGGTCACGTGGGCAGCACGACGGCGTCTCGGGGGGAGCTTTTCTTATTCTGGAACTTGTACAAGGCCCCGGTCCTCCTGGCCCTCGTGGCCGGCGAGGCGGCCTGCGTAATGGAAAACGTCAGCGACGATGTTATCGTCGGTCGCTGCATCGCTGTATTAAAGGTAAAAGCGGCCTTCCGTATTGCGAGCGAAGGTCCTCTGTGCCGTGCGCGCGCGCTCCTCCTCTCAAGTATTTTAATTAACTCGAACGGAGAGGGTTGTCGCGCGCGCGCGCGCGTTCACGGATGCCGGACTCCGGTGGCAGGTGTTCGCTGAGGCACGTAACTTTTCCAGGGTATTTTCGGGAACCAAGTGGTGCCGCAGCCGCGAGAGAGTGTCGTGACGAGGTGGCGTGCGGATCCTTGGGCCCGAGGTTCCTACAGCTTCGTCGCGGTCGGCAGCTCCGGCAGCGATTACGATCTCCTCGCAGCACCGGTCGCACCCCCACCGACACCTGGCGCACCACCCCCACACCCGAGAGTCTTCTTCGCAGGTAAACATTCGCCCCTCCACCGTATTTCAAACGATTACCAGAGCGCAGGAATTTAAGCCCCGCTCTCAGCGAGCCACCGTGTGTGCTGGCCCTGCGTAATTCTCACGATTACGCCTCCCTCTCTCTCTCCACCTCCTTCTATCCAGCACACACTTTCATCGCATTCCCCCCCCCCCCCCCCCCCCGTAATATACAGTGCTCTTGTTATTTATTAAGGTAATTTTTTCATACGATTCTTTCCCTTTTCATATCTCGGTCTGTGTTTTGCCCCCTGGGAGAATGGGAGGGCTTGAGAGGGGGGTAGGTGTTAAGTAGGCAAGAGAATGGGAGCTGAGAGAAAAATCACTTGCTTTACAGGAGAGCACACGATAAGGAATTATCCGGCGACGGTGCACGGCGCATTTCTGAGCGGCTTGCGCGAGGGTGGACGCATCGCCGACCAGCTCTGTGGAAGTCCTTACGCGCCACCGACGATGTCAGCTTCCACTCCAGCCGCGACCGGCATGCCGTCCACTACCACAGCCACCAGCTCGACGCCTTAGGATTCCCCTGAAGAATGTTGCACCTGATCAACACTGCTCCGTGTTACTGCTCCGCTGCGACGTGAGCCGGCGTCCGGCCGGCTTCGTGACAAGCTTCACGAAAGCTGCAGCTTCGCGACTCTCCAAGTCCGACTCGTTTTAAGACACGAAGACGCGAGTCTTCGATCCTTCGGTATTATTTTATTCCTCCGTTTCCATTCTGGCGGCGTTTGGTCGGCCGATTGACGAGCCGCCGCTTCTTAGCTAGCCAAGTTTAACCATTATTTCACGCATTTTCTATAACTTCGGCATATTGGTCCGTAATGTACGAATTTGTGCCTTTGATATTCTACTTTTTATCGTCCTAGCTCTTTAGTTTAGTTTAGTTTGTATTATATCGTAGGAATTACTTTAATAACGTAAGCGCATTCGCCCGAGCCACTCAGTTTTATTGTACATCCGACTGCATCCTGAGTTATTCGACTGTACCTGTCATCGCGAGAACGATCGAACCATCTGTGACGGGTGTTCCCATTTCCATATACTTTAACCATGCTTCACTGAACTTTGTTCAGTCATGCTTCCCCCTTTCAAGCTACCGCTCACTTAGACATTAAACAGTGATAGTATCTATGCGCTAAGGTACGCGTGGCAGGCGATATTAGTTGCGACAATTGCCTTCGGCGCGGTCTTCTCTATAATCGTACGATTTGACCAGACGTTCTTTCTCACGACAGAAAATAATGTATTGACAAACCCGAGATGAGATTTCATTAGTTTATTGAACTGTATTATTATCGCGAGTATGGTATTACAATAGCTGGATACTGTTGCCTAAATCACCATGCGTTGGACTTCGTCATGCGTCCGCACATGTAAAACGGTGAATGAGAAACCTGACTGTAAGAAGAATGTAACAGAAACAAATTTATATATTATATATATACACACATATATATATATATATATTGCAATTAAAAGATTGTTGCAAACCTCATTAGAATCTGACGCAGTTCTCTTTTGGTTTTCATGGCGAGAATGTAAAAGCTCCTTGCAACCCACGTCAGCCACCCATTTTTCTACTCTGCTCCCAAGGGCAGACAGACAGTCATCGAGAGCCTACTGGATCATTTTTCAATCTGCAATTGACTCCCGGTGTTGGGGCTTCTGGCTCGAGCAGATCAGACTTTGTCGCAAGCGTGCGCCGCCTCGCCTCTAAGGTACCATTGTATACGTCTTGAATTCAGCTTGACAGTCACCCTCCAATGGTTCTTCCCGTTGTCCGAGGCACACTTGGGGTAAGTTAAGCCCCGCAGTATGAAATGCCGATGTCTCAAGAGAGGATTCCTCACGACTTTTCGCGCGAACGCCGTCGGAAACCGTTTGTGCGATCCGCGTCGCTCCCGTCTACCTCGCGCGTCGCAATAGTCCCGGAAAAAATAGGTAGCAGAGTGTGAAATTCGCCGCCACGGACGTCCATGGCCTTTCCCCTCGCACGATTCCCATGTGAATCTGAGCAAGGAACGCTGAGTTATTCGGGGCCAAGAGGCAATTCGTCCATCCGTGTAATCTCTGCAGATTGGATTTTGTGTAGCATAAGTTGCTATAAAAATGTAGAAGTTTCGAGGATTCCTAGCATCCTGCACTTGGCAAACTCTCTTGCCCAACCAAGTTCTCAAAGCGAGTTGTGGAAGCTTGGCATTTCAGAATCAGTTATTTTTTTATACACTTCTCTCTCCTTTAATACCTCGCCCTTAAAGCAAGCGACTTGATGATCAGCTTTATAAACACTGGAGAAGGTAAAGCTGCCGCGGGTAAGATTATGTTGTAGAATTATGCATGGGGCCTGCGTTCCCGCAAGGACCCCACACTACCAAAAATTTAACGCACAAATACTCTCGTTAGGAGTACTTACAGGCTTCAGCGCGAGGCCTTTCGCCTGGGGGAACCACCTCGTTGATCATGGTATCCCCTACGCCAGGTTAGTATAAAATTACCCCCGATACTCTATGAATATTTATCCAGCGCTTTCATAAATTCGCTTTCGGGAAAAAAAACATGCCGTACACCACCCAGCGGTTATTTCGCCAAACCTGCCGAAAATTGACAAACGCCTTTCCTATCTCACGACGTTACAGGAATTCGAATAGATTGTTTTACTTTATTTACATTTACATATTGATGATATGTTAGTTTTGGACTGCGCTTGTTACATCAGCTTCGTAATGCCAGTGATAATCAAGAGTTAGCAATCGAGGTTGAGGTTATTGAGCCTTGAGGATCGATTGGTCCATCTGATAGGAGTCTGTCGATTCCAGAAAGTATTCGAAATCCAGGCTTCCTCATCTCGATGTTATGCCGCAATGTTCCTCAGCTCGGGGAGATAGAACTCTCGCTCCTGGGACAGAAAAACAACTATTAGGCCAGTTATTTACTCAGGTTCAACATCGGTCCTGGTAATGCCAGGCGGAAATCGAGCGGCCGCGATAGCGCGCGGGCCTCTCACCGTAAATCTCGCCGCTCGTAATGGCAGGAAAGTTTCAATGGCCCGGCGCGGCGTGCGCGCCGCGGCCGTATTTCGATTTTTATGATTCGTTTCGCGCAGATGCAAATTCAATAGGAAGAAACAAATCGTCCGTTACGAGGCGGACCGTTTCCACTTAAGTTACTTTGCAACTTGGTACTTTATTCAGGAATTTTCGACCGGAGGGCGGTTTCCTCCGCTCTCCCCGGTATAAATCGGGCCAAGCGCCCTGCTACGGCTCCCGAGGCGCATTGAATTACATAAACGGCGTGCGGCTGCGGCGAAATAAGAAAAAGGGAAAAAAGGAACGAAGAAAGGAAAAGGATAAGCACGCTCAACTGGCCGAGAATTATAGGGTTTAATTACAGGAGAATGCGCCATCGGGCGAAAGGCGAACTTCCCGCCGGTTAATTTATAGCTCGGGCAAGTTCTAAGCTCGGCTTCATTTTGAGAGACTTCGCCCGGTACTATGCGCAGACGGGCCACTTGCCCTTCCGGCTTCCCTAAATTTCACGGCGAAATCGGCAGTATTGAAAGCCTGACTAGCCCGATATAGATATTGCGATGCAGTCATAGCCCCGAGCGTCTAATTGAACTGGCGGCGGCAGAGGGCCAGATAGAGCGAAGGGGTAACTCGGTAAACTTGAAAGACGGGGACCGAGCAAGTTTCCAAGTTTTATCGGCCCAGGTCAAACTCCCCTATTTATCCCACATCATTACGCCCAAAGAGGAGGGCATCCCCTTCCGAAATGGCGCTTCCGCTCTTCCACCGAAATTCTCCGCCTCCTGCGATAGCATCACACGTACTGCTAGCGCCAGTTTCCCCGATTAGAGTTGCACGAGCGCGCCTCTACGGTGGCGAGATTACTGTTCAATAACCAAGTGGCTCGCTCGCCGTCTCGGCTCGACACTTGTCAGCTCGCCCGTTGTCTCGGGCTCCCAGTTCCTTTCACGCGTCGGCTGTCAGCGGCTCGATAAAAGGACATGCATTGTCATAGTAACCGTAAACAGAGCCGGCCCCACCGAGACATCCGATCCTGCCACGGATAAACACGCGCTTTCTCGATTCTCCCGTAGTCGGATTGTCATCGTGACGCTTCCCGTCGGCTACGCCCAGCTAGAGAGACACTTTCTTCATCGTCCTCGGCGCCCGGCAAAAAACCATGACGCCTCTGCCACTGTCACGGAAACAATGCGGCCCGATCAAGCCACGCAAACACCCTACCACTGTCGGGGGCACTTGCAACGCAGCCTTCGGCTACAGGCTCAAAGAGCGTGGCGACTGCCGTCTCAAGCCACTGGTCAAGGGCTCGATATTCGAGGGAGGCGAGGACAACGAGCAGGAGACCAGGCAGCTCGAGCAGTTCCTCAGCAATTGGGCCTTCGAGAAATGGACCGATCGCAGGATCAAGAAGAAGAATGCCTGGAAACAAGTTCAGCAAGGTATTAACGAAGATACCAGTCTCGATGTCGTGCTCGGTGATTTATGGATTTCCCTTGGACTCCTTTCAGCCTGTAGACGTAGGTAAGACTGAGTGATAGAAGGGCCAAGGGTTATCGAGGTATCCCCGGTGAAACTGTCCCATGTAGTTCAAGTTTCGCCGATATCCTTTCCTATACGTTTCTCACTTAGATCGTTTTAAACAAATACTGCGTATCAAGGGCGAACGCTACCTGCTCCGAACGGTTGGGTAGGAGAAATTTCTTATCTTTATGCATAGGAAGGAAGAAAGCGGGGGTTTGCGATCCCTATGAATAATATCCAAATTGAGCGGTTCCATTGGGATGGCCAGTGGAGCATAAGTCGTGGCGGCGCATCTGCATAGGCCATCAATCTACATTGATTTGCATTCATCAACACTGATTCCCCGTAGGCCTGGCAGAGTTCGAGGAGTGCGTGGAGGAGCGTCGGGAAAAACTACGTAACCTCATCCTCTACGAGGAAATGAATCTGACTCGCGAGGTAATCGACCAAGCGCAGCACGGCGATGACAGTCGGATGGAGGAGATTCGCCATAAGACCGAGGAGCACCGGAAGTGCCAGGAGGAGAAGCGATTGGCGCTAGTGGCCGCGAAGCGAATGCAACAGTATCTGGCCGAGTGCGTGGAAGTGCGCGAGTCCCGCTCGAAACAGCGCGTGATCGAGGCGAAAGAGGCCAATCTCGCCCAGATGAGGGAGAACCGGGCGAAGCGGGAGGCCGAGAAAGAATTAGAAGGTCTTTGGCACGAGCTCGTGCTCAGGGAGGTGGAAGCCAAAAGACAAAGGGAGTCCGTCGACACGGAAAAGCGGGCGCAAGCGAGCCGCGAGGTGGTCTCGGTGTTGGCCAAGCAGATCGCCGGCAAACTCGCCCTCGAGGAGACCGAGCGGCGCATCGAAAGGGAGGAAAGGGAGTATTTGGAGCGGCTGTGGGAGAGCGTTCGTCAGGAGGAATTAAGGAATCTCGAGAAAGAGCGGGAAGATCGAGAGCGGCTCAAGAGGGACCTCGAAGAGCAGATCCTCACGACCAAGAGATTCTTAGCGGAGCGGGCTCGCGAGGAGGCCACGATGGATCGGATGCTGAAGGAGCTCGCGGAGGAAGAGCTCGCCAAGGAGAAGTCGAAAATCAAGGAATCGAGCGCGGCATTGCGCACCGAGCTCCTAGCCTACTTGCAGTATCTCGAGGACATAAGGCGCGAGGAAGCCAAGAGGAACCTCGAGGTCGACGCCATCGTCCAACAGTCCACCAAGGATGCCGCGGCTCGACGGAACCTCGCCGTCCGCAAGTTCAAGGAGACCAAGCAACGCATCCTCCAAGAGGTTATGCGCGGCCGCGACGAGCAGCTGAAATTGAAACGCGAGCAAGAGGAAAAACGTCTGGAGGCGCACCGCGCCGAGAAAGAACTCCTGGAGAAGCAGCTGGAACTCGACGCCCAATTGAATAAACGCCAACAGCTCGAAGCCAGGAGTCGTGCAAAGCAGTATGGAAAGGAACTCCTGGAGCAGCACAAGTCTCTCGAGGAGATGCGCCGCCTTGAGGCCGAACGCTCTCGCCAAAGTGACGAAATGAGGAAGGAGGAGTATCAAAAGCTCACTCGAGAGTTGTTGGAGGCTTCCGATAATGTTATACCGCATCCGTTTAAAGTACTACTCAAGGAGTGCGCTGCTCGGCATGCTGCTGAGAAAGAAGGCTACTGTTACTGCCCTCCACCCCTTCAGGAGGAATCATTTGAATAATACGTATGTAAAGCCAATCTCATGATCCTTGCTTCTCTCATCCTTTCACCGACGTCTTCCAAATTACCGCTGCGAAATATCACTTTTACTCTCTTTTGAATAATCATCATTTTTCTATCAAAGCATAAGAATATTTCAGTAGTTTGGGGTGATTGCCAAAGGAGTCAGGTTACTTTATTCTCGGTACCCTTTGAAATACAAGGTTCGAACAGGCAGCGCCGTCTGTATTGAAAGGGCTCAACCTCAATGGTCACGGGAGCTCCACTTTATCGATTGTGTGTAAGATGTTGAAATCGATCGAACTATAGTACGATAAAACTAATATTGCACTTTTCATATTTTTTGGAATAATACTTTTTAACCCGTTTTTTGGCGAATCGGACGTATGTCGCTGAAATTAATGATGAAAAGCACTTTGATTTTTCGCATTTGCGCTGCGCTGCGGTGCCAATGTTCTTTCTCTGTCGCCCGGGCAAAACCGCCGGCCCTCTTTCGCCTATTTTCGTTAAACTTCAATATTATTACGGAGCAGCCGATAAATATTTTAACGAGCCACAGAAAACCCCGTGCAAAAATAGCTGATTTTCCGCCGGGAAATGGACACGGAGTGCACGCTCGCTCGAAACTCGCTTATTTCAGTCGAGTGGCCTGACACATTGTTGAATTAAATTTGAAGTACAGCTCGTAACCGGATGAAAAGGTCGCGTTTAAAAAATTACACCAGCGGAGCGCCCGGCGGCGGAATTTTGTCGCGCGGCGTTTAATATTGGGGCGCGAGCGTTTGAAAAAAAATAATCCCGTCACTCGCGACGTCGCGCCCGCTTACAACTCGGCGAAAATAACAAATGAATCTGGAAAATTAATCGCGCTCGGTTGAAAGCCGCCCAGTAAACGGGGCTTTCACTATGTAGACGAATGAAATTAAAGACACTAAATCGGCCGAGGTAAGTAAACCCAGTTAATTACGTCGTCGCGAGCAGACCAATTGGCCGGCTCGAAGGAAAAAGCCAGCCGCGCGCGGCAGGAGGCTGGAAGGTAAGAAGCGATTCCTTAAAAATTGACCAAGGTTTAACCAGCAGCACAGAGTGCGGCCGGTTCCGGTCGAGCGATTAACAATGAATCGTCGTATAAATATATGAAGCCGCCCTTAGATAATTCAAAGGCGAGGCCCTTCGCCAAGGGAGACGAGCACGAGCGCAGCCCCTGTTTGAGAGGCTTTTCCGTCCTGCCACAAAGCCGAGCGTAGCGTACCAGGCTGATTGATGCCGCAACAAGCGCCGCCGCGGCGGCTTGTAATAATTAATGCATGATCGGGGATTCGAGCTGTAAAGTCCGCCGACTGTCTCCTCCAATTAATAGAGCTGCGCTCCGGCCTCGCCCTCAAAGAATCGCCCCTTTATTTCTCGCGTCTCCTCTACGCGAGGGTAATGCCGAGGAGGAGAGGAGAGAGCGGGCGGCCCACGCGCGTTCCAACGCCGAGAGAGAAAGAGAGAGAGAGAGCGGGAGAGCGCGAGGTCGTTAAAAATAAGCGAGAGCATCCGTTTCGAAAGAAGTCATACGAAGCCGTTTAACGCGGGAACGCGGACTATGAATACGGATCAAAGTTTCCGAGTGTTATGGCCCTGGTTATGGCATGATATTCATATATCTGCAAGAGTCGTCCTCCCCCGCAACGCGGTTATGTCCTCTCTGTTCCGCGAATGCTAATGTCCCTCTATATGGATATAGCCGGTGTTACCGTACGCCCGGCACGTCCTCCCCGCACACTCTTCTCTCGCTTCCTCGCCCTTCTGGTACAAGGTGCATTCGAAACTCTGCTTATCTTCCTCATAACCAGAAGGGAAAAAAGCCCTTTGACCATCAGGCCGTGGCCGGTGGCTCGGCGTGCGGCGGCGGCGAGCGAGCTTACCCGGATTCTTTCATGTCCCACTTAATTCTCCATCGCAATGAATCCGCATCGCTCGGCCGCGGAAATGGCTCGGAAGGATTAGTAAGTGCGCGTATGGCTACTCCCGGCCACGCTCATATGCTTCCGCCTGCGGCTCTTTACGAGCGTCGGACCGCCCGGGAATACATGAATTTCGGGAAAAAACCGTTCGGACTTTGCGACGGCGCGCTCCTTGGCCATATAATGCGGGATATCTGGTTGGCTGTCTCCTTTAGTGATGCATTGTAACGACGTCCCATGGATGGTATCAGGGACATCGTGGCGAGTTATAAAAATGTCTGCATAGAGAGTTTACTGCCGCCCTACGCCTGCAGTCTCCGCAGACCCAAGTACCCGCGAGGCAGACGGCAATAATTCGAGCTTTCCCCGGGCTCCTCTCTCATTTGTAGGGGCATCATTCGGCGGGACGAGCGGCTAACGCGGCATTTAAAAATCTAAGTGGAGGCCGGCCGCGCTCTCGCCGGGGACATCAGTCGGATATACGATCCATTCGCGATTGATAGAACGGCGCTGGAGCCCCGCACCACGCCGCGCGGAAGCAGGATCATTCAGTGGACGTTCGTCACCGCGATGATCGCACTCTCTCTCTCTCTCTCTCCGGGATTTTTCCAAGTCGAGCGTGCAAGCGGACATCGAGGGTATATACAATGGTGGCTCCGGTCATTCATGATTGATCGGCTCCCGGGTTGTCTCTCCGGCGTGTTCTGCACGAGCGCATCGCTCGTTGTCGTGTCTGCCGATCGGCCGTTTCGCCGGGCGTGCGACGAGTCCTCCTCGCATACTCGCCTCGCATACCTGAGGGATGCCCGGATTTTTTCCCCTTCGGCGAACTATGCATCTCGCGCTCGGCTGCCCGGCGAGCCGAGCTGCACCTGCACGCGCGTGCACGCGTGCATTTCTCCACTGGCGGCGGCGGCGGCGACGGCGGCGGCTCGAGGAGAATGGGAGCGTAAGCGGGAGCGCTCGACGAGACAAAGAGGGCCAGACGCTCGGGGAAACGAAGCGCAGGAGGATAGGAAGAGCCGAGTGGAAGAGGAGCTCGCCAGAAGCTGCCCGGACGCTCGGAGGAAACGGCGAAAATAAGGCAGAGCGGGACAAAGTCGGCTGCTAGTAAAACGGACGATCTGCGGTAAAAGAGGAAGTACAAGAGAAAGCGAAAGGGTAGTTGATGTAAGAGGAGAGGATGGTGGAGGTGGTAGAGTAGAGGGTTGCGAGGGCGAATGGACTTTGTCTCTAAGGACGTTCTTTTGACAGTCATGTCGCTGTCGTCTCCTAAGGTCCCCTGGCGGCATTGCATTAATCTTCTTCTTCCAACCCCGCCTTATTGAAAATTCTACAGGGCGCCTCACAGTTTTTGCCCCCCTCCCCACTCCTTCCACCCGCCCACCCTCCGACTGAGGTGAGCACCGTTCCATCCCACCAACCCCAGCATCCGTCCAGACACACCACCCTCCGATTCCACCTGGCGGTCCAAGTCTCGCCGCGGCCGTAAGCCAAGTTGACTTTCGCTTCGTTCGGGATCATCGCCCATGGACCAATTACTATGGCTGGGCGACTGAGAGACCGGGGACTAGTTCCCCCCCAAGAGGAATGGGGGCCAGTGGGCTATAGTGTGTTTTAATTGTCTGCTCTCTGTTTGCATTCTCCACGACTTCGCTCTTCACTGTCCCGGGGATAATTCCAATCCGGCCGCCAGTGGCTGGATTTAATTTTAATAGCCGCAACTACTCCGCTTAATTAGTTGCTCGACTAGTCCGCCCTTCTTCTTTCACTCTCGCCGGCAGCTCCGCCCCATCGCAATCCCGGGAACGCGACGGCCGAGGCTTCATTTCGCCACGAATGAGGCGGCTCCGACTGCTTGGAATACTTGGGCCCGCGAGCCCTGTCAAATCGCCGCCCGATATTTAAGCGTACGCGCCCGATGCGTCTCGACGCGTGCGGAATTCCTACGCTGGAAGAAGCGTCGCGTCGCGTCGCTATTCGAGCCGGGGCGGAGAGCGAGTGCGCGACCGGCGATGCTTTTGTGCCTCCTGAGATGTAAATGAGGCTGGGTGTCGCTCCCCTATCAAGCTCCGGAATGACAGGCATACCTCTGCAATCCGGGCCGCGAGGGATACCGCTTTCAGATTTCACTGGTAAGCCAGCGATTTGTGCCCGCTGATGCGTGTACAAGCCACAAAGTAGCCATCTCTCTCCGGGCACGGCGGGATGATGGATCGCGGAGGATGGATCGGCCGGTGCCTACACCTAGCGCTCCCACCTCCGGAACCTCCTAGGGAATGGGACACGCGTGGCCGACAGCTAAAATAAAAGACAGACCGCGCGCGCGGACAGAAAGCCGGCGGTCACGCCTCCTTTCCGAATGCAAGTGGCCGCGCGGGATCAATAAGGCCTCGCAGGTGGAAAGCTAATGCTCTCGGGCGAAGGGCGAAGGGCGAGGGGCGAAGGGCCGCCCAGGAATTCCGGGGCCAGAAGAAAGCAGTTATTTCGGATACACACCTTAATTGAAACGGATCGGAGAGAGCGAGACAATTTCAACCCTCCGCCCTGGAACTGCTCTCGGCCTCAATATCGGCCGATATAACCGAATCAGCCCCGTCCTGAAATTGACTAAGTCAAAACCTTGTTATCGCGGGGGCGGTATCGGCCACTTTGAGCCGGTGAAGTGATAACACTCATCCATTCTATCAGCGGGCGCACGCTAGAGCAAGTACCAATTGGCCTTTAGCAAAGACCGCAATCCGATAGTATACAGAGGTGCTCTCTCGCTCGTCGGGCACGGCCTTCGCGCTGAATAGGGTGTTATCAATCAGTGCATCGATAAATTTCCCGGGATGTTCTCACTTCACTGCTCGCCGGCGCGTGTCCCCGGTGCACGATAAGCGACGCAGTCTCGCGATACTATTGTATCACACACACTCCCCCTCTCTCTCTCTCTCCCTCCCTCTCCCTCCCTCTGCCTGTCTGTGTGTGAAAGAGAGGATACCCGTCGTCCGATCGAGTTAATCCGGCGTTAATGCGCCGGGAAATTGGTGCTCGCGAGCACTTTCTTTTTTTCGGAGACGTTATTAATCATAATGGGGGGCGGAGGCAGACGCCGCCGCCGGTGGCAAGGGCACCGGGAGTCGCGCGAGAGCCGTATCGCTCACTCTCGTTCCTGCCCCCCTGCCCCCCGCCCCCTTGTCCCTCGCGAGACACGATTAATTTCGGCGGTGAGAAGAGAGTGCGAGCTAAAGCACCACCGGGGGTTAAAAGCTACAGGGTGATAATTATTCTTCCGCCGCACGTCGCACGCGGCGTATCCCCCCCCCCCCCCCGAATATTTTCTTGTCTCGCGCTTTATTGCCCGGCCAGTGAGTCCCCGTCCATTCAGCTCCCTGTCTGCTTCCACCGAAATACTCTCTCCTCGCGGAATCTATCACAGAATTCGACTTTCGGAAGCACGGGGATTCCGTTAACATCTGTTTCTTTTGAATGATAGTTTTCGTGGAGAAATAGACTTATTTCTACTTGACGACACGTGGAGATAGGCTTCGTAGAACTCGATTTAGTTCCTGTAGAGTCTAATTCTTCACGCAGTCACCAATGAAAAACTAGCGACGCTCAGCCGGAAGCTCAGTGTCTGTCAGGGGCAAGCGAGAGTGTTGAGTGCCGAATGAGTGTGACTATGTTCGAGAAGGCGTGACTCCAGTTTTTGTGAGTGCTTTTCATGAGCGTGCGTGGAGCCGGGCTTCGCCCTGGTGGCTGGGGTGCCCCCTCCCCCCTCGCCCTTTCCGAGAGCCGTTATTAATCATTGCGCGACATGAATCTTGCTCGAAAGCAAAATGTATTATAGTATATGTATATCCATGGTGCACGTTTCGGTGCGACGTATAGTCATGTCGTGAAGGTGGGTGGGGACACGGAGTCAGACCGAGGGGAAAGAGCTCAAGTACTGCGGAACGATTGTCGGCGATAACGATAATGCTCGATTTGTTACGGACAAATACGAAGGACATTTATCATCGCTTATAACAAAGCCGTGAATTGTAAGGCACTAAAATGTTCCCGGGCGTATTAGTCAAAGGAAAAGCACCCCTGGCCGTCTGAGAGAAATGTGAACTTTCTACTTGGTTCGGTGAGTCAAGTTCACATCGATGAACTTCTCCGGACACACCTGTGCGACGTCGGAGAGGGACGGAAAATTGAATGGCCAAACAACTTCCGAAGCCGGGGGAAATGGGACTCGTAACTGATTGTTAAACGCGAGCGTAGCTACCACGATCAGTGAGGTTCGAAAGCCCGGCTTAATTTGGAAAGGCGGAAGGCGAGTAGGGGGGCTATCACGTGTGAGCACACGACCTTTCTCCATCAGATTTCCCATTAGATTAGAGAAATCAAAGGCTTACGCGCCTTACCAGGGCCACTCCTGAAATACGGCACTCTTCTCCTTAACGTAATGTCGGCTAACGAGCCGATTTAGATATCCGGCGCACATTATTTTTATCAGCGAGTTAAGTCCCGGACGAGTTGGACGTCGCTCGTTTTTAATGGGATTGTAAAACGAGGAGTCCACCACCGCTCTCGTTGCCTTCGACCCACCGAGAGAGAGAGAGAGGGAGAGAGGGAGAGAGAGCTGGAGACTCAACGAGAGAGTCTGGCGGTTTTGGAGCGACACGCTCGATGAGGATCCTTCGGGCTCATCAGCGGTAAAAAGCCGAGTGTACACAGTCGTTATGTAGCTCGGGATGAATATAAAGCCGATGTCGTTTTCTTTCAATTTTACGACATGCCCTCCGGCTGATATGAATAACATTCCGCCAAGACAATCCCTGGAATCTCCGCTGATGCTCCGTCTCGAGGAAAAGCTACGCAGAGGCCTTTGCTTTTTACAGCCACTCTCGCCAACTTTTGTTTTTCGACCCGGAGGATTTCATTCCGCCCCCGACTTCCCCGCGCTCCGCCCGCGTATCTCTCTCCTCTCCCAATAAGACGACGAGCGTCGCGCTGATCGATCAAAGTCGAAACGCCAAAAACTTTCCGCGCGAGCCCAGGCTAGAGAGAGAGAGAAAGCTAGAGAGAGAGAAGCGGAGTATACTCTCGAGCGTGCAACAGTAAAGTGCTGTCGGACGTCCGGAGAAAATTCCAATAATTAATGCAGTTATTGTCTGTCTAACTATCGAGCGCGGCCGCGGATGGTTATCGAGCAGCCATCAAAATACAAATGCGCCCGGCGGCGACGGGTGGACGGGAGTGGAGCCGCTCCCCACGCATTGTTATGTATTCAAAACATATCAAGACTTTCCAATCACAGGACGGCTCTCGTTATATAGCTCGCGGGATTTCTGGCGGCGTGATAATGTCATCGATCTGTAATTCGGCCGGCCGGCCAACCAGTCGGCTCCGCTGGCCCCGACGCCCCCGACGACCTACGTCTGTGTCGCTCGGTGCGCCCCGCCAGAGTCACCAGACAGAGGAGGAGCGCGCGCGTGTGCGTGCGTCATCCGGGTGCGTGGATGCGGAAGTGCACGCATCGATGGGCGCACTTGGTGATTGCACGCATATGCGGCGGTCGATCGACGGGACCCTGATGGTACGCATCGGTTCGCGGCCACCTATACCTATGTACGGCCCGAACAAGGCAAATGGTAATTTGAGGTTTCGGCCTGATCGAGGGCGGCCGCTCGCTCCGCGACATTTGAATTCAATTAAAAATGGAAGGGTTGTTTCTGTCGGCAACACTCGCCCGACGCACGGGGGAGAGAGACTCTCCTCGCTCAGCCCCTGCTCCATTTCCAAATCAAAAAGGCGCCGCGACCTTCCGGGCTACCTAAGAGGACCCTTCTCTCTATACTCCACTCCCTCGCGCTCGCCCGCCAAATAAACGATCTGCGCTGCTTGCGATGCTTACTGCTCTTTCCTCGACACGTGCACGCACTCATTACTCTTATACCAGGCTCGTTTACCACGCGATCACTCGTAGAGCGGGGAATGCGACGATCCCGCGTGGAAAGAGGGGGCTTAATCGGTCACGCACTTACTCTCGACGTGCCATCACGTGGCCAAGTGGATTTCCAATGACGACGAATCCGTTTCCTTGCTAATTTCCCCGGGGGAATTAGGCACTCGAGATTCAACATATCGCATTGACGATATTAGCCCAATCAGACCGACCCAAGTCCGATATTCGATTAAGCGATCGCGACTGTATTGGCGCGAGTCGGAAAACACGCTAAGTAGAATGGTGCTGGCGCGGTCAGACGGCAGACCATTCCCCTGCAGCCGGTACCGGGAGCGTTCACGTTCACGCGCGCCATTCAACAGTCCTACAGTCCAAGAGCGATTAAAGTGGGAATAGTAATCAACGGAAGGACGATTACATCGCAGTCGACTGAAGAGTATCGGCGGGGCGGGCGGGGGTGGCCGCGGCGGTGGTTTTCGGAGGCACGAAGAATCGATTCTCTTTTCGATGTGGCGAGCCGTGCGCCCGAGAGCGCGGCCGGGAGAAATAAATCCGCGGTTAACGTCGCCGTCGCCGCCGGAAGCCAAAGGGAGTGTAGTCGCCCGAGAGAGGAGAGCTCGGCGTTGGGTCAACGTTCTATTTACTAGAAAGACGGCGATATTATGCGATCGATGGGAATGCCATGGCCGTGTTCGCCTTTCTTCTTCTCTCCTTAGTATACTCCAACATTCCCCCTCTCTCTCTCTCTCTCGCTCTCTTGCTTCTCTCTCGCGCGGCCGCATTATGCCGGGCGCTTCCTCGTGCATGCATCCGACGCCCGTAAAGATTCGTTTGAAACGGATGTCTGTCGCCCGGCAATCTCGAGCGGGCCCCACGGGCATACCACGCAATCACTGTTGCAAGAGACGCGTGCCACGTGCTGGCAGCCGTCAGAGGAAGCGCTCTTAGGAAGTGCGGATTGAGATATATTAGATTCTCACGATACGCCTTATATTTTTGACTCGCACCCACTTCGATACCCCCGAGCGCCAAACAGATCTTCACCACATACATACTCGAGATATACGCGGCCCAAAATGGGCACACGCCCCACGCAAACCAAGCTGCGCGTGTCTGCGAATCAAACGAAGCGACTGTGGGAAATAAAAGTCACTTTTTTTTAAGAGAGAAGTTGGAAAGAGCCACGGTGAACAGCATTAACTAATGCTGGAGCAGTATTTTAGCTGGCGGTGAACGGCTGCGCGATACCCTCGGAGGATGCAGTGCGTCGGCCGGCTATCAGTCGGCGCACCATAAACCATTAGAACAAAGGGGACGGCGATCAAAATTACACACTGGCCGCTGAACCGGTTTAAATGCACCTTGAGAAAGAGCGCCGCTATGGAATACAAAAGCGATCGGTGGCGGAGCGCTGGTCGCAGCACTCGCAGCGGAGACAGAAAGGGGGACGGATGGCGCTCGGGGAAGTAAGAGGAAAGATGGAGGAGTGGCCCGAAGTGTGGGTGTCTCTTGATCGCGGATGGGACTTTTCGTACGGAATAGAGAAACAACCGCGGTCCCTCGCACTATCTTCTCTCCCCGGCTCCTCTTTCCTTCGCGCCTCTGAGTTATAGAAACAGTTTGGGCTATCGCCGCCCGTTCCGAGGCGCCGCTGCATAGACGTGCCCTTATATATTCCAGCAATATTGCACCGATATTGCATCCTGTCCTGCGCTCCCAGCCCACTCGACCTTCTGGCCGCGGCTGCCTCCTATGCTTTCCAAGAGCTTTTTCTCCATTCTCCCCGCCCGCCCCCTTCAACCCCCCCGGCAAGTCCTGATGACTTTCCCCCGGCAATTCCCGTGATCTAGAGCACGAGAGGGCGGGACGCTCGCGGCCATAAAAGAAACGAGCTCCTCGATCACTGTTTTAACTCGCGTTACTCCACCTATTAGTCAAATAGTGATTCCAGCTCCGCTCGTCGGATTCCCCAAATTCGGGAGTGCCGGCATTCCACGCGCTATAGCGCGCCCTGCGCCGCTCGCTCCAGCGTATAACTATAATTTCCCGATTAGCTCTTTAATTAAGCCGAGGATGCATTCCTCGAGTTCCATCTTTCCCTAAAACTGACTTGGAATACCGAGCGCCAATTAAGATATCCGAGGGAGAGAAAGAGGTTAATTCTTCGACTGGTATTCCGGGAGGATAATCCCCGCACGGCCGAGTGGATTTCGGAGGCCGAGGTTCGGAGGTCCCTGGAGAATTTGGTGCACGGAGGACCTTGCACAGTGGTCCTCGGGAGGATCGGGAGGAGCAGCAGGCGGAGGGCGGAGGGTCGTGGCCGGCGGAGAGGAGTGCGCGCTACAGATACCTTAATTACCTGGGCCAGGAGTGTGGCTGGGATTGGGGTTATCTTATCGAAGGTGAGTCAGTATCGGGGCCGATGTTCCCGCTCGGCGTTATTAGCATAACATAAGATGGGCTTTCAACATGCTGCGTGGGCGGTGGAGGGACCGTGGCCCTCGGAGCGGAGGTCCACGCCGTCCACGGGCGAGGAGCGCAGCCAGTGGAGAGAACCCCGAGGAATCAACGGGTACGCTCTCTGCTGCCACACTACACACCCCGGTACGGATCGACACGATATCACGCCGGCCGGCCTGATACGATACCTGATTCGGGCCCCGCAGTCCCAATGTGCTTCGCCCGCTTCTTCCCTCCTCCGCCCTTTTATCTTCCACTGGGACTCGCCCCCCCCCCTTCCTCACGTGCCGGCTCGCTCTCCAGGTCCTTTTAATCCTCGGCTGGCTTCAATATATGCGACATGCATTATTCAGCCGCGCGGCAAGCAGCGCCACGACAAGCGGGACGATTGTCGCATATCCGCCGCTCGAAATGTTCGTTTCCTTTCCTCACTGGGGCGAGGGGGGTTGTCGTTGGGCTTCGGGCCCCGCCGCGCCGCTAAGAGTACCGAGGCCATGTCGCCTAATGTTTTTCGCCTTGGCGTGCTCTCTCAATCGCTCGTATTAATCTTAAAGGGGATAGTCTCGAGTCCAGTCCCGACCGAATGGGACTCGGACCGGCCCGACTGCTTCAGGCATTCTCTATGGAATGACACGGGAAATCCACGATTGCCTGTTTGTGTGCTTGGAAACGATAAGGGAGAGAACAGGGTTCGATCTGTTACTGGCAACTGGCGGTGATAAGGGTGGCACGCGTTTCCTCGACGCCCCCCCAAGTTCCTCGCCTTCCGATGACCGACTGAAATCTCTTTTCAGTAACGAGCAGCTCTGCGGAAGACTACCTCTAATACTGTTTCACACTTCCGAGCCAACTCGAGTTCCATCGCTCGAGAATAAACACCCACGGTGTTACGCAATGCTAATGCGTATTAACCCGTCGCCAGTGAATAGCTGGCGGTTAATCAGCCGTGAACATTGCATCGAGTAAGATGGGGCACCACGGGAGGGAGAGAGAGAGCGGGGAGAGCGGACGGTGACGAGGAGAGTTGAGTCTCGGAGTCCGTTGGTAACGACAGGAGCGAATGCCGAGGGGTTGAAACGTTCGCCTCATGTCGAAACCAATAGTGTTCCTAGAAAGTAATCAACCCTGCAAACCCTAACAAATGAATTGGAAAATTGCCATCTCATGAGCGTGCCCCAGTGAGGGGTCTGGATTTAACTACGTGAAAACGATACAGGCAGCCCGCCGGCAAAAAGTACACTGTCCTCCCTCGCACACTCTCTCTCGATTTCTCCCGCGCCTCTCCGTCTCTCCATGAAAGAGCACATCCCGTTCACGGCTTTATTGGAGCCACTATGAACGAGCGTCATTGTCTGCTCTACTCGTAACACGAATCACCGCTAGCACCGGCGAAAAAACCCGCCCCGTTATTATGTTTGCACGGTTTTTATGCCCGCACGAAATTAGCGGGGAAAGTTGGCGTCTACCGCGGATTAATGTTGCGGAAGCCATTGATTGTCGGGCGAAAGAGGGGGGCCCGGGGAGGCCGGGGGGTAGATGATGGGGCACGCGTGCACTGCTTACAGCGAGCTATTGAGTCGAGGGATTCCACGAGCGAACCGACGACTGTTCCATCCGGCGACTCTACCATTAGGTGGATTGGAACTTGCGAGGATCGAGCGTGCACGTTTAAATGACACAGGATTCTCTCTGCGCTCGACTCTATGCAGCGCACCGCTCGGCCCGCCGAGCGTTTGAGCTCTCGTGTCAAATTCAATAGCGTGCGCCGACGTAAAAGACCGGGTCAACTGGGAGATCAAGCTTTCATGGCTGTCTTCCGAGTGGCGGGAGGAGCGGCAAACAACTATTGTGAATAGAGTGGTCCATTTAGCCAGCGAGGCCGAAGAACGTTCTCGATTCCTGTCGCGCGAATGCCGTTCGAGCGGCGCGCACCGGGAAAGTGGAAATAAACCGATTTTCCGAATCCTAATTGCGCGAGGAATTTCTTCGGCCCTTCCCAGGCCGTGTTCGACAGATCCGGGGAGGACGTGACCGAGCCGTGCTCGATTCTTCATTTTTCGTGAAGCCTGTATAATTAATTGGACTGGTAAGATACAAGCTGCTCGACGTCAAGTAGATTTACTTGAACAGTCATTCTTCCGGGCGGATGGAACGCGTGTCCCGGGCGAAATTCGACTAAGACCCACGAATTTACATAGCGCCTTGTTCAATCCCGATCCAAAAGGAAGGGAAGGAGGGCTACGAATATATTAAAAAAATCGTGCGTGCACGATCGCCCTCGTTGGTGGATCCGGGGCCCGATTACTTTGACAGGGCAATTAGGCGTAATGCATAACACACGTGTCCGGACATCAGCCGGCCATAATGAGCCCTCCCGATATTTATCTATCGGTCCGCCGCGACGCGTCACCAACTTCCTTTTTCAGGGCCAGAGCCCCGCCGCGCCCGATGCACCATTGCACCGCCATCGTCAGCCCAATTTCCGCGTCGCTTGATAGACGGATGATAATACTAAACGAATTGGACGCGATATCCGCCTTACAGGCCGCGCTCGCATGATAGATAATAATGATCGAGCGAGCCGACGTTCCCCTGACCACATGTCTCGCCCCCTTAGATAGATAGTGGCAAGTGGTACAAGGTAAATATTCTCTCGTACCCGCTCGCTTTATCCACCTCTCTGACACTCAAAATCCAGTCGACATCAGACATCCTTCAATCTTTCATTCCTTTTGCTTCCTTTCCTGACCGCAGCGAGCCACGAAACTGGAGCCCGCTCGCTGAATTCGCTTGACTAGAAACCGCACAACTAAGGAATAAGAACAGCATGTACTATATCCTGGCTGCGAGATACAGACTGGCTTACGTGTGAGCGAACACTTCTCCAAGTAAACGTGCGCGCTGCGGTTTCGAGACGACGGAACAGGTTGCCCTTTTTAATCCAACTCCAGTACATCTCACGCCATAATATTTTCTTATGAAGATTTTGAACTGGAACGTAAGATCTAGGGATGTGTTTAGTTATAGCGAGAGGTCGTGTTTTAGATTCATGTGCGGCGGAATGAATAAATTGGGTTTTTCTGAATAAGGGAAGCAAATTATATTCATGGAGCGTAATTGATTTCGCATGACATTCTAAACTGCAAGGCCAGCGATTGCGAAAGTTCTCTATTCAGGATATAGTGTAGCGCGCGGTGTGGCAGGCCAAAATGAATTTGCTTGTTGCGCGAAGCGTCAACTCTTGGGCAAATATAGTACAGCAAATATGAATGTTAACCGCGATTTACGATCGCCTGCGTATTCGCGCGCATGGAAAGTTTGTGTTTATGAAAATATGGAAACACCCCTTTCATCCGTGTAGTGCGCAAAAGCGCGCGGGTCGCTTGGTAAACGATATTTCGCAATCCAACCACTCGGCTCTGATTTGCTTCGCGATGCGACATATAATCCGTGCAATTCATAAATTGCATTAAACAAATAAACAAAATTGCGGAAGGATTTGCCCGCCGACGATTTCATTTGTAATGTAAAAAGGGGCGTGGCGGCCGGCTCGAATTACATAATGAATTATGCTGAATGTTATTATTGGCCGCATATACCAGCTGTATATTTACTTCGGTTTTCACTCGGCCAGTGTATAGCGAGTTTCGAAAATACTCATATCGTTGCCGGGTTCATTTGCTGGGATCCTGTGTGCAATGTCTCGCACTATTATTCGATTGGGCCATGAAGAGAGATAAGAGCAGCAGCTCTCGGAACTCGGGATAAATACGATGGATATAAAGTGCGGGACCGAAGAGAGCTTAATTCCACGTTATTTCCGCGACAACTTAATACTTTCGAGCGTGCACTATTTAACCGACTTCGTTCGGAAGGGCGGCCGCCGGCTTAAGTTCCTGTGCGCCGTCCAATGTATAAGAGTGCGCTCTTAGACTTTTATGATCGGTCATTCTTTCTGCACAAATGTAGCGACACTAACTACTTTCATCATTTTCCCTTTACCGACTTTCCTCCCGGGCGGCGGTGCTTTTATGTGGCGGCGGTGCGGCTTTAATATATGAGTCGATTATGCCGGCGACGTTATCCCGAAACTTTACGAAAAGAATCCCATTAACCGGCTGCCGCCAATATATCGAAGGCGCAACAGTTCGCTCTATCAGAGCTTATTATCTAGTTCGCCGAATGAATGCGGTGGCGGGGGCCTCCATACACGCGCGCCCGCCAACTTCCCTTATTTTGCAGCGGCTTATTTCCGAGCCACCGCCCACCGCCTCCGCCCTAGCCGAATAAATTTCGCTGGCCCGTGAATTCCGAAATAAATGCCGGGAAAAAGGGTGCGGGCCGCGTTTTAAAAGTTTCACCTCCTCGCACCCGGAAGTTCTTAGCGTCGAAACTTCCGCGCCAAATAATTCACCGTCAGCTTTTATGCCCGGCATAGCGGGTCGCCTGTATTATCGATTGGTATCCAAGTATCGGTGTATTCGTAATTTGCGTGGAAATGCGAGCTCGTGCACATGACATTAATTGTTGAATTCGGCTCGTGTAATTGTTAGCATTGAATCTTTCCCCTTTCGAGAGCTGGGGGAGCGTAATCCATCAGGCCGGTTTGGTAAGCTGAAAAAATTATGGACTGCTTCCTTTTCCATTACTCCCGCGGCCGCCTGGTACATGTATTTCCTTTTAATTCGTTCCACACGCTGATTACTTGCCACCGAGCCGCTGGTTTGCTGCGCCAGAGTGTAAATTATAATAACAGTGACTTTAATCGACTGGCGCTATATGTTGCAGCTCGGATTCTATTTATTCCGAGAGAATCGCGAATTCCTTGGTGCAATTACGGCAGAAAAATTATTCCCCTCCGCGTATACGTGCGCCGGCGCACGCGGCTCGGAATCCAAAAAATTTCGACGCTCCTGCAATGGGCGACACGCGTGTTATTATTACTGAAATTAAACATGCATTATTCATTCTTATCCGACGGTATAATTGTACTTGGAACGACGCGCGGCCGCCGCCGGGAGCAGCCGGTGCCGTTGGCAGAGTTTTTTAAATGAGAATTTTAACCAGTGATACCGTGAACCGGCTGGCTCCGCGGTGCATTCGTTATTTGCTCGGCAGCGTGGACCACGGGAGCCTACGAAAACACGCGGTAGCCACTTAGAGCTTCCTCTCTAAAGGCTTCCAGTGGCTTTCGACTCTTAACAAGTTATTGCTAAGTGAGCGGTCGCCGCCCGAAATTCAAATCCAACTTCCACTCCACTGTTTACCTTGGTCAATAGAATCGGAAAGAGTTGCGCCGCGGGAGCGAACATGTTAAAAAATCAAATAGCCTTTCCTGAGACCTGGGAACCTCTTTCGCCTCGAGCGATAGGTGTATTCGGTTCCAGGGAGCTGACCCACTCTTAATTTCGGCCTCGGACCAGCCGTGTCTACGACTCCTTCTAGCCAAGTTCTCTCGAGCGGCGAAGTTTCCAGGCTGTAATACGAGGAGCGAAGAGGAAAGCAATCGGTGTTTCTCGGTGCTAGCTGGCAGCGGTTTAAAGATTAACGAGGGCCAATTCCGGAGGCGGCCGGCGAGAGCGCGTTCTTTGGCGAGGCCGGGCCGTGGATCGGGAAACGGATTCCTCGGAGAGTGCGCCAATCTCTAATCTCATTTTTCGAAAAAGGAAGTAGCACCGAGCGCGCGCTACATTCCCTACCGCGGCGCGCCCTCCCATCATGTTTTATGCATTTGCCATCGCGTACGCGCGTGCACACGTCCCTCTCTCTCTCCCTCCCTCTCTGTATAGAGAGGCGAGGCCGTTAGAGGCGGAGGGCCCGAGGGCCGCACGCGCGTCTCGCCGTTTACTTCGGAAGGCGACTACTCAGCACGCCGAGAGACACACGTAAAGGACCAGAGAATGAGAGGGAAAGGGAGTGCGAGTACTCGAGCGCGCCCTGTGGATGCAGCACTTTTCGCGCGAGCACTCACTCGGTTTCCGGCTGCTGCGTGCTCCACTCGGAAAAAGGCTTGTTGCAGATACGCCCCATCGGCCGACGCGCATTCCAAGCACATCACGCGTTACCTTCGCCAGCCTCCGCCTCCCCCCTCGACGAGGAGGCCCGCCAGTTTGTTTGCACTGCAAATTTAACTTCGGTCCGCCAAGTGCCGGACCGAAACCCCTCGCGACTCACTTTCTATGGACGTTGCATCGTTCGACCGGCGAATAACAAGGTCTTGGCCGTTGTCTCGTTTTTCGCGGGTGCCAATGTTAGGTAAAATCGAGCGCATGCAGGTCAGAGTGTGTCTCTGTGTATTTTGGGGCGTCAAAGCAACCGTCGACAGCGGCAAACATGCCAACTGCGCAAGATACTGATCACGGGGATGGGGTTTAATCGAACGATTCAAGCACGCACGCAGTAATACCCGTAATGGGACAAATATTGTAATTCGGGTTTATCATAGTGGTAGAGACCCCCCACCCCCCTCTCTCTGGGGATATCGGTTATTTATAGCACTGCTGTCAGGGACAATATTTGCCAGGCGTATCAGGCCCGAGCCCTGACACCACTGCGCACTACCAATTGCAGTCCAGCGGTCACCGCCCTGTCGCAGTCGTGTCCCACGATGGCGAGGAGGACCGTGAGCGCTAATCCACTTTCAAGTTTGCCGCGAGTTGCCTCGCAAACTGCCGATACGGCGCTCCGGACTCATTAGAATAACGGGCGCCGCGCGCGAATTCGAGCGGAGTAACGGCGGATTGAACGGAACCCGACGACGACGACGACGACGACGAGCAAGGGAGGGCTCGGAAGTGGATGCCGGTCAGCCGGGAGAGAATCGACAGAGGGAGGCGAGCAAGAGGACGGAAAGCGCAGAGGGTAGCCCGGGGCGCTCCCTCCATAGAGGGAATCACCCGCACGCTCCGATAGAAACTCTCGGAGATGGCGCCGCGCGCGCGCGCGATCCCTGAATCAAAAACACCTAAGGGCCCCGGGCGCTATATTGCCGGTTTATGTGTGCGTCCTCGCTCGTGTCTCCCGTGGGCCGAGACTCTCTCCCCTTCGACACTCAAGAGCACCCTCGGGTGCATCAAAAGTTCCCGCCCAGCGAAAAGTACAAATGCGCTTAAGGAACTTTCGGCCCGTTTTCCTCCGACGCGCGCGCCACTGGGATTCCCTGCAAAACGGCGCTCTACGCCGAGTTCCCCGGCAATTTCGTTCCGATTGCCAGTCAGCGCGTCACTCGTGCGTGCTGTGTTAATTTAGCTCGCGGGAGCACGTGTGAGGAGGTTCGGTTCTACCGTTGGGGCTCTGCGTTGGACGTGCTTGCTAATGGAAGCGTCTACAGTCTATAGGACCGCGGTGTACTTGTACGCGACTAGCTGCGGATTAGAGGCCCTTCCTTGCTCGATTTCTCTGTTGATGTTTTCGGTGCGAGATAGAGTTTCACTCTTTGGGAATTCCAGAGACTTTTTTCCTTGTTCGCTCTCGTTGCTATCTCTCGGGTTCAGCTGTTGCGCGGAGGGTCGACTCTGAAGTGGCTCTCTCTCTCGGGCTTGTTTTCGTTGTGACGTATGTAGAGCACGTAAAAATTCGAAGATGTCCTAACGACACATTCCCGCGGGGGCTGGCGGTCTGCTCAATTCGGCCGACCTGACACACACATGTTCTCGTTCCTTCTCATTTTACGAGTGACATGGCCCGTCCTGCAGGGTCAATCCTTACTCCCGGGGCAGCCGCACGGGGAAACTTCATCACCGCTACACGTGCGAGCCTCCAATGAACTTGTCCCGAAAAAGAAGCAATTTCGTCGTTACTGCCGGAGCATGCTGGGAAAACCACGACGAGCCACCCTCCCGCGACACGCGAGCGAATATCATCTCGAATAGTACAGGCTGGGCCCCCCGTCATGGCGGACCCTCATGGCCACTCACGCTAGAGCTCCGCCGAAGGAGCTTACTCCTGTTAAATAATGTAATTACGCCAGGAAAATAAACTCGGATGTTAATGCGCCCGGAATTGGTAGGTTTCCGGCCACGACACTCTGCCGCCGAGCCCAAAAGGAAGGCAATTATTTAACCTTTTCCCTTCGCCACTTCCAGCTCAATTAAACTCGTATTAGTCTTCATTCGCGACGTCCGACGCCAACTCTCAGATATCACGATATCTTTTTGCGGCGAGGGCTTTTTATCTGATTCTCGGCCGGGAATCCACTCGCGGCTCCTTCCATCCAACATCACCCCATTATAACTGGGTCCTTGGCTTGCCGGCTCAACCCCCCCACGTCGAACTTGGGAGTTTAAATCATCGGGCAGCGGCGTGCCGTTTTAAACACTTGATTTCATAACGAACCGCGACAGGCCATAAAGGAACAACTCCGACAAGGGTAGAGCCGTAAAGGAGTGCGAGGGAGAGGGAGGATTCCGAGGAAGACGCACGGCCGGGAGAGTCTCTATTTATAAATTGGCGGCACAGCGGTTTAAATTAAATTCGATCTCTTCTGGCGGTGCGGCGGCTGGGCGGCGGCTACACGTGGCAGGGAGCGGTGGAAGGGTGGGATAAAGAGTACGACGGTGAAACTAGAGTGCAATAAAGGGAGAGGAGCCGATGGCGGAGGAAAGGGAAAGCAAATAGGGCGGCAGCGGAGAGAGGCTTTGCCGAACGGATTATTCCACCCTAAATCGTGTTTTCGGGCCGTACCTCCAGGAGGAACATTGGCATTCGTTTCTCCGCGCGCCCTGTCAGCCAGGGGGACACCTGCGTGGGCCGAAGGGTTCCGGTCCCCGGCGCCTTTTGTTCCCGCTGTTATTTGTTTTTTTCCCTAATGTTGCCGGCCACCACCGCTGCCGACAGCGGCCTACGATCGGGACCCCCCTCTTCGCCCCTCATTATTCGGAAACGACTGAAAGCTCCGCTACTTCCAGCGAGCCGGAACCCTCGTCGCCAGTCGGCCCGTCGGCCCGGCGCTAATGAGTTTTGTAAATCGACTCGTTTTAACGAGTTTTTAATTTTCCCCTCGATTCCACGGGCCCCCGGCTCTTTCTTACGTGACACTGCCTTTCCTCCCGGCTCCGCGACCAAGGAACTCCGCTCGATCCAAACTACTTTCGCTCCACGGCGTCCGTGAGAGGTGTATTGTTCGCTCATCGGTATCTGTTCCTTCCTCCGAATTTGGCCAGAAGAATCGTAACCCATGCGATAGGAGGGACGACGCAACGAGTGAATTCGTTGGCCAGTCGTAAAGTCGGGTGCTCGCAAAGCAGGCTCTTTAGGGCGTCGCGACGAACGCCGGCGGGCCCCTCGTAAACGTCCGACGTAGCATCGCGATCTCCCTGGCCGCTTCTCCGGGGCCTTGCGCCGGGGCCCTCGATATTACCGAGATCGGCCCGCTGATAATTGGTGAGGGCCAGTGTGCGATCCCCCCCTCCCCCTCTCGTTTTTCGGCCGCACCCTGCGCCCACCCCCTCGCGCCACGTATAAATCGACGCGACGCCAAACGGCGTGCGGCGGGGCCCGATGGCACGTATACGCGCGTATGTAATATCGCGGGGCATCGGAGTGCTCCAACTTAGTCGCGGGACGCACAAAACAATAGCAGGCGCGGAGGACTGCTGTATCATTAAAATACTACCAGCAACGCCGAGAGAGAGGGAGAGGGAGAGTGCTCACTCCAATATCCATGGAGCGGTGCATTATTACTCGCGGCGTTCGCAGATAGTTGACATCCAATATATCAGGCTCACGGAGAGCGGCGCCGCGTGTACTCGGACATAATTATTCCCTGTAACAGCCGTAGCATCCGGTATTATCCGTGACAAATTTAACGTCGCCCTGTTTATCGTCGGCGCCGTCAAATCGGTGTCGTGCCCCTGGTCCTCTCCCTCTCCCTCTCCCTCTCTCTAGTCTCGTTAGCGATTTAACGAATTCTCCGGCATCCGTTCATCCCGATAATCCGCTCTCGCGCCGGAGAATCTCTCTTTCTCACATAGACAGCGCGCGTGGTACACGTGGTGGGGCGCGCGCGCGTGTTCTTTGCCGGTAAAGGGTCCAGTCTCTCGGAAAAGAGTGCTCGCCAATAAGCGAGGGAAAAAAGCCGAGCTATCGCGCAGGTAGTAGACAAAGCGGCGGGTGCGGAGGCCTCGATGAGTACCTGCACCCTTTGCCGATATATCGGCGGCTTGTAATCATCGGCTGAAACTCGTGTGCGCAGCCTATCGTGCATAAAGCTGCCTCGGCGATCGAACGAAACGCCGCGGCCGTGCAGCGTGCAGAGACCGTCACTCTCCATACACCTCGGAGCGAGTTCGCTCGATCCCAGCCTGTTCTTTGCTTCCTCGTCCTCCCCGAGGATAGCACGTCTCTTGCGCGGAAGAGACTCTTCGCCGCGTGGGAGTTCTCCTCTTTCCAGGGCCTTCTCCTCGTCGCTCGGCGCGGCCATCGCGGCAACTTGCCGTGAATACCGAGTGTGTCGCGTGGACCGAGGGAGAAATATTATGGGATCGCTCTCGAGGCATTTCCGCCGCTCCAGCAATTGGCTGCCGGGTTTTATGGGCTCCCTTTGTCAGTTTAACAGCCCGGTACCGGCCAAGTACGCGCGATTGAACTACTCCGCGTAAATATCCATTGTGACACGCGCGTTGCTTTGTAATTTAATGCTCATTGCTCGCGGCCGGCAATCACCGGCTGTTATAGACGACGACGACGGCGGCGGCGGAACTGTTTCCTGAATCATCGGCGCTAGTCGAGTGGCAATTTGAAGAGGTCCCGAATGCGTGCACCGCGCAATCCCGCCGCCGTCGCGGAAACAAGTGCGTCGTAAATCGGATTCATCAAATATTCACAGTTAATACGCGCCGCGAGGCGGCGCGAGCCGGAAGTTGGCTAACTGCACTGCGCCGCGGGGTTAATGCAACTTTCGAACTCATTCGCCCGCACTTGATTCGCTCGCGGCCCGTTTATTCGCGCGCTTATATCCCTGCAATTGGGTCAGGCCGGATTACGCGCGCGCCGATTCCGCCAATCTTCGCTAGCCTGTTTTCGTTGAAGATTAATTAACCGTCCGACACAAACGAATTGATTTAATAACATATAATTCGAGGATTATCTCGTAATGAGCGTGGACCGATAGTTGGCGCGGCGGGGACTGGCCGTTCGATTTTCAATTAATTCCCGGCCCACACTTCCCGTGGGAATAATCGAGACCATTAGGCGAGCCGCCGCCACTGCTGCTGCTGCTTTTTTTCTCGGCCGGGCCGATATTTCGTTGCCAGTGTAATTGCGCCGATTACGAGTGGCCGGTGTCGAGATCCCGAGGCGGATTTGAACCTCGGAGGCCGCCGGCTATTCGTTTCCCGCGCCCGACGAATCTTGGCCGGCTCTCTCTCTCTCTCTCTCCCTCGTGCGCGCGTGGGAGATTCAGCTCTCGGCAGTCAATCGGGCGTCGGGGATCGGAGGGTCGGCGATGCTGGTTAAAAAATTTACTATCGGCGATCGGGCGATCGGTGGAGCGGCGCGCGGTCCCCGTGGGCCTCGGATTCGGCGGGCGAAAGGGACGAAGGTTCGAGGGAGAGAGAGATGGACAGCTCTGTCTTATCGGGGATGCAGCGGCCCATTGATCACTCGCACGTAAACCGACGCCTAATCACGACGATCGGACGAGCTCCCCTGCTGCTGGCAGCGCGTTGCGCCCCCCGCGACACACCCCCCGGCTTTGTCACTCGATTAAGCGGAAAAGCTAAAGCGGCCAATAGCATTGTGCGTGTTGCAGAATGCGTCTGATAACTCGTGAAGTGGGTAGCTACTCGGCTCGATCAAGGCAAAGCACGGTGCCGTTTAGAAGTTAGCCAGTTCCCCCGCTAGAATTTCCCCATTGTTGCTGGCAAATGTACTTCCTGAAGTACAGGACGCGTCTCGGAAGTCGGCAAATGCCCGACGGCGAAACCAAGTTACACGTTGCCGGGCAGAGTCGGACCTGACAAATTCAATGAATCAGGAGACTCGGTAGAGTCTCGCGCCAAGTAGAAGTTCCCTCTCCATATATATATGACACTCCGGCGCGCGACAGCCGAGGCTATATTATCCCGAACACTAGCTGTTATCCTTAGTTACCAAACTTTCACCTCGATTTATGCGAAAGTTAGAGCCCCAAGAATTTATTTCAGAATTTTGTATTTCATCGTTGATTTTTCTGAATCCAATGAGCCAAGAATCATGTGGATCGGTCCAGCCGTTCCGGAGATATGAATTTCCTGTTTTATTTTTCTCGTGGAAAAGGCAAAGCGGATTAAGAGTTTCATCGTCCGGTTTTATACAATTCCTAAAAATGTTACTCTCACGTGTTTCACGCGAGCGGGCGCCACCGCGAAGTGCTACAGAGTGCTGCGCAGGTAACATGGTTTTATACCATAGCAGACTATTATGTTTTACACCATGGCTGGTTATGTGTCATACGCGATGGCTGGTTAGGTGTGAATGCTATGTGATAAATCATTAATAAAACACTGTACTGTACGTTATTTATTAATAAAACACTGTACTGTACTTGCCCCTCGCTCTGTGATCTTGTGATTATTGCGAATTATGATTATGAAAAGTCCTAAAAGTGAGAAGTCCGTGACTCACAAATCGCTGCATTTGGTTGTCAAGTGTGCAGCACTTGCTTATAGAAAACTTGAGCATTAATTAACGATTGTGGACTCCTTGAGTTACGCACGTAACAGTCTAGATACTCTAAAATTCATTAAAGTGTGTATGAAGATAAGCTATTCTCACAGACGCACTCTTAACCTTGCTGTACCTTGATGATGACTGCTAAGTGCATAGCTCAGGGAGCGCAGAATTCAAAGTGTTGCGATTTGATGAACAGGTGCTAATATCCTCAAATGGTGCATGCTGTACTGTACTTGCCCCTGTCTCTGTGATCTTGTGATTATTGCGAATTATGATTATGGAAAGTCTGTGGCTCACAAATCGCTGTATTTGGTTGTCAAGTGTGTAGTACTTGCTTATAGGAAACTTCAGCATTAATTAACGATTGTGGACTCCTTGAGTTACACACTTAACAGTCTAGATACTCTAAAATTAAAGTGTGTATGAAGATAAGCTATTCTCACATACGCACTCTTAATCTTGGTGTACCTTGATGATGACTACTAAGTGCATAGCTCGGGGAGCGCAGAATTCAAAGTGTTGCGATTTGATGAACAGATACTAATAACCTCAAACGGTGCATGATTGTTTTAGCTCCTTAGCTGAAGCGTTCCATGAGCTGCGATCTTGACAGTCAAGGTACATTCAAAAATTAGATAAATTAGTCTGCATATGATTTATAATTAATCATGCGACACACTCATACGCAGTCTAATTCATCTAATTCATTTAAGTGCATCGTGACTGTCAGGTTCGCAGTTCAAGGAATGCTTGAGCTAAAGAGCTGAAATGACATAAGCAAGCAGTGATTACCAATCATATGTCATTGGGGCCAATCATATGATATGGCTATTGGTAATCGATACTTGCTTATAGTTTTGTTACTACTAGCCATTGTCAGTAGTTGCTTATAGAAAACTGCAGCATTAAAGATTGTGCACTCCTTGAATTACACATTTGACAGTCAGGATTTTAGACTGTCAAGTACGCAACTCAAGGTACGCACAACCTTTAGTTGCTTACTTACATCACTTTAGCTGATTTAGCTGAAGCGTTCCTTTAGCTGCGAACTTGACAGTAAAGATACACCAAAATAAATTACATAAATTAGGCTGCGTTTTGAGTGTATCGCTTTAGAATCTTTACAATTAATCATGCGACATACTCATACACAGTCTTATTCATCTAATTCATTTACGTGCATCATGATTGTCAAGTTCACAGTTCAAGGAATGCTTAAGCTAAAGGGCTAAAATGACAGAAGCAAGCAATGATTACCAATCATGTGTCATTTGGGGATATGGCTATGTTACATACTGTAATAAATAGAGAATATATTCTTGAATGAACGACCAAAAATGCATGATATCAGCCCCCCCCCCCCCAACACCCCCCCCCCCCCGACATTAAAATGTTAAAAAATGCGCCAAGTAGTTTTGTCTACCTCTCTACAGTTTAATGCCACAGCAAAATTTACCAAAAATATAAACGGATATCATTCAAAAGCCAAGCCAATCATCAAAATTAACAAAAAAATTAATCAAATTCCAAAACAATCAAAATTAAATAAAATAAAATAAAGTCTACAAAAACTTGGCAAACTGGCCATGCGAATGACGATAGAGGGGTGTTTTGTCTCGGTCTTATTTACATCACGTTTCCACGCAGCCAGTTTGCCATTTTTGTAGACTTTATTTTATTTTATTTAATTTTGATTGTTTTGGAATTTGATTAATTTTTTTGTTAATTTTGATGATTGGCTTGGCTTTTGAATGATATCCGTTTATATTTTTGGTAAATTTTGCTGTGGCATTAAACTGTAGAGAGGTAGACAAAACTACTTGGCGCATTTTTTAACATTTTAATGTCGGGGGGGGGGGTGTTGGGGGGGTAACATATTACACGACATACTGCTGGAAAAAGCAGCCTGTTTGCCGGGAAAACACTCTATTTTCCGTGGCCAACGGAGATTCGGAAACCCAGGGGAGACCTGCCTCCAAGCGTACTCCCCTGACTTTCCAGCCCTCGGCTCGAGCCGAGGCTCGAGATAATGTCAACTCAAAGGTTATCCAATGCTAATGCCAGCCGGCCAACTTCGACTCCAAACACCGGAGAAACTCTTGGGCAGAATCATTTAATATTTGTGATTCGAGATTAAAACAACCGCGGAATAGCAGTTGACGAGTGGCGTAGTTACGGCAAACCCTCTATTCATGTAAAGTTACGAGGGGAGGTTATCGATCTTGAACGATTCCTCGAAAGCACCTGGTACATGACGCGAGAGTTATAGCGACAGGAGAATTACTCTTTGAGGAGAAAGGAGTATCGGTATCGGTATCGCGAGGATGTGCTTTCAAGGAGCTCCGGCGTTGAAGAGGGGGTCAAGGATCGTCTCCAGGTTGGTTGGAGGACCGAGGCTAATAATAACCGGCGCTTCACGCCCCCTTATGAATACGGATAATGCTCCCGGCGGAGGGGGAGCAAGTTCGGAAAGGCAGTGCAGCCTTAGAACGGCATCGCGTACACGCGAAGCCGGCGCGTTGTCGTCTAATTAATTTTCTTTGGAACTTAACTACCCTCGGCCAGGAGGAGCGCGCGCCCCCTCCTCCTCCCCCCTTTCGAGTGGCGAAAATTGCGCACGAGGAACATCGGAGAGTTTCCCATGCTTTCTCATCATTATGGCAGACACTTAGGACTTTACGAGGAGAGAGCGCGGCCGGGAGGCGTCCGTACCGAATGAACTTTTTCCCCGGACGCCGAGTTTCGTAACGACTCCCGGCGACCGTAGAGCGCGTGCATCTTCCCGCTGCCGAATTAATTCCCTTAGGTTGCTCTCAGTGGTCCCGGAGAGCCGAGAGAAAGAAGAAGTGCGCGGGCTAGGGCGGCGACTTGGCCGCCACTTGGAGAGCAAGATTTCATTTCAAACCACTTAAATTAATATACCGCGGTGTCCACTTGAATGGAGCCGAAGCACGCTGTCGCGTATAATGCAAACAGCACCGGCTTGTTTACCTTGCGCGAGAACAATATTTACAGACGCCATTGTCGAGTACACTAAGGCGCGCGCGAGCCGTTCGCCGAGTCTGAAAGAGATGGATAGTGCGAGAAGGAGAGAGAGGAAGGAAGAGGGTGTTCCTTCTCTGGACGGGTATACCTTTCATTCTTCGAGAGGAACGGCCAGCAGCTGCGCGCCCATCCTATCTCGCTGAAGCACTGTTTCCTGTAACTAACGACATTTTTTCCCTCTCTATTATGGGACCAAGCGCGCGCCCCGAAGAGATGTGTTTTCCAAAATGCTCGGAAAAGTCGGACGTGTTCACAGATCCGTATCTGCGGTCATCCTACGCGCCGACAATTAATTTCCCTCAGCGTGCTTATCGGCGTGTCGAGCTCGTAGCGAACCGACTTCAACCGTACAGTTGTCTTTTAAGAGGTACTTCCACTGCCAGCATTGTCCCATCTATATCGCCGTCTGTCTTAATCAATAAATCTCCGAGTGCCGTTTCCCCCGATGCTTCTCACCGAATCGATCTCGCCAGGTATAATGAGCGAGGGCTAGGCGAGTCGGAAACACACATGCCGACAACTTAATGAATGCTCCTCTTGTACTGGCCGGGCTGGAAATTAATTGAATATCTATTTGCTGCCACTAATTACGGGCAGCTGGTCTCGCGGCCGCTTTCCTCTCATGGCCCTGCGCTCCGACAGCATTTCCTTTGTGAGTAATAGCCGCGTTGGTTCGCACGCATACTGAGCATCCTTCACTTTTCCTCGGAGAAGACGCCGCCTGGACCCATATGTTGCACGCTCCGAGGTAATTCCTCGGGCGTCTAGCCTGACCTACTTAATTACCAGGATGGCGACAGATATCCTGACTACGGGAAAGATCGCTTGTTCGCTTGTCCTGGCGTCGGCTCGGGCTGCGGTTCCTCTCGACGCCGGGAAATCTCGAGGAAAGAAATCGGTCGCTGTGCTCCCGACGAGATACGATCATCAGGGATTTATTACGCTCGGCTATTACCGGCGAGAGAATAACAAGGCCAATCGTTACCCGGCTAACAAGAGGCTGCGGGGCTGACTTGGCCGCAACCGGGGGGCGGAGGACCCGCCGGGAAATGGAGGCGTTTAATCGTTAAGCTCGCGACATCATTGCCGCGCGAGTTATCGCTAATCGAGCGATAAATTTCGAGGAAGAGAGCACAGAGAGAGCAGAGAGCAGCGCCTGATCTCTCACTTGCCTCTGCGCACTGGTGGAAAACGGATTTCCTGGCAGTGTTACCGCCCGGCAATTCAATAAAGCCGCCGTGGCAAGCTTCCCACGGGCGCGCGAAGAAATCCCCGCGATATGAGTCCAATCCTCGGAGGCCGCGCGCTCTTTCGGCCTCTGCGGTTTAATTCTAGTTTGGCTAACTCTTTTGTATACCGATCCCCGCCTTCCCGCCGAGCAAACATTCCCGCGGATAGAGCCGGCTGGTATAATTGAAAATAAAGAATGAAATGTTGCTCCAATTCTCAAGTAGCCAATTACTACGTGTGCGAGGAGGCGGCCGGCTCGGGTATCGCTAGACAATATTTGGCCAGGCGGGTACGTAAGGAAAGATTTGAAAGCGCGTTAGCCCAGTTCGGAGGTAGGAAGCTTCTGACAAGATTCAACAAACCATAGCCGCGAAATGCGCGCGGCGAGTAGATGCCTCAATTTTCCGTGGAGCACGCGGCGCGAAAGTAGGTCGCAACGCGCAGCATCCAGCGCGCGCCCTCGCCGTCTCTCGCCGAGGATGAGCGCCGTCCTCCCCGGCGAGGGAATCAAAGCGGAGCACAGCGCGCCACTCGTGCCGGCGGGGCCGAAATTATTTCAAAAGCCGGCACAGCGTCACTCAAGAATCCAGAAAGCAGCGAGACCGCGCAAGGGCGCGGAGGAAAGTAACCCTTAAGAATCTACCGCTCGGCTTCCGCTGCCGAGCGTTACTTTTTCTCCCCGGTGACAGGTTAGCTTTGAATTAGCGGTGCTCGAGGAGGACGGGACACGGAGTAAGGGAGCGGAGAGTCTAAGAGTCTGGCGTTGCGGGGGCTCTCGCCGCGCCCGTTGCATCGGCCGGGTGGAAGAGGCGAGTTACAAGCACTCTGGGATCGCGCGAGCCACCGGAGCGCAGACAACCTAGATAGTAGCGGAGACAAACGGAAGGAGAGAGGGAGAGAGAGGAAATAACACAAGCGAGCAGTACGTTGCAGGAGCTATACACGCCTGAGCTCGCCGTCTAATTAATTTTCTTTGTAACTCAATTCCACCGCAATCGTCAAGGTGGTGCAAAGGTGTTGCCGGCATCCCCTCTCGGAACTTCCAGCGGCCTGTCGTACTGCGGATTTAATAAAGAGCCATTCGCCAAAGTTCCCTCCCGGAAGAAGCGGAGGCGAGGGAGAAGACGACGAGTAACAGTGAAGAAAGCAGAGGGCTGATGGCGGAAGAAGGGGGCACGCGCGCGGCCGCCGGGTAAAAGGGAAGCTTTCCTTTTTTCGAAGTGATCAGCCCCGCTTCTATCGCCAACTTCCCCGTAAACTTGTCGTTAGAAGCCACGCAGGGAAAAGGGATTTCCTTGCGGGCGAGGTTGCGGATAGGGCAGGATGGCGAATGCCGAGGAGCTATAGTGGCGCGCGCGAGTGTCATAGTCGTAGTGGGTATGTACATAGAGCGAGCACTTGTACACGTTCCATCTAGGTCCTAGGATAGAAGCGCACGGCAGCTGTGCCGCGTCGAGGACCAAGGGTGCCTCCAGCCCTTTGGAGACAATGTCGGGCCACTCCGGGGCCAAAGGAGCCGCAGAAAGCGAGGGAGAGCCGCCAGCCAACGGCCAAGGGAAGCCAGGAAATCGTATGTGTGCTCGTTTCACGAGCTTTTCCACGTTCGCCCGGCGTTCCATCTCCGTCGGGATGCCAGTGTGTCCCGGCCGTCCCGGGGCTGCTTCTGATGTCTCCTCCACGAGGAACCGATACCCCGGCCTGCCCCCCTGTCTCATTTTCCCTTCTCTCCTGCGCGCTTCCAGTCCTCATGTGCATCGGTGGGCGTGAGGCCGGCGCGACCCTTTGCGGTTTCACGAGTTTCACGTTTTTCGGATAGTCCGGGAATCCTGAGAATTTTCCGCCAGCCGCCGCCAGACTGGCCCTCATTTTCGGCCTGCGCCGCACTTGTGAAGCCCTCGTGTTGCTGGTCGGCTCGCCGAATGAAACGCGAAAGTTTCTCCCGTAGACTGGGAGATTATTGTTCCGGGCAGACCGATACTGGGGGTTGGCCGATGCGCTCGCGGCCACCACTCACTAGAATTCGCTCGATTCGCGCGTCCATGGGATATAATGAAATGTGAATTTATGAGCGCATCTCTTGAATTGTCTCGCGAAATGAACGGCGTCTTCCTGGGATTCCTTGCCGCACGGGATGGGAGTCTTAATCAATTTTAATTCGACTCGGCAGCTTTGCCGGGAAGATCGCGGCTGAGCTTTGACCAATTGGCTTAATTGGACGCCTCCTGGCATTCGGAAAACTTGGTGGCGCGCTCGCCGCGATAACTTGGCCGAATTCTTAATGGCGTCTTTAGAAATTTCTTACAAGTTCCCCTTGAAACGTACCCCGGGGCTCTCGGCCGTTCGATCCGATTTTCTCGCTTCCTCTGCGCCGGCGGGGAGTATGGGAGTAATATCCCCGCTGCTCCCAAGAAATAGCACACACAACACTCGCTCGGGCTGAGAACTACTGGGTTTCGTTTAATCTTGAAAACAAGCCTCAACTGCTGCTGGCGTTGGCCCGGCGTTATGGAGGTAAATCTTCATGAAGCGCATTGCACCAGCAGCCATATGCTTGGCTACGTGTCCGTGCATTACGTTTACGTAGCGTCAAATGTACACCACACTACCTTGCCGAATTTGCCTCGACGCAAACAAAGCGTTTCATATCTCTGGCTTGTGTGTGTAGAATCTTAAACCAACATCCCTGCTATACGACGATAGTAATTTTCTGTTTCAATGAACCTTCCGCTAATTCCACGACTATTCCCACCCCGCATTTGTGTATTATTGATGCCAGGATTAGATATACATATGTAAAACTAGATATATACCGCGGCAATAAAGTAGATATGTATGTAGAGCGTTGCGACGCTCTCCCCGAGACGTGGTTGGTTCCGAAGGCCAAGTTTTCCGTTCCTGGGATTCCCGGTATACGTGTACCGATAAATCTTCATAAATTCCAATTCACGAGCTCCCGGCCGCTATTGTGGCCCGTCCATAAAGCCACTTCGTATTTAAACTAAGGGCTGAAAAGTCGACCCTCGAGTTAAGTCGACGTTTAGTACATAACTTTACCTATATCAACCCTCCTCCCCCCGCGCACCCGCTCGCTCCATAAAGGTGACTGAAGCGCGGACGCGCATAAAATAGCGTATCGTTCGGCCCCCGCCATATTTCCCGTTTATTTTTCATCCCTATCGTAAATACCAGTTGGTAAGTATAGCGCAATTTCCTGCGGGTTTCGAGTTAAGATCCGCTTACAGGTTGTGGTCTAGTTAACTTTGTCCTGCAGCTTCTCGCGCCTCTCCCGCGCGCGCGCTCTAATGAACCGTAGCTCTCCGAGAGAGCCCGGCCGATCCTCTCTCTCGCCGGCCCTCTCGCCCGGAAAGCCAAATCTTGCCACGACGAGATCCCTGGCTCATGTACCAATAAATCTTCATAAGATCGACGCTGCGAGCGAGCGCCCTCGCGATCCTTTCAGGCCGTGTATCGAGCCACCTGGTCGGATGCCGAATTATTTAGCGAGGCCGAACGACCTCGCCAAGATTTACGCAGATTTACAGCCAGCCGCGCGGTGCGAATCAATTCCCATTGCAACTCGGTCAGGGTCTATATCCCCATTCGCACTCTCGAGTCCTAATTATTTCCATTATTGGTACCATTTGATATTGCGAGTAAGTTTCAGTGCGGTAACGATTTCTTTCTATTAAAATTACTCTCAACTCTATAATTAGTAGATTCTCAAGGACCTACATCTATCATTAGCGATTCAAAGGCGAGTGAATGAGTCTGAACGTCGAGAGGCGGGCGATTGCAATTTCGAGTTTCTGTATACTCGGAGGGCAGTACACAGGTGCTTGGAGACGAAGCTCTTAATGAAAGCGAGTTCGGCTGATTGTGAGGAGTGCGGAGAAAGAATGGGAAAGTTCGGGCTCACTCGAAACTCAAGCGGAGTCGGAATGGCCGGGTGCCGCCGGCTGCTTCGGCAGTCGGAACTGGCTCTCTTTTCGCGCGCGCGCGCCTGCCACAAAGGATTATTTCGAGTGTGCTTTTAAACTGGCGTCGTTTTACGTCTGGCTAATTTGTCTCCCGCTCGCCAGTAGTAACGCGCTGCGAAATGGCGGTTCGCCCGGCCGCCTCGTCTTAAAAAGCATCGTTTAAGCGGCGACGCGCGCTAATAAATCTTCGTCAAGTTTAATACGCGCGCGATTACGCGGACGGCGCTCTTAGCGTTCCGGCGGCGCGGGCGGGTCTGTTTTCGCAAATCAGAAGATATCGGACGGGCGGGAGAGCCGAGAGGCCGAGATCCTTTAATAATTCGAGCTCCCCGACGCGACACACTGTTGCTCGGCTCTCGGCTCTCGGCTCTCGGCTCTCGCCGACTGCTATCGACGTTTCCAATGTACAACACGACGCGCGACTTTATGGGCCGCGGATTTTCTCGCGTTACGATGGCACGCCCGTTACACACACTCTGCCCATTGCACACCAATGGCTCGCGCGCGCTCTCTCTCTGTGCGCTGCGAGTACAGAGCTAGTGAGAAATATCGCCGTCCGCTCGCCGAGCCTTCGCCACCCTCGGCCTCGCGCCGCTCGAATAAAATTCACGCCTCCAGTACCTATGCCCCGTTGGCCGACTCTGCCTGGAAAGATGACTTGCTCGTGGCCTATTAAAAAATGTTCAAAGTATACCTCGCCCGGCAACGAGCACTGCTACTGGAATCGCGAGCCGAGGGAGTCGAGCACGCGTTACTCAGTCGCGCTTTAAATCATTCGGCAAAAAAAGAGGAAAAAATGAAAAAACGAGAAACTCCTTTCCAAAGGCCGCTCTGGTACCTGCTGGCAGTGGTAGGTACTGGGTACAGTGTGCTTCTGTCGCTACCTAGCTGCATGTTTTTCAGGCCGCTTTTATCGCGCCGACACAGCGCGCCAACGCACTGGCTGTGGTGGCTGGCGCCTTCTTCCATCGGATACTAAATATTTATATATGACTTTTTAGCGCGAGCGCGCGCGCGACTTGCCTCGCTCTAGGGCCGCGTCGCCGTTTACGGCGGAATCATCAGGGGAGATGCGCGTTGCGCGACCGCTAATGGAATGTCGCGGTGATTCCGCGTGTGCCACTGTCACGCGCGCGCCCACACGAGACGTCAAACGCACACGCCGATTTATACAGGGATGAGTTGGTCCACGGGATCCTCCCCAAACATTGCGCGCAACACTCCACTCGCTGGGGTCCCCGCGGAAAGACGTCTTCGAGGAGGCGTCGTAAGTACAGATCGACCAAGCGGTAGTGATCGTCCATGTGTATGGAAATACTCAGACTATCCTCGAAATTCAACGATGCCTTTGTACTGGTAAGTTTATTCGAGTGTATAATCGACTTGTGTTGCGATTGATGTTTCTCGTAAGAGCTACATATGGTTAATTGCATATTTGCCATGGTGGGTCGAGTGATGATGCTCGGGTACATGCTCAAGGGGATATGCGTGCACGCGTAGACACAGGTGAGCACTCACATTCGGGGGAAATGCAATAAGCCACGGGCATAGGGGGATGCGCCTGCACAGAGAGAGAGAGGGAGACTGCTGTTGATGTCGTTAATTTTCGTCGTGCAGGGGATTCGACTTACCACCGCGCGCGGCTTTCGGTTAAGCCCGAAAGCTGGGAGTGCGTCTCTCTGCGCGGCTGGGCAAGTGTGTGCGGCCGGGCGAGTGTGTGCGCGCAATGTAAGCACGTTACCGGTGAGAGCACTGGAGAGAAATGAGACGTGAAAGAAGAGGTAGACTGTACTGCACCGGCGTCGACCGCCAAGGAGAAGAGCCAGAGAGAAGGCCGAGAGAGAGGAGGAGGGAACGCTCGCATGTCCCGGCAATGTTGTTCCAGACTTGTCCTCAAAGGAGACACGTTGCTCGGCCAATGTTAGGTCAGTCCTGCGCGCCCTTCCCCTCTCCGCGAACCTGTATAATAACGATCAGTAAACAGGGCCGGCCCCACCTGGTAAGCAAGTGCGGCGAGAAGCGCGTATCATGAAAAATGCATTTCACGGGAGGGCCGATCGACGTGACACCTCGTCGATCACCGGTCGATCGCGTCTCCGCGATCCTCCTGCTTAGCCTCTCTTTCCTTTGGCTGCCCTCCGCTATAGCGCGGGCCCGCCGATTTTTTCCTCCCCGCGCGCGCGCGCGTTCTATCGTGATTTATAGATCGCGACCAATGCCAGCGGCGGCGAGCCGCTGCTTGAGAAAATAGTCGCATATAGTTGAGCTATCGGCCCTCGCCATCATTCGGGGGAGCTCGACTATCCGCAATTTGCCATTCGCCACCAGGCCACCTCTGTTTTTCCAGAGCCGGCAAGTAGGGGGAGGAGGAGGAGGTGGTTTCGATGCTAACTGTGAAGCGATAATCGGAATGCCGGAGTGTATACTGTGCTGCTCGCGAGGAACGGAGTCCACTCGCGGACACATATCAATTGAGCGAACCGGACCGGGCCCCATTACTAAAAGAGTTATTGGAGTCCGAAAGCGGTTATAAGTCAGCAGGAATGTACACGGGACAGATGATTGTGCGAGGTTTGACCGCGCACCACCATACGGAATGGCGGTCGGAACCTCTAGATATCGGGGATAGAGGAGGCAGGCTGGCATTGGCATCGAGCCCGCCGGGATCGAAGGGAGATTTCGTGCAATCGGTTGAGTGGCTGGCAGCCGAAATTTAGATTTCCCTCTCGAGATCGCCGGGAGGAGGTCTGGCCCATTGAAAAATGCCTGGCCGGCCGGCAGCGCGCGCGCGCGCGCGCCGCAGCTGTTATTAAAAGTGCTCGGACGCTCTAATTTTTCCCCCTCGCAGAATGAAGCCGGAGAGCGCGAGCGGCGAAAATGGGCCAGCGGTGCATTCAATACACGTGCAAATGGTCCCATTGATTGCGAACAACCACGATCGCTTGGGAAATTGTATTTAAAGGTGTATTGGCAGGCCATGCCTCTCGTCCCCTCTCTAGCCCCCTCTAGTCCCCCGCCTTTCCCGATGTTCCTTTTACTCCGCCAAGTGGGAGGCAAGAGGAGAGCGAAAGAGCTACGGTTTACAGACGAGGCGAAAGAGAGAGAAAGAGAGAGAGAGAGCCGGCGTACCGCTGAAAAGTAAAAAGTTCCACGTCCCGGAAGTTCCATTTGAAGCATAAAATACTTGGCGGAGTATCGTTCCTCTGTGCGATACACGTATACACACAGCCACTGGTAGCTACCTAGAGAGCAAAAGTATATGACGACTTTTCCTCCTACTTTGCCCTCCGGCTCCTATTTATAATTCAGCGAAATTACTCGGGGAAAGGATTCCTGTTAAATCTATTTATAATGCGCGAGGTATGCTAAGAGCAAGCTTTCTGATGGTTTCGGCAAAATACTGTGAAGAATTGATGATTGTAACTGGGCCGGGGGATCCGCAGGGCCAGTTGAGAAGTAGCTCTCGGTTCTCGGTTCTCTTACTTTGATCATGGTCTCATGAGCAGTTACTTATGTAAGCGAGGGACTTTTAGATTTCTGCGCCTCAGTTTTATGAATCATGAGGACTGCAGGCTTAATAAAGGAGAAAAGTTATGCACGCTTTAATCGGACGTTTTATCGAAATTCCAATTCGCCGTTAGGTTGCCATCGCGAAAACCGGGATTTAGCTTTATTACGGGCGGCGGCAATCGCGAAATTGACTTCGACAGAAGCCGGTCTCCCCCGGGGCATCCAGCCACTTTTAATTTTCCGGTGATTGTTCCAGAGCTAACCCACTTTTATTCCGCGTTTATGAATTATGCGATAACCCATCTGCCGATATTCTTTTCCCCGGCCGTTCTCTAGCCGGTCTGACAATTATTCGACATTATTCGCCTAATAATTGGCCCGTGACAAAAGGCCGCTCGGCGCTCCGGTGAATAATGCCTCCCGTCGGATTTGTTAATGTGCTTTTAATAAAATGCACTCGCTATGTTAAGCCGTAAACAAAGGGGCTGCCAATTAATAACGCAATTTAGCGACTGTTAGAATGGCCTAATTGGGGAGGGACGATAGTCAAAGAGAGAGAGAAAGGGAAGGAAGGGAAGGAAGGGAGAGTGGCCGTTGTGTCGAGAAATACTTTACACACAGTCGCGGAAAAAAGCTTATGTTGCTGCGGGGATTAAATTACGGAGTGGACCGTAGGACCGTTCTATTATCTCGGGGAAAAAAGAGAATGGTTACCTACACTCCCTTTCTACCCCCTCTTTTCCCGTGCTGGAAGTCGGTGGCGAGAAAAAAAGTCATTAATTTCCATGTTACGTTGCCTCGGCAAGCCGAAGCCGCAAGATACGCCACCGACGCCGCCGCCGCCGCTCCAAATTCCGTCTGTACGTGGAAACTTTTTCGCCAGACCACTTTCCAGCAAGTTCCCGCTCCGCGACAATGTCGCCCCGTCGTTTGCACGAACCGGAATGACGCTATTGACTGGGATTGGACTGCTAGGAGAGACTCGTGTCCAAATTCTGGCTCGTCTCTATCGGCAAAAATCGTGGCGCGCAGTCTGTATCGGTTCCCGCCAAGATCCTCCTGTGCATAATCGCGGTGAGCCAGCGATAAAGAGGCGCTGCTCGCGCGAGCACCTTTAATATCGTAGAAGGCTCCGATGAGCATTCTCTCCGGGGCAGGAGTCAGCGCAACTGGGAAAGTGCACTGACCCACCTATAATTATATATCACGCAAGGGTGTTTAATTTAGGCCAGGGCTCTTGGCCAATGGGTAGGACGTTGCGAATGGCCTGTAATCGATTAAATCTGATACTGCTCTCGCTGGAGAACAGTGAACGAGTATATTCAGTCATGGAAATGTAGAATTGTGTGTCGGACGAAGTAACGCAGGGTTGAGAGGGAGAATAGAAGTACGGCTTGTAAAATCGAACGATGTTTTACCTGGGAGTTTCCGTCTCGGTTTAAAGGGACACACTCTGGACTTTCATTCTATTGGCCGGCGTAACACTGATTGGGTTTCGGTGTCCCGCGCACCGAGCGTCTAGGATTTATGGAAAAATCGGGCGCACGCAATCGATGTTTATTCCGAGTTACTATCGCCCGGGGGAAAGTCGCTCTTTCACGCTGGCGCGACACGCGCGGGCGTGAAATCCGGCCGGTTTTGTGTTGTCGCCGATTTCTGGCGCTCCTGAGCATTTTTCGCGAAAACTCCTCGCCGAAACATGAATAGCCGCCGGGAAACAAAGGGGCTTCGACGCAAAGGCCGAGATTTACGACGGGCGATGGGAGCGCGGGAAAGGAAAGGGTTCTAATCGATTTGGAAAAGTCGATCGAGCCGCCGCGTTGAATGAGCCCGTTGTCGAGGCTTTAACTCAACAAATACATTATCAGCGGCAAAGAGTCCTTGTAATTGGACTAAAGCGCCAATTAAAAGGGCGGCGCCTCGTTAAAAAGCGGACACTCTCGCACTTGGACAAAAAATTGAAGAGGGCCGACGCACTGGGGGCGTGAAAAGGGCCGAAAAAATTGTTTCGTCCCCTACGGATGTCGCGGGTTAAAAAGTTTCGCGGCGCCGCCGCCACTCCGGGCGTCGCCGGGCGTCGCCGGGCGCTCGGCTAAACGAAAAACATAACGAACGTAATTATGAAGTTCGCCAAGTTTAATTGAATTTCGCCGGCATAATATTGGCCGAACTTACGGCACGTTACACGCGTTACCCTCTCGATTCCGGGGCCGCGTGCATATTGACGAGAGGGCTTAACAGCAGCTCCTGGAATTCAGTTACGTAAGTGCACATCGGCTGGCACTTGCACCAGTCGAGAGGATCAACCTGACTCTGTCAAATTGTTGCTAAAACGACCAACTTGGAGGGGATAATACGCTACAATTTCCGAAAGCGTTCCTCCGCCCGCCGCCCACTAATTCCAATCAAGAACAAGCGAGCATATTTGTACTACATTAGAAATAGTAAGTAAACTTTCCAATCTCCGCCAACTTGCCGCGGGCTTACTAAAATGTCTGTTTGCCCTCTCGAGGAAAATGTGTTGAGCTATTGACGTAATAGCTTCCTCCAAGAGCGTGTGCCCTGAGCAAGGCGCGTGTTCCTCCCTTGGCGGCCCTCGTCTTCCGCGATTAGTTATTCCAGGCATGCGGGGCGTATATTAGTGGAGTAATCGCGAGTCGCCGGTCACGTCATTCGGCCGATAGAAGCGGCAGTATTTCATAAGCGAAAGAATTCTCGGAGGAAAGTAGCGCAACCCGTCCATCATGCCGAAAGCATTGTTGGATCGCGAGTAATAACGCTGGACCGGCTCTCCGCGTAGAACCGCGCCGTGACCATAGATTTCCTCGCCCGAGCGCATGTATCTATGTACCTAGGCGGCTCGGCTTCCTTCTCGGGCGCGCGTATTACCATCGAGGTATACTGTTAGCCGTGAATCGGAGGGAGTGAGAGACGGGGCGGAAGCCAAGGTGTATCTAGTCGGCTATCCGTTCTCTAAGGACCATTATGCCAGAGCGGATGGCAAAGTGTTTCGATCGCGCGCGATCTCTGCCAGCCGATACCGAGCCGCCGCGCCGCGCCGAGTCTAATGAACCTCTATTCCACGCACACGCGCGGTTGTTAGACTAATAGTAAGCGCGCTTACACGCTCGCATGCTCGACATAACTGTAAATGAATAGATAGAATATGAACGCCGATGCCGGGCATCGCCGAGCCTCCCATTTCTTCCAGTTGCACGCGATGCATCACCGTCACTCCTTTCCTCCAGGAATTCAGCAACTCCTCTCTCGGCGAATGCGCATTTGATTGGGTTTTTGCTCGGCTCCAATTCAATGCGCACTTGTCGTGTAAGGGCGAGCGGGCACGCACGGTTTCTCTGTAAATTTTCTATTCCACTTTTCCGACTGGACACTGCGACTCTCGATCGGTGCTCCGTCAATCGCGACAGTTCGACTCTCGAATTCTGTCTCCTCGTATTTTGCGGCAATTCCGCGTGTCCGACGCGGCTATTTTAGTGCTGTAAGGTGGGCTTTCGGTTTACTTGTGTTTGGCTCGCAATTTTCCTCGAGCTTCGCAAAGAAACGAGGAGCAGCGTGGATGGCGAGCGAGTACAAAGGGTATCCTTTTAATTATTGTTTATCGCGCGCCGAGAGGTCGAACGTAAACTCGGCGGGAAGGAGCGCGCGCTCTGATTGTCCCCGCAGGAGAAATCTCGTCGAGATGGCTTTAACACTGCGAGCGTATTCTTTGCGAGGCGTTGCCGGAGTTTTCGAGATAGCGCGCCACGCGCTGCCTTTTGTCCCCCTTCTAAAAGGGGGGGGGGGGGGGGGGTGAAGGGGGAGGGGGGCAGGATGTAATTTTCTGCTCTGTCTCTCCCGCTCCCTCGTTACGCTGGAGTTTTCCACATAATGCAGTTTCAACTTCACCCGGGGAATTTAACGTGCCGGCTTAGCCAGGACCCCCGCGCGCGCGCGCGCGCGCGGCCATTCCGACGTGTAATCCTGGTCGAACGATAATTCGACAAGAATTTCACCAGTCAAACCACCACCGGCGAGATCCGGCTCGAATCTTTTTGTTCGGATTTGCGGAAATCACAATGGCGCGAGGGAGAAAGGGCGCGCGCCGTGCGAGGGCATAGATAGCTGAAAAATGCCATTATAACTTGGCGAGAACGGGCCGCTTCCAGGCTCCCTAATTCACGCTGGATTATCTTCCGGCTCGCAGGAGTGAAAGTCATTAGGCCGTTTTTAGGAGAACGCGCGCGCGCGCAGTCTAACTGGAACACGCGGCCTACACGAGCGGCGGCCGGCTGGCCGGGCGAGCGAGTGCGTAATAATTTCACGGGGAGACATAGTAAAATCGGTTTCGCCCGAGGAGAATCCCGGGCGAACGTGAGCGTGCGTACGTGCGGATAGGAGGTCGGGCATTAAATCTTTATTATTGCTGCGAGTGTTATTACCGGCGGTACGCGGGCCGGACCTTTATGCGCAGCCGTGACATGTGCACTGTCGCTCGTCATATATTATCCAGGCGCATATTGCATCCTTTACGAGGCTCTCAATTCTCCCGCGATATTATTGCTTATTTTTCGATCGGCAATATCGCCGCGCCTGCAACCACCGGCCCTACTTTCTTTCCTCCACTCTGCTCTCTCCGTGCGTGGCTTCTTAATTGAATCCTGTTACCACCAACGCGCGCGCGCGCGCTCGCACTGTCGTTTGTCGCTATTTTTAATTACGTCCCCGCGTCCGATTGGTCGCCGCCGCTGCCGGCCCAATAATCGCCGTCCGGCAAAGAGTTGGAGCTCGAAACAACGATTTAACGAGGCGGAACACGGTGGGGAACAAAGTGCGTGCGAATGGGGCTTTTGTGTACACATGGGACTCCGCACCGATAACCCGCTGCCGGCTGCCACCGAGGATCGCCGCCGCTCGGAAAAACTTTGCCCATTGCTGGGAGCGCGCGCGCCGGAGTTGCCGGACGACGTGTGGCCGAGGGGCGCGGCCGGGGAGAGCCGTTGGCAAAAGGGAATATTGCAGGTGCAAAGGGGAAGCGCGGGACAGGCAAATAAACTGGGATGTCGATTTCTGCTGGGAACTGACGAAGCCAGTGGAAAATTGTCGATGGTCTATGTCTGCTAACCAAGAATGTAGCTGGAGAATTGAAACTGATGCAAGTGGGATCCGAGTGCGAGCAGCACTCCAGGCCACTTCTCATGCCGCTCAAAAGAATGAAAAGCAATCGGGGTCACTGGAAATTGATAGCACACTATGGAAACAGCCCAAGGGACTCAACGTTATCAATTATCGTGGGTCGTGTGGAAGGAGAGTACTAGCGAGTAGAGAAAGGAGAAGGAGCGAGCCCTGATGATATAAGCGTTGGTAGAAACGAGAGTGTAATACGATTGAGAGAGTAAGTTAAGATTGAATCTCATCGTGTCGAGGTGGCTGCGAGAATGAGGGAAAAAGGGTGGGCTGATATGTTTTGCCGGTGGACGTGATATTTTATCGGAGACAGCCGAATTGCTCTTTGGTGGTGCGGCGCGGCACTTTTCAAAGGGCGAGGAGCGCACTCTTCCTCCGGCCCGGCAACTTTTTCGCCCGTTCTTCACCGAATTCCGCGGCAGCGCAAATATTCCATTCTTTTTCCGCACACCGGTGCCGCCGCCGCCGCCGTCGACGTCGGCACGGACGACCTCACCCGCCGCTCCCGCCCGGACCTTATCCGCGCGAATGCTGACGCCGTACGAACTTTCCTTCTGCCAATCCACTTATATGATCCGATCCAACGCCGATCCAACTTTCCGCCTAGCCCTACCACCCTCTCTCTGTCCCACCAGCAACCTACGTGCTGGCCTTCCAGGGCCGAAAATTACTTGGGTGTCCTGCTGCTACTCGAAGCCTTCACCCCTGCCGGAGCCGAACGACCCCAACTCTCTCCCCGATCCGATCGGGAAAGTCGTTTAATTGCAACTGCTTGGCCGAAACCGCGCGATATTGCCAATTAAGAGTCTCAGCCGGGTGGGAAGAGCGTTGACGATAATTGTACAGCTTGCGAATTTTCCCCGGGACATAAACTCCAACGTCAATCCCCGTTTCCTCCTCGCAGGTGAAACGGTCGGGGGAGGTTTTATCTGGCGGGAGAGCCGCGGTGACTGTGTACGAAGCCACTTAACGCGTCTATTTCAAAAGCCATTTCAGAATAAAGCCGCCGCGCCCTGATAAAGGCATCGTATATCTGCGGCGCCGTTCGCTCGAGCTAACGACTCTCAAACGCTAGCGCCCGCGCGCCCTCACTCTCCCCCCCACTGGGACTGTAATTAAAAATATTTGCAAAATTTCAAAGGCGCCTTCCGTTTCAAAGGTCAAAGCGAGTCGGACTGCATCGGAACGCTCCGCACTCTCTGATTCGAGGCGATAATTTTAGCCGAGCTCCCATCATCCCCGGCGCGATATCCTTCTGCTCCCTTTCTTACGGGGGATGACTGCACAAATCAGAGAGTGAGCTCGTGAAGGGGATCGTCCTCGAGAACCCGGTGAGTTCATGGTGGCTTCTAGGTGTCGTATCGATCTAGGTGTCGTTATCAAGGCGGGAGAGAGGAAGCTGGCTGGGGTGGAAGTTATATAGTTATTGGCCCCCATACAGTTATTGGCCTCCGCTGACTACTAGCCATTGAGAGACCAATTTCGTGGCTCATTTTCGAGCGAGGGACTTTAATAATAATGAAGATAAAGTCCTTTTTTCACGGCCCGGAGTCAAACGGCCATTATCGTTGGCGAGTTATAGGGCCATTCTCAAAAATGTCTTTACGATACTCGACAAATTTCGTGGCCGCTCGAAAGCCCTCGTCCCCCACCAACGCTTGCTCTCCGCGGCGTCCTCGATTAAAAGCTCCTTCCGTGCGAAACAGCGAGCGCTCAGCGCTCTCTTTCTCCAACTTTTTCCTCTTTCTTTCGCTCGCCGACGCTATTTCACCCTCCATATCGTGACAGCTCGGCTTCCCTGCTGCTGATAAGCGCGCGCCGGACTCTTTCGGAAATTTAATGACGCTCGCCCCGTAAGAACCCCGGCAACCGAGCGCCGGCTAGAAGAAAACGTAATTTCGCCAAACAATAGGAGAAATTACCGGCTCGCATACTATCTGTAATTGCAGGACAGTGAATAATAGGAAATCTGGAGCAGCGGGCCCGCGCGCGATCTCGTCCCCCGCTCAAATTGATTTGTCATACAAGAAATCTCCGTGTAAACTCATTACAAACAAGCCGCCGATAATTCGATCTTGATGTTTACGGGGACCGCCTAGTTTGCCGGGGAAGTCTTTCGGCGTCGGCCTCCATTCTCTCCGGCAACAATGGTGCACGTACCGATTCACCTGGCACCAAGAACCACGCAGGAGCAGAGCTCGCGCTTGGAAACGCGTTCTCATGAGTTCGTGCGCAAATATGTGCCGCCGCAATTTACGGGATGGATGCTGCGAGGCTGTTATATCGCGCGGCGTGTAACGCCGGATTGCCTGCGGTTTCTCGAACTTCACCTCTGTCACGTGCAGATCACCAACTTTGCGAGATTCGGGCGGCGCGAGGGGCCAACGGGGGAATATGGCGATCGATCGGCGCGCGCGCGTGTGTCTGTGTGTGTGCCTACCGAAGCATTTTGCGCATCAGGCCGTCATATCCCTCGAGTACAGCGCGCACTGTGTCATGTCAGAGTGCGGGGCGATCTCTTGCCAAAATTCGCCAGACACAAAGTATAAGGTAACTGTTGCTAGTTCCCCTCGAGCGACACAATAATAATATATCTCAGGGGCGAAGGCGCCTCTCGGATTGCAAGCTCTCTAGCCAAATATCTAATTATTAGCAACAACTAATTATTCGCCGGTTTCTACGAGGGCGTAAGGTGGCCCTGTCGGGTAACTCGAGTTCTGTTTGTCAGGGAGGTTGTAACGCGTGCAATTAGCTGTGGTAGTTACACTTGTGGGTATCGCTCGGGCCCGATTCGATGGGGCTGGACCGGCGTTAAAGCGTAACGTAACACCGGCAGCCCCGGCCGCATACGAAATCGAGTGGAGCGAGAGAGCTTGCGGAGCCGCGTCTTCTATCACATTTCATGCGTCTGGGGAGAACACGCCGTTTGACCATGTCAATTATGTCGCCGGTCAATCCCCCGGTCATCGGGATCGGCGCATCTGCCGAGTTTCACCAGTCACCATATCCCGTGCGTGGGCTTTCGCTCTCTGGGCGCGCGCTTCCTCGCCAAATGTGAGAGGTTCGCCCTGGCCACCCTGGCCACCCTGGCCGCCCTATCCCCATTCCCACCAATGTACAATCAGTTCACTGTTCATAGAACCTGTGCAACGATGTGAGCCAATTATCGCGACAGAGGGCGAGCCGTGCAGACCCTACTGTGCGGCTACGGCCAACTACGCCCTAACAACTGAAAATCAAATGGACGATGGATCCTGCTGAAAGCTCCCGATGTCAAATGCACGCACGCTTTAAGGAAGCATCTGGCCCTGAAAGTGTCGCTGATTAGTCGGCCAAATGGCCGGGCCCGCTGCAATTAACGCCTGCTAATAAAATCCCGACAAACAGCATACAGGAATTAGCCAATTAATCTTACAAGCCCGGGGCCTGATTCTGATAATAAAGTATGGCGATGAAAAGAATTTCGCGGTTATCCCTGTCGGCGCGCATTCCGACCTCTAATTAGGGAGGCTGGTATCGAGCGACTAACGAGCCGGCGAGCAATTTTGCCGCGGGAAATGATAGGTTTTCGATCTGAAATCGGCAAAGCGGCATGACTTGGCACGTCGGCTCCGCCACGGAGAACCGCGCGGCCTCGAATGTCTCGCTCAAGATATTAACTCTCTAGTTACGGATAATTCCGAGCCGGCGCGCGGCCCGCAACCACGCCTCTATAATTACTTTCGTCTATCTCGGAATTGCACCCTAAATAATCATTAGGGTCCTCAGAGCCAGACCACCGCTGCCGCGTAACAGAGACATTTGCGGAATCTGCGCAATTCCTTGTCGATTGGCTCTCCTGTAAAACTGGACCACGGACTCTGCTATAAAAATGTATGGGGGCTCCCTGTTATGCTGCCTGTTTGAACAGGAGATCCGCAGAGTGCTGTAACTACGATCGCGTAACTGTTACGTGGTACTTTCGACCGGCAAGTCCTTGCACGCTTCTATTTGTAGAGGATCCTTCATCAAACTCCGAACACACGTACCGGGACCGAGCGCACCGAGAGTTCTTTTAGAAAATCAACAGGTTTGCCGTCACACTTCGGAACTACGCCAGCTATATTAAAGTGCTAGGTCTTCGCGAAATTAATTGCAACTAGCTATCTGCTATTAAGAGCTGTTATTCCTCTTCTATAATTACTCCGAGTATTTCCATTCTCTCGACAACAAGAGGGCCGCATTCCCCGGACAAACGAAGATTATGAAACAGTTCCAGAAACGGTTCTCGATATTACTATACAATGACCTCGATTTATGATTACTTGTCCATCTTCGTGTTAAAGCTTCCCTGAATATTATTTAATCTCTCTAAATAATTGCCAGAAACAATAATTAGAGAGCATATATCCTAAATTTTGAAGTAAGAGATGCGAGTCAAGCAATTAATTAATTTTAGGTACCTCAGAATAGAAATTTGGCTTTCTCGTGTGATATTAATTTCATTGTTGGCCAATGCAGTTTAAGAATCAATTGTCGGAGGCAGGCGCGAGAGAAATGGGGCATGCAAAAAGGACTCTGTTGATGCTCCTCGCATTACTGTCTCCCGATATAATTTGTTTGTGAAATAGCAGGCGCGCTGAGGGATGTGGGGGGTCGGTGGATGGTGAAAGGGCCGTGTGTTGCGGCGCAACGCGTTAGCCATGCCGGACCAGGTCTAAATTACACGTACGTTACTGTATTAAATTCCGGAACAGGACATACGAGCAGGGCATTTGGATCGTTACGAACACGTGGGACATTAAATCCTGAGGCAACTTCTCCCGAGCGCCCTGACGTCCTGACGTCTGCGGCAATAGTTTGCCCGGCCACAATGCCGTTTATCCTGCGAGCCAGCCCGCCATCAGCCGACCGCTTCGGAACACGCTCGCACATTTTTACCACCAATTCCCATTCTCACAATTACCCCGTGGGACCGCGAATAATCAACGGAATGCTAATTTGCCGCCGGGTGCAAAACAAACACCCCTCGGCCCATCTGTTGGTTCGCCGAGTGCGGCGCGCGGCGTCTTCTCGAAATTCATTGTTTACTAATTAATGCTGCCTCGGCAAGGTAAGAAGCCCGGCAAGGAATTCGCGTAAACGCGGCCAAGGGGTAGGAATAACTGACATTGTTAGCCGTGGTAGGGAGAGAGAGAGAGAGAGAGGGGGAGCGTTAATTAAATGCAAGCGATACTAGGTCGTATGCAAGAACCTTTGGTAAACTCCCTCGAGTTTATCGAATTTTAAATGAGCGATTTAATAAACGGAGAATTCCGCCCTGTCACTCGTCCATTCGGCGAGCAGCTGCAGGCCAAGAATGCAATTTCGACATATTAATGGAGACACGATTTCCTTTTTGACTCGCTGCCGCTCTCGTGCATTAAATCAGCTTGCCGCTTGCTCGGCTCCGAAGCTCGCAGAGAAAGAGCCGAGCAATGTCGCCGGGGTTTCTTCTGGTTGCATAAGAATATTGTTCGGACGAGTATCCGCAATCACGAGGTTGATCGCAGAACCAGTTCAGTGAGTCTCGGGACTCGCAGATGCAGTGTTGCGCGCGTCCGTGTGGACCACGATATCTGAGCGGTGGACCGCGCCTAAGCGTTGCGACACTTTCGCTCGACTGCTATTGATCTAGTGGGCTCGATCGCACCACCGCTCTCTTATCTCCAAAGCACGCGATACCAGCCAACAGAACACTTGCGCCCGGAGAATAATTCAGCGTCCAATGCATGCGCGATTCTTCGCCGAGGAGTATGTGGTTTGCCCTGGCGGATTTATCCGGCGCTCGGGTACTCGATCGGCTGATCGGCCGATCGGCCTGAATATTCAATTCGCACGATTGCCCTGTAAAACGCGGCCGGCTATTAAGGTGCCTCCTAGATTAATCGGCTGCTACTTGGCAAGGGCCACTTGCCCCGGGCAGTAACGCGTGTTTAATTATTGTCGATCATTATATTTGGATCAGAGGGAAGCATCGAAGTAATATTAGACAGGGAATTTCGGGCCGGCTATGCTAGTAGCCTGATGGCAGAGTATCGGAAAACGATTAAAATATAATTCGCGCCGCGGTGATAGAATTTAATTATACCTTGTACAATGCCGTCTCCTAAAGAGCTCGATTCCACTCGCCGGATTTATGGTCCTCACTTTTCTCGTCATATTCGGGATCCCCCCTCTCCCCTCTCACTCTCTGGGCCTCATTCCAGCTGTCCGAAAAGTGTCAAGTGACACACGACCGTCCCCTACCTGGTAATCGGATTCGGTCTGATTTGCACTCGCTTTCACATTACACACAAACGAAACGAGAACGAGCGGTCTCGTGATCAGTATTCCAATATCGATCTGATTATAGTACCTTGGTGGAGCTTCGCCTTAACGGCGAATAAAAGCACACTTCCGGAGCTCGTTATAAAGGTGGGATTGGGAATCGTATAACCGAGCAAGCAGGTGCCCCGTTTTATCGAAGTCGGTCGTCCCTCGTCGTACCGGCCACGAGAACTAACAAATAGGATGTCCCGCTATTTGTACACGTGTCCTCGTACCCAAGAATAGTCGTCCGCCGTGCGAACTGGAAGTCCTTGTCTCCACGCTTACCGCTAAATTCTCTTTGCTACTTTGCCGCCGCAGGATAATAAGAACTTTGCCAAGATAATTTATGTACACGTGGAACAGCAGGGCTGCCGAGTAGACTTACTCCCGAGGCTCCAATATTTCCGCAACAACAACAGCAATAATTATCTTCCACGGCCGGTTACACGTGGGCGGCGCTGTTGGGTGTAAAAATATTTTTGGAAAACACTCCGCGATCCCCGTCGATCCTACCACGGAACGAGATGACGTAACTTTCGAAACAGACGCGGCCAACTCCTAAACAAACTTGGCTCCCGGGACGTCGTGGAGAACGGCACCTTCGACGCGCCCCCGACATACACACACAGACCGGCAAAAACTAGCCCGAAAATAAGCCGAGGTGTCTAAGCGCCGAGACTTACGTCGGCTTAGGTCGCGAACTTCTCTCGCCAATTTCGAGCCTCCTTTGCGAACTGATTAAAGGTCGCCAACGCAAACGAGACACTGGCAGCCGATAATGTTGTTCCTTGAGCTCTTGGAACTGCGGGGGAAAATGTACACATTTAACATTAATCTACTGAAATGTGTTCGATGGTATTAACTTATTCCGTGAGAATGCGAGTTAGTATTCTTATAATAAGCAATCCGGATTATAACAAACCTGAAATTGTCCCATAAACATCACGTGTCTATTACCGCTAAACACTCCTCCAACAATTGGAGGTCCTATACGAGTCTCTAAGAACATTCTGAGAGTGACACTTGCCGGAAACAGGCAGGTTTTACTTGTTACGCGCGACATGCCCTAACAAGATGACTAATGAATGATTTAAGACCTTAATAAATCGCTCACGAAGCCCCACTGAAACTTCAACTCGAAGTCACCCGACGCCGCCAATAGCTCCGCCAAGTATATACAATAGAAATTGTTTCCATGGGGCCAGGAGATTCTTTTCATCCGATTCTGCGCTCACTGGACCAGCGGCGGAAAGCGCGACATAGTTTATGAAGCAGTTGGCCGAAGTGCAAAGGAGGGAAAGTCTGCGAATTATACGAAACACATCCGAAGCGTTTGCCAGTGGGTGAGTCGGGGCATCTTCGTCATCCGAGGATTACCTCAGCGGATATTTAACGGGGGCATAAAGAATGACGGAATGCTAGCTGCGCCCGGGGTAGATTTGTATGCGCGAATGGCTGGATTTCATGCGGCCGCGAATCGAGCGGAAGCTCCTCTTTAGAAAGGCGTAAAGCCGGTATTAATGAGGGGAAAACTGCGCGATTGAAGCGCCGGCCGCAGTAAACATGCATTATCGATAAGTTTTCCAATTTGCGGAGCGGTAAAACCGGTTTAAGCTCCCGTGGGATAACCAGTGTACGCGTATTACTGTACCACCGAGTGAGAAATGCGAATTAGGAATATTGTACTTGGATCCTGCACGCTGATTGTTCCCATCGCCGAAACGAATCCGTAAGGCGGGCAAGCTAGCTGCGTATCTCGCCAACTAGCGTCACGCGTCTCATTAAGTCGCGAGGATTCCGCCGGGGGAAATTGTTGGCGTGCAGGCGTCGGCGTCGGTGGCATCGCGACGAAATGCTAGAAGAATTATTTGCTCGCTCGGGCGATAGTACGATGCCATTAGAGAAAAGACGGCCCGTAGGGAAAAGCTGAGAGCGCCGGGGGGATGCGTTCGGGAAATGCGAGGAGCGGCAGAAGGAAATTCGAGAATGCTGTCGGAGGACTGGGAGGCTGGCGTAGCTCCTAATATGGTGTAGCGTAGGAAGACAGCTCTCGGCCAGGAAATTGTAGAGCCGAGCGGAGGGAATTTTCTCGGAGCCGCGCGTGTGTGCGTCTGGGGATCCTGGTGAGTCGGGCGTTCTCTACTTTAAGTCTAAAGTGAACGATACCGCTGGTCGTATCTCCTAATCGAATGTCTAATCAGCTCGAGACATTTTTCTAAATATCCCACTCAACAAGATTCCACCAAGTCCGGCAATTTCTTTCAAAAGATCGCCTCGGTACACTGTCCTGTACGTTAGCATCAAGGATTCGCGGCTGACATTCTCCCCAGTGGGAGAATCTCCGTCGGGATTATTCGAAGGACCATAGCGCGTTCTCGCGTCGGTGGGCATTAAGGCCAGCGCATAATCGTTGCGGCAAGTTGGAGGCATTGCCAGCGAAAGCAGTCGAAAAGTCTTGTTCGTGGAAGATTTCGCGGTCTGCCGCGAATGACGCGGCCAGAATCGCGCAAGTTGCCGGCGGCGGCCGGGTACTAATACCAACTACCAACTGCGCGCCGGCCCCGTATCTACCAAGAGCCGGGGATACATTGTGCTCGGTTGATAGCGGGTATTTTTCTCCATCTCCCCGCCCGGCAAACTGACAAACTTTCGGTATTCCGGCCGCGCAATTCCCCTTAATACCCGACGCATTCTCACTCCTTAAGAAAGCGGCTACGGTGAGATGCGCTTCCCCCCGAGCGTCCTTGCGGTTGCTCTCGGAAATTCTCTCTTTCTCTCCCCCTCCCTCTCCGCGCCGACATTGGTCCATTGTGCGGAGAGGCTGCAGTGGCGCGCGCTCTCAGTTTCTCCGGCGAGGCTTTCATTTCGACAGGAGTTGCTCGCGATCCCTCTAACAAACAGGAATTAGGCGCCCTCGCGCCGAGCTCGATTATTTTCGACATTTTTCCCGCTCGCAGTCGAGAGCGAGCCAGGAGGCCGCGCCTTCTACCGCCCACCGCCGCGGGAGCACTTGCCATTCCGCTCGGGTGTACATCTCTTTTACACCGAGACTCCACTTCCCGGCTACATTACCGTCAAAATGTCCTCGGGAGAATGTAACCGGCGGGAACGGCCGTGCACTGCACTGCGGTTGCCGCGTTATCGCAGCCTCTCTCTCGCTCTCTCTCTACTCTGCCTTCTTATGTTACGAGCAACAGCGAGATAACAACGGGACGACTGCCATTCCTCGCGATGCTGTCGCGACATTAGACTACCTTTTTACCCCTTGAGAAAGCTGCGCGCAGGCCGCTGGAGTTCGACTTCCAGAGGAAAAAGCTCCTGCAGTCAGCCCCTCTCTCCCTTCCCAGTTCATTAATTGTAGAAGGCTATTGTGCCGAGTGCGCTGCACCCATGAGCAGATAAGTAGGACAGTTTCCCGCAGTGAAAGACGACCGCCGGATTACAATGGCAATTCACCTTCTGTTAACCGGGTTAACAGAGCTCCGCTAAGGCGCACATCGCGGAATTACCAATTACCATGGAAACTGTTTCGCGAGATGGTTTGTCCGGATACTTACCTGCCCTCCGCCTCGATCCTCCCTTACGGAGGAGCTTGTTCCCTAGGTATGTGTGGCTCTGGCGCTCGTGCACGCGGCTGTGTTGGACTGCAGGGTGCGGCGCGCTAGAGTTCATATTGACATAGCTCGAGCAGCCTCTCGGCGATTATCCTCGTTACTTTCTTCCGCCCGAGTAGACTTACTTACCTCGGCTCGCACCTTATGCACCCAGTCATTCCATTACGTCTAAGCAGGTTACACGAGTTCTGTGAGAGACTCTGTCCCGAGCTGCGCCGGCATTTACTTCCTCCGCAGCGGCCACTACCAGGACCCTTCGCGCCGACGTTCATCTCTCGTTCTCCGCTTCCTCGCGCTTCGAATTACACAACTATACCTACCAGCTCGTCCGCCAACTGCTCGACTGGGAGAGACGAGCGCGCGGCCTTGACTTCCACGCTTTTTCGCCCGAGTAACCATTTCCTGTTAAGCTCTCGCCCTTCCCCGACGCTTTTCTCTAATTAGAAGAATTGTTGGGAGGGGGGTGGGGGTAGAAAAAATTCATAAAGCTCGAGCTGCGAATTCGTCGCGACGCGTCCTTCAGGCGGCCTTCTCTCGCTCTCGCAGAGCAACGCGCCCCTGTAATTACGGGAAAATCGCGGGAAGCCAATTAGTTTAATCCGTAGCAGATGAAACCGGGCAGAACCGCGGTAATAATCTATACGGCGGCATCGAAATTACGTGCGATCGGCCGCCGGCAATTTGTCGGTTGCTTCTCGCTAATTAAGTCCGCCGTGCGGGGGAAAAATGCTCGATTATGCGCGGCAATCGCCTCCCCGCTAACTAGTGTCCGCGTACGCGTACGCGTCTACTAGCATGGGCGTGTGTGCTGCGTGCACTGTGTGCGCCGGCCAAAATTAATCGCGGCGGGCGATTAAATAATTCCCAGGGCGAGTGTAGGTGTGCGCGTCTGTGTACCGCGCGCCCTTAAAAGTTAAAAGCACACGGCAGTCGTTTAGGGGTGAGGTAAGCCGCCAATTTTCGAGAAGATCCGTCAATTTCGCCCGGCATGCAGACATTGCAGACGCGTCGACACCGCGCGCGGTTTTTAGCGCGGAAAAATGAAGCGCATTACCGCGAGCATAACGCAATTTCCCTGACACACGTGTGACAAGTGGAGGTTGCGGCCGAGAAGTAGCTACTGGCCAGGTCGCTCATACTCCTGCAGAGCCTCCTTCTCTTTCTCCTCGCTTTCTGTCAGACTGCGCTCATTATACAGCGCTTTGCCCGCTCGGCTATTATTGCTAGCCGCAGTTGAAGCATGCAGTCCGGTGAAAAGTTCGCCCTTTGCCCACTCGGCTGGCGTATCACGTGCGGGGCTAGCCAGCGAGCAGTGGCTGCACTTCACCGGTTAATCTTGACGCGAATCTTTATACCCTCGCGGCCCTCGTTCCCCTCTTAATTAGTGTTGCAGCCAACTTTCACTGCGAATTCATTGCGGCCTCTCTCGCTCTCCATCCCGCGCCTCGTCCTCCACTCTTTCCCTCCTCTCTTTCGCCTCCACGCGAGCGAGGCGAAGTCGAGTCGAGTAACAAGTATGAGCCCGGGAGTTTTCAATGCGGGCCCCACGCCACAATGCCTCGAAATCCGCGAAAAAATCCTTAACTATCGGCTCGCACGAGACGGCACGGTGGTAGCGGAGGTTTGACTATTGGAAAGAACGTGCTGCTATACCACCGCACCGGATCGATCCTATCTCGCTTTTCACGTTGTGCACGATCGCCGTCAGCGGCCGTCGCCCGAGTATATCTTCCGGGGACAGGAGCACTGGCTAACCACCCAAATAAATCAGTATTCGCGTGGCTCCGGCGGAAATCAGAAAAAATGGCCACCTTGTTATCCGTATTATTGCAGGGAGCGACGTACTGGCCCGGCGGACTGGAGGGACGGAGACAAAGATTGGCGATAAGAAAGAGATATCGCCTGGGCGAAGGTAGAGAGTGCGAGAAAGGAAGATGCAGGCCAGTGGCTCCGGCGGAGCCTTGACGCGCATTGCTAAGGGAAGGAAGTTGGTCTCCAAAGGGGAAGATATATGGAGCGAGCCGGCGGACTCCGTTCGCCGCCGCCCTGGCGCATAACCACCCACCGATGGACAAATAACCGTATAAATTTCGTCGGAACGCGTGCTCCCGCACGTTAAAGTGCGACTATATAGAGGCGAGGAAAGCCGGGCGGCCTCCGCCGCGAGTACAGAGACAGTGTCTTCTTTGTAATTCGCAATGGGCCATTATTGCATTAATCTCGCTCCGCCCTGCGGATCGTACGGCTCGAGATCGCTGATAGCAGGATGCCCTTATAAGCCCCGACATACACACCAGTGCTCCAGGGGGAGTTGCATCCCGCGCTCATGTGCGCCGAGACCTCGCCGAGATACTCGGAGCCGTGATCCATGAACTCCCGCTACCTGCTATCGTCTCCGCCCATCGATATTTTTACTAGTCCTCCGTGATAGCGGCCTATCGGATGATATCGGATTCGTCCTGGCCATTTTTACGGAGCGGGGACGCCCGGTCTCTTAGTCAAGTTCTCCGAGGCGAAGTTCCGATAGCCCGTTCATAAATTACGACCAGATAGAGAGAGGGAGAGGGGGAGGATGAAGATCTTATCGAATTGTGCAGTCAGGCTTTATTGTCTCCGTACTTACCGTAATAATACCGGCAGTGGTACAATGTGTTACATATCCAGGATGGCACCGGCTGTCGGGAGTCTGGCCGCATTGCGACTGGCGCGGCGATGTGCTCAGATCGGCGCTGGCTTTCGGAATTTATGAAGGCGACTCTGGATCCCCCCGTCACTCGTAGACTCGGCGGCCATACTTTCAGCCCCCAACCGAGCCGAGAGAGTGAAGCGGTGTCGGGTAATTCTAATATGGTGCAATAACACTTGCGCGGGCACACATTGCCGGCGATACGTGGGCATGAGGAGAGCGCGCGCGAGAGAGCGTCCTCGTGCAAAGTGCGATGAGTAATGGTTGTCTGGACGGGTGGTGCGGGCCTTATAAATAAATCAGGCGCGATGCGATGCTTTTAAGGAATGCGCCGTGGAAGTCTGTTAGAGCGGCGTCCACAACGAGATATAGATAGAGGGTGGTCTCGAGGATACGTGGAGAGAGGAGGGTGACTGGATCGATGCTCGTGTCTAGTCCATGCTCTCGAGGACCTTTGACTTTATCGTACGAAATAGGAGGAAGCTGCGAATGGGCGTCTGGCGCGGTGCGCTTCGATTTCGCTGGAGCAGCCGGGGTCGCTGAGGGGATGGGGCGCAGAGGGGCCGAGATATCCGTCCTCATTGCACTCTCGCCGGTTATTCGATCCCGATTTCGCCAAGGATTCATTGGTACGGCTGGCGAGAGCCCGGAGCCACGTGTTCCGGGGGGGATGAAACAAGGGGCGGGGGGAGGGGACAGGGGGACACACAAGTGCTGTCAGTGGCATTGCACTCCATTTCACGGGACACAAATGGCGAGCGAAAGTGGAGCTGACGGCAAACGAAAGGTGAGGCAGCCGTAAGGCATCGTGCACGCCGGGGGAACCGTGATCATCGGCTCTTCAGGATACCCCGGCGCGCTATGATGAGAAACGTGTCGTACCCCGGACAGCTTTCATCCCGGCATCGCCACTCCTCCCGGCAGCGTCGCCAGCCGGAATTTATCTCCCGCACAATTTGTTCAACGAGAGAGAGAGAGAGAGAGAGAGAGTCACGCGATACCAGGGCGGTATTTTAATTCTCGGTAAATCGGGCCCGCGCGGCCAATGCGCGCTGCCGGGAGGAGGGAAATCGAGCCGGTAGCTCCTGGCAGGCTACCATTAAGACTGGCCGCGGTGGCTCGTTTCCCGCTCGCTCGAATTAGCGGCGAGAGGTACGTGCTCCGGTGGTGAGACGCTCGGCCTCCTCGTCCCTCTCATCGGCCCGGCCTTGTCTAATCAATATTTTATTGGCTGAGGATATTTAAATGAGGCTACGCGCCGTCCATATCGAATGGAGAGAGCGTGCTCTCTCGCAATTCGATCAGGACAGCGCGCGGCTCATTTAAAAGCCATCATCCCCCGATCCCGACGCCCTCTCGCTCGCTCGCTCGCGCCCGGCTCCCCGTCGCCGAGGAATCAAGGCTTAACAAGGCCGCCGCACTGGAAATAGTTATTGCCGCGCTACCGGCCGACGACAACATACTCCTCGCCCGCTTCATAATTCTCCGGGGGTCCGGAGCCTGAATAATTATAAAAGCTCGCGTGTGCATGCACGACATGTTCCGCGGGCACGCACACACCGAGAGATATACGCGAGCGACCCCGCGAAAGCCATGTAATTACTGGGCTAAGAGCTGCTCTTTATGACATGTGGCGAAAGGGTACGCGCGCGGCCTCTCCTCTTCCAGCTACATGAATCATATCCTCTGATACGAGCCGCTCTCTCTCTCTCTCTCTCTCTCACTCTCTCAGCCTGTAAGCCGAGATAGCTGCAAGATGCATTTCTCTGATATTTCAAAGAAGTCCGCGAAAGGCCGGCTTCCCCGCCCCGGGTGAATTAATACCTTCCGCTCGGTATCGGGCCGCAGCATCATCGGCAATCGGGGCACATCCCCCGTTCGGGAAATAATTATTTTTCGAGCCTCGGCGCTATATTGCGACAACGACGACCTACCCGGGGCCGAGCGTCGGCTAAACTACCCCGGCCCTCGTTACCGGTGGCATCGAGTTTGCGCGCCGGATAATTATTTTTAAATCGCCCTCCCACACTCCTGCCGTCGGGAAATCACATTAACAGGGGTGCCAGCCTCGCCCCCCTCCCCCCTCCGCCTCCCCCCGCCGCTCTTTCCAGTCGTCGGTGAAAGCTTTTAAAAATTTCACCGCTCGCGAGACTCGGCCTTCCATTTAGCGGGATCGCGCCCGAGCACTTGTTGCCCCCCCGATATTTCTCTCTATCGAGTTAATGTAATGGATACGCCAGCGGGGCGATTGTTACACCGACCTTTCCAGAGGAAATTAATGAATTCATGGGAAATCGGAATGCGGAGGGCCGCGCGCCACCCGGAAATTCGTCACGGGGGGCGCCTTTATTTCGTCAGTGAAATTCGCACCCAAACTACACCGTACCAACATCATGCAGGACCGAGTGTAACGTAATATGTACGTCATGATACTGGATTTAACCGAATTAAGATTGTAATATTGCCTTTTCATGTAGATTGTAATTGGCTGTTAATTATTATACGTACCGCTGTTAGAATTTCTGATGGACTTCGATTTGGTGGTCCAGGCTGTATGGATGGTGGTTATTAATCGATACTCGACGGCTGGTATAGTCGAATGAGGTAGATGCGGTGGGTATTTGTGATTAAAATATATATAAATAACTTTATTATTTATAATAAAATGCCCTATCTATATTACAAATATACAAAATTCCTCCTATGTACATTGATGTCCGTTCGAAGAAACGAGGAGAATTACCGAAGAGACTTGGAATGGGAGTCGATCGCTCGATACTTAAACTAGTCGTCAAGTGGAGAGAGAAAAACGTTACTTCGTTGCAGATACGAGTTTATGGGGTAGTACGCTCGCACGTCGATTCCTGTGTCGTGTTGCTTTTTTTGTTTTGCTTATATCCTTTTTTTTTATCGTGTCGCTCTAATTACACTTGCACACTACGAAGCTATCACGATTTTTCGAAAGTACGAATAACGGCTTAGTTTTAGGGCTGGGACACCGTGCGTTGGTTTTCTTTTTTTCCTTTACGGGTACACTGCGATAGTAAGAAATACTTGTTGATAATAAGTAGAGAGAAATGCGGCGGTTCTGCTCGCCGCTCCTGGAACAGAGGGAAACAGAAGGCACCGGATTAACGAAAAATTCTCAAGCTGCCCTACTTTCTCTCTTACTTCTCCCCCGGTAATTCTGCCCCGCATGCAATTACTCGGGCACGACAATGCTCCGCGTGAAAAATGAAGGTCTCGCGCTTCCTTGGACACGGATTCGTGGAGGGGGGAGAGAGTGTTGTTCGAAAACAAACTCGACTGGGTGCCTTTCCCTGGTAGTAATGCAACGTGGCCTCTATATCCTAGCCAGGGACTCACCTCGCACGCTGCGACTTCCAATTACTTCATGCTTAATGCGAGTCGATAATACTTCTGGCAACAGTTCACATCTGAAACAGAGAAGCGCAGAGGCGTTCCAGGGTTATTGCGTACTTGCTGTAAAATGAGGGCCGGAGGGAAAAGGGGGAGGAGAGGATCTTGAGAAGAAATGGCCGCGAAACGAGAGAGAAACTCGTCGACAACAAATACTCGCCTAGATCGAGACTTCCACCGTGCTCCTATGCACGGTCAGCCGAGCGCACTAACTCAGTCCCCCCATCCTTTTCTGTAGCTCTTGCGAGTCCTGTTTCAGCCAAGAGGAAGCGAAACAGGCACTGCGATAGCTCCCGGAACTCCGGAAGCGACATGTGCGATTTTAGAAATGCGTTTGAGCTTCCGCCAGTCGGAATGCGAGTAATCCGCGATTTCATAAAGGCAAACATCATATTCCACTGTGAAAAATACGGATTCTTCAAAATTAATGGGCGTACTCTGATTCTACTGTTCCCCATTCATAATTGCTTGATATCGAAATTCCACGGGGCCAATGTGTAGTATTCTACCGTGTCGAGCCACCAATCAATCGAGTGGCATACTATGCTTTTGTGCGAGCGGCAAATGAAAATTGAAAGTCCACCGCGACAATAACTCGAAAAGTAATCAAGAAACACAAGCTGAAACGCACCGGCAAAGAATCGACAAAGTCAGTGAGAGTCAAAAGTTGCCGTTTTGCGTGCGTGCAGCCGGTGGCAGAGGGTCCGCTCTGGAGCGTTCGAACAATTTAATTAAACTGTCGAAAAATTAATAATGACCGCGCGCGCCCAATGGCGACGCGGCTTATATTCAGTTGATAGGAGAGGGCCGTTTCATCGGGGCAAGTAATCGGGGCGTCCGCGGCATTATTGCGATGAACGGCCTCCGAAGAAATTTCGCGCGGCTCGGGAAAAACTGGGCCGAGGTTGCTCGGTGCAAATGTAATTACAGTGTCAGCCCCAGCGGACGTCGCAACTGGCGTAGAGGAAGCGGTTGCGTAAACAGTCGAGTTATTGATTGGGAAAAATCGCTTTTGTCCGAACGCAGGACTGTCGCGCATGGGGTTTGATTGGACCCTCGATGCAAGTGGGTGACTCTGAATGACTGAAATGATGCGCCCGTCGAATTCGTCGATCATTAATCCCAGGCGCCGTTGCGCTCCCCCCACCCTCCCTCCCTTTCTCTCTCATCTGAATCGTAGAATTCGACTCGCACTCCCATTCTCTTCCTCCCCCTCCCCCCCTCTCGCTCCCTTTCCCCATCTGGCTCTATCTCTGTCTACAATTTCGCGTAATGACGCGTCGACTTGTCATCCGGCTGGAAGCACAAAGTGGCCGCGATTGCTCCATGAATTACATTATCAATTAGACGCGATGACGAGTACACCCGACAATGATTAATTATAGGCCGCGCAGCTGGAAACAATAGCGGCCTGATGCGGCCTATGACGGTCATTGATCGGGGAATGGCTTCGCGGCGAAATTTCCCAGAACGGAAATTATGGAGCTGGTGACCTCCATTCTCCTCGTTACTCCTTTTATCCTCCGGCTCTTCCCCAATAGCTCTACTGATTTTTGCCGCCCGCGCGCGTACCAAACTATCGGCTTTTCCGATCTGACGACGTGGCAGTGCATCTGTAAATCGGCCTCCCGTTTCCACTCCAACATTAACGCGATATATCCGCTGAAACGAAACTACGGAGCGGCGCTGTATCGCGCGCGCGCGCTTCCGAATAAAATGATTAAAACAAATGTCGATTGACGTGTCGCCGCGGCAGGAAATAGACGGCAGAGCGACCTTCTCCAATGACGAGCGCTATCGGCTGATTTGTCGACACAGCGGCGTCGAAATGTCGGAGCTCGTCTTCTCTCGATTGAAATATCGAAAATAATAATAAACAAGGCACATATTCCATTGTGCCGTGGAAGAGATCCCTCGGCCCCGGCGGGTTCGCCGCTCGGCAGCCGGGCAGCATTGTGTCGAGGCAGCGGGTGGGGGGTGGTTAACTAAAATGGAAATTCCGGTGCGATCGTGGGTGGCGAAATAATACAATCGCGGGAGATTCGATTTGTCCGGGTAATGAAAACGTCGGATTCACGGTATCCGGTTGGCAGCAGCCGGCCAGGTTGCGCTCGGGAGTGGTGCGCTGGCCCCGCATAAACTTCGGCATATCTGTCGATTTCCCATTTTCGCGAAAGTATCAAACTTGCCGCGACTTTGTTAGCCAGTAGGTCAGTGAGAGCTTTCGCCGCTATGAAATACATATCCGGCGAGTTGCTGCTCCCGCTGCCGCCGCGCTACACCACTGCCCTCCTCCCAAATGCATCGTAAACCCGGATATCCCCGGGGAGAACCCTTCGCGTTTACTAAACGTACTCTCGATTTTACTACTTTCCCAGTTCCGGCAATGCGCACCTGTCCAAACGCCAGACTTTCCATTCCTTTTTTTATTATCCTCCAACTTCCCGGGATATATAGCACACACGGTTGACCTTAGACCTCGGCTGCAACTTCCATTTCCGATGGTAGACTTGGATCGGATCACACGGAGCTCGAGCGCTCGCAAATGGATATTCGGAAACAGGGATTTATCACTAGTCGAATTATCTTTCAGGTATATCGGTGCGAGTGTAAAAGTGATCTTGATGTGGAAAGAAAGAGCGAGGCCGAGAGGTGTACATCTAATTAGGTAAGCGCGCACTCTGCTAATGGGGAAAACGGGCTGCCAGAGCCACAGTACTCGGCGCACATGCTACACTCGATATTAATAACGGAATACATTACTGCCACTCATGGAGACAGGCTCATACGAGTAATTTACTCGATCGCCTCTATTCTCGGCGGGGCCCATTAATCTTTACGGCCAACTCTTCGTCCCGTTTTCCACTCGTATGTGCATGCATGCGTGGTTCTTCTGCCCCTTCCCGGGCGCTCGTTCTCCTTGGCTGGCAGTTCGCATTCAGACAAATCACCGGCCCTGTTTAAATTCAGCCAAGAAACCTTGGCCACTTGTCAGGGGGGGGGGGGGGGGGGAGCATCGCGTCGCCGCGAAAGAAGTAATATCATTCAAAAAGGAGCGCAAGTTATTCCGCGAATGCGAAACTTTCTCCATTCCGCATTACAGGGGGACACGGGGCTCGTAGCGACACGCGCGGGCGCGATGAGATGTTAGTCGCAGCAAGAAAACTTGATCCTCGGGCCGATAACTTTTCCAATTATTATCCGATGGCAAATGGACGGTCTCGGTCTCTTTGTGTCTTACGCTCTCCGCCCTCGACTGGGGCTGGCGCGTCGCCGTCCTCGTCGGGAACGAGAAGCAGAAGGGCCACTCTCGAGGCGGAGCTCGGCGGCGCTCGCACGCGAGATCCCGAGATACAGAGCCGGAGCCGTGCGGCCAAGACAGTCCTCATTTAGCGGAATAGCCCGCTGCTATCTGCAATTCAATTCATTTCCTTCAGCGAGAAATGGTCATCTTTACTTTGGGAAGCCAGGCCCCAGCCGTTGCCGGGCTCCGGAGGAGCCGCGCGATTTCGTATCAGGGGCAGAGGGAGTGCGAGGAGGACGCTTATAGCCCGGCATCTCCGTCGGAGTCGGCTCTTCTCGAAATTGGGAAACGATTCGGAAGAATCCCTTACCGAAGACGCCAGTGGCGCAGTGCTTCCCGAAAGGCAAGCGTTAAAAAGACTCGGGGAGAAAAGGGTTGAAAAGAAAAGCCCCGGGCAAAAGGTCCAGGAGAACCTAGCGGCTGGGATGTAATAATAAATTCTAGAGTCTCTCGTAGAAAAGCTCGAGCGACTCGACGAGCGCACGCTGACAGAACCCACTGACACGTGAGCGATCCGCGGCGTAGCCGGTAAACAAGCGATTACCGATTAAGGTTATTCAGCGTCAATAAATTGAGCCGCTGTGAGCGAGAGTTAATCGCGTGATTAGCTTCGTTAAAAAGACGGAGTCAACGAGAGACTCAGCGGCAGGAATCCCTGTCGTCGGCAGTAAATTAATTTCGGCCGCGCGCGCGTGGTCCCGCCGAGCCGGCCGCCTATAATCGGCCTGGCCGTAAATTACACGGCGATTAAGATATATCCCGATAGCCGCGGCTAAGTATTCCACGCGCGACAATGCACTCGCTCGCCGCTTATTTACGACGATTAAACATGCCCGCTTTCCACCAAGATATCGTCACCCTAATGATAACTTACTCTCGGCATTAGTGTTCCCGTTATCTCTCCCGAGTAGAACCTGACAGCGTTCGCCGGGCTCGAGGATCTTCGTCTTTTACGCTCGGGGACTATTGTATCCGGTGGAAATAAAGCGGATAGTGAGGCGCAATAGAGGGACGATACCATAATCGGCGCGGCGGATTTATTGGCCGAGGAAGAGTAGTGCGGCGGCGCGCTCGGGCCGAGGGAAAATCGCCGTGGCATCGGCTCGAGATAGAAGTCCTTCCGTGTTTACAAACAAGTGGAACTGGTTCTGAAGGCAGCACTTATGCGCCAAGTGGACACGCCCTTCCCTATACGGCTCTCGAGCGTGCGAAAGAGCCTTTCGCCGATGAGATGAACAAAGAGCCACTGTCCTTTGTCTCGGCGATTCACGACAGGCCTGGATATAATGCGAGCGTGTTAATTAAAGCCGATGGAAGGGCGCGCAGGGATAATCGCTCTCGCGGAGAGAGCAGAATAAAAAGGATGAGGAGGAGAAAAAGCGGCCGGGAGAGAGAGAGGGAATGCGAATAGCGAGCGAGCGCGGGGCGGCCTCGCGCTGCCAAGACCCAAGACGGCCAAGACGGTACCCACGCACAGTAGAATAGGCCTGGCGTGCCCGGCCGGACGGCGGAGCCGGCGCACCGAGCGTACCCACCAGTGACAAGACACTAATTGCGAACTTACCAAGGATCTGCGAAGGAAAATTGAATGGATACCTTTTTCTCATGCTACGCGTGCTTAAATAACGAGCTCCTCAGGGACGTGCCCCGAACTAATTGCGTCTGGCACATTCAATCTTGCCGCTGGATCTATTTTCATGCTTTCAATTTCCACCAGCCGACCAGAGACCTCCGTCTCCCCAGTGCGTAGTCCGGGTTATTATACTTTTTTCGTGTATTTTTCGATAAAGCGTATAGCCGGATCGAGTAGCCGTGTCTAAGTATCATTCTTGGCCGTGGCCTTTCACGTGACAGCCACTCGCTACCGAGGTTCAATGCGGTACTCAGGGGACCATTATAAGGATTATCGTGGGCAAGGAAAAGCTTTTATTGGGAGTTTGCTGGCGCGGGGAGGGGCGGAAAAAGGGAGCATCCCCGATATCCGGGCATTGTGGCACTCGATCGCTTTGGCGACCAAAACTAATAAGAGGGTCTCGATAGTTTCGCTGCATTATTCCTGTTCTCTTGGCTCAACAGCCTGTACCGCCGCCGGGGGAACTTTCGACTCCAATATTCAGAGTGGAGCTGAAATAAGCCCGCGCCGCCTCCTCCGCCAGGATTTCAAGGAGAAGAGCATCGAGCGAAACTTTCCTCGGCCTCGGAGGGTAGCCTCTTTTTATCTGTATACTTGCTGCTTGCTCGGTTCATTAAAATTGAAGGTTCCTCGCCGTTGCCGGCTGCCAAGTCGAAAGTCTGCAGAAAGTCCGCCACGGCGTCGGCGGCGTCGGCCTCCTCTCCCACTGTGTATCTCCTTCTGCAGCTCTTTCCGCAGCCTTCTTTCCCAGCACCCCCCTTCCCCCCGTTCTTTCCGGCGCGCCCTTGCCCCCCGTGCCAACTGCGATACTAACAGAAAGCGACGTGATCCCTGGTATTTCCCTGCGCGCACGCTCCACTGCCACTAGCGCACACCTCGTGAAAAGTGAATTCCATGCATGCATGCATGTCCTCGAGGACAACCCCCCGTCCCCCTCCTCCTCCTCCCCGAGACTCGAGCAACCCCTCTCGCGAGGGATGTTTGTCTTCCACCCTTTCGATGCTTCAAGACTTAACGACGCCATTAACTGCTGTTAATGCGGCGGGACGGAGTACCCCAGCCGGAAAAGACTGCGCTTGAAAAGTGAATCGCTCCCTCATTATCCTGTCTCATTACCAGACAGCTGATACGGGCGAGCGTACGCTCGCGCGACTGTGCGAACCGCGCTCGCCCGACGGGAAGAGAAGCCAATGGGAGTCGGGCGCTCGGGCGCGAGTGGATGTAACGTCGATTAGCGTTGTTAATGCGCCGATGGCAAAACTGTGTTCATCGAGGGGAGTCGAGTGAGCGAAGCTCAAGTACCTGTCGCAATTGCACCGGCTCGAGTGGGACTTGAATTACAGCGGCGGTGAAAACCGCTGGCCGATTATCGGACCTCTCGGCCGCGAGCTGGCGGAGAAAAGGGCCGAGAGAGAGAGAGGGAAAGAGAGAGAAAAGAATAAAAAATTCCGCCATACATATATATCGGGCGGGGCGAGTATGGAATGGCTGGCGATCGGAGCCAGCGAGAGAGTGTGCGGTTTCGCCGGGGTGGCTGAAACATCAACGGGGTGCCACTGCTCGCCGGCAGGACTGCTCGGAAATTTCATTTCGCGCCTGCGGCCGATCGACGTCGATGACAGGCTCCTGTCGAGCCCGCTGAAGGACAAAATACGGTCAAACTGGAGAAGCCACGAATGAGAGCCGAGAGCGAGAGATGGCGAAAAACGAGAGGAAGCGCGCGGGCCAATGCAATTATCGGGGAGTTACGCGTCGATACCCCGAGAGCCCTCCCATACGATTTATGCAATCAGCTCGAGATTATTTGAAGAGCCGTCGGAATGCTGACCTTCACTCCCGCCCCTCATAAACTACCACGCTCCAGCTCCCATTGCCGACTGCTTCTCGACTCGACGGAAAAGGGCACAGCGCGAGATCTATAATCACGATCGACTGGTTAAATTAACGCTGCGGGGAACGCGTCGCCGCGGTGGGGGAAACTGTTTGGAGAGAAGGTAGCTGAAATATCGAAATACTTTTGGAAGTAGCACGTCGCGCGACGCCGGGACGCCGGGACGCCGGGACGTCCGGCCCTTGCGCTGCAGCACACGGCGCGATCGCCGATCGGAATACGAATCGCGGGCCGGCCCCGGCTGACGAAAGGTGAGAGCCACTTTTATTGACACGGACGGTGGAGGTGAGCCAAGAATCCGTCGGTGCGAATTTAAATTTCAAATCGGCCCCCCATTAACATCCCTCGGAAATGCTTAGCATGGCCCGGGCCGCCGCGCGTGTCTTGCCAGCTGGCTCTCTTGCCTCAAAGAAAACAACTTAAGTGACACGCTATATCTATCAGGAAAATTGCGATACTTTACCTCGATCGTCCTGAGGGGGGAGGAAAATGTAGAGTTTTCTTACTCGAGACGAAGGGAAAGCAAGTTGGAGTGTTAAAATAATATACAACTATCCTCGAGACTTTTCGCGGCTGGCTCGGCACAGTAAGTGGAACTGCCGGCTTCTAAAGTTGTACACGTGTAACGCTTGAAAGGCGAGGAAACGAAGAGTTAAGCTCAAGAGCGTGTAAAAGGTCGGGCGTGTCGGTGTCGGCTCGGAATAATGGAATTAACGCGGAATTTCGGATGCGAATGCCGCCCGGCGACAATCAACTCCTGCGGAATTTATGCCTGCAACTATACGTGTACAGATGCGCGGCAGCCATGAGAGGAATTTACAGGGGAATACGGGCCGGAAGTTGGCGGGATCAAAGTTCTGAGGGGGAGGATGATGAACGGGGGACGAAGGAGGCGAGGAGAAGCAGACAGTGCAGTGAGCCGTCGTGATACGCGCGAGATAGACTGACAGGATGAACAAAAATTTGGCCGGGAAAAACAGCGAAACGCTGACATTACTACGGTGATCTCTCAGCTCTTTAATCTCGAGGGAACTGGACGGTTAAAGTCCCTCGGACGATTTTCATGCGGGCGCACGTGTGCGTGTCTCTCCCCCTCCCCCTGCCTTTCTCTCTCTCCATCGTGAGCGTGCACGAGTGGGAAGGATGAAAAGTCGGAACGAACTGAAAACTGTCGAGAGAGAGAAAAGCGGGCGAAGTGCAGGCGGCGGCGGCGGCGACGGTTGCCGGGGAAAGCGCGTCATGGAAATTTTGATTCGGTGTGGCCCGGGCCGAGGATGGTACTCCTCGGAGTGAAACGACGCATAGAAATAACGCTGGTCCGCCAGCCACCAGCATCCCATGCGCCCTCTTTCTCCTCCGGCAGTTTCGATTCGCCATTTTCGTCGATGCCAGAGCGCGCCTCGCTCTCGGCCTCCCACTCGTTCGAACACAATCTAAGAGCACTTTTCATGCTAACGAATGTGAATTGCTCGACCGCCTGTTCACCTAACTGTCGGTGTACGCTCCCAGGCCGATTCTCCTTTTTTCTTCCGTCCCTCGCGGAATTTCTGGCTTCCGGCGGAACACGCTCGGCTTTTCGCCCCAGTCCCTGGTCCCCCCCGCACTGCCCCCTTCGCACTTCGTAATGCGAATGTAAAATAGTTCAAGTTCGCTGCGGAGAGCTCATCCGCGGATTTTCGAGTCGCAATTTCCTGGGCCCTCGCTCTCGTCCTTTCTCCAGCCATGTTTTCGAGAAAACACTTGCAAATGCCAGGGAATCAGACTAAAAGGATTAATCACGAGAATTCCAAAGTGGCGGCATTAACGCTGCCAGGTTTGAAGGCGCTCGCTCGTATTCCCTCCAATTTTTATAGTGTCCGAGCCCATCCAAAAACCATTCGCCGCGGCAGCCCATATTTCCAACCCCATAAATCCCTTAATAACAACGATTTATAGCTGAGCCTCGGGGGAAAAAACAGCGAGCGATGCCCGACGCACACAGACGGCCGGCGTCACCATGATATTTCCCGACGAAAACTCCTGTGATTGTCGTGGCCCGCTATATCCCGCGACTTTGGTGGGTATTGTCTCTCTCACTCCCTCTCTCTGCTTCCCTTCGTCGCGACCTAAAAGAAGGGGCAGGGAAAAAAGCCGATCCCCGATGAGGATAAACAAGAGGCAGGATTTGATATTCGATTTCATAGGTGCGGCCAAGGGAAACACGCGGCATCCCTTTCCCGAAAGTAGGACGTATGAATTTCGCATAGAGTATCGGCAGTGGCGCGGCAGGCTTTTGCATAAAGGAGCAGTACGTCGGCGAAATAAAGCCGATGATCCGTGGAGCCGCGGGCCGAGCCAACGAGTGCGAGGGCCGCTCTCGTTCGCCGCATAAATTCAGCGAGAGGTGCGCGTCTTTAGCGGCCGCGCCGAGAGCAATGAAACATGATCGCGCGCGCCGGCCAGAAATGAGGAAATACCTCGTTAAACTCAGACATACGTTATAGTCACGTGTAATTACACCGCGGGCACGTCGAAAAGCGAGCAACGCGCCAGAGTGAGAGAGGAAGAAAGTTGAGGGAGAAAGACTGAGAAATACGGGCAACACGGCTCTCTTATTTACGTTCTCGTTCTCCGCTACTATTTGTTTCGTTGGGCCAGGATACGCGAAGGGATCCTGCGTAATTATACGCAGTTTTCTAGCCCCTTTTTCCGCCGTTTGCCCAGTCCACTCCTACCAGTGGCTCGCTCGAGGAATGCCTCTGATGCTGCTGGATCTACCGAGAACCTCTCGGAAAAACGATACATGCGCCGGGATTTCGCGGTGTCCTTCACTTTGATGTTTACACCTTGGTAGTTGGATACTAATTCCCGACGTTTGATGGGTGGAAAAATGAGTGCAGAGTTTTTCGTGCGTTGCTCGGGCCCCTTTTTCTTCGATTTTTTTAAGGTTTTCCGATCTCGGTGTATTCATGATTTCTTGAGTTTTTTACATCGAAAACTAAATTCTACCAGGAAATATTGAAGAAAATCACTAAACATGAGAGTTATAATGATTCCGAGCCAATTGAAAGATCCTGTAACCGGAGCGAGGAGCCGCGGCATAAATACATAGCTGAAGGGAAACCTCGACGGACCTTCAATCCTGACATATCCCACAAATTTTGGCTGGGGTCTCCAATCGGATTGACATCGCGGGCGCGCGCGAGCTCTGAGAGCCGAGAGCCGAGAGCCGGGGAGCAGAGCCCGGTTTGTGTCCTTCATTCTGATTCGGCGTTCACGCTGATCCTGATACGAATTGAGCTATCTGACCCGACACAATGTAAGAGTCCTTTCCGTACGAGCGAGCCTGGATTTATCGTCGAACCAGCCAACCAGTACCTACCACTGCTCTCGTTCCCGAAAACACGATGGATGTATGTCCCCTCTTATATTTTCCTGCTACCACTCGTACATGCCGCCTCCGCCCTCAGCTCTCATTCGGCCGGCTTTTACCAAGTTTTCCGAATGCAAAGCAGCCCCCCCCCCTCCCCCTCCCGTGGCCCCCTCTACCCCTGAGGGCTTGAACGCCGTAGACAAAAGTTGGCGAATAAAAAGCGGGAGAGGTCAGCTGCAGCGGCGCACTCCCGATGAATTTCTCACGAGGACATAATCCGAAAGTTGGCGAGCGAGCGTGTTTTGTGCCAAATGAGCTCCGTGCGAAACAAATTCTACCGGGGCACCGATGCCCCTAATGCAAACCGGCTGCGCAGCATCCGAATGTTACGCTCGCCGTAGTTGAGCGGGCGCAAGCCCGAATTTACGAGTATTTGCAACTGAATCGTATAAATTAGTTGGCGCTCGGTAATCGGGTAGCGTACTACTACGCCCGCTGGAATATAAGTGCGCTCAGCCGTCTGGAACCGCAATCAGTGCGAACGCTTGTCCAAAAACTCTCGAGATTCCGGCGAAATTGATGGCCGCAATTCGTTCCAATTTGTCGGAATTGATGCACTTTATGTTGCGTTCATTTCACGCGGATGGACAAGCCTGTAAAAGGTTCCGCTCTGATTGTCAGCGGATGAGAATCCCCCGGGGATCGAAGGAGCTGCGATCGCTCGCACAGGTGATGATAAATATGTTTACCGATTCCATGGGGGTGAGATCGAAGGGGTTACCATTGGACTCTTCGAAAGTGGGAAGTGGGGAGGGGGTTAAGTGGTGCGCTCGATAAATTTTTTCAAGCACTCCTTACCGTTTCCCTACTTCCCGGGGCTTTGTACTTCCTTGCCACCTTCCCTTCGGCCTTGCCTTCTCAACCCCCATCGAGGAGCTGGGAAATCCAGGATCCGCCCTTCTGAAAACTGCTACCGGATTTTCCGGCTCAACTGACGTGGAGCGAGGTCCCTCCCTTTCTCCATTTCCATCCTCCCTTTCCGCCTCTGGCTCCTCCGGCTCCTCTGGCCACTTCTCCTCGAGTTCTCTTCTCATCGTCACGTCTTCCCGTTCCTTTCCGGCAGTGTCGAATTAACATAGTTCTCTCCCGGCCGAATTTGAATAACCCTAGTGGTAACTGGCTGTCGGCCGTTTCCTCCTCCTTCTCCCTTACTGTATCCTGTCTCTCCTTCTGTTTTTCGGCCGAGCGGCGGAACAGCAAAACTGGCCCGGCGAATCTCGCAAGTTCCCGCCAGGCAATCAGGAGGGTGTTGCTCTCGAAGGCGGCCTTTTTGCGGGATTAGCGGCTAATTGGGCCGACGCGGAAGCCGCTCGTCGACACTCTCGAGCATAAAAAGCCAGTGCTGTAGTTAATTCGCCAGGACGAGCGCGGTAGCGCGGCACCTTGGACTCGATGGAAATCAATTCTTCTCTCGTTTCGGGAACCGGAGGGACCGCGCGCTCCCCCACGGGGAATGACATAATTCGCTACGGGCTAACTTGAATTGAGGCTTACGAAGTAATCGGAAACTTGGTGCGCGAGGAGCGGCGACGCGCGCGCGTCCCCCTTTCGGCCGTGATGTGCGTCGCGCGGCTTCGGTTCTGCAGGCCGGCCACGTATTTGATCGGCCGGACGAGTCAAGTGCACCACACCGCCGGCGAATTTACTTGACGTCGATCCCTGGGCCCGGCAAAAAGGAGCGCGCGCCAGCCAGCCAACCACCCTGGGATCTCGTAAACAATTTCGCGAGCGTTTCGCCGAGACCTATCGGCCCTCCCCTCGGCCCACCCCTCGGCATCGCTCGCTTCTTGTCGCCGCAACTCGTGCCTCGAGTATTATATCATGTATGGACCATCGTAACTGAATTATGGATGTTTCCGATGTTGGCTTACGTAAGGCATTACAGCGTGACCGCAATACCCAAGTGCATCGGGCTCCCAATGAGACATAACTAGCTGGTATTCACTTGACTCTCCGCCTCTCCGGGCGACGCCAGCCAGCCCGAATTCCTCGAGCACCGTCACGGTATATCCTCCTTAAAAATCGATCGCAATGCAAGACTCGATTATTCACTCGAGGACCGTTCAACCTTCGCCAGGGTAAACTACCGCTCGTTTAACAAGCTGTAACGCTACATCCGTATTTGAAAGCGTCTCGGTAGATTGCCGCTATCCCGAGAGTCCCCACCCCCGCCCCCGCCCCCGCCGCTCCGAACACGAGTTAAGAAAGCCGAGCAAGATGTTAGGGTGCTAGTTTTAGCCTAGTTACCATTCAGTCGGTGGGTACTTTATTAAGATCAGCGGAATGGCAGGAAAGTTGGGAGACTTTCTGTTATCGGCCTGGAACTGGAAGCCCCGCGGAGAACGGAACTGGCGGATCCGCGCTTCGGCCCCCGAAGTCGTATAAGAGACGAAACAATCGGGCTGACAAGTTTGCCGAGTCTCGAGACCGCGATTACGTACCTAGGGAGACAATCCCCACTGGCGCAGCCCGATTGCTTCGGATTCGATAAGTAAAACGGCACGTACATCCATAGTCCAAGTCCAATGAGCCAGGGACCGAGAGGGAAAATGGCATATGTCACGATTCCCGTTATCGCTTGCATATTCAGCCCGCAGAAAACGCGGCTGCATTTCGCCAACTACTTGGAAAGTCCACTCGACTAATCCTCGACCTCATCCTCTTTTTAGACTACCACTACACGCAAACCTACCGCAGCGCATACCAAACCCTGTCTCCACTCTCCACTGGCATACACTCTTTGGTCAGCATTACGTGCAAATTCCACGAGAGAGTAACTTCTCAAGATGCACCAATGGAACTTCCCTCTTTGTCCGCCTTTTTACTTTTTCTCTACCGTGGCCTGGCTGCATCGAGGCCAGGCAAATAATTACTCTCTCGGCAGTCCGTGGGAAATTAGTCTCCCGAAGAAACTCTCGAAAACGCTCGCTGGTCCCTTTCACCGACGGCGAATCAGCAACGGATAATAATCCGGGGTGTAACTCTGAGAGGCATCATTTGTATCGAGTAAGCTTGACAATTACATTTTGAAAGTCCGAGTGGTGGATGGTGACAGGCGAGCAGATTCGAAAACCGCACCACTGTCCCCATTGGTCAAATAATTTTTCAGCAATATCGTCCATCTCTGCCGATACAGAGGCGTCGCGTGTCATCAGTGCGGCACGCGTAGGACCTCCAAATAAATCTGAATCCTTCCGGGCAGGCTTTCGGGGAAAGAGCATCGAGCATGTGCCAGCGTACCACCCAGCTGGCCACTCACCGCCCGACAAAAAGCGTCCTCGCATATTTTCACAGTTTGACAATACATAGCGCAGGTGTGTGGATCGGGGGCGAGAAAGAGCGAGAGGGAGGACACGCGGGGCCGAATGATGTTTGGCAGGCAGAGCAGCCGAAATGGCTACGCAAAATGACAGAAGACTCTATCACTGTTTAGCCCCTTTCTCTGACCGCGCTTCATAAAACTGTCTGTGGACCAATATTTCAGGCAGAGCTTCCTCTCCCCTCTCGCACGGCCTCCTACGTGCTAGGAAGCAAAGAGGCCGGCGATATTCGCCGGGGAAAATATGGGGGGCTATTCGAAAATGGGTTAAGATGATCGCGGGCGCGAGCGATGCAGAGAGCGAAGGGCCGAACCTAACGACTTTCCTCTCGGCGTGATGTAACTGCGGAATAGGGTGGAAAGGCGGAAGAGAGAGAGAGAGAGAGAGGTGAAGGGAAGGAGTTGGTCCTCGGGAAAGAGGAGAGAGGAGTAGGACAGTGCCGAGCAAAGAGGAAGCTGCTCGCGCTGGAATGGCGAGGGTGGGAGGGTAGAAGGGTAGAAACTGGGATCGCGTTTCGCGGGAGAGCGCGAACGGTTAATGTTCGATCGAAGGAGGAAGAAACGTTCGTGGCAATCCGGAACGACTGGCGAGGTTATTCCAAGCTGAACGATAGCGCGAGGAGGAATAAGTACTGCTCGGCCCCGGGAAAGCTTCCCATTGGATACGGGAATTGGATGTTCCCAGGATAGAGGGTTGAATCGACGAGGCTGCTCTCAAACAATTCCTCACCGTCTATTGACCGTGGGTAAATCAATCAGGGACAGTCATTTTGACCTTTGCGATCGGATTCCGCCCGGCTGCGCATCCAGCGAGCGTAGCCGGGAGAGAGAGAGAGGCGGGAGAGCTCGCCGGATTCCGAGGAACAAGAACTGTTCACGCCGGGCGAAAGAGCCGGAGGATGAGGTGTCGAGAAGAGAATGGTGCGCACCGATAGATGAAGCTTTCAAGGAGGAAGAAGCGCTCCCGCGCTAGGAATAATACGCTCCACGCGCGCTCTGTATCCGCCCGGGAAAAACGAGCGCGGCGACGTTTTGTTTATCCAATAGAAATTGCACCAGCCGGGAGTTCGTTTCAATCGGCGAGTGCTTTGAGGAAATCCTTCACGGCCGATTTAAGCTCCTACGCGAAAACTTTTCGCTGCTTTCCATCTGCCGGCAATGGATTCTGTTGGAGCGATTCTGCTTCACTGTGGCGAGTTGGACGAGTCCTCATCTACACCAATGCAGGCGTAAAGCTGTTTGTTTGGATGTAAGAGCCAATCTCTCAAATTACTCAACAGATTTGTAATATTCTTTTGCTGTATGTATACAATATTTTACTTCTACCTAAGTGACACGGGCTATACATTCACGATGTTATACATTAACATTCAAGATTAAATCATTGTTAGAATGTACACTAAACGTTACCCGGATGCGGTGTCGGGTGAAATATCTAGTCGCAAATTTCACGTTAGCCCAACAGAAGGAATACCGGAGGAGACATACATTAGTCCAGTCGCACGCGGTCCTACTGTTTTATCAGGCTGCTTTATTGCTTTAATCACCCGCTCGAGTTCATTCCATTTTCCACCGCGCCTGCGACTTCCCCTTTAAACTGTCTGGTGGGGGGTAAGAACATTTCCTTCGACTTGAGATTCCTGTCAGTTGATTTATGATCCTTCCGATCGCGGTTCACACGGTGACCTAAAAATGGAACAATGGGAGGAATCCGAGCAGCCACTAGCTCCCTATATGTTCGGACACATATTCGAGCACTTTTATTGCATATCAGCCGATTGTATAATATCGAGGCCGGAGCAATAAATACACCGAGAGACGCAATATAGTTGATCGCGTTCGACATCGGCGACTAAGTATCAGCGCGTGGGATCACAATTTCGCAAAAAGCCCGAATGAAGGATGCGTTCGGGGTGTTCTGAGCCGTCGATATGGAGTGCGCGCCGATAATCTAAACCCGCAATTACTCGAATGCGGTCGATTCCCACCGCAGGAGAGCGGCGCGGCGCGGCGCGACGATACTAACGAGTCAACTCGCAAATTATGACACGTTTGGACAGCGTTTATCTCGAGCGCGGCACGTATCCCGGAGTACGCAGCCGGCGACGATAAAATTTGGAGCAGAACCGGCGAGGGGTTCCGGCCGCGCCGCACGAGGGAGCGAGACCGCAGGCATAATCGATCGAGGCAACCTATCAATTTTTATAAATTCACGGGAATGCCACGTACGTGCCATTAACACGTGCTCGCGTAAAGTACCGAAGAGAGGTAGGCAGGAGGCTTCCTCGCGATTCCGAGAACCAATGTGCCGTGTTCTCCGCGAGAGAGAAAGGTGGGAGACGAAGAGAGAAAGAGAGAGAGTGAGAGTGTAAGTGTGTGTGTACGGCTGGCACACTCACGAGGATCCCGATTTTAAATTATCAGCTTCCGCGCGGCCCTTGTGCCTTGAAGTTGGGTGCACGCGGCCCAGTAAAAAGGGCATAACCGATGCAAGGTGCGACCAATCATCTTTGGGGGTCGGGAAGGCAAAAGAAATTGCCGGGCGAACGGCGTGCGGATGTGTGCGCGTGTGTCTGGTGTGCGGACGGGTTCGCCGAGGAAGCATGCCCCTGGCGCACCTGCTGCTGCCGTTGCTGCTGTTCTCCTCCCTTCAAACTCTCCAGACCCGTTCTCCTTGCCTGCCACCATCTATCATCCTTCTCCGACTTTCAACTCCGACAACCCTTTCTCACCTTGCCCTCTCCCTCTCTCCCAGTATCGCCCTCTGGCTTCCTTACTCTTTCTCGCCCCGTGGCACTTGGCCTTTCGTTCTGCCGCTAGGTTCTCGTTTACGGCTCTCGGCCCTAGAGAGAGCGAGAGCGAGGACCAGCTATGTACTCAAATATTTTCGGTGAACGGTCACACCCGTCAAACTTGGCCCCGGCGAACTTTCAGCACGGCGGCGGCGGCGGTCGGGGCTTGGGAAATTTAGTAGCTCTCGCTCTTTGTCGAAGTAGTTATCACACCCGGGGCTTCGAAAAAGCCAGGAGAAAGGGGGAGACTGGGGGTGGGTCTCTCACCCCATAGCGGCGCTCGCGCGCGGGCACATAATACGCCGTCGCCGCCGCCGCGAGCCAGATGGCGGTCGCATTAAAAACTTTCCTGATCATGATTTTCCAATTTCAATGGCCGGCCACGTGTCGCCCCGGCCGATTGCCCGCCGCCGCGCCAAAGCCCCGGCATGCAGTTTTATGTCTTTTTGAGGCGGTAATCCGCACGAGCTGATATTCGCACGTGGCGCCGCTCCCTCCGGCCCCCTGTGAATCGCTAGGCAATGGAGTGCCCGACCCGGTCATTATGATCGTGGTCGGCCCTTTTGTCGCGGAATTAAGTCAACGTCCCGGCCCACGGAACTGCTCCATTCAGCTATCTAAGTCCCTGTGATAGTAGGTCATCATTTTTGTTTAGCGTCATGTGACACTCGGCCTTTGTGAGGGGCGGAAGGGTGAAGGGTGAAGGTTTCGTTCGCCCGATCGAGTCTGTTTTCACAATTCATTTACTAATTACCACGAGAGCAGCCAGCCATTTAGGGATATTATATTAATTGGGGAAAAATGGATTTGGGGTGAGTGAGTGCTTTGTGTGGGCGGCAGCGATCTGAAAGGCTTCCGATATTCCAATATTTCAGGCCGAATTTCGGCCCAGGCACCCGATCAATCGCTGCCGGGCTCGGCTAATGGCTCATATTTATATGGAAAAGAGAGCGGCATGCGAAACCACAGAAAGATCCTTATTAATAAAATTAATTGGCCCGCCGGCGGCGCGGTGGTACGTGTTGGCATATATACACATAGCCGCAGCCGGGGGAATGGGCGGTACACGATCGGCTGGTTTGTAGCAAGTACATTTTTCACGATATACAATTACGGCTCGCGCCCAGCCGCGCGCTGCTACGACGCCGTATAAATCCTCGAAATGGAAATAGTTGCAGTATCCCGAAATTAAATCGAGCGCCGACATTTCCAACTATTTAAGTAGAATGGGACACGAATCGCAATTCCGAGCGACAGCCGGGCGGCGGTTAGCCAGATATATGTGCATGGCCCAGGACACTCCGGCCGCGGCTGCTCCTGCATTACGATCTACCGGGCACCCTATCTGCTCTCCCTTAAAATTCGGCGAGCGTGTGCTCCGTGTCAAACGGGCATTTTTCGCCCGCGGCGAAATCGAGCCACTCCGTAACGACTTCCTAGCTGCTCGCGCGCGCCAGAAAACCTATCCAGTTCATTTAGCCCGCGCGCGAGAAAGAATCGCCGCCGAATGCAGTTGCCGCGTTACCCGTTTTTCGCGAGAATCGCCTACCTACCTCGCTCGATACTAAAGAGCCAGCCTGATATATCCGCGGAGGCGTTCCCAGTAGATTTGTTACCGCGAGGTCTGAATAAGACGCGCGGCCCTCACTCATTTTTATAGTGCGCGCCTAACGTTCCGCGTTTGCATTTGGTGGGGGAACGGCCGCGGCTCTTTCCGGCCACGGCTGATTTCAGATTCCTACAAATGAGAATGCGTCGCCGGACCTCCGCCGTTGCCGTTCCGCGCCCGAAGATAATGCAGCGTCCCAAAAGGATAACGAGTGGGGGGCCATTTATACTTTAGTCTGTAAAGTGTTGCGCGATATCCCGCGATGGCCGGCCTAATAAATGTAACGTGGACGCTTTGCAACGGTGGGGTATCTCGAGTGAGCGTACTCTCATAGCTCCAATTTTTTCCGGCCACGGGATATTCCGGGTGGGTTCAGGTAGAGGTGGCCCCTTTCGGATGGGAGCGGCCGAGGTGGAGAGCGCGGCCGAGGAAGACGGAGGGTCCTCCCCCGCGTATCGCGGGCAATAACGATAAATAATCGTAAAAATTCAGCACGCTTCACGGTTGGTTAAACTCGGCCTCCTCTCACTGGGCGACGTCGACCGTGCGCTCTCCTCCTCTAAGAATTCAATGCGCGCAACAACGAATAAATATTTCTTTCCGGCGTGCGTGACACGTACGATGGGCGCTCGCGCGCGCGCGCACGGTGCTCCTCGCTCTCCGGACTCTGCTCCGCTCTGCTCTGCTCTCCTGCCCGCAATATATTCCATCGCATAAAAGAAGATATACTCCGCCGAAACGAGGAAACCTTACCGGATCGTACGCTCGCCGCCGGCACGCACGTTAGCCACTCTCTCTCTCTCTCTCTCTCTCTCTCTCTCTCTCTCTCTCTCTCTCTCTCTCTAGGTGGAAAGTTCTCGCTAAGGGTTTTCCACGGGGTTTCGGCGCCGCGGCGGCTCCCTCCCTCGCGGGAGTCCACGCCGCTTTCGTTATCTTGGTCACGTCGCGTCTGGACCCCTGGGCGCATTTCCTCCGAGGAAAAGAGATACTCGAATATTTGTTGCTCGAATCTCGCGGCGATCTATTCCCGCAAATTCCCCGTGTACACGGTGTACCAGGAATACCCGATCGCCCGACGGGAAACCCGGCCATCGGATACTGAGAGCCGAGTCAACAGTAGTCCGAGCCTCTTTTTAGGAAACCTATATGTGACACACGTAACTCGGCCGAGCGAAAAATCCCCCTGCGATTTTGCGTCGACGCGTGTTATTCGGTGGCAGCGGAGTATTTTCATTACAGCCTGTAGCAATGTGTGGAAGGAGATACGCGTATCACAGTGTGCCCGGGCGTGCACGTTGGGCCGGTCCGCTTTAAATCAAGCGTAATTTCCCCCGAAACTGCGCCGCTCGACGCGGAAGAGACTCGGGCGCGGATCACCGTAAATTATCACCCAGTTCCTCCGGAGCCGAGAGGGCGAAGCGAGCGGAATATTAATGCGCGCGCGGTGGCGCTGGGCCCCGAAAAGTAAGCATCCGTAAATGCCGCCGAAATCAATGAGACGGCTGCCTATCGCATATCGGTTCCAAGACATTATTAAAGGATCAACCGTCGGAGATAAATCGCTGTCGGATCAACGTTCTTTAGCAGCTCTCGAGCGAGATATGATTCATCGGGGGGGGCCAGCGAGCAGGCCGCAACCGGAGCACCAGCGCAGCCCAATATAAAGAATTCAATTGCTCTCTTTCGCCCGCTGCCACGCTGACCCGACTTCATTAATCTCGAATGAGCGCCTCTACCACCATTGGTCCCGCACTTACAACACACCGACACACGCTGACCGCCGGGCACACGCACATACTCTCCCGGTATCTGTTAGTGCAGCCGATAATCGGCCGCCTTGCGTAAAACGATCGGACGAGAGCGACCATTATCCGGCGCGGGTCTAGTTGCAACCTCGTAAAGCGCGCGTAAACCGAACGCCGTAAACCTCCCAACTTCCACGCGGATCGGCAACAATTTCCCGCGCTGCCCACTCTCACCCTCTCTCTCCCTTTCATCCCTGCTGTTCGCCGAGGGGAGCAACCGTTTTGCCGGGCGAAACTGGGCCAATGTCCTACCTCGGAACAATGAGGCGATAGCAACAACGATCCTTTTATAGGCAGCCTGTTAACAGAAGTCCCTTTGCATAATTGATTGAGAAGCTAGCCCCGCCAGGTGCATTGAGACATTCGCTTTAATGCTAAACTCGTAAGATAAACCGGCCCCGTTATGCTCGAGAGCCCTATTAACACTAACTCCCGGCCGGAAGTCAAGACCGGCGGAGAGAGAGGGAGATGGAGAACGGAAGCTGATCGTTCCTCGGGGCGATCGAAAAACTAGTTGGCCGCGCGGCGACGGTAGGAGGCAGCGCCCGTGCAAAACCCGACTCATTCCGCCGATGGAGTAAGTACCGGCGGTGCGGGAGCGCAATTTGTGAAAGAGCCGCGGTTCGAGGGGCGCGAGAGGAGGTAGAGGAGGTAGAGGAGGCGCGAGAGTCGACGAGCGTAAATAGAGACAGATACTGAGATAGATGGATAGATAAAGGGTGCGCTGGTGGAACCAGAAAGGTAGAGCGCGATCGAGCGAGCGGCCGAGGGAGTGAGGGAGTGAGTAGCGGGCGAGGCTCTCCGGCGAAACTTATAATGGAATCATCTTTCCGGAGCCGACCTTACCTAAGGAAGCCGTGTTCCCGTGGCGAGCCCATAGAAAACTAGTTCTCGGTAATTCCTCCTTTGATGGTGGGACCGTGGAGAACAGCATCTTCCACCTTCGGCCCTCTCTCAGCCGCTCGCAATCTCGATCTCTCTCGGCCGAACGCGCCGAGCGGACTGCCTGTCGCTCTCTCACTCTTCTCTCTCTGCCTTTCTCTCCATCCCGCCGAGCAACGCGACCCTCTCGCTCCGTCGAGCGCGCCTTCCTATTCTACTTCGACTGACTCTCCTCCCTCTCTCTCTCTCTCACTCTCCGGTTCTCCGTCTCTGGAGTCTCGGCTCCTCGGAGAGATCGGGCCGGCTAGCTCGCCGACCGCTACATCACCGGCCACAGACACACCTTGACTTGCCCCAATGGAATCGCGCTCGACCGTAAACTTGACACAATTGCCAAGCCGACGTAACTCAGGATTAGCACAATGCCGCGCCCGGCACGGAGTTCATTCCCGAGCACGACGGGCCAGCACACACCGACCGGTTGCTTGGTCAGTGCAATCTCGATGCCAGCGGGATGATACGGTGCGCGGAGGAGGAGGAGGGAGGAGGGCGCGGCGAAACCCTATATACCATGTAAGAAATCATGGCGAAAGGATCTCCGTTACGGGGCTCGATTCGAGGAGCGGGGTGTGTACACTGTACACAGAGCCATAACGAGGGTGAGATGTTATTAAGCGATTTACAGTCCGAGCTGGTTTCTCTCTCTCTCTCTCTCTCTCGCAGCGGCTCCCGCCCTTCCTAGCTCGGCTGTATCACTCTCGGCTCCCAGTGATTTCTTGCTGGCAATAACCGCGGCACGTGTTCGCGACTGGCCGCCAACTATAAATTCCACGAGATCCCTGAATAATAGCACTTAAATTGTCCCCGATGGCCGCGGGACGATAGCGCGCTCCTCGCGGCCCCGCCGAACTCTGACAATCTGTTAAATTATATGCAGCTTCATCCGCAAGTCCCTCGCCGGGGCCAGCGCGATCGCTCGGTTTTCCATTTCCCCTGTGGAAACAAAGTTATCTCGGTCCGTGCGTCGCCCGAAACAATACCCGATGCCGAAGTAGCGCTGCCCGGGTTTCCCTTTATAAGGAGAATTGCCAGCACAGTACAAAGGTCCTTTTCAGCCAAATGAAAACCCCCCGTCCGCTCGCGGCGCCGCACACGCGAAACATTCGATCTGCCGGAATCAGCGACTTTTTCGGTCTCTGTAGAGCGAAACATTAGAGGCAAATGTGGAACGTGCGCGAGGGCCTGCTGCTCCGCACGGAGGCCCCGCTGTATGGAACTATGGATCGCGGATGGAAGAGGGCGAGGGGACGCGTGGAGTAGAATAAGCCGGGAGAGGCAGATACACCGATCGAAAAAGGAAGAGGCCGATCCAGCGGCGGCCGAGAAGAGCCGAGAGTATGTCTCTTAGAGAGATACACCTGTAGAGAAGGAGAAGGAAGAAGGGGATCGAGAGAAGAGAGCCGGGATGGCGATGGAATAAGAACCAAGTAGAGGCTCGAGCGGCGTGCAAGAGCGAGGGAAGGGGAAGAAAGGTGGCTGCTCGGCATTGAATCGGTTCATAGGTTTACGGACGACCACCATTATTTTCGCCGTGTATCCTGGAACCATTGTATCGGGGCGTGAGGCTGTAGAGTGAGCATCTGCCTCCCTATTCACCCTCTGTCCCTGTCGTCCCATCCCTCTCTCCCTCTCTCTCTCTCTCTCTCTCCCGCTCGCCCCGATGCACACGCCACTCTTCTCCGTCCCTCTCACACACGCTTTCTCCGGAGAGCATGCACGCCCTTACGCTCGCGCGCGCGCTCACGCTGTCCACGGTGCATCGGAACAGGCGAAGCCACTGCTTTTTGCCCAATCATGCACGCGAAATATTGCCGGCGCGCCTCTCGCCGCTGGAACGAGAGGGAAACGGAAAGGCCCTCGGCGTGTCCTTTGTGCCCGGAATAGCCGGATCGGCGCGTGATCCTAAACAAGAAGATGCCGCGACCAACGGCCCCCCGGCACCTTCGACCAATAGTTGACGAGTTTTCTATACGTGACCGGGGAAATCAATTTTTAACTGCACAAAGAGGAAGTGCGAGCCCCGCCAACCTTTCCTCCTCACGGAAGGGTCCAAGCCCTTCAGCCTCCACTCCATTCATTCGTCATGGGACATTCAGACTGTTCATTATCGGAGGACTTTGACGGAATGCCGAAGGGAGCCTGACAATGCTAATGAAAATTTACGCGCTGCTCGATACGTCGAGCTGCGCAAACTTCTCCCACGAGCTCTGACTACCCGGGACCCCGGGGGAATAGCTGATTTTCCTGAAAATCGAATGGAATTAGCTTCGAGTTACTGCCGGAGGCTGCGTCAGCATCGCTCTCGGCCGCAGTGCTGCGAGTCATCGAAAGGAGTGGCTGCTTTTTGGCCAGCCGCACTGTTACCGTTTTACCGCCCTGGCCGCTGATTAATTAATTAATTAATTAACTAACTAACTAACTAACTAAATTAATTAACTAACGCTAATTTGATGAAAGTGATAAATCTTACGGCTTATGTTATTTGCTCGAGAAACACCACGGCGATGGGGTTTATTTTCAGTGGTTGCTAATTTGAAGTAGACTTTGGTGGATTCTGATATTGAAGAAGTTGCACGCCGCTGGCGAGACTGGAGTTTCTCGATAAACAGGCCGACATAATTACGTGGTTGCAGGTCCGAGGAAAGTTGCAGTGTCGCGCGCTAGAACTGCGCCGTCAGGTTGATTGAGGCGCTCGAAGGGCAAAAAGTGTGAAGGAGCACACTCGCCGGTGGCGGACTTTCACCGGGAGAAGTGTTAAGTAAGTCCTGGAGAGGTTTTTTCCTCCCTCTCAAATTCCCCGGAATAACTAATTCCGGGCACTTAAGCCCGAGAGAATTTCGCAGTCGCGTCAAAAAGAGCTCGGCCGCCTCGCGGCGGGCAACGGGTGAAGCCGGAAATTTAATAATTCCACCTCGAGCGGAGATCAAAGTGCGGCAAAAACTGGGATTGCAACTTCTTGGGGGGAATTGAACGTTTCTGCTCTCAAGGGAGGAGGCCGAGTGGCTTCAGCTGCGCCACCAGAAATCTTTTGTCAAGAGCAGCCGGCCACTGGAATTGGTTGCGATCTGACGAGCTTCTTATCTAGTCCTCGCATTAAAGCACAAACCTTGATTCTTAAGATCCCGTAGCCTTGGGAGTTCCGTGTCTTATCTAGCGCGGCGTGTCTGGTCTAGGTAGTAGAAGTAGGTGGGCCGCCGATTGGCCAGCTCGAATGAGGCCGATCAAAATCGAGGAGGCATCGCTCGCGGCGCATATCGATTGCCGGACAATACGATCGCCCTCCGAGATTAAGTAGCAACAATGTAGGACACACCTATACTCGCCCGGCCGATGATTGTATTAAGTGGACTATCGCGTAATACGATCTCGCCCGCTGGAATTTCAAGCTCAACGAACAATGGCGATTTTTGCCGGGCTCGCTCGCGCCCAGCCCACTGCCATCGGGCGCGCGCTCGCTCCGGACAAAGAGAAGTCCTTCGCCGACGACTATCTCCTTTAAACTCCTTACTCCTTACTCCCTACTCCCCTTATACCCTTAGCTTTAGAGCATCTTCCCCGGACAACCCACTTTTCAACGCTGCGGATTCCCCTCGCGCCTATATCGGACCACCGCTTCCCAACGGATCCTCACACTCGACCTATCTCGCACATAGCACGAAACCGGAAACGCTGCTCCAGAAATCCCTTTCTCTCGGCATTCCTCGAGATCTCTGCCGACCGACTCTGCAACCTGTCGACGCCGCCGGAACGTTAATGGGGGCGCATCTTTGGCAGAGCGCTGTAAGTCAGAAACTCGTGCAATTCCGTGTATGACGAAGCCTCTGCCGACAAGCAATTCTCTCAACCCTTCTCCCCTTCACCCCCCCTCTCTCCCTCGCTCGCTCGCGCTGCTTCCCGCGTAATTACTATGCGCTATTAATTATCGCGCGAATACTGCGAGAGAGCAATTAATTCCGCGAAAACCCGAGGAACAATTCCAAAGAGTTTAGTGTGTGTCTGTGTGTGAGAGAGCGGCCGCGCGGGCGCGCGTCCCCGCCACGAGGAAAACAATTACAGCCGTGACCCGTTATTAGAGAAGAGAAGCGCCCGCGCGCGCGCGCGTCAGAGCGGACCCTCTGTTCCCTTCATCGCCGCGGACTTGGCCAAGGCTTTTCGCTTTTACTTTTTACCAGGCATTCGCGCCGCCGCGCACCGAACATTGCCCGGCAATATTATGACTTGCACCCTTTCAGCTCGACGTACTCGCCGCTGCTGGCTTGTGGGCCATTCTAATTAGCAGCAGCAGCCGGACTCAGTCCATTGTACGCCGCCGCGTTAAAGAACTGCCAAATGAGATTAAACCGGCCATTACTTACACCGATTTCCCCCAATGCGTTCGCGGGGCTTTGCGTTTTTGGGAATTAGCCGACAATGCAGTTCCGCATTTTCGGCAAATAGAAGTGGAATTTCTCTCTTTCGCTCTCGTAAGCTAAACGAGTTGCCCGCTGAGAGTACCATCGACTCTCTAGGCGTATTTCCGCGTTATTAATTAAAAGCCAAGAGAGGTGGAGCGCTTTCTCTCTCTCGCTCGCTCTCGCTCTCTCTGGTTGGCTCTCGGCGGATGTTGACGTAAATGACAGTAGTTTTGTTCTTGACGGCATTCACGCCGAGAGAGATCCGCAGGCGAGAGCCGTTTCATTTCGCACTCGACTCCCCCTCGCGAAAACTCGGGCAACTCGGGATTATGAGTGGCTGTGAATTCAACTTGAAAAATCAATCGGGAGAGAAGACAGAGGCAGAGGGCGAGCGAGAAAGAGCGGAGTGGGCGTTCTTCCGCTTTTACGCGCAACGCTGCTTCCCCGGCGATGAAGCCTCTTTAAACTTATACTTAGAGATTCCCTGGCGGAAACGTGCTGGAATTATCGGAGCGCGGATATAATCGATTCGAATGGCACGGGATATCCTTGCCCCCTTCGACGCCAAGGTTATTCTGAACAAGAGATAGAGAGAGAGGAAGAGGAGGTTTTGCGCTACTGCTCGATAATGGGAACCAATTCTAGCCAGGGTTTCGACCAGTACCGATGGGCGTTCTGCGACCAGTGCACCGCACCTGTAATTAGGCCACTAATTACGGAGGCGTGGCAGAAATCCACCGAAACAGCGGCGCGCACCAAAGTAAAAAGCTTAATGACCCACATCTATTTCGCGAAATCGGCGTATTTCTACCAAAACCTATAACGAGCCCGGCACGCTCTCCCTCTTTTTCCTTTTCTTCTTTAAATCCTTCCGTATTCCACTGTCGTCCCTCGGCAACTGACGAATGTTCGAGTGCGCCGTGTATGTGCACGACTTTCAATTATGACGATTTCGTGGCTGAATTAGAGAGGAGGGACTGACCCTAACAACTGTATCGCCGTGGCTCGCTCGAGCTGGCCAACGGGTCATTTGTTCGGGGAATTTTTTCACTTACCCGACAGAAATGACATCAGCAAGAAAGAGGCTTAATGATCCATACCTAATCCAGGAAGATGGGGCATTAATGGGGCGGGGGGCGGCGGAGCGGGGGGCTAACCGGCCGAAACAAAGGCGCCGGTGTGCGTTTCGGGGCCGCATCATTAATTAAGCATTTCTTCATCCGGAATTAAACGGCCTAGCGTGAATCATTAGTGGCCGAGGAGGAACTCGAAGCGATAAAAGTATGACGGCGACCTTATGCAGAGAGGGCGGCCGCGGGAGGGGGAGAGGGAATTATTTACGACACGCGTCACTCTCCTATGGGCGAATGCGCCGCCGAAAAAGCACCGCGCGCTCTGGACGAGGCTGATACCCGGCCGGAAAAAAGACCATATTTTGAGGAGGCGGCCGCGCCGAGGAACTGGCCACGCGGCGCGTCCCTCGCTGGAACGAATGAAACGAAAATTACACAGTGGATTTAATAAAGCGAGGATCACACGGGCACCGGAGGAAGAAAGCCGGGGAGAAAGCGAGAGAGAACTCGTAATTTCATCCGCGAGTCGAACCCTCTTATAATGACAGCTGGTCCCGCTCCAAACGGGAGTAAACATCACATCCAGATTTTTCAGGCTCCGCCGCTCGGCTTCGCTTCTTCACCGGCTCGTTCGTCCTTCCCCGGCGCTCGCCGTCCTCTCCATTCCCACTCGCCTCCAACTATCCTCCACTCTCTACGAGGGCCCGGCCTTATCGGTTTTGCGGGATCTCGGCGGCATTTTTTCGTCGTTAATTCGCACCGCGCGCACTGCTAGCCATGTGCTATCCCACTCGGCCAGTCTTCTTTCCTTCCCGGCCAATTGCGCGCACCCGCAAATTATCGGCTCCTTTGTGCTCGCCGAGGCTTCTCACGGCCGAGACCCGCCATCGCTCAGCCTCACTTCTCCTCGCCCGGTTTTAGAACACTGCCGCGCGCGCGCGTTATTAACACCGAAATGATTCCTCGCGATGTCTGCGGAGGAGTTTAATCACTGCGCGTTCAATGGGAACAAGTGGATTGTGCCCGGGCCCCGTGAGCCTGTGTGTTTTTAATGGGAGTGGCTGTAGTCGCGACGGATTAATGACACAGTCATCGGACACGCGGGGACGCGCTCCAGTCGGATGAAATATATTCAATAACTGGGTAACATCGGCCGCGCCCACGGAACACGTGTATTCTCCATCGGCATGCAGGCACGACAGAGCACCCCCATATTCCAAATGAAAGCTTAAGCCGCGGATAAACGAAGCCCCGCGCTCTTTCCGAGCGAGGGCCACAGCATCTTACTTTAATATACCAGCAAGAGGCGCACGTATATATTAAACATACATATATATACATATATATACCTATATATAGATATATACGCCGCTCTCGCTCCCGTAGCGGATTTTTCTCCCAAAGAAAGAGCTCTTGCCGCATTCAGCGTAAAAGCCGCCGCTAAGATTTCCCGATGCTCCGGCGAATTTCCATACCGGCGGGGCTCATTGTGTGCGCACGATGTTTTCCCTTCCGCTCGATATTCCCGTTCGTGCGTCTCGTTACATCCGCATTGTTACGGTAAGAGCGGGGTTGTTATGATAGGCCGGCACGAAGTTTGCTGATTCGAGCGGGGGCGAGTGGAGGGTTGGGGGGGGGGGGGGGAAGGGGGGGTCAGTTGAAATCGGCAGTGACGTAGAGAGACAAACTACTCCGCGGCCACTCGATCCTTCTCACGCTTATCTTCCTCTCAATGGACGCGGAGGCAGAAAACTCTGTCGTCTCCGTGATTTTAGTCCGTCTGTTGGTCGGCGCGATCTCGTTTCAACCCTCGCCCTCTCGTCCGCTCCCCGGAGGCCTCGGTTTTGCTCTTTTGAGAGGGGCCCCCGGTAGACTGACACTCCGGTGACAGGTAGAGAGACGCCAATTGAAATAACAAGGGAACGTTAAGGAAGAAGCTGGGATGACCTGCCCCCGCAGCCGGCTGAATCCCCAAGTTTGTTTGAAAAGAATCCGCACGCCGTCGACGACGACGACGACGCCGGTCGGCGCGCCGCTCGTCCCAGATTCGACGATCGCGCGAGAAGCGTCCTGAAAAATTGTCCTTTTCAAACTCCTCGTCGCCGGCGCAACAATGCATCAGGAGCGGTCGCCTCGGCGCCTCCTCGATGGATTCCGTTCCATTTCTCCCAGCTTTATTATCGCCCTCGCTCCGTATAAACTAAATACGAACAGAGAGAGAGAGAGAGAGAGCGCGCACCAAATAAACACAATGCCGCGAGATATCAATGACATTTTCGGAATTCAAAACTTTTCACGAGACGTTCGCCAGGCGTTGCGAATTTCGATAATGTAGAACGCGCCGTTCCTATTTCTCGGAAATCAGTCAGAGCTCGACAAGTCGAAAGAGGCCCCCCCGGGTGGGAACGACTGCGTTTAACGAAACACTTTACGCACGTCATTGTTCTCCCCCCGCCCCGGCGAATCCACCAGCCGGCTAACATAATGACAGCCGATACAATCACCACTATTGATCGCATAGAAAAAGCAGCGGGCGGAACGGGCGCGCTCGGCCCACCAAAAAAGTAATTAATTCGAGTAGCGGGCGGGGTCGCGAAATCATTGCCGGCCGATGGAGAAAGGTTGCCCGGTGAAATTCGAAAAGCCTAGCCTTCGCACAAAAGAGGCTACAGGGCTACACACCGGCGGGCACCAGCTGCGAGGAGCAGAAAGCCAGAGCGAGAGCGAGAGAGAAAGAGAGAGCGGGGATAGAGAGAGCGCACGCGAGAGGGAACAGGTCGGTCGTCCGAAAATTTCTGGTCCCCATTGTGCTCATTCATCGAACACACAGCGCAGCGGCGTGTCCCTCTTTGTGTGCTGTGTGCTTGGTCACAATGTAGCCTCCGGAACAAATTCGGCACTGGTACCGCGCATAATTGGGATCATACTTCTCCTTCGCGCCTCGCTCTCACCCTTATCCCCCCCGACCTTCCTCCTCGCCCTATTATTACCGGCTTTTCTCTCGCTCTCCTTTCCATCGTCACTCACCTCGATCCCCGGCGGTGACTGCGCTTCTCTCGCTCTCTAGACTCTCGAGCCGGTGTTAGCTTTGGCAGTGGAAAAATCTTGACGGCCGCAGCCTGAACGCATAATCTCCTTGCGCTAGGAGCAGTCATGGATATCCCTTTTCCCAGTGGGCCCCCCCTCGTCACTTCCACCTTGCTCCATTGGTTGCGCCGGTACACGCTTAAGTCTGGTCACGTTCGCGTTTCCCTCTGATAAATTGATTGCGTTTCGGAATTCTCGCTGGTACTGCAGCTGTTAGCATAGCTTGGCCCAATTTCCCAGCTTCTGCTGCGTTATGATTTCGAGCAACCCCCTGCGCCACTCGCCTCCACTCCCGCTCTCCTTACCAGCCGCCCGACCCTCACTCGCTTCGCTACCGGTTTACGGGGGATGTAACAGGCCGCAATCTTTTAAGCTACCGGCGCCGAGACGATATTTCTCAATTTGCATTGAATTCTCTGTACTCGGCTAATCCCCTTGCCGCACCCCCTTTTCGCTTAATATAAATAGCGTTTAACTTAGTTTGCGCGATCCCCCATCGGCGCCGACCGGAGTCGTCCATCGGGTGTACGCTTGCGAAAGGAGCCACGCTTTCAATTCATCGGGTAATGACACTTTAAAGAAGCGCCGCATATTTCACCATGTAAATGCAGGCCCTCTGGGAGGCGCAAGAGAGAGGGAGGGAGAGAACGAGTGGCTGGAGCAGTGGAGTTGAAGTACCCTTATTTTCGAGTTGACGGCCGCACCGGTGGAGTCGGCGATAAGTTAACCTGGCTGTAACCGGCGAAAGTGTAACCAGACGCGGCTAATTTGAAAGAGGACCGCGGAAAGTTATTTCGCGAGGCGAGGGCGGCCGGTGCTGCGGGATGTTTTCATTTCATAAATAAAACAGGCCGCTCTAGGTATCCGCGGGCGCCGGGCCGCGCGCGGTCCGCACCGATAGTGGAGTTTACATTCATAACATCTGAAAGTTTGCATGGTGTCCGGGCGGCGCCACCGCTCCCGCAAAGGTCACTCGCAGTCAGTTTTCCTATGTATTGGAGAGGACGGGGGGGAAATGATCGGCGAGGCGCAGCCTCATCGCTCCCCTATTTTTTCGCCCATGAATTATGCCGTATATCGCCAGCCGAGCGATATTAATATCCCCGAATTGCGCCCGTTGTGTGTATATTTTTATGGGCGGCGGCGTATCGTATTGGCTGGCGGGGCTCGAGTGAGTATTGGTTGGTAGTTTTTCCGAATTCGGGGGAAACGCGCGCGGTTGAGCCGGTTTTTATTTGCGATAAGGATAATTCGGCGGTGGTTTCGGATGACTGGGGCCTGTTTAAATGCGGAGCAGAGTGGAGCGGAGCAGAGCCCCCGGCATCGATTTATTCGCTGCCATGAATCCACCAGAAATTCTGGTCCCTTCTGGTGAGTCATATCCGATCCTCGGCATTAACTGAACAGCGCGGAGAGACTGGGGGAAAAGCCCGGGTAAAACAGGGGGTTGCTACCATTAGGAATGGCCGAGCGAGTGAGTGCAAGTCGTTTCGGTAAGAACGCCCGGGAAAAAAGGTAATCAATGTAACCATATTTTATGGTGCCTCCCACGCATAAACACGCGTCAGTGCACCCTGGCGAGGGTAGCGTGGCTAAAAAAGTCCATATGTCCGATTACACCAATGGAAATACCCTGTCCCGATGATAATCTCCCACTCACGATATACTACATTACTTTAATTGCGAATGTACCTCGGTACACGCACTTACAGCACAGCTCGATGAAAGTGAAAGGAGAGTGGGCCGAAGAAAAAAGGGATAAAAAGGGAAAAAAAGGTTGGAGGAGAGGCCGCCGCGCTATGTCGAACTGGAGCATTAACATTTCCCCGGCCGCGGTGGAAAGCTTCAAAGACGCTCGCTCGAGTGGAAGTTAGAACTAATAAAAAGGGGGAAAAACGGTCGGATAAGATAAAAAGCGCTCGCTCACTCGCTGGGCCATTCGGCGCGAGAGCGCGCACCCCCGCCGGGCCGGCTCGTATTAAAAGTGGAAGTGGCTCTTAAGCAAGAGACGCAAGAAGCGCGCGCGCGCTCTTCTCTCTCTCTTCTCTGATGACGAAGTTAGCCGCGCCGCGACAGAAATCGAGTCGAGTGCTCAAGTGAAGAGACGCGCTCTTTCCAAATTGACCAAACATGCCTCGAGATAAGTCCGTTAACGACTTGGTGCCCGTGTCGCTCTGCAGACCTCGCGCCTCCACAGTCTCCACACTCTGCCTGTTCTTCCGGCAGGCTGCTGAAAAAACACTCGGCGCTCTCGAGCCGACTCGACTCGGCGCAGAACCCGGGAAACCGGCGGCCCGAGAAGACTTGAGAGGCGCCATAAAAATGCTCGTTCCTCAAATATTGCGCGCGCGGCCCCGGGAAGCAGGTGGCTTTCCTCGCGGCGGTGCAGCCCCGATAAGATTAGTGGATACACTTTCTAAGAATGCACTCGTAAAGCCCCGGCGAGCCACAGATTCGGAAAAATTATCCGTGCGCCCCCGGCCGGGAAAGCAGAGCGCCCCGGTAAGAGGAAAAATTAGAAGCAACCTGTTAAGAAGTTATGGTCCTCGTATACGAGCTTCCACGAAAGCACACCTCTCCTCATTCGTCGGCAAAGTTTCTCAATTCTCTCGGATACTCCACTCGAAGCTCCTCTTCTGTATTACGAGTGGTCAGCGCCGAGAGAAAGGACCAGACCCAGACGAGCGGAGGGAAATGATTTCTCGTGAAACAGGAATAGCGAGACTAGAGAGACGGCAGACAGTGATTCTACTGGGACGAAGAAGCCAGCGGCTTATTTGACTCCTTTCGCTGGCGGCGCCTCCGCTTACATTTATACAGGAGGGGGCGAAACCGGCGGCCCGGGGAGGAACTTAAAGACAGAAAGGCACCGAGTGAAAGAGAGGAGGGCTGGCTCTTTCCAAGGGATTCGCGGCCACAAGAAGAGAGTACAATGGCGCGGAGACGAGAGAATAGAAGCTTTCAGGGGGCGAGCGCGGAACGGGCGCGTGTATGTTTCAAGCGAGCGAGCCCTCTCTGAGGAGAGATGGAGAGGAGACATCGTGTGCCCTCGTAAAGCACCGCGCGCTCAACTGACAATGATAGGTTCCTCGCGAGGGTGGAAAGTGTGAGCGCGCTTCTTCGTGCAATACAGCCCCGCTCTAGCGCCGGAAGTGCATTTTGTCCGATGACGCGGACGGTCAATGTACCATCACGACCGTTATGCCAATCGCGAGAATTCGGTAACACCTTCCTACCAGATTGGATGTTTTCCCTTCCGATCGAGGCAGAGCAACTTCCTCCAACCTGCACCGCCGCTGATCTCTAACTTTGGATTTTTACTCCACTTCCGGCGGAGTTGTCCTTTAACCGGGAGATTATATGGGGCAAAGTGCGCACTCGGTGGTTGGGTTGGTCGTCTCCACGCGGCTTCTTACTTGGGGAGTGTGTTTCTTTGTAATTAGTCGCGTCCCTCGCTGTTGGCTCGACCGCCCGTGTTTTCAGGTAATGATCCTGCACTTCCGCAGCGCATGCAATTAAAGCCGCCCGAATGATCCGGCCTCATACTACGGGCCATAAAGTTTATCGCGCGCGCGCCGTTGGTATAATCCGGCGGAGAAAACTGGAATGAGAAAGGCTTCGCGGGGCGCGCACAACTCGGAGCGCGCGGCGGCGGCGGCGGCATTAAGCGGAATTAATCGACGAAATATTGTGCCGGGCGGGACAAGGCTTCGCCCTGCGCGATCATTACAAGTTGCAATTGCGTCAAAATCCCGTTTTGCCACGCCGAAACTCTGATCGATCTCGCCTCGAATGACCCGTTCCTAGTTAGCGGAACTATAGCGGCTCATTAAACAGTAGTTTAGCCGCTCGGAATAATACCGCGGTGATTCATGAATTCGAAAGCATTAATTACTTAGCTGAAATCCTAGATTTACCCACCGATCCAGCGAGGTCGGCCGCTCGCGCCCATATTCTCCCTGGGGGGCCGGCTCGCAATGCAGCGATGTTTTTAATTCAGAGTTAAGCCGCAGCGCGCACTCTCGGCATTTGCGTTTATTGCTATTAGGCGAAATAAGGGAAACAACGTATACGACTTGAAGCCGAATAGACCGAAGCAGGTAATTATTCTAATGCGACATGAAGCGTAAGTCCCATAATGCGAAAACACGCGTACATGCTGGTCGCGTCCGAGATCTGGTCCCATTACCATTGCGACCGGTTAAATTCCTGTTAAGTGGCGCATCTTATTTCCATAATATGACTGAAACTCGCTCCGGGAAGCGCGCTCGGGAAGAATACGAGGAGGGCTTTGTGCGGGGCGGAGAGTTTGCGAGATGCACCTGTACGGAGGAGTCGTAAAGCCACAATCTATAGGGAAGCTCACGTAGCCACGTAGCTGCCCTTTGAAAGGGCAGGGAAGAACTCGTCGGGGAAGAAATCCGTCTACAAACGCCTTTTTAATTTGTTCCTCGCGGCCGAGCCGGAGAGACGCAAGGTCGATGCTAATCCCATTTGTCTTGGGCTTTCCAGGGCGAATCAGGTACAAGTGAGGCGGTCAGGTAGCAGGTTCGCGTTTGTAAATTCTACCTGTGTTCTCTCGTCAGAGCGTGTGGCCCTTCTTAAGAGTCCACCTTTTCGCTGAGCCACTTCCATTAGCCACTTTTCCTCGCTCCTGCCGACTGCGAGGGGCCTAGGGCGCGACCAATGGCCTTTCCTAATGCAATTACACGATTCCCGTTCGGAATTTCAACGCACAAAAAGCAGTCCTCGGGGCCCTCGTCTGACCAACTCCACGAGAGCCCGCCTACCCATGCGACCTTACACAAAAATCCTCCGACAATACCCTCTTCTCCACGCTATCTTTCCGCCGCTCCACTACACTCGTGAAAACTCTCCTACGAAAGAGAGAGGAAGAGAGAGAGAGAGGGGGCGTGGGGTCGACGAATTATCCGGGCGAATTACGCGCAACGCCCTCGAGTACGATTGCGTGCGCGAGCCGGGCACGATCGATGGGCTTTTTCCGACTCGTACATCATATTCGAAACCGAAACTGACAAGGAAATCCTGGAGCCACCCGCCAGGCGTATGGCGCGCAATAAATCACGATGGGGGAAAAAAGGAGAGCCGCAGCGCGATCCTTTTTCTCGACGAAACCCGACGAAACCTTAGCCCCAACGTATCCCCGGTTACCAGAGCGCGTCTCGTCGCCGCCCAGCGGTCCCGTAGACCACATGTGCTCGCCCTGGACCGATACCGATCCCATCCTCTTCACGGAACTCGCTGGAGGTACAGTTTGGCGAAAGGCACCAGCCGAGAGGAGCCGGACAAAAGATTCACACGCATCCTCTTTCTTGATGCTAATAGAGAAGACCAACTAGAAAGGCGCATCCTGCCGGGCCAGCCGGAGGAGAGAACTCGAGATGGAAAGTGGAGGTGTGGTATTGAGCGATAACCGGTCGGTCGGGTATCGATGCGGCCTGTCGCCGGTGGTGGGCGCTCGCTAATGGAGCCTGTGCGAAAACGCAGTTTCGCGAGAGCCTGAAAATTTATGGGATGAAAAGGGTCCGGCAGCGGGTTGCGGGTCGCCGGAACCTTTTCCACCCACTGGTTCGCCGCAAGGGCGTGCTGGCGAGCGCGGGAGCGCGTACGTGGCAGGGGCAGGGGGAATTGAGCGAATCGGTGATCAAGCCGTCGCAGCCGGTTGCGAGCAGCTGAAACTGAAACGTGTCGAGTCGAGGGAAGTTAACGCGACGCGAGGCACGTCCGCCCGTCTGGAGGTGGATGTTGAATGGACACCTGATACGAATAAAAGGGAGAGCCGTCCCTCGGCCGCAGGGCGGGAGCATTGTTGCGGCATTGTCGAGGTCCAAGCGGTCGATTGACTTTCCCGATTTTCCTGGAACGATCCTGCAAGCAGCAAGCTGCTCTCCGCGCGAACAGCCTCCGCCTCTGGACCCCCATGCTGGGCGGCAAACCATTCGATAGGGCTCTCGCCGACTCGCGCCCTTCTAGTCAAGGTTCGTTGGGGTAGGGTCAACACGAAATATAAGGAACAAAAAACAGCTTTTAATTGATTCATAGCTATATTATACATCGCCGTATCATACAGAGGATCCATATCAAATGTCGTATCCGTCTATGGTATATATGTACATACATGTGAAGCTAGGATGGAATTCGGTACAAGCTAAATGAATTATTTTACATAATACACACACACCATCACCGTCACTCCCCCTCCCTCGCCCGTCCGCCAATCTTCTCCAGTATTCAGGTACAACAGTGTGTAACATTGCGCGATCGCAATGTCCCTCACCTACGGAACTATGACACCGCACACATTCTCTCCCTCTCTCTCGCTCTCTCGCACTCGCATTCACTCCTTCTCTCGACCGCTGATCACACTAGCGAGTAATCGACTTTTCACCAGGCAGACACAAAAAATACGCCGTGCGTAAAGCAGAATCGATTGAACGGGAAGAGAGGCGGGGGCCTCCGCAGAGGGGACCAATTCTCGTTAGCAGGCCTTTCACGATAGAAATTAAGAGCGGACGCACGCAGTCTCTCTCTCTCTCTCTCTCGCGCGTTTTCGCTTTTATTTTCACCGCCTCGTTAATCGCTTAGCGCACCGCGGAACGAGCTTACGAAAATATCACAGAGCAGAAGGGCCGCGCGCGCGACCGTCCGCGAATGAAGCGGCACCGCTTTTTAATATGCAGGACGAGATTGGCCTGGCAGGCGGGCACAGGCCATGCCGGGCACCCAGTCAGGCACAGGCCATCCGCTCTCCGCAGGGTGGATTACAAATTCTCGGCCGATGTTAAAAGGCATTAGATGCAGGAGAGCCCCCCCCCCCTCCCTCCGCCCCCCACACGCCTCCACACACCGGTGAGAGCGCAGGGACGCAACGTGTCGGTGTTCGGTGTCGATCGATATTTTCGTCGAATGTATCGGCGGCGAGCGGCTCGAATTAAGGCCAGCCTTCTCTCTCTCCCTTTGCTTCGAATCATAATCGATGGAAGGCAATGTGCCCGTTGATTATATGGCCGCTGCAATTTTGACTATATTCCTTTACAGCCTGGCAGGGAGCCATCCGATAAAGGCGACTTAATTGGTAAGTGGGTGAGAATTGCTCTGGACGTGGGGCTAGACTCTCTCCCACTCACTATTTCTCTCTATCTCTCTATCCCCCTCTCGCTCTCTCTCTCGCGTAGACGATCAATAGGGTTTTCTGATTCGACTTGGCAGCGGGCAGACCGGGTGACAAATTTAACGTTACTTTTCGTACACTTCCTGCCACGGCTCGATTGGTGCTAGTACTCGTTCGGTCCCCGGCCCTCTGTCCGTCCACTGTCTGTCCATATGCTCCCACAAAACCGCCCGTCGAAGATGACCCCATTCATGCCTCCATCACAATGGCGCGAAATACTTGGCTCGTTAAATCGGCCGATGGGTCGTGGCCCCGTGTTCAATGGCACGGTTACAGTCTCGTTAGTTTGTCACCTCGAAATGATATATAATTTAGAGCGGCTCCATTATGGAGCCAGCCAGTCAGCGACCGGCTACGGCGAGCCAGAGAGAAACCAAGAGAGAGAGAGAGAGAGAGAGAGAGGGGGGGCAGTTAAACTTGACGATAAATCTGATTCGGTGGGACCAGCTCCGGTTTTCTTCGGCCCTAACGAACCGCTCGGATTAGTTCTACTCGATCGGGATCCCTAACTAAATTTACTTATTACTGGGCCGATTAACGCCGAAATCGCGCGCTCCCCCTCGCCATCGAGCTCCAATCGCACCGGTATAGTTATTCATCGACGCACGACGAGGCACGACCTTTGCGGTCGTGGCTCAATTAAATAGTTGGCTACAGCTACCTTCGAAATGTCTAGTCAACCGGGACGTACGCCTAGCGCCACAATACTTTTTACAATATTATTAATACTTGGTGGCGCGATCCACTCCAGTCGCGACGAGTGGATCGGGTTGTCTATCTTAGAGATTATGCGATATAGGTACAAATGTACAAAAATCTTATATACACGCGCTGGAGGTAATGTTGGGCAGGGGGATGGTAGGGAGGGAGGGAGGCAAGTACGAATTGGGAGATGGGTGAAACCCGATTATGCGTAGCCCGCGGCGGCAGCGGCGGGCTGGAGGGCTGTGTGTAAAGGTTTAAGCGAGGCGAGGCGCTTTGAAGTGGCATAAAGGGGAAAGGCTGGGGGATCGAGAGCTGGAAAAGTGAATCGCAAGGAGCGTCTCTTACCTAAATAATGGCAGCTCTACGTCCATTGATGGTGGACCGGCGGCGGCGGCGGTGGTGGCAGTGGCAAGGGTCGCTCCAAAACAGGAACGGGGGACACGTCTGGCATGGCGAACCTGAGCTTCTGCCAAAACAACTTGTCCCCCCACACCAGGACGGTGTGCGAGGAAATTCTCTTTTTGAGATCGGCATCGAGATCCCGGGGACATACACCGCCTACCAGCAGCAGGATCACCGAACGGCCCCTCCCTTTGAGAGCGTCCCTGAGGGCCGCCTTGAACTCGAATCGAGCCCACTCGCCGTGAAGGAAGTTCTTGGAGAGCACGAGAATGGTGCGCCGCGAGGAGTCGGCTGCCTCGGCGACGGCGTCCGCGACGTTGCTGCCGGCCCCGAGGTCCCGATAATGCAGGCAGAGCCTGTAGGAGGTCTCGAGGCCGGGGACCAGAATGGTCGAGACGAATGCCTCGTCGACCGCCGAGTAGGAGATGTAGGCGTCGAAGGGCTTCTCTTGGTCCTCGAAGGCGGCGGTCTTGTAACAGGCGCGAAGTCCGCACCTGCTGGCGGCCCATGTGCGCAAGGTGCGCCGGTGCCTGAAGGCCCCGCAGACCAGCGCGACCATTGCGAATATAAGGACGGCAGTGGCCAGCAGGAGCGGCAGGTACGCTTCGAGCGGTCGTGTCTCGATGGCGGAGGTAGCGCCGGTTAGCGCCGCGCAGTTGACCACCGATCCATTAGTCGGCAGCGTTATCGGCATCCCGAGGGAACAGGTGACGGTCGGCCAGTCGGCGATCTTGGCCCGATTCTGGCCCATCCAGTCGCGCGCCCGCTCGAGATAAGTGCACTCGCAGCTCCAGGGATTGCTCGAGAGGCCGATGTCGACGAGATAGGGATTCTGGCCGAGCTGCCAAAGGGCGAAGGTGCCCAGCCGATTGTTCTCGAGGCGCAGCACCTCCAACTGACGCAGCGGCAGGAACGTGCCGTTGTCTATGTACGTCAGTAGATTGTTTTGCAGGTAGAGCTCCTTGAGGTTCTCCAGAGGCATCAGTTCCACCCCGTTGAGCACGCTTATCTTGTTGTTCTCGAGATGAAGCACCAGCAGCCGCTTGAGTCCGCTGAACGTGTGATTGCGGATCGCGATTATGTTGCTGTTGTTCGCGTAGAGGATCTGCAGGTTCTTGCGCCCGATGAACGAGTGGGAGTTGAGCTCGCCGAAGTTGTTCCCGTCGAGGTAGACCTCGGTCGCATCCATCGGCAGTCGACCCGGCAGACTCTTGTAGCCCGAGTTGGAGCAGTCGACGACATTCGCCGACCAGGATTGATCGTGGTAGCAAGTGCAGTTGGTCGGACAGGTCATCTCGCAGTCGCAGGCGTCGAAGTCGCAACAGTGGCAGAGGGCGAAACAGTGGGCCTTGTACGTGCAGAGGAACTGGGAGGGTTTCGCCTCGAGCAGTGGTATGAAGGACTTTTGCCGATCGTACGGCAGCCGGCAGTAGACCGACTCGAGATCCATCACTCTCGGATGCTGGCGCAGCGGCAGTGTGTTGATCCTCTGGAGCCACTCTGTCGTGCAGTCGCAGATGAACGGATTCCCGCCGATGTAGAACTCCGGAAGGGGACGGTGTGTCGGCACTTGGGCCAGCTGGAACGCCGAGAGGTTCATCTTGACCAGCTGATTCGCGTAGAGATCGACCCGCGTGAGGTTCCTCTTGCCGAAAAAGGTCTGCGGCTCGACGGTGTGAATCAAGTTATCGTTTACGAAGAGGAGCTCGATAGAGTCCGGTATCGACCTCGAGTGTATCCTCGTTAGCCGGTTAAACGACACGTCGAGCGTCTGTAATCTCATGGCCTGGGGCGCGACGCCCAGATCCATAATAAGATTTTTATGCAGATCCATCCACTGCAGCTTCTCCGGCAGGTAACTGTAATCGAACTGCACGATCATGTTGTCGGACATGTTGAGCCAGAGGAGGCCGGGCGCGCTGGCGAATGTCGCCGACATGTCCTGCAACAAATTCGAGTCGAGCCGGATCGCTTGGAGGGCCGGGTTGTCCGAGAAGGCGCCGTCCTCGACCATCTCGATTTTGTTTCTCGCCAGGTTGAGGATCTGCAGGCCCGGCAGCTCCGCGAGATCCTCCTGCGTTACGTTGGTGATCTCGTTGCCGATAATCCGCAGCCCGTAGAGGCTCGACATACCGCGGAAGCCGGGCTTATTAAGGCTCCTGATCTGATTCTCGCCGAGATCGAGGGTCCGCAGCATCCTCATATCTTTGAGGGCGACAGGTATGCTGTCTAAATTGTTTCCAGACAAGTTGAGGTCCTGCATGCTCGAGCAGTTCCTGAAGGCATCCGGGTGAATGCCCTCGAGGAGATTCGAGTCCAGAGCCAAGAGGGAGAGGGCGAACAGTCCGTTCAAAGAATACGCGTCGAGGTAAGTGAGCCGGTTGTGCGCCAACTCGAGAGTGTGCAGATTACTCATCGGCGAGAACGTGTCCGCCGGGATGGTCTCGATCTCGTTGAACTGGAGATTCAATATTTGAAGGGTGTAGAGGTCCTTGAAGAGCGCCGGGTCCACCTTGCTGATGCGGTTGTGCGAGAGATTCAGCAGGACCAGTCGAATCAGCCCCGAGAACGTCGCCGAATTCAGCCAGGAGCTCGTCAGCGCGTTCCTCGACAGATCCAGGGCAACAAGTTGATTCATGTCGGCGACCAGTCCGGGCGAGAGGACGCTGATCGAGTTATTTTGCAGTCGCAATTCCTTGAGCGATTTGGCGGCGTCGCGGAACATGTCGGTCGGCAGCGCGACGATTCGGTTCCCCGACAAGTCGAAGGTCTCGAGGGACCTCAGCCCGTGAAGAGCCTCGTCCGCCACCATGGAGATCGCGTTACTCGACAGATTCAATACCCGGAGCCGCTTGAGCGACGAGAAGCCATAGGCCGGCAGCACCGAGATCTGATTGTTGGAGATGTCGAGCAACTGGACGTCCAGCGCGCAGGCAAAGCTCGCCGGCGTCGACTCTTGCTGCCGCCTGGGCAGTCGCTCGCCGAGATCGCGGAAGCCCAGCTCCGAGATGTCCCGGAGCATATTCCACGAGACGTTGAGGGTCACCAGATTCGACAGGGGGCAGAACAAGTGCTCGGGTATCTGCCAGATGTTGTTGGAGGATAAATCAATCTTCTCGATCTGCGGCGCCGAGTCGAAGGCGCCGCTCTCCAGTTCCAGGCTGTACTTGCTCTTCCGGCCGTTCAGGGTCCTAATGGTCAGATTACGGAGATCCCGCAGTCCCCCGAGCACCTTGGCCGGCCAGTGGACCAGCTTGCACCCGGTCAATCTCAGCGATCTTAATCTCCATAGCTGGAGGAAACTGTCCACGTTTAGGACGCCGTCCGCCGCGAGCTCCGACTCCTCGCAGAGCACGTTGATCGAGGTCACGAACTCGCTCGTCGCCTGGGAGAAGTTGCTCCTGAGGGACTCGTTCCCCGTGTAACGATGAACGCAGGTGAGCGAGCCATCCTGCCGCGAGTCCCAGCCGCACTGCTCCGGTAACTCGAGCCTCGGCGGTAGCTCGCTGGTCACCGCGAGCACGTGGCACACAGGCACCAGCAGATAGCAATAGGCCAACACCGGCGAGAGTGATCTTCCGAGCGCACTCGCACCGACGAGCCCACGCATCTTTATTCCGCTCCTTGCCGTCCCTTGTTTCCGCTCCCCAGCGTCCTCCTGGTCATCACACGACCTCCCACTTGCTGCCACCTCCTCCTCCGTCTCTCTCTCCCTGTCTTCTCGGTTATCTGACCGGTGCTCCGATACTTACCGAGAGCGAACCACTTCCGTGCGTGCACGGCCCCCCCTCGACACACAGAGTCCACTGGCGCTGCACGCTAGGCTCAGCCCGATAGCGGAGGCGAGAGGGTGCTAATTTCGTAGCAAGCTCCCGTACGAGCGCAAACACACACCCCTTACTCAACAATCTCTTCCTCTCTCTCTCTCTCTATTTCTCCTTGGTCAATGGCTCGGGTCCGAGGCTAGCTTCTACACTTTGGAGCGTTGCGGCTAGTTTACACTCGGAGCGGCGAAAGTAGTTTGCACTCCACTGTTTAGCCGGTCGCGGCTCTCGTCCGGATGCAGCAAGGCGGCGCGCAGGCGAATTCACGACTCGATCCAATTACATTATCGAGTGGAGAGAGCGCAGCCCGGTGGCGGTGGCGATCGTTTATCAGAGCGGCGATCGCTGGCGGTGTCGAGCCGCTAAGTCGTGGAGAGGAGGCTGCTGCCGCCTTAGGGAATCCGGCATACTCCCGATGATCCCAGATGCGGAGCGGCGCGTCGAGGACGCGATCCTTACATTCCACGGATAGTCCTGGCGGAGGGAAGATGCGCGCACCCGATGTGTCATTCCCAGCGCGCGTACATTGCACCCCGCGCTCGGAGAACCGGATTACACAGAGAGAGAGCGGCGCGCTCGAGAACACAGAAGAGGCGAGTAGTGCTCGCTCGTCGGTGGGAGTGACAGTCCGCGATGTGTCCCGTCGTCACCGAGCGAATGATTGAGAGTGAGAACGAGGCCGAAGCGAAGGGAAGTTGTGTCCCTCCGGCGCGCGCGCCGAGCAAAAGAAAGGCGAAGCGTAGCACTCGGTACGGCGGCCACCGCGCGACTGACGGGAGAGATCTCCTCGGCATCTAACTCGAGGCAGCGTTCACCAATCGTTCCTGCCCCCCCTACCGGCGGCGGAGGGCTCTCGCCGCCACACACACACAGACGCACACAGGGAGCGGGCCGACTCTCTCGCCCAACACTAGGGCGAGCACGCGCCCGTAGGAATATACCTGGGTGCAAGGGAGACGCCGCCACTCCCGTACGCTCTGCTCTGCTCCTCTCGGCGTAGAGGCAGTTGCGCGCACGCACGTCGCCTACTGCGCGCCCCCTTGCTCTCCCCAATCCGATGAGGACGAATACTGTTGCCAGAACGGAGCCCACCGAGCGGATAGTATGTACGCTTGTACTACGAGCTCCGGAAATGTGCCCAAAAGGCTTGCTTCGGCATAGAGCCCAGACTCGCCCCCTCCAACCCCCTTCCCCTCCCGCCGCCCTTTCCCTGTCTTTGAACCATTTGCGGGGTATCTTGGAGCGGTGGCGATCTGCCATAACACGCGAATCTTCTCCAGCGTTCTTCTCGCTCGAGCCGCTGGAAATATCCAGAGTACCACTCATCTAATTGCCCACGGCACTCGAGCGGAGTTATTAGAGTTCGGAAGCTAGTGGATAAGTCGGATGACTCGAGGGGGGGTTGGTAGTTGATCGAGCGGGATTGCAGGGAGGGTGAAGAGCGAGGACGTGAGTAGGGTGGGAGAGAGTCGAATTTCGTTCCCAGGCGGCGAGTTCCCTGTCAAAATTTCATTCTCGCCTGAAGAGCGAACCCTTCACTGGGTGGTAAGTGGCTGACGAGTCGAGATTGCGTCGTACGTGCCGGGAGGACAAGGGATCCCGAGGAGGCAGATGCACTCGGAGTCGGAGGCCGATGCAGCACGCATCCTTGGTCGTCACGGTTGCGCATCGGCGTGGATCGGTGGGAGTAAGGATGCACAGCGTGCACGAGAGACGAGACAAGGAAGGGAGCGGCACGCAGGATCACGGTGGTTCCTAGCCGTACGAACTTGCACGAACATCAGCCTCGAACCGGTCTCTCCTCAGCCCGCTTCTCCGCCCTACAACGACTTTGCCCGGCCGAAGGAGAGGGAGAGAGAGAGTGTCGGAACCTCGGCTCTCCGCACTCTCGCATCTGCCGCGAGACGATCCACGATATTCGGAGTGCCACCCTTGCCTCGTAAAAAGCTCCTCGATCGATTCCTACATGGGTTGGCAGGCGCAGAGCGAGAGAGAGAGAGAGAGAGCGGACGAGCGGATCGGAGCGGAGAGTCAACTCGGACGACCGCACAACCGGACGAGCGACCGCGGATCTCACTTCTCTCCGCTCTCTGTGGTCAGCATCCGACAAGCCGGGCTCCCACGCGTGTGTCTCTCGCGATCCTCCTCGGCTCGCTATCGCGATCTTCGATTTGTGTAACGCGACGTCCGTCCGCAGGATCGGGACACCGATATGCTCCTCCAAATAAGCCTCAAGCTGATTCATTCCTGTCGCACTCTCTCGCCGCGAGGGACTTTCAGCCTGATCGATGATGATCCCGGCCGATTTGTATTTCCTGATGTAACGCACTGTCGGAGGACAGTGGATTTCCGACGGGGCGCGCATTTGCATGTCCTCTCTCTGCGCGTCCCCTCTCTCGCATTTGGCATGCATGCTCCCAGGTATATTGCCGGCCGAGGGATTTGGAAAACGGGGGGATTAGGTGGATGCTGCCGTCTGAGTGTGTACCCTCTTCCGCCCTTCCACCGACGCCCACCTACTCGCCCCTCGGCCCTTTTCACATCGAGTAACTTGAAATGGAACTTGGAGCGAAGGCTCGCGCGCGCGTCATTATTCGGCTGATGCGTCTGACGCGAAATTCGACGGAGTTCCTTGGGGCCAAGATTGATCACCGGCTTAATTGATGTATAGGCACTGAAAGAGATTATCGATATCGCGTGCCAAGTGAAGAACCGTTCAAGGGCTGGGCGGCGCCGATCCTTTTTTTCCTTCTGCGTCCTTAACGCGCGCGCGCTCCTCTCCTGGCTCCGATGTGTTCTTCCACCCCCTCGGCCAGTTATACTTCATTGTTCCGCTTCAACTAACATCGTTAGCGATAAACGGCTGGCCGGCGTAGATAATTGTTTAACCCGGGCAAACGCGCGCCCGAGCGTAATTAATTTCTCGCTTAGGTCAACGTAGACTTATGCTCGCGCGGACACCGGCAATGGAAATGGTCGGAGGATGCCGCGGAGATGGCCGATCGCGTTATCGGAGGAATATCCTCCCGGTTGGTCGAGGTCGGGGGTGGGGGGAAAGTTGGCCGGAGATCGGCATGGATCGGAGGGGCCCCGAGGAAAGTTTGCCGGCTGGAAGACTAGCCGTGGAGGAAAGTCAACGGTGAACGCAGAGTTTAGCACCGTGCGCCGTCAAGTATCCCGGCCGCCCGTTTACCAGAAATAGGTCTGCCGCTTTTCTTTGTGAGCGGCGCTATTTGTACACGCGGCACGACTGCCGCGCAGGTGTTAGAAAAGGGACTAGAAACACTTGTTCGCACTAGATAACTCGAGCCACCTTATCCCACGGGCCCCTGTTTATCTTATTTACACTGTGTTTTACCATTCGGCCCTCGGAATCTACTCACCAAGCCGGATCGGCTCGGGCGGATGTTACTCGCGCGCCAATTGGGGGGCAGACGCCACTTGCCTCCGTCGAACTCTCTCCCCCTCTCCCTCCCCCGTCCCGGCTCCGATTGGAAAATCAATTAGGAGGAAAAGTCAGTGGCCACGTGAGGGATGAACGGCGTCACCGCTCCGCAATCTTACGGGCGAGAGACTGCCAGGCCAACCGGCCGAGGAAAAAGAAGTTTTAATTAAGGCTAGAATAAGAGTTTAATCGAGCACACGGGATTAATTGCCCGGGGGCTAAAAGCCTAGGGATGAGAGGGCGGGTTCATCCCGCCAAGGCGATTTCGTGCATTCTTTAATCCCTACTAGCGCCTAGTAGCGTACTCGCTCTCCATAAATATTCCCTATTCCTGCCCTCTCACCGAGGGCCGCTCCACCCGTTGGAGTATGTTTGCGAGTCACTTCCGGAAATCAAGTCCGAAAGCCCATTTACATAAATACCATCTCACGGTACGCCGGGCACCTGCAGGGCGAGCAGAAATTCGTCGCAGTGCGACTAGTTAAAGAGACTACGACGAGCCACCCAATCCCGAATGTCTGATGTCCGAACGCACTGGGGATTGCGCGTGATAAAGGCGGCAGTACTCGCAATTACAGAGTTATTGTCTTTGAATAGAGCGCGCGAGGGCCGCGGGCGAAAGCTTCGGGCTCAAGTTTTCCGCGGCGCTTTCCACCGGGGAAGCATGGACGGTTATAGAAATTGTGGAGGTTTCGCTTCCGGCCGGAGCGAGCTGAGTGCGGCTATGCGAGCGATAGTAACAAAGCCGATCGCCACCGTCCGGCCGGGGCGAGTGTACATTGGGAAAGGCGGGATGGAAAAAAGCGAGCGGGAAGAAAAACGTATGACCGTGAATTCGACAACACGATTTATCAATCGCGGCCGGGCGACGGGCCGGGCGATTTTTTGAAAAGCATCGTGTGCCAAAGACAGAAAACATGCGCCGCCGGCAATATGGACGGGAAAGCAGGCCCGAGCTTTTGGCGAAACGATCCATAGGGGCGCGTGCACACAACCTCCGTCCATCCTCCCCGGGAATGGCCCCCACGCACACTCGCACACAAGCGTCTCTCGAGTATTGTCCGGCGCTATGCCAGCGGCTCGAACGCCACGGCGAATATAATGTGTCAGACAATGCTCCGCTTTACGGCGATTTGATTTACACCGGATTTTTCCGCCGCCGCGCTGCTGTTTCAGGTGGGCGTCCTCTCCCGGCGCCCGCCGAACGCGTCCCTACGGACCGGCCAAACATACCTTCGCTATTCGCCCTTTGTCAAACAAGCCTCGCGCGGATCTACTCTCTCCCAACAATACCAACCACCGGAGGGCAACCTCGCGTCGTCCTGGCTTGCGCCTATACAAGATTGTTGTTGCATCGAGAGAGAGAGGGAGAGAGGGAGGGAGGATGCTCCAATTCCTCAGTGGGAACACGATGTATGGGCCGGGCGTTTATTTCCAAGAGAAGATTAAAATTGGTAATTCGAGGCGCGGCGCATCAGCTAATTGAATCACTTGTGTGTACCCGACGCGAAATAATACTCTCTCTCTCTCTCTCTTCCCCGGAGAGTGCACGGGCTTGATACATAAGCGTACGTGAAATGTGTGTCACGAGTTCTTGAGGCTTTCGAGCGGCTCCCCGAGCCCGCACGAGTGTGCGGTTGAGCCTCTCTATTAAAGGCCGCCCGGTGGATTTTTCACGAGTATTTTTAAAGTGTATCTGCATTTTAAATAAGGCGCTCCGGCGCTACCGGCCGCGGGTAAAGGAACATTTACCAGAAAGAGGACGAGAGACGAGAGAGAGAGAGAGAGAGGAAAAAAGGGAGGAAAGAAAGCGGGGAAGAGAAATCGCGGCACTGAAAATAATTAGCAATCAGTCGGTTGGGATTGTCTTCCGATATTGGAACACTCGGCGCGGCAGTATTTACAATTTATCGAAAACCCTTGCCGTCGAGGGGCCGTGGCGGGAGTTGCCGAGGCTGGGGAGAAATATAAAGGGAGCGGAGCCAGTGTACCGCGGCGGAGAGAAGAGCGGAAAGAAAAATTGAAGACCCTCGGATCCGCCGAGCGATATAAGAGTATCGAGACTTAAATTACAATCGTATTGGGACGCGTAGCCGCTTCGCCCTGACAAAGTTGAGCCTTTTAAGCCGGCCGGCGCGGCGGGTAACCTTCGATCGAGCGCGACCATTAAATATTCCATTGACCCGAGACGAGCTTTAAAGACTCCTTGGCTGCGCTTGCATCGCGATAATGCTCCGATGCCTCGATTAATATGCAACACTCCCATTACTTGGACAAGCGACTCCTCGCGGCGGAAGAACTCGCTCTCTCCTCCCGTAAAACTTTATCGCACTGCCACAACACAGGCTGCGAGGCAGCAGTGGCGGCTGGCGAGTGAAAAGTTTCCGCTCTTCAAAAGACGGCGACGGCGCAGCGCTCGCGTATAGCCGATGTGTCAAGTGTGAAAGAGAGGAGGAGTCTCGGACGCGAGAGGATAGCCGCAGAGGATAGCATTGTCGGTATTTTTCAGGAGGAAACCAGGTCGGAAGGGAACTCTGCCGGATACCACAAATGAGACGGAGCCACTTCTCGTCGGGGACGAGGGGCCCCGGCTCTTCTTAAGGAGATTGACCGTCAACAGGGAACAAAGTCCGAAGTGCGATGCCGGCGATCGGTCCAGCTGCGGCTGATCCCCCTTAATCTTCTCCCGGCCGAACGCGAAAGTTTGATCCCAGTTTAACGAATTCCCCGAAATCGTATCGGCCCCCGCGCTCCCATAATTCGCTCCCCCGGCGCTTCCTCCAGGCCCGATATCAGCGGGGCGCTTTAATTCTCGCCGGGGGAAAAAATTCGCCCGGTTTACATGGACTGGTTCGACGCGGGCGAAATCTCTTTTCGCAAGGCTGGAAGGCCGGCTTGAAGAAGAGTGATTTCAGCGCTGTCTTTACATTAAGAGCGAGGCTTTCCTGCGTGGCGGGCCTACGCTCGCCGTCATCGCTCGTCACGAGGAATACCGCGCGCTCGTTAAAGCGGCCTCCCGACGCTCGGCAAAAAGGCGAATAAATCTTAAAAGGGGATCGATTCGCGTGCGGCAATTTTTTCCCTCTCGCACGATCCGATCGATGCAAGTCAGATCGATTCGGCGAAGGGCTCACTCCCTTTTTGTTAGGGTCGCGCCAGCAGCCCTCGTCCCAGATTCCGACGAGCTACTTCGCTCGCTCTCGTAGCCTCGTCCGATTTAAATCGATGTCTCGGCTCGATCGAGACCCCGAATTTTCCTTCCCTCTCTCTCCCTCTCGATCTTCCTTCCTTCTTCCTTCCGCGCTCCACTCGTAATAAATTGCGCGCGGCTGCCAAGTGCGCCGCGCATTAATTGAATGAAAGGGCGGCAGGTCGTTTGAATCGAGGGCCCACCGATCATAACTAAAAAGCAACAAACTCACCTTGGCAGAAGCTGTATCTCGTATACCGCGATGGTCCGCTTCACTTTTTCCAGCGAGCAGCGATCAAAGGCTAATCTTAAAGTGGAACGCTCAATTGGATGCATCACTTTCCTTAATTCACTGAATCCGGATCAGTCATGAATGCGAATCAGTCATCTTGCCCGCTGGGGGACTACTTTCCCTTTTATTCTCTTTGGACTGGAGTTCGCCTCGATTGAGGAATACCACCGGCATTGTATTCATCCGGAGGCCTCGCCGACTCGAAACAATCGAACGAGCCCTCGGTTGTATTCGGCAAGGATTTTTCCCTCACGTCCGGCATATTAAGATTGGTAATTTGTCGCGCGTCGTGCATGTCGAATGCAACTACACTGTACATAGATATAGCCAGGGGGGCATGATCTGGTTTCAATGCGAAACGAGGAGAGCTCTTTCAAGCGTGCACCGGCAGCGAGAGCGCACAACCTGAGCGACATTTAACCGGAAACTTGATATCGGTGGACATTCACGGGCTCTTTCAATTGATTGTGCCGCCCCGTCGACAATGAGGATCAACGACGTCGAAGGGACGTTCGTGGAGGCTCCAGTATGGGCACACTGTGGAGGATAATCGCGACGAATCCCACCAGAATTTGGCCCCTTTTGTGCTCACCTATCCGGTGGCCCCGTGTCACCCCCCTCCCTCCCTTCGCCGCCCACCAGATAAATCTTTCGGAAAAAGAGTGCCGGAAATTGCGATACAAATCCACCAACGCCATTGAGAAGCCGAGAACGCAAAGGCACACACTACCATTGGTATCGGAAGATCAGTGGAAGCCCCCCCGCTCCCATTGTCGAGTGTCGAGTCTCCTTTTTACTCGGCGCGGCAGAATTAACGCTCGGCTTCCGGCGTCAAATCGGCATCGAGTATTTCCCATGAGTTTTCCTCGGGGAATTATTATTGGCGACGTCCGGGGCGGCCATCGCCCGGGGAATCAATAAGCTTTTCACTAGTATTTATCTGGGCAAATGGAGCGCGCCGCGCCGCCACTTTGTGTGCCCCGCTGGAAAACAATGATAATTAATAGCGAGTGCATAAAGTGAATTTCGGCACGCCAATCACTCTGACCCCGTTCGCCAACATACGCACGCGTGAACAGGCTCCTCGGTAGATTCGTATCGATTCAGGTGAAAGAGAGAGAGAGAGGTGGCCCACTGCCATTTCATATGTCGTATGCGCCCCATGAGTGTGTATAGCCGTAGACCGGCCAGACAAACGGTGGGGCACAGGGTCTATGATGAAATTTTAAGTGACATCCTATTGGTACTGGCTGGCCATTCTGACTGCCGCCCTCCCATATAGGTCACCGGCGACGTGGTAACTGCCAGAAACAGGAGTTTCCCGTAGCTCCGTCCGCACGATATTACCCAAGTTTATATGAGTTACAAGCGCACTGCAAATACTGTGCCCGCGCGTAAACGATACACCATAAACGTTGCGTGGAGAAATAAGTTGGCCGGCCTCGTAATAGCCGCGCGGTTCGATGATCGAAGCCGCCTCGCTGCGCCCTGGCAGTCCGTCCGCGGCCGCTTACGTATTTTCCGTCGGCCCTTTTTCTTTCTTCCGCCGAGATCGATCAGGAGAATGGCCAGCGCCTCGCCTCAGGAGTCCGCGCCCGCTCTACTCTCGATCGATGTGCAGGTGCACAGTTGAATAAATTTCAAAGAACCTGCCAGGCAACGCGCCGCACCTACCCGGAGGCAACTTCCGTGTAGAACTTTTTTGCGCCAATTATTCGCCGGAGGTCTCGAAGGCCGAGAGCTAAGTGCCGGGCCGGCGCGACGCTAGCCGATAAATTATTTCCCCGCGTGTCAATACCGTCGCGCGAACTCGATTGTCAGCGGAGCGCCGGCTTGATTCCCCCCCCCCCCCCCCTAGTCGCGGGGTGGTAATTGGTTGCAGTGGCGGGATAGCTCGGCCCTTCCGGACTGGCCGTTAATGTCATTATAGCCGCCGATAGAAAAAGCCCTAATGCTCTCGTGCCTTAATCCATATCGGCGAAAACAATTGCGCGACACGTCGCCGAAGCATTTCCGTAATCGACTTTAGCGTCCGCGGCTTATTTACGCCGACGCTCATTACGAATAGCGGCGCAGGGAGCGTACGCGAGCATTGTTCGCCGCAATGCTGCAGAATGCAACGCGCGCCCTGCTACTAATACACAGCTCTACGCCCAACGCGCGCGCGGCCTGTTCTTGTTTCGGAGTCATATAACTTGGTGAGTTACACGAGCGTCATACAACTTGCGCGACCGATAAATTGCCCGAACAGAGCGGCGCGCGCGCGCCGCTGTCTCGAACGCTCGAAAGCCGGCGATTTAATTTCTTCGAATGCGCGCGATACCTACAAGGGAATATCTCCTGGCGGCCGAGAGAGAGAGCGATTCGTTCGCGCCCTATTAATAACCGCACCGAGAGCGATTAATTGCCGCTATTAAGTCGATTGATCGCGGGACATAAGTCACCGGCTCGGTCCCCGCGACGACTGTCACCCGCGACCCAGATCCTTTTTGGTTTCTCGCCCTGGCGGAGAAAAGCCCAAGCCAACGACATGCTTTTTCATACTCCCCGCCAAAAAAAACCCTCGTTTTTCGTGATCGAAGTCCAGCTCCTTTCAGCCGAGTCAGCAGAATCGGAAAGCGAAAGTAAACGCAATTACCTTTAGCCGCGCGGCGACAGACAATTGTTTTGGGACGCTCGACGAAGAGGGGGCCGAAAAAAGCGAGTTAGTCCATTCTTGTCGGGAGTATGTTTCCAGTGGCTCTACTATCTGCGGCCATGCAGAGATTTACGCGGGCAGCGGGTCCGAGTGGAAAAGTAGTGGCCTGAGCGGCCAATTACCCATGGCCATAAATATTTCGGGGTTTCCGCTCGCGTCGAAGATCCGGCTGGCGTGCCGGCACTCTGGAAGCCGAGCGATCGATTTTCCCTGCGGAGCCGGCTGTCTCCTCTGCGCTCTCGCTCCGTGCACGACATTCAGCCAGCTAATTTCGAGACAATGGCCCGATCCGAGCGCCTTTATTTCCTCGGCCGGCAAAAAGGCGACCCTCAAACAGAGAGAGGGAGAGAGAGAAGCCCCGAGCGAGAAGGTACACTAGGTTGTTTTGGCACGGCAGGACTAATCAGGCTCCCAATGCCGGATAACACCGCGCCCAGCTAATCCAATATCGGAGCAAATTACGCATAAGGGATGCAGCAGCCAGCCCGACACCCTTCACCCTTATCTCCTGTCAGTCTCGCATCCCTTGATGGCGAGGAGGCGGTGGCTCTGCGGGCCCTAATAAACTCCTTTCATTAGAACCGCCTTCGAGTAACGCATGGCGAATGAACAAACTGTGCAGTCGTAATGCAGCCACGGCGACAGCTGCGGGACGACGTGCACGCTACTCGCGGTTTTCACAACTCCTCTCCGTCCCTCCCCTACGCCTCGCACTCTCGCCATCCACGGCATAGAGGAGCTCCCGTGTACAATTCTGCCCAGCATCCCCATACACTTCGCCCCCTCCCGGCATCCTCCTCCCTCCGAGACCGCCCGAAGCCACCTCTCGCTCGTTCCTCAGGTTCGAATGCATGCGAGCACATGCCTGCACTCCCTATGCATTGTGCACAGGTGTGTCGACGTGTGTGTCCGTGTATGTGTGTATGTGTCTCGGCAGAGAGGGCCAGGCCGCGCAGGGTGGTGGGCTCACTCGCACAGAGCGGGATCTCCGGTATGCATGCAGGCTACTATACAACTGGCCCACCGTGTAAGTTGGCCACCGCAGTAACCGCGGCTCCCCGCTACTGAAAATCCCGCCGGATACACCGGCGCACCGGTGTTTAATAAATGCTTAAGTGCAGAGGACCTCGGCAAAACGGCCTCGGCTTACAGGTGGGCCTTCATGGATTATACGTGAGACGACGCGCGATCCATTTCCAAGCGCGCCCTCGTATGCCGCTCTATTAGAAATTAGCCGGCGGAACGGCGGAACGGCGGGCCCCGTGGGGACCCACCTCCCAAGCGGCCCCGAGCTCTTGCCTGTGTTTTCGTGGCATTCGGAGGATGATGGCCTGGGGTCGATGGGATGCGAGGGTGGGTCCAGATGCATTGTCACGTATACCGGGAGAGAGAGAGTCTCGCTCGGTGTAGCTCACGAGTCCGGCTAAATCGCCGGCTGATGTTTCATCCGGCAGGGTCCCCGACTGCTCGAGGGTTGCACGATGAACGCCACTAGGAGGGTGGAACGAGGCTCGCGGAGGGGGCGAGCCGGCAAACAAATATCAAATAAATCGGCTGGATGGGTGAAACCTCGACGTTTTAATTACTGGTGTTTAGCCGCGGCGGAGGAGTCAAAGGGCCGGGCCGCAGAGGACCTGCGAATGTTCGAGCCCTCGACGTCACTCGTTAGTACTGCCTACCCGATTACCTTTTTTATGATTTTTATACTCTCCCTTCTGCTGGATGATTTCCCTGTAATATCCGATCCCGTGGCTCTTATGGTCGCTTCGTCGCCGGTGCATTTCGTTAACGCCGGAACGTCGAGCTTGACGGTCAAAGCGGACGCGGTCCTTTTAATTTCGGACGCCAATGAGCGGGCTCTGCCCGGCCCCGGCGATACGAGCCGCTTTTGCGGGCCAGGCCGCTTTTTATGAGAAATCGAGAGCTCTATCTGCTTGTCTGCTGGAACACCGCGGCCGACAGTAAATGGGCACATGTTGGATTGAACGGGTACCTGCTTCATTACTGCTAGTGATATATTATACCGCTGCTGACACGTACGCCGCGCTAGCCTACGAATTAATGCGGACAGTGGGTCGAGCGACGCGCTGTCTGCTCCATCGCACTTTAAACCGAGCGTACTTTTAGCGCAACATTGACTGAAAAATGGAAAATCATAGGGGATTTCAAATGGCTGAAATGGAGTTGCAACGCTGCAAATGGTATTTCATGTGTTTCCAACTTCAATACCAGCGAGATCTTACTCACGCCAGTGCATTTCATTCGAGGTGGCAGACGTCAAAGTTCCCAGTGCAAACCCCGACGACCTTCTATTTCCTCATCATTTCCGCGGGCGCATTAAACCTCCACATTTCGACTTCTTAATCTAAATACAGCCGGCTGTCTAAGTAGTCCTTATTAATATCTGGCGTAATGGGCAGACGTAGATAAATGGATGGAGCGCGCCAGTGTGTCAGTGACACCTGCCGTCGTGTATATGCGCGCGGCTGTAATGGGATCTGATATCAGTATTGCTTTAGTCCTCCGATAGGTTTGCCAATCGACATAATCCGCTTGAGCGAGGGTGCTCGCGCGAGCACCCTCGTAATTAGAAATATCGGAAGTCTCGCGCGATGCCCCGGCGTGCACGTGTGCAGGTGGGGGTGCTGCCGGCTAGGACGCCGACGACGACGACGGCGACGAGGGAAATATCTTCCATCGAATAACTTCGAACAACGTGTCCCCTCCCTTGACACTTCATTAGCTTGAAATAATTAATTCCTATCTGGGAACGAGGTGCCGGCCGTTAAAGTCCGTGACACTCGTAATACGCCCGGTTAATGATAACTATAGCATGTGCTCGGCGAGGACATCGCACAGGTGGATACAGGCCTGTCTATCTCTCCCTCTCCCTCTCGCTCTCCCTCGCATCATAAGCTGACGTGAGATGTGCTCAGGTTGCCTCTAAATATTTCACAGCTTCACGCAGCCCGACGTACTGCTCTTACGCTCCCCGCGACCGCAAGGCCCCGACATGGCAGGTACTCTGAAAAATTGGCTCCGATTACTTCCGCCTTACATCGTACACTTTTTCGCCGTGCATATAATGATATTCGTGGAGCGAGTCGGCTGGCGAGTAGTATAGTTGAAATAGCAAGTGGTCGCGGTGCGAGAGTGGTCGGGCGGGCCGAGAGTCCAAACCCTCTGGAGCAAATCTGGTTCCGGATTGCACATAGGTGGGATATAGCATTTCTTCCGTAAAAGAGCGGCAGCCGGTGGTCCTGGGGAGGGTTGTTGGTCGGAGCATGAAATATAGGAAGCTACTTATCCCAGCAGCACTTCAGGACGGTTCATTATCCGGCCGCATAATGATACGGCACTTACGTGCGTAGCAGCGGCAGCTTGTGCCCCCGCATAGAGGAAGGGCTTTCAATGGCCGCGAGAACCGAGTGAGCGTATACACGCGGTGGCCCGGGGATTACAGGCTCTCTCGCTCCAGCCCTTTTGTCCTTTAACATCTTTACGAGCGGCGACATGTCAAACGGTCCGTCCCCGCTGCTTGTCCTGGGAATATAAACAAAGGGCCTGACGACAGAGCGCTCGAAACAGAAGTACGTATAATGTCCCGCGGCTGGGCCCGCTTGCCTCTCGTCCTTTCGTCCTTCCTTCGCCGTCGGGATCAACCGAACCAGCGCCGGCGACGATCCTGCTCCGTTTCTTATTCCACGGATCTACTTACTACCTTCCACTCTCTCTCTCTCTCTCTCTCTCCCTTTCCTGCGTCGCTCTTTTCCCCTTCATTCGTCTTGTTCCGATCTCCCAGCGTCTCGCTCGCACCCCATTGTTGGACGCAAGGACCTCCGCGAGGTCTTAATTCCTCTTTGCCAGGCTCCGTTCCCGGAGTTCTCGAGCGTGAAATCACCGATTCCCCGCCCTTCGAGCCGCGCACCGCCCGGAAGGGCCGCGCGACAATTCCTAGGAATAAGAACGCGGCCCGTTTATCCGATCGAGATTTTATCGCCACTGCGAAAGGGACATTGGGCCGAGAAACTGGGCTCTCCGTCGCGATGGCCAACTCGGCGAGAGAACGTCCCTCGGATGTCGAGTCTGACACATCCTCCGAGTTGGCCATTTAGGTGAACATTAAGCGTACACGAAACTCCAACTGTGATTCGGTCGGGCGTCGTTTGCTTTCATGGTCTACACGGCGAACTCAACAGTAGGTCCGGAAAAACTGCCGAAGAACAGTAGAGTACTTTCGGAAAGTTCGCCGCGGGAAAAAGAGGGAACAAGTGTAATTTGTTCTCGGGGAGAAATCAATTGTTTTCAGTAGGCAGTTGAAATTTAGAAGATTTCCATGGCACGGAAATGGCATGTTTCCCGTACACATAAGTCTTCGCGCCCCCTCTTCTCTCTCTCTTCCTCTCTCGCGGTTATCCATGTCTCGCGGAGTTGGTATGGGGGAATTGCCAGGATGAACGTGCGGGAAGTTTAGCGTGATCTATTGGCCGAGTTTTCCTAGCGCGCGGAGAGAGTCGCCGCCGGAATTTAACGAGCCACTCAGATCGAATATTTTGTTCTCCAAGACACGGGAGTACGAGTGGTGTGCTCGCGGCGGCCGCACGCGCACGCAATATTTCACTCGGACTCGATAAAGTGCAACGGCACACCGGGCGAATGGAAAAAGCAGGGGGGCGGTGGGTTGGAAGGAGGCTCGAATGAAACCGCCGGGAAAATCACTCACGGAGCGCGTCGGGGGCTAATACCCGAAACCTATTCGGGATAATCCTCCGAGTACTAATATCATCAGTATGGGCGTCGGATAAAAACCGGCGGCGCAATCCCGGGGATCGCGTTCGGCATAAATATTTCCAACTCTTTCAATCGCGCAATTCCATCTGGGATCTATAGAAGGCTGTGGCTGGTCGGCTGGCTGGCAGCGGCCTACCGAAAGTTGGGCAAAATTCGACCGAGCCGAATTTAATTATTTACTTTCACCGTGCGCGCCGAGGCCGGATCGCGAATGGCCGATCTCTCGCAGCTGGAGCTCTGTCACCGGAGATAGAGGAGGAGAAGGCGAGCGGGTGGGGGGTTGTCTCTCTTTAATGAATTACCCTCCTCGACGTAGCATTAGATTAAATCTGAAGCAAGTTCGTGGGCGTGAGGGTGGCTCGGGTAAATTGATACAAACGACACACTGCCCATCCTCCTTCGCTTCCTTTCGACCGTCTCACTTTCACCGCGGCTTATTGCCTTCTCTTTTTCCCGCCCTCCGCCCCTTCTTTCTCCCATTCTCTTTCCACCCTCCCCTTCCCCCAAGTCTCATCTAGATGCGTTGGTTCTTTCGTTCGTTCCGTTTCGAGGCACGATTCTCACTGCTGGCAGTGTGATTGAAGAAAGGCGCGAAGGTGTTCCAAGTTATCTACGCCGTCGTATCCCGCCGATCAAAATCCTGAGAGAGGGGGTGGGGGCGTGGGAATTAATCTCGGAAGTACTTCTATTCCGTCGAACGTCAAGCTGACACGCCCTGATAAGTGTACGTCTTGCAAATTGAAATTGAAGATCGGCTGGGTAGTGCCTCGCCTACCACCCTACTTTTCTTCTCTACTTTCTCCCCCCTCACGCTCCCCCCGGGCGTGGACTCGAAGCCCGGGGGGTGAGAACGCTCGTTGATAAATCGGATTGGCTACATGCCGCGACATCGCGGGGCGATCCAAATGATTGGCTTATCTTTCGGGGTATTAATATTTAATAGGTCTAGTCTGACCAGTGGCTGGGCGTCCGCTGGAATGATCACAGTCCGATGTCGTAAAACGCTTTTTCCGAGACCTTGGGAGAAAGTCCTTGGATATAGGCTCGAACGGCGTCCCTCGCCGGTGGGATTGGCGCCCGCGCAACAGAGTAAATGGAAAAGCGGAATGTTCTTGGACATTTTTCTTGGCCTTTTTTTTCGCGATGGCCCCCACTACGGCAAATTGATTATTGATTCTGTCTAGTGGATTCGCGCGGGTCAAGGACGCTTGCCGAATCAAATTTGCATGATAAAACGCGGAGCGACGTCAATGGCGAGTCGGATGAAGGACTGGCTCAAAGGGTATTTACTTTTATGTGGGGACATGAAATTCGAGTGGTGTCATTACGGGGCGCGCGCGCGCTTCTTGAATTTGGGAGGAGGGGGCGGTTGCCGATATCGATAGAGAGCGATAGAGAGGATATTTGTCCCGAGTCCATCAAGGTGGAACGGCGCAAATCCAGGGTTTTTGTCGGGGATCTCGGAGAGCGAGTCTGATGAAAAGTTCTCATGATTTACGCGGGTCCGGCTTGTTTTTCGGGGCTGTTTATAGCCAGAAAGCGGCGTCGCGGCGGGCAACCGGCAATATTTTCCGCGCCGCCCTTTCCCGTGGATAAGTTGCGCGCGCTCCGAACGAGTTGGTAATGGGATCGACATTCCCGCTCGGCTTCGGACTCTACTTATTTGCTTCGCGGATCGTTGAATCTCTCCGGGGCCCCGGCCGATGCCAGTTGCCACGGATGCGCCTCGCTGTGTCGCCCGCTACTAAATTCAATTTGGACAGGGGGACTAACAAATTTCTTCCGACCGTCAATGAGATGCGGCAAGTTAGGGTGGTGGGGGCCAGCGCCCGCGAGGATACCTAAGAGATAATCCGCAGAAAAGTTTTCCCCGCCGCTTGCCCGCTATGTACCCCGGCGCCAGTGCAGTTAAACAATCTACAAAATTGAAATAATATGCAGATGTAATTTGGAGTAACTTTATACTGCGCGCCCGGCGTAGCCCCGGGCTCGTACCCCTTTCGACACTTCCCAAGGCGACGCAACTTCCTGATGATCCTCGATATACTTTCCACTTGCTGCGCAATACGCAACTCACTATAGTTGCGCGAGAAGCCATCCGCCAGGCCCCGCCAGCATTCTTCTTGAACCCGACGGGCGCCGCGACGGCTCGGGGAGAATTCTTTCTCCCCAAGAAATGTATAATTTTCCGCCGCTCGCAATCCTAATAGAAAAGCGGAAGAAAAATCTCAAGATTCCTGCCTCCCTCTTGATGCCACCGCGGGCGCAGCGCCGCTCGTTTTCTCTCCCATTATTAATAACAACTCTGAAATCGGCCCGCCGCCGGGCAAAACCGACGTCAGACGTCGCTGACGGGTCCCGCGGTCGCCAGCAACAACACAACTCATTACCAAGGATTTCTTGCCGCGAGGAATTTCATTCGCGCGTCAATTATCCCCGGCAAAGGAAATTGTACTTATCTCGTCGGGCGGAGGTCTGCTTTCCACGTTGGTATTACGAATTCTTGGACGACATCCCCGAGGGATATAAGAGTCGGCGTAATAACAGGGTTATGTGTGTCCAGTACGAAAAGTGTCGAGTATGCGGGCTGGAGAGTACGTATAGGTACATATATGTATAGGTAGAAGGGGGAGAGTCGAAGAGCGGTGGTCAGGGGTTCTGGCTTCCGAAATGCCGGTGGATGGTACTTGGACTGGGTGTGGGTGCTTACCGCGGCGAAGGAAGAAGTAATATCGATCTGACATCATCCATCATGGCTCACTCTATTAAACCACCGTACCCCATTTTCCCTCTGACCCCCTTTTCGCAATCACTTTACTCGTCCTATTCCACCCATCGCTCCCTCTCACCCTTCTCCTCGGTAGGCAGGATCGCCGCTTTACCCATCTTTCTCTGCGAGCCGAAACGCAAGCTGGCCCACCCCGAGTTCCCTCACCCTTCTCTTTCCCTCCCTCGTTCTCTATCGACACCGTCTTATCCGCGCCGCTTTTCTTCCCGAATCGTCCTTCCCATCGACTGATACTCTCGCCTTACTCCCTACCCACCCTCTCTCCCACCCTCTCCCTCTCTCTCCCTGTTCTTCCACCTTTCAACAGCTCCAAGCCGTCGCTCGCTTTTTCACGCCGAGTTCCATTCGCCGACGTGATACGCCTGGATTCGATGTTTTGAGGGCGGATACATTGGCCTGATTGTATGAGCTGTGATTCCACCGAATGGGATACTCTCGGCCTTTTCTCACGAGCGTCGCTCCAGCCGCGGGTCCCTTCCTCTGCTTTATTCGAGCACGTATACTTGCGAATTTGGGTATTACTCGCCGCGAGAGTTCCCTCGAGCTTGACTCGAGCCATAGAGCGGCCGACTTTCTCAACAATTTTTTTCCCCATTTTTACGGTAATGCGATACACGCGGCTTTGGGAGTGGCGGCGGCGGAGGTCTCGTTTGCGGAGATACCCTTCTCCGCCACGGCGGAATGACTCGCGATTTAGCGAGGTTTTCGCCGAGATTCCTGGGTCCAAGGTGAGTGATAGGGACAGCTCTGATGGATGTGGCCCGAACGATTGGGCGTGGTTTACACAGGGGCTAATTACGATCTTCGACTCGAGGAAACGAGAAAGGCGAACGGGAAAGCCTTTCCTCCTCCGAGTTCCCTCTGTGTTTCGATGAAAATCCACCAAAGTACACAGCGTGTGTGATTTTCCCCATTTCTCTCCGGACCCTTTGATCAATGGGTTTCTATTGTTTGTTATTACCCGCGGAGGAACCGCTTTCCACGATTAACTCTGGCAAGCAAGAAGGTAAAATGCTTCTCTGCATTTCTATTATGTCTAGATTGGAATATCTATACATAGGTAATAGACTAGAGTCGTTGGCCTATCCGGAAATATCCGAGCGGGTCGAGTGGGGGGAAGTTTAATCACTAGACGATAATTACGGGCGGTATTGAATGTAATTAGATTATTGCTGGCTCAGACGGCTAGGCTTGTTAAGTAAGGTGGCGCGCTGCTGCGAGCGGCTTATATCGCCGGACTTTATCTAACTTCTCTGCCGCGTACTAAATTGACTGCTAAAGATTAACCCCTTAAGCCCGCCCACCTAGGATATCCAAGCTGCGTTACACTGTCTTTGGAAAATCAATAAGTTCTCTCCCTCTCTCTCCCTCCCCTTCGCTCTCTCTGGCTTCCCGCAACTCGACACTGCCTTCTCGACGCTGGCTGCTATACCGAGCTCAGCCCCGGCGCTCCCGAAATTTCCTGCCGTCCTTCCAATTACTTTTCGTCATTAGTATAATGGCAATTAGTGCCCCAGTTATCCCCGGCAATCTCTCTGCTTAATCGATGTCCATTGAACGGGGTCAATTGTGCTCGCCGACTTGTAGAACGCGGGAGGATCCCGGTGAAGCACGCTTTTATTGTACTGTGCACCCTCGAACGTGCAAGCATCCGATAAACAAAAAAGCCGATCACCGCAGCGCGCGGGCTTTGGCGGAAAATATTATTCTCCCGGGGAAATGGAGAGGAGGAGGCATTGTGCGAGTGCACGTACCACTGAAAAGAGGAAAGGAGCTCGGCCGGGGTCGTTTGTAATACCCCGGCCGAGCTCCCGGGATGTAAGATCGAGAGAGAAAGCGGAGCGGGCGGTTCCTTCCGTAACGCACTAAATCGATTTCCTATTATCAAGCTATTCTTCCCTATAAAAGAGTCGGCGGGATAGATTATCCGACGTATTATCAAACCATTCTTTTTTATGGACTGGCATAATGGCCTCGCCAAACCAATGACACGCTCCATCCTCGGCCACGCAGCATGATGACTCTGCATTATGTCTTCGACCTCCTACCAAGAGATTTCGTATCACCTCGTCGCAAACGCTAGTAATGCTCTCGAGATCTCAAACGGGACTTTAAAGTTTTTCATGCAAACGCTCTCAGCGTCGGGAGTTTAGTCATCCTGATGAATCCAGATTCGATCATTGTTATACTATGTGTATAATTATTTTCAATAAAAGGAATATCGATATCGAGGCAAGTGGGATTTTTCGGAATTTGCCGAATCGTGGCCAAATATCAAAACAGCGTTCACAGAGGACGGGAGGGATGAAAAGTTGGCAAAGCTCATTGCGAGACAAAGCTTTGAAAGCTTTCGAGCGCGCCCTGTAATATCACTGTCACTTGCGATTAAGCCAATTTGCTTTGAGCGGCGCACGGCGCGCCGTGCGCCGATTATTTCGAGCGGATTTGTAACGAAAGCCCGTCGCGTTACGTACATCGCTCGCGTACCATCCCGATGCTGAGCCGTCAAATATTTGCAACGGGCTGCGCAATCTTGCCGGCGATGAGACTTAATTGAACCTGATCCACGCCGTATTACGGGATCGCCTTGCATTACATCGGCTACGAGTAAGTCTATAGCTTATTATTCTAACGCCGGCAAAAGTTTAAACATTCTCGCGAAGGAAGCAAACTCCGCGCTTTAACGAGCGAACCAACTGGTAGAAGCGATAAAGCAGAACGCTCTAATTAGTATCGCACTTCATTACCTATTTAATTTGAAAGGAGCGCGGCGAGGATGAATACTTTTGAAAACACACCTTTCACGTCCCACTGCTTGCGATGTACTTTCTTTGATAATTAATCTGCCAACTAAACTGCTAATTACTCCGCCTGGCAAAGTTTTCCTGTACACTAGGTGTGCGCTCGCTGTCAGTGGCAGCTTGCGAGCTGCATGAAAATTGCAATGCCGTTAATGCAGTGAAATTGGTGGGATTACGCGTGTAGCTCTAACGGGAACGATCGGACGATTTGTAGAAAAGTGGTAATTCCTGCGGGTGAGCCCTCGCTATCTCCCTTCCGTGAGTTCCCTCTCCCCCCTTTCCGAGAATTCTTTCTGCATTCCTTCATAACGCTCTTTATGGCCCCATTAAAAGCTATTTTTACAGTACTCCCATTCGGCTGGATAATCTTTAGTGTCCCGCGTGCTAAGTGCGTGGCGGAGGTGGAAGCGGCTGCAGGGGCCGCCGGGAAGGGTAGCGGGGTTGCGATAAGCCTAATGCGCTGACTGCAGCCCGAAGGGGATGATCCTTGCTGAGGATGCACGGGGAGAGAAAATGTTCACGGCGAGGCGAGAGTGTCGCGTAATTTCGACGGGCGGGGGAGGATGTGAAGATTGGCCAGTTTTAAGGGGACAGCAGCCTCTCAAGGGCTCTTTACCGGGGGGGAATCTCGCACTCAATTGAAAGGAAGAATCGTCTTCGGCGCGTCTGTTCCCTCCCCGCACCTCCCCGCACCCCTCTGGCCCTCTTCATTCTTCCTTGGCAGTGGTATTCAAGCTAAACGACATCTTCCTAATGAAGTCCCATGCTCGCAGCGAGCGCGCACAAAGATATCCTCGGGATAAAATTTTCCACGGGATCCTCGCGCGAGTGACGGCTCGGCGCCCGATGTGACAGGTTTCCAGGCGGGCGCGTCCTCTCCTCGCATTATTTGTCGTGTCCGTTGGTTTATTGATATGCGAGCCAACGAGAGGGAGAGCCGGCTCGGAGGGACCTCCGCGGCCAATGATAATTACTGTTGACAGTTTCGCTGGTGTGGACACGAGGGGTGTGTAGTTTCACGCTTTGGAGAATGCAGGCGGCGGCCCGGCCGCGAAAATCGCCTTTCTTTTGTCGGGCCCGTCGATCGTCGCCGCTTCTCCTTCGGGGCCTCTTTAAGCCGCTTCCCAGGTGACAGATTTTTTGCACTCTCCCTGACACTCGAGTGGGACCTTACAAAAAGAGGGCCCGAGCGTTTCAGCGGATGGTGGGTCCGCCTGTCCCCGCGTGAAGCCGGTTGTTTAAATCGCGCATTGAGACATTAACTCGTTAAACTATGAAAGGAGAGCTGGTAGTTATGTGATCTCCGAGCCGGTAGTTAGTTTAAATATCGGGCCAAGTGGGAAGAGTGCACAGTCGCACGTGGAATTACAGACTGACGACTCTATCACAAAGGTTCCCGCGGTCGCGTGTAATAAACGTTATTATCCAGAGATCAAGCCCTTGCCAGTAGTGGAGGTTTCCTTAGAGTGGAAGGTTTGTTCGAGTCTGGCAGCCACTCCGCGGACAATGTTACTTGGCACAATAACGGGCGGGCGCGGCGGCACAATGCTTGTTATTAAAGGCGAAGGCAGGGCTATTAATTTGCATAGCCGGGTTTTTGCGCCGGCGCGCCGTAATTTTCATTTCGCGCCAGTCCCTCGGAAGTATGCGTTCGCGGCGGTGCTTCAATTCATTCAAAATTATCTGCTTCCTTCCTGTCCCTTTCTCGGCTGGGCCGCGGTTGCCCGTTGCCCGTCGAGAGTCGCCGGGGCCACCACTCACGCCTGCTCTCGCTGCCGCCACCGCCACCGCCATCCCTCCAACTTTCCTCTAGCGCCTGCACATTTCGCTCGCCAGAGAATTATGCGTGCGCGCGCGGCTTAATGCGCCGGGGGCGCAAAACGAAAAGGCGAGACATATTTTTCGCACCGCCACTCGTCCTGGGAAATTATGGCGGCCGGTAATTAAAGTTTCCTCTCGAATTCCTTTTGAGCGGGCGAGCGAACAGAGTCGCAGTGTCTCGCCGCCGATGCCGGAATAAGCGCTTTGTTTCCGACGTCTGTCTTCCAGGGCGGACGAACGTGCCCCGCTGGGTGAACCGCGCTCTTCTGATTTTCCAGGCCAAATTTGCCGAGCTGCTTTTAACGGCCCCCTTGTAAATCTCCCGTATATCGCTCGGCCAATTCAAATTCGATATTACCACAGCGCGCGCTCTGCGAGAGTATGTCTGCGTATGTCCGATGAAAATTTTAATATCGCGCTCGCTACTTTCGCCACGCAATTGCGCTCGAATTTGGCGGCTATTAATGGAATTTATAGCCGGGCCGCCGGTGATCCCATTAATTAAAAGCACAATATAGAGAAGCACGCCCGGGCCCCGACTGCCGTTTGTAGCGCGCGGGATTGAACTATTTCCGGAATTTCTTTTGGTGTACTGGGCCAGGCTGTGCGCCCCGGAGGGAGCACGTCAAAATATTTAATTACATACACGCGGATATTTGCGCCGGCAGGTAAAGCCACCGGCGCTCTCTGTGGATATAGCGGGGCAGATGCGGGCTGACGCTGCTGCCGGAAATTCGAACTCGCTTCACGGATAACTCTGTCATTTTCGAGGGACCTCGCGCGCACACTGTAACAGCTAATCCCAGCGTTATTCGCTGGTCCCTCGCATTAAAATTCCCCGCAGTTCTCCGCGGAGTTGCCTAAGACAAGCGAGAGACGGGTTTAGGTGGGAGAGAACGCGCGTGAATGCGCGAGTGCAGGAGGATTCAAGTAGGACAGGAGGAATCGGAAGATCGGGAGGAAATTACTGGGAGCGCATTTCAGGCAGGTAAACAAATCTGCGAGGCAACAGGTGCGAGAACTGAGCTGCTCCCGTTTATTGATAGTACGTACGCGCGCTAAGTCCGTTAAAGGAAAGATTTATGTTTGCCACACACGTATTAAACGCGCGGCGGGCGCGCTTTCAGAGTGGCAGTGGGATTCGCCCTTGCCGAGAAACTTGTCGCCGTCGTCGATCGCAGTCCGGCCAGATGAATACTCGGAATCGAGCGGTGACAGGTTCGGCGATAGTTTCGGTCCAAGGCATTTCCCTACGCCGGGAAAGCAGCGCGGCCCAGTGACAAGCTGTCTTTCGAAACTGTCTCGAGCAACCACTCCCCAAGTTAACTAGAGGCAACCACTTGTTGGCCGCTTGCTCGGATCTGCCACTAATTTTCCCTCCTCGCCGCAGCCCACTCTCTCTCCCTCTCTCTCGCTGGCCAATGGAAAAACTGCTCCAACTGGCCTCTGTGATTCTTTCCTCGCGATTTGTTGCTCGAGGGAAAGAGAGCTTTTCCTTGCTTCCCGGATCGTGGGGGTTCGTGTCTCTGCGAGTGCAGCCGCTCTGTTATCGACGACAAAACGTGTACTTGTTTTCGGTCGATCGAAAAAAGGAAGCTAATTTCCTCGCGCGGCTCCACCCACGAGAGTTCGAGAGTTGATGTTTCATTTACCACTCCGCGGTGGCGGCGGCTGGAAGAGCGCGGTTTCTTAGTTGGATTTCATTAAATCCTCGCCCTTTCAAGGCGCGTTCGCGCCGCCTCATTTTCACCGGCGTACTTGAGCGGTGTAACTCGTGCCCGAGAATCTCATGTGCATCAAGTATGTTTGCCTTACGTCTGGCGTGCGCTTTTCATACTGCGACCACTGCGCGATCAAATCTCCCCGGCTAACGCCATTTCTCTGTGTGCCGCTCATCAACTATAAACGACACGTTTTTTTCCTCTCGGTGAATTATTCACGAGATTCCGCGGCCGGTTGAGGAGATTGTTCGCCGTGAGAGCTAATTAAGTTTCGGCGGCTCAGGAAACGGGGACGGGTAACACAATGGATCTGGTGTCGAGTGGGAATCAGTTGGGTTCGAAAGGAATTTAACGGCCGATTAGAATCGCAGAGCCCGACAATGCAAGGAATTGCGCCGGATCTCGAGGAGTAGTTTAATTTTTTATAGACCCTCGTAAACGACCTCAAACACGCCGCCGAGTGCGCTATTTATTTCCCAAATACTGATCGCGCGACCTGTTGCTACACACTTTCCTCGCTGGAACGGCAGCTGTTATCGGCTGGTTTCGCCGGCCACATTACTTAGTAATTTGATTCTCCCGCAACAATAGAAATCCGCATTACCTACATATTCAGCTCGGATCCTCGATGGTAGATTGGACCCATTACTTGGAGCATGGAATTTTCACTACTCCCACTGCGATCCCGTTAACGAGTTTTCGCTTGCGCGTAAAAGTGCAAATACTCCCGCGGATTCCCGGGAGATGGCGAGAATTTTCATGTCCATATTAAATGGTGCATTTCACTCGTATTAAACCACTTCATCTGCTCCGAGCGGGCAAAACATTCTATCTGTCGATCCTCTGTGGTTTCCCTCTAAGTTGCTGGGAAGTTGCATTTCCCCAACCGTATTTCCCCAGGAAAGCTGGGTATAGTGGGACTTTTAGCAAAGTAAAAGTTTCCAGATTCGATTATTCGAGCTATTCGCGGCGATTGAGTCGAAGCTTCCAAGTGTTGATTTACATAAAACTCATTGACAAGCGGAGGGAGAGTTGAAATGTCGACAAAGCTAGTGTACTGTTACATCAATTGAAATATCGCCGCGTTGCTGTTCCAGCTTGAATCTGCGGTCGACGGACCAAAAATGACGCCGGCTTCCCTCGCCCAGGCAGTTTTCCCCTTTTATGAAATTCATCGATTAACAATAGATTCATGAAAAATCGAGGGGTCCGAGGGGGGGAAAGCTGGCTGCGCCAATCGTGAGCATTCAGTGGCTCGCTAGGTATGATTGTGCAACGAGGAGCTCTCAACGACAAAGAGGCGACGTGCGCGATAAAAATGGGCGAAAGGCGTGGGCCTTTCTTTGGAATGCAGTTTTTTCGGCGAAAAATCTCGCCCTGTAAAAAGGATGATGGATCAAAGGACGAGGGCGAGGGAGAGGGGCGGATTGGTGGGTGCGCGGGCCGGCAGCTTCCACGTCGTTCCTTTTCACACGTGTAGCCAGAGGTACGCGATCCGAAAAGCAGTAAAACGTTCGGCGAAGTGAAATATCAACGATGCCATAAAACCTCACTTCCTCTGGGCGCGCGCGCTCTCTGCCCTCCGCAGTATTTTCAAACAGCACAGAGAGTGCGAACTTTTTTCGATCAATGCCGACGTCAGCTCTCTAACGGAGCGTGTCGACGTATGTGCAGGTCTGTGTGCGAGAGCACACGTGAATCCTACCGGGCGCGGAAACACGCCCCCTCTGTGTACGTACGTAAGAAACAGATCCGCGGTGCGATTTCTCCTCGAGCCGAATGCCTCGAGGGATCGAATGGCGCGCCGCGGCGATTTTACGCGGCGACCGCACCGTAATTGCCGCAACCAAGTTTCGATAAACATGTTTACTGTGGCGAGGGAAAGGACGAGTGTACCAGAAAGAGAGAGAGAGAGAGAGGAAGTGCTCTCGGTAAATGGTAAAATTCGCTATGACACAAATGCACCTCCCGAAACCGCCAAACATGTTTGCCGAGTCAACAAACGACGGGGCAAACTCGCCGGCCGAGTTCAAAGTGTTAATACCCGAACCACTTTGAAATCTAAATACATGTACTGCGCCAACCTCAATCAAACCTCTTATCCGCCCATTTCTCCACACGCACCAACTCCCGAACTTAACACAACCGAATCCATTGCCACGCTAATGCTAATGCCTTTCCTCTAATTCCAGATGGAAACTCTCCGCGTGCTACCAATACACGTGCGACACCCGGGACGCAACTTTGCCTGCATCAAACGGAATTTACTGCTCGCGGGAAGTGAGGGAAACTCGCTGTTTTTTCCCCAGCATTGCGCGAGCACCGTGAGATCAAGTTGCCTCTACATACAGAAAGCGACGGAAGAGCCGAAACAAGAGTGGGCGGTGCGCGCAGTTGTTAGTTAGTATACACACTCGAGCGATTGGGAAGCAGCCGCTACTAATTGCAATTAAATGTCTCGGAGCTGTGTCGCGACATTGGGGAACAGTGGCGATATATCAAGAATTACTTTCGGCTTCGGCCCCGGCGATGGTAAACGCGCCGAAACTCGCCCAATATTGGCAATTCCGGCGACTGCACGAGTACGTGCCCGGGTATACACTCTCGTGTATCCCCGCGGAGCACCGCGCCTACATGTCCGGACTATACTGGCGTAGAGTATCGTACGTGCACGCATCGTCGACGTACAGGGTGTGCCACTTGAAAAAGCGCGCCGCTTTCCTAACATGAGAGATAAGGAAATCAAAAGCAGAGGAGAAGTAGAGGAGAAGTGGTTAGAAGACAATTCCTGTTATCGGATGGTCGATTGTCAGTTGGAACAATAGGAGCTCCTTTATCGGCAACGTGGGCCAAATCCAAATGTGATGTTTGCAGAAGGTAAGGGAAAGATAAGTAAAGCTTCTCTTCGCAGTTGAAGATCCTTGGCCGGTCTACTTGTTGGCCGGTGGATTTCAAGTGGAGTGTAAAGCTCGCTCCGCTCGCCGAGAGCCAGTGTGCACCCTGTAGATGGGCAAATGGTGGGGGAAGTATCCTTTTGCTGTGTACGTACACAGGCCGATATTACCGAAGGGGCGAAAAACTCGGAAGGACCCTTCGATCGCTGGGGCGCCCGGGGCCTCTATTTGATCAGTTAGTCACTGCTCCAACTCGAGCGATATTGTTACCGATGGCCGCAGTTAATATTCTCGGATTACCTTTGCACAGGATGCAACCGTGGCACATCCCACGGGGCTGCCGGGGCTTCGAAAAATAGCTCGGGTAGCCGCCACTTGTCCTTTTTTGCCGAGACGATGTTAATGAGGACTGCGCGTAATCGGTGGGTAATTGGCGGGATCCTGGCATTTGTTGCCCTTGGGATTAGCCGTACAAAGGGACTCCCGACAGCGCCCCGCCCGGAAACACGAGTAAGTCGACGTGCGCGCCGCACCGCGCCGCTGCGAAAGGCAGACAGAGCTGATATTGAAGAAAATCTCCGGTTGGACTTTGATTTAGTGCACATTCGGGCGGGCTAGAACAATTGGATCAGTAGAGCTCGTGTGCAATGAAAGTATATTCGACTGCCAGTCGAAATCAAACACATAAAAGCTCTGCAGAATTAATTCAATCGCGACCATTTTCCGATACCGAGGAAAGTTGGCCAACTCCCGTTAAAATCGAACATTCGCCCCCGAAAAAATGCCCGCTACTCCCCGAGACAGATGCGAGGATATAAAAAAGCACATTCATTTCGGTTAGAAAGTTTCGGCGGAGTCCTCTCTCCTCGGTGAATCAGTTATTGAAAAAGGGTGGATGGAAATGCCAATGAGAAGTTCACTTCTAACTTCTATCATTATTAATGCCGCGATATCGGCCTCCTTTTTACTTAGCCCACTCGAGCAGCAAAAGACTTCATCGGGTCGCAAAAATTCAAGTGCCAGCCGACAAGTGGACCGGTAAATAATAGACCGTAAGAAGCTCTCGGTATTCGGGGTTAATTGGATCTTAGCGGGACGGATCTGCCACAGGCCTGACAAAATATTAAATCGCTCTCTCTCTCTCTCTCTCTCTCTCTTTTTCTCTCTCTTTCTCGCTCTCTATTTCCTTTTCAATTGCGGAGCAAGTGTCTGCCCCGCGGGAATTGCGGAGTAAATAGCTCACTTTCGCGAATCTTCCCAACCGAAGAGACTCTTTAAGAAAAACCTTTCCCATCGCTGCCGGCGTCTTTGTCCATTTTCGCTTCCACTGGCGACTTGCACTGATTTCGTTTGCCGGAAGAGCGGGGAATTTCTCGGGATTTACAAGCTTAAATAGGACCCTCTGGAATTAAGTTGTGCAATCTGCAACTAGGAAGCTTACTCAAGAGGCGTTGCTGTTCTGCTTAGCGTATCGATCTGCAGCGTGTGCAATCATGGGGCGTCGTGATTTCGGCGAGTGTATCGGTCGATCGAGATAGAGAGAGGAAGCTCGAAGCGAGAGGTAGTCGAGTTGACTTTCCCTTGGCGAAGGAGTGGACGCCCGGTGGCAGAGTCGGCTCGAGTCCCCCGGCGACGGCGGCGACCGGCCGGGCGAGTTCTGCTAATTGAACGCGTAATTGATGAGGCTGCAGTCTGTACTTACACAATGCTCCAATTGTGCCGGCGGGCAGAGGAGCCGCGCGCCGCCCGGTGCACGGTGCACGGGGTGTGCGCCAATATTAGCGATGCACTCGACATCCCTATAACGGAGCCCTCCACGCACAAATAATGCCCGGAGTACCATAAATACTCGACTCGGCTTCCGCAATATGCCGCGCGGCCGAGTGGCACGGGCCATCGTCGGGGACGTCCGGGGGCATCAGGGGGCTCACCGCTCTCCTCATCGCGGCCAGCCGAGGCGCCCGCGCCCCTTTCATCGGGACAGAGGACCAGCAGAGAGCGAGTGCTCCGTCGCGACGATCATCACAAGCCCAAGATACAAGAGCGCGCGCTTATTCCGCGCGCTAATGATTTTCCGAGAACACGGCGAGCTTGTTAGTTTTTTGTTGACGCGTCGTCTTCCGCCAGCTTTTGTGCGCCGGGGACAACGCATTCGCGTTCCCTCATTCGCCCTCGCTCGCTCTTCCTCCTCCTCTCACTTTCTCACTTTCTCACTCTCCGTCGCAACCCGCTCGAGCCGCAGGTACGCTGCCACCGGTGCTGCGCTTTCCAAGTTAAGCTCGTTAGCGTCCTGATCCCGTTTTGCCGGATGATTTTTCGTCCTCCTTCGCCACACCCGCCTCCACCTGCTTTTTATCTCTCATCTCCTTCGACGCACGCGCTCGCGCGCCTGAGCTCTTCTTTGCGGAGACGCGCGGTTGTTAGGCGGATTCTCGTTAGTCTTGCGCCACGGGCGAAAGACAAATGGAAAGTTGGAGCCTATATTGGGGGGGCGGGGGCTTGTTGTCGAGCGACGACGGCATTGACTCTTAATGCGAGTGCCGGGCGATCGCACGGCTCCCACTTATTACGAGCAATCAGCCTATTAATCAGACTCGCGCCGAGACAACCGAACCAACCGATAATTAACCAGCGACTGCATCGAGTCTCGCGCCGCTCGCTATCGATTATCGAACTCGCCGTTCTCACATAGGCCGACTGTTTTGAGATCCTGCGGTGGAGTAATAAATTTGAGTTAGGTCAGAAAGACAGTTTCCACTGCGCCAGCAGGAATAATACGTTAAGCGACGTATAGAGCGGACTTCCTTCGGGCGTTTCCTCGAGCGGGGAAGCGGAAGGAGAATCGTTGAAGGGTTCGAGGTGGGAATACGAATATACATATATATATGAGTGTCGGCAGAGCTGATGGCGGTGGCGGTGGCGGTGGCGGACAAATTGTTTTCACGCAAGGCTCTCGGGCGCCCAGCTACCGTAAAAGTTGGTCGGAGCGAGCGAGTGACGCGTGCTCCTGCATATCCGACGGAAATTATGCCTGGGGAAAGGAAGTCCATTGACTCTGGGCGAGGGTACTCGCTTGTTTTAAGATCCTACTTATCTACGTTAATACATCTTCGTCCTCGATGTAAATCGTTGCCCCCTCGTCGCGACGAGGAGGAAGAGGGCGCGCCGAGGAGCTCTGCGCTCTCTGCGGCTACTACTCTCCGTGATTGTATTTTCAACGAGGATCGTATCTTCCGGAAGCCCGAATCGTGTAATAATTTTGGAAGCACCTCTTAAATCTACCTGGTTCCCTCTCCCGGCCCCCTCCTTACGCCGCGCCGGCGGCCAAGTGGTAGGCGTGTATACGGGCTTTAAGAAAATCAGCCACGTAACCGGGAAAGGTGTTCTTACGCTGCTCCGAACATGTTGGGGGCTCAAGCACACCCTCGATCGCTGCCAGATAAGGCCGGGAAACCTTGTGTTTCCCCGAGATTGAAATGCTAATCCGATTTTCTAGCTCGCGCGGAATCATCCCGGCGAAACGAAAGTCCGCGTATGAGCGCTAATATTATTATCGCCCGGCAAGCATAGTCCTCGCAATTCCCACTGGCGGTCGCGCGTGCCCCTCTGCCCCCCTCGACGATTTGTCGCTGGAGTTTGGACAATTTAAGTGCTGCCTTCAGTTTCGAAAACTGTACGAGCGTCCCCGTTTCGTTTGGCGAGGGCGCCGCTGCCGCGGGAACGCCCGATAAACAGATAAATCCGGCGCGATTCAATCCCGATGCAACTTTTCCTCGCGCGCTCCGCCACCGCAACTATTCGATACGCGGAAAAAGGGTCCCCGAGCGGCCTGGATCCGCTCGGTGAATACACTCGAGCTCGGTGTTTTTCGCGGCGAGCGAAGAGCGCACGCCGCTCAAAGTTCCAGGGGGCGCGCGCTACATGAATACAAAAAGTTTCGAGCAGACCTTTATGAGGGCCTTCGCATTATATAGTGGAGAGGGGGAGGCCGGCGGGGAATGAAGTAGCAGCGAGAGAGACGAGAGCGGTCGCGCGCGCGCCAGCCAACTTTTATAATACGCGCGGCACCGGCAACGGCGACCCCGTAGATTCGAATTAATTCGGCGGCGAAGTTTTCCCTCCCGCGGCCGGCAAATAAAAATAGCTCACTATATTAATTTAATACGGCTTTATAGTCTCCCGGCCGTCGCCGGCTCTTCGCTCGGTCCTCCACCTCGCCGCCGCCTTGCAAGATATTTGTCTAAGGTCGACCCCCCGGGGAAAGCTCGAGGAAAGCTCGCCGCCTTCCACGTTATTAGTTTGCCCGGTTGTTCAAGAATTGGTCAAACACTGCGACCCAAATCACCACCGACCCTTCCGTCCTCCTCTTCTTGGCTCCTGGCGAAAAAATCTGGAGCCGCTGGACGGCCAGGGTGCAAACAAAAAGTTATTAAAACCGTCTTTATTGGAGGGAGCCAAGTCGGACTTATGTGGTGGTCGCGCGATTCTATGTGAAATTGAGATTAATAATAACCGAGGGAATGTATTAGAGAAGAGGTCCGCTGGTCCAGGGCGTCTCTCAAGAGGCATTGGACGCTCGCTCGAGGAGGTGGCCAGTCGAGATCTTTATTATTAGGGTCAGCGATATTTACTCTCCCGTTGATAAAGTGACAAACATAATTCTCGCTTTTCCCCCGTTATTACCGGCCTGCTCGGACGCCGGCATATATGATAAAGATTTAGACTGATCCAGAATTGTGGGGCCAGGCCTGAGCCTATAATATAACGACGCAAAGAGCGTTTTCATATTTGGAGAGGTGTAGAATCCTAATTGCGCCATGTCGTCCTGATCGTCCTGGGCATCGATCATCCGCGGCTAATGCCCGGGCCGATTGAAATGCTCGACGGCTGACTGACACTCTCCGCACACTAAACACCGGGGCTAAATATTGTACACTTTATTAGCGAACGACCCCAATCTCGCTAATGGGTGGGTAGTCACCCCTGAAAGCCGCTGCACCGGAGGAACATCAGTTATCCGTGAGAGTAGCGACACACAGGGGTCAGTGCGGACTTGGCATTAGAAGTTCGAGCTGACCTAAACTATCGAGCACACCAAAGACGCTCGACGGAGCGGACGGGCAAGTAAGCAAGTCGGCGAGCGCACGACTATCCGACACTCGAGCAACAGCAACAACGAGCTCTCCTCGTCGAGTCTGCGATCGAGGCAGCGCACTGAAAATGTCAGCGGCAGAGCAAACACTGGAGCAATTTGCCATGCACTCGTAGACCGCTCGCTACTCGCTCGCTCGGTCATCCGAGGGGTAATTCGTTTACCCTTAATTCATCATTGAGCTCGGCCGAGCTTGCTCTATTATTCGCCACGGCATCCCACCGCTACTTTGTCCCGGCCGCGCGTTTTCCTCCCCGCAACTAGTACCACTAGCACTAGTGCGCGCTCTCCTTAGCTTTCGCTGGGAGCTGCTACCGTACATTTTACGCCCGGCCGGTTGGTAATACGCTAATTAACGTTTTCTTTCATAGACTCTTTCACTCGCGCCGCCCTAAGTCAAGCAGGCGGCAGCCTCGCTGTGTGCCCAAGACCCTTGGCCTTTGCAGCCTCGGGCACACACACTCGCCGCGGAGAGTGTCGAATGGAGGAATGGCACTGCGCGCCGCCCGTGAATTATTTCGCTCGCTTAAACGTCTATAGTCTCAGTAAGTGGGAGTGCTGGAGAATTCAGTAATTAAAGTATATCCGGTAGTGCTCGTTGCTTAACTCGCGCGGGTTATTACTCGTCGATTGATAATTGAGACGTCGGGTGGGTCGATTAATTTGGCTCGATCTGCGCATGACTAATTATTCGGGGATAACTCTTTGACACGTGGGATTATTTTCCGGAGCGAGCGAACATCCTGCAATAATTTTATTCAAATAAAAGCGAACTCTTCTCTCTCTCTCTCTTTCTCTTTTGCTCTCCCGGGCAGTGCTGTCCGGTGCGGAGTGTTGGACACGGCCCCCTGATTAATGCTCGTAGGGACAGAGAGTACATTCAACCTTTTCCCCTTCTGGTTTCACCCTTGCTGCTCCCGTCGTCCAAGCAAAGACCCCCTCGCCACTTCCCTCCACCGCCCCTCTTCCGTTAAGTTGAAAAAATAATTACCCTATAAGCCGAGCCGTTTCCGTCCCCAGGCTTACGAGCGCGCGCAGCTTACGCACACTCTCGCTCCCAACACGGGGCTTACACGATAAAAAGAAACGGAGCCGGGCCCTTCAATCGCTCCCGCGCAAACCCGGGAGCGCCTTTCACTTTCCCCCCCGTGGATTTATCAGTTCCCGATAGTTGTATCGACAAAGTTAACATTTGCTCGTGAGCAAAGCGAATTAATTGGCCCGCCAGTCAGTCACTTTCCGCTGGAATTTGCCTATTGTAGCGGGCATCGGGCCGTTCGCGTCAATATTCTCTAATTGCGATGTGCCGGGGCGCGCGCGCGCGCAAGCGACACGGAATGGCCGATTTTAATTTCCAGCGCGCGGCCCGCGCGCGGTTACCAAGCTCGACATTGCCGGCGAATCGGCGCATGGTGCGATATCAGTCGGTTGAAATCAAGTTCCGCTCGACAGTGAGAGTACAGCGGCGCGGTTCGATCGCATACGGCATAGGAAAAAGTGGCAGGTGGTTTGATTAATTATAAAAGCCCCCCACTTACGAGGAGCCTTATTTCTTTATCGGCATATGTTTACTGTTGTATGTCGACGGGCGAATCGGCCCCGCCACGGAGGAAAGTACTTTGCATTCTCCGGCCGCTCTCTTCGAGCCGCGTAAAAAGCATGTTCGATCGGCAATCGGCCCTGGGCGCGGTATGCGCCCTCGTAAAACCGGAACCGTAAAAAGGGCTGCAGTGGCGCACGGAACGCGGAGGCAGCGTCGATGAAACAGACTAGAGCTCCGAATTTATTTACAACCCTCCCTCCCGGCCCCTCATTTTATTTCACTTTTCCAGCGGGCGCAGCGAACCAGTGGCAATCGGTAACACGCTCGAGTTTTATTAAGACCCGGAGTCTGGCGCACTCGAGACTCCGCAGACAGGTTTAAACCTCCGGTAATAATAGCGCTCGCCAGTGCGGAATCGGAGAAGCGGGGCCACTATGTCACTAGATCCTATCAGCATATATTGACGACTAAGAAAGCGCCGGCCATGGATATTCATATCGAGCAGAGAACGCCGGCTCGAATGATCCTGATTCGGCGGCGGAGTCACGAGGAATATCGATGGGAATGCGAGATCGACGCGCGGTGTACTCGCGCGACATGCATGCAAATCTCGAATCCATAGCAGCCGCGCGCTGGATAAAGTAGCATAGGAGGGCGCGCGGGATGAGCGGAGGATAAGGGCGGGCCGATGAGGCCTGGCGGTGCGAGCGCGCCGACCTTAATACACGTCGCGCGATAGCGATCGGAGTAGCCCTTTCCCGTCGCTCGCGCGTCCCCCGCTGGAAGGATCGGATCCGCGCGCACCCGGAGAAAGAAATCCGGGAGATCGAAAGGGAGCCGAGCTCGGAGACAGGCGGACAGTGAGCAAAGAAATACGCGGACGGAAGGAGCGCGAGGGATGGGAGAAAGGATCCGGCGAGAAGGAGACTCGTGGAGGAGATAGCGCGCCGGAGAGAAAGAAAGAGATCTCTCTGGTTGCTACCGGGGGAGATATCTCGCCGGCCGAGTGCGCTCCAGTAACGATTACAATCGCTCGAGTACTCCGCATAGCTTTACTTACGACACGAATTTGCTCTGTGTGTACGCGCACTCTCCTCCTCTCATTCCGCGCACCACATGCATCCTTGCGTCCTCAAACGTACGCGAGCGCCCGTGTATGTCTGCGTCTCTACGTGGATCGCGCGGCCCATTCGCCGCGTTATGCCCGAGCTAGAGAAGCCGCGTATATTCATGGTGTATCCTGTATGCCAGACGCACTGTAATGCACTTTCGAGATGTCCCCCGCTCTCCTCCCTCTCGCGGCTGATCCCAGCGAGAGGGAGAGAGATGCGCAGTCGAGGGGTTCGTGTCGCACGAGGGCGACGTGCGATCGCAAAGAAATGCGGCTGGCGAGTTTCGTGCGTAGCCGCATCTACTTGCCGCTGCATACGTGTAGAGATATCGCGCTCGCGGGAAGAAGCTGTGCGCGGATGTGCGCGCGCGGTGAGGCCTCGCCGAGGAGTCGAGGAGTTGGCTGATTAAACGAAAGGGAATCCGACAGGATAGGGATCTGGAACAAGTATCGCGGCTCTCGACATGGCTTAAGAAGGCAGAGTCCTGTAGGCTGCCAGGCTCAAAGAAACAGTAGCCTCCGCATGAATTATTGGCCCGACTCGCACGACACTCGCCAAAGACGTTAAACGGCAATTGCAGTTCGAGGGCACGTTTCGCATTATCTCTCCGCGGAAGTGTAGGGGGACGGGGAGGGGGATGTAGGAGGGGCTCATCCAATAGTCCAGTTTGGAAGGGATTTCGCTCGATCGAGGATTTCCCATTCCCATCACATATTTCCGACCTCGATGTGTTATGTAGATTTTGACAGCATCGCCGTGCATCGCCGATAAACCTGACGGGTGAATAGAAATTCCGCGGAGTCTACCTCGACGCTCCAGTGCGACGGGGCTTACTACTCCCTCTCTCGCTCTCTCGCATACTACTCTTTCTCACCGAGATATGTCTGTAAATAAAACAGGCGAGCGCGCGCGCAAAGTGGCGCGTTCTCCTTCCCTTATCGTCGCGTATTGCTGCTGCCAGCGCTTTTACGTTCTCCCGGTGCCTCGGGAGAAGCAACTGGCAGCCGGCAGTGCTACGTACATAACTGAGAGGCAGAGGCGGAGGGAGAGAGAGAGGGAGAGTGGCAGTAAATTGTGACCGACGATAGTTAGGGCAACACTTCAATCGGCGGGACGTCGATCCAGCCGGGGATCCCTTTACGCCCTTGCGCCCGAGATCTGATGTATTGCCATTTCGAGCGCCAGACTGCGTCTCAGGGGAAATTTAAAAAATCCCAGGCCGCGCTCACCGGCACTGAGAGAGCGAGCGAGAGAGCGAGAGAGAGAGGCGGTGGCCCTCAGCCCTGAAACTATTCAAGTTGAGCCTGCATTTCCGCCGAGACGCCGGGGCCATTGCGAATCATTACATTTCTCGGGGGAAATGTGGGTGGGAGAGGCGCAGCCACACCGGCGATTATTATCGGCCGTCGGCTTCCGAGCGTGGCGCTGAAATTGTTGCTAGACTCCGGGATTACGCCAACTCGATTCGCCCTCATTGCCGCAATTTCGCCTGTCTTGTCCACATTCAATTCTCGACGGCGCATTATCCGCGCCACCCTCCCCAGTCCGAGTGATCCCGTTCGTTCCTTCAACCGTGGATTCGAATCGAGCGGAGTCAGCAGCCGCTTGACTCGATCGTCACCGACTAACCGCTCTTATTTTACCTGCTGGCTATGACGGCGCGCGCGTAAGCGTTTCGCCGCGGGACGGCCCCCGAGGAATTCGAGGGTGATTCATCAGGGGCCCTACACCCGCCGACAGCCAACCTTTCGGCTATTCTAACCCTTCGAGACGTGAATCAACAGCTCAGAAGCGGCGAGCGCCATCTTCCGCTCTAAGCGCTTCAGCCAACACTTCTCCTCCTCGAGTCTTTATGGACTAGAGAAAGAAAGGGGTTTTATTGAGTATGAAATCCTGATGGAAGAGTAGCGGCTGCTCGAACAAGATAATGGCCGAGATTTAGCCGAGATTTACTTCTGGGAGGCTTTTCACTTGAGGTAGAACGTCGCGCGCTATGGAATCGCTGCGCGCAAACTGTGTGTCTGGCCTGGGAGGTCATAGGACCACTTACTGCTGGAATCAAGATCGATTACAATAGCGCGAACGGGGAGGGGGCCTGGCCCTCGGGCCTTTGTCTTTTTCGCCGAGTGGTTTGGCTGCGCGGCGATGCATGTGGTCCACAAGTGGCACTGGGCTCCGGAGCCCTTTATTGTCGCCGGGTCATAATCGGGGCGCGGCGAAGGGCGGCCGCGGCGGATATAGCGGAGGGCGCGCAAGAAAGTGAAGCTCGCAAGGCAACGGGCGGCCTCGTAAACTCGTGCGAATGCAAACATCCGCCAGACGGAATCTACGCGGCCGCCGTAAAATCTGGCGGAGTCGCGGGAGATGCTGCGCCCGTTTAGGAGCCATCGACAAAAGGGCGCGCGCGCTTACGTGGACTACTTTCGGCTGGTTTTATTTTAACGCGCCACTGCCTCCCTCGCAGTTAAAGATGAACACTCTCGGGGGGGCCCGCGAGGCATAAAGTGCCGAGCGCGCGGCCTATGTCGTTATGTTTTCATGCAGTCGTGAAGCTTGCAATCCGACTAAATTGGTTCGCCGCACGCACCGAGCTCCGTCCTCTTAACGCGCCGCTCGTAAACCCCTTATTAATCAATCTGTAATAGTCGAAACACCTTGGGCCTCGAAACTTACGGCTCGAGAACACCTCCGAGCGCGATTGGGTGGCTCGGTGGAAAAGTCGGCGGCGGGAGAGTGGCCGCGGGTATTATTCAGAAGGTGATTCGCCCGGGCAGTCGTTAACCGACGTGCTCAAGAGTGATAGTTCATCCGGAACCATCGTGTAACGTATCTCGGCGCTCGCCAAGCCCTTAAATCACGCGACACCCTCGTAAAGGTGGTCACTCGTGAAACGAGCGCGAGGAACACGGGTACCTGGCCAGTGTGTTACGGTCACTAACGCGTTTACTGCCTTAAAATGGGCACACTTACCGGCCGCTCTGCGTGCCGAGTGCTGCTGCGCCTCGCCCCGAGGAAACCGAGGGCCGAACGCAGCCGCAGGTCTGCGGGAGCTTCCGATTGTGCGAGGAGAGCGAGGTGCGAAGACACGCTTAACGCGCGTCCTCACGCATCCACGCACCACTGCCGCCTCTACACTTGCAGTGCGCGCGCTCGCTCGTAAACCACCCGAAAGACAAACATCCGGCTGCCAAGTGCGCGAGGACTTGCCGTAAAAGCGAAAGGCGCCGATGATGCCGCGGCCAATTTCGAAAGAGCCGGCTGAACCACTCCGTTAACATCTGGCTGCCACCTCGCACCCGCTGTCGTAAAAAGCTTCCTCCAGACCTACAGCGATGCTTCTACCACCCGCCATCCACCCCTTGAGCCTAACCCTCTCGCAGTTTAGTAGAACAAAATAGAAACAAGTCCCGCGGCTTCCATCCCTTCAGCCCTCCCTCGCTCTATCTTCACAATTAACCGAGACACTAATTGGCTCTGACTTTCAGCTCGACATCTCTTCCGCTTGCCAACTCGTTAGCATTTTTTTGGTTCCATTCCAGAAAAGCTGCGATATCTAAGATTCGTCGGGGAGTGTGCGCTCTGTGGGTTCACGCCCGGCCGATAAAAGCGGCCGGCGATATATAAGAAAACAATGACGTCCCCGCGTTTTTCTCGAGAAACATAGAAACGGGCGGAATGAATAGGCGTGGGCATTGCTCGGTCTTGTTCTCCGCGCGAAGCCGCTGCCAGGTGGCAACACGAGCAGCCGCGCGAATTAAATCGTAAACCGAAACGAAGCCGGGCCACCGGCGCCGCCGCCGCTCTATTTTTCGGGCGGCGAATGCCTGAAAGCTGGATCCCGGTCGCCGGTGGATATTGCCGGGAAATAAAGCGAGACAAATAAATTTCGCCCGTTTGTTTGCCGCGCGCGCGATGTATATGTATACAATTGAGCAGCGCACGGCGGTAACGAAAATAATAATAAATTCATTGATAGGCTCGCCGGAATACACACGCGCACACAGACCTCGAGATTGGCCGAGCGCCGCGGCTCATATACTAACTCGTCGCTGTATAAATGCCGGGCCGAATGGCCGGGGCGCAATAAATTCAGCGAGCGGAAAAATGTAACATTTACGCCGCTGCGCATGGCCTCGTGAAATAATCAGCTCGAGAAATGGACGCGCCGGCAATATTCATAATTCCTCGCATCACTTCCCGCTGAGCGAGCGGCCTGCCAGGAAATGGATAGAAAGGGCGAGCTACCTGCTTATTCACACACGGCACCTACGCACACCGACACGCACACCGACACGCCCACCTCGGCCCGACCATATGCTTTAATTTCTACCGATTAATCAATATTGTCGGGGTTCCCTTTTCCCGGGCGTTTCTCTATTAAAATCGAAATACACTAGACAGTAGATAATTCAGCTGGCGGCTGGCGGGCCGCGCGGGATGCACCTATTCTACTTATCCAGATAGAAGTTGCAGATTGATCGATGCACACGCGCCTGCTTAACGCGCCGAACTCTATGTATATCGGCATTGTGAACATATCGGGGATCTAGGTAACCGGTAATACTCGCTACTTGGAGCGGCCTCGCTGTGCCTGCCGCCGTATGCGCCTGCCAGACCGCTAATAAACATAATCGCGGGCGCACCTGAGCGTATTGCGCTCAGTCCCCGAAATGGATAATTCAATTTCCGGGTAAATGCCCGGCCATAGAATGCAACAATCGGGCATTGCCATAAATGCGACACGCTCCGATCGCCAGCGAGCGTCACCGAGCGAGAGATAGAGAGAGAGAGGGAGAGAACTCGAGTGAGCTCCCGATAAATCGCTGCGGCGCATAAATCACAGGTTTGCAATTATGGTTGTTATCCATTTTGGCAGGTAAGCGCGCGACAGCCAGACACCTCGGACAATCGGGAGTGGGATTAATGCGCGCGAGTCCGGCTCGTATTTTAATAAATAAGCCTGAGATCGTTACCGGCGGGACAGGGAGTGTGCTCTACTTAGGAAGTGATTACAACGGGCCGGCGTGTCTCGCAGCGGCCGCCGATCGACGCCCGGCGATTTTATGGGGAAACCGACACGATTATCGGCCGCGCGTATCTCCCTACGGGCTTTGCTTTACGAGCCGCTCGGTACTCCATAATAAAACATATATGGCCTCCGCCATCTTAATAGCCGGTGATTCGTTCCGCGGCCAATATACCGGCGTCGTGACAGAGCCGAACGAGATCCCTGGACCAAGCCACTTACCGGTTGTTTATCTCCGCGGAAAGCAATGATCCCCTGAAAAATCCCGGCGAACGGGCCCTCGCGCGGCGCTGCCCAATGGGATATTCCCTTTGGAGTGTCGCACTTCCGGCAGTAGAGGCCGCAGCCGGGGGTGCCACTTCCCGGCCCTGGTAATTGCGGCTATCGGGAATATGCGGCGAAGGTGACATGACGGGCGGTGGAGCGAGATTGTGGGAGAGAAGCCGGGCACGGCGCGCGTGGGTGACCGGGCCCCGGAGAGGATCCTCGTAAAACGCGGAAAGGCAAAGTGTCCGTGCGATAAACAACCTGGCCGCTGAAACGTGGGTGGGTGGACGCTCCGCCGCGATGAAGAAGAATTGCGGGGGGATGGGACGGGATATGAGTGTCCCTTGTGGGGACTAGAATGGGAGAGGGACTGGGAGAGAGGGGACTGATCGAGCCCTGAGCTACCAAGACAGTTTGGACAGTGGTCCAATCGACGGGAGTGATAATACTTTATATGGCCAACCAGTGTAACCCGCAATTTCTTTTATTTGTATTTAACAAACCGTGTGTTGGTCGCGTGCCGATCATTGTGATGCCCCTGGTAATCAAGCTCGTTCAACGATCAGACATTCAAAGTCCAAACATCCGCTGGAAAACGGCTATGAAATTCTTTGTTTTTCCGGTATTAAAAGCAATTTTTTTTGCGCCTTTCAAAATCCAACGGGGAAAAATTACAAGTGATATTCGGTTAAATTTGCTGCGCGAGCAGCGCCGGGATGGGCAAATGTTTGGCCGGCACACACCATAGAGGGAATCTGGCCGCTTCTCCGTCGATTCCGCCCGATCGTCACGAGCCAAGTGAAATTTATATTTCCTACGCTCTGGTCAGAAGGATCGATAACAATTCTCTCGTCGAAGAGCCGTGAAGCGGTCAGGATCCGCAGTCGAGCGCGCGAGCTCCGCAGTAAGCGGACACACGAATCTACACGGGGTGTCTCCTTCAGACGCAGCCACTTCTTGCCAAGAAACTCGGCGATCTCACTTGAAACCGATAATGGAACTTTTACCAATATCTCGAAAGCTTTCCGGATTAAAATGTAGAGAACTGTTTCATTCCCGAGTTACGTCCCATCGGCTGCCCACTCGCCTCCATTCTCGATGAGTTATAGATCAATAATAAGAGGGACCCGCCGAAGACAACTGTCGTTTATGCGATAAAGTCCTTTCAATGCGACAAGTGAAATATTCGCCAATTGCTTTGATATAAGTAATCAGGGGACACAGTAGAGTCTCGCGCCAAGTACTAGTATAGCGCGACAGCAGAGGATACTTATCCCGAACTGTACCAGGTTTCGATCAACACCAAGCTTCCACCTTGATTTCCAAAAAAAATTCAGCTCCAATGATTAATCTATCAATTTTGTATTTCATCGTTTATTTTTCCGAATTCGACGAGCCACGAATCAAGCAAATCGGTCCAGTCGTTCAGAAACTATAAATTCCTCTTGTTACTATTATTTTATCGCCCGGTAAACCAGGGTGAATTTTAAGATTGAGAAGACATGACAATTTGTAGCTTCCACCTTTCGCCCGCTCGCGGGCGCCACTGCGGAGTGCTGCCGAGACAATATGGTAGTTGTCTCGGACGCGGTTGCGACGTGAGAAGTGTAGTTTCGTTGGCGGAACACCCCGTATAGCCACGTAGAGAGGATATACGGGAATCCTCGTAGAGGCAGTGCGTGTGCTCGCCGTAAATCTCGCGCTCGATGTAGCCAGCACCGCAGCGCCGCAGCCGCCGCCGCCTGGTCAGGAGGAATCGTCGAAAAGACATAACGATTATAAACGTGCGGGCACGCGTTACACGTGTACGCGCGCGCGGCACGACGCGCGGCGTAGGGGTTAATGAGGACCCAGGAGATACATCAGTCATGACAGCATGCGGTAGGTTACGTCGGGCGTACAGGCTATTAATAAAAGTGGTTAATTGCACGAGCGCCGCTCTACTGATAGCGCGCAGGACGAAGGGCCAAATTAGACACTCCTTCTCTCCTCTCTTTCTCTTACTCTAACCCTCTTTCGCTCTTGCCCCCCGCCCCGCCGCCACTCGGCGGATGCCTGGCAAAAGTAGCGGAGATATCGCGTCACGAACGTGTGCTCGCATCTGTTTCAACATAAACGCCGGCGAATTTCGCCCCAGAGCGCTGCGGCCGCCCATCATTGTCTCCTTCTACTTTAAACATCGTTGGTACACGCGTACGTCCCAGACGCTTTATCCAAGCCTCCCTTTCGCCCCCTTCGCCCCCCCTCAGTCCCCATCCCTGCGCCGCGTGACTCCGCTGGGGAAACAAGCCCGGATATTCGGGGGATACACATGAATACTTTTATCCTCGGATCGTGCTCGGCAATTCATGATGCGGTTCCTCAACCATTCCGAGACACAATTGCTGTTATAAGGCGGGATTCGTCGGTCGCGATCGGTATATCGGCATTTCTCTAGATAGACTTGAGAGTTTTAGAAGCGTGGCCGGGTGGCGCTAGCGTCGCGAAGCCGTCGCGGGGTATTCGAGCGTGTTAGAGCTGTCGCAGCGTGTCGGGGGCATTTTTCGCTAAGCACCGCTAATTTATTGGCCCCAAGTATATTAACTGGCGGGACTCCAAGCAGCGACGGGTCGGAGCGGACGTCGGGCAGGTTTCATGGGGTAGTTTGATGCATGCGCTGGCCGCGCTCGCTGGCGAAACCGCGAGCGGACTTAGTGCGGTTGGGCCGGAGCTGTGTCCGGGCAGGCCTGTCTCGAAAGAGGGCGCGATTCAATTTGAAAAATTGAATTCTTCCCTTGGTATGTACATAGAGAGTACCAATTCCCAGCGGACGAGGTGAATTAAGAGAAAGATCTACTTTTTCCGCAGAGCCGGATCCGGGCTGCTTCGAGCCCGAGTTCTTGCCTTCTCAGCTGGAGAACCAATTGATCTGGATTCTCGGTGTCTTCGTTTGTCTTGCCGAGGCGAAAGAACCGACGGCGAATCTTCTCGAGGTACTTTTCATCGGCGAGCTCCGATCGATGTTGCGCTCTCGGCCCGCTCGAGTCACCGCTGGACTGAACGATCACTCGGCCAGCCGGCATGGAAGGCGTTGCCATGCGGGACCTAACCGATGGGATAATTGGAACATGGAAATATCATTGGGAACGGGTGCACGTGCTGCCGAATATGGACATTCGAGCTCGATTCCCATGGCGATAAGCCGAAATTAGGCCGTGCTCGAGTTTCCGCCGGCCAATCCAAGTGCTCGGCCGCATTCATACACTACAGACTACACAGACATTAGGTATTAGCGGTGCGGGCAAAGAAGTCAGCGTATTATCTCCGGCAGAAGCAACGAGTGGAGCTCTCGAGATGCGCATTAATCGCGGCGGATGAGCGATCACTCGACACGCAACATCCATATTCAAGTCGCCGTGACTCATTGGATTGGCGCTTTATGCGCCGGATAAACAGAAAGCGGAGCTCTCAAGTATCGCGAGGAATTAACCCGGCCCCTTATTTCATTTGGCGAAATAGCGTAATATCCAGGACAACTGGAGTATATGCGCGGCGGGAGGCGGATGCGGGTGAAAACAAGCCGGCCGGGTAATATTGCCAGGTTGTTCATACAGTTACCGGCACGCGGTGCTGTTAATCACTTCGAATTACGACACACGCACAGAGCGCGCGCGGGCGCTCGCTCGCTTTTGAGGATACATGCATGCGCGAGGCTAGTTAGCCCACCGCTGCTGCTAATGTGTCCGCCGGAAGAAGGGAAATTGGATGGGCCATCCGATGCAAACTGAATATTACTTGGTACACATTTCCCCTGCTCTGAGGCCCGTCGGTATTAAACCACCGAAAACTTAGCGTATTACGTCAGCGCTCGATCCGGCATTACGGGCGGGAAATCCCGCGGCAACTTTGTCAATAAGAATTCCTTTTATTCGAATCATTTAAAGCGGCGCTCACCCTCGCCTATGGCAACCGCTCCTCCCTTTGGCCCGTCCGTGTTCACTCGCGCGTACGGAATACGGGACAACTTTTGTCAGCCGTATCTCAACTTAACCCCTTGCCTCTCGATCCATCGCGAACCAGGCCATTCGACTCGGCTACAGTTTCCAACAATCACACGGCAACCGGAGCCGTTTAATCTCAGCCCACGTCCATGGCAAATCCATTATATAAATACAGAGGGCAACTCTCCCAGCCGAGAGAGGGAGAGAGAGGGAGAGAGAGGGAGAGGCTGGGAATGGAAAAAAAGAAACGAAAGAGTAGAAAGAATAATCGCTTTCTACAGAGACCTTTTTCCCTCGGCTGGCCTGCTTCTTGAATCCAGCAAAGGATTCCGTGGAACGTAACCCCGGCTGTCTACCGCAAATACAGTGCTCCCCCTTTCCCGGGCATAACTCTATTAAACTTTGAAATATCCTCAAGGTATCGCGCACAATGGTAGCAAGAAATGCGTCGCCTGTGTCAGCGGAACCCTCTCTCCACCCTTCCTCTCCACGTCCCGCTTTCTTCCTCGGTCTGGCTCGCTCCCCCCTCGATCTCGATCTCTTTTCTCCGGCAACCCTCCTCGATACGCCGTCGCCCGCGCGCCCCTCAAAGCAAACTGACACATGCTTTTCGTGCGAGGATAAGCTCCAGAGATAGGAGCGAACCGCTCGAAATCGCGCGCGGCCCGAGTGGGAGGTTCCGAAGACGCCGCCCGGAGGAGGAAAGAAAAGAGCGGTTCTCGAGGACGCGGAGGACGACGAGGCAACGCTCGAGACGAGGGCCGAGGAAAGGAGATCGGCCAGATAGCCCCTATGCGTCCTTACGCACAGCTAGACAGACAGACGGTAGAGTATGGTGAAAACCATGGCGGCTTCCCTCTCTCTCCCTCCGCGCTGGGTTCGCGAGGGTTGAGCGATGCGTCAACCCTTCGCCGAGGGTCCGCTCCTAGCAGTTGCAGGGGTTGCGCGATTTTATCTACGGCATTCTTCCGCAGGAGATCTGGCCGTCTGCGGGCAGACGTGCGCGATTGTCGAACACCAACCCCTTGTGTAGACGTAGGGCCTGAATTAATAGAAGATCTGCTCTAGGAAGGGCAGTTCTCAGGAGAAATCCATAAAACACTGCAAGTTGATAATGAACACCCAGTATGTATGAGTGGGCTAGCGCGACATCGAGATGGGTTGGCGGGTAGTCGGGTACCCTTCTCGCTTTGGTCCGAAGGGCACCCTTAGCGGGGCCGGTGTTTGGCCCGGTCGGGCGCACCTTTTCAATTCCTCAGGCGACATCCTCCTCGGTCCCAGCCGAACATCAGACGAGCGGATCACCGATTAGATCTCATCTGATTAGAGCTGGGAGTGCGTTAAGGGCTTAAGGGATGTACACACGCCCGTTTCCATGAAATCCGGGCCATTGGTAACGGCGCGATCTCGATCGGCCCCGGCCAGGTAGGGAGGTCTCTCTCTCATTGTTGCCGGCGAGGACCCTCCGAGTGATTGTACGAGTGCGTTTAAAGGATTAACGACGGCCCCGCCGGGACGTCTAGCCGCCTTGGCTGCGAGGGTCCGATTGTCGTATTAATGTTGTTTGGCCTGGATTATTTTGTGCGAGCGCGGAACAAGCACTCCTCGAGCGCAAATTGAAAGTAAGGGCATCTGAAATGCCGCGGCGCCCCCGGCGAACCGGCGAACGCTGCTTACTCGCTCGCTCGGGTAATGAACATTTAACGCGGCCAGCATTCCCAGCTACACGCCAAGTCGCCCTATTCCCACCGTGATTTACAGGAGAGCCCGGCCGAGTTTGGCTTTCATTCGCTTGACGCCATGGAGAAGTTTACCCTGGAAAGGAAAGGGTTTCGCTCGCCTAGAGCGCGGCCAATGGTCTTGCAGGGTTTTGCGCCGCTTGTACAGCCGGAGACCGGCGCAATTGCGGCCACAATGCAATTCAGTATACCGCGCCGCGAGGAAAAGTAAAAAAGCCAAGCGGCCCCGCTAGCCGAGAAAAATTGTTCGAAACGTACTAACTCCTGATCTCACGGTGGGCGGTCGGGGCCAAGTTGGAGCGGAAATTTTTTCGAGGATTACAATGCCACGCTATCCCTCCGAGGTTCTTGTGCGACCGGATAAGTTCAAATTCCGGCTCGACCTACGCCAGGCCCAATGTGAACGCCGCTCTCTGCCACGGGACGCTGCTTTGAAATTGAGACTTTTGAGAGAACGCGGAACTTATGTCTGGGTGGTCCAGGTCCGGTGGATCGAGGAAATTAGAGCCTTTGGTGACCATTTGCTTTGGAGCTTTCCACCATCCCCTTGGTGAGTGTTTACCCTATGGTTGGAGTGGGGGGCGGTTCGATCAGTATCTCGAGTGTCAGCACGTAATTCCGGGTTCACTGGCCACTTTCACCCTGACGGGCTAGCAAAGTCGGCTTCCTATGCCCGGCTGCCGAGGGGGTGTAAATAATTTCGGGCGCGGATCGAAAGACAAATCAGTGGGAAGGCGGGCGCGCTCGCCCTGCCCTGCTCTGCTCTGCTCTGCTCTCGCCCCGCGCGTATTATACGAGGATGTGACGGAGGGTTGAGCAGTAAGAGGCTCTGAATAATGCATGAGGAGCGTTTCATTTTTCCATACTGCCGGGCGATACAAACTTCTCGTCCCGCAGGACTCAAAACAAGCTGCAATCTCCGCCAGTCGATGCTTTGTAATCCCCCTGATTTATGGCGTCAGATTTCGACGCTCGCGCTCACCAGAGAGAGAGAGAGAGAGTGAGTGTGTGAGTAAGAAAAAAAGCGTGACAGCCAAAGGAAGAAAAGACGCAAGAGAGAAGCATAGGAGAGGAAGAGATGCGCTCGCAGGATTTCACGAGAGAGTGTGAAAAAGGGCGAGTGTGTGGGCGAAAGGGAGGCGTGCTGGCTGGCAAAGCGATCGGCAGAGGAAGAGGACCAAGTAAAGTAACTATCGGCCGATGTTGGCGCGCGATAAGCCACGGATCCTTGGCAGGAAGGTCGTGCTGGGAGATTATCGTCGGGCCCTGTCTATAGGGAGTTCCCGATGACCCCGCGATTAGTATCGGAACTTCTGAATGGAGAGGATTTGAGCCACCTACGGAGTCGAAAATCGTACGTGCACATAGAAAGTGTGTGACTCTCCGGCCGGCGTTTCCAGCCTGGGACAGGTAAATCCTCTTTGGGCCAACATCGAAACGAATTATCGTGCCGCCGGTAATAATACGGTTACAGATAAATGCTTTTAAGTTAAGCGCATTTGGAATTACGTGACTCCTCGCCGCTCTAGGCTGCTCTATCTAGCGTAGTATATCAAACTGAGAGTATGCAGCCCGCTGCTCTACGGGTATATCGCGATACTGATACTTTGCTTGCCGTCCGTGCCGACACCGTCCAAGGAAAATTAAAGTGACCTTAATCGTCCCGGCGGATCCTCGCGCCCCTCGGGATTACGGATCATCCAAATTAAATAAATATTTCCTCGGACAATCTGCACGAGAGTGGCCCCGTTCCCAGGATCAGCGCTGTCTCAGCTACCCGAGTGTTACTTTCCTCGGGCGCAACCCACCGTCACGATGATAAAGCTTCCAGTTCGGAATCTACTAAGCAATAACCCGTTAATTCTCCGGGCTATTAACGAACAGCCAGAAGAGAGAATTGGCAGAGCTGTACGTGATCGATTGGCGGTGCAGGCCGCGCTCGCGGCGAGGAAAATTGGAAAAACTATGATAATGACGGCGGTGACGAGGCTAATTGGCCATTTAATAAAAGGGAGGCTTCCTCTTAATCCTATGATGATAAATGCCACTCTGAAAAGCGTAAAGTAAGGCTGCCGTCGGGTAATAAACGGATTAGTGAGTACCCGTTTAATTGCGGCGAATAAACGGCCGTAATTAAGTGAATGCCGACGAGGGCCATTAAGAACATATCATTAAAGAAGAGGCGCACTATTCAACGCGACGAGGGCCACTCTTTTCAGGGATAAACATTTATTACTACTCGCCGGTACACTTCTCTGATTGTCGAGCTTTCCGGGAATTTGCGTTACTTTTCCTCCGAGGAAACATCAAGTACATGCATATTAATGAGTAAGCAAGCTCATCAACTGTTGGCGTCGACTTGGATGATGAGCATCCCGAAAACTTGAGCGAAATGAAGAGCTTATATGAGGGGGAGGCTCCTGCGAGGCGATTCGTCATTCATTATAGCCCCCTTCGACGGGCGATCCTCACTTTTTTATCTCGACTTGCCGGGCGCGTAATAAATTCGGCAACAAATTGCGAGAACGCAGCTTGCCTCGGAAAGGGTTCCGCTCGGAAGGATGAGAGGAGCCGGCATCGTCGGCGCGGCTTTAACTGGTTGCTCCTAGCTCGGACTTCGGCTCGCCACGATTAATGGCCCCGAGCGTCGAGTTGACGGCATTAATCGAGGAAAACCTTTGGGACTTGCTAAATTTTTGCAGTTCAATCCCGAGGATACTAAATGCATCACTTGTGCACGGATCCGGTGGATGATTCGAATATTCTCTAGACTGAGAAAATGAGAGATCTAGTGGGAGTTGTACTTTCTCCGGTGGCTGGAGATCGATCATTGCTATTAGCCGACATTAATCATCGCCGATATTACCGCGGAACAATGGGTGCCGCGAAGTAGAAGGGCGTGGAGTCACGTTGCTAATTAGAGTATAAAGCGATTGCCGAAAGAACAATGCGGCCACGGCTCGGTAGCCCTCTCTCACTACTCTCTCCTGTTCCCGCCTTTGCGCATTAAGCCTCCCAGCGTGCCCCCTCCCCGTCCTATTCACCCCCCGGGCGGTCATCGAAGCCTCATTCAAAATTAAATTCATCGTCAATTATTTAATAAACTTCCGAAATCCATTAATTAGGCGTCGATCGGTCAGCGCGACAATAAGGAGCTTAATTGCAAGAGCGAGGTGAAAGAGTGCCGGGTCGGCCGATGAGGTGGCGGGGGTGGCTAATGGCGACGACACTGGTGGGAATTTCATTTAGCCGGGGACTGTTGTGATAGAAAAAAAAAAAAGAAGCGGAGGGCGGCCGGTGCTGCCACGAATTACCTACGATCCGCGTGCCCCGTTTCGCGCACTCCCTGTAATTGCATTCGAGTAATTCGATTCTAAATCCTAGCCAATTCGCCGGTGCATCCGCGTACCACCGCCACCGCCGCCGCCTCTGCGTTATTAATTCTGCGGAGCTACTAAATAGAACTTCGGACCCGATCGCCGCGGCCCCGATCGTTATTACTAATCTTGCTGTAGCACACGCACGCGCACTCTCGCGCCCGCCATTATTTATTGCCAATTAGTGCGCCACCCCCGGTGTTCCTTACTATGCGCCAGATACTAGATAACGGGGCTGCGACTGGTTTAATCTATCGACTCCACGCACCGCCGGCCGACGATTCTCCGCTCACGCAGGCTCTCTGCCATCTCGCGACAGGTGGCCCGCGCTTTTCTACGCCATCCGACCCCGTCGACGCCAGGCTCCCGCGACAGCTTGTAAACATTTTTATCCCCGACGAGCGGTAACAGGGTGCAGGGGGTCGAGAAAATGGGTCCCGACATTTCACGCCGGGGAAACTGTGTTAGCGGAGCCGCGCACAGTGCTGGCTCGATCTTCATTTCGCCCGACAATTAGACCGCTATAGAACCTCTGTGGCAAGAGCGTTACTGTTAATAGGGAGCGACGGCAATCGCGAGTCTCCGCCGCGCTCCAATAATGCGCCACTTTCAATTCCCTCGCAATTAATAAATCATCCCCGGCAAATAAAAGGCCGGTGCGTTTCAGCGCGAGTTTGATTCCACCGGGGGCATGACTCGTCGGACCGAAATATAATCCAGCAGTCATTTGAAATCCGTCCGAGCGAGGAGAGCCTGATGGAAATCGGCGCGCGCGCGAGCGCTCTCTTCATGAGGCGAGCAATAATCAATCGCGAATAATAAATCGCCGGTCTGTCGACGGCCGGGGCCGGTGAACGGGGGGCGCGCGAGAAGGGGACGAGGAGCTGCTGCCGGTTGCCGGGCGATCAAGAATTCATACTAATCCGGCAACGCTAGCCTGACATAGCCCGCGTCATCATCCGGCCGGGCCAATTTATTCATACGGTGGAAATAACTATTTGCCGGTCCTTGCCCGATCAGGACTTTGTTAGGAGGAAATCAGTACGGATGGAATATTCACGAGGCGATAAAGCGAGCGCGCGCGGCCATCCGACGCGAGGGGGAATTAGCACCTGGAGCGGAAAGGCGGCAACGCAGCCGGAGAAGTGTCGATTTTTCAATAGAGCCGATAAATTGGCTGGTAACGAAAGGAGCAACGATAGGGCCCACGCCTCGAGACTTTCTCCTTAGGGCCCCGACTGCGGCCGGCGAGGGGGAGAACGTCCGCTCGATCGCGAGCGCCGATTACGATCCCCCGGTCCGCGGCCGTCTTATGGGGGCCCATGCGTGGTTCGCAGGTTTACGAGCCCGGCCACTTTGTCATCGAGGGCGGCATTGACGTGCCGCGAAACGAGCCGGCAATAATTTATAAGGAGCGAGCAGCGCCGCGGCTGCCAGGGCACCGGCTCTCCCTGCCGCCGCAATCATCTATGAGAGAAGAGAGCAGCAGAAACGTTTACCAATAGCTTGTTTCACGGGGCGCTAATGACACCATGAATATGTATACACGCACCGAGGTACTTGAGAGCGAGAGTGGTCCGGTGATCCTGGTTATAGGGTGTCCCATTAGTCTTACTCACCGCGACTACCATTAAACTAAGGACTACCCACGGCTGCTCGGGGCTGCTTGGATATCCTATACCTTCGAGGCTCTATCGACTGGTTGTCCACAATTTTTCCTCCGTTAGAAACCCTCTCGAGGAAAAGAGAATAGCATTTCATCGAGAGCGTCGCGCATCCTATGCGTCACTCGAGCCAGGTACTCGAGAGTGAGAGCCTCTCGTATTTAAAATATGATTTATCGAACTTGACTTCACTGTCGCCAACAACTCTGAGTCACGCCAACACTTGCGATAACCATTTCCGAGAATAGTCCGGTCATTCGCCGCGGTATCTTCCTCGCGTCATTCTAGGTCTAAAGTTGAGCGAAATGCCTCTTGCATTACTTAGTGGCTTGATGTACGATCTCGGTGGGACTTCAAACTGGCGAAGAGTAATGACGGCCCGAACTTGCTAGTTCGATATTTATTTTTAAGTCGGTGGGTGGACTGGGAGGAAAGAATGTAAAAATGCGGCGGCTCGAGGGTTGAGCGGAGTCGGCGAGTAGATCGGAGAGCACCGTGTATAAAAGGGGAGCAGAGTATCAAGGGAGGGCAACGCTCGGAGCCGGCGTGGTCCTGAGAAGCAGCGGAGGACGAGGAGACGAGGAAATGGGCGTGTCCCTTCTACACTGTAAAACAAACAAGACCCGTTAATGATGCGAGCTGCTAGTTAGGACGAACGTCGGGACCCTCCATCGTACCGGGCACCTTCCCGTCGCCGCTTTGCATAGGAATTCGTTTCACGTCATTCAGGTGGATTCTTAATACAGGACGCCGCGGGCGGATTGGCGGGGCCTCATCGTCGGGCCCGTGTCGGCCTCACCCCGGGCACCTCGATCTCATTTGTTAGCCTGGCCTGGCCCATGAAACTAGACTGCCAACTAATCGTCTCTCCACGGGAACAGCCGGTTGCAGCTCGCATTATCGCACACCGCACCGCCGCCTTAAGGGAATCCAGGCCGATCAAGTTATCCGGGCAAACTGATTCTTCCAGTTTCTTGCTACTCCCTGCGCGCTCCACTGCTTCTGCGATGCCGGCGGAATTTTTCTCCCCGCCCTTAATTAAAGTGCCGGGCATTCGGAGCTCGAGGCCGGTTAGCAGTCGATGGGAAGAATGAAAGGGGGTTAGATGATTAGAGGAATGAGTCCAAGCGAGAAATTAGCAGGATCTTAGCTGACTGAGCGCGAAACAGTGGCGCTGGGATTGGCGAGGCGGGGCAACCTTGGCGGCGACCTTGGAGCCAACCCAGAGACACAGATTTCACGAGGGTTTAGTAGGTAGGACCTTATCTTTACGAGCGGCTCTGACTCGAGATCAACTCATTAGTGCGACACCACGCTCGCGCCTAGGCCTAATGTCCGCGTGCGTAAATCACTGCGCGAAAAGGTCAAACACCTGCGACTGCTGGTGCGCGGCCCCGCCGGATTGTCAAGGCGGCCGCTAATACCACCCGAAAACCATACCGCACGAACATCAAACGTTTGCATGGCGTGAATTGTGCGGCAGCTGGAATGATTTCACTCCCTCTCTCCCTCTCTCTCTCGTTGCCGTAAGCCTCTGCTCATATTGCGCTATGGGAGCTCCGGGAAACTCGTGATTGTCGGAGAACGAGGCTGCGACTTGGCTGCCACGTGAAATTTGTATGGAAGGGTTCAAGCGACGGGGGTGATCAATGAGGGAGCTTGGATAACCGTTCCGAGCGGTATATCACCGTGGAATATTAGTTCGAGGCGCGTTAACCTACCCTGGCCCCCCTCACCACCCCCCACCCTCTCTGTGCCTCGTGAGATGCAACGATAATGCCTCGCTAGGTAGGTCGAATAATTAAAGCAGGCCGGAATGTCGACCACCTGCTTAAAGCAACGTCGTTCGAACCTTCCACCATCGGCTGGGCGCTCTATTATAACTCGCTCATTGATTACCATATCCTCGCTGTACATTTTTCTCTTAGCCGCGCGGGTAAGTCCTCCGGGCATCGAGAGGGGGACGATCGGCGCGCTAACGAGCGCTTAATAGTCGTCGGCCCCCCAAATTGGAGAGTAATTTTTCAGCCGGCTAATATCCCACTAGGATCCGAAACCTTTATTTCCACGCCGACAAAACGCCAATTGAAATACACTGTTTAATAGAAAACATACATAGGTGATGACTGTTTTTCCGAGTGCGGGAAAACCGCGGGAATTACAAGCCGCTGCTCTCTAATTGAGTTCGGTCTGAAGTAACGGCGATTAGCGTGCACGTCGAATTACCGGGATGCCGGGATTACTAGTGAGAACTGGGAAATAGACGCGTGGTTAATCTTTGGAGTGGATGCGCAGCCGTGGATCGGCGATGGTCCTCATATGCGAGGCCGACTACTTGTATCTCTCGATTATCAGCAAGCGCCACCGTGATTAATCCGCGCACACTGTTATTTAATTAAGCCACCGCCGCGTAATTACGGCCCCGCGAGGGATCCGGGCGCAGCTGGCAACCTGCTAATCAGATATGAAATACTTACGATAAGCAGCCACTCTCGCGCTAGATCGAGATCGAAGGCCGACATTTGTAATTCGGCGCTTGAGCGCGCAAAAGAGCATGCCGGCAAATGATGTGAGAATGACTGTCATTGCGAATGGAGCGCGTGTGCCGGCTCGTTATCGTTGAGCCGACAGGTAGTGTGTCAGTGTCGCAGATTAAAAAGCACTTGGCTGTCGAGTGATGTTTCGCAAATTAGAACTATCTCGAAAGAACAGCGGCGTTGCGATAACGCTGAGTGCCGTTGGTCACAAATTTACGGGGAGTCACAGTGAGTCCATTGTTTTTCGAGTGCTCTTAATCGCCCGCTCTTTACACCCTGGCTCAATTAAGACTAACAACTAAGTCGGCCGAAATCTCAATTCGACACTCGACGAATAATGAATCCAATTGCGCGAGCTCGCGCAATTTACTGGAAATAACTGGGACGCAAGCACAAGGCGCGCGCCTTTGAATCGAATCTCGTTGGTTATATGTAGATCTGCAAGACTAGATTAAACTAATTGTCTTGACAGAAATATCCTCGCCGCCCGCTCGCTCGTGCCAGATATGTACAGTTCGGCATATCGCCGGGAGTCGCATTTATCGAGCAAAGCCTAATTATCTGCCGAAATTAAATTATGACTTTCGCTCGCCTTTGTTCCAGAAATTCCCCGTGAAATCTGCCGTTCGAGTTATTCGCCAATTACCCTAGGAAATTCGCGGCGGCTTCATGGTGAAAATATCAGCGCGCTGCTTGGAAAGTGGTATATACTGGTAGTTGGGGTAACTGGAGGCATAGAGTTCTCGCAGTTACAGTCCTCGAAGGCATTCCATCTGCTATTAGAGTCGATTGAGAACGACAGTAACCCAGCACCGGCGCCCTCACAGTGAGCGGGTGAGTTGCGTTAGAAAGCCCAAATCCTTTTGCACGCGATCCCTTAATCTGGCGTCGGGTGGGGCAGGAGGACGTTAACAGTGTAACCCGATCATTCGCGATACTGTGTTTCGCCATAACAAACGGCAACAGTTGCCCGCCGCAACGCGGCACAAGACACCGCAAGACAATGCAGGTATATTCTCTGGCAGCAGCCGCTCGTATATATGAGTCGGTGGCGTTTGTCTTTCCCCCCGGGCGGCTCTCCCTCGCTCCCTGCTAATAGGAGAAAGGTGGAATCAGTGCAAGCGTCCGCCGCTGCCAGACTCATTTATTACCTTGGCCGAGGCCGGGGAGAATTGCGAGAGAACACGACTAATCGCCTTGTCAGAAGTGGCCAGCCGGTGGATAGAGAGCGCGTGGAAATAAAACGAAATCTTACGAATTCCATGGGAGAGCATTCGACGGATTTACTGGGCGAGAGAGCCGGACTCGTAAAACGCGCGACTGGTACTCGGACCCGGATAGAATTTATTGTTCGGGCCCTGTTTCACGGGGCGTCTCATCATTAGAGCCTAGGTCTTATTTAATGAGCCGCGCTGTAGGTCGGGTCCAGTTTCTGGTCCGCCTTCGTATATCAGACTCCTCGTTCCATCCTCCCCTCCTCCCCCTCTCTCTAGGAGCTTCCTCCTTTCGTCTTCCGCGGACGAGTACGTATCTCTGGCATGGAACTACCACTTCCCTTCCACTCGGAACCATCCTGTCCGATACATCTATTCCTGAATAGTCCACTCGAAGTCGTCCGTCTCAAGTCGTGCGCGCACAATTCAGCCGGGGTAACTTGGTGACATTTGATAAGTAATCCCCTAGGAAGCCCGGGCCCCGCCGAGTATAATGGCAGGAAGCCCCTGTCGAGCACGAGAGATGGACTTTCCAAGAAGGGATATTCATAAGCCGATAAAACTCCGCCCTCGTGCGCTTCTCCGCGGAATCCGCAAACTATCTTTTTCGAGAGCGGGCCGCTCTCTGTTTTCGCAAGCAGCGAAACACTCGGAGACGAGTCGCTCTTTAGTAGCTCGCGGAGAGCATGCGCTCGCACGTGCGGCTATCTTGGGGATCGATGTCGATGCCGCTCGCTCGCATCTCGTAACGAGCGAGCGTGTTCCCTCTGAGGCTCGGATCATTGATTGTTCAAAGGATCATCGTTTAGTATGTATGCGGGGAGCATGGCCGCCGCACCGGCTCACGACGTACGTCTGCTTAAATCCGGATTACGAGTGTCGGCTGACACGTGTTTATCTTCGGATGATAGAAAACCCATTGTGTTGGCCTGATACAATTTGCTCCGACACTGGCCGCTTAATTGTCGTGGCCTTGTACGCCGTGCCAGCTGGAATCCGCTCGTTTGGCAGAAACAATTAGCAGAGATTCCAGCGCCCGTTTACCGCACGCCAGCCGGATCTTCCAGGAGGATTCAGGTGTCAGGAATTCCTACGGCCGCAATTCTTGATTAATCTGATTATAGTTGACTGGTATAACCTGCTATTATTGAATGCAGAATGTCCGGGCGGAAAATCAGGGAACACATAGATCGGAGAGTGGATTCGAAGAATGACGGAGAAGATTCGAATTTGCAATCAACATGCACTCACACCAGCAGAATCCGCGGCATCCCGCGCTGATGAGAACTCGTGGAAATGTGCTGTTCAGCCTGGCGGCTTCACACCAAAACTAGATGAGAGTCAGACAGCATTTGGCCGCATTACCGCTAACTCTGCGTACACAGAGAGAGAGCGAGGGAGCGGTCGCGCTCGAACTGCGATGGGCCAACTTCTTAGTGCAAGGGGATTTGGCCGGGGACATAATTTAGCAGCGCATCAACCCGCTGTTCGGAGTAAGCTGACGAGATTAATGGGAGCCAAGTGAGATCGATGCCCCGCCGGAGGAAAAGTTGTAATTCCAACCCTTTTGTCGCGACGTCGAGTCTGTTAAGAGTCTCGCGCCGGGGCAAATTAAATCTGTGCGAAGGCAGTCGCTCCGCATTACACGGCCGGCTAGCTGCAAGATTTAATCCCGAAATGTCGGCCCGGCGCACCGTCGAGTATAAAACAAACAGGGCTCTCTGCATGCGTGCAGTTGGAGGATCCACGTCCAGTTTGGAGTGGACTGCCACTCCACTCCCGGCGTCCCAGCTTATTTCAATGAGGAAGCCGCGGTCGGAATTCGGAAAATGGGATGAAACTCTCTTTCTCCGGGGGCAACGCTCCCAGATTTCGCGGGGCGGCAATTCTTTTTGCCTCCGCTCGAGCCGCCTCTTCTGACTTAACACAACTAACAATGAACCACTCTCGCCCGTCGAAATCCCGCTATCCACGAGCGCGAGAGAATCCCCGCTATGTTGTGTGTACATCGGCTAAACGATGTTGCAGCGGCGCATTCGAGCATTCAAAGCCCAAGTTAATCAGCGACTCGCTCGCCGTCCCTGTCAGCGGATTTCCCCTGATCGCATTAAACATCGAGCATTTCCGTGGCAGCCGCTCTCCGGTCGAGCTGGAGATATGCTTTTCAGAGGGAAGCTCTCCGCGGCGGGCGAGGCATCTCGCACGCTCTCGAGCCCTCGCTAGAAGCAACCGGGGCGCGAGCTGCCAGCAAGTAGCGGGCGAATGAGCACGAAATGAAATTCGGGCGCGAGATGAACGCCGGAATCCGCAATCAACCGGTTGAATGGCAGAACATAGGAGAGGCAGCGTGTCCCCGCGCGCTTAGCACGCCCAGGACCTCGAGAGGCAGAGCGGAGGATCCCGGCCGACCCGCCGGAGCCATCTCCAACAGGTGCCGAACGATAATTACCCGAGTGTCAGACGAAAAATCTGCCCCGGAGATATATGATGCAGATGCCTGGATATACGCCGTCCGTCTGCGAGGCCATCGCCAGCGGCGTAGCGGCGCTCGCACCCTCTCCATTTATCCTGGTGACCGCAGCCGCAGCTAAGGGAGCCTAAAGCGCGTATCTTCTGGTAGGATTATGCGGGCGAGCGCTACGCCACTGGATTTCGCAGTGGTTCGCGGGCCAAAAAGGAAGAAGGAGCCGGTCAATCGACGTGGTTTCGGTGAGGAAGAGCGGCCGCCGGCGCAAAAAGAAGGCAGAATGTGGGTCCACCCAAGAGTCCACGCTAAACAGGCCGGATGATGGTGCATATAGTCGAAAAGGTGGAGCGCGCTAGAGTGGATGTTAGACCGGAGCCGCGGAGGAAGGACAGCCGGGCTGGATAGAGCGGAGAGAAGGAGAGTCGAATCAGACGAGGAAGAGGATGAAGAAGAAGTCCGTGGAAGGAGGCGCGGAGCCCCGCCGACCTAATGAGCCCCGGCTCCGGGACGAAAATAATTATAGAAATTTCCTGCCGATGAACGAAGCACCTTAAGAAAGATTGCCTCCCATTAATAAGCCACAGACGTATTTGCCTCCAGAATTATAATCAGCCGGGGCGCTCGCGCCTTTCCGTGAAATTCGTGCGGCCCCGATCCGAGCCAGTACGGAACGATTTAGTTTAGATTAATATGCCACTCTTCTCTCTCGCGCTCTCTCTGTTCTTGCGGAGGGACGAAGAGGGCCCTAGGAGGACCTCGCCTTTCGACCTTATTGATTTCCCTTCCACCTTTTTTGCCTGCGACCGACTCCCCCCTCCCCTTTTCTCCACCAGGTTTCTCTCATCGTGTGCTCGAACATCACTCCTTCCTTATTCACTCATGCATAAGGACGAGGCCCACGCTAATCAATTTCTCAGTGGTTCGACTGATTTAGTTTTAATGAAAATCGAAGGGAAAATGTATACAGCGGGGCCGAACCGCGCGCGAGCGCCTCGCTGGCCGCTATTTTATGAATCGCTTCATTTTTCACTTGCAACGCCCGTAACAGATAGCTCCGACGGCACTCTCGAGCTAAAGCCGTTATTACCAATTCCTGCTTAGTAAATCAATGAGAGTGATTTATTAACGCGGCCCCGCGCGCGTCGGCCGAACCTTGGCCCAGGTGAACTTGAACGCTCCTAGAGTGGCTAATTAAAGCTGAATTAGTTATGGATCATTGGTCGACGTTAAGAGGGAGATGTCGTCGATCCCAGGACCTTTATTAAAGCGACTATTTATCAAAGGCGCGATGACGAGCAGAGCGAAAGTCCCTCCGCTAAATTTCCATGTGCCAAGAGTAATTGGTGGGAATTGTTGGCTCGCCAATGGCTCAGACCGCCCGAAGCGCGCTCGATTGCGACGACAGCCTGTTATTAGAAGGCTACACTCCGCGCGAGGGCCTCATTGTTCAGGTACTCCTCATTATCGAGCATTAATTCGATCAGTGTCGTTTAAGTCGGCCGTACCCTCCCGATATAATCTAAACAGTCCGCTTTATTCGAGATCACCGATACGCGATGCGCCTTCAATCCGATTCATGAGCGCGACCGATGCTATCACTGCGCGAACCCGCTGCCGGCTTATCTATTGTCATTGCAGATACGTATTAATTACTGTTGGGCTCGATAATTATCAGATTAAATCAGCACAACCTTCCACTGCGATCCAGGCCTCCCCACGACGTAGGGGACTTTCTCACTCTCCCTCTCTTTCCCTGTGCAAATGCAGAATCATCAGCAGCCTCCAAATAAATAATCATGACGAAGACCTTGCCAGGGTCGATAGCGCAAATTTTCCCGCGACTGGTGCATCTGCTTTTGCAACACTCGCCGCGGCATCGGCCGCTGTATACATGTATATAATATACATTTGTATGCGGAGCCTCCAGGCAAAGTCTCATGTAACCGCAGATACGGGCGCGCGCTATGCCGTTTAGAGTCAAATGCCCCTAAAAATGTTGAGATAGAACGCTGGTATGGACTTGCAGCCCCTCTGTCTAAAAATGCCCGGGGAATCGGGCCGGCCCCGTTTGAATTCCTCGCATGATTTATTTATGACGTCGGCCCCTTGAAAAGCGGGTGTGCATGCAATTCGAGTACTATTATTACTATCTCGAATCCAGGCCGAATGGGGCCAGGTGACATCCGGTTTTTTCAGTCATTGCACTGCTGCGTAAGCGTTTGCAAGGCTCTGAAGTCAGCCGTTACCTTGAGGGTAATCATTGACACCCTAACACCAGTGGCAACGCGTTTTTACTTTTAACAGCAATTCCAGGGTTTTACATCAAACATTAAAAAACGCATCCAACTGGTCCGAGTTTACATCCTGAATCTACTGAAATCCTTGAGTCCACCATCCCGACAAGTTCCGTTACAACCAAGGCACTAATTCCCCGCGACAAACGGGGATGCGAGTGTCAAGCGGCGTATACCGCGCGAGGTTAAAAGTAGTTGGGCATAATTTAGCATGCGAATGTCCTCAGAGCGAGCTGCCGTCAAAGGGGGTTAACATATCACAGAGGCGTGAGAGGGAGAGTGGGTAACTACTCCATTACAAGGATCCTAGCAAGACATCCAATCCTGTTCTCCCGGGGATGCCGGTGCGCCCGACTACCGCGGCGAGGCGTCAATACATTTCATGTCCCGGCTCCTGACATTTAGCAGTCGCGCGAGTGACGAAGATTGGAATCTCCCGCGAAGTACGTAAACAGGCATGCGGGGGGCGGAGGTGGAGGAGGCTGCCGGCAGGCGAGCGTCGGAGAGCGATCGAGTTAAGCGTGCGTATTGATTGTCGGCGAGCTCATTTTTCAACCTCCGCCCTCTCGTTCGCCGCGACTCGGCGCGAGAGCGTGTCCGACGCCGGAAAAGAGAAACAGAGCGAGCGAGCGGGTCGAGAGCGATGGAAAAAGGCAGAGGGCGAGACAGGGGCTTCGAGGCTGAAAGGAGAAGGGCGCATTGCTAGGAAGGTATTTACATATGAAAGCCAATGCTCCTCCGGCTTTCCGCCGGCGCGTAAAAGCCCGGCGAGGCTCGCGTTGTCACGTCGCGGTGAGGGCATTGATTGGCAAGTAAGTGAGCGCCCGCCAGAAAGAGAGCGACGAGCATGCATTTCCCATGCACCCTCTCCCTCGGCTCCCGAGCCCGCAGGGAGAGCCCAGGCTTCGTGAAGAAACATTCCGCTCGCCGAGCCTCGACTGTCCGGCTCGAGAGAGAGAGTTTTCGAGCTACCGATCGCGATCGATGTGCAGTCACGTTGGGGAAAAGAGAAATCGCCACACGCAATACCATACAGTTCTCCGCCATGCTAATTGCGTGAATGGTTCGAACGATATTCGCAGTATGTATTATGTATTTCGGAATAAATGAAAATTTCAGTTAGTGGATATTTTTTGGAAGGAATTATCGTGTGTACAAATAGATATACATGGGATGAAAGTTCCATTAGGCAGATGGTGCCTGGATCAATTATTCGATATACGAATTTATTTAATGGGCGAAATGGCTGTGGGCCATGTATAAGGGATAGGGACAAAACTTTTTCTTCCAATATGTCGCCTGGAGGATTTCATACATTGTAATATAGAGGAAATGTGTTTTATTAGGTCGGAAGATCGCTTTCTTCTGGGTCAAGTTGGAGCGGAAGTTTCATGAACTTGTGCCAGGCAACGGAGCGCGATGCAAGGAAGACAGAGCCACATTGGATGGCGGGTATAGTTACGCGGTTGCGGACAAGTTTAGGGTACGCGAGCTCGTACTCGTGTCGTGTACGTTGGCCTAAGTTATTATTGAAGTTGCCCGAAAATGGATGGCTCGCGCGGGCTAAGCGAATGCTTCCGCGAGACTCGCTTACCGAATTACACGTCACGCAACTAGAGTGTCATGTATACTCTCCACACACACACACACACGCGCATCCAGGCCGAGAGACTGAGTGGTCTCTGGATACGCCAATTATTCCGGAGCGGCGGAAAACGAACATGTAAGGAAGCGGCAATTCCCCCATATAGCGTCGGTCGCAAGGTGTGTGGTGGTTTCTGGTGACCGAAAGAATTAGCGACGCAATAAAAGCTCGAGCGCGCGCTCCCCCACCCCTCTCCCTCGGAACGACGCTCCGCAGCCATAAGAATTTTTAATCCCCCGGCGAGTCACGCTGGATATATACGAGGCTCGCGACGTTTAACGGCGCCGGAATATCCCTATCCGGTCGCCGGTAATTTCAGCGAAATTACTCGCCAGTTTAAGGGGAGCGGGAGCGAGAGCGAGAGCGAGCCCGAGTACTTAGGTGCATCGGACGGAGCGACGCTGCAACTCAATACGAGCGCGGGAATAAAAAAGCTCTCGCAGATGCTATAAACGTGATTTACTAGTAATACAGAACCGGCCTTATACAGCGCGAGCACAGAGGGAATTATGGACAGGAGCGGCCTCCTCCCCCCACGCCCTGCGGAAGAGGCCGCTGTGCTTCTCGGGATTCTAGGATGCGGCGGGGCGCGATTACGTGTTAGAAGGCGGGGGCCGGGTCGATTAAAATAAAGGCGACTTAACGCCCTCGGTGCGCACTTACCGTTCTAGAGCCGCGCGATTAAAGCCCCTGTTCCTTCGCTCGAGTGGAGCCGACAGCCGCGCTGGATTTCACGGGAGCAGCACCATCGGCACCGAAGAAAGAGGACGCCAACCTGTTTTTCGCCATTCGATTCTCAATGGCCCTCTGTCCGGCGCGGCTACCGATAGACCGAGAGAAAGCGAGAAAATGGAATCGGCCGAATGCGAGAGATTCCTCGCTCGGTATAATTACATTTAACTATCGGCGGCGGCGAGAGGGCTGCCGGATTCCAGGGCGACGTGCGCCCTTCGGGAATCAGTAGTTTTTTAAGACGGGCCGCTGCGGTAAAAAGCGCTGCCACGCTAGAGTGAATATGAAGTAGTCGGCTTATCAAGGTCAATGCGCGTGGCAAACGTGACTGTTAGCTGGCCAGTTGGCGATGCCACGCACGAGCGACCGTGATAAGCGACGACAATGGATATTCTCGGGAGCATCAGTCTTCTCTCCAAGAGAGAGAGGGAGAGGGAGGGAGCCGCGCGGTTGCTCCTCTCCGTCACGTCCGGGCAAAGAAATGATGAAGGGCATCCATCGGAGGGCGGCGGCAGTGCGCGCGAGCGCAAAGAGAATGCGCGGACGCGATACCCTTTAAGATGGCGAAATAAATCGAGTTTAAGTGATATCGATGGGCCGCGATATCCGCGCGGCGAGTTCCCGTCGGATATATGTCGCCCGGGAGAAATATCTTCTCGGGCGGATCCATCGCGAGACCGCCTCTCATTTTGACAAGAGCACCTTTGATGCACTGCCTCCGATATTTCCGGCGCCGACACTCGAATCTCGGCCTCTCGCGCCCTCTCCCTCGCACCTTGACGGATCAATAAATGATGTGCCGGGGAAAAAGTCCGGCTCGAGTCAGCACTTGGCCGAGTTTTGCCGCGGAGAACAAATATGTCACTTTCAGTGCGCGCCGCGCCGAGTAATGGATCGAAGCGATCGAGGCTCCCAATCAATCCAATGAGTGGCGAGAGACACTTCGCGCCGGCGTCCAACTAAAGTAGATGTCGCCGCGACGAGCTTTTTCCCACCACGAGAGAGTCGCCTTTTTAAAGCCGGCCACCGATTCCCCGCGTGTTAAGTGCCCGCAGAGCACCTATACACACACGGAGGCTCTTCTGCGGGGAAGGGCGAGAAGCGACGCCGATTGATATTGGACGGCGGGAAGAAATTGCGAGCAAGGGAATAGTGGTGTTGTGTCGGGCGCGTGACCGTTTGGAAAAAAGCGAGGGCATACGATCTGCGGGCAATAAAGTCGCTCGGTTTGACTGGGCGACCACTTGCTCCGACGGCGAGTTGCTTGCGACGCACATATCCACCGAGGTTTATCGTCGGTTTCGGCGGCGAGGAGAGGAGGAAAAAATGGTCTAATAAAGCCCGAGAGCCGTAAACCCATTGGAACTCCTCGGGATCATTCTAGTCTCGTAGTATCAGAAATGAAAGCATGAGGGATTCCCGGGGTCAGTCGATAGAGCCTCGGCTCCGCAGCGAGATGTAAGTTCACGTAGTTCGAAGTTCGCCCGTCGGATAGCTCCATTTGGGCAAAAAGGTCACGAAGGGATAATCCGCGGAAGTGGCTTGGAGTGAGGACGGTGCTATCAGGGCTGGCAGCCTGCAGAAAGTATCGGTTCTTACCAGCCAGGCACGGAGAGCGAATTGCGATAAAATATGCATTGCGTGCCAACCTCGGCCGGCTACGCTGCGCGCTCCGCCGAAATTCCTCCCGCACGTGACCTCCTCTACCAATCAGCCATTACGTAACCAGTGCCAATTAAATTGATCGGCAGAATCGCCATTGAGAAGGAGGCCATTGTGTACCACGTTCCCTCTCTCTCCCGTGGACCCTTCTTCCCAGAAAAATTCCCCATTCCCTACGGCGCCGAGCGGGAGATTCTCCGTTGCGCAAATGGAGAAACTATTGGATTCAGCTGTCGATCGGAACTGGGCAATTGTTAGCTCGATTGCGGTCGGTGAATCTAAAACAGGGGAAGAATCCTGTACGCCGTCTCCCCAAGATTACCGAGTTCATTCTCAATCGACATATAAGGCCCGGCCGCTCCGCGGATATACGTCTCCTCTCGAATACATGAATCCTCCGAATCCCGATAGATTTCCCCTAATGGCCGAGTTGCAGTTACTTTGTTGGAAAATTGGGATTAGTCATCTCCAGTGTACCGAGAGAGGGTAGAGAGTGACTCGGCGAATTGCGAAGAGGCCGTAACTGCGCCCGGAGGTAAGAGGTCCTTTGTTGCAGAGAGACGGGGCGAGAGCCCTCGCCGTGGAAAATGTGCATCGGGGCCGCAGATCGGGCCCACATATCCCCAGTATGTCTGGGATCATTCACCCCCGTGGATATATCGGCGCGCGCGAAATTCCCGCGGACGGTAACGATCTCCTCACGCTCAGAGAGAGAGAGAGAGAGAGAGAGAGAGTGAGCGCCTCTCTCCCTCTTTCTCCGGGGGCGAGAAGCGGTGTTGGCCGCTCAGATCCCTCTCAAATATGAATTATTAAATTTGGACAAAGGTTCACGCCTCGGCTCTCGATGTACTCTCGGGTAAGAGCGGCCGGAGCGCGCGGCCTGCAATAAGAGAAGAGGCGAGGGCGCGGAGGGCGCGCGGCCGCGCTGAGTCCCTGTAATCAAGTGCAATCTCGGCGACTGCTTATTTACACCTCGGGACTCTCTCGCCGGTGAGCGCGGCCTGCCAACGAGCCAGCACCACCACAATGAGGCTTGTCTGCAAAAATCATAAACACCGTGTACGCTGTGGAACGGCCGTAAGTTCCGCCAGGCACCGCTCTCTCCCTCTCTCTCACCCTCTCTCTCTCTCTCTCGCAGTTAACCAGACGGCCGGGCCGCAGGAATTACTTTTACCAGATTTCCAAGACCAACATCCAACGATTCGCCTCTCTCTCTCTCTCTCTCTCTCGAGAGAGAGAGAGAGAGACTCTCTCGAGCACCAGATTCCCCCCTCGGTGGCTCGCTTGCCCTGTCACTCACCGGACCGAAGGCGACTGGCTGCTACTACTGGCAATGCGCGCGTCAGCCCCCGATAGGATTAATGGCCCGATAGCCTTGCTCGTTTTATTAATTTGCCGGCGCATTATTTTCTAGCTGAATCGCGCGCGCGCGCGAGCTACTCTGGCTAGCTCGGCCGCCGCCGACGACCGGTTCTCCGGACAAAGAAACGGTGTCGCAGCGCTCGCGCGCGCGCCGCCGTTGTTCGGCGAACAATACCCTGGAAGTGCGGTGATTCAACAAATTGTCGCCCGCTGATCGCGATTTACATTGTAAGCGCGTAATGACATCTCCCTGATAGGAGCGAGCGCGCCCCCGGTGATTTACGGGGCTGCATTTAAATTCGACATTTATACTCCGTGTCGCTAGGAGCGCGCGTCCGCGGAAATTATAGATCTCGCGCGATGCGCATATGGCGCTGCCGATTGCTTGTCCGCCGGCGAACGAGTCTGATAAACTTCGCGCAGTGTACCCGGTTCTCTTTCGAATCGGCGAGTGCGCGTCGCTTTATCTGGACTCGGGGCAAAAAGATACAAATAAAAGTAGATGCCAGCTTAATCTACGGGTTGGAAAACTACCGGGCGGCCGGTGGCGAAGTTTCCGGGTCAAGCTTTAAGTATAAAAGGAGACTCGCTACATCCACTGGCGGAGGATACTTTCGGATTTCAGCGGGCAGAGTCCCGCCGAGCCGGAGAGCCGGAGGACCGGACACTTGTGTGTCCAGGAATTATAAACTTTTAGATTACCGATCGGAGTGACGTGGACAATTCCAAGTTCCTCGGCTGTAATCCGTTCGGTCTGTCGAAGATCGGTTAGTTGTTCGATGAGAAAGGAGCTCCAACTCGGAGAAAAAGTTCAGTGGCCCGCGGACCACCAGTCGCTACTGGTACTCGGCCAATCCGTCTACCCACCTGCACATTTTTCCCCCAATTTCTCTAACTCGATTTCGCCTGTCAAGCCACCCGGTTAAAGCCTCTTTCTCTCCCTCGCATTTCACTCACCCACCGCCCCCCTCGTCCTCCTAATCTACTATTTTCAATTAGAAGAGCGGCTAAGTAAGTGCGGAGGCAAGATTCACACGGAAAGTAATCACAGTGCCGGTTGAAAGTGGCCCGGAATGTTTTCTCCGCGGCTGGATTACGTGGGAGCGAGTCCCTCGGCTGCGAGCATACTCATTCCGGAGTGTCGGGAGAACGGCAGTGCGAAGAAGCGAAGGAGAGGAGTACAGAGAGAGGGAGAGAGAGAGAGAGTGGGAAGTACGAGAGAGTGGTATTCGCGAATCGAGCTCATAACTCAGAGACAGTTAAGCGAAGAGGAGTCAACTCGGAGGGAAGTCATGTCGTAGGCCATGGAAAGTTGCGGATCTCCGGCTTCCAAGTTCTATCGAGTGACATTCGTGCCTGGGCAAACTGGACTGGTGGCTGGAGTTCTCTCTACCTGTACTGGCTGCTGTTTGCCAAAGACGTCTACAACGTGCCGCGCGCACTTGATCCGTTCCTCGGCGAATACCCCCGCTGATAAGGAGAAATGCGATACACACTGCTAATAGCGGATTCCGAGTTTCGGGCTGCAACTGGGGAACTCCGGGAGATTAGTTTTAATGCCCGACGAAAACGGCGCGCTCGAGCTCATACCACTCGACTCGCACGCAAATCTACCTCACGTAACTAACAAGCGCGAGATCAGTCAGTGGGAGGGTGGGAGGCGATAGCGAATGGTTGCGCGTTAGCGGAGGCCCACTTTCCGAGGAGAGGCATTCTTCGCGAGAGCGTCCTGGAATAAGTAAACCTCGCCGGCGCATCGATATTATTCATTGCACGGAGATCCGGGCCGGGAATCCCAGCGGGCTTAATTGTTCATTAGGGTGGAATTGCAAGCTCCGGCCGACCCTTTGATAGCACGGTCCAGCTCGCCCGCCACGCAATCACACGACTCACGAACTGCTGACTGCCCGAGAGGCCGCAACACCGAAATTTCCACCAGGACAACCCCACCCACCCTCCCGCCCAACGCCGGCCAATAATTAACGCGAATTCTTCGTCGTCGCGGCAATTCGCCCGGCGGACGTTCACCGCGGACTGGTGGACCAATTGGCGGAATTTCGGAGTTGCCTAACCGGGCGGCCCGCTATCGGCTGGTTATGAGGTCGGATTAATTCGCCGTGTCGCGGTGGAGTGTGAGCCGCTGGAGTTGCTCCGAGTAAACTGTGTAAAGCCTCGGCGGCGGCGGCTGCTTCGATGAGGATGATAAGCAGCCTCGCTTCCGCACCATCAACCGTCTGCCCCCCCACTTTGAAAAAAAGAAGGAGAATTGCGCAAGTATCGACTTATTGTTCGGGCGATCGTGCGTTGCTCAGCCGTGAAATCGCCCGGCAGTTTCCACGTCCGGTGCCAATTTCTGTCGGCACGCATCGGGGGAATTAACGGCGACCCGGTTTTTTCCTCGCGCTACTGCGGCCTGCTCGGGTAATTTCATTGGCATACGAAGTCGAGAGAGAGAGAGGGAGAGAGAGGGGCGAGAAGAGAGTGATGCCTGGTCAAGCATCGAAACTGCTTTTCTCGTCGCGCTGGCCCGCCGTTGAGAATCGATTTTGCGCGGCGGCGAGGCGAGCGCGCGCGCTTCGGGGCCCAGCAACAGCAAAAAGAATCTCCTCGACAACGGCAGGGAGGCTGCTCCTGGTTGCCGCCAGTTGCCGCGCTGCCTCGTCGAGAGAGCCGCAAACCGATTCCGAGTCCCGCGCCCTTTGGGAATCGTTAATCGTACACCCACACCTGCCACACACCGCCGCGCTGCTTTACTGGACAATCGATGCACTCTACATATGTACCCAGTCCGGTCACACAACCCATTTTCCGCCGGGAACTACACTCCTCTTCACCATATCTCTCTCTCTATCTCGAACCCGCTCTTCCAACATCTCGCTTTTTCACGAACCTCGCGCAAGAACACATAAACATTTCCCGGATAAATCCAGCGACGAGAGAGCAGCCGCCGATTCCCCGTTAAATTAATCAACCGCGCGCGGCCAGATTTAAAGCGACGTCGCCGTGTAAGCGCGGAATCCCGGCCTACTTTGCAAGTGCAGAGGGAAGAAAGAGGAGAGCGCGCGGCCGCTCGACATATTGCGGCAAAATGTCAGCCGAAAGAAAGCTGAGCTGGTAGCAATGAATTCGCCTACGGATTTATGATTAGCATAGGTAGCGGCGCGCGGTGCTTCCACACACAGATTCGTATTCCCTTCGTGTCCCCGGTGCCTTTTTCTTTCTCGATCCTCGCCATTTGCATCGAAGCCGTCCACCTCCTCGGGACCTCCTCGGGACCTCCTCGGGGCGCGCGGCCCGCTCCGACCGCGATATTTCTTCTCTGCGCGCGAATCTCTCACTGTTCGCGCGCGCGGCCGCCGCTTCTGCATATAGATATCGAGGCCTGCAGGAACTCTTCTTCCCGGAAATACGCCGCCGCCCCGTGAAATCCCAGTCAATCGACAATGGAGTGTACGTGTCGGCCGGCTGTGTTTTATGTACACGCTCTCCGGGCGTGTTGCTCGCAATGTTACGCCGCGGGCGAGTCTTTTGATATTTCTTCATCCGCGAGGGAAGAATCGCAGTGGGCTTCGGGCGAGGTCTTGGAGAGTTGTTGGTCAAGGAGAGAGAGGACTGTTGTTCGCCTTGCGGATCTCGGTCTCGGAGGAGATGGGCCGCGCGATACTATGATACACGTGTAGATGTGTATACTCGTCGAGGTTTATCGTGTCATTTACACGGGGATCGTAAAGTACGTCGGTCTAGGCGCCTCGTCAGCTCGAGAAATTGTTGGCTCATTCCTCTAATAATCCCCGTAAATTATAGTTGCCGTGCAACCACTGACTCAGGAGGAAGAGGCGCGACGGCTATGCATACGATCTTAAATGCTTTAAGATGGAAATTGACGGTAAGATTGCGCGCCGTGTGCGCGCATCCCGCGAACCCAGCGCCACGGATACCTCTTGAATACACAATGAGCCAGTATCAACATCTGTTCCTGATTAACGAGTGATCCGCGGCTTTCCTCGATATTACACTCGTTTATCCGCATTGCCGAGAGCTCTTTAATCGATCCTCTTCAAATCGCTCGGCTCGATTGCTCGACTCGTTAAAACCCGCCTTTCCACTACCCGATAGAAAGTTCCATCACCGATCGGAGACGAGGAGCGCAGCGGACCGCGATTTCAAGATTGAACTCTCCCCGCTCGTTTATTCGCCGATAAAAATCATCTCCTCCGGAAACCGGAGGCAATTATCAAGCCGTGTTGCGACAGCTGATCGGTACAAAGTAAGCCGCTCGAGTATAACCAGTTGATATCTAAACATGTCACAAATCAATGCCAATCAGTGGACTGCTCTTCTTCGCGGGAGATTGCGAGAGAGATTCGAATTATTACCTCTGATCTCTCGGCAGTGACACATTTCCGGTCGCGCCATTTCCGAGCAATGTCCAATTGCAAGAGGAGCAAGGAAAGCAGGGGTCGAATGAAGAGACGGAAGAAAAAGCTGTCGCCAAGTTTCCGTGTCGCGAGCTGGCGGTTCAATTAAATAATTTAATTAAGGAACCCCGACACTCTCCCAATTAAGTCCCTTCACATCACCGAAAGAATATCGCCCGTCTAGGATATCGCGCGAGATCGCCGCCTCCTCTCCAAGGGATTGTCCCCGTCAAGTCTGCCGCGAGCATTGCCACCCCTCGACTTGGCGAAGAAGAGCGGGGGAGGGGGAGGGCGCCAGACTTTAAAAAGTCGGCAGTAGCCGAGGTGACAAAAAGTGGCTTTACAATTTTTTACACTAATTACGCCGCCGGTAAACAGGAAGCTTTCGGAGCGGAGGACGACAGCATATTTCCATTAGCGCGCCTACAAATTCCAGGCGCACTTTTCCTTCAGCCGATTTTTCCCCGCTCGCCATTCACAGCGAGCATCCCGTTTCATTAGTGACAGAATGGACGGGAGGTGGTAATAAGTCGGGTGAAAAATAGCGGCGGCGGCGGCGCACTTATTCCAACTTACGGGGCCCACTCGCTCCCTTCGCCGTCCTCTAACGAATTCAACCTCCCTGGGGAGATGGAGCGTGAAAAAAGCGGAGCGAGCCAAAGGCCGATCCGAAACTCCGAAAGAAGCGCTTGATCGCACACGCGCGAGCTGCCGGGCGCGTGGGGATTAACCGTTCGAGGAATGCGAATAGTATGCATTCATTTGCGAGCGGGAGCGCACTCGAGCGCGCTCGAGAATGAGGAGCGGATGAAAGGAAGACGAACTCGACTCGGGGACCCGAGGACCAGAAGGAACCAAAGGGTGAGAAGGAGAGAGAGAGAGAGAGAGTTTGCAATCATGTGAACGAGTCTATTGCGCGAACAGGCGAATTAACGTGCATCGGATGCCAAGGACAAAACGACGTAATTGTTGGTAAGAGCTAATTAATTAATAGCTCCGCCAGCCGAAGCGACTAAGCCAGCGCCACCTCTGATGAGATCCACCGTCGCCTCCTTTCGGTTGGCCTTTTCTCCAATTCCTCTCCGCGCTTTGTGCCCCGCCGAATTATTATCCGACCCGTCGCGATGAGACTCTCTCTCCTCGAGTGCGTCCTCGAGGATACCCACTTACCGGGGAGACTTTAAAATCAATGCCCGATCCGCCAGCAATATCGGAGATGCTCGCGCGAACGCGCCAATAGTCCGCCCAAGTTGGCCGCTCTCGCAGAGTCGGTTGAAACTTGAAAGGGTGGTGTGAGCCGCTGGTGAGAGCAAAGTCTCGAGCAAGAACACGGCCCGGCTCTAGTCCGGCAAATTATTAACAATCAGGCAGGTGTTTGCGCGGCTCGCAAGATTTGCTAACAAGGCGGCATTTTCGAGGTGCCGACTTGAGGCATATAATTATATGCCTGCCTCCCTATGCGTATGTATGCCCCGATACCGGGGCCCGCTCCGCTCTACAGGGTGTTCCAATTAAATGAACGCGTTCATCTTCCGATCGACGCTCAAATTGCCGGGGCGATTGGTAACGCGTTAACAGCATGTATCAACGTCTACTACCGATCGCCTACGAACCCGGTGCCCTTCCTGGAACGACTTTAAACGAGTCAGCCGCAGAGTGCAGTATTTTATTGGGCCGCTAAACATCCGAGAAACAAAGGGGCAGCGTAAAGGTAAGAATGCATTTCAGTGATTTTCCGAGTAATCTCGCGGGGGAAATTCCCCGGCAATTTCCGTTGCGTCGGGAGAGCAGTCGTAAAGATCTGCTAATGGAGTCGGGCGCAGTGGGTCAGGGTCCTCGTAAAACGCTTCTGCCTGGAAACATGATTATCGAAGGAATTTCGTGCGAGCGAGCCTTCCGGTTTCTTGCGGGACTGGCCTTTTTTCGGGGAAAAGTGCAGCGGCTGTTGTTGGAGGTCGCGGATTTCTCCGGCCGGTTTCTTAGGCCTATACATCAGGGAAAGGAACAAGTCTAGTTGCGGTCGATGCTTGTGGAATCCTCGGCAAATGAGTTACAGTTCGCTCGGCTACCGTCTAATTTGACCACCCCGTATACCAAGTGCGCCAGCGGCCGGTTCGTTGCGGCGTGAAACCGGTGGGTATGATTACCCACTTTAGTTAACGATCTCCGCAGCCCCATGCCAGCACGGAAAGGTCAGAAAGAAAACCGCAAGCAGACCGGACGGCCAACGCGAAATCTTCCTGTCTGCCCCCCTCCCCCTCCCTTCACCAACAGAAGATCCTGCCCATCGGGAACCCTTGTTCCTCGGGATCCGTCAGCCGCCATTCCGAACAACCATCACTCTTTTTCCTCCCCTAAACATACACTTTAGACACAAGTAATATTAATCTTTACTCCAATTTCACTCGAAAGAGAAAATTCGATCGGAGATCGGAAGATTATTGTACCTTGAAATTATTATTTAATAAGCCAACCAATAATTCGAGAAGAATACCTGCACTAGTATTACGACTGGGAATAGCATCGCAATAGTAGGTTTGAGAAGCTCGGTAGACTCTGATCCAAGAATCGTTAATCGTTTTAACCCAGACGATTTCGCAAGGCGAGCACAAGATAACTTCCCTCCCGACTTACGTTCACGCATCATCGCCCGGAGAAAAAGTGCAGGGGTTCCCGATTCCTCACGGTCCTCCCCGTGCGGCCTGGTGGGCCGCGGCCGAATTCACCTGAACCAGCCCGAATTCAGCTCAGTCTTTATGTGCGCGCCCGGCAACAAAGGCCCGTGAAACCGGCGCTACACACCGAGCAAGAGGACGGGCCTCGCTGAGAGCGGATCCCAGGCCAGGTCGAGTTAACAATATCTCGCGAGGGTAAATTGAAATTACACAGCCGAGAAACGCTCGACGCCCTCTCGACGGGCGAAGACTATGTATTGGAAAAAAGCGATGCGGATCGAAATGTCTCATTGGTTCTCTCAGCGATTGAAAGTGAGGCGAGCGGTGCGCGGCTCGGATAACAGTGCGACGTTTAGCATAGCGAGAAGCAGCCTCCACTGCTGAGGGAACGGACGCGGAGCGCGTGGAAGTTGATAGAATTGGGCGGTGGCGACGGGGCTTTGCACGCACCGGTGACATAACTGCGCGGCGATCGCCGCCGTATTTCACCCGGGCGTATACAGAGCCGCCCGACACGACGGGCCCAGTATGCAAAACGCGTGCGCATGTTCGCAAGCGTGAAATTACACGCGGTATGAGTAACCCCCTCGGCTGTACACGCTGGCATATGTATCCTACGGCTGCATCGCCGCGGTCAGCGTAGGCAGGGGAAATAGAATCGGGTGTAACGAGTGCAAGATGGAACAATATTACACCCAACGAGCGTACTCCCCTCGGGTTTATCAAGTTCAAAGCTTCGCTCTCACTCGATGCCAGCCCGATCGATCTTTTCTATATCTGTCAAGAGAAATATAAATACTTGCTATAAAATATGAATACATTCCTTGACGCTCTCCACTTTAATATAAAAGTGGTACGTACAGGGTCATTCACTTGCCTTTTAATCATCCCCTTCACACTCGGGTTCCAATTATTTCCATTATCGGCACATTTCGATATTATAAATCAATTCTCAGTACGTGGACGAAACACGGTAAAGACTCCTTTATATTCAAATTACTCAACACTGTATAATTATCTCATTTTCAACGACCCATATCCATCATTAGCGATTCAAAGCCAACTGAATCACCCTGCACGTGTTCCGAGAAGAAAGCATTTCTACGAAATGCTTAGAAATCACAGCGTCCATTATACAATTTTCTAGAAGAACCAGTGTCACACAGAGGCTTAATATAATTAGTCTCCTTGTATGAGAATGTTGGAAGTGCAAAGGTCTAATTGCAGGGTTTGCCGTGAAATGGAATGCTGTCGGCGGAAACAGCTGGATTTGAGAGTAGCTTCGAAATTTGGTGAATGCTCAGGCCGCGCCTTCGCAATTAGCGTAATAAAGTGGCCGGGGTACGTGGCGCTCGATGCGTGTACATTGGCGCGTACCAACGCACGCGGCTGCTGCTTCTCTATGCCGGGCGAATACTCGGCGCCCGAGCTAATCCCGATAGGGCAGAATGGAGACGGAGAGAATGATGGATGGGACGCGGGCGCGGCCTGCATCTGCTGAACCGCTCTTTCTGCATTTCCATCGGAGTAGCTGCATTTATTAGGAAGATTTGTGTCGGCCGGAGATGGAATCAGCTGGCTGATCGCACTGGCATCGGGCAAGTTCGAGGGGCCATGCGCTTCGCTCTTATCACCGGATTATTTTCCCCCCAGAGTGAAGGCTAGTGGATTCGAAGGGATCGCTTGCTCCCGACGGTCCGTCTACTTGATTTTAATTCCCTGCTCTCCCCCACGGCCACCCCGCCTGCTTTTTGAAATATTAATATTAATAACGGGATTTTCGGCCGGCATTATTGCAATTTGCGCGGATCTAAAGTAATTGCGGCGGTAATTGGCCTCATGGCGATCGGCTGATGCAAGTGTGTAACAAGCGGATACTTCATTTACAGAATGTCAATTAAATAACGTTCTATTACGTGTCAATATTCTGTGATTTCGTTCCTGGCCTTCGGCCGATATAATTGAACCGGACGGACGCGACCCCGGCCCCATCAACCTTTTATATAATTTTATCATTATATCCGACTTGGCGCGTACGAGGGTGCGATATGCTCAATGGTGATAATTAAAATCTCTTGCTCCGTTGGCTTGCTCGACGAATCTCCCTCCTCGATGGATGTACGATTCACGATTGCTCTGGCCGATCGACTACCGTCCCCTGATTGTCATTAATTCGTATCGATGCTCGGAAGTATCGCGGAAACGGTAAAATTTCATCCTCCAGTATGTTCGGGAGCATCGATCAGTGACGCGAAGTCGGACGAATACATCGCGCTAATTGTTACCGTGTTGCAATTTAAAAATGACTCGGTTTCTCGGAAATATATCAATATCAAGGATACGTTTCGGTTAAGTTTTCGATTTTGATCACTCGAATACTCTACCTGCATTGTTCCCTCGAGTGTGAGGTGTGTAATACCTCGATATTCAAGAGATCGGACCCCGCCGTCGTCGAGGGAGAATGGAGCACGTGAGTGTAGAAAGTCTACTTCCTCCGCAGACTTCGCTCGGATGTAAGTGCGGTCTACGGAGTTCGCGGAGAAGAAGGCGGGCGTGCTGATAATTTCGAGGGTAAACGTCGACAACAAAGCGAGGTGACGGTAGCGATTTTCCAGTCGGCTCGGCGCACTTTCTGTATTGACTTTTTCTCATGGTAGTACACTGAAATAAAGCGAGTGGCGCATTCGATTTCGCTCTGGACTGTGCGCCGAGCGGCGCGCGGCGCGCACAGAGAGGGCCGCGCTGTTATTACAAGCTTTTGGCTCCGATAACTCTTCAATTCTCACTTGTTGCTGTACTCGATGCGCAAAGGGGCGCTGCCGCAGAGCGACGCGACGCGCGGCGTCCGTTAGGGGTGAAGTCGATTGCACAAAAAAATGTTGAAACCAGAAGAATTCCGCTCGGGCCCCAACGAGGGCGCGTCGCCCACCCTCGCGCACTTCAAAGGGAATTTCGCCGAGCGAGAGCCAGTCGGCCCCGATGTGCTCGCCCGTTCGCCGCTCTCTCCTATGCCACATCGAACGAGATATCCCAACGGCGCGGAACCTGCCGGGTTTACAAGTTCGTCAGCAGCCAAATGAATTTCGAGCCTGATATCATCCACTACCGCGCGCATTCCCGGCGTCCCATCGCGTCCCGTCGCTCTCTCGCCGATCGGCCAAGGAATGCTTTATCGGGAAACTCGACTGGCCGATTTTTCCAGCAAGTTTTCACGCTCCCCGGGCCGCGCAATTTAGTGAGGAATACTCGCGCCGTGACTAACCATCTATTACTCGACGCCAGAGGTAGATCGCACCGGAAACCTCCGACTAGTGGGAGAGTCGAGTGCACTCTTTCGACTGGCGTGCGATTAAAAGTGTCCGCTCGAAGGATCGCGCGCTCGCGGTATTATGATTTGCGGTCGAATGCAAAGATTATCGGGCGTCGACGCGCCCTCGTGTGAAAGACTGGCTCTGTGGCAGCGGTAAACTAGCTGTTAGCCAGGGCGACGTGGCGTGTAATGGAAAACTTATATCCACCGAAAGCCAACAGCCTCGATTACGCTCGAACCTGAATTTATACGATCCCCGCTCGGAGCCGCGCGCATGATAACGGCATAATTAATTGTTCCATTTTCGCGGCTCCATTACACACCTGTCCGTTATACTCCGGCGGCTATCGGCCGGTATTATCTTACGGCGGCGGTTCGCGAACTCCGCGCTTACATTATTAATCACCGAGCGGGAGTTTCGCGGCAAAGAAATTCCCATTTTGTTCTTGGAACGCGCGCGCGCGCGCTGTCTCATCAAGAGCGACGGCTGTCTTTCGGCCGGGTTTATAATCAGCACACACCTGATTACGTCTGGTTTTATGGCAGAGCGGAGCTGTGATAACACGTACGACGTAATCGAATGGAGGAAAAATTTAGCGGCGCCGCGTGCAGGCATCGCCGAGAGGGAGGATAGGTTGCCGCTCGCGCAGCAGCTGCAGGGTTTAGCCAAGATCTTCCGGTGTTTCTCGAGGGTTCAATGTGAATTATAATAACCAGCCGGGGAGGCTGGAGCCGAGTAGCTCGCGTAATAGATCATTAATTTCCATAATAAGCGGCGCGCGATCTATGAAATACGCACGGTCTAAGGAGAATATGCTGCCGGTGCCTTCGTAACTTGCACCCTGTCCTCCGCTTCCACCCTCTACCATCTCTCGCCTTCGTAATTAATGAGGGTCAGCAACCCCGTAAGCGCACGCCTCACCGATCGCGCGAGTAAATGAATTTTTCAAGCAAGGCCTCCCCGAATTCCGGCCAGGATTCCGCCGAAGCAGCCACTCGATATCCTCGATATCTCGCACCCAAGCATCCATACAAATCGGATTTTACTAAATTGGAGTACAATTTTTCCACCAGCCACCGCCTCGTGTGTTCCAAGCCCCAGGCATACATATACACGCGTGCGACTATATATCTGTGCGCGCCTGTGTGTCTGTGTGTAGATGGGTGTAGTTACGGGTGGAAAAAAGGAGGAGCACGAAGGGGAAGAGGAGTAGACGGGGAAAAAGCTGGACGAGGAAGAAGAGGAGATGAAGCGAATCAAGTAACACTGGTGGCTTACGTGCGATGCACCCTTAAACCATCGCCGAGGGAGCATCCAGGGTGAACGCGTTACCGGCGCAAGCTCTGTGCTTAGAATTTTCAAACGGCTTGAATTACATCCACCTCACGGAGTCAATGGCTCCTAAAATACATAAGCTGCGAATATTATTCCACGAGATACCTGCTGCGCTCGCTCTTTCCCCACTGACACATTACCCCCTTTTCCTAAGCCCGGGGCTCTGCCTTTCTTCCTCACTCTTTAACAACGCATTCTTCCCCCTTACGCCTTTAATGGAACGACAGGGGAGGGGCTCGTACGAACTAAGAATAACGGATAGACCCATTGATCTTCGTGCGGTATCACTTTATTCTTTCGAAAATGTCTATGCTCTGATTAATACATAAGGCCACTTGGTGGCGCAGTCTTGAGGTTGAGATCAATCTTCTCCGAAGCCGTCGAGGCTCAGCAGTTCCGCAAGGTCGGCGCCATCCTCATCATTGTCGTCGCCGTCCTTGGGAGCGAGGGTCGGGATGGCAGTGGGTACCTCGGCTGGTGGACCAGTTGGTGCAGGGGATGCTGTGCTTGGTGGCGCTTCGGTGCTCGTAGTTGGGGGTTTGACTGTGGGAATGGGACTTGCCGGGGGAGAAGATGCGTCCGGTGCCTTTTCGGTGGTGGGCGTAGGGCCTGGTGTGCCGGTGGATGGCTCCGGTTTCTGGCTGGTTGGGATGCCAGTGGGAATGGTGGGAATAGACGAGGCCGTTGTGGGCGCGTCTGTTGTCGTCGTAAGACGGGAACGAGCACGCGCTGTGAACTGCAGATTCAGGCCATCGCCGCGGTGGCCGCGCACCAAAATGAAGACGAATCGGTGACCGACGCCACCCTTGATTACGTTCACGTCAGGGTCAGTGCCGTCGGCGGTCTTCACGGTGACGCAGGTGATGCTCGATCGCAATGGAGCCCTTGCGATCAATTTGGTGTACATCGGCACGCCGGGGATTGCCGGCTGAAAAACATGTCGTTCGGTCACTTGTTCTTGGAAACTTTCATTCGTCGACGATGATGATTAGTGACAAATTACCAACAAGCTTGTTGAGACCAATTAAAATAGTATTTTAAAATATAAACTCCAAAATACTTTCGAAATTAAACCTCCTGAGACGCGACAGTTGCAAATATTGGACGAGCAAAATATTACTTTATTTCTCACTATTTTACCGAGAAGTATTTCAAATAATATTTTATATGCTAATACTTTATATTATTTTGAAGTATTCTTTACATTTTTAAAGACAAAAATTCCACTTGCAAATAATATTTCCCCGCGGCACAATCAACTAAAGTATATTATTTTGTATTTCGTATTTGAAATACCCGTTTCCTCAGGTCGACTTGTGTCACAATGAAACTTAAAGCGAAAATCGTAGTCTCAAAACTCACCCTACGAATGTTGCGGTCGACAAGGACAACATCGTCGTCGCCGCATTGCCCAAGTGCCAAGTCCTTGGCGTATGCTGTGGCGAGCAGCACCACGCACAGTGTTACGCAAAGTGCTACGCGCATTTTGTTGAGGTCGAAGAGGAGGAAGCACGATTTTGTCACTTTGGAGTGTGTATCTCTGCACTCTCCAGGCTGAATCTGACTGTCTGACTAATGGTGCCTCGGAGGCATTTATACCAGTCTGTTATCAATTGCCACATGCTCTTCCCCGAACGAGACCTATTAGCCGTGCGAGACAAGCGCGCGGCAGCGCCTTACATAAAAGTCCGCGCACCGCGGAGGTGCCACTGATACCCGCTTAGTGTATACGTATCAGCGCGAGGATGATGCTTGCCAGAAGTGCGGACGTATATTCCACGATAACGGGCGAAATCGGAGCAGACACTTTTGGCTTGTATCTAGTCTGCTGTTTACGATTAAGCGAGCTTCCGAGCCAACTGCGCATTAAAGGCTTTCCGTGCGGAGGTTCACTCACCTCTCGCCTCGCCCGCGCCTCCGATTCTTACTCCAACACAATTCCACCAGACTTTCCTGTTTACATTAGACTAGTCCTAGTTCGACTGCTAATGAGCTGGAAGTAGTCACCAACCAAACAGAGCTCACTCCTCACTCGCTGGGGGTCAGATAAGGTTGATTGCACCTGATAGCTACATTCCGCGCTTGCCGCGCGGAGATCAGCTCGCTTTCAAACCTGCACTCTCGAGCATCCTAGTTTCCAAGAAGATCGCGAGTAAGGACAAGCAGGCAATAAGATTAGCGGGAATCCTCGGAATATTTCGGGAGCCTCATCACGCCCCGATTGTCGCCACCCTCCACGATATTGGACCCGTGAAACTTACGAGGGGGGAGGGGGGCACGTGGGGAGCGTGCGAATTCGGAGATAATCGATGAGCCTTGATCGATGGCGAACACGCACCGGCCTCGGAGCCTCGCGAGCTATCGCCGGATTTACGCACAATCTGGGTTTAAGGGGTTGCGCTCCTGGATAATAGAACGTATCTACTCCGTGCTGCTTTCCGCGCGGCTCTGACGGATATTAATGAAACTGTTTACCACCTACATCTAACGCACATTTCGATGATATCCGGCATCGATCACTCTCTGTGTCTTTCGACAAGATATCGCTCGCGATGGATTGGTTTATTCATAGAAGAATCTCTCAGGCTGGCTGTGAACTTGGATTATGTCCAGTCCTGGTTAGGTAATAGCAGTGCTATCAAGATCGCGAACTTGCTCTTGGCTTTTTCGTAGATAAGAGGGTTTATCGATCTCGAATCGCCACCTGTCGAAATTCATTCGAGTACTTTCTTAAAATACTTGAATGACTCTCGGCCACGTGCGGTAACGTGGTAAGTACTCTTTAGAATTCGGACCCAACAGCTGACGAACCATTGGTATTCAAGTGCGCGATCTTCCCCTCCCGCGGGTGACAGCCAGTTGGTAAAGGCTGCTGATCTTTTTAAGAGCCTCTTAATTTAAGGGCTGGCTGCTGCCGGCGACGATAAGCCTAAGCATTAATTTGTGTGACACGTGTATTCGACGGAACGTGCCATCCGCCGCCGAGCGAGCGAGCTTTGTTTCCCGGCGTCGGCCTCGCCTCCGTAAGATTCCATAATGCCAGTCGACGATGTTCCGCTTTAACGAACCTCACCTGATGTGCTTGAGCACGGTTGGAGCTCGCGAGCCTCCTGCTTGCTCGCGCGAATTAAAGCCTCGTGTCGTCAGCTAATGTCATCGCCAGTTCTCGCTGATAGTCACTTCCGTGCGAGTCATTTATCGATCGAAGATCGATGATCGATAGGAATTTTTTATCGCCCTGCAATATGGAAGAATGGTGAGGCGGGCAGGTGATCGAGCATTGTTCGCGCAACTAGCGATCAATTGGGAAAGTCGTGCGGTTCGATCATTCGAGCGAGAAGATGAATTAGAAACTTGCACAACCACTTGAGCATGGATAGGATGGTGTGAGGGTGGTGGTCCCTTTTGCCGGAGCTGCCTCGGCCATATTGCGCTGCTTGGCTCTGATTATCCTCACATATAGTCCGGGAGACCACCCTCGCATAAATCTCCGGAGAAATTAAAGTGCGAGCGGTAGACACGGCCGGCAGCCATGTGCGTAGTGCGCGCGTCACGCTTACGGATATAAATGGAATTATGCAGCAGTGCATAAAAGGAAAACAATTCGGCCGCATCGGGTCATCGCGAGGCTAGCTCCTTGTCGGGAAAGTCTCCTGTTTCGGATATAATTCCGAGTTTTTCAAACCCCCGAAAATGCTTCGCCACGTCTGACCCAGTTTCCTCGCTTCTATTCATACGAGGAACGGATGGAACTGTAGGCGGGATTTTTTGACAGTTTTTCCCATTCGAAATTGTTTTAGTGAATGTGGGTTGCATGGGCGCGGTTGGATTACACGGGGGTTGATTATCATCGCGGCCGTTCCTGTTCATAATACCAGCGGCGCAATTACTCACGTCAGGTGCCGGCAGCGGGAGCGCGCGCGCGCGGACTCTATGATACTTTCCGACAGGTTTTTGCCCTCTGATTTATTGTCGCCTCGATATTCCCGCGGCAAAAAGATTCGCCTTTATTTACATGGGACTCGAGCCCGGGCGATGAAGGCCGTTCATTAATTCGCGATAGCTTCCTCCCCAGAAGGTGCTCGGAGTTAAAGAGAAACCGCAGTATCCGCGCGCCCGACTCGACCCCTAAGAAAAATGTGCGGATCCCATAATGAGACCGTAGAAACCACCTACGTGACGTTTCATTCGTATACTCGGCGCGCACTAATCCTAATTGCGCGGGGGAGCGCGCGCGCGCGCGCGGTCGCCACTGAAATCAAGAAACAACTGGCGGACGAATTCGTTACACGCTCGTTCCAGCGACATTCACATGGCAGCGGCGGTCACGGGCCGGCGAAAAAGGGGAAAATTTTATTATCTTCGCCATTCAGGAAAAATCAAATTTTCACCGTTCACTGAATTGGCCGGAAAATTTGGACAGCCGCCTATCCCCCCGTGGACGGGGCCGCGCTCGCAAGATCTAATATTTGTTTCGAGGGCCTCACGGCCCCCGCGGCGAATACTAAAACCGTTAAGCGTCACGGCCACGTTTTTACTGCTAATTCCCCGCGGCCGAGGGAGCTTCGTTAAGCTCCGGCGATGCGCGATCGCTGAGAATAGCGCTTCCCATATTTTTCCCTCTTATTACGTAGAGGCGGAGAGAGAGTGTATTTCTGCTAACGCTGGTGGCCTGTCCCCCTCGCGCCCGCCCCTCGCAGTTCCGGGAGTGCACCGTGTAAGGAACTTATGATATCCCCGAAAGTCACGTATCCATGAAAGCAACCGAGTTCCCCGGGAGCAAATAGAAGAGATTTCGGCCGTGCACCCCGCTAGCTCGGAGCGCAGCATGCCCGCCCTACACACACTACAAACACCGGGGATTCTTGCAAGTATTTCCGGGCCCGGCAGTCGCGGAATGTTTTGAATGCAGAGGAAGGTAAACTGCTCGGGGATTGTAGGCAAATTTGCGCTTATACGGAAAATGCACCGAGCGTTATTCCGACTGGTGTAGCAGCTTGGCGTCGACCCCCCTCTCTCTCGCTACGATAGTCTCGCTAATAGGGCGTCGAATAATGAAAACAATAATGTTTGTTTAATGGTAATTGCAGTGATAGGCGCACTGCCGCTCCCCGGCCTGCTGGTTAATGAGTTTAATGAGTGCAGCGTGGAATTCCGCGATGCCGAGTGTACATATTTCAGCCGCGCGTCCAACGCGCCCAGACACCGATGAGACATTGCAGTTTCATTTGTCCCTCGAGGCTGCGTCACTAAAAGCCCGACAACAAACGCGGTTAACGACTCTTTGGAACTCATCACCTTTCGGTGCCGCCGCCGCGCTCACCTGCACCGATGCAACTCTCTCTTGTATATGTAGGTGTGGATTCTCGCGCTCTCCTTCCTCCGCCGGTGACATCGGGATTCGATATGTTACACACGTCGTTCGTCATCATTACCGGGGCGAGTCGCAGCCAGTAATTAAAACTCTCCGCTTTATGATGAACGATGGCGGCGGGCGTCGTCGGCTAACTGATTTTCGCGAAAATAACAAGATGGATCGCTCGCGCCCTCGACTTCGATGGCTTGTAATAAAGAATAATCGGCCGGCGTCTCGTGCGCGTGCGTGTGCGGGCACGGCGCTACGACCGTGACACGTCCCACTCACGCAATTGTAATGGGAAACTGGCAGATTTCCGGAAAATATTATCGGGGAATAAGGAATCGGAGGAAAATCGTTTCGGGCGTAGAGAACAGAGTGATACTCACTTTCCTCCAGTGGTCGAGTAAAGGGTGTTCAAAATAGTGTGTCGCGCTGGAAAAGCGCTGACATCCAAAACTCTGAAAGTGCCTGGAGCGATGACCTGAAAATCCATTGTAAAATTGATCTCGGCGTGAGCTGGCGCTCTTAAGTGAGGCTGGACGTACTCTCTTTTCACATCGGGATTCCAATTCCAAGGGATATTCACGTCGCCCTAAAAGTCGCCCCGTCGGAAATTTATCGGCGAATATTAATGGGCCGTGTATGGCCACGTCGTTCTTGGCAATTTCGACCACGAAGCGTTACAGATGGGACGAGCGAGCGCGCGCGTAAAATGCAGTACGAGCATTCCAGAGACGAATGTGGCCCAATGTAGATGCCATCTCCGCGTGAATTAATTAAGCCTGGCCAATTCAAGTGGAGCGGCCCGGCCCGGCCCGGCGAGCGCCGAGCCGCGGACGATGCTAACTGATCGATATTCGATATTCTAATTTGCCAGGATGGCGACATGTTTATGGAAACAGTGGGCCGGCGTACACGCGTACTTTATGCCTACGGGTGCGCGGCCTAATATCCCGCGGCAGAGCCCACCGCGAATTTCATATTAATTAATCATTTAACGAAAATAGCGGCCGGCGCCGGGCTAATTAGATTAGCCGGCGAAAACATTTAATTACACTAGCGCCGTAATTCACTTTAATGCTCTCAACAGCCTCCCACCAATTAGTCTAACCAGCCGTTATCTAAGACTTAAATCAACCACACGTGATGTGCATGTGTGTTGCTTTCATCACATTCCCTCGTTGGCGACGCTCTCTCTATACTTGCCGAGCCGCGAAGCAATTAAAACCTGAATTCCCGCGTAATCCGTAAACATCCATATTTCGTCATGAGAGCGATGGTCGAATGTACACATACACCCGATTTGCGGAGAGAAAAGGCACTGTGAGTGCTCGAGCATTGAACGGGCTTCGGTCACAGCACACAGGTGTACGCCTGGCTATTACTCGCTTTCGGGACACAAAAGCCAGGCCGTTTTCCCCGGTAACTCGGTAAATGGAATTAATCGATACGAAAGTTTAATTGTCCCCTCAAAAAACGAGGTTTGCCCCCGGCCCCGTAATAAATAGAGCGCTTTCAAATCTTCCAACGGCAGCGCTCATTTCAGCACCGCGCGCGCGCTTTCAGCGAATTTTTATCAGGCCGCGCGCGGTAAAGGCGCCAAAACAAAGCGAGCGCGTCACGAAGCCCCATTTTTGAAAAAGCCCTCTCTCCGGCCTGCCTCGTGTCTCGAAAAAGAGTCCCTGGCATACCACAAATGCCGCGTTGACGCGTTTCCGGCGCGCTGCAGCCGATAATAGCCCCACTATTCGATAGCCCCCGGCTAATTCCAGGGGGTTAATATTTACCGCAGTCTATAAATGGAACTAATTAAATACCGGATGATCGCATCCACGTGATTTCATTGGGACTCTTTCGTTGGCTGTGTACAGTGAGCGTGATCAACACCGAGTGACATGCGCCGTCTGACCAGGGCAATGGCTACACTACTGGCATTATTCCCACTGCCTCCTCCCTTTCTATATCGAGCCCAAGTCTTTCGCCAGTAATTACACAAATTAAAACCCTTCGATAATCCTTTCCCTTTCAGTTGGACGACACAAAGGAGCTGAGACTGAATTCGATCTGAACGAGATGGGAAAAGTCTATCACAAAAGATGTACAAGATCCACTCTCTGCTATTACAGGATACATGAAAAATGAGTACTATCAATAGACTATCAATAAGAAATATCAAAGGCGCGCTCGGTAATGTCTCATGCACCTGGAAATGGAAGATCAAGCGAGTCATATCTCGTAGCGGAACCGAGTAAACGTTGCGGCAGTGGTGTATTTACTTGGCGGATCAAAGAGATAAGATCAATCATGAGAGTACGCTGGCCAAGACAATACGGGGTGGCGCGTCTCTCTCTCCCTCTCTCTCATCTCTCTGTCTATGTCGAATTGGCGTGACCCCGATCCGCGGAACACGAGATTAAAGTTTTCTTCATGGTATTGGCTATTGGCCATGGCGGCGTCCGACGGGATGAAATAATTTTATCGACTCTCCTCGGCACACTGGGCTTACAGGGGGGTACACGGGGATGGGGGGGACGAGTGCGGCGGCCAAGTATTTTCGTGAATTATATAGAGAGGCCCCTGGGAGTTGGTCGGAAAAATCTTGGGCTTTCTTCCCCCTCGGATCGCCGCGGCGAGGACTCTCCTTCTTCTTCTCGGCCCCTTGGCCTGGCTTCTTCCCGTATACCTTCACTTCCTACTCTATCTCCTCCCGGCCCCGCTCTATCTTTCTCCGTGCGGCTGGTGGGCCCGGCGGCGCGCGTCCTTCATTAATTCTTCTTATCGCTGAAACTTATATGCTGCCGCCGGTAATTTACGTTCGCGCGATTTTCTATCTCGCCCGGTGCTAGCCGCTTCTTCTACGTCCTCGTACCACCTGTTATTCTACAGCTGTATCTTCCGGCGAGGACTTGTTTTCGAGCGCCCTCCCTCCCTTCCGTCGAAGGGCGATCGACGATATTGTTCTGGCTGGCAATTGCTCGGCGAGGGAGAAGCGCAATGATCCACTGCGCCAAGTAGAAGTTACCGGGCCGACGTACCCTCCAGACAAAGCCTCGGCGAGCCGGCCAAGTTAGGCGAACGAGCGATAAAAATCTGGCGGCGAGATGTGCAGTTACAAATGCCTGGTACGCGTGCGCCTTCATAAGTAGCACATCCATTAAATTTATCCGGCGGAGCCGCCGAGTAGAATGTATGCCGGCATTCGCGAGATCTGACCCAGTTACAGCACTCGCATTCAGCTGAGCATGTTACTTCCGGACCGCGCGTCTCTATGCCGGCGATGTATGAAAGTATGAAAGCTAGATTCGGGACGGCGGTTCTCCCTGAAATGCGCTGTATCAATTAAAAGTTAATCGCCAGAGGAGTTTTCCCACTCAGACTCCATAGCGACAGACCTGTTGTCCGTGAAACATTTCCTCGAAGGGAAAGAGAGAGAGATAGCTGCGGTTCCGGTGTATCTCGGTGTGTTAAGCGTGGGGTGATTCCATGTGGAAGAGACGCCCTATCTTCCCACCGATACTTTATCTTCATCGTTGCCATTCCGCTCGGCGAGCGTGTTGGTTTTCCCCGACTTCCGATTCGGGGCCTCGGAGATTCGCCGATTCGCAGCCTGGGATCCTGGGGGGGGGGGCGGTCGGTCGGTCTGGTGGTCCAAGGCAATTTCCACTACGCGGAGGAGCAGCTTCCACCCGGCATGATATCTGGAGAGAGGTGGAGGTCGGAGCGGCGAGTATCCCTCGCTCGCTCTCCTCAAAGAACAAGCGAAAATCAAGCACGCGTGTATCAATCTCGAGTGCCAATCTCGACGCGGCGAAGAGCGTCTCTTATCTCCCTGCGCGCCTTTGATATCAGAGGTCCGCCTCTATACGATCAAGCTTCCTGTCTTTGGACTTTCGCCCCGAACTAGGCAGCGAGGCGGCCATCCCTCGCCCCTCGCCTCACCTCTCTCCTACTCCCTTTCACGCGGTTCTCACTTGGCCGCTGCCGCCAGCCCCGAACTTTAATATCCGAGCGCTTGCGGATCAAATTTCTTGCGTGCTTCTGCGTAGCCGCCCCCGACTCTCGCCGCCGGAGAAATTTGCAATCGACCCCTCAGCCCCTCGAGCCTTGCCACTCGACGACGAGACCCCGCAGTTAATATGAGCCTCGGCAACTCGCCGCTTGGAATTTTTTTAAGCTAGTTGCTCGAGAAACTTTGCCTGGCCAAGTATGACTTGAGCACTCTGACATTTCACGGGGAGTTTGGTGTCGCGAATGCTTGCGATACCGAATTTGTCTTTATGAGTTTGGATGAGTGGCGAGTGTTGCTGATTTTTTGGAGAGGTAAGCGCGTGGATAATTTATCGTGGATGATGGTTCGACATACTTAACACCTGTATTTTGGAGAAGCGCGCCGAGTGCAGAGATTGCCGGGGCGTAGCTCGTTGAATGGTTGCAAGCATAATAAATTACAGCGGTAGATTAGAATCGACGGTACAAGAGAGAAAGCGAGGAAAAAGAAAGCTAATTGAGTTCTAACGGAAATGGACGGCAAGCGTTCCTGCAATCGATACTCCCGCCGATAGCTTTTGTTTTGCGGAGCCTCGGCGAGCTGCTGGAATTACGGGCGTCCCTGAGAGCGAGCACCGAAATCTGATAAGATAATGGGAGAATCGGATCAATATAGTATGTAACTGACCTCAGATACCCGCGGGCAAAAAGCCGGCCATCCTCGCTCCCCATCAACAATCAGCCGGTTCGATTGGAGCCGATCACGCAACATTCGCGTGAACTTACCACACGCGACTCTCTTACCACACCGAACAACAAGATAGTCGGTGTACTTGGCGTGCTCGAGTGCTCGTTATCGTTGGATTCACGGGACCGAATGAGAGGTGTTTTCGATACGAGATCGAACCTACACGAAAGCCACCCCCGATCGAGTGGTCGCTTCAAAGAGCCGGAGAAAGTCGAAGGGCTCGCTCGCCGGAAGCGCGGGCTTCGTGGTCGAGCACATAAAAATCCATTGGGTGGTTCCGCGTGACGGCGAAAGGACGAGGGGAGTCAAGCAACGAGAGGGCCTCACAGGGCCCACTCATCCCGCTTCAATCTTGGTCGCTCGCGACGAGCACGGCCCCGCCGGAAATAAGCAATCCCGGCGATACCTACGTCGCGCCAGTCGAGTTCCGCTCGAGCTCTGGATTCCAGGAAAGAGTGGCCGGGCGCGTCCGCGAGGGCGAGAGTTGTCGGGTCTGGTGGGATAAAAATTCGATGTCCAGCGCTTCATTAGGAAAAGCCGGCGCGCCGCTTTGTTGGGGGCTCTCGCGCGTTATCAGCGCGCGCCACCAGCCGTGAAATTACGAGGAGCATCGTGAGCGGCGGGCCAGGTCGGCCAGACGGCGGCGAGGCACCTTGTAATTTGACGAGCCGCGGACCACTTAACATCGCGAGATCGTATGTTTCTCATAAACCGCTCGAACGCTCTGTTCTCACCCGGGCGTCGAGGGTGCTGCCGCCATTCCTCCCGTTCTCCCTGTCGCTTCCCTCGCGCGTCAAGTCTCGCACCTCGCACCTTCTCTCTTTCACGAGTGCTTGCCCACCCGGCTTTGTCCGAGAGCCCTGCTTCGCTCGCCGCCCGATTACCGCTACTCGCCACCGGAATGACGAACAATGAGCGCTAAGTCCCGCAGAAATGGCACGTTCGTTGCCGGTAATGGCACCGGCGCGCCGATTACTGGTAATTCATGGGAAACATATGCCGCGCGAGCGCGAGATCGTTTGTTGCTCGGTGCCCATCGTCGATTCTGTCGTAGGTTAACTACTTGTCGTTCTGCGAGGGTTATTGTTTTTTGTCGTAATTGATTTGTGTTGTAATGCTTCGAAGTATAGTTTTCTATGGACCGTTATAGATGATTCTGAACTGTTATTATTATATTACTAGCCAATTTAGAGCCAACTCGCCCGGTTTAAAGATTTGTCCATAGTTTTAGTCTTATAACTAAGATTCCACATGGAATTAATCTGCCACAAGCCGTAACTGTGTCGTACGACGGATATTTAAAAAATTCTGCGGAAAATCACCACACACTCATAATAATCAAAGGCCAAGTGAATCATCCTATATCATTTACAAAGCGCAAAGATGCGCTGTTCTCAGAGATAGAAAAGCAGTCGATCACAAGCGTTTCCGACTGACAGGCGCAATCGCCTTCGGAGAATCGTGATTTCGCGATCGAGATTGTTCGTGTACACGACACACGGCTGAGAGAAAAGAGGATTTATCTGCGCGTGGGTAAATATTTGCCGTGCAATGAATTGTTCTTCGCTGCGAAAGCTTGAGCGTAGCCTCTCGTGCACGTCACTCTTTCTCTCTTTGACTAGAAACGTCCGACGGCGGGGAAGAGTGCGGCGAGCTGCACGTCAACCCGCCGGTGTTGATTGCATCGCGTGACGAGTCATCGATAAAGCAATGCGAAGAAGCTCATTATCCGCACGAGAATCGCCGCTGCCGCAACCGCCGCCCAAAGAAAGCTCTTCCTTCCGCCGCGTGTGCATGTCAGACTTATCAAACAGTACGCATTCATTCTTAACCACTCGTTAACTCCGCCACTTTGCGGCGCCCTCGAAAGCCATGGAATCTCCGCGAGAGAATGAACAGAGCACCGCGGAGCAAATATAATTCAACCGCAAATCCGGAACGAGTCGACTAGCCAGAGAAATTCGAGCGAGATGTATTCAAATACAAATGGCCTTTAAAATTTCAAGTGTAAATGGATGTAAACGGATATGCGTTTTTACCGAATAAAAAATACTAGTTTTCCAGAATATAAAGTCGCCATATTCATATTGCAACGGTGTCACTTGACAACAGCGTTGATTTCCATTACATTACATTCCGACGCGCACCGGACGAAGATTAACTCTAGTGGATTGTGCATAAACAACGCCGGACGGATTTACTGGGGAGCTGGGTTTCATTAATACAACGAGACACGGAGTGGTCATCGATACCCGCCGTAAATTGAACGCTCCTCGAGAACTCGATAAGCGAATCCGATTCGATCCCGTGATCGCCAAATTACAAATCGTTGGGATAGCTTATCCCTCATTGTCTCTATTTGCATATTAATGAGGCTCATTACGAGGATCGCCGCGCCACAAGACGTACTACGATAATTAGCCTCGAACCCGTAACATTGATCGTCCGATTCTCGACGGTGCCGCTCTCCCATTAGTAATAAACAGTGGCGTCATTACTTGTCGTCGTTACCGGGAATTAGAGGAGCTCTTCGAATATTAAAATCTCCCTAACAGCCGCGCAAACCTTGCCGTTGATGATATGATTCATATCATCGTTTAGGATTCATATCATATGAAAGCTAGACGTTCTGTAGGATGATGATTAGGGTTGGTTTGGGTTTATTCAGGGTACCTCGTCTCTCATGCACTCTCTCTAAAAGACGCACCCGCTCGCTATTAGGAGCTCTCGCTATGAACACTTGCTCGAGAAAAGCTCTCACTGGATTCACATTGCTCCATACACCCTGAGTATACGCCATAGTTCACCATTCCGTGCGCAGACCTCCAAACAGCTGCCCTTCGCTCGTCATCACTCACACATTCACGCACCCAACTTTGCCCGATCGTACAATCATCGCAGTAAATAATGAATGGAGAATTTATGAATTACAGGGCTAGAGAGATCCCGGTAAAAGTGGTAGTAACGAAGGGTGACGGGTTCTGGGAGAATGGGTTGATTTGGCGGGTTATACGGGCGCCCATTTACTATCGGGGCACGTACGAGCGTGACAAATCCTAGATTACCTTTAGGGCCAAACAATACGGGTGGGATACATAGAAAGCGGAACCAAGCTGTTAATTTCCTGTTGCAGGATCGAGCATGCAAGAGCCCAGAGAAACAAAGGCTCATGGGGGCCCGCGCTATGCACCGAGGCTCTCGCTCGACAGTCGACTCGGATAGTCGAAGACATTTTGAATGAAGCTTCTCCATTATGCGGTTTGCTATTATCTCGATTCATCCAGCTTCATCTTACCCAAACAGATTAAACTTAAACACTACAGCCAAGTACGAAGTAGTACAGAAAGTGATGGCCGAGCTACAAATTAACCGGGATTGAAGTTACTCCATCAGAGTTCGCCGGCGCGCTAGGAAAGAACTGGTAATTCCTCAGTGCAATAACAGTGGCCGCTCGTGTCCATCCCGATAATGAAATAGAGGCAAGAGGATTCCTGATTGGCCGGTAGCTCGATGAAAATTGGCCCTTAATATCAGGCATGGCAGCAGGAATTAATTATATTACCCGGCGCCAGGCGCCCGATGGGCGGCGACTCCGCGCTCAGCGGAGCGGAAGCTGCCTGGAGAAGCCTCTGTTCTTCTTTCCCGAGCGCTAGGAAAAGTGGCAGGGCGCGCGCGCGCCCTTGAATTGCCAAGTTGCGTCAATCGCCGGCGAGGAATTAATGAAGAACCTCGCTAATTACGGCGCTAGCGTATACACTGGCCCGACGCCGGCCGACGGACTAGAGGTCCATTCAGCCGACTGAGGCCCACGCGCCGAGCCGGGCTTATTTTCAGTAGCCCCGGCCTCAAACGGCGCTCCCGGAAAATTCCGCAATTAGCCGCCCCTTCCATTTGCCTGTTGCCACCGTGGAAAAGAACTGGCCAGGTCGCCGACAAGCCCGCCAAGACTCCCGCTCTCTGTTCGCAGCGCGTTTTCATCAGCTCGCGCTGCGATACACCGCAGGACCGACCGCCGACGTAGCCTCAAAGGCTAATTAGGAAAGGCACGCGGTACTGGATTCTCTAAATGTTGGCAAGCCAAAAGAAGCCCGAGCTTTTCCTTCCTTGCTTTTTCTACTGCCTTCCCCGTCTTCCAGCGCCGCGAAGCCACTTGGCGCCGTCAGTTCCACGCTGGAGAAACGAGCGGTGAAGACGTTGCTGGCTAAACATGTTTTATATGTGATTCGCTTGAGCGGGGGAGGATGGAAGTTTGTTACTCGAATTTGTTTAGAAAAGTGGGATCGCCCGCGCGTGGCGGGGATTAGCTATTGCGCCTGATACGATTAATCTGGCCGCAGAGGGGCTCAATCAACGCCGCAAGCGGTGCATTAATTTGCCCGTGTTCGGGGAACTTAATATCAATTAATGTTCCAATACGCTGCTCGTACATTAACATATTTACACAGGGCAATATCAATATTATTTGCCGAATTAATTCGCCATCGCGGAAAACAGCGGCGCTCGCCGCCCCCGTCTATAATGACGAAGCGGCCCAGTAATTTGATTTGATGCCGGCGAGGACAAATATCAGCGGGCATTTGTTCTCCGAATTAAACGGAGCGACACCTGTTTGTTCCGCTTTCCCCGTCAGTTTGCAATTCAAAGTAGCGAAATATATGTATGGATTTTCCGTCCGGCGAGTGCGTGTTTTACGTTTTTCATACGCCTCATGGAAATATAATCAGGTTCTCTCGCGAGTGCCTTCAGGAGCGGCGCTTTATTAGTTTTCACGGTCAACATCGAGCTAAGAGTGCTGTTTATCGAGGAGCTCGCGGCTGAGTGATTGCAAATGCGGCTAGAAATCGCGGAGGAATTAAAGGCAGCGCGCGGCCGAGATGAATGCGGCGAGGTGTGGACAAACACGAGGTGCTCTCTCGAGCGGCGCGCAAGCTGCATTCAGGGATGTATGCGAGCGGCACACGCGCGCCGAGCGATGAGAGGAATATTGTCAGGAGGTTTGCCGATAAAAACTTTTTAATCTTTGCCGCGCGAGAACGAGCAGATGCTTTCAGGTTTCTCGTCTTGACACGCCGAGCTAGAGCATGCTTCCGGGCAAAGGATAAGAGGAAGGCGAAATCCCCCTCCCGCACCCCCCCGCACTCGAGCACTCTCTTCATCCTAGTTTCTCGGCGAGTCTCCGACCTCCGCGATTCCGCTATCGCCTCTATACCGAAAGTTCCGTATAACATTTTTCAAGAATGTCAGCTCGAGCTAGTTCGGTCCACTCGTCTTTGGCCCGGCAGCTTAACGGAAGCTTAACTGGCGCGAAAGCAATAGCACCCGCTCTCTCTCAGCGCGCGGATGCTATACTGAGTACCGTGCGAGCGAGCGAGCGCGTCTCTCATTAGAAGACTAACACTCAAGTTTCCTGGTGCTCCACTTTTGGTTTCGCGGCGCACACTCTGGCCCGTGGTCCTCGTCCTCGCGGCGTGCGAGCAACTTTCGACCTCGATTGTTCCGCGAGAATGCTCGCCGCGCGCTGCTCTCCTCCGCCGCAGCAATCGCAACAACACCCACTGAAAGACGTGTCCCGCATTCACCCTAGAGTTTTATGTTAATCTCCGCCGTCTTACTTCAAGCCCCGCCCGGCCTCATTCAGCCGCGTTACACAATTAGTGCTTTGGAAAGACGAGGAATGCGCGGGGCTGAGACTCTCCGCGCTCGCGAGCCTCCTTCACTCGGATTCACCGCAATGATAGTCCCTTTGATAGCGCGCGGCCGGAGCCTCGCGAGGAAATCGCGGTGTGTTTCTTTAATCTCGAGATTAATTCAGCGGGCGCGCCCGGAAATCCGGGAGCCATGAATTCTTGCGAGGCGCAAGTTTTTTAATCTTTCCGTACCGCGAAAGAGAGGAGGGAGATGTGCGCCTAGGTCGTATTGCGGAATTTAAGCCGGCTTGACACGCCGCCGAAATACATACACGCGCGCGCGTGTGTGGAAAGTTCGCAGGGAAGATATTCGCTTCCGATTTTCTCTTGCATCCATTTGTTTAGCGCATCGCATTCGCGGCGGCTTAACTCGAGTTCAAGCGAGGCGAGTCTTTTATTCGGCTCGCGGAAGAGAAAGGACGGGACGGGCGGGGTAGGGCTGTACCGGCCCTTAAAAGAAGGTCCGTGTACCGGGGATACCGGGTGCAAGAGCAGCCGGATGCGACGCCATTCAACATCCCAGACCGCAATTCCTTCTGTCCTGTGCGTGCGCTCGGTAAAAAATGTCCCTCGCCCTTAGAAAGACCCGCGCGCAGTACTTATCGCTCGTCCCACAAATTACGTAAGCGCGTTCTGAATAGCCGAGGGAACATTTCCCTTTACGACACCGCGTGCGATTTAGAATCGTTTTGGACCAACCCCTCGCTCCAAAAATCCTAAAACACAATCAATAACACTGACAGAAATTCCCAGGAAGTCAACGACGCTCTCGAGCGGTCAGCGCACGTGTCACCCTCGCCATTTCACGCTCACCAAGTAAGAATGCGGGGGTATTTTCGCGGCAGTGGCATTTAGACGATAAGGAGCAACTTTTTTAATCCCCCAAGCGCGAACGAGCAGATGCTTTCACGAGAGGACGACGACGACGGCGACGACGTAGCCTGCGATGACTTGGCACGGCAAGTTAAGAGCCACCGTAGCGGTGAGTGGATCTCATCTCTGGCCCCGTCCTCTGCATGTACCTCGCTCTCCGGCTCAATCCCACCCCCACCGCCCTCTCCGCTACAGCGTCGCCATTCCGCGCCGTTCTGCGAAGCTTTGGACATCGAAATGACATGTCGCTACAGATTCCCCGTCGGGATGCTTCCGGAAAGCTTCACGAGAAAGCCTGAATAACCGAGGGAGCATCAGCGGGACGCTCTTCTTGCTCCGGCAACTCGAGCGCCCCCGTGTCCTCGGGGGCTTCTCTCAACCGTGAAAATATAATTTTTAGCTCGACTCCCTCAGCCGGGATAGCGATCTTACAGCCGTCGCGTCTTTTCCTCTGCTGGTGGCCTGGAGCTCAGACAGACACTGAGCTCGCCGGTATAATTGCTCGACAGATTGCGCCTCGACCACAGCGAACGCTCTTCCGCTAGTCGTAGCTCTGATAGTCGACAGAAGCCGTAAGAATTGTTGTTCCATCTGAGCGGGGTGGGAGTTTATATTCGACATATGTCCGCCGGGAGCTAACCATTCATTTGCGTCGAGCGTCGAGTATCGCCAGATCCCATCCATTGTGGCGGTGTCCCCGTGGCGGCGACAACGACACGGAAACGACATCACATCCCAGTCTCTTTCCGTGTCGGATCGCTTGGCACCATCAGCTTCCGCAGAGGCTCGTGTCTCCTCGTCGGTGCGCGGTCGCGCATAGTAATCCCGGCGCCACACGTCCGGCATCATTCGACGGTGGTTAGCGCGACCTTTGGCCGGACCGCCCGTCGCGTAAAGTTGACGATAACGCGTCGAGAGGGAGGATGGCCAACTGGAAATCCAAGCGGCGGTAGGGCCGAGCCTCCCCCGGGGATCGGGGGTTGCAGTGTACGCGCGGCCCGGAATGACAGCTCTCGACAGTCCGGCGAGGAACGATTTCGCCGGGGCTGCCAAGAAAATCGAAAAACTCTCAAGTTTCTCGTCAGCGCGGCTGTATCTCCCGGCGAGCGCTTCCGTAAAATCGTTTCCGCTACCTGAGTTACTTTAACATGTCCTATTTCACCGGACTATTCTCTCCCTCTCGGCATGCCCGTCCATTTCTACACTACACGCTTCTCTCCCTCTCTGGTTTGGACCTTTCGCTCGCGCGGTCTTTCTCCCCTGACGTCATTCCGAAACTCAGGACGGCGGTGGGCCTATCCAACCGCAGGATGGACCGAACGGAGAACGCGGGATGCCGTCCGGGCTGGCTGTTACCGTGGTAACGCGATACTGAAACTAAATTCCGTATGTACTCGGGGCTAAGTGCACCTCTGACCAAAATTTCCCGGCCTAAGCAAACGTTACGTTAACACTTAGACGGGATTTCGCAATTAATGCCGCGAGTCAAATACACACTAAACAGGGGATCCAGCCCTAACCGGCCGGCCACCTATACCCCGCTAAAGCCTGTGCTATTTGTAATGCGTATCCAGACCGCTCGCCGATATTATTCGGCGATTTGTACTGCGGCGGCGGCCTGTACTCATTGTGGTCGACGCTTCGGCATGTTGCTGCCCGTTAACCGGCTGAAATGCCCTATTACGGGATCCTGTTTGCGCCCTGTAAAATCTATGCAGATCATCCCCCGCCCCCCCACCCATTGCGCCACCCCCATTCCATGCGGGCGGCTTGCATTATCCAGACATCGCCGCTTGATATTCAAGATTGATTAAATCTTCCAGCCTCGAATACAACTCCACACAACCAGAGCGAAACAGCCACCGGGGGTTGCGTATGAGCTCGTCTCCTCCCCCCTGCAATTTTTCCGGGACGGCGCAGCCTACCGAAGACCGTACAGGTTTTAATCGCCGGCAGCGACAGTGTCTCGCTCGGAAAGCCGACGGAGGAGGAATTCTTCGGGACACGGGTGCGCTCGCTTTTTAATTACCTCCTCGAGGGTGCCGCCAGCCGCGATCCACCAAATAAAAAGAGCGGCACGCGGGGTAGAAAAAAGGAAAGGGGGGCGAGGAGGAAAATGGCGCGGGGCCTAGGATGAAGCGGGTTCGAACGGATGAGGAGGGAGGAGAGAGGCTTCCTGTACATCTCACGAAAATACTCGGTTACCTGCCGGCTGATCCGTGGATTTGCCTGAGTGCCCCGCGAGTTCTGGGCCGCGTCGCGGCGAGGGACGCCGGGATACTCTCGGTGTACCTAAGAGGCCGTGAACACTTCCTACGCAAATACAGTCATGCGAATATCCACGCGCCTGCCCGAGTGTTTACATTAGATATAAAATCCCGAGGAGCCACCAGCTACGGCGACTCTCGAGGATGCTGGCCGAGAGAGGGAGGGAGATCCGAGAGACCTTTTCCTCGCCTCTATTTCCCGGGGAGAGATCTCTGGGCGGGAGGAGCGCGACGGATTCGCCCTATCGTAATTCGATAACGCACAGTGCAATGCGAGAGCCAATAAGCGGCTGTCGCGAGAAGGAAATCGCATTTCGAAGCACATTGCAATCCCTGATATTTGCATTCGAGATTCTTCCGCGTAAGCTGGAATATCCCCTATCTTTATAAGCCCGCGCTCCTACACCCTCTGTACCTTATGGCTCTCGTGTGCAAGCCTCTCTCCTTTCGCCGAGGAATAAGTAGCCGGTATATTGGCTCTTCGTGTTCCTTTCCTCCTCGGGGCTTTCAATTACCGAACCTCCCTCTCTCCTCTCTCCTCTCTTCCCCTTCGATCGACTCTTAACACTCCTAAGAGAAAGAGGTTCCAGGTGCTCGGCGGTCGGCAAAAGTTCTTTCCCCCGCGATATGTCCTACCTCATATACACCTTGCATGAAGAAGCCATGGGAATTTTGTTATTACTTGCGGCCTCTTCATTTGCGCGGCCGCTTAAAGGGGAGTAGTGTGCCGATGTAGTTAATGGCGGACCACCCTCTCCCGGCAAGTACACGATACCATGAATATTTTAGAGGGGGTTTTCGCCCGTGATACCATGAAGGATTTAACGGGCGGCGGCGAGGATCACTTTATTAGGCACATCCTCGTCAGCAGCCGGATACCGGAGATCTCGCCGCATGTCGTTTTCCACGTCGGCTGCTCGCCGAGGGAAAAGCGCCGGAGGGCCGCCCTTTCCACTCGCCAGTTCGTAAAACGGTAAACGCGCGCGGGGCGGGCGCGGAGCGACGTGTGTGAAACGCTCGTCGCCGCCCTTGTAAAAACCCGGGGAGAATGGGAGCGGTTAATTTTTGAAGCGGCTCCTCGCTCTCGCGCCCGCTGCAGTTGACCCCTAGACTGCTTAGAGTTTCTCGCCCTTTAATATCGCCCCTTTGAAAACTAGCGGCACTAGACACTAGAGGCATTAGGCTAAATCGCAATTTGGCTGGAGTGCGCAATATTCCTAATGAATTCCGCCACTTTGTAAACGGCTTAATGAATCGAGAACGCTGAATAGAAAAGAGGGCGAATTGGGTGGAATTATGCGGCGCATCATCAGCGCCGCTCTAATTAAGTTAACAGGGACTTCGCGTGCGATAAGGCGTCCGAGCAGTCGAGCACTCGGCCGGGGCTCCTCCATCTGTTTGGAGATTCACGCCATTCGTTGCGAGCAGCGCAAAGCCAGGAACGCGCGCCCGCGCCTCTGCCTCTCGGCAAGTTCCTTCGGAAGATAAACCCATTAAAAAGTACATAATGCCGCATTTTGCGCGCCGTGGTAGTTGGCGTTCTTCGGGTAAACTTGGGGCGAACACTCCTCTCGAAATGGGGGAAACGGCGCCGGAAATTCCCTCTATGTAGCTTGTATATGCCGCGGCGTCAAAGGAGCTGTGTTTTGTAGTAACACTGCAGTAGTCGTGTCGGCAGAGCACGGACCTTCTGGGAGTGCTGTGCTTCGGGAGGGTTCGCTTGTCTCGCCATAGTTAATTTCTTTCGAAGAATCGGCCGATCCAAGGGAATAGTCGAGCAGCAGCGCGCGGCGGCATTCAAAGGGGGGTGGGGGAGAAAGGTCTGTTGTCGCCGGTTTAGCGAATCCAACAGACAGCCGGCTGCTTTCAGCGGCACAAAGACCGGACCGTGTTTCCAGTCAAATATTATCCTTGCAGATGGTAACTGCGCCGGAAATTACTGAGTAGCGCGAAACTTACTCCTCGGAATTCTCTGTGCGAGGGCGCGAACGGGCTGCGCCACTGTGCGGCGGCGGAGCGTTGAACACGTAGCCAGACACAGAGCTGTAAGAACAGTAGAGAGAGGCAAGGTCGGCCGTGCCAAGGGTGGCAGGCCGCTTAATTAAGCAGAAATAAGGCACCGAATTGCCGGGCCCTCCCTGAGAAACTCCATTCCCCCGACAGCGAGTCTCGCGCGCAATATAAACAATAACAAGGAACACACAAGCGCGCGCTCGCGCGAGCGAGGATTCGCCCTCTGGCGATGCCGGTAAGTCGCGTCGAGTTACGCCGCGGTATCCTGTCTATCCGCTTAGACCGAGTTTATTGACAGTTACCGGTCTAATGGACTTTTAACGATCCGGGCCAACACCCGATCCGCCATTAACTGGGACTCAGCGTCCCCGGGATCTGATCAAAAATGCATTCGTACTCGAGAGCCACGCCGCGGAACCCTTCCGTAATTAAAAGTTTCCAACCCGCCCGCTACGTCCGTTAACGTTAATTGGATCAGCCGCGGGATAACTTCCCGGCGACGAGCGCCGCCGCTCGCAGAGACTCTCGGAGAAAGAGGGTGCCGATGATATCTTTGTGAATCTCTGGGAATCGATGTCAGAGGTACACCGAGAGTGAGAGGAACTAGAGCGAACGGGCAACGGGGGCTCTTCTCCTTTCAGCGGGCGGGGACTCTTTCGCCGGGGCAGACTTAACCCAGATACTTATTCGCGTGGGGGTTGCGATCGCCCTCTACGGAGATGGACGTGCCGCCATACATCCGGCGGATTAGAGCCGCGGGCCCCCGGACGATTTGAGGCTAGGAAGAGAGCAGTGCGCGGGAGCAATTACCGTGTCAGGAAATTCCCAAGCAGATGACGAATCGATGATATCCGGCTGACCTGATTAAGACTATCGCTCGGTCCCACTTAGCTAGGACCACCGCGCACCGGAAGCGCAGTAGTTAGTGGAACGAAGGTACGAGAGTGAGGGGGACGGGAGAGGGGGAAGAGGAAGTGGAAGAAGAGGATCGGAGTAACGAGGGTGAGTGGTCAAGCAGTGGTCGGAGCCGGCCGATTGATCAAACGCTAGCGGCCGACTGCGCTCTGAATAATCAGCGTTAAATTAGCAAAACTAATTTCGCCGGTGCCACATTAACCTGGTACCCTGCTACCGGGCAAAGTTCACTACGGCCGGAGCAGTCGCTGTGATTGCCGTCTCCCCCCCTCCCTTTCAACCCCCGCAGTTAAGTGCACCGCTGCACCTTAACGTCCTAGACCCCCGTCGCTCCTGTGTTCCTGCTTCCCCTGCATCTCCGCTGTTTGGACCTGCAGTCTAATTTGGCATCGAGCGCCTCTACGCTTTGGTGCCAGTAAACTTACCGGTGTTTATGTTGCCGGTCGCCCCAGACTACTTACTGGAAACGGCAGCGGGCCCCCCCCCCCCCCCTCGCTCCATCCCTCCAGCAGTTCCGAGCGCTAGTACCGGAAACATTTGTTCTCGCGCCTTACCTCGCTGGCCCCGTAACTCCGAATCCGAGCGGCACGGCAGCCGCGGCCGATATTCTCCTCGCCACTCGATAAACTGGGACAATTCGGCCAACTGCGAGCCGCGCAACTGCGGCATTAAAGTGCGCCCCTGCAACTTGCAGATTCACGTGCTGTCTAACTGAGGAGTAGTGGGGAGAGGGAGGGTTGGAAGCGCGGAGATAAATATGAGGAGTGCGGTTGCTTGGGAGTTTACTGCAATCGTACATCGATACGTGCTGTCTGAGATATCAGGCTGAATAGGTCGGTCCATACGGATCTCGGTGATAGCCGGGGGACATTGTGGACTTTCCCCCTGGTGAGCGCGGGAGGACGACTATTGGCTCGCTCGGCTTCTCGAGTGAGCTTTAAGCAGCGGGAAAACACTTGGACAGAGCCAAGTGAATTACCGTGTTCCGTGTATCAAGGAATTTATTGTTCGTTATTGCCTTTGCAGTTGTTCGCCGGGGGAGGTTCACCCGACCGCGGGACTTAACTTGGTTCGACCTTCGCTTTAATTGTGAGCGAGCTTGATTGCGGGAGTCTGGAGTCTTGCTTGGCCAACTTTTCTAGCTTGTCCTCGTAGATGGTTTATGAGAAAGTATAAACTTGGCCGAAGCTCATAATCTCTATTACCGCGATGATAGCCAATTATGAGGATAGCCGCTACCTTTCTACCCTCGTAAAAGCCGCCGTCGCCGACGACGGGAAACGGATCCGAAAGCTCAGCGCCGCGACCGATAACTTATAATTGGATCATTACCGTGAATCAGTTGCGAATCGCCAAGTGTGTGGCTCGGGTCGCCCTTTAATTTGCGGCTATCGAAAATCTCTGGCCCACTTTTATCAGGCCGCCGGCTCCTTCAAACTTTTCCAAACCTCCGCCGTCGGCGCCCCGTCATTTCGCTGGCGGACGCGATGCGCGCATCGCTAAACAAATCCGGCTGGCGAGAGAAAACTGCCGATAATTAAAGGAAATCGAGCGCGAATATGAAGGCGGTGCGCGGCGAGCGGGGGGTAAGATCGAAAGGAGAGACGCACCATTAATTATCGTGGGGACTGACTGGTGCCATTCCAATAATTAAGTCGAACGATTAAGCGAATAATTATCGGCCATTACCATTCATTATTCTATCAAATGTCCGCGCTGTTGTTATCAGTTATTGATCCCCCCTCCCCCTTGGCCCGAAGCAGTGCGCTATGCCTATTCGCCATGCAAATCTCATTAATTTCGATAATGGAAATCCAGATGCGAGTGAACAGCGGGCGTCCGACTACATATTTCAATAGTCGACGAGCACCGGAACGGAGAGAGCGTATATCTATGGGAAAGACATCGGAGATTCCAACACTCCATCCGAGTGCGATGATCCTCGGCCCTTAAAAGCCTCGCTCCGCCCAACAGACCTCAAACCATAACACTTTATTCCTACAACAGATATATATCTCGGTTTTCGAGCGATGTAAAATTATATGAACATCCCACCAAGCGCGGCGGAATGACGCGCACCCTTTTAACACGTGATAACGAATTGGTATTACTAATTTCCGATATGGGGAATTTATCGCGGCCGAGAACAGCACACTCGGGCCGCGCAGCCAGGGAGGATCCGTGCTCGGATTTTAATGGGTTTATTTGCCCACAGTGTCCGCAGTGATAGCGGTCGACTGTTAAGCAGACAGAACGCGCGCAAGTACACATATAAGCGGGCGGCGGTGCGCTTTTGTCCGGCTCTCTCGCCGGGTTAAAAACAAATTAATTTGAGGGCCTCGAAACGGCAACGATGCGCCCAGGGGTTTTACGATTATCCGCGCGAAACGCGCCATCCCGCGCGGCGGGACGCCCGGCTATTGGGGCGAACCGCATTGTCCACGAATTTTCGGCGAGCGTCTCGTTGTTTGTCCCGGGCGGCACTTTCGCGCGCGCGCGGCGGCGTCGGCGTCGGCATTGGGCTGCTCCGGTGGCTTTGCCAGGCATAGGGTGGGCGCGCAAAAAAGTTTATTACCAGCGGGCTAACTCCCGGGAAATTTGTTCATTTGGCAGAGATAGGGAGTGTGCTGGTGCCGCCGTTGCCGGGGCTCGTTCCGCGCGGAAACTTTCCGCATTAAGGACACCGATAGCAATGAGCTCGCCGGCTGCTCTTGACAAAGGCATTTTTCCCCGGCAGCGCGCGCGCGCCCGCTACGCCTCGCGCAAACCGATGAGATTGCTGCCGGTTCGGCAAACAACCCGCTGCTATAATCCTACTGTCGTACACGGGGTGTAAAAAAATTATCTTTCGTGACTTGCATGCGGTCATTCTACGCCCTTCGATTGCCAAAGATACGTTAAAAACAGTCGGCGCAAAATTCCTCTTGATCTGATCAAGGGATCTGAATTTTCCAACCCAATTCACTGAATTGCACTGAATTTGTAATTTAAAACAAAGTAGGTTAAAATTTCCGGAAAATTGTCCTTAGTTTTGAAATTCCTTGGTTGTATTCGTGCATTGCGGCATACGGATTCCTAAAAACCCACATCCTGATATTTTCGGAATTTTAAATAGAACTAAACAAAAGTTTAACCTTAAATCTCAAGGTAAAGGACAATTTCGCAGTATCTTTTTTAAATCAATCTTTCTCCAATCAAAGTTGTAGGTCACGACACCCAATTTCTATCCCCCCTGTACACTTCCACACACATCTTTCCCAGTGAACCCGTTCAATTCCCTCTCGTCCTCCACTATATCCCAAGTACTTAATTCGAAAACCGACATATCTGACTCACCAAGTGACTCTCATAAAGTTTAAAGGCCCAGACAGCGGCTTGGCGCGGCGAAGGGGCACTCGGCCCGAGAAGAAATGCAGAACGAAATTAGAATGCAGAACGAAAGCTCTCCGGTATCGTCATCAAGACTGAGTGACTACGCGCGCGCACGCCTTTCGCTGGTATATCTGAATATATCGGGGCTGACTCGCATGACCATCACAGGCCCAGGCCGACGGTATTGTCGAGCACGCGCGCGTCCTCCATCGAGCGGCATATCTTGGCGGTATTATCACGAGGCGCGCGCGGGCTAATAGAATGGTACGTGCTGGAGCGCAGGGAGGAGCATTGATTTTCGAGGTCGATTAGAAAATTCAATGGGCAAGGTCATAGGTAACGGGAATCTCATCGGCATTAGCGCACCGGCACATCCTCTCGCCGCGGGACGATCGCCTTTATTCGGTGTTACGCTTGAGGGCGGAATCCTAATAAGGCCGGGCGGTGTTCCTTAGCAGTGATGATTCGTAGAGAGCATTACGCTGTTACCTAGATCAGCCGGGGTATTAACCGCTCTATTTAGCCAAGGCGCGCGCGCGCGCTCTTCAGATATGCTCGAAACCCCTTTCCACGGGATCGCTGCTCCGCGCCGTTTACCCGGCAAACGAAATCTCCTGGAATCACAATTACCATCGGTGAAAGCTTTCGGGCCGATTGTATTCCAGCCGGGTCGACCTTCCCTCGCTCTGCTCCGCCCTCACGGGATTCCTCGCGATCTTATAATATTCGAGAGATTCGAGTCCCCCGCGCGTTCTAAAGCGAGATCTTGTCCACTGGTCCCCGGGCCTTTGAAATGGGTCGCGCATTCATTTAGCCTTTCCGATTTTAATTAGCACCGCGCGCGAATAGCTAAAAAAGATTTGGAGATCAATTAGAGAAAAAAGTGGGCTGGCCAACTATCCCGCTGGCTCCCGGGGAGTTCTCGTTAGCCTAAATTACAGTCAACTCGTTAGCGGCCTGGATAGCGCACCGCCGCGCCGGCATAGATATCCTTACAGACGCTGCGATCTTAGAATCTACCATTGAGCAGCGCCGGCTCCATTACCCCGAATTACTTTGGCTTCTACGAGTAGACCTCTACAAATCACAAGCGAGAATATACTTCATGCGCTTTTGACACACTTCCAATTGCAGCCGGCGATCTCGTATCTCTCGGGCTCGGCTATAGCCATGGCTAGTCGTCCTTGATAGCCGACGGTCCCTCGCCCTCCCCGAAAGAGTCATCAGTTGGCAAGGACGCGCTCTCGGACGCTTGCGAATGTCCGCGCGCTGACCGTCGATGTCCCTTTACGAGCAACTAAATCCGCCGCAAGCTCTCCCCGGCGCTGACTTAATGCCAACGTAAATCGCCCCTGTCCACGCTCTTCCATCGTGGTTATCGTCGGCGCGATGGCTGCTCTTCGTTATCGAGGATATCGCGAGGGACGTAAGTGCGCATTCGGGCTAGCTTTTCCCCAGTATATGTCCAAGTATATGTCGAGGAAAGTGCTCGAGCTATCGCCAACTCGACTACTACTTTAATGAACACTCATGTTCTTTCGCTTGAATTATTTTCCGCCCTCACGAATATATATATTACATACATACGTGCAGGTATATATGTATAGGAGGTTTGCGAAGACCCTGACAATTTCTTGGCCGCTCTACCCGAGTCCCCCGAATCGTCCACGAAACTCCCGCCGTAATTCGATTAACACGAGGAGCCAGCTCCTGGAATGCGAAACAATTTAGCCGCCCGGCGACTTTCCAGAGAGTCGGGGGGGGGGGGGGATATAAATTTTTCGTCTTAATAATAGCGTCTAATTGCGATGGCGCGACGAAGGAACCCGAGGGAAAAGCCGGGGACAGGCGCGAGGTACATCCGGCCGTGAAATAATGCAGCATATTTATTACCGCGATCCCCGTGCAACTAGCAGCACGTGGCGGCAGCGACACCATCGCCAGGACACTCGCCACTTTTTCCTCATCTCTCGCACATGTGTCGCGAGCCACTAGCCACCGCGCACCGGCTCCTCCCGCAGAGCAGTCAAGACGAATTTTCGGCCGCCGGCGCAATTAGTTTCATTAAAACGGCCGTCGCGCGCGGTTTTGTATTACATCCGCGCGAATTTTCGTAACTCGCCCGGAGACCTAGTGCTTGTTAATTATTTTCCGAGCGGCCGCCGCGCCCGTCTACCTGCAATTAGACTGGAAGGGTTCTCCATGGGAGAATTACTTGCGGGCCCGAGTACCGGGAGAGTTGGGGCGCTGTGCTCGAGAGCGGACGCATTGTTTTTAAGCGGTCATTGGAATGGTGATGTTACCGAGTCGAGGGTGGCGGGATCGAGCTATGAAAAATACCTATGGACGCGGGGATCGCGACCGGCGCACCCGCAATTCGGCGCACCACGGACAATGCGGCGTAATATGTTTACCGGGCTATTCGTTACATAGATTACGGGATTACGGTGGCAGCCGGCGCGTCCCGCTGCCAAATGAACGCGACCGTGTGGATTGCATTATTACATCGGGAAATGTAGATGTACTTCGGCATATGTATCAAGCTCGATTGCCCGCGGACACTTTTCACCGCGCGCCCGCTCTGGCCCATTGTAGGCCTGACATCATCTTCCCACGAGAATCGCCGCGTTCCGCGTGTGCGCGAAATACTTGCCGCGCCGCCGGTATTTAATTAAGTCCGCCGGATCCTCCATGTTGCCCGGCTACATATTGCGTCTTGCGCCGGGAGTGGCGTTCCCCGGAATTTTTCCGCATCCCCCGGCGACTCGGCAAGAATCCGATTAGCCTGGGGACAGAATGCGAGGGAAACGTATGCGCGCACTGTGTCTTGGAGGAAACGCGAGCGGGCCCGGTAATTGCGCACGCCAAAGAGGACAAGTTCGGAATTCACTCGGCGATCGTACTTTAAGAGTCGGCGACGTCGAGGATTCCCCGGGCGACTTGTATCGAGAGGATCGAGAGGGAGCAAGTGCGCATTCAAGAGGAGCATCCACTTTCTGGATGTAAAGCGCGAGGGAACTCGCCAGGTTTATATTTGCCGGGCTGCTTCTCGGGACAATCAAGGAGAATGTTTCGGGCATCATTGAGTGGACGTCGGCCGGAGATGAGCGGGGGTCGAAAACCGGCCAAGGCTTGCAGGCCCCTCGGATCGGAAATGAAGCGAGGGATCCACGCGCACTCGCCGGAGTAACCGAATTGTTTCCGTAGCCGGAGATAGCCGGGAACGGGCGGGCTACTTGCGGATGGTCCGTCGAATCCTTTCTCGGATCTCCTTGAAAAGAGCAACTGTGCAGCTAGCTACTGGCGAGCTAATAAAGAAAATGCTTTCGGGGTCGATACCGGCGCGCCACTCGATGTCCCATATAAGTGTCGCTCCCCGGGGAAGCCGGTCAGGGTACATCAGATAAGAAAACCTGCTTCGGAATAGAACCCTATTATGTTTCCTATAAGTGGCCGGCCCTGGGGACGCGGGCCGCGCCCCACGCCCAGATAAGAAAAATATCCAGCAGCCCATTGCTCCCGGTAACCAAGCCACTTGTAATTATACAGCAATATTACTACCGAAAGCGCCATGGGAGAGTCAAGGGCCCTGCATGTCCCTTACGTGGAACTCGTAAGACTTGGTACTCCCGGGATTCTCCCCGAATCTCCACGGGGAGATATGCCCTCCGGTCAGATAAGAACCGCACCAGGCTCCGAAACAACTATTTATCGTCGGCCACGAATTACCGGCCCGTTAACAGGAAGCCTGCCCTGCCGTCTCAATTAACCAAGAATTCCTCCTTCCCCCCCGTTACCCGAATACGTCGCGCTGACCACTACCAGTGCCCTAACAGAGCCCCCTCGCTCCCCTATCACTCACCGAAATACTTAATACAAAGTGAAGAGCGTAAAACTGGCGGCGGCGACGTGGTTTACATCGGCGATAAAAGCCGTGTCTTACCCGGTGACAGCGAGATCTTACAGATTATTAGCCCGACACCGCGGCCAAGCACACCGGTGTGGATTTAAGAAGCAGCTAACACCGCGGAGTTACGAGCTTCGCCCGATCTTAACCAGGACTCTTTAAAGTCTGAGCCAGCAAAAACTTGGCTCGCTATCCGCCGCTATTAAATCCACTCGAGAATCATAGTTCTTTATGAGTACAGCCGACGAGAATGAGAGATGTTCGACAGCGCCGTTTTAGTATTGACACTGGTTTCGTTACAGGCGATGTATATTCCACTCGGGGAATGACTTTGACCGAGTATGCGTTTTTCATGGGGTCGGCTGGGGGAAGGTTCGCTTATTAAAAGGCTGGCGGCAGATGGGTCGCCTGTAGCAATGGTTTCCTGAAACTTGGGGAGACTGAGACTGAGAGAGAGAAGGTACATTCTCTGGGTGGTAATTCTCGGTAACCCAGGCAGAATACGTATTTATGCAACAATGGGGCAGAGCTGTGCGGGAAGGCAGTTCTTGCGCTTCACTTGACAAAGTCAAATCGTTCCATCAACGCAATTCCCGTAGCTAGGCGCTGACTCTGGCGCCAGTAATCCCCGGCATCGCAGCGAGAGCTTCTTCGCATAATACCGATTGTCAGGTGAAATCCTGCCGTCAAGGGGCCGACGTGCTCTGCTCCACCGTAATCGCCTTGCTAATGTCGGTCACGGATACCCCCTTGATATCGGCCCGCACGTCCCACTACAGACTATACACGAGAGCGTCCCTGCAGAATGCGCCCGCCCTCCAGAAATAACTGGCGATATCTCCGGCTAATAGAAATTCCAACTACGCAAACTAACTCCCGCGCTCGTGCATATCCCCCGCGCATCGCAAAAGTCGAATTATTTCGACCCCGGGATTATACCGTCCAATGAAATCGGTGCTCCGTGACTTTTACATAATTAGGTGCCGCAGTTAGGATTTTGAGGGTTTGTCGGATATTAGGGCAGATTTCGCTGTATCTTGATTCTTGCCACCTCCGAAATTCTACTTGTGCTCTTTCGGCGGACGGTTCCTCGGTAAATTGTTAGAAGCTTCGTAAATCTGTAAGGACCATTTGCCAGCGAGGTGCCATTATGCTTCTGGCCTCATACGTAAACCAGGCAGCCGAGAGTAGTTGGTTTTCCGGCGTCCGGAAAATCCGAGGAGCAGGAGTTATTTCGGCGGGGAGGATTCGCGCGACAGAGTCCCACGTACGGTTTTCGAGGACGAGGGATAATGGAGTGACGGTGGCGCGTGGAATTTATTCAGGAGGCGCGATATGTCCCAGGGGGAGCCGGGGCGGGGTTTGGCAATATCTTCAAAAAACAGAGGCTAGCAGAGTCGAGCGCACCCGATAAAACAGTCGCGGACATCCTGTACTCCGACTCGTCGAGCTCAACCTTCCTCGAGAGCAGCTCCGCCCGGCGGCGGCGGTGGCGGTGGCGGGTTGGGGCAGACGGTGATCGTTCGCTTCGAACGACTATCGAGGGACCCCGCAACTCCCATAAGTCATCGTGTCGCGTTTACGTAGATCGCTCTCCATCGGCGAAGGTATATTGAACCCGACGTGTTTATACGGGGACACAGTTATACCGAAACGCGAGAGGGGAGAGATCGGGAATACATGGTCCAGAAAATCGGACCACCAGAGAGTTACGATCCTAATACACACACTCGAGACTTCCTCCTCGAAGCGTGAAACCTGCAAATCTCGAGGCGACGTCGAAAATTCCCCAGCAATCTTCCTTCGGCTTTCCTCATATTTAACTTGACTAACAAACTTCCCCGGGAAAGAAAGAATAGCGTGGCTCGGATTATCAGCTGGTTTCCCGGTCAAAGTGAACCCGCCTTTCCTCGCGGGATGTGCTTTATCAGCCTCTTACAGAGTAGAGCATGCATACTCATTACCTCAGTATTTACAGTGCTCGCCGAAGCACAAGGCCGCGTGTAATGTGGTTCGCGTGGTCAATTTTCGTAATGCCGCGTGCGTCATAGCGCGGCGGAGCACTACGTGCATCCACGTACTGTACTTTGCAAGTGACGTTCCCGCGGTAAATATATATTAGATGCCACGGTGGGGGGGATGCGTCCCGCGGAACTTAAGCCTCCATTAGCAGCCCCCTTACATTTCCGAGTCAAGTTCTAACAGTACGTAACCATTACGCCCACCAGACGCGCTCCGAGTCTAATAAAAGTTGCGCGTCTGGCTTCGGCCGGTTGGAAAGGCGTTGAAGGCAATTCTATCATATCACCAGGATCCCGAGAGATTTATCACTCCCGGCCATCCGTGTAACTTGTTCGCCCGGAGCGATCGCTCGTCAAGCTCCGTCCAGAGTGGAGATGCCCGATTAAAGAGTCCCATTTCACTCGGGGGGCCCCGCGTAAAGAAAAGGTTTCAGCCAGTTTTACAACAAGGAGCCAGAGGGTTAGCGTCAAGTGTGGGACGTGGGCTGGCCCGAGGCCTGGGAGAATAAAATGATCCAGCAGGTCTAGGTTTACGAGGGCGCGATATCGTCGGCGCCCACCGAAAATAGTTTCGCCCCCCAACTCTCTCTCTCTCTCTCTGAGGGTAGAGTCGATGTCAACGGCGGTGGCAGTGTGACGGTGGACAGTGGGCGGCGAAATTCACCTTAAACCGGGAGAGGTAGCCCGGCCGATAAGGATCTCGAGGAACTAATCTAGCCGGTGGGGCACAGCGCCGCGGGGCACCGTCGCCGCGGTACACAGATCCATCCGAGCGATTATTAGCCTGACAAAGCCACTTGCGGACGGGTCACGTCCGAGAATTTTGGTTGGCCGGAGTTCCGAGGAATGTCGTGAGGAGTAGCCAGGTTAGCCGGTACTCTTCTCCTCGAAATGAGATCAGAGTCGACGGTGACCTGGACCGAGCGCCTAGTGGCCCGGGTCGGGGGCAGGGGGGAGAGGGGGGATAATATACGAGCGTAGGATATTCGAGGTTTCCGAGGACCGGCAAGCTGGAAAGGTCGCTGTTTCACCTGTGCCCGGTGTATGCGTGTGGTCAGGTGCACACGTCAGCCTCGATGGAAAGTGACCGGCAAAGAGTCAGCATCCCTTCTTCCCCGGGAGGGACACGAAGCCGCTTAAGAACGGCTAAGCTGCTTACCGAACGGAGCATGCTTCCTGAAACTCGCCCTCTACGCGCGACTGAGTAAGAGAGATAGAAACTAGAGGCGAGCGTGTGTGCGAGGTCCTCTCCGTGCAGGAGGATCGACGTGAGAGTGGCTCAGGGAGAGCCGGTCCCTCGTACTTGCTTATACCCGATGTACTGCCGCAAACTTCCTCCGACAGCTATTTCATACGTACAGCGGCTCCTGCGCCCGGTCGCGGCGGCACAATTTCGAGCACACGTCACAATATTCGCCGGCCGACGCAGCTTGAATAAGTAATAATCCGGCGGGAAGTGGATTCGACGGAAAGCTCGCTCCCTCGTTGTCTCATTACTCGTCGCGGTAGCAAGTGCATTTCCTTGGATTTCTGAAAAGAGTAGTTACGATTAGTCGAGCGCCGGCCGCTGGAGGAAAGCGAGTGGCAGAGGGGGCGGGGCGCAAGGTAGTCGGAGGGAAAGTCGAAGCAAAGCTTGTTTCGCCGGCGATTAAAAGGGAGCGTCATTCACGTGGCAGGCGTCGAGAGGGTCAAAGGCAGCGGAGAGGAGCTCCGTAAATGAATAGAATCCTCTGATAAACCTCAAAGTGGTACTTGCGCGCGCCGGGCCTTCATTCTCCGTCTCCGCTCTAATGCAGTGGCGGTGAAAAGGCCGCCGCTGCGAAACACCGAGGAAAAAAAGGCCAGCCCTTCCCTTATACTCGGCGAGCTTTCTTCAGGGCTCCCCGTCCCACCGCGCCTTTCTTTCTCCGAGCCAGGAATCCGAAAGATATGAAAAGGGCAGATATCAAGCATCTCGGGAGTAGTCGGCTTCGCGTCGCGACGCACCAAGAATCGGCCGCGCAAATTGTCGCTCCTCCCGCGCCGAGGCGGCGGCGGCTTTCCCGGGTGCGGGAAAGTGCACGGTATAATGGAATAGGGGAGAGAAGCTGAGTGCCGGGGGAAAAAAGGGCTGTCGCGCGCGCGCCGTTGTATCTCTTTTGTTCGGCCCGCCTATTTGTGTCAGTCAGTTAGTCTTATCTGTCAGGTCGCTCGAAAGCCACGGTGCGTGCACCAGCGATCCGGAATGAAAAGATACGTCAGGGAACGCGTATTGGACAATGACGCTCGCCCGACCCTCTCGCCCGTCTCCTCTGGCTTTTAGTCACACTCGGGGAATGCGGCAGTCACCAAAAGGATTGAATACAATTTATCGGGCGGCCATCGCTCCGAATAAATCCGACTCCTTCGATCCTTCCCGATGCCTCGGGGTATTATACCTCGCGTCTTAAAATTCCTCTCCATAAAAACTTTACGCACATCGCTCCGCTGCTAAACTCCTCCAGGCGCGTACCGGCTCTCTCTCGAGAGAAGGGACGGCGGACGATTACCGGTGCGCGCATTAGTCAAGCAAACGATGCAACAAGCGGACAAAGCTAGACGGAGAGGGAGAGAGAGTGAGCGAGAGGGAGAGAGGTTGAAAAGAGTAGTCTCGAGGATATTTACAGACGGGATATCACTCGATGGGTAACAAGAATAGTTGGAGCCGTAGGAGAGCGGGGCCCGATGCGAGCGCGGAATACAAACGAGGGAATTAATCGCGAGGGAGAGCTCCTTCTTCCGAGCGGTGGCTCCGCGGTATTGAGGCCACGTTCCTGCGATTCGCCGTAAACAGAAGTGCGCCCGCTACCTACACTAGATAGAGCCTCGTAGCCTCGTACTGGTCGTAGAGCGAGATGCCCTTTAACTCAGCCAACGAGCCTAATGACCAGGGCGCTCTCTCCGCTCGAAAAATCCTCGGATTCGGATATATCTGTGGGACGGCGGCCGGAGCGTCGATCGGCCGCGTCCGCCGAGTCCGGCGACTCGGAATAAATTGAGCCGCTCGCAATCGAAATTCTCCTGAAGGAAGGACGAATCGGAAATGGGAGTGACGTATAAAGGAGCCAGAGCACGTAGGGTCAGTTTGCCAGCGGAGCGGCATATCCTGTACCGACCGTGAAGAATCTCCGGCAAATCTTGTGTGTGTCCAGCTCTCCCGTCACATGACCCTGCTGCCTCCGCCTGAATACTGATCGTACTCTCTTCAGAGACCGCGAAACGGTTTGCGCGCTCCCTTTGTAAAATCAGTAGCGAGCCTTCCTCACTCCTTTTACCTCCGCTGCAAGCTCGATCCGGCCGCTCCAGGAGCCTTTATACTCGCATTCCTTCCTTTCCTCCTCCTCCTCCTCCTCCTCGACTTCTTACGACCAAGATCCTCGTCCTCCTCTGGCTCTCCCTTCGAGCTAGGACAAAAGGCAGACCTTTCAAATTAACGTATTGTAAGTCTCCTTCGCCGAGCAAATACGGGAAACCTCCGCGAGGAGCAAGGAGCTTCGGCTCAGTGGCTATACATAGTATATATACATATATAGAATATATATATATATATATCTACGCGACTCGTCGACACATTGTTCTCCTCATAATCGAGCTGAACTCGACTTCCGAACTCGAAGCTCTCGCACTACTAATTACACAAACGCGCAGACCCCGCGTGATTAATACGCAACTCCCCATTACATCATAAGCGTTTGCAATTCGAAGCTTAATCAATAAAAATCTCGATTCCCGAAAAGAAAAAGTGAAGGTGGCAAAATTTGGGGGGCTAACTCGCATAGACGCGCAGAGTGGCGGCGCCGAGTGACATCAGCTTTAATTCGGAGGGAAGAGAGAAGGGTGTAACGAAGGGAGAAAGAATCTATATGCCGGGAGCGCGGCGTCCTCGAGGAAAATGCGGAAAATGCATCGAGACAGTGAGTGTCACCGAGGCATTGCCGGAAGGGGCCGACTGTAGGGGACACTGATAACAGGGCTCCGGAGGAACTGGCATGCTTTGACAGCCAGTAAATTAAAGTATATTTCCAGTAGACTAGCAGGTATATACACAGAGTACGTGGTAAGCTGAGAGATTCCGGGCGGAGATGAAAGGTGGACTTGAAAAAGGGAATTTTTTATGAATGGGATCGGTATGCAGTCTCCTCTCGTAGGAAGCGACGATAGGGTGGCTGGGGCGGCTGGGGAGGCTGGGGCGGCTCGCTAGGGAAAGGGGAGCTGGAAATCATGTCCACCTGGGCTGTAGGAGACATCGGCCTCCGAGGAACCCTGGATAGTAAAAGAAGTTGTCAGAATCAGACGAGGAGGCAAGGAGACTCTGGATCCTACTACCGGCTTTATCTGATGGATGTATACAGCGAGGAAAAGAAATCGATGGAAGTGGTTCTTCCAGGCAGCAGTCGCGACCGCTGCGGCCACTTATGCACCGGATTATTGAGGACCGAGTGACTTTCCGATCGTAATCGGCCGCGGCCAGACTTCCTAATCCATGCGTGGACGATGCACGCTGGGACCCGATCTCATCGGAGAGATAGTGGAATTATGCTCTCCCGAGTGTATCGGGCCCGTTGCTTTTCAACCGGGGAAAGATAAAGTAGGCTGCGTCACCGATCGGGAGCTTGGAAATTCAGGGTGCCCTTTGCAAGTCATCGAGGAATCTCCGTGGTTTCTGTTAATACCTCGGATTTCAAGGCGTCGCTCACGTCACACTTGCTCTAACGTGATTTGTCCATTGATATACAGCGATTAGGGAAAAAAGGTGTGAGTGGCTTCGATGCTGTTTAAGCTTCTTTGATGGACTTTGCCAAGTTGAGCATAAGCCCTCTGCCCGTCACCAGGGACATAAGCGAGAGACATTTGCGCCCTCGGTATCTCGAGGCGATATGCACGTTCTACTCGCACGCCAAGTTTCCAGCAGTTTGATGCCCCTTTTTCCTCGCGAGGCTTTGGAGTTTCGTGCTTATTGCCGGAATGAGTAGAGCAGAGGAGAGGGCGAGCGGGGCTGGCGGTAAGAGCCCGGGGCGTTGCCTGAACTCAGGATCTAGGATGTTCTTCGGGATACGCGTGCACAAAATGGAGGGTTTGTCTTATCTGTCTCCCCACATTTCTCATCTCGATCCTCCACCTTCTCCCTTAATGCATGAGAGCCCCAGCCCTTCGAGCCTCTCAAAGTTCCACGGCGATTTCACCCCGCTGCGGGTACCTGCGTCCTTTTTCCCTTTTCAAAGGAGCGAAACCCTTCGATGTCGAGCAGTTGTACTTTCACTCGTAGGAGCTGTAGATAAGAAGCCGGGTCGTTGCAAATGCCGGTCACCCTGAGAACGCTTAGACAGATATAATCACAGTCCTGCGCTCCGCAAGGTCCGCTCTCGTGTATTCAGTTCTAGGGTGGATGCGCCCTTTCTCGATCCTCCCCCACGGCTCACCCTCGTCCTTTTTATTCTCGCCGAGGGACACCCGGGCATCCACGCCGGGCCATTGCGCCGAGTAAACACTTGACACTGCGGAAAGTCAGCAGAAGAAAACGAGCGTGCGCGCGAAGATGACACTGCCGAGATTATTTCCGCGCCCGGCGATTCCTCGAAAGGAGCCGAGCTGCAACCGGTTGAATAAGATCCCGCGCGATTTCCGCCTCTCTCGCCGAGAAGTGCTATACTTGGGTATTTATAACGCTGATTGCATGCAGATACGCTCGCCCGGCGCGAGAGAGCTACGCGAGAGAGCGTTTGGAGGAAGCTAACGATCCGCCACCCTATGGCTCCGGCTCGCTCGATCCTCGAGAGCTGCGATAACAGACATAGAGGAAGAATCGGAATCCGATCGATGGGTGCAGAGCTGATTGAAGACACGCCGGGAGAGTTTGCCGAGTCGAAAGGAAAGTCCAAATCGATTTCACCGGGCATTAGTACCAACAGCCGCGCTGATCGATTCTCACTCTCCGCTCCCTGTCCAACAGTTGGTCTAATTAAGCCTGACGAATCCTTAGAAAGATACGCGCTCGGTACAGCCCTCCTATACATACATATTGATGGGCCGGCAAATCACTCGCGATCGAGTTCCTTCATGATAATGGAGACACCGATAAGACTCGCATTTCCCAGGGCGACGAGTGTGTATCGGACGTCCAAGTGACGGACGGCAGTTTGTGGGTGGAAAAGCGTCGCTTTCCGATGCTACGGGGGTTGGGGCGGAGAGAATTGTACTCCGCGTTAGTCACCTGGAGAGATCAAAGATGGATGGGCCCGGGCGGAATATAGAAAATCGTCGGGTCGACGGGAGCGCGCGTGTACCGGGAGCTGCGAGATAGAGAGAAAGCCGGGGGCGAGAGAAAGAGGGATGAAGTCTCCGGTAGGATACACGGCTTTCAATGAAGGATGACAAGTTGACCGGGCGAGTGGCTGCCATGTCGTCCTCCCCCGTCACAGAAACGTAAAGCCGCCCGACTGGAAAATATAATTCCCATACTTTTTCCTCCGGAGAAACGAACCCGTCGTCCTCGTACCAGACGAGTGGAGGTGGAGGTGGTGCGTCCTTTGACATGGACGGAATTCGTGGGCGCACGAACCTCGCGTTATCATTATGTCGTCGAGCCGGCTGGAGTTGCGTGTCAAAGTAGAGCGTCTCCTCGATCAAACGTAATCCGCCGACGCGCGCGCTCGAGACAACACAGCGGAGAAGACGTTTCGGCATTACGGCGTGAAAGAGGAGAGCTAGGCAGACGAGGGGCGTCTGCGAGGAGCCAGGAAGGCGGAAGGGAAAGATTTTAATACTCGTCACACGAGCCGTGGCTTAGGGGAATTACGGCCGGGACAAATTTCCCGAAGCGGCGCGCGGCGGCCGAGTGTCGATATTCGCGGAAATCTCACGTTCCGCCGGAAAGAGAGATGAAAAGCGGCTGGAAATCCGAGGTTTTATATTGTTGTATACGTCGGCGAGCTCCGATCGCCCTTCCCCACTCTAACCCTCCACCCTACCGCGCGAATTTTTCAAGAGGATCCTTCGACACGTGCCCTCGTCACTACAGACACCATAGACACTCGTCCTCCGCCCTCGCCGATCCGCGGTGTACTTGTTGCTGGGGAAAAATGTATTTCCCTCCGCGACACAAGTTTCATCTTCCTAAGTACTTAGTTACTTGCTCGGTGGAATTTCGCGGCCGCCTACTCCGCCTCTCTCGTTTGGCAGCCGCGCGCGCGCTCTTACTCTCCTCTTTCTACTCATTATGACTAATGGTATATCTAATAAAAGCACGGGGGCGCAACATCCCGGCGGCGATATTATTTTTCGCCGTCGGATTTCCCGCTCGCTAAAGATAATTAGAGAGAGCCGGCCGTGGCGCGGCCGCGGAAGGGCGGAGGCCGAGGGAACGGCGTATGGATGCTGTTTTCCGTCTGGGCCGACTGGAGCTTGATTACTCCTAGGAACACTTGAGAGCGAAACGGCAATTTAAATTAGCGACTGGGCACAGCTGTGCTCGCAAACCGCAGCCAGTGTGTTTTGATGCGAGCCAGCCGCCCCCTCGCCCCCTCGCATGTACACGCGTGCAGAGACGAGGAGAGACAGGAAGAAGAGGTACAGATGCGCCACTGGTCGGACTGGCACCAAAAAAGGCAACTACGCTTTTGAAATTTCGGCGGACGCTTAGTTCTTAAATGAAAACGGCTGGGGTACGCGAGCTCCCGTGTACACGTCACTTGTATCCGTCGGGACCGCGCGTGTACACACGCGGCCCGGAGAGATAGTGTCTGCCGTGTGCAAAGAGGAAATTTGTTGTGCGCGTGCGGCTTTAATAAAAAAAGCGGAGCTTGGCTGGCTTTACTATTCAATGTACTTGGCGGTAACATAATGAAATGAACTTTCGCCCGAGCGTAAACTCCCCCCACCCCTCCCCCCTCTCGCTGAGGCTCTCTATCGCGAGCAGGTTCGGTCCTTCATTTATTTATGCGCGCAAGATAGAGGAACTTTGAGAGGACACACCGACACCTCGGGATTACGGATTAATCATTCATACTGTTATCCCGGTGTCAGCGAGTTCTGCATCATTGATGCCCTTTGAAGAACGGCCCGCCGCCTTTCGAATCTCTAATGCGCCCGTCGACGCGTGCGTCGACTCTTGACGAACCTCGCGCTCGCTCCGGCCAAGTTAATCGAACACAGTGAGAACCAATCGTTAGCCAGTCCCCTTTTTCCGGGGAACCGTCCCGAATTTGGTGACTCGAAACTTGACGCGCGGCCGCGTAATTTGTCCGGGGCCGGTGGGTCGCGCGCACACGGGCAATTAATCGCGCGAACAATAATTCCTCGCTCTTAAGGGATCACGGGATGCGCCCGGGACAAAAGGAAGGATCGCTACAAAACACACGGCGCGCTACTCCCTTTTATCCCCGACAAGTCAACCCCTTTTCAGCGGCTTTGCGAGCTTTCCGCCCTTGCGCCTGTGCCGACCGAGCGAAAGGAAACCGGCATATGTATTCTCAGTGCGCTGTAAACGCCCTCTCCCTCTCTCACCCTCTCTACTGGAACAAGAAAAAGAATTAATTAATCCTGCCTGTTTGCTGAATTCTGCATAACCAGTGACCCGGGAACCAGGCCGTTTTGCACTTTCATCGCGTGCTCCGCTCCAATTTACGGCGGCAGCGCGCGTGGAAGTAATATTTAAACGCGCTAGCTCCTCGGTTATCTTCCATCTGGCTGTTGTAACGATGCCAGCCGGCCACCATTCGCGGGATCCTCGAGGAACTCGGCGTCCTTCGAGCTTTACATTCGCGCGCGCCGAGCCAGGTTGCGTCGTAACTCCATGCACTCGCCTCCGATCGATCTACTCTTCCAATCGAGAGCGATCGAGCCGCCGGAAGTGCATGGCGTGGCAATCGTAGTCGAGTAGAGCAAGGGGGGAGAGGCTTTTCGAAAGGACGCCCCACGCGTTTTAGAGGAATCGAAGCGCGATTTTACAGGTAGTCCGCTCGTTTTCAGAGCGCGGGGAGTCCTTGCAGCGCACACTCTCACTCCCTTTCTAGCGCGCACGCCGCCGCAACGCGGTGCGGAGAGTCGTCACCGTCCCTTTCAAGTGTAACGCACCAGCCTGCAGACAAAAAGCCAGGGGCTAGGGGGGGTTGGTTTAAGGTAGGAGAGAAAAACTAGGCGATAAAGAGGGAAGAAGCGTGCTGCGGGAAATTGCGAGATAGGGTGCCATAAAGGCGTTCCCGGGGTGCGTTGCAGAAGCGCTGAATGCGTCTAGACAGTTCCACTTCATGCAGTGAAAACACCGCGAGCATCTCGCGCCGATGTAAAGTTTCATTATTTACTGAGCCCACCAGCCGTGCCAGCCCGACACGCACCGCTTTTTCGTCTTCGCGCTGGAAGAACCATCCACACCAGGCCACCCTTCCCGCCTTCTTCTTCTACTCCAACCCCCGAGCCCCCCACACATTCAACCGCGGAAGTAATACACGCGGCCGGAAAACAGCGAAGCTTTGTATTAATTTTCCGGCTTCCTTCTGCGGAATCTCGCATGGTTGTTCTCTTCCTATTCAACCGGACGAGTCAGACTTCCCATCTTCCTTTCTGAAAAAGAGAGAGAGAGTACTATAAGCAACTAAAAGTATTACAAGAAATAAAATGTTACTTTAAGTGTGTAAGTTGTCGTTTGGATTTGAAACCTGGCTTGAAACCAAGCACCGGTTTTCGGAATTCCCACGAAAGCTGCCCCGGTGATTTTTACCCAGCGCAATATGCATTCTTCAGTCTTCGCGGGGCATATTTTTCCTCGCGTATCTGGGAATGTTTCATTTAAAGGAGCGCGGAATATTTGATCTCATTGGGAAGCTGGCGCATTTCTCGAAAACATTTCGCCGCCAGTTTCGAGGCGAATGTGTAACAGGGAATTCCATGCATATTTTTCAAAGGTTTTAGGGAAGCAGGAATTGATTTTATTAGAGGCATTAAGAAGTAGTTGAAAGTGGGGAACCGAGAGTATGGGAGAGGAGCGAGTGTCTTGGGAAAAAGGCTCGGTGTTCATCAGGGTATACGTCAAGGGCGTACTTACAGGCGATCATAAACCAGGGAGAGATAGGGCGTGGTGCTCACGCTCACACTAAACTTCATTTCTTATTAATGACCTACGTGATGGGAACTCGAGAGCAAGCTTCCTTCAAGGAGCGACCATACACACTTTTACCTGTAGTATGGATATTACTCGGCGGCAATGTGTCTTGGAAGGCGGCGATGGCCCTCCCGCCCCATATATGCAAATCGCAGGCCTCAAAGCAACGGTGTAATAATCGAGCTCGGTGCCAAGAAGCCGAGAACTCGATTCTCGAGGACCCTTTGGCCTTCGAGGGTGTTGACGAGGGTGTGAGTTGAATTTTCAGAGCCGAACAATCTTCCCGAGCATCAGCCGCGAGAGAATATGCCGATATAATGTCGCTCGCGGCGGCGGCAGAGGCTGATTTGCTCCCGGGTAGAAATCATCGATCGACGTGATGATCCGAATGCAGATGAATGGCTGTCGCTTCTTTTTTTCGCCACTTGACCCACTTCCCCGGCGAGCCGGCGAGCAGCCCTCTTTGTAACGCTTTCCCGAGGACGCGCCAGCGGCAACAGGAAAAACGTTTTATGGGAAAACGTTTTACGAGCTGTGCGCGCAACTGGGAGCGCCCGGAGGAGCTGCGAGAGTGACTCTCCGCTGAGCCATTCAAGCTAACACACGAGACGGAGAAGAAGAAGCCCGTCGGAAACTAGGCGAGGGCGGACAGATCCGATTTGAGTCCTCCGGTCCCACGGTTTTCTTTTAATTTCCCGGTTCACTCGATTCTCCAGCGCGCCCTCTACTCTGCTCCGAAAAAACCCAATGGAGGAATAGATCGCTCGCCAATCTCGGATGCATCGCGCGAGACACACCTGCCTATTTACCTTTTCCTGAGTCATCAGCTCCTCGTACAGAGGCCAGGCTTTCTTCCGACTTGCGCGGCTGCCAATTGCCGACAAGTTCTCGCGGAAACTCTGATGGATCGCTAGAGCTATCGATCTCTCCGCGAGAGTTCTAATTTCGGAAGGCAAGCACCTCGGGCTACAGACGATCTAAAGCGCGGAACTAAAGGAGTTCCCGGCGAACTGTGCCAGTTTAATGCTCGAAACATTCATGCCGCGAGATGAACCGCCGCAAGTAGTCGGCGCATAGAGCGCCAGGTGTAAAGAAAGTGGAGCACCGTGGAATCCAGTAGCGACGGGGTCTCTACCTCCACCTCGAGCGCGGATCGTTTTAGACGTCGCACTCGCTCGCCTTGGGCCCCTGTCAATCTGCGAGGATTTTATAATTCCCCGGGCGACGCGCGCATGTACGTGTATCGGCACGCCGGCTTAATTACACGCAGCGATGAGCAGCTGGACGCGAACTTGCCAAGTAATTTGAATGGCTCGGGGGGGCCGAGCGCGCGCGCTCGAGCAGCAGCCGGCTTAATTATTCGCCGCTCTCCGTAAATAAGCCGGGGGACCACATCTTTGTCCGTGGATTTTTCGCCGGTCAGCCGGCGACGAGCCGCAAGCCCGTAATTGTCGGGAAATTTCCGCGCCGACGTAACTTCGCCCGAGGACCGCCGGCCGAGCCGAACTTACTTAGAATACGAAGTGAAATTTGCTTCGGTCCCCGGACGACCGCGCAAGCTCCTCTCCACGTCCAGCCAACGCGGGAATAGAGCTCGACGCTCGACCAATAGCCCACGTATATGCTTTCGCATGCAACGAGGGCCTGTAAACGGCCGCGCGCGGTTTGTAGTCGACGATAGTCCAGACTCTCTTTTCCTCGTAAAACAATTCCGGCCCTCCCTTGCGGATACGAGTACCTTATTTTCCCGGGGCCCGAAAGGAGTTTCCTTTAAGGGACCTTTTCGGTCCGGACAGCTGAAAATCAGGCATTTTTATAATGTTTTTGTGGAGAACAAACGACGTACTTCATTCAATTTACCACATTTGTTATTTGTACTTTTAATATTGTGCCCGGCTGTTTATAACTCAAATAATTAAATAGTTCAAGAGCTACTATGTTGCGAAAAAACACTGTTCAGAAATTAGAATTTTGCGTGGATATGTTTACACCGTTCTGAAGTACACAAGAAAAATCCCTGCAAGGTATATGTTAGGAAAGCATTGTGGTGGGGTATAAACAACCGAAATTGAAAAACATCGAGAAATAACAAAAGAGCGGCCTATCTGGATGAAAAACCACGGTTTCTGACTGACATTTTCGTGGAACCGAAGTTCCCAAAAACACAACAAAACTGGAATTACAAATTTTGTATTTTCCCGACCGAAAAGGTCCTTCAATCCACACGAAAGGCGGTAAACAACGTTCGTGCAAACAATCGGGCAAGGACACGCGGCGAATTCGTGTAAGTCGTACACAGGACTCGCACGGTTGGATTACACGGTTCTAATATAGTATCCCGACAGGCAGCATCCCCCTTCTAATGAACAGAGGGAAGCAATACTGCAATCGAACGGTGGAGATAAATAGAAGAAACGAGGAAGGAAAAAGGCGGGCGCGCTTTTTACAATAAACGCCGGAGCGTTAAGCGGACTTAGCTCTCGGTCTGGAGCGAGGCAATTACGGCAAGCTGTTTCATTCAATAAAGCTCACCGGCTCGATCGTTGATTTCATTTCATCGGGTCGCAAACCAACGCAACTTTACTCCCGGCCCCATCGAACGCTCCTCGAGCGCTGGCCGCGTTCGGGCCGCTCCGGGTTCCAATGATGTAATGGCCGGGACAGGTTATTGATGCTCGCGTGTAGCCTCAGCCGCAACCAGCCGGGAGCCTTAAAACCGAATCAACTCGATTCTTTGCGGGCGAATGGAGAATCCACCGTCGACAGACAAGCTCTCGGCAAAATTGGCTGGGCGCGATTTATATCGAGCAGTGATTCCTCTGTCCTCGATTGAATTGTACTCCTCTCGCTAGTCGACCCCCGCCCGATGTACCACCGCGCGCCAGACGGCCGGCTTCAACTTGGCCTTTAACTGCAGTTCAATTAAAGTGTTTCCCCTTGCAATGCGCCCGCCGACAACGCAACCGGCCGGTGCCGTCGCCGTCCCCGGAACGGGAGAAACGTCCGGAACAGCCAATTGCTCGCCGCTCCCGGAACCGATGGCGAGCTTCACGTAACGAAATTTTAATATGAGAAAAAAGCTCTGGCCCGCTCGCGCCTGTCACCGCCATACTTAAATGGTGCGCGTGGATTGAATTGTCCGCTGGATTCTCTTTACGGCGAATTATTTTTCCAGCACGCCCCGGGGGTTGCCGACTTCCCGGTGGCGGCGGCGTGGGGGTTGGAGGGTGGCGATGCCTGTTGAACACCGCTCGCCTTCCACCGTCAACACGTCTCGCTCTCCTCATAATACTTGCAAACCATTCTGTCACGCGCCGTGTTCCGCGAGACAGAGAATCGTCTTCTCATCTCGAGCGCGGGCGCGCGGTCCCCTTTTTCCTTCTTAAAGCGTGTTAGGAATACAAACAGGCACTCATTCACGCGGCGAGCTCCGCTTATTCCGCTAAGCACAGCGCGCCAATTCAATTAGTCCGTGACAATAGGACGCGACGGGAGCTCCTCGGCTGCTCGCACTTTTTTCACCGCGTCCAATTATGTCGGGGACAAGCGAGCCTCGAGGAGTAGCTGGCATCCTCCGCGCTCTGTATTAAAGCGCCTCATAAGAAGCGAGATTGCGATAATTCCGAGTGTCTTCTCGCGGCAGAATTCAATTTCTTCTCCAATTCGACGCGCTGCGCCGTGTACTACAGGTTGATTCGCTTGGCTTGGAGTCGTTAGACAGATGTATAGGTTGCGATCAATAGTTATTGATTATTCTATATTATTATTACGATACTAGCCACTGATTCTTTACAGGATCTTGGTTTTTAAGCTCAAACTGGTGAATTATCAAGGATTCAGCTAACTTAGGGAAGCATTTTTTCAACTCGTCCGATTTCCATATTTTTCCATAATTTTAGACCCAAAACTCCGATTCTACGTAGAAATAACCGACCACGAACCCTCATTGTGTCACACGACCGATAATTTCAAAAATCCCGAAGAAAGTTCCTAAATGATCCTAATAATTCCAAGCCAAGTGAATCATCCTCTCTGAAGTAATGTTTTATCTGGAAAGCAGCGCGTAGAAGCAGAGCATTATCAAAATGAGGGAAAATCGAATGGATGGTGGTGGAGTGAGAGAATGAGCGAGGGAGGAAGGGCGATGGTGGGCGAGTGAGGATGTTGGCCACTCAGAGGCACTCGGCATAAATCGAGGCGGCTGGCGACGCGCCCTCTGTGAAAAGGTAGAGAGGCGCACCCTTAATTTCGGGCTCCCTTTCCGCCCGGCGCTTGTACGTTGGCTGACGGTAGTAACGGTTCGAGTCGAGCTACGTATCCACATATCCACCGCAGGCGCTCTCCTCTCTCCTCTCTCCTCTCTCCTCTCTCCTCTCCTGGCAAGCCGATGGGGCCAACACGTGGCTGGGAAACGCCGGCGTCAGCAATCCTCTCGCACTCGTCCTCGTCCTCGTCCTCGGCCGTGTCACCCCTTTGACAACGGCCAATAACCCCATGGAGAGTCTCTCCCTGGCCTTGGTTCCCTCTCTACATCAGGCTCCCTCTGTCTCGGTGTCTGCGTGTCGGCTGTGTATTCCGCGGCTCCCAAGGCATTCGCGCGCTTCTACACGCTCGCACTCTCCCACCGAGCGCCCGCACCACCCTCGTTTAGCGGGCGCGCTCACGCTCCCGTTAGCCGCAATCGAAGGTCAAAGGCGCCAGCTTAATTTCGAGCCGCGGCTCTGCCGAGCGGAGGAACGCGCGAACACGGTGCTTCCCACTTTCGTCTTTGCGCCCACGCCACCTCCGCAGAGCCACTAATTTTCCTGGCCTTTTCTTGCGCGCCCGAGAGCACTGCCATTTCGAATGGCGCGCGTCGACTTGCGAGGAGAGCCGATCGCTCGTAAAGCGCGACAAGCTTCGAAAGGACTTGTTAATTAGTAATTAGCCACTATCGCTCGTTATCCCGCGCCGCTGCCTCGCCGCAGCTGAGTCAAAGGGGAAATGTTGGCTTCCAGGAGCAAACGCGCTCGCGCGCTTGGTTCCAATCACTCGCGACGGCGACACTTGTAATCGACTCGCGTCTCAGTGGGGGATTTTTAATGGATAGATTTGCGTAATTAGTTTGCCAGAGGGCTGCGGTCGAATAGGCTTTTATTTGTCGCGGGCTCTCCCGCCTTGGAGCACGCGACGCCCTGGTTGATTGGATCCGTCGATGCCGGGTAATAACGATCGATCGTTATCCCGCAAGATTCGTGCGGCGCAGTTACAGGCGTGCGTCTAATTAGACGCGCGCTCGTGGCACTGCCGCCAGTAATCAAAGGAGGATGTGTTAATCTCCAAAATTCAAAGTGGAGCTTGCACTTGGAATACACAGTGCGTGTGTGATGCGCACTGGAGCCCTCGGCGGAATTCTCGGCGATATCGACGCGCGCCGCTGGAAAATGCTCGGGAAAACGCCTCTCGGCCTCTCGGGGAGAAAAGCGGAGTGAGCTCTCGCTTCGTTACCGGGCGCTAACAATAACTCCAGTTTCTCATTGAGCAATATTGTCAGGTACAGTTCGATTAGGGCGATCGAGCGCCGAGCGATGAAACATCCGTAACGGAGAGAAATTACTCCTGGGAAATGTGCGCGGATTCCGAGAATAGCGCTCGCCTTTTTACGCGCGGCCGAGAGCCAGTTGGTGTAGTCGTGCGCTGCGAGCGGCGTAAAGGAGATAACCCATTTTATCAAATCTCTCTGATAAGAGGCAGCAACGCTGGAACCGGCAGATACAAAAAGAAGGCGGCACTGATTTCTGGTCGGGCAAAGAAAGCAGACCGTTTTCTTTCCCTCTCCCTCTCTCGGCTCCTCCGGACCTTTAATTTCGCCTCTTAATTGCCGGCTCCTCCCGGCCGGCTAAAAAGGAGAGATAGTAATCGAAAGGAAAAATGCTAGACACCAGGGGCCAGAGCGAGCGGGTCCAGGAGAGTATATCTACACGGTAGCATCTCGAAAGCGGAGCGGCCGACATTTCTTTCGTTAATTTTGACGAATGAGAGCGTGTAGTCCACGAGAAGAACGAGATGCGTTATCGGCCTGATTAACGAGGACCCTTTTTCTACCCTTGTCCCTCTACCCTGGCGTGCGATGCGGTCAATCGATGCTCCCACCTTTTTCTCTCCTTCGCCAACATCCCCGCTCTCACTCTCACTGGTGCAATTGAGTGGGGAAGAAAAAATTTTAATTTCCCAGGACAAACTACACGGGCTGCGGGCGCGATGGATATATATGACCCTCTCGAGGAGATCCCAGCAACGATTCTCGTCGAGCGCCGCGGCTATATTGATTCCTTGGAATTGCTGGCGGTGTTCGCCGAGTTTTTCCGCGCTAAACTCTCCAACCAGAGCTAAAACAGTTGCTTCGGTATATCGTCATTTGCGAAAAAAGTGTAAAGTTCCTTGCCGCTCTCGACGAGCACGCACCTGGAGGGCGCTTTATGCATCGCGCATGGAGTGCCATTAGGTCTTTTTGGATAGCACTCGACCTCAATTTCATTTTGCACAGCTGCCGCGGATAGCTGCTTCTGGCAGGGCCTGATTGCGCCAGCCAGATTAACCATGAATCATACTTAAACAGTGCATTATGCGGCAGGTTCATGAGCAGATAAGCACGCGACTCGCCGCGAGAGAATTCCCGCCTCCGCTGCCGCTACAATGCCAATGAAAAAGCCCCCGCGGAGATTTACACCGAGCCGAGAGAGAGAGGGAGAGCCGCCGAACAAAAGTCTCCTCGAACAAAGATATCTCGGCGATTCCTTTCGGCCGTCGACAAGTAGATTCGCGGCCACGCGCCGGAAGGCGGGCCGGGGGGTGGGGAGGGGGAGAAAAATTGCGACATAATGTGTCTGCCGGGGCCAACGAGACACAAAGGGAAACGGGAGGAAGACAGAGGGCCATCACGCACTTTCGCGTACACATAATTCAGTTTCACGAGTTGCCCCGTCGCTGCAAGCACCGGAGAATATTAACATATGGATGGGGGCCCCGGGTCCGCGCCCGCGCGCCCGCTCGCTTCACGTGCACACGGTGTGAAGCGCTTATCACACAATGGAGCTACCCATTGTCATGCAGATTCCCCTTGGCTAATATAAAATGATCATCAGACACATCGGGGGATTCCCCTAATGCTTTAACACCCCGCGCGCTTCCACGGCGGCGGTGCTCGATGCGGAGAGAGAGCTCTGTGTGCTGCGTCCATCCGTCTGTTGGCAAGTGCGGCCATGCGTGCTACGCTAGATACATATGATAATTATATACTGCTCGGCCAGGCAACCCCGAATTATGGGACGCCCGGCGCTGCTCGCCGACCTCGGATACTCCCGGATTATTAGCGTCCTCTATCCTTCCTACGAGACCGACAATCTGCCCTTTATTACTGGGTAGAAAAAAGTGCCAACAGGGTTGCGCGACAGACACCTTTATTCCGCACAAAGCAACTCGATACACAGCCACGAAAGATCGCTCGCATAGTCAAGTGGACCGATCGCAATTAATGCCGCTTTCGTGTTTTGTAATTTGAAAACAGTGCCAGCGATATTTCGCGCGATCGTGATTTTTGTCCGACTGGCGCGTACCTCGTTTTAACGCATTTATAACGACACTTTTCGAAGCAAGCGTCCGAACGTTTTCCCGTTTGCCGAGCAAGAAGAGCTCCGGCGAAAAACATTTGGCCGATCAAGGGGATGGCGGGGCGGGGGGGCTGTACGAGGATTAATATAAAATCGGCCACGATAAAAAGAGCTTTTGGTGGAGAGGTAGAAGCGAGGCGGGCCGGGTATTTGGACGTGTCGCGGCGGATCGCTCGACCAGTCAAGCTCGCTCTCGTTTCTTTCGGCGGAATACAAAATTCGCCTGACACGCCAGTGGTCGATCTGGGCGCGGCAGACTGCGTTGAATGTACCGCTCGAATTCGATTTATTTCGGGCGGAGCAATCGTTTCATCGTGTCGGGGCGCGACGTTAATTTAATCGGCATTCTCAAACGAGTCGTCAAGCCGTCGACTCGTCGTCGTCGTCGCAGCAGCTCGTCGTCGGAGGGTTGTGGAACACAGAGGGTGCGAGAGAGAGAGAGAGAGGGATGGTAAGGGGTGGAGGGAAGGCGGAGGGAAGAGAGAGGTTGGGGGAATGGAGCACGAGAGACACTCGAATCTGCAAGGGAAATTAACAATGTTTTCCTCTCGCTCTCCCCCTCAAGGATCACTTGTCACTAAGTAGTCTTCCGCACAGTGGAACATTCCACTTTAACTTTGCACCGGCACCAGGGCAACCCGCTGTCTTCATTAACGGGAACCCGCCGCTCCCGGACCGGCGAAAAAACGGCCTCCGCCGTATACTTTCCAGGGTACCAATTACGATCTGTTAAGTGACTCCGAATTTTCTTGCGCCGCCCCCTGCATTCAACTCCGCCTCTCGTTTAATCGTATCAGGCTAACTCCTCGTAACACTTGTCAGACGGTCAATCAACCTCTCTCCATAAAGTCGACGATGATTCATCTTCGATTCTCTGTAACTCCACATAACTCTTTTACTGCGATTTTTTCTCCCTTGCGGATCAGCCATTCAGAAACGGACTATAAAACTAGCTCTCTCTCTCTCTCTCCCGCGGAATACTGCGAAAAATGGAAAACACGCACGGCGACGCATCAACACCGGTGCACACGTCGCTCGGCATTACACTTTTATGGGAGCTTGTGATTATGTATCAAGCGGGCAGATTTATATGTTATGTATGACCGGTATCGATTCGAGAGCCGAGCAGACCATGCCACGGCCTGAGCCCTGTGGGAAATATCCGCGGGGCCGAGCCAATAGCATTCCCAGGCAATAGGCGTTAATCCGAAATAGGCGGAATCTGCAGGCCGGGCCGCGAAAATATCGCCTATATCTTTCCAATAAACTTGGTGAAGCCCGATTATCAGTACCGAAAGTCCGAGAGCGATCGTTGTCAAATCGCACGTTTGACTACATACCCCCGACAGCACCACTTCCTCCCCCGCCCACCTCTCTCTCTCTCCCTCTCTCTCTCTCTCTCTGTGTAGTACTATTTGGCCGGTTAAATCTCCCGCGATTACTGCTGCCGGCTGTGTTAAATGTCCATTCCGTATGTATGGTATCCCCCCCCCCCTCCAGCCAGTCTATACACTCCTGCGGCCTACGAAATTAATTCACGCGGCTGCTAATTAACGGGCCGCGGTAGATTTTCCAACGGGCCGTTCTATTTATCCTTCGGCCGCTCTCGTTTCCCAACGAATTGTACGAGTTTTCGGGGCCGCAACGCGCTCGAGTTATTAGCGACGGTTTAAATGATTTGCGGTGTGTAATCTACATTGTCGATATATCCACTAAAAACGCGTCGAGTTTTCCCCACCCCGGGGCTTATTATCGCAAGGAACTCGTCCAGCGGAATTATTCTCCGGAGATCAACGAATTCCTGTCGGAACGCAGCTGCTCGTGCTTTTCGATGCTGAGTTTAGAGCAACCCCCTCCCCCTCCTCGCCCCTCCACTTGTCATCTCGGCTGAAAGCGTAATGTCTTTCTTTGAAAAAGTATGCACGGCATACTCGGAAAAGGCGGGGATCACAAAAGGCGGCGAGCAATGCGAACGTGAGAAAAGCGGAATTCCTCGGGAGTTAAAAGGAAAGGTGGCATTTGTATGTGCCTTTTTTAACGGGGATCCTGTGAAACGGTGGCTGGCTCCAATTCTCGCGGCGCGCGCGCTCTGATACACCATGATAAATGGATTGCACGTGGAAAGAACGGGGAACGAGGCGGAATGGGGCCTTCAGACGCGCCCGGCGGTGCCAGCACGTAAATTGTATTGATAACGCGCTAATGTAGAATCGTTTCGTGGCTGGTCGTGTCCGCCTCTCATGAACAGAACCCCACCAACCTATATATATATACAGATATAGTATATGTGTGTATGATAAAACGGCCGCGCCGATCAAATGGCGGAAGTTCGGGCTGGCGGCCAAGGCGATTTCGAAGGCTCATTTCCTAGCGGAAATCCTCGCCGAGCCTCTCCACCCTCCTCGAGCCCGAGCGACCCTTGTTTCGTCAAGTTTCCCTCGCCGGCAATTTCCCTTATTTCGTTTGAGTTTTTGTATCCTCCGTCGAGGAGGAGAACTCGGGCGAGCATTACTGCAGAACGAAATTGGGCGATAATGGGCCGAGGCGCTTATGAGTTTCGGTAAGTAGAGTCGGCCGCGCTCTGGCTCTGCCAGCCGCCGCCGCCGCTGCCGAGCGAGCAGTATTCATTAGTACTGGCTGCTGTCGTTTTCATTAGTCGGCTATGAGACGTTTAAGTCGAGAAGAGTCTCTTAGGAGCGAATTATTCTCCTCTCATTTATCGTCCCGCTTTCCGGTCATCTTCTTCCCCCGCTCGTCCCCGGCCCCGCACGCTCGTTGCCGCTGTCCTTCTCGGCTTGGTGAATAGAGGAGCGGGCGGTATTCGATTCCCATCGAGAAGTTATGTTAAAAGTTCATTCATTACCATCGGACGCGATAAGGACAACGAATTGCAGTCGCGCGATAGTCGACGGGGGGGATTAGAGTCCCCCGGGGGGTCGAGCAATCGAACGACGCGAGTTCGATTTCGTTGGGTATAAATCTTGAAACTGTAATTGCTCGATAAGGCGCCACTTACATCTCGAGCGGGCGCCACTTTTCCGAGCGGCAGCTCCTTTTTCCGACATGATCGCTCCATCCAACTTACGCAATTAATGGCTCCCAAGCCTCCGCTACGCAGTCCTCTACTCTCTTCTATGGGGGTTGAGTTAACCGTGAAAGCAGTCCTCGAGTAACAATCGACTGGAATACTGTTCGTTCGGTTATCATTTTGGCAAATGAGTATTTTTTCGTAAAAATCCCGAGGAGAACACTCCGGCAATCTGTAAGGGGACGCTTTTCAATTTCTGAGCCGGGAGTAACTGAAATCGGCGAGGATTTATGACACCTGGTGGTACATCGTGGCGACACTAAGCCAGAGTTAAGTCACGGTGATTAGTCACCGGGGAGGGGTGAGCCGGTGGGAGTTTTATCCGCGAACAAGTTGCTGATCCACAGAATGGATGGTCCGCGGAATATGAGGATTAGAGCGCTCGTCGATCCCCGCAGCGATTTTAGAACAAAATCCCCAGTTTTCCCCGGACGATACCATCTTCCGGGAAACCTCTCCAACAAAACCACCTTCCCAACCAAAAGGAACCACCCGAACCACGAACAATGATTTCCTCGTCATCTCCTCGGCGGGTGAATTAAAAGTACGAGAATTCCAACTTTCATCCGCAGACGAGAGAGAGAGAGAAGCTCGTGCACATGAAAAGTAACAGTGGCGTCGCGACGACTCCGCGCGACGGGGGTGAGTCGGTGGAAAGACCCATGGGGGTGGCTGCGGCGGCGGCGTCCCACCGCAGAGCGGAACGGCTTAAGACCGAACATTGTGCGGGGCGGCGGCATTCTCGGATCAAAGGTAGAGAACTACGGTTTAATATCTCGGAAGTACGGAGCCATCGAAAGGGATAAATTGGAAAGCGGAACGGGAGGAACGAAAATGCCGAGGGCGTGAAAGCACGAGACGCTACGGAGCGGAGGGTGGAAGCGAGAGGAGAATGAGCTGCACAGCCATCGCGACCAGAAGAGAGAAGGAGAGAGAGAGGGAGAAGCAGAGAGACATTTGCTCTCGCACGAACAACGGCAATGACAGTATACGGGGACAATGTCAGTGTCTGGCACGTCGTAAGATAAAGAGCGCGCGGCAGAAAGCCGGCAGACTGGCGGCGGCGGGAGCGAGAGCGAGGAAGAAAGGCACAGAAGAAGGTGGTTTAGCCGGTGGATGGATATTACGTAGGCACCGCTGCACACCGAAACCATCACCACGGAAACCCCCCGTCCCTCATGGGCCTTCTGTAATCAAGATGGGTATTACGTTTCCGGTAATATCGTTGTGTAAGTTTACGCCTGCTACTCAGGATGACGAACCCAGCCGCCACTGCGACCGCCAGCCGCCAGCCGCCAGCCGGCTCTGTGGCTCCTTTCGGCGCGCAGCTTCTTTCTCCCTGCGGTACGAATTAAATTAATTGCTTCGCGAACACGAGAGGGCCACTTTCAAAGGCGAGCGCGATAGAGGAGTGCGCGCCGGCGACGTCATTCCGAGCGGGCCGCGCGATTCCCATCAAATTTATTGACTCGAAAACACGTCGCCCTGGAAATCGCCGAGAGCCCTGCGCGTGTATCACCTTACCCTCGAGAGCCGAGGTAGAGTGGGTGGATGGGGGCTCGGCCTTTTTGCGGATATTCGGCAAGCGACCTTGCTAACTGGATTGAGGCCTCGTCCCTGGAAAAACAGGCTCCCGGGGATGAACCTAACGCAAAAAGACACCCGGGCTGACTGGGCTCTCGGATATGGACAGATATTTGTACTGACGGCGGCAAAAACGGCCGCGACAGGCCTAAATCTCTGTCAGTGGGCATCGAACAACGGGATGAGCGAGCCGCTGCCTCACCGGGTCCCGGCGATGCCCGAGGCCCCGGTGTGTCCTGGGTATAATGTCAAAGTGATCTAAAATGTAAAGCCCCCGTAAGAGCTGTCGGGAGCCATGTCGGGAGAATCCGCGTCGGGCAAAAACCACGATAGAAATCCATAATGTAGTCGCGCCCGGCGGAAACGTGACCGAGGAAAGTAATAAAATATATAAGCAGACATTACCGGCTCGTCCCCCGAGATATCAGGGCTGCTGGATCTGGCGCGGGAAGGAGCGCGCCGGGAGCTCCGGTCCCGTGGATACAGCGACGAAAGAGAGACGAAAGTTATAGGAGGAAGTAATTTAGTCGCAAAGTAAATATTGGCGCAAACAAAGACTCATCCCCCGCCGGCGCCCGCCGGCTCTCCAGACACGCCGGCAAACTCTCTAAATCGGACTAGACTGCGCCGTCTTCCAGCCCGTAATACGCGTGTATCACTCCTGGCAGCAATCCTATATCAGAATTACCGACATCCAGCACGCGCTCTACGTCCAGGATTGCGAGCATTGTTTGCGAGCTTTGTCGCAGGTAACAAACCTCCTGTATGACGCCGCTGGAAAAAGGACGTCCCGCTCGTGTACACACGCGCTGATCGAAAACCCAGAGAGCGCCACAATAGTTTACCATGGACTTTGTTAAACCTGCCGGAGAGAACCGCAAAAAGCCCGCGAGCTTGGCAATTTTTCATTCCAGTTTTCCATCGATCGGGTCAACAAGCACGCTCGACCAGTTTCACCACTCGACCCCGTGACCCATAAGGCCTGTACAAGCTGGTCGACAAAAATATAGAAAAAAGGGACAGGAAAATGCGCCCGGCGGTAAGAGAGCGTGGAGCGAGAACGTGACAAGATGGGATGAGATCTCAGGGAGGAGAGGAGACGTAGCTTGCGGGCGACACCCGCCGAACAATGTCGGCGTCTCGCCCGGCGAAAGATAAAGAAAGTGGGGAATCTCTCTAGCATAAAAACTGCCGCGAAATGAGTAGAGCTAGCTGAAGAAGCGAGCGGCTCACAGGACATAGAGAGAGAGAGTGAGAGAGTGAGAGCGGGCGGAGAGCGAGCAGCAGAGAGGATAACGAAGAGAGGAGAACGCTAACAACGGAAGGAACCGCCGGCGGCGTACAAACTGGCTGAAACCTGGAAGGAAAAGGCGAGAGGGCCGAAGGAAGAAGCAAGGGCAAGAAGAGAGCAGCACCGCCAGCGCCGACGACGAGGGGGTGGTTAAGCCAGCGGCTGGATATTGCGCAGTGGCGCAAACAAAAACCACCCAGCCCACAAATCCACCTCTTGAGCATCCCGCGCCACCCCGCACCCTCCGCCTAACTTCTTCTTCTTCGCGGTGGTCGAGAGCGAAAGATCCCACCGGATGGCTCGCAACGAGAGAGGGAGAGAGAGAGAGAGCTTTTCGCCCTCTCCCTCTTCCTCCATCTCCTCGGAGGGCGAGTCTCCGCGCGACCGCCATATCTCCGCAAAGCACATAAACTTGGCCAACGCAGAAGGTAAGAAACTTAATTCACTGGAAAATACACACAACAGATAAAGGTCTTTTCATACGCGCGCGCCCGGCTGCTGGCCGAGATGGAGTGGAGAGGGACGTTGGCGTGGCAGTGCGCTGCTGCTGCTGCTGCTCTCAGTAGCATCAGACTAAATGAGGCCGAGCCAGCCGTCTGACTATAGGTCCACTGGCACTACTCGGCTCTAATGCCCCGGGAAATAATCGTAAATATGTTCAATGTCAAGACACCCCGGGCCCCTTTACTGGCGTCGCCGCCTCCTCGGCCATCCGGGGACGCTTCGCCGGGGAAGGACGAGTTGAAAAATTTATTGTAATTACCGCCGGCCGCACATACCTCGCGATGCCACCCCCGGGGACAGCCATTGTGTCGGGACGGACGTGGCAGTATGTGCCGAGCGACGCCGATTCGCCTGCCATTCTCTCAGACATTCTCCTCTGGAATTGAATGCGACGCTGCGACGCTGCGACTCGCCGCCCGGGAATTGCTCGATTTGGCCGGCCGGGCACGATTTGCGTCGGCCGACGTCGCGACGCCCGATCGACGCCTACGTCCAGACGCGTTTCTCATCCGATTCGCCGACATTAAGCTTGTCGAGGCCTTGGTCGCGGGGGAAAAGAGTCGCGAGTGCCGAGCGAGCGAGAGTACTACTTGGTTTCACGAGGGTAAGTACTTCCGGAAGGTTTGTCTTTGCGCAGCAGGCAAATGTTTGACACTGCGGTGCTTTATGTTTGCAATTGACGGGGCACCGCGTGAAAGGCAAGCGCGGCTGCACCCGGGCGTTTATGATGTCGGATCCAGGGCGGCTTGAACTTGCGTAAAATTAATCCGCAACTCGTGCGCGACGCCCGGGAGAAAGAGGGATATACTACTGCGGGGCACTGCCTCCGGGGCGGCTTGTCCCGGCGCCCGCGCGAACGTTGTTGCTCATGTGGATGCGGTAAATAAATTAGAGCGCTTCGGGAACAGCCGCGTGAGCCCATAATTTAATCACTTTTCGCGCAAGTTGGGGGAGGGGGGCGGGGGTGAAAGTAGCTCCGAAATAATTCCGCGAGAGCCTAAGCATGCGAGCGCCGCACCGTCACTGCGTGTGGGTGGTGGTGCGCTTGACAATAGACGGTGGCACACACGCCGCGGAAGGTTATTCCAGACTTTCCTCGAGCAGAAAGCACACATTCCGTTCTTCGCGCTAATAGGAAGTTTGGCGTGCATTTCCATAGACCGCGAGCGAAACACTGAGCAGATTCGATGGAGGGGGGGTGGGGAGTTACTTTCGAGCGCAGCCTTTCTTTGTACGGCGGGGGGTGATGGATACATATGTACTTAGCAAATTCAAGCGTAATCCCGTGTTGGCTCGGGGCCCCGTTCTAATTAACGAAAAACGGCAGCAGCAGTGAAAGCCCCGATGGAGGGGCTGGGGTGGCCGATGCGCTCGGGACATTGGTCGATGAGGGAATATCTCGACGAGACACATACCGATCACTCCAATTCCTCCGACCCTCCCGTCGAACTTCAAAGCTTTTCACATTTCACGTTACGCACCGAGAGACCACCACATTCGTATTACGCTTTGCTTTCCGGCTCGTACACATCGGAATAATATCGGCATTTGCATTGCCGAATTTTCGCGATATTGGAATTCCGCGCTGGCTACGGAAGGTTTTTTTCCATTTCGGCCCGCTAAGCGTCTGGTGTTCCTTCCATTTCCAATATTCCCGGCGGCGGCGGGGTGGGCGCTTGCCGTCGCGACGCGACGCGCCGATGCGAATTTCTTATAGGACATTCGAGCGGAATCGCGCGGGCGCTGCGGGGAAAAAAAGGGGGGCAGAAGAGAGCAGACGCGCGCTTAACATACTTGTAGCCACCTCGTTGCCTCATGAATTGACTTGACTAACGAGCGACCCCTATTAACTTAATGCTATACGCGAGCTAACACTGGCAAATTGCCGCTCGCTTTTTTCGCTCTAGCCGAGAGCTCACCGACACGTACACAGCCGCTCTCTTAAAGCCGTCTCTCTCCCTCTCTCTCAATTACTCGAGGGGATGAGTGCGGACGATGTGGATGCACCATTATCATTTCCCGCATCAGAGAAATACGGCCTGGACCCCTGCTCTGTGGAGGGCGGCGTGTGCCGGGGCACGTATACCCCTACAAAGGACACCTGCACCAACACACCACCCGCTCTCGCCTAAGAGATCAAAGTCGCGGTAGAATTTTGCTCGGGGCTGCTCGCCACGACCTTGTCGGCCACGGCTGAATCCAGCGGTGCGGCTCGGCGCCGCACCCTGTCACAGCTATTTCGGCCGACGGGGGCACGCGTAATCCTCGCCCGCAACGGAAGACAGTGCATTAGTTGGCGGCGGCATTTCTCGACCGCAGCGGCGAATTTCCCCCGGTTATAATTAGTCGGGTGGAAATGATGCCGGTGCCATCAGGGGCGGCGGGGGTTGGCTAATGCGAGGCATCGCCCTGCCGCGGCTACCAGACAGCCAGTGTATAAGAGGCTGTCAGGAAAGTTGGAGCGCGCAGCGATCGCTCAGGCTCGAGAGGCTAAAGTTTTCCTCGATGAAAAGCCGGCACCTTTAATGGTCACGCCAGCTCCGCGAGGTTTATCGTCGACAACCTTGTCAAGATGGATCCTCAAAGGAGCGGAGTCCGCGCCTCTCCGTTGTATCGATGACACCGACAATGTCGCGCAAACTACTCCCGCGGACACTGCTAACGAACTTTCACGGACGTCGCATTCATCTTCCGCTCGTTTCTTAAGTTCGACGCGCGCGCGCGCGCCTCTCGAAAGAATTCGAGGGGAGGTTCTTCATGGTGTAAAATTAAACTGCTAATGAACGGGGAAGCGAGTGAAAGCGACCCAACACCGCCGGGACGTTAATATTCTCGAATATTTGCGAGCGCCGATAATTATTTATACGCATCACTTTTCCGTCGTCCTCCGTGAAAGAACGTCGAGTAGCAGCGAGTGGGTAACATATAAATAATAAATCGAGCACCGTGTGTATATGCTCGCCCGGGGGAAATGTCGGTCGCGTTATACCTGGACTGTTAGTTGTAAAATTAATTAGACTACACGAGCGCGCGCGCTCTTCTCGTATTTTCATAGCGAGGGGTTGACAATTTCCCGTGTATTTTTCTCGCGGAACTCGTAAGCCAGATGACTGGGGAAGGGACCCGAGTATAATGGCTGATATTATTATAATGGTATACTTTGATGAGACACTCGAAGAAGCACAAAGGAATTCTAGAGGACAGCAGAATCGAGGGAAGAGTCCAGAGACGGAAAGCCGGGACGGGGGGAAGGGCGGCGGCTATAAGTACATCCGCATCTACTTCTTCCTACCCTTCCCGGAGGAGCATCTCACCGAATCCAGGTCAGGATTCTTTAAATCAAGCGCCCCGGTAAAATCTTGATACCGCGGAAGCACCTTACCTACAATCCTAAACAAACCCTGTCGCCGAGAGATTGTCCAGGTATGACGTCAACAGGGACGTCGTGTTGGTAGAGGTAATGCAACCAACCCTCTTCTCCTCCCGCAGAGAAGTAGTATAAGTCTCGACTCTACCAGACAGATATCCGCACCTAGCCTCGATATACCAGGCACAAGGGTACATTCGAGCCGGCCCTTAAAAGAAAGGAAAGCCACTTCCGCTTTCGCGTAAATTGTCGCATAAGAAAGTTCACGTAAGGATTACCGGCTGTATTCCTCGAGGGTTTGAGGGGCGTCGGAGGCGGCGCGACGGTGCTACGGTGGAAAAATTTCAAAATTCAACGACTCCTCCGGGTGCCTTAAAACAGCGGGAGAGAGAGCAGGCCAACGGAAGGACGGCACTGGTGCTCACGAAGGGTACGTGTTGCGTGTACACGTACACGGCGGGAGCGCGCGCGGCGCCCGGGGCGAGCCATTAGACGGCGACAATGCGCACCCTTTTCCCGACTTTTATACGTATTTCCGCCATTACTGCGCATTCTATGTCGCAATAAATTCTTTCAGCCGCGCATTAAAATTCTTGAAGGGCAGTCTGAATACTTGCCGCGTTGCGGCGATATTGATGTCCTTCAACGGCGGAACAAAACGGCTCTGTTATAGAAGCCGCTCTCGCTCGCGCCAGCCACCCCTGCCAGCAACCCTTTCTCGCCCTCTCTCTCTCTCTCTCCCTCCGACTACTAGCTCTGTGTCAATCTCAGTCGCTCTATCGCTCGGCTTCTTTTCCGGCGCAGTGGCAAGCGGCCACCACCCCCTCATTCGTGCGTCCACCCCCTCGGCTTCCTTCCTTCTGTATTCGACAGTGCTCGAGGTCTCTCTCGCCGCGGCTGCGATCGTTTTGGCCAAAGGGTCGGAGAAAGTGCGCGCGGCTGAATAGAAGCAGCCATTAGCAGATGCCCGTATAGCCGCTAGCCGCCAGTCCTCATCCTCCCTCGCAGACGCGCAGCCTATAGCCGCTCTCCCTCTCTCTCTCTATTCCGAGGGCCTATGTGTCTCGCTGTTAACTTTCACCCTTGATGCGACCACCGAAAGACAGAGCCGTGCGCCGTGCGACACACGCCACTTTTTCCCCGACGACGAACGAGCTGCGGCGCGTGCACGCCGTTTCTCTGCCCGATAGCTCGCCGAGGCGAACCTCCCGCGTCTGTATACCTGTGTGTCTGCGAGCCTGCCACATCAAAGGATCAAAGCCGCTCGGTAATGTCGACTTGCACACGCCTTGCCAAGAATGCCGCCCGGTATATACTCGCCCGAGGCAAACTTCAAGATTTCTTGCCCCCTCGGTTACCGTATCGTGCGATTATTAAGGGTAATCTTGGGAGTTGATCGGGAGGCTCGTTGAAATCGATGATGTAATGGAGGGTTTGTTTTGCGATTGCAAGCTGCAGTTTTGTGCGAGGCGGATCCTCCCGTGGGGAGTAGACTGGCGAGATTGGTGATAGCGTTCCATTAATCTGAATACAAGGGTATAATGGAGCCACCTCCCTCGAATCTGAAAGGCGCGTTCCCTTTTATAGAGGGATATATAAGGCCAGGGGTCCTTTTATTTGGCCTTTGGCATCTCGCGTCCTCGCAATTAGTGTCAGCGAGGCTCCTCTTTTTCTCCTCGCCATCACCCGTCCAGTTGCTTCGGAGTTTAATTAAAGCCGGCGCATTTCAGGAGTTCCATTTTCCTTCGGATCCTGAGCGAGCGACGGCGAGCTCTCCCTCTCCTACCTTTGAGTGGGAATCTAAACAGTTAGTGCCGCCGGCCACTCTTTATTTGCCGGGGAAAAATTAATTAATACAAATGGCCTCGATCCGTCGCCACGTGCTCGGCTGCTTTAGCCGTCGCTGTTTGAAGAGTTGATGGAGATATTCCTATCTAGTGGCCGACACGGCCCTGGAATCTGCCCGGCGAAATTATGACGGTGTCTTTTCCGCAATAATGCCGGGCCGAAGCAATTACTGATTTCAATGTTGACTCGCGAGATAGCTCTTGATCTCCTGTAGGCGAGGAGGAGTTATTTCTTCGCCGAGTGTGTTCTGTAACCGTGGCGGGGCCGCCGCTTGAATGTGTTATACTTACCGTGACATTATTCGGCCCACTCATTTCCCCAGCGAGGCGAGTTGAATTCCTTTTTTTTCTCTCTGGCTCTCTCTCTTCCGTCAAGATAAATATTGAAGTACTCCGGAGTACGCGGGGTACCAGCACTCCCCCTTTCGCTCGGCGGCCTTTCTTCGAGAAACACTTATCGGGAAAGTATGAAACAACACTCCTTCAAAAGCACTCGCAGCCTCTTCTTTCCTTCTGCTCACTGCTATGAATGACGGTGTTCCGTAAAAGCAGCTCTGTAATCGCGGACGTCCATTACGCGCACCGAGCTTCTTTCTAACTGGCTCCTGGTCGAATCCACCAGACAACTACTCTCCTGTAGATATGAAAGGTAAATAAATTCCTTAATCGAATGACGACCGATGTGCATTGGTCGTGAGCATCAGACAGGATCGAAAGGAAACAAAGCTGGCATGATAAATAATATTAAATTTCAAAATGTTAAGAAGTGGATAAAATTGTATGGGGAGGTTTGTAAATCTATTGGGAACTCAGTGAGAAAAATTCCGAGTATTTCACTAAGTGGTCGAAAAGTCTTAGTGTTTGTAATAAGGAAGATTTGTCGAATAATAGAAAGAACCACCGAGACCTATGCGTAATATTGACAGAACCTAGAGAATACAAAGCCATTAAAATCCGCATTTAAGAACACTAAAGAATATGTCCGGAATTTTTCTCAGGCAGCTCCAAGTAGATTTACAGAGCTCTGCACGAGCTCTCTTCCACTTCTTAACATTTTGCAATTTCTCCTAACAAAGTACCAAATTTGTCTCAAGTAGAACCTTAAGTAAGCTCCGAGTGTGTCCGCCGGCACTCGTAATTAACCATGTTGTGCGTTCGCAGTGTTTGGTAGATAAATGAAAAGGGATTACACCAATTATGCCGCTGCTCGCTCTGTTTTTTCTCAATGGCACTTTTATGTGTGTACCGCGGCGGCTTTAATTAAATATCGACCGGCTGGAATGCTACTGCGAGCGCGGCTGACACACAATCCTGCGAATGATGCGCGCCGTGGCGCGGGGCCTCTCACGCCCAAGTGCACGAGTGGCTCGCAACTTTAATGAAAGCGGCGTATCAATGGGCCTCGCAGCCAGCTTTGAAAATATCACGAGAGCCGCGGGGATTAATTGATTAAGGGCGGTGAAACTGGGTGGCTGTTGTAACGAGTAATTGGACGAGGTACGAGAGAGAGGGAGAGAGAGAGAGAGAGCCGGAAACTTTCGGCGCTGTCTGCCGGCGCCGAATTGCATGGGGGTGAAGGGTAGTCGTCTCAGACGAATTGGGGATGCTTTCATCTCATAATTACAGCCTCCTTTGTCAGGCCTTGACCCGAAATGTAAATAAGTCGGGGCCAAGCCCCCGGCGGCGGCCGCTTCATTTCGAAAATAATCACGCTCGCTCGCTCCCTCGCATATTGTGCTTTCCGGCGAATCGCGGGAGAGCGCGCAGCAGGCTGCAACGCGCGCGATTGGCTCTTTAATTCGCAAGTGCATCCGAATTAAAAGGTGTCATTATGCGGGGCGAAAGAGAGCCCTCGATATGGACTGGCCGCGCGCAGTGCTCGCGCCCGGTGTAATCAGGATCGGAGTAATTGGGGCCGTGGAAATCGGCTCCGATGGAATACCAGTCGAAGTTATGTGATTGCCATTTGCCGTTTGCACCGGCAGATCTGGATCGGCGCTCTCAACAATAAATAGCCCAAGTATTCCAATATGGAATTCGTTATCGTAAATTGAACTATCGCGCGCGCGTGTGTGCGTGGATGTATCGAGTAAGCGGTCGAGACGTATGTTGACCCTGATACTTCGATAGCATAACCGATACCTTAATATACGCGCCGCGGCCGTATGGAGATCGACGCGGTGATGAATCGCGCGCCTATCAAAAGCCGCGTAAAAATCGATCTCCGAATCCGGTGAATCCTGGTGATGCCCGACGGGCGCGGGCCGCGCGGGCCGCGCCGTCGAGCGGGCTGTTAGCCCGAAAAATCACCCAAGTCCGCCGGGTGCACTTTTTCACGTGGCCCGTCAGCCACTTTCGATAACGAATCCGCGAAAAACAACGTTACGCCGCCGACTGCCGTGGGCTCGCGCCACCAAGCCACCGAGCCCTCCGAGTTTAGCGTAATACCGATTTCCAATCACCGGATTCAATAGGTCCGCCGCGCACCCGGACGCCGCATCTCATATGCAATAGCGGATTAATTTACATCTCGGCCGGGTTAATCGGCGGAAAAACACAGGCGAGATGGAATGAAAAGGGAATCTTCGTCGCACTAGTCCCGCGCGAGCCACGCGCGCTGCTTCTGTGTACACACGTGTGCGCACGCCTTGAAAACTCGACTACGTCGTTTTCCATATTATTGGGAAACCTAGTTCAGCGATTTATGAAAGTCCGGACTCGAGAAAAACAACGTATCTGCCTGGCTCAGTCGATGGCATAGTCGCTTAAGTCAATCGTAAGCAAAATACATTGCTCAACTCGAGTGTTGACCATGTGGGAAGGTCGTGCGCTCTTTTATTTTCATGGATATGGAGAGTGTTAAGACCCTCAGCGAGCGATCGACAGGTGTTCAAAAGGCCCATAATGGGGAGAGAGCCGAAATAGTTTCAGCCGGTCGCATATCAATTGGCAACAGAGCCACCGAAAACAATTGAATATCCGACGCGCAAGTTGAACGTGAAATTAGCCGAACGAGATAATAAACGCGATACGCCGGAAATTCAGAAGCATTTTCATGTTTAATTGCTCGGCTTGCATTGCGATTAAAAGCGGCGGACTTGCAGGGATTCCAGCACAGCGATCCTGTTAACGCCACTGTAGAATCGCCCTCTCGCTCGATTTTATGGATCTGATAACTGTTTTCAAAATTAATACGAACATTGTCAATGTTAGCAGAGAAGCAAAAGGATACCCATCGGTATAGTAGCAGATCCAGTTAAATCGTGAAGAGCAATAGAAAAAATATGAAACTAAAAAAATACCTTGTAAAAATGCTGTACAATTGTGTGACTAAGAAGAACATCAAAATGAGTTGTGTCAATCATCATGTGCTTCCTCATCCAGATAAGAATGTAGCTATGTATTCGAAAACGGTTTCAGTGACATGGTGCGTCAAAGTCGCGAAAGCCTTGGTCTGGATATATGAAGGAAGCCCGACACTAAGGATATGTACATGATCACACTTTATCTATGCATACTACGTACCCCCCACTTGAAGCGCTCGACTAGTTATTTAATTAAAGTTGGCTAGCCTTAAGAGTTTAGTTCGCTGACAACCCTCCGAACGACTGGAAGTACACATAGCACAGCGTGTCCATCGCTCTAAAGGTGTCCGCTCCTTGTTTCTGCTCCTTTTTTGTTAGAACGAGAGTCGACTTCTGTTCCTGTATCGCGCTACGTGCGATCTCACGGCTCGGCGCGAAGTGCGATAAATTCCAAAGAGCCAGTCGGATTATTTCAGACGTAAAAACTGAGCTTGCAGTCCGCTTTATCGCCGGCACGCAAATACGATAATTTCATGGGAAATTATGTTCCTTTCCCAAAGCTAACAAGTTCGGACACCGGAAGTACGAGAATCACGGGAGCCAGAGGGCGCATCGATCATCGGGAGGAAGGATCATCGACAAAATGAACAGCTACGGTAATACTATTCATTGGCATTATTACGCGACGCATTATTTAAATAACCCCGCGCTCGCGTATAATGATGTACTATCTCCCGGCCGATATAGCCGGCTGCGAAATAAATTCCAATGTAAAATTCACGCTCATGAATATCGCGCGCACGTCCCATTCTTTCGCGATTCCTGGCCGATATATGTGACAGAGTGGGAAGTAGAGAGCTCGCTAACGCCAATTCTCCACAGCGAAAACGAAAGCATTGGTCCTGACGCTGGTGATAGTCCTGCTGGTCCAGCGATCGGAGTCGGTGAGTAAATTGTCAGCAAGTTTAAAGTCGATATGATACCGCACGCGCCCGCGGTTAAAGCGCGCACGCCGCCACTGTGCGCTCATTAGTCGGCGAAGTTGCCCCGGCAATTTTAGATACGAATCGGCCATGCCTCAAGCCACCAGTCAGTTTTAGTGCGCGCCCGCCGACCATTTAACCCCACTGGCAAAGGCCGGCCAACAAATTCCGAGCGGTCTACCATTATGCCTGGTCAATGTTTCAAAAAGCGCGCCTACCATTTCTGGATCATTTAGCGCGCGGAATGGCACTCGAGCGAAACAGGGAGGACACTGGCCGAGACACGCCGGCCCTTAAATCTCGATCGCGGCGGACGATATAAAAGTTCATAGAAAAAGCGCAGCGCGATCAATAAATCAGGGGCTGAACGAAAATCGGTCGATTTACGATTCGCGTCGACAAACACGCGAACCCTTCGAACCCCGCGCATTTTCAAGGATCTATTATATGTATATGAGCAATAAAGCGACGGACATATGTCTCGCGCCTCGGGCGGCAAAAAACAAGGGTGCAATTACGTGTCACATTAGAAATGTAAATCGCGAAATCCGCTCGGAGGAGTTGCCGTGACTTTAACAAGGGGCGATATAGAGTGATAGGAGGGAAGGCGGCTTCCCTCGAGGGTGGGAAGTGAGGTCTGCGCCGAGGACATGTGGGAAAGGGACTGGGAATATATATGTATGAAGGCCTGACAGAGAGAGAGTGCGATACTCCTCCCGTCCTCGCAAACGGCAAATAAACTTTGGACTCGTGCTTGTGCGTCGCTCGGATAGCGACGTCAGCCGTTTCTTGTTAGAGAGATAAAAGTTGCTCGCAAGGTCGATCGCCAGTAAAGAGGGGGACAAGGAGAACATCGAGGGAGAGAGAGAAAGAGAGAGAGAGAGATTACTGCCGATATAAACGGCTGCCCCACCCGCCTTCGGTCTCTATGACTCTTCTTTTATGCGGCGAGATCAACATTTTTCACTGTTGTAAGCGCTTCACTTTTCGGGGCTTTGCAACTTCCTCGCGGAAGCGTGCGCCCCTCATCTCCGCTTATTCCCCTCCCACTCGCCCCCCCCCTTTTTTTACCCCCGACGAGAGTTGCATTAGGATGTGAGTCGCGCGCGCAAAAAATCCGGAGGGTAGCAAAGAGCCGGCAAAATGTGACATGGGAAATGCGAATAGTTTCCTACCCCCGACGCTTTTTCCTACGGCCAATGCTGTATGATGGAATATGAATTTGCATGGGATCGATCGCTTTATTAAACCGCGACGGTTCGGTGACTCTGGGATTTTTATACCCAACTATTGCCGGGGGAACGGAGCTTGAAACGCCTGATTAAAATTTGTCAGGATGAGTTGGCTCGCGTAATAAAAAAAAGTCCAGTAGCATATTACTTTCGCGGAAAGACAGCATAATTACGCGCGAGTGAGTTGATTACTAGCGCCGAGCCCTTTGATGGGATTTCGGACGTCTAATCGCAGCGAGTTAATTAATTAAAGGAAGTAAATGGAATTTTTCCGTTCCAGAGTATGCACCACCTAAGCATGACCAACTGCGGTCCAGGTGCATGGCATATCTACAATGGGATGGTCACTTGGATCGGACATGGATTGAACATCGTCGCAGATATTGCTTACGGCGATGTAAGAGTCTTCCTCCAGTCCACCCCTAAAGCCCCGAATCAACAAACCTGGCGAGCACGCGCGAACCGCGTCGCCGAAATTCGTCGAAAGGCTCTGCTATGCCGGAGCCGTGCATGCGCCGGAAGATGGCACGCGGCATTTTATTCCGGCCCTTTGTCCCGATAAGAAATATTCCGGAAGCCGCGCGGTTACTTTTATTTCGCTGGCTGCCTCTCCATTACCGTTTCGCCCGGGAGCGCGCAACCGGCTCTCGCTTCTCTAGCATAAACTACATTTCGCTTTCTTATTTACATGATCATGCAACCTCGCTCGCCTCGCTACTCCCTCATATTTCCTCATAACAGAGCCCACCTCGGATTAAGAAACATTCCGCGCTTTAATTTATCCCGGCCATTGCCTATCTTAAGTGCGGCTCTGCTTTTTAGGAACCGTATATTGTGGAGCAAGCGAACATCAGTGTACCCTTTTGTCCAGACTTCTTCCCCTGTAGGCTCAATACCACTCAGGGCAACTTCACGAAACTGTTCTGCGAGCATGCGATGGACGATCCAGTTGCAAATCGAAGCTGCGAGTTAATGGAGGTAAAATAGCACCCTCACCATCCCAACACTGTGTTTCTCGGATCAAGATAAATTCGATGGTTCGACCCATCCTACCCATTCCCGAGCTAAATGCATCTTCGCTTTTTTCAGAGAGTTATATCGATGCACGTGCCCGGCTTTGAATTACCCTACTGCGAGGACTTGGTGTCCTGCGTGAGGGATAATAGTTATGTCATATTGAAGAACGTAACCTGCGACACTCCTAATCTCGATCCCTTTTCAAATGCGACCTGCAACGCCATACAGGTAAAGTAACACCCGGAGGGCTCTCGGGAAAAGCTTTCCCTCCTAGACCGAAAGCGAAAGGGATCCGAGGGTCTTGATACGAATTCCCATTACTACTGTGGCATAGTGTCGCCGTGCAAAGAGAAAGGGTTGACAGTGTAATGAGAGAGTATCGGAGCGGCTCCGGAGCTCTCTCTCTCCTGGAATATAATCCTGGCCGAGCGGAAGTGGAAGGTGATGGGGCGACGGGGCGCGCGTCATCGCGCACTTAAACTGCTGGTGATTGTCAGGGAAGCGGCTATGTACACATGGGTTCGGCTGAGGCGGCTGCCGTTACATATACGCCGCTCGTTAACACACGAACAATCAGATGTACACGAAATTCACACGTACGCGCTCGCGCTTAATGCGCTCGAGCGCCGAGGGAGCCGGCGTCGAGAGCTGTTTGCCGAGCCGACCGCTGTCGGAGACACGGCAGCCACGCACGTGTTAAATATTACCTGGCTGCACACCCACCCACACACACCGCCTGTAACGAGCACCAATCACTCGCACACCGGCAGACAACACTTTCAGACAGCTGCTCTACTCCTACCGCTCCTTCCTGACGTTTGCTGATTTAATGCCAAATATCCGCACGTCATTGGTCTTTGGACGGAGACTCGCGACGGAATTGGGAAAAGTTACTCGAGCCAAGGATTTATTCTTTTGTCTGTCTACTCAAGTATGCGCGCGTCTGCGACTTAGTTGGCAGGAGAGAAATCTTCAAGCTTTGACCTGCTTCTACTAAGCTTTTAGTTTTAAGGAGAAACAGATACAACCACGTCACCCGAGTCCAGCCCTGATTTAATATGTTACACCAGGCGTTTCTGGTAGGACATACAACAAATTTAATGATTCGTTTTTATTTTTTTGAGTAGATTATAGTTAACTCCTGGCCGGATATCCAACTGATAAGCCAACACTTCGGCACCAACAACACGGCCCTTTGTTGGACCTACGAGTCCCTAGAAATGCAGTATGGGAGTTACTCGAGATCCGAAGTCCCTTTCAGCGATTCCAGCGACTATTCCAGTGATTCCAGTGACTCTTCCAGTGATTTCAGTTTATTCTAACATAATAATTGGTAATATCAAGATACCAATACATTCAGGACAGGCATACAACAGTTTTCGAAATTTGACCCAGCTTGCCAGAACCGAACTGGCTCATGGCCAATGTGTTTGGGTGTAAGACGGCACCTATCATACTTCCTAAGTGGCGTTTGTTTGCTGGGTTCCAGCAGGCCCCGCTGTAACAGCAAGTAATGCCTCGTCCGCAGAACAGCTCTTTCGACAAGCTCAAGATTAATCACCTGCATTTCCGGGCAGTTCGAACCTGCCATTGTTCGACGCTTCATTATTTCATGGGTTAAAATGCAATATAATTAATGTGCATTCGAGGCACGCAGTGCCGGGCTAATGAACCGGTCTGCTTGGCTAGTTAATCGCAACAACCATAAATTGCTATTCCTGCTGGAGTTCTTACACATCTGCAATCAACATCCGCTCGCATTACGCTCGAAGGGCTTAATTAGCGAATTATCGGCGGAATATGCCGAGCAAGTTGCCGCTGTCACGCGCGTGTCGTGACATGGCGACTGCAAGAGTGACCGAGTCCGAGCTATTGTGCCGGCGTGTTCGCGCGCAACGCTATTCGCCCGGTTTTGTAAACGAGGCCATTAACAGGGGCCGCGCAGTCTGAAAATACCTAATGGCTTTAATTGGTGCCGTCTCGCCGAACCTTCATTGCGCAGTCAGAATGCGTGTAATAGATAAAAACGAAAAAGACCAATACCAATGTATACCTGAAATGATGGATGATGGTTGGTTTACGCTTTCATCCACGGGGCCGGCACTCCTCGGCATTAAATGAGCGCGCGCTTGCGATAGCTGAATTATAAGATATAGAGGCTCAAGGTCCTCCTCGAGTACTTGGAGGGTGCGAGCTTCAGCCGTTCAATAGCTCCTCCAGAGAGTCTGAAGAACCTCCTCTTCGTTCGAGACTGGGTCCGACCGTGAGAGTTGCGCAAGACAGCGGAACCCAATTACTCGCGCTAATCACACGGTAAGTCTGTCGAAAATTATAAATCGCCGACAACACTCGCTCCCCGAGTACCAGCCACCAGTGTTTTCCGCGTACTGAATATTTCGATATATATTATTACAAGGCTATATGCGCCCTGTTTCTTTCTCCACCGCAAGAGCTGCGTCCCCAAATCCATCGCAAGTGTGATCCCCCTGAATTACCCTTGGCTACCCCTGTCAGCTCTCCAACATTTGTCAAGCGAGTCTACCCGGTGGTCCCGCGCTGCACGGACATCTATACGTCCGCTCTTAATAAATCCATCTTGCCCCTTTTGTACCTCGAGTTCCTATATCGACATCGACGATCACGCGGGTGTCAGCCGCAGCAATGTGTTCGAAATGCTGATACGATCCATTAACGAGCTCCCGTCGAGCGCGTGCCGTGGACGAACAAACAGGTTTTAATTCTGGACGTATACTCCCGGCGAATGCGCACTCTGGATATTCCTTTCATGAGCGACACAATATTGCTTTTTGCCTGGGCCCGCCGTCCGGCCAGCAATGACGACGACGGCGCGACGTTGCGCCGAGCGAGAGCGTCCGGACAAAAAAGGCCGACGGGCCAAAAAAAGGATAATGTACGAGGAGGAAAGAGAAAAATATTATTTGACCTTCTAGAGCGAGTCTGATTTACGGGGGTGGAGGCAGAGCGGCCGCAGACACCATTGCGAAAAATGCGCTCTCTGCTAGGATTGCACGCGTGGCGAGCGAGCGCCGCTAAAAGGAGAGAAAGCCGAGCGCGCGGCTTCCTCTGGTTGGTTGGCATCCAGCGGCCAGCGGCGGCAAAATATCGCGGCTTGCTTTAATAATGACGTAGTTGACGGTATATACAGCTTCATCCTTTATGCAGCGGGTGTTCAATTTTTCCGTAGGCTCGCATGCGCAAACGGCTTCGGGGGGGTAGCCGGTCTCGGGAGAGTTTTAAGGAGGAGGATAAGCCGGGCTTATCAGCCTACGCGGAAAAAGGCCTTTCGCCAGGGAACTTGGCAAGGGACAAAGACATTCCGGCAGGCTTAAAGGGACTTAAAAGGGCCAACAGAATTCAATTATAAACCGTAGCAGAGCGGACCCGACCGATTCCCGGAATTTTAAGAACGCGACGTATTCCCCGCCGTTCTATATAGCTGATACGAAATCTGGCAGGATCACCGAGATCCCTCGTAAAACCTTGCCGAATTTCGCCTACACTTTTATCAGCCCTTTGCCCTTTATTTAATTCGAAGGAGCTCTCCACTTTTGTCAAGAATAACATAGACCGCCGCGGGCGCCCGCGCGCGCTGGTAGAGCGGAATCGGCTCGCGGTTATTGCGGCCGTCGCGGCCTATCTTAAAATGCACTTGCAAAGGGATATTGCCGCCGGATTATCCGTACATCCCGCCATTGTGGCCCACTCGTATTTGCAATTTCATTGCATGAATATGTGATCACCTTTGCCACGTTTCACAGAGGAATTGTCCTCGCTTCTCCTTTCTGGGTCGCGCGCTCCCGTTATTTGTCCCGCGGATATGAAAAAAAGCGGATATGCCGCGCGCGCGCGCTCCCGCCGTCTGAATTTCTCATGCTCTCTCTATATATGTACGCGCAAATAGCTAGTTGGGCTAACTTGCCGCGGCAAAGACGGCTCATAATTAATGCGCGCCAACGCACACACTCGACGTTTCTCTTTAGAATCGTCGCGCGTGAATTTCCCGGATAATTCGAGAACTTCGCGAGAGCGTCTCCGATGAGTTCAATGAAACAATTCCTGGACGCGCGATGAAGGGAACATTCTCCCGTCATATATTCCGGATTGTCATATTTACCGCACTAATTCATCGGAGCGGACGCGTGTCCGGCGCTCGGATGGGACTATCAGGAGCAGCTCGGTGAAAAACGATCTAACACGGCTCGCCCTCGTAAATTAACATCGCTGATAGGAGGAACTCAGCCGTACTAAATAATCCACTTTCCTATTGGCGGACCACCGAGCGCGGCGGGCGCCGGCGGCCAGACGCGCGGCGAGGCTTTTGTAGCGCGTCAACAACATGATTAATTAATCGCAAATGTCGTATCGAAATTTCAGTCAAATTACCAGATGCAGTTTACGGAGGCCCGAGGCTCTCGGGGCGCCGCGGGGTCGTCGGGGGCGACGATCAACAGAGCGAGAGCAGCGCGGAAGGAACTTCAAGGGTTTCGGCAAGTCGAAGGTAACGTACCCTACCCACCTACCCACCTACATACATAGGCGAGGCCGCCGGTGCGCGGGCACACGCTTAAATATTAACAGTGTACTCAACGGATACATTAGTAACGCAGATACAAGCCCGCACACGTACAAGGAAATCTCTCGGTTTCACCTGGCCCGTCTAGACTCCGCCCGCCCCCCGTCCTACCCCCCTCACCAGCTAGGAGACGTCTTCTCACGATTCCTGTAACAAGAAACGTCAAAGGATCCCCGCCGCGCTAAGAGCTTAGAAGCCATTTTGCGAGCGCCGGAAACATCCGCTGTACACAAATCGACAAACAGCGCCAGATAATTACAGCCCGGTATCCGCGCACCCCTTCACCGCCGGCGCCCCGAGAACTCCGGGGCTCAAGGTATACTGCAAGTTCCTCGGCAAGTTGCAAGCTTAGCGGCGCACCGGCGGAGCTCGACGGGATTTAAAATGAATAGCGCTAGATTTGCATGGCGCAAAAAGCGTCCAATACCGGCGCCGTGTGTCGGCGAGAGCAATCTTCCTGCGCTGCTCCCTCGCAACACGTGTCGCCTCGTATGGCTCGCTCGCCTAGCACGTAATACGAGAATTACAAGCTGCTTCTATGCGCACTCACTCGGCCTCGAGAACTGCCCTCGATTCTCGCTTTTTCTCCGGGGATCAATCACTGCCGCGAAATTGAGAGCGGAGCAACAATCGGCCGCCTGGTGATTATAAGTTTTTAGATTTTAAAATGACGTGAATCGAGGGAGTTGCAAGTTTTTGATGCTTTTATCCGCGTCAAAGTAGAAGTGAACGCGCGCGTTATCCGAGCTGTCAGAATATTACGAAATTGGGGAAGACCTTTCTCTCATTTGGCGACGTGTCTGTCTGAGTTTTGATCGGCGGGGATGAATGGACGGGCGTCTGCCCGGAGGAAAAAGTCATGCGGAAGGGCGAGGCTGCTGCGGTCCAGGACGCCGTTCGCCGCAGGCTGCTGCCAAATGAGATTAAACCGATGCCGGCTATGTATGTAACGTCGAATATAGACGTGTCGTCCTCCCCGATAGCGCGGGTTCCTATCGGCGTCTCCCTCTCGGCCGCGCGCACCGTGCCGCCCGGGAAAAGGGTAAAAGTGGAAAGATTAAAAGGGTGGCGGGCTTAATGAACCGGGCCCGCTTGTTTCGAGTCGCAAGCGCAGCTGCTCCGCAGCCGCGCGTGCAGTGTTAATGAAATCAATACTGGCTCCGATAACGACCGACTAACAACTTCGACGTTGTCCGATCGAACCCTCCCACCCCCCGCCCGCAATCTCTCCCATTAAACCGGCCGCGAATTGACGGGAACAATTTCAAGCGGAAGTCGAGAGAGTGTCCGAGGGAGAGCTGTCGGGCCGTAGCTCGAAAACGACAGTGTCAGGGGTAATACATATACGTGACATATCCGAAAGTTTGCCAAGTAAGAATTAAAGTTGAAGCGGAAGAGCGAAGGAAGTCAAAAGGGGCCGCGCGAGTGGAGGGACTCCGGGAGGATTTATGCCTTGGCGAGATTTCCCGATCCGGCCAACGACGTTCCAATTTCCTCGGGATATATTGTCGTCCTGTAAAGAGCAAAAACGTGCCGTCGAGGGCGACCGCCTCGTGTTCCCGCGACTATACGCGTGTATCGCTGGTTTATCTGCACCTCGGCCTTGGGAATATGTTAGTCTAGCTGGGCTACGAGAGCTTGTTACAGCTACAGGGTGCTCGATTTTCAGCCGACTTTAATGCCGCACCAAATCCTCTGGTATTGTGTGCGTGATGATAGCCTGAGTGGGGTTCCTGCAATGAAACTATCAGGTATTTAATTGCGCGAATGTTGGGAGCTGCCGATTGATGAAAACGGCACATTCGCCGGATTATACCAACAATTTCGGGAGCACAATGTATAGGCGCATATAGATATACAGGAAGATATTGAGGACGCGCGATGGGCGAAGCCGCATCTGAGGGGTGTCGAGGGGCCAGAGGATGCAAATATTAATGATCGGTCCCCAATGAACTAGGAATACATAATGCCTATTTGCATGACACCCCCGGTATGCGGGACGAGCTTAGTTAATCATTCGCACGCTCTGATGTTTGCTGAATTCGCATTACTCACAGACGCGCCCCTGCAAATCACCACCGCCGACAGTAACAAATCGATAATCATTTAATCATTTGTGGAACCGGTAAGAATCTCCCCGCCAACTATGATAGCGTTTCCTCTTTCGATTAATTCGCGCTACCAACAAATGCGCGCAACTCGAATTAATCTTGTGGCCAGGCATTTTATTAATCATAACTGGAAGCTCTCGCGCGCAACTTTTAATTACGCACAGACATCACACGTACAGATGCAAGTAATTGCGACAGAGACCGTTTAATTGCAACCCATTACCGTGTTTGAACCCGAGACCATTTCGCGCGATAATTATCGACGAAATGCTACGGTCAAGCGGAAAATCATACGAGGAATCATGTTTCCGAGATCAAACAACCTGTCATTGAACGATCGTCGAAATGTAGCGCAGTATTAAAGCTGACTTGGGATCCAAATCCAAGAGGCTTCAAGACCTTTAAGGAGATATTCTAGTCTAGATTCTAAAATGAATAACAATATTGGGGTTTTTATTGCTAAATTAGAATAACCTGATTGCGTGCCAATCATTTTCCGCAGTTCCACAAATCCAATATAATTAAATCTAATAATTTAGCATAATTAAATCCCAAACACGATGAACAATTTTACAATCTAGACCAGAATGCCCTCTTAAAGCGAAGTGATGGGAGTCAAGTGGAGGCTAAGAAATCACATGTCGAGAAAGGGTTGTCGAGGTGGCGCGGGTGTGGGGGAGGGTTGGTGGAGTAAATGCTTGGTGGCGACGGGAGAATGTGCCCGAGTCTGAGAGGGTGCGAGGCTTCGCACAGGTGGGAGGAGAGGGACAATTTTCTCGAGAGGCTGCAAATAAAAGAAGCCGGCGCGCCCTTGTTCGAGAAAGGAGCTGTAAAAGCGAGTGGCAGACGGAGCGCGTGACTTTTCCGTGCGAGGAGACGAGAGAGCTATGATGAGGACAATTTTCGCTTGGACTTAACGGCAGGTGAAGCAGCCGCCGGCCTCGGCGAAGACGACGGCGACGACGGGGACGACGGGGCCGAGATTACCCCGTAAGGAAAGTTGCGTGAAACGAGCTTCGGTAATGGCCGACATCTTTATGGAAAAGCGTCCTGTGCTCCGGAGCTTTTGATGTGGTCTCCTCAATGGGACTCGACACACGTCACTCCCGGTATATCCTCGTGCAGGAGCGTCGGACGAGCGGGCGCATCCCTGGAGAACCTGGCGAGCTTAGCGTGCCCGGAGTACTTTGATGCTATCCGTAGGGTTTGCGAGGACCAGCCACTCGTTTGATGCGGCTAACCATATTTGCCGTGAAATTGAGCGTCCTAGGTGAGAAGAGCGACGTCTTCCTGTCCTCCCTCTTAACCCGCCGCCGGAGGATCGCTCACCGCCGACATTTCTTCCGCATCGAGACCGAGCGCGCCGGTTCTCTGTTTTATATAAAGAGAGTGCAAAATGTCGGCATATATTGTATCCGAGGTACCCACTGCGGCCGCGATAAACTCTCTCAATAAACACTGAGCGAACCAAGAGCTCAGCACTCGGCGTCGAAAGACTTCTTCTCGTACGTGCCAGCTGCGCGCGGCTGGCATTGCGGGGAGGAGACCTCCCCCGGTCGTAGAGCGGATTTAAAAAGTAGTTGGGTACCGGCGACGCGCCGCGCGCGTTTTCCGCTCGGAAATTTTATTCAAATATCTGTGTCAGCGCATACCCGTTTCCCTTTGTGGCCACTGGCTTCTACACCGACGGACCCGCTCAAGAGTCTGATCACTCGGTGTATAGAATGTATTCTCTCCTCTCGGCGAATTCAATGCGTAGGCGTCTACCACAGTCACCCCGCTCGCCAAGGCTTTCGGAAAATAATTTAGCCGCTACCTTTCATTAATTTCATCGAGCTTCCGCGAAAATTCGAGCACGCTAAAGGGGCGAGAGTGTGTGGTTTTAATGGGACCTTGTTCCTCGGCAGGCTGAGCTCGCCGAACCAGCGCGACTTATCCCCGCAGCCCAAGGCCGAAACACAGCGAACCATTAACCACGCAACACCATTAAATACTTTGCCCCCTCCGTGAAAATCACGCGAGGCAATTTATTTCCTTGCCCGCCCGCGCCACGGAGGAAATATTGTTCCGAACTACGCGTAAATATCGGGATGGAAAATGTATTGCAAACAACGCCGGCGCCAGTGCCGCGCGGCATCCGAGCTGAAAAGCTTCCCCCAGGTGTAAAATCTCCGTACGTTCCAATTAAATATGAAACCCAGCGAGATTATTCCTCGCTCGCGGCACCGCGCCCACACACTCCCACCGATATGCTAACCAGGGTGGCTAACGCCCTTGTAACAGGGTGATTCACTTGGCTTGAAATCACGAATCACGAGTATAGGTTGCTATGAATAATTATAGATTATTCCATGTTATTAGTCGGAATATTCCTTTTGAGTAACTGTTTCCCTCCAGAATATGAGTTTCTAGGCTCATACTGTTGAATTATGGAGCATTGTCGTACGATGGGCATTTTCCAAAATTCCGAGGAAAATCACTAAACAATAACAATGATTTCAAGCCTCGCTGGAGAACGGCGCGAGCGGAATGTGCGCGCAAATAGCGCGGGCCCAAAGGAGCGCGACTACTTGGGTTCTGTTATCATTAAATTAGAAGGATGCTTGCCTACAGCGCGCACGCAGTGTCGCGATGCAAGGTAACTCAATGATACAGGGTGCAAGAATAACAGTTACTATTGCCAGCCTGGAAATAGGATATACTATAGGCGGGTCGAGTGCACGTAAAATGATGTTTCACTCGAGTTCCCAAGCGCCATGGAGACACTTGCTCGCCGCTGGAACCGCTGGAACTCCCCTCTCTCCCTCTCTCCTACACACACAGACCCTGAATGTGGATGTGCTGCTCCGCAGTGCGGCATACACGTGTACCGGAAGTGGATCCAACAGACAGAGGCAGAAACACACATAGGGAGACGCGTATACGGAAGCTAGCCGTTGTCGCACGTAGAGTGGGACTGGATGGCCCGATGGTAAACTGGTCGGCGAACATTTTTGGTTCCGCTGGACCCTTCGATTCCTCGGTAGCGCGACCCAACGCCTCGCGGTTCCGGGCTATTAGCTTCCCCCGAAAAAGGGGGCATTTATTATAAAAAGCCATAAACTAGCGGGCTGGGCGCACAAGAGAATGCCACAGCAGAGAGGGAGAGAGAGAGCCGGCAGATGCATTCAGAGGGAATGGAGGGAGTTAGCATTGCAACTCGGACGAGGCGGAAACCAACCTGTCAGGGGGTCTCGCAGGAACACAATAGCTTATAAAGGGGCGCTTCCAAGCCAGACCAACGAAATGGTGACACAGGTATAATAATCTGAATCGCTTGGTTACCCCGACACTGGTTAAGTGGCCACAGATGGCTGAGCAGAGCTCCCGAGCTCGCCCGCTGTCCCGGCCGCATGCATTTCCAGGCCAAATGATTCACGCTTTCGAAAAATCGAGCGGCTTAATTAGGCGGAACCACTGGCCGCACGCGGCTCCACGCGCGAATGTCACTTCCGTCGGGTGCGTACGCGTCGGGAAGGGAAGCTTCGACTCTGGTCATGAGGGATAATCGGCGCGGGAGGAGGTCGCTCTCTCTCTTTTGATGACTCAATGAATCGAGAGGCAATTCGGGACCACACACGAGCTACCCCCGCCGATTACCCTCGAAACGTGACTATCGCTTTTAACAAAGGGTAGTCTTGATCGCCGGCTTTTGTTCGATGCTGAACGGTAAAGCGAACGCGGTAATGACAGCTTTCTTGCAAATAACTCCGACTCTACAATGCCGTACGCGAGTGGAACAGGGGCAAAACAACTCTTTTCGCCGAGTGGAGCGTGTCAGTAGAATATGCCAGCGCGTACGGCCAAGCCCAACCCCACCTCCTCCACCGGCATAGCTCGGCGATAATTTGCGCGAGGCCATTTTCCCTGCGATTCCCGCGTGTTTGCGGAAGAATGTATTACAAAGGGGACGGTTATGCAGGCCGAGTGGCACGACAGAGCGGCCGATCCTTCCGTCACAAAGCCCCTGGAAATATGTCGAGTGCAGGGAAATTCTGGCCCGGCCAATGCTACAGGCAGCGCGCACCCGCGCGCCAGCGCGGCCATATGCATAGTGGGCGGCGGCGGCGTTGGTTGGGCAATTATAAAGGGACCGGTCTCCCGCGATAACGAACATCAATCAATTAAAGCATCGAGTGACACTTAAATATTCAAATTGTAATTGGCAGCGGCCGCCCCGGCTCCATTCCTCGTAATGGGAATTTAATAACCGCAGGCGCGAACGCAAACTCTATATCGCGATTCGATGCTAATACTGCGGCTTCATTTCGAGCGTACACACATCAGCATTCGGCCAGTGGCACTTTGACTCATTAAGAATGACCAATGCTAAATGACCGACCTACATTCCACACTGCCTCTCTCGCCTCTCTCTCTCCCAATGGCCCTCTTTATTGGCCATTTCCTCATAACTTGGTAAGGGCCCACTCCTAACGCCTCTATTTAAGCCGATAAACCATTGGAAGTGGTATTTTTCACTGGCTCAGCTGCCGGTAATCGTATCCTTTTTACACGGGCCGGGCCGCCGCTTTTGTCCAGGTAAGCGTGGGACATAAATTTCGCCGAGCCATTCCGGGGGGGCGCCGGTGTTACTCGCGGTGTTTACGGTTCAATTCGCACGCCCGAGACACGTAGCACGCGGTTATTACGGGGACGGGGCGCAGTGCAGTGGGAACTGGGAAGTAGTAGGTGTGTCGGCAGGGAGGGACGAATTGAAACGTACCGGCCGTTCTCTCGCGATTAGAGGGTCGCGCGCGCGCGAGCCCTGCGCCAAGGTATAAAACTAAAGTGTACTACTCACGGCGACGCGCGCTGGTAATAGCAGTGTAAAGGCAGCCAACTGACCGCATCGGGTCTTATCTCCACTTATCGCATTATCTCTTTGCCCGTTATATGCGTTATTCCGGCCGTTATATCCCGCTGTTATTGTTACTGGCGGGCTGCGGACACCCGGATCTTTTCTCTCTCGCGGGCGGAAGTGCACCTTTGGAAAATATGAAATTCGCCGCTCTCTACGAGGTTATTTCATTGGAGGCACTCACGAGGAGGTGGAGGGCCATCGCGCGGTCGGGGAGAGCTGTTTGCCGCTAATGAACGGCCGATGGTCCGGCGCGTCCTTAGCGAGGAGTGCTCGCCCCCTTGACGAGCTAGTCGAGGACAAAGTCTAGTCGATCGGAAATCGGACGCACCCCCCGGCGAGAGAGTCCTTCTCCCCTACTGGCTAACTGGCGGCAATGCGCGCCGGGGTCGAGGTTCCTTTCCGCTTACGTGTCAGTGAATCGCGTCCTCGGATTGCGCCGATTCGCCACGCGCATGTGTCCGGAGCGAATGGCCCGTCTGCCGCGCGCGAGAGCTACTTAATGCGATGATTGACGCCGTCCCCAATTCAATCCGTTCGACTCCGATATATCATTACTCGCGCGGCCCAGGCTCTCGCCCGGGAGGAAACCTCGACGAATTAAATGGCGCGAGAGAAATGGAGCCAAGGTAGGAGAGAGGAGAGTGGGATTAAAAAAATTACAGATCATTTGCCGCCGAGTGGCAGCCGATTTTTTCTCCCGGGGCGAGCGCGAGTGTGCGTGGCTCGGTAGGCTTGGCGAACTCGCTTTTACTTCGCAATTGTAAATGCACGCTAACGAGACACTCGAACGCTCTGCCAAATTCGTCGTTATATCGAGAGGCCGCGTGCACTCGAGTGCAATTCCTCTTGAAACGGCCGCTCCGTAAACGCGCGAGCGCGTACGGGCGGGCGCTTGAAAAAATAACTGGCTCCGCGTCTCGCGGGAGCCCTTCGGCGAAATTACGGCGCGGTGTGGTCCAAGTATTAAACTTGTTAAGATATGTAGAGCGCCATGGAGATTCCGCCCTACGAATTACGAGCGTTGCAGCGGGCGCGCCCGCGGCGCCGAGCGGAAGGGTTGCGCGCGTGAAATTTTTACGAAGCGAACTTGATAAAAGTTTTCAGCGCCCGCGCGCGCGTGCGCGCGCTCCCGACGCCGCCTTGGAAGCTCGCCTCGGCTGGGTACGCGCTAAAGGCTAAAAGGAAGCCGAAAAATAGCCGGTACACGTACTTCGCCCGGGAAACTCGGCTGCCTTATTATTTAACGGGAGACGGAAGTTACTTTTCAGCGGAGCGAAGTGCCAGCTCGAAACGACTGGGAACTCTCGCTCTCTCGCTCTCTCGTTCCCAGCGCGCGCGACGCGCGCCCGCTGATAGATGGTCGGCATTGATCAGCGGTCCTTTAAAATTGTACCAATTTGCGCGACGATTTAACAACTGTGACGGAGCGGCGAGAGCAGCCGCGCGCGCTCTCGATCCGCTGGAAATCGCTTCATTCGATTTTCATCAAACCGGAGCCGTGAGCCGCGGCCGATGCGCCTTCGACGGGAACTCCGAGGGCTGCCGATAGCTCCTAACCACTTATTCATGGAAATGTCGTGTTTCCCCTTGCAATCACTCCAATTTCCCCAATCAACTCCTGCAGTTGAAATCGTGTGTCCCTGTAATGAGTCCGCCTGGAAAGTGGAAAAGCGGGGGCAAGTTGGCCGCGCGGTGAGGCTCGCGCCCCTTTAGAGCGTGGGGCTCGATGTTTAACGGTGGCTCGGCTTTAAAAAGCTCCTCGGGAAATGCGTCATCCGTATGGAGTACAGAGGCCAGCCGACGGGCTGGAAACATTTTTCAGATGCATTCCATAGGCAGCCGTTATCGTCTTGTCCGCCCGCGCCACCGCCGCCTCTACGTATCCCTGACGAATGAGCTGGTAAGCGCAACCACGGCGACTTTAATCAACTCCTCCCTCCGGTTGCTCTGGCATTTTTGCAACGCTCTCTCCCTCTCTCTCTCTCTCTCCTCTTCCTCCGAGCGAGCGATCGCAAAATGAACAACCGCGCCAAGTTCGGATATTATACTTCCGCCGGCAGATGAGGGGGAATGAAAGCCCGGGGAGAAAAAGTGTGATCGGTGCGCGTAATGAAGTTCCATCGTCCAGGAATAACTGGGGAGAGCGGCTCTCGATGAGGCAACGAAAAGCTACTCGCGACCGGCAAAATAGCGAGGGAGCGTATTAAATAAATACCAGAGCATGCAACAATTTATTCAAAGCCCTTTGTCCTAGGAGCTTGCAGTGTTGCTACCTACACGATTCGCGAACGCCGAGTTCCCACGTGTATCCGGCGTGTAATTCGATATTAAAAGTCGGCCGCGCGGTGCGATTCCAGGCCGAGAGTTGTTCCAACTTTAATTCCTGGAGCGCGCGCGCGCGGGGCAATAGACCAGGAAGGGTGTATCATTACGAGAGGGGTTGCCGGGCGCTCGGGGCGAACCAATAAATTTATTAGTTCGCCGCAATGTCATGAATTCCTTCAAAACGATTAATATCAATGACGGCGGGCCAAACATTTTAGGCGAGCGCGCGCGAGCCGCGCGCCGACAAATTATCCAGGGGTACACTTACCGATATTCGTCGAGGGGTGAAAGAGCGCACCACCCGCATCCACGCCCGTGCCGCTCGTAACTCATCATTAGGCGCTGCCTCTCCCGGCAGAAGCAGTCCCCCGGGTCGAATTAAAGTCGGGAGTTACAATAAACAGTTAATATAGTCAAGACCGTTTTATTCCGAAGTCTCGGGCTAGCATTAACTAGGGAGCCCACTGAACAACAGGAAGAAGGTAAAACTCTCGGCCGAGATAAATATGCCCAGCGGGCTCGATAGGCTGCGAGCTTCTTTCTAGCCAGCCTACGGGCGGGCGCCCCCCAAACCCCCCCCCCCCCTTCTCATTTTTAGTCTCCTCGCTCTCGGAACTTACGGGGTGCAAAAGCGAGACGGCTCCAGAACAATTAAGAGGGAATCCTGATGGGTTATAGGGAGTTAACCCTCGAGAAGATGGCGGAATCCGAGGGGGGGGGGGTCGATGGGGGGGTGGTGGGCCCGCAACGTGGCGAATGCGGCTCGGCTCGACGCGAAGGTTAATCAATTCCAGACGCGGCGGCGTTTCCGCAGACTTAATTCGTGCTCCGGGTGCAGAGGCACAGCAGCCACCACGGCGGCAGCCTTTCCCATTATTATCCCGACGTACGAAGGGTAGGAACGTACCCCACAGGGGAGTCTCCGCCACGAGTACGAGTCTCTCTTCCAAGGAAGCTGGAGGGACCAGCAGGCTGCAGTAGCAGTCTGGGTTCCCCGACTGCTCTTACCCCCCGCGGCCCTTTCTCCTACTCCCGGGGAGGGGGGGCAACCTTCCTTCTGGCAACTTTGTTCTCCGGAGAAATTCCCCGAAGCACTATCTACATATTTGATGTCGCCTCGTCCACTCCACTAATGCTTCTCGTTAGAAACTTACCGCTTACCTGCGACCTGTGTGTCTTTCCTCGCTCTCACGCTAACTCTCTTACTCTCCCTAGTTTCGCCTACTCTCTCCCCCTCTCGGATTCTCTGCTGTCTCTCGTCTCCCGATGTCGGCCGGGGGATACTCTCCTAGCGGTAGCCAGATCCTCCGGAAACTGTGTCTACTCCTTCTTGCATGTCCGTGGCGTGGTTTTGCCGTCCTCCTCCCCCGCCTCCTCGCCCGCCCAACTATTCCGCGAAATTCTATCCGACTCCGACTTAGGTTCCCGATTGCTCCCTGGCTTTCTTGCGGCGCGCGACCGTGCCGCGCAACCGAGAGCGGACTGTGTGCTCGAAACTTGTGACGGATGCTATTCACGTCGTTTAATTAAGCCACGGGTCAATCCTCATTTCTCCTGATAAGTTGCCGCCTCGATGGGACGGACGCGGGCATGTCCTTTAAATACTCCAGTGCCAATTAACACGGCGAGCGCGGACCTTTTCATCTGTCTTGTACAACAAAAATGTGTACGAGCGTCATCGCAGAGCCAGGTCGTACGGCTCGAAAAAAAAAAGAGCGAACGGACGAGCAACGGACGCTTATATGCGTATGTATGTATGTATATATGCGCGGGACGATTTCAATTTTAGCCAACCGACCATAAAGCAGATAGTTACCATATCGTCAACACACAGAAATGATTTTCCACGTTTTCAAAAATATTGCGATACGATATCAAGCGCGGGCGTGCTGACATTTATCGCTCGTGAAAACAGATGAGTGCGATATTCCGAGTTTGTTAATCGCGGGACATACGTCAATTTGTGCAAATTGCTAAACACGCCAGGCACGCCATCCACGGAAGTATAAATAATCATGAGATTGGCGAATCCGATGGACGCGTGGTCAGCATCCAGGTTTGTGTACTCCTGCAGCCCTTTTTTTTCTCTCTCTCTCTCTCTCTAGTTGCTGTATTTATGTATCGCCAGTCGTTTGACAAATAATGCAGAGCACGGCGCGCCTCCTGGCTTATAATCAGGGCCGATCCTCCCGCCGCATTATGCGCTATTACTAGCTGGGGAAATGGTCTAATTCAAACTTCCAACTGGATGCCGGAATTAGTTAATATGTAAAGCAGCACTCGCCGGCGATGCGCTGCGAGTCCCCCGGAATTCTGGGCCGCGCGCTCGGTGGCGGGGGTAGGGCTGGTGGGGGGGTTTAGCATTTCATTGTACCGGCGCCGCTCCTCTTTTTCCTGTGATTTTGTTTGCATCTTAACGTGATTCCGGCATTTAGAGCGAAGTGCCCTTAAAAATGAGACGGCCGACGCGCCGGCTAAGTATTTAACAATACTTTCGAGTAAGCTTCCTTCCTCCCTCGCCGGTCCGTTCTTCAAACTCGAAACTACCGGGAAATCATCCTCGCTAGTTTTAGCTCCGGAATGCATTTGGTAAATCGTTTAAATACCCTTTGAATATTTTACGTTGGAAAAGGGTTGGTTTTAATAATACAAAAAAATAAAAACTAGGACACTCGAGTTTCCCCCTCTCGGCTCACTCTCGGATGACATCGGACGTCTGCGACCCACATTTCAGAAAGCGACAAGCGCATTTCGCTATCCCCACTTTTATTGTTGGCCGATTACACGGCCGCATTGAAAGTGATATTATCCTGATTGGCGACGATGAGTGCCAGTGGCACTTGGCGCTCGGCATGCGCGAGATAAAAAGGGAATTGTCGCCCGGGGGCCACTTGGCCGCTCTCAGCCAACCGATCCACCCTGCGAAACTCGGTCGGACGTCCTATGAAAGATTCCCCTGGCCTGCATCCTCGCCTCACAATTAGCACGAATTCGCACAAGCGATCGTGACAAAGCGCTCGCGCGGAGGGTGGTAAAATAGGGACAACAGGGCCGCGCGAGGGAAAGAGACCTCCACCGACGGAGGAGGCTCGAAGGGCGAAAGGGTAAGGGGCCAGTGTGTGACAGTGAAGCAGACAGCGGTGCCTTCAGAGGGAGGAAGAGTGAGGGAGAGAGGGAGAAAAGGGGTGGAGGAGAAGCGAGAGATCCTGAGTGGCTGGTACCACGTGCTGAATCAAACTAAGCGTAACGTTTGGGGTGAAGTACGAGGGGTGAAGTGTAACGAGAGTAAAGCCGGGGGTGAAGGCCCCGATGGAAAGGGATGAAAACGTAGATGGAGTGAACGAGACAGATAGCTGGATCGAGACAGAGAGACTCGCGCTGGGGAAAGACTCGGAATTGGCGAAGTATGGGGGGGCGGAGGGGGTGGAGGGGGCGGGCAGAAAAGGGATGCTCCTCTCAGCAGCTTCGCCCCGTAACACGGCCCGGCTAAAGCTTAGGGCTGAACGGGGAAGAGAAAACGCACTGGGGGTTAGAGACAGCCGGGTGAGCTACGTGGATAGCGAGAACCGATGGAACCTGGAAGACGAGAGAGCTGACGGGGAATATCCAGCGATAGAGGGAGACACTCCCCGCTATATATACCGGGGAGAGAACTTTGGTATCTCTCACCACGTCGTCAGCTACACCCCTCGCCGCATAGAACAGAGTCTTGAGACGAACGAAACCCGACGCGTCAGCCGCGCCTCCACTTAACCCAATGGAATTTGTCAACGCTCTCGGGCCCGTCAAATAAAATTCAAATAAGACGAGGGTCAGCCCGGATTCGCACTCGAGGACCGAGCGCTACCTCCGCCTGCGTACACGTAGCTGCATCGACTTTTTCACTTTCCCCCGATAATAACATTCAATCGCTTTACATTCGATAGTCATAGATTCATGTGGCGGTGTGAGAATTGGGAGCGTCGAGGGAGATCTCGCGTGAATTCTTCCTGTAAGAGCTGATTGAGGGGATGTCGCATTGGAATAATTCGTTGGATGAGAAGTGGAATTAAAGGAAGATGAATTTCTTTGTAAGGAGAGGAACTACTCACATACGCTTGTTACTCGCGGTAATTAAACGATGCGCTACGTAGCAGCTGCGATTAAAGTCTTTCTTCTTTATAGGATAATCACTTTGACGAGGGGCGTAGAGGATCCCGTTATCTGCTCCTAGGCGAGGAATCGAGCGGGAGCAGAAATTTTAATTAGTAGCTAGACGTCTTTACATCGAGCCAAGCAGGCGGACTATTAATTTCCCTCTCCCATCGACCCGCCGCAGCCTTTCTCTCACTCGGCAAACAACCTCTCGCTCCTCCAAAGGCTTCGACCCGCTGCGAGTTTCGAGCGACCGCCAAAGCGGAATGCACGCGCGCGGCCTCAAACAGATTCGATGATTCTTTCGAGGGGGTGGAACGGCCGAGAGTTTACAGGAGCGTTAGTGTCGTCGGGCAAGTTCATTGTGATACTCGGCGCGGGGACTTTTTGGCCCGGAGAGTAATTACGTCGGCTCATTAAAGTTTCCGTCCATTAGCCGGGGGGGTTGGCAGTCGCGCGGCCGCGTCGGCTGGCGCGCGGCGGCAGTAATCGCCCGCGAGTGAAAAATTCTCGAGACACCGTTAATGATGAAACTAATACCGGGGCCCCATGGCTATATGGTACTCGTGTACCTGATAATTAATCTAGCCGACGAGAAGCAGAGTCCCCGCCCGGGAGAAGCAGAAGCGTCGAGCGATTACCGCGAAGGGACATTTTTCCTATAATTTTCGACCACTTTGTCTCCAGCCATGAACATCACAGAGAGAAAAAGCGAGGGATGGAGAAGAGTGAGAGAGAGGGGGGAAGATGGGAGGAGAGAACACTGCCTTTCCACCTTGCAGCGCTGCCGAAAGGACGATCGAGATATTTCGCAGGATCTTTTATATCCTATGACTGTAAACCTCCTCCCTCTAGCCGGGCTCTCTCCTTGCAGGGCTGCTTCGCCCGATGAAAGAAGCCGAGAGCTGCTTGAAGCAGACTCGACAGGACCAAGGCGTATTCAGGAGTCGCGAGGGTGTGTATATCCCTGCGGCTTTGCCCCTCCGGCCAAGTAACGAGAAGCCATTTTACGAAACTCGGCTCAAGGAAGTTTATTTACTTAATACTGACCGGCGCGCATCCCCCGCGGGATTCCCATTCACAGTCTTCATTAGGAAGACTGGCCTCGAGAGCGCGTTTGAGCGTCCTTCGGGCCGGGCGTATTTCAAAGAACGACCCTGAAAAATGTGAAAACGCGCCAAGCCGCACGGAGCTTCCTTTCAAACCGGCCACGCCGTCACTTTTAACCCCCGGAAATCATTTGAAATTCCATCGGGCGAGCTCCAGCCCGCCCCCTTCGGCCCGGTCCAACTTGGCGCGGCAGGAAACTTTCCGCCAACTTGGCGAAGAAATAATTTCCCTGGCGAAGTGGCTCAGCCGGTGTAGCTAGCTGAGAGAGTGACGTCGTGGCGCGCGGGCGTCTGTTCCGAAGGCTCTGGTATAGCCGGCTAATGGGGCCAATACGGAAATAGGCGGTTTTGCCTCGGCCAGTTTTTGCTGTGCTTAACCACCGAAGGGCACTTGGGGGGAAAGGGCCGGCGCTCGTATGTGGCCTCGAAGGAGGCCGCAGTACCCATTCGATTTAAGATTGGGGCTGTTGACCTTATGCTTAATATTGAGAGGGTGAAGCATTCGGCCGTGAGCCGGTGCACCCGGCCACATTGGAGAGATAGTACCGGGAAACGTAATAGGGCAAGGCCGTTAACCTCCTCATTTGCAGCGCTTTGATCCAACCCTACTTTCTAGGGAGCAGTCGCATAGACTCGGCACCCTCGAGCGCCCCTCGGCCACCCTCGTCCTTCCACCGACGATATCCCATCGATCTCCAACCACCCCTCGCTTTAATGCTAAATAATGTCTCCGGCGGCCACCGCAACGCGATATAAAACGGATCTCCGCTGATCGCCCGAGCCGATTGATTTGCATAAATAATTGCGCGGGTATCACACGGAGATGGGGGGTAAGCCTGGCGAATCGGTGCCGCCCCCGCTGACAGGAATAAAGATTCGATCGCGCCGAGTGATGTCATCGTGCTAATCGGCAAAGTTCCCAATGCACGCCCGCTTCCTCTTAAAGAAAGCTATTAATTGCTCGCGCATGCTGCCTTCGGCGATTGATTACTCCAGCGGCGCAAAGAAAGCGGTTCCGGGTCGGCCGGATTTTTAAGCACCCTCGACTAATGGAAACGAAATGACTCGGCGGGCGAGTTGCGCCGCGCGAGCCCCTTTTAAATGCATGGGACTCGGAACTCGGATCGGAGAACAAGTTGGTTTCCGCGAGAGGTGGAAATAAATCAGGTCGAACGCGCCGATCTTGATGTCGGACTTCTGGCATGCGGGCGCGTTCGGTTTGGTCTTCCGGGCGGCGAAGCGATCGCGCCCCAAAACTTTCCCCGGGTCAATATGAAATGAATTTCCGTAATTCGAGCGATCGGCATTCCAGCGGAGCTCGGCTGCTTAGCCGCGGCTTATTGAATTCCCGGCACGACCCGCGCGCGCACGGCAGTTCATCCGGCGAATAATAATCGGCGCGCAGAGCGCGCACTGTGCGCCTGCAACCGGCGGGGAAAAAATAAGGCTCGGAGTTGGCCGGAGGCTGGTGATATCGTCGCGACCGCGAGAGGCCACCGTGAAAAAGGGGGTCAGTCTCGTTGTGAACGGCAGATTGCGCTAGGTGGATGGATAGAGGGAAAAAACGAAATAAAAAGGAAAGTCAGTTTCATGCAGCGGCCCCGATCTCGCGTGCACTCTCGGCGCGCACTGGCCACTAGCTGTCCGGGCGGCTGACTGACAATGAGCGGGAGGAACAAGCGGAAAGCACAAATCACCTCGCGCGCGCCCCTGCCGCTCCGCGCGCACTGCCATTCGTCCTAACGATCGTTAGCGCGCGAATGGAGAACGCGATGTTACACTTGGCGATCGTTAAAACTTAACAAAATCCTCGCGATCCGCTTTTTTGCGCTGCCGAGGTGTGCAGCGCCACCGGCTATATTACGCCCGGAGAATCCTCGCCCCGTCACAATTAAACTTCGACCCAGCGTGTAAAGGTCTGAGCACACGCTCGGGTCGCGCTAGACCCAAGTTAAGCACATCTTCGCAAATTTAAATGGCAGCTTATTTGATTCATTTTATATTAACCATGTCAATCATGCGACTGTTTATTTTTCTCTGGCTCTTTGCCACGACTTTGGAATACGTTTCTCAGTTAAATCTTTATAAATATAAATATACAAATTAACTATATGCAGTTCTCACTATTTTGTACGTTCCACCGTGTCCCAAATTTCCATATATACTTTATACTCTCACGTCGTGCCTTTTAAATTATTACCAGAGGCCCAAGCCCGTCAAACAACAACCAATAAACAAATAAATGTAGAAAAAGATTACCACCCAATCATATGCTGTTCTAACTCAGCAATGAATCCCAAAAATAATGAATGTGTTTCTTCCTACATAAAAGCTTGGAATCCAACATTAGGGCGGCCCGGCCGGACCCGCTCGTGTGTTCAGAGCCTAACCACTGTCAATGGGATTTTCCTAGGGCTCCCCAGCCCTCGCTCTAACCACTCATCCTGCCTAACATTTGTCAGGACATTTATCCTCTATCTTATTCGTCGCGCGCGCACCCATCAGCCTCGCCCTTTCTCCGCTGCTCTATCAACCTCGCAGCCGCTCTCGGCAGCGCTGGAAATGTCCCCGGTGCGGAACGACAGTTAAAAGTAAATATTTCATCCGCGCGGCCGCGTCCGTCTTTTCCGCGCAAAAGAGGAGAGAGAGGGAGAGAGGGAGTCCTTTCTGTCCTTTTCGCAGCGCCGAGAGACAGATACCTACGCGAGTTTAACCAAGTGGCGAAAGTAGTTCGCCGTCGTCGACGCCGCCGCTTCAAAACGTAAATGCATCGTGAGCTGCATTGCGAAGTGCACTAATTATGTAAGCAGCAGTCCGAGACCGGCTCTCCTTCTCCGGCCGGTATAGCCGTGGACGCTCGCCCCCCTCTCGCGCGCTCCCTTTATCACCGAGTTGGATAGTACTTCCGAGCTGTCTCGAAATAAAGTGATTGTGCTTCTTTTGTAAGAGAGGAGAACCAATTTACTGGCGGCGGGGGCCTGAATTTCGCGACTCTCTCGTCGCGCCGTTGCGAGCCCCATGTTTATTTCATTCGAAACTGGAGCTCCTGATAACACGAGTCCTCTCGGAAAATACTTCCCCCGCCGCTCGCTCTCTAACATCTCCACCCTCCTTCCCTCTCGCAGCATCTCAAAGGAACAGAGGCTACCGCGAGAATGGCGAGGAATAAAAGCGGAGTGCACCTGTAACATCATCCGTCGCCGACGGTAATTCGGCCTCGCTATTCTTGCTCATTTGGTTGCCGCCGAACGCGCGCGGCTGGCGCGTTTATGTTTTATTCGTAATCGGAAATGCAGCCGATGTGCTACGGGCGCGCGTTTCCACTTCCGGCGCAGCCTCGCGTACTCTGGGCCGCTGGGCCATTACCATGAGGGGATGGTGACAGTGGTGGTGCGGTCGCCGTCGTAGCAAGCCCCCTCCCCCCGGACCCGGCGCCTATTTCCCATCAATTTTATTCGCGCCACCGCAAATCCGCAAAGATATTCCGGCCATATACGCATTAGCGCGCACTCTACTCGTAAAACACGTGTAACGCACTGTACATTACCGGTGCCCGTAGCGCATTGGCCCCCCGAGCCGGTGAGAAACGGCACCAGTGGATGTGTCGCGTTGCGATGCGGAATTGTGGAATCCCATCGGATGCGGGAGCAACAATCAATAAACCGGAGTAACAAATAGAGAAAGGGGAAGGAGAAGAGCGGGGGTGAAAAAGGGCGAGGGGGGAAATCGATCGGAAGCTCGAGGGCTCACGGTAAAAAGCTCGCTCTATTACCGATGTGTTCTTTAAAGCCAGGATCATCGGGGGATAATGTTTTTGGTATTCGAGTCACGTCTTCGGAGACGCTTGAACCTTGGGATCGGCGGGGCCGGCCACTTGGCATTTGGGTCATTAATTGTCCTAGCTGCGGCGAGAGAGGCCGGGTAAAAAAGGCTGGCGCACCGTTATTTCGACGGCGCATTGAATCTAGTGCATCCTCGTCGCTAATGTATTCGCCGCCGCGACAGCTTCGACCCAGAAACTCCTCGACATCTCATCAAATATCGCGGCCGTTTTCATTTCGGGCAAATAGAGCGTGCGAATCTCGCGGCCGGGCGTCAACACGCCCGTATAGCTGGTTTCGCTCTAACGGGCGGTTTGAGAAAGTCATTGGGCCAGCGCGCGCGGCGAGGCAGCGTGAAAAATACAAATAAGCCCGGAGCGGGCTTCCCAGTTACTCCGGCGGTGTCGCAGACATCCGCACTCGATTTGCGGTGCGCGGCGTGCACTGGGCGCCCTGAGAAATATGCAGTGCTCCTTTACGGGAGCGCGAGCGGATCGGAGGGTGGTTGCACGCGGCGTTCATTCCATTTGAAGGCCCGTTACCAGCGCGAACGGCCATGGAGCCCGCTATAAATCCCGTAATCCACCGTGTCACGTTAGGAATACGAATTTCTCATGGAGGCCGCAACGCCGCTCGACTACCTCCAACCAACCCGCCGTGCGAAACGCCCTACGAGAAAGATTGCACTTTCTCCTTCTTTTTTTTTTTTTTATTAGATGCCTGCTCGAGGGGGCAACTGCAGGAACCCCCGGGACCCTCGGAGTCGATATCCACCGCGCGCGGCCCCCGTAACGCAGATAAATTACAGAGCAGCGAGACGCACCCTGCGTCCTTCCGCGTTCCTCGCTCTCACGTACGCAATGTCGGCCCCGCTCGATAATTGCTGCTATATCCTCGATTCCACCCGGAGAAATAAAAGCAGCCGCTCGCCCGTGCGCCGCTCTCTCTCTACTCCTGTTTGCCGAGCCATTTGCAAATTGCGCGCGTTTAGGATCTCCACGATGATGCGAAACAGGACGCTTCACTCGGCAAAGGAAAGCAGCCGCTTCCGAGGGCAGATGTATTTTCAAGGAAGAGCCGGGAATTCCGCCCGTGCACCTTGGACTCTGCTTTTTCAAGCTTTCTTCGTCGATGCATTCGTGGAAAAGTTATGTTCCAATAAAAATACAGGTAATAAGAAATATAAGGAGAGGGAAAATTCATTTTTATACAGTGGGAATGAACTTTTTTGTTATAACTGGAGCAAGCTTCTTTTCAAAGTTATAAAAGTGAAGGACTATAGTTGGAGTTCAGTAATCGTTTGTCATTTTTTATTTCACCCTTGATATCAGTTACTGTAGTGTTGGCCTGGCAAGAGGGTTCCTTGGAATTCGACACACCAGACCCAGAATGCGAGGAGGAACACAGTTTCCGAAAGTACCGTTCGGAATCAACCGCAAGCGCGCGCGCGCGAGGGTCGATCGAGCGGCAGGCAATAGACGTTCCGGTAAATAATAAAATGCCTTCGGACCTTCCGCATCTCCGCCAAGAATCAGCCTCCCTCCGGCTTACACCGCCAATTACCGGGGACCTTCTCTTCCCCCAACGGTTCTCATACATACGCGAGCGCGCGCGCGCGACACCCTGTAGCGAGAGGGAGCGTTTCCCCGCGTCCTCTTTGCGATACATGTAATACACTTTTATGCCGCATGCCCGAAGAGGGGTTGCAACCCCTCGTCCCCGTTTCCCTAACGCGCGCGGTGCGCCGAGCAATTCTGGCGATTTAATACGCTTCAACCCCGGGGATCGTCAAGTTCGCTCGCTCGCTCGCACGCTACTTCTCCCGGGCGCGCGACCGAGATTTTTCCCTCTTCATATACCTAAGACCTGTCAGCTCGCAATCTCTTTCCTCCCCGAGAACTTGCCGCAGCGACGGCGGCCGCGGCCTATACAGTCTTTCTTTCGCGTAAGACTTGACTCGCGAGTTTCCTTTATAAACTCGGAAAATGATTGCCGCACTCGCCGCGCACGCGCTGGATCCTCTACAAGGAGAAATGTTCCCAGGATGTTACACGCTATCTCAAATTTACGTGTATTATATTAGTATAAATGTGTCTTTTATTTCGATCATAATTTTTTGTTATTATTTTAGAGAATGTCTGGTGTAACAATAATTGGCTTTTTCTTGCTCTTAAGAGGAATCTTATCATTTGTTAAGCATCTCGATATTTGATATAGCTGTGTACCAATCACCCAATCACCATTCCGCTTTCGACGCGCCATCCCGTGGGTAATTAAAAACATATGCGCCCCCGCTCGCCGACAGTAATTGCTATTATCGGGAATTCGAGTGGGAGTTCATCTTGTTTTTCGGCCGATTTCGGCTCGCCCTCGGCCCAATTGGCACCGATATACAGTTTCCACGCTGATTTCATTTCATCGCCAGCAAACAATACGAGAGAGAGAGAGAGGGAGTAACCTGCGAGGTCGTCCGGACATTGCGTCAGAAAACATCGCGCGAGGTCTCTGAAAAAAAAGGGGGGGGCTTAGCCCAATTAGAAATGACGACGAAAACTTAAGGAAATCCTGGAGAGGCCGGCCGGACTCGCTCGGTACTTTCATCCGCGGCGCGTTTACATCGTCGCTCCTCGCCAGCGGTATAAACAATAATGAGAGTCCTCATTAGCGAAGTCTACTTAACAAAACTCAGGAATTTAAGGTAGCGGCGGGCGCGGGCTAATCCTGCGATGTCCTCGCGATGACCCAATTACAGCACTCATAAAGTGCAGCGGCGCAAGACGTGAGCCACATGAAAGCTCCCGGGGCTCGGAAACTTTGTTACTCTCGGTCTTTCGACACGTTAAGAGGCTACAAGGCCCTCCTATCTGGCCCGTAATTAGTTAAGCTCTCGTGATGCCGAGATACATGAAATGTCGCCCCAAACCACCCTCCTGGCTCCCCAAATTGTTTCATTCAACCAGACCAAGCCATACGTGTGCTGACGAGGCCGCATAATTCCCTAATGCATAAGTCGATTCCTAATGATGAAGACGACCCCCTGTCGCATGCCACTCTAAGAAGCTTTCATTAAAATCTGCGGAATTCCGAAGCGAGCGCCAATATTTGCGGTCCCTTTTGCGCGCAAACCTCGCCGGGGAGTATTCGCGATTGTATAATTCGATGGGTTCGCGAAAACGGCCAGAACTAATCAAATTATTCTGGCTAATGTAAATCAGAGCGACGATGACACGTCGGAATTTCCGGCCGCAAGGACACGGACGTAAGTAGTGCTTAACTCTCGTAATCAATTGAATGCGCGCTCGCGCTCGGAACGGCAGAGGTGCAAGTTTGTCAGGAGCATTTTGCCGAATTATGTCAATGGCGTCGGTTGGACGTAACGGGCAACTTCGTCGTGTTAATTAGCTGACAACGACGTTCGGGGACACGCGTGACTTGTCGTCGAAGGTGGGATCCCAATTGAATTAGCAATATGCGGGAAACACGCCGACACGGAATAGTTGCTGAATCGATAATTCCCCAAGCAGCAAACAGCGTCATTATCATCGGCAAAGTTAGTTGCTGTTCATCCGTTCGCCAACCTTCCCCTCTCCTTCTTTTGGGCTCGTTCAGGAAACTAGGTGTTTCTGACAATTCTTTTGTGCTTTATATAATCGAATTCACTTCGACGTGCAGGGGTAGTAAATCCCATTATTTTCATTTATTCAAGTACTTTCTAACTCCGTTTATGTTTCTTGACATTTGGATTTGTATAGTCTAATCACTGACATTTTTAAAAAAAAATATATCTAAATATAATATATCCTCAGAAGTGAAGATGATTCAAAGCATGCTTTCTGACATAGCCCAAACCGGCTCGGCCCGAGCGTGTGTTTAGACCCTTGCTTCGGAGAATTTATGTGGATGCACGTTGCAATCCGAGCGGGCGGTAGCTTTCTTAAATGGGCGTGAGTGCCATTACCCGGCGATATGGAGACGAGCATGTGCGCCCTTTGTAAACAGGCTCACGTGCCAGGCTTATCATATTTGTAGGAACCCCCTCGAATAAGCTACTAAGCCTGACAAATGGCTGAAAAGATTTCTCGTTAGTTTTCCTACCGCGCCCGTTTTTATTTCGCTCCCACGCGCATGCGAGCGCCCGCTCGCCTAAACTAAACGCGACGAATTCCGCCCAAACGAATCCCCGACCGTCCCCTTCAGGACGGCCGCGTGAAAATTATTCGCGCGTGTCCCTCATATATCCCACTGGGTTCCGCGATCGGAAATTTATCCTGCGTGAAATAGCCCATTGATCCTCACCGCACAAAGAAGCGCGCCGGTAGAAAAGCACGTACTGGCGTCGCATCTGTGCGAAACTCATTGTACCGCTCGCATTGTCCCGGTATTGCTAATGTTAATATGCCGCTCGGCTATTGTCCCGAGTATTAGGAACTGCCCGCCGGTTAATTAGAATCTGATATTCGCCGAGGTCGGTGTTTCCTGGTTCCACATATTCGCCCGATGCAAAATGCACTGGCTAGCACAATGGCATTTAATTAGTGTGAGTTGGCGGCGCTCGGTGACCGAGTGAAAATTTGCTAATGCCAGATAGACTCGGAGGTGGAAATAAAATTAGGGCTGAAATCCGACAACTAATTGACTCGCGGTTCGAAGGGCTCACTTTGTTCAGCATTTTCCCATTAGCCGGTGGAATCGCCGGGCCGTCCGGCTGGCAGTATCTCATCTGACTTATTGATTCGCCGATGCAGAGAGGAGCGATCTGTCTGCGCTAATTGCAGCAGAATAACCTACTAAGTTATTTAGCCAACACGTGCTGCCGGGGGCGACGTGCGCGGCTAATAGCATCCGCGCAGGATAAAGGCCAACTATAGTCGCAGCCCGGAATCAGTATCCACCGGCTGAACACTGGAAATAATCCCTAAAATTGCAAACATATTTCACGCTAGAGATAAGCGCGAGAAATTACGATAGCAGTAGAACAAGCTTCCTCCGACACAGGACGCACCAGCCGTAAGTGGAATGAGTAGATTGCCGGTCAGCCACTCTCTTCCACTGGTTTCCTCTCCGAAATATCGCACTCTAAATTTCCTCGAGCGTTACTCGCGTCTAGGATGATGCACTCGAGGGAGCACAGCGCGAGTTCCACCGGTTCGATTAAACCATTCGGATTGTCCGAAACAGACGATCCGATTGGATCGCGCGCCGCTTTCCCGTGAGACGAAACGACGGATAATGGAATTCGTGGATGAGCAGTAATCGCATCGGGCGGGGGTTTGAGGGAAAGTGCATCATTCGAGAGTCGGAAGTGGCCGCGTGACGTCGCCGGGAGCGTAGCGAACCCGGTGACGGCGAGGGTAATTCCGGGAAAGGAGTGAGAGCCTGTCGCGAGAAGCCACGGAGCTCGAAATTAGCTTCTTTCAGCCGGTATCTAGCCAGAGAAATGCTAGCCCGGAGCAGAGCCGACAGGCTCGACTAATACTATAGATTTCTAGACGAGGCTTCCCTGCGCCGGGGAGTCGCCGCGTAATGGGAAGCGAGGACACCCTAAATCCCCTGCTTTGACTAATTTATTTGTTAGACGCTCTCGGGGAGTGGCGCACTCCGGGAAAGAGGGAAGAGCGTAGATTCCGATTTCCCAAGCCGAGCGCGTTGGTCGACGCCGGTCGAAGTTACCCCTTCGATATATCGGGCGATTCGCAGTGAGCGGAGGCCGCCACCCTAGAAAAGAAGCGTATCGCCGGCGCGGGAGGTTGCGGAATCGCTCCCCCGCGACCCGGCACGCCAATCATTTCGCTCTGGAGCGGCATCCCCGGCTTCCCTCGATCCGTCCTGACAGTGCCTGATTTACTCTCCGTATACCCGGGAGGATTCCTTCTCCGACTCCCTTACTGCACTTCACTCTCGCCTCGACAGCGAATTCTTCGTGGATAGGTGCCCGGTCCGCACCGACCGGACCATTTCGCCAAACGCGAGGGTCTACCACCTCCCTTTCTCCCTCTCTCTCCAGTGCTCACACTCCGCGTGATTGATAAGCGCATTCCTTGATAAACACCGGTGCTAAAGACACGCTTGGCAATAAATCAAAGCCGTTCCCGAGCATGCCTCGCGCCGCTCCACCCACCTTTAGTTGGTATTCCGAGAGACCCTCGGCGCGTTAGTCTCCCTCAAATTTCTTCTTACACGTCCGCAGTCAAACTGGTCAAAGGTTACCGGGATCCCAAGGATCGCCGTCGTCGAAAATCCCCCAGGAAACAACAGGCTGACAATGAGCGCGTGCGGTAATTGCTAAAAGATTCCTTACGTAATTTCAATTCAATTAATTCGCGAGGGCAACGCGTGCCGCATGTGTTTGGCAGGTGACGGCGCCGCCGTGCGTCGTTAAAGGTTTTTCCCGCGCACGGGGGTGGAAAAAAAAGCGGCGGCTCCGTCGCGAATTCCATTATACCCTGCCATTCCGAGCGGCAAAAATTGAGCTTTTCGGCCAGCTGTCCCTCTCGTATAACAACGTAACAATGCACGCCGAGCGAGCGCCGGCGCGCAGAGTAAACTTGTAGCCGAAATAAAAAAGAGAAAGGTGCGCGCTCTAATGAATGCCGACGCGAAAGGGAAATTGTTTTGTCGCGGCGGCGCCCTCGGGCTAATAAAACACGCGTGTCTCTCCCTTTGGAGAGATCGAGTCCGCCATGGCTATTTGTGGAGAATGACTTTGACGAAAGTGGAGGCTGGACTGGAAAAGAGAGTCGAGTAAAAACAAGTAGTAGACTGTCAGTCGCGTATCGACGTATTCCTTTCGCGGCGCACTCGCCGCTTCCTCTGGCATCTACATGTGTATACCTTTGCCGGGGGGGCCTTTTTCCCTGGCGCTCTCAATAGTAAATGGACGCAGAGGCCGAATCGTACACGGGCCGGATGGATCGAAACCGAGCTCGGACACCACCTGGCTTATCCAGGATGAAGGTGGTACACGGCTATACAGGCATGATCCGCGCGCTAAAGATTCCGTCGGATGCACAGAGATAAATCCCGGGATTAGCGGAGGCTACACTGGCTGGCCGTGCGCGCGGCGCATCCATCTGGGTTCATCAATCGAGCCAGCCCGTAAACAGCCTCGGCCACCGCGCGCCATCGGAAACTCCTAGGAAAAGTGAATGCTCCCTCGCTCCCCATTCAAGTTAAAGGGGACGGGAGAGCGCGCGCGGGCGCCGCGCACTTTCGGTTTCCATCCACTGCCCCTTTAAAGGGAAGAAAGTTGCCGGTGGAGCAAGTGCGTCGCGGGGGAAGTTTACAAAGATTAAATTGGGCGAGAAGCCGCGCGCATACACCGGCATGCTAAAAAGTTGATGGCACAGCCCTCCCGGTCTGTATGTATCTTCCGGGCGGGGGGTGCGGCTGATGCAAGGGGTGAGAATATGGCGCGCGCGCACTCTCTTAAATAAGAGACATGAAGCCCAGGACGAATGTGTGCCCCTCAGGATTTGTAGCCTTGGCGAAGGATATTTATCGCGGTCCTCCGGATCACCTGCGAGCACGAGAGAAGAAGGCCCGTCGCGTGCTTCGCCACCTAGATAGCACCGGCTATTGCAACGGTGCATCATCCTTGCGGAGCTCAATCTCCTTTGAGAGCGCGGAAGGCGTAATTTGTCAAAATGAAAGATTCAAATCCTTGTTTATATCAAGGAACTCTGGAACACTACCTGGAAGGCGAGCGACGCTCTGGGATAGACGTTGGTCCTCGGGCGTCCTTCCCCAGGGAATACGCGTCACATCGGAATCCTTTACGCTCGCCCGGCTCGAGCTAACTTTCCCCGCCATTTCCGCGAAATGAGGCCAGATAATAGCGCGGCATCCTTTCATTTGCTCGCCGGACCAGCGGAATACCTGCTGCTATTAGATTTTTTAATACCCGCCGGCTGCACGTGTGCGCGAGTGCTCTGGTGCCCTCGCCGCACGCAGCTGATATAATTAAATCGGGATTTCTCAGCAGGACACTGCACGCCCTTTCCTCCTGGCCAGGGAAAACATGAAAGCAGAGCTCCGTTTGGCAACGCGCGCGCGCGCGCACTGTATTTCAGCCGGGCGGAGATATGAAAATTCTTCTCCTCATATTCACGGAGATCCTCCTCGCTCTATTACACTAAGAGGTCCGCGCGGCACTTACGCGTCGTTACAACTAATTGCGTAGGTCAACTAATTAACATTAGTGTCGCGCGACGATAGACGCCGCAGTAAGGCTCGCGAGAGCCCGTCGATTATTCTCGAGAAGATCTCGCCGCGCGCACCGCGAAATTCTTAAATTAAGTACACCGCGCAATGACGAACTCCGGCGGCGTCGGCCGCGAATTAGCGGAATCCGCCGGAATATGTAAATGACGTGTTCGCGTTTGGAGGTAGGATTGTTCCCTGAAGAGAAAGCTTGGCTTACATTCCGCCCGCTTTACACTCGGTCGCTGCTCGCGCCGTGTAATGATATATCATTTGGTTAATGGAACTGGTGCGCGCCCGCGCTGCAATTCCAAGCGGCTAATACTCCGCAATTATGACGCGCAATATTTGTTGGCTGGTAAGTACTTCTAACACACACACACACGCACGCAGACATTCTCACATATACGTCGCGATATAGTTTTACCGGACCGGACGACTGTCCGCTATGAGTTGAATTATGGAAATAATCGTTGCACGGTGCGAGCATTACCTACAAAGGAATACTGTGAATGAGTGCTAATCCCTGCCATCAATTAAACCGCACGCGTGCGCCTGGCATACCTCGCAGATAATGCGTCGTGTACATATAAAAGGCACAGTATCGATTGATTCTCTACAAAGAACCCCCCGATTTGGTTATAATAGACAGTTAGCTATCATGGCACGACACTGACCTGAGATTGCGCGCGGACAATGCGACTTATTGAGAGTAATGGCGAAGAGGTTCGGAGTCGCTGGCGAACAATAATCGCGTCAATGCGGTGCGTCAATACTGTATAGATATCCGAAGAACATAGATATAGAATTTATCCACGCTGGATCGGCGAGTCGCGCGAAGAATTCCATTATCTCGGGGATTTGGAGAGTGATGGGTGAGCGGAGTCAAGGGGAGGAGTTAATATCATTAAAAGAAGAAGTTGACGCATTGAAGGCGTGAGTGTCTACTTGGTCCGAGAAAGGATTAAAAGCTGCGGGGCAGGCCGCCGGGAAGTGAGAGGGACGGGCGTCACAAATGAGGACGTGATTGCGACGTGATAAAGGACGAGCCGGATTTTATCGCTATCACGGGAATCACTAAAGCGTGATGTCTACGTCGAAGTCTCTCGGAAGATTTTCTATCTAGCGGGAGAGGGGCTCGGCTGCCACCGGTGGGATCGCATTAAATCCTTTACTTTCCCGAATTGTCCCGGGCCGCTCGTCCCATCTCGATTTCCGGAGGGTCGCGGTCGCCGAGCACTCACTCCGGCAAAGTTTTAAAAGCCATCCGCTATCCCAGTAGTTCTTCAAAGTTAACGCGAGCAGTCGGCGAGAGTGCGCGCCCGCCCGCCCATCCGCCTCAAACCTTCCTGCTCTCGTCGCGACTGCTGCTGCTGCTGGTGCTCTCCTCGACTAGTCGAATCCACCGCTTAAGACGGCGAGTCCTGTGTGCGTTGTTTGACTTGCACTTTACCGATGTTTTCCGCCTCCCATATCGTGTCCGGGAGTTTGGTGCCGAGAGTTTCCGGGAAGATGAGGGACAGCAGACCCGCGGACAGGCCCATACATCCGAAGAGAATAAGCGGCAAGCCCGGCATGATTTGTGCCTGCGCAGAAAAAGGAATCGCTGGAATGGTGAGTGGTTCCAGTGTGTGTGCCGGCTTCCCAGTGGCGGGGCTCTGCTGCTATGCAAACTCCAACGAGAACCAGCCGGGGGAGACTACTCCTGTAATACCCCCCGAGCCACTCTACTTTCAGCAGCTGCCTGCAGCCGCCTGCAGCTCGCGAAAGTGATTTCAAGCAGGCACCTGATTCAATTTTATTCTCCAAGCAAATTGCGCCGGCTTCTCTCTATCTCGCCGGGCAAAATGGGGTCGCGCGAAGAAATGGGCTAGTAGAATAAGCGTAACCGGTAGTTGGACTAACAGTAGCTTCGCAAGCCTCAGTTTCGTACATCTTCTCTCCCTCTCTCTCTCTCTCTCTATCCAACCAACCGGGGGATTACAGACCGTGAGTTACACCGACGCTTTTTATTACAACATCCCGCGCGACCCTGTACTCTTATCCTCTCCCTCTTTCCCTCCCCAGCGCTTTCAACTTACCAGAAGCGGCGTCTGCGGTGATAATATCGAGCCGACGCGACCGGTCATGCTGCAAATCCCCAGGAGCGAGTGTCTCAGGCTCGTTGGGAATAGTTCCGCCGTGTAAACGTAAACGGTCGCGAAGGCCATAGTAATGCACCATTTGCCGCCCATGTACAAAATCAAGGGCACGTAGCTCCCGGACTCTGGAACAGAACGGAGCCGCCGTAAGGGATTATTGCAGCCACCCTGTTTTCCCTATTGGATCTGGAAGCTCGGAAGTTGGACTCACCGGAGGGTATAAACTGAATCGCAAGGCAGAAGACACCGCTGCATAGGAAGGAAGCGGAGAGGGTCGGCTTTCGACCTATGCGATCGGTGAGGAGCCAAGTGAGAAAGTACGCCGGGATCTCGACGACCGCGACCAGCATGAAATTGGTGTACTTGTCGCCGGCAAAGGCCACGGAATTCAACGAGAGCCCGTAGAAGACGAAGGTGTTGGTTAGCCAGCAGAACGAGCAGGCTAACAATCGCGTGAGAATCACTGAGCTGTTGAGGACCTGACGGACCGGTCCCTTCTGCTCCGATTGCACCAGTTGTTCATTCTGAAACGTCGTCGGTTGTTTATTCAGCGGGGCCCGGGGATTGGGAACTCAAGAGGGAACGATGGTTACTTGTGATTTACATACCTTCTCGGGCTTCGATATGTTTAGTTCCTTGAACGTTGCGATTGCCTCGTCGGAAATCTTGAGTCCGTTCATGCGCGCGATTTTCCGATAGATCGACTCCACCTTGTTGTGCTCGCCTTTCGCCAAAAGCCACCTTGAAAACGCCGCGAAATGTGTTTGTTTGACGGCCTCGAGGTAGTTGTCGGCGACAGGGACTCGGGGAACTTTATCGATTATCCGTGAAGTACGGGAAATCGCACGTCAGGGACAATTGATTCTCGCGCGCGGGGGGGGGGGGGGAAAGAGCCGCTCGACGGAAGGAATTACCTGACTGACTCGGGAATGAGGACGGGCAATAAAATGCCGAGGAGCGCCGGACCGTAGACTACCTGCAGGAGAATCCGCCAGGACCTCAGCCACATAGCGAGCAATCCCAGCAAGATCTCGCCGATCGCGAAGACGCAACACGTGATGGTACTGCCGAGGATCCGATTCCTCACGCCGACCATCTCGAGAGCTGCGGATGCGAGCCATTAGGACCTCGTCAATGTCTCCGCGTCAAGTGCGCTCGCTTACCCAATATGAATGCGGCGCTGTAAAGTCCGGCGGCGAAGGTCGCGTCGAGGAACTCGAACGCGATGAACATCCAGTAGTTGACGGAGAACGAGTGTATCAGTCCGCTTACGGCGCTCAGGGACATGGCGAAAGTCAGGATCGTCCTCCTTCCGTATCTAAAAGCGAGAGAATCTAAGACCCATTTTTATTGCATAACCCAAAGTAATTAACGATCGGGTAAGTGGGCGACGATTAATTCTCACCGGTCCGACACGTATCCAGCGAAGATGAGGCCGACGAACTGGCCGACATTGTTTATCGTGCCGACCAGCGTGAGCTTCCATCGATTCTCGGTGCACGTAATGTTCCACTGGAGCCGAGGGTAACAGAGAAGGTAAAGAGAACTGTGAGGGAGCGTCGGCCGGGCTCATCGGGCGAAAGAGTGCAAACGCGTCGGTGACTTTACCTCGCTGAGGATCGTGTTCTCGCTGGGATCGTAGATCCATGCATCGCAATTACGCGTCACATTGGTGAAGGAGTCTCTGGTGCACTCGGCTGAGTGATCTCGCACGACATAGCGAATGCAACTGGTCGTCGGGTCGCGTTCCACCGTCGGGGCGGAGTCCGCCACCCATGGATGATCGAACACCAGCTCCGTCGGGCTTTCGCACTCCGGCACCAAACACCTGCGTTTACCAAAACAACCTCTCATCATTCCCTCCCCATTCCTCATTCCTCTTTCAACCATTTCGCGGCCTCCCTCGTTTATTAACAGTTCTCCGAACTGGCTTAACGGCGTATCCTCCCCTGGATTGCAAAATTATTCATAACTTTTGGATTCAATTCTTAAATCAGGATAAAATGATTGAGTGGCAATCTTTGTCTGCATTTAGCAATCAAAAGCTAAAAATGATGAATAATTTCACAATCTAAACCAGAAAACCTCCTTAAGTCATTTATCGTGTTATCATTCTCTGTTTCGAGCGTAATCTCCGCTGGTTATCCATGCTCTTAATAAATGCAACTTTGCCGGGAGCTCTCTGCAAACTGATATTGGAGTGGAGTGTAAACACCGTGGCGGATGCCGATCTCTACGCACCTGTACCTCACGTCGCCCGCTGTAAATACGTAGGCGAGCGTAGATCCTGCTGACAGTAATAACGGCATGCTTATTATCACGAACATAACTACTTGATACCATCCGAACCGCTCGACATCCTCGCCGCCCGACGACGATCCATCTGCTTTTCCACCTGCGGAACAGTAAACGCTTCCTGAGGAATTCGCACGCGTACACAAGCAATGCCAAGCTCCGAAGGAAATTGGTACTATCATCTAAGGACTTGTATTGGTTGCAGTGGGTCAGGGTCTCCGGCGGCCTTTTCGAAAGCGAGTACCAAACACTCGGTCACTTATGACAGCGAGCGACAAATCTCCGACGTGACTTCTATTAAAATCAGCAACGCGAGGCCGCGCGTCGGCCAAGGCCCGATAGCCCGGAGGCTACCTGGGTGATTAACTGGGTCAATACCTTCGAGATCATCCCTGATCTTGGGTGCGGCGCGCGCCGGCTCGTCCTTCTGGGAGCAGAAGAGCCGCATGCTCTCTTCCTCGTCACCTTGTTCTCTGTGGACATAAGCCAGTGAGCGTTACCTATTCTGCTACCAAGAGTGTGAGCGCGCTGACCTCGAGGAGGTCGGGTCGAGGCTCGAGCTCGTCCTCGCTCGTCTCCCGTGCAACGTGACAATTTATGCCGCGAGCTCTCCGGGAAACACGCCCAATGAGATACGGGCCGATTGAGCGCGTCCGAGCGGCATTACACGGAGAAACGGGATCAGTTGGCTCGCTCTTTGCCGCGTGCAGCCGCGGAAGCCACCGCCAGAAAGCTTTTCCCCATAAAAACCTCCCGTCGAAAGTGCCCCACTGGCTTCTGCGGATTCCAGCTTTCCGCGTGCACCTTAGCCGGCGCACGTGTGCACGCGTGAGCACGTCCTCCGGAGACGCGGAAACGAGGGAAAGAGAGAGAAAGTAGGTGTGTGCGGGTATGTACGTGGGTTTGTTGCGCCGAGAATGGAGGGAAGCGTTAGAGGGAACAATGCGAGGAATACGAAAATGTGCCATAAATGCGCGGTTGGGTCAGTAAAAGTAGGAACTGTAGAAAGTATCGTGCGCTCATTACCGTCGAGGGAATCGATAATTGTTCTGATGGAAGCATGAGACACCGAAGACAGGCAATCTCCTGGAGATATCGAGAAAATCGAATCGCAGCTGATCGCGTCAGTCAATCTGTCAAGCTCGTTAACATGAATTTCCACGCTTCCGAGGGTAATTCGTGGAAAGGCTCGATGGGAGGAATTCGTGATTACGACGAACAAATTGGGAAATGGTATCCGGGCGAGCTTCCGGCTGACGCGGACTCTCGATCGCGCGTGCTGTCGGTGGCGGTGTGTGACCAGCGCACCCAAATCACGCTCGCAGCCCACTAAATGACCCAATCCTTAGCAGTCACTTCACGCGAGCGCTCCAAGTACTTCGACAAACTGCTACTCCGGGAAATCATAAAGCGGTAGACTTCCAAGGACTCTGGGAATTGTTGGAGTTTTCGTCAAACATCTTGTACGCCTTACACATTATTGATAATCCACGGGCGATCGATTGTTCCCCGCAGAAATTAAGCTGGACAAGTTTTTTCGGAAATTCTACGAACGCGTTGTATGTAATCAGTATGGAAATGAGGAAATTATCTTTTAACTAAAAAACTAAACCCGAGTGGATTTCGATTAAGAACCTTGCGACCGAAGGGTCTTTGAAGAGCCAAGGGTCATCCTTAGGTCATAAAATCGAAATTCTAAGAAAATAATTAATGATATTTTGACAGAATAAAATAAGGGCCCCAAATTATTGGGATCTAGAACCTTTAATGATTCTATCGCGTAACGGGTGCCAGGAGCGCCGAGTGAAAGCGAGCACGACTCGTAGTCCAATATTAACAGAGCCCGCAGATTTCGATCGGCACTACACAGTAGAACTGTCGCGAAACAAAAAACAGGCTCACAACGGATCAAAATTCGCCAGATGCACGGTTGCATTGATGCCTTTCGGGATTGCAGGTGCAATCGAGCGCAATCTCGGATTTGCCAAAAATCACCTTGATTGCCGCGATAGCGCGCGCTATCTGCCGAGATTTCGCGTCTCCCCCGAAAGCCAGGTGGCACTTCAAACAATGATTCGCGATATCGCCGAGACTGATTTATTACGACGGCGCGCGCCGAGACAGAGGAGATTTGCAATCGCAGCTAATTGGCATATTGGTTTCGATTAATAATACCAGCAGGGCAATCCGTCCCAATTAGACCTAATCAGATGCGCCGCGGAGAGTTCGTGACTAAAATGCACGTCCACCTTGAAGCGCAATTCACTTAAGTAATCAATTGCTACTAGTAATTCAACCGCGCTCTCCTCTCCTATCCCTCGGCCGCGTCCGCCTTAATTCGAGCGGTGATTACTCTTATTGCCATTGCGCTTTCCCTCGCTCTCCGCCGGAATGAAAGAGTCCGCTCCCACCGAACGACTTAATCAGCCAAAGCCAACAAAGCGCATTAAACATCGCGCGGCCGCGTTGTTTCGCGCGGTGGGGTCAAGTGACCCAATTACAATTGCGCGCCGGAAGAATTGCTCATCGATCATCGATTCTCCGGGCTAAGAACTCCCCACGAAAAAGCCGCGAGTTGTCTAGGAAGTTTCTCTTGTTACCTTCTCGAGAAGGACGCGCGCTAATTCTCCTCGGACGACTCGTCTGCGCTTGGTGTCCGGCGCCGAAGGAGTTGAACTACTGCCGGGCCGATTGTCGAATCACAGCATAACTCGGCGGCGAACAGCCACGATTCCGGGACCAGTCGGGGAGAGCGAAGGAGTTTTAGAAGAGCGAGCTGCTAGCGCGCATTCTCGCCGCGTGTACCTGTTGCCTTCTTGCAGCGACGACAACTGTCTTTGTAGGTAAACGCACTCGACTCGGCCCGGTGTCTGCCCCACTTGATCCAAAGGCGTGGGGGGAATATAGTAGATCGGGCTGGAGGAAGGGCCACTCGATTTTTTCCCAACTTACGATCTCTCTCACTCGCTCTCTCTCTCTCTCGTGATCGCCGAGTATATCGCACTCTCGTGCGGCGCGCAGAATCACTGATGCACCCGGCGAGTAGCCGAGGATTGAATAGCTGGCACTCCGAATTCCGAGCGTGAAAGACGCTACCAGTATGCCGGCGGAAAGGATTGTGCAGGACTTCGCTTGGCTCGCGGTGATTGGCACGCGGATTATTATATTATTGCGTCACGTATGTCTGCGAGTGCGGCGAGTGCACCACTCGACCCCCGTTCGATGCGCATCGGCGGACATTGAGAGTCATTAAAAGTTCGATCGAACCGTCTTGTCACAATGCATCGATCGAGAGTCGACACTTTTTAGTCATTGGGTTATTTCGATCTTGCGGACTTCCGGGAAAGCCGCCGATTGAGAATTGTACTGTACTGGGAGTACGTGAGATTCTACTGGGAATTCAGTTTATTCGGTGGTTAATTAATTGAATAATTGATATGTCGCTCGAAAATGTTTGCTGGCACTTCCGACGCGGCAATTAGGATTAATGCCTAATCGCACCACTCGACTAATCGATCTGGAACTTTTTGTTCGTGTTTTTTTTTAAATGATACGCGCACAGTGGTGGCGAGAAAATCGCGCAACCTGATAGATGATGTGGCCGCGCGTCCATAAATATAGTAGAGAGAGAGGACGCGGCTCTGGCGTCTAGTTATTGGCTAACACAATCAATGCGCTTCGCGGAGATTTTCATCCCACTCGATTGATAGACAGGAATGGCTAAAAAATCGAATAAAACCGGTTCCACCGGATTACACTGGATGAAGCGGACCCCCTTTTAACCAGCGCGGCTATGCCGATATTCAGTGTCACGCGACATGCACGTGTATCTCCTACTAAAATCTTTTAACTTACGCGATTTGCAAAAGCGCCAATTCAATAGCGCACTTTCCCCGCTGGTGGACCACTAAACCCGAGAGAGGGAGAACTCGAAGGTAGCGTTAAACTGGAGCAAAAGCGCGTCTTTACTGGGGCGCGAGTTAATATTTACACTTTTACGTGTAACGGGGCTTCTGACTGCGCTCCATTTCGATAAATACAATTTATCGGCTCGATTGGCCGGTAAATATTGATGTCGACTCTTTATACACCGTGGAAAACAACGGCTGACAATACCGAAGTCCAAATCTCGCCGGGCGGAATATCTGGACGGGCCGCGCGACAGCATCCGTTACTTTTCTGTCTATAGTCAGTCGAGCGGTTTTGTGTAGTGAAAAAGGTGTGTCGGCTTATCCCCGAAATCGCGGCCCGGCACCTCTCGCCGCAGAGTCGCTCGCTCGGAAAATCATTTCCCTTATCGCGAAACTTGCGCGGAGCTAGCTTATCGGCCCGATAAGTTTTCAAGTAGTATCGGACCTCCACTAGTGCCGTTTCCCTTAAGACCTTAAGAGGGAATGCTCATCTAGGAGCATCGAAGGGAGGTGCAGTTTTGATGTGCTTCAAGTTAGCGGTGCTTTTTTTCAAAAAGTAAAATAAATTGTTGTGCTGAATTGTGCCGCAAATTAAATTAAAATATCTCACAAAATTAACATTTTGTAAGCAATTATAGATTTTTACCACCAAGTTAAACGTAAATCTAATTGATGTGCCGGATTGTACTCAATTCGTGCTGCATTGTGCCGCAAAGTCTAGCGCAATCTCAGAAATCATAACAGCGTCTGATGAATGTTGAAAAACTTATTTTCCCCTACGAAAAAAGGTAGCTCCTGGGTAATAAGCTCGGCCCGACGCGAGCCGCTCGTGTGTTGAGACCTTAATCGGCCGAGCGACCGACACTTAGCTCGCGGGGACGCGAACAGTTGCGTCGCGTCGGTATCGATGCAACCGGCTATGTTCATTCGGTTCACCGGCAATCTCTCTCTTGTAACTAATTACGCTAATTGGCCAGCCAGCACTACGAGCGCCACGTAATAATAATATCTCGCCCTCGCCATGGCCGCTCGCCGATGCGTGAAGCGAGTGTTCACTTTTCCATTGACCCGTTCCACCGCATTAACGAGTACACTGATAATAATATGGAGCATAGTAATTGGCCGACGTTCAACATTTGCGGAGTACTCGAACGCTCGTGCTGAAAGCATCAATGGCGGCCTAATTATCAAGGAAAAACGAGGATCGCACGCGAGCGGGCGATCCTGTCCATTAGCGGACGAAACATACCAACTCGCGATACATAAATAGAGAAATGGCCGCAGTGCGAGTATTAAATCAGACCTTCTCTTAACAGGGTCAATAATTATACAGTCACGTGCCATCGTGTACTTGGACGGTCTGGACGAGCGTTTCATTGACTTCTTAAATGTCAGCAGACTCGATAGAGTCTCGCGACAACTATTAGCATACTAGTAGTAGCATAACAGCTCACGATCGATAATCAACTTGCACCTCAAGTTCTGCAACACTTGCAGCCCCACCAATTAATTTTCGAATTTTGTATTTCGCAATCTTTTCTTCTGCATCGTATGACCCAAGAATCGCGCGAACCGGTTCATTCGTTGAGGAGATACAAATTTGCCGGTTAATCTTCTCGGTATACCGTGACGCGTCTAGCTCGGTGAAAGAAACTTGATGTTGCGGATTGCTCGAGTACTCGTCCCGTTGAAGGACGATCGAGCCTGGTGGGAAAGGCGCGTTAATGATTCGATCCTCGAGAAGAAAAGGCATTAACACGAATCACGCGATAAGGCTCGCCCGAGGGACACTGCCAACTAATTACCATTGGAATTAGCCGGCGGCCCGTAATCAGTAAGTAAATACCACCGGATTTCGTGAATGCCCCCTGCCCCCCTTTCCCTTAATCTCTTTCGCGATCCGTCTTTCGCCGTGGCCGACGCCGATTTCGGTATTTGTGTCGCTGGCCCCGCAGTGGTTATCGAACTCCGCTCGCCAGTGGTCTGCGGCATGATACCGCCGCGGCCTCCACGCAAGATACACGTGAGAGAGCGCGCGCGAGCGTGCGTGTGGACACGCGTGCGATGTGTGTGTGTGTGTGCGTGAGCGTATCTGGCGCGATGGCAAATTCGCGCGACTGCCCGCCCCGTCGAATCGGTGTTCGCTTCTGTGTACAGAGAAACTGTGCCCGACGATCGCGGCACGTTTACACATTACAGTGCCGCGCAATTGACTGGTGAATGAAAAATATTGGCTTGCTAGAGTGTACATGGCAGGTTTCATCCGAATCGTCCGATCACCGGGGGAGTAATGGTGGTGAAGGAGCTAGGAGATGCGCTCGGACTCGAAGGGTTGGAGTCAGTGCGGCCGATTTTCTGGATTCGTCTCCGGTTGTTGCGAATAGGACATTCGTGGGATTTATTTTGCGTGTTATCTTATAGTAGGCGGTGCTGATAAAACGTTTAATAGTGCGGGACTGGTAACTTTGCAGTCGAATTAATGTAAGTTTATTAATAAAAATAAAAATTGAATATCCAAAACGATTTTTCTTTTCTTTCGAACCATTCTTTCTTCTATCTATTCCCCTAGTCTAAACCTAATAAAGAAATCAATACCAAAGGTCGAATCCCGCACCGATAATGTTTTGCGTCTCATTACTTTAATTAGCATTCCCGAGCCTGGAAATATCAGAGTGACCGCCAAATTATCGCCATTTTCCCGCGACATTCAACAACATATTTTCCCCCGTCAAGATATCCTAGAGATGCGGCGAGAGCGCGCGGGGGTAGTAAGAGCCTACCGACAAACCACGTCGAGCGTGCGACGCGCCGATGAATTCTAGCCGGTGCGGCCTGCGCAATAAATACACTTCCTCTCAGCAAAAAGGACGAGTCAATAAAGTCGATAGAATCGAGTGGAGCCGCGAAAGCGCACTCGAGCGGAACTGATAAGTGCAGGTCGCCCGCGCAGCCGACAAGCGGCATAAAGTGAGCGCGAGAGGAGTATTTTTAGGCGAATCCGCGACAGGAGAGTTGAGTAAAACACGACGACGGGGAACGGGCGCGCCCACCGACAGCTCCAATCATGGGGCGACAGCTTGACGAATGTCGCGCTCTGCACCCAACACAGGAAGAATCGCCAAGGAGGAAGCAGAAGCAGCGAGAGAGAGAGGCGAGGAGAGGGCGCGCGCGCCGACAGGCAATAACAATAAAGTTCCTTCTGAGTCACAAGATCCATCTGGAACAAAACGCGCGAGAGAGCCACCGTCGCCGGCGTAGCCAGCACTTTAAACTGGACCGCGGTCCCCGAGCGGAGTAACAAAAAGCTATGAATTCGCCGGCCGCCGGACAAGGTAAATGCAGGGCGGCCGCAGGGAGCTTTTGTTCGCGCTTCTCGTATAAACCCAGGGTGCAACGCTCGCCAAAAAGCCGCCGGGCTTCCGCTCCGGCGTAGGTGTGTATGCATCTAGAGTACTTACGCCTTCGAAGCCATGTCGTAAAGGTGTTGCGGGTCTCCGCTATTAGGGCGCTGGAGTGCAGAGGGCGGCGAAGGGCCTGAGATCTTTCGGGCGCTCCCCGAGGATGCGGCGCCGGTATCGCTTGCTTCCAGACACCAGGCCACCACTCTCTACCCTTTGTCCTCTCGGTCCACGGGCCGCCGATCGCCGCACGCACTCGCACCTACTTTGTCTCAGTGCTTAGTCATACGGAGCCTGCACAAGTTCCCACCCGCGGCTCTAAGTAGGACGCGACTGAGATGCAGCAGGAGGCGCCCGGCGACGAAAAGTTCGGCCGAGGGAACCGGAGCGAGAAAGCGATCGCGCGGTTGCCTTGTAAGAGAGCGAGAGTCGAACTAAGGGAGAGAGAGGGAGAGAGTGTCATCATGGGCAGTGGGACGTTTTTCCGTTGAGTCTTATCGGACTTATTGTAAAAGTTGGGTCAACAAACCGGGAGCGGGGCGACGCGGTGCGCGCCGATGTCACAGTCTGATCGGACATCTGTATCGCACCTCGCCGCCTATCATGCGCCCGCTGCCGCCCGCTGCTTGTTGCACCACTCGCCGATGATCATTCCAGTCTCTCCATGATACATTGAATTTGTCATTTCCTTCGACAAAGTGCGCGCCCTGTTCTGCTGGAATTAAATAGCCGCGAGAAGTTGCGAGTTTTTAGTTTTAATAATCGAGTGTAATTTGGAAACATCGATTTTGTCTCGCAGGTGTGGCTGAGTCGCTGGCGAGATTCATGATTCCACGTGTCATCGGTGTCAATCAAGATCGACTGTCAATTAAGCTTAAGAACGCATTTTCACTTTGCACTAGGCGCAAATTGAACGCCGCTAGGACAAGTCATTGCGGGAGCCATCGTGCGCGACCTTTTAATTACCGACCCTCCCTCGTACACGTAATCACTTGTAGAAAATCATTCTTATATCACTGGCCAATCACTCGTTATCGACGAGGCTCCGTCTTTAACACGACGCCGATCAAGCTTCTCGAGAGGTAGTTAATAAACCTGAAACAATACAGCCGAGTACGCTATCGGGTCGCTGAAGCACCGCCCGATAATATTGGCAGCTAAACCTGTGTACAGAGATCTCCACGCGAGATCACGATTCGCATCGAATCAATTTTATCATCGCCGCGCACACTGCATGTACTACATTCGAACTGGGATAGGACTATGCGCGACATACATCGCATCGGCCAACGGAGATGCATCCGATCAATTCCATTCCACAATCTCCCTCGATTTCCTAGCAATCTGACATTACCGCGTGTTTACTTAAAATAATGTTCTTCGCGTTCATAATTATCTGAATCAGAGCCTGCACCGTCCATGAGTCAAGTTTTATTATTATTAACACCAACAGCTTTTAAGAGGATTCCGATAGATGTTGCGGATGCGTCATTTGCTCGTAACTCGACAGCATGGCTCGTTGAACAAGCATAGTATCTTAAATCTGTCTGCTCGTTCCTTGTCACATACGTAGCACCGTACACCGGATATACTGATAAGTGGGAATTCGAAGTCAGACTTAATTTCGTTACATAAGACTCCCCCATTAGCTGTATTAGATAATCTCCGCCGTATTGGATAACATCTTCGCATTCAATGATCTACGCTATCTTTTCCAAGACACAAAGCGTAGCTGTCGTCGACTGGTATAATTTTTCCGAATCGTCGACGGCGATTACTATTTATTTTCCCGACTTGCCAGCAATAACAGACACTCTTCTTCACCTACCACAACAGCATTGTATACTCAATCGAAATATGTATTGACAGACGTAGAAATGGAAATTCTTGAGAATGTTATTGATGACGTCAGTGATAGCTGTGGGGAACTAATCAATGCCCGCCGAAGCGAGAAGAGATTTTTTAAATCTACAGTTGTAGGTGATATATGTTAGAAGATATTGGAGTCGCAGTAGAAGATGTTGCGAATCGAATGCCATTATTTCAATCAATCCAGTCTATAACTAGTCTAATTCATGCCGCTCGCTTTAATCCATATATCTCCCATTAATTCAGTGTATGACCGGCAATTGACCTTAGACTTCTTCTTTTATTATGCATCAAGCACTGTAGAGCCTCTTGTATAACATCACTTGGAGTATACGCGATATATGTATTTAGACTTCTGCTCTCAGTAGATAATCTCTACTGGTGCTACTTGTATTACTGAAATTGCTGGACCGATCTCAAAAGGGCCCGCCCTACTGCCAGTAGTTCCGAGAAAGATCACAGCAACGCGTGTGCATCCTGTCCTCTCCGAAGGATGAGTGTGCTTCCTCTCTATCAGTTAGATATGCGTGACGATCTGTGATTCGTAATATGTTCATTGTATTGTCAGCAGTGTTTCTTGGTGTTGGTTAATTTTTCAAAACACAATTAAGAGAGTGAACTGACCGATCAATCCCCGATGAAGCCGCTGGTTTTTTAGTAGCCAGCTCGCGAAATTCCACCGGGTTACCGAAACGCACGGTGCGCATAATGCCCTGATGAAGGGGATGAGAGCTTCATTCGGACGCACTAGCGGAATTTTGTAATAAATATCGAGCCTCGAGTCGGCCTTGCTACGATGTCAGCCACAGAGACCACGGTTATTTTTGCGAAGCTCGAAGCCTTGAAAGACATAAGGTATGTATGATGCATTTTTTAAAGAATTATTAAAGAGATATTTCTCATGGACTGGCGCCATGGAAAATGGAAGACCGCGTTATTTGTCGCTGGAAAATGTATGAAAATGAACTAGCGATTCGTCCAGGTCGAAGACCTTGCAGTTAGAGAAGATGAAGCAAAGAATACTCCAGGAGGTTGAACAAACCGAACAAGAAGAGAAATGCCTTTTGGAGTACAAGCAGGAAATGGATCTTCTGATGCAGGAGAAGATGGCACACGTTGAAGAATTGAGGCAGATTCATGCTGATATTAATGCTGTGAGTTTATCAAGTCTGTGTTATTTCATGGGAAGTCTGATAACTGAATACATTTTTGTTCTTATTCCAGATGGAATCTGTGATAAAGCAAGCGGAGGAAGCTAGAAATAGAGCAAGGGAAACTGCGAAGCTCATACACAATAATGACTATCAACCTTTGAAACATGACATCGATCGTATGCGCAGGGAATTCCTGGGCTTGGAGAGATTACCAGAACTGTATGAAACAGAGTCCGACTTAATCTCTCCAGAGTAAGTGCACATACGACTTGTTACTACCTTGCCTTTAGAACTTCCACATGACACCTATTACAATGTATTTTGTTCTATCCCAGTTACTTTGAACGCCCGATGCAAAAAGCAGAGTGGAGGGTAGAAGTACGCGGAGAAGACTTATTACCTCCACTAGGTTTGCATCATCCTGGCCATCCAGGGGGTTCTACACCCTTCCTAGCTCCACAGCCTCTGCAAGGCCCGAGCAAGCCAGAACCGAGGCCATTACCTCCTGCACCAGGGCCGCCAGCTCCAACATTCAGGTACCACTGGTATATCTCAACTTTTTATTCCATTTTTATACTAATGGCCCATAATTGCAATTGTACAATTGAGTGCCAGCAGTAGCGAATTATTCCACATATCGATTTTAATAACTTCTAGGCAACAACCACCGCCTATGAAGTCGTGCCTCTCGTGCCATCAACAGATCCATAGAAATGCGCCGATATGTCCACTTTGTAAAGCAAAATCGCGATCGCGTAATCCGAAAAAGCCAAAGAAGAAAGACTAATCGCTACCTGTAAGTGTTATTTATGCAAATTGATTGGTGTTTCTATCGCTTGTTTTTTACGAACCAGGGCTAACGTTTTTTCAAACGCACAATTGATTCGCAGAACCACAGCATCGTACATAATCATATTAACAATTTCATACTAAAGTATTCGTAAGGTATATCTATTTATACCAATTTATTAGTTGCATTATAACATTTTAATAATTGACTGTTATGAGACAGTATTTATCTCAATAGTGTGTGGAACGTCGTAGCAGTCGTTGTCATAATCAGTGGAGGACAGAAAGTGAATTGTTTATTTTCACCAGTATGTCTTGCATATCAGTAATTCATAATCTTTATTAAGTAAAAACTAAGATTTGCATTTATTGGCATACAAATAATATTCGTACATTTCGTTTTACCCAACTCGAATCTCTCGCAGTACGTATTATTTATCACTATCTTCTATTAATAATATCAACATGTAAAAAAGCTCATAAGGTTTCATGATATTACATGTATTTACTATTCCCGTAGGATCTCATTTAGTTTTAATAAGTACCTCTACACTTGAGCCGATTTGAAGACATTCAAAGATATATTTATTGTATCAGTCTTTTGAATAATTTGTTTTTTTTACGTAATTAAAACTGAATGCATCAGTAATTTTATATTTTATAATATAAACTTATAATACGTATTCATGGACCACATGCCACAGTACTTACAATTATCAATAAAAACGAATAAAACATTTTTTATGTACTCGATGTGTTGATACAATTTATTAGTACTATCGTGAATGATCTAGCCCGCTCAAATCAACTTGCGATCATTTCTCTAATCTATCTCAAGAACCCTCGAGTATGGCCATCGATTCCGAATTAAATAACTTGGCACATTATCATTCATGCTTCTATCCGTCAAGACTGAAGAGCAATCTGCCACATGACTCATGTGCATTGCTAGTTACTTTATTACGTGGGATTCGACTAACACGTTTCGAAGCTCAACATTTAAAAATATAAAAATTAGAAACTGTAATAAATATGCGTATACGTATATTCATTGCAAGTCCGTAAATGTCTTTAAAAATATATATTTATATTTCTTAAAATTGTAGCAACCTTGTTATGCTAGATAATGGCAGTCGTACACACTTACATATAAAGTATGGAATTCAGACATCGTCAAATATAACAAATATATATGGGCCTACCTATACTTTATCACGATTCGAATTATGATTGCACGTTTTATTTTGAACTTCATTCTCCTGTGAATTCAGATGCACCAGTGGTATTTCTACGTCAACATCCGCTATAACTTCCATAGCGACTTTTTCCGTACTTGGCGGAATTAACCGCTTATTTACAATTTGCAACCATACCATCGACACTAATAATGTCATACCCGTAATACCGAACGTATGGTATGTTCCATAGCGTGTATAAATCAGACTTACGAATACGGGTCCCATCACGCGCGATGCGCAACCTGCTCCGGTCATTAAACCCATCCAAACACCTTGCGGTCGAGGACCTAATACTTTACTGAATATCGTCTGAATCAAAGTCACTCCTAAAGGATAACCAATTGAAGTGAAACCGTAGCCAATGAAAAATTGTGCCATAGTCAGTCGAGGAGTATAGAGACACCATTCCTGAGTACTTGGGCAGCCAAGAATTTCTGTACCATTTAAACCTCTTGTACCATTGAAGGAGGCTGAAAGTTATGAAAGTTGTGTATAAAGTATACTACAAACGGACAAACAGATAGACTCTCGAAGTTATATTGCTTCACTCACTTTCTATATACGCGATTTCTGGCAGATCAGGACCCCATGGTATACAAAATATTCTTCCGATTATCATGAAAAAGAATCCACCCCATAACATTACTTGGCGTTCCTCGAATCTGCAAATGATCATTCAAATTATAAAACGAGCATCCGTGGGGATTGTTGCTTTTCTTTGAGAAGTTCTTGAGGGTACCATACCTTTTACAAAGTGGACCAATCATAACAAACGCTATACAAGCTACTACAGCACCTACACTCATGACTAATCCCATGTAGTACAATGCCTCAGTTTTGCTCCAAGCGAATTGATCCATTGTGAGGGAGGTTCCCAAGCTGAACAAAAGAAAATAGTGATGATACAGATGCATCTCAATGTTTTACAGTTGAGTACCACAAATATCTCAATTACTTACGTTTCAAGAAGCACAAAATTAAACACTAATATGAAAAATGCAGATATCAATGTCCACGATGCTAAGTAATCAGGTTTTATAGATTTCCACGTTTCTTTCTCTAAAATAATAACAAAATATGTATAATGTTCATCTCATGCAGCATTAATTTTATGTTTACCTGTTTTTTTTCCTCCATCCCGCATTGCTTCTTTTATGGCAATCCGATGCTCCTTGAAATTCCATGGTAGGAACAGGACAAAATTAAGGATTCCCATAATAACATTAATCCAACCAGCCATGGTATACATGTTAAGAGGTAAATTCAAAAATGTGACACCAGCATCTCCAAGTGGAGTTACAGCAGCTTGCAACCCAGGACCGACAACAAAGCCCAATACCTAACAAATAATTGATATAGTATTCTAAGAGATAGCTACACCAAAAAGTGTTGTAGAAATTGAGATTATAAATTTTACCTGTGCTAGAGAAACCATAGAAACTGCTTGGGTGCGTTCTCCAAATGTTGTAGCTGCAGACAAATACGATCTTGCCACTGCAATGTTAGCTAGAAAAAAAGTTAAACATTCAACTAGTTTTACCAATTGAACATACGACAGGACTCCTTCATTTAAGCATAGCATAATCTTCAAAAGTAACATGCAGAGTAATTAATACAAATAATACCAAGTAAGCAGAATGTTAACTTAAAATCACAGACTTGAAGGAAAGATCTAATGTCTATAAAAAATAAATCAAATATTAACCAGAGCTAACTCCGACTAGAAATCTAGCAGCAATCATGTAAACCTTTTTGTGCCCTGGTAGAATTTCAAGCATGCTATATGCGGCTGATGCGATTGTAAACAGCGCTAATGTTATAAGAAGAGGTAATCTCACAGATCCTCTTTTGTTGCCCCACCATCCTACCAAGGGGGAAAATAACATTTGCCCCAGGGGATTAGCTGCTACCACAAATCCCATAAATTCTTTTCCTGCTGTAGGATCCAACTAAAACATCAGTGAAATTTAATCATTTTTTGGAAGCCTTGTTTGACTAGTCTTATTTGCTTAGAGCTTTAGAGCTTACCTTATCCAAGTATGGCCAGACACCAGTAAGTATAATACTAAAGCCAAGGGACATTAGAAACATTGTAAAGTAAATTACATATATGCTTCTCCATCTCTCCCTTGTTTCATTAGGTGTTTCCAAACCATTACTAATGACAGGAGTGTGTCTAAAGAAGCATTGAGTCTCATAGATTATGTTCATTAGATTTATAAATTAGCTTAATCTATAATTCTATACTTTACCTCCCAGCCATCCATTTTTTGTACCAGTCCATGACTGTCAAGCAGCCGTTGTTCAATTGACTATTCAAGGTAAACGGTCTGGATTTTGCACTAACTAATGTGCCGCAAATATTGCATAACGTGTATTTTGTTTTATTCGTGTGTACGCATTACACTATGACAATCCTCGGTTCTTATCACTCGGGCGAGAAAAGACTTCCTTCCGAATTTCTTATTTTTTCTGCAAAGCACAAATAATTTCTGATAATCTCATAGTAACAATATAAAATGAGCATCAAACGAGTATCACACATAATTCCGAAAATTCAAACACATTTCGGCCCTCGCGAGACAGAGTGCAGCAGTTGACGAGAAAAGGCACGGTATACTCGTAACAGAAGTTACGTGGATTGATAAATGAATGTAAATTGCAAAATCGCTCCGGTGACCAACTAGCAATGCACATATTTCAAGTTCACTTACAAGAAGCACCCTCATGTTGTTAGTTTGAATTGTTGGTCGCAATCAACTCTCGCGGAGCGCAACAGGTCTGCCGAGGAACACGCACGATCGTTTGCCAGCATTGATGGAGAATGTGGGACGTGAGAGGTTTTTCTTTGTTCAATCGAGTACAATCTCATCTGATAAAGACAAAGGAAAAACACGTGTCATACTCCCCCAATCCCTAAATGCACCAAGCCGCTTAACCGAATGCTCTCTGTCCCTCTAAACTCTGCGCTACAGTGCAGGAAGCTGTGATCTCTGATACTTGGGGTGTCGTTCAGTCACACTGGCCGTATCGCGAAAAGGCAGTGAAAGAAACGAGTTTTCTTTTTTCTTCAAACAAGCACCACATCTTGCAAAGTAGCCAATAGTCCCTCAACACTCGCGATGCTCGTGGAAAACTTCGGACGTGATCGGCAACATTCACTTTCGCTTCGCACGCCTTTCAACTCTGTGATGCATACAAAATAGTGGTAACTATAAAATAGTAGCAACAGTCTTTTCAAATGGCAGCGTGCAACTAAAGAATCCACCAGACGACCACTGGCAAGCACAGACAGCACAGTGCGAGGCAAAATACCATTGTTGTAATTCCTTATTTATAACTGAAGCACACATGTCTAAAGTTACGAGTCGTATCGTAGAAACTCCGAAAATATCACCGAGTGCTTTACACGCATTGCTGCGTGTCACACTGCACTCTCTGAATAGTCGTAACTAGCGGTGCGCGTACTGCATATATTTCCCGTTTGTCGATAACACTACTATCTTGATTACACATCATTGTCAGTTAATTGGTATTTTCCACGTTGCAAATTAGATGGTTACCGCAAAAACTATCAATTTTAGGTCATGGCATTATAAGAGATGACTATCATATTTCTACTTACCTGATATTGTTGTATCTAATCATACGTGCAGGATGGTTTAAAATTAACTTTGCATGACAAGCATGTGACATACAATGTATAAGATAGTACATTTGTTGCATACACATTCACACAGGTTTATACAGTATAGTAAATGGAACGAGTAAAGCACAGTTCATAGATATACTCATCACATCGGCACTAAATAATCTTGTTTGAAGAATATGTTTGTAATCAAAACATTATATGAAATTAAGATGGTTTTATTTCTTTTCAATCCTAGTTTACTTAAAAGTGTCCAAAAGATAAGCAGGCTACAAGTGACAATTATGATTAATATGGAGCATAGCTGTGGCGGAAGCGGTCACGAGAATGACGGTCTGGCCCTGAATGTCTATCATTGTGGCGTCTGTCCCCATGATAACTGTGCCTGTTTTGATTTTGATTTTGTCTGGGCCAGTCTCTCTGTTGCCTGCGTTTGACAAACCATGGTTCCACAATTGGTGGAATTTTGTCTTCTTTATCTTTGATTTTCATAAAATCCGTATCTTTCTCTGTATATCTTTCTTCGAATTCCTTCTCACATTCTTCCAAGAAATCTTTCTGTTCGTCCGATAATTGTATGTCCACCATTCTGGAATGTTTTCTCTGTTTACCTCTCGCGAAATGTGTATATTCTCCAATTATACTGTAGAACCGAATCGCTGTAGGGTTAAGTACGAAAACGTTAATTCATACAATCCATCGGAATTAATACTGCAAACAGATCGTCAGACCTGTTTACCTACACACTGTATTCTTTATAAATCACGACGTCCAGGAAAACAACGGTGCTTAAGCGCGTGCTGTCATGTCAGGTACTGGATATTTAACCGTGACATTCGTGTCAACATGATGACTATAAATGGATAACAACTGAATTAGATTATTTCCTGCGTTTTAAACATTGTTAGTGATTAAAGTGCAGTTGCTGCCAAATCCTGCTGTTGCCTACAATTTTCCCCGTCCAATATCTATGGTCTTGTGTGCCTTGTCTTGTTTTCAGTTGTGTATTGGAGATCGATTCTCCATTTTCCCAGTCTTTTCTGAGAAACATGCACCCACACATGCGAACTATACCCAACACCTAGATAATTTAGTTGTGTTGACCGGGAGAATAAGGGATTTGTTACAGGATAAATCAATCGCAAACGAATTAAATAAATGCAAAAGTGAAGTAAACATTAAATGGTTGACATGTATGTAAAGTGGATGAATGATGTATGCACGAAAAGAAGCGCGCGCTGTCGCTGCGGGTACGCCATGCACAATATGGCGAAGAAAACAACAGCCGCCTTTACGGATTTTGGCGGGTCAAGAACAATATAGCGTGCCTGCTATATATGTACGTGTACGTAGTGTTACAAAGCAACGAGAGGATATCAAGAGATCCGTTATGATTATTACTGACATTCGCAATCTCTGTTAACCGCGCTATTCGCAACTTAAATGTAAGGCCATCGCTGTTTAAAGAGATTAACCATTTCTCAAGGCAGGATACCGGCTATTCTGATTGAAGGTTTTTGGTCAAAATGATACCCGCTATCTCGGACGACCCAGACGCTGTCGAGAATAACGAGAATGCCAGTAAGGAGCTCAGTGAGAGCGCAAAGACGCGAGAGCCGTCCTCGAAGAAGGAAGTACTCAGAGAGAATAAAACTGCTAATATGCAGTGTGAACACAACTTGGATACAATGACAAAGAGTAAGGGAACTAAGGAATCTGCCAATGAAGATCAAGACAAGAGTGTTCCATCTAATGAACCGAATAATGTTAAAAGAACATTAAGAAGTAGGAGGCATTCGGTATCCACAACACTTGCGATTAAAGATGTACCCTCTAAGTCAGCAGACACAAAGAAACAAAGGAAGCGTAAGAGCTATGGGGACGAAGAACACGAGGCAAAAACACTTTTGTTAGAAGACCTGGTTGTAGAGAAAGAGATTACAGTTTCAACTGAAAACACTTTGACAGAAGAATTGAATGCGGATGTTGACGAAACTCAGGATGAAAATGAAAATGATATTTGTAAAAAGTCCAAGACAAACGCAGATGATTGTAAATATGAAGAGTCTAAATCGTACAGCAAAAAGTTAGTGCCTGTAGCACAGAAATGCGAGTATTGTCGTGAGAAGCTAGACTCAGAAGACTTAAAAATGTATCTTGGACATCCGAACAGTGCTGTAGAAGAAATAGTAGCACTAACTGATCCCAAACTATCTCTTTTCACTGGAGATGAAGCTGATATCTTTGATGGGGATGAAAGGCCACAAAATAAATTAACATATTTTTCGTATGTAATAATTGTTTGTAAATGGTCGATTAAATTGCAATACTAACACTAACTGATAGATAATTGATCGTTCTACTTGTTTATTGTTGCAGTGTATATGATAAAAATGGGCATCTGTGTCCTTTTGACACTGGTCTCATAGAAAAGAATGTAATGTTATATTTTTCTGGATATATGAAACCTATTTATGATGAGAATGCGTGTGTCGATGGTGGTATACCCACAAAAGATATGGGACCAATAAATGAATGGTGGGTGTCTGGATTTGATGGTGGCGAATTAGCTGTCATTGGTTTTAGTACAGCATTTGCAGAATATGTACTAATGGAGCCTTCTGAAGCATATGGCCCATTAATGGATATTGTAAAAGAAAAAATTTATATGAGTAAAGTTGTTATTGAATTTTTGCTTGATGAAGTAAATCCAACATATGAGGACTTGTTAAATAAGTTACAGGTATGTAATCAACTCTACTAGAGGATATACTACAGTCACCAGTAATATGAAATATCCTATATTTGTCATATTGCTTTTTAGACTATTGTTCCACCTAAAGGTTTATCAAGGTTTACGGAAGATACCTTATTTCGATATGCACAATTTGTTTGTGACAGAGTTGTCTCTTTTGATGCATCTGCACGACCTGAAGATTCTTTATTAATCACCACATCATGTATGCGCACATTAGTCACTCTTGCTGGTGTAACACTTAGAAAAAGAGTTGCAATCCGCAGAGATCAAACCAAGGAACAGAAAAAGAAGAAGCTTAGTTGGACAAAAGCCACAACCACAAAACTTGTTAATAACATGTTTGAAACATTCTTTTCTGAACAATTAGCAAAAGATAATGACAAAGATAGAATGGGACCCAAACGACACAGGTGTGGAGTCTGTGAAGCATGCCAGCAACCAGACTGCGGAGTATGTCTTCCTTGCAAAGATATGACAAAGTTTGGAGGGTCTGGGCGGGGAAAGCAGGCATGTTACCGACGTCGCTGCCCGAACATGGCAATAGAAGAAGCAAACGATTCCGAGCCTGAGGACGATGATCTCACTGATGCCCTTTTGGGAGCTGTGAAACTTACACAAAAAATGATTTTGAAAGATTTCAAACATGAAGAGAAAGAAATCACATGGGTCGGTGAACCAATAACAGATGATGGTCGGCGAACATTCTACAAGTCGGTTATTGTGGCTCATGAAGAACTAACGAATAACGACCATGTGCTGATTGAATCGAGCGACCCAACAGTCCCATTGCAAATTGCTAAGATTATGTATATGTGGGAGGACAAAACTGGTGCAAAGATGTGTCACGCCAACTGGTTCAGAAGAGGTAGTGATACAGTACTGGGAGAAACATCAGATCCACTAGAAATATTTTTACTTGATGAATGCGACAATATACCATTTACATCTATTAAGTCAAGAGCATCTGTTATCTATAAGAGCAGTCCGGAGAATTGGGCTGAATTAGGGAATACAGATTTACTGTTAGAAGACGATATAAAGGATAATGGGAAAACATTCTTCTATCAAAAACGGTATACCCCAGAAACAGCTCGTTTTGAGGACCCCCCATCAGATCCTGTATGTTTGCGGCCGGAAATTAGCCACAGATTTTGCCCTGCGTGTGTACGGTTCACGAATCTTCAGTGTTACTACACTCCTAAAGTATTCGATCGCTTAGAAGAAAAGAGTAGCAAGGAGGTAATGTACGGTACAGTAAAGTACAAGGGCGAAGAATTTTCTATTGGAGCCGCAGTATTTTTAAAGCCTGGCTCCGTAAAATTCAAGTATTCCACTGCCAGCCACATTCCTCCTAAGCCCAAGAAAGGTACGGTGGACGAAGATATGTACCCAGAATACTATCGTAAGACACTCGAACATGTAAAAGGTTCAAACTGTGATACACCTGAGCCATTCCATATTGGATACATAAACGCAATATATGCTAAAACTAATAGCAAACTCGTTGCGTCGTCGGATATTTGGATTAGGATAAATAGAATGTATAGACCTGAAAATACACATAAGGGTGTTACATTATTGCAACAAGTCGACCTTAACATGGTATATTGGAGTGACGAAGTATGCGATGTGAAGTTTTCGGAAGTAGCCGGCAAATGTTACTTGGCGTATTCCGATAATTTAGATCAGTCAGTCGAAGAGTGGACTACAGAAGGACCGTATCGCTTTTACTTCTCACAAGCATATAATGCAACGGACAAAACATTTGATGATCCCCCAAATCATGCCATTAATGTAGGAAAATCAGAGCAAGGCAAGGGGAAGATTAAAAGTAAAAGTAAGAAATCTAAGCATGAGTCTAGAAAAGTATTTGAGAAACCTGTTGACTATTGTGCAATGTCAGAGAAATTGAATGCTCTCGACGTTTTCGCCGGTTGTGGTGGTAAGTATATTTGAGCTAGTACATCCTATAATTCTGTCACATTGTCTATTACATTCAACAAGTAAGGAAATGGGGCTCAATGTATTACAGGTTTATCTGAAGGATTACGGCAGGCTGGAGTGATTGATAATAAATGGGCAATCGAAAACGATGAACCTGCTGCATGCGCATATCGTCTGAATAATCCTCAAGCAATAGTATTCTGTGAAGATTGCAATGTCCTCTTACGTAAAGTTATGAATGTGCGTATAATAGTTAAGCAACAATTTGAATTTACGCTATGATTTACGACATCCTTATGTCTGGATTAAACAGGGTGACACTACCGATGATAATGGTCAACGTTTGCCACAAAAAGGCGAAGTTCAATTGTTATGTGGTGGACCACCTTGCCAAGGCTTCAGTGGCATGAACCGTTTTAACTCACGGCAGTATTCACTTTTCAAGAACTCTTTAGTTGTTTCGTGCCTGTCATATTGTGATTACTATAGGCCCAAGTATTTTGTAATGGAGAATGTCCGAAATTTTGTTACTTTTAAAAAAAGTATGGTACTTAAACTGACATTGAGGTGTCTCATTCGCATTGGATACCAATGTACATTTGGTATCCTTCAGGCTGGTAATTATGGGATACCCCAAACACGACGGAGGTACATAAATTTAATATTATTCTGCATGTAATATATTTGGAGTCGTAGGTAGGTAAAGCGAAGTTATCCTTACTTTATGTCTTTATCAGGCTAATTATATTGGCCGCAGCGCCTGGTGAAGTACTTCCTAAATACCCCGAACCGACGCATGTATTCAGCAAACGTGCATCTCAACTAAGCGTTCTTGTAGACAACAAGAAAGTAAGTATATATAATTCTGGCTGAATGCTTTACTGCGATCGGTGACATTAGTTTTAATTTCATAATTAATTATTATTCCAGTATTCATCCAACTGTGACTGGACTGAATCAGCACCTTATCGAACCATCAACGTTCGAGACACTATGTCAGATTTGCCTAATATTAGAAATGGCTGGAACCAAGAAGAAATGGCTTATGTAGAAGAACCGATATCTCACTTCCAACGTAAAGTATGTAAAATAACTTCCTATGTAAAGTATTTCACTGATTAGTGAAATTAATGGCTGTGCAGTACGTAAAGTCCGTTGTTCATTGCTCGTAGGTCAGACCAAAGGAACCTGATGCTATACTGAGGGACCACATATGCAAAGATATGGCACCTTTAGTCGAAGCGCGAATAGCACACATTCCAACAGCCAGCGGGTCAGATTGGCGAGATTTACCTAATATTGTTGTCCGTTTAAGTGACGGCACGTATACCAAAAAACTGTGAGTATTTAAAGTGACAAACGTTGCTATTGTCGTTAAATGAGATAATCAGTACTTGCCTTACAAAGAATTATTCGTTTGTGACAGGGAATATCCATACTACGAGAAAAAAGTAGGAAAAACTGCTACTGATTTGCCCAGAGGTGTATGCTGTTGTTCCGAAGGGAAAATATGCGACCCAACTGACAGGCAATTTAACACTTTAATTCCATGGTGTTTGCCTCACACTGGAAAGAGGCATAACAATTGGGCAGGATTATATGGGAGACTGGAATGGGATGGATACTTTGGCACTACTATTACAAATCCCGAGCCATTGGGAAAACAGGTTCTGCTTGGTTTATAGTCTACTCAAGCAATTCATGTTGCGCTTGAAATCGTACAATATCTCTGATGCATTTATCATATCTATTTCCAGGGACGTGTGTTACATCCGGAACAGAGTAGAGTTGTGAGTGTAAGAGAATGCGCGCGTTCACAGGGATTTCCTGACGGCTTTCGTTTTTACGGAAATATTCTTGATAAGCACCGGCAAATTGGAAACGCCGTGCCTCCTCCGCTGGGCACTGCTCTTGGCTATGAAATACGTCAATGTTTAAAACAGAAATCGGACAATCCGAAGACGGAATTGGAGACTCATACAGATTAATAAGCATATACTTTACCCAAGCAGAGCAAATGATAACTTTTCGAAGTTATTATAAAGAAAATGACCGATCTGTATTATTTTTTCTGTACTTTTTGCAATATTTGTGAACAACTAATCAGACGTGTATATCATTTTTTTTACACTTGATGACAAAGTATTTGGCACTTCTTTAGCTAGGCGATAAGACGTTCCGATTTTCAGGAAATCACTTGTGGCAATATTCAATACAAAATGGAAGCCAGTATTTAAATCAATAATACAAAGTTGTAATTTATCGAGAGCAATGTTTTATACAAGAACTTTTGTAGCAGTTATATCATGTATAGATTTAATCTCTACACGTTTAATAACATGTATCATTCAATTATACATGCAGATGTATATTGAGTTCACATTTGTACAAGTGTGAAACATTGAAACATATAAACGTTAAGGAAGTTTCATAAAAAGTGTAAAGATTCTATCCTACTGTTCGTAACAAATACCCCTGGGAATGATGATGGAAAGACCAAATATATTCAGTAGTTTCTACGCAAGAATGTTGTATTTATTAAATGAGCGTGTATGTACGGATAAACGATGTTTTTATTGACCCAATACCAATTTATTTATTACGCGTCTATAATTCTTGACGAATCTACGCACTGTGGCGCAAAAGAAGGAAATCGAAGATGTTTGGCTTTTTTAAAGACAAAGCATCGCGCATGCGTGACACATCACGTATTATCACTTATGAATCAGCTGATGAAAGAAGACGATCGTTGCCGCAAGTTCTAAAAGATTCTGCTACATTTTAAACAAAATGTCATTAAATACAGCACACGCCAATGGCGGTGTTCTTATACACGCTGGGGAATGGTAAGTTGAAAAAAAACTTTGTCTAATGTTTAAAAATTTAGCATCGGCTCTCGAATATTCTCGATCGTGACGTTTTAAGACGTAATAACAGAGTGGCCTTAAGAAAACAGCTTCCTTGGAATCATGAATAATCTTTTCCCCATTCCATTTGCATGCGAAAAACTTGCTAAAATCTATCTTAACCACATATCCATCATTTGGAACAACCTATACGCACGAATCGGCGAACAGATGTTTTTATTTTCCTTCATACCCACACCAATGGGTACTGTGCGAGGAAGATAATCGGAATGTTAAATTTTATCAATTTTCAGCATCCTATTGTTCTGCGACAATGTTTCCATGGAATTTCACGGACAAGAACAGCCAGAATTTGTTGGCACCAAACGCGGCAGATTGTACCTGACGACACATAGAATGATTTTCAATGCTAAAGATGCAAAGGAACGAATGCAATCGTTCAGTTTCCCGTTTATCACGTTGTGCGATGTTGCATTAGAACAGCCAATGTTTGGAGCGAATTACATAAAGGGCAAATGTCGTGCACAACCAAATGGTAATTGGATCGGGGAGTGTAAATTTAAGTTACACTTCAAGAGCGGCGGAGCTATTGAGTTTGGGCAAGCAATGTTAAGGGCTGCTACAATGGGTAAGCTAGACTTTGCATGTATTACCAGTACTGTGAACTAGCATTGGACTAAACATCATTTACATATGAAATTTTAGCCCACCGTAACGGACCACAAAACGATGATGCTCCACCACCATACCAACCACCAACATCTAATTGGTATGCCGCACCTCCACCCGCATATCAAGCTGCACCAGCTGGATACTATGGATGGATGCCTCCTACTGACGTGTTCCCAGACAACCCACCAGGTTTAATATTTGCTTTACTCTTCCTTAGATACTGCCAATTTCCTAATAATATTGAACGAAAATTCAAGACTCTGGAAGAGTGTGGAAGATTTATTTCTGATATTCTCATACTTTTTACAGCTAATAGTGTATACATGACTGATATGCCACCACCATATCCTGGAATAAATGCACCGTACCAAGGATACGGCGCACCACAGCAAGGATACGGTGCACCACAGCAAGGAGCCTGGGGTGGTTCGGGCCAGCAACAAGGTTGGGCAGCGCCACAACAGAATGGTACACCAGGATGGGCTAATCCAAATTATAATGGTCAGCCCATGTCTCAAGCAGGTGGGTATCCAAATTATGGGGCACCAAATAATAGTAGTTACCCACAAAATCCTCCACCATATTCTCCTTATCCTCAAAGTGCATATGGGCAGCAACCATACCCGTATCCGCAAGGTCAATATAACCCATATGCACCCAAACAGTAATTTTGCCTCAGTGCCATACTTATACTCTGATCCTACATATTACTATGTTACTGGGTCAAAGATAATTCAATTGATTATTACAAATGCTGTTAAAAATATTGCATATAGCAGAATACCAAAGTAAAGCTGTTTTATATATATATATACGCAATTTAGTCAAAATACTCTTGCATGTAGTAACAAGAAGGATGCAATTATTATGTGCATAGATTGCTATTGAAGTCACAAAGTGTGTGTGTAACATTCAGGCTATAGAATTCAATATATATATCTCTCCAAGTTGTAGACACACAAAGTGTTGTTACTGTGACATATTTAAACACTTGCAACTAGTTCTTTTCTTAAAATGTATTATTAAACAATAATCTTGTGTGTTATTGAATGCTTTGTTATGTTTTTGCCTTAACTCTACAAAACGATAACTTTATAACGCACATCGTATTATCAACATAATTTTCGTATTAAATATGAATAAAGTTTCTAACGCTGTTTTTATTTACACCTACCAATCTGGGTTACAGTAATGTTGTTCAAGTGATTAAGAAACTGTAGTACAGGTAACAGCCTCCATTGATGATATCATGGTCACTGTTTCGCATGGCAAACTTGAAAGTTTTGAATATTATGCAATATTGTTGCATAACAGTTCTCTGAGTGGCCTGAAGTGAGGCTGACTTTCACTGGGCTCAGTTATTATCTCATAGTTGTCACAGATAGAAGAGATATGCTCGGAGCAATATTATCGCGGATAAATCCGATTTTTGCATGAAAGATATCAATCTATTAAACGATAACAAAAAGTGTGCATATATATTTTGCGTTCATTATTTATTCGAGGATAATAAACTTCGAGAGTGATTCAGCCATACAGTTAAAGTGTGAAGCAATACTTTATTGTTTAAGTTAAGAGGAACATAGACGTCGTAATTAAATTAATTAAATAATTATTTAAATATTATTTAATGCAAACTGGGTGTATGAATACAAATAATCGGTGTTGTGAATATAATGCAATATCATCATGCAACTGAAGCGATAGTTTTTGCTTAAACAAAAGCATAAATTGGAAATAAAGTGTCTGAATGCATTTTCCTAATTAACACCGAAAAATGTCAGATCAGAATAAATATTACTCTACGATCATATACACGCGTATGTAATTATTTTGGAGTGTTACCGGTAGTTTGCTTTTCACACATTTAACAATTACATTGTTTTTTATTTCCACAGACGCTAAAGCCGCGGAGGCAGCACAGAGTGCATATTATGATCCAAATAGACCACAATGTGCCTATGTTCCTCCACCTGCGTATTATGTAAGTACAGTGGTACGTGGTGTAAAATTCACTCACATAACAACTGTAATATCTTCTCTTTTTCTAGGAAAGCCCACCAAGTTTCCAGCAGGCAACTGAGAAGAAGACCCAGTGAAAGATGGACACGCGAAGCTTGCTTAATTGAGGAATTACATTGACACTCTTATCTCTTTAGTGTTGTACATGTAATATACTCGGTATTGGATAGTATTGGCAACATGCATTCCATTTTAGACACTGCTAAATTTATCACCTACTTACACGCAGAATTGAGTGAAACTATCATTTGCTATCATTCTCTATATGTTATGCCCGAACTTTGAAGATGACTCCATGAAAGTTCTATTGCACATTTAAGGAATAAGGTTTTGCGCGACTCACTTGTGCTGCAGTATTTACATCTATTTGTTATTCGAATCCTTCACTCGACTTATGGCAGCCACTGCTGTTGCGTTTCAAGTAATATAATGAGTATAAATTTATGACATAAATCGTATTCCATTCAATATAAAGAAACTAAACCTCAGATGCAGGGATCACACTATTCTATTATATTATAACGTTTTATTCAAGCTTTGTAGAAAATACAATATTTATACATATGTAAAGATATAGCCATGCATAAAATAAAATCTATGCGAAGGCGAATTTTCCTATAACTTCTTACAAGATGGTTATTTTCCAAAATATATTGAACTTAAGCCGTTTCAAAATTATAATTTACTATGTACATTAAATCCTGCGACATATAAAATTTGTAATATTTGTATAAAAAATAAGTTTGAAATATATATTACGCTACTATGCACTGAGATAAAGTATATCCGATGCGTGTAAAAACAGTGTTTACCAATGTATGTGACGTCCGACTAGCTTTCAATTCTGGCAAGAGTTAAAGGCAGTACGACCAAATAATCACACTTCCATAAAGCTCTAGTAAATTTAACAACCCTCGTCGCATTGACGAAGATCAATATATATTGTGCAGAAACTTTCTATTTCTCGATAAAGTTTTCATACGATAAATGGCACTATATGATATCCCAATAAATATCTTTCAAATACTGATCAAGAATGGCACCCATCTTATTACTATATTACGGCAGTTAACGTTAGATCCGCATACATTTCTATGGAATAAAACATTTGTACTGCACAGATTACTGTCCATGCTGTCCAAAGACTTACATAAAGACAAAACACGCGATCTTAAAATATAAGTTTACCCGTACTCCGAGGTAACTGTCAAACTAAATCTTCCATTGTTCACGTAGGTACTGTGATACCAAATTCGCGTGTCCAGTAAAACAATATCGCCGCTTTCGACGGAGAAATTAAAAGGCTTACAAATAACGTTACATTCGGGGGTTGGTGCTACGGCCCAAGTTTTACTGCCAAGAACTTGTCCTTGCCACATCAGGCGCGATATATAGTCCAACTAAGAATATTCAGAATAAGTTTAATCTGGCAAATGGAATGCGAAGCAAGGTCAATGAGAATCAATACTGATTTACATACATGCATAACAGCACCCTCCTCATATCCGAAGAACACATAATTCGTGTAAGGAATGTCTGCGTCCTCAGGGAAAAAGTGAGGTAGATTGTAATATTTTCTCATAACATCCAAGATTTCTAGATGACAGTTTTTCCACCCAACATACCATGGATCTTCGCCATATTTGTGCGTAGCTCGTGCTTCGCTCATAGAAAACACTTCACGTAAACTATTGAAGTTGCTTTTGAAATGTAAAAATTGACATTCTTCCACCGATTCGTATGCCCCCTCTATTCTTTCATATAAGGCTTTGAAGAAATGCCAACTGAATACTTTTGAGGCATTCCAATGGCTAGCAGCACTTTTGATTACAATCGGTCTCGATGAGTACATATATGGACTAAATTCTTCTCTTGTCAAGTTTTTCAAAACTAGCGCAGCACTAATATTGTGGCAATAATCGCAGTTTGAAATTGGTCTGGTAAATTCCCACACCAAGTAATTATTTGGTAACCAACATCTCGTTCCACGGACATTCTTGATTATGTCACTGTGAAGATTTAGAAAAAGAATCCCACATAATAGTGGTGCAACCAGCATCAAGGCAAATCTTTTGGAGTATGCCGTGGACCATGTAAAGCTCTTTTCATGTTGTGTGTCACTGCATAAGCTAATTGCTCTTAAATCAGACACCAATGCACCTTGCTGATAGAAATGTTCTGTTAATGATAGGAATGTGTTTTCTATATCATTTGGGAGATTCTCTTTGCGTTCCATTATTCATTCTGTAGTGTCACCGAGGCTTTGTGTCTCCTTTTCTTACATTTCGGATACATTAGCATCTTTTAGCCTTTCTCTAGCAATCAAACAAATTTCGTGAATACCTGGTTTACCACATGAATCAATTCTTTCATGCATTCTTGATTAGTTACCTCAATAGCTTAGCAATCATTGGATTAAAACACATTCTTGGGCATATTCGCTTCTGTACATAACCACAGTAGCACTATGAGTGTGGGTGAAATGATATGTATATATGCGTCTATTGGTGAAAACTCTCTGTCGGTAATCGGCCGATTGTTAGTAAGTGCAGATTAACCAGACCGACCGGTAACATATATAGTTTTCAAAAACGAAAAAATCAACTTTCATATATGTATAAATAGGACGAAATAAAATTGCATATTTTATTAAATCACTCAACATAATGTACAAGTCTTAGGAATCGAACATTATTATATAGATATTAGAGTTATTCGATTTCGAAATAGTCTCTCGTTTGTTCGAGACGATGTTTAGTAAATTTTGATTTGTCGTTTCCCCTCAATCGAATTACTCTCGCAATATAAAACCTAATTTTCGGCAATTATGATATTAAAAAGCTATGTCACATTCTTTTGCACATGATGGTCAAGATGTAATGTAAAATAAATGTTCACAAGACGGTTTGAAAGTTACAATTATTCTGCACAACTTGCTTTTGTTATCTAGGCCAATGGCAAGCTATGCAAATATAGTCTTTTATTCGCCTTTAGTTCAAGTTCGTTGTTACTTTGGAGTTAAAAGCCTGATTGCATATTAAAATCATTCTTCTATTTTGCCTTCATATCGTCTTGTACGATAACAGAATTCTTTGTCTTGTGTATGTATAATGTAAGCAACAGGTAAATAATTTATACATTTAATCAAAAAAACTTAAAAATACAACAGAAAGGGGCATAGACTAAATTCGATATGCTAAAAAAAGAATTGGAGATAAGGATGTGTGAAATGTAATTTTCATTATAGATCTTGAGTCTTGTAAGAGGATTTGATGGTATTGTAGAAGTTACAGTAGCATAATTTAATTTTAGAGTATCTGATACTGATGTAATAGTAATTACAGCAATGAGATGTAAATATTTCTCGATGAACTTCAAAAGATAGTAAATGCAACATCATAACTTCCTTCTTCGCATCCTCCTATAAACGTAATTTATCATGTTTTTCACTTTTTATAACCACAGTCGAGAAGTCCTCTGTTTATCTCAGTAGAAATAATAGTTTCTATTTTCCATTCACTCAAGCTATTATTTATTAAAAGTCTGCTTATAATTAAAAACAATATTGTTAGTTCCATCGTATTATACAACATAAAAAGATAAGGTTTTAAATCACATTACTATCACAAGATACAAAGGAGTGAAATTGACTGATCACAGCTTCAGTACAAAAAGTAGTCATTTTTACAGTAAATACTGTGAATGATGTGTGTCTTCTGTAAAATGCAATTATTAATCTTCTTGTGTAACCAAAAAATTAAAACTCTAAAATCCTTTTCAACAGAGTAGGATACCTTGATCAGGACTCCTCGGCTATAATGTAATGCAAAATAAGTTATTACTTACTGTTAAAAGTGTGTGACTAGCACAGTCGTGTTTGTGTCAATGTTTACACCTGATTATACATTCTTTCGATAAAGTGAAAACTTTTGACCATAGTCCATCAGAAGTAGCACCATTTACCAAGAATTGCATCTTTTATAGCTGATATGTATTGTGCAGGAACCCAGTATATCCAGTATCTTGATGCTTCCGTTGTACCTAGTTGTATAGCCTGCAACAATAAATGTCATATGCAACATAATGTCTTGCTGATATCATTTCATTCAGTCTCTACAAACCATGATGTGGTATTCGGGATGGTCGTGTATTGCTTCACTATGCACACCCTTTATAGAATTCATAGGTATTTTATCGGTTCTCTCTTTTGTTCCGATCCAAAGTTGATCCTGTTCTAATTTGAAAGTCAATCTGACTTTCCCACCGGATTTATTAAGCATGCCAGATAATGGGAAATCAGGTAGGGGTTCCTGTATCAAAATAATACTTTTAAAAATGAACTAACTACAATGCTTTGCTACTGTTGGCTAAATACCTTGCTATCTAATATTCCAGGCATAACATCCTCTGGTACGCCTTTATCTAACACTTTCCTGTGCAGTTTTTGTTGCGAAAGTGGTTCTTTACTAGCAGAAGAAGCTGCTTCGTCCGATAGTTCTTGTTTTGTGGGAACAGATACAGATAAAACATCATCTAATTTCGACCCTACTACCATCACTTTGGCACCTTAAGGAAAGAAATGAAGATTTCATTGAAAGCATATTATTCTACGTCATAGCGTATTTGCTAAAGACTTTAAGAAGCACAAGGATACCATTTGTAACACCCAAACTCCTTAATGACTGATCATCTTTGGCTAACCCTTTAATCATAACTTTTTGCATGGCTTGTGGCACGGATATGATGTTCTGCAGATGTGCTTTAAGTTCAGCAACAGTGCCATCAAGGGGAAAGTTCACATCGATTTTCTGCTTATTGAAGACAACTTTGAAATCTATGTGTTCTCTTGGTAGGTCTTCAGTGGTAGATACAGCAGTTTCCTCTTCTTCTTTAGTGTCAGTTTCATTTTCTTTCTTACAATCCTTGGCTACTTCTTTAGAATTCTCAGATGATTTTGTATTAGGAATCAATTCAGCAGAGCTGGTCGAATTACAGCAATTGTCATTGCTGTCTCCCTGTGTGGTATCTGGAAAGCATACAACCATTTCTATAAACAAGCTGGCATGCCTAGATTTCACTTGGCTCTTACGGTTTAACGTGTAACGATCATTATTAGACATCTCAATTATGTTAATGCATTCGCGCACTTGAACTGTCAACAAAGAATGTAACAAGGCCGAATTTGTTTGTATAAAGACTGTAAGGTTATGCAGGGAACTCGACACTTTTCTCGAAACAAAGTGTCGATTTTGAAAAATCAAATGAACAACTTGACGAGTCATCGGCAAACCGTTTGCAAATGCTTCCTTCAATTGTTTCAAGAAAACTTAATCATTCGCTCTGATTACAACGAAAGGGTAATAGTAAATATTGGTGTTTTGACACTCCCATTAGCATAACGTCACGCAACATATATTCAACATTGCACAAAAACTTATTACTCGCACACCGTCTGTTACGAAAAATCTTTATTTTTCAAATGTTTTAACGAAGAACTCGAGGAAATAGCGAAAATTAGCACGTACCCACGTACTCCATGATGAACTCTATTTCATTGACCAATCAAAACACCACAGGATGCGTTGCAATCCCTGCTATTATATTATCTGTGGATATCTTCGAGATGACTTTCAACATTTCAAACATACATTTATTACACCAGTGAACATATATTTGCAAGAGCCGTCATTCAGCAGACTCCGCGAAACACTTCAAACTTATTTTGAATGAAAAAAATCGGCACTTACCTCTCGCAAAATATTATATTCTCCATACGCAAAAGTTATAGCTTTTTTGTGTGCAGGCAGTGCGGCGAAGCTCAATGCGACTGTCACGCCAAAACCGCATGTCCATCCATGGGGAACACATAAATATATTAGAAAATAATTTAATACATTTCACTTTGAGAATTGAGAATATTTTGCAAAGTGTGCGCACACGCGCATTCTTTATTTGTTTTGTTAATAATTAAAGCGATTTGCGGACAATATATGGCTCGAATTGAAAGAGATCTTATCAGAATAGTTTTGCAGTATAACAAAGAATAATATCAGGAATCAAACAACCTGAGTTTCGTAGATATTGTTATTGAATTCCGGATGAGGTGAGCAGGAGTATTTGTATTTTTTTAAATGGCGAAATACAGTGGGGCTCTAATTGGCTGGCGGTAGTCTGCAGAGCCAGCACAAGGGTGCTCCTTAGTCGCAGGCTGCTGAGCGCCGCAGATTTCGCGCGGGGCGTGTGTTGTCATTCTATTTTTACGTGATAAAAGTGAATTTTTGTGGGAAAATCGACGTAGCACTCCGCTAAGATGCCGCCTAAGAAGCGGGAAAAAGAATTGGATGGACAGAAAGGGCCGCGGATCGATCAAATACAGGCGGACCATGAGCTCTTCCTCCAAGCCTTCGAAAGTGAGTAGATAGTTTATCAATTTCAATCGCGCTCTATCAGGACATTCCTTCTTAAATATCCAAGGGGAGAGCTTTCTCCTCCCATTTACTCGGCGAATAGGCTTTTTCGAGTAGTACGAATTCCGAAATTGGGATCTAATGCGACATAACCCTATGGAATTGGAGCCCCCAGAGCGCTGAAGCGCGCGTCGGTTCGTTTCGCTCCCTCCTTTTGCGGCAATCCGCATGGACACCTGTCATTCTTTCCCCTTGCCAGCGTAGATTTCCACCTCGAATTTTACCAGTTTCGCTTTATGAAAATGCCAGGACGGCACGGAGCTTTCTGTTTGTTAAAAATCCCCCTCCGAAAGACGCCTGTTCGCCCACTTGTTAGCGACGGTTTATCGAGTAATATCACATTTATTCAGGCTGACACATATCAGTATTTCTTATTTCTTCCCCATCGCGAGCAGAGCTTCGGCATAATAATTGATGTGGTACGTACGTTTTCAAAAGGGAAATTTCGGTTCTGTTTATAAATGTCTGAATTCTTGTAGTTGTCGCTGGTACGGCTGGCACAGCTTACCGCGTAATGGCGATAAGAATCCGTGTTTATTACCGATAAAGGCCTTTTTTTGTTCGTTCCCTCGCACATTGTGTCGTTAGCCATACATACTTGCTCAAGAGACTCCGTTCCTGTTCTGTTATCATTTTTATAAAAAATATTAAAAAATTTGGGATCAGAGCGGTTTGGCCTGTTAAAGTCGTAACAATCGGCTGGTACAGGCTTCTCGTATAATACGAGAGCAACCATGTCATCATTTCCCATTTCACCTTGAAGGATCAAAATTTTCATCTTTCTACAGAGATCTTATATGGTTGAAATTAGATTTTTACTTTCGAGAAAGAGTTAAGTATCTGAGCCATCTGTAGGATTGTATTTGAACTAGGCTGTTTTACATCAGCACATACTCTAAAACTTGTATTTTTTCGAATTATCAAACAAAAATGGTAAAATTGGTTACTTGACAATATACTTTAATTTATTTCAGAACCAACCCAAATCTATCGGTTCCTACGCACGAGAAACCAGATTTCAGTGAGTACACAAATTACATCTAAGATTTTTGCATTTTCGAGTTTAAGTTGCCCTCAAAGTGTTAACAACTTTGTTGATAATAGATATTAATAGCTTAATTCCATTGTTGAATATCTAAATTGAATTTATCTTCTGTGGCGAATGTATGTATTTGTTTCTTCTTATCGTATAGTTTTATGTGCTCTCAATACAAAATCTAACAATGCTGCTGAGGTGTGGTTTTAGTCTATTTAAATTGTATTTGGTTATCAATATTTTTAATTCAAATTGTGTAACCATCAATCTTCATGTTTGTTGATTCCATGATGAATGACCATTTCCTTTTAGCCCATATTTCTCTATCGGAATTTAACTTATATGAGGCAACGCATGTCCAGAAGTCATAAGTCTCGCAGAGGATTTAAAGTTGACACAATTTTGGAAAAGTTAATGACAAAAAATAGCCAGGAGGAACATCCTGGTATCCGTGGATACATGACACTTACTTTTTTAGGTTTTTATGATAAGAAAGGTAAATGATTCTGTACCTTGCCTGCGATAGCTCTTTGAAGACAGCACTTTCGAAACATTGTTGCGTTTTTAACAGTGTTTTTGTGTGTTATGCACTTGCAGTGGAAGCATCTCAAGATCCAGTGAAAGTAGAAACGCTATTATTGAAGATATGTCACAAAAAACGGAAAGATGTTAGTTCACCGATTATGCAGGTAAGTAAAAATTGAAATGTTTAATATTAAACATGGACAGGTTCAAAGTACCCCCAGTATCGAGTATTGATGCTTTTATTTTTATGAGGGCATCTCCCAATACTCTTCTAATATCTATTCCACATTTTTAGGTGTCTGTGGGTACAAGTGAAGTCCCCATTAATCCTTGTGAAAATCAGCCACCACCAAAAGCACCTACCATTTCAATACCAAACGAGTCCTTCAGTTTAAATAACGGTCATTTAGCAAAAACGTATATGCTCTTGCTTAGAGTTTATTGCACATCTAACACTGGTTGCCTTATACATAACTGTGATTTAGACGGTGTGTATTTGGTACATGTATGTTCGGTTTCAATGACTGCTTGCAATTTTCTGACTTTTGATAATCATCAAATCGCATTTCAGAGCCAGCACAAAAGCGGCGAAAATCCTCAACAGGTTCGATAAAAGCTGGCGGAGAAGAAGTCAAGTTATATGGCTCGGAGCTAATAGTGTATGACAAACATAATCGATGTCTGTTGACAGATGGAGATTATGAATTAGGTTTGCAAGAAGTACAAACCAATGTTAGGTCTAGCCCAAAGAAGCACAACTCGTGGGAATCTGTACCTGATATCAAGGAATGTGGCCCATTTGATGTGTTTACTAAAGGCCCAACTTTAAAATTTAGACTTAGTTGGACAATGGAACCAAGTAATGGCTTAGTAGATAGGCCTCCTCCTATATCTCCTTTGCCAAATGGTGATAATAAGGAAAATCGATCTGGAAACAGTAAGTACTTGCACAAAACCTGAATATCAGACATGTACCTATTAGTCTTTACAATACTTTGATATATTTCCAGCTGGTCTAGATCGGTCTTCTGCAAACCTCAATAACAATAATACTACCAGTAACAATAATACAGCACTGCCAATGCCTAGTCCTGTGAATTCGTCGAGAATGACAGCGCCGAGCGATAAAATGGATAACTCTATAGGTACACAGCAAATAGTGTACCAGTTCTTGTATAATAATAATAGCCGCCAACAGACTGAAGCATGCGAAGATCTACACTGTCCTTGGTGTTCCTTGGATTGTGGAAAGCTTTATTCACTTTTAAAACATTTAAAATTATGTCATTCGCGATTTACATTCACATATGTGGTGAGTATGTATTCTGAAAAAGAATAGAATGATGATTAACAGATATTCTGAAGCAAGTGATTTTCACATTTTTAGCCAATTCAACAAGGCGCACGCATAGATGTGGCGATAAATGAGTGCTACGACGGTTCATACGCAGGAAGCCCGCATGAGTTAATTACGCAACCATCTAGCTTCTCAAGAACGGGACCAACAAGACGTACAAGCGTAACAAATATTTTAGTTTGCCACCCGAAGAGAACCAAGCCAAGTCTTTCAGAGTTCTTAGAACTGGACGAGAATGAATTTGAAAACCAAAGACCATACATTACAGGTCATAATAGGTAAGACATATAATAACTACATGTCAATTGGTGGAGACCAAATATGTGGACACAATATAACTTGATTATCAATCCCACAGACTCTATCATCATACCGTTACATGTTTGCCTATATACCCAAAAGAAATGGATATTGACTCAGAAGGAGAAAATGATCCCAAGTGGTTGCAAACAAAAACAATGATGATGATCGATGATTTCACAGACGTGAACGAAGGGGAAAAAGAACTTATGAAAATGTGGAATCTACATGTCATGAAGTATGGTTACGTGGGCGACTGCCAAATTCCACTGGCTTGTCAAATGTTTTTAGAAACTAGGGGAAAAGAGTTACTCATGAAGAATTTATACCGCAACTTTGTGTTACATATGTGTAGTTTATTTGATTTCGGCTTGATCAGCCCTGTTGTCTTGTATCAAACGATTCAGAAGCTACAAGAGATTATGAAGGAAGGTGGGGAAGATGGTGATGTACGAAAAGTCTTACAAAAATCGCATGAGGCTCAAGTTGAGAAATGGATTACTTCGGGATGCCATACCTCTGGTGATACTGTAAAGCCAATTGGGACAAGCGCCAAAATCAATTTTAATAATGATAGTTCGAATTCTAATGCTAGACGGAAGACTACATTGCCATTGGGCTCACCGAATTCCCAAAATGTTAAGACAACAGTATCTATTCACAATAATGTTAGTAAGCATGCTAGCATAATGGTCCCGTCATCAAATAAGACTGTCAATCACAATAGTACAATTCAAAGCTCAGTGGGCAAAGGTCCCAACACATTTGCATCTCTACAAAGTGGCACAAATAAAGCATCGACAACAGTATCTGCAACAAATAGTACTGCCAAAAATTCAACGATTTTGGCAATCCCTAATGGGACTTCCAATGCGAACGAGAATGGACAAAGACAAGCAAACGACATGCCTACTAGACGTAAGAGTACAAACTCAATAGTTCAGATATCGGAAAATTCCACACCATTGAGGCGAAAGTCAATGGCTAGCGAAACTGCAAGCACCGAATATCACAGAAGGAAATTGGTTTTGGAGGCAATACCAAACGCTGGTATTACTAACCAAAAGCCGCCCCAAAATGCAAGTAGTTATTAATGAAATTTAGTCATGGATCTTTTTCATGCGAAATGTACGTTTTTGTACAGTATTTGTTGCAAGCGATATATTTGCAATTAGTTAATATTTTATCTTCTAGGCAATGTGCTTCATAAGTCAGTACTTACCTGTATAATAACACTACCTGGTGCATAATACTTTTATGCGCGGAACAGTAGTATATCGAAAGAAAAAAAAGCAGTTACGACTTGTTGAAGTCATTGGGCTAGATAGTAATCGTTTTAATATTATTTAAATCAGTAGATCGTTTAAATGAAAATTGTAAACCATCGAGTTTATTCGCCATTTTGAGAAGCAAGACGTGAACTTATCTCCTTTATTCTCCTAAAGAATATTATATTGATTTTTGTCGTCTAGTCAATGACACCTTCATGTTTTCAATATTATTTTGTTGGCCTATTACCACGAGGGAGCAATGGGCGTTGCTCAATGCATTCTCCAGCATTCGTGAAATTTTGTAATGCTTTGTCACATTTATGATTTTTGTGATGAAAGCTAAGTGAACCCTTATACTTTGCTGTTGCAGCAGAAAGTTGCGAGAATGCGAATGAAATAAACACTTAGTTGCTGATAGCAAGAGAACTGAACAAGAACACTTCATGATTTTTGTACATTTACTATTTCATTTGGTATACTCGTTTACTGTATAAAGTAAACACTACCATTTAATAGGAGTAAATTAAATTATCCTGTAGAGTAACCGATGATTCAATGGATGTTTGAAGTGTGAAATTAAAATTGTAAAAAATTACCTTAACTTCGATTCGCATGATCTTGTATATTATGATTTTAATTTCCGAAAATTAGAATTGTTAGAATGGAAAGTGCCTTTACCAAACCAGGGAATCTGTATTTGAGAATGATGATCGCGGATTGATCTATTGTCATTTATTCATTACTGTATGTCTACGGTATTGCTGATGTTTACGCATTTTTTCTTTGCAAACTTTCTCTCGGTCGTTATTCTCTCAGAGGAGCTCATAGATAAAATAGAATACGTCAGAATTATATATTGCGTATGACATAAATACGACTTTTACTGCCGATCGTCTTTCGAAGAAACGCTTACATTCCCTTAGACAGCGTTCATTATTCCCATATCACTCGTATCGCATGGACTTTTTCAATTCACTGATCTATACTTGTCAGACAGGCCTGTTTAAGGAATTCTAGTATTCTTCGATCGACATTAATCACTGTCCATTATTATTATTATCGTACATAGGTTGTAAATAGTAACAATGTAATAAATATGTGGACATGATAAGTTTAACGTCAACACTGACTTTACCAGATAGGAATTACCATTGGAGTTTCTAGTAGAAGTTTTCATCCTGCTCATCATACGAATTGATAGAAATTTAATCAAATGCTGGTTGCATAAACGCAGATTCCCCTGGACTCTGTAGTTTTCACAGGTACCATGTAGATATTAAAACCAAATGGGGCTTGTGAGTTGCAACTGGAGATGTGCATTTTTTACGCTAGAGTATTTATAAGCAACACTCCGCGGTTTATTCACTATATTGTATGATATACAGAATTGTCGATGTATAATATAGGTAATACTCGAAATACGTAATTTCATAGAAAAAATAATGTGACGATAATACGATAATAACGTAACGATAATATGATGACACTGTTCTAATGAATTGAATCAATGCAACAGAATTAAGTAGTTTTTATGCTACACAGTAGTGATATGCTGCACTAAATCATATCACTAATATCCTATCACTGTAAATAGAAGTTTTGTATAAATATTTTCTCTTCTATAAATTGCAGACTAATTAGATTTTAAACCTTTCATCTTGTATGTACTAAACCTGCAAGCTCGAGGAGGAAACATTCTTTGCACACGGTAATACTGCCTAATTTCTAGTTAATACTGTTCCTTGTTTGTAGCATCCACAATACTTTTGTAATGTTTCATTGCGTTTGTATTTTCATTAATATCATATGTGTAGTTCTATTATAGTTAAAGAATCGTGGAAAGTCTATTTTCACATATTCTATTGACCAGTTTAAGTTCTCACGTGTCACGCAGCGTAGAAATTCTTCGTACATTGGTGCAGTGGTATCCAAATCGGAAATAGTGAAAACATATCTTTTCTCCAAGGCAACATAAGCAACCTTTGGCCTAGTTGACTTAAACAGCTTAGCCAAGGTGCGGACAAAGCCTTCCGTTATGCTCTCATCATAAATTACTGTTTAACAAATGTTTCTTACAAATATATCATATCATTGTCATTTGAATTATGCGGCATATTTCAATTTGGAACAACTTACCATCAGCAGCTAAGATAACAGTGGCAGAATCCAATTTACTCTCTAAACTTGAACTCCAATTCAAGTTCAAAAAGTCTAGTTTCTTTATAGAATACTTGGATTTAGTAAGCGTTATATTTCGCGAAAAGTTCCTTTGCATGAGACTTAGCATTCCTTCCATGTCGATATCTATAAATTTAACTGTCATGTATTACATGCCTTGTGATTTAGTTAGCCCTTTATATGTACACATTGCACCTGTGCAAATAACTTCTTCGGCGAGAAAGCTTGCCACTATACCAGTTAAACCGACTCCGGCACCTAACTCTAAGACTACTTTTCCTCTAAATATATTTGGATTGGATAAAATATAGTCAGCAAGTAATAGAGCACCCCTCCACACTTGCAATCCGACATGTTGTAATTGTGTTGATAATTTGTGCTCTGGAAATCCATCGTTCTTATTGGTTTTGAATACATCTATGCTTTCCACTATTATACTTTCATGACTCACCTATCAACAAAGTACCCTCTTGTTGCCTGTTTATATCAAGATCTTCATCGCTATCATACTTTATATCTGTTTTACTTTCTGTTGTATCAAGTAAATAAGATGGAAGCTTAAACACGAACTTCGATATCGCACCTAATAGCAATCATTTATATTTTGAAGTGTGCATATTCATGTACTAGAAGTAGAACTTTCATAAAATAGGAATATCATAAACTTACTTCCATTCTCGAGTTTCAAGCAAGACGTATCATTTTCCGTGAATATTTCCGAAGTAATTGTATGTTGCGGCATTTCACGACGAAAAACGTGGTGTTGATAACAAATTTTAGTATAGTTTCCAGGTACTATTCCTACCACTTGTTCGATATCCTATCGGAACACAATTTTTACGTTATTCTCGAGGCAAAAGGTATTATTGAACTGCTTCTTAAATGCGGCACTGAGATCTTGAAAATGATTTTCATTCGGATGAACTATTTTCAAATGGAGTTCAATGTCGTGAGCATTAAGATTGTATGCATTAGATTATTCTATTATTAGCGCGGAGGAGAGCTGCTGGGCTTATTAATGTGAGAAAACATACATAACAATTACATATCACAATAGTGTTTGTCCTTATATTGTTTTAGGGAACACACAGTATTTAATTGATGCACCCAAGCTAACTTATGGAATAATTGGTATCAACAGAGTTTCATTTACGACTAAACCGCTATATCTAATTTAGCTTATTATTCGAGAATTTAGATGTGTTAACTTCACTTATATAATGACTCACTATCTATGCATTATTGTTCCTTGTGTAAAATACATAGATATATATTCCGACCTGATAGAGTGTGCCGGCAAAATTTGTTTCCACCGATGAAGCTAATAATAATTTCTGCGTACATTGCAATTTCTATCATAATAACTATCGGTGATACTAATATATATGTGTGTAAATGATCTAAATTACGAAAACCATTCTTATTCTATGCCATAGTTTCGAAATCCCGAGCATTTGAAATTGGAAAGTCGCCAAACGGTGGTGAGACACCAAAGGGGTGTATTGTTCAGAACTTTTCCCATGTGCAAGGAAAGCATGGCAGGCCCCTCGAAACGAAACCTTAATGAATATGTATGAATCCATCTATCATAAGACACGTAATCCGTGCCTCGAAAAGCTTTATTTGGACACGTTGTCATTGCGGTTGTTCACGTGTCAAATAGTTCGAAAAAGATCAAACATAGCGCCCAACACACTTGAACATTCATGTGTCTGAATAAAGGCGGCAGCGAGGCCTACGCAGCCAGCAGCCACGTAATCGTTATTGCTTCCAGGCTTTTGGGCGAAAAATGCCCGGCCACTCGTGTCATATCTACTTCCGTTGGGTCGTTATTATATGCCGCGAAAGGAAACGGTAGCCGGAAGATGGTATAGAATTGCCGCGGGGCCGGCTAATTTTCCATAGCGCAGCGCTCGCACGTAATTGCCTACGATGATTACAGTGATATATGACATATATATATGTATATGGCAGAGAATATAGAGTGTCGTGAGTTGCGAACGTGCGCACTGGCGGTGGCATAAAATTCCACGGAGATTTGATCGAAAATTAACGGTAATCCGGGTTATCGGTAAAGAGAGGTGTGGTGCGATATCCTGACCCTCAGCTCAAACGTACGAGCGGCGTAATCTTGGTGCACCGACATCCTACCAGATTCTTGGATGAAGTTCCATCCAATCAGCGTCTCCCACGATGTATACGATGCCACGCGTTAACCACGATCTACCGACTGTATAGTCCTCTGCAGCATTGTATCGGCCCACTCCACTTGTGCCCCTCGTCGGCGGTGTCTTCGTTTCCGATACCGTCCTGACAGGTTCACCGTTCTCGGCCCTCAGTTTCACTCGAGAACCAGCCCCTGCCTGAACCTTCGCCACGGCCTCGCACCGTCATTAGATCTTCTATTACCGTCAATTGCACCAGCTCGAAATGAGGCTGCTCGCTCTAACGCTTTTAGCGGCACTCTCCTTCTCGGCGACTCTCGCCAAGATCGAAGTCGAGGATGGAGTTCTGGTCCTCACGAAAGATAACATTGAAGAAGCTATCGAGAAGCACGAATTTATGCTCATCGAATTCTGTAAGTATGACGATACATGGCGCTCATTTGTCTCTCGCCCCCGCTTCGCCACGCGGTACTTTTACCTGTCGGCCCGCGGTCCTACTTTGTCCTTCTCTCGGAGATGCTCCGCGGATGATCCAGATGCTTGATCCTTACACGTCACCATCTGCGATCTATCCACGCGCGCCCTTGATAGATTGCACTTGTTGCGGCTCCTCAAGCCTATTTGGGAAATCTACTCCGGATTCTACCTCTCGTTTACTGGAAATTAGACCAACTTATTCTGCCGGGACAGGATGCCGACGACTTTTTTTTCTTTGTTACTGCCGCTGTGATTATCGCTTTGACTGAGGCAAAGTACGATTAATGTTTTACTGGTTGCACGAGTTCGAACGAAGGGTTATCGTTGAATGGCGGTGGTTAGAAGTTCATTAATATTCGCCCCACATGGAACTCTGACTAATTTCACTGATGAATCATTTTGATGTTTTTGATGGATGCTGATTTCCTTTTTTTTTTTTACAATACAGATGCACCTTGGTGTGGACATTGCAAACAGTTGGCACCCGAATATGCCAAAGCTGCCCAGAAATTAGAGGAGAGTGGCTCTGAAATAAAGTTAGCTAAGGTCGATGCAACCATCGAAACTGAGTTAGCTGAGAAGCACGGTCTCAGGGGATATCCCACATTGAAATTCTACCGCAAGGGAACTCCCATTGATTACAATGGCGGTCGCCGTGCTGATGACATTATCAATTGGTTGAACAAAAAGACTGGACCACCTGCTAAAGACTTGCCAACTGTTGAAGAAGCAAAGTCTTTCATTGAAGAACATAATGTTGTTATTGTTGGGTTCTTCAAGGTATTATTCTTCCCTGAATTTTTTACAGAAAAACTTCCGCTTTACTACAAATACTTATTTATATAATTATTTTGGTAATCCTTATAGGATGTCGAATCTGATGCTGCTAAAGTATTCATGGAAGTTGGAAACGCAGCCGATGACCAGGTCTTCGGTATCACCAGCAGCGACGAAGTGTTCGCAGAATACAATGTTGAAGACGGCAAAGTTGTATTGTTCAAGAAGGTATTTATTAAAGACTTATATGTTATGAATAATGTACTACTTTGCAGAAACCACTAAACTCTTTTCTTGATTTATCATTTTAGTTTGATGAGCCCCAGACTGAATTCTCAGGAGAACTCGATGCCGCAAAACTGCACAACTTCATTTTCACACACTCACTGCCCCTGGTTGTCGACTTCAACCAAGACACAGCACGTCAAATCTTCAATGGCGACATCAAGAGTCACCTCCTTGTCTTCCTTAAGAAAGAAGCTGGTCACTATGACAAATATGTTGAAGAGCTTAAGGAACCAGCCAAGAAATTCCGTGGAGAGGTAAGAAATTCAAAGCAAAGCAGAACAATAGACAATGATTTTCTTCACAAGATGGCTCAGAATACTGATAATAATACATTTCTTTGCAGATTCTCTTTGTTACAATCAATGCCGATGAGGCTGATCACGAGCGCATTCTTGAGTTCTTCGGCATGAAGAAGGAGGAAGTACCCGCAATGCGTATCATTAAGCTCGAAAAAGACATGGCTAAGTACAAGCCCGAAATCCCAGATCTGACCAGCGAAAACGTTTTGGAGTTCGTCACTGCTTTTGCTGAAGGAAAGATGAAGAGGCACTTGTTGACACAGGACTTGCCCGAAGACTGGGACAAGACTCCCGTGAAAGTTCTTGTTCGCACCAACTTTCACGAAGTTGTCTTTGACAAGGAAAAGGATGTTCTTGTTGAGTTCTATGCTCCATGGTGCGGACATTGCCAACAATTGGCACCAATCTATGATTCTGTATGTACTTTAAACATTACAACAATGTACACTATAGATTGCACGCTTGAATTTGGCAAAAATGATGACACAAAATACCTTTTTTTATAGCTGGGTGAGAAATTCAAGGAACGCGATGACCTTGTTATTGCAAAGATGGATGCTACTGCTAATGAGTTGGAAGATGTGACAGTCGTCAACTACCCCACAATCATTCTGTACAAGAAGGAAACAAACGAGGTACGTAATCAAATACTAGGAGCATGTAGCTCAAACCTGCATTTTACTAATAATACTAATTTATCTAAAAAAAATCTGTTTACAGCCTGTTGAATACAATGATGAGAGAACTCTTGAGGGTCTCTCCAAGTTCTTGGAATCCGGTGGTGCTCATGGCCAGGCTGCCGAAGAAGTACGTATTTTTGCATATAATGAAGAATGCAATTTAGAATTCAATGTACTAAATTCGATTATTTACAGGCTCAGGAGGAGGATGAAGATGATGATGTGCCAAGGAAAGATGAACTATAAATCATATACATCTCGAAGAAACGAAACCAGTACTAATCCTCTCCTTCTTTCTGCATTTAGACAGTAAACTTCATAACTTTACGCTTAAAGTCATTGATTTATGAAAAACTGTAATGGCACATTTCCATTTTGTTTACTTCCGAAATCAATGTCATCAATCTGTTTCTTTGCAATGTACAAGTGTATTTTTAAGAGTTGATTTGCTGTTTTGTATACGGCAAGTCCCCTCCGTGGGCAATTACAGTACGGCTGGCATAATTTGGCTGCCAAATGTGCTCCTGTGTGACTGAGTGACGGATGTGATAAATTGCAGATTGTTGATTAAGACAGTCTAATCTGCAGTCTCGAGACTAACGTATCACGCATATATACATGTATCTAATATCTAATAGATGATCTGTATGTCAAAACGTAATTTAGGAGCAAAGCGATTATGCCACTCGTATCGTTAATCTTTTTTATTATTGCAATTCTTTGCCCTCCGGGAAACTGTAATGTTCGTAGACTCATTTTCTACATTTTAGCGATGTTGGTGCGAGGAAGTGTAACACGTAAAAGAAAAATCATCAAGATATGAGATTTCCTGAAAGAAAGAAAAAAAAATATGAATCACATTTTATTTTTATAAAGAAGTTTGTGTTTTTATTACAACATATACATACATGTATAAATATATATTATACATCCGCATGTGAAATATTCCGACCACTACGCTGAAGTGAAGTTCCCCCCGAAAATGAATGGGAATTTACGGACACTCGTGGTGCGCAACATGTACATTTCCATCTAAAGCATTTAGACGGTTTGTAACCGCGATCGTTCTACAGATAGTTAAGAGTAGGCAGCGATTTTAATATTTTGCTAAGTTTAACCGAGTGAGAATTTTAGGGAACTACCGACGACCCAACAATTGTCAACAAGAAAACAAATAAATTATATGTTTCTCTTTATTATATATATATATATATATATATATTATTCTTAATACATAAAAAGTCTCCGAAATATGTTTTTCAATTCCCCTACGCAACCCCATCTTTTCCCTTGGATTTATTATTGGAAAATGAATTGGTTAACACTTTGAGTGGCACACAACTCTTATCCAGACTCATTGTCGATCAGTGATGCTTTTTTTAAAAGTTATATCTCTGTTGCTTAGAAAGACATAGAAGATGTCGACGAGATCGCTGATGAATTTGGGCTGTCCTCGTTAAAGAAATTACTTCATCAAACCTTGGTTCACACCGAACAAGTCAAAAATACGTTGCAGACCGAATGCAATCAAGCCGCCTATTCTTTAAAACCTTGGAGTGTACAGCAGACAATCGTGCGAGAGATCAGCGAGAGGATTTGCACCTGCCCGGAAGTAAGACAAATTTATATTCATTTTCAAAATGTTCACGCTTTTGGTACGGATGACAAATTTATATTCATTTTCAAAATGTTCACGCTTTTGGTACGGATGACAAATTTATATTCATTTTCAAAATGTTCACGCTTTTGGTACGGATCGTAAATCACATTGTATGAAACCCAGAGAGTCTCGTCGAAAGTTGAGATCGAAGAAATTGCAGCAGGAATAAGCAGGACTCTACTGCAATCGCAGCAGCTCCGAGAAAAGCTTTCGACAAATTTATTAAAAGCAAAAAAGATCTCGAAGCAACCGAGTGTGACCGACATTTATTCCAATACACACGCACCGGGCGGCGCTCGCCCCGCGCAAAAACTATCCGACTCACAATTGAAGGTAACGTCCAAGACTGGAAAATTAAAAAACGACAAATCTAATGCACGAAAGGAGGGTGCATCAAAATCAAGCGTCAGTATAATCAAACCAGCGACCAATGCAATTAAATCGAGAAAACCAAAGAACTTCTTAACTCTCAACAAGCAGTATTTAAGGAATCCCAAACTAATCGACCAGCAACAGAAGAAGAGACGTTCAATGGCAAAGACAAATGCTGCCACTCAGGTAATCCTCTATCGGACACCCCAGGTCGAGAAAAATCGATTTTTATTTTATGAGACACATTCATATTTCCAGGCGAAATCTTGGGGTAGTAATAAAATCAACTCTACGGCATCCACGAGTGAGCTCCAATATCTGATCCAAAAGATGTCTATGGAATCCAATCCGAGCTCGACGACCACCCTCGGCGAAGAGAAGCACGATTGCCCTATGCACGCCAATGTACCAGTAGAATGTGTAGAAGAAAGAATCTCGACAACTATGGACGTAGTAGAAGGCTTAGATCGATTTAATATTCCGGGCGAGATAATCAAAGCACTCAAAACCTATCACTTGTACTTAAACGACAAGTTAGCCGATAATTCGTCCGAGACAAGGCGACTGAAATCCCGCGACAAATTCCTAGCGCAACTAGAATTGGTGAGTCATCGACGGCTAACGTCTCGTGGAAGTTACTGACGTAGATACATTGCAGAATCAAGCCGTATCGAAGAGAACAATTTATCATTCGGAACTTCCACACATACTCAACGTCTCGATATCGCTTTACCGAAGCATTTTTCACGATTACAAAACCACGAGTTTTCTCGACAGCCTCAAAAAAGTGAGGCGGGAAGTAAAATCGGTATACAAAAAGCATAAGATCGATGCCTTCGACGATATGAAATTTAGGGGATCAAATGCATACGAAAACTTCTACAGCACGAGCTTCGATGCCGGATGGATGTCGTGCGGGGTTTGGAATTATCCGAGCATAAAAAGCCTCGAAGGTATAGAACATCCCACTCTTTTCAAAACTATTGTATTAATACAAAAATTAAAAAATTTTGGCAGGAATGGCTGGGACTTGCTGCATGCGCTATTCGGACGGAGTCCAGCTTCTCTCATTACTGCGGTCAGTCCAGGAGCTGCAGGAAACTGAGTACCTCGGGGAACTCATTAAAGTCCTTCTACGCAATGTGGTCCCACTCATTAAAACCGACTTCGATCCCACCAAGAAAGAATACATCCGTGCTTACAAGATGATTCACGTTTTGTGCCAGGGTTTAAATCCGACGGTGCCTGTTTTAGTGCGCACCGACACCTAATCGAAGGGGAGACGCGTCTATACAGCAAGTCTCCGAAATACTCCCATGTGTGTCCCTATGGCAACAAAACACTGTGGCCCAAGTCCACTGTAAATCGTTCGACAACAAGTGCTACTTATTATTCTTAAAGAGCTACAATTTATGATAAGGACGGATTTAAGAAAATCTATTTTTTGTACTATGCATGTTTTAATAAATCGTGGTGTCAATCTTGTAAACGTATAAAATCTCTGCGCTAGCTTTTACAAACTAAAAGTCAAACGAAAATGGATGTGCGGTACACGTACACTAAAAAGCGCCGGGAGTTCGGCAGGCCTTGCAATTTCTCGGAAAGTAAGAAAGTAGAAATCGACATGAAGCCCAATGCCGGTCAGATGAGTAATTTCGTTCGGCTCGATCCCGTGTCACGTGGAACTCAATTCAGCAAGATGTACTCGGTGCACGAGGTAAATACTAAACCAATTAATATCACCAGTTCTTAGCTAAGAGACCTAGTTGAGGTAACACTTCAGGTGAACACAACTACCGCGACATTCAGGGACTCGGGTATGTATCACTACGAGGGTGGTTGGCCGAAAGACATAAGCATAAACGATTTGGAACAGACGGTGAGGTACCGGCGAAAGATCGAGAAAGACGAGCTCTTTATCCATACCATGCTTCAATTACTACCTGTGAGCCTTTACCATGAACCCAATCCTAAATTTCTACAAGAGGTGAATGAAGCATGTGTAATATGACTTTGACAGCCTATGGAGCACTGTGTGCTCCAAAATAACGCTTGCAACATTTACGAGCAACACTTCAGCGACACGGAAGCGACGTCATTGGTACAGAGAGTATTTTCCCGGACGGTAAATGTCTATCGGGATCCTCTGCCCTTGAAGCGGCAAGTGACACATCTATCCTGGTCTCCCGATCAAGGCAATCGATTCGCAGCCAGTTATTGCAACACGGATTTTAAAAAAGCCTCCAATAACAATCCCGCCTCTTACATTTGGGATGTTGGTTCGTACAGTAAAATATGTAATGGATTCAAACTACGCGAAGGGCGATGTACAGTTGGACCACTCTCCCTTTAGAAAATCCAAATAGTCCGTATATGATACTGAAGCCGTTCTGCGCTATTCCCACGTTGGAGTACAATCCCAAGGATAGTAACTCTCTCCTGAGTGGACTAATGACGGGCCAAGTTGCCCACTGGGATATTCGCAGGGGTCCCGAGCCCGTTGAAACTAGTTCGGTGGAGTTCAGTCACCGAGATCCGTGTGATAAAGTGCTCTGGATAAACTCGAAAACTGGCACCGAGTTCTTCAGCGCCTCCAAGGATGGCCAGGTATGATTTATCATAACAGGGGTCCGTTACCGGCTTCCAAATCTCTCCTATGCGATCGCAGATAATGTGGTGGGACGTTAGAAAAATGCAAGTGCCCACGGAGACCCTGGTGATGGATTTGTGCAAACCGGAGGAGCAAAACGTTGACAAGGCTGTTGGCATATCCGCATTACAGTTCGAGCCGTCTATGAGTACTCGATTTATGTGCGGCCTCGAGAATGGTAAAGTGGCAGATCTAATATCTCGGAAATATAGACTCCAACAGTTCTAAAAGTCGATGATATCGCAAGGTATGGTGATATCCGGGAATCGCAAGGGAAAAACACCGAGTGAAAAGATTGCCGTTCGATTCAAGGCCCAGTACGGCCCCGTAATAAGCCTCGAGAGGAATCCGACTTTCCTGAAGAACTTTTTGACAGTCGGCGATTGGTCCACGAGGATTTGGTCGGAGGACTGCAGGGAATCATGCATCGCCTGGACACCGTAAGAGAACTCTGTGTAGTCTGTGTGTTGTCTAGGAAATAAATGAATTTCTGCGCTTCCAAGGGGCGATAAGGACTTCTTGATGGGTGGTACCTGGAGCGCAACGAGATTTTCAGTCTTCTTCTTAATTAAAATGGACGGCACTTTGGATGTTTGGGATCTCCTGATCCAGCAGGACACACCCGTTCTTAGCGTGAAGGTACATGTCAGAGAGGTCGATTGTTTCGTCCGCTTTTTACCAATTCCAATAATTGCAAGGTGTGCGACGAGACCTTGACTTACGTACGGCCGCACGAGCAAGGGCAGTTGGCCGCAGTCGCTAATAAAAATGGGACGATATTCCTACTCGAACTATCCGAGGCACTCACAGTCAATCAGAAGAATGACAAATTACTCTTAACCGCGGTAAGTTCCCATCGAATATAAAATAACGAAAATCCCATTCAAATTAAGAATTAAACGAGTTTTTGAACGCAGCTGCTCGATCGGGAAACGCGCAGGGAGAAAGTGATAGAAGCAAAAAACAGGGAAATACGGTTAAAAATGAAATCCCAAAAAACGAATCAGGCCGAGGCCGATGGGGGAAATCCACCCCTTAAAACAGATGACCGGGAGGAAGTCAAGCAACAATCTATCCCGAATGCCAGCGCGGCCTTGATAGACCAATGCGAGCAGGAGTACGAAAGTGGTATTCAAGCGGTACGCGAATTAAAAAAACTATAAACACTTGACAAATCAGCAACTTCATGCGACACAAGAAATTCCATATATTTTTTAGGAATTAGCGAGGAGGACTGAAACAGTCGAAGTTGGGATCAATAATAATCTTGTAATAAATGGAAACCTGAATTAAGAAGAGCAGGGATTAACGATACTGAATGATTCATCTTTGTTTCACCCTTCCCATACCAGCCACCATTCAATAATCTATACTTATATCACAAATTGTCAAATCTTCTGGACTGATCTTTAAAACTGCCCCTCGTTTACGAACGATAAAATAACAGGAGGCATTCATATCTCTTTCGGATCTAATTAGTACGTACTCTATAAGACTTTCTTAAATTAACTGATTGTTAGCGTGCCCACAAAATAGCACTGGGCGGAGCCGGGTGAAACAGCTAGTGTTTTATAAGCTTGAACCCTGGGGATTACGTTGGTGATCTATATATTACATCGCACTAAGGTTCGCCAAACAAATATAGTGCCTCTTACCGTATCGATCGGCCAAGACACCTGCTTCCCTGTGACGTTCATGAAAGACCCAACCTGGATGGTGGCTGTTGCACCTGCCAACCAGTCGGTACACACATGTCCTTGCGCTAGGAGCTTTGGTTAGGACGTGCGGAACACTGTCAGCGTGTTCGGCAATCACGTGCAGTGATATTAATATCCGACGTCAGCTAGTTTTGGTATTGAGGAGAAGATCTTAAGCAACATGAAGGGAGGAGGCTACGAACACCTGCTATTAAGACCGAGCACTTGAGCTCACTAAAAACGTACAAACAAGTAACATGTCTTTCAGCAGGCACTTAATAACTCACAGTATTGTTCACTTAATCACACAGCAGTATATATTTCTCTAGATATAACGAGAATTGCTTATAGTTTTCTAATTTTAAAAGGATCGCATCAATGACAGCAACGTGGCAATAATGAAGAAGTCACGTCCAATAACCACGTCTAACTGGACGAGCGGTTTGAGCAGCGGTGACATGGAGATGGGCTCGAGAACCAACTTAATCGGCCAGAATAAAAAGAAGAAATCGCAATCGGATAAAGGAAATTCCCGACTTTCCAAGAGTGCTAGCCGGGAGACGCAATTCGAAGGGAGCGACGGGGATAAATCATCGGACACTTCCGTGCCGACCATTGGATCATTGTCCCTCGACGAAGCAAAGAGCCGGGGCGAAATATCATCGAAAAGTGTGCCGCCAAAGTCGATCGATGTCGTCGTCGACATTCACCGGGAATACAAGGAGAAAAATGCGGGTCGCAATTCGCGCGCGAGCGAATCCGACAAGGGGAAGGTGTCGGGGCGGAAAGGCGTACTGCACGACAAAACAAACGAGAGGGTAAAAGGATCGGCGAAAAGCAAACTTCAAAGGATGCACGATGACGCTAAGGTGATTGATTCATTAGATTTAATAGAGGAACTGCAGGACTCGTCGCTGAGTACGCTGACCAACGAGAATGTCTTTGAAGCAGCTTCCAGACTCGAGTTGATGAAAGGAGAGGATTCGGAGAGTCTGCAAGTGAAGCCACGCAACAGAAGGCATTGGGGTGAGCCCGAGAGTGCCAGCGACTCGCTACAGCAACCACAGAAACCTCCGAGAAAACGTTGGTCCAAAGACACCACGGTGATTCGTCTTCCCGAAACGAGAAGCATCTCTCCCTTAGCTTCCTCCTTGGAGAACGTTTCTCCGTTGGCCGAGGATGGGAAACCGGTGCCGCTGCCACGCACGTCTTTGAAGCTCGACGAGGCGTACGCCTTCGACAACGAAGCTTTCATCTCTGAAACCGACGAGGTCCTCAGGATCGAGACCGATCACAGGCGCGAGAGCACAAAGATCGAGATCCGGCAAATAGGCGACGTTATAGAGGATCTCGATCTTTCGTCACCGAGTGATCCGAGTACCCGCAATTCCCTCCAGGAAAGGAGAAGCAGGCCGGACACTGTACTCACGATCGAACAAGATATCGAATCCGGAGACGAGGAGACTGCTCGAATTATCGGACGTAAAGAGAGCACAGTTATCAGTATAGAGAACACGGAAGACTCCGACGACGGCCGGAGATATTCCTCGCCGAAATCAAAACCTAGTTTAAGTAGAATAAGAAGGAAACGGAGTTCCAGTAGAAGTAGACACCGCGCCGAGGAATCAGACGACTCGACCAGTGGCGAGAAGCAGGGGAATTACGCTTCTTCAGAAGAACTCGTTAAAAAGGATTCCTCCTGGACCAGAAGAAGTGCGAAATCTCGAGGACATTCGGTTACTCGAAGTCAGAGTTACTTCAGTCAAGACACTCTGTCTACAAACGACGACGAGATATCCGACGACGATCGATCGAAAAAGGATCGCAATGATACTACAGAAAAGATGAGATCAAGATCAGAGGAGAACCAGGTCGCCTCGCAAAAGAGAAGACAAAAGGGTAAACTGGCTACAAGTGATGTTTCGCCCTCACGATTCTACGACTCTAATGAAGTCGACACCACAAGGAAGAAGAAGAAGAAGAGAAAGAAGAAAAAGGCCGAGCCGAGGGAAATAAAGTACATATGCATAACGATTCACAGAGCCGACACGCTGGAGGTAGACTTCATTACGAAACACCCAATGGTGAAAATTCACATTGTAGAGGCCGAAACGGGAAACTACCTGAAAAGCACTGAAGAAACCTCGAGCGCCGGTTACCTGCAGCCAGCGATAACCGGTAAATTCGATTTCAAAGAGAACCGTTCAATGATACCAGTCTGGGAAGAGGAGCTAATATTTGAGCACGACTCCGACGCGCTGCTGAAGACGGGAAGTGAGCAGGTGCTGATCCTCTTCGAAATCATTGACCTCCTGACATTCGCGGAAGCCAGCATCACTTACGACAAATTTGGTTGGTATCCCACTATCCTTATGCAAATCATCGCGCCTCGCCGCCGCTGCAATTCCTATCTCACGTGTACGTGTTACAATGCTACGTGCAGGGAATGAAGATTGTTGGTACAAAGTGGCATGGGCATTTCTCAAGCCTGTCGGGAGAAACAACACCCTGCACACCGACAAGAAGGTCAGATTGCAGTTGTACCGGCCTCGAAGGAATCCGAAGGGCCCGCAGAGCCACAAGTGCGAAGTACGTGTGATTTCTGTCAGATAATATGCCAAGTGCGAATTAAGGGAATGATGGAATTTTGCTCTACTAGGCTTACGCGTGGTGGAAGTCCAACATCCGCGAGAAGTATCCCAGTAGTTTGTTCGTCACTGTGGCATCGGTTGAGTTGCCCAAGCTGGAACCGGTGATTTATCAGCAATTGTCGCTTTACGATCTCTCGGATCTGAATAATGAGGCGCAGAGAGCGTCGGCACGCATCTCGAGAGTTACCGATCTGCCAAAGTGGACACGCTTGGAGGCGCAATCCTGTAAAATACCGAACGAGAGTGTCTTTGAGTCGGAAGCTAGCGAGAACGGATGCTTCTTCGTTGCTTTCAGCAATAGCGGGAAATACGTGGCTTGCGCGTTCTCCGAGGAGTATGATTATCCCATTATTGTTTACGAGGTAAAACATATCTAGTTTAGGCATTTCTTGCAACAATTTTATCGACGATCCACATGTGCAGGTAGAAACGAGAAAGATTCACGTGTCCCTTGCGGGTCACAAGACGTTCGTGTACTCCCTGAACTGGTCGAATGACGATCACCAGTTGCTCTCGGTCTCTTCGGATCAAACTGCTCGGATTTGGGACATCCAGGCTCGAGTGGCACAACACGTTGCAGTAAGGTCATTTTCAGTGACGCCTTTCTATTACTAGCGAGAATCACAAACAATCCTTTTGACCGCAGATGATGCCGCATCCTTCGTACGTTTACTGCGGGAAATTCGATCCTGGCCACGCGTTAGTCGTCGCGACAGGTTGTTACGACCGCATTGCCCGGATTTGGACGAAAGCTAAGAGATCCGGGAACCACGAACTCAGCCAGGAATTAGAAGGGCACGAGGGCTTCGTGAACTCGATGTGCTTCCAGAAAAACGGGAGTCTGCTGACTGCCGACAATGTTGGTGTGATCATTCTCTGGGCGGTCAAGAGAAATCGGAAAATGCCTTTGCGGAAGGAGTGGCATATATCGAGGAAAATCAAAGTTCGTGAGATCGAAGGAGTTCCGATCAATACGATCATCTTACATCCTTTGGAGTCGCGGCTCCTCGTCCACTCGAGAAACAACGGCTTGCGGATGTTGGACCTTGCGAGTGGTATTGTCTTGCAGAGGTACAATGGGTTGAATAATCAAAGGTACGAACTATCGATCGAATTCTAATATTTCTTGATTGCCATTCAATTAATTACACGAAGTTCTCGTAGGATACAGTCGACAGCTTGTATCTCTCCTTGCGCTGGTCTAATATTCTGCGGCGGAGAGGACTCATCCGTGCACGTCTGGAACTTGGAAACAGGAAAGTACCTGGCGAAGTATTCCCTCGAGCGAAGTTGCCGAGCGGTCACCTGCGTGGACTATCATCCTCTCGACCACATGATAGTCTTCTCGACTTTCGGCAGCCCTGCGCCGATACGAATCTTGAAGTACAACAAGGATTCGGATGGAGAAAGTGTTGGACTGCGTTTGATGGACGACGAGAGTGCGCTTTATAATGCAGAGCTAGGAATGGAATCGTTTAATCATACTGGAACACCAGGCACGTCGCGCTCGACTAATAGAAGGTTTATAGAAAATGACATTTCGAAGGATGCCAGCCTGGAATTCGCGAATAGTGAAAATTTCACTAACGCAGTCGCAAAACATGGTTCCCGATCGAAATTGCAATATTTACAAGAAACGGAACAGGTGTTCAAGAGTCGCAGTGCCAATCGCTTGCACAATATCATCGAAAAAATCGATAGGATCCTGTCGAACTCTTCCCAGTCGCCAGATGACTTGGAAGCCGAAAGAAACCCTGCATCTGTCCAGGAAGAAATTGAAAGTGGTGTTTCTACAAGTCGAAGCAGCGGTTCGCGTAAACAGGGCAAGGACTTGTCGAACACTCGATCTTTAACGTACTCGAACATCGAAGAGCACTCGGCTTCGTACTTCGGAACAAGTACAACGGATAGCGTGGGGAAAGAAGAGTACGAGATGGAAATTCTGCATACCGAAAGCAAAATCCACCTGGAGAGAAAAGTAAGATCGACCAGCGCAAAGATCCATCGTCAGAAGGATCTGGTCGAGGACGATCTGTCCAAAACGTTCTCAGATAGTGCGGCTAATTTCCGAAAACGCCAATTCAACGACCGGGCACTGGCGGTGCAATATAAAAGTAAAGCTAGATCAAACTTGATACAACAATCGAAAAATAGTAGTAAGCCTTCATTTCGCTCTCTCGCTTCATTGAGAACTAAAGATTCGAAGAGTGAGTTATCGAGCTCGCCCAACAGCACTGGAACTTATGTAGTCGAGAAGGCCGATGTAGAAACGAATAATGATAGGAGCTCCGTAAAAACTACTAAACACTCGGTGAGTAGTCTAAACATTACGGAAAGTGAACGTTCCACAGTGAGTGACGCAACCTTCACCATCGACAAGCCTAATCCAGTCCCAAAGCCGAGGAGGAAGAACATGCTTCAATCTTCATAGAAGTGTCTCACTTCATATTCCACATATCTTTATTGTACTAACATAATGTTTTTTTACTGTTATTTACTTCATATTAAAATAATCAAAATAAATTGTTACCAAACGTGAGTCTATCAATGTTATATACTTACATGCGGCGCCGTCGTCCTCCTTTCATATTCTACGGTCTCTTGCGATCGATAGGATCGAAAGAATAAAGGAAGATTCTATTCCAAATTATTCTTTATTATATAAATATATCACCAAATAATATTATCGTAATGTCAGTTTTTTTTATAACAAGAGGGAGCTAGGAAGGAACATGGCGAAAGTGATAGTATTGGATATGGAAACTATAGTAACTCGAAAATAGACATGGGGCTAGGACGTATAGTAGTAGAACGATGGAAGGAAAATTTGATCCTTTATGTCGCTTTAGCGGGAAGTTCTCAGGATGCGCAGGAAATAGCCGTAGAGTACATGGTGTGCAATATTAATAAAGAAAGTCCTGGCAACTGCCGGTTACCAGCGCATATCGCCATCAATCACTCGCCGGGAAACTGTCGATCGTGAAAGCTTCCACGGCGCTAAGAGATTCTCTCGTCGTTAACACTATGTATATCGACGTAATCATCACCACCATTTATCATCACTATAATCACGAGTACTTGTGTTGCTTTCCTTTATACATAATATAGTAAAAATATATCTTTCCGGCATCTAGGAAATATCGTTGGAATTAAGATAAATCTCGATCAGCTCGTTTATCACTAGAACAGCGGAGATGGTTTCAGTGTTCGCGCCGAGTTGACGGCGGCATTACGGGCCTCGCTCGCATGTATCTCTGCGTGTGCCCGCTGCATCGCCATTCGAGTACTAACATTATGCGGAATCTCTACAAATAATCTTCTCTACATAATTAACTTAGCCGTCGGAAAAGAAGGTGAAGAAGCATGAGAGAAACACGGGGATCGAGCGCGCGCCTAACACGTGAAGGCATACACACTCGCGCTATTATTGCAGCGGCTTCGCCTCGCGCGATGGCGAGAAATTTACCAACAATCACCAAGAGAGAAAAGGGAAATTATGTACAATTGCGTAGTGCGAGTGTCGCGTCGATCTAAGTCTTCTCCTCCTCTATGGCAAGTGCGGGTGGCCCGCGGGGCGGACTTTCCTTGTATCCATGTATAAAATATGTAAAAGGTCCTACGATGCATGTGCTTGAAATGCTGCATATGCGCGCGATAAGAATATTTTTCCTTAGCACATATAGCCGATCAATAGTCTCTGACGTTAACATGTCCAGAGTGCTGACGCGATGTTCTCATTAGAGCGGCGACTTTTGCTGCGAAGCCGCGCGATCTACTCGCTCAATAGAGAGCAGAGATTACACCTTCTAGTTATAAACCAGCGTAATGTGCGCCCGCACTCGAATGTGTCGAAGAAATTAAGAGACCCGATGGTGATTAACCCGATAACCGAGTACACTTGCTTCGCTAAAGTTACTCCGTCGAGGGACTTGGTTCAAGTCTCGACATTTCATATATCCTCTAGTAAAACTTCAGATCCATCGAACAGTTGAAATCTTGGCGTCGCGCCGCATTGTCGCGCCGGCGGCTTCCGAAATATTCTTCTTTAACAATTCGTCAATCGCCGGTTAAAGGGTTCATAATCAAGTAACGATCTATCATATAATAATATAATAAGATGAAAGAACGAATAATAACATCTCTAGTAACGACCGAACGGTCGGCCGCCTCTCATGGTACACGATATATTCGTAAGTATCTTTTCCTCACATAACGAAACTTAACAAATTGTCGGCCTAGGTGGCATGTGTCGCCGACATAATCGGAATTAGGATTGTTCGCAAGATATCACTTCACAGATGTCTAATGAAACGGGGCGCGCATATCGATCGCGAGTAGGCGAACTCTCGAGCCAGTGAACGCGTTAGATCAGGCGAAGCCTAGAGCAGCAGTGCCCGCCGAAACATTATTGTGATCCTAATTCTTCTTTCTCGAAATAACAGAGCGCGTATCTCGGATGATTTAAAGCCTGCTAGCTCGGAGGCTGCGGATAAGATTAGCGATGACAAAATATCTAACTGATTAGCTGTAGCTTCGCTTTGTTACGTTCGTGTTCGTCCGACTCGCGATACTATTTCGGGAATGCCTATCGTGCGGACACAGGGTTTCGCAAGTTGCTTTCGTGCGACTCCCGAAAACTGAGAGCGTCGGATGAGAATCGGTAGCTAATATCGTATGGGTTGCCAGACTCCAGTGGTTTCATCCCGGCGAAAGTAATGAGGTCTGTTATCTCGAAAAACGGTGACCGCCGGAAATTGATTGTCTTGGATATACTTGAGCGTCGCTCGCATCTGAAATCATTAGACCAGCCCCTTTCTATATGAATTGCTTTAAAATCCAACCTCACTTGATTGTAAGACTAATCAAGTTGTGGAGGTAAGGGAAACCAGGTGTGCAAATAACAAAACATCTGTCCCCAAACTGAATGCAATCTCCTACCTGAGACACGAAGTGCGGCAGTTCCACTTCAGGCGCCGTGGAAAGGTGCTGCAATATGAATTGATCGGACTGTGCCAACCAGAGATCCACTCCTCGAAGAGGGTCGTAGTTAAAGGGCCCGATTCTAAGTAATCCTAAGGTGCAGTCGTATATGTCCAAGACCTAACACAAAATACCGTCCTTCACTCCTTTGCCAAATCAACCACACAGATTATTCTTTTCCAAAATGGTTCGAACTCTTCTGAAATCTATCACCACCGAGAGTACGTCCAATAAGCTTGCGATACCTTCAGCGGTCCCCCAGCATTAATTAATCAATTTACCTCCGACCAATTTACAAACACGAAATTATCCTTCTCAACATGATAATTATGCGGGTACGCACCTGTTGACCTCCGGTCAGGTGTCTGGCACATCGGAGGGTCTGATCAGGTCCTTTATCGGGGAAGTTGGCCGGAAAGATCTCGCCAGTCTTGACGTTCAAACCTATACCGTAGATCACCGGATAGTGAATGCCGCATTTGATTGTCGTATTGAGTTCACCCACGCAGCATAACGTTAGGTCAATCTCCACCGGTTGCTTGTGGAACGCCGCTGTAAGAGAACAGTCATACCAATCCATGTAAACCACAACTAAACGTTAACACAGTTTAAAGTCACTTTCTCGAATAAACTCAAATTTAACTCAATTCTGAATCTCCAGTGGGATCTGTCGATCCGTACAAGAAGGGTAAAACTTACAAAGAATATTGTAGAAGAGCTCCTCGGAGTAGTTCCTGGAATCGGAGAAACCGCCGATGAGTTGGAGCTCCAAGCGTCCCTCGGGAAAGCCGAGCGCCAGTTCGGTCACCCTCTGGATCATAGCGGCCGCCGCGTCTTCCGTCCCAGCTCCGTCTATGTGTGCCATCGCGACCGCGCCAGAACCTACGCACAACATCCGCATTTCTTATTCGCGGCCTCTTGGCTCGAAGGCATCTTTCGGACATTCCTCGGGAGACTGGGAGCACATTTCATTCCTTTCATCGAGGCCCTCGGCTTTTCGCTGGAAACGGCTCGCGAGCCAGGAATCGCGACGGCTCAAGCGCGTCGAGGAAAACAATGAGCCCCGGGGCCCATTATCATATTCGAGTTAGGTGAATCCGTGGGATGCCTGGCGTGCTTTCACAGCTAATGGAGTACGAGTACGAGATGCCGTGCATCGCGCAAAACAATGATTCCCTCTTAGGAGTCCTACGCCTTAAACTGGAACGCTTTTAGGCCTATGGTACCGTTAGGATCTCCTCCACGCGAGCTCCGAGTCACCGTACGAAGCCTGTTCTAATTCCAATATCCAGTTCGGCTTGATAGATGATTCTTTGATGCAGAGATGGAATTTTTATGATTCCATCTTGAGTACTCACCCGAGTGCCTGAGGACTACGATTATACAGGTGGTCATGTCGTCCGATCCGAGGATGCTGACGTTCTCTGCAAGAAAACAAGGACACAATTACTTCCAGGCAACTATTTCCCTCTTTACAATTGCACCTAAGCCACTGAGGACTTCCGTCACGCGAGATTCGAAGGTTCAACAAGGGAAAGGGATCGTGGACTTTGCTTTCCTAGGGATTTCGCAAAACCGCCTCAATACAGCCAGTTCCAAGTCGACCGGTACTTATCGATTTATCGTCGCTCATTATTTGTTCCTTCTGGCTGTCTCTGTGTGTAACGCGTTGCGTCAATCTCGAGCGATACAGTTCGGTATCAATCCCGCGGGGATAAGCGCGAGATGCCACTCTCGCGGCATCTCCGCTCGTGAGATCCAATCTCGCAGGGCCTTGGGATGCTAACCGAGCACTGATAATTTCGGGCGTGCTCGATCTGGAGCACCCCGGTTCCAAGGAATAATCTCGGAGCAACTTGTTCCGAGAATAAACCGAGTGTGGCACTTTAACACTAGAACTACCGAGGGGGTCGAAATGGCTCCTATTCCACGTACTTTGGAATAGGAGTATCATAATCATCGGTAGTTTTAGTGTTAAGGTAGTTGGTAAAGGGAACCACTTTTAAGAATTTCTTTAATTAACTTTAATAACCGACTTCCATATAATAATCCATACCAGCCAAATTTTATTATAAATTTTTGGACAATTTTGAATGACTGACAAAATTTCAGAATCGAACATCAACTCCACTACAATATTGTGGGCAGTTGGAAGAGCATATAAAAGTTTAAAGAAATCCTTAAGAAAAGTGGTCTCCCTTCCCACCCACCTCAAATGATTCCATGGATTACCCTCCCAAGTACTCAATTGAAACTTAATCGCCAGCGGCTCAAAGTTGCGGGCGATCCCCGCGCCACAATGCATTCGCTATGCAACATCGAGCGACTAATGCCCCGCATCCAATTAAGCGGTGTGCAGTTGAATTCGTTGGCCGGCGCCGCTAACTAGCCGAGCGGAGCAAATCCCACTTATCTCCCGGGCCGAGCTGTTTATCTCTCTCTCTATGCTCGACTTTCCCGACAAACATATACACAGGCGCAGCAATTGGCTGGTGCAGTTGCGGTTCGTACGATTGTCTATCGGGCGGGCGGCGAGGTCTACTCACTGTCGTGGGGCAGAGTAGCAGCCATCTCTCGCTGCTGGATGTAGAGGAGGCCCACTGGCCCGACCAATTTCGCCGGCATCGAGCTCAGCTGGGCCGCGTTCTCACGGTAGATCGGGTGCGCCGCGTACAAGGACCTGCTGTCGGAGGGCACATCCTCCTGCAGGACCCCGTTCACCACCAGCACCATTCTGCAACAGAAGCGTTCGAGAATTCCTTAGATATCCAGTGAAAGCAGCGTTCAAGTTCATTAAGTAAGATCGTGGGGTTGTTTGGTATTTATTAGGTGAGGCTTTCTGTGCGAGGGGTCAGATAAACGTAAACAAAGAATATTGAGATAAATGCTATTGGATTAAATCGGAAGGTTTAGTTACTTGTTTAATTGTGAGTAAAATTCCGAGTCATATTTCTCAATGTTTGAATTCCTAAGTGTGTGGGAGAAATGCTACTCAATTAAATCCAGAGTTTTGAGTTAACTGACTAATTGAGAGTAAAATTCTTTAAATTAACTTCCGAGAGTCGTATTCGTTGATATCTGAAATCCCGACATTTTTACTCTCAACCGTACACGTAACTTTAATCCCATCGATTTCTGCTTCTTTGAGGAAGAAAGCCTGCAATTACTACGAGATAGGGAATGGCAACAGGCTCGAAGAGGCTTCCCGATGCCGGCGTCTAGCCACAATGAAGTCCTCACGATTTATCTGGGTGCACGATCTGAGCGAAGAGGTATTATGACAAAGCCGGTTATGTGGGACCGGGAGATCGAAGATCACCGAGCATTGTTGGCACTGGGACTATGCCGCTCGTGTTAATCGTGTTAACAATAGGACGGGACAATTCTCTGCTCTCGAGACTTAAACTCCTTGGCGAGGGTGAAGGCCGTTCATCACCGACGGCATTCCCCGATTAACCTCTCGTTTCTTTAATGAGATTACCAACAAATCGTCAAGGGAAACTCGGGCTCGCTCGAGTGCACAGTGTTTCGTGCCCCAGTTGCACTGCAAACTCGTATTCTCCGCTCGACATTGACTCATTTTCCATTTCAGTGCAAGTCACCGAATCATTAACTTGGAAGGACGGAAGAGAGTGAAAAATATGCTGGGAATAAAAAGAGCGGTGGAAGGAGAGTGTGATTAGGAGAAGACCGGGAATAGTAGAGGTGGCGATAGAATCACAGGTTTTCGCAAAAAATCGTCTGCCAGCTCGCGGCCACTTGGCGCGACTGCCGCGTGCTTTAAAATAGACCTTTCCAGCTGGAAACAGATGCCGTGTCTGCGGAGGCAGACACAAAAAGCCGGCTGATTGCGGGATCGCAATCGCTTGTCGAAACGCGCGCCGACAATTACTTGGATATTGTCGGTGCTCTAATACAATAAGAGTTTAAAGACTTGAGTAAGAGCTCGAGAACGAATGCCGACGTGCTCTCGGTGCGAGGAGGACTGCAACTTAATCACAGGTTCCCCAACATATAATCATCCGGCACCTTCGCTGCTAATAAACACTTGGTTGCGAAGGTGTTGTAAGTTTATGATGAAATATCTTTCATTAATGACCGGCCGCGCGGTAGGGGCGACGGGCGGATTCCGGTTTTTCTAATTGGCCCGAGCTTGTCCGGATAATTGGAAAAAACCACACCGGAAGAAATTCGATGCAACCATAAATCAAGCACGACTTCATTAAGCGGCAATTACACGCGGTAATAACTGGCTGGTGGTCGGTGTCGATGGCGCTCACCTTGTTCACAGAGGAATATCGTTCACTTTGAGGGAAAAGTCTCGACGCGATAGAAATTAGGCTCACAGGCACTCGACTTCCTCACAAGCCCATCAGTGGCCTGGGCTCTCTGTTGGTCGTTCGCGAAGAGCACTAACAGTTCATTCACAATCCCATTGCATCATCGACGCGAGCACCATTCTACTACAATTGCGATTCCCTCATATCCAAAGGGGCCTGCTAATTGCAACCACCACCGAGCAACACTTCCACGCCAGCAAGCCGATCGCAAAGCTCGGCTCCCTTTCCACCGGTGGCCCGAAACAAGAGGAATAATCGAGGCAGTGTCGAAGTAAGTTAAACTGTCTCAGGAGCGCGAGAGGTACCGATCGGCGATCGAGCCACGACTAAACTACGTGTCCATTCAGACGTCGCTGGCGGTTGCTCCGCTCATTAACAAATCGTGCTAATTATGGCCTCCGTTATCAGTGGACGCGCCTATTGGACAAGCAGGCCGATCCGCGGCGCGATGGTGGGACGGGTTAAAATCCAACGGGGACCAATCCAAGCGGCTGCTGCCGATCAGATATCGGGCAGCGAACGAGAAAATAACATGTTTGGTTCTGGTGGCTGCCGCCTGCGCGCGGGACGGAGAGAGCCTTCGCAATCGTAATCGCCCTCTCGATCATCCTCTTTTTCGGCCCTCGCTACGGACCAGTCTACCGGTCAATGTAGTACTGAAGTACTTGGACATTTATCCGCCAGACGCCGGCGCGTTATGGGGAAAGAGACAGATGCGAGGATCAATTTTGATGAAAGTTTTATGGTTCGTTTGATGAGATCATTATCGTTAAGGGGATGTACTTTTTTAATATCTTTTTTAAATATTGAAGTAACCAAATGAGTATATAGCTCATATACTCATTTTTTGAGTATGCTCATAGCTTCATTTTTTGAAGCTCATAGCTTCAAAATTGTTGACTTTATAGAGTTCTACTCATCGGTTTACTTCTAAGACCTTCACAAATACCGAAAACTCTCATAAAAATCGGTTCAGTCCTTTTTCCGCCCAGTCGCAACAAACCAACGCACAGAAGAAGCCCAGAGATTCCTATACGTCTGCGTGCAAGGAACAGCAAATGTCTCGCACGCATCTGCGCAACCCACGTGCAGGATCCAGGATCATTTCTTAATACCAGACTAGTGTGACAAGCCGGCGCCGCGCCTACTCAAGCAGGAACGCCCGTTGCTTTTTATAATTCTGAGTCAGTCTGAGCAAAAACTGACGATGCCAAGCGGGATATCTCCTCGCCGGCTTTACCGTCGGCTTTCCATCCTTTGGCGCAAAACCCGCCAGATCAAAGCCCACCGAGTCCCCGAAGTCCTTTTCCTCCTCCATTGTCCCGCGACAGTATATCCACTCGCTATTGGAAACAACGCATAACGGAGCTTTGTCATTCCAAGTATTGATTTACAAGTGCCATTAATACCGCGGTGGTATTAGCATTAGCATTACTCGTCCCAGTGGGAATGAAAGAGAGTTCGGTATCGCGGGCCAGATCGAATGCGCGCGGCATAATAAGGCCGCAACGGGGAAGACGATCATGAGGCGGCGGCGCACCGGCTGCGATACAATCGGGACGATTATGTAAAGGATACTTTAACAGGCGTGATCTCGCTCCGATATCGCCGATATCCTCCGTGACAATCCTGCTTTTCGACCCTGAGTCCGACCAGCGGCCGACGGCAGCTGGGACGCGCTTTAGCCGCTGGTGTCGACTCTCCGAGTATAATAGCGGCTAATCGGCGATCTCGAGGCCTCTTTGTCAGGAGAGAGAAAATTAATGCTATTGTGCGAGGGGTATGGGGAAAAAGTGTATGTAAAAGAGAAGTGTTGGGAAAATCGAGAGATCGGGATCGGAACTGGTGACGGAAGGTGACTCGAAGAGCGGGTGATGTTATATTGTCATTTTTCATTTTCCCTGCGTCTTGATTTGAGGAAGGTCGGAAAGGGTGGAACTGGGTGGAATAGTGTGGCGGTTAGGCGAAGTGTGTTCGAAGGGTTAATCAATAATCAATGGCTCCGAGTGGCCGCGAGCCGTTGGATGCCCTAGCGGTCGGGGGTTCTCGCTGGTAATGGCTGGGAGAGCCGTTCCTCGCTAGAACGAGGCCAGAACGAGAGATAGGATCTGAAGAAGAGCGGGATCAGACGTGTGCGCGGGACTTTGCCGGCGCGGCTCGCCGATAAGATCGCAGGGACGCGGCAGCGGACAGGGCGGATCTCGAGAAATCTCTTGCATCAGATTGAGCCGCGCGATCTTCCCCGTGCGATCCTCTTCCACGGAGTGAATCCCTCGGCCGCGCTCACCTCCGAAGAGTCCGAGGCGAACACACGTGCCCTCGCTCTCTTCCCCCGTGGAACCGCCTCCACCCTCTTGCGCCCGATCGCCGCGCCGATCTCCTTTTTCCAATTTCGATCTAACCGCCGCGCACCCTGCGCTGTAGTTCGATCGCCGATTAGTTCGACCTTCCAGAATCGATATTTCGCATCGGCTGCGCTCGCCGATTCTTCCATTGTCTCCGCGGAATTAAGTCAAAGTCTGGGCATTATTGAACTGCTTTAATGATTTCCTCGTAGTAGTTCATTGCTATTCCGCAGTCTTTCCGGCATCTTTCATCGCCAGACGTCAGTCGACATGCATAATGAAATGCGCCCGTCAATGCGGCGACTTTCCATCAGAGGTGGACAGGGCTGCGAAGATTCATTTTCGATTTCAAACTGTTGAAATTAGAAATTGAGAAATTCATGAAATTCGTGTAAAATTAGAAAACAATTAAATTTGTTCGACTATAGTCGAGCATTCCGCGAGGAATTCCCATGGCGCGTGGAAAATTAAAAGATCCCCGGTACGCCGAGATTACATATGAAGGGGGGAAGCAGGATGGAACGTGGCTATTGTTGCCGACGAAAATTACACTCTTCAGAATTCATTGTACCAGATTGCCGGTCCCGGTACACATTTTCGATACCTCTCTCCCCATTCTCCCCCTCCTTCTCAAGGCCCGGCGAAACGATCGCTCGAATTTCCTATCGACGCCGACCCGCCACCAGACTCCGACTAGACCGACGTGCTCTCCTTTTTGGAAGCAGAGTGGCAGCGACGTACATACCATGAAGCGAGAGGAGTCAGTCTTATCTGGTTGACAGGCGGAGGAAAAGGTCCGAGGAAAAGCCGGCAGACGTTTCCCGCCTCATCGGCAGATACCGCGCTCGCCGCTCGCCGCGCTTAATGAGCTTTTATTGGCTCGGGCGTCTCGCTTGATTTGCCATTTCGCGTTTCACTTCGCGCCCGGCCCCACGATAATGCATATACACACGCGTGCAAGTAACGCAAGCCGGCGATACAAAAATTGAGAAAGCAAAGTCATTGAGATAGCGTCCAACATAAATATCGCCTTAGCGGTATCTGGAGCGGCGATAAGGGCGCCGCGCCGGTGCCTGGAATCGCGAGATAGTCCGGCGGAGTCAGCTGCTCCAGGAACTACGAGCGCAGAGCTCGAGAGAACTCCACCCTTTTTGCGCGGGCATATAAGTGCCAGCCAATTGTCACCATTAGAACTGAAGACACTTGTTTATTTACCGAGGGATAACGCTTATCAGGACAGCGGCCTCAATTAGTCCTCGTCGGGGCTGCGCGCTTCCGCCTCGCGGGAATGGCACTGTGCACATTAAACGCGCCCGGGGGCTGGACAAGTGAGAAAGAGCAACGACCACATGAATCCTCTCCTGGCCCGATAGGATTCCAGCGGCGAGATCCGAGTAACAATGGTGCGAGGCTCGAGTGGCTCCGCGCGGCTCGCGGGACTAGGAAGGAAAGTTTCTAGGCCTGGAAGGATAGGCGCGTGCTAACGAGTCCTAGCTGTTGGGATTATCAAGATAGCTATCTCGAATAGGCCTTTAGCAATATGCAATTATCGGGGAAGGGACAAAGGGCCCCTCGGCGAGGGAGTGAAGGGCCCCCGCTAGAGACGAGAGGCCCTTCGTGACCGTAATCGAGCAGGGCCCTCTGTAGATCCAACCACGCGGAAATCCACTTGAAAAGTAGCCATTACCTTAATTATTGGCCTTCCCGACAGCCGGTGCACACGTTCCAACTATCCATCGCTTGGTAGGAAACCACCGCCGAGCCACGTCTCTACTTGCTCGCTCTTTTATGATTAACTTGCTGCTCTATTAGGAGCATGCGAATTTGGATGAGTAGATTATGCAGAGTCTGGCGATAAGTAGTAGTAGTCACAATAGAGCACGCGACAGTCAAGAATACTTTTCCCCAGGTATACCGGATTTCGATCAACGCGCAACTTCTCCATTTCGGAAAAAGTTATAGCTCCACGGATTAATATAAGAATTTTCTATTTTAACGTTCTTTTTTCTGAATAAAATGAGTCAAGAATCAAGCGAAATGCTTCAATCGTTCAAGAGATACAAATTTTCTCTTCATCCATCTCGCTCCCCCCGAACCACAACAGTTTTCCACAAAACCCCAACTCTCGCTTAATTCCCAAAACACCTACCACTCAAAGGGCGTCTCCTCGCCGCTGCAGGAAAAGAGGGCAGTTCGCCCGGGAATGCCGGCAGCAATTTAGGAGCAACTCTCGCGCAGCACCCTCGGCCTCACGGCGATATTGCAGCGGGCGGCGGGCGGCTGGGCGCAGTATGCATGCCAGGCACGTACGCCCGGTGTCTTATACCGTATACACGCGCGTAATTACACAGCGGCGGGATGCGAGGCGGCGCAGTTATTTATTTAAGCGTGCAAAAGCCCCGTAGCCATTAACGGGTACCTTTTCCACGGAAGGTTGCGCGCCGGTATTCTAATAGGTAGCGATGCCGCCCGAGAGCCTGAAACCGCCACTTGGCTTTGGTGCGCGCGGCGCAAGATCCACCTCTTGGACTCCTCTTGGCGGTCCACGGGGTATCATTGGCTTGGATGATGCTCGTCTTAGCGCCGGGATTGCAGCAGCTTTTCAGAGGTCTGCGCTACTAAGCGCGACACTTAAGATTCCGGAGAAGCGAGCCGGGAGAATTGTGTTGTATGTCGCTGGTTCTAATGGAACGATCGGGCGCCACTCGATAGATCTGTAATTGGTAATTGGAATTGATCAGGCTCGAGGTTGATCGGCGTGGTTCTTAGCGCGTAGCTGTGTATAGGCAATCCTATTAGGAATGAGGATAGTGCGCCTCGTGTGCACGCGTTCGATGATTAATTAGGGGGCTTAATTAGAGGTGTAATTGCGGGAAGATGAGGATCTCTATCGGATAATCGGACTTCGAAGGTCAAGATAATAGCGAGCGCGTATCACGGCGAATTCCCCGGGCGATCGTATTTCAAAATCTTGTCCTTATCGAGGGCGCGCGCATGCCTCAATGCCACTGGGCCGGATTAATCGGAGCTGCGTAATTACGCGCTAATAGCCCGGAGTCTTTCGGGGAACGCTCGGGAGTCGCTCCCTTCGAGGGGCCCGGCAAAAGGAGCGCGGAGAGTTAATTATTATGTCGCGCTGACAGAAGCCTGGAGAACTATTGTCACGATAGCAATTACCTATCTGCATGCGGAGCACAAAGCGGGCGATCGCGTGCTCGGTGCCGCGGCCAGTGGAAAATTTGCAGTCCCTGCCCGCTCTTTCTCCCACGAGGGACTGGGAAAAACGATAAAACGTGCGCGCGCTCGTTACTAGCGCGAGGAGAGCACTGTTTACGCGAGATCGGCCCGCGAGAGCAAAAGGAAAATCGAATCCCCCGGGGCGATAAGCCTCTCCGCTCAACGGCACCGCGTCATCTCGCGAAAGCTCCTTATCTCAGACGGAATTTGCTGCTCTCGGTCATCGTATTTTCCTCGCTCACGAGCGATCGCGGCCTCTTTCCACCCCGGCCTATGCCCGGGAAACACTTTGTTCCAGGCCGACGGAGGTGCATGCTTCCAGCGTCGGTGGGCTTTTGGAGTTTTAGAGCGAGGATCTTCCAAGTCAGCTAATCTGATGTCTCATTCTATTTGGTTGTGTTGCGTGTTCGAGTTAACCGCGTGTGGCGGAACTACTCTTGTCTTTCGAGTAAACATGTAAACAGCGATATACTCATCGCGCTGCCGACTCGTACGATCTAAACCGAGTTTATAAAAGTCCGCTGGAAATCCCGGATACATCAGAATCGAGTCATACTTTCCTGGAAATATGTAGTTTCTGCGATATTAAAATGAATTCTAAGTTGTGTGAAAGGCTTGAAGAGTTACTGCTCTTTTTCAGGCAATTCATCCAAGACACAAATGTGACACACAGTAAGTAAGACTTCCTGGCGAGTCACGCATGTCGCAAAGCAATGCCGATCGACCAATAACTGCTTGCTCACCATCTCGATTGCTCCGTGTCGTCCACGTGCGCCGAGTAACGAAGACACGACTTTTTTCTAATTGCTCATGTCCGAGGAGTGACACTCCGCCGACTCCTCCGCATAACTTTGCCATCAGCGTCAGACTGCCAATGCTGATACTGGAAACTTCGCAGTGCGCAGGATAAGCAACTGGGAAATGATCGGTCCGGCCGGAAGTGGTCTCGGACTTTTTCACTGGGCAGGATGCCGGCTGGTGGAATGTGAAAGAACAATCGACAATAATGCCTTTATCCGGAGGATCTGGCCTCGCTCGCGTCTCTTTTTCGCCGGCGAACCTACGGAGGAAACCATCAATGGAGCCCTGTCTCTCTGCCATCTCGTTTATCGACCTTTTACATTCCACCTCGCAAGTCCTTGCCGCCCAAACTCTCCTCGCACACGTCCCGACTTCATTTCTGCTCGCCGTCTGCGGCCCGACGCCTTTCCCTTTTTAATTGGCGATGTTGGGGTTGCCGAAACTATAATTAGGCTATGATTCATTAATATTTTACATGTTTTAATTTATAATTTGATTGAATTCATTTAATTCATTACATTTACAAAAGAGTAAAATAGAATTCTTTACGCTTTCATAAACATAACAAACGCCTTATATTTTTAATAATTGTATTAATTATTTTATAAACGAAATTAGTAAATATTATGTTTACTTTGAAACATGGATTTTATTCATATCCAGAGTATTTGTCACTATCTTTCTTTAGGTGCACTCTCAGTTTTCTCCAACTGTATATTACAAACTTTCGTCGTGGAATATCAATGGTTATCTAAGAGGGTCGACAAAGCATGGACCGATGAAAAGCCGTGATATTCCCGAGTGTTGTCCAAGCTCTCGGGGCCTAGTGCTCGAGTGTTTAATGTGCATTCACGTTAATCGTGGAAGGTACGAGGGCTATATCGGAAAGGTTATCGACTCGCAACCACCGGAGGATACATTCCGGCACATCAATCTGTTTTTATCTCGGAAAGGGGACGCTTGAATAATTACGTGTAATCGCGGCCGCGCCGTCATTATCTCCGTCTCTATGCAATATCGGAGAGATCGTTAATAGATGAATCGCCAAGGGAAAGGACACTGGCGATAAGATTGGGTGTGAAAATGAGGTCCATTGGAGAAAAGGGCAGATAGCAGCGAGAGACACGTTTACTGACATACGAAAAATAGTCACTTTCAAAAAGGATATCTTATCGATCACTGTTCGTAGATGAAAAAGATTGATACTTAAGCCGACCGTGTTTTCATGGGGAAAAAATTAAGTGGCTATGGAGTTTTGAAAGCAGACTCTTTAGAGATAAGAATAATGAGTAATGAGACAGGTAAAGTGGAACTAAAGATTCCCCCGCGTTCATCTATTCCCAATAAAGATCTCCACTGGAAACTAAATAAACTGAAGTCAGATCGAAACATGCATCGCTCACAGGCGGAAGCAATGAGCAGGCAGTGGTTAATAATGAAATGTCAGGCATCCCATTTGAGCCTGGCGGATTAACGAGATAACAGGTGAGCACTGCTGCCGCCTAGACAATGGGAAAGTGCGCTATCACCGCATATCGGACACACGACTCTCGCAGGGCTTCGAGGAAGACAATACATTTCGCGACCTTTCGACGGGGGCGCAGATATTACATAACTATCGAACACGAGGCTCCGCGTAACGCCAAGCTGGATTTCGAAGCGGCCCGCGTGCCAATTCGCACTGGCACTCGTCCACAATCGGCTCCCACGTGCACCCGGATTGGTAGGATTTCTGTTTTCGAGTTTTCCACAGTATCCGGCGCGGTCGCCGAGCGAGAAGAGAATATTCCAGGGGTCGAAGGAGTTTGGGTGGAGGAGAGTGTCCCCTTGAAATCGCTCGGGAAGATCGATTTGGATTTTCATGCTCGGGGAGCCGGCGACCTAGTCCGCACACCCGGAGCTATTAAATTTATGGCTTTTCCCTCGTCGAAGCGAGAGACGATAACCGGCATAATAAGCGTGGCGAGATAACGGGTGGCGCATAACTTACGACCGGCAGATAAGCGCCCCGGCGATCCGCTCGGCAGGGTTGCAGCTCCTTTTTCCACGGGGAGAACGAACTACTAACGAAACCCCGGAATCCCGCCTGACGATGGTAATCCTTAGATTATAATTTACTGACCGATTAACAGTCCGACTGGTAACTTATGAACACGCTGGCCGATTGCTAATGCGTGAAAAGTGTGCGCCGGTAAAATTCCAAATGCTTGGCAACCGGTACGAGTCCGAGAGTCTGTTAACCGCGAGTCCGAGCTACGCGCACTTATCTCGTGTTATTAGGACTTAATCAAATACAGCGGGGATTAAAGCATCCGTTGAAAGCAGGGTAATAATTTAGCGGCAGTGCGCGTCCTGGTGAAAATAACGAGTGCTCGCCTGGTGGTAGATGTACATTCCTGTTTCATTAATACACTTATGCACTCGACGACAGAGTTATTAAGTGTGTATGAGAGAGAAGTGCAGGTGAAATTTCAAAATCAAATGTCTTTTGATATTAATACTTTTCAATCCTGTTGATTCTGCTTCTTGCAATTGAGCTTGCGAATGTTATCAAAATTTTAATAAAAAGAATATCAAATGTCTCATTGATATTTTGCAAAATGCAGAAAACGGTGTCAATATTTTTATTGTCTTTACTCGACAAATTTTCACTAATATGTAAAACGCTGGAACTTTTCAACCAGTTAGTGGAAGGTTCGGCATTTTTCTCAGGAAGTCCCGTTATAGATTTATCAACCCCTCTACGAAATTTCAACCACTGCTTACCATCTCGAAATTTCACCCGTCCATATTTTTCTCGAGTGCATCCTTAGCACCGATGCCGCAAAACCGCGACGAGCCAGCGGTTCGCCGCAAGAGACCAACCTCAACTTATAAAGCAAATGAAGTGGTCTCGTGAGGGAGCCCCCCGAATGATACATGCACGGCAGAGCGTGGAAAAAGCAGATCCGAGATTATCGGCGCCGACAACGGCAGCCCCAGATAGCTATCAAATGCGAATTCACGAGCGACTAGGGCGCGCGCGCGCGTCTTAATCGTGGAATACATTGGCCGGGCGTTAGAGCGGAACAACTGTGCACGTACGAAGTAGAATAAGTAGATCGAGATTGGCCGGCTCTTACCTTGCGTCTCTTCGGTTCTTTCTTCAAGCCACTCGACACGAGCCCGCCGCCATTTCCAAAAAGTCCTCCCCTTGCTGTCGCCGCGACGCGCGATCCGGCCCAGGAATCTGCAAGGGAAGATATTGCAACCTTTAAAAGGATTCGCCGGCTTAGAAGTTGAAGTGCCAGCTGGCCAACAGCTGCCCACGTCCAGTCACCAGTTTTATGCGAGCAGGTGAGACTCGGAATTGTTAATCTACATTTTCTAAGCGACATGCGCGTGTATTTGTCCCACCAACCCGGTGCAACTTTTTTTTCATTTTTCTTGAAAATTTCGATCACAATATTTAATGACTGGCAGATTATCTCGGAAACGGTGTGGACTGATCCAATAAAATTCTACGAGTCGTTGCGAGAGCGTGTAAAGATTAATATGTGAAAGTTTAAAGAGAATCTTAAGAAACGTCGTTTTCTATACCAACAGCTTTCAGTTCAAAAGTGAGGCAATAGGTCATAACAATGTTAAAATTTTCCTCGAATACATAAGAAATAAGAAAGTGTAACAATTTCTCATAATTCACGTCAAAGTCACTTTTTTCTAGTCGATCGACCAGTTAACGTCAAGTTGTTAATGTGACACCGCTACGCGACACCCGACAACCCTCGGGTGTCGCGTAGCTTGCGGGAATAACAATGTACCGGGTGCTCCGAAGCGAAGTCTTTTATCCTCGGCGCGGCGGCTATAAAGCGAATTTGCATGTGGTGACCGCGTGCGAGCGGATTCTACATGTTAATTCGCGGCGACTTCCTTCGATTGTTTGCAAGCCTTCGCGTCCCTGACGCACCGTCTTTCGTTCTTACGTGCCACTTTCGGCGACATTGGTAGAAATTACATAGAATCGCAGTCCGGTAACCAAGTGTCACGTGAGAGTCGCATGACTAGAACTTATTCCAACAGGGAGGACTTCGCAAAGCGATACTTTCACTACTCCCGATAGGTTGGTGCGCAGAAACCACTCTTCTTATGAATTTCTATAGATCGACTTTGAAAATGGAAACTTTTATTCATGTGATATAGACAAAGTATTGAAAAAATTATGAAATTCAAAGAATATCCCAAGATATTCTCAACCTCAAGTAAAGTGATTTCGCCAATTAAACCGAGAAAATCGGCTCGCGAACTTTTCCTCGCAAACGAGCCGAGCTCTCTAATTCCCGAGCAAATCCAGCTGACTCCGGTTAATTAATAAGCAAGCTTTTGCGGGGCCGCTCGCAATGTATTATCCGGCGGCGGAGAGACGTCGCGAGGGATCGCTCTTGTACGAGAAAGAGCAGCAAGGCATTAATCAGGGCCGGCTCTCCTACAAGTTCTATTATCGCTTCTCTATTTTCGTGTTTCGGCGCGGGCGGCGCGCGTAATGAATTACGAGGGCGCGCGCCGTGTACGACCGTTCCGGCCGATTGTTATCTTCTAATTAATTATCATTAACCTTCCGCGCGTCGAAAGATTTCCATCGGCAATTAAATGCCGAGGGATCGCTGTCGGAGCGAAGGAACATCGCGGCGCGCGGTACACGTGCCTGCAATTACGGAAGGACGCACAATGCGGGAACAACTGGGAACTCGGCCCGACGCCGCTCTCGTTAAAAAGATAAACGATAAATGCGCCTCTCGTGTTTCCGTATCGAGCGCCCGCCAACAACACTTGTTCCGCGAGGATCGGAGCTCGCGCTGTCGACAATTCCACATCTATTCTACTCGAGTCAACATTTATACTGCGGCATTAATTTTCCCGATTTTTATGCCAATTTCGAAAGCGTCGATTCTAGGGGAAAAATGATCTTTTAATGGTCAACTTTTTTGTATCTTTCGTATTTGTAATCACACATTCATTCGAGGCTTCGTAAGTTTACCAATAATAAACCTGTCTTGTCTGTATTTTGAAGTTAGAGTTGAAGTTGAAGTCACTTGAAGTCAGACACTCTAAACTACTAACACTTTTGTATATTTACTTCCACCATATTTCACTTCCAGCGAAAGAAACACACAGCAACAGTCGAATATCGCAAGTGTTACTTATATCCCCGAGCTCCTATATTCAGTCCCCTTGATCCGAGTACAACAGCGAGCAGCCTCCAATCCCTCTGCACTGGGTGACCCAGTTGGCCGTTGCTTTCAGCAGCCGATAAAATTGCCCTCCTGCATCAGATCTCCAAGAGACGCGACGCACACGTGAGCCGCCTCTCCCCCGGGCAAATGGATGCGCCGGGCACAAATAAGCCGGTCGCAACAATAATCGCCCGGGAAAAGAAAGGGACGCGCGCGCTCGCTCCGGTGCTCGCGTGCACCGAGAAAACACGTACGGGAAAGGTACACACGCGGGCACACGGTCCGCATTCCACGAGTGGAACAACCGGTACACGGGGTCCAGTGGTTCTCAGGAGGAGACGGTGGCCGGAGGGTGCGCTCTCGTTGGGACGGAATCGTTATGCAACCGAAGGAAAGAAGGGAAGAGTCAGTGGCCCGCTGAATTCGCGGAAGATGAGATTGCCTTCCGGGTCCCCTTTCCCCCTTTCTATCCTTCGAGGCTTTGTCCTCCTTTCTCCTTCGGCGTCGCGTCGCCGCTCGCACCGACACTCCGGCCCGCTCCGACTCAGCGTCATTGAAATCGAAAGTCCCCGTAAAACCGGAGACACCGCCGCGATACCGCCAATTAATTCCTTTGTCCGTTACAGATTCGCCCGCAGCACTTTGATTTAAGACGCAGCGCTAATCGCGGGATAACGTACACGCGCGTCGTTGCAATCTCAATCCACCCGCATTAGAAGTACGGGAGGTGATTTACACCTGGGAAGTCGCGTGTTCTTCCGTGGGGACGTTTGTTTTGGGTAGAGGGAAGTCTGGTTAACGAGCTTTGTGCGATTGTGTTGTTTGAACGAGTTCTGTGATTGTGCTTTTATTAAGCTTGAGCCGAAAATAGTGGTTTCTCGATATGGAGAATTTATTTATAATATACATAATATTTATATGTCTTTACCGGAACCATAATTGGATAATTCAGGAAAACAGGCATTAAAATACAGAATTGACAGATTACTCCTTGGATTAATAACTTTTTTCGGAAATCAAGGTGAAAGTTGCGAGTCGATCGAAAACCGCTGCACTTGGGGATAAGTATCCCCGGCTGTCGCGCGCTAACTACTTGCCGCGAGACTCTACCGGGTCTCCCGATTAGTCACAGGAAGAGATAGAAGGGATTTCCAATCGGCCACATCTCACGCGGCGAAAGCATGATTGGGGCTCGGGAAGGCCGGTGTCATTTTCCCCGATCAAATGGACGCGTGCGGTTGCTGTTGGCGATAAATCTTATTGGAAGCCGCCCGTGACCTTGCACCGCTCGTTACAAGATGCGGCCGTGTCGAGCGAAATAGACGCTGCCACGCGGGTAAACAAGAGCCGGCGATTCTTCGGTATCAGTCGGCTACCGGGAAATGAACAAGCAGCGTGCAATTAAAAAAGGCCGGCGGAAATAAGAGTGCGCGGTGCGTTGATAAAACTGGTATACTCTCTGGTGCCATTGAGAAACTTGCGCGCAGCCACCGCATCTGCACGTGATCGATTGATTTCACCGGTTAGTCTCATAGGACGATTTCTTCGCGGCGGACGCAGCCAATTATGCAGTTATCGAGCTTATTGGAAATTGGCAAACACTGAATTCTTCTTGCAATCACTCTGTGCTCTCCTCACCCCGCCAACTTTCCCTTATCGCGGCACACGAATGTATCCGAGAGCACGCGCAAACAGCATTTGGAACAATGAGCCATTACCGAGAGGCTTTCATCGGGCTTCGAATGGAAGTTCATTTATGCAGTCAGTCGAACTGGCCGTTAAGGAAGATAGCGGCGGAAGATCATCAAACAGCCTTTCTTTTATAATGGACCATTAATTTCTTTAAACAAATTTTAGTCTAGAACTAAGATTTGATACAGAATTAGTGTTGCATCGGCGGTTTCTTTTGACCAACTCTATTTCTCTATCAAATCCTAGTTTCTAGACCAAAACTGTTAAAGTTCCAAGCATTCAAACGAATCGGCAAACACCTTCAAAAAACCCACAATTTTCATCAAACAACCATTCTCTTATACCAGACCACTAAATCCAAAGCCACTAATCCGTCGTCGATCAATGCCCGTCCACTGATCCACCACTGAACACAAGATAACCATCTTCCTCCTATCGACACTCTTGACGAATGATGCCTCTCCCCACCCTAGAACCGGACGGTCGACACTCAATTCCCCGTTAATTCCTCGCGGACCGTCATTTTTCCACCGGATCAAGCCCAGCAACTTTGTCCACTCTACATATCCCAGGACAGCCGACATTTCCATCGGCACCGCGGGCAAACAGGCTTCCGCTCTAATTTCCAATTCCTAATCGGGGGAGATGGTCGTGCGGCGAGGATTACTCGAGGGACACCCGGTGCATCTAAATTTCTGGCGTCGTGCTCGGGGCTAAGCCTGAACCTGAGTTTCTGATTTATGTGGGCCCCAGGGGGAGTCCAGTTGCCAGGACTCACCGCGCACACGCCGGTATCCTTGGTGCACCTACACGGAGAAAGAGCCGAGTCCTGGTACTGCCCACCACACAGACAGAGACTGTGCAGCCACCCTGGCTCCCTGAATGTGCAACGGTGCATCCGGCGTGTATGCGGACTCGCGATGCATTATCGTACGTGCGCTCGCTCGCCCTCGCCGCGCCACGTGAACAGACAAATACTCGGGCGAGGATCTGCCCGGCTGTATTGAGAATACACAGAGAGAGCCGCATAGGACGCATCTCTCACTCTTCCGCTGGCATGGCAGACGTATACGCCGCACCGAGAGATTTAAATATCCATAGGTGTTCCGGGGTACACGGCGTATTGTGCGCTAACGGAGGTGCCGCGCCGCGCGCGCGCGCGAACCGACCTCTCATAATATATTTATGAAAGCACTTGAAAGCCCGCGCTTACATTGTAAGCCCTCTTTTACGATTCGATAATATCCGTGCGAAGCCGCGCCATTTTAATAACACGCGCGCGAGCTGCTGCATTAAGGATGTGAGAAATATAGAAACTTGAAAATGGTAAGACGCTGTTGAAGTTTTGTAAATTCTTGAGAACGATACCGAACATTTCATTAAATAGTTGAAAAATTCGAACGTTGTATATGTTAATAGAGATTTGACGAGTTTTTGTTTTTCGTGATATCTTTGTTAACATTCGCAGGATTAATTGGTATAATTCTATTATTCTTGGCTTGTCCTAAGTTTCCTTATTATCTTGATAGTAGTATCGCATGGTTCAAGTATTCCAATCACGACTCGCAGGCTTTCGGCCGGCGATAGTTGATGAATAATACTTGCGCCGACACTTGACGCACGACTACACCCTCGGAGAATTGTGGCAGAGTCGCCTCTGGGAACTTGAGAATCCCAGGAATTTAGCAAAGAGACACCTGCCCTTTGAGAGTATTGAATTATCGAGTCAAGAGTGTCAAGCCTCGCAGTATCCAGGGAGTAGAAGCCGAAAAATTCCGGTTGGGATTCCTCGCAGTTCATCAACGCCATAAATGCCGTCGGCGCGGCGATAATTCCCGCGTCAAGCGAGCGCCGACGCGCTGAGGAGAGCTGATCTCCAATAGCTTTCACGAGCTCGGTTTACGAGATTTGCGCCGGCACGCGTTTTCTATCGACTCGATTCAGAATTGAGATACGATCGACAGGAGAATCAGTGTGAAACCGGAGGAATGTAATCGAGGACGAGAGTCTCCGGGAGGAATATTTGTGGCTCCATTCTAACTGGCGATTGCCCTGGAAATCGTCGCCTCTCTCTCGCTCTCCCTCTGCGAATCTGGCCTATATTTCAGGAAAGCCGAACGATGAATCTCCGGTGATCCAGTTCGGTTCTGTTATTGACGAGAGTTCCAGATACTCTTGGCCGCGTGTCTAACGTTCTGCTTAATCCCTGCGGTGTACAGAGCCATTCGTTTGACTTTGAATCGAGTGAATCGCTCTGTACCTTCCAACTTTCGGAATATGGACCACTTCATTGTAAAATATCATGTTCTATGTTGAGAGTTTCAACATTGTTCAACATTGATTTTCTCTACTTTTCCAAACTGTTGGAATTATTTAAATTTTGATAATTTCAACTTGAAACTATCAATATTGAAATTGAAATCAGAATTCCATAATTTGAACATGAAACTTAACATTTTGCAAATGATATAAAATATAAATAAAATATAAATCATATTCCACCTATAGTAATATAATAACAGTTACTGGTGGTGATTCAAAGGCAAGCGAATCAGCCCGTACAGCACGAGCTTAAGAAGCGACGACGAGAATACGAAAAAACACCGAATACCGTTATGCTCCCGGAGTCACGAGTCGAGCATCATTTTCAATCCAGCGGCATCGCGGATTTTCACACGGCTTTCATGACGCCGAGAGCCACCCTGTTCCAGTTGGCGAGAGAGCACGCTGCGCCTCCCTGCAATTCCCCCCCTTTTTTATGATTACAGCGGAGCCTCGTGTTATTTTTCCAGCTCCGTCATTAGTTTCCAGCCTCGCATGGCAGCCTCATCCGCCGGGATCTAAATGACTCATGCAACTCCGCACGTTCCCCGTGGAAGCTCGGACACTCGCTGCGTTCTGACTGACACTCGCATATAGGGTGATTCACTTGGCTTGGAATCGCTGGTCGCGGGTATTGGTTCCGATGAATAATTAGCGGTTATTCTCTATTATTGTTGTATTAGTAGACAATTGTCCTCTTTGGGCTACCGATTTCTTTAGAATCTTAGTTTTTAGTGTCAAACTAGTGATTTATAAAGGATTCGTGCAAGTTGGGGAATTTTTGGAAAATTGAAAATTCTGTAAGGGTTATTTTTTTAATTTTTCGACATTTTTCCAACTTGCCGGATTTCAACATTTTTCGATAGTTTTGTCCCAAGACTATAATTCCACGTGCAATTTGTCATAATGACTACAATTTCCAAAATTCTGAATAAAATCACTAAACAACTCACAATAATTCCAATCCAAGTGACCCACCCTGTGCACACGCGGACTTTATTTCACTTTAGCCGGATCGCCGCGAAGCTGCGTTCTCCCCTGCTCTCATCTAGATTCTAGATCCAAGTCGGCCGCGCTCGCGCTGCCTTTGAGCCGAGTGGCCGCTGCCAAGCGGATTAACCTACTCTGAAATCGAGAGACCCTTCATGCACCGAAGCGGCGGCCGAGGAAAGTTTGGAAGAAGCCCGAAATCCACCTGGAGCCTCGCACGCGCGCATCCCTAGAGTTTTGGTCCCGTTTTTCACCGCGACCGCGACTCCTGGAGAATCGTTAGGATCCGGCAGAGTGTCGATTGACGGCGAGGCAGAGGATCGGCAATCAAGCGGATTCCAGTAGCCTCGAATAACTCAGCCAAGGCGCAAAAAAGTCATGCGCACATCAGATGGTGCTTCATCAAATTCACTGCCCTCGCGTCTACCGATCGGCGCATTAATCGATTTCACAACTCGATTAGAGTGGAAATAGTCGGCCGACGAGAAAAAGATGTGGGGAATCCCAAGAGAGAGGGAGAGAGACGAGGATCATAGTCGAAGAGGCGCGCGTTCGTTATCGAGAGCCTCTATCTAAGAACCTGTCAATTGCAGCGGAATGATGTATGAGTGTGTGCGTGTGTCGGTGTGTTCGGGTATTTCTTGCCGTGAGCGTGCAGTAAAAGCCAGTTATTAGAGGCGATTAAAGGCAGGAGTGTACTACAGAACCGTTCGCTCCGTAAAGACACGAAAGAAGCGCACTTGGATCTTTTTGCCTTGCAAATGTGCAACTTGGACTAAGCTGCCCGTTACACCAGCAGACTTTGTCTCTCCATCGGCTCCCGCCAGGAAAGGAAAAACCAGACTCCACATATCCCAACTTCAAACCTCCAATTAAAACTCTCCCGTTTTCTCCACAAAAATCAACACCGCTCTTTGTCTCTCGTAACTCCACCAGAATTAAAATCCATTTCCCACCTTCCCACAAATCCCCCAAAAAACGATTACTCCGATCGACCTAACAATTACACGCCGCGTCATTATCGGCAGTTAAGAAACTCCGCGGTCTGGATTAACCGCGTCACGATCCTGCACTTACAATGATTCATACTCCACCCGCAAGCGCCGCCACCCGGCTTTAGCAGAGCTTGCAGATTTATCGTCAACATTCCTGGGCCGTAGCTCGAGTGCAGCACATCGACAAATGATAGAGTGCTGGGGAGCGTCGAGGGCGGAGAAGGAAGAGCGAGCGCGCGCGCGCGCGCGGCATTGGGAATGCAAAGTGATCATATGTAATTTCGGGAAATTGACGGGACATTGTACTAGCCTCGTTAGTCACGGGCTGGGCCCGTGGGAAACTGGCGAGGGCCCCGGTATACCTGGGAATGCGAGCCATCGCTTATAATTCTATAGCGCCGCTCGGTTAAGTACCTTCCGATTAAAGTGCGCGGCTACGTGAAAGTATACAGTTACGGTTGCAGGAGAGCATCCATATTCGTAGGACCGAGATGCGCCGACGAAAGAGGCGAATCCCTGGTTAAATTCTTCCGGCGGTGGGTCTACATATAGTTGTGCTGTGTGCGGTTGAGAGCCAGTTTTGTTTAATACCAGCGCTTTCTAGGTAGAAAGTGACGTTGATTGAGTGCGATGCTTTATAGAGGGACGGAAGATTGCGGACCTTGGGTATAGGATGACTAGCCGGCACACTTCTTTCTAGGTGCGAGGTTGCAGTCAGCTGATTGTTTCTTGGGAGAAATGGAAGCGGATCGTGCAGATTTATCCGGTAGGTTGAGGTGAAAGTAAAAAAGGTATTGTGACGTCATCTAGAATTGTCAGACGATTGTTAATCTAACGGTATATAGATTATGAGTTGGTCATCGTTTGTAATCGAAACAAAGTAGCCGATAGCTTACTATTTGATGATCTTTATATTTATTCGAAATTGATGATGATTTAATCAATCTCGCACGAATCAAGACTTTGTCGCACCAACCATCTCTAGCCTCTGGTCCGAAAGACGACGATCTGCTCCAACGCGATTCCACAAACTTTCTTAATCCGATTACCTTGCACACACGTCCAACCTTCACGCTTAAAATTGTATACTCTTCCTCTCACACGATTGATGTATATTTCCGCTGGAAGTAAACTAAAACATTTTTACCAATCAATCCCAATTATCTCTGGCCCGTGCTAACTAAGAAGTCCCATAATCACCGGCTCTCGGTTTCGCGTAGAACACCTCTGATTTATCGCATCCCCGGCTATTACGCAATCCCAATTCCACGGGCGGCAAGGGAAAAGTCCGCGAGTGATAAACTGGCGGCATTAACGGTACAGGAAGTCTCATTAATGGGCTGAAAAATCATTTCCATTGAATTTATCGCGCGACCCCCGCGAGCAAGCCGGCTCTCGATGTATTTAGTTACGGATAATCGCGAGCCGATTAAACCGATACCAGTGAAGGGGATTTCGCCCATATCGCCCCGCTGAGTTGGGGATCGGCAAGTTCAGGGACCAAGAATCCCCGCGCGCGCAATTAGTTCTCGATCGTCCGGCGGCCGGGGCGCATCGTGGGAATTGGCGATTTGGCCCAAACGAAATCGCGCTGTCCCGGGCAATTAAGGGAAATCGCGGGGGCCCATTGCTAGCGCAAGCGTTCGAGCGGAGCCGAAGGAGGAGGAGGCTGTCGAATAAATTTCCTCTGATTAACACCTGAAAATCCCATCTTCGTCGCGAGAACACGCGCTTTCCAACGACTTTCTCGAGAGAGTTTCCCACGCGGGGAAAAATTCGCTGTAGACACACTTGCGGTCCGGTTTACGGGGATGAAATGGGACGCAGATGTTTGTCGATAGTTAAAGAGCTTAATAAATGTATATTAAAACCAAAAAATCGAAGGGAAATTTTCCTATTTTTCCGCTATTAAATTCACTCCATAAATCAATGTCCTCGAGCACGGCGGGTTATTATTTTTCGATCACCCTGTACGCCGGCTCTTTTTCTTCGATCTTTCACTCGCACGCGTGGTCCAGCTCTTTTTCTTCGAGCGGCTGCAAAGTACTGGGGCGCACGTCCGCGCGCTCTGCACTACGTGCCCGCGCTCGAGGACGTAATGAGCCGTCGGCGCGTATTTATGCGCGTATCTTTTCCTCCCAGTCCTTCCGATAGCATCGACAGCCAGCCGCGACATAACAGAGCAGACGACTCTACAAAGAAGCACCAACAGAACCCAAGGAAAACTATACCCGTGGAAAAGAATGTCAATAACTAACAGAAGTGAGTTCTTGCTCTTGAGGGTACCAAAGTGAGAACAAGTCTTCCTGCGAAGCGGTGAAGTCCGCCGATAGATTTATTAGAAAGAAGTGCGAACGAGGAAGCGGCGAAGCCAACGAGAGAAGGGAAAATGGGTTTCGCGTGGAACCACCTCGACTACTCGCATGCGATGATGCCGAGGCGTGCGAGGCGATGCACATGTCGGGAAGATACAAGACGAAGCTACAGGCGCGGTCAGATTAATGAAACTTCGACGGACAGTGTTTCTCAACTAACCGCGGGATAGAGAAACCCACGATATATCCAGTGGGAAGGCGGTTTCTCATCCAGCATAAAATCCCCATTAATCCCGAGACAGCGTGATTCCACGATACCGGCTTAATTAGCGGATGAGCAATGCTAATCTCCCGAGTGATAGCCATCATTTGTTAGCGGACGATCGTCCAACTTACAGCGATAGATACGTCTGGGATGCGAGGCAGATATTCATCGGGGAAGCCGTTTAAACCCGGAAGCGCTCCATCCAACTTAAGACAAAAATTCCCAATACAAAACGTAAAACAGAAAATACCACACTTCTAATACATTACTTTACTGTCAATTTTATCCCGTTTCCCTTGAAAGCGACAAAGGCGGCTTGATCCACTGATGGAATCGTCAACGCCCACTTAACTAAACTATCCACCACATGACATAATGTTTGACCAAGCAATTGCGGGAGACCAGTGGGAAATCTAGCGGCAACCAGTCTATCATTAATTCCAGTTTCCCGATTCAGGAGACCTTATGGCGACCTAGGTTGCGCGTGGATTTTTCTCGGTGTCCGGCTGGAATTCACTCAAGTGGAGAGGAGACATCTGATTTTTCTCGTCGGCCACGCGACAGCAATTCATACCTATGTACGCCGATTAACGGATGAGTCAACAGTTGTGGCGGTATGCTTATGCGAGCATGTATTCGACGACGCTACTGTTACACGTCATTTGAGAGGCGCTCTCCAAATCGTGATACATAAGCCGATAGACAATCAGCCGGTGCGTGGGATGCTCCATCAAAGTGCACTTCGTTCTTGTCGCGCTATAAACCCGCCAAAAGTCAAATAAATCAAACAAAACTTTCAATTAAAATAGTAAATTCCATTTTGAGTCTGAAATTCAATAGAAACTTAATTTGTAATTTTAATGTTTAATTGCAATTTCATTTCAATTAATTTTAATCCAATTTAATTTTAATTAATTGAAATTTAATTTAATATTAATTAATATTAATTTGATTTATTTTTAATTTAATTACACACTTTAGTAAATGTTTGATCCATTTGAAACTGGTTTAAACGGTTAGGTAAAACAATCTCCCTTACTCGGCGGACAAGTTTCATGCAATTCAAAAGAAAATCCCCGGCAAGGAAGAGCTGTAATTCACGCACTTTTCCACTCCTCATACCCGCGACATTACCTCATGAAAAAGCCACAGCGGCGTATTAGCATACGCCGAGAAACAGGAGTCCGCGCCTGGAGGAGCTTCTTAGGTAAATAGTTCTTTAATGAATCGCCGAGCGTAATCTACATAGCTACGCCGACGGTATTCACGGCGGAGTTACCGTAATCCAATCTAAGTAGGGATCGTAGGAAACCGAGTGGGAGGGAGAAGGAGGATGGAAAAATGGTCGGCGGACGATCTTTATAAATCCTTAACTACCGGCGTGCACTTGAGCCGTATAATTATTGGCACGATACCGCTTCGGATATTCACGTGGGGATGGAGAGCAATCAGGCGACTTCTTGCGCCGCGGCGAGAGCACGCCAGCCTCCGACGAGCATTCGGATGAATCTCGGCCGGCTCGCTCGGCGCGCATTCTTGTAACTCGCATTAAATATAATCACAGACGGCTCCTCCGATTCAATGTGACTATGTGATTCTCGGCGGGGAGGATGCCGTCAAATGCTCCACCGTGCACTTATCCCATTACAAAGACACGTATATGTACATCCCCTTTCTTTTTGCCCTTCCGTCCCTCCAACTGGCCGGGCCCTAGGGCCCGCTGCACCCACACGCACGCCCGTGCGTTTTCAGTGCACGCAAAAGCTGTGTTTATCATACCAGCGCATCCGCGCGCCCTCCCTTTTCTCCCATCCGTCTGTCGGCCTCGATAATTCTACCTTATTACCTTCAACGTAAAGTGCATCCACACGCTATCCCGAGGGTGGTGCAGTATCCAGTGACAAAAAAGGCCCTGGGAACTGTGCAACCAATTTTCGCGTATACACGCAGGAATCTTGAAAAATCTCGACAACGTAAGGTTCTTGCCGCTTCTGCTTGAGATGTTATCCCGTGGAGTGGTCGATTGGAAAGAAGGAAGATTGCCGGTGGTGAGAAAGGAATGTGATTAGAAGGCACGCGAGATCTATTTGATCGGCCCTTTAACGAGGTGCGAGAGGAGGGGAGCCCTTTAATAAACCTTCGCCCGTAACCTCCGGAGCCGGGGGATCAATCGGGGTTGGAAAGTCACGGCAAGGTTAAGTACTCGCACTTGGCACTCGTTGACGCTCTTCCTTCCGGCTTCGAGGGGAAAACTAATATATATATATGTATATATATATATGTATAGAGGCGATCCGAATGCGCCCGGAGCGAGAGACGATGATAATGGATTCCTAGATGCTCGTGGCGGGCGGAGGGAAGCCAATGTGGATTGCGAGCCCGACCGAGTCCCATGGCTCGATGCAATAATGGGGGACAGTAGGCCAGAGCGCAATCAAAAGGGGGATGAAGGAGGACGCGGCGCAGTCACGGAATAATTTCTTGTCGACAAAGAAGCCTCTCCATATGCAAGTGGGCAGTCACGACGGAGACGCGCACACATGCTCTACCGGACTACTCGATCGCGTATATATATGCGTCGGCGCTCGTGAATTGTGCAAGTTGTCATACGACAACTGCGCTCGCTCGCTCGCTCGCTCGCTCTTTCTTGCGCTCCTTTTTCCCTTTGACTCCCGGCATCGGCGCACGTGTATCTTTCCAAAGATTATGCGCTCCCTCTCCCTGCCGGCCCTTGCATGCCGATTTATGAATATGGAGAGCGCGCGCGTGCGACGCCGACGCGGCAAAGAAAGGAAAAAATTGAAAGCGCGCGGCCTTCGCTCGCCCGATTTTCATAGCAATGGACTCCACTCCGCGCGAGAGTACGTCAATAATCGCTCGGGGATCTTTCGGAAGCTTGGAGACGTTGACAGTTGGGCTGTCGCGGTTCGACTGGCTCGGGATTCGGGTTTCTCTATTCCACCCAGACTTCATTCAAAGTCTTTGAATAGTAAAACGGGACCAGGTAAGGCGAAATAGCAACAGACCCTCGTTCGCACGCATGTTTTTACACGATGCTAGTACTTCCAGCGAGTGTTTTGCTTATAATAATTAAGAATGCACAGATACGAATACAATTCCGCTCACTGCGAGTACTCGTAGTAGCTGAGTAAAGGGTTCTTTATTAGAGCCATCGAGTGACTCCGAAAGGTTCGCCAGTCTTATGCCTGTTCTCCACTTAGTCGCAATAATCGTTTACCACTTTACCATAAGGAAAGCACTAGCGACTAGATATCCGGAGAGTAGGCAACTCCAAAACAAACCCACGCGAGTCGAACCAGTAATTCCAGCGTTCCGATAATCAATCTAACGCCTAACGGCACAATACTCTGTCACCTACGCTTTAGCCCAATGGACCAGACTCCACCACCAGCTCCGCAATGTGTACATCTAAGAAGCATAGAAAGAAGTTAAAGCGACGAGACTTACAGTGGCCACTTGGCAGAGAGGCGTCAGGCTGCGTCACTCGGCGGCTAAGCAGCAAGAGCCCTGGTGCGAGGAGAAAAGCAGCAACATAGACCAGTAAACCGAACCTCTTTCCCTGCCCCGGGGGAGATCTCTCGGTTACGCAAGAAGCAACTGGTGGCACACGCGCGACGCAGGTTCGCTCGCGTGCGAAACGTCACTGCGCTCTCATCTGCCTGGGGCGCGCGTTGCTCGGCAATGACGTCGCCGCTCCTTCGTCACACGCGCGCAGAGCAGCCCAAGAGGAAAGCGAGTAGTCGCGCGGCGAGGGCCGCCGAGACGAAAATCACCTACGGAAGAGGAGGACGCACCGTCGCCCAGAGACGCCACTCCGCTCGTTTGCCACACTCAGTCCGTACTGGGGTTTCGCTCTGGCGTTGTCGGCTTGTCGCCACGGACACCACCGCGGAGCGACAGCCGCCGCCGCCGCCGGCCGTCCTCGGCAATCCTCGGCTACCTACGCCAAAATGGCCGCTCCGCCGCCGCTTCAAAATCCTTTTTTATATCCTCCATTCTTTAAACTCCGCCCGCACACGCTGCTGAGGCGATTGACTCCTCTTGGCATAGACATTTTCATGGGTTTGTTCTGTTGTTTTTTAAATGGGTTTCTGTAGTTTTGTAGGGTAGTGTTGGAAGGGTGTTGGAGTGGAATGAGAGGGTCTGCGATTGATTTTCGATTTGGGGTAAGGAAATAGAGGAGAGCGAGGGTTAGGAAAAGGTGAGTGAGTATGGGAGATGGATAATATTTATTTCTTAGAGTTTAGTTGCGTTGGGAGTGCTCGTGAGACAGATATGTGAGAGGGATTCGGTAATGAGAGATCTGGTAGGTTCCATGTATCAAAGTGTTGATGCATTTGTGCAATAGGCCGATGCATCACATGCGCGTTGAACTCGGCGAGGAGATGCGATATGCTGACCAAGATTCCCGGGGAAGTAACGGAATAGTAGTACCATCTCGAGTGAATCAGCAAAAGCTTCCTTGCAATTTATCGTTAATGTCGAAAGGGCTGGCCGCACTATCAGAGCTCTATTTATAGTTTTCTCTCACTATTCCGAGCACTTGGCTATAGTTGCACTTGGCCACGGTTTGAATGTGATCGCCCTCTTTTATTTCGCAGCGGGAACGAAGTCGAGCTCTCCTTTATAATACGATATCACGTTGGCCAGTTAATTATAAAGTTGAGATATAGCCGAACAATATTATAGCTGCAACTATCTTAAATCTACCGATCTCTCAGCACGATTCCTACACTCTGCAAACGAGCCCACGGTTTCCTGAGCATTGAAATCTCTCAACAGGCGAACATAGCGAGGGCCGCAATTTGTGAAAGATAAGGGGACTCCAAGAGTACACACTGATAATCATATCGGTTGGATTATCTTTCGGTATTTCGGCATTAAACTCTCTGAGAGAAGCTTCGCGATCAGATATACTATCAAGAAGCAGCTAGAACTTGATCAAAACACACTAATTAATCCACTCGAAACGTGCTATACACGTGCAGTGATAATCAACTAGGAGATCCATCAAAAAACTGTCTTGAGACTAAAAGAAAATAAGCTCGACGGAGATTTCAATAATTTCCCCACCAAGAGGACTATCATCAAACGATTCACGATCAAAAGAGACAGGAGATCGGGGGGAAATCAATTTCGAAAATCTCGTGGAGCAGTGTCCTGGTGCATCGCGCCACCTGCCGTGGCGAGGGTGTAGTTATCGCGTTATCGTGGATTGCGCCCCTCCACGCATTCCATCGGCGAGCGAAGATGGCGATAGGAGGGTAGGGCCGTGCGGACGCTGCACAAGGAACCTTCTTCCTCATCGTCGCACCGGGGACGCAAGCTCCAGCCACACCGGTGAGTAATACCTTCTGCGACGGGACTTCCTTCCCGGATCCGCGGCGCGGCCGCCGCCAAGACTCTCTCGGCCCTTCCCACGTCGAGCGGGCTTTCGTGCGAAAGGCGGGAAATTCGCGCTGGCTACGCTGCCCCGAGGAAAAAAGTGGTCGCGACGCCGCGACTCTCTGGCGCGGGCTCGACTTTCGTCACTGGGAAGTTCAATGCGCACGGACGTGTGGCACACGATGCTCGATGAAACGGGAGCAGCAGCACAGCACAGCGCACACACTCGACTCCTCTACACACTGCTCTACACACTGCTCTCGCTCAGCTGTGTGCTCCTTCCTGCGCTCGTGCGCGCGGCGCGCCGCATCTGTGCGCGCCGACGTGCTTAAAGCAGCACTCACACGACGCCGCCGAATCTCGCCCTCTCTTAGTACGTACATTGTACAGTATATTGTTTTGATGCTCGCGCGATTGAAAATAAGAACCGGCCTAGTTTTCTTCTTACAGATCTAGTTCTGAGCGAGGGGAGCAGTGTGCGCTGTGCTGTCATCTTTAAAAGAGTCCAGTTGATAGTATCGGTGTAGAGCTGTAGGAGCTGGCGCGTAGGCCCCGCTTGAATTAATAGAGTCCTATCATGCGGGCGTGTTGGGATCTAACAGCTTGAGTCACCGGGCGGACTGACGCTATATTTGATAGAGCCACTAATCCCCTATCAATTTCTCTCGAGTCAAACCTCGGCGAATCTAGGGTCTATGTCATGTCGAGGAGAGCAAGTGGAATGCCCTGGGTATTCTTTTTTCTCATTCGTTTCAGATGGTGGTGGGTTCCTCGCCTCTCTATCTCTCTGCGCGTTAGACTAAGGAATTAGTTGGCGGTGGCAGACTAAAGTATATACTAACAAGATTAATCGGTGCTGGAGAGAAGTGCATTTCTAACGAAGCGCGCGCCGCTCGGACGAGGATTCATTAACGAGGAAACGATGGCCCGATCGCGATAAGCCCGCAACGATACAACGAACTTGAAACGCCAAAGTGTAAATATAGAACTGCGATAAGTCCGCTGAATCACGGATCTCAGTGAGATTCTGCACCTCGAAACCCTGTGCCAAAGAAAGACGTCGGCCGATACCAAAGGAGAAGCGTGGATCGCTTCGCAATCGGTGAGTCTATCGATCTAAAGAGTCGATGGTGCTAGCGTGCTCGGAGGACTTTTCCCTAATCATAAAGCAATCGAACCAAAGACCAGCTATCAGCCCGGCGACCAAAGGAGCGTCGCAGCATTAGCGGACAGGAAGCAATAAAAGGGACGAACATAATATCGTGAAAAAGTGCGACGCAGCAGCTCGAATCACTGTCTACCTCGGTAACATCGATGCGTCCCTCGCTCGTGTCAGCGTTTCCGAGCCAGTGGCCGCGAGAGCCCATGTAAATTTCCCGTCTGCCGTATCTCTTTAGAGCGAGGGCATTCCGGAAAACGAAATGAGAATGCGATGACTTTTAATCGACGTACCGGCGGCGGCGACACGGAAATAAGAATGTAGCGGCGCAGCTTTTACGGCCAGGGTCCGCCAGTCTGACCCAGAGGGTGAAGATGCCGCGATAAACGGGACGGAGCGCGCGTTTCCCCCGCCGGCGAATGAATGCAAACGATATCCTGCCTGAAATCGGATCCACCCTGGTAAAAATAGACGATCGACGCATCAACAGTCAACTCGGCAGCTGTAATTCTAGCGAGGATCGAGCGGACTGCCCGCCAAAAGTATCCGATCGCCCGCGCTACCCTCTTGTTAACGAGCGATCATTAAAAAGCCTGTGTCATGAATTAGAGTCTGATCCGAGCGGATGAGGGATACCATCGCAGTCGCGTGGGGAGCGAGCGAATTGGTCGTGAGGAAAGGATGTCGATGACGGCACTCGCTTGAGGAGGTGCGATCGGGAGGACGGTGCACGACTAATTAAAAGGAAAGTGAAACAATTAACGATAATGGCGAGGACGCGCTCTCTAGATTGGCAGGGTAAAAGGTGAGAGGTCGGAGACGGGAGGATTACGGGAGGGTTGGTAGGACGCAAGGGGTACTCTCCCGCTCGAGGGCTCCGTCCACGAGGGCGGAGAGGGTGTTCAGAGGGTGAATCGGGCCGATATCGACCGAGGATTGCGCCTGCGTGGAAAAAGGCGCGCAATCGCTCTCGAAGAATCGTATCATCCGCCAGGAAGAGGAAGCTCTGGTAGTCAGTCCATCGTCGTGTCGACGAGGAGGCTCGGCGAGTATCTCGGCCAGCATCGACAACAACACTCCTCCCTCTCTCAGTTCCATCGTCGCCAAGTCTCGCAGCGGCGAGGCTGCCAGCTGCTCGAGCCCGGGGGTTGATGCTCGGCGTCGTGGCAACCCTCCTCCGGGCGCGATACTCTCCCAGGGTGGCACTGACTCGCGGGAAATCGATCGTCAGCCGGCCAGCGCGCTGAAATACACCGTCTCGCCTGCCGGCGCCTCTACCTCACTTCCGGTATACTCGCTGATTTCCTCGGTGATTCCAATGCCGGCACGGGACTTCCACGTACTTCCGGAAATCTGGAGAGTCGAAGGAGAAAGCCGTGCTACTGACCGTGCATCGAAGTCGTGGTCCAAGGGGGTGGAACGTCGCCCAGTCTTGCCGAGAGCCAGTTCCACTGTTCGAGAAGACGAGATATACCACTGGTGCTACTGTCCTTCGTTAGTGTAATTAAATAGTGGCGAGAACGAGGAATGAATCGTCGGCTATTGATACGGAACGACAATTTTCAATTTGTGATCAATTGAAGCTCGCTCGCTTTAAGGATCCCCAACACTGGGATGACGCTGGACGGCGAATAGGAGAGGCGTACGTTTATTCGCCGTGAGTTTTCAACATTGACACGCGACGTACCTTATGCCATTTGTAATGAGGCATATGTAAATCTCGGAGCAATCGGATGGCAGCCTGGCCACTCAATGTATTCCGGCATTTCCGGCTGGTCTGAATTGCGAAAGGAGAGCCGATAGCCGAGAGTTCGGGAGAACCGTGCGGACGAAGTAGGTGAAGGAAGGAGGACGGAAAATATCGCAGCGATAACAGAACGATAACCGTCTGCCGTGCGGCTTACAGGCGTACCCAACCGGCTCTCTCGGCTATACCCACCCTTTTCCACGTTCGAGACCGTCGTCTTCTTGCCATCGGACCTCCACCGCTGTGATGCTAAATCGAGTTCTCCACCAAGTGACACTCCGCGTCACCCGCATTGTTAATTATACTCCGATCGTAATTGGCTGATTGTAAATATGTGCGAGAAGAGTGACGAGTTGCAAGTGGAAAGGAATTAAGATATCACGCCGGCTGACGGCGCGGAGCTGCCGAGCCGTTTCTGTTCAAGACTTGAGTGTAGGACGAGGTAATTGTCATGCTTTGATAAGTAATGCCGGGCGTCGAAGTCTCCCAAGACTGAGCGGCTCTGCGAAAAGGCTTTTTTCGCTTAGAAGCCTGGACGAGGCAATATGCTCAATATGCACGAAACCCTTCTGAATGAAGGGCCCGGAAATGAGCAGCCGCAAGAAGAGGTCCAATTGACCGAGCTCGTCCCAGTGGAACAGTCACGCATCCGGGAGACCGGCATCTTCAAAGACGCCGATGCGACCGATGCTTTGAAAGTCCTCAGGAGTTTCACTGGCGGCTGCAACGACGAGCGAGACTATGGCATTCAGACGTTTAATTTCTCCGAGAAGATCGACTGCGAGGATGACGAGGACACTAAGTGCAAGGGAGCGAGAAATCGTCGTAAGAGGATAAGTAAATGCGAGAATCGCGATGCGGAAGCCGAGACCAAAGACAGAAATAAATGTAAGTCCGACAATCCCATTTCAAAGAAACAAACGCGTTCAATCGTTAAAAAGGGTAAGATAAAAACACTGAAGAAAAAAAACACAAAAACCGTGAAACGGAAAAACAGTAAAGAATCTAAGAATGATATCGACGAGAATGCAAGTGAGAATGATTTCAGTATCGACGAGGACGAGGAAGGGATACATCTGGATTTCAGCAAAACGAAAGAACTCAAAGATGAAATTTACATTTTCCGCAACGAATCTGTAGATTCGCGCACCCTGACGGACCGCCGAAAGGACTCCAAGAAGAATTTCGACAGTTCCGAGTCCAATGACGCACAATTCGACAAAGCGGAGTCGATTCACGGCGAGCGCAAAGACCCCAACGACACCAGTAACAACAAAGAGAACAAGTACCTTTCGAGCAACGAATTGGAATCAACGCACGACAGCACAAAGAAGGAGCTCAGCTTGAACATAAACGCGATCATTCAAGCCAACTACTTGTTCGAGCAAGAGAACAACAATGTTATGTCACCGAGTCAGGCCAAGGATCAAGAGAGCACCTCATCGTCGCCAACTTCGATATCCACTCTGACCGAGGGCTTCAGTTCGTCGAGCGGCGAGGAGAACAGTTGCGCGAAGAAGAGCAACGAAGCCAGCGACCAAGAGACAAAAGAGAAGAAATACTGTTGCGTAGTCTGCGACGCCCGATTCAAGGGCAGCGGGGGACTGAGAAATCATTACAAAATCGTGCACGGTGCCGGTCCGGTCTTCAAGTGCGACGAGTGCGGCAAGGAGTTCCCTCTCAAGGAACGGCTCAAGCTCCACGTCAGGACGCACACCGGTTTCAAACCGTACAAGTGTTCCGAGTGCGACAAGACCTTCGCGAGAGGCGGCCAATTGGTGCAGCATCGGCGCACGCACAGCCAGGTAAAGCCCTACCGTTGCAATCTCTGCGCGGGCACCTTCACCTGCTCGGCGAACTTGGCCCTCCACGTGAAACGGCACAACGGCCAAAAGGACCACAAGTGCGAGATCTGCGGGCGAGCTTTCGTGCGCAGGGACGCGCTCAAGAAGCACCTCGAGTGCCTTCACCGGGACGTCAAGTCATTCCTCTGCGTGATATGCAACAAGACGTTCAAGGGCCACCTGCCGCAGCACATGCGGACGCACGCCCGGGATCGACCCCACGGATGCGCGACCTGCGGCCAGAGATTCGCCCAGAAGTCCCAGTTGACCGTTCACCAGCGGACCCACAGTGGCCAGAGGCCCTTCAGGTGTCTGGTCTGCTGGCAGGCGTTCGCCCATTCGACCGCCCTCAAGCTCCACACGAGGCGGCACACCGGCGAACGGCCGTTCAAGTGCGCCGAGTGCAACGCCGGCTTCACCCAGCTGCCCCACTGGAAGAAGCACATGAAATGCATACACGGCAGGAACGAGCCCTACGGCTGCAAAAGGTGCAAGAGCTTCTTCAGGATCAAGAACGACCTCGAGAGCCACGAGAAAACCTGCCATCCCGATGGCGAGGAGAGCAACCCCCCCGCCGGGGAGAGCAGCGCCGAGCCCTTGATCAATGAACCCGTGGAGAAAGCGTCTTCGCCGGTCAAGTACAGGGTGATGACTGTCGAGAGGATGCGATTGCTGTTGGCAGTGTTGCTCAAGAGGATCAGCAGGCAGGAGAGGCTCGACGAGCTCGGTTTTGGGAAACGTCTCATCGACGAGGTCCTTCAGGACTCCCTGATATCCGCTGGCAAGGAGCCAGTGACCGGTGAGGGCTTGTCCGAACTCGAGGCGCTCACCAAGAATCTCGAGATCTTCCTCGAGTGGACGGTGCCCCGCGAGCACTGGGAGAACTTTCGCAAATCGAAGAAAACACCCGAGGATATCTTGGAGACCCTCACCGCCACGTAGGGCTAGAGCAATCCCTTCGCGGCTCTCGTGATCCAATAACACACACACACACACTCCTTGCCTCGCCGTGTACGTAAGTATTAAACCTCCAGCTAGTTTACTCTAATCAGAACTCCGAAATGTTCAAAGTTCAAACTTGCCATCTGGCCGCGGGTCAAGGAGTTTCCCACATGTGATGATAAGTAGCTTGCCATACCGAGAGGATCCTGGAAAACCAAGACTGCGAGAAGACTAGGCTTATTTAGAGGAAAATCGTGATGTACAGAAAGTCTCGCGCGATTATTCGTGTAAGGAGAATATTTTGGAACCGACTATGATAGATAGACGCCGAGGATTACTTTACCAAAGATAAAAGGAAATTGTCGAGCACATTAGCATCACTATTATACCACGCGCGGTAGACTAATGACTGACATTAGACGCGCGTTGCGCAATGCGTTATCAACTACCCATGGGAATTTCATATCATTTATCCAACAAAATCGAACTGCCATTCTACGTCGACTAACAATAACAGTCTACGATAAGCATAAGTCTAGTTTACGGAGAATTTTCTACCATTTCCAACCGAGCGATGTGTGTCACGTAGTTATTTGTGTGATATATCATTCAAACATTGGGTGCCATTGTGAATAACGTTTGTGTTAGATCGTTATTCGCTAATTAGTTGGAATATTGACGCAGTCTTCCATGCTTCGAAAGCTCGATTCTTCTTCTAGAGAAAAAAGGCTAAGGGAACACTTTCGTCCCTTGCCCTTTCAGCTAAGACGACCGTTCTAGCACAGACCGACTCGTCATTCACCGAGGATGTCTCGCAAGCGCGGATCATTGGTTTTGTTGCGACCACTTGCGAATCATTGCCTCACTCGAGCGAGTTGTAACGTGGTGCCATGTATTATCGTACTCTTGCCATATTGTACTATTCGTGAGCGTATTTGCACTGTTATTTAGAGAATGTATAGGTCGCGATAGTGATGACGAGATAGCTAATCATTTCGCGCAGTGGAGGACACTCCAAATGGGCAGTGTTAAGTTCGTGCCATTAACACCATTTCAAGCCAAAGACCCTAACAGCAGAGAGTACTTAACATTGCCGATCTGGCCTGTTGTCTTCACCTAAGCTTCTAGAAGCGATATCAAACTATTTCTTGCCGTATTTCTTAGTATGCACACTCAGCAAAGGGCACACAACCACACACATGTACAGGACGTTCGACGTTCGACTGCACGCGTATTTAACTTAGCTTTTAAGTGATCATACCAAAAAGATATGAGGCTACAAGCGCTCGTAGTTCACACGTTGTTTGTTAAAGGATTCCTTTCGTAGAGACTTTAGTGCGGATTTATAAGTGTTACGCTGCGAGGAGCTGCCGGAGATTTCGCGCATATTTTTACCGTCGCCGAAATGCTTGTTTTGAGACGAGCCGAGGGTGAGAGAGTGCTGGTATCGCATAGCTTCTCGAAGGATGGATCACCAAAGTACCAGAGACCTAAGCTTGTTTCGTTTGAAAAGTTTATAAATTTATTAGGCCTGGTAGTAGACCGACACCCGCTCAGTGCGACGCGTTCTGTTGTTATGGGGAAAACGTTTTTGTTATCGGGAACCTTGGGCGATCTGACGGGTTTGAAGTGCAATCTAGTTGATAGGCGACTAGCTCGGATGTGTAGGATTTGCGAGTAAAAATATGCACAAACTTTTCGATGCAGCCCACTCATAGATCGAAACTTCTATTTCGTATTGATTACGAGATTGTGTTATGTGTTCACCTACGTACGCGAGCGTCTAGCAACTTGGATGCCCGCGGGATTTTTTTACCCTTTATTTGTAGTTTACACAATTATTCGTTACTTAGTTGATACGGAGCCACGCATATTACCAATATTATGTGAGCCTGCACGAGCCTAATAAGAGTGCGAGATCACATAGATAGGTATAAGTAAATGTGAGCAGACAATAATGAAGAAGGTTGCAAAATTGATATATATATATATATTAGTGATTAAAGAAAAGATATATATACACACACTACATATTATATTGTGTTAGAACAAGAACCGAAGCAATCGGAAGGAGCTTATATGCATATGTTATCTCAGTGTTCTAATACTTTCTATTACGATTTAAAGTACACTTGCAGCGCCTTGCAGCTTGCGAGCTGCAAGGGTTCGCGTGTAAGTTGTCTTATTATATGTCTATTGCTTTCTTCCTTATTCTGGCAGGTTTATTGAATTTGTTCCGGTTCGTCCAAAGATTATTAGTTTCTTTTTTTTTGTTATCGAATTCTCAGATTATGTAAGTATGAGATTCGAGCATTCAGCTGTAAATCCTCCGGTGCGCAGTTGGTGCGTTGAATTAACATGAGCGCATTATCGTTTTCAAATTTATTCGGGAGATCGAAATCTACACTTCTGCCTTGGCGCGAGTGCAAACGAGGGTCATAGAGCATTGAATTGAGGATATCGAGGTCAAAAGAAAACGAGGTTCGCTCCGAACAGGAAGTAGAGGAAGTGGTCTTAGTTGACGCTACTTCACCTGGAGCATTTTGTATTTCGATGTCAAATTGATAATTGTTCTCGCATTGGCTGATGACTCCTCATCTCGCGCTAGAATATCGTTATGTTTCCGAAAATTATTCCAAAGCCTGTTTTTGATTCGTTAAATTCCCAGATTACACGCCGCTTTATTTATTGTTCTCAACTAGTGCCATAAACGTATGTGACTGTTACCCTAAAGTGCGAAGGGATAATTTGAATAAAATGTTTTTTTCTTTAATAAAATGTAAACACCTTTATTACTGCACTAACAACAATATTACATTCAGTTTATACTAAAATATATATATATATATATATATATATGTGGATTCGCAATTCGAAAATATATATGGAATCGCAATTCAAAAAATTGCCGTAAAGGCATAAAAAGCTTATACATATCACATATCGTGGGTATAGAAAGACGAGTAATAATTTTTGTATGGAAAGCACTTGCATCTTACGAAGTAGCGCACGAATCTCATTATGTAGAGTTTTGAACATTGTGCAGTTCAGAGTGTGAATAATCCCAATGGAGTGTAAATTGTTCTCTCAGATTCAAATGCAAGCCTGTGATGCTTAAACACTAAAAAGAAGAATACATACTTATACCTCTGATATATATTTTGATCCTCCAGACACGACATTATAGTAATAATGTATAATACTCACGTGACTGTCCGCATCATACTTGAATCCTACAGGTTTTTCATTTAATAAAACTTGGTACACCTCCGATGCAACGCCTAGTATTTGTATTCTGCCAACGATTACTTTACCACCGAAAGATCCGTGTTCAATTTCTGTACTCGTTAATATTTCATTCTTCACGGAAAAGCTGAGCCATAGGAACTGTTTATTCGTATAGGAATCTGAAAAAAAAACATTTTAATCAGAGTACGAAAATTAAAGAACAACCTCAGGTTAACAATAAAACTTCACATATTTTTAATCACCTAGACTATCGCCATCGTCCCAATAAAATTCTCCCTTCGCTTGTCTTTCGTGATCCAAAGCGACGATTAATTCGAAGCTATTTTTCCTGCTCTCCGTTGTGGTGATTCCCGGCTTTTGAGCTGGGAGAATCGAGCCACCCCGGATCATCAATGGTATCGTATCTAACGGTGCGTCTAGAGTGTAAGTTTTTCCAATCGCGAATACTGCTTTCTTTGTATACAAATCATACCACAATCCTCGTGGCAAATACGCTTTGACGGAAGTCTTATTCTAATGATGGAGAATTGGCATTACTGGCAATGCAAAAAGCGGTTGAACATATTTTACCATAGAAATCTGCATACCTCATCCAAGACAGGATTAATCAAAAAGGAACTGCCCCATAGAAATTGAGTATCGATATCATACGTCGCTGGATCATGCGGAAATCTACAAAAAATATTATATGACGAACAAAGTTTACGCACTACAAACATATAGCACATACTCGAAAAATAGTGGACGCGCAACCGTATCTCCAAATTTGTGAGCTCTGAAGAATAGAGTATAGAGGTATGGCAGCAACCAGTAGCGTATCGTAAGCGCGCGTTTCGACGACTTTACTACCAAGTCACCCAATGCCACTGGATCTTGTTCCTATTCATGATACAAATACAAATTTCATATACACAGCAAATTATAAGACCAAATTGCATAGCGATATATATGTATCTACTGACACTTGTATCGTCGGAGTTGTGATTTCGGGAAAATGGATAAAATGCACCAAGTTGCATCCAGCGATTGCACAATGAAGCCGTTGCGTTGCCATTAAAACCACAAATATCAGCCCCCATCATTGGTATTTGAAATAGATTGAATGATAATATCTCGGGTATGCTCATTTTCAAATCATGCCTAATCGATAGATAGAAACAGGAATTAATCGAAAACCTGCAAACGCTCGAAGCTGTGATTAAGTTTGAGGATATAGTTACCACGTGGAGAAAACGTCTCCCGACCAGTGTCCTGCATATTTTCCATGACCCACCCAAGTCGACCTTGATATAATAAATGGTCTTTTCTGGCGGATTTTAGTCAATGCACTAGATAAATTCATTCAAAATACACATATTGTAATCATTCATTTGGTAAAATACATTGCGCTAGGAAACAATGATTGGTCTTACTAATTGGTTGCTATAGCTTGACTTGTTCCATATGTATTATGAAGATTGTAATGGAGACCAAGATATTGTTTTGCATTCATACAAAGCGTCTTCGTGGATAGCAAGCCACCACTAACATTTGGCACATATGCCGGATAGTCCAAGTTATTCGTCGAGCATCCATTCTTAAGTCCGTTGTAGAAATTTGATGGTTCGTTCATGTCCTTCCAAAATTAAGAATCCAAAATTGAACGGTTCTGCTTAAACTTTTCATCTGCTTAATAATACTTACAATCCAGGCCCCGTCGAATTCAACACTTTTGTGTAAACTGCTCATCATATGCAGGTAGTACTCATTTGCTCTTGGATGGGTATAGTCTGGCCAAACTGTCGACACATAATTCCATACTTTACCAACAAATGGGCTATTCCCAGCATCTTTTACAAATATGTCTTGTTTGACACCCTCGTCATACGGTAAGTATGTTCCATTTGTCTCGGAACCCGATACTCCAGCATCGATTAATGGAATATAATGCATCCCCATCTAAAATATGTTACTCATCATCGTAAGAAGTACACTCAGTCTGGATACCGATTCTTATGAACAGAGAATTAGTGAAACGTACAGAATGAAGATCCTTCACGAATTGGGGTAAATCTTTAAACTTGCCGCCATTGACAGTGAAATCATTGTTCTTATCCATGTAATCCAAATCATTCCATTGGGTATCCTAGATGGAAGGTAATTCGAATTTGTTTAAAACACCCTTTTTACTCCCACATAACACAAACTCAAATGAATTACAAATGGAATTCCTGCTGCTCGAGTTCTGTTCCACACTTTCTTTGTTCCTTCCAAAGTCCCATAGCCAAATCTATGTAGCGGAAGAAATCATGTAACAAATGTAATTTAAATGACCATATTTCCCATTTTTAATATAATACCTGCACAGGTGAAAGCCTAAGGACCAATATGGAGGAAGAAATGGCTTCCCAACTACTTCGGAATATTGCCTTATTACATCTGCTGGAGTTGGTCCTAACAAGAAGTACATATCGAACACACCACCAATTGTTCTAAATGTTATAGCAGGCGCAGGTTGTATAATTACATCTGAAAATAGTTGTTATGGGTTGACCATTAGAAAATAATTAAAATTAGCATATAAGAGGGTTGACTCACCCATAGCATTGCTATTCAAGAACAAAACTCCGTGAGCCTTCCCTGAATCTTCCATTATTAAATAAAATGGTTGCGTGCCATATAAATTAGTCTGTGGCAAAAAAACAAGATTCACTATGTGAGAAATGGTTGCATCGACTTTCATTAGTAGAACCTACATTTTCTACAGGTGCTTGGTCTTTGTTGAAGAATGTAAGTGATGTCCATTTGGTATTAAGTTTTAGATTCGATCTATGTTCACCAAGTCCATAGATATTATGAGAAGGTAAAAGTCCAGAGATTTGTAAAAATTGATCAGCAAATATAAAGCCTCCAACACTTGCACTATCAAACCTAAATAAGAAAGAAATAATATTTTTTAGAGTCACCAATACTATATGCTTGCCTGCTTCTAAAGTAATTGATTGATTACTCACAGAACAGTATCATCATCCATTCTACTAACTTTGAAGCCAGGATTAGTATCGTGTATGACAGTTTTATATTTTGGATCCGAAGGAGTCCTTGTGAATGGTTTAACATCCAATCGGCCCACTCTTGTTGGCCATGGAGGCTCGTACCTTTTGTTCAATGCGTCGGAAATCTGTAATTAACACGTAGTGAAAAATAAGAAAATGAATGGTAACAATCAGAAGTTGAATTTGGAAGACTTGCCTTAACTCTCATTATTGAATTGTCAATACTTATCCCCTCAACCTTTGCTAAAGCTATATCTTTCTTATAAGGTGATTTGGCGATTAGCTTGAGGTATCCGACAAAATTATTCCCATCTTTGGTATTATTTATATATTTATATAAATGCCGGTCAGAAGGATAATAGCAATATGGCACATTTAAAGGAACTTTTAAGAGCTTCCTAAGCTTTTTGGGTCTAGGATCCCAGCAGCATCCTCTGTCAAGACAATTACGTTCGGATACACCTTTTTCAGGATGACAATCAAACCTGAATGACCCCGAAATAATCATGCACTGCATGAAAAGAACAGAAAACGTTATGTTTCTTTCTATAATCTTTTAATATTTCTAGAAGTAGTCAATGTACCTGCTTTGTTATAATGAATTTATATCTTTCCTCCTGTATGTCAATTTCATACTCATAATCATCACTTCCAAATTTATTTGGTAATTTTTCCTGGTTATCCATTGAATCGTACATCGTATCATCAAGATTATCTTTATTAAAGCCTGCCATTGTTTTCATATGCTCAATACTAATTGCAGTATATTTTGACTGCTTTATGAATATTATCAAGGCACATAATATAAAAATGGACAAGATCAATCTTAGTAGATGACAACGCAAGAGATGTCTCACATAGACTTTCACAGCAGCTTTGTCTGCATGTGAGAGTTCTTTTTCAAAAGCTTCCGCTTCATTTTCCACTTGTGAGGAAACACCTTTAGCTGGATCTTTCCAAGTGACCCAATGGTTTATACCCTTGATAGGAGACATTTTGGAGACTGCAGTTTTTAGCTGAAAATTAAGAATCCAAGATCTTACAACAATAACAATATCACATACATGCATGCACAAATCGCATACTGCAAACAATCAGAAACCATTCGGTTGCTATGCAGTATAGAGCTGTAGAAATATAACTATAACCCTAATATTTTATTAAGATAATGGACAGTGGGTGAGCTTGAGGGAAAAAGCACGACCCACGAAGGAGTTATTATTAAACAACTTACAACGATTTGGGTCTTTGGGTAGACCGGACTTCTATCGTAGACTGAGTCCTTTGACAGCTCACACCGAAATGTTTTTCAGCAACGGATCACTCGAATTTATCATCGTATGTATTTTTAGTCTTGCACTTGGCACATGGATACAATGAAGTGACACTACAAAACCTGTGTATTTACATACTATTGGCGGTGCGGTATTCTTTTCGCCGCTGAAAGTGCGTTGTTCGAAATGCTCGAAAGCAATGGACGAACCATTCAAAGATGACGCATGAACGCCCGCCAACTGATCGCCGTTTCGATAAAGCTCGGTGGATCAGACGACTTTATCAGCGGAAAATGCAGCTGCAACTGGGTTTGTTGACTTCGCGTGTTGACTTTTTGAGTATCGCGTTTATCTTATTTTTAGGCTACCCCTCCTTCGATCACATTGCGCGCTATTACTAAATGCATATACATATATGTTTGTATAACTTTCTAAAACCCTTCGAATGCGTTTTAGAAAACTAGTATTAAAATACAAAATATGTTTCTGTTTCTTCAATCTCCTTAATTGGCAGTAACAGTTTGGTACGCCGTAAATAATTGAAGTTTTGATAATTTCGTACTTCTGATTGGTCCACCACGATTGCCCCAGTATTGGACTTTTCTCAGATTTGAATGTTTGAAACACCCCTAGTATTTTGCATTATTTATCTGGGACATGTCAAGTCCTGGATTCTATTGTGCCTCGCAATACACGTGCTTTATCAATGCGAATGCCATTGGGATGCACATCAGTCTTTATTAATTGCGGGAATATACGTAGAATACAATTGTATTATGTTTCGGTTCAGTGTCGAATTCTTGCGGTAACGACAATGGGCAAGTTCCAGCTGCTGCCAGATTAGGAACATAATCGATCGCCTCATTATTAGTTTGGCTGGAAAAAACATTCGCATGTGGATATGTATTTTAATTGTATGTATAACTTCGCAAATACCTCACATGAATCATCTTCGCAACGGGTTAATCATCTTCACATTGCAAGCTGATAATACGTTTATCTGCCTGGCGTGCTTTACGTTCGCAATTCTTGACACTTGTATAAGTCACCAACTACAGTTTTTGCGCTTCAAATGTGGGAATAACTTATTCACAAAATGTTGAGAACTCATTAATTGTTTCCAATTAATTTTTTTCTATGGAAATGCCCTTGGACTCTTGGCAAGTTGTAATACAACAATTGCAAGTGTATGGACCATCGAACAACAGTTATAAATAGACTGACGTTCATTGTTCCAGTAAAGATTGTTAAAGATCTGATACAGAAACATCACAGAAGCACTTATTTTTATTAAATATATTTTTCAGTAGAAATCAACCATTTATACAAATCAGCTTCCAATTATTTTAATATAAGACTTTGCGTACTTAAATACGGTGATAACTTTTTTACTTTACACTGGATATCTCCTTTTGTCGTTCCTCGCATTTTTGTATTATTTCTGAAACAGATGAATTCTCGCATTGATATTATGCACAACATATAATGTAGAAATGTTCGTAGGACAATCATACTTTGGACAATCTCGTGTAGTGCAAGTACAGTTGGGGAATCCGGAAGCTCCGTAATGAAGTTCTTGCCTTCGTCGCAACACCTTGCTAATAGAGGATCTAATGGTATTGAACCCAAAAAATCTGCATTTAATTCTTTTGCCATTTCAAGGCCGCCTCCGGTTGTCGCGGGGAATATTTCGGAAGGAGTCTGTGGAGATACAGGAATTATAGAAACCTTCTCACTTTTACCTATGATTATATGGCGTTGATGCGAACCTTGCATTTTGGACATACGAAAATACTCATATTCTCAATTACTCCAAGAATAGGAATGTTTACTTTTCGGCAAAAATCAATCTCCTTTCTCACATCTAATAAAGCTACTTGTTGCGGTGTCGTGACGATTATTGCCCCTGTAATACCCGCAGTTTTCAAATACGTTGTCGCTGACAAGTGTTCGTCAGATGTACCAGGGGGTGTGTCTAAGATCAAGTAATCCAAATTCCCCCAGTCGACTTCTGACAAAAACTGCCTGATCATGCCTGCAGATTAAAATGATTAGAAGAGGTTTTTATAAGACAAAAAGAAGTTGTCATGCAACAGTAACTACCATTCTTTTTAGGTCCTCTCCATATCACAGCATCACTTGCACTACCAAGTAGAAATCCTATGGACATCAATGATAAATTATCCTCAATATACTAAAAAAAAAATGAATACATATTTTATTTAAATCTCCTTAAACATCAAATTAATTCATTAAAAAAGTATACATACTACAGGAGACCAGCCAGAACCACTCTGGTGTACTTGTTCACCAAGTGCACCTAAAACTCTTGGTTGAGATGGTCCACAAATATCGATATCAAGTACAGCAACCTGCAAAATATTTGTTGAACTATAATTAATGTCATTGTACTATAAAATAGCATTTCCTTCAGCAACTGCCATGTGTATGTTATACATGTGTGTGTGTCTGGGGTTACTAAGCGATGGAAAACTGGTACAGGTTGATACCACAAACATCCAAACCCAATCTGATATAAGGATTGTCTGCCTAAAGTTGTTCCCAGACAGATCACCGACCATTATAGTTTATACATTATTGTACACATAGAAAATTGGATTGTCATCCTTGGATTAAGCAAAAGTGTGAGTAATAATGTCTTTGCAAGTTGTCATTAAATGATTTTAGAGCAGTTTTTATTCTACATGGTTCGAATAATACTTACATTTCTGTCTGGATTACTGCTGGCCAAAGACCTTGATATTAAGGCCGTCATTGTACTTTTACCAACACCTCCTTTACCAGAAAGGATTAACAACTTATTCTTCACATCGGACAATCTTTCCTTGACAGCTTCAATACCAGGGTCTTCTTGTTGTGTTGCACCAGACGAACATAGGCTCTGGTTTGGACAGCCGGCACACGCAGATGCTTTGCCAGCATGTTCACTTTTTGTTCCCGGACAGTCTAGAAATATGGGTTCACAAAATGTAGAAAATGCGAGAGACTTGTTCAGTGGTTTTAGGGAATACGGAAGGTTATCCCGCAAGTGTCTAATCGGAGATAGTAAAGACACGGAGAAAGAATGGTTTTAGCAAGTATATAAGAGCAGAGTAGTTTATTAGCATTAAATATCAGGCAATAATATCTATTATCATGTAAAACGTCGAGAATTTGTCCAGAATTGCACTTACGTTCGGGAGCTTCTGTTGGTACATCTACCATGTTGAATTAGAATTATTATATATGTATGCACATATATATGCACACGATTGCATATGTGTTTTCGACCGGGAAAATCTTTGAATCCTTTCTGCCAAATACAATCAAGTTCGATTACAAAAACAATTTTGATTACTATATATGCGCTATTATATTATGAAGTAAATTGATATTGTTGAATCATTTCTTTATAACTTTTTCTGAATACTTTTCGAATCGAACAGCAACCTTTGGAGTGCTTTGGAGTCTTTTGGAGCGTGATGAGCCGATCGATATCGTGCATGGATCCAATTCGGAATCGAGATTATGATCGGAGCTATTTAATGCCGTGGAGGCATAATATCGGATTTGAAAGTACAGAACTTGCACCTTTGTACGGCATATGTATTAATTAATAGTATATACGTAATCATATAAAACAACCGGCATATAGTCTTATAATTCTAAATTATAATTTCAGTCTGCAAAAACCATTCTCAAGTGGTACTCCAAATCACTACATGAGGAGTACGAATTTGCAACCACTGAAATTTCCAAATCTTGTGACAGGACATCAACGAAATCCTGTCCACGCCAGTAATGCTGCTCTGTACACGCGTTTTACACCGCAAGAGTGGTTTCAGAAACAAATTAAATATTACAACGAGGCAGAATCAAGTAGACACTTGTCGGAACGAATGAGAAATGATGCTTTAAGGATAATTAGGTCTGTATACAATAATCGCAATCATCATCTTGATTAATTATAAGCATAAATTGCGATTCGAAATATTAAGAGATGCGGAAGAAAGGGTCCAGTGTAGCCAGCACGATACTGGACGAAGACTTGGGGAAAGAATAAACGACGTTTGTTTCTGGCGAAACGAAGTGGCGACAGAATTAGAAAGATTACTACAAGAAATTGAAAGACTTCAGAATTGTCGATCTACAGTCGAGAAAGCAATTCGTGATGTTGAGGCACCGCTCCATATTGCTGAAGAATGTCTTTACCACAGAGAAGCACGAAAAAGTATAAATTTCACCGTTAAAGGCAATTTAACTTCTAACTATAATTTTTTTTTTAACAAGGTACGGAATTAGTGCACGACGAATCGGAAAAATGCTTACTAAACGAAGTAGAAATCTTATGCTCCAGTAAAAAACAATTGGAAGCTTGTTTGGACAGGTGTAAAGATCAGGTAGATTTACTTCTTCTATACAAGAAATCTCCAATCAGGAGTACAGTTATGAAAATTGGAATCTCCAGTTGCGGATCTGCAGAGGCTGCCAGAATCAACTAGAATTAGATCTTAAAAATAAAGAGAATGCTCTTGGCATTGATACAATGTGCCATCACTTGTGCGATTACACCCAAGGACTGCAGCACTACTCTGGAATTGAGAAATATGACTCATGGTTCGATCGATAAAGTATTCTAATTGCCGCATAATGAAACTCTACAAATAATAATTATATATATTCGCAAAAGTGTTTCAGAGCAAGATAGTTGGGCAGATGCTTGTAATAGAATAATTCAAAGATCTCAGACTGAGAGGAATAAATCTTGCCAGCTGAGAACGAGTGCAGAATCGCTTCTTAATAAGATTTCGCAAGAGTTATGGAATACTTGGACCAGTACCAACAGTGCTTTAACATACCGATCTTCTCAACTTCTTGAAGCAAAGAATAAACTTCAACAACACTTGCAGAAGGCATGAATTTTGAATTTCCGTTTGTTTTGACCCAACAATAACGCGAAAGATACCTTTTTAGGTGCAACAAGAAATCTTTGATGTGGATAAGGATTTGGACTTAATGCTTAAAGCCATCACTGATAAAGGACGTGTACTAAAAATCGCTCAAACAAGATTGCAAGCAAGAACACATCGTCCAGACTTGGAATTGTGCCGTGACAATGCTCACACAAGGTTTAGATCATTTTCAGCTCTTTCCTAATATTCGATGTCTTCTTGTTGTAACATATACCTATTTCAAACAGTTTACATAAGGAAATCGATGAGATTAATCAGCAAGTGGTACGTATGAGAAAAGCTTTAAAAGAACTGGAGAATCAGCATCAGAAATTACTGCGAACACGCACCATGTTAGAACATGATCTCGCATTGAAGATTGATGCTATACACATAGATCGAGAAAAAGTTTGTGGACTCAGGCGGGCATATCCAATTAATGCTTTATTCAGATTCTAAAACTCTATGGATGGAATCCTATTAAAAGAATTGAAGCCACCATAAATATATATCCAGCATCATTTATTTTAAAAAGTCGATACTTACTCATATATTCAACATTAGAAGTAAGCAACACAACACTAATTTAATGCTAAAGTTTGCTTTGGTAGTGAGTGACTTTGAACATAACTAGGTATAGGTATATTGACACCATGTTTTGATTCAAAGAATGTATATGAAAGCGTGATTTCTCTGATATCTTCCAATCTAGGGTCTTTGACAATCTCTGGGTCAATATAAAAGAATACTGGCAAATCGACCTAAAACAAAGACCATTTGTAATCATACATATATCGTATATCCCAATGCATCATATCAATGAATAAATATCTGTTATACACTCACCTGTTCGTGTGGGTTTAATCTTTGCTCTTCGAAACAGAAGCACTGAATTTTATTAAAATACTGTCCGGCTTCGAATGGGATTACATTATATGTTGATATACCACAGATAGGCTGGTCTGTTGGATTAGTTGCTGTATAAAAGGCCAGAGCAGTTTCACCCGGGACCACCTTCACTGATTCCTGTTGCGGTTTGAAGTTCCATGGCATCGAAACTGACACATCCGAGATAAATCTGATGTTCAACACTCTATTTTTAACGCTTTTCATGTTCTCTACCTTGTCAGCATCATGGCCACTAGCCACTGTACCGCCGTAGCTGTACGCCTGTAAAAAAAACCATTCTTTATTGAATGATATTATTTTCATATACGTGTTACATGCACGTTTAAGATAAATACCTGGCAAAATATCCTGTAGAGGGGCACTGCTGCATAACTTAAACCAATGACTAGAACACCAATGCCGCTCCAATAAAGTGTGTATGAACGCATTTTACGCTTATTCGCCGAATTCTGGAAACACCTCAATAAACTTCGAGCCCCATTTATGTGTGCGCCTCGCATATAACATTTTAATATGCTGTGGGGTAGTCTGGATAACATTTTTCCTCTATCTTATTATGTGTCCACCACCACTTTAACCTGATGTAACACGTAATAGCAAATTAGTGTTGTCACTGGTAATGTCAATGCTTGGCTCTATGAAACTTACGTGACTAAATGTCAAAGAAGGCAACTGTTATTTATTAATACGGATTTTCTCTTTAAATTCCCTCAATGACCACATTTTAAACCAAACATGATCCCAATTACTTTACAAGTGCAAGATATTTCACATTTACGCGACGCCACCTTTACTCCGGCAGAAGAACTTGGTGCGAACATTATGAACGGTAGGTAACGTTAACTTTTACCACCTGTTACGCGTTTACTGAAAAATGTATTTCTAAAAAACTTATTTATTTAAATACATAAAATATTTTATTGGATTTTGAGCCTGCAAAACATTATTTTGGTTTATCTATTCTAGCCATTCTCTCGATTTCCATTTGAACAGCCTTTTTCCAGTGTTCAGTGGTTAAAGTATTCATCCCGTACGATAGCGACATTAATCTTGCAAGAATCATCAAGGAGTGCAGTTGATCAACATTTACATTCTTATTTACTTGACGTAGTTGGATAAAATCTTCTTGTATCGTCTGGAAACAGGACAGATATTAATTGTTGCGCGAGGTTCTAGATGCCTATGGTAGAGAGAACATACTTTTACGATATCTTCATTAAATTGGAATTCTGTATGCTTCACGGCTTCTAAGTACTGGCGGATGTGCACCAATCGGTTTTCATCTTTCAAATATTGGTTGGCAATTTCCAATACATGAGGATACAAATCTTCCGATTCCGAGTCGATTTTTAATAATACTTGAGTTGGACACTAGAACGTCATACTGATAATTAGTCACAATCGCTCAAGCTTAAGACACTATGTCCATTAGTATCAAAGTTACTTACAGGAACAAAAGACTTAACTTCAGAAAAAATCAGTACTGGAATATCTGTTTCATATTCCAGTTTGTAGAATTTAAAGTCATACGTTACGCGTTGGAAATTTAACAAATCACAAATCGCTTTATAATTCTCTCTGCCTGCTGCCGAAAGTTGACCAGTAGTCAACGCAGTTTCGTCGATTACAAGATGAGTGTGATCACTGAGCTGCAGAATTCCACTGGTTAATCTATTGCAGTCGTAATCTTTCCTGAAACATTGTAAATTTTTCTCTATTCTGAACGTCTACATACTTCGGATATTCATACACATATATATGAATGCAGTACTTACTTTGGCAAGAATGCCAAATCATTGAGATTCTCGATTGTTATTTCAAGCAAATGACTCTTCTTAACAAGCAATGTTAAGAATCGATAGAAGTCCTTAGAAAACATCTTGTATTTACTTGCCGGAAAGTGCGTTATATTCAATGGAAAGTTTCCCAGGCAAAAATAATCCCGCCTCATATAGCTAAATATAGCAATGACAGAAAACCTATATATTCAAATTTCTACCGGATTTTAATATAAAGCTAATGGTAAGAACCCCCACATACATTGTTGAAAGCAAGTGGCATATGAGAAAGTCTGCCGCTAATCCATCGCCGAAAAGAAGTTGACTCAATATTACATGTAGCTCGTTTCTAATCGTGTGTGCTTTTGATATGATTTCTGGCGCATTTGGAACTTCATGCTTCGCCAAGTGCGCTACTTTTATGGCATGTATGCGCGGCACCAAAGAAGTAGGTGGGTGACGAGTAGCTCTTTCCTCTTCTGTTATTGTGTCATCTGAATCATATAAGCTACATAGCGATGGATCCAAGGATATGAATCCTATTACTTCAATCACTTGATTCAACTTTATAACTATTTCCTCGTATATCTAAAATTGAATCAAAGATTAGCAGTACAACCTTACTAGAAGGAAAAATAATAAATGACAATTTTACAGTATATACCTTAACAATGCAAGTAGTACTATTATCACTTGGGATTGGCAAATTTAGTATGTGTTCCTTTGATACTATCCTTTGCTGTGTGGTATCCGATTCTGGAAGCATGTCCATAGTATCTTCTTCAGAACATGTTTTCTCCTTTTTTTGAGACGGCTCATCACACTCCATATGTTCTTCAGAGTGTTCATTGAAAGGTCTTTTATGGTTGCTGCTTGCAATTGCAGTACTAGGAGTCTTTGTATAATCACACTTATTTCTTGCCCAATCATTCAAAGCAGGTGTTGATATTACAATACATGTTTGGCGCTCAGAGTTCTTGTTCTTTGTAGAATCCATTAATATTTCCTCATCCGGCTGTATGGAATAAGTGAGAGCTTACACAATATTCAATTATGATAGAATACATAGAACAAACTGTGAACTATAATGGTTTTGTTGGCAATATCATACATGAGGTAAACTATTCTTAAAGTACCTCACACCTGGAACTACCATACTCTTTACTCTAGGCCCACACATAAGGTCAGGATAGTCAATGTTATTGAGACTATGACAATGTAATTATGCTCCCAAAAGGCCATGTTATAAACATTTGAAATTAAAGAATATCAAACTATTACCGAACATTGTGCTGATTCAAAATACATCCCACATCGAACTTCTGATTCTTGAGTTTCGGTATTCATCACTTCGTATTCTTGGAAGTAGTATTCCGGATTATGCATGTCTTGTATCATTCCGCGAAATCTTATTAACTGCCGGTCTTTAAAGTGATCAAGAGGCACATCATTTAATAGCGGTATCTCTTGTAACACACTGGCCGATTCTAAAGCAGAACTGCAAGCGGTTCTGTTAGCAATAAAATATGCCGGCGTCCAATCCATTGGTTGCAAAGTTGCTGAAATGATCAAAATCCAGTTGTGTTAGATTATATATATATTTCGTAACCACAAACAAAGGGATCGTAGTATTTCTGTACGAAGTGGCATTTAATGTCGTGATAGAAGCTATTCCACTTACGTGCCATTTTGTGAGCAATGTCTTCTCCTTTCTCACGGATTGAAAAGCAATAAACTATTTTAATAACACATTTTATGATGAAATTGTACGCAGCATACACAACTCTGGAGTGTCCAAGTCCAAACGTGGTGGCCGGGTGGTCACCTAAAAGCGCGCGTTATTTCGCACGCACACGCTTGTGGGGATTGTCTGCGCAACTGCGCATGGCAAATTACACGCGACTTGTCCCCCTGGGTGAACACAGGTGAACCAAGTATGAACTGACTCCACTCCACTAACCCACCGATAACACGTGCAATTAGCATTCAGAGATCACAGCATCATAACACACTTTCAATTAAAAATAAGGGAATAAATGGGAACCGGCAAGTGAAGTGAAAACACGAATATGCTTTGTGATATCGAATACTTTCGATATATTTGAAGAAAACGTAACGTAATCGTTTTAAAATGCTAAATATGTGGAAAATTGTACTGAGATTGAACAAGAGTTGTCAATCGGCACGCGAACTTATTTGCAAGGATGAAAGATGCTTTTCTTCCTTAAGTATTCCTTATAAGACACAGCACGCTAATATTGTGAAAAAGTACTGTGTCAACAACTGTCACACTTTGGCGAATAAAGATGATGCCGATGTTTTTGGTACTCTGAAAGGACATAGCATTAAAAAGCTAGAATTGGACGAGGATGAATTAAAGGAACAGGAATCCTACAAAAAAAGGCCACGAAAAATCCCCAAACCAATGGCAATCCATCGATGTATTCAAAAAGTTTCCGAGGAAGTTAAAAGTAACAATTTGACAAAAGCTATAGCTACTTTGCACCAGTATGGCGACCAAACAAATACATTTGTCTATAACATTGTTCTCCGTGAATTGAGCAGACGGGGAGAAATGGAGAAATGTTTTAAACTGTTCAAGCGACTGAAAGAAATTGGTTTAACACCTAGTAAAGCCACATTTACCACACTGATCAATGCTTGCGCAGAGTCTCAGAGTCCAAAGGCAATAGAACGTTTGGACGCATTGCGGCAGATGTTGCATGGAATGCAAATAATTTTGAATGACACACACTATAATGCGATGATCAAAGCCTATGGTAGGCATGGAAAAACAGGAGAGGCATTCAAGTTGGTAGATGAAATGTGTGACAATCGCCTTGAAGTCGGTGACTATACCTACAGTGCATTGTTGCAAGCAGCTATCTCTAATAAGAAATCAGGTTTAAGGCTTGCTTTAAGTACTTGGCACTTAATGCGCTACAGCAGAATCAGTCCAAAGAAACATCACTATGATCTTCTATTAATGGCTATGAAACATACAAAACTTGGCCAGCTAAAAGCAGATGATTCTTTCTTGGAAGGAAAGGACTATGCCAAACTTCAGTATTCAGAAACAGAGGAACCGAATCTATTATCATCACCACCCGTTATGAGTGGATTATTGTTACCTTTAGTGAAAGGTCCTGGAAAGGAAGCTGAAGGGATTCACATGGAGATAGCAAAAGTTAATGCAGAGGTTTCTCAGGGCATGACTCAACTTTACCAGAATGTAGACTCTATATTGAAAGTCAATAACTTGATTTTGTTTGGAGGATTTGAAGGCATACTTAACAGTATGGAACGTGATAATGTTACACCCGATGTTGCCACTGTAACTATCATACTTGACATGCTACCTCCTTCTGTTCAAGCTGAACATAATTTCCTTAACTATATAGAAAAACATGGTATTAATCTAGATACCTGTTTTTACAATATGCTTATGAGAAGAAGAATAGCACGCAAACAGTTTCGGGAAGGCAAGGTAAATATTAAATTAACTGAAAATTAATATTTTATAACAGTCCACTTGTTAGAAATTCAATTCAACATTTCATTTCCAGAATGTGCTTAATCTAATGCAAAGGGCTAAAGTAACGCCTGACCTTGCAACATATCAGATAATGGCCTTGAGTTGTTATAGAACAAGGGATGCTGAAGAATTTTTAAATTCAATATCCTCTTTGGGATACGCACCAAATAAATCAGTCATTGCAGTGCTTTTTAAAAATGCATGCTATAATGTTGATTTTAAATACATCACATTTTTACTCAACTACATGACAGAAAACTCACTTTTTCCCAATGAAAAGATCATAATCACTTTGAAGAGTTTTGTACAATTGTTGGCCGAGGCAAAGGAAAAACGCTACAATATAATTGGAGATGTAATAATCATACCATTTTTTATACTAATCATTGTATAACGATTGTAAGTAACACGAAAGCTCATATTTTAGAGGAAGATAGACCGTCGGAGAATTCCATGGATGACGGAAAAAATAAACCAGTTCTTAATTAAGATGATGAAGAAGCAAGATAGCATGGATAGACGACAGAAGTCTTAAAAACGTCTAAAGATGTCAACAGGCCAAATGCTACTGATGAATAAAATTCACTCTAAGGTTGTTAAGAGTCACAGATTAGTTTTGTAGCCCATATATAATTGAATCTTACTTAATGTTTATTTCTCATTGCATATACAAAAGTCCTATGTAACCAATAAATATGCTTTGTACGGTAGAGAGGTAATATTTTACAATTATGACTATTGATGTTTGTAATTTTCCTTTGCATTTAGCAATACTACTTTAACGAAGATACGGTGGACGGGTTTCCTGCGCCCATGGTCGACTCCTGGTACCCGTGTTAATCGCACGTGGTGGACACGTACCACGAATGCTAAGTTTGTTATAGCCGGTGGGTCCTGTCGGTTGTGCGCCACAGGTCTCTAAAGCAACAAAGTCGTCTACATGAAGGGAAGGCGGCCGTGAAGTATTCGGTGGTCTCGATCGGAATGGGTCAGCACCACGACCCACGCCTCCCACAACTGGGCCGCCTCTCAATGAATTGGTAAATTGAGCCCTTCCGCGTGTTGGCGTGACTGTAAAATAAAAGATGTATGATTTTCATTGCTGCTTGGGCAGAAGGGAACAGATCATACCAGGCCAACAAGGGACAATTCTTTCTCACGAAGGTTGTACAGAGCTAACAATTGTATCTATTGTAAATTACGATATTGTTTATATTAGATTCAATACACAAATTTATATAACTTACCAAATGGTTGTTTCATTTTCGTTACGGGAGATGCCAATTGCTTCTTCGCATCTCTGGATTCCTGATCGTCGGCTTGTTGCTTTGATTGAAGCGTTTGTGTTGTATCATCGGGAGGGGCTTTTGAGCACATATTTTGTGCTTCCGTCAACAGATTAAAATCCGGTGGTAATAATTCAGCAGCGAGAGCTAGTAAGTCGATCGAATTTTCAATCTGCATATGACTTGGGGACATGAATGCACACTTCTTTGGCTCTTTGGATATAATCTCGGCAGCTCCAAGACATCTTTGCGAGAACTGATTCAATAATGCTTCTGGTGTTGGTAATATGGGCTCCAGCATTTCGGGAATAGGTTCCTTTTCTTCTTTCTCGTCCGCTGATTTCAAAGCTTCGACCAATTCTTGTGCAGATTTGATACTTTCCAAAGGATGATCATTCTTGTCCCACGATATTAAGGATGCCAACTGTGGTACTCGTAGGTACAAGGATCGCCCATGTGAATCAGATGCTATCAAATTCTCCAAAAAAGTTATGGTCAAATCAACCACAGGCTTTGCCTCCGACTCTTGAAGCTTTCTTACATGTTCTAGTAATGTCCTTAGTGCGTCGGGATTATTTTCTAAGCAGCTCTTAACATGATACAATCCATAATTGTGACTGGTAAGGGACAATAGTGTCTGTAGCGTAATCTCCAATATATCACATTCAAATCTTGTACTACTTGCTAATATATCAATAAGCACCGCGAGTATGGATAAAAGCGGTTCTTTACTGGGCACGGAATGCGTGAGACGTTTCTCAGATGGCTCATTGACGTCTTTCTGAACGAGACTCAGAGTACAATCGCAAAGCGTTTCAAAAATATTCAAAATCTCATGTTGCACTCGAATGTCATTAGTATTCTTCAGTGATGTGCACATCATTTCGATAACGGGAGGATACTTTTGATCAGATTTGACTTGTGCTCTGGATGTGGGATTTGTTAGAGTCAATAACGTTGCTTTCATAGGTGCGTGCTTCGCTAGTTCGCTCACAAGCGCAAGCATCAAGACATTACTTTCTAACGGACTGCCAGCAATAATGCCATCTAATAAACATCTACCCACAAGTAACGCAGTTGGTGCTGCTAGATCACTGAGTTGCTTGCAAACTTTCGAGAGAAGAACTAATAGGTCTCTATTCCAGCTGGCGCACAATAAGCGTAGTGTTTCTGTGAGATTACTGGCTTGGGCCTGTAAATGAGCAGACCACAATTTTCGAAGGCCCAACAGCCTTGCAGAATCATCGGTGAGTGCGTCCTTTGACGTTAAAATCGGCGGCAATAATCTGGTCAGAAGTTTCAAGCCCGGAATAAAGTTGCACGGACTAAGTGAGACCATTTTCAAAACCTCCCCCAGCATTTGTGTCCATAATGATTTAGCGACATTCCCCGACCCATCGGAATCAACAGCTTGTGTAAATACTAACAGAGTTTCTACTATTTCTTCCGAGAGAGTCTCAACAATTTGAATTTGAGGGATCGCCTCAACTAACGAGTAGACTCCAAGTAGTGGTACAACAGGAGTTAGATCCTTAAAATCTGTTGCCATACATTTAACGAGACGTTCCAACAGGGCTTTCGTTAACTTCACACACGGAAGTAGTAGAGCGACTAGTGCTAAACCTCGTCGACCAGTCAACGCTGCTCGATGCAAAAACGGCTGTTGGTAGAATTCTGTTACGTTTGCCATAACAGCCACGAATGCAGTTAAACCATCGGCGGCGAATAATTGTGTCAATGCATTCTTATACTTGAGCTCGACGTATGGTTCTATCGGGTCAACATCATTGTTCGAAGGAAAGACCAGATAATAAAGAATTCTGCAAGCGGTAATTAATTGCCCCGGCAGAGACGCTGCCGCGTCCGCATGTTTTCGGATACAAGCAACGAGAGGGGTCACATCCCCGTAATTCCAGTGGGTCATTTGAGCAGCAGTAGTTAGATACGATGCAACATCTTTCAGTACTACTTGATTCCTAGATTTCTCTAAAATTAAAGCAGCACGGTGTTGGAAGATCTCTATTCGATCGGAATAACGAATGATTGCTGAAATTATTTCAGCCGAAAATTCGCAGAGATTTGGATCGGAGAGTAATGGAATTAATATGTCTATGAAGTCCCTCATGGGAAGTACAGTTGCTATGGCTTGTAAACCTTCGGAGAATATGAGAAAGGAGTGTAATTTCCTTAGAGCTGTCCAATCCGACGGCTGATGTTGCAAATGTATCAAACACTGTACAACTTGAAGACGCCACGCTAAAACGGACCCCATTCCAGGTATATCGCATCTCAAAGCATTTAATATTAATTTCGTAACTTCTGGTTTCTTCATCAAGTAGAGTAAACCCTCGCCAGTTTCCGAAATTCGTAGGAGAAAGCGTCGCGCCGCCTTAATTGTAGAACTATCCGAATTCGGGGAGGACAATGCGACCAGAAGATGGTAAAGCAATTTGTGATGCTCGAAGTACGCTATCAGATGGTTGCGGGGATTGCGATTTTGCTCGCGCTCAAACTCCATCTGAGCTCCGGCAGGCAATTGCCGTTTCGGTTGCGCCATTAACGTGGGGGCACAGACGTATACGTTCGTCAATTCTGTGATCGCGAGCTCGTTTAATTCATTCATTTCGTCTAGAAACTCGTATACGTGCACTTTCCGCAGAAGAGAACTTAAAGCATACTTTAAGCGCGCTAATTTCGCCATATCCAGCATCATTAACGCGTTTTTGTACAAGCTACTCTGAGATTTCAAAAATTCTTGTACAATGATAGGACTTATTAATGCAGCATCCAATGCCCGAAGTGCTGATAACTTTACAGGAAGAGCCACGTTTTCACGCATGCATAGAGCTAATAATTTGTAAGGCGCATCCACTTGCAATAGTATTTCTGGGCCCTGTGGAAGCCTGCACAAGGCCTCAGCCAAACGTACGCCGGCTTTAATATGCCGAACTTTATATGCATGTTGGGGTTGAGCACGAGCAAGATCCATATCTAATCCTGCACTCACAATATTGCTTAAGTCGTTCAAATCAATATTGTTAAGATGAACTGGACCAAGTATCGCGCATAACGATTCACAATTATGTACAAACGTTTCTTTCTCCTGGCCAGATGCATTATTGAAATGTAAGACAGACTTTGAAAGAGACAGAAATATCTCGTGTACCTTCTCTAACAGATCAGAGTTATCCAAGTCATCTTTCAAAGTGGTGTCAATTGTCTCTAATTCTAACAAGTCTGGTGGAACTAGTGTATAATGATCCTCCACCTGAATACCTTCGCATTCAAATTCACTTGCCGGAGGTACATCATCAGCCATAATGTCTTCATCAGACAATATAGGTTCAAAAGGTTCTCCAGTTTCAACTTCACATCCATTTTGCTCTGCATCTTCTTCCTCTGCTGATATGGACTCTGGACTCAATGACACTAAGGATTCGGAAGGTGGTGAAGATGGACGTTTCACTTGTTTCTGAGCAGTGGAAGTTGTCTCCTCCTCCCAATGTCCTGTATCCGCTTTTGTAGTATCCGTATTAGTGTTTCTCGAAGAATCAACTATCTGTATTGGTTGTATGGGTGGTGGTGGAGTCGCAGCCACACAGGGTTCCTGAAAGATTAGCACCCATACTTTAAAATCATACTTTTGTCTCAATGAATGAAATCAATGACCAATGCCTTACACTTACATTCGAGTTTGTTTGTGCCTGGTTTTCATAATACCATTCTGCTGGATGTTCAGCAACTTGAGTATTTGTCTCAGTGACTTCTTCCAATGCACTGACACAAGCAGTGGAACCAGTGTTGGAGTTAACCACTTCTTGGGGATTGTTCAAGGTTTTAGTTAGAGTTCCATAAACAGCTAATGTGATGGTAGTGTACCAGCCCCTCAATACCAAACCATCAGTTGGTATTTGTTTTCTTTCGCATTCAAGTTGAATGTGAATATTTTGTTTATACTCTAATTCTCCGAGAGATTCAAACGTGGAGGCTCCCGGTTTGCTCAGGTCATTGACGAAAAACTCAATCTCAAATTGGGATGGATTTGTAGCCCTAAACAAAATTCATATTGTCAACTTTCAATTGGTAACAATTAAGATATTCCTACCATTGGATTACACTAAAAAGCAATGGGAATTACCCTAGTCGAACTCCTCCAGGGAAATCAGCTTGAACGCGTGCTCCTAATGGAATAATTCTAACTTCACTAATATAAACAGGTTTTGGAAATTGCACCAAATCTAAATTAAGCTCCTGGAATAAACAAAGCACAATTATGAACCAAAGCATGAACCAACCAAGTTGGAGCTCTCTTTAGCAGATTGTTGCACATATCAATCAACATACCTCCGAAATATCGTGCGAGAAAGTATCGAAAAATAGTAGCTCCGTGTTCTCCATATTGCTGTCACTTTAAAGTATCATTTTATGTGTACTTCTTCATGTGTAAACAACGATACTCATATCGTGGCTTGGCAACAATATTTCGTGGTTAAAAAGTCGTTTCTATTCCACTCGCACGATCGGAGAGATCACTCTTGCACATATTTCTATACGTGTGTATAAAAATTCATCGCTGTTCCAACTTTATCCTAGCCGGGTGTGGTTTAATAAATAAAATTAAGTCTGGTATCACAAAAAGGGTTTCGTGTTTGTTCGATTTAGCTCTGGTATTAAGTAGCTAAATACTCAGTCGTATCATATTCTAGGAACTTGGGATTTCGAAATATGTTACTCAGTGGGGCTTTTCAGTATGTACACAAAACTGTGATACTTTTCTACAACATTCTTAATTATTAAGACAGCTCGAGAACTGTTAGTAAAGTAAAGGTGGTTATATACACGGTGCTTATTGTTGATCACTGGTTCACCGCCACATTCACCGCCACTCACCGCCATCTGGATCTCTACCTTACAAACCACTTATAACCACCTTCATTTCTATTCGTTCTACTTCGTTAGAAGAGAAATTGTAATGAGATGAGTAATACCTGTGCAATCTGTCCTGAAAGAAGACGTCTCGTTTTCGCGATAAAACTCGGCCCGCGGTTCTAACGCAGATTGCGCGGATTTTATATATATGCTCGGGCAAATTGTATCGGTGCGTTTTGTACATATTTTATAAGCGGTACTTATTAAATAGCTGTGATAACGTCGTAACTATATGAATCTTCGTCAACGGATGCTTTCGTCGGTATTTAAGAAAATAGTTTGCAAAAGTGATGTCTCGCTGAACTGCAATCGGAGTCATATTGAAAAAGTAAGTTTCAACATGTCCTTTTATATTCTTTTACGGTGATGCGAGTCACCGAGAGACCAAGGATCTTTGAGTTCAGTTGCTGAAGAGTAACAACCTGTCATCGCAATGTTTGCAAAAGTTTTCCTCGCTCGGCTCGGTATACTTGGCAGCACCAACACGAACGAGAAAGTTTACGTCAGAACTGTAGCGATAAATATTTCTTTTTCCTTGGAACTAGTCCATCTTCGCATTTCACTGGAAAACCAGTATTTAGATGTATAGTAGGCATGTCAATTTTTTTCTGTCCCTTGCCCACCTGTCACTCTTGTGACATTTCATAATAGTAACATATTGCATGCATTTCTGAGTATACTCTATTTGTTTGCAATGTGAGTAAAAATATAACGTTTATTTGTAGTAATGGTAGCGGCTGGAGCTACAATTTTAATGGCAGCCAGTGAGGAAGCATCTTCAAACGGAAGCGCAAGTAATTCTACACAATGCCGGGCTCAAACAAATCGTCCTCATGGTACTGAAATTCATTCTAATCAAAAGACAGCGGAATGTTCGACTAAAAAGGAGAGTCCTTCTGTCTCAAATAACAGTAAGTCCCAATAAAGATATTTCCAGAACCATATCTTGCCAAGAACTATACTACCTTGAATATTATCCAAATGATGTAAGATCCTGATAAATGTTTCCTTTAATGTACTTGTGACAGAAGGTAAAGGTAATGCCCATATGTTGGACAAGAGCAGTCGTTTAATTCCTAGAACAGAGAAAGATAATAACAAAAGTCCAAGTTCTCATAAGACAACACCCATTCGTGAAACAAAAGCCTCAAGACTAAGAGCTGCCTCCATCACATCTCCTAATGGTGAGAATTTTTGTTCCATTTCAATAAGTATCTATTTCAGTCATATATTAATTGTCTTTTGTATTAGGAAATTCATTTTCTAAGAGATTGGGAACTCAGGAAACTGTTGCCACTTCACACCTACAACCGAGCACCAGCATATCAAATAAAGAGGTAAATCAGGATTTTACACAGAGTATGTCCATAACTAATACATTGTAATAAACTTGGTATTATATTTGACTATTTGGTATAGGAGAATGCAGTGTCAGATCTTACCAGCCCTATAAATCCAATTCGAGAAAGGGACAAGAGTTACAAACGAAAATCATATTTGAATAGATCATCCAATATGGAAGCACCAACAGCCGACCATGCACATCAATGTATGTATTACCATACAATACAGTTAGTATGTTTAACATGCTATGCACATTAACATACTGTAATGAATGATGATATTTTACAGCCGAGTTCAGTGAGCGAAGATTCAAGAGACAATCAAATAAATCAAGCCAGATATCTGAAACATCTTCATCTTTGAATTCAAATATTCAGCGCCAATATGTTTCTAACACACATAAGAAGCATGTGGAGTCAAGGATTTCTCATCAGAGAGTCAGTAGTCAATCTGTGACAAATCGTCCTAAAAGTTCTGCAACATCTGCCCCTACTCCTCTCACGAACGCAAAAAATTCCAACATTCAGTATTCTAGGTATATAGTCTTAGTTATCTTTCCTTATAAATTGAGCTACTTTGTTTAAGGTTTGTTTGATAGAGAGATTGTGTGTACAATTCTGGTGCACGTCACTCAATAAAACTGTAATATTCTTTCAGTAATAGTGGTGGACACAGTGATTCGGAAGTCTCGCGTAGAGTTGATGCATTAACAGCATTAACGAAAGCTACGATGGAACGTGTAGAGAGACTAACGTCGCATGCGAATGTCTCAGCGGGTCATGGATCACGTCCGGAGAATTATTCACCTCCGCCTGCGACTAACTCTCACAACAATTCAGTGGGCAATACGGATGTAACTCATGCGTTGACAGCATCCCCGAAAAAATGTTCCATTCTAAAAAAGTCGAATGAGGAGCCATTTCATGATGGACCTGGTGTACGGCAACACGCGCCAGTTTCAATTCTCAAACATAAAGATGCTGAAACAGGTCAAACCTTGTCGAATGTGTCTCACTGTACATTGCCAGTAACTTTTTCACCGTCTGTGGTCGAACCAGCGTATAAAAAGCATGGCATTTTAAAGAAGCGTTGTAGTTTAGATGAGAACGAGATACTTAGAAGACGTAGCTGTTCTCCTGATGTATCGTTCTCTGAAAATAGTTCTTCAGAATTCCGACCAATTTTAAAGAATCAACGACGATCATCGTTAGATGAAATCATTAAAAGGGATCAGAGTCCTGACCCTCAGCCGGCGTCAATATTAAAGCGTAAAACTTCGAGAGGTGATGATCGAGAAGATCGCCAGCTATGCGCGTTAGAACCGCAGGGTATCTTGAAAAGAAAAACTGTACTGGGTTCGCGTGCTAATAGCAACAATCACCATGTAACTATCATGCAGGACATCGCGGGAGTCGCAAGTTCCGAAGTTGCCGATAGTTCGGAAGTCAGGCCCATATTGAAAAAGAAACACAGTCGTGAAGAATTTCCCGGTAATGATATACCTGCACCTGAGCCACGACCAATTTTGAAAAAGAAGTCAAGCACAGAATCCGACGAGCACGAAGACAAACCGAAAAAGACTATTCTGAAATGCGCTCGGAAGAATTCTCAGGACGAATCTAACTACGAGACGGAGTCGACATCTCCCAAAAAGTTATCTATGCTCCGAAACCGGGGCTTACAGTTTAGAGCTGGTGGTGTACTAGACAGTGATTCCGTGCGTCCTATATTAAAGCAGTCCGGATCAAGAGACAACGAATCGCGTGTACGTTTAAACTTTAGCGATGAAACTATAAACCCTGATGAATTACGCGGTGAATGCACGGATCAATTCCTGCGGAAAAGAGCACAATCAGTGGGTCATGTGCAACCAGCCAGTCATATGTCTGAGCGTCCAAATGTACTTACTAAACGACGATCTCTCGAATTGTCATCGATGAACGAAATACTACAAAAGGGATCACAGTTTAATGCAGCGATTATTGACAAACAGCCTGAGAAGAACAGGTTTCCAAATCAAAGCGAAAATGCAGTTCCAGATGTCCGCGATACACCTTCCAGGTATATACCAAATCTTCATCCAAATATTTCTGTTTAAACTCATGAACTATAGATTTTTGGAAAGACATTTCATACAAAAATGTATAATCTTTGGTTTCACTTGAACATGATGTGCCAATTGCATTAAATTTACAATTACGTAAGGTGAATCACTCTGACACATTCACAAAGTGAAAGGCTCCACAGTCAACAGCTATTTCCTTGAAACGAGTTTTTTTCTCCAGTGTTTACAGTGAAGAGTCCATAATACACTGACCTATAAGAAGATGTACTGATTCTCTGCAGTTATAATGCTTATACATTGATTCTTTTTTCGTTTTTATAATTGAATACTGTTCCAACAACAAACTACACTTGAAATTAAATCATTGTTACCACTTTTCTAAAAACTTTATCAATTGATCATTGGTATTGGATAGCAGAGAGTTATTTATGTGTTGCTGTGGTTATCTGTAAGTTTGGCATGAGTTTGAATCGATGCCAAGTTTAATTATAGACCACCTAGCAATTCTAAAAGCCACCAGAAATCAGAGAATCAGAGTGTGCATACAACCTGTGCATCTGTGTAAAAGGCAGTTTGAATTTAAAGTACACTTTCGATGGTGGATTTCAGTTTAACATAGATTGTGCAAAGAATGTAAGCAAAACTTGTGTCTCAAAGTGTTAATGGTGGTGTTCCACATCTGTTCTATATATAATTGCTTTAAATGTTACAAGTCTTCCCTGTGATTTGAGTCTTTTGATTTCCGCACGTATTTGCGACGTCCCCAATGTTCTTCTTATAAGCTCGAAATTATTTCACTTTCAGCTCGACTGGGGAGAAATTTATGGATAAAGTAGATAAGAAAGATAAAGCAAACATTGCAGTATTCGATCAGCAAGACGAAAAGAAGTTTAATTCGCATCTATCCACTCACACGCAGAGGCAGGTAGAGATGAGTGATAATAAGGAGTGTGCAATTGAATCGGATGTGTACACAAAAGCGGAAGATTCGAAAAGTTCCGAACATTATGGTGTGACGCGTAGTAATAGCGTTTCGAAAATGAGGATGCATTTCAAGGCTTTACAGGAAACCGCGTGTTCTACTGATAAAGATAATGTATGTCAGCGTAATAAAAGCTCGCGTGGCATCCAACGTTATAGAGCACGGAACCTGCAGGGAAACGACCGGTTCAATACACAGCCTGTCACTTTGCAAGAAGTTCAGGAAGCTGTTTTGCAAAATCAACGTAATGTGTCAAGTGAACATTTGAAGACTAAATCATCGGACGAAAATGTGACTGGCGATGACGAGTACGACCCGTCGAAATTAAGTCTCGCGGAGAGAGTACGTTTGTTTAATCAAAAAATTGCTACCGAAAATCCTCCAACATCAGTTAGAATGTCTCAGGAAAGATATCCTAACAGGAGGCGACCTACTAATCGGTACAAGACGCAACCTGTAACATCGGAGGAAGTTGAAGTAGCATCACGGATCTCTCCTCTGGACGTTGGACACCAGCTTTCTTTGGATAGTAGTAAGTTGAATTCATGTTATAGCTATTGCAGCATTTATCACAAATACGTTAATATTCAAATATATGTATCATAACTGGTGCTGTCACTGACAATTATATATCTTTCAACTACAGTCTCATCCCCTGGAAATAATGGACAAGATAGTACTTCCACCTGCCAAATTGACTTGCCAAAAAGCATTTTGAAACCTATAAACTCGCACGTTCACATTATTCCTCGCACTAAGAGCCCAGAACTCGAAGGTTTGAAGCTCATTAAATCTGTACTTAAAAAAGAGACAGAAGATGTAGAACAACAATCCGATGATTATGATAGTTTTCCGCGATCTATTTTAAAGTCTACGGTCCAAACGAAACAGGAGGAGAACAGTTCGCGCCGCATCGCTCGGGATACAAAAGACGAGAATGCCCCTGCCAGAAATCAGAATGTAAGCAGTGATGTGCAATTACAAAATATAGAGGGATACATGGAAGAATTCGATGAAAGTATGCAACATGACTTGCAACTGACCACTACTCCTGGGAAGAACTCGAATTCGGAGAGTATCCAAAACGAAGCTAGACAAATACATACAGTGCCTTTTTACCAAAATATCACTCAGGATACATCCACCAAAACAAGAACCAAGCCAATGTTGGACGATATACATAGTGCGCTATCTGAGAGCGTTACACTCAGAAAACGCGCCAGCGAGCATAAAACTACAATTACGAGTGAAACACTGAAAATATCACAAAGCGAAATTTCTTCGGAAGACGCCGTTAGCCACCAAACTATATTGTCAAAACCAGCCAGGTGAGTTTATTTTAAACTTGCCATTACAGCGTGCATTGAGTTATTAAGGCGCCAATTGTAGTGTTTAGCTTCGATAAGATACGTTCTATCAAACACCTCTTCTGGGAGGGGGCTGATATATATTTTTGCACTGATATGTATCAGGTACGCCGCTTTATCGAAAAGCGCTAGTCACCATACACTCGGCCAGGAGAGTCATAAAAATGGAACATTTAACGGGGGATCGCGAAATCAGCCTGCCGTCCCTCTTATACAGCTTTCCCGTAGTGCAACACAATCGATTACCACGTCAGACGCCACTGATGGGCCAAGTATGAGTATTGCAGATCGTTTAGCGGCACTTCAACGTAGCGGTAGTACAAACTGGAAACGACGCGCTGAATCAGTTAATTTGTCGGTGAATATTTTTTTTATTACTACTATCACTGGAAGAATGCTTGAAAATATGTTTTGGAATGATTTTCACGGCAATGTTCATGCTGTACGTTTCGCTTGTTAATGTTATACGCATCAATCAATTCCAGGATGCGTCATACAATTGTGCATCTACTAAGGAAGAGTGGAGCATTAAGCAAGGTGTACTCGCCGATTGTCTTGGCAAGTTGGAATCCGCAGCAGAGGGCTGGAAAAAAAGAATTACAACTTCAGACGTGTCAAAGTTCACAGTCGCCGGTAGAATGAAAGTAGACCAGAATGAAGATGTGGAATCAGGACCCACTTCACCGTTGATTGAAGTGACTGGAAATATTTCTGACAGAAAGAAGAAAACGCCACGTCCCGAGCGGTTCAAGGCAAAGAAAGGTAAATTTAAGTACGCAAAATGATCGTCTAAAGATGATTAGAAAAGAAGGATGAATTCTCGCATCACCTAGTGTAAAGTACATATGAAGCATTAAAATTGTAGTTTGCGTTTCCAGAATATATCAAAGATGTGCTGTCTATGCCAACTAGTCCGAACAAAGATATCCGTGCACTAACGCGAGGAAGTTTTTCGGAGCCTGCAAGTGATGATAGTGGTTGGTTGAAATCTAGCGTAAACTTCCACCAATTGTGCGGTTACAATGAATAAAATGATATTCTTTTAAAGGGGAAGAGAGTAGGGGGAGTTACAAAACATCTTCAACAGTGTCAGTACCTAAGACGGATGATGAAACATTTACATCCTTCTTCACTGGACTTTCAGTTGAAAAATGCGAGTCGGAATGTTTAGACTTCGACCAGAGCGATTTCGATGTAATTACATCGCACTCTGAATTGTAAGCTGCCATTTATTCTCAAAAGCTTTCGGGTAGTCGGCTAAGCAACTATTCATTCTCTAATCATATGTATATTTCTTTCCAGACTAGTTCAGAGGCGTAATATCAGGATTCAACGCCGTCGAGTTGCATCGAGCAATCCTATCAAGTTGCTCGCCGCACGGACGGATTTAAAATCGGAATACACTGATATTCGCACTGGTGTCGCTGAGAGAGTACTGAAACAATTGAACGTGGAGAAGCGTAAGTGATACTTATACGATTTAAATACGTGTCACTAGATTAGCTTTTTCAATGCCGTATTTTACTATCTTCTAGTTGCAAAGCACTCGAGCCTAGCTGTAGAAGCTTTGGCAGGTTTGGCCTCTACCGAAGACTTTAGCACAGTTACGTTGCGAAACGCTGCCGAAACGAATGTATCAGCAAATAAATTACAACCGTATAAAGACTTAATGCTCATGTTAGTTAAAGGAAGACGACATGTGCAAGTAAGATTAGTTGAGCCGGTCATTGAAAGTATAAACAGCGGTGACAACTTTATCCTTGTAACAAAATCAGAGGTGTGTTTCAGATTGCGTTTGACTCTATTCAATTGGGCGATTATGTTGCGCCACATATTTCTCAAATGTTACACAACCTTTATTTACAGATTTTCAATTATGTTGGAAAATACAGTAATGTCATTGAGAAAGCTCGCGCAGCCGAAATTGCTCTAAGTATTCAACAACATAAGGATCTCGGCACACAAGCCACACAAGTCATTACCATCAATGAGGAGAAAATAAGTTGCACAAAAAGTCAATTAAAAACGTTTTGGAATCACCTTGGTGCTGAAGATGTAATTACGGATGGTAATAACATTCGTTGTATCACACGGACATAAGGTATTCGTGTAGTTCAGTTTGTTAATCTTTTCCTATTAATAACAGCGATTGACGGCGGACATCCAGATGAAGATGAAGTCTACGAATCCACGATGATCGACACGAACATGGTGTACGAACTTAAAGGCGACGAATTAGTTCCCATCGAGAAGTATTGGGGGGCTATTCCAAAAATTGAAATGCTCGATCCGAACAAGGTAACATTTAGTTGTACATGCGTTTTAAATAATAGAAAATCTACTTTTTCTCCGGCGTTTCAGTTTATTTTTCTGTCAATGGAAATTTGTAAATGTTGTTTCTTTTTGGTTTCAAGGTGCTAATCTTTGACTTCGGTACGGAAATGTATATATGGAGTGGAAAAGCTGCAAGCGCAGAGAAGAAACGAGTCACTTTACGACTCGCGACTGAAATGTGGAACGAAGGATATGATTACACCGAATGCACAATCTGTCCTATCAATGCTGCCTCTATGCTTGGCAGACGCAGCAAAGCGCAAACAGACTTAAAGAACGCTAAAACACGGCCGGAATGGTGTTTACTGGCCAAAGTTACACAGCATGTTGAAACAGTACTTTTCCGAGAGAAGTTCTTAGATTGGCCGAATGTTACCGGTATAATACGCGTCAGAGAGCCTAAGATGAAGGAGCAAGTCAGTAGGACAATCAGCATAGAACCGTGCAACACCGACGACATGCTAAAAGAAAATCATATTCCCGTCGATTTGATCTTAGAAGGAAGTCATTTAGGCAGGGGAACTGGCTGGTATGACGACGACGTAAGTATCACTTTTTCAACATAGACCTCCCATATATTCGAAGACCACCCTCAGCAGAATCTATGATTTCCAGCTAAAGAAGCAATCTGTAGTCGCTTCAACAAATGTAACCATATGGCATATTGATGAATTTTCACATGCACTTGTGGATAAGTCATCGATTGGTCAATTTTATTCGGCCGACAGTTACATTATACGATGGATGTACTCCATCACTATTACGGGTAAATATCTACTGTTGTAATCAATTAATATACAGATGTAGGAATCATACATGAATGATACAGGTCGAGAATTAAGTGGTCTGCCATCCAAGCATGCTGCCAAAGGCCGGAACCGCTCAGTATTTTTTATTTGGCAAGGGAAAAATGCATCCCTCAATGAACAAGGTGCGGCAGCGTTACTAACGATAGAATTAGATAATGACCAAGCGCCTCAGGTAATTATCTGCGATATTCCCGTATTTTTATTAGAAAGATATGATTGTTCAATAAATGCTAAATTGTGGATACTTTACAGATTCGAATAGTCGAAGGACATGAACCTGCTGCATTTCTAAACTTATTCTCTGGAAGCATGATGATCCACAGCGGCAAAAGAGCCGGCGACTCCTCAGGACAGCGTTGGAAATTATACATATGCCGAGGTTGCTTAGAATCCGAAATGTTCTTGGTTCAGATTCCATGCAGTACCCGTCAATTGAGAAGCAGAGGTTGCCTCGTATTATTAGACACAAAGAAAAGTATCGTTTACGTGTGGTATGGATCGAATGCTATGCCACATATTAAAAAGGTTGGCTCTGATACTTTCCATTCATATTCTTATTCGCGACCCTATAGAAGTTTGACAATGTTCGTATTCCTTAGAATGTATATAATGCAGTGACGAAGCTTTTAACAAATCGACCGTTGGAAACTGGTTTGCCTAAAGAAGGAGATATACAATTAGTAGAAATTAATGAGGGGGACGAACCAGAAGAATTTTATAAAGGTAGAGTTGAAAGTAGAAAACGGTAGGATAGTGAAAATGATATGTTAATTTTAAATTGCAGGATTGGGCGGTACGAATCGAAAACTATACGTGTCCTTACAGAAGAATGAAATACAGGAGCACACACCAAGACTGTTTTATTTATCATGCATTTCAAAAGAATTTAAAACCACGGAAGTTTTATGCCCCCATCGTGCTCATCTTCCGATGCCGTTTCCTTTTATGCAGGAAGAACTTTATGACGTTAACCAACCAGGTACCACCCCCGCCCCCTCACAGTAAAAATCTGTAGAAAGACGAGTATGTAACACTTACTAACCAAGAAATTATGTTGTCGACAGCTTTGTTTTTGCTAGACAACAAAAGCGAATTATGGTTGTGGCAAGGCTGGTGGCCTGATGATAGCGCAGAAGATCAAACTGGTAGCAAAGCAGTGCGATGGCAAGCTGAACGAAAGGCTGCGATGGTAATGGCCTTGGAGTACTGGCAGGGTCTTCATCCGGGAACTTCCGAGTTTCCGATATATCTAGTCTGGGCTGGTCTTGAACCCTTACAGTTTATAAATCTCTTTCCTTCATGGACATATCGAGACGACATTGCCGGATTAAATATCGAGGTGAATCCAACTACAATCTGCTGCCTTAATGATTTCAAACGAACTTTCTGTACAACTATTCCTTTCGTAATGCAATCAGGATGGCAGAAATTCTGGAGAGGTGTTGACCGTGGAAAGCGAGCTGGCTCGATTGACACAAAGCACGTATCCCCCAGCCCAATTGTTACAACGACCTTTGCCAGAGGGTGTTGATCCTACACGGCTAGAACTGTATTTATCTGAGCAACATTTTCAAGTCAGTATACTTTTGTACAGATATTGTTATCATGTCTTTATGATACAAAAATTGATGTTTTATTGATTTGGCTTATAGGAGCTACTGGGAATGAGCAAAACAGAATTTGAGGAGCTCCCAGCTTGGAAGCAAGTGAATCTCAAGAAGGAGATCGGGCTTTTCTGATGAAACGCTATGCCTGCCAAGTATGCGAACAATAGCTGCCCTTGTAAAGCTTTTATATATATATATAAAATAAAGATTTTGTTAATTGTTTCACGATGTTTATAACTTCGAAATTTTTAACTTCTGAATGTACCAACAGGCGTTTCTGATACACCTAAAGTTGCCTATCAAACGAAAGATCACTAATAATATGTTGTTGTTTCATTAACGTCGGCTCCCCGCAGGGTTCGCGACGGGTATGGAATTCCTCTTGTATTGACATACCGACCCGGTGTGAGCGTCTATAAGGCGGAGGGGACACCAAATGTATGCTTATACCGGTCGACTTACAATTTTTAAGGTGGATTCCGAACCACCACCCGCGCAGTGCGTGAGCGTGATGAAAATCAGTGATGACAGATCAAACCCGCCTCCGGCTAATTGTCGGTCGGGCACTTATCCTCTTGAGCCACTGCGCGGGATCGATAACTAATAATAGTATAATGCAGTTGAAAATGTTTACTATTGTCTCAAACATAATATATAAATATATATATAAACATATATATATTTATATCTATATAAATATGTTCATACATATAAAAATAGCTAATGATATATTTTTCATACATATTAAACGGAAATCGGCTTGTGAATACTTCCTTTATATTTGTATGGCCTTTACATTCATTGAATGATACAGTATGTTTTAGAATGGCTTATTCATACATGTGTAACATTTATACAAGAACGACTGTATTCTTTACAACATACTCTGTGTTTTTGAACAGTATTTAAATGAAATATCTTAATGTTGCCCCGGCTCTTATTTCATTAACCTTTACTCTCAATTGCTCAAGTAATATATCCCATTACAGATATGATTTTGCCAAATGCTGATGCGCTTATTTATAAAGCGTATACATTTACTAACTCAGTGTATTATGATAAAGGCAGAATTAAGTAAGCTATATTATTATATATAAATACAGATGGCTTTATGCACAGTTATATAAAATGTGTCTTACAGTTGAGAAAATAAAATAACTGCTACAACGACGCCTTGCTACAGGACGACTTCTGGTCTGATAAGCATTATAACATTTGTCCCCCAATGTTCGTTCTGATTCTCCCTTTTTCGTGAAAATGGAATAAGGCACATGTGTCCATTCGTTATAGATGATATATAGATATTCCATGCAGAGGCGACGGCGAAAAATCAATTGGCATGATTGAAACAAAATATAACAATCGGATATTATAGCTGTTTTTATTTTACACTAACAATAATAACATGCTAAGGAAGGTATATGTATATAATAATAACTTTATGTTAGTAATTATTCTAATATTAAAATAGTGAATCTGGTTATGATTTGATTTTCTTAAAATAATAGTGCGCTGACCTAGAATGCCGTACTAGAAACTTCACATCGTGCATCACTTTACATGTATTTCAAATTATCGTGCGGTTAATGTTTCTGATATACATTAATGTAAGACTAATAATAATGAACCGTGTTTTATTAATATTCCAATCGATCTCATTGAATATCTTTAGGATATTCTGTGTGTTCGCCTTCGCAAATTTTCGTATAGTCTATTAAATTCCATCGAAAAGAAGACTTTTACAATGCGAAAGAAATTATACACTGCAAATCTAGAATGATACTGACATTTCGATCCAATTATACAACTTTTTCCCAAGAACATCAAATAAAAATCTAAAACTTCATTCAAAATATGCATTAGCGATACATTCACGATTTAAAATTCGTTGTAACAAAAACAGTGCAGAATGGTAACAATATAAAGTGCACCTAAACGGTGTTGTCGCTTAAATATATTTTTTGACCGTGGGAACATGAAAACCTGAAGTAATCTTCATCGGTAAATAATATGTATTATAATAGTGTGTTACATGTAAATCACTTACAACAAATCACAAACTTCTATTTACACTTTGTATAGTTACATAACATATTTACCCTAGGTAATAAAAAGACTTCAACGCGTGAAGCTGGCCATATTTCCCAGCAGCGAATACGGCCTTCTTGAAATATCCTAATCTGTATATGTCCTGTCATTCAAACTTGTACAAAAGTTAAATCTTGTATCTTAAGTGAAATTTACATTGTGCCCGAATGTCAGTGCATTAATACTGCGTTTACAGACAGAAATGCAGTTGGCAGGAGGCAGATCTCAGAGTTATACATGCTAACTACTGTTATTACCATTTAAAGAGTTAGTCGACCCTTCCATCAAGATATGCTCGTATGGCTGTTTGACATTCTGCAGAACACCAATGTTGGATCAGTAGATAGGTTTCTGATTCCAATGCAGCCTCCAACTTCCTTCGAAGACTAAGACGGAGCAATGCTTTTGTCGTTTCCATAGACTGAAAGAGAGAAGGGGAATACATTAATACTACCTCGAGCACTGCATACACGCGGCTTTTTCGCGACATTGTGACCTCAAATATGTATGCAGATAGAGGAAAGCGGTGGCACAATCCTATTAATATTAATAGATCTTACGCGGTCTATGGATATCTGAGACGTAGGCGTTTGTGAAAGACATTTATTCAAACCTAAGCATCGATAGTATAGTTACTTGGTGCGCAATGTCAGATAGAAGGAAACTACTAGTACTTTGCCTTGCGATATGTTTAAGTGCCGATGTACCCGGCACTTACATCAAGATCAAAAGCAAATCGCACAACATTACGTTTAGGTACATGGGTGATGTATGTCTTTTGAGAACCATTGGGAGTTATTATAATGGCACAGGCTTTTAACGTCAATCATCTGTACCGTTCTAATAGATAAGTGGTGAGAGCGATTTACACGTATGCGCACAACATGAAGCATGCAATATAGTGCATAACAGATTTTGGACATCCACATTAACGGAAAGACTATGTCTATGTCCCAATGTAAAAGAGTGTCCTTGGGAATGGACATTCGACCATGAAAACTCATCTCTTCAGATTGATAATAGATCTGTTATTAAGGTATATTGCTATCGAGTGTAAGTAGATTTGTTGTGTATATTAATCTGCTAAAATCCTGTTCCAGTTCTGCAATCCCGTAACAGACATGAAAAGATGTTCATACAAAGACACAGCAGCTAGTGTTTTTGGAAAAAGTGACACAAATAATTCTTACTTAATCCCATATAATGTAACGATACATTGCGCATGTCCCGAGTCTCATTACTGGAGACTTCAAAAATATACTTATGAACCTGATAACACATTGATACAAGTCTTCAAATGTATAAAGGTATGTCTATAGTGAAATGCACAGATGGTAATTCTTACAAGAACACGTATGCTTGTTTCAGAAGAGACTATGTGATGCTCAAGAATTTTGTGGACATATTCGTGCAGATTTATATTCGGCATATTATAAGTGCACATGTCCTGAAAATCACTTATGTATTTTTCGCGACAAGATACAAGAAAACGTACAGGAATTGCTTTACTCGGGACCAGCATATAAAGCTTACTGTTACTCATTAAACTAAAAGTAAAAATATTATGTATAGCACTATTTACTTGTGACGATTGATCGCTCATAGCTCGTAGACTTGGTAGCAATTCAACTTGAAATCTCTCCGGCCACAGAACACGTGTAACCAGTCCAGCTCTCAATGCCTCACTTGCTGTCAAAGTTCTTCCACCTAAGAGTAACTCGCTTGTCTGTACAGAAATCAAGAGGCCAAAGGTCACATAAATCAATAATAACAACAACGTACGAATTTCAATATTACTAACAATTGCGCTTCCCAGAATATGCGATAGTGTGTACACAGCAGCTCCTTCAGCGATTTGCCCTAATTTTCCATAGGGCGTGCAAAAAGTAGCCTTATCACTGGCTATCACAAGATCAAATAAAGGTAACATTGTTACTCCAAGGCCGATTGCTACACCCTGCACACCGGCAACAATAGGTTTATTAAATAACGCCAAGCTTTTGATAAAATCTCTGCGAACATAAATTGTTGAATGATAACAAATCGAACTATTACGAAACATATAAAAATACTATGGTATCAAATAATTACTTGACCGCGTCCGCCAATTCTTGTGCTTTTTCCCGTCGCTCGTCTTTAGTCGCCTGCAGCAACATTGAAAGCTCTAGACCCTCGCAGAAACTTGTTCCCGTAGACGTAAAAAGTACGAGCCTACATTCGTCGTCTTTCTTTAAGATAGACAGTGTTTCGCGGAATTCGTGCATTACCTGCAAGAGTGTTAAAGAATATCAGTAATCTCTGCTGAAAAGTGTTGCCTTCCAATGGGTTTAAAAAATGGTTGGTATATTTACCGGTATCGTTAGTGCATTTCTTATTTTTGTAGTGGATGATGGAGTCAATATTAACTGGACAAGATTACCATGTCGACGGACATTTATTTCTTTGTTAATGAATTGGCTCTGCGACTCGGATTGCTTGGCATTTTCCGGTTCTATTGTTTTTATTGTATTGGATACTGCAAATAGAAATGTCTACGAATTATTTGTGATAGATATTATACAGGAAAAACAATGACGAAGAAATGTTTGCATGCTACAGTAAAGTGGTTGGACTTATTATCTTTACCTTTACTTTTTCGATTGGCTGCAGCATTCCCAGACCGACTATTTGCATTGACTACAGAAAGGGCAGTAGCAGCTTCTGCGAGACATATTGAAAGTTCATCTTCTTCTTTGCCAGAATCGTCATTATTGTCGACTTGATTTTGGGTCGGAACATTAATTTTGTTCTTGGATGTTTTTTTCGGTTTTGATATTGGCTTAGCCGCGGCAGTGCCATTTGATCGTGTTATGACCTTAGTTGGAGTACTGCTCTTAGACTCTGCAGCAGGAGCATCCGTTTGTTTCGTACTCTTATCAACTTTTTTCGCATCCGACTTTTTATTAGGCCGCGGTGAAACAACAGGTCTATCTTCCACTGTTGCAGCTACAAATACTTCTGTGTCTTCCTTTGGTATCGACTTTTTCTTAGTTTTCTTAGCATTTGAGTTATCGTCGTGGGAGAGTTTCCGTTTGTTAGATTTTGTAGGAACAACACCTTCGTCCGCTTTTGTTACGTCAATTTTCTCTGTACCGTCAATGCTCACTCTAGGACTCCCCGATGCACTCGAGAATGAGCTGGACGAATGTCTTCTGACTATAACTGATGCATCCGCTGCATTTCTAATTTTTGCAGGAATGATAAAGTCATTTCCAGCTGCATTCGCCGCCTTTGCCGGTGGTACTTCGTCGGCTGATTTCTGATCTGCTCTCGCATCAGTCAAATGTGTGGCTCTCTTCGATCTCGATGAAACTTTGGATGCTCCAGATGCTGAAGTTCGCAATCGGAGCACAGCATTGCGCACTAATTTCTTCCTGATCTTGAGCTCGTGTTGTACTTTTTGTATATCCATCACTTTTTCTTGTGACTTGGTAATTGGAACTAATCGCTTTTTATCTGGCTGCTCCACGTCATACAATAAGTTTACAACACCCTCGTCTTGCAACAAACGGTCTATTTCGTTTATAATCTTTTTCTTCGGTTTCGCGTCCGCCACCACCGCGACGGAGGGTCGTTTCTGTGATTTCGCAACCAATTTTGCTCCAGCTTTCTTTTGCGCACTACTTAATTTTGATTTCAAGCTTAGAGCTTTCTTGTTACTCGTCATATTTTGCCTAATAATCTTTTTCACCACTACTTTCTTCTTAGAAATAGCTTGCGACCCCTTTTTCGATAAGTTTGTTTTGGGGCGTTTTAAGTTTGGAATTTGAGACTTATTTAACGACGAATCCAATTTAGCCGCAACTTTCTTATTGATTACTTCCTTTGTTGTTTCTGTTGAATTGACAGTTTCAATATTTATATTACTTGGTATATTATTCTCATTTGTTACAATTTCCATCGCCTTTACTGCAACACTATTTTCTTTAGGTGTTTGCACTGCTTTTTTACCTAATGAGAGTTTTCGATTATAAACTTTTTGGCGTTTTGTTGTACTTTGTTCGTGCTGTCTTGCCCTTTCGGTTAATTTCCTTTTTCTTCCCGATCTGGTTTCATCCAACTTTAAAGCTTGATTTTGTAATTCAACAACTCCCTTTTCAGTAGCTTCCTGCTGAGCATCAATAGTGATTATTTCAGTTTGATCATCCAAGGAAGTGTTTGGAGATGCTTTATCTGAATCTGTAAGGTCGATATTAACAACTTCTTTTTCTGGCTTTGAATCCTTTCCATCGATAACTTCCTTGACTAATTCCTTGACTACTTCCTTGGCTAATTCCTTGGATACTTCTTTAGATACTTTTTTCTGTGGCGTTTGCTTCACAGTTTTCTTTTTTTTAGGAACAGTTTTTTTCGGTGAAGTTTCTACTGGTGGCAATTCTAGGAGTTGTTTCAAGGCGATTTCTCTCTCAACTAGTGGATCTAATTTCGGTGGCGTATTATGACTTATTCGCTCTGCTTCGAGTGGTTCTTTACCTTCTTCTGTAAGTGTTGGTGGTTTTAGATTAGACCAATCAGGATCAACATCACCTTCCAATATGGCTAATAATTCTTTATTATCAGAACTAGCTTGTTTACTAGATTCTGCATTGATTGAATCTGTTGTTTTGGGATCCACAATACATGGAGTGGTCTGAATCGGACTTGATATCGGTATCAAAGCTGGTATAGGATTCACGGGCGTATTGGCCAATTTATTTGATAGGCGTTGTGTTAACTTTTTAACAAAAAATATATCTGGAGCACAGGGTGCTTCTAAGATTTTCTGATCTCTTTTCAATCTTTCCTTCAAAGCTTCTGCAACCTCTGCTTGAGATGTCATTGAGCCAGCTAGAATAGGATTTTGTCTGGAAATACGTTTATTATGTGGTTTTGAGGGTGAATTATCTACGGTGTGATCCTGGCTCATTGCTTTTGTCACATTTTCAGCCTTTTCTGAAACACCCTTTTCATGCATATTTGCCGATTTTGCACAATCTTGGTTCCTTTTTTGTATGGAACTTGGATTTTGGGACTTATCATTTACTATTGGGGAATCTGCTTTTTCTTCACTAAATTCACTGGATACGCTGCTCACATCTTTAATATTGGTCTTATCAGTTGTTACAGTCTCGCCCTCCATCGCTACTGCGTCCGTGGTTGTATTCTCGGTTGTCTTTGGACCATCAAGTAAGCTTTTCAATTCAATTTCTACAGAGTCGTGAACTTTAGGAGTTGCTTGGTACTCTTCCTCCGGATTATCAACACCCCAATCATCAAAAATGTCCTGTATAACGCTTCGACGTTTTTCCGGCGACTCTAGTGTGTTCGCGTTATTTACAATTGCACTACTTTCCTCTAAATCGCTAGGACTCGCAATAGTAGTAACTTCAGTAGACACAATTTTCGCATCTACATTCTTTGTTTCCTTATTATCACATACTTCAGTCTTTACGTTAATAGTTTCTTCCATATCAGCAGCATTCTCCTCTTTGATGTCTATGTCTTGACCTTGCATGGAATTGTCTTCACCATCCTTCTTATTATTTATATTTTCCACATCATTTTTTTGTTTCTCATTAGTTTCTGTTATTGCATTACTGCTACTATCACCCGCACATGCTTTTGAAACATCAGTCTGTACATCATCTGCAGAAATCACTTCTATTATAGTGCTTTTACTCTCTTCATTGCAATTAATAACCGGAAGTTCTTCTTCCTTTACAACATCATATTTATTCTTATCCTCTCCAACCTTAGATGCCTTGTTCCCATCCTCTTTAAGAGCAGCTACTACATGTTCCGTCAATTCATTATTGGAATCGGATTTAGGTGCAGCAATAACTGCTAGCACTACCGTTTCCTCAGCCTCTGCCTTAACTACTTTTGTGACTTTCAAACCTTCGGTAGGAGTAGATTGTTTCTTCTCCTCATTATCCTTACACAAAGGTACTGACACAGTTTCTTGTTTCACATCAGCAATTGTGATGACTTCTGGTGGATTTGTACTAGTAGATATCGTCGGCTCATATTTCAGTGATATTTCAATGGGTTCTTCTTCATCCTTTACATCCTCTGCATTGGTTATCACACTGTGCTTCAAAGTTTGGCTACCATTAATACCTGCATCCTTTCCTGCTATCGCCTCCTTCTTATCACACACAGCGTCGTCATTGCTTTTTGTCCCTTTTTCCGTGCTATTGCTTCCAGCATGATTTGTTGTACTTTGTATACTATCACTGTCACAGGGTAACGGAATTTCAGACAGGGAAGTTGGGCATGCATCACCACTGCTACTGCGGGCTTTAGTCTTGTCCTCCGGGCTCGCTAGATTAACAACTTTTGCACTGGTATCCAGTACAGGATTTAAATTGTTACTGGATTCAGAGGAATCCTCCTCTACAGATTGTGGCTCCATTGTGTCTCTCTGTTCCATAGTACACCATCAATATTAATAAGCTTTCTCAGACGACCGGGCACTGTCCTATAGAGAAAAGATAGCATCTATAAAATTCTGCTGGTTGTTAGAGCAATGCCTGATCACACTCTTATCGCTGGTGTGTGAAGCCTATAGAAAATATCAAAGTATCCAGCCGAAATCTTGGTATAAAGTAGACAACAGATTGCGCTTAACCTTACACGCACCTAAGACTTAGCACCGCGAAACTTAACAGGGCGATTTACTTGTTATGCTCCAAGATAGAAAAACCGATAAGATTCCCTCGCAGAAGTACTGTTACATAGAATTAATGCGCATGCAACGTGCAAGTAGGAAATGTTCTCATTCCTCGGGGGAGCGCGCAAGAACGAATACGCTCGGAGGCTTTGCGTGTTGTTTGCCGAGGGGATTGATGCTCGTGAAAGGTATTATCGCGAGGCGCAACGAGGAGGTCCTTAATATTTATTCAGATGCAACCAGTCACCAATATCACTTTCACTAAGTTTACACAAGTTTATAATGGCAGGAGGGAACTCACCAGGTATCATCGTAACATTCATACTTTGATAATTCTAATAATTATCACATGTTACACTCGACACGGGAGTAGTCCGAGGCTCAGATCGCTATCGTGTCGATCGAGGATTCCCGATAGATCAGACAAGAATCTATGCGATTGTTTCGTCGCAACCAAACAGAAATGTTTACAGGAACGAAATCGCAAGTATGTTGTACGTGCTACTGCCATCAATTCTAATGTTCCCTTTTCAACATTCTTATATATATAATGGCTGGGAGAAAATATACGTTCCGGGATGTGTCTTTCCCTCGGAGTAATATCGCCGCTTTATACACCTCGCACACCCTTGCACTCTGGAGGAACAGAAAAATGGGAAAAATTGCTCCGGAATTGCGGTTATCACCAGGCGAACGCGAGACACAGTTCGGCTGGGAATCCTTATAGATAGATATATATCCTTAGCAATTGCCGTAGACAGAATTCCGATTGGCTTCTACTCTTGCCATAAGACTCTGGGAGCTCCGATTCTGTGATAAACGCTTTAACATCTTTAAAAGAATAAGTACAGTACGCGAGACATTCCGGAAGTCCCTACGCACATATATACTGCATGTTTCGCGTGAAGTTAGTTCTCCTTCCTGTTTACAGAACGGGAAATCCTGTGCCACGCTACCGCGGCCTGCGGCGGCTACACATCGTAAATCGTGCAGGAACTATTATTTCTAACAGATGGAGATGCTATCAAGTTTCGTCCCTTTCCCTACCATCGGGCTCAAGCCGTGGTGCGTGTCGTGACATTTACCAATAACATTTACCAATCGCTCTCGTATGTTGAACAACAATACCCAGGCGCTGGTTTGAATTGAAACTCAAACGAGCACCGTGGATTATGCCAACTGGTGGTAATCTGTGACCAATTGTACTAAACACCGTGATATACTCCTACTAAAACTTGGCTCAGATTGATACTGAACCCTCTAATGCTTATGCGAAACTGTGCGCGATCGCCAATTTCCGAAACTGCACGTCCACGTCTATATGTAGTGGTGACATGACGATAAGCGTTCAGTTTCGATTTGTACGAAAGTAGAGAAGTTCATGCTAGCACGTGGCACTTTCACTAGGTTAGATACTAAAGAAACAATACTTTATCAGACCTCGGATTCATTGGTCCAAGCTCTGATAAACGCAGATAACACACACGTTATCCATTTCACACGCACACATATATAAAGAGTCCCGCGCGATTCTCCGCTAAGACAGAATGTTTCCCTATAAAAGCTCCACATCCTACAGCGCCCAGATCATTTCCACACAAGGATCACCATTGTACATGTCGCATTAGTTGAGTAGTATCGTCGAGTAAGCCTTGACAACCATACGACATGTCAGCAAATGTGGTTGTCGTTGGATCTTGCATGGTCGACTACATTTGGTAAGTGATTAATCAAAGTCAGTATCATAAGTTGCGAACAAAGTCATGAAAGTAATTTGTCATCAAAATCTGCCTCGTGTTGATTATCAAATCTTATTTATGGAGAAGAATCTATGCCACAGGTTTATATAATACCTGTAGTCACAAAGATAAATCTCATTATCTGGAAGATTTGACCTTTCACGATAATGGGTTGACCTCATCCAAAAACTTTCGTATGAAAATCAACTATACCCCAATCTCCCTGAGCCAGAGTCATTCTTTTGCTCAATTTGCGGGCTAGTTAGAGGATATGTGTGTTACAGGCGTTCTCCCAGATTACCTAAACCCGGTGAGACAATAGTGGGCACTGGGTTTGTACAAAAGTACGGGGGCAAGGGAGCCAACCAATGTATCAGTGCAGCTAGACTCGGTGCTACTACACATTTCATTGCTTGTGTACGCATTTACTCTTCTGTTATCTTCCACAATCTGCAATCTTTATCAAAGATACAAGTCAAGCCCAGACGTTGTATCAATGCTAGTTAAACATTTCCAAAGTTCTGTCATTAATTTACCGCAGGTAGGCAAGGATTTTCACGGTGAGGAGTACCAAAAGGTACTCAAAAAAGAGAATATAGACATATCCCATGTTTACATGCTAAGTAATCAGTCGACTGGAAGTGCACAGATCACAGTTGCTGATAATGGTGGGTGGTTATTGGGGGGTTGACTCTTGTTTCCTGTAATACTCAGGTTGAATTGGGATTTTAGGTGAGAATAGTATAATAATCCTACCACAGGCGAACGAATTTCTGCTGCCAAATCATGTGAGCGATGCGGCAGACGTGATAAAAAATGCGAGTGTTTTGTTATGCCAATTCGAAACGCCCCTCAAAACTACCCTTGAAGCACTGAAGCTATGCAAAGTCAATGGTTTGTTGATTCTTAACAACTTTTCGTCTTTCACACTCGGCCGCGATAGACTTATTAAGTGTAGTCCCGCAGGTGTTACCTCGATCGTGAACGGCGCGCCCGCCGTAGAGAACGTCGATCCAGAGATCCTCAAACTGTGCGATATATTTTGCGTTAACGAGACGGAGGTAATGATTTATTTACACCCCGCGTGTACCCGTGCATGAATTCCACACTATATTCGATCCACCCCTTAAATACCATGCAGGCTCAAGTTATGACGGGAATGGAATCCATCGGATTACACAATGCACAAGAGGCCACCGACAAACTATTAGACCAGGGTTGCAACAGCGTGATTATAACGCTCGGCGGGTCCGGATCAGTGTATGCAGAGAAAAGCGATCGAAATGTCGTAAAGGTTCCCGGTCGTGCTCTTCAAGCGGTAGATACGACTGTGCGTAAGACTGGGTTTAACAAGGGGGAAGGTATTCCCGAGAAAACGAATGGAAGCATTAATTCGGTGATCTTTACTTATAGGGCGCTGGCGATTCGTTTCTGGGTGCCTTGGCATATTTTAAAGCCCATCATTCGACCCTTACCATGACCGAATGTATTCGAAGAGCCTCTGTCGTTGCTGGAGAATCCGTGATGAAGCACGGAACCCAGGACAGTTTTCCCACTAGGGCCGAACTACCCGAAAACTTGTTCATGTCTTAATAAAACCGAATTGTTATCTTTCATTTGCTGGCGCAGATTAAATGCCCGAGGGTCCCGAATCTAACTCCAACCAACATCATTTTCTCTTCAAGAATCAGATAAAAATTGTTTTTTTATATAGAGGAATTTGGTCCTTAACAGGTGAATTAACTAGTAGGACAAGGCAGGCATTGCTTCTACCGAGTTACACAGAACTTCCCTTGAGCAGCAATGAGAATCGCTGCTCGCAATTCAAAGTTTTCTGAAGTTTCTTTTTTGAGGTGGTCGCAACGGTAGGAGTGCGACACGACACGATGTATTGAAGGATGCTGGTCGCCGGTGTAAAATAAGAAGTGTCCACCGCGTCGGGGGAAAGAAGCGGAGGGAGCCTCCTCATCAAAGCAACAAGCTGTGACTATTTCCTGCTGTAATTGCCGGCAACTGGGCTCTGTAATCGCTCAATACTTAGTGTTTTCATCGGCGTACCTTCGCTACGTACAATTGTATACACAGCGCGAGGGGCGAGAGCTGTGCTACTCGGCTACCGAGTGCCGAGCGGAGTCTTCAGCTATTTTAAGAGCCTCGAAGTGGAGGATGGGTTTATTCAGGGAAGAGAAAAAGGGAGACGCCTACTTTGAAGAGGGTCTCTTAAACAATAATTGTTCCCTCGCGATTAGTTCGGACGATTCAGCCGAGGGCGAAGTTCGAGGAACTATTGTTAAGTATATCTTTTCCACTGCGCTATCGCGCGTCGGATGAAAAGCTTCTCTTCTCACCGTCGAGTGATGATTATTAGCTCGAACTGCGATGAATCTCGGATAACGTTGTGCGTCGGTGATTAGCAATTGTACTAAATACTGTGATACTCTATTTATTATCTACAAGCAATCAATCTGGATTTCATTGATGCTCAAGTGTTTAATGTTTGTATGTTATGACAGAAGTTTTTCAGTTCCGATTAGTACGAAAGTAGACAAGTTCCTACGAGCGCGTGCTACTATCACTAGGATAAAAAGCTGCTGTTGTCAGCGTCGAGAGACAATTATCAGCTCGAACTGCGATAAATTTCGGATAACGACGTGCATCGGCGATTAATAATATCCGCGCGATATTTATTCTCACCCGGGCACTTTCGGGGGGTGAAACTGAAGCCGCGATAGCGTTTAATGAGCGCGGGAGGAGCGCATTGTGTCTCCGGTCGTCGGCGAGCTAAGTGTCCAATCCGTGCTCTCGCATTTGATTGCGGCAATTTGTTAGGCCGAGAGCGCATCCAGTTCCGCAGACTCAACTACTCATTGGGACGCCAGCTTTTTCTTCCACGGCGTACACGAGACATCAATGAGAAAAATAGCAGTGGTCGCGTGGATTCTCCGGAGCCGCGATATTCGGCCGTACGTTCAACAACATGAGAAAACTGCACGATGGGAGGATATATATCGAGCAGATATGAGAATCCTCTGACCGCGCTATCCCGTTGGATATTTATTCGAGATCGGCTCCCGCCGATGGGCGAGAAATATTTTTAATTAACAAGCTGCAGACGGAGCTATCGATATGGAAAAAGAGCTTTTCTGGTATCGGATTTCGAAAGAATAATGGTCGGTTAAAGGGTTCATAACCGACACGGGCGTACCGGCAATGGTAAATTCTATACTTCTGCGGGGGATAATGCACTGAAATTCTATATTTTTCCACCCGGCGAATAATAAGAACAGACCATTCTCATTCCCCGGCCGAGGGAATTTCTTTCGCGCGGCGGCCCCGCCAGCTTTAATTAACGCCTTTAAAATACGCATTGATTTTAACGTGGCGAAACACGTCAGCGGTGCGCGTTTCGCGCAAAGCGAAGCCTGTGTCAAAGTCTTATTGGTTGTATTTCTCGCGGGGGTTCGGGTCCTTTCTTGGAATGAAGAGTCAAAAGGTTGCGCTCCTTCGAAAGATAGGCTTCACCGTATTACATAACAATTGCTCTTGACTTCCGGCGCTGGCGGGCCGCGAAGTGAAGTTAAATGACTCGCAGAAGTAATAGCGAGTAAAATGTGGAAGGACTGTTTTATTCTCTCGTTACTAGCTTAAATAAGGGGCGAGAGGCTGAGACCGGCGTAATACGAGCATTGTACTTGGGCTTTCCTTCAAATTGTACTTTAAGCGAACAAGATAAGGCTCGATTCGAAGCGCGCCGCCCCCTCAGCCTCAGAAAACTATTTTCCAACGCTTTAACAGTGGCAATTAATTAAATTTCCAGCACTAGAAGAAACAGATCTATTATTGCAGTAAAACTCTCGTCAGCTATGAACCCTGCTACCTTTGACTCTTCCTCTTGCGGCGAAGTGTCTTTTTATGGGCTGGATTCGTCGCGCGCGCGCGCGCGCTTCTGTATTGATGTAAGTAAGTAGTATCCGCCTTTAAGCGGCCTCGCAGTAAACTTAGAGTGTTGGATTCCGGGCCAGCTCCGCTCAAGTAGAGCACTTTATATCGCGGGATAAATGCGATTTGAAAAGGACCTTTTACCAGATGGCACTGAATCAAATTTCTGCCAATTCTCCGCTGGTGGGCCGACGAGTAGCCAGTGGAAAACAGCGAGAGCCGTCGAGTGCCACTGCGGCGATGAAAAGTTATTGATAGTTGATGTTACCATCCACGGCTCTGAAACACGGGGATTCCGTCTGGCAAGTAGATCTTAGTGGCAACTTTTCGCGCTGTCGATCGGTCGCCTTCTTCTTTTGTTTTCATAACTCGACTGTCAAGAAATTCGGGGGTAGCGCGTTGAAAGTAACGAACCCGCCCTTATACATATTTATGATGTGACTTATTTACTTTTCGGCTGGGGCACCGCGCGGTATTCTGCCGGGACAGGCGGGACGAGCGCGCGCGCCCGCGCGCACACCCTTTGTTCTTACGGATTTTTTTCCCCATCGAAGTTTCTCATATTTCAATCTCAGCGTGAATGCGCCAACTTCATAAACACGGAATGGCGGTTTTCATATAAAATTCATCGCGCCCGTGCCCGGCTTACAATGTGCATGTCACCCGGTTTTCAATAGCAGAGGCCGCGGAAGAGTGTCGGATATTAATTTTCTATGTTTTATTAGGTCGATCCATCGGCAAAGTACGCGCCTATACATTTCCATCAGTGGGCGCACTGTTATCGCAAGCCCCACCTATCCCCCCCAGACCCGCTGCACGCGCCACTTGCGCAACCCTCGAGAATTTTTAATGACAACACTCGAGGGGTGCGAACTGCAAAGCAGCCGCGCAGGGAAATATATCGGCGCGACGCCGTGAAAATTCGGCAATCGCTCCTCGAAAAAATCAATCCCTGAGTGTGCCCTCCCGCCCCCTCCCTTATTCTTCGACGGGCGGAATCTCGGAATTTCGCGAGAGCGCAAATATTTATTCGCCCCGAGGTCTCCTCGCGTTCGGTTGGCAGCCATCGACTTATCGCAACAACGTTAATTCCGGGAGATCCGCGCCGGCTCTTCGGCGGGGTTGCGCTCTCGTGTTCGGGAGAACTTTTTCGAAAATATCTCGGCTCGCTTGAGTGCCGGAGCAGGGACAAGTCGACTAATCGACGAGCGGCGACGAGGCAGCTTGCCGAGGACAGTCACGCGCGTGCAAAGACCAACAATTTCGTCGCTCTTTTTTCCAGACAATGGTAATAGGCGCCGGAGGGTGAGGAGAGCAGGAGTGACGAGATCGAGGGGGGGGGGAGAGAGACTGAGAAAGGGTGGAAGAGAGAAGGCTGATGGCTCGTGACCCAGGCGAAGCTCAGTAGGACGTAATCGTCCCTGAAGAGGATTCCGCATTTATCGTACATATCCAGCCACCCTTTGCGTCCACCCTCGCGTGCTTCGACGTACGATGTACGAAAGCCATCGGGCGATGTGTTGGTGCGGGGGCTATCGCAGGTGTGCGCGCGTGTACCAACCGGCCGGCGCACTTGTGGAAGAAAGCCAGGGCGAGGGCCCTCGGGGGGATGGCGGCCGAGGTAGAGTGGGAGAGCAAGGGGGGTTGCGGGGTTGCTAGGTACGTATTTCGAAGACTATCAATCATTGGTAACCTGTAAAGGATCTAATTATCCTGGAGCTGACTGGGCTCCGTTCGCTGCGCCCACCGCTCGTCTTGTCCACCCCCGTAGGTACCCGCCGCCCCCGTCTCTCGCCCCCACCTCCACCCACTCACACCAGCCTGGAGAACTGAACCTCTCGGACCCCCCCGGGCCCACCTACGCCGTGCCACCGCCGCCCTGCACCCCCCGCCGAGCATCCCGCGAAAGACCACCCTTTTTCGCTCAAGCGACTACCCTTTTTCGCGCGCGCACGCCAGAGAAAGACGGGAAAAAAGGCAGCGGCGTTCCGCGAACGAAGACAGCCCGGCCACGGAGCCAGAGAAAGAAAGCCACCGAGAGAGCGAGAGGGAGAGAGAGTCGGAAGAGAAGGAAGCCGCTCTGCAGGAGGCGGCGGAGCTGGAGGAGGATGAGGAAGGGCGAAGAGCGGCGAGCGAGCGAACGTGGTTCCAGGGGGGTGGCGGCGGCGTTGGCGGCTCTGCTTCGCCGGTGGCCGAGCGCGGGGTTTACGGGGGGAGGGGTGGAGGAAGAGGGGGGGCGGGAGAGAGAGAAAATTCGGTGTATACGTGTTTGAGCGTATAAGAGCGCAAAGAGTGCCTCGAGCTCGCAGGGGGGCTGGTGTCGGTGTGCCGCCTTTTTTTCGTAAACGCCAGCATGTCTGCCCGCGTGGCGCCAGTGGCTGTGTGGGTGCGTGTGCGTGTGCCCAGGTGTATAATAGTGAGTGCGGGTAGTTGGTTAGGTGGCCCGGTCGATATATCAGGGCTCCGCTGCAGCTGTCTGTCAGGCTCGTGAACTCAGCGCTAGACGACGGGCTCGGGGTCTAGAGAAAAAAGCGCTCGTCTATCCTCCCCTCTCGCTTTTTCTCCCGCTCGCGTCCGGCCCGGCGCTTTTCACCCTTGTGTGCCGCGCTACCCTTCCACTACCCCCCAACCCCCTCACTCATTCTCTCTCTCTCTCTTTCCCGCCATCCTGCCTTCCCTCTTCGGCTACTCTTCCTCCTCTTCGCCACCCCCCGGTACCCCCCGCGGCCCCCTTTCACCCCCGCCGGCTCTCTCGCTCGCCACCCTTCGCCCTCACTCTTTTCCTCGCCGCTTCACCCTTTTTCCCTCGCCTCTTTCTCCTTGCTTCTGGGTAATTTTTCATCGTTGCAGCGGACGACAGAAGCGCCGCGACGGCGGCGGCGGCGGCGTTGCCGCGGACACGACGCTCCTGTACCACCGTGGCGCACACCTATGCCACTGCTACTCCCTGTACGTGTGCACCCTGAGGATGTCCGTGTGCCTGGGTATTGGGGCTACTAACACACTGGCGGCCCTCGAGGACAGAAGACCACCCTGCCACCTCTACTGGTGCACTCACCCCCCTCGGGGGGGACCACGCTACGCTCCCCGTTGCTAGATTCCATCGGAGGGAATGGCGAAATTTTTGGCTCCCGAGAAAGAGGAGACGCGCTGCGGCTTCGCCGTCGTTGCATTATCGAGAGATATCGGGGAATCTCACGCATGCTTAAGAGTCGAGGGCACTTGGAGTGCGCTCGAGCTAGTTCGACGACTGTCGGAAGTATTCTTCTTGGGATGCCCGACGGGGCGCGGTTTATTTGCCGATGAAAGTTATTACCGCGAGAGAGCACGAGTATACTCCGGCAAGTTGGCCGTCGAGGAAAGTAAGAGCGAACAGGCTTGTTCGAGTGTCGCTCTACATAGCAATGCGAGGGCTCCTCCTGTCGTCGTTTCGCCCGGCCATTCACGACGTGCTATTAATGCGATTTATTGCATGCTAGGGGGGACGAGCGGCGAATGCACCATTCCACCGGTCAAAAGTGTTCGGTAAAGGCTCATTTCAGCGATAACCGCCGTCAAGTACCGGCACTCTTAACCGGATATTCCCCGGGCAGTATTTAGGGGAAGCAACCCGCAAGAGGGTGCTGGGACTCGACGACGGGAAGAAATGTAAAGGTTTGCCCTTTCAAATCGGATTAGCCGAATCTCGAGATTTCCGGTGGTCCATATTCCGGCGGTTTAATTTTCGGCGAGCGGCTCTCCTTCCAGGCTCGGGAGGATATCGCGAGTGAAGACACCGGGGAAGTACGGGGCGTTTACCACCGTCAATGAGGTGTACCGCGCGCACACACGCGCACGTCCCGGTCCGGCGAAAAAAAACTGTCCCAGGTATGCATACAGCGTGGCTCGAGGGGGATGGCGTACACCCACACGCTCGCAGGAGGGCAAGTGCGCCGGCTGGTGTTGAGGGTGTGCGGGCGCTCTCGAAAAATCCGTTCAATCACGCACGCATACACGTGCGGGGCTGCGGACACACGTGGTGCGCTGTGGCGCGCGGTGTGCGTGCGTACACTTGCAGAGGGACGCGCACACAGACACAGGCGCGGGGAGGCCGGGCGAAGATTCAGAAATGTGGATACACAAAGACAGGCGAGCGCAGCCCGTCCCACTGCGGCCACCCTCTGCCACCCTCGTGACCCTCCGGCGGCGCTGCACCCCCGTGCCAGGCCCATCCTCTCGCTCGCTCGCGAGAGTCCCTCTCTGGGGGAAAAAGTCGGAAAAGAGTGGGGAGGATCGATTTTTACTGGGGCAACCGCCCTCCTCGCCATGCACCCTCTTGCATCAACTACCCCTCCGCTCACATCCTGTGCTTTCCTGAGCTAGCCATGCCATGCCCTGTCCCGGTCGTAATGCACCGTCTCCGCCCCGGCTAACACCCCTTTGCTACCACGGACCTACCGCCACCCACCCTCCGTCCACCTCCTCCTCCTCCTCCTCCTCTCCCCCGAAAGCTACCCGTCCACCCGGTGTATGCCTCCGCCGCCACCTCATCCTCGTCCTCATCCTCCACCCACATCTACACTCACCCCTTCGTACCACTGCCGCCAACCCCCTGTCCTCCTCCTCCACTTCCTCCTCCCGCACCCCCGGCGGCGTTGGCTGCCGCTGCCGCCGCCGCCGCCACCCCCGCTTCCCGACTCGGCCTCCGCGGGCTTCGGCTGCTTTTTATTTTACGAAAATATTCAAGAGAGCCTCGGATGATGGTGCATGACGATCTTTTACCTCGGCTCTCTCGTCGCCGCCTCTCCTAAGTCACGTCGTGCCACGCGAGCCTCCTCCGCGCCCGCCGGTAGCCCCGCGCCCGCCGATAGGGGTAATTCGGCGCCGATTTTCCCCGGCTTTAACGATGATCGTCGTTAGCTCGTCGAGACGCGTCGCTCGACGGCTAAGGGATGCCATCGGATTTTTCTCCCCCCTGCCTCTATCTCCTGGCCTTCTTTCCCTCGGCCGCTCGAGCCCTCTCGTACCCGGTGGGTAATGTAACGTATATTAACGGAGCGGGGATCTTCGGAGGACAGAGAGAGCTCTCGCTGCAAAGGGTTAGCGCGAGGGACTGAGGGCCACTATTGATCCCTTCCCGAATTGATTTCGTGTGTGCTGCCGCGTGTCAATGCCTCGTCGCCAGGAAAAATCTTGTTACTTGGACCCTCCCCTTTGTGCCCCCCGGGCGCGCTTACCTATGGAACAGCTTTGTGTGCCGGCGGGCGCGTGCTTCTCGTGTATCGCAGAGAGCTTAATGACTCCAACTATACCGCGCCGCGGCTCGAGGGTGGGGGCGAAGGTCTCCCCTTTAATCCGCAGTAGTATTAGAAAGTTTTCAGCGCGCGAGCCTACTTTTAAGCCTATAATTCTACACGCATCTTGATTCATACAACCGGCACACTGCGGCCGGCCGATAAACGACTTAGACTACTTAAAAGAACCCGCCGAAAAACTTGTCCGTCCTTACCACTCGCATCGCCGCCAAGTGACTCGAGGGGCGAAAGGGAGTCAAGGGACGCGGTGACAATGCGTGGGCGATAGTCAGGTCCGAGTACGCGCGATTGCGAGATGAGTCTGTTTGATGAGTCGCGGCGGTGAATGGCGGGCGGGAAATCGAGCCGGAAGTCTGTAGGGTCGGAAGGGAGAAAGTCGGCCTGACAATGCGGGTAGCGCGCGTACTCGGCGAGCGAGAGAGGGGTTTACGTGTAAGAAGTAGTAAGTAAGGGCGGAACATTCCGACTCCCCCCATTCTCGAAGAGCGGGAGCCGCCGGATCTTAAAAGGTCTATAGGAGGTCAGTGGCTGCCGAAGGCGGTGAGGTGCCGGCTCCGATTGTTGAGGTTGCGGATCGGTGTCAAGCAGGCAAGGCACCCTATGCCATGTGCGGCGGCCCATTCAGTCGTTCTCGTTCATTCAGAAATATCCTGCCTCCTCTCCTCTCGCCATTCAACAAGTAGATCATCGAGCCTATGCGGCACCCTCTACCGTCGGACCTACGCAACTTCCAAGGGTTACGAGCTGACTCAGGGGTTGTTATGCAATAAATCCGACCTCATCCCCCTCTGCTACCCTCTCGGCCCCCCCGGGGGGTGAAAGAGAGTGGAGCTCCTTTCTGGGGACGCGTGTCCTGCGGCAGCCGAGGAGCCAGCTTCCCGCTATTCAGACTCCCGGCCAAGTCGACGACCCCAAGGGCTCCACGCAGGAATTTCGAGGATTCAATTATCCGAGGGTCCCCTGGAAAAACAAACCCCCCCAGTGGCCACCCTACATTTTCAGACTCCTCTACCATCCCTCGCGCGGCCGAGCATGCTTTGAGCGGAATTAATCGTTTCAAAAATGTAAACGCCCCGCTGGATAAAGGATTAGCAGGGGTTGATGTTAACTCAGGATCAACGGATCCTTAAGTCCTTACCGCACTCCGGCGATTAACGATTCGAGCTCCTAAGAGGCACAAGTTAATACGACACGCTCGCGTTTAGTCGGAGCTTTCCTCCAGTTTAATAAGAGACGCGACGTCTAACTCGATGTGCTTCTTTTCCTCCTTAAATCGTAAATCACCGCGAGCCTCCAGGGACATTTGTCAAAAGCGGCAGCGGGTTACAAAGCGAGACGCGAAATTCCCCCCCGCGTCATTTTTCACGGGCATTGCGATAGATTTAATGCAGCCTAATGTATTTGTCGATGACGACGGGGTGGGAACGGGGTGGCAGGCAAAGTGGTATTATTGCGCCACTTGGAAAGTACACGGCGAGGAATTCTAAGGAGGACGAGAGAGGGGGGCACATAACACGCATAATAGATCGCGGAGTCCCTCGAGCCGCGTTGAAAGAGAGGTTGAAGCTGCCGGTTGCGCGGCCGCTCTCTGAATCGGCACTTATGCGCCGAAAGAATTATTCCAGCATCAAGTGCGCTTTTTCATCGGCCTCGGCGAGCGGCCTCGTCGATTAAGTAAGTGTCGTTTTTTCCGCGGGCGGCCGGCCGTTGCGGGGAAAGGACATCGGGCGGTGGTGGTGGTATTTTTAGAATTCAGTATTAATTAGATGGCACGGGAGAGAGACCGGAGCCAGTGAGCCGAACGGCCGGCAGCCATCCGGCCCGCCAGCTACGGAGGAGAGAGAGAGCGGGTGATTTTGCGCTAATCACTAATCAGAGCAGCTCATCGGTGGAGAGCCGGTGCGCGAGCCAATACTGGCCGAGAGCAGACCGCCCAACCCCTTTTAGCACTGCGATGTCAGCCATGGCCAACCGCAACAACACGAACACGGCATGATTATAATAAGCGATCGCTTGGATACCTCGATGTGTGCCAAACTGGAAAGCCTCTCCGCCAGGTGGAATAATCGGCTGGTGACGATGCTGCCGCTGCACAGCCCACCGGCGTCATTCTCACTCATCACGGTCTCATCACTGTCACTGACTACTCGACAAAGCCCTTTTGCCCAGCGAAGCCAGCCTCCGACAACCTAACTACGTTCAAGCTCAACTTCACCCACCTAACTCAAAGCTCCTCGATCCGCCGACCAAATCCCCTTCGAAATCATCGCCGGAATCAACCCCTAAACGCTGCGACAACCCAACTTCGTCCTCTAAACTCAACGCTCTTCGACCAATGAAATGCCCTCAAATTATTCCTAGAATTCTCCTCCAAAGACTCAAGCTCAATCTACCCAGACCCAAACCAACGAAACCCCCAGAAATCATCGTACAAACGAGTCTCAAAAATTGCGCCAAATCAGTCGCCATTCGCGCCAAGTGGAACTTTCATCCGACGGCGGAGCGCGGCGGCGAGCTCTCATTAGTCTCGCTGTTTGATTTCCCAACTAGCCATTTTCGAGTCCTGCACACATCGGATCAGCATCGCATTCCTGTTCCACGCTCCAGCTCCATATATGGAGGATCGCGAAGATCGAGGGCAACTGTCGCGAGATAGAGGACGATCGACATTAAAGACAGAGCGAGAAAAGGAAACCGGAAGACTCGGGTCTCTAATCAACAAGTATCGCGGGGAGTAGATCATCGAATTTGCCGCGGGGAGGGCAGTCCATTCGAAAGTTGGGGGTTGGGTAGACTTGTCGCGGCGGCGAAAGCAGGGCAAACTGAGAAACGAAGTGCTCGCAATGAGGAGACGCGGGTAGGAAGTGCAGTGAGGAAACAGGTTGGTGTAGCAAAGGAGGAAGAGCAAGAGGAACGAGGAGAGAGGTGGATAGGCTGTGGTGCGAGAAGCGAGGGAGTTAGAGGGAACAATCGTGGCACTTTGCAAATGCATAGAGACGAACTCTCGACGGTAGACGGGAAGAAACGCAACGGCAAGTGGTGGTATCCTCGCAGGAGAGGGTGGAGGAGTCTAGGCCAGTGGTGAAGAGAGGACCCTTTCTCTCCTTACATCTTCCTCCCTCGCAGTGGCTCCTTCTGCATCCTTCCCAGGCGGCCCTCGCTCTCGCTCTCTCCTTTCCCAGCGTCTCATCCTCCGACTCTCCACTCGCTCTCCTCCTTTATCCTGTCTGGAGCCGCTGGAGCCGGCGCTCGCCGTCTGCGCCCTCTCGCTCTCTGATTCATTCAGCACAGTTGCCTCTGTACGAGGCTCTCTCCTTTGCGAAGGTGGAAGCAAAACAACTCGAGTGGCCCTGAACTCCATAATGGCAGCGGTCCATTTTTTTCTCCTATCGCACACTTTTCCGCGCGCATTGTTCGGCCGCGAAGTCAGAGGGAGCGGCGCGCCGCGGCCGCACGGCCCGCCAGATGGAAAGGGAAAGGAGAATCGAAAGGAGAGTAACTCACCCTCTCATCCCCTTACACCCGTCGCCGACGTCGTCGTCGTCGTCGTCGTCGTCGTCGTCGTCTACTACTTCCTTCATCCTGCTGACCAACTTTGGCCGAGTTCGTCTTCCCCCTGCCGGCTCGCTTGTCCGATTTTTCTGACCCTCTTAACCCTTTTCATCCCTTTCGCTCTGCCCCCCTCTCTCTCTCTTTCTCGTGGACGGTTCTTTTGACCAGCTTATGAATAACTTCCACGTCGGCGCTAAACTGGCCGGTCGCCGGTCCGTATTGTTTTTCACGGCAATACTTTATCCTCCCAGTGGCCGATTCTCCGCGCCGGACCCTCCATGCAACTTTGCCCCGTCGGATGAAAGGAGAGAGAAGGCAGAAAGCCGGGTAAACATTATCCTCGAATATCCACCAGCCCTTGTTCTCCAAGCCTCTCGGCATTATATGATTCGTGCGCGGGAGTGTTTCGAGACAGTCTTTCAAAGGCACTCGGCTAGTCGTTGTTTCCCGGTGGACGCGACTCCGATCTCTGCACTGTGCGCCCACACAAAACTCTCTTCTCCGCTTCCGCGCTTCGGATCGTCCGGCGTGCGGATTTCGCGGCCCGGCCGCGGCCCGGCAAAGATTCGGTCGAGCGACGCGTATAGAAATTTCCCTGGAAGAAAAACGTCTTTGTGCACTTGTTCGGCCAACTTCTCATATAAGCCGGAAACTTTTCCTTTGTGTCGCCGCCTCTTCCGGCCCCCCGGGAGGCGGCGACTATTTTTTCCCGACGGCGGCGGCGGTCGGCTGCCACTTAAGTGCAGAAGTCACAGGGAAAAAGGAGGAGAGCGAGGAGCAGTTTTGTTAGTGGAAAATTGGCCCATTTGCGCACTGGCACTCGACGCTCTCGCTGTTCGCGCGTGTTGCGCCTTTGGGTTTTCGGCGAGCCGCGAATTACCATTATTGGAACAATGTTGCGAGAGTCGCGGCCGGCTTCATTAGGATACGCGCGGCGAGTGGGGGGCGGCAGCAACATTTGTTAATTAACGCTTTTTGAATAACACGCGAGAGCGCAGGGTGCGACGCGTGTTTAGGACACGCCGCGCGCTTTATAATTATCAACGAGCCAATGAGCCACGCAACGCTCCCGGTTGCCAGAGAAATGCCAGAAAAGCAGAAACGCTTTTTCTTCCTCGAATAATGACGCGCTTCTCGCGGCGAGAGGGGGGCAATGTAAAATCTCAATGGCAGACCGAGAAGTTCCTTGCTTCATTTTCAATTAGGATCCGATCCTCAAAGCACGCCCTCATTAACGCCACTGTGAAACCTAACGCGCCTAATGGAACACCGACTTCCCACCAGCGACCCTTTAAATCCACCTCGCCAACGCTCCAATATTTATCCGCCGACACTTCCTCGCCCCACCAACCAGCTCAGATATATTTCGCTCGGAGCACACGCGTCTTCTTACTCAAGAAGAAGATTATAGACGAGGATCAGTGGCCGGCTAAGAAGCCCGGAGGGCCGGTTTGCATACATGACAGTTTCCAAGGGGAAAAAAGGGGGAGGTTCCAGGGAAAAGGGTTAAACTTTCCAGAGTTAGTCATCGTCGACGGCTGGCCTTCGAGGTTGATGACATCTTTCCTCTCCTCTGGCACCTACCCGTTTCTCCCGTTCTCCCAGCCGCCGCCAATCCCCGTCGCCTCTCCACTCCACTCCTATGCGAGACGAATTCGAGCTCGGCGACCGTCCGCGCCGCTGCTCCCGGGAATTTGTTTTAAACATCAACCTAGCCGAAGGTAACCGAGTATTCTTCGTTCGCTGTAATTGGGCCGTGACCTGCGAGAGTTAAGGGGATGTGGAACAGTCAATCACTTGATGAAAACTGCAATGGGAGCTTTCTTACATTTTTGCATTACTTATCTGGTTGGTTGTAATTTATGGTATAGCTGATGCCTTCAAAAGTAACTGAGGAAAAGTAGATCTTGGTGGAACATAACTGTAACAGAAAATTCCTCCGCAGAGTACTCATATTATTCACGTACCGCTAACTTCCTTACGGTTCCTTGAAATTCATATCTCTATACCTAAAACTACAGTGAAAAAGGGTACCAATAAAACTTTATGAGATTAACTGTCCTACACCCCCTTAGTAACCTGAAAGAGGTCGAACGGAAAAGCTTAATCGCACCCAGTCGATAATATGCTAATGGCGCATTGTGCCCGGTCAAGGAGTATCAATAATTGATGTAAATCCCGCGTGCGTTCTATTAGAGCGCTTGCACAATGCTATCAGATCCGAGTTTAAGCGTCTTCGATAGCGAGGGCTGGAGTCTCCCGCTCTTCCGTCGCTCGACTGGCTAAAGAGAGCAGCAGGGCCAGAGCCTACAATCACCCGGGGACACTCGCCCGTTCACCGAACGCCGCGCTATTATTCTAGCGCGGGTACCGTTTGCTCGGAAAAGCGGCCGCCGAGAGATACACGTGTTGGAGAGGAGCGAGCGACGCTGATAATGCAGAAACATTGTCGGCGCGAAGTCTAGTGTGTCCCGGGCCGCCGCTTACCATGTGCTTTCTCCCATGGCGCCCGTGCAATTGGCCCTGACATAGAGAAAGGGTTCGAGAGGGAGCGAGAGCCCGTAGAAAGTTGGAGGGGAAGCGAGACCGACGCCTCCGGCGGGAAGAGACCGCGCACCGAGGATACGCTCAAGAGTGAACGGTTCCAAGGGCAAAAAGGAGGCGCGCGAGGAGGCCGCTGCTGCCGCGCGGCCAACTTTCCAAATCTAGGAGAAGGGATGTGATATGTCGCTAATTTCTACCGGCCCTTTGACGAGTGGACCTTGTCAGGCCGGGAAAATGATCGTGATTAAGTAATTTGTGATAGCAGGGTTTGACTCTGGGAGGAAAACCGTGAAGGGATTTAGTTCAATACGGCCGGGTTGTCAAGAAATAAATAATGAGAATGGCAGATTTATGATATTGCGTTTGCATTATTTGTATATCGAAATTGTTAAGTGCGCAGCTCATTTGAAAAACTCATAATGTCGAAACTGAACCGAATGAGCAAACAACTTGTTTACTCAAAAATACGAAATTTTCAAGAACTTAGTGCTTTACTTTTGGGGTGGAAGCCTACTACCACAAATGTTGTCTTTGCGATTGGTTTTTCCAACTGACAACGCGTCTCCTTCTAAGAAGGAATCCTCGACTTGAGAATTCCTCGCACTGGCCGCGCTTCACCGAAACTTACTTGCCGCGGGAGTGCGAGCGAGCTTATAGAGCGTCTTCCCTCCGCTAACCGGCGCCAGGCTATGGAAATACTTGGGCAACTTGTTGTTAGGCAGCCAGTGGCGGCTGACGGGCGAGCGCCGAATCTCCTTGAGCGATTCTTCTCTCTACCGAGAGGGAAGAACTAACCGGTCGATTGATAATCACAAGGGGCGGATATGCAAAATTATTTCGAGTTCGGCGGGTTGCGTGCGCTCGGTTTTCGGAGACAGGCAAATGAGCGGCGAGTCTCGGTAGAAAAGTCCCGCCAGCCCTGCGGCCTTTTCCAACTCGCACGCCAACAATATGCAGTTAATCACAGTGCTAAGCCGTTTACTTCAAAACGAAGGGTGGATTTTTGCATTCGAAACCCGTTTCCTCGAAGAACGATGTTCCTCGGGCAGAGCTCTCGCTACTTTTCGAGGAATCCCCGATGAAAGTTAGCCGGCGTGGGTTCGTGCGCGTCAAATCTTCCCGCTGATCCCTGCGAGAGCTCGAAGAAGTTGTGCGGAGTCTGGAAAAGAGGAGGTGGAGGTGGTTCGGTTTTGGTTGTTCGATCTGGAGAGGCTTGGTCACTCAAGCGGCTGGTCGCTCCACTGAGATCAGCATCAATCTGCATGATCCGCAGATGCTCCGGCTGGCACTACGCAGTATCCGCGGCGCCGATCTTGGAGTTATGCTCGCCGGACACGGGCTAGCCTTGTTTGAAATATGCTCGCCCGCAACTGTCATAACTTCCGAGAGCCCCACGCCCACCAGCTCGCACTTCCTTCCGCACTGAGCCACTCTCGAAATTTATGGGCCCGATCGAACCTCCGCCGCCTCCGCGCGTGTTATCCCAAGCCGTCAGACGCTTTTAGATCTGCTTTGTGCCGGTGCGAGAGCGCGCGTAATACCGGCGGCAATTATTGCCACCGCCGGCGAAAAGCTGGCCAAGGAAAAAGGGCGGACGCAGTCGCGCGTTATGACCATTAGGGGTTCTAGGTAGAAAATCATTTCAGGGTCCTGTGTTTTATAACGTGAAAATATAGTCATATTCTTGGAGCTTTGATTCCGTGACCCTTGGATCTTGAAACTCTGATTTTATGACCCTTGGATTTTGGAATTTTGATTCTCTAATCATTGAGTCTTCGAAGACCCAAGGACCCAACTTTCTGATTCTTGAGTCATGGAACTTCGATTCTATGACCCTTAGGTCTTGAAAGATCCTTCGGTTACACCCAATCCACTAGCATTCAATTTTCATTTAAAGGAAAATAGACCTCCCACCCCAATTAGGGGCCTTAAGCAATCGCTTAATTTGCCTACTGTACAACGCGCCACTAGCCTGGCGAGAGAGCGACGGACTCGTTAAAGTGCGAGGAAGAGATGCGAGCCGCAGCCGCAGCAGCGCGTATCCTAATATCCTTGAGGAGAGAGGCGAAGTCGCGACAGCATTATCAATCAGGTTTTTCTGTATTGCCAGCTCTCGCTGCGCCGCCGGTCTCCCTCGGAGCGTTCGCGCGCTCGCTAAGGCCGGCAATGCATCATGCCTTAAAATCTCAAAAATATATAGCACGTGTAAAAGCCGTTACGAGGCATTACACAGCGGGGCTTTTTTAATTATTTTTCTGTAGTCGTATTAGTCAGGACCAGCCTTCGCTTGCCTGCGACCTACCGAATTATGCGCCAGGGTCATGCACTTTCCTTTCCATCGCAATTGTCGATCCCACTATGCACATTATTTTAGCAGATTTGCATATGCAACATGATATTTTATACAACACGTAGAATGTAGATAAGACTTTAGAGATATGGCAATTATTTAGAAGGTGTTACTCATGTACCAATGAAGAATAGACCTATCTCAGGCTTTCCAAAAAAATTGTATGATGTTTTGATGGTGTTATACCCTGCTCCTCCAGGTTAATGCATTTCCACTAGCACCACCAAAAAATCTCTTCATTGTCAGACGTGCAGCACTTCCGAACATTTATCCGAGATATTTACCACCAATAAAACCTACCAGATAATTTATGCTTGTTTTTACACAGTGTTTCTTGCAATTTCGAGGTACCAGCAACGCACGTAGAAAATATCTCTAACAGTGAATTAAAGTCGCCTGGCAAATGGAGGGAAACCTCGGGGAAGGGAGGCGTGCGCTCGTGACAAGCGCCGGCTCCAAAAGAAATGCGAATAATTGTCCGGTGTAACATGAAAATCGTAGCGTCGGACAAGCGAGCCAGAGAGCCGGGGCTCGGTGGCGAGCGCATCCCTCTCCGTTTCTCCGGGCAGCGAGTCATCTATCTGCGGCGAGGCTGTCCGGCTCCTCTCGCCGGAGCAGAAGAGGAAGAGAAGAGAGAAGAGAGGCGAGGACGGACGGACGGAGGAGGCAGAGAGAGCAGTCGTCGTCGTCGGCGGCGGCGACGGCGGCAGTGCGTTCGGTTGGCGGCGGCCTAGGTCGCTCGCTGGCTGTTGCTACTCCCAGTTGCTGGTGCAAGCACAGTGCAGTGCGGCTAGTGCTGCTGCAGGAGCAAATACGCGCGCCGGGCGCGCTCTCCTCCGAGCGCGCTCAGCGTGGTAAACAAAAACTTAGCGGCGACGTTGTCGGATCTTGCCGCGCGCTCTCTTACTCTCTCTCTCTCTCATTCTCCCCGCGGGGTTCAGGGACTTCCTACCATTGGCCACCGCCGGATTTTTGTGCCTCTCTTGCTCCTTCCTCCCTCTTTTTCGCTGGCGGCCTCCTCCTGCAGCCGGTGCCACCGCCGGCTCCGTGCTACCCTAGTCCCGTCGCCCCTCCTTCGCTTCGGCCTCATCCTCCTCGCTGCACCTCCTCAGCCTCCTCCCTCCCACCCTCACGGCCGCAGAGCTTCTCTCGCTCTTTTTCGAGCGACGAGCCGGCTCTCTCCTTTTCTCGCCGACTGGTTCCTGGCCGTGCCGCGAGCGCTACCCTCTCGCCCCCTGCATCCACCTGCTGCCACTCGGTGCGAGCCGGTCCGTGTTGCGAGTACGCTCGCCGCGCGCGCTCGCGCCCCTTTCGCTTTAGCACTCGCTCGTCGAAAGAGAGAAAGAGAGAGAGAGAGAGAGAGAGAGAGAGAGAGAGAGAGAGAGAGAGAGAGAGAGAGATAGAGAGAGCGGTGTACGGCTTCGCCCCTCCAGGCCGGGGAGAGATGCGAAGGGCCGCAGGAAGAGGCGGTTGAGACGGAGGATGAGGCAGCGGCGGCGCTGCTTCTGCTGCTGGAAGAGAGGAGAGAGCAGAGGGAACGAGGAGAACGAGGAGAACGACCGCGGAGAGGAGCGAGAGGGCCGAGAGGGTGGCGGCGGGGAACGCAGGAATTCCCCTTCCCCCGAGACTCCCCTCGGCTTTGCAGCGCATCGTCTCCGTCGTACAGCACGTCCTCTCTCTCTCTACGTGGGGAGAGCACACGCAGGAGGCAGTCGTGTGCGTGGACACCGCGACCCACACACCCAGCCCTCCACACCCTTCACGCATTGCGGTGAATCTCCGCGCGCGTACATGCCGATGCACACAGAGGCAACCGGCCGGCCGATACGCGCGGGGCGCACACATAGCCAATTCGTACACGGGGGGAGATCGCGGGACAGAAACGGGCGTGCAGCACGCACACCCGATCATTCTGGCGACTCGTTCCGTCGGTCTCCATCGCGTCGCCTTCTTTTCCGTTCTCCCTTTCTCGCTTTCTGCTCTGCCTCCACCCGTTCCAGCGGTGTATCTCCGCCGCCTTCCGCCGCTGCCCTCCGCCTCGTCCCTCGTCCTGCTCTCTCGGCGATTCTCCCCCCGGTCCCCGAAAGTCCCGCGCGCCTCCCGGTCGCCCCCTTCGCAACCCGCCGAGTCGTCGAGTGCTTCCTCGCTAACCTACCGTACACTTTTGTATGTTTAAATTGGGTTGCGTTCTACACTCACGCGCGCCGCACTGCTCGCAGGCGCGTTAACCGAATCCTTAATTACTATTCTGATTGCGTTCCCGCGGCGCCCCGGATATATCCGCCTCGAGGGCCTCCTCCCGCCTCCTCCACTGTATCTTGACCAGGATTGCGAGGAATTTTTCGGGAGCACCCTCCTAAGGCTCAGCTGCTTCCGCCAGTCAGGGTTCACCGCTCCTGAACTTTCCACTGATTCCGAGAGTAGTGGGTTCATTGATGTGTGCCGCTCGCGAGAGGGAGAGACGGAGAGAGGGAGAGAGGGAGAGAGCGAGGCTCTGCCGTGGCACGCATCGGTTTCATTGAGGCGTTCTTGAATTACCGCTTTGTTCTTGTCGGCGGCTCCCGGGGTCGAGTGAGAGAGATTGGCCGAGACATTTATTGCGCCGATAATCGCCGCGTGACGAGGACTCCTCGGCCGAAGTGGAGGAGTCGCGCAACTTTTCCCTCCTTCTTTATTTATCATCGCACAGCGCGCGGAGCCGGCTCTATCTCGGGGCCGTCGCGATCCGGCGAGGCGCGCGTGTGCGCGCGACGCTCCCGAGAGTAAGTACTCACGGCCCGACCACTTTTCCCCCCCGGGGGAAAAGTCACCGTGCCACTTCTCCATCAACGGCTGATCTATATACGTGCGATCGGCCGCTTTTTGCCCTCCCAGGCGGAGAAAAAACGCCCGGGGATCGAGAAAGTAAGCGTCGATAATGCATATTTCGCTTTTTTTCGCCTCGCGCCGCTTTTTGTTTGCCTGGCGCGCAAAAAGGGGAAACGGCGGGGAAACCGTTTGGAAAAAATCAGTCTCCTAGCGGTGGAATTACTGCTACTTTCACCCGGGGCGGTGATACGAGCTTCCGACCACGCGGCGTCACGCACTATCGAGAACTTAATTAAGCATCGGCGTTCTCGCATAAATACGCCATTCGATCCCGAGACTGGGATCGCTTGCTCCGCACTGTGCTCGCCGCTGCGCAGCGCTCGGCCGCTTATTCAGAATCGCGTGAAACGAGACAGGATGAACGATGCGACGGCGCATCGATTAGTATCTTAATCGTAACTTTAATTGTGTTCGCCGCTTAGTGACGAAGTTATCCAATCGCCTTTTTCTGGTCGCCGCTGGTGGCGGAGGTGGCTAAATAGTTTCATGAAAGTAGCAAGGGCCGCGCGAGCAGGGGAGAGGCCGAGAGGGCGAGAGGGCTCTCTCTGCCGCGGGACCAAAAGTTATATCGACTTCCAGTGAACTTCCCTCCCGGCCGTTTAGCGGCCGCGCTCGCCCTCCACTTCGACGATTCGTTCCCACTCATGCACATATTTACGACGTAGTCGAGAATCGAGGAAAGGCCTCCTCTAATTGTGTTGGACAGGACTGGAGATTTAGGTAGTCGAGACTAAGAGGGAGGACCAGTGGAAATCTCTCGGAAAAGAAAACTTTCTTAAACTTAATAAACTCGTTTTTATCCTCAATAAAGATTCATGTCATTATTAATGAATCATTAGTTCGTAGAAATGAATCTGATTATTGATAAACCTCCACCCCCAAAACCAAGCTGTTTTCAAGATAAACTTTGCAATACACAAGATTAGCTCGTCTCATAATATTTATCCCTCCAACAACCCTTGCGCAGTCGGTTCACCAAATTCTACCATTAACACCCCGAAGATATCAAACGAGCCGGGAGCTATTAAGGCAGAAAGCAAAGCAACCGGGGCGAATTGGCCGCGCGCTTCATTCACGCGATCCCAGCAATGGCAGCTTTGAAGACGCGATCGCTTTCATGGGGAACTGGTGGCGGACTGGGCAAGTGTGAATTTCAGGGGTCACTTTGACGGCGTTTAACTTGGACAGAGCGCGCACGGGCGCGCTCGGTGTCTCGGCAGTTGATTTAAATGCGTGCGGGCACCTTGGCCGGCGGGGTGGTAGGTACATGGACTTGTATGCGTGCTACTAGAATAGCAATGGTGAGTTATTTTCAGATGACACTTCGGAGAGCGCCGGGGCGAGAGTGCGTGCGTGCGCGAGTAGTGTCACTCATAGAGTCTCGTTCCCTTGGCTCGGCAGCCGGGCTCTCAGAACTCGTTAAAAATGCCCCGATCGCTGCCCTAGCCAGTTGCGCACTGCTTACTCGCACACTACTTCACGAAATCGACGGGCTGCGATTGCCCCGGCGAAAATAATGCCGGGCTAGGCCGCGCTGACAACTATCGGACGTCCCTGCCGTCGAACAAAGGGCGGTCAAGCGAGGCGAGCGCTCGCCGGAAATGGTAATCGACAGGCGAATATCTACACTCATTATCAATAGTTGGGCGCGGGACAATAAGGAACAGTTTTCTTTGCAATGTCTAGGATGAATTAACATTTCTCTGCTCATTATTGCTACATGTTTAGGGGTCAGACGTATGGGAAGTCACAGACAAAATCGGATTACTTGTTTCGAGGTCGACTCTGAACTTGATAGAAACTATCTTCCCACTCTAGGCGCACACATTTGTCCGGTTCATCACCCCCTTCATGGTGGACGAGACCCATAAAATCCCATAAGAACCCCATGAGTGAAAATGTAGATAAATGCCATACTCAGATTATGTCAATATTTAGATCTTAGACTATACAAAAATGCTATGGTATTTTGATGGGGTTCTCATGGGGTTATATGATGCCGATAACTATCACTCGTCTTAATTATACCATAGAACTAAGAATTCCATCACCAACAAGACAACACTCTACTCCGCTCTGAGGTTCACCGTGCGAATCGTCACGGCGACCAAAGCGCGCGTGTTCCGCCTTACTATTTGTTATTGTTACCGCAACGCACTTCGCCCGGCAAATATTGGAGTACGGCTGGTACGTGACGTAAGGCCACTCGCTCGTCACTCTCGCGCGTGGATGCGGGCGCGCGTGCTCTCCTACCCGGCTTTGCAATGCTGCGCTCCCAATACGCCGAGTGTTTGCGCGCACACCGCTCGAGCAGGTCCTCGAGGTTGTTGCGAGTTCACACCTCCGGTGGCGTAACGGGGCGGCGGGGCGGGGGCGGGGGGGCGGAATTGAGGAAAAGTTAAGCGGTTAAGGGAGCGCGCCGGTGTCAGGATAATGCTCGTAATTAATCGACTTCAAACTTGTCCCATTGAGTGCGGCCCGCTCGGGCGCTCCGGTGCTCGGACGCTTTGCGAGTTAGGGTGGTGGCGCGCTCGCAGGAAACCGGGTGGGAGAAGCGGCCCGCCACGCTTCATTGTAAAGCGAACGCACGGCCGAGTACATAAATGCAAATAACACACGTGATGCAGTCGGGCCCGCACACACGCCGCTATCGCGGATACCTGTTGCGCGTCATTCATTTTGGTACATACTGATGCAGTCAGTGTTTGCTCGAAAATCAATCCGCCGCACCGCCGCACCGACGCCGACGCCGAGCGGAGAGCGCAACAGTTCCGCCACAGGCTTTACTGATTAAATTGACCCTCGTCGGGCCACCACGTGGCCTTTGCGTAACACCACGGATCATCATTCGCGGTGACGCCAGCTGTAACAGAGGTCATTAATAACTGCAATTAACGATGAGTTTTCGGGGATGTAAGTGTACTTTTGGAAGATTATGATATTATGAAACAGTGGAAAGAAATCAAATAGGGTAATTAGCAGTTATTTAATTTGATTGGACATTTTCATTTGATCGTCATAAAGCATGTTGTTATGAATTTTTAAGGGGTTTGAGTCATTTTTCCTGGGTCGGTAATTCCAATGTTAAGTAGGTTAGTCTAATTTGGTGTCGCAACAGCCAAATATACAGTGGAGATTCGTATTGCGACACTGATCCTTGTGACGCGTGGATGGAAATGGCACCAAGGCTCGGCGCCTTAACTGCAGTTCGGCATTCGCGCTCGAAGTCAGCCGTGTTTTTTCTGCGCAGCGCGCGAGAGGGCCTAAAAAAAGACGCGGTCGGATTTGTCCTGTGCAGCGCGAGCCGCTTTATTTAGCCGGTGATATATTTAATTTGTCGATTCAGTGGGCAATGACTAATTCGGGGGGGATTTGAGAGGCGCGGGACCATCGGGGCGACGGGCCAATGCGCGACGCGTGTAACGTTTTCCAAGCGTTTCAGCGGAGAATTCGACCTCTTGAACTGGATAGTGGTGTCGCGCGAGAACGAGAAAGACTCGTTCTCGGTCGTAGTGCTCGTCTGTCGAAGGGTTTGGCAGTGGCTCACGGTCAAGTGGAGCGGGAAAAAGTGCCGGGAACGAGTGGCGCACTGCCAGCACTGTGCACCTTTTGCACAGTTCAATTAATTGCAACTCGGGTGAACATTATCCCCGGCGGCGGCGCGCGGCGTCGCTGCGCCGCTCTAACGGGAATAGCCTCGCTTCAATCCTTCAATCAGGACATTCACAAGCTCTCGTTTCCCTCGACCAGTACTCCCGGAAACCCAGTTTATTATCCAAAACTTTAATACACCCACAACTTTCTGATTCTGTACAATAATATACTCCTCGGGTTTGTAACAACTTTCTCCTTACCATATTCTACAACTGGCTAAAAGCTTACCGCGTAGAAATCTGATCTCTTAATCGAACCCAAATCAGAATAGGTCGCTTCAAGGTGTTCTGGTCTAGAATGTAAGATTATTCAAAATCTTTTGGTTTTAATTACTAAAGTAGAGACCAGAACACCCTCAAATGCTTCTCAATATTTCCAACGACTATTCAGCCGCAGCATGGCAGAACTCGTAAAATTCCAGTATCACACACGAAATCTGAGCCAGCCCACAACCTACATTTAATATACAAGAATCTATCACGATAACTCCTGGTGTAATCACTGGAGGAGAGTGTCGGATGCGATGTATCACGAAAAATGGCACGGTCGATGGTGGATGCATTTCGCGGCGAGTGATTTGAATAAGAGGGGGCCGGCATTATGTCGAGGGAATTCTCGGGCGAAATTTGATGAAACAGCGTGATTGATAGTCGCCCGGTTGTAAGGACGGGTGATATTCTTTCCGGGCACGCGAGCCGAGCGATGGTGTGCCGGGCGGATCATAAATCACCGCTTAAGAATACTTTAATTAGTGGCCTCCGTCAACTGGTAGGTGTCGGGGATACAGGTGAGGCCGGGGGGCGGGGAAAGCGGAAGGAAGAATCGCTTAATTCGCACGGGGCCCGCACGGATATATGTAAATTTAATAACGCCAATTTGGTGGTGGGTGCATCTCCGCCCGCCCGGGACACTTTACATGTGCGCAGGGTGCATTATGCATGCGTATTGTGTACACCTGTTGCCCCAAATCAAGGTTCGCCTCTCGCCCGTGGAAACCTAATGCCGCATAATTGCGCTTTGAACGCAAACAGGCATCCGGGAACCGGCCCCATCACCGAAACGGACCTACCTCCGCATTATCTTCCCTCATGCGATATTAATGCGGCTGGCGAGCGTTTTCATAAATGTCGCCGGGCGCCATTAAAATTTATGTCTGCCTCCTCGGCCTAACGAAGCCCGCGATTAATCAGTCGATATTTCTATCTGCTACCTCCTGCGCACTTCCGATAACAACCCTCGGCCAGGGTTCCGTTTGCTGGCCACGCGACCGATCTTGATGATGCTTAAACGAAATCTAGTCTTAGTGGTGGGGATTTTGGAAAGGTGTTAATTTATGAAAATGTTTAGTAACCAATATTTTGTACCTGATTGTATGCAGTCATGCGATATACAGATTTTGGTTAATATATTTGGTCGATGTGCACCTTCTAAGGGTGAAACTTGCAAACTTTAGGGATGTGATTATATACGGGGGCGGAGGACTGCTATTTATGTGTCATATACATTTCCTCAAATTGACACCTCACTTTCCCAAATTCTTACAATTAACACCAAATTTTGGTAATCTTCATCAAAGTCTTACCCAACCCCCTATGCCGCTCTAAGAATCAACTGCGAAATTGTACAATTGGAGAGTCGCGATTGTCTTGCAAGCTTTTTCACGGAGTCAAATGGGACATTGGGGTGGGGGTTGCTCCTGCGATCATTCCAAAGGCTGCGGGGAGTATTCAGGTCGAATTTAATAATCGTCCCGAATTGCCCGCTCTGCACGATTTAATTAATCCGTCCAGGCATACGTCTTACTCCCGGCGGACGAATTAATCTTACGACACGAGTGCGAGAAGCGTGCGCTCGAATTACTCGACGAGCGCGCGTGCCGTTCGCTCGATGCGGAATTAATTATTGCGCGCGAGTGCGCATTCCGCGTATGTCAGGTGTTCTGAAAACTTGATCGCATTGGTCTGACAATCGGCAGTATGGAGGCTGCGCATTTCAAGTATTATGAAAGAAATGTCTACGAGTAAAGAAACCCTGATACATCATTCTTTTTTGTACTTGTAAGATTTCAGTTTAACGAGCCGAAGTGACCAATCGAATATTAAAAATCGAACTTTTTTGGCCATTGGAAAATGATATTGTAACGCGGCACTTCAACTTTTAATATCTGAAGGGTTGGTTTCAATCCTTTCAAAAATAGTTTCATACTATTGACGACTTACTTCAATCGTGGGAATTTTGGTGAGAATTTGTGGATTATGCAGCTTCCCTAGTGTCCTCCGTGAGTGAGTAGCGGGGCGCTCGGCGATCTTCCGGCCTTAATTAGAGGCGATCGGACAATTGCGGCTGGGAGCGAACGCTCGTGCGATTAGCGCGTCCTGCCAATAAGGTGGAAACGAAGCAGCTAGCCGAGGGAGAGCGGGCTGGAAAGAGAAGGAGAGTTTATAACTGGCTTAGAAGGAAAACGAGAAAGCGGCCGGCCGATTGGCTTTGCTTCCGTCGAAATACACACACTGGCAAATCGGGCCACGCCTGTAGCGCCTCGATCTTCCGGCGAACTGGCTTTCCTCTCCTAGATATTCCTCTTATTACCTGCAATATGACTAACTCTCAGTCGAGTTAAAATATACTCCAAACAATCCCAAATAAATTATTTAAATCAAATATCTCTCCTACATACATAACGAATCCTAATCTCGACAATTTTCGACTTGGGCAACATTTATTCCCGGAGTTAAAAACGACCAGATTAATTCCTCCCACTAATAATCTTATCAATCTTATAATAACCACTCTTTCAGGTACTCCACACAATCTCACATACATCACCCCAAAACAAGTTAATTCCAAAACAAATCACCGCGAACCCACGATCCTCCCACGGAAACAATATTTCCTCACCAAACCTACATTTTGATCCCGGAATCCAGTCGAGCTCGCTAACACCTCCTATCATCGGCGCACCGGCGCTCGCGCCTCCGCACTGCTATCTCTATCGCGGAATTTTAGCTGCGGCGCGCGGGATGATGAATAATTTGGGCCGGCAGCCAGCCGGGCATCCACCAGTCATTCACAAGTTGGTATCGCTGCACGCGATCAATGGCGGTTATGGCTGCGCTATCGGCTATGGCCGAGCGTACACGTTCCCGGGCGATCGCGTGCCGTATATCGTTCAGCCTACTTCGTATATGCAGCGCGCGCGCGCGCTCGCTCGCTCCGCGGGAAAAAAGCACGCTCATACCGGGCCGAATAAAACGCGCTCCGATCTGGGCGAGGCAGCGCAGCTCAGCCACTCACTTCGGATCGCACGTAACCAAAGTATGCGCTCCCGGCGCCGTGCGGAAATCATTGCAGCGTGACACGAGCCTGCCACTGAGGCTAATGTTGTTGGCCGAGCATCCTCCCGGTCCGCCGTGCTGCTGGCTCATTCCTTTCAGCAGACTGAAGGGAGTTTTCGAAAAGGGAATAAATCCCTGGTGTTTATTGCTGGGGTATTGTTCTCAGGGATTAATTGGAAGATTGTTGATCGTTTAGGTTTAGAATAGTGGCCGGAAGAGAGTATTGCTTGGGAAAAACTTGTTTTATTATGGGTAGATTGTTAGTTGGTGGATATTATTTTTAAGCCCTCGAATTAATTTGTCCTAAGTCGGGACTTAGTTAAATCGCTTTCTCGCGCCGGAAAAGCGTAGATTGGCCGACTTTATTAAAATAGTTTGGAGGATGTTATAGCTATTCTCGAAGGCTCGATAGACGCGTCGGTAAAGTTGCGTGAAAATCGCTCCCGGAAACGAGCATATCAAAAACGATGCATTTATTATAAACGTAATACATGTATTACGACCCGACCCGTTCCATCGAGGAATAACGAGGGACGGCTAAACATTTTCAAATTACCCTCGCGCCGATCGAAGCCTCCATTGACCCACTTCCGTAACCACCATCGAGATTCCCGCCAAAAGTTACCGCGCATTCCGCATTCCCAACGCCGGCCGTAACAACAAGACCAACGGACGCCTTTACGCTCTCGTCCCGGCTGATCACCACCGAACAGAGATAGAGATCGAGAGAGCTCGGCAATACTCAAGGAAGCTCGTCGCGAATCTCGGCGATATCTCGGAAGGCGTAGCCCCCGATAGCAGCGGCATTCGTAGATCTATCACGTTCGTGTTGGGGCTAAGTAAGGCAAGCGGGAGAAAAAAGGGGTTCTCGCACCTGCACACTCGGTGGAAGAGCGTGCGAATGGGTATTGCGGTGCGGAGGAGAGAGAGGTGGAGAGAGGGGTAAGAGAAAGAGAGACATAAGCCGGGGATCGTTCGGACATCGGCTCTGCATACCGCATGAACGTGCTCGCATAAGTGTGGAGGTTAGAGAAGGCTGGCGCGAGGCTGCTGCCCGGCGATCCTAAGCACACTCGCGCGGCCAGCGGCGAGTAGAGGCGCGTGGAGAGTGGAGAGTGGAGAGTGCGGAGGGAGAGACTGTGTGCGAGCACACCGGTCGACTATCTAGAATCTAGATGATGGCAGTGAGCTTGACCGAGTGGCGCTTCGCGAGGCCGGCCGACGCCCTTCCTCCTTCTTCTTGCTTTTTGCGCAACCAACACTTACCTACACTACGTCCCTCGCACACTCTCTAACCTCTATAACCCTCTCTCTTCCTTCAGGATCCCTCTCGCTCGCACGCTCTGCCCGATCGCATCCACACCTGACCGCCATTACATTCGCCCGGCAATCTCGCGCTCCCTGGAATTAGTTATTCCGACGGTACACGCACGATATTAGCGTAATAACAAGCGTTACGCACTTCCTCATGAGGAGCGGAGCGCGCGATGCTAGTTACGAGCGCGGGGCCAACTGGTCCCGCGAGCGGGATAGCTCCGTGCCAATCGCGTCAAAGTCGTCCCGAGCAAAAGGAACACGCTCATTCGCATGCGTCCGGCAGGTTCCGATAAATCTTGGGAGTTTCATGACTTGTGGCGGTGAGTGAGCTTGATCAGTTTCCAGCCTGTCCTGTTTGCTGCTTGTTTAAGGGAGTGCGCGCCGCGCGCTCTGCCTGCGGCTTCGTTCGTCCGGAGATTTATTCAGTAATGAATAGTACTTTACGGCGCATGTAAAGCTTTCCGAGATTGAGTGGCTCTGGAGAATCTATGCTTTCGCCTTAAGAGAGACTTTCCGTCGTGGTTCTTGATTATTGCTTGCGACAATGCAGTGTTGGTCGTTCAATGCGTAACTTTTGAGTTTCCTGGATAATTGGTTTGGAAACCCGGAATAGCACGTTCTTATGGATTTAAATACTCGTTTTCTCCTTGACACTCCTTACGAGTAATAATACGCTTCTAGCAATTTTTTACAACATATATATACATATGAATGAGGTTTTAATATCTTCCGCACGAGATTTCCATCGTCCCCGTTTCATAACCTCTCAAGGTGGTCCAACCACGATTACATTTTCCTCCCCTGCAATTCGACTATTCTCTACAATTTCTGTCATTTATGCAATCTTAGAATATCTCATTTTCTCCTAATTATAGCCATGAGATAATTATATTATATTATGAAATTATGTAAATTATATTATGAAAATAACCTTATGTTCCTCGATTTGAAATAAACTGCTTGCAAATCACTAAGAGTAAAAAACAAACAAATTATATATTAATCAAAAATTACCCAAAGGTTAATTGGACCGTACGAAAATGAAATCCTACGGCTCTACGGACAGTTAGGGTCAGCCAGTACAGCTATCCTCCAGCGACAATAGGCTATACCATAGCCGGCCGAGTGCAGGCTGGAATTGGGCACGACAGGAGTGAGCCAGATACGAGTCGCCGCTAACGCAGTCTCCGCCGGGTTGAAGAACCAACGATCTACATCGTCCGAGGAGTCATGCTGGCCGCGAACCGCCTTCGGCGATATTTCGCTATTCCACACGGAAGCGGCTGGCAGCGCCCGCTCTCTCCCCTCCCGCACTCCCGTGTGTTCTGGGATGTACGGGAGAGCGCTCGCGGTATTAAGACCGCTGCCACGCCGAGAGATGACTTTTTTCTGCCCGCCCGACGCAGCATCCGTTTCATGCCTCTCCAGCCGTGATCTTCGCGCTGACGGCCTGACAGACAAGCGCGCCGCCACCGCCGCGCCCCTTCCGACCCCTCTCAATTCATTTCCGCAGTTTGAGCAAACGCGCACATGCCCGTTCGAGATGCGACCTTTTATGGATTCACTGCACCTCCTCGATTTTATCCTCGATTTTACTCGATTCGTTTAAGATGGAGTATCCCGGATAGCGCGAAACTCGGAAGCAGCTCGTAAAGACAGAGCGAGACTACTTCCTGAACTCTTCAATAATATCTGTTATGATCCTCAGCAAAAAGGCTTCCTACACGTTAATTAAGGGTGAGACTCTTTTCGCCGTTAACTATGCTTTTAGCGATTCAATTAAATTGTGGTATTTACTAGGAGCAGTGGCTCTGTTTTCTTGTATTATTCGACGAAATTTATCATACTGAACCGATTAATCCAATCGAAAGGAGATTGCCACCGGTCGAATTATAAGGCGAGAATGGGACAGAGAGGGTTCCCGGGGAATTCGCACCCTCGACTCTCCAATTAGCCGGGAGGAGTGGTATTTGGGTGTTTATGCGTCAGCGGTAATAGGCGGCATACGTCAAGACTAGGTAGGACCGGGCGACGAGGGGGAGGGTGGATGTTCTGAAAAGCCGAAAAACGAGTGGTGATCGATTTCAATCAGAATCGGAGTGATTGCCGCGCGCTATCGTAGGAGAGCGGACGTATATGTAATCGCGCACGCTCCTTGGCGTCAAACCGGCGGCCGCGCTCCGAGGGAGGAGGATTGAGCGAGGCGCGGCGAATGGCCGAAACGAATCGCACGCCCGCCTATTCAGGTCTGCTCGTTAATTACCCTATCGGGCTGGAAAATCGTTAGGATCCTTGCAAGGACGGGTCGTGGTAGAGGCTCGGGCGCAGCGCGTCCCGCTGGCTCTCGGTGGCCGGGCGTGAAATACGAGGCTGAAATTACGCCAAGTTCATTAACCATCGGGCGTGCGGCGCGCTTACGCACGCGATCGCACCGAGCGGAATCCGGGCCCGATCGGGCTCAGCGCCGCCGCCGCCGACCGCGCGCACCGCAAGAAACCGATCTGTCCCCCCGGTAACGAGGGGCAAAAAAGCTCGCCCGCTGAAAAACAAGAGGGACGAGGGGCCCGAGGACGAGGAGAGGAGGAGGAGAAAGGATGAAGAAGACGAACGCTGAGGGCGAGCGATGCGCCGATCCTACTGGCATGGGATAGATGTATCACAGGACGGTAGCGAAAAACCGAGTAGAACCAGCCTTTACACGGCACACACGCAACCGGCCCCCCTCGCCAACGCACGCACGCCGCTCCTTTCCACGCGCGCGCGCCCGCACACTGATACGCGAGCCGAGAGCGCTGTAATCCACCGCGGCGATTACTCGCTCTCTCGTGTCCTGCCCGCCCATTCTCCGCCGCTGAATTTTTCCAGCCCCCTCCCGCCCCACTTGCCCCCCTTTCTCCGCGCGCGACCTCCCGAGCATCGGACACAGTCTCATTTTTCCTCATCCTACCTATCCTCCTTTTGCCAACTGACAGCGTAACCGTTGTAATTAGTGGCCGCCACGGCTAAACGCCCGCCACTATCTCACTCTGTGCAAGGTGGCCCACGTGTGACGCCCGAAATCCTGGGGTGGCCTGAGAACGAGCCAAGAAGTCCACGGTCTCCTGGAGAGGAAAAGAGATGGAAGTTTCGGAGTTGATCTTAGTTAAGTGGAATTGTATTATGATCCTGGTGATAGTGAATAAAGAGACCTTATTTCTTTAAGGATGTCTGCGAACGCCGCTCATTTTCTCTCATTAATTTCAGAATCTTATCAGGACGAGCTCGCTGCTGCATCGCGGATGCGCCAGCACGATTTTCTGGGGCGTGCGTCGACCATCCTGTCAAGGTATAATACGCAGAAGATCATTTGGAGTTCTTATCTTATGAAATGCAAATTTCATCATTTTTGTAGAACTTTGATTCTATGACCCTTGGCTCTTGGAATTTTGATTCTACGAGTCTTGAGTCTTGGAATTTCGATTCTATGAGCCTTGGATCTTCCAAGATCCAAGTTTTCCGACTCTCTGACCCTTGGGTCTCCGAATCCCCTTCATTGACTCAAAATCCACAATCCCCAACCTTTGAGTGAAAAGCAAATTAGCCTCCCACCCTAACTAGGGGCCTTAGGCAATTCCCTAATTTATCTGCTGTACAACAAGCACTGCTCGCACACTCGGCTTACTACTTATTGCCGGAGACCACTCGAGCATCAGCTCTCGATCTCCTCTTTCGCGGAGGGGAGGTGGAGGGGAAAGGAGTGCGGCTACTCAGGGGCTGAGCGTGGCGTGCGAGTGTCGGCTGATGGTCCAGGGGAGGCTGCGCTGGAGCCGAGCGGCCGGTCGACGCGACGTGACGGTGGCGGCGGGCGCAAACCACACACCGCCGTTCGTGCATAACTACGCGCGCTTATTGCACTATTTTCACCATGAGCCGATACACGTGTGCGATGCACGCCCCTCTCGCCTCCGGCGCGCAGTTGCATTCGCCTCGAAGCCGCAGGATCAAATAGGAGGCCACGGAAGATCGACAACCGGGAGCGAGCCGGCCGAGATTGCCCGAGCCACTCGCTAACACGTCATACGCTCGCTCAGGCCCAACGATCAACAGGCCCTTCTCGCCAAGAGAGATCCGACGTGAGTCGCTGGGACTGGAATTGCTACTTTTCCATGAGAATTAATCCTCTTTCCATACGAGTTATCTACTAACATCTCAATTCATACTCTTTGCTGATTGGAGTTCACACAACTTTGGTGCACGAGGACCTAAAGATTCTATGTCAGCACTTGAAAAATTAAATATAACAAGCCCTGAAGGTTACATGATTAATTCGTAACTGAAACGAAAATTCAGATCAAGTCAAGAAATCAATAAAAACAAAACCCTAGGAACTAGCGAATTAAAACAATCGGCTCGAGCGAGGATTCCTCGGCGCGCCGACCAGTAGGTGTGTGCAACTGTACAGGATGAATGCGTCATACTGGAATTGATTAAGTATTGCCCAGAGGAAATCTGGTCCAGGTTGGAAGACGGTGGTAACGCTCGAATGCGGGAGCTCGCGGCGAAGCGTAGTCATCAGGCCGATTGCCACTGGGTGTGGACGTAATTCATTGGCGCTACCAGCAGGTAAAAAGGCTGGCATTATCCAGATAATGATGAGTTACACCGCTCGAAATCCTTACACATAAGTCAGCTCCAATAAGATACTATAACGGCTTATTCCCGGACTGGCTTTACAGGCCCAACTACAGCATCGATAGCCGATTGCAGAGGTTCATTAAACCCAGTAGGCGTGTCGCACTTAGAAACTCATAGCCCGAGAGTAACAATGTCCTGGATTCAACGGGGTTCTTAAGATGCGAGATTGAGAAATTTTAGCGAGGTGCGTACATGGTGCATGGGACTCGAGAAAACACAGGGATTTTCCGAATATAGAGGATATTTATATTGGCCAGGTAATTAACAGAACTGTGAGTATACCTTTTCTGTATAAATGAGATGAATAAGATAAAAAAGTGAGGAATTAGAAAACTATAAAAAAATCGTACCAATTATATGGAACATGTACTATTTATCAGGGTTTTACGATCGATGGCAAGCTTTCACCTTGGTTTCGGAAAAAGCTGACAGCTCCACGAATTTATTTACAATTTTTCTATTTTTAGCATATTCCCTACATTCCCGTGTCCACAGATTGATTTATCCTCCGAATCTCCTGCTGAAAGTTCCCCCGCGAGAAACAGGCGTTCGATGCAAAAAGAGGGCGAGGAGCGCCGAGAGAGGAGCTCGGAGTAGTGCGCGCACTTCCTCGCCGTCATTTTTATGCAATTGCCCGAGAGCAGTATTAAGAAAGCGATTAATCTCGCGGCCGGCCGAGAGCACTTCCTTCGAGATTCGCCTCGATTGAGATTCATTACGGTGCGCGCTCGCTCACGGAAAGCAGCAGGGTGGTGTGCAGGGTGGTCGGCCATAGTTAATATCCAGGAGCCGGTAAAAAATAATATTTCTAAGCAGTACCTACCTACCGCGGCTCCCTACACTCGAGGCGCACGCCCGGCGCCCCTGGACGCCGGCCAACTTTTTTCCCCGGTCACCGTCGAGCAGCCGCTCGGCCGCTCGGCCTAGGATTCGAACATAATTACTTAATAACAGACTTGCCCGACGGAAAACATCGGCAGGCCCGCCGATCGCGATCGGCATCCTATAGATTTCATTGCGCTCCTAAATCTCTCTTTTAAATTGCGCCACGCACGTTCACCCTAATTTTCTTCATTTCCTGCGAACACGTGCTGCCACTCTTCCCCGGCGAAAAAGAATACTGCCGGGCTCGATTCCTCCGGCGCGGCTCTTCGCCATCGGCGAAAGCGAGCGAGACGAGTCGAGAGAGAGAGAAAGAGAGAGAGAGGCTTATCCGAGGGACTCGCAGAAGCTCAATCACTGTTCAATCAGGAGTCGAGCCGATGGTTAGAAATTCTCCGCGGGTAATATTCCGGCGTCGCTTTCCTCGTCCTCGGATAACGCTATCTCAATTGTGAGAGCTAGTCGAGCGTGCCCGGGCGCTCGGCAATTTAATAGAAAAAGCGGCTGCGCGTGTCTGCGTACACACGCTCCCGAGATGACTGCGAGAGCACATACTGCGCGGTCGCTGATGCTCCCGCTGATGATGGTTGCCTACCGGAATATGAATACGTGTGCCCGCGTGACGCGGGCACGCGTGTACATGCATCGGGATGACCGATCGTCGCCGCCGCTTCTTTTCCCTCGGCTCTCTTAACCGGCTTGCCACCCTGCACACCGACTCTCGCCCGCCAAGTAGCCTTCGCTAGACCTAGGCTCCGGCTCCACGCGCATCGAGCGCAGATGATCGACTGCCCGCTCCCCGGCTAACTAACATTCTACCCTGGATTAATGGACTCGGCTTCCCTCGCCAGTGGAATAAGACTAACGACCAGCCCCTCCGATTCTACCAGTTCTCGGGACTCGTTCCACTGCCCGTGCACTGGAGCAGCTTGGACTTTGTTTGATAGTAAGAATCGCCTTGTGTTTCATTTTAGCTTGTTGTATTAGTCTATAAATGTGTAAAATAAATTTAAAAAATAAAGTAAAACTATAATTAAAGTCCTGAGTAGCGTTAAAAGAAAGTTTGTCATTTTAAGAATTTACGGGATAAAATTGAGGAATAAGACAAATATTTTAAAAAATCGTACCGAGTATATGGAACATGTATGTACTATTTATCGGGAGACTCGTTAGAGGCTCGCGCCAAGTAGTAATATATAAGTACCAGCGCGCAGCAGCCGAGGATACTTTTCCCGACGCACAGCGGTTCTCGATCAATAAAGAACTTTCACCCTGATTTCTTATAACATTATAGCTCCATTGATTAATTTATGAATTTTCTATTTCGTCGTTTAGTGTTCCGAATTCAACGAACCAAGAATCAAGCGAATCGGTTCAGTCCTTCATGAGATACGAATTCCTTTATTTCTCGCGGGTAAGCTAAGGAACGGCGTTCGAGAAATCACTATTTTCGGGCAAAAATAAAGATTAATATAACAAAGGTCCATTAAAAAGGAGAGATTTAGATATCGCATAATAGCTCAACGTGGGACGCAAGAAAATGCGAATAATATGACGGAGTCCTCGACCATTAGCCGAGGATAGGCCACACACATCGATCGCCGATCGAATACTTAAGGATCTTCGCTACACTCACTCAGCGACGGCTAGCTTAAAGTAGACCGGTCTTGAGATGCGCATGACATGTGCATGTACTCCTCCTCCCGCTCGGCGAGCGCACGACTACTTTCGTGGCGCAGGGAAAACGAGTCTGCCAGTCCGGTAGATCGGAATGTAGACTATCGCTCGGGTGCGTGTCGGCGGGAAGAAGGCTCGCCCGTCGAAAAAGCCATCATCCCCTGGCGCAGCGATCGCCCTCTGTCAAAGTGACAGGGCGAGAGTGCGCTTCTTGCCGGCCGCTGTCCACAATGTACCGATCTCGCGATGGGCGTAATCGGCAGCCGAGGGAAATTAGCTCAGCGAGAATATCGGCTGATCCAAGAGTCAGTGGCTGCGCCTCGGGGTTAATCGCGGTAAATTGACGGCTGAAAAGAATTAACGGGCGCGAGTTAACCGCGTATCCAAGAGAGAGGTGTTCCTTAATCGCTGTTTAGGCTTTGACCAAGGGGTAGGGAGTAAGAGAGTTTCCCAAGATGCGAGGGAAATTCGCCCGACGACAACGTGGTAATGGGTCGGCAGCTAGTGTCGTTAGACGAGATCTTGATGATTACGACTGTTTCTACCCTCCTTCCCTTGGCGACTGGCTCCCTGGCCCTCGGCCCCTCGTATCTCGTTCTCCTCGGATCTCCGAAGAGCAAGGAGAAGAGAGAGGCGCGCGCCGAGTGGCCGTGGACTTCTCTCTCTCTCTCTCTCTCTCTCTCCGGCTCGCTCGCCGCTTCGTAGATGACGGATGGGGACAGTTGTTGCATCGTCGTCGCTGCCAAGAATATCCTCGCCGGCAGTGCACCCTTCTCTCTCGGCCGCTTTATCTCTCCAAACTCGTCACTCGTCCCTCCCTTTCATGCCTCTCTTTCGTTCGTTCCTCGCCCCCCCTGTCCGCCTCACTCACCCAGCCCTCGCCGACGCCTTTTCGTTTCGTGTTGCTCGCCGTATCCTGCTGCTGCTGCTGCTGCTTCTGATTCTGCTGCTGGCGGACTTGCGAGCTCCGACGCTCCACGCGTAATTATACATTTACGCGCTCTTACGCACCGAGCTACTGGAGTTTGCTTCTCGAATTGATGCTGGACCGCAGGTTTTTGGGGAGGTTTGGGATAATGATGGGGGGTTTTCTTTAAATATTCATTAAAGCGGTTTGGTTTCTGGTCGAGGTTCCTGGTGGAATCAGGATCGGTGTAAGAATTGAACTGAATATTGTTTATTAGTATTTCGAGAAATATGATGGAAGAAGTTTTGTGGTCAAGTGAAGTCATCGAGTTGTAAAGATTGTTACGTTTAAAGGAACTCTTAAGAAAAGTGATTTTCTTTATCAACTACCTTAAGTATTGAAATGCGAAATAGGAAGAAATAGGAAATATCGAAGATTGTACTATCTAAGTGACACCTTTGTACTTTATTCCCATGCCAGACTAAAATCTCCCAATAAATTATGACAAGGCCTCCGCCGATATCAGCCCCTGCGGAGATTCTCCTGATTTATCTCGAGAGTACGTGGCTTCGATCCTCCTTATCCCAGGATTGATTCCGCTCGATCTCTTGAACACAGTCATCAAGCGTACATCGGGATTAGAAAACTGGCGAAACAGGATGTCAGTGGGGAAGGGCGGCGCGCGAATTTACGGCGGCCGGCGGCCGTTCGGTTCGGCGGAACGAGTTGCCAATGGACGGCGGGGCAGTTGGCTCGGGAAAAGATTCGATCTCTTCTATAATCGGCGACGGGGGCTATGAATTGGCGCGTCCAGCGCGTCTCGCGTGGCAGCAATGGAATTACGAGGAAAGCCAGCGGCGACTAATAAACGACCCACACCCTTAATGGCACCAGTTCGCCTCGACGACTCAATCGTCCTGGGGGCGGCTGGGGGGGTGGGGGGTGGGTTGCGAAAAAGTTTATTGTGCATAAAGTGAGAATAACAGCGGCGCGCGGCCTCGCGGGCGTTTAGACCGTGCAAATTGGCGGGTGCTCGGCGTAGAAATCGCGAATTCATGGGGAGAGCGGTAGCTCCTCGGCGCGTAGGCAAACTGTTATAAACTCGGAGGAGCTTCCGGTGCGCCCGCCCATCTTATTCGCGGTAGCCGATCGCCCCGTCGCTCTCCTTCCTCTCTCGAGGGACTGAGCGGCCTAGGCACATGCGTTTAACGAGCCTCCGTTTAGAATATTAATGACGCCGCTATTACTATTGACGAGATCGTCGCCGGCCGTTATCGCCGCTTAGAATGTCCGCGCGCGGCCGTTCTTAGTGGCCGGCTTTTCCCCCCCCGCGGGCCCCGAGCCGCGTGTAATTCAAGCGGCCGGCCGATCGCGCGCGGACCCGTTACCATCTCGAAACCACGAGTTTCCAAGCGATCCGCAGCGAGCGCCAGCGGAAATGGGACCGGCTTATCAGTATGATTTATCCACCTCGAATTTTTCACTAACGAGCCCGCGCACCTCCGCCGTTCTTGATTAAGGACCTATGATAGAGGAATATAGGTGAAATTTCAAAGTGGCGAGATGTGGTGGAGGTTTCGTGAAGATGTTTATAAATTTATTCAGAACATTAATTCGTGGAGTAAAACCTTTTGAAAAATTAAGGATAATCGTTGCGTTTCGGGAAAAGTGCGTATTGAACTATAACTACTTGGCACGAAACTCTACCGGGTCCCCTGATTCGGAATTTTTCTCAGGAACTTATGAATAGATTTATACGAACCTCGCCACGAAATTTCAACCACTTTGTACATTTTGAAATACTTCTTAATCTCTCTCGATTCTACATCCTCGACTACACGCGGGCCAAGAACCCCAGCAAAACTTTGACGTTCTACCGAATCGGCGTCATTAATACCTCATTTGTCGCACTGGCCGCCGATACCGGGAACGGGAGTTCTATGAATGGGGCCGAGCGTTTCCGCGCACGCAGCCTCGTAATTCGTATAATTCCCCGCGGAAAATGCTCCTCTTCCGAACTGGCCTAATGAAAGTGCGCGCACTCTCGGCTGTAGTCCGAGGCCGACGAACGCATCGCGGCAATATGTTACGCACGCACCAACGTACTTATAGCTTGGCGAGCATTAACGAGGACTCCCGGCGATTAGCAAACAGTCAATTAGCACTGGTAATAAGCACTGCTAGCGCGCAGCGTCGGGCGCAAGGATAGGTGGGGGTGGGTAGTTGCGCCGGAGAAAGAGAGCCATATTAAATATCGATCGAGCTTTCCATTATCATGGAATGCCTTATCGACTAGGTGAAGCGAGTGAACTTGGCGAGGAATGTCCTTATAGCCCCGGATAATATACTTCGTTCGGAGCTTTTTCACCCCGCGCCGCCAGGGCTCTTACCCACCTTTCACCACTGTAAGACGCAAATTTTATCAGGACTCGACGGCACCCGGGGTCTCTGACGGCGGCTCCCTTGCACCGCGGCTCGACCAAATGAGATTTCAGCGTCATTTTCGAACGAATTACCAATTAATCAATACTCTAATTATCCGGGTCCCCGCATCCCGGCCGAGGCCGTCGCCTTTTATCGGGGACGCCGACGGCGCGGGGGAGGCGGACGCTCGGGCCGAACTCGAGGATTAAAATTCATTTAGCATTAACAACCAAGTCGAGCGTTGACTACACTCGGTATAAAGGTGGGCTGAATCTATATCGAGCACCGGCAGTTTCCCACCTCCCGCGGCCGCCCCGGCGTATAGCTAGGCTCTCGCCGGTGAGCTAACGGCTTCTCGATTTTTGTGGGATTTTATCAGGGAGCAGCAGCAGCAGCCACCGCCAGCAGCCGGAGAGTGCTACGCCCAGCAATGCGTATATGCACGAGCTTGCGCGCAAAGAGGAGCGCGAGGGAAGGGAAAAAAAAGGAAGGAAGAGGAGAGCGCGCGCGGCAGGAGCAACGCGAAAACAAGAATCCGTGCGGCTATTGCGGCTTCCGTTATGCCAGAGAGACGCTGCTAATGCTGGTGGTTGGCGGTGGTGGTGGTGGTGCGCTCGCTCTGCGTATACTCGGCGCGCGCTGATGATCCTCTTGCTCTTGCGCTCATTCCTCCCGATACAGCCGAGGACTCGCCGGCGAATTCAGTGTTCCGCTCCTTTGGTGTACGTCGCACGCCCAGACCGAAACCGAGCGGTCCGAGCGCCATGCCCCTCGAACCGGTTTCGTACTCTCGCTCCGCCGGACACTGACTGACAGCCCTTTCGAAACAAGCTTTCCCGCCCTTTAGAGCCGCTCCGGCCACCGATGAGCGGACGTCGCCGATTTTTATCGCCGACCGGCCTATCGATGGAGATAAGCGAGCGCCCAGGCGGGAAAGGCGCTTTTCGATGTAGGCGAACCTGACTCTAGCCGGACACTCTACATGTTCCTTCAAAGTTCCAGTCTCTATCAAGTTTATGAAGATTCCTTTTCTGAACTTTTGAAATAAGAACAATTGCTAGAAAAAGCAAATGGTTTATTGAGAATTGTTAATTAATGTATAAGAGAATATATCAAATGAAAATATAATAGAATAAGTATGTATAAAAGAATATCGAACTTATTTATAGCGAACTTATTATCGAACATATTTAAGGGTATTTTAAATCCACGAGGTTCTGCTTTGTAAGGACTTTCGAAGGAATTCCCCCTAAAATTGACGCAATTTCTAAGAAAATCTAAATTTATATATTAAAAAATTCCGAACAGCTGTTTAATTGCACTTTAAATCTACAAAACTGTGCTTCACAAGAACTTCGAAAGAACGATTTTACCAGTGAATAACAACCCAACGGAACACGTGTCTAGCACCGAGCGACTCGCCAATTCTGAAGGAACATGTAGAGCGCGCGATGCAGGGATGGGATGGCAATCCGTACGATTAGAAAGTTGCATCGGCCGGCTATCGCCGCGTACCGAAACATCCTGTCTCGCGGTCAATTACTGAAGCTCGAATTCATTAGGAACGAAATTGCACGCTCATCTCAATCTAAATTGTGCTGGCGCGCAGGCATCCTGCGGCTCGGTAAGAAGAAGTAGGCCTCGCGAGCGCGCGGCCGCGCCTTCTTCATGGCTGTCGAGGCCTGGCGGCGCGGGCCTCCAGTATGAAAGGTTTCCCGGTCCAGGGAGAGGATTGGAAGGACGCCGGCGATCAGGGGGGCCCGCGGATAATGCGCTCGCCAATGACGGAATGACAAGTGATATTGGCCGGGCTCACCGGGCGAGTCCGCGCTGTCTGTCGTTTCCTCGTCATAATGCGCGTCAACGTCCAGGCGACAGGGAAACTGGCGGGGCTTGATGGACCTAATCGAACGCGCGCCGCTCCGTCAGCCCTCTGGACGCGAGAGCGCGTTTTCATTTGCATATGCTTAGGCCGACGTGCGAGCTGCGCTATCGGCCGATTCTCTAATTAACGAGATCTGTTGCCAATTTGAGGGTAGTCTCAATCGCCGAATCCGCGAGCGTCGTGTAACGAGAAGTCGTCCTTACTCGGGAATCCACAGAAGCCCGACTTCCTCGAGCATTGTCTCGCTGGAGCAATGCGGAACTGCGGCGCAAACGCTGCTCGGAAACTCTAGCATCGAGAGCGATTAAGTGGCATTGTTTCCTCGCTGATCATCGAGCGCGTCCGCATCTTACATGTAATCGAACAAGTCCAAGGGAATAAGAGCGGAGTCGAGGAGACACCGAGCTTCGCCGATCCTTTGCATTGGACAAAGCGAAGATAACTTTCGGAAACTAGTGGAAACTGCGGGGCCGACGGAGTGAAAGGCGAGCGAGTGTTCCGACTAGACGACTAGGACTAGAGTGTGCATCGAGTACGCCCCTTCGCGGAAAAGAAGCGGCCGCGCACGCTGGAAGATCCGTCCAGCCTAACGATCAAGACGAATGATCCTCGACGCTAAACAGCGCTCCAGATAATGATACTGGATCTCAGTTTGCGCGGTTGCCCGGGTTGCCAGCACGCAGACGAGCGCACGGGGCTGCGGTCCGTGCGGCCGGATCATTGCCGTTACACGCACCCGGATCGCCGGCTTCGAGAGCAATCCCGAAGGAGTCTCTGCCTATGAACCTAGTGCGCGGCCCGAGCTGACACACCCATAATCACAGCAATTATGCGCGCCCGTCTCTCGCCGCAACCTCCTTCCACCGTCCCCCTCCGAGTCCTCGCACTCCTCCGATCGTCCATCGTTTAGCTCGGCGCGATTTAATTATTGCGCGTACCTACGCTGCCTCCCGGGCTTCTTCTTTCGTAGTCCACGCGCGTACCTCTTTTATTGAATTGATCGCGCGCGGGATATGCGCCGGCAGTCATCGCGAGAAATCGATGACTCGAGCCATGCGTCAAATCAACACTTTGTTAACACGCCATTGTTAAGTCGATGGCGACGCGCTGGTTGGCTAAGTTTTCCTGCGCGACCAGAGTGTTTAATGATGTGAGGGGATTTTAAGGTGGGTGGATTGGAAGTAGAACTAGATCAATTCTTTGATATGTGAAAAGAAAGAGATTTTTAGTTTTAGTAATGGAAATGTATTTATGGATTTATGCGCGAGCATGAAACCCCATAAGAACACCACGTGCGAAAAATATAGACTGGATTATACTTCGATTATATCCATATTTGGGCCTTCGAACCCAAGTCTATCTCTTTCTGTCCTTCAGACATTAATAACACTTCTGTATGATTATTGACATTTTCAAGTGTTCATTGTAAATTACTGAGGTGTATTTAAGTGCGTCGGTTTCGATAATGAATTACAAGTATACCCTGCAATTTGCACAAAGTGGCTAATGGGGAATAATTAAAAGGGCAGGTAATGAGGGATGTGATGATCCAAGTCAATTATTCTGTGCGCGTATTCTACTCAAGACATGCTGGAATTCATAAATGCACAATAGAGCAAGTGACGCCCCTGCGATTCAGAGGTGCACCAAGCTAGTGTTAACGAGCCGTCATTATGCAATTGGCAGCGGAACGGAAGAAGAGTCGCACTGAATACCAAGCCTGACGCAACTCCGCTCGGTAGCTTAACGGTATTAACGGGCGTTAATTATCACTGCTCGCCGATTGGCAGAGGTAATAACATTTCAATTCGGCCGACTTGACAATCAGTCAAGAGGGAAAGCGTGGGCTGGAGGGCCAGCCAGCCAGCGACAGAGGGCAAACAGGTGGCGCAGACCTCGCGCGCTCCGCTCATGACGACGCGCCAACTCCTCCGCGGAGATTTTTATCGGGGCGAGCGTAGAAATCATTTCACTCGGGCAGGATCGGTTGAATTATGCAAACCCGCGCGACTTACATCTCCGGAATGGCCCGGGAATATTAACGGGCGGCATTAATTATTAGGGCGGGTACACGAGTCTAGCCGAGCGCGAGTAGAATCGCTCTGCTCGGGGGCCGTGCGCCGCGGCAGCGTGTAGAGACGAATTTACAGCGCTGAGTGGGGAATTTTCTGGGCGCATTAAATATCGCATCGCGTTAGCGCGCGCCTTCATAATTTCCCTTCGTTTCGGCGCGCACCGGCGTATCTTTCATCCGGCGCGCGCGTGTGCGCGCCGCTCTCCACACACACGCACGCACGTGTATAGCGAATCTCCCGTGTGTCCGGCGCGCGATTTTGCGGCGGGCGTAGCCGAGCGCGCCTCTTCCTCTCGGGGATGCCTCCGCGGCAGACTTCTCCCATTTTCTCCTTTTTTTCCCGCTCCTACTCCTTTTCACTACCACACGCTCTAAATTCGGTTTGAACGGCCCGGGCAAAACAGCTCCCGGTGGGGTGTAGGCGAAGTCAAAAAACTCGGCAAGAGCCGCTGGCGCAGAGAGCCGGAGAGAGGGGGAGAGGTAAGCCGAGCCAGAGGGCAGAGAGTGTCGAGGTTGGAGCTCGCCCGGCTCGGTTGGAGCTCGAGTGTTGGGGCAAGATACACGTGGCCAGACGGCACGCAGACACGCCAAGCCGAGCCCCCTAGCCTCACCCATCGTTAGGTGCATTTTTAAGGCCCTTCCGTACGATAGCACTTTCAATTTTAGCCTCCCCTTTCGCCGAGTGACCCAAAGAGCCCTTCGAATTCTTACCGCTCTCACCACGCTGCGCCGCATCTTCCGACTTCCCAGCAATGCGCCACTGTCTATCTACTCTTTTCACCAACGCCCAAGATACGCGCAGCTACCTACACCGCGGTCGAACCTCGCGAGAGAACCAGAGCTCGCGTGCGCACCACTGATTTAATTAGAACGATTTATCATCGTCGGATAATTGTTCGACATTCGTATCGAGGCGAAGCGCACTGACACGCAGAGAAGCGCGAGGGGAGGAGACGGTGCGCAGCAGCCTGCAACTATGTTGTGCCACTAATTTTCTCTGATGAGTACGTTAAGCCTGCTTTATCTCGGCAATGATCTGGGGTAGCTCTCGCGCGATAATTATAACGGGACGCGCGGCCGCCGATAGCGGCGTACGCTCGCCCAGGACTTTTATCCCAGTGGTACATTTTATTACCGTCATTAGCCGCTTCCCGCAGTCATGTAAGGCACGTTTTCCCCATTTCACTTGGGCGTTCCGGGCGCTCGCGAGACGTGATATACGAGGAAATGCGCTTTTCCCTTCGTTACTTTGCTCGATTTCTGACTGCAGTATTCAATCACTTCCTGCGGGCGTCTTGGTCCGCCCGAGGATCGCGATTGTTAGAAAAATTTTATTAAGTAAAAGGACGATATCGCAATAAACACTCTCTTCCCGAGTATCTGACTTATTACCTTGCGAGAGTCAAGAATCACTTCCGGCGCACTCAGGCGCGTGTGTCTAGACTCGACAAGTGTTAAAAGTGTTCTTTTAACAACCTACACTTCGCCTAACAAACCAACACTTTGTTGAAGTCTAAATTAGTGATAGCTTTATTGTAATATCATTAATGATAGAGAGACTGATGAGAAATAATAAGATGAAAGATGCATTAAAGATTGAAATCTCAGTCATTAACACAAACTCGATTACTAAGTTCCGCAAACGCAACTCATATACATACTTTAAACATACACCCCACACTCTAAAAAATTTCGCAACACCTAGCAAAAAAGCTGTTGATATTATTTCCCCCCAAATAAATATGAATTCTTGCGATATCGCAGTGAACGTGTTAAAGTGTCCTTAGAACTGTGTGCCCGTGCGAGGTGCACGTGCTCTCTCGCGGAAAAAAGCTCGAACGTGCGGGGCGCGCGCGCGCGCGCGCGTTCCCGAATGCCAATGACCCCGCGTCATTTCGGTTGCCAGCTCGTCCTACCCAGAAACACATTTTCCCGAGCAGCCGCGGCATCGCCAATTATACAAGATCTCCGCTTTCCGGTGCGGGAGCGTGATTTTTCTGCACACGCAACATCTGCAGGCTCGCGCGCGTACCGCAGTTGCCCGTCGCCGTCTGCATTTCCGTGATAAGATAGAGCTTGGTGCGCCGGCGAGGAGGAGGAGACAGTGAATAAGTCGGGGAGAGTGGATGAGTCAGTGACAATGTTTGCGATTGCTACCGAACGATCGGGGAACACGCGCAATTACATGATACTAGTCACCTGCGACGATAATGAGGTTCTCAATGATTAATCTGACTTATGAGTTGTAGTCAATCAAGTCAAAGTACGTTTAGGATAACTAATCCTGTCTAGAGAAAGTAACATGGATATAACAGGCTATAATAACAGTGTGGAGCAAATAACTATTTATCCTACCTCGTCAACTAAATTAATCTAATCATAGTGTGGGGAAAAAAGAGTATCCCCAACTAATCATGCTACGAAAAACTGAACTCACACAAGCCTTCAATTAGAAATCTAAAACAAAAAAATATGTCATAAATCAAGCAATCGCGAAAATGACAAATATTATATTTTCCCAACAAGAAAGGTCTCTTAATGACATAAGTCACTTCCAACTGATCCTCCAGGAAACGAGTAGGAAAGAAGCTTCCAAGTCGTCGAGGGCGAGTAAGACCGAGGGACGAAGACAAATTCGGCTGATACACATTTCGCACGAAATAACTTGCTCGCCGCCCGATTCATCCTACTCTTCCCCCAGGCCCCCACACTCGCTCACACTCCCACTTTCCATATACATGTGAGTGCATGTACATCCCACCGATCGCGTGTGTGGCGAGCAGGCAACCCTTACTACCACTGGCGCAGCCACCCCCGGCGTCGCACCCCTCCGCCGTCGCAGCCGCCGCCGCCGCCGCACCACCTCCATCGTCTACTCTACCCCACTTTCGTGCCTCCTCCAATGTATTCCTGGCGTTTCGCACTGCAAGGTCAACAAACTTCTCCCCGATAAAAAATAAATGAAACGCGGGGCTGTTTGAAATTGTAACAGTGGCAACCGGGCGGCGAATTCTCGGGGGGGTGGGGGTGGAGGAAGGAGGAGGAAGGAGGAGAGATTGCACCCGATACTTTAAAGAGGTACGATTCCTTCCGCTGTCCTTTCCGCGAAACTGGCTCGAGTCCTTCTCTCCTTTTCCGTAGAGGTGAGTTGCAAGCTGAGAACACGCTGCGCGCCTCGTTATGTATGGATGTGTGTATGAATAGGTGGAAAGACCTGCGTGTGAGCTCGCGAGAAAGTGGTATTTATCGCTTATTTCCTCCGATTTTCACCTTTTTCTCTTCTGGGAAGACGCTTATGTGTAATTACGCGGAGTTTCGTTTTAGAATGATTGCATTAGAACGGAAATCTGTGGGACTCCATCAATGAATAATGAAGAAGAAAATCAAGTTTTTTAGGGAACATGCGAGGTTTGAAAATTGCATGGAAAAAAGTGCTATTTAGAAGTCGAATTAATATTTGACGATGCACGGTTGAGCTTACACTCCAGACTGGAATTGGCAACGGATGTTTGTGATCGAGAGGCAAGAGGCATTGCCCTTTCCTTTATCTCGCGGCAAAGGCTGTTGCTTAATTAGCAATGATCGAATATGCACGCCGAGCGGCCAGAGCACCGCAAGCCGCCGCAATGAAGACCGTCGTATTACTGACTAATTGACGGAATCCCATATATTTGAAGCTGGTAATGGACTACTAATGAAAGATTAGCCGCTCCGAAATTGTTAGTTGCGCGCAGACCGCGCAGACTATCACCAGTGCCCTGCCGTTAGGAGGAATGAGGTGAGCGGGCGCGCACTGTTTCTAGAGCGGATTTAACGGGGCATAAAGGACCGACTTGCAAAAAGTGAATGGTAATACGCGACGAAGGATGCTATAATGGATCAGACAACCGATACTACCACCGCGTCGCCCACTTCTTGCCCTCGCCGCCATGTGTTCTCGATCCGCGCGATTCCGCCCCTTTCTCCTCCGAGCGTCCGACGAGCTCCCGCTACACGCGAAAACCTGCGACAATTACAATCGCCGGAACGAACGCGAGCCGTCGACTGATTCCCTGCCAAGGGACTACGCAACTATGTCTGCGAAATCTGCGAATTCTTTTAAAGAAAATAGGAAAGTCTTAACCGACATACGGGAAATCGGAAAGACCGAAAAAGCGCGGTTCCTCGGGCGTCGATCTCTCGGTGGAACAATCAACGCATAGCGCGGTGATTAGCCGGCGCTAGGCGCGTTAGCGCTGCTGCGAGGCGAGCAGGTTTGCCCGGCAGTGCAAGCAAGAGGCTAAGCGAGCGTGCGAGGAGCTGCAGGCGTGCAAGCAGGCGAGAGCATACGAGAGCGCGAAAGAAGCGCGCGAATCCGCCGCCGCGACGAAGAGGGGACCGCTCGCCTCAGCGCTGCGAGCGAGGGAGAGAAGCAGCTCTCGACGAGCGCGCGCGGGAGCGAGCAAGTGTATCGGCCGCGCGCGAACCAGCGACCGAGGGAGCGAGAGAGAGAGAGAGGGAAGCGGTCCCGGCAAACAAGAAGCGAGCCGCAATGCATTCGCTCTACTCGCTAGATATAAATACGCGACAGAGGGCAAGGAACCAACCACGCCTGCACCGACAGCTACTGCCTAACGACACGGACACGCACACGCGGCCGCTCATTGTGATAAAGCAGAAGGAGAGCCGGGGCGAAAGAAGAGCGAGAGGCGAAGGAGAGAAGCGCGCGCTCGCCGAGAGAGCGCGAAAGAAGAAGGATTGAGCGGGTGTAGGAGAAGAAAGAGAGCGAGAAAAAGAGGGGCGCCGGAGGACGGGTGATGGGGACGGGGGGAAGCGACGGAGCCAGGGGTGTAGAAGGGTGGAGGGGGAGGCAGATAGAAAGAGTGAAGGTGGCCAAAAGAGAAAGGAGAAAAGAAGGAAAGAGAAAGAGAGGCGCGTGTGTACATGTATTGGCGCGAATGTGTCAGAGCGCGGCAGGTACGTGTGTGCAGCACACGCCGCCGCTCCGAGACTGCGTTCGTTCATGCGGCGATCCGCGCGCTGGAAGTTGGGACGAATGTGGCCGGCCGAGTCTCTAGAAGACGCAGCCAAATATTGCATCGTCGGATAAATATAGGCGGCCGCACGGGTGCACGCTCCGCCGCTAAAGCGCACTTTTCTCTTCGCTCCTCGTCTTTGGGACGAGGCGGCCGGCTCGCAGCCATCTAGCCACCGACGGCATTCCTCCTCTGGACGACTCGCTCTCCCCCCACTCACCGCCCCTCTCTCACTCTCTTTTTCTTTCTCTCTCTGGCGCGCGCTCTTGCTCGCCGTGTGCGAGAGCGATCGTTAAATTCGTTTCGTGGCCGAGAACTTCGACCGGCACGTTCGCCGCTCCTACCCTTTTTTCGCCCGATATATGAACGTAATAAGAATGGGCTTTCGGCCGCTCGCTCTCTCTCTCTCTCTCTCGTTCTCGGAGCGACGTCCGTGGCCTTCCGCAAACCTGGAGGAGACGCAGTAGAGCGTAGAATTCGATCGCGGGAGCGCCCGGTGCAATGCAGAATCTCGCATTGATAGGGAAGAGAGTGCGGACGGCGAGCGCGGGCACACAGCTGGCTCTCGGCTCTACGAACTTTACACGTCCCTCTGACTCAGTGCGCCGAGCGAGCGATCACGCATTGTCTTCCAGCTCATTCGGATCTCGCTGCTATCGCGCGGTGCGTTACGGCAGGCGATAATTTGTAATCGGGTCAGTACAACGATGCATTGTAAAGTGGCATCGGTCACGATGATGCTTTCTCTGCAATGTTTCTCCGTAGCGATGCATAGGAATCGCTGGAGAGACGTCGGAAAGCCTGGGAGTTCTATGGTCCCGGTCGCCGGAGTAGATTTCGGTGGATGTCCGGGTAAATGGTCGAAACGACGCATTTAATGGCTCGTTGAGTGGAGGGCAGTGCATAGCGGGCTCTCGTCAAATCCAATTGAAAGGCCCATCGCGGATGGCGCGTGCAACAATATTATCGTACGTACTTGGCCGCTTTGTTTTCGCAGCAGCCGTAACCTTCGGGCTCGGCGGGCTCCGGCAGCGATGCGCGCCGAGTGGCGGCGTGCACGTGGTGGCAGCGGGAAAGAGAGAGAGAAAGAGAGAGAGAGAGAGCGAGCGGGCGGGCGGGCATAGTCAGTGAAAATCATCGTGCGCGGGCATTCGACTGGCGGGAAACGTGCGTGCATAGAGCGGCGTCCGGCGCAGGGGGAGGTCCTAATCAAGGTAGCGCGTGAGGACCTAACCTAACGCATTACGCAGTACAACCCCTTCGTTAGGTGGTAGGGTGGTAGCAGGGTGGTAGCGGGAACTATGACGCCGGTTAGAGGCTCGGCGCGGCCAGTGGGTGTGCTGGCTAGGGACAGCCGGCGAGAAGAGACGGTTATCGCGGAAGTTCAGCAATTATAGGTGCCGAGTCGCCTTTTTTTCGGCGGGTGATATTGATTTGGGAGAGGCAGTTCGTATTCGTGGCACGAGCATACCTTGTGACTCGCAGCGCGAGCGAGCGAGCGAGCGAGGCGGACGCCCGCCGGCAGCGCGATGCATCACGGCGCAGCGCGCATCGAGGGGTACATCGCGGCGCTGGGAGGGCGAGAGCACGACGGGGCGGCAAGGCGAGGGGGAGTCGCCCCCTCCAGCGAGACCTCTCCGCCGAAACTCCCCCACCTATCGCCAATCCGCGTCCCCTCTCGCGCTCCTATCAACGTTCCCCCTTGCCCCGCCGATACAATGGACACAACTTCCTCGCTCTCGGGGTCCTCTCTCCCTGCACTTTCCCCCTATCGCCCTCGCACCCTCTCCCTCCAAACCTCCGATGCCCTGCTCGCCGCCGCCACCTCCACAGCCGCCACCACCAGCATCGCCATCCTCTTGGCTGGCAGGGGCGAGCGCGATTTTCCACCCGCTTCGGCTCCCTCCGCCGATTTCTGCCCGATCTCCCCCCGATCCCCTCCCGATCGGGCCAGCCACACGGAGAATTGAGCGATTCGCCGGGACAAAGATATACGCACGCGGCCGGAGAGAGGCCCGCAACACTTTCCTCCGCACGAAGGACGCGCCGGCTATGACCGCAAGCCCCACTAAAATTGGCCACGAACTTGTAATCCTATATACCTACAGCGGCAGGGGCGCGCGAGAGGATCAGCGGCGACGATGCTGGATTGCTGACTTCTCTCCCAGTTCTCCCGCTCCGAGAAGCTCTCTCTCCGGTTGCGACGGGGCCTGGCATGCAGATCGCGGGCTCGGAGGCAGCCAATTTCGGGAGAGGCGTACAAAGTGTACCGGTTGTCGGGCAGCATCTAATTAAGCATGAAATCAGAAACTCGTTGACCGGCAATCGGCTGCATGCGAGCGTCCTACCTTCTCCGACAGGGCTCGCCAGACGAAATTCCGCCGGTCACGCTACTCCAATTTGGAGTAGCAGAAAAGGCGACGGTAGGAGAGGAGCGGCGAGCTGGGACCGGAGAACAGGGACCAGGTAGCAGGGGACCGAGTGTACGAGGGATCGACGAGAGCGCGGCAGGGTACGTACCGGGGGCCCAGCTCTCCCTCTCTCTCTCCCTCGACGAGCGCCGTCGACGGCGGTGGATCGCGCGGGAGAGGATCCCGCGATGTGAATCCGCCCCTGCCAGTGCACCATCACCACTGGTTCGACGGCACCTTCTCCTCTCTCCTCGAGTCTATCTCACTCGCGCTCTCTCGCTCCCGCTCGCTCGCAGTGTGCCGGTGCCGCTCCTCTCGGCGCTCTCCATCCCAAAGCCTCGACGAACCAGTCCAGAAATCCCCACTCCGGGCGAGCGCGCACCGCGACGCGGTGGAGGCGCGACGGAGGAAGTCTGGCAACGCCGCAGCTCGCCAGTGTCTCGGTCTTGACGAGTTACTCGGGGGGGCTCAGGCCGAGTCTACCGAGTTTGTGTCTACCGGCGCGGGCAACCCGAAAGAGAGCGAGTGTGGCGAGGATCAAAGTCGCGGGCCTCTTGCCGGCATGCGAGACCGTCTCGCTGCTAGAAGGCCCTAAGGATACGCAAAGGGGGACACCGCCGAGCGACAAACGAGCTTTTTTCACGCTCGCCGGCATCGCCACACCGAGAACGAGGGAAAAGCCGACGGACACGTCGCGTGTCCCTGTCCGCCGCCGCCGTCGTCGTCGTCGTCGTCGCCGTGGTGCCACTACGCGCGCGTGATTTTACAATAAATTTTAACACGGTGACCCGCGCGACAAAAAAACACAGTGTAAATGGCGCTCTCCGCACAGAACCAGTCAACCTCCTACGTGAACTTGTACTACTCGATCGTCCAGCGTGCGGCCACACGCTACTTTAAGGAATATTACAACTCCGGTGAGTAAGACAGCCAGCCACCCCGATACCACTGGACCCACCAGCCACGCATCGTCTCCAACTCCACTTACCCACCGGCCACGGGTTCTCGTGGATCCTCGGCCAGCATGAGTCTCGATTTACAATTCCCATCTCGCCGGGGCCCACTGCTCACTGGGTGTTTGAAGATCGCAAGGGGGCTTCTGGGATCGCGCGCCGTTTCGAATTTTCCCGCCCTCCCCTCTCGCCCGCGGAGCGCCGGGAGCGTGCGGCTGTCCGCACGCCTGCCGTCCCTCTCCGTCGCTCCAGCGTCGCCCTCTCTCCCTCCGGCCCACGCGCTCGCTGCCTCTTCTTGCACTTTCCCTCTCGACGCTCTCCCGCTCGCTCTTCCTCTCTTGTTACACCTACACACCCGCCCGCCGCCTCATCGCATACAGCGACACGCGGCTCCCGTGGAATAGCGCGGGACGGAGATAGAGCGAGAGAGAGAGAGAGTGCCGGGAGAAGCAACGGCAGAAGTCTTGCTTGGAAGAGAGCGATTAAAACACGCTGCTGCCGGCTAGACACGTGCCCGTTCGCCTGAATCCCCGCCGGCTCGCCGCGCCGCATTCATACTACTGGGAGCCGGCTGCAAGGAGGGGGCGGCGGGGGAGCAGCCGGCTGATTGTGAAAACAGTGCGCCCGCCGAGCAGACGATGATATAGGCTCCGGCCAGAAACGATGACAGTCGAGAGGAGGGTGTCACTCGCTCGGAGAGAAGCAACAGTAGTAGCGCGCGGGGCTCGGAGAGAGCGCAGGTATCAGTGTCCGTCGGCGATCGGCTGGGCAACATACTCACGCGAGCCCGGAGAAAGGACCCGGAGAAAGAGAGGAGGACGACGCGCAGAAATGCGCAAGAAACACTGCGGGTGGGAGAGGGAACGCGCGGGTAAACGAGAAAGACGGGAGGAAGGAAAGAAACGGCCGCGGTGCAGGCGGATCGTGTATGTATCACGTTGTACTATCGGCCGGCTCGTCAACGCTGGGTCATCTAATCGCTCTCGAAATTATCGCCGCCAGAGTGCAGAGTGACGAAACACGCCGGTCACTCTCGCTCTCGCTCTCGCTCGCTTCCAGCGGCAACAACAGAACGCGGAGAGGGCCAGCGAGGATAAGGGTGATGCGCGGCGATCTCGCGCCGGGTCCTTCGGATGCTGATCGTTCTGATCGCGTCAGCGGCGAGAGATCGTGCCGCTGTCGCCCGGCCAGCAGCTGCCTGCACACTTGTCCGCCGATCGGTGCGCGCACTGGTCAAGGTGAACATTGCTCTCCGCCGAGAGAAAGAGAGGGAGCGAGAGAGAGAGAGATCCCTTTGCGAGATCGTGATCTTTGTGACCGAGGGAATGGGCCTGTGATGACGTCGCGTCAACGCGGCCGGCCGCTTTGATCGCTCATCGAGAAAGAGCCCCTCGGTGGAGGAGGCTCGTTCTACGATTAAATTTCGTGGAGGAATGAACCTCTCATGGGGATTCCCCTGCTCAATATGCGCAGGCCTCTGCGGTCGCGCGTACGTACCCGCCGCTCCTATCCATGGCCCCTCGACTTTGTGGTCCCGGTGCGCTTAAGCAACCACCGAGAGATACTTCCTTCATCGAGCAAAGTCATCCTCGCAGATTGTCACGTTACACGGAAAACCTGATCGAGTTTGGTAGTTCAAATGCTCGCGGTAATTAATGAGCCGAGTTTCGAGGTAAATGGGATGTTTCATCGTCGCTCGGGCCGGCCGGGTACTTGTCACTTCGCCTTTCACGGTGACTCCGCTGCAGTAAACCGGATTGAAACCAGTCGACAAGGGCGAGCGTTATCTCCGCGCGAACCGTTCGATTTTCGTCTCTTTCTCGGGAATCATCGAAATCATCATTCTCGCCATTTCGCCATTTCGCGCGGTTCGAGGGTAACTTTGACTCTGCGTGTTACTTGCTCGTTATTAAACGGCACTGATGAATCGCCGGCCGGCAGAGCCGATTGATTCTCGTTTGAACCTGGCCAGCATCGCTGATCTCTTTTTCATGCGCGCCGCTTATTTTCCCGGCCGCTCGCACACACGCGCTTGTTATTACACGAGCGCCACTCGATAATGCGCGCGGGACTCGATAAATTATTGCACATTTGGCCGCGCGTGTCGGGTATTATTACTGCAATTCGAGATTGGTTACATGTCTCTCGAGCGCAACCGATGTTTATGCAAATGTAAACCTCCATTTATCTATTACAGATTCGGCGTGTGCGGGGCGCACGGCCGCGTTTCCTCCAACACTCGCGCGCGCAATTAAACCGGCCTATCGTTTTCCAATCGAGCAGGAGTGCGGCTGGGCCCGAGATAAATCCGTGGAAAGTGCGCCATGACGAGCAATGTCTATTTTGCGGCCGCGGCCCAGCCTGTAACTCCACGCGGGCAACATTTTCTAGTTGTCCGGGGCGTCCGCGCGCGCCATCCCCTTCGATCTCTAGCGAGCGGCCGCGCTCGCTGTCACGACAGGCCAGCGGGAAATGGTGCGGTATTCATTTTCACTGCTAGCAGACAGACAGCCCGCCAGACCGACAGGGCCGCTCGAGAAAGAGCGTCGTGCGAGGGTCGACGCGTACACAGTTGCTCAAAATTCAACATACGCTCCTGTGGATAGCGAACAGTGCTGGAAAAACGAATGGAATCGTACATATTGGAAAATCGAACACATATTCATAGAAACAATAATTAATAACATCGATTGAGGAACTCATTTTGAGCTTTTCGTGAAAATGTCAAAATGATGGTAGTAGAACAATTATAAGAACATGATGAGCCTGATTCTAATTCCAAAATAATAGGAGAAATTCATAACGCCTAGACGAAAAAATAAATGATAACACAAAATTCACTATACTTTGGGATAAGTATCTTCGTCTCTCGCACGCTTACTATTTGGCGCAAGAATCTACAAAGTCTTCAGACTTCGCGATTTAACAAGGTACTAGCAGTCCCATTACTAACAATGCTATGCTTTTTTGTTTTTGCACCGAGTCGTATCAAACATACAGAAAAATGCTGCAGATTTGCGTATCAAAGGGATTACATTGTTCACAATCTGCAAAAGCGTCGGTCCAATTTGGCGAACCATTCTATATATGTACAGGATAATTAATTTGCCTTTCAGTCAGAGCTTTTCAACTTTTTTATTGTATCGGGCATATTATTCATATTACTCACAATATTAAATTTGCAGAGAGGGAATTCGTAAATTTGTAGAATTTAAGTGATTAACCAATTCATTATTACTTTACAAACAGCAGAATTGACAGGTTCTACGTGATTCCGTACATTCATTCTCTAATAACCTTAGAAAACATTGTCCCGATAAAGTAAATCCCCACCTAAAACATACTATCAAAACCAGAGCCAGTTCCATTTGAAATAATATTGGCAATGGAAATTGGAATAAAGAAATTGGCAATGAAGCAGCACAAGATACGAACATACAATTATTATAAATTGTTATCTATTAACATTCAACATTACAACCTCGTCCTTCACCCACCAAAACACCTACCACTACAAAATGCTTTAAACACCGAGTGCCAACCCTTTGGTTAATCGACAGGCCGATTAATGAGAGTTGCGATGGAGAGGCAAGTGAATCAGCCTGTAGACTGGTCGGACGAGCGACGCCGGGCGGGTTTATCGTGTGACTCCTGACGATAAAAGAGCGAGCATTGCTCCGTATCATCGGCGAACGTAAGAATTGATGCGGCACGGGAGTTTATTTGCGCGCGCGGAAAATCATCGACCCCCGCGCGAGCTTGGCATCGTCGCTCCGGGCGCTCGCCAAGTTGCGCCGCTCGCGGCATAATTGCCAGTAGAAGAAAATGGGGGAAAGGAATTGATAGGTTGGGACGGCTGAGGGAAGAGATAAATCTCCGAGTGCCAATCACTTCGGGGCAATGATTTCTGTCAACGGAGCAGAGTACTGCGAGACTCTGTCGGGCTTCTCTCTTTTTCTCGTATAATTGTAATCGGAACAAAGCAGTGGACGGCTTACTATTTGATGCTTTTTAGATTTAATCAATGTCGCACAAAGCCATAGATCAATACATGCAATAAGCCAGACCATCTGCTCGGATGCGTCGACTTTCTTAATCCAATTACCTGTGTCCCCGTGGATGCACACACGCCCGACTGCCATGCTAGTTATCATGCACTCTTCCTCTTACATAGTGAGGAACAGGCACTCGGCGGAATTATGTTTCCACGTTGCGTCAAGTCGAGGCTCGCCAGCTTTATTTGACTGGCGATAAAAACCCGGCGCGATTTAAAACACATCGGCGGCCGCGCGCTTTCGACTGGACGGCCGCCGCTCGGGGGAGAGGGAGAGAATCGAATCTCTTCATTCGGATGAATTACACCGGCACCCTTTTTAATAACCAGCCAAACAATAGTGCGGCGCCCCCGATGCCCGTCGAGATCGATGACTTTCAGACGTTTCCGTTAAATAAAATTCCCAGTTTCGCAATGACGCGCGGTGACTTCTGAGGGAAAACAATTTCCTAATATTGTTTAATATAAATATGCATTATTCGCATCGATTTTAATCTCACAGTTCATATATTTCCCTGAACCGAGTATTTCGGGAATGTTTCTCGCTAATTGGCCAGCGCAAAGTGCCGGAAAAATTCTTCGCGCACGTCGTGAAGCGGATTATGAGAATGACGGCGTTTAATAAAGAGAAAGGAAGAGGAAGACGTAGAAATAGTAGAAGGCCAACAGGAGGAAAAGAATTTCGAGTGAGTGGGTTCGAGAGGATTTGTCGGACGCGACATCGAGTCCTCGCTCTCGGTGGCGGAGTGTGCTTACGCATAGTATACCTGTCCCCGTGGAGAGCGGGCGGCGCAGCAGGCATACCACTGTAATTAGAAGTGGATTCGTCCATCCATCAAAGATACCACAATGATAAGAGTAATAAAAAGCCGCGGCGCTCCCGGGAATACCGAAAAATGGAGGAATATGCGGTGGCGAGCTTCCTCTCTCCCTCCCTCTCCCTCTCCATCCAACGTTTCCCGCGTAGCAAAACAAAAAAAAAACCATACACACACACGGGCTCGCGAGCGTGCGCGCGGGGGAACTTTTCAACTTCGTCAATGTGCATCGCACTCGAGAGTTAATAGCACATGTCTCGCTTCTGTCTATTTTTCTGAAAACAAACATTCGTCCTGACGAGCTGTATAACGCCCGATGGAACACTAGGAAAAGGACCACTCGTTCCTCGAGCACTCTTCCTACTGCCATCGCGGAAAGTTATGTTTTTGTTGCGCCCCCCCTTCCCCCCGGGCTCCTTTTTTCATTTTTGTTCCCCACCCCGTCGGCCCCTGCGGCAACCCGAGCGTAGCCCGAGCGTAGCCCGCGCCGGCTTATCGGCCAGGTACCTTCACCCTTCGATGGGGAAATAGGCCGAGCGTATTCCAGCTACCACTCGATAAATAGCGCCCGCACAGAGAGGGAAAGAGAGAGAGAGGGGAGAGGGCGCGTATTTGTTCTTGCAAATGAATGTTTTCCGCGAGGTAGCTGCCACTGATTTCAACTCCTCGGTAGTCGCCCTCCCGATATACCTGTGTTTACCATCGCTTACCTGATAAAGGACGACTAACTCGCTCTCTCTACGCGAAACCCTCGCTCGCTCGGCGCTCCTGCAGCGACGATACAGGGGGATTCACTTTGGTTGGAATTACTAGACGCAAGTATGGGTTGTGGTACATCATTATAGATTATTCTGTATTATTATTGGGTTAGTGGCTGGAATATAGTCTTTGGGGTACTGATTCCTTTAGGAATCTTTGTTTCTAGGTTCGAATTGGTAAATTATGGATAATGGGGCGATTTTGCGAACATTTTAAAAAGTGAATATTTTCCAAGGGACTTTTTCTAAGTCGCTGGGTCTAAACATTTTTCGACAATTTTAGTCCTAGGACCAAGATTCCCCGCGAAATTCGTCGGTGCATAATTAATCGATATTGATAAAATTTGAAAAACCCAATATTTCCCAATAAATTCTACCTTAGAAAGATCAACCTGCCAATGTCTCGCTTCACATTGCTCTCTAAGCCCAAAAAGAGGCCTCACGTACTGCACGAGCAGAACACGGATTCTTAGACATATTCCCAGACAAGCCTCTGACGTGGGCGATTTTGTCGCAATGCTTTAATTCGAGCGCGGACTCTTACGTAATGTATGACGCTGCATCCCCAATCGCAGTGCGCTTTCTCCCATCTCCACTTTTCCCCGGGCACATGTGCTCCTCCGATCTCCTGACCGTACGAGAGCGCGGGCCCGCGTCATCGTTAAATCCGAATGTATCCGCGCGCGATGCAAAGGGAACTCGCGAAGGTCTCATTGTGCTCCGGTGCACTTGCTCGGCGGCGATGGAGGAATCCACGGCTCGGCGTTATTTCGGATACTGGGACATATGGCGTCGAGGGGACTCATGGGGAAAAGAGTGGCGTGTGCGCGGCGCCGGCTCTCTCCGTCCCCGCTGAATAGGAAGAGTATTCTCGTCGGAGGTGCATTCCCGTTTCTTCTCACGGCGTGGCGGAGGTTCAGTATGCCTGGCCACGTGCTACCGCGACGACTGTTGTATGTCCCGTGCGTGCGTTTGAATCAGGCCCATTCCCGAGGAATCTTAAATGACGTCTCGGGAGGATCTTCTTGTCTGGGGTCAGGCAAGGACGAGCCCAAATGCGCTGCGCCCTCCATTCACTCTTCTCATTTGGATCTTCGATGGGGAAAATTATATTTCTGGGTATTCGTAGTGACGTACACGTTCACGCTTCCTTCCAGCATCTCGGATAACATTATCCTTCTGATGCACGTAACTTGGAATCAATTTTTATCAAATTAAATCGATTTCATATATATTATATCGATTTCAAATTATTTCAGATTATATCGATTTCACCATCAGGCCGGTAATAGCCTGTCAATTCTGACATCTGTAATTAACAATTAATTGCCAAACCGAAAGTATCAGCGAGTCCAGATTCGCCAAAGAACGCGACAAGTGATTTGTATGGGGACGCCGCTCGATGCGGCCGTGAATTATAGCGGTCGGCGGCTAATTGAATGGACAAACTCGATATGCTTTGCGCGCGGGCCTCTTTAAATCGGGCTGAATGGCCGGATCCCGTAGCCGCGCACTTGGGCTCTGTTTAATCAGGCGAGAATTTCGGGCCTCCCAGGATCAACCAAGGATGAGATATCCCCGCGGAGCGAGGGAGGGCCCCCTCCACGGGGACGAGGGTGGTAAATGGCCGGCTTTCCGCCACTTCTGCGAATGCTTAATCGCGCTCCTTCGAACGGCTGAGATAAAGCCGCGGCCCGGACTCCACCTGGCTTATCGCTCCGAGAGTCCAAAGCAGACCGCGCGCGAGTGAGCTTTTCATTTTTCATTGCGGCGACGCCTCTCTCGCCGTTCGATTCCCTCTTTCTCCGCTCGGGGGAAACCAGGCCGAGACGTTTTCCGGTACGCGAATCCGCCGATCTAATATCGCCGATCGAGTTTTCTCCTTGACGCTTGCCGCATCCTACGTCTCCTTTTATTGTGCACATACGCGCATATGTATGTTGGTATGTACGCGGGCCGCCTTCACTCGGTGCCCGCAGACTCGCTTTCACTCGGTCAATTAAGCCGGGACTTTCGAGCCAAAGACGTTCTAGTTAGCCGCCTCGAGATTTTGCGAGTGTGAAATCGAGGAAACGTGACCCATAAAGGGCGGTCGTCTCTCGATAGATCGCGATTTCCGCTTAATCGAATCCTCTAGGCGAGGACGCGACGCCGCCGCTCTCCGCCAAGATGCCGGGAATTATCGAAAAAGCGCCAGTCGGATTAACCATAGACCTGTCTTCTCTCCTCTCCCCCCCACCTTCGCCGTCCTGCAGCTTTGAACTGTAGCTACTTATCGCTAATTGGCGACGGCGACTTCGCGCTTATTAGTTGCACAAGCAGCCAAATCGATAATTTCCATCAAGCCCTCCCCCCCCCCCCCGCCTGGACAAATCGCTAAGAGACTACTGGTAGGAGATTACGTAAAAAAAAAAAAAAAACATAACAGTACAGGTCGGATTAATCCGGACTCTTTTTCGCGCGAGTCGGGAAAAGCCGCGGTGCAGTTTTAGAAAGGGAAACCCTTAGTCATCGGGCGTTCATTACCAATTTCTTTCCCGGTACGCTCGCGGGGCGTTTTTCTCCCCCTCCCCCCTCCTCCTCCACCCCCCACAGCATTATCGGGCAGAAGGTAGGAAGGAATCGAAGTCAGGGGAGCGATAATTGCGAGTTGCGTGAAAACCCATGGCCGGAATTGCGCGAGGCACTCGAGCATCGACGGGATCGACCTGGCGACTTAAATCTGCAAGCTGCTCCACGGGAGGAAAAATCTTTAAAAATGCTGGCCAACGAAAAAAGCGCGCATGCGTAACCGTGGGCCATTTCCTTCCCTCTTTGCCCCTTTTTCCTCGGGGTCTCTCGCTCTGGCGCGCGTTCTGGGGGGGCAGCGCGCTCGCTCCCACCCATTTCCACCCTCCGGCATCTCTCCTTCGTGTTCGTCGGCCTCTGTCCCTCCGCGCACTGTCTCACCGAGCGCCGAAACCCGTTCCACTCTTTTCGCCTCCTCTCCTTCTCGCTCTTTCCCCCGGCGGCTCTCTCTCTCTTTCTCTCTCGCGCCCCCGGTGCACACAGCGACACGCACACGAGAGAGGGAACGCGCGCGCGAATACCAGCACCGGGATTTTCACCACATGCGAGCGCGAGGGCTCTTTCTGCTCTCCGGGCTGCGCCAGTGCAGCGCCGCCAAAACAAATCGTAAAGACGCCTCTCTCGGCGTACACGTAATCGGGTGCTCGTTTCCTAAAAATCAATGCTATCGCCCGGGGAAGCAGCCACTCTGTCAAGCCGGCCGATCGCCCGGCACACGAGCCCTCTCCTTCCACCGATCGTTCCACCAGCCGATCTCCACTCGCCGATTCACCGTCGTCGTCGGCGTCGTTGCTTCCTTCCTTCGTTTCTACGAGAATTCCAAGCCGACGACGAGCGCCGGTTGAAGGAAAACATTTTTCCCGTCCGCGCCCCCTCCCGCTGCCGAGCTCGTCGATAAATGTTTACATAACGTCAATTAACCGCTCGGATCGCTCGATAAGCCTGTCTAATTAAGCCGGGGGAAAAAAGGAAGGGGGCAAGGGAGCGCAGCCGAAACCGAGAGATTATTTAATCGGGCCGTGCTCACGATGAGTGCGCCGCTTACTCACACACACACACACACTCGGCATGGATGCAGAGGCGCATTGCAGCTTCTGGTAATTGCGCTTAATGACAGGGAGGATCGAGATACGGGCAAGGTGAGCTAAATAAATAAGGGCGCGCGCGGTAGCACTGACCTCTGCTGTCGGAGAGCCTAACAAGAACATCTCCTCGAGTCATCTTGGGGGACCTTTTCGGCAGAGACGGCTGAAAATCAGGGAATTTTTAATGTTTTTTTAGGAAGGGCGTTGAAAGTTTATCGTCACGCTGCTTGCGGTTATATGTTACGTGTTCGGCTAAACACATAGGTTTGGTGATGTTTGGAATTTTTAAATATCGTTTTTGCAAAAAAAGCAAAATTAGTAATTGTGTATTTTCGAGACCATAAAGGTCCCCTAAATAGACTACGAATAGAATATGCAAAAATTATTCACTAATACCTAATCACCAAAACAGCACGACCATCATACAACCATTATCAATTATAAAAACATTATGTAATCTCGCAAATACAATGTTCAACCCACGGAAACGTGTTCTCCACTGCTGCTATCGACGCGACCCAAACTAAATATACTTAAAAAAAACGACCACCTTCGCCACCCTCTCGGGCGGATGAGTGCGACGAGGCTCTCTCATTTGCTTGCAATTGTTACACCAGTGTATTAATATTCAATGGAGGCTCGCATACGTAATACAATTATCGCTGGATCGGCAGCGGGGAGGGATCGAGCAGACTGCAACTGCACTCGGCCGGCGCACGATCGATGTGATTATTTGGAGAATAATTCATGGGGCAATTGTTTGGATGATGCGAGAGCGCGAGCGACGAAACCCCGGGCGAGTAGTGAACTCTGTCTCGTCGCCCATTGATAACTAGTTTCAGCGTCGCCGCGAGACACCGCCTCGAGAAAGAGAGCGAGAGAGAGCGAGAGGTTTGCCAAGCGGTCTTGGGCAAATAATACCTTTGCCTGCCAGAAGCTTCAAACCGGCAACCCAGAGAAAGGGGGAAAGAGAGTGTTTTTATTCCCCGGCCAGGAGGATTCGGGAGCATTTCGGGCGAGCCTCCGCGCGCGTTCCTCCCAAGCGGCTTTAATTGCTTGCTGAACAATTATCGGGGAAATATTTCCTCTCGCTCGTGCGCGGCGCGCGGCAAGAAAGCGCGCGAGTGTATTTATACGCGAGCGAGCGGGCGCATTCATCTCGGACGCGTGTATCGGTCGTCCGCTCTTCGCACTCGCCGAGTGCCATTGCGTAGGACGGTTATTGTCTCGGGCCATTTTCATCGGGGATTTACATCTGCATAGAAGCGGAGCGCGCGCGCGGCGTCTAAGCCGCCGGTTTCTCCAGTTGTTGACACAAGTGCGGCCGATATGCTCAAGTGGCTGCCGGCGAGGTGGCTGGATTACATAAATGGCTGTTAGGACTAACCTACGATTATCAGTAATCGCCTATGTTCCTCTGGCGGAACTAATGAGGGCTCGAAGATCTCATTTGCAAATTCTATCAGTTCTTCATTCTCATTCCGATTGAAGCCTTTTTCTCAATGAAAATCGAAAACTTCTTCTTGAACACTATCAACAACAATACCAACAAAAATCTTGTATCAAGACTAATTAATCCTTCACTGGATTAGTAACTTTAATAAAACATTTTTTAAAAAATCAACATAAAGCTCCTTGTCGTCCCCGTCTCGAAAACACGACTTACTACTAACACGCGAGATAATTGAATGATCAGCGAATCGAGAGAGTTATCGCGTGAGGTGAGAGGAGGCGGAAGTCGCGCCGGGTGGAAGTTGGAAGTCGCGGGGCGACGGCGACGGGCGTCGGGCGCATATCGGGCGGCGCCGAGTCTCGACGACGGCGCGTGGCGGAACTCGAGCCGCGTCGGGTCTAAATCATATTGAAGCCCCGGGAGCAGACAAACAGGATCACAGGAAGCGTTACACGCGCCGAGCTTTTAGGCGATGCGTGTAGAAGCACTCGACTCGCCGCCGCCGCCGCATTTAGATTCTCGATGGGGGGAGGTGTGGGCTAAGGTTTCCCCTCGGAAGAGCAGCAGTGGCGGACTCTTTCTTGGCCCGGCGGTGTCGCCGAGCGCCGATAAATCAGTAATGGGCTGTTGTGAGCCGATTTCCAGCAGGAAAGCCCGCTATCGCTCTCGATACTCACCCCCTTTGGCCCACTTTGGGATGGAGAGAGTGCCAAGGATTTTGCCGCGAGAGAGAGATGCTCGATGGATCGAAGGAGGAAGAGTAGTTCCTGGATGCGAAGTCCTCGAAAGCTAGATTCCTACCTGGAGAAATAACAGGCCGATATCGATGGAAATGAAGCGGCGGATAGGGCTGCGTGGTATTAATTAGTTAAACCTTTCGCTATGGTGGAGTCTGAGGGTTCCGACAGATTGAGTGTGGACCGAGTGTAGCTGGGTGTAGCGCAATTGTTTTAATTCCAATGTGCTGTAATCGAGACGTGGAAACTTAAATTATTCAAACCGAGTCAATTTTGTATATTCCAAATTTCAACTTGGAAATGGACCGAACTATTTTGATGAAATACGGGTAATCTACTGTTTTTAGATGGATCTCTATTTAGACTGTTAAAATAAAAATGTCTTTAAATAAATCTTTCCCCTGCGACGCTCAATCTTTCAAGTATCAGACTCGCAATTTAACATAAACCAGGACATCGAGTACCTCGCACTCTCGCTCCGCTTCACGTGCGCCGGTGGCGCAAAGGCAATTTTTCGTATTTATAAAAATGTTGATAACAAAAAGTTGCGGCGTAATTAACTTGCAAATTGGCAGCGATAGGCACGCCCGACGACTGACAAGTGGTTCTGATCCGAATTTCACGGAGTAGGCAGCAGCCGACGATTTCGAAACTCCGCCACTTTTCAAGAGGCTCCGCCAATTTATGCCTGGCATGATAGTGCGATTTTCGACTAGTTAAATGGATTCCAGGATCGACGACCGCCGGAGCGAAAAGTCCTGTCCGCTCTCGGGCCGCGGGCTCGTCACGATAATTACTAGTTCAGCTGACCGCTTTCACGTGAAATAATTGTCGCGCGCGTGTGCCCGCTCGAAAATACCGGCAGGTGCTCTTTGCGCCCGAGCGGTGCCGTTTTCAATTCGAGGAAGGCGACCCCGCGCTGCGGCTGTTATTACTTTATTTAGTTTGTCGCTCGCTCGACACAATCGCACGGATTGAATGCCGCGATTCTCCACTGATGCGACTCCCCCGAGGATCGCCCGCGAGATTGATACTTCATATTCCGCCCACGCATTATTCCCGGATGAATGAACGTGCGTGTCATTTACTGCGACGTTTGTTTCGCTTCGGCCAATTTTCTAATTCATTAGAGGTAACTTTGTCAACAGCCTATTTTTCGAGGGGTTTCCTTATTATGCTACCGTGAACGCTCCTCTCGGACATTCCTAACGAATCGCAGTGCGCAAGGTCCCGTTCGCTTTTTCCTCAAGGATCGCCACACATTCCGATAAGTTTCGGCCCGGCTCCTATTCAGGCCGAGAGTAATCCCTGCACTTAGACCTGGAATTCCAGCGGCGCTGGAACGCGTGCGTTCTTGCTACTTGGAGATGTCTTCGCAAATGAAATTCTTCCCTCAGCGGGAGCTCCGCAGCGGACCTGCGTGTTAGTCCCTGACGACTGGGCTGCTGATTTTTATGGAAATTATAATTCTATAAAATCTCGAATTAGTGATGGAAACGTCATTGACTTCTGAATATGTTTGGTATGAGAACTTTTAGCCCAAACGTGATATTTCAATGAGTAATGTGACAATAAATGTTAATACTGATGTAGAAATCTGCAATCTACTCGTGACGTAGATCCCAGAGCAAAAGTCTCCGGGGTACGACTGGCGATATTCATGAGTGACCATTAACTTTATTGAATCTGGATGACATCCAGAAAGAGCAGCTCCCCCGGGCGCCCTCGGACGTGTGGTCTCCCACGTAAATCACTATTCGATAGACGCGGCAGTGCCAGGGCCGTGGAGGGCGAGGATGACTTGAGCCGAAGATGAGCCTTTCTTTTATCCCAGACTTTCGTCCAGACTGGCCATTACGTAATAAGGCGATCGGCGTGTTGTGAGGAGAATTCTAACGCTCGCACCAGGGTCAGACAAACCTTCACCACTGCCCCGCACTAGATAGGACCAACTCGCAAAAGGTCGATAGCGATATTTTTCAACGGGAAGACGTTCAATTTCGTAGAGACTCCTTTACGGTGAAACCGGTCTGGACGAAACGTCATTCGAACGGGGAAGAGGACACCGCGCGCGGTTCGGGGCAGAATATGTCTGCGTCTCTCTTTCTGATTGTCGCGGCAAAAAGCTGCGATTCCGCGCGACAGGTACTCTTCCGGGGGCGACCTGTCAAGCGGCGCGGCGGACTCTCCTCGGGCCCGGCCGATGCGACTCAGTGTCGAGAAATGCGCCGCGTGACGATTGACCTCCAGAGGAACCCCGACGCAAGCCTCCATCAAAACAATGGCCAAGGATCCCGCGCAGATCCTGTTTTGTCGCGCACACATGCCTAGGGACAACACACCTAGCCGCGCCGAGTACTCAACGATTTTGCGTCGCGCGACACCAATTAAGGATGTTGTTCTGCGCCAACAGAGCGTCTTGAGGGGAATAATTGTTGTCAACTAATGGAATGGGCCGGTTGAAGTTTATGATAATAAGGGGGATTAGTAGGAATTCGACGGAAATGAGTGGTATTGACAATGGGATTTGTTTGAGTATCAGAGAAATTAAATAAGGATATATGTATGGGAGAACAATTTTAAAATATTAAGAAGTGGAAGAAATTTCGTGGGGAGTCAGCAATATTTCTATTTCTCGAAATTGAGCTTTCGAATGTTATTCAAAGCTTCAACAAAGTTGTCTATGGTGTTACTCGAAAAATCTTAATTAATATATGCTCCTCTCCACAAAATTTCGTCCACTTCTTAAAATTTTTGCGTTTCTCTTACATTTCTCTTCCATATGGATCCTAGTGCACCAAACAAATAAATTTTTTGCCACGGACGCTCTGCGCCTTTCCACTCAGCCCCCACTGCCGGGGCCTTTTGGTAGACAGCAGAAAACATCAGCCGGCAGATATGCACGGTCTTAATGACCCATTTCGGGTTTTTCGCGGCCGCTCCTTTTCTTCGTTTGCGGCTGCGGGAACTTGTTCCCCTTTTGTGTCCTGGCGCACATCGCGCAAACAGCGGCCCCTCTGCCGAGCCGCGGCGAAAGGATAGGCGTGCGATTCTAAACCGTCGTCGGCCGATAGCAATCTCCGTGACTTGGCGACTCGCGCATTGCTGCGTCATTTGCGCGCGCTCTCAGACCGAGCCACTTTGCTGAGGAAGTGTAATCGGCAAAAAGTAACATGCGTCAACGGCTATTCTCCGGATTGAATTTAAACGAGCCCTCGGCTCTAAATAAACTTGGTTGACTTTCTAAGTTGTTTGCATTGCAAACTACTATTTTTGGAAACTAGTGCGACTTAGGAGACAAAAGGTAAAATTGACTCTAAGAACAAGAACAAGTTTTTCGTATGGAAGTATAAATGGGTTCGAATGAACGGCGAACCTGAATGATAACAAAGTTAATACTTTAAAGCGCGAGGTTAAAAAGCTTTTGCATGGTGTACTTGGCGCAGGCGATGATTTTTGCGCGGCGATCGCGGTGGCTGATGGAAAAAGGGGAAAAAGTGTGGCGCGGAGGAGCGGGCAGGCAGGTTGCGCGCAGGTAGAGGCGGCCGCACCGAGAGAAAGCACGCTAGACACACACTCTGGATGCCGAGCCTCGGATACCGGATATTGTAAACCGACCTTCACCGCGAAATCTGGATATCAGCCTTCGGCGGGCAGGCGCTCCGCTTTAAAATTGCGCGACCGCCATCGCCGCCAATGTCATTTAAATACCGAGAGCGGACCGAGCGAGCACCTACCACCGCGCCCTGTAACACTAAACGCACTCCCATCGCCTATTCCCCCGCGATCGTAAGTGCGCGAAATCGGTAACAGGTTCGACGTACACACCGACTCGTGCGTTTCCGCCTTTTCCGAATGTCGTCCAGCAACTCACCTCGCCATTGGCCAGCAATTTGCCGCGATGCAATTGTTTTTAATATTTTATTTTAGCGTTTTTATGCTTCGCGGTAAATGTAAACCATGCGAGGGTATGGATATTTGGAAAAATAAGGTTTCGCTGGTCCAATTAAGTACTAAACGCACTGGCGCTTTAACAGCTAGAATTTCCCACCAGGGGTTCGCGATATATTTATTGAACAACAATTTATAGGTGCATTGTTTATTGTTTTGTTTAACTTTTATTTTAGGGTTTTAATGTTTGGGGTAAACGTAAAAGCCATGCGAACGCATGGATGTTTGGAAAAAATAAGGTTTCCGTGTTCCAATTAAGCGCGAAACGCACTGGCATTCGCCCATGCAATGTGGAATATCCTTCCAGCAATTTGTTATATATTTATTCAAGAATAATTTAAAGCTTTTATTTGGAGTTCTTTGAAGTAGACTCGTGTAAAGGTTACTTGGACGCATCAATTACTGTTCCTTTTAGTGTAAACGTTTGTACGATGTGCATGGTAGTTTATGGGTGTAGACTGGTTTCCGGGTATCCTCGAAAACCTTATACACACAAGTGGCTGGATATTCGGGAGAAATGAGCTTCCGACTGCGTTACACTGGGTTGCATGCCAGGCCGCAATTAAGCAGCGCCGCGTCGTAAAGATAAAGTGGGAATCCGGCAGATTTTGATGCGATCCCAGGAATTAAGGGGGGGAAATTAAAAACAACCAACCCCCCGTCGGGTAAAGATCTCGCGCGCGCACGAATGTTCAAGCCCGAAGGGCTTTTAAAAAAGCTCGGCGGTGCGTCGAGCTCGATTCCCTCGCCTTTTCGAGTTTCGCCCACTTTTTACAGTTCGCAACGATGAACCCCCGGCGTAAAAGAGTATTAATGCGAATCCGCTAACAAACGTCTCTCTCTCGCGCGCGCGCGCTCCGCCCTTTCAAACTTTCGGAAGTTGAGCCGCTGAAGACGAAGCGAGCGCTCGCAAAATGCTTCTTCAAGAAAGTGTCAGGTTCACCTTAAGAAGTGAGTTTCGAATGGATGAAAGGAAATGTTGCGCCGGCGAGCTCCTTTTCCCCAAATGCGAATGGACAATTTTTCTCCCCCAGTCGCGTTCTCTTAATTAGAATCGGCCTATTTGTTCATCGCGTCAAAGTCCCAACGAAACGCGAATTATCAAAATATCAAAGATCGAAATTAGCTTATCGAAAGCCCTGAGAAACGCCTTAGTCCGAATGGCAGATAACCGAGCGGGAGATAACGCAGTTCGAGGAAGGGAAACATCGCAACCCTTCCGCTTCAGGAAATGCAAGACTACGGAAAGTGTATCGTCTAGCAGGGTGGGGCGAAGGTTTTATCCCGAAACTCGTTGAGCTAAAGCGCGTTTAGAATTTTCCGGCGGAATCAACTGTTGCATATGTAGTCATCATCGTCGCTATTTATTCAAATGGGTGGGATCGGAGGGTGCGCCGGAAGGAGGTCCATACGGGCGGGGACGTCTTCCCGCGGGCTCACTAGAGAAATGGGCCAATATCGCCGGAGCCGAGGAGGATTTCTCCAACGACACGTATATCAGATTAGGAGCATTTATTTTTCTCGCCCCGAGCCTTATCGACACCAGCCGCCGAACTCCTCGTACGCACTGCGATACTCGCGCGCGATACGCTCTGTGTACAAGATATTACTGAGTCGGCCGGCTCGCGAGAGCCCAGGCCTATCATCCGAACGTGTCCGTGCCTTTTTCTGCATCCGTGAACACCTCTCACCGGACTCCGCCAGTAAGTAGGTACACTCGCGTTACTGGCCGGCCGAGAGCGCCGCTCGGCATACAGCGAGCCGTTCCTACTCCACGAGCAACAAGACCGCTGGAAGATAGATATCTCGCCCGAGGAGAAGAAAAGGCTCGTGGCGAGCGCAAGAAAGTCCGATCGTCGTTCTGTCCTCCGCCGCGACAGATCATCCGACAGCGAGTCTTGTACTCTGCTCATTCAGAAGTTGCGCATTCCCCCTTTTCGAATGAAGGATGATAATGCCGGTGAATCAATTAAGATCAACTAAGTCGTTACTCTAACAGTCCAATGACATAAACGCACAAATTCATACTCATATGACACATGAGAACATTGGAATGATTTCTTTTTGTATTGAAGAGATTTATCTTCTTGTTCTGTTCATTCGAATGTTATTGTTCAAGTATCTAAACTTGAACTCTCCACGAAATTTCAACTACTTAGCATTTAGATATTTCTCTTTAACATAATAAATTTCAGCTCCCAAAAATTCTCCCAGCAACAATAAATTCAATCTTATCAAACCTCAAGCAGCTCTAACAAACCCAAATCTGCCAGGGGGTAAATGTCCACCCATGGCCCACCAGCGCAGCAGCACTGGATCCCAGCAGTTAACCGGAAAAACAGTTACTTCGAGCGGATCTCAGTTTGGCAGGGATTTAATTAAACTTGGGCAATTGTTCGCCGGTCGAGAAGGAGTGGAGGCGAGGCGAGCAAGTTGGAAGTGTATATCGGCGAGATAACAGTTTTTCCGTTGAGCCTTTCCCGGCGCAGCCCCCTCAAGGGGGGAACGGATCGAAGATATAGGCGATTGCCCGATGCAGAACACTTCATAAATCATTGGTCCGGGACGCGTAGATCCTCGGCCAGCGCATAACAACCGTTGAACTTGCGCGAAGCTCGAACCGGACGTGTCTGACCATGCGTGACGAGGAACCCGGCCGGATTCAGCATGTTAGAAAGTATCCCGACGCGCGCGGCGCAAAGTGGTCCGATCTTCCATACAGGCCTCGCCGGCCGCGCCGATTATTGATAACGGAGCAGAGAGCGCCCTCCGCATCGAGCTTCGATTTGCCTCGCTTATTTTACTGCGCTGCAATTACTCCTAGCTAAGCCGCTCTCTTAGCGCAGCGGGGCGCCGAGCTTCCGGTTTGCCGCCCCCCTCTTCATATTCCCGATTTATCAAGTATCGAGAGGGTCGATATAACTGCGATCCATTGATATTGGATTCGATCTTCGCACCATCCTGCAATACCACTAATCGTAGTTCCATTGGGCCGGCGGAGTTAATTGGCGAAGATCAATGGAAATCGCGTGTCTTCCTGTATTAGCATCGGCGCGGCTCGCCAATCTGAGAAGCGGTCTCTCACTCTAGAAAGTAGTTTTCACGGATATAATCGCAAATGACTAGTCGCGGGGCCCTGGAGTGCGTGTAAAACAGCCGATCTCGGACTGGAGCCGCGTGTATATCTGGGAGCAGAAAAGTGGCGCGTTTAGATCGCTGCGCACTGTTCCCCTAAGCCCAAGATCAAAGAAGGAGGGAGTGCGAGTGAGAGAGAGGTAAAAGATTGGTCTGGCGTTGTTTGATTGCAGATACTGGCGCGCCGTACGTATTGTACAAGGACAACATGGAGAGGCCCCAAGGGCAATGGGGTCCGGGGCCGGGATCTCTCCAGGACGGAGGACTGTACCCGCAGCAACAGCAACAACAGCAGCAACAGGGCTCCTCGTCCTCCGGTAGTCCGCAGCAGGCCTGTGGACCCCCGGTCGAGGGGGAGAGCGGCCCCCCGCCTTCGTTGGCCTCGCCGGTGCCCTCGCCGTACCCTTCGGCGCCGCCCGAGCCTCAAGCCCTCACGCCACCGGACGACGACATACAATCGAACCAGGCCACCTCCCAGCAGCAGCAGCAACAGACCCAACAACAGGTCCAACAGCAACAGCAACAACAGCAGCAACAACAGCAACAGCAGGTTCAGCAGCAGCAACAGCAACAGCAGGGGGGCCAGCAGGACCACTCGCCGCAGCAGCAGCAGCAGCAACTCTCGGCGCACGACGTGGACCGGAGCGATTGCTTCCCGGGTGCCGGCGAGCTGCAGCAATACCCGCAGCACTACTTCAAGGAGACGAGGCCCCATCCGGCGCCGTCGGTGCCGCCGCACATGCTGACGCCCGGTGGGTTCTCGGCGCTACACTATCTCAAGCAGCCCGGGGTGATGCTGACTTCCCTCGGCCAGGGGGACGGCGGGCCCGGCCTCGACGGGCACCAGTACGCGAGCCCCGGTGGGCCCAACATGAGCACCGGCCTCCCCGACATCGTCCAGCAAAGTGGTAAATCGTCCAAGGGCGCGAATAGTGACCTCCGGCTGTTCAAGTGTTTGACGTGCGGCAAAGATTTTAAGCAGAAGTCGACTCTGCTGCAACACGAGCGCATCCATACGGACAGTCGGCCGTACGGGTGCCCCGAGTGCGGGAAGCGGTTCAGGCAACAGTCGCACCTAACGCAGCATCTCCGCATACACGCGAACGAGAAGCCGTACGCTTGCGACTTCTGCGAGCGCACGTTCCGGCAGCGCGCCATCCTCAACCAGCATCTGCGCATCCACTCGGGTGAGAAGCCATACCAATGTCCGGAGTGCGGAAAACACTTCCGTCAGAAGGCGATCCTGAATCAGCACGTCCGCACACACCAAGGCGAGCATTTCTCTCTGCCTCCCAGACTCCCAGAGGGCGTCCACCACAACCTCACTGACCCACTCACCGGTTTACTTATTCTGTTAATATCTTTCGCCACCACCACCGCCATCGTCGCCGCATCACCACCTCGCTATCACCTCTATCGTCATCGCCGTACTACTCGTGTCTCTCCGCCTCGCGCCACAACTTAGAATACTCATAGTCGCATCTCTAAATCTATCGCTACCCTTGCATCACTCTTGTTCTTCGCTTTTAGGGAAGCCAAGAATTCTGAAAGAATCTCCACGAGCAAAGTAAGTCATCTGTAATACAAAACTGTTTCTCGTTGCTGCCGGATTTTAGTTTAAAACGTTGAAAGACAACCCTCTAAATATTAAAAATTATCTAAATCCAAAAATTAATTAAAATCCAGCAGCAAAAAAAGTGTTGTATCTGAGACGATATACTTTACTCATAGAAACTTTTCATAATCTTTGTATTATGCGGCTTCCCTAGTATCTCTTGTTAAAATCAATCACCTTTTCTCGCCAGTCTCGTATCGCGCACTAACCATCTCTGTTCTCCAATCTGTTTTGCCGGCGCGGTGAGCACTCGGCCGAGCCGAGTCGCGCTTGAGTTATTCATGCGAGGGAGAGATCAAGAATCGTTCATTTGGGCGATCGAGAGCATCGGCCTCGTTGAAGCTAAGGCCAACCGGAGGGTAAGGACGGTTGAGCTGGACGCGAGAGCGCTGGTGAGCTGTGAGATAGAGGAGCCTTTCCCTGCATCCCCTACCTGCTCTCCCACTGATCCTGGTGATTCCTTACATTACAGCCCTCTGATAGTCGGCCTTCGCTACGTCGATCGATACGATTGTAATGTCTGGCACCTATAACAACCCCAACGCGCGCCCCTAACACTCGGGTGAAGGAGGTGGACCTTCGCCCATAACTCTATAATAGTTGTTGCTCAGTTTCTCGTTGGCCCCTACTTTCGGTAATTAATTCCTTGAAATTCGCGCGGCCCCTTCCTTGGGGCTGCGTGTTTAGTCACGGGTAGTCTCGGTAATTATTCAAAAGTGCTACTCGTCTGACAATATCTTTTATTTTATTAATGTAAAGCTATTAATTCCATTAACGAAACATAGATCAAACTTTACTGCGATTATGTTCTTTTGATGGGGTTCTTTTGGAGTTAATGCATTACTCAACAAACCCCTTCATTATCACAAGAGTAGCATTTGCGAACATTTAGCCCAATCTGTAACTGTACCCTGAATTCAAGGTGGTAGATGGTCGGGAAGTAGAACTAGAGGTTGATACGTGTCGCGCGAAGTAGTTGGGTCGCGCAACTAACACACTCCTGTGAGAAAAGGGTGAGGGTTAAGGGGGTGGGGTGGGGGGTGGTTAGGAGAATGGGGAGGATGAACTGGAGATGTCTCTGTTGCAGACGTGAGTCCGCACCTAATCTTTAAGAACGGGATGACGCCGACCCTCTGGCCGCAGGACGTCCCGTTCCCGCCGGAGGAGGGGAAGGAGGAGGTGGCGTCGACGTTCGGCGACACGGACACGCAATCGGGCGCCTTCAGTCCGGCGCCGGACGCGAATTCGATCCAGTACGCGGCGTACTTCAAGGACCCGAAGGGCGGGAACCACGCGGTGTTCGGCGCCGGGGGTTCAGGTAGCTTCGGGGCCCTCCAGTACATAAAGCAGCAGGGTGGTACCAAGAGCTGCCTGCCCGACGTGATACAGCACGGGCGCTCGGCCGGGATGCCGCTCTACGTGCGCTGCCCGATCTGTCAGAAGGAGTTCAAGCAGAAGTCGACCCTGCTGCAGCACGGCTGCATACACATCGAGTCGCGGCCGTACCCCTGCCCGGAGTGCGGCAAGAGGTTCAGGCAGCAGTCCCACCTCACCCAGCACTTGCGCATCCACACGAACGAAAAGCCGTACGGCTGCGGCTTCTGCGGGCGCAACTTCCGCCAGCGCACGATACTCAATCAGCATGTGCGCATCCACACCGGCGAGAAGCCGTACAAGTGCCACCAGTGCGGCAAGGACTTTCGTCAGAAGGCGATCCTGGACCAGCACACGCGCACCCACCAGGGCGACCGGCCGTTCTGCTGCCCGATGCCCAACTGCCGGCGGCGCTTCGCCACCGAGCCCGAGGTCAAGAAGCACATCGACAACCACATGAACCCGCACGCGGCCAAGGTCCGCCGGAACTCGAGCAGCGACACCAAGCCGCCGGGCACGCCGGCGGGCCACGGGCCCCTGCCGGTCCCGCGGGGCCTCACGCCCGCCGTCGTCAAGCCCGAGCTCTACTTCCCGCAGTGCTACGCGCCCGCCTTCAACCACCAGCCGCCGGTCTCGACGGTCCAGTTCCAGGGACAGGCGAACGGGGTGTCGGTCGCCGGCGAATTCAAGCCACCGACCGGCCTCCCGCCCCAGTGACTAACCGTCCATCCTGCCGCCTACTAGCCAGCAGGAATGCCGCTGAGGTTTCAGCGCTGCTTCGGCCACGCGCTCGAGCCCGAGAGCTCCGCCGCCGCCGCTCTCTCGCACCGCTCCAGCCAGCCCATCCAGCAGCAGTACCCGTGACATTTATCGTGCATTTACTAAGCTCTATCGTTTCCTTTTCGCCCACCCTCTTCTACTTACTTTCCTCATTGCCGACCGCGCCGAGGGCCGCGCACTGGGCCGCGCGCTCCTTCCTACTCTCTCGCACGCTAGTCCTCCGCTCGACCACCCTTTCCATCGCACTCTGTCTTTCCACACGCCCGGGCGCGTACCGCGCCTTCTCGCGGGGATGACACGGCGACCCTCGTAATTGTTGCTACCGTCGGGACGCGTTCCGCGCTCGGAAGGAGGAATCGCGGCGATCTCCCAGTCGCGTCGCCCGTTTTTCGATCCGATCTCTCAATCACCCGGGTCCATTGGATGTGTGTAAGTGTTTGATTAGCCAACGACGCCGAGACGACCTCTGAAAACAACCGAACTCGCAGCTGGAGGCGGCAAGAAGCGACGCCCATTCGCCGTCAAGCGTCGAGGAAGAGACCGAACGAGGAGACGAAGCGGATGAAAGCCGTCGATTCACCGTTGAGATTCCCAGGAAACTAGCGTCAGGGAACTAGAGTCAGAGAAAGAGTCAGAAAGAGAGAGAGATAGACGGAGTGTGAGAGGTAAAATAACCAACGAAAAATCACGTCTATTCTGCCCGTACGTATTTTTTTATATTACCGCAACACGAGACACCTTCTCGCGGTTTGTTTGGCGGACGATCGACTAGAATCGGGGGAGAACTGGAGGGTAGTCCGCGGCGGCAGTCGCCCGGGCTCCTCGTCGCCAGGATATAATGCTGCTCATCCACACGCCGCGCCCGTTGCTCCGCCGCGGCGGGTTGAAGACGTTCGATTTCGACCACAGACTAACAAACGATTGTGATACAATATTTAACTTGCCTATGTTTTAAACGAGTGTTGATTGGAGAGCAAGGGAGCAAATGGGGCAGGAAGAGAGAGAGAGGGGGGGGGGAGAGTGAAGGAGAGAGCGAGAGAGAAAGGAAGTACATAATACGCTGCCCCGAGGTATACGAGTCCGAGAGAAAGAATTACGGAGAGAACGAGGCCCGATACACACACGACCACGAGAAGATTGCCCTGTAAATATGTAAAGCCGTTCTCTTCGTAAGCAAGAGAGTCGGGACGAGAGAACGAATGCTACCTGGAAAAAGAGTTGGAACGAAAGGCGGAGTGGAAGGTGAGCGAGAGAGAGGGGGAGAGAGAGAGCGAATGCCGGTCGAGATGATGCGAATGAGATGAGCGAGTGCGTGTGAGAAAGGATCGTACGAGTCGGGAGATGCGAATGAGTTACACTCACACACATACACACACGCGCGCACACAGAGAGAGGCGTAACGAACGAAAAGTGCATCAGGCTCCGAGGGAGCGAACGGACTGTACGAATCGTGACACGAGGGATACCAAGTCCAGTGAGAGCGAAGGACGTTCGGCGACCAAGAGCTACACGAATCAAGGTGCGAAAAGAGTCATAGAGAGCTAAGAGCAAGTGAAAGAGAGAAGGAGAGAGTGAGAGCCCGGGATATTGGCAGTGAATGTGTGCGAGAGAGAGATTAGGGTTCACGAGGACGACGTATCCCCCCAGGGTGCCGAGCACACACACAGACACACACATACACATACTCTGAAGCACAGACACAGTCGCGAAGGAAAGACGTCTCGGATGAGAGGAATGCGTTAGGCTCGATGAGAGGGTATGACTCTTGTATACTGTAGGTAATATTTGAATGTATATTTATACGACAGGTTATTATTCTATCTATATTGATGATATTTTGAATCGGTTTTAAAATCAGATTGGTGCTGATAACACTAGGTAAGCAAGGGACACGAGCAACAGAGAGGAAAAGAGAGATAGGAGGAGAAGGAGGAGGGCACGTGGAAGAAGGCTGAGACACCGGTAGAGTAGAGTAAGTAGGGGGGTAGCCGATAGATCTAGTAGCTCAAGATAAAAGAAAAGACTTCGAAAGGACCTCCCGGCAGTGTCCGCTCATCAGATTTATTAATTATCGTCGTCGCCGCTCTCGCAAAGACAGAAAGACCCATTTCGTGGCAATACTTAAGGAAGAGAGGAACCGGAAGTAACCTGGTCGAGGAGGAAGAGGAGAGGGAGAGGGAGAGAGAGAAAGGGAACCGGTACATAGCGAACGGGGAGAAGAATCTCAACGTACTAGAGAATAGTCTTTTAAATTTCTACATTAAGACGTGTGATCTCTCTAATTAATTGTACATTACATTAATGATCTTGCGATCCAGAGACCGACGGAGTGACGCATAAGGTGTAACTTACGACTTTACGTATACTAGGCGTTCTACAGGTTAGTCTTTTATCATTTAGGAGACACAGAGATCTGAAGGTGAATAATTGTGCGGCCATATTCTCTGTGGCCTGTTCGTAGTGCCTCGGAATTGCTGCTCGCGGCAGTGATTTGACCGTATTTTAGGATGATAATATTATAATTATATTGAGAACTCCAATTATCGATACTCGGAGGGCAGTGAACTGAATGGGCGAAAGAGAGGGAGGGGTAGTAGGGGGAGATTCGTGTCGCCAGGCGTGCCACGTTAAACGATTCAGCAACATTTATTAAAAAGCGTACGCGCGCGCGCGCACCAACCGCACCTTCGAGAGCGCGACGAGCGCCAAGCCGCCAGAGACGAGATGCGATCCTGATTAATAGTTGATGATTGCATTGGTTGGTTGGATTCTTCCGTTCTCCAGCCGCGTAGCGGCTGCTGCCCGTCGCCTGTCGCGTCTGTCCTTTGCCTTCGTCGACGCTCGGCCACTCCAATGTCAAACCCTCGACCCGCCACGGCCGCCAAGAGGCCTTGCTAGGAATCCACACCTTTCCCCGGCGCACTTGCCGGCAGCGTTATTGCCCCCGCAGTAATCGAGGCTCGCTTACGCCTCGGGATTCGGCTTACCGAGTTATCGCCCAAAGGATTACCCGCGCACTATATCCGCACGCCTTCTCTCCCGCAATCCAGCCGCGAGACGTCTCGTTTCTGTCTTCTCGAGAGTGCGAATGCGCACCAATTAAGAACAAGTGATTCAAGCTGCTCCTAGTGGTTGTTTGCTGTTTGGGAAACCACTCTAATTTGCAGTGCCTTCGAACGTCACATTGAGTCGCGAGACTACGAGATGCGAGCTAGCGATGCTCCTCACTGGGCCTGATAACAGAAAGATTTCTCGGACATAAAGAATTCCTCGACCTAGCATCGCGATAATTAACCGACGCTTTAATTACGAATAACAATAATTGATTAAAGTATCGTCCCGCTCGGGAGAGTACTTTGGTGAATAATCAAGGTCTCGGATACATCGTCGAGAGATAAGACGCGACATGCTCTTCCATCGGAAACCAATGAAGAAGAGCTCGCCCGGCGTAATTATATGATCAGAGAATTCCTTTGCCCTCCAGGCCGGTGCAGCGTCCTAATGAAATTAAAAGCCGCGTCATTAAACGGGCTCCTCCCCTAAACGCACTACATACTTTACCGCCGTCGCATTTCATTGCCAGCGACATTCTTCGCCCCCGGGACATAGTAGCATTTCCGATTGCCGAGTCCTCCTCGCGCACTCCCATTACCGCTGCAGTTAGCCGAACACTGACGCGACCGTGTGGGAACAGGTCTTCCCGCTCGTCCGCGGAGTCGATTTCCCGCTCGGCCGATTTGGATTCAGGTTCAGGAGGCTCGCGAGGATCGTGGAAGGAAAGCGACTGGGCGTGCACTCGATGCGAGGGAAAAGGGCCGGCGATGCTAATGCCGACGGCTTTCCGAGTCTCCGCCAGCAATCTGACTACTTCGCTCCTTTTACACACCTGGCACATTTTGCTCTCCGGTATCGTAAAGGAGGCCTGCCGAGATCTGAGGTGCGCGCCATCGCACCAGGTACGAGTTGACAATTGTTGTAAAGATATTGTAGATACAGATTCTTGTTTTCTATGAATCATATTAAGAATTATTATTGACTATTATTATTATTATTATTAGTTATTATTAATTATTATTAATTATTACTGTAACATGCCGTACTCAACCTATCGATATTACTTACTATTATTTTAATCGTTTAATTTTATCGTCGGCGACAATATTCTGTTTTGTAGTCGCATGCACTTCGTTGTACGTCCCCCGTGAGAGACACTTTGCATATTTCGCGCCACGGTTTCTTCGACTCACCGAGGTTTTGTTCTCGAGCCCCTCTCCACCCTTATTATATAGGCATATACATATTTTGTAACGATTCGTCGACAGTGCGAAGCGACCTTCCCACTTTCTTCGTTCAATCCGCCCCCCCTTTTTTATCTCCCGACATTGTAGATGTTTCCCCCCTTTTTATACTATTATTATTACTCGTTTTTAATCGACTTACTGGCGCTTATGCTTATTATACGTACTCTCTATCTCGCAGTCACAAAATTCGCCGTGTGATATACGAATATACATATATATATATAAATTTATATTATATATATATACATATTATAGATACACCCCGTGTGCGTGGCGCAATTGGAAAGGCGCAAGTGACGCCTGGTGTTAAACGATCGTTCAGCCCCCCGCCCTTTTTTTATATATACATATATAAATATATTACGAGTCTCGCGAAGTACTTTGCAAAAGTACCGGCCGGCAGATCTGGCGCGACAAGTGCGACGTTTAGAGTATAAACACGCTAAGAGTCTAAACAGACGATGGGGCCGGGCCGGGCCCAGTTAGAAACTATGTCTCCAGTCACTCGAGTGGCCCGTCATCCCCACTCCTGCCGAGTGCCAAGTATGGTTTTAGCTTGGACCGACCCAGTCCGATTGTGTGTTTAGTCTTTTACTTGGCAGCCCTCTCGGGCTCGGCGTACGCGGCGCGGGACTGGTTGCGAACTGCTGGGAAACTGGTTCAGGTAGAGCGGGCCCTGCACGTCGGAACCCCCCCCCCCCTGTGTGGTGCCATTTCGATCGGCGGTGTGCTGAGACACTGCGAGCGCTAGCTGAGAGCAAGATTCTACTGTGATATCGACGTCGGAGGTACGCGATTGCGAGCGCGATCCCAGAATCGATTTGTATTGTTAGTCCCAAATCTTAAAGGGCCCGCGGTGGGTCTCAGGCGGAGAACACTCGGGCCCGACTGGTCTTGGGAGGGCAATCGCGAGAGGAGGTTCCGGTGGGTTTCAGGCCGGTCGAATTTACTATTTTGCAATATCCGACGGAGCGGGCCCGCTTCGCCGAGCACCGGTGCACGTTCGTAGCTGTTACAGACTGTTAGTGATGCATTTATTGTCGATATTTTTCGCACGCTCGTTTCCCTTTGTATTGTGAACGGCAGACAAAACTGCCGGACGTGTTTTTCTTCCCCTCTTTATTTATCACTCGTTAAGCCGTTGGACGGGTCCGTGTGAGTCCCCGCGACGGTTCGCAACCAGTTCCGGCGACGGAGCGACGTCTGCCGCGTATAGGCCGACGAGGGAACTTGTCCCCCCCCCTCTCCCGACTTTTGTTTCTCACCTCTGTTTAGTCGTAGTCAACTTTTGTCTCTGCTGTTTTCTGTTTTGTTCTCTTCGGATTTTCGGTTTAATGAAGTCGGTTGTGCGCTTTTACGTCGGGCGAGATTGATCTGTAATTGGAGGGGCCGCCGGGCCGCGCCACGCCTGCCGCTCACTGAATGCTCAACATAGATTAGGTTAAGCTTTATATATTACCTAACGATTATGTAAATTATTGTTTTCCTCCCTTTGTAAGACTCAACTCGATAAGACTCGCGGCAGTGCGGCGCTTACCGCGGCCCTCTAGTTAGCCCCCCCTCCCCGGTCGTGCCGACTTGGATACGCCGGGCCACGCGTCCCCCCTCGCACCACCGGCTACAATGTTAATTATTGTCATGTAATTGTACAATGTGTAAGCTTGCACGGGGTGCGGGGGTGGTGCCCCCCCCCCCTACCCTCGTTTTTCTACGCGCGCGGTCCCGCGTTACGAGATCTCGCTTTCAAAATTTAGCTTTAAAGGAAACTGTTCTCGTTGCGGACGCCGATGCAGGTGCAATAACATCACTCTACACTGATGGGGTGTGCGTGTCTCGACTACACTTAGAATCGTGGCGCGCGCGCGCGTGCTTCTTTTCTCCTTTCTTGAAGAAGCGTCTTCACCTTTCCTGACTGAATTGAGATGTTACACTCGTTTTGTTCCGACTGGGAAGGTCCCCGGTGCCGACCGGGGTCGCCCAGTCGCAGTTATAGTTTCGCTCGAATTAATTTGAATCGTTTTTCCCTTTCGAATACTGGTGCTTTTCTTTACCGTTCTGCGGCCGCTCCGCGCGCTCACGTCTAGTGCTGGCCCCCTCAACGCACACGTTGCTTGTGTTTTATTTATGTAGATGTTTTATGTATACATACACGTAACCCGCACGATCGTAAATGTAAGAACGAAAGGCAATGTACGGAGATGTCGCCGCGGTGCCAAGCACCGGCGACGCATATACCATTTATTTACAAGTGTATACACGAAGGCGGCGAACCGCTGGGCCCAGGCGATTATTCGATCCTTCTTTTCATCCCCAATCATCAGTTACGTTCTCATATGATTTCTCCATCTTTGTTTGTTGGTTGATTAAGTTCGCCGGATTATTATTCGCCCGATATTGATTGGAGCCTGGACGCAGCCCTCGCCGCACTTCGATTAGATGCAAAGTTATGGCGGAACCAGGTTCCTAATAGTAATTTAGGGAGTGGGAAGAGTGAAGGAATTCGATTCGTCTTATATTTTGTGACTGACGAGTGTCTCGGCAAGGCGCGGGCCCGATTCCGGCTGGAACTATAGCAGCACCCAAAGATGTCATCAGGATTATAGTACTCCGCACACGTTGTTATGTCACTCTCATTTCTCCTCGTCCTCCACCCCCACCCCACTTTAGTTCGATCTTCTTCCGTTTCCCCTTGATTATCTGTTGTTTCTACCACCCTTTTGTCTTTCCGTCTACCCACTCCCTGCCAGCCCTACTGACTCATTATTTCTCTACAACCCTTTCTACCCCACCACCCCCGCCCTTTTTTTGTCCCCGGCGAAACACACGTATAGTGTACATGTATATTATGTTAAACTCGCCGCGACACGGGCCCGCGCTCGCAATACCGAGAGCGTGTTCTGTTTTTTCATTTTCACTTTTTTTTATACAACACAAAAGCCATGAATAAAAGCAGAGGCGCATGTCTTCGAGAGAGAGAGGCTTTTTTATTATTTTCTTTCCGGCTTTTCTTGCACAGGCGCCCGGGTGTTTACTGGGCTGGAGGGGCGCGGGAAGGGAAGGGAGGATGCCCGAAAGTTTGTGAGGAGCAAGAAGCTACCTTATCGAAAGTAAAGAAGAAAGAAAAAATGAAAAGCGCTATCAAGCACTTTGAAATCGTAGGGCGAGCCTCAATAAACACCCGGCCCTTTATGATTCCGCCTTCTTTGTTTCAGCGTAGCAGTTTATCTTCGTTGCGGTTTATTTGTTTTCGCAGCCCGGTGAAAAGAGACTGTGCATGCTCTCTCCTTTTGACCCGGTTTCCTCGTAGACAGGATTACGCCCCAGTTTTCCGCTGCCGCGCACTTTGTTCCTCTGTGGCTGGCGTTTTTGTTTCTTATTATTTGCGCACTAGCAAGCAAGCAACCCGCGGAGAGACAGTGCCACTGGTCACTACCGGAGAGAAAAGGGCGCCGGTAATAAAGTGGTGGGATAAGTTCGTCGAGAGATATCGAGAAACATCGGACGATCAAGGGATGACAAACGACACGATGAACTTTAAATTGTAAAATTATTAAAAATGCTGGGTTTTGATTACTGAATTAGAATATCATGATTGGTTGCCAATCTTTTTTCTACATTTGTAATAAGTAAACTGCGATATTTCGAATATTGGTTATTGATTTTGCCATTGTTTTTCATATATTTCTGAATTTATAAAAATGTAAGAGATATAAATTTTAAAATATTCCTGCTTCCGGCGGCAATCACATATTCAGAGACTGAAATGGCACCATATTCGATTTTTTTTACATGAACCATGCATCCGGAATCATGTCAGCCGTCTAACTGTTTTTCTTTTCTCTGGCTTTTTGCCCCGTGTCACAAGTACATTTCTCAGTTCCGAAAAACTGTCTACTTATTGTCAAAAGATGCATATAATTATAGAAAAAAAAGATTGGCAGCCAATCGTGTCCTTCTAATTTCGAAGCGAAATCCTAAAAATGCTGAATAAATTTACAATCTAGACCAGAATAGCCCCTTAATAGGCGGCGAATTCGCGGCGGCCGGCGGCGCGCTCGGAGGAAGAAATTTCGCGGCCCTCGTAAATTCCAGGAACAAGCGCGTCGGAAACAGTTGGCCGCGGTGCAACCAGTTCTGCACGGACACGTCAGAACAGCTACTTGTCAGAATGCGCCTTTGCCGGCAGCCTTGATTTGGATTATTTGCGCCGCTGTGTTTGTTACATACTCGCCCGGGCCCCGCTCGCCGTGTAGGTGCGCGCCGGGCACACACACGCGCGAGGAGCCGGCATCGCCGACACTAAACTCCTTTATGGGTAGAGCCGTGCATTAAAATCTTACGGACGGCGCGAGAAGTTATTTGCTTTTGTTAGGAACCAGTGGCTCTTGGCTTTCGGGCCTCAGGAAATCTCTCTGAATTGCACGCTGACAAGATGCACTATCCAATGCATACACTTCGATTTTGTTGCCTTATTTTTAAAAAATAAGTTTGGTAAAGACTTGAAAGATTAAGAAAAATTTAGAAAAAATTAAAAATAGGCATGATCTGCTTCGTAAATTAAAATTTACTTTTTTCCTTAGAACGCCAAATTTGTATATTTATGATTTGTCTTCATCTTCAGTAGTTTCGGAAATATGAAGGTTCATACTCTCAAATTCTTCTACTTTTCACCCCCTCAAAGTAAACAGCATCCAATAAAAGAATAGTCTTTCGACAATAACTTATCAAAACAGGTCACAATCGAATCGACGTCCGTGCATTAAACGAACCCAACTCAATTCACCGACACGACAAACCTATCCGGGAATATTTGTACCGATGATCGGATCGAAGCACGTTGCACTTGACAATGGGGGGAGCAAGTGCGAAGCGAGCAACGAGCACTTACGGCGGACACATCGATCGGAAAGTTGGAGTGGCTGGGATCGGGGCGGCCGGGATTTGAGAAACTCTGCCGTCTGCGAGGAGCAGTCTGACTGCACTTGACTTTCCAACTTCACGATCACGGCTACAAAAGCGGGGGCCCCGCCTCGGTCAGCCGAGTCTCTCGCCGCTCGTATTATCGGGAAAGAGCGAGATCAAGAGATCGATTGTCGCCGGCAAAGAAATACCCAATTAGGTAAAACTGGCTTATGAATAATACACCAGCGCCGCGCAGCTATAAAGTAGTCTACGGATCTTTCGCAAGTGTATTACTTGACCAAGCGAGAGTGATGTTCCTATGTGCCCGCGCGCACAGTGTGTCTCTCTTTCATATCATAATTCCTCAATATTCTAAATCCTCGAGTTACTTCCACAAGTGGGAGTTAGTTTATTCAAAGTCTCCTTTCAAATAAGTCTATGTATTCAAACTACAGAGTTAATTCTATTTCACTTGATAATAGTTGTACTCAGGCTTAATTCGACCTTCGCAGTTCGAGCAAGTGAAATTCTACAGATTTTTCTCCATAAACAGAAGTCGGTTTATTGAAAATCTCCTTTCAAATAACTCCATGTATTCAAACTATAGAGTTGATTGTATTTCACTTGATAATGGTTTTACTCAGCTTCAGACATAATTGGGCGTTCGCGGTCGGAGCAAGTTAATCGCAACTTTTCCTCTCTTCGCCGAAGGCAAAGTTCCGGCTAGGACGTGCACTCAGCTTGGCTCAATTATACACGTGTAGACCGCAATAGCTAAATCCCGGGGAATCCGTTTGACACTAATCTGTTAATACTCGCAATAGCAAACGACCGAGTAGCCGCAGTGCCCGGCCACCTCGGGCATTAAATCATCTTCCCCGAATCGAGTGGGATCTCGAGGACTCGTAAACCCGGCGAGACTCCAAGTACGAATCGAAGCCGATTATAGGGAGCAATCGATCGGTAAAATGCGTTCTCGGCGGCGCAGCAAAGTCGTCGGGAACTCCGGCGAAATGAAGAGAGCGCTCGAGGAGAATGAGTGGCTGATAAATTCGATGCTAATCGAGGCTCCGTCGGCGAAACGACGGCGGCGAGAGGCTCGACCTCTGACACCAGGACGGGCAACATCTCCCGATAAGAAGTTGGCCGGGGCCGATTGCAAGTGTGCCTGTGTCGGCGCGGCCGGTGCATTAATGTGGCCATTGCCAAAAATGACGAGGAGCCAGTTTACGCCGCTCTCGCCGATCGCCGCAGCATCTCCCAACCAGACGCGCGCGCTCGCGCACACGTACACCGACGCACACGGGCAGACATCGAATCCGGTTAGACCGGTTCGGCGAGACGTTAGATTTTCGCGTGATCGCACTTTCGGTTTCTGAATATTGTGTCCTTGAATGGGGTCCTGCTCCGAGCGCCGTCGCCGACGCCCGCTACCACCACCACATCGCCCGCCAGAATCCGGTGATGCAAGAGAGCGAGTGCACCGCAAAATTACCCGAAAAACTCTGTGCGTGCGTATCGCCGGCCCACGCGTCCCTCATTCGCCAGTAATTGCCGGCCGAGATATTGCAATTGGCCGTTTCGCTACCGCCGCTCCTCGTCCCCGGAGTCGATTAAACGATATCTCCTCGGGCGAGAGCCGAGCGTCACGGCGAAATTCTGAAATCAGAAATAACAGCGATATCGCCCTGACCGAGAGCGAAGTCGCCGAGAAAGACAGAGCGAGAGAGAGGGGGAATAGAGAGTAGAGAAAAATAAATCTCCGCTCGGCATGCGAGCTAGATCGAGAAACGACGGCGACAGCTCCAATGGCCGCCTGACAAATTTGTCTTTATTGATGGCTGATTAAAGCCAACTAATCACAAGCCTCGCCGAGTGAACCGGTTTACCGCTCCTGCGACTTATCAAGCCCGGCTCTATTTACTATCATTAATCTAGGACGGCACACTCGTCGATCGTATATTCTCCTCGCCGGATATCCACTCGGGAGACTCGCTATAGTCTCGGATCAACCGCAGATCTTATCCCGAAGTATATCGATTTTCGTTCGATACCAAACTTTCACCTTGATTCCCGAAAAACTCACAACCCCAAGGATTTATTCAGAAATTTTGCATTCCATCGCTCTGCATCCTAGATGCTTGATCGCTCGGCTGCTTGGACTCGAGGAGGTATAAGTAGAATAAGTAGATCGCTCCCGATGTGGATATATCGGGCGAGCGTCGTTTTAAGTAGTAGCAGCCGGGCCGGGACTTTGTCTCGCTGCATGCTCTCGGCGAGCGCGAAACATAAGCCGAAGGACAAGAAAGAACGAGGGATTGGAACGGCGCGAAGAATGATGGATCATCATCCGCGGGCCGAAAACCCGTTGGGCCCCGGCGCAGATGAAGAATGCTGGCCGGCCAACAGAGAAGAATCCCGCCGTCTCGAGAAGTACATACCACCGCGGCGATATCAGCAATCACTGCATGCGAGTATGCGCGGCGGCGGCGGCAGCGCGGCCTGGGCTCCGATCCTCGAAAGTTCTTTAGTCCCACTTAACGAAGGACACTCTCAAGAGCAATTACTCGCGTGGCCAGCCCTGCTACAGATTCCCGTGGCCTCGATCGATCGAGCGCCACCGGCTGAAATCACTCTCGATCCCAGATATCGATCTCCGCGATTCCAACAAACATCCTCCCATCAAATCTTCACCAAATACTTTCCCCTCGCAATTACCAGTCCAAATTAACCACAAACCCGACTCTCCACCCAAGAAATCCAACACCACAATTCAATCATCATCCTAAGCCCCAACGTCCCGGCCGATATTCCACAGCGCCAATCATCAGACAGCGCGCAAGAAAGAGCACGGCGTGTTAATGATCGCGGGCGCGCGATTCTCGGTGCGGAGTTACGTGGGTCCGAAAAACGGCTCGGCCTCGCCGGGCGCGTTGAACGCGCGACAAGGTTGCGTGCCGCGCTCTTCCTGTGCAAGAGCAAAAGGGACAGGCTTGATAAGAAAGAGGCAGCGCGCGCGGCTGCGGGAGAACGAGCCGAGGAGGAGCAGCGCAGCAAGAAAGCGAGAAAGAAGGAGAGCGCGCAGTACGAAAGACGTAGAGAAAGGCTGATGCGAAGCGAGATAATGAGGCGCAGCTCGCTCCGAGGGAGAGAGAGAGAGAGAGGCTACTCTCGAGCCGATAAACATGTGGGCCTCTCAGGTGCGAGAGAGACGGGCCAATGCAGGCGTGGAGTGTTGCACGGAGAACAGAGAGCCAGCCGTCGAAAGAGCATCGCAGAAGGGGGCGCCGGAGGGGGCCCGGGGGGGGGGGGAGATCGAGCAGCAACAAAGACGGCCAGTGGCTCACCGAGAGAGTAGAACGATCCCATACAGAGAGGCCAGTGCAGCAAGGTGATTCTGCGAGCTGGAGAAACAGGAGGAAGGAAGTCATCGGATGGGGAGGGCGGGCAGCCGCTGCTGATAAGAGGAATAGATGGAAAAAAGGGAGAACGAGGAGCGCAGTAGGAACAGCAGCGACGAGTAGAATAAGACAAGTGGGATCAGCTGGAGAAAGAGTTGGCGGCGGGAGCGAGGGAGAGGGAAAGGGGCCGAGGAAGACTAGACTCTGCTGGCTCTCTTCTCTCCCTTGGAGTGGTAAGAGGTGTCAGGTGGAGGGAGAACGCCCTTGACTCGGACTCCCGGCTGGCGGGGGAGTGGGACCACGGTGCGGCCTTGAGCCCGGCCGTCTCGGTCTTCGACAACAGCGTTTCTCAATCCCGTCGCTCTCGTCGGGGGTCCGCCGAGCGCCGCCGACGCCGCCGCCGCCGGCTCTGACGTCGTCGAGCATCAACCAGCGCAAGAAAGCTCTCTGCTCGCTCTCAAGATCCAGACGACGTAAGAGGGCCCCGAGTGGGGCCCCAGATGATAGGGCCTGGTAGGGGCCGCCTGGGTCAGGTGGGCGACATTGTTTTCATGACATTCCACGGAGCGTCCGTCGCTTCCCCAGGATGCTTCTTGCACCGCGTCAATGAACAACGGGCCCGGGATTGATCGATTGCGCATCGGGCCCAGTCCGGGGCACTGGGCCCGTCCACCTTTTTCTACCATTTCACGTATTATCACGGGGAACTACGGGCACGAGCCGACTCGAGTTCCTAATTAACTTGTCTATATCTTGAAGTACTGTTCCGCCGAAGCGGTGATTCAATTAAAGTCGACCGGCTATGGAAACAAATCGGTCCGATGACTCGCGCGGGGATTACTCGGCTCCGATTGATCCTCGCTAATTGATGCGACGCAGGAGAATGATTGTCGCGAGCGGCGGAAAAAGTCGGGGGGCGACGGGAAAGAGAGCTAGACACGGGCGAATCGGCAGTCGCGGCGACCTCTCGAAACGAGTCTACGGGCGAGAAGAAAGAAGGGTTCAAGGTTCGTGAACTTGGCACGACGGCCGTCGCGACAGCTCTTACCAGCCTTAGCACAGAAGTAACGAGAGAGAGAGCGCGCGCGAGCGCGTGTATGCGCATACACGCACGCTCTTTCTCGCTCGAACGGCTGGCCCCGCTCGCGCCTCAGAGAGCCTCAGAGAGCCAACTCTCCTTTTCGAGATGCGGCCGGCGAAAAATCCCCTCGAAAAAACATTCCGATCCGCTGATTGCATCTGCGGCCCGTCGCCCGTCGCCCGGTGCACCGGCCCTGCGAGGTCCTCGCTCGCCGAGGTGCTAATCGGGTTACAAGTCTCCTTGGGGAATAACAGAATGCAAAGGTGCCCCCGGACCTGAACGCGCGCAATCCTTTAAAACGAACACAATGCCTTCTTCGGCCGGTCTTTGAAATTCGAGAGAGTCGCGGAGATATTGCGACCGCGGGCCGAGGTGCAGGGTGGCTTTTATCGCCGGCTACGAATCCACCATCACGCAGCGAGTAATTGGGAGTGAAGTATCTTGAATGGCGCGTGTCGTTAGCCCCGATTTTCCCCTGCGAAATGTAATGGCAAGGGGTAGGAGAGCGAGTTACCCCGCGGCCGTCTCTGGACCGAGGAAAAGCGGGGGATGAGCCAAGGGGGTGGCGGAATATCTGAGGCCCGGAAGGTGAAATTGAGGAAGTTGAGAACAAAACGCGCCTCGTCTGCCGAGAGCGTCTACAAGGCTAAAGAAGCGAGAGACGAGAGACTACTCGTGGAAGGAAGGAGAAGCGACGGGGGAGACTGGCCGAATGCGAAAGGAGGAGACAGAGGGCGCGAGATAGAGGAACGGCGAGAGTGGATGACGAGGGAGAGAAAGAAAGCCGGCGACGGAGAAGAGAGAGAGAGAGTGAGAGAGGGAGCGGGTGGGTAGAGAAAGAAGGTAAAGCAATGCCGAGGCGATCATGGCCGAGAGGGGAGCTGGTTTATACTACCATACGTATAGCCGACGACGCACCGAACACCCTTTATCCTTTATTTTCCCTCCGCGAAATACCGGCTGACAGTTACTCCCTCAAACGAAATAAAAGGTAGCCGCCATCCTTTTCTCCCTTTCTCTCCTTCTCTCTTTCTCGCCCTCGGCCTCACCCTCTCTCGCTCTCTCCCCCGGAAGAGAGGAGGAACTCTCTCTTGGAGGAACTTCCTTCCACTTGGCCTACTACTCCACTCCACTCACCCGCCGCCACGGACGAGCTACCGGGGCTTTTCTTTTTACGCGAGCCCACTTCCTGCTCGAACTTTGTTTTTCTTACTTGTCTCTCGCCCCCCTCGGCTTCCTTCCTCGTCGCGCGGGCGCGCGCGTCCTTTCTTTCTTCCTTTCTTTCCTTCTTTTCTTGCTTTCCCCTTTCTTGTTGCATTGCCCGACCCCGGCCACGGCTTACGCAACGCATAACGGACAAATCTAAACAACCAGGCGCGCGTATTCGCCCCTCCTGATCCCTCGGCTTTAATCCTCCACGGTTTCCCGAAATCAGTCTCCTTTCCTCGCGGATCCGGTCCGTCGACGCTGCCAACTCGTAACTCTGCCAGTTCTTTCGGAGCGCGCGTCTCCGTTATAGAGCCGCCGAGTCCCGCGTCCCGTTAGCGCGCCAGTGGCAGTAGCCTTAATTCGATCTGCGCTGCTAGATCAATTTGTTTGGAAACCCGGCTCCCTCGCTCCAGATGCATAAATTAGCGCGATTCGACCGGGCGCCGCCGCCTCGGCGAGCCACTTGATCGACGGGATTATGGAGATTCTTTCCGTAGGTGCGCGCGCGCCTCGCGGACCTTGCCCCTGATTAGAAAGTATTAATGTCTTTTCAGCCGCGCGCATAAACTTTAGTGGAATCCGATCGGCGAACGGGTTCCCGCCATTTTTCCGCCCTCGAAACTGGGCCTCGCGCGCCGTTTCCCCGCCGATTTGCGTTTCCCGGTTATAGATCGGCACTCGCACGGCCTTGCTCCGCCGGACGTCTTTGCGCGTAATTATCGGCCGCTCGCGAGGAAAGTAGATCGGCGACACTTCCCACAGAGCGCGCGCAACGCCGGCGAGAGTTTCGAGTAGCTCCATCGAGCGCGACTGATAGCTCCACCGCTAATGGATTTGTTAAATTATTCCCGCGGCCCTTTAACATTCGCCGCATATACTTCCTACTTCCCTGCAGCCGATTAACCTGTTGCTCGCCGCTGGTTATTTGTCGCGCGCCCTCCCGGCCTTGCGCGCAAAGTGGATGCGATAAACCTCAATAGGTTTAATTCAGAAGTGAGCGAAAGCTCGTTGTCGACATTAGCTTTCCCCAAACTGCGCGGCGAATAAATTACAGGCTGATTCATCTCTGGCGCGTCGAGCGAGCGCCGAAAACCAAGAGTTGTTTTGGCGATGCAAGCCGGCGCGTCACTCGGCTGTGATGCAGTAGGACGCGCGCGGCCGATCATTCGGCGGCCGGTGCGTGCCCTTGAGCGATTATTAGCAGCCGAGGTAAAGAGAGTGCGCGCACCAGCCCGGGGGGGAACCAATCGGGCCCGCGGATCGACATGCTTTGTTTTTACCGAGTGCCGGCGCACATTTCTCCCTCCCAGGCCTGTCAAACTGTTTATGTACAAGCTACGCTCTTTTTGCTCGAGAAAGACGCCAGCTACCTGCCAATGAAACGGCGGCCGACCTTCGAATCGGCGAGTGACCGTTTTTGTACTCCTTGGCTCGAGGAGCCGGCGCAGCCAGCAGCCTCCAAAGGGGCACTCTCTTCGAGTTCCTCGGGGTAGAGTGGAAATAACTCGGCGAGAGAGGGGCCAATGGGAGGAGGAAAGACACGACCGGATTACGCGACTTTGCATCGCCAGCCGGAAAGACCCGTTAATGGTGTTATATACCTGACAACTTCTCGATTGCCTCCAATCCCAACGCTTTCCATGGACGATCACCTTACGCGCTCCCCCTTCGCCCTACCCGCCCCCGCACCGGGATAAATCCCCCGGGACTTTCCCGAGAGACGATTTCCCGGTTCACGCGTGCGGCTCCGGCCGCGATCGGCCCCGGTGACGCGGTGATTTCCTTAATTAGCCGGCCACTTTATTGGCCGGGCGTTAAACTGATTTTAATGAGGGACCGCTCGATGGGTGTTTGCAGAGAACGCTTCACGATCTACTTAATTAGCGGAATGCCCCGGCGATTCGGCTTCGTGGCCGAGTTTATCGCCGCGTTCTATTGCGCCGATTCGCCGAACGCTGTTAGGATTACCCGATCATTTTCAATACGAACGAGAGCACCGCTAAAAGGAAAACTTAAGGACTACATCGTTAAATAACGCTAAATATAATTTTGTTGGCAGATGGTAATGCCGAGGAGAAACCAGGCTCCTCATTAATACGCGGGAATCTTTTAAAAGGCTATAAGGATAATCAAAAGTTTACATATCGGAGGCTCAATGTGACGTTCGAGCGGCATTCAACCTTGCAATTTTCAATGTCCTTCTCTGTTTTGCCCGAACGAGGAATCCCGCGGTCACCCTTTTCCTTTTCTTCGCGCTTTCGGAAAAAAGGCGTGCGGACATCGATTCGTCACAATAACACTGCTCTCGTGGGGCCTGACTCACAGTCCAGTCCCATTCACCGCACCCTCTTGCCACTAGACGGCCGTGGACCGCGAGAGTGCGCCAGATTTCCAAGTCTACCGGTCGCTCAAGTTGAGAATTGTTGCTGTCGTGAGGTCTATAAGGTTGGCAAAGGGCGGAACCGGGAGGCGCAGAGTACTAGTCCAATCACTGCGGGCCCGTTCTACGCGAAAGACATTTCTTTCACGGACCCCGCCGATTTCCGCTGAAAGTTCCTTCGCGTGAAACGGGCCCGAAGCTGTCACGGAGGATTGCTCGATCCGCCTGGCAGCCGGCTGTTTTTCTTACTAGAGTGGATATGATTTCACGCGTCTTTTACAGTCCCCTGGGGACCTAGAATTAAAGAGTGGAGATGTTGTTCGGTTGTTTTGAGAGGCGCGTGACTGCATACCGCGAGCTGGGCGATCGGAGTTACACGCGAGAACCTTTCGGATATATGATTCGGGAAATTAGGGTGGAAAAATTCGAAATTTTATGCGAGAAAGAGAGAGAGAGAGAAGAGGGGGGAGAATTAGGAGGAGGTGTACGAGAAGTTAAAAGGGAAAAAGCAGGTCCAATTTTTATAGACGACATTTGTCAATGCTAGGATCGAGTGGACGTATGAACGACGAACGGTGAGTCACAAGTATACGTATTAGCTAGGGGTTTAAAACATTGCGAAGCACAATTGAAGAGCGCGCGATAGCAAGATTCGTGGTGTAATGAACCTTTCGTTTAGATCGTTGCATCAATAATTCTAGGTGTACATAGCGCACACAGACACACCCACACGCCCACAACATCGTCGAGGTGCTCCGAACTTTACAGGCATCTTCCACGCCCTACCAAAAGGAATACGTAATTCAGTGTGGCTTATACAGAGAGAATACGAATAGTATCTACATTTTAATGACTACTTCCGAACTCGTTCCCACGTATCGATAAGACAACGTGCGCGCGCGCGAAAGAGAGAGAGAGAGAGAGAGAGTCGGCAGAACCCTCGCTCGGATCGACGATCAAAACGGCAAGAGCGAACTACTTAAACCGCTATCAAGCTTTCTCCTTTCCCTAATAGAAACACAATCAAATCTAGAAAGTATCGACCAGTCGAATCAAACAGTTTCCATGCTCGTCTTCAGCCGATCTCGAGGAGGGTTTGCTGGGCTTCGGGCGCGCCACGATGTTCATCCGCTCTTTCGATAGGTGCGCTTCCCCTTCCCGGGGAAGACTCCGCCGACACTTAATCAAACAGAGAGAAAGAACAATGTTATTGTATATTAATATGTATGCGAGGAGTGCGTGCGCGCGTGGGTACGCGCGCGCGCGCTCGATACACACATCGACTGATTAATGTTTAAGAGTGGATCGCTGGAGCGAAGATTAGCGACATCTCGTCGTCTCCAATGTGCGCCGGCAGCGCTGTTGTTGGCTCCAGGCTTGTTTCGAAAGCGGGCAAAGCTAATGCTTCGTCCTCGCAATCCATTTGCTCCTGGGTTTCGATATCTTTTCGTTATTTAGTGTTTACACTTACGATCGACAGAGGGTGGGACGCGCGCCAGGCGTCCCCGCCTCCGACCGACTGCATCCTCGTGATCGTCGAGCTCGTGCTTGGAGGAAGGTAGACGCTCCACAGCAATAAAGTATTGGGATAGATCGGCTCAATGTCACTGGCAACAATCTTCGTCCATTTGAGGTGTACCATTAAGTGTGTAGCGGGGAATAATCCCGGTGGCACGGAGGAAGTGTGCACGCGCGCGCGCGCGCGGATCTCCACAGTCTTCACCGGCGGCGCGACGTCGCAATTCGCGCACTCCCAAGTCGATAAGTAAGGATCTTTCCCTTAAGGTAGCTAGCCACTCTTCTCGTAAGTCGATGGTCGATCACAATACTGTATTGTCAAGATATCCCTCTTGGTATACGCAAGCTAGCTGAGCCTGTAAGAAAGGAAGAGGAGCGACGGAGAGTAGATTGTGTACATAGAGGAGAGCAGGGGTTCGTTAATTTGACAGCGAGATGAGAGAAAGGAGAGGCACGAATGCTCTCTCGGATAATAGTGGTTAATAACAAATTGAATCTCTTGTTGGGCGCCTGAGGGACCGCGCACCCGAGCGCCGCCGCCACGCACTCCCCGCCGAGGAGTGTCGGCGCGGACGGCGCGCCGGCCCGGCCGGTGGTTCTAGGCGCACAGCCAGGAAGTGTATAGTGTTTACAATCCCGCCAGAAATGAAGAAATAATCCCCCCATGACCCACCCACCCGCCCCCCAATCCCCCTCAACCCTTGTTATTCACCAGCAGTTGAACTATGAATATCTGATTTATGACACAGAGAGCAAAGTAATAGCGCAGATGCAGAAACCGTTTCTAAGTGCAGTTTGTTATATACACGCAAAATATTGTTGTCATTGCCACATGGAAAGCAATTATTAACTGATCCATAGCCTGAGCCATTGTTAGCTAAACGAGTATTACCGAGTAAACGAGTATTGAAGACTGAAGTATTCTTGAGGCGGGGCTGCAGCGAGAAAACCGCGCATATACATAATTGCATAGTGATTACAGAGTACCGTACTTACATACTTACATACAAATACGATATATCGCAAAGCAGACTGACAGGTAGAACGATCTCCATCGCGACCAATTTCCGTAGAACTATATCTCTCGCGCACACCTACGATTTACACGCGCGTGTAATCCGCCATGCTGCCTTACTTTAGACTTCCGTTACAGATATAGAACGTAGAGGTATTACGCGCTTGTTTCACCGATGAAGTTAGGCGTCGACGCGGTGCAGGGGGAGGAGGAGGAGGTGGAGGAGGCCCCGCCAGTTTCCGGGAGGGGACGGCGAGCGGCGAGGAAGGTTTTCATAGCTTTAATTGCAGAGAATATGATTATCGGAGATATCTCGTTATCAAACAGGGTGCAACTTATATCAATAGAAACGGCGGGTGCTGCAGCCCGGCGTCAATGAGAGGAGCCGCGTGAAGAGAGGGGGAGAGAGTCGAGTGTAATGATTATCCGTGATAAACCCGCCGATTTACTCAGTATAACAATGGTAATAACAACGCCCGAAATACGTACCCGAAGTCTGTAATTGAAATGCTTTATATTTTTACACCGAACAGAAAGCAGTATATAACGTACAATAAAACAATAAACATGTCCTTCCATACGCAACCTCAAGAATGACAAGATGTTAAATTTTTATTTTTACAACAGCCCACTATCACTTCCGATATCTGAGCTATATTCGAGCATATTCTATAGTTGAGAAACTATATTAAGTAGGAATATTACAGGAGGTCGGCTAGATTCATTTTAATCGACACCACGACGTTTTACAATTTCTACACACAATGATCGTCTATTGTAATATAACGGCAATTATACGAATACGACAATGTACGCTCTACCGTTTATTAAATAATGTATGTCTTCGACGTTTCACGCCCGTTTAAGTGATCTTATGGCGTGCGAGGCTGAGAGAGAGAGAGAGAGTGAGAGTGCGTGAGAATTGGAATAAGAGAGCAAGCGATGCGAGTGAGACTGCGAGAGAAAGAGCGGGCGAGAATTTGAGAAAACGTCCTTACACATTAAGCCAGAACTCGCAGAGTTCGGCGCTTGAAAATCCCACGACACGCGATTTGGATGTAATACGACAGACACGGGGAAACAAAAAAAGAAAGAAAGAACGAAAGACACACACACACACACACACACACAGAGGAACAAGTGAAGCAGATATTGCAATAAGGGAGAGGAAAAAATTTGTCGCGAGATGGTCTATCCGGATAATAATGATGTTATTGCGCACCATCTACTGTACAACTGTTTCATTTTTACCGTTAATTCTGCGTACCTTTAGACGTATCATCATTCGCGCACGTACCTTTGATCACGGAGTTTTGCGAGTCGAAGGGTCGTAAAGTAATCGATTGTAGTACCAATTGCGAATCGCGAATGCTGATCCATTAACTTCGTAATAAGGACTGTGTACATATGTATTTAAGACAGATATGTATATATACACACATACACACACTTGAGAAACGTGAGTACGTATATATAGAGAATATATATACGCGTGTATGTATATATGTGTGTACAGGAACGCGAAGGTTTTTCCAGCGCGCTGAAGCGTCAGGTGTTTTCAAGCCGCCCCCTTTCCCTTCCCACTCACAGGGAGACAACTCGGAATATCTTTTCATCGATCCATCGACCAACTATCCTCTTCTTTCCAGCTGAAATTTCGATAGCCGTCTTCACATCGATTCGATCTGTTAATCGGACAGGTTTTATTCGACCTTCAAAATTCACTTCCCCAGTTGAATTACCTCGAGATCTTACACTAAGGTGCGCAAGTGGTGGCAGAGGAAAAGTGTAGCGGGAAAAATTAAATGAAATACCGGTTTCGCCGATAACTTGGGCCAGCGATTCTCTCAAAGCGTGTCGCACACACGCGCATATAACGTATTGGAAGTGCAAAGTAGGTGCATATACGGTTCTCAATGAAAACTACCAGCCGACATGCCACTCTCTTTGCGCCTTGGAGTAGATCGGAGAGTTGGAGACGAGCTTGTAACACGATGTAACAGCGTGAGCTTGACGCAAAGCGCGATCACCCAGAATACCTCACGTTCATGCGATACGAAATAATACGTAATAGAATAACGAAACGTTTGTGATTCGCGAATATTATCATATAGATTATCGAGAACCGTAATATCGGTGATTTCATACACTTGGCGACTACCGAAGGGTGTCGCGGAAGGGATATTTACTTATACGGTCCAGGCGAGCCCCTCGAGGGGCTCGTGCCGTGTTTCTCTGAAATCCAAAAAAAGATAAGCCACGACGCAAAAGAGATAACAGTTCATTTACGACAGTCTCGCAAAGCCATGTTTGGAGTCTACATTTATCGCAGAATTTTCCATTTCTCACCTGTGCCACTGTAGAGAGAAGGAGAGAACGAGGGGGGGAGAGAGAAAGAACAGAAGATCGGTTTTGTATCAGAAACGAAACAATAGATATACGAGTCATTACGAGTACGTATAGTCACGGAGACCACGACGAAGCTTCAAGCGAGATCAACTAGTTTATGTTTTTACGAAGCCTCGAGTATATTCGTAAGGACAACCTGTACGTGAAAGTATACGTATCCGAAAAGGGGAACTTTTTAATCTTCGGGAGTCCCGTGTGTGTAAATACGAAGGAATTTTCTTCGAGTATGTTCCGCCGAAATGCTCGACCACGTATTTTCGATTCCGCTGTACACCGAAGGCATGTATACGCATTGAGAATAAAGAGAGGGAGAGAGAGAGAGATTAAAAAAAGAAGAGATTGGAATAAGACTTAAAAAAAGCCCGAACGGAAATCAAAATTGAGTGACTTGTGATGCTTATAAATTTATGGTTTTGTAAGATATTGCGGCCGCAGGGAGAGACAAATTGTTAAGAGAGGCTCGTCGAGGAAAGTTCCCTCGTAAAAGTGAACGTGGAAGAAAATAAAGGTTTTTAATGATATCTCGTGTTTTATCGTCTCCTCAGTGAAATCGCTATAAGTATTTAAGACAGAGATCTCCTTTTCTTTGTAAAGTCAATACGCGACTTATACTTTTTACGTGCATCGAATGCTGCAAACTGTGTTCGTATTATTGATAGTCGTTAGCAAATGAGCATTTTCCCATCAATAGCAAGTAACAACCGAAAGTCAAATTTTCGTAAAAGCATCGTACGCGGCGTACATGCTTGTTCGAGGAAAAAACATACATGTATTTCAAAACGTCTTTATGCAAAATTGATGAATGTTTTACGTATACTAAAATGTTCCCTTTTAATCCTATTAAGACTTACAAAATATTATAAGTATATTATACTTTACTTGTATATATACATATGTGATCAAAATATATATATATATACACCTGGTTTTTCATGTCAAATTCATACTTGTCCTTATGACCGAATCAAACATCTACGCATATATATGCCGATAATCACAAAATCTTCAGCCAACTCGTCTTCAAAGAGACCGAAACTTTTCTCTCAATTTACCATCCATATCCGTACAATAACAAATAATCGCAGGAAGTATAGGGTGAATTGTTGAATAAGACAATATACAATCATTTCAAGTCATCAGCCAATTGAATATATTGATATCCGTTCCAAATGATTTATTACACATTCTCGATTTCTTTCTATCAATAAGTAAATGTTAAATAATACAGCTCTGCATCGTTTTATTAATTATACGAGAGTACACGGCACTCTTTAATACTTGGCAGTGATTAAAATTATCATAGTCAGTGGCATCTAGTTATACTAATAACGCACAGTACTATACTACTATAATTACTTTGGTACTTGTGGCACGAATCTGGCCTTCATAATCAATTGTAAAGCACTTATATGTACAACCTTTTTACACGATCTTTTAATTATAATTTCAATATTGTAGAGCTTCACCGAAGTACTAAGCTTGGATCTTTCGTTTAAGGGTTCAGGTCGTGAGAAATGTTCGAATTTACGATCTACCGTATATACAACAACTAGCATCTTAAAATATACATATACTTTTGTACTAAGTACCGACTTTTTACTTCGTACAATTAAAGCCATGTAGTCTTGTACTAAGAAATATGTTCAGTCAACAAGTGGAATACAACAAGAACAAGTCTCCCCAGGACTCATGTTTATGGGCATTATTGTAAAGTGCATGGCAGTACCAATAAGTCCGAGAAACGCGCTCATCGACCTTCTCAAAACGGGGGATGTTCTTTCAAGTATTGTTCTCTTGCATGGCATTTAGTTCGGAGTTCGCACTGATACTAGGCAATGTACTGTCGCTCCAGTCTGGATTGGGGTAATTTCGCGGGGGGCTGGGGACATCTATGGGTATTCTACTTCGAAATCTACTGCCTTCGAATATGTTCTGGAATTGTTCAGTTATGGTTGAGGGTTTTAGTTTAGTGGGCAATTCACCTTTCAAGATATTAGTAGTATCGTCGGATGAGTCGGATCTACCCTCGGCATTCTTCTTGCGACTGCTATCCGACGACGAATAGACATCGGACGTTCTTTTCTTGTGCGAGCCCCCGCCATTCTTCATTTTGAAAGCTTTCTTCGATGGTCCAGGCATTGCTTCTCCATTAACGTCGCGTAGCTGCTGAGCTTTCATGTCTCTTGCCGAATATGAAATGGAGTTTTCCTTTTCTCTGACACCTGCAAGTACAAACCAGTCGAATAAACTGACTAATAGGAAAGAAGATTTACGTTCACGTACCTAAATGACTAGACTCAGTAGGACCAGCCTCTCTGTATGAAGGTAGTATGGTTTGCGAGATCTCGCCACCAGGTAAACTTAAGAATTCCAACCCGGAATCTCTTGCCCTAGTCTCGTTATTTCTCATCGGGCGCTTGCTTATATCGCGGTATGTGTCCTCTGCAGACTGTCCCGTCTGTTTATCTTTTCGTGAATATCGTCCTGGCTGTCCGTCATTGTGCTGATTGCGTTCTACTGTCGTAACAGAAACATCCGATATTTCTTGCCAAGTGGGGATATTTGATTCGCGTGACGATGTTGATGTAGGTGAGGAACAAGCAATTCCACCCTTAATTATTGACGCTTGTGGATCAGATGTTTCATCGTGCATGTAATTCATCTTTAAAGTTGCTTGCTGTGCTGCGATATGACTTTGCATCTCTCTGAAATTGTTGGATAGCGATGAAAATATTTGTTATTTCGCACACTCACCGCACATTAATGTTCTTGACATTACTAACTTTATTGAATTTCGTAGTTCCATCAAGAGAGTATCTTTATACGAAGATAAAACTGAAAGCTTATCTCTTTCGAGTGTCAGATACTGGATGTCCAGTTGCCTCTGCCGTGCGAGCTCTGTTTGTTCATTGAGATTTGTTCGTAATTCTTCTATGATTTTCTGAGAATAGTCATAGCCTTTAATTTCATTTTTTAAATCAACAATTGCCTTTTCCCTAAATTGAATTGCTTTCTCCAGTTGCTCAAATTCCAGTTTGAGCTTCTTGATTGTGTTTTCTAAGTACAGTTCTTTTTCCCTTGCTTCATTCAAAAGTGATCCTTGTTTGTGCACTTGTCTAAATTGGAAAATATATTTGTATAGTATACTTGATATATTATGTATCACCGATAGTCGAACGTATATCGTTTGATTTACCGTTGCAATGAATCGCGTTCTTCGCGCAAGTTTTCGCAAACTGCGTTCATTTCCTTACTCGTTTTCTCCAACTGCATTGTGCAAGTTTCTAATTTTGATTGGAGTGCTGCTGATTCCAGGTCCCTCTGTAATTGAGACTTGCAATAATTATGGTAAAAATTGCAAAACATATAGGAAAGTGTGCAACTATAAATAACGTACAATTGTTGTTGATTTTCCATAATTTACTGGTATTTTAATTAATACTTGTTCCATTTCACTGAGTATCTTTGCAGCTTTTTCATCTTTCACCGAATGCTCCAATTCTTTCATTAAAAACCCTAAGGTTCTCACAGGATTACACCCATTGAATCTGACCCCACTGTGGTCAAATATGCCTTCACTTTGTACAGCTTTGTCCATTACATAAATAGAGTCCATATTATTTGTAGTGGAGGTGCATGGTCTTTCACTACTAGATACACACGTTGTATATACATCTCTCCGATTTGGCAGGGATTTTTTTTGTTCATTTTGATTATCCTATGGGAAATGTGTAAGCTTGTTATTAAGAGATACAAAGTATCTTGTTACTCATACACCAGTATAATAGAAGCATACATTGATCTTGTTTTTCTTAGACTCCTTTGATTTACTTCTGGGCCTTGTTACTCTCGGGGTTGGTGCTTTTCCAGATAATCCCTGAACACCTTCCTTTATTGCGGGTCTAATGCCATCCCTCAAAATCTGACCCCAGCCTTGGTGTCTTTCCGTGCTGTTAGATTTCTTCTTTTCTTCCAAGACTTTGTGACTCTGTGGGCTGCTGCTCACCATCATGGAGCTTCTCTTGTGACCTTTTGCTTTGACAATCAGTTCAATCTGAGTACTGCAATGCTCATAGGTAGCATACTTTTCTGGAGTACATCGCTGCACTGGCTAAACAGTGGAGGGTCGATTAATACTAAAGCCAGCCTTATGGAGGTTTATTGTAATTGGGTGTATCATAAGTCATCATTACACATGAAGCACATTCGCTCTGCTTTTTCAAGGGCTGTTTGCAAGTCGTAATAGGGCTTTTAGTACTTCTTGTCACGGTACTTTTACCTGTGGCATTCGTCCTGCTACTCATTATGCTAGAAGGCAACACAACGGTCTCTTTGTCATTGTATCCATTGCGGTGAAATATTATTCTAAGGTCTAACCTTGTGACAAGGTTCCCCTGAATCTCGTCAAACGCACACACTCACCATAATAATTCATATTGTTCCCAAGCATACTTATTGCGGCGGTTTTATAGAATAACCAATTGCTTTGACGGGTAGAGTTTGGAGTAAACATTTTACAGACGCCGTGTATCAGAGCGAGACTTTGCATAGCTAACACGCGAGAATATACATCGGGCTTTCGAGCGAAATGACCAAAGCCCTCGGTGATGAGAACAAAATAAACTTTCCTTCAATGCCGTTGTGAAATCTAAATTTTTATTCCAAGATGAAAAAACAAACACTTGTGGCGCGCGTTTGTATATAAGCTCGCGAGATTTATATCTACGATGGGAAGTTCGTTGGAGCGTGGCGGTTGGTTTCCCGCGGTTTCTAGCGCCACCGGGCACCAGCGTTGGATAACTTCACAAAAATCAAATAATCTCTCGGAGGGGTGGTCAATAACATGGTGCGCAGCTTTTCGAGTGTAGGTAAGTAGTTGAATTACTTTTCAGTTTCGGCGATCCTAAATCGGCACACAATAATATCGCGGGAAAACATTGCACTCTGTTTATTCTTTATTATGTCAACAAAATATACGCATATATAAAATATTTGACAGTATTCGTTATACGTTTCTGTGAAAATATCGAAAAAGCAAACTGTTAATATATTTAAATATATATACACGCTCATAGAGCATTTTAAATCGGAGAAATAACATACATATCTAATCATCCTGTTCGATCAGATTTCTTCAGTTTACCTAACAGGACACGCACTTCTTTCCTATGTGCTGATAATATTTTATAAAAATTGTCAAAGAACAACTTCGCATTGTTCTGAATGTATGTCTTTTTTCTAGAAAGAGCATCTAATTTGTCTCTGGCCTCCTCACACTCGCACAGAATTTGCTGCAAACTCGGCAGAGATTCTTTAATTATCTCTATCTCGCTTTGTAAGGTCTTTATTTGCTCTCGTAGTCTTGTTTCTTCCGCTTTGCCATCTGCTTTAATCTTACTCATCTTTTTCTTCATTTCCGTCACTTTGCTCGCTATATCATTACTCTCATCTTCTAGATTTTTCATTCTTTCCTGCAGACTCTCTAGTTCATTGCTACCCGCTTCGATCGACGATTGACGTTCGTTGATAGCTTTCCTTATTAAATCTTTTGTCTTATGCATTAAATTTGCTTTTGCATTTAACGTTTCCTTAATATCGGGATCTAGTATGCCTGACTCGGGTAACATTAATTCCTCCAAATCCACACCCACATCGTTGTTCAAGTTCATAAATATATCCTTGTTGAACGCTAAGACATATTTGTTTAGACTGTTATTAATTGCAGCTAATTTCATATCCAAAGTATACAACTCGTCCTGTATAGCTCGCAAATGTTCATCAAACTGGTCGATGTAATTTTGTGTCTCAATACACTTCTTAAGGATATTATCCTTCTCGATGCGCGACATTGGTTGCTCCTTGATACGCATCAACAATTCTTCGCGATGCGTGTTTTGTGACCTCATTTGTTCGCACAGATTAGCACTGTCCTCCTCCAATTGCTTGATCTGTGCATCAGTATCATTTAAGTAGTCCTCGTTCATTTTGATATCTGATAGTTGCTGTGCTTCTTCCTTCTGCAGGATCATCAATCGTTGCTGTAATAGCTCCACTTCGCTATCAATTTTATTGGTATCTTCATTAACTGCCTCCAGCTTTTGCATCTCCTCTTTCAAATCTATGTGTGCCTGTTCCAAGTCTGCATCCGTTGCACCTTCCTGCTGTTCCATTTGCTCCAGGTATTTTTGTGTCAGTACATCCTCCTCTTCTTGACGCTCTTCGTTCCAAGCTTTATAGAACTTCACCATAGAATAGAATGTATTCTTGTGTGACCTGGCCTCTGCTTCCGTGCCCACGAAAGGAAGCTTTTCAAAGGAATATGTTTCAAGAGCAATAGCACGAATTTCAGCCATTTCAACCAACCAACATATCCAACCCAAAACATTAGGCCAAGAGTGCATTGTATTAGCTGTTTTCAGCCATGACTTCGCTATAGGCGTAGGATAACAGAGTTTCTTGGCCATCTTGGGCAATTCCTCCAGGTAGTTCGCTACAGTGAGATTCTGTTTGATGTCCAACACTTTCAACAAATAGTCTGAAACCTCCACAAACATTTTCAATGTGATAGGCTTTAAGCTTCCATTATTGTTTAACATCGAACTACATTGATGCTTATGGAAGAATTTATCTATTGTCTCCAACATCTCTATTTGATAGAACTTGTCTCCCAAGGGTCGTGCCTCTTTCCTAGAACTTTTGCCAGCAATGCTGCTCGCCCGATCTGCTGACAGAGAGCGTCTACCTGTTGGAAGCCCCATATGAAATCTGGTGGCTCCTCCATTGGGTGTAATTGCCACCCTAACATGATTAGTTCTTGGTGTAACAGGCGTAGTAGGTTCATGTTGATACTGACGACGAAGCGGAGTTCTACCTACATGGTTCAAAAAGGTAAACTAATTATTAACCACCAAGCGTTTCAATATCTAAACAAACATGCATACGATTTGAGCACTGACCTGTAGCTTTAGCTAACGAAGGCTTAGTACTCTGCCTGTCGCAAGAAGAAGGCCTGGGACGTATCTTTGGCAGATGACTGTCGGTTGAAGAACCAGCATTCTTCGACTTCAGTTGCGATATTCTTTTATGATCGGATCTCGACGAACCTTTCTGTTCTCTATCGAGTTCGGACACTCTCACGGGTATCGTCGAAGATCGTCGATCCACTGAACGCTTATCCATGATGCTATAATTGAAAATATTCTTATCCTCCTATCACACCTCAACACTGTGAGCGCGACAAATTTCAGATTTGAATCTGTAAGTTACGTTACTTCACATGCGCCGCAGTAACAACATTGAAGACACATTCCACTGAATCGAAACTGGAAGCATAAATCAAGGTGGTAACTTAAGGTTCGTCCACACGATGCGTACGCTCGTAGATGGCACGACCGTTCACTTCCGGTTCACTTCTAGAAATTTATATTCCTCCTCTATTTTTGTTTATTCATTTTTATACTAATTGTCGCGAGGGAAGAAATAGTCGGAACATTTTTTGTTCAATATTGACTGCTTCATTAAGTAAACATGTTTGAATTCTTGATTGGAAACAACTGCACGGAAGAGCGCTAGCGAAACCTAGAGGAAGAATTTGTCCCAAAGCGAAGCGGAGGAAAATGGTGGAGGAGAGTTCATGCGACTACTAAGTCAATGGATTTCTCTGTCTGATTCCGCAGATTCCGCCGGTATTCTAAAAGAAAAGCGAACTGTGTGTATATAGCTTTGGTTAGCTTGGTTGGCTCCGGCTTGAGCTCGCCGTGTCCGTTGAAGAGCGAAGACCGCGTTTCGCCGGAGTAAAGGCAGAGTGGTTCCTGTCGGCTTGTATCCCTTGATGCTGGCAGGTCAGAAAGCTCGGTATAATTGAGTACGATTCGGATGTCGTGCCAAATGTTCCCACAATCGAGCATCTGCGAAGGAAATATCGGACACTTCATAAAACGCCGCTAGTAACGTGAGTCCATCTACACTCGGCACTGTAACGGAAAAATGGAAAAGAGCGAGGAGAAGGAAGCCAATTTATTGGCCGAGGCATTGAGTGACGAGGAGATCTCACAGATCCCGGAAGAAATTGGCAGGAAGTTGAGCGGATATATCAACGAGAAGCTCGAAAGCTACATTACCGCTAAAGCAGTGTTTGAAACGAACAAAAAATGCTACGGTAAACGGCCACATATTTTATTTTACCTGGGATCCCAGGCTCTCTTTATTCATTTGAATGTGTATTTTTTATTTGTAACGTTGAGCGGTAGAAAGCAGTACTTATCGATCGCAATATGATTATGTTAGTTATTAAATTGTTACTTCAATTTGCCCAGAGCATACAAGCGACAAACTTCAAAAAGATTTGGCGAGGGAAAAGGCAGACTTGGAAGAATGCAAGGAGAAATTAGCTATATCGGAGAAGTATTCTTCAGAACTACAATCCAATTTCGACGAGGCAAAGGGTGAAATCCATAAACTTCAAGAAACAGTCAAAAGGTAGTGTGTTTATAGCATGCTCTTGTGCAAGAGTTTGCCTGGTAAAGTTATTATAAAAGTTTCCTACCAATTTTTAGATTGGAGAAAGAGAATGCCGAACTACGCAAACACAGGGACATTGTTGTCGATGAGAGGGACGCACTGCAATTACAGGTTGAACGTCGTGATACAGAACTTGAAAGAATGCACACAGAAATGTCTTCCCTCGGTGCTCAACTACAGACTGCTGTTGCTGCCAAATGCCAAGCTCTTGCAGAAACTGAAGAAGTCAGAAGCCGCGAGATGACACTGGATTTCAAGTATGTGTTTACGACTCTGGATGTTTATTTTTATGAACCTGCTAATCTAAATTGCTTTCTAGGGAGAAACGTATAGAACAGGAAAGAGTATTGGTCTCTCAACAAATGGCAAACTTGGAAGAGGAACTTTCAAAGCGTATGTCCGAACTTCAAGCAACTAGAACCGAAGCCTCCTCTCGCGCTCTTCTCACGGACACGCGCTTGTCGCAGCGAGACGAAGAAATAAGAATCGCCAATGAATCGATCATCCAACTCAAAGAATCCTATTCGAACCTTCAGCGACGATGCGACGAGTTGGCGCAAAAACTGGAGTCTCAGCGTTCCCACGAATTGTCCATGCATTCGTCGTACAGGGAGGAAATCGCGGCACAAACCAAATTGGCTGATTTGTACAAGGGTGTCGCTGACGAAGCCAATGCTAAGGCTGAAGAATTCAGCAATGCTGTGAAAGAACTTCAAAAACTCTTGGAGCAAGCTACAGAACAGTTTGGAACACTTGAAACCGAGCACAATCAACTGCAGTTGCAACATAAATCCGACATTGAGGAGAAGGAACAGAAAATCAATGAGTTCTCTAAGGAATTGGAACATGCCAATGAGCTGCTTAGAAATATCAAACAGGGTAGGCATCAACTTACTACTTTTTATTTTATGTGTTTTTCAGCATTGTTTTTATGCATCCAAACATTTTACAGAGAGATTAGATCAGGCAGTAGAACAGCTAGCACCGACAGCAGCAATTGCCAGTCGTGTGCTTAGAAAAGGTCTTAGTCTTACCCAAATCTATACACAGCTGGTGGAAGTAACTAACGAACTGACGGTAGAGCGTGAGGAGAATGAGCGTCTAAAGGCGCAGATGGACGTAATCTTACGCGAAGTAGAGGAAAAGGCTCCTATCGTACAGCAACAGCGCGAAGATTATGAAACTGCGATGTCTAATGTAGCGACCCTCACTTCAAGATTAGACGAACTTCTCGCGGAGAATCAGAAATTGCAAGAGTCGACCGATGAAGCCACTCGCATCACAAAACATCATTCGAAAGAGAATCAAAGATTAAAGACGGAATTGACTGACTTAGCAAGACAGGTAAGTCGCTTTTATGAGACGGATTATTAATCTAGAGCATTCCTAACATTATATATATTTTTCAATAGGTGTGTTACCTACTTAAAGAAGTTCAAGACAGTAGAACTGGAGCCGGAATGAACGCAAGTGATCTTTCAAATTCGATGGAGACAGACGATCTTGCTTCCTCCCAAATTATTAGTAAAAAGCTTGTAACATTTAAAGACATTGAAGAATTGCAAGAAAATAATCAAAAGCTACTTTCGATCGTTCGCACATTGTCATCGAGACAGGAAGAGATCGAACGTGCAACAGATGGAATAAGCACAAACGAGAAAGAAAAACTCGAAAGGTCTGTGTTATCGGGGATATAACGAAACGTTACATTGCTCGATTCCATAAGTTTATATCATTTTTAATGCATTAATAGGTATTCGGAGCAATTCGCGGACATGCAAGCTGCCCAAGATAGACAAACGCGAATGATAGAAGGTTTGGTACGTCAACGTGATATGTATAAAAATATGTATCAGCAATCCTTGAAACAAGCAAAGTCAGGAGAAAAGCAAGAAAGAGCAGCCACCGAACCCGAACAAGAGAAGAATGTGATGGAAGAGAAATCAAACTCAGCAGAAACTTCAAATACTGTTGCAATTGACACTGAAAAAGAAAAAGGATTGGAGAAGAAACTGATGGAGAGCGAGACTAAATTGAAGCAACTGACTGATGAATTTGATACTTATAGAAGGGAAAAGGCAGCACATGAGCGTATGTTAGGAGAAGAAGTAGAGAGACTTCGGAAGGAAGCAGAAGCAAGTTCCGCTCACAGCTGTAGATTGAAAGCTCAATTAGATTCTTCCAATGATAGATTTAATCTTCTGCAATCAAATGTTGCTTCGTATAAGTCTCAAATTAAAGTCCTGGAAGAGAAATGTACTAATTATAATATTACAATCGGTAAGACATCGCCAAGTTCTACATATCACTTTAACATCGCATGTTTTTCACATCAACATTCTTTACATTTCTAGGTAAACATGAGCAAAGTCTAATGATCTTGAAGGATGAAGCGCTATCAGCCCAAACGCGTTTGTCGAAGGCTGAAGTGCAGTTAGAGAACATGCGTCAAGAAAGGCAGCTTTTGCGAGATGCAGAAGGGCGACTTCTAAAAGAACGCGAAGTGTACCAGAGGGAACGTCAGACCCAAGCTATGTTGAGAGCAGATGTTGAATCTATTAAAGCTAGTTTGGAGAGGGTGCAGGCCGAAGGTCAATTACGTGCGGAGCAGCGTTTAGACGATGCTACACGGGAGTGTGCAGCATTGCGACGACGATTGCAGGAAGAGCAAGATCGATTCAGAGAATTGTCAACACACCTGGAAAGGCAACTTGTTACAGCACAAGAGCGTTTAGCGGAAGAGCGCAACGTAGCAGAGAGAATTAAGATTGACTTGGACCAAGCGCGACAGGCGGAATCCCAACATTCACAGCGCATTGAAGAACTCAATGCCAAGCTTCGCGAAGCTGTAACTCATTCAATTTCCAAACCATTTAGTGGTACGTCTATCTTCCTTTTAATCATTGTTAACTTGTAGCTTTATACGACTTAGTAAAATGTCGGATTCTGTCAAACTTGCAGGTGATGAAAATCTCATCAAGAGATTGAAAGAAGTTGAAATGCAATTGGCTGGATCACAAACGGAAGTGAAATCTTTAACGGAACAACTGAAGACGGCGCGGCAGCAGGGTCAACAGTACTGCGATATTGCGGAAAGCACCGAAGCGCAACTACGCGAACTGACTGCGCAGCATACGAAATATAAGGAAGAATTAGAGACGGCATTAAAGGAGGCGCGCGTAGAAATAATGTCACTGCAGAAGAGAGTGCAGGAATTAGGAGAGGAATTGGCAAAGGTTTCTAGTGGCAGACAAGAGACCGACTCGGAGTTGAGAGAGAAGTTAATGGAAGCCGAAAAGAAACTTGAGGAAATGGACGAATTGAAAGGAGAATTGGAAATCATCAAAGGCGATTTGCAGACTGCTTCGACATCAGCCAAAGAAGCCGAGGAGAAATATGCCAGGGAGATGGTTCTGCATTCAGCAGACTTGCAGGTTACAAATTATTACAAAATTTTTTTAGTTTTTGCCGTTTTCTTGTTGTTCCGAAGTTAAACTACTGTTATTTTATTTATAGGTGTTGGCGAAATTGAGGGAAGGAGCACAGATTGTAGAACAAAAGATTGCAAGTCTTACTCAAGAAAGGAATGCGTCAGTTGAAACTTTGGAGCTCGAAAGGACTTCTTACCGAGAGAGGGAAAGTAAACTACATGTCGAGGTTCAAGAACTACAGAAGAGGATCGACGATTTGGACTCCCAAAATTCGATTTTGCATACTCAGATACAAGAACTTAGCGATCGTACAGCCATCATACAAAGTCAGCAATCGAAGATGGGCGTATGTGACAGTCCTGACACTAGTTTGGAAGCTATAAATCGCAGTTTCAGCGGAATGGAAGATGATTCCAACTCTGCAGAACAATTATTACGAGTCATGAAATATCTTCGACGTGAAAAGGATTTGGCAGTGACGAAGGTCGACGTCTTGAGAGCGGAAAATCTCAGATTGAAATCTCAAGTGGAATTGCTCGAAAAGAGATTAAAGGAGACAGACTCTCTTCTCAATGCAGAACGAGAGAAATCTGAGATCAATGTGGCAACAACGTCCAAACACGCCGAACTATTGAGAAAGGTTGAAACTTTGAACGCAATTACAGATTCTAATCGTATACTAAGAGAAGAAAGGGACGGTTTAAGTGTAAAAGTGTCAGAACTCACAGCGAAAGTAAATGCACTTTCGGAAGAAGTGGTACCACTCCGAGATTCGTCCAGGCAATTGTCAGCGCAGAGTGAAGCATTGGTACAAGAAAACTCGAGTCTTAAAGCCGAAGCAACACGGTGGAGACAAAGGGCGAACGCGCTGGTCGAAAGGGCGAATAAAACAAGTCCGGAAGATTGGCGCCGATTGCAAACGGAACGGGAGAACCTTAGCAAACTGCTTACATCAGAACGGGAGACTCACGCCAAGCGGGCAGAAGAGTTCAATCAATTGAAGGTGGAGAAAACGAAATTGGAGGAACAATTGAACCAACTGCAGAAACAGTTACAAACTCAAGGAGAACAGGTCATGAAATCTGCCGAGGAGGCGCGCAAATTAAGCCAAGACTTGAACGAAGCACTTGCTGATTCTACTTCTAAAGCTAAGGATTTGATAGCTTTGAGGAAAGAACTTGGCGATAAGGAAGCGGTACTAAATGACATCAAGATTAAAGAGATTCAAATCAGAAAAATTGCAAAGAAATATAAAACTCAATTTGAGGAGCTGGCAAAAACGGTCGAAGAAGAGAAGGCGAAGACAGAGGAAACGAAGGCTGCTGCAAGTGCTTCAACTAGTGAGGAAGCAACGCAAGTCACCCAAGAGAGAGAAGACCAATTGAGGGAAGAAGGTCGGCAGGAATTGCGGCAAGCGAATGTGGAATTGACAACAAAAATTGACGAGATATCACGCCAAATGGCCGTAGCGCAAGGTGAAGCGGAAACATTGAAAAAGGAAATAGACAATATGAATAAAACAAGCGTAGAGAAAGAGGAACGAGCGAAACAAGTCCTCAAAGGGGCGCGAACGAAAATCATGCAGTTGACCGAATCGAAGAAAACATGTGAGAAGGAATTGTTAGACTTAAAAGCTAAAGTTGAAGCAGGAACTAGCGACACAGATGCATCTGAACATGATGCGAGAGTGGTAGCACTCAAATCACAAATGGAAGGTAGAATTTCGCGCTTGGAACATGAGAAATCGGAAATCCAAGCTGAAAAAGAGGCTCTACTGCAAAGGGTCACGCAATTGCAAAGACAATTAGCTGGTGTGAGCGGCGTAAGTGCAACTACCGAACCACCTACAGCCAACATTAAGCCGATGTCTGCACGTGCCGAAACCCCATTAGCAAGTATACGGCCAATGAGTGTAGTAGTGCAGTCGAGAACTGCTGCAGTATTGCCTACTACCGCTAGTGCGCCCGTAATGGTTGCACCCCATCAGCAACAACAGTCGCAGCAGCAAGCTGTTCACACAACCGAGACAAGCTCCCCGACTAGCAGTTTAACTGACTTCCAACCAGCAAGTACCAGCAGTTCTTCGCAAACAGGTCCGAGTACTTTGCGCCAACTTGTTGTGCAGCCACAATTAAGTGAATCCGCTGAATCGACTCAAAGGGAAGACTCTGAAAATGTAGAAACACTAAGTGTACAACAACAGCAGTGTCAACAGCAGCAACAACAACAACAGACAGTTGCGTTAGTTAGCCCTAGAGTCGAGCAGCAACAACAGCAGCAACAACAAGCAGCTGCAAGTGATCAGCAACAAACTGTAGCGAGTAGTTCTACTCAGTCAGTCAGTACGTCGCAGGCTTCCACTGGTCATAAACGTCCTAGAGGGCTCGACTCCACAGCATCAGGCTCTGGAATAGTAGAAGGTGTAGATCATAGTAGACAAGAACAAGTACTTAGCCCAAAGCCGAAGCGTAGTAGACAGGAAATGGCGTCCACCGCGAGTGCAAGCGCTTCAGAAGTCGAATACCAGGTGAATACTGGAAAGGGTGACTTATTTTTGATATAATGAACCTTATTATTAACCTGTTGTATAATTTTCAGGTACCCACATCGAGCCAGCGAGATCAAGACGAGGAGATTGAAGAAGGATGCGTCGTTGTAGTAGATTGCGACGAAGGTGAAGGTGGCGGGAATCATCAAACACAAGAAGAGGAAGAGTTTGACAACGACCCTTACGAGGAAATGGAAGAGGAAGAAGAAATGCCTTACGAGGTGGAAGTGGAAGTAGAGAGAGATAGTAATGAAGTTGAAATAATAATGGGCGAGGACTCAACTAGCGTAGAAGTACCTAGACAAGGCCAAGCAGTGATACCCGCTAATCAACAACAACAACAGTCGGAGGCAATCAGTAGCGCCGGTGCAACAGGCGAACCAGCGACTTCATTCGCGGGACGATCGTCGCGTGGGGTTGCACCTATGCCTAGGCAACAGCAGCAACAACATCTCCTACTGGTATGTATATCTGCTGCACTCTTATACGCTTCTTACTTCGTGGAAGCCTAAAACCTAAATAACATCGTGTTTCAGCCGCAACAAGGATACGAGGATGGTGGTGACGACAGTATAGTACCAAGTACGCCGACACTATTTGTGCCAAGAAGAGGCGATGGGTTTGGAGAAGCCGTCAGTTCCCCACAAGTGCCACAGGGTCGATTCACATTTGGAGATTCGGCGGCCCCAACCACAGCTTCCTCAACTCCATCCCTAACGACCCCCTCTGGTTCTGCAGCAAGAACCATATTCGGCTCATCAAGCACTAGTGTCGCCCAAGTGGTCCAAGAAAGCATAGATGATTCTAGAATGGATCTCGCACAATTGGAGGACGGCGGCACAGGACGTAGTGTACCGACGACACCATTGCAGGTATCGCCAGCCGCAGATTTGCCACCTTCGGTATGTGAATATGTAATTAGAATGCTGAAAATAATCTTTCAAATTACTAACTGTAATCTGTTGCTAAAGACGAGTAGCGGTCCTTCTGAGGAACACGAGACTCTCGTATCTGTCGCACCAATATCGGCCACGAGTGTTGGAGATGTTAGCGAGGAAGTTACGATACCCAGCGTTCGAGTGGTCAGCGCGGATGATCAACAACACAGCCAAGGCGAGATTATTACAGAGTCCATCAGCACAACACCTACGGAAGGTATACTTTGTACAATTTACGGTTCACAATGTAGAACAATGTATATCTTCATGGTAACAGTGGGATTTTTATATGTTGAAGGCATGAGTGGCGAAGGCGACAAACGCACAGACGAAGCAGGTCCTGTAGTTTCGGGCGACGACGACGCTGTAGATACCGGGGAAGGTGCTGAGGATCCAGTAGGTGATATCGCGGAAGATGAAGTAGACGAAGAGAGCCGAGAAGCCGAAGCATCACCGTCAATTAACACAAGGCAGAGGGCAATGGCAGCTGCAGCCGCGGCTGCAGCAGCTGCTGCAAATGGAACAAGGGGTCAAACGGCACGTCGTGCATCGCGATCACCTTTTAGAACAGTACGTGGTGCAAGACCAACTCCTATAGTCTGGGAAAGTCAATCTGGTAGAGGTAAGTGTAACTCATACAATTTAAATTCGATATGTCGGAACTATACTGACACAGTCCTATTGTTAAAGGACAAGGAATACTGCGCGGTGGACATCACAGTCGAGGTGCCGCCAGTGAACCTGGAAGGGCCCGTGGAACTAGAGGACGTCGATTGCGGTCTAAGTATTCATACGCGCGCTTCTAAGGGGAAACACCAATGCGCGACAGAACTGCCTTTTTATGAGGAGCGTTGACTGTTAATAATATATCGCTTTCAAAGCTCCAATTTTTTTATTTAACGTAAAATGAGTATTGTCCTCTGTACAGATTACTTGTGAAATATGTTCCGTGATAATTGTTACTTTTAGATATAGAACACCTCATAATATCATGCTCTAATCCGGAGGAATATTGATAGGAAACGCCGATATGTCATACGATGTTGCACAGTTTTTATTCTTTTAGGAAAGAACGGTTTAAGTGACATTCCTTCCATTACAGTGTATAGGAGTCTTAATTTCCGTGTAGCTCAACCGCGCTGAATCATCATTTGTTCAACAAATTGTTGCACAAATAATGATATAAACAATCTTTACTGTACTCAATCGTACAGTCAACTACTGTGTCGAATATTTCGTGGTAAATCGCATTACAAATATTGACACACCGCTATTTGTTTGTATAAAAAAAGCAGCGCGAGGATTTTTGCATGAAACGCTCCTACAACCGCCAGAAAGTAACATCATATTTTGTCAAAGTTCGTTGACCTCATCATGAACATGTCAGGGGGTTTATTTAGAGTGACGTTAAACTATGCTAACATTTCCATTAGTCATATGACAATATATGAACATAAAGACTTGTGTAAACTAGCAATAAATATAAATAAATATTACAAAATAAATGTACATATTCCATTACATTCGACTTATACCGTCCTCTTCTATTTTGTACCTATACATCTGCTCAAGTCTTGGAATATACGCGAAGCGCAGTGCATTCACGAGTGCGTCGTTTCGAAATGTTTGATGCCCTATAGTCTATACTATAGAATTATTCGGAACAGGTGTTTGCCACCAATACCGTATTGTTGGGCGCCGAGCCAATTGCCCGCGCGACGCCAATTGCAAACGCCGATATCAAACACAATTAAAGCACTAGGCCGGCTTGTATTGGTTCGGCCGACACTACCGGCGCACACTAGAACTATACACAACTCTCCACGTAAATAAATATACAGTTTCCCGACTAAATAAGTCAAGGACCGCGAAAGTTGACTAGACTCGGTATTTTTTGATTTCATAGCAGTCTCGTCACTTCCCGCGAACTCGTTTCAGCGAATACTGATAAACATGGAAAGAGGCGGGCACACATGTTCTGACTTCGTACAAGTTTTATCACTTGCTCGAGTGGCTTTCAGGTGCCGCCGTTAAAAATACATCAGCCTTTAAACTTTACGGAGCGTCTGCGACCGCATCAACCCAGTCGCAAAACAGGAACGAGATCTTCCGTAGAGATATTCCACATTATTCCTAATCAGACGAGTATTACGTTCGGTTGCTGATGATCCGTTTGGTATCGGTCATCGAGGGTGGTGAATTTGCACTCGCATCTTCCGTGCTGCTCCACCCTTATCCACTGCAACCTGGTGTCGTTGGTCTCGACGTTCCAGATCTCGATCTCGATCTCCTCGAAGTAGACCGTCGACTGCACGGGGGTGCAACTGCTGAAGGTGTTGGTGCAGCATCCAGCGTGATTGTCGCACCGCTTGAGCACGATGTAGACCGGCTGATTGACACTCTCGCCGGGATTCTCATACATGTTTTGCATCAAGTCCCTCAGGTTGTAGGAGCGAGACTGGGGCTCGCTGCACGGGAACCTCCTCGAGGTGTTGATCGCATGCGACAGATGTATTCTTCTGGCGATGCGATGATGATGCGCGCCGGCATTGCTCGTCGCCCAGATGAGCAAGGTGTTGTCCAACGTCGAGAGGATTAAAATTGTCCACCTTAGAAGGGAGGGACGGAACCATCTACTTTTCATGCCTCGTGGATTGCGGGTGTTCCAACTGGTGGGAAGTGTCGAGTAAAGCTTACTCGGCTCATTCAAGAGTCCCGCACGGATTGCGCTGCTCTTGAAAGCCCTCTCCTCGCTCTATACACGTGCACGCACTTTGCGGGAACTTGTCAGCCGGGTTAATACTGGCTGCGCTGCTCGACGCTTCTTCTTTTAGATCGATCTCTACTAGAACCGATACTACGTAGGCAAACCGACAAGAGACGGACTGAGACTTTCCTGCTGCCGGAGGAGTATTTATACGATCAAGTACTTGCACACACGCCGCCCGCGTCGATCTACGTCCGGTGTCGTGCACGCATATCCCTGGTCCATCCTCGGCCGTCGCTGAAATCTGCATGTTCCGCGCGCTTTCCTCGCTTATGGAAACTATTACGCCACGGCAGCTGCCGTGCCTCCAGGGGGATTACCACCTATTTCGCACCGCGACGGATCCACCGGTGCAGTCCAAACAGAGCTGCTCTATTCGTTGCGCAGCGGTAGTGCAAGATTTACGAGAGCGGCCTTCGCCTGATGCTCGATCAACTAGACTGATGATAAGCGGACGGCAGAAAGCATCCCTATCAGAGTCGAACTTCGACATTTCACACACTGATACACGCGGCAAACACACTGCCGCTCGTACCGAGGATATGCATCATCTCGCGTTCGGTACAACACACACACACACACTTCTAATAACAAACACGAAAATCACATCTTCTCTCCGTTTCTTCTCAGGACTCTTACCAACTCGTCCCGTTCGACGGCGGCGTTAAATTGCCCGCAACGACCAATAAGTCAAACTGCTACGGTGGTCGCCGGCCACTTTGACGAGTTCGCCGAAACCAGACGAAATCGTTGCCGCCTGCCGGTGGAACAAAAAATTAATTTCTCCGCGACCACCTTTGCAATGATCCAATTTACATTTGCGGGAACTAGTGGGACTTTACCAACTGGGTCGAATTCATCACGTGTGTAATGTTCATGGAAGCGCGCTTATTAAATCACCGCATTTCCTCCTGTGTAATGTTACGAAAAAAGGAAAGGACGTCTAGTCAGGAAATTCAGGCCGAGTGTTCCATTGACAACACACCCGGGAGATTCCGAGAGTCGCATGCTCTTCGGGGTATTTTAAGGATAAAGTTGCAGCGAGCACCAGGAAATCGCGGAGGAATAAGAATAGTGAATCGTAGACGCGCGAACGTGTCTGTGCCCGCGTCGATTACAATCATCAGTTCGTCAATTCCGATAATTGCACATAATAGATGCATTCGAGGAAGTTCCTACAAATAACGTCAGACACATATAGAAAAAATTGTGGCGAGCTAAAAATAGCTATGCTGCGAGACAGAGGATATTGACATCTGAGAGTGAATCCTTTATGAATCATCGACTCACCTCGACCTAGCCCGGACCACTTTCCTACGCCGAGCAAACTCGGACTTTGAACACTGGACTTGGTTACGATTATTCTTAAAGATGATTTGTCCTCACCTATGCGAGAACCAGCCGAGAGAGACCGGTTGCTCGGTGTGTGTATGAAAAGAGATCGCTGCGCCGAGATAATTGGATCGTATTACGGGGGAGTGCTTAGCACATCAGGTTCGCCAGTGAAGATAAAGTACTCTGCGTGGAGTTATCGTAACACATAATTGCCCGATGGAATTTGAATAGTCGTCACAGCACCTCGTCTATTTCGTACTCGCTAATTTCCGTATATCCTGGCGAGCGTCATTCCTGATTCACTGGTACAACATAATGACGGAGGAAAAGTCGGTTTGGCACCATAATTCATGAGTGGCCGCGTCGTACGGAAAAGTGGTGAACAAGTGCGACATGCGGGTGTGGGAAACGTCATGAGTATGATGCCGCAATGTGCGAGCTTTGGTAACTGCAATGACGTAAAAGGAAATAACCCCCGTAGCCGATGGCGCGGGAGTAATTATAATATGTAATATTATAATATAATATTATACAATATTGTAATATAATATTATACAATATTATAATTTGTATAATAATATTTCATGATGACAGCCGCATTTTGGTATGTCAATATGAGCCGATGGAAAGTTAGGGGGAATCGACAGATCCGATTCGTTGAGTGGTCAGTCGCAATGAGTCCAATGTCATGTGGCAATGGCAAGGTATACTTTTTCGGGAGGTGTCGGACCCCACCTACAGTCGAAATTCCACACATCGCTAGTCACAGCCGAGGATCTCACCACCTCATGGGTTTGTTGCGTGTACGCAAATCTATGCCGATGAGTCAGTTCCGTGATCTCGCGCTAACGGATATACTCGTGCGACCGAGGCCCGATTTCAGCAATCATCAATGACCACTCTCACGTTCGCCCAGGGAATTCGTGGAGCCGCGGTTTGGCGACACGTAAGGCAACCTTGTGGGTTTCTCGGCTGCAACCAAAAAAACCGATTCACGAAGGTACCCTGGTTCTAGTGCAGGCAGACGCAGTGGAGACGACCGCGAGGCAGCGGAATGACTCACTGCAACCTGTCGCACCACATACCCGCCACGGGGGATACCCAACAATTTACCCGGCGACGAATATATCTCGAGAGAAATTAATGTATTCAATTAAAAGCCCTGCAAGGGGGGAGAGTAGATTTATTGTTCAACGCGGGGGCAAAGCACCCTCGCAGGCTCGGAATTACTAGCTTTTGGAGGTTTAGAGAAATTGGGCGGACAAGAGAAGGCGGAAACGGGAGAAAGATGAGAGAATTTCAGGAAGAGAAAGGATCGCCGGTCACGCGACGTAAGTCAGTCTCTCAACTCGAGCAGCAGGCAGGACCAAGTAGTTGTAATTATAGTTATCTTTCCGATGTTCTGAGAACGCTTTGCTTCGACCCCTCCTCAAGCTTACTGCGAAACAAGAGGCCCTACGGCCCGAACAGTGGGACGAGACGATACGGCTCGCGGCGGATCGACAGAGAAGGACCCAGTGAAATCAGAAAGTGAGGTGGGGGGAATAGAGGGGACACTGGGCCGAGGATGAAAGTTACACATATATATATAGCGGTAGTACGAATTCAGATCGCAGAAGGGAGAAGTCACGGCTGGTTCCCGTTCGTAATTCTTTAGGATCGGAGCGGTCGCCGCACTCGATCACTATGAGAACACTGCTTTTGCTTCTCCTCACCGTTCACCTCACCCTCTCTATGGTCGCCCGGCACCACAGGTGTGTGAAATTAACTCTGATATCACAATTTTCCAATTTTCCAATTATCCGCTTAACTTTGAATCGCTCATCTGTTCCAGGGACAGTGGCTTTCTGAATCATGTGCAGCTCGTCCATGAATTCCGGTGCTCTTTGCCGCAACCAAGGGCGGTGCCGGTGGAGGAACTCCTGGTAATCGGTCCGAGTCCCGATGAGATCTTCTACCCTCCGTCTACGGTGTTGGCGCGATGCGCGGGTGCCGGCTGCTGCCCGGACTCTCACCAGGTCTGTGCACCCATCGAGACTCGGAATGTCAGCCTAGTCTTCACGGTGAAACACAGGATCGACCGGCAACGCGACAGGCATCATGAAGTCATACATGCTTTGGAGCATACCAAGTGCGGATGTGTTAAAGAGAAGTTAATAAACTTCGACTGAGTTCCTCCCTGGAGAGATGAGTGCGTGCGCGTGTGTTCGGTGCAGTAAGAAGCAGCGAAATTTAGACTGTTTAGATCCTTTTTAGACTCTGTCTGTGATACCTTCGAATTTTAGTAGAAAATCTTGTAATTCTTACTCTTTTTTATGTAGCTGACTAATAAATAGCTTTACTGAATAATAGTACAACTTGCCGTCTTGTTTCGTAACTAGTTTTTAGTAAGACGATTACTAAATTCAGGGTGACAGTTATTCCTTTATGTTAAAATATTCCTTGGTGACCAGTAAATCGCGTTTGATGCTTTCATTATCCGGGGCTAATTTGAGAGCTGCTTCCAATTCAGGAATACCGTGCTGGGGTGCGGATAGCTTGCAGAGCGCAGCACCCCGTCGTGCATGGCACTTGGCTCGGGATTCACGGTTACTCTCGCACTTCGGTTCCATTAACTCCAAGCCCTACAATAGATAAACAACATATATCTTGCATCATAATAATTATTCTCGATGAATTTGCATGTTCTACCTTGGTGCAGTCTTCCAGACACCTATAATAATTTCCCAAGGCGTAGTGGGCGGCCGAGCGGTTTACATAGAGCGACGCCAGGTCGTTGCTGATTTTAATGCCGAATGTATACGCACTGATAGCGGCCAAGTAGTTGCCGACTTGGAAAAATTCGCTGAGAAATTGAATTCGCTTATATAATAAATCAAACAAAGCTAGTACATGGATCATGGAAATTGGTATCTGAACGAACATACTCGCCCTTATTTTTCAACCACTGCGGATCACGTTCCTCTGGCCGAAGATCTTCTGCAGCGAAGCCAACTTTGCGCCTGGCTTCCGCCTGCTTCTGCAGCCACTGGAATTAAATAGATAATGTAAGTGGCGATTTTTTATTGGTATTCTTAGCATACTTCTTGTTCCTGGATTTGAGCACTTTCTCTGGCCGGCGTTGGAAATGCTCGCTCGGAGAATTGGATACTGATGGTGCCGCTCTTTCTCGGTAAAGGGACGGACTTCGTGGGATCGTCGAATATTGAATTCCTCCCGAGCGGCCTATCCTTCATTAACTTTTTAATTAATTCTGGCCGCGGCCTGACATTTTCTGTGTTGTTCGATAACTTGCATGTACTTTCAATACTCGGCGCTATTTCGTCATCCGTTTCCGAGTCCGACGAGGAGCTCGATTCGTTTATTTCTGATGACTTTTCTACCTCGTCTCCGATTGTTTGAGACGAAGGAGCTGTATCTGAGGTCGAATTGTTTTCACATTCTGACTGGCCGACTTCGGTTAGAGTTAATGTGTTGGTTGATAGTTCCTTTTCTGTGAGGGGCCTGGACTGAAGGAGGCCGTCATCATTTTTAAACCATTTCAGAGGTGGCCTTGAAAAATCAGAATTGTTCATTTTCTCAAAGTATAATTGCATATATATGTATTATTTGTACTTCATAGTGTTACCTATATGCTTTTCTGTTTTCTTGCAACTCGCTCTGGATATCTGGCAAAAATGGTACTTCGGTCGTTTTTTTCCAGTCCTCGAGTTCGTTCATGGCCTCCTTTCGATGCGAGTCCCGCATCGTGTCGATTTTATTCAACACAGCGGTGTCAATGTTAATTTGCGCCTTCACCGCAGCTTTCTGCAGCGATTGACATTTCTCTGAAAATAATATCAAATGCTGTACTCCAATTGAAGTCTGATGTATTAAAGTCAAAGGGTCCTACCGGTTCTCGCGCTTGCCCGTTCCGTCGCGGCAAGTTCCGCGCGTTCGAATGCACGGTTGCGATACTCCTTTTTCAATTCTTTGCTTATATCGTCTAACTCCAGCGAAGGCCAATCGACGCCTGGTTCCTGCTTCTGCAGTGAAAGCACTATTTCTTTATCAGCGACGGTGCAACTGCTCTTGTCTTCGAGAATATTGGCCCATAAGAATAACTCAAGTATGAAAGGAGGGAAGCTGGCCTGGAAACATGACGCGCGCAGTCGATTATATCGAAGTAGCAATCATTTCACATTAGAGGCATGCCATTACCTTCAGATAATTGTCAATTGCAAATAAGCTAAACTTCTTTGGATTACCGGAAAACGGTACGCACAATACGATGCATTCTTTGCTTTGACGCCAGGTGTAATTTTTTATACTTATCGCCGGCATATCTAGACAGCAAAATATATGCTTCGCTCGCACTGGTTTCAGTAACCGTTGTAGCCTGTTGAGGAGCACTAGTGTAGAAACCTCGTCATTCCAGAGGGATATTGATCAAACAACGGGATGGATTAAATAGTGTTCATTTATTGTACGCTTGGAAGTTCCAAATTTGCGTCTATATACATGCACAGTAATAATCTTCCACAAAAGTCCTGACAAATGCGCGCTTATGCAAGAGGTGTAAGAATAGAACGCATAGCAATAATGTATGAATTACCTTTTAATTAAAACGTTTAAGAGTATTTTGTTGACAATACTTTTTGTTGATAAACATTCTTAAAAAGCTGCCGTTCGTGTGTGACTGCATAGTCTGTCTTTATCGGAACCACCAGTCTGCCCTTATGAAGATAATAATTTAAGATGAATGAAAGTGTATGTAAGACGGTTCAGATATTATGCAGCTGGGTATATAGATAGTTTGGTTTGTAGGATAAACTTACATACATACTCGCGGACACATATGATTTGACGATGTTACATATCTACGCCATTCGTTGAAAATCGACTACAAAAACTTATCGTAAATCAGTCGGTTCTTTATCAAATATCCGTTCATACAAAACCGTAATACTATATTTAAAAGTGAACGAAGTGCAGGACGCAATCTTAGAATTTGAACGTGTCGACACGAATGCTCGGAAACAATTGGCGATTACCCTGAGAGAAGCTGATTTTGTTCTTCCTTTCATCCCATCAGATTATCCGTTCCCACAGTTCGTTGTGAATGTAATAACAAAACTAACAGGTATGAGTGGCTTTTAGAATACATGGATACATAGTGCTAATACAAAATGCAGGACCCGGGAGGACCTTTGACAAGTACTTAAGATTTAAAAACTAATTTCTCTAAACATACTATGACACTATCATTATGCTCCTTACACATTTTAAGTCGTAATCGCCTTTAAAGATTACACTGTTAATTCGCATCCATCGTTTATTATATACAACATGTCTTTCACAGTAAGTAGTTTGTTCACCCAGTTGCCTTACGAAAAGGAGACGGCGATCGCGCGGAAAATGACCGACACGATGATACCCGCACCTGGGAACACAATATACTTGGCTCTGAGCATCGACATTAACACTTTTGCAAATCAGTGCTCACACGCTGAAACTAGCGCGCTTGCACTGCATCCGTTCCTCAATGGTTTTGTGAGAGTTCGTCAACGTCTGTAGTTGACTGGTTACTAGAATCATATCAATGGTACATTGATACTAAGACATAAAATACTTATCGACATTTAGAGTTATTTCAATCGAAGCGTAAAGTATAATAAGATTCTGCCTACTTATGCGTCAATCAAGATAAAACTGTTAGCATGTGTGGAATGTTTAAGTGTACCATAGAAAACGCTGAAGAAAAAATTCATTGCATTACAACTTAGTGAAGCAGTCAATGCTGTACTAGAGTCCAAACTGTGCGGATTGCTATTGCCTCGTACATTGTTGCTGTACGAAAATGTCATATAAAGTCAAAGTAGATTGCAAAATCGACGAAGTACATTTCCTAGAGACGTGTTATAATAAATTCTATAGTTTAATATGCTCTTCTAGTAAAAGAAATTGCGCTATCGACGGTGAGAGTTACTCTGAGCAAATTTAGGTGGAATAAATATAAATAGAATTAGTTTAAAGTGTCATTTCACCTACAGCGGAATCCGAGTGATATAAATGGTATCGACGAGTTCGTTGATACTTGATGATATATGTATATGGTAAAAGGATACCCATTTGTTGGAACAGTAGTTACATTAAAACTTTATCTTACTAGCAATCGTATAACATGTTATGTAAAATCATTGTTACGCGTTTAGATCGATAGTAAAAATAAATACAGAAACAATATCTTCTAGTAATATTAAACTTATGCCACTACCAAAAGACATACTTACAATTATAAAAACTTTCGATAATACAGGTTTTATTACAATCTACCTAAATGGCTTCAGTTTTATACATACACATCACATGCATACGCTGTCATATACTCGTAGACATACTCTTTCACAATACAGTCGCGTAGGTTTTTCCTTCAACCGTATTTCATTACAAATTCATAAATATTAATAATTAATACAAATACTACAAGAGTAATAAAGTTCAACGAATACGATGTCATAAATAAATGCTCGATCCTTAGGATCCAAATTTTGATAGTTGTTATTCATAAATAGGTGGCGATTATATCATTTGGACGATGGTGTAGTCACACAGAGGGTGCGATGCGATCGGACGACGCACATACTCTTAGCAAATCAGGGACGGGTAGAATTTGAAATTATATTACCAATAGCACTCGAATTTCGAGTGCTATTAACCCGTCAGCTTGCTTATCCTTATTGCGTTTCATGTAGAAAATAAGTACATACGAATATGCACAAAGTTACTTCTTCCGTGCAGCCTTTTCTGCTTTCCGTCGCATGCGTTCAATTTCTTTACGTTCCTTCCGTTCGCGCTCTGCTTGGGCCTTAAGTTCCTTTAATTTTCGCTTCAAATGTGACTTTTCCTCCCCGTATATGCCGAATGCTTTTAAATCACGGGATTCTAATCGAAGGAGGTTTCCACCATTGATGCCAGTCTCTAGGAACCTCGGCGCGTACCGCTCCAGACCAATACCAGTCAGCCACTGACACACCTAAAATCATGTCTCTCGTGAGCGTGTTATCAACCAATTGATAACACTAATTCACTCGCGTTACAGACCAAGATGACTGCACATATGATTTATCATTCTTACTTGTTCTTTAGACCAATCTGTAATGGGCGCACTCTGCCAAAAGTGAGACTTCTTGTCACCTAAACCAAAGTCGCTTGGGTGAGGAGGCAACCAAACTTCAGTCGTATCTGAATTAATAATATTGTTCGCCCATAGGATGGGACAGGATTGTAATAAATAAAAGGTGGACAAATCAGACGGGGGGAAGTGAATAGAATTATCATAATTTGGGTGTGCTTCAGAATACCTGTAGTCCCAGTCTTTGATGGACTAGGATCAACGGCAGGCGGACTGACTGAACCGCCAGACGATAGACTGGATGGCGAACTACCAGCATGATGCCAAGGAGTACCACTGCTTCCAATCAAGTTTGAAGAAGGAATAGCAACCTTTTTAACTATAAACCATACACAATTACATAGGCATACTTCATGGGATAATTTATTAATCATTTAATTAATCATTTACCTCTTTGATTAGCCTCGGTTACTGCTTGCCTTATTTCTTCTACCAAGTGATGTGTAACTAATGCAGGGTCAGTGCCGTGCGGATTATTTAAGTCACTAAAGTCGCCGGAACTTTCTCTCGACGATGACAAGTCATTTCCACCAAGTCGCCTCTCGCGCTCGGCCAAAACTTGTTTCAACTGTTCAGCCAGCGATGCGGGTGGACCTGTTAAACCTACATATATGAAAAACACCGAAGTTACCAAACACACAGTGCAGGCTTGAAGCATAATAAATTTCAAACTGTATTCAAACCGTACCTTTCTGACTTTGTGGCCAGCTCTGCTCTGTCATTGCTCTAACTTGTGAACTGATAGTACTATGTGGTCGAATAGCTGCTGGGTGCGAGGATTCCAGATGCTTTCCCTTTAAAGAGCTGATTGATGAACTACTGGAATAGGAACTCAGATTTGACTGCTTTGACGTCAAATCATTTGGAGATCTACCGCTAGTGTCTTGAGACAGATGCTTCGAAGATGAATCTTCATCAGTATTATCACCTGACTCATCTAAACCATAGTCCTGAAAGAAAGTATAACTTGCAACTACCAAAACTATTGTACCGAGACGCTGAAGTAGACAGAGAAATCTATGAGTACGTACAGAACTGCTGTTGGAAAGGCCACCGGACCTTTTAGGAAGTTGGCGATTAGCTAGTCCTCCTCTACTAGCAAGTTCGGCTTTGCTTTTCCCCGCAGAGTTATCAAGGAGCCTGTGCGCAGGCACAGCTCGATCCAACTCTTCTTTCACCGGTAACGGAAGGGGTAACTTCCTTTCAACTGTTGCAGTTTTATCTCCATCGTCTGGGCTACTAAGATCTGATGTTTCTGTATCCGATAATTGACAACTAGTTGAGGAAGGAGGTGGAGGTAGCTGACGACGACTTAATTGTGGCGTTACTATCCTAGCAGTTGTACCATCGTAAGGCAATCGTAATGGTAAGCCAAATCTTTTCTGTATTTCTGTCAGCTCGACTTCTAGCGTAATGACCTGCAATAATTTTCAATGTATTAAAAGAAACCTTTAGCTCTCAGACGTTCTATTCATTAAAGAAAAATATATATACCCTGTCTTTCAAACTTTTGACGAGCGCATTATACTCGGTGTCTTTTTCTTGGAGTAACTGTTGATAAAATTCATCTCTGGCAGCAATATCCGCGCGTAGTTCTCTCGCAGCTCGCCTTGCTCGAGCATATTTCTGCTGGAAAGCTGCATTTTGAGCAGTGGCTTGCATCAACATTTCTCGTGCTGTTGCCAAATCTTGCCTAGTAGCAGTTAAAGTCCTTTCGGATTCATGCAATCGTAAACCGGACTCGCGCAATTTCGCTGCATATTCTTCACTCCCGGCACCGCTATTTTCTAAGTCCAAAAGCTGTGGGAAAATTGATTGGATATGTAAAAAAACGCTTGTGCAAGATAGCGGGATATTTCTGTACAACGGCGAGTATCATAGTTTACTAAAAAATAACATGCAGCTTCGATAAATCGAAATATGGAACGAGTGTATAGCCCAAGCAAGGAAAATTTGTCTTTCACGTAATTACCTTCGCTTTCAGTTTCTCCACCTCTCGATCTGCTAATGCTAGTTTATACTGACTCTGCAAGCAGCGAACAACACACACAATGCATAAGCAAACGGAAAACGCTTTCATACTTACAAACCTATAAGTTTGCTCCCCTACATGAAACAAGCAATATTCTCGGCGAACGTACACACAAATTAATATTTACAAATACAACACATATATCGTGCACATTTCATTTCGAATAAATCCAAACTCGTGTGAGGGGATACGTTTCTACATTTTCAATGGAACACATAAACAAACAGTACGCCACAATGCGACGGGAATGCTACGCTTTGTGTATAATACATGTGATTTGTGGCATAATATGTTTGCATATGTCATGAGACTAGAATCAAAGTTTCTCATAACACATAAACGCATGTAGTGCCGTAACTAAAATGCAATATTTTATATAGAATTTACAAAATTCAAATACTAATGTTTGTCTCAATAGATCACCTCTTGTAAAAGCAATCGCAGGCTATCCACATCACTTTGAGTAGTTGCGGACGAGTGTGGTAAAGATGAGCTCAAAATAGGTGATCTACTTCGACCAGGTGATAAGTAACTCTCTATAGGGCTGTGTGGTGGTTCCCCCTCGGAACACGACGACATAGCTGGAGATCCTGGGATTCCGCTCATCCCTCCGCCACATACATCTTCACGCTGCCCGTCAGGTGACGCGTCCGAGAAATTAAGTTTCCTGTCGACAGATTATAATCTGTAATATCTTCAAAAAATCAACGCGTCAATACGGTTAATTTATTGTTTATTCCCTCAGTACCCCAAGCAGCCTCAGGCCGTCGTTGAGGTGGCCGTAAGTTGTCGTCATAGACATTAGCGAGCAAGGATAAACCATCATTGGGAATTTATAAACGTGTTGTATGTTTGTTACTTGAGTGTCGCAGTAAAATATTACCTTGCAGAATTAGCCTGTTCCCTTTCTTTATCGGCTTGAAGACTTTGACGTATGAGCATGGCCACTTCTGAGTTCGGATCTTTTTCTCGCCCAATCACAAAGCGCACCAGTCCTGAGGTATTTCGCAAGACGCTAGCTGCATATGCTTGGGTAACACCAACCAAGGATTTGCCATCGACCTCAATGATTTGATCATTTACTTGCATTCTACCCTCCCGCGCAGCAGCTCCTTTTTCAGTGATCGTTTTAACGAAAATGCCCAACTTTTCAAGACCGGCATCTGCACCCACACCCATCCCGATTATACTCAGGCCCAAGCCTTCTGGTCCTTTCATAAGTTCCACAGGGAACACCTATCAAATAACATATTTAAATATCAACGATTCACACATGTAACATCAACAATTGAGAATACGTACCTCCATCTTTTCTACGCGCCTCTCCAATTCATATTCTGCACTGGCTGAGACAGGATCAACATCGTCATTACGACGGTCGTATTCCGTAACGGAATGTGTCGAATACACTCTCATTGGCTTCGTATCGAAAGTGACTTTCGACGATTTCTTGACTGGTATGTTTGGTGGATAATCCTCCTTCTCATCGTCCGATTCTGGTATTCCTGCTACTTCCATCCAGAAATGGCCGTCTTCGAAATAATGCACACCATTTTCCACTAGAACCTAGCACAGTGGAAACACAAGTGTCAACAAGCGCAAACATTAAGAAGATATACAATATACCCAAATTATTTTAAACATACAATTCGCCCAGGTATTGGGGTAATATCATCCACATGCTCAGTTTCTGTATCATCATTTGTGTCGTGGGTGTCATTGAGGCTGCTGACAGACCCAAGTAAACCACTTTCGCTACCCGTCACTGATCCAATCTGACTCTCCGTTAACGAATCTATCGTTAAATCACTGCGTGATCTGTGGGACAGACTATAAATGATGAAAATTTAATATCTTTTTATAATAGAAAAAAGTAACAATGCAATGTGAAATAGAATCTAATGTTACTAAGAAAACAGAGTGAAAATAAAATGTAGCAGAAGCTGCAAACCATTACATTTTAACATAAAGAACATAATAAAACAAACAGATTCACCTATAATCATTAGTGGTGCTATTAATTAGACTGGTATCAGGAGCAGACAGGACGTCGGAAAGCCAATCAGGTGTATTATCTTGTTCTTCCCTCTCCTTTTCTTTATCCATTTCCCTATTCTTATCAACAGAACTTTCCTCTCCTATCGTCTCTGCCGTTGTGGAAGGAGACAAAAGCCGTGCAATTTCTTGTGCTTCTTCATCCGATAATAAAGCCGATCCTTGTCTAATTTGTTATACACAGAATTCATTGTCCTTCATGTCATTTGCTAACGCAACCAATGAGCGAAAGTACATATCAAAAGTGACTTACCTTATCTTCTTCTCCAGTATACTTCATATGTCCATATTCGTCGCGAGTTCGGGGAGTCACATTAAAATAAATACGAGAAGGGATATTAGACTTCAAAGCAAAAAATGAAAATTACTAAGCGTATTGCAAACTGCCATAAGAAGATTGTTAAATACGCACATCGTGTTAATGTGTTTTAGTTAACTCTGTTATCAAGAACAGTCATAATAAGTAAAAAGGGTCTGAGGCATTCACTTACCGGGAACTTAACAAATTTTCGGCTTCGTCGGCAGTCATAGTATCTGGTGTAACAGGAACTGTTTGGCCAATATTTGCTTTGGATGGTGTTTCCATCGCATTCTTGAAATCAGTCTGGTCATTTGTGCTTTGTACATTGGTTGGGGGTAAGTACTCTGTATTTGTAATTGTCCTTGTTTCACTGGAATCACTGTCGTCGTGCGAAGTACCCTCAGAGACTGTAGCACTTACAGTCGTCTGCTTGCCTGCATGTTTCTGTGGCAGCGCGACAGGCGGTGGACTTTGTGAGACACTATTTTGCTGATTCGAAGTTGCTAAAGTATTATCTGTCATTCGCAATTTAGCAAGTTCAGCTTTCTGTCTCTCTTGTTCCCATGTTGTTTGCGGTTGCTCCCCATCATCGGCAACTTTAGTAACTGTGCTATTAGTTTGAGAGGAAGTCATGGTTGTTGACACCAGATCTCCTGTAAGAGTTGCTAACTCGGAGTTACTAAGATTCTTGGATAAATATTCGGACGCCTCTTTTGTGTGCATTTTCTCGTCCGGCTCGCCTTGCCTCTTGGCAGCATCTTCCGGGAAAGTTTCTGTACTATCAGTGTTTGGAATCAGTGAGGATTGATTCGCATTTAATACTGGCATTTCCGATTTCTCAAGCCTATTATCAATTTCCGCAAAACTCGAGCGCTTTCCCGACACTTCCTCCTTGTTCTTCGCAAGCTTCTCTCGTGCCGAAATTTTGATCTGATCGTTCTTAGCATTGGAAACGGTTTTTTGGCTCACATTTTCACAGAAAATGTGCTTGTCATTTGTAATATTAGCTTTTACTTTATTATCTAAAGATGTATTTTGATTTTCTTCCGCGATCATCGAATTTGCATTTGTACAATCTTGCGTACTACTATCGGATAACTTATGGCAGGGGTTTGCCGAATCGGGTTTGACCGAAGTATTCTCTTCGATTGGTGTTCTTGCCTGAGCCTTAACTTCATCATTACTCTGCAACTGAGGGTCTTGATTCTGCTGAACTTTTCTAGCATACGGTGATGGGATTGGTATCTCTTTGTGTTCCAGTGGTGGATACTCTTGATCAGAACTCACAACGGATGGTGGTCTTTGACCCAAGCCAGCAGCTTGCAAATCAACGCGTACGTGCGAGCGTCGAATAACAGTTGTTGTGTCAGTTTCATTGAATCGGGAATCCTTCTCAGTTATTAGATCTTTATCACATATGGACTCTGTATATGTCGCAGGTTTCTCCTGTTCTTCCTTCTCCAGATCGTAACTCGTTCGGCCTTAATATGCGCAAGGAATAAGCAAATGTTAACAAAGACACTACATAGCACGAAACGAAAATAATTGTACAGTTATCTTATTTTATGAGGGTTAAAAATACTTTCATAAGGTACCTCGGCAGTCAATGCAAAGTAGACGGAGACACATGATATCTATATAACTTATTTTATACGAATTTAATTCTCAATATTTTGTCACTTATGGCAACGTACACACGAAAGTAGAAACACTCAATTGGCGATCACAATCAAATTAATTATCTGAGTCGTCAAGAATCGTCATAGATAATATTAAACTGCATTTGAACTTTTTAATAGCCGAAACTGATATACTGACATAAATAAAACATTTTATTATTATAGTTCTGGATTATTAAGACAGGCATAGAAATTATTCCTGACAGTAGCGAGAACGTAAAGCGTAGTGAATTTTAGGTGCACAGCGTGAAAAATTCCTCACAGATTTTTTACGCAATGCGAATGGCGATTACTACTCTTTTACTTTTACGGAGATTTACACCTGTTACACGCCTATACAGTGATATCTAGCGGCGAACAATTTATAATTTTCACTTTCCACTAATAAAAGGTTTCGGCAAGTTTACCGAAATTTGTGAAATACTTTTCTGCGGTAAACGCAGGAAAGTGTAGAGTGTCTGAGGGTGAACGGAGTACACAACGATTTCTATAAATAATACTGTTGAAACCGGTAGGAGGAATGGAGAGTCTAAGACGAGCGGAGAAGAGAGAGAGAGGTCGGAGGCCGTTTGCACATGGGCTTTTAGTTTTGGTGTCTTGGCTTTCAGCCATATTTCAGTATCAATATCTAAATATTTTATATTAAATTAATTCTCTAAATCCTCATCCCGAGCACGAATGGAGCATAAATTATTATCGAACATTTTCGAAGCGCAATTTTTGGATGGCCAGTTAAAGATGTACAAAAATATGTATAATACTTGAAGAAAGGAGCTCACCAGTTTGAAATTTTTCAGACATTTCTTTATCAGCCTTTTCTTCTTTGCTGTCTTTGGACGGGGAACTTGGGGAGCTCATACTCGAGGAAGCACTATCTGTACCGCCTGAAGATGGTCGTAGGGTTACATCTGGGGATCTTGAAGGTTCCAGTTTCTTCTCCTCTGGCAAATTTTCTTTCTTCGTAACTGCACTTGTACATGGCTTTGCCCAATCCGGTCTCGCATCGGCCCTAACAATATCGTTCTTTACGTCTGTATCTAATGTTTCTTTGGAACATTTGAAGTCAGCAGCTTTCTTTAGAAGTTCGTCATTCTTCGCCAAATACTCATTTCTCCATTCTGATGTCTTAGGCGGAGATCGCGTGACGCTTGGCGGAAAATTTGTGTATTCGGGTGTTTCTTGCAGATCACTGTCTTTCTTGGCTTTGTGTTCGTACGATGCACTGCTCATATTTTCTATTGACATACTTCGAGTTGGACTAGGTAATTCAGGATTGCGTTCGTATTGGAGACCATGCGGCTTAGACTGCGTGTAAAGATCCGTACTCGAACTAGTTAAGTTATTCCTCGGCAATAATCCTGCCGAATCGGCATTAGACGCATTTCTAGCATTCAGGTTCCTAGCAATTGCCTTACTGGTGTGCTTTTGTACAACAGCGTACTCAGGGAATGTCGAATCCTGAGGTTTTTCTGCGACCGAATTTCCTGCAGGTTTGGAGGCTTCCTTTTGCTCTTGATTTTTCTTGCTTTGTAAATTAGTATTTTTCTGAACAACGGCATATTCAGGTATAGACGGTGACAAATCGAAATATTTATTTATGGTGGCATATTCAGGACTATTAGGAAGATCAGAAGGAGTAACAGCTGCAATGCTCGCTGGCCTTTCCTTTTTGGATGCTGCGGTCGACGAGTTTCTGGTAGGCGGTGTCGGTGGCGGTGGAGATATTGTGGAAGATCTTGCTGCGCAAAAACTCGCAGATCTTGTAGCAGGGCACGAAGCGACATCCGCCGACTTCCTCGACTCATTTTCGGTGCTAGCAATACTGTGTGCATGCCCAATCGAAGTACCCTCGGTATTCAGCTTAGCATTTTGATTCAAAGAACTTTGGACAAGCGATTTATTCGGATCGGAGTTATATCTACTTGGTCGTGTTTTCGAAAAGTGGCTGGTCCAGTTTTTCTGTTTCTCTATTAACTCCTTCGAGTTGAGTTTTCGTTCAGGTTTCTCGGGTTTCTCAGGCCGATCGTCCAAGCGGTTTTCCTTCCCATAATTCTTCTCGAATTTCCCGAGACACACGCGCGATTTGTGCTTGTCCGACACGTTATCCAAGCCATGATTGTGGCCGTTTTCAAAATGCCTCTCTGCGTTCAGTGCAGGTACACTCGCACTCCAATTGCTTAAGTGATCTCGAGTACCCGGCGGCGAGGGCGATCGAGGGCGAGGAGACCTAGCCGGCGAAGTACACCCCGAGCCGGAATTGGCTGAACTTGACCGTGATCGTAATCCATGCAAGTTCGTGGGCTTTGTAACTCGATCCACACTGAAATCATAAAGCCGTCCATTTTTACAAAAGGCCTATTACAATACACGTAGGAATTCGTTAGGTTTCCGTGGCGGCAAAAAGTATACAATGTTATCGGAAATCTATCGGAAGCGGAAGAGGAGGATTTAATGACTTATGTAAATGTGCTTACGGTTTATTTGGCTTGTTCTCCTCTCCAAGCTTTTCGAAAAGTGCTCGTGCATTGTTAAAGCGTGCCACGTGACTTTCGGTTCTGACAACTGTGACTTGGGTAGGAGATTCCTTTAAAGGCACGGCCGGCTCTTTAAAACCGTCCGTCAGTATATTATTCGTTCTATGCGTCAGATTATCCAGTTGTGGTTTTGATTGGAAGATATTTGCAATGGCTGATACTTTGGAGCCACTGACTCTTTTCTTTTCTTCTACTGTAGCCATGACTGCGCAATCGTATTAAACAACGATTATAAACACGAAATCACGAATCTTTGTCGGATTGGGTTAAAATCATCGTCAAAAGTACCTTCATCTGTTTTCAAATACGCAGGATAATATAAAAAATGGAAAATCTGCACTAATTCAGCCCATTGTCAATCATGTATTTTTTATGCACGGCATCTTCTTAATAACCTGCAAACAGTTGTTTACTTCGTTAATACCCTTTTGTATTTGTGTTCTCCCGGATCGTATTATCATCCAGCGTGCGAGCTAATTACAATCGCGGCCCAATGATTGTTTAATAGATCGGACAAAAGTTTGTTATAAAAAATAAAACGAAAATTCGGAGTCATGGTTAAGCGGCAGATATACATGAATGATAACCAATGTATTGTCATGCTATACAAGTTTCAATGTATCAGTGATTGTGTGAAATGACTTAAGTTAGAGCTAAATGGAAGGTATGGTATATAGAAGGTGGGGTCTTGTCTGGGCTTCACCCTCCTTCCATTGCCACAGCACACCATGCTCCTGCAATCAATACTTGAATCCTTTCTCTGTAGTGGAAGTATGAATAGTAGAAGCATGCTCATGCTTTAATTTTACATCACATAATAAGCACCGTTATACACTGCCCATTACATTCTGTTGTTCAATGTTACAATGAAGTACGTTTAAAAAGGGAAATAATATATTATACTTTGTCAAATGGTTTTTTCAATAGAATTCAAGTGGAACTAATAAATTGCACATATTGGAATAAAGGATATCTGTGTTTATAAACATATAACTATACACTTCACTGTTAATGTGTGCTGTACGTTGAAGTGGGTGACTATTTGCTCCAACAGTAGGTGGCTACGACTCCAAGTTTACAATTTACAATTTCCTCTATTTAAAGTACGATAAAATCCTTTCGCACCAATGTTACACACGGTACAATGGCTTTTTGGTGTATAAGGTCAATCGATTTTTTATTATTAAACCTGCACTAGGTATTGATTATTATGTATTGGAAATTGAATATTGAGTATTTTTAGAATCCTGCTATGTTTACTTGAGGTATGCTGCCAACAAAGGCAGTGTTCATCGTGCACAGCGAGTTAGAAATTAAACGACCAAAAAAAGAGCAGAAAAGGCGAGTAAAAGCGCGTCGAGGTAAACTCGGTGGGAATTCATTTTTTCGGCCAATAAATGTCGCCGAGTGATACACACATGTATATGTACGTCTGCTGATATGCCCTTGAACGGAAGTGGAGCTGCGTGCACTTAGAAAAGCGACGAAATCAAATTTCATTCCCACTGAAGAGGCCGTCGCGACAATATGAACTGCCGACAGGTGTTCCGAGCGGGGCGGAGCATAAATAAACATTAGCAGATAAGGAGAAGCCGTGGCGACGGTATTTATTAGTCGCGAGGCAGATATTGAGGGATCATAAATTCAAATCTTTCCATGAGACTGGTGGTACACTGGGGAAACGGTGCTACACATCGTGCTCGAGGGGCGCATGCATATCCCAGTTTCGGTGCGGCGAGTAAATTATTTACAAACATTGTCGGCCCCGCTCTCGATATTTTTACTGGGCACTGCTCTACGAATCCGGCCTCGTCTAACCAGCGACTTGCCATTAGGCAAGGAGGTATTCGCGGCACTGCCAGCCGCAGTTACGGGGCTGGAAGAAAAATTGGTGGAGCCCGCTGGGAACCGCTCGATAATTTGCCGATCGGCGAAATAGGTGTGCCGTGAGAGAAGATCGTTGGATCGCGCTCGAGAGGGCCGGGAGATTGTTTATAAATTGAGGGTGTAAACTAACCAGAGGTGTCACCATGTGCACGAGACCATTTTCCTCGTCCGCGATGTGGTTCTTTCCCTCTTTCTCTAGATTCTCTCGGCGTCTCCGAGGAAGGGGTTTCCTCCTGGCATGGGAAAGCGCGCACCTCTTCCCGCGGGCGGGCTCGCTCGCTCGCTTTTCACGCGGCCCCACGGCGACTAGCCACGGGCTGATTTCGCTGAGGGATTCCCTTTCTGTCAAGAGCGGCGGCCCACTTGCTTACATTTGTGACAGACGCCTGTTTCCGCGAATTTTTTTACACCTCCCGTTAAGCGGAGGCCGCATCGCAGTACCGTAGACGGGCGAGCCGCTCTCTCGCCGGATATTCCAATCGCCGAGTAACTGCTGCTTCTGCCCAACTCAATCTACCAATCGACTTTACATCGCGAAACACTTTCACAACCGGCTGGTGATCTGCTCGTGTCAACAACCCGTGAAAAATGATCCAAGATGGTCGAGATCCTTTTTTAAAGATGGCCACTCGCCGACGAGTCTAGGGACTTTTGTACCTCGAGAACGCCACCCATTCGTCCCCCAGACATTCATGTTCTGCGGCTCTCAAATCTTCCTATTTTAGAAAGGCAGATTTTCTCGCGAACCTCCGCAGAGAAAAATAAAAGAGAATTCACATGATCTAAGGTGGTCAAATTTTAATGTTTCAGGCTGGTTTTCTTCGAATTTGGGAGGCTCGGTGAAGATGCTGCGGGAATCTCAAGAGGCTTTCATATCGTTTTCGGAAGTTTGATACGGTTTATCGAATTAGTAGAGGAGCCAGCGTGTCATATCTTCCTCTTATCGCGAAGATATTTCTACGCTCAGAAGGGAATCAGTAATGCAGCTTTCAAGAGTGGAAATTCCTGTTCTGGGGTTTTCATTTATGATCGCTCTATCGATCGGCTTGGCCGCAGGGACTTGCCGGGCTCGCAGGGGCGCGCAGGGTCCAGCAGGGAACACGTCATGCACAATGGACGCCATCGTTTACACTGCTCCGACGAGATAAATTGTTTACTGTGCGCTCGAGAGTAAAAAGCAGGATTCTCGCCGCGACTCGAGAAGCGCGTCTCGAGACTGAGCGAATCTCGCTAAATGCACGCAGCGCGGTCGTTTAGCGCCGTTTGCGCGAGGTGCGAGTTGTGTTAGTGAAGACCAGTGTGCACGTAAGTGTGTACGAGCTCTGCCCCTGGAAAGTTTGTATCATCAAGGACTTAAAGTTTCGCAAAGCACGAACTTCCTTGTTAAGAAAAAAGTCGGACCAATCACGAGTATGGTCGCGAGCGTTTTGTGGTGCTCTCTCGTCGACTTTGCAATTTGCAGTCCCTATGAACATTCCCAGGCGATATATAGCCTTTACCCTTTCAAGGACTGCATATAAAACGTGAGACGAGTACTGCGTTATGTGTTGTACATGAGCGAGAGAAAGAGAGAGGGAGCGAGAAATCCTAAGGACTCGCCGCACTGCCGATGTTGATAGTTCGAAATAAGCTTAGGAAGATGCATCGAGAGCTGTTCGCGAGATAAACTTTTACCTAAAACGTTCGCGGAAGACGATATATGAACCCGTGTCGCCTAGACTTGCAAGAGTTGTGCCACTGCCTTGTAAAACTAGAAGAACGAAACCTATACTCATCCTTTCGAAAGGCTAGCGCGATACGAGTAGCTGTGAGATTACGGACTTTACTTTCCTTCATATATCTTGCGTAAGAACGAGACGCGCGGAGAAGTTGGCGCGTCTTACGATTGGTAGTACATAGGTGTCAATTGGGAGAGAGCGAGAGATGTATAATTCAATTAAAGTATCCATGGACTATAATTCAGCAGAGTACCACGTATATCGACAGTTTTCCGGCGAGTGGACTTCTCAGTATATATCTTGCTCCAGTGAACCCAATCGCAAATTCGTGTGCCGCCTTCTGAACTTTCCTCCTTACGTATTAGAAATGCTACTGCCGGCTTGTTTTCTACCGCGTGACTGTCGGCAAATGTACGAGATTCTATTGACCATGATATTGCTCTCGGGCAAGTACAGTCGCGGCTGTGAGCCGCACCTAGTAAGGCTTTTTTTATATTTGCGTTTCAGAGAAGGTTTAAAGGCCCCCGAACTACATTCGCTTCGTGCGAAGAAGCTCGAATCGTCCAGTGACACACAGCCTGGATGAGAAAGCCTAGCTCCGAGGCTAAAGTTTAGAGAATTAGTGCAGTGAAGTTTACCACACACAGTGAAACTATGGACAATAACGGCGACGGGGACAACTTGAACCTAAGCTGCGGGGAGAATGACATGGGTGACGAGTTGAAGATCGCCGCGGACGAGACCTACGACACGCGCAGTGAAGTTTCCTCGAGCAGCTCCAATTCGGATTCTAGCCAGCCGAGCATCAGTTCGGTGTCGACCAAGTCATCGCGCGGCGACAACAAGCGCAGCCGGAAGACAAGAAGCAAGCGTGCTAGGTCAAGAGATTCCAAGTCGAAATCCTCGAGCCCCGAGCCGAAGCGCGCCAGGTCCAAAGAGAGCAAGGGACCGGCCAAGAATTACGATTATGCCACTAAGTTAAATTACCTGTTCAGGGACGCAAGGTTGGCAGTATTCTTCTCAGATAAAATTGCTTCGGTTTAATTTCCTAATTTTTTCGTAGATAAGATTCGCAATCTAAGCGTCGAGAACATATCTTAAAGTTTTCTTCATCAGATTTTTCATCATCAAGTCAAACAATGCTGAGAACGTTACGCTGTCCAAGGCAAAAGGAGTATGGAGCACATTGCCACAGAATGAAGCAAATCTGAATCAGGCATACAGAGAGTCGAGAAATGTACTGCTCGTATTTTCCGTGAAGGAATCAGGAAAGTTTGCTGGATTCGCCAGACTCAGTACAGAATCCAGAAGGGATGGCGCACCCATTTCTTGGGTATATAAATAGACAATTGCAATTGGCTAATATCAGTCTTGTATACATCAACTTTGACTAGTAATACGAAACACATCTTCCAGGTTTTACCTCCAGGTCTATCAGCAAAAGCACTAGGTGGAGTATTTAAAGTAGATTGGATATGCAGGAAGGAACTACCATTCACATCAACCCTACATTTGTATAATCCATGGAATGATGGTAAACAGGTGAAAATTGGTAGAGATGGCCAAGAGATTGAGCCTAGAGTTGCAGAGGAATTGTGCAGGCTGTTTCCAGAAGATGAAGGTATACAGTACAAACAAAAAGTGTACACATTCAAGCAACTCCAGTTTTCATCCCATGTAGATTAGTAACATAGAGACTGAATAAACATTTTAGGAATTGAGATGACTCCGATTTTAAGGAAGTCTAAGGAGGCAGCAAAACACGTTGTTAAGTCCTCGCGTTCACACAGAGATACCAGACCCGCTAATAACAGTTCTAGATTTTTACGCTCTCGCGGAAGTAGAGGCCGGAGACTATTCCTCACTTCGCGATCTCGTTTAGCTTCCTTAGCCCGAGGAGCGCACCTAAGTAGTAGTGATCACAGAGGTTCCAGGGACCATCATCGATATGCTAGTTGGTTTAGTCGCAGTGATTCACCATATTCTAAGTAAGTCAGGTTGTCAGAACATAATGTGTAGATTCTCCAATCTTAAATAGTTGTAAGCAATAAGTTTGCCTTTGCTTTTACAGAGGATACAGTAGTAGTGGGCTAGGAGTAGCAGCCGCTGCAGAGGCTTACGTGGCCGATTACATGCGCACGATGCAACATCAACTACCTCCGTTACCACCATACGGCGCACCACATCCTTATGACTCGTTACCGCCGCCGCCACCGCCTCCTAGATATTACGACGGTTTGCCTTTGCCGCCGGATTATTCGACAGCAGCAAATGCGCTCGACAAGCGCAGCTACGAGCGAAGCGTAGACGAATTTCTATGGCGAACAGCGAGTCGACATAGCCGGCATAGTGAGCACCGTTCCTCGCGCGATCACCATCACCGATATCGGGACCGTAGATAAGTAATGTTGTACGGTATGGCTCATACCCATTCTTCTTAAATCCTCCGTGTACTCTAAGGGCTTTCAAAACATTTTCATCGTTGTGTTTAACAACCTGAATGTTAGTGAATGAACAAGAATCATGACGTGTACTTGATTATGTTAATATTGAAACTTAATAGAATTGCTGTCATTATCTCAGTCCTTTACTTTGCGTAAGTACAAAACCTTCAATTGATGATGTCATCATGCTACACTTATTTTTTATATACCTATATGAAATCATAAATTGTAAATCAATGTGATTATAGGTTGCATATGCTTTTATATCAAGGAACTGCAGCCAATCTTTTCCGAAATATTGCATGATATCTCCTTAGTTCACTGCCGTAGGTAAAAATTCAATTCTAGAATAAGGCAACTAGTAAATGTTAGAACATTGAAAGTTATTTTTGAGGATATTTTGCTCGAAATGTTCCGAGAAATATTTTCGAATGTACGGATAATTGATTTCTGTTCTTTTTTTGTAATACGTTATAATTCCGATTAAGTAAATCGTTGAGGAATGATCTGCTTCTAGAAGCTGCAATACGTTACGTGCGAATCGTCAAATCGAGCGCATTGAGAATTTTGTAAAATTACTATGACTTTTTTGGGAATATCTGTCTTATAACATGGACTTCTATGTACTAGTGATTCACCTAGTGTGGACTTTGGCACTATTTCATAGTAAAGGATATAAAAAGAAGATGCTGTTAGTATTATTACCTTCCTTCGCCGCTTACAAATTTACTGTACTGTTCTGAAGGTTCTGTATTTCTGGAATACAGTGATTTGAATATAATGAAGCGGGATGATAAGATTTATCGCCTTTGCCACCCCCATAGACACTTCCCGACGGATGCGTTGATTTCTCGGCTAGCGCCGTGACAGAAGTGCGATGGTCAGTCATCATTATGTCACCTAAAGAGCAGTTCATCAAATGCGTGTTGTGCGTGTTGCTATACTTAATTGTCTGCTCGCTTTTAATCAAGCTGAGAAACAATTTTTCTACATCTCAGTATAGCGATGCAAAAATATCGGACAATTCTACAAGGAACATTCGAGCGAAGCAACATTATGCCCCGAGTGTGCTTAAAAGGACGAGACAATCGGTTGATTCGCAGATTGAAATATTAAAGCACGACGAGCGAAATGGCGAGGCTCTCAATTTGAAGGTAATTATTAATAACTTTATAGTTTTATGATATGACAGGCTGTAGTTTACGGATGACACAATTATGTATCATAGGAAAGTGCTGCGATACTTGAGAAGATATCTGATATGTGCCTGAAGAGCAATTTGCAAACACCGCTGATATTAAGACACTTTTTGTACAACTCGCAACATAAGTCATTGTACTGTTGGATTCGAAAAGTAGCTTCCACAAGTTTCACAAAACTTTTCTCCGACATGAATAATCGATCGATTGCAAGGAATTATTACAGGTAATTATTATTAACGGCTTCTCGCAGATAAATGCAAAGATTTTATTCGTCGCAGAGAGGTGGACTTTTTGTCACCCAAACATTTTGCCGAGTTTCAACGGGTGAAAAACGACAAGAGCATTTTCAAGTTTATGGCTGTTCGTCACCCATTTGAAAGGCTTGTGTCCTCCTATAGGTGAACTTCGTATTAGCTGTCATTTTGTAGTCAACATGCACATGGTATGCCTCATTTTTACATCGTTTAGGGATCGCTTAGAAGACAACTCGAAATATACAGCACAAGCATGGATTTATGCTAAAAAGATATTCGCCGTTACGAGGCCGCACTTACTTCGATCCAATGGAACAAGTGGCAACTTTTTAAAGAGAATTTTTACCATCGATAAAAGGTAAGGTACATTTGTATTTCGAGTGTTAAAAAATACCTAAAGGATGTTATCTATTTTAATGCTTCTTATTCTTTTTTCCCAGACTAAAACAAGTTCCGACATTTCGTGAATTCGTACAATGGCTGTTGCAAAGTTCGAGCATCGACGACGTTCATTGGAACCAGTATTACACGCACTGTGGCGTATGTAACATAAATTACAATTACGTATTAAAGCTAGACGCTTACACCTTCGGCGAAATAAATTACGTGTTTTCGAAGTTCGGGTTAGACAAAAGCAAAGTCTACTTTCCAAACTTGGAGCGCACGCGCGGCGGATTCACTGACTTCGATACAACGTGCAAATATTTTCGGTCACTGTCGAAGGGTATGGTTTCGAAACTGTATGAGAGGTATAAGATTGATTTTGAAATGTATGATTATAGTCCACGCAAGTACATGTTCTGCACAAATATGGAATAGTGGGAGGAAGCGTCATTAAACGATTGCTATCATGTACAAAAAACTTATTTATTCTCTTTTATACGAAAATCTGGAGATATACAGGGATGACATGATGATTCTAACAGAGACACGTGTTAATTACAATTATGCGTAACGTAAATTATCAGTTCTCGCCGTGTACGTGTACAGGTATTAAAATTTTATACATACTTCTTAAGAAAAAACATGTACATCTTTTGCAATGTTTGTTGACAATAAAAAGTAATAATACTCACTGTCAAGAAATAACTTAAACTCGTTGCAACTTAGAATCAGTACTATGTATGTACATTCTTTGTACAAACATACAACGATCCCTTGACAACTGACCTCTGACGGTCTCCACAGTTCTAGACGAAGTTTATTTGACGAACGGAGCACGAATGGAAAATTATGAAACGACTGTCGCTTGTGTATTGTCATCATATACAATTAAACAGTCATCATCCTCGAGCTGTTGTTTAAGCTTCTTGGGTGTTATGCTATTCTTGCGCTGTACAGTGTCAGTAATAACTACATCTCGATCGTCTTCGATAATGGTAACATCATCCCCATCATCACTGACTTCGACCTTTCTTTTCTTCTGTACGACCTCGTCTACTGGTGTGTCTGTTTTGCGTTTCTTCGTTACATCAACGCTGGCTGCATTGTTTTCACTGACTACCTTTTCACTGACTTCCATGACAGCATCACCCATGGCATGTGCCTAAATAGAATTTTATGTTTAATATACCAAGTATTTTAATTTCTGTTTGGCAAAACTTTGTATTATTTACCTGTCCATTTGAAGTCGATGGCTTCTCTAAATCGTTCTCCTCTGCTTTAGGCTTGATATCATTTTCATCTGCAGATATGAGGAAATCTGGCTCTTCTGTATTGTCGCTTGGTTTTTCCCTATACACTACCGTTACTGTTAATGTATAGTTCTGGTGGAAGTCTTCAACTTTGAGAATAGTTCCATCCTTAATTCCAAGCTCTTCCAAATGTTTCTCATTGTTCTGTTCTGTCTCTCCTTCTTCGCTACTGATTACAATAGTGCTGGCACCATCGATCATTACATCAGGGGCAATCATATTCAATCTGTTTTTCAAAACGACTTCTTCCAATTCTTTGATTGTCATCTTGGCTGTATCAACCGCAAGAACAACCTGTGGCGTTGGCGCGCAGACGTAACACTTCGGATTTGGTGGATTTACATTCTTTTCGGGTACAAGCAATTGATTCCGGTGATTCATCTTCGAGCGAAGATACACCGACCTGCACGCTTTCAAATTGTCCTTCAAAATTCTAAACGCATGTAAAACTACCAAACCGGCAACGATGGCATTTGTGGTCGCGATCGCGGGAATTATATTGCCAGCCATAGCTACAAATAAAAAGACGAGTTCATATAGGACTAATATACCTTGATTTTTAACACTCGGGAAGCGTATTGCGGAGTACATACATTTGATGTCGAATCTTGTTTTCTGTGGAATACCAAAAATATATGACCTTATATTGGCACAAGCTGCTACAAAGTCCATAGCATTCTGATCATCTTTATCCCAAACAAGGTGATTATTCGGAGATTTCTCTTGAGAAAGCTTCAGAGCCTCACTTAAACTCTTCACAGAGTCTGACAAGACTGTGCCGCATTTAGAAATACTCCAACGTTGTTGATCCTTTAAGCCAGGTTCATTGACTTCTTTACTACATCCTGCCACTGTTCAGGAAATCATTTTTTATTCTCAAAGTAGGTGTAAATCACGAGACTTGTGTTCTTTTCAAATCTACAAACCTCCGTCTGGTAACTCAGCCCAGTCCAGAGGAGTCGGTGGCCTTCTTTTCTTCCAGAGATTATCCATAGTAAGTAAGTATTTAATGTCATCATGAAACAATTTGGTAAATAATTTTTGTGGATCGTAATTACACGACTGTGCCCATAGTCTAGTTGACACTCTATTCACATTTCCTTTATCATTTGACTCTGAATTTAAAGCTTGATCGCCTGCTTTATCTGAAAAATCAACATTAACTTTCTATAATCTCTGAATACACACATTTCTCAAAACTTTGGCTATGCTCATAAAATCATTTGTACCTGCAGCTTCTGGATCAGCAGTGTCGGGTGAAACATCCTGATCAGGATCCTCTTCTCCGAACAACTGACTATAAATAATATAAAAAAATAATTCCCGTTTGCTGCTATCTACGTATATAAAGGGAGAAGAAGCACGCATACTTAAACAAATGTTTTGCCCATACAATACAATGTATAGGTTCGCTGGGTGTGTTACGTATTGTACAACCAGGGAAGGTTTTTTGTGCAGCTTTAGGTGTGCATTCATAACATTGGCTTAAACCTTTCTTTATAAGTTCTACTTGTCCCTCATAACCAGCAGTACCCGATTCTATTAAAGGTACATCTGCTGCTAAGCACATCCTATTTACATGGTTCCTAGCTGCTCGATTATCCAGAGCATTCATGACTAATGTAAACTTCTTAAAAAAGGACACTCCATAGTCGGACCTGCGAAGATGGTTTGAAATGTGAAAAATGGTTCACAAAAATGCTAATACAATTTTAACAAGTGAAATGCTCACGATGTAATACTGTCGTGATAGTGTACTATTTTCGCATCTGGGTTGAACGTTAACGCCGTCTCCTTTGCAACCTCAGCCTTTGACTTGCCGACGTGCTTTTTTTGAAAGAGGAACTGTCTGTTTAAGTTGCTAACGTCGATAGTATCTAAATCGATCTGAAAAGTGGCAAAGGCCGATTTTAATACACCACTGACAGAACAATCGCCGTCGTCGACTTTCCAGTGAATTGAATTAATAACGGTTACGGCGTCATGTCCTTCCAGTGGTTATACAGACGCATTACCATATTAAAACTCGCAAATCAATGCCAATTGCTTCGTGCACTCTTTACCAGATGGGAATGATGAAATCCATATTTTTAAAGCAACAAAACCAGTATCGATCAGATATAATAATCGAACATGCTCAACTTACAATCTCGATGTCGGAGAAACCGGTCATCACAAGATTCTTTAGTATTTCGCATCCTATTCCACCGGCGCCGACGATAAGTACTTTGCTTTCCAGTATTGCCGTCTGCAAATTCTCACTGAACACGCCGTTGATACGAGCAGCCATTTTTCAGGTTTAATACCGCGGGGAACACCGAAGTGAACGAAAAACCACGCAAAACCCAACAACTCGTCTGGCTTCCGCCGTAAACAACATATAGACGCAGATCATACAGATACTGTAGTACTAGTGGAAGTGGCGAGTGGCGCCAGTTAGCGGTGGTACGGGAAACTTGGCGCGGGAAATTTGAAAGGATGAAGAACGCAAAGTAGAATTGGAATCATCAACTCGCCATTGATTTCCTTTAGTGTTAGATAAAAATATGTCTTCTTTATGCAACTAATACTTAAAACTAATTCTTTCCCTTCTCATCTTGAAATTGGGAACTGCTGTTAAATGAGCAAGGAATGGGAACTGCAGAGTAAAAAGTCAAAATAGCAATTTTTATAACATAATGTTACAGCTTTTATTATGCAGACGAACAGGTGCGGTGAGCATTATTAATTACAACACTTTACTCTTAGAATGAGCCTTACTCCAGTCGCAAATGAATAGTATATCTCGAGGTTCGAGATCTACTATACGTCTCGAGAAAGTTTTATCATCCAAGTGGAGACACATAAGCTGTCATTAACAAATAGCCCATCCCGTTCAAAGAAGAGTGTCGGTATCGTAAATCAATTCGTTAAACCTCCAAATCCGAGGGAACTGCAAATGAAAAGAGAACGTTAAAATGCATATGAATTCTTGCCAAATAGGAGGAATCGGTCAATTTGTAAATGGCAAAATACTACCAACCCAGATTGGGAATTAGTGCTGGCGATGGATCCACTTTCAAACGGCGATCTTGGGCGGCTCGGGAACGTTTGATACATCACGACCGTATCTGTGACCATTATTGTGTCCGTGAGGGGGGTAGTGGTGTTGCTGAGGGTAGTGGTGTTGGTGATGTCCGTTATTGTGTCCTTTATTGTGTTTGGCGGCCTCGGCCTCGGCTTCCGGTTCTGCTTCTGCCTCCCTTACGACTCTCACATCTGGGTCTGTAAACAATTCAGGATTAATGCCACCGCAGATCCTAGGATTTCAAAAGTATCCTACGCCTTTTCGGATCCCGTGAATTACGCTGGATTAATATATGCGTTTCGCGTGTTCCCGGGACTACCATAGAGTTTTCCGCAAAGAGACATAGTATTATTCCCACTATTCCTATAAACAGTGATTTGTGCGATTTACACTCAACACGCAATATTCTGTGTCAAGAAATAAAGTTGTAAGAAAAACACTGCAAAATTTATATATAAACGGCAAGAACATTGTATAAAGTGAGTGCAAATTAAAACATGTAAAACGCAAATAGCATTGACCCTCCACATCGATGTAGGCGAATGCATAAAGCAATACAGAAAAGTATCAAAATTGTTGGGGTGAAGAGATGTACAGGTACAAAAGCTACGAAATTCAAAGATATATTACAGGAAGACCGGACGATGCGAGTGGAAATGAAACGTTGTAGAATGCAAAGAGGATTTACCTTTGACATCGACGTCGGAGGGATACGCTATGGCAACGGCGAAGAGCGCGACCAAGAGGATCAGGGTGATCTTCGACATGATGTCTGGGTTGCCTTCTAGGTTTCTGGCTGTACGAGTAGAGGAGGAGCGGCTGTAGGGACCGAACTGTCGGAGGAACGGTTTCTAACTGATGATGCAGAAATCTGGTAAGCAGTCTTTATATATGGGAGACTGAGCGTCCTAATGTCCGTCCTGGAATACCCCGATCATCGTCTACGAAGGTACAAAACTGGTTTTGCGTAAACTTCATAAACGACTGCCACGGACAGACGCGTCGCATTATCACGCTCAATCCTCCCCCTTTTTTTCCTTTTCTGCCTCATCTTCGCCATGGTATCTCCTGCATCCACTTGACACGAAACGTCTCGAGAATCGTAATCGCACCATGGATGCTCGTCCTTTTGCGCGAGACTTTTTTCCCGGTTCTTCGCTGAGAAGCCATTGGAGAGCCTCGGTTGCCAGGCTGAGGAACAAAAATGGCACAGGAGCAACGGCACCAAGCTACTCGGTTTCGGTTGAGTTTCCTTATACTTCTGGCAGGTAATACAAAATTAGAACGGTTGAGCGAAAATTAAAAACGTGATACTTACTATTATAGTAATGCGTTTTATTTTATTGAATAGAAGGGAAACAAAGAAACAAGCTCCGTTCGAATTAATCGTTGGAACGTGCACCGCTTTTAAGATGCGTGTCTATTTCCAGACGAGCGCGATGAAGCACTTGTCGCCGATGACACACGATTTTTGCAACATTAATCGGAATACTAAACTCGCAAGTAGATGCGAAACACGCCAGCACAGATTTCCGCAATGCAAAATGGTGAAACCGTGCAAGTTTCTCACGCAGCGTGAACGAGCTTATGGAAAATGCGCTTCTGTTGCCATATCTGATTCGCCAGGAAACTCTGATGCGAAGGGTATCAAATTCCCACAAGGTAGAAAACGAGACTCTGGTTCGCGTGGGGTTAGCCACAATGATTTTCATTGATAATTTACTAAAAAGAATTTGTTTTCCATAAGTTGCAACAAGTGCAAAATACTAGTATTTTTATAATCTCAAAGGATTTCAGGATTCTCTTTTATTTCCAGTATTTCAGTGGTCCTGCGTACAATTAAATTAGTCCTCAATTAAATGATTCATCCATTGATCATCCATTCACAGATATACTTTATTATTGGATGATTAAAGAATCGAATGCGAACACCATAAGCGTATCTAACGAAATTGTTTACCCGCCGAAAAAGCGCGTTGACCTGGGACTCGCTGAACCCACGTCACGGTCGAATCCTGTTTCTCATTTTCCCACCGGTATTTCAGGATTGGGCCGCATCCTTTTAATGCATCCTTTTGATGACGTCAAAGCAGCAAGACATTGCCCGCCAAGCTTCAGTGGCTTTGTTTATTACGGTGTCGTCTTCTCCAGCAATTAAGCAGCACTAAAGGCCCTGCAATACCAGAGAGGACTTTATCTATAACGAGGCTTCCCTTCTGAGAAGCGGGCGTCCAGGTCCATGTACTGGTTCTAGCTGATAAAATCTCGTACAATAATGTCCCCAAAAAACAATTCCAGCTTAAAATTCCCCAACAATGGTAACCCTGGATAAACACGTCCTGGTAAACCAAATCTCTAACTAAAGCATCCGGTCAACAAAAACAGTCCACTCTTATTAGTAATGCAATTGAAATTTTTTATATTTGTTAATGGAAATGCATTAAACTCCATTCCCCTTCTCCACTCGCAGGAGGGGGTGGGGGTTGGGGCAATCAGTGCGCGATATTTAAACCGGACCCACTCCTATTGGTAAAGGAATAGAGATTTTTTATATTTATTAATGGAAGTGCATCAACCTCCAGTCGCCTTCCCCACTGGCGGTGGGGGAGGGCGGTCAATGCGGAATATCTAAACCGGTCTCACTCCTACTGGTAGTGCCATGGGGATTTTTTATATTTATTAATAGAAATGCATTAACCTAGCTCCATTCGTCTTCCCCATTCGCGGTAGGGGAGGCGGTCATTGCGGGATATTTGAACCTGACCTACTCTTATTGGTAATGTAATACAAAAATGTTATACTTATTAATGGAAATGTGTATTAACCTCCTTTCGCCTTTCCCACTCGTGGGCGGGGGAGGGCGGTTAGTGCGGAATATTTACACCTGACCCACTCTTATTGGTAATGTAATGGAATTTTTTTATATTTATTCACGGGAAAGCTTCATTTGCCTTTTCCACTCGCGGTTGGGTATATATTTAAACGTAGGATGTTTTCGTGCGGGATATTTAAACCTGGGATTATTTTGTAATGGGATATAATTTTTGGGTATGTTTTCACGGGGTTTTTGTGATTGGGATGGAATTAGCAGGTAGAATATCACCGGTCACCTTACTCGATATATCGGGCATTCCAGGAAGGTTCGACAACCTACGATGACAAACCTTACATACACAATTAGTCTAAAGATTTACGTAAGCTATGTTTTGCATATGCTCAGCTATCAATTTTCCTAATAATACATCGATTCAATCAACTTTTTTGCACTAAAGCTACAATATGTTCCTCGGCGATTCTCTATTTAAACGTGTCGTTCGCTGAACGGTATTGTTTGCCGCTCGGGTAATTTACGTATATTAAATCTATTGCATTACAGGCCGACATCCACTTGCTCGCGTGAGCAATAAACCACGATCGGGAAGAAGTTGTTCAAGTTGGGGTATCTTTAGCGGCGGCGATTGTCCTTTACTGGCACAGAAGGCATCGTTGGCTCGTCGTACCGATCCTGCGCGATAAACACCTGCTGGGAAGCTGAAGACATTGGAAAGAAGTTGTTCAAGTTTGTGTATCCTTGGCGGCGGCGATTGCCCTTCACCGGTACGGAAGACATCATTGGCTCGTCGTCAGTCTCCCCGAACCACGAGCGTTTTCCTCGTCTTCTTCAGTTTCTTCCCGCCACTCAGCGTTGCTTCTATTACCGGCTCCTCCGTCGGCATTGGCGCAGCGGCTTCGAGTTAACAACAGTTACGGTGATGATGAAATACACATTTAAAAATTAATAAAACCAGTATTGGTAAGATATAATATTTGAATATGCTCAACTTATAATCTCGATGTTGGTAAAACCGATCATCGCATGATTCTTTAGTAGTTTGCATCCTATTCCACCGGCGCTGACGATAATACTTTGCTTTTCAGTATTGCTATTTGCAAATGCTCACTGAACACACTATTGATACGAGCAGCCATTGTTCAGGTTTAATACCGCGGGACACTGGAGTTTACGAAAAACCATTCAAAACCCAACAACTTGTTTGGCTTCCGTCGTAAACAACATAACCAACACATAAACAACATTGTATGAACTAGAGGAAGTGGCGAGTGGCGCCGACTAGCGGTCGTACAGTAAACTTGGCCAGGGAAATTTGAAAAGATGAAGAACCTTAAGTAGAATCAGATTCATCAACTCGTCTCGTTTATGCAAGTAACTAGAATACGGAAATATTTTTTTTCCTTGTCAACTTGGAATTGGAAACTGTTGTTAAATGAGCAGGGACGGGGAACATCAGAGTAAAAAGTCAAAACAGCAACTTATATAAAATAATGTTACAGCTTTTATTGTGCAGAGGAACAGGTGCGGTGTGCATTATTAATTACAGCGCTTTATTCTTAGAATTAGCCTTACTCCTGTCGCAAATAAATAGTATATCTTGAGAGCCTGGATCTACCATGTCTCGAGGAAGTTTTATCATACAAGTGCAGACACATAAGCTATCATTATGAAATAGCCCGTCCTGTTCGTTGTCCAAAGATGGGTGTCTCGGTATCGTAAATCAATTCGTTTAACGTCCAAATCCGAGGGATCTTCAAGTAAAAAAAGAACATTAATGGATAAAATTCTCCCGAAATAACAGGAACCATACAATTTCAAATAGCAATAATACCAACCCGGATTGGGAATTAGCGCTGGCGAAGGATCCACTTCCAAAAGGCGAGCTGAAGGATCCGGAATTCGCGCTGGCGGCCGAATTGCTTCCGCCATCAAGACCGTATCTGTGTCCGTGATATCCACCGTGTCCTTGAGGGTAGTGGTGTCCGTGGTATCCACCGTGGTATCCACCGTGGCCGTGATATCCACCGTGTCCATGGGGGTAGTGGTGTCCGTGACCGTAACCGTAACCACCGTAGGCCTTGGCTTCCGGTTCCGCTGCTGCCGCCCTCACCACTCTCACAACTGGTACTGTGAACAATTCAGGGTTGATTTCTACTGCAGATCCTAAGATTGCTAGCATCCAATGCTTTTCGGATCCCGTGAGTCACGGTGGATTGATATGCGTTTCACGCGTTCCCGAGACTCTTATAGAGTTTTACGTCACAGACATAACATTATCAGCGCTATTTTTATAAACAGTGATTGACGCATGATGCACCAAGACAGTAATAGTAAGGAATCAAGGGCCTTTGTGAAGCAGTTTCAAAGAATAGAGAAACAGAAGACAATTATGTATCAAAAAATGAATTTGGAAGCAAGGATCCTAGGAAATGCAAATATCTAAAATGCAAGTAGGATTTACTCTCAACACACAATATTCTGCATCATAAATAAAGTTACAGGAAAAAAACCTGCAAAATTTGAATATAAATGGCAGAAACATTTATGGTGTGAGTGCCAATTATAGTGTGTAAAATGCAAATAGAACTGACCCACGCCATCAGCGTAGGCGAATGCATTAAAACAACACTGAAGAATATAAAAATAGCTGAGGTGAACAGATTAAATTCCACAAAATGCAGATATAAAATATAGGAACATTGGATGATGCGAGTGTAAATTAAATGTTATAGAATGCAAATTGGATTTACCCTCGACATCGACGTAGGCGGGATATGCCATGGCAGTGGCGAGGAGCGCGACCAAGAGGATCATGGTAACCTTCGACATGATGTTTCTCGCTTGTCTTTCTGCTTTCTGGCTGTAGGAACCGAACTGTCGGAGGCACGGTTTTGAAGTGATGATGCCAAGATCTAGTAAGCACTCTTTATATATGGGAGAGCGAGCGTCCTACTGTCCGTCCTGGGATACCCCGGCCATCGTCTACGTAGGTACGAAACTGGTATGCGTAAACTTCATAAACGACCGCGACGGATAGACGCATCTCATTATCACGCTTAATCCGCCCTCTCTTCTTCTCTTTCTTCCTCATCTTCGCCACGGTATCTCCTGCATCCATTTGGCACGGGACGCTTCTTGCATCGCAATCGCTCTATGGACACTCGTCCTTTTGCGCGAAACTTTTTTCCCGGTTCTGCGCTGGGATCGTATTGGCGGGCCTTAATAGAATTTCGGTATAAGTCTGGCAGATAATCAAAAATCAATACGGCTGACAAAAAATTAATAAAGTAATATACGAGTTCTTTTATTTTAGTGAAAGGAAAGGAGATAATGAAAGAAGGTTTGTTGGGATTGCATTGGTAAGCCTCAGTGTTTAGGCTTCAACACAAAACTGCTACGATTTGGTACATTTTAGACATACGTTTGGCAGGCAATAAACAAATTAAATCGGTTGACCGAAAATAAATACAGCCGTTGTTTCAGCCGTTTTATTAAAAGTAATTTTAAGTTACTATACTGTCGATTCGAAGGGCAGTTTGTTTTTCTTACATGAGATCTATTACAGTTAGAGTGGCCGATATTTGATGGCAGTCTTACGGTAGTGGGCTCTAATGCCCTCAGGCATTCAGGGAATCCCTAGGCCTTTTCCCTTTTCATTTCACCGATTGCCGGCTCGATAACTTACGATCTATCTAACGTACCGTTACTGCTAATGACTCGTGCTAGAGATCGCACGTGGTCACACCAATATACACCTCGAAAACCAACGCTCAAGTCCTGGTCGATCGGGTGTAAACAAATCGAAGGATGGAGGAAGGAGCAAGGGTAATTAGCAATTAATCTTTAGAACGTGTGTCGCTTAAGATGCGTGTCTATTTACAGGCGAGCGCGATGAAGCACTTGTTGCCGATGACACATGATTTTCGCAACATTAATCGGAATACTAGACTCGCAAGTAGATGTGAAACCCTGCGAGAACAGATTTCCGCAATGCAAAATGGTGAAACCATGTATGTCTCTGACGTAGCGTGATAAAGCTTGTGAAAAATGCGCTTCTGCTGTCGAAAGAAAAGTGCAAATATCTGATTCACCAGGAAAATCTGATGCGATGGGTATCAGATTCCCACGATGCAGAAAACTAGCTTCTGTTTCGCGTGGAGTTACCCACAATGATTTCCATTGATCATTTACGAAAAAGAATTTGTTTTCCAAGTTGTGACAAGGTAAAAATACTAGTGTTTTTAGCTCAAAAGATTTCAGAATTTTCTTGTATTTCCGGTATTTCAGAGATCCTGCATAAAATTCAATTAATGCTCAATAAAATCATTAATCCATCGATTCACAGATATTCTTTATTACTATAAAAAATCGATTGCGGATACCAGTCGCATCCAACTAATTTTTTCATCCGCCGAAAAAGCGAGTTGACTGGGGACTTACCGAGCCCACTTTACGGTCGAATCCTGTTTCTCATTTTTCCACCGGCACTCCGGGATTGGGCCGCTTTTTTAATGGCTCCATTATTCCATCGATGATCGAGTGCAGCGACTACATACCAGCGGGATCCTCGTGGATGATTAATTCGAGCTGTCTAACACTCCAGCAAAGAAAAACAACAAAGTTCCGAAAGGCGTGTGTGTAAACAGCAAGACATTGTGCGCCAAACTTAAGTGGCTCTGTTTATTACGGTTTCGTGTTCTCCAGCAATTAGGCAGCACTAAAAGCCCTGCAATGTCGGAGAGAGGACTTTGTCTATAATGAGTTTCACTTCTGGGAAGCGGACGTCCAGGTCAACGTCTGGCCAGCCTTGAATCAAAACCAGCGCGGCGTGCGCGCCTCGTTACTTCTCACACTGTGGGAAATCCCCGGCGCAGAGCTGCTGCCCAATTTCTATGTTACTAATGAGCAAATATTGAAAAACGACCGTCTGCCGTCGCGCGGGAATTCAAGCGAAACCATACTGCAAGGACTATTGACTTTTACGCGGTCGACTCCAGGTAAGCTCGTTATAGGGAAAAACAATTATTTGGTGTCAAGAGAATTACATATAATTTATTACATTATAAAAGAATGTCACAGCTTTTATTGTGCAAAGGAAGAGGCGCGGTGAGTATTATTAATTACACATCATTTTACTCTTAAAATTAGTCTTACCGCAGTCGCAAATAAATGGTATATCTCATCGCGAGTCTGAATTTACCAAGTCTCGGGGAAGTTTTATCATCGAAATGCAGACACCTAAACTATCATTAACAAATGGTCCATCTTGTTCACCGTCCAAGAAAGCGTGTTGGTATGCAAGTTAAAAGAGGACATTAATGGATAATTCTTCTCAAATAACAGAAACCAAAGAATTTGTAAATGGCAATAATACCAACCATTAAAAATTAGCGCTGGCGAAGGAACCACTTTCAAAAGGCGAGCTGAAGGGTCCAACGTTAGCTTATCCGTGATAACCGTGTCCTCCTTGAGGGTAGTAGACTCCGTGGTATTCACCGTGCTCGTGCTTTCCACCGTATCCTTGATATGTAGAGTGAGTGTAATATCCACCTTTTCCGTCGGGGTAGTAGGTTCCTTGGTAGGTGCCACCCATATCTCCAGGTTGCGCGACTGCCGCCCTCACAACTCTCATAATTGGTACTGTAAACAATTCAATTATAATACAATATAAGATTTGTTACGAGAAAGAGATTTAGAGATATAAAACCAACGAAATCCAAATATAAATTGAAGAAACATTGGATGGTGCGAGTGTTAATTAAATATTGTAGAATGCAAATAGGATTTACCCTCGACATCGTGGTTGGTGGGATACGCCAAGGCAACGGCGAAGAGCCCGACCAAGAGGATCAGGGTGATCTTCGACATGATGTTTCGCCTGTCTTCCTGCTTTCGGGCACGAGTCGAGGAGAATCGACTGGAGGAACCGAACTGTTGGAGGCACTGTTTTGAAGTGATGATGCAGAAATCTAATAAGCAGTCCTTATATAGGGGACCTGGGCCAACCAGTTCATATTGTGCGTATTTACGAAACTTGTTTTTTGTAAACTTAATAAACAACTCCCATGGACAGACGCATTATCACGCCGAATCCACTCCCCTTTTCCTTTTTCTTCCCGATCTTCGTCGCCACCATATCTCCTGCATCCACTTGACACGAGACGTTTCCAGAATCAGCAGCGTAGCATGGATGCTTGTTCTTTTGCGCATGAATTTTTTCCCGGTTCATCGCTGGGTGCGCATTGGCGAGCCTCGGTTGCCAGTTTGAGTGCGAAACAAAAATGGCACAGGAGCGGAATGTGCGCCAAGCTTGAATGGCTTTGTTTACAACGGTTTCGTCTTCTCGAGCAATTAGGAAGCGCCAAAAGTCGTGCAATGCCGGAGAGGACTTTGTCTATAATGAGTTTCACTTTTGGCAAGCGGGCGTCCAGGTCAACGTCTGGTCAGCCTTGAATCAAGATCAGCGGCGTGCGCGCTTCGTTGCTTTTCACTCTGTAGGAAATCCCCGACGCAGCTGCCCAATTTCTATGTTACCAAAACGAGCAAATATTAAAAAATGACCGTCTGCTTTCGTTCGGGAATTCGAGTGAAACCGCTGGAAGGATTATTGACTTTTACGCGGTAGACTCCAGGTAGGCTCGTAGTAGAGAATAACTATTATTTGGTGTAAGAGAATTCCAGAATGATTCACTTTTGGTTTGGAATCATTTATCTTCAGAATGTCTCAAATTATGATTCATACGACAGACATACGTAATGCAACGTTTTGCATATCAAACAGCTCGGTTATCAATTATCCCCATAATGCATTGATTGAATCAACTTTATTGCACTAACGTTACATGTTCCTCGGAGATCCTCTATTTACACGTGTCGATCGCTGATGCTCCGCTCAAACAGTATTGTTCGCCGCTCGGGCAATTTACGTATTAAATCTACTAGACCGCAGGCCGACATCCTCCCGCTCGCGTGAACAATAAACCTCGATCGGTCTCTTAGCCTACGGGACGTATACGTAATTCTATTCTATCCTACAGGTATACATGCGTTTCAGACTGAATCTTACTCATACTAGTCGCGGACGATGCTCGCCCGCCTTACCCTTAAAGTATTACGGCAAAGTGTTTTTGGTAAGCATACGGCAGGGCGCGGAAGGAATTTAGCTAGGACTATGGGCGCAAAAGAATCTTGGGGGGTTGTTGAGCTCGGAGAACTTAGTTGCGTCTTGTCTCATAGTTCGGTGTCCGGTTTGGATTAAGGGAATAAGTTCGGCTCACTGGATACTCACTCCTCGGATTGCGGCATGCGCCTCTTTTTCCTAAAACAGAAAAGGAACCAGTGTTATTATTCTGGAAATGTAAAATGTTTTCCCAGAGTTGAAGTAATTGCTTTCTCGCACACGAAAGCGATGGATTTGCTCATTTTGTCAAATTCGTCGCGACCATTTTTGATATTAATAAGATAATTATTAATCTCGAAAATAATTTGACACTAATAAAAATTATCATTCATACTGTTCTAGAGTCCCCCGCCCAAGCGCACATACAGAAAAATTGATTCTAAAGAACGTACGGAGGCGGTGGTCCACCGTAAGCCGTGGCAACGGAATGAGCCAGGCCACCCTTGCCAGTGGAATAGCTATTGGCGATGGCAGTTATAGCTCCCGGCGGTGCGGATCCCGATCCCGATGCCGATCCTGCGCGAGAAGCACCCCCCGGGAAGCTGAAGACCATGGGGAAGAAGTTGTTCAAGTTGGGGTATCCTTGGCGGCGGCGATTGCCCTTCATCGGCACGGCAGGCATCATAGGCTCGTCGTACTCGTCCTCGTCATCCTCGTCCTCCTCCTCCACGATCACCGGCGGTTTCCTCGTCTTCTTGACCTTCTTCGTGCCGCTCACCGTCGCTTCTGTATTGGACGGTGCCGGCTCCTCCGCCGGCATCGGCGCCGCGGCTTCCGTAGTGAGCACCGGCACTGGCTCCAACTCCTCTTCCTGCAATCACCGATAATACAATCAATCAACCAATTGTTAACTTTCGACACGCGTCTTTTTCGACGCCCCTAATTAGCCTATCGAACAATCCTTAATCAGCGTGCATTCCGCAGCCGCGCTCTTATGATTTCATCCGACGTCGCGCGTCCCCCTTGGCTACAGCAGGAAATCATTTGTCATGCATTTGCAATCTGGCATTAATGACTTTCAGCTATTGCGTGTTCTTCTTGCGAAATTCCGTAAACGCTTAATGATCCTTGAGACCACTTGTTGACTTTTCCTCGAAGAAGGGAAATAACAAAAAAAATCGAGGAAGACATAGAGAGGGAGAGAATGTGTACCTGTGGTGGCTGAGGATTCTGGTGATGCTGGTCGTGGTGGTGTTGGTGGTGTTCGTCCTCGTGGTGGTGTTGGTGGTGCTCGCCCTCGTGGTGGTGTTGGTGATGCTCGTCTTCCTGGTGAGGATGACCGGCGCCGTGGTACTCGTGCTGGTGATGCTGGTCGTCGTAGTGGTGGGAATCGTGATGATCCTCCTGCGGTTGGTAGCTTTCAGGCACCTGTGCCGCTTCCTCATTGTCGCGGAGAGTCTCCTCGACTGCCGGGAACGCTTGCGCCTCGGCGCTCGACACTTCAGGCTCCTCGATTGGTTCGGGACCTTTCTGCATGAGCGGCGACTGCATGTCGAAGAAGGCTTGTCCGCTCACTGCGTTACCCTGGGCGAACACCCCTGTAGCCTGATTGTTCGATCGCCGCACCGGCCTGTAGTAGCTGGTGAACATCATCGCCTGCTGGGGATACGGGCGAACCGGCGTCCTCTTCTCCCGCAGGAACACCACCGGGTTCCCGTAAGCGTCCATCATCACTGAAACTACCCATCATCCAGTAAGTATCACTCGCACTTGACAATCCGCTTTGCCTTCGATAATTATTTACTAAGTTATTTATTTATTTCACCCTATCCTTGCGTTTCCGCTTAGGATATCTTTCGGTTCTTTACTATAATTCCTTTATTTTACGATAATCGTAATAATTAATAATGAATACTCACCAGGTTCCGCTGGAATCACCCTCGACTCAACGAGTGCAATTGCCACCGCGGCGACGGCCAGCGTCAACTTTATCCACTGCGACATCCTCGACTCCTGCTATTAATCCTGGCTGGAAGGGTGTCCTTGGTAGGAGGAACGGAAAGGGCTTCCCGTGAAACTCAAGCACTACTGCACTGTCTTCGGCGTTTAGTCTACTTGGTCTACTTGGTCGGCGGAGTTTTTGCCCGATGCTACCATTGGCCATGGTGCAATTGCTTTTATACTGGTAGGCAAGGGGCTCGGATAGAGCATGGATGGTGGTAGCCCACATCCACGGTGGCACCCCACCATGCCTTGTGTCAGGTGGCCGCTGCTCGTATCGAGGAGGATCATCGTCAACAGAAACGCGTGCATCGTTCGGGGATACGTGACCCCCATCCGACATGAGCGCGGGCTGATGCATTAATTATGAATCCTGTCGATCCCGATGCCCGGCGACGTCGCCACCGATCACACTGATAGACGATCGGCTTACTCATTGATCGATATCAATCGGCGACACCGGCGCGGCCCCCGTCGGCACGTAAAACTCCCCACAACACTACTTACATACTTTCGCAGCTTTTTTTCTCTCTCTCTCTCTGTCTCTCTTGCAGTCGCGAGCCCCATTGGAATTCCGCATAGCTGCTACGGGGATGTGTAATCTTTGCCCGATGGGATTCGGCAGTCGATGATAATGGTACGTGGGACGGAACTGGGATTCTCCTTACAGTCTTTTCCTACATGATATTGAAGAGCGGAGTTTGACCTTGTCTACGGTAGTCGAAGTTACCTCGAAATTTCCGTACGTAATACCGTTACTCGCCCACGTCTGCCGGACGAATATCAAACTGAAGCAACGCTACTCTGGTGGCCTCCGAAAAATTCGCAAGTGCTCTAGAAGGAACCAAGTGTACAGTCGAGGAAGGTACATTTTTTAAAATATCGATTTTGTTGAAAGGTTTCAACGCAGGAATTATAGTTGTTAATTGAAATTTCGAATTTTTGCAGAAATGTTACGAAGTGTAGTAAATTGCTTTTCAGGCCGTATGTGGAAGATTGGCGAGTCCTCTGGAAGGAACCGAGAGTGCTGTTAAGGAAGAAATGCTCCGAGTGGTCCTTTCGTCGAATTGAAAAACGCTATGATTAATTCAATAGTTGGGACGGAATTAATTCGGAGTGTTTTAATGTCCTTTATGGGTTCGCGTGGGTCTATAAATATGGAGGATCGAAGGTGGAAGGGTGGCTTTTTCTTCATTCGCGTCAGGGAAGCGTGCACACTTTCTCGGGAATCTGCGTTTCCGGAATTTCTATTCCACCGATTACTCCCTGCAGTCTCGGCCCATTCACGGTCTTTTCGCATTCCCTATTCCTGTCCTTCCACGAAGGATGTATCATGATTCACCCCTTCGCGGACAGCGGCCAACTCACCAAGCCCGTAAATCCTTTCTCTCTAATTGCACATCTGGCCAATGAATAAACAACAAACCTAAACAGTTTGTTCACCTCCGATTGAATTCCCACCAAGATATTAGCATACTAGAATTGAAGTCCAAAAATACTGAATTCGACTACACAACATCAAAGCATTGAACCCCGAAGTCGTTCCCAAGCAGCAGCTTTTAAATCCCACTCGTTCAAATTCCGAACAACTGCCGGGAGAGAAATGACAAGCAATCAAATCCCAGCTCGTCCATCCCAAAAGGACAGGGATAAGATAAATTCTCGAAACCGTCCGGCAGTCTAGAGATGAGCGATCGTGATCCTGGTGGAAACGAAGCGGGACGGAACAAGTGGAAGGGACAGTGGCACGTCAAGGCGGATCCGAGTGCGGCTGTTCTCCGATTCAGGACACGATCACCATGCCCACCGCCACTGGACTCTTACGGACTTACTGATCATCCCCAAGAATTATTGTCACCTCTGACCAGTCATACCTCGCCCGAGTCACTATGACAGACGTAATTTTAATATTAGGAGTCCGCAATCGGCTCGCGGCAGTTACGTCAAGGGAACGTCAACAGTGCTGGCGGACGGCGCCAAGTTTCGCCGGTTTCGAGCTTTGCCGGCGGCGACTCCGAAAGATTTTCCAAAAGATTCTGCAGTGATTGGGCATTGGAGATTGAGAAGCGTCGAGATTAGAAGAATCTGTGCAATTTGCATAATGAATCGTTAGCTGCATCTGAGAGAAACGTCCGCGTCCCTTCGGCCGGAGTACTTAAACTCATACTACTTTCCAAGGGACGGCTAGTCACGCACGAAAATACGACACGCGTGACTTGGAAAGTGCGGCTCTAAAAGTTGATTCAGAAAATAGTACGAAAATCCACCAAGTATTCAGGATCAGTGTCTATCGGAAAGACATAGGTTGGCCATTGAATGGGAGGACGGGAAATTCCTGGTGATCGAGCGGTCATTCATTTGCTTAAGTAGCGTGAGACGGTGTGCGCGCGGCAGGAGGAGCGTGCGGAGTCCTAACAAAGCTAGCCGAACATCCACTGAGAAAGGAGGCTCGCTCAAAGGAAGGAGTTCAACGAACCCACTACTGACACCGATTTGCGAGCGATATTCAAGCCGCCTGCCTGTCTCACGTGATTCGAGGTTCCAGAACTCCGGAGGCCCTTTATTCTGCCTCCGCCAAAGGCCGGCCCTCCCCCAGAAAAGTTCCCATGGGCCCCGAGCTTCGGGGACTACAACCCATCGAAATCCCAAGATTCGAGTTCCTGATGGACTCCAATAGTTGCTGGTTTAGAACTTGTGAAGTCTTGTACCACAATATTAATTGAACAAATCAACTTTTCGATTACAGTACAACGAAAATGTGTTACTTAGATCAAATCGAATGTTCCCTACGTCGAAATAAGGTCTGCACATACCGCGCAAACACAACCAGTAATAAAGCTTTAACCCAGCAGGCTCGACGGCATGCAAAGCCCTGGGCTCCCACGTAATTTTCCCTTAAAGGAAGGAAAGGTCTTGACGTATCCTGTATGTACACGCGCAAGCAACAATCCACATGGCCCTATTTGGATACGAATCACGGAGAGCAGTCCGGTAAGTCCAGCAAGGTGGGTTGAAGGACCGCGTAACATCTCGCCTCTCGAGGATTGCGTTTATTTTGCAAATCCGCAAACTAAAAAGGCCCCGGCCAACCGAGGTGCTTGTATCGTATACTAATACAATACGTGCCGTGTTACTTGCGTATCCTGCACAGTGGCGTACGCCAAACCGTCTACTCTCGGTTCTACGCGTGCCGGAGGATCCCAAGGTTATTCCACTCGAAATTGCATGAAAGGAGAAAACAAATCTCTTACCGTTGAATTTTTGTTAACACTTCAAAGTTTCTGGTTTAGGTATTTGGTTTTAGTATGTCGTCATGTCGGAAAAAAATAATCCGCATATTACACTTTCTACCTTGTTTCTTGCGAATTCATCAAACTTGAAGGAATTTTAATTTTAAGTGGTTTTATATGAAATAATACAATTTTAGGTCCTGTAAATATTGATGTTGAATTTTTGTTATCAATAAAAATGTGTATTTTGTAAGAAAACTACTTAAAAACATTGTAATTTTGCTATGATTAATGTTAATTTTGGAGTAAGTGCACACTGAGAAACTAAAACAAAACACTTGACAGACTAATGATATTTGATTATAAAAGTTTCTTTATTGTACCTTTAGGCTCTAAAGGGATCGTTGAGGGATGGCTTGAAGGAATAGGACAAAGGTGGTACCGGGAGGGTCGCTTCCGTTCTACGCCATTGATACTAGTGATCAGCAGTCGCAGGATCGACGCGGTGTATCCGCTCGGGATTTAGCGTCCTAACATTTCAGGGAAGGCATAAAATTGTCGCAGGTGCAGCGTCCCGGCCGACATAAACGCAGCTGCGCCGTCCTCTCGACGGATACTGCATCCCGATGCATCCCGCGGGCGGGGCCTCATGCAAACGAGAGCCAGAGCCCGAGAGATCTGACGACATCGCCGACGCGCACCTGTCCCGCAATGTCGATACATCCACTGACTAAAATTCGATCGCGCCCATTGATATTCCAGGGGCGCCGCGACGCTTCCGCACTCGTTCCACCGAGATCTTCCCCATGAATGGGCATTAGTCCCCACGCAGGGCGTTTCTCCTCCTTTCAGACCATCCGTCGCGGTCTTCCAGTCCCATTCGATGCCATTTTCTTAAGGAAACCACTTCGGAGACAGGAAGTGATAGGATTTTGTCAGTTATATATTTGACTTACTTGGTATAATAAGCAGCTTGTGAGTCCTCGAAACTCGATAAGTCAAGGGTCGTACAATCGAAATTTCAAAACCTTAGGATCTTAGAATCAAAACTCTAAGAAACTAATTAAATTTGTACGGCATAAAACAACGACCTTAAATTATTTTCTGCCTAGAAGCCCTAATGGTCGTAACTCGCCACTTAACTCGTCTCCGATCAGTATATTCCACTTGAAGAATCCAAACTCATTTCCATGCCATCTCGATACCTGCCCTCCGCCCTTTCTCGGACAAATCATATCGTGTACCACTTCCGACGAGTCTCATTATTCGGAGGATGGTCCTGCTGAGGCGCCGTGCAGACGGTGCTCTGAACACGCGCCTCTTAAATCAATCTCTCGGCGGACATTGACGGCGGAGTGTATGACGCAGAGTACCTCAGGGTGGACTTGACTAGCGATTCCTGGTCCACCGTGAAATATACCGGTACACCGCTTGGAATACGCTTTGCAGATATTCAATCGTACGACGACTCTTTGTCAGTTAGGACAAAGGATATAAATTATCTACCGGCGCTACGCCCGCGCTTCTTTACATTTATTGAAAGAAAACTTTCTGCTTGATTTCTGTAAAAGTTACAGCTTCAAGGAATAATTAATGAATTTTGTATTTTGTAGTTTATTTTTCGGAATCCAGTGACCCAAAAATCAAGCGGGTCGGTGCAGTAGTTCAGGAGTTGTGCATTTTTTTCTGTTATTTCGTCGCGCGATAACGTGCCGGAGATTTAAGGATCTAAATGTGGATTTTGTAAGATTATTAGATGTATGTTCGGTTTAGGGATCCCAGTACATCAGAGGATCGCAGCGAGGGAATCTTGTAGCGCAAGGACCATCGCACACAGTGTTTTAGGTGGATTCAACTCTTGTCTATAGTTCAGTTTTTAATTTGAGGTTCAAACCGTCGGAGACCCTTGCTAAATTGGCCAACTCCCTTATATCTTGACCTCCTCAGAGGATCTACGACCAGCTGCCATCAAAGCATACCCCAATTCTGGAGGAAGAGCGCAGGAAGTCTATGTGGGGCAGGTGAATAAACGCAGGCAAAACTCCGATCGACATTGTTATGAGACAGAAAATTTTTATTGGAATTTTGTATCCATGAGCCGTTTTCCAAAGGTGGTCGAAAGGTGTGATCGCAAATGGGGGTGAAGGGGTCGTGCGGTTGTCCTCGGAGTTGAATTTTCACTGTTTCCGGGATTTCGCTAGTGGCTCCGCGACGCCCATTTCCAAATATCTGAAAGCACAGAGCATATCCGTATTAGTCCACCTCGTCTTAATCAACCACCAATCCTCACGCGTCATTTCCCAATGAAATCCTAGAACCACTCGTCTCCTAATTCGCTAAGACAGTCGTTCGCCACAGTTTTCTTTCCTACCAAGTAACACGAGAGGGAAAACAACATTTTCCAAAACTTAGTACACAAGAGCTAAATTAACCAGTTAACTTGGCCCTCACCTGTTTCTTGCTGCCAGAATTCCTCGTTTCTTCCGTGTGACCTGGGCGACATGGCTGTCGTATCCGGAAATGAGTCTGGCCGCAATTGGAGATGGGCTTTCACTTCGGCCGATGGTAGCTGGTGGTATGTTGGAGAGCAGTCGTTTGCTCTGACGATTCTCCTTCGATTTCCTTCTTACGTTGAGATCCGACGACACCACGATCTCGTCGAAGGTCTGGCCGAAAACAGCTGGAAATCGTCGGGGATTGCGTGAGATCGGTACGAGCTAGCTCTATGCCTCTTTCACGTCGCCACGTCTAACGTTCATTGCGAAAATCCATTACATAAGAATATCGATATTATCGAGACACAACGTACAGCGGAGAACGCGAGAATCTGCTACACTTTCGCGGCGCAGTGGATTCAGTCCCGTCTATGCCAGACACGATCCTTTCCCTTTGGCGTACTCTACTTACGTTTCTGGTTGGATGCTTGTTGCTGAGCGTTGACGATTACACACGCCAGCGTGAAGACAACGAGGGCCAGGAAGTGAGTCATTTTTGCTTGTCTTGAAATGTAGGAATTGTTGATTATCAGGGTCGAATTGAGAATTTTGGTGATCCTGGAACGAGACGAGGCACAAGATTAATTAAACCTGTTAAGTGAAAGCGGCTGACGGAATCTACTCGCACGAATACCAACAAGTCTTATCACTTTGTTCCTGTTAGCGTGCAAAATGTCAGAGACAAGAATCGTGCTCGAATTTCCGTCCGAGAAAATCCGAGAAAAGTGAAGGAAACCCTAGCAAACCGCGAGGCAAATCCACGGAAACAGCCGTGAAAGGTGGTCGTGAGTCACACTGAGTTTGCGTAAGTGGCGAGCTCGGCAGACTTACCGAAGGCAAACCTGGAGATACTTTCCGAGTCGACAACCGCACGAGAAATGCGGGCAGATCGGCGAGGGAGCCTTCAAGACAGCATTGTGCATTTGCTATAGTACACGGAGAGCAGGAACCGGCTTGAGTACTGGTCCAAGGAGGAGGTGCTTTAAAACAGCATCGGGAGACTGTGGATGTGTAGATCGTTCACCGGACCAACCACTTTCTGTTTCACTTTTTTACCAAGCTTCTCTCTCTCTCCCCGTCTCCTCTCGGTCGAGCTCGCGCGCTCTCTCTCCCTTTCTCTCGTGTTCTCTTGCTTTTGCATCCAATCCGCTGGCGAAGTGGACTTGTTTACTGGCCGGCTAGGTTCACTGTTCCCTCCAGCGGTTAAACAATGCCTAACGACGCCGTGGACCTTTAACGACCCTCGCCGATCCTGCTCCGACGTAATGCGCTTCATCCATTTTCCATTCTAACAGCTAGTCCCCGTGCCGGCCGAACTCTTAAGCAGATAGGATGGAACAAAGGAACCTCCCACCCCGCCATTAGCACATGCTCGTTTATTGTCCGCACGTTTTTCGTAATAGATCGACTAAATGTTCTACTCATTTCCTATCGATAGAAATATAAGGAGATTAGAGAATCGGTAGAAAGTATTAATAATCTCATCTCTCATTTATTGTCGGCGTGTCTTCTGTAATGGAGCGACAAAATAATCTACCAATTTCTTACCAATATAAATATAAGAAAATCAAAAAATTCGTTTAAAGTGTTAATAATCTCATTCCTCTTTTATTGTTGCCACATTTCCCGTAATAGATCGACAAAACGATCTACCAATTTCCCATCAATACAAATACAAGGTAACGTTTATAAAGAAATGAAAAAATCCGTGTATAGAATTATAATAATGTCATTTAATATATTACAATGGCTATCTTACAATGAGGATTCCGTCAATACTAGGACTGCATGTGTTAATACTGCGAGGGGTTGCTTCGAGAGTCCGGGCGCACTGTTGCCGGTGTGAAAAGTAACAGGCTGCTATTTCAAAGAAGTAAAAGCGAGGCTCGATCTAATGAGATATTCATCGCTCTCCTACTGGCAATCGGCGAAGGAGACGGCGCGGGCATAAGCGGTGGATGCCGGGCCTTTGTGCATTTCCTCCTAAAACCGCAGGATCAAACCTATCTCTGCATCAATTCGCTGACAATAATGGCAGAGGGGCAGGAATGTTTGCACAAGCGGCCGTTCCCGAGTATTTAAACGAAGGGCTTAGCCCATCGGACCAAGCCCGCGCCGAAGAAAGTGGATCCCTGGAGTTTGGCCGGAAGGTTCTGGCAAGAGGCGAGCTGAAGAGAGAAAGAGAGAGAGAGAGAGGAGAGAAAGAGTGCATCGGGATCCGGAGGATGTTGCACCAGCTAGGGTCGCGTGTGCAGATCTCGCCCGGTCATTGCACGGCTCTTTTCGAATCTCGATTTCACCTCTTCCTTTTGCCCTCGGACCCCTTCTCTTTTTGGCTTCCCTTTGTGCTGTTAATCCTCAGGGCCACTCCCTTACCCTTTTTCTGCCCTGCCTCTCCCTCCGAGACCACTCGCTGGTCCTCCTCCTCCTCCTCCTCGCCGAGGAGCTTCTCTCTCCTCTCTCTCTCTCTCGCCCTCTCTCGTGGCATCATGCGCCTGCCGAGGTCTTGCCGATTTTATTTTCGCGAACATCTGGTGACTGCCGTGTGCGGACAAAGGGATCTTGCTGCTCCAAGGAAACCAAGTGGGCTTGGAGGAGGGTAGTTTGTAGCGCATGGCTCGCCTCACCGACGCGCTAACGCTGATCCTTATGCGCGCCTAGTGACGTGGAATGTTTGTAAACAATGTCGCGCGCACGCTCGTCTAATGCGGTTTCGCTCCTGAGACTAGTCGGCGAGGTTGGAGCTTCGAGGTTGCTTGCGGTCTTCGGTGCTGCTCCGGCAAGATATCGGGCGGCTGCAATGGAAGCATCGGTTTAGAATCTTTGTTTCGGCATTCTTATGGAGAATATTTTCCAAAATTCTGAAGAAAATCGATAAACATTCATAATGATGTTTCAGTATTTTTGGAGATTGTTAAATTTAGAGACACTCGGTGTGTGAACTTTGAATGATTATTGCAATATCGTTAAGCGACAAAAAAACGGGGATTATTTATCAAAGTCGATTTTTAAATTTCAAAAGGGGACGAGATGGTAGATCTGAACTATAAAATTAGCTTTCAGATTACTGCCAATTATTGGTTCCTTTTGGAAATCAGTTAAAAAACTTTGAGAGGGCATCGGCGAGGATATTAATTTCACAAGTTTGACCTTTGAGCAGTAGAGAGGACGACGGGCATAAATCAGGGCTGCGCTCGCCCTAGAAAAGGATAGGTTTTCTGGCATTAAGTCATCCGCAGAGCATAAATCGCGGTTAAGGTATATAGTGATGCAGCGTCTCGGCAAAGGAACTCGGCGGGCATAGAGTGTGCTCGCGCGGTGCCGGGCCAGTGTAGGCGCATTTCAAGATCAAAACAGACCGGTTCGTTGGCACAGAACCGGCCGGTGGTACGGTCAAGTACAAGTACACCCTAGCGCGGACCAACACAATATGGCCTCCCGATCCCTTTAAAACAAGTTAATCCGTCTGCCCGGCCGTCTGCCGATCGCCTGAGAACCAAGAAGATTCATTTTCCCTTTGTCCATTCTTTTTCACACGTACCAAAAGGAGCGAGCCTCAATGGCACAATAATGCCGGCGTCTACATTTGCAAGCCTTCCCTCTTTCTCCCTCTCGTAACTATGCCTACCTATGTACGGGACCAGTGCAATTGGCCGGCATATTGTCGAAACAGAGGGCGAGGGCCGCCAGAATGCGAGAAACTCTGAATAAATATGCATCTCATTGTTTCGTCGAGGTTTGCCGCAGCTTGGAGGTTGCTGGCAAGGAAAACCTCTTTTCTTAAGAATTTCATCAGACTTTCGCAAATTACGCTTTTGCAACTCCATTGCATTGGATTTGACCACAAAGTTTCTGAGATAATCGACTTTGAAATTGGCCATCGGCATTTTAAAAAAAGTACTTTTCAGCAACAAATTACTTTGATCTCCAGGTTTACGCTTTTCTATTGCAGTTCATATTCCGAGTGTCGAATAAACTTGTGAAAATGATTTTGCTGTAATAAAGAGTTTATTACCTGTGCGTGGATTCAAAATGGTTTGCGATGGGAGGAGGATTGGGCGACGCTGAATGAGGCTGTGTAAGGGCCGAAGCTGAAGCTGGCGCTTTGGGCATTGGCCTGGTTGTGACCTCCGTAATGTCCTCCGCCTCCGCCGAGGGATCCTGCCGAGGCTGATGCGAAGGAGCCACCTTGCCCGGTCGGATGAGGTTCGCCGATATACCCTCCGTGTCCTCCGTGCTCAGGATACCTGAGGAAGTACAAAACCCTCGAGAAAAAGTCCACTTCTACCCTGCATGAAAAAAAGGAACACGCGCTTACCCGCCGCATCCGTAACCCTGGCAACCGTGGCCGTGTCCTAAAGGCTTGTGATGCAACTTGTGGAACTTGCGCTTGTGGCCGAGCTTGAAGTGCCGAGGCTCGTCGTCGTAGTCCGAGTAATCGTGGTAATCCCCGCCGAGTAATCCGAATTGCGGTGATCTCTGCTCCCGAGTCACATCTGAAAGCGGAATCGAAACTTTATGTTTATTAAAATTGAATTACAGTTAATGTGCCTTTTAAGGTAGTTGGTGCAGAAAACCACTTTCTTAAGAATTTCTTTCAACCTGATCATCTTTGCTTTATTAGACTTGGCCACAATACTTTCTCATCGTGCTTATCAATCATTTTTGAATTACTGACAGATTTTGGCAAAGTCGCACGTATAAAAGTTGTCTATATACACTTCAATTATCTCAGAAATGGTTAAGTCCAATAAAATTTAACTCATACTCGTGCATGAAAGTTTAACAAATATCTCAAGAAAAGTGATTTTCGTTACCAACCACCTTAATAAGACTATTAATCATTTTGAGCACCTTTCGCACTGGCACTCGCTTCCACGTGGACGGGATTCAAAGGGTCGGGCGTCGAAGCGAGCTCGGTAGTGGGCTTCGAGGTGGAGAGTTGAAAACAGAGCGCACTAATGAGAAAGATGGACAGCGGATAGCTGAGCCGAGTCATGGCTGTGCGTTGCGGTGAACGGTGTGACTAGGACGAACCCGAACACGAACCAAAAGCTGTAGCACTCTCGGCGCTCTTTTATATGAGGTTCCCTTCACCTGTGAAATTCAATGAGGAGACATGGGAGCTCTCCGCTGTTTGAATATGTCAGACATCGTGGAGATAGTATTGGCCACGGATGGAGTGGATGACCTTACGGTCCAGGGCCGGCCGGAAGTGGCCTCGACGAGCATGTGTGTCCACGACGACGCCTTTACGTAAATTACTCTTAATGTGATTTTGAAGACAAGTTCCTGGGAATTCCCGGGTGACCAAGTACCAAGTGTGTTAATCATTACATTGACAGGAATCGAAAGCTTCCGCGTATAAGGAGAATGAGCTTTTTATAACCACCACCTACTCTTCCGAGTATTTTGCTCGAACGTGTGTCTCTGCAACGAATCCTTTGGCATTGGGTCATCGACCTTCCCGATTCATTGATCGACACATTGAATGCCAAAGTCCTCACTAATTCAAGCTGAGTGACATTAAATCGGGCAATAAAAATCCGACATTACCTCGATCAATTCCAACTGTTGAGTGACTGATTATCGAACTGGAATTGATTGGGATTGAAGTTTAGCAAGTTCTTGACTTACATGGAGTATTTAATCACCATTGTCGAGCATTCGATATTATTAGAATGAGTATTTTCTTCAGAGTTTTAAAATGTTTAAAGTTTTAGAAAACTTGAGAATGAGGCTTTTAAAATTAGTACATATGTGCAGGGTTATTCACTTCCTTTCACTCTTCTCTTCTCCATATATAACAGGAAGTTTTGTTATCTTTGTCACCACCTTATAATTAATGAAGTAATTGAAAAAAAATAATGTTCTGGACAATTTATTTAATTTTATACAATATTATTTACACAAAAACATGAAAGAAAGTTTGCCGGGCTTTAATCTTACAACTCATCAACTAATTGCTCCAATTTGACGCGTTCCTTTTTCATGCGTATTTTAATTTCAGTTTTCTTGAAGGTGCGTATCGTTGACTCCGAAACATTCTTCTTAAAAAATTTAACTGGACGCAGTCATAGTAGAATATAGGAAGTTTCATATAAAGAGTTTAGGGAAGTGTTGGAAAGCGAGTCAACCCATGCAAAGCAGATCGCATTTAATCCGTCAGTGGTCTCGTCCAAGCACAAGTCGACTTACGCGAAGCGAAATAATCAGACAAGTTGATCACTCATTGTACAATAACACGTTCATTCAACATCAATTCCTTGAGCGGCTTTGAATGCACGCGTATCGGGTCTCCGAGGTGGGGGCAAAGATGAAGAGATCAAGGCATGCACTTTTCCAGCTCTACCGAAAAGTCGGCAAACTTTATTCGAGTCTTATGAGTGGCGCAATAATATATTACATAAGAGAGAGCCTAGAGGTTGCAACAGCGAGCGAGCGCGGCGGCGGCTCGCGTGCATACGCGATAACTCGTGATAATAGCTAGGGGAATTCCGAGAGCGCGATCCTCGCTGGCGAGATCTGTGATCGTTGGCAATTATGCATGAATTACGCGATTGCTGTGTGCCTCGAATCATCCTGGCGCATCCTCTCCTCGTCAGACGCCGAGGAAAGAGTATATTATCCAATGGAGCTCCGGCGCTCGATTAGTACTTTCATTCTATCGGAATCATCGGCGAAGCCAGCGCCCGCGGGGCAATGTACAAGGATTAATCTGGCACGGGAAATCGACGGGGAGCTCGAGCCATCTCCCCCGCCATTGGCACATGTAATCTCCACGAGTATTTCCTACGATGTTATCTTAAATGCTTCCTTAACTCGTAATCATCCTCCACACCGTATCATTCTCTCGCGGTCGAAATGTTAAGGACACTCGGTTCCGCCTCGGCCGGCCACTGCGAGGGGTCGGCCGGTTTAATTGAAAAATGAACAATCTCATAATAACAGGAGTCGGTGCTACTCCTGGAACGTGTATTCGTCAATGTCCTTCGCGCGAGAGGCACTCGCTGTACATCGATGCGACACTTACAATCCTAGAAGACTACGTACTAAGTCTAAATAGCTAGACATACGATCGGGCCGGGCCGCTCCAGGCTGAACTCCTTAACACTCGGCAGGAGTGGGGATGACCGGCCAATCGAGTGACTCTAGTCACAGTTTCTATCTCGGCCGGGCCCGATCGTCTGTACCACCTTAAATCTACCGAGTTTCGATCGCCGCTGCGATCAGACTTTACGGCCACTTTGGGCCTCCGAACAGCTAATGGCAAGTTGTCGTGGATATTCTAGTTGCTGAAGATGAGCCTGTCCGAGGTGTCGGCGGTAGCTGAGGCCTGACTGCTGGCTCCGCTCTTCGATCCGATATTGGGACCGTAGCCGGATCCGGCGTGGCTGGAGGCTTGAGCGTTCGCGCTGGCACTGGCCGATCCATTTCCACTGGTGAAGGCGGATGACTTGGCCGAGCTAGTCGCCGAGGCTCCGTTCCCGAAGGCGTTCGAGTTTGCGTTGGATGTTGCACTGGCGGAGCCGCCGCCACCGGCGCCTGCGTTCGCTGACGATAAGGCCGTCGCTTGGGAATTGCTGTTCGATCCTAAGGAAGGGAATATCATTTTTTTATTACAATGAGGCCGTCTTGGATTGCGGCGGCCATGGCGGACGCTGACGCTTGGACGTCGCCCTGACTGCCTGTGGCAATACAAGAAGCGAGAGATTCACTATTTCATCAACTGTTAGGTGTTAGAAGTAAGAATAATTCGTGTTAGATGTTGAGACTTGCCTGCGCCATTTGATCCACCGTGTCCACCGTTGTATCCTCCGAAGGAGCCTCCGAGGCCGGATCCTGATCCTTTAAGGTTCTGTCCGAATCCTCCCTGTCCGCCGCCGTTGCCTCCAGCGTTGGCAGAAGCACCGGCGTTCGCAGCTGCATTGGCATTCGCTCCAGCGCTGCCTCCAGCATTTCCGCCACCGAATCCACCCTGATTTGATCCGCTGCCTCCAAATCCACTTCCCCCCTGGCCGTTTCCGCCCGTGTAACCTCCGAATCCACCGGAATTACCGGCGTTGCCCTGTCCAGCTCCAGATTGTCCTCCGAAACCACCGGCGTTTCCAATGCTTCCAGCGTTGGCGTTTGCGCCAGCGTTTGCTCCGGCATTCGCTCCGGCGTTCGCTCCTGATGAGCCTCCGCCGAATCCTCCGACGGGTCCACCCTTTACTGGGGCGGTGTAACCTCCGGATCCTGATCCAGAGCCACCGAAACCTCCGGCTCCTGATCCAGAGCCACCGTAACCTCCGGCTCCTGATCCTGAGCCACCGTAACCTCCGGCTCCTGATCCTGAGCCACCGAAACCTCCGGCTCCTGATCCAGAGCCACCGAGTCCTCCAGATCCTAATCCACCGTATCCTCCAGAGCTACCAGCTTGACTTCCTCCAATGGAGCCACCACCGTTTGCTCCAGAGTTCGCGCCGCCGAACCCTCCAGATCCTGAAAGTGCATTGGCTCCAGCAGTGCTTCCGCTCTGCGCTCCAGAAACTCCAGTCACTCCAAGGTTGCCGCCTCCGTATCCATTGGATCCAGCGTTTCCGGAACTTCCGTCGAAGCCACCGGCTCCACCGTTACCGGAGCCTCCGCCGAATCCATTAGCTCCGGCGTTGGCATTCGATCCACCAAAGGCCGAACCGAATCCTGATCCTTTAACAGGTGTGCTTGGATGAGTAACTGGACTTGTATTTCCTCCTAGACCACCGGAAGCCCCCAATCCACCAGATCCACTTCCACCGGATGCCGATCCTAATCCCAATCCACCACCGAGGGAACCACCGACGGGACCACCAAGAGATCCGCCCAAGGATCCTAATCCTGAACCTCCGGCGTTAGCACCAGCGTTCGAACCAGATCCTAAGGAACCGCTCGCTCCACCACCAATAGGACCTTGTGCCGGAATATGTTTAACGGGTTGACTGTGCTGACCACCACCAATTGTGCCTGCATTCGCTGTGCCGTGCGTGCTTGAACCACCAACTCCACCAATCGAACCTTGGCTCGGATACCCACCTTGGTTGCCACCAAACTGTCCGCCAGGTTGTCCGGGATAATTACTGGGAATTGCGTTTGGAGCCCCGTGGCCAGGATAGTTCACGGGAATTCCCTTAGGAATATCGTTTCCTGGGAGGTTCGTCGGGATACCCTTGGTACCTTGGCCTTGACCGAACGCGGAACCTCCGGCATTGGCATTGGCATTGGCATTACTTCCAGCGTTACTTCCGGCGTGGCCACCGCCAATGGGGCCTGATCCAGATGGGACTCCTTGTCCTTGTCCATAAATGCCAGTGTTTTGGGAAGGTCCGGAAGTGAGGAACGGGTTGTTAGCACCGATTTGACCCTGTGCGCCAGCGTTTGCTCCTGCATTTGCATTCGCGCTCGCTCCAGCGTTCGCTCCAGCGTTCGCTTGTCCACCAGCAACTCCACCGGTCAGGAAAGGATTACCTCCTTGGGGATAGGAACCGCCGCCCTGGGGGTAAGAACCTCCGCCTTGGGGATAGGAACTACCACCCTGAGGATAAGAGCCTCCGCCCTGGGGATAGGAACCACCGCTGGAGCCACCGCCCTGGGGGTAAGAACCTCCACCCTGGGGATAGGAACCACCTCCGATTCCTCCTGCTCCACCTTGAGCATTCGCCGAGGCAGCCGCGTTTGCGTTAGCGGTTGCGGAAGATCCTGATCCTGCTCCACCGGATAGGAAAGGATTTCCACCTCCTGATGAACCGTGTCCTTGGGGTTGGCCGAAGGAAGGTCCAGTTTGCCGACCATGATCATAGCCTCCGCCTGGAAGAAATTATCAGAAATAAAATTTGACTCCCAGTAAAGGTCTAAACAGACGATCGGGCCGGGTCGGGCTAAGCTAAACTCGGCTGGAGTGGGGATGACCAGTCAATCGAGTGCCTCGAGGGATGTTCAGCTTAACCCAGTCGGACCCGGCCCGATTCTATCATTAGACTCTAATCCGTTTAACATATCTTTGGTACACAAACAGGCATAACATGAACCATTGTCGTTCGCCAAAGATCCACCTCGACACAAAGTGAGCACATCATTCCGATCGGATGGTTACACAGATTCTCATCGTAAGAGCTGGCAATCAGCAATGAGAACGACAGGGTAGTCAACACAAACTTAAAAGATAAGAAGCCCAGACCTCCAATAAAACATTCCACCAAACCTTCCACTGAAGTACCAGTGTTTACAATAAGACAACTGTCTGAAGTAACCAATTCACCACACACAAAGGAGGCAAGTCCGATCGAGTCCTTGTACCACAGGTATCGGGAGCAGAGTGAGAGACGAGTGACTTGGGCAAGGACCAACGTGCATTCGATCAATCCCACCAACATTGGGGAAACATAAATGGTCGCTTAAGATCTTGGAGCCAGCCGAGCGATGGCAAAGCCCTTCCATGCAGCTCACCTTGACCGCCACTTGGAACTGTCTCTTCGATCACGATGATCTGTATTGGCTCTTGCTTCGGATGGTGATGATGATGGGGGGGTCTTTGGTAATTTGGTCTTGGGTAATTGGGCCTTTCGTAATTCGGTCTTTGGTAATTAGGCCTTTGATAATTAGGCCTTTGGTAGCCGGGCGGAGTGTCGACGATCACCACCGGTACGACAACCGTGTTCCCGGTATCCACGCCGTTCGGGTAGTGTTGATGACCTCGATGCGGCGGGCGTGGTGGGTCGGTGGCTATGATTATTGGCCGATGATCCATTGGAATCGGTTGGGGCCTCTGGACGTTCACTGGTATCACTTGCTCTCTACGCGGCACGTGCGCTTCCGGTTGATAGGGTTGGTGAACTTGCAGCTGACCTTGACCTCCGGCAATGGCATTCGCCTGGCTACTTGCATCGGCGTTTGCGAATGACTTTGGCTTCTCGAATGTTACGGTTGGCCTGTAATTTTGCGGGTAATAGTCACCCGAGGCGGGTTGACTCGACTGGCCGTGTCCCAGGCTGCTTGGGCCGCTTAGTGAGAGAGGACCCGGTCCAGAGTTTCCAGACGAAACTGTGTTCGCATTTGCATTGGCACTCGCCTGGCTGCTCGCACCGGCATTTTCGTATGACTTTGGCTTCTCGTAAGTCACGGCTGGCCTATAATTCTGTCCGTAATAATCGCCCGACTCTGGTTGGCTCGGCGCGACTGGTCCCAAATTGCTTGGGCCGCTCACTTCAATAGGACCCAGTCCCGAATGTCCAGCGGAAAGTGCATTCGCATTCGCATTGGCTGTTGCCTGGCTATTTGCGCCGGCGTTTCCGAATGACTTTGGCTTCTCGTATGTCGCGGTTGGTCTATAATTCTGCCCGTAATAGTCACCCGACACCGGCCCGTTCGACGTCACCGGCTCCACGACAGTATGTCCCATGTTGATTGGGCCGCCACCTCCATTAGAGCCTACTCCCGCGTTTCCGGTCGAGAGTGCATTCGCATTGGCATTGGCATTGGAGTAAGAGCCAGTGCTCGGTTGCGATCCCTCGTAATTATTATACGGACCGTTATTGTACTGAGGATTGTAGGGCATATCGACGCCTATCATTGGGCCCCGGCCATAGTCTGAGCTTGGCGAGCCCTCGTAACCTACGTTCAAAGAAACACTAGAGTCTAACAAGAGTCGAAGGGTCTGCGGACACACAGTTGGCGGCCAATGGATCTGAAAGGGGGTTTAAGGGATTTTTGCGAACAAGTCTCTTTCTTTACCTTGAGCATTGGCATTGGCATTGGCTGAAGCCTGTGCATTCGCGTTGGCACCGCCGTATCCGTTGGAGCCAGCCTGCGCGTTCGCTTTCGCGTTCGCGGAAGCTCCAGCGCCGCCGTTCCCATTGGCGTTCGCAGATGCTGAGGCTGATGAGAGCCCGGAGGAGAAGGAAAGCGGGCCCAAGCTGAAGCTTGTTCCCAGAGAGTGAGCCTGGCTGTTAGCCCCGTTGTCCCGGTTCTTGTTGAAGATGCCCAGTGGGTCCAGGAGGCTGCCGCCGCCGCCTTTGTTTAAAAAGAGACCTTCGAATGCAAAGAGAACAATTAGTCTCCACCGAATATCCTCGAATGGGAAACTGGAAATGGTAATCTGCTGTCTTGGGTGTCGAAAAGCGGTTTAACTAGGATTCGGCGTTGGGAGAGTTGATTTGACCAATAACAAGATAAACACGTGTGAAAAATAGGAATAGTGTTTATCTCCTGAACTAACTGACTGGTTCGCTTGGGTTTGATTCGTTTTATTCAGAAAAACGTAGAAAACAATATAAAATCTCGGCGATGGCAGAATTGATTTAGCCGATTGGAAAAAATTTGATAATCTACCAATAACAAATTAAATCCGCGAGAAAACTAGTAATTAATTGGTTTGCTAGGTTTCTGGCTCATTAGATTCAGAAAAATCTACAAAACTATACAAAATTCAGAAAATTATCCTTGGAGCTTAAACTTCATCGGAAATTAAGTTAAATTAAGTTACCTATTTTCACGCTACTAATACTTGGCGCAAGGCTCTAAAAAGTCTTGAAGATGGGGTGTGTGTTTCTAAGGGATTAAGGGTTTCCAAGATGTGCGAGTACTCACCGGGTCTCGCGAAGGCATTCTCCGCGCCAAGAAGCACCAACACCGGCACCATACACACGAGGAGTCGCATGATGCTGGCTCACTGATTCGCGAAATCCCAAAAACTTGTCACGCACCAACTTCCGCCTCGTAGACTATTGCGCGGGGTATGTCTGTCTTCTCTCTTGGCTTGGTCGAGCGAACAGTCAAGAGCGACTGGAGCTACCGAAGCCAACAACAACTTATATACGATACGCCGCGTGGATTTTACGCCGGGCAATAATTGCCTGCCTAGCCGTTTCTGCCGGGGGTCCCACTTTTACCGTGGAGTCAGCTTCCCACCGACGCGTCGTCGCCTCGTCCGCTTCGATCTTCGGGAATTCGACGAGCCGATGATAAACGGGACAAGCGGACGAGCAAACCGCGAGATTTCCACGAATTTCGCGCCGGCCAAGTCGCGATATCAGAAAGCGGCTTTCCGATCGGACGCGGCCGCCTAGTGGACAATACTTGTTCGGCTGGCCGATCGGCCGCTCGGCACTGTCAAGGTCCACTCACTTCGCCGAACCATTTTACATTTTTCGATCTCGACTCGCGTGTCCCCCTTAGATGATTGGAGAGTTATTAGTGCCGCGGGAAAATCTGTCTATCAGGCTTCCCGATAACTCGCCCGGATATCATACCACTGGAAAAGCGACGCAGACGCGAAAACAGTGATAAAAGCGACGCGGGTATTCACCGGCGGCCGGTGGAAATATGGGATATCCCATCGTGTTATGTGTTTGGCTACCCATTTTTACAGTTGATGGGAAATTCTTGAGATCAGATGGAAAGTCCTCTGATAGACTTAGCAGTAAATAATCGTTATTTAGATGTAACTTGTTTACTTGTTTGTGTCGGCTGTTTTTAAAGCATGTTGTGTGTGAAATCAGGAACACTTTGACACAACAAAATTATATGATATCATGGAATATCCTATGGGTTGAGAGTTTGATTGGTGAATTTTCAATTTTTTGTGACAGTCTTGAAATCGGATGGAAAGTCTTGTGATCATTTTAAGAGTGATTAACCGTTATTTTGGTGTTGTTTGCTTGTGTTTCACATTTGTATGACATCAAAAACACTCTGATATAATTAAATTATAATAATATCATGTGTTTCAGGAATGATTTTTCCTTGCAATGGAAAATTTTCGAAAGTCGTCTAATCATGTTAAGACTAATTAGTGGCTATTTAGATGGAACTTGTTGGAAATCGGTATACGCAAAGTCTGCCATGTAGGAAACCAGAAACACTCAGTAGCAAGAAATTTATATAATATCTGAACGTTGAGACCGAAATTTGCTGTATACGCACTGATATCTAATAAGATGCGCAGCAACTCTAAGAGAATTTTTCTGTGATGGTGCATCTACATTGTACATCGAGTTAGTCTTGAGGCGAGATTTACGCCACTCATAAACTGCGATCTCTAAAAGATCGTTAATGCACGGGTGACTTTTAATAACGATGATCCGCGCGCGCGACTCAATGAGATCCTGATTGCGGTTTCGCGTAGGCCGCGGTGCCAATGGGGGGAAAAAAGGGAGAAAAAGGATACACCGAGAGAAGACTAGCAGGAGCCGGTTGACTTGTCCTTTATTTTGTAAAAATGTTGTCTCTGATATTGAATCTCTCGCGTGTATGCCGCATGACTGGCCAATTATTCTCCTGAAAAATAAGATTTCTTCTCATCCCAACGACTCGAGTCCTTGCTGCTTTTTTTGCTCGGTTTCTTCCTCGCGAATTCCAGCCGCGTGGGAATTCCTCCGGTAAGATGCACAGCGCTAAAGAAGCGCGTCGATTAGCGATTCGAATTCCAGATCGCAGGATCACACGATGGGTATCGCGATTTCTATTGTTGCCAGTCGGCGAGCAGAAAGGCGTTGCTCACTTAATTGCTGGAGGAGGTGCGCGTGCGAAGAGTCGTACAATACCGGATGCGAAGGTGTACAGGCGCGGGGGAATACGCAGGGAAAACCCGATGATCGTCGCCTCGCGACGTGAGCAGAGAGATCATCGAAAATGGTCTCGCACACATGCCCGCCGCCAACAACAATATCGACTCGCCCGATCGCGCGCTCTATTTTGGGCCAAGGCGAGCGCTCAGCAATCGAATGTATATACGCACATGCAGTAAAAATGAAAGCCGTCGCGGGTGAATTTCTCCGCTTTTGGCCTTCCTCGATATTAACGTCCGATCGTTCCAACCGACGCGTGTCTCAGTTCCATGTATTTCCAGTCATCGCACTCTATTATCCCCAATTTTCGGTTATTTATAGTTCGTCTTTTTGCAGAGAATCTCTGTCAGCGTACTCGGTATTACTCGTCGACTATTAAGTAATATTTCGACTATTCTGAATAATGCGGACAAAAAAGTCGGGGAAAAAACGGGACTCGTGATTGTAGAGGATGATGAGTTATTCTTGGTTGTAGAATTATTCACACCAGCGTTTTTCTTCCGCATAAATGTTTTGCTGTAAGTGCGGGTTTTAGTGCACATATTCCCATCTGAAATGGAAACTCAAATAATCCAACTTCATTTTATGAAAAATGTTAGAAGATAATTTTAGTACATAACATACAAAATTGAATATTACTTCTTTTTGAACCTTCGGTAAGAACAATTTCCACCAATCATAACATATGGTAAGGAACCTTTATTTAACGCACTCGGCGCAACTATGAGTCCGTGTAAGTCGAGGACTCAGCGTATTGATCGAGTGTATAGAAAAGAGTACGTAGAACAGGTTCCAAAGCAGGAAATAGCATGGCTTGGGGCTCTGACGATTCAATTTCTGTAATGTCCAGGATTACATATGTAAATCTCGGCCTGGCGGCAATGATGTATGGGGCGAAGTTACGGGTGCCTGTTGCGTGAGAAGAGATTGTCGTCATCGGCGATTCGGTGAAAAGAGGGACACTCTCGCCCGCTCGCTCCCGGTATTTCCAAACCAACGATCGCCGGACGAAGGTCAGGTTCATTGACTGCTCCTATCTTCCTTCGGCAACCCTATCCAGGAGACACGGTAGTCTCGCGCCAACTAGTTCTACGCGTGACTATCGAGGATAGGAAATTTTCCCTGTAGCGGTTTTTAATCGATCTCCTCATTTTTTTATATTTTTAAAGATAGTCTAAGTAATCGGACCGGTCACTTGTTGAAAAGTGCCATTTGAAATTTTATTGGTGCACTTTTGTGCAGTAAAAATCAAAATTAAAACCAATATCTACTTTTACACAGTTGGACCAATCGTACCAGAAAACTCCTCTGCAAAGTACTCATACGTATACTCAATATTTTCATTTATTCAAGTACCTCTAACACCCTTGTTGTATATTAAAGTAAATAATGAAGAAAAATATGTAAAAATTACAATATTTGAATGTATGAATGATGTATTTCATTGTTTATTTTTCTGAATCCAATGAGTCCAGAATCCAGCCAAGCAGTTCTCGGTTCATTCGTTGATAACAGATCAGGCCGATAGAAGAAATTTCGACTATGAATTCCCATCTACGTCAATCTCCGTCCCTCTTTCTCCTCGAAGGCTCGAACAGGATCCGCAAGAGCGGAGAGTACGAGTGAATATTTGGCTTTTAACTGTAGCTAGCATTGGCCGGGCCCGCTGGGCATATTTCTTCCTGACAGACTGTGTGATTATAGGTTGTGAATATCGCTGGGCCGCCCGTGGAAACCGGTTGCACCTCTAACACACGGCGCGCTCATCTCATTCCCGTCTCCTTCACACTAATTCACTGTCTCCGACCGCTGCTGGACTCCTTGCTCTCCTTCTCTTTACTCTTTCACGCCAGACTGCCCTTGCTCTCTCACCTCCAATTGCACTGCGCACTCTTTGCCAGAAGTACCAATTGCAGCCCCCTTTTCTCCCATTGCTAGTCCTTTGGGCCAGATATTTACTTACTCGCTAAAATCCTCAGTTCAAAAATGTACAACTTTTAAACCATTTAGTGGAATTTTCTAAATTTTTCTCAGTGAGTTCCCGATAGGTTTATAAACCCCACCACGAAATTTCAACCACTTGTTACCGTTGTAAAGTCCCTAGTGTGTTTGTACACCAGAAAACTCGTCAATAGGATAAGAGAGGTCATATTCAACTATTCTTCCCCAATCAGTATTAGATTACTAAAAAGCGGGGATCAGTGGCAAGGGAAAAATTGTAATTCCACGGACGTATCGTTGCACCGCCTCGACTACGACGCTCGAGGATGCAGATATATCGACACATCGGCGAGTTACGTCACGGTTTAATCGTCCAGCATTATCAGTTAAAATGTATGTGTTTATCGCCGGAGTATCAGGGATCATCCCGACTGCACCGACTACAACGTCACTTAGCGGCCAAGTCGGTGAAAACGTTGGGCGCAAAGTCGCCTCGCCGAGAAGAAATGACTAGGAACTACGAAGACCTTGCAAGTGCTCGCGTGTAGCTTTTTGGGGATTTCCTCCGCTCGCTTAACATATGTACGCCGGAGAACTGCACAATTGGACTGACGTATACTCTCCGGCTGGAACATCGACTCGCACTATAATGGAATGTACTCCAGGCTGGCGGTGTCAATTTCGTTACGAAACCGGCGGCGCCGCGCGTCCGGGGGGAATGGGAACGCGAAATTGACAAGGATCCGGCGGCGCACGTATGACTATCTCTGTCTCTGAGTCATTCCCTTCGCTGAATCCGTTCACGACACTTACATTGGGGATTCGTTCTCAGGAAAGCCCAATGTCAGACTTACGTGTCGTAAGTCTATGTCAATGGCACAGCAGCCAAGACTGTTTACGTTGAATTATGCCTGGGAATAACAGGACATTCGACCTTGAGGGCCTGCCGTGTCCCGGTAGTCTTCGTCGTATTAGAACTTGTAGAAAGGGCTGATGACGCACTACCAATTAATTATAGTCATATACTCTTTCACCATACCTCGCTAAAGATCCTTAATAGCTTCATTTTCGTAGAAAAAATATGACTGCGAATGGGAATGAGTGTAACTCGAATTTCGGGTGATACGACAGTGGCTAGGTCACATATATAAAACTTGCTAATTTCAAAATCGATTTCTTAGAAACGGTCATGTCCAATAAAATTTGGCCAGTTGTTCTGAGAGTGTGTAAATATTAACAAGCGAAAGTTTAAAGAGGATCTTAAGAATAAATGACGACTGTATTAATTGGACCATCAATTGGATAAGTAATTTTTGCAATAAAACAGCCTACTGCGAAGTCGTAAAACAACGTGGACGCGAATAAGCATGATGCACTATGTGATTAAATCGAGCATTAATTATCTGCCTGGGAGCGTGAATAAAGGTGGGCGCAGGTGGAAGGAGAAATTATTGTCTCGTTGTATTTTAAACGTAAGTAAGTACAGGTAGGCGAAGAGAAGTACGTAGTATGCTGACTGGTAGAAGCGGTAAGGTCGCAGGCTAGAGTGTCGTGGAAAGATACGCTTAATATGATATAATATCGTTATTGTCATTCTTTGTCCCTTGGAAAATATATCGATAAGTTCGCCTCTGCATGTAACAGCCATTAAATATCAAGTGTCGAGTGAATTGCTCGACGGTTCGACGGATAAGCTAACTATTAAAATACTGGAAATTCATTAATAGCTCATTCAGGCAACATATGGCAAAAAATAAAGAGGCCTATGTGAATGCACTACACGCATGACTAGCTATAAAAAAACAGCTCAACCTTCAATTCATCCCGGTTTATGCCTTGAAATTTGCAGTTCGCGCAACCACCTCCTCCTCGCCCAATTGACTCGTTGCTTGTATACATACAAGAAATAATTAACTTCATTAGAATTGATCCGTTAAATTTAGCGTGTTATGTGCGTGCAATTGCAAATTTCAAGCCACTCTTAACCGCGAAGGTAAGAGACGCGCACACAAACACTATCGACGAACTCCGAGAAGCATGTGGGAAGTAAAGGCTGAGCTCAGCAAGTCGATGCGGAGGAGGATCTCGATGAGATAAGATCTGTATGTTCGAACCTGCTCATTACTAGCTCGCCTTTTAATACATATCTATTTTGCTCGAGACTGGAGTGTAACACGAAATTTCTCACGCTCGTCCTATCCCGTTTGATAGCCCGCTGTAAATTCCTCGCTGGAGTAATTGACATTAATACTCTCACTCGATTGACTGTCTCTCATTGGTCTCTTTTGAATGAGACCCATTGTACAGAAGGGAAACGTTTACATACATATTCGATACTCCTTTTCAAGGATTGGAATCCCGAAACCGTTTGTCGGAAAGGAAACGATCGAGGCACTGCAGAAAATGCTGAGGTTACGAAAACGAACCGAAATACACTTACATACTACAGTCGTCGCGACAGATTATTATTTACCGAGGTAGATTCAGTAATTAATCGAAGCTTAATCTACGATCAAATGCGCGCGGACTCGGACGCGCGAAATGAAGTATCTTACACCACCATAGTAACGAGTCATCTACTAGCCAACTGGAAACGAGTCGATCACTGCCCTAAGCGATAATAAATAAATATAAAGATTTATTGCTCGTAACTTAAATCACGGTTTTAAGTATATGTATAGAGTGAAGATCTTGATACTTTCGTCCAATGCTCCGACCCATGGAGATCGGCAAATCATATGTATACACGTGGATGAAATCACCCGGACTAAGAAGGAACGGATCGGCCAAGCTGGACCATTGGTCGAAAGTCGTGTATGGGTAACTTTCGAAGTGTCCGCATTCATTCTGAACGTCAGCATTAACATTAAAATACTTTAACACTCAACGTTATATTGACTTTTCTGTGATATACTTCGAGGAGATATGTGGGGGCGCGAAACATCGCGCGCGCGCGGGACAGAAATTAATACTGAATCGAACCTGAGTGTGCTCGATGCGATCCCGTCGCCCTTCGCTTTAGCTACTCTATCGCGGAATAATCTTCAATTCCATACACTAGTCGATGTAGGTCTCGAAATGTACTCAGTGCTCGGGAGGAGGAAGTGGTGTGGGGACATTCGTAATTCGAAAGCAAAGTCTACCGGTTCGATTGGTAAAAAAAAGAGATGGAGAAACATAATATACACGCGCCGTTCATAATTTTCTATCGATGTCTAAGGTAAGGGTGACTGTCCTGTTGGCGGTGGGACCTTAGGGCTCGGCGGACCATTCTCCGGCCTTTCAGGCTCCGCTCCATTGTGACCATTCTCCTTGTTGTTGCTCTCTTGCTCGGCCGTGTACGTGAGCTCGTAATTCTTTAAATACTCGATGACCTGCATATGACCAAAGGTCTCCGCTTCGTCGATAGGCCTCTTGCCCCATCTGTAAATGAAATTGTAGCAGAGTCAGTGACCCTGGCCCATTAGCTGCACCTTCTTTATTTCGATTTCTCTCGAGATCCTATCTACCTGTCCTTCGGCGCGTGTGGAACGCCGCACTGCTCGATGAGGAACTCCACGCAATCAAGGTGGCCCTCGCTCCCCGCTAAATGTAAGGCTGTCCTGCCGTCGTAGTCCGAGAGAGTCATGTCCATGCCGCTCAGCCGATGTCTGTCAAGATATATACTCATGATTTATCGCTCCAATTCTCGGCCGATAGAACATTTCGAACGCACGATCATTAAGACCCACCTTCGCAAGGCAGTGACATCGCCACTGGCCGCACTGAACAGAAGATTCACGATCGACAGGCCCTTCGTCTCGTACTTGTGCCTCCGTGGGTCCTTCTTATTGGTCGCGTGCTTCAGATTGTCGTACCTAGGATCATAGTAGCCACTACACATATCGGGATGGGATGGAGAGAGTAAGTGTCGGGAGAAAGAGAGAAAGAGAAGACAGTGCAAAGACAGCCGAGATTGTGCCAATACCACACCAGCATCAACCGTTTTGCAGAAAAGTACAAGTGGAGATCCAGAGAGAATTCGTGTGCGTTCATTGGACGTGGGACGTTGTTGCGGGGTTAGTGTAGTGAAGAGTGAAAACAGAGGGAAGAAAATGAAAGTTGTCATTAATGTGTTGTATAAATCGCGCGTTCCTCTGATTAGCATTGTTATACGTGCAAGTTACGTCTGAGTAAGAACCACCGCTAGTCTCATTTCCCTTTAATGAAAGTTTCATTTACCTGTGGAAGTTGAACTCTCGCACTAGCTCCTCGCAGAACTGCACGCCCCGGCAGGAATTGCCGAGGGAGTCGAGCGGTGGCGACCACGTGCAGATGCCCATCACGTTTGGTATGACCAGCAGTAAACTTCCTGACACCCCCGATTTCGCTGGGATTCCCACCTGGCATTAAGAACACAATCAATAATCAACTCATTCTATACAATTCTTATTGCAATTTGCAGATGTTCGGGAGAAGTGCACTCACTTTAAACGCGAATTGTCCACTATAGTCGTACATGCCGCAGCTGTGCATGAGGCTCAGAACGTCCCGGACGCTGTCCGGTTTCAGGACCTTCTCCTCGGTGGTCGGGCAGATCCCGCCGTTCGCAAGAGTCGCCGCCATCGTAGCCATCGTCTCGCAGTTCGCTTCCATGGCGCAGCACTGAAAAAAGGTATTCATGTTGATCCCAATCGAGAATGACCATGGTAAATTGCCAAATCGAGCGCACTCACTTGGAAGTAATAGTCCATTATCTCCCGGAGGTTCGTTTTGTCGGGGTAGCAGTCGTACTCCCTCATGTAAAAACCGAGGGCGTAGTTCCTGTCGGCAGCCTCGCGCTCCGACAGGAAGACTGCATTGTTGAAGCCCAAACCCTCGCCACCTGCCAGTCTTTTGAAGTAGTTCATCGTGAAATCGAACTTCTCCGCCAACGTCATCTCCGGCTTGATCAGCGACTTCAACAGGCTGCAGACGAGGATCGCACCGGCGTTGATCATCGGATTATGGGGTTTCTCTGCAGGTTTTGAAGTTGATGTTAATACAAAAATACATATTTCCCGCAAATACATATTTTCCGAAATGTGAATTGTGGTGTTATGAAAGGATCTACATACTGTTGAAGTCAAGGACGAGTTCATTGAAGTTCCTTCCTGAAGGTTCCTGCCCAACGTACTGGTGAACGACATCCTGGCCCAGTCTGTCGAGAGCAATTGCGTAGGTGAGTGGTTTACTGCAACTCTGCAGGGTGAATGGAATCGAGGTGTCTCCGATGCTGAATCTCTGTCCGTCGACAGTGCACACCGAAACACCCCAGTAATCGGGACTCATGCGGGCCAATTGCGGAATATACGCGGCCACTTTTCCCTCGACGTTGGTCTTGCACTTCCAGTAGAAGTCCTCGATGTGCTTGGTGAAGCCCGACCAGTCGGGGATGATGAACTGGTGCCGAAAGGCCCGCGAAATTAAAACGATATTGGAACTAACGATTCTGCAAGCAGGTTCATACTACAATTAGATGATTACAAGATGAGGAGGATCTTCATTAGAGTCGAACTGCACCTTCTAAATTGTTCTCTATCTAACTTCTGTGTCTCATGCGACACCCCCTCGTGTCCGCCGCTCTTCATGTGCTCCTTCCTTAGATTGTCCGAGAATTCCTGGAGTCTGGGATCATTCTTCCGCAGACCGGTCGTCCTCAGAGCCTTGTATTGATAAAATAATGACGTTAAAATCCGGGGCTTATCGAAAATTGATGCTGTAAATGATGACGATTGTAAATACATACAGCTAGAAATTTTCCCACTGGTAGTAGGCCGGTTTCTTCATTCTTGAACATGTCAAAGAGAACATCCTCAGCATTGGACCCTTGATCCTGGTCCCTCGTGCTGTAATACGATATCCGTCATTTAATACCCGTCCCTTCCGTCCAAAATGGAGCAACCAATTGTTACACTAGCACATTCCAATCCAACCATAATCCAGCTAGAGCCTACACCTATCGCATGCACGTGCCTGGGTCTTCTCACGGCCGTGAGAATATTCGTTTCATGCACTTTTGTAAATTGACACTTTGGTACTCACTACATGTAATGGCTGTCATGAATGAAGCTGTAGTCGCTGTAAAGTTAGAGAGAAGAAAAGTTGAATTAGTTATTGCTCGAGGGTGACAGTACCTAAGGAAGCGTGCCAACATCCTCGTCGATTTCTCATGCTTCTTTTCTAGCCAGATCGAACAAGCGATCTTCGACTTGATCGCATAGTCCTCGCCCTCCGACGAATTCTGCCGCGACAATTTCTCCGGCACCTCGAGATGAGGCATTCTCGCACTAGCTTTTACACAACGCAAATCAAACGGGCGCGATTCAAGTTGGATTTGACTCGGCTGGTAGGATTCTTATTCACCCCGTGATGATGTTGTGATAAAAATTCATTCCGCAGGTCTCTCACTGATTTCGACGGAGAACTCGGTTTCCTCGCTACTGGAAGATCTCGGTGGAAGGGGCGAATTGACAAAGCGCACTTGCGAGAGCGATCGGGCCGACTGTCGGGTGCAGGAGTGGACGAGTGGTCTTATATCAGCTACAAGACTTGACCTAAGGCCCCACTTAGACCGCGGAGAAGTCGTCCGAAAATAGCGATCATACACAGTATGATTCCAGCTAACAGCTAGTGATGGGAGCAAAACGTGGACGGTCACGTTGTTAATAAGATCGATTGCAAGGATCTTCCAGCATTGACGGTACACACGGGACGATCAGGCCTTTCGGTAAATAGAACCATATGTATATTGCTTGAATCGGATTTTAATTAATCGCGTATAACTATCAATCTAGTTGATTTCCTATCCGAACAAAGTGTAAACACAAGACAATAAACTTGTCCAAGAGACTAGATTTCAGTGGCGCGATATACACAGTAGGCAAATTAGGGCAGATGGAGGGCTATTTTTTTCCAGAACCCAAGGGTCAGAGAATCCGAGTTCGAAGACCAAAAAGTCATAAACTCGAAGCTCTAGGCAAGTATGAAATATTTATGGTATAAAAGAAGGTCCCAAATGATCTTCAGCCTAGAACCCCTAATGGGCATAACGCGCCACTGCATAGATATCTGTATAACAGCTAATGAATTTAAGTAAATCGGTGTTTCATTGATATCCGCCGCGATGAATTTGTCCTCGTTTGCGTCGACTTCGATGCCATTGCTATCGGCAGGTGGCAAGCCAAACACACGAGTCTAAGTATGTATGGTTTGCACTCGGTCGCCGGGGAGACCGCGGCACCCAGTGATAAACACACAGTTTGTTGGCCGGCCTGTTTAGAAGCAATTAGAGCAGCTAAGACGTTCGAGATCTGCTGATAGAATCGTCATCTGGCGAGCACACGAGTTTGCTAAAATTCACGGATTCCTGCTGATCGTCGACTCGCATGTTGCACGGGAAAAACACGCTCCAGGGATATTTTGCAAACAGGGGGCCGGGCCGCTCTTTCAATACCGTGTCTGCAATCGGTCTAATTCCAAGCCACTTCCGAATCCAGCGTCCAAGTGCTTGACGCTTCCGAGCCTCTTCGACGCCGTCACAGCAGCCTGCCTCTGTGGAACAATGCAATAATAAGAAGCTAGAAAAAAGAAGAGCGGAGCAGAGTGAATAATACTTCAGCCTTGCGATCCTCTTAAGTTCATCCGAGGCCAATGCTGCCGCGCGACTTAACATCCAAATTGCATAATCACTGACTCTTCAAATTGGATTTCTCCCTTTTGTTACGACACAAACGCTCGACTGTCATCTTACCGCGATGTTATCTCGAACGTCGCAGTGCGTCAATAAAACCACAAGTTATTCTTTAACATTGACTGTCCAACAGTGATTTCTGGTCCTGGCCTATCCAGTAAAACGAATCATTCTCGCAACTCGCCGGCATAAAACATTCGATTGCCGCGCCAGTTACCAGAGGCATCATTTTCCAGGTCAGATTGCACGTCATTAGTGCGCCCTCTTAAATATGCCCACTTAGTAAATGAGTGCGCCGGGCATTCACGTCGCTCGCAATTCAAGCACAAATCCCAATTTAAGCGTATATGCGTTCATATTAGAAGTGCGTCGATATGGTAATGCGTTTCACTTTGAATGAGCTTTTTATCACCGAATTATCGGCACTGCCCATTACTTGAGTCGTATGTGGAGAAAAGTGTGACAGCTGATAGATACCGGCAGCTTATCGATTCATTGGCGAGTGGAGCAGCGCCGTCGGTGTCAGCAATATTCATGGGATGCTCTGAGGTCTGATTCTGATGATTTTCCGAATCTCAAATCACGCCGCCTTTACATATGAGTCAATAAAGGGAGAAAATGCTGGAGCGAAGTATCGAACTGTACTAGTTGCGCGAGACTCCTACCGAGGCCTCGGAGAAACGTGAACATAAACGATCTAGGAGAGTTCGGTAGTCAGACTGCAGGCGATGCCATAGTGGAAAGAACGATTTCTACTTGGACGTCGGACAGAATCAACAATGCCTGGCAGGCGTATTCTGGTCTAGATTGCAAAATTATTCAAAATCTGTGGATTTTGATTGCTAAATTAGAATAACATGATTGGATGCCAATATTGTTATTCATTTCCTCGAAAAATATAGAAAAAAGATTGCCACCTAATCATATTGTTTTCACTTACCAATTAAATCCCAAAAACGGTGAATAATTTTACAATCTATACCAGAATTCGTTTATAAAAGTTTAAAGAAAATCTTAAGAAAAGTGGCTTTCGTTACCAACTAAATTAAAATCGCACAGGAAAAAAGTACTCCATAATTATATGAAAATATTTACACACGACTTCCAGCATATCGCGACACGGAAATCAGTTGGAATTATGAATACATACCATCAATTGTGATGTAAGATTAAATCGAGACTCGAATGATGAATATTTAAAATTGCACTTCAAAGTTCAACTCTTTAAAATGTCGGCCTACTGCGCGGGTGCGCATGGAAATTTCGGGTTAGTGTATCATAGGTGGTAGGTGTAGGGTGTTCTACCCCCGCTGCCCGGCAGTATTGATCATTCGATGAATCAACCAACCCCTCGCTCCCTAAGCCGAAACCCGCCGCCGTCTCCTTTAATCTGTATCAGTGGGACGCACGAATCTCGACTAAATCGTTATTTAGAGTTTCTTCGTCACGGGTGTACCTGTCCTTCGTGAGAGTTGTGCAGCAATTCTACTCGGATTAAATTAAAACTGATGAGAATTAAGAACAGCTTATTCTTCCTGATATTGCGAACAGATTATTAACAATGTTAGAAGCTTCATTAAAAGGGATGAATTTTATTATTATGTTCCTAATTTTATTCATATTTCAAAAATGGTAAATTGACCCATTTTTTCAAAATAATGTGACCCGTCTTCAAGATGCTTATGATGAAGAATTCTTCGTTTTATCCTATTTGAATAGGATTTTCATCTGAGAATGGATGATATTCGATGTGACTGTGTCGAATGCAAACACGAGCGCATATTATGAAAATGTGCCAGTGGATGATTGATGACAGTTATACAATAGCAGATGCAATATTGATACTCGACTACTTGAGATCATTCACTAGATTGGTAATCCGATCGGAGCTGTTCGATACTATGCAATACATATGCACGCTCGCCGATTTAGTTTCGTTAAGTCAGTGTCATGTATCCGAGACAACAGCGTAAAGTCTCATCGTTCAATCAAGGATTATTGTCAACGATTTAGCGAAATTAAGCCGTCGGTATAAATGGTACGCGCGCGCGACCACCACGAGCAACGGTATTCGCCCGAATGTATTTCCGTCGCTGAAACGGCCCAGTGCCGTTATCCACGTGGCCCATGGCGTGCGAGTGCTTCCATCGGCCCTAGTTCCAGAGGCCTGATCGCCTAAAATTCTGACATAGACCTAGTCGACTATTCGACATCGAGCCGACAGATCTATTATTAATTATCCGCTGTACAAACGAGACCAGTTGCTCGCGGCAGCGTCTAATTTCGAGACCAAGTTTCACGGTCATTTAGTTCGGACTCGCAAATGACGTTTGACCGCCGGGATTACGAAAGACTCGTTAGTGAAACGTCAGTGGTCCAGCCTCTTTTTTTCCGCCGGCGAGAGAGATGTATTTTTAAGCCTCGTCCTCGACATTTCATGGTGCGTGCGCTCGTCAAAACCAGTTTCATCGAAAACCGAAAACGTGTCGAGAGAGTGAGAGAGAGAGAGAGAGAGAGAGAGAGAGCGCGTCCCAAGTGTGCACAGTCTATGCGGTAATCAGTGTACACTGGGTCGACCGGTTTCATAATGCATTAATGAATCCTGCGAATTCGGTGACAGTTGTATTCAGGGAGTTTCGAGATTAATCGAAGTATGTCAGATATCCCAGTCACAACGAGAGAGAGACACTGGCCGATGAGCGAAGGGCGGTGGGCCGAGTATCGTCTCTGGAATGCGCACCTTGCTAGTGGAGTGTAGCCTTCTCAAGCCGCTGCTGCCGGCTTTGACGATCTTGAGCATTCTCACACCCCGCACCGTCACTTCCCGGAACATGTATCCGTGCGTAGTCGGCGTGTGCCTGCTGCACGAGCGAGCCCCTTCGTAACTCCGCAGCGTCCGCGGCGTTTCAGTGCACTTGAGGCGCACACACGCACTAGTCGGCCAGGGCGAACTAACCCAGGCCTGGAGGGCGAAGGGCCGAGACTAGTCTGGCGGAGGGTGAGAGAGAACTCGGTGAGAATTGGACGGACCGGAAGAAATTCCCTCTATCCGATCGATGACTGCTGCTCTCCCGTTCCCGTGGGTTCCGAGGAGCCCGGTGGACAGCGACCCTCGGTGCTCCGATGACTAGAAGCTACTGTGTCTAGTTTAAGGGTCGCAGCGACCAGCACGGAAAAGCGGAGCGGCATTGGAGCACATGCGCGAGCTCGTTTTTGCCTACCTAGACGGAGCACCGCAACCGTCTGCTCAAATCACACCTGTGTGCGTGCCGGTTCCTTTGGACTCCGCACGCAGAACTGACTAGTATTACCTAGGCCGCTTTTTTGCGGGTTCCTTTTATTGGATAGGCCACGCCGTCCCCGGCACCACGCGCGAGCCTCCGCCTCGCGTTTAGCAGACTTTCACGCGCGTGGCGCGCCTGTTTCCGCGCCTCGCCGAGCCGGCGATCATAAAGTCTGCTTTATGGCTGTATCAATTCGTAACGAGGCACTTGCTCTTGTGCGAGAAAAAGACCGGCGTCGTAAATGTTCCTTGTCGATGATTAACAGGTATGCTGGGGTTGCGCTTGCCGCCAGGTGGCCTTGAAAGCGTTGCTCTTGTTATTTGGGCGGACGCGCCGCAGGCGAATGCGCTACCCGCACGACCGCGCGGTCGCTTGGAACTTGAAAGGTATTTTTGGGATTTTTGTCCTTCCGAGTTTATTTCCGTCTTGGGACGACAGGTCGGCGGAGATTAGGTGCTCGAGATGAATCGGTAGTTCTGGTGGATACGTTGTGTTAGGAGTCACTGTGTAAGTAGATATTGCGACGGTCAGTGGCGCGTTACGAGCATTAGGGGTGTAGGTAGAAGATAATTAGGGGTCCTTTTATACTATTCCATCCTTATCACTTTTTTAGAGCTTGATTCTCGGACCCTTTTGGGTCTTGAAAGACACGTCGGTCACACAAATTCCCCCCGCAATTGCCTAATTTATTACCGTATAACGCGCCACTGGCGTGTCCAGACCTGTCTAGACTTTACACAGTCCACAATCATCCCTGAATTCTCCGGGCTACCGCAATTTAGCCATAACTTCTGACAAGCCCTGCAATTCACGAGTTCGTCGAACCACCCCTGATTATACAGGGAGGTCAAATCGAGTTTAAAGGGAAGTTTTCAAACAATGACACAGAATCATTTTATAATATTCATCGTGTATTGTTGTACAGTGAGAGTTGCCTAGTGTTATCTTAAAAAAGAAACTTGCGGGCGGCGAACAATGGTCTCACGGTGATTCTAGAACTAAGTGTATATAGTTAAAGTAATTTAGAAGGTCGACGATGTATTAGGTGTCTAGTCAACTTACATTGACATTTATCACTTTGGTTTTTATCTCTCCCTCTTACACAAATTTTTATGGTGTCGTGTATGGTATGTAGATATCTTTATGGTACGTGTAGTCGTCTAAGCTCGAAACTGTAGATAAATTACAACATCGTGGGAAATATTGTTTCTTTTTTCTGAAAGAAGATTTTAGCTCAACGTCGTCTAATACACGTATTGCACGGAATAATCTTTATGACACGATCGAATTTACTTTTAGAAAAACTAACTTTTCCTCGGAGGTTGAAAGACGTTTCATGGCCACGCATATTCCTGTCGTCTCGTACGACAGAATCTTTCGAAAAGATCGTTTTAGAACTCTAAAAAATACAGCACAGGAATATCATCCTAGCACGCGCGAAATAAGTCTAAGATTGATTGTCTCTCTAGCCCCTATTTACTGATATCGCAGCATACCTTTGATACTCGGACACGAAACGCGCGAATTTCTACAACTAGCACGCCATTTACCTGGTTCAGTCGTCGGTAATAATGAACACGTGGATACTTAAGATTTACGGTTGATGCGTAGCTAATTCTACATGAAGTGCAGTCATATAACAATAGAACGGAATGAGTAAAGGTGGCATGTGATAGTGATAGTGAGACTTACGCAAAAACCGTGTGACGTTCTCTCGAAACTATAGTACAAATGGAATGAAGGGGCGCACTCAGTGCGAAGTACCTCGTCATATCACGGTATCCTGATAGGCAGGTGGTCCACTGAGCACGAATTGTCGCTGACTCTGTCTAACGATGTCAGTTCTATTAGGTACTTGAGGGGTGGCTCGGACCCCGTGATAATTACTATAACTAGACCTGGCGCTCGCCGGTCGATTACTGTACAAATCATCCAAGTCCTCGTCGTTGAGGCTCTGGGTACTGGTCTGCTGGAAAGTCGGGTTGCTCTGGCCCTGCCACTGCATCGGATTGAGCTCGGCCTGCTGCCAGTTGTCGGTCAAGTTCCGGGTGGAACCGCTGGCATCCCAGGTGGGCATCATCTGGTTGACATAATTGTCGGCGTTGACGGGGATGTTGGAGGCATCCTGATTCCAGAGTGCGGGGGTGGAGACTGCCATGTTGACAGCCTCCGGCTGCCAATTGGTGCTTCGCTCTCGCTCCCAGGTGGTGGTGATGCGGTCGTAATTGAGGGTGTTCTGCGGCAAGGAGTTGAGGTTCTGGCTGGTGAGATTGCTCGGCGGCGTGTTCGCGTAGAGGCTCTCCTGGTGGTCCATAATCCGATTGACCGGGTTCTTCCGGCGCGACTGGCGAACGGAACCCCTACGGCTGGAGCGTCGCGATCCGTCCCGCGCGATCACCGAGCGCCTCTTCACCCGGCGCGGCGTCATTGGCTTCGCCGAGACGCTGTCGTCGTGCACCGGGGCCTCCGGCTGCGAGTACTCGATGCTGAACAGCGGCCGCGGCTGCTTTTTCTTCCGCTTAGCTTGTACTGTCGAAGAAATAGAACGCACGCTGCGTCAGACCTCGAGTGAATTGGGTATCGGACGCGAATTATGCTCTCCTGGCCCCCCTTCTTTCGTCAGAGTGACTGACTCAACATTGGGAAGAGAGATTTGCCAGCAATGAGCATCACTAACGATGCGCCTTCGGTACTTCGGATTCACAGAGTGTCGTTATGTGCAATCACCAGACAAGGCCGACCAAAGATGATCCGGAGAGGAGGAGAGTTCCCAAAACCGTAGAGGAGGAAGTGTTAGAGTAGAGAAGGAGATGAAAAGATTTGGTGGGTTAATAAATAAATGAAGCAAGCAAATAGTAGCATTGCACGTTTATTGTCGCCAATGAACTGCACCGAGGTGAAGAATCTGATACAGTGAAACAGGTATAAAAACTAGTTCTCTTCTCCCGTCGAAAGTGTGCGTGTGCGGTGCAAGCCCGAAAGAAGACACTTATTCCTCTCACTACTACAATAATAAATTGCACTATGTATATAAAGAAACCAGTCGTGTCGTTTTCAGCGTTATACGTGGCTCCAAGAAAAGTCTCGTTAACTTAAATAAACTCTAAACAATACATAAGTAGAAGCTTAAGAGCTAGACGATGAGCAAATTTCTCTTACTGAACACTGAAAGAATGAACGATTCAGTATACGTATGAAATGTTAAGGCAATGAACACTTAGAGTTATATGTTTTTGCATTCTTCTACCAGTCTTTTCCTGAAGTCGATGTATATGTTCTAATTGGCACGCTGGCGTGTCTCTGATTATCGTTTCTCGCGTCCCTCACATTTACTTTGCCGTCACTATCACTGGAAATCTCTTCTATTCGGGACATAACGAGTGCTCCTAATTTAGGGAATGTCCGAAAAATGGTCTAATTAAGCTAGACACTCGCACAAACTGGGTGATTCCTTTAACATCGATCAATAAATTGGGCCAAGTGTTTGACACAGATCTTGCATAAACTTAACACAGGTACAACAACTACTACCATGCACTACCAAATGCTCCAAAGTGTTTATCGACTCTCGAGAATTTCCATAGCACCATGTACGTACCGAACTACTTGATTGCAATCTCATAGTACATTAAGTATACACTTGAAGCCAGTATGTATTAGGTCACAGACTTCTACGGGATAATTTACACAATTGTATGGTTGCCAGTGCGGAGACTCGTTAGGTGTTCACTCAAAAGTGAAAATGTCCACTTAGTACCTATGGAACGCAACTTCCAATCGCAGAAGGCGTGAACTCTTAACGAATCTCCTTTGCATCTGCATAGTGTCAATAAAACAGCTGACAGCATAAAAATACTACAGCGATACCTCGAGTTCCACCACTCGGGAAACATAGACTCGTTCGAAAATGAGCTACACCACTGTTGCTGCGTGGAAGAATTGTACTCGGACAATTATTCACGAGCATACTGACGTATGCATTCACAATGCCTTATTTTGCCAAATGTACAAGACAGTCTCGGATATGTGAAAAATGTTAAGCGTTAACGCTTCGTATGAATTCCAGGTACCTCGAAAGATGTGATGTTAAATTTCCAGATTTATCACAGTATGGGTTTACGTGTGCGTATTAATCGAACATAGAGTTAAATACTCGTGAAGAGGCAGTAGAAACAAAAAACTTTAGAGACTCGTTAGTGTGCGCACAGGAAGCGAATGGTGTTGGAGCGGTGCGAATGGCGCGGCTCACAATTAGCGATGTTTCGCCGATCGTAAAGGCCCGGCATAATAAAGATTAAATGATAGAGGTACCTAAGCTAATCAGGCCATCTAATTACTCCGTCTATTTGGCAAGTATAGGAATTGTAAGTTTCATCCACAGTTATGACTTTTTCTTATCGAGTCTAAAAATTGCTAGCATAAAGGGATAACGGCCTGCTATCTCTTTTCGACTTGCTCGGTTTCTCGTGATCTGTTACGTTCTGCGAATCGTCGCCAGCTAGCTTCGGGTCGGAGTAGAATGATCTGATCGGTTGTACGCGGACGTGGTCTGTGAAGATCCGAATTTTATTCGTCGGCTTAGCCTGCCTGGCAGCAGTTGGTCGCGACTTCGGGCCCGACATAATTGGACTATACTTGGAAGAGTGCGCGTAGTACACCTTGTTTTTCAAGTAGTGCAATTTCTCGGCACTCTCTAGCGAGTCGTACTCGTCGTAAGGCGATACGGGCCTGTGCAAATGGTCTAATGGATTCGAATAGTCGTTCGAATAGTCTACGTGCTTGAAATCTCGGTGAGACGACAGATTGCTACGATTGCTCTTGACCGTATCGTTTTTCTGGCTAGTTTTGCTGCGCACCGAGCTGTTAAATAATTTGTCGCTACACTTGGATAAGTTAGTGCCTCGATAGTCTGACTGTTGGGAACTAGTCGTGCCCACGGGATAGTTTTGACTTTGAGTTTTGTGAGGGTAGGCAGGCGATGGAAGTGTCGAGTAACTAACGTACATAGGATGCAACGCTGTGTGGCCTGCCAGCCCAAAGTCATCGCCTCCGACAAAGTCAACTGAAATATTACGTAGATCCGTTGTATTAGATGAGGCTTCGGCTATTTGTCGCCGTAAATAAGTCCCTCCTCCTTTCGAGGGCTAGTAAATATTATCTGGTTCAATATACCGAGTATGTAAAAGGTAACACAAATCTAGCTCAACTGAAATCTCGTGCAATGCATCAACGTTATTTCTGTACACCCACGTGCGATAGAGTAAACCCAGGTATGCAATAAATGAAAACTACGATACTCCCATTGAGAACTAGCCAATGCTATTTCATCAATGGCTACTGTTGTTACGATCAATCTCGTGCTCAGGCATTGTTTTTGAGTGCAAGCAAAAGCACTTACCGAAGAAAACGGAGGATCAAACCCACCTAATGAAACCGACTGTAACTGAGAATCCTTCTTTCAAGCTAAATCCATTGAAAACATTCATATATCTGACAAATTACTTATAGAGAGTGCCCTCGGACAACCTTATCCCTTCCCAGAGTCAAAGTCACTGGTCAAAATACAAGTAATGGAAAGTACTGGATATACCGAGACCCCAAAGTCACACAAACTCACCACACGCGAATACCACCCAGTAAAATCTACTCTATTTCCACACAACTGTTCAATGGTTAAATTGACTCAACAAAATTAACAATTAAGAATGATTTCACTGCTTTCATACTTACAGCTATCATCCTCCTCCAGAAAAGTTTTACTTAGACAGATGCCACCGACAATTGCCATTAGCTGAAAGACCCAATTCATTAATTAATGAACAGACAAGTACCACTGAGTAGAATATTGTGTTCATACTTACTCCTAGCGCGCATTGCACTGACGCGTGTAAAATTTCTACTACATCGTAATCTAAAACACAGTCTGTTACTCTCGTGGGTCGGGCAGGCCTGAATAATTCAGGCTCTGTGACATCATAGACCGCTTTACATCCTGGGCCATTAACATGCCACCACGAAAAGCTGCCGGTTCCAAGATTTAAAATATCGCTATCCTGAAACAGTGTCTTATAGTCATCTTGGTTCAATGATCTCAAAAACAGTAGACAAGAGCCTGAGTCTACAATGAATGTTCTGAAGCTTACTTTGTCCAATATTCCTATACTTAAGTAAAAGCATATTATAAATATGTTCCAGCCAAGCCATACTGTGTTCCATATACAGTACTGCAACAGAAAAGTATATGCGATAATTAACCTCAGCTGGGTACTGGGTGGAGAGCTAAATCAAAATATATATACTCACAGATATTATGTACTTAGGCCTGTACTGAAAGGCTCCAAAGAATCCTAGTATTACAAATATAATATTGAAAAAGTTCACCAATATCGGCGCCCACATAAAACCCAAGAAGTCAAATACTTGGCGCTCTATGGTAGTGACCTGTAAGAACAATATGCTTACTACACAACTACCAAGACATCGGAGTCATTAAATCATACACTAATTGGACAGTAACGCTCATCTCAATTCCTCCTGATTCCCTTTTCTAACTACACTCAATTCTCACCAATTGCTCTATGTTCCCAATACCCACTTAAACACTGCTGCTGACTCAAAGCCAGGAATACTCTAAGCATATGCATGAAACTACACCAACCAAGCTAGTGGGATTTCACAGTTAAATAAACATTCAGCGGACATCACGTGCGTTTATACTTCCTCGACAAGCACAGGAGTGTAACGTTGGCGAAATTTAAGGATGCACCGACGTGTTTACAACTCTCTGTTAACACCGGCCAGGGAAGATCATTGCCGAGGTCTGCGTGCGCGAATCGGAGCATAGCCGCAGACTCTTGGCAAAATATGTATGTACATCCACCTATTTATATACTTTCGCTCGTGATTTCGCGATGTTTGCACTAGTTTCCTCGCGGTGGAAATACGTGGCGAAGGCCGCGTTCTAGCTGGCGATAGCACGACGAGAAATGCGAAAGCGTTTGGAAAGTCGGGGAATATTTGCAGCGAGCGGCGCTCTTCCCAAACAATGGGCTGTAGAGGATCCACAAGGGGATCGATAGAACAATACGATAATCGGGGCCAGCGTGTTCTAGGAGTCGGGTGGATTGTCGAGGAAGGAAAAGCGAGTTGGTCGTTGGCGAGATAGAGAAGATTAAAGCGAACGCTTGTGGAAGAGCATTAAAATTAGAAAGGCGTAAAGTCGATAGAAAATGTGAAGAAGATCTAGAGGCCCGCGAGGGAGATCGGTCGATGGGATGACTTGTGACTTACGAGTTGGAGAGTACATATTGTCAGGAGGAAGTGCCTTCTATCGCAAGTTCCCATGTCATTTGGCCAGCGCGCTCCGCGGGCGAGCACGCTCTTTCCGATAGAAAAGCTAGCGATCCCTCGGCTGCATCACTCTGGCATATAACAATGCGTCGCCATGTTCCACGACACTCACTCCATCCAGTCTCGAGTCATTCTAATCGGCACACTCATCGGTAACTAATGCACAATGCAGGTGCGACTGGCACCATATGCCGTTAAAACGAGAGAAGGTGCCTCACGGGCACAGATGATTCACAGACTGGACACTCGAGAGAGCGCGTCTCGCTCAGACACAACACGCCGTGCAAGTGCACTGTGTTTCCCGGAATCTGAATTGCCGACGCTCCCGAGAGTCCGTGTCGGCTATTATGGAACTTTTTTCGCCGATGAATCTAACAACTTCCTCCTGGATTACGTGTAGTATGTGGCGAGATAACTTAAATTTCCCCCTCCACTCCCAATCAAAGTCTATCGTGGCTCATTTAAACAACTGATGAACGCCAGGTTGGTAGAAAATAGAGTTTTTATTATACAAATAAAGTAGATGCACATGCAAATAGGAAATGCTTGTGCAACATTGAACGTTTATTCACAATTTCTTCTTCTTCTTCTTCTTCTTCTTCTTCTTCTTCTTAGGTCTTATTCACATAGTGTACTCGCAGTCTTGTGCACGCATCCATCGCGTGATGATCGTTATTCCATTATAAATGAAGCAGCTGCAACAGAAATCGTTGCGGCAATCATTCCGAGTAGTAAATACCTGGGAATCAAGGTTCTTAGGGTTATCCATGCCTTATCCGATAGAGAGCATCTCCAAACCAGCCCGTAGATAAACTAGATTGGTCTCTTCTCACTGCGTCGACAACGTTCCTGGCGATCTTTTCATTGCTCTCCCTCGACGAACTGGACGATAAACAACTCCAATTAGAATGAAGAACTAACAGAAACATTTCTTAAGATAATTGTATTTTCAACATGATCTTACTCTCGTGGTATTACAGGTGATAATGAGAGAAATGTGAAATGACCACTGTGGTTGCTTAGCTCCTGGCCCAAGCTTTCCATTAAACCTGTGCAAGAGATTAAAAGCGGCAAGAAAATTACAAATTAACACACTCGACTCCATGCAAAAGTTGATTTAACCAGTGACGCGTTACGACCACTAGGGTTTCTAAACAGAAAATAATGTAGGGCCCTTATTTTAAACTATTAAAATTTCATCATTTTTTTAGAGTTTCGATTCTATGATCCTTTGAGTCTTGCAACTCCGATTCTCGGACCCCCCAGTGGCGCGGAATGCACTACAGCGCTTAATTTCTCATTAAAAGATAATTGGCCTACAGTATAACGCGCCACTGCGTTTAATACAAGCATACTGACTTGCAATTGCTACCTTCGAGCCAAAGTACGCATCATCTGGCGACGCAACCGGTGTAACTCCGACGACGTGTCCCTTGCCCGCGTGTAACATCGACGGGAGGAATGCCAGGATCGTCTGTTAGAATTGGAGGGTTAATCGGACCAAGGAATAGAAACATGATAAGAGAATGATAAGTGAATTCCGGAGCAAGAGTCCCAGCAAGATCTTGAGCGGTGATACGCTCGGCATAGCCGGAGGACATTTACCCAGTAGAGACCCATTAAGCCGCTATTCGCCATGCTAAAGATATCCTGCTGCGGGTCTATGCACCCCACCAGGACGTCGATCCTGCCGACTTCGTCCTTGATCTTTCCCGCGGTCTTGCGTATGTCCTTGCGATCGGTCAGGTCGCACTGGTAGGCGAGCGTCCTTGGCCGCGAGCTCGGCGATGCCTCGTGCTTTCTATACTTGAGCTTGATCTCCTCGATCCTAGGATATAGCGCGTCGATCCTTGAGGCGGTTCCTTCTACCGAATGCAGATCTCGATCCACACAGATCACTGAGCATCCGGCACGACCGAACTCCTGCGCCAAAGACTCGCCGAGGGAACTCGAGGTGCCGGCTACCTGGGAACATGTGAGTCACACGAGATACTCTACGGGCTAGGCCAAAAAAGCATCCTTGGATTTTGGATTATGTCTAAAGGACTAATTGAACTGTGTGCGTTTCTCGGATGGCTGCTAACCGCGGCTTTATGTGTATTACGTGTCTTATTGCGAGAGATGTCAACGTCAAATTACCAGGACTACATCGCCCGTCAGGTCCCTCGGCGGCTTGGGCAGACATGACCTGAGGATGCCGAGGATCGTCAGGAAGGCGGATAAAAGTCCGCCGATCCAGAATTCGATGGTGAAGTAGAACAGGGAGAAGGCCGACGGGCTACCGATTCTCGAGTCCGTGTTGAGTCTCTCATCTCTCAACTGAAGCATCATCCGCTGAAATTAAGCAGGTTGTTAGAAAATTGGGATTTGCAGCGACAAGGAAACGTTCCAATTTGGGCGAACGAACATTATTGGAAGTTGACTGAAAACTGATTTGATAAGGTTTATGCTGGCTAGTTTTATGGGGACTGGATCGACCAAGTTGGTTCGCGAAGAGCAACTGGGGTAGAGTGGCTGTGAGCTTTTCCTTTTAATTTCCTGCTGCTCGTCAGCCATACAAATTACCGGTCTTGCGAGCACTCCTGCAATTTTGCGTCGATATGATCTCAATACCCTATTCCGGTGCTCTCTAGGGCTACTTCCCGCTTGCAGTAGTGATTAATGAATTTCGTAAAATTGCGCGCCCCGCGGTGCTAACTACAAGGCGGCATGACGTAACTCTCATAGAGGTACTGCAGAGTCACGTGCAACTATTTCTTCATCGTGGAAAATGACAGTCAGTAGGCGAGGCGAGAAGAGTGCGTTTGCGGTTGCCATTATCCTGGCCGCAAAGATTTTAGGGAATTCGCAACTGCGTTTCAGCCGGCAGTATCAAAACAGAAAGATCTAAAATTACTTTCAGACGTGATGGACCCATCGCGAGAGAAAGATTCGCCTTGCATTAGAGTACGGTTTTGATCCATAATCGATTAACTGCCCTTCAATTAACATGCGGCGCAATTTCCACCGCTCGTTCTCGCACTCCAATCCGGCGGCTTCTACAAAATTGCGTATAAGATTGGAATTGTGGTGTGTGACTCATTTGCCGGTGTAAGCCGCGCAGTAAGTCCTCGATTATTTCGAATGCTGTACGCAACAGGCGTATTTGTTCCTCAATTTCGTCCGGTTTTCCTAGCTTTCGTGGAATCTGGTAATCATAAACCTGGCACTCGGCACAGACTGACACGTGCACCACGTCCCAACCGCCTAATTATTACTAAGACGAAAAGTGCGAGATTGCGCATAGAAAACCTAGTTCCCACCGCGCGGCGAATTAAGAATTCCGAGCCCGTAAGTCCCATTCCGACTGCATCCAGTATGGGGCCAGCATCTGAGAATTCGGGGACCGTATAAATCATCCTAAGTCATTATTCGGAGACCCGACAGGACTAGAGTGTTGCAGCGGGTTTCGCCAAGGCTGGGGAATTGATTGCGATGCCCGGAAGAATAAATCACTCTGGTTAGTCGTGAACTTGGCTCCTACATCACTCGGTACAGACTACAACAGGCAAGGTGAACTCCCGTTTCGAGGTGAATACCGCTGGGATATTTGCTGCTTTGCATAGGCGGAAGTTTATTATGCAAGTGGTTGCGGAGATCTAACTACAATTATGTCTATCGATGTCCGAATAATTCTTCACGCTGCACATGTACGCTGATATGGGACAGTTTTTGCTACGGTCACTCGTTTTGCAGTGATATCGGAATATCATTCACTTATTTCCAGTCGGACTGGTAATTATAGGATTCCAGCGTAATTCAAGTGCACGGTTGGCGAGCATAACGATAACATCTGTGTAATTTATGATATATAAGATAATGTAATAGATGTTGCTTCATTTTAAGGAATTTTTCAATGATGTGTCTATCGCTATGTGAAGCGAAGAAATTCTGATATCACAATCCGGAACGAGGACTATCGAAAGGCGGTAGAAAGGTACCGTGCGCGCCACGCTGAACCACAATTAAACCAAGTAACTTTCTAAGTTTAACAAACCGTCTGTTATGCAACTGTTATTTCATACCACATGGTACGCACGTATGAGTTGGCCAGCATTACTGTGGCCTAATACTCCCGTTTTATTGCTCTTGATCACCTCTTTACAGCTGCAACCATTTGCGAGTTATTCGGTTCCACGTACAAAGTACTGGTTGGAAAAACGAGTTGGAAAATGACCCCAAAAAAACGCGACTTAGGGAGAGAAACTTGCCCATAAACGCTAATTAGATATTGAGGAACATTGTAATAAAACGGTGCAGAGTTTCTGTAATGTTATTAACAGTTTACAAGCCAATATCCAACTCCAATGATCTGCAATAGCGAGGTAAATACGGCGTCTTTGTTCGTTACGGTTTTACGTAATTGCGCGATTAGTTTTATGATTGAGGGAAAAATCGCAGTGGCCGCTTGCGGTCGGTAAGTACATAGGAAGTAAATGGCGATTGTATCAAAGGCTATTATGCAAACCGGCCTCTTACACACCCATAGACGGCGCGAACGGCCCGAACTTTCCTGCGATTCATTGCCGATGTTTGATACCATGATAGACGCAGTCTAGCACAACAGAGCATATGGTAGAAATCGATAGATCCATGTGGAAGTGTGCACTTAATATTATGCTAAACGGCGATCGCAGAAAAGTCAGGCAAACATGTTACATCCTTGTGTTTTTACATGTTTCACTGTCACATGCGTAGTCCGCACGGCCGATGCTATAAAATTGGCGAAAAAATCATGAGAAAAACTGACATTGACTTAATTATAGCTTCAACATATGTGCTAAGGTTAACGTATATCTGTTTTCCGGTTCGGGAACAGTTCGCCGTCACAATAAAGGTATTGTTAATAATAAGCGAACGGGTAGTTCGGTCAAGCCGTGCAAAAGACGAAACAACAATATTTAAAACCTGTGTTTAACACTGGAACTACTAAATTCGAATAAATGATGCGCTTCAGATTGTTTCTCTCAAAATTATTAACATCATTGCGAGTGTTTACGAATGACGTTTAACAAAGAGGAACTGTCCTCGCACGATACCTTGAGTTCTAATTAATAATATACCTTGCACGACGCCTTGAGTTCTCGCACTATCACAGTCGCGATCGAGCTACAACACGTACTGTCCAGAAAAAGGAAAATATGCAAGCACGGACTCTCGCGGGCGTGCCATGCGGCTTTCGAATAAGAAGTGTCGCGCAGCTACCGCTCCTTCGAACGCGACACGGTCAGTCCGCACTACTAAGGTCTTAGGTTGCATTACTGCCGCGCTTGACGAATCAAGTCCTAATTTTCTTATGGGTCTAATATTCTAAGAATGTCACCTCTGCCAGTTTTCATTCCACTTGACTCACTTTTAATGAATAAAGTTTCGAATTATATGATCAAAATTTGTATCAGTTTGTGAGTGAGTTTGTAGAGTAAGGACCGACTGCGTGGGAAGTTAATATTCCGAAGATCACCTAGAATGACAATTTCATTCAAAATTGTACCGGAGTCAAAATTTCAATAAAAACGTGTGGAACACATTTAGTGTTACTACACACACATTGTTTGTCTCGAGCCGCGGTCATCCAGTGGCACTGAGTTCAAGGATCGAATCCGTAATACCTGAGGTCCCATAAGAAATCCTTCGGCCGATGAAAAGAAATTAATAAAATCTCGGACGAGTATGTAATACGAAACGTAACAACAACACGTCAGAAGGAGGAACGGGATTTTATCCCAAGGAGGATGAAGGACTCCCGGCAAAAAGTGCAGAATGCAACTGGGGTAATACCCTTTCCCTTTTCCCGCCCCACGAGGAAGCTCAAAGATCGCTGTCTCGACTTACATTCGACCAATCGAACTCACCAGTTAATCGACAGTTTTCCCTACTGCGCTCAAGTATCGGTCGACATCAACAATATTAGTAGACGCCCGACCAACAATCCGAGCGCAAAAGCACTTCACACACTCGCAATCAAAAACCGCGCGACTATTATAGTCGCGAATAGTCGCGGGACACGTGCTCGTGAGTAGCGCGATCGACGCACTGAATAAACTTTGTCCATTTGACCAACGGAGCCCAGGACGCGGAAACAATCCCTCCACGCTCGCGGTTCTGTGCGGCCGGCGAGGCGAGCAGCTAGTGATCGGATCGCTTGAATTTGAGTGAACACTGGTTTACGCGGGAGAGAGAGAAGGCAAGTGGGGCTAGTCCAGTCCGCCGGAGGCAAGGCCAGCATCTTTTTTTTCGTCTGCAGTTCTTCGTTGCATCGCTCGAGCCAAGACGCGTTTCCCATTTCTCTCGTCGCTCCTTCCTCTTCTTCTCCGTCGCGCCAGCGGGGGAGAATTCAACCAATGCCGGGGCGGATTTTCGCTTTGTGGTGAAGACTGTTGACCCCACAGTGCGAACGAACTTACTCGCCGAGCACCGGTTGGGATACCGATAAAGGAACACCCCTTCCGACAAACCCGTTTTCGCGGTCGAAACGCAATTGCAAATAGCGAAGATTAGCTCCTTACGGATGACTTGACGCTAATGCGCTCGCTGATGTCTGTGTTTAAGTGTTGCGTAACCGCGTCGTAAATGCGCGTGACAATAGCACGAGTGTACAAGCCTCATTAAACACGTGGTTTTCGGCGAGTTCCGCTCACTTTTACCAGCTCAAGTTAGATTGTGTCACAATTCAAAGCCGGCGGAATATCGTATTCCTTCCACTATATCCCAGGCGCTATGCGGTCTGCTGACCTGAGATCTAAAATATCCGAAGGCTCGACGGTCAGTTAGATCAATACTCGTAAAACCCTTTATGTTTATTCATGATTTCAACAGGCTCAACCGCGGAAGCCTTCAATGTCAATCTCCCGCTTCTCGAGCGGTGACTGCTGCGTTGCGCAATTTCCTCGTGGTGTCAAGCGACGAGGAAATCCATGAAAATAAATCGGAATGCACTCGAAAAGGAGCACAATGAGGCCTATGAGTATTCCCTGAGAGTGTTAATTGAGGCCACCGGTTCACGTCGGGGGCCATCAAAACTCGACAATGAGTGGCCAAACCTGTTTCGACCATCACCGCATTCTAAGACGTACACATCCATTAGTCAGTCGGCGAGTATCAATGAGATATGCTGCGGCAATTATGGATCCACAATCCAACCGGCGAAAAATAATTCAAGGCCGCTCGACAAGTTCTAGTTCATTACAATATATTTTCCCTTATCTAAAAGACGGCTCACAATCATTCTAAATGCAAATAAAGTCGCCCTCATCGACTTATACATAATAGCGAATAAATAATCTACGTAACTTCGATGCTCTTCGTGTCGCCCTGATAAATCCCCGCCGCTTCCTCGGGCGTTTTATGATCGATGTTCGCCAGGAAATCGAGAATGTGTCTCATCACAGACTCCGGCACGATCCTAAAAACCAATTGACCCGTTGACATTTTATAATCGAAACAAACCCAAGTGAACCCAAAGGAGAATGACCTGTTAACGGCATTCAGAGTGAATAGACAACGTGGAATCGCGTATTCGGTGTAATTTCTCCTGATTGCTCGGATTACCTGGCGAGCCGCGTATTTCGGCGAAACAGAGCCAAATACGTAGGGGAACCTGAAATCGTGACTCTCATAAACGTTCCTATCTAAATTGCGATCTTCGCAATGGCGTGTTAGGACCATTAGGGGTTCTAGACAGAAAATAATTTGGGCCCCTTAATTTATACAATCAAAATTTCATTTTGAATTAAATCAAATTAAATTAAAGAGTCTTAAGAGATTTATAACGCGCCACTGCATCTTCATTGTGACGGATGAGCGAAAAAATGAAGGAAAGCTTTCTCTACCGATACTTTGGGTCCCTTGCCAGTCCCGTGTCAATGTAGAAAGGATATACGGTCGTAAAGTGTATGGCGGCTCGTTTCGGGCTCAAACGCACCTCCTCGTGAAGCGCCTCCATCAGCCCTGCAGTGCAAAAATGCACGTTTTATTCGAAAAGGGAAAGTTTCATGCCGCTTGTCATTCAACGACCGACTTATTAACGTTTGTTCCATACGCATTTGACGGCCTCGTACCTCGGATAGCGAATTTCGACGAACAATAGGCAACTTTTTGAGAGACGCCGTAAATGCCGCACATACTGCTTAGAGAAACTATGTGGCCTTTATTGTTCTGCAGCATACTCGGCAGGATAGCTTGGATGATCTGGTGAAGGAGTAAAATAGTTTACGATCCAGTCACTGATTTCCTCATTCACATATAGTTCATTTATACCCAATAGTGTGATAGAACATTGACTTGAAAAGTCTTCTCGATGTCGTCTTCGCTGTGACTCAAGAATGGTTTGTGATAAAGGACGGCGGCGTTATTGATGAGTATCGACACTTCCGGTAATCCCATTCTTCTCATCAAACGCACTGTTTCTCGAACTTCGATTCTCTTCGACACGTCCAGAGCGAAACCGTAAGCCTGGCGTAGGTGGGTACAGGCAAAAGCGTGTAAAGATTAACATGTGAAAGTCTAACAAAAGTCGTAAGAAAAGTGGCTTTCTTTACCAACTACTTTAACGCAATTATGCGAGCATACCTCTCCGCCATTCTCCGAAATGGCACGTATCGTTTCTCGATTCCCCTCAACGTCCGCATCCCAGCAGAGTATAATGCAACCCATAGAGGACAATTGAATGGCTAACTCTCGCCCGAGACCGTGGGCAGCTCCTGTGATCTATTTCGAATCGCGTTAGAATACACCCACAACGATTCGCATCGTGCTAAATAAAAAGGACTAACATTATCGGGAAAAACTTTCTTACCAGGACGGTCTCGCCCAGTAGGCTCTTCATTGGATAAGGAATTATCACTTTGAAAGCTGCGACTATCATAGCGAAAGTTATCCTCAGCGACAATGCGGCAAGGTCGTAGGCCAGTCTGAGTAGACCAGATTTCGTAATACACGTGAGCCCCGGCATTTCTCGGATCCTCGCTCTAATCAGTGTACAAATTCCTCCATCAGTCTGTATTTTACTCGGGTAATTGCGGTCTGCCGATATTCGGTAACCTAGTATTGGTTTCGAGATTATTTCTTAATGATGAACTTCGCAATGATGCGCATATATGGGTTTCCCTATGGCTTATATATTACACGAGTGCATGTGCAAATGTTAAAGTGAATTGGTCGATTTTCACTTATTTCAAACTTGAACTTTACTGTTTCCCCTACTCACTGATATATATTATATATATCAGTAACAGTAACTACTACCAGTAGAGAGAAAGCTAACTGTTTTTACGGAACAAAGTATTGTAATTCCCGAAATCGTTGCTTAGTTCCAACTTGAATGGACTGACGATTCAGCCGTTTGTGGCAGCATGTGACAGTTCTGCCTGTGGTTCTGCCTGCACCTGATGGCAGTTCCCTCGCGTTGTCATCGAAGATAACTACTTTTCCCTCCAATGGCATCCACTTCCATTATCAACAAATTTAGTGTTTACTTCGTATCTGTCACCACAGTATGTGGTGTCACAAGTGACAGCTTGCAATATAACCTTAATAAAGTACTTGCAAAATGTAATGCCTCTAACTCATTGAACGATCTCTTCTCGCAATGTCTCGTCTAAATCAAGGACAGACATTTGGGGAATCAGTTGATGTTTTAGCCAAATTCCATAACATATCTAACACATTAAGAAAGTAAGTGAATAATGATTCATAACGAACCGAATTAATATAAAAAGGGCATTAATATAATTGGGTTGCAGACGATTCTTGCGGAAACCGAATGTTACTGAAGCAAGCGATCACTTCAGTACGTTAGTCTGTTGTGTTATAAAGTAGATATCCCATTTCTATTGCTTCATAATTAATGAAAAATTAAATCTTTAAAGATGCACTTGCTATTGAATGCGAGCAAAAAGAACTCTGGCAGTATGCAGGACTGAGTTCTTTAGCAGCTGCAAAGTGCCAAGGAACGTTAGAAAATGCTTCTTCCGAGTCAAATTATTTAATAAAAGCTGGTAGGGAGTTTCTAACTGCAGAAAAAAAGGATATTGATATTGGATGTCCATCAGTAGGGCAAGAGAATACCCAGGTATATTTCATTCAACACACATATCTTTATTAATTTAAGGAATTACACTGGAGATTCATTATATAATGTATTAGGCTGCTGTCAGTTGTTATGGGCATGCTTTAATCAGATACAGCAGAGAGCCAGGCTTTGCTACAATCTCCGCTGAATTAGCATTAGAATTGGCATTAGCTCTCGGCCCAACTCCAGCTGGTATACAGCAGTTAAAGAAATCTATCGAAATCTGTCCTACGACAAAAGCTATTATTACTTTGGTATCCTATCACATTAAGCAAGGTACATTTTCAGCAAGCTAAATAAGGACAATAGTCTATTCTTTGTGTGCGAATACAAGTTGTACGCTTCATTTAGGTGATTATATTACTGCCCTCCAAGTTTTAACTGAACTGGTTGAATTTGTGGAAGCCTTTGTCAATGCTGGGGCAAGAGGTCATTATAGCGAGATTTTGCATAAGTGTGAAGTGACCAGGGTTCTATTATTGCTCATCCTACAGCCATCACCCCAAAGGTTAGCACCTTCCCTTGCACAGGTTCTGGAGAAGTATGCATGGGTGGATGAAAGTCCGAACAATGGTAAGACTATACTTATGCAAAGTATGTAAAAAGGACAGTCAGGAAAACAATTGTGAAAATGTTGATTTTATTAAAGGTCTTAATATGGGAGAAGACGAACAATTACTACTCCAATCACTGGTACTAGCATGTCAGTCACGCGATTATCAGGCATTGCTAGAATTAGAAGGAGAACTATGGCCATACTTTGATACAGAAGAAAAAGCGTTATTCCATAAGCTAATTCAAGTATTAACTGTATAATAAAAATATCTATCGCCTTAATGATACAATATCCAAGCAAGCCCATAATCCCCAAGTCTTTATATCAAATTTCCGTCGATTCCGAATACATAACGTTTAATGCTTGGCTGAAAGTTAATCGTGAAACAGGTTTGCTCTGAAAAGTGGGCCGTTGCGCAATAGAATTTTGAGGGATGAATCGCGGATGATTCGTATGATGTTGCAAGCGATAATTAGAAGCAGTGTCGTCGTGCGTCTCGACGAACAGATTGGCGATTGTGTGAAAGGAAGACGCGCTCTTCGTAAGAGAGTAGGAGTACGTAGCAAGGACTCGGGGACCATAAGAGACTATAGTCAATAGCGGTCTTCTACAATTATGTGTACCCCAGTGTACCCCACTCCGAAAGAGGGGGTATCGGCGGTTCTCTCAAGTCGAACTATAGCGAACTCCACTTTTCTATATGAGAAGCGCAGCAAGTATTTCAGACCGGGCGGGGACAGGTCTCGATGATTACGCGGACGCGTCCTCGAATCCTTTCAGTCGTCTGAACGCAGTCGGCCCTCGCCTTCTCTCAGGTAATCCTATCGTAAATGCCTAAGCTTCTTTAAACTTCTCACTTTTCATTTTTAACAACACTGCATATTATTTAATTCTCGAAATTTGTATGATGCTTAACTCTATTCACTAACACTGATTATTATAATTCTTAATAAAACGGGTAAAAAATTAGTTGAACCCAGCAAAATTCATTACATTAATCCCAGGACTTTAATAATTGATTCATCCAATAACTTTGTGCAAATTGCAATAACTATCATAATAATATCTAAATCAAATCTGCGCCGAACGAATATCTACTCTGTTTCACAATGGACAATTGAAGAGGAGGTCCCACTTCATAATCGAAGAGAACGTTCTACTGAAATAGTATAGTTTCATTGCGGTCTGGACAAATTGAGTGTCATCAAAATGTTTTGTAACGCATCGCAAGTGTCTCGTGAACTTAAAGTACCGTTACGTCTAGAACATGAGTATCACGGTTCCGGTAATGTTCCTCAGTTCAGTGCACTCATTAAGCCCAGTAATTTAACTTGGCTTACCGTAACATTTGTTTGTATTTATAATTAAAAACAGTTATCACTTGTGATAAACAAAACTAACATTATTTTAAACCGATCGTTACAGTTTATCGTGTAGCTATAAATCGAATTGACATTTAATGGATGTAAAAGGCCACCTAACAATGAACCACGTGTTGTAACGACCTTGAACTCCAGTCGGCTCCTGTAGGTGAATGCCCCGCGCACCTGTTCACTTGCAGCTGCACCGATCGGGGAGTACAAGTGTAAATTCATTGATGGGGATAAAACCTCGTCATCAATTAGGACTGAGCAGAGAGTCGTGTGGCTTTATGACTCACTTTGGGGATCGTAAAAGAATCTGGAATTTCGCAATTAAAGAAAATGTAAATGATTTGACAGCTAAAAGGATCCTACGACGCGGAACGCGTAAAATTTGCATGACGTTGAAAAGTAGTCATAGAAATTCTCTCAGACTGATGAAGTGAGGGAATTCTTTTTTTTTTCAAGAAATATGTCAAGGGACGGGCGCACTATCTTCGTAACCGGCGGGGCCGGTTACATCGGCAGCCACTGCATAGTCGAACTTTTAGAATGCGGATACGATGTGGTGGCAATTGACAATTTCGCTAATAGCGTCACCGAAGGAACCGGTGGATCTGCCGCTTTAAAACGGGTCGAGGAAATCACTGGGAAGAAAGTGAAATTCTATAATTGTGACCTCCTCGACAAGGACAAACTTGCGGAACTTTTTAATACGGTAGTCTTCTGATTTAATTATAGAATAAGTAAAAGAAAATATTAGGGATATATTTGTTACTTCTATTTCAGCATAAAATAGACTGCGTTATCCATTTCGCTGCCATAAAATCGGTGGGTGAATCAATGCAGGTACCACTTCACTATTACCGAAACAACATAATCGGCGCCATCAACTTACTTGAGGTAAACAACGTTAATAAATGTGTGAAATTATTCAACCGCAATTTCTTAATTTTGACATGGAAACAAAGATTCTAAAATTGAAGGATTCGTTCATCATTCGTTCATGGCTCAATCGTAATGATGTTTTAGGTGATGAAAGCTGCTGGGTGTTTTCAATTAGTCTTTAGTAGTTCTTGCACAGTCTACGGGGAACCTACTGAACTGCCAATAACGGAAGACCACACAACAGGAAATCTTACAAATGTCTATGGTCGAACAAAGTATTTCATTGAAGAAATGCTAAAGGATATATCGAGAGCCGAGAAGGTAATCGCCGTAAATTCTCTGCTTTCTATATGTTTCTTATAAATAAAAAAAATTCGTAAAGTTGCTTTTATTTAACAGAGTTGGAACATAATCTCCCTACGGTACTTCAACCCGTTAGGTGCTCACAAAAGTGGTTTAATCGGGGAAGATCCGACGAAGCCGTTCTCGAACTTAATGCCGTATATCGCACAAGTTGCATTGAGGCATAAACCCGAACTTATTATTTACGGAGGAGATTACCCCACCAGAGATGGGACAGGTATATTTAATTGCTTACCAGTAATTGAAAACGAACGATTATTCTTCACTGGAGTATTCTTGTCGCAGGTATTCGGGATTATATCCATGTCATGGACTTAGCGTCCGGCCATGTCGCAGCACTAAATGCATTATACAAGAGACACGCGAGACTAAAAGTATACAATTTGGGTACGGGAAGAGGAGTCTCGGTCCTCGAGCTTGTAAAGATATTTGAGAAAGTTACGGGAACTACTGTGCCATACGTTATCAAGGATAGACGGGAAGGTGACATTGTCTCTATGTACGCAAACAAAGATCTTGCGGAGAAAGAACTATCGTGGACTAGCAAATACAACATTGAACAGATGTGTAAGTTACTAATCTAAGTCGTTATAAGTATTTATATAACAGATTTGGTAATTTTGTATAGGTGAGGACTTCTGGAGGTGGCAAAAGATGAATCCCTATGGGTACAGGAGTCCGATAAAAAACGGTAACTCCAATCATGTTAACGGAACTTCATAGAATATTATCGTATCCTTCGTATTAAAATAAGAATAACTCAAAAACAAAGTTTCACAACTGTGTATTTATATTTTTACATATTCGCTTGTAATGTATTGCTGAATAAACTATTATTAAGACTCTAGGCCATTAGTCTCGAGCCTTTCAATAGTTTCTCTTTCTTGTCCAGTAACCGAGTACAACCATTGGTGCTGGAATTTTAAAACTTCCAAACCCCAGCTTGTGAATCCAGCAAGTAAATATCTAGCAAATATTTCTAAACAATTTGGTTCGTTTGGAAGGTATTCTTTTACGAGCTCTGCAATATTTGTTTAGTTTTCATATGTTTCTCCAATCATTTAATTGCATAATATTCCATTATTATTTACCAATTAAGGGAGGCTTATGTGAGTGAACTGCACTTGGTATACTGACTAACAGTTTCCCATCTGGAATCTGGATTCCATTATCTTTCAATACTGATCCTAAAACTAGTAACTCGTACGGCTGTTTACCATTAGACGTGTTAAAATTGCATACTGTTTCTCCAGTTTGGGTGACCTAGAATACAATCTATTGTGGCTCTGCTCTCAAGTCCTATGAGAATCAATTTAATGATATTTACGTACTTTAACCCAGTACCATTTGGCCCTATATGTAACACCCCAGGCAGGAAACAATTCTTTAAAAATGCTATTCAAATGATGAGGGGCATTGGTACACCAGATTGCTATAATACCCCTTTCACTTAACAATTTGCTAATAGGGATTTTGACTAGATCTTTATTGTACATCATTTTATAACTGCAGCAGAAAAAGCAAAATGACTAAATAGGTTTTAATGCTTCAGGCAATATTAAAAAGATCCAAAGAGTCAAGTATTGAAAATCACCTAGCTTCTACGTAGTTACTCTTTTTACTTCTGATGGATTTGTTCCACCAAGGAGGGTCCAAAAGTATAAAATCATATTGATTGTTACATTCCAGCTTTCTAGGAATATCTTCCACGTCATAAGAATAAAATTTACATCTTTCAGGAAAAACATATTGTTTACCACGCATTTGCGACACAATTGCCGCATCTGTGTCGTTGCAGCCATAAAAATTCTCTTTCTCATCAGTGAATGTATCAGTATAAAACTTCAACGATATCATACGTGCAGCTTTGTTATTATCTGGTACAACATGATCATTAAACAGCCCAGTTTCTCTTGCCAGTCGAATTAACTTTTCGAAGAAGATTTTAATATGATTCGTCTACAAGATGTATTATAATTTAATGGTTTCATTGGCAAAAGGACGTGTAAATATGAACGTACCTCTGTCGAATCTTGCTCCACTATAGATTTCGATTTCTTTCTCTTTCTACACTTCGATTGTGCTTCCACTGCTTGCGTTCCTTGTGACTGCGTTACTTGATTCAATCGCAGATATTGCGAGTTTATGTCAAATAGAGTTTCATTGAACTTTAGGGGAGAGAGGACGTCATCGTTTAAAACATTCTTGTACATTTTGTTGATATACTCCAGATGAGAGACAATCCAGCCTTCTTCCGACGCGAATAGTATACTCATTGTCAACTACTAAATAAATAAAGACGAACGAATGCTTCTCGGCTTGTTCATTTATTCTAACTAATTCCCTTCTTCACTTTCACCGGGATGAAAATCTATCAACCGGGTTGATGGTGCGGACACTTGCAGTTGTGCTGTGTGCCTCACTGTGTCCATGACACCCATGATGGCCATCGTAATTCTATGTTTACGTTTTTCTACGCTCGTGCATATCTTGACGTGATCGGATCAATTCCGACTTATGTTCGTTATAACAAAGCTCTGTGCTGGGTTCAATGTGCCCTTCGTATTAATACACTACTAATATTCGAAAGCGGGATCGATTAAGCAGTACGAAATCATCATGAGAATCGCTATTGAAGGTTGTGCTCACGGCGAGCTGGACATCATTTACGAAACAATTCAGGAAATTGAGAAAAATGATGGCAAGAAGGTGGATTTGTTGATATGTTGCGGCGATTTTCAATCTACCAGAAACTTGGAGGACTTGAAATGCATGGCATGTCCCGATAAATTCAAGGACATGTGTAGCTTCTACAAGTAAGCCCGGCGTTTTTCGTTTGGAAGTTGTTCATAATTTCTTACAATGAAATATATATTTCCTATATTCTTACGTGCTCGTTAAGGAACACGATTATCTAATATGTAGAAAGATAGTCTGGAATAAAATACACATTTATTAGTACCACACAAGCGATAGATTTTACACAAAGTATCTTGTAGATATTACTCTGGTGAAAAAATTGCCCCTGTCTTAACAATTTTTATCGGAGGAAATCATGAGGCCTCAAATTATCTCCAGGAACTACCGTATGGTGGCTGGGTGGCACCAAATATTTATTATATGGGATACGGCAGTGTTGTGACCATAGCTGGTATAAGAATCGCTGGACTATCAGGGATTTACAAAGGCTATCATTATATGCAGGGCCACTATGAAAGGCCACCATACACAGATAAAACAGTCAGAAGTGTGTATCACATTAGAAATTTAGAAGTATTTCGGATGAAACAGGTATGGATATTAGATGTATGATATATATTTAATGTGTATGAAAGCATATTTTCAGAGAACCACGGTATTTGTTTTATTGCAGCTGAGTGGTGACATTGATATCTTTTTGTCCCATGATTGGCCAGCTGGAGTTACTAGATTTGGTGATGAAAATACACTGTTAAAGAATAAACCATTCTTTTGGTCCGATATAGAGAACAATTCACTTGGTAGTCCACCATTAATGGAACTACTGGAGCATCATTATCCATCGTATTGGTTCTCCGCTCATTTACACTGCAAGTTCGCAGCTGTTGTTCCACAAAAGGAAGGAACAAAAAAAACAAAGTTCTTAGCGCTAGATAAGTGTTTGCCTAGGCGAAAATTCCTCCAAATAGTGGAATTGGAACATGATAATGAAAAGTCCCTAGACCTTCATTATGATTTAGAATGGTTAACAATATTATATTTGACAAATCATTTACTAAGTGTTAAGAGTGGTATGCACTATATGCCTGGACAATCTGGTAGTGGAAGATGGATCTACACACCATCTGATGAAGAAAAATTGCACGTTCTCAAGAAATTCAAGAACAACTTGAAAATTCCTTCTAATTTCACACAAAGTGCAAAAGCATATGATCCTGCAACCACACAAACATTTGTAGAATCACCGCGACTGTTAATCAATGATCAAACTACTCAATTCTGTGCCAACATAGGCATAGACGATCCATCAGTTTTATTACAAATATTGACAAACTCAAAAGATTCGCAACCAAGTGCAATTCCTGTGAATACTTCTCTTGAAATAGTATTAGATTCTGATGATATATCAGCTTCTTTTGAAGAAACCACTACATTGGATACCACTTGTGAGAGCTCGTTGACTGGAGACTCATACAATAAAACTTCATTATCAAATATATCGTGTGAGACTAATACCGAGGATGAGGACGTGGAAATCCCCGAACCAAGTAAAGAAGTAAACAAAAGTATTGGTGATTCGGAAACTATCGATGACGGTAAGTTTCTACTGACTTTATTAAAAAAAAATAGGTTTCATACGTGTAATTGTTTCAGGCAATTTGTTAGGCCAAGTGGAGCCAAACTGTAAGAAATTTAAGAGGCGGAACTATTCCATGTACGCTACTACTAATGATACAGAATAATGAATGCTCCGAAGATTTGTATATTAATACCGAATTTGTACAAATTATGTTGACTGAAAAGATAATAAAAAAATTTGTATGACATACCAAAAAATTATATATTCATTTATAGTAAACATCTTCATCCCAAGCGTCAGAGTAATTGAACACATTTACATATGTCATGTTAATAAACTAACAACTACCAAATGAGAAAATTCTTTTTCGATAGTCTGCAGTTATGTTTGCCGAGTGCACGTAGAAATGAAATTGAATCACGCGCGTAGAAGGCGAAGGTGGTGCTGTTAAAGTGGTATGAAGTTCGCTGATCTTCCGCATTCTAAAATATGTGTATACACATGCATCCCAGCATCGCAGTTACAAATACACATACATGCCACTACAATAGTGGTTGCAACTTGCAACGCTTGCAACATGCATTGAAAAGTTGTTTTTCACTGTTACGTTAAATGAAAGAGGACAAAGCTTGTTCGGCCGATCTTACATGGTTATCAAGAAAATCAGTCTCATAATCTGACAATGAACCGTAGTTTATTGCCGGATCATTTTAGATGAAAACACAAGAATCTCTCAATGCGCTATGGATAAGCTGACAATTATTTCTGGAACGTTGTTCCTTGCCGCTGATATATTTGCAATTGTCAGTTTAGCTATGCCCGATTGGATTATCACCGATGTCGGTGGTGAGAAATTTCTCAAAAATTGTATTCAATATTTATGTCGTCATGTATACTGTTTGCTACTTTTACACAAACCTTGTGGCAGACACTGATTCAAAACTGTCAAGTCCACTAGAAATATATAGTTTGCATTAATATAGTTATGTGATTTGTTGACCAAGGCATGAAAGAATATGCGGTCTGGTTACAGGTGATACAAGATTAGGGCTGATGCGGTCATGTATGACTTTATATAATAGACCAAAAGTTTGCTACACTCCAGTTTTGCAGCCGGAGTGGGTGATGACTGTGGTTTGCATTTGGATGGGATGTGTTTTAATAACAGGCACAATCATATTGCTATTTAGTTCGCGTTGGGATAGGAGAGTTATAACTCATGCCAGATGGACAGGTTTTACTGCCAGTGAGTACAAACATTTCAAAACGTAACAAAATGCTGCTTAATGTCAGTGTGGCAATAGAAAAGCAAAGAGGTGTATTTCTGTTTTCAGTGGTGGCATTTTGTCTAGCTGCAGTGATATTTCCAATGGGCTTCCACATTGATGAAATAGGTGGTCAACCGTACCAGTTGCCCAATTCCCATCAAGTCGGTATTTCATATATTCTATTTGTGTTGGCTCTCTGGATAACAGTTGTCTCAGAGCTATTTGCAGGCAAAGTGTGTCTACCGCATTTCTAGCATAGAATTTTAATCTGGCTGGCAGTACTTCTGTTATTCTGGGTTATGGAACAGCTGATTGTTTAAAAATTCTAATCCAGTCAGTCAGTATTGATCTGATCCAGTATTATGCACAAGCCCATCATAGACAATTCGATTTACGTTAGATAGTAGGTGACATTTTATACACTGTTTATTTATTGAAACTCACATATTTCTCACACATTGGTTCGGACTGAATGGTGTCTGTAATTTTGGCTGATTCCATCACAAGTTTTTTAGCAATGTAATACTAACAATGATGGTCCTCTGGTCAAAGTGTGAGGAACAATTATTGAGAATAATAAATATTTTTTGTAAATGATAATTAAGCTTCTCGTAACGTATGTACATACTTTTATTATTTTCTATAAACTTTACGTATATTTATTTACAGTTTCACAGGAAGTGAATGAAAAGTATTAATTTGCCTTCTGTTGCATAAATTACACCTGCAAAATTTCATTTTAGAATATCCCTTAATTTTATCTACATTATCAACATTACATTGTGAATAATAAATGTAAATAATATACGTAGGAAGTCTTGCAATGTGATTCTGTAACTGTATCTGGTTTGCTTTGTGACAATATTGATTGCATTTGTTTCTACACTGGTTGAGTCATAACGGAGATGCAATCTGAGGATTTAGTACGAAGCATGAAATAGTTACAGAACCAAATGTAGACAGACCAAACTCGCAATCATTACAATAGCTCACAAGTTTTTTTTGTATAAAAAGCCATTTCTATCAGGTCTTTCGCTGCCAAGCGATTTCATGTAGGCTTTTTCCGCTGTAACATAGCTGTATCTCTGTCTCTCCCTCCCCCTCACTTTTACAAGATGTTACATTTTGTCGTCCAACAAAAATTATACCAGTTCACGCAAAGCCTAAATACTCGATTTTGTAATCTTAATCTACAGTCGATTAAGAAATATTTACTAAGATGACTGTAAGCATTTTATTCGCAAAAAGGAAAACATGCGATTGCTCTTAAATGAAGCTATTGAGCATGTAGATTAACACTCTATCTTAATGGATTACAAATATTGTAGAAAATATAATGTTATAAGCCGAAACACGTTAAAAAAAGGAATCGCGCTCGTAATCCGCGAGAGAACCGAAAGGCAAACTTGCTGAAACAGACCTACGGTTACCGAACATCCATCAATTTTATGTATTACGTATCTAATGTAAATTTGTACAGAAACGTTGCGTCGTCTATACACAATTTCCCTGAATAGCGACCTTATTTATCCATCTTGCCAATGATTTCTGGAGTAAATGCACTATGACTTTGGTACATGCATTTTGATTTTGACTTTACATGATTCTGTAGAGTGTTTAGTTGTAGAAATCATTACTCACTAATGCTCGACACAAATGTGTCACGGGTTGTTATCTCCCATTTGGCAATGTTGATTTCCGGCAAAAAGAAATGTATGCAAAAATCATGAAATTACCAGCAAGTTGGAAGTATGTGTGTGTATAATGCGCGGGAAGGTTATATACAAAAATAACCTAGGGTGTATGAGGTCTTTTTTTTTAATATATACGTATATATATATAAAATCTGCATTTCATAGAAATTTTGTCATTAAGTAGAAAAACTGTCTCCTCTACGGTTCCATCCCCCTTTTCTACAGAATATTCTATAATAAAAGTCTCCTTTTATGGTAGAATGCAATTGCAATTAGATTAGAAAGATATGTACAAGAGAATTGGACTTTAATATTCCATAAAATGTAATGCATAAGCGTTTAATATGTAACTTCGATAGAACTATTAATGAGCGTCAAAATGAAAACTCTTCTTTAACCTCAACTTTAACTATTTTTATTCCATGTACCAAGAAAACTACGCGTAAAACTTGTAACAACAATCTTAGCACGAATATTCGATGGAAGTACAGCAAGTTGAAAGGAAACAGTTATCTATTTTTAGGATATCAGGGTAATAAACATTCTCTGCCTTTAGATATAAATATCAACAAGAACCACGAAACTATAAAAGCTGTCTCTTCGATTTCATTAGAATCCAAACATAGCAGTGTCGCTTATGGGTTCAATCATATTTCAACGTGCTTTGCTGCTGTTTGGTTGATTATTTCCGATAGTATCGCATCTCCGGTAATATAATAAATATGGAACTCTTGGCGGAGCGGGTTTTAATACGTTACTTTCTGACACGCCTTTTACTGAACTATCATCATACCTTACCCAACCGCCATATCCGACGTGGAAGGCATCTGTCACGTAGTGACCCTTCGTTGCTTCTTTGCCGTCATGATAAGTGACAGCAAACAATTTGTAGTGTTTTTGCTTCGGATTTTGCTTCTTCATAGCATTGGGCGATAAAAATTCTGCGAAAGTAACAACAGTCTTTTTATCTTCTGCATCGGAAATCTGTATGAGGCAAGCACAAAGGTGGAAATTCCACTTACTGCTATCTAGTTTCAAATCCACTGGGAATTCAACGCTCTTTAAGATCTTGGAACAGCCGTCGAGTTTGTAGTCGAACCATTTTAAATGCAATATCAAAATTACTGGCAGTTCTTCTAAAGTAACTTGTTTCCAAGCTTCGATTTGCTGTTTCGTTTTGCTGCAGGTCATTCCTTCGAGTTGATCCTTCCCAACAAGAATCTCTAGGGCACCTTTCACAGATTCCGCCTTCTGGAAGTAATATCAAAATAATCGGTTAATTCCGTTTCATTTATTTCTCGATACCTTCTATAGTCACGTTCCACACCTCGATATCCAACTGCAAAGTGAAGAATGGTTGGACGTTGTCAGTTGGTTGATCCCCAGCACGGGATACTCTGGATCTTAGCTGTCCGCGGAATATGTCGGAAAGAGGTGTGCGCCCGAATTCTGTACATCGTGTGATGGAACCCTTATTTTTTGGACCCATCACCTGTAGTATGATTACTCATTACTCGAAGTCTCCGTTTTCATAAAAATATTACTAATCAAAGTCAGTGCATACCTTCCATTCTTCTTCACCTCCTCCGTGATTATAATTTACATTTGCTTCAATATTGGTGCTTGCAGTTTGATCACTATTTACTAATTTTATTAGCTGAAATAAAGAGTCAAAATTAATGTGATTATTCTAAAAAACGGCGTTTGAAATATAATCGGCATATTATATACGTACCTCCAGCATTTCATCATTGATGCCATTCAGAAGGCACGAAAGGAATTCCTCGGCATCTTCTTGTCGCCCTTCCACAGAAAATACACCTGCGGCCGATGTATTCTTTAACATTGTATATACGTAAGAAGGTTCAAAGGCAACTCCACTTTGTATATCAACTATGGTATCCTCGCCGCGTTTAACCGCTCTATCTTTTCGAGCCAAACGAGCACCATCCGACAGGGGTGTAAATTCGTGTACGAATTTAATCCTGTGTGAGAGAAATTGTCGATAAAAATATAAGAACTACTGTATTAGTAGAAAAACAAAAAACACGTGTTTAATACTCACATATTATCGATAAGCGGAGTAGAAGAGGTCTTACTGGGATTTTTCAAATGTGGCAGAACAACCAGAAGATTGTAAAATGGTGGGCAGGCAAGTAAGGCTTGTAATATACTGTTAATATAACAATAATTGCTACGATTCGTTAGGCCACGTGGCAACAAACTGACTGTCTGCTTATCCATTTGATAATTTAACAAAAATTCTGAAAAGATCAATTTTACTCATTTAGTATGTTCAATAAGATCTCTTCTCTGTATCTTATGTCATAAGAACATTTACCTCCCATACGATAGGCGATAGGATCATCATAGCGGTTCTGTACCATTTCCGTTCTGATGGATTTGAATTCGCATGTATTATTTTGCTGATTCGATGGAGTTATTTCGTTTGCATTTGTTGATGATGTGGAGCGATAATCTTTTTGTGCTACGTGAGGGACTATTTGTGCAGGAGATCCATTATCAGTAATGGGACTAGATGGTAAGGGATTAATGCGTGCAGTTGGCTTGTAAGTTGATGCAGAAGGTTGCGTCTCTGTGCTTCCCTTCTTCAGAATACTAGCCCACGACATACTAGCTGCATTTGAAGTTATAGGAGGTATGGCTAGAGCACCAGTTGTATTAACTGCAGAATTGGTTGATGTAATAGCACTTTCGTCTTGCGTATTCTTTGCAAAAGTGTTATCTTCGACTTGTGTTTCATTTTCACTGCCTTTCGAAACGGACTTCGATAATGTTTTTACAACGGTGGTCTTAATACTAGAAACTGTTTCGTTCTTATATTCATTGTCGGCTTCTCCATTTTGTTTAACTTCGATGCTACTGTTAATATTAACGCAGGGCCCGTCATTTTTCTCGGTGCCGTTGCAATTCTCATTCACAGTGGATACAATATTGTGTTCTATTTTTACATTAACTGGAGGTACTTTTCCATTAGCAGTAGAATTCTTGCGATTGGCAGTATTTTCATCGACTGTCTCAGCACACGATTCTACTTTACTGTTGTTCACTGTTATCACTGTTGTTACTATATTGGTCTGCGAGGAGTTATTGTCCTCTTCATTTATTTGGTGAAATGGCTGCTTCACTGGTGCATACGTATTCTGCATATGCTTCTCGTGCGTTTTTGGTGGAGGCACCTTTGTGCACTCTTGAACAGGCTGCGAGACTATGGAAGGTGTCTGCCTGACACATCTCATATTGCTTGATGGATGATGATACGGAGGGTACCCGTAAGTAGCTTGAGCATGGGGATGCGTATTTGTGTGAGCATGAAGATTAGGTTGATAGATTGCCAATGGAGGGTAATGGATATGACCAGAGAATTGTTGTTGCTGTGTCTGGTCTGGATACATTACTACGAATGATAATTGAGGATGAAACTGTCCTTGTTCACCCATGTATCCAGTTGGAATTTCAGTAGCAGGATTCATTCCTCTATTAAAGTTATCTCGCCTCATACCACGGCCTCTTCCACTTCTTCTTCCATTTTCTCTGCCACAGTTTACTTCATGGATTTCCCCACCCATATTATACCCAGGATGTGTGTAAGTCATTGGAGGCATAAAGGGCTGCATATGAGCATCGGTTGGCACTGGGTACATAGCAGGCCCTTGCCAATCACTACACATGATTTGCTGGGTATACGAAGGAGCGGGTGGCATAGCTATTGTGTCAATAAAACATCATTATAACATCATAATCTTACGCCATGCATCTGAATGTAGATACGATCACACTTACCATTGTGATACCAATGGTTTTGCAGTTGCGGAATCTCTGTGATAGTTGAGTTAACTTCATTGCTAGTTTCGACTGTATCCCAAGGTAACTTTAAGGCATCAATAGTAACATTTGATTTCAGGATACCTATTAAGTGATTCTTATCGCTGTCATCTAAATCGTGTAAGTCTAAGAATTGAAAATCAAGCTGGAAAGGAGAAAATGACAGCATGGAATCAGAGTGCAATGAAGGTCTGAAACTATCCGGGCGAATCATATTTTAAATCTATTAAGCCACGTTTATTTTATCCCAAGAATTATATTCAAACTGGTATCACATCACTACCACAGCAAATTTTTGTACGCATAGAATGCAACAACAGAAAAGAATTTTAGGTCAATCAATAAATAGACAACACTGTTGTCCTGGAAAAATGCATGAAAATGTATTTAACCGAAAATCATGCTGTATTTCCAAAGGTAAGTCTATCCGAACCAAGAATGTTCGATTCGAAAGTATGGAATTGGAAACAAATGAAATCTTAAATCAACGTTTCACTCTCGCTGACACACTCGAAACACGATGATTGTGATCCTCCGAAACGTAAGCACTCGATTTTTATGCAATGCTAGAGACTGGGAGATGATTTAACGTTGGCACAACGAAATAACGTGATTCGCGAGTGAATTCGGTGCCGGTGATAAGTTCAATTTTATCATGTAACCGTAAGGCTAACCTGATAGTGTGTCGCATACTGAAATAGTACTTGGCACGTAGATTTACCAATTAATCGTAGTATAGGAAGGATCTTTTAAAAATGCAACTTACCTCATTCCGAACGTCCATGGCTAAGTCCATACTCGATATAAAACATTAAAAATAGTACCAGCAGAGAGACATGAGGCTCCGGTGATTTGTGTCGGCAATAAAAGTGTCGAACCGTCGATGATGTTATCACAATTTAACGTTTGATCGGCACAAAGTTGATAGAAAAGGATCTCGTCGATTAGAAAAATAAGCTATGCGTGCGGCTTTGTGCAGTAGCAAAAGGAGGGAGAGTTTTAACAAATTACACAATGTGAACGATCATATTTCGGCAGTTGTACGTATAGTTAAAATGGGCCAAGCACATTGCTCCACTGGTATTTCTGCGCCTCGTGAGATTCGGTGATTGGCGTCGCTGCTATCATTACCACTTTTCCTCATTGGAGGCGACCGGTCAGCCCGTTTTCTCTGTCCCGCTTTTTTTGATTTCCCCGAGAGAGCCTGTTAAATGGAAATTCGGAATAAAACCATGATGAAAAGGCGCGTTAATTCCTGAATATAGGCTCGCACTTTTGAATCTACTGGTTTCCGGTCTTGCCTTCTATCATGAACGCACCGCCGGAATCAGCCTCTCTCTCCATTCACGCACAGTGCATTTTATACCATCCAATTATTCCTACGCTTTTTCTTCCCACCACTTCAACAAATGCAACAAACGATTTAATATATTATTTGGCGGCTCGTCACATGTATTCGCCGATTTCCTCGTAGCGTTCCAGGGGGCGCTTCTCCCTTCCCCCCACCGGTCTCCTCCTGGCGGCAGTTACTATGGCAACTTACGCAGTTCGTCTCTCTCTTTATTCTTTCGTGCATATTCCTCCAGTATTACGCGACTTACGAAAGCAAAGAACCGCGATTTCTCGAACAATCGGTATTGGAACAAGACACCGCCCGCGTGCGAGTGTTTGTCGAGGGTAATTCGCCGTGGAATGTAGTAAGAATTTGTACTAGGCACGAAGCTGGTACAAATTGTACGTTACGCTTCGAGAACAATCTTCGCACTCCGATCTTGAAACCAAAGCAAGAATTCGAAATCATAATCTTTCAATTTATATTGTTTGCTTTCAGCTTAGCATTAGCCGATTTCCACAGATATGGAAATGGTAATGGGAGGTCTGAGACCCAGTCGCCGGGTCCAAATGCCCAGCTTCTCAGGTTATTTCATATCTTCTGTGATACGATTGGGTTGAGAAATTGATCGACCTATTGGAATCATCAGCCAACGCTGGAACTGCCGGCCATGTCTGCCTTGCTTTGGTAAGGTTGCTTACTACGCCAAACAATGGGTAAGCTACGGTTATGTTATCGGCAGTCGTTCCTCTATTTTCAGTACCAGCCGAGTAGTTGGCAAATGCCGTCGAGTTTGGCCGTTTGAGTGCTTGGTGGCCATGACGGCGACGAGCAGTGTCCTGTTCGGGTGACGGGATGGAAGGCTCCTGGTAAGTGGATAATGAATGAAGGAGATTGCTATTTCCATCGATTTTCTTGGTAATTTATACTAGTGGAAGATTCGAAAAGTAGCTTCTACTAGTTTTCGAACACGGAACACACTAGTGTCCCACTCATTACCTCAGCATGCATAAAAAGGGGCAACGATAAGAAAGTTGAGGGTGACAGTGTTAGCATGTCAAGTAACGTGTCTTTTCCTCCTGGCCCCACTTGCGTAACAGTTTTATGGGTCATTTACCATATTTATGTTGCCGTCAACAGTAATGTATGCCCCCGCATTCGCTTTACGTGTTTTCAAGCTCAATCGCTATTGAAAGGACTTTTCTCGGCAAGCCAATCTGCTTGGAACTCGCGGGGCCAGATGGGCGGCGTCAATAAATTCCAAGTTGATAGTAAAGAATTTAAACAAGTAGTACTTGTACTACTTCCTGGAGGACGTCGGGGAGCTTTTCAAGGGAGTCCGTCGCGCGCAAAGGATAGGTCGAACGACAAATAAATATGGTAATAGTCATTCGGGGAAGTTGAAGTGGCGAGGATCCCGGCTTTTGCGCAACGGCCGAAAGAAGGAAAGTTAAGTTAACTTGTTGGGCGTGCGGCCCCCCAGGATAGAGTGCGAGCGATGTATGCGAGAAAGAGGGAGTCGTGGCTGAGGAACTGTGAGGTGTTCGGCTAGTATGGGGCTTCTCTTAAATAATATAAAATTCAGAGAAACTTGATAAGCCAAGGCGCGCGCGCTCTCTCTCAAACTTTTCACTCGGGGCGCCTTCCACTTCTTATTATAATGAATGCATATCGGCTTACGCGAAGCTCGAAAGCTACGAGAGCATAAGAACCCTTTTTCACTTCTCCACTCCCTAACCCCTCGGCTTTCGCGGCAGGGCCACCTACTACTCTTACACCCCCCCCCCCCCCGCGCTAATTTCTCGCGAAGTAACATATTTAGAATAACTTTTCCGCTCCACTTTTTCTCCCTGAGAACTGTAGATTTCTTTTGCTTTGTAGGGTATCGTGCGACGCATCTTTAGGTGGGATTTCGCCGGTTGTCAAGGTAGGTGTATATCTACAATTTGATAGATGTCTTATTACATGCCCTCACGTCTAGCAATCGGTTTGAATGTTTGCATTGAAAACAGTAACATATCATATAGCGACAGTTGTCAAGCTCTACTTGATGTGAAAACAGCAACATACCATATAATAGCAGTTGTCAAGATAGGATAAATTAATTTTATAAAATCCGGGGTAAACAGTATCCTATGTCTTAATCCCGATTATAAGCTATGTCTGTGCCAAATTTCAGCCAAATTGGTTCAGCCATTTTTGCGTGATTGAGTAACAAACATCCAAACTTTCACATTTATTATATTAGTAGGATTGGTATTGTGTGAATAATCGTAGCATTTGAACACATCGCTGCGATTAATATTTCGTGAGCTGGCAGATTACCGGCTTCTTTTATGAAAGTGGTATGGCAATGTCGGTCCCGGCCGAGTTTAATTCTGGGTGTCAGTGGCAGATTGCGTTCGTCGAACCACATGTCGCCACGCAGGGCCGACGGGGAATCGCACTCACACCCACAGATATATTCGTGAAACATACCACGGAATATTACGCCTACTATTATTATGAATGTAGCTCGACTTGACGGCTGTCAGTCCCGTGACAGTGAATCAGTTTAATAGTTGGGGTCGCGGCAAAACAATGGCGAGCGCCGAGGAACTTGTTTCGCCGCGGCAAAAGATTATGCCGGAAAGTTCTCGCCGAGAGCAATAAAGTCTTAAGCGCATTGCCTCATTAACGGGCGCAGGAGGAAATAAAAGCCGTCGGAGACAAATGGCCAGGACACTGGCGCTAAATCATCGCGAAAAACTTAGTAATTTAATAAGCAATTTCATGGAAATTTTATGGTCCTTCTGATAACGAGCTCCAGCTAACACCGGTCCTCTCGCTTAGAGGATTACTCGATACTCACCCCTTTCGCAACACCATCCCCTTAAAGCTAAACTATCCTTGGCGCAGTGGAAAAATGGAGAGACCTTTTATTATTTACTTTGCGCGAGGGACGATGATATTTGCTCGCCTACTGGGGTGTCACATAGTTATCTCTCGAGGATTTGGAGGACATTTATAACGCGATATAGGCCAGCCCTCGAGTATTCGTCCAAGCTTTCGGGCAAAAATGACTCTCTCCTGACAGGGACTACGTAAAAAGAGAGGTTTTTGAGCCGCGCCTCTCCTTGATCCTCGCTTGATTCCACTTCTTATCCCGAGGAATCGATCATCCGTCCCGCTCGTCTCCGTCACTCCGACGCGCGTGTGTATCCGATACATGTACGCCGGGAGACTCGTGTCTCACGCATATTACCCGAGTGTCAGCTCGTACGAGAGCGGAATATCGTGGGGGGCGTCTCGAATAACGTGGGGGGATAAGACGGTGTTTAGTGTGACGGCACTATCAGCTTCGAAAATGAACCACTGATTCCTGCGTTCCCGACACTCCAATTTCTGCTCCGATCAGCTCCGGCATCCGCTCGGCCTCCACAATCACCAAACACAGAGTTCCCCATGCAGTGAGCGCGCTGGTGCGTCGGCTTACTAGATAGAATACGTCCTTGATCAATGTCGCTTATACATTTCAGAGCCGAGGGATATTTATTCGCGTCACGGCGACGGGCACCTGCTTTGAGGAGGGCGAGCCGGCGAGCAGCCTCGGCACCGTGGCGACGGCGTTTCGCGTTCCCGTAAGAACGCATTGGATTACATCGAGGAGAACGCGTGCGAATGTTGAGGCGTAGACTCGGCAGGGCCGAAAATATGTTATGTAGAGGCATTTAAACCGCGCGATGGGATGCAGCCGCACGAAGCTACAGCATCGGCACCGCCGGGAGAAAGAGAGGGACAGGAGCGGAGTAGACAGAAAGAGGAAGAGAGGCCGATGCATAGGGTCGCTATCCGATCGGTAGAGGATAGCTTTACCCCTTTGCGCAACCCCGAAAGCAATATATCGATGTTTAGCAACCAATAAACGGATCCCTCAAAGAGGGCTTTTACCGTAGAGCTGCCGTGCTTCGACTCGCTCCCGTTCCTTCCATATATCTACACATCCGCGCACACCCACAGGTATTTTGCGAGGCTGGTGTTATGCCCCGGCTCCCCGGATATACACGCACTCCAGTCGAGACGGCCTGGTGTGCGTCAACGGTGCCAAGCGAACCACGCCGCTTTTATGGCTGAAAGTAAACGCATTTATAGAGCCGTTTTCCTGGCGCACCGCATCGCCGTAATCTCACCAGCGAGCATTTAACGCCGGTTTTATGATAATGTTATCAATAGCCCGGACTGCTTCCTTTCGGCTGTTCTTACTGCTCCCCACACGCTACTTATTCAGTAGTTAGGCCGAACTTGCTTCGATACGCAGCTTTCTAACGTGTGGGCTTCCTGAGGTCTGAGCTATTGGGACTGCGGGTGTTTGGGTTTTTTAAATTTGAACCATCTGGTAAGTTGACTAATGTTAGGGAGATTTATGGAAGACACGAGGAGCAGGGATTCGAGATATCTCGATGATCGGCTAAGGATGCATGATCCCGAAGCCGCAAGATCCGAGAAGCGAAAAGTAGGAAGTGGCTGGTTTATGGCCCCGGAGAGTTAAACGAGCGCGTGGTCATGTGTACGGCAACACGCGCGCTGTCCAAGGAATATTCTCCCTTTTTACATCGGTATAATAAAATCCTTTATACGCGGGGAAGCGAGGAGCGATAACGAGCGGCGAGGGCTCGCCCGGGAGAAGAAGAAGGAATCGAGAAGTGGTGGCTCGGGGCGAGTCGGGACCTTAAAGATCCTCTTATATCGTTTCCACTGACATCGTAATGTCACCCGCAGCTCCTTCATAATTCTTCGCTCAAGTGGAGAAATAGTTACAGCCCGCGGGGAAAAGTATCTCAAAGTGGAGCTTACGGTACCGTGGCTCCTCGAGAGGTCGGCTCGTTTATGCCAGTCCCAGCTTCTGCTTGGAATTGCCATTTTAAGAGATACTATTCGCCACCCTGGAGTCCGCACTCTTCGCCAAAAGGAGACGCAACCATTTTTCCAGATACCTGGAATAATCTCGTGTCTCCTCACGACGGAACTAACATCTATCTCAGGTTGGAAAACTGCTATCATATGCAGCATACATATCACTATGCTTTGCGTAAAGTAAACCCTTGTGGGCCAATTATAGGAGGATCGATTGAATAGCGGGAGTCGGACTGGAAGTAAAACGGAAGATGGCGATGCCCGAGGTCCAAGTTGGCCGATGATCGGATATCGCAGGACCACATGCGGAGAACGATATCGGGGCGGCGGTGCGGTACCTTATAGGAATGGCCATTGTCCAGCGGGGATCTTAGTAAGCGTTCGGGAGAAAAAGCCGCTCGGAATATTGCCGCGTGTAGGAGAGTCCGGGGGGGTTCAATGGGAAGGAAAGGAAAGGCAAGGAAAAAGGGGCAGAGGCCGAGAGTAGCGAAAAATGAAAGCCCGAAGAAAGATTGTCCGAATCGCGGGAATGGGCGTTGGCGATGCTCGGCTGGTGGTTCCCCGGGGCATGGGTGGCTCGAGGGGATAGAGGGGAGTGGGAGCGCACGCGGGGGGGATGGGGGAGTAGAGAGGATAGCCGCAGTAGCAGAGCCGAGTGACCAGTGGGCAGTGGCCAGGACAAGGGTGCTCGGAAGGAAAATCCGGAGGGCTTCGCACGGCGGAGTTTCATCCGCGTGCACGATTTTGGGGGAGAATCCTTGAAAAGCGGAGACCAGCGCGCCATTGGTCGCCGCCCGAAGCCACCGCGGCCTCGACCAATCCCCGCGCAGCTTGATAACGCTGGCGGTTCTTTACTGCGTTCCGCCTCCTCAAGACGCTGGGCGCACTATATCAACCTGGTCTATATCGACCCCTTTACCACGTCCACTCCTACGCTCTCTCTATGAATCGACCATCTTCTTCTTCATCTTCTTCTCCTCTTGCGACCGAGCGAATTCCTCCGCCAGCCGCCGCACAGTGGCCGATTTGGGTCTAATACGCGCGCATCGCACTTTCTGACCGACAAAATTCAAAGGCACGGGAATGAAAATTGAACATTATATCCTTGTTCTGGATAGTATGAAGCACAAAAAATGTTAGTAAATTAATTTTTTATCTCAAATATTTTTGAAGTTAACGACAGATTAGTATAGTATGTTCCCATGTATTCAAATGGGGGACTTTAACTTTTGTGTATTGTTTCGGGAACCTCGTGGAACCTCAGGGTGTATTTTTTTCCTGAAACTAGATTTTTTTCCGCGTCTTTTGACATATGTTTCATCTGCATAAAGTTGCATTAACGCGTGTTATGAATTAATACAATTACAAAATTGTGATTTAGTGAAGAAAATATCGAAAGAAACGATATATTGATTCGGGAACCTAATGGAATCTTATGGTGTATTTTTTTCCTGAAACTAGATTTTTTTCCGCGTCTTTTGGCATATGTTTCATCTGCATAAAGTTGCATAAACCTGTGTTATGAATTAATACAATTATAAAATTGCGTTTTAGTGAAGAAAATATCGAAAGAAACGAAGCATTTGGCAGAGAGGTAGCATGAGGAGGAGAAGTGGGGGAGGAGGAGGAAAGACAGGTTGGAAAATGAGGAGAACAGCGAGAATGGAAGTAAAAATGAGGTGTGGACACTAGAATGGGGTGAAAGATGAAGGATAAATGAAATCGGTGCGACCGAGGACTATAGTACTGATAGAAAGGAGAAAACGGTAGAAAATAAGGATAGATCTTCCTCGCTTTATCTTATCCTTAAGATATAAACCATACAAAAAGGACGATTATGAAAATAGCCAGTTCTGATGCCTATTCTCCATGCTTTATTTAGAACGGTGACACGATTTCCATCGCTTCAAATACAGAGTAACAAAAGCTCGAACTATTCCTCTGTCAATATTTTTACCAAGGTTCTCGACATAGGAAACAATGGCTTCCGTTGCCGCCTTTTTCCAGATTTGTCTTTTATTAATGTCGCAAGGAACCGCTTGGACATATTTATCGAGCTGCCTGACATGTTTCTACGCCAGATATTGCGAAACTATGCAAATTAATGAGAAAAATATATTGTACGACACACAATACTCGTGATGCAAACGGTACTAATCGCTGCAGGAACTTGGTTTCAGGCTAATTGAATGAATCTTCTTGGGAAGAATTATATCTTATTACTATTGTCCCTCTTGGTCCCTTACGAACGATTTAAACAAAACAGCGATTGGGGAAGTCGGAGACTACACGTGTTTCGTGTGCAAAGTTTGCCTCGTGTGTAGTCTAAAAAAAACATATGCCAAAGGACGTGGAAAAAAATCTAGTTTCAGGAAAAAAATACACCGTGAGGTTCCATTAGGGTCCCGAATCAATATACAAAAGTTAAAGTTCTCCATTTGAATTCATAAGAACATACTATACTAAACTGTCGTTAACTTCAAAACTATTTGAGATAAAAAATTAATTTACTAATATTTTCTGTGCTCCATACTATTCAGAACAAGGATATAATGTTCAATTTTCATTCTCGTGCCTCTGAATTTTCATAAAATCCGATGCGCGCGTTTTATACCCAAAGCGGCCACTGTGACACTGTAACAATTTATTAAAAAGCTAATTATGGGCTATTATTAATCGTTATGTCACAAGGATGAAAACAAACCAAAAAAATTGAGAATCGGTTCAGTGGAACCTGAGTTATTGGCCATGCGCGCATATTAGACCCAAATCGGCCACTGTGCGCCGCCGCGCCCTCGATATCAACTTACCCCCCGGGAACTCTTGCCATCGCGGCCAAGTCCTTCTGCCCGCCATTTCGGCCTCCCGCTTCCATTTTTTCTCCCTTTTTCTCCCTCAATAGCGGAGGGCATCTTCTCCCCGGGCGGGATTACTTTTCGCGTTTTCGCCCCGGGAGACCACCCGCGCCTCACCGCGCCCTCGAATTCCGATGTGCCCTCTCGACTTCGACTGGCGTTCGCTCCTATTGGAATCCTACTGTAATCTATGTATATGAAGGAGCGTCGTTAATCGAAAGGAGAGACCCCTCGGGGCTGCCCCTATTAGGCGAGATATTGAAATGAAGACATTTGTAAGAGGAGCCAGTAGGAATCGGGATAATAGATATTGGCTCATTACCAGACATACGGACCTCGAGGAATAAGCCTCTAAAGTCCGGCCTATAAACCGAATCGACCTTAACAGTATCCGGAGGGAACGCGCGTCTGTCCGAGCGAGTATCGCGCACTCCTTGAATTACGAGTTAATAAACTCGGCATTAACGAGGGTTTCGCTTGCCTAACTCGCCAATTATTACGTGTAGCGACGGGCCGACTAGTCGTACGTGCCGGCGAGTGAAATAGCCGGCCGATTAAGGCTACCTTCTCTATACGATATCGGCCGGTCCGATCGCGCCCGTTGTCCTTGTCGGTAACATCTCCGTTCGCGCTCGCAGCTTCCGGTCGAACATAAGGTGTCCTCGAGCCGAGGGACGAGAGCTCGCCTTCCCTCTCGTGCAGCCGCGCGCGCGCGCTCGTAACCGGCGTAATGCGGTTCGCTTCGCGGTTGACGAGATAAAGTTCCGAGATAAGTCCGGGAGAAGTGGAGGGCCCGAAGGTGGTTGAAGGAAGTCTGCGTGACCGCGGTACACCGCGTGACGCGTGTAATAACCGTGGCAGGACTCCCAGCACGCACCGCAACGACGCCACCCCACTGGCTAGAGCGAGCCAACACTCGCGCCGAGAAGGAGCTCGAGAGGCGTGCGCGCACCCTCTTCCTTGCACGGCAGGTGCCCGTGCGCACCCTAGAATTCTTAAGGAATCGAGAACCGGAGCCGACCACCGGGGGAAACGCCTCGAACCAACTTCTTTGATCTCCGGCGAATTCGCTCGCGCGCGCCCCGAGCAGCGTCGGCTACGCTCTTTTCGTACTTTCGATTAGAGCGGAGATGGCTCGGCCTGTTGGCCTTGGGGAGTTGATTGGATTGGATGGAAGAAATGCTCGGGGTCTGATAACATTTTTCGTGGGAACTCGAGTTTTATTTTCATTGCCGTGTTACATGGTTCTTAATATTGCGGTACAGATAGGAGACACCTTTGGGCTTGGAGAATTGGAATTGAGATGTGTTTGAGTTGGTGGGCTCGGCTAGTTCTTCATGGCTGCCATCTTGGTTCTGCTACTCCTGTAAGAATCGAACGAATTGGTATCAATGGAATGTTAAAGTTTAGATTTATCAGAAATGTAATTATTGAGTTTTGAAAAGAGGCTGCAATGTGCAGTGAACAAGGGCGCATTGAGCGACGCCGGAAGACAAGAGCGAAGGTATAACAGATCCGGCGACGCATTCGAATCTGGTCAGCGAGACGTAAATCGGCTGGTTATTTTGCGGGATCGGGGCCAGATTATAGGCTCAATTAGCATGAGACTACATAATTGATAGCTCGATTAATGCGCCGAGGCGGAAGGTCCGGTGATCGCTGGCGGTCAGATCGGTTCGTTCGTGCGAATCGCATGGCGGCCGCTCGCCCGCGCGATTTCGCCTGCCTGATTTCGCATCGGATTTCGCGACGTTACGTCGTAATCGATTACCAGCGTATAATATCGCCGGGCGAATCGCTTATGCTCGCCGTTTGCGATCGGCGCGCATATCGGCACGGCTCGCTTGTTCCCTGATGTGTGTTTAGGCGGGCGCGCTGCTCACCGTACCGCCATGCCTTCTAAACACCCTGGGGCTAGAACTCATTAGCGCACTGTTTCATATTCCGGAAGGGAAGTCGCCCGAACACAACCGGCCATTAATTCCGGCCGATTGTCAGCAATCGGAAAATCTGCCTCGACCCAACAGACCAATCTGTCTCCGCGATTGAAAAGCTGGCTATTCCTTCCACCGATCGACATCTAACTCAGATTATTTCTCCCCGGTACTTTCGCCGGGCTCGGTAAAGTCTAGCCAAGTCGGAGCAAGCGAGGTTCACGGGAGCAGAAGCGCGCATTGGCATGCGAGCGTCTAGGGAATTTCAGAGATCGTACATCATCACCGATTCCCTGATGAGGACACGTAATACCGTATGCAGTAGGGGCGGGATTTTCGAGTGTGTCGTCGGATAGGCGAGGCGAAATGTGCCGGTGCTCGGGGAGATATATTCGGCCGGGCGAAGGTTTTGTCGTGGCGGGGTTGCGGGGTTGCGGGGTTTCTTGGATCGGAAGGCTTGTTGGATCGGATCTTGAATTAGAAGGGCGAGGCCCCCGGCACATATACAGGTAGTGGGTATCGGACATTTATCAGGCCGAAGACGGGGAGGCTGATCTCGAAAGACAAGCGCGATTGAGTTACGTTGATTTTATTCGGCATTATTCCACCCGGCGTTCACTCGCGCTCGCCCGCGGTCCGCGCGGCTCTCGCTCTCCTTCGCCCGATCAGTTTTATTCGCAGGATTCCGATCGGCCGGATTCCCTCTCCTCGGCTGCTCGCTGGCATGCCGGGATTAACGTCATTGCGCTTTTTAAGCAGGCAATTTCCTAATTCGGTCGCCCCACCCCCGTCCCGGGATCCCTGATTTATCGCGCTTTTGCCAGTTATACCGTACTGCTCGTGATTTACGACGGGCTACCGCACCTCCGTTCTCCATCCCTCTCGCCTTCTCCACTTCTTTCCGCGATCTTTTTCCGCGACTCCACCCCGTTCGCCTTTGTCGTTCTCCGTGTGCTTTCCTCGCTCCTCGCGCCATTTCCTCCTCGACATCAGACTTCGATTCGACCTCAGAGCCGCGGTCGACTCGCGAATAGAACCAAGAAGAGACTCGTCTCGGCGGAAAAGTCGGGAGGAAATGTCTGGTTCAACGAACCTCTCCGCTCGCAATTAATTGAACCCTCCTGAAAACTTCACGGTGCGTGCTACGCATCGGCGTGAGAAGAGTTCGGGGCGCGCGGGCGCGCGCTTCGTGCGGCTAGAGTGCTGCCTCGGTGCTTAACTCAATAATTAGTGATAATCGCGCGGTAATCGCAGCGCCGAGCGCTCCGGCAAACAGTTATAATCAAATCCCCTATCGGCCCTGCTAATCGGCGCGTCTGCGCAATTAAAGCAGGAAAAAAGTCAGCGGGATATCGGCCTGGGAGAGCCGCACGGTGTATCGCTTGCACTTCCTGCGCTCCTCGGGATATTATCTCAAAGGGGGGGGGGGGGGGGGGGGGGTTAAGGGGGAGAGAGTCGTGGCAAGGAGAGCAGGCTGCTTTTCTCGAGGTTACAGCCAATTAGTTAACGCGAGCCCGCGCTCTCCTCAAACCTCTCTGACGGCGTCACTCATGAATGCTCCACTTGAGATTTCAACGTTTTCCCCGGGCGCAACAGGAATAACAGAGGGTCAAAGAGGGGTGGTAGTTCGCCAACGGGAGATAGTTGGCCGGAGCGTGTTTGTACCGCGAGCGTTCTATTTCGTGCTTGGTCGGATAGGAAGAGATGGCGGGGGGTGGCGGTGGGGGTGGGTTCTATTTTTTCTGGGAGAGAGCGATGCCCCGGTTATGCGGGGGCGAGGCGGCCGGACCGAGCTCTCTGGCAAACTGTTGTTTCACTACGTGCAAAAACAGAAGGTACGCGCGCGATCCAGGCGATTCACGGTGGACCGATCATCGCGCGAAAACACGGCCGGCTTGTTTTCACAGGCGGGAAATCGACCGCTGGCCGGAAAGCGCTAGCGCTCTCCACTTTGCAAAAACATACTTGAGTGCTAGTTCCCCGTGCGGTCATGCGAGCGATTCCGAATTCGCCGGGTCTCTGCTCGACTCCACCGGCACGACCCCTTAATGAGCGTTGCACCGCTTCTTTTGCGGAGCTTAAGGCTTTTTTCCCGTCGTGTCGGGAAAAAGTCGACGACGTTATTTATGTAGCGCTCTGCGAGAGAACGATGTCGGTGCGAGTGCGCCGAGAGGGTGGACGAGGAGGTGGAGGGAGGAGGAGGGAGGATGGGTGGCCGGAGGGAGAAGCACTCGAAAGGATCGTTTCGAGGTTAACGAGGAGGGCTGTGATTCGAAGAGGGTGGTTGTAGGAGCCCGTAAGGGTGGGTGTATACTCGCGGCAGCAGATAATGGCGGAGACAGCGAAGCCGACGATAATGGCAACCCCTGGGACACAGCACTCGGATTCGAAGGATCGCTCTCTCTACGAGGGAGCGCTCGTTAGCACCTCCTAACTGTCCCGGGTCACAGCCGCGCTTATGGATCCCGTCAGGACACCCGACCGACCCGACCCTCTTCTCCTCGCTAGTCACCTCTATCATACACTACACCACCAACCACCCCCTTTCACTTCACCCGCCAGCCGCTCCACCCTCTCTCTTACTTAGACCCTCCTCCCACCACCACCTCCTCTTAGCCCTTCCGATTCCTCCAATTAAGCCCGTCTAACTTGCCGCTAATTGACGCATCGGCTCCTCTATACGTATATCCAACATTACGTCGGATACCCGACGTCGGCTTTCAACCCTTTTGCACCTTTTTATCATTCATCGAAGCCTCGCCAACCTTCCTCATTTCTTTCCGTCGGACACTTTTTCCTTATAGCCTTAACTCTTCAAATAGTTATAAGCCAGTAAATAAATGTCAATGCGCTCACACAAGAGGCACAACCACCCTTAAGTGACACTATTTACACGATCGCCGGTATCGCTCTCCGCTCGCGAGGCTCGTGGAGATAGAATTTCGAAATTCGCAGAATTATGAATACGATAAATAACGGGGCGCGACACGGCCGAATTATAATACCTGTAAATGCGCAGCAGTTTACATGCGCGCCGTCGCCATAATTCACCCGCGCCGGACTTTGTTTCCCGTTTAATTGCCTTTATCGCGACCGCTTTTTCCCCGGCAGGCTACCGCGCATCGGGAGAGAGAGAGGAGTACACCCGGCTGGTTTTAATTAATGTTAAGTGCGGCATTCAATTATTGTGCGAATCCGTGCCACCTTACTCTGTTGCGGGTCTCTCGGGGGGTGGGGGACAAGACGCGTTCCACGGGAGCGAGGACTTCCCTGGGAGCGCTGTCCATCCGTGGAGAATTCCATAACTCCGAAGGGTACGACCGCGCGATAGTCATTCCAGCGGTTATCGCCGTCGCCGTTAGTTACTCGGGCTATTGTAACAATTTCATAGAGGCGGCCTGCGGCTCCGTGTGCGCGCGCCCGGTGGAAAAGGCCGCAACGGCCTCGCGTGTCGGAAGACGATAGTCGTCACAGTGACTGTTATATCAAACGGGGTCGAGATTGCGATAACGACTGGAACATACGTAGCATACACGCTCACTCTCTCCCCCTCGCCCCCTTCTACGTACCTGTACTACCACGGGGTAGTTAGTACGGACATACTTTTCCCCTACGCACGAGAGGGTGCAACGTCGTAGGAACCCTTTTTTCTAATCCTCTCTAATGAAACTGACGCCTGTGTACTGGGTTAAACTAACATAAGCTGTACTCTCTACAGGTTCCTTCAAAATAGTTGGACGGAAGGAAGTCATTTTAATCTCAGCTTGACCCTCTAGAAAAGTGCTGGTCACCGAGTGGACTCCCTGCACCTGTTTAAACGAAGTGCATTGATCCTTTCGACAGGATTCCAGGGTGAGATCGCCCGAGGGATTCTACTGGAGCGATCGGTACACGCACGTGGTTCTACGCCAGTGTTGCGCAGGTGGTGTACGTATGTAAAGGAAGCCCCAGTTCCACGTAAGCCACCGGAACCCTGGCTGGTATTCGTGGCCGAAGCCAATCTCAGTCGACGCTGGCCATTTGGCGTTTCCTCGGTCGTGCCGCTCGTGCACACACGAGCTGCTGGCCTTTTATACCGTTTAACCTCCCCCCCACCGCCTCCACCTCCACCTCCTCCTCCTGCGAGGAGAGCTCGAGGCTGGGCCAGCTTCCTAAATGATTAATTACCGATCTCCATCGCGCGAGCGAGGGATCTCCCGTAGGAAGGTGGGGGTCGTTGGACGGCCTTAAAGTAAGCTCATTTCTAAAACGGATATTCCGTGTTCCGCGTGCCACGGAACGCCATTCTTCGGGGCCCCTTCTATAAGCCACCCCCTCGCTCGCCGAGCCTCCACCCCCCATAAAGTCTCGGCCACTTTGCCGCTCGCCACTCACCACTCGCCACTCTTTCCCACCAGCCACTCTCATATCGCCAGATCTAACGCTCTACCAATCCTTAAAGCCCCACCCGCACCTTTTCTCCATTCAACCCTCCAGTACTCGCTTTGAGGTTGAGGTTTCAACTGATTATCATCGGAGTCGATGATTCTTTGATCATTTTCAGTGGTTTGCCAGAAGGATTGGACTTGATAGTTGCTCGAATGCAGAGTAAGTGTGTTACGCGTTACTTGTTTAATTATTGATTGTCTTCTTGGCGCAATTGGTATAAATAAGGCTTTAGTCGATTGTTCCCTTTCTCCCTCGCGCGGCCAACCCCCGGGCGGGGATCGCGCGATACCGGCAGCCCTGACTGTAAATGAAATGTGCTGTCTGCCGGGAAAAAAGTTTCCCGCGCTGATTGATGATCCATCGAGCACTCGGCCAGGTGGGCATTGGAACTTGTATCTAAAGTCTGCGCACTGGGAAACCGATCTCGAGACTTTGTTGCGTAATATCTCCGAACTGAAAACTGTTAAGGGACACAAGTGGCATAGTAATTCGAAAAAGCTTTGAAGCGCAAAGGGTTAAACTGGACAATGCTCGCGAGGTCGTGGAATATTCTTCGATGAAGAACAGACGATCATATTTCGGAGGCAGATCTTATCCGTCGCTTTGTGGGAAAGTGGTTTAATATTTCTCGGAAGTCTTCTAGGAGTATTGTGCTTTGTATCGACATCTGTTCCGAAGGGTTAGACGGTTAGAGGGAAAGGTCTCGGTGTGACAAGAGGGGGCCAACTGACAAAGATGTCTCGGAGACGCGTGTCTTGGCCGAGATCTCTCGCCCTCTCGTGACCGGTCCGACTCCACCAGCATCTTTCTCTCCGCGTGTCTACGTGCACGTGCACGGGCGGGCTCTGTGTGGGGGCTCGCGTTTTCATGCGATACGCTGTGTTGTCGTTTGCATTGCAAATGGGGGAACGGCCGTGGCGGCGAAGGGGGCGCGCGGGGGGCGCGGGTGGGGTGGACGGCGCACAGTCAGACACACCGAAGCGTTTTACGCTGAAATCGGGCGCGTGTGCCCGCTAGATGTATCGAGTCCCACGCGGATGACTCACGCCAATCCGAATAACCCTAATGCCGGATCCTTAAGGGATCTTCTCCCGGGAAGAGCGTCCGCCTTCTCCCATTCGCACTTCCAATTAACACCACTCATCACTTTTTCTTTAATACAGATTTCTTCAAGCGCTCGAGTAGAGAGTGAGACTACTGGTCCGCCGAGAGCTACTTTGGCGCACGGCGATGGAAAGGAGTGTTGGATTAACATTCTTCCAATATAACACTTAGCAATGGAGGAAAGCTTAACCGAACCGTGTCGGAAGTACAAGAGGCCCGTCGCGCCGATAAGATAGCAAGGTCCTTTGCATAAATGCTAGCACTTGTCCACATTTTATCCTTATCGAGCATTACGGCACTCGCTTCTCACGGCGCTCGGGCTAGAAAACGCGCTGCATCGAGCGAGCCAAGTGGAAAGAGGCGAAATAGACAAGGGGGAAGGACGCAAACAACTTGGAAGAACAACACCCTTCGAGTGGCGGCCTCGAAGGCCTCTCCTCTCTCGCTCCCTCTAATCGCCCGATGCAAAACAGTGAGCAATTCGTCTCGTGTTTCTGGTCACGCCAGTCACTTCCAGCGACATTGCCGCGCGATCGATACGCGATCCGTGAAAAATCGTACGATCCATCATCGCACGTCCGCCGCTCTTTACGCTTATGAGCGATGAATTTATGCGCGAGTGCTGCCGACTGGCTCGCGCCGCCCTTTTCTTCCTCGCTGCGGCTTGCGCCTAACACGCCGAGCACATCTAGACGAGTCGAGTGCGAGTAAGTCTCGCTACGCGAGGCTGCGTGTTGTTGAAGGGATTGGAAGCTTGGGAAGGCGCGGCCGCTGGTGTATTGTTCTCGAAAGACGGCGGGGGATCGGTCGATCCTTCGTTAGAAATTCCGCGCAATCATATTCGAGCAAATAATTCGTTAGGGCCTCGGTGCGCGAGCGCCCGGGTGAGGCCTGTGTTCGTTAGTATAATTAAAATAAATTCAAATGACTTTCTTGTCCCCCGTCTTCGGTGGGCCGCTGTCGTCTTTCTTCCGGCGGCCGGCGGAGCCTCCTTAAATCCGTTGATTAGTGCAAAAATCCGCTTACAAATTAAGCAAAGCCAGCCCACGGGAGCGGCCAACTCCCCGGATAACGGCGTCGCGAACGAGGGTGGCGGGGGGGTTAAGATGCCGGCGAAAGAAGCTGCGGGGGGGGGATAGGAATCGAGAGAAGCCTGGGAAGGGCGAGTGCTTTAATATCTTAAGTAAACTCGGCCCGGGGTAGTCGAAGGAGGAAGAAAAAAAAAAGGAAAATAACTTCTCCCAGACAAAGTCTGCGCGAAGGGAAACGCGAAAACATGGCTTCATTAAAATACGGGGACGTCTGCCCCGCGACCCGCGACACATTCAATCCGATTGTTCAACATATACCGATTGTCGATTCTCCAAACGGCAAATCTGCCGAGGAGCCTCCGGCGGCTAAGGCATCTCCCCGGTTAATGGAAAACTAATGCGAGTCGAGGGAAAACCTTGATGAATTTCGATTAACGGACTAACGAGGAGGATGGACCGCGTCCAGTGAATAATGTGTTAATTGTAGAGAAGTGGCAGAGAGGAGTCTTCCTCGGGATTCTAGGAGACACGTGAAGCACCGGTAGCTAAAAGCAGAAGTACAAGCTACGTAAAGTCCGAGGCAGAGGCGAGGTAAAAGGGAGTAAAAGGAGGGCCGGGTTTCCTTAATGAGAAGTACAGAATAAAGCTTTCTTTGCGCGTCCCTTTGGCTCGCAGCGGTCCCTTAGACTGTTCATTCCTCTCCGTCTCGCTTTCTCTCTTTGTCGTGTTGGCCAGGTTCGAATCGGATTCGCGGCTTTCGTGGCGATCGTGTAGACTTTTTTCTCCCGAAGGGGGGGGGGGGGAGGAGGGGGGCGCGCTGTGTGTGCCAGGCTGCCGAGAGCGAGTGGAGCCGGGCCGGGCCGCGCTGAAATGCTTCTTGTGTAAGTAAAAATCTAAAGTGACTACCGAGATCTAAGTTTTAATTAGTTTATCTTGGCCGCGTGGCCATTGAATATTTATGAGCTATCGTGGTACCCCGTGGTCGCGGCCTGGGCGCCGCCAGGATTCGAGAGAAAGAGAGGGAGGTGGGGGGAGGGAGAAAGAGTAATAGAGCCCGGTGGCTCGGCGGAGGAAACGAGAGGACTTTCGGCAGAAGGGGGATGATGCCGGCGAGGGCCAGGAAGAATGAGATTCCGGCGAGAGAGCATGCTGAAGGAACCTCCTGTGGTTACTGTCATCCCATGGGATTTCGCTTTCCTCGCTCCTTCCTTTCGCCGTACCCTCCGCGTCCCCAGATATAATTGCAGCTCGAACCACCCCTCGAGATATCGTAGAGGAAACATTTTCCTAACACGGCGCGGCGGGCGCATGCGAAAATTCCGGGTACCTGGGATCCCTGTAATTGTTTGCCGGAGGAAGTGCGCGTAGGTGGGAACTGTCGGCGAAAGAGTTTACTTTTCAAGCGTTTCCCGGCCATCATCGCTCGCATGCGGATATATTCGATGCACGCTCGTCCGTGGCGCGGCCTGGCTTACAGATTGAAGACTCATATTTACATTTTAATAACTCTCCTCTGCCTTCCCACTCCCCCTGGCCCCCGCGCTTACTGGAAGCACTTCTTTCGCCCCCCTCGCATCCACTACCATCGGCCTTGTCAATATTTCTCTGTGCCTTTCTCGTTAAATCCTCATTTTCACCTACATGCATTAACGACCGTCGGCGCGCACCTCGCGTTAAAAGTCCCCGTCTCTTTTTTCCCGGCGCCCCGACATCATCGCAATTCTCAATGGATCGCTCCGACCCCCCGAGGGGGGAACAGTGTTTTGTCGGATACAGAGATATCTGGCCGGCGAAGCCACTCGGTGATGTTCGCCGTGCGGGGAAAAAGTGGCAGAGAATACTCGCGCTCCCGTGAAATCGGGCCGAAGGTCCCTCCAACATTCGCCCACGCGATTCAAATTCGAGTTTGAACGTGGCAATCACAACAATTACAACAATTGTATTACGTACAGAGTGGAGAAACGTGGGGGAGGGGAGGATGCTATTTTTCTGATCAGTGGCCGTTGTTCCCATTGAAAATGATAATTTCCCGTGCATTTAAACGACGCAGTAGCGCTATATCGTCCCCGCTCGTTTCAACAATTACCCGCCGGTGTACATTCGCCCAGCCACTTATTATTACATTGCGAACAACTGTCCCATCCCTCCTCCCTCCTCCTCCGGGCGAAATTTTATTCGCTCCAATAATTAGCGATGCGCCTCGCGAACAGCGGCCGCTTTCAGGAGTGTCAGTGGAAAATTTCCAGGAGAACGAACGGCCGAAATTCACGCACGGCTGCCGGCCGGGCGAAACACGAGCGCGCGGCGCGCTCGTCGAAATTTCGTCGACGTTTATTACTTTTCGTGTCCCGACGCACACCGCGCGAAAGAGATGACGGGCGGTTTTCTCTCTGGGCGGCAAGGTGGATTGCGCGTAGGCGGAATTTTTGTTGTATTTCCGCAGATTGAAACCAGCGAGAGAGAGAGAGAGAGTTGGTCGGGGCTGACGCGGGACCGCGCTTTATTACTCGAGCGAGAGTTACTTCATCTTGGGAGGAGAGTCGCATTGGTCCCCGCTCGGAGGAAGACGCGTGCTCTCCTCGCTCGGCTAGTCGGCCGGGAGGAGGGCATTTAAATTTAAAAGGAGCCAACTTGGAAGTTTTAAGCGGAGGAGGAAAGAAAAAGTTCGGCCGGCTTGTGCTCTCTCCGCGCCCGCATCCGCAGTCTGCCATTTGCATGAGAAAAGTGTGCCCCGCGCGATTCTTTCGATTACATATACTCGCCACCGCGCGCCGTCTCTCCAGACGCGCTCGCCTCGCCGTTCTCGGAGAACTCTTTGACACCGAGGAGAGGACTCACCCCGTCACGATGAACTTTCCAGATAGATGTGACTCCGTACACGTGTCCCGTTCGCAGGGCTTCCTCTCTCCTGCCGAGAAGAGTAGCAACTACCCTCTGCTACTCCCTTTCATCCTTTCCTTTCTACTTTCAATCTCACACCTCTCACGCTTCATTCCTGGCCCCCTGGATCTCCTTCCCGTGAAATGACATGTAAATCCTCGCCAAAGGAATGAGCTGCCAGTTGTATTCAACTGTATTACAGCGGAGTGCCAGAAATGAGAGCATGCCAGTGCGACGAGTATCCCAGTGAGTTATTCCACGCGATGACTTAATATCTTCTTCGGTTCGCTCGTGCGCTCGCAATCCCGGGGCTCATCGGCATCGGCTGGACCAATCGGGGGCCGATATTGCCGGTTGATTATCAATTTTCTACCAATTTGGCTCCACTTGTAGCGCCGCCAGCTTTTGTCCCGCTAATCACCCCTTGGCTCCCGCTTTCAACCCACCCCTTTCCAGCATCCGCGCGCGCACCCCATCCACTCTCTCTCTCTCTCTCTCTCTCGGTTCCATGCCTCTTTCCCGGCGCGCAGCCACGTCCGATCAGCTTTGCATATTATGCCACCATACTATACACACCTACATCCATAGAGACCCGGGCGTCTCCCCCACCCAGTCTCCACGGGACTTGACGAGTCTCTCACCCTATCGTCTCCTCGTTTCCACCCTTTTCCAATAGGGAACCCGTGTACCGGCGCGCTCCCCAATCAAGGAAGTATTAAAAAAGCTTTATCATCCCTCTTAAGACCGCTAACCGCGCCTCCCTCACCGCGAGCGTCCGTTCATCGTCGCGCGCCGGAGAGTATCGGAATACTTATCTCCCTCCGGCGCCACTTCACCTGTCCCCTTCCAGCAGACCCGTCCCGATAACCCACGGCCGAACGGTCAGCGGGTTTTCACCACTGGGTTGCGTCATCGAGAGGATTTGCGTAAGCTTCGGCTCGACGGGGATAGTTGTTGAAATGGCGAGGCTGAGTTTCGAAGTTGTGGTCTCGTGCGGAGTAAGGAGACGCCTAGGACGGTGGTGGTTAATTCCTTTTTGCCAAACCTTTAACTGCTCCTCGCTCTCTCGATTAGGTCGACATAGAAAAGTGCTATTACGGGCCTGAGCCGACATTTGCACATATTGCACATATTGCATTGAACCGCACTCTGTAATACCTGTACTTAGTATCTACGGAAGGACGTAGTTAGGCGCTCGCACTTTGCCGACTGATCCCCGCGTCTAGCGGACCGCGGGGGCTAGTTTTTCGCGAGTTAACTGCAACCCGTAGGAACGGCGCTCGCGAAACAAGGGAGCGGGATAGCCGTGCGGGGATCAAACGCGGACGCTTATGGGATCAGCGATCTGAAAACGTGGTGTTGTTTCAGGTGAGCCTGCTCTCACGCGCCACACCCTGTTTTCCACACGGCGAATCTCCACCCCGCTTCACTCTCGCTCCGAAAGCACCGGGCGGCCGCCCGTCGCGCCCGTCGCCCGCTGGACCATCGCAATTTCGAAATTGCTCTGTCTAGCGACGTAAAAAAAGAGTTTTTTTTATTTCCCCGAAAAATACGAGCGACACTGAACGCACGGCTGACTACGAGCAACCTCCGTCGGGACGTATAATTTTTGCCGGGAAATTCGGCCCGTCCTGTACGCTCCCGCCATATCCCATATACCGCCACTTCCATTGCCGATTTTTTCCTGCCTTTTTAAACATTCGGGCCATAGATAGCCGAGGGGAGGGGGCGCGCGATTCTAGCACTCTAATTCAATTACAGTTAGCGCGTTTAAAGATCCCAGGTATATATATAGCGTTTGGGCAGTTTAGGGGTAGCGGAGAGTCTGCGCTGGTGTACGGCTGCTCTAAATTCTATGGGGTCCCCGGGCCGTAAACAGTGTATCACTATTTTCCCGGGCTCGTTTCGCGGGGCTTAAGTGAAATGAATCAGCACCTTGGAGACGCGACCCTCACCAAGAATAGCATGTTTAAAGACGCGCTGAATTGTGCGCCGATACATTTCATAAATATCCTTAAGCCCAGTGGGACGGCCCGGTGGCCGGGCGCGTCTGTCCACCTGCGATAAAAGATTATCTCCCTCGTTAGTCACCGTTTGTCGGGAAGGTATCACTCGTAACCTTCGTACAAATAGCCTTAGAGCCGCACGCTCGATATACCAGTTCACCGAATTCCTCGGCTCGCCCAACTATAAATACACCAGCGCGCGCGCGCGCGCGGCCTCTCCTTGAGGGCCCAGGAGAAAAGAATCCTCGCGCACAATGGCTCGACGGTGGCAAGGACATCGCGGACGAAATCCGCGCGCAGAGCAAACCGCGGTAGTGATAATATTGAGCTCACAATCAGTCAGAATCACTTGTGACAGCAATGAGCAATCGGCCGAAGGGGACACGGGGCCGGCGGAGCGGCCGGTAATGGGAAAGCCATGCACACGGGATTCGCATAAAATTAACCAGTTCGTTCGGCTGGCGCGGTTGTTCCGTTCGTTTTAATTAGCGGAACACACCACGCGATGAAACAGCGCGCGCGCTGGCGCTTCGACGATTTGCTCGTCGATGGAAATCCCGGCTTATTGTCAATCATAGCGGCGCGCGCGCGCGCTTTGGAAATCAGAAATGTCTAGTTCGATCGAAACGCGTACTTGTATTATGATAGTTTGTGCGAAGTAAATGAGACGGGTTAGCGCAAGGTAGATTATCCTTAGCGGTGCATGGAGGTACTCGGAGAAGAAGGTACGGTAAAAGGGTTGCTCTCGGTAGCCGGGATCGGAGTTCGTGGGTCCGGAGGAACACGCGAGGCTAACGCGCCCGGAGGATGAGCGAAGCGAGGGGATGGGAGCGCCGGGGAGTAACGAGAGGGTCCGGTGGCACGATGATGTCTCTATCGAGGAGGAAGGAGAGTTCTCCGTGTCCGTTAGGTGTGCGAGCCGATGGAAGAGGCGCGGAGGTAGGAGAGGGCGCGTGCATGTGCAAGCACACAGGCGCCATCGAGGCATGCAACCTCGGCAAAGGGGTCGAGCCGGGGTCAGCCAGTCACGGAGTTAATTAGACGCTCTCTGTGCTCTTCGGGGGCTCACGTGGCGCGCGAGCTCCAGATATCAATCGCTCCTTTGCCTCCTGGATGGAGAGACTGGACACGCTTTCCTTAAAAGACTACCTCATGGCCCACCTCGTGCTCCGGCCTGATCCTCTTCCTCGTCCGTGCACGCGCGCGCGCGACCTGCCCACGAAAAATGGGATACCAGCGGAGCGATAGGATCGTATTCGGAAGGCGCCATCGAACTCCGCCATCGCCCACGTCACTCCCCTTTCTCACGCTAATCATCCGCTCGGGTTACGTGTTAATTAGTCCGCCTGTCCTCCGGTGGACTTCGTGCAGCTTCCTTTTTAAATTCCTCGTCTCTTCTGTGTTCGCGCGCACCCGGGGCAGACTGGTCCCCGAGATTTCAGGTGGTGAAAGGGACTTTCGACTTTAGAGTCTCCCCCAGTCGACCCCCTCCCCCCCTTCCGACTTGATTATCCCGGCTAATTTGCCCTCCCCATTTGGTCTCGAGATAGCGAGGCAGGAAGCTCTCCGTCCATCAAGTAACGTAAGTGCCGGCCCACCTTTCCACGGTCTTCTTAATGCGCGAGCAAGCGCGCGCCACCGGGAGCTCACTATCTGCAATTAGCCAGCCACATTTGTATGACCCGATTACGCCTCTTTGCCAACTTCCTTTAATCCGCGAGGATCTCCCTGCGAAATCCCGAGACAGTCTCTTTCGCCCCCTCGGGCCTTCTCTTTTCTCTTGTTTCCTTTATCTCCGGAAGAGACTTCGCGTCGCGGACATTGTTCCTTTAGTTTTCGACTTCCTTTCGCTCTTCTTGCGCACCGCGTGCAATATCTCTAGTTGTTAAGGCGTCTTGGGGGTAAAGGCATAGATTGGCGATGTCAGAATCGGAGTCAAGAGACAGTGGGATCAGAGGGACGAAGAGCGATGAGCGAGCAGATAGGGGAATGAAGAGGTGGAGGAGGAGGAAGAGGAAAAGGGCAGGTTGCACGAGGGTGGGTAGGGTTCGGTTGTAGGTCTACCGCCCCTGCCGGCTCGTTCGAGATGGAAGCAATAGGGATCAACTAGTATGCAAATCGCATGTAAATATCGTTCACTCTCCCGGTACCGAACCAGGCAAAGCCTCTTTCTCTTCATCTCTGTCTTTCTCCTCATCTCTCCGCTCTCCATCCCGATGACTTTTGCTCTTGTACCGCGTGCCCTCTCCTTCCTCGCTCGCTCTCGCTCTCTTTCGGTCGCGGGGTCGGCCTCTCAGCGCGCGCGGTGTACCCAAGAGAAGAAATCAAAGCCGGGGGACAAAAGCAACCGCGCAGACGAGATCGTCACTGGCATTCTTCCTGGTTCTTTCCACCCTCGACTCGCTACCCTCCGCCTCCCTCGCTGCCACCCTCTTCTTCAGTCTGGATTCGCGGCCGAATCCTACCCCTATTCACTTTCCTCGGCATTCGCACCGGCGAATGGTATATGGCGTCGGTGAGTTTACGCGTTTACACGAGCGTCACTTCCAAATCGCAGCCTTAATTCCTCCGTATTTTTATGAAGAGAGAAAATAACCCTGCGCAATTGTTCTTCGAATTAACAATGCTCTGCCGATCGGTGGTCGAGGCCATGCCGCGGTTAATAGGTAACCAATAATCCGGCAGTAAGTTTGCCCAATTAACATACTAAATGAAGCCGATTAGCATACTGCGGGAAAAAGGTAATTTATTTCCCACTCGAGAGGGAGAGTCGGGGCCCGCGCTAGTATAAATTTCGGCGAGTAGAAAATTCGGATCAACGATTGCAAGAGTGGCATTAAAAGTTGGTAAAACTCTCTCGAGAAAAGTGGAGTGTCGTCGCTCGGCAAGTTTCCCGGCCGCGAAAGCTCTGTACACTGGCGATGGGAGGATAGAGGGGGCAATCGTAAACGCGCCGGCACTTATCCCCAACTGCGACACAATATTTTCGCGCGACTAAGATGTTATTAATGCAGGCCGCCGCCGCTCTCGGCGAATTATCCTGCTGCGGCGCGATTCTTGAACGATTGCACGAGGAGCGGAAGGCGTTCGGGGCGTTGTAAGTACGGTTAAATCCATTAGGGAAAAATCGACGTTAGAGGTAGGTTTGGCCAATTCGAATTTACATCTGAACGATCCCTGACAACTCTCCCGGGGCTAAAAAATGCAAGGGGGCGGGGGCTGGGCTTGCCGGTGGGTAACTTTCGTTTTCATGGCTGTTAATGCCGAGAAGTATTAGTCGCGGAATTATATGAGGACTTGTGCGTTATTTGGGGGGCGGCGGCGGAGACTCTCGAGAAGAAAGGGCCGGGGAATGGGCCGGGGGGTGCGGGGGAGGGATTCGGCGAGGGCGAGAGAAGTAAGACCTCTCTAACTCCCAGGTATTTTCATCCTATATTCCGGCGACCTCCGTGTCGGCGGCAGGATTACTTGGAGAGACCCTGAGAACTTCTCCCTTTCTTACCTTTCTCCGAGACCTCTTGGCTTCGGCCCCGCATCACGCCACGGCAAACCGGCGCGAGTCTTATTCCTTCTCACCCTCTGTTTCTCCGGGCGTTCGAGCTCTTCCGCATTACCATTCTCAAAATTCTCGATAAACCGGGGCTTCCGCCGGGCCCGCGGTGACGTTTCACCCCGACGCCCGCCGAGACAGCGCACTCTCCTGTAGTTTCCATTCTTCTCGAAAGCCCACGGAATAATCGAGATTCGCGCGTTATCTCGGCTCGCTCGACCGACTCTTCTCAATTCCCTCCCGCCCCGTCACCGACTACTTAATTAAACATGACTTTGTCGAGTCCCTCTCGAAGATTATGTCACGCCAACTTCTCGTAGATATTCATAACTAGCATTCGTATAAACTGGATAATTGGTGACAAGGTAGCCGTCCTCTCATGTCCGATAGCGCGATATCCATATCGACCGAGGAGTACGAGGAGTGAGCGAATGGCTAAGTTCCAAAAGTCAGATAGAGATATCCAAAGCTAAGTATATAGAGCCGGGCGAGCAGCTGTACCGTGGCGGAATCCGTCGAATTTAGAAGGCCGTCGGTATTCTCTATGCAAAATAGTGGAAAAGGCGGGACGGCTTCCAAGGCGCTGTTAGGAAGGTGGTCGAGAAGAGGAAGAGGAGGTGGAGCAGGATAGGGGGAAGGGTGCGCGGGAGGAGTAGTCTAGTGGTCGCAGCAGCCGACGGCACGTTTTAATAATGCCTTCTCTCGAGCGGAGGCGAGCGAGGAAGAAGTTTAACGAAGATTGTGCCAGATACTTTTAATTGCTATTCCTCCCCCTCCGAGTAGGGCGACGAGCGGAAAATGAAGCGGGGGAGGAGGCCTCCTCCTCGAGCCCTAACCAGTGGAAGCAGTGGCGGCGGCGGCAGCAACCCGCCAACTTTCCAGTCTTTTTATCCCCGCGGACCCTCGGTGATTTTATCGTCCTTGTATCCTCTCGACTGCCGGCCGTACCAAGAGGTTTGTTATTTCAGCGGCGGATAGGCGACAAAGGAATTAATCGGCTCGTCTCTCCTTCATTCGGCCTCTTTCTCTTTCCCTCGCTCTCGCGCGCGCGCCACCGCCCCCTCCGAGCGTCCTGCTCCCTGACATTTTTCTCTGTCTAGCGTCATCCCCTATGCAGTGCTTCGAGTGCCGTCAATTAAATTGAAACGTTGAAAACCGGGGATAAATTGAAACCCTGCGCGACCACCGAGCCCGATTTACCGCCGCGCGCCCGAGCCCCACGGGACGAGTTTCCGCCCAATGATAATCGCGCGTTCGCGTGCCTGGCTTTTTTCATGCTTGACACGTATTTCGCTGGACATTACGCTTGTTTCTTTTTGTTTTGATTCGATCGGCCCCCGAGCGAAGATTTCTCGGGAGTAAAGGATCAGGTTTAATGTTTAACGCGATAGGTCTGATTGGCAGCGATTAACAGATTGTCTGTTGATGGATGCTCGTGTGCTCTATGGATTTCTGAGATTCGAGAGATGGATTTGCCCGGAGGAAGTTCAGAGTCATTGGTTTTTTCGGGGGGGTCCGTTAGGAAGAGTCCGATCATTCCGGCGATATTCTTCCGCAATAAAGCGCCCCATGGGGTCGCCGGCCGTCAGGAAAGATCGATTCGATCGCGTTAGCCGGCACATCCTGCAGGACTCGCCGGGAAGAATAGCAGGTCGCGTATTCCCGGTGCGCGCGTGTGTGGATAGAGTGGCTCGTGGCTGGCGCACAGCAGCGAGCGGTGCGCGGCACCATGGCGAGCGAGAATGTTGCCCCGGCACAATGCTGGGAAGGCTTACGCCCGGCTATAATGCCGGAGTCTAAAAATCAAAACACATTAATCTCGGCCACGTGGCGCGGATCGCACGCCGCCAACAAAACATCCTCCGCGTCCGCCCCACGTGCCCCAACGACAATATCTAGGGAGACTGGTACTTTCAGTGCCACTTGCGGCCGAGCCACCATTACTCTTTTCTTCTACCGTTTTCCCCCACTTTCTAATACACCCAAACAAAATTCCCATTCTTCCACTTTAACTAAATCTCAAAAATCATTTATTCAATTTAAGGAGGTTGGTGACGAAAATGTAAATGGTTAGAAAGGACTGAAATTTATACACAATAATAATTAGTAGTCACCCCACTCTTCTTCAAAATTTCAACTTATTTGTCTATACGGTTTTCGAGTAATCAATGTCGAAAGATACGTTCTTATACATGAGCTCCTATGGTGACGCGGACAAAGATGATCGTTTATGACTTTAAAATATATAATGAAATGGTTACACGTAAATAAAAAATGTTTCATGTGATGAATTAGACAATTACGAACAATCACGCGAAGTTTCAAACAGTTCATCTGACGAGTTGAAGAGAATTTGGGCAAAGAGTGAAAGGGAAATCAACTACATACATTTACTCTTGGACATCGAATGATTTCCGATGGCTGATGCGGGCAAACATTAATTAGGTCGAACGGCCTGATGCGAGCCGGCGAGGCGTCTCTTCTTCATATCCTGACGAAACAAACTCCCGCAAACAAAGCTGACGCAAGAGGACACGTGGCCCGGTTTACCGGTGCGCAGTGGCGATCGGCGTTGCTCGCCGATATCCCTGACAAGGCAAGCAGTGCAGGAGGATAGTAGTGACTATCCGCAGCGACTGGGGGAGAGCAGGGTGTACAGAGAGAAGAGAAGTGTGGAGGCCGTTGGAGAAATGCAACGAGGGGAGACGGTCCCGTGGCCGCGCGCGACTCGACTGCGGAAGGGATCAGGCCGCCACGTGACAGCCGTGTTTGCTGGGTACACAGAGCTCGGTGTTTGGTACACACGGCCTTGGAAGGCACAATGCTCGATGGGTTACCAAAACAGCGGCGCGACGCCGGCATAAGCGATATTTGTGTCAGCATAAAGGACCCCCTAAAGCCGCGTTAAAAGAACAACCGCGCTCCATTTCGCTCCTCGACTAGATTTTTACGCGACGCGCCCCCCTCGCTTCTTTTACCGCCTCGACGATCTATGTGAATCTCACTTATCCGTACAATGTGGGAGTAAAGTGGCGACGAGTTAGAGAAGACTTTGCGCACTTGGAATGGAGTTTTTCGGGGCAAACTGCTCGAGTGATAGAACGAGGGTGGCTCGCGCTCACTTGGGCTGGAAGGGGTTGCTCGGAAAAATATTATTTCTCCTCAAAGAGCGAATAAACAGAATCCGATTAGCGGACAAAGGTGGAGTGGACTCGAGGGCAGACGGTGGAGTAGCATCGCGGGATTAATTGGCGGAGATATAGTCGAAGACTGCGAGGGCTCAAGTGCACTCGGCCGACTCCCACGGAGATCGGACACCAGACGATCCAACCGATACAACTGACATTTATATTTAACTAGCTCAAATCTCTCCGACGCTACAATTTAAAGCAGGATACTCAGATTCCCTTTGGGCTCAACGATTAAAGGTCGCCGGAGCTCTGATAAAAATCGCGCGTATCAAGAACTGGGAGATGCGAAGAGAGAAAGTGTACATAGCGTGGGTGCTCGACTTCCGTGCGAAAGGGCAGCTGAAAAAAATCGGCTCTCTCAACGAGCCGGAACCCAGAGAGTGTTGGTGGCGCGCGCGCGCGCGCCCGAGGACCTTGGGGGTAACGACCGTTGGCTAATGTTCGCCAGGAGCGAAAGGTCCTGCAGCCGGCTCGTCGACCGACGACAGTCGCATTAGCCACAGGACGAGGTTACAATAGACCCCTCTGTTTTCTACGCAGCATCGCGGGGCACGCGAGAGCGCTGGATATAGGGGACGAGCTGCACCCCCTCGTTCGGGGCGTCAGGCGCCCCTACTTAGCGGAAGAGATTTGTGAATCAGACTCTCTCGCCCTCGAAATAACTAAAAAATTGATCTACGCTCCGACTCTCCCGCTCTCCACTGCCACTGTAAAGGGCAGTTTCGCATGTCCCTCGAGTTTCGAGCAATTCGCCACTCGCAATTGTCCCTTCTGAATGGTTACCTTTCACAAACTTTACCTCCCGTGTCAGCAGAGTAACGCACGGAATCAGAAAGCCAAATAAGGAAGTCTGACTAGATACAGGGGACCTTTCTTATTAACGTCAGAGAATATCGTGTTCACGAGCGCGGCTCATGAAATATCGCAGCCCTCGCCGATATCGGGGAAAAAGTTCTCGCCCCGTGCTCTCGGGGGTATCGATCATCGGGGGCGGCGAAATAATTTTTCTTCCGAAATCGCGGACAGCCAGACCCAGAGAGAGAGCGAGAAGAGCAGGGAGAAAGGGAAACGACTCGACTCGTCGACGAACTGGTTTTACACCGTCGGTGTCACGCTAAATCTCCGGCGCATTGTTCGCGCCCCCTCTCGCCGTCACGATTTTCCATCGGCACCCCTCGCTCCGCAGCCACCCCTCCCCATTCCTCCCCTGGCTTCACCTTCACGAATCTGACCCTCCGCGATCGTTCGCTCCTGCTGTCTCTTTCGCCGGCTCTTCGGCCGCCGCGTTACCTATCCGTCCGCGATCGGCTTTACTAGAGTCTCGTCGCCACTGGCCGCCCTTCCGAAACCCCCCATCGTCCGCACCCCCCGTTCCCTTTTCACCGCTAGGCCGAGAGCTCGCCTAATGGATTCGGCGTCGCAGCCAGGCATTTTTCTTTAAAACAACCGGCGAAACCTCGCCAAGAGAGTGTTTAGCGGGGCGAGAGTTAATGGAGACTGGCAGAGTTCGTGCGGCTGCTGATTGGGATTTATCCGCAGTGATTCCCCGGAGAGACCGAGCGATTAATAAGCTCGGATGAATGAAGGAGTGATAAGCACGCGTGTCCGCCGCGATACATCACCAGCCGATCCACCTGTGATACGCCTAACGATCGCCGCTGATTGGAGTGATGAACGAGTACGATTAATAATTAAGATCGCCGCCGCTCGGTGGGGTCCCCAAAAAGCCGCGGGCTCTCTTCCTCCGTCTCTCCTTCGCCTCGAGCTCCGGCCCCCACCCGGGGAACAGCGGGTAATGGCAATTTACGCTTCCCGCGGGAGCAGATAACTTCATATCTTCCCGGTAATCATTTATTCTCTCAATGGGCATGATATTGCCAAATTGAATTAGATAAGCGAGCGTGAGCCTGGCCACATGTATCTTCTCCGAGCGTACGTGGCCCGCGAGCCAAAGAATTCCTCCTGCCAGTTCCTCTTCCTTTCCCCGGGTTTCTTTCCCCGTTTCCGACGTATAATAGTGCTACTCTTCATCCGATTAGTCTGGTGTTTCGGTGCATCAAGAGTGATGGAAAAATCGGCAGCAATTTCGCGATGATGCAATGGGGGTGGTTGTTAATGTGTGCGCGGTTAAAAGATTCAAGGTAATTTGACGATTAAGCGACATCAGCGGTGTGATTAGCGGCTCCCACAAATTAACAAGGCCGCGCTGATAATTTAAAAGGCAGCCACTTTCGCATCTCCATTATAATTTGCCAGCACTCTCTCTGTGTATGGGCAGAGCAACTCGCCACGGGCCGCTGGCTCGGCTGTCTACCCTGTCTACGGGAAATCACACCCTGCTAAATTGACCCTCCGTCACTAAATACATCCCTTTGACGGACGCGTATCGGCCGAGCGGCCCTTTATAAAGACCTACGCGTCCTCCGTTGCCATGCCGCCGATGAAAACAAGCGTGAATGCGCTCTGCGATTCCTCATTCCTGATTCCCGCCGCCAGAGAGAGAGAGAGAGAGAGGATCCATGGATCACACTCTTCTCTCGATTACCGATCACCCTTGACGGATTAACGCGATTCGTCATCCGGCGCGATTGCTGGCTTTCTTGATGAATTTACGCCCGTGAGCCTGACTAGTCATGCTCCGGGCTCGCGCATCTGTCCCGATCGGTTTGACAATGATCTCTCTATTTCGATTATTTGCAACCGCTCGAAACACTGACGCTAGTGGGCGTCATTTAATTTAGTCATCGACAGAGCAATACCGTAACACAATGAATCGCGATGCTTTAAAAGGACTCGTCTCAAGTATCGCACTTCTACTTTCTACTATCGCAATCGTACAGTCATCGCCCGAAAAAGTACTACCAGAAACTTATCCAACTTCCGATCCCACTCGTTACTTGTGGTACCATACGAAATGAGGTCGCGGTTCGACTAGTTCCCGGCGGGTTGAGAGTTGAGATCGGTGTCAAGTAGTCAAGTTCAATTGACCGGAAGCGTATTGCCGCATTAAGCGAGGGCCAAGGTTTATGGTATGCATCTCGGATAAACGTCTACGGCTCGTTTCACCGATGGCGGTGAGAGGGAGGGGGCGGAGGGGGTGTCTTGGCGGCTGGAAAGTTCAGTGGAAAGTGATAAATAATGGGAGCGCGGGGGTAAAATCGTGCGTAACGGAGGGCCCTCGAAAGGGCACACGCCATTACCTCCGATGTGTCTGGAGGACAACTGGCTCGATGACTGCGACTACTGCGTCGCCCGCCACGGTGACGATCACTTCCCGGCCGGCTCTGCCCGTCAGGCTAAATACATCCCGGCGGCATGGAAGAGATGAGGCTGCCGGGCGCGCTCGCTAGGGCGAGAGAAACCTAGCGGAGGATGAACATATATAGGCGGGTGAAGTGTAGGAGAAATAGGTTCAAGTTAGAGGGTGAACCGGGGCAGGAGGAAGCGCTTGCTTGCCCTTCCACTAAGAATGAAAACTGTATTGTGGGAGACCCTTACGAGGGAAGATAGAGCGAGAGAGAGAGAGAGAGTCGGGCATTATATTCGCGTTAGCCAGGCATCCTAGAGCCCAGGACCGCGGTCAGCTCTTTCGGGATGGTCATCAATGCGCATCATCAATAATCGCGCCCTGACAGCTTCGCAGCCGAGCACCGCGATCCTTCTCCGAGCTCGATCATAGATCGTCGATCCTCGGACTGTCGATCAGTGCGATATCCTTCCTCGTGTACCGCAGCGTGCGGAGCTTTCGGGGGATTCCTTGATTATTATCCCAAATGCATGGTCGTGAGTGATTATGATTTACTCGTCTCCCTTCGGAGAAATCAGTTGGAGTCTCTGCGCGACTTAGGGTTATTATTGGCGAAGGTCGGTACAAAGTAAAGTTATGGAAGGAGCTCGAGTTTGCCGAGGAGGAATAATGCGAAGTGGACCCGGGAAGAAGTACGGGATAAGTAGCTAAGGTAGAAAGTTTTACGAGCATATTTACACGAATGGCCCCGGCCGGGTTGACCAGCGGAGGATGCTTAAAGGGAGAATACAGGCAATGATATACGGTGGAAAGAGGGAGGAAGGAGGACTCCGGGCTTTCCCGAGAGCGGGGAACGTGTGCGCCCGAGCTAGCCCGGGCTCGATTCCCTTGGGTGATTTCCGCCGCAGCGCAAAGGAAGTTTGCCAATTTATTCACCTTTTTCACGGCGATCTGACTGTCTGTTTACGTCAATACGTCCCTGTAATACGGCATTCGGGCCAGGGACCCCCCGCGGTCACCGTGAAATATAGAACCCAGCGTGATCCCGACGGGCTCTGCTTATCCTTTCGACCGACCCCTCGCTTTTCAATCGCTTATTCCGATACTTCCATTAGCCCACTATGGGCCAGTACCGTTCGATTAATTGTCCAAGCTTCAACCTCCAACTCTTTCGATCTCACTCTCAACTCACATTTCCACAAGACTAAACAATTCCATCTGCCTCCGCCACCAATCCAACGATCGCCGCCTAGACCTGTTAAACAGTAGTCGAGGGCGTGTTGAAAGGTGTGTTCAATCCGAAACTGGAAGGCCGCATAAGCGAAGGAGTCGGGGATCGTAGGTGGTAGGCCGCGTACACGACATCGATCTTCATCCATCAACGGCGGCTTTCCTCGCTCCTTGAAGCCTCCTCGGCGGTTTCTCCCGATTTACCCGGCGCCAGATGTACAACCCGCCGACGACGGACCTCCCGACGCGCACTCGGCGATTCCCCGGAACCTCTCGATATCGCGCGATTCGTCATCGCGATCGTTCTCGACGGATACGTCTTTCCACGTGGCTGCGCTTCTCTCCCGGGAGAGCGGCTGGAGGAGAGATAGCCCCTGCGCTCTTCCCCCGAAAATTGTGCGGTCGTTTCGCCATAGTCCAGCGACGATGACTTGCCGATAGCTCGCAGGATCGGCGAATCATTCCCTCGGTAATCTGTCGATCCGTGACTGCGAATCCGCCCGGTTCTCTTGGAATCGCGGGTCTGGAAATCCGAGCGGACGATTGTCGAGAGGTTTCTTGATGAGGCTTGTGGGGGATTACTACCGATTTCGGGTTTTTTCTTAGCCGGATGTAAATCTTCTTCTTTCGACAGTCTCGTGTCCGTAAAAAGATCGACAACAGGATATCTTCGATGTTGGAAATGTAGTTTGAAGATTGGTGGAAATAGTTTATAACGTTTCGTTCGTTGTTAAGTTTATTGATTTAACTTTTTGATTCGACGTATCTCTGACGTATGGTTGTAGCAATATTACATCAATAGATTTCTCAATAAAACCATATTAACCAAAAATATTCAAATACTTGAGATATGTGTAACATATAATATCATTCATATATGATTGTACAATAATTAATAATATTTATTAATGACACTTGTCTACCTCTTGGCGATATACAACTTATAAAATTCGAATCTTGTAAAAAATCCGCGCCGAGTATCCCGAGCCGACGGACAGTCGCACGCGACGGGTACTTCGCGTCGAGACTCCATGTCGAAGCGTGGAACACCCTCATTGTCCACGGTATCTCCGGCGATCTCATTAATTTCCCGGGGCAATAAAAGTATCGGCAGAGGCGTACGCCGCCGGAGAGAAAAGTCGCGCGTGAGAGTGACACGCCCCAGGCTCGAGCGAGTGTGTATACGCAACGAGGAGGGTAGAGGGTGAGTCGTCGGCGTCGAAAGAAAGAAAGAATCGGGAATAAATGCTTTTTGGCATTCCTCCTCTTGTTTGCCTTCGGTATTTCGAGCGGCGGCGAGGGCGGCCGGGGCAGGCGCGGGAAAAGGGCGCGAGGGCACAGAGACAGAAAGATATCGGAAAGTCGGGAGTCACTTTGGTGGCATTGTGCAGGGGGGCACGTGCCGGCCCGATAGAAAACGAGCCAGGCCGTCGTTCGAGGCGTAGCCCGACCTGCCCCCCTCGCTCTTTCTCTCTCTGTTTCTCTCTCGCGCCGACGTCGCGGCGCAGGATATATGGAGCGAATTAATTGATACCGCGTGATCCGGCATTCGAGCAAGGGTTGCGTAAGCACCGTGGAAAAAGGCGGGCTCGTGCCGTCGCTCGGTCTCGATTAGCCCGGGCCTTTCGATCTCCTGCTCGAGGAGTAGTTCGGGCTGGCTCGCGCCCGCCGACTACAAAGCGTTTAACGCCGGCCTCCTCCTTACACTCGACTGACTCCTCATGCGATCGGCCAAACGCGTGGCCCGCACTCGTTAAACCGACACGCGCACCTGCGTACGTGCGTTTGCTCGATTGTCGAACTCGTCCGATTGAACCTCCGCCTCTGGCTTCCCAGTTCTACGTGATTTCGTGAGCCAGGGAGGACTCGTGTGGCTGAAGGAGCGAGGTTAAAGGGGTAGCAAGTAGGAGAGTGAGGTCATTATAAAAATAATCAAAGTTTCCTGCGAGAGGCCAGGGTCTAGGGGGGGAGGGTGTGAGGGACAGAGTGGAGGAACGTGTGACGAGCTGGACCGTTTGCTCGGGGCACGGTGCACCGAGGCTGCTCATTACGTTTGACGATTATGCGTTAATTTGCACCTAGCGATACTTCAAACGATTTTTATTCATTGCGCGTCCGGGCTTGAGCTTTGCCCTCCTAACTGGAAGTTGGCCGTGTCTCCTGGCCCCGCGCTGGTAGCGTCGCCCCCTCGGAGACGCGTGGGCGTCGAGATTCTTGCAGTTTTATATTTCCCCAGTCTTTCGTCGCCGGGGATCGAGGATCCTTGTCAAAGAGCTCGGGATATGATAATCTCGGCAGTACGTTGAATGTCTAACGAGTCGCTCCTCCTCGCAGACGAGAAGTGGACTGAGCTTCTGATTAGCTTTTCCCTTACCCGCGTCGCCCCCGTGGTTCCTGTCCGATCCCATACTCTCATACATTTCCTCGGCGAGCTTCTGAATAGTTCAGCAGGCGATATATCCGCGCTCGATGCTGGATGCAGGATGCGTGGTCTTGCGGTGGGGTCAGGGGATATTGGGTGGAATCGGTGAATCCGGGGGTGCAGGTAATCCTGCGGATTAGACGGTTCGCGTAAAAAGCTAACAGATTGGAAACCGCATTCGGTTAGAACGGCGAGCTCTTTTCGAGAGTGTCACTCTGCTCCCTCTCCCTTGCAGCATTAGCCGAGAGAGCGGCAGCCCCGCGTACCTATTAACTAATGCCTGCACACCCCCTGGTCGACGCAATCTGCCATACGCGCACCAGCCAGCGGGCGGATGCCCGCGCGCAACCGGGCCCGATCCACACCGAGCGATCGGAGCTTCCAGTTGCTCGAGCAGGCTAGTAGGACATGCTTGCTACGCCGGGACAGTTTAAGCCCTGATATATCGCCCGCCGACACTCCCAACTTCTGTCGCCATTTCTGTAGCGCTTTTTTGTCACGGCCAGCCGCGGCCTGCCCGACCATATGTCCACAGAGAGAACGTCCTCCCTATACGGCCTGTACGCCAACCCCCTCGCACAACAGGCTCATTCTACTGCTCATTCTACTTAACCACCTTGTTCCAGTAAAAGACCTTTCCTAATGCTTCTGGCGTACTTGGGAAGAGAGTGACTGCGTCCACTCAGATTTAGGTATTCGATCTAAAGTGCGTGAGCGAAGAAGCGGTGTCCGAAATTCGCTCTCACGTGTCCGGCAAGTTATTTTCTAGTTTTCCAGCCTATCGCCTCGATGTTCTCCGCAGGCATAATCTATCGAGGGTTTCCAGGAGTAGCGCGCAGGTTCCATAGGTCTTCGCCGGTAATTTTCCCCTCGGCGGGGTGACAGGATGCATTCGGTCGTTTACATGCTTGGTCGACTCGTCTCTCGTTGGTTTCGGGGTGGATGGTTTTCCGGGTACGTGGGCGCGTTTAAGAGGGCTTAGATAACCCGTGGCACCGCGATCGAGCGAGCAGCCGAGCCAACCCCACTTTCCACCTAACAAATGATGCCACATGTTCGAATCTTGACCGAGCGCCGCACTCTCTCCATCCTCTCGCCCTAATCGCTGCCTCTCTTTCTCCGCCGCGGGGCACACGCACCGAGCACAGTCCGCCTGGCATTCGGGCCTGGGGGGTCCCACCTCTCGCCGTATAGTTGCCACGTTCGACGGAGTCTAGCTGGAGGGAGAGAGCCACAATTCACGCCGGACTAACAGCCGCACTGAGAGCATTTAGTGGGAGCTCGAATCGAATCGCTGCTACTTAGCTGTTAATGGCACCTTATGCCGCCCGGCATTGTAAAGTCGTACACGCAACAGCGCCCGGCCGAGCCACCAGAGAGTTAATAGATCCTCGCGTATTAGTTTCGAGGGGGGACGCGGGGGAAACCGCATAAATTAGCGCGGAGAGAGAATATGGGTATGGTAGATCGAGTGGTACAATTTTTTTGGATATTTTTGAGCGCACTCGCGACCAAGCGTCGGGTGACTCGCGGTGGTTTTACGGGGCGCGCGGCGAAAAAAAGAATGATCGCTGGAGAATTCCTGGGGAACGAGGTTCCGCGAGAGCTGAAAGAGACAGAGAGCGTAACTGATCTCGAGACGGATGAGCGGCATTCAGGGAACGGAGAAACGCGCTCGCATGCCTACCGATTCTTTCCGTCCTCTTTTCATCTCATTGTTGACCGTTCGGTGAGTGCCACCGGCCTGCAGGTAACGCGTTCGTCATCGCGCGCACCTTAAAAAGGCTAACCGATCGCCGGCTCTTCATCACACGCACTTACCAACGCCCGAGAGAAAAGTGGCTCGCCGGCACTCTACGAGTTTCGAGTGGCCGCGCTCGTACGCTTCAACCTGCTCCGCTCATTGTGACTAATTCTGACATATGTTCTCCCGCCGGGCTACAAAGGGTACCGATACGATTCATGCCATTCAAATCTCGACCGGACCTCCCGGCAAGTGTCACGTACACGCGGTCCGATCCGACGGCAATTCTGGCATCCCGACTTCCTCCTTTTGTCGCCGCCTCTTCAAATCTCTCTTCGCCAGCCTCACAGCAAGGACGCGTCGGACACGCGAGTGGTCCCCTCTAGCACTCGATTCATCATTTTCAAACGCGGATTCATCTCGACGGATATCGTGGCTCGGGAAATCAACGCTTGGCGAGAATTCCTTCCCCATTTATTGATGCGTTAAATTGGAGTCGATGCGGAAAGAAGGTATTAGTTTGATCTTCAAGGAGGAATCATCATCATGCTTCCAAGCTTAAGAAGAAAGCGACGAGTAGGCTGAATTTAGTTACCACAGTTAAACGGCGCGACGTCCATACATCCATTAGGTAATGCGGCTACCCTCAGGACTCGAGGACAAATTCCTTCCTTCTGCTCTAAAACTCGCAAGCTTATTGCCAGCGGAGGAACCGTCGGCGCGCGCAAGAGTTATTGCCAATCGTCGCTGGGATCGTAATGCAACGGGCGAGTAGCGGCGAGCAAATAATTCCATTATATTTATCAGATAATGAAAAGACAGCGATAAAACCGCAATAGGGTAGGAGGGAGAGAAGGCGATGGCCGCGAGAAGGAGCTGGTGCGCGGTTCGAGAGCGGGATAAAGAACGCGGGCGATGTTGTACTCGCTCTCTCTCCCCCTGTCATTAATACCAGGCGACTGTTACATATGGATGAGAGAGCCGCGTTAGGCACGGGACAGCTAGAGAACGAGAGAGGAAAGCGAACCACGGGATACAGGGAAGCGAAACTCATCGACTAAAAGCATCCACCGAAAGGCCCAACCTCGTTTCGCTTTATTCTCGAATCTTCGCCCTCGCGCCAGAGTCCACGTCACCTAGCAGAAGCGGCGAGGAGATCTCTCTCCTCAGTCCTCATCTGTCCCCTCGGCGTTCCAAGGGAGTTCAATAAGGTCGCGCCGATGGAGCGAGTGGTCTCATGTTTACCCGGGACTCAAATTCGCCTCGGGAACCTCGTCCGACCATTTCGCGCTCCCTTCACTTTACAGTGCATTCCTTTTAAAAGCTCCCACTTGTGTCTTAGCACTTGCTGGGAGCAACCATCTCCCGGCCACTAGCCTGTACCCCGCGTGCCACTAGCGGAGTCTGTTGGAAGTTAATCCGGGGTTAGCCGCAATTAATCAAGGCTGGCCTCCGGTTTCCCCTGTTGTTGGAATTCTACGCTTCAAGTGCGATTTAAAAGGCGACCTTATTAGAGGCGAGCAAAGTGGTTGGGGTTGCGGTCGACCTCTGCGAGGCAGGATCGTCCAGAGAAACGATAAATCTGGACGTACCCCGTATATCTTCGGCTCCACTCGAGGGGAGTAAACGCAATATAGGTAATGTTCCGAGCGGCTACTTAACAAATTGCTACAAATTGCGCCGAGCGTTTAGCCATCCTGGCCTCTCTCGAATCTGTGCCTTTTCCTGGCCCCCCCATCCCCCCTCCGGCCTTGCGGTCCCATTCGCAGGGGATGGACTTTGGTTTACTCGAGCGATACTCGCGCGATACTCTGCTGACCACATGTTCCGATCGCCCTCCCATATGTCCGATCGGCCAAATCCTTCTGATCCTAATGTCTCCCGGTGCCATTCGATCAGCTCTTACCGTCGCCGGCGACAACGACGTCAGCAAGACGCGATGCCGGCTACCAATGAAAGTGCGTCTTTACGCCGAGAGCTGTGTAATTAAGTTGGTGGTGGATCGTTTCTGCCGAGTCAGTAGGATTGCTTTTCAAATATCGTGGCCATTCTGTTTTATGAACTTCTTCCGACATTGAGTGGAGCTCGGCGAGCGTAGTACATTAGTGTAAGAAGGTAGAGAAGGAACGGTTGGGCGATTTCTCCGGAAGGCATCATTAATCAATCGCTGATACGTCGAAGGAGCCGCGCACTAATGGCACTTTAAAGGCAATGCCCTCGAGCCAATGAGCGGGATCGCGTGCCACGCGTGGATCTGCGCGCGGTTAATTTCACGGGTATTTAACGCGGTTTCGCTCAACAATGATTCAATCAAGCCGGATTTATTTGGCCGGGGATTCGCCGCTCGTCGCCCGCCCGGCACGAGCCGGTCATTAGGGCTTCTCCCATTCGAAACGCCTCCAAGCCTTTTACCGGAATGAGCTGGCACACTCGATCCCACTGCCGTCGAATCTCGACGTGATCCTCGTTAGTTGATCCGACACTTCCACCAGGACCAAAACAGTTTGACAGCCGCGCGTCACAGAGCGGCCATTCGGAACGAGGCTTCTCACAATATAACCAGCTCCCTTACATCCAACAAACTTCTTTTACTCAAACCAATATACTTCTCTAGGAAATATTCATTTATAGAACGTCGATGCGATTTACTATGAAAGTTAAGCATATCTCGGGGGACACTGGCGGTTGAAATGGGCGATTCATTTGGCGTGGAATAGCCTGGGAAAGGTCAGGTGCAGAGATAGTGAGATTTCTGAATGTCGAGATAGAGCGAAGTCGCAGTTAAGGATGGAGTTGATTCGCAGGGGGGCTGTGGGCTGGGGGCTGGTGGCCTGGGGAAGATAGGCTGGGAAGGAAGGTAGGCTGAATTGTGGTGGCATAGTGAGGGGTCCGGGCTCGTCCGGCGTGAATATCAGTGTGCATCGAGGCCTCCTGGGGAGGCGGGGGAGAGGAGATCGGAGCAATTCGGCGGCCGTGCGAAATGTTGTCAGCCAATTTTCTTGGCCAGTGCCTCTGAATACGGTAGATTTCCATCTAGGTCCGTCCTCGGTCGCTCCGGTGTACAGGGCTCCCGGGTAAATACACCCTTTCTCCATCCCCTCGGGCGGACAGCCGTCGGCCGCGCGCGCGGCGGCGGCGGCGGCGGTCCCGGCGTCTCCAGCCTAGTCGTCGTCCTCGAGCTCGTCCTCTTGCTCTGTGTCAGCCCTGCCACCACCTACGCCCAGCGAGATCGTCGGTCCACCTCCGAGCGAGGCCAACCCTCCTCGTCTCGCCGCAGCAACCACAACTGTGATTATAATTCGCAGACCCCGCTGACAGAACCAACCGCCCTGTGCTACCCACCCTAGAAGCACACAAGCGGCGCTCACCCCCCATTCCTCGCAGGGCCTCCTATCCATCCATCTACCACGCTCACCCACTCTCTCTCTCTCTCTCTCTTCGCGCACAGTGCACCCGGGGATCGGACTCTGCCTCTGTAAAGGATTATGCACGCGGATTTAACTGATGAATCACATTGTCGTCTTGATTCGCGGTGGCGTTAATTTTCGGCTTCGCGCCCCCGACGCCGTCCGTCGCCACCGCTCAACCGCACGCACCTACCACCACCACCACCCCCCTTCCATCGTCGAGCCTGAGATAGTCCCACTCTGGTCCCAGCGGCCAATTCTCACTGGTACTCTATTGTTGTTCTCGTTTGTAGTATCTTTCCGCTCCCCCCCCGGGGCCAATTAGCATTTCCTCGGGACACATTCTTCCATCGCTGTAATCCGCAGCGAATTGCGTAAGAGCGGAGACGAATTTCCGAAAAAAGAGAATCGCTGACAGATTTACAGTTGAGCGGGAGAGTGCTGGAATGCGAGGTCCCTTTTTCCGACGGGTTCTTCCTCGATATATTTATGTGGATGTTACTGTCGTGATTAAGGATCATCGGATGCATCGCGGACGGCTGAGAGCAAGCGCAGAGATATTGTGAGTCCTTTCAGTCGGCGACGAGCGCGCACACACCGGGGGGAAAAAAGTGGAATACGTTATCGGCGCTGCGCGCGGCGATAAATCAGTGCAGGACAAATTACCGCCGGCAGCAATTAATCGAGGAAGGATCGGCTCTGCCTATTTGGAGAACTCGTTCTGCTTAATGCGCCGCGATGAGTATCCGATATTACGGTGTAATTTAATTTATCGGCGAGCCGCGGTAATTTATGTGCGACGCTTCCCGGAACGACGTGATGCGCCGATCTTCGAGAGCGGCCCTCGCCAACACCACTGCCCCCCACACACCATCTCCGCCCCCCCCCCCCCCCCTCGCATCTCCCGGAGCAAACAATTTCCATCGGTTTGAAAACGTTACTAATCCGGCGGCGGCGGGAGTGTGGGCTCTCCGGCTAAAGCCAGAATTAACCGCTTCCCATTTCGGCAGACCGCCGATCCGGGGGCTTATTAATTTCGCCAATAATGTCAGAAGGGGCTGCCTCCTCCGCACAGATGGTGTATCACGAGTCAATATACTTTTCCGCCGCGGAGAGAGAGAGAGAGGTAACCCTCTGCGCTACAACACGTGACGGCTGCGGCCTGCCAGTCAGTAGACGCTAATCATTTCTTTGACCTGTGCTCTCCTCGCATATGGCTCGTCGTTCCAGGGTCCTTGCGTCGCCGATGTCCGAACGCCGAAAACAGTTTTTACTGATAATTCTCGTGGCGACGCATCGAGTGTAACTTGGTGGCTTGAGATCTTTGCGAATCAGTTCGGTTGCTCGAGATAAGATGAGTGGAGCGTAGCTCGCGTGAGGTCAATCGGGAGCGGCGGCTTTTTCACGATCCACGGAATCTATGAAATCTATATCCGCCTGGAATACTGCGGGCAGTCGGTGCACGTAAGTGCAGAACATACGCTGCATCGCGGCGGCAGGGGGGGAATAAAAGGAAGACTCGGCAGAAGAATAAGAAGAGTAGGAAGAAAAGGGAGAAGTGGTCGAGGCGGAGGAGGAGGCGGAGGAGGAGAGAAGGCCGGGTAGACGGTTAGCGAGAGGAGGAGAAGGAGGTGGGGGCATGGGGGCAGGGAGAAAACCGATGCTCCTGCCAGAGTCAGGACACGATCGCGGTCCATGAAGCCGCGGAGAGATGAGAATAAAGTAACCTCTCGAGGAACATGTGTGCGAAGAGGAGGAGGGCCGTCGTTGGCCGCCGGGAGGAAAGCCGGAGGGCCGCCAGCCAGGGGGAGCGAGCTCTCCCAGGAGGAAAAGAGCTCGCTGCTCTAGGAAAGGCCGAGAGATCGGCGTCGGCAGCGGCGGCGGCGGCCGGAGCGGCGGAAGGAGAGAGGAAAAGAGTCGCGAGCCCGCCGAACGGGAGGAATCGAGAGGGATTGCGGGGGAGTGACGGAGAGGGAGAAAGGAGCGCGAGGGAGAGCAGAGCGAGAGAGGACAACTCCCTCTTCTCCACGGAGTTGACTCGAACGCCGGCGATATCTCGACCAATCAAATCACGCCGCGGGCTCCGCCTTTTATCATTATTTTACTTGTTTTCCCTTTACTTCACCCTCATTGGATGACATTCGCTGGGCCATTTCGCCTTGCAAAAAAGGCACCCGCGCCCTCCAGAGGACTCCATGCTTCCTCGGCTCTCTGTCCTCCGGTGCCCTCCTGGTGCACCTACCTTCCACCGGCCACCACCTACGAGATCAATCCTCCGGCCTTTCCAGCCTCCTTTCTGCACAGCTGGACCCATTTTCTACTCGCTCTCCTCTCTACTTGCCTCCCCCACCAACGCCCCCCTTCTTCAGCATCCCTGCGCTCTCGGCTCGCGAGTTTTCTACGAGACTTCGATGAACCTTAGACTCCTCTCCACCGAGACTATTCCTCACAGACTGGTGAAGAGGCAGCCTTTCAGCCTTCTTCGAGCAGAATTCCCAAACTACTTATCAAACGCTCGCAAGTGCTATGGAAATGACTGCTGGATAGGCTTTTGCCAGCGTCAGATGGTCCCAATGTAACGACACTGTTTAGTTTACTCGCTGAGGGTACAGTACCTTTGCTCGACGAATCGACGGCGAAAGGGACCGCGGATAAATTCGTGCGGATTTGGCTAAGGGATTATGGTCAGCCTGATCGATGAGATCCTTCGGGTAGAGATTATCTGTTTCGTTGCCGGGTTCCGGGAGATAAACCCGTCGACAAACATCGAGCCATGTGTGCGGTATTGAAGATCGTAGCCATTCCACCGATTCACGGGTAGAGCGGGCTCCCTGAAGGGTTCGGTACTTTGGAAGGAGGCTGCGTTACATCCGGTATTCCTCAGAGAGAGAGAGAGAGAGAGGGAGTTGGTAGTTGGTCGAGAGGGATCTCTAGAGAGGTGGTGGCTGACGAGGTCGAGCCTGTAATTCACGCGGAGCGCATTCCGCGCGGGGGTACCACGTCGTGGCCAGCCAGAAAAAGAAGAGCGAGCGCTCGCCGGCTCGGTCGCACCTACGTAGTACGTTTGATCTGGTAATGCCCGTGGACGCGGTGTATTGTATGTATATCGGCCGGTGTAAAGTGTACCGGGAAGGCGCAGCAGGGCGTGCGGCGGCCGATGGGCCGTGCGGAGGGCAGCTCGCGTGTAGATAGCCCTCGAAGAACAATGTCGTCCTGGTTGTTGTTCCCGTTGTCGGGGGCTGCGCGCTCGCCGCCCGATCGAAATGGCGAACGGGAACGAGCGTGCGAGAGCGGTACGCTCCTCCACCTTCTCTCCACCTCCCTCGGGGAGATTGCAGCGCTGATGACGAGCGCACGACACGATATTTCACCACCCCTCGACACGTAGCCCTTATCTCACTTACGCGGTTTGTCCGCCGATCGTAACCCGCTAACGGGTTACTCAGCACTCGAGCGGTCGCGGGACTCTCGCTTTTCAGATTTCCACCAGTCGCTGCCTTTAAAAATGGCCCTTTGTAAAATGGCTCTTTGGCGGGCAGCCGGCGCGCGTGAACGGCAGATATATCCGAAATTCGGCGGTGCCGTGTCACGGGAGGCGAGAGCGAGGAGCGATTTCTGTTCGGAAAGCAATATAGCGGGCTATCAGCCACGCGGCGAGGAGGACCAGACGAAGGAGCAGGAGAAGGACGAGGGTGAGGATCGAAAGCAGAGAGCGCGAGGTTTCGGTAAGCAAGGGGTTGCTCGGGGACGATGGCTGTAGGAAGGGGGCGGGGGGTGCTCGCGCGCCCGTCGGCCAGGGTGCGCCCTTTTCCTGAAATTTGCATGAGGTATTAAAGCGCGGTGGCTGCGCTCACCAGCGGAGTTCCTGTTTGCCGACACAGAATGCCGAGGATCAAAGGACCTCTGACTCTCTCTCCCTCTACTCGGGATTGGGCGATAGCTAGCCCGCCAGAAAGAGAGATATAGACACAGGGACACACGTCGGGAGAAGTAGAGCGAGGAGAGCGAGGAGAGCGGGTACGCTTGGCAGGGGCTTCCCCATTTCGCAGAGTCTCTTCTAACAGCCAACTTAGCCTATACCCACTTGCTACTCATCTCTTTCACTCCCGCGCACTCCCTTCCCTCTCTTAGGCCTTTGTCGTTAAATCGTCGATGGCGCGACAACTGATTTCCTCGGAGAAACCTCGCGGATTACGCTTGTCGCTGGGGGCTTGCCGACATATCGACAGCTACCTTGCAGAGAGCTCCCTCTCTTCAGCGTGCGCGTTGTCGTCCCGTGTGTCTCAATCGCATTATAGCTTCTAAGCCCTCTCCATTCAAACTCCATCCCCGCTCTCTCCTCGGTCCGTCGATAAATAACGCGTGGTCGCGATTACTTTTACGAGATTGATCATTCAATTCTCTTATCTCCGTTTGATTAACAATAGCTTGAAAAACATTGCTCTTTCGAATCTTAGTCGAAAAGGACCACAAGTGTTTTAGCGATAGAAAGCGATTTTCGCGAGGTTCAGAAACCGATTTTGTACGGCTTTACAACTTTCTTCGATTCTTCGTGGATTGTTAGTAGGATTTTATAACGATTCACTGCCGCGGGCCGTTCCACATCGGATTCTATTCACGGCCAGCACTCCCGCGGCATCGGGAGGATAACAAAAGAGGTTTACAGGGCTGTTTCACGCGCAATAAAGTTGCGCGAGGATTTCAGGTGAGGGAGAAAGGGAGAGAGAGAAAGAGGTGCCGCGCGCCAGCAATGTTTCTCCATTGGCCGCGGATTCAGTAGCGCGAAATCGAAGCGGCGCGTACGCGCGTTGCCCCGCGTATATTTCGTGAGGAAAGACGAATGGATGGCCGGAGAGCGCGCGCGCGCGGACCACTGATATTCCAGGAATGTTAACGCGCGTAATCATATTCTTGCTGGCATCGTGGCCCCGGTAAAAAGCGCTCGCTGGCAGTGATGTATGCCGTCGGGGGCACGCATCGCATAAGTAAGGAGGACCTTGGGCCCATTCATCAGCTAACGGGAGGGGGGGAGGGTTGGAAGGGAATAGGCCCACCGAAGAACGAGCTCTCCTCTTCCGTTCTCCACTGCTTCGCCTCGCTCATCCTCGGCCTTTTCCTTTCCAGGCCCTAAATAGACGCCTCCTCAAAACTCTCCTTCCTTTCAATCCTTTCGAACAACTCTCACTCTCACTCACCCAAAAATCAGAGACATCTCTAGATCCATTCAACTTGGAGGAACGAAACGAAGCGGTTTCGTCGGTGGCGAGAGCCCTCTTTACTCGGAATCCCGGTTACTCGTTAAGAATTCGCGTTGCAAGCAGCGGCGGGGATCATTAGCCGGCGGTAAAAAGACAGTGAGGAGGGTCAAATGGACTCGGAATTCTTGGGGGGGTGGTGGCGAGGGGCGGCACGCGTAGATGCTCGATTGATTCACGAGAGGCAGCCTCCCGGCGGTGTCGCGTTCCCCGGGCACCTAGGGTGCCGAACCGCATTTTAGGCGAGCTATCCATACCACCTTTGATTCCAACTCCAAGACGTACACGCCAGCCACGCGCCGTCCCCCTGTTCTCTCTCTGCACACTCCGCGGTCTCTTGACGATATACCTGAGTAGCCGAGTGGAGGAAAGCGAGTCCGTTCAGCGGGTTAACGCGAAAGCGCATTAATTCGAGCGATAGATTTGGGTGAGTTGTAGAGGGTGAGGTGGGGATGCGGCCGAAGGCTATCGTTTTCGGGGTGAGTGCGGATTGTCCGCGGGATGGGTGGCGCATGGTGTATGGGCATGGTCGCTGGGAGAACACAGGGCGAATGCAAAAAGGTCGTGGTCCCGGTGGCGGGTCGGGCCGGGCCGGCGCGTTTTACAAATTATTCAATTAGCCCCGCGAATTAAGGTATGCATATTCATCGCCCTCTCTGATACGCGTATGTGCGCTTCCCGCGAATTGTGGGTGTGTGTTGGTTGGCCTGTGTGCGGAGAGTCGCGCATCCCCCCCATAGACCGCGCGCGCGACAGTTGACTTGGTTTCTCTCTCATTCTCGCTCCATATATGTATCTATCTATCTCTCTATCTGCCTACATACAGCCGGCCGCGTGTATGTAGAGCAGCCCCGCCAGTCCCGTCCGCGACGCATAAACAATTCGGCCTCGCACACGCGCGTTAGACGCTCTAACGAACTCGCAGCTGCATCCGAAATGCATCCGTTTTCCAGCGATCTTCCCTCTCTGGCTCCTGCGCCCTCTTTCTCTTTGCCGGCCGCCGGTGCAGTTGCACGAAAGCTCCGGCCCGGATATACGCGTCCACCTACAGCCTCATCTCCATCGAGCGCCCATCCTGGATTTCGTCAACTCCAATCTCTCTCTTTCTCGAGCAATCTCCTCGCCATCTTCTCTCGATTCCTTCACGATTTGTCCTTTACGGGCTCTCCAGCCTGGCGCGTTAATACATCAGGCCGCAGAAGGCACGAAAGAGTCCGAGAGGGCCGCTGGGAGTAAAAGCCACGTGTTAATAACGCAGAGGGCAAGAGGAACATTGGGGAAGGGTAGGAGAGACGTAGGAGTGGCGCTCGGCTCTCCGTGTCCAGGCGAGAGTTACGGCTTCTGAGCGCGCGTTTCTGCGTTTAAATCGCGGCGGCGGCCGCCGGGGCGAAATGCACATTTTAATCGTATCAGTAATAGCCCGACGTTTATAAGCCTCGCCGCTGTCTCATGAATACTCATGGCCCGGCTCCGTTGACAACGCCGGGAAATAAATGCGAGCACTCCTCCTCGCCGCCTCGGCGCTCTCGCCGAGAGATTTCCGCTTTTGCTTTGGGATCCTTGTTTTTTCCCCGCTCCTTTTAGCATCGCCGCGCCTACGATGCCTACGAGCGTGTAAGCCTCCTCTCTTCCGCTCTCGCGTTCCACGGATCGCGGATCTCGTCGACTCGGCGCCCCGAGATACCTCCCGTCCACATATCGCATTCATATTTATGTAAATAATTAGCGCGATATACCGGAGCCTGTAATTGATAGCCGTGTAAACGCTTGTGAAATTGTTATGTGCTTATGAAATTGTTACTAGCGGCGGCATCGGCCAAATTAACGAGGACGCTTCGCCCGGCGTCGGTTATGTTATGCCGGGCGAGCGCGCGCGCCCTTTTTTCGCGGCTTACTAATTAATTAGTGCGCCCGATCCGCGGTTCTGATTTCATCCTTGCGTGCATTCGGAGAGATAGGGGGAGGGAGAGAGGGGATGGTTGATTAGTCTTTGATAACCCTATACCGGCGTTACGCCGAGCGCCTTATAAATGGAGATGTATTCTTGATCGCCCGCTCAGATAGTTTGGAGCTACCGATCAAGAATGCCAATAAATTAGCACCCTCTTGCTACCACCAGCTAGACCGCGAGCTTTCTGTGGCCCCGTTGACCCAATTCCTTCCTACCCCACTCATCAACCTACACACAATCTATAACCACTCTCTTTTATCTTATTAAGATACAACATTTCCGTCGCGTACCACGTTGCCCTCAGAACGCCTCTACTCCGCCTCTATATTTCCTGCTTCTCCATATCTCGAGCTAAATAACCAAAGATCCCCGGAAGCGAGCGGAGCTCCCGACGCGACGGCTCGGTCGTCCTCGCTCATATTTCCCGGTTTTAATATGAGCGGCGGCCGTCGCGCAAGTAGCCGTTACATAAAACGGCAGATATCGAAGGGGCTTACGAGCGCATTATGCGAGAGGCGACGGCTCTATTGCGCGATATTCCGCCGGAGAGAAAAAGCACGGGGAGGATAAAGCGCAGGACACGGGGCCGACGCGGAGGCACCGGCAGATGTCCAGGATGTGTCGGGGCTCGCGAGGGCATCCTGGGCCGCGCAGGATGTGTCTTTCGAGATCGTTCATAAATATCTCGACGTATTTCGCTTTGGAGGCTTAGTGTCACCGGGAGCGGCGAGCTGTGACCGCTCGCTTCTTGCCGAGCGTCGGCGAACAGGTGGAGAGCGAAGCTATCCGCGCGATAAATTGCGACGACACTGCGGCTCGCATCAAGGGACACTCGCTTGTTCTCCTGCGCGCGTTACATATATCGAAGGAATTCCGCCCGGGAATCGGCGCTTCTGGGATCGTTGGGAGTGCACGCACGAAGTTAGTACTCGCTGGAAGCTCGGATTGGCCGGATTCCATCGGTGGAAAGCATTCGCCGCGAGGGAAAAGCTGGCTGGGGAGGGAACGAGGGAGAGAGTCAGTGTCTGCGAGCTGCAGCTAGCGAGAGGAATTGCGATTAGAGTGCGATTAGAACGCGCAGGCTGCGTGCATGCGTGCGCCCAGGAACGGAACGGTTCCATATATCTAGCCAAGCTTTGCGCAACGTTCCGACGCGCTCGGTCTCGGTCTCAATTAACGCAATTACCCGCTACTCCCTCGTCTAATTACCTATCAAACGAAATTACTATCTCGCCCGGCGACGGCCGCCGCAGTAACCCGCCGCGCGCGCGCCCACGGAGATTCGTCTCTAATGAACGCCAATAATTGCTTTACGATTTTTCGATAAACCAACCGATCGCAATCAAGTCATTATCCCACGTTCCTCGGCCTCGATGCGCAGCGTTGCACCGTCGATGCCGTAAGCTTCGATCTTCTCCCGGTTATGTTATGTCAAGAGTGGAGAATGGAGAACGCAGGAGTATAACCGCGCACGCGGCGAGGAAGGTCGTTAAGAAAGCGTTTGTTTGAGGAGGGCGCGCTGCCGATGATAACCACGAAATCGTGAAAGTGGCTATTTAAGGCGGCGAGCAGGTGAGAATCTTGCGAGAGGGGTCGAGAAGTCGATTGGGGTGACGTTCCGCCCGGAGTTTGGGCCCTTCCGTCACGGCCGTTCCCCTAATTTCTTATCTACCGGGCCAATTTGATAGATCACCGATAGAGCCACCTTCTCGAGAAGGGCCCCGGCCGACAGGTGCATCACCAGGATGCGCTTCCACCGTGAGGATGCACCTGACGGCGGCCGCGCCACGCCCGGAGCACCAGCCTCGTTGGCGCCCGTTCCTTTTTATCAGCGTACAATCTTTACGGCGACACTTTCGCTCTACAAATTACACCAGTTGGTCCCCCGGTTATAGTCGACGCGGTACGTCGATTAGGAAGCCGAGCGTAACACACACTTTCAGCCATTAAATGACGCGTCTCTGGTAGAGCAGACTAGAGAGAGTCGCCGGCAATCGGAGCGAAGTCGCGTTGGAAGAGTCTCGGGGACGCGAGGAATCGGTAGCAGGGGACTCACTGGGAAGCACGGTTTTTGAGCGAGCGCGAGTCGCTCCTTTCCCACGGGACGCGAGACCCGGCCAAGTTTTGTCCCGCGAGCAGAGGAGGACAAGAGAACGAGCATCTTCCGAGGCCGGACGTTCACGCACGCACGCCGACCGGATGGACGAACCAAGCGGTGAACCGACGGAGGAACCGACGACAGGCACGTAGACAGTGACTTCTACGTGAATCGTACAGTCTCTGGCAACAGTAGCACACCTTTCCCCCTCGATCTACCTTCGTATGCCTGCGCCGTCATAGTTAGAGGACTTTATGAGTCGGGCCCTGTTGTTTACTCCACTCGAAATATTCCCTCGGTTTCTTTCTTCGTTCCAGGCTTCCAGGGAAGTTGAGCTCATTCCAACTTTGCCGCGGTTCTATCAGTTCCTCGTCCACCGTCGCACGAGAAAACACGCGAAAAACCGAGCGATGTCTTATTCCGGGCCTGGGGAAAGTTTTCGAGTGCGGGATCTTTGAAACTATAAGTACTTTCAGCAGAAGTTCCCGCTCGATGATATGATACACTGTCGAGAGCTACTGAAATTTAATGTCCCCGGCGTAAAGAGAAGTTGTTGGCGGGCGCGGCTATAGGGCGTCCCGGTTAATTCATGGGTTGGTCGGCTGGAATTTTTCGAGCGGAGGCGGCGCTCCTTGTCCGACGCTCGGCTTACCGAGATAGCGCGAGTTAGAGAAAGGTGGCTCGAGGCGGCTCGGGCTTTGTCAGGGCAGACTGTACGCTCATACGTGATAATATACCGTCGGGCCGGGCCACCGTCTACGTGATGCTCCATTCTACGTGGGTGCCGGACATTTTACGACTTCTCTTGCCCTCGGAAAAAGCGACGGCGACGGCGGCCGATTTGGGTCTAATATACGCGCATGGCCAATATCTCAAAATTCCTATTGTTTATCATAAAATATTGTACTCACATCCGATAAATAATATGAATTTATCTTAACAATATGTATGTCTAATAATTGGTTTCATTTGCAGAGTTCAACTTGAAGCAAAAGGTAAGAGGAGCCCGAGTCGCGTATCTCTTCTTCCAGTACTGAGGAGGAATAGGTATTTTTTATTTTCTAATAGAAATAAGTGTTTTATTGTTTTAAACAATCCAAGTGATCGTTATTTTTACTGAAGTATTACGGTATGTATAAACGGGAATAATAAACGAGTAAAAAGATATGAAACTGTTTTTTTCCCTTCAAATCTTGGATCCTGCATATTCTCTGCAATAACCTATATATAGCTTGCATATCCCCTGCACCGAGGTACTTGCAAGCTTTGTGCAGCATCATTCCTGCATAAAACCATCCAAAACCCCCTGGCATATGACCAGCCAATGGTCATCTGCAGGGACCTTTTGCAGGGGAGCTACTACATAATTTCCTGCATAGGGAACGTATGCAGGAGAAATGTTACTTGGCTAAATGTGGAGAAATTAAAAACTTAGATATTCAAAAGTATATATCTCAAGTTCCCGGCATTTCCCGGTGATGAATAATACATCAAAATTTAGAGGAGAAAATCAGCTTTCAGGGGGGAAAAATCATTAGTCCGAGTTAGAACGACGAAGCGCTGGACAAAGTTAAAGTTCTCCATTTGAATGCACGGGATCATACTGTACACAACTGTCGTTATCTTCAAAATTATTAAAGAAAACAAAAATTATGTACTAACATTTTTTGTGCTTTATATTGTCCAGAATAAGGATATAATATTAAATTTTCATTCGCGTATATCTGAATTTTCCGGAGCATAAAGTCCGATGCGCGCGGTCGAGGCCAAAATCGGCCACTGTGCGGCGGCAGCGGCCCCTCGTCCCCCAGTCTTCGTGCAACTCTCCGCTGATCGTCGGCGCAGTGTGTACTCTTCATTAAGAGACTCGCCCGTGAGAAGGCAGGGCCGCCTATCAGAGCGCGGTTATCGCCGCGGAATCATCGGGAAAACTCCCAGCTCGGCTGTCTTATTAATTCCCATTGAAGGCGGATCGCGTCCCGCGGCGAAACGGGAAAAGCGTGTAAAAGCGCCGCTTTCTTTTTTCCCCCGTCACTCTAAATCACCGCCGCCGCGAGCAATTAAAGCCGCGGCGCTCGGCCACGGGGAACCGCGAGCGGCTGGAAAGAAAACGGCGAGCCTTCCGAAATGATGAATCGTATCATCGTCAATAAGCATATGAGCGTCGGCGGGCGCCGGGAGGATTTCTTAACGGGGGAAACGAGCCCGTGAGAAGGCGCGTTGCTCTCTGGAAAGTTGCGGGAATATCGTAGGAACGAGTGGAGAGACTGGGAACGGGGCTGATTGTCATCGAGCCCCCCGCTTTTTTTCGTGGTGTCGGAGTCAGAGCACTTTTGGGGTCTCGTCTCTTCCGCTCGTTAGTCCGGCCAAGTCGCAGCTTATGCTAATTTTAAGCAGACCCCCCTACGCCCCCCAACTCGATTCTTCCCTAAAGCTATTAGGCGATCATCACGGATTATCGCGCCATTCCGGGTTTACCCTGGACACGACTTTTCTAAGTTTTCCTCCGGTGCATGGCTGCACCCGCTCCCAAATGGACGCTCTTCCCCCTACAGTGTAGCCCGTTCTCTCTTTTTTTGTCTCTCGTAGCAGCACATACATTCCCGATCCTTTAGCATGGTGTGCTAAGACCCGGGATTACGGGGATAGGGTTTGGCCGACGGATTCACCGAGGGACAATAAACGTTAAAGAGCTTCGTAAGAAGTAAGCCTTAAAACTCTCCGTGGAAGGCTGAGGGTGATCGAACTATGAGCTCCAGTTGTGCGTACCACGATAGTGGTGTTCCGCTCCTTTGTGAAAAGAAATGCAGCGGGATAGCATTATCCAAGTGTGACAGGCCTTGTCCGCTTAATTACAGCTCGCACCCGGCAAATGAGCTCGCGCTAGGTTGCCACACGTGTCTAGCTGAGGAAGGGGAGGCGTGAAGGTCACCACGCACCATTCTCACATTAATTGGCAATATCAAAGGGTACCGTTTCGCTTGGCGATATCTACTGCTTTCAATGCAACGTCTTCCGATAGGGTGTGAACCCCGGCGGACTCGCGTTTCTTTTCGGCCGGAGCGTCTGGAGCGTCTGGAGATGCTAATCGTGGGGATAGATTTCTAGAAAAGCGAGCGTCCGCGCTGCTTACCTCGAAGCGCCGTCTGCAAGAAGAGAGTGGGATGTTCCGCGCGCACTGTGTGCACGTCTCGCGCGGGCTTTTCCCGCGAGTCAAGCGGAATAACTCGGCGCGGCTGATTTATACTTCCGTCAGGCGTGTAACGAGGCTGCGGCCCGGCTGCGTTCATCCCCTGCAAAGAGAGCGGAAAGACTGGACTGTGTATTGGCGTCGCTAGAGATTCGATCGAGTCCGAAGAAAGGCGGAGGTCCGAGCTTTATGATCCTATTAAAATGTAACGCCTGTCTTTTTCAATCGGTCGGCTGCGGCCGAGAGCGAGAGCGGAGCGCGGCCGGGGCAACAACTCGCGCTTCGAGCTGTTAACATGATCGTCGCATCGACATCAGTCCGTTCTAGCAGATCCCATTGGCAAGGAGCGCTGGGCCCGGCCCGGGGCCGGGGGGGAGGAGGCGGAGGATGAGAGGAGGACGCCGAGAAACGATGGAAAAGGGGAAGGCGCGGGGCAGGTGCCGAAAGTCGAAATTTATTCGTCGGACTGCGAGACGTCGGGCCGAGAGATGCTCGGGGAGATAGCGGCTCCAAGATGAACAGGAAACACGGTAGGCTCGTGGACTATCAATGACGGGCGGTCGTACGCCTCTCCCGGCCCTCTCGCAAGAAACGAGTCACGAACCAGACAAGAGAGAAACATGCGCTCGTCTCCTCGAGAACGGAGGAGTAACTCGCCCGGTGTATCTGCCGCGATTTCGAGAAGCTGCTCGATTCACTTCCTGCAACCGCGCAAAACGCGGTTCTTTAACTTCTTTAACTTTTAACTCGCGGCCGCCTCTTTACCTTCGGTGGCTGTCACTCGTCTCGCTTACTGGGATACAGACTTCACTTTTGCCCTGATCTCCGGGATATCGAATGTGCGCTGGAAATGTCAGTAGAAGAGGACAGAGGTGTCCGGTGATTAGAGGATCGAGGAATAAGAGGATTTTGCGAGTAGCGAGGAGCTCGGTACCGGTTTGCCGGGCGTTATCCTCGCGGTTGACGTGACTCGTTCGAAGAAGACAGTCTCGCGTCGGACTGGCAGGGTAGCCGGGCCCCCAAGGGATAAAGAAAGGCGCGGGGAGGGTGGAATACTGGCGCGGAATACCAAAGAAGTTTTGGTGGCCCGTTGGGCCCAGTGCGCCGGGGGACTTTGGTCCCCGAGGAGGCGAGCTCGTTGCCGAGGGAGCGAGCGAGCGAATGTAGAACGGGGCCCGTTGCAAGAACAGCCATCGGAAAGGGATAGGGCAGAGAAAGGGAGAGAGTGAGAGGGAGAGAAAGGGAGAAGCGGCTGGCGAAGGGGCCGCGTGGTGCCGCAGCGCGCGTTTTTTGCGCTTAACCGCCCTTGTCTCGGCTTTTATTTGGGCCAGACAGGAATTCGGCTAAATGCATTGATTAAACTCCTGACATCGTTCGGACGGCACGGTGGCCACCGTGTCTCCGCGGATGAGTTGGATCTTTTTTGCCGATCGTCCATTGGCCACCGCGCGCACTCTCTTCTACGGGGCCCCGTCCTCGGGCCCCGGGGCCCGCCGCGCTCTCTTCCTCCATTCTGGTTCGCGGTTCGAATCCTTATTTTACGTTCGACGACGCGACGTGTCCGATCCGACTAGCAGCGAGCGGCGGCGACGGCGGCGGCGGCGGCCCGTCGATTTAACAACGACCGAGCGCGCGCGAGCGCTCGTCTCCGATCCTCCAATGTCCCCCGGTGTGTGTGTACTGCTTTTCTTGCGGCCCCGGGAACTGGACAGGCTGGACACGCTGTACCGGCCGCTGTAGCTACAAGCCCTAGCCAGTTTGTTAACGATGGATATTACCTTTCGAAGGAATACCTCGGCCCTCGATGCGCGGATGTCTATCGTGCTCACTTTGAATTAGTCGGGCCAACTCTCCTCGCTGCGACTCTCCACGAGTCAGCCAATCATTCGGAGGAAATGACTTGGACTGCAGCCGGAGAGTTGAAGATTCTCTTTGAAAGCGGGTCGGTTTCCCGTCGCCGACAATCCAGCCGATATATATAGAAATTAATAAAGTAATTAAGTGATACCGGGGCCCGTTTGCGAGGGGATGAGGGTAGACATTATCTGAAACCGGCTCGCGATGATTATGCCCGTATAATCAGCCGCGGTGACATGTTTATATCGCTCTCCGTACTCTCTGTCTGGAAGTAAAGATATGAAGAAGGATAGCGAGGATAAGGAAGACGCTTCGCTTCGCTCTACGCAGAGAGTGCGATATCTCGGTGGCGCGATCTAAATTGTAGGTGCAATTGAATAGTGGCACTCGCATGCTGCATAGCAATTTATCCGTGGGACACAAACCCCTCGAGTGAATTGAATACAATTTATCCTCCCGCTCCCCCGCTCCTCCGGCGCAAGGTGCACCCTCATTATATATTTTATGTCCCCGTCATTGTGCCCCGAGCCCGCCATCGGGACATTCATTACTTGTAGCTCTGCCTGCTTCAAGCCTGCATCCATGTGTCAAGCGCATAATGATATTACGATTAATTAATAAATGTCCCCTCTCAGAGCTCTGCCTCCGCGAGTACACGCATTTCCGCATTGCCTTCCACCCGATGCATACTACCAACGCTACTCTGCCTTTCTGTCACAGGGCGACATAAATTCTGCTCCTTACCCCGGTAGCTGTGGGAAGCAAGGCAGCCGACATACGACTTACGACTTACGACCCCGAGATTAAATCAATAAGCAGAGCTCGCCGAGAGTGTATCGCGTGCGTCAGCTCCGGCGAGCGGGTAAAAAGCGTCCCAGCCGGGGCAAGAAATTCGCGAAAACTCCGATTCTGCCAGCCTATGAGATATCACTGAATTCCGTGGGCCGCTTTTTTCCCCATCGCTCGGACACCGGATGGCTTTACCCGAGTCAGCTCGCTCGTTCCTGTGTCTTCCTAGAGCGAGGAGCGATCGAATGAATTTATCCAACGAGTGTAGTACTCGAATGGGTGGGATTCCCGAGATAGTCGAGAGACGGAGCTCAGAAACGCTGTTTGGCGAGGACCTGCGACGCCTGAAGGATTAGAAGGCGGCATGACGCAGGGGGGCGACGCTGGTGTCGAGGGGCCGAGGTGTGAGTGGAAGCTTGCTGGAAAGTTAACGCATCTTCTGGCAGGCGATTGGGTAGGCGAGGCACGAGGTAAGTTTGGCATGCATCGCTCGCTCCTTCGAGCAGCCAGGAGCCATCTACGGAATTACCCCGATGATTAATGGTACGGCTGGCTCGGGGCACCCTTCCAGGGGCCCCCGACGCTTGACCACCGTCTCCGGCTTAGTCGCTCGTCAATGGCCCGCGATCCTCCTCGCTCTGCGGGCCCGCCGGAGACTCCCCGAGAGCCAAACACGAGCGGCGAATTGTTCGGCAGTCGCGTAAAAAGGAGTCGCCTTCGAGTTAAACTCGTCCTAGTTGGCTGGACTCGCTTCCTCCGCGACTTCAGCTACTGCTGCCCCCTCGTTGTCCGCTCCATGTTCTCCTCGTTCTACCCGTCGTTCCTTGTCCCCCCCCTCCCAGTCCCGCGGGCAGTTTTTCTCATTCCCCATTCATTTTGGATCTACGCTCGCTGCGCTCGCTACTCGCTCGATCCTCGGGCCCCCAACGTGGACTCTGATCGACGGCCAACCTGTATTCGGGGCCCCGAATCATGAATAGGCATACCTTCATTGACTCACGAGAGCGGCTCTATGCACTCGGCGAAGCCTCCCTTCGCCAATGAGATACGAGCGTCTTTTTGTGAGGGCGGTCAGCCCTAACAGGGTGTCGCCGAGGTATCCCGACGAGAATGAGGAGCAGCAGCTCTCCTCATTCTCGTGTGGGAATCAGTATGACATATCACTTTTTCCCCGGGAGCTCTGTATTCATTAGGAAGAAGCGGTCGCTTCGATTTCCGTCGATATATCGAGAGCAGAGCGGCGCGCGTAGTGTCGGGACAAAGTATCGCCAGGGTTAGTCAATAGTCGATCGGGCCCCCGGGGGGAAAGCCAGCGCAGGAAGGTAAGGGAGGGCGGATTCGGGATCGCATGTCGGGGAACAGTAAGACCTCCCAAACAACCGCGGCGGGAGGCATCTTCGCTGGGAATGGCAGTGATTCCCTCGGAAATGTGCAATATCTTCCGTGATATCGGGTATTATTACCACGTGATTACGGGTCTTGATCTAGGCTAGAAGAGCCTCTCCCCCCTCGCCCCACCTCATGCGCCGAGGATATTTTCAGCGGCGCAAGATCCACGCTATCCAGCAGACACGACCACGAGCACGTCCTCGTCATCTTCGTCACGGCCGCATGCGATTCGTGACGCCGTGCACAGCGACTTGTCGTGGGAAGCAATCGACTTCCTACTCCTCTCCCGGTTAGTTTCGCCGGTGCCCAACTGCGAGAGGGTGTAATGAATTGCGACCTATGCCGCAATGCCGATGTACCTACGAGTATCTTTGGAAGCAAGATCGTTCATAGTACGCTCTCAGTACGCACAATTCAATCGCAGTTCGCACTCCAACGGAGCACGACACTCCCCCTCCCGCCCCCCGGTTCCTTCCATCTCGCAGCTCTTCTCACAATTAAGCACTAATGAAAGCAACAATAGGGGCAGATCGAGCGGTAGATTCTCCACTGGCAGGCGATTCGACACGCTGGAAGTGGCTGTAGGAAGTAGTACAAGTCGGCCGGGTCTCGCAGAATGAAAGAGCAGCCTCTAATCAGCAGGTGCACGCGATCCCCTAAGTACTCCGCTCGCATGTACCCTCGTACTTAGCCCCTCGGGGGAGTGAGGGGGCGGCTGAGCGAGTGAGAGAGAGAGAGTGGCCTTCCTATACACGGAAGGTGCGGGTGAATTGTAGCGATGATGTCGGACAGAGGTCCGAGGCTTGCCAAAAAAGAAGGAAAGGTGCGCGGCCGCCCCGGCGAGAGGAAGGTGGCGAAAGGTGGTCTTGCATTGTCGAGGATCGCTCGCGCTGGCAGGCGGAGGTGGCAGACATCGGGGCCCGCATTGCGGAACGATGTGTGCAACAGCTGCACCTGACACGTCATTTGCGAGGAACGCGTATCAGCACCGGCGATACCTAATTATTATTCCCCGAGCGCGAGTGCGTGCACGGCACTGGCATCGCGCGCGCCTCTCTTCTTCTTGCCACTCGATGCTCGATTCTCTAGCTACACACATACCTACCTTCTCTCTGCCCGATCGATCCGCCGACCAAGATCGAGGATTTATCAAGTTTTCCTTCGCCGGGCACACGCGACCTGGTTTATTCACGATCACGACGTTGTGGATCCCCGCCTATCGCTATTATCTAATCCGCTTCTTTCCCCTGGAAGCCTGCAATCCCGGACACTCCCATGACTCTGGTAGGTCTGCACTCTGACCAGCCGATTCCACGGAATCGAACAACCAACTCCCGCTATGCCCCCCGGGATTGATTTCTTTATTATCTTTCTCTCGCCAGCAGAGAATGGGATGCCAGTTGGCATTTTGAAACCGAGGGTGAGAAAGGGCTGGCGAGGGAGGCAGGGGGATTGGAATGAGTAGCCTGTCAGTGTAGAGCGACGAAATTTCTTAATAGGAGGAGGCCGCATGTGGTTCCGCCGATCGAGGGGAGTCGCCCGGGGCAGGGAATTAAAAGGCCGCTCGATCGTCGCCGCGTCTTGGAATGAAATTGTCCGTCTAATTTTATCAGGAGCGGCTTTAAAATGATGGAAGGTCTCCCAGGGATAAGCCTCTCGGTCAGGGGGGAGCCGGCTTTAATAAAGAAGCCCGGCCCGACATATACTACTTCTGCGGGACCGGCACTCGCACATTGTTGCTCCTCGGCGCCGCGGCACGTAAATCCTCGAAATCCTCGCGGATCAGGCAGAAGGAATTTTTAGGGCGCGCGACGCCCGACGTTTCCCTTGGTCTTGGAGGGCTTTCGAGCCTCCGCGACGCCAAGTAGCGAAAAGGATGGGTCGCTGCGATGGCGGGGCGCGTTATCGGACGCACGTTCCTAGTGCTGAGTGAGCCGCGGAAGCCATTTGCCAGGCAGGATGGCTAATTAGCGCGCGGAACGCCGATTCATCGAGATAATGCACACACGCACAGACACACACCGGCCACCCGTTCTTATCTAGCGGCCTTCCTCTTGCGTAAGCAGTGTGCAAGCACGCCCGCCTGCCTGCGAAAACCTAGATAGATCGGTTTCGATCTCAGTTTATTGAGCAACGCATTCCTTCACTTTTCCACCAGTTTCCCCCTCGCTTTTCCTATCACTCCTCTCTTTACACTCTTCCAAGTCAAAGAGACCGAGGACCCCCCCAAACCTCGCCCTCCATCATCTCTCACCACTCGCCCACGTCACACTCGCTCGTCAACACAGGAAGCAGCGCGTTCGCTTTACTTTCCTTCGCCGCCGACGAGTGGCTTCCCCCGCGGAATAATTAGCATCGGGAGAAGAAGCGGGAAAACTGCGAGCTTTCCCCGATTGCGTGCGGCGCCCGTTGGGGATGCCGGCGATTTTATCCGCGCGCCAGTCGCGTCTTAATTAAAATCCTTCCTCCCGCTTGTCGGAGAGTGGTTTTCCTCACGGTGGTTGGCAGGACGGTCTATACCCGCGCGAAAATGCGCATCCGCTCGGGCGATAATGCCGGTTGTACTTATACAGGAAGCAGAAGTTTACTCGGGCTTATTGCGAGTGATTCCGCTCCGATCCCCCGGAGCTATCCGGCGCTCGATTTAGTTTATCGCTCGGCGTCATGAGTGAGCACTAACTGATTATAGTGTCCCGTAATGCTTCAAGTTGTAAGTAATTCTTAACGAGGGGAACAATGATCCGTGGCGAAGCGCGGAGGCTGCTATTACATCTTAAGCCCTGTTACATCTTAAAGCTTTATGAAGCGTCGCCGGCTTATTCTAATGCAACGAGATGTGAGGTCCGTAAAGTTACGCGGCTCTTTCTTGGTCGTTACTCTTCTATCGCGGGTATTATCGACTATGGAAATCGCATGGTAATTTAGCCAATGCTCACCCATTTCACACAGTTTGCCTTTCCTCCTCTGTCGTCGCGCGCGCGACAATTTCCAAAGCCGCCGCCGTCTTTTTCCTTTTAGCCTGCCGTGCGTTGTCCGCCGATCGCATTTAATTAGCGCGCGTGGTGTCGCGATTGAAATTATCGTCCAATCTTTCCATTGGCATTCCAATCATGTCGGCGAGGTGTATTGCTCGAGTCGCGCCGGCTCTCGGCGATAGAACGGACATTACAATGCTCATTCAATCCGCTTTAGATAAGTAGGCGAGGTACACGAATAAAGCTAATAAAGCAGTCGGACATCCTGGCGGAGCGAGCGGCTGTGCCAATGAAACGGCCCCATGGGTCATGGGGGGAAAGCCCCCCGGGCTTGGGGTGTGATTAAAAGTGGCGTTGAACCGCCATTCACGAATCGACGGGGGGCTGATTGTCCGGGGCCGGGAGTCGCCCCCTCCACCCTTTGTGCTTAGACTAATTTATTGAAACGTTGTCGCCCATCAAACTCTTCCCTCGCGAATCCCACTCTCTTCCGCGCTTCCCTCGCCTAATTGTCTTACACTCTTTATCGATCTTCCGCTTATAATTCCGCAATTTGCCAGCCGCTCGCGGCGAGAACGCCGAGCCGACGCATTCTGGCGCAATGCGTCGCTCGCAAGGGACGATTTTATTTTCCTTATCGCGGACAGGAGGCTTTTCGCTATCGCTTATTGTTGCTCGCTCGGCGCCGAGCGACCTACATGCATCGTCAATTTCCCGGCTGGCGTCGCCCAAGGAAACTCTAGGAGGCGGGACTGCCACTTGGCCGCGAGATCTACCGCGCTCGACGTGATACGCCAGGGCGCAAAAGGATATTTGTCAGCCGGCATATGCCGGCTTGATTTTCTTCTCTCAACCGGCAGCACCCGCGGTACGCGTGCGTGCGTGCGCCGCACGCGGGACCGTCAATCTTTCGGGCTTATTTTTAATTGCAGGCCGCAATCGGCGAGAACGCCACCCACCGGGCGAATTTACGGCCGGATCTCGAAACGGGGTTACTAACGCAAATACTCTGATTAATCCGAGCGGCGGCCACTTGTTTCTAGCGTTATCGCGGCCCGCTGTCGTTCCCGGCGGACTGTCACTGGAAAAAGAGCGCATAATCACGCGTCTGCTCGACGGTTATATCTCGCGCGGAGGATCTCGGTGCGTCCCGCTGCGTTTCTATCGGCCTCACCTTCCTAGAGAGAAAGAGAGCGAGAGTAATGACTCTCGCACTCAGCTTTTTCCCCCGGATACGAATCCGAAAGCGCTCCCTCACTTTCTGATAGATCTGTCGGAGGAAAAGCTGAAAAATGTAAAGAGAAAGTGCAGGAGGGCGAGGGATTCGGAAGCATGGGGCATGGGCAAGTGCGGGGAGCATGCGATGGAGTTTTGTGGGCGGTCGCACGGGGGAGAAGAATCATAAGAAGGACAATAATAACTGGCGGCGGTGTATCGCGTGCTCGGGGAAATCGGGCCGGGCATGCGGAATCGGGCGGCCCTCTCCGCGGCGCAAGGGCTCTCCCTGACAAGTGGTTGTTTAATTGGCGTTGAAACCAACAGTGTGACGGGAACACCGTGCACCGACGTCCTCGGCACACCGAGAGCGCGCGCTCTGCCCGCCCGCTCAATCCCGCAGGCTACCTACGCCATCGCTGGTGCGTTACTCCTGCGAACCCCGTAATTACCTGCGGCACGCAACTATACCTCCGCCACACGTACGAAATAACCTACACTCGCGTGCGCCGCTCTCGCCAGTTATGAAAGTGGCCTGAGTGGAAAATCGAAAAACCACTCGGGACTGTCACTCGCTTTAGTTTACTTTACATCGATTCACGGTCTTAGGAAGAGCGAACCAGTGGCTCGAACACCATAGGGAATAAAGGTGTCCGAGGAACGAAATGCGGGCGAGCGAAACGAAACAAGAGCGACTTTCGAAAGCCGTCGCTCGCTCTCCCGCACGGGGAATCGGCGGGCCAACGCTAGAGGAGGTAAGGTGGGCCCGAGGCCGAGATAACCCTGTATTTCGAAGCCTAGTGACAGGAAGCCTGATAATTACCAGCAGTGGCCAGGTCGCGGCAGATTGTAAGTTCGTTAAAACGCGAGCGGTAGCGATGGTGCAGAAGCGGCGCAATAAAAGTCAACGGCTTATAATTAAGCCCGTTTAAGTTGACTGAAATCAAGGGGGCAGACGGGCACCGGTATATGCGCGCGCGGATTCATGGTTAATTATTGGTCAGTGTGCCATATCATAAATGGTAATGAGCTTCCTCATTGCTAGTGGCGAGGACCATTATTTTTATGGACGCGTGAATGGCTTTCAAGCCGCCCTCGGTATTTTATTGGAGCGTACGCCTAAGCTGAAAGAATTTCACGATATCCCAGAGTGACAGTGTCACGACCTATTAGAAAGTAGCTCTCGTACTCCTCGCGATGAAATCGTTATTTCGCAAGCATCAATTTTACCGTTCGAATTCATCATGGAGTGATATTAGGGTCCTCTCGGGTGAGGGATGGTCATCGAGCCGACGGTCCATTATTACGCCATAAATTCTAATTAGCGCTAGGGCAATGCAGCGCATTCAACTAATAAATTCATTGCACGGCCGCTTGCTCGACTCGCGTGCGAATTAATATATGCTAATCCCGGTAGATTCGAGCATGCCCGCGCTAGAATCTGATCAGTCATCGAAAGCGATGACTAGCAGCGAAGGTAAAGGGGCTGTGATTGAAGGAACTCCCTGATTGTTAGATTCGACGAAAGCTCATCCAATCTCCCACTCGACAAATTAGCAGCGTGTACCTTTGGCGAGGCGATCAACAGCCTGGTAACGAGAGCTGCGAGGATTACCCATGGAAATTGGCCGGAGGGAAAAAGGCGCGGGCGTAAGGCGATAATTCGTTGCCGGTCCAGTTGCACCGATCGCCGAGCTGTTATCTCTGCTGATCTCGTAGTAGATCTTCGAGCCTATTAATTACCGCGGCTTCCAAGTCGCCGGGGGCGGGGAGAGGAAGTGGAAGGGTGGCCGGAAGGAAGGTGGGTTGGAAAGGGAAAAGTTCGAACAGGGTGCCGGAACGGGCATGGGGGTAAAAGGCACTTAGAGTAAGAGTGTATAAAGCTGGCGCACCCCCTCTTGCAAGCGAACCAACAACAGACGGGTGTTCGCTCTCGTCTTCTCTCTCTCTCTCTCGCACTCGCCCTCTCCCGCAGGGTAGAGTGGGGAATATTTAAAAAGTAATATCAATTACATTTGCATATTCACCGGCAACCCATGACCCGCCACCGTCGGCCTGTCCTTCTCCCCGGGCATAGGGGCTGCACGTTTTACCAACGGCTTCGTATATATCCGTTCGAGAGTACCGACGAGACGTTAGTCGCTCGCTTTCCCGCCGCGACGAACAATCCTCCTCGCCTCCGGGAAAGCCGATCTCACACTTTCCGATCGTCCGCACTCAGTGCGCAACCTTCCTTCCGTCTTGATGCGAGAGTATTCAAATTCGCTACTCTTTCAAGGCCTCTGTCGCCGCTAACGAAGGGGCCCGAGCACTGGAGACCCCGAGAAAGGAGGCGAAAGTGCGTCAAAGCTGGACGGAAATAGTTATCAGGAGTTGGTGCGGCTCCGAAATTCCCCGGGGACAATTTTCACCCACGTGGCGAGGGCGGCGGGTTTTTATGGAAACGAGGAATATTAAACTAGATGTCGCGGAGGCTCTCCGTCGCGGGGCTCTTCCTCCCGAAGATTTGCGAGGAAAGTGGGAAGAGCGAGGGTTTGCCCCGACGCGCCCGGTGGCTCCTGCACTCTTCCGCGCGCGAGCCTGTATCGCTGTAAATCTTTGTTTGCAGGAATTTACGTAAGGGCAGGCCAACTCCCGGCAGCGAGGCGCCGCAATACGATAATGCGATAACCCCCGTTCTCTCTCTCTCTTTCCCGCCTCCTTCTCCACCGCGCTCGCCTCTCATACCCCCCTTTTACGGGAGGGATTTCGCCATTGTGCTCGGTGCCGATTGTTACTTGGCCCGCGTGCGTTAACATAACAATACGCAAATGCGCGCCTCCCCGCACGTTCGTTTCTTCGCTTTCCCATTCTTTTTCCATGGTTTCCTCTTGCTCGCGGCGGCGCGCGCGTTGCTTCTTCTGCGCTCTCGCTCCCTTTTTCTCGCCCGGCACCACTTTCACGCTTATGAAATCCTTCTCGCCCTTCACGGATTCGTCGCGCCTTGCCGCGACCTTTTTCCCACCAAGTCGCCCTTAAGAAATTCCTCAAGAAATCTCCCAGTCCAATTGTTCGCCGAGTATCTCGAGGATTAGAAAGGAGATTAGAGGATCGATCGAAGAAGCAAGCGGACTTAATCGTAACTCTATAAGGAGAAGAAGACTGAAGTATCAGGGCAGAGAACTAGTCCATTCGAGGTCTCTCCTTTTCCATGCTCCGCAATGTCAGGACACGGCAAGTGCGCGCACCATTCTCCTTAAGGCTCCTCCACTCCTTAATTACCCCCGTCGAGATAGGCAATCGCACGCAATCGACAAAGTAATAAGTTGGAAGAATTATTCTTCTCAGCTCGTGGGCACCCCTTTGCCAGTCTACAGTGGCTAGCTAGTTTAGCAGTCTCTCGGGAGACTCGCACCGTCCCAAGAGAGCGAGAGAGAGAGAGAGGAAGAAGGTGGAGACGAATGGAGAGTTAGGTGGAACGGCAAGTCAGAGCAGTCAGCGTGGCTAATTGCTCGAATCATTAAGAAAAAACATGAAATCTAAGCCCGGTCTCTGCCGGCGCGGACTACAGTGGGAAGCCGTAGATAGCGATCGGGGCTGCCTGCGTGCCATAATGAAAATAATCACGGTTGCTGGCTAACGATAACTACGTTTTAGCCTGACTTATTGCGGTTTCCCGCGATCCTGCCTGCCTCCTCGTTTGTCCTTGCGCCGCACCATCACGCTCACCTTTATACTCCCCTTCCCTCCCACCGTGAATCCTGATCAAACTATCAATCACTCGCGTGCTGTCTTAGTCCCGGTGTATATTATGATTTCGTCCTCGCTAGCCTATCACGTGCAGCGCGCGTTTTGCCTGGTAAAACTAATATACTATGTGAGAGGAAGATAGATATATGTAGAGAAAGATAGGTATGTAAATCATATATTGATTAGCGTGATGTTAGCGAAGGTCGTCTTTTGGTAACTTAGACCGAAGGACAAGGGAAATTGGAATCCAAGGGACATATGAGAAGAGTTATAGGAGGAGTTGGTTGACTTTGTGCGATATTGAAGATAAAGATTGAGATTGAGCTTTGTGCGAACAATATTTTTAAATTGAATAAATCAAGGTTATCATCTATAATTGGATTACAACTACTACTTGGCGCGAAACTCTACCGAGTCTCCTAATATCGCGGATGATTATTTGGCAGGTTGTCGTTAGTTTGGGAGCGATGGGTTACGAATATAATTGGGTCGGATTGGAGAAGAGTGGCCGATGGGAGACACGTGTGCCAAACAGCCGGCCGAAGTGACGTTAAGACCGCCTGTAGGCTCAGGTGGCTGCGCTCTTGGAGTTTCCATTGTGTACTGGGGTGCATACATTACTTTGGTCGGCAGCCTCTTCTACCCAATTCTCCCTCTTTCTCCTGGTACCCTCACCACCCGGGCAGGTGTTAGGCCCTCGGAGCTTCTAGACCGTCTTATCCCCGATAAGTCCGCGTCCGAATTCATTAATGTCCGGCTCTCCTTTCCGCCGTTTGACATCGCGATTACTCCTCGCGCTCGGGCTTATCCTCCCGGCGATTCCGTTTTCGGCTACTTTCCTTCTCTCGAGGGGCGTCTAGGCCGAGCGAGCAAAGGCCGCGCGGCGAAGCGACGGCCGGGAAGCGAGGCCAGTATCGCCCGCGCGTCCCCGTCGAGCGTACACGCCATGGGAAGAACTCGCGGCGGTCCTGCACCGTGGCTATCGGCGCGCACGAAGCCGTCGCTTTATTTAGATTTTATTTCAGTAAAAACCTCGTCGCGTACGTGACGGCACGTACGCATCGCGTCGTCGCCGGCTCCGCGATCCTCCATACTCTCCACCGCTCTATTCGACCTCCCGGTCGCCCTCACTCTGCCGCCGGAGATTCGCTGAATATATCCCGCCACTCGACTCCCAAGATCCGAATAAACATCTCGCGGGTAAAAATCCCGAGTATCCGAAGCCATGGAGATCAATGGCTGGGTATGCTGTAAGTTTCCATCGACAAATGGAACCACTGTCGAGCAACCTCACTCGCAATCTCTCCGGCAGCTCGGCTAGAAGTTAGGAGATCGCGCAGGGCCTATTCCCGTACTCGCACGAGAGTCCTTTGAGGAGCGAGAAGAAGACGGTGGAAGGAGGTGAGGCCTAATATGGCTGCCATCCTCTGTATTCCGGTCGTAGACGTCGAGCGCGCGAGCAAGCAGGCGCGGCCCGAAAGGCAGCAGCTTTCAATGCCAGTCATCTCCCGGAATGCGCTTCTGCCCTGTACTTTGTATGCTCGGTTCGCGTCCCGCGCTAAGACGAGAGAGACGGCAAGGCCTCGGTGGCGATCTCTTTGAGGACACGGGGCCATCGTCGAGGTCCTCCTAGCATCCAGTCTCTCTTCCCTTCTCGTCCTGGCTCGTGCTCGCCTCCGACAGCCGAGTTCACCTTGCTCCAGGTTACCTCCGGGGGGCACCTCCAACACTCAGCTCCTTCGCCCCCGGGACCACTCGCTCTCGACCCTCCACCACACTTTTCCCCCTACCCTTCCCCACCTCCCCACCACCCCCGCGGCCATCTTGTACCCAGGAAGGCGCCACCTAGAGCCAGCCGTCGTTGTTTTGCCATCCATTTCTACTTTCTCGCTCGCGATTTTCACTTTGAATCGTCCAAATGACCGATCAACGCGCTCTTCTCGTTCTCGGGGTAGGGGCAGGGGGTGCGATCACTGGGGATGATTGGGCGGTAGGATGATTTGGTTACGTACCTCGGATTGCGGGAGAGCGCGGTAGTGAGTTATGCTCGCACGAGGCCGGAAGGATCCATGGATCTAGTCGTCGGCCGTGGCGGCTCGGCGAGCGCACGTGGTCGGCGACGGCGGCCGCCTGGTTTCCTCCTCGGCTTGCCAGTGTTCGCCACGAGCCGGCGAACGCTCTCTCGCGCCTCGCGAACGGCGAGGCAGGCACTTGGAGTCGTGGCACCAGGGAAACGAGAACTGTCTTCGGAGGTCGGCGGCGGCGTGGCACAGCTGGGACGAAAGGGCCGCGGCGTGGCGAGGTGTGCGGACAAAGAAGAAGATGGGAAGCGCTTACGCGTAGCTAGCCGCCGAGAGCCGAGAGCCGCGAAGAGAGCAGAGACCAGACGGACCACGGCGGAGTTGCTGGCAGACAGGGAGAGGAATACGAACTAAGGGTTCTATATCCATCCGACGAGCGACGAGGAGCCGGGCCGAGTCGAGCATAGCATAGGGAGCAGAGCAAGGAACACTGGCACCACTCCTGGTAGGGGTAGCCGACGTCCGTCCCGAGTCTTTCCTCATCTGCAAGTCGTATAACCGAGCTAATTATCAAGTTAATATGGCCATTCTGTATGGAACCCCGCGCGGCAGAGAGAGCGGGCGAGCGGGAGAGCGGGCAGGAGCGAGACGCCGCCAAGGGGTGGCGCCCGGCGTGCGAGCGAGACGGCCCGAGGTACATTGATATTATAAGTTGCTTCAATCGCTGTATTCATTTGTAAACTAACCAGGCTAAATGTATTCACCGCCGCGAGGCGGCGCGCCGATAGGCGGAGCCATGGGTGCCCGGGCTACGACGGCGCCCTTCCTTTCTTCCTTCCTTCCGTCCTTCCTTCCTTCCTTCCTTCCTTCCTTCCTTCCTTTCTTCCTTCCGTTCGCCCACCTTTCCCTTTCACCCTTTCGATATCGCCACCCATGGCTTTTCCCAGTTCGCTTCTTTCTATTCATCCTTGGTACCACCTTACCATAATACAGCTCGATTAGCCCTCTCGACCAGTTTACCGCACGCTCCGGATCTCCCAGCATCCGTCTGGTCCAGGATAGCTAGCGGTACCAAACCAAAACTTGCTACCAAAGGGGTCTCTACTCCGCCACTGAATTTCCCCTAGCAATCATACTCCGGGACTCCGGGAACGCGGTCCAAGAGTTACGGGCTCAGCATCCAAGCAGCTACATTTCTCCGGTTGCGGCTCAAGACGGAAAATCACGGGCTCGCCGATTTCTCGAGCGGAGAAGCCGGCCGGGAGGTATTTCGAGGGGACACGAGAGAGTCGCTCGGCGCTCGGAATGGCCCGCGCGACGGCGCACACGCTCCGTTCGTCATTATGTTTCATGTATTCAGATTTTTTCCTCAAGCGGCGGGCGGGAGCGCCCGCCGTATTATTATTCCGGAGCAACTTTACGCCCACCACCGCTCCCCTCGCCTCGGATCAAGCGTGTACGTGTGCGAGCGAGCGAGTGCGCCAGGCTATGTCTGTGTGTGTGGATCCTCGGTAGGTTCTCTCGGCGGGGCTTCTTTCGCCGTGGGCCCGCGGTACACACCGGGACGCAGCCTCCTCGGCTGGTCCTCGGCGACAGACGCGGAGGACTCGCTTCTTACGGCGCGTCTCGAGAGCGCCGACCGCCGGAAATATGAATGCATAAATGCATAAGTGCTCCCACCACCGGCGCTCCTACTGCGCCTCGCCGCCACCACCACCTGCTTTCCACCGCCTACTACCTTCCTTTCCCGCCTGATTCCAGATTCTTCCCTTTGCCAAGAGGCTTTTCCGCTTTTTCGTCGCCCGCGCCCCGGCTATCTCGCACTTTCCCTCAGTTCCCTCGGTTCCCTCACTCTTTTGATTGAAGCTGCCTCTTCCCGCCGCTCATCGCACCATCCACTCCCTCACACTCAATTCTAATTACTCTCACTCTCTTTCGGAAACGCTTCCTTTCCCGCTCCGGTACACAGGTGTATTCACTTTGTATTCATACTAGACGCACTACCTGTGATCGACGAGCCTCGAAAACACATGTTCGGCGGGTAGGCTTCCATAAAGCATAATTTGATGTCGCTCGTTATAAAAAGAGCGCAGATTGCCGGGGGCCGCGTACACCGGAGTAAATAGGGCGCAATCCAGGGAGGTTGTAATCGAGTCGCACGGAGGACGGCAGAGAGAGCGGATGAGAGAGTGCTCGGAAGGAAAGGAGGATGGAGGATCGGTAGCACGACGCGAGATTAAAAGACAAATTAGCATAATGTGTGCACGCGCGCCCGGGGCCACCCTTCCGAGAGTTACGGGGATAGTCTGGCTGAGTACTTCCGTAATATCTGTGCATCCAGCAACCTGGTGGCGGCCGCTCACCACCTCCGGCACCGATTTCCCTCTCCCTCGCGCGGCTCAAAGCGTTTTTTAATCGCGTATACCTCGGGCGCGATCTTACTCCCCTTCATAGAGAAATGACTTTCCCTTCGCGCTCCGCTGCCAATCAATTTGAGCGCGCGAGTTATGCCTGGCACGTCCAATAAATCGTTTGCCCGCCCGTCAGAGTCTATCGCTGAGAGCGACGTTGTCTAGAAAGTTTTCGCTATGACAGATAGGCGGGCGGGCAGAGGCAGAGGCAGAGCGGCAGGCAGGTTCTCTCGTGTTTTTTAATCAACCGCCCGCGCACCGTGGGCGCCGAATGATCCTCTCTGAAGAGGGGCCGGTGCCCGGCGCGCCCGCGCCTCAGAGGACGACGAAGGGATGTCGGCGATGCAAATAGGCCGTTTAATAAAGTGTCGCGGTACTGCCATTTGAATATCGCAGCATATTCGCTTTTCTCATCGGGCCCGGCGAGTGGAAAGGGGCGGGCCGCCGCGCGCTCTCCTGAAAGAGAGGGAGACCAAGCCCCCGCGGGACGACAGACAGAGGAGTCAAGGGAAGCCGAGGAAAAACAGGAATCAAAGAGTCAAACGCCGGTCCGGCGGCCTCACACGCGGCGCGCGAAACTGCCGTCGCCGTCGCCGCCGCCGCCGGAGTCGAGTGTGAGAAAGAGCCGCGAAGGGTGAAGGGCAGGCCGAGGCCGAAGTAGAATAGGAAGATCACTGGTAAGACGAGTGGCTGGGATTGTCCCGCTAAGGAGAGAGACTCCGAGCCAGGTAGAGAGGGAGACGGCAGAGAGAAGAGGGTGCCCACCACCTCCGTAGAAGGAGGTGCGGAATCGCACCCATCGCACCTTCTTCGCTTCATGCATGATTCAGCCGCAGTATCTCATTTCATCTGGGCGGCTCAGGCTAAACTATATCTCCTAATGGTAATGCTATTCCCCGGCACATATCTCTTTATATTACGTGGGCCGCTTCGCTGACTGGTTGCTTCACGGCTGTTGCCCGTTATATCCCGAGGAAGCGAGCTACCCCGGCGAGGAGAGCGCGCGCCATCAGCTCCTTTCTTCTTTTACCTCCTTCCAGGGGGTGGAGAACTACCCTTCCAGGGAACGAACCCCACGTCGCCATCCGGCTCCGGCGTAGCTGTGTGTTTGCTCACACGAGCACTCGAGGACCTTTACCCGCGCGGATGTAGGTGAGTGCGGCCCTCGAGCGCACGCCAAGAGAGGATCGCCGAGGAAATAAAGAAAGAAATTGTTAGTTCTCGCTGTTTTAAATTACCATTTATTACGACACATAAAACCCGCTGGCTCTAGAGTCCTGGCAGCGGCCATCTTGTCCCACCCATGGCTCACTGGGAGCAAGAGATCCCAGGAGGAGACGCTACTCCAGATATAGAAACAGTATGCTCTCTGGCATCGACGCTTCGGAGCCTTGATTCAGAAATCCTGCAAAAATAGCTTAAATCAATAATTCTTCTATATGAGTGTCGTACCCCACCTCCACCTTTCGAATTGAAACAGCCGGTAATGATGATGACCCGCCGGAATAATGACAAGTGATGCCTCGCTTGGCAGCGCTACAGTCTGCAGGAAATGGCCAGAGATAACCCTGTCACGGCCATTTTTACATCATGATGAATGGATCATCTTTCTTCCGTTAGCTTTTCTCCCCTAGCGATCCCTCCGAAACAATGGGCCGCTGATAAATTTCGCGCAATTATGCGCCCGCGCTCCTTAATCATAACTCGCGAGGGCTGGTATCATCGAGTGGGCATAAGTTGCGCTGATATTCGCTGGTTATTTACTCGGAGGACAGAGCGCGGCCATTTACGGGGAAGAATAGGGAGACAGGAGCAGTGGCAGTGCCGGAACGTTTCTCAGCCGCGGGCCAATAACGTCCCGGCTAAACAGACGTAACCGATCGTACATTAAGCTAAGCGGAAAGTTCGCCGGCGTATCGTGACTTTACTTGCTCGTTCGATCGTTCAGCGCCAAATCACTTTTTTCCCCCCGCGCGTGTATCTGTGTGTGGGTGTGCGCTAGGAGTTGCTGGTTTCTCCGATCATAAAGAATTGGAGAAGTATCGGCCTCGATAATACTCGGTTTGGGTAGGAGGTGCTCACGGCGGGTGGCTCTTTTTCAGCCCCTTCGGCACGCGGCAATAACGGTAGCGGGCAGTCTTTCATATCGTATCGTATCGGGGCAGCTCGTCTATGTGGAAATGCGATCACTTAGAGCCGGCCTCGAAGTATAATTCGACTGCGTCCGGCGGCGTCGGTGTGCGAGCGAGCAGATCGTATATTTTTTATTATTGGCCAGTGGAGCCAGTCCCCCGGGGGGTGGATCGCCGCTCCCGGGGGTAGGAGGTTTCGATAGCTGACCACTCCACTCGATGCTTTCGACTTTCCTCTCGCCCCATCGTTTTCGCCATCCGCCCGCCGCCCACCCTCTTTCCTCTTCCTTGGCGGGCGGGCGGCCTTTCCCCGGACCTCTCGCTCGCCTCTTCGCCGAGAGCTGCAAAAGGAAGTGGCGTGGGTGCGCGGCTCTCTGACTCTGCTCTCTCCTTGGATCTGTGCTCGCGTGAGTGCTCTCTCTATGCGGCACAGTGGATCGCGTATCTCTCGGCGCTCGTTGGGTCGGGCTCGTTTTATTGAGTGTGGACGCCCGAGAAGCGATTCTCATGTTTTTACATCGAGGCAATTTTTCCATCTCGCCCCGTTTGCCGCTCCGAGAACACCGACTCTCGACATCTCGCTCGACCGCTGGACCCTTCGCCTTCCGTCCTTCGTACCTTCTGGCTTTGTCGACCCTCTCATCAGCCAATTCCATTCCTCGCGTCTGCCCGTCTCTCAGTACCTCAGCCCAACCCAACCTCCTTCCACACTCTACTTAACTCGCCCATAATACAGAATCTATTAAGACAATGTTGAACAAACCACCCACGTCTCCTTTTAACCAAGTTAATCAGCATCTTCGCTTCAAACCCTCGAATCCAACGCGTCTCCGAAGTACCAAGAGTTCTCTGCGACTTTGCGGAGCAACGGGAACCAACAGCCGCGCTACTTTTTCGACCCGGCGATATTCCTGCAAGTGAAGCACGAGTTTCCGAAATGTAATCATTGCGGGGATGCAGGGCAGCCGGCTGTAGGGAAGTCGATAGAGCAGGCGTCCTCATTTAATTCAATCGTCGAAGCGTGCAGAGCAGCGGACCATCCGTTATTAACTTTGCCGTGGTAAGCGTGTAGTAAGTAAAAGCAGCGTAGCCGCCGCTGTTGCATTGGAGGTGCGCGTGTGTGCGGGGGGCTCTGCAGGGAGAGGAGATAGGAGAGGATGGCTCGGAGTCGAAGTGCATCGAAGCTGGGGCTCGTCCTGGAGGCTTCCTTCTGGAAGGCTCCTTCTGGAAGTCGAGTCGCCGGTTGGCTCGCCCCCGCGGCAGGGTGTTCACCACCAAGCCCGCCGATTGGTCTAGGACCTTCGCTGTCCGCGCTCTTCTCTCTGTACTCTCATCTCCTCCGTCCATTCCCTCCCCCCTTTCTCTCTCTCTCGCTCTCTCTCGATTTCCCTCTCCACCCCCCACACTCCTCGGGCGTCTCTTCCGCGGTGGCTTCATTATACGTTGACCTAAGAAAATCAACCACCCACCCAGTGGGAGCCGGGGTGCTCGTCCTCGGCCTTCGTCCTTCTCTCGACGGTTCTCCTTCACCAGCCATCGCCGCAGCCTATCGCGCACCTTCTCTCGCCCGCACCAACCACCTAGACCAGCACCAGCCTCCTGGTACCGCGCGCGTACGCTCTCCTATACTCTGCTGCGACTCGTAGAGGCTGGACCAGCTAGTGCAGAGTTGGCAGGAAGGGCATGGAGAGGGGGAGGGTTCGGAACAACCGAACCAGGTGCCCCTTACCGAGGCCGGGGCTGCCAGCATCCGCGCTGAGCTCCGCCGCCAGGGCGAGAGAAAGAGAGAGAGAGACTGAACGGCAGAGGGCGAGTGTGCGAGGGGTAACTCATCGCTTATGGATACTGATGACTCGCGCAATGAACTCAGACCGCGCTAAGGGTGGTAGCGTTGCGGTAAACCCGCGCTCCTTTTCCTCCTCTATATACTCTTTCTTTCCCGCCCATCTTCCCCAGCTCGTTCCCTCTTCCAGCCGGTTCCTCCGGCCCTCAGCCACTGGCGTCCCCGTCTTCCTCGTTTATCTTCGACCGGCACACAGTCTTCACCCCGTTTTTCTTCAGCCCTCGGCCATCTCTCTTCGTCTTGGCAGTGGCTACCCGCGCGCGAGCAGCCGTCACTCCCGCTCGATTCTTCAATAACATTTACCCGCTCGCAGAATCGGCCGGGGTAAAGAGACGCGTCGAGAGAAGCGCAGGCTTTAGTTGGCGCAACTTTATGCCAATTCATATTATCGTACCAGTTGTCAAATATGTCGAGCTCCGCGGCGCTCGAGGCCCATTCGTTTCTATTACCACGCGTTAAGGGTGCTTCGAGCCGTTGCGGTTCCCTCCTTCCCCCGCGGCTCAGATTTATTTTCACTCGGCGGGCATTTTTTCCTGGGCCCCGCGCGCGCGCCTGTTATGAACGGCTTGGGTCGGCGCAGGGGCGTAGGGTCGCCAGAAGTTGCACGCGTCCGAATCCGCAACGCACACGCGTGGAGGAGAGACGCGCGCGTGGTCTATTTACGGACGAGCGGGCTCGACACTGAATCATAGTGAAGGAGATATGCGCGTGTATCTCTCGGGCCTGAGTCTTGCAGGCGACCGTAGGTCGAAGCCTCGCGCGAGTACCTCGTATAATAAACCCATAAACACCCCTGTCGCACCAGAAGAAAAGGGGAAGGCTCTGTCAGCTAGAAGACGGAACGTAGCTCGAGCCTGCTCCGCTGTACATAACAGACAACCGCACACATGCTTCCCCCGTCAGTTGCTCTTTTTTTTCCCTCGCACCGCGCGTGATCAACTCCTCTTCGCGCCTCTCGACTCCTTCTGATCCCATCGTTACCGTCCCTCTTTCGCTGCCTGTTAAAGCGAATCCTCTAACCATCCGTCATCATTGCGCAGAGATTTCTCTCTCGCTGCAACTTGACTTCTTGGGCAAACTTGCGCAATGCACTGCCAAGACTCGCATCGAGCAAAGTTTCCAGGGACGCGCGCGCCCTTTGGGATGCTAGAATTCTAAGTACCCGGAGACCAGCCGTTTGTCGTTGTCACACAATTAGACGGTATTAGCGCACAGACAACCCTGCCACGATAAATCGTTAGCACCTGCTAGGCTCCGCGATCGCGCGCCGGCTGCGATTCCATTTATCATCGGTCTCTGCCACGATCCATCTTTAAAATGGCTTCCCGCTTATTATCGATGGAGTATCGATGGGTTCGTGGCTAATAGATGAGGTCGATCCGGGAGGCGCGAGCTCGCGATCGCCGCGCAAGAATGCCGAGAGAAAGGTGGGATTCGTCGAGAGACAATAGGAAAGGTGCAGCAAGGGTGACGCCTAGGAAATCTCTCTCTCTCTCTCTCTCCGTCTTTCCCTCGGGTTCTCCAGTTGCGAAGGAGGCGACCTTGTGGCGGAAGGGCGATGCACGAGGAGCAGCCGGGCGGTGTATGTGCAATGTGCGGAGTTGGCGAGCAAGCAATACGGCCAGTGCATAGTTAAGATCTCTTGCCGTGGGAGAGAGAGCCGCCGGGTAAAAAGGAGGAGTTGGCGAGGAGAGCGGGGCTGAAGTAAAAAGCGCGCGGCGGCCGAGAGGCGAGGAGGAGGATCACGATGAAGTGGAGAAGGCTAGTAGCCGGCCCGATGCAGTAAGGGGGTACAATAGTGAGACCCCGAGGAACAGCGGAATTCCTAAGCACCCGGTTACCAGAGAGCGGGGGCGAGAGTGAGCGAGCCCGATGCTTACCTGCGGTAACGTTTAAGCGCTGGAGTAAGTACGAGACCTTAGCGCGCATCAAGGAAACAAACAGCCGGCGCGCGCAATATGAATTAAACATGCTGATTAATAATTAACAAGTTGCCGGAGCCCGCGCGCGCACGCTGCGCGTATACCGGTAGGTAGGTGTTCTCCACTCTCTCTCTCCCTCTCTCTGTCTCCTTGGCATAGCTTCTCTCCCTCAAAGCAGCGTGCACTCGCGAGAGTCAGCTCCCGCCGCGCCGCCCGCTCGATTAAATCTTACGATCATGCTAAAACAGCTGTTCGACGTATCGCGTGCCGAGCGAGCGGCACTGCACTCCGCTCTCGGCAGTGCGGCTCCTTTAAAAAACCCTCAACCCTTTGGCCCCCGCTCGCCGTCTAGTGTCTAGTTAGTGGGCCGATTGCCGGGCTAATAAATTCTAGCGTGCCCCGCGCGCGCGGAAAGTTCAACCTCCCGGCGGCGTCCAGGATGTTGTTCATGCCTATTCAATCGGCCCTCGCTCCAATCGCCGAGTGTCAAGGTTACCCAAGGAATGCCCGGGGCGAGGGCGACTCTCTTCGATCGCTTAATCGCCGCCCATTGAGGGCTTCCCACTTCGGACCACAAGGAAAGATCATTTCACACTTTGACTGCGAGGCCCCGAGAAATTTATGGGGGAAACCGGCCGGTTCTGTTTCTTCGAAGGAGAGCGAAGAGATTGTGGATTTCCGCTGGAATTAGAGGGTGCGCGAAGTTGCTGTGGGATGCGGGGGGTGTGGATGGCAATCTGATCGGCGGTCAATTGGCAGCGACGGTGGCACGAGCAAAAGTATCCGATAAGAGAGAGAGAGGAGGAGGAGGACGGGAGAGGAGATGGTTAAGTTGGTAGAATGGAAGGGGAGGCCCCGCGCTCGAGCCTCTTCATGTTTATTAATGTCCCGTACGTCCGTCTATCGATTCGTCGTTTCACTCTCGTTCTCCGCCGCGAGATAATGATACTGACCTATGCCAGCTGTCGGGAGTAACCGAGGGCTTAAATGGCTTAACAACGTTGCAGATAGGCCCGATCGAGCAGCGATCGCGGCGACTCTTGACACATTGGCTCGAATACATTATTGTAAATGTCTCTGCCGCGAGATCCAGCCTCTAGCGAACGGTGTGTAAGGAGACGCAGCCCCCGCACCGCTGTCGCCGCCGATTGACGGGACGGACCTCTCTCCCACTAGCTCCACTTCTTCCCGACACCGATTCCTCCGTCGGCATCGACTCCGGGAATCTCGGATCTAATTACTACCAACCGCCCGCTGATACTGACGATACAATTCGATTTTACCTCAGCTAATTCCCCGCCAGGAAGCGAAAGCATCTGGCAGTAATAATAACAGGGAAGAAAGGGGAGGTTAGCCGGCAGGGAGAACCGAGCGAACCAACGACACGGGATCCGTGACGCCGGTGCTGTAGGGATTAATTAGCGATAAGGCTTCTAATGAGCGGCAAGTGAGCCGGCGGCCAGTGCACCGAGGGACGCGCGTACCGACAACCTACGGCCACCTCCGGCGATCTCTCTACACGAGTTACCGCGCGCTCGCGCAAACGGAAAAATATTAACGAGAAGTTATAGCCCTTTTTATTGTTCGGCCCGGCATGCCACGCGTGGAGCTCGCGACCGATAATGCTTCGCCGCGCGATACACCTCTTATTCCATCTCGCTCGCGCGTTCTACGTCCAGGGGAAAATAATCGCCTCTTTTTTCGCCGGCTTCCGTTCCACTCCGGCGAACGTCAATCTTCCCGCCGGACTTTATGGTTCCCCTATTTCTTCCTTCCGGCCCATCTCTTTCCCGTAGCGGTAGCGCAGGTTGCCCTCGGGTTTCGGAGAAAGATCACCGCGCGCGCTGGGTCTCCTGGATTGAGTGCGCTTCCGCTGGAGAACGCTGGTGGAAGTCAGTGTCATTGGCAGAGCGCGCTCGCCCCGCTCTTCGATTTGAAATAAATAAGCCGGGGGATTCTTGGCAAGTGGCGGCGGTAAATGCTCGAGCGGCGTCATTCGTCTCTGGCCAGGTGGCCGCACTCGCCGGGAAGAGCGTTTCGAGTGTGGAGTTTGAAGGAGCGTCTTTGCGAGACGCACTCGAGGAAAGCCCGAGATATTGTGGCTCGCGTGCACCTGAATCATGGTAGAAAGTCCGGTGCATTCCTCGCTTGGGCTCGCGCGAGGAGAAAATCCCCGTTGGCTTCGCTCAACCTGGGGAAAAATTGCCGGAAAGGATTTTTGTTGTCGCTCTGTAACGGCGGCTGAACACACTCGGTAGACAAATGATGTTTAATGATGCGAGAGAGAGAGGGAAATAAAAAGAAAAGAACTAGCGCCAGTCTGCGTGGCAGGGCTCGTAAGTGTTACACGCTCGTTTGGCGGACGAGCCGAAGAAGAGGAGCCGCACGAGGAGTCACGTCCCGTGAATTGTTCGCCACGTGACGGAGGCGTGATCGAGGTGCGACGCGATGGAACAATGCCATCTTCGAGCTGCTTCGAGCAGGAATGCCGTACGCCGCGCCCATCTTTTCACGATCTCCGTTCTCGCCTCGAGAGAGCCTCTCGGACTCTCCTCGAGCGCTCTCTCGACTTGCTTGCCAATCGAGACCATCCGAGCGCGCGCGCGCGCCATCCGCCGAGGATCGTAATCGGCCGCCGAGCCGAACCGTCGGCCACCGGCTCCTAAGTTCAGGTTTACCGTTTACCGCGACGGCGACCAACCCGGCGCCTAACGGGATCGAAGAGTGTTGTGCGCGCGACCTTTTTCTCCTGTCGCGGGAAAACGATGTCGACGCCGACGACTTTATACCTCGGTTCGCTTCGCTTCGTGTAGACTCTTCCTCCTTCGCTTCCCTGCTTAGCGTGATCGCTGCGCTGGAAAAAACGAACCCGTCGCCCCCGCAGGAAGTAGGAAAAGAATAATTTTTTCAATTTACCAACATGATTTCAATATTTTTATTTCCTTTAATTACATTACTGGACATGTTACAGTGAAGGTAGCGGCGAATGACTATACTAGTATTCCTAAGATTCAACTAATAATCTGCATAGCTCAAGTGAGACTGGTCGCTAGTCTCAGGGGTTAGGCGCGACGCAGCGTGTCACGCGTGTCTCTGCTCCTCGCATTCTTACAGCGAGCGCGCCCGCGTTTTTCTCCGGACAATGGCGATGCCCCGTTCCATGTCGTTCCATTCGGAGAGAGAGCACATACACTTCTGCACTGCTACTCTCCGCGCCATTCTGTCGGGGCTGTACGCGGCGAGCCGTCGATGCCGATACCATGCCTACATACACACGCGACACATCCTCCCAAAAGAGCGTCGCCCGCTTCTGACCTTATTCCACTAAAACGTACGCGCCTCGCATGCTAATCCGACCCACCGCGCTATCCCCGAAACCTCGGGAGCGCTCGCGGGCTCCTCGTTCTCGGGTCAAGGCACTTTGGATTTCGTACGTCGGCGACTTGTCTTGGAGTGGCCGGCGCACCCGGCTCCTCGCTCCCCGGCCCGAGTATATTGAAATGTCGCGCTGCGAAGGACAAGACTTATGGCCGGGCGAAAAAGAAATTCTCTCCGGAGACGAATTAATGTCACCGGCCGGTTAAGAAAGTCCCCTGGTTTCGGATGGAGCCTCGGGAGAGGTGTATCCCGGCGGCGCGGCGGACGTTGAGGACGGTAAAGATTATCTCGGTGTAAGAGGGTGTAAGAATGGGTGTTACCTCGTTACACGCTCCTTCGTCGTATGGCCGCGCTCGACTATAGCCTAGCAGCGAGCGAGCGAGCGCGCGCGCACCGCGCCCGTGGATTCTCGTGCGGGCGTGTCACGGTGTTATTATCGTGCCGGTGCAATTAAAGAAGGAAGCCTAGAAATTAGCGGGTGGCGGACGTAGCTAAGTATAGAGGCCGGCTGCTGTAGTACGAGCGAGCCGAGCCGCTGCTACCCGGCCACCGGAGCCAGGGGGATGCCTTGTTAAGTTTACGAGAGCGACGAGGAGAACGCGCGAGGGCAGTGGAGGGGAGTCGGAGAGGGTGTGCTTGCCTTCTGAATATGCATAGGCCAAACGGAACGGGACGAGGACGAGATAAGGGCCGACTTATTTTTCCTGCCTTTCATTTTCTTCCGTCCTTATTTTGTTTTGGCGCTAACTACCACCGCCACCGAAGATGGCCCCGTTCCTTCTTTCTAGCCCCTCCGGCACTCTTACCCCCGAGAAAGACCTCCGCCTCCAGCTGTTTCACCCTCCTCCCTCCGGAACTACTCCGCCAAGAACAACCGCGATTTCGATACTCTCTCCACTGCCGCGCAGCCTACAAAGTACATCGAGCGCACACTCGACACGGTGTTCTCTCGATCTTTGTAACTTTAAAGCGGCCGCGGCGAGTAAGAGAATCACCCGCGCTGCTGATTTCTCTCGAGAGGCCGCGTTTTGCTGTTTCGCAGGGCGAAGGGTGCGAGGGCCCGAGGGCAGGAGTTACGGGATGATACGAATTAAATTAAAGCCCCGACACAGGGAAACGTTAACGCGGCGTTCCGCTTACAATTAAGCCCCATAAAACTGTAAGCCGCGCCCGGGCGTCCCGCTGTCCCGCTGGCCAATGAATATTTTTATTTAATGCCCCATTAGTGGCTCGAGCCAGCCAACATTCAGCCGACGTCCTCTACCCGCAGCGTATACCGGGAATTATCCTGGAGAAGATCGCGCTGACTTGGCCCCGGCGACAACAAGTGCGCGTCGACTCTTACGAGCTCCGGCAAGCTTGTCGTCTGCTTTTGAGGAATGAACCGGCGAAAAAAGGTGGAAGCAGCCCCGTGAACTTAACGACATATGAAGGTTTATAGCCGTTATTCATGGGGGCGAAGGGCGAGAAGCCTGAGAAAGTCTGGATTCGCCAGTCTGCGAAGCCTATCCGTGGACGAATCGTGCGAGAGCGATTAGTATGCGCCCTGTCGCACCACATTGCCCTCTCCGTTCGACTGCCAGTGGGACGGTGCGTGTGTGTGTGTGCCTGCGGGTTCTGTCCGCGTTTCTCCTTAACGCTCTGTCCCGGCAGGACGCGTTGCGCCCGCCAGAACTCACTTCCTCTTTCCCGCGATGGCCGATCAGAAAAAAGGAGTCATGAATATGCATCGCGCGGAGCCAAACGGGCACGAGCGTTTGCCGGCATTTCGCACCCGGCTCTCTGCCATGCAGGGGCCCCCGATCGTTGAGGTCATCCTGCCTCCTGAACCGTACAGCTACACACTATACCGGACAAACCCTGTGTCCCGAACACCGTGCAATCTGCCCTCCTAATTCCCTCTTTACTATCACCTGTCCTCCGAGTCCACACTCCCAATCACGCGTCTTCCCGTCTATCATAGACCACCTCAGTCCCCCACTCGCCCTATATCCCCCGAAAATTCGTCGCAACTACGTCAAACCTCGCGTAAAATCGTGCAATTTCGGAGTACGAGGCGCAGTTCCCTCGGCCGTAAAATGTCAGTTAGAAGTGGCGGAATTACAAATAAGAGGAGGCCGCCGGCTTGATGGTCCATCCCTCGAGCGGAGCGATGAGAGTAACACCGCGTGAGGAAGGAACTCGGCCGAAAGAGTGCTAACGAGAGAAGGGCCGGCCGGGTAGAAGTCATGGACAGGAAGGAAAAGCGAAATAAATATAGTGCGCGGTAGAGACTAGCTCGCGGTGTCCGGCTGATGTCCGCTTTTGGAGGGAGTGCGCGCCGGTACGAAGGGGCTGATGTCTCCCCGAGTGGAGAGCGTAAGAGCGAGTACAGTGTACTCTGCAGAGGGTAGAGGCCGGCGCTGGAACTGGAACTGGACGGCAGTCCGGCGAGAAAGATACATATTTTTAAATATTTTAGTCACGGTCCGCAATCGCCTCGTCACGCAGCCTTGCCACCTACTGGCTACTACCCATTACGTACCTACTACTTACTAGCTACGTGCCTGGGCATTGCCGTTCGCTCGACTCTACCTTGCCCGCAACGTTACCACACACGCTCTCTTCCTCCCTCGGCTCCCTTTCTCAACTGTTGCCCATTCGTCCCTCTTGGCGTGCGTGTGTGTCCGAGGCTTCCATGCCTATGGCTATCTCGACTCTCCACCTTGCCGACTCTCCACCGTCTCTCTAAAGAGTCTAAAGTCTAAACACCCTGTGCGCGAGTGCCGGTCGCCGAGCCCGTGGGCCCAGCCCGCCGCAAGTAGAATCAGCCCTAGTGGTCACTAGTCAGACGCGACTTCGCTCTGACGTACGGGCGCCGTTTAGATAGGATTTCGATTGCTCCTGATTACGATGAGACCGATCGCTCTACTATTCTCGGTAGCGATACCCATCTCGGCTGCACGCCTTATTGAAAGTATCATGCCTTGGTAAACCGCTCTTGCCTTGACAATGAGTAATCTCGTTTTAATGAAGCGCGGCAATTATCGCGCGCGATGCATTATTCATCGCGCGCGCTCGCGCCCTCGTATAGAGAGCCGCGTATCTTTGCCATTGTACGTGTGGTCCCTCGATCTTTGTTGGTAAGGTTCTCGCTATTTTTCGGATGATTGAGTTGATTACCCGACGACATTAGGGAGCTTGAACTCTTATTCTCTTCGTGGAAGTAATAAGCGAAGTGAGGAGAAGACTGCATCGCGGGACACGGTGCGATTCTTTTGTCTTACCGCTCTGGTGATCGCCGCCCTGCTAGTCGCGCACTTGCAATTGCCTCTCCCCCCGCGGGTTCCTCTTCCTCGTTGCGTGAGAGGTGCTCCTTGAACGATGGAGGCGCAGCACGCGGCCCTGCCCCTCGCTCTTTCCTCCCGAGTCACTGGCTCCTGCAACAAAAGACCTTTTTTCAGCACTCGGTGGCTTCTTCTCTCGACAGAAGAGTAATGTCGCCGCGGGAGAGAAACGCGGCTGCGATCCCGAGAATGGAAAGTGAAAAACCCGAGGCTCGTGGCGCGCTGATCCAGTACGCGCTAAGTACGGCGGATCACACGCGGATTCCACGGAGCCGAGCGGACGACAGAGAGCCGGCCTGACACGGTTTTAACGAGTAGACGCGTCATTAAGGGGTGCCCGGGGGTGCCGTGAGCCGAAGGAACCAGCGGAAGGGCGGCAGGGGGTGGCGAAGGGCGGACAGTGCGCCCTAGTGGAAATGAAGGCAGCGTGCCTGGAAAAATGCGGGCCTTCGTCTCCCCGCATACATTTCCATACATCAGAGCACCACCACCGCCGCCGCCGCCGGTCCAAGTTGAGTCGGGAGAGCGAGCCAAGCAAACCGAGCCGGAGACTGACACGAGCGCACGGAGAAAGGAGGATAAGGGGACCTACGGAATAAATCCAACTAATTAGACGAGGAAAAACCGCGGATTAATTACCCGTCGCCTTCCTCTCCTTCCCCTGGGCCGCCCCCCAACTGCGAACCCCTTGAGCGATCACCGACCGCCTAATTCAAGAGCGAAGAACAATTTTTCATCGAGACGCTTCTCCCGTTTTCGCCCGCTTGTCTAATTAATCCACTGAGCCCGCTCGGCTACGCCGAGCTTGATAATGACAGCTTTCGCATCTTCGGCCGGAATGAATCGGCCTTGAGGGAGCCGGAGCCTTGAGTCGGACTTGGTGTAAGAGCGTTCGGGAACAAGAATGAAGTTGTAATGGGGGAGGGTGGCGGCTGCGGGGAAAGTACTCGAAAAGTGGAGTAAGAATAAAGGCGAAAGAGAGGAGCTCGGCTGGGAAAGGGCGTTAAATGGAGCAGTGATCTCGCGCTAGAGGGAAAACTCACTCCCACGAGAGGGCTTCCGTGCACGGCGTCTATGTATATTCTTAGAAAATGCTGATCCCCGTGGCCGAATAAAAGGCCTCGGCGCGCACACTCTCGCAAGGCAAATACCCGGGGCGTGGCAGCAAAAGTAAGATGACAGAGTCTCGAGCCGGCACCCAAGGCCCTCGCTACACCTCGCAGGGCCCCGAGGTATTGGGTGGATAGGTAGGTAGTGGATAGGCGCGTATACCGTGGCACACGGACGTAAGCGGCGGTGGCGGGCGCGCTTATGTGTGTAGCACAGCGGAAGCTTTCCCGCGACTCGGAGTGTTTGCGAGCCGTTCGAAAGCTCTCGGGCTCCAGAAAGCCGAGGGCGCGAGGGCGCGAGGGGGGTAGGAAGGATCGAAGGGAGAGCAGAAGGATGCCAGGCTGAAATGCAGATTTCGCGCGCGACTCTCGAGCGTCGAAAGCGTTTCTGGCTGTGTGCTTACCTTCCTCCCTGCTTCCTCCTGTGCTTTGCCCTTACGCCTTCGCTCATCGCTCGCGTCTTCCTCTCGGCTTCCACCCTTCCCGATCGCCTTCCCTCTCGGTTCGACCGGCGCTTCTTCCCTAGTTCCGTCCTTACCTCGACCCTCCGCCTTCTCCGTCGTTTCTCATCTTACCCGTCTGCTCTGCCGTCCTCTCGGCCCCCTTCTCCTCCCGGCCGAGCTCGGATTTACTTAGTGCTTAGACTCACTTTACACCTTCCACGAGGCATCCTCTCGCCGGTACCGGCGATATTATTCTATCGCCAACCGGTCCCTCCTGACCCTCGTGTCTTTCGTGAAATCTAGAGTTCCAAACTCCCTCCCGTCGTCCGATCCTCCTACATTTGTTCTCCCAGTGTTGATACGTGCTAATTCCCATTTCTAAAATACCAGCTTTCAGGATAACAATCTTACAATTGATCCCCAAAATTAGAGTATTGGTGCACTTCCATCAGCCGCGCTTTTAATAAAGACGGAGGAACAACCACTCCCCGGAGGCCATTGAATTTTATTCGACGCGAGAAGCGACGGTGTAGCCGGGAGATTCTATTTTCACGGCGGGGGCGACGGGGCGAGGGCCAACTATTCCGTAACCTATCTAGCAGTCTAATAATTCATTTTATGGAAATGCCGCTGGAGAGGACGGCTGGGCGACATGGTGCGCTAGGCGGAGGGTGGTGGTCCAGGGGTGGCTCGCCGAACCCAAAAGGATAGAAGGACGGCGAGGAGAGGGGCCGGGGGGGGGGGGGGAGTGGACAGCATATTTTCCCTGAAATTTAGCGTGGCCGATTTCGAGCCAATAAATCAAACTGACCGCTCCGGGGATGAGGGCCAGTCGGATACATCTCCATATCGAGATTCCTTAGCATATAGAGTGCAGCTTGCGTAAACCCTCGGACTTGGCGAGTTACTTTGCTCCGAAGGAGACGCGAGTGGGCGCCCTTCCTCCCTCGCCCTTCTCATACGCGAGCCCTGTCTTCTGGCATCCCTTCGTCTCTCGCGCCCCGATGCCCCGCGCGAGGGCCGGCCGCGTTGTTTTATGAGCTCTCGGCTTGACTGAATAAAAATTACGGAATATGTTGCATATAAAGTAAGTGAAAAACAGACAGAGATGATGAATTACCGGCGCGGCAGCTAGAGGGGGGCGGCGAAGATAACGCCCGGCGCCATCGATCACGGACTAGGAGTGACGCGGGCGACTCTTTCCTCCTCCTTAGCTTCTGCCCGGCGTCCTTCCTCCGTTTGAACCTCCACGACAGCGAACGGCCGCGAGCCCGGCCATTTCCCTTAATTGCCAATTCCCCGGCGGAAAACATTAGTGGAGATGTTAGGTGGGAAAGGGCGGCGTGCGAGTGTGTTTGCGGAAGCACATGGCGCCGGGAAGGGAGAAGGGCCCGGTGTCCCCGAGAGATATCAGATAGATAGGAAGGGCGATTCGGCGTTTTTCCGGCGCGACGTACGTGTGCGCCCTGGACACTGGCCGTGACGGTTACAGTCACGGTGGTTCTTTACGGTCACCCGTCACCCCTCGGTGTCGGTCTCACCGGCCGCGGCGTGTAGGAGCATCTGACGCCCTGTCCCATCGGGCTCTCGGGCCTCTTTAGATCCTATCGCCGGGAGGTCACGGTGCTTATGTACCGGCGGCTAACATATTTTTAAATAGCAACGATAGCGTCTGCCGACCACGGAAGAACGATCCATACATTGTTCGGACACCGGTACCACTGGCTCGCGTATATCCGACGCACTCTCTCTCCCTCTCTCTCTCTCCAGCTGGGCAACGGAACGCCTGCAACCGACTCGGCCACTCGCGCAGGGGGATGGCACCTGTCGCGCAAGGTGTTCACCAACTCCTTGGCCACTCGATGCCTTTTCTCCTCTTTGCCTCACCGACGCACACCGAGCGACTCCCCAGACGTTAAGTGATTGTTAGTTGCCCGCGAAAATATCCGAGTTACCCACCGGTTATCTCTGATTTCCGCAGGTTTACTCATTATTCGCGAGTGAGTGCGCCGGCGACTCTCTCGCTCCCGCGACGCCTCTTGGAGGAAGTTGATATTCAGCTCGGAGTTGTATAAACAGCGCTACCGCGGGATTCGTATAAGGCAATTGGCAAAGGTCGGGCGACTCTGGAGCGGCGTTTCTTGTTCGAGCGTGAGACTGCGAGGCGGAGAGTCGCGGGATCAGGGTGTTGCGGGTATCGATAACAAGCATTGCCATTTATCCGGTGTGACGTTCGCTCGGTTATCTCGCGTGGCGATCGGACGATCATGCCGTTGGAGATAATAGAATGTTGGAGTGCGTGTTGAGCGAATGCCCACACACTGCTCCGCCGGGCGAGGGATCGCGGGCGCAGGTGAACCGATCCTCCAAGGAGGAGCAGGTGGACCAACGATCTTCGGCGTGTGCCACTGGCATGGGCCAGCACGGCTGACCTCGACGGCGTGCGTCCGAGCAATCGGTGGAATCCCGAACCGGTGAGCTTGCAGCTGCGCTTCCGAGTCGATCGCCAGTGCGCCAACAACTCGTACCTGCATTCCCTCCTCTTTCGTACCATAGCAAACAAAGTGAATACTTCAACTAGACTTTTCTCTCTCTCGATTACAAACTCGTGGCAAATCTCAAGACTTTATAAAGTCAGAACGAGAGACAGTAGTTTCTCAAGTCTCGAATTTCGAAAGTAGCTGCCAGCTGCTCAAAGCAGCGCGGATGGAGCTTTATCAGTCGGTGGAGAGATAAGACAGTAGGGTTGGATCCTTGAGATCCCTACGTTACCAGTAGCTAGGGGATCTCCTTCAGAGGAGAAGAAGGAGAGGCTCGAAGGGGTAGATCGGGGATGGAGGCCGGTAAAGGCAAGTAGATCCCTGCAGCGAGCTTTCCGGAGGGATCGCCGGGTAGGTGGCCTCGGAGCTTTCGTGGTAAGCAGCGCCTTGGCCCGGCAACTTCCGGCAGCAGGCCTCCCTGTAGGTTTCGCCCGGAACTACAGCCGCCAGGTTCCGGTGCGACTAACGCGACCTCGCTCCCTGCTTTATCGGCCTTGGCAGGCCTGCTCGCCCGTGAAATGCAAACGGCGCGCGCGCACCGGCAGCCTGTTTGGTCGTTCGCCGGGAAATTTCGCGGGAATGGGGCGGGGGCAATGGAGGAAGTCGTGTGAAGCCATCATAAGGAGATATCGCAGACGATAGGGAATGTCGAGGCTCCGGCCCGACGTCTGCCGCTGGCTGTGTCATACCAATTAATCGCCGGGAGATCGCTATCGGCATGGGATGCTTCCAGTCACGGCTTGCACTTTCCAAGCCGATATCTCGGCCTCCTTCCGCGGGCACACGCCGTGCGAGCGGACCCGGCGATCCTCTCTGAAAAATCACCGTCTGAGACGACGCCGGGGGAAACGCGCCCTAATGAAAAAGGCGTGTCGATCCGGCCGGAGATAGAGCTCGCGCGTATCCGCACCGAGGCGCGTGTACTTACGCACCGAGGCGCCGCCGAGAGCAAATAAGCTTCATAAGCCGGTGGATGCGCGCGCTATAACTCGAGCGGGAGTTGTACTGAAAGTTGAATCATGAGCGAGCCGAGCCGAGCGATCTCACGCTCGGCTCCGCGCGACAGCGATGAAGCTCGAGGAGCGTTGGAGAATGGGTGCGATGCAGGTTACACGTTGCGCGTCGCCAGCGGCGGAATAACGCTGAAAGTTGGATCGAGCGATCTCTCACGCTCCTCTCGGCGACACTCGCACTGCCGCGCTGCGTCCCCTCTAACAAGTGGATGTGTGCTGGCCTCTCCGGCCCGATTCTCATTACGGGTGCATTCGCGGAGCCAGAAGCGATTGCTCGACGGAGATCATTCGCGCGAGAGATGAGAGTCGGCTCGGGCTCGATCGATGCGAGTGCTATAGGTTCGCGCAGCTGTAATGTGAATCGGGGCGTTAGAGCTCGCGGCGAAGCTGAGCGATGGCCCGCGGATCGACGAGGCTGTCGTTTTGTATTCCACGTAAGCGCAGAGCGCGAGGCGACCTCGACGTGTGTGAATGAAATTCAAGGTGGGTCGTCGGTCACTCGTCGGTAGGTCGGACGGGCGAGCGCGGCCGGTTGTCCTTGCCCCGTTCTTGCGCGTCGACGGCGCGCGAGGACGTGGCCCGACGTCCGACGTCGCACGAGAGCGGGAGGACGCGATAGTGAGCGCGCGCGTGAACGGGATGCATGAGAACAACGGACGGTGGGAAGTCGGGACGAGTCGCGTCGAGAAAATCGGTCATGACAGAAATACGGAACGACCGGTGAGGTCATTCCCAGCTTAGTCCACATTGCTTCAATAAAACTCGAGTTATTCCCATCCCGCTCTCTGCCAGCCATAAAAACCCACCGGATCGACTATAAAGCGCGAGCGAAGCGGCCCAGGAAACGAATGCAGGTCGTATCCGCGCGCGCCCTCTCGCCAGACACAGCTGATCCCAGTAACAGCATCTAAAACTGATTGAATGCATTTAACGCGTCTGAAGCGAGTGCGCTCGCCGCTCAAGCAGCAGCGGGCCACTCCGACTCCCAGATCGTTTGCCAAACAAACCTCTCTGCAGGGATGCAGGATATCGCTGGTAGAGCCGGTGCATGATGCTTCGCAGGGGTTGTTACCCAAGGGCGAGAGAGAGAGAGGAGGGCGCGGAAAACGCGGAACGGAAGGTGGAAGTGTGCGAGGGGCGAAGAGGAGAAGAGGAGAAAAGATCGTGGGCGCACTGGCAGAGTCGCAGCCGGTGGGAGCGACGGAGAGGGGCAGGAAGTCGGAAGACGGAGGGGGGCGTAGGGCAAGGGGGGCGGCGGAGTCCGCGGAGGGCGGAGGGTGGAACGAGAACAGGAGGAAGCAGCGGGTGATTGATTTTTGTCGTGGCTTTGCCTGACGCTATCCGTTATATCCGCGATTGTGCGGACCTGCAGGGGACCCCCGGCGGCTTGGTGCGGCGAGGCGACGACGGCGGGCGTCGCGACGCCCTCCGCCGATTGGCGGTTGCCGTCCCCAGGGGGCGGCGCTAATCACCAGACCGTGCAGCACCGTGAGTCTCTACTGCACTCGCCTCGAAAGCACTCTACCGTGCATCGGTGCCTCCGATATATACTCGACCATGCCCCGCGCGCACACACCTACCAATCCCTCTCTATGTACACTCGCCCAGCCGCACGTAGCCTACCGCGCACACTGACGGAGAACCGGCGTTGTCTGTGTGCGCGCCGAGAGGGAGCGAGAGCGGCGTGCAATGTGCACACAAGCGAATGAATTCCCCGGCGCATTTGGGAGCGAGCGAGCGGGCGTGCGAGCGCGCACCGAGTCGAGCGAGGAACAGGATGTAAACCGACGACTATGACGACGGGAAATGGAATCGCTTGGTCCCCTTGCTCGGGCGCTCGGGCGCTTGGGCAGCGCGCTGGAACGCGCACCGCTCGAGGAGGCGGCCGAGGAGGACAGGTAGAGCTGGAGGCGCGATGGAGATCGAGCGGGAGGGTAGCGCGCGCGCGGACTCTCCGAGGAAAGAGGGAAGGTGGCCGAGCCGTGCAGCCGGATACGGAAAGGACCAAGGGACACGTTCCTCCCGGCGGTGGCCTCGAGCGCGAGTCTTCCCCCGCGCCGCCAACGCCACCGGGAGACTCGCGATCGGTGGGAATGAAAGCGATAGCAGCGGGAATCGCGGCTCCTCCGCTTCCACGGGATTAACGTCGCTTTGGTATTCCACAGCGGCAGGCCCGATGCGATAAGATCCTAGATAGGAGCGCGCTCGCGCTCGCGCGCACAGCCGAACGAGCTGGGAAACGCGCTTCTAACTTTGACGTCTAATCGCGTATGAACGTGGGAGTCGGATCTTACGAGGCCAGACGGAGCGTAGGGTGCCGCGCGCTGAATCGTGGGCCTCTGCCTCGCAGCCGCATTCCCTCTACAGGTCTACACTCGCACCAGTCGCACGGATATCGCGAATTGATACTCGCGTTGCCCTTTCGATTCTTCCCATCGCGAGCGCGCACCCGCCGATCGATTTGTCTTGCGAGCGACACCCGATACCACTAGCAAGACAAGCGCCCTGTCTCGATCGATCTGCATCGATTAGCCGGGCAAACTTGTCCCGAGACGCGCGCGCGCGAGAGATCTCGCGGGAGTATCAGAAATATCGCGATTTGTAAATACTTGTAAATATCTACGCTCCATACGCTAGTTCGTGGCGCGTGACCCGTGTGGCTAATGCGCGACGGCGGCGGCGGCGACGGTGTGCGTTGAATAGAGATTGCCGGGGCATACACACTCCCAGTACATACTCCGACTCCTCAAAACGATCATTCCCCCATAAACATACCGGCGAACTCGCCCACGTTAACGGATCCCCGGCATCTCGAGCATAATCTCGAGAGTCCAAACTGAATATTGATACCCTCCGCTCCCTCCAATCATTAACCGAGAATAATAACGATTCCGGCTGGATTAATCGGTGACGTCAGGGACTTTGTCATCGAGCAACAAAGCCTACGTGCCGTTAGTTTCTCACGTAGCGTCCCGCCACCTGATACATACGGGCCCGCCGACGTACGCGACGGCGGAACTCCCAATCCCAGGCAGAGCAACGAATAAAACTTTCATCCTACCGAGCCCCCGGAGGGTTAAAGCAGCGAGATCCGCTAGTCCTCCCTCCCTCCCGGCCTCCGCACGTACGAAAAACGATAAACTAGTCGCCCTGATTTACGAGGGGAGAAGCTCTCCGGGCCGACGTCCTGGCCGGCGAGAGCATTTCGCCGGGAGTCCGCAGGAGACCTGTATAGCCAGAGAGGGAGGGCGGGTTGCCGGTAACCAGGAGTAGCAGCGGGCCGCGCTACGATAGAGCGCGCTCAGTGGCCGTGTAGTTGATAAAGGCCGATAAATCGCGAGTAAAACGAAGTGATAATATCGTGCGCGCCGCCGAGAACAGGGAGAAGAGCGCGTCCGCGCTCGACGAGGGTGGGGAGAGATTTGGCGACGGTGGCGGCGACGGCGGCCGGCAGGAGGAGGTGGCGGTGTAAGCATACGAGTACACGAGGAAGGGGAAGGGGCTGCGAGCGCGCCCGGAGAAGGAGACGAAGAGCGATGCGTGGCGGAAGGCGGAGGAGCGCCCGAGGAACAGAGGTTCGAGCCGTTCGAGGCGACGGCCATCCGGAGGAGACGCGCTCGCTGCGGAGGGCGAGGCGGGTGGAAAAGGGAAGGTGTACGCCGGCGGTGGGGGCCTCGCGGCAGGAGAGCTCTCGGCTGGGTGGGTGGACACGTACACGCCGAGCTAGAGGAGCGCGACGCGTCTCCGAAGAAAGCACTGGCCCCGATGGAAGAAGAAAGATCTCCGCGGAGAACAGGGAAGAGTCCAGGGGATAGCTACTCGGCTCCCGGCTGCTGGCGCTGCTTCCCGTCGCGCAGACTTGAGGGAAAAGCGCGGAGCGAGGAGCGAGATCGGAGAGTGTGCGCCGAGAGAGCGCGCGTCGGAGAAGGGACCAATGGTCATGCGCGGGTGTGCCGCGACATCACGGCGACCTTCTGGTCACCTCCACAAACAAAATGGCTACCCTGGCTCTTTCCATTGTTCACAGATGGCGCCAATGGCCCATCGACATTTCCAGCCGCCACCAGCTGTGCGATAGTTACAGCGAGTCCTTGAAAATTTCCCGGAGAATTTCGCCACACGCATCTCCCGAGAACGCTCTGTGTCCTTAAAGTATTCGAGTGCTCGGTTGATGCTCCGGTTCTATGAGAACCTACTGGTTTCCTGGACTCGAGGGCCACCGATCGATCCGACGGAAGGGGTTGATGATCTCACTGTACTCCGAGTATCCCCTTCGTTAGTCCGTGGTCTCTGCTCCCGAGTCATTTGCTTTCCTCGAGCCAAACCTCTACTCTCCTTGGTATTATCGACTCGCGTCGATAAACCGTCCGATCAGTGTCGATTTCGATGTGGACTCGAGTCGGTTCGATTCGGGGGATGATGATCCGCGGCAAAACTGTTGGTATACAGCGGACGAGCTCGCAGACAGGAACAGATAGGCATTCGATACGCGGCGGCGTTAATTTGTCGAAAGCACTCGCGTCAGCGCGCGAGAGTGAATATCATTTGAATGCATTAAGCCTGCCGGCGTATATATGCGCTCGCGTAGTTAGGCAGCACGTACGTATACGTACATACGCGCACGTCGCCGTCGCCCCGCACGGCATCGTGTTTGCATTCTTCGAGATCGGCGTCCGCATCTCGCGGCGCCGTCGATCTACGATCTCTCCAGGGTAAACAAATAAACGAGTCTCCCCTCTCAATTCGCACCGATAAATCCCCACACGCCGTCGTCCGCTGCTTTCCATTTCCACCTACACCTCGCCATTGACAATTACACAATTTTCGAAAGACGTGCAATTCGCCTTACATATTATTACATCTCCAATTTTTACATACACAGTGTACGTATATATCGATACAGAATTATAGGATATTATACACAGTGCGTATTAATAGCTAAATGGAGTATGTGTCACGACGTAAAGTGGCGAGTGAAGTACACGGTAGTATACTTAAGTAAATTATCAAGCCTCTTTGCATATCGAGCGACACAATATCCCTTTAGGCGTATCACTTTCATTGTCAAGCGGTACGCCAAGTGAAACATTTCCTTATCGCAACGCGCGTCTAGGAGTTTTGTAACAGCTCTTACTGGGACGCACGGCACACTAGTGGTATCAGCCTTTCATGGTACGGCCGCCTACTGCCGTTTAGGGTACTTTCAGCCGGCGTCGACCATTCCGCGCACACGCCTCGCCTCTCGCGATACCTGTATTCGAGACGTCAGGAGGAGTGCAGTGTAAATAATAAATGGCTGCGATCTCGTGGGTGGTAAAGGCCGACTCGCATTACAGGTAGCCAGGCTGACCATCGAGAAAGGAAGTAAAATGTGAATCGGGCTTTAAAGTAATGAGGGTTAGAGCGGGAGAGGAGAGTCCACTCTAGAAGGGAGAGGGCGGATTGCGCTGGTGGGTATAAAGGCTCGCGAGACAAGTCTGTCGACGACATTGATTGGCGAGGCGAGCGAGGAACGACGGAAGCCGCGCGCGCTCGGACCAGCAGCAGCGGCGACGGCGGCGGCGGCGGCGGTCGTTTCGCGTCGCTTGCATGTTTTTAGGACGGTGGATAGGAGAGTCGGAGCCCTCATGCATATTCAACGGCACTCTCAACTCCTCCGTCACAGCGGTGAAAGAACCACCCCCGCGCACCCGAGCCACCCCCCTATCTCTCGGTGGCGCGCACCCGAGAGAAAGGGACATGGCGACGCCGTGGAGACGGACTCCCCGCACTCTCCTCTCCTCTCCGCTCCGCTCGGCTCTGGCCCCCAATAGACAGATAGCCGGGGAAAGAGTGAGAGATCAAAATTGCCGCATGACGGCCCGTGGAATCGAACGGCGACGAGACACGGTTGAGGGAGAGGGAGAGAGAGGAGGCCTCCAAGTGGTTGAAGAGTATCTCCCGATTCCCTTTAAACTCGACGACGGACTCCGCCACTCTGATCGATGCCAATCCAGATACAGAGCGCCGCCCGTCAACTCTCTCTCAACGAGTCTAATTCCAGTGCGAGTTCCTCTCGACTCCGAGAGCCGCGACGTCAAAACAACCGATGTTCCGGCTGACCTATGACAACGGCTGAGAAGGGAGTGACGTGCGAGGAGTCGGCTCGCTGTGTTATCGCGATGAAGGCGCGCGCGAGGTTGAAAATGAAAATCGAAGGAGGGTGACCTCGTGAATCCGAATGTCGACTGCCGCGCTACGCCGCTCGCGTGGAGTCTTCGGCTGGCCCACCTTGACCTCGCCCGGGCCCCGATTCTCCCTCGCGATAAGATTCACCGAGCTCTTCCAAAAGGAAAAGTTCCGCGCGCGAGCTTCCTGTATTTCAATGCCGCGGCCGAAATTAGCCGATCACTCGGCCCGGCCCGATATACATATATGTCCGACGAGGAAAAATCACCGCCGGGAATATCAGCGAGCGAGGTTGAAAGTTCGCACGGCTTGCGCGCGCGACCCTTGTATCCATAAACAGGGAGGTCTGCGGGGCCACCCTAAAGGAGAGAATCCCATGCGATCGAGCCGCCGGTGATCCCCGTGCTTTCCCACTCGATGGAATCCGCGCCGTTCGAGAAAAGTTTCGCCGGTTACGCGCGACAGGAGCATACCCACTGGCGAAAAAGGCCGCGGAGGGTGAAAGAGAGAGAGAGAGAGGGTTGGTTCAGTTACGACGGCGATAAATTCGCTCGGAGGATCTCGCGGCTGAGAACTAGGAGAATGTCGGTCGGCCGCCTACGGAGGGAACTAAGTGAGAAAGAGCCGGAGAAGAGCAAGTCGGTGGCTTCTCCGGGGATTGATATCCCTCGTATTCCCCTTTGATATCTAGCACTGCGATAGTCGAGCCTCCCTCCCCCAGCAGCTCCTCTCTTCACTCTTCAAACCCCGTCTCTCCTCGAGGCTCAAGACCCGGTGGATTCGTCGTCGACGAGCACCGGCATGCGCAGCCTCCCTTCTTCGACTTGGCCGACAGCCCCTACCAACGAGAAGACAGATCGAACCACCCTGTTTACACTGGGACGCGATGATTTGCGAAATTAATTAGTTTCTCCCCACCTGCCGGCTCTCCTCCCCGGCTTTACCCTCAACCAGCGCGGACGAGCCAGGGTTATTCACGGCTCGACTGCTGCGAGATCCTCGGTCTCCCGTCGAATGGCTCGCATTGTAAAAACGTCGAATAATCCAGAAGGCAAAGGGCAGGTTTCATTAAGCGGGCGAGAAGGGAGAGCGCGCGCCAGTGCTATGCGGTAATTCCTAACGAGGCTACGGCGCGCACCGAGCCACTCGGGGCCAACTCGCCGGGGCAAAAACCACAAGGCAGGATATATCTTGCGAGCGGTAGGCGTGACGGCGAAATGGGATCGTTAGCGGAAAAATGGAGGAGCGCGCGACGAGAGCGTGATCGCACACGGCACCGCGCGGATAGCTAGACGTCGCTCTATTGATTGAGCGAGACGGCCGCACGGTTACTCCGATCGGTAGGTGTCACAACGAGATATCTCAGGAGGCGCGGGAGCCGACGAATTTTTGGCACGCCCGTGCCTCTCGCACAATGCTTCATTGTACATTTAAATTCGATAATCGGCCCTCTCTCTCCCTCCCGAGGTGGCCGTGAATTCCTCGCGGGGCAAGTGCCGCGAGTGAAATCTCTCCCGCACGTGCGCACGCCTACTCGAGTTCCTACGTCCTCGATGCGTATCGCGCGAGATCGACGCGGGTGATTGGCCGGGTTGAGAAAACGGGAGCTGAGGAATAGGGACACCAGAAAACTATATAACACAAATCAAACTTACAAGTGCAAGAAAGAGAAAAGCTTGTTTTCCCGACAGACTTAACACGAAATTTCACAAGTTGTTCTGGAGAATCGACTGGAGTTGAAAACGTCGATTGGTCGGCGGAGGCTCTGCCCTCGAGGTATCGACTAGGTACTACAGCGGCGGCAGGCAGTAGGTTCTCCGCGTGCTCGAGCTGGCGAGCAGGATTAACGGAGAGGAGGCCGCTTAGAGGAGAGGAGCGAGCAAGCAAATTCTCAAGGAGATCGGCAAGGGAGTCGCGCCGACAGGACACGACAGGCACGATCGGCACAAGTACCCTCGTAAAAGGTCACCGCGCGCGCTTCTTCTTTTCCGCGCGACGTCTCCTCCGCTGGAGGCGTCCGGGGCTTAGCAGAGTGCGCTAGGGGGGCGGCACAGCAGCGAGATGAAATGAAATGGGCCCTTTTTCGAGCCTAGGGAGCGCGCGGCTCGGCCCGCACTAAAGGACCGCGGAGATTCTCGGTTATAAGTTATAAGGCTACCTCGCCGCTATTGACGAGAGAGAACCGGTGACTGAAAGGGATGAGGGAGGCCGGGAGGTTCCGCAGCCTCGGGAGAGCGTCCGCCTGGACATAACCAGCCCTCGTTAATGCTTACAGTTTCTCTAGTCAGGATTCACTCGAGCTTTTAGTGCTACTGGAGGCTGCTCGTTACGCTCGCATTTACTGCTGCCAGCTATTTATTTAGATTTTACGATAACCCGCTTATGCCAGGTGTCTCCCTCACTGTTATCGCCACTTGGCGTCAATAAACTCATTCGGAGCGCGCCGAGTCTCTTTCCCTTCTCCGGATCCTCTCTTTCTATAAAACAATCCAACTTTTTGCCGCGCGCCGGACCTATCGCGTGGCTTTCAATAAGCCCTCTCGCGGCAGGATCCGAGTTCTGCGCGGCAAACTTTTTTGGTATAGGGATAAGGCTGGGGACAGGGTGTTCCTTGACTCGGGAACTTTTCGGAACTTGCTGTAACCACGGGTACATGCCGTCTAGCCCGCTTCCGGTCGCAGCGGGGTCGAACAACAGCAACTCCGGAGGAAGAGACCGAGAATGGAGTACTCGGCTCACTAGCTCTCGGCGGAGAATGGTGAAAGTAATCAAGCGAATAGATCGTCCTGTTTTCGTGCTGGACCCTCCTTCCTCCGGCGTCCGCCTCGCTGCGGCCTTTTTCTTATTCTTACGGAAAACGTGCCGCGACAATCGATACCTGCCGAGCGTGGACTCGAGACGAGGAGGTGGCGGAGGAGGAGGTGGGAGAAAATGAGACGAGGAAGGACGAAGCGAGGTGGGAAGTCAGTGGTGGTTGTAGGTGGAGAGAGAGGAGATGAGAGGGTGGAGAGGGCGGCAAGGGAAAGAGAATGTCAGACTATAAGGCATGCTAACGGGAAAAGATAAGGGGAGGGGACGGCGCCTCATATTTTGCTCATTAGCGTCAGCATCGTCGTCAGCGTCGGGACGCCCTCACTTGGCGCGCGCGGCACCGCTAAGGGTGGAGAGGGGGCCATCCATCATCTTGTCCTCCGCTTCGCGCTCGCCTCTCACCTCCCCCCTATCCCTCCTTCCACCTCCTCTCTTCTCACCCCCTATCGGCCGCACGCCAGCTCCTCATTTGCCAGCTTTCCGACGACTTCCCACCCAAATTTTTCCCCCGCAAAACCGATATTGTCCTCTAAAGGTGTACAACTGTACCGAGCCGAATAAATATGTATGAGAGGGTTCTATCGATATTACCGGGAAATCCAGCGCGGCCACCGGATTCGCCGCTCTCGATAACTATTGCGAATGCCGGCTCGCGTGTAAGGAGAGACAGATCGATCTTTAGAGCAACAAGTTTCGATTACAGCGGCGCGTGAGCACTGCCAGTACATAAACAACCATTTAATGTCCGCGGGGGAAGTGATGAATTTTTTTTTACACCGCTGATCGGAGGTGGAGAGCTCCGAAGGCTAAAAATTGCCGATACTCGTTATTCGGCGGAGTACGATCGGCAGTTCCTTCGGGCGAGCAAGGTGGTTGTGGTCGCAGGTACCCACTTTCGCATGAAATCCGTTTTTAGCGACAGATCGTAAAGCGATTTATGTGTACGAGCGGCTGTAACGCCGATAGTAAACGGTAAACGCACCCAGTCGGGCCCACTCCCGCCTCGGAAAGCCCGAATGACGAGGGGGAGGGCGGTTAGTTGGCGCGTAAAGGACTTTATTACCCGTGCCAGCTCGCGTGCCACCTAGTTACGCTTCCAATAGAAAAATCATAAACAGCCTTTTTTATTCGGCGAACCTCTGCCCCGGCGAGCCCTTCACCTCCAGCGACTCGTGGCCACTGGTTGGTCTCGGCGGCGTATGCTTACGCGCATATCTGTGACTTTGATTGGCAATAATACGGAGCAACGAGGTTCGTTATACTCGACTATTTAAACCTTTTATCGCTGGCGGTACTCGATCAGCAGATGTTCTGCGCGGCGGGCTTAATAACAGACCGATTCTAAATTCCCGCATGTACACTGTGTCATTAATGGCCCGGAGAGGAGAGTTCCACGGCGGGCAAACTGGATCCTCTTCCAATCGGCCCTCTTATCGGTGGCCCATCTCCGATTTCCCAACGATCGCGCGCCGCCGCCGCCGCTCTCGATCGATCTCTCTAATAGTCTCTCGGGCTCATGCTCGCAATTACACGCATTCGCCTTCCCCCCGCGCCCGCGCTCTCTTATCGCGGCATCAGCCGGGGATTACGTAGAACGGCGTGTACCGCGCACGATCGCCGGTAACGACGCCCGTAAGAAATAGTTATCACCAAGACGACAAGTCCAAGGGACAATAAACCTCGCGGTACAGAGCCGCTCTCACTCTCTCTCTGCGCGTGCGTGTGGAGCCAGTCTTCGGAGGTAATCGCAGCAAATTGCCCAGGCGATTATTTACATGCGGCTCGTGTGTCGCCGCGCGCGGCGCCACGGAAAAGCGAGGGCGACGGGCTCGACGAAGACACTCGGATTGATCGGGTAATGGGGCGAATGTCGCTCGGCCGATATGTATCCAATGAATTTGCCATATTCTTAGCGGCGGCGGAGTCGGGAGCGGGTGATCAGTGGAGGCGAGCAAGTGTTGCTCCCGAGATGCTCGTTTATCGCTGCAGAGCGACTTGCTAACTTCGTCATAAATGCAGCAGGCAGTCAATGCCGTAACCCACGCGCGACACGAATCGCGTGGGATAATGTGCCTCGTAAAACAGGTTGTTGCGTAAGAGAGAATTCTAAGCATTCGCGGAGCTCGGCGTCGCTTAAGTAAGCGGCGTGCGTCTATGTATGTGTGTATGCCTATCTATATACCTACACACACATATATATATAGTTCGGATTTGATTCGCGCGGGCGCGCGTTCGCCTTTGCATCCCGATTTCCTTGGGTGGATGCGTCCCCCGATCGTAAAGCCCCAGCCTAATTTCCATCGAATCGCGATCAACTCAGAGCGAGCGAGCGCGAGTGCGAGAGAGAATGGCATTATCGCCCAGCTAATTTGCGAGTGTGCCGAGCCTTTTGCTCTTGGCTGCACGTAGTAAACTGCTCGTTTCAGATTTGCGGCCTCTGTTTTATCGTTTGCACCATCTCTCGCATCGAGTATCAGACCTACCTGATCTCGGGCGTCGTTGTTAGTCGCGGACGTGCGCGCGTGTACTCCAATTTCTTTCTGGGGAGAGTCGGAGAGTTCCAGCGGTAGGCGAAAAAATCGGCCGGGTAGAGATGCGCGGCTGTTGTAGCAAAGGAGAGACGGAGGAGCTGTCGAAATGGCTTGAAATCGAAAATTGGCTGGGCGAAGGAGAGGGAAGGAGGGGGTGGAGGACTCGCGCCGTGCATCTCGATCGCAGCATCATCGTCGAGGTGCACGTACGAGATTCCGCCGGCAGACGTGGCCGTGAGCGGGCGGGCGCGCGGGGTTGCGGGGGTGTAGGGAAGCAGTGTAAGAGAGTAGTCGGCGAGGCGGGCGAGGCGGCCTGGCGGAAGAAGGAGAAGAAGAAAGGCAGATCAGAGAGAGAATAGATGGAGAGCGCGCCTGGGAGAGTGTAATGGGGGCAGGCGGAATAGAATGAGAGAAGGACGGAGCGAGGGGAGGTGGGAGGTGCGCGCGGGCTGAAGAGTGGTCGCGTTGGACGGAAGAAGAGGAAATCCAGAGCGTCGAGCGCGGCGGATCGCGGAGGGCGGCCGGGCTCGCGCGGGAGGGTGCGGAGAACGAGCAGTGACAGAGGGAGATGGAGTGACTAAAGGGGGAACGAATGCGCTGGAATGGGACATACACCCTCGTCGCTTTCGAGGAAGCGGGGGCGTATAGACACGGTGCCCATGGAAACGCGCAAGCGCCTTCCGGTAAAGACCCTCCGGCCCTTCGACGGGCTCCACTTGCATCCTCTCGCTCTCTCGTTCGACTTGTTCTACCCTTTTCTCCATCCTTTCCACCCTCGGCCACCCTCACTCATTTCATCCACCACTCGCGCGCTCCTCTTCCCCCCCAGCAGCAGCTTCTCTCTTCCTCCGATCCGTTGGCTTCGAGCGCGCCTCCCGTCCCCCATGGCCGCCTTTTCCCCGGTAATACGCACTAAACACCCCATAGACCGACCGACTGCGGCCTTTACGGTATGCATGCGTGTCTTCACCCCTTCGGGCACAATGTCCTCGGGGTTTTTGCCTGCCGCTCGTAACAGCACACTCAACAGCGCGACGTCGCTTCCGAACCGCTTGACATCGGCCGACATCGATGTGATTCCGATGCGACGACCTACATGTCATCGGCAAAGCCACACTCCGCGATCTCCTGCCTCGATAGCCGCCACCGTTTCAACGCTCGACACTACAGGCTATACCTGCACTCCGTCCACTCCTCCTTAAATCGTTACAACAGTAGACGATTGCTCGCAAATCGTAAAGATTCGCCCGGAGGAATTAGCGTTAAGAAGAAATTAGTGCTCATTAAAATCGAAGGGGCTTTTTATCGGGCCCCGAAACCTTACTCATATGGCACGAACACCAATTAGTTAATGATCGGACGATCCTCCGAAGAAGTCGGTCGCATACGCGCCGCAACTTTTTTCATCTCGGCTACCGGCGTCGCTCGCCGCGAAGGAAAGCAAGCCTCGTGGTACACGCGGTCGTCGAGATCGATTTATTATCGTACTTTTTTCCCGGAGAAACCTGTACCCTCCGCCGATCTGGGTGGGTGTTCTGCTTCGCGGTACCGGTGAACCGAAAGACACCTGAGGGACATCATATACCCAGTTCAAAATCGATACAAAGAAAAATATGTCAATTTTTTCCCGGCCAATAATTCGCGAGCTCTTTTTCCGCCGGAATAAATTATTCTCGATTATCAGTGAATTCGTTTGATAATTGCTTGCTCGCCGCAATTCTGCTTTCGTCCGATGGGAAAAGCGATTAAAGCGCGCGTCCAGGGTGTATTATTTTTAACTGATTAAGAGGGAAGCAGTGGTCCTTAATGGGATAAGGAGATTGACAGTATGGATCGGCTGCGACGGGTCAAGCGTATCGCGTCCTCGAGGTGAACGACTCGCAGGGCGAGAGAAACTCTCCGGCGCGCTCGAACGTTTGACCGTAGTTTTACGCGCGGAGAGCGGCCGAGGCGTGCGAGGCGTGCGTGAACAATGTCGAAGAATCTAGGTGCCACGGGGCACCGTGGCACGTAAGCGAGATAGACCCATAAAAATGCTAATTCCTATCGAGCGGCGGCGGCGGTGGCGCGACGCTAGGCGACGCTCCGCGATCGAAGGAGAGAGGAGTTGCGCGGCCGCCAGTGCGAGAGCTCTGCCTCGCTGCCGACGCAGAGGGAGAAGCGAACTGCCGCCATAGCCACCGCTCGCTTGCATGCCATTAGCCCAGAGACCTCGCAAACGTAACTCGGCACATTACGCCGACGGATTCCTCTTCCGGCACTCGTTCCCGATATATCAACTTACCTCGCCGCCTCCGCGCCCAATAGCCCACACTTTTATAATCCACCCGCGAACCACTCCGCAAGCGACCCACCGAGATTCCTATCACCGCGTCATTAATTAGGCGACGGTAATCTCACTCCTTCCAGTGATTGTTCAGGGAGACACCGGCTTCTCATTATAACACGGGACCTCCTCCTTTTTCAACCCCCAGCGGCTTTCTCTCCGGAGCATAACCTCAGAATTGGAATTCGATCAATGTGCCGCGTTGAGTTGAAGAAAAGTTGCGCACTATCGAGGCCGGGGAATGATAGGAGGCCGTGAAAGAGGGGTAGTTGGTAGTTTGGGGGGTAGAGGAACTCGTTGAGCCGAGTCGAGGCGGAGGATGTCGACTGCGACAGAAGCGAGACTAATCTCCGATACGCCGGTGGATCGGATCCATCAATCTAGATTATAATTAATTGATAGTGCGATCGAGCGCCCCTCCCTGCTGGCCCTGCGGTGGGTGGCGGCCGCATCCCGGTATTCGTACACGCAGGATGCTAGTGTATTGCACTGTGCCGGGGGTATTAGGATCGGGAGGGGGGCGGCGGGGGTGCACCAGGGGTGACTGTCGGTCTGTCTGTTGTCGACTCTTTATCGCGCCCCCGGTGAGTCGTCTTATGCATCTTTCATGAGGCAACCATCCAAGGGGTCCACGCTGTGTGCTCGCCCCGAACTCCGTGCTACTACTCCGTAACCCGTACTTTCTCCTCTGCTTTCTCCCTCGGCATCGCGCGATACCTCCCTTTCTCTTACTATCCGCCCTTTTCCCTTTTCTCTTTTCGCCCGTTTCCCGTTTTCTTCTTTCCGCCTCTCGCCAATACCGAGCAGAGCTAAGAGCGCTGGTACGCGCGTGCTACTCGCGCGGCCCCCGACACATTCCTATAAAACCAACGTTTTCGCCAACCCTTTCCTTCTTATTTCGACTATCGCCGATCTCTCCGATCTCTCGGGCTTCTCCCTTGCCGCCCGTCGACCACAGCACCTCTTTCCGCCGATCGATCTCCCTACCGAGCACCAAGAAGTCAATCGCAACATCCACGAGAAGTGGGTTGCTGGTTTACAGGCCTGTCGCATTACGCTCCCCGTCTGCGCCGCCCAACTCTGCCTGTCGATCGGAAAAGTAGTCGAGCTCGACCCTCTGACACGACGCTTCACCGCCGAAGAGAAATAGAATCCCACCGCGAATAAACCTCGACGAGAATAGAATCGACGCGCCAGTTCTCCAACAAAGTCTATTACACCGGCGCGGACTACAGAAATGTCTCGCGTAATACTCCTGGAAGGGCATGAAATTCGCGTGTCTAACTATCTCGAGTCGCTGAATGCCGAGGGGCTCGCTCCGAGGGTACGGTTGGTTTAAGCAAAACAGTACTTTCGCCCCGGGTTTCGCGCGGTTCCAGTGGCCCCGAGTGTACGCAGCTCGTTAGAAAACTGAGGGTGGGGAGATTCTTGTAGAAAAATGAGACGGTGGGATGGGCGATAGCGGAAGGAGATAGGAAGCGGAAGCGCACTAGTCTCGAGAGCGAGTAAAGGAGGGCTGAAGGGGTAAAAACATATCCAAGAGTACGAGGGCGCGAATGAGTTACCGCCCGGCAGATTTCCGTGGATCCGGCGATGGGGGTTGCTTCAGGGGGGGGGGGGGGGGGGGTGGTGGTGCTCGCGGGAGGGATGCGGCCTCCTGGTGGTCGTGGAGGAAAGGACGTCGGACGTAGCGCATTACGCAAACGTATCACGCTATGTGGTCCAACGAAAACAAACAGAGCCGGAGGCAGCGACCCCTTACACCGAGCGCGCAACGCACCCCACGCCGCCTCACCCTCCGCCGCATAAGTAAATAGACGGAGGCCGCGCAACGCGGTGCGGCGACGGCGGCGGCTCGTTCTTCGTCAGCTCGTTGTTTCGCTACTTCTCCCCGGTGTCACTCGACTCTCGGCGAAACCCTTGCCATCCGCATAGCCCCGTCGCCGTCGAGCAAGATATCGCCACCCTTTGCGTTTTTCGAATCCGAACCCTCTCCCGGCGCATAACCGTTTACAAGCTGATAGCGTCCCTCTGAACAAAGCTCTCGCGCGGCTCCGCCACCGGGGAGCCACGTGATCTCTCTCCGGGTTAGTTAGTCCGGGGCGCGTAGGGAGCGGAACGTGTCGCCGGCCGATATCGCTGGATCAGTCCGGGCGACCATTTTCCTCGGCTCCTCGAGTCCCCGGCGCAATTGCCGCCCCGCGATTTCCATGCGAAGCGTCCCGCTCGCCGACGGACAAATGAGTCATGAGAGCGCGGCACTCGGCGCTCGGACACTCGATAAGAAAGGGCTGGAGGTGCACGGCCGCGTCGACAGGGAATTTGCGCGGTGCACGGGAAAGCGGAGGAGGCGGCGAGGCTCGTTGGATGAAAGGGGATCGATGCCGCTTGAAAAACAAGAGCGAGAGAGTTTTCTGGTTTTAGGCGTCGGTCGCGGGGGGCGGTTGCTGGTGGTCGGCTTGTTCGCTTGGCACTCGAGGGCGAACAAGCGGGAGAGACGGAGAAAAAAGGGTGAACGAGCTGCAGGGCCGCCAGGGCGAGAGGACGATAATACGTAGAGGAAGAGAGGAAGAGAGAAAGGGAGAGGAAGCGAAGCGGAACGCGATAAAGAAGGCAAGAGCACGGGCCTTCGAGGAGATAGAGAGTGAAAGGCGAGCGGGCACGGAGGAGAAGAGAGCCGCCGCCAGTGGTGCTGAGGGATGCGAAAGGCAGGGGTGGAGAGGGCTCGAAGGGGGAGTAAGAGGGGCCGGTGGGGGTTCTAGAGCGGGCGGATAGGAGAAAGCGATCGATGCTTACCCTCCGGACCCTCCAACCCGTCCGTCGCAACCCTCGCAACCCTCGCAACCCTCGTGCGCAACCCCCCGCTCGAGCCGTACTGGCCGTCATGGCGGCGCATGCAAATCAGCATGGCGCCGAGACACCCTCCGGACCCTCCCGTCCCTTCTTCCACCCCCGCGCAGCTACGTAACCATCCTCCCAGCTCTACGCTCGCGTACACATGCTACGCGTACGCGCCTCTTCTTCCCTCTGACTTCGAGATGAGTCGCATCCGCGTCTGCACCGATCCAACGATGAAAGTGCAAGCAGCCTCTCCCGGCCCACTCAAACAACCTGCCGCCGCGAATCAATGAGCTTTTTCAATCGAACCTTCACGCCCCATCGAGAATCGCGCGGACTAAATCTACTTCTCTATTTGTCCTTGGCTCTCGCAACACGCGGTCGCTGAAGAAGAGAAATCTTTGGGTACATCGATATGCGAGTGTCGAATGCGCGCACCGTCATTTGCAGTTGTCATCGAGGCAGACCAATGACTCGCGGAGAGCAAGAAGCCGCGAGTGCATTGTGGCATCTGGCGGGGCAAGGGGTTAATAGTTGGTTCGAGGAGAGAAGTGTGCTGCGTGCGAGGACGAGGAAAGGCGAAACCGCGAGCGCGTCCAGGGAAAAAAGGCAGCAGCGCGCGTTGCGTACGATCGCACGTTTTTTGCTTCCGCTAATCCGTCCTTGAATACTTAATGTCTCACTAGCACACTGGCTCTCGACGCTCTCCCGTACGCAGGCGGTTTTGCAATCGTTATTCGCATAGTTGGTGACCGGCGTCCAATTAGAGGCTCTCGCTCTAAATCGAGTCCCGCGCGCCAAGCAAGAAACATATCTGCGACGATGGCTGGCTCTCGTTAGCGGAGTTTGAGGGCTTGATCCCGCCTCTCCGAGAGGAATACCGGCAGTCGTAAGAAAATATCTAGGAAAACCGCCTCGCTCAAACTCTATCAGGAAGTCCCAGCGCCTGGGCCGAGAGTCCGATGGAACTCGCACGTTCCCAGAGTCCGGGGCTCTACCTAATACCTCGCAGGAGCACAATTATTCACGCATATTCCACCGATCCCGTCACGAAGCGCGCCTTCTATCACTGAAATTTACGAGCTCACATCAGAGATTTATGGAAATGATAGGTCGCCGATTGCAGGCTCAAGCGTATAACCACCGAGAGACGATACAGTCGAGCGCGCCGCGGCGATTTCGCAGAGGCCAGGGAAAATAAGGTCGGCGGAAAATTCGATAAGAATGTCGCGGGCCGTACGCGAAAATGGAAAGATAGGCGCGCGCTCGGCCAGCCTTCTAACTGCACTCGGTCGGTTAGTCTCGACGGCGTTGGTGTGCGCGGCAAGGTGTCCGTGGGAGAAGCGAGCAAGTGTGGGCGCCCGGTGCGAAGGAGAGCGAGAGGACGTGTCCAGGCGAGCGCACGAGTGAGGGAAGCAGGAACGATGCCGTGTCCCAGGCCGCCCTGGCCGCCGCTCCCGCCGCCGGCGCATTTGAATACGCGCGAATAAATGCATAATAATTAGGTCAGTTTTGCTAGTCAGCTGATCCTGCCGGCGCGATCGAGCGCGCGCGCGCGGGGAAAAGCGGCTGCTTTAAGTGCCGCTGCTGGCGGCGGCATCGGCCGCGTTACACTTTCGACTATACGCGTCTGCCAACGCGCGTACTCCGCCTTTTCCGAATGATCGCTCGATAAATGTAGATCGCTATCGAACAGAAATTTGTAGACAGAGTGTTAAACGACTTTATTTACACGCGAGTCTTTTGAGCGACTGTAATGCCAGTCTGGAGAATTGTATAGAGGCTGGTGGCGCAGTGAGGAGGGGAGGTTCGTGTTTTCCTGACGGCTCGGGGCAGTACGCTCGGGCCGTGCACGCTCTCGGAATGAGCGTGGCGTTCGGGCACGTCCCGTGCGAAGCGCAGACTATTACGGTATTATATTTACGACGCGATCTTCGCGCGCCGTCTGAATGACAATCGCAAAAATAAAGCCGAGGGGATAGACGTCAGGGCCCGCGATGCGAACAAAGGGGTCTCCTCCGGTCGAGCAGTCGCGCTCGGTCGCCGCGTTCCTCTTTAACACTCCGACACGCTCGCCGCCACTTCTGCTCGACTTTTCGATCGCTCCGATCGAGGCTCATGCGCGCCGCTGCATTCCTCTCTACTTCTTCTACTCCGCGCGGCGTGTATTCTCCAGCGAACTGCGGCCTCTCTAAAATCTTCGGCAGCCGCCGGAAGCACGAAACTCGCGGATTACCCAGCGTCCCCGCGTTTTCGCGGTGTTTTCTTCTCGCGAGGGGGAAAAACGGGTTGGTCTGCGAGTCGGTTGGGAATCGGTGACTGATCGCGGCGCGGGCGAAAGGAGACGGCGAGGGTAAAGAGCAACAACGAGGGAAAGCGGTCTAGCAGATGCAGAAAGCCGAGAGTTTGAGTTGAATTTGAGTCGAGGCTCGTCAGGCAGGGCACGTAGCCGCGGCCTGCGCAGCCCGCATAGCAAACGCCTCGGCAGTCTCGAACCGACAGCCTGTAGCCTCGCGTGGTTTTATGCAGACACTGACCTTCGTACCACCCCCTGCCGCCCTGGACCCCCTGACCCCCCTTCACACCCCACGGCATCGCGCCGCACCACCCGCACCACCCGCACCACCCGCGACAACGCGCCACCCCGTCCAGTTTCCCCGCCAGCCGACGCTCCAGCGCCCTGTGCGCGATAGAGAGAGAGAGAGCGAGAAGGGGCTGAGAGGGGGCTAACGGGGAAAGTTTCAAATTCGGGTGCAAGGCCACCGGAAACCGAGTTCATCCTACCACGTTGCCCGGAGACTCGCCCCGTTGTTGCCACTCTCGTTCAATTCACGTGGCACTCGCGACGCATATCTTTCCGGCACTCGCCCGACGATCATTCCAACTATTAACCTCCAGCTCTAATTCATACGTTTCAAAGTAAGGCCCGCGTCCCCCGGGCACTTCCGGACACTTCGGATTGTCCGTATTTCGGAGGAAGGTTCGTTAACGGGCCGGAAGACTTACGAGTCTGTCGGGAGCGATTAGGAGAGTACGGTAGAGCTCGGCCCCGGCCGCTCGCTAATCGAATCTCCTGGGCTCGACGCCTCGCTCCGTACCGAGCGGGCCTCCTGCTAAATGATTTCGCCTCTTTCGTCGCCGCCAAGAAGAGAGATCTCTCTAAAGGGGAAGCGTCCGGGTGTAGGAGGTGGGCTCGCGATCTGTACTAGCGCGAGTACTAGATCATCGCGGGTTAGGGAAAAAGGATGATTCGCGATGAAGCGGTACGGGGCGGAGGGAAGATGGACAAACGTAAAGAAGGCCTCTCGCCGTTACGAGGGGGGGGGGGGGGGGGGGGGGCGGGTTGGGCCGCTGCGTTCTAAAGCGGCGCGGTAGCGGAGGACGCAGAAGGCATTAGCACACAATCGAACGGACGAGTCCGAATGCGAATGCGGTGTGCGCGCTGGTGGTGCGGAGCCGGAGGTCGGAGGTCAGACCGCCGACTTGGTCCCCATTGTGTCGGCGGTCGTTCTCAGGTCCTCCTGACCAGCTACTCTCCTCCTCCCTTGCAGTCCGCGCCCATTGTTCCGCGGCTTCCACGCTTACGAATCAGTTTAGCCGCGCGCGCAATACCACTCGGTCAGCCCCGCGTATTTATTATTATTTCATGCCGGGGCTAAGAGAAAGAAATACACGCCCGGAGCCGCTCCTCAGAGCGGCGCGCATCCTGGACCGAGGAACCCGGTAGCCTTTCAGCCTCTCTGCCTTCCGCCGGCCGCCCGGCCGACTCTCTCCACGGTAGCCGCACAAGAGCCGAGCGCGCACTCGGGCCGCACCTATTTTTCGAGCTTGACAATGCCGCGACGAAAAAAAGATCCACCGTCCCCGACCAAGTATCGGGGGAAGTAACTCGCGGCAACTGTTGGCGGGGCCCCCCTCCGGTGCGCGCGGTTGTTGGGAGTGATAATTGCCGGGTACGCGAGCTGGGTCATCCGAGTTTCTTTCGCGGCTCGAAGAAAAGAGGAGCGCTGTTCCGCGGGACACATTAACGAGGTCGCCCCGGTGTGTTCGGTGCTCGGGTGTGTCCGGCATTATGCTTGCGAAAGGGCGCTCGAGAGCGCCGGGAGACGGATCGAGTCCCGAGACAAGAAACCGAATACCGCGAAACGATCGTTTCGTCTCTTTGTCCTCGATCGCTCTGCGATTGGCAGGCTCTCTCTCCGAGCGCTCGCTCGCACACTCACACATGCTAACCGAGACATGCAGACAGACACACCGGCTTTGCGGAGGGTCAGACAAAGAGACAGACTGAAGTCTGTCGAGAAACGGTCGAACGGGATCAGAGACTGCGATTCGTAGGATCGGCGGGCCCGCAAAAAGGTACCGGGCCAGAAGCGAGGCCTTTCTTATCAGGCTTTTCGAGCACCGAGGTTCGCGCATTTGTCGATACCTATGTTTCAAACATCAGGATCGCCACTCGCGCGCTCGCCAACTTAGTCGAGAGGACTCGCGGCCACTCGCTCTCCCGTCTCTCCGCTCTCTCCGCTAAATCTCGGCCTGGCAACGTGATCGGCCGAGTACGGCTCGGTGCCGGCAGTGGGTGTCGACCACCCTCGGGCCCCGTTACCTTTTTGCCGGGCATTAATTGGCCCCGCTATAAAATGTAAAGGTTACTCGCGGCCCTCGCGTACCACACGACAGACGGACGCGCGCGCGCGCGTACGCAACGGCGGCCGACCGCCCGCCCTGCGCTGCCCCACCAATCGGCAGCCCGACGAAATAAACTTCGATGCCGCTTTGCCGGGCAAAAACTCGTCTCTCCCGGCGACGCGAGCGTGCAGCCGATGCGCGCCGATACACTCGCCGAGCATCGATCCTCCACGTCGAACCGATCGGCGAGCATCGCTCACCATCGCCGTCCGCATCCGATCGTCCCACCTGCACCCTTCCGCCTGTCTCGCCCGATCTTCCTGCGATCGTTGCGATCCGACTCGACTTGTGGAGCGGCGCGGCCGCCCTCCTCTCTCCGTGGCACGTGTCTTCCCGTGCTACCAACAATCGCGTGAGATGCTCGCCCCCTTTATTCCGACATCATCGTGCACGATCGCCTGGAGAAAGTAGCGGGCGCCCGGGATCCTCGAGCCGAGAGAGAAAGAGAGAGAGAGAAAGGGAGGGAGGGAGAGAGAGTGCGGCGGCTGTCTAAACACACTTTAAAGATTTGAAAACGTAATGGTGCCGGGCTTTGACCAGATTTGCATGTCACGGCCGCGCATCATATATCTGGATTTAGCCTGGCGCGCTCCAGTCGCCCGTCTCGCCTCCCCCCCGGCCGTGTCGCCGGCTAAAGCGCGCGCGCGAGCGCGCTACTCCTCGGGGTTGAAAGTGAGAGACAGAGGGTGGGCACGCAGCGGTGGGTACCTTCGGGATCATCGAAAGACCCTGACGACGCGCGGATCAAGAGAAACAGAGTGAGAGAGGGTGGAAGAGAGAGAGAGAGGGGGGGGGTGGGGTAGCGAGGCGTCGCAAGACAAAAGAGGAAGAAGGAAGTCCTGTCTGGCTGGATACGCGGCACATTAACACCGCAGGATTATCCAATGAACCCGAACGTGATTTACGGCTGTTCCACGGCGACGCTACAGGCGCGCGGATCGTGCCCCGAGCCGACAGGACGATTACCTTTCGAGCCCGTACTTTCTCATACAAACAACCAGCTGGAATTTGGATGCGTGGCAGTAGCTACGCGCGGACAGAATCTCCGTTGGATAAGCGAACGTGCCGGGGGACAGGTAGGCGTAGAGAGGGTGGTTGGCTGGAGGGTGGGTGGGTGGTTTAGTGGGCGGAGGGTCGCGCGGGGGCAGGAATGCACGGACGCACGCGTCCACGTGCATAATGGGGGTGTATAATACGCGCGAGCGCGGAAGACAATGGACGCATTGTGCGGGTAGATACATATACATAGACGGGCGAGGGCCGCGCGCCACAGAGCGAGCGTCGTTTCGGCATATTGACAGACTAATGATCGCGCGGAACAAAGGCCAGACCGTCACGTGGTCACGTGGTCATGTGATGGACCGCTTCCGGCGCGTCGCGAAACCCGCGACTCCACGTTGAACCCCCGAGAGCCCGAGCCGACCGACCGACCCACCGACCAACCGCCAAGCCTCTTCCCTCCGCCGCACCACGACACGCATCAATCAGCCTTCACGACCGGCTGATCGATCCTTCAACCGACCCTACCATCACCGATTCACCTGAACCTGCTTGCCAGCCTGCCCGCCCGACTCCCCGACTCCCTGCCTGCCTGCCTGCCTACTTGTTTGCCCGCCAGACTCCTAAAGGCCGCGGTTCTACCGCTTTCTACATTCGGCGAAACTACCCTCGATATAGCTCGCTCGATAGCTGCATCATTCCAATAGAGAAGGATGTTCGATCGCTCGTGCGAAGGGAGTTGGAAATGTATGAATGAAGAGTGCACTCAAATCATTCTCTTAACGAGACACGATAACTAACGTGTAAAGAGAGCAGTTGGGGTTGTTGGAGGAGCGGCGGCGGTGGCGGCGGGGTTTGCCTCGGGCGAGAGCGCGCGCGACCCTTCCGTGCATTCGCCGAGGGTGATTCCATAGCTATTTTCGAATCGGTCGCGGGGCCAAGGGGGAAAGGGTTGGCCGCGTCGGTCGAGGCAGTCCTTTTAAATGCATAAATAATGAGCGGCCTGTTACCGGGATGCCCGATGGTGTATCGGCCCGGGAGCAGTTACACGGCGAGGGTATCCGGGGAGGCTCTTAATTTTTTCGGCCACCGTCCTAAGCGCCAAAAGAGTTAATTGATACGAATTGCTTCGCGGGCCCGTAACTTTGCTCGTTAAGAGCGTGCGCGCACTTCACTCCCACGTCTCACCCTTTTCCCAATTAAGTCTGGCTAGGACGCTCCGACGATCTTGATTATGATGTCTATAAAAGAGGCCCAGAGAGCGCGCGCGAGCGGCCCGATTTAAATTCCCGGCCAAATCGACTGCTGGCCGAGCTGCACGCGAGCTGTCCCGCGGTGTACGAGTGGCTTATTTATGCGGCCTGTTAGCCGTCGTTCCCTTCAATTTGCAGAACGAAACAAGCGTGTATATGAGTGGCCGGGGCGCGTGTAAGCGGTGGCTGCGACCAGAAAAGAACAATGGCACGATATAGAGTTGGCTACATAAACAAAGCGGGTGCAGCGGGCTCTAATCCGGCGTAGCATGAGAAAGCTATCAGGTGGCATTTGGCGGTTTGCTGGCTCGTTTAGACGGCTAGTGAGACGCGGTCGGTTGTCGGGAACCTCATTGCGGTGCTACGAACACGACGTTCTGGCTCCCTTGTGCGCTCGCTAAGTTCCTCCTCCGTGTTGCCTGTTCCCTTGGCTTCGGTTCCCTCTCTCTCTCTCCCTCTCTCTCGCCCTCTCGGCCGTTTCGAGCTCGAAGGTAGCTCCCCTATCTGGGAGAGATAGCGCCGCTCGGGCGACCAAGAGGTTTCACGACGTACACCTACGTGTCCTACGTGGAGAGGAGTGCGGGCGCGAAGGAGAGGCCGCTAGGAGAAGAGCGAGGGAGGCCCCAGAAGGAACCCACCGAACCACGGAGGAAAGGGGCTCTCTGCTCGAGGAAGAGAGCGCTGGCCAGCGAAGCCGAGCGAGAGAGAGAGAGACAGCCGAGTGGAAGCCGCTAATGAGACCGTGTGTAATTAGGGAGCTCTCGCGGCCTAATGAAGCGCTTACCTACCTTAGCTACCAACCCCCTTGCGCTCTCCCCCCCGCGAGAGAAACGGGGAGAGAGAGGGAGAGAGAGAGAGAAGCGTTCCTGCACACCTCGACACCGGGGGACCCTGACGAATACCACCGCGAACGGCGTGTCTGGCCACGACGTTACGGTTCTCCTTTCTCACCGCGAGTACCTCGCCGAGTAGCAGCGCAGGGAGCGCGAGCAAGAGAGCACCAGAGGGAGGGAGACCAAGACGATCAATTCTCCCGTGCTTCTCACCACCTTCGAGACGGCGATCACGCTTCACAGGCCGTTACAGAACGGCCAGAACAACGACTCCGAGAGAACCAAGAAAGACTCCTTGCTAAACCAATACCACTGATCCCACTGATCACCTCTCCACGTCGAGCAACCGACGATGCCTTCCGATCAAGTCTTGTCTATGTATACTCTTAACTATTAGCCGATTGGGCAATAGACTACCTTCGGACACAACAGCCAGAAATAGATTCTCCAATCAGATACACTAGACTACCGTTTTAAGCCTCGAGTCAACGCGCTCCTCGGGAAAGATCATTAATTTGACGGTTGGCGCGGAGAGTATGGAATGACATGTTAATTCAGGATTGGTAGCAGTTTGATGCGGAGTTGTGCCGGGGCGAGGATGATCGAGCGAAATACATAGTGATCCTTTGAGGACGCGGGCCCACCACCACAGATATCTACGATGAAAAGCTCCATTAGGGCCGCTCTTAAGTGCGGACCTATTAGGCCGAGCGATTCACCGTGGAGGATGCGTCCCTGGTCGTCCATGGGGGGCTAAGCGTGGGCCCCCTTATCTCTCAATTCACTCAGCGCGGACGAGCGAGGGAGAACGATGCTGGAGGAACGCACAGGCTATTACTCTCGCTCTTTCGTTGCTCGGCGAGGTTCGCCCTGCGAAAGAGCAGTTCCTCGGAGGAGGTGGAGGAGGTGGAGGGCAGAGGAGGAGGACTGAAGGCTGGGGGTCGAGAGGAGACACGGCTACTGGAATCACGACTTCTTAGCCTTCTCGGCTCTCTTCACGGATCGACCCGTTATCTCTCGGCCATTTGCATATTAAACTAACTCACAACGCGCGGCATATTTCAGGAGGGCTCGAGAGCGCGACCGACGGCGCAGGGCGAGCGGGCGCGAGAGGAGGAGGCCGCTGCTGCTCCGAATTGACGCGAAAAGCGCAGAAATGCGAGGTGGCCGAGCTCACCTCGACGCGATAAGAGAAAGTGAAGAGAAGAGGAGCAGGCAGCTGCTGGGAGAGTGCAGGCGGGCAAGCTTCTCTTCCTCGGCAAGCTTCCTTTTGCGTTGGCCAGCAGCAGCCCCTTCTTTTTTCAAGCGCGCGGCCACTCGATTCCAATATGCATTGATAAACCTGTCCGCGCAGAGCCGCTACGCTCTGCCCTTCTACCCACTTGGAGGTAGCCCGGACTCCTCGGACTCCTCGGACTCCCCGGCTTGATTACTGGCCGGATTACTTCTTCCTCCGGGGCAGCCATGGATCATCGCTTCCTCCGAGGTATTCGCGGATAAATTGCGCCGCCCGTGCAATTTCCTCGGCGTCCAGGCGATCGTCCCCCGTAGATATACAGCCGCTCGAAAAAGGAGCGCGACGACGACCGGGCGTCTCGGGAAATTAAGGACCTCCGACTTCCCACCGATCACTCATCGCCACCGGATTCGAGCGCTCTTACTGTTCGCTCGGATAAGAAACTCTCGATATTCGCATGAGATATTTTCGTGGCCGCGGACGACGAGTCTTGTCAAGTCCGAGTGCATCGGGCAGGTGCACTGGAAAGGGTCGAGTGAGTGGAGGAATCGGGTGGCGAGCTGGTGCGATTCGGGGAAAGAAGGGGGGGGGGGGGGGGGGGCGAGAGAGCAGCACACACCCCGACAACATCTTAATTCGCGATAAAGGGTATTAGGCCTGGAAAGGGACAGCCGAGTGGCGACGGCGCCGCCGGCCCTGAAACTGGAACTGGAACTGGAACTCGGGCTCGGATGGGTGTGCGACACGCAGGGCTCCCGTTCCACGTATCCACGGACCGCGACAAGATTAGCATCGCTATTTGGTTACACGCGAAAGAGACACCCGGGCCCCATGGCTACCGTGCGCGCTTCTCTCCTCAGTCATTATCGCCACCGACCCGCCGCACCGCTACTCTCTACGTGGAATTACGATCTCGGCCCCGGGGGCCTTGGTCCCGTCATTTTTCTCTCTCCGTTTTGTCCCATTCCACTTACTATCTCCGGACATTCCAAATAGTATTGAGTCCGAGTAAAAAGCGATTGGGTTCTCGCGATTCTTTAACTCGGTTAAGTTTGAGTATCCTTAATATAAAATCTCGAATTATAACTAGCATTTTTCTAAGAATTCTTTCTACAGGCTTTGTAAACTATTAAGTCTAGAGGGGGGTGGGCAGAGGCGACTGACCAGCCAGGTATCCAAGGGGCCCGACTATACGCGAGAGGTGCCTATTAATGACGCACGCGTGCTAACGCTGGCACGCGTTCACAATATTATTTATTATTTATGCTAAGTTATGCGCGCCCGGCCCATGGATACCATAGGCTGGCCAGCGGCCACGGTCTACCGTCTGTCTGTCGTGGGGCCGTCATCGCGCTGTATTTATATCAATTACGTGTCGTTCTCGCGGCTCGGATTATTATGTAAATCCGTGCTCCGTCGCGCTCGATGTCAGCGAGGAATTTTCCCCAAATCTCCACGGATCCAGCCCGCCTCTCAACAATTCCCAGCGCCCATCGCCGCTCTTTTAAAAGCGAGGGATTTCACTCTTAGAGAACAAGTTAATTTCTATTATTAGTGCGAATGGTCGATTGGCAGTGATATCAGTGGTGCTAGTGAAAACTATCGGTTAAATGGTATATACCGGTGGGGCTGGGACTCTTTGATCTTAAAGTGAAACTGTGGCTCGGGCAGCGGCCGGGCGGCGTTGGGACCAACTGGGTCCAGTGATGCCAGTTTCCGGGTGGTTGCTAGTGAAAGAGTATCAGACTGTCCGGGCGATATGAAGTTCGGAAGCCTGTCGGTGTCGAGAGGACAAAGCGCTCGCTTTGAGGGCTCCTCTCTTGCTCGCTTTTCGGTTTTGATAAAACGCCTAAACATCAATCGGTCTCGAAAACTGCTCTGTAATTCGAGTTTAGCGTGGCAGCCGGGGGAAGTTTGGTCCCCGGCGATGTACGAGCGGCAGCAGGGGGTTGGTGGGTCAATAGATGACCGGTGGAAGGTGGAGGTCGCTAGGCGCCGGGGGCTGGGAGGCGGAGGGTGATGCATCCGCTGAATATGTATGAGGCTCGCGACACCCCGTAGCAGAGCGAGTGGCGACCCAAACCACCACTATCTGTGGGTGATAGTGGCTATGCTGTATGTCTCGTAGGGGTCTGCGGCCGAGCTGCGTGCTGGAGCCGAGATGCTGGGCTTTCAGGGCCATCGTGCCACACGGGAACTGGGAGAGAGAGGGAGAGAGAGAGAGAGAGGAGGACTGACAAAGGGGGTTGGAGGGAAGGGAGCAGGTGGTGCGGCCTGCTGAAGCTTGCAAGCTCGGGATGGTGTGCTTGAGGGGACTCGCCGAGGAAGCGAACACTGCTCCGAGGGATGCTGCTCGCCGGTTCTGCGGTGGCTGCGAGAGCTTATATCGCAAGAACCAACCCCGATGGAAACTCAAGCCTCCGAGGAGAAGCCTCACCCATCATCCACACTCCCATCGAGCTCTCTCTCTCCCGCGCTGTTTCCACCCTCTGCTCCTCTCTCTCTGTCGTGCGCGCGCTCGGCCAAGCCTCCCCGCGTACGATCTCTCGTTTCTTCGCCACCCTCTCGATCCCGGATACACACCACTCACCACCAGAGGAACCATGCCGCGCACTCCGCCATCTCGGGAGACAAACTTACGTCGTAATTCCTTCGCGAACAGATGCCAATGCGATCCTCCGCTACACGAGAGACCGTGTCTTGGCCCCCGCGCGCACTTCTCGCACACACACTCCAGGAACTCTCGCCGCCTTCTCATTACACCGAGAGCGGCACTCACTTCCACTCCCCGGGAATTTCGGGAGATGCGAACTCATCCCTCCGGATCAGACGGTTTATTTTACGCGGCTGTTTCCCTTTGCCGGGAACTATCGCTCGTAATCGAGCTTTAGCACCCTCTCGCCGGGATTTTTCTCCGGCGTGCGAACCCCGGAATTCGGCGAGGGTGGGACGTCGCGAAGGGGTTGACTCGTCGATGAGAGCGTGATATATATGATCGAGTAAATAGGGACGACTGAGCGCGCGCCAGAGCGACGAATCCCGCAAGACAGAATGAGATATTGCGGGATTAGAGCGCATTATAGTTTTAAGCCCGCACCATTAGAAGCCACCGGTTCTCATGGCCGTCTTCCAATCTTTCCAATACTCCAGGACCACCGACACAGACACAATAAGTGGCTGCTCACTGAGGCCTCGTTAAATGACTGCGCAATGACAACCTCGCTACATAATCCGCACAATATATCCGACAGCTCTTGATTGACCAGGAAATGAGGCTGTTGTTGAGGGGTGTGAAAAGTTTGGCCGAGGGTGGGTGTGACAGGGCAATGGCTGGTAGAGAGGGACTAAGCGCGCTAGGTGGCCCACTGAGCCGTTGGCGGGGGGTGCGCTTATCGCGATGGTCCTTTCGAGGGATGTCGCCCGTCGAGAGAGAGAGAGCGTAACCCTTTTATATCGCGCGAACTCGTGCGCGATAGCACGGCTCGTTGAGCGTCACTGTTTTTCGGAGGGTCGAGCGAGGCGGACGCGGGCGTGAGGGAAGGGTTGGAAGCCAGGCCGAGCGACGACGCCTAACACGCTCTCCTCTGGGGTGGAGCCCAGCCCGAGGAAAGTCGTCCAAGGGGTGAAGGAGCGCCGCGGCGCCCTGGTCCCAAGTACGAGCGAGACGGCCAGCCGCACTAGGAAGAGCACGGCGATAATAAAGCAGGCCGTCGGCGCAATAAAATATATCCGAAGCAGAGGCGATGACTCGTTTAGCCCGAGAGGGGCCCCGCTTCATTAGCGAGTCGAAGTTCATCTCGAACCCCTTTCGGCCCGGCAGCCTCTTTCTCTCTTTCGATCCCTCGTGAAAGGGTACCCCGGCCGACTTACGCCCTCTCGCTCCACTCTCTCCGCCAAAAATCCTCGGATAATTAACCGTTCCGCGGGGATCGCGCGCTGGAATGCCGGCGTTCAATGGGCCCTGGAATGCCGAAGGACTTCTTTCATAAAGCCTCCCGAGCTCCGAGATCTCTTTATCTACGGGGATCCTCTCGCTTCGCACTAATCGTCATTACCGCGCCCTTGATTACCTTTAGCCCTGTATAACGAGGGTAGTTTTGTTATCATTCGATCCGCGCGCCTCGCTAATAAAGTTCTGCTAAGGGTGTAATTACTGTTGGCGATTGTTGAAGATAGTCAACGTCGTCGTAAAGAGTCACCAAGTTGCGAGAGGAAATGGGGATAAGATAAAAACGGCTGTCAATGCCAGTGAATGAAATCAGGCAAGGGTGGAAAGAATTGGGCAGCGGGTTCGCCGGGTTGAGAAAATCCGAATGAAATCGAGGGAGTCGCGATGTTCGCGGGGATCTCGTAAAATCGTCGAAGAGAGCGCGCCGTGCAGAGGCTGGGGGGATTGGAGAGATATCGGTTCGAACCGACACAAACACCCTTGGCCCGCGAGCCCAGACAAAAAGGGCGGCGAGCGCGCCGCCGGAGAATTCCTCCCGGCGAAGAGACGCGGCAAGAAAAATATAACGACCCGCGGAAAGAGAAATAACGCGCGACTTTACTGCCTTCTAAAACTCCCATAAACCGGCGTGCGTCAAACTTTTCAATTTTATGTCCCGCGCTCGTCTCCGCCGCCCGCGCGCTCCTCGTCTTTTAGAAGAACAGAGGATGCCGCCAGCGGAGTCGCCTGATTCTTCACCGAGTCAGGCGAACTCGCCCCCGGAACGAGACGACCAGGCAAAACGAGCGCCACTCGATTCGAGATACAGAGCGCGGATGAGTTACAGAGGACTTTTGCTGAAAATCCGCCAATATCGCGACACACATCTTATAGTTATCCTAACACGTGGAAAAGTGTAGGAGGATAATTATAACAGAAATAAATATTCGAGAAAGGTATATATGTACATAGAGGGGTTGGTGAGTGTGACTATTAGATATTACATCTTTCTCCCATCGAAATGCGATTAAACCATCGAGGAAATGGGACGCCCGCTCATTCACACGTCCCGTTATTAAGGGCCTTCGCCACCGGCAGGCCCGAGAGCGATCTGCCAAAGACGATCAGAGCTGCGGGGCGGTGACGTTGTCGGCGTGTTGCATCACGGTGTCGTAGATAAATATCTAAATAGAGATCGGCGATCCTTTGAGCACATAATTTCGTTTTCCATGCGGGGACAGCTGTCACGGTCGGCTCGAACGTGTCCGAGACGCATCTCTCTCTCTCTCCAGCGCTTCTCCAGCGCGGCCGAGCGACGACCTATCGAGTTCGTCATACTGACGATCAGTGGTGCTGCCTCCCATGCTTTGATGGGAGATTACGTTCGTTAGATTCGAGGGGTGACCGGCTGAAGACGAAAAAACTCGTTAGAGGATCGCGTAATCGCGTTTGAGATCGACGTCTGTAGTGTGCGGGCCGAGGGATTCCCGTCCAACTGCGAGTCGACGACATAGAGGGAAGCGCGCCAATTCCGAGTCGATCGTGCAGGTAGTCCGAGCAACTCCCCGAGCACTTTGACTATCGAAGGATATCGGCCTCGGTACATATGCAGCACCCTTAGCAGCGGCGCTGCCGGTGCGAGTACCTGGTAAGCGGGCGAGAGTGCTAAGTGGGCCGGAGCATTTGATGCGCTTAGGCAAATGTGCCACTCACTCTGTCTATGTGCGCGAGGCGAGCAGGGGGCCGGGGGTCATCCAAGCAGGGACCCACCGAGGGAGGAGAAGAGCTGGTGGTCCGAGGGGGGTGTTCCGGGGGGGCAGAAGGCCGTGTGATGTATTTGTAAAAAGGTGTCGGCTTGGAAGTAAGGAGGCCCGCCGCTCGAACTCTGCCCCCGGGGAAAAGGCGAGCGAGCGCCGCTCAGCGAGAGAAAGAGCCAACAGATAAAAGAGAATTGTATAAAATGGGGTGTACGAGGCTTAGGGTTAGGGGTGCAGGCGGGTGGTGTGCCCGTGGGGCAGCCTCGAGGTGCGAGAAAACCGGGGGCGAGTGCCAACGCCATTTCGCAGCTCGAGAGCTGCCACGGCCGAGCGACGCCGACGAAAAGAAAACGCGATGGAACGATCTCTGGAGTAAAGAAAGCTAGGATTGAGAGCTGGAGTGAGAAAGGGAGAGAGAGAGAGAGAGATGGAAGGGCCCGCGGCGAGGCGGAGGGATGCCCAGCCGCTCTGATACGTCAAATTTCATTTCACGCTCCTGAGAGCGGGCAGGACCAGCCCGTCTATCCGATCGGCCAGATACAGATCTGCCAACACCTACCTACCACCGGCAACGCGAACCCCTAATCTTTCACCAGACTTCCATCCTGAGCAGTATGTCCGATCGTCCACGGCGTCAGAGAGACATGAAAATATGCCTCCCCCATTACCAACGCATTGGGGACTCGTTCCTAGTTGGGTCTCTGCTCTACTGGTCTCTCAGTTGGACGTGCACTTAGGTCAGCGAGGCAAAGGTGGGAGCAAGTGGCGTAGGTGCGCGACGGCAGGTGAGATGGAAAAAGGCAATGGGTGGGCGAAAGGAGCGTCTAGATTTGAGGCTATCGATCGTCGAGGACCTTGATGCGCCATATCGTTCTGGCGTTGGTACGGTCGGTCGGTCGGTCGCGGTCGGTCTCATGCTGGAAGCTTTGTCACTCGGAGCACGTACTCGGGGCAAGGACCGACGACGCCGCAAGCTCTCCTACGCCTCTCCTTTTCCCTCTATCTCGGCCTCCTCTCGTTCCTCTCTGGCTCGCTCCCTCTTATCGCCCTACCTTTCTACAACGCGCCATTGTGTTCCGCCACGGCGCCGGAACCCCGTATATTCCTTGGCGCTATGGATTTTCCGAAAGCGTTTCGCTGCTTCGCGACGATACCATCCCCCTCCCTCGCCCCTCTGCACTATGTTACCTCGCCCTTTTTCCACCAGCCCCTATCAAACTTTGCGCGATAGATCGCTCGCCGATCGAGCTTTCCCGCCAGTCCCACGAAAAACTACTGCTTTCACTCTGAAAACCACTGCCCCCCTGTTAGCTCGATTGCATCTCTTTCTACTGAGGGTTTCCAGCGTCCCGTTGCTTTATTCCCGAGGAATTTTGACTGGAGCGCCGGAGGTAGGGCGTTCCATTGTGCGACTTTCGAATTGTCGATTGGCAAGTAGGTCTCAATGCCGAGGCAGCCAGTACCAAATGAAGAACGATGGCGAAATACGGCCCGTTACCAAGCACTCTCGTAGCGTGTGTTAAATTTCTTAAGTACAGTGAACCTCTGTGTTCTACATTATTAGCGATCGAGCCATTGAATGCATAACACTCGGCTCGGCCGCGGGCGAGTACTATTCGCGAGGAACGCGGGACAACGCGGCGCGCGACGCCATTGCCGATGGAAAACGGAATGCTCGCACCAATACGTGTGGGAGGGGGCGAGGGAGTGTGTAGTGGCAATTCAGAGGAACGACGCGCGATTCGATTCAGGCGTACGAACGGAAGCCAATCGCATGAGTCAGACGGGAGTGAATCCGCGGGATGCTAAACAATGCTTACCATCCGAAAGCGACCAAAACCGACAATGGAGCGCTCGCGCTCGCGCCGAGTATTGCGGATGGAGGCCATAGCATCCTCCTGTCACTAGCACTCTGTTTGGCTACCGTGTGTCTCGAATTCATCCAATTCGATCCTGCGCCTCCGAAATACCAACACTTACCACAAAGCGATTTTCCTTCAACACACATGTCGATCCGAGAATCGCGCACCTAGCGCCGAGTAAAAAAGCGGTGGCCGATTGCGAGATCGGTTGCGTAAAGGCGGACTCCCTTCCTACGTGGAACTAATCCTCGGCGTCGGCAGAATGCAGGCCGGCGCGTACGATACCGCAAGAATCTCGGATTGCGCTTCGCTCCGCGCAGCGCACAAAGAGGCACTCGGGGGCCACAAGTAATGATGGATTCCGCTCGGCTGCTAGACGAGCGCGCGTCCTGGAAATCCCGGCATTATTCGGCCGATATCGCGCAAAACGCCGCTGCCGATCGTACGATGGAATGCGCCGGCAGCTACAATCTCTCCGTACGCGGATAGCGGCTCGCGCGCGCTCGCGCTCGGTCTCATTACCGACGGTACTGCCAGGGAATTATGAAGTTCTTAGCTGTGCGCCGATTGCTTCTTGTCGGTGGAGGTGTTATTGCGCGGCGGTGTGGTGCTTGTTCGCAGTGGACAAGTATTTCTCCCGGCGCAAGTGAGTCAATCAAAGCGCGCCTCCTTAATGAGACGCCGGCAGCTCCGCGCGGCTGGCTAGATGGCGGGCGAGTAGCCGCGGTGACGACTTCTCGAGACACCGTGTACGTAGGGAATGACGAGAGCTCTCCTCCAGATATGGCGAGCTTCCTGCGCTCGATTCGCCCCGGAGGAACCAGACAGCGTAGATTCAAGATAGGTAGGCGCGCGAGCGCGCGTGCGAGTAAGTATGAATATATGGCCTCCCGGATACGGGAGCATTTGGTGCGTAAGGTGTTCATCCTCGATAGCGGCACCCCCCTCTCTCTCGCGTTCTCTGTTCTCGTCCGGCTTAAAATTCATGCCACGGACATTCGTCGTCGAAGGAGCCCTCCAAGTGGACGCGTCATTGCTCCCAGCGAGACAAGGCTCTCTATCCTAACACAGTCGATGCACCTTTCTTGCGACGCGAGCCGCACCGCGCTATCACGGTCTTCCCACTCTTCCCACGATCGTACCATCGGCGTCGAGTTCTCAAGAGCGCTGCCACCAGAGAGAGTGAGAGGGGGGGCGCAGGAAATAATAAAGCGATATCCGGAATGGAGGAAAAATGACGGGCGTATTAGCGCTAGTGCCCGACGGGGGTCGACCATGGGGAGGAAGGAGAGCTCGGTTTCGGAAGGAGAGAAAGACATATCCATAACACACGGTGGTCCATACGTCGCGGAGTAGTTGGTGGTGCGGCCTAACTTGAGGTCCCTATTGGGCAATAACGCCCTTCTTCCTAACATACTGCCACGATATAACGGAGGTTCTTTATGCGAGTACAGGGCAAATAGATCACATTGCTGACTAATAAGCCCGCTGGTGCGAGCGCCGCCTCCCCTGGCGTCGCTCTCTCTTACTCCAACATCCCCCGAGCGTGACCCCCTCGCCCCCCTCTCTCTCTCTCGGAGCAGCCCCTGCTTTTTCCCGTTTTCTTCCGAAATTCCTGGCGTCTATCAATTGTGTTAGGCGCAGTCGTCACATCGGGGGGTGTCCGGCATTGTGATGGTAATAGCGGCGGCAATCGATCCGCCTCATTATGTCAGGAAACCCACGGAAAAAGGGCCTAGTCACACGAGACCCCGTGAACTCTCTCGGCGGGCACCCTGCTTTTTCATGGGAAATACATGGAGAGCGCGTCGATGCCCGCTGCAGTGCCCGGCCCACTCAGTGTCAAAGGTCACGGCTGATATTCCGGCTCTATCGGGAAAAAGTTATGCGAATCGGGAAAGCGCGCGTCGCTTTCGAACTCGTTTCCCCGGATTTCATTGAAAATTCACGGTGGCCCCGCGCACATAAACTAGCATTAAGGGGTGGATGCGCGCGCGCGCGCGCGCTCGAGCCGGAGGAATATCTGGGAGGGATAGATTTATTGGGAGGAGCATCGTAATCGCTTCTAATGGCAAGGTCAACGGCGAAAGCTGCCGCGATAAGATCTCGGAGGGATTCCGGTGATCCTTAGCAGGCTCGAGCGTACCGGGATCGGCGGCGGTGGCCGTAGGACGATCCTCTTCCGCTCTCTGTATTAAATCGGCGAGAGAGCCGTAATACTTCGAAATTCCAAGCGTCTCGATTACCCGTCTAATTATCTGGCGAGGCACGATAGGGCAACCCCATCTTCCGGAGATGGAATTGCCATTCCCACCGTCCTTCCCGAGTCACCGATGCCGACTACCCCACCGAGGTCATTGTTACGTCGTTACTACCCTTTAGTACGGTCCTCCAGCCAATTTCGAGCTCGACGACGACAGCTACGATTTCCGCCTGCCCCCGGCATGCCTCGGCCGCATGCCTCACCGAATACAGATTTGCCAGTGCAATCGATGACCCTGCCCGATTGAACGCACCCTTATACTCCTCGACTCACTACCTAACTCCTTCCCTCGCGCCAGACTCCGCCGGACACCCTTTCCACCGCCGCCGTTCCAATTCAACTTTTCTTTCCGCGAGAGTGGGCGCGACCGCGCCATGAGAATCGGCGAATTTTGAGCGAGCATATCACAGTAGTCGCTTCTGCCAGAGCTAACCTAGGCAGCCTCTGCAATCAATACTGTTTCGGTATTACGGCGGAAACACTCTCGCCGAGAACAGCCTACGTTCCGGCCTCGGACTTGCCCGCGGGAGGGGTGGAAACACTGAGGAACAGCGAGGGAGTAGCGAGGGGGAGAGAGAGGGCGAAGGGTTTCTCGAGGGAGAGAGGGAGAGAGCACGAGGGCCTGATAGCGCGGCTGAGGGATAAAGAGTGAGAGGGGAGTTCTGTTCACTGGACGAAGAAGCTCACTCTGAGTGGGATCAAGGCTGAGAGAAACAGAGAGAGCGAGAGAGCGAGAGAGAGAGAGAGAAGCTGAGCGCGCTGTTCGTGGTCCGCATACTGATAGGTCCAGTCGTATATACTGCGAGAGAGAGCGTGTTGGCGAAGCCCAAAACAGAGCTCCCTTCGTCTTTCGTAAAACCCGACTGGAAAATTCCAGTCACCGAGCGCGATTCCGCCGCGTCTTCCAGGCCAGGCCGCAACTCGAACGCGGCGCGCGAGCGCGATTCCACCGAGGCCGTAAAACCGACCATTTCCGATCCGAGCGACGTGATTTTCGTTTGGACACGAGGACGAACGATCACTTTGCCCCGGCAATTTGCGCCGGTAGGAACTCCCTTATTTGCGGGCCGCTCGAAAGAGAGTAGTGCGCTGGAGAGGAGCGCGATATTTGCGACAGACTTCAACGAAGGGGGTGAGCGGCTGCGGCGGCGGTGAGTGGAGGTAGAATGGAATTTTTTGAGCGATTACTTTTTGGAAAACGGTTTTTTCTGCGAGCTAATAGAGAGAAGGGTGGCCGGGCTCTCTGTAGGTTGGTATAAACGTGCAGGTAGCCCGGAGCTATGGGGTCGAAAGAGGTGGAGGAGGGTCAGAGTCCCTCACTGGCGAGCGAACGCGCGCGCGCGCGCGCGAGCATAGTTCGTACAGCCGGTAAGTGGGTACCCACTTCTGAATTGGCTCCCCTCGTTCCACTCGTTGGATCATCGTCGTTCGCCGAAAATTCGATCATTATGATTGCTTATGATGTAAATGATGCCCCGCGGCAGCAATTGTTTCCAGCGGAGCGAGCACACTCCCGGGGCTCTCCTGCGGGTCCCGACATCGCCGAGTGCGCCCTCAACACACTCGGACTAGCTTCGACTCGCCGAGGCCGCTATGAGTGCGTGTCCTCTCTAGACTCGACACTCCAGGCCCCCTGCTACCTACGGGCTATAGGCTAATAGGCTTCGACAGCCTGATTTGGCAGGTGCAAGGAAACCCTTGCTAGCTCAGGACCATTGGTTCCTCAACTGCAACCACTGATTCTCCGAACTTGGACTACTCGCGGAGTAGTCGATTCGAAAATTCGCGTATTCCCGTCGCCCAAGCAGCCTCAATATTTTCGTGCATACGTTAGATGAAGTTAAGGGTCCAGCGCGGCCCCTTGTCCCAGAAGACAGTGGCGCGGGAGTTGGGCTGGCAGGGGTGGGCACACCCCCGGAGGGTCTGCTCCCCGACTAATTTGCCCTCGGCTTCTTTACGACCGTAATTTTAAATTCCAGTAAGAAGCGAACTATATTTAGGTGCTCTCTTTAAATAGGGCCGAGGGATCCTTCCAAATAGGAACTCTCGAGGAAGGAGCCGATCTCTTCCCGCGAATCGGCCGAAAGTAGATAGGGCGACCGCGCCGAGATACGTGAGAGCCACCATACCCGACTCTCTCTCTCTCTCTCTCTCTCTGTCGAGATCTACTGGCTCAGCGCCTATTATAGTAATTTCACGGTACGATGTCTATTCCCGCCTCGCTCCGGAGGAGCACGACTAATTTCATTAGGGATAAAGATCATCATTATTTCGCGACCGTCCCGCCGAAATTGGCGGCGCGCCTCCCTTTTTCGCGATGCGATTTTGTGACGCTCTCTCATCTCCCATGTGAGTCGCCCCCCCTCTCTCTCTCTCTCTCTTCTAGGCCTGCGGCCGCCTGGAGGCAGAGGAACGCGCGGGAGAACCCCCTGTCTTTATTGCAGCGGGTATATCCAGTGGACAAGAAGCGGGCGATCCCGCTCGCCAACAATGTAGAACCCGCTGGCGTAATAAATCGCCCCCAAGATTACCCGCTGCCTCCTCTACCTCTAAGGCCTAAGCGATCGGCTCGCGCGCTGCCGTTTCTCCGGCCGCGATTTTCTACCGGTCGATCGTCAAAGTTGGCCAAAGAGGCTGTTGCCGTTGATAACTGGTATTGGGCCGCCTTCGAGTATAAGTGGATGAACGAGGAGCCAGGGTGAATTGGGGGGCGCGGTAGGTAAAGATCGAGAGAACAGAGGCAGTGGCTGAAATTCACGAGGTGGTCGTGAGGTAGCGTGAAAGAGCGTCGCGTCAGCGAGGGCTGGGGGAAGTAGATAGGACGCGGGGCGAGTGTGGTGCAGAGGACTCAAGAGGAAGGCGAGCCAGTGGCACGTCACGTCATGTCACGTCGGGGGTTCGGCGTCGATCGGCAGGAACGAATCTCACATCCGGTTGGCGGCGTACACGTCGTGCGATCGCGATAAATCGACAGGCGATCGGGCGTCACGTAACTCACGTACGCGAGAGCAAGCCCGGCAGCCAGCTTTTTCTTCGACTGACTGCCAGCAGCCCGGCGCGTCCGGCGCTCTGACTGATCGGAGGAATCCTCCGGAGGAAGCGAGGAAGCCGGCCGTGGCCGCAACCGGCCGCACACTCGGAGACCAGACACGGCCAATCGGGCCCGCGAGCGCGCGGAGAGAGCGAGCGAGGAAATAGCGAGTACGCGACATTCTCCCGGATTTTTCCCGGCTCTCGATCCTCGAGCGCCGGAGAAAAATCGACGTGCCAGACCGGCGACGCCGGGCGCCGCTAATCCAAGATTTATTATGCTGCCGGCAGAAACACTGGCGAGCTTTCCACTCAAATCCTTCTACCACTTGTTAAGATTCTCCCAGGGAGACCTGCTATGCGAGTCCTCCTGCTTTATTCGACTCGGCCGTCTCTAGTTAGCCGGGCGCTCTTTTCCTCTCGTCGGAGACTGTTATGACCAAAAGGGGAGTGAGCCGCACCGGGAATATGCTTCTTTCGTGCGTCGCGCGGACTTTGTTTCGAGCGACTGTCATGTCGAACCACCTACAATCAGCGAGGACCGCGGAGACCGCTAGCGGGACACGAGCAGCGACCGCCTCTTGCGTAAGAGAAGTGGCGGTGTCGGGCGACATTCTCGCAAAAAGGAAGGATCGGCGCTACGTGCGATTAAACCAGTCAAAGGCATGCCGTCGACGTGTACAGGTATCGATGTGAAAGAGAGACTAGTCGCCGGTGAACGATCCGTTATTACTTATTACCTATCACTCCGGCGAGCGGTATCGCCCGCGATCGCCTTGCCAGCACGCCGACTAATTGTTCCCTCTAATTGACGAAGTTCTCAGGCTCGGACGTGCCGCATTCCCGGCAACGCCGACGTGCCCCGGGCCCGAGCTACTTTTCTCCTCGCTTCTACTTTTTCCTCTCTGCTTCCACTCCTCTCCCGCCCCCGCCCAAACACACGCACTCGCCACTTTCGTTATTGGAGACCCGCGCGGTCCTCTCCCTCTAAACGGGAATTCGCTCTCCGCTCAGCGGCCCAATTGGATAATGTAATATCCGATGAAAAATTGTATTCGATTTTTCGAACCGGTTTCCTCCTTCATCAGAATTGAGAGATTGAGAGTGACAGGAGAATGGGCGGTGATTTTTAGCGAGTTCGAGTTCCGTCGAACGCTCGTCGGGAATTAACCGGGGAAAGTGGAATATTACGCCCACGCGACCAAACGTGCCTCGAAGGAATAATTAGTGGAGGGAGCTATAACAATACTGTTGATTCGTTTGGCTCGCGTGACACTCTACCCTCGGCGGCCCCGCTTCTCACGTGACAATCGAACAACTCGCGAATTTCTTACAAATCGCATTTCCGCAATTAGCAATCACGCACCATCGCGATTAATAAATTGGCGTGTAAGGAGCGCGAAGCGGCAGCATGGGGCCAACTATGCGCGGTATGCACATGCCTCTTGCACACCATTACGCTGTCAGCTCGAAAGCATTAAAACCGAGCCAGGGTCATTAACTCGAAGGCTCGCGCGCACGTCGCTTTCGGTTTCACACTTGGAGAATAAAGCCTGATTCACACGAGAGCCGACGTAATCCCTCGGCTATCTCTCACTCTTCCCCCGCCACATAGGAAAGGCACGCGCGCATAATTACTCGTCAAAAGGCAACAACCTCCCGATTTTCTAGGCCCAGTGAGAAATAGCGGCGACTTTCGCCGGCATTTGTCTCAGGTTCGAGACTCCCAGCCCTCGTTTGTTCCAGGCAGCCTCCTCTAGTCGCTGCCCTTTATTCGTGAGACGGCGAAGGGTAAGCGGGCACGCACTGCCGGCGACAGCTGTCAAATAAATGTTAAAAAAAAGCGCTAGCCGAGCGAAATTTCGAGTGGCTCGCGAGCAGAGCACCAAGAGGGGTGCCAGGCACCCACCCCAGTCAGATAGCCCGCGGGCCAAAGGGCCCTGCTCCATTTTTCCACGCTTCCAATTCGCCCTGGCGTACTCCCTCCGCGCGTTCGCTTTCCTTTCCTAGCTTACTCCTATTGTTACTTTGTATTATCGAAGCGTCGTTCAAAGCTTAAACGGCGGTCAAAGTCAAAGTCTTAAAATTGTCTTAAAAGTCTTAAAATATAGGACTGAGCATGCGCGCGCCGAACAGCGCAAGGAAAGTGGGTAGGAAGTTGAGCGCCTCACCGTTATTGCGCAATAGATCGATCTGAGTAAACGTGTGTTAGGTTTGTAAGAATAAAAGTAAAGAAAGATATATAGTTTGGATAAGCTAACAGTTCTCAAGCGCGAATTCGTTAAATGAAGAAGATCATCTTGAAAGATTGGCGAAACTGTGTTCGGTCGAGCGAAGCGTTCGGGGTTTAGAGTGTAACTGTATCGCGAAATAAAAAGAGCATAACGGTTCGTTAGAGGGCGGCGGTGTCGGCGCAAGGCGCGTCGAGCTTTTCAAGTTTAACGAAGTAACACGGTCGACGGAGGTCCCAGGAGGAGATGTAGGAGGAGGCCTCGAGAGCCAGAGCGACAGGCTGCGTCGGGGGTGTGGGGGCAGAGAAGTAGAAAGTGAAAGCCGCAGGAGGAGGGTGGCGTCGCGAGGGCAGGCGGTGGCCGCCGAGGGGCAAATTTTCGAGGGTGGTTTCGCGCGTCAATGGTTTATTAAGAAGCACTTGTTTAAAGGTGGCCCCCCTTTCGCTCAGCCGACAGGCTATTCGACCGCGACGTCTGTGTCATTCGGATACATAAATGGATGAAACGAAGGCAAAGGCCGGGGGGCTGTAGGATCGGTTAGGAGAGCGCGGCAAGTCGAACCGCCTCTCACCCCATCGGTGATCCGTCGTGTTGCCGTAATTGAAGTTATTGCAATATTGTGTCCTGTCAGCCTGGCCTTCCTCGCGCAACCGCCTTCTCTCCTTCCGTCCAATACTCCTTCTCGCTCTCCCGCTCCCCGTCTGCGTCCTTCCCGCAAACTTCTCTCCGCCGAACGCTCTGTCAAGTCTGCGGTGTATTGTGTAACGCGCCACGCCCGCTTTAATCTCCTTGTCATAGGGATAATGCGCTCGGGCCCGGAGACCTCGGCCACGCGCGTACCAACTACCAACCGGCGAGAGCTCTTTCGCCCGATGGCCCGCGCCACTTGCCGGAGCCGCAACCGCAACCACGAGAATCACTTACCCCGCAGTAGCAGTAGCCGTTCGCCTCCAGACGCGAGATTATTACTCCGCGCGGCTGGCCAACGCATTTCCTCTGATGGAAAGGAAAATAATTTGAGTCACGTGTGGTTGAGGAGAGGAAAGTTCGATTTCCCGGTGCGACGGTCGGCTGGAAGGAGCTCGGCGAGAGTATGGTTTGCCGAGTGGCAGTGTAACTTCATCCCGGCTTAATCGCCTTTTCGATAGGTACGAGCCGATCCCTTTGTTCGGGCAATATCTCGACACTGTCCCCGCTAATGTATGCAGCGAGACTCTCTCCCTCTCGCAAACGCGATGACTCCATGGCTCGTGCTCGCCACCCTACGCGCGAGGAGAGCCGAGGAAGCCGAGGGAGACCTTGCAGTGCTCGTATTCGTTCGGCTTTATTGAATTTTGGGACCGTTCCAGTTGGAAGAGAGATCGACCGAGCCAGTTGGGGGGAGACTACGTTGAGAACCGGCGGACTAAGAGAGAAAGAGAGAGAGGGAAAAGCGTGGGGTGGCCGGGTGGGTGGGGGTGCTAGCCGGAATTAATTCTCATCCCGTTGCATTGCTTTTTACGATATAACTGCGGTTTGTTAGCCGTTATTCACGGTGCGAATTGAATTTCGTCCCCGGCCGCGCGAGCTCTGTCTCATTCTACTGAGGGTCCACGCCGACAAGGATATTTAGTGATACACTCTGTCAAAACGTCCCCAGCAAGGTAATCAGCCGGATTCACCAAACAGACCACGGGAATCGCCCGAAAGACGAACTACATATATGCCTGATGAAAAAGTAGGAAGCAGGTGTCCGTAGGCCACGTGTCCGACTAACGAAAAGTCCACGTGGCCGGGATTTCGCGTGGGGCTAAACGGCCGCGAGCGCTGGAAGGAGGCCGGGAGGCACGAATGTGTTTCTCAAGTGGTTACGGATGGCGCGATAAAGCTCGTCGAGTAACGCGAGATACGACCAATTAGCCTGCGTGCCAACTGGGCGATTTAAGGCGAGCTGACTTCCTGGCCGTATTGCCAAACGGCGATTTAAGCCTGCGTCTCCCGGCCGCCGCGCACTCGAGCAGCGCATTCCTCGCCCGCTAATTACCGCCTCTCGCATGCCAGTTGCGGCTCAATTATTAACTCTAATTACGCCACACATATCCTGCCCACCCCATTCGGCCACTAATCTCCTCTCCTCTCCTTCCGTCCTTCCTACTTCGAGAGTGTTTCCTTCAGTTGGAGACATACCGTTCGAGCTCGTTATTGATGCGAGCCACTATCCGCTTGCTCTGTCCTCCTCCTCCTTCTTCTTCTTCTTCACCTGTGCCCGACTATTCACGCTTTTCACCTCCCCTGGCCATCTCTTCTTCTCCAGCACCCAGCGCTCGCCGGCGCTGCTGGGCTGGACCACGTGGGAAAGCCCAACGGCGCCGATCGCGCGCTCCGCCGAGAAGGGGAATACCACTTGCCATAGAGGATGCTGCATGGAAGATGGAGGGTAGAGAGAGCACCAACCACGTGACCGCCGTGACCGGAAGCACACCGTTCTCCAACACTCACAACTCCCTCCTGGTAGCCCCGACTGCTGCTCCATGCTTCCATTAACAATGAGCAGGGGGTCGCTGCCGAATGATATCACGAGCGACTGTCCTCCTTGGTCGGAATGTACTTCCGGCGGACTTCTTGCGCGCGTCGTGATTGGTAATGGCGTCCTATACTCTCACTTTCCCGATTCCCTGTTGAGAGGAGCGTGCTGTGTTAGCGACTACTATCTGAGTCGGCCGCGGGACTTTGCTATACTGGGAGTATGGTAAGTAGGTACACCCCTGCCACCGTCGGAGCCCCGCGTTCCCCTTTCGCCTCACGGCGGCTGCTTCCCTTCCAGCCCCGCGTACCACACCCGCGCGCCCTTCCTTCCTTACGCCGCGCGCTCTTCTTCCCCCGGAGGCCCCGCAGGAAGAGCGGCAGGTTTTGATTTCTGGCGCTGCGTCCACGAGCATCCGATGCAACCTCTCCCTCCGACTATAACAATGCGACGAGTATACCTGCGCGGGAGCAGCTCGCCGGGTACATATAGTGCGGCGTCGATTATATTCGAGGGCGCACTAGTGAAACAAATCGGGGGAAAAAGATTGTGGCGTGCGCTAAGGGTTCGGGTGGCGATCACCAGTTGCGCCGGCAATCGGCGAGTCGCGATCGTTTGGCGCAATCGTCATAAAGCGCGCTGGAGGGCTCGCTGGAGAGGCCGGCGTTAACCGGTGTTAACGCGCTCCCGATAAAATTCCGGACGGGGCGTATTGTGCCATAACAGCGAGAAGCGCGTAAAGAATGGTAATGGTGTCGCCTTATTACCGTCTATCTCCATTGTGCATCACTCCGTTTAATGGCAGCGCGCGCCTTTTACGGCACGTGGGAACTGATTTGCCGAACGGTCTATGCTAAACGGCTCGCGAATCCGCCTGGCAGCGCAGCGCGACGACAAGCGCGCACCACGCGCGCCCCCAGTGGAAATTGTAACGCGCATGTGCCTCCGCTCCTCGGCGAGTTGGAGTCAACGGCGGAGAGCTGGTGGCTCGAGCGCTCGCGTGTGTATTGTGCGCTGTAAATCGAGATTGAGAGCTCTCACTGGCAGATGAGATAATAAGGCATAGCTGCATAATCCGCTCGCGGCCGTTCCACTCTTATAAGGAAGTCGTTACGGATGCTCGTAAATTCCGGAAAAGGACGAGGCCGCTATTCTCGCTCGCTCGCCGCTCGCCGCGGCTTATTAAGTAATTCGTCCTTCAAAAAGACGCGAATCCACGCTCCCGGGCTCCGATACGAAATAGAGAAACTCGGGGGATATCTCGTAAGTATGCCGCTCGCGTTCTCCCGTCCACGACCATTTATAGAATTATAATAACAGCGACGAAGCCAGCGGGGTTCCGCTAATGTCGTCACGTTAGATAGTTACAGTCATCCGGTCCGGTAATAAAAGGGTTGACGCACACGAGGACCCCTCTGCAATCGTAAAGACCACCCTTCCCCAAGAGCCGTCTCTCTCGCCGGATTTCACCGAGGATTGCCGACACGCTAGTGTCAACTAATCCTCCAAGTCTGAACGATTTCCCCAAGATCGTCCCGTCCCGTCTGTTGCGGGCGTTGCGGCAAGTAATTGGCCGGGCGCGTAACATCCCGGGCGGCGAGCGACTTTTTAATATCAGGGCCAGAGAATTTAGGAGAGAAAGCGCAAGCCTGACGGCCGGCGACGCTGCAGGCCGACTGAAATCGTTTATGTTAATCAGCCGTGACGTCAGCGGCACCCCCGACAGCGGGTAATATCAACCCCCCGGACTCCGGAGCCCCGCCGGAGGAGTAACGAAACGTGCAGGCGGCCTGGCAGTCAGACCGGGCGTATCATGCTCCTCCGTAACCACCCTTCAGTAGAGCGAGCGGGCGAACCAACTGGCTGGCACCCCTTGGCTGTCCGCTTGCCGGTACCCAACTACTACCCAGTGTGCTTCGCGGCCACGAAGCATGGACCCTTTGTCGAGCCGAGGCAAAGCTACGGCAAAGTGAATGGAGAGGACTATATCCGCAGGAGTAGAGGAGAGGAGCCCGCGCGTCCGAGGCTGCAGGCTGCGGGGTTTTAACTTGGGGGTGAGAGACTTAGTCCGGGCGTTATCTATTTTGACAGAGCGGTGCGCCCGCGGTCTCTGCCCTCGCGCGGCATGCCGCTCTGCGTGTTTCGTGTTATACCTATAGCCCAGGGTGTCCCGGTAATTGTGTTTTAACCCGACTGGCACGCCACAGCCCGCCGCCGGCCATTCTTTCGCAATATACCTCGAGCTGTTTCCCGACACTTTTCGCTACTTCTCTTTACACGCCGCCGCGCCCAACCATCCCCGATATGCTTTTTTAGGGTGGAAGTGACTCTCTCTTGAAGCATCCCCGAGCGCGTGGTTGCTTATCCGGTTGATGTATCGCGTATTCAGGGGAATCTTTCGACTGCTCTTGAATCTCGCGTGTAAATGGTCCAAGTGAGAGCGAGAGTACACGCGGCGCGGCATTTATAGCGAATTCCTCGAGCGGCGCTGGTTAGTTATGTAGGGAGGATGGCCGGGACGTATGCAATATGGCATTCAATTTGCGACGGATTCGCTGTCTGGCAACGCAAACAACCGCTATTGGGTTCCATTTAATGAACCGAGGCCGCCGGAGCCCTCCGAAGCATTTTTGCGCTCTGGGCTCGGCTTAAATTGGACCTTCCTCCCGGCCCCGCCGCGCCGCGCCCTCGCCGCCTCGCTCGTTTTCTATTTGCTTCCTGGGACGTGCAGTCCGCGAGCTGCCGCCGGACGCGCCGGAAGAGAAACTACACTCTCCTCCTAAGTACTCGTTACCCAGCCAATTTCCATCCTACTGCCAATGGCCGGCGCGGGCAAACAACAGCTGCGACAATTGTTGTTCCGCCGGTGGATCTGAAAACTCCAGTGGAAGATTCCGCATTTTTCGAGAAGGAGTGCGAGGGGGGGAGGGACTCGCACTCGTTAAGAGAGCAGCCGAGGAAAGCGCTCGTTAGAAATGTGATGGCTTAGAGAAGAATATCCTCTTAAAGAGTTGATGCTGCTCCGGACGTCTGCCGAGGGGGATGAGTGTATGTGAGTCCGAGGGAGTGCGAGAGAGTAAAGGGGAAAAGCAGCGTGAGAGTAGCGTATCGGCGCCGTATCGTTCCACGGCGCAAGTGTCCGGTAAGCTAAGCGGATCCGCGATAATCCGGATTACGTATTTGCTCGGTCTTCTGCCTCCTGCCATCTCGATCTCGTGCCAGTCCGAGCCGAAGACGTATTTGCCTCCTGGCATCACACCATCCTCTATTTCTCTCTCTCTCCCTCTCCCATTCTCTCTCGTCCGCCGGCAATCTGTTTAGCGTACTGCGGCGACGCGTTTCGACTCCTTCAAGACCAACCGATACCGATCGAACCGAGTCAACGGTAGCCGATGTTCCGACGAGCGCCAAAGGGCCAGCGACAACGAGCTATCTAGTCCTAGCAAAAGAGCCGAGAGCCCTTAAACGCGCGCGCGCGCGTGTGCGCGTCGGCCGCGAGATCGATCGGCAGGGATCTTTAAACAGCGCCCATTAACGATTGCGTGCACAAGCCGAGGGGCTCGCGATCAAATGAATACGATGAAAGAGTGGCGGCATTAGGCGAACGTGCCGTGCATACTGATTTGCGGCTGATTGATTGGACCCCTTTCCACTCGACAACGGTGCACTGCCGGCGCGGCCGCACCGGCCTCTCCCAACCGCCGCCGCCGCCCCCTCATCCGTCCACACCGCCACCCCCCCCCCCTGCGGGGGCCGCTCTCGCTGATTCCACCCCACGAGTGAGCCAACATCGTTGATATTATCAAGCACCCCGTGCTCTCGCCGGCATCGGAGTACTCGCGAATATTTGACGTGCCGCGCTCCGCCCCCCTCCCTTCTCCCGCCCCCCACTCGATATCGCCCGGATAATTGCGCGATACAACGTCAAAGTCGAATTTTTCATCGTTTCCCCTGTCGTCGATGTTCTGTAGTTTTAGGCTCGACTGCCCAGTTATTATATACTCGAATAATTGGTACGAGTTATGATTATCCGCGCTAATTGCCACCGCAGATTGATAATCGATAGCGGATCTCAGTGAAAGAACGCGAGGCATTTGAGAATCGAAGGGGCGATGTCGAGGGGATCGGAAGAATTCGGTGTACACGACGGCGGCTCGAGCGCAGAAGAAGAAGAAGAACGAGGCTGACGGCCCGCGCCTTGGTTATCTTCATTGTCCCTGCGCGAGAGGTGCTCGGCTGTGAGCTGATTGTTTTTGACGCGGTAATTTTACAGTGTCGTGCGTGCACACACACCGTCGCCTCACTGCTGGCGGGCGCGTCGCGGCGGCGAAGTGTCCCGGCAACTGCGCTCCTTTTCCTCTTCTTCCAGCGGCGTTCGCGAGGCAAGAGAGCTCCCGCTACACCGGCCGGTGTCTCGATGACATATTTCGCGCCCCCATACATGGCAACTACCCCTTATAGCCTTCCATTCCTCAAGTTCGCTTCTTGCCGCATGTACCGCGCGGCCGCAAGTAGAAATAGAGAAGCAAGAGCGAGGAGACGACGAGGACGAGTGGTCCGAGTGGAGTTAGCTCGGCGCAGAAGCTGCACCGCCCGAGGGAAGGAAAGTGGCTCGTGTTCTCGTCGCAGCTTGATCACTCGCTCCCGCGACAACTAATTCCTGCGGGGCCGCCGCGCGGGCCCATTCCTCCCTCGAATTCCCATTACCCGGCGTCGTTGGAATAATGCGTGGCCCCGGCGCGTCTTGGCCGCGCGCGGCGATAGGCGGCGTGTAAATCAGAGCGCTTCCTGCGCCAAGTGGGCGCGCAGGGCCACTTAAGAGAGTAGGTGCAAGGTACTCGATAAACCTCGAGCGGAGACTCGATGCGCCGGAGTTGGCCTCTCCGGCGCGACGGCGGTAGCATCTTCGAGTCAGCAGGAGCATCGAGAGAGAGAGAGAGGGAGAGGGAGAGGGAAGAGGGCCCGAGGCAAGGTAAGATGGGCCTCACCAAGCGCATCCCACTGTACAGTGCTCGAGGAGAGGCACGGCCTGGTACAAGCCCCTCAGCTCGCTTCCTCTCTTTCCCACATGCGTTGATACGTGAAGGCTCTCGCGGTAGCCGCTTCGCCGGCGAGAGGAGGCCCGAGCGACAGGGAGAGCGGGAGAGCGAGAAAGAGAGATGGGATTGCGAGATAGGCCGCGTGTCGAAAATAGAAATATAATCTGATAGGCTCATTGTGCCCGGAGCCACACTCGTTCCTATCTGCCAGTGGCAAGGCGCGAGAGTTCAACTCTCCGGCTACCTCGATTCTCTCCCTTTCTCTCTCTATATATCTGTCTATCTATCAACTGGTTCCTCGCGCCTCTATTCCCGATCTATCTCCCACTCGTGCCCTGACTGGCCCTGCCCGCGACACAAAAAGAAGCCGCTCCTTCCTCGTCCAATTTCCTTCGCCGGGCCCACCATCCAGCCATCCTCGATATACATCCATGTATTTATATTGGCCTCGGAGCGAGAGAGCGGTTATTTGTCGCGCGGCGACCACGCTCGCCCCATAGAATCCGCATTATCCTATCGATTGCGAGAGGCCTCCGCCTGATTTTGTATACGGTTACGGGCTCGCTCCGATCCTCGGGTAACCGGTGTAACCGACACGCTTACTTTTAATAACTGACCCGAGAGAGAGGAGCGCGCGGGGTTGCGGCGCCCGAGCCGCCAAGTCTTTGGGGGGGAGCGAGGAGCAATTTTCAGGGGAGGAAAAACGCCGGGAAGGACCTTTCCTGCCCGCTGGATGCTCGCCCGTAAACCACCAAGTAGCGGTGGCGTGACCAATGGCACCATGATCGTAAAGAAATTAGAGGGGCCGTAATGGTTTCCGGGTACGGTGCCTTCCGCTCGGCATACATCTTCCACGGCCGCCTCGCGGATACGTGTCCTCTCGCAGCATCCGCTCTCCCTCCGATGACCCTTCGACTAGCCTCCCGGAAGCCCGACATTTGTCCGCGTCTCCATTGTACTCGCACGTTCATTTGACAAAGCATCTTTGGATAGTCTTGGCTAATGAGAAGTCGATGGGATTAATTCCCTTAAACTCCGAGGGATAAACGCTCGGTAAAGTGGATGTTTAACGGAAGACGGCGTCATTGGGCCGCAAACTCCCGATTCAACGGAAAGCAGAGCACTCTCGAATGCAAATCCCCTCGGGGAAAGGGTTGCGCGGGCGCGCCATCACGGAAGTACCCGCAGTGGCAATATTCGCTCTGCGAGATTACGATCTCCTGATTTCTGTAATCAACGTTCCGGGGGAATTCGATTTTCCGAATGTTCGTTCGTTTTCGTGCGGGTGGCGCGCGAGTGCGGAACAGGTAGAGGAGAGGCTCGCTTGTCGCTCGCTCGATGGGAACGCGCGAACGTCCAAACAGAGATGCAATCAGGGGACGCGACTATCCGGCCGTGTTGAGTGCGAACGCGCTCGCGCGCATGCATGCATGCCGGCGCACACTCGCCCACCACCTGACATACACGTACAGGGCCGAGATATATACTGGTACTCCTGCGTTTCGTTGCATTCTGCCGGATGTCCACCGTCCGGAGTGGCCGTGGTCTATCGATCCTGTTTGTCCGAGCGATCACCAGCTACATACACCATCGCCACTTACTTACTTTTCCGCCGCTAGCCTGCATTGCTCCTAGTGGAGTAAGACCTTTCGAGGTCAGCCGCACGCTATCCCGCCATTGGGTAAAAGCCGCGGCCGGCATATTCCACTGCGGAAGTAAATTAGAATTACCGGAGGGTCCAAATGAAAGGTCCGAATTTTGCAGTGGGCCCTCTGAAATGTTATCGCGGTAATTCGATCGACAGCATCCGGTGGCCACCTCCGTTGCCAGTCGGAGTTTCTGGAATCATCGGAGTTTCGAGCGTGGCAAGAAATTGGAGTGGTAGGTGGTCGGACGATGTACGGCCGGAAACGGAAATGATCGCAGCCAGGCCATAGGAAGGGTGGTGTGCGCGGGTGTGAGGGGTGGCCGACGAATAGGAAGGGATGGAAGTGGAAAGAGAGAGAGAGAGAGGAAGATGGAACAACACACAGCCTCCCCCACGGGTCTCGCGCGGATGGACGGCCGATCAGAGCGGCAGAACGGCTAGTTGTTCGTTGGTTGTGGATGCGCGATTGCGAGGAGAACAGGCCGGAACGCAAAATGGAACGGGGGCTAGCTTCCCGAGCCGAGGCAGCCGGGCAGCCAGGCAGCCCGTGTGCGTACTGATTGATCAACATTGTTGCCGAATTAGACTCCAGCGAGATGGGCATATTGATTGGCAATCAGTGTCGCCTGGCCACAACGAAGCCTGTCCGTCCGTCCGGGAAACGGTTTGCTAACGCAAACACCGTCGCCCACCTGGATCGGCCTGATGCTGTTTTTCCACGAAAAAAAGAATATATCGGCCCGCCTGCCGGCTCCGACACTTTTGACGCTCCCATCACTCCCCACTAGTTTTCTCTTTCACGCTTCACTCCTACCCGCTGACAGCCGCCTCTTTGAAAAATCATCCATTGCACTTTAAGCGCCCACCCTCTCCCCAACCCTCCGATCCATTTCTTGGCGAGCGGCCGACAGTTCGCAAGTTTCACGCCGCTCGGGCGAGTTAGCCGCGATTGGGAATTCGGCAGAACGTGCTCTTCACGGACGATTAATCCGGCGGATCGGCGGAATTCTTCAAGGCGATAGTCTTCCGCGCGGAATCCATGGGATCGCGGAGCTTTCCCGCATCCCAAGCGCGTTCTGGACCGCGGCTTTTCTCGTAAAGCGATCTTCGATAAACGCGGAGCAACTGCACGCGCGCGCTCTCCGGCTGCCAAGTTCGATGACGAGTGGCGGCGAGGTCATCAGTCCGGAAAATCGAGCCGAGCCAATCAGGCCAGCTAGCAAGCAGAAAATCATAGGGAACCGGCACGCGCGATTCCGCCGGGCTTCGGATAGAAGTTTCGCCCTGGCCTCCCGGACCTATCTCCACCCTTTCTGAGAGTCGAGTCTTTCTGCTTTCGAGAGCCGGATGACTGGCGATCCAGAAGCGTAACGCGGAATGCCACTTTCGAAGCCGATGCTCACCGCTTTACGGCTTCGAAGACAGAGGCGAGCGAGTCGTAGACCTGTGCGTCGAGTTACGAGAACACGGAAGTATTAATTCTAGAAGTTTCTTCTAGACAGAATACCCAAGGAAGAGAAGCTTCCACTAGATCAGGTTGAATCTCGAACTACCAACGGCTCCTTTGAATTTAAGCCGCAGAAAGCCTGGACACGTAATTCAGCGGTGGAGTGCGCGACACTCATTTCACCGCGAGTGCCGGGAGGCCGCGATATTAGAAACCTGGAGACATCAACTCTCATTTACGAGCGACGCATGACCGCCGACAATGGCCGATAGAGTCGGGCTAGTCGTTCGGCGAACTCGCGCGTTCCTTTTTTCCGCCGAGGGAAAACCGTTTACCGCAAGTCCTCGATACGCATTGCTACCACGCACCGACGCCGCCGCCGTCGCCGCAGCCGCTGTTCACACCGTTCGCAGTGGCGCGCTGGGAAAAATGCCAGTTAGTGCTCGAGAGAGAGTCGCTAAAGGCAACTCGCCGAGAATGAGTAATACTCTCTCGGTTTTTACCGGTGGTTCGACTTCCCGCAAGAAGCCCGCAACTGCCCGCCCGATTTCACCTGTCGACGGTGCAGGAGCTTGCGGATCCAGGGTGTAAGTCTTGGCGTGTCATTAAAGTCGACCGGCAGCTCTCTCGCCGAGAGAGCCGAGAGCCGGCGGCTTAAATTAATGGTATACACGAGGGTTTACAGTGAGTATTGTCGAGGAGCCACTTCTCGGAATGACGTGTTCCGAGTGGATGTCGGGATAAGCGATGGAAAAGTGTTAGATCTCGCTGTGGAAGTAGAGGGTGGGGTCAGAGATTAGGATCGGGTTAGCGGGGTTGCGCGGCCACCGCGTCGGAGGAAATGAGAGGAGGCCGATAGGTGCGAGCCTCAGCCGGGGCCAAAGCCATCCTCGGAGAGATAAGCTTTCGGATTCGGGCCGGGAGAGCTCGATCACCGATAGCTCGTCGCTCTAACCGAGTCTCGGCGGACGCCGGCACCCAATTCCAAGTCCCCCGGCGCCCTTCGCTCGCACGTCCCGCCTCGCCGCGAGGCCGCCAGGGAAACGAGCGAGTTGCTGCCAGAAGCGCCGCAGAAGAACTCCGAGCCGAGTTGCCCCTGGCTTCTTTTTATGGCCTGCTAAATGAACTCCCTGCTCTCATTTATATAGCGCGCGGCGGCGGTCTACTTCATCGCCCGCGAAACTTTCCTCCTTCGCCTCGCTACCCCCAATCTCACCTCGATCTCAAGAGAGAGAGAGAGAGAGAGAGAGAGAGAGAGAGAGAGATGTTGTCCACTGAGAAATGTGTTCCTAACCCGCGCGTCCGCCGGTCTTTTCCTCGCGACGGCGATGGCGACGCATCGGGACCTGTCGGCGTGTTTCGATGCGCCGTGCAATTAACACACGTCCTGTGCCACGGCATCGCTCGCTCTCCGCGGCTTTCACTGTCGACTGGAACCCCGCGGAGTCTGTCTCACGTGCGTCTCCAGCGCGCCGAGGCACTTATCCGGCATGGTTTTCTTGTAAGAGGCCTCCCGTACTTAAGATCCCTGCCGACGATTGCCGTTTCGAAATGGTATTACTCGCGTGTCATTCGATGGAACGGCGCGCGGACGCGCGCCCGGCGAAAGTGCCCCGAGTGCTGGCCGTTTATTGCGTCTCTGCCGGTTCTCCGGGGCTGGCTAGCCGCATTTTTTCCTCGATAGTGCGCCGGCTCTAACGATATTGAGAACCGATAAAGACAGAAGCTTTGACTTTCCTGTCGCGATCAGCCTCGTTACAACCCCTTTAAACCTAGAGGAGACTAGCAATAAGAGTGATCCTCGAGATGGCTTAACGACGAGAGCGCTCGCGCGCGCCAGAGCGTCCGAGCGTTCGAGCGCTCGAGCGCGCGGACCTAGCCAGGCAATTAAAACTGACCCCATTTAAGATAGCGGCTCGCGAAGCTCAGGTAGCCGAAGGCACGCGAGGAATGCAGTCTCGCTCGCGAAGGGCTCGGGTCCCGAGACTTCCAGGTGAGAGGGGGGCCAGAGCGAAGGGCCGAGATGGATAGAAGGAAAAAAAGGAAGGAAGGCGAAATAACAGCGGCGAGGAGACCTCGGGATGAAGAGTGCGTATGCTCTCTCGCGCGCGCGCGCGCTGAGGAACAAGAGGCGGAGAGTTGGTACGCATCGAAAGAGAGAGTAATGGAGGAGGACGATCGGGAGACAAGAAGATATGGAGGCAGAAGCCTGCCCGGTAGCAGTTTCCCAAACCCCCGGCATTAATAACCAGCGAGATTATATGTTGCTCGGCCTGCCAAGCCAAACTCCGAAGCATGCCAGCGTCCCGTCAGCGTCCACCTTCCCACTCCACTTGCGGACCTGCACTCCCCCGGGACCTCCTAGTCTGACACTCATTTAATATCACTTAATAGGCCGGCCCAATCGCACCAGGTGACCACTCGCTAATTTTCCTCCGAGTCTATCACTTTCCAACGGACGTGCCTCGACTTGAAAACCAACCCCCCCGCAGGTCCGGTATCGCCGTTCAATTTAGGCGGGAGGGTCTGAGTCGGCGGGAGGAATGCGCGGCGGAATGAGCGGATAAAGCTAGTAGCGATCAGTAGAGAAGGATTTAGTAGCGCAAGTAGATGGAGTGGTGTGGGGCGTCGACGCGTTCGTTTGGTCGATTCGTTGCTCGATCTCTGCGTACGTCGAAGCGGTGGCGTTATTTGGACAGGCTGTCGGCCGCGCGTACCGTCCGGGAACACCGGGGCAACAAACAGTACAATACAATATTACAATCGAGCCAACAGCAACGTCCGAGCGCGCGCGGGCCGCAGGTACAACGCAGTGACAGCGCAACATATCAACCGCAGTTCCCGCTCTCGGCCTCTCTTTCCTCCTGCCGATCAGGAACCACTGCCTCCTCCTTCCGCCCTTCTCCTCGGTACGCGCTCTCTCTCTCTCTATCTCTCTCTCTCGGTTCATCCACTTGCGCCCATCTTTCCGATACTTCTGTCTTCCTCTCGCGTGTTCCTGGTCAAGCGACTATATCTGATTGGCCGGATCATTAATCACCGGTGACCGGCGGCCCTCTCCCGTCCTCCGACTAAACTCTCCTGGAATCGAACTCGGCCTCTACGTGCCTCTTCTCTTTCACTCTCGCTCGTCTCCGCGCTTCAGTCTTTCGCCCTGATTTACTACTTTTCCGCATTCACCCGCAATCTTTTATCGGCCGGGCAACCGCATACCGCGTCACATGGCTCCTTCGGAGGGGATAGGAACGCGAACGGTCTAATAAGATGAAGAGTCCTGACCGATCATCTTTTTCGGGGACCGTAATAGGACCGGCGAGGAAGCGCTTAACAAAGCACCAAGTTATGATTGGCACAGGTCGGCTAACTCGATTAACTCGTCGGATAATTAATTTATGCAAGATCCACGGGATCGATTTGGAAGCGGTGAACCCGCCGGAATGATGGACTCTCTGGAGCCTCCCGCCTCCTCCCCGGCTCACTCCCTCGACTCTGATATACACACAAAGTGGAATCTTATCAGGCATCGCCACCCACTCGATGCCCTTGGTGTGACCTCGACATTCAAAAGGTGGATTTCCCATAGCAAAGCTCGGATTAAATGGGAGTAACTGCGGGACGGATGAGTAGGCCGGATGTCCGCTTATAATCGTCAGGGTGAGTTCAGTAAGGCAGCAGGGTCTCGGTTTTTTGGGTGGCAGACGGTCAATCAATGCGATTCAGTTTGTCGACTTAGGGGTGAGGGAGGATCGGGAGATAGTGGAGGTGTTAGGACAAGGAGAGTTGGTAAAAAGCAGATTGGTAGCCTGTTAGGACAAATTGGGGCCTGGCATCCTGAGAGACTCGATCGAACCGACGGCCCCACGGCGGTGGGCTATCCTCGAGTGACCTTAGTCCGCGGGTTCATCGGCGATCCCGGGCCGATCTATCGGCTCCCATGACCCCTGGAATCTCTCGGGGACACCTCTAATAGCCGGATTATCTGGGCGCCCGTGTCTCTTCCGTTACCCTCTTGCTCCTTGCTCCCACCTCTCGGGAGGAGCGGCTTCCTCGGCCCCAATAAGGATAACGAGTCGACCGCGCGGTCTTTCCACGTCTTTATCGCTCCCTCGGACAGGTGGATGGCGTCCGTTACGACCAATTCGTCTCCGAAACGCACTTCGCCCCGACCGAACGACTCTTCCTTACGAGTCCTCCCGCCAGGACTATCAGAGCCTCCTTAACTATCGCGCTCCTTTAATCTAGATCTCTTCTTCCTTCTAGTCATATCACGTTGGTTTTAAGAGAGGCCCTACTCCCAACACTGGCTAGATTCCCGATTGAGATAACTCCGCTACAGATTCGCCCTCTCGTAGACTCGCGCGCCGATGCTTTTTGCCCTCTCCCGAGGACGCCAGCTCTGCCCTAGAATTATCCCGCTACCGTTGTGTGTCGGTGGATGAAAGTTATTGATTTATCGATTGGCTCGTCAAACGATTAGGAGGCCTCGCTTGATTAATAGTCGACGTACACCCGAAGATAAACCGCCGCTCCACTCCTTTTTCTTCGCCCCCCCTTCTCGTATATATGGAAGGACGACTCGTGGCCGGGCCCTTTCCATTCGCCACAACAACATTTATAACCAGAATATTATACTTTTCTCATACATTTTCCTCCACATTTACTTTTACTTTTCTTCTACATTACAAATAATCATACTCTCTTTCAGAAAGAGCGACAGTTGCCCCAAGTCCAGTTATAGGCGCACACCGATACCATTACATAGGGATTCCCTCGGCTGACAGAATCACACTGTCCGTCTTCCGGGATGGCGTCGCGGAGGCGGACTCCCGAACACGGCTAATGCATTTGCACTACTAATGCGACAGCGGCGTGATCGCATTATCTTATGAAAGAAGAACCCGCTCGAGGAAACGCACTGTTAATTGGCTCGCGGCTCCACTCCGTCGAGGAAATTCCCGAGGAGTTAGTCTGGGCGGACGCGCGCACTATGTTTGACGATCGACAGCATATATTCTCCCGAAGTAAAAGTGCTGGCGGGGCGGAAAGGGGATGGGAAGGGGGGTGGGGTGCACGGCCAGCCTCGGTAGCTAATTTATCCTAATAGGCAGATATATCGAGTATGCGAGCGGCATACGAAGGCTACCGGCACAAATTGCGGGCGTACCGTGCCGGCGACGGTGGGGGATAGTAGCCGTTCTGGTTTAACCTTTATTCATATTCCTATTAAAGTAACGAAGAGAGCAGCCTCGATAATCTTTGTTTAACGAGATAGCATTTAAATATCAAATTCGGCCGATCCGCGAGAGGGAGCGGTACGACGGCCAGAGAGAGCGAGAGAGAGAGAGAGAGAGAGAGAGAGGCGATCCTGAGGGAGGCCGTCTTGATCGCTTTCCAATCTGGCGGACTCCTTATTACAGAGCAGCCTGGCCTTCCACTCACCGGACGCCATACGGTTGCACGTGTCTGCGCGGGACGGTAAGAGAAGAAGAAGATCCTTACCGGGCACAGCGGAGTAAGGAGTAGAGTAGAGCGCGGAGCGCAGTGAGCGCAGAGCGCGCGGGCCTCGGGTCCTCCCGTGGCAAGAACCTCGGGAGCGGAGGAGAGCAAGACCAGCCAGACAGGACAGGACCAGCCGTGCCGAGGAGTCTTGGCCTCCTCCTTCTCCTCCTCCTCCGGTGCGTCGCGTCGCATCGCGGCGGGGCTCAAGTGGACGGGGCCCCGCTCTCGGCTCAGCGCGTATCATATTAAACACTATAATTATTATTTAAATTCCAGTAGGATGGCTCCCGGTGTTGCGGCTCTCCTCTCTCGCCCGGCCACCACCTCGGCAACCCTCCCACTGCGGAGAGAGAGGACTCATTCTTGGACGAGTTCTTGTTGCTTCCTCCCTGATATCGCTCGGCTCCGCGCTTCCCGTGCCTCCTGCCGCTTCTTCACCCCCGGCTACTCCGCACTCTCGCTCTCGATCGCGCGCCACCGTCGCACCGCCGCACCTCCTCTCCACCTCCTCGAGAGCCACGAGGCTTTTTGCGCCGGGCTGCACTCGCCCCGGTATACACTGGCCGCTCGGGCCCCGCGATCCTTTTGCTCCTCGGGCGAAACTGCGCGTAGGCGCGACTCGCGCCACTCGGCAAGAAATCGGACGGGAGACTCTCTCGCGGCCGGCGGAGAGAAAGAGGCTGGGAGAGGATGCCCCAGGTGAGAGAGGAAGGCGCAGATCTCGACTTATAGCCACGGCCACCATCCGATGGTTTATTGCCAGGACCTGACCCCATGTAATCACTATAAACTATACGTTCTTCTTGCCAAGCTCCCTCACTCTCTCTGTCTTGCCCGCTCCCTCTATCTACGTGCTCGTATTAGGTGGCTTTACATTCTTTCGAGGGAGGACTCGCCCGTCATCCTCCCCTGTGAATTCGTATTTCGAGAATCGTCCGACGACCGGGCCTTTCTTAATGCCCCGGCTGGTAATCCCGGGGGTTCACTGACACGGCAGAGAAAGTATAAGGCGTGTGGCCAGTCGCATCCGGATTCAAGGGTGGACCGGTGGTAATATCAACATAGGTGGACAAGAGCGCGCTTGGTATCAGGCCCTCCTCCAGTCCTCTCTCCTTCAACCCGCTCGCTCCGAGTCCGATGCAAATAATCGTTCTTCCTCTCATGACCGGAGAAAAACAATGCGCCGGATTCAATACCGGTAGCGAGAGCAGGCCGAGATCGTGCGTTGTGGGTGGGCACCTCTCAACCGAGAGAGGAACGATAGCCGCGGCAATAGCAGCGAGAGTAGCAGGAGCAGCATCGCTCTCATCGGCTTTCACGGTCCTCTGCCTGCCGGCTCCGCTGCTCTTTATGGGAATGCAATCGAGTAAAGATCCACGCACACCGAGAACTGTTCACTGTTCTTCTCGCCTCGGCCTCTACCACATCCTTTACGTTGCTTGTCATCATTTTTCTTATCTATTTGTCACAGATATTTTCCGCGCTAAAGTAACTCTCGATGCAGAGCCCTTATATGTGTCTGCCGTGATAAATAAAGGGAATGAAGGGCAGATTGCGAGAGTAAGTTCTAGCCGGTGTGAGCGGTTCTTTAAGGGATAGAGCAGTAGCCACTAGAGACTCGGGAAAAAGTGCTTCTCTCGAGAAGACCTCCGCACACGGGCTTGTTATTATTTGTACTATTGTTGGCTCGTGACTTGCAACTCAGTCGAAGCAACCCGCGAGCCACCCTAAGCTCGAGACTCGGCTCGGCAGCCCGCCCACAGGAAAGCAAACATCCCCCTTCCACCGAGGAACCTGGCTACCAGTTCCCGTTCAGTCACTGCGATCATAGTTTCGACTGCTCGCTCCGACTCAAAGTGATGAGGATACGTGTGAAACCCCGGGAAAATCTGCTTCCAGTTAATGCAGTAGCCTCTGCAAATTACACAGGCCGAGGCTAATACGCACATCAGCCTGTACATCTTCGTTTTGGTAAATAGGAAATTGACGCGTGTGTCAGCGGGCGGAGTAATCTTGGGGCTACCGGCAGCTAGTCAGCTAGTCTGCAGCGGCTCGAGACGAGCGCTCGCGGCGTGTACGCAGAGTGTTGCGAAGGATGTGCGATTAGATCGTGAGAAAAGCTGTTTTAGATAGTAGAAGGTAGCGGAGGGAGCGAGCGCGGTCTATTCCCTTGGGAGAAAAGTGGACGCAGAAAGAGTGGGCATCAGGTGTCCCCGATCGATGTCGGTTCCTTGGAGGCAAGGGCCGTATGTTCGATCGGGAATCGGCGATGGTCCTCGGTCCCTCTCCGCTCGCCGGTATCTCGATCGGCAGTGCTTAGAGCGAGCTCGCTCCTCGCTCGCAGCCTAATGGTGGAATCAGCGAGGAGCGATTAAATCGCAGATCCCCTATCTCGCCGTGGAGAGTTTCTAGCACACCGGCTGACTGGGATGCTGGTTCGCCGGTTGGCTCCAGCGAGACCCCCGAGGCTGCTCCAGGACTCTCGTCTTTCTGCCCGGCGTCCCAGCGGCGCTGCTCTCGCGCTCACGTGCAAAGGCACGTCATTATAGTCACGTCAATCAAAACTTCTCTTCCTCCGGCGCGCCGGCCGCCCGGCACTCCGCGATTATGAGAAACCGTAAGCGCAACCCGACAGCCACTGCCTCTTCCCCTTATTCTATCTTGTCCCATCCCCGCGGACCCACCCTTCTCCTTTCACTCTTTTCTTCAGGACGACGCGCCGCCGCGCGCTTCCTAGGAATCACCTTCGAACAGTCATTTATTACCGCGGCAGATAGCGCGCGCGTGTGCCTCCGAGGAAGAATCGCGATCGATGCGGGTGATGAGATCCTCCGCGACTGTAACCTAGTATTAGAGTCTACTGAAAAGTGACGAGTAAGCTTTTGTATCTTTATCGCGGTCGCCGGTAACGATTTCCAGTCGACCTTCCCCCGAGCATTGTGCTGGTACCGGGGCCCGAATGAAGATGTGAAGTGCGAACGGAGGAGCGGAAGTGAGGCCCGCTTCGAAATCGGAAGGAGGCGTAGACAGTGGAGGGCAGAGAGTCTGGCTTGCGAGTGAAATGAGAGGAGACAGCCAAGAAGAAGGATGCGCGGAAGGATAGTACGTACTAATAATAAGGTGTAAAGGGAAAGCCCGACTCGGTGCTGGTGCGACGCGTAGGCGAATTGAAAGTGCAGGGGGCCCGCAAAAGCCTCGCCCTTACCTTCGCCGCACGATCTGTCTAACGCCATTCTTCCGCTCGCGCGAGAAAGAGTGAGAGAATCAGTGAGAGTCGTCTGTCTGTGTGTGTGTGTGTACGAGAGAGGTGGGGGGAGCGAGAAAGAGTCTGGTCTGACCGCGTGTACCCACTAACCCATAATTAGAGGCTTTCGCAAATTATATGCGCGAACGTGTGTCCCCTCGGTAAAATATTGGCGTAATAATAACAGTTGAAGAGCACGGCAATCAGCCGGGACCCCGAGAGCAGCGAGAGAACGCACACGCTCCTCTCCCGTCTCGGAGGTCCTTTTGTCTCCACCCTCTCTTCCTCCGCATCGAATCCCTTTTATATCGCGCCGGATGCGACTAACCTGGACGTGGGTGTCTACCGACATCTAACTACATCATACTCGGCGACCAACATCACCTTTGGTCCAGGAAGTCCCCCACCCCCCCCCCCCCCCCCGTCCCCCCTCGTCGGGGGAATTTTCCGTAGGATTCCCAGCGTGTCAGAAAGCGAGAAAGCTGGCGGCGCGCGAGAAAAAACTCGATTCGAATTGAAGGATGGGAGGATGGCCAAGTGGGCAGCCCCCTTGTTTTTCGTGCGGCTATAATAACGTTCGGGTGCGCGCCGCACTTCTTGAGAGCGGCCATAACGTGCCAGCGAGTACAGCAGTTTTTTATTGACTAATTGGTGATTAAGCCGGGTTAAACAGCGGCTTGGCGACGCTTTCTTGCCCACCCCGGAGTCGTTCCGTGATCGTCCCCTATTTTAATTTGAGGCTTCACCGCGTTTCTCCATCAATTACATCTACGAGGACAGCGACGCCGTGTTCCACAAGTATAAAGGAGAATTACCGGGCCGGATAGTTCTCAATCAGATGGGCGTCCTCACGGCGCACAAACGGCCAAATGAATGAAGCGTGTCCGGTGCTTTTAAGATTTCATGGCGCGTCGGTGTGCGATGACAGATAGAGGGAGAGAGGGCCCAGATCGAAGGGGGCCCGCTCGCTCGATCCGTCGAGATTAGACAATTTGTAAACACGCGATCGTGGGTGTACGGATACAATGCCATCGGTGACCCGCCAGTGAACCCGAGACCCCTCCATTCTGGGCCCTATGGCCCCGAGAGGAGCGAGCATACTCACTCTCGTCGCCTCTCGTAATTCGAATGCATTCACCCCGACTCTAACTGGTCGGCCGTCGGCTCCATTCACTCTTTCCATTCATGTCCGGGCCTTTCCCTCGTACGCATCGTTCACTGCACGATGACGCCGTGGAATCGCGCGATTGTAACACACAGGAGGTGGAGGAGGACACGGGAGGGGGCGGGCGGAAGGACGGGCAGTGGGCCCAGAAGACGGACAATGACGCGGATGACTCTGTCGCGGAGGCCCCGAGAGCAATGACGAGAGGACGTGTAGGACGCCTCGCTAACCTTTGTCCCTATCGATTCTGACGAGAAACAAGGCCCGGCGCGGGCCCAAGCTGGGCAGGAAACACGGATCCCCAAGGAGACCTCGCACCCAGGACCCAACGCCGACACACCTTCGGCGGGAGGTTCCTCGTGTAACACTGCGCCAGCGTTTTAGCGGATCACCCAGTCGAGTCATCATCCTAAACCTTTAAGGCCCAGACAACCCATCTATTTCCGATTTACGCCTCATGCGCTTGCGTAGTCCACAGAGGAATATAAACAATCTTTGCGTATTCTCATTGACTACTGTTAATCAATACAAAATGTATCTCTATTTCTATACATTTTATCTTCTCTTCTCTAAATATATAAATCTGTGAGCGTTTTCTGTATGTTGTTTGTTCCGATTAGACGGAAAAACTGCTGAACCGATTTTCGTGTCACAAAATCCCGTGTTATTACATTTGTCTACTTTCGAGAATTCTTCGTACTTGGACAGTTCTTTCCCATTTAAAACTAGCCCGGCATTCCAATAAATATGCCAAAGGATCTCGTGGTATATTGGTAGGCGAGGGAGGCCGGGCATTCCTAGGAGGCAACGCGAAAGGCACGCGGGTTCGGTTCGGGAGAGGAGTTGCTCGGCCGTCTCGAGATCGGACACGTGACCCGAGTGGGCCTTTTCTTTTCTGACACATTGATTCCGCGCAGTGACGGATGGTCCGGGGTCGAGGGAAGTCACGGTGGCGCCTCGTACTCCTCGCCGGACTGCGGCTATTTAGTTTGGGCTCATCTCGGCTCAGCTAGCCTCCTCTTTCCCTGGGATAACTCCGGCCCGGCCTTCAGTTTGCATTTCGTCTCGAAGGGAAACGCAAATAAACTCCAATAGTCCGGTTGCTTCTTCTCTCGAGTGTATACCATCTACTATCCCCATGTATCCCATGTGTGTCGATGACTGACCAACCGTTAGACCACATTCTCTTGTAATCGTTATTATTCCAACTAGTACAATCCACCGTTGAGTATCTCGAGAAAAAGTCATTCTTTCACCCGGGCAGTTGTTAGACGAACAGATAATTATTATACAAGGATTCTTGTGAATCGTAGGGGGAAACAGTCACGTTTCCATTTCGGCTGCGTGTTCCGCTCGGTTTAACGTAATCAACCAATTCGTTACTCGGCGGGAGCGAGGTTGGCGAGAAGCGGTTGCCAGGGAGAGAGCAGAGGTAGCGCGGAAGGCTTCGGCAATCGGAGAAAAACACAAAGCAGCGAGACATCATTTTTCGCAGGACGGGCTGCCCGCAGAGTCCCGCAACATCTTTATAATTCCCTGTAGCGACGTTTCGCGCTCAAGTCAGAGACGCGAGCCCGACAATAGACGAGTGGATGTTGCCCCGGGGAGAAGAGGAAGCCGAGCAATGGGTGGCAGTAGGACGGGACGCGGTAAAGTAGGGCGGCATGCACGAGTGCCGCTCCCGATGGAAAAATTAATAGAATCATTTTACTGAACTGCTTGTCCGCCTTCTGGCCACCCTCCCTTACCCAGCCCTCCGCTTTCCTCTCCCGCTCGAATCGTTCTTCTTCTTTCGCAAGGGTTCTTGCGGCAGCATTACCGTCCTGGAGCCGGGCTGGGTCAGGAAGGGGTCGAGGGGCGCGGAGGAAAATGGAAAATATAGCCGCCGTAACCTTCTACCCTCGGCGAAGAAGTGCGCTGCCTTTCGGGATAAGAGAGAGAGTTTTATGCGCTTAAGCAGCCCGGCTAAGATTTGTCACGAGCTGGTTTACCCGCGGCCACCAGACCATCCTCCGACCCGCGCGCACCCACTGTCTCTCCCGGCAGTCTACTGATAAGAATAAGGCGCTTCGAACTCACCGCACCGCCCGTTACTTCCGGAGCCCGTTACTTTGTTTTACATTCCCTCGCCTCTACATTCCCTCCATCTAATTTCGAGCGGGCGCCGCCAACTTACTCCTTAGTTATGATGCGATTTCTCACCGCGGAACGAGCGGGGCCTCCCCTACGCCCGGCGATACCCACCCTCCGCAGGATTCTAAGCCAAATTTTCGATCGACTCCGCGTTCAGATCCCGGATCTGCTTCCGAGCGATCGCCGATCGAGCTCTGGACGGATATGCTGGTCGAGGACTGTCGTTGATGGTGCGCGGAAGATTCACGATCGTCAACTGTAGTGATCGTTTCTAGACAGGTAGTAAAACCGCGTTAAAGCGAGAATGACGCTCTGCCTCGCGGCTTCCGCGACTTCTATTCCGTTCTGCGACCCCGGAAGTCAAAACGTCCAGGTTTTCTCAAGCCGGCCCTCCCCCCTCTTCCTCTCGGTTCATAGTTGCGCATTGTGTGCGGCCGCAACATTATTGCGAGCGCGCGTATGCCACGTGGTTGGAAGAGAGACGCGCGCTACTTGGAGCTACCGCGGTCAAAGTCATTCTGTGTACTCGCACGCCAGATTCATTGTCCATAAATACTGGCGGGCGTCGAAGGCGCGATCGCATCTGCTTGTGAAACGACGGCACTCGTCATTTCGGTCTTCCAGATGCATAAAACTGCTGACTGGACTCCTAACTTTCTTGGTCAAGCGTGTTATCGAGATACAATGCGTCATCCTAGTCTCAGTTAAAAAGACTTGCCAGTGCCTTGGGCTAGTGCTTCCTGTCCCTTTGGACGACGGCGCGCCAAGGGGAAACGGAACGAAAGAGCGACAGTTCTACATATTGGCTGGTATCTCCGGCCATTTATCTCCGAATTCATTACTGCCCGACTGATGCAGCGGCCCCCTGTGTCTCCCGCGTACGCACGCTCCACACCGGAAAAGGACACTATCCAAAAGAGTCCCTTCCTATTCCAATACGCCCTGTCACTTTCATCCCAACGACTGTTCCCTTTCGACCCGAATACCAATCCCTCGAATCTCTCTCCTTCCACGGGCACCGTCACCGGGTGGGGGTGATACTCTTACACGTTGTCCCGCTAATTAGTTTCACGAAATTTACATGAGACGATAGTTCATTTTTTCCGCCAGTTAATGCGCACTCCAACCGGCAATTCGAAGCTGGTTTCGAGAACCCGGAGGAGGATCCTCTCGCTTAAATACTCGCACGTCGCGAATGATTTATCATCCGGGGGACGTTAGTTGTGCTCGCGCCAAAGTCCTCCCTCCTCATTCCCATCCTCGTGTTCCCTTACACCCCAAGTCGCAATCCTCTCTCCGACGCTTACGCCGTCGGGGACCAAGTTTTACAGAGCGGCTTCTAAATTGCCACGACCTTGAACCGCACGGAGTCATAATGATTGTGTGTATCCGAGGCGCGCGCGCCGTTCGGAAACGAGGGGAGGGAGAGCGCCAGCTTTATTCTAGGATTCGCACAGTTCCTATGTGCCCGATCGGCCGCGATTCGCGAAGATATATTCTGGCGAAGGGGTTCGACGTCGCAGCGACGAGTGCAGGGTGCTTAGCGGGGATTTATGGCGGCCAATATAGCATCGGAGTTTTTTCCTCGGGTTTGCGGAGAGCTGGTGGGGGCTGCCGGCGAAGAGAAACCCGGGGGGAAAACAATGCTGAAGTTCGGAAACGTATGCGCGACTTTCTCTCTTTCTCTTTCTCTCTGCTCGCGGCAACTATTACCGCGCGAAGAATCGTCGTATTGCTGGGCAGTGAATCTTTCTCCTTCTGTCTGGCTCACTCGTTCTCGCCCCTGCGCGCTTCTTCGAGCGGCCGTTTCTCTCGACGGCAGCGGCGTTTCATTGTTAGCGAGAACTTTTTTCCGGCCACCTCGCCGTCGCAGTCTCGTCGCCGTTTCAGTCTGACCTCTCTCCGGCTTCCTTTTCTCTCTCTCCCCCCGGTGCGTCGTTCGCTGGTTCGCTACTGCGTCTGGCTGCGGAGCCGAGGCCTCTGGCTCGCTCGGCCGGTGCAGTTCTCCCGGCTGGCGACTGCCTCTGTGTATGTATGTATATACGGTACATACGGGGGTCGTTATGTTTTATGGCTAATTGTTTTATTATCTTCGACATATTTCCAGTTTACGGCCGCGGCAGGGCATTTTGCCTGCCCGCTCCCTGTCTATTGTGTGTGATGAACGCCGCTTTATGTGCCATCCCGGCCCAGCCACCTCTCGGCCCACGCTTCCTCTATCTTTTCCTCGAGCGCGCTTCTGACCGTGCTTCTGCCCCCTGCTTCCTCTTTCTCTTCTGTTCTCTTCTCTCCTCGTACGCGCGCGATAAATGATACGTCCGACCGGACAAAGAACTACTCTTGTCCCCCGTTTGTAACCCCCGTGAACACTTAGGATTCGCGTGCGAGCGGTTCGATTGATTTCCACGAGTTTCCAGCCGCGTCTCGTTCGTACAGTGGTAATTAGCGCGGATCTTTATCAGTTGAGATAGGACTTTCGGTCCTCCGGCCAAGGACGAGCGGTATCGTAGGGCATCCTCGGGTGGATTTAGCCCTTGTCATTCTCGATTCGGCGAGGACACTCGGCGCATTCCGATGGCCGAGGGACATCTATCACAGCCTCGACACTCCGCAATTGAGAGCAGTGCACTGGGCAAAAGGAAGGAAGCGAGGTAGGAAGGCCGGTCAGCAGGCCTTTCCCCGGCGAGGAAGAGAGCGCGGAGAGAGAGAGAGCCAGCCCTGGATGGACGTGCGTCTCAGAAGGGTGAAGAACGCCGACAGGGGGGTGTCCGTGGGAGTGCGGGCGCGTTGGAAATTCTTTTTGGTGTAGGTATGCCAATATATCGGCTTCCATCGACACCCTTCGCAGGCCACCGCCGAGGATACGTGACTCCTCGTAAGAATGCATCCCGACCCCGTGCTCGTCCGCGCTCCAGGACCCGGGGTTAAAATAAATAATGTCCACGACTCCGTCAAAATCGACTGGGTGATCGCATTCCCAGGGCGACCACCCTCGACCTTATTTATCCCCATTTGTTTCACTCAAACCGCTCGACTTTAGTGTCAGACCTTCCCCGGGCTATCGGTCATTCACGGCCAATTCCTGTCGCCCTGCCATCTCATTCCTTAGAAACCTCGATTTGTTTAACACTCTCCAAGTAAACGTCATATCCGAGTGTCCCGGGTACGCGAAGACAGAGGAGCTGATAATTAGCTGGCAAGGGTGTCCTTGGAAAAATGATAATCTTGAAGGGCTCGCGCAAGGGTGTCCAAGGTGGGGATAAGGAGAGGGAGGAAGGGAGGGGGTGGTTTCCTGGTGTTTCGCGAGCCGTTGACTCTTGGCTGGTATAAATCAATGTCCCTCCACGGCACACCGCGCATATAGCAGCGTAATGTCGTCCAAAGGCCTCGATATATTCGCCGGAGGGTCGCCCACTTGGACTCGGAGGTCACTCCGACATACATCACGGCACTGTCAACTCAATTCTCTCCTGCTCACGCAGCCAGGGCCTCCTTTTGTCCGTAGGTAGCCGTTCTTACGGCTAGCCACGGAAGCCGGCCTCACTTCTCTCTCCCAGTCGTCGCCAACTGGAGAGCAGCATTGCCACTGCTGGCCCCTTAATTGGCCCAACTTCCTGCATCCTTTGAGAAAGGGCGCCCGAGCGAAAGAGAAAGCCTCCAGGATGAACAACATAAGTCGAGAAAAGGCGAGCCGCTATTTTCTAAGTGGACCAAGAGGCGAGTGAAAGAGAGAGAGAGAGGTGGATAAAGGAGATCGAGGATTGGGTGGGATTGGCGAATCGATCGGCGAAGGATTCGTTCGGGCCGTATTCTGCATGATCGCGCCCTGTCGAGGATGTACAGTCGGATTTCTCGAGGACCAGGAGGGTCGAACAAAGCGAGGGTGTCGAACGCGAGCGATGTTCACTTATTGGCGGCATGTCTGCCGGTATGGTGCAGTTACCAGCGGTCCACAGACCCACCACCGACCGATTCCCATTTCCCTCTTTCTCCAGAGATCCTCCGCACCCGGCACACACACGCGCCCTCCCAGCATGCTGTGTCCCTGGGTCCCGGCGAGGAGAGCATTGCTTCGGCTTGCTCACCGCCATTGGGAGGAGGTTGCCGTTGCCAGAGCTCTCGCCGAGGGAAACAGGTGGCGCCGAAACCACAGCCCTGCTCTCTCTCTGTAGCTGTCAAATATTGCGGCCGCTTTAAAAATCGATTCTTCCTTGCCGCACTCTCTCCCTATCCGGCTCTCCCTCCAAGTACCAAGTAGCACGAGCACCGCGCCGGTCAACCAACCTAGGGAGCAACTTCCACTGATTTTATAGTCCGAATCGGGAACGGTGATATTTCCTCGAAAATAAAGTTATCAGAGTTTTCTCGGCAAACGATCGCACGACTGGCGCTCCTATGCGGGGTAAAGGTGCGGGGCGTTGGAGAAGCTTGTGGTATGATGGATGGCGGGGCAGTGGGCCATCCGATTTCAGATTTACGGGAAGATCGTGCACTCTTGCGCGGTGCATTATGGCGATAATGACTCCTTCCGTGAAAAAATAGGGTAACCTTGGCTCGGCAGTACCCTTCGCTCACCCATTAGACAATTTAAGACACGTTATATCCCAATTCGCCGCTCCATTATCCGAAACTACATCAGCTTCTCGGAAGAGCGGCTCTCGTCCGGGGGCCAGCTATTCAATAAGATAACGACCTGCAACCCCAACCCCCCACAGCCGACATTTGCCCAGAGCACCGCGCACTAACTTCTTTTTAAAAGGTCGCTCGAAAGCGGCTTGCGTTGCGCTTTGAGAGTCTTGGTACCTTCATTTGCCGAACGATTGATGGTTCTTGCAATGATTACTGGTACATATAGGTTGCAGTGTTGGCGATAGAGTTCGACGATCCCTCGAGCCAATTCCTCTAGAATGTAGCGATGGGGGTAACTGTGCCCGAGGGGGCAGCCGGATCGTCAGGCATCTCGTGATGAATACCATCAAATATCTCGATCACCGCGAGGAATCCCGGAGCAATTTGGATAATTTTTATTGAGAGACACTGGTGGCAGGAGTGGCTGGAGGCTAGGACGGGCCCGGTTTAGTCGGCCCAAGGGGTTGCAGCTTGGGAGATGGGGCCCTACCTTCTCCCTCTTCGTCCTCTCTCCCTCTCTCTCTCTCTCTTTCGTTCTCCGTTGGCCAGTCAGGCTCAGTCTCAGCACCTCGTTCGGTCTACGGGCTCTCTCGGTTTTTGCCTCGAGTTCCTCTTCCTCCTGCGCCGGGATCTTCCTACTCGTCCGCCAGACACGTAATAACACGTTACGGGGGACCGCAGGGCCCAAAAACGTACAAGCGAAGCCAGAGATCGCGCACACGCAGCACCGACTAAACAGCACCCTGGCAGGGGTCGCCCTCCAAACACAGGGACACCGACACCTAATAACCCCTAATCTAGCCGGATCCCATAACTGGAGCTAACTAAATGCTATTTCATAGCTGGTACGCGTCCCTAGCCCAGGCATACCATGCAATTCCTCCCAGCGTCCACCTCTCAATTCGTAAATCTTCATTCTTCCCACTCGACATTTCTTCGACATACAAACTTACCTGCCACGGCTTTTGCGCTACCGCCTTTTAATTGTACGCCATTCATCGATCCCACTCCTTCGATTCTCCACCGTGTAATTCCCCGACTGGCCTAATTGCATGTATATCGTTACGACAGCTGCTACATTTCTCCTCGCGCGCTCTTCCTCCCATTTGTTCTGGTCCTGTTGACAGATGCGTATATTCAATCCATCAGTTAAGGTCAATTTGCAGAGAGATCGCGCTAATATGTAAATATGTGTGTATCGACCATTTTCCGCGGCGCGCAGGGAGATAGCGTGGAGGATCCGAGTGTGCCATTCATGTATTATTTCGGGAATTTCGCCGCGGAAGCTGCCGGCTGATCCCGAAGGGGGTTTGAAGAGGGTGGTAGATAAGGGGCCACGATGATAAGGAGCCGTAAGTAGGACAGGTGTCCGCGCGATAAAGCCTATACGACACCTGAGAATTATGCGCGGGCACGCACGTCGTTCCGCAAAATAAAAGGAGCCCCCTCGCGGCGCAACGGCGGCAGGAAAGAGAGGAGAAGACGTAGGCTGAAGCCGCCAGGACTGCTGGGAGATCAAGGAGAAAGAGGGAAATGCAGCTCGCTCTCCTTTGTCGCTGCCGAGACAATCGGCCTCACTGGATGATGAATGGTAAACATTTAAATGGACCATCCGCAGTGAAAGTCATAATCGATAGCAATTCTCATCCCGGCACCAGACTTCGATCGGCCAATCATTGTTGCTGCTTTGAAACGAGAAGAAAATGGATTACGGAAGTGGGGCGAAAACGAGAAGAGCGAGATAGTTTGGAGGTACACATATATCCTGCGGCTACAAGGGGATAACGTGAAAGAGCCGTAAAGAATGTAAAGACCAAATGTCCTGGGAGATTCGACTCCTTAATTCCCCCTCTCCAGCCCACCCGGTGATTTTGGCCAGCAGGGAATTTTAAGAGGCGCACATTTTTTCATATATTTTTTATGGCCCTGCGCGCCGCGAGGGGCTGCGCCACTACACACTCTAGGGCCGCTCGATCCAGAGCATTTTTGAAGGCTGAATGAAGCCTCGTTAGCCCGCCTGTCAAACTCTCTGCCCGGCGTGATGGCATTTTCAAAATGTACGCGATATCTCGTTTGCGCCCAATGAAATTTTCGAGAGAGCAGCGCACCCCGCCGCCGCCACCCCCCGCCAGTGTTTACCCACGGTAATCGATCGGGACTTTTCGGAGCTGCGGCCGAGTGCGAAAACATTTGGTCCGCGTAAAATAACAGAAATCCCGATTGGCCGTAAGCAGACTCACTAATTTGTGAGTTTGTGCTGTAGCAGCGTCGGAATTCGAGAATTTGGAAATGGATATGTTGGTCGTTCGTGTGATGGTAAAGTTTCTCGAAAAAAATGTTTATGGACCCCTGACATTGGGCAGAGAACTGTGTAAAATGGTTGGACGGTGGCTAAGGGTGGAGAATGGATCAGACGATATTACGTATTACCGAGTGAAATCTTATTTACGAGGGCTCTTACGCGGTGAACGAGCCTCTAATATTTTAGCTCATCGGCGAAATAAGAATTCATATCCGTGGACCCCTCGTGACCGAAGCACTTGGCTCCCCTGACCACCCTCTTGCTAATACAAACTCTATGGCCCATGGAAATCCCGTGCTAGTTTGGATAAGCGACATCCCAGCTATTCTGCGGAGATCTACCCACAAACCACCCCCATTTCTTCTTTAACCTCTTTTCATACCACGCATTATTTTCCGTCGGAATTAAATTCGAGAAAACTCTTGCGACAGTGCATTTTGTAAGTTGAACTGTAGAAGCGAAACGGGAAGTTCAGATGGAAGATCGGTCATGGCTCCAGCTCCGGTAACACGCGGCGTCTTTTAATCTCCCCATAGAAAAGTCGTTTTTTTCTCTCTCCCTCTCTCTCGGAGGCAGCCGTGATCGCAGCTAATGCTCGTTGCGAGCCGCATCTCTCCGCGGCTAAGCGCCACTCCCCATTGTGCAAACACGTACCGGCAATTATTATTATTTATTGCACACCTCGACCTCCAACCACGGACTTTTCTCTCTCGGGCCGTCCTCCCCCTCGCCCTCTGTCGAACTGGGCCGCTCGTCCGACCCTTCGTTCGGCTGCCAACTGTCGCCGAAGCTACCTGTCGCCAAAACCTCCAGCTGTCCCCGCCGATAAACTCTAACCACGGCCCAATCTCCACTCGTTCTTCCGTCCAGTCGTGGGTGCACGTTAACGGATATATCAGTTGGAAGTTGGCTGATTAATCTCTTCGATATCCGGGTATCTCTGGGCGTTTACATATCAGGGTTTGACTGAAAAAGTACTATGGTTATGATCGATCGGAGAATTGTAAGACGAAGAGAGAGAGAGAGAGAGAGAGTTTCCCAAGAGAGTTAAAAAGACGGGTTCGGGACATGTACGGCGGTATGATGGAGAACGCTCGGTTCCGAAGAAGTAATCGCCTTTTTTGGGGATCGCGCGAGCAGCAACTTTGTCGGCCCTCTCTTGACACCGACAAGAGCGGCATCGTGTCCGACGCCACGAGCAGAGAAGGTGGTCGACCTTGGCACGAAATAAATAGCATCGGAAATCCTAACCCCTAACCCACTGGACGATAGCCGTGAACTCTTGGCCGGGCAGCGTCCAGCGCACGGCCGGAGAGAGAGTCGAGCCGCGGCCCATTGTTCGCACGCGCGCGTATTATTCCGCGCGATCGTCTTTCCCGTAACGACGCGACTTCCGTCGCGCGGGTCAACCGGCAGGAAGCCGCCGGCTACCCAATGTTTCCCAATGATTGTTCCTTATGTTAATGGGAGCGCGCGCGGGCCGAGTGGAATTTTACGAAAGGTCAGCGGCGTGTCGCCGCGACACCGCTCGCCACCGATCGACGTGTCGTTTCCTCTTTACTTGCAATTTCCTTTCCACCGGTATTACTTACTCCTCGTGAGTGTCCGCCTATAACCGTTGGCCCCGCTGCCAACTCTAACTGCGCCGAGCAGCCGTCAGCGGCCGGGAATATTAATCGGCTCGGTGTATTCGCAATTATTTCCCACCTATAAATATCCTCGATGCCCGCGTATCAATTAAAGCGCGGGTGTTTCTTTCGGCTGCGACTCCTCCGATCAAGCACTTTCACTCGGAGCCAATTAATTCGGCACACGACTTCAAACTTGGCCGCCGGCTCCTTTTCATTCTAGCTCGCGAGGGGCCAGAGTTGCGCTCTTTAATAAACCTACTGACTTGGCTCCATGCAGCATTAACCCGGGACGTGACTGTTGAACCACTTATTCCTGCTTTTCGTCGCTCCTTCCTTCCTTCTTATCCTCCCTATCGAGATTTACCTCGACCGTTCCTTCCGAGTGCGCGGGGTGGATGCTGCATCGCTCATATCTGCCGATGAGAATTGCCGGGCTCAATTTCGGAATCGTAGAATTAGCGCTTCCACTCGTACGTGCCGACTTTTCATTCCTGATACACAGTATATTCCCTGTCATCGCGAGAATAGACTCCTCCCGTCTCGCCGCCGCTACTTTATTAGACTTTAACGCAGCCGCCTATCAACGGGTTACTCTCCCTCCTAAAGATGGCTTAATCACGAGACGGCTGAGCGCTCTCAGGGAAGCTGGAGCGACGGAGAAAGAAGCCGGGTGACCTCGTTAACGTAAGGACTTAGCCGAACCCCGTGAATCTCCTACCCCTTTCGAGACTGGCGAGGGTAAGACGGAGAAGCCTTTCAAATCCATGGTGTATTCCAGGAGGATACGGCTTGTTAGTCCCGCGGTGTATATTTGCGCGCAAGCTGAATATCGTAATTATATTAGTATCAACCCGTTGCAAATAGAACGGCGAATTCCGTCGGCGAAGGGTGAACGAGCCACCAACACGGAGCTATCCCCATTCTTTCCCCCGTTTCTTCCTAATTGTGAAATGTATTTTTCATTTCTGGCTAATTCGCCAGAGTAATTCGCCGGTTTATTGTATTACCGGGCATAGATGGGGTAGAGCGCGCACGTGAGTAAGGGTCTCTGTGTATGTGTGTGTGTGTGTTGGCGCGCGGAGTCAGACGTGTATTAAATTCGTGGGATGTACGAGAGCGGGCGTAATCTGCTATCGGGATCGCGCCGGTCGAGGTAATGCAATCTACGGCGAGTTATTGTTTCTTGCGCCGTTCCCAATCGAATCTAATTGTCCCGATTCCATAGTTCGATGCCTCCCCAGCCGGGGGGGAATCCAGTGATCCATCGGCACGACGCGACGAATCCCTTCGGCCTCGTTCACCCTTCCACCTCGGCGTCCTCTTACGCCGCCGCCGCCGCTTCCTCGTGCGAGAGGAGAGACACGCGGAGGCGTAAGAGCCCCCGGAGAAACAGGGAAACCGGGGATGGAAAAAAGTGGCGAGAGCGCGGGATATCGCACACATCGGATGGGCGGCTGGCGAACAAGAGCAGGGAAGGTCCTCCGCGAGGAACGTGGAAGCGAAGACGACCAGAGAAAGAGAGAGTATTGATCCCACCCTCGAGGAGCGGCAACCCCTAGCTGGCCTAACTTCACTCCCCCCTCGTTCCACCCGCCGGTTGTGTTGTGTGCTGCATACCAATTTGCTTGATTTTTTCCCTAGCAGCCCCGAACCCCCAACCCCCCCACCGCCCCCTTCCCCCCTGTCCGTCCGCCCGCTCGCTCACTCGCACGGCGTCCTATCATTCTTCTCCCAGGGCTCCCTTTTTCTCCGGGCAGATGGAGACGCGACTTCCCGTTCGATCGCCGCCCGACGCCACGCGCTTGTCTTTGCGTTAGACAGCGGCCGAGTGCGATGCGTTCCTTGTCATCGATTGCCACGGGGACTCTCCAACCTTCGGGATTCACCAAACCGGGAATCGGTGGCAAAGGTCCCCGGGTATAATTCCGGCGAGGATAATGTGCCGATTGCCGTTCTCGAAGACAGGCGGATGCTGGGTATGTCCGAGTTGGAAGATCGGGGACAGGAAAAACTATAAGTGTATTCAGACGGGCAATCCATTGGCCTAGGAGGATTCTGATCCCATTGAAGCGAGGGAATCGCGCGTTTAGGAAGATTGGAAACTCCCGGAGCAGAGAAGAAGAAATGCGAAAGGCGACGCGCGGCTGGGACTGGTGGTAGTGGTAGTGTTGGTGAAGACGAGTAAGCGAGCGAGAGAATAGGAGAGAAGATGAGTGGGTAAGGAGTGGGTTTGAACCTCGAGATAAACCTGGGCCCGCCTGGAATCTTCTATTAGCAATTACAGTTGTAATTGTTTCCTGCAATATGCATGGAAATAGTGGAATTATTTAAAAACCACCCCTGCCATCTCGCCGCGATAGCAAGAGGAGCGGGAGAGCTCGAGGGACTCCTGTCGAGTGGACTGTCGATTCTTCCTCTTCTCTCCCCGCCCGCCCTCGCAATTCTACCTGGCACCCTCTCCTTGTTCTTCCGTCGACGATGGCTCCGCGCTCCTTATATCTTAACGGGGCCCTCCCTTCGATTCGTTTCCTCATCTGGAATCCTCGAGCTACCGAGAAAACCTCCAATCCAAATCCCCGCGACGCTCAATGCTTAATGGACTCGAAACAATTTATCCGTTTAGGTCGCGCTCGTATCGCCCGGCTATCCTCCCTCTCTCTCTGTATACTCGCGAGGGATGCACACTCGTCCACCACTCAGAGCCACAGTCCCACATACCCAAGTCAGTCCGACTACCAAACAACTCTGCCTTATTCTCCTTAAAAACTTTGTACTCCGCTCGGACGATCTACCGGCTCGAGAGTTTAGGATCCGATCCATTTGCGCCGTCGATTCCGAGGTTCTCCGGGCAGAGCGGGCACCCTCTTGTCAGAGCTTTCTTAATCCGGGCTTTGGAGCGGCGCGTTAGCCCAGTGCCGAGCTATAAACTTGCCAAAACAATCGCCCGTTAAATCCCGCGCGCAGCAGAGACTCGGAAGGAAGCTGGGGGGTAGGTAAGCACGCGCGGCGGGGGTGGCGGAGGTTCGATTGTGGCCCGAGGATTGCGTGATCGCATTCGAGGAACAATGGTCCGAGGCGGCCGGAGAGAGAGAGAGGGGGGGGGGGGGGGGGAGGCGTTCGCGCAAGGATGCTGCAATGGCATCTGCGAGGCTTTATGCGAGCACGAGCGCGCTTTGCCAAAATCGGTTATCGCCAGGGATAAATGGTGGTGCGGGTACGTTATGGAGTGACCGGACCGCGCTACCGAAGCAAGAGCTCTGGGAGAGCCGTTCCGACTTTCTCTCTCTCTCTCGGGCGCGCGTGGAAGGCCTGGAAGGGTGTATGCACATATCGAGTAAAGTCCGAGAGGAGTACAGTAAAGAGAGAGAGAGGGAGGAGTGAGTGTGCAGTGTGTGCAGCCAGGGAGTCTCTTCGCGTAGCACGGTGGCCGGTGCATTATCATAACCGCATTCCCCTCTGCCGAGCGTAAGGGCCTGCGGATGCCTCGACAAGAGAGCAACCCTTTACACTTACACATTCGTTCCTCCGGCTACCCGTTTCCCCGCGCATCCACCTCCCACCTCTCTCCATCCCACTCCCTCGTTTCCTCGGATATTTCTTTATTTCTTCCGCCACGCTTACTCGCGCTTCCCGCCGCCGCCGCCGCGCGAGTCCTCCCCTTTGCCGCTCGCGCTCTCGCTCCTCTTTGTGCGCGAGCATCCACCTCTTTCCTCCGAGCGATCCTAATGTTCACGGCGGAAGCCTCGCGCCACTGCCAGCGCCGATGCAGCTGGATTCTCTTAATGAATTCCCCGGTCTATCGGCGGCTCTGTAGCATGATTTCGGCAAAGCATCCGCCCCGCCGATAACAGACGCGAAAGCGGCAGATGCGAGCCGTGAGGAGCGTAATGAGCTCGGTATGCAGATCGGATCACGCCGAGTACGATGCGCCGCTTTACACCAGGCCTGAGAATTTCTTGAAGGCTGCGGGATGAGGATAAAAGTGAGAGATATTGAATATGCGAGATATTAATGCGGGGGGTGCAGGGGCGATGTATCCTGAATCAGTGGTGAAAGAAGTGCAAGGGGACCTTTACGCGTAATGAGTTGTAGATCTATAGGGGAAGAGGATGAGGAGAGACAGAAGGTGGAGAACTAGCGGAGAAGAATCGAAAGGGGGAGGAGTAGGATTTTAGTTCAGAGCGTGTATAGGAGGAAAGCCAATCTCTCGCTGTCCGCGAGCGATTGGTTGGCAATGGCCGGGTCGATTACAGGAAGATCAAGGAGCAAGTCGATCGATCTTCCGCCGGTGGAATAAAATCGACTGGATCCCAGCGAGTCGCGGCTGCTCGATCCGAATGACTCCTCGGTTTCCTCCGCTCGGTAGATGGAACTGGCTGGGGCTAATCGGTCATTTGTTTGCAGTTTGTTTACCGGCGCTGCCGCGGGGATCGAGCACGGCTTATCGCTTCTTTACGATTTCCCCTGGCTCGAGACCCGACCTTCCAACTTCCTTCCTCGAGACGAAGCGCACATCGCGAACAGACCAAAGCCCCTCTGTTGACAAGTCCCCTTATTGCCCGCCCTGGATTTTTACTAGCCCGCGCGCATCTCCCGCTGGCCAAGTGATCTCGATTCTCAATCGCCGGGAGAGTTTTCCTCCCGGCATCACCGCGACGTTTTCGATCGGCGGCCAATTGGCCCGGGGGTGCTCGCCGGTCTACGTAATAAGGATCGTTTATAATCGCGGCTATCGGGGAGCGCAACGCGAGTAGTCCGGCAGCTATATTGCCCGGTGTACCCGTTTGCCGGGCAATCGATCGCTTACGCAACCAAGCCGACCGGTATTATGAGGAGAGCGAAGGCCGCGAGTGGCGATACGAGCGTTCAAAGTTCGTCGTCGATCGCCGCAGAGAACCGACCGCTACCTTCTTCCTCTCGCATCCACCACGGATCGGACGATGCATTGTCGCGCGAAGTCGACTTCCGAACGACCCGAGCGCCTATCACGTGGGAAACGGCTGGAGGAATCGTCGCGGAACCTCCGACTTATGCAGATTTTGCGAAATCGACCTCCTCGTTCTTTCGACGCTGTTCCTCGGGACAAAAAGCGGCGATTGTCCCCCAGGTTTTTGCGCGAGAGAGAACCGCGCGAGAAAAAGCGACACTCGCGTTATGATGGCTGAGTGATGAACTCGCGCGATGGAAAGAGGCCCCGGTGGCTCTCGATTCTCGAGGCTGCGTTCTCCGCGGCCACGTTACAATCGGTGCGCCGCGGTAATTGGTCCGGTCTCGGTACGTGTTACGGTGGTGCGCTCGCGGTAAACGGAGCGCAATATCCGGCTGGGTTTCGACTGTAATTTCTAATTCCGCCTTTCAGAGCGCTTCGAGCGCAATGGGGATTTCTCCTGGAGCGCGTCGATCCGAGTTTTGCGGATCCGCTCGCGCTCGCTCGACGGTGATCGGCAGAGGATTAGCGGGAGACTGCTGTTTGCACAGGCAGACTCGAGAGAGTTCGTAGCCATTGCTGGTCGCTGGCGAGTATACCGGTTCCCTCTCTAACAACGCATCCAACGACAATCACATCGATCAAGGCACATCGCGGTAATTCCACCTTAGCTCGATGCGGCCGTGGTCGCGCGTATATCGATAGATTAGCCTCCGGGCATTTTGTTATTGGCTGCCGGAGCCCCCGAGTGGACGAGCGCGCGCTCGCGAGCCTTGGCTTCGGCTCGAAGGGAGGCTTCAGGATTCCTGGCAGCGCGAGACCTTCGCGAGAGGACGAGAGGACGAGAGGACGATGCGCCTCGGCAGAGAGGAGAGGACAACGTCGTCGTCGTGTTTCCAGGATGAAAAACACGGCGTCGCTCGCCGGAGCCTGCGCGCCTCTCTTTCTTCGTTTCCTCGAAGGTGCGGCCGCGACGACGACGACGACGGTTCCCGCTCTCGGCGGAAAATTCCCGGGCGTCCTTCGTTACGGGCGGCGGCCAAGTGCGCACGAATGCGCTAGCGCGCCCGCTCGCGTAAAAAAGAGAATCCTCCCGGCGTGAGAGGACTCGGGAATTCGGGCGCGCTGCCGCGTCATCGCCACAGGTTTGCCCGCGCGGGCTATTTGGAGCGGGGAAGGAAAGCGCGCGCCGAGTATATAACCAATCACTCTCGTGTACCGCAGCCATTCATTCTGCGCTCCGAAAGCTGGAGATCGCTATTTCCCCGAGATCATTCTCTGTAACGAGTGACTCTGCGTCGAATTATCCTCGGCGGCGGAACCCCCGTGAAAAAGCCCTCCTCGAGGAATTGGAGTCCGCGGCGAGTAACGAGCTATCGGAGAGCGCGCGCAAACGCGCAAAGTGGACGCATTACGAAACAAGCGCTCGCGCTCGATTGTCAACGTTCATGTGTCAACGCGAATGATTTGTCGCTCTCCGCGCGACAACGGCGCGCGCGTCTGTGTGCGCCGGGTTCTCGCTGGGAGATTAGTCGCTACTAGAATCCCGGCGAGATGAAGCGATTGCTCGATAATTGCCAGGGAACAATGCTGCGGGACCGGTAGCAGCGAGCCACTGCGCCGGGGAGTCACTCTCGAGCGCACAATGACAGCGCGGATTCTCTTAACCCATTTAGGGCCACTGCCTCGCCTCGTCAATGGGTCAGACGGTTCTTGCAACGGCGCTCGGTAAAAAAATGGGACTAAATCGGACTTGTCTCTTTTCTCGAGAGCTCGCGACGCTGGTGAATAATTACGCGTTTCCCCAATTCCCAGAAGAATATCGCATCTGACGGACGATAATTCCACCGCTCGCGTTAATAATAGTACCATGCGTAATTGCACCTAGAGAGGCCGAGAGAAAGAGATAGAGAGGATTGCAGTTGGTTCCGACGAAGCGTGCAGTTAAGATCGTCGTCGGACACGGCGAATCATTCGATACCGGTTAATTCGTCGCAGGAGAAGGATACCTTCTCCGAGGGACGAATGTCGACTGTCCATTCGTCTGCGATGGGAAGGAGCGCGTGTCCCGATAGGAGTTTACGCGTTGTCACTCGTGAGAGGGGCAGGTGGGGAGGAGCGGCCGCGAGATCGGTCCAATTAAGCAGCGAGCGAGATCTCTTTCGCAATGCGGGCCTACTAAAGGCCGACTAAAAAACACATAAATCCCAATGAATGTCAGGGAGCGAGGTACCACCCGCTGCGAGAGGAGGGCACCGCGAGAGAGGATTCCCGGTGTAATCGAAGCGTGGCGTAGGAAACGCCGGACTCCGCTCGGATCAGCTTGAGATCTCGAGGCTTAATGAACGAGGCCCCTAGCGCCCGATCTGCAGCAGCCTCCTCTCCTCTCCTCTCCGCGCGGGCGCCACTGCGAGCTCTCCGAGAAAAATCGGGCCACCGTCCCGATTGATCCGATTACCTTCCACCGAAAGGACGTGCGTTGACTTCTTAAGGCCGAAAGTCCGCCGAGTCACAGCCACCGAGCCCCCGACCGACAGAAACAATCCGATCGATGTAAATGGAATTCTAAATCCGCCGGCCAGTGCCGCTTCTTTCCTCGCGATACGCCGCGCGATAGTTGCGCCCTGGCTAATCCCTGACAACTCACCGTTTTCTCTTTAAAGACTCGCGAGTCGCCGCGATTACTATTTCGGTGGAACTATCTTTTTACTGAACGTCCGCGAGCGACGCGTTTCATTAAATGAAACCTGGATCAAAAGGGTTGGAGGATCCTCGATCCCGTCGGACGAGGAGGAGAGCAGGTTGGCATGTAGTGCGACGCGCCTCGGCAGCTTTCGGCCGCAAGTGGCCGTCGCCGCTACTTTCGGCCAAGGATGAGATGAGGGTATCGCGAATGGCCCTCTGCCATCCGAACCAACCGATTCCCATTCGCTCGTCCAATTTATGCGACGGCACCTAAACCGGAAATCATGGATTGGACGCCCTCTCGGGCCGCGGGCCCTCGGGACTCTTCATTGGCGCGCGCGGCAGAGCGCGCGAAACGCCCGCTCGACTTTACGCGATAGGGCGCGACACGACTCTTTTCATCGGAGCCTGGCCTATTCCTGCGGCCACGTATTCGGACGCCCGGCCGTAGCTTCGCTTATTTACCGAGCCAGCGGGCCCATCGGGATTCCGAATATATTGCACTTTGCGCAAACGCCGCAAAGCCGATCCAGTCCGTTCTCCGCTCTTTTGAGGGAGCGAAAATACGCGCCGGCCAATCGGCAGGAAAAGATTTGCACCGGCTCGCGCGCGGTCTACCTGCCTGCGGCCTGTCCCCTATGTTGGTGGGTTCGATCGGTAATAAGTGTAGCGCGGCAGTTTTATCCGGAGATATATTCCCAGCGCTGGACACGTCGGTTAAACTATTAGGTGGCCTCGAGGCCGGAACAAGTACTAAGAGAGACTGAAGCAACTTGTCGGCGCATCGACGCCGTCCTTCGCGGCTGTATCTCGGCAACACATCCATTGCCACTTAGGCAGAGCGTCCACTCTCGTTCTGGAGGATCAGCGGGTCGATCTCCCGCGGCAGTGGCCCCTCGACGTATACTGGGCCCCGGTGCGGCCCAGTAGCCGGGGACCGGGGCACTGGCGGGGCACTGGGGGGGCAGAGCGCGCGCGCGCGCGGTATATCCATCGATCCTGGAAAAGATAGTTTAAGAGGGCAGTGCTCGCGGAGAGACACCTCGACAGGGGGCTGGACAGGGAGAGGCAGGCGATCGGGGCGGAATCGGCGGATCGGCGGCGAGAAATAAGTCGGCAAAAAGGATCGGAGTAATTGTAGAATCTGGCGGACGCAACTTGTCCGCGCGGGGACAAGTGACGGGCAAGTCGAGTTGGCGAGCGTCCGATCGAGCGACGATCGGAGTGTACCGAGAGTCGAGAGCAAGCCATCCTTTCGTGGTGGCTCTCCCCTGGAGGGAGACGCGCTCCATCTCTCCTGGAAGACGTCCTCCTCGTCGCCCGCTCTCCGGCCACTCGTCGGATCTTTCGATCTCCAGGCGGATCTGCCGAGCCTCTTCTCTCTCTCTCTCTCGGCTACGCCGGTCCGCTCGGTTCTCTCGGTCCTCTGATTCCTCGGCTCCCTCTCACGTTCCCGCGTCTCGTGGCTTCGCTCTGCCGGTAGCCCTACGGCACTGTCAGCCGGCGCGAGCGACAATGCCCGATGCGAGATAAAGCGAGACCTTAAGGGACTCTCGGCAGCCAGAACTCTCTTCTGCCCGAGGAAAGATACGCGCTCCTGTAGCTACGTATACGGGGCTCGCGAGAGCAACCAGCAGCAGCCGTAGCGGCGGGAGCCTCCGGCAGATCGAAGATCTACTTCTCGGGATAGCGCGGCCAGCCCCTCTCTCCCTCTCTTTCTCTCTCTCTCTCGCTCTCTTTCTCGGTGTACGCTACCTCGCGCGCCGAGGGTTATTTCTCCGATATAATGCCCCGAGATAGCGCGCAGCACCGAAAACGTGGAAGGTGCTGGTGCGCGTCGGGGTCCTTTGGCTCGAGCTACCACCGCGCTCGAATATAATTGATTCGAACGCGCCGATCGTGCGGACGCTCGCTGCACCTCCTACAGCCCGAGGATCGCACCTGTGGTCCGAAGGGATGTACGGAGCCCCTACGCGGACTCAGATCATCTATTCAAAGGGAGAGAGAGAGAGAGAGGGGGAGGCAGGACCGGCTACGATCCACGGAAAGTTCTTGGTGCGATAAAACCGGCGTGATAAGGCCGATCGGGAAACGCGCGGAGAGCGTCAGGAGCAAGAAAGCTCCGATAAGAAGTGGAGAACACGACAGGGAGTGCTGTAAAGGCGCGCGGGAAAAAAAGTCCTTAGCATCAACTCGCTGGCCCTTTTTTTCTTCACCGGCCGTGCAAGTTTACGCGCGACGCAAGGAACGGGTTTGATTTTTGCGCACTCGTCGCTCGGGCCGGAGCGAGAGGGGTGACAAGAGTCGCGGCGCGGGGAGAAAAAAGTGCGCTACGCTACGCTGCTCCCTGATCCTACTTGCGTGAAGGAGGCGAGTGCGAGGGGCGCCGGGGGACGAAGGAGAGTATATTTACGAGAGAACGGAGCGGCGATTTCCGCGATAAATGCGTTCGGTTTCCCCGGGAATAAATCGAACATCGAGCCCCTCACCCCGAGGAGAGATGGCTGGCTCATGTTGCGCCACGGTAATCGGCCGCACTCGGCACATATGTACGAGCCTTACGTGTAACCAGTGGGTACAGCGCGAGGGGACCAAGAGGTACAAAGAGACTCCAACGGCCGCGAGAGAGAGAGCCGATCAAACATCTACTTCTCGTCGCGACTCTCCTCTCTCCAGTCTCCAGTTGGCTGCGGATCGCGGCCGCCGCTCATTTCTCCGATATAATGTCGCGAGATAAGCGAGCCGGGGCAATTTTGTGGCCAGCGCCTTACCACCGTGTGAAGGCTCATCCCGAGATTTCCGAAGGCCAGCTGGGCCAGAAAGTAGTAAGAGCGGAGCGAAATATTGGGAAAGAGGGAATCAGGTTGTGGGCCCGAAATCGGCGTGGCGCGCGAGCCCGTGATGGAAGAAGCGAGAGGAGTAGTCGGTTCGGGGGCACGGGCCCACTTTCTCTAGGCCCGTATCCGTCCAAAATCCGATAGCGACGCGCACTCGGAAAGTGGTAAGGTGGGCCCGTGACAAGGCTTCTTCGATGTCACCAAACTCGTTCCGTCGTTCGCGGGCCCAGCCCACTTTAGAGCTCACCTCGGCTCCACTTAACCCGGGATCCTCCAGCCTCCAGTCGAGCGCTCGCTCCGCTATCCTAATACGAGGCAACGATCCATGATTTCTGGGACACTCTAAGCGCGTCCTTATATAATAGCCGCCGATACAACTTGAATTTTATACCGGCTTACGCAACCCCCTGCTCCCCCGGCGGACTTAGCGATTCCGGACCTTCCTTGAATTTCATTAGACCACTCGTTGCGTTGTCGCCGTTGTCCACTCGCGCCGAGTCTATCAGCTGTATATGTATACCTAACTGTTTACTCCACTTTTCTCGCTGTTAGGTAATCCCCGCTGTCTCTCCGGAAATCAGAGTGACCGTTTCTCCAGTCGAGCACTGTCAATCAGCCTCAGCTCTTTTGAACCCTTAAAGCCCCCAAGTGAGCCTCCTTCCGAGTGAACCTATCTTTAATTATCATTAATTAGGACTCGATAATGAACATGGATGAACTCTGTGGAGAAGGGGGGAGCCACTGTCGGCGGCGCAAAATGATTTGGAACTACGCATGGTTAAATGCACATATCTTTTTCAGGGTTGTATATAAAAAGCTAAATACGGGCCGGCTCTCGGGATAATTGGCCTGTCGAATAATAGCCGGCGCACGATGCCAACACCCCGGTGTGTCTTGGCTCCGGCCGCGCTATTCCTCTTTCACCCCGCACCGACATCCTTTATGGACTCGAAAGCGCGAAGCTTCGCTTTATAGGCGTATACATAATTAATTGCCGCGAATTCTCCGTCCTCGTTCCGCGCGGCTCGCCTTGATATTTACATAGATTCTCGCTTCCTCGGCCGTCGCTCGCCGGTTCAACGTGTCCGATACAAGGCAGAGGCCCATTTGCCCTCGCTGACATTTTTCCCCGTTCGGCCGAGATCCCCGGCTATTTAAAGGACTATTCATTTCCATTTCCGCGTCCAAGAGAGAATTAGCCCAACTCGCGCTCTCTCTCCAAACTATGTAGCTACTTTGGATCGTCGGGCATTAAGCACCTGCTTGCGGTCACGTATTTGCGAAAAACTAGTGGCCGGCCGGTTCTCCTGGTCGCAGGTCCATCGGGATGATAAGCAAAGCCATGAAAAATCGGAGGGACACAGACAGTGTCTGGTGGCGCGGCCGGATGTCGAGGAAGAGGAGTTGGCGAAAAGGTAGGCGCAGGGGTGGGGGGATTTAACGTCCCTTTTACGAGCCTTCGGAGTACCATCGTGCCGGTAGCCGGCCGGGGGCCCCACTTAATTATTTTACGAGAATTCCGAGGACAATGCTCGCCGGCAAAAACGCTTCGGTAACACCCTGTCTACCGGTGTCCTCTCGCAGGCATTTCGTATTACGACTTACCTCGCGTCGCCTCGCACTCGCTCTCCTCCCCGAGAGGCAGACGCAGCGCTCTCCGAGTCTCCGAGTCTCCGCGCCGCTAGATCTCTCCGGGATCCACCGTTATGTCAGCGATCGAAGAGACGCCAATTAAGATATCAAGGAATGTTGCATCGCCCGTAAAACTGCGATATCGCGATATCGTGAATTCGTAAGGCCGTTTACAGCTCGGCGGAACTTGCTAATTTGTCGCGCGACGCAACACTGTGCCAATCGCGCGACTCCTCGGACCAATCGGCGGAGAGAGCGCGAACCGGCGGAGGCCGTCGCCCGGCAGTTTTGAGTTTGATGTACGAAATAGGGCAACCTAGCCACTTTCCCAGTCGCGACCTTACTAAAATTTTATGGGGGAGCACTTGGGTGTCCAGCGGTACCAGCGGAAGAATGACGGGACGAATCGCGCGCGCCGGTCATGAATAATGCATATTGACCTCGCGGCATCGAAAAATAAAAAAAATCGCCGGAGCCGAGGCGGCTGCTCGGCCCGAGGTCGACGCACGCCACGAAATTAATAATTTTTGCCGTTCGGCTGGATCGCGCAAACTGGCGGCAGGCATTAATCAGTTTGACGTCTCGAATAGGCCCCGATTTTTCTCTACTGTAAACTGACCGTCTCTCCCTCTCACCACTAGGAATGAGAGGGCGCCAAATCGTTTGAACCATTAAAAGCAACAATAAAACAAATGCACAGTAAAACTGTCGCAGGAAACACGAAGAATAGAGTTGAAAGCAGTGTTTAAATCAAGCGGAGGCGTAGCAAACAGCTCGGACCGCAAAGGGTGAAATGTCCTGGCAAGAGACGGTTTTACGAGTTGAACCGATTCAGCGACTCTGAAATTATTAGGATACAAGACCGGCCGAGATATTGCGCTCGAGTCTCGAGTGTTGGGTCGAGGCGGCTCAGAAAAACGGGCACGTACCTGACGTCCCCCCCGTGACTCACTGCCGAATCTACGGCCACATACGGGGCCGGTGTATACGGTTGGGAATGATTTCTGAAATTTGAGGAAAGTACCGTTGACGCGCGCCGGGGCCGACTGGGCGAGTCCCTTTGACGGGGGTACGCCAGAGTACCATAATGAACGCGCTTCTTGTTTGTCAATCTGTCACGCGGCGCCGCCGTCCCATTCTAAACTCTACAGTGCTCCCACTCACCCTTTCATCCCGCGCCGCTACGATTAACCGAGATTAGTGAAGCAATAGCGCGCCACTCGAGGAATCCGCCGCGGCACGTAAGTACATATGCTCCCAACTACATATTTCCCTCTTACGACGCGTTAACACTAATTCCTCCGGCTTCCAGAAAAAGTGCAGTACTCAAGAATCGCGGCGGCCGCGCGCTAAACCCTAGCGCTAAGCTGCCGCGCATAATGATTGTAATTAGTGGCAATCCGCCGCTAATTATAATCTAACGCCGCGAGAGCGTTTAACCGGTAATTGCCGAAATAATAAATGGCGGCGTGGCGAGGCGAGCGGAGAAGTCTGAGGATGTTAGGGGGATACTCGGAAGGCAGAGCGAGCTGAAGCTGAAGGAAGCGAGGGGGGGAGTAGTCCCGGGTGAGGTGGGACATCGGTGTGTATACGTACGAGAGCTGTTCTCCCTTAAAAGCAATCGGCTGTACTACTATTTTGAACATTTCGTCGCGGTTAGAGACTCTGAGATACAACCTCCGCCGATGAAATTATAGTCACGTGTCCGCAGGCTATGCTAGCCGGCGGCCCTTTAACTTATGCGACGAACACGCCGCTAAATTATGTAACGCCCCACGTAAATACCGAGAGCCACGGGCCCGCTCCTACAGGATGTTCCTCTGTACCGATGCTAAATCGCGATTCAGCCCTTACATCCCCGAGCCCGCCGCAGACCGTCCCGCGCAACCCTCTCGCATCCCCCTGCTCTTTCTCGGCCAATTTGTCCGTGAATAATGTCGATCCGCGGTGCACACCGCCGGGACAAATCTCTCGCGCGATATCGCCACAAGTCAACTCTGTCATATTCGTTTTATTGCCGCTGGACCGGCCAACGCTAAGGAGAACGTGTAACAACCCCGTAGACGCGAGGAGTGCGATGCTCAGTCGGTTTATCTTGGATGAACCAACAGTTCTAGTTTAAGGAAAGAACGTGCTGGTTGATAATCTGTATTGATAGAAGGTAAACCTGGAAAGCCCTTGGAGGAAGGTTTGGTGGGAAATGTGGTTCTGGCTGCTCGATAAAACTGGACGAATATGAATCATAAATGCTGATCCAGTACTCCCCTAAACGGCTCCGGAGTGTGGGAGAGGAACTCAGCGAGCCGATGAGAGAAAGTGAGAAAAAGAGAGAGTGTATGTATATGTGTATGGGCGGGAGGGTGAGGAAAGCTTTCGAGGTTTTTGTACATCCACCCACGGAAGTGGCGGGCGAGGAGTGCGAGGAGTGCGTGCGCGTTTCGTAGTAAAGTGCGATTTCACGTTTATCCCTGTTCCTTGGTCTGCTCTACATCGGTTTCTCTGTCTTCCGGGATGTACGAGCAATTTGCTCCGCGGAATAGCGTCGACGCGTGTGGTGTGTGGCATGGCGCGCGGACCAACTCTTCCCTTCTCACCTCTGAAATTCAAAGGGTTGCCGTGTACCTACATATACGCTTTTACTTCCTCGTTCGCGCGAGCTACCATTATCTCGCGTCTAGGCATTTTGGATTTTTACTAGAGCGCGCGACTCTTGCTTACGCAAGGCCCCCGAGCCCAGAGGAAGACGAGTATCGAACAAACCGAAGGAACCTTCCACCTTCGACTCGCGGGCCCCGAACGATTCGTTTTCCAGATAGCGCGGCCATTTTTTCGAGGAACAATCGCTTCTCAAAGAGATAAGCGTGACGCGCGCTCGCCTGAGAGGTCGGGAATCCGAGACGAGTCTCGTTGCGGCGTCTCGCGAGTCGGAGGTGAGACGAGCGTTTGAAAAGAGTCGGGAGGAGCGAAAGAAAAGGATTGAGTAGTCAAGGCGCTCGCGCTCTCGATGTAAGCAACAAAGGGGGTGTCGAGAAGGGCAACGATGCCCCTACAATGCCTCCTCTGATAAACGAGGCGACATTGTCCGTTTCTGTCTCCCTTCGTCGACCAAGCGCAACTCCACTTTTCGCTTCCCCCTTTCCTCTCGCCTTTCGCCTTTCGCCTTCTTTCACTCCTTTTTACGCCGCGGCCTCCGAGACGACCACTCTCTCGTCTACTTATTCTTGTCAATCGAGATCCCAGAAATCAAATTAGGTCGCACATACGCGCCGGCTCATTTCAGAGCACAAATCCTTCCCACTTACGGACAATATGAAGGATATAGTTTACCAAATTAAAAGCAAGTGGTAAAGAGGCAGCGGATCGCCGCCAAAGAGCGAAAATGAAGCGATCGCGGCCAATGAGCCGATGAATAAATTCGGTGGTCGACTCTCGGGGGCATAATAACCAAGCGGCTCAATTTCCGAGGCCGTCGTCAAGGCGTGTGAAATGTTTTGCGGCAGCGGCGACGAAATTGCAAGAGTCCGCACGGTTTTAAGGCGAGAAAGCGAGGCGCGCGCCCGCTGGAAGAGACGGGAGAGTGCCCTGACAAGTAGCAAGGAAGAAGGAGACGGAGCGAGCGCTCAAAGTTGCAATTTATGCTTAACTGCCTTGGCAGTTCGTTAACGAGGACCCGCTACGGTCTTTATAAGCGAGAGGAGTGAATCTACGATCGGCCGGCCCTCGAATTCGGTCGACACCTTCCTTTGCGATTCGCCTCTCCGTCCACTTGCTCCACCGTCATATTTTCTCCCATCTAATTCGCGCGCCATCTGGCATAAATCAATCCCTAATTAGTCCGCTGCTATTTGTTTCTCGACCGCTTATCTGACTCCGCCAGTAAAGCCAGATAAACCCGATCGTTAACATTCCATCGGGGATCCTCGTTGCCTCGTAAGCAGATTTCCCAAAATCGTGTTACAATACCGAAAACTAGTGAATTATGAGAAATTCATGAAAACTGAGAAAGTTATGCTCTCTGAGAGAACCTCACGCCCCTCGACTTGCCGACTCCGGCGTATCGGAGCGTGCCACGTAATCTTGCGATTTCAGTGCAACTCCGAGAAGAGGATCCCGATGTTTATAGGAGATCAGGTGTTGGAGCGAACGAGTGGTACAGAGTCTCAACTCGTCCTACGCTCTCGTGCGGATTCCGCGATATCCAACCGAGAGGCGATACAAGGGGAAAGCGAAGATGGTCGATCGCCGAAAGTGAAAGAGCAAGGGAGACAGAGCGAGGGAAGCCGAAGGAGCCGAAGTGTCCGGGGGAAGTAAAAATTTACGGTAACGCAAAGGCGAGTGAGAAAGAGGGAGTGTACGTGTACCTGTCATCGTCACGGTCGATTCCGCACGCCTCGGCCTGTCCCTCACATCTGGTCGGCACGTGGGTTTTCCTCAGGTGTTGTCCCGGAAAACGTGTCCATCTCGACGACCACACCTGACCACCCTCCAGCACTGCCGCTGGCCTTTCTCTGGGTCGGGCAGGGCACTGTGTACCTTGTCCCGGGGAGTTGGCAGATCTCAGGTGGTCAGGGCCGTGAACATGTGTTTGGTATTAGCGACGCGGAGGCTCCTCCGGGCTGCCATTAGGCTGGCGACGACCGAGGAGAGACGTGGAAAAGCCGGCATAGCGGGAAGGTACACTTGCATCTGGCATAAATCGTTTTATTGGCATCGGCGGGTTCCTCGGTGACGGAGGTGGGGCGACCTGCTATACAGAGGGTCGCGTACTTGGGACGCCCTTTCGCGGAATCCTCCCGTCTATCGTCTGCCGGCTCGCGTCCCGAGAATCCTCCTTTCCCTTTCGCTCCGGGTACGCGTCCTGCTCTCCGATGCATACTCTCCAGCACAGCTATCTGCGTCGCGTCGGGGACCTTTTTTACTGGCCCATAATTGCCGGCGGTGTCGCGAGGCCCATGTGGAGCGAAAGGTTTTCTCGAGGGTGGGGGTGGGTGGTGTCCTAAGCGGTTAGGTCCTTGGGAAAATCGATGGCCGATTTTGAAGGAGGCCGTAAAGAGAGAGCGTCGGCGTTGTCAGCTACATCGTCAGCAGGAACGGCCGACAGGAGTCCGGGGCGTCGCGTACACGATATTAGTTCTGTACATGGTCTCTCTCTCCCTCTCTTGAAGAGGCGAAGGGGTTTCGAGCGGCCGAGGACCGCCAGCGTCAGCCACAACCCACGGTGCCAGGGCCAGAGTAAATACGGCCACCAGCCGAAACGGCAGGTCCTTCCAAACAGCCTCTATTCACCGCTAGACAATGCCACCGATCTGTTCGTCGCCTCTTCTTTACAAGCGGAGGGCAGTAAACTGGCCGTGGAAACGCCGCCCTCGATAATCCCAAATAAACGCCGGGTCAAACTGGCCGACTGGCCATTTCCGCCAGTTGGACCCTCATCGCCGGAAAAAAGTCTCTCCCTCTCTCCCTCCCTCTCTCTCTCTCTTTCACTGATCGGCGTCGTTGGAAAGTTTTCGGGAGGACAAATTGAGATGTCGCGAAATTGGCCCGTGTCTTTAGAGGCGGGAACGGGTGGCAGAGAAAGGCCCGAGTGACAGGGGTTGACGAATGAATGAGAATGAATGGGCAATAGTTGGTGGCCGGTTGGTGGTACCGGGCGGGACTCGTTAATCGCGTTAATTGTCCCCGCTTACCTAGGATAACAGAAGGGACATCAGGCATCGGGCCCCCGTCTTCCATCTTGCTCCTGGTCGCATTCAAGAGGAAACGGAGTCGGCGTAGGTTAATGCTCGGCTTTGATTACGGATCTTCCGGCGTGACGCGACTCCCTCCGGTGCTCGCTCGCCGCTTTTATTAGTTTTAAACAAGCGTTAAATAAAACGAGGCTAAGCCGACTGCCGTGAGATCAGCTCGCGGTTTAAGGGCGCGCGTGATCCAGCCACCGAGCGGCGAGACCCCGCTATAATGAGAACCTATCCCTTCGATCCTCTCGTCCCTCCTACGCCCTTTTCTCCTCGGAGGGATTTCCGCGCGGGCTAAGCTCTCTTGGACTATTTTGATCGAGCGGCCTTCCACTCTCTTTCTATTAAATGTCCGTCGACGACGCTGGGTCAGAGCTATAATCTTGTCGGGTAATTCGTGAGTTGATATTTCAGGAATGCGTGTACTCGGATCTGTTAAGAGGAGAACTGATTAGAATTGGGGCGACGTACGGCTGTCGGCGACTAGAATCGGATCCTAATTCCACAGGAAGGAGAGCCCTCGGTAATGAGAATTCGGCGTTGGACAAGAGGAGTTGATACTAGGCAGAGAGCGCGCGGGCGGTGGCGACGGCGGCGTCTGGGGCAGTCTGGTCCGACATGGGGAGTCTGCGGGAAATGAGGCCTTTTTTCGAGACGAAGGAATCCTTTTTCAGTGAGAAAGTGGCTCGTTCGTAGAGGATCGAGCCCGCGTTTAATTAGGCAGGTTCTTTCCCGAGGCGGAGTCCCCAAGAGAGCAAAAGGAATCACGAGGCGAGACCGAGCCACTCTCCATTCCGGCGCGCCCCCTCCTCCACCCCCCCCTCTCTCCGATGGCACGTGGTCCCTCTCAATCAAGGCGCGGATTACACTTTTAATTCATTTTTTTAACTAACTCGTCCCGCGGCGCAATCGGCCACGGGAAAGAGTGTAAGTCCGTTTCGAGCGGTTCGAATGCTCGTCCCCGCGAGGGGGGCGAGAGTGCTCCCGAAGAAAGTGAAACGAGGGGTGAAAGAGCCTCGTAACTCTCGAGGAAGCGTCGGGCGAACGCCCGCTTACAAATTTCATCGCTTTCGTATGCAAAGCGCGTGCCCTCGAATTTCTCGCTCTTCCGCCCTGATAAACGCCTCTCTAGTTCTCTAGCTGCTGGACCCGAGACAGCATCCGCTTCTCCGAGTCAACGTTACCCGAGATCCTATCGATACTCTTCTCTACGATCACGTACATTAGGGAGTACGAATACCTGAGTTTAAAATTGGCTCCTCGTGAGTATAGGTCTCTGGGATATTCGATACATCGCACTCTCTTATCAGTCGAGTATCACTAATCAACTTGTGCCTCCCTAGTCATTAATAATCGGACCAATAAACACACGAGTATAAATAGAACCAGGCGATCAAGTACATAATGCGGATCGGCACTTGAAATATTAGACCTCTGTGCCTTTGGAGTCTGATTGCTAATCAAGCGGGGCGCAACCCCCCGAGCACTGACTTCTGAGCCCGCCGGAATTTCTTCCACCCCCTATCTCTTCTCTCTCTCTCTCTCTCTCTCGCTGGCTCCCTGACATTCGATCGTCGCGGTTCCCCTCTCCCCGAGTCGAATGAGTGGCTATAAACGTAAAGCGTGTTCTTTTAAGTGAGGCCCGTTTAAAAAGATCTCCCCGGCGAGCGCACGTATGATCGCCCTCGCTGCCGAGGGTACCGTTCGTCTTCGTCGCGCAACCACCCCCCGAGGGTTCGCGCTCTCCGTCTGGCGCAGCGCAGCGCGCGCCGCACCGGCGGAGAAAGGGAGAGAAAGTACGTATCAGGAGAATGAAGAACATTGTGGCTGGCACGTGGGGAGAGGGAGAAACGTAGGCAGCAGGATGAGGACGTCGGTTCGGGTGGTTTAGAGGAAGGCGTAGGGTAGGCTTCGCGCGGATAGTAATATTCTTGAAGCCCCAAGAGAAGGCTTACTGCAATAACCCCCGCCGGCTCAAACTCAAAACCCACCGTTCACTCTCTCTGTGTATCTCTTTTACCACCACCCTCGTCGCCGCAATTCCCCTTCACCCGTCCCGCCCTCCCACACTTTCCTATAAATCTTGGACACCTTCGACCGCGCCACTTTCATATCCACGCATTTCACCTCGATACATGTATTACCCGTCCACCCGGGAAATCCTTACATATAACAATTATCAATCCCTCCGCTTCCAAGTCCCGGGGGAACGGATCCCGAGAGTACGGAGAGTGTGACGATGAAAGTTAGCAGACTGGTCGCCCTTGTCCCAAAGGACGAGCGATCTTGTACTTTCTGAGGAAACGGGTGACAAAGCTAGAAGGCCCGCTCGATGCGCGGCTTATCATAGTCGCGAAGGCACCCGATAGCCTTGGAATGCCGAGTGCGATAATCAATTAGAGCGGCCGATAGAGCCGGCGTGCCGACATTCTGTGTAATTAGCCTTATCGCGCGGACTAGTCGCGAAAACACGAGTTCCAGCGTAGGAAGGTAGCACCTCTTTCGAGAAAAGACGGGGTGGCAAGGAGCAAGGGCTGCGCCGAGGACGAAGCCCCAGAGGGAGAGAGAGAGCGTGTCGAGTTGTCGTCGTCGTTGCCAGCCGCACGATGTGTGCGCGCCGTTGAATTTCATAAGCCCCGCCTCGTTTATCTCTCCGCGCATATGATATGTATCTCGCAACATCGATCTGATAACGAGTGTTACCGGGTGTTACCTCGTCTATCCGCTATCTAACCAGATCTACTGGCCACCGCTAGAGTATCTCTCCGTGCGAGCCTGACGTCATAATTTCACTCTCGCCGGACCACCGTCCCCCTCCAGAGTGAGATGCACTCCCCAATGCAAGGTGCAACATCCAGATTGATGTCTCATCAGGAGACCCGATATAGTCCCGCGCCAATATTAATTCGTCGGGGGGTTTAAATAGATCTGCGTACCAAGTGATTTCGCAAGACTTACTTTAATTCATTTGAAAGAAAATGAAAATTAATATACTGAAGATCGATACGGGAGAACGGCAAGCATCGAGAGAAAATGGAGCAAGTGCGGTGTAAGTCGATCGTACGTCTCTCAGTGGCCCTCGCGGCGGTGGTTCCGCTCCTCGAAATTAGTAGGAGCTGATCGAGGGGTGGAAAAAAAATTGGTGGCAATAAAAATAAATTACATGCACCGTAACGCCCGGTGCCCCGCACCAGCGGGGCCGGGCGAGCCTCGCAGAGGCATCCATCCTACTTGCATACTTCGGGTCCTGATTAAAATTGGGGTGCGTTCGAGCGATCGGTTAGCCCCGGGCTGAACGATCCTCCGGCAGAGACGAGCGGAGCCTATCCTTTCCGCCTCTTCCTCCGCCATCCATTCTCCGTCTCTTGGCGTCCATTATTTTGTCCGCCAAAAATTCCGAGTGACCCTGAGGAAGTCTCGATTCGAAGACGGCCTCCACGGCCGCAGGAGGAGGAGAGGGGGAAGGGGGAGGGGGCGCCGGGGATGCTGGGATCGACGGTAACCGGCGATATTTACGATCGCGATCGGACTACCGGTCCCCGAGTCGATCCATGATTCATCCTACTATCGACGGAAGTGCCTTTCCAGGCTATCGATGCTGCCCTGTTAAAAGGATCTTACACGTACCCGCGTGGCGCGCGCTCCGCTCCAAACAGAAACATTGATTTTCCGCGCGTAACGAAGGGAAGCAGCAGCCCGCGCGGAGAAACAGGTCGCGAAAAAGGCGGCAACGCCAGCAGCGAGCTCTCCGCGCCAGCAAAGGAACTTGAAATAAGGAGAGAGAGAGAGAGGAAGGGGGGGCCAGAGCAACAAAAAGGAACGAGGAGAAGGCTGAGAGAAGGTGGTTGGAGCGGCAGGCGTAGGCGTAAGAAACTCGCCTCGCTCGGAAAGTAAGCGTAAGAGGAGAGCGCGCGAGCGCGAGCGCCGAGGAATATATGCTCGCGAGCACGCAGTACATATACACGCCGGCTATCGACGACGGGCCCGTCCAGGTAGTGTTTTCGCATTTATTTAAAGCACAAGGACACCTAGTCGAGCGAGCCCGCTCCGCAAAGTGGCAAGATGTGTCCTCGTCGACGTAATCGAGCCGCGGGAGACTCGCGAGGCCAGAATCTCGCACTCGCGGAAAAGTGGTGCGTCGCCTGCCAACTGGGAAGCCAGTGCGTGCAGCACGGCGGATGCGTGTACACGCACTCCGGCTGCGCTAGCGAGAGAAGCGGAAATCAGACCCGATCTCGCACGCTGACACTCCTTCCACCAGTCGGCCTGCACGAGGAATCGAGTTCGCTCATTACGCGTCATTACTCGCAATAAATCGTCCCCGGTAATTATTGCGGGTCCTCTCTTTCTCAGTCCTCGATTTATTAATGCTTATCGATCAAAAGATATAATCGCGTTAATTGGTATTATATCGAGCAACGAATCGGCAGCTGGTTATTCCCGGCATCTTTTGCAAATCTTGGCCCATTCTCCGAATCTTTTCTTTTATTCAACCAGCACCTTCATCGATCGCTCTTCTCCGCCGCTAGCGCGTCGAGCCGTTTATCGAGACTCATCTCGCTCCTGAGTTGAGCGAGCGCCGGACCAAGATCGCGTACCTGCGCGCCTAATTAAGATACAGCCGCGGCGATCTCGCTCGGCCGCGCGATTCGAGAGAGCAAATGCGGTCCTATTGCTCGCCAAGGGCTACCGAGGATCGCGTGCGCCCTGTGAGCCTCGAGTGTTGTTCGCGTGGGCATTCGGACCTAGCTCTCGAACGAGAGACCTTCCCTCCCAACCAACCACTCGTTTGCATTATCCTTTCTCTCCACAGGCTCCGCTCGGCCTCTTCCGGACACGATATCCTGTCCCGTATTTCCCTCGCCTCCCTATCTCGGCCTCTCGCCGCGTCAAAGATTGCTAAATCGACGTCGGGATTGATAACTCGCGGCGTAAAGTATCACGGGGGCCGGCCAAGTGGCGAGGGATTAGAATAAACTTGGCGGGAAGTGGTATAAAGTTTAAAGTACCGAAGCGCCGCGGCGGCAACGGCGGCGGCGACGACGCGCCGAGAGAGCCTGTAAGAGCCGAGGACGTGGGGGAAGATCGGCTCGGTGGTAGGTATCGGAGAAGTGATTGCGCGCGGCAGTTATCGCTAGGAAGGCAGGCCCATCGAAAAGGTGCACGCTCAGCGAGCGAGCGAGCGCGCTTTTATTAATGGTGCATCCGCGACATAAACACTTTACGTAAGGATATTATCTGTCGATAAATCGGGGCCTACACGCGCGCGCGAGCGCTCGCGTCTCCACTCCCTACTTGCGTCCATCCCTCTCTATCTCGCGGAACCGCGGAGTCTGGCTATCGTAGATCATGCCTGCGTGGAAGGTAATCCAAGTGGCTCTTCTTTCGTCGGCCGAGAGAGTAACGTTACCTCTCGGGAGGATGAGGATGCGAGCTCCGTTGTCCTCGCACCTCCTTTTTCCTAGAGCTACGCACAGCCGCGGTAATAACCCTTCCAGGCGCGAAGGGCGGCCGAGAAAGAGAGGAGAAACCACCTCGAAGGAGCTGGGATGCAGATCGAAGGTCGGCGCTCTACCATTCACTACTCGGCGACGGGCGGGCGGGAAGGTGAATGCCAAGCGCAACTGCTACTACCTCAAACGGCTTCCTCGTACCGAGGAATCCTTTCAGGAGCCGAGAGAGCACTCCGACACTCAGGCCTCGCTCCACCGACTCTCCCCTCGATTACTCCTTTTCGCGAGGATATATCGCAAATTCCCGAGATTTCATCTCGAACCGCGGCGGCTCGTGCGCGCGGCCGACATTTTCATTTGCATTTAATCCGCGGCCTGTCGTCATTATCGCGGGAGGAGCGCGACAGTAATTCAACTGGCATCCTCGTACACGGGCGCGCGCGCGGATACGCACGGTGCGTGGATCCCGGCGATTCTCCGCGGGCGTGTAGGCGAGATCGATTCCCTCGGGGGCGAGAGGAGTCGATCTCGCCACGGGATAAAATTGTCCGGTCCTTCGGAGCGCGGGACACGCGTTCCTCACGCCCGCTGCCCGCCCGAGGGCCGGGCGAGTGCGTGCTCGCGGCGCATTCTCGTTATAATTGCACATCCGCGCTGCCTGAAATGTGATCTGGATCGCGTGACCGTCGCTCCCAAGATATACCCGTTCATATTGAGAGTCGTGTCTCGCGTCTCGGGAGCAGCGGGAGGAAGAGAGGGGGAGGGGGGGAGAGCTGCCTACCGTCATTAGCGGGCAGGATTAATAGGGCGACAGCATCCCTGATCAAGCTGACCTGACGCAAGGACCTGCTGATTAATAACCCTGCGCTACCTGAAACTTGTGCTACCGTCCAGAGCACACTATACGAAGAATTATCGCCACCTGTTAACCTGCTAAGTATCGCCTTGTAATATCAGGTCGTTCCAACGATAGGTGCGTAGATCAAGCAACAAGCCACGCTCGAGATCCTTAACTGCGCAGGCTGGACCTTGGCCAGATTGCCCTGGAAATCGGGTTAAAGAGATGCGCGCCACTCGAAACCCCCGGGAAATACACAAAGTTAAAGAAACAGAGCGAAATAGTCGCGATCGGGGGGAAAGCTCGTTCTCCTGTCGAGAGGGAAAGTTTTCGTAAGCGCGAAAGGGGGTGGGTGGTCGATGATAGTGCGAGAGTGGTAACCGGAAGCGCTCGACTTTCGCAGTGCGAGGAACCCTCACGCTTTCGTCTCACGTGGGATCCTCGTGGCGGTGGCGGCATTGCTTTTCAGCGTGAAAACGGCGCGTGCTCGGGATGCACACCTTCCCAGCCTGATTAGCAAGCGAAGCCTGGTGCGAAGGCCAATGGCAGCTTGCCTGCTCTGCCTTCCTGGCTGTCTGCGCTCGGCTGACTCTCTGCCTCTCTGCCTTCCTGGCTGCTCTTCTGCGAGAACCGCTACCCCAACAAACCGCCTGGAGAGCGAGAGGGTGGGGGCAGGGTATTCGCTTGAGCGGCCGATAGAGAGTGAAAGAGGAAGCGGCTCCGAGTACCGGAAAGCGAAAGAGAGTGAGAGTGGGCCGTGTAAAGGAGAGGAAGAGGGACGCGCAGGGGTGGTGGCCGGATGGCGGAGGCGTCAGCGCCGGTGGTGTTGGTGGTGTACCGGCGAGGGGTGCTCTTGGTGGTGGTGCACGGTGCGCGACATAAATATGTATGTATCATCCGCTGCGACCTGCCCCACTACCCCACTAGGTCAGACTCATGCTTCATCACAATGAGCACCTTGCCTTGCCTCGTCTCGTCGTCCTCTTCCTTTCGTACTCTCGTTCCATTCAAGTGGATGGAACCAAATCCTCCCCGATCCGATCGCCGCGATCGTCCTCCTCTTCCACCCCGGGGGATACTTTACCTCTGTATCATTAACACCGATTAGAACGAGGACCGGATGACTTCGTAATGCCGTCAATACGAACTCCGATGTCAAACACCCGCCACGTGGTCCAGTCAATCCGGTCAATTTGGCCTCAAACGTCAACACTAATATCACTTCTGATTCCATGAGCGGAGAAATTCAGTGGTCGCTGGTAATTGACTAAACGGGTGGGGGGTGGAGTGGTTCGACTGATAGGATCGGAGTTGAGCCGGGAGTTGGATCACCGCACGCAAGCCTGGTGTGACGCGATCTCTCTGACGTCAGGGCGTCAGACATGCCTCTCTCACGGGGGTTGCGCAAGGTCTGGGCAAGGAGGTGACGGGGACGGTGGCAGTGCGGTGCGCGCGAGGAGTGCACAGGAGGAAGGAAGCGAACTCGGCGGGAGTCGGGGCACCGAAGGGGGCCAACGGCCCGAAGGGGGTAGCTCTTACATATTTATGCCGCGTTCTACGCGCAACACCCACCCCCCGGCTCGAGCCGCCGGTGGATAGCTACCCCCTGTGCGCGCTTAGTACGCTGCTCGCTAGGTATGCCGACCTTGTGCACGCTTTCGCAGACCGCGCCGGCCTGGCTGCCTGTCTACCCATCTGCCAGCCAATGCTAATCACCGCTCGCCTCCTCCCTCTACCCTTACCGAATCGAGACCTGACTTCATCGCATTATACCACTAAACATCCCGCGCTCTATCATCGACCTGTATTGCTGGGGAGAAGAGACCGCTGGTGGAAAACTGGAGGACGCGAGGACGAGATGATGCGTGTTGTCACGATTGACGCAGGATGCGCGTGTCTACCCTCGACAAGCGTATCGGGGATCCCGATGAAAATCGTCCGGGGAGAAAAACACGTAGTCCTTGGCGCGGGTTACATAAAAGTCCATGCTCTCGTTCCCTCTCTCTCTGGCCGCTTCCGCCGCAAGCGTGTTTTACCTGAGGTCCCGGAGCGCTCCTCCCGAGATCGCCCGATAGAGAATCGTTTCCTACGCCGGAGGAAGACGTCTCGCTTCCTGGTTACCAAGATTTTTTCAGCTCCCCCATAAATCTCGAGCTGTCGCGCGTGCCTCCGGGCACAACGGCTCAAGACTGTGAGCGTCGCGACAAAGAAGTCGCACTGGAACCGGCGGACGACGGGGCACTCGGGGGGAGGGGGAGGATCTTAAGGTATCATAGAGAAGAGAGTGGGCTGGGTGGTTGGCGAAGACGGCACGGCCGGACCGCATTGAAAGTAGTATGCTAGCGGGTCAAGTGTCGGCTGGAGTGGAGGTTAATTAGAGCCATCCGGGAGAACAGGAGCAGAAGGATCGGCTGGATGCGAGCTCAGGTCGCACTCAGGTAGCCCGAGGTAATTGCATTGTTGCGCGGGGCCCGAGTGTCCCGTATATGACAGCACGAGTGCACCCAGATCGCCCGAGTGGTAATCGTCCGCCTCTTGGCAATTACTTTGCGCGCTTCTCCACTCGTTATGCAAGCATCGCAAGACGTGCCCGCACATACCCACCCACCAAATCCGAGTCTCCCCCGCTTTCCATCCCTCGTCAAGCTTCCTCGGGAACACCGGCGGAGTATAAAAATCTGGTTAATAAGCTTAAGAAGGTAAAAGGCAGCATTCGCTCCCACCTAATCCCAGATGAAGGCTTGCTAATGTAGGTAAGGCTAGTGCCACGCATAAAACCAGCCGCGTTTCCAAGTGGCGCGAGGGGTGCGCGGCCCTCTCTCTCTCCTCGGGTTTCGCAAACATTTCAGAAGTGCTGATGCCCGCGAAATCCACCCCCGACGGGCGCAGATAGCGCGCGGGTCATCGAGTACAATTGAACTTTCAAGATTTCCCGGACTCCCTACAGAGCCTCTAATAACAGATCGGGATTGGGAGGCCCGACACCTCGAGTGGTCCATCGGGACGGCCAGGAAAAGGGCGCAACCTCACTCCTAGTTGCTTGCACATCATTTCCCTACTCGGGTCCACTTCAATCCAAACCCTTCCGATCGCGTTAGCTTCTAAAACACTCGCAATACCAATCGAGTATAAACGACTCAGGAGGACATTGATTTGGGAAATCTGGAGCAATTGCCGGGAGGTCCGAAGGGGTAGAGAGAGATTCGATGAGAAGTAAGAAATGGAGGCTTGGGGGAGGGTGAGGAGTAAATCAGACGCTATCGGAATCGACATTAGATCAGCGAGGCTGATTCGCATTGACACGTATCGTGCCTGTGGGGCGGAAAATATGATTGCCTCCTCTCCGTTGTCTGGATGGGTAAGCATCGGGGAGGACCACGATGGGATTAATGCCACCCTCGGGGATCCACGTGGCTTTTCCACCTTGGCTGCTCCACCTTACTCCCTTGCAGCCCACTCGCTCGTCTCCTCGCCGGTGCTTTATGCCCCGGCACTTTTAAGGCTCGCCGCCGCCACCACCGCCGCTGCCTTTTACGGAGATTAGTGCCATTTCCTTCGTGCCCAATTACCGGGCATTATTTTATCCCCGGCGAAGGCGCGCGCTCCTTGCGCCGACGCGCCGCCGTGGGAAAATCGGCTGGTATTAGAAATCTCGTCTATGATGTATCGGGCGCGAGAGGATGCTGGGAGTAGTTTGATTTAATGGTCGCTGGCCTCGGTTAAACACGCGGCCCGTCATACAAGTTCGGCGATCAGTCAACTTGGCGGAGATGAGATAAATAAATCAATCCTGGAGCGGCTATCTCCGGATCGGTGGGCATCGTACTCCCCGACAGGGACGGGGGGGCCGAGCTTCCGGCTAATCTGTTGGCAAAACAAAGTCGGCCGGCCGATAAAAGGAGCACGTGCGATTTATAGAAAGCAGAGAGAATCGATCGGGCGTCGCCGCTGGAGCGCTCGGGAACACAGAGCGGTCTGGCCGCGGTAGGAAAGCTTTTCGGAAGTTATCGGGATCGATAAAAAGTGCGGCAATAAGGCATCGATATGGACGGGGAGAGGGCGGGAGCGGCGTGGCGCGCGACGCCGTGTGTTTTATTGTGTCACGTGCGAGAAGCCACCCCTTCGGCCGCCTATATATCAGTCGCGTCAGAGGGGAGACGTCGATATCCCCCGATCAATCATTAATAAGGCCCGAAACCCCAAATACGTACAGTGAAGCGCTCTCGATCCTCGCGTGCTTCTCTCGCCCTCTACCTCGCTCCTTCTCGCTCCTCGACGTCGAGGCCGAAACAACCGGGTGAGAAAAATGTATCGGCGGCGGCGATTCGTGGCCGCAGCGGCCGCGAATTGATGGAATTTTATATTTTTCCTACGTGATTTCTTGGGGTTCGGCCCCCCCCGTTTCCAGAGACCGTCACGTATCAGTCGGCTCTCCTTCTCCATCAAGAGTGCGGCGGCGAGCACTTGCTTTGCGCGCGCGAGTGACTTTCCACCGGAACGCGATTTATGGCAGCCGGCACCGTGACACGCTTTCGAACTTATCCTACGCCCGCTTCCTTTCCTCTTCGACTTGGACGTTTTAGCCCGCTTTGTCACTTCCTTCTTCGAGTGAGCCGGCGACAATCGCTCTCGAACGGCCGAGCTTCCTTTTCGGCGACGGTTAACACATGAGCCGACTTAGCCGTCGAGTGGCCACGAATAGAAACTAGTGGAACCAGTAAAAATAGAAAAATCCAAAAATACTATAACGAAATCTGAATGATTTTTATTTCGATCCGTGAAAAGTCGCGTGTTGTGCGAAAGTTGGAATATCCATATGTAAATGGTGAGTGGCGATGCTCGGTTACAAGCACAGGAGACGTAGCTGCGAGGGGTGCGAGCCGCCTCGTGCTCGATCGCCGGGCAGAACAAAATCGAGAACACTGTTCGACTGGTTGTTTCGCGGTGTGTCGAGCACTGGCTTTGATTTTCCCATTTTTGCGCGGCTTGCACGCATTTCGTCGGGCAGAGCCCTCCGGTTTCGAGGCGAGTCCCCGGGGGATAGCCGGGGGGGTTGGTTACGATCGAGAAGCGGCTGGATATCGAGTTGCGGTTTAAAACTCGTCGTTCGACCCTCTCCCCCGTGCGCGCTCGAGGTGGATCGCAACGACCCCATCAGGAACTCGGGATTCAGCAGCGGCTGATCAGCAGAAAAGTGCAGCCCTTGCCTTCACTTGCACTCACGAGAGCCCACCCTCTCGAGTGCCAGCCGATGTCTTTACAGTCGATGGCTACCCTCCCGCGCTCTCGACACCGGCGAGGGGCGATGTCGAAAGACAAAAATCGGGTCTTGACATCTGTACACCGTGTCACACGTATCCACTCGTCCGCCCGACCAAATCCATATTCATCGGCGTATTATCTCCGGCGAGGCACGATATTTGCTCGTCTGCCAACTGCTTGTCGATCGAACGTGAAAAATAGAGACCGGAGCCTCCTTTCGAGTCACGATCATCTGTTTTCTCATCAAGCGAGCCTCCTATCTTCCGCGTACTCCTGGGGCCCAGACAATCAATCGCCGCCTCGACGGATTTCCCCTTTCCACTAAAAATCGCCCACCCCCCGCCCCCGTGGTCTCCCACCTTATGAATACCAGGGGTTTTCTCTTCGACGTGTGGCGAGGCCGTGCGCGCTTGTTTTCGGAAGTGTAGCATATTCTGGAGAGGATATATAACCGAGAGGTAGAACTCGCAGCCTCCCCAGATAGACTCGAGCAAAAAGAGGCCACGCTCGGAATAACAGTCATGGAGAGGAGAAAGATGGTTGGCAGTGGCAGTGGGCATGGCACGCGGGACTATAAACTTCCGAAAGGAAGACAAACGCTCGTCCGATGGTGCGCGTGGTCGAACGTTGCATCATTGATGCGAGTTATTCCCCAAACGACGGTACAACCGGCGCTAAGGTCCTGGTTTATCCAGCCATAACTGTGAAATATCTCCGTCGCCGATATCCACGCTCCTCGTGATTGGCGTGAAACCCTCTCCCGTAAATCGCCCCACTCCCTCCACTTAGGGTTGCAATTAAAGTGCGATGCTAGAATTGGCTCAATATTGGTCCATCTCGCCTAAAACCACGGATCCTTGAAAGAGCCGGCGAGAAGCCGTGTTGGTTTTTGCATAAAACAACCGGTCAACAATGTAGAAAGTGCAAGAGTACTTGGCGCGGCCAGAGGCAAAAAAGGCCCTGTTGATTTCGATCAAAGAAACGCTAACATCAAAGGGCGAGACGACTGATCTCTCTGGCTGGCTGTTGCCCGAGGCTCCGATTGCACCGAGAACCTGGAGGGAGGCAAGCGAGGGGGGAAGGATGGCGCGGCCCTATAAGGGCCAGACAGCGGCTATAAGGCCCCGCGGCAGTAACAATGCGGCCTGGCCTCGGCTTCGCGGTGTCTCGTAAATATAAATGATGCCGCGACGCGGTTATAGCCGCGCTACCGTGTGCGCAGCCCTCAGACGCGCACATAAAAGCCGCGAGCCTCCTTCTCACTTTCCCATCCACATCTCCCGCTAATTCGACTTCTTCTCCCTTCAGCCTGCCCTATCGAAAGGGCGTCCACCCGACGGGGCACTTCGATAGCCTCGCTAAAAGAAGTCGGCACTGCCGGCTAGCCAGTAGCCATGGTCCCCAATGGTCCCCAATGGACCCAGCCGGCGGCCACTGTGATTTTCTTCTCCAATGGCAATCATTCCAATTCTAGTCTAATTCTAGACTATTGGTCAGCGCAGCGAAATGCGAGAGGAAGAAGGCGAGCAAACGAGAAGAAGAAGAAGAAGAAGAAGAAGAAGGGAGTTAAAAGTGGCGATAGAATGCAGTGGTAGCGGAGAGAAGAAGGTAACTCGTTGCCGATCGAAGAGAGCGAGGTAGAAGGTGCCGCGCGGAGGTGGACGAGCAAGCAAGCAAGCAAGGAAGCAACCAGCAACAGTACCAGGATAAAAAGGGGGTGGGAGGGGCAAGGGGGAAGGGGGAAGGGGTCAGGTGGAGGTGTAGGGCACAGTGTGGTAAAGGGAGAAGAGGGCGGGGAGGGTCCATTAGGCGGTATCGGGACCATCGCACGGTAGCAGCGACGCTCTCTGCATCTCAATGGCCTCGACCATGCCGACGAGGAGAGGAGGAGTGGGCGCGCGAAGGGGGTGCGCGCTCACGAGGAGCACGGCGGTCCAGGAGGGATCGACGAGGCCCCCGATTTTCGGGCCCCCGCTACATACATAGAGGCCACTCTCCACTTGGAAGGAAGCCGCTTCGAGGTATCGTCGCGCCTCGCCCCTGATCGGATCCTTCCCTCCGATTCTCGCTCGCTCGGCATCGAGTCCCGGCAAGAGCTCGGGGCGAGAATCTCCAGGAGACGGAGCCGGAGCCGGTACACCGTTTCACGCTGCTTCGCCGGGCGATCGGCCGACGCCGCTGATGTTACATACTTCGGGGGCCTTGCTGGCCCAGCGAGGCGACCGCTCGGCCCCGCAGCTGTCCAACACCAGTAGCCTAGGGCGCCCGCCCGCCTCTCATCCGATCCACCTTCCTGCAGTCGCCGCAAATCCTTCATCCCGATGAAACCGACGCCGCAGCGTCGCCTCCCTTCCTCCTAAGAACCAGCGCTCCGAGCTTCCCCGAATTCGAAGCCGTTCCCTCGCACGGCAAATTAACCTTCCCATCTCTCCCGGCGAGCGGTGCGTGCGCTCGTCGAATTGGGACTCGAGCACCGGCCCCCCCGAGTATACTCGAGATAGGGTGTCAGCGATGGGTCAGGAGTGACGGGGCCCTACCGAGAAAGCGCCGAGAGCGCCCTTATCGTGCGACGGCACGCCGGGCGCGCACTGCGCGCTGTCTCAATCTGAAAAATCCATTAGCGCCGCCGCCGCCGCCGTGCAGGATAATCGCGCCCAGGGAAACAGTTATCTGCGTCGGGTAGATCGGTTGCAGCCGCGCTAATGGTCACCTTAATCGGATTATGAGCAATTAAATTAGGGGAATCGCGCTTGTTTCGCCGGCGCTCCACTTGGCCGCTGACGGCCCGACGCCCAGGTATTTTCGGCGGGCGGCGTCTTCTCGCGCAATAAACTCCGATTTGTCTCTCGCTGATCTCCAATCTTGGCATTCTAATTCGAGCGATTCGGCATCGCGCGTTGTTCGAGGCGAGGGTAAATAAAGTATTCCAGTGCCGACGCGGGTCTTATCGCGAAAGTCGTGGACAGACGTGTCGGCTCTGAAATTCTCCGCTGACCGATGCCACTTTTTTCCCCCACTCGAGCGCGGCGCTTCTCTCGCGCGTTGTTTTAGCACATCGACAGAAATCGCGTCATCTCGCTCTCTCTCGCGTGCGCGTGAGCTCGGCGATCTTTCTCCGCCTCTTCTTCCTCGCCCCGCGACGTCTGGGACACGCGTGCTCGTTCTCTTTCAAGGATTCCCTCGTAAATATGAAGGAGTGTCGCGCTCTCTCCTTCCCCGTGCTCCACGTGCTCCGAGAGCGAAGGACGCGCTCGCGAGCGCGCGGTGAGGTAAGTGGAGAATCGACGGCGCGGCGACGCCGACGCTCCGACGAAGAGGAAGAGCAGGACGCGGCGGCCGACGAAGAGGCGGACGGAGATGCTCGGCGAGGCGAATACGAGGACGACTCGCCGACTAGATTTTCCTGTCAATAAATCAAGGCCTGGCCTCGGCATTTCTGTCGCCGAGAGAGTTGCTGCCCGCTACTCCTTTAAAAGACGTCTGCCTCGCTGGCTCCCTCACTCCCTCGGCCCCCTCGCCGATCTCCTCTTCGTCCTCTCCCCGGCACCGGTGCCCCCTTGGTTCCTTATTCATACCATCCCGCCACTGGACACTCGCGGCCAGAAAAACTGCGTCGTGCGCACTGCCTCGTCCCCGCGCGTCATCCATCTCGTCATACATCCTGTGATGCCCCCCGAAAATTCCACGCGCGACGGTGCACGGAAATACCACCGATGACCGAACTCGAGGGGGAAAAAAAGGCCCCGCGCTCCGCCCGTCGATAAATAGCGCGCGAACTTTACCGAGGAAGAAAGGGTAGAAGGCGTCGAGAGGATTCTTTATCGGAACTCTGGCATCCTTACATCGTCGGGCGATTTCCATACTGAAATATTTATCACGGCCAGTCTTTTCCTCGATGCTCTCGAAAACAGCTCGGTGACAGTAATCTGCCGTGGCAGAGAAGGTGAGACGGTGCTAGCAAGGCGCAGGGGGGGACAGGGACGGGGGGCCCTCGCTCGTAGAGTACATGGAAGTGTCCAGTCGAGAGAAGGAATCCCCGGGCAGGCAGAAGTGGCGGATAATATAGGAGAGCATGGCAGGGAGTGCCGATGACACGCGATCGCGAGTAGCATCTCAGGTGCGAAGTAAAGGGTGGGACAAGGCGATAAATAAAGGGAGGAAGGGCTACTGCAGTCGGCCAGTAGCCGTTGTCGGAGGCGCGGGATGCGAGCCCGGCAAGGATTTGCTGCTGTGCTTTCCGGCCCCCGCGAGGAATTCCTCGGTAAATAATCGATTGCTATCCGCTGCGAGAGCCCGAGAGGGTAGAGAGAGAGAGAGGGGGAGAGAGAGGATCGCCGCGCGGCAATCAGGACGAATGTACCCGGAGATAAAGTGAAATGGCGTCGCCGTTTAATTGGAGCTTCTGACGCGTTTCTGGCATTAAGTATGATGTTGCGTTGAGTTCAATTAAAATGGAAATCGGGAACGGTCGTGCCCTCTCCCGTGTCCTCTTCCTCGCTCTCTGCATCCGGCGGCGTTCCTCCTCCTCTCGCTCGCCCGTGTGTCCACGACACACGTACCAAACGCGACCATCCACTCGTTTGATCTCGCTTTAACCCTTTTGCATGGCCTCCTCCACCTATCCCTCTACCTCCGCACCACCCCCCCCCCCCCGCCCCCTTCCTACCCTCCTTCTGCTTGGTTCGCTTTCTCTTGTTCCTCTTGCTCCTCTTCCTTCTCCTCCGCGATCTTTCTCTTCCTCTTCTCGGGGCCCGCTGTCGGGCCCGAGCCTCCGGACGTTCCTGAACCGCGCGCGCTCCCTCGGAGCGCGCGGAGAGTGGTAGCACTCGTGCGTCCCGATCTGAAAATAGTTCGGTGCTCGTTCGGGGCCCCTAATGAACCCGAGATTAGAAGTGAGCCCGGGCTCTCGAACGGTAGATACCGGGCGCAATTAACACTGAAATATCATCGGTGTGGGTCCGTTAGGGCGACGCTACACGCCGTGCGTCTCAGGTGAAGCTGCTCTCTCCCTCTCTCTCTCTCTCGGTCTCTCTCTGGTACAGGGAGAGGGGGGATCGGATCGCGAGACAAGGGACCAAAGGACCGGCCAACTTTATGGACCCTTAAATTAGCCGATCCCAACTCGCCCGAGAGAGAGAGTACAGACGGCTAGTATAGTTCGGGCGCGAAACAGTGCGCGCGCTCCTCCTGGAAATTGAACTCGCGGAGAATCTCCCGAGAGCATAGAGACACGGCCACCTACATAATACCAGGGCGGGCCTTTTCTCGCTCTAGTCCCAATATGAATCGACGAGGGCGCGAGTGCCGGCGATACTCTGTTAATCAGAGAGCGCGGGCGGCAGCGTATCGCGGTGGCGGTACGAATCAATTAATTTATTGCTGGATAGTAAACACGAAGGAGGGAGATGTAAGTACGAGGCGGGCGCGCTCTGGGCCGTGAGAAGGAGGGCCGCCGTAACCGCAACCGCACCGGCGCTGCCGCTGCGCCGAGAGTGGCTATCAGCCGGAGTAATCGGAACATTATCGTCACCGGCGAATAAATATTCAACGATCCAATAAATCGTGGCACGCGGCCGCGCGGAAATGCCAGTGTATGGGTTACGGCAGGGGAGGGATCGTTAAGCATCTCAGGCTATCGGACTGCCGGAGGTAAGTAGCTCCGGCTCGCTCTGCTCCCCCGGACCCGGTGTAAAGGCCGAAGCGAGCTGGGCTCTGGCGGCCGGCGTTACGCTTGCCACCGTGCGTGCCCTCCGCTCTGCCCGCGCTGATAGAGCCTTAATAAGACATCGTGACTCGACGCAATGTCAGGCCCTAAGTGATCGGTTAATTGTACATTAAAGCGTACATAATAGAATTATCGACTGGCCGCTCCGCCGGACAAAGGGCCCCGCATACCCGCTCAAACGGCCGCCTCTTCAGTCCCGGTAGCATCTTCATTAGAGAAATTCGCCGAACGGAAATCTTGGTTTACTCGACTTGCTATTAGTTGACACTATTGGCTCGTCGGGCGGAGATGGTCGATTCCTCGGGGATCGACAGGGCGTCGGGGGAGCTTTTTGCCTGGCTATCAATTCGCTAATTGTGCCTTGGCCGGTTTTATGTGCGGCACGATATCGTAATTAGTCCGCGCGCGCACGCGCGCGCTCTCCTATATCGCGAATCGTGAGCAGTCAGCGTTAATCTTACATTCGCCGGCAGCCGGCTTCGATACCCGGCAATGTTTGATACCCAGCAATCCCGGAGCAATCAGTCACGGCGCGTTACGATGATTTCATTCGCCTCGCCCGCTATTAATTATCGCCCGGTATATAGTAGCCAGTGCACGTGAGAGCCGCATATACGCTCCTAACGCGCCGAGGTAACTAGCCAGTGCTCGCCGGTAAAGAAGCCGGGGTAATTAATGAAGTGCTCCCGATACGATACCATTTTAGTCGGAGGCGAGGAGAGACTGGTTCTCCTTCCCCTCGACGTACACTCTAGTCGCGAGCGAACGCCGCGCCGGCTTAAATAAGCCGAATCATCCTGCTGCCATTACCACCGAACAATGTCGAGACACGTGCTCCTAACATTCTCTAGCTCGGCCTCCCGTACACCAGGAAACATCTATCCCCATTTGCCGTAATGACGAGCGTGAGTCTGTTCATCATTCACGAGAGAAAACAGTGCGGATTTGGATCCTGATTTGCACAGGATTAACATTGACTTTAGTAGATACGCTAATTAGAGGTACATATATGATTTATAAATATCATTAAGAATCGATGTAACGGGATTTTTAAGTTGATCTCGTGAGTGTAGCCAGCTCGGGCTATAGAGGTCCACAGAAGGGAAGCAACCTGCTTCTGAGGTAGCCTCCGAGGAGAGAGCACGTGCTTCTTCTGGGTTGGTTTGTTAACCGCGGGTTAAGTCGTCGTTTAGAGGCCGCCGGTGGCAGGGCCCCGCGCATTATAAAGCGAAACGATCCCGCGATAGGGATTCATTAACCATCGTTAATTAAGACATTATCACGTCATAATGATCTCGGGGCCAAGCAGTTTAATGAATGAATGAGGCACGCCTCATAAATAATTAATCCGTCGATTAAACCCTGACCAGTGGCCGTGGCCGTGGACTGGTAACCGCGAGAATCGACGTCTCTGCGAACCCCTGCTCCATCCAATTCCGTCTGGCTCCCGGCTTCTCTCAAAGATGCTCTTTCCTCCCGCGCCAGTCCGAGACTCCGAGAGGATATTTCTTTCCGCGCTCATTACCCGGGGCCCAAGGGCCCGCGCTAATTGAACGAGGATCTGGACGCGCTCGAGAGCGATATCAGGCTATCTCGACCTGGAAAGTCAGAAAGCATGAGGAAGTCGCGATCTCGAGAGCTCGGTCAGTGAGAGCTCGATTCTCTCCCAGTGCTATATGGATCAGCTGCCGTCGCGCGTTTGGCTTTCGTCCCTGGCGGATTCGATCGTTCGCAGCTCGAGGCGGCCCCCGTCGGAATTCCACGGGGTATCGGCGCTGGAAATTTTACGATAATGTCGTCCGCACTGCCGGGAGCTTCCTTAAAGCTCCGACGTCCGCTCCTCAATGTTCCTGCGGAGGAGCGGGCAATAGTGTATATCAAGGATAACGGTACGCGAGCGTTAGAGAGGACTGCGAGAGATAGCAGAGTCGACTGAGTCGACGCCGTTTCCCGGTAGGGAAGGATCCGGTCCGGTGCAGCTTGACGCGTTTCAAGGCCCGTCAATTGCCAGTTGACACTTGGCCCAGGTATGCGCGCGCTAGGAAGATCCCGGGGACAAGAGTCAGTAATTCAGAAAGCGTATCGCGAAAACTCGGAATGGCAGAGTGCGGCATGCTTGACCCCTTCCTCGCCGAGGTTTCCGCCGCTCGCTCCTGGACATACCGGAAAAGCCGGTACCAGATCGGGGCCTTTTCTCGCCCCGAGTCTCCGGGCCCGAAATAAACCTGTTTCCCTCGCGTAACGTTCCCCGAGCGAGTGCGAGAGGAAAGGCGCAAAAGTACACGCGGTCTCCAGCAGCGTCGCAATGGCAGCGTGTAAAGTGTAAAGTCGGAGTCAGTGTCAGCGAGGCACTTTGTCCGGGCCGCTTCTCGCATTTCACATCGCCGAGAGAGAGGATCGGACGCCCGCTATCTCGCCGCTCCTGCGCTCGCTCCTCCCGAGAGTCCCGAAGAGTTTCGTCGCGCCGCTCATTCCCAAGGCGGAACAGCCTTCTTAAAGGGCGGACCATTCATTAGGGCTCTCGGTCCGATGTAAGTATCGTGTTTTACCGCGTGCTCCTATGATAAATGGCAGTGGCTCCAGTGTAACCTACGAATGCTCTCCGGTACCTGTCACGGTACCTGTTCCAGGCGACAGTTGCGAGTACACGACGCTCGCGCGCGCGATCTACTAGCGCAGAGGGGACCTCTATCCTCTTCCGAGATCTCCCATCCCCCGGGGGCCAACGGGAGTAGCTATCTCGCCGCTCCAGGTTCTCCAGGTCGGCGAGAAGAGAACACGGCGCAGGTTGCGTACCGGCGTCTCTCGCGCGATTACCATAAGATCTGCATATCCCGGTGTGACGACTACTTCCCGTAGCCGTAAATAGTGGCCGACGTGTCGCGCCGTCGATGAGAACGTAAAATTCCACGTGGACTTAAGACTGCATTGAAGTGTGCGCGAGCCGATCACCGGCCGCTCCGGCGCGCACTGTTCCTTCGCTCCCACGCGCTCCCTCGCGCTATCTATCGACAGCTCGGACCGCGATCCCGATAGCGAGCCGAGTTCTTTCCCACTAGCCAATAACGAAACCAGTATCTATCTCCTGCAGCGCGCACTCCCAACGACTACCGACCTCGCGACCATTCGCGCTCGACAAACCTCTGCGAGGGTGGAACAGGACACCTGTCACTGCTAGACCTTACAAGGAAATGTCGCTTTACTATCCTCAGAATTCTGGCGCAAAAACTCGTCTTAAAAAGTCTGTCGCGCTCCTCTCGCCGAGATCCCGGCTACGCCCATGTGTCGAGGTGTACAGTTCCTCCAGTAGAAAAGGTCAGCCGGTTAGTGGGACTAGCAGCGGAGCGATCATGCGCGATTAGCGCGCGCGCGCCGCGCACGAAAAAAGAAGAAAGATCGCGGGGGAAATATATATCGTTCGATCGGGAGCGCGCGGCGCTTAATTATTGCTTGGATGATAAACGCTCGTGAATGCCGAGAGCAGCGCTAGGCGACGGCCGGTGCAATTACGGAGTTCTCGGGGATAGTTTTAAGAGCACCAATTACGCTGCGGGAAACGCGCGATCCTTGAGGTACGAAGATAGGTATTAGTAATAATATATGACTTTGCGGATGTCTGCCGGTAAAAATCGCGGCACGCATGCTAGTCGCGTGTAACGAGGTTTCCTAACGTTTTCCTGCGTATGCCAAGGCCGATCCGTTGACATAATATGAAAGTGAGCAGCGCGCGCGAGCGCTATCCGCGCGCGCTTGGGACACCCTGCTATAGAGCCGTGCAGTTTCCCAACAGTTTCCTGGCACTGCTGCTCTCGATAAATCAGTGCTACCCCCGACACAGATCATTGCAGCCGAGGAAATCGAGAGCAAGTCCATAGAGAAAACCCATGCGTCCTCCATCCGTTTTATTTTTTGCTCGCGAATTCTTAAACCCAGTGGTATTACACTACGGCTGGAGGAGAATAAAGTTGGAAGCATTGACAGCAGGTACCTAATGAATTTCGTTAATTGTAAAGAAAGCGTCGGAGCATAGAGCGCGCGCTGTAGGAAAGGATATGATGAAACGAGGGAGAGGTCCAGTGAAGAGACTGGTTAGCGGAGCCGAGTGCGCGTCTGTGTAGGGGAATAGGTGAGTTACAAGCGAATACAGGTGTCACAAGGCACACATGTGCGTGGCAGGCTGCTGCAGAGGTAAAGGTGTGTAGAGGGAGAGCGCGCGAGGCGCGGCCAACGCTCACTTTGTCACCGAGGCCTCGAGGTTCGAGCGCACGACCCGCTTTACTCGCGCACGAGGAGAGAACACGGATTTCTTGCCCGTAGAAAATTCACCTGGAATCCGAAAACCAACCGCGGCCGCCTCGGCGACAGTTACGAGCGAGGACCGGGCGGTTCTCAGTCGTGTAATCAGTCCTGCTCGAGTGAATGATCACCGTGAGCGATCGCCTCAGATTTTGGATAGCCCGCTGATAATTCGAGGCTGGGGCTGCTCTCTCGCCTGGAGAATTAAGCAAGCCGATCCTCCCGTGGTTGTCGCGCTCGTTCCTGTCCCGCTCATCCAATCAGGGTCAGCGGGATCGACTTTCGTCCGAGATTTACAGCCTCCGAGATCCGAGATTCCAGCGATTTTTATAGCGCCGCTCACGAAAAATCTTGGATCCTCCGATCGGGGACGGAAGTTGCGCGCTGACCCCCCTCGAAAGTCGGACTTGTCGTCGGCGAAAGGTCAAGTGGCTCGGGAGGCTCGAGCGTGCGGAAGAGCGGCTTGGGCCAATTGGCGGGTAGGGAGATTAATGTGAGCGGAGGCTCTCGCGTGATGACTTTTCCGCGGAGCTGGAAATGAATGGTTCGTTAGAGGAGGTTAGTGGTGGCCTGACGAGTAGTAGCCGCTGGAACATCCAATCATGCGAGCGGCAGTCAGTCAGTCGCTCGGTCAGTCAGTTAAGCACTTATCGCTTACGGATCAAGGATTTAATCGTCGTTGGAATGAGCGGCTCTCCTCGCTTCGTTTTCTGTCGCAACTTCCACCGGAATACGTCAGCACCAGGCGACTCGGGCCTTAAGGAGTGGATCTGGCGCAGTGGATGCGTCGACGCCTCTTCGATCCTCGATCCTTCGGCAGCCACCCCCGCACCCCTCCACCCGTCGATCGCCGATTCGGAGGAAGAGGAGGACTCGGGAACGGCGGCGGCTCTCGCACGCACGTGTCGTAGAATTTTCGCAATCCAGGGAGCCAAGTGGATCGACGGAATATTGAACGGGTTGGTAGATCGTCGGGTGGATTTCCATGAGAAATGGAGGACAGCCGTCTCCCTCTCGGCGAGGAGATGCTATCGCCGCGGTGATAAAGTCCGATTTGGAGCGTCAGCGTAGAGCAAGCTCACTTCGAAAGTCCTTCCTTTTTTATTCCTCGGACTCGCTGGACACGAGCGTCTCGAGCGTCTCGAGCGTCTCGAGTCAAGGATGTCCAGCAGGCCGATGCAAGGCGTCGCTACGTGTCGCAATGTCCATCCGACGACGTCATCGGCGAGCACCGGGGGACACCTTAACGAGTGCTGCTGCGAATCGGCTTAAACGGATCGTCGGCTAAGCCATCTTCGACTGCGGCTGGGCCCCCGGACGATCCCGCGATCAATATCGATCGTCGAGCCAACCATCGACTTTCAGCTCGCGAGCACACTTTCGACAAACATTGACTTTACGCTCGCGCGCTCTTAGAGGATCGCAGCCACCCTAAGGCGCGCGCGAGCGCGAGCGCGAGGGTCGACTCCTCCTCGAGAGCGAAATCGAGCCGGAGGATGAAGAGGCGCCACGGAATCCGAGCTTACGAAACTACGATGAGGAAACGTGCCAGGGTCGAGAGCTGGCGAAGGGAAAGAGTCGCTCTTTGGATTCCGGCGTGTCGACTACCACTGGATGGAACACGAATGCCTGGAAGGCCGACGACATTTCGAGCCGTCGGCTTACATCATCGACAGAACCAGATCGCCGTAGACGCAGCACACACAGTGGAAAACCAACAGTGCCACCGCAGCCCCGAGAGCTCGATCCCGCCGATGCCTCGATTGCAGCTACGGCGAAATTTCATTTAAAAAAGGCCTGCCCGATTGCGTCGCACTCGCCGGGCAGGATTTCTTATCCCACTCTCCGCTCCCCGTCGATACTTAACTCGGGAGATCCAGAGATAGATGACTACGAGCTCTCTAACAATGACGGATGGAGCTTGCGATTGGGGACAAACATCCTGCAGGCAATAGTCCTCGTAAACCCTCGAATTTCTTCCCGCTCGGTTTTACTTTTCGGAACCAAGAGACACAAACTTCTATCGTGAATGAACTATTTCGAGGATTCATTAGCGGCAAGAAGAATCCGACGATAGCGATGAGCAAGATCATGTCCATTACGAATGCATTGGATAATAACACAATGTGCCACCGATATCTTCGGCACATACTCTCCGGAGAGAATGACTTGCCGCGTAGCCTACTCGAAGATCGCATCGCTACCTCATCCACCCCAAGCGATGTCCCTTATTACTGGACCAAGGATCTTGATTCACCGCCCTCAAGTCCAAGAGTGAGAGCCGTAGGTCCCTTGAATCTGATGTTTGTAATTCACGTTGATTTATATGAAAGCGAAAAATCAAGACTCGACGGAGGACACGGTCTTTTATTAGTAATTCACTGGTCTCGTACAAGAGAGAGGAGTAGTCATTAAAGTTTTTCTGACAATTTTATTTGGGAGCACAGCGCACTGGTATACGCGAACGAGATTTTGCTGTAGGAGCGAACGAATGCACGGAGGAGGCTCCGAGAGAGGATACCAGGTAGTGAGAAAGCCTGGGGGATAAAGACAGCAGCGGCGGGCTTCCCCGGTTGTCCGGCGCTCTCTCGAGATAGTACCTGTCGATCGTACGTGGAAACCGTCGCCTCGGGGACAGACAGGCTACTTGTATGCAGAATTGCGTCGTACATTGTGTTTGCTTTATTAATGCGTGCCGACCTTGCGGCTTTCGTGCGCCGCGCGAACCGATCGCCAGCGCACATAAATACAGATCGAGCCGTGGAAGCGCGAGCGAGAGGAAGAGAGCGCGCGCGCGCGCGCTCACCCTCTCTGGCGAACGAGTTCATTTAAATCGGGCTCCGATCGGCTCGGCCGATCGGCCGAAAAACGATTCGGGGAATCCCTCGGGCACGCCTATTTAACACGGAACGCCGTGAGGAAGCAGATTCATTATCCGCTGGAATCTTGATCGGCCGCGTGAATTCCTCGAAGAAAAAGGCCTCCGAGGACCAAGTGAGCGCGCGCACGCTCACTCGTAAGACCCCGGCACGAGCCAGTCAGCCAGATTGCCTAGACGCCAGGCCCACTTTACGCAATTCACTGGGCGGCCAGCATTTATTATGCCCGCACCGCCCATTGAAAAAGAAAGGCTCGATTGCACGCTGGATAAGTAGCCAGTAGCCACAATTAATTTCGCGCGCGATGAGTCCGAACACTTGTTTGGAGGTGGCGCAGGTGGACGCTTGGACGTGAGCCGGTTCGCCGGCTGGGGGAACATGTGCGAACATCGTCTCAGTTTCATAAACACATTGTATATATATAGTTATTGTACAGAGGGCAACTCGACATTTACCTCGTGTCTTTATCGAGAATGATGTTAGCGCGCGTTAGAATTGAACGAGAACTAAGCCTCTGGCGTAAAGGTCATGAAATTTCATAAACAAGAGAAAAAGGAGCGAGGCGGATGTTAGAGGAATGAGAGAATCCTGCTGGCCGGCTTTAGGACCAGTTCTGTCAGAGAGCGGGCCGCTCCCAACTTTAGCGGGTTCGACGAAAAGCCTGAGCATGGACCACCGTCACCCGGCTTCCGTTTACCTCGGATTTATCGCGATCCACCGGCGGCGAGCGCCGATCGAAATCCCCGGGCCCCATTTTGTAAGGATGCCGCCCGCTACGTCTACCGGTTTCGCAGTCTCCCCCGCGCCCCTCCCTCCCCCTCTCGCCTTTTTCGCTTTTTTACGGTACTTTTGGCCAATTTCGGAATTCCTAGTGGCGAGTCTCTCTTACGCCAGAGCGACTCTCCCGTAGCGCGAGAGAGCTGTTGACTCGGCTAGACGAAATACCATCAAGGTACACGGCTTGGAGATTCGTTATCACGATCGAGAGCCGATCTCCCGGCAGCTGGCTACTCTCTTATCCGTAGGAGCCTCGAGGTCGGCCGGTCGGCGGCAATTTGCGCCGAGGTTCCTCCGATATGCCATCCAACCGAGCAAACCACTACTCTCCGCCCGTACCGGCTGTCTTTGCTGTCTTTGCCGTCTTTGCCGAGCCCGCACTCCCCTCGCCGTCGCCGAATCGGCCGATTCCGAATCACTGCCGCAGATCGGGATCCCGCATCCTCGGACACTCGGACGGGGATGATGCTGGTACCAAGACGATCGGCACCAGTAGTACACGTGCGACTTCTTTTCACCCGGACACCTACGTGACTGGTATGTAGAGCGGCATGGAAATGTACGGCTGCTGTACAGCTGACTCTTCGATCATGTGACACGATTTCCTCCTGGCCACTCGGCTACTAGTATGCAGTGCGAAGCTGCAGGACGCCATTTTGGTAACAGTCTCTATATGAAAGGTATGTGCTGCGATCGAGGAAAGACAGGTATAGCTAGAGGTGTATAGATAGGTGGACGAGTGGAGTAGTGCCGCGATCCCGCTCGCCTTCGTCACCGCGAGGAATTACGCAATAAGTAGAAGTCGTTTGGTTGGCTTCGACTGCCCGTTGGACGTTTCCACGGAGCTTGAGACTGAACGTGTGCGCGCGACAGGATAGTCCCTCTCTCTCGCCTCTCTCGGTAATGTACACCGGGACTTCTGTTGCGCATCAGAGAGATTAATATGTGGTCTCGGCGAGGATTCCTTCCTCTCGGGCCGTGCGGTCGCCGGCCACAGATGTATACCAGCAAGTCAATTTAGTACTTACTGCCAGCTAATATGTCTCGCGCTCAATGTATACTCTCTCTCTCTTTCTCTCTTTCTCTGCCGCTTGTCTACATGGTCCTTGTGATCCGAGATCTCCGAGATTGACTGTGCGTCGCGCAGTTCGCCTTTACAATCAATTAAACGACAGCGTTGGCCTTTAGGCAGATTAGTGACGTGTCATTAGGAATAATAAATGAAGAGAAGAAATTGCGGAAACGACCGGCAGAGTTTGCTCCCGAGGGCCCTCGCGCGATTAGGATCAAGGGGAACGCGAAATCTCCGGTGAGTCCCGATTCGGATGCAAGCGCGGGCCCCGAGGAGCATTCGGCGCGACCTTTCGTCCATGGTAATAACGATTATCGCGAGCGGCTGGAATTTAGAAACAGGTCGTTCTTCCCGAACCAAGCCATAAATTGAACTTTCCCCTTGAGCTCTCGAGGCAAGTCGACCTCGTTCCGTCGGGGACGTGTCTCGTCCCGTGCGCGAGCTAGCTCGGCCGCGTTAAGGCGCTTACACGCCTGTTAAAGGTCCACTCCACCTAGGATTTCGACTTTTCGAGCTCACGCAATCCTGAAATATTGAGCTCTCCACTAGCCTCGATATTCACCCGAGCTTTCGACACTTGGCCAATAAGTGTAATGCGTGTTAATTTATCTGGTTACAACCTCGTTGACAGTCCTCGAAGCCTGGAAGTGCTGGAGAACTGAAATTTACCGGACTGCTGTGCTGCTAGGAATTAAACGCAGAATCGAGCGGAAGACTATAGAGGCGACGAATGCAGAGGTGGTGTTTTAGGCGTGCGAGGTACTCGCTGATGCACTGTGACTGACGTGAACTTGAGCCAAGGACGCGCGAATCACGGCTAACGAGACGCAACGCTCACCACGCGTTGCGCTGTTTCGCAACGCGTAACCTCTAAGGAGGAATGCGTTTAACGCTCGACGCCTACGGGACGCCTCTACATATAGTGGCGCGAAAAGCCTTGAGGAAGAGCGTTGCAACACGATCCTTTGAATCTCGGCTGGCTGCCAACTTTTAAAAGGCACGCCGCCGCACGCAGCCAACTGCGTCCACGCAACTTATCCACAGAGAGACAGAGAGCGAGAGAGAGAGAGAGAGGAATATGCGTCAAGTTGCGCACCAAGAGATAGGAAGCGATTAAAAAGCGCGTTACAGTCAGTTAGATAGTTGGTGGTAAGCGATGGGAGGGTAGGCGGCGAGGAATCTCCCGGCAAAATCAGAGATCGGGCCCCGAGGACGGGGCCTCAACAAAGGGTTGACCGTCCACCCGCGCATAGATTTGAGGGAAAAAATGTGGATGAATGGTGCGAGGCGATGGTCGGTAGGAGGTAGCCGATAAAGAGTGGTTGGTGGATATAATAGATGACGGGGCGGCGGGCCCCTCGAAGTCGAAACGTCAATGGGTTCTCTTTGCAGTGGCACGAGCGGGGCAGAGAGTGCAGGGCCCCCTTATCCAGAGGTATCGGGCCCTAGTTAAGCGGCCGGCTCAGCACTAGATCAACGACAACTTTCGGCTTTTTCGCTCTCTTTCGATCGGGCCCACTTGGAAGAGGCCGCTCGCGTTCGCCAGTCAAAGGGCTCTTCTTCCACCTAACAAATAGAACACGCATGCACGATCGCCTCCTCGTGTCCTTCCCTACATCCCTCGTTCCTCCCGTGCTCCTCCGAGCCGCGATAGGGCCCCTTTTTTCTTCCTCTTCTCCTTCTTTTCCTCCTTCTTCCTCGGGGCCGCGCGGTGTCCGGGGCCTTCCCACCCGAAATACGTTTCCCTCCTTCTTCGGGGAGAGATGCAGCACGCTCGGATCCAGGAAAGAATCGCCGCAAAGGCGACCGCGCCGCGCCGCGCCGCGCGCTCTGCTCTCGATGGGCCTTACCTCGAGGGGAGGAAATGGCACCAGCACCGACTGGCCCACTCCTCACCCGCGCCGCCGATCTCTCTTTCTGTCTTTCTCTCTCCGTCTCCCTTCGCTCCGCCAGCACAGCAAGATAAAACGTCGCGGAAGGAATTTGGCGGAGGGCTGTAAATATTATAAAGTGACGCTACGCAGAATGCGGGAGCTCAAAGGTTCGCCTGGCGTGCGCGCGCGCGCGCTTGAGGGAGAAAGAGAGGTAAGAGCGCGGCGCGCAGGACAATGCCAGGGAGCAACGGGCCCAGATGGGCCCCCCTCCGACGTGAATTACGTTCGGGAGGAATAACTCGCGCCACCGTTCGCGATGGGGAGTCCCTCGAGCACCCTTCTACCTCGCTTTCTTCTTATCCGACCGACCTAAATGTTCCTGGCTCGGACTTTCTTTTGAAAAAGCGCGACAGTCTCCCAACTCCCAACCCACCGACGGCTACCAATCCCTCATTGACTCGACTCCGAGGAGTTGGCAGCTTTATGAAACTGGGATCGGCGAGATAGTCGCGACTAAAGAACGGTAAACGGCGAAGACGATCGAAGGAGGCTCCAAGAGGGACCACGCTCGCCCGATTACAGGAGGTTAACGTCTTTGGTACTAGGAAAGTGGCCGCTTCGCTGATAGAGCCTGAGAGACGAAGAGCCGCGGTGTCTGAGCGGCTGATGCACGCGTGCTACCTCGTGGATATGCCAGGCCGACCATAACTTATTCAGCCGTACGGCTATGGTACCTGACACGTAACAGTGTTCCGAGGTCGAGAGCCTCTCTCTCCCTCTCTCTTTCTCTTTCCGCGGCCATACGGGTACAAGTGTGTGGAAAGGCGAAACAACGGCTTGTACTTGCACCTAGCAGCCGAGAATCGGCAGCGATGAGCTCGCGGTTACTTGAAAGAGCCGGGGCTCTTCCGTGCTTAGCGAATGCTCGGATGTTAAGCGTCCTAACGAAAAGGCCCATTACCATATTAATTCACAACTTTCGTGTACTAGGAATCGTTTGGGAAGACAGCCGATTCACACCAATCTCGAAATTACAGAAGATTGGCTCGCACCTCTCGCGAACGAGGATGAAAGGAAACGGGGGGTCGTGTCTGCGTGTACAGTAGCCCTGGAGAGAGAGAAAGAGGGGGAAGGGAACGGCAGCGCGGTACAGACCGCAAAACCGCAACAGCACTAAACGCAAGCACGCGCCCCGTTCGAGGCACGTGGAAACCTGGTCTTCCACCTTCCCGTCATTCCTGCCTCCCTACTAAATGCTCGTATTTTCTTGATTACTCCAGTAAACGGCCATAAGTGTGCCCATAACATCCCGCCTTAAGTCTTCGGGGCGCTCGGTCCCAATTAGTCTTAAGTATTCCGAGAAATATCCTAAGCGCTGGGAATGACTTAATACCAGCCGCGGAGGTAGAGACTGAGAGGCGGAAGCGCTTCCAAATCTGCATAGAGTCCTCGCATACCAAGGGGGTTCCTGTACCTGGAGGCAAAGTCGGCCAGGGAGAATTCGGGGAGCCCGTTCCTGGGCCCGGCGAATATCGTGGCGGGGCAGCGCGCATCGCGCCGGCTCCCCTTGGAGGGCAAAGGTACTTTTTATAGTGTTTCTTTCGAAAAGGGGGATCAAGAGTGAAGTCGAGAATGGAAGGAGGGGTAGATGGCTCGAAGGGAGGCGAAGGAGAGATAGAATACGTACGGGGTACCGGGTTTACGGCACGCAAAGAGCGAGGGGGGGCGTCCGAGGTAAGACAGGTGATGGTGGGCCTGAGGCCCACGGCGAAAGAGAGAAGGCGCGCGCACGCACGCACGCACGCAGACGCACGTTCTACGCATCCTACTCAGACTGGCACGCACACAACGGCGCGACGCGACGCAGGAGAGGCACACACCATTCGAACACAGAGCCGCGGAAGGCATTTTAACACATGGCATTCCTGTTGTCGGGACCCGGGATGCTTCGGCCCCGGCAACGTGGCTGGTGCTAAGTCCGCTTCACAAGAGCCGGTGCCTCGTGGCCAACCAGGGCAGATATTGTTCCATGGAATTCGATCCCGAGCGATATTTGCATCGGTTTACCCGGCTAACAGAATATTTCCGAGTCATCGCCCGACACCGTTCTTTTTTCACTGCTTCTGCGTAGTCTCTACTCTTCCTTCCTCCGCTTCCTCTTTAGCCTTGGGAATGCTCGTTCAGGAATAATAATCTCATCATTTTTTTCCCGGGTATATCGCGCGCGGAAAATTTACGGAAAATACTCGGAATCCTCCGTGCGGTATACCTAACTCACTTTATAAACTGGACTGACTCCTGTCAGGCTTCGCACCGTCAAACCGGCACTCGCGACGCTCCATTCACGCGTCAACGTTTTTATGTCCGTGGTGCGTTGGTAAGAGCTGGATGTTTGGATACGAAATTCGTCTAGGATCGAAGCCGAGGACGGTGAAGCGTAGTTTCCCGAGGCCCTCGCTTTCCCTTTCTCGCAGTGTCTGTCGAGGTGGCGAGCGCGCACGGCAAACACAATAGTCGTGCCCATTTACATGTGCATACAAACAGCGCGCCGAGAATTATACTTCCAGGGGAGGAGAATGCAGGTTGCCGGGGCATCGAGGGGAGAAGCGTAGAGGAGAAACGCGGCGAAGATGGAGGCGAAGGCGAAGGCGAAGGCGAAGGCAAAGGCGGAGGAGGAGCGAGGACTCGGTATGGGAGGGCCCCGTTGGCACAGCCTGACAAATACACAATAATATACATGCTCGCGGCTCTATCTCGCATCGAGCCTTTCGCTCCCACCGGATAATTTCGCATCGACGAGACCCGATGGCGTATAGCTGGAACCCGGGATTACGTGACAAGTGGCCTGCCTGCGAGTCCTGCCGGTGGAACACCGGGAGCTCCCAGCGCATTCAACCCACTTGCTAAATCCACCAATAATTTTCATAATCCAATAAAATCACTCATCTCTCAAAATCTATGCAAGTCTCGCTCACTTTATTCCTACTTAATTCGCGACGTGAGAATTGTCTTTCTCACGAATCATTATTGCTCATAAAACACTTCCTAGGTTCTAGAGTTGCCGCATGCGCTTTAGCGCATATTTGAATTGATTGATTGGATCGTGTGGATTGTACGAGGACGATTACTGGTATGTTGAACTCGACCGCGGACACTCATGCTACGAACAAATATACATCCGACAATATACATATTCACAGCTTGATGTCGCATTAAACCTCTCGCATCACCGGGGTAATTTCGCATCGGCAAAGCGCGCGCGCGTCGGTGTATATTTTAATGAGGATAGTCGATATCAGTGCATCGCATCGGACTCGTAAAAGAACACTTTCCCTCTCCATCGCGTGTACCTGTCGAGCCACTTTGCATGTTCCTCCGGCATCGCTCTTTACGCACAGTTAGAGTGTGCCCGTGGCGGAGGAGGAGCGGGGGGACTGGACGCAGGGGCGGGGGCCCCCGCGGGCCCCCACGGGCTAGCGGTCCGCCGGCGCCCGGCATCAATTACTCTATCGCTATTGAATAATAACACAATGTGAAACCGCACGGCGGGCTTGCCCGTGCGTCGCGCATACACTTTACATCTACGTACTGTACGCAAAGGCCTCTCTTTCTCCAGGCAGCCTCCCCCACGCTCTCCCGATCGGGCCACCTTTCCAGGGGCCCCGCTGTCTTTCTCTGGCCCCGTCTGCACTCCGGGCCCCGACTCTTTCTCTCTCTCTCCTCTCCTTCTCTGCGCCAGCTAGCGTATAAAGTTGCCATCGTGCGTTCGTCCACGTTCATTCATAGGGGTCCAGTGAATGGCGTGTCCGGGGAACCGTGTAGTAAAGCCATACTACTCTTATGTCGCGCCCCTCCCCCGATCTCGCGCCTCCATCCTCCTTTTCTTCGAGCGCTCGCCGCTCTCCCGATCGATTTAACTTCCCTCGCGGATTCATTGAGACGAGGCGCCGCGCGTCCAGCGCTCCACTCCACCAACGCTGGGCCCTCTCTCTGGCTCGACTCTAGTCAATCGTTCCCCATCTCATTTCGGCACTCTTATGCCCGGCCCAAGCATCCCAGTTGCACGCTGTGATGACGCAAATCGTCGATCTCTCGGGATTTTCCTTCCTTTCCCCGGCAGCTTGTTTTTCGGTCGCTGCTTCTTTACTTCGCAAGCGAGCGCGCGCGCGCGTTCATGTACGGACTTGTGTAGAGTCGAGCTGACTGTTTCACAGCGGCTTTTTTGCTCCGGCATCGCACATCGCGTGGCATCGAGCGGCCGGGACAAATCCACAACGAATGCTCGGCAGGTTCGCGTCTCCGCGCTCACGTCACCGTCAACAAGGTCGCCACGCATGCAAAAACACCGAACGCGATCCGCCGATCGAACGCAATTCAAGCATCGATCGCCGATGCAACTCGGCCGCTAGGAATTTCACAGATACGAAAGGGGGCCCCCAGAGGTCCCCGTGACGCAAGTTGAGGTAGATACCTGCCCCCCAATTTCCTCCTCGTCATTATTCCTTCACTTGGACCCGTGGCGATCTAGTTTATCTAGGATCGGAGCGGCGTTTCACCGGTGCCCGAATCGCTCCAATTATCCCTAATGCGCTCGAGATGGTTCTACTGCTCTCGTTTTGGTTTGGCGTCTTGTTCGGGCCCGGTGCAGCGATCGCACTTGCCGATATCGACGCCTACGCTCGCAGGAAGGGGGCTTAACAGAAATCCACCCAACCCGTAATTATCCTCGGTGAAGTATCGTGATTTTCGATGCTAATGTCCCGGGCGTCTCTTTTTCGGTGCGCCGGCTGCTTTTTCCGGCGATTCCGGATTCTATCGTCGCGTGATCAGGCACGCGTCGCTCTCAAGAGAGTTGCCGCGGGGGATAGCCAATCCTACCGAGAAAGGTGGAGAAAAAGGGGGCGAGAGAGATGGAGAGCCTCCCGGGCTCCCTTGGGCATCAGGGGGCCGAGAGTGCATGGAGAGTGGGAGTGGAGATATCTCTAATGAACCGGTCGGGCCCCGCGGGTCAAGCGCGGCTTATAATCGCCTTAAAATCTAGGGCCGACACGCACACACTGCGCAGAGAGAGAGAGAGGGAGAGAAAGAGAGACTGAATGTATACTCGGCGCCTGGCTAACGGGTAGCGAAAACCCGTCTGACCTTTCCGAAAGTCGTCTGGCAGGGAGTTCCAGCGTGTCCGATGGGTTTTCGATAAGTCTTTAGCGACACGCAACTACTAGTCGAGCCATCCTCTTTTTCCTAGAGCTACTCCTCTCCCGATGTAGCTCTCTGCTCTATTAGATTCCCCCGAGAACCTCCTCTTATGTGTAAGCGGAAGGGTAGACATCGGTCGGTAATGGATAAAAAGGTTCCAACTTTGATGGAAGCATGTGAGTCCCAGAAGGGCACCCTTTTGGCAAGGGTACCCGCGGTTTACCGGTAGAGACGGTGGCAGATGGAGCGACGGATCTCCTAGGGATGCTGTATCTTTCATCCGCACTTTCCTACCCTTTCTAAGGTTACCGATCCCCGGGCCCAGACGTTCGCAGAATCGTGTTCGGGCCCAAAGGTCTGTAGATGTCACTAGATAGATTAAATCTCTGCGAGGCGCATGATTCCAGAGCGACTGATTGCGCGCCGCCACTTTCGCCTTCGCAAAGCAAGAGGCCCATGGATTGGGCCCAAAATACCGTGAACAGTGTGACTCGCATTACGGAAGAGATAATTATAAGGTTAGAGTTGGTGATAGCTGATACGCAGTATAGTGCAAGACTCACTAGTAGGTCAAGGACTTAGGAAACCTCGCGAGGTGGAAACTGGGAGTTTGAGTCCGCGGGCCCATGCACGGATTCGAGAGTACACGACATACATCCAAGTGGGAGGGAAAGAGGGTCCGTCTTTCTCTCTCGGGCAACACGGTCGGTATCTCTGATGCAACCGGGACTGACCCAGTCTCGTTTTCAGTGGTCGGCGCAACACACGCGGGGCCCGCGCTGACCTCGCCCTTGCCAAGTAGGAACACTATAATAAAACCCGCCGTAAGACAGTGGGACCTCGCCTCCTCAGATTACCCAGATAACTTTAGCGTGCTCGTGGCTAACCGCCCGTCATTCATCAACCCCCACGGTACCAGGAGCCCCCTCCACTCGCGGCCCTCCCTCGAGTTGGGCCCTCACGTACGCGCCGGGGCCCGACTCCCTTGTTTTGCGCCCGGTATACCGCGCGCGCGCGCTCTCTATCTCTTTCGTGACTACCTCAGCCCCATGGCGCACACGAGCGAGCGCACGCACCTACGTATGTATGTACCAGCGCGGCCTCAGATAACGGAGTGCTTGGGATAATTCCTGTGCGTCGGGCCCCGCTCGCCATGAATGAATGGGGGGCCCCCTCCCTCCGGGCGCGCGGGTTCCTTGCGGCCGAGTCTTTAGATTGCCGGGCAATCTTGAAACAACATCGATTAATTCCCCGCATTCCCGGTACTCCAATTTACACAGTAGCAAACATCCAAGTACTGTGAGCGGCCCGAGGGAGAGAGCGGCGAAGAAATAGTCGACGATGTCGTAAAATCGGGTCGATAAGGGGAGACTTCCGGAAGAGTGGTTTCCCGCGTGTTTTGCGAGACAACGAAAAAGGAGGTAGGAGGCGGCGGCCGCTGCTCCAGTGCTCCTGGCCAATTACCTCCAATATTGTGACGAGGATTAGCGTCACGGCGGCCCGGGATTTGCATGGTATTTGCATAATTCTGGTTGCATCTTGCGCCCCGTAATCTTCGGCCACCGGTGACGTCACCGATCTCTACCTGACCGCGCGTAAACTTGCCGGAACGACGTCGGACTCGTAAGTACGGACGTACAGCCTCCTCGGTATCCTAATCCCTTCCGGTGATAACTGCTCGGGCCGAACTCCCTCGATTAACTCGGTGCTCGAGGACGCTGGCCCAGTATTTTCGCCGAATTAGAATATCTGGATGAGGAGATAGGGCGGTGCGGTGGTGGTGGTGTGGTGCTCGGAATTTTTTAAGTAGAGGAAGAGTATCTTTCATAGGCCCGGTGAGAGAGCCGTGAAGGCGACGTAGGGCTCAAAAGCGTGGTCCTTCGAAGGTCCACGGCCCACGCGCACCTTCCCGCCGGTTTTCTCGCTGCGGCCGGATGAGTGCCGTCGCTGTCGGCTCGGCTCGCACAACTGGTTTTTTAAACGCAGACAACGACGATGCCTACCTATACCTCGACCCCCCCTGTCTCTCCCCCTTTCTCCATTTCTCTCCGGTTCTCTCCTTTCCCCCTTGGACTTTCCTTCGATGTATCTTGCTTCCACGCCGGGTGTCCGGCTCCTCTTGCTCCTTTTTCCTCGTTCTTTATAATCGCCAGTCGCCAGTACTCTCTCCGTCTCTTTCCCTTCTTCCTCCTCGGGGGACCAGACCCGGGCGAAAGAGCCACGCTCTCGCCTCTAGCCGCGAGCATTCCCGGCCGCTATTTCGGCTCTCGGTTCCTCCACGCGAGCTCCTGCTAAACTCCTTCTCAAAACTCAACCGACACTCGCCTCTTCCCCACGCGCTTTCACAAGCTTCCCATACGCCCTGCTAGGTTTGGTAACCCTTTTCGATAAGGCTCCAGCGAGCTAGAGCAACGACCGAGTGGGCGAGCGGACCAGGCCTCAGAAAACTTGGGGATTCTAACTGGTAAACTGGCTCGCGGCCGAAACTGACAACCTCCAACCTTGGTCCCAGTGCACCACACTTCTCCAGCAGCTTCCAAGAGCAGCCTGCTCGGATTCTCTTATTAGGCGAATATCACTGGAGCTCTCGCTGCAATTCCAGAAATTCTCAGTATATCGAGCCAGCTTCTTTCTAGTAGTTCTCGACTGGGATGGCGACGGTCCATTGCGAGAGGAGCAAACAAATAACGAATACTGGGAAGGTGGTAGGAAAGTCTCGAGTAATGGCGAGCGCTTTGAGTTTTGTGTGTCGAGCCTCGGACGCGCTGGATAGGAGGCTCGCTCGGCTGCTCTCTCGGCGTCTCCCGGTGCTGCCTCCCTCGCTTCACCTCACCTGGGAACACCATTTCTCGGCTGGTCGTTTCTTGGCCTTGCTTCACCTGGCCTAGTAGGAGCTTGCCTCACCTCATCGTCGCGGCTCGACCTCATCTTCCTCCTCGCCTTCTTTCTTTACTATCCAGCTCCTCCGGCTCGTCCTACGCTCTATAAATATGTCGCCTCGTCCGACCAATCGACTTTCAATCTCTATGCATAGATGTATGTAGTCGGGATTTCGAGACGGGGACAAGGTTTTGTTTTACGAAGCTCGAGTCTGCTTGGGTCGTGAATCTCCGAAACGACTGCTGTCAATTAACACCGGAACTTTCACTCGGGCGCCGATCGCCGGTTTCCAGGATCGTAGAGAAGGAAAAGCGGCGCACGGTCTCAGGTGCGGGTCAATCTGTACTCGATATAAAATATTATCACGCTCGCAGGTAATATGCCGGCGAGCTCACCTTTTGCGGGACGGCGATACTTGCACAAACAGGTGACATTCCCGGCTCCAGTTTCTTTTTTCTTGCGCGAGCAGGCGAGCGAGCGAGCGCGCGCGATTGCCTCGCATATATCTAATGGCGCGGGAACGCGCGTGGCCGGTTATAAGCGGCTCTGAATATCGCGCTCGCGCGCGCTTACTTACGACTCTGCCGAGATAAATCTCGGCGCGAAAAATGCAGACGGTCGATCGGCCGCGTCCGTGTGCGTTTACCGGCGCGGCGCGTTTCAACATGCCACCGAACGCTCCAAGGTTTCTCTCCCTCGGATTCCTATGGGCTCTCTCGCGAGAGAGGATCGAGAGAGCGAGAGGGAAATCCGTGTGGACGGCTGCTTCTCGCGGTCGATTCGTCCAGGAAGCGGACGAGGACACGGGGAACAAGTGGCAATTGCGAGTGCCCTGCTAGGAGGTACAAGTGATTCCGCGGAGATAGGGCGACGAGGTGAACGGGAATTTGTGGGCAGTGGGTTAGTTTTATTAGTACTTTTGGAGGCTCGGCGTGTCGTTCGAAGGGGACTTATGTCAGGCTCGATTCGATCCGGGCGGACTTGTTCGTCGGTGGGTTGGCTGTTTACACGCGGCACGAAAGCGAGCGAGCGAGCGACGGTGCTAGATGCGGCCAGCTACATACACAGGAGAGAAGGCCGCTGCCGGATGAACGCCAGGATGAATAGCGCTCGTTTAACGCCGCCGGAAGCCGAAAGCTAATGAGTTTAGGTGTCCAGAAGACAATGAGCCGCGCGCGAAGAGTCCTTTTCATCGGCTGCCGCCCGTGCCGATTGACAGAGTGTGAACCAGCACTAATGTATTCCGAATGCCAGCCTCAAAAAGTGAAAGAAGCGGCTGCACTCGCGCGCTCTCGCTCGCCACTCCGCCTTTCAAACCGGCTGAATTGAAGACGTGGATAGTCTCGCATAGAAAATCCCGCGCGCCATAGAGAATTCATCGCGGCCGCTGAAACGTATCGTAACAAACCGCCCGTCGGTCACCTGCGATCCTGGCCGCCGCCGCGCACCAATCCTCTGTCTTGCGCGCGCGCGCTTCTCGCTTGGCGAGAGCCGGAGAAAAAACCGTTGGCGCCTTCGGGAACCGAGAGAAGAAAGGGGTTGCGCGGTCCGTCCTCCCGGGCGTAGCTACATAGACGGTGGAGCGAGTGCGAGATCGTTGGCGCATTCAGCCGATCGGCGAATGATCGATATGCAAAGGTTGACGGGGCCAGTGTGCTCGTCGGTTGGTCCCCGCTCGTTTGAATAACAGTGGCAGGAAATTTCCCTAAACGGCTCGGGTTGAGAACACGGCCCTCGGCCCTTGCGAGGGCTCGAGTTCCGCGACACAATAAAAGATAGGCATTAACTCGGCCGGCAACCTTCGCCTTCCCTTGCGCCGCGAACCTTGGCGCACTCTTCACCTTCCGGCGCACATGGATACATAGTTACATGCATAGAGTCATTGCGATCGGGAGAGGAGAGCGAGCATTGGGCCTCTCGCACCCAATATCGAGGCCGTAGGGAGAGCCGATAGCGGAGGCTGGCTAGAGCAGCGGCCCTTTTCCTACCTGCTCTACCTGCTGGCCCGCATTCGAGCGCTGCAGCCGTCCCCGGTGTAACACTCCCGAGATACATAGATCTCGGGGCCCGAGGGGTGGGACTCTCGAAAATGGGAATGATCGGATGTCGCGCCTTCGGAGCGTCGAGTATCCACTATTGAACCGGTGTTCGATAATCGCCAAGGAGACACCGACCGAAACAGGTCGCAAGCACCTGGAGGAAATGGTGGTTTTTCTTCAGGTGACGAGCATTATGTCGGGGAGTTTATCGCGCTTTCTCGATTTCTTACTGGCGCACAAGTCGAGCAGACCTATACCACTCTAATTTCATTTCTCTCTCGAGGCGTAAACCTCGGCAAGTTCCCGGTGTACCTTGGAGACAAGCCGGCGCTAGTAAATTCGGAGACGCAGTGTTCTCCGGGTGCTCGGCTTGCGCCGGCGAGAAACTGCAAAGTCCACAGAAGCCACGCGAACCGAGCGTCAAAAGCAGCGCGGAGACGCAGTAGAGAGGACTCTCTCTCTCTCTCTCTCTCTCTCTCACTCCGCTCTCGAGTCTAATCGCATACGCACACACGCAGAGAGCGCTCGCTCCTTTGGCGAACAATTTATTAGATAGTCCCGGATAACTGCCAATGCTAATAACGGCCGCCTCGAGGAAGCTGGCAGGCGATAAGGGCGAGAGAGCCGTCGGCCCGGGACCGCGATTTCCGGGTACCCACGGGAGAGAGGAGAGTATGATATCCGCCCACGCATCGGGAGAGAATCTCTTGTGTCTCGGGGAGCGCGGAAAAAGGGAGATTCTTGTCTGCGCCCGGAAGAAATCGCCGCTCGTCGCCGCTGCTTTACGACGCCGATTCCAATCCTGCCGGGGCAATCGAGAGATCCCCGGGGTTACTCTGTAAAACGAGACTCCTTATCCTACTCGGCCGGATACTTCCCTACCGGATTTCATTGCTACCTTGGCAATCGCTCCCCGAACAGGGTGTAGCATTACCCGCGATCTCCCCCGATTTATTCCTCGGTACATCTATCGGCGTATCAATTAACGGGCCTGGGACGCGGGCCAGGTTTATTTCAGCGATCGCTCTCGGGCGCAGATATATCTCGGGCGGACAGCAGTGCTAAGTCATCCGGTAGCAGTCGATCGAGAGGTCGTTAAAGCGGCGGCTACTGACAGCCGTCCAAACGACGCCGCACCGCGCCGCTTCCTTACGGTACTCGTACTCTCTGGCTTATGCTATTTATACTATATTAATGTCTCGTTATATCACAGCGAGCGGCAAGAGTGAGGCCTGACGGGGTCAATGTGCCAAGGACGCGAGGCTTTTGAGTGGAAGGAGTATGGGTCATCGGTTTCCCACATCTGGAGAATGGGACTTGCACCTGCTAGTCACAAGTCCCTTTCCTTCTCACTCGCACCTTCTATTTCCCTCGGCCAACACAGAGAAAGAGAGAGAAGAGGTCGGAAAACGTTAAAGCGACTGGATGCTGGGTAAGAGATGGCCGGTTGGGTCGAGAGATGTTTCGGGGTCGCGTGCTCAGTGAGGATCGCCCACAATTCCTGGGCTGCCGGGCTGCTCGGTGTCTCGTCCATTCAAGAGGCCGCGTGTGCACCGTGCGCGCCGGACGGTGCTAACAGGTTCACGTGGATTAGCATAATCGTCATAAAGCATGCAGCCCCGATGAATTATTTATCTGACTACTCGGACGCCGAGCCGAAGATACATCGGGCGAAAAGTTGGCGGCGGCCCGTTCCCGGCGCTCACTCCCGCGATCCTGCCCCCCTTCAAACCGGACACGCTCCTTTGCTAGCTGCGCCCAAGGAGCACCACTCTCTCTCTCTCCCTTTCTCCCGGCTGGTTATCCCCGTCCTGTTCTAGGTGGCGAAGAGACCGGGCGCGAGAGATGCACGGAAGAAAGTGAGCCGTGGGGTAGGAGGCCGCCGCGCGACGCCAAGGGAGGAGGAAGGAAAGGAAGGAAAGTGAGGGCTCCTTCCTCGGAGTCTCTTCCTCGTTTGGCGCGAGCCGGCTCCTTTGCCATTTGCATATTACGCCGGCCGCTCCCCCGGCCCAGCCAATCCCCGCGGATGCCACGCATTAATTCTCGATTCGTGGCCGGCCAGGATATGACCTTAACCCACACCGCCACTGATTATCCTGCCAAGAAAACATTGCCACGTGCTTCCCAGCCCCCGCCAACTCCGACCGCGTAACTCCTTCCGTTCGGATTTCCTTTCGAGGCGCGTCCTCTTGGCCGTTGGATCGGCCTTTTCCAACGGTCCCGGTGTACTTTTCACGCGGGGGGTCTGATCTCGCGAGATCCGTTGGAAACTGGCCGAGAGCGAGAGCTAATAACGAATTTCCGGCAACGGTTCCTCGTGAGAGACAGTCGGACGAGTGATCGAACCCTTCGGTTGGATCGGAGAACGAATCGCTCCGAGCCTCCCGAAGATGAGAGGATCCCCCTCTCCGCGAAGGAGCGGAGAGTCAACGCGTGATAGGCAAAACAGCATGCGGAAGAGGAGAGAGGAGGCTCGGCGGCCGGGCAGCCGGAAGCTGGAGACAAGAGCGTGAGAATATTTTCGGGAGATCGGTCTCTTCGCTGGTGGTAGGCCAGGGCGCGTCGCTCGTATTATAAATCTCCGATGATCGGGCGGAGGAGAGGGAGAGAGGGTTTGTCAGGAGGTAGCGGTGTTTGAATAGGAAGAGCTCAGGTAATGTGCCCATTTGAATATACCTGGTTCGGGCTGCTTCGCGTCTGGCCCCATTCGATCTACTACCCCCGTCTCTCTCACTCTCTCTCTCGCGCGAGTGCGCGCCCTCTCGGGCCCGAGATCTCCGGCGGTCTCCCTCAGGTGCGCGCGCGCGCGCGGTCGGTGCAGGGCCGGTCGTTGCATAATTTAAAATTCAAGGGTGAGAGCGCCTCGGGAGTAAGGGTGTAGGGGCGGAGGGGTAGGGGCTAGCGGCGCGCACAACCCTTCCACGGCCGATCTGGAACAATAAACACAGCGTGGAAAGGGTGACCCCGTAGTATCGGACGGATGTATCCTCGGGCCTCAGGTAGCCGCGAGATTTTGCATAGATCTCCATACGTTATGCATCCCTTTTTTCTACGCGGCGTTTAAAGGCCCAGGTATATATCCTGCCGGTGTCATCCCTATGGGAAAGTGTATGCAAACCATTGTGACCCCCGCGTCCGTCCGAGAGAAGGGGGTAGAGGGGGTAGAAAGATCACACCCCTGAGATAGATGGTCCTCGAAGGTCGCCCGGCGAACCGTGAGCCTGCCGGAACCCTTTCCTTCCGCTCTTACTTTGCCTTCGTCCTTCCTTCCGATCTGCTGTTTCGACTTCCTCCAGCTAGCCCCCCCCCCCCTCTCTCTCTCTCTCATCGGCTGCTGCCTTTCTGTTTATGCTACACCTTGCCCTGTCCTCCACCTTAACGCAGCCTCTCGCTCGCATCCTCTGCTAACCCCCTTGCATAGCTGGCCTTCTTCCTTGTTCTGCTCGTCACCCCCTTCCTTTTCCCATCCCTGGATAATCGTGCATACGTAAGGATCCATCCCGAACGTGCTGGATCCTTGCGTCACTCCTGGGACCCGGCTGCTGCTCTGCTGCTCTGCTGCTGGACCAATCAAAGCGAAAGTTCAGGGCGCGAGGTGAAACGAGCCGGCGCAGCAGCCCCATTGTTAGGCAAAGAAGTAACCGCCGGTGGTAAGAGCTTTTTCCTCGACCGTTTTTTTTTCTCTTCACTCTTCGCTCGAACGTCATCGGGTTAGTCTCTGCCGATGATGCCAACGGATACCGGATGATCGGTTCTTCGAACTGTCCGTTGGAAGAGAAATTGATTCCTCCGAAACCGACAGGCAGCGGCGGCTCGTTGGACCGTTGGCTTTTTACTATGTAGCTCCTTTCGTGGCCGTCGGTGCAAAATAAACGGGGTGGGCGTGTGGGAAGGTGGTCCGTGCAGGGGAATGCGATGAGTCGAGGAAATGGTAATGCAGCGAGAGAGCGCGGGGGTGGAAATTGGGACGACGTTGGTGTTGGTCCTGTGGCGGAGGTGCAGGGTCGGCACGAGCGCGACAGGTGAATGCCGCGTGCGCGCGACGAGCCCTCGTCCTTTGCACCTGACGAAATTAAAATAAACGCAGTCATCTCATTTTCATCCTCATTAGTATACGAGGAACAAGTGGGCTAACGGCTTCCTACGGGGCCGGGAGCGACGGAGAAAGAAAGCCCGGGGAGCCAGGCCTTCGGCCAACTTCTCTTCTCCCTCTCTCGCACCAGCTCCCCGCGCGTATCGCGCATCTCCTTCCCTCTCATTCACTGGGCTAAGGGAATCCCCGCATAATATTAAAACCTTTAAGGCCACCACTCTCGCTCTCTTCCACTCTCCAAGGGTGCATTCTACTCTCGCTGCACTCGCGTGCGATCTCGCAGCTCCAACTTTCTTGGCTCCGTGAGAGGCGAGGGATACATATATGCATATCTCGCCGGACTGGGACTTTCGCCCCGACAAAAAACAGTAGCCGCACCGAGAGAGAGAGAGAGGAGAAGAAAAAAAGGAAGAAGGAGAATCGTACGGGCTCTTCTCCCCCGACTCGTTATGTCGAACCTCTCACGGTCGCGTGCCAACTAACCACCTATGAAACACTGCTCGTGCCCGCAAACCTATGCTAATGTATGCCGCGCGTATGCAACGCGCTCCCTCCGTCTCTCTCCCGGCGATCTCCGACTCTCCCGCTCTTTACTGTGAATGCACGTGCGATGCATTCCTGCGGGCGGCCTGTGCCGATATGCCACTATGAAAATCATACTCTCACAATTTTCCCGCGGCTCGCCGCCGAACCGCCACGATTTAAGAGTGGCCGCCCATTAGCTCTGTTCGAGAGCGAATGAAAGAGGAGGCGGGGGGAGTGGGGGGGCTAATGTATATCGCGATTATGATAATGAATTACGATGCGCCAGGCCGGCCGGGCGGACTGAAATTTATCGACGGACGTCACTCCGGCAGAAATGCGCGCGCGTCAATTAAATTCAATTTCTTCCTGGCGACCTGACGCGGGCTTTAACACGATTAATAGTGGCCCCGGCTAATTCCATAGCGGCCGACATGTGCCCCCGTGCTACGGTTCTTTTTTCTTCGGTCGGGGGCCCCCATTATATCCACACTCTGTTTTTGCCATGCGGCGCGCGCGCGCCGCTCGAGTGTTCCGGGCCTTGTAATTCGTAATTGAGCGGACTCGGGAATAGTTGGATCGGCGGGGGGAGGGAGGGATCCATCCACTTGTCGCTCGGGATATATTCTATTAAAACGATATGAAAATGATAAAGCAGTGATTAATGGTGCCGCTTAAAGCTTGAAGGATTAATGGTGACTATAGCCGACGCCGGCGACGCCGCGGTCTGTGTAGCCGCGGCTACCAGATCGGTGAATGTATAATGCTAATGCGAATTGACCGGTGAATATGAAAGCCGTAGTTACGCACACTGTTGCCCGAGCGGCGGCGGCGGCGGCGGCGGAGAGCGTAGCCTGTGCTAACTTCATTAACCCTGACAAAACGACACACGCGCTTTCATAGAAGAATGCAACTTGACGTCTCTACTGGCCGAGCGCGCTAGCGCTCGCGCGCGCGCGCCCGTAATCTCCGACACAAAAGCCTGAATCGGCCGCGAGGCTGCGCGTAGATCATGTACTGCCGCGGCTATTGTGAGCCTTTAATACACTAAACTCGAGTACCGACAACACCATACATCCTCGTTGCAACCTGCGCTGTCATTGTACCATAGCACACACCACCAGCTGCCTCACCTCGTTTCTAATCTACCAATTCGGCCGTGTGATCATTGGGAACTTTCCGATGTCGCCTATCTCGCTTTCCTACATTCTCCCTCTCTCTCTCTCGGGCTCTAAGAGAGTCTGGCCGTTGGAGGAAGCGTGCACGCGCGCGTCGAAGGCTCGCAGGACTTGTTGCCGATAGTTTCGCGCTAACTAGAAAAAGAGCGGCGAGCGACGGAGGATACTCGTTTGGCAAGTACAGGCCGTTACGTCCGCTCGAGAGGAGAGACGTGCACGAGGCGACTAGAGTCCAGCGTGGGTGCCGCCAGGTCGCGGTAAGGTCGAGCGGCCTCTCTCAGCCTCGCAGCCAGCGCGCATACATCCATGTCGCGCACAAAGTGCGAGAGCGCGCGCTCGCCTTTTTCCTCTCGAAAGTTGAGTCGGCCGAGTAGAATTAGCCCTGCGCCGGCTTGTCTCGCCGGGGTATCTCCGAGTGCGCGAGTGGCGTGCGTACTATCCTGGCATCGTTGCGGACAAATTGCGGCCACGGGTGCGAGTGCGAGTGTGCGCCTTGCGAAATCCCCGAGATACAAGTGCAGCCGCGCGCTTGTAACGGACGCGTGTGACGAGAGCTCTACTACCTACCCGCTCATGCTTTTCAGCCGCTTGCTTCGCTTTCCGCTCTAGCAAAAGGTGTTATCGAGTCATCGCCGGAGTGACTTACCCCTTTGCGTCACCCTGCGAAATCGCTGTTTCGTGGTAGACGCTTTTAGCAGCGGCCTGTGGGACTTTAATCGAAGCTCCAAGTTCCGATTATTCCGCTTTCAATAAAAGCCGCGTGATTGGTTGATATTATAGGACACTCGATATTAAAAACGGCATCGATCCCGCCGGACGCTCCAATACATCTCTCACCGCGCACTTACCTTCCCCATCAATCGGCCTAGCGAGCGGCAATCTCTGTTGTTTTTCGATAGAGCAATAAGTCGCTGCCACCGCAGCGCTCGCCCGTCCAGTAATTGTGGCCCCGACTTTCCGTCGAGCTTCAACTGCGCGCGTCCGATTTTACGAGGCGCGCGCCTCTGCCAGTGTACAATTCGTACAAATTGAATGCGGAGCCGGCGAGTTGGCGCGGAGCTCGCCGCGCGCGCGCTGGATAAACCAAAGGGCCGAGTTTTTACGAGTCTAATGGAATTATCGGAGCGCAGGTATACCTAGTCCGCTTTTTTAGCCTCGCTGTATCCAGCGCCATAACCGTTTCGCGCGATTGCCGCGTAATCGAGAGAATCAATTGAAATGCGTGCCCTCTAACAGCCACTCTCCGGCTCTCTACTCGTACATTCAATGCCGCTGGAAACACGTCTCATCCTCTGCACGCCGGATTATTTTCAGGAACCGCGCTCCAGTATTCCACTTGCGAAACGATGCTCTGCTGCTGCTGCATACAGGCGAGTTTCCGGGGGACACGTGTCGAGGGAGAGATTTGGAAAGAGTACCAGTGTAGGAAGAGTGAATAATCAACACGGAAGTAGCGATCAGCAGGTTTATTTATTAGAATCTGTGTGTATGATAAAGTAATCTGGCGAGGGCAGTGGGAGGGGGGAGAGGGAGTTTTGTAAGTACCCATAACTGGTGCCGCCTCGTCCCACTGTTTGCCCGTGCATTTAGAGTAGAATCCGGGCGCAGCGGGGTTTCCGAGGTTTGCGGAAAGAATTCTATAAAATTAGCGCCCGTGAAATTAAACAAATTTCACCGGCCGCCACGCTGGCGAGACGAGTCAATATTACATCGATAAACACTCTTGCTTCTGAAAGGACCCGCTATCTTCTCGCCTCCCAACACTTCCCCGCCGCCCGTCCAGCAGCGGCTCGCCCTCCTCGGAGATTTGCCGTCGAAGAGTAGTCTCTGCCCGATCCAAAGTCCGCCAGGACCCGTCTGTCACTCTGAAAGCAAGCCAGCGTTAAAGTTGATATCTAATGCGGTGCATTGGCGCTCGTACCGCTCGAGCGCTCGGCCACGGCTTCCAAACAAATCTTGCGCAAGCCCCCGTCAAGGTATTATGCGAGTAATACAGCTTAACGGTATCACTAAGGCAGGAGTGTGTGCGAGGCGACGAGGAGAGGAGAGAAAGCCAGCCGGCGGAAACTGGCACGGGAGCCTGTCCGTCTGGGAATAGAGGGCAGAAGGAAGCGAAGTCGAACTCGCGAAAGCGTGTACGATGCCGCGAGAGAGCGAGAGAGAGAGAGGCGGGTTACGATGACGATGATTTCTCGAAACTAGGAAGTCCGCGTTTATTGGGAATGTGGTGGGCTGCACAGCCAGCCAAAGCCAACACCTCGGCCAGATGGACAATGTTCGCATAGGCTCGAGTGGAGACCGGTCGACGTGACTCGGCCTCTAAAAATAGCCGTCTAGAATAGCGCGAAAAATGGCTGTTTTTACGATAATTACCGTCACTTAGTGCCATGACTCCTTTCATCGAGTGGTCGGGGCCCTTACACGTGTGGCCGCGGCGCGGCCAGGACGCTGCTCTCCCCGATCTCGGGCTATACTCCTAAGGAAAGGTAGATCTATCTACGTTCGGTGGATCGAGTGCATACGCGGTGTCCAACATATTCTCGATCGATCTCAAAGAGAGTCCGAAGCGAGCGCGAGCGGCCGGGGATCGGAGTCCGGGCATAGTAATGTCCGGTAGTGAGGCATCTCCTGTGGGATGTCTCTACCACGTACGGAATGTCGGCGCACCGGCGAGTGGTTGTCCGGTGGTACACGTAGCGACGTGTGTGGGCACGTGTGCTTGGATCACAAGGGTCGAGCAATATAGCAGTATTCGGCCACCGCTTCTGTAGCTGCGCGCGGACAGTACCACGGCCGCAGGAGACTCGCTCGCTCGCCCGCTCCACGCCCCTCGACTCTTGGGCCTTGGGCCCCGAGAGCTCGAGCCCTTCCACCCCCATCCTCCGCTCGTCCGGAGAGCGAGCCGAGCTCCTCTCGCTTCATTCTACGTGCACTCCCTGCTTTCCCTCGGGGGCCCTTCACTTCCTCCCGGCACAGTGGTGGCTCGAATAAGTCAACCCGCTTTTATTCTTGTCTCTGGGATATTCTTTATAGCGGCTGGCCCGGGCCCGGCATACGTGTGCCGTACGTTATAAAACGCAGGCAGCGCGCCGCTCGGCCCTCGACGACCGGGCCCCGGCCGCGCCGGACCCCGTGAACAGTACAAGGAGCACGGGGCTACAAGTGAGGCCCCGTGTTCGGGCCCTTACTTATTGGACAGTTTACACGCCGCGCGTTTTCATGCCTCCCGGCGGAGAGGAGAGCGTGGATTATGGCGATGGGGCCCCCCCGCTCCTCCGAGGTGACGCCTACGGAAATACAACGCGGCTCGCCTTCGTGAAATATCCAACGATCGACTCACACGGCCCGCATAAATATCCCTGTCAGCGCGAGCGATGCTTTATGGGGCCCGATCGGGCCCCGCTACTAATTGGGAGGACGGATTTGTCCTTTGATCACAAGTCGAGCGAGACACCACCGGGAGATGATGTCGTGCGAGCCGCCCTGCTTTTCCGGAACATAGATTGCTAATTGGAAGTGGCAGGATTTCACGGCGGGGCCAAATGACAATCGTCTACCGTCTACCCTATTGGAGGGAAAAGGGGGGGCCTCTCGATTGGGCCGGAATCCCGCACACATTGACTCGCTAGGCTCGCGGCCCTCTGTCGAGGGACAGGCATAAGTCTCGTGGAATAGCGGGTAATAATATGCGCACGGAGTTTATGTCGCCGATGGATTCATACGTCACGGCTTTATTGTGAGGCCCCGGCGAGAGGGCCCGGGCAGCCCCACGAGAAGGAGAAGGAAGGAGCCGCCGCGAGCGTTTGCATAAAAATACGCCCGGTGATTGAGTACCTTTGAAAATTTAAGCGCTATAGGTTACGGCCTGCGAGGGAAACAATATGTCCTCCTCGACTTCCTTCCTTCCTTCCTGCTTGCCTACTTGCCTCTCGGTGGACCGTTACGGAAAAGTTATGGCCATCCAATGGCCGAGCGGTATAGGTCTCATTGTGACTCGGAGAATTACCTCTTTCAACGTGCGGCAACGATAAGAACAGTAGTGTCTTATTTCCACGAGTAGATCTGGGATCAAGTTAAAGCCAATACGCTCTCGCACCCCGAGGAAACTGCTGGTAGACAACCCCATGGTGAGTGAGAGCGGAGAGATAGCCTCCTGGCAGAGAGCTAGCGCGCGAGGTGAAAAGAGGAGCGTCTCTCGCCGAGGGAAAGGTTCACGGAGATGAAGCCAGTGGTCTCCGCTCGGTTGAGATCCGGCCAGCAAGATGATTATCGGGCATATAGGAAATTGAAAGGGTGTCTAAGGAGGTGTCTAGTGGGCACTCGGCGGGGGCGGTTTTCTCCACGGGGTAGCATTCGACTTATGGGGTCTTAAGGGTATTCGGACACCCACACGGCGAGATGGTGCTCGCCGATAGCCGCTGCCCACCTCGGATAATAGGTTCCACGGGTCTCCGCGTCCCGCAGAAGCCAACCCCCTCCGTCTTTGACCGGCTAAGACACTTCCCTCGCTAAGCGATCGGAAATATCCCCGAGCCCACTCTTTTCTCTCACTCCCCCTCCCTCTCCGTTGAGCCGATCGCTCGGGAACGCGCACGCGGTCAGGTGCACACACCTCTTTACGCTCTCCGATCGCTATCTGCCAAATCACTATCAATCACTCGGTGATCCAGACACCGGATGCTGCGCGAGCCGGCCGCCGAGCCAATCTTCAGCCTAAGCCCTACTCGACCTCCTCCTCCTCCGTCTCCTCCTCCTGGACGCGATAAATAAATCGGACGATCAGCTTTAACGAGCCGTCCTCCTGGGGCCAAGGCCCCCCGCCTCCGCCCCGAAGAAATTTCAAGGAGCGCCCCGACAACACCTTCGCCATTCCGCGCACTTTCATCTTCTTTGCAAGACTACTCCCGACACCACTTCTCTCACCCTTGGGCCCCCGCGGGAAAAAGATCGCGGCCATTAAATCAAGATTAAGTCCCGGTTAATCGGCGGCCGCAGTTGTACGAGGAAGGGGGGCAGGAGGTACAGGTACCCCGAACCTTTGCCGTACCCGTCTCGTTGTTTACCTTGCTCATTATTAGGCCCGAGGGTATAAGAGGTGCGTGGCTCACCGATTAAGAGCAGCTCATCGCTGGCTCTCGTTATGATCCACCGTGAAATTTGGCGACCTCTCCGCCTGTCAGTGAGCCGTGGATCATCGATCACACGCACACTCACACACATGGGACCGACGGGGTTGGGCCCTGAAACAATACACAGCGGCATCGACGCATCCCAGGCCCTGCGGTCCGAGTGAGACAGAGAAAGAGTGCGAGCTCGTCAAATCGCAATTAGACGGACGATTTAAAAGTGATTTTTCATGGTGATGATAGAGCTCCCGGCGACGCTCCGCCAGGTCGACGTACGTGTAAGCGCTTTCCCCTCGCACACGTAACACCTATCTCCGGGCTCGCCTATGAATTACAGCTATGAATTACACTTGATTGAGCTGGGCGCGCGAGCGAGATCCTGCGCTCCAGTTAGCCGGGCGTTTATTCTTTACGAATGCCAGTGAGAGTAAGTATAATTAAGCGATAGAATGCCGCCGGACGAATGCGAGCAGTGCGCGCGTTGTCTCGGCATCGATCGACTAGGGAAGCCAATAAGCATTCTATTCTACGTGTAGCGAGGGAGCATCAAACTGTCAGATACAATCTCGGCCCGGCCCGTTATTAGTAGACTTTGTGGACTGGACTCTTTAGGCCGCGCGCGCTGGGATCGAATTGCATCGGTGGTCAGCGGGCCGAGACCGAAACCTTTATTATTCCCTCGCAGCACCGTCGCCGCCTCGGCTATCGCGACAATTTATTTAACAATCGAAATATAAGCGGCGCACGCGCTCGCGCGCGCCACGCACGCACGCTCTCGCTCTTCGGGAAGAAAGGTGCCGGAGAGCCAGTGCAAGTTTTACCGTTAGCGGCGCGCGGCACACACTCCGGCCTGTATCGATAGGGTACAAATGGACTGGCATTAAACGCCCGATACCACGTGGATAAGAGCGCTCGCTAGCTCGACGCCGCCCGGCCCATTAATAATCCCGCTCTGCTCAATAGGTCACTAGGAGGCCGGCCGGCCGCGGTATCGTAGGAATTTTTTACGCAACACGTGCGAAAGGAGTTAGTAGCGGAACGGGCGAGGAATCGCCAAAATCCGAGTGGTCGCATTGGCACCATTGGAGAGCGCGGTAAGCAGGATCGGATGTAAGGACGACGGGGAGGAGAGAGGAGGGAAGTGGTGGTTGGAGCTGGATGGCGGGGGCTCGGGCGTCGAGGATATCACGGTAGGCGAAAGGGGGTGGAGGGGCCTTAGGAAGAGCGCATAAATGGCGATCGATACGGCGGCAATAATAAAAGAAAAGGAGGATCGATCGAAAAGGGGCCGAAGGACCGGCGGCAGTGGCGATCCGAGTGGCTCTGCTCGCCTGCTCACGATGCTAACCCAGTTCGCTCTCGGCCTGAAATCGGAGCCGAGATATCGAAAACTCGATATCCGAGCGGGGCCTCCGCCGGCGGAGCCGAGCCCCGGCAAAGACGCGCCTCGCTCGCTCGAGCAAAAAGGGCCCCGTGTAGCTACGGATACGTGCCGAGCGCGTTCCCCTGGAATGCGCGTAAACTCCCGGCTTTAACCCCGGCGATCGCGCCACCCCTATTTTCACGTCGACGACTCGTGCGCTCGGCTTAAGACGTTTCTCCCGCCGGTGCTTCTACAATTCTACATAGTCTAACGCACCGAGCCTTCGAATATAGTGCATTTGCTGCTTCGGCGCACTCACTTCGATAACACCCACTCTACCCGGGTTCTGGTACCAGCGGTTACCTGAACCAACCGATACTTGTCTCCGCGCACATTATTTCCAGGATTAACCCTTCGCAGTCCTCTATCCAAGAACAACACTACTCGTTACATACTTTCTTAGACCGCGAAGGATTAATCGTCCAGGCAAATGTATCATCCCTAGCTATTCCGGAGATCCGGAGACGCTCGACTTTCTCCTCCAAGATATTTTTATCGTCAATGATTGGTGGAGCGTCTCGATTGCTCAGTGAAATTCCCGGGGATCCTAGCGAGGGCCGTTAATCCTCGGGAGAATCTTCCCTCGAAGGACGTAATCCCGAGCGCGGATAAAAACGGCGAGCGGCGGCGGCGCATGGAAGCCGACCACGATATATACATAGTCGGGCCGAATAGAATTCGCGTCCAAGTGGCAGACCACAATGGGACGAGGACGCGGTGCGCGCCTCGTGTCCTCCTCGACTTCCTTGGCAGCTGCACGAGGATGCCACGTAAAAAAGTGTCCGGTTTGGCAACGCCTCGGCTCCATTCACCGTTAACCCTCGAGATAGGTTTGCGGGTTAGAGAGCCGGGGCGAGGCACGAGTCGCTCCTCGCCGGGCGCCCGGCGAGGGACGTGGACGAAAACCGAGGAATATAGAGGATAGCCGGCTAGATAGGCCGAGGACGAAGAGGCGAGCGAGGGAGCGGCGGGACGAGGACGAGAAAGAGCGAGAGGCCAATAGGTGGGAGTTGAAACTCGTTATTCCCTAAAACCGATGTCGCCGCCGTTGGCCGAGTGAGGATACGGTGATACCTGTGCGCATCCATCGGGCCCCATGCCCCCCCTCACTCTCCTAGCTCTTCTCTCCTGATATGGCTGGCCGTATCGCTGCGTTCGGTTACCAAACTGGACATAAATTAATCCTGTCAAATGTCCTCGTTCGTTAGCCGGCCCGGGACCCTGTACTCCCCTGCTGGCTGTCTCGCTCGCTCTCTCACTCTTCCTCCGCCGTGTGTCTGCTCGAACACACCGCTAAGCAAGGTTAATCTTAACTTATAGGTATGAGGCTTGCGTAAGCCTGTCTTGCCCTAGCCGCTCCGGCAGCCACCTTCCGAACATCCTTCCTCCTTGTTCCCTGCGTCCACCGCGCTCCCTTCGCGCTCCTCTTACGTCCGCGCAGAGCAAGTGCACATGTTACATGCGAGTCGCTTGAAATTAGGAGGACTCAAGAGCGGAGAAATCTCGGCGGCCTGATGGAAAGGAATTTCGTGATGCTCCGCTCGGACTAGCAGTAGGAACCAGTATCAGTTAGGACACCGTTACGCCAGAGGAAGCGACCGGCCTTGTTAATTAGTCGCCGGGAGACAGTGAAGGAGCGAGGGAGAGAGAGTGAGCGAGAGAGCGGCGGACGCGCCTAATTAATTTTTTCCGCCGCTTTACAGTTATGGAGTACGCCCGGCGAGGTGAGGGCCCCGATTATCGCGAAATTCGGAAGCGTACCGTGTCAACGAGATAAGAGCGAGCATTAGTACTAGGGAGCAGTGTCGTGCCCTCGAAAATGGGACTTTCACGCGAGGGGCCCGAGCCGAGCGGGGCCCACGCGTCCACGCTAAACGAGTTAAATCCGATTGCGAAAGTGATGCAACCGCGAGCGCGCGCAGCTGCTCTTACGCCGCTTTTACACCGAAAGTGCGTCTAAGGATCGGAGGCCGAGTTACCGGTTCCCGGGTACTCGCGCCTTATCCGGTATTCGATCACTCGATCGATCCCGAATGACTCGGGCTCGCCGCTAATGGTCGCCCCGGATCATTTGGGAAAAGCCTGCCGCGCAGCCCTCGTCCGCTAGCCGAACAATTGTGTACTCGTTGTCCTTGTAATATCCACTTGTACCGGCCCGCGCGGATAGCCTACTTCCAGCGTGTACACACGCGTATTGTGCACTGGCCGTAGCCGATGGAACGATTTCCACATAGGCGCGCGAGCGCGAGCGCGCCCGCAATAGCCATGAATGAAAAGTTGGCAGCGGCGCAATTGGGCAAAGGGCGCGAGAGGGAGATAGCGAGCAGACGCATTAACTACACCCCAAGCCATTGTTCCGTTTCATTTGAGGTCGCCAGCGCTAGAGCCAGCCCCGCTGGAATTTCACTGGCCTCCGGAGCACATGGGGAGAGCCAGGAGCCTTACATCCCCCGCGAGCGGCGGCAGGCCGCTCCGAGTTATCGCGCGCTCGCTATAAAACAATAGCTCCAGAGATAGAGAGCATATTGTGGTTATTGTTGAATTAAACCGCCCGGGACGAAGGGTGGAATAGAGGCGTAATAGAAGTCAGCGGGCATATTCGACGTTTCATACTTCCACCCTCTAAACCCCCGACTACCCCCACCCTCCACTCCACAGTACTCTGTCTCTTGCTGCCCTTAGACAATGCCAATTGGCGTGGAAAAACACCGCGAAAAAATGTCTCCTAATCCAAAATTCTCGAGGTTCCTTGTATTTCCGCGAGTGGGAAGTGGTGGGGGGCACGTGGCGAAAAAAGGGGCCTTGAAATATCGAGTGGTTGGGTTGGCTCGGTCTCCCTCTATCTCCCCGGCGGAGGAATCCCTCCGTGATGGTAGTAGCGCTGGGCTCGAGCTATTCCAGAATCTCCCCGAGGTTCCGCTACGACGGGGTGTCTCGCGATTTATGCAAAATGGTACGCAGCTCCCTCGGGAGCTGCTGGGAGCTGCTGGCCGACCCTCTATCTAACACGTGCGCGCTTCCACTGTTCCACCGGGGCCCCCACACACTATCCTACCCCTACTTGCCGAGGAGGACTCTTTCCTTTTCTTTCGATAGCGGTTTGCTCCGATGGAGATGCTCCGAGGCCCCTTTCTTACCTCGCGGGATCCTGCCGCTCCTCTATCATCGACCTCCGCCACGACCCAGCTGCTCTCCAACTTTCCAAGAGACTTCGCGTCCCCCTCTCTCAATTTTTTGCGCCGAAATCCGCCAGGCGGCGAAATTGATTCGAATCTGAGAAGTCGGCCGGCGTTCGATACATGATAGACCGCGGCGCTGGTAAGTAATGCTTATTCGATCGAATCGAGTAGCGAGCTATTCGGCCGCGGGATTACGCGCGGCGCAATCAGATGAAAAGGCGGAGAGCGCGCGGCGGCGGCGGCCGAGATCGATTGGCAGGAGCGAGCCCCGGGCCATTCCGCCCGGATTAAATACATCTTTCGGCGGCGTGTATCGAATTAATCGCGCCGCGACATCGTTTTACTACATGGCGCTCGCGCTCCCTCTCGGCCTGGTCCTCGGTTCGCCCATCAAATCCCAGAGCTATCTGCGAATCGGGCAACGAACAACGGGAGCGGAGCGTGTCCCGTGGCCGGCGCTCGCCCGCCTCCCGCAGGCATAAAAAGCCCCTCTATACATACAGACGGACGTGGTGCGCTATCATTGAGGCGAGAGAGTCACGCCGGTTCGAAAGGCGAGCGCGTCGCGTGGCCCCGTCGTGCTGGATATATTAGCGTCGGGAGCGGAGAGCTCGGAAGACATCGCAATTCAAGATCAGCACCACGCGTCCACCGACGGATGGACGAGAGAGAGGGAGAGAGAGACTCTCTCTCTGTCTGTCGGTTGGAGTGGCGCGAGGCAACCGCTCGCTCTCGCTCTCTCGCGCATTCTCGAAGGGTGTCGGAATAAATAGGCACTTACGAGAGCCGGATGATCGAGGGACCGTGGATCATTTAATTTAATTACCCCGCGAGGGTTAATAGAAGAGATAAAGGTGGCTGCACTCGTGCTACTGCTGCTGGATATTATACGCCGGCCTGCCCTTCTACTTAATGCTGCGCCGGGGACCGAAAATTAAATCGGACCTCTCTTGATTCGCACGCTGCGTCGCAAAAACTCGGCATTTCTAATTTATTGAATGCTACATTCGAACGACACCCGCGTACACCCCGGCGAGGGGGAGGAATCGTAAGGCGAGGGGGGCTAAGAGCTAAGAGCTTACGGCAGTAGTAAAACGTCGCGCGCTGCCAAGGGTGCAATTAATTATCGAGAAAAGCAGCGCGCGTTCCTCGCGCGGCCGCCGCTCTCTCACTCTCCTGCGTCCTCTCTCGGCGACTCGGCGTGTGCAGTCCCGTCCGAGCGAGAGAGTGTCGAGCGCGGCGCAGGAAAGGCGCGCCGAATTATGCTGGTAGTAATTAGTGGCTATCTCCGCGAAGATTATTATTCAATTACGAGGGGATAAAGGCGCCTCAACCGCTATTATGGGCCCGACTACCTCTTTTTCGCGCCGAGCGGCTCCCGTGCCGCGCTCGCTCTCTCCTCTTTAATGACAGTCGCTCGGGCACCTCGGAGAATCCTCGAGCTGCATTTCTTCGAGCCAGTCAGCCACCGCCGCGCCGCGCCAAGCCGCCTCGTCGGCCAGTCATTCCCGTTGGAGAATTCACGGCGATCGCTCCCGGCGCTCCGAGTGGAAAACTCAAAGTGGGGAGACGTCGTCTCCGCGCCGCCGGCGCAGACACGGGGCCACCGCCTCCGACATTTAATTTCATAAACCGCAACTGTTGCCTCCATTGGCTTCGAAAGGGAGCACCACTAACAGTTATGATCCCGACCTCCCGTTCTTAATCGACCACTCACCCTCGCCCTTTTCACTAAAATAACTTCTCAGTCATCAGAGCCAGAGGCACTCGAGCCATGTGCCCCCCTCCCCCTTGCCCCCTTCCCGCCGGTGTTACCGATCTAAACACAGAGATGGGTCCGCTGCGGTCTGAGCCGCGCAGGGACAAATTATAATTTGGTTGGCAGAAGATATATCCAGCACGTGCTCGCCGTGTCCCGTGGTTCTTTTGTTGCGCCTTCGGTAATTTCGATGGGCGGTCATATTAACGACGCCCCCCGGATGACAGGTCGTGCACGAGAGAGCGAGAAAGAGAGAGGGGAAGTGGAGGTGGAAGGGGGTATGAACGAGGCTAGCTAGCTGGCGGTGGTTAGAGGGCCCGGGGGCCCTCGTAGGGCCCGCTCGCCGGCGTATCAGGCCGCGGATGTCTCTGGTATTGTATGCAGATGAAGAAGGCAGGGCGACAATGACTCGGGACGTCGGGCCCGGGGCCCGCTCTGCTCGTCTCGCACCGAAAGAAACCCATCCGCCCCGGTAAAGGGGGCCCTCCCTTGGCTCGTGCTTGGCACCGTCGTGCCCTCCTCTCGTTCCTCTTTCAGACACGCTTATGTACTACGCATCCATACATTAACATGTCATCATCGTGTAGAAACCGAGCTGATCCAACCGCCTCCTCCCGCCGCTCTCCTTCTTCCTCTTCTCCTTGCACGATTCTCTCATCCTCCTCCTCCGCAACAGCAACAGAGACGCTCGGCCCCGAATTCGAGAGTGCAGAACTCGGGCCCTAATGCGAGGATTATGTACGTGGGCGGCTTTTCGGTGACTAGTCGGCGAAATAGTAAGAGGGAAAATTGCCACTCCCAGGTCGAAGATGGCGCAGCCCAGTCGAAGGCCTGCGCGACGTATTAGACCTGGCGGTCAATTCTAGCGCAGAGGAGGCCGAGTGATAAAAGATAGAAGAGCCGGCGGCATATCTGGCAGGATATTCCAAGTTGGAAGCGAGGCTGCAGGAAAGCTGGGGAACTGGTCTCGCAAAGAGAATGGGAGTATCGGCGAGGCTGCGTCGGGAGAGGAGGCATGGTAGCCGGTCGATATGACTCCGGGGGTTGTTTGGCAGATATACACGTAGAGGCTCGCGTACAGGGAGGCACGTAGAGCGAGCGTAGACGTTGACACAGGTAGAGGAGGACAGGCAAGCAGGCAGGCAAGCAGGCAGCCAGGCAGCTCGCTCCATAGCCCGCAGGAGCGAAAAGGTAGAGGAGTCAGAGCGGCAGAACGGCAGAGGATAGGGCGAGGAGAGTTGTTCGCCGCCGCGCGTATGTAGGGAGAGAGAGCTGGATTGGTAAACCGGTCACGTAGTGCTCGGCGATGAATGGACCCGCCGAGTCGAGCTCGGAGCCGGGAATTGGCTACTGGGCATACCACGACCACCTACCCCACTGCGTCAGCTTTAGCAACCCCACGGCAACGTAAAATTACAAAGAGCTCCTCCGAACCCGCCCTCCCACCCCCGCGCGCCAATTCTCGCGAGAAATTGGTCCATCCTACTACCCACCCTGCGAAACGAGCCGCCGAATCTCCCGGAGACTCGGCGCGCTCTGACCTCTTGGCCGAGCCAGTTCCGATAGCTTACCTTTATAAACTGCGGCTAGTATTCGCCGGCGAAAGTTGTCCTGCGGCTGGTGCGGAAGGGGTGGTTGGAGAGATAGTGGACGGTTCTCTCTCGGTGTGATTAAGTGTCGGTATAAGGGGCTCGGCCGCTGGATGGAGATTCGAAAGATCAACGCCGATGTAACACGTAATCAGGATTCCATTTGAGCTATTCTCCGGGGGCCGGCCGCTCGTTGTCATACCGTTGGAAATCAGCTTCGAGAGAGAGAGAGAGAGTAGGTACAACTTGGACGCCTCCGGGCGGAGTGTCTAGGTGCACCCCCTTCGCGCTTTCGAGGCCCCTTATGCAATCTAAAGCAAGCCTCTGATCTGCCATAAAGTCATTTCATAACCCATCCCGAGGGTTAAGTACCCCCGAGTCCCAAATCCCGAGTTAAGCGCGCGAACCCACCCGACAGAGAGAGAGTAGAGCAAGGATCGAACTTTCGCGTGACGCGATCTCTCTGTCAGCCAATCTGTTTGTCAACCCCAACGCATACGCGCACTTGCCATCCCTTCGCCTCCCAGGCTCCTCACCTCCGCGGGCTTTTTGCCGCGGAAGGCGCGAGGGAAAAACAATCGGCGATTAAATGTACCAGCGGGCACGAGGTGTGCCGGTGAGTGCGTGGCTTGGCGGAGTCCTGTAATCCCCGAGGGAGCGGATCACCGTTAAACGCCATAATTCGAGGCTTCAGCGCTAATGGCCTCGAAGGAATCTCGGTTGCGATAGAGAGCGCGCGCGCGCGTATTCCTCGCGGACACGGCCGTTCCCTCGTTACGAAAGCCCGTGCTCGCGTTCTTCGGGCTCGCGAGCACCGAGCCGCGGTCAAAGTCCCTTCGAGGAGAGCGCGCGGTCCGCGCGACTCTAGCTGGAAAACTGCCCTAATTGAAGTGCGGCGAAAGTGGCGCAAGGACGCCGGAACAAGTGGCACGGAATAAAAGGGGGGCGGCGGGGGTGAGGGGCCGGGGGGCACGGATTAAAAAATAAAACCTCCTTATAAATCAAACCGGCTGTCAGCCGGCGCGCGGCGACTGTGCTGCCAAGTTTTCCCTTTCCATCTCGCCGACTCGTTCGCGCCGAGAGAGCGAGAGAGAGAGAGAGTGATGGAAATAAGGCGAGGAAAGGAGGGCTGCGTCCACCGAGGAGGCGAAAACCCTTTCGTTAATTGCACATCGCAGATGCTGGACCGCTGCAGCCTCCCGCTTTACGAGCCGCTCCCTCGCGCCTCCCCAAACCGTGGCAACGAGCATCGAAAAAAAAGCAGGCCTTCTCTTTGTCCCGGCGAGAAGTCGCGCGCTCTAAGCCCCCGGACTCCCTTCCGAGCGATTACGACTTCGCCCCGTAATCGTAACAGGCTACTATACTTCTAACCCCCGACGGGAACTCACCAAGCCGGAATTAGAAGCGCGACAAACTCTTCCACTCTATTGGCGCTCGGCAGCTTCTAGACAACCTCGTAAAAAACTTGATTAACTCGCTCGCGATCCTGCGTGCGCGCGGGAGGATCGGGAGTGGGTGGGAGCTGCGGGCGTTTCTCCGATTGAGCGACAACCTGCCGGATTATACATAAAATAATGTATTTTATTGTAGTACTCCACTTCGCTACAGTCATTAACATTGATTTAACACAATTCTTATGCCGTAAGTTGCTAAGGTAATTGTATGTAATTTCCACACTGACATGACGCTCGGCTGGCGACGGGACACTGGCGCGATCGCTCGCTCGAGAGCGGGCGGGGTTGTGGGGACGATATCAGAGCAATGTCTGCAAGCTGTAACAGTCCAAGTAAAGCAAATTTAATAAAGAAAGGCAGTGAGGGGCGAGAGAGAAGGGCTGGGGTTGAATAGCGACGCATCGTAGGAAGGGGGGTGCGTTGACAAGAGGAAGAATAGAGGAAAGTTGGAGGAAGATCGGCTGGCGGCTCGGTTGGTCGAGGCGAGTGCGCGGATATCTCGCATGCGAGATCTCTTCTTCACCAACTCGAGGGAAGTTAAGGAAGCCGAAGGAGCGGCGGGAGGGAGGGAGGTCGCCGGTGGGGGCGAGCGAGGTAACGTTATTAATTGGCTACACGATAAAACAGTGTTAGTCCCCATTCCCTGTCCTTCGCTGGACCCCCCCTGGCTTCTTCTTAAGATATGGGGCCACGCGACTCCCCTCGCTCGCTCGCTCTCGTGTATCCGCGTACATATGCGCCCGCGTCCGGTCCTCCAGTGGGCCGACTCGCCTCCTCTTGTATCGCCGTGCTGGAGGTCCCGTGAGAATTGCCGGGGAAAAAGGAATCTAACGATCGCACCCTCGCCCGGGAATCATGACTATCTCGGGGCCGCGGCCGCTTCGAATTTCAAACTTGAACTATTTAGGAGCGGAGGAGCGAACTTGCTCGAGTTCGGCAGACTTATTCCGCGCAGTGCCATAAATTGCTGGCGCAACAAGGTCGCCGCGTACCGGCAATAGGACAATGGTAATCCAAGAAGACAACGGCAGACGCGTCCCCTTATGCTTTTGGTACGCTCTGTTTTCTATCGGAGGTGAACATGGCGCTGCAAATCGAACACTCCCCGGTTGTTACGGGGGATCCGGTGTCGATGGCGTATAGGGATACGTACAGATATATCGCGTGTCTCTCGAAAACGCCTTCTCTCTCCCTTATACCCCTCCCGTCGCTTCATTCGCTTTCTTTCTTTTTGTTTTGTTAAGCCGGTGCGTGCATGTTGCGGCCGTTGTTGCTGTTGCCGTTGTTGTCCCTCCCATGGACACGGGCCGGCGCGGGCATGAGCGGCCCCATAGGCCATAAGGGCTAACAAGGCGATTACTCATGCCTCCCATAAGAAGAAGTTACAAGCGGCTTCGAAGGTTTATTGCGGCAAATGGCGAAATTTGTACCTCGCTAACGATCGCCCGTCTTTTTTCCTCCGCCTCGCGAGTAATCGACCTCTACGAGGACCCGTGGGCCCCGAATACGCCACCGTTTCAGGACTCCGAGTTGACAATCAAACAACCTCCCGCTGACTTTGTCTCCCCGTCAGAGGGCCCGCTTTCGGACTTGCCAATACGCTGCACGATATATCTTGTCATCGTCTTGAATACCAGTTGACCGCCAGTTGAATAATTCAATTTTTCCGGTCTCAACGTAATTACAGTGCTCTCAATCGGCGCGAACCTGTCGGAAGTGGAAGTCGCGCGATGAGCTTATGAAAAGCAAGTTATTATAATTAGTTACGTCAAAGAGTTATTAAAAGAAATCAAGAGACAAGGTCTTGTCTCGGGCGAAGTGCAAAAGGCAGAGCTTCTTCTACGATAGCGATGGAGTGTACTCTCATGGGGTGTATTCTTGACGAAAGAATTGTCTTCATCGGTGGGGTCGTATTAACGATTTACCTCCGCGCACTAGACCGCATTCCGACTGGGCCCAACATTGGGCCCTCGGCGGGTTGGAACCTGGTAAGGTCTAATTAGATTTTAAGTGAGAAATTGAGCCCGCCGGCAATTTTAAGGAAGCCGAACAGGCCGCTCTGATTAATATCATTATGCGTGCTCGCTCGTTACATCGCCGGGCCCATGGGGATGTGGCCCCACTCCGTACAGGTCCGTCCAAACTTTTCTCACGGGCACCTCAGCGCCACTTAGTACTCAATCCCCGTTAAGCGATTGTCTACGTAAGTCTTGTTTGGATCATTAGAACTTCTTAGGGTTCCATTTGTCAGATTTTTACTACCAGGGCGATCGTGATCGGTGAATGTCGGGCAATCGTAATTATTTCTCGTGGTGGAGGGCCGCGGACGCTAGTTGGATATGAATGATACGATCAATGCTCCAGATCGCTTGAAATATGGTCGCCGATGATATCTGGTGGATTCCTCGAGCTCGTTGACTCGGGGCCAAGATTTTGAAGGGGTCTGTATGAAAAGATACGGTCGCTCGTGTGGAGCAGATCAGCCCCGGGTGCCCCGGGGAAAAGAGACTCTCTCTCTCCCAGGCCAAGTAACCACTGCCAACCGGCAGAAGTACTAAGAAGCAAAAAGTCCCGGCTCTATATCGGCGATCGCTAATTTTCACCCGAGCATGACATGCACCAGCCCGCGCGAACAATTACCCGGTGATATCGATGGGATCAAATCCAGATCCCTTTCTCTCCCTCTTGGATCATCTTACTCGCGCTGCAAATATTGAGAACCTGTAATCTCGCCGGCTTTCGACGGCGGCGGGGCCAATAAACGTTTCCATAAATTATACGCGGCAGCTTCCAACTTTAGCATTCGGCGAGGCTGACAGTGCGCGATCGGCTCATTTTAATTTCAGCTCATTTTACTAACTAATACGCTCGATTGAAAAAGCGCCGGAGTCTATTAACCCGGGACGATAACTGTGAAGGCGCTCGGATGCCGATACTAAGTAGTAAAACGGATTGTCGGGAGGATCGGCTGCGACCTGCACTCCTACAGCGATCGATCGTAATAACAGTTTAATGTCGCGCTAATGAAAGCCAGCTAGCGTGCTAATGATCGCAATCACTTCCGATCATCGGCGACAGTCCCGCGTACGTCAGGACACGGGGATCCCTCCGCGGAGACTTGACTCGCGGACGGACAGAGGCTCGTGCTCAAAATGAAGATTTATGTAAAAATATTCTCCGTGCGGTTGGCGATAATAGTAGAGACGCGCCACTAATTAGACGTTTCCCTGGCTGGCCCCTGGCACCACTGGGCATTGCGTGCGCGCACCGCTCGCTTTTCGATTCAACTATTCTCCATAATACAATTAATACACTCGAATCGATTATGCGTCACTTATGGACGCGGATAATGTATATGTATCAGCGAAAGTGGCATGGAATTAGCAGATATTACGCGATTGAATACATTAGCCGATGCCTGTCGTTGCCCTCTGAGATCTCACTAGATAGCTCCTCTGTCTCTCTATCCGTCACCATCTTCCCCTCGATTACCCTCGAGTGATGTTGACACGGCAATTACTCGTGGACGCACGAGTTGGAAAACTAAATGAAAAAATCAGCCGAGCGAGTTCTTAACGAAATTACTAAAGAGCGTCGTGCTTAGCATGGAAATGATCGAGATCCGAGGCGAAAGATTGCCGAGTGTCTTTGCAATGAGCGCGCAGGGGTTTGACGAGCGTTTCACCGCTCGCATCAGCTGCCTGACATTACGACGGCGACATGGCGTGGCTAATGGTGGCCCTTAAATACCGGTGCGATCAGGACGTTCCACCGCTCGAGGGACGCACCCTCCGTAAACGAGTGTTTCCCCAAATCTCGTGCGCGGTTCTTAAAATAGGCAGACACCTGTCGTCGCGCCGACACGCAACTCGCACGTCGCGCGGTGCACGCACGTGCTCCCCTTGCACTTGGCGATCAACCGCAAGCACGGCTATAATTGTGCCACTCTGTGTTCAAACGGAGGCGAGATTCTGCCCGGTGGTTATAAAGTCTCTCTTAAAAAATCCAATCGCTCATAACCAACTTTATTAATGGGCGAGCGGGCGAGTATTAATTTAAATCGCTATGAGAAAGAACGTGGCCCTAATTAAAAGAAAGGACAAATAGTGTTATCAAGAGAAACCAGAAAGTTGGCTCTTTAAGGAGGCTTTAAAAAATGAACGAGGTGTTCCAGGTTAGTTAGTTTAATTAATGGCCGAATTCATCAAGGAGACGTTCTCACAATGAGCTCCGGAGGGGAAGGCGGAGAGAGAGCACGTCCTCTCTTTCTCTCACCCTCCGGGTAGGAGTTATGGACAACCCTTTTTCTCGGGGAACGAGCGGCTTTCAATGAGGAGCAAGCTGCCGCGGAGACAAAACCGTAACGGTTGCCGAGAGCCGCTCTCCTCGTCCGGGCAGCATCTTCCGCCTCGGGCAACGGTCACTGCGGACGGTTTCAGGCGGCTGGACCAGATCTCGAAACTGGATTCCTAGGCCGCGCTACGGAAAAAGGGCTCGAAACCGGGCTATCTCGCCAGGAAGGAAGGTGAAAGTACACACGTGCAACACTGCGCACCGTCACAACCAAGAGATTCTCTCAATTCAATCGACCCGCGATACCTCATACACACTCACACTGCTCACATACCAATTTTAACACCTACATTTACATCGTCGACACTCCACCGATATCTCGCACGACTTGCTACTTTAAAACTCGCGTCCTGAATGCTGGCGCATTGCAGCAGGCCACAGACGTCTGTGTGTGTTTGTGTCCAAGTACACGCGGGACACCGAGTCTATCTGAGAATTGGTTCCGAGCTCTCCGGAATCTCTGGAGTGTGCAAGACAAATTGCCGGCCCACTCGACATAATTAAAGTCCAGCACGTCGTGCCGGGGTATCTGCGATCGGGCGGAAGCTCGGCAGCCGCAGCTTTTCTGCAAGAGCTGGTCGGATAAGAGTCGCGCACGGAGAAAAGCAGGAGCTGCTCGCTGCTCCGCTCTTTCCCTCCGGGGCTGGCTCGTTCGAGCGAAGGAACGGATCCAAGGATCAGATAGTGAGACGTCGTATCGGTGTCGCGGGAGGCTGGTCACCGAGTCCTCCTAGTATCAAGTCATCAGGCGAGGCGAGCGAGCGAGCGAGCGAGCGAGCGAGCGAGCGGAGCCCGGGGATATCGAATTAAAGGAAGAAGCTGCGTGGAAGGACGCCGGAGTGAGCGCGCACTCGTACGATGATAAATGATACGCTGAAACCTGGTGGCTAGCACGAACGATACACCGTGAAACTTCCACCCCGCTGGGGTAACACGGGCAGGACACACATCCGACAGGTTCAAGGAGCAAGCGAGAGAGGAGAACGGAAGAGAGAGAGAGAGGGGGGCAGACGAGAGGAGAGCGACTGAAGCTGAGGAGCGAAGGCTTCACGGCGAACGAGCGGAGATGAGTACGCGAGCAGCGGAGGGACACGGCGCAGGAAAGCGGCAGTGTGAAAAAAGGAGGAGCAGATATCTCCGACGAAAGAGTGGTCCGGTCTTCTTCTACGTGGTGTGTTGTACTGACCGGTGCCCACTCCGAGGAGAGAGAATCCTGCGCACTCTCGCCACTCCCGAAGGCTAGAACTCCTAGGGAATCTCGGCGAAACCGGTCCAGGCGGATTCGGAGCACCCGCTGCTCCATCCAGACTTCTCGCTACCCTCTACCTCTCCTCTTTCTTCTTCCGATCGTTCGCCTCTCCTTCTCGCATCCTGCTAGCAATCTTCCTTCGACTCTCGCCAAATACTTCCCTCGAGATTCTACCAAGGAGAGAGTGCGAGTCTTTTTAACTATCGCGCGATACGCAGCCAACACTTGCGAGAAGCGAGAGCAGTTCGCTTTCCTGTAGAGACGAAGGTCTCTCACAGCGTTGCGACTCGTGTGCACCGAGTCTCGAGATGGTATCTGAGCGCGCGGAGAAAAAGTCGGGCGTCCTGGACGTCGATGACGCGATTAGGATGGAACGTCGCAGCCGTCGTCGCTGGGTCACGCCTATGACGAATCACCTCGTAAAGCGCGCGTGAGGACGAGCGCCTCCTCCGAGGATTCCTCGAGGTCCTGTCGACGCGACGACAAAGCTGCGCGGCCGCCGCGCGTCTGACCCTTAACCCCCGTCTAATCGATCCCCGTGCCGATCTCTCACTATTAGGTAATCGATTCGGAAGCTGCGACGTTCGGGATCGCGGAGTCCCAAAAAACCGCGACAGACTTCCCGGTGTTCGGCTGGTTGAATGGGGTCAATAACAAGGGATGTATTTGGCCGGAGTGAAAAGGATCCTTCGGATAGACACTCGGACGCTCGAGTTCTCGCAGAAGCAACGGCAGCGGCATCCGAAAAGGATCGTGCCGGGCGAGCATGCCCCAAGGATTATACATCCCCTGACCTCACCTTTGAATTCCGGCCCCTCGCTCGCCTCCTGTTCTCCGCCGGAATCCCTCTTCCTACTCCTCCTCTCGCGTCTTCTCTAGCGCGAGCCAGATATAGGCAGAGGTATACATACACGTATACCGAGAGGAAGGGAGAATCGTGCGTCAAAGTTCATACGGCGATTCCTCCTCGAGCGCGAGCTTTCGGCATATGGAACGCAGCCCTGTCATCCACGGGATCGCGGCTTCCCCGACATTATCTATCCTTGCTTCCTCACGCTCTTTCGCCAACTCCTCCCATCGTCGATCCCGAGGCGGAGAGGAGCCTCCAGAGGTCTATAAAAGCTCGGGGGTTATCGGAGAACAAGCGGAATCGCTGGAACTCGGACCAAGGAAACACGTGTCCAGCTCTCGCCGGGGATAAAGTATTGTCCCTTTCTGCACCGCCTCCTCTAACCCCCTCCACGCGCTTTCTCTCTATACAATTTTCTTATTTGCGCTTCTACCTTCCCGGATAATTACTACCGATTGATCGGCACTCGTCGAGGATCTTGTCGATGTTAAAAGTAATGGTAACGGTGGAATGATGCTGATAGGCCAGGAAGTCTGGTATATGTATGTGCTTGACGTGGAAAGGGTTAACAGTTTCTTGCGCGAAATTTTATTAGAGCCGTGTTTCGTCGCGGGCATCGAGTCGAGAGGAGCCGACGAGGAAGGACGAGAATGGCAGAAATGCTGGGCTGCTGCGAGGGAAGAAAGAGGATAGGGAGAAACGTGGCGCGCGTGTCGGTGTGTATTGGGAGAGGCGAACGGTGGCAGACGGCAACGTGCACGCTCGTTTCCCAGTTTCGTCCGCGAGCCGGATTACATTCCGGAGATCTTAACGAGACGTAATTACACGGCGAAAGGTACGGGGCGACGGATGCCTTCGGAATATAGCTACTAACACGATAATTGCCGCTATTACGTTCTCAAACGTCGTATTTAACGGCTAAACGCCGTTCGCCTACTAATCGTACGGGGAAGCCCCATTGATCGATCGGAATTGATACCCCGGCGTTACGCGTTTCTGCGTAGCCCGCGCCGCCTTTCCTATCTATCACGGCGAGCGACCTTACAAATAAGCGCAATCGCGGCTCCGCGCTGCCCATTCACCGTCCATTTACTCCCCTTTCCCTCTCAGCGCACTTCCTCCGGGCCATTAACATTTTATCCCCGAGTCCAATTAGTCCGACCGCGGACACGCGGGAGAGAGAATTTTTCGAAGATTGAACGTTCCACAGGGATTTTCTAATGGGAATCGAAGGCTCGTCGACGCTCGGCTATGAAGGGCTGGGTTCCTCACGTGCTGGGAATCGGGAGGCGCGAGGATTATTTCTCGATTAGCCGAGGCAAGGATATTGGTCCTGTGTGTGGACGGGTCCTCGCCCTGGAATCGGGTAACGCGCCGAATGCGTTTACCTGGCCGAAGCAGAGGGTAATCCTGTAAGCGCCCCTTATTACGCTCCGTGTCCTCCATTGTCGGCTGATCTTAACTTCTCCGGATTATAAACTGTCTCTCAGTGCGGCATTAGCGTTTTCTTTGGCGGCCTCACCCTGTATCGAGTTTTTCTCCATTGGGGCCCTCGGACCCCCGCTGGGCAGTGCGAGAGGACGGCTGGTACCTCGGGAGGAAAGCCGAGGAAGAAGTCTCTACGCCAACAGCTTCGATGGACTGAAAATCGACTGGCAATTCGCCGTAGCGAGGCGACGTACGTCGCGACGAGAATAAATCGCGCGACTGCCGACACGCTCTCGGAAGCGCGCGGCTTTGAATTAGGATAACGACGATATTCTCCGCGAGGGATTTGCCGAATAATAAATAATCCACGCAACAGGGCTTATCTCGGCCGATGGCGCGGCGGTCGTGGAATAAAAAGGAGTGCGGAATGGGATGTCCTCCTTTGCTAGCAGCGAGTGCCCCTCGGACGCTGGGCCACGATGTACGGATAAAGGCGCGATCCATAATTCCTCTTTCTCTTTTACCCCGCGCGCTCGCGCGAGCTTCCCTCGCGTAATTAATGAACACCGTGTAGAATAGGGAGAATTATTGCGGACGCGCGCTCGCGAGTTCTTTTATGAAAAGGGCCCGAGATTGAAATCATGCCCACGGGTACGGTGGTGCGATTCATGCTTCTTCCACAAAGTGAGGTAGGCCGCGTGTCACTGCGCGCACTCACTCCGATCCCACACACCCTGGACCACACCGCAATCAGACATTCGACCGAGAGAAGAGCGAGAGAGAGGACTAGATAGCTTGTTACATATTTAAACACTACACGGATTAAACGTGGCTAGAATAAAGTGCATCGAGTATTTCGATTTCAAATTGAAAGCCAAACAGACGCGGATCATTAACTGCGGAATTCTCCGGTTGGCTGGAAAACAAGCTGGAAAACAGGGCGGAGCGGCTAATTCGTAATAGCGATCAAAATAGCCGGGGACGCGCGTGGCGATTGTTCGGTGGGCGAGGAGAAATTGTGACAGAGCGGTGGGCAGCTGTTCGAGGGGGTCCCCGGGCCCGACGGGGCCTGCGGCGTCAGTGTAACAACAGTAGCGTCTACACACCCCAACCGACAGGGTGTCGGAAGGTGGATGAAAGTACGTGGAGCGTGGTCCGCGGACAAAAACTATAGATCGAGCACAATGCGGCATTGTGCCGACGGGTAGTATCCACAAAAGCGAGGATCGAGAAATCGGAGCGAAAACCCGACGAGACGTACTCGATCATCCGACCCGTCCTCTCTCTCTCTACCTCCGAGTCAAAAGTTGACCGGGAAGCTATCATCAGCCGGCTCGCAGTGGAAACCTCCAAGACACCTCGAAAACTACATATTCATTTCTCGATCGTTTAACCATCGGGAAAAATCTAGTTTCCCTCGGCAGACCGGAATTGCACTGCGCCGCAGCCTCGGCACCTCGACGAATTAATCCGCCGTCGACCTTGCGCCTTTTCACGCGGACGACGAGGCAGGTAGCTGATAACGCGGGCAAAAATCTCCCGAGGAAAAACAGAGCGGCTTTTTGCTCCCTCGCGCCGGCTCCAAGCCGCTCGATCAGATAGCAGATCTCCATGGTGGTTATATGGAGGGGAAAAAAAGGCGGCGGCGGCGCGCCGATCGCTGCTAATTCGAGTGGCGCGGCTATCGGACAGGTACGGAACACGCCGGAGAGCACTGGTAAACGGCAATTAATAAGATAGGGTACACTCTATCGAGCAGCGGCGGATTATGAGTCAGAGTATAACCTTCGAGCGAGCGAGCATACCGCAGCAAAAGTCAGAAGTCAACGAGAGACGCCTCTCTCTCTTTCTCTAAAGCGCTAAGTTTCTCTCTAAACTCCTCGAGGAGGAAGATGTCAATAGGCTGGTGGCGCGTAGAATTAGTGGACGCCAGGTGAGCGAGCGGAGTCTAGGTAATCCACGTGTGATGTGGACTCCGGATGCGAGAGAGGGGTCTGCCAGCCGGTAGAGCATGGAGCGAGCATGGAGCAGGAGAGATGCCCGAGCGTGCCGGGAAGAATAGCCGGAAAAGCCTCGATGACGCTTGGAATTGGCGCTAGGTGCGGAGCTCTCTCTCTCTCTCTCTCTCTCTCTCTCCCTGGTTGGTTCACTCGGCGTCGTCCCGGTGGACCGCAAACAAAAGTGGAAAAACCAGGGGTGGAGAGGCTGCAGACGGTGATCCGTGTCCTCTTTCCTGCTCCCGCTGGCGGCATCGCTCTTTTCTCGCCCGTGGCTCACCGGCCCGCTAATGCGACTGGACAACAATGCGGACGGGTCCGCATTGCACGCGTCCGACCACTAATTCCTCACGTTTTTTTCTCCCCCTCCCGCTCCAGAGAGAGAGAGCGTGTTGCTCTTACACTCCCCAACCCTCGCCCGCTTTCGATCGTCTTTGCCACTCCCGCTTTGTACGCGCGCGCGCGCTCCTCTTTCCCTCCACGCGTCTCTTTGGCGCTCGGACAGCGGCTCCTCGCCCGAATACCACCCTGGAATTGGATTTCAGGAAGGACTTTTTTCCCCGAGAACGCCGCCGCCGCATCTGGACGACGCGCGCGTCTTCCGCGTTCCCCCCCCTCTGGTTATCTCGAAAAATCTCCCCGGTATTTTTCTTGGCTGGCTGTTACGCCGCGGCGGTTACAAGTGATTTCTAAAGGCTCTCGTGCTCGGGGTATCGTCGAGGAGGCGTCGGTACGCACTGGCGAAGGAAGCCAAGAGAGCGTAGCGAGCGCACGGCTCAAAAGGGGGCCAGGGAAAAATTGGTAGAGAAAGTCGACTTTGCCACGCCGAGAGAGAAGATACTCCCGAGGACTCGGTAGCAGGGCGTGGAGGACGGTCCCCGTCTTTCGAGGATTCCTATCGGTTCGATGGAAATGCAAATGCCGCGCGCGGCGAATCCCCCGGGTCGATGCCACGGGGAAAAGAGAAACAGAGAGCTCGGAGACCATAGAAATTGAGTTCTGGCGAGCACTGAACAGCCTCCTCCCCCATACACACTTTTACACACACATACACACACTCCAATACGTGTGTATCTCCGACAAGGTCACGCGTTTCCGCCGCCAGCAGGCGAGCACAACGGAAAACTGAATCAGAGCGTATCCGCAAGTTGATAAAACCTGAGGGCGGTATGCTCCTAAGAACAGCGGAGTGTAGATCCGGCAGATTACATCCACGGAACAAGGGGGTCGCCTCCAAAGGACTAACATTTTCCGGGACCTTAGCATACTCGAGTAGACACTCCGACAGAGAGGGTTCTCTCTTCGGCTCTGTCCGCGCTCGTCGTCCTTTTAAACGAGAAACGAGCTCCGGCGAGCTGCGATGTGGTCCTGGTGGTGACGGTGGTATCGAGGTGGGGGGCGAGTTTCCCGCAGGTAAATATTTCGTCGCCCGGTTGTTCGCGAGTGGAAAGCGAGAGAGGAGGCTTGGTGCGGTGGCTCGTTAAATTTGTCAGCGAGGCCGGAATTCCTCCTGGAGTCCACCACCCCCGCAGGCGATCCTCCCGTTTATCGTGACACCCGGTGCGCGTTTCGGCAACCGGTAGCTTGATACCACCGTACCCTCTGCCTGCATCTACTCCCACTGTGTTACCCCGAAAACCTCACGGCTCTATCTCTCTCCCCCCGCCCCCGTCCCCCCGTTCCCTCGCTCTAGTGAGGCCACCGCCGCCGATCCACCGTCGAATTTGCATGGCATTTACATCCGATTGCGGCGTAACGCAGCCTGAAAGTGCCAGCCATTGCGTGGACAGTGTAGAGGGCCGTTCGTTCAGAATCACACCAACCCTTTTACTCTGGCTCTCCTCGGGGCTTCGGGCCCATCGACTAGCCGCGCATCCAGATCCCCGTCGATGTCAAAGCGATCCGACTACTATCACTCGCCGATGATAGAATGTCGTATTGGTTCCTCTGGCTGGAACGTCTTCTCCCGTGTCTGCCGAGTGACTTTGCGAGCATGCGGAGTCGCTGAATGAGCCGGGGTATTTTTGCAGACGCTCTTGCATGCAGGTCCCTGCGACACAGGCGGCAATCGATGCTGCTCGTCCCACGAGGTCTCATTGTATGGAAGCCTACGTGCACCTCGGCTTTCGCAAGCGATGCCTGACCGAGGTATTAATACTCGCGGCGCGTGGAGAATCGACGCGGAGTCGACCGTCCCACCAGACACACTCGCTGATTAACCTTTGCGTTTAATCTTCAAAGTCGTCCTCCGAGAGGGCTCGTCGCAGAGTTCTAATAGAGATCTGCGCGCTAATCGGGCAGATAGCGTGGAATATCGGCGAGGAGACGCCGGGCGAAGAAGTTAAGTTGCTTGGGATTTCCGAGGAGGCGTCCAAGGTGAGGACGGCGGGTGGCGAGGAGTCAGGGTCGTAGGTGCAGTTACGGCGGAATTGAGCATTATTTTGCCGCGAGTGCCCGGCCACCACTTAAGTCAGTCGGGCGTGTGCGCGACTATGTGCGTGTCATAGGTCCCATTATCGCGGCCACTTGCTGCCTGGAGATGACGATACGTGTCGCTACAGACCTACCTACATACGTATGCAGAGACGCGCGAATGCGCCCGTTGAACTTCATGCCCGCGCGCCACTCGAAACGATTCGACCCATTTCAGACGGCCGCGCCAGATAAACTCGAGGCTTTACTACCGCCAGCTTCACTCACCTTTCAGAGCACTCGCTCTCTACCGTCTTCCTAACGGCGAGTCGCCTCCGACTGTCATTGTCTCTCGGCTCCGACAATTTATTAAATCTCTCTCTCGCGGCTTATCATCTTAGCACGCGCACCTTCGCCAATCGCGCGCACGCAAATTCACCGCGTGATGCCTCCCATTGCCGGTGCTGATCGCGGTGCCCGCTCTCTCTTTCCGAAAGGCTTAAGGGCTCGGTCCACCCCGCGCTTTTTGCCGAGGCAGGCATTGACAGAGAGACGAGCAACAGGATGCTTATAAAAGCGAGCCGGGAGAGCGGGGCCCTCGTAAACGTCGCGAATACGCTCGCCGCAGGACTTCTCACTTTTTATCGGCCATCTCAAAGTCCCGCGCCGTAATCTCGCGAAAGAACTTGCCCCCTTTTTGCGCCGGCTGTATCGCATCTTAAGCGAAACACCCCGTATGTCTGCAGTGATTCGCCGGTGATTAGAGATAAATCGAGCGGTGTCCAAGTGCGATTAGGAAAAAGCGCGTATGGCGGTCGAAGGGTAGAAAGGGCAGAGATGTAGAGTGTAATAGAATAAGCGAATGTGTCGAGGGCGAGAACGGGACATCAAGCCCGACGACACTCGTCTCTGTCTTTCGTACGCTGACTTCTTAGAACTCAAAAAAGTTATCTACAGCCGTTGCTAAGGGGGCGATCGTCAGTCGTCGCTAAGGACCGCAATCGCCGTTAGGACTCTGGCGAAAAAGACGCCTGCCGGACAAAGGCTATCTGCGCCTTACGCTCGTAGGAATAACACCGAACACCGAATAAAGTAACTCTTCTACCGGATTATGTTGAGTAGGCGGAAATCATACCCTCCCCATTAGACTTAGGCCCTCACAAGAGTGAGTGGGTCAGGTGATCGGTGCTGGATCCGGAGTGGGTCTCCTGCCGGTTCTAATGAATGACTCTCCGCTGAATAATCGAGTAAGGGTTCCGTTGCCGAGGGTGCGAGGTGGCTAGCCGAGGGTAAGCAGGTTCTCCTCATTAGAAAGCGAGAGAGCAAGAGAGTGCGAGGTAGGTGTGAGTGCGTGTGTCCGCTGTGTTCCAGTGGTGATTCGCGATCGAGCGGGGCCCGAGTTTACCGTAGAGTTCAGGTTAGTGTAACGCACACCCGGGATGCAGCCGGAACGCCGGAGCCCGTCGCTCGCCCGCCGGCATCTACATAATGTTTATTATGCTAACCTAGGCCAACGCGCTTGCATCAACAAGTGTTATATTATCATTCAAATAAAATGTTTTAATCTGCATACGTTTTATCGGCCTCCCGCGGGCATGCGGAATGCCCCAGCGGCACGGGAGACACGCGCTCGCACGCGCCTACTACTCCTCGAGGTCCTTTTAAATAATCGCACCGCTCGCAGGAGTCCGGCCATTCCTCGTCGCCCCGCATTCGCAACCCTTCGCCCCACGATCTTTCCGGCAAATTCATATTAATTTTTCAAAAGCATCGATATACCATTATCGAGGGCGACGGCGACTTTTCGACTTCCTCATTAAATGACATGGGAAGCCGTGGCGCGATCCGAGCGGGATCGCAGTAGACGCGCGGAGCAAAAGGTCAATGAAGTTATACTCTCGTGGCGAGCGTATTACCCGAGCGGAGTGTCTGCCTGTGTGCGTTACGACTACGTGCTCGCCGGGCCATTGAAGCGAGCGTCTCGCCGATACACTAGCTTCTGCGACACCGAGGAATAGATAGCCCCGTAGAATTCCTCGAGCCGATATCCCGCGGCGCTCCAGGGCCGCGCTCGAGGAACTCGAGCAGAGGGCTGTTTAACTTTTCCCTGGTAAGTGTCCGGGAGCAGAGGTGCACCGGGACACTTTGTCATGCCGCGCTCGACAGACATCACACATCCCGCGCGGATAGAAACTTCCACCGGCGTAGATTTTCGATTACAAGTGCGCCGGAGAGGGATACCGCAAAGTTTCCCGCTCCGAGTCTAATCTCGTGCGAGTCTATCGGTCCCGGGGGTACCGAAAGAGGGTACTTGCTGCCGAATAAAAATGTCGATTTAAATAAAATATTAGGTTGATAAGGTGAGTTATGCTCGAGGAATCCGACGGTTCAGAGATTTCTTGATGAGCAGTATGTGGTCATATGCGGAAGCGAGCATCTCTTTAGGTCAGTCACACATGCAAACTTAGAGACGTCGTGTCTCGCTCGCCGGGGTGAGATCTTTTCGTGCCACCTGTGTCTTTATTATTCAGCAATGCAAATAGATCGGCCGTCGCGGGCGCATTACCATAATTAGATTCAATATTTGTAGCTCGTCACGCTATTACTATAATTCATGGCGAAGGGGCTCGAGGGAGGGGGGCGAGAGGGGGCTAGCGTCCGTGGACTGGTCCGATGATTTGTCAGGGAGACGGACGGGCATCCGTGACGATGATACCGCGTTTCCTGGGCGTACGCTCTCTCGCGCGATTCACTTTCCCGTGTAATCATCGACTGCCAACGGCGAACCCGCCGCCACATTGACTAACGGCCAATCGACCTATCCACACGTCTGCGCGGTTCGTAAGTTCAACCTGCCAATCCCTCCCGAGGCTCGTTAACATATAACATTTAATAACTCCGGGAGATCAATAATTATATTTTGTCCCAATAAACAGTCTCGCCACTACGGTGTGTACTACGGTCGAGAGTTGTAAGCCGGTGGTGAATGGAGCTCGCCGCGAAAATGAGGATGAATCGGCGAAAGGATCGTTTGAAGAGGTAAATACAGAGAGATCGCAGTAGCCGGGGGAGCCAGTGAGTAGTTAGCAGTGAGCGAGAGAGAAATTGAAGATTAATCCTCGCTGTCAGCCGCGCTGCCAATTAGCGGGCCTGCTATTCGTTGCGATTTAGCAAGCCAGTGCTGTGTACCGGTGACGAGCGAGAGATACGGGGGCCCTGGAATTACCGAAGGCCCGTGCGGCTGCGATCGGTTTATTAATATGACAGGTGCGGGTCAAGTGGCAGCGACGGAATGCGCCGTGGCGCCCGCTCTCCTGTCCATTCACGGATCCTTTTTTACGGCGCGTGTCGAAGGAAAGGGCGTGGAAAAGGCCGCGTCGCTGCGATTGCGAGTCAATCGGAGGCGACGGCGCCGCTCGATACGGAGGAATCGGTCCGATTAATAAGAATTAGAGGTCGATTAGCCGAGTCTTTCCGGGTGCGCTCGGCCCCTCAAATCCATAATCGCGATCGGCCCAGACACGCGTTTTCTCATAAATTATTCAACCGGGCGCCTGCACGCCACTACCAACAGCAGAGACACGGCCGCACATATACGCGTGTTCGCGCGTGAGACAGAGAGAGAGAGAGAGAGAGAGAGAGCCGAGGGAAAAAATGCTGAGGAACTGGTCTTGGAGGCTGAGAGCGTGTGTGCGCGCCGACACACGCGCGTGTCCCTGCTTCCACCCTACCTGTCGAAGGCCGCAATAGCGTAATAACTTATGCTAAATGTTTTTCCGCACAGATACACCCGTGGAAAGGACTCCGCGCGCGATTGCGAAGGTCAACAGCGACGTGAACGGGACCCGGTCTCGGCTGTTCGACCCGAGAGCGCGCGCTCTGTCTCCCAGCATCCAACATATCTCCGAGCGTCTCTCCGAGCATCCACGCCTCTCTTCTCTATCCACTTCGTCTTCCTATCCTCGCTGTGGCGCGCGCGAGGTTCGAACGACACCGTGATCCCTTTTCAAACGATCTTCCTGTCGAACGTGCATCCAACAGGAGTTACGTCATTCGACCGCTCTCGCCCGGAGAGCCAATCAGTCGGCCAGTAAACCCCTGGAGTAGAATACCACTACAACTCCCATCTCATCTCATCTCAAACTCTCTCTCTCTCTCTCCCTCAAACACGACGAACCTCCACGAACAATAAAAAATTTCGAAAACCGCTTCTCCGGCCTTTTCCCAGCGAATGTTTTCGACCTAGTCAGTATGGATCGGAGTGGACGTTTGCCCTCAATTAACTTCATAAGTGAGTAAGGAGGCGGACGCTCGATTCATCCGTATATCTCCTCGGCGCGTCGTCGCTCGTGCCGGCGGCTCTCCGCTACTTGTTCCCCGGCGATCCGAGCCTCTTTCGCTCTCTTCCACGAGTGAGGAGCGGTCGATCCTCGGGGGTTGCAGGGATTGCTCGGCTCGAAAGCTCGAGCGGCGGCGAAAGGTCATTGCAGGAGCCGCGTTCTAATCTGGACTTGTGTGCGGCGGGCTCGGCTCCCGGCAGATCCCTGCGGACTAGAGATAGGTAGGATAAGCGCGCTCGTGCTCTCCCAGGGAAAGTAAGCGCGCAGGCTTCTCGGAGACTCGACGTTAGAGGCTGCGGCTGTGGCTCGCTCGGCGAACCAGGCACGCCTACGCTAGAGCATGCCGCTCTCGACTAAGAGAGAGAGAGAGAGAGAGGGGCCTTAGGTTGCGGAGAGGCCGATGTTTACGTGTGTCGGCTGGCGAGAGCGCGCGCGTACCCTGTCTGCTCTCCTCCGTACAGGTGTACGTTTCACGAAGGCGCGCGTAGGCTCGTTTACTTAGCCAATGCCATAGCTGAGTTATTTATCTGTCTTTTGCCCGGCAGCAGCACTGGCCGAGAATGCCTCCATACAGCCGCGAGAGAGAAGAGAGAGAGAGCGAGAGAGTGAGACGTAGTTCAGGCTGGTGTGCCTGCGTGCTTGCCTGGCGAGCCAACACTCCTAGAGAGCGCGTGGGTCCGGAGCTGTTCAAGGCCTACCTGCTTATGTGCTGCTCTGGACGCGCGAGATCTTGCTCTCCCTCTCTTTCCCTTTCTTACTTTTATCTTTTTCCCTCGCGTCGCTCGTGAGGCAAGAGCTACGCAATATCTCGCGTGCGCCGCCGTGGAAAAAAAATAGCGGACACACCGCACACACACGGTGCGCAGTCTGTCGAGAGGAAAGAAACGCGCTAGCTTGCGCGGCGGCGGCGACGGCGCTCGGGCCGGACAAGCCGAGAGGCAGAGGCGCGAGGAACGGAGACACGCAAATACAGGGAGAGGAGAGACGAACAGCACCGACACCGGCTCCCCATCAGCCGAGGCCCTCGAGAGAGAGCGAGAGAGAGAAGTTGTCTCGAGAGAGTGGTTCCGCGACACGGGCGAGTCGCTCTCGGAGACTGGAGAGATACATGTGCGCCGGGATAGATTCGGGAGAGCGCGCGGCCGCCGAGATCTGCGCCCAGAGGCAGACACGCAGCGACGCGCGGCCTATTTGCCGCCGGTTGTACGGACGCGCGCTAATGTCCCCAGACAGATCGCTCTACCAATTGGAGCAAGAGCAGCGGGCTCGATTAGAGCTCCTCTCTCGAACAAGGCCGCCCGTGTAGGCCGCGCACCAAAAACTGGCATCCCTGCCGCAGGAGAAACCACTCTCTTTCCTGTGGGAGTTCCCGGTATGGCCTCTCCTCGCCGAGAGCCGCTCTATGCTGCAAGGTGTAGACACTGGGTATCCGCGCGCGGCTGTGTGAGTGCGTGGAGCGCGAGCGACGGATCCGTGGCATTACGTACATACATACACGCGTGCGGCTCGGCGAGCTCTCCGTAGCCGGATTGTCAAATGACGTCAGCGCACCGGAAATGGAATGTAGGTAGCTGTGCTTATTAAGCTTCCCCGGGAGGCAGAGGCAGAGAGCGCGAGAGCAGAGGAGAGGAGAGTGCCGGGCCACTGGAGAGACGGGAGGATATCAGGAGGGAGAGAGAGAGAGAGAGTTTTGCTGGCTGATAGAGAGTGCGTGTGTCTGGGAGAGAGAAAGAGAGAAAGAGAGAAAGAGAGAAAGAGAGGGCCCGCGGGAAGGATGGAGTTCAATTGTTTCCTCCGCACACGCGTGCCGCAAGTGCCACATATCGTCGGAGTCGTCGTGTTCCTCCTATGCACGAGCGGACGTAGGTATACCTACGTCCGCCTCTCGGGATAGGTAGCCTCGCAGTCGTCGTCGGCTCGGAGGACGCCGGCGACGAGAACGACCACGACGGAGTTGATCCTAGTGTGGGCATCGGCCATTAAATCAATGCGCCGTGCTGTCAGGATCTGTTCACGCCTCGCTGCTATGTCCGCGGAATGCCAACTAGCCGACTGCCTTGAGTCCGTCATGGGAAAGATTGGCAGCGTGCGCGCTCTGCACTCCGCGGTACCTTTCCGCCGCCGACTAAAAGTACGACGCCTTTCCAACTCCTAATCGTCGACCCCGTCAAAGCAGAGGAACTCGTTCACAGAGTACGAGAGGGAGAGAGAGCGGGTTTTCGTGCGGTGAGCGGTAAACAAGAGTTTGGAAAGTTGGGAGATCAGGCGGCGCGAGGTGCACTGGGGCCAGAAATGAGTCTGGAAGAGCGCGCGCGCTGAGCTTTGTGCTAGGGAGGAGAGTGCGATCTCCTTTCGCCGCTCCCCGCCGCGAAATGCCAAAGAGAGCACGAGTCGAGTTGCCCGGATGAGTTTAAAGTTTGGGCAGGCTTCGTAACGGGGACCTCGCGAACTAAGGCGCCGCCACCACCCCTCTCGGCTGGAATGAGAGGGAGGATCGAACGAGTGCGCGTAAACAACTCCCCAACTAATAATTACATTTTTAGCGCGCCGTGATTCAGCCATCAGACCCTCCTCAGTCCCCGCACCTGTTCCACGGTGGTTCGATCGGCTAATTACCCTGTCAATCTCCGAGGACTCCGATTAGCGGTCGGAAAGCGAGGAGGCGGCCGCGGCAGACATCGAAATGCCAGTACGTCGGCCCGTAATTCCCCGATAGGTGCGAACGACGGAAGGGTTGAAATGGACGGTACAAGGGTGGCGAAAGCCACGAGGAGGATTCGTCGCAGTCGGCGCGCCAGGGCGCATGTCTCTGCGGCTCGAAGGGGTTTCGCTCGGGGCCTGCGCCGAATCACCTTCGCTCGGATTTTTCCTCCCTTGCTCTCGATCTCGCCGGCGTACACCCCGCCTTCTGCACTTGCCATCCTTCTCGCTTCACTTCCCCCGGTCGCGGCCTCGCCATTGCTATATCCTCCTACGATCTTCATATCGCTTCCACTTACTCCACCATTATTCACCTACGGCTCCCTCAACACTCTTACTTTTCATCTCGGATCTCTCACATTTTCCACCAGTATGCACGCGCACAGTCCCCGTTCTCCGGTCTCTCTGTCTCTCTGTCTGGATGGTCTCTCGACAGGATGGTTATTGGCTCGGACACGGATCGCGATGATGGGTGGCGAAGGGCGCTCGCAGTCCGACCGCAAACCACGTGGTACTTGGGGTACATAAGTGGCGTGTCGCATCGTAGGAGGTCGGGTATCAGTTGAAATGGATTGGGTGGCCGGCTAGAAGCGGCCGGGCCGAGCCGTGTCCCAAGGGTGCGACAGGTGTGACACTAAATTAGCGTATGGATTTACGAATGGCGGAGTGGAGTGGTGGCGCGAAGGGCAGCGCCGAGCAACCGCGAACAACGCCGTTAAGGATTTTACGATCGCGATATAAAACTGGCGGAGGCAGGCAGAGGCGCTCGCGCGCTCGCGCACGCGGCCACCGAAACAAATTAAATATCAGGATATATCGCGATGGCCCTGCTCGTCCCGAGCCTATTTATTACGTCACTCGACCTTACAGAAATCACGTTACATAAATTAGCGTGTCTCGGAAGCCGAGCGCGCCGGGACAGAGTGCCGAGAGGAAGGTGCACGTAGTCTGCTGCTCTCCCGTACGCTCCTGCCGATGCCGGCTCGATTGAAACCTGTTCTCAAAATGGACTGGGCTCTCGCGCTATTATCGCGCCTCATTATTTTCCTCGAAAGGCAGCGGCGACGCGCGCGCGCGCGCCTGTCGGCCGCTGGCTCTGCCTGACCACCGAAGAATTCCTTCCTCTCGGGGAAAAAAGTGAGCCGCGTGAATACTTAACGAGCACTCCCTTGCCTCGCTTCTTCCACGTGCACTCGCCGCTCGGCGCTCACCTATCTAGCCCTGCGCGCTTCCTTCGCCAAGCGAGGACCCGACACACGAGGAACCGGAAGCACGTGCCCGCTCGAGGAGACTCTCTGCGGTCTATAGTCTGTACACGGTCGCGGGAAGAGAATACTCTTTGCTTTGAGTGACGGTGGGTGGCCGTGGACGAGGTGGATCGGTTGGACACTGGCTGGAAGCCTTTCCTTGACGATCGCCACTGGTAAGTTCCCATAGTGGAGAGTAGAGCGAGTCCTAGTGCGAGGGACGGGTATGATTTTTTGGCAGGAACTCGCCGAATATAACACATTCAACGGGATAGGTTTCGGGGACCGAAAAAAGGCATCGCGCGCGACTTGCTGGTCGCACTGGGTCGAGATTTACGAGGCAGGTTACCGCATTTCGAATATAAAGGTCACTCGTATTTCGTGTCTGAGCCCAAAAGCGCCTGGAGTCTCTCTTAATCGTTCGCGCCACTCCTTATCGCCATTAATCGGCGACCGATCAGCATGTGTCCGTGTGCGTGTCTCCGTGTGTGGGTCTGCTTTCGACATTGGCGATGGAATCCTCCGCTCAACTTCTATGTGGCTCTCGCACATAAATCGCAGAAAATGGGCGAAAAAGTGGCAAGACGTTGCGTCAACTATTTCAAAGTAGCGATCCTAGGAGATTGACGATGCAAAATTTCATCGAAGCGCGCGCATGCGGATAGCACTGCAATCGCGATACCAATGAAAATGTACATGTGTAGAGTGCGCCGCGACACGCGGCCACCTGTGCAAAGTAGTTCACCGTCACGAAAGCCTCGCGCGCTGTTATTATTTATCCTGAAAACACTCGGCAAGCCCGGGATCAGGAGGATCGAGCAACTCTCGGCGCGCAACTCTGGCCCCGAGAAAATTGGCCCACTCGCCATCTCCCCCTGGCATTAATTGTCCCCCGCGGGCACGTGCTGCGAGTGAGAAGTAAGAGGAGAGCGCGACGCTGACTGGCGCGGCGATAAGGCAGGCTGTTAACGGGTTTATGCCCGTTGCAATTTGTCGCGATCTGCCATCGACTTTCTTATTCGCGGACTTTTCGACTCCGCGAGACCCTCGCCGAATCCCTCGGACCAGCTCTAGTCGGGAGAGAGTAAAAGAAATTCCCCCAGCGAGTCACTACTAGCCGCACTTGTGCATGTATGCGCGGGCCCAGGCCCCGACGCCGCGCGCTGATATACTTGTGACCGGAATCTGTTTCTCTAGTTTTGCTGAATGTTTGCTCGCGAACGTAACGTGTTTGCCAAGCGATGCGAGACTCCGACTCGAAACGCATTACACGAGACGAATTAATTCAATCGCGATCGAATGGGATTGCGACTAATAGAGAGACAGAGGAAGCCAGATTGCAAGGAACGGGGGGAAGGGGATTGCGGTGTTTTCTGAGAGGAGGAAAATATTGACGGGTTCTTTGAGCGTGGATAGTGGCGTGAGCAGCCAATCTTGGGGTGGAGATGGAGGGAGGCGGATATAGAAAAGGGCCGGAGGAATACGCGATATCCCCCGAAATAGGGATCCGACGGCGAACAATCGGAATAATTCTCTCATCGGCCGGCCAATGCCGGATATAATTAAAGTGGGGAATCGGAAAATAGTGCGTATGGAGAATAGTATGCGTGGTCGATTGTCCGAGCGACGGGGGATCCTGGTGGATGCGGCGTGCGCCCGTAGGCAGACGCGCGCGCGCTCTGGAATGAATTTAGTCGTCGGGTGATAGCACGGCAAATAAAGCAGTACGCCAGATATATGTTGTATTACTTTCATGTCGTTTATTAATTAAAATTCAGTAGCAATTTAGTCTCTTCCACTTCTAACAAAACGTGTTCTGTTCATCAACCATTCCTCCAGATCTTTATTCGTTTAGGTTAATAATTAATAATTAATGGCTTAATCGTAATAATATACATGGGTGGGGCTTGGGGGGTTGAAGGGGGGTGTCGGGGGTTGGGGCTATCGGAGACCTCTCGCGCGTCTCTATCACCTATTTATGCGTAAGTATCTTTACATGCTTCTTCGTCGCCGCACAATCTCATTCGCTCGGGCACACTCGCGCGCATATCCACAATACCACATTCTCGCCCGCACATTCTCTCCCTCTCACTCTCTCTACATATATGCACATTGTCGTGTGGTGTCGCCACGCAAAGGATCGACGCTCTACTCGAGCGGAGAGAAGGAGCCCGGGACCACTTTGGTAACAGCCTGAGATCGACGAGAGTTTCCCTCGCCCGCCTTCGATTCGATCGAGGTGCGAACGAGCTGTCCGCGCACCTCACTCGACCAGAGGACATCCACCCACCTCGCCACTACTTTCTACCTAGATTTTTGGCAAACCCAGCCCCAACTCTCATTGCTCTTTCATGATGGCTGCGTTACTTTGGTGGCTGGATGTTTCTCGTCGTGCAACCTGCCACTCTCTCTCTCTCTCTCCTCGACCTCCTCCTGTCCCCGTGAACTCTGTGTGTGTTATCTGTGTGTGTGTGTGAGTGTGGCGCGCGCAGATTTCGCATAGTTCCACTCTCTCGAGACGATGGTCCACGCATCCTCCGCACTTTATGTACACAGAAACCAGGACTATTCTCCGGGTGTGCCGCCCGCTGCCGCCGCCTTCCAATCTCGCAATCCAGCGGCCTATCGATTTGGAAAACAATGTGTATTTCGCCACCCCTCGGGGCGGGGGGTGGTGCGATCCACGCGCGTGTGTGTGGGTGGGTATATTTGTTGCGCCAATAAAATCATCTTCGAAATTGGGAATTCCGTGGGCGAAATTAAAGTTTGCATGGTTCCTCGCTGCCCCGGAAAATCACTCTGTCGGCATAGCTCGCACCCTCCCTGCCTCGTTACTCTTTCATTCTCTCATTCTCTCGCGCTCGCTCGCTCGCTCGCTCTCTTATCATCCTCATCGGAATTACACAGCTAAACAAAACAAAAAAGAGAGGACAAAAAAAAACAGCAACTATTGTAGTGTCACGTTGTACGACGACCAGTCGCGCGACGATTTCTTTGGCCCAACAAGTCAGTGATCTCCCCTCTGTCTCTTAGCGTTTAGCCTACGCCTCGCCGGATTCCTCTTTCTCTCCGCACTTGTTCTCCGCCGACGGCGTGGAAAACTGGCAATGCGTTTCTCCATCGGGCCCGCCAATAAAGCAAACGCGTCCAGGTACATTGGCTCGTGGTCGACGGCTCTCCCGAATATTCGCACGAGAGACCTGTGGTACACGCGGTACACGTGGAGAGTGACAGAGACACGCGTCAACCAACAATGCGGATATTACTCTGAAAATTCTACAGCCCGCTCGATTTCCGAGTCCTTTTCAATAATCACTAGAACGAAATACAACAGTTACGCACGCAGAGTGTAATATCGGCATTGCTGGCTGACACTTGTCCGCGTCAGGCTGCACGCAGACACATCTAATTGTAAGATGCCGGGGGGGGGGGGGGGGGGGGGGGAGCAGTGGCACGGGGGCGCGCGACTAAAATTGGAAAGCCAGAGTGTCCACGCGGACGAGTCTGCGGAGGCAGAAGAGCGAGATAAGCGTTGCGGGGCCAATTGAGCAAATAATCACAGGAGGAACGCTCGGGCCGATATAATGGCAGGCGTAATCCCGGTGTCACGAACGCGCTCGAACGTAACGCGTTTAATGAAGCCGTATCGTCGTCGCTCTCCCGACGAATGGGACTTATTTGCGCGGAGTAGCGCAAATAAGTGCGGGCGAAAAGGACACTTCGGAGGAGGACTCGAGCTCTCTCGACGGCATCGTCCGCCGCGAGTCGCGATAATTACTCTGGCTCGGCAAAACACTCCCTCGAGGAGAGAGGCTGGGGGTGAGCGGGGCGTTGGTCCGGAAGATCCTAAACTCCTTGGCTCGGGGACTAGAGGTACGCGGTAAGAATCACAGATGTGTGTGCCCGTGGACGAGGCAAGGTGTGGGCCCCAGCGGGGACAAAGTCTCGGCTCGCCCTTCGAACGTATCATTACGGTGCGGGGAATGACGACGTATTACTGGGATAAGTGGACCTTTAGTGTACATGCTGAGCAGCCAGTTCGAATGGGAGACACGAGGGCAGAACGATATTAGCCCGGACGACACTGCTGATGAAACCTGTCACTTTTCTCCGTCGACTCTCCTCGTTAACTTGGCCCCGGCCCACCCTGATCCATCCCTACTAATAGACTCGTCGAAATGTAATCGCTCCCTTTTCTGCCCCGCGACCCTTCGCCCGCCGCCGGCAACTCTCTATTTATTGGGAAAACCGTTCTGCCATCGCACATTCCTTCACGACGATCTTACTGCGGTCAGACATTCGATGTGATGACCGCGGTCGGATGCGACAGTGATTCATAAGCGTTTCGGCGAATTTCTACTGGAAATACTGAGGAAGCGCGCGAGCCTCGCAACTGGCGCCGCCGATGACGAGTCGCTGGCTTCTGGAAGCGAGGAACTTGCGCATATTTCCTGGCACTTGGGGATCAGGCGGAAAAGTGTCTCGATACCGCGTGAATACGAATGCCCCGCTTAAACTCCGGCTGACCTTCCCATTAGTCGATTCAGGGATTCACCTGATGTTGGCGCGAAATGAAAGTGACGTGATGTGGAAGGAAGATTGCGCCGGCTGGCGATCCTGATAACGCGACCTTTTCGGGACTTGGGAGTGCGCGCGAGCCTAGCCAGTAGAAGAGAAGGTGGGAAGCTGTTTTGCGTAGGCACCGGCTACACGCGAGGTGAGCCCGTGCGCGCGGCGACGATCACGAGTATACCGAATGCGCGAGGTCCGCGGAGAAAATAAACCGTGAGATAAGGCGCCGGGCGGCTAAGGGATGCTGAGACAAAGTGCGCCCGACCACCTACGTACCGAAACGCCTGGGAAAGAGAAGCAGCGAGCACAGCACGACTTTCGACAAACCCGCAGTCTTTTTTCATGAAGAGAGCAGACGCCCGCCAAACGATGGAAAACAATAATGGAAAAGATGAAAGTGCCGGAATGGGTGATTGTGCGTCCCTTGGCGGTACGAGATCCGAGGGCGAGAAAGACGGAGAGAAAGAGGTCGGAGGAGTCGATGCCCGGCGGCGATGGAACGGCTGCGAGGTTCCCTGCCATTTTTCGGCCACCGGGCAGCAACGCAGCGACCATCATTACAGTAACGAGACAATAATAATATTCGTATGCCGCAATCTACGCAATAGTCCGCCATAATAATAGAGTGCAATAATAAGTGACAAAAATAAAGATGACAAATAATATAATAGCAATAATAATAACATCGACGCAGCTAGCGACGATAATGACGACAGCATGCTCCACCGTTACAAATAACGCTCTCTCCAACCGTAAACGCCGTAATAATATAATAATAATAATAATGTAGCTACAACCCCCCGTCCACGGCGCTATAACTCTCCTTTCTTTCTTTCTCATATAACACATACTATATCCTCGTGTATTTTATACATCGTACTCTCGTATTTATATATCTGCGACCATTTATGTATACATACATCTATGTATAGGGAGAGAGATTTCTTTAGATATAGGTTTTGTCTATACTTACTTTATACAGAAGGGCTTTTTCATAGCGTGGGGGGAATCTGCCGCCGCTAGGATTCGGCACACGTTTTCCGACACGCGCGATATATCCCCGATACATCCAATATGTGCGTGCGCCCCGTGTTCGTATTTCCCTTTTTTAGTCTTTTCGGCGTTTGCTTAGTCGCGCCACACGCCTAGAAAGTTGCAGGCAGGTCGCCCCTTGCTCGCATGCTGCCGCTGCTCGTGCTGCTGCTGGTGGTGCTGTTGTTGCTGCTGGTGGTTTTCCTCATCGAAATTTCTCGAGAGTCACCTGGCTGCTCTCGTTGGCGCAGCAGGCGGACGAGGATGACGGGGCGACGCGGTGCGGCAGTGGCAACGGGGATCCTGACGGCGAGATGCGCGCGAGGGCATCGGGAAGGACGAGGACGATGGCGACGACGAGCCGCCGTCGACACCGACGGCCAGGTGGAGCACACCGGGCCAGCCAGTCCAAGGCCGACGAGTCTGCCCGCGACGGCGGCGACAGCGACGACGACAATCGCGCGCGTGTATATCCTTTCTCATTTAACTTACTAGCTTTATCTAGTACATTATTTACAGTTCGTATTTACTTATGTTACATCACCCGCCGCAATGAGTTTGCACGGGGCAAACCGGCGCGGCGAGCTCGGCACTCGCTCCTCCATGGTCCAGCCGATCTTTTCCATCTTTTCCACCTTTTCCGTCATTTCGGTCTCTTCTCTCTGGTGCGCTGCTGGTCGCGACGCTCCTTGCTCTCGAAGCACACGGAACACTCGGCGAGAGAATCGAGCTGCATCCCTCGCCGCGACTCTCCTCCTCGATCCTCGAGGTAAAGAGTCCGACACGAGTGAGTCTACGGTCGGCGAAGAGTGCGCGCGCGGCCCAACGGCCCGAGGGAGATCTCGCACTTGTTTCACCGTCGCAATGACGACAACGAGAACAACCAACAAGTACGAACGGCGAGCGGAGTTCTCCGCCCGGCGAGGGCGCGCGCGCACGGTGTGTCTCGGTGTGCACCAACAACTTTGACCGGCACGATTCAACAGTCCACGGGTTCCTCGTGAGTGTTTTTGGCAGGCAGGCACGCAGAGAGCACTTGTTCTTCCCCGAAGGCAGGCTGCGCCGGCCCAAAGAGGAAAGCCGCACGGCTAGTAATGCGAGAGCAGCGACTAGGTTCCGGATGTCGATGGAACCGTTGGAACCGCGCGACGTCGACTGGTAGCCGACGGACTCAGCAGTAGCCATGTGCGCAGGGGCCTCGAATCATGACTCGTTGTTGCTGATCCGGGTAAGCTGACGGAGACGGAGGCTGGAGAAGCGAGTACTGGTCAGAGGCGGCTGGCCACCTCCCCGGTAGGTAAGACCGGGATATCGGCCTCTCGTTGGCCCGTTGAACCTCGTCGAAGACGAAGCCGAGGATCTCGACGTTGGCGGAGACTGAGCTGCTAGCGTTGGCGGTGAGCTACGAGGTGTTGTAGCTACCGGTGCGAGCTTGCAGGTAATGATGATAGAAGGGCGGTAGGGTCTCCGGCGTCGAGGAGGTATTCGGCGTATTCTGCGAGGTTATCGCGAGGCCCAACGGGGGAGGCCCGGGCGAACGCTAGTGGGCCGTGAGCGAGTGCGCCGTAAGGCCCTGAGGACTGAGCATCGGCGGACTGTGACTGTGGCCCATCGGCGAGCCATGCAGGTGGTCTTGCGGATGGTAGCCCTGGTGGAGTCCACCCTGGTTTTGGTGTCCGGGCGGCATGCCCTCCATGATTCCGTCGCCGAGGGTGTTCGGCGGCGTCATTCTCTTCTCCTTCTGTCGACGATTGCAGAACCACACCCTCACCACCTCCTTCTCCAGCTGTAGACTGTCCGCGAGGCTGGTGATCTCCTGCGCCGAGGGCTTGGGCTGCTTGTGGAAGTGTTGCTCGAGGGCTCCCTTGACCGAGACCTCGATCGAGGTCCTCTTCTTCCTCTTCCTGCCCTGGGCGGCGATCTTGTCGATGCTCGTCGGCGAGCCGGTCGTCGAGTCCGCCTCCTCGAGCCACTTTTGCAGGAGCGGCTTCAACTTGCACATGTTCTTGAAGCTGAGCTGGAGTGCCTCGAACCTGCATATCGTCGTCTGGGAGAAGACGTTCCCGTAGAGGGTGCCGAGCGCGAGGCCGACGTCCGCCTGGGTGAAGCCGAGCTTGATGCGTCGCTGCTTGAACTGCTTGGCGAAGGCCTCGAGGTCGTCGGACGTCGGCGTGTCCTCCTCGCCGGCGCTATGGTCCCGGTCGAGCGGGTGGCCCGGGTGTAGCGGGTGACCCGCCGGCGGACTGTGGTTCTGCGCGTCCCGCAGGTGGTGCGGAAGGCCGCCCTGGTGATTGTGGAGCTGGTGCGGGTGCTGGTGCGGATGCTGGTGCAACATGCCGTTCATCGCGGCGTGGTACTGCTGCAGGGCCGTCGGCGAGGCGCCGCCGCCGGACGGGTTGTAGTGACCGGCGGGGACGACGGGCGCGTGCCACGAGTGCGGCGATCCCATGCCGGGGGACTGATGGAGACCACGGTGATGCATCCCCTGCTCGGAGGCTGCCGCGGCCGCGGCGGCCGCACTCGCTGCCGCCGCTGCGGCCAGCGGCTTCACGTCTAGACTGGCATTGCCTTGGTGAGGATGATGATGAGGGTGGTTGCCCGTGTGGTGCATCCCCATCGAGGCTGCCCATGGGTCGCTTCCCGGCTGGAGGCTCACCCAGGGGTTCGCCGAGGAGAGGCTCGCCGCCGGGTGCGAGAGCCCATTCGGCGAAGGCGACGACGTCACCTGATGATGATGGGGATGGTGGTGATGATGCTGGGGCGCCGGCATGTACTTCATCTCCCCGGCGTCCGCGGCGCTACGGGGCGAGCCCGAGGAGTACCCACCCACGGCGATGTTCATCCCGATCGCTGTACCCGAACCACCATCCAGCTCGTTAGACACTGCGCTACTAATCGGCATGTACGTCGTAGCGGCCATCTACCACACTTCTCCAAGGAGCTTCGCGAGAATTCTCTCCGCGAAACCCTCTCGAGACCACCTCCTTCTCGCCCCCTTTCTCCTTATCCTTCTCGTTCTGTCTTTCCAGTTGTCCTTTCCTTGCTGTTCCGTTTCACCCTACTTTCCCACTCGGCCAACTTTCACAATCTTCCCGAACCACTAACTCTTTCTTCCTCCTTGCTTCTGCTTTATCAACACCCCGCTTCTGCGGTTCTCGCTAGTTGTCTTATGCCTCTCTTCGAAAGGACACAGGTCTGAGTTGCCAGTGGTGTACACTGAGCGTTCACCGGGAGGTAAATCAAGTCCAGCCACCGTGTTATATATCCACTAACCAAGTCCCGTCGGGATGGCTGCCGGTTCTCACCAAGCAGCTCGATTTAAATGCCCGCGAGATAGCCGGAGGAGGATCCTCTCAGTAACTGGCAACTACTACACTCGGAACAGTCCATAATTCGCGACGACGCACCGGGCTCCGGACAAACGGCATCGTCGCGCACAGGCTGCAGGCTCGCTCATAACTCGGCGAGAGTGTCATCGACTTAGAAGCCAAGGCGACGTCAAGAGGAGAGCCTGAGGGTGTCGCGAGCCCCACCGCTCTCGAGCGAGCGGCCTTCCTCTCTCTCTCTCTCAGCCCAATATCCTCCCTCAAGACTGGAGGTTGGAGGTGTGCGCGTTTCACATGCGGGCTCCAGGGGCTCGGTATCCCGACGAGAGACAGAGTTCCCTCCGCGCGAAACCGTGTGTCGTATCACTCGCGGCGAAGTTGAGAGGGTGACTGTGCGTCGATCGACTTGTCTCACCCGCGGTCACTCATTCCTCCTTGGAACTTGAACGTTATCACTGTGCGAGCGGCGAGCGGCGAGCGGTGATTATTGGTGGTGCGCCCTCAGCGCGACGAATCTCGGTATATTCCGCACTGGCGTGGTCGGTGTGCCCGGGGTGCTCGAGAGCAGGGCAGGGAGAGTCGCGCGATATGCGGCGGCCGGATCGGATCGGGCCGGGCCGGGCGTACGTGTTCACCTGGTACGTGGAGGAAGTCGACTCAACTCTCGACTGGAGGATGGTGCACGGCACACGATACTCGGGGCTTGCGGCGAGGAGCCGAGCGCGGCTCTCGGCTCGGCGTAAAGGGACGGTAAACGCGCGGCACGCCGCGGAAAAGTTGGACGGGAGGAGAGTAGAAGGTAGAGGTAATATGGAGGTGTGGTGCGTGTGTGTTTTCTTGGCGGTGAGTCCCTTCTGGCTCTGTGTACACACTTGTAAGAGTGAGAGAGAGTGAGTGGTGTGTGGTGCGCGCGAGGAGAGACGGGTGGTTAGAGAGATCTCGCTCGGGCTCTCTCATGCGTTATGCATGTCGTAGCTGAGAGCGACTGACTGCCTTGGCTCGCAGCTCGCCCGAGCTTCCCGAGGCTCCCGAGCCGCTCGGCGGAGGCCCGTCATGCGCGCCACGCTCCTGCACATCCCCACCACTTGCCCCAGCGTCGATAGCCATTGGCCGACGTTGCAAGGTGGCCGTCGACGAACGTCACCGTCAGGCGGAACTCGGCCTGGCCGCGCCTACGGGGCACCCCAGGCGCCACTGCTTCTGTCCCCCTCGCCCTTCCCTTCGCTCACCTTCTTCTCTCGCTCCGTCGCTCTTCCGATCCGCGCGCACCAGCTCTCTCGCCTCCTCTCTTGCCTCTTCTACCTCGCCAACGCCGCCGCCGCCACCGCCGCTCTGCCTGCCGTCCACCGGCGGCGGCACCAGCACCGCCACCGCCGCCACGCTGATACCGATTCGGCAGCGGGGCGAGAACCCGAACCAGTGTGTGCGCCCGAGACACCCGCTACTCTCAACTCCCAAACCGACTGCCGGCTGCCTACCCGCTCGCATCGCCTTGCGCTCTCTTCACTCCTCACTCTGCCACCTTTAACATTTTGTACTCGCTCGACGTCTGCTTTCTCACCATTATTTCTATAGTATTTAAGCTTTCTCTAGAGGCACGAGGGATTATTGAGAGTCTCCGAGGGTTGCAGAAACATCAGGTATATGGTATACCCTTTAATCGGACTTCGGTTGATACGGAGGAATTGACCCAGGCAAGTAGATCGAGTCAGCCGCATCAAGGCGGATTGGTAATCAGTCGCAGTAGACTCCCGGGACTCAGTAGTATAGGTCACCGCGGCGTCATTATCAACTGCGCGAAAGCCCCACTGAATTCGGCCGGCTCGCTCTCTCGGCTATTCGGCGGATCGATTTTTCAGCGACACACTCGCCCGCAGGCTCGCCTCCGCCGACAGTTTCATTTCCTTTTGCGCGTCGCTCGCGGTGCAACAGGTGCACGGCTAACCATTGGCTCCTCGTCGCCCGCTGATTACGCGCCGTTGCCTCGTTATCGATATTCGATTCCACCTACCCACCTCTATACTATCGGGCAGCAGACAGCCAAGAAGAATTCGTCGGGCGCGCGGCCTCACTCTCGTTAGCGGTGGTGGCTCGAATGGAGAACGATGGGATAGTTAGGTTCGCAGGGAGACTTGGTCCGAGAGAGTCGCCGGGAGAGTTTCCGGGGCGGCTGAGTGGCCGGGCGGCTCGCTCGCACCGGAAAAGGTGTACGAGGTGTACTCGTCACGCAACAGGTACTCGTTCGCGGTGATTAATTACCGACGTCGAGGCGGGGGCGAGGCAGAGCCCCGAGGGGGTGGTATCAATAGGAAAGAGCGAATAAAAAGGCTTGTTTCGTCGGCTGGCGACGCAGTCTAACCGAGTGGCCGAGCGGCGAAAGGGTAACACGGCGGCCGCGCGAGAGCGAGAGGAGCCCGCCAGAGATCGAAACAGTGGATGAAGGGGGTGAGAGCGAGGGAGAGCAAGCGAGCGAGGTTTAGTACATTTAAATGAGAGCCACAGGTAGCAGCATTATGCAGTACGTGCCAGCCACCCCTCAGGAGGGGTGAGTTAGATCATCGTGTGCCGGGGATCCCCCTGTGTCGTACTGTTTCAACTAACCAGCTGGCTTTGCGCCTTCGCACCTGTGGGTACTACTCCACCGAGCCGCTCGCGCATCTACGATCGCCGCTAATTTTTCAACCCCTCGCCCCCCTCGCACAATGACACCGCGCGCTCCATCCGCAAATAACACACTTGCCGTCTATTTAGCTAGGGGGGAATCGTGCCGATGCGCAAAATATCTACGTAAGCGAGAGATATCGGAAACAGGTCTCGTTCTATTAGCTATCGCGAGCACACGACCGGCCTTTGAATGGCCATCGCAGCGAGCTGTCCATTGGCTGGGCTTATCAACCACTTTGTTTATCAGCGCGCGCGGTGGAAGTGCGCGCACGAGTCGCGCGAGAGCCCAACGCCGGCGAAAGGGCCAGAAACGCCCTGACTGCATTGGACGCGTCCGCGGTGCCAGGAGAGCGCTAGGGCGGCCGGGTTTCTTTTCCTCCGGGGAGGAAGAGGGATCCTGCGACTCTGCCATTTTTCTTGCTCGCTCTCTCGCCGCGTGATCTACGAGGTACCGATAGCGCGCGCGGGGCCGGGGCCGAGAGCGCATATATTCGCGTTCGTTACGCGCGCGGTGGCACCCTGCCATAAGTGCCAGCGGAATGGAAGGAAATCATAAATAAGGAGCAATAATAGAATCGTCTTTACATATGTATCGGCCGGATGACGGATTATGAATGGCTCTACTTAACATGCCGAACGACCGGCCCGCGAGCATTCGTCCGATCCTCGCCGCTATCGCGAGCGAGTACTAAGGACGACTGCCTGCGTCAGAGATCAACTTCCCGGTAGTCTATCCGGATCTACACGCATTCGCATCTTCCCCGACACTTTCCCCTACTCCGCGAAATCAGGTTCAATATACAAGTCAACCGCGACTCCCCCACCCGGGGAGGTATGAAAAGCCGGGCGATTAATAGGACGGTGTGAACTCGGAGTGAAACCTGCGGGCGACAAGGTGTTCAGCGTTCACCCGCGCATGTTTCAGCCGCAGCACTCCTCGGGATCGATCGCGCCGGGAGAGGGAGCGAGAGGCCGAGAGAGAGCGAGGGAGAGTAATGCAGGCTTAATTCGATTTCGCGCAGCCCCCCCGTTGCGTCAAATTCGATCGCAGCCCGCCGAGAAAGGTTTGCTTAGGACTGCGGACAGGTAGAGAGAGAGAGCGGCGGCCTTTCCGCCTCGGCGTGTCTGGTGCAAGGGGTGAACTTGGGGACAAGGCGAAAAGCAAGGGTAAGGGTAAGGGCGAGGAGCACCGAGCGGACGTAGGACAGAGGCTACGTGCAGTTACAGTAAGCCAAAAGCAACGGCTTGTTTCGAGCAGCGGCCGCGCGAGGAAACACTTTACTACCTGAAACGTTTGCTTGCATAATTTAAGCGCCCTTTTCTAACTGGGGCCCGTGGGGGGCCCACCCTGGGCGCACCTTGTTACGTGCTCGCCCCCGGGATCCCTCGGGGGGTGCGAAAACATTAGTGAAAGACACCAGGGCCACAGCGGACTGCGCTCGCTCGCCTCCGAGCCAACCCACCGCCGGAGAAATTGGACGCCGATACTCTGCCCCCTCCGCCCCCCCGACTCCCCCGGTTCCTATGGGCGTGCGAAATCCTGCGGTTTTCCGCGCGATTACCGCCGTCATCGTCAGCAGCAACATTTCACCCAACCAGCGGCTGCGGTCATCGGCGTCGAGAGAGTGACAGAAGGAACGAGCCCTCGTGTCTCGAAAGTCTTCCAGGGAGCGCACGTGCTGATCTCCATAGGAAATCCGGACGAGCGATCCAATAGGCAATAAAGCGATACGCAGCGACGCACGGCCAGCTGGGCGGACAATCGTCCCGGGCGGCCGGGAGTGGCTGGAAACACACAATCGTTGCCTCGTTAGCCGGGCGTCGAAAGTGACAGGAGCGCGGCAAGGACGCGGCCACGGGCGACGTCTTGCGACAGGTAGAGGCTCCCTGCTAGAGGAACGCGAGAAGGAGGTCCCACCGCCGGAATAGAGCGCGAGAGGGACGAATTAAATCAAAAGAACGCTCATCCGAGACCGATCTACTTTTTATGAATAGCCGAGCGCCTTGTCGAGGTAGTAGAATACCAGTGGACTGGTTAGAATGGGCCCGCGGAGTGGAGAGGTCCTCCTCGCCGCGTGTTTAGCCTCGTGTCTACTGGCTATGAGAGAGGAGCCGCGCTAGGAGTCACGGAGTCCGTGTAAAGCGGGTATTTAGAACGTGTGGTAGGTCGTGGCTGGCGTAAAAGAAAAAGGGAGGGAAAAAAGACGAAGAAACGACGGGCCGGTGGCGCGCGACCCCCCGTACGCCCGTACGTGAATGGAGAACGTTAACCGGGCGTAATTTGACCGCCTTTATGCCCCGAATGAATATATTAATATTTTAATACGAAATACGCTATGAGGGATTTTACGGCGCGCGCTCGCTCCCTCGCTCGCGCTGCTCTATGGCTTTTCCCTATTGTGGGCATCGGAGTGCGCCCGCCGGAGCGGGTAGACGAGCGAGAAAGAGCGGAGAGCCCAAGCGGAGGAAAGGAGGGGCAGCGAGCGGCCCGTAAAGGCGGAGGGGCGCCTGAAAAAGGACGGAGAAGTGCGAGCGGCTCCGCCGAGAACCGTCCGCTCGAGGGAGTGAAAGAGTTGCGAGAAGCCGCGAGGGGAAGCTGCTGAAGGGGGATAGCGCAGAGCGGGGGTAATCGCCGTCGAGTGGGGGAAAGAGAAGGAGAGTAGGGGCAGGTGGGGATGAGTAGAGTCGGAAGAAGACGGCGCGACGAATAGAGAGTGACAGGAAAAGCGGCTAGTGCCAGTGGCGGCCGCGAGGTAGCAGTAGTGCGCGGCACCGCTCGCTCACGCGATTGTGGAAAAGTCGGCTTCATCCCCCACCGAAAGGGCGAAACACCCTCTGTCAAGTACGCACTCGGGTGAAGGTAAACGTGCTGCCATCCGGCGAGTAGAGCGCGAAGCGGATTTCCCCGAAACTCGAGGAAATCGATCTCCGGTAGCTTGTAGGATAATTCCGCTGGCAATGCGGACTTTATAGATTGATTCCAAGTCCACGGGCAATCTTCGACCAGGTATGCGCGCAGTCGGGAGAAATGTCGATTGACCCTGGGAAAGGTTTATCAGCGGGAAGTTGCGGTACGAGTCGAGAGCTTAATGAGAATATAATCCGCTCGCCGGGACATTGTCGGAGCCGGCGAGCGGGAGCACGAGCGCCCGGTAATTCGCATGGGCAGGGCAATTAATAATTTATAAGAGCGAGCGTTTCCAGTCACTTTCACTGATTCGTTAGAGGCCCGTTCGTCACGAGCGCGTCGATGACGGGCCACGGCTCGTTGCTCGCCGCGCCGCCGATTAGAATCGCAGAAGACGGAGAATTTAGCGGCGAGTGCTCGTGGAAGCGATCGGTAAAAAGCATGCGGAGGGTCACTCGTTTCCCGAGCGGGCTAAGTAACTCTCCGGCGAGGGAAAATCAATAGGCTGCGCGTGGAAGGATGCGAGGAGAGCGCGCGCGAGGAAATATGTCGAAGAGAGCGAGAGAGAGGGAGAGAGTGTGTGAGAGATAGAGTGTGGGACAGAGAGAAGACAATGGTTTTATTTACTGCCGCCGGTTCGTGACCTGAATTTTGACGATTCCGAGCGGCCGAGTGGAAGCCACGATTCGCTTCCGCGCGCGGCTCTCGCTCTTTATGAATCTGATCCTTCGCCGAGCCGCGTCGACATGCTATACGCTTGGAAAAATGAAAACCTTTCCTCTACGTTCTTTCACTTGTGCATTCGTCACCCAGCTTTGTTTACTCCTTGAGGAAATGGCAAAAATCTGACCGGCGCGGAAAATGACGGTGAATGCTGGTTCCACGGCTCAAACTATGGAATTATCAAGTACATATTCTCAAAACTTTGGAAAACTTGGACAAATTTCCACCAGCACGTACTTTTCCCGATAGCGAAGCGGAGGAAACATTGCAGAAGTTAGTCGCCTCAATGGAAATCGCGAGTTAGTCCTTCAGGAGGTGGCGACTAGATTAGGCATAGTCGAAGATTCGATTAGAGTCGGTGGGATGTGGATCGGTTGGCCGGATCTCCGTGCTAACTTCGGTGACCGCGGCGCACCCGGGGAGCGAACGAAACCTCACCTGGCCTGGCACGTGAATTTGCGTTTGAAATCGACGACGGGGACCTTACTTGCCTTCGGAGTCCGTCCAAAGTGCAAACTACTTCCGCCCCGAAGACGAAGGGAACTTTATCCGCTGCGGTCAGCCGCTCCCGGCAACGAACCTAGGGAGCATCTATCCAAAACTAGCCTCGCCACCTTGCAACCCAGTTACACGGGACTCTACACGAAATAACACACGGGGACACGAGTGTTATTGCTAGAGAATGAAGAGTAACGACGAGGAGCGTCAGCCTCCCCGAGGCAACGGGACCGCGTCGCCTCCCCGGCCCGGCTGCGCTACGGGTTTAGTTTCCTCGGGGGCAGGAACCGAGCGAAACAGAACCGCAGAAGGCCCCAAACTCTCGGCGAGATTACGATCGGCGGAGCCCAAGTATGCACCGCGCCAATTTGCCGATCAAAATTATTATTAAGAGGTACCCGAGAGCCCCGGGAGAAACCGGCCCCCGATATCTCGCCCCACCGCCACCGTCTGCCTACCACTAGCTTCACCCTGCGCATCGCCGAATCATTCTCCCGAATCTGGCAACCTCTGCCCCGACCACTCCGCCCTATCAATTTCACTTAAAACATCCTCGAAGATAGAACTCTTCAGGCTTTTATAATTCATTTTAAATTAAAGGCAATATATCATGCAAAATATATTGCATTTAATAATAATAATGCAATATATCATACAAAATATATTGCATTTCATTTTTTTTTTGGCATATTGCGGGAGAGATATCTTTCCTGCAATTAAAGACAGTTGCTGTAAGTTTTGAGTGATTGTCTTCAACTGGTCGTTGGAGCTTGAGATCCGATAGGATTGGACGATTAGGAAGCAAGGGTAGCGAGAGAAGGGAGAGATAAAGCGTGGAGGCAGGCGAGTATCGGTGGCCAGTGGCGTCCGAGCGAGATCCATAGCTCTTATGAAGTATAGATCTCGAGTGGCCGAGAGTGTATGAGTGTAGGTACGCGCGCGCGAACGCCCAAGCGAAGAGGAGACCGAGGGCGGCTCGCAGGCGGCATCGGGCCCGCGGAGGAGATGAAAAAGGAGCAGAGGGATCGCGAAAGAAGGTGGAAGGAAGAAATGGCCGAAGGGGGTGGAGGAGAACGAGCGAACGTCAGGGGCAAACAGTAGAGGAAGAGCGAGAGATTGGAGGCTAAGCCTGTAATCACGAGATTGCCAGGAGCTACTGCAGCTGATTGTTATCTTGTATCTACACCCACCACTTTATCGCCGGCCATCTTATTACTCTCGACATATTGACGTCACGCACGTACACCGACGAGGAGAAAGCCCCGGCATACTCCTCGCTGCGTCCTCCTCCCTCCGCGTCCACGTCTCTCTCACGGTACACTCTAGCCTCGGCCGATCTTAACGAAAGCTGCTGCCCGTCGGCTATATCCGAGCCGCGCACCATCCGAACCACACGACTCTCCTCGAGCACGCGGTCCTGGTCGTCTAGCCCCTTCATCCGCGCTCGCGATTATACTCTCCACTCACCGCGGCCATCGACGACCAAACTAATTAATCCAGCGGCCATCGAGTGCCGACGAGCCTATCGGTCGAAAAGAATTCCTGAGTTACGGGAGACGGAGGTTTCGGCAGCGAGAGAATCTCTACGTGGGAAGTCCCTTGGAATTGTTGGGAAACAGCGAGGCTCTCTTTCATGGTGGTCCCGGGATTGCCGAGATCCGCGCCGACGATTTGGTGTTTCGGAAATCATCCCGGCTGATTAATTAAGCGCCGCAATCGCGCGCTACGCGTGATTAGACCCTCTGGAGTCTGCTGGAGTAGGCGCGGAATAGTTTGAGGGCAAGTGGTAGCGGCGGGCGCGCGTGTGTCGGCTAGAGGGAAAAAAGCGTCGGTCGTCGGCGGGAAGAAAGCGGGTAATGGAAGGAAAAGAAGGAATTCACGAACTGCAAAACGCAATTATCGGCATTAGTCCGCGGGGTATCACGATCCGGGCCGGTCCCGCCGCTCTCGAGTGGGTGGTGGAGCTTCTGTACCGGGTGTGTAATCTATCCCCGATCGCTCCGGCCGATTTCCCCGCGCCACGGACTCTCGGGCCCCATCTCGTCGAATCAAGCGTACCGTGCGCCTTGGGCGGACTACATTTTATAAAAAAGCTACATTTCGGCCGTTGGTACCTTCGATGAAGGAAATGATAAATCGCATCGATGCAAAGAAACCAGATTAATAGCTGGCTATCTTCCCATTTTTAAAGTGGTTATGCAAGTAGGCGAAGAATGTTTACAGGCAACATTAATCTAAACTTAATTGAGTTTTATTTAATTCATTTATAAAAATATCTAGTGGACAATGTGTTAAGTAGACAACAACTTACATTCTCTATGAACAGTCCCAATAGGCAGGTCATTAGCTCGAGCACTGAGAAAATCGGTAAGAGATAATTGCCGCCGGTTTGAATCGATTACTCGGCCGGGTAACGAGCCTTCTCCCGTCTCTAATCGTAATCGCGCGATGATTCTTCGTTATGAAACGATCCTAATAACCAGTCTCCAGTCTCCTCTCACTAGAGGCCCCGGCGTCCCTCGCAGTGCGAGACGGGGCCCATTTTAAATTGCAAGTGCATCGGGGCACGTAGTGCCCCCGGGAATTAGCTCGCTACCGCCTAATAGGAACTAATTCGAGACGAATCGCCCGGCGAGAGTTATGGTAGCGAAAGAATTTAGGATTAATAGTTTAGCGCGCGGTGGTGTGCATCGCATCACTCGCTTCCCTTCGTATATGGGGCGATCGAAATGGCTTTGTATTCTGCAGCCGCTTAAAAAATTGATCTAATAATAACATTCCTGCATAATGCGTCCCTGATTTCTCCGCTAAGCATCCTTTCTCGTCGAGCTCCTGTCTTTAGCAGTTAAGTCTTTGCACATTAGACGAGGCAAACACTGTATTCATCCCAACGAACCTCTAGTCGACTAGACGAACGAAAGACGATATTTCGCGATGCTTAGCGATATCGGGAGATTCGAATCGAGACACCCTGTATGCTCGAAGTGGCTTTGGTAGGAAGCCCGGTAGCCCAGGGCCATAAGGTCGGCCCACCTCTACACCCTCACCCACACGCGCGAGCTGCGAGAGGAAGAGAGCGTGCACGAGAAGACAAGGTGGTGTGGTAGCCATGGCAGAGCGGAAGATGAAGAGGAAGAAGCGGGCAAACCCTTACTTGTCTTGGAGGGAAGAGTAGAGGACCGGCGGAGAGGGCCAGAGAAAGAGGGCATTCACATGCGAGTGCAGCAGGGCATGCTCTATACTTTGCGTCCTCCTATCTGTATCTCAATTCTGACGCCGCCAGAAGAAGAATAGAGCGCAGGGCGCGGGATGCGGACTACCGGACCAAATTAAGCTCGATTCACATGACTGGCCTACTCACGACTATCTTTTTTTCTTTCCAGTGACACGCGTTCTGGAAATCGATTGTGTGCATGTCACCTATGGTGGAAACTGTGAATTGATGATGATTTCATTTCTATGTCTATAGGGTCGTTTTCTTTGTTTTTGGTCATTGAGTGAGGGTACGTGTAATGTGAATCAGGCTTAAGAAGAGGGAGGGAATCCTTAGGCGAAGGACGCGGATGCGAGGCGTTAGCGGGCGATAGCATGCGATAGGATGCGATTGCAGAGAAAGGAACGCGTGTTAGTGAGGAAGGGATGGAAAGAAGGCCAGAGAGACGGTGGCCCGAATGGGTCCCTCTGTTGTGTCGGGGCTGACTCCGTAATTTTCTAATTATACACTCGAAAATAATTGGTTATTATCCTCCCCAAGTGTCTGACCTCCTCGTCCACCTATGTGTGCATCTATCGGCGCGCGCGCGCGGGCGGGTGCCTGTGTGCGATGCTGCGCCGGAGTCCGGGTACACTCGAACCCGTAGGGAATCACGAGTGCGTCATGGAATTCGCTTCTTCATCTTCCTCCTCCCCTAGTTCCGAGGCTTCTCCTACAAAGGAACTGTTGTTGCTCGCTCGCGCGCGTCCGAGGATTTGTCTCGGCGCTCTCAGGACGAATTCGTACCGCGCTCGCCCGAGATAAAAATCGCCGGAGAGTGCGCGCAAAGAGTAAGAGCGATGGCGAGGGCGAGGAGCTGATTTCGTAGGCGAGATCGCGTTTCCGAAGCGGGGACGCAATTAATCTCACGAACTCGGCGAGAATTCGAAGTTCTTCTAGGAGATGAGGTAGCCGGGGGAGCGAGAGAGAGAGAGAGAGAGAGAGAGGGGCGAAGTGCACCCGCTCGGCGATAAATTAGCGTCGGATTCATGAGTTTTCGTCGTCCAGGATCCGCCGGTAGCAACGGTAGTCTCTTCGGGGACAGGCCGATAGTCATCTCCTTTCACGAAAGGTTTCGGCGATTCGGACGAGACGCGACCCCTAGCGTCACCCTAATTTGCCGTCGGAGAGCGTGCGGAACTGCCACCCCCGAGAAGCGGCAGTCCGGTATTAATAAAAAGCTTGAGTAATAGCTCGCGCAATATCTCAAATCGCTCTGCCCATCGACGACGCTCTTCTGCGATTGCCTGATTGCGATACCTCGATACACCCCGAGATCCCTCGCTTCCTTAAGTAGATCCAGACCGGCCCATCGATCTCCCCGGACGTATCCTCTTGCGTCCTTGCGATTATGCGTGACACATGCATATCGATGCTCCTGGCCATTTGAGAAGTCGAGTGCGCTCCTTTGTCGGTTTGTCTAGACTCTAGGCCGAAATGCCGAGATAAAAGGGGAGCGCGCAATGTCGGCCAGGCGGAGAAAGGAACGGGTGAAAGAAAAGGGAAGTTCCGAAGCGTAAAGAATCGTGTTGCGCGGGGTGAAAGCTTGTCGGGCGGCACATCTCGACAGATTAGGGGATAAGTTTACGGTAGAGCCGTCGAGATTTACGAGGCGGCGGCCGCGGTTGACTCCGCAGCTGAAATGCGAGTTCTCAAAATCTGCATCCCCACATTAATTACGGAACTCTGCGCCGGACAGCAGTACTCTTTCATCACTCGAGGTTATCCCCTTTGGTGGAAAACTCACTCGTTCCCTGTTTGACGATGCGACGCATTCAGCGAGAATTCGACGGATATAGCGAGGCTCGCCGAGGCATCGACTGCCAGGTCGGCTTCCCATCGTAAATCTCGGGGACCGCGCGTCCGACAAGAGGACTCCTCAGATCGCAGCATCCGTTTACCGATGTTAACCAGTCGAGACAGTGTTTTCGGTGCGCGTGAGTACAAGCGGGACAAGATGTGTCTGGAGGATCGGCGAACGATATCGCCGATATCTCTAGGCTCGGGAAGTCCGAGTGACAGATCGCCGCCAGTATCTCTCGGAAGAATGCCAAGGAAGCGGCGGCTGTCTCGGCCGAGACGGCCTCCCAACTTCTCCCGGGTGGCGACGTGTAAATGTCCCCGGTCCCTGTTTACTCGTAAAAGATCGACCTCGGACACAACGCTGGTGGGAACGCTCTCGCGGCCGGTCATTAGTTTACAAGCGTCGACATTAGTTCGCATTAGTACGTGCATTTTCCCCGAGCGATATCCGGCCGATCTGCTTGGCGATCGCTGGTCGATCTCGAGCGGCCGAGATCGAAGGAGCCACCGGCTAAATGGAAAAATTATGCCCCTCGGCCCTTGAAATTCATGAAGCGCGCTAACGAGATGCAGATCATTTAAATAAGCATCCGCGTGTCGCATCAGCTTCCGTGCAGAAGGTGCAACCCTTCATGTATCATTAATGTTAACCAGTGTTTCTTGGAGCTGGCAGTAGGTAAGTCCGTGTGTCAAAGAATTTTGTTACATCGCATCTCATCGCACGAGACCCATAGCTTCCGTATAAATCCAAGCTAATCCAACATGATTTGGCCGGGTTCCCTGGGAAGCCTGTTCCCCGGGCAGCTGCTGATAATTAGACTCCTTTAATTCGTAGTTGACCGGGGGCCAATGCGAAAGGAAGCGCCTCTCTCCGAAAGAAGAGCCCGAGGCCACCGGGGAGTTATTGCGTCCGGGGTTCAAAGTTCTCCCGAAGGTTAAAGGACAACCTGGGCCCTCGCGGACCAACCGAGGTGCACGGTCCAATTTATCGGTGTCACGACCCGACCAAACGAATTCCTCTCGCTCCTTCTATTTGCCCCTCGAACCAATTCTACCTTTCAATAATAATCATTAATCGAATCGACAGACAAATCTCAATAAAGTTTTGTAAGACCCTAGGCCGGAGGAAAGCTAGTCCAAATATGATCTAGTAATGGCATTTCAATTAGACGACAGCAAAGAAAGTCTGGTCAAGCGGTTGGCTTGGTCCGCTGACTTAATATCCTATTAAATTGCGAGGTCCTGATGGAAGCGGCGGCCTGGAAGTGTTCCCATGAAGGGAAAGGTAGGGCAGAGAGCAAGAGATTGCGGCGCGAAGGAAAGGCGGAAAAGATAGAAGCAGTAGAGTCGCCGGGCAGATCCTAAGGGCTCGGAATCAAAAAGGTTGATGCATATGGAAGCAGGAAGACTCGTCCCGAAAGGATGTGGCCGCAGTGTCGCTGAGAGGAGCGAACGAGCGACGGCGCCAGAGAGAGAAAGAAAGAGCGCACCGGTTAAGTGTCGAAAGGTTATCTCAGCGGTGTGTGTTGGAGTGGACAGGCTCGGACACATCGAGGTCGACCCCGTCCCATCCTCGACGAGCGGGGCCACCGAAATGAAATTCAATCTTCGACTCTAGGCGAGCGCGCGCGCGCGCGAGCCACGTTGTATTTGCATACTTTCGCCCCGGGTTCGGAAGCGCCGGCGATTGTCAACGCATAAACACCCGATTACCATAAAAGGGATATCCATATCCCGATGCCCGATACGATTTTTCCAAGGGAACCGATGTCAGCTCCTCGCTCGATTAGAGCCCCCCCGACGGAATCCGGCTACCGAATTCGCTCTCGATCTCTCGATTGCTATCCAAGCATTTCGGGAATCTCTAGCATTTCTCGCCGCGTAGGAACGAGTTCCGAGTGGGACCGAGGGAAAGGGTGGGGAAGGGCCTCATCAGCGGCGCGAAGCGGAGGAAGGAAAATGATCGAGGCGTGGAGGTGAGCCGACGGAGATAGATAAAGAAAAGTTGAGATGGAATTACAGAGGAAGAGAGAGAGAGAGAGAGAGAGAGAGAGAGAGAGAGAGGTTGAAGAGGTTGGAGATATGGGAGAGAGTTGGGCGGTGGGGTCGACGTTCCTGCGGATGATGAAGTGGCCCTCTTGTTATCCCTAAATACCACGCGCGGCTCATGAGCAAACACCGAGAACGCGGCGAGACTGCCCGCCGCTTAACACCGCGCCGGTCCCTATGGGGCCCCGTAAGACCAGCGCCTTAGGGGGGCCGGAGCCCCCACTGGCTTCTAGCACCCTTGTTCGGACCATTATAAACAAGCACCGTCTGGACCCCGATGCATTATCCCGATATTTCTCTCTCTCCTACCGACGAATTTCGATTCCAACTTGCCCGCGCCCATGTCCGCCACCAACTCTTTCTTCACTCCTTCCTTATCTCCGCTTGACCTCATTCCACCCTTAATAATTAATCCCCATTATCACTGTAAACTACAATGTCAATCCGCACATTCCTCATGCGTTCGGAAGTAGAACATCCAGCGAAAAGTGGGAAGAATTTTCGTGCAGGGCCAAAGTGGTTCATTTAGATGGAACTGGAGCATGTCCCAGCAATATTCATGACTGGGAGGAACTCTAATGATTAAATAGCGCACTAATTAAATAATTTACTACGAATGGGCGTGTAGTGGTATGAGCCTGATAAACGAGGGCCCATTCCTCGCGCCGGGCCCCGAAATGACCGTGGCTCTAGATAGTATATAGGAGTTCCACCTCGGACATCGCGATCCGACAGGCTATGGACATCGTTTAAGGAATAAAAAATTGTCGGCCTCGAGAGGCGTCTCGGCCTGGAGGGACCCGTGGCCCTCGAGGAGGAGCGTTAATCGAGCTATGATAGAGAGGCCCATAACCCACGTCTAATAAGTAATTTAATAGCCGAATGCCGGGAAGAAAAATCACCCGGCGGGAAATATCTCGGATAGAAGGAACACACCTTGGTCGCGCGGCATTTATGGCCAGATGTCTCCTGCCAATTCGAGGTCTCTACTTTCAATAGCGCGTAAGGCCCAATGTACAAGTATGTCTGGGGGCGATGCGACAGTCCAAGTACCACTAAGAAGGATTACCGAGCAGATGTCCTGTGGGATTACTGCCTTGAAGAGGACAACGACTCGGCTCAAAGGAATAAGATCGCAATGTCACCCAGACCCACTTTTTCCAGTGATTAAAAACTCCTCTATGGCACATACTCTGCTCTGGACGACAGATGAGTAACTACGGATGGAGCATCAGGAAATATCGAAGATGACTTCTTCCCGTCGTATCAATTCCGGTGCAATAAGCTGCGTCACTTAAGCAACGATAAATTAAGAGGGTGGGGTGTACGAGTGGAAGGATGATGGCGGCGTCTCTCTCCGTGGATTGAATCGTTTCCGGTGGCCACGTGTTCCTCTCGCCCCCCGTCATATTACCGAGCCATTACTCGTGCGTCGACTTCTCGACTCGGCATTATAGTATGTATCGAGTCATCCCCTGGAAATAAGCACCCCAAACGCGCCACGAAAGAAACGGTCCGTGATCTGGCCGATCTCTCGCAGGGGTGATCTCTCTAGTATTTAGAGCTCTCTCGCTCTCCTCCACCAACCTATGGAAATATCTCTCGACCTCCCTGTCAAACTCACCCCGAGCCACTCCGCCCTCTCTCTCTCTCGGACTAGTCCGAGGACATTAAGGGGCGAGGACAGGAGAGTCCGCGGGATTCCAGCGCAAACAACCCCCTAAAAAGGGGGCCAGGCCGGATCACGAGAAATCATTAGAATCGTTTCGACACAATGGCGCGGTCGCGTGTGGCCCCAGGAAGTTGGCCGCGCGTGGAAGAGACTCGCTCGATCGTCAACGCCACCACCCCCTCTGTGTGCATGCGCTCCTCTTTTTTCTCTCGGTGTCCGATGCGCCGCAGCGAGAGGAAGGAGTGCGCACACACGCCTGATGTCTGAATCGAGAATGGATCGCGAGTCCGGAACGAAAGACGAGCACACACAGGCTCGCGCGACTCCTTTTGCTCGCTCATAATTTACGGCTCCTCGCTCCGAATCATCGGGAGATTCCGCCCCGGCGCACGCAGCCTCTTTCACCCAGCGGAACTCCGGCCTTTCTTTCTTTTTTTCTATCACACTGTCTGTCGATATTAAGAGGAGGGGGGATATAGTTTGGTTGACTCTGCTCGTTTACTCCTATTCGTAGAATGCTAATGATTCGCGTGGCGATCTGGTGTCAAGTAAGCGAGCAGGCCAGCAGAGGCTACCTGTCAGTATTAAAAAGTTAGCGGGAGGATGTGAGTTGTGGGCGCAGGTGACTTTCCGACTGATTGCATTGAGACAGGTCCGATTCTGTTGCGGGGTGAAATTCAGGTGGACGCGCCGGGGAGCGCTCGATTTCGGATTCTGTATACGCAATCATCCTAATAATCGGCGCGGTTAGTCCGCCGGCATTCAGGATCGGGAGAGAAGGACGGGCGAGGTGGAGAAGTCCAGAGGGCAAAGGGAGAAGGGTGCAGCATCAGTATGCTCCCTTTAGATCCGGCGAAGCGAGGAGCCGCAGGTTTGGAAAATATTTTGGTACATCCCCATTGAGAGGAGGTTTGGCAAGATAGAGGCCTCGGAGGCCCCCGGCGTACCCCTTGGCCCTGGAGGTTTCGAGGTTTGAGCGGCCGAGAGAGGACAAGGAGGAACCGCTGACAAAGAGGAGCGCGGGCCAGCGGAGAGTCGTCTCTACGATCGACAATGCCCGGCGGAAAGCGATCCCCGACCTCTGGCATTGTCGGCCCTCTCTCGCCCGGAATCACCCGCAGTGCCCCCGTCAAGAGGGAGATGCTGGGCGCTCGAAGGATGGATCTCGAGGAGGAGGGACCCGCGTCGCCGGTCGCCGGGACAAATTTCACCCCTAAACGCGCAAATAAAGGATAAAGGCCGCCAAATTAGCCCGGTGAAAGCGGCATAAATCAAAATATTAGAAAACAGCCGCGTGGATGGCAGTCGAGCTGGATGAAGGATTTATGGGGTTGCTCCACTATGTATATCCCTGGCGTAAAAGTGAGGCCGGCCACAACCATCGGCCTACATGTATACACTCCCTTGCTCCTCTTCTTCTTCCATCAACCACTGCTCTTCCAGCCCCATCTCTCTCTCTCTCTCTCCCTCTCACTCCTTCCTATAGCCGGTCCTCGCTACCTTTACCTCGTGCACACCTCAGCGCGCTCACATGTGCACACAGACACAGACACCCACACGTGGCGGGGGCTGGCTGCCCTCTCGGGGCACGATGCATTCCGAAGCGAAGCGGCCACGCGGATCAGCAGGACTTTTGTTTAAAACATGATCTATCGCTTAAATACCTAAAGCGGACAATTTATGGCCCTGTCCCCCCGGCCCCGGCCCCGGCGGCGGGAAGGTGGCTCGGGGTGGCGCGAACGCCCGAGAGAGAAGAGCGAGGCCCCATGAGAGGGTGGATCTTTTTTCCAGTGGGAGCAGCACGTATCTCCCCGCAGGTGGACTCCCACGGCTTTGAATTCCCGAATCCTCGCGGCTCCGCCACCCCCGTGGACCATTCGGAAATTTGACGCGTCCCTTTCAGGGCCCGCGAGGTGCACTCCTTTATCGTTTCGACACACTTTCTAAGATGCGCCCCTACGAACGTGAGATAGAGAGCGCGCCGCTTCACACTCTCGACACTGGCCCAGGAATCCCTTTCATCGCCGGAATCTTTTCATTCGGCGCCCGACGATGGGCCCGATGAGGTGCCCGACGAGGAATCTCGGCGAGTGCGAACCATGCAAATGCGATAGAGCGTAATCGACGGGATATGAGCAAGTGTCGAGGGTAGTGCGCGGGGACGAGGATCAATTATTCGAGAGGCTCGTCCAGTCGAAGGCGGCAGGGACACGGTAGCCGGTGGGCAATCCTTCAAGAGTTTTATTGCCGAGTGGTCGTCCACGGGGACGGAGAGAGGCGGAAGGTTGTCCCTCCCGTGACAGGACAACGGCAACACTCGTTACTTACCAATGCGGCGTGCGATAGATGCTACCGGCCGATACAGCCGCTCGCGATGCCGATCGATGAAAAAGCGAGCGGGCGAGCGAGGGGGGAGCGGGCGCTTTCTCGTGAAAAGATTTCGTCCGAAGGAAGATGCGAGAGCGGGCGCACTTTAGATGGATAGGTCGATAGATCGGCCGGCCAGCGGATGGACAGCCGAGAGGATCCTCCGTGACCAAGGACGTGAAACTAAGGCTCTAGAGCTGAAACAAAAAGCTAAGGAGATCGCGCCGGAGATTCTGTCCGGCGCGGCGACGACCCACGGAAGCTACCTTTCTCTCTCTCTCTCTCCCTCTCTCTCTCTCTCTCTAGAGTGCATAACTCTTGGCGCTTAAGCGCTAAGCTCTCGAATTCTGTTACAGAGATACGCGCCTTCGCTTCCCCGAATCCCCCAAGATCTACGTGCCACCAGTTCAACTTTGACACTCCTCTCCACGCCAAACCTCAACCAGCCCCTGGACTCTGCCTCATTGCCGAGCGTCTGCCTCCACATTAGACGGATCATCTCTCCAATCTTATCGATTCTATCGTCGCCGACAGTGATTCGGCTAAATTTAGCGGCTCGCGATCTGCAAGGCAGAGCCGCGCGGACGTAAGTCCGCCAGTGGCCTCGATGACTGCTCGACAGCCCAATTGGCGATTCCGATTTCCCGAGGAAAATACCGAGAGCGCAGCGAGCGGGGCCCTGCGGGGCTGATTGTCCTTAAAACGGCGAGAGACGTCGAGGAGTCTCGCGTCCTTACGTAAAGGTATCAGCGGCGATACCGTGCGCCAGATAAGAGAGTCACTCGGAGCCAGAGAGGCAGAGGCGCGTACGTAATGCGCGAGGCAGCGAATGCCTGAATAATGGATGTATTTCGGGCATTATCTATGTAGCCGAGCGCGGCCATCGGCGTAGGATATATAACCCGATAACACGTGTGGCCGCGTGTGTCCACACGACACGGGAATCGGACAGTGAGTGCCGATATGCCGCGCGCCGCCGAGATAAAGTGCGCGAGCGCTGCGCTCGCGCGCGCGCGCAGATAAATAAAGAAGAGGAGCGAGAACTCGAGTGGAAAAAGCGGCGTTCTCCGAAGAAGAAAAGAAGTCGTAGCGAGCGGCCGCTTTGTTAATACATTTATGTATCGCTCGCCGTCGTAACCATATTGGCGCGTCCGCTTCACCTCTTCCCTTGCCTCAATCCTCCGCGCCCCTTGCAGCCTCCTCTCCTCGCTCGCAGTCCGATCCAACAACTTTCCGTCGCGTAACATCCGTCGTCCCCTTCGCCCCTGGACACGTATAGACTCCACCGCGAAAAATCTCCCGTCCTCCCCGTCCGCCGGGAGAGAGAAGTGGAGCTCTCTCCTCTCCGGGGCCCACGGCACTCGAGACATATTCATGGGGGGCAGAGGACAGTGGCGCGCTCGTCGCCTCGAATATTCCAGCGGCAAACGGCCAATCTGCATTGCGTATCGTATCGCCGAGAGAGACTCCCTGATTTTCCAGATCGCACGATAAAAGCGCTCGGGTCTCGAGTAGGTCGGGTGGGGAGGAACGTTCTTTTTTTCGCCGCCGCAAGAATCCGAGATTGCTTTGACTTTTAGCGGCGGCCGAAAGAGTTTGAGAGAGCGCCCTCGACACTCTGTTTGGTGGAAGGGTGTCATTCCACCGCGGACGATCGCGGATGATGACAGTGCGCGGAGAAACTGATTCGACGGGATTCTCCGGCTGGCAGGAGGAATAGTACGAAATAACACCTTTCCACTCGCCGGTGAAAGTTCCCTAGAATGACAGGATTGCATAGTCGAGCGGATCCGCGTCGGAGATGTGGACTCGTCGCTCTTTGTTTTCCAGGAGTAAGAATTGGGAGATTATGGACGCAGGGAGCAAGTGCAGGTTGAGACATTTCTAGGAATATAAGTGAAGGAGATAAGGGACTGCTTAAGGGATGATGGAAGAGACGCCAGGAAGGCATACTGGGTTGACATACACCGTTGCTTTCCGGTACCAGGAACCGGTGCGAAACGGGCCAGGCTCTTTTTTCCCGGATGCCCGCTTTCTCCATCTCTCTCCCTCTCTCTCTCCGAGCGAGCATTATCTGATCCTTGCTCTCATCGGGCGTAAGAACAAAACGCGAGATGGCCCTATCTCCTCACGATCGTCTTCCCGCAAACATGATGTACGCGCTCTGCTCCCGTTATCTTCGAGCAATCGAGGATACTTACTTATTGTTGGCCCCGAAAAAGCCAAGGACCAACAACACCCTCTCGGGGACCAGGCGACTCCGAGATCACCGGATGAGAGAGCGAGAGAGAAAGATGGAGTGGGCCCGTGTCCTTCCTCGGGGACGGAAGGTAACGGCAGTCAGAAATCTTGTCCCCGTGGTGGTGGTACACGCGGATCCTCTTGTTTTACAAGGCTCGACGTGTCAATCGACGAGAGAGCTCCAGGAGAAAGGACGATAACGAGCACGTGGGTTCCGTTCGTTGCGGTATCTCTCTCTCTCGACGGGAGAGTAGTCCTGGTTGTACGTGCCAGCTTCCTTTTCCCGTTTCACTATCCTATTTCGAGTGGCGAGCGACTCTCGGCCGACGGGTCCTTACCTTTACCAAAACGTGACTAGCTGCGGGCACCTGGCTGTATCCTTCAAACATTACTCCAACATTATCCAAACCACACCACTACCTAGCCAAACCTCAGCCATGCATCTCACCAACGGCGATTCCTCCGACTTCGCCACTTCAACTAGTCAAACGATATTTACTAGTTTCGGTTCCTAGTTGCAAATCTATATTAATGTTAATTTTACCGAAATAAATGCGGCGCTCGACCAGTTAAAGCCATGGGGTTGCGCCCGATGGTGCTAGAATGTGGAAGAGAAAACTAGCCGCGAGGTGAGACACCGACGCGTAGGAAAGAGCGCATCGTCACGACGATGACGATGTGACTTGGCAGCGAAAAGTCGGATGGTGCGACCTGCGCTCCCTGCGGCGAGAAAAACGATCATCGCACAGGTGTAACGCGTCGCGCCCGAAATCGCACCTACCTCTACGAGAAACCGATTATCTCCTCGAGCGTTTTGGTCGTAGAAACTGGTAATTAAGAATCTGCCAAGTTTACTTGGCTCCGCGAGCGCGATTGACATTTCGATCATTCGCAAACGGAAGGTGGCACGCGAATTGGAGCCTGGTATGATGAGGCCCTGAGAAACCGCTCGATGAACAAGTCGGTTTCCTAAGAGACCACTGGATGTGGAAACCGCTGATTGTTTCTCCTGCGGTACAATCGGCGAAACAATTACAAAAGTGGATTACCGCTGGAACTCAGTGGCGCTGGCGGGCGCGCGCAGTGGTTGCAGGCGATTCGGGCCAATTCTGACGGGGGCATCTTCTCGCGCGGGTCAACCTGATCATCGAGGCCGTGAGAAATCCACGGAGCACGATGATGCCCTTCTGGTCCGGGGTAGAAGCACGGACGGTTCGAACGAAGCCAATGTTGCCTGGTTGCCATGCTTGTATTCCTTTTCGGGCTGATTTCGAAATGTCCCTCGCTATCTTACTATTTCCATATGACTAGAAGCCAATCAAAGTCACTGGAACGCGACCATCGCGGGCATGTCAGGATTTTTATCTCCCGGTTAAGATTAGCCGGACATTATCAAACCACCTGTCCATTTGACGAGCGAATGTGCTGTCAGTGCGAAGCCGGCGAGCGTCTCGCGATTCCCAGGGAGGACTGGCTCGCGCAAAATGGGCGAGAAAGCGAGGAAATCGGCGGTGGAAGCGTGAAAACGCTGAGGAAACTCGAGCGAGAGAGTCGAACCCACCGACTAAAGGGTCCAGCGGGACCCTTTCGACCAAGGGTTTTTGGCCCGGTGAAATTTCGGAAAACGATCTCCGTTCCCCGCCGAGGAGAGAGAATCCACCTGCGGTCAAGCGATATTTCACCGGCGCCACTGAGTGCCCTTTGGGCCTTTCAAAACCTCCTCGAATAATGATACCTTCGCCCCGACCAAAACACGCGCAAGACGCATTTTCGGCTAAAGACGTGGGCCGGATTTTCGGAAATCGCTCTCGTCTTCAGCAACTCCTATGCCTCCTAGTGTCGAAGAATCAATGATCGATGATAGTCACTTAGCTCAAATTAATGATACGCTCGTTAAAGCTCGAACATCCATACCCAAAATCTGCTGCGAACTAATAGAAAAAAGAGTGAGTTTCCCTTGTTGTACTAGACGGGTGCCGGCCGTTCGCAACTAATTGCACTGTCCTCATAAGTCACGCACTGCAATCAAAGTAAGAGATTGGTCTGGGAAAACTGCCAAAGTCCGAAAATGAATGTGCACCTTCGTGGAAGAGGGAGAGAGAGGGGTCACCAAAGATAGAGAGAGAGAGAGAGAGAGAGAGGGTGGCGAGGGTAGTGCTAAAAGGAGAGAGAAACGGCGAAGATAGAGGGGGCCGACGAAGAAGGGAGCGAAGAAAAAGGAAAGAAGGGAGGTGGTGGTCCAAGGGAGTAGTCAGGTAGATGCTAATGGGAGCCCATTGTTTTTTCTCCTCTGTTTTCCTGTGGGCGCATTGTTCTTGCAGCGGGTCCAGCCCGGACTCCGCTTCATCAGTTAACATTGTCCGTGCATTAGATCGGCCTTGTTCCAAATTCGAGCTGCGGTCTCCCGCGCGCGAGAGCGCCCGAGCGAGCGCCCTTCCTTCGATCGCGTCCCCGAGGAATGCAACGGTTCCCTCGGAAATGTGTCGCCTAGTTGGCAAAAAAGGGCCATCGCCTCCAAGGAGAGAAAGAGAGAGAGAGAGATGCCGATTTAGGCGAGTTAACGCACACTCCGGGAGCGAGGGAGCGAAATGAAACAAAGCTCGAGCGGAGGAGGAGGAGGTGCCGGTGGATATATCTCGTGTAAACGAGGCTGCTCGCCGCCGTAGAAACACGTCCGAGACACGAGGGATGCGAGAGATACTTCCATCTCCCTTGTTTAACCTGCCCCTTTACCTCTGTTTGCTCGCCCGAACAATCGACCGGGCGCAAAACAAACAAGGGATCGTTTTCACCCAGAACCGGAGAATATGCCCCGTGAAATATTCTAATTCCAACAGATACAACGAGTGACTGGCTGGCTCTATTGTCTCACTCTTAGTGACTACTAACGAGCTCTTACCACCGGCCAGTAGTTTACTCTCTGTGTACTTTCCTACTTTCGCTACGCTCACAACACTCTTCCCCGACTAAACCCGCACTCTCTCTCCTTCTCCTTTCTCCCTATTACCGGTACTTCATTCCCAGTCCTACCAGAGTCCACCATACCCTCACACACCTCTCTCTAATTACCCAAATTGTCTCAAATTTACCCAAAAATGGTCCCAAATTCTTTCTAATTACATCCCCCCACACAACTATTCCTACTCCGAAATTCCTTTTAATTAGACTTGTTACTCGAGTAAAGGAGCCAAGATAAATTCGACCTGCTAAAGCGGCGAGGAGTCGATCGGCCGTTGAGTCGATAGGTGAAGGTAAAGGGCCGAGAGGAAGGTAAAGACAGGGCTAATTCGCGCCGAAGGCAGTCGAGATCGATGTCTCGGTGGAAGTGGGGCCCGAAAGGAACGAGGCTGCCAAAGAAGACAAAGCGGCGCGTCGTGAGGTGGAGGAACAGGATCACGGGGCCGAAAACGAGAGAGGAGCAACAAGAGCGAGAGTCTGCGGAGAGCGGAAAGGCTATGAGCGAACGTACAAGCATACGACCAGTGCGCGGAAAGCAAGTGTCTTATCTCTTTGGCTGGTCGTTCTGTCGGACGAGAGAGGATGATGGTGGTTGCACGCACCCCTGGCGCTCACTCGGACGGACAGGGGGGTGGTGCCGATATCTCAACTGTAATTTATCACTCGGCTAAAACAAGTGGAAAACTGGCCGGCCATGCCTCCCAATGCCACGCTCTCTAATCCCGAAGGAACGGCCTAGGGAAAATAGTGTGCCGGAGCCGGCGCCCGCTCGCTCGAATGAGACGTTCGCCCCAAGAATCCGGGAGAGCTAAGACGAGAGGAGAGTAGAGTAGAGGTACGAAGATGGAAAGGCAGAGGAGCCCGAGGAATGAGCGCAGGAGGCAAAAGCCGTGGAGCAGCTCTCATTACCACGCCCCCAGACTTCCTAGTCATTATCTGGTGGTTCCAATAGCGAGATCGAATTTCATCACGGATTCCGGAACGCACATTCCATCCGGGATAATCATCCTTCTTTTCGGCCAATCTTCCAACTCCCAACGCTCATCGCCGCTACTCGAGAGAAACTCTCTCGCGACCTGCCAGCGTCGAATCACTGAATCGAACAACCACCGCACTCCGTGGCCAATGATTCCTATTTTATTTCTAACTTTAAATTGACTCCAATAAACCTGTCTAGAAATGATACTATGATTGGCTAGGGCTCACGCGTCCTGGCATTTTTTCAAAAAAGGGCCACAGTCCCTCGAATGTGGGAGGAGAAGGATCGAGGGAAGAAGGGGGCGGGGGGCTTGACTGGGGGGCTGGATGTAAATAATTAAAGAGGTCCGGCAAAAACAAATATATCGCTTGGCGCAGGGTGATAGATGATGTTGCTTATTCAGCGTCCCGGATGAAGAGAAGAAGGACTGCCGGAGGAAGGGGCGCGCGAATAGCGGTAGAAGCGGAGTCAGGGACAGAAGGGCAAGGGCGAAATTGGAGGAAGAATAGCGCGAAAAGACGAAGAAGGAGATCGCCGAGAGCAGGACGCACAATGGACCGATGGACGGAGAGAGAGAGGCCGGAATCTTTAGGTTCTTGGGCTGAAGATCCAGGGAGGAGAGGGTTCAAGGGCGTGCTGGAGGTTTCGGGCAGGGAAGGCGAGGCAATTAGGAGAGTCAGCAGGGTGCCAAAATCTTTGCCCTCTCCCTCCTCACTCTTTCTCTCTTCCCTAGCGTCCTCTTCTTCCTCGACATCCTCTCTCCCCCGGCGCCCGCGGATCACTAGCCTAGCATTCTCGTTCTCTTCCTCGTTCTCCACCCATCGACCAACTCGTTCCTCTCGATTTTTTATTCCTCCCGAGCCACTCGTCAGGTAGTACCCGCTTCCTCATTGCCCTCGATCAGGGAGGATCAGCATAACTCTCCGCCCTCGGTCATTCCAGTAATTCGAAACGGCTGACCGAGTCCACAATCCCACACTCCAAATCAATATCGATGAAAGCAGAACATCGTGTTTTGTGACATCGCCTCTTGATTGTTGAGTAAATATTTTCGATTATTACTATACTGGGAATCAGTGGAATCGTCTGTTTGTAATTAATTGTTCTGCTTGGTATAAAAGTCTAGCGAGTCCCCTTGATTATCCATATTGTACGGCGAGTCTTATGCTTACGCCAAAAAATTAGGATGCGTTTAGTTCCGACACCTATATTTTTAAACATCATGCATTTCGAAGTGCCCGGGGAAAGCGCCACCACTTCCGGCGGCTAGCCGGGCAAGTTGGAAGCGAGATGCATCAGATGGGGTGCAGGTAAGAATACCGACCGACGGATGAGCCACTGTAAGTAGACTGCAGCGCCACCGTCGACCATTTCTATATCTGAAGTTGCTAAAACAGACACCTTTCCACCATCTGCCACATTGGCACATCGCTCTTTACCATCTTTTCAAATTCAAAATTGCCGAACAGCGCTCAAGGTGGAGTAAATGGATGTAACTATGAAAGAAAAAGCGCCCAAGCGAGGATAAATGATAAAGTTTTTGCTCTTATATAATACGTCTGAGCTCTCTATCTATATCATCTGGAAGGATAGAATTGCATTGACAGGGAAAATTATGTCAATAACGGAGCACATCCCCGCGTGTTACGTATCCCTGGCAACGCCAGTTGCACTAGTCAGTGATAAGTTGCGCCCACCAAGGGTTACCGGGTTATGTCTTTCATAAAGGATCGCGACAACAAAGAAAAGCTTTTCGGAAATCCTTTGGGTTTTGGGTGATCACCTCCAGCAACCGATAAGCGCTCCAGCAAGATGGATAACAAGGCCAGCGAGATCTGCAAGACGTGCAACCGCGGGATGCATACTTATGACATCCCAACGGCGGTCTCATCCAAAAAGGGCACTTACACCTTCGTCAGGAGTCCCCGAGCGATTCTGCACATCCAAAAGAAGTACAGAACTCCGCCAGTGTGAGTACATAATCCAGCATATCTTTGACTTGTTATATTGTTTACTGGGCAAACGTCGAAATGTAAAAAAAACACTGTACGCAATGATTCTTAATACAGAAGGCATTGTGTTGATTTTCTTACTTTGCGCATATTTCATATTAATTTTACACCCATTCCCTAAATTTCCTACAACTCTTACCCCAACTCCATCTACAACGATTAAAACTTTCCGCGAGTAAACCGCACTGCCAAATGCACAGTAATTGGCACGTGCAACTCTTCCAAGGCTCCTTTTATAGTATCCGGCGAGTGGAAAGAGAAGCACGAGAGCAGTAGGCGCACGCGACGCACTGGCCGCTACATCCTATCGCGCCAGATTCTTTTCTCCGACGTACAACATAGTGGAGGGACTCGCGTGCGGAGTAGGTGGCCGATAACAAGTGTCAGCCGTAAAATCCGTCCCTTCGCGCGGGCGACATCTACGCCGGGGATTATGGATTTGTAGGGCGCACCAAGTAACGCGTCCGATCCAAAGTAAGCCGGACGCGCGTAGTATAGAGAGGGACCCGCGTGCTTCGTCTGACCAGTTATAGATTATTCCACTAGCGGCTGACGGGAGGGAACGACCGCTTGATTTTAGCCGGACGCCGCCGATATCATCTATCTTCCACGGCGCGCTCTCTTTTCATCCACGCTCTTCTTAATGGCAAAGGGAGAGAGCGAGAGAGAGAGAGAAAAGGAGAGAGTCAGGCGATTTATTTCGGCGTGTCTCGCGGTACGATCGAGAAATATCGACCTACGACTATAGTCGTCTGCGGAGGGCGCATTTATAGCCGGTATTGTTGACTGAAATCCCCTGTCAGGCTCAGCGAAACCGCGAACACTATAGTCCAGTTATTAAAAGGCCGGCGCAGCAAATCTATCGTCGCTCGACTCGAAGGCCGTTTTCTCTCCCCAACTTGGAACTTCCTTTTCCAAGTGGGGACTCGGAAAATCACGGGAGGCGTGCGTGCAAATCGCTCTACGCATCTTATCGTCCTCTTTGGTAGCAACTGACGATTTCTTTGCCGGCTCGCACGAAAGGCTTGCTTAGGGGGGCGTGCCTTTCAAGGACACCCGCAGTATGTCGTTTCACGCAAGCCGCTTTAAGCCGGAACTACGTCGTGTGTAAAATAAGAAGCGAAGAAGAGATAGGTTGTATTCGGGATTTATTGATTAAATCTCGATGGTGAGGCGGCTGATTAAAACTGGGCAGATGCGTTGGAGGAGCTAGAGATGGTGAAGAGTTTTGGCTCGCGTTGAAGTCTCGCGGAGGATGGGGGACTAGGTGTTAAAGTCACCTATGATTTGAACCCCTTATGGCTAGGGGATTTAGGCATGCGCAACGTTGCCGGTGGTCAGCGTTATTGAGTGGAGAGGCCGAGGTGGAAAAAGTACATGTACGTGCACGTAGAGTAGGGTGTCTGCGCTCCATGCCGTGGAGGGTCGATTCCTAAGGACATTGTCCAGTCTATGAACTCCGCCACGCGATCACGTCGGTCAGTAATGCCCCGTACGCCGCGCAACTCGTGCTGCTCGAGCCACCCGCGCTCATTTAACTCGCGATCTTCCAGAGATTCCGCGTGAATCTACCTCTTAAGTAATTCTACTCGGTAATCGACCACTCGTACTTCCGGCGAGCAGTCCGGGTTTCGAAGAGCAGATTCTCGAAAGCCGGTGAAATGATTTTTTTGAGAGTCCGCGGCGTGCACTTGATGAACATGAATGTGGGACAGGTTTCTTCGACTCGAGGGTAAAGGATACCCATGGGGATTGAGTCGATCGATGGCAAGACGCGTTTGGGATCGATCACCCTCTTAAAATATTCGTGAAGCCGGCTATTTATATTGCGTGAGCGCCAGGACGCCCGAGCACCGCGGCGTCTACTACCATTGCGCGGATTTCTCGGGGCCCCGAGAGAAAACTCCAAGATGCCAACAGAAATCTCGTCCCTCGCGGCGAACGGCGAGCTCAACCACTCGCCGAAGAAACTTCCGGCGTTCACCGTTCTCCAGAAGGACGGCCTGGACTCGAGTCTGCCGCTGCTTCATATAAACGGGCAGGATCCCCAGGCTCCGAACGGCATCGCCGATCTCGACACCACGAGAAACGGATACTACGCGCGAAAGCGAATGAGCAGATCGAACGAGCACCTGGTCCTAGCCAGCCTGCAATCGAGTCGATCGAGTCCCCTGAAGAAGAAGCCGCAGAGCCGAAGCCAGGAGAGTCTGAGCTCGCTGGAGCGAGCGCCGACCGTCAGGTCCAGCATGACCCTCTCCACGGAGGACTTCAACGAGGTGCTCAACGCCAAGCTCAGGAAGATCCAAGAGCGGCAGGATCTGGATCAGGGTCGCAGGAGTCACCGGCGGAATCAATTGCCATCGCCGCCGCGGCGAAAGCCCTTCATCACCACGGTGAAAAGCGGCGAGTTCCTCCAGCCGCCGCCGGAAGTGGCTGCTTTATTGGGCATCGCGCCCAATCACCCCGAGACCGATGAGAAGGAGCATGTGTGCCCTTTGAGATCGAGGTTCAAGCCGCTCCTGTCGCTCGGCAAGCGGCCGGAAGTACGTCACAGTAGTCACAACGCCCGGTGTCCGGCGGCGCTCAAGGCCACCGTCGATTTCAGCCTTGGAATGATCCACGCGACGGCCATGGCGGCCTCGACCTCCGGCGAAAGGTCGAGCCTCCTCGCCAGAAACACCGCGAGCACGTAAGTCTCTCGCAAACCTCCCTTCCACCCCCCGGAAGTCACTGCGTCTGACGGAATAACATTAATGGTGTAAAGGCCAGTGGCAGGTTTAGCCGCAGCTGGGTAAAACTCACCGGCTACATTGAATGATGATTTGTTATATGTATTTATATATGATGTCAGTAGAGAGAGAGAGTAGATTTAGATTTCGACGATTGCCCGAGAGATTTTAAAGTTCTTTTGAATTCTTAATACTCTCCGCTCGGATGGTATAGTTCTTTGGTAGTAAAGGTGTGAATCCAATGTTTCTAGCGAACAGCCTGTTCCGTTCACGAACTTAATGTTCGATCGGCGAGTGGTTCGCGGTAGCACCTACGCCATGGCTCCACCGCTCGTAAGTCTACTTTCCAAAGGCATTTAAAAGATTAGAGAGAAAAAGCGAAGAGCAATAACAATTTCGAGAATTGATTGTAGATCGACGGCGACCATTCGATAGCAGCGCGACAGGCAGAAGCGAGGAGGAAGCACTTGGCGAGGAAACGAGAGCAGCTTCAAGCAGCGAAAGCAGTTTGTAGATCGGGATCGCCGCCGCCAGTCCCGGGTCGGAAACACGAGCCCGTCCAGACCGAACTCTTTCTCGAGGAGGTAGCGTGAATAATGATTGTTTCCCCCCTCGCCATTTCACCGTCCTCTCGAAAATCTGCTCGGTAATCGCTGAATGCAAATCCCGCAATGAACTTCGCCTAGTTGTTCGAGAAACCGGACGAGCTCGAGATAGCGACGCAGACGGATTACTTCCTGGACAGGCCGAAGACGCCCGTCAGCTGCCCCGTCAAGGTTGGCCAGGACGCCTATACTCAGATCAACGAGGGCGACGTGAGTATTCTCGCCGACGGGTGAGTGGAGCTTGATAGAAATGTTATAGGGAACTTTGTCATTTCTTCTTCAAGTTATTCGACTTCGACACGGAGGTCCAGCCGATTCTCGAGAAGCTCGTCGGCAAAACGATAGAACAAGCCTGGACGGAGGTAATGGAAGAGGAGGAGGTAGCCGCGTTGCAGGAGCAGCAGAGAAAGTTCAAAGAGCTGAGGGATGCCGAGGAGGCCGAGGCTAGGAGGCTCGAGGAGCAGGAGAGAAGACTGCGAGAAGAGAAGGTAAGATAGTCGCCTTTGACTCGAAACGACCTCACCTTCTTCGATCGGTCACGAGTAATTAAATCCTGCAGGACCAGAGACTAAGGGAGCATGAGTTGGCACTTAAAGTGCAGAAAGAGAATGAAGACAGGGTGGCGGCGACGGTTCTGCTCACCGGATACATTGCCGAACTGTTACCGTCGGTCCTGGAGAACCTGAAGATGGCCGGCTTCCTGCTCGACGATATCAAGTCCGGTATGTATATTTGTTATTAGTTATACTTTCGTTAAGAAGTCGCGACTCGCCTAACTATTATTCTTGTTCAGATGTCGAGGGTGGATTCATGCCGTGGCTCATGAAAGAGGTGAAGAAGGAGATCGGCAGTGTCGTCGGGAGCAGGGAACTCTTGATGGGTGTGTAATACATTAATAATAATCATAGTTTAAAATAAATAATTAGGAAAGATGACTCAACGCTGAGTATTGGGCGAAAGAAATCGCAAAGGAAATGATGCGGTAACGCAACGAGGAAAAGTCCCTGCTAAGCCGAGGACGAGGCTAGCGCAAAATGAGAGATCAGATTCACAAGTGGCAATGCCGGCAAGTGGATTTGCTGGCCTAAAATGCTAAGTACTGGAAAGAGAGGGAGAAGAGCGAGCGAGAGCGAGAGTGAGAGAGAGGATGCAGAAAGGATCCAAGTGTCTATTGGGACAGGTTCATTAAAACCCTGAAAGGAGGGTTTAAGCCGAAAGCCATAAGGCTATAAGCTTCAGGTACGGTGATCGGGAAGCGTGTCTGGTGCCAGTATGTCGCGACGTGCCAAAATCCTCGCTGGCTCCTCTTTCGACTCTGGCCCACCGTAACATCCTGACGTCATAAATAATCACCTTATTGGCTTGCCGTGATTCCGTGAACGGACCTTTCGAGGCCGCCGCCGGCAGCGAGCCAGTGACGAGCTCTCCCCGCCATAGATCTCGCTAATCCACCCACTAGTCACAATACCGCTTTTTTCAATGATATCCAGCCCACTTCTCCGATCCACCCCGCTCACAGTCGCTCTTTGCAGAAATCATAACGGAGATTCTGCGAAATCGGGCCGAGGTCTACAAGAAATTGGGCGAGGAGTACGATGCTTCTAGGGAGCGCAAAGCCACGGAAGAGGAGGATGACGGCGGCGAGGCTGACGCTGACTCCAATTTCACGAATTACGAAACACCCGACATCGCCTCTGCAGAGTTTAACCAAGATTAACGAAGTAAAAGACATACAATGCTATCTATAAGATTAAAAATATTAGAATTTTTGCGTAAATAATGTAAGTAATATCCGAAATGGTGCGCGTGGAATTAAGATAGATCAACCGGCTTAACTTTTCTAATGACACTAGAATTGCCGCTGCTTTCTCGGGCGGGCGAAACTGAGACCATTAACACGCTCGTTTAGGTTTCAAGAGTCCGTTTGCCGAGGTTTTAACGCTGCTCGATCGCGGCAGAGCGACGAGCAAATCATAGTTAGCTTTGGATTTAGGGACACCTTAACCAGCCGTGGACCTGTGCTCCTCCCCATTCACCTCCTCCCCACATCCCCGCGCCGCGGTGGCTTCCACATTTAAGCAGTGTACACAGCTGCGAGACAAATCCATCTCCCGCGATTGCACCCTCTGACGGGTCACCGCCCGCTATCCCTACGACAAACACTAGCTCGCTACCACCGACCACGTGAGCCGGCCGTCCAAAGAATCTATCAGAAATTAATTATCGATCCCAGTAACGAGAGTAGCAGTCACGCATTCCCTGTGCTTTTATGGAAACGAGGTAAATCGGTGGAAGGCGTGACGCCCTGCTCTGTTAATCGGGCCACCGATCGTTTGATTGATTTCGGAATCGATAGGAATGCTAGTATTTAGGCCGACATTATTTCCGAAATTCTCTCAATTTCGAGAGATTATATTAATCTTTAAAATGTCTATTTACAGATGAAGTTGATGATTTGAAAAAGAAGAGCATGGAGGCTGTCAGCCAAGACGAGCGGAGGATGCAAATATTTGCAGAATATTACTGCGACTGTACAATGATCACGTAACCCAATCCAATAAACAACCGTTTAATATTTACAACCTCGCCTTTCCCGCTTTCGATCTCATGTTATTCTACCAAAAAGTGAGGAAAGTATAAAAAGTTGAAGGGGCGCGTGGCAAATCTTGCGGGATTACGGGACACGCGGAAGCGAGGGAGCAGCTGAGGCGACAGTGGATAAATCGTGGAAGAATATATATCCGACGATTGACTCCACCGGATGTAATATTGTTCCTCATCCCAGTGTTATTCGAGATTAGCCGGCCTAAATCAGGAGTCGGAGGGCGCGAGCGACGGCTCCGGGAGCGCCGATCCTTTCCAAACTGTTTACTGCACTCTGGTTTAGAAGGTAGAAAGTCGAGGTATACGCGAACTACCTCTTTTTTGATCGTAAAAGACCGAGAGCGATAGGGCCTGAATGGAGATTTCTGAAAGACTCGCGATTCCAGCCGGAGATAGCGAGGGATGAGAGTCGACCTCTCGTTGATTCTGAATCATCAGCCACTGGACTCCGGCTCGAGATCTCGGCGACGCGGAGTCTGAATCACGGCGAAACTGGCGCGACTCGTCTATCCGACACCTGCCCCCTGCAACTTGGATTCCTTTTTATTAGATTACATAGCGTAGACCTGCGGCGTACCTGCCTCCGGGCGGCAATGCAGGTGAAGTCAGAGAGAGAAAGGGAGGCTGTCGGGCCGGTGGTGCCAGAGTGTCGGCGACAGTGTCGCATTCACAGTCTACTGGCGAAAGACAATGGGCGAGACATCGCCACCCTACGCGAATTCTTACTACGGCTCGATCACCCGAATGACCTACCGACAATGCAACAGGTTGAGGGCTCCTTTCAAGCGCTGACCATTAATGAGCTCTCCTTTTGTCATTGACTGGGCTCTGCCCACTGTCTCCGACAAGCAGCGGTACAACAATAGCCTCGAGTAAAACTCGAGTTTCCAGCAGTCATCGAGCGCCCGATCAGCCGCCCCGATACCACTAAGCCGATCTCCCGGCCTCTCACCAATTTCCCTCCTCCTATAAACTCTCCCGCTTTTTTCCCCTGCTCTCTCTCTCCAGTTACTAGCATTACCTTCTTTAAGGGTGAAGCTGGAACGTTCTTTCGGGGATGCTACTCCCCCACAGGTCGCCCTGTACAGTTACCCGGGAACCGAGAGAACTGGCGGCAGCCGATTGCAAATAGTCTAGACAGTATTGTCTCTGTCCGTCCGAGCGCGACCGAGCCACTCTTTTACGCAGTGCGATTTCCGGTTAAGGGATCGTCCACCGATGACACGCCGCTGACAATGCCCGGGCAGCTGATAGTAAGACAATCGCAGTGCCGATTCTAGGGACGATTCCAGGCTCAAAGCGGAGCCAGGAGCAATTCATAGCAGAATAGGAGGCTTCGTGGAGATAAGTCCATCTATCGCAGAGGACGAGCGCGCGGCCGACGCTAGACCGCGAGAGTAAAAAACCTGTCGGGCCGAATCAGGATTAGATCGATCATAATAGGATGAGGTTTCACGGTGAATTGAGGTCGGCACAGTTTTAAAAAGCCACCCACCCTCTTTAAAGCGGCGACCCCGCCTGCCCCGTGGATCGCGGGCCTCGTCGAGGGGGGACATATTGTATTGGATTAAATTAAGCAGGGGTCCGTCCTCGCGCGCGACGCGTATTATATGCACTAAACTTGTGTGCCAAGTGAGTCGTGTTTTTAGGGAGACTCGTAGGTAGGGACTCTTGAAGGTGGGGACAAGTAACCCCACCACTGATCCGAGGACAGGGGGGCCTGACATTATTTCCTCATGTGACCCGTGTCACCTGCGCCTCCACTGATTTCGCTCTCCAGCTCGATCTTCCTTTGGTCGATGATTTTTCAGCCTGCGCTACTCCATGCACCGTTCTATCAAGTATCCCCATTGCCGATGACTCATTCGCTCGCTTGAATAATACTAAAAATATGTCAATTAAGTTTGATGATAAATACTGGGCTTTCTTTTGCGGCAAATTGAGAAGTAGTTGTGTATAAGGAAAGAGTTGAAATGAGGGAAACCGGACAACCAGATGTGCCGACACTTCTGGATAGATGAATTGACTCTTAAAATCAAGTAAACAGGAGCTAATGGTTAAACACAATCTGAAACGCGGGGTGAGGGACTCCCGTCGAGATGTGTTGTAGGGTATTCAGCGGGCACGTGTCGTATTACAGGCCACTCGGCTCCACGAGGCACGAGCAATATGTCGGCGGCACGCGACCACACAACATCTACATTCTGACTTTGGTCCTCGGCACCTAATCCAATTCACGCTTGCCAAAATGCCGCCGCTCCATTCGGATAAACAACAATCTACCTTCAAACTAGGAATTATGATTTTATAAGTAATTCCTTGTCCTTCACGTTTCTACAATTTCTTTAAAGATTTTCCCACTTTCCTTAATTTTTCATAATGCTGAAGTCTAAGCAATTATTATTCAATCGTTATAAGCTAGTTATGTAATTAATATTAAATTCACGGATAACGAGATGAACGAATGAGTGCGTGCTCTAATGACGGGTCACGAGATCACGGGGATGGCTCGAGGCAAATATTAATAATACATAAGTCAGTGTCTGGCGCGCGCGCCACTATTACGAGAGGGGTGGGTGTACGTCCCGTACTTTTGACACTTGCGAGACCGCGACGAATCACCTTTATGGTCACCTCCCCGCACAAGCGACCATAATCCCGAGGTTCGCCCCGCAGCTTCACTGGCGAGGCTGCATCGCGGCGAATCTCGTAAAGGGGCGGAGAACAATAAGATTTGTTACGTGTCTACGTGGCGAAGGGGTCCGCTCTCGTACTCTTCTCGCTACGCTTCTAGCCAGCTCCGGAAGCCCAGCGATCTTAGCCTCGATTTATGCAAGCGTTCTACTCGCCTAATGATTAAACGATGCAGAAACCTCGTGACGGATCACCGGAGTACTTGAAGCGCTTGAACCCCCGTCCGCATGATATTAAAATCGACATTAAAATATGCCGCGGGAGAGACTCTTGAAAGCATCGACAGACTGCCAGAGCGTTTCGCGATCGAGTAAGATAGATATTTCTAGAAACGCATGTTAATTCACGATCCTATCTAAATGTCCCGCGTGCAGATAGCGAAATAATCGGCGGTGATTGGGCAGAACATGTTAGATGTCCGAGATCGAACCACGCGTTTGATCGACCACCGAAAAAATCGGCCGGTCTGCGCGAGCGAGGGCGCAATCGAGGATGAATCGTGGTTGGTGGAGGTCGGTGCAAGCCAGCAAAGCACAAGTAGAAGAGGGTGCGGAGTGCGCGCGGGCTTATTTTGAGCATCGAGGGGCCAGCTATAATACGTAGATGATAATCGCGATATTAATATCGCATTGGGAAGCGCGCACATGCGTGCAAGGGCCCATTGGTCACGGCGGAACACTTGCTCGCCCACCGGATCGCTTCTCTCCATGCGCGATCTTTCTCTCTCTCTCTTACTCTCCTCTGTCTGAATACACCCTGATTTTAGAAAGAGAAACGTGCCGAGGGGGTGGCACCCCAACCCTCAATGCGGGCTCGAGCCGAAATTTATCCAGCAACTACGGTGAGGATGCTGCTAGTGCTACCAGGGTACCATCCACCTTTCTAAAGTACATCCGCATTCGGGGCCCAAGTCCTACAATAATAGAATAATACTTTCCCTAACTTAAACCGCCTAGCACAACTCGGAAATATTAGATTAGTTAAGAAAATCGTACAATAATCATGAAAAATTAAAGATAGCATTGAAATGGTGAGTGGAAAGGGCACGAAAGTCTCGAACTAGTAAAGGTTAGTCGGAGGAATGGATCCCCGTACAATAGCGGGATGCGCAGGTTCAAGTGCTGGGGGAGCTGAGAAAGAGAGGCTGTGGGGAGTGGTCCCGGCGCTGGTCCAGGGGATGGTGCGGCTTGCGAGCACTCGTGTCATTCCCTGGTCCCGCACCATTCACCCTGGGATGAATCACATCAGCTGCGCAAGCTCCGCACCAAGAAGGAACCATGCTCTTATTCTGGTTCCTTCAGGGTGGCAGCAAGGCTCGTTTAATCTACTTCTCGACACTTTCTCAACTCCCAGCAAATCTAATTCGAAAAAATGCCCGAAAACTGTTAAAGTTCGAGAGCGCCTCTAATGTTCGAGAAAGTCTTCCGCTCGAAGAAAAGTACGGCGATAATGCTAAGAGTTTCCCGAACCCGATAAAGATCGTCGTATTAGCTTAAACGAGCGGAGCGTCAGATCAGGGACTTAAAGAGTCGGTGCTGGTAATTAGCAGGGAATACCTGCACCCGCGTAAATCCCGAGTCTCCTCTGGCAGAATTCTAAACCGTTCATTAGGCTCGGCTCGACGGGTTTTCAAAAATTATCGGACCGATCCTCATTCAACGCATAACTAGAAACTCACGAAAGAGTGTAAACATGTTATCAGATATTGAAAATAATAAAAGATGCAATGAAATTGATCAATTATTCGATGTTCAATAGCCCTTGGGATTAAGTGGTTGAAAGGCGCGATGCGAGAGGTGCACAGTGGTTGACTGTGCAACGAGATCATTGAATCTCAGAGAGAAGCTGCAGCCGAGGGGGCGAGCACGCTCGAGTAAGTCAGAGATTCGAGCGTACGAGATACACCTAGATCGGCGAACGATTAGGCAAATCCGCGTATATCTCGGTAGAGTGATCTACGCGGGGCTGCGAGAAGAATGAGCCACTTAATTTCCTAATCAAGCGTTGATTCAGATGCACCTTTCGCCGAGGCACCCCTGCACTCCAAGGGACACTGGCGCGTACTGGCCTGCAGCTGAGCCAAACAATGTCCTTTCACATGAGGCTTTTATAGCCCCATCAAATGTCCAGGAGGCCGGTGATGTCCTGCCGGAGGGAGGGCATCCTCGAGGAACCGATAGTTCGACAACTCTATTACTTGCCGTCCGGACGTCATTATTGGAGAAATCGAGATTCTCAGTTATGTTGGTCAATATATCGAGGTAAAAGAGAAGATGCGTTGAAACTGGTGGCGAAAGTTTCATCGCGCAAATTGCGAGTGAATGATGCGTTTCAGTCGAAAGAAGGTGAAAGGGGTGCAGCAGGGTGACTTACGATTGATATTGGAGTACCTGCACCTGCACGGGCGCAGAGTCTTATGCACGGTCAAGTGGGTCGAGAAAATGCGTCGGCAAGTACGAGAGCCAATTGCGAGCGGGTGCCGAGGCGTGCTGGCGCCGATCGCAGACGATTTTCATCGAAATGTGGTGCCAGCGGCGCCGATCATCTCCTCGCTTGGTCAAGCATCCGCGAATTGCGGTCTCGTACCTGCAAAGACAAGCACTTTCAATTAGCACCACCGGCGACGATTTGCGGAATTACCTACCCCTTCGGCCCGGCCCGGTCAACCCCTCCGCCGCCCGGTTGCTTAATCAACGAGCGTTAAAACAATTCACGCGCGTCCATTTCCGCGCGAGCGATTTTTAGGCGCGACCTGCCCCCCGACTTCCAGGGAAATCGGTATCGAGCGTCATCGAAAAACAGTCACGCGTGAATGAACCACCCAACGACCGTAAACACTCAGGAATTTTCCTAATCCCAAATCTCCCTGGCTATCGCACAACTTTCCGGCTCCCGGGGAAGATCGCAAATGCAGTAAACAATTATTGAATATTCAAATGCGAATACACCTGATCTTACAGCCGAATTGCACATTGGACCGTCGAGGCGCCACACTTTACGACGGGCCGCTGCCACGCTTCCTACCCCCAACGAGACCAATCAGGCTTTGGTAATAACGGAGAGGGCGGGACGATGGATCGGGGATAATCGCTGCGATCTTACAGGATGAAATATGAAGGGTCTCTCTTTCTCTTCTATAACAGAATACTATTTCGAATGATACTAAAAATAGGAAAAACATCTTAAAATTGTCTAGTTACAAGTAAACAATTGGAAAAAGTTGAGTCTGGTGCGTCTTTTTCCACCAAGGCCCAGCAAATCCCCGAATTGTAATCTCCTAATGCAATTACGATGTACAGTTCAAGTTACGATTTGACTTCCAAATGAAATAGCGGTGTTGATACAGGGAAAACAGATCGTATTATGAGTAGGAGGCTGGAGCGCCCAGTGCAGCTGCGTGCACCTTGCAGGCTAGCACGTGTCGAGCTGAGGGTTGCTCGGAGGGGGTGAATCAGGGGGGGACATGGCAATGGAGTGTAAGGGGGGTATCAGGCGTGAAGCCTGGAACAACGTGGCCGGCCTCCAAAAAGAGTGGTTTGGCTAACCACGACAGCCTCCCCCCCACCGGCGACGGCCGAGGGGTTGACCAGCAGCCTGTCAGGATCGAGAAATCGCGAAGCAACCCCTGGGCGGCTCTTTAAATACAATTACCGATCTACTCGCAACCGGAAGAGGGTTCACCTAGCCTGGGGTTCACGCTTGGCCAGGGGTGGGGAGAACGCAACCACCCTCGACAACCGATTCCGAGCGCAAACCCCCGGAACATATTTAAGCCTCGTGCTAAGAACGCTCGCATTCAGTCTGCACCAAAACTTCGCGTTATAATCATCGTCGGCACTCTAGACTAGTTTGGGACACCTCGCCCTACGGATCGAGAAATCATCAGTACTCGATTGCTCCAAGTGCCATTTCTACACGGCACCCTGCCTGTTTCTTCTTTCGCAAGTCCGCTTGAAAAAACAGCCTGAGTTTTTCAACGGGAAGAAGTTAACGCTCCGGCCGGGAATGATCGCGGAGATCTAATGAAAAAAGTGCAGTTCGACGATTGAAAAGCATTTGTGTGTGTGGGATTCTTACACCGCTGAATGGAACCGCGAAGCACGATTATGTACCCCATCGTTCCTGATAACGCTCTCATGATGAGTATCGAGGCGCTCGAGAGGACCACCCTCTCGGAGACTTGTATTGGGAGGCCGATCGTCAGGGCTGCAGGACTCCTTGGGAGAGATTCATGCACCGAAGTCATTGACGTCAACCGGCTGTCTCAGAAAAGCACGTCGGTTATTCAATACGTAAGTATTCGAGTTCAATTTTGTCTTACTACAATTACGCATTTCATTTCATTTCATTCACGAATCCCGGCTGCCGATTTTAAATTCATTTTGGCTGAAATTCACTTGCTAGTCTTGCGAGTAGAGTTTGGTAAATATTTCGTATTTCATAGTTGCGCTTGGAAATCGGTGCCGGATTCGTAATAGAAATGTTCTCGGCTAATGGAGGAGAGGAAAAAGTACGGATGAGCTAACGGTTAACTGATTGCAGGTCGAAGTTGCTGATGCGGAAGGCCGCCTCTACTGCGTAGATGGTCTCGTCAGTACACCCTGTTGGCTGAAAATCGTCACTCTGGCTAAGGACTGCCATAGCTGTAATGTCCTGCTAATGACCACCGAGAAGGGAGTCGTCCTTAAAACTATAAGAACCATACCGCCCGGCGAGCCCTTACTGATGTGGTTCACGGAACATATCTTGGCAATGTTGAACATGCCGTTCCTGACGCCCTCGAACATCCAAGGTAAAATTCATTCCCTCCGATCTTTGAATCTTAAATTTTCCGCTAATTTTCCATTTTTCCCTATTTAACAATTCAATTCTCTAATTCCAGGTCAGAATCGCTACATCTGCCACATGTGTAACAACCTGTTCGAGTATCCGAATCCACTGAAAATCCACCTGGCGCTAAAGTGCAATCGCCTCGATAGCAATCACCTCTGGACCCTCTTGGCAAAGGAGTTCGCATCGCCGCCGAAGACCATGTCGCTCAGTCTATTCCCTCGATCGACCTTCCGATTCGAATTGAGCAACTCTCCTCAGACGTCGCCGACTCGGATATCCCCGATTCTCGTGGAAACGATGGAGTCCAACGCTTCTTTGACGAACAACTCGCCGAGTTCCTCGAACCAGCCCTCGCCGTCGTCTTCGAACGAGCCGTCGCCGAACTCCTCGTCGACGCAGATCTCGCCGAGCTCCTCCACGCAAGTCTCCCCCGTGAGGAACAACCTGGGCCATCGGAATTCGGCGTTCAAGCCATACATGAACCAGACGAACGTCTTCGCGAGTATCTGTCCACCGGCTCGGGATGACGCTGTCATGACGTTCACCGGCGTTCAGCCGCCGCAGCGACCAACTCCTCCGATCCGAAGTGATGTTCACGCCGCTCAAATGGAGACGATCGTCAGTAATCTCGGCAAGTCGAAGCAGGGCCACTTGTGCATCTACTGCGGCAAGGTCTACTCGAGGAAGTATGGTCTGAAAATCCATATCAGGTAAGAATCACTCAATTTAAATCTCAATATCCTCCACTTTCTTTGATTCTCGAATGCAATATCTCTAACCTCGTGTTTACTTTTCAGAACTCACACCGGGTACAAGCCACTCAAGTGCAAGTTCTGCCTGCGGCCTTTCGGCGATCCGAGCAACTTGAACAAACACGTTCGCCTTCACGCCGATGGCGAGACTCCGTACAGATGCGATCTCTGCGGCAAGGTGCTGGTGCGAAGACGAGATCTCGAAAGGCACATTAGATCGAGACACCAAGAGAACGCGGAACATCTATCGGACACGTCCTCTGACGGAATCGACGTCTAGCGCGTGAGAGCGATCCGCCGAGGAATATCTTGTAAAGACTAATTGAATCGAGCTCGACCGCCTGGTCGAGGCGCGTTCGCCCTGTACATTGAAAATACTTGTTCTGCGATGGCCAAAGATCGAATCTTCCACCCTCCGACCGATTCAATCCGCAGCTTACTGTACTGTACTGAGAAAGCACGCATGATGATAGATCCCCCTCGTACTCAATGTTACAGCTGAGCTGTAGCCGCGTACGTCTGACCATCGACCGAACGAGCGCTACTAGAGCTTGTTGCGATATGTAAACACTTCGGAATAAGAAAGTCCTATTTTTATATGCCCGCCCAACTATTAGGTTTAAGCGCATTGTTATCCTAGTCCGTAGTCGTAAAATCAAAATAAATTTGTTATTCTATTCATTTCCTGCGCATACTTTGCTAGTGTCAACCACCTCTCCCCCCTCGGCCCCTCCCCCTTCCGCTACTCTACGATCCAGCGAAATTTAGTCAGTAATCGCTGAACTTAGAACTTTCAACTTTTTGGCATTGAGACTCTACCGAATCTCCTATAATACGAGCGGCACTTACCTGGAGACGAGAAAGACGCGCTGCGTAGTCCTCGAAGAACAATCACAGCACAATCAAAGCATAATTACTCGCGAAAAATGAGCGAGTTAAAGAACGCGACCATTTGAATAAAGGAATGGCGGAAAACTGTCGGTAAGGAAATGGAAGTATCGTGCGGCGCCCTCATGCGCTGTACTGTCGCACCAAAGTGTCGTCTGCAGCGCAGACCGTAAACCCTCGTTTGCTCTGGATCCGGAGGACTTCAAAGGGTGCTGGCAGTCGGGATACATTTATGCCTATTGTTGCCAATTAGATCTTGTGAACGACAAGCAGGAAAATCGAAACTGTGAGTATCGGTGAACGGTTGTCCCGGTGAAAGAGGACTTTGTTTCATGATTCTACTACTCTCGGCCTCGTTTCTCCACCGTGGTCTCTCGTTGAATTATAAAGATGGGTTATGCATGTATCTTGATCTTGTGATGTAACAGTTCTCTAGCACCGCGGATATCGCCGTTATTTGTTGGAAATTGTATGTGGAGGTTGTACTGAAAGTCGGATCTTTTTGTCCAGTAAAAAATGGCCACCCTCGCACGCAGCCTCAGGCCGATACTCAGATCCATCCGCAGTCAGAGCAGAACTTATGCCGATGCTGCTAGTGACCAAATGAAATTCACTTTGGCCGGAGCAAATCGGGTAATTATGACAGAGTGCTGGGAGTGTAGTGATGGTGGTAGATATTCGTAAAAGATCTTCATCATAAGCACATTCCATTGTGAGTACTTTATGAATGGTCGCTCTTCACAGGTGTTCTACGACCAAGTGGCCATCAAACAGGTTGATGTACCATCCTTCTCCGGGTCGTTCGGTATCCTGCCAAAACACGTGCCCACTCTTGCTGTCTTGAAGCCTGGAGTAGTCACAGTCTACCAGGAGGATGGGCAGACCAACAAGATATTTGTTTCCTCCGGAACAGTCACGGTCAATGAGGACAACAGTGTACAGGTCTTAGCCGAGGAGGCCCATAAAGTAGATGATTTGGACACTTCCAGGGTCCAAGAGATCATGACGAAAGCCCAGCAAGAACTCTCATCCGCATCGTCCGAGGTGGACAAGGCAAAGGCAGCTATTGCCGTGGAAGTTGCAGAAGCCCTTCAAAAGGCATTGCAATGAATGTAACTAAATTGTGCTCCGCGTAATTTTAACAAAACTGCTCGTAATATAAAGACTTAGGAAGAATATGTATTACATCCTTGTTATGTTACTGTACAAAAATGCAGTAGGAATAAATGGGTAACTGCCACGTTCAATGCATCATTTTTATTTTGCAGCATGTGGCTGCATTACAATTTTGGAAAACAATAACATTTTTAGCCGATAAATGAAAGATAGTCGGATATAAACTCTTTTTGACGCAATTTATTCCTGGTTAGTCCGACCTTGTAGACAGAAAATTGCAAAAATAATGTGATGGCTACTAAGTTGCCCTACAAGTAAACATTTACCTATGGGTTTAACGTAATACTTAAAAACATCTTGTAGTACACCACGTGACATATTTGGCACGTATTAGTTCATTTTTTGGAAACAACAGAGGATAGAACATAAACAATAAATAATCTTTAATATCTTTGGCTATTGTTAAACGGTAGTCTTACTTGAATGTAATAAATGATGGATGGTGTTAACAACAAGAATCATTTTAAACTTTCATGATTGCTATCCGAGTATCAAATATACAACTTTTGTAAAATAGAATTTGTTCATGTAAAATTACATCTATCTTCATCTTTTTTGTACTATTGCTCTTTTCGTTTGGAAGCTCGTTTGGCACCAGAGTTGTACGTTTGAAACCTTTATATAAAAATCTAGAAACACATTGGCACACATTTAAACCATTGTAGCCTCTACGGAAGTCTCTTTAAATACAATATGTCTCTGTACATACACTCCCGTTTAGTCATATTCTCGGGATATAGCAACAACTTTACACATAAATCACAAGTTAAAGCTAAGCGCCCTAATCTAGTATTGCAACGAATCCTTGGAGAACATGCTTAAAAATATATAAATCATTTTTGCGATATGACTAGTCAAATGACACTTTACGAATTTCATTGGTTCTTGGCCAATTGACATTTTACGAAAGTGGGTAATAATTTCTCTCTGCAACAGGAAGAATTAATAGTGCTCTTACAACAACTCCGACTAAATACTTTCTGCAACTGTTGTAATGTTTTTAAACAAATAACTACGCAACAAGACCCACAATTGCCGGAGTCGACTTCGCACGTGCAGCCGCTTTGCGACTGAGTAACGAAGTCGGCTACAGCCTTTAGCTGCGTCTCAGTTTTATTAATTTCCCCCTCTACATCGTTAGAACAACGCTGACAATTCTGTACTTGATCGCATTTACAGTCAACGCATTTACATATATCTGCTTCAGCAGTAATTTCTTGGAGGACATTACGATTCTTTTTATCTCTCACGCTGCCTTCCTTTCGAACGTCATTACTCATCTCCTTTTGTGGAGGGAGCTCAGTAGCTACCGTCTCATTTGTCAAGCTAACATTTTCAAGTTGTTGCAGTGACTCAAGCGGATTCTCCAATTGAAGAGGATATGGATCAGGGCCGACCAAATCGACCAATGAATGAACCGCAGTAGGAAAAGCGTTCATGACCTCTGACCACGATTGCGTCCTAAGGGCGGGTGCAGTTGCAAGGGCCACAACATCCACCCAAGGTGAAGGAATCTCTTCTTCGGATGCTATAGCTAATTCGAGTGCTTCAGAGGGTTGTGTGCTCGTCGTTCCATTCGAACCTAAACTTGAAGGACATTCCACTGTGTTCACGCTAGTTTCGAGGCTGCCACCAATGAAAGACAGAGCTTCTATATTAGCGTCAAACAACGCCGCTTCCTCGCTGGAGGAACTTATGATAATTGGTACATGACTAGTAACAGGATCAGCACTGTACAATGGTGCGCTGCTATTCTCTGCTTTGACTCGGCATCCAGAAGGCTGTGCATCAGTGTACACTTCTTTGGTAATGTCAGACTGTTTCTTATACCTTTGGTCATCGCTTGTGAAATCTGCTGCTTCAGATATTTCAGCTATTGTAGTCTCTAGACTGTCCTGCAGGATTTTTTGTTCCAAACACATCGATGTGGAACAATTGGTATGCGCAATATCTGCTCTACTTGACTCAGGGCCAGAACTGTAATTCTGACTTTGATTTTGTTCGTTGAATATCTTGAACTTTTCAAAACTGTCAGTATCTCCGAAAGTGTCTACGGCATGTTCATTATAATTATTTAAAATTATCGATTGCGGTGTAAGAAGGTGAATATCCGAAGTTATTGTTGTTGAACTGGCGGCACTATTCTCTTTGAGGCCACTTTGGTTTAGTATGCTCATAACAGCATCGGCGGAAACTTGGTCATTGATGGTTTCTGATGCCAAAAACCTCATCTCTTCATTAACTTCGTCTTCAGACTGTGTTATATGTGTTATCGTATAGGAAGAATTTCCTGGATCTACGGTTATTTTGCTAATGTCATGCCTGGATGCAACTTTTTCGGCACATTCTGGATTGCCACCTGATTCTTCATTCTCGTCGTATTGTTGTTTCTATGAAAGAAGAATGGCAATTAGAAAACTCGTCAGTGATCGCCTCTAAATAATTCCATAATCCAAGAACGTACCGCTTCGTCATTACTGATAGCCTTATTATGCGTCTTTAAATGGCTTTTTAAACTGTGCGACGTGGTGAAGGATCTCTTGCAGTTCCCGTAAGTACACGTATATGGCCGTTCCCCCGTATGAATTCTTTTGTGGGTTTTTAAGTGATGCGATGCAGTGAATGCTTTTCCACATCCTTTCTCTCTACACCTTCAATGTATAGGCAAAACTTGTCTTTTATCATCACGGTGGTATGAGTGCGTATTGCGAATATTTCAATGGTTTACGATGAAACACGTGAACGCTGGTGTTTGAAAATGGGACGTGTAGTTGCAGAAGCAAGTACAGCTCTACTGCTAGATAGCTTCAACGCGAAGCATTAGTAAGTAAAATGCCGAAAGACATACTTGTACGGTCTTTCTTGAGTATGCGTGCGGACGTGTTTCTTGAGATCGCTTAGAGTAGTGAAGAATTTAACGCATCCAGTCTCCTCACAGTTGAATGTATTGCCGCTGTGAAGTCTTTGGTGAGCTCTCAGTCTGTAAAGGGTATTGAATGCTTTCTCGCAGCCTTTGTGCTTGCACTCAAATGGTTTGACTTTTGTGTGTACCCTAATGTGGATCTTTAGGCTGTACGATGTGAGAAAGGCCTTGCCACAACTCGGTTCCGCGCATTTAAACCGATACTCGCCTGAAAGTTTCGAGAATTCCCTCCACGTGAAAACTTTGCGAGGCTACCTATCGCTCGAAGTATCTGAAAGCCATGCAGGTCCAAGCGATCCCTTTATACCAGCACTGGTCACTGTATGATAACGAAAAGTGTATCGAATGATAGAGCGCATATGTGTAAGGCAACTTTCAAGCAACACTTAAACATAGAGAACAATTTCACTACAACTTTGCGCTGTCTCTCCACAGTATTTCACTATTGCTTACCTCGCATCCTTCAATTCTTTCGAAAGCTTAGAAACATACCCAACAATTAGGATAGACATAAACGACATATACACAAAAAGCATGAGTATGAACAGCGTGTTAGAACATTATGCAAATTTAAACTTTTGTAATAAAGTACAAGTACATTTAAGCTCTAGTACCCTGGTACGTTAGTATTGGAAAAACTATTACATATCTCAAGATAGATGTTCAATATGAAATATGTAAATACAATTTGGAATCATCAAAGGGGATTTCTTGCCTAAGCAAATTTCAGAGAAGCATAATCTTCCTACCTTTGTGAGTCTTCATATGCGTCCTCAAGTTCCCAACAGTACTGTATGTCCTAGTACAGCCAGTATATTCACACGTGTATCGACTAATATGCTTTTGATTTGTATCTGGATCAGTGCTTTCAATGGTGATAGTGGCATGAGATGGATTCTCCGGCAGAAATTCATCATGTCCCGGGTGAATCCGCATATAAATTTCATCGGGACTGATAGTTCCATTGATGTATCTGTAAGATACAATATTCTTTGATTCGTCCATAGCTAGGTTAATGATATCAGAAATCCAAGAAAGCATATGTTCTTCCCAAAAATAACTGAACAACAATATGCATGAGTAATACACAGTTGTATATATTCTATTGGTCCGTATAGCTAAATAACTTTGCGTATGCAGTTGACTTTGATCAAGGAGTAGATGAATGTAAAATATGCCCGATGGCAATTCGGAAATTAAGGCTCCAATTTCGGAAGTTGTTATTCCCTTATAAGGTCGGGTTACAAAATACCGACAGCAGCACAGACCAATAGGTTATCGGGAAATTATGATTTTGATGCTGTCTCTTAGCCTGTCCATGCGTACGGAAACTACGGCAGTGTTATGTTGGAGAGAAAAGGCAAAGCTGGAAGTAAAAGCGTAAGAGACTACTCCGTAAGTCTCACCCCGTGGTACTGTCAACGGGTGATTTCTCGTCGACGTGAGTATCGTCATCGGAGTACTTTTCGTAGGCGAAAGTAGCACTGTGATCGTACACCTTGCCAAAGCTGGCCAAATCGAGACTGTCATCGAGGCAATCTTGGAGGTCCTGTGTCACGAGAATGCTGTCAAAGTTTCCCTCAATAGCGTCGGCATTCTCGGCCTCCTGGAATTTCTCGCCTTCCCACGTCGCCATACTTCTCCTCGATGCACAAACAAATCACGAGGGCAGCATGAAAGATAGACGGACAAACGCTCTGCTCAGCTCATTCTCCTCTGCCGGGCTAGTCGCCCTCGTCATCGCGCTTCACTCACAGACTCTTTTTAGCACCCACAGAGGTCCGAAGATGCAATTCCCCGGATGCAGCTTCTTTTCAACCGCGCTCTCGCTCTCTCCTCTGGCAGATTCTATTTCTAGTTCAATGCTGCAACTCTTCTCCAGAATTTTCCCGGTTTTCTAATTCTAACTGGAACGTCGTTTTCCATGTTTTACTTCATCAGCACTTTGCGGAAGGTGTCCTTGACTTTTTCGTCGATGCACCGTCTACGCATATATCTTCCTTATTATACTTCAAACTCAACGATGCACTCGGAAATGATGTTGAATAAGGGATTTAAAAGTAACTGATTCATCATAAAGACGAAGATATTTTGTTACGTAAGCACAGACCACGCTCGTTCTCCGCACCTATGATTTTATATCACCGTCAAACAACTAACGAGTGATCTTCGGCGACTAATATCCACCTTTTGCGTATATCTCTTTAGCGTGTAATGTCCGAATTTGTGCTACATTTACGACCGGCCGCTGGAGACTTACTAAATATCTTCCTATTTACCTTGTATAAAGAAAAGCTACATTTGTTGATAATTGCCTGCACCTTAGTTATTGCGCTTATCTCCAACCGTTTATCGCAATGTAAACGATACTGATAGTCTTTGATACGGTGCTTCCAGAAAACCGTATCTAAAATATATTAGCGACTGAAATTTGAAATTCGTAAGAAAGTATATATCAGTAAAATTATAATGACACTCACCTCAAAACTCTATTAAGTTATGCGATTGATAACAAGTATATTGCCTATAAAAGTTTGATTTCATTGGAATTTTCGCGGTAGGTCACTGCTATTGATTATCACCAGCTACACAGAAACTCTAACATCTCTATAGAAAAATTCTCGTCGGCCGAAAAAAACATAAACAGATGGTGTGCGTACAAAAGTGAATATGTGTACGGGAAACTCGCATAATCACCGGCAAACAAGACTCGCTCCTATCATCTACCCGCCTACTCGTTCATTATTAATCAGTTAACGCCGAACAGTAAATACGAAAAACGCATGACATTGCGGCCGCCGAGTACGTGGCGTCTAATTATCGTCAAAGTCTAACTCAGCTCGTACGATATGCGTGTATGGGCTTCCTACTGACCACGTGTGTCCAAAATTGGGTCTTCATGAAACCTAGCTCGTTTGGCTTGAGCGAGCGAAGCGACCATGGATTCCCTGTCCACTTGGTCCATTTATACGCATGGATATTTCGCTTTAGCGAAGAGAAGCACGTAGATTAGGGCAATTAATGCGTAATGCCGAGCAACTGATAAAAAGAGCATTGGTAAGAGGGGAGGTCCTCTCGTTTTGCGTAAGCCTGTATTCTATGAAGTAGCTGGTGCATATAAGCGAGGCGATAACGGGCACTTGGCAGAGTGAACGTGAGGCTCGTAGTCGGTCGGATCGACTCTTTCGAACAGTCACCTTTATTTTGTGGATCAGCTGGCAAAGATGTGCTCCGAAAAGACACCACGAATTCTCTCCATACAGAGTCACGTAGTTTCTGGCTACGTGGGGAACAAAAGTGCTACTTTTCCGCTACAGGTGAATACCACGCACGAATTGCCTCAGCATTTCGAACGACTTGACTCGCATTTACCCTGGCCTTGAGTGATTGGTGGCTGTCAGCGCTTGTTGACATTGGCAAAGCTTTCATAATTGCGTTAGGAACATAGAGAATAAGTCAGATGCACGTTCAGCCCCTATTCTATCTCATAATTTCGAGTCGTGTTCCGGGCCGAATGCAATTTCGCAATAAAGTTCGGCCAACCTTTTCGGGGACGGTGGCAATTCCACACAAGTGCGTCGAATAGTATTGTATTCTTAGCGGTGACAAAATTCACGAAAGCAATAAACGTCAACTATACAATGTATATTGTATATGGCCGCGGAATATAAGTATTTCGATCCATATGACTCTTGAGTGAAGGAACCACCTGTTTCGCTCAGTTACTAGGTTTCGAAGTGGATGCGATTAACTCCGTTCAATTGTCGAATCACACGGGATATAAGGTGTTCAAGGGTCAGGTGCTCAATGACAAGGACTTGGGTAAGGAGACCATAAATGGTATCGACGCATTTGTAGTCCTGAGTTATGTGTTTTTATATGCAGCTTAAAGAAATGATTCTTTTTAGAGGAACTGTTGGATGGGTTGATACAAAATGACCTAGACAATTACACCCACTTGTTAACTGGCTATGTTGGCTCGGCTTCCTTTCTACGGAGGATTGCTGTTGTAGTTAATGGATTAAAGAAAAAGAACCCTGATCTTATCTATGGTCGGTCTAAATATATATACTTTGCATGTGAAATTGCTACTTTGCACTAATTACACTAATTTTATGCAATTGTACATCTTTAGTGTGCGACCCAGTCATGGGAGATAATGGTAGAATGTATGTTCCTGAAGCGTTGATGGAAATTTACAGGAAAGAGATAATACCACTGGCAGATATTATTACGCCTAATCAATTTGAACTTGAGTGAGTGCATATAGCCTGCCACTAGAGATACCAGATGTAATACTTGTTGTTAAAATGCTACTCTATTTTAGATTGATAACTGGCAAAAAGGTACAAACAATGTCTCAATTGCAAGATGCTGTAAATGCACTCCACAAACTTGGACCTACAACAGTCGCGATATCATCTACAGAAATCGATGATAAATTAACGACAATAGTTAGCTCTTTAAAAGGTTTTTGATTTCATTCTGAAGAGCGAAAATTAGCAGTATTTCAAAAATTCTAAGTCATAATTTTTTTCCAGACAATACGTTAATTAAAGTTGACATTCCTAAAATAGAAGCATCCTTTACTGGATCGGGCGACTTGTTTGCCGCATTATTCCTTGCTCACACGTATTTACAAAAAAGTACAAAAGCTGCTGTAGAGAATACCGTGAATTCTTTACGCAGCGTATTACTAAAGACATTTGAATACTCTCAAGGTATGTACCAACTTCTACCATATGTTCGTTAGTACCGCTATTAATGTTTAATAAAAAATATTGTGGTGTGTTTTACAGCATGCAAAGAAAAGAACGCGCAGCCTGCCCGAAAAATAGAACTGCGTTTAATACAGAGCAAAGCCCATATCGAGAAACCTGAGATCCATCTGCGTGCAGTGCCTCTATGATAATCTTTGTACATGTAAGAATTAAGTTAATAGGAAAATTGCGTCTACATTCGATTGAGATAAGTGTACATAAACGCGAAGGCGCTATATGTATTATTATGTCAACTGCAAACATAAACTATACACTTGCCAAAGTGTACTTTTGTACATTTTTGTTGTGGCTACATTACAAAAGGATTCCTAAGACAGAAATCGCTTGATTTCTAAGACCAATACTTTAATGTCTTCCAGTACAAAATAGCGTTTGCTCTTTATATTGAATAGCCTAAATAAAAGGACATATCAAATATACCAAACAACTGTTTCGTTGTAGAATTTACTTCCTTGGCGAGTCACGAGTTGCAAATCATATGAGAGCACGTTAAGAGGCTTTACCTTTGTTGTACTCAAAGAAATTTACAAATATATTTACAATTCGTTTTATAAGTTAGAAAAGTGGTTACTTCTGGCATTAAGAGAAATTTACATAATAATGATCGTTTGGTGCTTACTCACAATAGTTCTTCAAAGTTAGACGGGGCACGATATTCATAGACTGTAGCTCTTGAAATAAGAGTTTACACGCGTAAGGCATGGAAATAGTGGAAACGCACGAACTAGAGCGACAACTGTGGCACCACCCACTATAAGCCATCAGACCACATTTGTTACACACATCCACATCGAAAGCGTCACTAGATATCATTAGTCTCTCGATCAACATCATACTGGCACCATATCCAATCAGACAATCACGTTCCATTTCACCCAAGCGTAGACCACCCTCTTTCGACCGACCCTCGGTTGGTTGACGAGTCAGGACTGCCCGAGGACCTCTAGCACGCGCATGCATTTTATCTTGAACCATGTGCTTCAGTTTCTGGTAGTATACCTGCAGAAAAACACACGATTTTTTGTATATACATCGCATTCTATCCATAAGAGACACTAAGTGCCATAAAGTATCATTTACTTACTGGACCAGAGTAAATGTATGCTTGTAATGGTTCGCCCGTGATTCCAGAATAAAAGAAATCTTTTCCCAAATAGTTGTAGCCGTGTCTCACTAGTTCCTCGCAGACATCCTCCACCTTTGAGCCACCGAATGCTGTTCCATAGTGAAATTTGCCCGTGACAACCCCAGCTTTTCCAGCTAATAATTCAATTAATTTCCCAACCGTCATACGAGATGGGAATCCATGGGGGTTCATAATCATATCTGGAGATATGCCAAAGTCGTTGAACGGCATATCTTCTTGCTCGACAATTAGGCCTGGAAAGTGTTACGACGGTCATAAGACTGAAACTGATTTTTACCTCTGGGTGAACAGAATCGATCTATCTACCTGTAACTCCCTTTTGACCATGGCGACTACTGAACTTATCGCCTATCTCAGGTCTACGAGTTTGACGAAGTAATAATTTGATTAGAAATGCATCTTCGGCGTTACTGGAAATCATGACTTTTTCTATGTAGGCGGGTACAGGCCCTTTGAATACAACTGGTACTTCTCTATATTCGGTTTGAGCCTGCATGTTACCCGAATTAACCGGACCAATACTATTGGCAGGCATAGACTTATTCACCATCACCTATAAACATGTTCAATTTTAATAAAAAGTATATAAATTTCGATCATTCAAAAAAAGTACTCTCGGTTATGTACTTTTCTGTTTTCCACCATCTCTCCTGGTGCAGCGATACCATCACTGTCTATAACATCGTGCTTCCAAACCGGTTTCTTAGTTGTTGTATCTATCAGTGGACCCATGATTCTATCATAAGTTTGATTCGCGTAACGTTTCAAAGTACACTTTGCATTGCGGTATACCAGACATCTTCCGTACCCTCTATCTATGGATGCTTTATTGAGAATAAGGGCGTCTTCAATATCATAGCCACTGTAGGACATAACAGCCACCGTCGCATTTTGGCCGGCTGGCAGTTTATCGAAGTTAATCAATTCAATCGTTCTAGATTTCACCATTGGCGCTTGGGGGTATACCAAATTGTACATTAGTGTATCAATACGATTTCGCTGGTTGTAAGCGATGGTCCCCATGGCTTGTTTACCCATAGCACACTGGTAAGTATTTCTTGGACTTTGATTATGATGGGGGTATGGCACAAGGCCAGCACAGACTCCAAGTAATGTGAACGGTTCTATTTCCAAGTGCGTCGTCTTTTCATTAATGTGACCTTCGTTAAATGCGATCGAACTGTCGTTCTCTTCATTTACATCTAAATATTCAATGACTCCTTCTTGCAGGAAATCTTCAAAACTTCTTACACCCTGTTCCAGTAATAGTATATGCTCTCGTTGAACTAACGGTTCACCATTTTTAACGATTATATACGGTCTACATAGTCGTCCTCCATCCGAACTAATTTGGATGCATCTATGCTGATGTTGCGTAAATATCGACACGAAACCATTGACGAGACCTTTTCTTCGTAGTAATCGGAATACATGAACTAGTCTTTGGCAGTTTTTAACGATGCCGAGAATATTACCATTGAGGAAAACCATGTATACATGTTTGTTATTAATCTCTTCACCACCGAGGAGATTCACATTCTCAACTCCGAGATTGAACGCTAATCTTACGATAGGTTCTTCTTCTACTTCTGTAGTAATATGGGTCATGAGTGCCAAATTTTTTACCAATCCACAACCCTATTAAAAATTATTGGTTTATATTACACAATACTTTTGAGAAAGTTTGTGAGAGCATTGGGTAAAATACCTCTCCTTCAGGGGTGTCGCTGGGACATAGCATTCCCCACTGCGATGGTTGAAGAGATCGAGGACCAGAAACTTTCCTAGTTTTCTCAAACTGGGAGTTCACACGAGTCATCATACCAAGTGCTGATATGTATGAAAGTCTTGACAATACTTGAGTGACTCCATGCCTTTCCATCTTAAATCTTTTGATGGTCCAATTACCAGAAGAAATAGCAAATGCTAAACCGTTTGTGATTTGATCTTGTCTCATATGTTTAACTATATCGAATTGTGCAGCCTTAATTTTTGGGATATTTTTGTCAGCGATTTGTTTTAACTAGAAAAAACCAATATTAGTATTGTGAAAGATGGTTGTGGAATGTAAAACTTCATGACATAGTGTAAAGATGATTTGTTACCTCCCAGTTGAATCTCTTAAACAAATCTTCAAACATCAGGGATAACAATGAGCCTGCCAACTCCAATCTTTTATTTCCATAATAGTCGCGATCATCTATTAATTTACCATCAGTCTGGGCTTTCATAACTTTACGGATCATTAATGCTAGATAGGTAGCTTTCATTTTAAAATTGAAATCAACAACCTGTGGAATAACAATGACAAATATTTACTGAAATGCACGAATTGCAACAAGATCAGATTAATTTTACATCTACTTACTGGAACGTGAGACAACACATTGGTCGCAAGTATATCCTTCATTTCATCAATCACATTCGTCTTTACAACAGAATATCGCTTTTGCTTTCTCTTGTTACTTAAAAATCTGAGTGCCTGGTTTTGTGCAAACACATTGAGAACATGGCATTCTTCCAAACTAGGTGCAAATTTTTTCATGAATTCTTCCTCCGTACCGATTAATTGCATGATTTCTTGATCACTGACTATGCCCATGGCTTTGAATACAATAGTCACAGGAATGTCCTTAAAGTGGGAGATAATATATAGTATCACATAAAATTGTTCCCATTATTTTTACTCACATCTTGGAAAATGTTATGCCTCATATAATATCTGCCCGCTCTGCCAACAATATTGGTCTTAGTTTTTCTCTCATGAGTGGAACTGTTACAAGAAGCCACAATGCAATTTTTGCTGTCTTCCTCTAGAATGATTCGATTCCTAAGCATTTGCTCTTGGATGAGAATGACTTTCTCCTGTCCATTTATAACAAAATAACCACCAGGATCATGCGGACACTCATTCATCTTTGCCAGCTCAAAGTGTGACTTGCCAGTCAACACACAATTTGAACTTCTAAGCATTATTGGCATTCTGAAAGATACATTCAATGATGAGAATGATATTTGCTCATACACTGCTCACATGTGATATATACCTTCCAATTAATAAGTTAGTTTTAATGATTGGTTGGTGGCCCCTGATATACTCTATGTCTACAATAATTGGTGCAGAGTAATTTAAATCTCTGAGCCTACATTCGTGTGGAGTGGTGGATCTTGTAACATTGAAGCCTTCCTCCACATCTGGAGACCCCACGTGTACATTCAAGTATCTGCGTTAAAAATAAGAGTAAAGGTGAAGGGTCGAATGACTATGTTGATTGTACCTTAATGTATGTAAGATTTACATACTTAACATAGAACAAAGGATCTGCATCGCTCAGAACCTTCTCATTTGCCTTCACTATCTTTTTAATCTCAACGTTTATGAAGTAATTGAAGGAATCAATGTGCTGCTTTACAAGGCCTTTGCCTTTCAAAAAAGCAGGTACCAGTTTCCATTTGTCCTACAAGTAATTGATACTTTTTTAACTCAAACACAGGCATAATAAAACGATATTATTTATCTTAGCCGTATATTATAATGACAAATATTAAAAATATATGAAAATCAAACCAAATTCCTTCATGCAGAAAGACTTAACCTGGACCATACCTCGATGTGTTTCACGACTTTGCTATACTTCGGTTCTGTTTTAATATTGTCGTAACCGCCGAACTTCATCTCCCCCATTTTTGCCAGTCGTCAATTATTAACAACAATTCAAATAAAAATAGGAACTTCTCAATAGTTTGTTTTGTCGGGGCCAGGCGTGCGTGCGAGCACACATGCTTGCTTTCATGCGCCGGCTCAACACATCTTGGTTCGATGTAAATAAAGAACTCATCTATGCGTACGGCTCGCCTCGCCTATATATATGCATAACTAAAGGAAACAAATACCCGCACCCTACTAACTTAACTTCTATTTTATTTGATATTTGGAAAATTCTCTGTTTTGGCTGCACGATAGAAATATCGACAGGGTCATGCAATAACAATAATATATTTTACTCTTTTAAATTATTGTTCGCACGAAGTCCACTCTATTTTTTTTAACCAAAAAATGTTGTCAAGTTTCTGTGCAAACAATCATTATTGTGAAATTTTCAAATTTACATAATTTGAAATTTGTTTATATAAAATATCTATAATTTTAAAGTTGGGAGCACTTTCGTAAATATATATAATGCATATATATAGTTCAGTGTGTATGCATATATATATTGTTGTCGAATTTATCAACGTGTAAAGTGTTTTCCACGATAATCCCCCGCATGATGATTTTGTTATCGGCATATGAACTACGCACAGTGGTGCGGGCACCATTCGCGGTTCACCAGTACACAGTTCATCGAACCATCTGGTTGCACGAGTGAAAAATGAAGTCTTCGGTAGCAAAATTTGTGAGACCTCTTCTCACCCATTTTTCAAACAAAGCTGTTACCGTCAACACAAGATGTGTATCGCAGTATTATAAAATCGACGAAAACATCTTTGGACTGAATGATCAGCAGAAAGAGGTTAGTTATTTCATTATTGGGAAATAGGTAAACGATAATGTCGGGGGGCCCCGCTTTCTACGATCCACTGCGCACTCTTCAAACCTGCTGTACAGCATTGCTGCAACGTCATTTTTCAATTATTTTAAATATTCATGTCGAGAATTTGTTATATGCATACAGTAAGATTGAAAACTCAACATTTCCATTTCGAATCTTAATAATTCATGAATTCTGAAATGTTGCGTAACATATCCGATGCGGTAATGACTTTAAAGAAACAGTACGTCATCGGCCCTGATTTTTAAACGGGCGCAACGCGCCGCCACAATATGAACCAACAAGTGCGACGGAATAAAATGCTTGTAAACCAGTTTCTTTTCTTCGCATGTAGCTCCGGCTTTTGGTCGCCAATTTCGTGAAAAGGGAACTGGCGCCGAAGGCAGCGGAAATCGACAGGACCAACACTTTCGACGACCTTAGGGTATGAAAAGGTTCTCAGATCTCTACGTTTTTTCCCATGAAATCGATATGAATGAGCTAATCCTCGTTTTCAGACTTTCTGGAAGCAATTGGGTAGTTTGGGCCTACTGGGCATCACCGCCAAATCAGAGTATGGAGGCACCGACGGCAGCTACCTGGACCACGTAATAATAATGGAAGAAATGAGTAGAGCTAGTGCGGCAGTGGCTTTGAGTTACGGCGCCCACTCGAATCTCTGCATCAATCAAATCCATCGGAACGGCACAGAAGAACAGAAGCATAAGTATCTGCCAAAGGTGACGATCCACTGATCATAAAACCATCCGGAAATAGGTGTAGTTGGTGCTAATAATATTCCCGCCATAGCTCTGCAGCGGCGAACATATCGGCGCGCTGGCCATGTCCGAGCCTGGCTCCGGATCCGACGTCGTATCCATGAAGCTGCGCGCCGAGAAGAAAGGCGACTATTACATTTTAAATGGCAATAAATTCTGGATCACAAACGGCCCCGACGCCGATACCTTGGTCGTCTACGGGCGGACCGATCCCAACGCCAGTAAAGCACAGCACGGAATCACTGCGTTTATAGTGGAGAAAGGTATGGAAGGATTCACCACGGCCCAGAAGTTGGATAAAATGGGAATGAGAGGCTCCAACACATGCGAACTTGTCTTCGAGGACTGCAAAATTCCCGGTAACTCGCATTCCGCTCTCCTAGGTTTACTATACTCATATGGAGGGTGATTTACAATCCATTATTATTGCAGCAAAAAATATTCTCGGAGCGGAGAACAAGGGTATCTACGTCCTATTCAGCGGCTTAGACTTGGAAAGATTGATTCTGGCAGCTGGTCCTTTGGGGTATACATACTTCCGACTCTAACTATTTTCGCATCATCACCACAAATTCTTTGTCAGTGTCCAGTAATTCAAATCGGACTGTTCTAGAATCCTCCAAGCCTGCTGTGACGTCACATTCGATTACGCCCATACAAGGAAGCAATTTGGCAAACACATCGCTGAGTTCCAGATGATCCAGGTGAGGAGGCAATCAATGCGCATTGCAACTGCAAGTTCTAACAATTAAAACAATCGCAAAATTTCGTGTAGGAAAAAATCGCCAACATGTATACCAGCGTAAGCTCATGCCGAAGCTATTTGTACTCGGTGGCGAGAGCCTGCGACGCGGGACACATAAACCGCAAAGACTGCGCGGCAGTGATTCTTTCGACTGCTGAGAGTGCCACGAAAGCTGCTTTAGATGCCATACAAGTTCTCGGTAAGCTTCCAAAGTGATTTGACATCGGACAATTGTAGTCGATGACGCTGACCGTCCAACTTCTCACAGGTGGAAATGGGTATATCAACGAGTACCCAACCGGTAGACTTTTGAGGGATGCCAAGTTGTACGAGATTGGAGCTGGTACCAGTGAGATCCGACGAATGGTGATCAGCCGGGCGATCACTGAGGAGTATGTCTGAAGAAATGCACCGCTCTAATGATCTCATTCCTTCACGGTGATCCGTGACAGTATGCAATACTATTTGTTCTTGTTAATCTTGAGAGACTTTTATACAGTTTTTGTACCGTTGATCGAGTAGACGAATTCTTTTAGAAAGTAAAGTTATTTTTCGAAGTATCTGCACTCGGAGCGCCGAACCTTTCCCATATGTACGCGGCACCTTGCGGAACTTATTTTTGGCATCGCTCTGCGTGGTCCATTGCATTATCGTCGCTCCATTAATAGTAACAGACAGTGGATATCTGCGAAGTGCCATATCGATCAATGATTAATGGGTCATCGGTGCGCCTCGCAGTGGGCAATGTGTACATCGTTTCTCCTCGGTATACAAACCGAGGGGATAAATGAGTCACTAGTTCACCCTCGCGAGGTCTGATTGACTAACCTTTTGCGCTATAGGTGGCTAATTTAAGTTCATGCCGTGCAAGGGGAGTTCCTCTCGCTCGAACCTGCACTTCCCTTCCTCTTCCTCTTCCTTCGAGGTCTGCTCTCGTTAATGAGAGAGTACCACCGAACTAATTAGACCGCGGCGACATTGAGATCGGAGGCCCCGCAGCGATCGCACGCGTTCGCGACCGTCATCTCCTCGGGCTGCTCCTTCGAGGGAGGATGGCTCTCAAGTTCTCAATAGCCAACTATTACGAGACCTATGTGAGTATCCAACTCTCCGGCACCCCAGCCCGTAATTCCACACATCGATCCATATTTGTTTCCCCGAATCAGCGGCATCAACGTTAAATAAAGCTGTGAACCACCCTCCAAGAAACTCTGTCCCTCAGTGGAACCTTGAACGTTAAAGTCTCGTCTCTTAACATCCGTCACTGACAACCAGTCATCGCAACGGGACTCCAAGGACGACTCAGCGATACAGCATGATATTTTTTCATCAGTGACTCCTCCTTATGTATACGTTTGTCCGCGAATATTTCACGGCTCACGGACGAATACATATGTGCACGCATATGTATCATACGTGGACCGGATCCAATGGTCGCTCGTTCGCTCCACTTGGTGAAACTCGATACCACCTCAATACCAATCCTATCGATTAAAAGGCATCAGGGAAAAGTGATAATCCGTCTATCCATCCGACCCCAATAAAAGTGGTCCGTTTCCTCCGGAAGCTCGCGCTACGGTTGAAAAGCCAGACAGCCGAGAACGGGACCAACGCTCTTGGGAAGTTGCTGAGAAGACAGCGAAGGTTACGATGCGGAAGGAGAAAGGTGACGAAAGGCGGCGTCGGGCAGGAGAAATAGGTGCGATAGAGGAAGAGGGTGAGCGCGCGAGGGTGGACGGGCGGAATCTAAGACAGGGCGCGCAAATAGCCGCGAAACGAGCGCAGGTCGGGCTAGAACAATAGGCGAGGTGGTGTATGCCAATTGGAAATGGGGCCAGAATAGCAGAAGCGGCGGCGGCCGCCCGCTAGTTGAGCAACGAAGCCTCCTCTCGCCCGAGGTAAAGCAGGCCCGTGAAAATCGGGGAGCGCTGCGGCGGCCGCAGTAGCGCTCGTTTGCCAGTAACGAGCTAGATGCGCTTGCAACCTCGGCTTTCCCGAGCGCGCACCTCTGTAAAAGCATACCGTAGTCGGTAGAGAGTCTCTCCCCTGTCGCACGCACCCCCTTACGCTTACTCGGCCGCCACCTCGAGATCGAGATCCATCGATCTCTCCTCGCGATACGCGCGCGAGCTTCCCTCGGTCTCGCGACCCAGCGACCGTCAGTCGCGCTTTCGCTCGCCTACTCGGACGCCACCCTCCTGCGGTTTACGCGCGTTCTCCGTTCGAGTCTCTCCACCCACGTATTATCGATACGTTCGTCGGGGGATCGAGAGTCGATCTCCGGAGAGAAAGAGAGAGAGAGAGAGAGAGAGAGAGAGAGAGAGAGAAAGGCGAAGCCTTTCCCCGGCGAAGTAGAGTATGACGAGGAAACAAACCATCATCGTCAAGCTTAAGAGATCCAGCACTGGCCGGCCCTGGGGTATCCGCATTGCCGGAGGCTCTGACTTGGGCACGCCGATCGTCGTCACCCGCGTGAGTCCCTGTTTCTCTCACAACATCTCGCTTCTACATCAAGCCTTTTGTTATTAACTATTGTCATCCTATTTCTATGTTTTCTGCGCATCTTAGTAATAAGCCTCTCGCAGATCTCCCGATAATCCATATTTTATTAACCAAATGTCCAAATGTCCCCCGGCACATATCGAAGTTACGCGAAGTGACATTGGTGCTGGACGCGCATGGGAAATGAGTGCGATAGTTGGGTCATTTGACTAGCTATCTCAGCGGGAGCGCAAGGTTAAATTTGCAATGATTGGCGGGCGATATGCATTTGTCATCGGCAGGGGCCATCATCGATATATCAGGGACTCGGACACCTGTCAGACGCCTCCGAATCCGACGTATCGCCGCGGAATCATTTCAACGACTCTCTTTCTGGCACAATTATCGCAACTCGGCCGAGCTCCCTAGGGTAAACACGGCTGGCTGGCTACCAACTATTTTTAACGCGTATGGTGCTTTTACCAGAAATCCCGCGCGCGTCCGTCCGATTGCAAAATCCTGTCGCCCGAGATCCGAGGACTTATGCGCCGTGATGTAATGACGGGGGCGCGCGCACTGTGCGCCGCGCGCGCCGAGCTGAAATATTTCCTAGTGAGCCTCGGCTGACGGACCGATTTGTTTCTCGTGTGAGATCGAACTGAAGAGCGAGCGGAAAAACCTGCCAAGAGTAATAGAAGAGCTCTGGCACCGATGCGCTATCGAATAAATTCTGCTCCCCGGCCGCCTTCGATGCGCGTAAACCGTGCAGCGCTGTCACAATGCGCGATTTCGTTATATCGAAATAGCCGATATTTACATCGACGATGTCCTTCCACCATCGGTCACAGACACCCGATTCCTCGGCTTACATCCTTCGAAACATTGTTAACTTGTTGTTTGATGCAACCGCTAAAAGAATACCCGCATACAAATATACTCGAGCAACTTGAGTTCTGCGTCATTTATTTATTAGTATATTCGTCGAGGAGGCGAGTGTTAAGATGGGGATTTGGAGTGGGAAGGTGGAACCCTGTGTAAATGATGTTCTCGGTGTGTTTGCAGTCGGAGAACGAGGCGCTCCAGAGGGGTGACGTGATCAAGAAAATCGACGACTACGACACACGTGATGTGAGGCATGTAGACGCCCAGAATCTCCTTCAAACCTCTGATTCGATAAGACTCGTCATCGAAAGGTCCGAGCAGTCGAGCGTATCACCCACCACCAACATTCTACCCACGTCATCCCGGGTTCCGGTCCCCCGCGTGAATTTTGGCGCCGGGGCTGCGGTCACTAGTCTGTCAGAAAGCCATTCTACAATTATTACTACGCGCTCGGAGTTTCGCTTTATTCGCCAAACCGCCTCACGCTTACCGATAATTCTCTCCCATCCAGTCTCTTCTTCTACCACTGCACCTCTTCAACCCCGTTCACCCTCTAACAAACGCCACGCGCGCCGAATCTCACGCCAAACTAACAGTTCGCACATCGCATTTCTCTGTTTGCTGGACCTCGACGACCACTTTTACCAGGTTCGCCCATCGCCTGAGTGACTAATCGGCGGGCAGAAAGGGAGCGCGAAGAAACTTCCCTTGGAAGTCGAGGAATTCGTTTCTCGGATGCCGCTTGCGCTTTCGACACTGATGACACTTGCGCCCCGCAAGCTTTAACCCGCGCTTGCTCGTGACTAATGTCGAAGCAATGCTTGATAGTGTTAAACAACTAGCGAAAAGTGGTCGTCGAAGGGGAGGCCTTTTAAGGGAGACTCGTGAGTGATAATCTGTGCTTCTGACGCGTAGAGCGAAACCAGCGAGAGTCCCGCAGGACTTGCCCAAGAGTCCTGGACCACCAGCCTTCTTCGATGCGGAGCCCACGGCGATCCTGTGCTCGCAGGACCGCTACAATCTCTCCCACGTTCACCTCGATGAGCTTCGCGAAGAAAGGGCCAATCTCACACAGGTATATATATCTCTCTCTTAAAATTCACCTTGAAACATTCTTATCGATACATCGAATATCAGGTCTTGCAACCGGCGAATGACAGATCCAAATCTAAATACTGCGCTTAGTGAGTCACGAATCACGGCGCCGTGATTCTGGCTCTATGTACAATTCAGCCGAGAGAGAGCGAAGGGGGAAATGAGGTGTTTTCACGCTTCCCATCCCCGAGACACAACAGCTATCTGTTCTGGACACGATGCGCCCTGCCCACCCGTCGGCCCCGATCGCTCACATTACACTCTATTACTAGAGTTCGCTTCTCGGAATCGAAGTTCGAACTGACTTCCTGAAATCGGATTTACCAGACCGCCCGTGCCGCCAGCCACTCGGCTCTTAAGCCGGGTTCATTGATCTGTAAATACAACTTAAATCGGGCGATTCTAATAGTACATCCGGCAGGCCTGTAAAGCGACACGGCCCTGTCGGCTCTAGGAGAAAACAAGTGGAAATCTATCTGATACTCGACGAGCAGTTGCGTCGGCTTTAGGGGTTGGTGTCCGCGAGTAGTATAAGCGCGAATATGGCAGGGCGCTTGTCCCACTTGACGCGCGATTAAGATGATTCAATCGGTTCATTAATAAGTCCCAATGATAGCGCGCGAATGATTGCCAATACTACCGTCCGGGAATAGTATTCCGATTTATTATTGGCTACGGGGTACCTGTGAGCCATTGGTTATTAATCCGCCGGCGAATTTGGATTGATTGGCTAAACCCAGCTCCAAGTGGAATATGGAATTTAGGGCAGAAATCTAGGGTTCGATCGATAATGATTAATATCCTGATAATCGGAGGGAAAATCAGTGTGTCCTTAGGGGTGAGAGAGTAAGAGTACGTAGGCGGAGTTGATTCGCAGGCGAGGCGAGCCGGGTGGTGGTTCGGCGCGCGAATATATTTTTGTTGGCCCGCCACGATGCCGGAAAGTCCGCGTAGAGGCAGTCGCCACGCTATAAATATCCCCTTTTGCATCGAAACCACCGTCCCGATCCAATACTACGTGATCCAGGACGACCAGTTCCCAGCGGCACACTTCATCCCGTCGGTCCGATGTATTCTCAGAGACAGATGCAATCCGATCGGATTCCACCGCGAGATCGCTGGAATAGTTCTCTGATTACGACCAATATCCCTTTTGGCCTGCTAGATCGACCACTTGAAATTGAACTACATAGAGGGTGATGGGTTGAATGTATCATGTACTACAAGAGTCGGCGATCCCTTGCGCTCCTCGGGTGACCCACCACTAATTTTAGTCGGTCAAGGGTACCAGAGTGCGAAGAGAGAGGGAGGGAGAAGGGACGGAAGCTCAGTGGCGAACGGAACCCAGAGATCTATCGAAAACTTGGCAATCGGGATTTGTAAGCGCAAACGAGCCCTCATTAATTTGGCGGTGGAAAGCACCGCTGCCAAGGGAAACACTTTCCCTCTCGACTGGCGCGCGCGAGTCCGATCGGTCTGGGCCACCCTGCCGCCGAAAACAGACCACCACAGCCGGTCACTCACCCATTGAGCCAGTCAAAAAATAACCTTCGATTAACACGCCAATGGAACCACCGTCCCGACGATGTACTTTCGTGTCAAGGCTGCAGACTACGAATCAGTGAAATTAATCTCGCGTATCCAACCCCGCGCGTGCTTTGGTCGAAATCCAAATGGACCGCGAGAAAAAGCGAAGTGTCCGCCGCGACGGATGCCTAGCCGTGAATGAAGCCGTGTTTCCGCGTGGTTTCGTAACGAGAAGTTGAAGTAACTGCGCCGCGGCGGCCACCTGAGGGGCGAGATGCCGAGGGTCCAGAGGGCGGAGAGTTTCCGCGCACGAGACACTTATATCAACTTGCCTGAGGAAGAAAAACGAGAAAGAGAGAGAGAGAAAGAGAGAGGTGGGACGGGGAGCGAGATGGAAGGCGAGGAAAAGAGCGAGGGTGGAGGAGCGCAGGACCGGCTGAGAAGAGTCTCCGCTCGGAAAAGACTGGGGCGTTAGTGGCGGGCGCGCCTCGAGTCCGAGCAGGGTCGTCAAAGAATCGTGTGATCGAGCGATCGAAGAAGAGTATTGTGTGATTGGTCCAGTGCCCAAGAGAGATTCCCCGAGAGTATCAGAGGCTACTCCAAGTTCTCCTGTGCAGACATACTTACTTGCAAGTTTAGTTGAAGAAGTTCACGATGCCGGGACACACCACCGTCTACCGTTACACGGTCGAGCAACATCCGAAGGAAGAGGAGGCCGCTGGTTACTGGGTAGGAGATTCTCACCCAAGTTTCATTTCAATCCACCTCCAAGTCGAGGGAGAACTTTCTGGACTTTCACTGAAATTCGCTTCCAAGTCGGAACAGGTGGCTCAGTTCACCTGAGCAGATCTATTCCAGGTGTGGAATTAGTTCGGGGTGTCGAGACTCTCGGTCCAATGCATTCGCAACATTCCTCGCGTTACATTAGCAGAGCCATCCAGAGTAAACACTGGCGTGTCAGTGGATGCTACTCAATCTGTACATCTTCGCTCAGCCCATCCGACCGCAGGGTTGTTTTCCTCGGTTCCTAATCACCGACGAACCGCTAATGATTGGACGATGACGCGCGGCGGCTCTCGAAAAATAAGACGAGTCGCTCTAGATCCCGAGTTATGCCGGGCGAGCCTTGACACCGTCCGCGGATCGGGGCCTAGGTCTCGCGCTGAAAAACATGAAGAGCGAGGGCGTCTCCAGCGCGCGCGGATGCTGGCCTCCTAAGGTCCCGACGCTGCGGAGATTGGGACGCGCGGAAACGGGGCCGCGATGCGTGAAAATGAGGCAGGAAACGATCGAGATGAAAGCCGTATCGCAGCAGGCGCGAACGACTAATAACGCCAGATGTAATAAGACAGCTGTCGGATTCTATTTCGGCGCTGGTAATTTTGAACGCGATATCTGGGTTATCGAACGCACACGTTGAATAGTCATTGAATTTCCACGAAAAGGATGAGTTCGCTGGGAATTTTTATGTTCTCCTTCTCGGAAAATCTATCCTCCTTGACATTCGCGAGTCCAAGTTCGAACTCGCGAATTTCGCTCGAGGATGACTCAGTGGTACGTGGGTCGCAACAATGGGAGTGCAATTTTCATAAAGTTCAAGTTCCGCGGAGGTTTTCTGTTGCCAAACGATAAAGAGCCAGGTTGGTGGAGAACGGAGTGAAGGGAGGCGTCGCCGGATGCCGAAATTAGCCGGCGGGTGGGTTTTATAAAGTGACGCTGACGCAGAACGAGCCACTGAAAACATGACTGTCTAATGTTACAAATTCCTGGCTGTCGCTATCATATGGGGGTGGACTTTATCGCCTACTTTCTACTATTGGCCCAAGTTCACCGGGCCTCTTGGCGCCCGCTGATTCTCTAGACGCGCGCACTCTAGTGAACCACATTCGCTGGTAATTAGAAAAAAAAGTCTCCGAGGGCCGGTAAGTGATGAGAAAGGTTTCGGGGAAGAGTTGAGAGGCGGCCTGTATGTACTCGGCGACGGAACACTCGGATTTCGCTCGGCTGACAGGGTGGACCGTTATTTTTGCCGGCCGGGGGCCTTCATCTATTTCGAGAGAGAGTCACTGTCGTTCACATAATGTAATATTATGTTCCTGACCCAGTTATAACGGGACGCCCTGTAATCGCGATTTTTCCCAGTCAACTTGTGCGCGTCTCCGCAGGCTCCAGCTGATGCAACGATTACTGCATACGCACACCCGTTCCCCGAACCACGAAAGAAACTTGGCGCTCGCCAAATTCTCGCCGGCCCAACTCTTCTTTTCCTCTTTTCCCAGCTCCCTCGTCTCTCCGCTCGGTCTCTCGCTAGGCCTCTCTTCCATCGTCATTCCTTGGCTCTTCTATTTTCGCAAACCTGCGGTATAAATAACGCGTAACTTTATCCTAGCGTGCGCGAGCGCACGAGAGCGCGAGAGAGAAAGAGAAAGAGCGCATGAGAAGGAAAGAATGAGAGTGAGAGTAATTCCGATGCCATTGTACTTGGGATTCTTGTTGCTTTCGATTAACTACCACGCCAATTGGTCGGGGACCAGTCATCGCCGTACCCCGCGCAGGATGAGCTCACAGTCAAAGTCGATCCGCGCTCCAACAGCTCATTTTCTAAGTCGCTCGGATCTCTCGTTAACAATGTCGTGTCCGTGAAAAATGGCCCGAAATAGCGGGAAAGATCGGGGGCGCGAGGAATATCGGGCGAGCGTCAAGGATGTCGCACGTGTTTCCAGAAAGCTTGTTGTTCTGCGCAAAAAGCGGCGATATCCACGGTGACATAATCGGCCCTCTCGGATTGCCAAACACTTTGTTCGCGAGAGCCCGCTCGGATGCCAAACTCCTGCAATTCTCTCATTGTACAATTGGCGCGAGACCCGAGCCGCTCGCGATACATGTTACAAGCTCAACTGGTTTACAAGCCTCGGCACAGCTGCTCGCTTACGCGCAGTATAGCTGGGGGCCAATTCTCTATGACGAGCGTATACTTCCGGTTATAATAGTCGCGCCAGAAATATCGCCAGGTTCTGACGGGCTATCGGCTGTTACCAGTATCGAGGGCGCTCGCAGGAATCGACCGAGATCGAGATTATGCAAGCGCATCGGCGTGGGTGTGGATTTCGATAGAGGCGATCGATCACCGATCGAGCGGTTATTAATTAGAGGGCGAATGTCGCCGCGCGGTGATTGTAAAATTATCCGCCGGCTTATTTCGGGTGCGCGGCCGTGCGCGCGCTTTATACTCCATTATCGCAACACTCTCGAGGATTAATGAGGCACCTTCCGATCGCCGTGGCCTCTATTAGAGCTTATTTTAGATTCCGTTAGCGGGTAATTGACACTGGCTTGGCAGCCTGGACTACACCTACTCGTCCGATCGACGCGTCCTCTAATCGAATCGCTCTACTTTCGAGTCGATTCTCGAAGATCCTGCGAAATAAAATGGCTTGATGGAGTGTACAATGCTTTCAGCCATATCGCACCACGCCTTTGGTCCTACCTGGTGCCAAGGTGAAGAAGGATGCTCCGCTCGGCGAGTGCTACCTGCGACATCATCCCAATCCGATGATCAGGGCGCCACCCCATCACTACGAACACCCGCATCCCGAAGTTGCCATGAAGCAAAAGGTGAGTCCACCCTCGCCCGAGAACCGCACCCTCTCGACACCTGTTGGGCAATTCATTCTCGCCGGCTTTACGCGAGCATTTCGCCCGCGGGACTTAACATACTATTGTACTTACCATAACTTGGCGGGGCGGGGATTTGGCGTGGAAAGTCTGTATCTCATGGAAACGTTTGACTAGGTGGCGGAAACGGTACTTCAGCGCGTCTTGGGACCGAATGAAGTTCCAAAGGTTTGGAAACAACACTCCTCTTTAAGTCGCTTCCGCTTATTTTTCTCTCTGGCAAACGCGAGGCTTCTTTTCGCTTCCGATGACAAGTCGTGTTACGCACTCACGTCATACTCGTGGTGTCGAGGGTTGAGCCAGCTGTTACTAGCGATTACTCGCATGGGACGGGTGTTCTTTTCACTAATAAGTAATATCGTAACATGAGATTAATAGCGCGACAGTTTTTTAAGAGGCTTCTTGCGAAGGAGTCTATTATGATCTGCTCGTATAGAGTCTAAGGTTTTTAATAAAAGGAAAACGAACAAAAAGTCTACTGATCTTTCCCTCACTCCACTTGGCTTCGTACTAAACTGCATTGATCTGCCGTCGGGTGAAGTTTTAAGGAGATTGAGTGTCTGGCAGAAACGAGGTGGACTGGTTCTGGCTGAAACATTGAACTGGGTCTCATTTCACGAGAATCATTTAATCCTTAGAATCATTAATGGGACCTTTAACACATTGTCGATCGCTTGGACGTATTGTCATTTTTAAATTGACTTATGCAAGCAAACCAAAAGCTGGTCAACAATGAGTTAATCCAATTGACGATCATTTTCATGGTAAACGAGCGAACAGGACGAGCGCGTTGCTTTAACTAAATGACGAGGAAACGGAATCAAGGGATGCGGATGTACATCAGTCTTTAAACATGATTCCCACAGGTTGTCCACAAGCAATTCAATTCACCGATCGGCCTCTACTCCGAGCAGAACATCGCCGATACCATCAAGTGCCAGGCGTCCGCCATCCCGTAAGTTCACGAAAGCCAACAATCGATAATTCCTGAACGATCGAACGCCATTAACCGCTTAGATCGGATCAAGTAACCGACTCGCTAATACCGTGCGTAGCCTACCGTACAGCTTGCAATAACGTCATTCATCGACTGTATCATCGTGGGCGAAGGAAACATATACATATTTACGATCACTTAATACCAATTGGCTTACACTCGCACTGAATGCTGCCAGGTTTTTTTCAATAATCCGTAACTCATTCAAGCATCATATCGACTTTAACACGCACCGACTAAAAATCAGATTAAAAGGGGGAGGAAATCGGGCTACTGCCACCCGTGGCGAGATGAAGGGGGCCTCTCGAGAGGCCCTCGGGAGTTCGGGCCGTTTTCTCTCTAGTGTGGAGATTACACGTCTGATGGCAGAGGCCTGTTTTTGCGCGGTGGAAATTCGTTGCTCGCGCGATCGACGGGGACCAACTGTCGGCCAGCGTCCTGGTGGCCGTGCAGCCTTTTTCGAGCGGGCGAGAGATTTCGAAAGAGTGGGTTTCGACGTGCGTGAGGCGGCCCATCGAGAACCCAGCCCTCCGGTCTCTTTTACCCTCCTGGCTCTCTCCACCCACTAATGGATGTCACTCAAGTGTCGGTATTGTTTGTTTTCCAGCATTTTCATAGACTTTTCCTTCCTGAAACAGAAACAGGAAATACAGGAGCAAGCGAAAATGTTGAAGGAGCAGGCCCAGGCCGCCTCCTCGAAGAACGTCTGGCCTCAGTTCAATAAGCCGATCAATTAGAGTTTAGCTTCGCATATTTATGTTACACCCACTCCGCCACCCTGCCTACTGTCTTCCCTTTTACTTTCTTTTATCTTCCGCCTTTGGACGCCCGGTTCGCCGATATCATTGGTCACGTTCGATGCCTCTTCCCCTTCTACTAGAATCCTCCCTAATCCAATTTCACCGACCCTCGAGAAAGTCGAGCCAAGTCCGATTATCGAAAGCTTTATGTCGCCGTCCGATTCAGAGCTTTACACTCTCGCGTCAGCGGCGAATGAACGTGGCCATTGCACGCCGAGCAACAGCCTTAATTTTATTTAATATCGATTATACCTTCTGTCAATTGATTCTCGTGATTCATTGGCTGGAGAAGGGAGAAGAGAAAATAACCGAAAGAGAGAGAGCGACGAGAGTTCGGAAAAGCCTCGCGGGAAGAATATGCGCGTAGTTTACTATTTGAGTAAAGTAACAATGCCTGTCATTGCTGCATGCCATAGAGTAGAGAGAATAATACAATCAGCGGCTGAAATCATCGGGGACTCACTACTAACCCTCTTCTCATCGTCATTTAATCATACTGCTCGATTATGCCTGTATCTCGAGCCTGAGAGCGAACTAAACCGACCCACGAGAATCACGAGCTTGCGAGCTTTTACCAGACGCACAAAGGGACTACGGGGAAATTAATGCCGATGCAAAGGGAAATGGCTCGTAATCCTCGAATTGGGATACTAATTAGAGGGGAGGATCGAATGAGGGAGAGAGGTGCATGTGAAGCACGAGCGGCTGCTTGGCTCGCAGACATCAAGCGCTATTGGCCAGAGTTCGCTAAATGATATAACGCAGATCATCTGGCTGCTGCTAACCGATTCGAGCGATAAGCCACCGCCAGACACAAAACCGATTAAAATTGCTCCTGTGTACACATGCGACTCGGCGACTCTGCAGTGCGATGAAACCGGGCAAGTACGATCCGAGCAAGAGTGAGGCTTACAAGGCCCTCCAGGAGGAAGAGCATGGGGACACGGTGCAGGAAGTGCACGCGCGTACCGGTGTCTTCTCGCCACAGAAACTCTATCAGAACAAGGTACAGTAATTACTAAATATTCTTACGTCGAAGCCCTTTTTTTCTAAATTCAATTATAGACTTAATTTGTGTCTATGTATTAATGTGTTGAATAAAGTGAAAACTTGACATTTGCAGGTACAGAATATGCGACCGAAGAGCCCCGCACCATACGTAAGTATCCCCAGCTCGTCTCCGCTTAATATACAAAAGGAAGACAAATGCGAGTTTCTTCCGAATTGTTCTCATTGCACTCTTCTATCGCTGCACTATGACTCGCTTGAACTCTCAGTCGTATTATCGGCAAATTACGCTCTACGAAAGCACGGGAGGAAAGGATGAGTACGGTGAGATGGAGGTGAAAGAAAGGCGCACTTGTCGAGAAATACGTCGTGCTCTTAGTTAAAAGATCACGAGCGAGCTATAACCGCAGGTTTCTCAGGGTGGATCTTTCCGACGTCCCTTCCCTCTCCCTTTCGTTAAGGATCGCATCAACGACTATTAAATTATCCGGCGGTCGCGACTTAGTACGTGCAGTCTCTCTTCAATTTCATGCAACTTCCGCTTCGCTTGCTCTCCATTTCAGAAGACAGTTTACGATCTCTTGCGCATAATCGGCTACAAGCATTAACGGCTTCCTTGTGGTATTAATCGCTCCGTCCTTGAAAAGCACGAGAAGGAGGATTGTCCGGACGGTGCCCTGCGAAAATGGCCTGAAACAATTCCGATTTAGCTAACGAGTGAATGGTTTGTTTAGGTGAACAGCGCAGAGGACGACGGTGAGAGGATCCACCAGAGCAACAGCTTCAAGAGGATCATGTACAGTGTGCTCGGGCAAACCGACTACTAAATTCTCCTCCTCCGCACTGACGCCTTATTTATATTACATGAATACACAAATATATTTTATTTATTGTGAGACACAATAAACGGTACGTTGAAACGAGTGCGGGCTACGAAGGAGATGGTGATTTTGAGAAGGAAATGATATTCGATTGCTAATGCCATTTCATTATTCCAATTGTGCATTGGGTTACATGAGATGGCTGCTGGATGAAGGCAGCTCGGCACTCGTTAGACGTACGACTAAAAAACTAAGCTACGAATATCTCTTAAGCATTAGTATTAGCTACTTTATTAATTATTCAATAGTCGGCTTGCGAGCACCGGGATATCTTATTTCTTCGAGCAACCCTTTCCAATCGGAATTTTCTTCTCTTGTTCTCAGTCGCGATGCTTTACTCGGCGAGCTTCCCTCATGCCGCGCCTGACCCGACAAAAAAGCTTGCACATCTTGTACAGCTCTCGTTGTATCTATTTCATTATTAATGCCAAGCGTACCATCGCTTCCGCTTGATTCACCGATTGTCTCTACTGTACAAAGACTTGTTTAGATGCTGTATTATACTATACCACGAATGTTACGCGCAAAAGAAATGTATCATTTTTCTCGACAGATCGGCTTTATATCCCCCACCCCCCAAATTATGAGACTTATGAAAATGTATTGGAGGTAAGTACTGGTTTTATCTATTGTATGTCGCTGTAAACTACGCTCTAACTGGAACCATCACGTGGTATTGGAAATTGGTAAAGTGGGAATTCGTTTGATAATTGAGATAATTTAATTTCATAATAAGGTGCTACATTATCTTCCGTAATATCAATGATTTGTCCTAAATAAACCTTCAATTCTTCTCATTCTTAGCATTAGTAACTTTCGATCTATTACTTCTTTGTCATTCACGCATAGGTGCTTGTATCGTCCAGACCGACGATAGAATATGAGTGGAACAGAGTGTATCGCAGCTTATATTGGAGCATATTGCATCTAGGATCTTCTACCGAATTGCAAAGTATGATGACTCTAGTGTTCTTTATGCTGGATGATTCTTTTTTTGGTTAGGATACAGAGACGCTACAGAGCCATTCTCAATACCGCCCGAGAAAAGTACACACTCGCTCGCTGGCCTAACCATTCGACGCCGAAATTAGAACTAGCCTTCTGGGTAGTACGCAGTCTGTACACTTCGATCTTCTTGATACAATATTTTCCAATATCGACGGCGAGGTACGGGCAATATCCCATTCGTAAGAACGTCTGTTCAAAGAATTCACAAGTAGAAGAATATAAATACTGTGCCTTCGCAGACTATGCAGCGTACAACGCGTACGGTTGGCTCAGGTAAATTAACGTTAAAATTAGTTCCTAGATGCTTCTTTTATTACTATTTAATTTGTCTCCTACTCCCGCCGGATATCACGTCTCCCATACACGCAAGTATTCGCTGAAAGTTCCCGGAGTGGTAGCGCTGCACCGTGTCGATGTGGTCGTAGGACGACAAGATATTACCTAAGCTCCTAAAAGTTGCACTCACGCGGGAGCAACGGCGACCGATCGCCTGCAGCGCTAATTCGCAACTCTTATTAGACTCTATCCAGCCAATCATTTAATTTTCTATAAAATACAGCGACGATAAAAAGTTAAAATGATTGGCAACCGTCACCTTGATGCAGACGGGCCGCGGAAAATCGCAGCTCCGTCCGCCTGCTGTAGGAGTCTCAGAAACTTTCACTCGATACTTCGCGGATCATCATATTTATTAGCACAATTACGCTCCGCGTAATGTAGTATAAATTAAAAATAATACTTTCTTTTTAATATTAGTCGCTCCGTAGAATCGGTTTGTCGACGTATATCAACAAAGACAAGCACAGAGACGTGCGCCTTGATCGCGCGAATATTTTCGGGCCCAGATTGGTTTTCAGTGACGGCCATGGGTCGGAGGTTCGCGCGTGCTAACAAGCTTTCTGTTTCAAACATTACTGAGAGTTATGTGACAATAATTAGGCGAACGCAAACATACACTGAGCTTACCACACAGACTCGCATACATAAATATGTCGTCATCCAGTTAAAAAATATACAGAGCATTCAGACGAGAAATGAGAGAAACAAAATGCACATGTGAGTTGCTGATCGGAGTAGCGCACGGCGACCTATGGACCAATACCTAATGACTATCGCCAACAATGCTTGGATCTCTCGCGTCTACTATTAGAATGACGAAGAAAAGAACATCGAAATCGAAATATAGATCGTATCAAATAAGGTGTACTTCCTTACACGAGGAGTTGTAAACACTAATTACAAAAAGCTTTGTTCGAAGAGCGATTTACACATCACTGCGAGTTAGCAGAATCTGAAATTCTGAAGTCAGGTCGTTCGGGTTTTTATAATACGCTGCCGTCAAAAGGGTGAAAGGTGACGGGCATAGCCGAAAATATTCGCCCGATCTATCGTCCGCAACAATGATTCCACGAATCATACATCAACAACAAAAAATATTTTCATACAGCTGAGGTGGTCTCTGTAACGCGGTATGTAGAGCAGGACAAAAGAATCGTAACGAGCAGACTGTGAGAGAATAAATAAAATGTGTGTTCTACATATTGCTACGAAGAGTTTTTAAAAACCGAAGGAGTCGTCGGTCAATTGCTTAAGTTCCTTGAGATGCTGCATTTTGCTTCCTGTTGCTGGCGATGCTGCAGTGGGGCGTCCAGCGTATCTGCAACAAGAAAAGAGAAATGTACGTATGGATTAATTGCTCCAACATAGAAGATTACCGTAGGAGCCTAGAGCGGAAACCTGTACCGAACTATTACCCATGCCAATTAGTTACCTCACTGTTCTCGGTTTAGGTTTCTCAGCTTCCGCGGAGCGCGATTCTGCCGGCGGCTCTGTCGCCGCATTCGACGACGAAAACCAACCACTGAACCACCCTCCACTACCCTTGTTCGATGTACTTTCAACACTGCAACATGGCCCGAATTTGTTTACTCTACTTTATAGTTAGTCGTACGCAAACAGAGCTGAATATTCGGTTGAGAGCAATTGGTGCTTGAAACTGATACGCGAAGCCGACTTTCAGAAAGAAAAAAAAAATAAATTTTGGGCCATGTGAGCAGCAAAAGGTACAAGCAACAAACATTCGGTCAAATAGGGCTAGGTGTTTGGATTAGGTGTATGGGGTGAATCTTTTTCAACAAACTAGTTTTACTGCCCCAATCAAAAGTGGAGTGGATTACGGAGGAAAAACGTGAATCGTACGTATCGTTTAATTGAAAGTGGATTGTTAGGACAGTTATATATTTGGATGCTTATGAATACTTACGTTACTGATCGCGTTCCATTGAGTGCGGTTTGGAATCGCGGCTGAACGTAAGTCCAAGCACCTTGGTTCTTGTGTTCCTCCTGAGCCCAGACGAGGTCAGCATTCGGGTATTTCGCGGTCTCCTTCTTCACCAGGTCGTATGGGAATGGCGAGATCTACAAAAAGTCCAATTTGACTATCGGATCTGACACTCACACCCAATGTTGGGAGGATCCTCACTCTTGATTCATAAAATTACCTGTTCAACTCGGGCAATCGCAACTTTATCATCAAGCTGTCTTTCCGATCGAGCTTTGTTCAGGTCGTAATACACTTTGCCAGAGCAGAAGATTACTCTCTTCACGCCATTGGGATTCTTAGCTGCTGGGCCCTCTTCGGGGATTACTCTAAGGAACTCTGTCTCTTCAGTCATCAAGTCAAAGCTCGATTTAGCCTCTGGGTGACGCAGCAACGATTTCGGTGTCATCAAGATGAGAGGCTTTCTGAATGGCAAAGCGATTTGCCTCCTCAAAATGTGGAAGTAATTTGCGGGTGAACTGCAATTCGCAACAATCCAATTGCTGTCGTGCAATTGGCGCACTGCAAACTCCTCGCTCTCTGGTGGGAAGTAATCGGGGTCGTCAGCGGACATCTGCAGGAAACGCTCCAAGCGAGCACTCGAGTGTTCGGGGCCCTATAACATTATATAGTAAAATATCTATAACGCGTGAACGAAAATAAGTGAACAATAGTTCTTTATCTAAATATTTCACCCTACCATTCCCTCAAGACCGTGCGGTTGCAGCATTACAAGACCAGACTGGCGCACCCATTTAGCTTGACCGCTGCTAATAAACTGATCAATGATACACTGCGCTGTGTTGTTGAAATCGCCGAACTGAGCTTCCCAGCATACCAATGCATTAGGATTTGTCATAGAGTAGCCCAATTCAAATCCTGTTTAATACATCGAAACTTCTGTTATTATCTGCTATCAAATTAATTGCGAATAGGAGAGTGTTTCTCTGAATACCAACCAAGGACACCGAATTCAGACAGGGAGCTGTTGCAGACAGTGTATGGAGCCTGATCTGGGTAGAGATAGCAGAGCGGCCTGTATGTGGCTTTGTCAACGGTCTGGTGGTGTAGCACGTGATGTCTGTGGGAGAATGTACCTCTCTCGACATCCTGACCGGACAATCTAACATGGATACCTTCCTTAAGCAAGGAACCAAAAGCCATAGCTTCACCAAGAGCCCAATCGACTGTTCGTGCTTCGACCATCTCCATACGCGACTTCAAAATACGCTCGATTCCTCTGTGGACTACGAACTCTGCCGCATTTGGAGGCGGAGCTGAGAATTTCTTGCCAATATGGACGAGGGTATCTTCCTTGATTCCAGTGGGTGATACTTTCAATGGGTCCTTGCCCTCGAAGAAGCCAGACCACGGGGAGTCCAACCAGTCCTTGTATTTAATATGTGTCTCCTGGCGAGCGTTGGTATACGCTTCTTCACAGATCTTTTCATACTTATCCTTAACATCCTGTTAGTCAGTGATAAACGTATTAGTAATTGCGAAAGAATGATTAAAGTGATAATTCTGTCATATTCATACTTTGACTTCTTCTTGGGTAACAACGCTGTCGGTGATTAGGCTGCTGGCATACTTGTCCAAGACTGGCGGAGTATTCTTAATCTTGCGGTACATGAGAGGTTGCGTGAACATTGGTTCATCAATCTCATTATGACCATTTCGCCTATAAGACACTATGTCAATAACTACGTCCTTGTGGAACGTTGCTCTCCATTCAGCGGCAACTTTGCAAACATGCATCACAGCCTCGGGGTCGTCCGAGTTCACGTGGAAGATGGGTGCGTTGACCACTCTTGCGACGTCTGGGTCAGATATCGAATCACATTATATTTTTGCTGTATCATACAATTTCTCACTTCTCCACTAGTAAAACCATACTAACCAGTACAGTACGGCGATGACCTCGAATGTCGGGGGTCAGTGGTGAATCCAATTTGATTGTTGACAACAATATGAATGGTACCGTGAGTTGTGTAATCAGGCAGATCCGACAAGTGCATCGTTTCGAAAACGATTCCTTGTCCACAGAAAGCAGCGTCACCGTGCAGTAAGATTGACATGACCTATTATTGAAACCCTGATTACTTATTGTTCTTTGGACGAATAGGGAAGCAGAGATCTCCGCTGGCGTGGCAATACGTACTTTTTTGCCTTCACCGTCACCACGATAGAATTGCTCGGCACGCGTCTTTCCTTGAACCACGGGATCAGCAGCCTCTAAGTGAGATGGATTCGCAACTACGGCGAGACGAATGTTCTTATTCGTGACACGGTTCAATCTTTCGATATACGTTCCCAAATGGTACTTGACATCACCCGAGCCCTGAGCATAAATCAATCAAATATGTTTTATTCGGGTTGTGACCCTCGTACTCGTCTATAACAATGTGGGTTCTCTGTAGCACTTACATCGTCAGCAGCTTCAAGAGCGGCGAATTGTGTGAATATCTGACTGAGAGGTTTGCGACAAACGTTGGCGAGGACGTTCAATCGGCCACGATGCGGCATACCCATGACAATCGATTCTACGCCCAATTCGGTTGACTTGTCGATGACTTGTTTCATTGCAGGAATCAAGATTTCGGAGCCTTCCAAGCCGAATCTCTTCTCGGAGGACCACTTACGGGCCAAGAAAGCCTCGAATCTATGCCAGGATCAGTTGCTCATGAAATTGGTCGCGTTTACTTTCTATGATAAGTTGTGACAATGCACATACCCTGTGGCACGAGTCAATCTTGCCAAGATGAGCCTTCTCTCATCGTTGTTCATCTCCATTACTCCGGGTGTTTCCATTTTTTGCCGAATCCAATTACATTGCTCGAGCGAGTTAATGAACATGAATTCAACACCGATATGACCGCAGTAAGCGGCCTCGAGCCTCTTCAAGATTTCCCGAAGCGGCAAAGACTTTTCCTTGCCGCCAATGAAAGTGGTAGACGGTAACTTGAACATGCGGTCCATGTCCGATTCCTCTGTTAGAATTGCAGAAAGGCGTGTTCTTCAAATGGATCAGGGGTCACCACAGAAATATATAAATGCCATAGCTCTATCACTAAAAACTACTATAAGAATCCTCTATTTTTGGGAGTTAAAAATTATGCCATTTTCTTAGATCACCTCGTTACAATAGTGCTATGGCATCTATTCGCGGGGAATAACAGCACAAATGGAAAAAAAATATTTTAACACGCAAAAAACGAATACTAGAGACTACGCAATGACACGTCACATTGTACTTCCATTTATATTGCTAGCCACTTGTGTGGTTCTTTTATAAACTGATACTGAAAATGTCGACGAGGAATAAGGTATCTTAGTAGTAGTCTTGTAAATGTGATCGGTTCTTGTATGGACCATTTAATTTGATTACTATTCTATAGTGTCCTCGTGTGTATGTAGGAAAGCGGCTGCTTGAGTGATGTCGCGTCTATGTGGCCAAGACACCTGGCGCATGTGTGCATGCGACATATTTCGACAATCGTCAAAAATAACAAACCTTGTGCCTCATGTACGCATTATGCCTCCAAGACCGTAAAAAGTAAGTTCAACTCAATCACAACTCAAAACGTGTTAAAAGTGACTCCAAAAAGCATTAATCGTAAACAAACAAATTCAACGATACTGCAGTGCCAGTGGCATACCAATAGTACACCAGAACCGGCTGAAGTAGGAAACTTAATTCTACTCTCGCCACACTGAATACAAAGTAATGCAAAAAGAAGTATACAGAGGTGTTTTATGAAAGGGGATTATTAAAGGAAGAGGGTACGAAACAAAGTATACGGAAGAATTCGGTAAAAGAAAAGAGAACCTTTGTTGGACCAAGCAGAGAATATAAAGCCAAGGGAAAGAAATGTAATACCGAAGTCGCAAGTAAGCGGGACAGCTTTCCAGGCGACGACGAAACAACGATTTCTGCAGTCCACGACTACCACCAACCTTTACCCCTTTTGCAGGAACGAGCGGGGAGAAAGAACGTCCAAGAGCAAACCGTTCATTCATAAGAAGAAATACTACAAACAATATATAAGACGACTATTTAGCAGGAGAGACCCAACCACCTCCCAGAAAGATTCACCAGAGTATTAGCGAACCCTAAAAATCCTTAACGTGAACCAGTACCTCCCCAAAATGCTAGCATAAATCACAATTCGTGCTTCGGACGAAGCTTTTTTCCATTTAACTTGCATGTTTCTCGTTACATACGTTTCATAAGCGCAGACACTCGGTACTGCAGTTCCTGCGAGTAAGTAGTGCGTGGTCTCTTTCCTGTGGACATTATACTTCAACTGAATCATATTAAATAAAAAAGAAAAAAAAGTATCGTCTGGTTCACCTAGCAAAAGAGATATTCCTTTCCGCCCTGTATTACTTAACCCGAGCTTACTATTCGTTACGCGATTTTTCCTCTCATTGGATACTGGCGGTATGTGCAAATAAAAAGAGTCCGTTCGATAGTTTCCTACTGCACGTAATCAGGGTATGAATTGCGGTCCAGTTTTACACATCGCTGCTCAAGGAATAAAGTGAAAGGACAGAGGTACCGCGACGATATTGAGTGCAGAACAAAAAGAAGGAATGTAAGAACGGCGGTGGCGGTAATGACAGCAATTAAGTTCGTGTGATAATGCTATTGCAAATTTGCTGATAACGTAAAGTAATGTAAGAGACGGGAAGATTGTACTTTGATAAGGGTGTTTGACCCAAAGAGTGGCTCTGGCCCAGTGATCGATTTTACTACCTAACCGATCAACCTTTCCCCACACTAACAAATGTCGTATTGTCGTTCACGGACGACGTCCGATTTCCCATGAGCTCTGTTCTCAATTAGTATTGGCTTACCGAATGAATAATGATTATAGAGCAACTCTTGCGGATGCCTATCATCAAGATCAGCGCTGTTGATGCCAAGTGGATCCAACTTAGCGATATGATGCCCACGGATCTGTCAATTTAATGCGACATTCATAGGATGCTAAGGTACTTTCAAATCGGACAAAGTTATCTCATTACATATTCTTGGACGAATTACCGTGATCGATGCTTTACTACACTTTAACTGCGTCAGCATCCGAGAAGCATGATCTTCAGCCGCGAAGACCAGGTTGTAAAAGCATCTAATCACGGTAATTGGACACATACATACGAAAAGGGTAAAGCATCTGCTACGTATAATTATCAGGGAATTCCAAGCGTATCGCGCGACGTACTCGTCTGGCTCTCATTTCCGCGTGCGTGTGTCACCAAAAAATCCCCGGTCACGTTAGCGCGATTACTTTCTTTAATCTTCTTTCTTTCGATTACATCGATCGCTGACGTCAAGAAGAGACGATCGACGCGGAGGACGGATTAATCGTTGCTACGGTAGACAGTATTCACAGACAGCGGGAAAAGTAAGGCAAGTGCAGCATGCTATGTTATTTCTCGTGCAGAACAATGTTAATATGAGGAGGACTAACAAATGAGTATCAAGCGACAAACGGACAATAGCAAGTGCATGAAAGCAAGTTTCCCAATGACGCGAGTTCATGCGAAGCAACAGGCTCTCCAACTACTTTTTCTTACCTTCGACATCTCCCCTAAATATGTATTTGCAAAGTACAATTAGCATCATTGGTACTCTCAATTGAGATTAATTCCACACCAAGTAGTTGCTATTGCATCAAAGTAAACGATTCTAGCAGTGGCCGCATAATACGAGCATCCCTTGTGCATATGTATAATATACCTTGAAGATATTTCGGCGCGAATCATCGCAACACGGAGATCTCGATTTATTGTGAGGAGCACATTTTCAGTATCAGTGAAAGACGATCATGGGATTGGATCCACATAACACCTTCTCAAGACGTTCGCAAGCAACGTGCGTGAATGTATATTTATCTCCTTTGACGAGAGACGCGAAAGATAAGGCAAATATTTCGTTATTTTATTAGCGAGATTCGAATGACGGGTGTGGCAAGTCATTTCTTATAAAACGACTGCCAACAGATCGAGAAAGAGACAGACAGCGAGCGAGAACAGTATATCCCAAGTGGAAAGAGATGCGAGTTAAGAAGGAGTTAATGTGTACTACAAATACCATGAATCGTATGTATGAGAAATGATATGCGACGTGCATTCCGGGTGAAGGTGTCTTGAAAAAGAGAGTTCCTGCCGCCAAAACGATCGGACGTGAATAGGGCTTTAGGATAAGTAGATCAACAAGATTGGGTATCAGATCGAATTAGCGGATTCGATGCAGCTATCGGCTTGCTACCGATGTTGACCGAGTCGAACAGCTTTGACACACCTTTACCTTTGGATGCAAAACGGAAACCGGCGAAGTAAACTAAGTTTTATGGAATTCGTTTGGGAAAAAGCCTTACCAAGCATATATTGCCGCAGAACCTGTTCTGGAGACCCTTTGCGAGCTGCATAATGCGTGTGTATCAGGTCTGTTTGCATGATACCAAGTGGGTCCAGATCAGCGACTAAGTGACCTCGAGCCTATATGCCAATCAATCATCCCGAAAGGAACTCACATGTATATCAGTTTCTCTACTCCCAATCCTCCCTACACATCCCTAACTGTAAGACTCAAAGTACTCGCGGTACCTCAGCGCATTACTCTACTATTCGCTAGCACTGCACCTTCGGGCATCTGGAACGACGGAGCGATAATGGGAATCAAAATGGTTTATTCCAATCTCCGCGCTATTACGTCGTCCATAGACCGCTCGAGTATTTATTCGACAGTGATACAATGTCTCGTTTACTTTGAAATGCGTCACAACTGAATCGTTTCGCTAACTACACACTAGGAGCTGCTGCTTCTTCCTCCAATTGTCAAGGAAGAAATACGTTGGCGATTTTTAGGGTGGCCAGAGAAACGGATAAATCGTGATTGTGTCCAACAGTATATGTATACGAATGTAGACATATTATAAAGAATTGCGAGACATGCTTGAGGTAGAAGATGCAGTGAATGGCTAATGTAACCATATGATGTGAGGCTATTATGCAATGTTCAGACGCAATTTTGCGACTCGTGCACGAAACACTTATCGCACCGCCAATTACCGTACCGCACAATCCACGTGACGAACGAAAAAATTTCGAGTAACACACATTATAGCCCCTTGCAAAATAAAGTATCGACTTTGGCCTTTGCGCTCTGGCGCCTTTACATTTCTATGGACCGTTTATACAACAAATAATCATAAGAATCAAGTTCATCATACGAGAAGCAAGAACGCAAAGACCCCGAAAACCTTGTCCTATTGCATGCACTGTAATCTAGAGCTTCCCCTAAACACGTAACATATACTTTGTATCTATGCATTTTTAAACGTATCTCAAATACATGCGATGCCTGTAAAACGAGTTTTATCACGCAATTTTTAGGTATTACTCTCAGATAACGGCGACGCCTTGACGCTCGAGGCGTTTATATTCCATTTCACTTCGGAAGTTATCAAATTCGGAGAAATGCGCGTAACAACTGAAATAACGGAATTTAATGTTCCCATAGGTCACGATCACTGTAAGTTCGACATGAAGAAATCTGGATTTAAGGCATCGCATACAACTCATAAACTGCCCCACCGAAACATAGCTCCGGAAATGAAATGCGCACTTACCTGATAAGATCGAATTATAGCTTGCACAGCGAGATGGTCATCGATGATCTTTTCATTGACGGGCATTTGGCCTAATTGTGAGCCACCGCCAAGGGGCAATAGTGCTCCAAGGGGTACCTGGTTGTGACTAGTTGCTAATGATGGAGGTGCTTGGTATGCAAGTCCAGGTCCGGCTCCAGCCGTACTGCTGCGGAAAAATGAATCCCAGGACTATAAAATAATAGACAAATGCATTATTATCCACTGCGGAACTGATTGATGCTCGGGCATTATCAGTCAAGATCCAGTGACTTACCACATGCACACTGTTTGGATCCTGCAGCCAGGCGTTATACATTTCTTCCACATAAGAACTAGAGCTACCATTGAGGAATGGTTCGGTAGCTACCCGGCTGGTATACATTCTTCTGGGTACTGTAACTGCTGCCTGGGCATTTCGGCTTAAGGGATGACTTCTTACCAGCCAAGACGCAAACCTCTCTGGGCCGCACATTTGCGGCGCCAGAGGGGCAAGCGAACTCAATACCGTCCGAGCCTTATACATTTTCACCTGGAATAGATATTTCTTTCTGTTTTGCAGCTATTTAACACATCGCATTTTTATCAAGCTCTTTCAACACTGTCTTGCTGTTATCTTCAGCAGCGCAAGCTTTTATTACTGTCCTCCATTGCCTCATGTCAATTTTACACTGTGCTTACTTAGCTCAGAGACTAAATTGACTGTGGACTGTCACAATGGACATGTGCAACAACATAACTTGGAAATTCACAGATATATTTTAATGGCTTTCTGAACCTAATGTGACCTATTAATTGTCAGATTTCTATAAGACTGGTACTAAATTAAGAGAAATAGTCTTTACATTCGTTTTAATAATAGCCATAGATTCTGATTGCACAATTTGCTGCAAAGTGCCAAATTTAAAGGGGATGGATGTTGAAACTATGTTATATGTAATGGTAATAGAGAATGTAGACAAAGGTTGATATAGAAGTACCCGGAAGACATACTTAGCTGTCAGAAATACTCTGTTGAGAAACAGGGGATAACACTTGGTTGAAATCTATTTCACAAGTGTTTGTCTGAGTCTTTTCCTTAAAGCAGGAAAACAAAGGGGACCCATTGCCCACGCATGTCTGAGCAGGAAATATTATGCATTGGCCATTATGATGCAGACTTGTCTGCACAAATGTTTTTTCTATCGAGGACATTATCAGCAACCAATACTAAGCCGGAATCACTTATCAATGGTGGGTGGGGGACGCAGACTTTGTAATTCAATCTTGCCAAAGAAAACTGACTCTTTCGTCATACTAACAACAAAGAGCAAACCTCATGCGTAACATACAAGTGTTACTATACAATCCAATTAATCTAGAAAGTGACGGCCCGTGAAATCTTAGGGTAAAGTCTGAAAGCCGAGATAAACCATCACTCGCGGGAGACTCAAAGTAAATCTCCACGATAAGAGTACTCGAGGAGGATAGCGTGTTTCCGGCTTATCTCCGCTACGGATCAGTGCTCAACTATTAAATCGCAATTACCATTACGTCATATATTTGTGTCGTTTACCGTGTGTAATTAGTGGGCCGATGCGAATTGTCAGCGACCGGCGTGCCGTGTAACTGGATGGGAAGTGGGGGCGTACCAGGAAACGGGGAGCCGGTGTATTCACGGCCAAGAATTCGCGCAAGATCAGACAAGATCACAAGATGAGTGTGACGCGAGAGAATGACCTAGTTTCACTGGCGCTTTCAGGAGCAAGGTCGGTGAGAGATAAACCAGGGCGTATAGGAGATGCCGGCTCGCCGAATGATCGACGAGCTTCGAAGGACCTAGAGGCCCTGAATCAATGACTTTGAACAGGGGAAAACGTTCTCCCGTCGACCGCGGTTGCTCGCTCTCGGTATTTTCGGAATCTGTCGTCAGCAAGTCAGCCGATTCCCGACGAGGAGAAGGGCAACGCGTAAGCGGAACAGCGAAAGAACTGGCCTGCCTGAACCAATTGTAATTCAAGCACGGGGATTGTCCCCCTGTCTTTTTGGATCAACTGTTGACTTTTTGGGGGAATAATGAGCCAATGTCATGTGACAGTGCGGCAAAAACGTGCTCGCAAGCTAAATGTCAGCCTTGGGCGATCTGCAGCCTACTGGGAGGAGGACGACGCGCGCGCGCGCGCGCCCGACCGCATACAGATTGCCCCAGCAGATTTTCGAGCGCGAAAAGCAGCGTGCCAAATTCTGCAGGAGCAAACGCCGCATTTACGTTGCGATTACACAACTGCGGGGAATATATGTCTCCTGTAGAATGAGAAATGCGAAGTCAATAGAATGCAAGGCGTAATAGGCGGCTAGGTGGAAAGCTCGCTGGCTAGGTTACCCCTTGACCGGACCGCGAAAACTTAGGTTTAATCATCCGGCGAGTAATGGCAGGTTCCAAGGAACACTCTACTCGAGTGTATTCTGTTAAGATTACGGGAAAGCCTGCAACACTCGCTAAGTCAGGTGACTATTTTTGTCTGGTGCAATAATTTTACGTAATCGAGGGAAAGGGTCCAGGACCAATGACGCGATCATTGGCAGAGCTTGCAACTTGGCGATAATGCGCTCGGGGCTTTCCCGCGATCGGCCTCTGATTTATGACGCGTCACAAATAAAAGTCGAGTGCGCGAGAAAAAAAAATGCACGTACCTGATGTTAACGCAACGACGATGACAGGCCGTCCACCATTTGCAACTCACAGGTAGACCGATCTACGTCTTCTTAAAATATACCCGAGAAATGGATCTCAGCGCACCCACCGTCCGAAATCGCCCGAGCAGCCGGTGTGTCACAATTGACTCGGTTTAAAAATTCACGAACCTCCTGCTCTTTTTCTAGACACATCCGTTTCGCCTGCTGCCCCCCTTGCCGCACATTCCCTATCGTCTTCCCGGGGCGACGGCTATTTCTTCCCTGCTACCCTCCCACGAGCGAATTTCTTTAAAAGCAGTGTGGTTAAAAGTAGCCCTTCCTTCTATAAGATCTTGTTTAAATTTACTGGCAATTCGCTCTCACGCCTATTAGTTCGAGAATGTTCCGCAGGGCGGCGCGGTGACGCAGCCTGAAGTACGCCACTTCCGGTTTCACTCATCCGGTTTCCGCTCCAATACTCCGCGCGCATTCCTAACGTCATATAATTGCCTCTGGAATTTAATTATAACTATTATATAGGATAAAAACGGGCTATTCTGTTCATTAATGTATGAATTTATGTCGAGCTCTCGCATGTATAATACGCATACTAATACGGGGGTCAGAAATAGAATTGCATCACAGAAGCTCATCGGAGACGCGTAGATGCGCAAAGTCAGCACCCGTAAGGTTTCCCGCCGCATTTTTCTCAAGTATTTCCCTCGCATAGCAATTTCATCGAATAGACTTTATTATTTCTAATGAGCTGAATGCTGGAAGAATATCAATTGAAAGACTACGAATTTGAATTGGAAATCGGTTCATCAGTTGGCAAGTGAGAAATATAAACTGGCCGGCCTGGGTAGCAGGTATCGGCCGGCAACTTCAATCGCTCGATTCACCGACAGGGTTTTGGAATTGGACACGGGCCGCCATGTTCTCGGATTGATCCATCGCGTGTGTTCGCGTCCGCTTACGGGATCGACGCAACGGTCGAGTTATTTGGTGGTTCCAGTTTCGTGTTGTTTCGAGCGTGAAGGTGAACGTTATATTTCAGTGGAATTCAGGATTCGAAGGGTGCGGCTGCTGAAGGGCGGCTGAGGGCTGCAGCGTAGCCAGCGTAGAGGCATCGGTAATCGAACGTCGTAGAAGCACTCATCCCCGCACGTTGGCAAAATGATGTACACGGTAAAGTATATCTCACCGGGACGCGCAAACCCAGATTTTGGGAGCATCCTGATATCCTCTAGCCGGCGAATCTGATTTTCGATGGAGGTTAATAGTATTGCGCTTCGCAGGGGACTACCGCGTCGCAGGACACGAGGTTCAGCGACAAGGAGAAGAAGTTACTCAAGGTGATGAAGTTCGGTGACTCGTTGACTCAGAAGGTAATTTTGCCGCTTGCGAATTGGGATCAATCGAATGATCATAGCAGTTTAACGATGCATGCGCGTTTTTTGTCAGGTGGATATGAGCAAAGTCAAGTTGGATGTCATCAAGCCATGGATTACGACTAAAATCACACAGATTCTCGGCATCGAAGACGATGTGGTGGTGGAGTTTGTTTATAATCAACTTGAGGAGAGGGTAATATCACATTCTAGATTGTTTAGTTAACATTAGGATTAGGGATGCGCATCAATGACACTATATGCGTTCACGTGGCTTTTTCCCCTCATCATAGGAGATCAATAAATACACATTATTTCAGCACAATGCTTGCCAGCAATAGCAAGCATTGTCGTCCAAAATTTGCAATATGTTGCTGATTTTGGAGTCAGAAAAGCAAGGAGGCAGCCCTCTGATAGATATTATTGCCTCGTTGTTTTTATGTATCTATGAACATCATCGTTCCTAAAGTCCCAATTTTTGCCAACACCCATCCTCCTTCCAAGCATATCTGATTTCGGTAAACGAAAAAACTGATGTAGCTGATCCTGTTATAGCAGATCATTAAGAAAGCAATTTCTTATCACTTGTGTTTGAATTCCCCGTTAGTATAAGTAGAGACCGTTGGTGGGGCTCAACCCTTTTGTCCAAATGGCATTCGGATGTGCTCCTCTCTACATCCGTTTGGCCGCCTTTCTATCAGCTGGCAGTGTTGGCCGATGGCAGCTGCTATGTCAACGTCATCTTAGAGCTGCTGATACTTCAGCATCTGTACTTCATCGGCTGCTCATCACCAATGTCCTCGTCAACATCATCACCGTTGGACTAACAACAAGCTCGTGATACACACACCGCATCCTGGTGTTCCTGCTTCTGCGATCTGCACTTCAATCTTCGCATCGGGCATCTTCTGCACAAATGCCACCATTGCTGTATATGTCAACCGGTAGCTGAAACTCACCATAACTTCCTGATCTCCGGACTGCTACCTTATCCAAGGTAGCCATCAGCCAGATGCAGTATCCAGAGCCATGCTGTGGCTCTACCAACAGTCTGCAGCAGAGCATCAATCTGCCGAGGATCAGTATCACCAGTTGCAGCATGTTCATCCTGGGCCGCATCATGCAGTGTTCGCAGAGTAGCTGTACGAGCAGAATCTACCTAACACAACATGCAGCAGGATCACCGCTTACTGGCGTGCATCAGCATCATTGCTGAAAGGTTCTACTTTTGGAGATACACCGTCCGCCAGTAGCAGCATGAATCAGTTCCTGACGATGCTGGAGGTATCCCATCATGGTTTGACACTGTTTGTCCATGTCACAGGTTGGTGGAATGGTCTACCTTCTATTTCAACTTAATCTTTCCATTTACAGTTAATGCAATGAATATTTCTAATCCCATTTACAGCACTTCACTTACATAAACGTGCCTTACAATGAGTGTAATCTTTTTTTTCTTAGCGTATGTTATGTCACTGCAGGTGAAACATGCAGGTCGCAGTATTTGTGGTAAGATACATTAAAACAGTAACTCTGCTTTTTCGAGGGGGAAAAGCAGTTAGGTTGATAGCAAAACCACATTCTCTTAAATGCTTATGCAAAGTTTCAGGCTCTGTTATACCCATGCAGCATAAGCATATAATAATAGACTAAGTCCCAAAATTTAGATATCTCGTCATCGATATTAAGATCGGTATAACATATGGTTTACAGTTTCCCAACCCCCGAAAAATACAAATCAACCTCACAGGCTTCCTAACCGGCAGGAACGCCCGATGTTTTATGGGCGAATTATGGGATCTACTGGTCTCTGCTCAGGAAAGTGTTACAGGCATTCCTGAGGCCTTTTTACAACAGAAGAAAGATCAAATAAAAAAACGCTTGGTAATTGTCTCCTTTTATTATAAGATTTTGTTTTGTTACTTTCAAATCGATATCGGACGTTAGGTGGATACTAGTTGTGTTCTGATCTGTATGATATGAAGTTTAGTGCTATCGTATAAACAAGCGAACACCAACTATTTGACATTCAGTAATAGCATTAGTGAAGCACTTCAGAATGTATCGAGTTCGACGCGTTAATCTCTCCTTTTTATTCACGTTTTTTCGAATAATTAGTTCATTTGGTAAAACGTGATACTTGTTTAGGAGGAACAAGAAAAGCTTCAAGCATCTCTAGCAGAGAAAGAGAAAGAAAAGGAGCGTGAGAAGGAGAAAGATGAAGCAGAGAGTAAAGTGAAGAAGGAAGAGAAGGAACGCGGTTCATCGAAGGAGCGAAGGAGAGAACGTAGCCGTGATCGAGATAGAGATAGGTGGGTATTTATAGAATTTGCAAGGTTTTCGTAAATCGCATGTGCAATGCCTCGTTACATGTATTTCTCTTATGTGTAGAAGTAAAAGGAGCAGATCAAGAGATCGCCATAGGGATCGTGATCGATTTAGTAGTCGCAAGAGACGATCTTCTTCAAGATCTCCAAGCAAGAACTCAGTTAAAGACAGTGGGAAAGATATGCCTGAAGTTAAAATTGAACGGGAGGATTCACCACAACCCGAAAATGCTATTCCACCTATGCCCATTAAAACTAAACCGTGAGTATAATATTATAGGAATTGTGGACTAAGAGCGATTGAAAGTTTCTAAATATCGTTTTACGAACTAGGGAAGCAGCTGTTGCTATCTCCCGACTACAAGCAAAATTGATGAGCATCGCCGATGGAAAGAAGAAAAACAATAACCGAACACCGTCACCGGAATCGGTAGACAAACTGGCAAAGAAATCAAGATCAAGGTCTAAATCACCCGTCAATCGTTCGAAAAAGTCCAGATCAAACTCACCCGCGAGAGATATTAAATCTCGAAGGTCCAGATCGCCTGCAACTAAGACACGCAGATCTCGGTCCAAGTCGCGCTCGCGGCGATCAAGATCAAGATCCAAGACTAGATCACAAGACCGCGCCAAATTGAGGCGAACGAAATCTGAATCGAGATCGCATTCAAGATCACGCTCACGATCTAAGAAGTCTAGATCAAAGAGCGGTGAGCGAAGTAAGTCCCGGAAATCAAGGTCTGATTCAAGTGACTCACGCTCGTCCAAGTCTCGTTCAAAGTCGCCCGATAAAAGAAAGGATAATCTCGATTCCAACAGGAAGCGAGATCCAAGCACAAGCAGTAGTTCTGAGTCAGAAGAAGAGAAAGGCGCAAAGGACAAGAACGATTTTGAAATTCGCAAAAAGAAAGATGGCGTACAGGCAAAAAGATCTTATAGGAAAACCAATAAAGATGACAGTGGCAGTGACAGTGATTCTAGTCGTGAGCGAAAGTCAGCACCTAAACGAAGAAGCCCTAGCCCACGTAAAGACAGAGGACGATCCAAGGAAAGGGATCGTTCACGAGATCGGTCACGAGACAGATCGAGGGATAGATCTCGTGATAGGAACAGGAGGTACGTTGCTATTGCAAAGTAATTGGAAAATAATCATGTACATACATCCTGCATAAGGTTCAAACATTTTCATTTTTTTAGGAGGTCTATAGATAGGGAACGCGAAAGGAAAAGGGAGCGTGAACGCGAAAGGGAAAGAGAAAGACTGGACCGTTACAGCGGTAGTCGTAGCATGCGACCACCATCTGTGCGTCGTGCACCTAACAGACGAAGGTAAAATGCAACTGCAAAAAAAGTCTGAGTATTCAGTACGGTATTTTACATATATTGATATCTTGTGCAATAGTCCGCCTCGTCGCAGTCCGGCAAGATATCGTCGTAGATCACCTAGTCCTGGGGATAGACGTAGGGGAAGACGGTCGCTCGATCGCCGACGAAGATCTTCCGAACGACGAGACCGACGTCGGTCGCCCGATCGTCGTGACAGCAGACGTCGGTCGCCTGATGGACGGGATCGATCACTCAGGTACGATAGATCTTCATCTCGTGACAGATCGAGTAGACGGGACCGTTCCAGAGACAGAAAGGATAGAGATCGAAGATCTAAGTCTAAGGATCGCAGATCGCGATCCAAAGATCAGACATCATCACTGGATCGGTCGAAAGATGGAAAGCGATCTCCCGATCGTCCGAAGGATGCTAAGGATGCTAAGGCAAAGGAGAAGAAAGTGGATGAGAAAATTAAAAGACCGGCCGATACAGGATCGCGAAAAGAATTAAGAAATGGAAGGTCTAAGTCAAGTAGCTCGGAAAGTAGCGAAAGTAGTTCCTCTAGCAATGAGGATGAACCAGTTAGGTGAGTAAATGTTATTGGCAGTTCCTCGTTTTGTTACAGATCGTACGATTCTGGGACTGCAAAGCAACTATCCTATTCTGTTTCCTGCTTAGTTGCTCAACATTTACGTGTCTAATATTGATTCACAATATTTGGCGATATTTGTCCACAGAAAATCACTGGAACGGAAACCATCCCAAGAGAAACGGGAGCGGGAGCGGGACCGCGAACACGCAGAGGAAGCTAAGCGAAAGGAGAAAGAGAAGGTGCTTAAAGAAGAGGCCCTGAAACGAGCAGAAAAGGAAGTGAAGAAACTGGAACCACCACCCGCCAAGAAGCCCGATCTCTGCGTTTCTCCTAAGAAAGTCCAGCCAGCTACTCTTCCGGTAACAAGACACAGGGTACATATAAATGTGTTCAAATTGCTATTTTGCTTTGGTGTTGTTCTCATTTTTTTCTTTATACAGTTCTCGAAAAGTCTATCCCGAACTCCCTCACCATTTAAGAAGACTGAAGATATCATCGCAGCTGCCAAAATTAAGCAGATGCCGAAGTGTGTATTGTTACTATTTGTTTTCAACCACAAAAGTCCAACAGGCTACAAGATGTGTTCTGAATTATTTTGTAGGGACGACAATAAGGACCAATCGCCAAAAGTTGGGGAGCCAAGTTATTCGTCGGGTGACACCTTCCCACTGAAGAAAGACGATAAGTCGATGAAAGCACCGAAGTCTATACCCGATGAAAAGAAGCCAAGCCAAAAATCATCGGATACAATGGCAATGAAGAAACCTGAATTAATCAGAAAATTGAAAAGAGATAAACGGGATGGTTCTTCGGATTCCGAAGAGAGCGACACTGAAGGTAAATAGAAGTTACGTACACCCTTTGTACGGATAGTAAGGATTCTAGATCTAAAAGTGTAAAAATCCTATAGTTAAGAAGAAACAAAGGAAACTGGAGAAATCCCGAAAATCCAGGAAAGCATCCACTGACGAAGAGAAATCAGACAAAGGAGGTTCTAGTTCAGAGTCCGAAGATGATAGGAAGCATGTTGAGAAGAGCAAGAAAATTAGAGAAACCAGTCGAGGTACAATTCTTTCTGGTTTCTTTAAGCGAACGATGTTTTTATTAATATTAGAAAAATGCTGTAAAAATGTATATATACCTTTCAGGCTCAACAGACGATCGCAGCAAGGACAGGAAGGACGGTAAAAAGAGAGATGTGGTTGAGCTTGATACACGCAAGCGATCTAAGAAAGATATTGAAGAAGAGCCAAAAAAAGTCAAACGATCTGGAAAAGATTCTTCTTCTGCCGAAGAGGAACACAAGCCAAAGAAAAAGAGTGAAGATGACAAATCAAGGTCAAAAAAATCTAAGAAAGATTCCAGTTCGGACGACGAACCGAAGAAATCACGGAAGCGGCGGGACAGTTCGTCTGAGGACGAGAAATCTAGGACACGAAAATCTAGGAAGGACTCTACGAGTGACGACGAAACGAAAGTAAGAAGTAAGAAATCAAAACGCGATTCGAGCTCCGAAGACGAGGATGTCGGAGAGAAAGATGCAAAGAAGAAAAAGAAGGTGGACGACAGTTCGGATGAGGAAAAAGTGAAGAAGAAGCGAAAGAAGAAGGCGAAGACAAGCACCAGCGAATCTGAGGTAAGATGAATCAAGAGACATTTCATGACTTCAGGAAATGGTAATATTTGAATGATTTCTCACATAACTTGGGTTTCTAGGAAAGTGAGGTAGAGGAAAAGAAAAAGAAGAAGGACAAAAAGCACAAGAAACACAAGAAACATAAGAAGCACAGGAAGCACAAAAAGAAGAAGGTCGCGGATTCCGACGAATCCGATGTTAGTGAGGGTAACACCGAAGAACTCGAAAAGAAATTACGTGAAAAGGCATTAAAATCAATGAAAAAAGGGCATAGTATAGAGCGAAGTGATTGAAAACAAGTGCTTTCTCAAGAAAGATGTGTTATGTGTGTATATCTCTCTGTGTCGCAATGCACTGGTAACTGATCATTTTGCGATTGCGTTTATGATTATCAAAATAGGTATTGTAGAATTTAGATGCATCACAAAAACATTTGCGTACAAGGTCGTGTTTTGCACCGTCAACGAATAACATCTCGTTATTGAACGAGGGTATGTCCTAATTTGTTCACAGATCTGTAGCGTAAGACGTACGCTCAGCGGTCATGAGATTCAAACTAATGATTTCCTGACTTAGTGAGGAAGCTGTACCTCACCCTACGATTATGGATACATAGTAATTGTGCCACTTTAATATACGGTTTTTACATTTGCAAAATGCTGACATGGAAAATAAGCGAGGGGTGGCCCTTTAGTTTGTCAAATCGATTAAATGGAATACAGTTTCCATTGTATAACTTGGCAGGTTTTATTTGTACATTAGATTGATTTGTGTAAAAGTCATTTCTCATGAGAATATCTACATTTAGCAAATAAATGACACATTTAACGGCAATGCCTTTGCACTCTGTATAACTTACCGCCAGCAACATCCCTAATACTTACGAATGTTAAATTGATCTTATACACTGTCCAGATTTAGAGAGCACTTTATATTCCGGGGCTTGAAAAAATGTCCATAATATTTATCATTCAAATTTATTTAGGAATGCTAACCAGGTATTGTATATTACAGCTTTGCTAACATTGATTCCCAATCCGGTGAACATATGAATGAACTGCTCACTGCTCCAAGATTTATGAGTTCACCTTCTAAGTTCACTTTATCTAGCTTCGCGGCGATGAGGTCCTACAATAGCATGATCATTGTAAATTCAGAATAGTTGTCCACTGACACTGTGTTCGTACCTGACGGAAACTGAGATGCGATCCCACGTCCACCATTAAGTTATTTTCCCCCAGAATCAAGCGTGCTTTCCCTGATCTGAGGATTTGCATTTTACCAAGTAGTCCTGGCTTGAGAGAATTCAATGTGCAATACTCTGGTTTGGTTGGCTTTTCTTTTTCATTTGCACGACCAGGCGTTGGCCTAGTATCCTCGTTGCTGCACTCTAAACCTGGCAGGCAATCTGGAAACTGAGACAATTTGTTTATTTTGAGATCATACAGCACGATTTTTGTATGTTTGTGTCTGTACCTGTAAAAGAATGTACGAATTTGCCTTTGTTTCCATGACTTGTGGAACTGTGTTTGGCAAGTTGTCTTGTGCACTTGTCTTTGGAATCTTCAGTTTTGGTTCCTTCTTTGCCTTCAGTACTAAAATCGATTCTTGTATCATGCCAATGGAAAGATTTCATCTAGGAATTACTCAGAATATATTTACCTTCACCATTTTCTAAAATAATTGGTTTTTTATCAATTTCTTCTTCAGTTTCAACTGTTGGTTTACTCTCATCCAGTTTGGGTTCCTCTTTGTATAGTTTAGCTTTCGCAAACAAATTCACAACATTAACATGATTTCTCCATAGAAAGATTTTGGAGTATTTAAATGATTCTATACCATCCTCGATCATGGGTAACATAATGGGTGCATTATCTAGATCTAAGCCTTCCCCATCATCTATGAAATCATCCCTCAACAAAGCCTTCAATTTTTCTTCCTCATCTGCTTTGTCAACAGTGCGATTCAAGTCCAATTTAGGCTTTTCCAAGCATGACTGGGCAGCACCTCTATCACTGTCTTCTCTAGAGCCACCACCCGATCTTCTGCTTCCACCAGGTATACTAGTAATGCCCTCGGACCAAACACCTGTAGACTATAAATAATGCCTGTTATATTCTCCAGCAGCATTACACTATTCTTTCCATGTATTCAACTTACTTGTACTAAATTACTCGTTCCCCTGCCTCTTCCTCTATCTCCCCTGCCCCGTCCTCTTCCACGATCTCTGCCTCTAGGTTGCCTTGCATTATCTTGCTTTGCTGGAGTTGCATCGCTGCTCAAAAATTGAATATCTCATTATAATCCTCACTAATTGCCCGAATGATCAGGTCACATATTTGAATACTCACTCTTTCTTCTTGTTTCTCAGAGCATTAACATTTGGAGTGTAGACCTTCTTAGACTTTTCAGTTTTAATGTTTCCACCCAATGTCAGGTCCCTTGGTAATCGAAAAGACGTCAGTCTCGCGCTGGACGTCGGCGGAGGTAAGCCTGGTTCCGTTTTGATATTTTTTAAAGGTACAGGTAACGAGGTGCCGGGCTCAACTTTGATTTTTATGTTTCCCGGCAACGTGTGGTTCGAATCCGCCGATTTGTCGCTTGACATTGTTCACGATTGTCACTTGTGCAAGGCTCTTTAAAAAATATACCACGAGTACCATGCACGCGATACTAAAAGATTGATTGATTTAAACTAATAGAAACCTTAAAAATTTTTATGAAACGCACGTAGGAAAGTCGCGTAACACATTATTTCATCCGCGTTGCCACTAGTTAACCTCAAGCACAGTGACAGCACGTTTCACAACAAATACAAATCACCAGAAGCCTAGACATCGGCTTCGGTCATCAGCGTTTTCGCTGAACTACTTCCGAGTACAAAGAAACATCCGTGTCTCTGACTACAGACATAGCACGTGCTTAGCACTGCTCCAAAACTACATCGCATTGCGGCATATTTGTGCGTAGCACACACCTACAACCATGGAACTCGAATGCGCATGTGTTGCTGGAGTGAGGTCTGGCAAAGTCGGTACAAGTAGAAAACGGCATAAATAGCAACCGATTACTTATTTGTAGACACGATAAACATTTCGCAGATAATAACAATGTACAACATATCCGATGCAAGTACTGCAGGATCTGAATAGCCGGAGTTAGGGAATCCTCGAGTGGGAAAAGAAGTGCGCCAAGTGCGGCAGCTTTCCGAGGAAGAAACTTTGGGGGATCAGGGCTTCAGGAGGATATGCAGCCTGTGGTATGTGTGTATAGCGTAGTGGAGAGCCGATAAGCGCTATCGTTGAAGGTTGGCGCGGCGAGGGAGGACGTTTTCAGGACGACTAGTATAACTGACATGAGCAGGAGAAGAGGAGAGTAGCCGGTGATGAGGTCATCGTATGGTTTTTTAGCCGCGCCGGCAGTCGCGACGCGGAGCGCTCGCACGCCGGCCGCCGATTGCTTTCCTCCACGACCGGGAATCCTGCTGGCCGACTCGGGACATGCATCCTATGCGCCCGCTCGCTCTGCAACTCGAGAGTCGCGAGTGTTACGTATCCTGGATCGCGTGCGGAGATATCGGCATCTCAGCCAGCGGCAGCCGCCAGCGACTAGTAGGTTTCCTGCCGGGAAAGCTTTTTCCAGCCGGTCTCGTTGCCCGCTGGAACTCTGGAACTCGCCGCGACTTTTCTCGCGAGGCTCGGCCGCGAGTCGGCTGCGAGAGAGCGGATCGAGGCGATCGGCTTAGATGAACGGCACGACACCGATTTAAAGTAGCGGCGGGCGACTATCTCTCTTAAACCTGTTTCCACCGGCCCTTGGGCACGTCGAACTTCTCCGCAGCGCGCCGGCGAGTTTTCGAGTGGCCAGCCTTCGCGGCTGCCCGTAAACGTGTCCGCGCGTTATCGTCCTCCTGATTTTTCTCCTGGCAAATCAGTCCCCTCGTTCTTATTACCGACCAGCCGCCCCCCGGACATATATACACGCTATACCCCGGCATCGATGTGCGATCCGTGGTATCTCGTACCTCTCACCTTGATCCAACACGCTCTCTCGCGCTATAGTTGTCCGGCACCGCTTCGAAAGCTCGCGCTCGCGCCTCCAGGAAATTAATATCGCATTACGGGGATCGCGGCGGGAAAAAAAGTTGTTTGCAGTGGAGATTCGCGGGAAAAAGTGGGAAGGAGTTTGTTTTCGCGGTGAACCACGTGGTGCGCATCGCTCGAGGTCGCGAATATCGCAGCTAGGTCTAGTGGCGCAGGCGCTCCCGTGGCTGCCAGGAGAGCGCGATCGCACAGTTTCAAATCTCTTATCGCACCGGCAGACCGCGACGCGTGATTCCCCACGAAAGTAGGAACATTCGCCGCGACCAGCACCGCATTGCATATCGGAGCTCCGTGGGCTGCTTCCCGAGAAAAAGTACCGCTTCCGCACGACGCTGCCTCTCTATCAGTCGGCAGACGACGTTTCCTGCGGTAACTGCTGCACTCGTCTCCAACCTTCCTCGCAGTCGCGATCGAACCAGTCTGCTGGAAAAGACCAACATCTTTCTCAGTGTTTTCGCAGTTGAGACTCTATTCTCTCGTCATAATTACACTCGCGGCTTTAACTCGATTTACGACACTCGAGATAAAAGTTTTCGGAGTCAGGGAATCGGGGATCGCAAAAAGAATCAGACACAAGTCCCCCCCCCCCCCCCCCCTTCCGGCGGGCGCCACCTACTATCGATCGGTGTGATCCCGCGCGCGCGCTCGATACGTCGATCGCTAATCGCAGAATTGAATTGAAATTCAGTTGACGGATATCGATATATCGTGCGCGGTGCAGTTGACAGTTGCCAGTCGAGCGATGGGAAGCCGCGCAAGGTAGTAGATCGAGATTTCGGCTGGCCGACGCGGACGAGGGATCGAGTGAGTTCCGCGTGGACTAACTGGGAATAACAAACCAGTGGAATCCCGGCGGACTGTTGTCGTCGGAAAGTGGCCAACTGACAAGCGCCCTAGTGCGCGCACGTGCCTCTGTGTTTGTGTGTGTCTGTGTGTGTGTGCGATACGCTGTTGTATGGGAAGACGAGAGAAGTCTGGATCGGAGTGGGTTGATGATTCAGAAGGAGAGATGAACGGAGTACAACGAACGCCCGGCGATGCCTTCGACGTCAAGGTTAGTTTGATCTTTTTCCAGCGTCTAGTCGAATAATCAAATGCACTCGCCCCCCGAAATACATGGACGCCTTAATTCTGTACCTGTTGATTTCGCGACTTGTTATCGCGCGTTGTTTCAGCGCACGAACGCCGATCGGTATCTGCAGGAGTACTGTCGGCGCTGATTAACATTACGGCCAGCCGAGTATCATTTCAGATGCGAGTGTATTCACTGGCAGTGGAATATGTGTCAGGGCGAGTCTGACACCGCGTGAACCCTGATAGCTATGAACTGCGACGAGGAAAAACTACGCCTCTAACAGAATCGTACGCTCTCTCCACGCGGATTGTTGTACCCACCTACCAATCGACTGCACACCGGGCTATTTGTGGCGGACCAACAACTGAATAACAAGCAGTGGAGAGGACACCGACAAGTCCGAAGGCTGAGCTAGTAACAAGTAGGCAACTTTACGATTCTCTCCTCGGCGAGGAGAGGATAGGCCGCTGGGTCTCTTAAAAGAAATCAATTTCGTATGCAGCGTGCTCGAGAAAAATTACCACCGGGCAGAGATTGTTTACAGGCCCGGTGGTACGTCGTATCGCGTGGCGAGTAATACCCGTCTTCGTTATCTATGGAAAAACCGCCCTGTTTACGATAGACGTTCGGCAAATATGTGCAACGATCGCCGGTAGATTTATGAGTGGGAACTCTCGTTGAAAAAGCGCGCTTGTGTGCCTCGGCATATGTCTGTGTATGTGTGTGTGAGTGTTTAATACAGTAGGCCAGGAGCAACCTTGGCCCGCGTAACTCGGTACACGCCGGCCTTGAATAAGGTCGTCACTTTTCATACGTGGCGATCGGCGCACACCTCTCCCGACTATTTATTTCTCCCGGCGATTCAAAGTCGGAGACTCGGCCGATTTCATTGTAAATCAATGTCAACGGCGTGACTCGCGACCAGTTTCCCGAAAGGCCTCTCTGCGCGAGCTAACCTGAATGGCGACTGGGAGTTTTTCCCCGAGTCTGGCGAAGCGTTGTCCCTCGGAGATTATAAGGCGCGTGACAGGCATTGAGAGAGGTCTGATAACGGCGCTTCTTGTATGACCGGGCCGAGTAGAGTCCGGGCCGAAAAAGCGAGAGTCCTTTTTCCAGTCGACTGTGCCGAAAGAGGATATCGGTGTTCGTAGGTGGTTGCTTAATTATACCGCGGCCCCCCCGGGGCTAAATAAATCGATATAGCTCTTGCGGAAGTGGCGAGTGCGAGCGTGGAGCGCGCGATAGCGTAGACGTTAGCGTTGCCGATATCAGGCCATTTTCCTCGAGTAGTCGCTCCCCATCCCCCAGGAAGCCGGGGGTCGCGCTGGATAGGCCGTTCGTTCTTCCAACCCCTGGCTTCCCTCCTTCGAGCGCGCGGCTCTCTCTTTCATCGCTCTCCTGTATTTTCGATGCCGATGAAATGGCACTCTTTTCGGAGCTCGTTACTAAGAGGACATCGATCGACCGCGCCAGATTTATAGCGTGCAACCTCGCTCTATAGAACGACCTGCACGAGAAACCCAGCAATTCGCTGCCGTGACTCCGTTTCCCCGTACACATACTTACATACTATACACACCGGCACCCGCGTCCGTTCTCTCCCCGTGCGCGCGCTCTTCTATATATCAATAAATTTTTCGACGATGCAAATTTATGAAAATTCCTGCGCATGTTGACGCACATTGCTCATCGCCGGCTCCCCGATCGACGCACGAACAAGTCCTATTCAAGATTCCCATGCTCCTCGCCATTTCATCTAACGAACCGGTTAATAGAGGCCGAAAGCGCCGATTCCCGGAATAACTTTCCAATTTCCTTTTGTCGTCTGTGGATGCGGCTGCAGGTGGTTCCCTCGTCATAGAGAATATTCCAACGGTAGGAGTAGCTGGGGGCTGGAATTCGTTAGGAATGCGCGGTTCGATCGTCGAGTCGGAGTGCTCCTTACAGATTAATCAGAACTATACCTGGCTGAGTGGCATCCCGCGCGAACCTATATTTACCTGTCCCCTTTAGTTTTAAGCCCCGCCAGTCGAGCACCCGACGAAATCGTAATCGATACTCGATCGTGTGTAATAGAACGCCGTCTCTTGTATCGCGATACTGGACTGCAGGATGCAGTGACGAGCAGCCGGTTTCATCCTGCTGTTCGTCCAGCCTCTTGGTCTAGTGCCTCCGATCCAAGGACTCGCGTGCTCGGGACGAAGGGCTCACTAAGATATTCAATAACTTCAATCAATTTGAAATGGGAAATCTAATGAAATTTTACGGGGTAATAACATAACAAACAATTCCAAACAAGAAACACATTATAATCAAATTTGGGGTAATTTTCATAACGCTCGGTGTAATCTTCTCGCAAGATTTGGTGTAATAACATAACAATTGACACTCATATTACTTGTACCGAAATTGAATGTCTATTTCACAATTAGAATTCTTCAGTTAAAGTCAAAGGGTTTGAATTGTACTGGGTCGCTTGGTCGACCCGCGAGAAAAGTAGCACGGGAAAAGGCGAGTAAGGCATCGCCCTGAAAAAGAGAGAGAGGGTGATAGGTGGTGGTAGACGAGTGTCACCTCGCCGCAAAACCGAACCCGGTGTTCTCACCGACTTTCCTCCTGTCTGCGTCCGCCCAAGGTGGCTTACATATCGGAGGGAGAGCATTATCATTCGGGCGACAGTGTCTGCGTGAACATAACGCGCAATTAGGTGTCTTTACACTTGGGCCAGTGCACTACGGGAAATAGGATATTATCGATGGATAGGGAGCGTGCGGCTACTTGGAAACTGAAGCCTCCGCCGTCGAGCCGCGAGAGGAAGCCGACACGGAAGAGCGTGGATATTGTTGAATGAACTTTCCTTGCTGAATGTAATGGGAATGCGAATGGATTTTGCGCTGGAGGACTCGGACTGTATCGGCGCGATCGCTCGCTGGAATCTGCCGAAATGTCGAGTCGCCGCGCGCCGAGATAGTATTATCCTGACGGAGGAAGTGGTTGTGTAACCGATATAAATAGCGTTGACGAACACTAAATCTCGTAATGCGATCACCTCGCTGATCTCAGTCGCTCTCCTTTCTCTCGCTCTTTCACTCAGGACCGCTCGGACGGTACTTGCCGTTTGCGTTCCTCGCTGAGTGCGCGCTGGAATTGCTTAATTGCTGTTGTTAGACATGTTGCGCGTTATGGGATTGTCAATGCGTTTGGATGGCAGGAAGACGGTCGGATAAGCTTGCAATTTAGAGATACACTCTAGTTCAAGCTCTTATTATTCAATCCTTTCCTTGTTACGAATCGTGACGATGTCAGCTTTTCCACGTATCTTCAACAAAGATCCTTCTGTCATCAGACCACACTGTTTCTAGTCAAGAGTTTCTTGGGAAAACCTCAACGTTTCCACGCTCTCCGCAAGTCGGACTCTTTCCCATAAAGCTTACTCCGACATTTCTTTATTCAATCTCGGAAAAAGCCGGCGAAGCCAGTGTTAATCCCTTTCGCAATGGCTCGAGTCCACTCGGCAGTTTCGCTGGAAATCCGTGGAAGGTATCGCCGATTAGACTCACGCATCTCATTACAATCTCCGTGTGTGCAGTTCGCTTAGGTGACTCGCGGCCTCTTGACTCTCGGACGCAGAAAACCTGTCGTGCCTCGTCGAGGAACATCGAGTGAAAGCAACCAGGACATCCATCCCGGGCAATCGACTCTTTTCGACTAAAACCCACTCAAAAACTTGGATCGACTTTCGCGGAACATGAAACTCGGCTCTTCCTTGGACGACTTCGATCGGGAGATTTGCTCTGATACGAGTTCTTTTTTCGGGCGGCCAGCGAATATTGATAAGCAACGATACGCGCTTTTAATCTTATTTCGCAAGTACTCGGATGGCGGAGCAGCGCGCGAGAGCAAGTCTTTCTTGTAATTGGGTCAGCTATTATCACCGAGCGGCGGAACTCGTAAACTAACGCGACTAGTTATACCCGCGGCACCAGGAGGGAATTCCCCCGGCCTGTTTTCGCCGGTCAAATTTCCAATCGGACGCCACCGCGAATATCTATGCGCGACTGTTTGGCTATTCATCAGAGGCTCTCGAATCCCCGATCGTTTGGGGGCTGAGGGTGCGCTCGCCCGTGACACACGCCACTGATCTATCGAGATAAGATTCCGCGGTCTCGATTTCCGCCACGAAACTAGGCCAATTCGCCAACTTGCCCTCTCCGGAGAACTCCATCTATAGTAGACTGTTATCAAACCTATGCAGATTTTCCTCCGAGTGTCCTTAGACTAGAAACCTCTAGTGCGAAGCGCACGAGGAGAACGAAAGCTCCAAATGGAGCTGGGGCCGCGTCCGGCCGGCGATCGTGATTGAGAGAGCACGCATCGGCACGAATTGGAATGAGCACCGAGAGATTTCGCAAGAGCATCCTGGGGCGAGGGGGGCCACCGTCCTCGTGTCTCCGTCGCCGCTGGGCACGAAAAGAATCGTGCCAATGCTGCGTCGGCTGTTCATTTACGGCCAAACATACACTGCACGCGACCGAAATGGTAAACGCACTCGGAGCCCTCGGGGAGTCGTAACGTTGACTAATTGGTATCGAGTCAACAGAAATCGAGGGGCACGCGACTGCGAAATCAATGGTCGAGCGGGTAATTGCTGGTAATATCTTTGCTTCCTCAGGGCGCTACTGAAATCGTCGCGTTAATTCAACCGAAATGCGTTTTAGTGATAGAAATGCGGCGTTTGTTGGGTGAAGGCGCGTGATTGGAGGCGGAACATATACGGGTTCGCGTGGACTCGATTACACGTGTAAGCATTTATCGAGCGGATTTCAATTAGCTCTTCCAGATCGACTTCGTAGCGTGTGGTTATCGGGACAACGCACAAAACCGCTTCTTTGAGACTCGCCAGTACCCACGCCCCCTTTCTGACGAGGATGCTACCCCATTCGCTCCCAATCATAAACATTTCCAATATCCACCGGGAACCCTATACTTTGGAAGAAGCGGAACAACTGGTTGCGAGAGAATTACCGGTTTAGAAGGGCAATTTCCATATTAGCTCCGAACTAAGGAGCCAATCGTTAGGAGCGAGCCAGGAGCGCAGTTGCGCCAGGTACACCTCTCTAAATCGACGGAGACGACTCAGCCTCAATTTTAGCAGGAGTTATCGCGTGCATTTGCCCGATTCGAGAGCACCGGGGGAATCGCGTGACTTTCCAATGGGATACGTATTTACTTAATGCCTGGGAAAAGTGGACTGCAGCCCCCGACTAGTTCGGGTGGGTCTTGTTATCGGGCGATGTTAGTCTCCGGAGAGAGGGAGACGAGTGAGTGCGCTATTATAAACGAGCGAGATTGATTACCGCGGTCGGCAGGAGTGGCGAGCTAATTCACTCGAGCGTGAATATTACCTGTTAAATGGCAAGTCCAAATGCGATGTCTAATCTTTGCGCCGTAAAGAGAGGCGCTAATCACTCGAACCTCGCGATCCTAGACCACTTACCAATGCTAGTCGATCTAACGATCGCAACTGATTGCGCGAGCTTCCAATCTACCTGGTGCAATTTGCATTTTTCGCGAAGTTCCCGGTTGGGCTTTGTCGGAATCGAGCGGGTAATCATAGTAGCATTGAGTCACTTTTATTATTATATTCTGATTGAACATGTTGACGCAGAGTTCAGACTTTAGAGACTAAACTCATTGTCGTCGATTATATATCGTGCAAGTACTAACGCGGTACAGCGACGGAGGGATTTTCGACGGTAGGGTTTCCAGAGTAGTCCCTTCGGCTAAGTGGATTGGGCGCAGTGGTCGATATGAAAATCCAAGGTGTGATTAATTAGAGGAGACTTGTTCGCGAAGGGGGATGTCAGTCTCCGGATCTTCCCCGGCCGATGATATAACAGGGCGCGGGTGTAATCGGCCACACCCCTTTAGACCTTATCTAGGCTGCACCCTCCGATCTCTTTTTACTCGGTGCTATCCCTCCTGAAAGGTTACACCGTGCTCCCGGCTCGTGCAGAGCCCGCCACCCTTGGGAGTGATAGTTCTCTCTCTGGCAAGGACGACCAGGATTCAAATCAGTATTTCATCCTGGCCTGTCTTCCCCAGAATTCACGACTTCCACCCTCTAACGCAAAACCGTTCATTTCACCCATTAAATCCCCCCGGTGCAACCGAATCCCCCCACGTCCCTCTAAATACTGGGAATATTGAACTTGAACAGAAAGAAGTGTTACGCGTCAGGAGCCTCGCACTGTGCGATTTCTCGATATTCGCCACCTTTGACGCAAAGGGCCGGGAAAAATCGCCATTTACCGACTCGCAGTGACGCTCGCGATCGATCCTTTGATACATCGGGCTTCTTTCCAAGCGGTTACGGGTAAACGAGAATGATTTACTCCCACCGCTTTCCGGAGAAGTGGTCGCATCGAAAACAGTAGGCAATTACCGGGCGCACTCGAAGGATATCTCTGCAGACGTCAGCCTCTCGCGGGCAAAGGGCAAATGAAATATTTCCGCGTGTTTATTGAGAAGATTCGCGACATTAATGACGCGCGGTATGTTGACGGAATTGAGTTTGAGACGTGAAGGAGGTATTGGAAAGGATACTCGGTACATTGTCAAGTATAGGTTTCAAGGAAAAGCGAGAAGGTGCGTACGCTGGCGAACTGACTACAAGTGCGGCTTCGATCCGATCGTTGATTAGCCACTGTTTACGTGCCACACGCAATAGCTCGTTCACGGTTTACGCGAGCGTAACGGCTATTGCAAGGCCAACTGCGGGACAATGAACTGGATCTTCGTACGACTTTCCAATTAACCCATTAAGTGTCACTGTTGCGTCCACGCAACATTTCATTTGCGAGTTGCACGCGAGATTGCATGCTACTCCGAATACCCTGGGTTGTTCTTCAAGAGCCCTGAATAGAACATCTATAATAGAGAAATGAGAGCTCTTGTCTAATGCGTGGAACAATACTTTGAGAACGCGCCGGCTTTTTGTCTCCTGATTGGAGCACGTGTCGTCGCCGGCGGCTATTCGGCCTGATTTACATCCCACCACTGACTATCTTTTCGGTGGCGCAGCTTAACAAATCGATATTCCAAAGATACACGCATTTCTTAATACCACCGAGAGCTTGCCTTTCAAATTGCGGACGGTGAACGAGTGTCTATAACTACCTCGGTACACCATTTACCAGAGCGTTTAATTACCGACACCGATCTCTCCGGTGGAAAGACACTTTTCACAGCATCCCGCCGCGTTCGCTCCCCGCGCCTGATAAGCGACCCACTCGCCTGCATTGTTGTACACGATGAGGCAACTTGATCTGCCTCTCCATCGGCTCGAGCCTCTCGCAACTCGCAGCGAGTGTTTGATGAGAGCCTCTCTCCCTGCCTTTTCCCTCCGGATAAGCCTGTTTGGCCCTCGATTCTTAATCGTCAGGCGTTTGACGGATTACTCGAACGCGCGCGTCAAATGATTCAGGACCCTGAGAAAGTAATGAACTCGAATTTGAACTCGGATTCCGTATGAATGGAATCTGGTGTGTAGCTAAATCTCGTTGAAGATGGCGGTAATGATGTTGGGCGAATCGAGGAGGAAGTGGATTATTGAATTAGTTGGCGCTCCTTCCCGGAGATTGGCCGTGGTTGGCCGTTAGTGTCAGGGTCGTATCGCTTAATTTAATAAGGGTCAATTGCCCCGGCGGGCAGGCGCGCGCGCCGCCCCAGTCATTGCATAATTTACGAATCACGAGCGCGGCCGCCCTTCGGCCTCTCCCGCTGTGCCCACCGGCCAAATGTATTCCGAATGCCCGCGGTGGCTGTATTTTCAATGCGAGCAATCCCTACCGGGACGTCGCTCGCCGATGTCACGGTAAATCTGCTCGCGAGGGATTTACCGACGGTGCCGCGAGTACGGTTCGATGCACTTGGCTTCTACGAATCGAGTGATGTAACACCTTGCAGAGTCTCTCTCTCTCTCCCGCTGCCCCCGTGTCCTTACTGGAATTGCGCGGCGCGCGGCTACGACCGCTTTATGATCCCCATTAGCGCCAGGGAGCCATAACTCCGCGGCGAAAGTATAGTACCGCGCCGGGGAAAATTAAATGTCTCTCGGTGTTAGCCGGGCTTTTTCTCCGGGCCCACTTGTACGCCTCGGCGGCCGAGGGCTCGCTCGCCGACTCTCCACCGGGGCTGAATCGCCGCTCAAAGGAACCGGACACTCGAGCGCCGCGCAATTAGTCGCGTTGTACTTGCGCCAATGGAAAGGCGATTCGCCAGGCTCTCCACGATCATTGACGCAATGTTATTCACTGGAGGACTCTGCCGGACCGGACCAATTGGTAATCGGGCGAGGCACGGCGATGGTTCGAGGGAGCGAGGGGCCAGACGCCCTCTCCCGTTGTTCCACCTTGGAGAACGCGACTGGATGGGCCGTCGCGTGGTTCATTAAAAGTCGCGTGTCTCTAAATATAGGCGGCCGTCGGCATTCCGATCGTGGACATTGGTCAGTCCTGTGAATATGCACGAGTCTCTTTCTCCCTGGCGCGCGCTCTCGCACTCTCACTATCACAGCGCATGCACACGTGGCACCGAACCTCGCCGAGGAACCTTGCTCCACTTTGTCGCCGATCGGCATTACCTTCCTCGCATTCGGAATATCCCAAATTCAGGGAGAATAGAAACTCGAGAGGACCGCGAGCGATTTTTCAAAAAGAGGTAATAAACTGTGTGTTAATCAGTTTTGGAAATGTATTGCTAGTTGGAGGCTGCAAGTGGGTGAATTAGATGGATAATGGGTGAATGATGGGAGGAGGAGAGTTCTAGGACGCGAACTAGCGTGTCGGAGGTATGACAGTAAGCACAGGTGACAGTGACCCATGGGGCCATATGTGCGTGAATAGGGATATGTACGGGGTGGACCAAAAGGCGCGCACGCGATGCCTATAAGCACGCGTGACACAATCGTTGGGGAATGTCAGTGTCGGAGGGCCTTAAAGCCCGCTCCACACGGGTATCGCACGCAGGAGGTGTATATATCTCGAGTTGACGAGCACTGTCTCTGGAAAATAGTCCTCCATGTGACGCACTCTGCTCGCCGTCCGTATCGCAAAGCGAGCCAATCTCGCGTAGGATAGGCGGCCGAGTTAGATTATGGCGCGGCCTCGCACGAAATCTGCGAGAAAACATGCGTGAAATTGCTTCCTGCTTTCTTCAGACCTCGATAGAGGAGCGCGCGCGGCTTTGCGTTTGAAAGGCCGGGCGAGCGAGCTTCGTGGATAATCGAGAGCGGCAAAGAAATTCTCCGGGCATTCGTTATGGGAACTATTTCTCCGATGAAAGTGATCCGATGCTGGGTGAAAAGTGATTTCCGAAAGTGAGCCAGAGTAAATTGTCTCATAGGCGGCGAAACTTGCTGAAAGACCGCGAGGATTCCGCCGAAGATGCAGTTGTATCCTGAAACGCAAAGAAGAAAGATCGAGGGAGTTCTTCCTGGCAAGCGGCCACCAGCAAGTGGCTTTTTCCTCAAGTTGGCCCGCGAACCTGAACTGAAAAATAGAAATCGGCCGCATAAAATTCGTCCTAAGTCCCACTCGGGTCTAACGGGGTCGCGCACTCAGCAATAGTCAGGCAGAAAAAGTCAATCATATTAGTGATGCCTCGAGTGGAATCTCATTCGTATGTCTGGAAGATCTCCACCGCCGAAATAATGGCCCGGAGCTGTTAGGATTATCTGCTGGAATCCCGTCGGCAAGTGACATCATTTCCGTCCTCCTGACATCACTCTATCGCAGCTCTCAATGTCAACAGTAGGACTCATCGTACTTGACTAGAACGGCTGGCCGAGTTTGTCGTTCGGAAACGCTTGGATAAGTAACGAGTAAGGTATATTTTCTTGACGCGCGTTTCCTTGCCTCGCTCCGTGGGTTTTCTCAGGGCTGGAGAGCACAGCCTTGCATACATGTGCATACGGTGTATCGTAATCTAAATTGAAGCGCGCGTTACGGGAGATCGAGGCCGCCATCGAATTTCGATAATCCGCCGTCTATTACGTTTCACTTTCGGCGTCTCCTTCCTTGAGCGCAAGGCCAACGCGAAATACGTCCTATTGACATGAGTCCGATCCCAATTACCGTAACCCCACCGGAGCCTCGATAAAAGAGAACGGCTTTAAAAAGATGCCACTATTCTCGTGGCCGGTCGATTCCTAATTTCTTTCGTACTCGAGTAGAGCACCCCTAACCGAGCAAGATTCAATTTGCCAAATGGTCCCCGGACTTTTAACCGAAGATTTTTTAATCGATTTCCGCGCGTACAGTTCCCTGCCCGGCCGGCTCGCGATAAGCGCTATTTTCGCCGGCGCACTCGAGGCATCGCCGCGCGATGTCGCCATCGCACTCGAGCGGGCTTAATTAAATACGAGCTCTCCTCCTTACGATGCAAAATTAAGCAGCACGCCTCCTTTCGCGCGCTCTTTCCCGTTTACCGTCTATGGCGAAAGAAAGATATAGGTCAGTGGCTGTTCGCGGAACAGCATTAAACAGTAGGCTCTCTCGAGCCGCCCGGAAAGGCAATGCAGAAGAAGGCGTCTGACGCGCGGATTCATCTTTTTCTAACGTGAACCATTTACGTTGGCCGCCAGCCGGGCGTAATAGAGACGTCTAATGTATCTCCTTCCGAGAAGAGGGAGCTTTTTCGCTCCGGCCGAGCGCCGCTCTAACGGCACCGATCGCAAAAATGCGGCCGCTCGTTACACGTCCTACGCCATTCCCAATCTAGCCGGTACATCGCTGTAATGATGTCGGGACACTCGCTCCCCTAGGGAATCCTCGCTTCCCAGGCCTATGGCGAATCCCATAACTTGCAGAGCACCGTCGACCAATTACATCGCTATTTCGTCATCAATTTAAACTCATATCAAAAGCTGGTTGGATCAGATGCAGTTCTTCTGGCGGGCATGAGACCGAAGGGACCTGGACGGGCGCTCGAGGGCGGAGAAAAAAGGAAGGATCGTGTACACCTCCGTGGAGAGTCATGCTGGTCAATAAGGTCAAGATTCTGGAAGGCTCGTGTTACGACAGAGTACAAGAGGCGAGAGATCGGAGCACATACAATACAGAGAGCGCCGCCCTACACCCCGGCTCTCGAATGGCATTCTCGATGGAAGCTGGAGGGCAGTGAGGCCCCCGGGAGATGACTCACCGCTATATTACCCGCCGGTACCAGAACAATTGTGACATGCGCCGCTAAATGCTTAACGGTATCGCCTTAAATCCAATTAGAGCGCCTCTCTTCTCTCCTCTCGCTACCGCGCGGCTTCCTCTCCCGGTCAGACAGTCGCTCCTGATTGCTCGCGATTTAATGGCCTGGCAATAAAGCTGCGATTGGGCCGCCGTCCATACATCGACTACCGAAGCTTTCGCTACCACTGCCTATACACTCGCGTACCATTCTAGCTATCCTATTAAAAGAACCTGCAAAATATCATGCTCGAGCATGATTCGTCTTTCGACGGAAATTGCTAATTTACGCATGACGTAGCCATTTGGTACGCAAAGACCGAGCGAGAGAGAGAGAGAGATAATTCGATAGTGGATATTTCCCACGGAGAGTCTCGGTGTCACTAGATCACCACCCACGCTGGCAGCATCCCCCATTTACGGAAACGGCCTGCAGCAGACTCGCCGGTATGTGTGCCCGGGAGGCCGAGGTTTTCTCGGCCGCAACCAGGCGTCACCGCTCAGACGCCATTAGCCGGCCGTTCTAATTGATTAATGGTAATTACGTATTCCGCTTTATTACTGGGCGCGCTGGTGTGGCGGAATGGCCGGGCGCGGGGGACGGCTGGTAATTAGGTGGCCGGCACCAGGTGTGTGCATGCATGCGCCTCGTTGGCTCATTAATTATCCGCGGCGGCGACGGCGGAGAGGCGAGCCGGTGTGAGAAGCGCCTTAAAATCGACGGTGTGCGCCCTTGAATCCGAGAAATATGTGGGCACTGCCTGTGTTACGTCGCGAGCCCACTGTCCTTCCCTCCTGTCGTCCAGCGTCGTCCGCTCCCGCGGATTAAGGCTATTTTTATGTGCATCGCCAGCGGCCAACACGCCCAAAGCTAGTTCCCAACTCCTCGGGCACCCACTGGACAGAGCACCCATTCAATCACCGCTCGTCCTCGATAAGTAATCAGCAGATATGCTATAGGTATTGGCTGGAGGAGATCGTTAGGTCTATGCGAAGCTTTTGGATTTGGAAAGAAGGTACTTTTGGTAGGGAGGATAGAAGTATGAAGTTCTAATAAAGATTTTTTTGAAGATGGAATAATAGAACTGCAGAATATCGCTGGTTAGAGGCTGAAAGTGTGAAAGGAGGTGATTGGGAGTTGTTTTCTGTCGGCGATCGGAGGTCCATTTATCATTTGTAGTTCTTTTAATTCGTCGGCTTCACGACATGTGTGCCCGGGCAGTATTTTTGGAACCGGTACTGCCCACGTGTACGCGCGCGGGGATATTTGTACAGTTTTAATGATGCTATTCTGGCGGGCGGGCTATCTCTCGCCGCGGAGGTTCGTACTTCTAAGTCCTTCTCGGAGTGTCGAAGCTCGACTTGAATAGACCAGTCTTTCCATGACACAGATAATCCAAGTGCGAACCGAGTCCGGCGGCTCTGTGTACCCTCGGTGCCTCACCATTTCGGGCGAAAAGGTCGATAGGTATGCCATAAGGCCCCGTTCACCCGTACACCGCTGCCGCGGCGATATACGGCGGGGGCGTTGTGACAGGACCTTGTCGCAACCCACACGCCCGCAGGCCTCTGCTCTTTTGCCGACAGTCTTTCACGAAAACTTGACGCTCTGTACCAAGGAATCCTGCGTCACGGAAATTCGAGCTAGCTGCCCACGATAGCTCCGATTATTCTTCCTTAGAGCTCCTTCCTTAGAATTCGAGACGGAAGTGCCAACAAAGCAGAAATATTCCGCTTGTCATTTTTATCCTGTTGTAGTCTGGTTTATGTGTGTAGAGTGGCCAGTTGGGAATGTTGCACAAGTTTATTTATGGCGGTGCGGGCCCTTCGGAAGTTGGAGCGTTGGTTGGTGTGGAGTGTAGAGGAGGCTGCAGTCACTGACGAAGGGGCCTTGATTTCTCGTTTATGCGTACGGAAAGATCGCTCGTGAAATCGATCGTACACAAGCTTTAGCCTACATAAGCGTGGCGCACGATACGCCTCTCCTCGCCTCGCATCGCCAGACAACGCTCTTTCCTTCTCATTCACGTGCTCCCTTTTTTTCTCTCCCCCTCGCCACTCTCAATGCCAGGCTCACTTTTACTCCTGGAGCGCCGTGCCGCGCCGCCGTCCCGGCGGCCGAGTAACGCGGCCAATATTAAAATTCTCATCGCGAACCCACTCTTGCACTACTTCCATCACGCGGGCCCATAGTTCGGTGCGATCGGGACCTTTAACACCTCTGTGTCGCACTGGTACAGTAACACCAGTGCACCTCTGCTCGTTTCTTTGATTTTCTTAGACTTTTCCCATTCTTTTTAATTTTTCATTCAAATCATTCGAAATTTGAATCTTCGATTCGGAGGGAAATAGTACCAAAAACATTTTCTCTTGCTTGGTCGATTTTTCGGAAGATTGAAAACTTTCACATTTCATTTAATTTTTATTGATTTTCATAGACTTTTCCCCTTTTTTTTCAATTTTCCATCCAAGCATTGGAAATTCCAATCTACTATTCGATGAGAAATAATTGGAAAAACATTTTCTTTTGCATGGTCGATTTTTCGGAAGATCGCCAACTCTCGCAATTCCTTAGTAATAAGTGGCAGCGGTCCGACATTTCTTCGGGCGATTTCTTCGCATTAGGTTTCCATAAAGTCTCTCGGGGTTCATTTGCACGTACCACCGGCTTCTTCTTGCCGGCGGGCTGAGGTTCGCTTTTTGTCGAGCGAGTGCGGTCGGCGCCTAGTGAAACGGTACTGCAGCACCAGCACCGCCAGGCATCTTCTGTTTACGGTAATTAATATCCGAGCGAGAGATTTCTACAGTTAGCTCAAAGCGGCCGCTTTCATTCGCGGTGTATCCTCGATATGCCGATGGTTCGCCGTCGAGGAGATCCAAGTTTCTATCGAGCGCGGCTGATTTGCCTCGATGCAATTGGGTCCCGGGCGATGAATGCATTAACTATCCGGTGGACGATAGTAAGAGTAAATCGCCGCGGGGGAAAAAGTGAAGAGGCCTTTCAGAGCAACTTTTTAACGGCTAATGGGATCCATATAAACCAAACCTCTCTCGCTCTCTCATCTTCTCTTCTCTCTTTTCTCTCTCTTAAGGCGTTTTCTACGACAGGGAAAGATTTCATCCGTGACGCGATTTCGCGCTCGCTCTGCTTTCATCTCACTCCTCCCCCCTCGCTTTTCTCTTCATTCTTCCGCGCCGCTAAACTCCCGGAAAACCGCAGGATTTCGCCGGCGCGCCGCCGCTTGGAAATTCATCGGGCAATTAGAGGCGGGCCCGAGCGCAAAAGCGGAACTTAATTGTGCGCGTTTATGGTGTGACGATCCGTTAAACACTTGGGCCCACTGGCTCGCTGTACTTGGAAGCAGCGCCGGCTACTCCGAGTGCCGGGGGGGTTCATCGCCACTTATGGTTAACAGGCTCCTTCGCGACAGCTACTTCAATCGGGACCCGGAGAGTGCGAGCCCACCAGAAGAAAACTCTGTCCGCAGGGAAAAGAGTTTGACTATTCAGACTTCAGACTCTCCAGATGTTCTTGAGTCATCGGTGGAAGTGAAATCGTGGCTTCGAACTTGAGAGCGCGGAGGAGCTGATGTTCTAACACCTGCCCTTCCGTTCGCCAGGGATATCGCGAGCGGTCCTTCGCCCTTACACCTGCGCCTCTCACGGGCCAATCATACTCGAGGATCCGAATTCTTCAACCTCGATATCCCCGTTGCTACGCACCTCCTCTAACACCTCTCTCGCTATGAAACCTCTCGAGGCTACAATAGCGAGACACGTCGGGTGTTCAGCTCGGTCGATTGAGATATCAGGGTGTCACCGCGTACGCGTCATATCCCAAAGGAGGAATGCCGCGATACAAGAGCCACGTACAGGCCGTCGGTGCATGGCGCAACAGTGAAAGCCCACTTACGAGACACCAATTCGCCGCCGATTAAGCAGATACGCGATCGCCGAGCAATCCTACCCCCCCGCCTCCGAAAGGGTGGGCACGATCGATCGGGAAATTGATCGAGCCCATCGATCTCCCTTAAACGAGCGCCCGGACAAAAGGCGCCGTGCCGTAAATCAGTGCGCAGTGACGCCAGACTATAATCACCACGATAATCAGCAATCCGAGCGCGCACTGAACAGCAATCCCCGGCGAATCTACTGGCAGATAAAACCTTTCAGGGATACTTAAGCTCTCGCGATTTCGACAGGCGGCTCCGCTACACCTACGTGAACCGAGTCGACTACCGACTGGACACGTAGGCACCGGCGAGGACGCATCAGTCAGCGAAAAAAGATTTTGGCCATCGGCTCGGCTCACTTTTCGATCGGCTTTGTTCCGCGCACACGTGATTCATAGAGGCAGAGGCGCGGGGTTGCACCTCGCCTCGGGACAAGGAAAAAGCTGCGGGACGAAAGCGAGTGGCCTGGTCGCTCGAGGATGCGGGCTTTTCAGTTTTATTTCCCTGGACTGACTCATCGACATGATTTGAGTGGCTGAACCCACCGGGTGCCAGGTAGACCTGAGAATACAGAATGTTTCTCTGACAGTTCACTGGAAGAGTAATGGGAGGAGGGGGTGACTGGTTAACCCTTTCTTCCTCCGAGGTTTCGCTGTGAAAGCACCGTTTGAGATTCTTTTTGCTACCAAGCAGGTTTAAAAGCAAGCGTATAAATTGGTGGTAATTGTATAGTTGTAATGTGATGTATTAATCGCGAGCGGTCGATCGGAGTATCCGGGATTTCACGAAAGTCCGTAACATTGAGCGCATCGTATCCTATGGCCGGGCTGTAACCCGATCGAAAGTAGGTCCAGACGGCTGCCGACTCTAATAAGACCTCCAAGGCACGTGACTGGAGCATTGCGTTCGTTTAAGATTGGCCGCGCGCGGTCCTCGGCAATTAAGCCGCACGGTTCACTGATTCCGTCCATGTATTTCTCCAGCGGGAATAACTCACTTTCCGTCGCGCCGCGCCACTCTCTCTCTATCTAGTAACTAGTAGTCGCCGAGTCGAGTTGACCAGTCCGTTTTAAGGGTCCTGGCTCCACGAGCGCGTTGGCTCCCGGGGAATTTGGCGCGTTGGCGGGAGCGAGTTTCCTCGCCGGTGTAAATACGTGCTAAGTAACGATCTTGCGAGGATAGCGGCCGCTTTTTCCACGGGAACCTCTTAAAGGATCCGCTAAGGTCTCATTAAGCCGGCGGCCGGTGCTCGTCGGGGACTACTAGGTGGCATTCCCGGCCTTTTTGCCGGGATAACTGGCCTCCCCTCGTCCTTTTCTCTCTGCCGCTCTCCTCGGGGGTGACTTAACCGAGTTATACTGCGAATCGCATCGCGTATGCCCGCGCGAGCATGGCAATCACGGGCAGCCGATGATCGCGCAGCCAGCACCGTAATTAGATAAGACTTTGAAATGAGGAAGAGGCTGCGAGCGCTAGGCATCCGCTGCCAGCATGATTTCCTGTATCCACTATCTACCCTATCGAACGCAAACTTACTTGACCGCTAACTATCTCCTCGGCAGACTACTCTTCATTCTGAACTGGCCGAGCGCGCGCGGTCACTTATATCCCGATCGATAGAAATAGCCAGTAAGTCCCGATAGTCGGTTGCATAAAACACTCGGTCAAGTATATGTACGTTAACGTTCGACCTGGCCGAGCGGATTTAGAAAGTGATTGGAGGTAAAAAGAAGTTCGGTAATGGGCCTGGGCGCAAAATCGAGTTGGGCCACTGGTTACCGCGTGGCAGACAGCTGGCACCGATAGCACGTAGCAGCTGGAGCGCGCGGTACCGAGATCATTTTCCAGGCGGCGGGCGACGCCACTGACACCGCGCCAACACGGTTTCACTGACCTTTGCGTATAACATAGCGCTAATAATGATCGAAGCCTTCGAGGATCCGCCGGATCACCGAGAACCCGAGCCAGCTGTTATCTCCAATTGCTCTTGCTAATTGTAACTCGAGAGCCGCAACCGCCTCTACGGACGCGGCGCGCTCGCTCTATATACGTAAAGTGCATCGATCAACTGGAACCGCGTCGGTCCTCGATCGGACTCTACTCGTTAAGTCGTCCTCCGCCGGCTCATTTTGGGAAACCAGTCCGACTGCCGCGAGAGAGTCCTCGCGGCTCTCCGCCACTTTAGCGGCCAGTATGCTAAGTTATTTAACCGGCGGATTGTTGCTTCACGATTCCCTTGGCGAGTGTCGCGCTGGTACTGGAGAAACTAGGATGAAGAGGTTGCGGGCGGAGTGCGCGAGGATCACAGTGTCTAGGGTGGCTGGGCTCGGAGGAGCCGGCGGTAGCGGCGTCCCCGAGAGGAGGACTCGAGGAGGCAGCGGAGCAACGGCAAGGCCCGAGGAGCAAGAGCAAAGCCAAGATCAAAAGCAAGAGAGAGAGAGGGAGAGAGCAGAGGCCGGCCGGTAGGAGCGCAGGAGGAGCGAGAGAAAAAGAGGCCGAGCGGAGAAAAGAGGATGAGACGGAGAGCGGAGAGTGTGAGTAGCCGCGAGACGGCGAGAGAGGACACGAGGGAGGAGGACCTCCTTGCGGTGGTGCAAAGCGAGAAGGAGAGAGAGTGGGAACGAGAAAGAGATCGAGGTAGGGGGATAGAGGTGACCACCGGAGGGAGAGGAGAGGAACACGCTCTCCTCCGGTGCACACTCTCCTCCGGTGACTCCGACCGGCAAAGTGCTCGCGTTCGTGAAAGTCCACAGACGACTTTCAGGGTCGTCTGCTCCGCGCTCGTTCCTCCGAGAACCCGGCGACTCGCTATCGCGAAAACGAGCCAGCCGAGGGTGATCCTGGCACCCTCAAGCCCCTGTTAAACGCCCACTCCTCCACCGGAGAAGAGTTAGAAGCCTCGGAGGTCTCTCAGTTTCGGAGCTCTTCCTGCTGCTCCCTCGAGTCCCTTGGCCGGCGGCTGATGTCACTCGGTGCTGCTCCGCTGGCTCGAATCACCGGTGGACCAGGGATCTCCCGGCCGGTCAGGATATCCCTCGCGCACTCGCCACCTGTGAGTCGAGTTTTTTCCCCGGGCGGGAATGACGCGCGGCCTCTAGTTCCTGGTAGAGTCGAGTGACGAGCGATACGCGAACGCACTCCGAATTAATGCGGAGAAATCGGTGGGAGTGAGTGTGCGAGTAGTACGCGGACCGAGAGGACTCGCCGGGGCAGAGTGCTTTCGGAGCTGGGAGCAGGCAGAGTGTCGGCGCGGGAGCCGCTGGTGATCCTGTTTTGCCTCACGAGATATATCGCGCGGCCTCAACATTCCGCTCCTGGCGAAAATGACCTCCCGCCTCCGGGGACCTTCCACCGTTAAGGAAGGCGCCAAGATAACCAGCCTCGGCAAGCACTATCGGGAGGAGCACGCCGAGGACCTCAAGCCGTACAAGAACGGGGCGAAGGAGAGCCGCTACCACTTCGGTATGACGAAACACGACGTCATTCGCAAGAACGGCCGCGAGCATAAGGACGTCGCGCCCGAGGATCCCGATTTCCTCTACAGACGGAGCAAGCAGCACTTCGGCGCCTGGGAGGTCAAGGATGTCGTGCACGAGGAAAATTCGAAGGCGAAGAAGCCCGAGGATCGCGGTGAAGAGAGTCATTTGACTAATGGGAAGCACAAGAGCGAACCGCGTGACGAGGGATACGTGGGCTCGTTGCCGAGGGAGCACCGGGCGCGGACAGAATCCGGCGATCGGGATCACCCGAAGAGAGCCGCCGATTTCGAGGCCGCCGATTCGAGGAACAGCACGCGCGCGCCCCGCTCCATGAGGAATAATGGGAGCAAGGAGGAAGTCGAGGAGGACAGGGACCTCTCGGGCGAGATGGATCATCTGCACGTGGACAGTAGGTCGCCCGATCGCAGGATAAGGGCGATGATCGAGCGGTTCAAGTCGAGGGAAGAGGGCAAGCTGAAATCGAGGCGGGAGCAGAGTTCCTTGAGCCCCGAAAAGGAGGAGCACTCCGCTAGATCGAAGAGCGCCACTCGTAACGACAGCCGGCCCGATCACTCGCCCGATGACTGGACCAACAATCGATCCGATCGGAATCGCCCCGAGGACGAGGACCGGGAGGACCTTCGCAGGTCCTCCAGGCACAAATACCGCGAGCCCGATAAGTCCGAACGCGAGGAGAGTCGGGATCATCGATCGAGGAGCAAGGAAAAGCGTCGGGATTCATCGCATCCTGACGCGAGACGAGTGGACAGTCTCCGGCAGAAAAGTGAGCACAGCAATGACAGGAGTCATCGGAGAAGATCGAAGGAAGTGGAGGATGATCAATCGCGATCGAAGGAGAGTCAGAAGCGAAGGAGCTACACGTACGAGGGGAATCCTGATGATTTCGACATCAGGATTCAAAGATACGAGAGAGCTCTTCCCGAGCCACGAAAAGACCCGGAATTCTCAAGACGCAGTTCATCTATGGATCGCGAGCAGGACCTGGGCAGGAAGGATTCCTTCAAGGAGCACGACAGGCAACCCAGGAAGAATTCCTTCAAGACCTCCGATTCCCATAAGAAGCGCGAGTCCAGTCTAAACAGGAAGACTTCCTTCAAGGACCCGGAGAACGACGTCTACAAAAAGAATTCTTTCAAGAATCACCAGGACTCCGCCGGCAGGTATTTCAGCAAGGATCAAGAGATGGACTTATCGAGAAAGAGTTCGTTCAAAGAGCACGGGCCGGAGATAGTGAGGAAGAGTTCGTTCAAGGAGCCAACTGGCGGGGAGTACGGTAGGATACAGAAAACTCGCGGCGGGGAGGAGGTCGATCGAAAGAACTCCTTTAAGGAGCACCAGGCCGGAGTGAGTAGGATCACATTCAAAGATTGCGACGGCGAGCCCGCGAGAAACAATACCTGCAAGGACGATCAGGAAGCCGGGCGGGTATCCTTCAAGGAGCGCGGCGAGATTCCTCGGCGGAACTCGTTTAAGGAGAAGACAGTCGAGTTCGGTGGCATCTCTTACAAGGAGGACGACGATATCGAAGAAAGGCACGCTTACCGCGATCGCACCGACTCCAAGTCCTTCAAGGATTATCCTGAATCGACCGATCCCCCGAACGGTCGCTACGAGTTCGGGAAAGTCTCCTTCCGAGGCCAGGACGAGGAATTACAGAGGAGTCCGCCGCGGGAGGAAGAGGATTCCCCAGCGCGGAGGAAGAGCTCGTCCAAGGAACGCGACGCCTCGACAAAGCGGCGGGTCTCCCTGCGAAGTAAAACTCGAGATGCCGCCGAGAGGAAATCGGAGAGGCACGCGAGGCCCCTCAGTCCTCCGAGGATCGAGGAACCCGATCGCAAGGAGGACTCGACCGAGCGAGATGCCTTCTCGACGAAAGCGTGGCACGAGAGCAACAAGCTCTTCTCCGCCAAGTACCTGCGCGAGCACAGCCGCTTCCGCACCACTCCCGAGGGCCACGCGGACCTCGACAGGGACTACTTGGAGGCGAACTCCTGCCAGGACCGCAGGAGTCCCCGAAGGGCGACGCCCGAGCGAGCGAAGCACGTCTGCGAGCTCGAGAGCGAGCCCAAGGACCTCAAAATCAGATCGGACTTGTCCGAGACCAGCGAGCGCTTCCCCGGTAAACGCGAGGACGCCCGGGTGACGTCGACGCAGAACGGCGCGACGATCATCAGGATCCGGGCGCCCTCGGACGCCGACAGCAGCGAGCGGCGCAGGAGACGTCGCCAGGAGCCGCACGTAGAAACCAGACGGCGGAGGCAGCTCGCCGAGGAGGGCGACGAGAGCGAGGAAGAGGAGCCCGAGGAGGAGCAGCAGCTGCGCGTGCGATCGCGACGAGAGACTTTTATGCCGAGCCGAGCGCCGACCGCGCCGACAGCGCCGGCACCGCCCACACCCTCCAGACGACTTTGGAATTATCGCGAAGGGGTATGGCATTTTCATGAGTCAATTGCGTTCGATCGGTCCTTCATGGTCCAGAAGCGCGAGGCGCTCTTTATTAGTCGCTGGCGGCGATGAACCATCCCGCACGCAACATCCACCAGGAGATGGATCCGCCGAGAGTGAGATTAGAGGGAACTCCGCTACGATCACTGGGTTCAATCCACACGTGGATCATGCAGTCGTAATCTCTTCTCTCTCTTGCGATGGCACACGACGCGCACCCCGTTGATTTTCGGTGGTCTCTCTCTCTCTCAAGGAACTCACCGTCCTCGCCCAGTCCGAGACAAAGGACATTGTGTTAGACCGGGGGATTTTTATTCGATCATTATTATTCCCCGGGCAGCTCTCGGGGCCTGATTGCGCAACCGGCTGCAATTAGAGGGATGAGAGACAGTGGCAGCGGAGAGTGGGGAGAGAGGGCAACCTGTTTTCGCAGGGATATTTCAGTACTATTCGAAAGGGATCTCTTGGATTTCTGTGGACGGTTGGGAGGACTTGTGCTCCTAATTGTTTCTTGCTTGAGCTATAGTCACGGGCGAAGTACACGCTTGAGTTATTCAGCGGGCATGGGGGATAATGGTGCTTAGCAGATTAGACACTTTAGTCTATCTATACCGATCGCTATCTATAAGTGGAGAGGCATTAGCATAGCTTCCTGTCCTGCGGTGTACCGAAGCCGCTCTAGAACCTAGGCATATGGAACAGTGAATGTAGAAAAGGTGTCTGATTAAATTGACAGTGAACGAATACCCGAGCGATCTCTGATTCACTCCAAACCCTCTGCGTCATCGGCATAGCGCGGGCCCGCGTCTCTCTCTCTCTCTCTCTCTCTCTCTATCTCTCTCTCTGCACGCAGAAGCCGGAATCCGGGAGGAAACGGAGCGGCAGCCGCGCGGCTCGCCAGCCGGCAAAACGAGCGCAATTCCAACCGATCTTCATTTATCATTCACGCCCATTTGGCCGAGCGGGCTCTCTGAAATTGCACTTCGCCACGCTCGGTGGCGGCGCGGTGGCCTGCCGCGAGATCGAGTGAAAGCAAAATACCGGTAGCCGAACTGTCGCCAGATATTAATCCTTTAAGCGGCTGCTTGCTCTCTGGCGCAACCGAGCGCCGCCGTCACGGTCGACCGTTCGACCAATCGAATAATCGTGTTTCCACATTCGCGCCAACCGACACGCGAGAACGAAATCCGCCTTTTTTCGGCTCGCACTGGTTGCCATTAACTCGGCGAGTTAACGCGATCCTGGCGCGTTGCTTTGTTCGCGCTCGCGCTCTTTATCCTCGAGATTCAAACCGGCCGGGAGTTTGCGAGCGGATTTTTTGGAGGCCTTATTGGGAGGTTGTACCGTTGCCCGCCGCCCTCGACGCGGCGACGTCTTCTCCGCGGTTCTTTTTTAACGAGGATTCGCCTGTCGGCCGAAGGGTTAATAATCTGTCATGCGAGCGAGGAGTAGGCAAGTTTTCAGCGTTGTTACGTAATGGCCTGGCGAAGTGTGTGTGTTGTACCTATTGGCCAACGCGTCATGCAAATGTCAGCGAGCCGCCCACAAGTGGAATGGCCGCGTAGGACACGTCGCGTTACGGATAACATCTCTCCTCTCTCTGACGCGCGCGCGCGCTCGCGACAAAAGTACTCTCCGTCCTCTCCTCGCTTTGTTCCAGCCAGTTAATCGACGATTTATCGGCGATCGCCGCCTGCTCACGCTGCGAATCAATATACTCGTAATCGCGATGACTGACGCTAAATCATGAGCGCGCGGGCGCGCGCTATAAATGGCCGGGGGTGCGCGCAACAATAATCATTTCCACTCGACAATGTAACCACGTGTACATCTCCGGACGTATCGATATCAGCCGGAGGAAAAATATCCTTTGGAATCGAGAGGGTAATCGCACGTGTAATCGTCCTGGCGGAACAAGTGCTCGAGGGATCAATGGGGCTCGCTCACTGAATGGCTCCCTTGCATTGCTCGATGACTGGAAGCTCGATCAAACTATCAATTACTGTTGCTCAAGATATCATCAAACTTGCACAATTTCCATCCACTCGCCAGCAGCGACTCTCTTACTCCTTCGCACCCGTTGAGTCTCATTTCCTGCGGAATGGCCTCTCGATCTATTTCATATCTCCAAGTAATTGGTTATCAATATCGGCTAATGGGAGAGCACGCAGTGCACGAGAGGAGATCTGGTCCGGGAGGGGGAAAAATGAGTGGAAAAGAGGGTTCGCTCCTTTCACTCGTGAGTCAGGACGAAAAATATGTTAATTAGACGCGGAGGGAACGGGCGAGCGCAGTGGGAGAGATAGAGGGAGAGAGAGAGAGAGAGAGAGATCATTATTCAGGATTACTATATATAGGCAGCTAGAGACACATCGGCTGACATATATTTTCCATGGTGTGTACCTCGTCTACTCGATATTTGGCGATGCCGCCGGCGCGACCTGTTCCACGTGGGCGGACCGACCATATATGCTTGGCCGGAAGGTTCTTGAACGCATCCAACGCGCCTTCCAAGCTTTCCATCGGCAAAGCCTCATTGCTCGCCGCCGCCGCCGCTGCCGCTGTTCCTTCCTTTTATCTACCCGTTCGTGTACCCACCGCCGTCCTCGAGAGCCTTCTCCATAATCGAACATTCCACTCTGCAACATACCAGTGTTACCACGGCTTGTTACACTTCGTCCACTCGATCCACTCAGTCTCCATGCAGCAAAAACTAAAAACCAGCAAAAACATCCATTTTTTAGAATTCTGATTTTGCCACACATTCATAATTTTCTTGAGGAAAATGAATTCCATCCATAGTGACAATTGGGAGAGACAATGTTCGCCAAGATAAAAATATGATTTCTCGAAGCTTTGATTTATCTAGCAGCAGCACCAGCGGCGAGAAGAGCAATTAAAAACTTTTCCCAATTACAAGGTGCACTCGCACTTCCGACCTTGTCCCGCTTCGCACGTAATTATTACTCATCAGAGAGAGGAAGACGCACTTCTTTCCACGTGCTCGTTCGCCCGTCGCGAGAGATGGAATCGTGTCTAGGTCAACGAACGCACGACCACGCGTCATCTCTTAAAAAATTTGCAGTCTTCCAAATCTTCCGGGCGAAACTTAGCTCAGGCTGTTGATTACTTCGTTATGAGTCAGAGTTCAATAGCAAACTGTTCCTCGTCGAGTCTATCGGGCTGATTACTGTAGTACGAAAGGAAAGGATGTCTTAATGTAAGAGCGGAGTTGCGAGTGAAGAGTGAGTTCATTGAGTATGTTCCCCGATGATGTTACAGGGTGTCCTCATCACAGACGTCGAGGAAGGCCAGCCATGCCTGCAGTGCGAAGGAACGTGCCCAGGCTTCTCCCCACACACCTGGAGGTGAGTCTCGCCACCTGCTGTTAACTCGAAACTCGGATTTCCTCCGACGCTCTATCGCCGAGGCATAAGTGTTCGACGGGTTAAGCGCGTTCGCTGTGTACCTCGGCACATTCGATCGGCAAAATCGACTGACCGAGCGCTCGCGTAACTGTTAGTCTCGAGAGAGAGAGGCAGCGCGCGCTTCTGTATCCATTACCCGAAGCGTAACTGAGCAGCAGCACCACCGGCAGCACCACCACCGCTGAAATTACCGGTCGGTAATTACCCGCGGTGAGTTACGGCACTGGCAATGCGGTAATAACGAATTAATTGCCGTGAGCAACGAGTCAGACTGCCGGGAGGATCTCCTGTTACCGCGGATTCGTCCTACCTTCCAACTGAGATAGCCCATTCCCCATGCCCTTCGCCTCCACGCCGCCGGAAGTCGGAGTTGTCGGAGTTGTCCGAGTCAGTTAAAAAAGTCATATAACTCCCGAGGTTTCGCATTTAATCCCTCAGTTAAGTCGAACATAAATTTGGCATATTATGCTTCTACCTGGATTAGCCGGCAGATTGGCAGCGATAGAGAGCCGGGTTCTCACGTGTACACCGTTGGTGTAATAACAGGCGCGGATGAATTCACAGTTATGACGCCCGGAGGTGGCCACAATTATCCCCGGGCAAGACACTTGGTTTAATCTAGTCTCGTACGTGCTGGCCGCTAACGGTCCATCTTAACGGCCGACGGCATCGCCGAGAGGATCGCGGATCTCCGGCTCCCTAACTCCTCCCGGCGAGTCCTCGATAGGGACTCGGGGGGAAGTCGATGTGTGAAAGGGGCGGCTGCAGCCGGCATCACTTCGGAAGGTGTAACTTCTCCGATATCGGAGTCACGTGCAGCTATTTATACTCGGTGCACGTGCCGCGTCCAGCGCGACTGACCGCCGCTGCTGGAAGTCCGTTTCCTCGGGCGGAGAAGCCCAACAAATCTCCGACTCGCGACTCGCGCTGCACTTAGAATAGGGCGAGAGCTCCCAGGGCTATCGACATGAGTCTTCGCGGTGTCGTAAATAGCTGTTTATTCCCCTCGAAATAAAGCCGCTTGACCGGCGCCTATTCTTAATGTTCCTTGTGCCAGCTGCTATTAACGTAGAGGACACACTCTCCCGCTCTCGATCTCCCTCTCGCAGAGAGAGAGGTGTATTCTTTCGGGGTCCACTACAACCTCTCTATTTTCGTTTTTCTCACCGCGTCGGAGCTGCGAAAGAATCGAGGAGAGAGAGAGAGAGAGCTGAATATTTGCCCGGGATTTCTTAGTTTATTTCGAAGACCGTTCGACGTGCGTGATCTTCTCGAGGTCTGACTTTTCATCCGCCCAACTTTTTTCACATGGCGCAGGATCGGCCGCATCATGGTGCAATCGTCCACGAGCATTCCCTTGACTAGCTCGATAATTAGGAGTCGTCTATTCCTGGTCCATTCTTCGCGCAGGAAGTGCTGTCTTCCTGCTGCTGTCGCAAGTGTCGGCTGCAGCCTCTTTCATCCGCACCTGCCACACGTGCACCGATGTCTTCTCAACGACGTCAGACTCCAACAGTCATTAGTACAAATATAAAATTCATAGCTCGACATATTCGAGGCAACACTCATTCCATTATAAATCGCCGGATTTTTCGACAGGTTGATTACTGCAATTACTCCGCGTGGTCTCGTGGACGATAACTTAACGGTTTCCACCGTGTCGCGAGTGCCTCTCGCTTTTTACCAGAGTTCCTTACACCGCAAGATTACATACCCCATTGAATACAAATCCGCACACAAGCGCGTGCAACCGAGAGTGCTTGTACCCGTGAGAATCTACGGTAGACGTACACGCGGTGACTTCGGACGTGTGAATCTATTACTGGCGCCCGATTACTCTCGAGCGATTCCATCTGCTCCCTCGAGTGGGAGTGAGTGTCATCCTTTACCTAGCGAGCGATGCTAAGATCAGTGTCATTGCTCCCCAAGTCGATTCTAGTATTTCAATAGAAAGCTGGGGAATCCTCTCGCGGCGACTCCCATGGAGTTTCGATGACTGGTTACAAAAATAGGGCTGGTTCCATTAGATGCCGAAAGCCGGCAAGTAACTTCCGGCAACCGCGACTAGGCAAGCGCGCGTCGATTGGGAGTTGAAGAGCGAGAGCCAAGTAGCGGAGATAGGAGGCTGGAGCGTTGGAGAGCGAGAGTGAAAGAGTGGAGAATGGAGATAGGGAGGGAGCGTGCGGAGGAGAGCGCGTTCGGAAAAGCGATGCCTGCTGGTTTAAAGGAGGTTTCGAGTGCAAAGGGTGAAAAGTCTGTTTACCCGCTCCGGCAGCGGCGAACTGGCGAGCGCTGAAAACTGGCCAGCACACGACGCACCGCCAGTATGCGAGTGTACGCGCCTCCGACAAAGCTGACTGCGCGCACCTCGTGCGTTTGCGTGCGCTTTGCAGAACGAGGAACGTGAGTCACTGTTGCTCTCGGGCGCTGCTAGGCTCTCGCTCTGCGAAAGCCCCCCGTGCATACGTGTGTCGTGACTCTCCTCGGGCGGAGAGCGGGCCACGCTTTTGCACTTGCACACGTGCTTCGGTAATAATACACACGCCGGCGACCCCCCACACACCTACTCTCCATCGGCACACGCACGCACACAGACGTGCCGCGCTCCACACGTAGATTAGTGAGCGCCCGCGCCGACAACACACTCGGCCCACGACACCGCGACTCGAGCGGGCCACTCCAAATCGCTCCGCTTTTCGCTCCACTTTTCCGCGGCCACGCAACGCCACTTTTCCCCGGGGGCATTTGTGAAAGTGTGCGGGATATTGGGGGAGTCGTTGGTGGTGGATTGTGATTTTGGATTGGTGTCTGTGCGGTTGGTGTGAGGTTCGCTGATTTGTTATTGGTGTTTAGCGGATTTAAGGAGATTTGGTCGGATTGGCTGGGTTTCATAGAATGTGGGTTTGAGCTCGTGTTTGATAGAATGTGTCTCGGAGCTCCTGTGAAGTTGGAAGAAATTCCGCTAGGAGAGACGTGAACTTACTTAACCGAGCGATAATGCGCGATCGGCGAGAGTGATGTGTTACAAGGTTCGAGAGTGTCGCACACTTGTTGCTGGTGAAAATTGAATGGACGTCGTGGGCCATCGAGTGGAAAGGGCGAGGAGCCGCCTCGAGTAAATTTGGCGCGAACCTGTTGCGCGCCGCTCTCCGCTCGGCCGCCTTTTCGCTTTGGTCCCTTGACTTTGAGGCTCGGCGACAAGCGTCCTGTCGCAGTGCCCGCCGAGCGAGAGGGAGGGAGTGGAAAAAATGTGTGGTCGTGGTGGTTGCCGTAAGTTCTAGCGATCTTGCGACACCGACACTTGGAAACGGCACGATTGCAAAGTGGGTGGAAAGTAGGACCACGCATACTCGAGCGCTCGCATCTTGCTTTGGCTTTGTCGCCGCTTGCTGGGGAAGAGCGTCAGCTGATCCGCACTGATCTTCCTCCGCTCGAATAAAAATACACTGCAGGCTTTCTTATCGCTTTTTTATTCTAATGCTCGCATGTTGACTCTGCTGTGTTCAATACCTGTTGCTTCATCCACATCCAAACCCATTCTACTTAAATTCCAGGATTTCTTATTCCTGACCGAATTCAATTAACAAGTCATTCTTCAAAGTTTTTTGAGTCTTCGCGTGTTGTTAATTAAACGAGCGATTATCGACTAAGTGGTGGCATCTCGCACTAGATAATGAGTTGTCAAGACGCTCGTTCTCCTAACAAGGCAACAAATTTCCCGAGTTTCCTCGTGGACGAGCTCCAACCAAAGGAGGCTAACAATGCAGCCTTACCCGAGAACGGCCCCTTGATTAGCTGATCGCCGGACCACAGGACGCGTGGTCCATTGAGCGGCGCTCGCCTCCCGGCGTCCGCGACCTATCCCAAGTCAGTGAGAAATTGTCTCCTTTCCCGGTCATTAATCGCGCGCGCTCCGGGCCCTTTGTAAAAGCTCGCCGGAGTTCATCAGACCGCGCAACACACGCGCATCGAGAGCGAGAGAAAGATCTGCCGAAAGAGATTACTCGCTGCGATATCGGCTTACCCCTTTCCCGTGATATTTTTCTGCCGCGTGCTTCCGTGAGCGATTCTCCGCGCAAATGAGCCGATCCGCGTGACAACGGTCCTGATTCATTACTAAAGCGAGTGAAGCGAGTGTGTAGGTATGTGGTTGGTTGGGAAAAGATGAGAGGAAAAGTGGCCGCTCGCAATATCTTTTCTCCGGGCACGGAGTCTGTGCGGCTGTGGATCCGCGAGGAGTCATGTATCACCCTCGTGAGTTAGGTCTGAACGGGCCATTATCTTTGGTAACTCGCTCGCGTACCGTTAGCGTCCATTTGCCGGCCGGAAAGAGAGACGCTTTGCTCTCGCACTGCTCTTGGCGATATGTGGACCGTGGCCCCCAATCATTTCCCACATTAACTCGATTGAGAGTGGAGCTCGCGTTTGCTGGCGGGGATTTGGCATCGATGCGCTATGGAGGTTTATGAAAATGAAATATTAACAATTCTAGTATCCAACAGTTCTTTCCTTGGTACATACTTGATGGCTTAGCTAATCGTGATTTGCGTGACTGGAAATTACATGTGTCTCGTATTCAGAACAACTGTTCGAACCAGCCATTGCAAGGCACACGTGCCATTTCTCGACAAAGACCCAGGGAATCGGAGAGATCGGAGATACGCAGTGGATCACGTTTGTAGTTTTTATGTAATCCCGCGCCAACTATTTCCGCGCGGACAATTCTAACTGGGCCAGATAGCGGCTAGGTATGCGGGCCTAGTTATTTCGGGCGGAAACCGCCAGTCGGCCACCGGGTGATTAGATGCCGATGTCAAATCCGTCGGGATACGCACACTGTGGAAATTTATTCGTCTCCGAGACGTCGGTGTATCTGTCTCGGGATACGCGGCTCATTAGCATCATTTGCGATCGATAAATCATCGCGCTCGCGACGAGTTTTCGAGCTGGAACTTTGGATTCGATTACCAGTCTAACATTGCGCCATCCGAATATCGGAGAATTTATCGGGTCATTTTGTCGTTTGGAAACTGGCTCGAGTGCTCGCTTAGGGTCATGAATGTCGAAGCACGTGTCATCCCGACCACAGGACCACAAAACTTACACGGATAAAGCGGGACTCGCTAGTGCAAGGCTGAATTTTTCTCTCGAATGACGTCTATTTTAAATTCGCCGGGCACCTATCGTGTTTTTGAGCGCAGTAAACCTTGATTTACAACCTCCCGTACGTTCTGGCTTTGCTTGTTGGCTTCTTCCAAAAACACGATAAAACATTATTTCTGGCCGCTCGCGCACCTTTCGACGTTTCGACGGGACTAAGTGGCTTCGGATAGTTGGAAGTGGAGGTAGACGTCCGTAGTCAGACACACGTGTTGCGTTCGGCGAGGCTAAGCCGCGGCCCAATAAGGAAATATCATCTCCGTGATGCATCGTGGAGCACGCGGTAATCAGAGGGCACATTTGTACTTGTACGGGATACGTGATGTTACTTTCCGCGAAGGAAATCGAGTCATCGTTCTCGCAAGGCTGAAGCCTTTGATGTTGGGGCGTTCAACTCATCGTTCGGGATGCGCCTCCCTCTCGCCTTTGATCGCCAGGCATGCCAGGGACTTTTAAACGAGAGGAAACAGAAGTCTCGAGCCTGCGCTCGATTGATTCCCTCCAGACCCTCTCACTGGATTAAGGGATCTTAACACGTTATTGACCGGCCGCGTCAAAGATCCAAACACATTAAAGTTCACTAAACTCAGCCTTTTGTAATACGAAACTAACCGCAGGTCTATGATTATTTTTGCACAAACATTCGTGCTACAATGTGCCGGGTGTCACTGACACTGACAAGGCCGGAGAGTTCCAGCAAAGTATTCCATTCGCACAGTAGTAATTCGAGGTCTAATTGTAAGTCTTCTGGATAGAAGCCGCTGATTATCGTCCACGTCGGCCGGTAATGATTCCAACGTGATAATTGCGCCGGAGATCACGGCACACCAGGCTGGAAACAGGTGTGTATGCGTGCGCGTTTGCGTCTCTTCACCCACACGGTTTCTGGTGATGTCAGCGTTTATACTTTAACGGGTTAGTCACGACAGCGCGCTGATGCAGCGGCGCTTCCACTGAAAAATCGTGGCTTTTGTCGGGACGGAAACTGGAAAAGGGGATCGTGTGCCGTCTCACCCCCGTCGCTGACGACACTCGCCACCTCCTCTCTCGTGTTTGCCACTGACGTCATCCTCGGGATCCTTGGGATCCAACTGCATTTGGTGCGAGGATTTCTGGGTGGTTCATCGTCCAAACGGTACCAGATATATATTTAGTCTTAACTGCTTATGAATCGTACAATTTGGTTAATTAATCATTCATTTTCCTGGTTCGCTTAATTGAAGATATGGACAATAGGAAAATGCAGGAATTTGCAGAATCCATTCAGTGGTCAGTATTAGATTGGCCTTCCAAACGCGTTCCACGTGCGCCTGGCAATTATTAGTTAGACCTTCTGTTCAATTATGGCGGTCGCGTCTGCTCGAGTTCTTCTCTGGCCAAGCCGAGCACGTGGGTTAGGCATCTGCTAATCGGATCGGTTTAACGATTTTCCGAGTGAAATGGAAAAGCATCTTAACAGCCTTTCGGTACGGCGCGCGTGTGCGTGGTCACTTAGCACTTAATGGTCTCGCGAGGTGGATTCAAGCCGTGCACACAAACACACGATATTCAGCTGCGCGCGATGTGTCAGCTTGACAAATTACTTTACGAGTTCGCCGGCCACTTGGGCCGCTCGGTCCTCCTATCGCCGGCGCGCGGAATGTTTTAATCTGTTGGCACCCGAAGTTATCGAGCCGGATGCAAGAGGGAGAGAGTCCGCCGACTCTCTATAAGAAAGAGAGGGAGAAATGGAATTCTTTGGGAGGAAAGACAATGCTGTTCTTTCGCACGGCAGTTTGACTTTTTGCCTGGGCCACTTGGAGCTGAGTGAAAGGTGAGCTTTTCGTAATGGAACGCGGTAAGGAGAAAATTGACATTTCACGTGTGGATGAGTCTGGAAAGGCCGTCCCTTCGTGCTCCAGTTCCCGGGAGCGAACTCATCGGACGGGCCGCGGCCCGCGTAATTCGAGCATTCCATGGAAAGGGTGGCAAGTGACATTTCTGGTAAATATCGCACCGTCTACACCGGCTGGCGCGTCGTCTCCCGGACTACACACTAAGTCGACCCAGCTCGTTTAGCGCCGGAGCCATAAGACATTTCGTAAACAAAGGGACACCGGAGAGACCTTTAGAAGGTCGTCGCCGGTATTTCGGCTCGCGCGAAAAGAAAGCCCTCCCCCTCCACAATAAACATCAAGTGGGCGGAGGAATTCACCCACTTAATTAACCACGACAGCGACTAATTAACGCGTCAATCATTAATACATTGTTAACCGGCCTCGAGTGCAATAAATGAATTCTCGCCTCCCCTTTACCGGGCGCATGTTGACGGAGAGGAAAAACTGCATTTTCCACGTGCCGCAGCCGCTATTTATTTACGCGGGCGGGACGGCGCGTGCGGATGGCACGCAGCGATCGGCAGGGAGCGCGCGGGAAGCAAAGAGGAAAAAGAGGCAGAAAGAATCGGCGGAGAGCGAGCGACGCACTGCCGGGAATTAAGGCGTCACGGGACACGTCGGGGGAAATTATTACGTCGCGTTCAATGTGTGTCAAGCGGCTCTATATTTAATATTTCACGTCGCCATTAAGACGCGCCGCGATATTTATTTGACTCGGCCGGAGCCGCCGCCGCCGGAATGTAAGCGGGAATTTAAGCGCGACGAACCACGCGATCATTTGCACTCCACTGGATATATATCCCCGCCGGATTCTACCGGGGCCTCTCTCAAAACAAGCTCCCTCCAACTTTGTTGCCCCTCCAATGACTTACAGCGACGATTCGTTGTTCCAGTCTGTCACGCAGAAGCGCATTTCTCATTTTTTACTGCGCTCCCTAAGAATTCCATATTTTATCGTGTAATCGTCGGAGATTAAATCCAACGGTATTTCCATGTTCCAACGTTCCAAGTAGTCACGTGTTATTACTACTGAAAAGTGAATGGGAGTATCAAGGGCTGGTACCAGAGTCGATTCTCGAAAGAACCCGAGTTCGACGTCCGATCTACATCCCCCTCTCTCCCATCGGAAGATGGGGCGACTGGTTGAATGCCAGCCTTATTCCGGCCGATAAGCGATCGGGCGTCAGTCCGATCAGCTGACATTGACAGCGGGCGGGTTGACGCGCGAACTCACGCGCTTCCAAGACGCTCCGTCGAGCCGACTGACAGTGCATGGATTCCCGGGCTCTTCGCCGGACGTGCTCGGCCGTTTCCTAGCCAATTCTTTCGACGGCGGTGTGTCATTAAAGTATCCGATTACCGGTGTTACTACCGGTAGGATCGGCAGCAGTGCCACGTTCCCGAGAGTCCCGTGCCAGTCGGCAGCTTTCACGATCCTCCTCTACCGATCTTCCGAGCGCCCGGTGGTCCAGGACTCGATCCACTGTATATTGACACAACTATCCACCTACTCCCACCCCGGCCGCGGTCCCCGTGCTAAATTTAGAGTATGATCGACCGGCCGTTCGCTCGTGCTATCGGGACAAATAGCCCGGCGATAAAGGCATTCGCCCGTACACGCTCCTCGCGGCCGCAAGAGCTTCGCGAGTTCCGACACCTTGTCCAGCGGGTCCGAGTCTTCTCTCGTCTGCGATCGGCGACGCTCCCGGCACCGCTCGTCCTCTCAACTCTGTTCACCAGGTGCCTGTACCCGGGAAAGGGAATTCGGGAGTGGAGAATTGTGATCTCGAGAGCGGCGCCGGTGTCTCTGTGCTAATACCTAGAGTATAAGGAGAGAAGGGCGGCGAGATCGGATCGCGAGTCCTGTCACGTTTCCACGTGGTCCGCACGTGCGCCCAACGACAGAGCTCTCCGCGGGTCACTCGACTCGGGTCACCATGGGCGCCAAGGGAGAGAATCCGAGTGGGGGGGCACCAGTTGACGAGCTGCCACGGTGAGTTGCATTAACTCGTCAAGGAGTACCTTGACGAGCCGAGTACCTTGAACCCATGCAGAGTCACGGGAGAAATTGTGAGTCTTGGATCGAGTTTGAGATTGATCGTATCGCATGTAGGAAGTTTCGTTGTGGCTGGTGAGTCTGTGATGAGTTACGTAACGATTGATTACGAATTTATCGATTATCGAGCTTTCCATCGCTCTCGAATTCGAGAACATTGTTGTATTCCTTCCACTCGTCGGCGGCGATTCCGCATTATCATTCGGAAGAAGGAGAGTGAGAAAGAGAGAGAGTTCGGGCAGGGAGTTCTTTTATAATGCGCGGGCAAAGCCTCCGATAATTCACTTAGGCGTCTTAAACTAGTCATAAGGATTCCCAGCGGCCAAGAAACCTGACCACCAACCTCGCCGCTATTAAACTCGCCGAACGTCACTTCTGACTCACGCATTTTCCGCGCTCGCTCGAGAAAAAACTGTGCCAATGGGAATTTACGCCAGCGGTGGATTTATCGCTGCGCGAGACTCGGCGCGCGCACGTAGAGTCGGCGTCGATAGTCCGCGCACGCCTGTCAATGTAGGCTACTTGATTGTATGTAAATACATGTGTTGAGCAATGCTTTATGACGCTCGCTTTACGAGTGCAGCGGGAACCGATTGTAACGCTCGAGCGAGCTGGCTTTGATAAGAGGGTTATTCGCTCCTGATAATTCTTATCGGAGGATGCCACTGACATTACTCTTCTCCAGTTACGTTCGGTTCTTCGTCGAACACTGCTCGCGCTACACGTGGCTTCCGTGGAAGAACCAGTCTTCCTTCTGTTCCTCTCTGAAATCATGACAATCGGTCGTCTGATATTTCCCCAATCACACGAGTGAGACCACAAAGTATAGAAACTCAAGTTTTCCTTGTCGAAGACGTCGACACTTAGAGGAGACATAAGTGTCCCGTAGTTCCGAGAGAACGCACAGTGTTTGAGAGTCGCGAGCAGCAACAGCTCTGCTAGAAGAACCTGGCGACACTCTGCTCCTGGAGCGTCCAGGTGAAAGAAACGCGTCTGGCCGGGGCTCCAGCTGACCGTGACAGCACGTGGCACGATTCTCTAAGAGCATTAACTTAACTCGATTTAGCTGAGGAGAGGAGAGCGCACGGAGGAAGCGATCGGGAGGAATGGCTGGGTCGTGCGGGGAGTAGCTCGCGGCCTCAGTCAGACACCTTTGGAGTCAGTGTTATTCAGCGTGAAGGTCGACCCACCTCGGATCTCTCTCACTCGTGACAATCCGCCGGATCGCGTTCGTTATCACAGTCGTAGAGCCAAGTCCCGATTCTCGGGCGACGTAAGACAGTAACTGTGGTCCCTCTCGGGAGGAGTGTTAGCAGCCAGTGGGAAAATGGTGTGGGACGATCGACTCTCGGTGAGCGAGCTCACCGAGATGAAGAAGAAGACGCCTCGATTCCCCTCGAGGGAGCGGAACTTCGCGATGAGAAGACGCGGCCCCAGAAGGGCGTTCTCCCTTGGAAGTGCCTGTCCGACGGCCCCACCGCCGCCCGAGGTTCTTGAGGAGGAACGGCGAGCGCTCGCCGATGACGAGCCCTGCTGCCACGCGCCCTGTCTACTGTAAGAACTGAGAACACCAGATTTCTTTCAGACCCTTGAACTACTTGCCCGAAGTCCCACAATCACTCGGCGCGATCTAATCTAGTTTTCGAGCCACCTTGCACCGCGAGGCGAGTTCGATCTCGAGTTTGGAGGTCAATCCGGATGAAATGCCGAGAAGCAGATCTCCGGGAAGTCTGAGAAGCCCGTTTTTTCCGCTGGTTCATAATTGCGTCTTACGAGCGACTGCCTTTAACCTTTAGCGGCCACACGTCGCGCTCTTGCGCAATCTGAATTATTCAGCGGACGTTGACGAATCCTTTTGCGAGACCTCTTCGATCTCGAGAAACGACACTCCCTGGCGTAACCTGCCGGATTAATGACGTCAATGCTCGGTAATGAAGTCGAGCGTTCGTCTTGGCGGCACTCGATTCGGAGTGCAGTGTAAGTCGTCGATAAGCACTCGCGCTCTGATAATCGCACGAAAGTGCAGGTAGACTCGCACAAATGCGCCGACTCCGGCAAAGTGACACATACCCTCGCGATAATCCTCTTATCGCCGGCGATCCTTTCTGACTTCCCGGTGGCCGAGAGTCAAGGGCCGTTCGCTTTGCCACAAAGTTGCACGTCCGCGGCTCTGCCAAGAGGAGGACGCAGGGGCGAACGGCGAACGGCGAACGGCGCGGGAGGCCAAATTATGCGGTCGTCAGATAAATCTTACTCACGTTCGTACCAGAATAAGTTGGAGAGAACTCACTGCCAAGGTGATTCGTGGTAGTCGACGTTTCCCGGCGATGCCCACACCTTCGATCTCTCGCGGTACTGCGACTTTGAAATTCCGCTCGAAACATGTGCTCTAAAAGCACTGTTTACCCCCGTAAATAGCGTCGGCTATTTTTTGCCGCCGGCAAACACCCGCGGCAAAGCCTTTTACTCTCTGACGCGTGTCAGGCCAAAGTTGGAAGTGCAAAAAGAGCGGTGAATTTTTCCGTCGGTTTTGGAACCCGGAAATCGAAACCTTCTCCGGGGGCTTTGGTTCTCTCGGGAGGAGGTCAAGTCCAAAAATGGACGCGGTGCTTACGAGAGGCTGTCTTACATGTTTCCTCGACGTCCATCGGTCCGTCGATGCCTGCCAAAAGTTTGCCGCGCGTTATGTCATGCGGCGAGATTCTGCGCAGCTTCCCTGTAAGCAGGGCCTAATACGTGAGATTGACCATTAGCCTTTGTTTCTCTTATGCAAAGACGCGCGAAAGAGAGTGGGCCTTGTCCTCTTCAGTGAAATCGAGAGCGTCACATCTCGCTCGATTACGCAAACCAAAATCCACGCTTATCGAATAACCGTGACAAAAGAGACAATGTTTGTTCTTCTAGACATCGAATTCTAACAAGTGTAATAAGCCACTTTGGCCGTGTTCTCACAGTAAATGCTGACTGTTGGACGGGAGAGATGCTCGCCGGGCAGCGAAATGCCGGGGAGTCGTCTTACAGGCCGAAAGACATGCTCGACATCGGTAAAAAAAGTCGCCGGCTGGAACACGACACCCACAATTCGCACAATTGAATCCCAATCTTTTTTCCTAATTGTTTCGGCCGGTTCCGAGAATCGTTCATATTCTCCTCTACGTCTCCCCCTCCTTCTCTCTCTGCTTTCCGGAGACATTCCATGCCAAGGTGAGACAATGCTACCGGAGTTTATTGCTATCGGGAGACGCTCTCTCATTCGTATTCCACGTAAGCCGGTGATTCCTGGACGCGGCCGGCGTGGCAGGTAAGCTCCGCCCGTTGCACCGTGCGAGAGGAAGCGAGTCCCATTGAAAGTGGAAACTGCGATCTTTCCGGCGTGAAAAGGCGACACTATTCTCCTTAAGGTCTTTGTCTCGGGGCTTAATGATCGAATGACGCGGCGGTTCATTGGAATAGGCGGTGAGGTCGTTGTGGCAAAAAGCTCTCGACGGAGCTTTCGACGACAGATCGGAGGGATTGGAGTCGCGCGTGCGCTCGCACGCCGGCACAGTGTTTCTCGCGGCAGGCGGGCAGCCTGGCTGGCCGCCGGTGTATATTCACACTCATAGGTATACACAGAGAGAGCACACACGCACCTCTACCTACCGTCCTCCTCCTCCTCGTCGAATCTCATGGCGCCAGTTTGAAGTACGCTCCTCCTGCGAATGCACTCTCCTACGTGCCCTCGCGCCACGCGTCACTCTCCTTCTTCGACTCGTTTCGGCAAACGCGCTCGCGCTCCCGAACCCCAAAACAGAACCCGCCCGTTCACGCTTGGACGTCTTTGAGAAACTTCCGGCTTCGATTGTGCCAACCTAGTGGTCGACTAGCCGCGGAATTGGCCCTCGGGAAGTGTCGGCCTTGGGACCGCCGGCGAACGGTCCTGGGACTTACCCCTTGCGTTACAGTGTCTCAGTGATTGTTGATACCGGGACCAGTTGAAGTTGGTATGAGGTTGAGTGGCGATTGGTCCGTTTTGCGGGCCGGGCCCACTTTTGATATGGAAGCATGAGTTACTGATATGGAGTTATGAGTGGTTATTTGTGGTGGGTGAGGTCTTGATTATTTAGAAAATGAGAGAAGCACTAGAATCGGTTGACTTCTATTTGAGTTGCTTCTAGAGATTTTTCCCTGATTATCGAGTAGGGAGTCCTTTGAATCTGGGTTTATGGGACTCGTGTGTCCAAAAGCCTGTCGATCCATCGGTTTGATCATTGACGGTCGGAGGCGGAAGCGGCAAGGTGGAATTGCGTTTCAGCACCGGCCCCACGCGCTATTTCGAACGGCGGGCATCAGCGGCTCTTAATATAGCGAGCATTTATCTAATTAATAGCCATTAGCCCGAGCGTGTCTGATCCGGGCGCGCGCGCGCTTGGACTCCCTGTATTTCGCTCGGCGTGTTGTTGTTCCAAGGCTCGAAAGCTTCCTCGCGTCTTTCTGCCGCCTCGTGACACCTGCCACCGCTTTTGCTCGGATGAGTCTGCTGATGGCATCTCTCCCCCCGAGAGACCGCCGAGAGGATCCTTGACCGTGTACCTCTCCCGCTGTGCCTCGCATTCCAGCATCCAAAGCATCAGCTGGCCATTGCATCTCGACTCGGCGTGACTTTGCCTTTGCGGACTAGGAACCTCTTTCCATTTTTCATTTCATTCCGCAGAAGAAGTGTTTTGAGTCGCACACTTTTATTTTCTGTTGTGGTCCCAGTCGGTTTTCCGCTGTTGCGTCAGGGACGGAGGTTTCTAATTATTGGGGAAATATACGAGGTTTGTTTAATGCCAGCCGAGTCCGAAAGGGGACGACTTTAGCTTTCGCACTTGGCAGGCTAATTCACGCTCGCGCTTACGATTTGGTAACCGACTAACTAGTCATCCACTCGTTTCCCTCTCTCTCTTTCTTTTGCTCTCGCTCCCGGGATGATTCACCTGTGACGGAATAGCCGCTTTTCCAGGTAGTGCCATTTCAGAAATGGAAGAAAGAGCGGCCACGCGCGCGCGCGCTCGGTCATTTGGCTATGCCGGCTCTATTAACTCACCATCAACCTATGTATCGGCTTCGAGCACGATATTAGAACGCGCGCTCGTGGCTCTGCTTGATAGGAGGAGCTTACGTCAATTCCGTTTGCGGGTGCAGCTCGCGTGTTTTACGTTCTATCTATCGGGCTCTCTCGGCCTCTCGGCCAGCCGCCACCGCCTGCAGGCTGTCTTCCTCGATATTTATACGCGCCGAAGCCGATCGGAATTAGCTTCGATCCTGTCATCGAAATTAGCCCCACGAATCTCCCCTCCGCCCTTCGGCCCTCTCCACTGATAGGATGATACCCCGATTACCCACCCACCGCAAATACGGCTTATGGCATTTGGTAACACATGGTCCCCGGGGCTCGAACGTAATCGCAAATATTGACGAATCCTTATCGTTTCCGTATCGACGATCGGATTTTGGCATTGGGCATTACACGCTGCTCTAAGGCCAAGTGGCTCGCCCCGTCGAGCGCACCGCATATCCTCCTGGGGTCGGTGTATACTTGGCCTTTGCCGAAGGACGCATAGAATTCTCTCTCTTTTTTCGCGGGGGTTCAGTAGATCTGGCTCTCGGGGCGAGTGGATGCCACCGGATTAAGTGGCCCATTGCGGAAAGACCGCAGGCCCGAGACTTGCTTCCAGCGAGGCTGTTATCTCGCGTGTCAGATTTATCGGGATTATCTTGGACCGACAGCGTACGCCACTCCGGTTTTATTGACTTTACTTGGCCGCGACGGAAAGTGGGCCGCGCGAGGAGCCGCATGGGACTCGTCGATATTTCGGGATAAGGAGATTGACGGACAAGCCCTTCTGATTGACCGGTTTAGTAATAAAGCCTCTTGTACACGCAATGCGATTTCCATTCTGGTAAAGCTCGATTCATGCTAGTATTTGTGCTTAGAAAAAGTTGCCTAAAGTTGCGTGAAATTGCTTGAGTACGAATGTTTATCATCTTTTCCTCGAACTCCTCCGCCTTTCCACGAGATCTTTTCACTCGGTCGCATGAAAATCAGAGAGGAAGAGAGAGAGAGAAAGAGTGGGGAAGGGAGAGGAGGGAGGTTATACGAAGATTCTCATAGCGCTATAAATATCGGGCCGCGATTTCCGCAATGAAAATAAATGGGCGCGAGCGCGGGCTTGCTGCTCGGGCGCGCGTCCATCGGCAATGATTTCGGGACAGCCGACAGCACTCGTCGATGATCAAACAAACAGACCCAGCGGCGACCTGTCTTATGGACTACCACCGTCCCATAATAAACCGGTGGAATAGCTTTATCGATCTAGCCAATCAATCCATCGATACTTTGCCGAGCGCACTAATAAAACCCTGTCCCAATAAAATGTTTGCACGCTTATTGTTGTTTGCTTAGTTGGTTCCATTCGGACTGTTGGTACGAATATCGCGTTGGATCGAGCGAGCCATAACTCCCCGCTTTTGCCCCTTTGGACTTATTGCCCGAGCGGAAATAATCCGAGCCGCACATTCCTTTGCCATTCAGACCGAGAAAGCTCTTTTCACCAATCCACACGATGCCGATAGCGCGATAAGAGTGTATGCCGCTGCTCTGGCAGAATGCGTCGAGTGGTGACTCATAGTGCGACACGTCCGATCGAGTTCGATTCGAGAAACAATTGAGCGCGAGAGGTGCGCGCTCTCGGGAATGAGAGGCGACGAGCTCCCGGCGTAAGGGACAGTGGCGCGCGCTGTTCGATCGGAAGATTCCCGCGGGAGATCGAGGATCAAGGATGCGGCGGGGCAAGATTTCAATCTGAACGATAAACTGCCGCTGCCGCGGCGGCGAGCGACCACGCGCACCAGCACGCTGCCGGGGAGCTCGAGGGGATCCAGGATGAGTCCGAAGGGACCGAGCCAGGAGTGCCCGAAGATGGAGGTGCGGGTGTCCTGCGTAACAAGCCCGGGCGCGGAGCCCCAGGGGATCAGGGTCAAGATCCCCGAGCCGAGCAAACGACCCATGAGCCCTCCTTTCCTCCTCGACGCCATGAGAACCCGCTGTCCCTCGGTGCCCGAGAAGGACTTCTACAGGAAGACTGCCTCCCTCGATCGCCGCGACAGGTATCCCACTCTCTCCGGCGCCGAGATCAAGCGAGGACTCGCGCAACTGGCACCGGGCTCCCTCGAGCTGCCCCGTGGACGGAGGAACCCCATGCTCGACCGGAAGAACCGCTTCCCGACTATTTCCGGCGCCGAGCTCAAGCGCGGCCTCGCCATCGGCAAGTGCCCCTTGGAGGACGGACTCGATCTCAGCCTGGCACCCTGGCCCGGTATGAAGTGGGCCTGTGTCAGGGTACTCCATCTCTACTGTAAGGTTTTCGACCAGTTCGAGCTCTTCGAGCTGATCGTTAGGTAATTCAGCCGCATCTTCTGTCGACTAACTCATTTAAAGAGACTCGAGACTGTTGCTCGCGTGTCGCTACTGCGCGCCCTCGCTCTGCTGTCGTTCCAGTTGTGTTTTTCCACCTCTAATGATTCCGTATATTTTCCGGGCGCACTCGTTTCGCCGGACAGCTGAATTAACGAGGTTTCGGCGAGAGTGCGAGCGGCCGAGATTACAGGATTGCCGCGGCTGGTGTAAATCAAATTACTCTCGTTTAACACGTTCGCAGTGGCATCGCGGCTTTCACGGGGACTCCCTTTAATTATAGGGCTCGTGCGTGAGCTATGGCCACTGCTTACAGCTAATTCCGTCCAACAAGCCACTCTTTTTTGCCGCACGTTACCCGAGAATTAGTGGGGCCTGGAAATGTACGGGGAGAAAGCCACTTGTTGCTCCTCGCGCGCGCGCGCTCTCTCTCCAGTCGGGATGAAAATGATGAAATTAGCATGATTTAAGTGTTGCGCGGTTTCGCTTTACCAGACACATTAATTAAGCCTGACTTTTTGCTTTCTTGCACTCGACGGCACATCTGCCTGGTGGCTCGGCCTCTTTTTACCAATCGGGCACTCTCGACTTTTATTCCGTGGGAGACTGACGTTTCCGATATTTCGACAGATATAAAGGGCTTCTTAACTAACTCTGTGGGAGAGACGATTGCTGCGCTGAGCGTTGAGAGTCGAGGCGATTCCTGGAAGGAGAACTCGGATGAGGATCGTCCGCGCGCGGATATTAAGTGTCGTATTCGCGGAGTTAACGAGGCGTCAACGTTCATTTGCATCGCGAACATTGCGCGACTGGTGTGTTGGCAGTAAAATATCGGGGAGTACGTCAAGTCCCCCCCTCCCTGAGAGACTTCCTAACAAGGATACAGAAAAGGGACCTTTCCGGACTCGCCAGGATTCTTTTTTATGGCTGAAAACCTTTAGGTACGGAGGAGTTACGGCTCTCGGGCAAGCTGGCCAACTGGCTCGTTGGCATTATCGACGTGACATTATGGAAACCATGCTGCTACACCCCAGGGGAACACTTTCGCGCTTGATCCCTCCTGCCCTGCCAATCTTATTCTGGCTTTCGAGAAAGAGCCAGTCTTGATTCGTCCACTCCCACACGCACTTGCTAGAACCATAGGAATTCTCTCGATTCCAAAGTGATTGAAAAGATTGGATTTCCGGAAATCAAGTGAAATTATCGGGAAACACCGTTAGAAGTAACTAGCAGTCTTGCGGACTAAGGAGCTTTTCCCCCCGAGTCCTTCTAGGAAGGGAGCTTCCACGATTTTATGACTGCTCATAAATCATACCGACAGCGTTAACTTTAACGGTCCACTCCGTCCTGCCTGACATTAATCCCACTTAACTTTCTCTATTCATTAACCGACTCGTTCCCGGTAATCCAATATTTGCCTTCCGAGGAATTTCGGTGTAACATTCGCCCGGTGACTTTGTATCGGAAGGTCGTGTGCGAAAATAGAGGCGAGGGATGATGACGAATCAGGGTCGCGAAGGTGGCAGGGCAGGTTACATTAGTCGGCGCAGCCTTGACGCCTGACATCCGGAAGGGTGCGGTAGAATGGACGATAAATTCTCCGGGTAAATGCATCCCCTTTGATTATACGATTGCCGCTCGATAGACATGTACACACACAGACACAGAGGCGCGCGCGCGTCATTGGCGAAGGTAGGCGACGCCGAGCTAATGTGCCAATTTCACCCTCGATCGAAGCGCATCCGTTCCCTCCAGTGAATCATTATTGACGATTGCTATATCTCCCACTCATAATCGAACTCACGGGACAAATGCTCGTTGCGGGGAGAATATATTCCGCGCTGCGGAAGAGAGTTTTCGCCTAGCTATTAATTCGTCGGCAGGTCGGAGCGACTTGAGCAAGTCGACAATTAGACCGGCAGGAAAGAGATATTGTGCGCGAGGGAGCTCGTTACGTTCGGGCGAGCTTGAGCGGCGACGAAGGAGAAAGCAATTAGTATGGGGCATCGTGTTCGCTCTAATTAGGCGATTATCAGCAAGACTCGCCTCGGCGGGCAATAAAGATTTTATTAGAGCCTCCATGAACCTTCCTCGCGCCCCTGGCGACTTTAATGAAAGAGCCACGCAAATATTTATCCCCCTTGATATCTTCTCGTCGAACGACCTAATAAGCCGACGACGGGACACGCGTGACGGGAGGAAATCTTAAATGTCACCGCGCGCGTCTCGGCCGCATTGTTCATTGTTCCTCTTCTCTTTACAGGAAGAACTGTACGAGCTGCAAGTGTCCTCGGGAGGCGCACGACGTCTGTCACGAGGAATGGGTTTCGGTGAGGTCGAGATTGGGCCTGAAGGGCGAGGAGTCGACGTCGCCGGTTGGATTCGACCCCCGAGCGAGAGGACTCGCCTGGGCACCACCCGGACTCCCAGCACACAAGGTTAATATCATTACACAACCACCTCTCCAAATCCTCTTTCATCCGATCTCGTTAGATGAAATCTGGACCAGCTCTTTCGTCGATCTCTATCTCTCTTTCGAGAAGAAGAAGAGACGCGCTCTTATCGCGGGGAAAACATTGCGCGGGCCAGGATTTATCGCGGTCCCCTTTATTTATCGCGTAAAACTAGCCGCGGGCGCGGGTGCCTCGTGGAACTAGTAAATCTTTTTTCTACGGGCGACGAGCGATATTCCCGAAGTGGTTACGGCTGGAGGGAGACGATTACGCGCGCTATGATCGGAAGATCTCGGGGTAACGAGTTAGCACAACTCGGCCCGGCCACCGGGAATAATATCGAAGTTTAAGAGCGGTCATTAAGGCGGGAGAGGACCACGTGTCCAGTTTCTCGTGGGTGATTTAAACGTGCACCTGTATCCCGGCAGCTGGCACGCGTCCAGCTCTTTCCCATATCCACTTTCCGAGAGTCCCGCGGATCCGCAGGCCTCCGCTCGCGCATAGAGAGAGAGAGAGCCGCCTGCTCTCTATCACCGGTGATCGCTTTATTACTGTTGCGAGCTTTTTACGAGCGCGACCGCTCGTTGCCCTCTGATGCCTTTACGATGTTTTCGGCGATCGGCCGATCGGGGAACGGCGAGCGCTCTTCTTCGAGAAATAAACTCCGAGAACCCTTGAGTGTTGTTCCCTGGAAGGATGTTGAAGTGATGAGCCGAGAGGATTTGTTTTTATTCATTGATATTGTTTTACAGGTGGAGGAATACTTTACCCTGCTGCCGGAGCTTTCGGTACCACGGCTAGGGACGCCGGGTGAACGGCACAGGGATCGCCAGTTGGCGTTCCAGCTTCCTAAGCAGGACTTAGCCAGAGCTTACTGCCGCCACCTGAATCCGAAGCACGCCAGCAGCGCCGACGACTTCATGGCAGCGAGGAACGAGATCGCCCTTGACATTGCCAGCATCCAGGAGGTCCTCGAGAGAGATCTCGTAAGTGGGGGAGAGCTCGTACACAAAACGAACCTCTTTTCTTCTTCTATTTACGAAGAATTCTCCCGAAGCTCCTTTGAGTGTCCGGCAGGAATCCGCGCCGTCTGGCTTCTCCAGTCGACATGCACCGGTGAACGCTAAACTGCCAACGACGAGCTTCAGACACCCGCCACGTGATTCCGGGCACGAGTATCGTGTCCACGTAAAAATATACTCGTCGAGCGGAAGCATAAAAGTTAACAATTACCACCCCCGAAATAGGCGCCGGCGAAAGTTCGCCGGCCACGCGATCCTCCGGATGCTGCGAATTGCCGGTAAATCAGTGGACCGTCAAACCGGGACGTATAAGATACTATAAGTCTTTAAGTAGCGGTAAAAAGCACAAGTAGCCCATGTCGGGTGTAAATCTTGGTAAATCGGGACGTGTTTTCTGCCGTAGGACTGTGGTGCTTGCAACGCACCCTTGAAGTACGGTAGTTTGGCTGTGTCGGCGAGCAAACTGGGACTCCATTATCATCCCGGTTGCTTCCGGTGCAACGAGTGCAAGGAGCTCCTGGTGGATCTGGCGTACTGTGTGCACGACGACACGCTCTACTGCGAGAGGCATTACGCCGAACAATTGAAGCCGAGATGCGCCGCCTGCGATGAGGTCAGTAATTTTTCAAGAACCTTTTTTGCTTCCATTTTACTTCCCATCATTGACGAATTCCCATTAATCACTTGGAAAAATCCTTCGAAAACCGTGTGTGAAAAGGCTGACAAGTAAAAACTGTTTGATTACGATGGAATACAAGGAATGTGATAGGTGTAGGTTTTCACTTGAGTAAGTAGAAGTGGGCTGAGTAGGTCAGATAGTTTACCAACCGACGAGAACATCGCATGCTGTGGGCCGGGCATGTCTGACACAGACCGTACTGTATCCACTGAAACCGCTCTTATCGACTGTGGAACTTGCATATTCGGCCTGCGAACCTCGCAAGTTCTACGCGAGTGGCTCGCTGTCGCACTTCAGCATCACAAACACCTGAAAGGGCATCTCTTCAGAAAATCGCGCAAATTTTATTAATATTGTACAACGATAAACCATTGTATCTTTGAAGAAAACTAATTACAATGCGTAGACTGTCAATTTATATAAAGTTTAGGAAAATTGGGGAAATCTAAACAAAACTGATATTTTGGATTGACGATTTCCATTTGAATGAGAAATTGAAGGATATTTAAATACCAAATATGAAGATATTCAAAAACACTCTATAAACTAGTGAAATTTCTGAATGCCGATTGGCCCAATTTCGATTGAGATTTCAAGTGCAGTTGGTCAGTGGGATTTTGGGGGACCTGTAAGACAAGTGTGGAATTCCGAGGGGAGTTGTAGGAGGTCTGAAAGAATGCCGCGGATCCGAAATATCTGGAGCATAATGGTATTAAATGTCGCGCAATCACAGGGCGCGGCAGACGCGTCTTGTGCGGATGCCGGGCTGCCGTGTAACTGGGCCGCTTTCCGCGCCGCTTTATTTAGATCCGACGAAAATAGGAATCGAGTGGGATACCAAGGGAATATCATACACGCCCGTTCATCACTGGCGAGCAGCAGCCATTGGCGCAAATGCAAATTATGTTGCAGTGAGAGGAGTGCGGGGGATTCCAATCACTTGTTTTCTCCCCCGATCGGTCTGCTCTCGTCGGCGATCGATCGAATTCGATCGCGAGACATTTCCACGGGGGATTCGTCGATGGCCAAGCATGGGAGCCTTGATTCATTCGCACCGATAAATTACGCTCGGTGCATTTCTGCAGGCGGCCATCGGCACACCGGAGCTTGTTTGAGCGCAAAAGTGGAAGTCAAACAGTGCTCCCTACTTGCTAGTCCCTCCGCGTGCTTTTTCCCGTCTTTTCCATTGCGGCCGTGTTGTCGATGAAACATTGGCAGCGCACCGAGAGCCGGCCATTACTTAAATAAATACGCGCTATTGGCAGCTCGTAAATTTCCACGGGACGAGCCGCTTGGCTCGTGAATTCTGAAATCCGAGCCATTCGAACTTCAAAATGTGAGAGTTGGAGTTTCGCAAGGTAGCGCCGGGAGGATTCTTCCCCGTGGCGATTGGAAGGGGGCAGATGAGACAATTATTCTTCACGTCGTCCTCCTCATGTATTCGGGGAACTCGGAATATGTGGCGGCTCACCTGTTCCGTCCATCGCCAACTCGTCAGACTTAAAGCTCCTCTCTCAAGTTTGCCCAAAGTTGCGCGCGCTCTCTCCAACTCCCATCGAATGAAACCGTACTGGACATTCGATAGCAAACTAGCAAGGACTCTTCCTTAGAAACCACCAACTTTTCCTCTACTTCGCGTCCCATTATCTCCATTCATCTCCCACAAACAATATCAATCTCGGATTTCGGTGGAAACGAGGCCTAAACAACGCAAATTGGTTTGCCTCCAACCGGAAACTTGGGTCTCGCCTAATCTCTCGTGGTCTCGGGGTCGGGCTGCCACTAATCTATTTTGATTCCTTGTCGAATGCTCCCACCACGATGGCCGCCTCGTGTCCAGAGAGTCTGAGAGTCCGAAGCCCAGCCCTTACAGTCTTTTCTTAGAGCCAGTCACATCGTAACCCACCGAAACCCCGGCGAACCCATCGAATAGCGAGCGACCCCGTGCCATTCTCTCTCTCTCGCCCAATCACCATCGTGCCCCATAAGTTGGAGAATCCCTCGGTAACCATCCCCCGCGAGGAGGCCGAGATCCCGGTTGCGTTTTCGAGCCGGCTGGGCCAAGAGACACAGAGGGCTGGCGTTGACGGTGGTGGTTTCGAGTTTCGGTAAGTGAATGCGAAGAGAACACGAACCCACCACGGACACATCTCGACATTCTCGACAGAGAGCCACACTGGGAAGGTTTTACGGCGAGTGCGTGTGTATGTGTGCGTGTGTTTACTCGGGCCCTGCCAAGAAGCGTGGAAAGTCCGTGATGAATCGCGGAGGAGCCTCTGACGAGTGATGATGAGGGGTGGATGTCTCCTATTGTACCCGGCGCGCAACCCCCTCAAATCTTCGCTCTACATACACACGCACACGGATAGATACTCTTAGATGCTCTGTATGTCTGGCAATAAAGTAGAAAAGCCATGAAACATGCATTCCTTATTCCCGCTTATACCCACGCATATAGTGTCGCCTGGTTTTGAGGAGTTTATAGAGTGTTGAGTCCACCCTTTGGCATTTTAGACTTTGAATCCCCAAATTTATCAAGTAATCGACCTCGAGACGAATTCAATGTTGAAGTAATTTCTCGAAATCGAGTTCTTTCATTGTATATATTTTGTGATACAAGTTTCCTGTGGGAGAGACATGATTTGGCTGGCGGGTAGATTCTGTGTTGCCATTGAGTTGAGTGGCTGGTGGTACATGTGCCTGTTTCCCTGTGGCAATGTGTGTCTCCAGGTTTCGGTGCATCGGCGAATATTTACCTCGACTTTTGCAATACCTGCCGCGCCGTTTGGCAAGGGTGCCGTCCGACTGCCAGGGGGGAAGCCCGATAGCCGTCCGCCGTTTCCCCCGGACCTTTCAAGGTGTTCTGAGCGAGCGGCCGCGGACAAGCGGTCCTTTATACAAAACGCGTGGCGTAATCCTGACGCAACCTGTCTCTTCCTACGGCACCACAGTGAAATTCTAGCGCATTGTCTATTTCGGGAGCGACACGCTCGCGAGATTCACGTGGGCCTCTAGCAGTGGCTGTGCCCACTGCGCAAAAATCGAAGCGCAGCCGTTCGTGTCACCATTCCACTGATTTATGCCGTTCCCGTAGCTACTGGCTGGTGGCGCTTTTATCTTTTATTAGGACCAAGTGCCTGTCGAGATGAGCTAGGAGATTTCGTGCCACCTCGCCCGATCAATGACGGACTTATTCCACTTGGATCGGTGGCGAGGAGTCTCGCAGGGTCCTGTGGGTTTTCAATGCTCTCCATTGAGTAGTATCGTCTTCCATTAAGATCCTTGAAGTAAAAGAGGGGAAGGCGGTTTCGAAAAAAGAAAAAAAGAAACACAGTAGAGGATAGAGCTGAAAGTCGTAGACCGGGAGAGTAATTTACGTAAGGCTGAGTCAGACAGGTGAATTATTTTGAGCGCGAAGCCCGCTCTCCCTCGTACAAAACAAGATGTTTACGCCAGTCTCTCGGTTGTTGCCTCCCATTCGCTTTTGGAGAGGAAAGGCCTCGAGGTGTCCCAGTCCTTCGACTCTAATTTGACGTCCATTGGACATCAATGTTCCCATCCCTCACCTTCGCAACTGTTGCGTGTATCCTTCAATTGTTCCGCTGGCTACTTTACAACGCGGGAGGAACACCTTTCGCAAGTCCAATCACTGCCAAGAACAACTTCTCTGCGCGTTAACATGAATTCTGGGCTTGTTGCATTTCCTCGAGATTCTAGGAACCTGGGCAACCAATGTAGTCAGCCGGTATATTCTCCCGGATTCGAGCGATCAATGTCATCTTTCGAGCGTCATACTTTGTCGTCGAAATATAGTTTCAAGTTTCAAGTCCACAATTATGAACAAGCTTTATCTGTGCGAGACTTTGAATTCTCCTTAGAAAACAACGGGTTCTTTGATAGTAGTAGAATACTTTGATGTGCCAGAAATCTAGTCTGGCAGCGCGAACGCTATGTACGTCTGGCGAACTCTGTCGAAATGGTTCGGGCGGATGGTCCCGATGCGCCCAGTAGATCTAGGTGCACAGTGGACTCGGAAGATGAATGGCAGGAATTCGGGTCAGCATTCGTGCGGTGCGCGTGTTGGACAAAAATAATGGAAGGGAGGGCCGGGATGCGGCAAAGAAAGTCACGTGCAGCGCGAAAGGGTTGCATGCCTAGCGAGCCGCGGATTCTAGCTAGGTCTTTGCACTTGACCGCTTCCGGGTTTGCGAGCCGCCGCAGCCCCCTTCGATATCTTCAACACTCTCGCTCTTCGGTAATTGGACATAAATCCTCCTATTTCGACTGAGCGGCGTCGAGCGCCGCTTCGGCGGAATGCCGGGAATCTCGGGTGAATTAGTCGCCGACGCTTCGGACAGGTGTACCTGTGTCGGATGGCCATCGTGCCATTATCTCAATCAATCTTTCAATCGTGCCATTAAGGATTCGATGCCCCCATTTTTAGCAGATTTCACTCGATTCTCTCTGTCTCTCCCAATATTGGCACACGTGACAAGTTAATAGCAATTCTGGCTTTGAATCTTGCAGTGTGCAACTTTTTTAAAAAGATTCTTTTAATGATTGAAGTAAAAGAGTTTTTAGTCCCTGCCATGGTGTTCAAAGTAAACACAGGCTGGTTTATGGTACACAGACGTCCAGCAATAGTTAGTCTCCGCACTCAGCGCGTTCCCGTAAGATAGCACGCCGACTTACTAACTAAACATTTTCACACTTCCTTTGTGGCTTTGGTGGCTAGCTGGATCTATAATAGAGTCCTCCGGGCCTCGACTATTTAGACTGGAGCCGACAGTACATTCGCGCCGGGTGAACAATGCCTCCAGCGGTTCCGATTTATTTCGGGTCCAACAAGTCATTATCGAAAAGGTGGAGGCACCGTGCTCTTTCGACTTAAAACTCGACGGTGAGCGCGTGCGCTAGGGATATTCGATATAACTGGTATCCCGAGCCGATGGCAATCGGGAGAGGCGGGGCTTTCGCAATCGCATCTCTCGGAGAAGGCGCCGTCTATTTTCGACCTCCACTCGAGGATCACCGAATAGTTCTAATTAAATATCCAGAGCCAATAAAATGTTTACACACTTTAAATCTTAAACGGCCGAGTCCGCCAGTGGTCGCTTATTGGCTGGCGGGCGCTCGTCTCTTTAGGTGTCAAGTGGAGAACTAGGGTAGAAAGATGGAGTCTCTTTACATCTCGGCGAAAGACAGAAACGAGGTGGGACGCCCGAGAATGTTAGAGGCATGTCGCGCTCGGGGGTTTACTACGGTTTTAGCCGTGCGTTTCGTCACACGTGACCCAGATAGTCCTCTGGTTATCAACATCTGCGAGAGGTGGACTGGCATGCTTTTGACTAATGAGCGTGGTGCGAGCGCGGTCCTAAGAGAAGGTCGTCCTACACTCGCCGGTTTTCGGCGGCAAAGTTCGGAGGCCCGGCGTCTAATTCGGTCGGCTCAAAGAGTAGGGTCTTTCGGTTATACCAGCGGTGCGCGGTGGCACGCTTTTCTCCGACCGTGGCACACAGAGCCTGGTTCGATCATCGACCGAAATAACATTGGCATTGTTCCGTTACCCTTCCAGTCGAGAGCCGCGCCAGGCTCTCCCGCCCCATCGCCAATCTCGCTACCCCGCTAATCGTTTAGTGTCACCCCCGTTCGACTCGACCCTACTTTGCGTTGCATGCGAGGGGTTCGTGCTTGGTAGTACGCGAGGGTCAAGGTTCACAAAGTTTAATTCCGCAACTTTAAATATTAGTTAGCATTGAACTTTATTTAGCTTCGAACACCTGTCTATTCAATTTCAAAAATACGCCAAGACACACGTTAAATTTGCGCGACTTAGTCAGCCAACAATGTCTTGAGGCGACAGGCTCTCTCACTCGCTTGCAATTGAGTCATCGCGGCGGGTCAATTATACCTGTCGGTTCCGCGGGTAAAAGTGCGAGAGCATCAAAGCGAGGCGTCTTTCTAACTGGCTCAAAGAGCAAGAAGGTGGGGCAGGAGGTGCATACATCTGGCGCGCCTCTTAATTCGTGGCAATGTCACTCGGCCCTCGGCACGGATTCGGCTAACTCGGCAGGCCCGGATAATAATTCGGCGAATCCCTCCGCCGTGCGCCGGCGACAGTACACATCGGGAGAGACAGCGCCGATTTATTTTGGTTTTGCGTCCCGATAGCCCGCCGACTCGATAGGTTTATTTTCGGCGACGCCCGTAGACGCGTCCCCGCCCGGTACACGCGGTACCGGGGACCTACGGGCGCAAACATTCGATTGGACTTTTAATTGGTAACACTTGGCCGCGAGTGCTCTTGTATCTCTTAATTTCGGATGACAAAGTCCATCGGGACACTGACTCGATTCCCGATTGTTTGTCAGTATAGTTTGTCAGTGGATTAATGAGCTATTGAGGCTTCGCCAAAGTATCCTCTGGCGTGAGACAATGCTCGACAAATCCTCTTGATCCGGATCATTTCGAGAGCGAAATGAACCGATGAATCAGCCAATCCCAGAGCGGTGGCTACTGCCTACTCGAGGACGATGAATGGAAGAGCAGTATATTTAAGCGGAGAATGAACATAACACCTTATTACCGGGTGTCCGGTTAGAATGATCACGGTAATAACGTGGCGCTCATCAGCCTCTTAGAATAAGGATGATGACACCTTATTATCACCGAGCACAATAATTCATTCCGTGAGCAAGACAATCCACCGGGAGCAAAGGTCGCCGACGCTAAATCAATTAGACCTCATTACACATCGTTTATGCCTCCTTCTCAGTTCCCTGTCGCGCCGATAAATCATTATCGAGAGGGTAAAAGTTATCAAATATAACCGCGGTTTATTTGTCCACCGGGCGGAAAGAACGCGTGACATCACCGCCGTCGAGTTTTATCCCGGTGATACTCGCGTTCCCAACGTCCCACGCGCCCGCCGATCGTAAATCGGAGATTCGGTAATCCCTTGGACTCACTTTCGCAAGCCGAGAGTGCGAGAGAGAGAGGAGAGGAACTTTCACCGAAAGACGTCGATTAATCGACTTTCCGGCATTCCTCGGGCCCGGTAAATATAGATCATCGGCGGTCCGATAAGCCGGTGCTCTCGGGCTCTTTCGATATCCGGCTGGCACTCGGCCAGAGCGGCGTACCGCGCGCAAAACTTGTATCTTCGATCCTCGAGAGGGCCTCGTGTACGTACACGCTCGATCGTAACCGATGAGCTAACACGGCCGAAATAAAGTCCCATCTCTCGCGCTCTTCTTCCCCCGGCGACTCGCGAGTCAGCCGGTTACAAAGCGCGCGCCACTTACCGGCCCACTCTTTTCGCCCCGGGAGTCGGACTCCCCGGGGGCGAGAGAGGAACTCCTGTATCCCTCGGAATTAGTGGCGCGCGCTACCTTCGCGACGCGGCAAGCGCGGCGAGTGTCAAAAGAAAGAGGCGTCGGGACGGCGGGAATAGCGTCGGCTTCAAGCTACAGATTTGACGAGCGGCCGATGATGCTCGCATGTATATCGCGGTGTCGGCTTACTCTCGCCCGCAGACTTGACTGCGCACCAAGTACAAGCGCATCTCATCGGACCGGCTGTTACAATCGTAATAAAGATGTCGCCTTGTTAATTGATGATACAATAGATGGTCGAGCGGACAGCCGTCAATCAGCGATAGTTCTAGGCTGAGGTCGCCGGCGATTAGGCGAAGTTGGACTCGGCCGGGTCGCCGGGCCAATAATCCTTGCCAGTCGCTTGCCAAATGAGGCGCGTTAATGATCGCCGGTGGAGCGCTGATCGATAGCGCGGCCATCGCATTAAGGACAGGGATTCGCGTCCAGGGACATTCGTGCTAACTTTAGCCTTTAGCCGCGGCGGGCCATCCTCCTCGACGAGGCTTACGTCGACATAACGAGCCACCAGTTTGCCCCGGTCTATACGCTTTGGCCGCGCAAAATAAAACAGTTCCCTGGCCGCCATCCGGCCGCATGGCCGTAAGCCGATAATCGCGTGATCCGCCGACGAATGATCGGCGTGTGCGCCGGAGACACGCGCGTGCAAGGTGGAAGGATCGCCGATCGTTAACCGGAAGGAGGAGGCTCTGTAGGGCTGGTACGGCGTGTAGTTCTCGTGCTCGGTAACCGAGGAGGCGTCCTCGGTGGCAACTGCCTGGTGACACCGCGGTAACATAGTCCGGAGACGCAGTGGTCGCGCGTGGGTGGTGGGTGCCCCCCCTAGGATCCTGAGAACCTCTTCCGTCTCTCCTGGTAGACGTCAGAGGATCAACCTCCGAGCGGGACGACGTCACATGGACCGAGCGCGCGTCGCACTGCGATTCCCTTCGATCTTCGACGACGACCAACTGGGGTCCGTGTTCCCCGACTGGGACCCCCTGTAGTTGATGTCGAACCAATCTCTTCCTTCGGCGAGGAACCTGTGAAGCCCTTAGCCTGTGAATCGATGAGAGTCCTCTTATTAGGTGGAAGTTGAATGAACACGATTTCTCGAAAGGTGACCTTGACCTTTTTTCACCCTGAGATGTCACGGGGTAGTCGGTGCGAGAGTCCCGTCAATTGATTGAGCATGGGGTTATTGTTGTCGGTGCTGGTCGGGTGCGTCGGGGTGCTCGAGTTATTCGCCTGCCTCCGCCACGTTTCCGACGGCGTCCTCATAAGCATCAACGCCCCGAAGACGCCCTGCCTCTCCTACCACGAGGCGACCTGCGACACCCTCAGCATCCACGACTCGATATGCAGCTTCAGCCACACGAGCGACGCGAACCTACCCCGCGCCGCCAAGCACAAGCTCGAGAACCTCCACGAGTACAGCCTGCGGATTAGGAGCGAGCTGAGGTCGCTCGATAAAAACTTCAGGTGCAATACGCTCTCGGAATGCAGCACGAGGGACTTCCTCGGCGGCGGCGGCTCGAGACCGGATTCCAGGCTCAGTCCGGACTTCAACCTCCTGGTCGAGGACAGCGAGGCGCGCAGTGGAGAACTCGACGACGAGGACGACTACGACGAGTACGAGGGGGAAAGCCTCGAGGACAATGCAGACGTTACTAGAGCCGAGGGAAGTTCGATGGACCGGCCGCTCTCCCTGGCACCGGCTCCCGAGAAGTATGTCAGAGTGCCGACCCCCATTCCCTTCGGGATCGACGACGAGCTCTCGCCCTCGGAGTCCTCGAGTAATGAAGGGACCTCCTTCGATAATGACTCGGGTAACGAGGCGCCGACAATGCAGGCCTTCGACAAAATCCCTCTGATCAAGCGAGAAAAGGGCACCGCCTCTGAAGCGTCGTCCCTCGAAGAGATCGAGCACCAGGCGAGAAAGTACTTGAAGAAGCCGTCGAGGAAGGCGCGCTCCAGGTCGCCGGACGCCTCAAGTAAAGCCCAGGCTTCGTCGACCCAAGGCGATCATGCGAAAACCGGAGGCACCGATGCGTCGCCGGAAGACTTAGCTCCGCGGGCCGATAAGCCAGTCAGTCAGAAGAAGCGATCGGGCAAGTCCTCGACGACGATCGTGAGGAAGTCGACGAGGCTCAAGTCGCGGAACGCGGAAGTGAGCAAGTCCGCGGAGAACCTGAGCGCCGGGCGGTCCAAGAGGCGCCGGGAGCCCGAGCGGCGGAAATCGGACATCTCGGTGCAAACGACGCGGAATAACTTGCGGGACGAGTCGACCAATACTTCGCCGCAGGGGAGTCCGACGCTGTCGAGGTCCGACAGCAGGAAGAGCGTGTCGGTCGAGGTGCAGACCAGCTTCGAGGAGAAGCTGCCCGAGGATGAGGAAGCTTTCGATGAATTAGAAGCCTCGGCGCTCGGCCTCTCCGAGAGTAAGAAGGACCTGAGCTCAAAAGTGAGCAAGTCCTTCAAAAACAGGCGTTTCAAATCCAGCTCTCGGGGTCAGGTCGATGAGGATGCTCTAGCTCTGAAGAACCAAGCCTCGAAGGTCGTGCAGAAGCCGGTGAAGGACAAGTCCGAGCTCCTGAGGATCTCGAGCTTCGAGGAGGCCGAGATCGAGGACTACCAGAGACTCCGCGGTCTCCTCGGCGAGCGCGACTCGAGGTCCTCCCTCGAGGACGACGAAGACTACGCCGACGCGGAGGACGTGAGTGCCTGCACCGGGCCCATACAATACTCCATTCCGGATCCTGATCGAAACAATGCTTTCTGGGTAATTCTCTCTAGAGAAGGGGGCAGCCTGCCCTCCGTCTCTCTCTCTCGACACACTTACACCCTGAGACTACTCACCATACTCACCATATATGTTCTACTCGTCACACGCGACACCTCGAGACCACTGGCTCGCCTCTAGCTACCCGGATCTCTTCTCCATCGGCAGTCGCTCGACGCGCGCGCCGCTACCCTTGGTCCCCCCGGAGAAGTCGGCCGATTAGCGGCACTCTTCGAGCAATGGGAGCCTCCTCTCGGCCACACTGCCGAGGCATTCAGACTTCATTTCACGTCGGCTATGAGGCCCGATTCACGCGTGCGCGCTTAATGTCCTACGAAATATTCCATTGCCTTTTGTTTCCTCGGGTTTTGGCGAGCGAGAGCCGCCCGCCGGCCGGCGTGTATATTAATAAGAGTTATTGGACAGCCGGCTTATCCGGCGCGGCCTCGCGTGCAACGAGGTCGCCGCCGAGGGAGTTTGGAAATTAGACCAAAATAAGAACGATCGCGGTGGATGGGAACAGGGGTTTGCGTGTAGCACTGCAGTGTCTGTGGTGGTCATTGATATGATGTCTCGTTATCGGGGATTAGAGTCGATCGGAAACTTCGCAATTTGATACATCAAGTTGACACTTTGTCAATGGACACATACACAGAGTTGTTGGCGTGTAATTGTTCGGTGACCCCTATAGAGCATGGAATATATTGGTTTACCCTCTGTACCCCTGGTTGAAAGTAGCACGTGTGCCCCCCAGCAAAGTGTACTGTCCCCCCCATCGTTCCCGGTACCTCAGACGGATCATTGTGATTTACGGACTGGCGTCGCATATTTCGAACGCCGGCAAGTTGCGCTCCCGCTTATTATAGTAACTTGGACATCCTTGGACATCGACGGTGGCGGCTTAGAGAGAGGATTTTCCTCGAGGCGAGAAAATCCGTTTGATAGTCGAGCGGAATGAAAACGGCAGGCGGCAGAGAGGCAGGCAAGGAAGCCAGCCGGTTCATTGGTGCCGTGTGCCTCGCGTGGGGTCTCCCAAAATATCAATCTCATAGCCGGCTGCAAATAATATACGCGCATATCGCGAAGAGCCGAGAGCCACCTCGACATCTACAGGGGGGGGAGAGGCCTAAGAGCGAGAGAAGTGTCTGTGTATCGTCCCGATGTCAAAGCCACCTTTTTTCCTCCGCGGCCGGGATGTATTTTTAATCGAAGAGTGCGAGTGCTCTTCCGTACCCCTATTTACCCCGGGATTATGTTACCGAGGTTTCTTTCCTCGTGGGCGATCGCGCCCCCCACCCCGCTAACTTCGCGCCATCATTTTCATTTTCCCCCCATCGATATTTATAGCCACCGACAGCTCGGCGATCTCGTATTTTCGGAGATCGTCCTCCTCGCATGCACTTGCGCGAATTTATGAGAAGCCGCTCGAAAATCCCGCGTTTAAGTATTGCCCTGTTACGTGCGCAGTGTGGCCCTCGTCGGCGATGCTTATCGTTGGAGAGAGATTTCGAGATTATTTCGAGATTGTGTATGACAAAGGGGCTTTTTTGAGAGCGAAACAGTGAGAGATTCTTAGGAAAACCTTGAAATTGACATTGCTCCTCGCGGGCCCCTGGTACTCCTCGGGCTCTCGGGTGAATTCGCCTGGTTAGGTGTCACCGGGTGAAACGGGCGCACTCGAGGAGATCGGCCGCTGAAATAGAGATTAACAAATCGTTCGGCGTCCGTTGGAGGATTCGATGGAAATACTACGCGTAGGGAAGAGAGGACTGTGGCTACGCGCGCAGTCGCACGTGGGTGGAAGCCGGAGGTATTGGTGATGTGTGAAACATTCCGACCCAATTACACCGCCGATTTCTTTCTCTATTTTCCCACGTAGCCGGTCTATTTTTCGCGGGCGCGCCGCGAGCTTCATCCCTCGCGCTGATATCACTGAACCACCTGTTTGCCGCTGATTGAAGTACTCCTTGAAATGTGCTTGGGGAAGTCCCCTGATTGCCAGAGAATTGTCAAGAAAATTCTTAAATCATCCTTTCACAATGACATTGTTCACCTGAAGAATCCACTGGTTTAATTTCATTGGAACAAATAACAAATGAAATGGATGATTCGAGCGCAGTGGAAAAGGAATGTCACATTCCTCCAACCTCGGTCCGAAATTTACGACAAATTGAACATTAATGACGATACATGGATTTTATTGTCGTGTAAATCACGCGGGCGGCAGGGCGGGGTTTCACAGAATTGCACAAGGTAGCTATCATAACTGGATGTCCTAAAATTAAATGCTGAGACATCGACATATGCATGCCAACTATTTATTCGAGAGTGCGGTGCATCATACGCGAAATCGCTCGGATCTAGATCGAGCGATATAGCGAATCCGTAAGTGGGCCATGCCACCGAGCCACCGCCCGATTTCCCGGAGATTCGAAGGTACCGCGACCAATTGCAACCTGCAATTGCAAAACCCGTCTGGTTTCCCGATGCCCCTTCGAATTGGGAACAGAAAAGCGAAGGAACAGCGAGATACAAGGGTCACTCCGGAAATAGTCTCGAGGCGGATGATCAGCGCCGAGGTAAACCTAGATCCATGAACCTGCGGCGGCCGGCCTTCTAAGCGCGAGAAGAAGCCCGAGAGGGTAGACTGGAAGAAATGGAGAGAGCGGCGGGATTCCTCGATGAAGAAGGAAAGGCACGCCGAGCCTCCGGCGGAAGGGTTGCTAAAAAGCGAGAAGGAGCCCGGGAGGGAGAGGAAGAGAGGAAGAGAGGAGAGTGGTGTGTTCCGGGGAACGAGAGGGGCACGCAGTAGAAAAGTTGCACCCGGCACACACACTGCATCGGTAGAAGGAGAGCCCGTGAAAAGATGGGGCGGAGAAGAGAAGCGGGCGAGGAAGAGGAGGGAAGAGAGAGGAGGACCGCTGCCGGGAAGAGATGCGAGAAGGAGAGAAGCCGAGAGAGTAAAGGTGGTACACACAAGGTGGTGGGCGAGGGGCGAGCGAGAGAGCCTGGAGTCGTCGGGACGCCGAAAATAGCGTCCCGATATGATGTGACGCCCGGAGCAGGCCGATCCTAGATTTCAGTCAGTTCGCAAGCTCGAAAGCTGCTGGCCACTCCGGAGAACAGAGCCAGGCGCACACGGAAGCCCCGCATTTCTTTTCCGAGTCGAGCGAAGAAGTCCGCAGCGAGAATCTCGTTCTAGTCGGCAGACCGTCGAGCCCGACTCTTCTCCCCACTCGCCTCCGCTCCGTCAGGTTCTCGGCTCAGCCCAGGAAGAGCTAGCAGAGGGTAGAAAGCGGCAGCCGCACACCGTACGCACACCATAGAGACCACGATGGCGGACGTAGACAGTGTAGTGTACACGACCACCGAGCGCAAGGTGCGCAAAGTGAAGAAGACCACCAAGCGCAGGGAGAGCCACGACCAGAACGCCGAGGTCACGATCACCGAGGTCGACAGCACGCAGAACCACCATGCCATCGAAGAGTATGTGCTGGCTGCAGATTAACCCCCCGGATCGGATCTCTCGAAAACCACCCGACGGTTTTTCTCTCGTGCCCAACCGTCACGACGGACCCTCTGCAGTCGCCACCCTCCGGCTCGGCACCCTCGTCCACTTGGACACCAATTTTTCACCACACCCCCCGGTCCATAGGGGTTGGGACGCTTATAAGACTTTGTACCAAGATTTTTTCAGGCCACCTGTTTAAATGGGGGATAACGTGATTTTTTGAGATAGAAGATCGTTGTATGGTCGATAGGTTTTTAAGGGGTCAAAAGTTCGGCTTGGTGTTTGCGGGAGATTTGGCCGGCCAGCCGAGAATATCTCGGAGCTGTCGCGTTTCCGGCTTGTCAGGCGAGCCTCGCATCTATCTAGAGGCTCTGCCTCCCCGCTCGCCCACGTTTCATCCGAGTTTTCGCGATCGCCGGCCAGAATTCCGCGAGTCGTCATATTCCCGCCGACTGAGAGGGTGGTGCTCAAGGTATCCGCGTGCCTTTTCTTTCGCTAACCCCCGACGAAACGGAGAAGCAGAGACTCTTCTCCATCGTGTTTCCCCACTGATTAATCGCTGAGTAGAAAGAGTAGTCGCGTCTGATTTGTACGATGCATATCGACCTCCCGAGCAATATGTTACCGTACAGACATACTCAGCCAGCACATACAACACCACTCAACCAAGGTACATATAATCAGCATCAAACAACCCTACGACAAAGATACCGGGAACAATCTCCACAGAAATAAACAAGATCCAAACGACAAAAACTTTCGACACCGAGCAATCAAAATGAGAGAGAGGGAGAGTGAGGAACTCGCTGGCGCAGGAGAGATATCGAGGGATACCGGAGACGCGATGTCTCCTTCCTGCAAAGTTCTTGAGAAAGGAGATGTTCCGTGTTTGCGTATCAAACTTGCAAACTTTCCGCTCGCTGCAACTAGAAAGCTGCTCTTAGAGAGTCGCCCTCCAGGGATCTTAATTCATTAACTGTGTCTAATAACCCCTGGCGTGAAAACCTTCTCACTCGATTAACATCGGAAACAAGACCAATTGGGGACATTTTTACCTACTGATTAGCCAAACTAACTGGGCAGTGTTCGCCCGTACGAGTTCCAGTAGTACTTTTCTATCCCGCACGGTCTTGAACCGATCATTCATTAGTTAAAATGTATCCTCGTGAGAATTCGGTGGAGGATAACAAGTTGTTCAGTATCGTCGACTGGGACAGGACGTCGATCTCCAGTGAAAACGATTCTCTAAAGATATCTGTGTTTCCAGTTGATTTTCAGTGGCGAGTACACGAAGGCGATGAACAAGGATTGGCACAGCGGCCACTTCTGCTGCTGGCAGTGCGACGAGTCCCTCACCGGGCAGCGCTACGTCCTCAGGGATGAGCATCCCTACTGCATCAAGTGTTACGAGAGTGTCTTCGCCAATGGCTGCGAGGAGTGCAACAAAATCATCGGCATCGACTCCAAGGTATGCTCTAGAACCGCCACTCGATCCTCCAATCGCCTATCACCCTCTACGTGCTTCCCGGCGGAGACTTTTACCTAGCAACGCGAATGCGAGTGCCGCGTGTCTTATCAGGTTGGTCGATGGTCCAGCGCTCGGCGAGAAATCGGTAATTAGCGCGCGTGCGTCGGGGGAAAATGATTGGCGCGCGCGAATTGTGCGCGATAGGTACGTGGCGATCGAGGCATGGGCGTCGACTTACTCACTCCTAGAAATAGAAGCGATGATGCAGGTGCCGCTCTATCCATATCGGACGGCGAGCAGTGCAAGGGGGAGGCGGGAGGGAGAGAGAGAGGGAGACTATGTGTATGCCCCTTATCTCTCCTCTCCCTTTCAGCCGCCATACACCATTTTGACGTATCCATTACAATTCGCGCGCTATAGTACTCCTACGTGAGAGAGGGAGAGGGGGAGAGAAATAGTCATCGATGACCCCCGGGTAATTGAATGGAGCAGAGTGCGGGGGATGCGACGAGGCGATCGGCGAGGTATTGTCCCGGTGTCACCGGGTTCGAGAATTTCGGCATAATGTCACCGGGCCAACAATGATTTATCCTCCCGGAGTGGCAGGCCGCAAAAGGACCGGTATCCTTAATGCCCCCGGTACATCATCCGTCTTTTACACGTTCACCGCACGTCCCGGCAAGGCAGCCCGGTAAAACGACACGAGGAGCGTGAATAAGTCCGGCGACAAGCATTTGCCTTTCGCGCTCCTCCGCAAAAAGCGTGTGCGATTTAATCTGTTTGCTTCGGCGCGTCCATCAGCACCACGTAATCGAGTCGGACTGCGCGCGTTGATAGGATCGCCGCGAGCGAGAAGATATACCCTTTTTTGCCCGCAATTCGTCGCAGTTTCGGTTGTTAAGCGTCTCATCGCCGCACCGAGACCGAGTGTAACCAGCTATATCCCTGGCGAGGCTAATTGGGATTAGCGGCTGGCAGGCAGGAAATGACGGGGTGGACACTGTCTGTATTTTGCTCTCTTTGCAGGATCTCTCGTACAAGGACAAGCACTGGCACGAGGCCTGCTTCCTCTGCAACAGGTGCAGGGTGTCCTTGGTGGACAAGCAGTTCGGCAGCAAGGTAGACAAGATCTACTGCGGCAACTGTTACGATGCCCAATTCGCCAGCCGCTGCGACGGATGCGGCGAGATCTTCCGTGCTGGTACGTAATTCTACTCTTTATCAGCGCATCCCCTCACCACCCTCCATCTTTCGACGCCCACCTTTCCGTGATATTCCGCATTCTGGCCGACTCGATCGTACGTGCATGACTCGGCATCGTATTCCACCCGAGAGAGAGAGAGAGACTCTACATATAGAAACTCCTCGCTCAGTGGATGATCTTGATGCCAGGAATCGTGGAAGCGGGCGATGTGTTAAAGGGCACCGCGGCGAGATGTATGGGAGCGATTGTCTCTCGAAATTAACACCTGCTATCCCGCCCGAGTCCTCGAGCCATGAATCACGGCAGCGCGCGGGGATATATATCTGGGAGAGGGGCGGGAGATAGATCTCTGCATTCGGCGCTTCTTATTAAGGTAACCGAGTCAAGGTCCAGGCTCCAGGCTCCGGCCAATTATACCGCCGGCCACTTACAGGAGGGAGAATGAAAGAGACGCTCACTCCTACGTCTAATTCTTCAATGGACCGAGAATCTTTAAAGCCAAACACGTCTTAATTACCGCGCATTCGTAGTCCTCGATTATCGCGCCAATGCGGAAACCTACTTTCGATTTTGGGGAGCGCTCGGTGGTCTCATTCGACGCTGATTCACCAGAATCAACAGAGCGTCGATAAACGATGACACAATGCCAGGATGAAAGATAGCCATCGGAAAAAGTCCAACGATATTGCTCGCGTACCGAGAAAGCCGATGAATCGTGCAAGGCACCTTGCTACTCGCCGTGTATAACAGTCGGGAAAAGTTTCCCGTTCCCGGCGAAAGTTTCTGCTGCAGGTTGGACCTTGAAAAGTTCTGCCCCGTTCTCGTGGCGCTCGCACGAGACTTTAGTAGAGTTTTAGAGTTCGCCAGCCGATAGCTCTTACCCTCCATTGTACTGTCGAGGGAACAAGTGGTGCCAGGCTTGGCAACTGCTCCACTAATTAGTCGGGGGAATTAGCATACGAGATGCTGGCGCAGTATCTTGTGAGTGAAAGGCCGAGAACGGAGGTCGAGAAAAAGAAGTGTTTGTTCCCGGCCGCGAGGCACGGAGGTTCCCCGATTACAAACGGCGGGATAATTCGGTCAAGAACAAGTGTTCGAGGGTAAACAAGGCGAGACAGTTTTAACGAGCCGCATTACATTATAATAGAATTGGTATCTCCGAGCGGTTTGACCCTTGGACTTAACCCTTGAGGGGGGTGGGGGAAGACTCGCGAATAACTTTGACTGGAAAGGTGTACTTGACTCTCAGCGAGCGATCACGCCGGGCATTCTGCCTCCCACGCAATAATCGATTTACAATCGTTCCCTTCGACACTGGCGCGCAACTTGGAAGGTCAGAAAATGTAGCAGTGCAGTCAGCTGCTAATTGCAGGCCCGATTGCCGATAAAAAGCGACCGTTAACGCGACTCGTCGGAGGCGACCGTGAAAATGACTCGGTACCAGCGCGTGACCGTATACGGATCGACCTTCCAAATCGCAGATCCGGCCGTAAAATCTCCGAGGCTACCTTGGAGCCAATTGCGGGATCACGGAATATCCTCGGCTTCATCGCCATTTCTTTCGGCTAACAGTTGTCTTCTATCGCTTTTATCGCCCGCAATCTGCCTTTCCATTTGCCGCCCGCGCCGCGACTAGAGTGCTATCGTGCCTGGCGCGCGTTATCGTTTCGTTTTAACTGGAAAATGCCGGGTTCACCATTCCTCCTCGAAGAGTGCCCCTTATCGGGACGGGGGGACCGGTGCTTTCACGATTAACACACTGACCGGTTATCCTATGCAAAACGGGCTGACTCACCGGCTATTTTCACAATTGGCTATTTTTCATAACTCTGATTAATCTCCGCTCATCCGGCAGCACTTCCAGTCCGACTGGAGTGGCAGAGTGCGCGGCATTAAAAAGATTCCGAGTATCGATAGGCGCGTCCGAAAGCGAGATTAAACACGCGGGACGCGAGATCTCGCATTAGTCAGCGTGGCGTCTTTCAGGGAGGCTCAAGGCTCCCCCGATACCGCGCTTGATACACGATAAACTCGAGAAAACGATGCATTTTTCTCCGAAGGAATTGGTACCGTGAATGATGACCTGGCGGACGTCTGGCGTTAAAAGTCAATTTATTATTGCTCGGAACGCGTTTCGCAACAATGCGATACGGGAGGATTGTTATCGGGCTCTCATTCAGAGAGTGTATGATTAAGAGGCGAAACGATGGTCAGTTGACTCATCGAGGGTACACATACCAACCGAGGGGGCGAGTGATGCTTGCGCCAGATTTCCGATGGTTTGCGTTGGATTTCGGGATTTAGGAGGAAGGTTTCGCGTAGGAAGGAACTGTGATCCGAGAGTCTTTGATAGAATTTCGCGGTGTCCGGGAAGGGGACACTGGTGGCCAGGGGGTGGTGGCTAAAACTGAGCGGGACCGAGGAGAGGCAAGGCGAGTGGTGAGGTGTGCGGTAGGAGTCAGATAGTACGATATACAGGATGATGAAGAGCGCGTGTACTCAAGTATAGCGAGGAAGTTATCATCGTAAAACACGTTGCGCCTGCTCGGCACTGGTGACTCCAGCAAGAGAGAGTGAGCGAGCGAGCGAAGAGCGGTCCGGGGCCGGGCTTCTCTGTGCTTCAGTGGCTCGCAAGACTTCGGGCCTATCGCACGCTCGATTCTCCAGCTTCACTCTTATCCCGCCGTACCGCACACTCTCTCTCTCTCTCTTCTCGGGTTACTCCCTCGCACTTTCCGCAACCCTTCGGCATCCCGGCGAGGCTAAGCCACGCGAGCCACTCTCGTAAAGCAGCCCGTGCTTTCGCGCCGAGTACTGCGAGTCAAAGGCACCGTGCCACTCGTAAACAACTCGGCAAACGCTCACTAGTCCCACTCGGGCCGCACTCTCCGCTCCTTCGACGTTACTTCCCGGTTGTGCGACGCAGCAGCAGCAGTGCTGCTTGCCTGCGGGCTTTGAGTGACAGTACACTGGGATACTTCGGCGAACCTCCTATCGAACCGGGAACACTGGAATACACACCGATTGAAAATGGCGACGGACGCACTCAGCGAGAGGCTCTCGAGCAAGCTCCACTTGCAGACCAAGACCGTCGGCGAGGAGAGGATTAAAAGGGCCAAGGAGAAGGACGAGGACGTGGCGATCTTCAGCATGGTACCTATGGAGGGTGACGCCAAGTTCAGATGCTGCCTCGGCAAGGACTGCCTCGTGGGCGATCCGAAAAAGGCAGACCCAGGTGACAGCCGTTGTCTCTTCGTCATATTCGGGAATCGGCCGGGCGTTCGCTTCTTAAAATCTCCGCGGAAAGATTGTGTAACCGGGTGCAAGTTGCGGCTACTGAATCGCCGAGGTGCCCGATGTAATAGTACGATTCTAAAAGCGGCTCGCTCGTTTAACTCTAACGCTGCCTGTCAATTTGAGCGAGAGCATGCGGCACTTCGGCGCGCGCCCGCGCGGCGAATTAGCATCGCGCAGTGTTGCAAAAGGCCGCTCGCTCGTGAAGGAGCGGGGGCGTCGCGCATAAGGGTCCACGGGCTGAAAGTTTTCCTAAGGTCGGGCCACCCGTGGGCTCTCTCGCGGGACCGGCTGCTGGCTGGTTGCTAGTAAACCAGTCCATCCAACTCGGTACCGAGAGCGGAGAATAAGCCGGCTAGAAAGAGAGGAGAGCCTGGTCGGCAGATAGGAGAGCTTAACGCCTGACCTTATCGGGAAAGGCGACCACTGGATCACCGGGACATTTTCATCCAGTGATCTCTTACTAATTATGCTCTAACTAAGCCGCGCTCGTACGAACGTTTATTGGGCGATCGACGATTGTTATCCCTGAATGGCATTTGAATTCACAAATATGGAACTCATAAGTTAGTATTTGCATTCTCGGCGACCACTCAATCATTCGCTTGGATTCCGCGCGGCTCGGTTTGCTCGGCACACACGTTGGTCTATGACAGATGAAATATTTATACGTCCCGCGCTCATTTCCATACGTGGGCGTGTGTGGCCCCGCGTGGCCTTCCGAGTATTTTCCAATTTTCATCTGTCACTCGCTGTTGTCGAGTATGGCAGATCCGCGAGTTTAATCTTTACACCAAAGTGATCGATCGTTTCCATCGAGTGGGCGTAATCGATCGCGATAATTCTAAGGATCTTCGAGAATAATTCTCCACTCGCCCGGATAATCATACGCCGCGCGAGGCTCGGGTTAATCATGTTTTAATAAAGGAACACGATACCATCATTTCACAGCTTCTCGCCGGCGGCTCGCTATCGTGATCATCATCGTATCATATGTGATCTCTACTGCTCATCGCCGATTGGCAATTCAAATTCTGTTGCGAGTGCGAAACCACGTTCTTTACCGGGTAATCGCACGCAATGTTCCTCGGACACGCGTGTCGCATTGCGAAAGCAGTGGAATTCGCTGCGACGCACGATTAAATAAATGATGTCACCGTCCGTATATTTTAATAAATACGCAGACCGCCGTTTCGCACGGGTTCACAAAACTTTCCTCAGTCTCGTCTTTTTAACTCATTCTACAGCATCTGTATTCGAACCCATGTAATCTATAGTCGGGTGATTATAAGAAGTTTGTCGGAGGCAGCGACGCGTGCCTCGTTGCGTTTCAGGGATCGTAGGACAATCGCAATATCGTAGTATTAATATGCGTGATATCATCGTGTTGTCCTGAGTAAACGGTAGCCGGTTCGCTGACGAGAGTCTACGCCAGACGACAAAGTAAATGTCGTTATCGCATACTTCCGACCTCAAACAAGGTGGAAGCGCCAGGCCGCTGCTCATCCCCCTAATTATCCAGTGCTAATCGTAGCCAACGCAAAATGATTTACGAGTCTCATACTGACTTATGTAATGTTTAAGTCTCGTGGAATCCCTAGACTCGCGGAATCAAAGTTCTTCCTACGTCTTGGAAGTTCCAAAGGTCGATTTCCACCTCGATCGATCAAAGTTAGAGGAATTCAACGAAACCCGAGAGCTCGCTTGCTCTCTGAGTCGTACTTGCTCAGCAAACGCGCTGTTTAATTGTCCAGAACAAATGTGTAGTCCAATTGTATTCAATGACACGTGGCCCGCCAGTGGCGTGTTAAATCATCGAGCCTTATTCGTAGATCCCGTCGACGCAGTCGATGATGATTGAAGTAGGAAGAGGATAACACGATTGCTTCGCGGTCATTCGAGGCGCACGGACTCTAGGTCGAGCTGCCGAGTGTATCTCTCTTAACGACTCATTTAGAATCGCACTCGCCGGCTTGACACAATGTCAGCATTTACATAATAATGTTTATTGTTATGCAATATTTGGTGCTCGAGGGTTGCCGGCGAAGTTCGCTTGCCCTTGTGACACGCAACGAGCGCTCGCTTGCCAATTGATGATACATCAATCCTTGGATGAGTAGTCTTCAAAACACGACGCTCCCTGTGTTTAGTAGATTCGCGTACAAGTTGCAAACGATTTATTTGGAATGTTAGATGACGCTTGCAAGCCGCAGCCTCTTCCCCCGAATTTACGATCTCCGTCTGCGCTCTCTGAGGCCAAGCTTTCACGTAGGTCGGGAAATTTTCAGCCGCGTCTCTTTCTCCCTCTGTATGTTTGTGTGTGTGTGTACGTGTGCTTCTCGCCAAATTATATTTAGACGTTGACGTAGCTGCGAATTCTGACTTCCGCGGGCTACGAAATGCCGAGCGGAGGCAACGGGATTCTGACGGGTGATCGTAAACCGCACTTCGGACGTTCACTCTCACCCTAAAACAACATCTTCCGTGTATTTCAGAAACGGTTTTCTATAATCGTCGCAATTGCATTCGACGAAAGAGGGCGGGAGAGAGAGGGGGAAGAGTGGATGTCTGTCGGTGCGATATATTAAACAGCCGAGCGCACTTTTGCACGGCTGAACGGTGGTTAAACGTCGGTTAATGTGCAGTAAGGCCCCGAGAGGCCCATGGGATTGCCACATCGGCGGCCTTGGGCCATCGAGACTTTATACTTATACGGCGGTATTACTCGCGACCAACTGACGTCACGGATCACCATCCTGACTCATAGTGGACCAGCAGGAATGAGGTTCTCCAATCACCATTTCGTCCGGTTGGGTCCTACGGTCCCATCTTCCCAATACTTCAATCTTCAAGAACTCGAAAGAACTCGAGACTCGGGGAAAACGCAGGCTGTGCGATCACCTGATCGACATTCCATCATGCACACGATCGTCTTAATTGCTTCGAACTCGCAATCGGAAACTCTCGACATATTAATTGGCGAGCAAAGTCGGAGAGGTCGAACGACTAATTCGCAGTGATTAATGGGCGCTCGAACTAATCGGACAGTTAGAGAATGCCGGGCACTTATCGCTCTCCGCATAGGAGGATGATGGAGCACGGATGCTTGCCCGGCGGTGGACACATGTCCACTCGGCGACTCCTAATACGGTCGGCTGGTCAGAGGCTAGTCTCTCCTGTTCAATCCGACTATATTTGTCTTCCATGTTATCGTCTCCTCTGACGTTGCTCTTGGAGCTAAACATCCGCGCGGCTCTAGGCGGCTCTGAAAACTCCGGTAGTCTCGGGGCCCCGAGGTCCTCGATAATCCATCGATCGATCGGGGGATGACAGTTGGATCGGCTGACTGATGGCATGCGCCGTGAATTCGACGATCGAGCAGAGCCCATTAATCGAAAGTCTCTGTCGTCGTTCCGCTGGCCAATTATAGTTATGTCACGGGGGGAAAAAGGAAGAGGTCCCGAGGTTCTTTGGTAGCGGTGCCGTGAGTCACGCGAGTCGCACATCTCCGCGCGGGCTTTAGTATACTTAAACGAGCACGGCTCGCTTTGCATTTGCGGGACCTTAGATCACCTTTCGGAATAGCGGGCCTTTATTAATTCGGCACTCTTGCCCTTGGCCGGCGACGGAGAGAGGCCCCGAGTCGCTCCAACGCCCACCCGGCACTCGTCACTACCGCGCGCTTCATCCTTTCCACAGAGCTCGGCTCATCATTTTCGCCTAGTTCCTTACCAACTTTCCCTGGGTTTCGAGAGAACGTCGATGAAAGAGGCAATTTTCGTGATTTTTGTTGCTCTCGTTCGCCGAGAACTGGTGTAACCGGCGGCGCGCGTTAGACCTCCGGGGAACCAGGTCAATCGGATACGAGACTGAACTTATTGGACAGAGCTGATTTCATGCGCATCTTCCTTATTTAGCGAGTCCCCGCGATTCACATACACCCACGAGAACCCATCTAAAATGCGCCGTATCCAGTTACCCGGGATCTTTGCACCTCCACGCTCTCCCGCCAAAGTGTATTGTCCGTTTATCGGATGGCGCCGGAAAGTCGATATCTTTATGCCTCGAGCATAAATCGCTCGCTTTTAAAATCACATTTGGGTTACTCGCAATCGCACGAGTCGATGGCCGGTCAGCAGTGCGTAACCAAGGAAAAGAAACGGGAGCAGGAGTTCAGGTCTTTCGCCGAAAAACTCCTGCTGTGGGAATCGCTAGGAGGAAAGGAGCGCGGAAAAGGTGGAACACGCGACGGTATTTTGCGATGTGCAGCCGATTGGGCGCCGCACGCAACCCCCGTCTAGTCTAGACACGCTCGAATGCAGTCAGCCGAGGGCCGACCCTTCTCTATGTATACACCCGAGCGTAAGCCTTCGATTTCCACCCTCGGGGCTGCGTGGCCCTCCGAGTTCGCCATGCGGAATATTATCCCATTCAACTGCGTGCTGCACTTGTAGGGAGGATGTTTAACCCATCATGTCCTGATCCGCCATTACCGCGACATTTCATTTCCCATTTCTTTTGGTTTCTTCACTGTTACCTGATCCTTAATGGGTTAATGAGTGTTACGGTTTCGTCCACAGGCACTAAGAAGATGGAGTACAAGACGAGGCAGTGGCATGAGAAGTGCTTCTGCTGCGTAGTCTGCAAGAACCCGATCGGAACCAAGAGCTTCATCCCGCGCGAGCAGGAGATCTACTGTGCCGGATGTTACGAGGACAAGTTCGCCACTCGATGCGTCAAGTGCAACAAGGTACAACACTCTCCATAAAAGTGTCTAAGGGTAGATTTTCCCACCAGGTGGTGTAAGACTTGTTCTATTTGCTCGTTTTCGCAGATCATCACCAGTGGCGGCGTGACATACAAGAACGAGCCCTGGCACAGAGATTGCTTCACCTGCAGCAACTGTAACAACTCGCTGGCTGGTCAGCGATTCACCTCTCGCGACGACAAGCCCTACTGCGCCGACTGCTTCGGCGAGCTCTTCGCCAAGAGATGCACCGCGTGCTCCAAGCCCATTACTGGTACTGGTCGCATAATCCTCTCGAGTTACACTAGAAACTATTTAGATCGCTCAAGGATAGTTACATTGGCATGTGATTCTTATTACAGGAATCGGTGGCACCCGCTTCATCTCGTTCGAAGACAGGCACTGGCATAACGATTGCTTCATCTGCGCCGGCTGCAAGACATCGCTGGTTGGTCGCGGCTTCATCACCGACGCCGAGGATATCATCTGCCCCGAATGCGCCAAGATGAAGCTGATGTAAGGCGGGAGAGTGAGAGAGTGAAAGAGAGAAGAGAAGAGGAGGCGCCAGGACGCGGAAGATAAGGGGAGAGAAAGGAGACGGGGATCGCGAATGCACGACCCGATGATTCGAGGCCTACGGCGGTTCACCACTAACGACACATGCCCTCGCTATATTCGACACCCTCCTTTTCATTATCGAACCACCTCGAGAATTCGAGGCGCGTGTCCTCTCCATCAGCGACAGCCGATCACAAAGGTGTTCATCTCGAGGTGGGGAGGGAAAGATCCTAGCTTCGTAGTTTTAGCGGCCGTAGTCAGTTGCAGGCTCGTCTTCTCCGTGGTAGGCTTGATCCAGATACCCTGAGTCTCGCGATGATCAAATGAACAGCGGGTGAAAAACGAGGGGAGAGTGTTCGCGAGAGGGTCTTTGGACGGACCATGGAGAGACAGTCGTCCGTCATATGCCTTGAGGAGTCCGAAAATCAAACCGCCTTAACGTAATTACCGTCGATTGTAAAAGTGTTTAATTAGAGTGAACGGAGCTACGTACTACTACGTCGTGATGTTATTTATGTTATATTGTTTTTCTCCTTTCGCTTTGTACAATGGTAGGGAAATCGAGGGAGAGACCAGACACGGAGAGAGAGACGGTCGCGACGAGCGTTCGAACACAGTGCGAGCCGCGCGTTAATAAAGAACAAGTCCTATAAATATATATACATAATATATTACATATATATTATATATATATTCTTATGACACTAAATTTGATAAACGGCGACCTTATTTTTGTTTAACTGACGCCAAGAGGTACACACCAGCATACGACATACGAAGAACACCGCAGTACACCTTAAACACGACGAGAATCAGCACCTTTCTCTCGCCCTTGCAAGTAAGAGAGGCGACACTTCCACTGGGAAGGGTCGAAACCTTAATTAAAAAAAAATCCGAGTGTTAGAAACCAGCTATTTAAAGTAGACCCACGTATGAAAGAGTTCAGAACACAACGAAATCCAAGGGTTGACAACCCCCTCGCTCGATCCGCTCTTCTTTTCTCGAGGGAGAGGGTTGATCCCAGCCTTTGGCGACTTGAACGAGCAAAAACAAAAACGAGAAACGAGAGGAGAGAGGAGGGACCGATGGGTCCGGGAGAATAATGCATCAAGCAGCACGCACCCACATAAATATACATACATACACACACATACATACTTTCCCGCGTATACTAAGTTCGAGTGTGCGTAGACGCACACGCGCGGACAACACTAATTGTGGCCTTATCCGCACGCGAGGAGGAGAGCTAGCAAGGGAGCGAGAGAGTAGAAAGCAAGAGCGAGTACACGGGAGTAACTAACAGTCTCTTTAAACGAAGGAAGAAGCGACGCCGAGAATTATTTATCGTAACACGATGCAACGCACTCTAACGCGAGCCAGGAGAACACGGTCGAAAAAAAAGCCAGCTGGAAGATGGGTGTACGAGCAGCCTCCGTGTACCGTTCCGGTACAATGGCGAGCGAGGCGCGGATCGTAACGACCAATAAATTACACGTGCTATTATATGTTCTTACATGAGGATCACTCACATACTAATCGCCTTAATTAGTCAACGATAAAGAGAGATTATTCTATATTCAGCGTATCGTATACACTGTTACACTGTAAAATTGATCAACAAATAAATGTAATTATTTACAAGAGAACCGCTCCACCCTGCCGATCTGTCACCAGGAGTTCGAATGATGCGAGTAGAAGAAGAATAAGAATTTTCCCAGGGAATAAACATACAATTATCTCTGAAGGCGTGAAGACTTAGTAAAACGAGCCAAGTGCAAAGTTAAGTTGGAAAGAAGTTTGCACTGTTTCCGGGTGGTAACGAGGGCCGGACGTTAGTTTAACACCCGACGGTACCTTCACCCAGCGAAACCTTCCTAATGTACCGGTGGATAAGTAGTGGTGCGGTCGTTGCGTCTCCTCCAGATGGCAATACAATTTCGGTCTTTGGTGGCGCCACTGATCGCAACAATTCAAATACCATTAAGCAAATGCCTGCAGAAAAGCCGAAGAAGTATGCCATTAAAAAGATAACTATTCTAAATAACCAGCATACACTATCAGGAATTATATTGAATTTCTTGGGATCATTAAAACATTTATATATGGAAAACGAATGAATATTGATCGCATAAAATACTGGTTAACGAGGAATTCCATGGTAACACTTCCGCTCTGATCGCAAAACGCTCCGAGTTTTTATCGCTGGTAATTTTCGAATAAGTAATACGGGCTGACACATTAGTATGATTGGGTGATCGAACTTCCTTCGATTTCATCATCGATACCAAGGTCGCGGTTGTCGAAGGTTATTCGGAAGGTCAATAGCCCCCTCAATGTCAGTGCTCGGAGTGTAAGCAACGACCTCGACTACATCGAATCGTCTACCGAGAACGAAGCCTCTATACACCTCGTCAATCAATGTTCGCCTATCTCAGATAAGAAAAAATTCATTTTCATTCGTGAGATAACATTCGAATTAAGCAGCGACTTGTACGCGCGCTCCCACTCAACATTTTTTCCTAGCAGTTGGAGCCACATTGCGAGTACTAATCAGGACTGGAACCACCGGGATAGTTAAGAAAGCAGAATGCGAGGCAGTTAGCGAACGATAATTAGCCGGCTCGAGCTAAGTCTGTAATGAAGCAGCTCGCGTTACTTTAAACTTATGTAAATCCGTCCGCTGCCACGCCAATTAACTCGGCATCCCGGGTGCAACGACCCCCTGCGGGGCCCACACCTCACCCAGATACCATTAGAAGCGGGCCAACCAATTGTTTTCCCTTATTTCAAGTTCTGTCGCCGGCTTCGCGGCTCCTAACCGGAAACTCCTAAATTCCGCTAGTTCCATTCACCAATGCGCCACTGTGTCGACTCGGCTTTCTTTCGCGGCAGACTCGCACGCTTGTGAGATCCACCGCGCGGAAAACATGCTGAAGAAGTCCTAATGAACGCTAGCCTAGTTGCACGATGATCTGGCCGATTGTCGGTGATGCCCCTCCACGTCACTGAAATAGCATCGGACCATTTGGGGAGGACGCGAAGATGACGGATCCGGAATAACCGGAGAAGTATGAATAGCCCGGGAGAGGAAGAGGATCGCAGCCGGGAATACGCCGAGAGCATCGACACCGAGGAGGCGAATCATCGGCGTCGTCATCAGCGCGGGCATACACGCCATCACCGGGAACGTGATGCGTGGAGCAGTGGGCGCAGGGTAGGGCAAGTTACACACGTGCGAGAGCGGCCGCCGCTCGCGCTCGAGGTAAAGCGAGGTCGATGGAAAGTGGCATAATCGCGGATGTGGATCGGCTCAAGGAGAGCAGAGAAGAGGAGAGAGATCCTTTACCTTACTTATGTAACGAGCGACCGTGGTGTCTCGTGTCTTCGACCGCATCGCGAGGCCCACGAGGAACGGAGCCAGTTCATCTGACTCTGTCGCGCGCACCCAGCCACATCGACACCTTCTCCCTCCCGCAGATCGCCGCCCGCCGCTTAGCCACTAGCCCTCTGGACCTATGACAAGTTACATCTATCACTCTTACCCCGACCGAACTCACCCACCCAAATCCCTCGGCTTACCTTCCCTTTTTCTCGGCAGGTATCGGCTGGGAAATCCACCGAATTCTCGCCGAGGAATTCCAGGGGATTGGAATCATTGGTGTGTTTATGTGGTGGGACTTTAAGAGGTTGTATTCGCTGGTCCTCGCTGACCTGTCACCACTACCAAATTCCAAGTATTCCCGGAGGGGTTCAATGCCACCGTTCAGCCACTTTGTAGTCAGTCATGAAGAAGTAACGAGCTTATGCTTCACTTACCTTTCGGTTCTTCCACGGCAATCTCGCCCTGATTGCACAAATCACCGGCGTTCGCGCAACTTGTTCCGGCAGACTAATTTCGAGATGATTAAGGGGATTAATAACGAGGCTTCCAGACCGCCTCCTTGCTATTTGTATTTATTAACAACAAGGTGTTTAACGGACCAAGAATTTGGGAAAATGCTGGTCATCCGCTTGAATCGTTTGAGGATTTAAGCCGAGTTGGAATTATAATTTATCGTCTGATTATACGGTCAAGTGTGGCCTTAAAGATCATCGTCCGTCAGATCGAGTAGCCAGATGGCTGATCCAACGGAATCGGGCGGACTTTAGCGCGTGTGCGTGTGAGCCAGTGTGGTGTGACGAGGGCATTATATTCCGGTGATTTCGACACCGAAAACGGGGGCCGTTGTTGTCGGAGGTCATTCGTCGGTTCAACGTTCGGGCCGTTTACCCGACGAGGCCTCGGCATTGGGCCCGAATTCTTCCCCGTTGACGTTGTACCTGCACCCACATTATCATCGCCGCACTAAAACCTCATGAGATCGTCATCCCCGAACAATCAATGCATCTTTTACCTCTTTCTTCCCCGAAAGTTCATTGACAGTCCTTCACACTCCCGTCTGAAAAAAACAAAAAATTAACGTTTCGTACTTGGGCAGGATTTTCAGGAAAAACATTTGTAAATTCCGAGAGTGGACTCGCATTGCAGGAGGAATCATCAGTGACAGTAAGAGTGACGCAACTCTGACATCGCGACGGGAGAGGGAGCGGTCCGCATCCGAAAATGACAGTGAGCGCTGGGCCAGCATCTCGACCTTGTTCCTCCCACACAAACTACCCATTGTTCCGGCGAGACCCTGGCCCCCTCCCCGTTCCAGGGGAAAACAGTCATGAGCGAAGAATAAAAAAAAAGAAGATCCGTGCGTAACTCAGACTTCCCTCACTGACATAAACTCTTTGGCGAGCGGGAGAACTGTCAGGGCGAGGAAGTTCAACGAACGTATGGGATTACATCAATGCGCGTTTGGCAATAATTCCGCACATACATAAGCGTGCATCGGCGTACTTTTATTTTCTGCGACCGCGAGAGAGTGGCTCTGCCAGTGGCGCGGTCCCCCGACGTATCCCCGCCAGGATAAGAGAAGAAAACGAAAAGAAGAAACGAAGAAGAAGGAGGAGGAGGAGAGTAGAGAAGAAGCCGCGCTGCAGCCGGAGGCCGAGAGAGGCGAGACGCCTCGCGGGGCGAAGGATGAAGAAGGTAAGAAGGAAGGTAGCAGAGGAGAACGGCCTGGGCTGGGAGGTGGCAGGAAGAAGGACGAAGGAGACAAGGAAGGAGCGCGCCGCCGGGGAAGGTAGACTCGCCAGCCGAGTCGAACGAAGACACAAGTTCATATCCAAGGAGATGTGGGACGATGTCCCGGAGTAACCTCCATCAAGGATGGACTTCCATCCACCGGCGCAGAGCCTGGACGCACTATACCACCAGCCAAGTGTACAGCTCTCTTCCTTCGCCGCTTGTACGCCTGATGCCTGGATAATCATCCTGTAGCCAAACGGCCCCGATCCCACCGAGGACGACCGCGCATCCCGGAAAAACCGAGGCCAATCCGCGCGTCGCCCGGCGAATATTCCAACTTTTATCAGACACTCCACAATTATCTACTACTGTTTCCTTCCCCCCTTTCAATTAGCAGGGTTGAAGCTTTTTTATCGTTTGACATTTAGTCAGCGAATATTGCAGGCTACTTGACTTCATTAAAACTCGACGATAGTTAAATGAAAAAAAGGCCGCGGTAGTTGATGGATGTGGGCACGAGTGGAATTTTCGCGATGAGTTAGAGCAAGTTTCTCTCTCTCTCTCTCTGTTTCTCTAATTTCACCGCAGCGGAAAAAGTGGAGTGCGGCTGGCGCGTGGTAAAAAGGATGTTGATAGTTCCAAGCTAATTTAATAAGAAGACCAGCTCGACTAGGCCTGAAACTAGTGGACGATGCCAGTCGCTCGTAATGCACGTAGATCGTTCGATGGTTGTGCTCGATGTACCGTATGTCGCGGCTTCACATGCCGATCACAATTTGTTCATCCAGCAGAAGAGTGTGGCAGGCTTGTTCTTCGGCGGGGTCGTCGACCTCCGGCCAAAGAGTTCGTCATTTCTTTGCGATACTTCCGAGAATCGCGTAAGAGGCCCTCGCGTGCACCGAGCGGATTCCGAAGTTGTCGAATCACAGACGCGTTTCAAAAGCGATATGGATCACTTGATGGCACACTTTGCTAGAGGAGAAATCATCTAAACTCTTTCTGGAGGCTGAGCGTGCGTGCGCTGCATTCGTCCCATGCAAAAGGTGGCTCGAAAGAAAGTGTAGTCAGTTCTTTCCTCTGGCAGGCATTGCTAGATCTCGATCGACGTTACCAGACAACACAGGTTAACGGGGGGCCCGATGGAGAAGAGGGGGCCTGACGAAATTCCCGCGGGCATTACGCCACGGCGAATTTATCAGGAAGAAAGTGCTTTGACCACTGCGACACGTAACGATAGGACTCTTTGGGCTAATGATTCACCCGGGACCGGGGGCCCCCCGGAGGACTAGACGTCGGATTCCCGAAATTCGGGCCTGACTCGGCCGCCTTAGTCATAGAGACTTTCGCTAATTACCGGCAAACCGGATCAAACATCATGAGTTCGTTCAACTTTAAAGTTTGAAAGACCGCTGGCGGGGGTTAACTCGTCATCTCCTAGGCGAACGCTACCTCGAACCTAGGAACCACCTCGGACAGGGAACGCGCTCCGGAAATGTTAATTAAGCCCCGTGCCGAAAGTCCCATTACCGGCGCGGAGTCACAGTTATTTTGGATTGGCGAGCAAACAGAATGATTTGCACTGCGATGGGCCGACGGCCTCGCAGTCTCTGTTCTGGTGTTAATAACCCGTGTAACGGTAACCGGCACCAACTCTCGGAAGACTAGCATCGGTGTTTTCCATTACGACGCAGCTTCCCCCACCGCGAGGGCGAGCAAAAAAATACACAAGTCCCCGAAATGATGATTAATCGCGATCCTTAACTGGATTGGCACGGCATTCTCTGATTGAATCCTGCCCGCCCGAACGATCATATCTCAAACACGCGCAATCATCCTCCGCCGTTCTTTCGTCCAAAACAAAAGCACAGCAAAATCCCCAACTGTCCACTCCATTGTACCTCAATGACCAGCAAGATCTCCCTCCACAATTTCCACTAAAAAACAACTAATCCCCGCTTCGAACCAACAACGACAGACCAAAACTGGCATTATCAAGCTTACGAGCAATTACGCGTGCGGATCTGACGTAAGAGGAGAGGGCTCGGCTCGGCGGGTTTTTGGGAAAAGGGGACCGCGCGCGAGGGGCGCCGAGGAGCGAGGGGCCTCGTCGAAGCGTGTGAGCATGCACAAAGGGGGAAACGAACGCGACTGAACGCACACGCGTGAAAGTAATGCCGAGGCGCGCGTATCACAGGCCTTACGAATGCGAGGGAGTGAGAGGCGGCGTAGTATGCGTGCGGTTGTGCAGGACTTATGTGCCTGCACCACGTCACATGAGTTCGCCTTAACCCACTGCCAGTGGCAGTGCCCGTGGAGCGCGAGCGCGCTTTTTGGGTCTAGGTCTATCGAGGGCGTTCACCCCGGCTTACACACGTTGTTAACACACTTACCATACGCTGCCGCCGCTTCCTCGGCTGCTGCTGCCGCTGCCTGCTGTGCTGGACGAGCTGCTCGCCTACCTTTCCACCTTACGGCCAACCGCCGGCTACCAGACGAGAGGGACGAGAGACGAGAGAGTATAGAGGCCCGTCTGCTGCCTACGCCACTATGACCTCCGGGCACGTGGTCAAGAAGCTTCACTTTTAATCGTGCCCCGCTTCAACACCACCGACCCCTCTGCCTCCCCGTCCGAGCCGGCACTCTGCATACGTCGCGTTACTTCGCACCCTGAAACTCATCAAGTTACCACTGCTCTTAGATATTGATCCTGTCATTCGGATTAAGCGAGAGTTTCATTGATTAGACGTTTTCTGGGTGAGCTCCGAGAGTACCTTTGGGACTTGAGAGTGAAATAGATTCAATGGAATGAAAGAGTTTTGTGGCGGAGGATGAGACGCGTTGTATATGTGGAATCGAGCTTATTATTGATATGAGTTGTTGTCGCGGCGGGATTAATTGGGTTGCATCAGTCGGGTATAACACGTGGAATGCGGGTGATGTGGCGGGAGTAAGCGCGAATGGACTGCGTACATCGGCGATCCGAAAGTGGACCGGTGAAAATGTAGTCTTCTACGCTGGATTTGGTAGACAGGTCGATGCCTCGAGGCGGCAATGTCTCTTAAGGACATTCATCCCGGGTGTATTGTTACGGAGGTGGCCACCCCCCTGCCACCTCCGTGTCGGACCCGGCGAGAAAAGTCTCTCTACCCACGCTGCATCTCGGCATCTATCGGAATCGCTGCCAGACTGTCGCTATAATCGTTACAGAGTTCCCTCTCGATTTCCAATAGATTCGAAATTCCCGAGGATGAATACAGATTCATTAAGCGGGCAACATAATGCCCGGCCAGTCCGAGGAGAAGATGCTCGAATGGGGAATCGAGAGGAAAAGGGGAGCAGTTGTACATAATAAGCGGAGATCCGAGAGGAGCCAGGGGGCGTGCCAGCGAGACGAAATTCACTCTCGACCCTAGACAGTTATGCGCCGCCAGTACTTTCGTTGACGTCCAGCGGAAAAGTTCCCTAAACGCAATCGGGTCGAAATGACGGGAGCGGCCGGCGGTGGCGGGTTACCGTTAGCCCTCAAGGTGATCGCCGAGTCAGCCGTTCTTAGGAGAACCTTTAAGCTCGGCTCACACCTTGCCACTTCGCGATGCAGACTCTTGTGTACAGTGACAAAGTCAAATACATCGATAGAATGAAAAGTTAGTGGAAATCATTCTAGATTTCACTATGGGACAATAAGAATTTCGTGTCACAGTTGATTACAATAAAAGTTATGGAAATCATCCTGGTGTTACAAAATCAATTTCTTGTCTATTTTAGTGAAAGAGGTGCGGTTATTGTATTAATTAGTGAGTTGAATGCAATGATGCTGCGAGTAAGCGAGAGCCGTCAATGAACGTCGATGTGTGGCTTCGACTTTAAAGCCGCTGACGACGAAGAAGTGTGCAAAAGAAGCCTGAGAGTGTGGCGTGGAAGGTGGGCCCCTCCGGGTGGGAGAGCGCACGAACGCTATGAGAACGTTCGACATGAATGGACGAGTGGAGTACGGGACCGTTATCGTTATCGCGTTCAACGTACTCCGACGAAAGGCTAATGCACCACGCACCGTCTCTGTGATTCGTCAGAGTCGGCGAACATTCGCGGAATTTTCGATTGCGCCGACAAACTTTCCAATGGCTCGCTCGGACCGGCACCGGCGATCCTTCGCTCGCCCCTGACACACCTTCCACTCCAATCAGCCTGATATCTAATCAAAATTCTCTAAAATGTGTTCAATCCAAGAACAAATCCACTCGCGCTTTAATAAATTCTTATAGAAGCATATTAAAACAGAGGAAATATTGATTACTTCGATTAGACAAATTAATTAATTCTAAGCATAAGAATCTTTTTCATTTCAAGAATTCTAGAATGTTCTTGTTTTGTAGGGAAAATGACAATTAAAGTCTGTTAAAGTGCGAGATTGTTATAATACTGTTAAAGTTTTTCCGGCAAGTTTGTAAGTGAGCCAGGTTGCACTAATTACCCGGTGGAAAAACGATGGAGACGATAAAGGAGTCTGAGGACAAGTGGTTCTCGAAGCGTCTGACGGTGGGTTCGCGTGGAATCTAGCCGTCACTATCTAGGTGGAGAACGATCCGGCTCTCTCGTCGCGTATGCGTGCCGCATATAGGCCCCGATGCACATGCACACGGATCGCCAGCCAGAGAAAGAGAAGCGAGACACCCACACAGCGGGAGCGGCGGCCAGTCGGTGTGCATAGGTGTACGTGCATCGTGTTCAGGAACTGCGATGCGTGACCTAGTGCCGTTGCAGCGCGTTCTACCTTCGAACTAGGTCTTCCTCGTTCCCAACTAAGTCCGCTCGGCGAAAGAACGCGCGAGATCGACGCGGGAATGCACTCGAGTGCCGCGAATCCGGCTAGGAACCTCTTCGGACGTCCACCTCTAAGAACTGGACCTCTCGCAGCCGTCACTGTCGCAACTCTCCTGCAATTCGTCCCTTTTTTCCCCGGCGTCTAGGAAACCTGCAACCACTCCTCTCCCAAGTCCTCGCGTCAAGTCAATTGACAGCCGACTTCCACGAGTTTCGTACCACTAGGTCGAGTGGCTAGTCGGGAATTTCGAAGGCTCGCTCATCTAAAACCCCCAGACCTTTAAATAAAATCCCCATCCACCTGGAAATCAGCGGCGGCGCTGAATTCATAGCCCGCTGGAGGGTTACCGCATTAAGTAGTTCGAGTCAGACTACGGTCAGACGCGCCCGGCCATTCACAGAGCGCAGGGGATGAAATGAATCGGCCGGAATTTCAATAGAGTCGGCTGCTCCCGCAAAGTGAAATCCGTATCTTTCATTTTCATTCGACGATCCTCGGCATAATCAGGTGGATGACTGGGGGGGTCTGGCACGCGCGGTTCCACCGGCCGAAAACAAATCCGCGAGGACCGGTAGGCGGGCGCGAACTCTGGCCGGAATCCGAAATTGGCGTGTTACGTAAGGAGGTGGGGGTTCGTTCGACATTCGGTCTGGCGAGGTGTGCGTGGATCTGGGATAGCGGGTGGTTGGGTGGGGGGGCGAGTGTTTCGGACCCGTTAGAAGCGGATTTGTTTACGCGCGCGGCGATAGAGAGCGAGGGAAAGAGAAAGAGAAAGAGGTGAGTAGGCAGAGCGACGACGTACTGTATGTACGGGGTTCGCTTACATATTAACGTGGTAACGTGTGTACGTACATCGAGAGCCGGCAGGGTCAATGCCTCGTATGCGGAGCAAGCGGCATACGCGTCGCCGACTTTCCGTATACGACCAGAAACCTCACCTGAGATTCGAGGAGCGAGCGCGAGCTATCCCGCCGAGGTCGGGAGGAGGGACCGGATAAAAACGAATGTGTCACGAGGAATTTCATTTTCAAAGCGGATTCTGCCCGCACGCAGCATATGTCGTCGGCCTCCACGGACCCCGGCCGAGAGTCTCGCCGCGCCCTCTCCTCTCCTTCCTCCTCAAGATCAACCCATTAGAGCCAGAGACCTCTGCATCGGGCGAGCCGATGTCTCATTACCCATATTTAGCCGCGGCTAATGAGGAATAGTTGCCGGGCAGACGGCCCAGATAAATAATCCGCGAGCGCCGTCGCGTCTCCCAATAAGCGAGCCGGACAATTTGCGAGAGGAGTTTCGGAATCGGCTATCTAAGATTGCCCGGCGTCTAGCTCCGCTAACACAATACAGAGCGCGGCGACGGCGACGGGAGTCGAGCGTGCCAATTCGCCCGGTGGGAAGGAGCCTCGCCGAGTCGCACATGGCTCGCGGACTATTCCAGGTCATTGTGTCTCCGTTATAACAATCGCAATTGCCACCGGGCCGCCCGACGCCGCCAGGCAATCTCGAGGTTTTTGCGCGAGATTATTAGTAATTCGTCCTCTGTCTCACGTAGAGCGCCGCTTCCTGTCTGCCCTCGACACTCGCACTCCTCCCCTCGTCATTACGAAAGAGGACGTCGATAACGCGTGATCGCTCGCAGCGCAATAAACTGTCTCTCGTAAAAGCTGCGCCGGCAAATCCCACGAATTTCGAGACTCCGCTCGAGTCTAATGTCGCCGGGGAACTTTCACTGGGGGGGACCATGCGCCGAAAAAGCGGGGGCCGCGAGTGACTCGGTGGTATTATGGCGTCACGCGAGCCCCCGTGATTTCCATTTCGGCGATGTCATCATCTCTCCAGTCTAGCGCGGAGAGCGGAGATCCGAGATAAGTGGCGGTGATGAGTTCACTCGCAGATACAACAAAGGCGATCGATAAAAATCTGGCGAGGCGTTACACAAGTCGCCGGGGCTCTTTCAGGGTCAGGCCTCGAGCCGAGGAGCGTTGAACCCGCGTGCGAAGTAAGGTCGATAGACAAAGACAAGGGCAGACTATTCGGGAAGGGGACAGCGAGGGCTATCGGACAATTACCCGCGATTCCCAGTTGAATGACACCTGTAGTCGCGGGCGTGGGTTAAGAGTATCGACTGATTCCCCGCCGTTTCGCATATAATTGGCAAGCCGATTGAACCGGTCGGTACCGTTGGAAAGGAACCGGTCGTTAAGATCGCATTGGGCGAGTGGCCGAAAACCGAGGAAAAAAAGGACCACTCCTTACCGTAACTCTTCCACCGATCAATAGACCACGCAAGTTCATGCAAAATAAAGCGTATTAACACTTTTTCATTCTTTGCTAAAACCTATAAGCCGAAAACCATAAAATCTCTCTACTTCAACTCCCCCACAGGAAAATCCATAACAAATCAATCAAAAAATTCCTTCCCACAAGACTCTCGCCCTCTTCACCCCCATTCAAACCCACAGGGGGCGTCACTCTCCCATTAATAGAGAGCCCGAGTGATCTAATAAGATCAACGGGGCAAGAAGCAACGTCGAGTGAACGTGAATCCGAATGGGCAGTTGGGCAGCTCGTAAAAAGGCCGCGGGACTGCCGGGGCTAGAGGAGCAATTACACAATTGGTCGCGTCACGTAACCGGCGTGAAAAGGCTGCGGAGGAGGGAAGTTTAATAATCGGCGTAGTCATCCGTGACGATCGGTCCGGGCAAAACACTGCAGGAGGAGAGAGAGGGTTTCTCCGGGAGACTGAGCGCGCCGAGGTCCGAGGAGAGAAATCGATAAGGATAAAGATCGTGAGGACGAAATCGATAGGAATAACAAGAAGGATTGGCAGCCCGGTAGAAATAAGAGGGTGAGTGGTCATTGGCGGCGATTCGCACGTTAGAGACTCGCCCGGTAGCGCTTGAGGGTCGAGAGCGGGCGAGCGGAGAAGGCGCGCTCGCGGCAGTGAGAAAGCTCGACGAAAAGAAGCTCCGAAAGAGATAGGAAGTCGGGAGAGGAAGAGAGCGAGAGAGAGAGAGAGGTGGTGCGAGTGCCAAAGGATATAGAGGGGCACCGCTAAAGAAGGGCGAAGACACCACGAGCAGAGGGGAGCAGCCTCGAGGAAGCAGAGCGGTCGTCGACCCCTGAAAATACTCTTACGCATTGTGTGCCACTTCACTTCTGAGCTCTCCTCTCTCTTTCCCTCGAGCTTGTCCTCTCCTTCTCTCTCCCTCTCGGAGTGAGCCGAGGACGAAGAACTGAGAGGCTCGTGTGGCCTCAGGACGACGCCGCTTGCTCTTGCGCTCTTACATTACACCTTTTCACGCGATCTTCCCTTCCTATAGCTCACCTCGCACGTTCTACATCGTTTCAACTGACGTGTAATTAGGTATGGACCTTGTAAGATTACGCGCCGGACCATATTCCTTGAATCAACCGAGAACACATTAGAGAGCGCTGGCCCTCTGTCCTCGCGAGTTCCATTAGTTCTGGGTGGGTTACGTGATCTTTAAACACGTTATCCAATCGTTAGTTCCTGCCCTTTAACTTTGGACTCTCTTATCTTCCTCACACACCGCCACTCTCTCTAAAGTATTTCAGTGTCCTTTACTCGAAAATTGTCAAACAATACAAAATTCAACCAACTCAAAAACCCAAACTAATTACGAAAATCTCATCTTCGCAATTTTAAGAGAATAATATATTTTAAAATACAATCTCGCAGCCTAAGAAATTCCGACTATCAGTCATTAAGTAATGATAAACTCAGCATACATTTGTAGACAGAAATAATTAAATTGGTAGATATACATACTATGTACACAGAGAGACGCTAGCAAATAGCTTAGGGTTAAGTCATCAGGTAACAGTGGTCGAAAGCTATCGCTCGCGTGCCCACTCGGATACCGAGTTCTTCAGGGCCACGACGGGCTCTAAGGCGCGAGGTGCTCGCCCTTTACGAGTGACGGAGCTATTGCCGCAGCTTACGACACCCGATCGGCCGTGGCGGCCGTGGCGGCCGAAAACGGTGCGGGCGTCCGCGATTGCGAAAGAGTGGGACCAATCGAAAGTATAAGTATGATAGTCGGTGGCGGGCGTATTCGCGAGTCGATGACTCCTGCGCGGCCGCGCTCGAAGGTAGAAGGTCAAAAGGCCGGGGCTGACCTTCACGCGCGCGCGGCTCCGCGGCTCTGACGAAAGCGGAGAACGAGCGATTAGGCGGCGTTAGGTACGTGCGCTTCAAGGATACAGCGGGCCAGAAGGCATCTCAAGGACACAGGGCTTCGGTCCCCCAACTTGAACGATTAGGCTGAATCGGAATGAGGTTTTGTGCAAGAGCCCGGCCACGTTCCCCGATGACCGAAGGCCCCGCCGGATTTACATAGGCGCCTAACGCCTATTCTTAGACGTTACAAAATAGTCCTGTGCCCCGGCCGGACTGGAGTACCGTGCAGGAATTCCTTCGAGCCAATTAGTACTTCGATTCCCAGTGTACGGTGTTGCTGCAATGATGCTGGCTGTTGCTGGATGCTGAAGCGAGAGAAGAGCCCTCAACGGCGGCGCGCGTGGTAAGTAGGTTTTCCAGCTAGTGGCCGTGTGGCAAGAGGAGTACTTTCCTCCGTGGATTTCATCGTTAATCGTCCGGCGATATTGAGTATTCTCTTTCAGCGGCTTCTGTCTATTGTTGGCTGAATTACCCAAGCGACTCGAATCGAATTCCCAGCTAATCCAAGGTACCGAATTAGAAAGGAACCGAGAGCCGCCAAGGTCAAGGGGATTCAACTTCTATTTCATTTCCAAACTCCCGATGACAGATCGATGAAGAGCGGCGAGCGCTCGCGCCGGAGGAAGAAGGGATTTCCGGGAAGAGAGCGTGGGTTTCGCCGGCGGGATGCAGAAGCCAAAAGCGAGACGGTCCGCCGCGGTCCGTGCGATGTAGGTGAAGTGAAGTTTCTATTAGGAGGCGGCGTGGATCGGACGGGGCACGTACGCCGGCAGCCTCGTCTTCTTCTTGGACGATCGCCGGAGGACGGGACCACCTCCACGTCCGCCTCCTCTTTCGATCGCATAAGCGAATAAGTAAACTAGTGCATCCGAGCCGGCGCGCGCGGCCTGTGCACGCAACGCGCCGCACCGCCGCCGCGCTCTTCTCCGAGAGGAGAGTATTTTCAGGGGTCGACGAACTCTCGCGAACGGCGCGCATCACGCGGACACATCTCGGCATCGCGCTCGCGACGCCGATGCCCGTGTCATACTTTGCGCTTCCCGTCCTCCACCGTCGCCGCGCTCGACATCGGCGCACACACGCACCCATACCTCGCCCGCTCTCCTCTGCCGAGGGAAATCGACGCGCGCGGCCACCATTTTTCTCCCGATTCCGTGAACGTGATTTTAATTCGAGCTCCCTCGCGAAAGTCGATCTCGGGAGAAGGCGGCTTTGACGCGGGGCAGATCGACCGCCCGGGGTGAATGACACTCGCTACCCTGTGGTCCCTTGGGTCGAAGGGCTGGATTTTAGGAAAGGGGGTTTAAACTGTTTAAAGGGTATTGTAAGAGAATTAGGCGAAGTTGAATGAACCAAGCTTTCATTGAGAGAGAACGGCGAGAGTAGCATTAGCACGGTGACGAGCGTAGAGTGGAAGTGCAATCCGTGACACAGATTGCAGAATGCACTTCCGGCACTGTTAGGGAAGGCAGGGGGCCGGGCTAGGGTTTCCGGCGGCTGGCTATAGGGCGGCTCGACGCCGAGACGCTGGCAATGGACGCCGCGAGGTGAAGGTAAAGGTAACTCCAGGCCATTGGCGAGTTTTCTCTCGGGCTCCCCCCCGCGAGAGAGAAAAGTCGGTGATTTCGCGGGGATCTCGCCGCTGGAGGCTCGGTAACACGACGAGTTAGCTAAGTAGTGCAAGCGTAAGAGTGCTTCGGCAGCTAGAGGTCAGTAACCACTTGCGCGAACGCTCCGTTCCGTTCCGGTTACCGGCACCGGCACGCCATACACCCGATCGCCACGGAGTCTCCTCGTTTTCCTCCTACTACCGCGGCCCTCAGCCCGCCGAGTCCTCCCAGTCCGCACACTCGCGTCCATGCACACACCGACCACCTAGATATCCTCTGTCTAGGCGAGCCTATTCCTATGCCAGCCAGCCACCCAGCCAGCACACAAATCGATTGACCTTTACGATCGAACGTCTGTCCTTAATTCGCTCGCCGAGTTTTCCTACGACTCCGTTCCCCATTTCCTAGTAGATCCAATCGGACGGGCAAAAAGCCCACGCGTCTGCCACGCTGATGGCTGACAGCCGACGAGAGTATCTCCTCTTTTTAGACTTGTCAATCGAGGAGGATCAAATGGGATGGTTTGACGATTCATTTTGAGTATGTGCGTTTAGGAATTTGTAGGGATATTTGTTGGGGATGTATATTTGTTCGTTGAGGGAGATAGAGAGTGATGGAAACGTGCGAATCAAGTACGTCGAGCTCTCTTACCGGGCGTTAAAGTCTCCGCGGGCTCTAAGCACTGTACACCGCTAGAGTTCCTCGGTACATACTGCATTTCCGATAAGTCGACTTATCGGCCCTCGTTCCCCCATTGGGTAAGCAGTGCCGAGCACCCGCTGAATTACCTTTTCCGGTGCGGGCAGGTGGCCCCGCAACAATCGTAAATTCAGGCGCCGGACGACCCACGAAAGTAAAAACGAAGGTGCACTGGCCTTTGACGGAAATTGACGGAACCGAGAGAAGAAAAGAAGCTGGCATTGTGATTGAAATGTGGGGTAATAGTAATTGGAGGAATGTGGTAATAGGGATCGCGGGGGTCCCAATGATTTTCACAGTTGGGGAGTCGAAGTCGACGAAATCGATCTCGATTCCGCTTGACGGCTTTTTCCCTCGTCATGCCCACCAGATTCCCCGTCATCGCTCGTCGCCCGTTAAGAAACGACGGAGCCGAGCGGAAGAGCGCGGAAAGAGAGATGTCTCTCTCTCTCCGTCGGCGTTCTCCGGAGGCGAAGGCGAGCACGAGGCGCGCGAGAGCTATGCCTCGTATTTCCGAAGGTCAGTAACCAGCCGCCGCGCGAGAGAAGAACTGGCCGTGAAAAAAAGGGATGCCGAATGATAGAATTATATAACCGCAAGGCCCATGCTTCAAGCTTCCAACTCCCGAGTGGCAACACCACTCTCTTCCTGCCGGCACCTTCATTTCCCACTTCGGCCTTCGGCCGCTCTCTACCACAGCACTCCCCATGAAAAACACCGAATTTCGCATCGTCTCCAAAGGACTAACCACCTTTACATAGCGAGCAAGTCCCATGAAATTCGTGATATCAAGATCAAGACTTTTATCACCCCATTAAAACCCTCTGCCATTTGCACCCTCGCATCCCAAGTGGCCCTAAAACTCCCTTACAGCCGCAGAGAATGATGAAAAGATTGCTGCTAGCGCAATGGGGAAATTAGCGCGGCAGGTCCATTAAATAAAGGCGACAGCAGCTCGCGCCGAGTGAACGGCGCGAGATCCGGGAAACGGGCGAGTGCCGCGCGAGGGACTGGCGGTCAGTCACGCTCGGGGAGGACGAGCGATTTTAAAGGAGTTTCCGTGACATTCCTCGAGAGTGGTTTCCCTGTCGGTGGGCGCGCGGGCCGTTAACCGGCAAATCGGAGGAAACGGTGGAGGCAGAGCGGAGATCTACGGGCGCTCGGTGCACCCGGAGCGGCGAGGGCCCTCGTATTTTCGGAGGTCAGTAACCAGAGGAGAAGAGAGGAGAGGAGGCGAGTCAAGAGAGACACGCACGACTCGGCCCCCGGGGGGAAGACGGAACAAGACGGAAGAAGACGGCGTGCGCTCGCGCGGGTCTACGCTCCTGGAGGGAAGAAGCGAGAGAGACGGAGGAAGAGGGCCGCCAGGAGTTGACGAGGGAGGAGGAGGGGCCCGGGGATACAGAAAGAGACCGGGGCACTTGGTAGCCCCGGCGAGAAGAAGCCGAGAGTGTAAGGGAGAACGAGAGGAACGGGGGTGGGGAAGAGTACCGTTGCTTCTGTCGATGGGGAATGCTGAGGCGAACCAAACGAGCGAACGAACCCGTGTATATACTGCACCGTGTTGCACCTCGTACTCGCGGGCCCCTCGACTTTTCTATCTAACTACTCAGGCAACGCGACAATCGCGGGCCCAATTCCCCGATCGTTTCTAACTCTCGGATCTTTCGGTCGTCTGACACGAGTGTGGCGTGGAATAAAAGTGAGGTCCCCGAGTGATCGGGGCATTGGTACTGGAATGGAGGAGGTACGAATGCGCGGGGCCCAGCGTTACGAGCGGGCCCACCGAAAGTAAAGGTCCCAATGAGTGGCGAGGTGTCTCTGGCGAAGAGAGGAGAGTCGAGAAAAGGAAGAAGGGCCGGGCGAAGGAGAAGCAGCGAAAGGAGAGGAGTAGTGGGGAGCGGGGGGTGGAGCGGTGGAGGGGCCGAAGCGAGGGGCCCGGGATAGAGTCGAAGAAAGAGGGAGAGGGAGAAACGGCCTGAGCGAGCACGAGGGGAGCAGGGCCCGAGTGGCCGTGGCGATCTACCTCCTCTTCCTTCCTCAGGCTTCCACCAGTCCTAGCCGGTACACGCACACAGAAGCAGCGGCACCTGGGCCGCACAGCGAGAGCGCGCACGGGCCCCGAGCAGAGAGTGGTAGATACATCGACGAGTCGCGCAGCCACGGCCAGGGTCTCCCGGCCACCACGTACACACGCGCCTCGCTGCCCACTCACACAGACGCGCGCATAGACAGGCACACACGCGGATAACGCCGCTGGTTACGTTAGTGCGTAGAGCAGGCGTACCGGGCCCCGGCAAGCGTACAAACACGCGGCGCGAGGGGCCTCACCTAGACTCACCTTAGCCGGCGCGCTCGTCAGTTGGAATCACCACGCGGCTTCGGCACGGTGTGTACCACACGACGCGACCAACGTACACCTCAAGGACGAGAGGAGAGCCAGTGCTCTTGGCCAGCGGGAGAGAAGACACGCCACGAGGAAAGGAGTCCTTTAGTTCAGCGCGCATCATCGCCACCGAAACTTCCTGACACCGGACACCGCGCGCTACCTCGCTCGCGTTCTCCACCGCCGACGGACACTCGCTCCTCTTCACGGCGCGGACCTTCGCTTCTCGGTGTGCTCGTGTCGCACCACGGCCGACAACCCACCGCCGCCGAGGGACAACCGACAGCTTCGACAGACATTTCCACCGAGAGTTCCTCGCTCTGGCAGCGCAGGGTAGAACGCGCCAGCGAGGCCTTTCCACGTACGCAGCCGGTTTCATTCGCGGCACTCGACTCCACTCGCGCCCCGGTGCAAGAGACTGTTTGGACCGCGAGATACACGCTAGTGATACCAGCGCACGATTCCTCGGGGATCGGAGATAATGACAGTGGCTTTGTCTTGTGAACTTTGATAGTTTGACGCGGCCGTCACGAGGATCCACTGGATTCCAGTTGGGCGAATAAGGTGAGCCATTCAGTCTTTTATAGTTTACATTTCTCTCGCCGATGAGAGATTAGGGAGATTTTCAGTTGATAAGGATCCTTGAGTGTCTGCTTGATCGAATTGTTGTTATTGCCAAGCTAAGTTCTCGGTGATCGGTTGGTACACTGGTACATTGGATACGTGAGAGAAGAGCGATAGACCCATGCCAACTCTATTCGGTAAACAGTAATCTTAATGAAATCGTTAACTGAAGCCAATGTACTTGGAGGAATTACGAGCCGATGAGGCTTACCGGGATAACGCACGGTATACGTGTATCCTCGAGAATCTTCTCGAGTGGCCGCTGACCTGACACAGTTTGTTAGTATAACCGCGTCACTTAGAGGACGGAATGTAGGTCTCGAATCGTCGGTGCGACGCCGGCAGGCCTCATGGTTAGAATTAGTTTGCGCGAATCCATAGCCCTTTTCTAATTTAGCGAGGTGAAGCGGCGCTTGCCGGGAATAAAGGTTCGATGTCGGCGGGAGCCGTGGCATTAAACCTTGACTCGCGTAATCCCCGGCGATTCTGTAACTTGTCCTCGAACTCGGCGGCAACAGCACGCGCAGATGAAGAGATAGATAGAGCCTGGCATAACGAGATTCCCGATAGACGAGCGCTTGCGATTACGGAGCGAGTTACGCCAGAGGGATTCCGAGATTGCCGAGGACACGATCGGCCGCCTGGCTCTCTCACGCTGGCTGCTTTAGAGCCCGGGAATAAATTAGTGGCGAAATCCGGCGCTCCTTCGATACGTAATCACCAAGGGCGCCAGGGCCGAGCCGCCGCTCGAGAGAGGTGATAATCGTCCCGGCGTAATCGAGCCGCGAGGATATGAGGAAATGATTACCAATTTTCGACTGGTGAAACCGAAGGGACACAACCTTGCGCGCGCGCGTGTGTGTGTGCTGTACCTTTGGAGGTGTACACGCGCTCGGGAACGGCGGCATTACGTCATGGTGTGGGCTCTCCTCTCGCGCCCACGGAAAGTGTTTCTTCACGGCCATTCTTCGAGCCGGGATCCTTGGCCCTAACGGTACCAGGACCAAAGTTGAAGCGGGCAAAAGGGATCGGCTCGTGCCGAGCGAGGGGCGTAGAACCGCGCTCGTGCCATTCGCCAGGGACTCGCATGGGTGGTGGGATTTGCCGTGTAAACCGCCGAGCCCTTTCTTCGGGATTCGTCCCTTTTGGGGCTTTGAGTTGTTTCGCTTTCATCAGTAGAAACAGACGATAAGATTTTGGGGAAAATTGGGTTGATTTCGAATGGATTATGGTTTATAGAATAAAATCGTGAGGATATTGATTAAGAAAGGTAAAGCGATTTGGATGGCCAACTTTGTCCTCGGCTAGATTCAAATACTTTGGTGGGTTCGTTGAACCCGAGTCCATGAGACCGACGATCTTGATCGAACTGGTACCATAGCTCTCGAGTCAAGAGAGCCCGGGTCCGGCGGCTTTTCGCAGAAAACGGGATAATCCTCGGGATAATGAATTTTTTGCGCCGACGATGACATCGCGTGATGATGATCGATCCCGGGGGCAGCAGGGGAGAGGATCGTCCATAGGGGAACACCGTTAAACGCGCGTATTTCCTAATATGACATAACGGTGCACCGTTCCTGTCCCCTCCTCCCGCTTCTCACTCTTCCCAACTCTCTCTCTCTCTCTCTCTCTCACTCTTTCTACTCCTCGCTGGAAGCTTCTCGTTCCTTCCCTCTCATTATCCGAGCAAGTTGTCGAGCCTAACCCTTGGATGGCTTTTTCGTAGGGAGGAGTCGATTCGAAACACTTTCTTCCAACGGGAGATTTAATCTCGACGTTTTAGCTCCCACGAACCCCAGTCTTTTTGGCCGCTCGCACTCCTTAGGGAACGTCGGCCGTTGCACCTCCTCTCCTCCCAATCTTTTTTCACCGCTCCAGAATGTACTCTCGAGACTCTACCTCTCCGGACGCCGAGCGTGTAATTTCTCAATTTCCGTGCCCGGAGTGGAGTAGTGGAGGGGGGCGGGCGGGCGGTTTTCGATTTTGAGACTGGTGCGCTGTAAGAGAGAGGATAATGACGGTTGCAGGTGCCTACTAATGTGACATAACGGTATCCTGAGACCGCGGCGGTTCGTAGCCGCGGTCATTGCAAACTGGCGTATATGTAATCATTTCGTGGCGGAGGGAAAGGGGCACAGGAATGAGAGGAGAGCAGGAGAGCGAGAGAGAGAGAGAGAAAGAGAAAGAGAGGCACCATGGTGGAAGGGGTGGGGGACACGGCCGATTTATTGGAACGGTCGTTGCACTTTTCAAACGGGCACCGCTGCTCATCGAAAGGTACTTTCCTACGCCTCCTCGTCTAGATCTTCTCTCCCCTCCAGCTCGCCTCAAAAGTAAAATGGATTTTCCTCTCGGAACTCCCCCCCTTCCCTCCTCAGATCTTCCCCCCCATTCGTCACTCAAGGGCTCAGGATGGCCAATGGCCATTTTTCCCAATTTCCCGAGGTGCCGCTCGACAGAGCTCGGCAGCGGGAGGCACGGGCCGGCTTTCTCCGCGTTTGAAAAAGAATCAAGGGTGGTCGATGACCGTGTCGCGCGCGCGTCGGGCCTAGGCCTAGCCTAGATTCGAGGACGGCGCACGCCGCCGCCGCGGCGAACGGCGAACGGCGAACGCTGAAAGTACCGTACACGCCATTTTCCATGCAAAAATTGCGCGGCTCTCTGTCCCGCGCTTGATTCCCGCAGATAATACATACGCCGAACCGTAAAGTATTACGCGCTACCGTAACGATGACCGTCCGGTATATATACGCGGTGTCCCGTTTCCCTGCCGGCGCGACTCTTATCTACCCCCATCACCCATTCATAAGCGGAGAGTACACTGCCAATCCCAACTGTAAAAGAGTGCAACGATTCTTTGTTGAATTAACATCAAATCGCAATCGTCAAGTTTTTAATTCAACTTCCGACCGCGTCGAGTTAATATTGAAAAGAAGTTTAAGTAGAATAGGGCTGATAGGCGATAAGTGGTCAGACAGGGGAGTTGGAGGCTGACTATTACTGTTAACCGAAAAATAGAAATACAGCAAAACAAATCTCTTGTGGTCGCAATTATCTTGTCCCGTATTTCTGCTTCGCATTGGCTAGCCCGGCCGAAGTATTACACGGTACCATAACCCCGATTATCGATGTACAGGGTGGCTACGAAACGAGCATCTAATCCCACGACGCGAACGCGCCGCTGTGCGCACGCACCTCTCTAAATTGCACCTCCTGCCTCCCCTCTCTCACTTAGTCGCGAGCTCGATTTTAGGTTGCGAAGTTCAAAGCCACCTTTCCAATGCACATCCTGCTCGAGGCTTCGTTAGACGACGGGGACGTTGAACCCAGCGGCGCAGTAACATCGACCAATGATAGATTCGCCGGGCAAGCAACTCTCGCAGAATGCGAAGCTCTCGTAACTTCGGAGACTTAAAAGCCCCTCGAAGCCAAAAGTTTCGAGGGTAAGAATTGATTTTGCAAGAAAAGCGCGAGGGAAGGACGGAAAGGAGAAGTGATGGCAGCCTCCATCTTTGGCATAGGCCTCGGGAGGAATTACCGGGAGTGAAGTAGCCGAGCGAGCGCTCGGACTAAAGGAGGAATTGTCTTGAATCATAGGAAACGGGATGCCGGCGGTATTAGAGGAGCGGACATTTGAATAATCGTGCCGGTAAATCCTGCCCGCGGTGGAATTCCAGCCGTGGATTTCAATGGGATAGAGTGCTATCCACCGGAGACGCAATAGCCCGGCCAATGGATTTACCGTCAGTGCTACTGTATGCTCTCGCTCCCTCTCTCAGCCTCCACCTCCTCATCGGCCCGAGCTCTTCGACTACGGCGAATATTATACGGCTCGGTTATTGATACTCCTCTTGTTATTATAAGTACACCAGCATCCACGGAGCCCGAAGCGAGCGAGCCTCTGCCCCGTCGATGTTTGTTAGCCTCTATAAAGCCCATTATACTCACGCACACTTCCTCATTCTCACTTTATCCGTCCCGACGCCGTGCGGCACCCGGCAAGAATTCGCCGCGATAAACCTCGCCGTCCCGTAAATCTTTTAGAAAAATCATCGTAAAGTCCCCGCACGGCCTCCGGAATTCCAGCGGAGCGAAGGGAATCCCCGGAGAGAGCGAGTCCTCCCGAGCCCTATCAATTTTTCCAGCCCTCGAATTTCGATGATGCCGCGGCTCGGATAATGCTCGATATCACTTGGTAATGTTCGATCGAACGCGCTTCCATTTTTACCGAACCGCGCGCGCGATACACCGCCGCTTCCCATTAAGTCTCGGGATCGGCTTACCGAGAGTAGTTGGAGCAGCGCGCGGCCTGATAGTCTATCGCTCGGGCCCGAGCCAATAAACGAGCCACATCTCAGGCGGTTCTATTATCGGGAGAAAAAAACAACATTACGCCCCTTTGTCCGTGATATCGGCCACGCCGATTTCCTTATGGCTCAGGAGAGCGATTAAACCGCTGTTAAGTACCCGGCGGACGTACATGCTGGACACCCTGTACACCGAGTACCTGCGCCCGCCCAGCCACCCCCTTAATTCGCCGGAGTATCCTCAAAATAATACGAGCCCCAAAATAATACGCGGATCCGTTTAAAAAAGCGATGGAAACCGAAGGAAAGCGTGGCGGCAGGAGTGGGTTTTTAGTGAATCTCATTGGGGAGTCTAAGTGTTAAAGGGTGGATTATAGAGGGTGTCCGGGATCGGCGGGCGATCGGCCCTGGCAGGGTAGTCTGGTGGAAGGAGGATAGCCGGCTCGAGGAGAGTAGGAGGAGGAAGGCTCGAGCTTGCACGTATATAGGATGGAGCTCGCGAGCCGGCGAGCACACCAGGAGTCAATGACCGTTCTACATTGACGCGCGCTGCGCCGGCTCGAGAGTGCCGGCTGAGTCGGGTAAAGTCACGGCCAGCCGTCAGCCGTGAGATTCCCTCCCTTCGCTTCGCTTCTCGCCACGCTCCTCGCCGCACTACCAGCGCCAGCGAGGAGCGCGAGTCAGCTACGATCAGAACAACTATGTCTTGGCCCCACTCGATCCTCCCTGGTTAAGTAGATTTGGCTAATAGGCCGCCGTCTGACTCGCGTTTACTTATACTACTTGCGCTCATGCGTCTGGCGTTACGTCGAGTTCAATTTGACGTTTTCATTCGAGTTTCGGCTAAGTTCAGACGACTTACTACTCAAGGATCTCGAGTATCCTTTGTACGATTTTCTAGCTGGCGTGATCGATAGTGGGCGCGGCTATCGGCCGGCAAGAAATCCGGCGGCGATTAAAGTGGACGCTGCCGCTCGAAATAAAGGAGATGAAACAGCTGCGTGATCTCTCTCCCCCTCTCTCTCTCTCTCGCGAGGGAGAGAGAGACGGGCGGTATACAAAACCAGAGGACTGCAAACCAGGAAGCAAGCAGCCGCTAGGAACGTGTACGAACGAGCGCGGCACGCGAGCAAAAAGCTCGCTGGCTGAAATCGCCGATTATTCCGGTGCCTTACCAAAGTTACACAGACACTTCTTTTACACCTTGCACCGCTCGTAAGAAGAGAGATACAGTTCGGTATGCGATGTGCTCGCCACTCGGCAGGATGAGTTTCACGGAAGCTGCTGTCCCCTCGACTCTCTCCGCGGCGGCGAGCCTCGCTAGTTTACCTGGCTGTATCGCCGCGCCACCGAGCCACCGCCAGGAGGTACACTTACCTAGAAAGATAGCTCTCCGCGAGGAATTTCCATTTTCTCAAGTACCCGCGAAGCGACTTTGAATAAGCAGCGGCTTAAAGTTAAGAGCGATCGCCATGGAACAAGCGTCGCGCCCGACTCTCATTAGCAATTCAGATCCGCCGCTACCTCGGCTGGACCGTTTTCGAAAAGTGCGCTTTTCGCCGCCGAGAGCACGCGCGCACGCTTTTCGAGGGTTTTAGTCTGCCGGTGGTGGTTCCCGGTGGAAATCGGGGCGATCGCAACTGAAGCGCGCGAGCCTCGCCGCGAGAAGCAATTAGGAGAGGCGAAGTGGCAGTGGGAATCGTAGGAAGTTGATAATGGAGGATCGTGGGCGCGGATGTAATAAACATGTTTCCTCCCGGCCTGACGAATGAAATGCTCGGAATTATTTCGCGGTCTTTCGCGCGCGCGCTCTCGAAGTGCATTAGGCGGAGATAATGTCGAGTGCTCCGTAAGCCAGAGAGAGAGAGCGCGCAAGAGAGAGAGGGTAAACGCAAGCGAGGGAAGAGGAAGCGAGGCGCGAGCGAGCGAGCGGTTCGTTATATAAGGTGAAAGGGCGACTGACATTGACATTGAAGTCCTCGCTCGGCGCGCGCTCGGTCGCCGGCCGATCTCTCAATGCGGAAACGAAACAAACGCCGTTATTTAATCTCTTCCACAACCGATTACAAGGCATCCTATTCCCCGCAGACGGCGCGACTCCGCGCCGGAAAAGCCGCCGGTTTATTATACATGCGGCCGCTTCTCGTTACGCTTTGCCAAATCCCCCGGAACGCCGCCGCCCGACTAACGAGCGACTAATTCTACTTCCTCCGAGAAGAGTCCCTTTTTTCCTCGCTCGCCGTCCGGATTAATTGACTCGTTCAAGTTATCGAGGAAAACTAGGAGTTTACCGGCCTATCGATTGCCCGGGCAAACTTGCCCGGAGAATGGAGATTGCGTTATCGAAGAATCGAGATTGTCCGGCGCTGGGGAGTCGATAGATCGGTAGGGAGGCGAGGATGCGGGTGAAGGGCTCGACTTTTACCAGGGCGATTGTGGAATGCGCGCGCGGCTCGGTCGAAAGTAGCGAGAGCCAAATGCGACACATAGACGCGCGCGCGTACCTGACCTGCCTTACTTTCGCCCTGGCGAGGAGGCACAATACCCGAATAAACCGAGCGCCTCTTATCTGCCGGCTGCCGGGAGCGCGACACTGTCTCTCCCCCGGCGAGGATTCGTAACTCGGTATAGGAGGTGCATTGGCGCAGGTCGGAACTCCGAAGGAACTCCTCCCGGCCGCCCTTTTATCATCATCGAGGAATCCGACACCGCTCTCGCGGCGGGCGATCCCATTAAGCGCCGCTTCAATACTCCAACTGGCATAGTGAGCAGTTTAATCGGCAATCGGAGGCCGCGAAAGAACTCGCGGGCCGGGAGAAGTCTATAATTTCAGGATGCAGGTAGATTAGGGAGAGGAGGAGTCCGCACTCCCATACTAGATCGTCGGAAGGGCGTCTGCTTTCTCAATGGAATTCTCATTTCCCGCCGTAGCCCGTCGGGTTAAATCGACGGGCTATTAGCCCGAGCGAGATCCCCCTCTCTCCTCCTCTCGCATAATATCTAATGCCCGCATGGTTATAAGCCCGGGAGGATATCGAGGCGCGTAACCTATTTTGTAACCGCGCGCGCCGCTCCGGAGAGAGGCTAATCTGGCGGCCGGGTGAAACGCAACGTGCTATTACAAAATGGGTTACGCAGTGTGTGCGCGCCCGAGAGAGTCAAGTTCAATAGCGGTCAGCCGTACAACGGTTTCGATCGCCGGGAATATTTCAGCTCATTCTCGGCGAGCGCGCCGATCCACGCACCAACGCGCACTCGTTGCGGAATTCCTGCGAGTGCGACCTTCCGCACAGTACACTTCCCGTAAGGATCCGGTGGAAGTGAAACAGGTACGTCGCTGGTCAGACTGCGCCCGGTGAAAATCCACCGCTGAAAGGAGCCACTGGCGACGAACTGGGTTACATTTCTACTGGTTGTTCTGTGGTCCGAGCCCTACTGCTAACGTCGTGACTCGTCCGCGAGAGCAAGGGCACGTCATAAACGTCGGAGTGGCTCGTAACAGTGATCGGCGGTGCAAGGTACGCACGGGGAGAACGGGAGAAGGAAGGGTTGGCGAGCGAGAGGCAAATAGTATTCGCGTCAGGTCCCGGGATCGTGGAAGTATGTAAGGTCGAATCGGGCTGGAAGTGGTCGATTTGAGCGGCGAGTGTGCGAGCGAGGGAGCGAGGGCAAAGCAGAAGGAGGAGTAGGAGCGAGGAGGCGCGAGGGGAAGAGGATAGCGGTGTGCGGCGGGCGCGAAGTGTGCTATTACAAAATGGGTTATGCAGCGCGCAAAGAGAGTCGGGTTCAACGAACGGCGAGAACGGCGAGAACGGTGAACCGAGAGGCCCGAGCCCTGAGCGGAGAGCGAGCCGAGGCGAGTCGAGTCGAGGCTCGGAGAGCCCGGTAGCGAAAATGATATAGCGGTCGCCCGTGACTCGGGCTACGTAGGAACAGCGCCTACCTCTCTACGTAGGCCGGCCGCGGCCGGGGCGGCCGGAGCGGCCGGCCGGCCTCAGGAGAGCCACCGGATAGAACGGGCGGACACCGCGGCCCAGAAGCAGGAAGAGCACAAGCGCAGAAGGAGAGAAGCGCCGGGGGAGAGAGGCCCGGCGAAAGGGAACGGGAGAGGAGAGGAGAGTGCGAGAGTAGCATAGAGGAGAGACGAACTATAGAATCGAGTCCTCTCAGGCGAAGCGCGCGCGGAGAGACCGAGCCACGAAAGGGAGAGGCAGGAAAGCGGGAGAGAAGCGGGCAGACACGGGGATGAAGGGAAGAAGAGAAGCGAGGAGAGGTGCAACCAACACAGAGCGCGCACACAGAGAGCGAGCACACTGCTGTCTGCCGATCACGTGTCCCCATTGAAAGCGGCCGAGCACGTACGGCCTGACGTCGAGCGACGCCACTTGAGCGCCGTCGCCACGGCCGACCGGCCACGATCCCTTTCCACTTCTACTTTTGCGATCCACCACCCTCCCTCTATACATGTCGCCAACCACTCGCTCTCCTCTTTCTCGGGACTTCCTTCTTCGCCGCTACCTTCTTTGACTCTCCGCGCCTACTTGCCTGCCTGCCTGCCTGCCTGCCTGCCCTTTCTCTTTCGAACGGTGCTGCCCTTAGAACTCAGCCGTTCCTTGAACCCGAGAATTTCCCCGTTTCGTCTTGCCAGACCTCCAATTTACCGGAGCCTCCGCTCCCTCTTAATCGCTCGCAGTCGCGCTACCTTTCGACCGGCCACGACACTCGCCAGCGGATGACTCGAACCACGGCCGAACTCGCCTAGCCACGGTCAATGTCCCAGTGGAAAATTTGGTAACCTTGGCGCAGGTTACTAGCCCCGGGGCCGACCGAGAGGGTAACACGCGTGGCCGGCGTACGAAATAACCGGGCGACGGAGGTACCGTTTAGAATTCGGCAGGATTACTTAACTCGTAGAGCGGCCGGCCAGCGCAAAACATCCGGCTCTCATTGTCGACAGGCGTCTACCGTGACACTGAGCCAGCCTCGGGCGTAACTCGAAGCTGTTTGCGCTCGATTAAGTAGTTATAACCCGCTGACGGCCAGACCGTCGGAATATCGCGAGTTTTGGATACAGCTATAATCGATTCAAGTACCGTAAACTGTTATATGTACAGGACTCACATGTCCTAGTATTAGAAGAATCGCGGGTTAATAGGGCGAGAATACTACTTAATGAAATGGCACCGGGAGAACGGGATCTTCGGTTTATGCAATATGACGATTAATTAATGCGGGCCGACCAGGTGTGTGCCGCCTCATTACGGCGACGGTTCCCGCGTCGTGAGAATGACCGTTCAACGACCTACTCCGGCAGCCGATCCTACGGTTCCCGTCATTGTCTAGTCATTTCTGCGCCTCGCGAAAAATCTGACAAACCAAACGGCCCCACACACGATGTCCAATTTCCTCCGAGCGAGAGAATCTCCCGAGAATTCGCCGTGAAAAGGTGTCGAGCGATAGTGCCGGGGGAGGAGAAGGAGAGGTGGATGGTGAGTTTTGCTGGATAAGGCTTGGCCGATAAGATAGGGGCCAGTGGCTCGCCCGGAGCCTTACCGAAAACGAATTCGGTTTTACTTTTGGCTGGTGTGTCGGTGCGCGTCTCGACGGCGGCCAGTCGGGAGGAACGGTGCTTTTACGCACCTGTACGCATAGACTCGGGCCGAGGGGAGGAGGCCTCTGCATAGTGGGCCCACGTGTAAGCTGCCCTCTCTTCCCTGTATTCCACCAGTTTTACGAGCGGCTCGAGCCTGCCCCGCGTACCTCTGTACGGTACCCTCGCGCCCGGCGTGTAACGCCGCGCACAACCTACCTATGTACAGTTAGGCGAGTGACGCGCGCACTCGCTTCGGTTTCAAAGAGTACGTGGCCGACACACGTACACGCAGCCCGCGGGGGAACGGAGGGACACGACCTGTCGCCAACGGCCTCTCCGACAGGATGCCTTTCGCGAGTCACGCCACTCAAAGGACGATGACTTGATCAGCTAGTCATTATTCCCACTTTTTACCCGCTGGCCACTAGGCGAAATCCCGTCGATCCTCTTGACTGAGAGCCGACTTCCTAGGTGTGTGATCGCCGGCCGACGATTGGCAAGCGAAAGGGTCAGTAATCCTGAGGAGAGTCGGCTGCGCCGCGGGAAAACCTTGCGCGCTAAAGTAGCACGTTTGTAACAGTGAAGTCATCCATTAGATTTCCAGCCGCTAGGAGCCGCGGCAAGGCGTCCAAGTTCGTTAACCGGGTATATAGAGTGTCGGTGTCTCCGGTGGGAGGGAGAGGACGGTGGATGCACAGGCGGTGGGTAAAGGGGGTCCCCTATGGGGGTATCGGAACCTCGTTACTCAGCCCACCATGCCTATGGTGTGGTCCAAGTCCAAGTCCAAGTAGACCTCCAAGTGGGACAATGACCGGCAGAGACCTTCTTTCAGATCCGTGGCGAGAGAGAATGGAAGCGCAAGCGAAGCAAGCCGACGACCAGTCGGGGCGAACAGCCGCTCGCTCGCTCGCTCGCTCGCTCGCGGAAAGAAGGACGAAGAAATGAAGGAACGGTGAACGCTCCTCGACGCTCTGCCGCCAGCAGGAGGAGGGGCAGGCGAAGGAGAAGGGGGAGGGCTACGATCGCGAACTCACTTCGCTAATTCACTTGCTCGCCGCTTTTCCGGTTTACATTTTGCTACCAGTGCGCCGAGAGTGCGTCGGCCTCTCGAGCCGCCGCCGCCGCCGCCGCGCACTGACTGCTCCGGCCGGAGATTTTTCCTTTCGCCCAGTTTTCCTAGGAATTTCGACCTCGCGTCAAAACGATTTCTCGCATACAGCGCTCCGGAAGGACACGCGCGGAATAAGTCTCTGGGAATAATTTCTCAGGGGAAGGGGGTGGGGAGGGATCGGTAGAAAGTCAGTGCCCCGGAGGATAATTGAGACGGTCGACGAGAGGGTGGATGGGCCGGGTGGCGGCTGAGAGATCCGGCGAGACGGACGGAAAAATGATAAGGGGTTTCGAAGGTCAGAAGCTGGGAGGAGGTTGTCCCATCAAATATTCATCCGGTGTTCTCGACGGTTAAGAAAGGTCTGGACGTCTGTAAGAAGGTCGATGCTTCGCCAACTGGCGAGCGGGGTCATCGACCCCTAAGGCTTTGAACCGGGACATGTTGCGCTTCTCAGGCTTTTTTGTAGAAAGCGCGCATCCACCTTACTTACCCTCCCAACTAGTTTCGCATTCGTCCTCATCGCAATCATCATTTTTCTACATTTCCCACTTCAACCCCCCACTCTCCCTCATTTATGTCTCGTTCGCAGGTTGCCTCGCCCCGCTTTTGCGCCCGCCAGATAAATTCCTCCGGGCAATGGAGTCCTTTTTGCCAGTCGGCGCGGCCAAAGAGAATGGAGATGAATGTACTCGCGGGGCAACGCACTTCGCACATCCGACCAATGTAACTTGGCCGTCTTTAGGGGAAAAATTCACGGCGCTTTCTTAATTGACTCGCTCGCCGAGGGTGCGCGACGCACTGGTAGAATTCCAAGTGACTCCGATACTTTCGAGTGAAGATGTTTCGAGAGCTATTTCGGGAAGGTACACATCGTCAATCGAGTCGGCAAACACGCATAACACCGAACTCCGACCCGTTATTTTCTAAAGTAACAGGTTACGAATAGTAGCAGCTGCTCACCGTCCCCGGTAGCCAGTGGTTCGATTCGAGCGGCTTCCATGGAAACGTCGTTTCCGGTTCACATTCGGCCTTCCACTGGCAAACCTAACGCGAACGCTTAGAATTTCGCTAGGATGGGACAGTAGCGAACTGTCGTCGGATTCTCAAAGCTCGATCTAACACACAACGACATAGAAATCGAAACTATGAGAGATTGTGTGAATTGGTAATGAGAGCTTTCCTTAAATGTCGTGCTAATCAAAGTGTTTACGAATGTGCGGTGAAGATAGAGAGAAAGAGAGAGATTCTATTTCATATATAGAGATATATCGATGGCAGAGCGGTCGCTCCTTCTCCTGCTCGAAGGAGAAGATCGACGACCCGGCGAACGTATCTGGGTTAGTAGTCGTCGGCGATTCGCGCGGAAACTTCTTTCACTAGGAGGCAGGCGGGCATCGCGTGTATCCGCAATGAAAAGTTGCGCGAATCCGCGCGACGTAGGTGCACCCACTTGTTCCGTCTCGTGATGGGACGTAGCTGGCCGGGCGAAAAGTGAAATTCGCCATTGAGGAATTCGGCCCCCGGTGCCGGCCGAAATTTCGTCAGAGGCTTCCCGGTGAAGAGCGTGGTTCAACAACCTCGGGTACGCGCACGTTCGCGCGGTACTATGCCGCTCGGAGCTCGAGTCACCCTTAAACCTTCCGCGAAAATCAATCCTATATCGTGAGAGCCAAACCCCTGAAATTGGCCATAATCAGAATCGAGTAAATATTTGTATCCTCCTTTTAATCATCGAAATGGATCATTCGATAAGACGTGCGAGAGCAGAGACCATGATTTCGCAACTATCATCTTTCCAATTAATTATCAAATTGATGTTACGCGTCCCACCGAAATGGGAACGAGCAGCTAAATCTCGTCGAGGGCAGACGTATCTCGGGAAATATCGTAGTGTGCATTCGACGAGTGGTCCCGAGCACTCGGGACAGGGACAATGCGTGATTATTTAATTCGGCCGTAAAAAACCGGGGGCTCCGAGAGAGTGGGGCTGCTCCCGCGGGAGAAATATTGCAAGGAGCGCGCGGGACAAAACGGCCTGCCCGATAAAGCACCATTAGCCCTATAAATTTAATTCCCCGTGCGCGGGGAGTTTCGCGAATAAATCGCGGCACAGTATTTGCCGGGGGGGGGGGGGGTCTGTGTCGCGTGATATTCTATTAATTGCAGGAACAACAGCCGGCTAAATTATCGCCAGTCAATGGACCTCGGCAACCTTCGGGCGTTCAATGCCTCCTCGATTCTCGCCACTGCGCAAACATGATTTTACCGAAAAATCTGCCGCTCAGCCTCCGCCTATTACAAACCCGAGCTCCGCCTTTTCTAGGACCAGTCGCCCTCTCTCTCTCGCTCCGACGGGTTACGTCTTGTTTTTATTTACCTTCATGTAATAGGTGAGAGGAGGAGAACGGGCGCTTTGTACCTGGCAGATTTCGTTGACGTAACCTCGCCGATAGAATCGGGACCGGTCCCCGGGATTAGGACGCCGAAAGGGGCAATCGACGGGGGTTCAACGACCTTGCCGGCTCGGTCGCGCGACGGTAGCGCGGGCCTAGGATCCCGCGGCCTAGACCAAAAGGAAGCGAGAGCCGGGAGCGCGCTCGCGCCGTTCGCCTCTTACTTGGCCGCGAGGATTGTTTGGCCAAAGTGAACGGGGTTACCGATCGCGAGTGGCCCTGACTCTGGGCCAGGGTCTGGGCCAGTCGGATTCCACGTACCTGGTGACGCGAAACTACACCGCACTCTTTTCTCGAACCGCGTACAATACACATTTTCCCCGCAACCCTTGAGGGATAGTAATTCTTATAAGAAGCAATAGTCATTCGGAGGTTTACATACGCTTTAAGGACTGATAATTTTATTACCAATGAAAAAGGCGGTAATATCGGAAACACAGAAGGGAGCAAGAGGAGCCGGAAGGACAAGAGCGGCCGCGCCGCTAACAGATCCTCAGCTTTATTCGATATTCCCGGCAGCCGGTGCCGGCGCCTGCTGGGCAGACAAAGGGTGGTAATAATAAAAATAAAAAAGAGAGGCTTTCTTCATCAGCGTTCGAGCATGCTGCCGCATAAAGCTCGCAAACATACACACTGTCAAGATACACACGCACAGTGGTAGTTGCACCAGTCCCTCATTATCTCCAACTCCGCAGCCCTTGGCCCTTGCGACAATTCCGCCACTTGGACTCCATAACTCAGATATCATTAAATTACATTACCAATATCAACCTATCGATTACGTCAGCAAGCAAGATAGAGACGCAAACCATCCAATGAGACACGACGCAGCCGGTCCTCAAGTCGCGCCCTTAAAAGGTTGCGGTAGGTCTGAGCGGTAGCTGGTGGTCGTGGCGCAAGAGAAACAAGAAATCGGCGACGAGCGCGGCGCAAGTGGGAAGGGTTGGGCCGGGGAGTCATTAAAGGGCTTAAATCCCAGACACTGAGAGGCCGGGTGGATCGATGAGGGCCGATTTACATTCATGCGCCCGGTATATACTACGGTGATATCGGTGCATGCAGCGAGCCGTGAATGGCCGCTGGCGGCGGGAGGAGGGTGGGAATAGGCAAGGGGCGCCGCACTCCGGGGTTAAACGCACGTCTCCGTAAAGGGGTTGCCAGAGGACAAGGGACCACACGGGAGAGAGCGGCGGATCGGATAGAGAGACACTCGCTCTCTCGGGCAGCGGGATGGGAGAGCGAGTGCGAGAGGGCGCAGCGGGGAGAAGGCAGCGGCTCGTGGTGTCTCCGCCGCTGCCAGACGGACGAAGAAGGATGGAGGAAAAACATCGCAGACGCCGGCCGACTGCAGCACCAGCAACCCCCGGCTTCGAAATTGACGGGGGGTGGCGGTTGCCGCGCTCGAGCCCTTTCCTTTCCTGCCCGCCGCCGCTTCCTTCCTTCCATTCCAGTGTACGGCGAGCGCCAAGGGCGCGCACCCTTTATGCCCGGCAACGATCCGTGTCATCGATACCCCGTCGATAATCCGCCCTTACGTCAGTCATTCGACCGGTTGCCCGAAAGCTCGGCCCTCCCGTTGTCCCTGAAACCCACCCCGATCGACCACACGAGCAACTGCATTCCCCGCTGCAAAGGACTCTGAATGGCCGGGCGGAAGTGCACCCTTAGCGCAAGGGCTGCGCACCGCGTGTCTCTCGCCGGCGATCGCCAGAACTTGTCCGAAGAATTAAACTTAGCAGTGCGATCGCGGCGCATCCACCCTACTCCCGGCACCCCAGGAAGAGAGGAACCAGTCGGCTCTCTCTCTCTCTCGGCCGCGAGAGGGAGCGAGAAGCCGATCGACAGTCGGAAAGGGATGGAGTGGGTGGCTCGGGAGGGGCAAGGGTGCAGCCGGAGAAAGGGGTGGAGGAACGAGGGGAGCAGCGAGTGTGTACCCGTGGGGAGGAGGGTGAGTTCTGCACGCGCCGCGCGCTCTCGCTCGAGGAGGTGGAAAGGGGATGGCGGCGGGAGGTGCGCGAGAGTCAGGAACAGCCGAATGGGAGCCAGTGCGAAGGAGACAAAAGAGGGAAATGCACGAGAGAGGAAAGGGGGAGGGGGAGGGGGGCAGCCGCCGGGATGGGAAAGCGGAGAAAGAGAGCAAGAAAACGAGCAAAAGTCCGAGGAGAAAGGGGCTGGAAGAGGATGAAAGAAGTGCAGGCAACGCGAACGAGACAGGTGAATAGAGAGAGAGAGAGAGAGAGAGAGAGAGAGAGAGAGAGTGCAGTGGTGGAGAAGGAGAGAGGGCGACGATGGGAGCTAGAGAAAGGGAGAAAGAGCGGAGGAGGCGGAGGAGGAGGAGAGGATAGGAGAGGAGAGTCGCGGGGGATGAGGGGGCGAGTGCAGGAGGGCGGGGGAGGCAACGAGCCTCTGGCAACGGGTCGATCGAAAGCGCAGCGCAGAGAAATGCACCACCTCTGCTCTGGTCTGGCAGCTTTGCTGGCGCTCGCACACCACCGCGCGCGTCGGGTGGTCGGGCGGAGAAAGGGAGAAAGGGAGAAGGAGCGCTGCGATGCAGTGGCAGAGGGAGAAAGAGACCGAGAGCCGCGGAGGAAGGGGGAGAGCGAGGGAGAGAAAGAGAGAGAGCTGCATAGCCAGCGACCAATACTGAGGTAAGGGGAGGACGAGCCAAGCCGACTCGCGTTGGGCTAGGTCAGGTCTACCCGAGTTCCACACACCGCTCTCTCTGCGTGTGCCATCCGCGAGAACCCAAAGGCGGAGACCACCCTTCGTCTAAAGGGTTGAAACGCCGAATCGTGCGACACACCGGTCACATCCACCTTGCCGGTTCACCTCGAGGAGACCAACCTCGCTCGCCAACGACAGTCCATCCGCGCTCGAAAGCCGCGAGATACACACCGAGAGAGAGTTGCCCGATCGGCGCATCGCGTGCGCCGGACTGCCGCCGATAGCTTTAAATCGGAAGAGTTGCCTGCCGGAGGCGGAAGATCCACTTGCTATCGGCCTGGAAGACCTTGTGCGCCCTGCTGTCGGAGACATGCCATCTCCTCTCGGCCGACTGATTCTACTGCCGCGCGAGGAACTCTGTGAAGAAGCGTTGGTGCACCGCGAGCGTCCAGTGTAACAAGACGCAGAGAGTGCACCGAACGAAGAAGGGTTCAGTGGGTACGAGTTTCGGGGATACAGTGAGGGAAGAGAATATCAGCCGGAAACCCAGTGCAGTTTCGGCCGGAGAGAGCGAAGAGTGTCCCAGGGAGAATCGATGGTTGAGTGAGTTTCCCGGTGGATTAAACGGCGGCGGCAGCGGCGGCGGCGAAGGGCAGCGAAAAGTCGCGGGGAAAGTTGGCGGAGGCAAGGGAGGCGAAGGGGTTGAAGGTGGAGGAGGCGGAGGAGGAGGGGGAGGAGGAGGCAAGAGGAGGCGGCTCTCTCTCGTCTGGAGGCAGTCGAGGGGGGTCGAAGATACTTAGCTGTTGATAAACAACGAGGAACCAGGGGAGAGAGTGACTCGGCGGGGTCGATTGGTTCGGGTGCAACGACAGCGCCGATCCCAATTTCCTTTTGCCCGATGTCCTGATAATCGATAAGCCCTGGTACAGGCGGCCAGAGGGTGAGCGGTTAGGGCCGGCAGCGATCGGCCTTATCGACGCCGAGGATTTCCCCCGAAGCCCGAGGGACACGTTCAAATAAATGTTGAGGAAGGTCGCCGGTGCCCCGACGCGAGGCCAGCAGCCCCGGCACCCGGCTGCCCTAGCACTCCTTCAACCGCCGCGCCAACCGAGCGAGACTCCGTCGCCTCCTCCGCAGCGTCGCCCTCGCCTAGACCCTTACGACCACAAGAGACTCTCGCCCACCAGGATCCACAGGGTCTCGAGCTCGGCACCGCCACGGTGCTCGATCTTGCCAACCGACTCCCGCTGCGTCGCGAACACATGCACCCAAAGCCGTGAGTACCCCATGCGCGACCACCACGCGTTCCTGGATCGTTCGAGGTCCGCTTACCGCCCTGGCTAGCGAGCCCGAGCCCCCGAGACGCCTCACGGAAGATCTAAGCCGAGAGAACCCTCGCTCCAACGACGCCGCCAGCACACGCTGCCCGCGGATATATGCGGGTCACCGGCGTCCTCGCCGTGCTTTTCCACTAATCGCACGGTTAAAGCCGACCTAATGTAAGTCGCGACTCCGGACTCCCCTCGTTTTAATGACGCCGGGACGTGGTTCGTCCAGTCGATCACTGGGATTCGAGATTGAAGGAATGCCGGGTACACACGCTCTTAGCATAAGCGATGAGATTCCTCGCGTGGTCTTCGTCTAGCTTTTATGTCTCGCGACCTATTGAGCCGGTAGATGCACGAGGATGCTGCCTCGAGGTCTCTTCGAGTAACATATTATATATTTGTTCCGAGGGAAGGTGTGAGGAAAATGTTGCACATGCCCTTCCTCCGGGAATCGATTCTGTCAACGCTCCTACGGCCCACTCGCTCTCGCCGCACGTTGCGAGCGTTGACGGGGTCGTTCGCCAAAAGGCTTGGTGCGATGCACCGTCCTACGCGAACCCGGCAACCTCCCGTGCCATTGGTACTTTGAAATGGGAAACTTTTGTTCGAGGAAGCCGGATGGAAATTATCGAATTCGCGTGACCTATAGGAGCGGCTCCGCGATATCCCATTGGGAATGGTCGCTGCCATGTGAAAACCATGTGCTCTCTCTCTCTCCGGTTCTTTTAACTCGATAAAGTATGCAGTGCGGTGTGCCTGCGGACCATTGGTCAGAAGCTGCCGGGAGCCGATAACAATCCCCTCAACCGCGATCGGCAGCTCCCGTCAGAATGCCGTTAATCGGCCTGGATGGAACTAGCGGCGCAAAGCTCTAGGAAGTTGGAGAGAAACTTTGGAAATACGGGGCGACCGGGGGGGTGGCAGGCGATCGGGAGGGGTTGGAGCGCCGGTAGCGAGGGATTTTCACGGAAATGGAAATTCAACGAGTAGTGAAAAGCCCGCTGGTGAGGGTGGTGGGTGCGGACGGATGAGGGCGGAGTGGCGAAGGTGGGTGGTGCGCGGGGGGGTGGGCTGGTGCACCGAGAGTTCGGAGAGTTTATGCCCCCGCCGGCGTCCCTCGTTGCACTCCCCTTCAACCCTCTCGTCCATCCACTCTTACTCTTGCTTTCTCTGTCTCTCGGCCCCGCAAGCCCCCGCTCCACTCCCTTGTTCCGTCCCACTCTCCACTCTTGTTCTTCCTGGCTTTCTCTCTCCGTCTCTCCAAACCCTCGAGTAACCCCTCGGCCACCCCCTCGGCCGCCGGCCCCAACCCCCTCTCTCTCTCTCGCGGGCGCGCTTTCTTTCTTTCTCTCTCTCTCCCTCTCGCCCCTGCAGTCGATCAATGCGTCCACGGGTTTCACTTTCGCGGTGTTAAAGTGTTGCACCACCGCCGACGATTCAAGAGCCGGCGGCCACTGCCGGCACGGGTTTAACCCTAATGTAACGCCGCCTGACCACCGATTCCCCCTGACACCTGACATGTCGACCCTTCTTTTTCTTAACTCTTCCGCTCGCAGCTCCAGCGGACAGCGAGATTCGCCCGGATCCTCGAAATCCCTCGGGAGATTCAGACACAGGGCGACAACGACTCGGGGAAGGGCTTAGTCTATCGAAATCGATTTAAAAGGAACCGGGCTTTAATATTGCAATTTTTGAAATGCGAGCATACGAGTGACATTCGGTCCCGATGGCTAATAATCCGACGAAAGTAGATGGAATGCTCGCCAGTATCCGAAATAGGATTACATAATGAGGGTGGATTAGGAAAGTAGCGGCGTGATGGACGGGCAAATGTGAGAGTTGAGTCGCTCGGGATCCGAGAGAGCGAAAGCTTCTATTTCGGCGGAGGTGTTTGTCGATCGGATTGTCCCCGATTTCCGTTTTGGGGCTGGGACGCGGGCAGATGATATACTTGGAGCTTGGAATGACGTTCCCTATGCATGTTTAATGTTGCAGCGAAGGATGGAGGCCAGCGAGTGGGATCACGCGACCTTGAGGGAGGAGGAATTCGAGCAGCATGCCGTTTATTTGGTACCGGATGTCGCGGCTTCGTCCGGCGATACCAATCGCGCGGAGGCTTCCCTGCCCAGGAATCTGGTGCTCAAGCCTTCTCAAGCCCTCAACGATGTACGTCTCCACGATACAGTAACCCTTCATCCGAATTCATCTTCATTCTCAGCCGCGATTCGTCGAACTCGACAACCCAGTCAATCGGTGTCGACAGTCTCGACGCGGAGAACTTGGCCGACGATCTGTAGAAAGTGCGACGACCACTGGCGTCAATGGGATCGTGGAAGGCGAGCGAATCAAACTTGACCGAGTACCGGCTAATTAACTTACCGAGCATGACCTACAGCCCAAGTCAATCGTCACACTTTCCTCGGTGACGGCAATCGGGAGCGGCCGTCACGCGTGCCAGCCGGAAATGCTGTCAAGTCGCGCGTATAGAAACATCGAGAAAATTCGGGAAATAGTGAAACAAGTTGAAAAGTCCTTCCGCGGGTTCATTTCGAATTGATTTTATTCGGATAACTTATTTTGTTTGATTCACTCGCTCTATATATTAACTGCCCCACTTGCCCGCATTTTCCATTTTCACTCATTTTTCTGAAGAATCGAGGGAGACGATGCTAATTAAAGGCAACAATGTCACAGGTTCTGGGGGTCTGGAGTACGAGTTACATTCCAAAGGGGACACGGTTCGGTCCCCTGGTGGGCCAAGTCTACACCAAGGACTCCGTGCCCGCCGACGCGAACCGGAAGTACTTCTGGAGGGTAAGTTGACGAGAGAAAAAATCATCCCTTCGAAACGCATGGGAAAGCTATGACCGGTGGAGGAGTAGTCGCGGTGGCTTTTCGAGAGTGATAAAGAGAGAAAAATCGAAGGGGAGGTAGGAAGGCGAGAAGGAGAAGCCAGCAAAGACAAGAAACTGGTTTCAGCCGATCTAGCGAGAGCCTTAGAGGCGAGAAGCCATTGACGCCTCGTAACTCATCAATTCGTTACGATGCTACACCCCCGGACTTCTCTCCGCTTCCCCCCTTCGATCGCTCCACGCTAAATCCTCGATACTTGTCTAGTCGCCTCTCGACGACTCAGTTTCCACCTTTCATTCTCGCGTTACACTTCCCCCCGGCGCTATCGCTTCCCCCAATTCTCATTGGACGACGAGTAGTCCCACTGAAATTGTAACACGAGACTTCTCTTCTGACCACTAGGTGTACAAGAACAACGAGCTGTTCTACTACATCGACGGATACGACGTCCAAAAGTCCAATTGGATGCGCTACGTGAACCCAGCGTACTCGTCCGAATCGCAGAACCTTATAGCATGCCAATATAAGGTGAGTCATTGTGGTCAGCACATAGACAAATTAAGGCTCTCGAAACTCAACATCCGAGAAGGCGAGTGGGCTATAACGTGGTTGATTGCTGTTCCAGATGAACATTTATTTTTACACAATCAAGCCAATACTACCGAACCAAGAGCTCCTAGTATGGTACTGCCGAGAGTTCGCCGAGAGGCTCAACTACCCCTTAACCGGAGAACTGATGCTCCAGAGAATACGTGAGTACTTTTACCACCTGGAAAATTCTGTCTCCCGTGCGACCCCGTCGACTCTGTTACTCAAAGTCTATGTTCCCGTAACAGGACAACAAGTGCAGCAATCGGCGCTGCCGACGGAAATCCCAGCAACAGTGGACGTGGTGTCCCCGTTGAAGGACTCGTCGATCTACGAGAGGCGTTCGCAGATGACGCCGACCGACGGATCGGTGAGATCCGACGAGGGCTACCACTCCAACTACCATGACGAGATCCTCACGCCGCCGGAGGAGAGCAGCGAGTCCGACTCGGAGAACAACTACGTCCTCGACTTCAGCAAGAACGCCAAGTCCTCGGTCTGCAGCAACGAAGTCCTCAAGCAAGACAACGCGGCGGTGAAGAACGAGTACCGAAAGGTGAAGATCAAGATCACGAAAACCTACGGGAACTTCCAGTCGACCAAGAGCCTGGAGGGTCAAGCGAAGGAGAAGGAGCAAGAGCTCTCGAGCCGAGCGGTGACGCCCGAGCTCCAGAAGCCTCTCTCGCCGATCATCATCCAGAAGAACACGGTCCTCTCGACGGTCAACGAGGACGAGCTCCCCGAAAAGAAGCCCTTTTACGAGCCCGAGGTGAAGAACAACGTGCCCGTCTCCAGTCGACCGGCCTACCTCGCGAGTCCCAGTAGTTCCATCCTCGAGAACATCCTGCTGCGCAGCACTGACAATAACAACAACAACAGTCACAGCCACCACCACGGGGTCTCGCAGCAGCACCACCAGCACCACCAGATGCATCACCAAACTCACGTGGACTCGGTGACGCCGCCGCCCTCCAGTCCGACGGAGATGGCGTACTCTTACAAGAAGTCCCATCGCTACGGCAACATCCTGCCCTGCAGTCCGGACTCGAGCTCCAATCTCCCGATGCAGACGGACTCCTGCGTCAACTCCACGAGTGGGAACAGCGTCCTGCCGATGCAGAGTCCGACGAGCAACCTCCACTCGAGCACGGGTGGTCTGCACTCGAGCACGGGTTCCCTGCACTCGAGCACCGGCCCGGGCTCGGCGATGTCCTCGCACCCTGGAGCGATTCACTCGTCGACGAGCAACGGAGTCGTCAGCAGCATGCACTCGACGACGAGCGTCCTCTCGTCGAGCACGATCCTCACGTCGACGAGCAACCTGCACTCGTCGGCAACGTCGAGCGGCTGCCCGATCAAGAGGAAGTGCAAGAGTCCGTCGCCGTCGACGGGGCCGAGCAGCGCGAGCACCTCGACGATCCTCTACTCGAGCTCGAACGGCTGCCAGATCGAGTCGAGCCCGGTGTATCCTGGCTCGGCGACCAGCAGTAACCACAGTGTCTCGCCGATCTCGCCGATCCAGTCGCCGTCCTCGTATCCTTATGGGCTCTACCACCAGGGCGGCCCGCTCCACCACCAGGTCGCGCCGTTGTCCATCAACTGCACGGCCTACTCGCCGACGCCGAGCAGCAACGTCGTCTACGAGAGGGCGGACGGCAGGCGACTCGAGGCGACGAGCAGTAGCCACCAACTGCCGACCTCCTCGACGATGCAGATCGACAGCAATCAGGCCCTCATCACCGGCACGCACAATCTACACCTCGGTCATCACCCTGGACTGACCATCCACGCGAACAGCTCCTCGATGAACCGATACTCGCCGGCGAGCTCCCTGTCGCCGGACGACCACGGCTGCTCCCAGAGCGGCGCCCTCAGCCCCAACTCCCAGGGCTCCAGGGGCTACCGCTCTCTGCCCTACCCCCTCAAGAAGAAGGACGGCAAGATGCACTACGAGTGCAACGTGTGCTGCAAGACCTTCGGCCAGCTCTCCAACCTCAAGGTTCACCTGCGCACCCACTCCGGCGAGAGGCCCTTCAAGTGCAACGTCTGCACCAAGAGCTTCACCCAGCTGGCTCATCTCCAGAAACACCACCTCGTCCATACCGGTAAGCATCGTCTTCTAAGCCACGAATATCCTAGTGTAGCACTCTTTGACGAGAGACCCAGAAATAATCTGACGCGTTTCTGTCGATGCAGGTGAGAAACCCCACCAGTGCGAGATCTGCAAGAAGAGGTTCAGCTCGACCTCGAACCTCAAGACCCACCTGAGGCTCCACTCCGGCCAAAAACCGTACGCCTGCGACCTCTGCCCCGCCAAGTTCACGCAGTTCGTCCACTTGAAGTTGCACAAGCGACTGCACACGAACGAGAGGCCCTACACCTGCCAGGGTTGCGACAAGAAGTACATAAGCGCGAGCGGCCTTAGGACCCACTGGAAGACCACCAGTTGCAGGCCCAATAACATCGAGGACGAACTCGCTCTAGCGGCAGCCGTTGGCTCGCCGACCTACTACGAGTACGGGCCCGACATGAATGTTGGTAAGTCTCGCGAGAATTAGTATCTAGAGGTCCCGATTTCGGGCCCAATTAGAGATCTATGGAAGTAAAGGAGTTGGGGTGGTGTTAATAAAGTGGTTCGATGTGCTTGCAGGTAATATGCCGAAGGAGTGCGAGCTCGAACACATGGACAGCTACGACAGACACGGCTCGGCGCACGGTCCGCACTCGACGTCCCTCCACAACCTGGAGAACTCGGTGGGACGGCCGAGCGTGATAGAGACGTCCCAGCCCCACATAATCGAGTGTACCTAAGGAGCACAGCAGGGGTATGAGCCCTCTTGCTCCTCCGGCGCGAGAAGTCGCCCGTGGAAAAGTAAGCGAGTTGCTCACGACAGACTCACAAGAGACATAAGGTCCCCGAAACGGAGGATTGCCAGAGGTGAGAGTTGGTGAGGCAGGCGAACTCTGAGAAGCAGAGCGAAGAGAGAGAGAGAGAGAGAGAGAGATTGACAAGAAGACGATTCCACTAGACGTGAAATCGAGACCTGTGAATCGGAAAGCCTGGCAGAGATGCTCGAAGGAAACCGCGCTGGCGATCGTTGACTATTGTTGCTTGGTTCGTTATGCCCGTTGACGCGGAGGAATTTCAGCTTTTAGTAAACTGTTCTCTTTGAAAGCTCGATACCTTTACGAACTCACACCCACATAGACACGCACGCACTGGGAGAGTGGTGCAACGGTGGCAGGAGGCACGCGCGCGCGCACGCGTTCGACACGGGCTGGACACGAGTCGACGACGGGATTCTCGATAACAAGCATATAAAGTTCCTTCCTTGTACATACTCGTTTCTATATTTTTTCTATGCTAGCACTACCAACGAACGCGCATCCAAGCCGGCATCACCGAAAAGGCATTTGGCAAAGTACCCGAGAGAAAGTGAGAGAGTGAGTGAGAGGAGGCAAGCGCACGGAGAACAGTCGTCACGAATGTCGAACGCAACAGAAGCGGAGGAAAGACAAAGTGCGAGAAAGATTGCTCGGAATCAAGTGGAGGCAAACGAGGGCGAGGAGAGTGTGTTATACCAAAGTCGTTCGAGCTTCTCGATTATCCTTCCACGGTCTACCCAGCGAGCGACGCTTAGAGAACACGGTTCCCACCTGGACATCATCTGCTGATCGTCCAGGAGTTCTCTAAGCGTTCGAGCTTACGGAGCTCCCCGGAGCTTTCGGGAGCTTGGCGGACTTGTCGGCACCCGCCAGAAGCCTCGAGAATGCGCGAGCGGAAAACCAAGGAGAGAACGCAATGAACCACCAGTGACGACACGACTGCAACTATACGAGACCTGTACCTGTATATACTAACATTACTATTCGATAATTTAAAAGGTAATATAAGGAGCTCTAATTTATGAATACCTTTATATATATATATATATATTCATATACATATATACATAATATATATATATATATATGTACATCGTCGTCGGAAGACGAGCGGTAGGCTGCGCTCTATGGTTTACCGCTGGACGAATCTCTCCTCGGAGCAATGTAATTTATTGTCGCGCATGTACAAGATGATGCGGATACGTATGTCACTCTGCTATGTCAAGATTCTCCTCTGAGAAATATACTTCCGGCAGGTTCTATACTTTTCTTTAATTGAATTAAAACTAATTAATCACGCAGAGCGAGCTGTTGGCGCAGCTGACCCACGCGTATCCGCATCGCCCTGTATGTTCTCTATTTATATACGTATATTTTTCGAGCGTCCTGCGTCCTTTACTTTCGACGATCGAAAGTACGTTCTTCATCCTAGTGGCCGAATTGGTCGGGCAGCGCTCGAGAAAGCTGCCCATCGAGAAACGCGCACAAACGCTCGGCAATCTGGCAGAAGACTGGCCTCGTTAATTTTTGGGCCGGCGCAGATTGCACCGCGTGTCATTAGGAAAAATTCCGTAGTTGCCGCTCCCGGAAAACAGTATTGGATTAGGCGAAATTTCACCGGGCGAACGACGACACTCGCGAGAGACAGAGAGAGGGAGAGAGAGCAGCCCGCGGACACGGGCTGTTGCTCGAAGGACGCCGGTGGGGCCGAGACTCAAGCGCGATTATCATTGGGATCAAGTCGAAAGCGCACATTAACTTGGGGGAAAATACGGGTGTACGGGTTATATAGATTGGGTGGAAGATTGGACACGTCTAGAGAGGAGGAAATCTAGTCAAATCGCTCCAAACGAATCGTCACTTACTAATCCGCTTGAGTCTCGGCCTGAGCCGGCGCTGTAAATTTTTCTAGTGTAAATCGAATCGGCTATCTCTAACATAAGCGCGCGTTAAAACTATACTCGCCGGGCGAATCGGCGAGCTCGGCATTGGCAAATCGAAAAATTAGCCGTCGAAATTATTTCTCGTACTATCAGACCCGTGATAAAGGCCATAGAATTGGTTTTCCTTCGTAATCAGTCTCTCGGTATCTTCCATTAGTTGTTCTCGGCCATCGACGGGCCAAACTTTACTCGACTTAGTTTAAGTGTTGTTCGGGCCCCCCTTAGGCGCAGTCTACCGTCAGATGCGAAACAATCGATCGTCGTCGATCGAGGATTCAAGACACTGTTCTCCGGAACCAGCGATTCAGGTGGTTTTGTAAAGAGAGAGGGAGAGAGAGATGTGAATGGGTGAACGTGGGGATCTTGAATCCTGGCTCGACGACGATTCCACGTAACGATGTATCGCAGACTGATCTACGCACGGTTAACAAGTGTCTAAGAGATTCTAAAGAGCTATGTGCATCGCGCGACAGCACTCGGAGACCGGACGATCCGGGGAGGAACGCAGCACACTTCGATCCTGACTTCAGGCTTCCTTTATTTATTCTTAAATCGCTCGCGAGGCAGACACAGGAACTCTCGACTCTCTTTTTTCGTTTATCTCTTCTTCTTTGGCCCATCACACACATTTACACACACACACACAGACTCGTACACGTAAACTAAGGAGTCCTATGGTTCCTGCAGACGTCTGACATGGTGCTCGTCCATTTTCTACGACACTGACCCTCCGTTCGTCTCCCAGTGTACACTTGCAAGCCTTTCGAACTTCCAGTTTAACCCGCGATAGAGAGCTCGCAAGCGACTGTAAAGAACGTAACGTAACTCTAAGGATCTTCGAGCAGGCGGTTTCTTTTTCTCGGCGTGTGAGTCTTGGCGCAAACGGGCAGGGCCGATCCATATTTTACCGAACCTCTAGGCAGCTCACATTTATACTAAATAGTATACCAAGGACTACTTGGCCCCGTCCAAATCGTAGATCCATCCCTTCGACTGAGCCCAATCTGTGAAATCTACGATTTCGACCTGCAACAGTCCACCATCCAACTCGCCCACGCATTCCGTACTACACGAACGGCATTGGAAACATTCCACCCACAGAGAATAGAGGAAAGTGTTCCAGCCAGAACTTCCTTTCGATTCTATCACAACTATTTTTTATATGAGTTACAATAGAACGGACTACAGGAATTCCTGGTGTTTCCAGTGGCGTCGAGAAACAATCAATCACACACCTCATATGTTGCTCCGATTTCCCCGCCTTGCCTGCATTAAACGCACTATATGGATAACGAGAGCGAGATAACACAGGGAGAAAGAGAGAGAGATTTGGGAGCGAATGGTCGAGAGTGAATGGAAGAGTGAGTGTGAATGGCGATGTGTGAAGGAGAGAATGGAACCAAATGCTTAGGTTTGAACTACCGGAGAGTAATCGGAAGAAGGACATCGGGTGAAACAGGGTGAGAATGCTGACGATCCGAATGAGACTTGAGAGAAAGAAAACTAGGAAGTGGAGATCGTGTAAATACGCTAAAAGTAGGAAAATATTGAAGGAAGCAAGTGACTAACCGCCTCGACAACAGACAAGCAATATTTAGTTCTTACCATCTCGTAATAATTAAAGGATAACTCCAACTGTACTGTACACACGTGTACTACGCGCCCGTACGTATTTAAACGACTATAAATTAAATGTTAATTATCCTTACACTTCGTATATAGTGAATTGTTACGCATTTATTATCAATTACAATTATTGAATAGGTAATGCTCAATTAGCATTTGTTTCTTAAAATAAAGAATAAATATATGGCTGTTGGATATTTATATGCAGAAATCACTGCCTCTCCCATATCACCTCCATTCCCACCTCAAAACTTAGGCTTATATGCAGAGACAGGGACCGCGTGACGGGAGACTTAATCGTAAAGGAGATGTTGCGGATGTTCAACATTTGTGGAGAATAAGTTTTAACCTTTTATTGTAAATTGATCTACAATCACCAATATCCTGGCTCATCGTCGTTACATCTTCGTTATAAATAGGAAAATGTTACAGCAGCTCACGTTCGCTGAATCATTGTAATACGTTTGTATTTTGTGTGTGTATAGCCCATGCAAATGGAGTCCGACAACTCCACACACCAGGAAAAGTAAAATCGTCGATCGCATCGGGAGAGCGATCGTCTCTCATATTGTACAAGTAATTTCTGCTGCAGCTTTCTCTCGTAAAAGCAAGTCCGTTGCGCTTGGTTCCGCGGTATAATCACGAAATGGATAAAAGCTACCTAACTTACGAATAACTTTTGCACTTGCATCGCCGCGCGCATCCCCGCCGAGGACCGGCTGGGGGTGTGTGTTCGCGCAAGGATTTCTCATTCGTGTACACGTCCAAGATAATATACATTCCTATATTAATTAGAAAAATAATACAGATTTCGCTTTGTTAATGGAAACAATTATCTATACGTAATGTACCACATGTTTTTATACGGGTATGGACATTTTGAGTATGTTGTCACAGCTAACCAAGTCCCTGGAAGCAATCGCAAGAAAACACCGTTCACCTTCTGCTGCGTGGAACTTGCGTTAATACTGATGACAAACTAGCTTGGCTGTCCGAGCCTATGTTTCAAGCACTCGGACCGAACGCGCTCATGTCTCACTTACTAGTAGTAGAAAATAATCTTAAACACGCGCGACACGACCGGCGAGGACAATTGAAAATAGTTTCTTGCTAATGGAAGAAGTGTCCCGACGATTGGCTAATGCCTGCCGTGTCAAACGTGCAAGTTGTACAGTTGAAAATAAAATCGCAACTAAAAATTCCAAGTTATCTAATTATTTAACTATAAGTATCGCGATGCATCACATAATCGAATTAGCTTAAAAGGATAGTGACACGCGCGGGTTCTTGCGAGGAACAAAATTGGTGTTCTCCGCAATTGGCGACTGCCAAGTCCTATGCACAAATTTGTAGAATGTACTCTTTGGCTCTTCGAAAAAATCCGAACGCATCAGAAGAAGCGAACCAAAGATAAAATGACATGCTTGGAAAGTATCCAAACACAGAACGAGATGTATACATACTTCTAAGCTTTTCAATGGACACTTAGATCAATGGAGTATAAAAAGTACCCTTGGAGCATCAATCGATAGAGAATAAGAAAGGATATGAGTGTCCTACCTTATCAAGGTACAGGGCTGTCTGTGCCACTTCCACTGTTGGTCCCAGCTTCCGACTTGGTAGCAGCCACTCTGTCTGCCCGCTTTGATGTCTTGGATAATGATGCCACTTCTTTCAGCAAACTTGAGATTTTGTGCTGCATGTTGGATATCTTGGTATCATACTCTTTCTCCATCGATTTCATCTTGTTACGCAGTTCCGTTTCTGAGGTAAAGTTTTTTGCTTTCAACTCTGTGATCTACCAACAGACAGTAAATCATTATTCAAACAGCTGCCTCACTCATTGAAAGATAAAGCTAAAAATTCTTTGGGAAATAAATGTCTACATACTTGTCTATCTTTGCCCAATACTTGCCCATCCTTGAGCCTAATCTGTTTCTGAAGGTGGGCTATTTTCTCCTTGAGTTGTGTGACCGCAACAACATGATCCGAGCTGTTGGGATCATGAGGATCATGAACACCAACAATCCGTGCTGCTTTCACCGGCGTTGGACCGTTTGTGTCCAACACCTCTGTTTGTGGTGGTAATTTTGTAACATCCACTCGATGAGGTCTCTTATTGTGACCTTTCATTCTATGTGGGAATTGTAAATATTTATTTGTAAATTATGTTACACTCGCAAGGAAGGTCCTGCCATAATTACTTTTGCTCTTTGTGCTTTGCTGCCCTCTGCTGTGATAACTTGAGGTGTGCTCTTCTTTCTGCGTCGGATTGCTTGGTTTTTGCCAGAGCCCTTTTGTAAGATAATGTGCAAAGCCAACATAATAACTTACCATCCACCTGAAATTCAAATATTAATTTGCTCTTTTAGAACTTTTGGCATTGTGTGCGCATGTTTGCTTATAATATTTACCTTCTTATCTTCATCTTGTCTGTCAAAGGCACACTTCTGTTTACATTGCTCACAGGTTACTGGGGGACCATAACGTTTCTCTGAATTTGTACACCTCTGGCACTTGCTGCCAATAAAGGCAGCAATGGTGTTGCAATATTCGCATGCTGAAGGTTTGCCATAAGCCTTCACATTTTGTTCGCACTTCTTGCATATAGTGCTCGTGTTACCCTTTCTATAAAATGGAGGGGAATTGTTAATGTGCCTCTCACATGCAACATTGTAGTGAAAGTCATAAAGCACTAGCTTATACACCTACATTGTTTGCTGGAACTCTGATCTGCAATATGTACACTTCACCACGGGAAATGCACCCCGGCATTCCTAAGCAAATCATATAACAGAATTCAATGTAACAAGAATCACGCAGTCTCACGAAATCCTCACAAACTGAAACCTTCCAAAAACGGAATAAAACCCCATAGTTTCTGTATTGAGAAATGTTTCGACCTCAACGGAAAAATCATTGCGAAACTGCATTTGAATTCGACGGAAAAGTCGGGCAAAAAATGTGTCGAGGTGGGCAACGATTGGAGCAAGACAGGAAGAGAGAAATCGGCAAGCTTGCTGCTTCGTTAGAAGAGAAATCCGTAAGCGCGTCCGCGAAGCTCGGCGGCGCAATTTTGCACTGAACGTCAATAGCGCGCAGATGGGCCACGCAGTAAAAGGAAAAACTTCTAATATTAGCGCGTAAAGTATAGGAGCGATTACGAGGAGGGACGCTGGCGATCCCGTGCTGGTATAAACTGCGAATGGACTACCCGGACGTACCTTGCACAGCTGCTGCCCAGGCGAAAGCTCCTCGAAGGGATGCCTGGAGAAGCATCTGGAGCAGGCAAACAGAGCCTGTGCATTATTGGCGCTCATTCTTCCCAGCTGTTTCGCACTCCTCTCGATATTTTATTGTTGCGCTTCTCGTTCCTCGAGAGCCGTACGTCACTGGACGACGACAAAAGGAAACCGCGTAGGGAATATCGCGGGTGCCCTGGCGGTGGTGTGCGCCTCAACGACTTCCTCCCGCGAGCCGCTCGCTCGCGATAACAAAAACTAAACGCAAAAGCCCACGCGATCCTTTCTTCGCCGAGCGAAAGCTTTACATGATTTCTCGCGAGCTTTTGTACCCCCGACGCCTTTCCTTCCCAGACATAACCGCGTCGCTTCGTCACTGGACTCGCACAGCACCGGTGCTTCAGCTTGTTGATTTTAGACGGCCATCTATCACCGTCCTCCGACGTAACTTGCACCACGCACCTTGCAGAGCTTCGCCATCAGATTGCGCTTGGTGCAACTTGGACTCGTCCGATCGAGCAGGCCAATCATTTTTTAACCAGATATACAGCAACAAAGTATTCAATGTTTGTCATTTATTGTGTTTTAAATTATTTTAAAGCACTGAATTTCTGACCTGCAGAGTGGATTTCCTTATTATTGTAAATCTTCGAAATAGATTGCTGGAAATCGACAGTGGCGCCTCTATCGTAACAATCGATCTGTGTAGTTCGTTTCTCTCGTGTTCGCATGCTTCACTTATTTACCATGTTTTTCAAATAATATCATAACCTTACTGACCGTGCACGACTGCGCTCGACGTTATTTGAACAATTGATTCGTGAACATAAACATCTGTGAAACTTTGTAACATAACAAAGTAAGTGTCGACAAAAAATTGTATTCGTCGAGTATCAATTATTCCTAGACATCAATTTGAATTTATTTTACGGAAATTGCGTTTCAGATGCCGTCCGACAAGAAGCCCAGCAAGAAGGTGAAGAAGGTGAAAGATCCAAAAACGCTAAAGGATAGAACACTTTACGTGCGCTTGCCGCACAGGATACAAAGGAAGGAGGAGGTTGAGCAATTGTTCTTTGGCAATTTTAAAGTAAAGTTACTCAGACAAGCGAGCAGGCACTGTTCTGTTATATTCCCATCGGTGGCAGAGAAAATTAAGAACTTGGAAGCAGCAAAGGGCAAGAAACTCGATGGAAAGAATATCATAGTCAGTCCTGTTGTCCCAGCAATTGAAAAGCACATCAAACCAATAAAAAAGAAGATTGTGATGCCAGAAGTAAAAGAGGAACAAAAAATCACACAAACGTAAGTTTTACGGCTGTTTCTTTAAGATGTGGGACATTGGCATGGGAGAATCATAATACTTAACACTTATTATGTTTATAGATTATTTATTTCAAATATCAAATGTGGTACAAAGCCACATGAAGTACAAGAAGCCATTGAAGGTTGTGGCAATGTTGTATTTTTAAAGGCACACACCCCTCAGTTAAGGTAATTGTTTTATTATTTTTATTTTCACCCCACTGTATAAATACCTATATCTTATTTTATTACAGAACTGCTATAGCAAAGTTAAATAACATACAAATAGCAGTAGAGTATTTAACAAAAGCAAAAGAATGGCCTGTTGTTAATGGAAACAAGTTGATACTGAAACCTGACACAAGAATAAAGCATAAGCGTGCAAAAACAAAAAGCATCAATGTTCAGAAAACTAAAGGTAGCAAAAACAGTAAGCCTGGTAATGCATCAAGTATTCAATCCAAACCCAAGTCTTTAAAAAGTAACATAAACAAGGCCCTCAAGAAACCAATGAAAGCTAAGACAAAACTAGCAAAGAAAGTGACTAAACAATAAGTGTAAGCTGCATTGTCTTATTAAATTTTCTATTTTATGTTTATTCGCATATCCTCTACCTTTAATTAGCCTCCATCCACACTGTTCTCATAGATTTCACTTTCTTAATTACATGAATCGCAACAAAGTATATAATCTCGAAGAGCGAGATGAAACTACAGCCCAGGAAGAGACTGAAAACTCCACCTAGTGAGGCTAAAAGTACAAATTAACCAGACACCCATCACCCGATCATGTAATTAGTTTTTCCCCGTTTCCCACATATATACTTACACAACATGTTGACTTTCGACAGCATCAACTCCTTGCGCTGCCAGATCGCACTTTGTTCGGCAAAAGTGAAGTGTAAAATAGACGCGTTTTCGATCTCCCGTGCCCTTTTGCTGCCGATCGTGGGAGATTTGTGTGAATGCGTTCAAAGCTGTTGGTTTAATCGATAAAAATCCCGGGATTGATTATGATTTTACTTACTACAGCGTGCCAGGAGGGTGCTGAATTAGCGGTGAGAGTGGTAGTCCAGCGAGGGACACGTCGTAGGTGGTGCTTTCGCAATCCGGCAAGCAATTGCACTGCGGGTCGTGAATAATCAATTCATTCAACTTCAAAACGATCCGCGCGCGGCACGCGGTATCGTCCAAACTGCAAATGTGGTCCCTATTGTCGATGCTCGCCGATGAGAACGGGACACACCCGCACAACTTCCGAATGGCCAATTCCCGACAGGCCAAGTAACAGTTATCCATGCGGTATACCTTACTGGGCGTCGAGGTGGCACAGTTTCGCGTTTTCGCAGGAAGATTAAGAATCTCCTTACTGCTGGTTGAGAGTGTCGGGTAAAGCCGGACGACCGTCTCGTAGCCAGCGCTCGTCAAGAAGACGGACGCTGCAGACGTAGGCTGTGTGTGTCTCTCGTGAACGATTATCTTAAAACCGTCTCCGTACAATATAGAAGAGATCCGATCTCTCAACGGAACTGGCTTGAGCAGAACGGAGAAAATGTAATGGTCGCCGAAAAATGCACTCTTGTGCAGTATCTGCTTCCGGCTGATCCTGAAAATCCATGGAAATTCTTGAGGAAATCGCAGACCCAGTCACTAGAATGTACAATCGACTAGCAATCTTAAGTGAGTCGCGAAGAGAAGAAATGTGCCTATTACGTAATACACTAGATCAACACGGTACAAACTCCACGGCTCAAAAAATTCTCCTCAGGCAAAGAAGCCGGTAATAGTACGTGAGCAGATCGAAAGTACTTGAAGAGTCATACGGTCAAGGTAAGAATGACACGAGTCCTAGAGATCCGAGCCGATAAGTACTCGGACGATCAGTAATCAGGCAATCGACATTAAGATAGGTCTTGCCGATCGCTCTGATGAAATTTTACGGTGCGCTACCCAGTTTGACGGAAGAAGATAGATAGTATTTGAGAGAGAGTGACACTGCTACTGGTTCCGCTTGGGTCTGCAGGAAATCGTCAGTGGCTCGTGGCTGGTGAAGAAATGCGGATTGGTTTGACGCGTACGTACCGATCTCCTCTTTCGCGCGGAACTTGGTAATTGAAAGAGCAGCAAATTCCATAATGCGTGACAACAGTTTGCACGACCCGCTCGCAGGGCACGTCCGTGCCTTCGAAGCGACATAGGATTACGAAATCGGAGCAGTTCGGGCTTATTGCCTCGAACAAATCCAGCACCGAGAGCTTGTTAGCGGTGAGAATCTGGTGCAACTTGTCCAGCTCCTCAGGATAATGGTTCTTCGGGTAAACGGTCTCGCGCAGATACTTTATCGAGTGTTGGAAGTCAGCGAGGGATAGACCCCGCGGCATAAATCTATTTGAAAGATGGGCGGTGCGGGCATTATCGGATTGACTGTGGGATCGGCTGTCGGGCGTAATGCAATTTGGTATACTCACAATCGTTTCTGCGCGCTCAAATAAGGCGCTACCTTGTGCGCGACCGCGAGGCAACCGGAGCAGAGAGTGATCGCAGGTAGAGCCAATTGCGCGGTCGGGAATTGCTCGCTAATTACCAGCGTCCTCATACTCGCCGATTGGTGCCGATTGTAAAAGAGTTTCGCGAACTCCATCGCCGTCAGCAGGAACCCGATGAGAACGGCGCCCCAGAAGAATCTGCCCGAAAATTGCGCCAACTTGATTCCCATCAATCAGACCCAATGAGCAATAATCCAATGCCGCGCTCAATTTGCCCTCCATTCATCGCCGGCATCGACTTTCAGTGTATTCTGCACGGATCTTTCAAAGGTCGCGGTGTAATCGCCGTACGTAATAGGGTAATTGTACCTTGCGCATGTAGATTTAGCAGTTGTCGTATACTTGATCCCGTGGATCGACGACTCCAGTGAAAACTCCTCGTAGACTTTGAGCAGCGTGCGCCACGAGCCCTCGACCACTTGAGCGAGCATCTTCCCTGCTTTAGGAAGGACTGCGCTCGCTTCCCTGCCTTCTTTGGTAATGGCTAACTATATAGTTTTCGTTTCCGGTTATGCTTTACGGGAGATTATTAATCACGCTGGGCTACACGCGATTACGTGGAGATTTTAATCAGAACATTACGTCGCGTATCGCTCGATCGCACCGATTCCGTGACGCCCGGCAGCTTTCACACGATTATTCAATATTTATTACACATCGGATTTCCTTTACGTTATCAATCTCGCTCGGCAATCAGCCTGACTGGTTATACCGCATTCTTATTAACTAGAATTTCGCGTTCTAAGCATTTGCTAAGCATCCGGTGGCGTGAAACATCTCAACCGGATTAGAGCCGCATCGCATTATTCAATCGGACATAAACGGGCGCGCGTCAATAGTTGATCAGCATAGGATTATTCGCCGGCTTTGTCGCACTCGGAGTCTCGGAGCTGAGAAGGCGAGGCCGGATCCGGCGTCGAAGGATGCCGCGGCGACATTCTTTGCGGTATCCTCGTTAATATTCATAATTACCAGCCGGCAAGAAAGCACTGGCAAAAAGGAATAATGACAGAGAGTATGTATAGCGTGCGGTCAATTGAATTCAATGTAAACGGGTGCGTGGTGGAGGTTGAAGGGTTTTACAGTTTACAGCGTGTGCCTGCAGATGGTCGTGGAATTCTCCTCTCTCTGTTTGGATAGCGGGATTCGCTGGCTCGCAGGGCCTGCTGGTCCTCTCCAGTCCTCACCACCTCACCGCGCTCCTCTCTGCTCCTCTCTGCTCCTCTCTCGTCAGTTCTCTCCGGGGTCTCGCTCTCGCGCGCGCACACACAGCGAGAAGTGCGAAACGATCACTCGAAAGCTCTCGGCGAGATATCCTCTCTCGACGTGGAATCCAGCGGCTAAGCGATTTGCCAGTCTAATCGTTCCAACGTCATTGCATAACTCTCGGTCTCTCTCTGGCCGAGGGGATCGGCCGCTCGTGGCCTCTCGCTCTCGCTCTCGGGCTCGGGTTACTTTTTAAACCAATTATTTAATGCGGCGCAATGCAATGATTTCGCTTGAGACGGGAGCGGCGGCGGAGGCGTTTTGCGATCGATGTCACGCGCGTGTGGTGACGCCGAGGGAAAATGCGAATGGGCGTAATATCGGCGGCGATCCTCTCCGCGAGTCCACCTACTCCGATGTGTCCTCCTCTCACTCGTCGTCTCACTAACCTAGGGGACACCGAGAGACCAGAGAGACCAGAGAGACGAGAGAGCGTCGCGACGCGCGCCTGCCAAGCGAGAGAATACAGCGGGCGCGATTAAGTATGAGCCACCGTTCGTCCCTGGTCTTGCGGGCTGCGACGTGTAAGCTGCTCTGAGCTTGACGTTGACGTTCTCGCACGGCACGCGACCTCCGAGAGCATCCTCCTCTAGGCTAGCCGCGCGGATCCGCCATCCAACAGCAGCGTCGTCTCCGGAGCAACCGAGCGACCAGCGACCAGTTGCCAGACACACGGGTTCTCTCTTCTGTCGTGCTTCTGTCAGTTCGCTAGCCCCCTCGAGGTTCTTGTTCCGCCAGTCGCGCGATCTAACCCGTGCAGAGGGATCTCGACAGCTCAAGAATCGCGCGGCGCCGCTTCGCTTCGCCAGCTGTCCTTTGCCATGTATTTTATAATAGTCAAACCTCTCGAAACGTTCCTGTTGATAGCCAATATCGAGTCCTCTCCGAGCTCGGATGAAGGTAACGCCAGCACGCTTTTCTTCCATACATTTTTCCCATTTCCCCGAACCCGCTTAGACGTCTCCTTCCGAATATCCCAATTCCTGGAAATCACTAGTTGGGATGTTCAGCATGTTTGCCCAATGTGAATCATCCTTATTGGATAAGATTAACGTATCGTAGAGACTAACTGCGCTCTTTCAACGTCGAGATTTATGATTTAATGTGTTCTTCGTGTGGGAAGCTCGAGGATTCCGATCAACGAGAGATTTCTGCTTTCTGTTCCAGCGACCTGTAGGAATGAGATCAATCCGATTTTGGAGTAATTTTTGAGCCATATAAGGAGGAAGTGTGTCACAGTGCGTTGGTTTTGTTACGATGCATTTATGATTGAATGCAAGGATTCTACGTATGGGGAATAATGTTTAGAGATAACTTATATCTTTGTATAACCTGACTGCATTAAGAATGCAAGCCAAGAAGCGCTATCTATTATTATTTGTAACTTGCGCGTTTCTTGGTTACTGCTACTTTGGTGGATACCGATTAAAAAGTGAAAAATGGACAGGCAGATCTCAGTTGCCTTATGAGCGATTGCCTTCGTATTTAAGTCTAAATGAAGAGTTCTATGACAAGGATTTAAGAACTTCTGGTGGAAATTTGCCAGTGTCGCAGAAAGCGAAGCAATGCCGGATGGAAACGTGCTTTGATTTTACCAAGTGCAAGCAAGGTTTCACAGTGTATGTGTATCCAGTGGAGGATGTGATAAGTCCGTTATACCAAAAAATATTAAATGTTATCACAGAGTCGAGGTATTATACATCAGACCCAAGTAGGGCATGTATATTTGTATTAGCCCTGGACACACTGGACAGAGACCCATTGTCAGCCGAGTTTGTGCATAACCTTCCTTCAAAATTACTCCGATTACCACATTGGAACAATGGCAGGAATCATTTGATATTTAATTTATATTCCGGCACATGGCCCGACTACGCGGAAGATTCTTTAGCCTTCGATCTGGGATACGCTATGCTGGCCAAAGCCAGTATGTCCATCTTCAGGCACAGACCTGACTTTGATGTGTCTATACCTCTGTTTGGAAAGCAACACCCGGAGCGTGGCGGAGAGGCCGGTCAAGCTTTAGAGAATAACTTTCCTACAAGCAAGAAGTATGTGGCAGCTTTTAAAGGCAAACGATATGTCCATGGCATTGGGTCTGAAACCAGGAATGCTCTCTACCATCTTCATAATGGCAAAGATCTGGTCTTTGTCACCACATGTAGACATGGGAAGGCATGGAGGGAATTCCAGGATGAACATTGTCAACAGGATAATCAGGAGTATGATACGTGAGTGTGGTTCATATAATGCCCTCATGCAGTTTACAAGACACAAGAGCGAATAACATTCCGTTTTTCTTTGCAGCTATGATTACGAAATTTTATTAATGAACGCCACGTTTTGTCTTGTCCCACGAGGAAGAAGGCTTGGCAGCTTTCGATTTTTAGAGGCTTTAAGAGCCGGGTGTATCCCGGTGATATTAAGTAACGGTTGGGCGCTTCCGTTTCACGAACGTATCGATTGGACGCAAGCTGTTATATTTTCCGACGAAAGACTGTTACTTCAAGTGAGTTTGCGGTGTAGTACAGACGTTACATTCACAGAGATCTAATGGAATAACTAATGAAACCTTGACTACGACAGATTCCAGATATAGTACGGTCTGTGTCCAACGTACAAATCCTCAAATTACGGCAGCAGACACAATTCCTGTGGGAGCGATATTTCTCGTCGATAGAGAAAATCGTCTTTACAGTATTCGAGAGTATACGTGAACGGTTACCGTGGGAGGGCACGAGGGAGAAACTCGTATGGAATACTAGTCCTGGAGCATTAGCCATATTACCACAATTTGCTGATAGTCAGCAAGAACTTCCTTTCTCAAGAAGCAGCCCCGGTAACACATTCACTGCCATCATCTATTCGCAGCTAGGATCTACTGCCGTTCTCTACCGTCTGCTTAAGAGTCTTGCGAAGAGTAAATATCTAGATAAAGTGAGTACTAAGAAGAGGAGAAAGCGAATGCCACGATGCACAGAAACATGTCTTAATTCTTTTTGAATTTCTCAATACCAGATAATTCTAATGTGGAACTCGGACATTCCGCTGCCACGAAGGCCACGATGGCAAGGGATCAAAGCGTCAATACATGTCGTTACAGTTGACGGGATATCCCAGCGATTTTATCCCCACCCACTAATCAAAACCAGTGCCATATTATCGCTAGATGAAGACGCCACACTCAATACGGACGAGATCGACTTCGCCTTCACTGTATGGCGTTCGTTTCCTGATCGAATAGTAGGTTACCCAGCCAGATCGCATTACTGGGATGACTCAAAGGTAAGCTTCATATTCACCCACCTTGACTGTCTCCGATATCATTGTTTCCGGATGAAAAGGCATATTTTTTTCAATTCTAGCGGTCTTGGGGTTACACGAGCAAATGGACAAACGACTATAGTATAATTCTTACTGGTGCCGCCTTTTACCATCGTTACTATAATACCTTGTATACCGAATTATTGAGCTCGACTCTTCACAAAACTGTCGAGCAATCACAGAACTGCGAGGACATACTTATGAACTTCTTAGTAAGCCATGTTACTCGAAGACCACCTATCAAAGTAACCCAGCGTAAGTTGTACAAAGATACAACGGTGGCAGGAATTAGGTAAGTTTTTGCCAAGGGATTATTCGGTATCATATAATCTAGCATTTTTCCAATAACCGTTTCATATTTACAGATCTCCATGGAACGACCCGGATCATTTTATACAACGGCAAACGTGTATGAACACGTTCGTAGCTGTTTTCGGGTACATGCCATTGTTACGATCCAATATGAGGCTCGATCCTGTTTTGTTCAAAGACTCTGTAAGCAACTTGCGCAAGAAGTATAGGCAAATTGAGTTAGTTAGCAACTAGAATCGTGCAGAATACTTTTACGAATCATGGTAATGGCCCCGGTAATTGCTACCGATTGCAATTCGGAGGGACACGAGGTATAGGGAACACTAAGTCTCTACGAATGACGCCAGCGTCACATACGCTATCGCGGCAGTGAATCAACGAGGTCTTTCATTCTCCGAGGAATCACTGGATAAGCGGAAACTCTGCGCTTCTTTTTGCAAGATGAATTTTGTACAAAAGCTAGGATTCTTACAATGTTCATACTCGAGTCGAGCCGCAGCATTGGCCTGCTGCCACACACCGCATCCAATTCATGTACATAAGAAATCGTTTCATAATATTATTAATAAAAATCAGAGAAAAAATGTTCTTTAAGGCAGGAATCTCGTATTGTGGAACCGGTATCATTGAAGGTACGTAAGAAAAGACCATCGATCACATCCACTTTCACACGGGAGAGTTCGCAGCTCGCAGCTCGCGTGCTTCGCAATTATAAATTCGCCGTTGTTACGCTTGGGTCACGGTTCAAGGTAATCCGTTTGGAATCCGGCCAAACGTTTTTTCGCGTTACTATTATTACCGGAGATTACGTGAAGCGGGGCAGTTTTCGAGAGTGTATCCTTTTTAATGTCGCAAGGCCGTGCTTTCGTTGAGGCGTGCGTCCTACATGACGGCAGCGCGCGTAAATGGCAGGGACACGTGGCATTTGTAAAGGCGTGTACGATAATGCCGCGCGGCAAGTATTCCGGGGGCAGGTTTTTTCGTATTCCTACTTTTAAGAGGTCCTTTTACCTGCCTGCTCACACCAACGCTCGCTCAGCCGCCGCGCACCGATCCGGTTACTTCGTACTCGTCGATTTTGACCAAACTCGCCAATATGCGTTCCCTCTTTCTCTATCCCTTTCTCACTTTCTCTCCCGCTCCTCGGGAGCAGTCCGACTGTCCGACAAGGAGAAAAGCGCTTGTGACAATACCTATCGCAAGTACGTCTAGTCGTTTACATATTGGTATAAACACACACACACATAACTACTACACAAATGTTCAACAGACACACACACACAAACACCGTCAGCCACGGGAAACCGCTGAGAATTCGCGCTTAGAAGCACTCGATACCGTATTGCTGTCTCCACACGATGTAAACCAGGGAAACGTGTATATATGTCATGTATGTGATACGTTTACAATTTTATCATGTGATACAATCCGTACGAATATTTGGGAAGGAGGCGAAAGAATGAGGGGGTTGAGGATTTCACAGGATTCGAGGGAGAGATTGGTGTTTGATTAAGAGGGGGGGGGGGGGGGGGGGGCAGTTTTTATATGCGCCAGGCAGATAGTATTACAAATAATCTAGTTGTTTCTCCGTCGACTGTTGTATTGCATACACACACGCATACTTGTTTTGTAACTCGTTGGTTTCGGTGTCTGTCCGTCGATTTTACGAGCCTTCAATTTTAAAGTACGAATTTACACAATGTGTACGGGACAGTGCAACAAGATTTTGCAATATACATATATATATATAAATATAAGTATAAAGTATAAAAGATATATATACCATTATATTTGTTACGGAAAATGAAAAAGAGAGCGAGAATAATTTTGCATCCCTTAAGAAATGCGAGGATGTTCTCCCACTGGTCGGTGTAGATGTATATACGTATACATACATATATATACATATATATATATATATATTTAAAAAGTTTACTTAGCGAGAATCGATGGTTTCCAATTAATTGCAGAAAGCTGATTGTCGGTGTAATAATCCTGTTGCGTCAATGGTATCGCGTGTATATCGAGCGAATATCGGTGATTTTATATGGTCGAACACGGTCGAAGGAAAAAAAGGAATAAAGTTTTTATACAAACACAAAGAGCAGCGAAGAGTGTCCCCCGTTCATCCTCACTCTCTAGTTTCAGGAACCAGCTGGAATTAGGGCAGCCTTGCGCAGTGATAGACACGTTTCGTTTGCAATTAACACTCGGCCGCGGCCGGTGCTAGCGGCCTAAAAAGGCGGCATGCGGATTGTTACTTAAGTGAGAGAGCGATATATGTAACGCTATTGCGACAGCGCTCATTGCGTAAATTTAGCATAATGAAAGTCAGTCAAAGCTAGTGGCACAATGTAAAAGCGGCCGAATCCCAGAAATTCCGGCGGCCCGGACTTATCCGTCACTCTCGAGGGCCCTCTCCTTTGTAAATGCGGCCGTCAGTGCGTTACGTAACGGGCTTTTCGGCCGGCGTAAAAAAGTGTGAAAATGCCTGCGTCGCGTCGGATTAAAGCCGAGGAATAATATGTCGATCGCCGCCTGGTGGTGTTAGGTAACTGTATTTCTGTATCGTCCGGCCCGATCGGACCGGCCCCTTTTGGGAATTCATTCCCTTTCCGCGCACGTATCGCCGCGGCGACCTTCATTCCGACGCTTTAATTTTCGATCGCTCTCCACCATTTCGAAAGGAAATTGTCTCCCGGAACTGTTTTCACTTCCTGGTCGCGGGCCGAACCATTATACTAATTGCACCACTTAACCGATTAACCACGCACACTCCTCCGAGGGATGACACCTCTGAGGTGTCATAGGAAAGGTACCTTTCTCCATGAAATCGAAAGCCTCCGATGCATATATGTATCAGATCCTCAAAAATTGCGACGAAGGTTTGCGCACTGCGTACTAAAATCGAGCAAACAATTATGCCAGACTATAAAAGCCGGAGAGTACCGGAGAGTAATTGCTGCAAAAAGAGAAGTGCTACATGGCTAACGAGAACGAACGCAAGGACTACGTTCGTCAAGGACTCCCTTAAAGTGCAGTCCGGCTGGACGGAGTACCAATCAGGAGAGGGTGTTCGTTATGAGTTGCAGAAAGTAAAGGACATCCGGTTGAAGGCGGATTTCACAGTTGGAAGGCGGTGTCCGGAACCCCCTGGCGATGGGGAGTCCTGCCCCAGGGCCAGTACCATCTCCTCGCGCAGGATCCCAGCAGCCACCACCTCCACGGGGACTCGCTTGACCATCAGATTCCCAGCACGATTACCATCACCACTAGCATTCCCATCACCATCAGCATCTCGATGGAGTGGTATCTCCGGCTCCGGGTAGCTCGAATGGTAGCTCGCCGGGGATATCTGCCCTCTCTCTCCCTCTCTCTCCTTCCCTTGGAAGCGGCAATTGGTGAAGGTGGCGAATGGTGGAGGTGGGCGCTCTCGCTCTCTCTTGGCGTAAAGTGGCGGTGGAGGTGCCCGCGCGGCGATACGTACAACACTCCCTTCTTTGTTGCCGCTTTACTAGAAAGGTGACTATGCCAAGAAGACAGGAGGTATCGAGCACGCCTCGCGTACAGTCCCAGTCACCTTTCTCTCCTCGTGACCGCAGCATATGTTTTGCGCGCGCGACGACGACGCACGTCGAGATCTCGCGCGGCAGCTGGAAACGAGTCGGGCGCCTCTCCTACGAGTAACTCCTTCTTCATCCTCCTCCTCGTCTACCTACGAGCCCTCAACCTCCGGCGCTCGAGCGTCTCACCTCGACCATCGGCCGATTTTCGGGAAAAGCCTCGAAAGCGTCGAGAACCGACACGGAGAGAAAGAGAGCTAGTTCCCTAGCTGGGAGTCAATCTTCGTCGCTCGACTTCCGAGCCGAAGACGGTAGCCGCGATTCTCGGTCCTCTTCCACGCCAGTTGCACGCGCGAATGTGCCCGCACCCGGAGTGCGAGATCGTCTCGGGCCCGGTAAACAGATCGTGATCGAGAGCGCGGAGGAAGATCGGGGAGAGCTGGACCACAGGAACAGGGGAGGAAGAGCAGCGAGCAGCCGGCCCGGCAACATGAGGATGCTGTGGAGCAGTGCGTTGACGCTGCTGGCGATCGCCGCGGCAGTCGGTGAGTCCTTTTGCAATTGAACCTTTCAACCTTTCCGCCGCACTCTACCCACCAGATTTCTCGACGCAGTCATCGAGACCTGCTGGTCGTTTGGTAATTGGCGTGTGGTTTCGTCATTGCCGAGCCAGTAGAACCTGTCGTGGTTTCGTCGGCCAGATTAAACTGCCACTTTCTGCTGGTAACAGCTTCTTAAAGTCACCGGCGACTCTAGCTTGCTGGATACGGCGGCCGGGGAAGCTGCGACTTGTTGAATCGGTGGACTGTTCTGGACACTGATTAACTTCCTGAAAGCAGATACGGATTCTTTACATTCTGCACGGTGACTTCGATGACGCATTCGAGGGATTTTACCTTTTTATCTCTTTGAATGCATACTCGTTTCCTAGGTTGTTACTCGATATCTTCTCTTGTATTATCTGTCTTTAGGCGTGTGGGTGGAATTGTGGGATCTAGCTTATCGCGGAGGCGCGTTTAAATCAGCAGCGAAGGTCGGGAGAGGATCGCGAACTCGCAAAGTAGTATTATCCCCGCCTATCCGGGCATTCGGCTCTCCTGACATAAGTCTGTCTCGAGCTCTACTTCCTGGAGCACTCGGCTCTCGTTCACGCTCGCCGAGCCCCTTTAAATTCCATTGAGTCTTGCATAGAGTTTCATATTTATCGATCTTCTCGAATCTTATCGAGTATCTCGAATCCCTGAGGAAAAACGTTTAATCTATCGAATAATCTCTTATCGAATCTTGTCCGGGTGTTATCGGATTAAATCGCGTCGGATCATCTTAGATACGCTCGCGGCCCGGAAAAATCGCCCAGCAGAAAACTTATGTCGTCGAGGATAGTTTGTCTGGGCAGGATTACGACGGGGAGTAGTCCGAGTAGCGTTGAAGATTGTCTGGCATTAAGTGTTACGCGCGGCGGAAAATGATTTCCAGCGGGGAGGGGAAGGAGTGCGACTGCCAATGAACTCGGCGTTGCAGCGGAGTCCGCTCGGCTCGGTCGCACGCTCACCACGCTCGCGTTACCCGCGAAAATGTCAGTTTACGTAATCGGCCAGTGCCGTTGGATAACTGGGACACGCGGAAATCAGGCAAATCAGACGCTTACTTCTGCAGGGTGTGCCCGGTGGGCATCGAGCAATTACTTCTCCTTCTCCTCAGGCGTCCCCTTCGACATCCTTTCGACGTTAAGTTCTCTCGCCGAAATCTCATTAAACCTCCGCGCCAACTTGTTTTCGCATGCGAAATGAGGAGGTTTTGCGAAAGAAAGCCCGCACAATTGCATCGGCGACTACGGTCGCTCGATTGTCTCACTGACACTTATCAACCTGCTCAATCGTCAACCAAACTCATTAAATAGTGCCGAGACCACAGTCATCCGCAATCTCCACAAACAAACACAAATACCAATGACAATTATCCGCGTATTTCGGAATCCCCGAGTTGATCGAACTCCAAGAACCTCTTACGATCTTAGAAGAGAGCGAGAGAAAAACTAAGACGCTCTTTCAATGAGGTGAAGCTGATGATCAGAGATGCGCGTGCCATCCGGTCAGGTTCACTGTCAGCCGAGAGTGAAAGAGCGAGAGCAGCCTTTTTTCTCTCGGCGCTGGTGGCTGAGAAGGATGATGGATTAACGGGACGCGCGGCTCCGTATCGCATTCCGACCTTCGCCTGCAGCGCGATTGATTTTTTTCATAAATCACCGAGCCGCCGGCGACGATCTTATCCCCAAGAGCGTGCGAGCCACGTGCCGGCTGTACCAGTATTTAAATTCTCCTCCAGCAGGCCTTTCCCCTGCCGATCAGTAGGCATATTTCTTTTAGAATAAAGAAAATCATTGTCAATGGCATATTATAAATCATCGACGAGACTTCCTGAGCTCCTTCCCGTATCGACCTTCCCCTTTAAACCTCCATTATTAATACTCTACCGAGTCTCCTCGATAAATATTCGTACTTACTCTACTCATATGAAAATAGAAGATGATTGCGTTAATTTTTCCATTGAATAATCAGACAACAATGTATTCAACATTCATGGACAATTTTATCCCGGATTCAGATATAACGTACATCATACAGCCTAGAGAACAAGTTTCCAAGATAGCTCAAACGGGGTAGTTTCTTTTTCCCATTGTTAGATCTTCCTCGACATAGACTGGCGAGATTCTCGGATTAGCGAAAAGGGTGTGCGGGTGTCCGATTACGAGGCCGTTTACCTTAGGGCTGCGAGTCCCCGCGATCGGATCACCCTAGGATCATGGAAGCGACTCGCGGCCGAGCGTAGGCGAGAGAGCTATCCCGCCTCTCGGACTATCGAGTAATTTACGACGGGCCCTTGCAGTTTACGCCGGGCAATTTATTCGCTCCGAATCTCGACCTCGGCTGCGCCGAGGCCGCGCGGAAAATGTTGTCGAGATTGCGTCGGGCGAGTCTCGACAGGGCGGAGCAGCTCCTCTTCGCGCCGAGGGTGAGATATGCGCCCGGGACTCTCGCCAATTTCTTTGCCGCGCGGCCACGCGCTTCGAATCTTCCATCTCTGTGCGCTTATCGAACTCGGTATCTCTTGGAATCTTGCTTTTATGCGTCAGAGTCAAGGCTCCACTTTCATTCGCACTGGTCCATAGTTCCAGCTACTTTCTCGAGTTATGCAGATCTAGGAATTATAATCGACTACTCTATAAAAATCGGTACCCGTTTCCTCTAGTTCTCAGTGTTTCTCAAAGCAGAATCCGCACAAAATCCAACAGAAAAAGAAAATTCTCCCATCCAATCCCATACGATTGCGGACCCTCAAGGATATACAGGACACGTGTTCCTCGCTCGAATCCCCCAGTGACTGCCACCCGACGAGATTCTAGCCGGTGCGGAGGTTTAAAAGCGCCTAAGATTACGAGCTTTCCTGGTGGCCGAGCGGAGCGAGTCATACTTTATCCGCTGACAGTCCGATGCGTAAGTTATGTTGGCGCGGTGCACTAAAACTGATACCCACTGGGAGCAGAGACGGCGTACACATAGCCCCCAGGAGAACACGATACACGATACCTCACGCGCGCTCTCCGTACCGGCTATTATCCTTTTCCCAGGATATAGGCCCGCGCCCGCAATTATCGGGAGAATTTACCGCGCGCGCGGCTACGGGCTCTCGCGCGTTCTATCTGCGGCGCACACCTTCCTGAAATCACGATAGAGGCCATACGAGGGGGCTGTTGAAAAATCCTTGGCACGGGGCGTGCGTACGAGGCGAGGAGAGATATTAATGGCCGAGAGGGTTTCGCCGCTCATACAGGACCAGTCGAGAGTCTCCCTCCAACCCCCCACGTATGTACGCTGTAGACCTGTGGAACAAGACCGCGGCTCTCTGCTATCGCAGCCGAGCGATGTTAATGGAATCTTAACGAGGTCCGACGTCCAGGTGTGTCTGCCGGCTGAAGCCCTCCAGTTATTCCCTATTGTTTAGGGCCGCATAATACAGCCGGTCTAAGGGTGTTTCCTTGATGGTGTAGTTTCGCCGGGGGATTCTCGGGGGTTATCGGGAAATATGGATATGTTGGATGTAGCCGGTCTTTAGTAAGGAGAACGATCCCGGGTGGGATGGTACAAGGAATGCGCATACCTCGAGTCCTCGAGAGAGGAGCGGGTGGAGGCGAGCCGCGAATGCCTCTCGATGCATTATCCTTCCAGCAGGATTCCATCAGCACCCACGCGCAACCCGGTGTCCCTTTCCCCCGGCAATTACCAGGTGAATTTACCGCGTGTAACTTATGCTCGGCCCGTGCGTGTTCTCGCCTATTATGTTCCCGCGTGCGCGCCTTATCCATCCCGGTGTCGCACGCTCTTCCCCTTTTCCTCTCTCCTTCCCGCGCCGCCGGCAATTACCCGCGGAATTTACTGTGTGCCGGGACTCGCTCGCCGCCTCTTGTCCTGCCGTGTTCGCGCATTATATCCCGCCGGGATAAAGCCCGCCCGTAATTGATTGCTACCGATTTTCAACCTGGGACGCTTACACAGCACGAGCTCCTCTTCAAACATCGCGTCCGTCGCGCGTGATTTGTTTGAGTAACTCAACATTTCAGTGCTGGCGGTTCAAATTCATTTTTAGATATCTATATTTTTATTAAAATCGTGTAATAAGAAAGTTGTCGGGGAAGCAGGGGTCTCGTGGCTAGTTGAATCCTGCTGTTTAGAGGAGCACTAACCCGAGAGGCGTTCACGATTTCAAGGGGCCTTCGCCTCTGAAGAAGGCGTGTCGTAGGTCAGGAGCTTTTTCTCCCGGGAGGAACATCCCACGCGCTTTCAAACATCCTCGCTTATGGGGTGCTAACCCCCTCGGCGTGCAAGCCTCTCTGCATCGCTCGCACTGCCATTACTCATGGTGCATTCGCAGCTTCTCTCCTATCGCAATAAATCAAGGAACCTTGTACGCAATCCCGGCGGAATATCACGGCAACACTTGCCGAGCTCCGAGCCACATGAGCATCCTCTGCTATTTGGAGGTAATCGCTCGAGTCCGCTGATAGTTGCAAATTGCTCCGAAGAAAATCGAAAGATCGGACGATAGTTGACTGGCGACCTAGAATTAGTATTCACTATCAGATATTGGAGGAAAGTGCCAGTGCTTGTAAATCGAAAGTTCGAAGACAGTTTGATGACACTGTTTATCCTGATTCGATTACTTGCTGACCTGCTCGTTCAATACTGCATGCATAATGAATCGACTCACTTTCACGGTCACCCATTTCGTGAGCCTGTCGCCTACAACCACCTTCAAATCTTCAAAGTAAGAATCGTGAGAATACCGTTATTTATTCCGATTGCTAAGTATTTCGACATTGAACTTCATACGGGATTCTAGACGTGAAATTAAATAGAGCTCGACGATCCGGAAGGAATAGAATTACTGCCGGGTGGCGATTAGCTAGGAACAGAGATGGAGTTCTCTCGAGCAGACTTACATAAGTAATAGATGATGCTTGCAATTAACGCTCCCGGCGAACATACAAAGCCGCGAGATATAGTCACGCGGAATGCAGAGCAATCTCAGAACATGCCTTTCCCTTTCTCCCGCGCTGTGAGCTCATTCCTGGCTTTCCGAGGATTCCTATTATTTAATCTGACATTACGTCGCCTGCGCCCTCATTATCTTAGCGAGAGATTCACCGGGAATCGATATTCCTCGTCCCGCCTATTACAATGGGGAATTATGCGGCTGAGAGCCGCGAAGGAAAGTTGCCGCCAGCCGAGATGAGTGGATTGCTTTAGCTGATTTCACTTGACGAACTGCAGTTCTTGCCGGGCGACTAGAGAAATCTCTAGCGAGCTGCCGCATCTTTTGTCCACTTGTTCCCGACGCAGAGACTCGTACCACTTTTCAATTAGGTAGATGAGTTTCGCTAGAATTTTGGCTTTCTCGCCGCGTCTGACTGCGGCTCATACTACTTAGGAGTCGGACAGCTTTGCCGTTGAGACCTTCTACTTGCTGTTCCTTGACTACTCTCCCTTGTAATTAGTCAAATTGTCTGCCGGTGCTTAACTAGTCGAGTTTCAGCTGATACTCAACTACTGTTTGGTCCCAATTTCTCAAAGATAGTATGTCGCAATGTGGATTGAGTATCAAATGGCAATCGTTAGCGGTTGTTCCGCATTGGCGAAGCCGAGGATACTTTCATCACGCGTCTCATCAGGCGGATAGGCGTGTGATTATCCGGCGAGTTAATTCGCTCGGCGCGTTAATTAGGGAACCCGCGAAAAAAGACTTCCCTAAGGCTCGAGCGATTCCCAGGCGAAGATAGGCCTCTTCTGCGACGACGCAATTGCGTGGCATGTCCGTCGGTGCACTTTCCTCGTTCTCGAGTGGGTCGAGAGACGACTTCTGGAACTTCGAGTACTGTTACTTTCAATGGGAGGAACTCTCGAAGGAACAAGGTTGCATTGTTTCCTGCGCGATCGTCTTCAGCCCATAGAATCTCTGCGTCTTCTCCCGAATGTCTATGGAAGTCTGGAATATTTTCGCCGGAAATTTCCGCATTCAAGCAACAATTCTAGATCACTGTTGTAGATTGGCAAATCGCCTCCTCATGATGCGCCGTTACGCTACCACGGGAATTCCTCTCCAAGTCACCTTCTCCCAGCGGTCAGGGATTTCGAAATAAGACGGCTCAGAATATTTTCGCGACACACGGCATTCCTGGGAATCGGGAATCCTCTTACAAAAGAACGGCGTTCGGCTCTTAATAGCCGAGCCGGTTTCTTTTCACGAGTGGGAGTGAGGATAAAGTGGCGCCTGACTACATCTTCCTTCTATTTCCTATGGCGGCGCGTGTTCCTCATATCTGGCGGTGATCGCGAGGCTCGTTCCAAGGATTTACGGCGGTTCGGTGGGCGCTCGCGGTCACGGGGGACTTACGTGTCCCCGCGAGATCCTTCGCACTATTTTCGCCTCGAGAGAGAGAGAAAGAGATTCCCCAAGGTCGACGTCTTTGCGACTTTGCGTAGCGCGCGGCCTCCCTCTCGATTCGCCTCGTAAACAGCTGGCGGACTCTCGCGAGGGAAGGGAAGGGTAGAGAGCAGAAGTCGCACGGAAATATCTGGCATGCCGAAAAATGCCTTGAACCCGGAGTTAACGTCGTCCTTCCACGTGTCCTTTGTCGGAGCGCCGGCTCAGCCCCGTTCCAGGATCCACCCTGGTTTATCGTCCAGTCGTATCGGCGACTAGGAATTACCGTTAAATCAGCCTCGAACGATATGCCCACGTGTTTCTTAACACGTTATCCCGTCGGGGCTGTTACCCCGCGGATCGCCCACCAGGCAGAGGATTAGTTTATCGGTCCTCTCGGCATCCCTGCGGCGAACAGGATCCTGCGAGCTCGATCAGATACCGAAGCCCCCCGGCCGTTGCTAGTCGCGAAGGACTTGAAGGCTTTGACGTCAGGAGAGCTGCCAGGAGCGCGAACCTCGCTAGACAATACCGGAATATGTTTTTCTGCACGCGCGCTCTGTAAGGATTCGAAAGGAAAATCAGCCAGTGCTCACCTTTCCGATTGACTGTTTATACCACCTCGATGCTCGATCATTCGCCGATGGCCTTCTGTAATACTATCGAACTGGTTTCGCCACCCAATGTACCTACTCGCCGCTCTGCCAAGGATTTTTTCCCCCGACACGCGCTCGTTAATGACCTCGGCGATACATCACCCGCGAAATTAAAGACACCGAGCGGCAATCGTTCCGGAATTCGGCCTTCGGCTTCGATTGAATTCGCGCTTCCTCGTGCCTCTGATCACGGACGCTGTGAATTCGACGGGTGTCCACCTTGCCATTTTCTCAGCGCTATCCTTCGGCCGAGTTTTTTACTCGGCTCCACCCGACCTTGCCAATGCGGATCCGACACTCGTAATGGAATATGATATTTTTGACAAGTTCACTCCGCCTGCACCCTCTCTCGCTTTTTATCTCGACCTCCGGTCCCGACGGCTTAATTCGATCGGCGCTGATCCTGAGATAGTGCAAATGATTCGGTCCCAGGCCGGGGACCACGCGCCCGAGTCGGATCAGAAACGCGGCCGATCTTATCAAAGCCGATCGATCGACAATGGCATCGGTCGAGCCGAGAAAAAAAGGGAGCGGTACAGACTCGACAGTGGGAGAAAGAGAAGGAGTGTGTGCCTCGCCTTTCCCGAGATCGGCGGCGATCGGTAACGTAAAACCTTGATCGGCCCGTGGGACCGATCTAGTGCACTCCCACGGAAATCTTACGGTAACCGTATACAGTATTAAGAAACACGCGTGGCACGTAACCGCGTCGCATGTGTGTTAACTGGCGGCTCTCCACGCGACCACTCCACTCTATTCTCTCTCGGGAAAGGCGAATTAAGCTGCGAGGAGATTTCCCGAGGAGTTGGTGGTCTGCAGCCGCAAAAGCGTCCCGTCGTGCACCGACATGTCGAATAGAGAAGAAGCCGCGACTTAATGAGCTCGTTATTCCTCGGGTAGTAGAAGAACAATGTCTCCGGTTATGGCCAATTAACACGCGATTATTGATAAGGTTGGGGTTTATAGTCTCTCGATTTGCTTGATTTCCTTTTCCCTGACTCACTCGATACCAGTCGCCATTTAGCGGAGAAATAAACCGCTTCGAGTAGTCCTGTGCCTCGCAGCTCAGACACATTTTCCAATCGATTATAATCCTCTGAAGATTTAATTTAAACCTCGCAATGCTTGAAGAAAGTCAGCACCAAGTATACTCGAGCACGGTGAGTCAGCGTGTCATGTTGCAAGGAACATTATAAAAATCCGCAATTAGCCGTAGGTAAGTTTATGTAGGTACATGAGTCCTGTGCACGCCATAGGTTAACCCTTTCCCAGGCGCGGTGGAATAAAGAGCAGTGCGCGGCCGCGCGCACCACACACGAAATTACACGTAGAGCTCGCGCATCGCCGAGAAGATTGAATTAGCCGGCACGCGACTGCCGAGCAGGCGCTCAGTGACACTTAATTTCACGGTAGGAAGTAAAGAGAGCCCAAAGGCCCAAAGTCCCAGTTCCCCTTCATTAGCTCGGTTAATTGAAATCTCGAAAGGAGGATCGCCCGTTCGAAGTTGTGATCGCACACGCTCATTCAGTAGGAAGTCTTCTCGTTAGTTGCTTCATCGCTCAGTTGGCCAACGAGAAGAGAAAAGGGAAGAGAGGGGGATAAGAGAGAAGTCAGTGAGATACTGATGCAACGCGCTACACGGCGCGTCTTACGAGCGCAGTAAAATCCAAAGAGAAGTGCGCGGACTATCAAGTAATCCACCCGTTCCAAATTTAATAGCAGTGAAAGGCGAACTCCAATTAAGTCTCCATCCACCTCCCCCGAATCCCAAGACTTATCCTCTCGAGATCTATTCTAATATCCGAGAACTAACATTCAGTGACTTTTCACTCGCGGTCCTTTTCTCCTCTAAATTCAACTGCAGTTTTATGGAAGCTTTTCACGGTTATTTAATTAGTTAATGTCTTACTCGGCGCAGGCCGTCAACTGACGTCACGGTTCGTTAAACTCACCGACACATCAATTACCCGAGATCCGTGGGTGCTGGTCCAATTTCCGCCTTGAGGCGCAGCGAAAGAATCAAGTTGAAGAGAAAGCGATCAGAATTGCATCCTTAATTGAAATGCAGAAAATCCCATTGGGGGTTGTGGGCGATCGTTCGGCATTCTAGCAAAGACGGAATCACCTTCGACTAGCCGATCTAATCGAGTTCCGCCCCGAACGATGATATAACGCCCGGCACCTCGCGCGCACTCGCGAATTTCAATTGGCCTGCAATTCCGCAGGAACCCGCGGCATACCAGAGCAGATTTGCCGGCGGGTACGTGCACCTATGCTCGCACTGCGTAGACACGTACGCGCGCGGTAAATCCACGGTAGCAGAGGAGAGAAAGTGATACGAGTACTCACGCGAAGACTTTCGTCTCTCTTTCCTAAGGCCATAGACCGTCGAGTAGGCTGGGTTGGTAGAAAAGTCTAGTGGGAAAACCTCGTTGTGGGGCCCGCAGGGTTTTTTTGGCGCAGGAAATCCTGCCAATTATGGGAAAGTTTGAAGTGGGGACCAAGCCAATGACTTCTGTTACTCATTTCTAGATTGATGTCTCTAGTGGTGTCTATTACATGAATTATCTCATAGCGAGGCCTGAAGATTAAAAGGTCTTATTAGTGAAATCGTTCTTTTCTATCCACCTCGAGGCTCGAATCGTATTCAAATCTCGCGTTTTAAGACCTCGCTAATTCCTTGGAATATGAAAATCTCCAGAGTACCAGCAGTCCTGCGTTTAGCAGAGTGAGAGAGGTGGTTCCATGGTCTGTTTAGTGCAAGTACTCGAGCGTAGAGCCAGGATACATCCACCTGTACAGTTTCACTCGACTCATGAGATACGCGTTGATCGCATTCCCTCGGGGCTTCGAGCTATCGAAAGCTTCCTACCCAAAAGACCACACAACTCCGAAATATCTCTTCGCAACTTTCGATCGGCGAGTGGTCGATATCTCGCGGTCCCTCCGGGGGATACGCGTGGAAAAAAGGGCGGGCGCGTGTATCGCGCGAGATCTCCAAGTTGCCATATATCCGGGCGCTTATGTATCTCGGACGCAATATCTCGCTCGGTAGGTGAATGCATTACGTGCGCCGTGCGCCGTGCGTCCGCTGGGACGAGGTATGAGCCTGGTGGGTAACGCCTCTCCTATCTCGGCAGCCTTGAGACACGTTTTCAGACCGTAGCAACCTTTTCCACTGGCTAGCAAAACAGACCGAGAGCTCGCTCGGCTGCCGCCGCCGCCGCGATACGCCTCGTCCCTCGCAATTTTGCAAACTTAATCCCCGTGAAGCGCCGCACCGCGAGCCACGAACCCTGCCTTTCCACTTAATCTTCATTTCGATCCACGGACTTTCGACTCGCTTTTATTGGTCGACTGTTCATCTTTAATAGTTGGTGCTCGATCATTTCAATCTTATTCGGATTTTCGAAGAATATTAAGGAAAAAATTTAATTTTAAAGAGTATTAAGGAAACTTAAGAAAAAAATTAATATATACAAGAATTGAGAATCTTCACCTTGTCGAAGTCCGTTAAAAGGGTGGAAAGTGAGTAGAAACATGTTCGCGATCTATTGCATTGGTTAATAGTGAAAGAAGCCTGCCTGTAAGTCAGCGGAGCTGGCGAACCCCGCGGACCTCGATATCACTCCACCAACAGACAGACGATAGACACCTGGTTCTCCATTGTACCATTGTCGTTGGAGCGTGATCTCTCGGCCGACTCCCAACAAGCCACACGCCGGATCACCGGTGATTTGCAATGCCAACCGGTACCGGCCAGCAAAGCGAGGAATGCGAAGAAATAGAATCGTGCTGGGAGAAAAATAGTTCCGCTCGCGGCGGCGGCAGGGGCGCACGATAAAGGATCGTGAGAAAAATCGAGCGAGGTGTAGAGAATAGCATGGATCTCAAGATTACGCCGGGCAGTCGAACCCATTTCCCATAAGGATCCCCGGCACAACCTCAACACCAACACGAGCACACTCGAGAAAAGAGACCGGAGATCGCATTAGCGAGGGAGTAACTAGTGCAGACTAGTTTCGCACACTCCTTTTTCACCAGATTATCGACATCACAAAGCCGGGAGCTCTAATCACGAGTGTAAACGCGAACTTTTTCCGGCGGACGTAATGAGGGCGGGCATTAACGGCTTCGGAATCGATTGCGCCACGAATGCCGGCCTATCAATTGTCGGGAGCCGCAGAGAGATATTGGCAATAACAGTCATCTAATCGGCCGAATTAGCAGCCGGCTGTCTATCGTGAAAATTGATCTCGGGTTAAACTGTCTCGCCCCTATTGGTTGCTATAGATCGATTCGAGGAATACCGAGGGACACGCGTACGTGGGTTGTTTGCTGTGTGTGTACTTATAAGTCCTTTTTCAGGGTGACGCTTAGAAAGTACATGCTCCCTGGGTAATCGTCGGCTTATCGTGACTCCGGTCGCGCGTGTAACACAGGCTGGCTACTTCTATTAAGCCCCGCCGGCGACATGTAATAGATCAATGCGTCTCGCTGCCGATACTTTCTATGCATGGTAATAACGAGCTCGGCTGAAACGCCCGGCGATATCGGGCCAACGCTCCGACCGCGTGTTCCACTAATGAGGCCCGCGGTTGAACGCTTGAAGTGCAAGGAATGTACACTGTGCATATCTGGGCGCATCTTGCCGGGAAATCGAGGACTTGGAATCCTATCGGTGTCCGATTGCGAGTAAGAAGTTAATTGGTGAAGCGATCGGCGTGTTCCGCTGGTATTGGCTTTGCCAATCGCTTTAGTTCCGCGAGGGAGCGAACATGCCCATTGGCGGACACGCGTTCTCCAGTGCGTCGTGTACGATGCAAAAAGAGCGGATACTACACTTAAATTGTACATATGTCTCCGAGGGGAATGCGTGTTCACTGTTTCAGTGAACCGACACCGTCAATTTCGCGTTTATCCCTTTCTTAAGCCTTTCGAATGCGAGTGTAATTCGGAGTAGTTTCTGGCCCAGTTTGGCGAGGGACGTCGGGTGAAGCCGCGAGAGATTCGTAATGAATGGCGAGTGGGATCGGGCGACAGGCGATTTCAGCGGTTCCGGAGAGTGAACGTTCACCGTGGGCCTTTGGGCCTCGGTTTATACCCGTAAAACCGGGTAACGCCTCGGCAAGAAGGCGGCAGCCTTGAGCACAGCAGGCTTTCGGTGTCTTTCCAGCCTTTCTCTGGATCGGCCGTCCACGCGATTTCGATCGCCGAATTCGAAAGTGAAACCGCCCGGTAACCTCGGCCTGACCGTCACTTTTCGCCAGCTGCGACCTTTGACCACCGGCCATCGCCGAGCTCTCTGACCTGCACTGTCTGTAATCCTTTTACCTTTTCAATTGCTTCGCGAGATATCGATCACCGAGTAAACCTTGCCGAAAAGTTCTCGTTTCGTTTCCACTCCGCTTGGCGAATTTTGCACTTTCAATTCCCGTGGAATTCCGCGACCTTATCGCGATTTCGCAAGGCTGCGTAACGATACATATTAATTTAGTTAGCGAACCAGTGTCGATATGATAATGAATTCTTGAGATTGCGAGTGGCGAGATTGAGTTCCTGAAAGTGGTGCCGTAAGAGCTCGCTGAAATAAAGGCTGGTCCAGAAGGGCTTGTCGCAACTTTAGAGGAGAGTGTCGGTGCCGATTTGGAAAGCGATGTCTCTGGACTCTCCGGCAAATCGGAGGTCCGATCGCGAAAGGACGTTTGGTCCATTTTTCAAAGGCTCCCACCGAGATCATGCTCCCGATTCGTGATCCTCGCTTGCGTAATCGGCGACGGGCTCTTTTGTCCTGTCGTCGGCTGCACGCTTCGCTTAATCGCTGAATAAAGCCCCGTCCCTGGAAAACCGCTGCTCGATTCTTCACCGACAAATTGAATGCTCTCCCGCTAATGGCTTCACTTTACTACTGGCCGTCGAACGTCCTTTCCACCCACCGCACCGCGCTCGCATTGCAATGAATTATCCTAAAGGATAATGAATGCGATAAATTATCACAGTCGGCCGCTTCTAAGCTGCTTTTCCTTTTTAGTGGTTTCCGTTTCGTGAGACTGCCACTGCCAGTTGAAATCGTCGGTCTGCGGGAATGGTGAGACTTTGAAGAATGACTTTGCCCGTTCGGGCGAGCTGCGCAGCGAAATTGTCGAAATTGTCGCGTCCGATTTACATAACGCACCGCATATTTACGCAATTTTAATCCGGCAACTTTCTTTTTTCGCCAATTCAGGCTGCTCGTGGAGTCGAGCGGAGCCGCCGATATCATTTCGGATGGACCCCCGGAGTTTAGATGGTACCGGACTTTATTTATCGTTCAATTTTATGCACCAGATCGGCAACTTGTTTTTCATCGATCGCCTGTCAATAACAGTCCTCCTTCATCATCGAAATTCGCGCAGTCTAGTCTCAGTTTGTCGTGACTTGCGCTTTGTTTTTCATATTGACGCACGATTTTCGACGGTCAACAAAGTCCATTTGTCTCAGAACACCGGGCGCTTTTTGCAATTCCACTGTTCTTCTACAGGGTTCCTGCTCCACAACTCCCCTCCCTCAAGCGCTTTGCCACGATACTTGGAAAGTTTGAGGTGAAATATTTCGGCGTAACGAGTTCGAAGTGCGTCAAGGCTAATGATCGAACCGTGCCCTAATTGGTATTCGAGTCGAAGCGCTCACGAGACAATAGTTAAATAGCGCGGCGATCGAAGTGTAAGGCGAGGAGTTGCGTGGCCGGGAGAAAGCCGGCGCGCAGTGGAAAAAGAAATCGCGGGCCAGACTGCTCGTGCGTTCATGCTCGAGGGGGCGAGAGAGAAAGAGAGAGAGAGAGAGGGAGGATCGTGTCGGCGAGCGGGACAGTGGGACAGACGAAGAAACCGAGAGAGGCGAGCACGTCGCGTCGATAATTCCCTTGCGAAATTGTGATTTGCGCAATGAAAATCGAGAGGAGAGACAGAGATATATATGTCGCGGGGGGACGGAGCTCGGTTAATTCGTGACAATGCACGGGAGTATCAATGGCCGCTCTAATTAGCAGTGGCCCGGCCACTAGTTCCGCACTCTGTCCCGCGGCATTAATGATTGCTCATTGATACCTTCCAATCGCCTACGAGGCTCGAATTCCCAAGGGAGCGCAGCCAATTCTCCGACCGAGTGCAGTCTAGTCACAGACCACTTGCGCAACCGAGCTTATTCCAATACAATCAGCCCACAATTAGGGAATTATAATTCCCCAATTCTCCCAAGGAAATCTCACCTCCCTTCCCCCTCAACTTATTAGAAATCGAAAGTTCCCGTTTCCCCGCGAACGCGATCGGAGCAACTAGGAACGGCGCCGGGGAATTTATGCAAAGCGTCGTCCTTGACAAATTGCATTTTACTTTCAAGAGTGCACCGTCCACGCCGACGACGCGTCCCGCCGGTGAACGGCGAGTGTCGCCGGGGCCCTGTGTTTGTATTAATGTTGCGAGAGTGGTAGCGGCTCGATTGGTCTTGGTGTGGACGGAGTGCGACTAAATACCAAACCAGTCCTCGGCTTTCGAGCTCGGCTCAGCTGATCCCCGCTACGAAACGCCTTGTAAGAGCGAGCCAGGCCGCAGCTCGGCGCGAGCTAAAGTTCATCCGGTTGCCACTGGCGACATAACTTGGTTGGATAGAAATGATGGACTCGGGTGGATATAAATGGAGAGAAATGAAACCGCACTGGTTAGAGGTGGAGTAGCTGGCGGTAAGGGAGCTCGAGCGTTTCGGGGGCTTTTGGTGGCGCCATTGTGTGCAGGGGCCTGTGAAGGCTACGAAAGTAGCCGTTGGCAAAGAGTCATCCTCGATTTGCGAGTGTGGCAAGAGCCGGCGATTTAGCCTAGTGCGACGCCCGTTGCATCGAGCACGCGAGGGCCACGCGCCCAGATAGGATCGTCCTCTTTAGCTTTATGTAAAATCGAGACACGACCCGCCAGAAAATCTTCGATCTAAGAGGGTTGGAATTTCGCCCATGACGTTAGAACTCCCAGAAATGGCATAACCAGTGACGAAACCTGCTGTGCATAGGGACAGTCACGTCCCGGCATATCCGGGTCAGGATATAACCAAGTTGCGCCCGGGGAGCCCACGCTCGGCTTCGTACTTAGTTCTCTCGTTTCATTCGACAGCAGAGTAATAACAACAGCTAATTCACCTCGGGATCTAGAACCGGCCCGCTCCAGAGGACTTTGCATTCCACTCGGCGTAACCTTGCGCCGAGTCCCCGTACACCCACGAGTCCCCGCATTCAATTCCCAATGGGCCTAAGCCCTAATAAACCCCGTAAGAAACTGCCTTCCATAAGAATGGCCGGCAGAAGAAATGAGCAAGAAGCGAGCCGGTGCCAGTGAAAACGAGGAGAAGCACTCTCGTCTCCCGTGGAACTGTTCACCTCATTACGTACTCCACTCCCGTACACACCTTAACGCGGCAGCAGCGGGCCCCGTTTAAAGGCGAGCGCGCGCACATGTGCGCGCTCGTGAATATTGGTAAACCGTGTTTACGTGGATACGTGGGTGTGCAAGGCAGCGTGTCGAGGGGCCGAGGCGAGCGCGAAAAAGATCAGGGATCACGCGTGCTCCACCAAGCCGCCAGAGAGAGAGAGAGAGAGAGAGAGAGAGAGGCTGTTCGCTTTCGAAAGGAATTGCCGGACTATCTGGCATATGCACCGACGCACACAGGGAACAAGAGACAGAACGCTGCCACGCGGGAATATTCCCATGGAAAATCGGACGTCTTGACCGCTATCTCGCGAAGCGAGAGCGATAGGCCAATGCGGATCCTCGGTAATCTGAGGAAAAGATCAGCTGGTAGGAGAGAAAGAGAGCCGATTATCTCGTGCCGGTTGCATGTTCCCGCTTAGGGTAATAGCTAATGGAACAAATTGGACAGTTACTTTTGAGGGAAGACAATGGATCTACATGCCGAATAGGATTTTTCTCAACCAGCACCGTCTTTTTAGCGGCTCTTATTGTGGCTAAGAGTTGGAGGCTACTCGAAAATCTGACTGGGCCGGTGTTCGATTGTTGCGCGAGCATGCTCTTAGCTGGGAGCTCGTACAATGAGCAGTAAATTCGAGACTAAGTTGCAAACAATAGGCGGTCGAGGACGACGCCGAGGATGCCTAGTGGATCTGGGAAGAGCTGTGGTAACTCTATGAGAGAGAGGCACGCCTAAATCGCACTGACGTAATCCTAGTCGTGCGGGGAATTGTGTCTGGCCACTCTCTGTCTGAATCTACTGAATCTACTTGCGCCCGACTCTCCGCGACTCCGCGTAGGTGCACAGAAGGCCTCGGGTCTTTCTACGTCTCTAGGCTGTAATTGAAATCCCTAGGTTTCGCCTTGATTACTCGGTTGAAAGCAGCTGGAACCTTCGGATGTGCTGCTGCGTCGTGTGGAGACAAAGTCGGCGGAGGATTGCGAAATAAATAAGAGCAATCAGAAGAAAATCGGAGGCGTGGAACTGCGCCGATCTCCCGCGAAGGTTGCTCTCGACGTCTCAGCAAGGGTGTGTGCCTTGCGGCGAGTAGTTTAACCTTTCCCCGGTCCATGCGAGAAGCCGCGGGACGGGACAAGGCGCTTAGAAAGGCCGGGGAGAAGCCTCGTGGGACACTGGATAGTTCTTTCAAAATTTCCTGCCACCCATTCCCACAGTTTCGAGGCCACAGATGGAGGAAAAGGGAATGTGATAATTAAAAGCAGTGAGAGTCGAGAGCACGCTCGACATTCCCCCTGTCTTTTACAAACCACCCGCATGAACGCGTGAGCGATTGATATTTACCGATCTAACGAGCAATTCATGGTGGATGTAATGCTTTATGAGTTAGGATATGATTCATATGGAAACACGCTCGAATCGTGTTTGACATTAAAAAGGCACTGGGGTGGAGTACTGGGATGTGGGAAGATTACTGGGACTGTGCATACCACCAGGAGTCATCGACGTCGATGTGTAATACTAATTGCGCTATGATGCTTTTAGAATTGTTCTAGTCCCTTTGGAGCATATTTCGAAGAGAATGATCGTTCAGGGTGATATGCTCTATTCACTCCGTTCCCAGAATGCAGATCCAAATCACCGAGGAGAATAGCCCGGGGTTGTCCATCAGGTGGAGATCCATCGATTCTCAGGCTCCTTCGAGAGGCCCAGATCGGACGAAGGCTTGTCAGTCTCTTATCAGAGTCCGGCCACTCAATAATGCCAGCAACGCCGTTCTCTTTCTCAAGGCCCCGTGGCGCTCGCTGCACCAGCGAATATCGTGCGAATTCCCTTTGCCATCGCACCACGAAGAATGTGTCTCCACGAGGAATGCGGTCACATTTCGAAGTTATGCTCCGATTTTTTCCCTCGGCCCAGTACAGACGTAATCGATCCCGTGCACTCCCACGATAATTAATAGGAGGCTTCGAACCCACGGCATAATTACCTCGAGTTTAATCAACTAACGATGGAGTGTGAAGCAATTCGCTGCCAATCCTTCCTGCCACTGTGAATCCCGGTTGCTAATTAGCCAGAAAAATTCCCTCCGAGCTCGGATCGCGAACTCGATATCCATCGAATGCGTGAAGAACTCTGTATTTCAAGCATAAAATTTCGAAAATAGTTTTAAAGGCTTTCGCACTCAAGGAGGAGACTTGTGAGTGGACTGAGCGGGCGCCAGTGGTGCGTGTCAACCACTGGGCCGACCGCGCGCCGCCGAGACTCACCCACCGATCACAAGTAATTAGAAGTGTGAAATCGACTTCGAAGGAGTGAAACGTTATTTAGTGAGCGAGACTGTCGAGTCAGGGCCTCGTCTCGGCTCGATGGCTATCCAATAAAAAGCGGCGAGCCAATGGAAATTGAGCGATGGGCTCAGAAACACATTGACGCTCTCGACTATTCAAGAAGCCTGAATGTGGAAACTTCACAGCTATTAACTAGCCCTCTATATTCCCACCGAGTTCAACTCGATTCTCACTCCGTCAATGAGTATCGCTAGGGCAGCAATGACGGGGCGCAGTCCTCGAGAGCAGCACATCCGGGAGTCGTTCCAGTCCCCCCCGAGACTCGGCCGGTATTGTAATATCAAATGGAACGTCTGGGATAAAGAATAAAGCGTCTAACAGCGTTGCACTGGCGAGAGCGTATCGTGGGATCGCGCGGAATACCGAGGAGGTCGCGGGAGGCTGTCTTTAGTAATCTTCATGGACCCCGGCGCAATCGTGAGTGGGTGTTCCCAGTGTGTTTGGAGCGAGGGTGCCGAGTAGCAGGGCGTTCACCGGCTCGCTCGTGTTACGTATGCCCCGTGGAAACCTCAACGAGAAGGTCTTGCCTCGCGAGAAGAGGTGCATATATATACATAGAGAGGAGAGAGCGGCCAAGGAGTTTGGCGCCTTAGACGCGCGCTCCTCTTTCTCGAACGCGGCCGATTAATCACCGTTAAAGGGTAGATCTCGGGAGCTCCAGCATCCAGACCTCGATCCCACGGAGTCCACTGGTTCGCGGCTGTGAAAGCTGAGAGGCCAATTGATTCGCCACTCGGTAGCCCTCTAATTAAACTGCACTAGTTTCCGAGAGCTTATTTCTCTTCCGACATATTACACTTGAGAAATCATTATGGGTTTACTATACTTGTATCGAAGATACTCGGTAGAGTTTAGCAGGGAAACTTCTTCCGTGGCCTGATGGAGAAGAGTGATCGATTATCGACGGGAGATTCGTTAAGGATAGGATGACAGAGAAGGCAAGGTGAGTCATTGTTGCGCTCACTGCAATGACACGCTACTCCCGATTCCCCGGCCATTTAAGATAGACACTTGCTCTGGCTCTCGCGAAATTCACTTTCACGCTCGCCAACTCTCCTCGCCCGGACAAAGGCGTCGCTTTATTCCCGGAGGGAGAATGCTGGACCGGTAAATTAGGTGTCCTGGGTGCGGATGGGGATCATGAAACTCGGATAGATAAGATCGTGATCGTCCGGTTAATACTCGGCTGGCGTGAACAAGTGGGTTGCCTCAATTACGCTAGTCGATCATTTGCCGTATTGTGTTGGCGTCGATTGCTCGTTTCTCCATGGATAGTCGGCGTTACATGATTCCATACCCGAGACCTCGATCGCCCAGCAGATTTACCTGCCACTAGCAATCATTCTCTTACTCTTACCATACGACTCTAACTCTAACTATTCTATGAGAAACGTCTGGCCTTCCTGGCCTGCTCTACTTTCGACCAAGGGCTCGAAAAAGTGTAGTAACCTTACAGGTCCACTTAGCACTTGGATCAAGGGACTTGGCTGCCGACTGAATGACCCGACACCTTTCACAGTCAGATTATATCGGGGGGATCCTCGGCTGTCAGTGAAAGTGCTAATGAAGTTATATACGCGTGCTATAGAGGCGGTCCCATTTTTGAATGGTTATTAAGGAAGCGGGGATTACGAAAGCGGACCGGTGAACAGGTGGGCTTTGTATCGCTTTCGAGAGTGAGCCGACTGTCCGGCGAGGGAGATATCGGACCTCATCAGAGTTCGGACCACGTCACTGTCAAAACAACGGTCGTGTTCAGTTTAGATTTCTCGAGTGAACACTCCCTCTCTCTCTCTAGTTCTCTCTTCGAAGTCTGGAAAGCGTTTATTACGTCAGCAGGCGTCGACAAAGCTTTTGAACTAAAAAGTAGAATCGAACTTCGGCTTCGTTAGCCAAGAACTCTTGTAAGCGTTGAGATAAACACTTAACTAGAACTCACAGTCACGATTTTCCCATTCTCGCAAGTAGTTCAGAGTTTCGAGAGTTTCCTCCCGAGCTTTTCTCTGCTTTAGCGCCTTTAGCCCATCGAGGCGTCCCCGGCCCATTGGGAAAGATCTGGCACACTTTAAAGGCGGCAGCTGTGTTGCATCGACTGCGGCGAACCCACAAACGCCTCTATCCACTTGACCAACAAGTGCGCGGCCTTGCGGCTCTCACTCTTTCTCGCGGCTTGTTTTCTGTCGAGGGCCGATGCGCTCGGGCGCGCCGTCTTGCTCCTCTCCATCGAGGGAATCCCCCGTCGATCTATCTCCTTCTTCATGGAAAACTCGATTTCTAGCGAGCCGCCGCGTTGCAACAGGCCGTGTGTTACGAGCCAAGAAGCCATGGAGTCTGGGCTGAATGCTCCTCATACGCGCGCCCGGTAATGAGAATGTAATAAGAAGACAAAGCATTTATACGGCCGGGTGCTCGGAATCACTATCACGGTGGCCTTTCTCCGTAGATTACAGATTGCCTCGGCGGAGATTAACCCCGGGGTTAATCGCGTGTGGAATGGATCTCCTGGTAATTCGAGCCGCGGTGGTCTCTTTTCATATCCATTAACCGGGGTCATTAGTCATCCCGATTTTACAACGCGAGTCCTGGAGTTAAGGAACAATAGACCAGCTCTGACTTCACGCTGGCGACTCTAGTTGCAATTAATGAAACCTAGAGATCGATCTCGCCAAGTGAGATGTTGATCGGAAGCAAGACTCGCTGTCGAAATATCGTTGAATGGGCAGTTAGTTGCCAGTGGACTTTACAATCGGCGGACGCGCTCGAGGAGAGAATGGACCCATGAGGAAAGGGATATATGTCGGTGGATCCGATTCGGATCGCGAGGGTTGCGCAACGGCGACAGAAGGTGGATGTGCGTGGAGACGGGGCTACCTGAAACATCTGATGACCTTTGCCTCTATCAGCTGGCACCGATTCCCAATCGCCACGGGGGAGACGCCGAATCGGCGGAGATGCGCATCGAGCTGAATCTCCGCCTCTGCCAACTGCGCACCTTGCAATCAAGGGATGCGTAATCGCCTGCGCAATTCTCCATCTCATCTCGCCGAGTGACCCCCGCCGGCAATTCTCTTTCTCGCGGAGTAATTGCTGGCAGTTTATGGAACATTAGTCGGCACCGCGGCAGCGTGGAATCCGAGGATACGAATTAGTATGAATTCCAGTTGCCGAGCATTTACTTTCCTAGTTTGACTACTCGCTTCTAGAGATTGGTAGTTGCATAAAACACTCGGTCAACAAAGTCTCGGCTTATCTGGTCCGAGAGTCACTGGGTCATTGGCGAGTAACCGCGAGTGATCCTCGCTGAAATTTTCCTATGACATCGCGCGCGTCACGAGTCTGTACAGTGACCTTAACACATAATTGCGGTTCATATCGGAGAATTGAGTCGCGCCGGGGCGTAGTGGGCGCATCGCTCTCCGAGCGTCGCCGGCGACCCAGTTCTCCATTTACGTGTATCTCTCGGTAGACTCGCTGTTTACTCGAGGAAAGTCTCGAGCAGATTTCTCCCCACGTGCGATATCGGCTCCTCTTCTCTTACTCTTCTTTTACTTTATACTCGGCGATATCGGTTTTAGACGAGTATAAGGAACGGGGGTTTTTATTCCCCGGGCAAATATCTTTCTCTTTTACTCACGCGTGTTTATGGCTCGCACGTGATTGCAACGCCCACCAGCGAGGCTGTTACGAATAATATCGGCGTGCGTTCAGCGCCGCATCACACGGAGAAATCTATGTGTCGGCCGGTAAATATAATCTCGCTGGTATAATCCGCGAGTTGAATATTCCTTCTCCGGCCGCCTCCCCTTTTATGTTTCTGCATATGTATATGGATGGACCATTCGCCAGCTTCCTTCGAGTGAAATCACTCTGTCGAAAATATCTTTCACTTCCGTTTCCCCCTGTTGCACTATTAACGCCAACTATATCTCCATAGCAAATCGTCGGCTCGTTCCGGTAATGAGAAACTCTAATCAGATAAGAGGCAAGGTTTCCTCCGCTTTCCTCTTTCCTGCCCGAGCAGACGATATAATAATTTCGCATTCCACAAGTCTATTATTTCGCAGCAGGTATATTCGCCCATTAAAAAGCCAATGTCAGTTGAAAGGGGTAATTCACCAGTGCCAATCGCCGCTCTAAATCCACTCGCAATAAATCTCGAATTACAAGCTAATCCTTCCGAGCGACTCGGGTCTCGAATTCGCCTTAAGCTCTGGCTATTTTTCACTTAGCCCCCGCGGCCGGGGCCGCGCGGTATTTGCGCAAGAACCACACCCACACGGCCAGCCCGAAAAATCTCGGCCCCTCGTAATTAGTTTGCCGAGGTTATTATGCAAGTGGCAGTTCGCGTGCCTTTCAAGGTCTAGTATTGAAGTGCGGCGGTGCGGGAGGTCGATTATTCAAAGGCAGAAGGTCGAAATTGGAATTGCAATCCCTCAATCTAATTATAATTAGGTACCTTATATAAAGTACCCTATTAGGGTTGTCCCGATCAGTGCCCGGTCGGGTCCTCATGATGGCCCGAGTTCATTTCTACTCGGGTACGCGCACCCTTTCCGCCCTAGATCTAATTATGCCTTGATTGAACCTCTGCTGGTTCGCTTGATAAGTTTCCTGTAATTTTCCGAGATGAGGGTTAAAAATGTTTCGGGAACGAGAGAAGAAGCAAAGGGCGGTGGTTAACTGGAGGAGCAAGTGGCGGTGATTTGGTGGCGCACGCATTGGCCAGGCGGCGGTGTGACGGTAGTGCGGCGAGCCGAGTTGGAGTTGTCCGATATTATGCAAGAGGTGCTCCAGTTTCAAAGCCCGGCTTCGGTATTCCAGCCAACTCACTTTCACTCATTCACTCTCGCCGGCTCTTTTATCCCGCGCGGCCTGGGCCCCGGGCCGGGCCCGGTCTCTCCTTTCGTCCTGGGCTTTCCCCGTCCTCCCTTCGACTCGGAGACTCTATCTCGCCTCTCCTTCGCCGCCTTTCCTCACTCTCCGCGAGCTATTTCCTTGGCCGCGCGCACACCTCGCTCGGCCGGCCGCTCTACGTTGTATGCACCTCTGCTCCAGCCTGACTTTCACTTCTCTCTCTCTCTCTTCCTCTCTCTCTCTGACCGATTCCTCCGGCCCCACCTGTCGTCCTTCTCTTTCCCGCTGCTCCCCGCTGCCAATGCGAAACGAGCCGGCTGGAAAACCGCGGGCATGATTTATTAACTGGACTAGCGAGCACCGACTCGAGAAGCCTGGCTAACCAGCGCGCTTTCCGTATTTCCCACCTTGCTCGAATTAGTTTCATAGGCAGTCGAAAGATCGTGGGTCGATTGGATTCCTATGTTCAAGTTCGACTGAAGTTTTGACCCAAGTTGGATTAGGAAACATTTGAAAGGTATGTTCAAGTTCGATTGAAGTCCGAAACACTTAAAAGATATGTTCAAGTTCGATTGAAGTCCGAAACATTTCAAAGGTATTAGCTTCGTGAGTAGAAAGGGTGAACGCCTCGGTAGTTGATTAGAAGCACGGGAAGTATAGGAAGTACGGTTCAGAGCTCCGGCCAGCAAAGGAAGCGTGTCACGGAGCTTAATCCAGGCCGAAGTAGGAAACAGTGGCGCATTCGCCGCCGTTTATGTAATCGAGTCCTCGACATTTTCGAGCTCCCTAAGCGTCTCGTCTATCAGCAAATGTCCAACGATTTGAGACATGCCAGTTGAAAGTAATAAAAAGTCACCGAACCTTTCATAATTGTCCGATATATCCAGCGCAACACTGACCGGCCCCTCCATCCCGAGGATAAGCTCGCCTCAAGATTGGTACATGATTTATGGGCTTGACTGGTTAATTGCATCTGATTACCGACGAAATGCCGGTCAATTAATTGACGGGAGCGTTTCGCCGCGCTCGCCGCCGCCGCGCAACAATCTTCCGTGCCCGAGACTGATCAGAGGATCGAGGCGGTATGGTGTGCTGCCGATGGGGAACAGGAAGTGGCCCTCGTTCCTGGGAGAGCCGTGCTAGAAATCGCTAAAACTCCGTTGCGAAAGGTCCGCGCCTCATTTTCAAACGTCCTTTGTCGGCGAGGGACGCTCTCGTGTGCCCTCGATCTTCTCGTATTTGGTATTCGAACCACGACTTTGTCATCTTCAATGTTAGATGAATGTCCAGTACTTGACACTACCAAAAACGGCGAAATCTAACAAGTTCTAACAAAAAATTGAAAATCTCCAATCGAATTCCTTCCATGTGCAAAATTTCGCGCACATCCTGCCCGATTAAATCGCACTGGCCGAGGTAATTACCAGCATCCTCGGGCGTCTCTATTCTAAGCGCGAACACCGCGCGGCGAACAATGGTTGATTAATCGAACGAGCGATAGCCACGGGGAGAAGCAGAGGTCCTGCGAAGGGTGTCCTCACAGTCGGCGATAATGAGCGAACGACGCCGCCGCGAGTAATACGGTTCTCACATTTTGCGCGTTTGCGCGTTTGCGGGCGTAGCTTGAATCCGCTCGGGGGACAGTGGTGCATGTGAAAACAGTTGGGGCCTCACTCTCACAAGCTGCCAAGGCGGAGAGACACCGAAAACCGCACCTCTTGCGAAATAAGCCGGAGGCCTTTTGCAATTTTTCATCCCGAGATAAACCGCGCCCCTTTCATCTACCGCGGGACGCGGCGGTGATACTTTGTCAGGAAATGGACAGGAGATTGAAAGGGATCTCGGCGGAATAAGAACTGAAATGATCTTGTCATTAAGCGGCCCGGCGAAGAGAGGCTCTTCGTCTTGGCCAAGTGGGAAAAGCGCGGAGTGGAAGGTGTATAATACGAACCGGTGTCTTTGATATCTCGGGTTACCGTCACTGGTAGACCTTGCCTGCGAAATGTCGCTCTAGCAGTGTGTTCTCGCATCGCGTGACATTTACTGTCTAATCCGAAGGGAGGCCTGCCACCTTTCCCGGCCCAGAGACGGCCGAGACGCGCATCGCCTTCATTGTTACCCGGCCGCCCCGACGCGCGACGTGCCGCTCGTTACAGCCTCTTAGTTCTCTCGGTTTCGCCTCTTTAAAATCCCATCGGTTCAGGGTCACCCAGGCCTTCTACCGGATTTCGTTTCCATCTTCCAACACACTCACTTTCACGCACCTCGTCTCAACCCATATTCAATCGAGGGGCCTCTCTCGTGTTAATTAAGCGCAATTACAAGTCGGATTTTGTAATTGCTGCTCTATAGAAAGTGACTGCTTTCTAGGTGTACGCGTAGGGCTTCTTCGTGCCAGCAGTGGTTAGAGGTATCGAGTGACCTGGGTGGAGAAAGAAAGCCTGTTAGAGCTGGCATTCCTTTAACCCCCTCACGTCAAATTGACGTGAGCCCTCGGGTTCGATGGAGTTCTCATAGCTAGCGACTCGCATGCATCATTGGACAGGATGCCCGATTGCATTATATTCCGCACGGGCGCACAGCCATTCCGTTTCTTTCGCAAATGTCAAACCACACGGGCGTGAGACGCGGGCCATTATGCTCTCGCCACCACCAATTCGTCATGTAAAACTGACAGAATGAAATGTATACAAGCACCCAAATCGCCGCTTTACCAAGCCTTATTTGGTAGTTGATTCGACATTAAGTATTAATGAAAAAAGAATCATTTCTTCGTTTGCTTTTGACAGTTAAGTCCCAAGGAAGATCGGAATACATTCCTGGCATGCGTCACCCGTGATATTTGCGAGCCAGCATGACGTACGCGCAAAAATCGATTTCTCCGTTCGAATTATCATAGGGAACTTCCGGCGTTACGAAACCTCCGAATTTAGAGTAGTGGTAGGCGTGAGGCGCAGTCATCAGATATACTTCCATCTGCCTCGGAGTCCACTGAACCTGCGGCATGGAATTCGGGTTCACGACCTGATAGTCGAATCTTTTGGACTCATCTCCGCGGGGTTCGCCGGCAGGCAGCACCATTCTTTTCTCTTCTCGTTTTTGAGATCACCTTGTAGACAAGGACGCCGACCTTGCAGTGAACGACGAAGGTCGGCAGCGATCGGCTCGAAGGTCGGGAGAGAACGGTACCGGGCCTGTCAACAAATTCCACTTTTTCGCAAGATGGCCCAATTATCGAATTTACATGTCAGCGAATAATAAATCAAATAAATCCAAGAGTAATCCATTTAATTTGAAAGCTATGCCCATACCAATTCAGCAATTTTATTTATTAAGTCTTCTCTCTTCGAATAAATCATTTGGCAACTCTGCCAACACATTTGGAAGGCTACTGTCCGCGTAATACCCGGGAAACCCATTATCCCGCTTAATGACAATTACATAAGCGTTTTGTTCGTCCGGCGATGCTCATGGGAAGGTAAACGAACTCAATGTATGACTGCACAGTGCACACCTTGTCGGAGCTTTAGAGCCGAGGCATAATCCCAGGACCGAGAGACAGCTCTTTCACCGAGGCTCCTTCACCGGCGAACATAAAAAGCCTCAAACGCGGAAGTGCTCTCGATGCATACGATCAGCTCGATCCGCTCGCTCCAGGCACTCATGGACCATCGTGTGCTTCCTTGAAACGATCTGCCATCGCCGCTCTCATTACTCCCTGCGGCTTCCTCGCAACACGAAAAGCAAAGATTTGGAGAACCAACGGAAGGACAGAACAGAGGCCTCGATTAGCCAGTCACTTTCCTTTCAAGGCGCAGCTGAGTATAACCTCGCGACGCTAATTCCGCGGGTCTCGCTCTGATAATTCCCCGGCTGGATCATCATCATCCTAGAATGTCCAAAAGCCGGCTTTAATTCCGCAGCGGCGACATTCCTTTTTCCAGGAGTCCCGCGGCCCGTAATTGCCTCGCCGACTCGATTATTTCGGGGGACGCAGAGTGCTTATTAATGCAGCGCGCGGTGCAATTGCAGCGAGACTTCCTGCCGAGCAAGCCATCGGGAGATCTCCGTTGCTCCCGCGGGCGAGAGTGGCTCGAGCTGTACTTCCTCATTTTTAGTGGTCACGTTCCGTGGCGGCGAGCCACTCGGCCGGGAGGGGCGTGTACGTTAAACTCTCCTCGTGGCTCGAATCACTGACCTATAAAGGTTCGTTACGGCTGGACTAATCGTCATTTAGGTGGCTATTAATGCCCTGACTAATTGCTGCCCCGCTATCCTATTCCTCGCTGACTAATTGACTCTCTTTCGCCACGGATGCCTTGTCGTCGATCAAGACAACGAGGAACGTTTCAATCCCGCTCCCCTTCTAAAATCCTCGCTCTTTTTCTCCCCACCGAATTTCACCTAATGATTCGACATTAATTGGCTCGATGGCTTTACGATGTCGTAAAGCGAGGCGGCTTCGAGGAGAAGTGGTCTCCACCGCGCGGCCGATATGGAAAATAGATTTGCTCCGAGGCGACGATTGAATCATGTGTACCGAGCGGCCTGGTTTATTGTCGGACGCGCGTACACGTGTATTCTCTCACGTGGCTGGAACGGGGCCGGGCGCTTGTCACGTTTCCATCGAATCAATTCTCCACTTCCCGTCGCGGCGGCCTCTCCTAGCACGCGCTCCCACGATGAAATTCTGCCGGCTTTACTGGGATAATCGAAACCGGCGAAACAATGGCGAACCGCCGGGGAGTTCCTGACGCTGCGAATGCGAAAATATCGCGGGCGCAATCGCCCCGGATGATGTCTGCAATAGCGCGAGTTCGGGAGTCGCAGGCTCCCGCGAGAGAGAATCGTTGGGGAGTTCGAAGACCCGGTGGCTCGTAAGATCGAACCTGTTTCGGAGAAATGAGGTAATGCAAAAATAGAAAAGACATCTTAGCAGCGCCATTAACACTTGATTCGACCGATAGCGTCGGCTTGCAGAGTATAAAGCACTTTCTACTCGATCTCGCGGCAAGTAGAATGAGACGGCGCTGGCCGGACTCGGCCGTAAAACAGAGCGCGTGGGTTTCACTGGCTAAAGCCTCCTAAAACGCTTGAGCTGCCCATTGAGGCGAGAGTGTCACTCATAGATTGAGATGGAGCGGGAACTTTTTCCTCGATAGCCGACAATGGGAGTGAAGTGAACCGGAGGTTTATGGTGGACGGGTGTGAGTGGCCACGCCGAAGGCGCCATCCTGGCGCGCATGTACTACTTTTACGATCGGGATCGCGCATTTATAAACACACTCGTGACACGGTGGCAGGAGGCCGCGTACGAGTTTCTCCATTACTACTATTACCTGCTAGTCTGTCTTTCCGTTTGCACGCGTGAGCGCAAGGTCGACCAAAAATCCGGTTACTTTTCCATTGCGCAACCGGCAGCGGCCGCTGCATTCGCCCGCTCGCTCGCAATTGCAGCCGCGCGCCCGATACAATAACTCCTTCGCCGTACGGCGAAGGCGAGTCACTTTCCATCGGCATATTTCCACCGTCCCTCGATAACCATTCCCTCAACTTCCAGCCGAGGAGTATTGACACGTTGTTAATCGAGTGTTTGCTCGGGAACTCCGACGCGCCTTGTATCGACTGGTTTTAACTGTACGCATATTAAAATTCGAAGGTTCCCGCACTTAGAATCATTATCATTGGCCGACGGTTTCTGATTGTATAACTCATGGAATGCGAATCCACGGAGACGCGAATAACCGTCGGGCAATTAAATGGAAAGTCCTTTCATACGGAATTCTGTAAAAACGGGCCGATTTACTCGAGTCCCGGCTAATTGGCCAGTGACAAAGCAGGAGCATTTAATTTCGCAATGACCAATCGCACTCCTATAAACCGGCCCCGTTACAGAAGGCGGAGTTTGTTTTAATTAGGTGGAAGCACGCGCTTTAATTCACCGAACGTTCGTGAGTCGAAATCAGAATCAATGGGGTCCGATTGATAGGCTCGACTCGTGTTTAGTTGAAAATCAATCCGGACTCCTTCGCGCCTCTACAAATTAGTTATTAGCTCTTAGCAGTTAGAGCGATTGGCTCTGCGGGAGATTAATCGTGAGGCCAGAACTAGAAGGTAGTCGATTCTCCGCTCGACCTACGTGCAACTCGTCCTTTCCATTTGAAGATGCATTGCTGACTCATTACTATTCATAGACGACTCCTCGCATTCGCCCAGCCAAGGCGAACGGGCTCTAATCAAGTGGGAGATTCTCTCTCTTTACGTCTTTACGGCTCTAAGACAATGATTAGTCGTGCGGCGATTACTACCGATCGCCAGGAAAGTGTGTCACCGTTTGTTCGGATCCTCTCGCGCCGCAGACGCCGGCCAACAAATCGAAACACCATGGGAGGAAATGACCGCTCGTACATCATATGGGACACGTGTATACTTGGGTCCCGGCGTTGCTCAAACAATATTACGAGATCATTTTTATTGATTGGTTTTATTGATCGTTCTGTCGATCTTGATTGAAACAGGACATCCAATCTCCGATCGAAGATCAAAGATACGAGAGGAACTCGAGTAGTATCTTAGATACAATTTTCTTTCTATTGAAAAGAGTTTATTAGTAAAATGTTGCTTATTTGTTGCAGACTGCCAGCGAAACACTCCGAGGAGTGCCAGAGCAAGTAGGAACGAAGCCGCCCTGGAGTTCGAATGCCCCGAGGAGTTCGGATACTACCCTCATCCCCGTGACTGCACGCAGTACTATGTCTGTGTCTTCGGCGGAGCTCTTCTTGAGTCCTGCACGGGAGGCCTCATGTACAGGTATCCATAATTACTCTCTTAATTAATTACACCTAATTATCGCCTCCTCATACTCAAATTAACGCGGATACACATTCCAAGCGGGAAGTAATCGTCGGGCACGGACGAGGAAAAGTTGCGACACTTCCTTATGTAGATCGATCGCTCGAAGAAGTGTTAAAGTCGAAGACAGATGAAGTAACAAGCACACTTGTCCATAAAGAGCGCCGACGAAACTGTCGCACTCCGAATAGGCGGGAACACGGAGAAAAGATCGTAAGGAACACGAGGCGACTGCCGAGTGGGCGCTGGCCAGTGAAAGGAAAGATTGGAATTGTCATAAATAGCCTACTGGGTCCACTGGTGTCCCTAGATTCTCTTGTCGGATAAGCAGATAATTGAGCGAGTTTAGGCCCCTGATTAAGGGGCCCGCGCACCTGGGAGTCTCCGCGGCTCGGCTGGGACTTGCAAGGTGCCCGAGGAGTTCCTGATTCGATCGACTAATACGGCGAGGAATCGCCGCGTGTGGTACGAAAACGGATCGCTAATAATGTCTAGCGGCGGCTCGAAAGCAGGCGAAACCAGAGCGAAATTCTCCCGCGATGATTCCATTGTCGACCAGAAATAGACAGGTGCCGCGGGCGGATGTGCAGCCTGGCCGGCTCTTTCCCATGAGCACCTCGTGGGAGTGAGCGTCCCGTTGCAGATGCACACTCGATCGAGACTTATACACCGGCTTCCACATTCGGCGAATAATTAGAGTGCCGCCCTATAAGATACCGCGCGCGCCTGTCAATTTTCATTTCATAAGAGACTTTCTCGAGGGGACTTTTGAATTTTCATCGGAGCCTCGGTCGGGGCCCCGGAGAGCCAGTGCGAATTCCTCGCGAGTCCTTACAAGGCGCCGAGATAAATCTGCGCATGCCTCGGCCGAGGACCATAATCAGAGCTCGCCGAGACATTCACGTGGAATCCCTCTCTAAGTAATGGTCAGCCTCTTATTCAACCGCGCGCTCGCGCGATTTAGAGCTGCGTCGAGCGCGTCTATTCACGCGGGGAACCTTTCAGTATAGCCGGACCATCTCCGCTCCTTCGTTACCTAGGATTAAGCGCGTAATTGATGAGACAGTTACGGAGGTCCAGGCTCTCTTGAAAAGTCAGGTGCATTATGGCTTATTCATGCGCGCATACGCGATGGATTACTACGAAAGCTTGGAACTTAGAACACCGCTGGTGAGAGCCAAATGGCAGAATGGGTTGGACGACATTTAGCAAGTCGGTATGCTGACGATAAGTGTACCAGTATCGGTAATATCACGAACGGCGACACCTGCGGAATTCCAAGGTGCGAGGAATCGAGAGTAAAATCGATCATCCCCTATGGAATTTTTCCACCTCGATTTTAATTGGAGGATTTATTCTTTTGGTAATTTAGTCCTTGAGGGTTCATTTCGCCTCGATTTCCTTTCCGATCAGGACACTCGTCCCGCGGAGCCGCGTCAGATGTTCGAGCGCAGACTAGAAAGTGACAATCGTCAGCTTACCGGGAGGTTCCCCCGAGTGGAATCTGTGTCAAAGTGTGCAGACACGTAAGGGCTGACCGATCTCTCGTATACGGGTAAGCGAGTGGCTGTCATTACGATCCTGGATCGGAGCACTTTCAGTCTGACTTCTGGATTTGCCGTGGTAAAAGGGGGCCGTGCGTATGTCGGTGGCACGGGCGCGCGCACACAGGTACCTCGCCTAGTGTAGACGCGTAACCCTGGAAAAAATCGCGGGGCCACACCTCGCAGTGCCGCTGGTAAACGGGTTTAGCGTAGAACCGGACGGTCTCGCCCCAGGAACTTAATGGTAACAAGCTATCCAATTAAGGATAAGTGTAAGACCACTCGAGAGCAGACAGTCCTAAAGCAGTCGGCCTCCGAAATCCTTCGGGAACGGGAGCAGTTCTCACTCCCTCATTACCATGCGCTCTCACCGCGAACATTTCCCGGTGGCTCGTGACAAAACCGACCTGTGTTACGCCGACCAATTTTATAATCCAGTCAAAAATAGTTATATCCAAATTTCAATGAGATATTAGTCGCCTTGAACCACGATGAGTTAACTAGTTCTTCGTCGAATCAAGTGAAACAAGTGCACGAATATCCCGGAAGCCAAACAATTCGAGATCCAAAACCTCGTGAGCTAATCAATGCCCCTAATTAAGTTCGCCTTGCACCAACATCCAACGCGTCTCGTTTAATTATATGTTAATGCGTCGCGTTCGTGGCAAATGGCTGGTGCGAACGGGCCGACTCGCAAGTTGACGCTTCGAGAGCGACTTATAGGGGAGCACGTGGATGTGCAGCTTCGTCGCGATCGACAGGCCACTCTGCTCGACATCGGTAATGAGCCATATTAATTTGTAGCAGGTACCAGTTTATTTATACAAGTGGCATTCGTCAGTTTCACAGCCGGGCAAATTAGACGTGTGTCTAGCTGGGTAATTAGATGCCGGGAGCTTTCTCCCCCTCCAGCCCTCTTTCTATACCGCTGGAACGCCATTAATGACACTTTACTGTACTTTTTTCTCCGCGAGGGTCGTAGTCGCAACATTAAATGCGTGAGAAGCAATATTGCCTGCACGGCGACTACTCGCCGTATTACTTAATGCCTGATTGCAGAGTGAAATGATTGATAGCGCCGGTTGATATTAACTCTCTTCCTCTCCTTCTTTCGCAGCCACGAGCTCCAGACGTGCGATTGGCCACGTAACGTAGGCTGCCCGGACCCGGGAGCCTCCAGCAAGGAGTCCGATGAAGATCCGCTGCTCGAAAGGTGAGACACTGCCGTTACTTCTATCGCGGAATAACTCAAATGCCTGCACCAGACAACAGCGCCAACTCTCCCCGGCGCAAATATATCCCGATCGTTCGATTACTCCGGCAACCTTTGCGCGGAAAAAAAGGAAGCCACTGGAAATTCGCCCGCGGTCCCATTGAATAATTCATGGCGGCGCTTACGCAGCCTGTTGTAAGACAACGCGACAATATGAATAATGCAGAGCGAGAGACCATTTGATAATTCGCTTTTTCTATGGACGCGGATTAAATCAAATCTCCGATCGGCGTCCCGTTGCGTCGGCGAGCGCGCGCGGTGCATTTCAGTGTTTCGCAAGTGGAATCAGTAGAATGAGCGAATCGTAGCCGGCCGCTAGTTTCCCTTCGCTGCCGAATGCGGGGGTTCTTTAATGACAGTATCTCTCGCGCGCGGGACACGCCTCTGCCAATATATCAGAAGGATCGTTTCTCGGGTCCCTATCGCGCCAATCGCCGGACGTCCGCCAATTGTGCAAGAGCGAGAGCTCCATTGCAAAACAATGCTCTCCGTCGGAGAAACGAGAGCGAGGGTTGAACGGGGCATAGGAATGTGGGTGGAGGTGTAAAGGACTGGAAAAAATCACAACTTCCGTCTGGACTTTATCGAATTGACGCGCGCGGCAGGAGAGAGAAAAACAAAGAATTGGGAAAGTAGTACGCGCGCCTCTTGGTTTTCATTCTCGACGAATCACTCCCACTTTCACGGCGTGGCCTCCCGCGAGAGCATAGTGGGAGTCCTCCCGAATCGGGTAAGAACGGAGAACTCTCCCTCTCCATTATGCAAGGGCCGCTTGGGCAATCGGGTACTCAGCGGGTAATCATTAACGTATTGTGTGCGAGTAATCGGCGAAACAACGCAGTTTCCCAAGAGCTTCGTCCCCGAGACACCGCGGCTCGTTTCCTTCTCGCTGACAATGAGTATCCAATCCCTATGGGATTATACTAACTTCCTATAGAGCCTACTTAAACCTAACGAGCCAGAACTCTTTGAGAATTTGATACGCTCATTAAGCTCATCAAACAGAAGCTAACGCGCATCCCTGCCTGGAATCATAATTGTGTCATAAAATCACTCAACAATGCGTCAAAAGTGTAAGTATCGATGACCTATTACAGATCGGCCAGGATCGAAATCCAGGAGCAACAACGAGAGCAGCAACGAGAGGATCGACGAGAGCAGCAACGAGAAGATCGACGAGAACAACACCGGGAAGACCGACGAGAGCAACAACGAGAAGAGCGACGAGAGCAACAGCGAAAGCAACAAAGAGAACAGGAAGGAGACCAACACCGGGAACAACACCTCCGCGATCAACAGAGAGAACAACATCGAGAACAGCAGATCCAGCGGCAGCCACTGCAGCGCACGATACAGAGACAACCGATCTCGGTGACTTCGACATCGGCGCCGGTCTCGCAGATTACCGAGAGGCAGCTGCGACAGCGCCAGCAGAGCCGCAACTACCACGAGGATGAGTACGGGCCAGCCTCCGAGGTCGAGAACGATCGGCAGCAACGTGTCTACCGCGGTCAGCCCTCGACCATCGGCCAAGTGCAGAGGGACCGCGATGGTCTTCGACGCAACGTTATCTCGGTTCGTAGGCCTGTCGATTTCTTCGGGAATTTCCATCGGCCGATCTACATTGTTATGGGGTCATTGCTGCCATTGGCATGCGAGAGCCGCCAGTCCGGACACAGTGTCCAGTAGAGTGTCGCTGCGTGCTGGGGCGACAGCTGGAACGTGACGGAAAGGATTCCCTATTGTACTTAGGATGTAGAGCGATTTAGGCGAAGGCCGCACCCAACTATTTCTTTAGTCCGACTGGCTGTACAGTTGATTGGGTCGTTTAGAATTTTTATGAACTTCTTTTCCGCACGCTTCAGGCTGAACGGTTTTTTGATAGGGTTTGAGATGCTGTGAGTTCAATGTCATGCGAATTAAAAGTCGATTATGGTGGGTTTTTTCGTAGGAAAGAGAGAAGGAGAGTCTCGTGAACGCCCGCGCCCAGGTGGAATCCCATTACAGGTGTGTATAGTTTTCACTCATCGTCATGATTTCTGAGAACGAGGAACTCGAAAAGATTGCGTCCAATGACAATCATCGCAGCGGGACTTTTACCGCGATTTCTCTTTCACCCAAGGTCCCGCCGTTCCTCTCGATCACGTAGGCTTCTTTACGTCATTGCCATTATTATTCAGAAAATGAGAGTCGTTGACGCCGGTAAATCATAACGGCGATCGAGTGCCTCCGGGATTTTGAAATAGAAACTAGCTTTACCGAAATTCTTTACATAACTTTAGGACCCAAGTGGCCTCATCGGAGTCGCCGAGGATTGCCAAGACTCTCGCGTCCACCGTGGCGCCTGTCATCTCGAAAGCCTACTACAGCGACCCCGACCAGAGCTACCCTTACTACACCATCTACGATGACGACGTCTCCATTTACAAAGATGATGGTAAAACTCTCACATATTTCCTCCGCAAAGACCTCTAGTCTCGAGTCACTGGCAATTAAGTCCACGGGATCACTGGAAAATTGAATCACGTGCTACACCCCGGCAATCTCTTTGACGAGTTAATTGAGCCAACGCTGCCTTTTTCCGATCGATCGAGCAGATTACAACCAGTACACGGTGAATCAAACTGTCCCGGTTCAACCGAACGTCAAGATCAGCGAGGTGAACACGAAGCAGTACCAGAAGCCGAAGAAGGTGGCCGTGAACGAGGCGGACAAGTACAACCTGAACCACGACGTCACCGTCCAAGATTACGATATCTACGAAAATCAGGTAGGAAAAGGAAACGACGAGGAGTCTCGGCCGCGCCGGCTTCGCCGGACAGATAGCCGATAGCTAGAAAGCAACACTCTCGCGATTGATGTATTACACTTGCCTCGTCTTTTTCTTCGGCAGGCGCAGCTTAACAAGAACAAGTTCCGGATTACCGAGACGCAGCCTTCCTATAGGTGAGAGTCTTTCTCCCTTTCAGCGGGCTCGTTCGCCCCAACTTCCTAAGTTACATCGGACCAATAGAGATTGTCTTAACTTGATCGCTGTCGAAACACTCTCTCTGATTTACGAGCACGATCAGGCGTTAGATAAGAGAAGTGAATTAGGATGCCGATTCCAACACGAAAGGACCACCCGATCACTGTTGCGCAAGAGTACTGGGAACTCTATCCGAGTGACATTTACCGCCGCAGGACCTCCGAGTCACTTACGGTTCTCTCGGTTAAATAGTTAGTTAACTCGATTAATTAACGCAGTTGTTCGCAACACTGCAGACTCGGCCCATCGCGGGACAATCTTTACCCACTTAAATCCAGCAGGCATGCTGGATTTATGGGATTTAAAGGATTACGGTACTTCCATGGGATTTCCATGGGGGCAAAAATTCCCGGTCTTTACGTAACACTCGTCGCGCGGCCAGTTATCGATCTTATCAGCATGAAAAATAGCCAGGCAGCCGGCTGACCAAAGCGTCGAGGAGCACCGGTGGCGCAAAGAAAACAGTTGGAATCGTTACGAAAGCAGGCGAGGAACGTTGCTCGTGGAACGGGACTTTAGCAAAACATGTGTATCACTTCTTCTCGTGGCGGGCGTGTCGAGTGGCCGCGCTGTAGCCGGCCAGTGGTTCTGGCCGGGCGTAGTCAGCCACCCGACATCGGACAGCGGTGCGAGCTGTCCTCGTCGATGAAAATAAAGTGAAACCGCCTCGACATAGTATCCAACTCGTGCTACAACTACCATATTGTTCGATCGAGCTTTTTCCATCCAATATCTTGATCATGATCATTTTGCAACACGGACTTTTCAAGCTTTTTCGAGAGCGAGAGAAAGCGCGATCGGCAGAATGCGATGCTTTATCTGGCAATAAAGCCGGATTTATTATAGCTTGGTTAATGTATTCCGGGGGGACATTATGCATTAATGAATGGGTTCCCGGTCAGGCCGAACGTGCTCAGCCACCCGGTGGTCCATGTGACGACACCGAACGCGATCGTCGACACCTTCATCCCGCTGACCACGACCACTCAGCCGCCTACCACCACCAGCAGGCCTTACACGGTCAATGCACCCAGGTACAGTGTTCATATAGAGTGGAGCTCACTCCTTTCAATCAACTTATTACTTAATTATGTAACTCGGCGCGCGGCCCGCCGGGAATTCGCCGCTGAGACGACGCCAAATGCCGCTCGAACGGCCAATTTCACTTTGCACTGCTCGTTGCCGGCTTAATGGCCTCTTTCGCGAGAGAGCTGTATAATTAGAGGAGCGTTCGCGGCCCCTCTTTCGAGCGCGGCTTGCGCCAGTTGTAACAATTGTCTTGGTCGCCGAGGTTGAGCAGCAATTAGAAGCTAAGGGACGCTCGAGCGCCGATTTCCGCCGCGACCGAGACCCGATTTCGCCTGGGTCGCCGCCGCGGCGTCGCGGGCCCGAGTTAAACCGACTGGCACAACACACTGCTCGCTTTCTCCAACGACAAACGACCGTTTTCCTCTTGTCAGCGTCTCATTCTTTCTTTGAGAAATTTATTTTAGTTTTATGTAAATCGTGGCGCCTTGGTAATTGGGGGTGTGATTAGTTTAAATGAAATGGAGAGTAAGTGGTGGTTTGGATTTAATGTAAATGATTGATTGCAGCCGAGGTCGCCCGCAGGTCAACCGAGGAACAGCTCCACCGTAAGTATCCATCAGAGTCTCTCAGTCTCTAGTAATCGATTAGTTTTTGCAACCGGTTTAATAGCCGACGAATTATAACAATTTGCCGTCGGGAGATCGGAGCACGCGAGCAAAGAATCGTCGGCGTCTAGAAGAGGCACCTGCCGCCTCTCTCCTTGTCGTCAAAGGAAACGGGTCAATGAACGTTGCGATGCAGTGATCTCCAACGAATGCAGCTAGAAAGTCAATTGACGCTTTACTTATGTCCGAGTCACGTTTAGGGTCGGTTTAGAATCCAACCGCGCCGGAGCGGCCGGCTCCGAAAAACCTTCTGTCCGCAATCGGTTGCGTAAGTTGGTCGCGTGTTTCTCTCAGGATCAGTCGATGCCGCGAAAAGTCTCGTAACGGACATTCAAGAGCGCGGCGTTCGATTTGTCGGCGAGGAATTGTAGCGCGAATCGTTTAGCGTGTTGGCTGATGAAAAGGGAGGGTTTTGATAATTGGAGGTGGTTGGGTTCCAGGCGATTGCGGCCGACTTTGAAGCCATCGACCGAGATAGTCTCGAAGGCGCAGGAGTTCGTCGACATCTACAGGTATCCCCCGGTGAGACCGGCACCAATCTACCCAACACCACAGGTCGACAAGCCCGCTGCCAAGTGCCGCAAGGACGTCTGCCTACTTCCGGATTGCAGCTGCGGCGGCGCCGATATCCCAGGTAAGGCAAATCCCGCCGATATCGAAAAGAAAGGAGCCAACTGCTCACGTGTCGCGTGCGAATAACGGAGTGGCCAGTTGCCAGGGTTCGCCACTGTATGACTCTATGTAAAGGGGAGTAGCTGAGTGTAGCACGTGGCACTAAACGCAGGAGTCAGTGCACTCGAAAAATCACTTTCTCCCGAGAGCGCCGCGCGCACTTGCTCGTCAGATTTTAAATGTTCGCCTCGCACCAGCTGGGAATTAAATAAGCCTCGATTACGCAAGTCCCGATGCTCCGTGTGAACCTTGATCGGAGCGGGCGAGCGCTAATTGCTGAATAAGTTTACGGCTCATCTTGAATAATGAAGGATTCGAAATTCAAATTACATAATCGAACGAGTCGAAGCAACCTTCGATTCCGGTCGCCGAATAACAGTAAATCAGAAATAAGCATTTAATGTTAGAAAGTGAAATGAAATCGTCGATTTACATTCGAGCCTCGCGGCTTGACCAGTTCATTTCGAAATGACGAAACTCGAATCACGCTTATCTCAACTGGTGGTTTTTAAACGCGTGTCATATAGTCTTCTCGAAGAAAGCTTCTCTTTCGGGTACGACGTGATCGATCTAGCCGGATCGAAACCAATCGATATACCCAAGTGACGCAAGATCGCCCGGCGAATGTTAAGTTTGACGATGTTGCTCTTAACAGGACTCGCGCGCGCACTTACGCGCACGCCCCCGTCACTTTCTCCGATTCTAACATTACACGCCTCGCTCGAAAGTGAAACAGATATCCGGCTACAGCTCGGTCCCCGAGCGAGCGTGTGTCGCTGGCGATTTTCGCAGGCGCGTGCCGCGCTCGAAATCGAAAGTGCGCGATATCGCGGACGAGCGAGAGTGTCGATGTAGATGTAGGCAGAGAGCAGTGCTCTCGACGACTATTTTCAATTGTAGCCACACTTGTTCGACGAGATATCGCGTGTCGACGCCTCCGCGGATGCCCCGGAGTTAATTGCGCCTGCGGTCATTAACTCCACCTCCCGATAAGTCTGATTACTCTGGTGACGGCGGCCGCTAATTGAAATCCCGCCGGCACTGATGTAATCTCGCCACGCTAGAGACTCTTTTATCTCGAGCAAGTCTAGACATTTTTTAATGAAGACTCTCGGCTCGCGCTCGGAGAGGAGGAGGACATTGCCATGCGAGATATATCGGATGGGATCCTAATGACACTTACGATTCAGGTGGCATCGCGCCGGAGCAAACGCCGCAGATTGTTCTACTGACTTTCGACGACGCCGTGAACGACCTTAACAAACCGTTATACGAGGACCTGTTCGAAAGGGGCCGTAAGAACCCGAACGGTTGTCCGATCTCGGCGACGTTCTATGTGTCCCACGAGTGGACCGATTACACCCAAGTGCAAAACCTCTACGCGGATGGTCATGAAATGGCCTCGCACACTGTCTCGTAAGTCCTCGAGAAGCCCGCGTGCTCTCTCTCTTTGTTGCCTGCAGTTTTGTTGGTGGGCAGTTGTTCGCTAAGCAATTCATCGTGCAATTCACTGGCGCCAATCATCCGCCTCTGTGTCTTCTCTCCGGTGCTCCCAATGCGTATCGGACTTTTTCTGACTTCTGTGGGCTCTTCTGATGTGGATCCGAAATGTTCGTTCCGGATCCAGTACGAGAGAATCTTCATCGCTGAAACGAACCTCCGGCTTTGTCAATTCCTCGCGAATGATCGTAAGACGAAGCGGATCGATCCGACACAATGACCGTGCGATGGAGATTCACTCGTCTAATAATAGAAGCTTTCAATGTCGAGGGATCCTCTAATATCAGGCCACATCCTGATCGGCGGACATATCAAGGTCGCCGATCCAATACTGTCGCTCGTCGGCCGGCAATTATCCCCCGGAAGGGAAAGGTAGCGAGAAGCACGTTCGATTGAAATCCGTGCGAAATTACAGTGGCAAGAGAGTGTCTCAGTAGGAGCGCATGCAATTAGAGGATCCCGGGACGATCACGATAAAGCGTGAATTACGGCTCGCAGCCGGTGAAACGAGGATGGCCGTGTGTTATCTCCTGGAAGATGAGGGATAGCGACGCGCTGTAAAATAGTTTCACCGTGTTGCCTGCGACACCTGTGCCGTGTACTAATGACGCATACTAACTGCAACTTTTCTCTTTTCCTTTCTCTCTTTCTCTCTCTCTCACAAACACACAAACACCCACACACACTCTCTCTCACTGGCCCTGCGACGTAACATAACTCGAATTGTCATCCTCTCGCATTCGCATCACGCATCCGATCGGACCAACACGCGCGCGTTCTCCATCTGGCCTTCTCTCTGTTTATCGATCGCACATACTTCCACGGGACATTTGCATACACCCACGATCTGCCAACTCGACAAACACGTGGCCACACGTGACCGAACGGACGCGATCGCTCGAAATCGGACCCGTTACTCCCGCTTCCTGGCTGCACCCGTTCGCTACGCCCGGGAACTTTCCCTCTCGCGACAATCGATGTCACCTCGATATCGCGTCGGACACTCGCGCGTAAACAATCGGAATCGATATTCTCCCGGTGAAACGCGTTACTTCCTTCCTGATCCACCACTCTATCCGCCCTCCTGTCCACTTGGCGAACCTAGGTGACTACCTCCCGGAGGAGATCCCGCAAATCGTCCTCCTGACCTTCGACGATTCCGTGAACGACCTGAACAAGGGTCTCTACGCCGACCTGTTCGAGAAGGGCCGGAAGAACCCGAACGGCTGCCCGATTTCCGGGACATTCTACGTCTCCCACGAGTGGACCGACTACAGCCAGGTCCAGAATCTATATGCCAGCGGTCACGAAATCGCATCCCACACGGTCTCGTAAGTACTGTGTACCAGGCTTCATTCGGCTAGTTTCTCTCCCCCGAGGATTCGCCGCCTCGTCATCTCTTGTTTGAGACCTCGCGGGGTCCTCAGTGCACGCCGCGACAAATTGTCACGTGCCAGAGTCAATCAATCGTCTGGTGCCCTGCCGTGAATTCAACTAGCTGGGGAATCTCACTAATTGTCCCCACGATTCTACGATCATTGGACTTTCATTAACATCTCAAAGCCATGCCAGCGAGCAGTCAATCATTGTCGTTCACGCTCTGTCATTATGCTGATCAATTAGCTGCCTCACGCCAGCTTAGACCTCGGTGGATCGATGAGTCCGGCTTGGGTGGAAAGCGGATGATGCTTTCGCGCAATTGCGATGCTTGCAGTGATTGTGGAAAAACGATTAGTACTTATTTCTATTTATTTACCTTTCACTAAATGTCATCGATCGCACCATTCAAGTGAAATGGCGTCGCGTCAGTCAGACCTGCAAATGAATAATCGTTTTTCCACGATTAAAAATCGTCAGGATTACATTTGCAATGAGAAGGATAATGACGCGATAAATGATACACGCAGGCACAGCTTCGGAGAGCAATTCTCCCATAGAAAATGGTCGCGAGAGGTTGCCGGACAGCGAGAGATCCTCTCGGCTTATGGAGGTGTGAAACTGGAAGACGTCCGTGGAATGAGAGCACCCTTCTTATCGGTACGAATCTTTACCACCATAGATGAACCTGCTCAAGCTTTTCCAAAATATCCGCAGTGTTAAAATGATGTATTCTATCACAAAGGTCGGCGGCAACAACATGTTCAAGATGTTGTGGGACACAAACTTCACCTACGATTCCTCGATGCCGATCTACGAGAACCGACCACCTAGCTGGCCGTACACCCTGGATTACAAGCTCTTCCACGACTGCATGATCCCACCGTGTCCCACGCGCTCCTACCCCGGATTGTGGGAAGTTCCTATGGTGATGTGGCAGGACCTCAATGGTGGAAGATGCTCGATGGGTGACGCCTGCAGCAATCCGCCCACCCCCGATGGTGTCTACAAGATGCTGATCAAGAACTTCGAGCGACACTACACGACCAACAGGTACGCCAACTCGCGCCAATCAGATCAAACTACTCCAACTTTTTCTCAAACTCCTTACGATTTAACGGTGTGTGTTGACCGATTTTCACCAGGGCTCCATTCGGACTGTTCTACCACGCGGCTTGGTTCACCCAGCCCCACCACAAGGAAGGTTTCATCTCGTTCCTCGACACGATCGTCGCCATGGACGACGTCTGGGTGGTTACCAACTGGCAGGCCCTCCAATGGGTCAGGAACCCAACGCCCCTGCCGCTCATGAACAACTTCGAGCCCTTCGGATGCAACTACCCTGTAAGACAATCAATCTCCGCAACCACCTCCACCAAACAACTCCGCATTTCTAACACACGAGTACTCACTTTACAGGACCGACCGAAGAAGTGCAGCAACGCGAAGGTCTGCAACCTCTGGCACAAGAGCGGAGTTCGGTACATGAAGACGTGCCAGCCCTGCCCGGACATCTACCCCTGGACGGGCAAGACCGGAATCCGGAGCAGTCGCATCGACAACGAGGTCGACACCACCACCCACGAATGAGGGTGTCGGGGGCCCGAAGCGCGCGACGGGGGCCCACAGGAGCGGGCGTGTGTCGGTTTCGGAGATCAGTAGCAGGCGCAGCAGGAGCGCACGAGAGAGGAACATCGATCAACGAGGAGCGAATCGAGCTCGACCTTCCATCGCCATTCTCGCCTTCAATCGGATCACTCTGATTAGCCGAGTACGCCAATGAATTCGGAAGCCGCTCTCCCTACCCAACCCCTCCTTCCCTGATTCCATCGTCCTATCACTCTCTCCCTGTCGAAGCTCGAGGAACTCCCAGGAGGAATATCCGTGTGGGTGAGCTGCGCCACTGGCACACGCGAGGTACGCGCTGGTGGCCTCGGATGGGAAGCGCATACCTTTTACACACGTAGTTACGTATATTATATTAATGTACGTCGGTAGGATGGTCTAGCTTGGACGAAGTACAGTTGTCCCTCGATCTCGGCAACTTCTCGCTAACACCTGAGTTGCAGTTGAAGAAGGGAGTTAGGTGCCTGTGGTTAAGGGGGGTTGATTGACGCCCTTTCGTCATAGGTGATGCCGTGGGTCCACATTGTCAACGGGAATCGCAGCGGACCGGCAGAGCTACGGAGATCGAGGGACTACTGTAATGACCGCTGACTCGTGACGATAGCGACGGCAGTGAGCGGCGGGCTTCTTAAATTAAATCCTTAAGTTATGATATAAGTGACTCGAATCGACACGAGCGTCGGGTTCTCGGGCGCGATGCGACACAGGGCCGCGATGTAGGAGTGCAATTTAATCGACGTCTTTCGCGAGAGAGTGCCGGAATGCTGTCGAGCCGACGCACCCCGGATCCGGGAAGTAGGATGAAGAGGTCGCTCGATCTCGGACGCATCCCACTTCCGCGCTCGTCTCGCCCTTACTTCGCTTTTTTTCTTGCCACCCTCTCCTTAACGCGTCTTCCTTTCCTCGGACGCGGGGCTGACCGATTGCTCACTTATGCGGCGTCAATTATTAATTATCATCGACCTGTACTTTGTTACTCGCGAGAAATTCCAGGCGCGAAGAATCGAAATGGAAAGAATTGCAAGTTCGAAACTATAATCGAAGAATTGGAATTATTACATTTGGATGGATTTGTTAGGTGAAGAAAATGATTAGTCACCCCGTAGTCGGATAGTAAACTCGCGAGCGTCCTTGGCGTACTCGGCCGAACGCGGTAGGCCGGATCTTAATCAATTGTAAAGTATCTTAATCGTAATCGTGATTACGCGTTAAAGTAAATTAATTGTAAGTGCGTGGTGTCGTCGGTCGCGCGAAGCAGTTGTCGCGGAAAGCGGAGCCGAGACGTGTGTTAGAGACAGCTATTGGTAGGCACAACTTCCGCGCGACTACACGAAGTATCGCCAGAGGATACGATCGGAGAAATGAGATTTAAATGTTCTTTTTTATTCCCTTTATACCGTGCGCACGAGGGGGATCGTCGTCCTTACATTCTAGATTCTCAAACTGTAATATGCCTTATCGAATAAACCTTTCGCTATAAACACTTTGCTTTCCTTCACATGGATCCTGAACTTTGGTCAGGAGTGAGACAAATTCTGGTCCAAAAGTATGTCTGCTTTTGTCTCACTCTGAAGAGAGAGATATTCTAAACTTATTTAGTCTAAAAGGACAAATCTGCGATTGGCAGAGGATAAAGTATAGAAGCCCAGGAGTCGAGGTCCAGCTTATGAATGTCCTGCCAGTGGATGGCGTTCGATTCCGCCACATGTTCCACCCAGTAATCCGCCATGTTATTATACTTCAATTCCTTCCACGTCTACGCTTAAAACAAACAATCAATCAATCGATAAGTACACAGACAGTGACTTCAATCCCCACCCTCTTGTTCTGAATGATCCAGGAGATGACCAGTTTGTTCCCCTGCAGCAAGGACCACTTGTGCGACTTCTGCATGGCAATCTGAGAGGCCGATTTCCGGCGCCTCTGCACTTTCGCGTAAGAAATCATCAAGTAGAGATACGGTTTTAAGAATATTCCAGTGTCCGAGGCGACCTCCAGCCGCCCGATCATGTTCTCCACCTGCTCAACGCGGTCGATGAGGTCGCTCGTCTGTTTGTAGTTCGCTCGTTGCAAGAGGATCATCAGAAAGGCTTCCAGAACCTGCAATGTGTAATTGGCGATCATATCTCTGATCTTACTTGACGTGAATCATATTATGAAATTGATTTATTGATCTATCGAACCTTCACGCAGCCGACCATGTTGGAGAATGTGTTACAGGCAGCGTTCTTGGCATAGTTGTCGAGAAGTCGCACTGCCGAGTCATTGACAGTCGAAGATCTGAAATAATTGATATACTGCATCGAGCATTCACTCTCGATGATATCGGAATCTGCGAGTACCAACATTCGAAGTTGCCAGATGGCAACGCAAGTCATCAGTCGGTGCAAACTTTCAGAGTCTCGTGATACCCCACTCTTGTTCTTGCCCACTGCGTTGAAAATATTATTCAGATAGACGAATACACAAAGGGATGTTTCAGCAATCATGATGATACTTTGTTTATAATGGTTGTAGCAGTCTTCGTAGTTTCTCAATACTATTCCAGCATCCAGCAGCAACTCCAGACACAGCGCATAGTACCAAGTGAGCGCAGAATAATCAGTATCCTCACTCGCAGTTGCATACAGCTCGCGCATGAGATCAACTGCTTCGTTAATATGTTTGGTCCAGACCTAAAATCATGTTGCACATAGTATTGATTGATAATTGTAATGTCCACTTTCCAATGTCACCATAATCTCGATGAAAGAGGGCAATATCGTCAGCTTGATGCGACTCATTCCGAATTCAGTCGACATCCACAAAACCTTGCTGCCGATGTCAAGTGCAATCTCGAGTTCCCCTTGTTGAGCTCTTCATTAATTGTGCATATTATCGATCTTTCTTATTTGAAATACTAGTCTTTACTCTTGAAACTGATACCTGACTTCGTACATGACGAGGAAGACCTGTGCCAGTTTCACCATTTCGTCCGGATCGCGCCACATATTCTTCATTTGGATAATCGAAAGGAGAAGTTTCTCAAATTGCAAGATCGACGTGATGTCCCCGAAATGACGAAAGACCTCGACTGCCGCCAAGTAGAGGTCGCTCTTCTCCAGTAAACCATCGGTGCACTCGAAAGCCACCCTTATGCTCTTGAGCATCATCAGCTTGAGCAGCTTCTGCCGGCCATCCGTCTTTAACCAGATCAGAGTGACAAAAAATCTAATCTTAATACTTGGAATATTTACATAAATCTATGAAATAATTTCGAGGTGTCAGACCATAATCAGGACGGTCGAAAGTCGCCTCAAATACGAAGCGAGCTCGAGTTTCGGAATTGCCATCTCGCCGGATACCTTGTTCGCCGAATAAACCGAGAAACCTGTGAGCTTTTGTCTGATACTCTCGACAAGCACATTGTAGCACACGGTCCTGTTCGTCCTGAACAAACCACTCCTCAAAGCCACCGCCTGGGAGTAAAACTTCTTCGCCTGAAGGTAGTTGCCTAGATTCATGTGGCCATCACCTGCAAGAGAACAGACTTGTTAATATAACTAATATATAATATAATATAATAGCAATAGAGACCCGAGATAAAATTTTATTTCCTTTACCCATTAAACCCAATACAGTCCCTCGTATCGATACTCTTTCGTCACTGCTCAAACTTCTAACACCACCCATACCACACTCCTCGGCCTTCTGATTCGCCACGTTGAGGAACTTTATCGCCAAGGATGGTTGGCCGATTCTGATGAGGCCTGCGCTGTATTCCAACAGGAACTTCACTATCTTCATGCTATCACCTTACCAGTAATAGTTCTCATTATATTTTTATACGATTTGCGGGTCGCCGCCAATTGACTTATGGGGTGGGTTACCGCTGAAGCGTATATGGTGGTAAATATTTCGGAATTGGCAGCTTATCACGTTGGTGCATTGGCAATTTCGGTAGTCTATGTGCCGGAACGCCCTGATGCAGGTCTCGAAGTTGGAGTTACAGACTTCGGAATGATCAAAGTCGAACTTCCCTTGTACATTAAATATCGATGGGTCCGTGGAGAATCGATCTCGAAGTTGGGTGGCTGGTGCCGATGCAAGTGGGGCGGGAGTACTAGCCACTGGAATTTGCAATCATGTTTCACTTTAATGAATCTAACGCGTTAATGATTCCAATGGTACAAACTCGTATTATCCTCCGCATCTGTCACTTCAGGCATAGCAGAGACCTTTCGAGCGAGAAGTTGAGAGCTCATGTGAATGTTCTCGGGTCTCGGCGAGCTCCACGATTTACGGCTGGTGTTGGCATTGGAGGTGATGCTGTGATGCTTGTCGTTCCTCCCGAAGATCTCCAACATCGTGGACCTTCGGTCGAATGTTACTGATCGTTGCATATTAATCCCAGGGTCCTTAGACAAAAGCATAGTAAACATTATCTCTGTATACACTTCCTTGAAGACAACAGCATAGTATTCCTAGTAAATAATAAGTACTTGCTCGAGATGATCTGTCGAAGGCGATCTCAAGAAGTTTGTCTCGCCACAAGCGCTACACCTACGAGCTTGCTGCTCGAACACCTGCGCAGCTTTCCCATGATACTCTTCCCTCTCGCGTGTCGTCAATGTTTCGTAGACCGACTGACAATACGAGGGTATTCGGAACTCGAGGAACTTGCAGTGAGCATAGGCGGGCAATCCTTGACTGGCGAAGACGTCTGCAATTTACCCACGTGGCAACATTACCTTTCCTTGTACTCGAAAAGGATTGAGAACTAACAGGAAGGCCGGCAATCGCAGAGCAACGTATGATGCATGTCGCTGAAGGTAGTTCTCATCCGCTCGAGACAGTAAGTCTGGTCGCCAGTGTCAAAGTCCTTCCGCTGGACCATCGCGCACTTGAGAAGTCGTATCCTGATCAATTCTTCCACAGCTAGAACCATCGAGTTTGTTTTCCTTTTATTGGTTTAAAGGACTCGAATCTTGGCATACCTTTGGCCGTGTGGAGTGGAGTGTGGTTCGGCATGATACTCTGTAAAGTACTTCTTTGGAAGACGGGAGCGAGGACAGTGGCAGATTTGAATAGAGTTTGCTGGTAAGGGTTCATCCTCTTGAAGACGTCCAGCTGTAAAACTTGAGTAAAGTCCGACGATGAATAGAACACTAAGTCTGATATGAATCATTGATAAAGTCAATACTTTTGAGTTCATTGCGAGCCTCCGCGAATCCGTGGAATTTCTCGTTGGTAACACAGATGCTTAAGGATTCCATCTTGGTCCAATGCCGTGGGGGTGCGATGTCCTCGGGTGTGAGAAACGCTGGTAGTTTCATTACAAGAGAACCATCCGCGTAGACGAGATCATACTGACTAGCATCCTTAGGTGATGTAGTCAGAATTGTTAGACCTTGTGATTGCAGGCAGGATATTAAAAACATCTCGCACCAGGCTATACTTCCATCACTGTACTTCAGTAAAAGCCTAAACACCCCAATTCGCGATAATCAGAAGGAGACTTTCAATCAATCAGCTGGCAATGAGTGAAAAATAGAATTTCGTTACTTTTCGAGACTTCTCGAGATCGCCAAGACATTGAGAAACTGGCAGGTAAATGGAGCTAAGTATTCGTAGCTCAAACCACGCAGGCGGCGGTCCAGGAGTCTCCTGTCCTTGAAGATGTCGTTTTCGACTTGCGAGAGTGCGTCCCAAGTCTCCAGTTCCGGCACAGTCATCGCCAGAACAACGTTGTAATTGTTCAACGAAGCGGATAAGTATTGCCAGGACATAAAGTCGAGGTACTGTACATCGTCGAGGAAGATGCAGAGTCTTCCAGTCGTCTCCTAAACAGGATTTTACTTCTGCGTATAAAAGATCCAAAAGAAATATACATAGAAATTCGAAAGATTTACGTTACTGAAGATGGTTTGAATAATTCTCAGAGTCTTCAAGTGCCGCTTCAAGTCACTGTCCGAACAGTACTTGGCCGAGAGAGGAAACTGGACCTTCATTATGGAGTTCAGGTAACAAAATTCATTGGAATTGACGAAACTGCTCAGTTTGTGGGACAAAACTCGCTCACGATCCTCGACAGTCTTGGTGTCTTCGGCTCCTAGTAACTGCAAACAACTCTCAAACCTATCCTCCCTCGTTTCAATAATCGAATCATCATATTTGTGGTAAGACTGACTTGCAAGAGTAACAGGTGAATGACAGAATAGGTCTCGTCCTCGTAAAACGGATGCAAGGCAAGCTGAAGCACTTTTATTTGTCGACTGCCAGCAACGGAGACCAGAGCGTCCAGTAATCTCGACTTACCCGATCGCTTTTTACCCTGGGATATATTTTCTAAATGAGCCTCGTTTGTTCAAATATATTATCTATCCAAGATGTCTAATGGAACCTGGATTAACATTCCGGCGTAGCCTCGTTCCGGCAGGCCTATTTCGTCCAAGATATCCTTGAAGTACTCAATGTCCTCGAATCGACCCAATATCGGATAGCAGTAATCGATATGAGATATCGCTTCCATGCTCTCGGTTCTCCTGTAAATGTCAAGCCATTATGTCTTAATACTGTTAATTCTTAATGTAAGGCCTAATTTCTCCCATACACTGGTTTCGGCGTGTACTCGTAAACATGGCACTTGCCAATCTTCTTCAGAAGCTTCACCCCACGGTAGCGGAAACCACTTTTCGATATTCCGCTGTCCTGAATCGTATCGTAATCGCAGGATATCTGAACAAAATTTACCCATCAAAATCGATTATTCTCAGAAACAATTTCCCCCTCAGGAAGGAAACGAACCGTATTGTAAGATATTTGCGTCATTGCGATCGACTTATCAACCGGTGGACCAAAGATGCAGTACTGCCTTCTGACCACGTGGCCAATCACTCCGCAGAAGGCCAGACCTAAATGTGAATTAATTAAAAAGAATCTTGAGTGTCTGTTTCTGGATTTTAACCGAGAAATGGAGAAGTTTACCGGTGGAAATGCCGATACAGACAGCTTTGAATCCACTCATGTTTCGCATGGTTCGACAGACTTCGGTGGCTGATTCCACTGCGTTTTTCGCAATGTTATAGTCAACGCCGTCGGCTCCCTTTTCGTATCCTCTGATTCCAAATACTGTCACGAATAAGAGCGTTCTGTCGTAGAGATTCGCTGTGGTTACGTATCCACCACTATTGGTCACCACGCTGTGGACAGGAGGAAGTAATTAGTATCACTGATTGAAGTTTGGAAATTGATAAAACTTGAGTAAAAGTGAATAAAAACCTGAGTAAAAGTTGGTAGACACGATCGGCCAATAATACGAGATCGTGATCGGAACATTTATGGGGAATAACGTCGATTGACAGAGAAGTTACTCTTGCATTCTCAATGAGATAAGAGAGACATAGATTCCGTTCGATCTAATATCAAGTTTCGAATAGTTTCAATATTCGATCTCTCTCGATCGAGAAGTTGATAATTAGAGGAAGTAATACTTGTCGAAGAACCGGCTTGATTATGAACGTCTTCAAATCGTCGCTTAGTTTCCACTCGGCCGCCTTGTCCACTGACATTCTACCTGACGTGTGGTATACAAACAATAATCTCATAGATATTTGCAGATTCTCATTCACTTGCCTGCCATTGCTCTGCGAGTAACTGTCTCCCCTTCAATGGAGATCAAATCCGTAGTCATCGATGGGTGATCTGTGGACGGTGCTCTTTTGGAGTTCTGTGCTCGACCAAATTCGCTCTCCGAGAAGAATTGGGATACCGAGACTAACATTTCCGAGGCCCTCAGCGAAGGACCCAACACCTTCGTAATCTAGAAATCATATGCGAGAATGTTGGTTTTTCCAAATACTCGAATCACTCGCATCTTCCGTTCTTTTCTGTAGAATTGTACTTTTATGTTATTCGAGTCCTTAATCACGTATTCATACTGATTGGGTGAACAATGCTCCCAGGCACTGGAGGACAACACCAGATCGTTGCTCAGGAAACTCCTCTTGGTATTCTTGAGATCGGTGAGTGGTGAACCAGCGAGCAGTATATTTCTCGTGGAAGTGTCGCCGATTACTGTGAAGATCACTTCTCCCGCTGATATAGCTATATTTACTGGAATCCCCAAATTCGTTTGATAGATCTCTTAAAGTGTTCTAGTATCGAAACTATTTATCAACACCTACCATTTGGAATGGTGTCGACTATCGGCAGCATTAACACCCCATTCTGAATGCGCTGACCACAAAGAATCGCCTCGTGGATCACTTTCAAGTTGTCTTCGTCCCTCCGCACCCTCCACGCAGCAAGAAGAGCTTCGGCTAAGTAATAAACCATCACTCTTCATCCTTTCAAACAAGAAATATAACTAAAAATACTTTACTGGAGAACTTGAGAATGTCGCCGTTGCAGGAATACACTTCCTCGATCACAATGTTCATAAAACTGTTGAGGGTCTCGATCAGAGCGACGCTACCACCGTTCTGGCCACTTATGAACTTCTCGTGGAGAGCGAACAAACCTGCTCGCCAAAGAATTTCTCCTATTAAACTACAAACTCACTCAACTCATAACACGAGTGGAAAACAAGTACTGGAAATATCGATGAGTGACATGACAGCGTGAAATTTCCTCGAACTCTTCTGGGGGATATTAATTTCGTATATCAACTCATCCGGCACGAAAGTTGCCATCATCCTGGTCCATTTATCGTGGCGATGAGCAGTTAAAACCTAAGAGTGATTTCCCTCACTATTTTATCAAACCGTCCAGTTAATTAATAAGGGAGAAGTAATTCGACTAACCTCCCTTAACGTTATACTTTGCTTTTTGTATACCACCCCGAAGAGATCGGGGGTCCACGCAAGCTCGTATAGATCATCCTCGTTAGGATAGTCCATCGTTAATTTCTTAAATACTTTACTAGTACGTTTAACATTAGTAACTCGACGGGTTAATTAATATCTCGCTGGATGGACTGCTGGGAATGAATTGAATGTTGCTCATTACTAGATGGAGGAGGAGATGGTGAGAAGGGTAGAGAAAGTCGTGTCGTTTACATAAATAACTTATGTATTTCCCGATTACATTAGGAAGGAATGTCGGAACATTATTTTACTTATAAATTAGACTATGCTACAGGTAAAGAAACCCTTTTTCCTCTTGGTATAAGGCTTCGCACGATCGTCGGAAGTAAGCGTGTCCTCGTGCACACTTCTTTCTCTCTCTGGTGAGTGTTTTGCTTTCGTGATTTTGGATTTCGTCAAATCTCCGCATCGTTCGCGCGTTCAATGATAATTAATGATTCGGCGAGAAAAAAAAAGGAAAAATCAAGATATGCTCGAGTCCAACTGGAAGAGGTGGACTCGAGGAAACTTAAAGAAACTGATCTGTTAGGCGAAGCGTTCAGCATGCTGGGCCTTCATGTTGCCAAAGTCTCTCGGGAGGATTCCCACTTGGAAACATGAACGCGCACGATGCTGGACGCATTCTCGGCAGGAAAAGAAACACTTTCGATTCGATTGGTAATTCAAGGGTGATTGGAAACGAATGGAATGATTCAATCGCGAGGACTATCGTGCTCACCTCGTAAAATAGACGAAAAATAGACGAGTCTATTCCATCGCGCTCGCATTTTTGTCGACATACGCGATTAAACTCTATCTCTCTATCTCTCTCCGCTCTTAAGGACGGTTTCCGCTAAACTCATTTGCTCGCTCTCACGCACACACATTTTTGGCACATGATTGTTTCGCACTTTGGCAGTTTAAGACACGCGGTGGCTTCGAACACACTCACACACTTCCCGCTGAGATCACCACTGCAACCCCCCCGGTGACCCAAGTAAATTGGTCCTCGGTTCATGAGATAAATGAAAAGTACGACGAAGCGGATTGGGTAAAGGACTGAAGAAGATCGAGTGAAATCCTTCTGTACGGCTAAAGAATTCATCTTGAGACACTTTCACTGATCGATAAAGCGAGACCACGTGGGATCCCGGGCGAGCAAAAAATTCGGCATATCGCGCTAAAGTCGAAAGTTGGTTCAAACATCTTTGGTCTGGTTGTTCCCTGAGAGAACGAAACTTAAAAGATAGCTTCTGGTAAATCTAACACCCGGCGCTCTTCGCCGCTCAGCATAGCAGCTCTTTCTCTCCCTGTCTCCGTGGTAAAGCAAAACTAAAAGCGTATCCTGGCAAAGGAAATAAAAAACAAACTCAAAACTGTCCTAGCCTTAGAAATCATAGCGGAGATACTTGGGCGCGCTGTGCTGGCAAAAGGGTTCGATTCAAACCGAGTAAAAATCAATCGCTCGACCCAGAAGTCTCTCTCTCTCTCTCTCTCTCTCTCTCTCGAAATTCCGGAAATCTAAAGAGCAAAGTTTCGCCTGGCAATCCAAAGAGAAAGCTCTCGAAGAAAACTGAAAGAAAATGGGAGCCAAAAATGGCCACTCTCCGTCGAAACGTTCTTCGAATTGCACGCCAAGCTGCTCGACACTCACAGCGTCCACTCGGCGTTTTTCTGACTAGAATCGAGAGATTATATTCTTCATATATCATCGCGCGGCCTCTCTTTTCCCCCCCTTACACTCTAATCCCGCGTCCTGCTCCTGATCGTTCGTCATATCTTACATCAGCCTACTAATTGACATACCACTTACAATCTATCCTTCATCCTCTCGACCCACCACATATCACCTCTCCCTCCGCGGCTCTCCTCTCCACGAGAAGTTTCCTGGAACGAGACGCGACTTCGGGGGAGGCTCGAGCCAACTCTCCGCCGCCAGTCGAGGCGAGGAGAGCGCAGTCTTGTATATTACAGTATAAATAAAAAAGGTCCCGCGAAGTCGGTCTCGTCCCGGTAAACTTGCCTGCGCGACAGCGCGTCCTTGGCAGGATCACACTAGCCGTGTGCGATGTATAAGGAAACTCTCCGAAAATATATAATATCTATATCTGCCTTACACTTAGAAATTACTTATTATAGAAACGGGCAGCGCCCTCCTCTCTGAGTCCTCTCTCAGTCACCCTCCCGATCTTTGTACACTGGCGCGACTCGCACCCTCGCACTCCCGGCACTCTCTTCCTCGAGTGACCATTGTCCCGCACGCGAGACTTGGACCCACCCTCTCTCTCTTTCTGGCACATGCAATAATTCGCAAGTCACTTGCGATTTGGTCTTCTTTCAGAAAGCTCCTCGAGCGGTGAGGCATCTAAGAGTGCTTGGAGCGCGCGATGTGCAGGAAGAAGGACACTTTGTCGGTCGACTGGTGGCCGCACATGTTACACGTGTACGGGTCCTTGTAGCCATGGTATCCCATGTGAACGGTGTACATGACCACATTACCGAAGGCGATCTCGCAGTACTGGCAGGTGAACTCGTTGCTCATGCCGACCCCGCCGAAGTTCTTCTCGGAGCCATCCTTCGACTCCCTGGAGCCCGGGCTGCTCGCCGCCGGAGGCTCAAAGCTCTCCTCGGGCTCGTCGTGGGGATGCTGCTCCTCGTCAGACTCGTTCTCGAGGACTCGACGCTCCAGCTTGACCGCCCTGCCCTTGCGTCTGCTGGTGCCGGTGGCTCTCGGCGAGTTCGAGACGGCTCTCTGTTGCTGGCTGACCAGGGTGTCCGGCTTGCTGAGGTCCAACGGCGCAGCCTTTGGCTCCGGGGTCTGCTCGACCCCATTGAAGTTGGCCGCCGGGCCCATGACTCCGACGATCTTTGGACTGCTCGCGATTCCGCTGGGAAGGTTGCTCACTCCGTTCAGCCCGAAACATCTGACCGCGAGGTCCTGAGGGAAGTCCTCGAGGATCCTCTCGGTGGTGATGGGTCTCGAGTAGTCGAGGGTCGAGGTCGTCTTCATCTGCTTCTCGGCCTCCTCGGGCATGGGGAAGCGGTGGGCCATGGGGAAACCGGCGAAGATCTGATTATAGGGGAAGGCCAGCACTGCCGACTGACTCTGCGTGACACCGTTGATCGTCGTGACGGGGGTGACACTGGTGATGCCGTTGATGGTGGTGATGGCGGACATCGGACTGATTCGGTTCATGGGGCTCATGCCGTTCATTCCGTTCATTCCGTTCAATGGAGTCGCCGGCAGGTGGTGGCTCACAGGGGACACTTGCGGCGGCATCACCAATTGATTGGGGTTGATCGCCGATTGGATGTTGTTATTAGTGAGAGAGTTGGGCGACTGATTGGCGTCCTCCTGCGACTTCATCGGCTTCTGCTTGGGGCCGCGTCTCGTCCCGTAGATGTCGATGATCGGCAGGGGGTTCGGCGAGCCGTCGGCATTCAATACCATCGCCGGCTGGTGGCCGTACTTCCTCAGGTGGAGCTTCAACGAGTGGCAGTACTTGGTGGCGTACGAGCAATTGGCGCATCGGTACTGGTAGACGTTCGAGTGGGACTTGAGGTGGCTGTTGAGCATCGACTTGTTGACGCACGAGTACGAGCACTTGTCGCACTTGAACGGCTTCGAGCCGAAGTGGTTCCTCAGGTGGTACTCCAAGTGGTGCTTGTACTCAGTGACGAAAGGACACTTGGGGCAGGTCAGCAGCTTCTCGGCCTTGATGTGACCGCGACTGTGCTCCCAGAACTCGAGCTTGGTGATCGCGACGAAGTTGCACTGCTTGCAGCGGAAGGTCTTCACCTTGCCCTGGGAGTTGACTCGGGGAACGCGGAGACCAGGCTCGTCGGCTTCCTCGGATTCGTGCTCTGAACGCTCGCCCTGGGTCGGCGAAGCTCGATTGTTCTCCTCCTGAATACCATTGGCGTTCGTCAACTGGTTCAGCACCGCCTTCATGAAGTCCGGCGTGTCGCACTTTGTCGTGCAGTGGGTCGCCAGGTGCTCCGTGAACTTTAGCCTGCAAGGAGAATGCGTTTTATTAATCGACCCATCGCAAATGTGGTTTAATAATCTTTTTAAATGATACTTTACCTATTGAGTGTGGCAAAGGTGCAGATCGGGCACTGAAGCGTATCCTGGCCGACCTCGACATCGTCGCTCGACTGTTTCATCGTGCTCGAGACCACGTCCATCGGCTGATCCTGCTGATGATCATCCATCGCTGGATGCCTCGCGAACTCCATGGGCGACGTGCAGTTCTTGTACACCCTTTGGGGACTGTAGTCAAAAGTTCTGCACTGCATATTGTTTGAGTCCTGGGACGTCGCGCTTCCTGGCGATAAACTGCAGTTCGCCGTCGATGACGACCTCCTGCTCCTTGGAGAAGCCGAGTTGCTCGTGTAATGGTCCGGGGAGACTCCTGAGTCGTTGTTCTTATCCTCGACGGGTTCTTCTTTCTAAATAATCAAACAACACAACATTATCTCCACTGTTCCACTCAAATCCAACATTTTTCTTATTAAACCCCTAAAGCAATATAAACCGGGTGAACTTTTCCTAATATCCTCAAAGTTTTAATGAGCCAATTTCCGGTCGAAAAAGTTACCAAACTCGTACAATGCAAGTAGAATCGATCGGATCGAAGCATAAAAGCAGGCCCCATTGAATCGTCGAGTGGACGGACATTTTGTCGACGGCCAAGGGGGATGAAACTCGCGGGGTTGCTATAGCGAGGGAGGGTGAACATGCACGGAGGCAGTTAATGGGCAGTGAAGAAGAGCGAGAAGTCGAGAGAGAGGGGGAGGGAGAGAGGGTCGAATATGGGATGAAAGAGGGGTGGTTCGCGGGGGATTACTCACCACGATTCTATCTGTGATCCCCCAGGCGGGCGTGGTTGGCGAGTGGAGGGGGTGCCTTTGGTCGTCGACGATGGTCTGTTGCTGCTGCTGCAATTGCTGATTCGGTGCGTGTACCAAGGGCTCCGCCGTATCCCAGTTCCCTCTCATTTTGAAGCTCTGTTGGTCAAATCATCCAAAAAATTAACATCTTCGTTCATCCATCTGTCACGTATAGAGTATCCTACGAAAGCGCAAGTTTCTGGGCAGATGTATAATTACGATTATTTCCACTATCGAACCTTTAACGTATTGGAAGTCGAGTAAATTGTTATAAATATGTTGGTAGAAAGAAGAATGGTAGTCGATATAAATTGCATCGAGAGTGAACAGGTGAAAAATGTTGCCAGGGCTCGCGCGCGAACGAGGGATGAAAGGGGTTGGCAGTTGAGGCGATTGTGCGGAATTCTGCGAACAAGGGTAACCACGACAAACAGCCCGGGCACCTTTCGAGGCGACACTCTGTATATCCGGAGCGAGTTCTCGGAAAAATTATTTGACGATCGGCTTCCCTCCAATGCTAGCGTCAACCCTGCCACGAAAAAGGCTTGTACCCCGGTCGCTCATTTGAATAGGCAGATGAAATCCAATGAAAATGCAACTCTTTCCAAAAAATATCCCGTAAACGTGATTTTCAAAATGTAATACGCGTGAACGAGAATTGTTGAAAAAAATGTTATTACTAATTATGTTTGTGTTTCTGCTCTGCAAAGTGAATTGAAGAGCGGAAGCGAGTCAATAATTGGCTACGAGTTTGACAGTGTTATAGCTAATAGTTAAATATGTTTGTAGAGATTTCGAGAGGCCGAGGAAAATGAGTTCCGAGAAAAGTGGAAGGACGAGGAGAAGCCTGCGGCCTCGGCCGTGGAATCCGGTGAGAGCGGGCTTCATTTATTCAACTGGAGCAACGAACCAGATTTCTCGAGTCGGGCACGACGGAGCCGCAGCGGGTTGTTGGGATATTCCACTTTTGACTTCCGACAAAATCTCATTGTCCTCTGAGGCCGCTGGAAGCGGAGCGACGGCCATAAATAAGAATCGACGACAAGTCTCGTAGACGCGCCCGCTCGTCATCCGTTTCTGCCTTTCAAGCTCTCTCTGTCTCTCGCTTAACTCCTCGTCCTCGGAAAACAAACAACCCTTGCACGAACCAAGAAAGAGCGACAGAGAGACGACCCCCCTCGACGAGGCACGTTTATAAATCCGTCGCAATTTTGCAAGTTCCTCGCCCCAATAGCCGCTGCGCGCTATTTTTCACGAACTCGACCGGGTTCGTTTTCCTACGAAACCGCCGCTCTACCACCCATTTCAATCCTTACCCTTAAACTCTTACCCTCGCAAATCCAATTTTCGAGCAATAAACTCCCATTTATTCAACGCCATTTACACCGAATCTGTCCGGGCGGTGATTTACAATCGCGCGCGTGGTCTATTCCAACGAGTTTCCAACAGCTACCCTCTCGGCATAACTGTTTCGTTCTATTCTACGGCATTTTACTCAGTAAAATCAAGAAAAACTACTAACTCGACTCTAAATTAGTTAAACATATACTCAATTTACAAAAACTCGAATTTCATAATACCATCGACCCATCCGCATCGCCCAATACTCTCAGTACACAGCAAGTAGAAACTCGGGAGCCGTAGACTTCTCGATGTACACTGCGGCCGCGTGTTACACAAGGAGTGTAAAGTCGAGAGTCGGCTACGTTCCTTACGCGAGAGATAGAAAAAAGTCTTTGAGGGAAGGTCGAAGGATAACGCGGAGATATCTGAATTTCGAGGCGCGTGTCGACAACAGTAAATACAAAACCTAGCCGTCGTGTCGAAGGGACGGCGATATGGTGGCGTACCGAGAAGCGGAATTCGCAAGGCCGCAGAAAAAAGGGCAACTTTGTAAGTCGAGGCTACGAAGAAATTTCAATGTCACTGAGCCAGGGTCAAACAGGCAAACTATTTTATTATTAATGGTGGGATAGAGAAGGACCGAGGTATGTCGATATTGTCGAGTGAGCGGTAACTCCATGCCGTACGCGGCGAACGGCGATTTCGATTCATCCCACCACGACTTCCCAATAGAGTAACCAGTAACCAGTTGATCGGTTAACCAGAATGGAAATCTAGGCCCATTATAATTATCAGCTCAATCGATACCGAGAGAACTTTTTGGTATTGTTATTAAAATGTATGAAACACTAGAAATACAATAAAGATCGCAAAGTATTAACGGTAGCAAAATTCTGATTCACAGACTTACGACTTCTCTCCGAGTAGGACGCTCTTCCGGCACGAGCCGCACATAATTCTCGAACGCCGATAAATAAACCTAATGCTTTACTACGAGTAAGTTAAACTTGACGCTGAATTCGATAAAATAAGTTAAATAAATACTAAAGATGGTAGAGTACAGTACCAGATCTATCGGTTCAGCGCTCGAAATATACTACTGGCTAAAGTCGAAATACGAAGGTATGTGGCTCGGCTCGCTCGTGGAATTCGATTTTCTTCATAATGTTTGTTTCCCCCCCGAAAGTCCGCATCGGCGTGCCGTAATACATGCACACTTTTCGAAGCACGTACACGCGGGCAGCCGCGCGCACGGAAACACCGACGAGACAAATACCACGGCACTCGGCTGCCAGGAAAGCTCGTTGTTCGTAGAAGACAATTAGCCAAAAGAAACTCAAAACCGCTAGGCGTTACGAGTCGTTCGGGTTCAAGAGCAACATCGACCAGCGAGGTAAACGGATTTTCAAACAAAGAGAATCGACCCGGCAATCTATCACGTAAAGGAGGCGAGCCCGAATGAAAAATTATAACATGCCATCATTAACAAAAGCAGAAAATTACAATTTCACCCTTTGAAACTTTACATATACATTTAAACCTTCATTTGCATTTTGACCTCAACTAATCTTCAATATTGATAATTTTTTGGAGTAACTCAGTACTAATTAATCACGGTGATACTTCACGAGTTACCTTACAAATTACTAAACACTAATCAATTAATCTTTACACGCACTCCAATCACTCGCTCTTAAGAATGCATTTATCTCCCAGCCACTTGCAAATCAAAGTCTCGTATCCAACAAAAACAAAGACAAACCTCGATCATTCAAGCGCCAGTTTCCTCGTGTACTCCTTGGTCCAGTGTTGCGTCGGATGCTGGTTCACTTAGCACACTGATCTGCGGCCAGTCAAAAACAATCAAGTCCCACTGAGACACGGATCTCCACGGTGTATCGCGTTTAACAGCACTGCCAACGTCTCTCTCTACAACTAGTCTCTCTCTATGAAACTCGTGGCTCTCTCAGGGGAGAGCCGGACTCGAGTTACGTACACGTTGTGTGAATGCCCGAGCTCGACTGACAACTAAAGTCCTAAGTCCCAAAGTGGAATACCGGCTTATTTGTGGCCGCGCCGGGGAAACTACCCTCACTCTCGCTCGCTGCCCCCGTGCTTCCCTCTCGCTCACTCCCTCTCTCTTCTCTCTCTCTGCCCCTGTGGCTTCTCCAATCGCGGCAGGCCTCTCCTGCCAAACACGGCCTAGGATTCATAGACCCTTTTGCCGAGCTACCACCACCACCGCCATCCAGCCCACCATTCCACGTAGCTGCAATTGTAGTTTACCGGATTCCCTCACCCCTTGCCGCCCTTTCTCAACCCCTTTGCCCGAGCTGTTACTCCCTCGCTCTTTTTGCAAGCCTGCCAAACTCGCCCTCCACCCACCGACACCCTTTACGCTCTTCCTATTTCCTGGCCAACCCTTGCTTGTGGATTTCCTTTCGATTTCGACGGGGAAAGTGGTGGATGTTCCTTGCGAATGCGGGGAAGTTTATTCGAGGTTTTCATTTCGCGTTTGTAATAATATCTTTGGAATAATATAGGAAACGAGATGATCTCAGTGATAAGCCCTTTTCCTTGATGTATCATCCCTCGAGTCCCACCCTTTCCATGGCTCCTCGTAACTTTTCGATTAACAGATAAACATGGTAGCGTGACACAGCTAGCCGGAAGAGAATCTCGTCAAGGCGTCTTTTTAATTAGTCGGATTCATTAGAGCTCGAAGCAAAGGGGTTCGGTGACAATTGTAGGGGCGGTGGGTGCGAAATGGAAGTACCAAAAATACGAAGGCGTGCGCGCAGCCGTTTCTTTTTCCGGCCGAAGCCGATCTATCTGCCAGTGTGTCTTCCCTTCGCTAGACTGCACCCTTTCTCCAGGCCCGGAAAAACACGGCGGTGTGGTCCATTAGGAAGACGGCACCAGCCGTATGACGCCTTTTCCAAAATTAAAGGAAATGAGCTTCGACGGCCCAACGATTCACTTCTGTCGGACGAAGTTAGTGTTATCTTGAGGCTCCTGCTACATTTTAGGTAATTATCATGGACTAAGAAAAAGAAGAATCAACACTCAAACCGTGTGTCTGCATATGATTTTCGACTTATTTTGCATTGTAATCGGTGTTTCATTATGCCAATTCATGGCTTTCTTACTTGCATTGTTATTAGAAATGGTTGGACCGTTTGTTGGCTATTTATACGCCAAGGAGTTTTGGTTGCGGTACATACTGTGTACGGAAAAGCGGCGGAAGGAAGTCAAGATGGGCAAGGGATCGACAGGCCAGGAGGCAAGAGGTCAAATGGGAAACAGATGCGTGCAAATTTGAGGCCAGCAGCACTCGAGGCCGTAAGGGTAAAGAGTAGGCGGATGCTTCTGGCGAATTCGCCGGATGCCTGCTTGAACAATGTGTCGCGCCGGCGGATTTTTCAAGAAACTAAACTCGTGGACTGGGTCCTTTTCGCAATGGGCCGGGGGGCCCGGAGCCGGTGGGCCTTGACCGACAGGTACACAAACGGCCACTATAAATCGTCCTTTAACCCTTTCGGCCCGTGGGGCGGGGGAGGAAAAAATGTGGAGGGCCGCTCGGAAGGTTCTCTCATCAAAAAATCCCCTTTCAACCCTTTCCCTCTCTAATCTCTTTTTCCACCGAACGTCTGCGAGTTCGTCACCGGCGTTTACGACGCTTTTACAGTTAAACTCGCGCGAGCCCTAGGTGCGAGCGAGAGGAACCCAGGAGGACGTAAGACTTCCTAACTGTTTCCCTCCATTTCCCGACATTTCTTTGGCCCCATTAAGTTCTCCGGGCTGAGCCGGCAGCTTCTCGCCCCCAGCGACCCCTTTTTTAATCTGCCATTCCACTTAATCTCCATGCTTCTTAATAGCCGCTCGCTCGCACCCGACGCCGATGCAACAGTTTTTCCTACGCCGGCCAAGACAGAGTTTCTCGACTGAGAAACAAAAAATATAACTTACAACTTTCCCCGTCGAAGAGGCGATTTTGACGATTGGTCTTATGGAAGGCGAAGACCCACGGTCCTCGGGGAAGAGAGTCTGCTTTCAGGGTATCCTTGCGGAGCAGGACCGTGGGACTTGGAAATATATATCTCGGTGCCGTTTACCTAGCAATGAGAGCGCAATAAATAATAATAATTGGAGTAACGTTCGAGCGGGTTTTTCGGAATCATCGGATCTGACGTTTTTACACCGAGGCACCCCTTTTGGCCGGGTTGCGCCCCGCGGCTTTATTGGCGTTACCGTTTCTCCTCGTAAATATGACGAAGGGAAATAGAGGCCGGCAATCTACGCAAACATTCGCAGGAAGTGTGCTTGGACAATCGCGCGCTGGTAATAAATAATGCGATTAAGGAACAACGAGTTGGAGATCGAGATGACACCGGTGCGACCCCACCAGTGCGACCCCGGAAACCCTGGCCCCCGCCACCTCCCTCTGGCCAGTCTGTTTACGGGACTCGAGCCGTCCGATAAGATTTTTCACCTATTGTTTAGTAATCCTTGCCCATTGTTTAAACTCCTGGTGCCGGGGCTCTCGTTCGCGGAAAGGCATTTTGGGGTTCATCCACCCTGCCGACGACGACATTCTCCTAAGGTACCCTCGTTGGGAAATCAGATCGATTGATTGACACGCTTCCGCGGAACTTTGCCGCAAGGATCCTCGAAGGACACCTTTGTCACGCTCCAGTGGGTTGTGGGCGGATTATCCCTTTGCGTCCGAATTAGGGCACAATGCATTTTGCATAACAACCCTGTGCACTTCATTGTAAACATCTATTAGGCTCTCCGAGTATTGCGTCGCTTGACGCAGCAGTGTAATTATGAAATTACTAGATTCTGCAATTCTTCATTCGTTAACGTGGGAATTATAGTAGCGTATTATGCAAATTAATTATGAACCAAGTCGAGACACTGAGATTTACTACGAGCTCGACCGTTTTCTATTCTAATTAATTGTGAAAAGGAAGAATTAGTTGAACGCCCAATTATATTTCGCAAATATGTATAGTTGAAATTGTTGTAGAGCAAAGGGCTTTATAGTTTAGCAAGTGTAACGGCATGGGAACACGATGCTCAGATAGCGTGACTAATACCATTGGAGTATCGTGGCACGAGGTGGAGACAAAAGGGTCTCGCAGGTCTAGACCATTGCCGGCTCTTCCAGGAAGGCGCGATTATTTTTATTGTACCACCACCTTCCATGCGCACAGTGCGCCGGGAGGTAACTATAATTGGATTTCGCCATTCGGCCAATGAGGAGAAAAAACCGCAATGGTTTACGAGTGGCCGATGCCGATGGCCGGGACAATTTCGGGAGCATTCTCTCACGCGAATGCGTCCACGCAATCCAATTAGTGGGCCGAGAGCCCAAACGCTTTTCTCGATGCGTCGCCTACCGTATCACCAGGCCCCCGAAGACACTTCCCCCTCCCCGACCACCAGGTTTAACCGATTCGTAATAGGAACCCTTTAATCTTCTACTAACTAGCCCACTTTCCAACTTAAAGAATCGATTCGCCGTAACCCTTTAATGTTTCCTTAATTACTCGATTTTCCAAATTAAAGAATCCTTTCCTGGTAACAGCTCTTTAACATTCTTAACTCTAATTACCCGACTTTCCAAGTCGAAGAGTGCATTGCTAATTACTCGATTTTTCGGGTTAAAGAATGCTCGTTTAGAAGGTAATTTGGAAAAGCGATCTACTTAAAAATGAGTCTACTCGCTTTCGCACTCCTGACATCATCGGTGATGGTATTCCTCGATAAAGCTCGTTTACTATCAATGCTAATTGGAAGGAATCGTTGGAATACCTGTCGCCACACAGAGCACAAGTTTTAGCATTCCAGGGAGGATATTAGATCGGCGGTAATTAGTATGCAATTAAGGGGAAAAGCTGGATGATAAGGAAGCTTACGGTACGCCGGGGTTCCGTGGCCTCGAGTCCTGCTCCACGTGAATCCTTGAGAAACGCATTTGGCGAACCCGTTACTCCAAGGGCCAAGGACCGTAAAGGGCTCGAGAGGAAGAAGGATTGCGCCTTCTCTCGATTTGGGGACATTTTGCTTGCACGTTGGACGGACACGGGGTCAGCGTTTTCGAAAATTTACGAGCGCAGCCTAGTTTTTATTGTCGGCCCGGTTTGACTCGGTGAAGGGAAATACTGTTACGTGCCCTGCTAACGGGGTTGAAGCCACCACGGAGAAAGTTGGCCTCTCGCTTCTTCTCTTCGTCTCGGCAGCCGCCTCTTTTTCCCTCTTTCCCTTTTTCACCCGTGCCCCAATATTCCTCTCAGGACGTGCCCGACCGTCTTTCACCAGTTGCTAACTGAGTTCGTCTCCAATCTGTCATCAGCTCGAGCGATTTATTGCTTTATTAATTCACTCGAACTGCCCGTTGATTTATTGATCGCTGCAGCTTTAGTTGCTACAGACTTTACTTGCGTCGAATATTGATCGATTTGCATTCGACAAAATAAATTTTCTTCTATTTGCACATTTTTGCTTCCTCGCTCGACTCTTAATGTTACAAGCCAGAAGCCGTCAATTACGCAACCCTCGTCACAGTGGGACGATTTCTCCACCGGAAATTTCCGCCGCTGGAACATTGCCGGAAGAGGATTTACTCGCGGCAGATTTTCAAAAAGTCTCTAATCCGCCTGGAAACTTTCCGCGAAGGGATTAGATCGCCGGAGTGCGAGTGCCGCTCGATTTTTTCCCTGGAAAGTTACCCGAAGCCGTCGCCGCCGCCGGGGCCAGGTAGTTGGTTGGTGTCGCAGCCATAAATCCACTTAGCAATTATACAATAACTCATTATCTCGTACCGAGAATTCGCAGGCGCAAGGCCGAATTTCCGCAACTTCATAAAACTGTCGTTGCAAGATCTAGTTGGAGCCGATCGAGTGAAATAGTCTCGGGGATGAGAGGGTGGGTTACTGAGACCCGAACAAGTTACGTGGGTGACTATGGAAGGGTGAGCACCCTTGACCATTCCTCTTAGACAATGGCGAAGCCTACTCCCTCGAATTATTGTTACCATTGGGCGTAACAACCCCCCAAGACTACCTCGACCTTACTTCCACTCGCACACTCTTCCCTCCGATGATACATCTCGTACAACTCTTATACCCGACCAATGCATCGGCACGTGGATCTTCTCTTCCCCAGCCCTTGAACCATCATCGGTCAAGGGTTACAACACTCGCGAAATCATCGCGCTCCCCATCGCCATTATCAAACCCACATCACGCCCATCGCCAATTTTATTGCCCACTTCCCTCATGCGTTTGTCCGGCAATTTTCTTGTGTTTGTTCTCGGTGATTGGGTGCGGGCGCAGGTATGGGAATCAATCGGCGCTCGGCGGCCACGAGGTATGCTAAGCAGATGACTAACACAATGGGCAGGGGTTGGGGTGGGCAGCCGTGGGTCCTAGGTCGCAGCCGATTGAAAACGAATAAGCGGAACAGTCGCCGGCTTCTGTTGTCCTCGGCGGAGAGCGAGAGAGCGCGAGAGGGATCGAGTGGTAGCAGGAAATGGTCGCGCGTGTATTATTAAGAGGTCCTACATTGTTGTTTATCCGCGATGACTGGCATGGGGCGGTCGCCAGAGGACACGTGCCCCACCCCTTCTTTCACTCCTTTTCCCTCGAGTCCCTGCGCCATTCTGGCCACCGACAGGATATCTCGCTCCCACTCGCTTCTATCTTGTCCTCTCTTTTATTTCGTCGAGAGCTTCTGCGGCAATAACAAACCGTGCGCATCGAAAACAAGCGGGAACAAGGTGGCGAGTGCAAGACGCCGTGTTTTGGAGTTTTAGAATGTTTTTGCGGTTTACGGGGATTTGTCTAGGCTTGGTAGTAAGAAGACACGTAAATAAATTCAGTTATAGTAAATTCAAATTGAAGAAGTAAATAATAATATTGGAGCAATATCGCTACAATTTTTCGGGATTCGTCGAGTCTGACATAATTATGATATGTAGAGTATTAAAATAATAATTGGCTAAAACCCGGTACACGAGAATATTATTTCGAGCGATTTTTCGGAAAGGACCAGTTAACGGCGCGTCACGCATGCTACAGGGAGAGAAATAACGCATACGGTCTCTCGTACCTGGGCGGGGGTGTGTCGGAGCGCGTTTAAACAGCTGCTCGGCTCTAACCCCTTTCGCACCCCCGCGCCAGCCACTCGAAATTTTGGCAGAAAAATATTTTCCCCTATCCGCCCTTTGCAGCCGCGCCCGGTAAATAACGTCTTTCCGCCGAGGCGGAGAAAACTCTCTGTTGATCGAGGAAGAGAAATTTCAAGTAGCGATCGATTCCCATCCAGTTCCGATTCACGCTCTATGGAATTGTAATTACTTGATAAACAACAATGGTTTACCTTTTTATCGTCGTGCACGACCCTTGTTCGTCAACGACACGCTATCGTCGAATCTTCATTGACGTCAGTGGTGAATGGTATCGGCTTCTCTTTTTATTTATCAAATCCCCGAGAATCCTCGGTTTCCCCGGCGGTGATTATCGCAGCGTTTCGATAAATAAAGAGTTTGGAAAGCACGAACGTGACGTTTTACGTGGTCAGTTTGAGGATGGAAGGCAGACACTGAGTCAGGAGTTCAATATTTTCGAGGCGGGCAAGGTGGTTTTTTCTGGCCTTCTAAGCCGCGCTCGGCCTCCTACCGCACCGGCTGTCCCACTCCGTCCCTCTTTCTCTCACTCTCTCGTATTATTTCTCCGTGCAGGATTAGCCGGGCGACCACGCGGCTGTAATCTGGAAAAGCCTCGAGACAATGCCTCGCCCGGTTGTTATCGTGTTTGGACGTTCCTGTTTACTCCCCCGACTTTCGACAGGGGAAAAACAGCAACAGGAATATCATCGTCGTGCCGGCAAAGCTGTTTTTTTCCCTCGACAATCCGAATCTCTGAAAGCCTCTTCTCTACCAGATCCCGCATCCCCAATTTCGAGGTTTGTCGGCTTAAGGCCCGACTGTCCTAAAGTTACCAAAAACCAGTTGGGTCAACCCTTCAATAAAATCACAACAAATCGAAAGACCTTACTCCTCTCGTTCAAGACCACTTTCAACTCAGACTTGGCAATAGAACCACACCAGTCTCCGGTGTGAAAATCTACAAATATAATCCTAATCTCGAAGTCTATCAAAATGATATGTCAGTCAAAAGAGGATAAAAAAAGAAACACATGATAGAAGCTCGATTATTGGTAGGAGATTTGACATGGGGCATCCGGATCTGCTTCTTTCTCTCCGCTGAGGAAGAAATCTCGCTCCTCTGGCAGGAGGTCCGACAGCGGCTCGATCGGGGGGTTGAGGGCGAATCGATGAATGAAAGGTCGACTCGTGCCCCGAATTCTTGGCGTGGACAACGCGTGGCGTCCGTCCCTCTCTCTCCCTCTCTCTATCTACTGGGGTCCGAGAATCGAGGATTTCGGCCTCCATAGAAAGGGCAGGAAGGATAGGGAAAAAAGGAGGGTGTCGTGGTCCATCGGTGGGACGAGATCGCTCGAGCGATCTCGGTGGGGCTTCGCGGCTGCTGCTGCATGGCAGCCTGCAGCAAAACGCACAAATGGCGCCCCTTCTCCAAGGACAAACAACTGACAGCTGACCCACGCTCGTGCGCTGGCTTGACCCATACTTATGGTTCATCTGCTGACACCACCCCTGCCGGATACCCTCCTACCAGCTCTTCTTTTTTTTTCATCCCTCACTTTTTAAACGACCGCCCGATCCCTCGCCAACGATCCATCCCCGCCCGCCGCATCCTTCGAGTCTTATTTTTCACCCACTAATTGGCCTCCACTTTGGAAATGAACGCCGCTGTTATTCTATGTCGGGTTCGACCATTCGTCGGAGATGTGGCTGTAGGACATGGCACGTGCCGCTTTTCCTCTTATGATACATCTTACTTTTATCCTACAAAATAGTTAATGTCTTTTCAAGTTTTACACCGACAAATCGAACCGCTATATGAAAGGTACAAAATATCTTGGAAAGTTTAAAAATGATATATAGGTTGTTCAATTCTGGTGCGTTCGAACGTGCGTGTTCACAGGACGCATTTTATCAAGCGTGTAGAATGCAGCTTCCTTCGAAATGGGAGATTCGGAAACTGGGCCTCGAGATTCGGTTGGCATTGATTTGGCCCATAGAAAACTTCGCCCGGAGAAGCACCGGTGGCTAAGTGACGATTTGGCGGTCAGTTGCCCGGTGGCGTTGCCAGCCGTTTTCCGAAATGGATTTTTTTCTTCTTTTCTCTCCCCCCTCTCTGCCGCGCTCGTAAGTCTTCTGGCTGTCTGGTAGGCCGTGTGCGTGGACCCTCGCAGGAGAGAGAGATTGAAGGGCTCTCGATATTCAGTGGCCGAATCCACTCGCCGTGGCTTGGTCCACGCCACAATCCAGCGCTCTCGCTCCTTCCCTCTTCCTTCCCTTCGCTCCTTTTCACCCCACACGGCTGGCCAGTCTTTCGCAGCCCTCCTCCTTTCTTCCTTTTTTCCCCGGCGCCTTTTTATGCGCCACGTCAAAACGACCGAAGGGAACCCACCCTACTTCCCTGGCTCCTTTCCTCCGCATCCCTCCGGGGACACTCTGCCTCCTGCTGGTGATCATTCTGATCCCTCTCCACGCGCAGCTTGGCCACGTGCCGGTAATTAAGAATTCCAAAATCTCTATTCCGAGCTGCACTAGTCGCTTTGTATCAATAGGAACATCCGCTTTGAATCAGGGAAAAATGAAACTATCGATTAAATAGCTCTTTCGCTAGATCGTAAATGGAATATGTTAATGGGAATATACAATTAATAAAAGTATCTTTCCAGCTCGATATTAATTAACATTTTAGCAGAATTGGGTGGACGGTCAGTTTTCCAAAGAATGGTAGTTGGTAATAGTCCTGGCAGCTCTATAAATGATCACTTCCATAAAGGTTGAAGCCACCCCCTGAACCCTGTCAGCGTGGACGTATCAATATTTCCCTCTCCCTCTCCATCCAGCCTGGATTTCCCGTGCGCGTGTCCAGGCTCACGTTGCTTTGAGTAAACACACATGCTCCGACGCGTGCTCCGACTTGCCGAGGATGGTTGCCGCCGTTTTAAAAGAAAGGCCTCCTCATTCCACACAGTTGCCCTCCGACAGCAAACTAAACCCTTTCAACAATCTGTGGAGAGCCTGATATACATAGTTGACAATTTTGTGATTTATTGTTCCGAAAATAGAATTTGGTAGTTAATGAAATCTCACCCCAAAACTTTGCATGTTATATGCACTATAGTGACGAACGGTCTTCCGGTGAGATTCCCAGTTTTCCGAAGGGTGAAATAATTCGATTCTATTAGGTTTTGCTAAGTTTCCCAAATACTTCATAACTCGAGAGTTCGAGTACTATAACCAGGATTATTGAAAGGTTGAGTGGTCGGCATTGTACCGAAGCTTGAAAAATTCCCAGGATTCTCGAAGGCGCATAATGAGCTCCCTGGATGCGCGAGCGGCTCTCTCGAGTGGCTGGTGATTACAGGAACGAAGCGTAAAATCGGCTTACCTGGAGGCCGATTAAACGGCGCCGAGGAGGGAGAACGAGGTGGAGATTATTATCCGGAAGGAACAGGTATGAAAAAAACGGATGCACCCCTGGAGGGTGCGCCGATGGGGAGCGATCGGCGCGTGCGATTCAATAACACTTTTTTTCCGCACCTTTTTATGCCAGGGCCAACCTCTCCGATCATCTCGTACGAGGGAATTCGACGTCCGCCTGTTTTCGGGGGGTTGCGCTTTTTTCCCTTCGACTTTTTGCCCGTCGGCGACAAGTGGGAAGGCGCGACCCCCGTCATTTTCCACCGGGAGTATCGAGACATTCAATGGGGGATAACAGGTTGATAAAAACAGATCTATTATTACTTTGCTGTATTTTCCTCTCGCCCATTCTCCGGAGGTTCTCCACTTTTTTCCCAGAGCGCCTCCGTGAGAAGAAGCGGCCGCGCTGGAAAATGGTGAGATCGGAGGCTGCGTTGAATCGACAGTAATTCCGAGTAGAGTTGGATCGATACTGACCGATTCTCAGGGAGAGCCGCGGCCGAGGCCTCGGGCACAGGGTGTCGAGAGTCACAAGTCCAATTTTCGCGAAGGGCAGTTCGGTCACGCTGCCCGGAGAGAAACGGGGTGGCAGGAGAGGAGGGGCGGTGGGACACAGCCGTCAGGCTTTCGGATCGGTTACGAGTCCGAGCTCGTAACCTGATAAATAAGAAGGACGCAGGGGTCACTGTGCCACGAGAGGGGTCAACCATTGAACAATGCCGGGTGCGCGGCCTTTCACCCCCAGGGTTAATATGCGGCCGACTAAACATCGGCGCCGGACAATGCAAGATTTATAGCTCGACACATACGCGACCATTGTCCAGCGCCGGATCCGGAATCCCGCTCTCGCTCTCGCAGCCAGCTTTTCGCCGGAGACTTTGGAAAACGGGCAGCAGCCGCCACCGCTCTCGAATCCGCGACGATTCCCGGTGAGAAAGAGCCTGAGCTAGAGAGAGATCGCATTCGCACCCCCGGAAAATACCGGCGACCCCACGAGCGTGTGCGGCCTTAATGACCAGGCGGCCCTAATAACGAAACCTTTCCCGCCGACCGGCCTATTTACGCTGCCAAAAGGGAAAGCTGCGAAACTCGAGCGCAGTCTGCGCGCTATTAAATCCAAAAATCGGCCATCGTTCCTGCCACTGTGAGAGAACGATTGCTGAGGTGTCGTATTGCTGAGGGAATCGACATACGGTTTGAAGAGTAAACTTCATGGGCCGGCTGTTTCCGCGATTCATATATTCGCTAAGTCTTTTTATCGTGAATTGATAAGAACGTATTTTTACGTACTATACATATATTATGCGTACTATTTATGCTATGTATAATTACGTACTATATGTATGCATAAAAATCACTAGTTCTAAATATTTCTGAATTAATAAAGTACGACTAATATATCGGTAGGAAATTCTCGCAGGGTATTAAAAATATAAGCGTGAAAGTATGCTAATAGCTGGGATAGTTCTACCCCCATAGTTTGGTTGGAGACACGTGTCCCCCAAGCGAGATCAACAGCAGAGCTTTTCCGATTTAAATGAATCGGATGATTCTCGACGGTAACACGCGTAATCCCTGCTTATTAGCATAGACGAGCCAGTGGTTTTCGGGCGACAGATCGGGTAATCGGCTTTCGTTTCGCCGGAAAGCGAGAAAAAGCGGTGGAATCGACGGGAGAGCGGCGGACGGCCTGCCAGTCGGCCTCGATCATTTTCATTTATAGGCTTTTTTTGTATCGGCGTCCCGAGGGGCAAGTTGCTCGAGGAAGGGCGGAGCGTGGGGCCACTGCACCCTCCTGCTTTCCCCTCTCCCCTGGCCCCTTCGCCGTCGGCGACCCCTGCACCAACACCCGAGAGAACTCGACGGATGAAAGCAGTGGTCGAAATCCCCGTGAAAGCCAGCCGCACTATTTCCAGCTCCAATTTGAGGCGCGAAAGCAAATCAACCCAATTGACGATAATCTTCCTCGCCGAATTAACCAGCGTCCATTCATCGACGGCTTTGGGCAGTTGTTATCGATTGGAAAAGGAGAATTTATTTCGTGAAAAGTTTCAGTGTTTCGAGGTAGACGGTGATGAACAAGGTAATCATTTTATAGTAAAAGTATCTTGATTCCAGCGATGCTGGATGCTTGTAGCTTACTTTTCCAACTTTGGAAAGAAACGCTGGCGTTAACTCAGGGTCACTCCGGACATCCTGACCCCCAGTACTTTTTTCCCATGTCTCTAGCCGAGAGCCCACTCGCCCCTCGAATTTCCTCCCTCTTGATTTTCCAGGCGTCGCGCCGCCTCGTTCTTGCCGAGGTCCGAGCGCACCGGGACACAGGGTGAAAGAGCGGCCAGAGCTCCGTCTCCCTCTTTTTGCTCCTCTTTTTCCCCATTTTGTTACGCGTAGCCCTCGACACACGATACCAGTCCTCCCGGGGCGAAGACGTGGCGCGTGTTCCCCGCTTGATTTCCGCTTTTCCGGCTCAGCTGCGCCGCCCGTCTCTCGTCCTCTCTCTCTTTCTCTCTCGGCCTATTTATAGAGCCGTTTTACGTAAATCTCGGTCGGGAGCCGGCGAACACCGGGGCGCGCGCCAAGGTGCCACTAAATCTCCCTCGGAAGTTTAACCGGGAGCGCGCACGCGAGCGAGCTTCCCCGAGACCGCAGAGGAACATTTGGTCCTGGGAGTTATTACCGCTAATGACTGCCGCTGCTTTAAGCCGCCGGGATTATCGGCTCTCATCGGCTGGTTAAACTTAATCCAGCCTAGACTTCTGCTGCAGCCTCGCTTTATACGGTTTTCCTTACTCTCGCAAATCATCGCGATTGTCAGCGGAAGATGGAGCGAACGCTTAAACGGGGGGTTGATACTCGAGGCACAATGCTCCAAGGAAGAATCGGCGAATCAGCTACGTGGGAGCGGGAGGTGCGTGGAAAAGTGTCATTGATATTTTTTAGATGGACCATTTTTCAGAAGGAACCTCGCGGCATTTTGCAGATCATCGCGGTGAAGAGGGAGCGATGGCATTTAAATGGAGGGCCCGCGCACAATGCCCAGCGCTCCCGTGCCCCATTAGGAATGCGTTTTAATGCAGTGCACCCGGACGCACCCGGGCCCCGCCGAAGCCCGAGGGGCACGCATCGAAAAATGCGGACAAAAAAGGAGAGGAGTCTCTCTGCGCCCCCGGTGCGAATCAGAATCCGCGCCGCCCAGGACGATCGATCTATCCGGACGCGACGTCGAGCGACGTCCCGGCACCGCCACCCGCAACATATGGACGAGACTCTAACGAGACAAGCACAAAGGCCCGGGCTTTTATCAAGAATAGGATTCCGACATTTATTTCTTCCCTGCAAGTCAGCCCTGCCAGCCGGATTGATCGTCAAAGCGCTCTTCGATTTTAACGCGTTCTTCACCGGATGCTTTATCGAAAAGCAACACGCGTTGCCGGATATTGTTGTGGATTTAAATAAACAAATCACTTGTTCTTACAGATGTGTATAAAAATTGTGCGGCTCATCGGTAGTTTTAAAGTATTTGTTTGAAGAGGGAAGTCATGCACTGCCGATCCACTGATCTCGACGACGCCCCTCTAATAGAGCTATTAAAAAGGGGTGCTGCATGTGTGGAAGGGTGAAACCAGTTTCGATGGGAGTCCCTAACAAAGGGGGGCTACCTGTTGCGCAAGGGGAGGTTTTAATTTTTTTTATACCCACCGATTCGGCTCGTATTACAGACCACTTGACACAATGGGTATCAACCTGTCGAGGGAAGGGGAGTTTTTTAGTGGTATCGCTTCCATTAGCCACGCCACCAACACATGGGGGAAGGGTGCGCCGAGTTTTTTATCGGATTTCTCGCGTCGACAAAAAACCACCCCACCATATGAGCGGTGCTCGTACAAATGGATGTAGTACCTGTCGGAGTAACAGGAGGGTTTTTGATGGGGTGACAGGTGATTTCAATATTTCTCTATCGTGTTGAATTGATTTTAATATTTTTCTATCGAGTTGAGTCGATTTCAATATTTCTCTATCGAGTTCAGTTGATTTCTTCGTATCAAGTGGAGAACGAGTGAACTCACAAATTCATCGAAAGAGAATTCGAAAAGAACGGGACTTTCTCCGAGCGCTAAGCTCCTTTCCCTCGCTTTTATTGTCCGGCAAGATGAATTGTTACAACTACGGTTCGGAAAGAGTTTCGCAGTTTTTGCGCCACTCGCGCGAGCCGACTCTGTTTTTCTGGGGAATAAAAAAGGTCGCGCAGCCGAGAGAGCCAATTTTTCCAATGGCTTTCCTCGGGGGAGGGAGCCGCGCATGGATTATCCGGAGTTCTTGCGTGTCCGGGACCACACTTTTACGGCGGTTAAAAAAGCGTGCGGCCGCGGACAATTCCAGGCCCTGAACACCTTTCCATTGGTGAAAGAGGGCGCAAAGAAAGGGTTGAAAAAGCCCAGGTACCCAGCCACTAATCTGCCTTTCAAGCTGCGCCGGCGTTTTTTCAATGCGCTCACCACCAGCCTGACGGGAGGTCCTTTCCTTTTTGCGAGTCTCGCATTTCCCATTTCCACGCATTTCCCATGCTCTACGGGCTAGTTTCTCTCCGCTGCTGTCCAACGGTACTCTGAAAACATGTGGCATTTCCTGTCGCCCGTCACACTCATTCGCTTAATGTGAACCAGACAAATAAAAAAAATGCTTCCGATTTTCCAAGCTTTTTAATATCCGCTCTTTCTCGAATAAATGACGAGTTGAAATAGTTTCAGTAGAAAGGAAAATCGAGAGAACAGTTGAGCTGGCAGGGCGTCGAGGGGTGGTCGCGTATCCAGGGATTGGATAAAAAGACGTCGGCTCGCTGGGGCGAAGGGTGGCTGAATCGCGTCCACCCTCACAGACCGACGGCAGTTCTTCCCTATCGCAAGCCCACCCCTGGCCAAATCAGAGATCTGCCTCCGCCCCCGAGTCCCAGCTGATTCGACGGCCTTCTCTCCTACAGTGTGCACCCGTGTTGATTCACACCACCGTGGAAAAAGTACACTCTGTCAGCTCGCTCCTTCGCCGATCGATCATCCCTTTCCCTGAATATGGAAGCCGGCCTGACAGTGACTTTCAGAGAAGTAAAATGAATGCTTCCACACGATGATTGAATTGAAATATAAGCCTCTACGAGATTCGGAAATGTTTGCATTGATATTTATAGAATCCATTTGGAATTTGCAATGTAAGAAAGGAGCAAGGAGGAAGGAGGAATGTGAGAGAATAAAACGGGTGATTTAGTCAGTACGTAAGTAATCAATATATTTTATCGTTATCGTTATTACTAAGGCACTTGTTACCGATATAAAAATGTACGAGAGAAGTGTAGTCGCCAATGAGCATATTTAAATACTGATATTAAACAACTAATTGCTTTCACGAAGGTATAATCTCAATTATATATGCGCACGCGCCACCTAAGGGGAGCTCCGGGGTTGTTTTCTGTTTGTTTCATAATTAGGGCCGGCACACATTATTACACAGAGGATAAACGAATTTCTCTACCGCTTGTGTTACTTGGCATAAAGGTTGTACGAGTGCACGGATGTTGAAGGCGCTCGCGACGCTCCCCGAAAGTAAACTAGGGTTGAGTTTAGACTAAAAGCAAGATACAGTATGGTAATATTAATATTAACCGTTAACTAGCAATTAAAATAATACATTAGACGTATCACTGACACTCTCTCGGCAGCTCTCGCATCGTGAATGGCGCATCGCCGGTGTATATAGTCGCACGAGTCTCATCGCGGGTAATCTTTATTTATGGCCGGCACAGCCATGTAAGGCACACGTCGAGTTTCTCTATTCTGAGCACTACCCGCGCACGAGACCGTTTTCGCAATAATATGTTACAAAAGCAGTAGGCCCCGACTCATTGAAGAGGCTTGGACCGTACGAGTGATGACTCCTTTTGCTGCCTAGATACAACGTGTTTAAAACTAGCAGATTTAACGATCAACTTCAAAATAGTCAATTTCTCTTGAGCAACCTACAGTAATCACTCGTCCGGCCCAAGGCTGGAAGACATCGCACTCGTCAACGTGAATTACGCTCAGTCGGCGGGCGTAATTACGCTAGTCAGTGTGTAAAGTAGTCGCCGCGCCTACGGTACTTGGCTCGAACGACGCGCACTCCTCTCCAACCAACGAGACGACTGACCGAGAAGGTTCAGTCAAATAATACAGATAGTGACACAAAATATCGATTGAACATTACACGATCGTTTTACTAGCTTATAAAAAAAGAGGTCGATTACTCGCCACTCGCAGAACTGACGTTGTAACGAATCAGTATCAAACGTAGCCTACGAATCACTGAGCGGAAGAGTCTCTCTCTCTCGCTTCTCCTGCGCTTTTCCGCTTCGAGGGAAAAGCCTGGAGAGCTGCTATCTTTTAAAAGTTTACAACGAAATTACTTTGATCATTATACACGTGTCCGGAGAACCGATGCGGGTCTTTCAGTAGCGTAGGATAAAACATTAGGTCAGATTCTGGTGCAGTTCGCATGACTAAAATCAAAGGAAAACGTGCCAACGGGAGAAGGACACAGTCGATTGTCTGATGGGGTTTAATCACGCAAATTAAATCACTGGTAGGATTAAGAATTCATTAATCGCTGACGCACGTGCGGAAGTAAAAAGTTAAAAGAATTCACGGAAGTCCTCACAGGGACACGTGTATACTAAGCTGCCATGTAACTAAACATATTTATATGCATGTTGTCTCCTGTTACCGAGCCACTTTGATTATCGGTAAATATATCCTTACTACGCGCTTGTTTCGTGGGAAACAGAAAGTACAGTTTAGCGGCCTCTTTTGATTCGCTGTCCCGGGCGTAGAAAACGGGATCGGGAAGAACGCGAGAATCCTTAGGGCTAAAGAGATATTTAAAGATAATCTATAAATATCATATACTCTCCTTTTGTAATCTCCGTTTATATAATTGTATGTAGTATAAAACGTAAGAGAATTTTACAATCTAACAGGGTTCTCAAAATACCAATAACTGCAATTCGTAACAAGTATAGACTTTATATATAAAAAAAATATATATTCCTTTTTGTGTTCCCCTCGCTGAAAGCAGTATTCTCTCAAGGGTTCTAAAAAGCATGTCTGCCTATTTTAACAATTAGCACATGTTCACATAAACATCTCGTATGGACGGTTATTGCTTTGAAAGAGTGACGGGGACCCCGTGTCGCGTCCCTCGTCGTTAATAATCGATTGCAAAGACAAGGCACTTGGGTTAAGTATATCGCTTGTAAAATATACTCTGAGCATTATCGACACTCGATTGCAGTGTATACTTTGGACGTGCGATTCGAACGAGTCTCTATCATTCTCTCTCCCCCTGCCTCACCTATATCTCAATATGCCTCGGTCGAATCTCGATAAAAGAACGTGCCGCGATTCGCATCGCGCACACCAAACACAAAGTATAAACAAGTGTCTCTGAGTACTGCTAAAAATATCTCGACATTTTAGGATCGTCTTGCTCTCGGTTTACAGCTACTTTCGTAAAAAAGAAAAAGAACTCGTATAAAGATCGTCTCGGTATTTCATTTGGCGAGAAAGATTCCAATAAAATATCGTCTATCGGATTTCGGATATCTTGATCCGTCTTCGTTTAAGAATTGCACTTATTATAGTCGTTATTCCTCCGCGACACTCTGAATGCACGTTGAAATTCCGTGAACACATCAGGTATGGTGTGTAATTTGAATCGCGCGCGAGATCTATGACGTTCAATCTGATATGTCATGATATCAGATTACTCTGTAAATCAACTTGATATAAATATTATTAAACAACAATGTACTTGTCTACGCCGTGCTATCGGAAACCGCGGACAGCTCTCCCATCGCGCGCTCCCATTAATGACCGAGCATGTCACGCACGTTAAATATTGCCTTCAGAGAAACCTCAACCATTCTCTCTCTCTCTCTTTCTCTCTCTGTCGCGCGCGCGCGCTCTCTCTCACTCTCTCTCCCTTTTGCGTAGGGTTAAAGTGTAAGAATACAAACTTATATACAAAACGTCGACGGGGACCGATGCATTCAAGCACGCATACAAACATACAAGCGCACAATCACACGCTGGTAGCAAAAGAGAGAGAGGGGAAGATCCGAGTGCTCCCTGTTCATCTACATACACGTTTCATGGGCATACGAGCCTAGATTGTTGAGCATAGCTTTCGTCATTGATTAAGGCCTGTATTCTCCGTAGAGTTTTAGTAACATGATTTCGCGTTCGCGTGGGTTTTTATTGCCTCCGGTGTGAACTGTATATTCTGCTGATAAGGATCTCTAGACTCGACCTATTCGCTTAGACGTATTGATATTGCAGTTTCCTTTTTTTTTATCGAGTTGATTGCATGAACTGCTTGCCTGTCATAGACAACTCGCGCCGCCATACTACAGCCACGTCAGCACGTTTTCGGGTTTCGTTGGATTAGAATTTATGAGCGACTGCACGTCGTCCAAGATATCGCTACTGAAATCCTCGCTCAGCTGCAACACAAACGATTTACTTGGTAAGTAAACTTTACGTCGATGTTGCCGGGGCAGCAGGTCTTAGGGGCAAGGTGTGTAGAATACCTGTAACGAAGGTACGAGATCGTCAGTCGAGTCTATATTGTCGCTGAGTGTAGACAGATCAGGCGTCTCCATGGGCGCACCGCCATCTGAAACAAGACACACAATCCCCATAAGTAACTGGCAATTCAATAGAATCATGGTGCATTGGGTCCCTTGATCCTTACCGCTGGTGCCATCCATGTTGTCATCGATATTGGCGAGGAAATCCTCGGGCGTGTGTGGGAGGGAGTAAGCAGATCCGAGACCCAAGCCGCTATCCGCACTCTCCTGGCGCGCGTGTTGCTCGTTGATACCTGACAAGAATGGATCCATAGCCGCGTCCGTGGTGCTTTGTCGCAGCATCAGTTCTTGCTGCAAAACCAACAATTTCGCATAAACGCTAAATGCCATAGACTGCACTCGCGAGACCGCCGATGGAATCCGCCTTACCTGCCGCATAATTTCTTGCTGCCTCTGCTTGAGGCGCTCGCGTTCCATCTGCAGGGACTGAAGGCGCAATTTCTGCTGGCAAGCCTGCAGGCTTTGATTGCTCTGCAGTCCACCTGTAGGTTGCTGGAGCCAGTTCTGCGGTAACATAGCGCCGGAGGTGGGAGCCCGCTGGAGATGTGTCGCTGGAAAAACATATCGCGCCGATAAGTTAACGCATGGCTCTCGCGCGCTCCTTTCCATGGGATTTCGCAATCGGACATGATGTGGCGACATTTAGCGACCTCTAATAGTGTGTGGAAGAGGCAATCGCGCGCTCGCTTCATAGACGGGGAAGAGGACTGCGAGATTACATTACACTGCCTCCCATAATATTGCCGGGATTGCGCAATCGGAATAGCTGCCTATTGTCTTGGATTACAAAATGAACGTATCGGCAGCTCTTCTGCATTTCCGCTCGTATACATAATGCGCGGCGCGGAGGAACGGCGAAATAGAGAGGCATCGCTACTCTTAGGCTCCGTTTGCATTCGCGCTCGGCCAGCCCGATTATTAATCGATCAACATATGCCTTCTCAATTTCATATCTGCGAAAATGGAAAAAGAAACCCGCCGCGGTATTCCCAGTTGACGAACCGACCGGTGCTCTCCACTAAGCAACACTGGTTCCAAGTGGCGGAGAGTGGAGGCGCACGAATTCAAGTCCCACTGGACTAATGTGGACGAGGCATTACCATGCCGGGATACTCTTGAATGGTAGGTAGTAGATAGGCTGGTGCGTATAGGTTGAAAGCGAGAGTCGCGCGGGCGCCGGATAGGCGTAGGCTGGGAACTTACGGATTCTCGGATCGAACCAGGAGGTGGTGCGAGTCTGATGATTGATGAAGTAGATCTCACCCTCAGGGGTGCTGGCTTGCTCCCATCCGTCGGGCAGTGGGCCGAGAGTGTTGCTGGCGGCGTTGGTGGACTTGCCGTTGTCGACCGCCGCTGCGACCGCCGCGACGTTCGCCGCCGCCGCCGTTTTTCGCGGGTCCTCCCATGTCGTCGTTCGCGTCAGGTGGCTGGAAAAGATGAGAAACCCAGTCAGCTATACCGTCCGTCCACTAATTCGTGCGCGCCGAGGCGGAGGCGCGTGCTGCCGCCGCCACCGCGCAGAAACTGAATACGGCGCGTACAGTTATCCACATATAGTAGGCGCACTCTAAAAATAGTCCCATTCAAAAGACGACGCGAACGAGTAACACGCCAGGCGCCCCGGCCGTGTGCTTTAGCGCTTCGGGCCTTAGCGCCTCCGACACAACCACTCATTTTTCTCCCCGCCAATCGAGATTGGCTCGGCCTGCACCTGCCCCGCCACCAGCGGCCTTCTCCTCGAATCAACCAAACCCCGACAGATACCATCAACGGCCACTCACAAAAGCGATCTATGCGGACCAACCGCGCGCTCTTTGTTCCTATCTCATCGGAGACGCGCCAACCATCGATTCACCCTCGAGCAGAGAACCATTCCATTGACAGACTGGTAGAATAGTAGTCCGCGTTCGCTTCGCGCTCGAGCGCACGTGAGTGCGAAAATCGGGCGTAGAACCTAAGAGACAGGAGCACAGTAGATCCGTGTGGTCCGTTTTAACTGTCGATCTAACTACCTCCATTGAGAAATGAACTGCGATTCCCCGCTGTTACAGGTAATTTCCGCGGAACCGCATCGAGATAAATCACGACCACTCGTGATATGTCAATGGCTAAAGAAGATGTTCATTGGCAGATTGTTCCCGGGCGCAACTTTACGAGGATAAAGTCGCGGCCCGGCTGACACGTCCGATCGCTTGTACGAAAACACTGCGCTTCTCCCCCGACAAAAATAGCGGCTAATGGCTGTGATTGCCGATCCCGTCTTCCTCCCTCTAGAGAAGCACGCGCGCGCGCGTATTTACCTTACTCGTGTCTCATTTTTCAGCCGAGCGCCCCCAGCCCGAGCGGAGAAAACACTACACCGCTGCACCGCGCGGCGCATTGCGCATCTTCTCTTATTTACCTTGGTAAAAGGAATACCCTGCGAACCGGTCGAGCCCGGCTGACACGCAGGCGAAATTTTAGACCGTAACTAAATGACCGTAGGACACCTAGCCAGCTCTGTATTCCCAGTCTGTTGGTTCAGCCAACGATGCTTCATAGACGCTAAATCCCCCTGCGCCCCCTCCTCTCGCAAAATATCGCCTCCAATTACGGCCCCGTCGAAAATTCCGTTCGACTATTCCCCATGAACCTAAACTCTTGCCCTCGCGCGGCAGATCCTTTACAGTTTACAGGTTCAACGTTCAAATAGTCGACGGACGATACTAGAGTTTTTCAATCGACAGATAATAGCCGGTAAGATCGTAGCAGGTATCTTAGACGGTGATTAGTTAACGGGTTCCGAGTGCCAGTCGATCGGAGCTCCTCGACTCGGAGGAGAGTCTGTAGAACGTCGAGACGTTAGTGAATTACAGATATCCCGTACTATTAATAATATAAAGCCATGTAAGCCTTTGATTGATCACCGCAGACGCTTTTAGCCAGCCGCCGTCGCCTGGGAGTAGTACCATACACGTTTATCGAATGCTTCGGCGGATTAAGCTGAGCTGGATCTTCGCATTAACGCGAACCAATTGACGCATCTCCTAATACTAGAACGTCTATTTCCAAATGCCGGCTAAGAGACGCCGGTAATTTCCACAATTCGCGGCTACAAAGTAACAGGGCGAGTGACGGCTGCTCTCTCGGCAATAGAGCACAATAGAGCGGAGATTTTGGAGCAGGCAAATGGTGGCGATACGTCGAGGGCTTTAAAGGGGTCTGGCGCGCTCGCGCTCACTCGCTCGCTCGCCCTCGGTGCCAGTGGTAGAGCAGTGGCACGCCAGAGAGCAGGGCGGTGTGTTCGAAAAGCAATGTACTGGTACGTACGAGTCTCGCGCGCTTCTCTTTCTCTCACGGGGAGCGCTTGGATGCGTTCCAAGAGCTGCTCGCCGAGCAAGCACAGCAGCGGCGCGGCGCTCGCCGGGGATAAGAGAGCGGCGAAGAAAGAGGAGAAAGAAGCGGGAATAAGAAGGAGAGGGAGACGGGAGAGAGAGAGAGAGAGTGCTGAGAGCGCAGTGCGCTCTCGGAGCAGGCAAACAGGCGAGCCGGGCATGCGGTCTAGGCAGGCAAGCGGGCGAGCGAGCAAGCAAGCAAGCAACCGAGCGAGCGAGCGAGCGAGTAGTGAGCCAGTCAGCAGAAAGGTAGAAAGGCCGCGCGCGAAGCGGCCGCCGGACAAGGCAGACAAGACAGCAAAGCGAATGTAGAGAAGTCAACGGGAGAAAGAGAGCGAGAGAGTCAACTCGGCCGAGCCAGGGAGCCAAGGAAGCAGAGGCAGGCAGGCAGCAGCGGAGTAGCCGGCTCGAGAGAGTGGTGTTGGAGAATTACAAGAGGGTTTCTGTGTGGCGCACGGCATACGGACTACGATGTATTTTTACTCCGGACATCACGGCGCCGGACAACTCGTAAATAGACACACTCTCGCGCACCCGACGCTCGCTGCTCTCTTTCGCCCGGCCCTCGCTGTTTCTCTCTTGGTCGGCTTAGTTCGCGCCGCTCGCCGCCCGGCCTGGGCCTCTGCCTCTAGCACCCTCTCGTCATCAGATGCGCGCCGCTTTCCAGCCGCCGGACGCCGAGGAGGCCCACTACTCCCCATCTCCCCATTGCCCGCGACGACCACTGCCAGCCGAGAGCCACGCAGCCCGAGAGGCACACACTCGTTTAGCAGGGCAACGCGCGCCTCCGATGTACCGTTAGCCTGTGTGCACGCGCTACTCTCTTCTAATGGCTCCGGAAAAAAGAAAGCAGCGCTCTAATCGACGTGAAATCTATGGAAAAAGGTTAAGCGAGGCCCCTCCCCGTGGAGCTCGCGAAGAACCGGAAAAGCCGAGGCCTTCATTTGGCGTTGGATCGGTTTTCCGAGCGGAGTGGCGCGATGGGACGGCGCAGTCGGGGGATTTTCACCGGTGGCTCTCTCGCGCCGCGCTGGAGAAAGAGGATGCGGACAGGAGACGAGGGTATCTAGTAGCCGAGCGTGTTGAAACCTGCCGGCGGGCCACCGAAAGAACCAGACGGCGCTCGGCGGGCCGACGCTTCTCTCTTCACGGATGTTGCTCTCCGTCCGTAATGCTATATATAACGCGCGTTTATCGCCAAGCGTTTTGTCGAGGACGCGCGCAGCATCCCGCGCTGGACCGCGCGAGCTCCCTCGCGCTCTCTTTCTTTCTCGCGCGCGGGCACGCGGCCGGCGCGCGCGCGCACGCTTGTACACGTATATATCTATAAATACAAAACACAATATTCGGCCGGCTGGCTGGCTGGCTGGCTGGCTGGCGATTGGGATGTCATAGGCGGTTGTATTTACGGCGCTACTCGGAAACTCTAACGGTACCGGCGCGGCACTCTCTCGGGTTAAATGCGTCTTGGCGCCATTGAACGAGAGCGCGCACTCCTCGAGCTGCGAGAGAGCCACTTCCTGCCTATCTATACTCAATCTCTGAGTAATAGCCGCGAAGGTTACCGTCGATTAATCAGCGCGCGTCGCACTCGCGGCCACTGCCGCCCGCCGATCCCTAGGACCCCTCACCCTGGAGAAGATGCTCGCGAAAGATCATCACCGCGCTCTCCGCCGAAACGACTATCCCCCTCGAGAGAGAAACCAGTTCACTTTCAGCGGGCGATCGTCCGCGACACGAAAATTCGATTGATCGATCTCGAGACGCGGCGAGCGACTCTGTCCCCGCAATGCCGTAACGTCCGCGCGGTTTATCTCGCGCTCGCACGATAGTGGATTCCCGTTACGACTGCGATGCACCGTCGAGGGAAACGATGAATCATCCAACGCAAACTCCGGGGACTTTGCTCATTGGAAACTTACTATCTTCTATCGCGGGCATCTCGAGACCCATGGGTCCCATCGGAGCGCCGGTTCTCTATCCAGGGCCCGGAGCGCGATGTCCCGGCGCGGCAAGTGCGTCTCGAGGCGGGATGACCTCGTTCCAAGGAGCGCGCGCACGCCTATGCTCCGTGTTCGACCGACGACGATCAACCCACCGCCGCGGCCCTCTTATCAGCGCGCACCTGTTCAATGTTTCGAGAGAGGCATGAAACAGTATTCGATTACTGGAACATTACGGCAGCGGCGGAGCGCGGGAGCGCGCGCCACGTTTCGAACCTCGGCCCGACCGCGAACCTCTTCTCTCCGTCTCTCTTTTTCCCGGACGAGGACGTCCGCGCTCGCGAGCGACTGCTGCCGCTGCCTTGAACTTTCGATACATTCGAGGTATGCGTGTATTCTCCGGAGATTTGTCCTCGTATCTGGCATTCGCGCCCGTACCTCCTCGGCCCTCTCCCGCGTACAGGTGTGTCGCGCCGAGGTCTTTAGCCTCGAAATGGCGAGGTAACACACGCCGGTGATGCTTCGTTACCAGGCGACACACTCTCCACACCTCCGCGGAAAAGAGCGCTGTCTTTCCCTTCCGGGGAGATCCGCTCGAGGCTCCGCGCTTCCTCGAGGACGAACCTCCCCCGTTCGATTTATGTACTGAGTGTACTGGGGAAGAGCGCGCGGGGAGAGGTTTGAGGTAAGCGGAGAATAACAGTCAATCAATGTCTTTGGAGCACTGGCAGATTACTGGGAGGTAGATTAGAGTCTGGAAATATCGAGTATAACTACTGGCGCGTTGGGAGAAGCTCGAAACTGGGAGTGACCGAGTGATGGATTTGAAAGAGACCAGTCGGATGCAATGCGCACTCCAATTCTAGCCGACTGTTATTGAGCCGAGGAGTCCGCGATCGGAAACACTTAACATAATAGGAGCGCCAGTGCGATAAGCGAGAGGGAGTTTTGCAATTCGCGTTAAATGCCAGAGTTGTATCGGCCACTGTCCCCCTCCCCCTCGCGATCGGCAATGTTATTTATTAGTTTACTCTCTCGGCGCGCGCGTCCGAAAACGACTCGTCGCCGTAATGAATCATTCCCGGCGGCGACAACGGCCGACAGCGCGCCCGCCATGATTTATTTCGATCCTGTCGCTCTGCCTGATTCTCCATCTAACGCGTCTCCCTCTCTGGCTCTCGCGCTCCTCCGCTTCATTCAAGGATCGAGAAACGGCTGCTCCTCTCCTTTCGTGCCTCGTCCCGAGGGCGACGTTTCTCGAAGTTTCCCGGCCGCGGGGAGCGCGGCCTCTCTCTCTCTCTCTCTCTCTCCATCTGGCGAAGCTCGTGTCGCCCGGTCGAGATTACTACACGCGTGTCGCGGCCGCTCTGCTCTCCCCCGTCGCCGATTTGACCCTGATGGTAACAGGATACCGATGTCGCGCGCAACTTTCACTGGCCACTGCATTCGAAAATGCACGGCGGCAAACGTCCTCGAAATGAATCGAGCTGCCGCCGACTCCGTTTCCGAGGGAATTAATTAGCAGACTCCCTCTCGTCCTCTCTCTCTCTCTCGACTATCGACCAACGTCCGCCCACGCCTCGATTTATCGCGGCTATGTGTCTTACTACCCCTCGGCGACGGGAGGGGGAGTTGTCATTGGTCGAGCGAGTATTTACTTTCCGGCACGATTTCCGCCGGAATTGCGTAATGTGTACCCTATGGAAATGCAGTGCTATAAATGAATCGGCCCGGCAGTTTCTCCGTTTGTTTTCGTCCCGCTGTACAAGCTTCTAAATGAAGGCAGCGTCCTCCTTCCCTTCCCCAGTCTGGCGGACGCTCCGCGAGCGTTTCCGAGAGATGCGAGCGAGCGCGCTCTTCGTGAGTAATGTTTTGTCAAGCGATACAGTTGACGGAAAACCTTGAGCGGCCGGTAGCGTCTCGTGTGTTCACCTGGCCGAGGAACGTGTCTCCCGAGCTGGCAAGATCTCCTTCCTTCTCGCTCCATCTTTCGTCGCTCGAGGCGCGCGCGCGCGCACTCTTACACTGGTCCCGGCCAGTAGCGCACAAGTCGCGTACCACTCGATAAGAGCGGCGGAGTTTGCGCTGCACCGACTGCACTCCGACACAGAGACACACGCGCGGGCGCTCTCTGTTTACGTTGGCTCGAGGGTAGCGGCCGGAAAAAATCACTTTTCTCGAGTCCGCGTCGGCTAGAGCCACTCTTTTCCCGTCTGGCGCTCGCGCGCGCACACGAATTTAGATAACGGGACCGGGGATAATGTTATATGCGAAAGAAGCGACGACGCCCGTGACAGAATTCCGCCCGTGGGAACTTGGGATTCCACGCGTGGAGGACCTCTCGCGTAGTCCGCGCGCGCGACGGATGAAATTAAGTAGAATCGGCGGCCTTTTCGTGCGCGGCCGGACATCGACGCGCGGAATCGCGTTTCAATTACGCGAATTGGATTTTAATAAGCGTCGTTTCTGGACGGGGTCCAAAAGCGACCGCTGGACAGAGTGGGAGAGTCGCGAGGTAATTGGACGCGCGAGAGGAAGAATAAGAGAGAAGAGAGGACGGTCTGGTCACTCGGTGGCAGTCATTACTCCATAATGCGAGCGGGCGTTCGTGCACGCGCTTCGCCACGCTTCTCTGCCCCTCTGTATTACCGTGGAAATCACGGTAAAAAGTCGTAATAAAATAATAGCCGGCTCTCTCGGCAAACATAACTTTTCACTACTCACGACATTGCTTGCTCAGCCGACTTCACACATTCCCACAGTTATACACACATCCCGCAACTTATCCCACAATTAATATAGACAAAATCTAAGTTATTATTAAAACTGTCGATAAAATGCAACCATTTTGAACCGACTTCGAAAAGGAGGTGATTCTCAATTCGCCTTGTATATTTCTATTCTTGTTTGTGTAACAATAAATAAGTTCAACTCTCCGAGTCCCTGACAAGAGAACTAAATATCTTTTTCCAGCGCGTTTCCTCTTACACCTGATGATTCCTGGCGCACTGTAGCCTAAACAATCGATTTGCACAGCTAGTGACCGAGGGCGTGGGGTGCGAGAGCGGGTGAACTCGAGTTACACTAGTGGTATCAGGGTGGACAGCTAGACGGTTTCTCGCATTTGCGACGGCGCGCTCGCGAGGGCCGAGAGCGGACGCAGGAAGAGTGGGCGTTTGTTATTTCAGCAGGTATCACGTGTGATGAATCGCCGGTGTAGGTGAGACTGTCCGGTATGCGCGCGGCGGGATGGACAATTAATGATCGGCCGGAGAGCACGGCACCGCTTCATTACTGGATGCACCGCTTCCTGCGGCCTTTATCGCGCTTCCTGCATTGCAAATCACCGCTAGAAATGGAGAAAGAGAGCTTTCGGTGCATAGAGCGGCGGCGTTACGTCGATAACTGGAGAAAGAGAGGAAGAGAGTCTAGTGCGCCCGTCAACGAAGCGTGCCGTCAGCATTTCACCACTCGCCGCGAACCGGCCGTTCGGCTAGAAATCCGGCGAGCGTTCTCGCTGGGAGTTCCTTACTCGCCGCCTAAATTCAATGAAAGATGTATCGCGTGGTGGTCTCTTTTCTCCGGACGCCGGGAGAGCGAGGCCACCGAATTAAAAGTACATCAAGCGGGCCCGTTTTTGCCCAGTGCAGTACGCTCTCAATGAAATACCGGGAATCGCATTTGATCGGGGGAGGGAGAATGAAGGAAGGCCCTGAGCGAACCACCAAATCACTGAACCCATCAGCCAGCCAAAGTGAGTAAGCGAGAGAGAGAGAGAGAGAGAGAGAGAGAGAGAGCCAGTTGCCATTATCGTCGCCGGGCGTTTTACGACTTTCGCAATCCTATCTCAAATAGACATCGGGCGCGATGTAATGACCACTCGGCATCTGAGCTCGGAATCGCGAAATGTCGATGCGTATGCAAATCTGAATGAAGCCGAGCGCCGGAGGACGGAAATGTACCGGGGGCCTTGCACGTGAGGCCCGCCCCGAAACCCGACGCGCCGCCACGTCCCATTTCACCGGGCGCGCAGGCCGATTCCTACTGACGGGCCCGCGAGTCTCGCCCTCCGCACGAATCGCGAGCGTGTCCCGAGCCTCAGGTATAAAGTGGCTGATAATGCCGACGCCGAGCGCCGACATTGTTTACCGCTGGATCAGCGTCGACGATAAGAGCGCGCGCGCGATGACGGCCGCGCGCTCCTCGACGACGTAACAAGCGAGCGCAAGGCTGCCGGAAAACAATGGACACTGCGCGTGTGCTAATGATCCGCTTCGGCGGCGTTCATTAACGAAATTACCGCGCGCGAGTTAAAAGCCAGGAGAATGAGACACGAGCGGACGATGCGAGCGGGCGATAAAGCACGCCACTACGAAGAGCGGCTCTATCCCTGGGCATAAAGGCAGAGCCTCTCTCTCTCTCTGTGAATTAGTGGCCGAGGAGAGTAAAGAGCGCCGGTTTTCTCACGAGGTCCTCTCCTCCTCCCGCGCAATACGAAAGAGAGGCGCCGCGCGCGCTGCGTAGCCCTAGGAGGGTTCTCACGATTTTCGAGAGCAGGTAGAGCCCCGGATTCGCAGGTGAAACGGAATCGGAGAGACAGACCCCGAGCGAGAGGGAGATTAGTCGGGCAGCCTTAGAGAGGAGCAGGTAAGCCTCGAGAGCTCCAAGGGAGGCCCGGAGGAAGCCAGCGGACTTTTTTCACCTCGTTCCCGGTACCGATTCATTTTGCTCTCTCCCATAACTACAATGGAGCCGAAATACTCGGAAAGAAGAAGGACGCCGCTAGGAAAAAGGAAGAGAGAGGGAGAGAGAGGAGCGATGAAAACAAGAATAACTCGTCGCCTTTGAACGATCCCCATTAATCGGCGTTTCGGGAGGAGGCGGCGGCATGTGCCGCCTCCTCTGCTCCGTGTACGTGCGTGTCTCTCGGAAGAAGACGAAAACAGAATCGCCGGCATTTTTTGCCAGGCCCCCGGGGGGTTACAATACGCGCTGTTTTCGGCGAACAATGCCAGAAGGCCTCGCGGCCAAAATATGCGACTCGAAAGAAACGCGCGCCTCGGCCCAGAAAGAAACGGCGCGTACTCGGAAGAGTCGAGGGAAAAAACGTCCCGTCGGTGCCAACACAAGAAAAACAGGCTAAACGTCCGGCCACCGAGTCTCTACTCGGAGGATACGAGAGAGCCGCGCATGAATGGGCCAGCGGCGTCCTCATTTTTTTTGTATTTTCTTTTTTTAGTGGAAATGGCGTTAAAGTCGAGGAGAGGTCAGTCACACGAAAAGCTTCTTACCCGGGACCGCATGAATGGGGGGGAGATGAGCTAGACGTACGCGCGCGCGCGCGGCTAATACTCGTGAGAGAGAGATTGGCGAGTGTCGAGGTCACTCGCCTCGAAGGATCCTTTTGTGTAACGAGAGTAAGCTGGAGGCGAAGTCTCTCTCGTCCGTCCACGAAATTTCCCCGCTCCCCGTATGGGCCGATGATCCTTGATACGAGCGTGTGTCTGTGTGTGGAGAGAGAGAGAGATCGGGAGGCTCGGAGGCGCAGCGCGTCCCGAATGCAGTGGGAGCCGCGGCCAGTGGGAGCCAGGGGCGAGAGAACCAGCCAGGGTCAAAGACAGGTGGGTGGAAGGGGGTGGAACGGGCGACAAAGCACACGGGGAGCGTTTCCCACGACAGGTGACACGTGGGAATCCCAGTCACGGCTGCGCAGGTGGATCAGGTTGGTCGGCCCCGAGAGCGAGAGAGAGAGAGAGAGAGGGACACCAGAGGCGGACTCGCTCGCCGAGAGGCCCGGCCAAGCCTCGTTCACACGATGCAACCACTCGCTGCTCTAAGGGATCCGCCGCCTCGGGAACTTTAGTCTTAGGCCCGATTCACATTATAGTTGAGCTCACGTTCCATTCATGATTGCCTCTCCGTCCCACTCGAGTCTACTCCGTCCCTCGAGCCTCACCATTGATGTCGACGGGTCCGCTCCAATCACTACGATCGATTACTCCCTCAACGAGTGAATAGGACTTTAGACTCCTCTCGATCGACTCGCCGCCTCGGTTGACTCAACCATTCGCGACAACATCCCAGCATTGATTACACATATCCAACCATCCAACAAAAATCCGAATCGACTCCGATCGGACCCCCCGGTCCCGGCACAATACCTGCAAGCGGCATTAGTCAATTACCGTAGCGGCGCGTAGCTTCCTGCGTTATGCGATTCTCTTACATAAGGAAGACGCCGATCACCAGTCAGAGATAAGTTTGCACGAGTGGGCAGCCTTAACTAAGGCGAGAGAGCGGATGCTCGTATCCACCGCGCGGCCAATTCGCCAACGTTACGCAGCCGAGCGCCGAGCGACGAGCGCACGAGTATAAGCCGCGCTCGGCCAGGTATTGCACGCCCGACACTCATAAACAGCGTGGCCCGCGAGTACGCGTGTACTCGCGGGCTCGATCGAGCGGAACTTGCATCGTGTAGCGTGCGGCCGCGGCCGGAGTCTCGAGGAGCCATGGACGCGCGATGCGCCGAGCGTTCGTCGGGAGAAGGAGACGCGGGAGGAGAGGAGGTAAGAGGGGAGTGGTGTGCGCGGGTATCGGGTAGGCAGGCAGAGCTAAGAACGGACGAGGAAAAGCATCGAGCAAGAAAGATAGGAAAGCAGACCGTCGTCGCTGTGAGAACGGAGTGGGGGGACGGGAGGGGGGGTAGGTCTACGATACACTGGGAGTCAGTAAGACGGAGGGGAGAGCGCGGCGAAGGAACGAGGAGAGGAACGGAGAAGCGATGAGTAAGCCGGGCAGCCGATAAAGACAGTGGCGGCCTTGAGGTATGCTGGTCCCGAGCGAAAAATATTATCGCTCGCGCCGTGTACGGCCTCTCTCTCTCTCACTCTCTCACTCTCTCTCTCTCTCCGCCTATCTTCCTAATAAACGACGGTGACCTACAGCGGGCCATTATCGCGGCAGCCTCCGAAATCATGGAGCGCGTCCTTCCTCTTTCGATGGTGCGCGATGCGAGAGCGAGGGGCCCCGGGGGAGGATGCGGAACAGCCGCGTGCTGCGGCACGCGCTTCCCTCGGCCTTTAAAAGCGGCGCGATGGGGACACGCGTACTCGCGCTGCCAGCCAGCCGCGCGCACCCATCTGAATTATCGGAGATAACGGGCGCGGATAGAGAAGCGTGATAGCTGCCAGCCAGGGCGATACCAAGTTGCGTGCAGGGGGGAAGCCTGCGACGGTCGCGTCGTGCCGTGGATGCAACCACCCCTCGGGGGTCGGTTGAGGAGGTGGTGGTGGTGGTCGGGGAGAAGCTCCGGCAGTGTCAGTCGGTCTAGCCTAGGGTGAAGAAAGCGGGGAGGAGGAGGGAGGAGGAGGGGGGTATCTAGGAGAGGAAGAAGGAAGAGTGATGCGGAGAATAAAGAGAGAAAGCGGTGTAGTAACTCACTTGAGGAAGTAGATTTGGCCCTCTCGGGTGCGCGCCTGCTCCCAGCCGTGCGGCAGGGGCCCCAGGTCGTCGACCGTGCTGATGACGTCGTAGCTGCGCTGCTTCTGGTGATGGTGGTGACGCGCGTGCGGCTGGGGCGCGTGCTGCGGCGCCTGCTGGGCCGAGGCGTAGGTCTGCTGAAGCGAAGCCGGGCTGCTGTGGGCGCGAGGATGGGCCACGGTGAGTCCGGCCGCAGCCGCCGCAGCGGCAGCAGCTGCGGCCGCGGCCGCGGCGGCCGCTGCACTTGCACCATTGGAGCCGCTGCCGCCGGCCCCGCTACCGCTGCCGCCGCCGCCACTTCCGCCCGTCGTCGCGTTCGCGCCGCCGCCGCTGCCCGCCCCGCTACCAGCCCCGTTGTTACCGGCGACCGATCCGCTACCGCCACCCCCACTGCCGCCGCCGCTTCCGGTACCGAATGCAGAGTCCGCCGAATTCTCCCGCGAGTGAGAGATCGAGGGGCTCTTGCTGCCGGTGGACGGCGGGTTGAAGAACGAGTCCGGGAGGTTCCGCATGCGAAGCGGCACCTGCAGCGGCCGCTTCGAGTCCGGCTTGAGGACGCTGTCGAAGAGCGCCTGCAAGTCCGATTCCGAGTTCTGGTCGATCCTCACGACCAGGTTACTCTTCGCCAACTGGTCCACGTCCTGGTTCAGCGCCATTTTGGATCACGCAGGCTCCGCGCCGCGCTCTCGTCTGCCTCTCTACTCTCTACCGCCCTGTCGCTCTTAGCCAGCCTCTATCTCTCAGCCGCGAGCGCGCTACCTTTCCTTCCTCTTTATTTCCGTCACCGAGTATCTCACTCCCTCTCTTTCTCTCTTTCTCTCTTTCTCTCGTTCTCTCTTCCCTCGAGCCCTCTCGATCTTTCCTTGCGACTCTCGGGATCGCTCCCGCTCTCCTCTTGTTCCTTCTCCTCTCGGAGCCTGCTTGCCTGGCTGGCTGCTCGGCTGCTCGGCTGGCTGGCTGCTCCCGCGTGCCGTTTCAGCCTTTCTCCTCCCGTTTCTTTCTCTCGCCGGAGTGCACGCGCGCGGCGATCGCTCCGCAGCAGCTCGACACGTTCTCTCCTCTTTCTCCGTTCGCCGCGTTCGTTCGCTCCTCGCTCTCCCTCTCTCCCTCGCTCCCTCTTTCCCTCTTTCTCGGCTTGGGCCCTCGCAGTCGTCGGTCTTTCACGGTGCACCTATGTGCATCCGTGCACAGCGCGCACCAGTCTCTTCTCTTCTATCCCGAATCGTACACGCTGCTACGTGCTCGGCTCCGCCACTCCTCGCTTCCACGACGATGCAATAGCCTCTTCTCACTTCCACCTGTGCCGCGAGGCTCGCGCGAAACAATAAAACAAACGGGACAATGCCGTCGTCACAGCCGTCGCCGCTGCCGCCGCCGGCGACGTCGTCGTCTCGCTCGTCAACGCAGCGCTCCCCAAGATCCTCTAGTCGAACTGTAGGTCGGGCCGGTGCTCGAGAGGCCGGACGATTGCCGGAGGTCCCGTTCCCGTTCTCCAGCAGAGTTGTTTAGCATGGGACCCCTCTCGCGGCGGTGGTGCACGCGGGCACAGGTATCTACAGGTGAGACGAGCGGCGAGCGGGCCAGTGCCCAATCGGAGCTATCTTGGCTGGTAAACGCAGGCCGCCTCGGCCGGCCGCAAGAGCGTTCGCCGTGCGGACGCACGATTACGTACACCTGGGAGCGGAGCTTGAGACGCGTAGCGGCATTCGTCCGTCCGCGCGCGCGCTCCCGCTTAATTACGCGAGGGCTACACGCTCTCTCGCTCGCTCTCTTTCTCTCTCTCTGTCTCCGGAGAGCTGTCTGTCTGTGTCTGTGGCTCGGCTGCTCGACGCGAAGAAGCCGCCGCCACCGCCACCGCCACCGTCACCGCTCCTCGGCACACTGGCTTCGCTGCTCTCCCTTAGCTCCCTGCTCCTCCGCTCCACTGCTCCTTCTCCTCCAGCTTGCGGGGCCTACGGGCCGATGCTCGACCGGTCGTGCAAGATCCAGGAAGCCGCGTAGAATCTTGTGCCCGATGCATACGCGCGTTCGCCCGAGACCGAGAGCCCGGGAGGAGGCGAACCGCGGCTCCGAGTCCCTTGTACCGCTGGTGCTGGTGGTGGCCGATACCTTTCTCGGCTTCGGCGTCGGCTTCGCCCTGGTGGCTTGGCGGCGAACGGAGCGGACAGCGACGACGACGACAGCGTCGACGTCGGGGAGGAGAGTCCGGGGCCACTTGGCGAAGACGTCGTCGGCGGCGGCTGCCAGTGCGGACGGACGTTCACGATCGCTCGTGGCTCGGCGAGACGACGGCCGGATGGCAAGGGTCGGACATTAAAGCACTTCGAAGAACTCGCGTGCGGCCTGGGTGGGGGCGGGAGGGACGGGAGGGAGACGGGGAGCTCGGAGGGAAAGAGCGAGGAAGAAGGAGGCCGAGAGTCCGACAGAGAGGACCACTCGAGGGAGCCGACTATTCTTCGTGGTTTTCTCGCGGCTGTGCCCCCTTTCAAAGAGACTAAGATCCCCTTAGGTGGTCCCACCACTGACCAGGAGATTCCGGGGGAGAGAGGGAGGCTTTGCCGCCGCGATTCCCGATCTATCAGCGCGAGAGACGTCAACGACACTCCGAATTCTTCTTCGCTGGCGAACCGCACGCGCGCGCTCACGGAAGCACTTGCTGTCGGGTGGCCGATGGCTTTATGTCGCCGAGAACGCTACGCTACGCACGTCGCCGAAGCGCCGAGCCGAGCCGAGGCGAGGCGTGTTGGCCTGTTGCTCCTTCTTGGCAACCTACTGCCTGACGAGCGTTCTGGCCCCTGCGCGCCTACCGGGAAGGGGAACCCTGCTCCGACTACCTTACACCCGATCCGCAACACGTCCACCCACCCCTCGCCAGCAACTCACTCCCTCTCCCGCCCTCCCACCTCCCTCCCCTTGCCAAATCGAGACTCTAGATGATTCCCCCTCAAGGTTATCTAGTCATCTAACCAGCCGGCCCTTCAATTACGGCCTTGGCAACACTCTCCAAACCATCATTTAGGCAGCATCGGCAATAGTTTCGCGGGATAGAAGCTTCTTCTCGGGGAATCGTTGATCGGATTCAAGTATTGTTGGGGATTTCCGCGTCGAAATGGAAAGGTGGTTTACAATATAGATGATCGAGAAAGCGGACAGGAGGCCGCATTGGTCCGGTGTTATCCGGGAGCACTCGCAGAAGATGAGATGATGGAGAGTTAAAAGGTGGTGTTGGAGTCGGAAGGTTCGCGTAAATACACGTGCGCCCACTGATCCCAGCTCCCCGTAATTCCGTATATTTAGTACACGCGCGCGACACCCGGATGGAAATAGAAGTTTATTTCCACACTTCTCGCGGTGACTGAGGGTGTGCGCGAAGAGCGAGGAAGACGTGTTGTACGTGTTGGCGGCTTCGGCAGCGAGCCGCGCTACTGGCAGAAAATAGATCATTCCATGAGTTTGCCGAACACTCGGCCGACTCTGCCATCTACAATGGCTGATGCTCGGGGATTTCGAGATTTCGGTTGTGGTTACTTTAATTTATCGACGAAAATGTAAAGCTCCTATTTTGAATTGGCCATGCTTTTGCGACCGGAATGATATCTCCTTTATCCATGTTGAGTTGTTTGTGTAAATGCCGAGGGTGCTTTTATTCAATACAGGAACGTTGATGCAAAAGCGAAGATGTCTTCGAAGAGGTATTTAATTGTTTGCAGTTTCCCTGTGTTTTAAACTGGCGGAACCATACGAGATTCCAGGCGGAAGTTATTCGTAGATTGAGAGAATGATCCTTGGATGCCCGAGCGATTTTACCTCCTGCACGCAATGCGACTTGAGCGGCACTTTCTTCCTTTGTTAACCTGCATCAGTCTTACAGGCACATTATTTATCAGACCTGCTCCAGCTTTTGCCTTCTTTGGCGATTTCGAATCAGCACCGAGGACACTCCGCTCTCTTTGAACCTTCACATTTCTCGATCGCTCTCTGTCTCTTTTTTAGTTTTAAAAAGACACACGCGAGCTTTCTTGCGCCAAGCTTTTCTCTCGCGACATTAATGACAGCAAACCTCAATAGAGTCAAAACATCACTTGAATTGTCAGGACACTACTACCTACATTATTTATAATTCACTCGTCATCTCTTTCCACTCTCATCATGGTGAATGTTTCAGTGAATTAAAAAAGTTGTCGGAAGAAAGTTTAACTAGACAGCCTGAGGAAGTTTTTGACATAATATGCAAATTGGGCGAAGGGTAAGTCCAGTTGGCATTCAACAATTTTATGAGCTCTGTTATCCTACTTTTTTCTTAACTTACATTTGTTTCTTTGGGCATAGTTCTTATGGGTCAGTATACAAGGCCTTGCACAAGGAGAGTGGCCAGGTACTTGCTATCAAGCAGGTACCTGTCGACACAGATTTGCAGGAGATCATTAAGGAGATTTCTATCATGCAACAATGTGACTCGCCATATGTTGTGAAATATTATGGGAGTTACTTCAAGAACACTGATTTATGGGTACATGATTTGGATTCATTATTGCAGACATTAATCTACATTGAATCTAAGTGGAATCTTCATTGTTGTAGATTGTAATGGAATATTGTGGAGCCGGGTCTGTGAGTGATATCATGAGACTAAGGAAGAAGACCCTGCAGGAGGATGAGATAGCAACCATCCTTTGTGATACTTTAAAAGGCTTGGAGTATCTTCATTTAAGGCGGAAAATACATAGGGACATCAAAGCTGGAAATATTTTGCTCAATAATGAGGGTCATGCGAAGCTGGCTGATTTCGGTGTTGCAGGACAGCTGACTGTACGATATGATTTTCTTCTGCATCATATTGATTCTAAGATTTGTAGCTTACTTCAGAATGATATGTATGCATCATTTTTTTAGGACACCATGGCCAAGCGTAACACAGTCATAGGAACACCGTTCTGGATGGCACCAGAAGTCATTCAGGAGATTGGCTACGATTGTGTCGCTGACATTTGGTCCCTGGGTATAACTGCCTTGGAAATGGCAGAGGGCAAACCACCATATGGTGACATACATCCAATGCGAGCAATATTTATGATACCAACCAAACCACCACCTAGCTTTAGAGAACCTGACCAATGGAGTCCAGAGTTTATTGACTTCGTCAGTGGGTGCCTTGTTAAGAATCCAGAAGAACGCGCGACTGCGACCGAGCTTTTAAATCACGAATTTATAGGTAAGTAATACATTGGAAAAAAGGATTGCTGAACCTATTTTATCACGAGCCTCAAATTTATTATATTTAATTACAGGCAATGCCAAGCAACCAAGTATTCTCAGTCAAATGATTGTAGACGCGCATGAGATACGTGAAAAACAAAGCGCACATCGCGCACACGTAATAAATAACGTAGCTATAAAGGGTCAAAACCAGAATGAAGATTCTGATGAAGAGGATTGTAGTGGTACCATGAAACCTCTGCCGGAAGACACAGGGACTTTGGTACCAAGTCACGACCTTCCAGATACAGGAACATTAGTTTCAGCAATGTTGGACTTGGGCACAATGGTTATTAATAGTGACACTGACACGGAAGCAACTATGAAAAGTGTGTGGGCTCAAAGATCTTTTTTAAAAGTCTGGGGTAAAGTGGAGATGAATCTGAAGTTATGTGAGAATATTTCTTTCAGGGCATAACACAGGATCAGTTGAATCAGGTAAAAAGTATCGTCCTCTCTTCTTGGACCATTTTGATAAAAAGGAAACGCCTGAAATAGGAAAGGTAAGTTAGCTATAGTCAGTTTCGTTATACATGCGAAGGTTTACAGGATTACGCATAGATTGAACGTTTAGGGAAATGGGCAGATTCTCGGAGCACACAATGCGGAGAATGACAGTAAGTTGGAGCTTAGAAGTCCGACAGAATCTCAGAGGTTTCAGAGTCACCTTCAATTGCAACTCAATCAAATTTCTCATCCGGTGCAAGAGCAGCCTCACAATAATATATCTAAGTTCCAAAATGTCTTGTCAGAACGTGACTTCGACTTTGTAAGTACACAAGAATTCTATTGAGGCAGTATAGTTATTAGAGTAGTGCCAGTTTTGGCGTGATAGAAGAAAAATTGAATATAGATAAACAACCATCTCCTGCAGCTGAAGTTTCTCTCGTATGAGGAACTGCAGCAACGCATGGCAAACTTGGACGCAGAGATGGAACGTGAGATTGATGAGCTGAGAAGGAGGTACCAGACAAAGAGACAACCGATCCTCGATGCTATGGACACCAAACGGAAACGTCAGCAGAACTTCTAACAGTTTGGTTTCACTTTCTTACAGAAACACGTGTGATGACGATAGATCAAGGGTGTACAGTTGTATAAATGAATAGATTTTATTCGTCTCATTTCGAGATTTACGAAAGAGAAGAACACTGCCGGCCGCGAGTATTTACCTATAACGAAGAGAGGGACAGGAGTTGAAGCTATTTTTTTCTCTGTCTCCTCTCGGAGACCGATGTTCCTTTCCTTCGTAAAGTTGAGATGAGCAGCTAATACTAGCTGATAGCCTCACGTCACCAATGTAAATTATTTTACATGACCTAGGTGAAGAAACAATCACTATACTTAATTTTTTTATTACGTTTACCTATATACTGTTAGATATGCTATTCTTATAGAAATATTATAAAGTCCTTTAGTCTTTATTAGAAATGTGAGAAGAAAGAGAGAGAAAGAGAGAAAGAGTGCGACGGAAGTGCAAAGCTAGTATATCGAATTTAGATTTGTTTGTTGAGAGAGCGAGAGAAAGGGGGAAATTGAAATGGTTTCGAGTGAAATTGATATTGGATTTCTTACGCTAGTCACGTATTATGCCATTCATTTCATCCATGATTTTTCGCATTAACGAGATCATCAATCATACGACTCGCATGAATGGAGCTTATTCTGGATATTTGTATAATCATGTGTGCGACTGTATGATTTAATCACCCAAACCAAGCAATCTCTAGGATTTTATTTACGTCTTTTTTACTGCCATAGATTTATTGTAGAAAGTGTCGCGAGAAGCCTTATTATTACATCGTCACAAAACAGTAATAGGGGTTTTTTGGCAAGTTGCCTTACACACCGCAAAACCAATCGATATTATCACGTACCGTGAAAGATTATGCAGAAAGTGATAGTACTTTTTATCGAACAAACTCTCTAGAATTAGTCTTCCGCATCAGAGCAAACACTGATATTTCTCCGTTGAATTGCAACAGTATTCGAATTATCTTTCATCCCAAAAACGGAGGGGGCTCGGATTATGATACTTTCGAATAGCAACGGTATTTTTACCCGCGTGATATGCTTTTTTTATTATTGAGTAGGTTGAATTGCATTGACAAGTTTAGAGGAAAGCACTTTCCTTGCAGAAGGTATTTGCTATGCACATTCGTATGGCCGAGCTGGCCAACGGGAGGCAAAGTAAGATACAGATCGTTCGGGAAAGAATCGCGGTATGGAAGTGAAGTAGTACTTTGCTGACGTTGGGCTATTTCACGAGTAGCGAAAATAGATTTAGAATACTTAAAAAGCTACAGCCAAAACTGACCTTACTTTCGGTTCATTTAGAAAGTAACAATACAGAATAACAACATATTTTTGATATAGAAATATGCACATTATCTGTCGAAGAAGACTCGAGTATGCATTATTAAACACAGCCTTTGCATGACCCAACCGGAACACTTGACGTATAAAAACAGTGTCCGCACGTTCTCATAATACTATTACAAGGGTCAGTCCAGATCAGTCACACCTGAGAACTTGGAGGAGCTACATGTAACCACAAGGAAAGCTTCCCAACTCTTGCACGCCGATTTTCCCGAAACTTACACAAAATGTAGTTATCGAAAAAGTAGACGGTAGGGTTCTTTTTGGAAGTTTCCCTTGTGAGTTAGATTTCGAAATCTTAGTAAACTTTCTGCATCGCTAGATTCATTATTTGGTGCAATGCGTTATAGCAGTCTTTTTCGTATATAGCATCCACACCTGAGTGCATCGTTTTAATTTGCCGTAAATGATCTAAAAGTGATTCCGTAAAGTAGCTATGCATTTCTATCTTATACCTATCATCTAGCATAAATAACGCATTACGATTTTTATACAAAAATTTACGAACTATGGATCAGGTTTACATGTCTGGGAGAATCCAAACGTCGAAGCTTTTTCCATAGAATGACATAATTGCAGTGTTACTTTCGCGCCAGTCATATTATGATTTTGTATTGACTTCTTGGTAGTTAATGACTACTCCAGCTCTATATTTTCATATAAATTGTATTATTCTTTCGACTGTTTGGGCGAAATATACAGTTTGGAAGCAGAATTACGTTCCCCGAGCAAATGATTACCTATCTAGAAAAATTATAATCCGATTATACAATGTAATGTATAAATTACTGCTATCTAACGTTAAAGCAGACTATATTCATAGTTTTCGTTTAAGGTAACTATCGAAGCAATTGTTAACATAACGTGCTGCCTTTTGAGAATTTCATTTGACAATAATAACAGGGTTACACTTGTTACGAATTTCATTTTCACTTTAGTTAATTTTAATCAGGGTACATTTGTCGCTAATCCTCCGAGTAAGAATTAAGTATACCGTGTGTAGTAACTTGTACTAATTTATACTAATATTTGTTTCCTACTTGTTCATCTCTTGTAGACAAACGAATTTTGACATTATGTTAGAACTGACCATTATCATGAATAAAGATTATGTACTTTTAATAACAATCCGATTACAAACCATTACCTCTTTGAGTCTTTCTGTAGAGGATGGGATGGTACAAAAACAGCAGATCTCTTTTATTCCTTTAGATATTTTAATTTCTGTACACATAGCTAACATAATTTAACAACGGAACATAACTGTGGCTAAAGCATTTGTTACATAAAGAAATATGTTTAAAATCATTCTATTAGAAGCAAGTACTTATATAAAAGCATTGTTCAACGCCATGTTAAACATATAGCCGCGTATTTTTTGCATCCTTGTTAACAACAATATAGTACAAAACTTTGTTTATCAAGAACGTATATATAATATAGCTTCAAAAATAGATTTTTATCACAATATTGACTGAAGTGACTTATAGAATAGGCTCACGTTCGCGTGAAATAAGGGATTAGATTAGCTATAAAATTAGGCAGTTTGGATAAGGCATACCCTGTTACTATACATCAGTCCACTTTCGAGATTCTACAAGTCATCGTCTCCGATCATACGAAACGCATTATTCTCCATTACATCTCCTTCTGATACAGGTTTACGTTGAAGACTGGTGCTACCCAAGCTTTTTCTTCTTTCTGTCCTTTTTGTCTTTACCACTGATAATTTGTCCACTAATTTTTTCATAAGTGGATCAGACTTCTGGGGATGCGAACTAATAAGATTCGTCTTTGAGTTCTTCTCCACTTCTTCTTGAGATGTTGCTCCCATAGTAATGCGACTTTGGCCGTCTCTCATAATATATGTCCACGGTTTGACCGATGTCTGTGGACACTTGTTTCCACCCACAGTTTTCAAGAGCAACTCGTCGATCATAGATTGCAAGCAGACCGACATGAGAATCGCTTGCTCCGATGTTATCGTAATCCATTGAAGTTGATTCTTCGCTATTAAGTACTCGAATGATAATTCCAAGTTAAAATCGCATTCTTCGGATCTATCGAGTCCCTGTAACAATAAGTAGAACACATTTCTTGACTGCTACATAAAGCAACGAAGGTTCTGTGTGTCGTAATCTTACATTTTGCAATGTCGTAATTCTCCAACAACGCATTCTCGACACTTTAAAGGCCATTTCGTGTTGTTCATTGTCAGAATCAAATACACGTAAGTTTAATTCGTTTCTACCAATGGAAACAAGTACTTTTGACTCAGATTGGATATAATCACAGTAGCAGGGAGCAAATTGTATGTAACCATAATACTTCAAAGTACGGGCTACATCCAAGTACTGCAAGAATATCATCTTTCATTTACAGCCAACTACAATTTTGTTATACCTTGACTCACTTCTTTTCTCTTCTCCTTTTTATGAAGTGCCAGCAGTCGGCCTTTCACTTCTTCTGTAGTTGCAAGTACCCAACCCCTCTGAATTTCAGCTACTGCTTGTATGTACAGCAAATGCAAGGCTACCACATCATTGAATAATTCAAGATCATATGTAATATCCCAATAATTTTTGGCCAGCACTATTTTTGTGCCGATTGTATACATATTCTTTAGTGATATGAATGGGGATTCAAAGTTTTGCAACTTTCGTAACACTACAAGAACAATGAATAAGGAAGTGGAAATACTTCATTTTCCAACAGGAGTTGCTTTTGATTTGTAGAAAGACATACCATAAATATCACCATTCTGGAATGTGTCATCCTGAGCAATTATATATAATGCAAAATAAGAATGGTATTGATCCAAGAGCCTCAATTGCTTACAGACCTTCTAAAATGTGAACATAAACATGAAACTTGTTACATTTACTCTTCGAAAAGAAATAACTGTGTTACCTTTAATAGGTCTTCAGAATTTTCACCCGTGGAGACACTTATTGTAATCTTTGTGCCATTCATAAGAGACACATCCAGATTTCCATTGTGAATTGGACCACCAATAGATTCTTGTTGCGCACTTAGCAGGAAACCATTCAGTATACCTGAATTAGTAACAACCACATTTTGTCCAATGGATTGTATATATTTCTCTAAAGCCACCCTGCGTTCTTCCTGCTGGCTTATAGTCAATGGGAAGAACTTTTTGGGTGGGAAAGTAGGCAGTGATATGTCCTGTTCTTTAGCAAGTTGTTCATGAAGATTGTGCAATTGCTTATATCTCAATGTACAATGAAATAATCCATTTATATGTATATTATATCCCTGCAAGCATATTTTTATCTTAGCAAATTTAATTTCAACTATCAAACAGCTCCGTCAATTGGTGTATATTTCTTACCACATAAGGATTCCCAGCCGAATCTATGAACTCTTGGGTGTCTGGTATGGAGAAATGCATCTCTGTAATACTGTATAACTCGATTATGTTCTTCTAGCAAATATAAAATAATTTCCAGTAACAATAAAAATCTTTCCGTTCAATATGGGTAAAAGATAGCCTCATGCAAAAATGCAGTAATATCAAATCTTGACGGATCTTCTAAGTTAAGTATAAAAGAGCAACAGCAGATATGTAAATGCTTTCAATTCGAAGACCTCTCATTTTCGTTGTGTACTCTGAAAATGAAAGTTGAAATTGTTAAAGTATAGACCACATGAAACAGCTGTCAACGTTTCGAACTACTATATAAGTTCGCTCAACTAGCATCTCCCTCGATGCTTATATAGTTAATCGTCACATTCAATTTATCAGATTTGCCGCGAGAAAGCAAATATTTGCCCGACACTCGCGTGTCCAGCATACGGTATCGAAACTGTGTCATCGAACTTATGCATACGGAAAGTAAACATGTTATTGTCAAGGGACTTGACACTTGCGCATGAACTCTATTAGAGTTCGAATCGTTTGGCGTAAAATAGCGAGTAGCAAGCAAAAAATAGGGAGCCGAGTCCATCGGCCTGTTCACTTACAAACCATTCAAGTATTCGCATTCGACTGATCGTTTCGTCATTGCGACAGCCTACGCTTCTGACAGGCGGATTCGATCATACACACCCACTCGCTGCCCATAATATTGTGTGATTAAAACCGATGACGCATTTTTAAGATTCTCACTAATATCTACAGGTACAGTGAGTGCAACAATACATATTCGATTGACTCTAGGATACAGCGAAATGCTGGTTGGTACAATCAATGGAATAAAAGTAGCAGCAGTCGACCTGAGCGCAGATCGGAGCAATTCCTATAATAGATGACTTTTTTGACACCGTTGGTTCCGAGCCAACAAATACGATTTCGTTTTCTCAGATGTTTTGTCACGGGAAATTACTATCTCGACTGGTTATGTTAAACTGCTCAGCTGATGGACACCGATTTTTGTGCATTGGGATTTTATAGAAGTTCCTGTAGTTTTTAGTAAGGTTACGCCGAAACTCCCAGTAGGAACTATTATATGACAGTGTTGACTGTCGTTGACTCCTGAGGCACAGAAGGAAAGCGGGGAAAAAGTTGCAGCCTAATATTATTAAACTTCTAAGATTAATATAACTGAACGGTACATAGAGGCAAGCATTACGGAAAATCATCTTTTAAAAATCGCGTATTTGCCTATTCGTCTCGATTGTTTCGGAGGGAAGGGTCACTTCCGGTTGATTTTGGATCGCGATATCTCGATCGACGAGCGAAGCGATATCTCGCGCGAGCTCCCATGTTTCTTTCCTGTAAAAGGCTCACGCTGAAACGTCAAGTGCGTTAAGTTAGGAATTATATCTCTTTTAATCCTGGCAATATTACGGGTTTCGGAAAAGGCAGGAGGTTCGTCGGATTCCTTAGCTGACCGGGAATTATGTGATCTCCGTATTTTTTAGTATTTTTCAGTTATTGTGATTGATTCTGACTCCGACACTGTCCGGTGTCCAAGTGAACGTCCCTGCTTTTTGCATCGCGCGTCCTATATTTCACTTGCTATTTCGAGTGAGTTGTGGTTTCAGGCAAATAAACTATCATTCGGATACTCGTGTATTATATATATTGTATATAATATTAGTTTCGGTGTCGGTGGTATTTATTGTTCTTGTTGTGGTTATGCGTCATAACCTAAACAACAATGCGTTAGTAGCAATAATAGCACTCCGAAGTTGCGAATGTGTAATTTCAAAGTTGAAAATCAAATCATAGGCGTAATAGTAATCGATATAATTATTCTTTCGGTCAGGATAAATATGTGAAAGTGATGGATGCGACAGTAGTATTTGTTAAAAACACCTCCTGCCTTCTCAGTGTTTCTTTGTAACATTCCGTGAGTGCCAGCAGAGTCTCATACACACAATTTTTAATCATGTTTGTCTCTTCATTAGGATGTTGATGCCCAAGAAGAACCGCGTCGCGATCTATGAATACCTTTTCAAAGAAGGTGTCATGGTCGCGAAGAAAGACTACCATGCACCCAAGCATCCTGAATTGGAAACTATTCCAAACCTTCAGGTTATCAAGGCAATGCAGGTATGTCTATAGCTAACAATGGTTTAGTGGTATTTAAATACAATGATGGTTAATCTTTGAACTTGTTGCTTTCTAGTCCTTGAAGTCCAGGGCGTACGTAAAGGAGCAGTTCGCCTGGAGACATTTCTACTGGTACCTCACGAACGAAGGCATCGAATATCTTAGAGGATATCTTCATTTGCCTCCCGAAATCGTACCTGCTACCCTCAAGAGACAAACCAGGTCTGAGACCACAAGGCCCCGACCAGCTGCTGGACCAAGGAGCGAGGGCTCCAGGCCCACGGAGGACCGTGCAGGTTACAGGAGAGGACCTGGTGGTCCAGCTGGACCTGGAGACAAGAAGGCTGATGTCGGTGCAGGCACAGGTGATCTTGAATTCCGCGGTGGTTTCGGTCGTGGTAAAGCCCCACAATAATTTCGTAATGTTAAATAAATAAAAATTCCATAATTTCGTAATTTCCTTATTTCACCCACGCCTCTAAAAAAATCTTGGACAATCCCAAGATGAGCCAGGGTAAGAGAAACGTGATGGTATTTTATTTTGTATCCAATTGTATTATAAAATTGTACAGTTTGAAAAGTGAACAGCCGTCCATCGTTTCACTCGTAAAACAACGAATGGAAGCGAAACACACTGCAATAGTTACATGCAGTTAAAAAATACAACTTATCGGAACGTCGTTCAGTAATTCGTCTTGAAAAGACATGAACTTGGAACTGGAATCATCACAGATATACGTTTGTGCTACATTCTTTCGTGGCCGAATATCATTCCCTAATTGTCTGCCTTCTATTTAAAATTCGCCGATAAGTTACGGAGATAGTAGTTCGCGGAGCCTAATTTGCAAATATATTTCTACGTCGGAAAATAGCAGGCTCTTGTTCCCAAAGTAAGAAGTCTATATTTCAACTAACATGCTTTTTCAACCTACATTCCTTTTTCACTTGAACTAAAAATCAGTGCATGTTAACTTTATGAAATCTGTAAAACCAACAATTATTTTATCCTATACGTACAATCGACGTTTTATAACAACATGTACATTAGACCAAACTGCACTTGCAATACCACGTATTCCAGGTATGAATGGTGTTTATTGTTTTTATCTTCATTGAAGTATCAAAGGAGTTGCAGCGGAGCTTGCGCTTTAATGTATTTTTACTTTTAAGGCCTTATTGTGTTATTTGAATCTAGTCCGTAGTAATATAACTATTTTGGCCGCTATCACATGCACATATATATACCAGTCCCCTATTGATGTTATGAATTTTTGCTTAATAAGGTTTCGGTCAAAGGCATTTACTATAAGGTTTACTCGCTTAAGGTAACTGTCGATACCGTGGAAGCAACTGGGCTGGGATCGAACGATAAGTTACAAGGTAAGTGAGACTAAGTATTACTATGTACAATTTTCATAGACTAGCGTCCATAGAGCCTTGGATTATCAACTTGAATTGCACTTTATGCCAATAGCAGTGCACAATACGAGTCGATGGATCTTACAATGGCTGTTACATTCAGCACTAGTTGGACATCACCTTGGAAAGTCGCTAAACTTTACTCGACCAAATATATACACTCGATATGTAAATATTACACCAAGTCCGCGATCCTCGTCGCTATTAAAAATCGCGTGTCACAGTCTCGTGGGCCAGCGGACTCTCAACGTGGAAGAACTCCGAAGGTTTCTCACTCGGATGCATTCAAACCACCTAGCGCAGAATCTAGACCCTACTTATTTTGGTATCCGGCAATTTCTAGCTCAAGAAAGTTTTCGCGTACGTTAGCTGATCGTTAGCAGGAGTTGTTGGTAAACTATGTATAAACAGGGAAGGATCAAACGTTGGATAGACGAATAAATTAGGAATTGCAGTTATCTAGGAGCGGCGCAGCTCAGTGGTGGCCCTAACCGTTCTCGCATCTCACTGTGTCACAGTTTGTGCTCCAAAGCAGGCAATTGCCGAAGCCACTGTAGCAGAAGAGGACCACCGCCGCAAAGAATACGATGCTGCAGACGGTGCAAGGCTTGCGCTCCAGAAAGAATCCGATCAGATAAAGTGCCATGAACATGACGTGCGTTTGCATCAACGCTGGATTCACGGGCTTCGGTATCAACAGCACGGGTATCAGCCACTGTAGACAGTACATCCTTGTGTGCTCTCTCCTGATTGAAAGCAGCCTCTCCACGATGAGATGATCCCGTCCAATCCCGTCCGAAATCTCTTCGCCCCTCTATGACAGCACCTGTCGAACCCAACACCTTCAGTTTCTTTCACCTTCTACTCCACACGCGCTCTTCCCCGTACCTCGCTACTCGGAGCTCGGAACCGCCATAATTCACCGCGGGATCCTTAACTCCTCGTAAACATTTCGCCCTGCTGATGCTCCAACTGATTCACCCTCCACGGATACCCACTCCCATGCTCCTGCTAGCTGATTCTACAGTCCCGCGAGTTACATGAATTTTCTCAAATATTACACGGCCCACGCACACCAACAACCATTCAATGAACGTGCCACCGTCGGCCACCAGAAAACACCGCGAGCACCAATCACCACTCGGTCATCTCGCGCCATTCACGTCGAACGTGGGTTGAACGTGACAAGAGAGAACAAAGCGACCTTCGTCTTTCACTGACACAATAATTCCGCATTTGTTGTTCCAGCTATTTGATTATGTAGCACGCAAGACTTTGCTCTGACAGAACGTAACGCACATGATGTATAACATATGTCAATATAACGTTGAAGGGAAAATTGTCAAAGTCAAATTAGAATGCAAAATTCCTGTGTCATCTTCGCGTCACCAAAAAGTTTGATAAACAGACAAAAAAGTGGCTTGATGATTCTTTAATGCATGCATCCCATCTCACTCAACATATTAAGTGGATATATATATGATTAAAGCAATTAAATATGCGTATGAATTTTTTTAAGGAATCTAAACCATACCTGTGAATATAGCTGAAGAACAGACGTCGACGTAGTTTGAAATTTGCGATAGTTAGTGATGTTCACATCCCTGTCACTCGCGCCTGAATGCAACAGATTTGCTTGAACAAAAGACTTGTGTTCAGGGTTTATTGTCGTCCTTTCTGTTCGGTATCGTCCAATTAAGTTTCTATTATGTACCGTAGTAGTAAAACAAATCGATCTAGCTCTTCAACGATAAATGATGAATGTACAGGTTCTGAATCAAGTTTAGAATTGACTAATAGCCCAAGTGTTTCCGCGCAACCTTGCATCAGGAGTACTTCGCAAATCCTGAATTTGATAAAACGTCCCACCGGGACTACCAAACAAGAAACATGTGTGAAGATAAGTTCATTTAAGCCATTGATTGACAATAGTCCCAAAAATCAAGAGAAGCAATTGGCGCCTCATTTAGTTACTCACGATAAAATGTACGTATTCGGTGTAATATTCACTATGAAATGTGCCTATTCTTTGTTATCCCTTTCTCCTAATGTTAATCAAAGCACTGTACGTTTCAGAGTATTTAATGTTTTAATTGGCAAGAAATCTACCAGGAAGCACAAAGTATGGGATGGCGATGGTACTTTAGAAGTTACTGGGAAGAATGCCACCTTAAAAGTAATAGAACAAATAAATTTGTTTTCGATGTATGAGTGCATTAAGAGAATTTGTTAATTTCCAGAGTTCAGATGGAAATGTTCTTGGGAGGACATCTGTTGATCCTGCTACATTAGAAGAAGGTTTCAGACTTTCTATGAACAGCAAAGAAGTAGAAGTAATATGACCACCTATAATTATATATACATATATCTAATGTTGTTATATATGATTTAATGCCGATGTTGCCTGCAGATTGTTGATAAAGTATCGGGTGTTATTCTTTCTACACAAGACCTCAAAAATGAGTTGGTACAAGAGCCTCCATTAAAAAAGCAGAAAGTATTACCAAAGAAAGCAGTTCTTCCTTTGGGTCCCAGAAAGAAGGAGTCTCATCCTTTGGTAATGCCATCTACTAGTAGTATGAGAGAAGAGTTGGAAATCTGTTCAGGAGAGAATTTATCGGAACAAGAAGTTTCTGTTGTTCCGTGTTTGGCAGATGGTCTGAGACCCCATGAACGTGAGGGAGTAGTCTTAGAAAATACTTTTCGGTATAACATTTACAATACAATGTACATAGGTATTCTGTATAATCCCTTTCTCCTAATGCTAATTGAAGCACTGTATGTTTCAGAGTATTTAATGTTTTAATTGGCAAGAAATCTACAAGGAAGCACAAAGTATGGGACGAAGATGGTACTTTAGAAGTTACTGGGAAGAATGCTACCTTAAAAGTAATAGGATAAATACATTTGCTTTAGATGTATCAGAGCAGTAAGAACAATTTGAACATTTTCAGAATTTAGATGGAAATGTTCTTGGGAGGACATCTGTTGATCCTGCTACATTAGAAGAAGGTTTCAGACTTTCTATAAGCAACAAAGAAGTAGAAGTAATATAATCACCTACTATTATATATACATATTTCTAATGTGATTATATATGACTTCATGCGGATGGTGCTTGCAGATTGTCGATAATGTATCAGGTGTTATTCGTCCTACACAACATCTCAAAAAAGAGTTGGTACAAGAACCTCCATTAAGAAAACAAAAAGTATTACCAAAAAAAGCATTTGTTTCTTTAGGTCCAACAAAGAAGGAGTCTCACCCTTTGGTAATGCCAACTATTAGTAGTATGAGAGAATGGTCAGAGGACTGTTCGGAAGAGAATTTGTCAGAACAAGAAGTTTCTGTTACTCCGTGTTTGGCAGATGTTCTGAGACCCCATCAACGTGAGGGAGTAGTCTTCTTGTATCAGTGCATTATGGGGATGCAAGTGCCAAATTTCTTTGGTGCTATTTTAGCAGATGAAATGGGTTTAGGGAAAACACTTCAATGTATCACAATTCTGTGGACATTAATGCAAAAAGGGCCATATGGAAAATCTGTGATAAAACGTGCCTTGGTAGTTACCCCCAGTAGTCTCTGTGGTAACTGGGATAGGGAATTTGCGCGATGGCTAGGCTACCACCGAATCTCACCTTATGTTGTTAATGCCAAACGTAAAGCGAAAGACTTCATAACTCAAATGAGGAATCCTGTTATGATTATAAGCTATGATATGCTAATTCGAAGCTTCAAAGAAATCGAGGAAATAAGTTTTGATCTGTTAATATGTGATGAGGGACATCGACTAAAAAATACTGACATAAAAGCTGCAAAGGTAAAACTTTAAGAAGTTTTTCTACTTTTCAGTATTAGAATAAAGATTGTATCAAGCATAATGATTCCAGGTTCTAAGTGGTATAGACTGCAAAAGAAGAATACTTTTAACAGGAACCCCCGTACAAAACGATTTACAGGAATTTTTTGCTTTAATTGATTTTGTAAATCCCGGTATATTGAGTACAAGTCAGGAATACAAAGGGTATTATGAAGGCCCCATTGTGGCATCGCGATGTCCACATGCATCCGAATCTGCTCAATCAATGGGAAAAGAACGAGCCGAGGAACTCCATAAAAAGACAAGTCTATTCATTTTAAGACGAACACAGGAAACCATTAACAAGTACTTGCCATCAAAACATGAGATTATAGTATTTTGTCAATTATCAGAGGACCAAGAAAGGCTCTACGTAAATACCACAGATAAATGGTTTTCAAATGCTGTACTACCACAAAAGAATGTTCCACATTTGACGGTAATAACAGCTCTGAAGAAAATCTGTAATCATTCCAATTTAGTTGACAAAGAAAATGAGAGTCCAAAATTTCCGATTGGAATGAAACACTATGATGGCAAAGTCTCAGTCGTACAAACAATAATGAGGAACTTACGCAAAACTGATGAAAAACTTGTATTAATATCATACTTTACACAAACTCTGGATTTACTAGAAGAGCTTTGTAACAAAGAGAATTTCAAGTTTCTAAGACTGGATGGTAGTACATCTACTAAGCTCAGGTCCAAGATCGTGGAACAATTTAATCGACAAACAGATGATCATCGTTAGTACGTGTTTACTTTTCCACAGGTAAAATATTATATCTGCATAACACGTAATATTTTCCAGAAATATTTCTCTTAAGTGCAAAGGCCGGCGGAGTTGGTCTAAACCTGCCTGGGGCATCGCGCCTCGTACTTTTTGATTCTGACTGGAATCCAGCATCAGATAGTCAAGCTATGGCCAGAATTTGGAGGGATGGCCAGAAGAAAGATGTTTATATTTATAGGTAAGATATTGGAACAATATTTGTTAGAATAGAATTAACTTAAAATGCAATGACAATTTCAGACTTCTATCAACGGGTACCATTGAAGAAAAGATTTTTCAAAGACAGATCAGTAAGTCTGGCTTAAGTGAAACCGTTGTCGACTCAAAGTCTTTTGCTTCTCTAAAATTCTCAATGGCGGAACTAAAGGTACATCTCAGACTTTCCACTGTGTGGTCACTTTATCCTCATAAGCTATACATATATTTAATGCAGGACCTATTCACATTAACAACAAATACGGACTGTCTTACCCACGATATGATGAAGTGCCCGTGTAATGGACGGCAAACTAAAGCGGTAGTACCAAAGGAAATAGATGAGGATGATTTGAGGGAGTTTCAACTTGTTCTCGAGAATGATGTACCTAAACGAAATGTAACTATAAATCATCTCCTGGAATGGGAACACTACGTCCAACCAGTTCCTACTAAGATAATGCAGGTAAGTCAGCACAATGCTCGAAGTAGTATTTTTTAAACGATATATTGATAATATAAAACTTTGTAGGACATTATGCTCGAAGAAATATCGCGTATGGTTACATTTGTATTTAAAAATTCAGTATATCAAGGTACGAAATAATATAACAACATTATAACTTATTTTTGCGCGATATAAATTGTAAAATACGATCTAAAAGATCGGGAGATTCTAATCGTTTCATCAATTCCACTGATTCTTCAGTATTAATTTTAAGCAGTGTCTTTTCGTCCCATTTCTTGACCAATCGTTTGGTTGCTATAATAGACTGAAAAAAGGGTAAAGGTATCCCGAGATAAGAAATACATTTTTTAATTAACAAATTTATAATTAATAAATCAAATGCTGCAGTACCTCCATCGAAAGTTCGGACACCTTTTTCAAATATGCCCACACATCATTTACTCGATCAGCAGAGTATATATCACTGACGAGTCCGCGTTGTTTAGCTTCGGCAGCGTGCATTTTGTACCCCATGTAGAGCATATCACCGGCCTTGAATGAGTATTGAAGTAATAAAACATGTGTTATCATTGGGAATATATAATTCAAAGATAAAATGCATACCTTAGATTTACCCAAAATTCTTGGAAAAGTGTATGTTGAACAGCCTTCCGCTATGAGACCCAGTTTTGCAAAAGGAGTTGTGAAGTAAGCCTATAATATTTGGAGAGAATTAAGTAAAAAATCATCAAATAGTACGGAGTGGGTTGAATAACAGAACTACCTGATCGGAGGCGTACACGATGTCAAAGAGGGGTAGCATTGTTACCGCTATTCCAATAGCTGGTCCATTTACGATTGCTACTAATAGTTTCGGAAATATAATCAAACTATCCACAAAATACCTAGGAAGAGGTGACATTCGTTGTTTGGTAGTAGTTACGATTATAGGTACGATTATCATTATTCAGAAGTGTTTCGAAGTATTTACTTATAAGCATCTGCTGAATTTCCAAATCCTAGATTGTCGCTTTGATTAGCGAAACTTATTTCGTTGCCACTGCTAAAGAAGGTCCCTGTGCCAGTTACTACCACCATGCGCACATCATTGTTGTCAGCGGCATTGTTTAAAATCGTCTTTAACTCTTGGTACATCTATCAAAGCGCAGTGATTAGGGTAGGTTGGGTGTACTAGGTGTCTGCCTTAATTTAGATTGCCCGCGCTAGTACAAGTGGCCCCACTATCACCGACCTCGCGAACAAATTAACCGCAGATGTTTAACATATATGAATTTTTACATAAATATTCATTGGGCGTTACGTATGTACATAAGGGCAGTGATATAAGAATATCTTGGGTAAAGATACTATGATATATGTGGTCTTTTTTTTTAACTTAATTAATATCCATGGGTTTTGATGGAAAAAACAAATTGGTGACATCTTACCGCTACGTTAATTGCATTCTTCTTCTTTGGGCGATTGAATATAATTGTTTGAATTCCATTTTCCGTGGAATAAATTATATTAGACGACATTTCCATGTTTACACTGTAGTTTACCAGTTGTTGCTGGATGACAAGTATTTTCTGAATCTTTTAATCGGCCAAAGTACAGATCGCAGATATTCAGAGTTCAGTGTGCATCATCAACACACTCTACACTGCAGAGATTGCAGTCGCATTCGACGTTATCCTCGTTATTACAGTATTACCATTGATAGATAACGCTTTCACTGGTTATCATTATATACTTATATAATTGGTAACACTACTCGAACTAATCACATGTAATATAATGAAATACACTGTTTGTAATCAAAACATCAACACAATTGCTACAGAATAGCATAGCACATCACAGAGTCCGTAGAAATATTGAACAAAAATGCCAGATACAGTATGCTTCAATGTTCGTCGATGCGTTTACTTATGCACATGTTAATTAATTTAAACGATTCACTTATAGTCTTGACCGTGGTGGAATGAGTTGTGCGTGAGAATCGAATTCTCTATTGGTATTTCTCGATGGAAGTGTTCGATAAATTGCTTTTAGTAGTAAAAATGTTATTCTTTAAACCTGTGGAGCCGCTCGTAAGATATTATAGAACCTGTATAAGGACGTGTTCGACAATGAGATTTGTTCTCAATTCGATGTTGGGAGAATATTTTAATTCCAACGTGATGACAACGCTAAAATATATCGAATTATGAGCAGAGCATTGTTATAGTTGTTCCTTGGCGCATCTATGTAAGTAAATGAGACCGCTACATATATTTTTGATCTACTATATCTGGTGCAAGTAAATCTGTAATTTTGAAAATCGTATGCTGAAGCCCAATCTAACTTTTACATAAGTCAGCATGAAGAATGTGAAGTATAATGACATGCAGTTGTCACACATCATATATTCGTATTAGGATCACAAAGCACAAATGCCATAGAGCTAGTAACATAAAATTTATTTATATAATTAGTAACAGTGGTGTTGTTTACACAAAAACTTAAGAAGTCTGATCCTCAGTATACAAAATGTCTGTAAAGGAAGATCTTAAAAAATAGTTGAATATTACTTTATGCTTCCCCTTGCTTATTTGGTGGAGGCGCTATTTTGCCAAAAAATTACATTATTGATATCGCGTTGCACTTGCAGCGCGTGGTACTTTCGTTTGTGTAGTAATTAAAACATTTATGAATTTGTGAGTGTCGAGTTCAGAGAAGTCACAGCCGATGATTTAATTACGAACCGCAACTAAAACAACAACACACAAAACTAAACCGCACTAAAAATCGTTCCCGATTTTGTAATACTGTACTTGCGAATTAATTATATTTTGCACTCTAATCACTTCGCCAATCGACTGCAATTGCAAAGTATCGTATTCTAATCTTATTGTAATAGAATCCTGAAACTACTATTGCTTCTTGATCGGGTATACATCTTATGCTAAACTTTTTGGTCTACATAGTACCATAGTAGGAGCATAGATATTTTCAGTAGATATTCTTGGCCTATATGTATAGTACCAGGTGATTGAAGTAAAATAAGTACTGGAAATAGAAATCTTGTACTCTTACATGCGTCGATATTGTCGCGCTTATTCATACCAGCGATGAGCACACTTGCCCCTGTCCTTCGCTAAAAATTATTCGTCCCTACATTCCAAACCTATATACTGTGGAAATCACAGATTACATGGCCATATTATGGTACTCTAGACAACGCTTCTACAAAAGTCGTTACTTCATTAGTAGCAATGTTTGTACATTATATATGTATGTAACTTGCGTAAAATAGAAGTATTGTAAAGAACGTCTAAATGCTCACGTATAGACAAGAGCTATAAACGGACTGTTCATGGACGTCTTTATGAAACGTAGATCAATAATTGCAGCGCATGCCGAACACAAGTAAGTTTTATTCACAATCGACTCAACAAACGCAAAATGATTAACATTGGTTGAAAAAATTGTGACACGAAAACCATATTGCGCCTGCAAACGCATTTACATACGTGCTTGCAAACAGAAGGTAGAAGAAAGTACAGGGTCACCGCGGGAAACGTATTCGAGCGGATCTTTATTTTAGTAAAGTACAGATTAGACGTGTTATTGTGATTCAACCAATTTTATCGATTTAAGTGATTGAAAAGAACTCACAATTAGACCTGTACTTTCTATGTATCGTTTTAATGTGAAGATTTTCTACCTAGTGTCATTTTTAATTCGCTGCAAAGCGCTATAATTAAATAGTAATAAAATTGGAATTAATTCATTTAATAAAGAGCAGTAAGATCATAGCAATGATTAAAATACCAGGGTATTTAACATGCTATATTACGGCTTCAAAACTTTTTCAAGAAACTTCTCCACATCGTGCATTTCCTGCAAATGGAACAATTATTATAATTATACAATACAATTATTATTATCAGAATTTTAGAAATGGCAAGATAAAAAAAATCGGCTTTGTCTCTTACCTCATCACAAGATGCATGCATCAACTCTCTATATGTTTTGAATTCTGTTTTTGCCATAAACTGCTTAAGTATAGACGCAGTCAACTGACCTAGTCTATAGGGTAGAACTGGGTCACAGTTGCCATGACATTGCAGTAAAGGGGTACTTATGTTGCCTACTGCTTCCTACAGTCACAAATTCACAAATTATACAATGTGTATACAATAGGAATCACAAATCAACAATAATATACAGACTGCTGGATATATATATATATATATATATATATATACAAAATATACTCACTGCTGGAAAATTCCTATGGAGAGGGAGCCAACAAGATAGACCTATGATTCCAGCTAAAGGTTGTACAAATGTAAGAGCACTAAAGATAACCAGGGCACCTCCCTGGCTGAAACCTCCTAAAGCTATGCGATTTGAAGCTATACCCCCATCTATTTCATCCATAATTAAGGAATGTACCATTCCAGCTGCCTTACGTATCCCCTCCTCATCCTCTGGCGCATTAAGATCCAAAGATCGTAAATCAAACCTATGGAATTTAAAAACATGTCAAGTAATCTAGTGATGGGGAGGAAGCTGATATGTCAGTAACTTACCATGAAGGCATTTTAAACCCTGCATTTAATGTCACCGGCATTGTAGGGCTGAAATTGAAATAAATGCAGTTTAAGGAAATCTATACAGAACAATAATAATGATTGGTACTATTAAAAGATAGTAAACGGTATTAACATACGCTGTTGGACATATGATTTTAACATGAGGTGCCTGTAAGGCACGTAAAGAGGTGGCCCAGCCATGTCTAGAACAAATAGATGCAATGAGAGTCAGCATAATTTGTAAGGTCAATCAGATGCCATCAAATTTAGATGATTTCTTACCCTGTATCACCCAGTCCATGGAAAAATATGAACTGAAATATAAAATTTAAATTTCTTGAATATTCAGTTATCTTTGTATGGTAAGAAATGTATTACGCAGGTGTGGAATACAGTATATTTTATTCACAAGTTATTCTTATTAATATTCAAGGTATTATTCATGGTATCTGTGATGGTAGTTTATGAAAAATATATTTTCGATTTTATTTCGGAGTTGCAATTGAAAGTTAAGGAAATATTTACGTAACGCCGTATTAATCGAACGACTTGCGTATTACAACATCATCTCTATATATCGCTAGTACATAGTGAAAAATGTTAGAATCTATTCCTCTGCTGCAGAAGCCCTAGTAGCAAAACTCAAAAAACCGCGTGTCAGCGTTATATGCAAATGACACATGGAAAAGTGGCAGAATTAGTAATTATATGTGTGTTTAAAGCGTGCAGGAATTCTAAAACTTTTAACTAATACCACATATCGGCTTTTTGCAATATAACCAAAGCACAGTACTTGAGTCTGACGCTACTTACGGTCGCCGTATGCTTGGCCGTTGCTGGTATTACCACGGGGGTTGTCATCTTCCGTCGTTTAGCTGGACGGCAACTGTTAAGCACAAATAGTTCACCCGATCCGTATGGAAGTACGTGCAAAAATGTAAATAGTGAACAGCGAAGACAAGAAGCGAGCCGTCAGCACCGCACCGCTCAAATATCTCTAAAGTGGGGAGTTATGAGTGCTCGATGCCTCAGAGGAGCGAGAGCTGTGCGCATGATTTATTCATTTTGCGCTAAATTCAAGAAAAATTTCCATCTGCCCTTTATCCACATATTTAATTGCTTTCTTTCTTTACATATGGAGCTTCGATTCGATATATCTTCCCCTGCATTGCGGCATTCAGATGTCCCGTCAATAACTATAAAAATTATTCGCTTATATAAGGATCGGAGTTTAAGTTTTGTTTGTGCAAGAATTAATTGCCGAAAAAAAGGAACCATATTATAAGTTTACGAGGTCCGTCCAAATATATATATAATAAAAATTGACTATTTCTACTATATACACGTATCAGAGCATATTGAACAATCGGCCGTTCCCGCATAAATGACCCCACACACGTTTGCAATTCGTACTAATCCTGTCTAATTAGTGAATGAGAACAAAATTCATTGATCTCTATCTCTGGTTTCTACAATTCGCACCCCTCCTGCTCTATTCCACATTTGGCACGTGCCCCAGGGCATCGCTCTTAATATATACGACAAATACCTTCCTTATTCAGACTTTTTGGAATGTCCAAATACGCACATATAGGGTGTGCTGAAAAAACAAAACTCTTCACGTGCGAAAAATACAGTTTTGCTATTGCAATCGATTGTTCTGGACATTCTTAATATTCCGCATCATATATGCGACGTGCAGTGTATAATGCTGACGAAAACGAATTAAAATATGGAAAAAGGTGTAAAAGATGCAGCGGCGCATATATAGCGCGCGCGTCTGACAGAAGAGTAGGCTCGGAGGACAAGTGAGAAGCATATAAATGTGATGAGGTTGTTTAAATGGAAATCGAAGGTAGTGCCGGGCAAGTGGAGCCGGAAGAAGGAAATGCATAGGCGCGCCACCACGGGCCGATCCGTATTGGGCCGGGGCCAATCAGGAGGCTCGTAGAGGAGAGTGTCGGTTGTGCGTATAGGTTTCGGAATGCAGGGAGCCAGAGCCAGCGAAAAGATGGTGCTTTGACGGTCGAGGCATTCGCTCCGTGGTCGTTCCTAGCCGACGAGTGGTGCTTGCCAGCCATATTGTTTTACTGCAGTGTTTGTTTTGGTGCAGCCCAGAAGGGATACGCTGGAAGAATCCGCAAAGATCGCCACGAAGGAAGTGAGGAGAGCGCGAGTGCACTCGGAGAAGTTACTGAGCCAGTGCGCGTATACGGTGGTTTCCGAGTATTTTTCGGCCCACTGCTAGCTCGCTCGCTGAGAGGAAAACCCATAATCTGGGTATCGGTCGTGCCACGGGACGGTGAACGAGAGAAATGGCCTGCGCCACTCTAAAGAGGTCTTTGGAGTTCGACCCGGTGCACAGTCATGGTCGGCCGAGTAAACGGCGGAGATGCGTGCCGATGTGCGTCTCCCCCGGCACATCCGCGCAATCCAATTCCAGGCCACAGAATCCTTCGCCCTTTGGCGAAATAGCCCACAAACTGACGCCTGGTAATTACTCTCTCCTCACTCGGGCCACGGCCATGTTCTTTTTTTTTTCTCTCTTCCCTTTTCATTGCACTATCTGACAGGGAAGGGGCGGCCAGCCAGGCTCTTCTAGCAATTTAAAACTCGTATTTAAGAGAGCTATGGGGGAGGGAACGCCGAGCCGTTAAAGTAGGGGAAGACGCGTAAATCATATGGTAATGTAGTAACGGACGTTTGGATCCAACCTTCTTGTCCCCCCTAGAGGGCCCCCCCTACCCTCTCCTCCATCTCCCTCGGCATTCTGCTACCCTATATCTCTCTTTCTCCCTGTCCATACAATTCTTTTCTTTTCCTCTTTCCGCTTCTCCCTCGCTCCCTCTCCCTCTACCTCTCCCTCCCGCTTTTCTCTCCCCACAGCACTTTAGCATCTTTGCCTACCCTCGTGTAGCGCCCTGCTTTCTTCTCCTCGTACCCTCGTGTTTATGGATGCTTTTAACGATCCTTTAAAAATGCATCTTCCCTTCTCTCTGGCTCGGCCCGTTCCCTTATTCTTCTTTTCGGAATATTCATTGCCAGCGGTGCTGCTACAGGGACTGAATGTCTTTGGTGGGCCGCATTTTCTCCTCTTATATTTGCGGCTGGCCGTTATTATAAGTTTTGCATCATTGCCGAGATATTTCCCAACGCGCCTTCTCGCGAATGCTATCTAAAATGAGTTCGCCGAATTATGTCTCGCGTATTGAAATGTACCCCTTGTATGGCGGAACTCGGAAAATGCGCATGCAACACCCACGCCCCGCTCTACTCGCTGTCTGTCACACTGTTAAATTGTGGCTGTTATTTTTTCGGGAACAGAGAAAATGGCAGCGAACATCAAAGAGGAAATTCGGCGATTGCACCGACGCAAACAATTGCATTTCAATCCACAAAATAGTGGAGGAGATTCCTCGGATATGGAAGGTCCTGCTAGTCCTTCGAGCCCATCCGCATGTGGTTCAAATCCCTATAGTTATAGCCCTAGTGGAAAGGAAAAGCCTTTATTTACGTTCAGACAGGTACATTGATATAACTATCAGACACGTTGATAAAGTCGAGTTTATTCTGCTAGTTGAGATAAATTGACTTGATATGCTTTGTTGGTTGGTCCTTAGGTTGGTTTGATCTGTGAGAGAATGCTGAAAGAACAGGAAACACAGATTCGAGAAGAGTATGATCAGATCTTAAATATGAAGCTTTCAGAGCAATACGATGCTTTTGTAAAGTTCACTTATGATCAGATACAGAAAAGATTTGAATCTGCAGCTGCACCAAGCTGTGAGTAAATCCATTGATGTGTAGTTTGCCTATTGTAGAATACATTGGTGCTTTAGAATTGCTATAGCTGAATCAATGACTTTTTTCATTTTAGATCTATCCTAAAACAGGATTCTTATTTATAAGGACATGTTTCTGTGAGGAATATTAGGTGAGGAGTGATCCCTTTGCTTTTAGAATATTATTTGCCAAGTGGAAATGCCTAACAGCTTTTCGGTTCTAGATTTCTACTGTGTGAGACAAATTTTGCTTGAAGTTTACGCCGGGGTACGCAGCATTGCCTCGTTCAAGAAAGCGTCTTTAACAAAACTTCATACTATGGTTTACTTTGACAAGAAAAGCGTCTGGTAAAAAGCGGAAAAAAATTAGTAACGTAAGTCTAGTAGGTTTGCAAGGAACAGCAATCATACTACAAAAATTCACAGTGTATACTATCGAAACTAACAATATTTGTACTGGCCGATCTTAGAAATGCGCTGGTATCAGGGAACTGTACTGAGATTCTAGTTATGTACAAATGTTAATAAGAATTAAAATTACACACTGTGCAAAGCCATGCTCGAGGCCGAGCACGGATATGTGCGGCGCCGTCTCGAGCAAGGTTCAATAACGCGTCGCAACGGTGTAACATAGCAGAAACACCCGATCCTTGCACATTGTACATGAGCGTCGTGAGATGTCGCAGGAAAATGCAGGTACCCACTTGGTTCATTCAATTTACCGCCGCAACGTATAAGATATTGCTCAATTAAACGCAATAACGAACGTTCTGATAGTTCAAACCTGTAATGCGTATGTTAGCCTGCAGCAGAAAGTACTGTGCATATGACGAATAGTCGCATAGCGGAAAAGGTTGCTTTTGTTGAACAAGTTCAGTGGAGCTGCAGATCCGAGACCAGCTATTAACATGAAAGAAAATTATTAATTAAATTAATTACCATGTAGTGCTCGAGTTGCATGAAACATTTTATTTTTTGCCAAATTGTCTTGGATCAACTATCAACATTAGCAACATTCTTCTACTCGGACTGCTTTCAAGTTGAGTAGCGTCGACTATCTCTGCAAATTGCAAGTACCCGATTAATTGCACACAACATCCCAGGGAAGAATTGTTATGTTTTTCATTTTCTTAGGAAACTTAGTTGTTCGAAATTCTAGAGTTGTAAAATGTGTTGAAGATATGAGAGCAGCTCGTAACAATCAAATGACATTTTGCTTTCATTCAGTTTTTCATGTACCAGAAAGATTTTGGTTAGAAGAATCTCTTTGTTCAAAATACAAACGTCATGATTTGTAAAGATATCGAGATAACGTGTAGCCTATATGTATGATCACATTGTCAAGACGAGTATTTGAAATAAAGGTTTCATAAAATTTCGCAGATATTTCTGTTCCCTGGTAGCAACGTCTTTCTGTAGCACAATAAATGAACATATTATATCTATACTTTAAATGTGCCTATCATTAAATGTATTTACCGCGATTACTCTAATATGTATGGTTATTATTGGGCGTGAAATTTTTAGTTGATAGTGCGAATTTTTACTTTATACCTTATTTACTGTCGCGTTCATTATATTTTCTTTTTTTTTACACCAAGAGGCCCAAATGCATTGAGGACCGGCGATGAGAATGAGAATTTCTTGGCTGCTACATGCATATTTTTGTGGCATGGAAATTATTCGTTACTAGTACAGAGATGCACCAAGCACCAAGAAAGATCGCTTCTATACGCGAGAGCCCTTGCGAGCATGTACAATTTTCTTGTATCGATAATTAGGTAAATTAAATTTCGTTTCATTGGTGTTCGTGTTAACTTTCCCTGAAAAAAGGGCATTAGCGCTAATACTGCCTTACTCGATCGCAAAGGGATGTGTGACTTTGAGTTACCAAAATCATTCAAGAGCACTGACAGCACTGACGGTGTTCGCACAAGTCACAAGTTGTACGAAGTGTTTGATGGTTGCTGAATGCTGAATGCGAAGAAACGATGGAACACACAAGTGGTTTAGTTATTAATCATAAGTAATACCTACTTGAAGATCGATAGACATCGTTAACCATTAAGAGACAGCGTGAAAAGCACCGAAGTGATTCCTTGATCCATCAGGGAATTATGTTTCAATTAAAATACCTCCATACTATGTTATGTAAACACTCATTATCCAAATAAATCTAAATCTAAGACTGATCACAAGTTTTTTTTCCTTTATTCGAGACCCGTTTACGGAAACTATATCAGAACTATATGCGGACCCGATACACGAGCTTACGACCGAACTTTCAGTAAACCTTCCAAGACGTCGCGAACGACTTTTATACTGTGTTGCACCGAACTTAAGGCCCCTATCTTCCTCATTGAGGATGCATGAATTACTGAACTGAACTCTCAGCACACGTAACATGTTTTTTCGATACATATAGATGGTAATCTTGTTAACTAAATTGTATAATGAACTAATGCTCTTAGTATAAGGCTTCGAGGAAGCCCCGCCAGGCCTATATAAACTGCCCGGTCTGCGACGATAGACCGTCACTTCTGGTTGGGATACAAACTCGTAGCTAAATTACCTCCACTAAACAACGGTGCCAAATGTTCCCCCTTTTGTTCTTGGCTTATGTTGTAGCCATTAAGGTTTTCAAGAAGACCACCCCTAATGGTAAGTATTACATCGACTTTCATCGAAAATCTTTCTGTCTCTACTTTTACTAAATTTCCGAATCTTCTTTTACTTCCAGGCAAAGTTACGGTGTACCTTGGTAGGCGAGACTTCATCGACCACCTTGATAGTGTAGACCCTATCGATGGCATCATCGTTGTCGAAAATGATTACCTCCAGGGGCGCAAGATCTTCGGACAGGTGCGATTCGTGCCACATTCTTCCTGCCATCATAATGCATAAGCGCACCTGACAACGATTTTTCCAAACTGAATAGGTGACGACCACCTACCGATATGGACGAGAGGAGGATGAGGTCATGGGAGTCAAATTCAGCAAGGAACTGGTCCTTTGCCGCGAACAGGTAGTCCCGGTGAAGAAGGAGAAGCAGGACATGACACCTGTCCAGGAGCGACTTCTCAAGAGGCTCGGAGCAAATGCCTATCCGTTCCTGTTCCAATTCCCACAGAACTCTCCTAGCTCTGTCACACTGCAACCTGGCGATGATGATCAAGGCAAGCCCCTGGGAGTGGAGTACACCGTCAAGATCTTCGTTGCCGAGAACGAGGAAGACAAGGTAAATTGAGAGTGACTTGGATCATACGACGGGTCCCACAGTGACTTCTACTACAGAGCTAGTGCCTCGCTGATTTCGTTCTACCAGAACTATGAGTGATGTGAACTTGAAGATACGTGACAAAATCTATTCTTACGATACAGGGCCACAAGAGATCGGCTGTCACCCTGGCTATCAAGAAACTGCAATACGCTCCACCGACTCGCGGACGAAGACTACCCAGCTCCTTGGTGTCCAAGGGCTTCACCTTCTCTCAGGGCAAACTGAATCTGGAAGTTACTCTCGACAAGGAAATCTACTACCACGGAGAAAAGGTAGCGGCAAACGTGATCATCACCAACAACTCGAGGAAGGCAGTGAAAAATATCAAGGTAGGAAGAGTCGACATAAGCGTCTTATGATAAATCCGGCGGATGCGAAGGATGCCATGATGTCTATACGATCTCTGACTTGCAGCTCTATGTGGTCCAACACTGCGAGGTAACGATGGTCAATGCCCAATTCTCTCGACACGTCGCCAGCTTAGAGACCCGAGAAGGCTGCCCGATTACACCTGGAGCATCGTTCACGAAGCAGTTCTACCTTGTACCCCTGGCCAGCAGCAACAAGGACCGACGCGGCATTGCCCTCGACGGACACCTGAAGGTATGAGAGCATACTGTTGCGCAGCGCATGCATTCAAAACTTCCAATGCTAACTGAGCCTTGGCTTTCAGGATGATGACGTGAACCTTGCTTCTTCGACTATGGTAGCGGAAGGGAAGGCACCAACGGAGGCAATGGGTATTGTAATTTCTTACTCGGTTCGGGTAAAGGTCAACTGCGGTACCCTGGGCGGCGAACTGGTTACGGATGTTCCATTCAAACTGATGCACCCAGCTCCAGGTAGAAATACAGAAACATGACCTGAATGCAGAAATAGAGACTAGCACACACATATTGAGCATACTTTCCACATACTCGGCTTTGCCGATATACACAGCAATATAGGATACTTTAAGTAGCCTTAACAGTATTTTGAGTAAGTCGAGTGGTATGGCTTCCCTCTTATGTGATCGATTCCTATACTTTATTATTAAAGGTACTGCCGAAAAGGAACGGGCTGCGCTGAAGAAGAATAAGAGCATTGACAGGGCCCGATACGAGAACTCCTGCTATGCCAACGATGACGACGACAACATTGTTTTCGAGGACTTCGCACGCCTGCGCTTGAACGAACCCGAATAAACGATTTTCCGGAATTGACCGTAGTTACATCAGAAGAATCTCATAACTTTACTTCTTAGCATGCATTCCTCGGGACACAGGTTTATCATTCTTCTGAATTAGTAGATGTTATAGATATATTTCTATATACTTCCAAAGAAAGTGGCAAGTGATAGAGATTCTTTTGATGTAAGTACTGTGAGATATCGAATTGGCGGAAGAAACGGGCTTACTTCTAGGAATATGCTCAGTGACTTATGAACAAGAGTAAATATAATTGATATATGCATCTTATGAAAACAGTTAAAAAAAATTATATCAAAGCGATAAAAAAAACGTAAAGCGTTAAACAAAAACAGCTCTTACCGTCTTCAAATTTCTATGCGATGGTGGTGGTCGGATAGAAATTTCCGCAGGGACGAACAAAAAAATGATATTCTAAGTAAGCTTGATGAAGTAACTCGCATTCGTTTAATTGTAAAATCCTCCCGTATTACCAGAAGTGACATGTATGTTATAAATTTTAATTGATTTCGTATGGTTAAGCCATATGTTTGATTGTTGATTTAATACTAAACAACTCATGGTGTCGTTGTGTTACAACAATATGTTAGAAACCAAATATATGACATCGAAAAAAAAAATTATTCCACTGATTCATTTCAATAACCCCTACCCACAACCAACAACTAATTCGAGATTCGAGGCTTTCGCAGCCAATGACATTAGCGGAGTTTGAAACTGCCGAATGGATGCCGACCAGACAGCGAACTGAAGTGTTTGCGAAACGGCGGCAAAATACTGAACTCAAACGCGACATCCATCCGAAAGCCTCAAACTCCAACTATTAATTCACCTAGAAAGGTCTCAGTAGAAATGCAAAACAAACCACTTATACCAAACCCAGAAAATCATTTATTCAATGACTATACAAAATATTACACGAGTTTCATTTCAAGTCACTCAGTCTTGCAGTATCTCAATAACGAGTCGACAGTGCACATTTGTTTAGTCATACATATGGGAATAATATTCTTGATACACTTGGATATAAGATTCCTTTTCCACAGGAGTCATTTGGGCTATCAATGCGTCATTTACATCCGCGATAGCGACTGTTTTTCCTGCGACCGTCACAGTCGGAACAAGATCATCGTCGTCGGAATCCATAGTCTCAACATCACCTGCGATTGTGTGAAATATATCTTTATCCTTGCGTATACGAGTATTGGGAGATTTCAATGTTACAAATATTATACCGGCATCGACAGTTTGCATTTCGGCGACTTCCTCATTGTCACTACTATCACTGGACTCCTGCGGCAACACCGACTTGATGGCAGATGTTGCTGCATTATTTCCACCTTTCTTTTCATGAGCTAATAACACAGACATAATATCGTCCCCTTGTTTATTACTGGCCGTGATTGTATTAGTGGCAGTGGCCGCGGCTTTATCCAATATAGTCTCTTGCGTCGCCGCTCCATCAGGCTATTGGACAAATTGAAATGTAACACACAGACTGCCTGTATAGATCTACTCGGAGGTTGGCAGAATGAATATACTGTACCTGTGCATCGGAATTAAGAACTGTACTCTCCATCATCCAAATCGGCCTCTCCTTTCGCCGGGTTGCCGCGCCGTCGTCATTCGCTTCATCGCCGATTGTAACATCGACTCGGGTATCTTCCACGAGGAAACCAGAGGACCTTGTTGCTTCGCCAGACCATTGCTCGCCTGGTGCTCGCAAACTGCTTGGTTTTCTCGAATCAATACTACAAAATGGTCCCAATTATAGATCTTGTAACCACTTTGATTTGCAGGTGTTGCAAATATAGTAACATACCCTCGAATAGTATTGATATCAACTGGTTCAGGCTCCAGGATTTCAGGAGCAAGTTTAATACCTTCTACTTCCCTAAGCAGAATATAAAGTGGCTCTAACTGCTCATTGAATTTCGCTAAAAGCAATCTGGAGTCTTTCTTTGGAAGGGCGGATTGATCTTCTTCCACTACTTCACGACAATATGTACATCTAAATTCACCAGTTGTCATGTCAAATAATTGATCTGCCTACATTATAGCGTGTTAATAAATCTTATATGAGGAGTTTCTTTGCACTAACATAATATCATTCACTCACCTCTAAATCAGTAAATGTTTTCAAACAATTTGTACATTTAAAGCTCGCTCTACTAGTTGCATCCCTCTCTTCAGTCTCCATTCGTTTTCTCATTAGATCTAGCTTATATTTGACTACATTTACAAAGGTTTTGTAATTGATGAAATAGTAGTTGACTTTCTGCGCCTTCCCGTCCGAGCCAGTCTCCATTTTCAGTCTGACTTGTATGAATTTGTCATTTCTTAATGTTGATATTCGGGCCCTCAACATTTTACGCTCAAACTTTAAAAGTTCACAAATGTCATCCTCCTTCATACCTAATTAAACGAGATAGTGCCAGAGTGATATTCTTCCACACTAACCACAAGAGTGGCATCCTGGAACAAATGGTACTCACATGGATTCCTGACTAACATATCGACGATTAATGCGTCTTCTATCGTATAAAAACCCCGAACAACTAGACGTGCCAGTTGCTTTAAACTACTTGGAACTTCTGTGACCAGTCTCTCTTCACCACTCATTTTGAAAGCACTAACCTGTAGCACTCCAACTAAATGACACTCCAAACGAAAGTCAGATGTACAAAATTGAAAATTCTATTTGTTGAAGGATAGCACGTGAGTCTTTGCGGTTTTATGCGCAAAACAGTAAAATAGGAGGAAGACAGAACTCATTATTCCCCCGGTTCTACTCAACGCCGTGTGTCTACCTGATGCTTCGGCGGACGCTTGTTTACGTATGGGCTCCGACCGCCGACCGTTCGTGCGCTTGGTTATAAAGGTTTATATGGAAGCCCCGAATCAACACTTGTCATCAATGCAAAGAACATCTAGGTTCTTGCGAGAATAATTCATGGCTACAATAGACAAAGCGAAGATCATTGTTGTTGGCGACTCAGGTAAATCGAAAATAGCCAACTTTTCAGTGGACGCTTTTAATACAATCAGATCTTGTGTTCAGATACGTATATTGTATTAAAAGCAGTTTTTATTTAATAAAACTAAAGTATGTGAAATGAGAGGAAATATATTTTATGGAAGAATTTCATGTTTATGTCCTGTACATTTTTACAATAATTGTTGATGGCTGTCAGGTTATTTATGTGCTTGATCTATAGAAATATTAATTATATTATCTTACAGGTGTAGGCAAGACATCGCTTACACACTTGATATGCCAACAGCAGCCTATCAATAATCCATCATGGACAATTGGCTGCTCCGTAGAGGTGAAACTACATGAATATAAAGAAGGAACTCCAAATCAAAGGAGATACTTTGTGGAACTATGGGATGTGGGAGGCAGTCAAAATCATAAGAATACCAGATCCGTTTTCTACAACCCTACAAATGGTACAAAGAAAACAAACACGCAGACAAAAACACTGTTTCCATTGAACTACATTTACAGGAATCATATTGGTCCATGACCTGACAAACAGAAAGTCACAGCAGAATCTCCAAAAGTGGCTCGAAGAAGTCCTGAGCAAGGACAGCAATTACATGAAGTCCAAGCCATTTGATGACTTTGATCCAGAAAAATTTGTCGGATCCACACAAGTATTTGGATGACCAAATATGACCTTACCGACACTCGATTCTAACTCTTAAACTTGTTCTTCTTTTAGATTCCAATTTTAGTAGTGGGTACCAAATTGGACTTAGTCTCGGAAGTGAGATCTAATGTTCATAGGCGATCGTCGACGATTGCAGAAGAATGCGGCGCGGACGAGATATTTCTCGACTGCACGCAAACGAGATCCTTAGCCCCTGGTTCCAGTTCATCCGTAAAGTTGACTAGATTCTTTGACAAAGTCATTGAGCGGCGATTCTATTCTTCCCGGGAAGCGATCAGTCCCGACAAGCGGAGACTGCCTGCTTATACTTCCTCCTACAGTACAAAACTTTATCATAATGATTAATCAAGTCTGGAAACTAGGAGTACTAGTACACATTCCTCAATTTGCTTCAGGAGCATTTCCTTGAGAGACAGATTTTTATACAAAATATTTAGCAGAATGTAAGGGCTCAGCCTCGAGACATTCTAAACGTGTTTGTTGAGAATAATTTGTATATGGAAGAAGAAATGAATATATAAATATATATATAAATTATGTTAGATTCCTTTTATTTCAAATGCTGCTTACTGAGATTGCCACTGCGTCGCTGCAGTCGCAAAGAACTATATATATATATTGGATATGGATTGATATCGAACATCACGCGTTTATTAAATACGTCACGCGATGGCGCGCCAGATAAGAATTTCAAAAATAATATTGCACTTGTTCGAAAAGCACTTTTGAATGATTGCATTCGAAAAAAAAACACGCAGCGTATCGTGTTCTCCGCCCACCATCCAGAATGCTCGACCGGCACATGTTTCGAATTTGTTGCTCCGCAAGTTTTATTCTACTCAACTAATATATTGGGCATACGCACCTGTCTAAATTTCTCGGTGGGCGTGTTCTATTCCAAGGATTTTTCATACGTAATGTTAAGGTTAATGCGGCTATCTTGGACCCACTGTCAAACGTGCATTCGACAGTATCCACTCGCTTACGTCGCCAAGCAGATTTTGCGAGGGAATTTATTTAGACCGGTCAGTTTGTTCTAATTTCTGTGTTAAATCAAGTCTAATCACTCGAACGTAAGCGCACACATTTTTTTTCAAAGCATATGGACGATAAAAATACGTGTGTCTTATGAAGCATGACCTTTCTTTTAGGACGTGTTTCAAAAAGATGACTTGCCTCCTTACAAAAAGTATTATTAAATCGAACTACCTCACTTACCTATTCCCACGTGCTTCGTCGGTTATATGTGTCCAACACAATGGGTATTCCCAGGATGTTAAGTCATATACAGAGGGCCCAATTAAGGAATTACAGGAAAAGATTGCAAAGGGAGAACTGGCAAATGACCCCCACCAGATGAAAATTGCTGAAACACTGCAGGGCATTTACACAGAAATAAAAGGATATCAGCCAGAGGAGCTGAACTTGCTGGGTAAATGGTTGGGTAGAAAGAAAAAACATCCACCCAAAGGACTTTACCTATATGGAGCAGTGGGTGGAGGTAAAACAATGTTGATGGATCTTTTCTATGACTGTTGTCAGGTATCTCCACTTACACTTGGCATTAGTATTGCATATGGGGAGCCAAACTGTTTGCAGAGTAGTGCTGCTGTGACTTTAAACTATTTTTCAGCTTTTGCAATGAATAATCGATACCAGGAAGGGTTTGCTTTATGTAACGAAGAGAATGTTATAAAGAAAACTCTTGAAGCAGGATAAAGGTATAATGTTATGGCTTTCCATTTGCAGTACATTCTTCATTTCAAACATCATTAGCAGTAACATCGTACTATCTGTGAACAATTCCCCTACAGATTGAAAATAAGAAAAGAGTTCATTTTCATTCTTTTATGCTGGATGTACATAAAAGGGTGCACGAAGTAAAGAAAACAGTAGTAAGAGATGTTACTAGCACAAAACCTCAGCCCTTTGATCCAATCCCACCAGTGGCAGCAAATATCACGAAAGACACGTGGTTGCTTTGCTTTGATGAATTTCAGGTTGGCATTAATGAGTACGCATATGATATGAGTGGCAACACATATTCAGGCTGGCTTTTATGTTCCAGGTAACAGACGTTGCTGATGCTATGATATTAAAAAGATTGTTCACAGAACTTTTTAATAACGGAGTGATAGTAATTGCAACAAGCAATAGGGCACCAGATGACTTGTACAAAAATGGGTTACAAAGGGGGAACTTCCTGCCATTCATCAAAGTGTTGAAAGATCATTGCATTGCAAATTCTTTGGATTCAGGGATAGATTATAGACTAACAACTGGTCTCAGCAGTGAGAAAATTTACTTCATGTGAGTATCAGTTCCAAAAAAAGTAGTCAATCAAACATGATATTAAACAAATTAATCAATTTAGAAAAGGAAAAGATGCAGCAAGCGATGTTGACAAAGTCTTCAAGTACTTATGTTCCATGGAAAATGATACTGTCCGATCACGAATATTATCTATAAGGGGACGAAATGTATCATTTCAACGTACATGTGGTCATGTATTAGACTCTACATTCGAGGAATTATGTGACAGAGTATGCACTTTCTCTCCACAGTTTCGCGACAATTCACTTAATTTCCCGCGGTTAATAATGTTTTTTGCATTTTACAGCCTCTCGGTGCTAGCGATTATTTAGAATTAAGTCAAATATTCCATACGGTAATCATAAGAGATTTACCGCAGATGAATCTTCGTTTGAAGTCGCAAGCTAGAAGATTTATTACTCTGATCGACACATTGTATGATAATAAGGTGCGAGTGGTAATAACTGCGGCGGTGCCGCATACGAAACTATTCGTAGCCGACGGTGAACAGGAATACACGGATGATAAGCGAATGTTAATGGATGATTTGAAAATATCAACCGGTTCTGTAAGTTACAGAAACACGTGAATGATTCGGTAAACCCTAGTTTCGATTATTATAATTCTTAAGTTTATTACAGGAGGACCACAAATCGAACATCTTTACTGGTGACGAGGAGATATTTGCTTTCGATCGAACAATATCTCGTCTTTCAGAAATGCAAACTTCGCAATACTGGCAACAGTGGGAGCATCACAGATAATGACAGCTTTCCTTAGCGACAATTACGATTATCCGATAGCGGATAGTTAGAACTTAATTACACCAAAGCCATAAATTGAATCAAATTTATTTTACAAAGTTGAACATAGTATACTTGGATGCTACATAGATTTTTAAACATTCTGATAGTTCTTGCACTCTCAGTGTACGGATCACTTTAAAATGTGTATAGTCTTATTTATTTGCACAGTAATACTTAAGACTCCAACAGCACTTGATTGCGTATCCTAAACGATAGTACAAAATAGCTTGTACCCACCGTGCTGGAAAGTACTTGGAAAAGCGATGTGTGTTGTAACGTGCGAAGAAACGTAACTTGTGAGTGAATATGAATGTACAGAAATAAATCTTCTTTACTGTATGCGAAAGTTTACTACGATTGTTGAGTCACAATAGATAGAGATTGACAGTGCAATTCTATGTGTCGGTTGAGTCAAGTAGCGCGCGTGAAATACAGATAAGCGCGCGACTTAGCACTGGCGCACTGATCCGGGCGACCCGACAACACCCATCCAATCCCCCCTGCGCACTGCCTTCCGCCGTACGCTGCGCCCATCCCATTGCCTTGCAATTTTAGAGATACAATCTTGCAAGTTTTGTTATTAATAGGCTGCGGATGTTTGTGCATGCATAGGACTTCGTTAACATCATCATTTCTGTTGCAACTATACTTTTTATTTTCACTGTGATCTATTTATAGATCCACATTGATGAATATATTCCTATAATATGCTATAAATATAAAAGAAAATATAATAGATATATTGAAAATCGATGCTAAATAATTGTTGTTGTTCGATATTGAATTTAAATCTCGAAATGCAATTATTTAGATACTATTTGAATTCATGATCGAGGAGAATGGGATTGGTGCATGTATGTATAACCTGACCATGTATAGGTCAACCTGAGCATGTATAACCTGACCTTGCCACTTTATCAGTGGTTCCACATGCATACATGTGTGGGTGTTCCTATATGGGAGCGCGCACTCGACACTACGAATATCAAATCATACTATTCCGTTTTATCTCCTCCGTCACGATACCACCGAATATCTTGCATATATCTTGCAAGAAACTCACGAAGTTTAAGTCTGCTCCACTTTCTTTTCACTTCCATCCTGTCTTGCACGGCTCCGACTTCTGGCAGCACTACCACTTGTTGAGAGTCCACTCGCCACTCACTTAATTGAGTAAAATGACCGGAGTACTTCGCACCATTCCATTTAATAGCGGTATGCCGCGCTACTCATTCTCATTAAATTTAAAACTATCATTCGAATATGGCCGATTGCAACGCAACAATGAATAATTATTTTGATACAGGCGCACTCAAAACACAGATCGACGATGCCGAGATAAAAGAAGCTGTACTGAAAATACAAACTGATGCCAATACCTTGAAAGGCAATACCAGAAGTGACTACCTATTAAAGGCAATAAGCTTGATTGACTTGACTAGTCTTGCTGGCAATGACACTGCAATCACTATAGATGCTTTATGCAAGAAGGTAATTTATTGTGTATTCAACACAAGCTATATGAGAACTTTAAGCATACATAAAACATACTGATTACAGGCAGTAAATGTATGTGTACAAAACAATGGAGAACATTGCTCAATCCACACTGCTGCAGTCTGTGTGTACCCTTCCAGGATATCGGATGCAATTGTAGCCATGAAGAAATATGATCCAGAGTCTAAGGTAGCTATTGCCAGTGGTAAGTGAAACCCAAGTTATTGGCAATTCAATCTGTGCTGACTATTATTTACAACCATTTTTCTTCGCACCCAGTGGCTGGAGGATTTCCATCTGGACAATTTCCTTTGGAAACAAGAGTTAGGGAAGTTGAACTCGCAGTCCAAGCTGGTGCAACAGAAATAGACATAGTAATCGACAGGTCATTAGTCCTCAATCAACAATGGAATGATCTATACAATGAGATCAAACTAAGTAGAGATGCTTGTGGAGATCAAGTACACTTGAAGACTATATTGTCCACTGGAGAATTAGGGAATTTGCAAAATGTATATAAAGCCTCTATGGTGGCAATGATGGCAGGTTCTGACTTCATAAAGACTTCCACTGGAAAGGAAGCAGTAAATGCTACACTGCCTGTTGGCTTAGTTATGACTAAAGCCATTAAAGACTACAAAAACTTAACTGGGAGAAAGGTATTCTATATTTCCTAGATACGGAGGTAGATTTGTTTGAAAAATCAGTAAAGATAACAGAATTCTTTTTCAGGTCGGTTTTAAACCTGCTGGCGGGATAGGCAATGCTCAACAAGCCTTAGAATGGATGGTATTGATTGAGATGCAATTGGGCTCCAACTATCTTAGCAAGGATCTATTCAGGATTGGTGCATCCAGTTTGTTGGACAAAGTAGTCACAGACATTGAGCAGAATCCTTGATATGTACAAAGACCATTAATAATTAGGAATGCCAAAGAATTGTATCGAATTTGGAATACATTTTTTACGCTCAAATAACATTGCGCAAATATTTGTTTACAAACACTGACTGATGCGCTCCTTTACTATCATGAGTATCCAACGAAGGCATAAAACTAGGAACTACTGCAAAACACGAATAATCGAATAGGATTAATTATTAATTTATGAAATAAAAAATCGATGTTTGTATGTATATAGTCTGGTGAAGTTATCGACGAATTTGCCGACCGCTTGGACGAGAACCAGCTGACATTTGCCGGCGGCCATATTGGCTACGGTGGCGTCCCGAGCGATTTCCTGATGTAGCGAGCGACACGGAGACCTCGTGCCTTTTCCGTTTAGAAAACCAAGATGGTAAGTTTGATGCGGGGCGTCAAAGTGAAATCCAGTTGCATCGCGGTCAAATGATGTGAGATCACTCGAAATCAATCGAAAATACAAAGTGCAACGCCTAAAGTGTAGATTGGCGACAATATGTTTCCGAAATTCGGCGGCTTACCAAAAATAACATAATATGGTTATGGTGTGCTGGCCCGTTCGCTTCACGCTCATTAGTGTTGATCGTGTCTTTTGTTGATCGTACTTTCCTCAATAGTACAAATTCGACTTGAAACCGCTAAAAAGCAACGTAGCTCGCACTACTAGAGAAAGTGTTGTTTTATTTCGAAAGAAAACTTGCAACTGGTAACCCGCCGGATATAACCAACATAACATGGTGCCGCGAGCTAGTAGATGTCGAAAACGGAGTGTGGTGGTCGAGGAGAGAGTGAATTCGTTATTAAAGAGCGACGATTTTCCGTAGGCTCGCGGTCCAAAGAAGCACTTGAAGCGTCTTAACGCGCCGAAGGCATGGATGTTGGACAAATTGGGGGGTGTGTACGCACCCCGTCCGTCCACTGGACCGCACAAGCTCAGGGAATCTCTTCCCCTGGTCATCTTCCTCCGTAACAGGCTCAAGTACGCCTTGACCAACTGCGAAGTCACGAAAATTGTGATGCAGCGTCTCATCAAAGTTGATGGAAAAGTCCGCACCGACCCCAACTACCCTGCTGGTTACATGGGTGAGTTTTCATGGTGGTTGAGTTCTCTCGACACCTCGATCTTTATTGCTTTACGTTCGGCCTCATCGAAGCTATGGTGTTTTATATCGCGAAACATTGTGGTCAATAAGAGGCCGATAGTAAACATTACTCTTCTCATTGGTCGCAGGCTGAGTTGTATATTCTTTCTGTATTACCCATGAAGAGGACAATTTTTCTAATGACAAGAACTTTTAAGCATTGAATTGGGTGTTTTTGGGCAGCAAAATGCATGGATTTGGATTTCTGTTATAGATGTTATCACCATCAACAAGACTGGCGAATTCTTCCGACTGATCTATGATGTGAAAGGACGTTTCACAACCCACCGCATTACAGAGGAGGAAGCCAAGGTTTGTCTGATCAATAGCATGATGCTCTGCAAAGTTGTTGCATTTGATGATTTATACTAATAATCTTGTTCTATTGCAGTACAAACTGTGCAAGGTAAAGCGCGTTCAGACTGGGCCAAAAGGTATCCCATTCCTGGTTACACACGACGCCAGAACCATCCGCTACCCTGACCCCGTCATCAAAGTGAATGACACCATCCATTTGGACATCGCCAGTGGAAAGATCTTGGACTCCATCAGATTTGACTCAGGCAACCTTTGCATGATCACTGGTGGAAGGAATTTGGGACGTGTTGGCACCGTTGTCAACCGTGAACGTCATCCAGGATCCTTTGATATTTGCCATATCAAAGACGCACAGGGACATATGTTTGCCACCAGGTATGTTATGCTCATTTTATTCTGGCCACTATCGAAGCTACGATACACACATTGTATACTGTAGTCAAGTGTTGGCCGATAGTAACTTCCTCATTATTGGTCGCAGACTGCTTTTGCAATAAGCTTCACTGTATTACCCAACGGGGAGACAAATATGACAAGAATTTTATTACTTTCACTATGATCTAACATAATAATATGTTTTGCAGATTGAACAACGTATTTATCATCGGCAAAGGAACAAAGCCCTACATCAGTTTGCCAAGAGACAAGGGTGTTAAATTGTCGATTGCTGAAGAGCGTGACAAGAGGTTAGCCGCGAAGGGAGCGAATTAATGTATGTTTTCAACAAAACCGCCAATAAACCGAGACTTTCTTGGTGAAAAAAATTATCTCATCATTTTATACAGTTTTTATTTCCTTTTTTATCTTTCATTAGTATATAGAGTGCTTAGGCAGGACAAAATAGAGAGTGGTCAAGTTTGAACATTCTTGAAGTTTCAATAGTCTACCTTCCTCATCTCCCAAATCCGTCTGATATTCTACTATTATTTCTCCGGCAGCCAGATTTCAGTATTTAGTTCCAACGCCGTGCGCAATAGAGCATTGCATTGATCGTCTGGCAATTGTCCGCTTTTCCGTTGCACCACCTTGGCAGCCTTCAGGTATCTGGAAACATAAAAAATCGCCCATAATCTGTTTTCCTGGAACACTCAACGTAGTAATAACTATGTACTTTCGTATTGAAAGAACCGTGTTCTTGATTTCACTCTCGACAATCCGTGGTTGTTCGGAGAGTGCTTGTGCATATCCAGAGGTGGGCGTAGGTTTCCGTCGCATCAAGGGGTAAATTCGAGTCCACCCTCCCTCCCTAACTGAAGGGATTCTCCAGTCCCTTCCGTTATCCCAGACAGAAGCTAGACCGTGTTCGTCGGCAGTGTTACCGCGCAATCCACGCGGAAGGTACTTGTCCATCATTAAAGGGTTGTAGCGTGACCATGAATTTGTACAAAGACTCGGTTCTGATTGTCTGAACTGATGAATTAACAGTTGATAAAGTCTTGCCGATAGGTCCTCGCACTTCTGGTACATACGTTTGAACGAAGACTGGGGACGGGACAAATACTGATGAGGCTCTCGCTGTCCCGATTACCCTTACTCCTTCGCTTGGAAGGGCGGCTTGTGGCAAATCTGGGAGGTTCGTCGATTTCGTGTTCAACGTGATCGACGGACCAGATGGTGAAAAGGGATAGTCCGGTGTTACAGACCGGAAGGCCCAGCAGATCAAAGAGGTCGTGCAACAAGGGTTTCTTTACTTCCGAGTCCACTTCGCAGTCGTTACTCAATGCCGGGCTAACATTCACCTGTCGATACAACAATCAAATCAATCAGTCTGCCGGCACATTACTGGGCAGTGATCCTCGTTACCTCCAGTAACCATGGTTTCAGGTTCTCATCGATTAGTATATCGAATCCAAAGAATTCAAAGCAGTTAGAGGACCGGGGTATCCCAGCGGCCTGGCTCAGTATAGTCAGACTGACGATGCAAGCAATCCTCTGCCAGAGATACCAATCAAAATAGCCCGATTGTTCGAAGTATCTTCTCAGCTGCCTGAACGTCCATTTGCACCCTGGAACAAACCCCAATTGGAGACAACGGCACAATTACAACTACCCGTAGTTATATAAGTATCCTTTGATACCGGCGCCAATGCGTTCCTTTTTCTCCGAGTATCCTGGACCCCATTTGTTGAGGGAGTAATTGGTGAGGTGTCGGAAGGGATCCTCCAGGTGATCGAGGGAGAACTTCTCCGTGGCAAAGCGGGCTAGGCCTTCCTTATAGAGGTATATAGTCAAGGGCCGGTAGGAGGGGACGCAAACGTAGAGGCGAAGATCGAACTTGTAACCACCGATTAAGAGAGGGTTCTCTATGTACCTCTGCACTATCGCCGTGTGGTCGTACGAGAGATCGCTTAGTTTCTGCAACCATTGAACCTCGGTTTACTTTGCATAATCAAAATTGCTATTAAGATAAATAATATCCAAAAAAATTCCCGGGAGCTTACTCGAAATAGAAAGATCCCTTTTCCTTGGCTCTGGCCGACGGGCTTGCAGATCCAAATCCTCTCGTCCTTCTCCAAACGGCTGCACTCCTCCGCCAGCCTCGTGTACTCCGACGGCAAATTGAAACCTGCGGGGCTGCCGTCATGCGTGCGTAATGCTTTGTACCTTCTGTTCCAGTAGTGGCGAATCAATTGCTAAACTTTACCTGAAGTCGTAAATCGAGCCATGCATTTTCTTCATGCACTTGAGGTGGCGGATAAGGTGGTCCTTCCGACAAATGGAGCCGCCCTTCGGTATTCTGTTGATAAACTGCGCAATCCAGAGAGAGAGAGAAATGAGTGTTCCGGGGGATTGCGAGCAGTGTGGAAAGCGGAAACTATAGTTATACCTGCCAAGGGAGTAATGGCCTATAATGGGACATAGGCATCCCACCGGACCTCCACCATAAATTCCATCGATCTTTGAATATATTATTCTCGCCGGTGTATTCCCTCCAGCCGCGTTCCGTGCAGACCTATTACCAGATTCGGGTAATCACACGCCCTTTCTCATTCTCCTAATCCGGTAATTCTGACTCTACAGAAGCTACGACCCTCAGTCAGGATTCTTTCGGTAAGTCGGCTTGCCATGTATAACAGCTGTTATACACAAGTGAATTTTGGCGACGCGCCGACGACAGGTTCCCGCCGGAAATAATAAGGATTCCAGGACTCTATTTCGAGGGTGAGGACGAAAATAGCACGCGGCCCTGATTTATTTGTCGTGTTATTAGAGCATTAGGAATGATTGTTCCTGCTATGAACAGCGAGCCAAGGCCTCTAATTACAATTAAGTCGTGGCCAGGTACCCTTTCACGTTACGGCAGCCTACTTTTATTACTGAACACCCCCATGCAACCCGGAAAACTTTCGCTCAGATAGTATCGAGTCAACCCGTAATATCGTTTCATTAAAAACTTTCCCTCGGTTAGTACTAAATCCGCTAATACCGCAGACCAGTTCCATTTCAAAACTGTGACTATTTCATCCTCGTGAATAATCGACCACCCTTCTTCAGTGCTTTACAATAGATCATTTTCTCGGTAATCTAATTAGAAACGAGCGACGAGACTCGGGCCAAATTTGGCTCGGTCCCGAAACCCCGTTCATCATTCGCAAACAATTCTTTGCGCAATGGCCCTTCGATGGCACGTCGGCCGCGCCTTTTGTCTGGTTATTCTCGAGGTATAGATTATGGCAGGCTTCCACTGCGAGCGCGATTGATTGTGTAACTCGAATTAAGCGGTCATTCAAATTGATTCCACCGTCTGCGCGCACGTACATGTGTAATACAAGCACACACGTGCATGTACAGTAGATAGAAAGGTCCGTTGGCACCGTTTCAATTTGGAAGCCGAGCAATAATAAGTTTTACTGTACCTGCACAAGCAGATGAGGTCCTGTCCCATTTTCGTTGAGCTTAAAGACGAAGGGTCCCTCGAAGCATTTTATTGCCATACCTGGCTACATCCTACAGAAAGGGATCGGTTATTGAATCATTTTGGCGTTACAGCTTATTCTTGTATACTAAAAAAATCCCAATCAATCCGAAAAGCACGGTGACGCCTTTAAGCGATTATGTATCAATCGTTCTCACCTCTCTCCGGTTTAATTAAATGAACTTTCAGTTGGCAGCGGCATTCTTCAATCTTACAGGATCCCGCCACTATTCTTCATCTCGTCGAAGTCATTACCAAGACTCGGGCTCTCTAACTACTCACAAATAATTAACCATCGTCAGTTGGACTTACATTCAAAGGACACCGAATTCAACCCCCACGTAACATGAGAATCCTTCAACGCCGCTTTCCCACGATTTAACCACTGTCCTTCCGACGAGAAAGGATCAAGAAAGCATACTTCGACAAGCAATCCAACCGCCCACGTTATACCAGCAACAAACACTCAAGTCCCTCTCCCCTGAATTGTAATCCGCATGACTGGGCCTCGTCATTATAAAACAAAGTGGGCTAAATCGGCCGATCGCATGTCACACTGAACCGCACACTTTTCAATGAAGACGATACGCGGCGAGCTCGGTATCTCGACGGCCACTGGAATCACTGGAATGACTGGAGGCACGAGGCGGAGCACGTTGTCGATTCACGCAACCGCTCTCGGAGGGGGTGAAAGCCTCGGGGTGCGCGCAGGTGGAGAGTTGGCTCTGCCGGCGAACGCGCTCGCGTATCGTCCTTTTATGGGCATCGGCGGACGCCTCCCGGCAAGGACACCGGAAGCCCGCGTACAATACACCACCAATAACGCAATATAATCGCTGCAGGTCGTCGCGGGGGTGAGATTGTCGCAATCGCCATTATTTTATCGAGGACAACTGGGAGCACGCAAAAGCGAAATATGTCAGTGCGGGTATGCAGTGAAGGTCCTGTGTTATTCCCACCGGCATTCCTGCGAAGAGGACAGTGCGTCATAAATTCCTGGGGTCCAATTGATCTACTAATTATCAGTTTTGCGCCGTGGAGACAAGGCCGAGGTGGGCGCGCTTTAGGGGTGGAAAGGTCAGAACTGTCGCAGAGAGAGAGAGAGAATTGCTTTAAAAGCACCCCGTCTACGTGTAGAGTAAGCTGGAGGGATCAGCGGAAAGATATGGAGCACGAGGTCCTTCACCCTCAGGGCACCTATCGCACTGCTCGATGCCTGGGATCGCGTGCACGAATCCTGGCCTTACGAACCAACTATATGACTGGTATACGACTTCCCCGTGAAATACGTTCCTCGCCGGACAACGGGATTAATGGTCCCAAAGACTTTCGACCTCCCTAATTACACCAGCTTCCACTGTAGAGTAAATCGAAGGGCTCGAGGAAAGTGACACCAGTGGACCAGGTAGTCGCGAGTATCAGTGACCTACTTTCCAAGGTTCGAGGGTTTGAAATCCGTTTCCTTTGACTGGCGGCTTGCTATTGGCGAGGAGACAATAATCAGCCGGTTTCTTCTTGAGGCAGGAGGTGTGCGGGCAAGGTTACGGCGATGATTAATCGACGTGGCCTCCTTGCGAAGGGCGGGTGTAAACTTCCGTTTCGAAGACGGAAGGCCCTTGCTCGGTTATGTGTGCGGGTTCTGGCACTCACGTGCGCTCGCGCTCATAACTCGTTTCCTTATAATCGACCGGCTGCCCATCGCACTTCCTTTGTTCGCCGCTCATTAAGGGACTGCAGTTTCAAATCACTCAACTACAATCTATTGGAAGATTGGAAGGAGGGCGGGGATTGAAAAGGGATGCGGAGTACGTGAATATTGAATTTTATTGTAAGCAACACGTAACACGGATACAGAGGCTCCTGCGGTATTCAGCCAGTGGTCGACCTAATTAGAATAAATCTTAATGACGAATTAGCGCCCCATATCGTCGATTGGAAGTTCGTTTTATCTTCTCCCTTCTTGCCATCGTTCTCCCTCGCTCGCGCGGGGACGTGCGATTTCTCTCTTAAATACTAGAGCATAAATATTTATTGTCGTCGAGTGTCCGAGCCCGGCCGGAGTGGGCCTCTCGTCTCCTCGCTTCTCTCGGCGGCTGACACGCTTTGGCAGGAGCTCGCGCGAGCATGGCACAGAAGTCGGTAACCTCGTCTAAATTATCGTAAATATGGCAACAGTTATCGTTACGAGCTCGCCGATTCACCCCCTTGGAATCGTCACCCCCGCGCCTTCTCCCCAATCCTCTCGCTCCTTCAACCACCGACTACCCCTAATATTAATCAGGGTGTTTATATTAATTAGATTAATTAGACTAATTTCCCGACAATTCTCTCTCTTACTCCGCTCGTTCCGTCCGATTTGGATTTCACTCCACCCCCCGTCGGCGGGTGCAGCCCCCGCCGACTGACTAGCACAATTTCCCTTCGGCTGGTGGGCGACCGGCATTCGACGCGGATGCCGGGGGAGCTCGACATTTCCGTCTCTCCGAGGACAAGGATTACGTCGGCTGAACGCGCGCGCTTTGCGATAATACCGGTAATACTAATTGCCCGGGCGACCTTTGCGTGATACCGCGATGAAAAGAGCCGCGCGTGCTTCTTGCACATCCTTCCTCCCGCTGTTTCCCCCGGAGAGCCACGGAATCCGCCAATTAAGCCTTCGAGCGACTTCTTTAAGCGGTCGACGGAGATTCGCACATTTCTCGTTTTAATAAATCGCGAGCGCATTGGTTGCTTCAGTTGGTTGCTTTGAGAATGGTCCTTGTTCGCCGAGTGGAAAGGTCCCTTGAGCCGTTCGATGAGTCGAGACAACAGGATCGAGAGGAGCCAGAGGATTCCGGGAGAAGGAGTCCCCGGCGTGACCGGCGACTGGGGCTCGTAATTACTCTCGTGACATCGCGATGCAATTCGTTCGTAATAAATATAGACACGCGTATGCGCGGCTCGCAAGAAGATGATCCCTGGGGGGTAAAGAATTGCTTGGCGGCGCTGACGCCCTCTCGCACGGGGTTAGTTAAAGATATCGGGCGGATGCGACCGAAGACAGACAAAGAAGTAAAGTGAAATCATCATCATCATCCATCGCGGTTAAATGAATTCGTATAGCATAAGTCGCTTATGCCTGGTAAAGCTAAGATACGCGGCGATTCTCTTTCTCTCCTGTGTTCCTTCCGGGCGAGTTTTCTCCTCTCCTAGCTCTCGAACACCCCTTGCTCGATTCGCCTGGTCAGCGAATTCCGGGACGCTTGCCATTAACGCGCGTGGTTCTTGCAGAAGGGACGGCCGCCCTTTGCGTAGAAGCTCTGGCCTTCAAGGTTCTTCCTGCACATCTGCAACCAGAGAACAAAACCAATCAATAAATCCTCTTTATACAATCTACCCAATCAACAATCGCTCTCCTAATTACTCACCGTGCAGTTAAAGCACTGGCTGTGGTAATTATTGTTCAAGGCCTCGACCCAGCGGTCGCCAGCTTCAACGGGGAATCCGCACGCGTAGCACTTGGTCGTGAAGAGTTCATTCCAATCTGCACAGACCAAATCAAAACAGTGTAACTCTCGCCGCTGATAAATCAACCGTGTGTCTATCGCGTGAATCGATACCAACCAGACTCGCAGTAGGGCAGACCCTCTTCGAGGAAGAACGGGCTATTGCCGAAGAGTTTGCCGCAGTAGGTGCACTTGAAGCACTCAGGGTGGTAATGCTTTCCAATCGCGTTCAGGCAGTCCTGCGGTGCAAGGATCCAACTCGATAAAACACCAATGAAAGCAATAGATCGAACAGAGAGAGAAGAATAGAGTTAATCAGCACGTACGCCCTTGATCTTGTTGTTGCACTTGCTGCATGCCGGTGCGATGAATCGCTCGAAACAGTACTCGCAGTAGAGCTGTCCTTTCTCCTCGACGAAGCCGATGTCCTGCAGAGGTCGGCGGCACTGGGTGTTGACGCAGACAAAGTGCTCGGGGCACCAGATTTGTCCGAGTGCAGTGATGAACGGTCCCCTAATTAACGAAATCGTCACATTACATGCTTTACAATCCATGCTTGAGAAGCGTTTGCTAGTTCTACACACTCAAAGCACGAGACGAACAAACTAATTGCCCGTTGATGAGGGAAGTGGCATTCGATTATGTACTACAGTGAGACGATGTTAGACTACAAACCTTGTGCAGTCTCTGCTGGTCTTACAGCACACTGGCTTTATGTTGAGACCGTTCGACTTGTGATTAGTATGCTCTCCGTTAACTCCGTTAACTGTCAACACACCGTGCAAAACAGGCGGATGCGTTAGACACATATGACAAACACAGGCGAATCAATGTTCCACAAACTTCTTCAAAAAATTACAAATGAACCTGTTGAAAAAGCAAACATAGTATTGAACACACACATCATTCTCAGGGGTCAAACAACAGGTATCGAGGAGACGACAGCAAAGATGCCTACGAAGATTGAGAGTTTGGAAAAAACGAACACACAGGCTGAAAACTGAGGGCGCACACGCTCCAGGAGTACCTGACGTAAGCGTTGCAATGAGCGCAGAGGGGCACTCGTGATCCTGGTCCGCCGGCTTGATTGAGGATACCGCGTCCCCGCTTGGGCGCGCTGCTACCAGCGAAGGATCCGCTCTTCGAGCCCGGTCCCCCGAGGCCACCGACTCCAGTACCTAGATCCGGGTGGGACGACAAATTTGGTGGGTCTACTAAACTCTGGGTATCACGGGGGGAACAATGGAGGCCGTCCTCGCAGCGGGACTCGCTCTCGCAGTGGCCACCGCCTTCACAGTGGCTTTGGGAGGTGGAGTAGCTGCTCTGGGTCGAGCGGTAGCTTTGGTACTCGCAGCGGCTCTCGGTCTGAGTCTGCGGCTGCGGCTGGGGTTTGTAAAGCTGTACGGTCGGCAGGCTCTGCTGCTGCTGACCGGCTACCTTGCATTGGAGGCGTGCGAGCTGCCCGCTCAGGTTAGTGCGAGGCTTGTGGATCGGCTGGAAGCTCTCGGTTTTAGTAAGGCAACAGGCCTCGGTTTTAGCGAGGCAACAGCCACCGTCCTGCGAGCTGTAGCTGGGCACGGGGACCTCTTCGTAGGGAAGTGGGATCTGGGGGAAGGGGAGACCCGTCCTGGAGGAGGCTCTCTTCTGAGAGCCGGGCTTGGAGCACGGCGCGACGCATACCGAGCCGTCGGGCCGCGGTGCCACGCAGATCCCGGAGTCCGGGCAGTTCGGTGGAAGTTCGATGTCGCAGGCGGACTCTCGTCCGCAGCAGCCCGAAGGTTGACCGCAGCATCCCGACTGCTTTCCGCAGGCGCCGCCCTTCTGGCCGAAGCACGGAGAGACGCAGACGCCCGAGCGGTCGCTCGTCGGCATGACGCAGATGCCGGTTTTGGGGCAGCTTGAGCGGGGACCCTCACAGGGCACTACTACCACGCCGGCCTTGGTGCCCTTGTCCGAGTGGGCCTTGCAGGGGAGGACGGTGACGCCGGTCTCGGGACAGGGTGGCTTCGGCGAAGGGGTGTCGTATCGTACATGCTTGACTTCCGTCGAGCTGAGATAGACTGGCTTCGCGCAGGGCTTGACGATTGGCTTCGCCGAGAGCGGGCAGGGGAGGCTCGGCTTCACCTGGCTCGTCTTCTGAATGGCGCAGACGGGCTTGGGGAGCTCGTAGGGCGGCTGGGCCGCCGGGAGAGCCATGTCAGGGTTAATCGTCTTCTCGCATCTCTCCATATCCTCCACAACCTCCAGCTGTCGCCTTGTTATCGACTGTTTTTCCTCATTGGTCTCCTCGCTCTTGATGTATCTCTTCTCCTGCCACTGGCCATAGATCGAGTCCATGGCGCCCCGCTGAGCGTCGTCCGTCTCCTTCTCGGTGTAGTCTACCGATCTCGAGCCCGCGTACTCTGCTTTCCTGTGACCTTCGTCCGTGTCCTCCTCGATCTTATAGGACACGCTCTTCTTCGTAGGGAAGTGGACCGAACTCAGCTTGGGCGGGAATTCGTCCTTGATACGAGGTGCCTGCGCTCGGAAGCCTGCGGGCGGGTCGGGAGGACCATAGGCTGGCGATTTGCATCGGCCGGGGGTTGGGGTGGGCGTTCGACTCGGGACGAACGAGTGACCCTCGACGGGTTCCCTCTTCATGGCTACGAGGTTCTTCTGGTAGAAGGGGATGGTGTCGGGCTTCTTGAGGTGCGCGGTTAATTTGGCGCTAGGGGTCTCTGGACGAGACCTCACTGGAGAACTGTCTCTCAAACGGTAGTCTGGCGGGGGCGTCGGAAGAGGTCGAGGGGTAGTTTGCTTCGGTGGTTCTTCCTGGAGGTCGCGGTATCTGCCTTCACCGAGGAGTATATCCGCCGGTGGACAGAGACCTTCGGCTGCCTGGAGCGCTGGAGTCAGCGAACGTCGACTGGAGACGTTTCGATCCTGCGGGCCGACCTCTCGCATGAGAGGAGTGTAAGGTCGCTCGGGGGCGATCATCAGAGCCTTCTGGAACGGAGAGATCGGCCGGATGTCTTCTTTGGGTGGCTCCTTCGGTCGGATTCTGTGATCGAGGTAGACGGTCTCTTCGGTGTAGATCTCCCTTACGCTCGAGGATGTGCTGACCGGGGTGAAGGGTCGGTCGGGCGCAGTCGTAAGAGCGTTCACCATCTCGGACTTCCATTCCTTCGGCGTGGAATTCTGAATGGCCGAATGCGGTATGGGTTTCGGGCCGCTCTCAGTCTGCTTCACAAACTGAACGTGCTTCTTGCTCGACTCCATCACCTCCTGCGGTATGTGGCCGACCTTCGTACACAAACGGCGCTCGCTGCTTTTTCGCTCCGGCTGCTGGTCCCTCAGGCTCTGGTGGACCTTCACTTGGTCCCGTATGCTCCGCTTGCGCTCGTCCTCTTTGATCTCCCGTTTCCTCACTCGCTCCTGGACCAACACCTCCTCGGTGATCTCTTCGTAGGTCTCTTTGATGAGTTTCGTGCGACCCGGAGTGTCGGTCTCCTCCTCGACCACTCGTTCCTCTCGAACGACCGTCCTACCCAGCGGCTGCTCCCGCACTTCTTCCACTTCGAAATCGTCTTCCTCGAAGGTCACGTGCTTCTGTCGCTCTTCCTCCTCTTCCTGCCGCCTACGCTCTTCCTCCTGTCGTTTTCTTTCCTCTTCGGCTCGTTTGCGTTTCTCTTCTTCCTCGCGCTTGCGTCTCTCCTCCTCTTCCTGCTTCCTGCGCTCTTCCTCCTCCTCCTCCCTTTTGCGCTCCTCTTCCTCCCGCTTGGCCTTCTCCAGCATCTGCTGGACGTCGACCGCGGAAGTGACCACCTCGGCCGACTCTACCACCGTCTTCTGCTCGGTGATCTTCTCGGACTCTCGATCGATGTGCGTGGTGGTCCTGCGCTGAATCCGCTCCTCTGTCGTCTCCTGCATGACCGGAGTGCTCGGTCGTTCGGGTGACTTCATCATAGTCTTCTCGAAAGTCGTGGTTTTCCGCACGTGGAGTCCGCCGACGTCCTCCTCGGCGGTCTCGGTGTAGAAGTCGTGCTCACCCTCGACGCCCTGGGGACACTCGTCGGCCTGCAGGTCGGCCGGCACGTACTTGGAGATGTCGGGGTCGAGCTCGGAGGTCCTCGAGTCCGACACCTGTTCGATGACCTCGGTGCTGTACTTGGTCTGGGATTCCTCCTGTCTGGCCGCCGGAACCGGAGCGGTAACGGCGACGTGGGGCGTCGGCAGCGGAGGCTTGTCACAAATAGTCTGCTCTCTCCTGCAGACCTCCGAGCGGTAGGCTCGGTGCTCCTCCCTGTACGGTTGGCTTCCCTCGCAGATTCTCTCCCTCTGGCAGATCTCCCGCTGGTGGAACCTCTTGCAGACTTTAGGCTGCTCGGGCGGCCCGTACGACTGCTCGTAGACGTTCGCTCCGGAGCTGACAGTGGCCATCCACGGTTTCGGTATCGGCTGAGCGATCTTCGTCGGGGTCAGTGACCTTCGAACGCTGTCGGTCGAACTGGGCCGAGAAGTGATCTCACTCCGCGACTGTCGGCCGGTGCTCGTCTCCACGAGCTCGACCTTCCGGTACGCGGGGCCCGGACAGCTCACGCGGTCCATCGGGTTCTCGTCCATCCTGTAGCCGGAGACCCGCGCTACTTCTCGGTCGCAACTGTCGGTGCTTCGTTTGGTGAGGACTCGCTCGCAGGCCTCGATACAGGCCTTCTTCTCGCGCACCGCTTGGAGACCTCGCCCGTCGAGGGCGCGATTCGGGTTGATGTAGAGAGGACTAGCGGTCGGGTACGAAGGATCCTCCTCCGACCTCTGCGGCGGCCAGTTCCGGCACTTGGACCTCACCGAGGAACTCGGCCCGCGCTCACGTCTAGTCTCCTCCACGTGCTCGTAATAGTATGTCTGTTCGTGGCTTTCCGTCGAGTCTTTGGTCCAGCGCGTTTTTCACGGGGGGATTTTTGTTTCGGGTAAGGGGGCACAGGGGGGGGGGGGGTCAGTTGAGGTGACACGTAAGCGTGTGAGGTGGCAGAACACAAGTGGAGACGAGAGAAACGAGAGAGAATTCGTGGGAGGGTGCATGCGTGCGACGACACACGGACGGAGGGTGAGGTCGTCGGGGGTACGTTAGCAACAACAAACGAACAAACAAAAAAAAACAGAAATCTGCAGTGAGTAAGAAGCACGTTGAACAGCGGCTACCCTCGATCTCCCATTCCACTGAATCTTCAATTTCTCTATTTTTAATAATCTGAATAATCCTAGTATCCGTTGAGAGATCGAGCGTACAACCGAGCAGGTGACTAAAAAGAAGCGAAAATAAAAGAAAGCGAGCTCGACTAGTCGAGTCGACCAAAAGTCGCATAGTAACAACCATCCGTCTCGCACGGATGGTCGGAGGCGCAAAAACTAAAGCTCTAACCCGAAGCTACCGCTGTCAAATCAATGAAACAACTCCTGAAAAGAAAATAAAAACAATAGATCTGCGCCCCTGGAAATCACACGTCACACCAATTTCTCTGTTTCTCCCTGCGGCCCTAAAGGGCGAAAGCCTTCAAAAAGTCAAAGCTGCCAAACGCAGGACGGAGCCTGGATATAGCATGGGGTAGGCGATATCAGCACCGAGGACTCTTCCCCGTGATTGTCGAGGCAAAGCGAGGAACCACACTCTATTATCTTATCTAGTGCGGCGACCATGATTTCGATGATCTCTAACGACCGGTGAGAGAGGGGAATGGGGAGGGTTGAGGTGAGATCGAGCGAAGAGTAAGCTCGGCTTAACTAGTTTGCTTTATTTCGTAAGAGAGCGAGCGAGAGAGAGAGAGAGAGAGAGCGCTCGATAATCATTCAACACTCTATATCGATGAGCGCGCAAGGTGTCATCGAGGAACATTAGTCGATATGTCAAGTGTCCACGAGTCCCCCGGCTGACTGACGAGCGCCTCTTGAATGATATTTATAAGTCGGCGATATTATATATTTTATTGAATCACGAAGGGAGCTCGTCAGAGCCGGGCGCATCATTGACTGGCCAGTGAATCGATCACTGTTCGATCGGGAGGGCCGCGTCAGTGCACGAGGACGACGGCGGCGCAGCTCCGAGGCTCTACCGACTCTACTCATGCGAATGTGAGGGAGAAAGGTCGGGGTTTCGGGTTGAAAGACGGACCGGCTGAAAAAAGATAAGAAAAGAAACGTTATGGCTGACATTGCATTTCCACCAGAACCCACCCACCCTCATCCTACCGACGCGCTAGATCTCTTTCTGGAGGATCGAACTACCAGCAAGTCTACTCGCCTCTACCCACAGATATACTCAGATTTTCTCCCCTAGATGTAATGCGAGATTCGCCCTGGGGGAATCGGACTAGAAAGATAGATCGGGGCTTTTCTCATGGTGTGATCAAGGATGATTTTCGATCGATCAAGGCTCGCCGTCGTCCTCGCGGTAACGGCGAGCGAAGGGTGGCGGGAGCCCACGTGGGTACTCTCGGAATCTCCTGGAAATTAATTGTCCTCCTCACCACGGGATCCATGCATCTATGGCACAGATGCATCGACACACGCACTCGCTCTCTCCCCGAGGGGTGTTACTGAGTCTGAAACAGAGTGACCGTGCGCTGGCGCTCGGCTAATCGGCGTGCTCGCACGAACAAGGTGCAGAAGGTGTGTGTGTGTGTGTGTGCCGGAGAGAAAGAGAGCGAGGAAGAGAGTGCGAGAAAAAAATGTGAGGACGTAAGCCAAAGGGGGCGTATTAGCCAAAGCTCGGAACTCGGTCAGCCGGCTCTAATCTATTCGTCGTACCTCCGAAGGGCGAACTTTTTGGCTTTGGCAGGGTAGAGAAGAGACCTATTTGTAACAATCGAAGACAGAGTTAGGCCAAGGATAACAACCGGAGACTCGCCGCGCTCCTAACACTATGCACCGTTGCGAGCTCGCTTCGTCCCATTTGATCCTATCGTTAACAATCGTTATCCTCCCTTCGACAATTCGAGTTACGTAATTCCGACACCGTAGGACCCTTCGTCCAACGAATCTGCTCTCACAACGGGTTCAGCTTAAATAGAAACTCGTCGAAGTTGTCAACGCACTATTATGCAACGGAAAGGTAAACAAATCGTGTAAAAATAAAGATTCGATTAGACGGTGTTTTTTCGAGGATATTATATAATAGTTATATAACGATTGGTCCGATCGGCTCTCGGGGAAGCGAGCTGCACAGGGAGTTTCGATCGACTCGATCGTCATCCAAGGGAGGAGGCCCTTTCGCCCTCCATTTCTCCACGAACCTACTTACATACCAACTACGAGGAAATGGACAACTTACCGGATGCAGTCTGGCTCTGGGCTCTCGGCAGGGTGTTGTTTGCTGAGTTGATCGTCGGCGATGGCGACAGGTTCGACGAGAGAGCGCTCGATCCTCCGAAGGGCTTCGGTCCGATTAAATTGTTGGAGGGCGCCTAGTTGCAAGGAAATCATCTGGTTAATTATAACATTGTAGTCTTTTCTTACCTGAGACATGGATTGATCGATAGATCGTCCAAGTTGGTAAAACTATATCATACGAAATTCCAAGAGTTCCTTTAGCGAATCGACACCTTTCACTTCACAAACTGATCGCACGTGATGCACTGACTCTCTTAGAGCTTTGATAAGCTCGTATTAGTGAAAATGCACAAGTCACAACAACGTTACGCAGCCGGAGGCAAGTATGGTCGTGCGATTTTTATAGCGAGATGAGAGAACTGCTAGCTGCTCGACGCAGCCAACACCCTTTACGAATCATCCACTGACACTCTGTAATCCCTTGCGGTCCAACTCATTTCCTATTGTCTATCCAATCATTTCTCTCAATTTTATATTCGAGGAGAATTTGACCGCTCGTCGTTACGTGTCGTCAGTAAACACTCGGTCAATACTTTATCAGCGAGTGAAAGCGCATTCCCAAACGCATTACAGGATGAAAGACGGTGCGATTATTAGCAACATTAAATAACGTGACGTCGGGACTGACTTTTGGCAAGGACATGCTCCGACCGTTCAAGGCAGCGGTGAAGATGATACGATGGCTTTCATGGGACGAGTCCGACGGTGAGAAAGTTTATGGCGTGAACTGTATGAGTGGGGGATGACGAGTGCGTGCTACCGGACCTACCGAAACTCTACTAGTTCCCCGAGACTCTCGATCGCGCTCTAACTCCTCGCCGGTTCGATCGTGCTCGCGTGCGAAAGTCGAATGATCCGCGAGGGCGAGTGGGACGTTACCTGGACCGGGCGCGAACTGGGTGGATCGACGGGCGCGCTGCCAAGGCGGGCGCGGTGGGCTCCGATGCACAGAACGACAGAACGACAGAACGATGTCACGTGGCGACAGCGCTCGCAATTAAAAAGGCAGAAGGGCGCGGGCGGACGCCGCAGGACGCACGCCCGCTCTCCGGCCAGATGCAATTAGTTAATTAGTCATCGCGCCGAAATAATACCGAGCGCGCTCGTCGAAGGATCGTTCGGGGCGGGTGGTCGACCTAGTGTGTTGGTAGCGCGCGGCAGGAAACAATCGGCCGAAGGACGAGGCGGATTTTTGCCGCGTGACTGAGTTGATGATCTCGCGTAACCGGCTGTCTGCTTTTGGGCTGCCTTGTCCTCCAACTCACGCGGTACATGGTACGGTACACGTGATAGCCAGCCGGAACACTGACATTCCTGACGTCTGACAGATCACTAATCTACAGGTACATCCCTCGTGCACTTGGAATACACTCGACACCTCGTCAGTCAGGAATGCCGATGTTTTGACTGAGAATGAACTGATGAATCAAAGCTGACGATCGGTTTCTCGAAAAGGACTCTTTGCTTTTTTGGGAAATCTCTTGTTTGGTGATGTCGACGCTTGCGATATGTGAGGGTGAGTTAAGACTCGAGCCAACCTCCGTACCACCCGTTTGGATGGTGATTGTACTCGTGTACGTTTTGGACTCCCCATTGCACTCTCCGTTCCTATAGCAGCTTCCATTACTGTATCCCGTTCTCCGGGGCGAGTGGTATCCGTGATCGGGGCTGGTGCGATTGCACGCCTGCAAAAGCGATTAGTTGCCAAGCACAAAACAACAACACACACACTGTTATATCAAGCCAGATACTGGCGCGCGCGCGCAACAACAAAAAGAAAGAAAGAAAAAGATGTCGAGAAAAGCCGCGAGATGAGAAGTTAGTCGAAAGAGTCGGAAATGATGAGATAGAAAAAGTGAATTCTCAGCGAGTGCGAATTATTGGCTTAGCGAAGCGACACGAAGAATGAAAAACAGGCGGGTGAATGATTTCAATCGAGAGAAAGTATAGTAGAGTTGAAAGTGCAATCGATGGAGCCGGGTAAAGGCAGAACTTTCATTCGGGGGGTTCGATTCAATTATTCCCCGGCTATCGCCGTGAATGTTACGGGCAAGGCGAGTGTTAGGGTTGGACGCTCGAGACTTCTAATTCACACTCTAGAACGAGCTACCAAGGGCTGAAAAAGGGTTCCGTTCCTCTCGGATGGCCGCTCGGCCTCTTACCCTGCGTGTGCCAACTCCTCCCTGCGACGGTCAACGTTTCTACTAGCGATATACGCAACAACAATGCACAGGTACTGAGACTAGTGAGACAGTGAGATTTATTGCAATTAACTTCTTTACATCTGCGTACAATTACAATGATCGATGATCGCGGGGGGCGAGAGTGTGCGGCTCGTGCTCCAAAATGGAAGCGCGCGTGTCTGCCTGTCTGTGTACTGTGTCGGGGGCGATATAAGAGAGAGAGAGTGACAGGTCAAGTGAAATGAGGAGTATGAATGAGTGAGCGAGAATGAGCGATGCGCTTGATTACGAAGTGCAATTATAAAGCGAATGTAAAGCCGATGTGAGTGTGTGCGAGATGGGTGTCTGTGTCCGGGGTGGTGATCGGTTCATATCGGTAATCCCCGATCAAAGGCCTACTCTACCCAGCTCCGATCATTGGACGCGGAAACTTACGGAGAAAGGCAGAGGCGAGGAGCCGTGATTGCTCAAGGGTGGTGAAAGTGGAGCGACGTTCACCAGCGCGCTCGAGATCATGCTGGCCGGCGCCTTGCCGCCTCTGAAAACAAATCCAATCACGTATCCTTATCACTTGCGTCTATCGGCTTGACACTTGGTACTGGCTTTTTCCCTATCCTCGCGCGACTCGGATAGAATGGTCCAGTGGGGGCCCAGGGGTGGGAAGATACTTACGGTGGTACCGTGATGGGAACCATGCCGGAAGGCGCGTTCTGCCTGGCGACGAGCTTCGCGTGGATGTCGCAATAGAGCTTGTTGTTGATGTTGTAGTAGCCGACATTCTTGAGGGAGGTGCCGCAGGTCGAGCACTTGAAACACTCCACGTGGAGATTCTTCTCCTTGATTCTGACGAAGACTCCACTGCAACGGGATTCGAGGATTATTATTGGGCTCTGATTCCTCGTAGCCTTTCTATTACACGAGAACTGAATCATACTGAATACGAATCGAACTTGAGAGAGACTTGTTTCCCGTGGGGATTCAGTGGTCGAGTAATGTGACGGCTACTCGCGGATTAAGTGCAAGGTGCAATTGGCCTCGTGCGAGGCTCTCCCGTGCTTTTGTCGAGTCGACGAGAGGCAGAGAGAAAGGAAGAGAGAAAGCTCGACACCTCGACGATGGAGGCCGATTATCCACGTAGACGATATCGTCCGTGATAATTGGGGACTTACGGAAAGTCAACGCTTTGTTGTCAAGCCCAATGAGATAGCGATGACACCGGCAAACAATCATGACACCATGAAGTGAAGTATCGTCGGGGAAAACATGACTGGCTGAATTCATTTCCTTTCGCTGTCCGTTTAATCGGGAAAGCATCGGCAGGCAAAACAAATCTCGGCTGACACGAAAAGTGCAACATCGACACGGAGAAGTGCAACATCAAAAAACAACGGACCGCAGAGAGGCGGCGGAGAAAAATTGGAAACATCGAAAGCGTACGCCGAGGGCGGCGCGTGTCCCATCGAGAATGGTGCTGAAGAACACAGTGAGGAGACAGTGAAAGAACGACAAACAAGCTACGAGCAAGCAACGCGACATTGAAATCGGAGTGGTGAGACTTGGAGGCTTTTGAGTACTGATGGCCGCGGGAAAAGCATGAAGAATGAATAGAGATGAAGTGGCGAGACAAAGAGAAAGATTGATGAGAGAAGTCGAGCTGACTGGTCCACTCCTGTCCGAGTATTTCGTCGGTATGGGTGAGACCGCGCGGGTCCTCTGATTCCAGACTCCAAATTTGGAGATTGAATAATTTCTATTAAGATTTTTATAATTGGGATCATCTGATCAGTAATACATTCCAAAGCTAACTAAATTATATAAGAGCTACTAAATTTCAACTCCCTACACCTTTTGCGTTTTGCAGTGTTTTTAATTAAATATAGGAGTTTGAAATAAAAATCGAAAAATGGTTTTTTGGAATGAGAGGACCCGCGCCGATACATGAAGAAAAAGAGTCGAGTCGATCTCATCGAACGATATCCAGGCTCCCGAGGAGGAGTGTGTCAAGTGATGAAGTCTCGCTCGTCAAAAGAGTAGAGTACTTGGCAGCGGCGTCACGTGTCGTGCAAAAGGGTCTGGTGGAAGAGCTACTTCGTAGAGAATAGTTACACGATCATTCGGTCACAGTTGCTACAAACGACGGCGCCGGAAGGGCTCGGAGAAGAGGGCGCTTGCTGTTCCGGTTTCCTTGTCGGCGAATAGTTATTGGTCGGGTAGTCCGGCCCTTTACCGCGTAGGGCGTGAAAGAGAGGCGTCGGAGATCTCGGCGAGGTCGCCATGCCGCCGACCGCGTGGCTCACAGACGAGTAAAACTCGGTCCTTGAGGAAACTACGACATGGAAGTAGAGAAAGGCCTATCACACCGGCGAACTCAGCTTCTCTACTACCCTCTCTCATCGTCGGCGTCTCTGTTCTTCTCCACCGCACTTCCGCACCCCTATTAAAACCAACGAACTTAAAAATTCCCTAATCATCTTTCCTCAAAATTCTATAACCTCTTGACAAATAAATCTACCATTTAATACCAACAATAATCAAGTACCATCTTATGAAAAAGATTACAAATTTCTAATTTACTAATAACCCATACTTTTTCAATATCCATAATCTCTTAACAAATAATTCTATCACTTAATACCAAAACAATCAAATACCAAGAAAATTCGAAATGTCTAATGGGGGTTGGAAAGTGCGGCAGCGAGTTCCTAAGAATCTGCCTTTCTCCCAAGAATCCCTTTCTCCTCTGGTGTCTCTGCTCTGAAAGAAGAAATTCCAGGGCCGCGTGGGGGTGGGCGAGTTGGATTCCTGTATGAACTTACACGATGAGCCTCTCGCATTCGGCACAAATGTTCTGGCCAGGTGGAAGGGTGCCTTGGGGCGTCGGCGGCTGCGGCTTCGTTTCCGGGGCTGTTACTGGCCTCAATCCCGTGAGGGCTGGCGACGACGGCATCACCACGCCGCTCTGTACAGCTGGCTCCACTATTTCGCACAACAGGTAATCGTAGCCCCATGCAAACATCCGACCGGAGACAGGAGAATCAGCCTGCTCCGGTCGGCAGGTTACTCGAGAGAGACATTGGACTCGGAGTTGAAGAATTTTGTAATTTGAGATAATAACTCCGAATGCAAATCTTCTCTTTCGAATGACCTTTGATTAGATTCTATGAAACACCGTATGAACTGGCGAATTTAGTTTCGTCATGAATTTGAATTAAAAAAGGATCTATGCTTAAGAATTCGAATCATAAAAACTCGCAGTACATTCCAGTGTATATGGTAAATAAAGCTATTCAACTATAGGGGAGCAGTACAATAACATATATCAACAACTTTCAAAACGAGGGGGAAACTAACCAGGCTCCGGAGTCTTGGGCTCCTTATCCGCCTCCTGGACCATCTTGAAGACCTCGCTGTTCTCGGCATTGTAGTTCTTCTCGTTCTTCTTGAAATTCACTCTACAACACAACCAACCAACATCTCTCTCTCTCTCCATCTCTCTCTTTCGACTCACATCTCTAGCAGTAACAGGTTCGTAGCCTGAAGTTTCTGAAACTCAATATCTTACCCCAGTACCCCGCCGGCGAGGACTTCAGCCTGGGCGGAGAGGGTCTCGGCGATGGTCTCCTCGCTGTAGATGCCTACGGGGCTGTTGTACTGCTTATTTACAATGGACTTTATGTGGCCGTCACCGGTGCCGTTCAGCTGTAACGAGAATACCGTCCCATTGTTATGCCTTTACCTGCGCGCTCCCCCGGGAAAAAAGGTCGACGACCTCGCGGGCTAGAATGAGATACTAACGAATGGCTTGGGGGCGAAATTATGAGCGCTGCCGATGAGCGGCGCATCCTTTTTCGTCGCTGCCAAGGATGTCTTGGTGACTGGGGTGATGTTACCAGGGGACACCGGCGAGGGCGAGGGCATCGCCGAGCTGACAGGTGAGACGTGCGGCTTCCAAGTGCCTCCACCCCTGGAATCGAGAATTTCCCCAGGAATTACACCTCGTCTTTCATAAACCGATGTTAATATCGTGTCGGCCTTGGCCAAGGAGAAGCGAGCTGTACGATACCTCTGAACGGTGATCTCGAAGTTGTTCCCCGCACGTACGATCACATCCTGCGCGTCCTTGTGCCTCAGGTTGTACATGTCGGTGGTGTTAACTCTGATAACAGAGTCGCCGGCCTTCAAGCCAGCCGCTTCAGCCGGTGAGCCACCGTTGACCTATAAAATCCAAGTCCACTCTGTACTCTATAGCGATTCCAGTAGAATAAGCATCGGCCTAATTGTAGTCAGACACTCTAACTATAAGTAGTAGTTTGTCTCCGCTCGTATGAATGGGCAGCCGTCGCTCATAAGAGTTGTGAAAAAACCAACCGGGTATAAAAAGAAAAAGAGCATAGAGCCAGCCCGCCGGAGAAGGTCCCTGCCAGAAATATACGAGCGAAATTAAAGGAGCCATTCTCTCGCGCGCATGTGAGTACGTGTGGGTCGGTGGGGTCTGTTTAGCGTCAGGCGTCACCATTTACCCGGGAATGAAATGCTCTCATCGGCTACCGGGAACCCATTACGTCCCCTTGCTCCGAACTAATTAATTTAAGATACCACTTTCTCTCTCTCTCTCTCGTAACTAGCCTCGATAATGGTAGTAGATACATTGCGCTCCTGGAGTAAAGATGAATCGGGAGGGCATTAACATAGGGGATCCGATTGCGCGGCCGGACGGGAAATAGTTTATCGGTGGGTCCTGACCCAATCGAGGACGATAGGAGCAGCCACGAGGCGGCCAGGCCTCGCCTATAAATACGGCTGGAATAATTTATCGAGTGGTATTTTTACTAGGCCTCTCGCCCCCCCCCCCCCTCTCTCTCTCCGCCCGGTGAGTTTCTCTCGCGGGTGTCGCCGGATTCGAGTGGGCTTTTTTTCTTTCTTTCGAGGATCCTTGCGACACGATCGCCGGGGAAACTGGGTCGGTCGTGTGGGATGCGACTGCTTCGATCTAATGATTCACCTAATGACACTCGCTCGACGACTATCGGCTCGATCTTATGATTAATCTAGTGGGATCGGAGTGTATTTAAATTTAATTATTCGCTTTTCCAATTATGGTTTTATGGGCCCGGTATATGTGATAAGAATCGGGAGATAGTTTGGTGAGTGGTGAGACTTTGCGCGAAAAACGTATTAAAGCGAATGGGATCTCGATCGTACCTTTAATGAGAGGATCAGTGTAATACGCGGTTGCGGAGGGAAGCCTGGAATTAGAGGCGATTAGTGCTAAACTCCTTTAGCCCTGCGGAGTCACGGCTCCTCACGTCACGGAAGGAAAATCAGGGCAGAGGGTGAGCAGCAGTTTGATTTGCGCGTGTGCCTCCGAAAATAGGAGCCGCGAGATTGCGTCATCGTTGTTGCCGTAATAGTCAGGTTTTGTCGGCCGCGCTTTCCCTCCCTCTAGCTTGTTATTGTAAACTTCCCTTGCTAGATTCCAGTGATTGCACTCATTCATTAACATCGCCCTTTCCGAACTGCATACCAATTCTCATTAAATCGTTGCATAAAAAACGCATTTTTAACAACAACCCAACATTTCATTTAAACAATCCAACAATAAAGGTCTCTTACAGGTGCAATTCACACGATTCAATAAAACTCGAGGAAATCACAATTCCCAATCCCCAATTGAAAAATGTCAATAGTGCGAAATTCTCTGGCAACAAAGTGGGAAAGTAAAATGGTAGATAATTGGAGAATAATTGGAGAGAGTGGGATGATTTCCATGGTACGTGGGGCAGGTACAAAGGTGCGCGCAGGTACACCTTGGCGACGTAGGACGGTGGACGTAAGTCAGGGTTAAGCTCGGTGGGCACCGTGAAAGCCTGCCTCTAAAAATAGTCCCGGACCGGTCTAAAAATAGGGCCCCGAACCCCGAACCACGTATATGCCGTGTTATTCGTACGTACACTCAGCCAGGCTGAACCCCGACGGTAGAATGCACCAAGGTGCGCGAGTGCGAGGTGCAACGTATTGTATATGGCCGATTCCAGCCTAAGTGATCGCACGCAGTACACACACTTTATCCGAGGAGCAGGTAGTCTTTAGTAATGAAATTGGAATACCTGTTGTAGTTTGTCAAAGGACACTTAATTGGAGTTGGATAAATTGAAAGATTTGCACCGACTTCTCTTGAAAAGATGATAATTTTATAACAATGACAATTCAAAGGATTCGCATTCTTATTAAAAAAGGTTTATGTGTAATAATAATCAGAATTTATCCCGTAAATTTTATCCATGCGGGGATAATGGGACTCTAATAGTTCTACAAACTTCGTTTTCCGCTACTATAGACGTTATTGAATGAACCAGACTTGACGTACAGGAAACGACTACAAAATTAGACTCCCAATCCACGGACAGGTTTAATGGCAACGGGGGAAGTTCAAGCGCCGGCTCCGCCAAGTCGATATTCTCGAGGTTCGTTTCCAGATCAAGTAAATTCAACTAATACCACTGAATGACATCAGACCGCACATTAGCAACGTCTACTTCTACTTCTAACTCCCAATAGGTTCCTCGATGGTTGCGATCGGTCGGTGCCGGGCGCGTACGCCGGCATAATAATCGCGGCGAATTTCTGAAAGTGATAAAGTGCCGGCTTGCAACCGGTTCCGGCTGTCACGCGCTCGCCGAGAGGTAAGAGAGCGGGATTTTTTCGCGTTCGCCGCTCGAATGCGTCGCGACATAGGAATGGGTGATAGAGAGGCGAGCAGTTTGGCCAAGTGGCGTACCCCGAGGATCCGACGGAGACTCTTGAAAACTGGAGCAGGGAACCTTTAGCGCATTGCTATCTCGAAACTCGACTAGCGAGGCGCAGAGAGGCGCAGAGAGGCGGCGCGGCGCATTGCGATCCGTTGAGCGCACTGGATTCGAGTGGCATTCAAGGTGCAGAGCTCGAACCCCACGAGTTCAAGTACACGCGTTCGGACATTCGGGCGAATAACTCGGTCGGCGAGGAAAGAAGGAATCTCTCGGCTTCTCGCTCTCCCTTATTCTCGGCGGGCGCTCTTCCTCGGTCTCGCCTCTCTAAGTGGCATTAATAACTCGCCTTGCTAAAAATACATCCGAAAATACGGGGGGCCACTGGCGACGGGGCGGGGGGTGGGGAGAGGATGCAAGTCGAGTGCAGAGGCGAGCCGAGAAGGGGGAGAGAATCTACACACCAAGGTGTACGAGGTACGCATTCCAATGGGCGGGTTATCAGAGACGGATCCATCCCACCTTCCACACGCTGGAATGCATCGCTCGCATCCTTTTTTCTTGCCTCTCTCGCATTGAGGAGTTAAGCCCCGTCCATACTGACTCTACCCGCAGCATCCCCTTCGCCTCCAATCTACCGATTCATTAAACCTCTTGAGATTTTATCGATTCAATATTAACCTACTTATGTCCCACTCGACACTTCCGCTTATAGTGAATCATCAGTAGCGTGAATTCATTGAATTAGTTCCGTGACGAAATCCGAGAATCCTGGCGATCACGAGCGCGTGATATGATTAGAGCAGCGCAGGGGGGAAGGCGTGTCGAAATTTGGGTCACCGGGGGACGTAGATGGTACCCGTGAAAACGGACACGTCGTCATTCGGTTGCCGGTCAGTGATGACGCAGACGCGCGGCTTCTTATAAGAATGACCTCAGCCCGGGCTTCTTCGTCAGCTGATAAAGAAAGTACTGGCTACGCTGTCGGCGTAACCAGGTCGGTTACACTTATCGCCGGGACGCGCATACCTTCCTCTTGAATCGACGCGCCCTTGTCCTCTAATAATTTCACTGATAAACCTACTATCGAAATTCGAGAGATGTTTCTATCGCGATCTTTATAGTTGGAGTTAGAGGTCAGTGATTCGTGGATTTCAGTGTCAACTAGGAATCGCGTCTTCCGGTTGGGACTAGTAATTGAAACGGATACTCTCGTGAGCGGGGCTCTAACTCCTTCATCCAGACTCTCGAATTTACGAAATAGCTCGCTAAGTAGGAGCCGAGGGTGTCGGGGGCCGAGGGGAAATAATGGCGGGCGTTGATTGAGAGGGTTGAAAGAGGCGAGTCGCTCGGCCGATCCTTGGATAAATATTCCCGGGCGCGCGTCCTTCCCTACTTTTTCCTCATTGGCGCTGGAGGAACACAGAGGGGCCTGCCAGCGTCTTCCCAATGAATGGCCGCGATTGAATCGGCGAGGTGTCGATTACTGAGGCCGCCAATCGGCCGCCGATTGGCCAGTGCGGGGGTGTCGTGTTACCTCGGAATTTTCACGCGGCGCTGCGCTCGGGAAGATAGTAGCGAGCGGCGCACGCACACGCGCACGCTTCCCAGAAACTACGTGTGCGCGCGGGCAGGGAAGAAGACTGATTTCCCTCGACCCCGACTTCTGGCAAATTTCCCGCGACTCGCCCTCCCACTCTCTCGCCCTCCGGCGCAGTATATACGCGCGGTTCTCTCATTCCCGAAATCGAATCGGCATTTGCGAGGCGAAGAGCCGGCGGCCGCCGCCTCTAAATCTTCGACTTCGTCATCGAGATACAATTTCACCGCTATAGTACACCGGCGAGCCCTCCGCTCTCTTCCTCTCGCGAGCGAGGGTTTCTCACTCCCACTCGCATCGATAGGCCGATACCTCGTGTCCCATAGGGAAGAGCCGCTGGCGGACTCGCGGGCACCGAAGGGCAACGAATCTCCCGAGACGCGATCTAACCGCATTAGACTTTCGTAATGCCAAATATCCGCGGTGGATCTGCGTTACTCCGAAAATAAACCGGCGTACCCTTGACCGCATTAACGTCGCCTTAATAACCACGGCTTCCACTAATTACCTCTTATCTCTAGCATTAGCGAGGACGCGGATACATTCCCATTAGCCTGACCGGTGTACTTCTCATTACCGAGTATCGTCGAGCCTCGAAATAAGTAAGTATACCCGGTAAAGGGCTTCCGGGAAGAGGATATCAAACGGTGCCGAGCCGGAGCGAAAGAAGCTCTCTCCTCACTGGAGTCTGAGCGCGTAAGAAAAGGGTGGATAGAAGAGTGGCGGGTTGTCTTCTACGCGAGAAATAAAAGCGATATTTTTATATCCGCCGCTTGTAAGAGAGCTCTCCTCGGGTGGCGTTCGGCCGGCGGGCCTCGGCCTCTATTAATATCCACGGACCGGGGGCTTCCTTTCGGCCTCCGCAGCAATTCTCCTCGCACCACCAACGCTCGCCGAGCTTTCGATCGACCAACAAAACTATCGGCAGAATACGCCGTTTCCCTTGGAAGCGGGACACGAGGGTTCCCTGCGTACGCTCGACTAGATAAACTCCTGGCTAGTAGGTGATATCCTAGAGCCGTTGGCCGAGAGCTCAGGCCGTTTAGGAGATCGTGGCTCGACGCTTTCGTTATTATTCCCCTGCGGCTCTTATCGATGGAACGGCGCACTAGGCCTCGCGAACTTTAAGTTCACAGCGCGCTGATAGCGCGCCGCTTATCGTTCGCTACTCTGTATAATGCATCGGCCCGTTTCCGTCGCAGGCCGCTGCGATGGCCCCGTGTATACCTCGGGAATGCGGATATACCGGGGAATCCTGAGAGCAAGTCGTCAAGAGAGGTCCTCGGGGAGTGTTGTGTCTGAGACCCGCTGACCTCTCCGATGCATAGAGTTACAAGAGCACGAACGCCGCCAACTACGAGAGAACGCCGAGATGGTCAGTTCTCATAGACAGTGGCTCGAGCGCCATTCATGAGCTGTTGGCCGAATCGAACTGCTCGAACCACTGGCAAGACGGGAGAGGCTACAAAGCGGCCGTTGAGTAGGCTCGCCGGCGCTCCGAGTGCAAAATATTTTTATCGCCCGAGCAGCCGCTATGTCACCGTGCTTGTCCTCGGCTGGAAGGGCATTCGAGTGTCGGGCCGAGTCCCATATGCTTATCGCTCTCGCATTCGGAAAGAATTGCTGCCCCTATCGCAACAGGCCTAAGTCCCCGCTCTAATGTCTCTCTGCGGTGTCCCGCGGTCGAGGCGGACTTTTACTCTCCCACGACTGTGCGCGCTCGCGCTCGCACACTCGGGCATTCCTCTAGGGATATTTCAATGAAACGGGGCCCGATTTTCACCGCGTGTAAATATTAGGCGGCAGCCTAATGGCTCTCGAACGCGCGGCGCGTGCTTCCTAGCGCGCGTGCAACAAGGTGCGCGCGCCGCTGCGTTAATGAAGTACGGGCGGGTAACGAGCCGGCGACGTTACGCAACGAGTGGCGTGTAAATATTATCGGCAGGGCCTTTGGGAAACGGTGCCACCGACGGGGCCTCTCTGCCTATCGACAAATACTCGCTCTTCTACTTTCTGCCGGTGGTCCACATGCATTTGCGTACCGTGTGCAAGCGCGGCACACTGCGCCTCTCTAACCCCCTGGCCTCCCGCGCTCCTTCCTAACATAACCCTGCCGCCTACACGCACTTCCGCTGGCCTACGACTTCCGAGAGAGAAAAAATCCTATTAATAATCACAATTTACCCGAGGCATCCACTCGGTGTTGCTGGCTCTCGGTGACAGAGGCGCTCGATGTTTGGGGATAATCGAGCCGAGTGATGTATCGAAACTATTGCCAAATGCTCGTCTCGCTCGAAACAACGGGCGCAGTAGATTTGGCTCTGGGCGAAGGAAGCCTGGCGGAAAAAGTGCGGTTAGCCGCGCGGAAGCTTTATCATTCGCTGTTCCGTTCTAACGAGCGGCCTGACAGCCGGCCAGCTGACTTGCAGAGACAGTCAACATTAAATGTCAAATGGCTAGAAGTACCCGAAATAGCTGGCCTATAATCCGCCTTGGAACTCCATGTCGAATGGATCTAGTTCTCCCGGCGGCTTCGGGGGAGGTTTTCCGGAGTGAGCGCTCATTGAATCGTTAGTAGGTTAAGTTTTTACGAGCCGGGCAGAAGCGGCCTGGTATACTCCCGTACTCATTCCACTGAGACCTAATATCGTGTGGGTAAACAACGAATTTGCCAATGGAGTGGGAGGGCTGGCTAGTCGACTGCCGCGAGATTATTTCGGATAACGACCAAAATACCGGCGATCCCTCCTAGCCGATGTTGCTCTCTCGGCTATTCTTGCTAGATAAATGAATACACTACAGAGTGCAATAAATACGAGCTCGTCCGCTCGACCGCCGGATGTCACGGCTCGCGGCGATTTTAATCGAACCGTCGATTCCACCGAACCCACTGAAACGTGATAGGTTCGCGAGCGATCCACAAATTCCCCCGGCATTTTGCAATCGGCGGCTAGAAGTCGCGACTGCCCGCCATTATATTTCAGAGAAGAGGGCGAGAGGGGAAAAAAGAAGTATATAAACGAAGAAGCGGTGTGCCAGGCACTCGGCTCGCCTTGGCAGAGTACCAGCTATTGCAACATTCGTGTATTAACCTTTATCGGAAGGAAGTCCGTTGGTTCCCGGTAAAAAATAAAAGAAGCCGCTATTCCTGACGGGCTCCACTCCCGGACTACCTGTTACCGTCAAGCGTTGCGTAAGAATTTGTTGTTGATCTTTCGAGCGAGCACCTGCGCTATGCTCTCGCGCCGAGGGAGAATATTTCCGTGGTGATGAGAGAGATGTCGAATGAGCAATCGTTTAAAGGAACCACACCACCCACACGGTATCTCTCTGTTTCGGGCAAGTTTTAATTAATCGATTAACATTCATTGTAATAGATAAATTATAATTTAATTCTGTGTTTGAATAAAATGTAGGACTAAAATTATCTGATGCGTCAGTGTGACGGTGGATCCGGGTTAATGGCTATCGAATTCAGTGGGCATTAGTCACATCGGAAACGACTCGAAACCCATCCGGCCGCAAGCTTCGCCCGCGGCACGATCTCCAGGGCATTAGAGGAATAATGAGTGCCGCGGTAATGACCGGCAATTATGATAAATAACCATCGGATCGTCAGTTATCTATTAGAGGAAGAGGACCTCGGAAGCACTTTTAGTTTCCATCGAGGCCTTCGACCGAACGATAACAAGCGATGCATCGTTTTCCATGTGGTATCGCGAAGAAATGTGTGTTCGCGGTTCGTTCATGCCTATATTTACATCACCTTACCAGCACTGGCTTTATTGAATCACCGAGAGTCGCTTAAACAACGTGGAAACAGCTGTTTCCTGCGAATTATGATACCTTCACGATGAAAACTCCAAATACCACATTCATTCAACAAGTAATGGAACCGACACAACGCAAAAATGCAGAGTTTCCCTACAAAAATCATTCCACAATTGATGCGCGCAAGTGGGATTTTTTGGCGCAAGTGCAACAGATCGGCGAACTGGCTCGACGTCAAAGAGGAAACCTTAGCCATTCTTACCGCCAATTGTTGCTTCAATATATCTTAAAACATTGACAAGGCAAGTTCTAGAGATGCAACAGTGGGCAGTTGAAGCCAGTATCCTATGTATCGCGCCGCCGAAATAGAATTGGGAAGATCCGCGCAAACACTAACGAAACAGCTGTCGGTCTGCGCCAAAGTTATGTCAGCGCAGGGTTGCGTCGCGCCGGAAAACAGTCTAGTGGAATCGGGTGGGAATTAGAGGAGTTCCATTTACTCGTTACGGGGGGGGGGGGGGGGGGGGGCAATTGGGATGATGTACTGCGCGTATCTTGCGCGTTGGGGAGAAAGCGAGAGACTCTCCGAGGAAGAGAGGGCGAAGAAGCGCGTCTCGATGTCGTAGACGGTTCTCGTCGATGCCGTCGTCTTCGTGCTCGTCGCTTCGACGTCGACGCCGCGCGCGAGAGAGCGAAGGAGCCTGAGGCTCTAGGCTTGCGCGTTTCGCAAAGGCACCTTCTAGAAATAGCACGCCCAAATAATTTGCCTCGGATTACCAGCGACGCGTCTCTCGCAGCTTCCCTCTCATCTCTCGCTCTCTCCCGCTCTCACTGGCCCTCTCGCTCCACCGGGATCTCGTCTCCCACTGGCTACCCCGTCGACCATTCTTTCTCGGTCTGTCAAATGGCGCCAAAATATAGCCGAGATTTCCTCGACTCCGCTCGATCCGATCTTCGCCGGAGCCACTCGAATCCTCGAGACCTTGCTCGTATTCGAGAAAAACAGCGATAATCGATCACCGACTCGCGTACGAGTGGGAGGTCCGGGAGAACAATTAGTCTTTAATTTCACGGGTCGATCGACGCTCGCAAGGAACACTGCTCATATTTCCCAGGTTTCCGAGAAAGCCGAGGGCAGCGGCGCGAGGCGAGCCCGTAAAGTAAACGGGGCACGTGGTGCGCAGAGCTCGAGGTAGAAGAAGGCCAAGTTCGAAATGTCTATCTCGTGTAAATGAAAGCTCCGACCAAACTCCGAGGGCGAACGCGTCGAAAGGTATCGGCTTTCGAAGGGTGTCTCTCCTCCGAAAGTGTAACCACCCTTCGCGGCGATCGACGCCTCGAGCAGCCCGCGTTTTATCCATCGACCAGCGCTTAAGTAAAGGTTTTCGGGCGACAGGCTGGTTTAAATTTAGAAGAATCCCGAGCCCGCCTCTCTCGCTACGCGATTCCCGACACCACCTTTCGTATAAAAATATATTCCGTCGCGACATTCGGGAACTCCTCTGGTGCGGAGGACTCGAAGCCGAGCTCACACCACCAGAGAGAGAGACTCATCACTCGAGCCAATTCCCCGTCCAGCATCCCCGAGCAATTGAAGCGGATGCTTTTCCGCGGCTTAATGGAAGTGGCTTGTCGCCCTCGACAAAACGGTGCTATGTTTTGGAGGAACTGTGTCAAGTACGAGGGACACGCGACCAGCGATATTGGCTGGTGACCCGAAGGGCTCTGGCCAGCCAACAAATCGAGACGATCTTTCCAAAAATCCCGTCCACGTCCCTAGCTAATGGAACCCAAAGCTCTCCATTCCTCTGTCTAAACAACTGCGTAAACATCCATCTATTTTCGAGTCTCCAAGCGGGGGAGTCTCGCTCCAGAGACCTCAGCCATCACTCAAGAAAACTAGCTCATAATCGTCAATGAATTACATCTAACCAGTCAAATCACTGTCATCGTCATCCTAATAACTAATAACCCTCGCGTCCTCAAATAACCATGCAAACATCCGTCTAATTTAGTGTCTGTCCAGAAGAGAGAGAGAGAGACAGACGCTGCCGCGGGGAAAACCCAGGAGGAAATGATGCGAGACACTTACTGACTCAAGGGTGTCAATGAGATGTAGAGTTGAAATGACGGAAAGAAAGTCGGAGATTTGGCCGAAAGACCGGGGGAAGCTGCTCGTGGCCAAAAGCTTCTCGTGTTACAGCGCGCGTTCGTCGCCAAAACACGGTGGCGGCGGCGGCGGCGGTGGCGAGCCGCGCGTTTCGCACGTACTTGGCAGCGATTTCTGCCGATGCGCGTGAAATAATTTGGCGTTTGCCGTTTCCCTCCTCCCAGCCTCCCTTACGTAACGGAGATATCTCGGTGGCGCATAATAGCTAAACACGAGACAGCGAGCGTCGCGCGGATGTTGGGTAGGAAAAAAGCTTGTTGCTTTGGGGGTTGACAGCTCTCGGGACCGAGCAACCCTTAATGTCTCTCGCGTCACACGGGCTATTAGGAATATTTAACTGTGTGGCATTTAATTAATTGTTGACACGAGTATAGCTAATGGCTTATTAAAATTTAGAATTATGAAATTATTAGTATAGCGAGTCAGAGAAATAAGGGGCGCGCATCTATCAAGTGGAAATTTGATTGTTGAGCCGGCGACACGCGCAAGTTCTTCGCGCGAATCGCTATAAAGCAAAGCATTAAAAAGTGCAGGGATTTTTGATTTCTGACACGCGAGAAGTGCACGCGGGCTTGCGTCACGTTCTTCGAGTAGCGGGGTGGCCACTATCTAGTCCTTATCGGAAATAGACACGAGTGGCTTCCGTCGGTCATATCGCGTCAATATAGTCGGATAGTCGGGCGAGGTAGTGGCGGTGGCAGCGCGGCGTTTTGGCATTTCTAAAATAGTCCGAATGTCAGGCTGCCCGTCCGGGATAGAGCGACCCTTCAGCGGCCGCGACACGTCACTGGGCGGGCGGTTGTTAAGAAAGGAGAGAAAGAATCAGAGGAAGAATGCTAGATGAAGAAAGTTGATTAAATCCAAAGTGCTGACCTTCTGGACGACGAGCGGCGTGCCGAAGTCCTTGCCGCCCTGGAGCCGGAATCCCCAAGGGGAGCCGTCGAATCTCGAAAGCTTAACGCTGATCAGCTGTGCCATGTCACACTGGTATCTACCAATCGAGGCTCTACGAACAACAGTCGGTCTCTTGGTCCGCTGGTCCCGACTACTTTTCTCGAGGTCCTGCGACCTTTAATCTCGGCGGTTCACCGTGCGATCTCTTCCTCCTCTCGATTTCTATCCGAATCTCCCCAAATAAAAGAGAGAGAGAGAGAGATAGAGCGAATGTGATGTATCCCGGGTTTGCTTGAATCACTTCACGCAGTCGACACGAGTAGTGTGCTCTTGGGGAGGAGAGGAGGTGTTCGCGCTCGGGAGAACGGGGCACGTACGTTCCTGAAGAACGCGCAGCACGGAGTAAAGGCTCGACTGGCTTGGTGCTCGGAGACTCGGAGCGCACGGAGCAGAGGTAGAGGAGAGCCTCGACGGCGAGGACGGTCACTCGGCCAGCGGGGCCCACTGCCGCCACTGCTTACGTCCGATTCGGCCCTCCTCCTCCTGTCCGATCGCACTGTCCCTCTTCCACTCGACTCGCCGCGCCGTGCGAGCAGGACGGACGCGCCGCTTGGAGAACGGATATCTGCCTCCTCCGGCGAGACTCGTTCCTCTCGGCATCGAGCCCACTCTCTCGCTCTCTCTCTCTCTCTCTCTCGCTCGCCCTCGAGCCAGTTTCCTCTCGCTCGCTCTCATGTCGACGCCGGGAGTGGGACACACGTCGCGGCGGAGAAAGTGGGAGAGAAAGGTGGAAATGGAAAGGAAGCGACGCGTGATAGTCGAGATGATAAGGTCGACGAGGAAACGGAAGCTCTCGGCACTCGGTGCGCGACGCCACCTTGGTGTAATGATATAATGGGGGAGGCAGGTGCCATTGCGATAGCCAATTAAGACGTTCGCCATTGTCGAGAGCGAGCATCGATTCTCTTTTATTCCCAGGATTTTTCGTGGATGCCTTTTATTTGCGTGAAATGGGAGTTGACAATTGTATGGTGACAATTTGCAGGGTTTCATTGTTTGGCTTTATGGTCCGCGGAGGTGAATGGTGTGGGTAAATAGAATGCTGTATGCAGTTGGTTAACAAACTTTACCTTGAAACTCCGCCGAATCTCGAACCTCCCGAGGAGAGTACGCCGGTGGATTCTGCGCCCGTGGCGGTCACGAGGGCGCGAACTAGTTGGTGAATCATGGCTAGAATGCTTTACATAAATCGTTCAGGCCCGACGTCACTCTCTCGGCAAGGACCTCCGAGGGAATCCCATTATACTCCCATACATCGAAGAATCAATTCTTATATAATAATTACATGAATTCCTCGAATCCCGGGGTCGGGCGAAGAAATCGAAAAGTGATTCAGTCCTCAATCCCGGACGGTCGAAAGATGGCATGGCTAGGTTTCAGGGTAATATAACGTATGGGAATACTAGAGAGTGAATCATACCCATGTGGAAGGCTCTACATAAATTTCTCGGGAGCAGCGTCATGTCCTGGGGATTCGGCCAAGGGACGAAACGGGAGAAGGAGGTGTGCTCGGTCGGCACAGTACGTATTAAGGTGAGTCAGGTCCCCCGCGCGGGAAGGAAGCGTCGATATGAGAACTGGAAAGGCCGGAAAGGTGAAAGCACGCGTGACTTATCCTCCAGGGGAATCGACAGTGCCGAGCTACTGTAATACACTGAATTAATCACTCGCCGACTCTTCCCAGTTCCACTGGGTGCGCGAGTCGCTTCCTTTGTCCATTTAACTTTGCGCACTTTAATGAGCCTCGAGCGGCGATGAGAATCGGACGATGAGGATCGCAGGTATTCGCCGGCTGACAGGGCGTATTTGTGTCAAGAATGAGGCGAATTCGGGGCCTCGAGCGACGTCGACCGAGCGGCGAAATCCTGTCTCGGAAACTTCGGTGCCGGTCTATTTTACGGCAATTAAATTCCTCCCTCGAATACTAGGACTTGGTGCTATCTTCACCGGGCGGCACCTCGCCGCGTGTATTTTTATGCCGCTCTCTCGGCCGCCTTAAAACCCTGCTATATTTAAAAGTAGCGTGCGCTCGCGCCGCGAGACTCCCCGAGCGTGTATTCCTCGTCGCCGGTGGATAAAGATCGAGAGGAGGAGCCGCTCGATAAGAGGCTCCAGGCTCGGCTCGGTGATAATCGTAGATTGGCAGTGGCAGGCCTCTCATTTACGAAAGAAGTTCAATCCTTTTATTTCTCGGTTGCTCGTCCATTTCAACATCAAGGGGGTTGGTTGCGCTTAAATACTTATATACAACACACACGTGCTTAAAAGTTAGTATTCCACTCGTCGTTCGTCCCTTCTCGCCGACCAGTACAATTAACGTTCCTCCGCCAAGCGTCCGCCTCCTCCTTCTCGATTGGCCCTCGGGACCCTCGGGCGATTAATGACTGACGCTTCGAGTACTCGTGTCATCTCCGAAGCTGAGAGCCGGTGATCTCTGAAACGAGAGAGCGGACGGTTCGCATGAGCCACGGACGGTTCGATCGAGCTCCCCGACTCATCTAGGATGTAACGCAGGTAGACAGGCGTGACGCGCTCCTTCTGACGTAAGGCAGAAATAAAGTCTGTCAATGGGATTGGCCCGGGCGCCGACTTATACTCACAGCTCTCTCAATGATATCCTCCGCGGCGTTCACCTTCGGCGGCCGAGCCGGAATTCCTTTCTTCGGCTCGCGTTCCATCTTATGAATCATCTTGTATACACTCGAGTTCATCAGGTGATCGTAGTTGGGCAGCGCGGTCTTCTCGTATTTCTTGAAGTTCACCCTGCGCTCATCATTAAAGGGATCAGTCTTCTCTCCTTTTTTTAGACCCAGATAGACCTCGCGAGCTCTATCTATATAGAGCCTCGAGGATAAAACAGTACTGAAAGTCAACCGCAATTGACGAGACATTACCCGAGCGCTTTGCCTCGTATCACTTCTGCCTGGGAGGAGAGGACCTCGGCGATCATCTCGTCATTGAAGAAATCATTGGGACATCTCCATCTGCGCCCGAGCGTCAGCTCCAACTGCTTAGCCTGCGGCCACAGGTCCTGCGAGCGTTTCCTTCCCTTTTGTCGTGCCTTTTGCTAGTGACCAAACGGGACTAATTAATCCTTCGACAGACACAGACTTCGCATTCGTTTACAAATGTGGGCATCACTTTGGGACCGACGATTTTTGACACGAAAAATGTGGGGATGTCGACATGCGATATCAGTGTACTCGGCGGCTCTGAGTTCTACGCAGTAAAACAGTAGAGGGACCGACGACTGGTGGTAAAAGTACAGAAATCATCCAGGGGGTTGCTAGTGGAGAATGAAATCGAGAGGAGGACGTTAAGCACGGTGTAACATAGAGCTCACAATCATCGTCCCGCGGGAATACCTGTAACTCCTGAATAACTTGGTCTTTTGCCGATAGATTTCGATCGGGTTCGAATAAAGGTGTACTCCCTACAATAGAGGTGTAAAGAGAGTCACTTGATGAACGGCCTCGAATGACAGTATATATATCGGGGTGAGAAAGAGAGGTATTTTTCGATTAAAAGACCTGTGCATAGACGAGGGGAAATGCTTACTGTGAGAACTCGCTGGACTCGTATCGCGACTCTTAAAGACCTTCGTCTCGTAGGAGACGATGAACTTCTTCACCCTGCTGCCCTCCTCGCTTTTGACGGAGAGGGTGCCCTCCAGCTCGCCGGTCTCCGTGTCCTCCTCCTCCTCCTCGCTGGGCTCGACGATCCTCGGCGGATCGTCCGAGAACATGGAGAAGGTGATGTCCTCGGTGAAGTCCTCGGTGACGTCCTCCGTCTCATCGTGCTCCTCCTCGGACTCCTTGGCTTCCTCCCGCTGGGGCTCCGGCTCCGCTGCGAATAAGACCGACCAGAATTCCCTCGCATTCTCTACCTCGAACCCGGCTTGCTCGAAATTCGCCCGGTGCAAGTGGCGAACGTCCACTGGTACCGAGCGGCTCCAATCGGAGCTGCGCGAGTGGTGTCGCTTGGCGCCGGTTCAAGGAAACCGAAATTTGGAAACTCGAGCGCTAGGGCGCTCTAGACGACACCAGTCGGCAAGACGCGAGAGGAGAGTCTCTGATTTAGTTAGTCTAAGAAGAGGAGCGTACCAGGTCGCGCCTCCCCGTTGGCAGCAGTGGCGCCGTTCTGCACGCCGCTCAGCTCCATGATCATCTTGAGCTGATCGGAGACGATTCTCAAGTGGCTCTCGATCTCGCTCGGCAGTTGCTTGAGGGCGAGCAATTGCCGCTGCACGTTCTCCAGCTGCTTCTCCAGATTGATCTCGGTGGTGACCAGCTCCTTGATCTTCTCCTTGTCGACCTTGCTCGCCAGACTCGCCATCTCCCGCTCGATGCCGCTTAACAGGCCTTCGCTCTGGGTCGCGTTCTCCTCAGGAGCCGACTCCTCGCAGACTTTCCTCTCCTCTTCCTCGCGGGCGCAGCTGTCAGCCGGCGCCTCGGACGCCTCGGACTCCTGGATCTCGTCGAGCTTCGACGCCGGCCGGGAATCGGCCTTCGATTCCGCACGAGAGCTCGCCTCTCGCTCCTGGCTCGATCTGCAACGCGGCTCTGGGGTCGCTGCCGGGGTCGCCTGGATTTTCAGAAAGTCACACTTGTACTGCAGACTGCGTCCGTCAGTTTAGAAGTCGAGGATCAATGATGGGACGGAGACGAACGGTTGGAGAACGTGCACCAAAATGGCGCGGATACCTTGACTGGCACTTCCAGAGCAGCGACTTTTTGTATTCGAGATTGTGTTAGGGATAAATCTGAAGGAGTCTGTGTTAAAACTTTAATAACATACAGTATTGACGTTGATCGGATTTTGTTGAGAGTAGGAGATACCCAGGATTGGATCGACGAGCACAGCTGTACCAATAAGGTTTTATTCGGACACATCGAGGGTTATCGAAACATATGGGAATGTGGTCTGGTTCATACAGTTTATTTGGGACGATCTTTCTCGACAATCCGAGTGCATACAGAGACAGAGGTTTTTCATGCATTTAGGGCCCATCTGCCTTGACTTCAGATATCCACTGAATCATTAGTGTTTACATCGACTGACATACATGTATGTACACACATTGGACCGCGCAGGGTTCCTCGCGCTATGCTCGCTCTATTTCACGATACAGAGCCTAGAAGCTACCTCTAGCATACAGTATTATACCTATGATCGTGAACGCATTCTGGACCTATCATCAAGAAAAGAAACACGCTACGGGAAATGCGACACGCGACCTATGTGACGAGCACATCTACACGTATGTAACACGCGTGGCCCAAGGGCGATGGTCGAAGAGACGATCCTAGAAGAAGCGACCTTATTCGCGCCACTCTAAATACGTATGGACACGCAATCGTCAATGAGCAACGATGAGCTTGGTCGACAGACAGGGACGAGTCTACTTATACATGTAGAGGAGAATGACAGAAGTGCAGGGGACGAACGCGTAAGCGACGAAACGGGTGAAATCGACGCCGATGCGATTAGTGAGGCCCTCGTAGAGAACAGTAGGGACGAACGAGAGCCTGCGACCGTCGCGCTCGACCTCCCGAACCTCCTTCTCGCCGCAGACGCCCGGCACTTTCGACTCGTCGACCTGTCTGGAGAAGCAATTGACATAACACTTTTTGAGAGTAGCGAGCCAACTGGAGTCCTCGCTTATTGACACCCGAGGGCTGAGCAGTCTCGACATCCTCCTACTGCGACGATGGAAAACTTCTGTCGAGACGTAGTCGCCGGTAGATTGGAGGATCTCGCTCAGAGCACCTTTCTCCTCTTCGGCTATGGACTTCCTTGGCCCGTAGAGTCTCGACATCCGCCGGCTACCGCGATGGAAGACCTCTGTCGAGACGAAGTCACCGGTCGACTGAAGCATATCGCTGAGAGTACCCTTCTCGTCTTCGGTTATGGGTTTTTTAGGTCCGTAGAGACTCGACCGTCGCCTGCTACCACGATGGAAAAGTTCTGTCGAGACATAGTCACCGGTTGACTGCAGAATGTCGCTGACGGGACCTTTCTCGTCTTCAGCTATGGGTTTTTTGGATCCGTAGAGACTCGAACTTCGCCTGCTACCACGATGGAAAAGTTCTGTCGAGACGTAGTCGCCGGTCGACTGGAGGATGTCGCTGACGGGACCTTTCTCGTCTTCAGCAATGGGTTTACCAGCTCCGTACAGACTCGACCTCCGCCTACTACCACGATGGAAAACTTCCGTCGAGACGTAGTCACCGGTCGACTGGAGAATCTCGCCGAGGGTGGCTTTTTCCTCCTCGCCTATCGACTTCCTAGATCCGTAGAGACTCGACCTTCGCCTGCTACCACGATGGAAAACCTCTGTCGAGACATAGTCACCGGTTGACTGGAGAATCTCGCTAAATCCACCTTTCTCGTCTTCAGCTATGGATTTCCTGGATCCGTAAAGACCCGACATTCTCCTGCTCCCCCGGTGGAAGACCTCCGTCGAGACGAACTCCCCGGAGGAGCGAAGAATGTCATTGAGGACACTATTATCTCGAGAAAAGTCCGACTTCTCAGTATCAACTAACTCCCTCCGCGGCGAGCAGAGAGGAAGAACGTGACTGATCTCGGAGGAATCGGCGAGTCGCGGGAGGATACTCGAGCAAACATACTCGGCGGCGCTCGAGAAGGAGGAAAGGTATTGTCCCAAGATCCTCTGGGCGTAATGCGCTCTCACGGAGATCTTTCGCTTGGGCGTTTTGGGCCCGCAGTGCTTGGCGACGCGAGTGCGATGGAGGTCCTGAGTGCGCATCGGCACGCCGAGATAATTGGCAATGTAGGAGGCGACACGGAGGCTCTGTCGCTCGAGGCATCTCTCGACGTAGTGACCCCTCATCTTAATCATGCCGCAATACTTCCTCTTGGCCTTGGCCTGAGCGTCGGCGGCCAGCAAGATCTCCCTGACCCTCTTCGAGAGCCGAGCGAGCGCTTTCGCGATCGCGCGCTCGAAGTAGCGACCCCTCATGTGGAATCTGCGCCGGCGGATCGCCGATTTCGCCACCGACGGCCCGCAGCGTAGCAGCAGGGGCTCGAGCCCGGAGAACGCGATCACGAACTTGAGGGCGCGCATCACCACGCTCTCGGCGTACCGAGTCCTCCAGGCGGAAGATCGTCTCGCGCGGAGCGCGTATTCGGGGATCGCATCAGCGCCGAGATCCTCGGGATGCTGGAAGAGCGGCTCGATGACTCGCCTCGGCCAGGACTCGCGTCGCTTCAAGTAGGTCTCGAGGTAGCGACCCTTCACCCTCAGACTCAGAGAATCCGCACTAGGACGGCGATCTTGCGCCACTTCGCTCGGGTAGGAGAGCACGCAGTTCCCGTTGCTCTCCTCGGCGCGCTCTTTCCTCGAGGACTTGACCTTCGAGCGCGGGGCCTCGCCGTGATTGCCGAAGATGCATCGCCGGAAATAGTGGCCTCTGGTATAGAAAGCCCTCGAGTTCCGCTTATTGGGGGCGCGTCGGGAGAACTGCGCGGGGTTCTCCTTGCGCTTGGACATTTTCGGAGTGGCATGCGACTCGCCCTCGGTGGCGAGGTCGAGGGGAGGTCTGATAGTGGGGATTTGAGAGTCGAGGGATACTTGGAGCTCGAAAGTCTCCGAGGGCGGTTCGACGACTTGCACGGGGATCTCGGAGGTGGGTAAAAGTTCCTCGTGGATCGGAAGCTCCGTTTCGGGACTTGCCATGATTACCTCGGGTGTCGGGGGCTCGGGGCTCGGATCGCAGGGTCTGAGCAAGCCTCGTTCCAAGAGACGGTCTGTCACGCTTCTTCTCTGCTGCTTCTTTATCACGACCCTGTAGGACTCGGCGGGCTCCTGCGGCTCCTCGTCCTTCTTGCGCAGCTCCGGCACCGGTCGCTGAGGCTTCTGGAGGAAGGTCGACGTGCGCTTTAACTCCTGCACCCTCGGCGGCGCCTCGGTCGCGATGTACTGCAACTCCTCGACGACCTTTGACTCCTTGAGGACTGGCACGCGGGGCCGCAACTTCTTGAAGTTCACCCTGCGAATTGAACGGGACCTTTGCACTCTGTTAACCGGCGATGGTTCACACTTGGAGGACGGTGCGGGCGCACTTTGCGTTAGGAATGCTGGGAGTTGCGTAAAGGGTGTTAGTCGAGTGTTTTGAGTCGGAGTGATCGATCGAGCGGCGGCTAGCGGTGAGAATTGCTCGTTAGTGGGATAAATGGAGAACGGTGGCAACTGTACCCCAAGACTCCTTGGTCGTTGAGGAGCTCCTCCTCCTCGAGTATCAGCTGGGCGATCTCGTCGTCGGTGAGATTTTGATTGGGCACGATCTCGCTATTTGCGTCTTTCGGCTTATCCGGGAGTTCCTCCACTTCTGGCTTGACCTTCTCCTGCTCGGGCGCAGTTTCACCAGCGGTGTCCTCCTCGCGTCGCTCGCTGGCCGCCTCCTCGGTGAGAATCGACTCCGGGAAGACTGGCGGCAGATCTGCGAGCTAGCAGAAAACCACGCTAAGGTAGACCGCCTCGGGCGAGTGATGACAAAAATAATTCCCGATGACACCCCCGCGATGCCAAGACCTATCTCAATATTCGCCCGCGGCGCATCCTTTCCCCCAAAGTCTCCGAGCCCGCGATACCAATCGCATGCCACACGGTCTAAAGTTAGGAGGCGTGGACACGGCGATCGCAGCCGGGCCATTTATAGGCGGAAAAATCACACAGGACACTCTGGGGGGGCTTGGCGACTTACGGATATTTTGTAGGGCACGGTGTTCTCGGCGGTGAGCCCTTCGACGGCCTTGAGAGGGTCTTCTTCCCTGCGAAAGGAGCGGCGAGCCAATGACACAGAGGTTCGAATCTCGGCGAGGGCGCTCGCTCACGTCGGCTCGGGGATTGAGCGCAAATTCGAGCGAGCCTAGACACCCGGGAGACGCTCCGCGGAAGCTCGAAAGGCTCGAATCCCGAAATTGCACCGGGTGAAATGGGAGCGAGCGAGGGCGAACTCTGTGCGCGCTTCTTAGCTTCGTTGGGTCTTCGGCGAGCGAAGGGACTGCGACCTGTTTCGCGTGCGCGAGGGCAATGAGGGATAGAGCCGAGCGGATGTGAACGCGCTGCAAAATGCCAGCAATAAAATCGCCGACCAATGATAAACAGATTTCATTCTGGGTCACCTATTTATAAGTGTTGCAATTCGTTGCCTCACGTCGCTCATACGCCGCGCCGGGATAGCACTCTGGCCCGCTGGTGCGCGCGGACCTGCCTCATTAGAGTGCGTGGACACTGCACACGCAGACACGACGCGCCTCCGAAAAGCCACGCGGCCGCGCACACCCGTTTCATTGCATTCGATCGCCAGAGAGAAAGAGAGAGAGAGAGAGAGAGAGAGAGAGAGAGAGAGAGAGAGAGAGATTTGTAACAGGCACTGCCCTTCCGCGCGTCTACGCCGCACCACTTTCTCGTCCAATGTCATCGCGAGCGTCAGAGCTCCTTCCTGCACCTACCATCCAGTGCTCGCGCGTACCTTTCCACAGACTCCTGCGAGCGCGTCTCATTCAGCCGGGTCAATATTATCTCTTTGTCCGAATAATTATCGCGCGCCTCGCGCATTGTGAGAGTTGAGAGAGCGCGATAAAGAATTACACCGCGGGTGACGAATCAATCAATGCGGGGCAGAGAAACAGTCAGAATCAACAGTTCCATTGTAATTCCTAATATTCTTCTTTTTCAAGAAATTAATAATAAGTTTCTTATAGGAATATAAAGATTTAAAATTAAAGTTGTGAATGTTGAGATTTATAGAACCTCGGAGGATAGTGCGACAGGCAATATACTACCCTTCGAGCGCTCGGGTAAGAAGCCGAGTAGTATAGATAGGTAAAGACACGTATAGAACATAGGTAGTACATAGATAGTAGATATAGCGGCGCCTTACCTTTGGACAGCGAGGACGAAGTTGTTGCCCGCGCGCATAAGCGCCTCGTGTGCCTGACCGTGGGTCATACCACTGACCGGCTCATCGTTCAGCCTAACGACCACATCGCCGACCTTCATACCCATGCATTCCGCGAGGCTCCCCTCGCTCACCTGTGAATCATTGATTGACAAAGCGATTGATTGCTCTTGAATGACCGAGCGGGCGCGCGCGCCCGCCCGTCGACAGACACCGCGCGTCGTCCACGTGTGCGTAGGCAGACGTGCGCTCCGCACGCACACGCGCTCCGGCACTGCTCCTGCCACCTTTTCACCTGCTGCGTGCGCGCGGACAAAGCGCGCGCGCGCTCGCCTCGGCATTTCGACGGAATTGAGAATAAAGCCGGCGAGGAGAGATATTTTCGGGCGCCGGATAGGCAAGATCAGGGATAAACAAGTGACGTTAATATCGGCGCGCATTCGAGAAGAAAAATGATTCCTGCCGCCAAAAACAGCGCGTCTTGGAACCGCATGCTACTCCCCGTGTTTACCGCCTCGCGTCCCTACCGTCGGTTTATTAAAAGCAGCCCGCTAGTAAACAGTTTCCTTTGCTCTTCTGCGTATGAATGGTTGTAAAATTAGCGGGACTGGTAATTGCGGTGATTGGGGCCTGTGAAGCGGACTCTTTTGGATGACTGATACGCGAGCTAGTGCGTTTTCGAGAAGTCTGAATGGAGGGGAATTGGAGGATTGATATAGGGGAATTGGAAGTAGTACGTACTCGCATGACAGTGAGCGGCTGGGGGAAGTCGCTCCCGCCCACCAAACGAAATCCCCATGGTGTATTGTCGAATTTCGTGAACTTCAGGTTGATCGCCATGCTATCCTACATCTGGAATCGCCTCTAGAAACACGTGCGATTAATGATCATTAATTTTTCCAGCCTACTGGCCACTCACTCAATCAGCTGTGGTGGATGGAGATTGTTAGGGGGGATTTGGATTGATGGGCGCCCTGCTAAAGTTCCCTTGTTTTCTTCTTATTATGTAATGAGTCCAGGGCGAAATTAGTCCGAGACCGAAATTAGTTTGGGTTTGTTCGTTAGTGGTTCGCCGAGTTCCTCACGGCCGCCACGCATTTCACTTGAATCTAAAGTTACCCGAGGCTCTAGCGGCGAATTCAAGCCCTCGATTTTGCTCTTCGATGCTGAGCGCCAGCGTTGGGCCTTCTGTTCAACGATGTTCCATAGATTATATGTATAACTATAATAATGACTTTTGTCGAGGATCGCAAATAGAATACTGGTGGAATCAGAGTAGTCGACAGGGTGCCTTTTCGAAAACGGGGCATCGCCATCGTTGCGTAATCTTCGAACCAAGAAAATAGATGGGCAGACATAATTATCGCTAGTTCTAATATTGATCTTGTGGTTGCTGAAACCGACTACCAATCGCACGAATTTCGAGTGATTTTATCTATAGTTGTGCCGAAATTCTTTTTTTACCAGGTCCTATATACCTTGAAGGAAAGAATGGGCAATTCGAGCGTCTGACGTAATTTTAAGTTCATTACCCGTTCTGCTACTCTGTAAAATATAGTTTGACAATGAAAACTAATAGTAGTCGCTAAAAGGTAAAATCGATGTATGCTTGAAAGAGTTTTATAACCAGTATTACGTTCTTCTTACCGCCTACTGCACCTTATGCAATTTCTCCAGACTAGTGGAAATCATGAGACATACTAAATACGCGTTTAGAGAAGGCAGGGTTGTGCATGGACGGAAAAGGGAAGAAAGGACCGCCGGGTAAGGTTTGAGAATTCGCAGTATGTACGCGGAAGTGGTCGCGTAGTTGAGTTCAGCCAGGGCGAATATAGTTGAGTTGATTGGCGGCGAGGAAAACTATGTGTACGGAGGCATTGAGAGATGGTAGGTGGTACTTGCCGTGAGTGAGGGCCGTGAGGGGTGAGTTAAATCCGTGCAAAAGATGGAAGCACAGCGCAGCCGGCGGAAACGCGACCGCGAAAATGCAAAATTCGCAATGCCAGCACGGAAGTATCGTGGGCGCGATACGATAGCGAAACACGTCCGTCTGCGAGAGCACAGTCGAAACGATGTCACGATAAAGTTTGCCAGAACACGATCGCAGCCCCCGACTCGGAAGCCGCAAATACACGAGCTCCTCGCCCCGCAGCTCCCTGTGCATCCCGCCTACCCCCGATTACCTCGACATCCCAATTAGCATTAGCGCTGAGCAGGCTCGCCGATCTATTTACTGATCGATCTATTTCGAATCAAGCCTCAATTTCACCGACCTCCTACGAGACGCGCAGCTACCATCAACCCCATGCAAACTACGGACATCTACTCGTTACCCGCCGGTACCGAACGCTCCACCAACGCCGTTAGTTTATAACAACTAAGCGGCAGGGGTACACTGAACTCGCAAGTTCAAGGGGGTGAACGCATCGCGAGCCACTAGCGACTGTCTCCTTTCGAGATATCTGTGCTTTATTATAAAACATAATGTAACAACAGTGATAAATTGTCCGTATAAAAAATATACAACGAGTTAACAAGAATCTGGAATATTATGTGATTATTCTGTGTATATTGCACTTCCCGAATGCATGAGATCCCAGCTGAGTTGAGCATGAATGCATTATCAATTAGACTTCTCTGCTAGCTTAATTAGCAGCTTGTCTTTAGGCACATTCTCGCCGATGGAGCATAAGATTTCGTCAACTGTCCCATCCTCGGCAGCTTTGATGATGTGCTACAAATGATTCGACATGAGAAATACTGTCATAAATTCGCTGGAAATTTGGTCTTACCTCCATTTTCATGGCATTAATGACAACCAGGGGGTCACCACATTTAACAGCGTCTCCTGCCTTAATTAGAATCTTTTCTACTAATCCTGGCATAGGACTTCTTGCGGAGCCGCCACCTTTTTCACTTTGCTTCTGCAGTTCCAACTTATACTTCGGCGGCGGCGTAACAAACTGAAATTCCCGATCTCTGGTAAATAAGTGCAGCTTGTTTTCAACCTTCGTTACTTTTGCCTTTACAACTGTGCCATCAACAATCGCTGATAGTTCGAGAGAATTGTCATTCAACTTTTTTAGAGCACCCGTTACAGTTCTCCACGGTCCCAGCTTATTAATTCTCATGTTGTATACGTCAGGCTCGACATATTTCACATCGACCTCAACCGGCTCCCCGTGAACGGTGAAATTGAAGGATCGGGTGAATTTGTGGTTTACTCGGAAGCCTGTTTCAACAGCGAATGGACCCAATGGGTCTGATGTATTTAAGGATGCTTGCATGGAATGCATTTCGTCATGAAGTATCAGTGACAGAGCAGCTTGGGCGGCGACTTCATTTGAAACTTTAATGGCAGGGAACAATTCTGAGTAATGCTCATCTATGAATCCTGTATGTACCGCACCCTCGCGGAAGGCAGCGTTGCGACAGAGATCTTTAATAAACTCTATGTTCGTATCAAGCCCGGCAATCTAAAAATATGTACTGCTTGATTATAATTGAACTTACTGGATGCCTTACCAATGTAATCTTACTGAAATCTTACATTATACTCGCTCAATTTCGTGCGAAGAATGGCTAATGCCTCTTTCCTATCCTTTCCCCAGACTACCAATTTCGCAATCATTGGATCGTAATGAACTGATACTTCATCACCCTGTCGGACCCCGGTCTCGACTCTAACTGTATCTGACGGAACTGGTGTTCTTAAATATAAAAGACGGCCAGCACCTGGCAAGAAATTCTCTCTTGGATTCTGTGGAAGTAAATGGAAATCAGTGACCCAATTACTATAAAAAATAATCTCTCGAGTGATAGGGAATACCTCTGCATAAATCCTAGCTTCAAAACTATGCCCATTATGATAAATCTCCTCTTGCTTCAAAGGGAGCTTTTCGCCGCATGCAGCTCGCAGCTGCCACTCGACGAGGTCTAATCCTGTAATGGCCTCTGTTACTGGATGCTCGACTTGGAGACGTGTGTTCATTTCCATAAAGTGGAAGCTCAAATCGTGGCGATCCATTATAAATTCCACTGTTCCGGCACCTACATAGCCAACAGCTTTTGCCGCTCGAACAGCGGCGAGACCTAATTCCGCTCGCAACTCCTCAGATATACCTGGCTATTAATACATTTAAATTCATATTGTCTTCTGGTCGAGTACCTTAATTACATGTATATTATTTACCGCAGGTGCTTCTTCAATGATCTTTTGATGTCTTCTTTGAACAGAACAATCTCGTTCAAAAAGATAAACAGCGTTTCCATAGTGGTCAGCAAAAACTTGTACTTCAACATGTCTCGGCTCAGAGACATATCGCTCTAATAGTACTGCTGAATCACCAAATGCTTTTTGTGACTCTGCCCGCGCAGACTCCAAAGCTTCTAGAAACCCGGACGCATTCTGCGCGATCCGCATTCCCTTGCCACCTCCTCCACGAACAGCTTTTATCATCAAAGGAAAACCAATCTTCTGGGCTTCAGCTGTTAATGTTTCATTTCTTTGATCTGCCCCATGATACCCTTTTAATGAAGAACTGCTTCAGTATTTTAAACAAAATAAAAAGTAATGATTTCATGCCTTTCACTCGGGTACAATCTGCGAGTAAATATACCTCCTATTACAGGCACACCAGCCTTTATCATTATGTCTTTGGAAGTGTTCTTTATGCCCATATCCCTAATAGCACTTGCTGGTGGTCCAATGAAGATGAGATTCTCTTTTTGACAGAGTTCCGCAAACTCTGCATTCTCAGAAAGAAACCCATAACCCGGGTGAATTGCCTGACATTTGGCTCTCTTTGCCACAGATATAATCTTGTCTTGACGCAAGTAACTCTGTGCAGATGAGGCTGGTCCAATACAATAAGCTTCATCCGCTTGATCCACATGCATGGCATTGTAATCTGCCTCGCTGAATACAGCCACTGTCTTCACTCCAAGCTTTCTGGCAGTGCGTACTACACGGCATGCTATCTCGCCTCTGTTTGCTATCAAAATCTAAAGAAGGGTTAAACAAATCATTGGAATCGCTCTAGTAAAAATATTACAGGTTCAGTACATAATTAAAATTGTAACTACTTTGTCGATGATCCTCCGCTGTACCGAACTCTGGTGCGATGCTCTCACACTTGCATTGAATTTGTTGCTGGAAGAAAAGCCGTCTAATTAAGTCATTTCATTTTAAAGCAGCTGAACAAGAAGGGCGATGAAATTGACTGTATTGCTCACCGGCAAAGTGCCACTCTCAGTCTTTCGAATCGATACATGCTTTTCCTAGCCTATGTGACGAAAATATCATGCCGCGTGTCGCACCGCACACATTTATATGTGCAAATTTGGCGATAGATATATTTTGTGTTTGTGCATGTACAATGTTGGTCATGTGTGCTTTGGCTTTAAAAGTTGGAGCATGGACATAGTAATGTGTCTAGGTTAGTAAATATCCGCAGAATGCGCTCTCTGAATTGAACTGCGGTCCGCTGCGGTCCATATCCTGAAATTGGTTTTTCACACATACATATGTTCTGATTGGCACAAATGTATCTGAAGGGTTACTTTTCCGAACTCAATCTTAAGTTCTCATGCGCGCATATCCATGAATTTACTACAAACTTTTTAGATAAATACTCTAGAGTTGGTTTATTATCCGAGATCATATGTGCGGTAGATAGTTTTCGCGCCGGACTGCTCCGGACATCAGTATCTACATACATACACATCTCGATCTCCAGCAAAATTGCATCCTATTGCATCATCGGGGAATCACCCGTTTGAGTCGTATATTGTGAGATTAGGTTGAAGGTACCAGACTATCTAGAAGCGACTGGAAGCACGCAGAACTTCGTAACAGTTTATAACCGCTGAAGTGGCATTATACGTTACGAGAAATCATTGTGCCCTTGACTTGGAATTTCAATTTCTGCTTGGAAGTACAAGGTATATTTTTCAATTTCGGACAATATAAAAATAGTTAATATGTTGAATACCGGTATTATTGAGTATCGTATGTGACGAAACATGTCTATTCCCAGGAGATGTATATAACTTCATGAGATAATGCTTGTGTATAATCTATAAAAACCATAATTTAAAATAGTAATCTATAAATCTCTTCAAATAATTGAGGTCTATTTGAACTTTATTGTAAGGTAACAAACATGCCACCAAAACGCATTAAGAAGAAGAAAGGTGGGAAACAAGAAGCAGGGGAATCAGCTAGTAGTGTACCGCAAGCAACATCCAACCCTCCACCGCAACAGCCAGTTACCGAACAAAAACCACAACAAGTGGAAACCCAACAGACGCCACAACAGAAAGGCCAGGGACAGGGACAGCCTCAGGGACCAGGAGCACAGAAGTCCCAACAGCAGCAACCCCAAGGTCTAGGAAAGCCACAACAACAATCAGGGCCCAGGGGACAACAACAGCTGGGACCTCTGCAACAAGGGCCACCGCAACAACAGCAACAGGTATCTCGACAACAGGGGCCAGCACCACAATGGGGACCACCACAACAACAGCAGGCACCTAGACAACAAGGGCCACCGTCACAACAGCAACAGGTACCTAGACAACAAGGGCCACCGCCACAACAGCAGGCACCTAGACAACAAGGGCCACCGCCACAACAGCAACAGGTACCTCAACAACAGGGGCCACCACCACAACAACAACAGGCACCTCCACAACAAGGATCACCACCACAACAACAAAAGGCACCTCCACAACAACAACAACAAAAAATGTCACAAGCTGCAGGAGATCGACCGCAGAGTGCCACCGGTGATCAAAAGTCAGGAACTGCTAAGGAGGTAATATTACTTAAAATGATGTTGATGTTGAGGGCATTTCCCAGGAGATGTATATAACTTCATGAGATAATGCTTGTGTATAATCTATAAAAACCATAATTTAAAATAGTAATCTATAAATCTCTTCAAATAATTGAGGTCTATTTGAACTTTATTGTAAGGTAACAAACATGCCACCAAAACGCAATAAGAAGAAGAAAGGTGGGAAACAAGAAGGAGGGGAATCAGCTAGTAGTGTACCGCAAGCAACATCCAACCCTCCACCGCAACAGCCAGTTACCGAACAAAAACCACAACAAGTGGAAACCCAACAGACGCCACAACAGAAAGGCCAGGGACAGGGACAGCCTCAGGGACCAGGAGCACAGAAGTCCCAACAGCAGCAACCCCAAGGTCTAGGAAAGCCACAACAACAATCAGGGCCCAGGGGACAACAACAGCTGGGACCTCTGCAACAAGGGCCACCGCAACAACAGCAACAGGTATCTCGACAACAGGGGCCAGCACCACAATGGGGACCACCACAACAACAGCAGGCACCTAGACAACAAGGGCCACCGCCACAACAGCAACAGGTACCTCAACAACAGGGGCCACCACCACAACAACAACAGGCACCTAGACAACAAGGGCTACCGCCACAACAACAGCAGGCACCTAGACAACAAGGGCCACCGCCAAAACAGCAGCAGGTATCTCGACAACAGGGGCCAGCACCACAATGGGGACCACCACAACAACAAGGGCCACCACTACGATGGGGACCATCACAACAAAAGCAGGCACCTAGACAACAAGGGCCACCGCCACAACAGCAACAGGTACCTCAACAACAGGGGCCACCACCACAACAACAACAGGCACCTCCACAACAAGGATCACCACCACAACAACAAAAGGCACCTCCACAACAACAACAACAAAAAATGTCACAAGCTGCAGGAGATCGACCGCAGAGTGCCACCGGTGATCAAAAGTCAGGAACTGCTAAGGAGGTAATATTACTTAAAATGATGTTGATGTTGAGGGCATTTGAGGGCAACTTGTATTTAATTTCTTGAGACAGTGCATCAATATCTATATATTTTTTTAACAGATATCCCCAGCTCCTGAAACTCAAGGTCTGATGGTTGGAAAGTCAACGTTGACAACTCAAATGATTCAAAAATATGTTGCTATGATTCCCAAAAGAAAAAATCCGATGGCATGCGGAACAAAAGGGAGAAAAATCAATGTCGAAACAAATATGTTTTCGCTTGTTGTTGGGAAGAAGTTTTGTGCAAAAGCTATACACTATGATGTATCCATTGATCCTGACAAACCTAAATTTATGATGAGACCAGTGTTTGAAGCGCTTAGAAAGAAATGTTTTCCTAATAGACATCCAGCTTTTGATGGGAAGAAAAATGCTTACAGTGGTAATGAACTACCATTTGGCACCAGGGTATGTAAACATTTCTGTGTAATTTTAAATCATTTGTTGTGATCAGAAATAACTGAAAACAGACAAGTTTTGATAGAGAATTCACAAAAATGTTTGCCCAAACAGATACACGAAAAGGTATCGGTGTTCAATATAGAAAAGCAAAAGGACGACGAATTTAACATCACATTGAAAAAGGTGAACGAAATTGATCTTTCGTGGTTAAATACCCTGAAGCCGGGTTTCAATAACCAGGAACAAATACTGACTGGCACACAAGCTCTAGATGTTATTCTACATCATGGCCCTGCGTCATCCTTAGTATCAGTTGGCAGGTCCGTGTTTCATCCACCAAAACAGGAACCAGTTTATTTGCAAAATGCAATGGAACTCTGGTATGGAACATTTATGTCTGCGATAGCCGGATGGAAACCATATCTGAATATTGATGGTAAAATCTTATACTTGAACAATCTAATCTATGAATTCTTCTTCCTATCACTGATTATTTATTATTTTGTGTGTTTATACAGTTTCCCACAAAGCATTCCCTACAGCACAGTCAGTCATTGATACAATGAAGGAATTATGTGGGATAAATTTCAATTCCCCAATATCATTTGCTGACGTATCGAGAAATAAATTCGTAATATCCAAATATCTAAAAGGCTTAAAAGTGCAGCATGAAATCCCTGGAAAACCGAATACGAAACGAACACATCGTATTCTCGGTTTGGTTGAGACACCAGCAGAGACCGATAGATTTACCACGAGCGATGGAAAACAGTACACTGTGGTACAATACTTTAAAGAACAACATGGCTATAATATTGTATTTCCTAATTTGCCTTGTTTGTGGGTCGGCTCAGTAAATAAAAAGAATCATATTCCAGTGGAGGTATGCTGCCTAGAACAACAATGTATCATCAGATTGTGCATTTCATCGCATATATTTTTATTTCACAGCTTTGCGCCATTAGCCCAGGTCAAGTTACCCAAAGAAAAATGGATCCGGCTCAAACGTCGCAGATGATACGTCACGCTGCAACCAATACAGATATGCGCAAGAGGAAAATCATAGAAGCGGTATAGTATTTCAATAATCGTAATTTTAGATCATTTTAGGTCATTAAATATTAATCTTTTATCTATAAAGTTATTTAACCTCATACATAGTTCAATGCGGTGCGGCTAAATGGTCAACCAACTATAACAGATGAATTTGGACTGTCGGTGGATGCGAATTTCACAGTAGTGCCTGCAAGGGTTCTCCAACCCCCAAGTTTACAGTATGATAAACTTGTCGAACCGCGAAAGGGCACGTGGTGGGCAGGAAGGTTTGCCAAACCCGCAAGTTTAGATGATTCTTCTTGGACATTCTTGAATTTAAATAAGCGTACGCAGGATAATGATCTTTACGACTTCCAGCGGAAATTACAAGAGCATGGTACATAGCGTTCACCTGAAATGTATTGGATATTGATATATTTCCACTTTATGAGATTGCGTCTTCAATTGTAGCTCCAAAACTGGCTATGAGAATTGGCAAGCCGTTAACACCTTTTACAAATCTGGTCGCACAAGCTCGCGACTTTAAAAAATGCCTTGTCAATGCTTTTGACGGGTACAAAAAGAAAAATTTGCAACTTGTGATTGTGATACTACCGTTTGGATTAGATGATGCTTACCGTAAGTAGTATCCTGCAAATAACAACATGTGCACAGTATAATTTATTAATTTTATCTTTATTTTCATAACAAAGATATCGTAAAACAGTGCAGTGAATTGGGCGCTTCTGTATTGACCCAGTGCGTTAAGTCTGAAACTTTGAGAAAGCTGTCAGATTCTACTCTCGGAAATATTTTGCAAAAAGTTAATGCGAAGTTAAATGGTATCAATCACAGCTTCGCGCCTGCAGTGCGGTAAGATCGCGCTGTAACCAAGCACCGACAAATGCTGTAGTTCTTACAAAGCAGGGTATTAACAACTCAACCATGTTCTTCTATTTTACGTTCAGGCCAGCTTGTCTTTCTCAACCATGCATTTTAATTGGAGGGGACGTCACGCATCCTTCCCCAGATGCTAAAGATATACCTTCAATAGCAGCGGTAAGGATATATTGTCTTTGGTACGTCAAGGAAGGTATTTGAAATGTCTCAAATCAATGTATATAGGTTGCTGCAAGCCATGATTCAAAGGCCTTCCAGTATAATGTACAGGTCAGACTTCAGCCAGCTAGGATGGAGGTCATACAAGATCTAGAGAACATTATAGTGGAACAAATTAAGTTCTTCAAGGAAAAAACAGCCCATTTGCCAAAGAACGTGATCTTTTACAGGTCTGTTTATATAACGAAACATTATTTTTATACTATACATTCGTGTACCTTTAATGTTCGACTGTAACGATCTTCGCAGGGATGGTGTGAGTGAGGGTCAGTTCCCCCAAATAATGCATTATGAAATCGGTGCAATGAAAAGGGCATTCAGAAGAATTGATGCAAACTATCAACCTTTAATAACGTTCCTCGTAGTTCAGAAGAGACATCATACTCGCTTGTTTCCCACTGACAAACGCAACAGCGATGACAGAAACTTCAATGTTCAAGCAGGCACTATAGTTGATACTCACATCACTCATCCCAGTCACATAGATTTTTATCTTGTTTCCCATGCCAGTATTCAGGTATCGTTGATAAAAACAGAATATTAAAATAGTATGATGATCATATAGGAAAATTGCATGCTAGAACTATCCTTTCGTTTTAGGGCACTGCGAGGCCAACCAAATATAGGTGTCTCTATAATGAAATTTGTATGTCAGAGGATGACATCGAAGAGTTGACATATTACCTCTGCCACATGTTCGCGCGTTGTACGCGATCTGTTAGCTATCCAGCGCCAACGTATTACGCTCATTTGGCAGCCTTTAGAGGTCGTACCTATATTCACGCGTAAGTAGATATACTTGTCCTTTTGTTTCAAACGCAAGTCACCAGTCTCACCATGTGGTTGCATTTACCTTTACAGGCAGGATATTTGTATGTCGAAGCTGGAGGAAGAGCAAAAGAAGAAACTGGTGATTCGCCTACTTCACGACAATCCTATGTTCTTCGTATAATATGTTGAATGGTATCAGGAACTGCCAAACCCTTGGAGCCACAGCACAGACTGAGTGTGGTATCTAAAACTAGATGTCACACAAGCTCTTTGGATCAACGGAAGTCGACTGAATTTATATACGATTGCTTTAATACTTAGTCTTCGCCTATCGATATGGTATTATGACCTGAAGTGAGCTACATTTATAATTGATAAATGTTGTGATACTCCTAAGCTATGGTGTGCAGGTTTCAAGATTGTGCCAGACTATCAAAGGGTGGTATGGTCCCTTATGAAAAGTGTTCCACCTCCCAATGTCTGGCGTACTCTTGAGACGCGAAAAACATTGTGGTGATAATCTCTTCTTTTTTTATTATTATTATTATTTAAAACCTTAGGCTGTACAAGCAGCAGGCTGGACTACATACATTTTGTATGATAATCTCTTATTTTCTCATTGTATAACTATCTTCTACTGAAATAACGATATTCCTATATATCTACGCATAAAAGTTATGTATAGATGATGACCGTTTATGTTTATATTATATATGATCGAAGATTATGAGAATAAATATTTACCCCTATCCTACCAAAATCTATCGAGATCAATGAAGCAAAAGAAATGCGTGCGAGCAAAAGTCCAGACCAGAAATTGGAAACTAAAGTTCGCCCTTACAGAATCATTCGCCAAGTGCTTTGTTTATCTTTCCCCTCGGGGGAGGCGTGTAATCTCCTGGTAAAAGCGGTAAGGCAATGCTGTGAAAGTATGTTCTGTAGCTCCGGAAGGGCAAAGAGGGGGTGAATGCCGGCAGCGCAAGATGAGGAAAGGTGGTCGGTGCTGGAGGCGGAGGAATCGGCTCTCGGAACTAGTGGGAGCGTGCTAGTTTGTTGATAGCTGATGCCAATCGACCCTCGGTACGTCGAGTGCTACCAATATGGCCGAATTTTCTTTAAAGCCGGTCTCGCAGCGCGCGGTCCTCCACGCTAGCGAGTGTCTTTTCAATGGCACCAAGCTCGACTAGGAGAGGCGCGGAAGTGATTCCCAATTAATGGCATCGATATCGTTCCGCATCCCGACTGCTGCGATCCTTTCAATCTAGTCTGGCACCTTCCCCGCTGTTTCTCCTCATTCCCGTCGGCCTGCAGTGCCTGCAGTCTCCACTCTGTGCCCCAAGCCGCGCAGTGTCGCGCAGTGTCGTGTTCACGCTCTCCGCGACAGTCCTCACTCGCTGGAGAGAGTTCATCCTATTTCGAGTCAATCGAGTGAACTCGAGCGAATAAGTGCAGATTGTGCGCGAATCAAGGAGCCCCCGCTCGATCCCGTAAAGCGCGGCGGGATAGGTGCATCGTTCTTTCTATCGATCGGTTCCCTCGCTCTCCGCAGGCGGCCTTTCCCGGCCACTCAACTCTCTCAGCTGCTCAGTACATCCTTACCGTCATGGAGTACATTTCGAACGAGCTCTCGCCGCTAACAATTATCCGGGAGTTTTGAGTACCTCTGACCGGGAGTCGCGGGATCGTTGGGGAAAAGCGCACACGATCTACCAGGGTACGTTCTGCATGATTTACAAGAAATCCGGAGGAAACTGCGCTCACCCGAGTTTCTCGCCAATCCCCCAACTCTCCAACTCTCCAATGATTCTAGTGCACACTTCTTTCTCTGCATTCTTCCTTTCTTCCCATAGGCGCAGAGATAAACCATCCCGATTCTACTGCTTGCCGTCTTTTCCCTCGGATCGTTTATACCACACGCATATTCCCATCAGCGACGTCCTACATACGCGCTGCACTTGGACGGCATTCTGCATTCCTAGGCCGAACTACATATAGTCCGATTGACGAAAGTCGCAAGGCCGGTTGCATCGAACCCGACGCTGTACCTTGGGGCTATCGCAGTTTCTCGGGAAGCCCTACCTTTCGATCCTCCAACGCTACTGTTTCTCTATTAACTCCCGTACACCAGCACTCTATGCAATTATATGTACACAGATATAGGCGCGTCGACGCGAGGTCATTGCACACCATTGCACACGGCTCATCTTCCTCTTCATAGAGATAGAGATCTCTCATGTCGCTCAACCACTCAAACAACTTTTTGCAAGAGTGCCAGAGAAACGAGAAATGCTTTTCAGCCAAATACACGATTTTATCGCAACTTGAAGAGTTCGGCGAGAGCTTTTGCTGCTTCGGAAAGTTCGAAGGCCAGAAGAGCCGGGTGATCGATCGAGGGCTAAGGGTATGGGCAGGAATGCGTAAGGGACTCGAGGAAGTTGAACTGTCGTATCCGCGGCGAGGGGGAAGCGTGCGTTCCATTCATGAAGACCGCTAGATGAATGGGGTTTCGAGGACGCGTGGAGCTTCGTCCGCAGCGCGATCCCTTCCTGCGGGAAGAGTTCCTAAGTCGAAGGTCACCGAAGAGCCATCCTCTGGCCGATCTTACGCACTCCCTGCCCAATATACAGTACATACATGCGAAACCAGTCCTTAGAACCGGATTTCCGTCGAAATCGAAATCTGTACTACTCCTAAACCGCAGCCAGTTGCCGGCCAAGGGTTACAGTTCTCTCTCTTTCTCTCTGCGCTCCGAGTAGAATTCGGTAGAACGTTGAGCATACATTTGAGCATTCCATGCGCGAGCTATCGCCCAATTGGTTCGCCCTCGGTAAGCTACCGGCGATAAAGTAGCGGCGAGACCCGGATCAAGTAGAATGCGAGGGGCATAGGATCCTTGGTCTTCCAACAACAGAACGCGCGCGCATACAGCACGCTTTTCCTCTTTGCTCGGCTCCTCCGACTAGGCTTCACGTGACCGAGCCACTCTATCGATTCCTGGAGGTAGCCAGTGCATGCGCCCTCCAACGAATCGCGATTCCTGCTGCTACCAAGGGAATATACATATTGGCCGCTCAGTGTAGGCGTCGTGTTAGCAGGTTGCGTTACCGTGCACCGTCCTAAGATAACCGCGCAGCAAGAGTCTCGCGCTCGACCACGGCGAGAGTTTCTACTCTCCGCCGAGCGAGCTGATCCGGAACATTCTTATTCTCTCTCCAGCACCTGCGGACTTATAACGTGCACCGGCCCCTCTACTCAGGTACACTATGCAACGCAATCCCTCGCGCTAGTCAATGTGAATGTCTCGATGAAAGGTGTTGGTCGGCCGAGCGACCAAGTATCAATCGAGTAAGTGAGACTTGCACGATGGCCAATAGTTTCTTGTGTGCCCAGGGCAACCGCGAATCCTCGCTTTCTTTCGTCGGCTGATAAAGAGGCTAATGTTTTCGATGCACGAGTGCTCGGGGGATTAGGGCACCCTGTGAGGTTTCTGGCGTTTCTAGGTGTCTATATATATGTTTGCAGTCTGGCAACATGAAATTGATGGCCGGCCGAGGTCCGGAGATCGCGTTTCAGCAGGGACGCGACTCTCCCGTGTAGTCGGGGGAATATTGACTGACGGATGATTTCGGTGTTGGTGGATATGTAAAGAGAGGACATTGATTCTGATCGCAGGGGCAAGGTGTTGTAAGAGCCAGAGGGAATCGGCGAGCCATGCCAGGAAGGGAAGTGGAGTGGTGACCTAAAACATCCTCGGCTGCCACCCTCGATGCTTACGCTACGGCTGGTGTCGACCCACTTCCTGAAGCAACCATAGGCTGTGCCCTAAGCCTCGGAGAAAGGGCTCGATGCGATGTGCCGTGATAGGGATATGAACCCAAAACTAGTCGAACTAAGCGATCTCGTTCTAACGTCGTCTTCGCCGTCGACGCCGCGGTTGCTATTGTCGTCGTCGTCGCCGTCGTCGTCGCCGCCGCCGCTGCCGCCGTCATCGTGGCTGTCGTCGTCGTCGCCGGGGCCGTCGACGCCGCCGTCGATGTAGACTTCTGTCGAAAAGTGCGCGTCGACCAAGGACTCTTCTTCGGTACTCTCCTTTAACCTCGACTACTACTATCATACATTTTCTACGCTTTGTTACCCGTTCTCAGTATTCCCGTACTTCCAACATCCCTAAACTTCGGGGCGCGATTTCCGGTACCCGACTCTCCCTCACGGTGAAGGCCGTCGGGCCTTTGCTTTACACTCGACCTAGAAAGCTGCACGAATTTTCATCCGGTTAGAGAGGCGCGGAGAGTTTGTTCCGAGTTCGCGGATCTCGGGGTAAGCTCAGTGGTCCGGCCTCCGAGGGCAGGAGTTCCTCGCGCGAGAGCCGGGCTCTCGAGGCTCTCAACGCGAGTTTCTGCCCCGTCGGGATTCCGCGGCAAATCTTCACCCTCCATTTAAGAGCTCCATCTCGCAAGCGACCAATTGTGTCCGACCCCCCCGAGAGGACACTCGGCCGTTCCATTTGGGCGAAGGAAAGAAGACGCTAAGGGGTAGATGCGAAAGAAGGATCGGCGATTGGGGGAACTCTGTGTACAAGACACATACACGCATTTCAAGCACGTGGGCCCAGGTAGGAGGGCAGCGAGTCATTAAGAATCGTCTGGAAGGCGTGAGTCTCTACCGATCGATTTCGGGAAGAGCCGCTCGCGGGGCCGGGATCGGAAGCGCGGTCCGAGCAAGCTTCCAGACTGAATCCAGTATACTTCAACCTGTGGAGGGTCGCGAGAGAGTGCATCGTAAGTCGATCTGCCAGCTGGCGTGTTTGAGAGGGAGGCAGGAAAGTATGATGATATAATGATCGATTTGTCTTGTTGATTAGTGCGGCGGTGGTGGAAGCGGTAGTGACAACGGTGGAGCAAGTGGCAACGGCAGTGCCAGTGCCAGTGGCAACGGCAGCGACAGGTGCACCGCCGGGGATCAAAACGGTACTGCACGTGACTCTGGTGAATTCGCTGGAGCAACTGACAACGGGACCAGCGGCAGTAGCCGGAGCGCGCCAGTTGAGAACGGCAGGAGCCCCGAGGATAGGAACGATAACGAGAGTGAGACCAGTGGTGAAAGTGGGATGAGACGCCCTCAGCAGGAGCATTCGCATCATCACCATCACCACCAGCATCATCACCATCAACACCAGCATCACCAATACAATCAGCTGCTCCAGCATCCGCATTATCATCATCAGCATCCCCATCATCGCCATGCTTCCGGAACGAGCCCGCCGCGGTCACGACAAATTCATGATAAGGTGCGAGACTTCCTTTATCTACCCTTTTTGTATTATCAATATAGTCGCATATGTCAGGTTGAAGAATCACCATACGCTCACGGTGACGTACGGGAGGAGAGTGGAGATAAAAAGAGAGGATAATGTGCTGTTGTAGGAGGAATCCCGATTAGCGCGGGTAAAGCGAGCCTTGGCGATATCATTGTTGGGACGAAGCAGCAGTTGTTATAAGATTTTTGGTAGCCAGCTGGATTTGCTGGAACCCTATCACGATACAGGCGTTCCGTTCGTGGTGCATCGCCTCTGCAGCTATATCGAGAGCCACGGATTTCAAAGTTCTGCGGTCTTCCGGTTATCAGGTGGAAGTCCACGACTCGCCGAAAGACTGAGGGCTTCCTTCGAGAGGCGAGGTGACGCGGATTTGGAGGGTGCAGCCTGTCCTCCAACCGCAGCCACCCTACTACGCCAATATCTGAAGGAACTACCACAACCTGTCGTGCCATCCGTACTGGTTGGCAGGTTACTCAATGTTCATACCCGTAAGCGTCATTTATCCAGTGGCAATATCTAATCCCTTTAGAGTAATCCCTCGACAATCGTAGACAAGAATTGATAAGTAGCACAGCATCCAGCGTACTAACATGAAATTCTTGTTGACTTGTGGTCGCAGAGACTTATGCAAGTGATCGCGAAGCCTGGATGGCCGCAACGCAGGAGTTGGTACTGAGTCTGCCGCCTTCTCACTATCGCTTGCTCGGTTATTTGGCCGTTTACTTGAGCAAATACGAGGGGAGACACGGCCGAGGCGCCGGTGTCTGCGGTGTATTCGCCCCAGTGATTTTACCTCACGTTCCACCTGCAACCACGCTTCTACGCGATATCCTTACCGAGGCATCACGACTCTTTCCCGATTGGTGAGTGACAACCTTAAGCTTATCCGCCTTCGATCGATCAACCTTCGTGCTTACATCGGACGGTCATTCACCGGCTCGTGTTTTCCCGAAGCTTCTACTCATTCCCGCGACCAGTATCGACAACTCCCACTCGCCCTTCATTATCGTATCACGTGACTGCTAATTTCGAGCGATCGCGTTAAATCATGCTCAATTAAATCTTATCGAATCATTAGCGAAATTGTCCCTCCACGCCGACTTCCAATTTGCGGAAACGCGCCGCGGCGTGTGACCACACGGATTGCGGTAACACCGGCGTCCAGATATAGGGACAATAACAAGGCTTAGGGAGTAAACCCGATGACGGTGGTTCTCGGTCAATTACCGAATGGTGCACTGGCTGTAACGAGAATAGTCACGCTTATCGCGTGGCTATCCCCCCCACTCACTTAATCGATGCGAGAACGGCACGCTCGTATTCCTCGATATTATCGGCCAGACAGAGTACAAGCATCTGTAAATATAGCAGCGGCGGCCATCTATTTTTACTAAATTACCCTTAGCATCCGGTCCCAGCGGAACAAGGTGTAGGCTCGCTGTCCTCGCGGGGTCTCGTTAGAAAAAGCTCGCAGTGATTGATTCGAGTTAATCTTATAAAGATCTCGGGGTGATTAACATGAGGAAAAACAATCGGCGGTCAAGTATCAACTCGCGGATTAACTGACTCTGGTTTTATCTCCAAGAGAAATAAAATCCATCGGAGGTCAGTTATATTCCAGTCCTATCACACTCTTCTCCCGTCCTTGATGCTGAGCGTTACACGTCTGCACTTCCGCGTCGTGTTTCGTGCCAACAGTCGCAATTCGATTTTTCACCTCGTTACTTTCGTCCGGCGCTGTTACCATGCACCTTGATAATCAAGGAGAGCCATTTCCAAGCTCGAGCACGAGCGACGGAAAAATGCGATTTATCGCTCGAGCCTCGGTGTATTGTCTCTGATTTCCGAGGATCCGCCGGAGGACGCACAATAGACGGACACGCGATATGTGTCGGGAAATGGTGGTGCTATCGGTATGGGATCAATCAAACTCTTTCGATAACAGCGGGATTGCACCGTTGCAGGCAAATCGAGTTGATAAGGGTGTACATCGGAGACGACAATGCCACTCGATGCAATCGATCGAGCGCCATGGGAACTGATAACCCGGCGAGAAAACTCTCTGCTTCATTGACAAGCGCTTTATTGATTCGTCGAGGTACGAACAGTGCATTTCGCTAACAGGCCCTATCTCCTCTATATTGATAAAACGCTCGGTATCGACGGAACACGTGAGCTATCGTTACCTTAGAAACGATAGACCACACACTATGCGAGAGACCCGCACGAAAAAAGCGAAGCCGCCGCTTCCTTCGAGCGGCTGTTACGAGATTGCGGCATTAGAAGTTTGGCTTTCCGAAGCCTCTGAAACGATGAAACGCGATAAAAGAGTGGGCGCCGCAGGGCCCGATGCATGAAAGATCGCGCGCCTAAACCTCTGAGGAGCGAAGCCGTAGACCGGAGCTCTCTATTTTTTCCTACGATTCCCTTTACGTAGGAACAAAGCCTCCTCATCCACGGAAAAGTCGTGTTGGAATTCGCGTTATCATTAAGCCGTCGGTAAGAAAAACAACCGGCAAAAACAACACGATTCAATTCCGCCCACGCGATCTTTAAAAACCCCGGCGAACATTATTAGAACGGCGGAAGCAGCCTTCGACCTGATTCGCAGCGGCAAACTTTTCCACTGGCTCCCCGCTGGCCCAGAATCACCTGGGTCCGCGGATCACTCGACCGGTAAATTCGTATACTACCGCTTGACCTTGGCAGTGCCGGGCGTTCGGAACAGTCGTAGTCGCTCACCCTGAGAGCCGGCGCGACCTGTTCCCCCTCCCCCACGGCTCAGCGAAAGTTGGCCAAAAACCGAACGCATCGACTCGTAGGAAATTTCCGACCTAACTCCCTCCCGCTCCCGGCGAAGCCCGGTTAACGTAACCAGCGGCGGAATTAAGTCAAACTGCGCGTCGATTAGAATTATCGGGTTGACACGACCGGGCCCGATCGAGTGCCAACTATTAGTGCGCGCGGTCGTCTTGACAAACGGAAATAGTCGAACACCCCGGGAAACAGACTGGAAGGTTTACGCCGGCCATCCAGCCGAGATTTATCGCTCAGCCGTTTTACGAGAAAAGCCGAGCTACAAGGTTTCCGCTGGCCTTTGGCGGCGAGAAACGCGCGTTTATTGACTGTGCTTATTTCATTCCGCCGAGAATCTACCCCGAATAGTGCGAGTAAGGCGCCCTGAAAAAACAGCTGGCTTTCACCCGCGCGCGCCCGCGGCGAGTTCCCCCCGGGACGAATGTTTCCTCAACATTGGCGGGAATCCGTTCAGAGTCCGATACGAGGGGGATTTATGATTTTGGGACGGCGATCGCGGCATTAATCCTCTGTGTGGGCATCCACGTGGAGAGAGAGAGAGAGAGAGAGAGAGAGAGAGAGAGAGAGACTCGGCTCCAGGGGGATCGTGCCCGACGCTCGAATCGCAATTTTACGACGTAACTCCGCGCTAAATGTACACCGGCGACGACCAAAAATAGCGTCCGGCTCTCTGACGTCAAGATGCCAAATGGCCGATGCCTAAACGCGCGAGCGTCCCTGCGATTTGCGAATAAGAATCTGCCCGATGATTTACACGTGCCTCATCCTCCGCAACCGGCCGGCTACTCTTTCCTCTCACTTGCACAATAATAAACGCCCGGCTCCTCGATGCCTGTACTCTCGTGTGCATTTATCAGACTATCCCGTGACCAGACGGTTCGCGTAGATTATCAGAAATTACCATAAATAAGTGTCAGCATTCCGCGCGGCTTGCCAAACGACCGCTAGACTCCCTTTCAATTTCGGAAAGTCGAACGCTTCGTCTTCCCAATCGTCTATCAACCCTTTGTATTTCCTCCTGTTCTCTGCCGCCACAATGCTACTGTTTACCATTGAGACTTTGGCCGCTCGATTCTGCCGCCACAAGAGCGCGAAATGACACGCACCTTGAGCGCGGGAGCGTGTACTTATTGTGGGCAAGAGGCGCGTGGTCGTCGGGAGGCTTCTATCGATTGTCTCCCGGCTGCCACGAGGAGAGCACGCAGTGCGAATCGAATTCGCTCGCTCGCCGAGCGTTGAACCGTTTTTTCCCCTCTCCGGGCTAATCCGGCCCGGTTGCATAATCAGCCATCAGCGGCAATACCAACAAATGAATCGGAGAACGATGGAATCACCGAGCGCGCTTAGTTGACATCATTCCTCCTTTCCATTGAGTGTCCCTCGTACGCTTTCGAGAAGGTTCTCGCCTCTCGGTGCACTTGCAATTGCTACACATCCAGTATTATAGCGTAGATGCCTGGCGTTTCTAGTGTCCCACGTCCAATTAGCGCTTTAATTAGGATCGATTGTCTGACACGAGCGAGCGATCACGTGTCTAATTCGTAGGAACACACCGGTATTGCGACACCGAATGAATTCGACGCCTTATTCCTGCTTGCCTCCCACCAGTCTCGGCTTCCTCCCCAGGCGGGTATGCGAGCCTTTTCCATCGAGGTGCATCGCTATTAGCTAATAATCAGACATGCACATAACGTGAATCACGCCGCTGACGCCTGACGCGCGCCGCGGATCTATTTTCAATTTTGGCTTGGGAGCCTCGCGATATATCTCCAAACACGTCTCGTCCCGTGATCGACGATGTCTACCGAGGCAGCGACGCCCTGCGAATTTCGCTCTGCCCCAGTGGGACTCGCCGATGTCTTCGCCTCGCGACTTTGTCCGCACGAGGTTCGCACTATTAATAGCCGGCTCATTGAAATTCCCAACTTCTGACAGCCCGAACAACAATACTGGGAGGAAGAGCCTCGGTCGAGGCTGGTCCGCTGCCGCCGTGTTCTCCGGCACGTGCGTGTTATTCGCACTGAGCGGCCACTGGAAACGCGCTCGATTTGGAGAGATAAGGTCGAGCGGGGTTGTCGCTCAAATAAGATTGTCAGCGACCTTCAGAAGGCCGCGACTCCCGTCTATCGGCGCACGAAATACGACGTGATTCACCGGCGTACCTATGTGGGGTTTAGTTAATCCTTTATGTAATCGGCGTGACGCGGCGCAGGTAGTACGTGCCACCCTGTCGAGCCAATTGATTGAATCAGCTTTCCGAAAAGTGCTGCATCTGTATATGCACGGGCGCGTAGCTGGCAGCTCTTCTTCAATCCTCAGGGAAGGTCAGGATGCACGGGGAAAGGATAGGTCGCGAGGGACCAGTTAGCGCGCATACCCGGAGAAAGGCAGGGATAGGGACACCGGTATAATGAGGAGAGGCGCAAAGGGAATGTCGAAGGGAAGGGAAAGAGACAAGTCGCGTCGTAAAGAGTGGCAGTGAACAGCGAAGGGTTGGAGCGCGCGGCGTTCGGCTCGATTCGGTTCGGATCGTGCTGGCGGCGCGGCGCATGTATGAGCTTCCTCACGTACACAGGGCTCGGAGGTAGAGTAGCCGCCAGCAGCGTCCGCATTGGGAGGACGAAACCAGATAGTAAGGGGACCGAGCGGCACGCCACGACCAGTCATACGTAACGCAGTATCCGCGCGCACACCACTGGCTTACGTGCAGAGCAGCCGTATCAGCCGTAGTGTCGTCGCATGCATTCGGTGACGAGGAAGCCCAGAGACACAGAGTCGGTGGCGAACGAATTACCGCGCTCGCTCGAGCTACGGACAGCAGACACGAAGAAGCGGCGAGAGAGAAAGCCCCCGACCTCGAACGGCTCTCGAGAGCCGTAAACTCGCTTCGGCTCTTTCGTCCTCGCGATCGAGATCGCGCGCAGCTGTTGTACACGCTCGATTGCCGGAGAGTGAATCGGCCTGCCCGTGAAAAGCCTCGCGCGCACGCACCTTCCAGAGGAAGAGATCCGAGTCCTTGCGGCGAATCAGCGATACCGCTCGCCCGGCCGAGGAAACCGGGCGTAGTTGACGGCGAGCGCCCGAGAGCGAGTTGCGTGTGCCACATGTCCGCTGCTCTCGCACCAGTAGAGTGTTAAAATCGGCAAGTGCCGGGACAACGCGCGCGCTGCGCCGGCGGCATCCATTTCTCCAGATTGCGTTTCGCTTTCCGTTGGGTGGCTGCGGCTGTGGCGGGAAGCCCTTGGATTGGCCTCCCTTGGAAAGACACCGCTCTCGCTCGGTAGACAGAGCCTCGGGGACGGCACTGCTCTCGCCTAGTCCTACGAGCAGGCAATTATAAATGTTCCATCGAATCACCGAGAGACTCGTCTACGAGCCGGTCACCCGCCATTGGAAAAGAAAGCTGGTCTTCGTGATCACATGAGTCCCTGCTACACCACCGAGGGACACACGCATAGTGAGTTGCAGCGCTGTCACGTAGTACTCCCTGCCTTGCCCTCTCAGCACTCTAGTCCGAGGAATCCGCCGTGTTTATCACGGATACGCCTTCGAGCCGCTCGAACCTAGCGAAAGCAGATTATTTTCACTAGCAGTTGAATCACAATCCTCGCTTACGTACGGAATGTCGATGCAAAACGGATTTGTTTGTAAACTAGCCAAGCTTTATCAAGGCTTGCATCATACCACCAGTGTCTACCTACGTCCTACATCATTCCCCCATCCGATACTCGAAGTTTCTGACACAGGGAACATGGATCCTTCCTGTTTCCCCGGTGTTATCGCACCGTCATCCATTATACCATCGATCGCCTCGTCATTTCTTGCATTATCGATCGCCTCGTCATTTTTAACATAAACACACTATCGATTACCGCGCTTGAGTATTTGCATGAAACTAAACCAGAGAACAGTATTACGAATTAAGAAACAACAGTCGTGTTGCCGGATGTGTTGGCCTCGCGATGATCCAGTGGTTTGTCTACCTTTACCGGCAGCATATTGTTCGATGGTACCTGACTTTCGAACGCTCCAGAAACTTTTAACACCCTTCTAGAAAGATCGATTCCCTTTCCTGACACGATTTATTCGATTGCCTCGGGTGGGATCTCTCAGCAACCCATATCTCGACTCTTCTCCGCAGTAAATACGCGAGCACCCCGCGCGCCAGTGATTATGTAATAATGTGGCTGATGCAGATATACTGACAACCCCGGTGAACTTCCACTCGTGACTTATTCATAGCACGCCTATATGTACATGTATCGGAAATAGAGCTGCCAAGCGAGATGCCAGACGCCACGGCGAATTCTATATGATTTTATACCAAACAAACCAGCCTGGCGCTTACCTTCGAGCGATGAGCCGAGCCAGGCTACTCGCATTGTCAGCAAAGGTTATCCTCGGATGCGTGCGAGATACATTTAGCTCAATCGGTCATAACAATATGTGTATCGAGCGTATAATGCAACGAGCTGTGCTCCTTGCAGGTGAGTCGATGTCGCCCGATCTAAAGTCAACTCGACTAGACAGAATTGAACCTGTCGAAGGTTCCACCCCCCACCCTCTCGCCCCCTCTCACATCACTGTGTACTCGACGACGAATAAACGTACGGCAAACGTATAGCCACGGTCATACGCGCCGATTGTCAGCAGAGTGTCTGCGAGGAGCAAACCGTATTGAGCTAATTGTCCCGTGTTACTCGATGTCAATTCCTTGGGCTGCGAGCGCCAGCGATTATGCACGTGCTCCGTGCACCGATCCTCGATCGCGCCGCCTGGTAATTACATTATTCCGCACCGGCTGATCGATCATCCATTTTATCTATTAGATCTTTGCGCAGCGCGCGTCGAGCCGATTACCGAAGTCGCGCCACTTGCTAATCCGCAGTGCGTCCGGTGAATCTTAAGGAATTGAATGATCGATCGTGTCCCGAGCGAGTTTCCTCGTGAGTGGTGTTAAGTGACGACCTTTTCCGCCCATTAGGCCTCGTTCAGATTAGTCGCGTTTGTTTGGGTTTCGCGCTCGAGCCAATCCTGACGGACTTGCTCGCCACTTGACGACTTGACAATGTGTCCTAGGCCCCTGATGCCACTCGATCATGCGAGAGCACGCCGGCTATAGTTTCTCGGTATGAAAGTTGCTACCGGCGATTACCTATCGTCGCTTTCACGATAATAATCAGCCAATTCCCCTTACATCCACGGAGCCACACACACGCGGAGCCTATCTATTTGCCAACTCACGCGATTGGCCGAATCAATAGACGAGCGGAAAGCTCGCGCCTCTCCAATTTATACCTTCCTTTCATTACTTCTGCCTTGCACAATCTCCGAACGTGATTTACGCCGTTCGATTGTTCCCGCGTGCCAATCCGCTCGCTGTACAACTGATCAACGTATTGTCGATCGGCTATTTCATCCAGAACCAATACCGTTCTCCCGATCAAACAAGAAAACACTCCAATTGGAATATGAGAGATTTATTTGTCCATGGCTCATCTGTTTTGTCAACAATGCGTTAAATAAATAATGAGGCGATCGATTCGATAAGGAGACTCCTGAATTTTCGGCCGATCGATCTTGCACGCTGCTCTCTCTTATTGGCGAATGGCGCGTTAATTTTCCGCCACCATTAATCGTGGCGTCGCTGATGGTGGGCTACGCGGAGATATCGGAATTTTCCTCGCTCGTTACTCCCGGGAGGATAACATGATTGGCCAGCCTCTCTGCCTCTCTACCTCTAGTACTTAGATTAGATTATTATCTTCGATATCAAATATTGTTATTTTTATTGCTTAGACTTACTCGCGATATCTTCACGTGCCCGATCTCCACCCAGTCATAACCACCGATGATGATTACATGCTTTCCTTACGAGAAACGATGATTACCACTAGCTCGAGAGCAGGCATTGGCCGTGAAAGAGTATTGCTCGTCCGGGAGACAAAACATACGACCCAACGGCCTGCGACTCTGTTGCTGCGCTTCGTTTAACGGCAACACGCGCCCTAAGACAATTGGATCGATCGTGCGCAGCGTAAGAGAGCACAATCCATCATCGCAGCTCGCCGCGATCGGTTATTTATAACACCGGACGTATCTTTCCGCCCGCTTATCGCGTCGCCTCGATTAACATACATTTCTCGTCGACCCCTCGCGAAGCGATACGGGACAAGCGTGGGCTTGCCACTTTCTTCCTCTACTCTACACGTAAACGTAACCTCCCCAAAGTCCCGCGCGCAATGCTGCAGGTATTATTTGCACGCGCTACAGTATCCAGCCGCTATTGGTACTTGGGCCCTTAGAGGGCCGATTTGCATGAGGGGGTTGGAAGTTAGCGGGACCGAATACACGATGACTCGAGGACGCCTACACATGTGCACGTAGGCCGCTTTATTTCCGTACAGAGCGGCTCAGCCTCACGCGAAGAAATGCTGTCGCCTGTAACATGCGCGCACGATGACTCACTCCGAAAGCATTCCCGCTTTGCGCTTCCGCTGCCATCTTGCCGCGGCAAGATGGTACACGCCGCTTTTTCAAACTGCTATCGCGACACCGAATGCTCGATTTATTGCGATTAATTCCTCGCACGGTGCAACGATCCTACGAGCCGCTTGTATATGTTAGGCCCTGATAACATCCTGTTTGAGATTGCTTGGGTTCTCGCCGCGAGGAGCAATAACCCGCTGGATGTTCCCGGTACGATTCTCGCTGATTAGCGCCGAGCTTGATAAGGTGGCCAAATATTCGGCGAGAGTTATGCGGCGAGTGCGACGTGTGCGGTAACCCCTTTTCTGCGTAGTTAGTCGCTGCGTCGTAAATGCATGCCCCATGCCGATATCTATCGATCCTCTCATTCGGCGCGACGCGCAACAACGTCTCGGGTCGGGCATTCGTTCTCGCGAATTCGACGCGCGCTCTGCTCCCGATGTCGAGGCGCACAACTTGTCCCCTCGGAGCCGCCGCCGCCGCATCAGGCATTCCTCGCTTCGTCGGTGGAAAAAACTTGCTTAGCGAATTCCTGCGAAGGCGCATACTAAGCAGTACACTTCGGACTTAGGATTGTCGGGCAGGAGTCGAGTGGATAAATAATGGGAGACCGGTCCACCAGTAGAGTTTTGAGGAACCGGTTGTAAAAGAGTTCGGCATGAGATCGATTAAATGAGCGGTGTTATATGAGTGGTCTTTTTGGCATTGTTTCAGCATCCGTGAGAACGCGGTGAACGGCGTAATCTCCGGGGTTCATTGTAAAATCTGCAAGAGCGCGAGCGGGCCCGAGCTGGGCTCCGGTCCAGAAGCGTCTTCGGCCGCGCTGGAGGCCGAGACCGAGCCGGAGGTTGATCTCGAGGAGAGTAAGACACACTCGGAACCGGAACCGGAAGCTGAGGAGGAACCGGTGGAAACAGTCATTGAGACTGACTACGCGAACAAGTGCGAGCCTGGCAACAAGAACGAGGAGTGCGAGAGCAAGATTAGTGCCAAGGTCAACGGGAAGTTCAAGGGTAGAAACAGGCAGGAGGGCGAAGTGCGGGAAGATTGGAGATTTATTCAAGACGCAACTATTCCTTGCACCCTCAAAGCACGCAAGCGCAAAGAACGACGAGAATCCTGCTGTCAAGAACGAAAACTGATAAGGTACAAAACAATTCCCCCCTCCCGCACCGCGCCAGAGTTATGCAATTGAGAAAGATTGAATTGTTCCTGATATCAGTGCATTGTTGAGTGTAAAACAACATTGGGCCTACAACGATATTTTCCGCGGGATTATCGTGTCAAGATACTCGTTTAATTAGTGGGACATTTGTATAAACATGTGTGCGAACTCCATTGCAGAAGCAATAGCGAGGAACGCATACTCGACAGCCCGACCGAAACTGCAGATGCGATCAGGCGCGTAAGCAGCCACGAGGATTTCAAGAGCGACGGACATTTTCACATTCTGTCTCAACTAGGACAAGACATGGGTCATGGGGTGGTATGTTTTCATCTGGCAACTTAACTATTCTTTAATCCACTTACACCTACGAGATAAATACACGTTTGTTTTTCTGCAGCGATGCGCAGGCTTACCCCTGCATGAAAGAACGAACGTCTCCCCTGTGTCGAAAAAGAACCACCCCTCCTCGGTTCCCTCGCCGTATGATGCGACAATGTTGGTGACCGAGAAATTCGAGTGCGATGCAGAGCGTCTGAGAAGTAGTGAGCGATTCAGCAGAAGTATTACGCCGAGGGGGAGGAGACAGGCCCGCAGGAGAAGAGTACACAGAACTCCGGACGCAGAGGGTTTGAGCAAGGTAAACAATAAGCCCGAGAGAGTCACACTAAGGTTTCCCTAGTAACTGTACTGACCGAAATGGATTTGGCCTGATCTAGGAAAATGAGGATGAGGGGGAAAATAGGTATGCATCATCGAACACAAAGAATCAAAGTGGGTCAGCGGGTCAGAGTTTTCTGGAAATGTTGAGTAGTGGCCCAAGCCGATCCCCCTCGCCGGCTCGACCGCCTACAGTAGAACACGAGGATGCGAACAATCCTAGTTTGACCAACTGGTCTTTTCAGCATCGGCAAGATAACGTAAGTATTGACTTCTTCGAAAGGCAACTTCTAAAGTCAGACACTTAAGGTAATATTATGACTTTATATGATCGCAGGAAGAAGCCGCCGATGCTCGAGTGGAGGCGATGTTGTCCCCGAGGAATTCTCTGCTGCTGCCGAGGCGTTTTTACTCCGAGAATGAGGCGCAACCTAGCACGCCAAGTGTCACAGACCCGGGGTTGAAGAATCTGACCAAGCATATAAATGGAATAAAGAAGAAAATCAAGAAGTACGAGGATGAATTCGAAGAGAATTTCGGTTACCGCCCCAGTCATTCTGATAAAATGAGTAACCGAGACATTAAGAGATTATGCTCCGAGCTGAACAAATTACGAAAGGAGCACAAACTGCTAAAGGAGGACCCGATAAGCGCTTTGTTGGCTAACGCGAATAACAGAACTAATACAACGGCCAGTAACTCCACAAATAATAACAATAGTCAAGAAAAGTCAAGAGGAGCATCGATGGAGGAGATGGTGAAGGATGTTGAGAGGAAGCTCAATGAAAAAAGAATAAAGTACGGAAGAACCGATAATATGGAAGAGCTCGATTACGATCAATTGTTGGACGAGAAGACTGCTGTGCAAAAGGCGCTACTTCATATCGAGAATACCTTCGGCAGGCCAGTTTCGAAAGAAGATAGGGTTGTTTTTCGACCCCTTTACGACAAGTATAGAACTTTGAAGAGACTATTGATTCGGGTGGGAGCGGTGAGTACTTTACGAAAGTTTAGATCTACGACTCTGTAATGGTCATGCGTTATATATCCCGTCTTTATTATAGAGTAAGAATAAGGACAGCATCTCGGAATTGGCGACGATCCTAGAACACGAAGCTATGGATTTCACATCATCCATTATGCCCGGCAACCCAGCTGATAACGAACGCCGGGCTAGTGAACCGGACATGTCGCACCGAGGCATTCTAGATTGTATTGATCCTGTGGATCAACTGCCCACCGATAGTGATAGCCAACACAGCAGTAGCGAGGGAAGTCGTAGTACCAATGAGAGCCTTCATGCTCTTCCACTGTGAGTGTTATCATCCTCTCATTATTTGCCCTTTTAATGTCTGAAGTTGCGGGTCTCACCGATGTTTTCCCCTTTCCTGCACTTCCAGGGAGGAACTACTTATTCAGCAGAGAGCAACCAGGGAGGAAAAGAAACGTCTCCGCAGGGCTTTGAAGGAGTTGGAAGCTCAATTTGAGGCTCGCGCCGGCCGAAGAATGCAAAGGGAAGATCGTGGTCCGCAAGTTACTACAGTTTATGAATCTTACAAACAGGCGAAGGCCAAGCTCAGACTGATCGACGCACTTGTGGCCAAAAACGCCTGAAGCGGCATCTAAATTTGTGTGTTTGACTAAACTAAGGATTGCAGTAACATTACAAAAATCTCAAATGAGATCCCGAGGCATCTATAGATTCATGAGAACACATGGTAGGTATTCATTAACAATAAAAATATCGTATGTCAGAGAAACCCTATAAAACGTATACATATACTAGAATACCGAGATGAACAGTACACTCAGTACAACACTCAGTGTCTAGACATTTCCAAGACTCTTTTACACGTTCCATCGGACAACTCAGAGGAGCGTAAATACACCGTGTTCACCTTTATGTCGATTCGTGTGTTGTAATTCAGTGCTCGGATTATCGTTCCCTAGTTAACAGTTCGGCTATAATATTGTCAACTCAAGAATAATAATGCGACAAAGTTTTTCGGAAAGAGAATTCTGTGAGTATTCCCTACTCTCGTACAGCTGCCAATTTGGTATATAGAAGTAACTATTTTTAAGAGATTTGGAACTCTTATACGACAGGAGGTGCTAAAGGCACCTCTATCCGTCTACACTTTTTTATGCAAGGATTTTTTTATGAAATGTTTCCCATTTCGTTCGATAAAATCCCTGTTTATGGAAACTCTTTTTCGCCTTTTTGGAGCACAAACGAGCAACTGTTAGTGCGAATCGTATGTGAGTATGGAAATAATAGAGAAAGGGAATGATCAGACACGGACAAGGAGGACTTGAAATATTTTGAAACTTGCTACGAATTTTCAAAGACATATGACGGGGTACGAGTAATCACAAATCGATTATCAGACTTAACGTGGTTACCCACAATACTTTTTTAGCTGAGACAGCGACCATAATGAACCCCTGAGACTTCAGTGCGTACGATAATGTTAGTGCACCTTTTTAATTTGAAAGAAACGCAACAGTATTGCTTTCAGTAAAAAACGTGAAGAAAATGAGTGTAAAAGGTGTGCAACCCTTATTTCTGATAACACGTTCACGAAACGAGAGTATTTAGCGTCGAGAATAAAGGACGGATCCCTGAAGTTACTTGTAACTTAAGTACCTTGTAAGAGATATCACATGTTATAATTGTAGAGTACTATAAACTGTTACAATCTTATTACCTATCGAACGTATCCAAGACTCGTTGATTTTCACGTTTATATCTGTTTGTGAGTTGAGCTTTACGGCGACTACCTCGCAAGTGAGGGTAGGCGAGGGTAAACCGAGAGCTTTGGTAGTCGTTTTGACACGAGAGAAACTCGATTGATTTTCATTTTGCGAAGTCTCAATCGAGGGTGCTATACTATCGCTTGGCTTGAAAGAAGCGTATCGAGGCAAACGAATGTACCGAAAAGAATCGAGGCAAACACTTCGAAATCCTCGTTTTGCGCCGAATGAACGTTAGACTTGGAACTTTTTGCTTATTGAACGAGGATTCGGAAGGTCGTATGATCAAAATGTAAAAGGCGTCACTCTAAATTCGAGTTGAGCTCACATCACATTTCGCTGACATCCCGACTATCGAATCAGCCGTAAACACCTGCGCTTTACCGTCTGTCCATTTTGTGTGCTGTCTTGATTGCATTTCTCATTCAACACGGCTTTTGCTTTTCATTTAGCGAAAAATAATTGATAAAAGAGGGTGAAAGTCTCATAGCCAGACTAGTTTTTTTTTGCCCCGATCCATTTCGCACACCCGCGCGCCAAACATCCGAGAACTCTTCGAAATTTCTGTCACGATTGCGAATTTTAAGCAAAACGAAACCACAAGAACAACAATCAAAAAGAGAGATTCCTCCGCCGAAATTAAAGGTGCGAAACGAACAAGCGAAGAAGAGAGTAAGAGAGACAAAAACAAAAAAAGACGAACGATTTTTTAGACCAAAGCACTTTTTTAGTCTGTGATATAATGAAAGATATACTTGCGTTAAGGTGGAAGAGTATACATGTGTGTGTGTGTGTGAGAAGGATTCGCGTTTTAGTTGCGAGAACCGTCGTTTTCGTTTTCGATGGGAGACACGCTCACAATCGTTTAGTAGATGTAATATCCTGCGAGAAAGGCACTCCTTCCTCTGGAAAGAAAACATGTCCTCTAGATTGGAGCAGTGTCAATAGGAGATTTATTTTGTATTCGCTGTCATGGAAATGCGCTTCTTTCACGGAGTCCGGTTGGGTGTACGGCTAATTGTACGTGGTCTTGAGAGAAAGGGAGAGAGAGAGCATCGAGGAGGAGAGAAACCGATAAATAATTGTCATAGAGATAAGGAGAACATTTTATAATAACGTTATTTAAGGTATATTTTGTAGATGGTAGCGATAGAGAGGAGGATTAGAGAGCGCGTGTGTCGCGAGTGGAAAGATTATTTCTGTCATTCGGACGTGTTGGAAGCTCCGCGTCCATGAAAATCGAGAGACATTTTCAGAACCCGATAGATTACGAATACCCCAAAATTCAAATTTCGAACGTCGAACGGTCGAAGGTGTCCCTTCGGCGCGCGTAGCGTATACTTTTTAATGACATATCTAGAAGTTAGGAACACCGGAAGCAGCCGACATACCGAATCAAATATGTAAAAAGTCATTGAGACTGGCGAGTGCACATTCAGGCGGGGGTGAGAAGTCACCCTTCGCACTCAAAGTTATACCGGTAACACGAGGGCGCAGGCAGACCGAGATATAAAATGATCACATAGTCGACTGGCGAACACCGAGTTTATCCCGAGAATCTTAACCACCTTCAACGTTTACAGATATGTTGATTATGTATATACATATATATTGTATGTATAGATACAGGCAGTTGCATACGTATTACATACAACCGTACACGCATACAAATGAATATTATACGTCATACGCGGTAGCACTCAGAATCGAATAAAAGAAGAATATGATCTGCTATAGAAATGTCTTTCTTTTCACCAAACATAGTCCAGATATCCCCCCTTCTCCCGCTTACTCTATGTACTCAGAATAATTTACCATGATCCGATAGGCCGAGATCAGCAACGACTCATTGCTAACTGAACTCGGACTGCAATTGCTTTTGGAATACTTGGATCTGCCGTAAAAGAGCAGCGAGGCGAACAGAAGCGGATGGCGCACGAACGGAGGTGTAAGGGTTCCCCCGTTTTGACGCGTACGATCTGTCCAACCTAAGCGGGATCCCCGGATAATAGCCCTTCTTTGGCTTCTCCGACATTTCCGCCGATATGCAGACCAAGCTGTTTTTCTCTTGCAGCAGCTTCATCTCCTGCTTCAGGGACATTACCTAACGGGCAGGAATCGCGCGGATTTTCAATGATACCCCTAGTCCTCAACGAGATTATACGCCACCGCTTACTTCTTTGTAAAGACCCACAACGGCATTGATCTCATCCTCCTTTGCGTTAAGCTCGGTCTCCATGCTCGCTATTTCAGCCGCCAGCTTTTCGTCACTGGTCTTTTCCATTTTCTCCTGCAGCTCCTCGTACCTCCTACGAGCACCCCGGATTATTTACCGCCGCGTGTCCGGAAGATAGCTTTTACTATGGGTCTTACGTGTTTAGGGTTTCGAACTGATCGTGCAGTTTACTCAGGACCTCCCGAATGCCGCGGGTATTATCTTCTTGAATGGTGTCATTATGCGGCTGGCACGAATGGAAGTTCTCGGCTGACATGATCTGAAAGCCGCTCAGATAGCAATGTCACGTGTAAAAGAATCCTTAAATACTTCAGAAACTATTCAGAAAGCCCTATGAGATCGTCGAATGCCAGCTTCTAGTTTACTGATTCATCGAAGAATTCGCGCTAATATTAATTCAACCTGCGGTCAAGCTTACTGGAGGTTCCTTTATGTAAATGCTCGAGAATCGAGGGTGACTCTTAATGCACTGTTGGGACGTAAAAGGCTTCAGGGGACTGACATTGCCATTCGAATAAATACTACTGTCGTTCTGGGAGATCTTCGAATCGTCCGGCGATGGATTGGTTCCCAGGTTGCCCTGTGTATAAATCAAGCATTCTCAGACATCCGTAATAACACAAGTGTTATCGTTCACCGATTGGAAAGTAATTAACCTCCAAGAGTTTATCAGTCTGCCCGCCCATCTCCCCGGTGAACGGTCCGAACTGTTTATTGTTCGAGAGTAAGACAGTCGAGCTCGGATTGATTACGCTCTGTGATTTCTCGGCCAATCCCGGAATGTTGTGTGCGATGCCGATGGTAGGACTGGAGCTGGTGATCTGTTTGCCACCATTCTCCATAGCATTGAGGAGAACGTTCGGGTGATTGCGCATTCGTTCCATGAGCACGGAGATCGGCTCCATGCCTCTGCTGACTTTGCGGATGAGGAAGGGTGCGGTGCCACTGACCGGCGGTTGCTTCGCTTTCAATATACTCAACACCTGTCGGGCACATACGAACGATGATTGTCATTCCATGCCCACTACTTCCTAGACCGACCAAACTATACCTGCTGAATGTTCAATCCCAGATTGTGACTGGGCGTGACCGAAGTGCCCACGACGAACGGTATGTTGCGGAAGTGGAATCTGCTGAAGTACGAACGATCGACTTTCTTCAGGTTCGACGAGAGCGTGGGCATCTCGTAATTGCGATAATTGGCAGCATTGTAATACGCCGTCTGGACGACCGCGTGCTGGCATCGGGAGCAGCCTGCATTCACCGGCAATCGCGTCGTCACAGCTTGAGTCTCCGCCTTCTCGTTGGACACCCATTTCTCGGCTTTAGCGGTGGGACTCTGGGGCGGCGCCGGATTCGCGGTGTATTTCGATTTCGGCTGAGTGGCTGCGTAATCGTTGACGAACACCGACATTGAGCTGGCGTGCTCGGCGCTCTTGCTGGATTTCGAGCGCGGCCCAGGAATAACGGGGTTACTCGCTTTCGGTGCGCTGGTATTATTGAATATCTCGACAACTTCGTTGCAGGTGGGACTCGGCTTCGTCTCAGAGGTCTTGCGCCCTTTTATCGCCACAGCTGGCGTGTCGTGGGAGAATTAAACGAGCAGATATTATATTATTATCGACTACTTATTGGGTGCATATTCTACTAGTAAATATAGACTATTCAACATGTTTAGGGTGATGCGGCTACACATAGAAATATTTCCATGGGCATAGACAATTTTTCCACACAACTAAACGTACTAGTAACGCGCTTCTTCTTAGTGTCCTTCTTCTTAACATAACTCGTGTCCCGCGTGGCGACAGTGCTCTTCGAGGTGGAGCTTCTCAATTTGCCTTTCTTCCGTCTGATCTTGAAAGTGAGGCTATCGTCTATCATCTTAGCGGGTGGCGCCTTCTTCCCCTGGGCCAGGCTCACACTGGCATTGTCCCTCTTGGCATCTCTCCTCATGCTCCTGCTAGTAAGCATCTCGTTATTCCTCGGGATCTCGATGTTAACTGGTGCGCCGCCCAGTCTCCGGGCGTCCTGCTTCGGAGATAATAGTCTCTCTTTCACGGCGTCCTCCAGGGACAACGGCAGGTTGAGGACATGCTGCGGCGGCTCTTGCCAGTAGCTCTGACACTCCTCGTTCACGAACTGCTCGCTGCCCTCGGATTTCTCCTGGGGCTAATCGAGGCAGGCCGGCGTTATTAAAGGGTGCACCGAGACCCAAGGATTCTTGGGTACAGTGGTGTTGAATGTACGTACAAGAATCGCATTACCATGTTCTCTAGATGCCTCGGCGACGTCTCGCTCGATTTCGTGAGGACGAAGTCGTGCGGCGAGTGTCCGCCTCGGGGCGGCGCTCCGGAGGTTTCGGGGTCCTTCGGCTCCGGCATGCTCAAGTCGACCGCCTCCACTTTGATGTCCTCGATCTCACTCTGCACCGGGAGGAAATCGTCCTGGGCGTAATTCACGCGTGGACTCACTCTCAACGATTCTACTGTGGAAGGGAATCGACTAATTAGGGGAGAGGAACAGTACAATGGGAGTCTGGGAAATAGGCTTGGGAAGTACCGGTCGGTTCTTCATAGAGATTCTGGTATTCCTGGGAACATGCTATGCTTCTAGTATCACTGGAGATGGACTCGACTATCTTGTCGATCTCCTCGCGCGTCGGGGAGGCTGGAGCCTCGGAGATTACGTCGTCAGGACGATCGAATTGATGCGCACGAGCCGAGCTGTGATCCAATTCAGGGTGCACGTTGTGGAACACCATCTTCATGTAATCCAACTGGGATCTTAGGTTGCCGCATCTCGCGTTGGCGAATTGTAACTCCTTTTGCATATCTGTCGCCGGCAAGACTTCCACCATCAGCTCTCGCGTGTGGAGAATTATGCGCCAAAGGTATATTCAAATGATAGGAATTACCGGAGATACATTTTCTCGCCTGCATGGCTGCCTCCTTGTGCGTCACTGGGAATTTCGTCGGACGGGCCTACCAAAATTTTGCGCGGCTGACCCATTAACAGGACGAGCTAGAGGAATTTCTTTCTTGTCAACGGCGGATGTAAAAGAAAATCTCGAAAAAGGTTCGCGAATGGTGAGCGCGCGCAGGTTACGGGCTCTTTAAGGACGATAACATTTTCCGGAGAGAGAGTCCTTTGTTTCTGACATTCGTGCATGCGAGATCCTCCGCTAGCAGTCGATTGCCGGTAGTTTAACAGAACAGACGCATTGACAATACCGGTCTGGTCGTCGGCTTTCTAATTAACTGATATACTATCACACGCGTAGGACTTGGCCTTAACTAAGAAAAGGGCCCGGGAGGGGAATATCAGGGGTGCATAAAAAAAACGATCAGATACACAATACACAGGAGTCTATTAATAAATTATAAATACACATGATTGCATGTTACAGCTATAGATACAAGGGATGACATGGATACGAATATGTCATGGCCGATGTTCCGTCGATCCTTCCAATGCCACTGGCACAATCAGCACGTACACAAATACTACTAAACAGAACACTCTAGGTAAGTGGAGTTTAATGAGAAAGGCGCCGGAGAAAAAGAGGGTTGCGAGCAGGTCCTCGGTAATGGGGCGGTGGCAGTGAAGTTGCTGAAACGCCTGGTCACGGCTGGACGCTCGCGGCCAAGGATGAAGGGAGATTTGGGTGCCACGTGGATCACGTCTACGAAATGATCAAGTGAAGTAAATCGAGGTGAAGGGTCCCGCAAAGCGGCGCGTAACGGTACACGCCAGACTCATCGGAATTCACGCTGCGGTCCATTCGTACTCCTAGGACTGACTATGTATGCCCGTTGTCCCATTTGGTGTTACGATTTCAGGTTCCGGTTGCTTGCGCGCGCGCGAGTCTGCGAGCTAGAAAGGGAGAGAGGATAAGCGAGGCAGCGGCGGCAAGGCCTCTCGCGGCCACCACTGCCAGTCGGATTCTGGGCCGCGGCTAGAATCTTTGGCTGCGATCGTGGAAATCGGCCGGATAAATCGAGCCGCAATTCCGCATTGATGGACGATCACCCGGGGAAGAGAGGAGGAATGCGCGGAGATTCTATCGGGTGCTGAGTAACCGGGGAGCATGATAATAAATAAGGGCGATCCAGCCGTATATATGTGCGATAATTATCTCGGCCGGTATACCAGCGTCGGATGAAGCTGTGCAGTCGGGATGAAGAAGTGATCGGGACGCGTTACTGATGTTTCCGCTCTATCGCATCGCTCACCTCTCTCTCTCGCTCTCGCGCTCTCGCTGTCGGAGCGGGTACGTGATATAACTTTATGATCCTTTTCAAGGAAGAAAGGAGGCCTGATGACGAGATCCTCTTGGGCGCGCGCGCTCTTCACCTGCTCGAAACCGGCTCGCAACAGGTCTAGTGAACTCGATCGAATTCCGAGACCGGATTCTGCGAAACGACGACCTGCACTGCCCCGATTTCTTTGCTCCGTCGCTAATTCAACTTCGCCGTTCTCACTCTTTCGGCAGATGCGACCCACGGACGACAGATCTCGAGAGAGAGAAGTTACGGGATGCGTAACGAAAAGTAGCCTAGTTCGAAATTCCAGAAGCAATAGGACTCTTGGTGGTTGCACTTGGAGAAGAAGTGCCGGCTCGCGCGGCACTCGCTGATTTCACGCTGTAGCGCGGTCATCGGGCGGATCGTTAATTAATCGGCTCGGCTGTATAAATAATAAATAACGAGTTACCACGTCCGATCGAGCTGGTCGGACGAAAATAATGAATGCTCCATGTCGCTCTTACGCATTACAGACCTAAAACACTTTGCACTCGTCGGCGTGCGCGTCACGCGAGAGCAAGTACCTAACAACGAGAGCGAAGCGTTTCAATCACAATATTAATAATCCGTTCGTCGCCAATCCAGGAGAAGTAGAGACTGCTCTCCAGGATTGCGACGAAGGGCGTCCTATTCTCGCAGGGTTCTCGTTGCAATTGGCGCGCGCGCTTGCGGCAAAGGTGGAGTATAAATCGTGCGAATTACATGCTCGGCCGAGTGGGAACGATTCGAAAAATGAGGCTGGCACGTTCTCGCGAGCGACGTCTTTCGCATTCTGAGGAGGCCGCTGCGCGAGTGCGTAAGCGTTGCCAGCCGACTTCTTCAATACTGCTGTTCAGCGATCAAGGATCTGCATCGGAGAACCTCCGTGTCAACGAGGTAACTGGGTCCTTCGACTGCAGAGCGGCGAGTTTCGGCAGAGCTCGCTATCGGTTTCTTCCGGCGCTCGCTCCGTTTACTCCTCGGCTGTCGAGTAAGTATGCATAGATACATTCTAAGTTCATCGTGCCGCTTTCTGGCGTCGAGGTTGGAATGCTTGACCTGCTCATATCCCGCTCGGGAATGAGAGGATACTCTTCTGCCGGTTCGTTCGCTCGACACACAGTGTTATTGCAGGGTTCGATGAACGTTTAAAAGCTCGGGACGGCCGGAGGGGGCTCCGACATGGCGTTTGCCGAATTCCTCGGCTTGCACACGCAACCGCTCTCAACCAGCACGTAATCCTGACCAGTCAAGGTTACTGGTCCAAGTGGTATCACCAGAAAGAGGTACGGCACGTAAGTCTGCGTGCACTCTCCGTGGACAACGTCGCATTCCTTCGATCTGGAACAAGCGAAACTCGCCAATGTACCCGAGAAAGTGTACTCGTCCATCCTAGATACTACATTCCTAATTATCCCCTTCTAATTGTCTTATACAGCGAATGGAAATATTCGTAGTCTAAGTAGCGCGCGCGGCCGTGATTCGTGCCCTTCGCATGACTTCACGCTCCAAAATAAATCTCTGAAAAGTAGGCTCGGGTTAGTCACGATTAGCGAGTTGTAGACCCGTTCGGCCCACTGTCCCACATTGGGATTAATGCGCGACACGGTAGTCGGCCTCGATGAATGTCAATTTGAACCTCGTCACGTTTCGCTCGCGCGACCCTAGGCCGCCCGACATGCCAAGAAAGTAACAGTGAGAGAGCCGGACTGGCTCTCCCGTTCCATCCCGATTTCATCTTGTGACCCTGCACGCGCGGATAGTCGCTGGCAATAAGGTGGCACTCACTCGCAAACCTCGAAAACGACCTGCTGCAGGAGGTCGGGGAACTTCTGGACGATGGTCACGGGCTGTCCGCTGGTGAGGCTGACTCCGTACATGGGTGCGGTGGTGTTGTACCTGGTTTTGCATAGTCTGGCCGGCGAGCCGCACGTATCCTTCGGGGAGAATGCCCTGCCTACATATCAAACAAATCTCCTGTACATCCCATCAGATTTCTTGCGGACGATCGGACTAAGAAGCCCAGGGGAGGATCGACGATCGACACAAGAACACTCGCTGCTTCCTCGTGGCAAGAGATCGGCCTACATAGACCAAGCTCATTAGAGCGGCGTCTTCCGCGTTATGGAATCGAGAGATCGCTCTGCTCCCGGGCGTGCATACGCTCGATGCCCTTTCTTCGGAATCCCGGCTGTTCCTCGTGTACCCGGAGCAACAACGGCGAGGAGGCGACGAGTGGGTCACCAGTGGGTCCCGTTATGAGGACAACGAGCGATAACTGTATTGGCCGGATAACACGGTGCCTTATTACCGGGCTGCTGCACCGATCGGGACTATATCGTCGGGAGAGCAAAGGCGAGATCAAAGTGCGGAGCGCGGAAAAGTCTCGCGGCCATTGAAAGGTCGCGATCGGAATCTCGAAGGATTCATCCAGCGAGGAGGAAGCCCACTCTCCGATTATCGACGGCGGTATGGCGCGCGTGCGGTCGTGGTGGATCGGTCGATGTTGTGGCTTGGCCGGAACCGGGTTTTCGTGTCATAAGGACAGCTGCATAATTCAAGGCTGCAGCGGTCGAGTGGGCAGCCACGATCGCAAACGGATACATAAGTATGCTCGTTATGTCCCATAACCGGCCGTTCTAATTTTCGTGAATTCCTCTCCTTCACTTCTCGCCCGAGGCGCGCGCGCCCGCGCGCGCGGACAACTTATTCCGGCCACGCATTCGGAGCCGCTCGTGATGGGAATGGGGCCGACGAAAAATCTCTTTTGGTATATCCTAGGCCTTCTCTCTTCTCTGCTTGCGAGGCACGCTCTTACACGAGAGTGTTTTGGCCCGTCCGAAATTTATGGGGATAATCGAGCCCGCGATGAACGCGCCTTTATTACCGAGTAATAGTGCAATTGAGCATAAGTGTGACGGGCGAGGGCCCGAGTGGTCAGAGAAACGATCGTGAATTAATGCGAGGGCCGACAGCATTTCATTTAGCCCGGGGGGCGCGTGCTAATAATGCGGAGAAACGAGTGAGCATAAAGCCACAACGGTCATTATACATACGCACCGCTATACAATCGGGCTATATACGTCTATGTTCCCGCAGGGATTTTGCATAAGACGCTGCGGCTCGCGCGGCAACAAATAAACCACGAAAGAGCGCGGATGTAGGCTACACAGGCAGCGTCTCGTAATTATTCGCATTTCAGATAACCACGCCGGCGCACCGACTACTACTACTGTTAGCCACAACTGCGCACGAGCGGGAACGAGTTTGTCTTCCTTGCACGAGGAAAGAGGATTGTTCCATTCATCGAGAACCATTAACCATTCCGATTCCGCCGTCGTCTCGGCCGTATTTCACCATGATCGTGAGCTATCTTCTGCATTAGGAGAGAGATTAAATCAGATCGGAGATTAATGAGTAGTCAGGGCTCTATGCAAAATAGTAGTCGGCCGGCAGAGGGACCAGTGGCGGCGACGGCGGCGACCGGGGACAGAAGGGGGGCGACGAGACTGGGAGCTCCGGCGCCAAAGAATGCACTCACCGTTTCTGGAATTGGCTGCGGCGATCGAGTAATCGCCGCGCGCCGCCTTGTAATTGTGTAGTAGCGCCTGCCTCGTCAATTCCGGATCGATCGTCCGCGGCTGATGGGATCTTGCGGTCCGGCTGCTGCTCGCCCAGAGATTCTTGTAACTCCTCGCGATAGCCGCTCTAAAATCGTTTCGGTTACCGTAACGGTGGTCTGATCAACTAATAACTGGTAGCGGAGGAGAGACACATCGCTCATCACCAAAGAGCAACAACTCACGATGGATACTGCATGTTATTTGGTCCTATGCAGTCGACTGGATCGCTCAGTGCATCGCCCCAGACATACTTGAGGCCCAACCCGCTGCCCTCGCATTTCCTAGCCGCGTGGACATTCGTGCTCGAGGCGATGATTAGAATTAGCGCGATGTATCTCGACATCTGTAATTAAAGCGAGTTATGCCTTGAGTCTGATAGCGCTCATGTTTGATGAAGATAACCAGCAATTTTCATCCGCCGGCTCGAGAGCTGCTCGCTGCATTGCATTATGCTCTTGAATACGAGGTTGCTGCGCAGCAATGCCAGCTACACCCTAGCGGAATGTTGCTAATCGAGCAATTGGACCGTTGTGTCCTGGAAAGTTGCAATCCCAGCCACACGCCGCTGGCGTATTCGGCGCTGTCGGCTGAGATACGGCCAGCCGTTTACTAAGCTAATGAAGAACTAGTTATGCCGGCTCCGTGAATAGCAGGCAATCACCGCTGGCAATGAACTCGGATTATATCAGCACTGTCTATACGCAAGAGTTGAGCCGGAGAAAGAAGGTGGGAAAGGCTCGCTGGAGAGACAGAGACAGAGAGGCAGAGAGTGAGAGAGTGAGAGAGAAGCTCGTTGTTGTCACCGTGGGACGGAAGGTGCCAGTGAGCGGCCCTGGAGCTCGCGTGAGTTCGCACGAGGTCAAGAGCAAAAGTAAATGACACTCGGCGGCCACTTGAGTGCGAGCGCGCGTCATTCTCGCGAAAACTTGCCAAGAGTTCTTTCGCCTCGCAAGTGAGACCTCTGGCACGTTGTCAGATGACGGGTCGCTCGGATAACTGTACCGCTCTCGTTAGAGTTATTGGCTTCCGCGCGCTACCAACGAAAACGACTCGGGTATACCCTCGACTGGCGCTCAGTGATTAATTGGAATTAGGGGCACGTAATCGATACACAAAGTTTGGCGCAATCGACGCGGCCTTTTCAGGCCACGGGGTCCATCTGGCTTCCGTTATTCGCGAGTGAAAGCAAAGCGGTAATGCCAGGCCGCACTGGCGGTGATGACTGGAATTAGGTTCGCTTAATCAACCGCGTCATTCACTTATTTGCTCGGTGAAGTCCTATCGGTGGTCGATGGGAAACCATTGAAATGTTAAACTCTCGAGATTGGGCGGCCCGTTTGAGGGTGACCTACACTTGGAGGCTGCTCGATTCGAGAGGAAACCATTAATGGACGGGAAGACTCCAAGGTTGGTCATCGGCCGTGACCAACCTTTATCTAGTCACTCAGGAAATTCCCGGCTTCTTCCGCCGTTTCGACATTCTGCGCAACCGATCAGTGGACTCAGGACGTCGCAACAGAGTTACTCTCTACTGCGTTATTTTCCGCAGAAATTTTCAACGATTCCTATCGATGGAATAAAAGGCCGGGGAGGTAGAGTGGGTTTGTTGGCGAACATAATACACTTCGAAAGAGGAGTGGAGAAGGCTTCCGCGAAGGCAGAGCAGCCTGCTCAGCCAGCCACCAGCGGTTTCAATTACCGGCGGCCTGTTGATTACTAGGGCATTTACTCTATCCGCGTGGAAACGCGATGCCGAGACCCCGGGAACTCGGCCCTGCCTGCCCCCTGCGTGCCCCTCGTGGAAATCTCGTCCTATTACATAACGGAGCCTTCAACGCGCCGGTAAAACGGAGACACGGCATGTCAGGGCGGCCAGCCGCACGTGGGAATCACCTGAACTTGAGAGATCGGGGTCTGCGCGCTACGCGCCGTCGCTACCGAACGCGGTAAACCTATTCCCTACGGCCTGGCCCATTGTAAGGCGCAATGAAAACATACTTCCGGGAGGAAGTGCTACGCTTTTCGCTAAGTGAATCGTCGTGCGTCACTTATCCTTTACAGGCGATAGATCTCGGGAGGGTAAAGTGATTATCATTCCAAGAGGATAAGATCGGAATTGCTGTACCGCATCATTCTGTATTTACACAGAGGGAGGAACAATTAGCTGTACGTCACGGTCGATTTCCCAGGTGCTTGAGGGGTCTTTCTCTCGAGCGTTCTATCGCGACCGGTATGTACTGTTACGGGGGAGCCGGCTTTTCTGCGTGAACGTTAACGCACATCCCGTCGGCGATAATTAAGATCCCTCCTCAAGATTCCCTCGAGCACTTGAATCCCAGCCGAGATCAGCCGATCTTCCGACGCCCCCGGTAAGGGAACCTCGCGTCCGGCGGGAACGGAGTGCGCGCAAATTGGAACGAGTCTTTGGGAAGATTTTTTCTACCCAATCCGAACCGATCGGTTCGCAGTGGTCCAGGAACGGGTGCCCGCGCGCTCGCCCGGCACTTGCTCAATTCTAACGGTAAAGATGAATCGTCCAAAAGCTTGGCTGCCTTCTGCCTCTCGTTATTAAAGTGTGCGTTTACTCATCGGCGGCTACGGTAACGGTACAGGCGTTTTGGTACCTTCGTCCCGTGAATAAATTATCATAACTGTCGCACGAGTATTTGCCATTAGTCGGACTGTCTTACGGACTTGACATTCCTCGGGGAGTCATCAGGTATGGAGGTGTGGAGCCGAATGATAGGTGGACGGTGGAACCGATACTAGTAGATGCGCGCGAGCGTGTGTAAAGGAAGAAAATGCCAGTTGTCTGGGGATAATAAATTTCCGAGAAACCCTGTGTCTTAGGTGCGCGAACTCGCCCACAATGATCTGTTTTCTTATGCCTGGCTCGCCCGTATACCTGCTCCTCGCCCCTACCGAAGGACCTATCTCGAATCTCCTGCAGCGCGTGCACCCGAGAAATGCAGTCAGGCTCGAAGAACTCATTATTGAAAATGAATACCACCCTACAGCCCAAGCGAATATTTCTAAGAAATTCCAGGCTCGATTTTCAAATACACTTAAACTCATAAATAAGAGGGAAAGAATCTTTAGTAACAGGTATCCGTTTGCCTCGGGATAATAATCGGGGCGCGAAAGACTTGACGTGCGAAAGGTCCGACTAGTGAATCTTTACTCACCGTGAGGAACAATTTCGACAAGACCGTGCGTGAGAGCTATCTCTGTCCAAGTCCGCCCGAGACTTTAATCGATGGTGGTCCAGTTACATGAATCGGTCAGCGTGCTCCGTGAGAAGAGTCAAGAGGAAAGAGGGTCGGACGGCGGTACACGCGTTTGCTAAACACTGTTCATGTCACTGCACCGGATGTCGTGGGGTCGAACACCTCCGTCCTCACAGGTGGATGTCCAGAGGTTGACTGTGGAATCGTAAGTAACCGCTCTCTGTGCCCCGGTGGAGAGCCGGCCGAGAAAGGGGGCACACCTGACGGGGGAACTTGGGCCCCTATTCTACATCGATCGAAACCTTTCTTCTGCCAGTAAGGAAAACCATTAAATCTCTATGTAGTCCTTCTCCAACGCTATAGAGGATTTCTGTGGGCCAGATGTCCGCCTTAGACATAAGTTTCAGTAAAGCTACAAGGGTGTTATTTTTTTCCCTTAAAAACGCACAAGCTTTCGGAGCCAACTTTAATTTCTTTTGGTTCAAATCGTAATTCTAAGATATGTACTTAAATGGATGGTTGAAATTGGGCCTTTTTGAATTGTCTCAGGGTGGGGGATATGAGCTCACGCAACTCACGTAAGATTTTCAATATATATTTTTGTTATTCACGGATCAATTGATTTGTTATGGTTATAGACACTTACTTTAGTAATATTTTGTTATCTTACTAAGGTCGACTAATGGGTAAGAACAGGAGACGGATGTGTTGTATATATGTTATCTTTATACTTATGTTATCGAATAAGTTTAACATTGTACGTGTATTTATGTGTAAACATAAGTTATGTCATCTATGTCTAAGAGTGCACTGCAGTGTACCAAGAGAAATTCTACTACTGGAAATGGTGAATCACCGATTGTAGTCTGCACTCGCTAATTCAATCGCTGCAGTCTTATACGATGTCCAACAAATTGTACAATATGTGTAAAGTCCCTCCGTAATTAGCGAGTGCAGCCCCATTCGATGACGGCTGGTTCATATTCTTAACGATGAGTCTGTGTTCTCAGTTTCTTACGATTAAGTATAAAAACAAATACGCGTTTCTCTTTACTCGAAATGCTGCCACTCTCCTAGCACAGCTTTTTTCAATGTTGGTAGCTCAAATGTACATGAATCAACGGGCATAGAGCGAAATAAGGGATGAATAAAAATGAGGTGTTGGATTATACCCGTTACATGTTTCCTTATGACCTCGAGAGGAATTCCTAATTACCCTAGGAACCATCAAATCGCAAAATATGTTACATATTGCAAAGCACAGCATCCATTAGCCTATAATACAATGACTGGCCGGAGTTTCAATATCAAAGTAAGTTGACAAAACAATCCCTAGAACATTAAACGTCAACAATGCGAGATGTTATACGATACGACCTTTGAAAACCGGAATAACAGCCTTGCTTGTACCATACATAAAATAGCCGCATAAGACGAATGCAACATAGTACACCTATTTTATACAACGATACTCGTCTGGAACCGTACTACGCAAAGGAAAGAATCCTTCATGACCCATAACTCCTTTGCTCTTAAGGTTTACGTCTGCATTCATTCTTTTTAAATGAAAGAAAGAATTAATTTTCCCTATCTAACGTAAAACATTTGATAGCTCGAAACGTTTGATGACAATTAATATTCATCAAATTTTATGGAATTAACAGTCATGTCTATTTGCCCGCCTCTGTAGCTACCACGTTTTTTCTTGGTCTTCTCATGTCTAAAAGATTTTCCTCTCGTGTACTTCAGGTCCAGATTAGCCTTCTCTCCCCACGAGCCACGTGCGCCTCTCTGTGAAATGAGCATCAGTCTGTTAGAATCGATTCCTTTCAAATCTTGAGAGGATTCAAGTTTTTAGTACAATTATCCCTCACCTTTATATACAAGCTTATTATCAATCATCGAAAGTTATCTTTTTATTTTGCGATGCTCCACTCGAATCGAAAGATTTGTTCTCAAAGGATCTGTTGTTGTCGAAACCTCCCCTACCACCTCTACCGCCCCTGAAACCGCCGCGACCGCGACCGCGTCCTCTATCCTCACCGTCTCCATTACCCCACGACTTTCTGTATCCACCGTCACCACCCCTCTTATCATCTCCGTCATTGCCTTCATTGCCCCAAGACCGTCTGTTATCGAAGCCACCTCGTCCACGGCCACCTCTGAATCCACCGCGACCACCCCGATCTCCACCTCTAAAACTACCCCTATCTCCACCACGACCACCGCGACCTCGGAATCCTCCCCGACCGCCTCCATTTTCGCCTCCTCTAAAACCGAAGCCGCCCCTTCCGCCTCTAAAACCACCGCCCCTGCCGCCCCGTCCGCCTCTAAAACCGCCCTCCTCCTGATTCTCCTCCTAGAACAAAAGGGAAACACAGGTCAGCCGCCAACTTTCACGAAAACGACCGCGAAATTTTTGCCAATTTCCGCGAGGGTCTGGTTAATGCAGGGAAACATATTCTCGAGCTTCCGCAAAAGGGCGAGTGACCTGTGCTTCTCTCGGATGTTTCCAAGCATTTACCTTTGCCTCGAAAGAATTGTTTGCCAATTTCGGATCCACCTGGAAGTCCTCGTCGTTTACTCGACGGAATGGCGTATTTTGTGATCGCTGCATATAATAAATAAAATAATGAATAGCGATTTTGAATAGCATGTCTTTAGGGTAAGAGGTTGAAGACGTACCTTGTTGTCTCCATTGAAACTATTGTTCGCCTTCACGAAGTTGCTATAGTTATCTTTCTTTGCTTTCGCGGGTGGTTTTTCTTCTCCCTCTTCTTCCTCTCCGCCCTCCTCTTCGTTGTCGTGTTTCCTCTTTTCTCCTTTACCTGCCTTCTTAGGCTTTTCTTCTTCTTCATCTTCATCCTCGTCACTGGATTCCTCCTTCTTCTGCTTCTTCACCGGTGAAGATTTGGCAGCTGCTTTCGCTGCTGGTTTAGGTTTCTCATCTTCCTCGTCCGAATCAGAGTCTTCGCTGGATGATTCCTTCTTAGCACTTGGTTTGGCTGCTGCTTTAGCTGGAGCTGCCTTGGGTGCTTCTTCTTCATCAGAATCATCAGAGTCGTCTGAAGACTCTTCCTTCTTCTTTGCAGGTACTTTTGTTACTACAGCTGCTTTTGATGTGGGTTTCTCATCATCATCAGAATCATCTGAATCATCGCTTGAGGATTTTGCCTTCTTAGGAGCGGGCTTGGCAAGAGCTGGCTTCTTTGCCGGTGGTTGATCTTCCTCGCTACTATCCTCACTGGAAGAGGATTCTTTCTTGGCCAATGGAGGTTTCACTGCTGTCTTAGTCTGCTTGGCTGGTGTCACTGCTTCAGCTTTCTTCTGTTTGGCTGGTGTCTGTTTTTGTGCTGGGGTCTTAGCTACTGGTTTGGCTGGTTCATCTTCCTCAGAGGAATCGTCGCTGGATGATTCTTGTTTCTTTTGGGCTTGTTTTGCAGGTGGTGCTGGTTTTGCTGGTTTTGCCTCCTCTTCATCGGAAGAGTCGTCGGAATCGTCACTGGATGCTTTTTTCTTTGCTGCTGGTTTTGCAATTGGTGTGGAAGGTTTTACTGCAGGGGCTGCTGCTACCTTGGCTTCTTCCTCATCACTATCTGATTCTGAATCTTCAGAAGATTCTGCTGGTTTTGCGGTTTTTGGAGCAGCTACTTGTTTTGCTGGTGCTTTGGAAGGTACTTTCTTTACCTTCTGTTCCTCTTCAGAGGAGCTATCATCAGAACTTTCCTCTTTCTTTGCTGGTGGTGCCTTAACAGCTGGCTTTGCCTTGGCTGCTGCTTTTGGAGCAGGCTTCTCATCTTCACTGGAATCCTCAGAGGAAGATTTTGCCTTTTTACTAACTGCAGCGGCTTTAGCTGCTGGCTTGCCATTTACTTGTGGTGCTTTCTTTGGTGCTTCCTCCTCGCTCTCTGAACTGGAGTCTGAACTACTGTCTTTGGCCTGTGCCTTTACATTGACTTTCTTTGCAGAGTTCTTTTGAAAGTGCTGAAACACTTCTTGGATTGTGGGACTACCTTTCGGTAGCGCGGGCTGGAAAAGAAAATAAACCCACGTGATGAGCCGCTCGACTATAACTCGTTATTCGTAAAGCTGGGCTCCGAAGCGCATGTGCTCCGATATACATATATGTCGAAAGTTTCTTAATTCGGGCACATCTATATTGAAAGCGTAGTATTTGATTGGAAAAAGCATATTAAAAACGGAGAAGAATTTGCTTGGCCCCACGTGGTATAGCGAATGGCGGCACCGCGTGAACCGCATGGCTTGGCGGCGAGCAAAAAAACTCTGTACACTCAGACATATATAGAATACCGTGTTGATATCTTACCGCATTTGTCTTCTTTTGAAAGACTTTCGCCAAGGAGGCATCCTTTTTTGATAAATAGTCGTAAACAAGCGCGGAGACTCCCAATTCTTCAACGGATGCCATGATGGTTGCGTGCTGTGAGCTTGGAGGATGCACAATGGCGGAGCATCAGAATCCGAACAGAGAGCACTACCGTCGACCACGAATCATGTACGATCAATAGATGTGCCTTCGCCCTCTTTTTTCTCTCACCAGATATCGTTATCTTTAGTATGCTTTCCTGCGTATTTTTCCTTTTAAAAAGATCATTATTAAGAATATAGGATTACTACACGACTTTTTCCTTTACATAGAGGTTTCGTGTATACGACTTAGAAAACTAATTAAATAAGGGATCTGGACTGATCACGGAATTTCTTTCGTCCTAGATAAATGCATCCAGATACATCCAACTCCAACTGTTAGTTGTTATGATCGCCGCTCTTCAAAGAGGTCTCTGCGTTCCTAATAATAAACCTGCTTCGGCATTGACAACCAGATGGCCCGAGAACACCTACCGGTTGCATTTGAAATACAAAAACGGGCGGGTTTGTGAGGCTTTTTGTAACCTCCGATGCTCCGAACATTTTGAAAGCAATAATACAGTGCGCCCTTTAACGGCATTAGACTTAGAGAGTTCGCAAGAATGACGGAAACTCAGCAGAAAGCCAAGTGCATCACGCTCAAGGGTTCAGCGGAGCTCGTGAAGCAGTACCTTCGTAAGTTTAATTCTTCTTTCGGTTATGAACTCCATTGCAAAGGCGCCGGTGGTCCAAAAATGCGGTTTGTTTTCAACCCAGAATTTTCTGCTTTCTTCCAGTGTACGGCGTGAATAGTATATTATATCAACGAGGGATTTATCCGGCGGAGAATTTCGAGATCTCCGAGCACTTCGGCGTCAGTATCCTCATGTCGACCGACCAGAAGATCACCCAGTTCCTCGACAAAGTACTCGGCCAAATTCAAGAGTGGCTTGTACAGAGAAAAGTCCAGAAGATCACGCTCGTCATAACCAATGTGTATACTAAAGAGGTGTTGGAGAAGTGGGACTTTAAGGTTGACTACGAGGGTCAGACTGCCAATGGGACGGGAGACCTGCCCAATGGAGGTCTTCCCGAAGTGGGTACCAAGGATGTACAGACCATTCAGAAGGAGATTCGTGAAGTAATAAGACAGATCACTGGTAGGTTGGGCCAAGTATGGCTTGTTTCTGGTGTCAGAAGTTTATTGGAGCATTGCTTTGAAGAATGAATATACTGTTTTAGGAACAGTCAGCTTCCTTCCGCTGTTGGACTGCTTGTGTTCGTTCGATGTCCTGACATACACTGTACCCGATTGCGGCATCCCAAAGGAATGGGACGAGACACAGCCTGTATTCATTGCCAACAGCCAGGAGGTGCAGTTGAGGTCATTCTCTACCTCCATACACAAGATGGACACCATTGTTAGCTATAAGAGTATGTAACGGTGTACCAGCACTGTAATATTTAAGTGTACATACATGTGCGAGACACCTTTTATACTCCATTGCTTTCCCGCAGTGCCGGAAAGAAAAGACTGCTAGTTAAACTACATTTTAAAGTTAAAGTCTCAAACAGTTTTAATTGGAACCCTGTATTCAACTCTCAATAAGTGTGTATTATGGAAAAGTGAGAAATTATTTTTTACCAATATATTTTTAGATTACATATTCTTTCGTCTTTGGGGTGACTTATTTGAACAATATAGTTTCCAATACCTAAGCCAGTGCTCTTTACCAATCCAGTGCAAGAGACTTTCCATACATTACGATTCTATCCCATGCATATCTTACCTTTCGCGATTATGCGTGCGCAGTGACTGACACAATGTTTGACAAGAATCTTGGCAGATTTATTAAAACATAATTGACTATTACACTTAACGCAGGAATTAGAGATTACTTTTACTTGGCAAAGCATGAGAGATACGACTAGAATAAAATATCATGGTGTCTGACCATTCCGTATTGACCAAATCGCAAACGTGGTGTAACATATCGTCGGCCTGACACAAAGTCTTCACGTGTACAAGTGCTCCTAGCTCAATAACTGGGCCCGATTCTCTCTCCCTCGGGAAAGGGAGCCGGGCACATACGTTCTCGATTGCTGCCATACCCGACAGGGTGATAATCGCCGCACGCGAATTCCCACGCTCTCGCTGAACCCAAGAAGGTTGGTGGGGTAACGATAACGAGCGAAACGAAAGTACAATCGTCGAGCATGTATTACACACGTACGTCAATTAAGCGTTTTCATTACGTTACGTTTACAGTGGCAATCCTCGCGGATTCGAGCAGCATCTGCGTGTGGTGCACCGCCAGAACGAAATATAATCGGAAAACTCTTGTGCCTTACAATAAATCTATCTCGCCACTTTCCGCGATGTCCAGAAACTCTCTCGGCGCGGACGCTCGGACGCCTGTCTCATCGGAATCAAGTCTCGCCGGTCCAAGAGCTTCGGCGTGCACCTATACCCTATTCTCTCATACCGGTCGTTTGCTCCTCGCTTAGAACGCGATCCAAAGACCATCATTAGGAAACATCAACAGCGGCTTTTATGCTTCTTTTTCGTAATAATTGCAGCTTCGCTTCTCTTATGCTTAAGTTTTCTCTGCTAGTAACAGTAATGTACTCTGTGCTGCTAGTATTAGCCTTACAAGTCCATAGTGCACTTTCTTCTCGCTATCAGACTATCGCGGAACATTATACACGCTCTCTCTCTTTCTCTCTTTCGCGCTCGCCCTTTCTCTCAATTACTCTCATCTCACTTCCAGCTCAGACGCGTCATACAAAATCATTTCCATCGCTTCGGTCGGCTTCTCTTCACACATCTCTTCGCCTCTCTCTCTTCCCGCGCCAAAATAGTTCCTACATCTCCGCGACGGAGATGGTCTCCGTCGCGGCCGCATTAGGACCTGCTCATCCTTACAAATCGTTTTGAGAAGCTCGACCGACGCTCTCGGCTAATAAGTATCGTTTAAACGCGCAAGCAGTACGCCCTTTAATCTTACCTAGACTAGATTCGCCTCGGATTCTGCTTACGGGCGAGGCCAGTGGTAGACACTGGGAAAGCTGCTGGAAATAGGCTGAAATTTACGAGTCACACTAATCCAGCTGATCCGTTCGCATAGCTCGCATAGATTGCACGCTACACGTGCCTTCTCTTCTGGACGACAAAAAGATAGCTCTTTCTCCCTTTTCGTTCTCGATCGTTTAATGCCACGCCTCTCGGCGATCGCTCGACTAACTGCCAATGGAGTCGCGTCCACTTTTACACTAATTCCAAATCTATAGCTTGGTCGAGGAGTAAGGAATTCGTGGGACTCGAGAGCTCGAAGCGAGGCTCCGACTCTTCCGAAGACTCGGATTTCTCCCAATGGACCGTCCCGATTTCCTTATTCCTCCTGCGCGACAGCGAGCCCTTTTCCCTTTTCTGGCGCTGCGCACGATGGATCAGAAGAGGCCGCGGCTTCGTCGGGCTCGAGCTAAAGAGTTACGCGATAATTCTCTCGAGTATCGTAAAAACGCGTCGTCTAGTAAAAACATTGAAAAATAAATAACGCGAAAGAATATACAATATTTTACAGTAGCGGTGTGCTCGGCCCGGGAGGCCAATCGATCTGGAGCCAAGTGGCACGGGTTCGAGCGCCGGTTTCCTTAGCTGCCGATCTTCGTTTAGAGATGGGTTTTGCGACCAAGTGATTGGTCTCTCTCTCTGTGGAGGCCATCGTTCCTTCCTCGGATTAGGAATGTCTCCTCCACTAATCGAGACTTCGGCGTCGGCTACTATTAATTAGTAAATGGTACGCAGGAATAATCGACCCCATATCATTTCATCCCGCAGTCGCTCGATTACTCTGAAAATCGAGGAATCACGTACACACCATCTCACGTAATATCTTCTGGGAAACTGCACACACTCTCTCTCACTCCTTCTCTTTCTATCGCAGCATCCCAAACGCGGAGAGACAATTGTCTTCGGCCCTCACTCCCTCTCCGCGCTGATTTATACAATTTCTCTACTTAGGTTTATCTTGGACTATCACTATATCGACGTACCATCGTTTCTTTAGGCGTAAAATATCATAAAATACACTCTTCTTTTGTTCGTTATTACTAGACCCGCCCTTCCGGCGCTACTGCGATGCCTCCGGACTTTGAACGGCAACGATGCCCCACGTGTTCTCTCCTTGACGATAGGCCGTTTCTCTAAACTCTGTCGCGTGGCTGCCACTCGCCTCTGGCCACCAATAGTTAAGGTTTAAAGACTGGAGTGTCAGCAGTGTTTAGGGGCAGGCAGTTGAGTTTCACCGTGATCCGGAAGTGCGGGTCTTCGATGACTCACGATGACTTTCATACAAATCGTTCGGTACGATACGAGCGACGAAACGAACCCTTAACGAAAAAGCGCGGCGGCACTAGTAAGCTTGCACGGACATCATATGCTACAACGATCCTCCTCTTTTGCTCTTCTGTGTTTCTTTGTGTATCTCGGTTGGAAAGTCGCGTCTGGTATAATTGCTACACACTCGCACGAGTGCGCACCCCTCTCGGCAGCGAGAGGGACCCCGAACGCCCTCTCATCTCGCTTATTCTTTCAGCAACCTACCTATGTACGTAATTGTATATACGTGTCTAAAATGTAAAAATGTTCCCGCGGAGCCTGTGTCTCCCGCCGAACGCGGCGCGCGCGCGCGCCGACAAAAAGCGTTTCGAGCAAGCGTTCGTCACGCCCGGAGCTAAGTGGAAAAACTCGATTCACAAAGGAAGAGTCATCGTTACCCTGGCAAAGTAAAATACGCCCCTCGCGGCGAGTGTCGGCCATCGTCGGCGCATGTAAAGCTGAATTTTCTTTCGTTTGAATCTCATTGGTCCGCTAAATGTCGATGGGAATCGCAACATTTTAGGGCTGTCCTTTGAACTCGCTCGAGGATTATCCGCGGCTTCTAGCGTCTGGTACTTCTGTACTGCTAGTGAACGTGTATCTGCTCTGTTGTAACAACGCTTGACTCGAACGCTTCGATCGACCGGCAGTCGACACGGTGTCCACTCGAAAGGGGGATGCGGGGGATACTTTGTACAAGAGCGTCCTGAACCCGTCGGACGGAACTGAAAACATCCTCGCGCCGGATTCTCCACCGAAACCGAAGGCTAGCTTTTATTCACGAGCGTGTCAACTCTATCTCTTTTCGTTTGCGCCCGCCCTTCGACCCTTGGGGCGGAATTGAACGTCGATTAATTCCCCACCCGCGGTAAATCAGACTTGGTGCAAGTGGCAGTGGGTGGTTGTAACGGGAGACACTCATTTACAAATGGAAATTGGAATTAAAAAAGAGATACTTCTTTCCCATTCTCAGGGGTCTGGTGCGCTTTAACTGCAGGCAAATAGATTGAAATTGACCTCTGCGATGCAGACTCTCTAGAGAGATTTCAGTGGAAATTCCAAAAGAACTCCAAAGGCTATTATTTCGTGGAATCATTTAATACCAATCGGACATTTATCTCTCGACTGAAAAGGGTAGGGAAATTTGCCGAAATCACTGTCACTTCGCCCAATTACTTTTCCACCTGGAGGATACCGCAACTCGGCTGACTCGAAGGGCAGGCTTATCCCGAAAATCCTGTTACAAGATCCAGGATGATCCTGGACCCGTTGTAGCTCTCGAACACTCACGTAAAATGAAATCGTCGAGGTTCACGTGTGTCTCTCGGCCCAAGCGATCTGCACGTGACTGCGGCTTGCAAGCTTTACGACATCCCCTTTCAGCTCCGACTTACCCCTGCGCTTGTCATTCCTCCCTTTTCCCAAAAAGATTCACACCTTCACGCTCTTCCCTCTCGAGCCGCCCACTCACTCGACGTCCACCAGCGAGGAAAGATTATTACTAAACATATAAAACCGGTTAATAAAAATAATAACTTTCGCTGAAAACCAGCCCCCTTAATGGGAAACTTTGCATTGCTGGTGGCGTAGAGCCTTCTGATTAACATTAAACGCGACTGCAGCTCGTGCCGAGCGAATAAAAGTGACACGCCCTTTGAACTAATTAGCCTCTAGATGAGGACCCTGTGTTCTCTTGCGGAATAACAGGTATCCCTGCGGAACAGTGGGTTCAAAGGGCGCGGCCTTTTGAATTTGATTCCCCTACGTAATATTCTTTCCACGCTTCACATTCGCGGAACTGGCGAGCTCTGCGGGCGCTCGTATCGTCCAGGGGTGGATTTTCCGGGTTCGGCGAAATTCGCCGGCGATTCCTTATCTTCGGTGAATGCTACTCTCCCCATCTCGCTTCCACCCCCTCTCTCCCTGCTGGAATGACGCCATCGCCATTCGATGGGGTTGTTTTCCTTGGGTATCTTCCACTCTTCCTCGGAGGATGCCGCTCGTTCGAGCCGGCCGGATGCCGGAGCGCTCGTTCTCAATGGCTGCCTGTAACAGAAAACGATTTTCGTTTTCACGGGCGGAGTTCGGAACGGTGATTCTTAGTTGCGCTCGAGAGCGTGCGCCTCTCGATCTGTATTCTATATCCGAGTGGCTCTACAACGGAGCCGAGCGGCTCGAAATCTCGGAACTCTGAATTATTAACCAACTCCGAGGCCGCGAAGCTGCTCCTGTTCCGCTCTTGTATCGCGAGCGGAAGACTAGGAAAAGCGAGCGGGCGAGGGGGGATCCAAGGAGAAAGGGTTGCGTTCGGTATTTGAGTGAGAGACCATCTCGAAAACAGAGAGGCATAACGGCATAAAGGAGCCAATAATGGCTCGGCCGCGCTCCCGGGACAAATGTAAAGCCGAAGAAATGAAGCCGGAATTCCGGCCGGTGGTTTTCCCGGCGGCAGAAACCCCGCCACCCTCGCGGCTCAATTAAGTATTCAGCAGTTAAAGCGAAACTGCTGCGTTTCCGGCAGTGATCCATTTATTCCGCCGAGGCTTCCGGCTGTTTCTCATTTGGCAGTACTTGGAAGACGCCGCTGGGAGAGACGGGAGAGCGAGAGGGAGGAGCAGGGTGTGGGGTGGGTTGCTGGGAGCAAGGTTCGCGCTCCTCTTCATCCCCTTGTCGAAATCGCCCTCTTTTCCGCCTTTTCCAGCCAGGAGCCTCCTCCTGCTTTGTAGCTGCAACGTCGTTTCGATGCGGTTGTTACTCGTGCGCCTTCGGGTAATGGCTCAAGCATCGACCAGGGGGTCCTTTGCTTTGACCTACTAACTCATCTTCCTCTCGCTCTCGGCTCCTTTATTGAATAGATGTTTTCCTTTGCTACCTTACACCACTCAATCTTTGAACAAGATATTTTCCCTAATTTCTCACAACTTAACTGGCCGTTTATGTTGTTGAATCATTGCGGCCAGAAATATATGTATTGGGAGATGAGTTACCTTAATATGACGATTTCCAGGGCAGCCGGTGCGCGGAGAAAAGTTGAGAAGCCAGTGGGCAAGTGCTAGGGCTTCAGTTTCGATGATCAGTTCCGGGTCCAACGGTGGTCCAGGATGCGAGATGCGCGGGGATGACGTTGGTCGGCGGCTCGCTTCGTCTCCTGAGGCTCTCCTGCGACAGCGAGATAGCCCGGTGTCCGAAATTATTCGTGGACATGGGAAGGCTGCCCGCTAATGTCCGCACAGCCGACGCTCGGACTTTCCGGCCTAATTAGCCCGGGACACCATTAAGTTTATCTATGAGCATCGCGCTCGCCAAGTTCCCCCGGGAAGCCGCGCGCGTTCTCCGTCGGAGGAAAGTTCGGCCAAACTGGGCCCGAAATATTAGCGCGGGCTAAGTAGCGAATGATTAAAGCGGAACCCTCGTGTAATTGGGAATGACCTAGCAAGATCATCTATTTCAACCCGGTCTAGGTATCGTCGCTTTCAAGACGTTTCTGCTTTGGACGAACTTGCCGATTTCGGGGACAATTAACATAGTTATAGATTTGAAATCTTCTACGTTCGTGAATCTGTAGAATTGAATTGGCAGAAAATGTCTAGATGTATACTACGCGACACGTAGAAAGGGCCAATGAACGGCGGGTTAAGTATTTAGCCGCAGAGATGTCTGAGCACTTAAGTAGATTCGTAATCCAATTCCGAGGCAAGTAGCATGTGATGCGACTTTAATTCCCATCGGGCGAGATTGCTTGCGGAGGTTGCATTGATAAGATAGGGCTGCAACCTCAGAGGCAGGGCGCAAACAATCAGAGGCCAGTAACGGATGAGATGGATGAGAGGGTTCTTGCCGCGGCAGATAGGGCTCGCCCGATAATGGCCTCCGCTTGAAATTAGCACGAGTCATTAGGTTTATCTATGATCGTTAAAGAGGCCCGACTTCCACCACCACTCCCTTCCCGCCGCTTCTTGTTCTACTTTGTGATTAAGGGCTTTCGTCTAGCCCCAAAAAATACAGATCGGACTGTTTGATTAAAGGTCCGCTCTGTTGGTATTGGCCAAATAATAATGCCGTTCCACTGGGCGGACTCGAGCTTTCACGACCATCTGACTTGAATCGCTCGGGGATTAACAGGGATCATTAACGCCGCTCCGGCCCTTGAGGACTTTGCGAGCCAGCGATTGATTGGCGCGAGCTATTTTCAATGGATTGTTTGCCAGAGATCATTAGTGCCCGGTCCCAGGGTCTCGGCGACGAGTTTAAACTCTTTGATTAATTTGAAAATTGTCTCTAGGAAACAATCGAGCCGGAGAGCAAAGTGATGCCAGCCGGACACTCGAGGGTGAACGATCCTTTGATGGATTTGCAAGACCTGATCTCCGATATCTTAACAAGCGATCGGGACTAGAACCTTGGCTGTCTTCGGACTCGTAACTCCCAGTGCCGCCCTTTAGTTCCCAACTATCGGCTTCGTAGCTAAGTTACCTCGGCTAACACGCGTCAAATAGTTTAGCAAGTCCATTATAGTAGCGTTAAGGTGCGAGTCCACCTCCACGCAATTCTACCCCCGAATGAAAGGGGGTGGCTTCAAGAATGAGAGGTCATAGATGAGGACCTGACGGGGTTGTAAAATAGCTGGAAATACTTGGACACGGTTTTTTTGTTAGCGCCGTTAACTCAAGCTTGCGCGTAAATTGTCTTGGGATCTCAATGGACCTGCTTGACACACGGTCGACAGGGGCAAAACGCTTGTCTCCCTTGGGATAATCAGCTACCAGTTATGCGACGGGATTTGCCCTGGCTGTCTTCCAAGGCTCACTCGCCCGGGGCAATCTTCCCTGACACTGTCCCGACACACATACACTCTCTCTCTCCGACATGTACTGCGCGAATTCTTCCATTACGAACACGGACATTCTCATTTGGCCGTCGGAACCTTTCGCGAGGATCAATTATCCCATCAAAGGCTTTCCGGAAGGGAAACTCCCTCAAGTCTTTACAACGGCGATCATCTCTACCACACCTTCCTTATTTCCCCGACCACAGACATCACAGAAAATCGATAAATACTCGTGTACTCACCTTTGGGACACGACGGTGGAGTCAGGCGTCCGTCGCGGGGTCGAAACAAGACGAAAGTTGGAGAAAGAGGAAGAAAGTCAGGGGTACCACGGGCGGTATTAAAAGGGGGGTTGATTCAAAAGAGGACAGCGTAGGGGGGACGCTGAGTCCCGAATGAAAGGTGGGCCGCCGTAGATGACGGGCCCCCGGAAGGAATCGGAGAAGTAGGATAAGAAGACCGAGCCGGGTATGGTCGAGATCGCTAGCTGGGAGCTCGAGAAGTGGATAGGTGAGGATAGAAAAGGTTGAGGGGGTCGCGGCAGGAGAGCCCGAGGAGAACGGTGAAGACGAGGACGCGGATGCAGGAACCATAGAGGGGGATGGTGGGTAAGGGGCAAGGGTGAGGCTACAACAAAACAAAACACGATGAATGTCCTGATGTGCAAGCTGCAATCGAACCAGAACAAAGTTATTAACTCCCACGATTAATCCATCAATCGGTAATTGGCCTTTCAGTCTCTGCTAATAGAGAAGGACCCAGACCGCGGCTTTCAATTGGCCGAGAGTCTTGCTCGTAACGCTTGAGCAATTGGCTCCCGTCTCGAGGACAACACGCCGCCCGGGCAGACCCATCTACCCGATTACGCCCGACTGCTACAAGTTTTGATGGCACCGTGCCGCCTCTCCCACTCAGACAGCCATCCGGCCTGTCGTTATGCATTCGCAGGGATAACCGTCACTAGATATTATACCGGAGGATTAACGATTATTACCTCCCCGCCAAAGTTGGGAAAGAGAGGCTCCGCTCTCCGCGGAGATACGTGACGACATATATAACCGCGTTAGCGCGAGTCTGACTGCTACGTGATAAAGGCGCGCGTTGCGCTAAGGGGAGGCGGCTGGAATAATGTTGGCTTTATTAAAGAGACGGCTAGGAGCGGGCGGGTTTTTAATATGGAATCCGCGGGATCCTCGGCTTACCTTGACAGTGCCGCTAGATGCGCTAGAAGCGGGCGAGCGTCACGTCCTCGGCGAACGAAGAGAACTTATCCATATCTTGAGTGTCAGCGGGGAAAGAAAGGCGACGTGCGGTTAGTTGGGTAATGAAACAGTTTAGTTGATAGAGAGTTTACGTTATGGACCAGCCGAGGTATGCCCGAGCGACGCGAAGGGCCCCGAGGCCCTTTAAGACCCGGGGTATCAACGGCCCCTTTGGAGGTGGTCGACTTTCGTCTGGAGTGGATGCGAAGAACCGGCTTTTTCTAGAGCAGGAGCGAGTCTCTTGTAAAAGTCGAGTTACACACGAGCGAGGAGACATCGATCGGGCATTGCTAGCTGGTCCATATCGCTGAGGGGATGTGGCGCGGGTGGGAAGCAGGGCTCGAAAGCACCGAGAGTAGCTGCCCAGGAGGAGGAGGAGGAGGAGTATAGCTAAGCTAGGTGTGCTTTCGAAAGCGGGACTCGCTCGACCTCGTACTACTCCAGCGGTCGTCTTACGGGCTCTCCAAGGCTCTTCAGCGACCCTCTAGAAGAGCGGGAGAGCACGAGAGAGCCAGCCGCGGGGTCGAGAAACGGTCATAGTTCTATTTCCGTCCCCCGTGAATCATTCTCGTTTGAACTATCTCCGTTGGCCCCGCGGTGCGCGCGCGAGTAACGCCGCCTCTTCTCGACGCTATGCTACTGCGGATCAACCTGAAAGATGTCACGGCCCCGAGGTGCTGGAGGTGCCCCCCTTCGAGGACCATTTCCCCCTCGATGGGCCTCCTTCGCATTGCCATTTACGAGTCGCCGCTCACCTATCCTTAACCATGCGACAAGCTTAAAAAAGATTAGAGAATTCTTATTAATAAAGCGATATGCTTTTATTAATTTGTGATATCTTGTTTCGGCCCTAAATGTAACCTGCTTCTTTATTCACAAGAGGCCCGTTCCTGAATTTATTTCAAGTGGGCCCCTTGGTAGCATTTTCTCAAACGTCTCTACCACAAAATCCCAATTCTCCCGATCCCATCGACGATGTCGTGTTTGGCTCGGTTATCTCCCGCAACAATCTCATAATTTCATTAGTTCTTCAATTGTCGCGGCTAGATCTGCCGAAGCATCCACTTTGATGGATGTGCGCGATGTCTGGCACTCCGGGCGAGCGCGCATCACTGAAGCCTGCAGTTGTGTAAACAGGGGGGTCGGATGGGGGGAGTTTAGGTAGCGCGTGAAATGTGTCGCGGTGGCCGCACGTCCGTACACGGGTGTGTTATCGTCGGGGGGGTAATGAGTATCGAAATCAAATTTGGACACCTCCCTGGGCGGCCGCGGCCGTGGCGGCGTCGCGCTCGCTTCGATCGCGTTAGCCCCGGCAGTAACGACGCCGGACGATGATTAAATTCGAGCGGCTGCACTCTCCCGCAGCCGCGTAAATGCGCGATTACCGCACGACTTTTATGCCTGATAAACTGCCGCGTTAACCAGCTATAACTTGGCCAGGGCCAGACAGGTCGTGTTCGCACGTGTAATTAAAACGTACGTGTACGGTATTCCCCGGCTCGCGTGCGCGCGAGCACGAGCTCCCGGGCTGGAATTCCTGTCTCTCCGCGTCGTTGATTCGCCGATCTTTTTGTCGGCCGGCGAGATTCCCGCCGGGCAGAGAGTGGGAGCCGGCGAGAGAGGAGCGCGCGCTCGTCGACGCCGGGGTTAGACTAGTTAAGGAAAGCGGGGTAAGAGGTTCAGGCATACCTAAAATAGTTTGTCCCTGATGAGATACTGGACTACCACGCAACCAGCAGAAGCAGCCACCCTCATGAAACATTCGGCTCCCGAAACAATGTTGGCAAAGTATAATTAGCACTGTTTCGCACTGGCCTCATACCTCGTGGCCGCTTGCCCTTTGTCCCTCATTGCGGAAATACTATCGTAACATTCCATCGGACCCACCTCTGCCAACATCACATACTCGCCCTCTTTCTCTCCGCGGCCCTCCCCTCACGATTAGCATACTTTGCATGCTGCCACAATTACACGATATCCTCGATGCTACCTCGCAATTGATGCTAATCGTGTCAAAGGAGTTCGCATCCGGCCCAGTCCCACTGCTTTTCACGGGACTCTGCCAATTAGTAGAGCGCCAGTCCACCCGTGATCCAAGTGTACTTAATGAATTAAGGGGATTCGAGGATTCCTCGTTTACCAGCCAAAATCTCCAATAAGAGTCTTGAATGCGACGCGATGGTTAATTAGAAGAGCCCGGCTTAAAACACCCGGCTAGAGAAAGAGTCGGGTCGGCGGAGGCGCAAAACCCCGGGCATTAATTCGGGAATGAGGGATCAGCCGGATAGCGGGCGCTCTATCCGCGTATGCTCTAGATTGGCGTTGAAGCCTGGATCTCGGTTGTCAGGGTAGCATCCGAGTGCATGGGAAACGGTAACCGGTGTGTTGCTTCGCCGGGGTAATACGTATCAGACTACATTTCACGGTTGATCGGGACACGGGGCCATAGACAATTTCCCAAAGGGTTTCCCGAGCGATATAATAGCCCGGTCCAAGGTATAACGCTCGTTGGCTAACTCTATCGCATTACCGACGATCCACTGAAGGTCCAGCCCTGCATAGATGCTCCTCGGCTTCTCCCCCGCCTCTCTCTCTCTCTCTCTCTCTCTCGTGCCTCTGCGCAGCCGAATCCGGCAACAGATTGCCCGTAGAGAGCGTAGAGAGGAGGCCGCATGTTGCACAGTTACACACCCTGGGCTTTCAAGGTGTTCCCTGGCCATTTTCTAATTGAACTTCGCGGCACGTACGGCGATCATGCCTTTCCGTCTTCCTGATACCTCGTTCTCTGTGCATCCAGGTCGATCCACTTTCTTCCCGAGTCTCGAGCACTCTCGGCCCCGGAACGGCCTCGAGGAACCTCGCCTCCTCCCCGAAATGGACACAATTGAACACTGCTGACCGGAATCTCGTTGGGATCGTTTGCACGGGGAATTCGTTGATACGATTCATCGAGTTCGGCCATTCGCACTTCTCGAGGAATCCTCGAGGTATTTGGTCCTCCGGGCGAGATCGTGCCTCGCTTATCCGGCTTCTCCTGGCAGCTGCCTCCGGAGTATCCCATTAAGTTGGTCGAGGGCTCTGCTCTATTGAGTCTGACTCCCGCGCATTGAGGGATGGTTAGCCTGCTCCGCCATGGCCAACAGCCACTCTTGTTATGAGCACTTGGAAGCTATATACCACGCGGTACTCGGCGAAATATCTGGATATCCGTATGCAGATCGTAGATAGAGAGCCGACGAATGCGACGCTCGGTCCAAAAGCGTCTCTCTCTCTCGGCGGGTATTAAATGAAGGGAGGGTGCGGCTCTCGCGCGATACGGCAGACGCTTAGGTGGTGGGATTCGGTCCGGCGAATGTCCTGTGCGGAGTCGTTATAGTTTAATGCGTCGGGCGGCGTCGTAATGCGGATTCATTGCCGACGAGAGCGTCGGGGCAGTCGCTCGTGTAAACATTGTGTAGCGCCGCGACGGTGCGAGAGACGGCGGCGGCGAGAAATCCTGCGGGCGCGTGACGCTCTCTCCGCAGACCCTGCAGTACACCGCACGTCCCGCACCCGGTCCACCTTGGCCCCGTGGCGCTTCGTTCCCTTTCCACGCAATTCCTCGGGGACATACGCCCCCACCGCCCCTTCCGAGGGCTTTAATGAAAGCCATAAAGCGCTCTACGGATCGTGCTTACGGCGAATGGCTGCGCGCTCCACTGTTAACGCGATCCCACGATTCCACGTTACCGAGCTCCGCGGCGCTCGGGCGCGCACATACATAGCGGTAGAAGCTCGATTAACAATTGAACCGACCATCCGAGCCACAGGAGGATCGGGTACACTACATGCCGATAACACTGCTTAAAATCGACCCAGAATTTCGCCTCCCCTCCAACCGCTGCCGCCCCTCGAACTTCAATTAATACTGCACGAAACCAGCTCCGCAGACTGTTATTGCACGCCGGAACTTATATGAATCCCGCTGGCGGAACCTGACTCGGCGGAACTCCTTAATTCCATCTAGCCACCGCCGTATCCTTCTGCTCTCGGGCGGTTCCATTTAAGAAAGTGGAGATGCAGATTTAGGAGCAGTCGCCGGCTATCCGGTGGACGCGTATTCTTGATAGTTGGCGTTTACGTGATCCGAGCCCCCCCTGCGCCCCCCGAGGTAGCGACGTCCTTAGGGGGCGGGTGCGCTCGGCGGCGATGGGTAGTTTCTATTTATGACAGCCGTACCCATATGAATTTCCCCCGGCTTGCTATCCTGCGGGAGCGGGTCGGAGGGTCGATTCGGGCGGCAGTTGGACCGCTTAGGAAGAGAGCAGGATAACGGGGGGCGGCGGCAGTCGCGCGGGAGTTAGCCGCTCATCGCAAGCGCAGAGCCGGGCATCGGGGGCCTCGTAAAAGCTGGCGCCGTGCTCGCGTAATCGCCTTGTCCGTCTCGGCATTTACGAGCCAGTCTCGACTCTCTCCTCCACCCTCTACCCCTCCTCCCCGTGCGCCACGGTGACATAATGCAAAATGAACGGAGATTCACATTCCATTTGGCTTGCGTTTGCTTTTGGGAGTGAGGGCGAACCGGCCGACCCATCGTTGTATTGCATCTATTCCTCCCTTCTGCACTGGCTGTCTCTATATCCTTGGAATTCCGAGTAGCTTTGGAACTCTAGCTTGTTGTTTCGAATTAGGATTTATAGGGACTTTTTTCTAATTCGGACTAGTCTAGTCTAGTCTAGTTCGGACTTTTTTCTAATTGAGCAACGATGTGATGATGGAGAGGTGTCGGTGGGATGGATGGATCGTAAAAGTTCAAGTTGGACGGAAAGGTCGTGGGGCAAAGGTTGATCGTCAGTCTGGCTGGGCGAGATAGTATCGTCATTCACGGTTCCGTCAGGCGCGCTGTAATCACGCTGTAACGCTCTCTTGGCTCCGGGACGAGCGGCGCGGCGGTGGCGGCGGGCGGACGACAAAATGCAAAACGCCCGGAAGATTTGCATCCGAACTGACTTGCTTTACGCGTCGGCGGCTCTGCGAGCGGGCTTCTCCCCCCGCGGGCCCCGCTGACATTGCAGGGGACAGGTGATGCCGTGTGTGGAAGCGCGTCGCGAAAACGAGTTCGCCGTCTCGTCGTTCGATTATGCGAACGTCCGTTCGCCCGGCTCTCCACCCCACCGGCATAATTTCACGGCCCCGCACGTGATCCTGTCATTCGTACAAAGGGCACGCTCTGATTCCAGCCGATAAACGCCCCCCGATTCTCGCACTCCTGCCTCTGGCTGCATCGGCGTCGCCTCGATTATTAACTTTCGATGAACTTGTAGTCGTCAATCTGTAGATCCGGTTGTTTTTTCTCCTGTAATTGATTGACAGTCGAGAGAAGATGTCCTTTTGTCCAGAAATCACTTGTTCCGAGCGAGTACGCTCCGGAGTCTCCGGATAACAGACTTGTTTTTCCTAGAGGCGGGAAAAAGCCGTGGATGTGTCGGGGGGGTTCGAGCGATCCTTCGAGGCGAGGAGAAAGTTTGTCCCGAGAGTTAGCGGACCATGGCACCGTAAGCCGACTGGGAATCGATCGGGAAAGAAGAAAGAGCATCCTGTCGGCCCTTTGTACTCCCATTCGACGGCGTGTCCGCCACTTTCCCCTGGAAAGGATGAACGCGAAACGCGATCGGCAACGGCGAACGTCGGTCGAAAGTGAAGACAGGCCAACTTTTTGCCAGCCCTCGTCGCGCGCGGTACGGTGTCTCGATCAGTTTAAAGTCGTCGCATCGAGCATACATAACGGATATAGAGGGCTCCCGTCGCCAGAAATATTCGGGGCGCGTGCACGCCCCGACGAAAGTGATAGCCGTTCGGGGTTGGATAGGCTACCGGCAGCAAACTTCCCCAATATATCTCTCACTCCGAGGGGAATTTTATCGGCTGACCGCTCGAATTGCCTCGTACACTTTCCGCGCCCGAGCTCCGCATAAACTACTACATATATATAGCTGCGTGTATATACATATATACTCCTCCTCGTCGCCAATAGTAGCAACATTTTCTACCTCCTCCATCCCTCTCCCGGCCTCGGTCATATTATACACTCGGCCTCGAATTAAAGCCCCTCGGCAAGCAGGCTAATATTTGCCGGCAGGATTTCCCGACAAATTGTCAGGATACACCCGGTGTACCATTGGTTTCGTCCGGTGTTTGTCGGCTGCCACCACTCGCCGCCGCCACGCGTCTTTTATTCTTGACGTTATCGGCGATGTATGAGTCTGAGTTATTATTCCGCCTTTTTTTCATCGATTTTCTATCGTGCCCGATGAATGTTTCGTGCGTAGAAATATTTCATTCGTACGGCCGGATCGTCTCTTCTATTAAACGGAGGAGGCTCCAATATCGCGCGGGCATCACCGGCAGACATCAAAAAGTGTTCAGGACGCGAGCCGCACTTTTTCTGCGATTTAGAAAAAGCAGACGGGGATCGGGAGGTATAGCCATCCTTTTAGTATCATTCTTTCCCTCGCTCTGTTCTTCTGTGCGCGATCGTTTCGTCATCAGTCACACTTTTCTTGCTAGACACTGTTCGCCGGATCGACTGCACCGTCCACTGTCTCTTTTTTTCTCTTTTTCCCGGTGATTCATCGCATTTCTCTTCAGCGATTTCCATCAAACTCTCGCGACAGTCGATGGTGCCTTGTATATTCGTCCTCCTAGTGGAAAAACAGGCTGTTCAGTGGGTTACATAGTTCTAGTTCCACCAGGTTTCCCCAGTGGCGCGCTCTCGCCTTTTAGAGACGAGTGACCCGGCTGACCACGTACGGATCTGCACTACTGCGCCTCTTACTCGCAGCGCGAGTGGTGTTGCGTGGTTGCGTCATTAGGAGAGAACGTGATCGAAACTCGGCGCCGAAAACGCACACTTTTTTCTTCTCCGATTTCAATTAAAAAACGCTCGGGCGACCGATGTCAGCGTTACCAGCCACCATCTGGGACGAGCGAAATGTTTGCTTTGTTTCCGAGAAGATTGCTATGGCGCTTGCATCAAAACGCTTGCGCCCATTGCAATTTTCCTCACTGTGTTTTTTTTCATCCGCCGCTCGTGTTATTATTAATTCGACTTCCTGACAGGGGCGGCGTAGCCTTGTTTGTCGAGTTCATCAACGCGCACGCACTGAAATTTACCTGTCGCTCGCGCACCATTTTTCCTGCTTCCTCCTGAAAATAGCAAATCTTCCTGGCCGTTCATAATTTCGCGTCTATAACAGCTCGAGCTAGTAACCAGACAAGTTATACTCTCCAACCCAGCGAATTCTCGAAACCCGTCTCTCTTACTGGGACGCCAGGGGAGTCGGCGAAAAGGGAAACGGTTTTCCGCACTAGCCGTTAACCGGAGCAATGTCCCGAAAATACAGGGGGAAATACCCGGGGAGACAGTGGCTATCAGTTGGCGCTGAGAGTGACGCAATAGAGAGGTGGCTCTCGTCTGACGAGGCGATGCGCGGCAGTTTTGCGCCCGGAAGAATTGACTGCTAGCGCGGATGAAATGGCTGAAAAAGCAAAGGGTTCGTGTCCGATGGCTTCGACAGATAGCTCTGCGCGGCAGCTACGTGGCGTTACATCGCTCGCGTGTCACACGAAAGCGGCGGGCCCGCTCTACGTAAATATTGTACGCTGCCCCCCTTCGCTTCCGCCTGCCGAGGAGTAACCAATACGTGCAACACACACGCGTGGTAACGTAGATATGCGCACGTGCGAAAAAGAGAGGCGAGGAGAGCTGATCTCGGCGGGCGGCCTCTTCCCTCCCCGGTGCTATTGATCTCGGCGCTTTGTAGCAGAGGGCCCTTTGTCTTGCCTCGCTCCGAGCTCGCACTCTCAAAGTAGCGAACTATCTATAATACAGTTTAGTCTGGTCCCTAGCCGGCGGAGAGGGAATTTCGGGGGCGCTTACGTGATCCCGCCGGCATGGCAGAGAGGTAAACGCATTAAGAGAGACGTCCGAGGCCGGCAAAGGATTATCGTCAGTCGCTAAGGACGGCTCGGGTCTCGGCTCATTTTCAGGAAGAAGCGCCAGTAAAAGGGGGACAACAGGGGGTTGGTCTAATTTGACAGGAAATATGGGAGAGAGAGAGAGAGAGAGAGAGAGAGGGAGAGGGGAGTTGGCGGGGAGACAATAGGGAGAGCGACGGGCGATAGGGTCTCGTGTGGTTAATGCGACAGACTAATGAGAGGGACATGTCGTCAGGATGCAAGTTCCTCTCGAGTTTCGCGTACGCGATTGCTCGGATTCGTCTCTAATTAAAACGCCACTGAAGAGCCGCAAGCCCCCTATCGATCGCGCCTCTTGTTTCCCTTTCTCTTCTGTCCCACAAGGATTCTAGGTTACGTCCCGTTAAACGAATGCTAGCTCGAAACCGACTACTCCCCGATGCCCCAGAAACCCCTTATCGAGAAATGCCAAACATAATTCTGCCCGACGGCTGGAAAACTAACCCGCGGGATTTCACTCGACTTTTCACCGGGCTCGCGCACTCGTTCCTCTTTTCAGTGGTCAGCCAATCCGTTCCAAGGCAATCGGGACGCTGAAGTTGAGGAAAAAGTGATTGGGCTGCGTCAACATTGCCGCGTAATAAACTTGCAGTCTACTTTGCGGCCGTAAACACTTCTGCGAACGAGCTCGCCGGCTCGTTCGCAGAAGCATTCTGAATTGCTAGTTTCGATGGAAGAGTGCGCGTGGTCGGGGGGCGCGAGGGGAACTAGTGGGAACAATCAGTGGGAGCCAGAGGCGATAATGTAGGTGTGCGATAGACAAGGCCTCGGTGCTATTCCGCAGCCGGTGGTTCGAGTGATTCCACTTGCTTTTCCGGAAGTCATCAACTGTAATGACCATAGGATATTTTCTGATAAGGTTGGCACGTACCGTATCATTTGTCACGCGTAGCATACAATTTTCATGCCACCTAGCCGAGCAGCGCAAGCCGTTGGCACGCGAGGCCTCATCCATCGAGGGGCTTATGTCGCCGGCCGATAGATCTTAATTGCAAACTGCGGGAATTCTTTAGGGGCCCCCCAGTCAAACTTAATAGTCCGAGTGATTTGGAGCGGTTCGGCAATGGCAGAGCGCGCGTGCTATCGCCGACGGCGAATAAAAATCTGTCACGCGTCGAGGTACGTGCTCCAATTAGCGGATAGATAATAGAGAGAGGGAAGGTATGGTTGTGCCTGCAGGACCAGCGCTCGACGACCACCGGTGCGTTTCATGCGTGCGGACATGTCGCTTGTACACGCCGCCCGATCTGTATCGACACCTGTCCTCCCGTTTTTCAAGCCTCTCAATCGCCGATTCTCGCCTACCGTTAAATTCCGATTACCGAATCCGGCATTCCGAGCGAGCTCGACCTATCGTATCATCGACTAGTGAATAACGGGAGAGCCACGTCCAAGCCAAAGTATTGTCGGCTAACGAACGATCATCGAGCATTCTTTCTCACTCGCTCGAGATACAACTCCTAAAGCTTACTTAGACCCCGGTGAGCTAGCACCACCCGATATCGATTACACGCCACTGCACTACTCTTTAAACTCAACCCACAAAACTCCGCACTCGGCTAATTGTAAGATGGACGGACATTCGCAGGACGCTAAAAACACAAACCGCGACAATGCGTTCCGCTAATGCAGAAGGGGCGTCCGTCGAGCGAGCGAGTGGTTTGTCCTCCACTCGCCAGAGTACCAATTAATTCTGTTTTACCGATTTGCCGGTACAATGCGCAACAGACCCTTTGACTAAGCATGATTTTCCCTGGCACTCGACACTACCGCACTCATTCTCTCCGCGAGCCAGCCTCACTGTGTGCGCCGACAGTTCGCACATGCTAGAGCGCAACGAGGCACATTGAAAATTCTCTGTGATTCCGTGCAATTGATTAGCCCGCGGGTCGCGTACCTGGTATTTATGCAGGCTGCTCACCCGTTACCGCAATCGTTCCCTCCTCCACCCGCTTCAACTGTCGGGAGCGATTTCTAGTTTGCATAGCAGCCGGCGCTAATGCACGTATGGCCGGGGACAAACGGGAACGCGCATTAGTCGCGACTCAACAATACCGGAGAGCAGCAATCGCTAGGGTCCTTCAGCCGGACCACCCGAAACGTGTTCATCCCGCTGTTCAGCCGGCTGCCGATACCAAGGCAAACGGACTGGCCTGCCCTCTAAGCGGATTCTCCCTTTTTACCGATGTTTAGAGTAATCTGATTTGGTTATCGGTACCGGCCTGCAAATGTAACTCGGCGCCGATTTACTAGAGAGTGTGTCTTTCTCTGGTGTCGAGCCTCTTTGTTCGATCGCAGTCGCCGGTTTATTTGGCGCGAGGATTAGCTGGCTTATCCAGGCGCCAGTACACGCTGTCTAGTCGAGACCCCGCCAACATCATAGAGCCGCTGGTAAGCTGTAAGGCGAGCGGGTTTATGCAAGAGAGGAATAAAACGTTTCAGATTGCAGGTGAGGCTCCGGTGGAAAATGCAAGTGGAGGCAGACTCGAATGTGGGGTTATTAGGGACGAAGGTGAGATCAATCGGGCGTGTGAGGTCGAGTTTAGGTACTGTGGTAGCAGTGGCTCGCGTTGTAAAAAGGTCGAGTCTCCTTCCGACTGAGCTAAGGCGCGCGATAGGCGGAAGGCACGACTTTCAGTCACAATAAACAAGTGGCCTTTGTATACGTAAATAGTAACGGGCGTCGGAGCCAAGGTAGACCGGGAGTATTCGGAATCCAATTTAAAGAGGAGCTGCCGCCGCAGCTTCTCTACGAGCCTCCACCGAGTTTTCCCTGCCGCGGTAAGAAAGGGCCCGCGCGCTGTTCTGTTTTCCCCGATAAAGAGGGAACCCGGTTCCGCCTGTGCGGCTTCTCGCAATCTTTCTATCATTGGCAACCAGCGGCAGCCGATGCGGGTATTGTGCGCTCTTCTCTATTCGACTGTGTCCCTCTCTGCTCGAGCTCTTCCTCGGTGGACACAATGTCGAAGCGCGTGCCCGTATCCCGACGATTTTATCGCTGTCCCCCTCATGGCGAGTTTCTATAAATATTAAGCGAACCGCCCCTAATCGAGGACGCGCCCCACCGCCCCCTCGCCTCTCCTGCTCGAGTATTTCTTGGCGAGGAAGCTCCTCGCCAATTTTCCCGGAGACTCCAATCCAATCTCTCTCCCCGAGATATACATGCGATATGCATGCACGGAACTCTGCTCAGTGGGATTCATCTTGGTGAAGAGCGAGGAATAAAAGTTTCGGGGAATATCGAAGCAGGTAAGATACCGCGGGAGTACAATAGCGAGAATATTAATATCGCTGGAGATTTGGTGATCGGCCAATTAGCGGTGCTCATTGTTGGAGGAATGTCATAATGAGGATCCAAGTGGGAGTGGAGTCCGTGTCGAGTGCGAAGGGGTTAAAGGGCTGTTTCGTGGCAGAGATCCCGGGATTCGGGAGGTCGGAGGTTCGGAATGACGTTTCCATTATTCACGCTGAAAGTATCCTTGGAAAGGTGGATGGGTGGACAGACGGGGGCTTAATGCGCCGGCGTTTCCCGATGATTCGATCAGCGCGCCGTTATCAATCAGTCGGGGGCCGTGTATTTGCGTAGGACGTGTACACTGGGGGCCGGTGCGGGCACGTTCATACGTCAAGGTGTTATCGGCCGCTGTTCGGACGTGGAGTCTCGAAATCACGTACTCCTGCACTCTCTCTACCTCTGCCCCTCTCACTCTCTTCTGGCGGGGAACACACGGAGCAGACGGGGTCAGAAGGGGACGTCAGTATGTCGCACTCCCGTGGGAAGAGCGGCCCGGTATGACGACGTGCTTCCAGACGAATTTCGGCCTCGCCTCGGGCCATCCGCGCCCGGAAATAAAGTTATACCTAGACGTCGAACGTAACGCCTCTCCGCCGTCCGCCGGCTGCTATCCACCTGGCCGCTCGCTTCCTTTCTCGCCTGGACATACATGCCAATTCTAGGAGTTCTCGAGGTCTCGAGAACACGCAACTTCCAATTGGTTGTACGGAATTCGGAATCGGCCAACCTTTCCCTCTCTGGCATCGATAATCGATAGATACTCGTAATCGACTTCTAACACTGATCCTGATTATACGACGGTTTCTATGTCCGTTAGCAAGTGGATTCGCAGGAGTAGAGGTGTCAAGATTGTGTCTTCATTCATAATTCTTAACGAGCACGCTATTCTCGTGTTATAGGAAAGTTCTTGGGATGATTCAGCCGATCTCCCCTTAATTACCGAAGCGACAATTACCGCACGGAGACACGAATTCCTCGGAAGCGAGGGATGCCGTGGCGGAAGAGTGCAAAAAGTGAACGACTTGCGTGGAAAATCGACTCTATCGTGCTGTCGATCACCACCGCGGTAATTAATGATTGTTCGCGGCGACCGCGTTCTCAGACATTAATAATCCGATAAGTCACGGCTCTTCTCCTTCCACCGGGCCTCCTCCTAGCCCCCTTACTTTTTCAGGCTACTACGTGATGAATTCCTTTTCGATAATTAGCGCCGCGATTAATCACCGCAGCGTGGCTTTGCACAAATGCTACCCGGCGCTCGGAAGGCTCTATTACTACACTGAGGTCTCTACCTCGAGATATTCACCTGATCAACGTCGTGTATTCTTCCGGGCGGCTACTTTCCCCTATCACAAAACTCTTGATAGCTAATCGATCGGCTATCGAGGATTTTTAATCTATCAAAGTGATCTTCGGCGAATTATCGAGTTCTCGAACTTAGTGCGCACTCTCGACCGGTTCCACGTGGGCGCACGCGATAGCGGCGATAAATAATGCTAGGTGGATTGCAGTCGATATCGCTGGCACGCGAATTAGGGGTGGAAAGTAACAGGTAGCCGTGCAGTAACTAACATTTTCTATTAGTAACACTCGCGGCGAGAGCGGTAACTCTGACCTGGACGTAGGTGGTTGAACGAGTTCGCGGTAATCTCGAGCTTTCACAATCGAGCCTCGAGCGCAGTCGATGCCTTGTAAGTTCGAGCGATAGCCCGCGAAGGGGAAGTTCCTTTTGGCGCACGAAGTTCGATTAAGAGTCGAGGTTGCTCGGGGCTCGATGATGTTTTAGCGGCTACCGGGTTTATGGGATTCATTCGTATACTTTGCGATACTCTGTTAGAGTGGGATGTTTCAATCGGAAGCGGCGTTCGCTTTCCACGCTGGATAGAGAGATCTAGGTGTAAACTTGAAAGAACCGCCCTCGAAATCTGAGGGAGTCCATGAAAATGGGACATTCTTTCGAGGTAAAACAATGTGGAAGATGGGCGGGACTGTTTTTCCTAGTTCCCCTTGCACTTGTCGCAATTCGTTCGCAGGCGAAAGTTAGTCGAGTTGGCTGGGTCCGGAAAGCCATTTCCGCAGGGTCGAAAGAGGTGCGAGGAGCGCGCACCCCCAAACGATTCCCGACGCCGGAATGCAATAAGTGTGTGTGCGAGCGCGAGGGACTTGGCCCTGCAGGGTTTCGCGTAAACACGAAGAAATTCGCAGGGAAAATTTGTATTGGCGGCGCCGGTTTCTTTGAGGTCTCGTCGCGACGCAAACGGGCACCCTCGTTCCCGCGCGCCGAGGCTCTCGGGACTATCCGCGAAGCTCGTTCACGGGGAATCTCGCCGATATATTTCCCGTGTACACACGTATCGTTTTGGCTGGTCCCATACGGGCCCGCGCGCCGAGAGACAATGCCAATTCTAGTCTCCCGTCGGCGAGACAAGACCGAGAGCGCTCGCGCGCGCTGCCACTCTTTCCCTTGTCGCTCGCTGTCGTCTGCTGGCAAGAAGCAGTGCGGAACTGCGGATGCGAGCGAGGCGCGCGATTGCTCCTGGCAAAGTGATCGCTGTTTGCCTCGAAGAAAGCCAATTTATCCGGGGGACACGATCCAATGCGACGTTCCCTCCCCCCCCTCTTTCTGTCTATCTATCGGGACGTACCAGCTACGGGCGAGACACACATCTTGATTAGTTCCCCGCCGGCTGATTAGACGTCTGCTTCCCGCAATGGCCAACAGACTTCTGCCACTCTTCAGCGGCTCCTGTCAAAACAAACGCGATCTACCGACGTGAGATCCGCGGGCTCGTCAAAGCCCCGGAGAATGCCAATTCAAAGTCGAATGACGGCCGAGACATGTTTGCTCGCAGAATGAAAGTGCGGAGAGACAGCTCAACCCGAAAGCCACTAAATCACACTCACAAAAACGAAGGCATAACAGAAATGAATAATAACTACCTACCTGGATGGAAGAAACGAAACAGGTGCCGGGGTCATGCGTGTCGGAACGGAAGTTGAAGAAAAAAAGAAAAACAGAGGCGATTGAGTTTTGCCAAGATGGTGGTGACGTTTAATCGTAAATCAATAAAATTACTGAATTAAATAAATAAATTAAAAATGTTTATACACATATTTATATATATAATATATATATATATAACATAATATAAAACATAAATAGGGTCCCGAGACTGCTGGAGCACAGCGCGCACATCCCTGCCGTCCTTTCCCGTTCTACTGCACCTTCCACCCTTCCCGATACAGCCATGACAACTGGTGCTCAGACGCCTAGATGCGAAGAATGCGATATCGTTTTCTTGACTCTCTGCACCGAATCTTGACGACGTGCAGATGGGAATTTCGAGCGTATAACGGTGTGAATGAACGAATAATGAAATGGGAGTGGAAACATAGGTGTCTGAAGCACGCGGTCCTCATGATACTTCGGCCTTCGTCGATGCTCTCATCCGCTCCTCTCGCCGTTCTCTTTTCGTTAACTATCCTAAATCTCTGCTTTAGCTAGCCTAACGTGTTACATTACCATATTTTACATTAAATCGCTCGTTTGCCCCGGTGGTCTCAACGTCGATTTGGCGCAGCCTTACCTACTCCCCCGCCCATTCTCCCCGTTCTCCAATCGCACCCCCTGCTACTTTCTTCTCCAGGGTGATTCCTCGTCTTTTCACTCGTTGCTGGATCCCCGACGATTACCCCCGCGCTTTTGTGGGCCAAGATATCTCCCACGATTTCTACGATTATTCTCTACAAATTGATTTAATACCGTGCCCGACGAAGCCGCATTCCAAAGTGTATTATTGCGCGACGGGTACTCGACTATCGAGGGGTTAACTAGCCGGGACAGTAATTCCCCGGGAGATTGGCGGCGACAAAAGGGCCAATAAAATGTCCGAGCGACGAGAAGCGCGGCGTTTAGAATTTTCGCTGGAACACAGTTTCGAGGACGGGCGTTTTTTCAGGAGAGCGCGTCGGTTATAGGGCGTCGATGGCGGAGGGTGGTTTCGCGCGACTTTACAATCCACCGGTGTGGCCCACATTTTCCCAGCAACGAGTGACAAAAGAGCCCTCCTCCAGCTGGCGAGAGAAAGAGCCCCGTTCGCTCGGGCTCTCGCACGGCCGCATCGCTCTCTCGGCTTTCAGGACGAAAGGAACGCAGCGCGCGCGCCGCCGAGAAGCAGCAAGTCGGACACGGAGGACTGGTGCTGGCGGCGGCGTCGGCGCCGCTGAAAAGCAAAAGGGGGTCGTGGAGAGCGATATGAGAAGGGGCAGTTGGCGCATACGGCTGTTAGGACCCCCTTACAATAGCCGGACGACTTCGAGGCTCGCATCTCCCCACTATTATAGGTCCTACCCACAGTCGTCCTTGATCGAGACCCTGGGCTCTTTGGTATTGTTCTCCACTCGCGCGCACGCGGAGAAGTCGCGTTGAAGAAGAAGTCGAAGTAGAAGAAGAAAAAGAAGAAGAAGAAGTGCGGGCGCGCTTCGCGCGAAACCTCGTGTGCGAAAGTCTCCCGTTGCCGCTACACTTCCCTCTCGTATCGCCGGCTCGTGTGATATCCCGAGGTCAAGCACCACTTCCGGATCACGAGGCTCCCTCGATCGCGGCTTCCTTCTCGCATGCACAGTGGACACATTCGCACTAGTCGCTCTTTCTCTCTCGCTAATCTGCCTACGATTTTCGAGACGCACTCGAGCCAGTCGACCCTCCCCTTTGCGAGACTCAAGGGAATTGGGACGCTCTGGCACCAGCCACGCTCCACTCGCTCTCTACACATCCATGAAAGAAAACACCCACACAGACACACAGACACACACAGACACACACAGGCGCGCACGCACTCTCAGCGAAGATTCACACTCCTCCTCGCGCTCCCCGACACTCGCAGCCGAGCATTCACATATATACGCCACCACTTGCTCTATCACGAGTAAACCCCTTTCGAGGAGCGCGGGTCGCCCCCGTCTCGCGGCGACATTTTCTAAGAGAACAGTGCCTAGTAGCTACGGTGAAAAGGGGAGAGAGAAGTGTGGGGAAAGTCGAAGAAGTAGATGTACTAGGTACGAGAGTAGGCGACGCGGAAGTCAGAGAAGTGAGTGACTGGAAGGAGGCTGGAAGTAGGAAGTCAAAGGGAGTCGAGGGAAGAATGTGAACTAGTAGTAGCCAAGTAGAGAGGATGTAAAAGGAAGTTAGGGAAGAAGGAAATGAAAAGGTACAAATGCCCGGTCCAAAGTTCCCTTGGAACCCGTCCCTATGTAATAGTAGTAATAGTAGTAGTAGTAATAGTACGAAGGACTTGTCCTAATGCCCGCAATCGGCTTTGCCAAAAAAGTCTGCGACTTTTCGGCCCCCTTAACACCCCCCCCCCTCCCCCCTCCCCCTACCCCCCATAACCCACCCTCTCTGGCACTGCGTATTCAGTGTCCCCTAAATCGGCCTCTATCTCTCCCTCGCTCGGTCTATCGAAAATTCCGATCTCCCGGCCACTATCTCGACCGTACACCGGCCGTTTTGCTTCTCTCGCGCGTTGGCCCTCTCTCACCGAGGCGCCGACTCTGCCCGTGGGAGTGGCCTCCTGTGAGTCTGGCTCTAAGATGAGTGTGTGGCTCGCTGTTCTCGAGTAGATCAATGCCGCCCTTAATGATTACTCTCCCGCCCCAGCCCCGCTTCTGACTATCTTTCTCCCTCTCTCTCTCTCTCTCGCGGTCTGGCTCTCTCGTCGTGATGTCTGTCTCCCGTGCAATCAAGGCGGCTTCTCTACTCGCTCGAAGGGCCCCGCGCGATTATCGCTAGCAGTAGTAGGAGGTGGAGAGTCCCAGCTTGCAGGAGAACGGCGCCCTACGCCGATTGTACACACTTCCGGTGCTGATGACGTCCTTCGTCTCGCACCGCAGACCCGTGAAGCCCTCGGCACATCTGCAACAAAATGGTGCGTCTCTCGTTACTAGACAAGTCCTCCTCCGCTTTACACTTTAGTACGCTCAGCCGCCCTCTCGCTCTTTGGCATAGAGGCCGCGAGCACCCACTTCTAAGAAGCTCCCGGCGGTAGCCGGGCACCCGAGTGGATCCCGGCCGGGCCGACATCGTCTCATTATTTTTAGAGACGCGCGCGAGCGCCGCCGGCCCCGCGAGCTACCCCGGCCGAGAAATTAATCTCCGCCGAAAGGTGCCGGGCGGCACCTTTCTAAGGGCAACCTTGTTTTCGACTGTGCGCGCTCCGGCTGACACTCCGGACGGTTCTCGCTTCCGAGACCTTCGGATTAGCGGGAACGAATGTCGCGCTCGCGACAGTTGTCGCCCGGCGATGACGTTGTTTGCAGAAAGCAGCGAGAAAAGTGGTGACTTTATTTTGGGGAATCGGAGCTTGCACTTTTATTTCGGCGCAACCGGCAGACGTCCTCGTCGCCGCAACTTGCATCGCGCGGAGAGTCCAAACTCCAAAGTCGAGTTCACCGGCTGGTGTCGGCAGGGGTGGCGGAGAGAGAGGGAGAGGAGGGAAAGTGAGAGGGAGAGCATCGCTCGGAGACAGAGCGACGTGTCCACGCAGTCTCTTTGGAAAAATAATGTTATGCTGACGTCGTCGTATTTATAGCACGGTTAACTAACCGCGACGCGACGCACAAACACACGGGAGAAAGGCCCCTGTGTGCGGACGCGCCGCGTATTCAGCAGCCGGTGCAGACGGCACCGGAATCAGAAATATTTGCGGCCACCGCCTGCGAGACACTTCTACTCCTGTTGCTTATCATTTCTTTTTTTAACTCTCGCACTCACTTACACTTCTCTCTCTCTTTCATTGTGGCTTTCCCTGTATTAGGCAACACGGGTGATTCGTATTTATTAAAAAGGGCTTTTCGAAAATTAGAAGACCAAGGGGCATTTTGTCCCAGGGGAGGAGGAAGAGATTCACCTTTCGCAAGGGTTATCCCGGGAAGACAGACGGACGGCAGACGCGCACACCAACCACCAGACGACAGTCGACCTTTTTTGCATACAGACGCACGATAAAAGCGTATTTTCGTCGCGACGAATTCGGCGCGTCTGAGCGACTCGCGTTGTCTTGTTTCGTGAAACCCTGTGTACATAGGTGAAGAGAACTCCGCGGGGTTTGAGAATGGTCTTCCTAATTGAGAGTTCGTCATCGGATCGGCAGTTGTACATTTTCAGTGGCATCGAGATATGTAGTTACTAGATGAGCGGCCAGTCGGCGAATCGGACGAAGATTGAATAAGGAGATTAATCAAGTTCTATCTGGCGCATCTGGGCGAGCAGGCTGCCGCGAGTTTTCACTGTTTTCCATCTCGATTAAGGAAGGGTGCGCGAGGGCGAAGCCTTAATTACGGTTTCGCGCCGGGCCATTCGTCTAAATATCAGGGCCGAATGATAGCAGAAATGTTTTCCGCGTCTACGCGCGCAGGCGGCGCGCGCGCTCTGCCCGGAACGACGGTCGTTAAAAAGCGATTTTTCTGCCTGACAGCTTTTACGAGAACGCGATTTCTGGACTCGGGATGTAACACCGAGCGTGTCGGCGGGGGCTCGTGTGCGCGCGGGTATATCGGCCCGCAGCAATCCCCACAGGCACAATGCGCGATCCAACACTTGGCCGCATGACGAGTGCGTTATTCGCTCGGCTGTTCCTACATTTATTTCGCGCGGCGCCACCGACCGCCAATGAAAAACAGACACGAGACTCTCGCGGGGGGAGGGGGGAGGGGTGGCAAAAAAAAAAAGAGAGAGAGACTGAATTAACGGGGGCGTCGTTAATCCGAGGCGTTAGTAACGCAGTGAAAGCCGGGCTCCATCGATGGCTCGCCCTCGACTTTCGGGATCAATCCGGCCGCGGCCGCGGCCGCGCTCCCGACAAAGGCGAGCAAAGCTTCCAATGACAAATGGATTGGCGGATCTCGATATTTCGCCGTCGGCTCAGTACACCATTTCCCGATACTTTACTGCCAATGCTGCCCGATGAACCGAGACAAGCACTGTTCACTCCCCTTTCGTATTAAATTACGAGCGCGGCTATTTCCATTGTTTTTCATGTCGGCCGCGAGAATAACCGGCGAAAACAGCCAAGAGCTACACTCTCTATGATACACAGCCGGCCAACAATATGGTAATGCATCGGAGGTTCGCTCGCGGGCATGATTGCTCTAACTTTGCCACCGGCTCACCACGCTCCCCGGACCAATTAATTTTCACCGCTCCATGAGTCCGCAGATTTTCTCCGGGCACTCGCGCGCGCGTGAGAGAGAGTATCCGCCTAATATCTCGGCCGGACGGCGCAGAGAGAAAGAGAGAGAGAGAGAGACGATTAAATTTTCAGTTTCGGTCAGCGAAATTGTGCAGGTGAGGTCGCTCGGCGGCCTGTCATCGTCTTGCTTGATATTCGCCGCCGGCTGCCTCGTCGTCGATCGTTTCGTTAGGAGGGCAAAATTAAAAGAGTAGCTCGCTCTATAGCCGGACGTGTTAGTGGGTTTCCAGGAGGACTGGATCGACAGAATGCATACTGGCCGAAATAAGCCACTGAATTCCCTCGGCTAGATGAACGGTGGTGGCGGGGAGGGGAGGGAAGCTGCTAGTTTCCCCAGTGGTATTAATTCTCGTATATGGCCAGTCTTTAGCAGCGCGCGCACGCGTGCTTTCATTCCTGGTTTCTATGTATACACGTGGCACAGAGGTGGAAGGGACTTTTTTGCGGTTTACTTAATTTAATAACGCTTCCGACGGCAGGCAATTTCAAAGATAACACTTTGAAGGCACCTGGCCCAGCGAGCGTCCACGCGCTCCTCGGCTCCTTTCGTCCTTTGAGATTAGTCCAGCGACTGCGAGTGCACGGGGGCGGCGAACGTATGTGCCCTCGTACTTTTGAATCTGTCTACCGACACACGGGCGCAAAGGCGCTGGCTGGCTGGATAGCCGGGTCATAATGCAGCGTACTTTATTTCGAGTGCAGGCTCGACCCCCTTTTTCACCGACACCGCAGAGAAGCCCTTTCACCCTCGCCCTTCGACCCCCGACCTCCGCCGGTGACTGACCGAATTGGCTGGTCGCTCGGCCGCAGCCTGCCTCCACTAAGAACTGAATATCGGTCGCTTCGATAAATACACTCGGCTACAAATAATCGAGAATTTCTCGTCAGCCGTCACTTCATTGTCGAGCTCAGACCTCCGGCGAGGAAAGCTCTACATTCGTTGGCCGGACGTGACGAATTAACGGGGCGATTGGCAAAGAGCGCCGAGCAAACGACCGGGCGAGTATCGATTGGTTAAACGCGGGGTGGGAAGCGGCGAGTCTTTCAGTCGTTCGAAAGCTCCTCGCCGCGTGATAAATCGCGATTACCGGCTTAATCGCCATCGTAGTAATTAGCGGGAAGTTCCTCGAGACCGACAGCTGTCCGCAGTCACCACGCGAGGGGTGTCGGCCTGCGGAAAACGAGAGTGGAGCGTCCAGGATTTCGAATTTCATAGCCTGTGATACCAGTTCGCACTTCATTTCACCGGAGAAATGTCCGAATTTATTGAGCGGCGATCGTTGGGGAGTTTCCTTGGCCAACGGGCTAGGATAATCCGGCGCGAAATTAATGGAGTTTTCGGACAGGTGTTGTTGTATTCTGTAGCCAGGCTTGCTCTACACGCACCCGAGGGCCAAAGCCGGCCTCGATTAGCGCATAGTAAATGGCCCGTAACAGGCAATTTGCTTGTACCTTTGAGCCAAGTATACTGGCCTGAGCCCACCGCAAACTCCCTTCGCCGAACGGGGTCGCCGTCAATGTCCGAACACACTGCAATCGATTTGTAAAACAGTGGCTTTCCAGTTGGCGGCCGGTTTCCTTTGCCACCGCGGTAAACTTCGCTTTACTACCAATCCCGCTATCTATCGAGCCAGATACACACAAGTGGCTGGCCACTGTTTCCACTGGGGAAGCTTCTGCAGTCGCTTGTCGCACCTGTCACTCGCATTAAGAAGCCGAGGCTGGCGGTGAATATTCAAGGAGAATGGGCCCAAGTAGTCAGACATCGACGAGCAGTTTGGCCGGTTTGCCGGCTGTGCTTTAAGTAGATTTATGCTCTACCATAATCCTCGGACGTGATGTACTATATGAGCCCGAGGGGAGGTTGGAAGGATGCCGCGGGCGGTGGCGGGTGGAAGAACTCGGAAGGGGGTTGAACGGGAAGAGCGTGATGTTCGGAGGGGTGCCAGCTGGCCCGACAGGTTACCGTCTGGGAAATTGGGACGTCCAACCACCGGACCACCGTTCTCGATCATTTTCGAGCCTCGCACCTCCAAAGCCCCTCGTCCATCTTCCTACTCTCTGTATCTATCGATCTCCAATTCGCAGCTCGCGCGACTCACCGCTGAGATCCTGCCGCCAGGACTTTTTCCTCGAGGATGACCGCCGGATTCGATTCTACTCGCTAGGAGAGAGAGTAGACCTCCTCCAGTGGGAACTTGGAGCGGAGGAAGTTGCTCGCGTCGGTTGGTCCGAGGAGATTGAGGCCTCGCGCGCCGATTTAATCTATTCCTCGTCCCGGCAAGTACACCCCCCAACCCCTCGACTTTTTCCAAGTTCTCTCGCTCCCTGAAACTTTGCCCCACGAGAGCGCCTCCTCTCGAGCACGTATCGACTTTCAAGCAGTTGGCCGATAAATTATTATAAGGTGTGCCGGCGCCTCCGAAATAAGCAGTTTCCCGGTCTACAACAATGCGGCGCGGGCGCTCGGAAAATGAGTTCCGATTCCGATGAAACGGAACGATCCGGGGAATAAGGTCGAGGATCTTAAAGGAAACTAGCGGGGAAGCAGCGACAAGAAGATAAATATTCCGACGGTTGAAATGGGATTCTTTAAGGTGGCGCGATCTAGAGCGTCTGCCGAAAGTATCAGCGGAGCCTTAGGCGAACTTTCTCATGGATCTCGGGGCCGCGTACTACTTTCAATAAGTAGCGGGGGAGGCTGCCGCCTGACGCGGCGCACTCACGAAAAATGTCCGGATGTGCTTCGGGAATAATGGCGGCCGAAGGGAAATAAGACGGCGCGCACCGACGGGGGGCAGGGGGACGGCGGAAGTTGGACGGAAGACAGTAAAGTCGGGAGGAGAGGACTGGAAATTTTACGGGCCCCGGACTTACGATCGGCTTCGGTACTATCCTCACGGAAGAAGCTTCGCCAGCTGGGGCGAATCCTCCAGGCCAGCTCCCTCTCTAATTAATGACGCTGTCGTTTAATTAAGCAGAACGACCGAGTTTCGCCCGCTCGACACGGAGGCGCGCGCGGCCATCGGCTCCATGCGGATTTAAAATTGCGAGCCGCCATTAGTAATGTAATTATCAGGGTCAATATCGCGCGCGCCCTCGTTAAGCCGATGGCGCGATAAACAGAGGGGATACATTTTCCGGGGTATACGTCTAATTTGTCGAGAGTAAACCTTTTCCTGGAGGAACTTTGTATGGGGCCAAGTGGAATTGCGCGGGCATCGGGCCGGGCAAACGTAGTAATGCCTGAGCAAAGATGCTTTTGAAGCAGTTTCCTCTGTTTGATGTGCAACCGGCCGATTGACAGACAGACAGGCGCCGAGCAGTGGAGCTGCCGGCAAAGAGGCGGCCGCGCTTTTATTTGGAGTTCGTTTCTACCTGGGAAAACAGCCGCTCGGCTACTATATTCGCACGCGAGTTCTCTCCCCCTCCGGGCGCGGATCCCTTTGTTATTTCGTAAAAATTGATTACGGCGAAATGGAAAATTTAGCGGGCCGATAGCCGCGGAGCCTGTTAACATATTCCGAATACAGATAGCGGGCGAAACGCGTGCGCGCGCTATATGGAAGCGGCGATTTCGCAAAACCGATATTTAGATTGTACGGGCGATTGATTGGAGGGAGCAGAACGGCCCGGGAAATCCAGCCCGAAAAATCGGCGCGCGACCCCAGTACGCGTTACATAGGAAAGCACTTGGAGCCGATTGCAAGCAGACCACGTGTTCAGCTGATTTCACCGAGCTTCCCATCATTTCTCCCCGGCGAACCAGGACTTGCAGCGACTACCCGAGCCTCCTTCCACCTTTCTTTCACCCTCGGAGGAAAAAGTTGCTGTGAATGAATTCTCGTTTCATAATTCTTGGGGCGATATAACCGTGGGGGGCTGCGCGCGACACGCGAAACTGGGAATAATCGAAAGGGGAATCTAAAGCCCTCAGTTTTAATTAAGCGCATTTTCTCCCGGCGGAATTGAGCTCGTGAGAATCCGACAATTTCACGGCTGCCGGGACATGGTCAAATAATTCCCTGTAATGATGGGAGGCCGGTAAAAAGGGGGGAATAGCAGAATTTTCATTTGGCCGAAATCCGGTGAGCTGCCAATTTTGCAATGTGGGGAGGAGGCGAGGGAGGGTAGAGGGATAGACAGACGAGGGTTGGTTGGTTGTGGCCGCAAAAGCGCGGTTTCCCGCTCTGCGAAGAGAGTGGCCGGCCACTACAGAGGACCTCACTCGCCTTGGGAAGTAGATCCAACACAGGTGGGTTCGGATTTTTCTACCGATTACCATTTATTGGCACACCTTGAAAGCTCCGCTCGTCGCCCGCGCTTGCTTCGGACAGCTCCATTTCCTTAGAGCTCGCAACCAACTCCCGCACCCTCCAGCCCCTCAGCCAGCCGCGCCGGGGGCTATAGTTAGGTTCGCCACTGGGAGGTGGATGCGGGGATGGTGGAAATGTCAGGCAATCCCCGTGGTTCCCAGCGGTCTGCTTCCACCCCTCCGATTCCAACCGAACTTCCGTCTCTCTAGCTCGGGCTCTATACTACCAGTCCACCAGTGTGTGGGTCCGCTGGTCACATATGTCAGTGAAACTAACTTTTCCAACGTCACTCGGGCACGCCTTCCCTCTCTCTCTCTCTCCCGCCCTTCGAGTCCTGCCTCTCGAGACTCCTCGTCTCTGAAGCCTCACACGGACGCGACGGATTCAAAGTTTTCTCTCGTCTACGTACGCCGCGCTCCGGACCCACCCTCGTCAACCTTAACGACTGTAGTTCCTCGCCGGACCAGCGCTAACGAGCCGCCAAAGGATCCACTAAACGTCCCCTAATCAATGCTCTATTTATCCTTAAGAACTTCAGCCCTCGGCCCCCTAAAACCACTGTTTCCGAAACTCGGGCAATTCCAATTTGCGCCGGCGACTTCTCGCAACCTACGTGCGACGTCGAGTGCTGCAGCCTGGAATTGAGCGCGCCGGCAAGATGAAGATGACGCTGGAGATGAAGAAGATGTGGATTTTAAGGTGTAATTATGAGAAGTGCTGGAGAGCTCGAGAGGAGGAGTGCACACGCTTGCCGGCGCCGAGATTGATATGGAGAAAAAGCCGGGACAAATGTTCTCGGCAATCGTATGAAAGGTAGACGGCTCCGCGCCGACGACGTACCGGTAAGGTTCAGCGCGCCCGCTGGCAACTTAATTAATTAAGCTAAATCGCTCGAGATTGTTCGCGCGTTTTACACTTGGCATTCTGAGTAATGGGCCCGCGACTGATTAATACTGGCTGCAGATGTTACGGTGCGACGTAAACATTAAGAACGATCGCCCCCCTCTCCCGCCCCCCATCTCTTACGATTCAATCGTTCTTGGATATGATTTACGACACAACGTAAATTATTTTTTAATCGCATTTTGCGCGAAGATTACTTTCATAGAAAAGAAGATGTCCTACCAGTAATAAATGAGGAAGAAGTAACCTTCCAAAGAGTAAAAAAATGTCAAATCAGAATATTACATCCAAACCTAAAATCGTATATTAATATAGATTATTAATTCGCAGCCAATTACATTCGAAAGTACAAGTTTTCGGAAGAGTAGTCGAAAGCAACCTCAAGAGACCACCGAAACGCACCCAATAAGATCTCTAGCACTCTCCTAGAAAAGAAAGAGAAGCGGCCGAAACTTGATGCCTAAAGAGTTCCGAAGACGGACAGTTCATGTTTATTAAGTTCCGGGCTGAAGAACCGCTCATGTACTGGGGCTGCCGCATGCTACTGAATAACAAATGCTGATCGCGATGAATAATGCATCGGCAGAGCAAATCTAAAACAGATCGGAAAGAGAACCCGCCGTCTGATCGATGCCGTTCCTTACCCGCCCCGACAATAATTGGATTAGGCAGCGAACGGATAGCTCTCGGTGAAGATCCTCCGATAAATCCCCTCGCCTTTCTCCCCCAATCAATTCGAATTTGTCATTTGACGGAAAGTTTCTTGTTTGCCTCCACTTACTGTCTATTTACCGGAGTCCCTAAAAGCACAGGCTTGCATTCGTCGAGCGTTCAAGTGAACTTCTCTCGATTTTCGAGGAGAAAAGCGCGTCTGTATGCCGAGTGCGTGTAGATAAGCGATTCCCCAGCAGATGCCAAGAAACGGAGTGAGTGAGTGGAGTCGGAGGGTAGGCCGAAAGCACTGGGCCGGCTTTCTACACTGTTGGGGCTAGAAAATAGGGACGCTGACCGAAGAGCCTGCTAATCCGCGGGATTATCTGGGAAAGCGATCGGTTTCTTCGCGCTTGATTTATGCTGGCGTGCCCAGGCACTAAAGGGAGATTTGCACCTCGTGAATTTTAAAAGGCCCCCCCGCCACTTGCAGCTCTGTCTTCGCTGGGCGCCGGATTACGCCTCTCTCCCCCGATATCGCATTACACCACTTCTAGTTCGAGACTCCTCGATGTCTTCATAATCGTGGGCCGCTGCCTCCCCCATTCACCGCCGGGGCAAAGACAGGCGGGAGCTCTCAGATTGCTCTGTGTTATACAACGCGAGCTTTCAAGACTTCCAGTTGACTCTCCGAGCAAGTTAATTCGCACTTGAGACCCGGCTATTGGCTTACACCAGCAGGTGATAAATCCCGGCGAATGCTTTCCGAGCTTAAGCTTCAGGGTTAATCAGACTCCTTTATATCTGCGATTCAACTATCTTTTAATTGATATAAATCCTCTCGCGCGCTCAGACTTTATATGATTATACGCAATTTCATACGTTTAGGACTAACTAATGAATTAATGGACCCAAGGATTTACCGGGCTCGAAAAGAATGCAGGGGGGGCGGGGGGTGGTAAAGCTGGAAGCTCGCGTGCAAAAGGAAGGCAAGTAAAATCTCAATTAAGTTCCTTGTCCCGGGAGGAGCAGGAGCGCCGGGCACTCGGCGAACTTTCAATATAGCCCCGGCGAAGTGGCCGCACGCCGGAATTATCAATTTCGCAGGAGAGAAACACCGGGGAAAAAGCTCACTAAGCACCGGCCCACCCACCGCCGATCGCTGACCCGCTCTAACGACATTCTCCCCCGACCCCTCTCGCGTATGTGGCCCATACATGCCCCGGCAAATATTTACGGGCAAGGTTGTGTGCTTAGGGCGCAGTCTGCCATATGTATACCTACTCGCCGATATGGTGCCTGTGTGTGGGGGTGTGGGAGAGGGGGCAGGGATTTTTTGTATCGCAGGGCCGCTTTCAACGATATTATCCTGTACCGGTGGTGGATGAATATTAAGTAGCGGCGGAGAGCGAGTGCGACGAGGTTTAACTGTTCTCGCGTTATCTTCATAATAGGATTTTTCCTTCGCACTCCGCCGTGTCTCCGGCTCTACACACGATGTACTCTGGGTCTCGGTGTCTCGCTCCCTCTATCCGAGGGTACGAGGGTACGCTCGATTACAGGGGCGGCTGAGGGAAAAGGAGAATAACGAGGGACGCCTCTTCGTTACCACTACACGGCCCGGCGCGGCTCGTAATCCTCCTTTCCTAACTGGCGGCTACTCGGACGCGAGCTTCTCCTCGCCTGTGTACCCGTGCGCCTGTGTGCGTGTTTGCATCAAACGTTCTCATTTATTTCGCGAGAAGGCACCAGTGAGCGCCAGAAAGCGAGAGAGAGTGAGAGGGAGGGAGGAGTTGGGTGGCTGAAAAAAGCTCGAGCTAACTGGCTCAGAGAAAGAAAAGCCACGTGTAGATCCGCGCCCTCTCGTTCTCCCGTGCGTGTATGTATACCTACATACACGTATCCTCGACTTACGAGTTAACTCGGTTCCTCGCGATGCTCATTTTCGGGGACTCGGCCGGGGGTAATCTCGGGTGGCTCCGAGATTAAAAGGAGAACTGCAGCCCGGGGAATTCGGGAAAAGTGGAATCCCGTCAGCTTTTTTTCCTGTCTCGGGACAGAGAGTTCTTGGAGCGAACTCTCTTTCTGCGGCCTCTCGGTGTCTGTGTCGGTATACGTGTGTGCGGGCCAGGTGTATCTTTTTGGCGGTGCGATGAGATTTTTGGCTCGCGATCAAGCCCCTCGGATGTTTTGGCTAGCGAAACGCCGGGGTACCGTCTTGTCTGCCTCGCTACCGTGGCTCGCCTCTGCTCCCGGTGCTGCGTCGCCGTCCTCGAGAAAAAAGACCTCTTCGAGTAGAAGGTGGGAAGAGGGGACCGGGGGAGATCCGACCTCTCTCGATTTTATTTTATCTTCGCCGAGCGACACGCATCGGACTGAGGGACCTATACCGAATCGGCGGACATCTCCGTTCACGGTACTGTTATTGGCCGTGTAATACCAAGATTTGTCGGGTAATCCCTCGTGTTCTGTGGACCAATGCCGATGGATACCACACGTTGACCGACGTCGACTAGCTCGATTAGAAGCGGTGATTAATTAATGGGGTTTCAAGAACTGAGAAATGCGAGGCACAGTTTTATTTAGAAGCCGGAAAGGTGGGGGAGTGGGTATGAATTAAAACGGTGCTGAAGCATCGGCAAGGCATCCGAACGCGAGGGCGCAAGTGCCAGCATTAATATTCGATGGAGGAGATAGAGACGTGTCTCGGGCGGCCTGTCATCGGAATAGACGCGACACTTTATTTGCTCCCCCGTTCGCCGCAGCGAGGGCTGCGAATCGAGCAAGTTAGTTTTGACAGTGCAAACGCTACCGCGGTGTCTATCCATCGCGAAAGATTTCGCGGGGAAACGCGGCCCGGGGACTAGGCCCGTGCTTGCGCTCGAGCTTTATTTTGTCTCCGGGAAGCGAGAGGGAGACGGCGAGGAGAGAAGGACGTATTTCAGACACCCCCTTCCTTGGCTTCGCCGAGACTCGCCCAGACGAAACCCTCGCGCTCTCCGCCCCCCGGCTTCCTTCCCCTCTAGAAATACTCTTTCTCGCTGTCTGTCTGCCCGTCTGTCTGCCGGCGTCTATCCAACACTCCCCCTCTCTCTCTCTCTTCCATTCCACTGTCCTCTCCCCCGGCTGCGAGCGGGAAATATACGCAGATTTTCGCAAAGCGAGCCGCCCCGATTTCCCCGAGTTTTCCATGTCAAAACGCGTTATCGTATTGCTTCGACGTCTCTCCTAGCTTTCGGCACGACGTTCCTCCCTCTTCTTCCATCCGGCGCGGATCTCGCCGATTGCGGAGAAAGGCCGCGTGTCAGCGACACCCTGCGCGCGCCCCCTCGCCACGACCAATCGCCTTATACGTCGCTGCGCGAATTGCGCGATGCCTGCGCCTGATGTCGAATGGATTAGTTAAGAACCGCTCGCAAGACGGAAGCCGACACTATTTAAGGCGCCGCCGTGTCGAGAAAATCTCGCGGGATTTAGTGGTGAGCGCGCACCATGTGGGAAGGATAAATGGAAATTATTGCAGTCGATGAGTTCTTATGGTGAAGAATTTTTAGAGATTTTAAACAGTAATGTAGGTGGGTACAGAATCGATCCAGGTGAAAGACAGTCAATTTGAATAAAATATTGAGGTTCTTGAACGTCTGAGTGTCAATGCAGTGACTCATGCAACTTTAAGACTGTTAATTTTTACATTGAGCTTGGAACTTAATTCGCCGCAATAAATAAATTCTTGCACCAGTTTTTGACTGAAATGTAAGTGGAGAGAGCCAAAATTGAAGTCCAAACATTTACTATTCCAAGAATAACAAGTACACCATCCCAAGTGCTGAATCGAACATGTCAACTGCACAAGTTACGTCTGTCTTTCCCGACGTCATCCGCTGTTCCTCCCTCTATTCCAGCGTCACGCAGACGAACGCGGAAATCGCGTTCCACTTCTTTCCGCCCCCAAGCAGGACTTGAATCATGCTTTCGCTCGTGTCTACGCACTTAAAGGGCCGTTTCGCGTTTAAGCCTCGGCCTTTACGAGCAGCAGGCTATTCGTCGAGGTCGGCGCCAGGGTGCAACGGTCACCATAAACACATACGCGGTGCGAGAAGCGAGCGAGTGTGGCCAAGGCTCCGAGTTCATCAGGGCTTTGTTCTTTCGATGCGATCGGCGGCGCACGCGTTCTACCGGCGGCAATATTCGCCTGATTAATGAAAGCCGCAACCCAGATGCAAATAAGCGAACGACAACTATTTAGCAATGTATATATGGATGAACCCGGGCGTTGCGCGCGCTCGCTCTCGCTGCGATAGGTACTCGCGCGAGCATGAATATGGAGATGACAGTTTAATTATGTGTTACGTGTCCCGGTGTCGTTTGCCGTTTTCGAAGGACCATCCGGCCCCCGCGCGCTTCCTGCCTTCACGTCGAGCATCTTCCTTCGCCAGTTCGCCGGCGAGAGTTACAGCTCTCGCACTGGATAATCCTCCGGCGCGGCTCCTAACGCTCCAGCCGTTTCTGTCGGGCTGGACACGAGGCTGGCCAGAGGTGGCGGAGCCGTGTAATCTCATTGGGAACAATAAAGGACATAAAGGTAATCCCGGAGTGTAAGGGTGCAAGTGGATCGGGACCGCGGTTAGTCAGACCAGGGACGCATTTCCGAGTGGCTCGCTCTCTCGACTAAATAAATCATTATTCGAGTAAAGCAGCACTCTTTGAATAATACAGCTGGCAGAGGGAGAGAGAAAGGTGGAACTCAGGACGAGGCTGGATTTCAGGTAGCTTAGCAGCACCCTGGTCGCCGGTTTTCGTGGATTAATTGCCCATTCATAAGCCACCTACCGTGGACCTTCACTATGGCCCTCGTTCTCTCTCTCTCTCGATTCTCTCTCCCGCTCGGTCACGGGCGTTCTCTTGCTCACGGCCTCACGGGCGCTGCATGGGCGAAACGGACCGGCTAAAGATTGAAAAGAGGCTCTGGTACCTCTGGGATATATACAGGGTGGCGCGGACCCAGGATGAATTATTAGAATGCAACGAGGGCTCCCTCGGCCTGGACCTCCACCGGTACCACGAGCCGGCAGCTTAACTTTTCACGAGGGACTAGACGCGCGTCTAACGATTTCCTGCCTCGCCGAGAGGATCCCGCAAAGGCTACCACCGACACGCGATCGACCACCCTCTCCTGCCATATTGCATCCATCGACGCGACAACTGGAATACCCGGCTGATGAACATTCGGGGAAAACACCCTCTGGCTCGGGCTCAATGAATTTCCCTTCCAGGAGGAGAGGAATACTCCCTCTGGATATTCGCTGGGTTCGCTTTTTCATATCTGTCCCATTCGCGCTCTCGCGAGACCCCAAAGCGATAAACTCTCCTCCTTACCAGCATAATATTTTTTATGCCGCCGCGCGGAGAGCGGTGGGAAGGAGGCGAGATTTATGCCGGCGGCGGCACGGAAGCGGCCGAGAGCTCCAAGGGAGCAAGTGCGTTTTCCTAGTTTTTACGATACGCGCGCGTCGAGTCGACTCGAGTAACGAGTTGAATATTCGTCTCGAGGGTTACGAGATCTCCGCGCGGTAAGTCTGCATATCATCTAATACGAATGACTCGCCGATAATTAACGCAGGTCTCGCTACCGTTCCTTCGGATATGTGCTTTAATTATGACTTGGTCTACCTTCGAGGCGGAGGAGTGTCGAGTTCGTCCTCGTTTCGATCTACACCGCGATGGACAAGCAAGTCATTTTTTAATGACGAGCCATCCAGCGGACGCGCCAACTGGATACGTTGGCGAGATACTTGGACTTTCCCGGCGCCAAGTGAAATCGCGAGAGAGGCTAATGAAGCTAATGAATAATCGAGTCTCCGCCCTTAACCAAGTGGAATCGACGATCCGCACTTTTCCGTGTCACCGCGCCCGCAAGAACTCTCCGCGCCTCGTAGCTTTTTGCTCCGTCGCCGCGGAGGAATGCGAGGACTCTTATCACCGGGGTGCGGCGGCCTTGTAGTAAAGCGTCTGCGGGAGACAGGGTACATTTACCCGGCGGGCCGGCGTGCTTGAATAGACAATAAGCCGGCGGTAACGGAGGGAGTTGCCGCCGGAAAATTGGGCCTCGTATTTCCAACCAGACCCCGAGATCCCCCATTTCCCTGGGCCGGCGAACCTCACCCGCAAGGCAAGAACTGCGACTTTACACCACTGAAACACTCCAACCTCGAGTAACCGGCTCACCGACTAATTGCTCTCGCTCCCATCTCCCCCCCTCGATAATCGACTATATCGCCAGGGCGAAATTCCGCCTCGGCTGTAATCGAGAGTGTCCGCTCGAGCACTATCGGATAGTTATCGCTTTAGCGAAACTATGTCCAAGTGGTCTCGCTGACTGGACGAAATACAGTCGTAACTGTGCGAGAACTGCTTAATGTCCCTCGGACCTCCGCTCGACCTCACATTTTGCGGTTTTCCACCACGGCCGATATACCTGCCAGCCTACCGGGGGGCGCGGGGGAGAGGGCGAGGGGGTAAAGTGTGCTGGGTTCGTATATTAAAGGGAAGAACGCGAGTGCTTGCGGCGAAGCTTCTTCCCGGTATGCGGGTGTTCCCTTATCGGAGCTGCCGGCCTTTCTCTATGCGGCGCACATTTAATTCCGCCAGTTTACGTGCGCGCACCCAGTCTCCCCCCCACGCACACACCTGCACATGTTCCGTGTCTCTGGTGGGGTTGTTATTCACCGGGGATATATGGAACTCGCGAGAACAGTGGACTAGGGTTGATAAAGAGAGGATGCTCCGGCAAGTTCCTCTGGTGCACTTCGCGGAGTTTAGAAAAATGGTCCTCGATCTTTGAAAGACAAGAGAAAGAGAAGGAGGGAAAGAATGAGTCCCCTGGTACCGTTGGACATGGAATTATATGAAGATTTATTTGACTGTGCAAATAGCCGGTTAGTTTTGACAGAAAATGACCGGTCAACAATGTCGAGAAATAACGAAGCATAGTCAGGATGCGCTGGTTCCCGGTGCCTTTCCCTTTTTGCAGGGCCTGCTGTGGTTTAAGGGCGGCCGTCGGTGACTCGAACTTTTATCAGGAAGTATCGCGCGCTGCGAGCTGCGAGAGGATCGCTGGGGTCGACATTTTCGCATAAAAGCATGCCGTTTCCCGTTAAAATAATGAGCGCCTAAAAAGGACGGGCTTCGCTTCCGTTAGCCCGTCACCTCGCTGTCGCTGCGCGCCAGAATGCGAACTGAAGTTCCTACAGTCTCTCCCACCCACCCCCCTCACCGCGAATCCCCGTCCCACGAGTTTCACAGGCTGCCTTTTGTACACCGGGAGGGCTTTTGTGCGTGAATACTTGCCGCCCTAGTCGTTCCTCTCCACCGACATCCCAGCACAATGTATCGTCCAACTTTCATTCGGCGTTCGCCAGGTCGAATCTCTTACTCCACTTTCCGCAGACTGTTTCCTCTTGACACGCGCGCATTACTTCGGCGACTAATTAGGGGAGATTCGCGTGAAAACGGCCTTCTCGCCGGGGCTAAAGAGGACCATTCATCTAGTTAGATAGAATGTAGGTGAGTGGGCTTCTTTATTTCAGGATAGTCCACATTGCAACCGTCCTCTTCTGCTTTTTCTTTGTTTGGCCGTCGTCATATGGACAGGGAAAAACTGAGATTTGGAGTCGACGAGGAAAGGTTACGCGCGAGCTTTTTCCACGGGAAGCCTGACGAAGAGGATCTGCCGGTTGCGCGAGTGGCTCGCCGATATTAGAGGGCGTTCCGTAGGAAGCTCTCGAGGCTTGTTCGCTCGTCCCGTTCCTTCCGCTTTGCGCCGGATACCCAGCCGCAGGATTGCGAGCTGCTCTGTCCTTCATCCGCTTTAATATTTCGCCTTTTATCGGCCAGCTATCAAAGAGCGGCCGGGCGCCCCCGGCAATCCGGCTCCTATCACCGGATCTGCCCCCTACCCTCTACCCCGTCGCAGCCCCCTCTCCGCCCTACCCGAATTACCGACGGACATTCTTCGACAGAAATCTGCCCTTTTGACAGCGGAGGGACGCGACAACCGCTTGACTGCTATCACGGATATTTTTGACGTAGATACGCGCGACGATAGCGAACCTTTGCCGATACACATCGCCGATATACGATCCGCTTGAAACATCCGCGCAGACAACCTTTTCCCCCGGCTACTCCTCGACAGATATTTCACTTGGCGCGTACGTCCGCTAAAAACACATCCCTTTACTGCGTCTAGTTCGGAGAATTATTCCACATCAAAGGGGATCGCGAGTTGGTTTCATAGGAATAACAAGTGCAACATTTCGGCTCGAGGGGTTCATTTATAAAAATCAACATTTATACTTCCACGGGCAAAGGTTCCTTTACCAGTTTGCATTCGTAAATGTTTCAATCTGTTTCGGTTAATTGGACGCGGCGAGGGTTTAAAAGGCGAAGGTTTGCTCGATAGCGGTAGGTTTACGAGAGATTTGGTTAAGAGGAAGAGGAGGCGGCGGTATTTCATACGGTAATTCAGCCGTAAGCGGCAAGAGCGCCAAGTTAACAAGTCCAGTGGCTGGCTAACAAAAACAAACGAGTTGCACGGGGCCTGCACCGCTGCGGAGGGTGGCAACCCTCGAGGCACGGCCTCCCGGGTGTCTTGGCCTCGGAGATTTACGAGTACCACTGCCGCCCTGCCAGCCGCGCCCGGCAAAAACTTCCCAGTTTGCATTCGCCTCGGTGTTTTGGTAGCGGCACTCCGCCTCGTATCGGAAAGTGTCCGAGTGATTGAGCTCCACTGACTAAACTAAATAACTAAACCATTCGCTGTTTGTTTCAGTGTGATGGAGCGTCGGGGATCATACCTCCTGTATTTTCATATTTACATAGTAAACACTCGGAAAATAACGGGAAGCCGGAACGATCAATGAAAATCAGAGACCTCCACAGTAGAGAAAGATTCTGAATTCGAAATGCGATCCATTCATATGTATATTTAGTTACTTCTTTCAGATGGATTGGACGCGATTCGCTCGGTGGCCAGCTATACTTCACTCCTTCACTGCGGGAAGAGTCACATCCGAAAAATATAGGGCGGTTCCGGCGGGTATATTCCCGCGATTTATCACAAGTAACCGCTAAGTATATTACCATCCGGGGCGAGCGGCTCCTATTTTCCGAGGCGCGATATCGAGTTATTAGATAGTCAGCCATACATTTCGCTGCAGCGCGCCGGCAGAACGGCAAAAGTGGGAAGCCGGCCGCGGTAAAGTAAGGTAGGATCGTACCTCGAAATAATCCTGGGGTATCGCTTCTTCTTTCTGGAGCGACCCCTTTTCCCCGCGATCGCGAGTATTCCCCGAGGGTGAGAGGATTCCGGCGGGCTTCTCGTCCGATGCACTTGGCACTGTGTCACGGATAGTCGAGTGGTGTAAGGGTGCGCGAGGTGCGATTTTTATAATACCCTTTTTTCGAGTTAGTCAGCGGGAACCGTTGATATACGAGGGGACAATACGTCAGGCGTATACTACATAGTTCCAATGAATCTGCCGTGTAGAGCTTCCCGCTATCTCTGTCTCCCGGGCTGAACGCTGCAGGCCGACTCTCCTTGTTTCTCCGGGCCCGGCCTTTTTCCCCCTTTTAGCAGCAGTACCCGATTCCCCGAGGGCAGTCTGATTCCTCGATAAAGCCAATAAACCCTCGTCAACCGAGGTACCGGCAGCGCACTGCCGCTGCCTCATAGGCCACAGTGCGCGGCTCCGTCGTGCTCTGCTTCCGCTATTTTTTCTATTTCCTTCGAGCAGCGCGAGCGTCGCCCTCGCACTCTCTCGCAGCTCCCACGGGCTTCCGCACGTTCTAGTACGCGCAGATCGCTCTCGGGACGCCCTGGAATTCGCTTAACGAGCGCCTAATCAACGTCGAAATATATCGGCCGGGCTCCCTGGTACCCCACTCCCCCCCCTTTTTTTCGTACGCGGTGAAACTCTATTGTGAGGGTGGAGCGCGTTCGGAGGAGAATCCTTGGGGGAGTAATGACTGTATGTTGTTTTGTTAGTGGGGTGGGTTGGGGTCAAGTGTTTTCAATTCGCATGGAGACGAGAGATGTTTTAGGTCTGGCGATTTAGTGAGGATTGTTGCTTTCTTTGGTAAATTGTTGCTCCGATGACGATTGAGCGCAGTCAGTGCGCTTTTAGATTTGAAATTGTCATGAATGCAATTCAGCGTGGAGAGCCGTCAGAGGTGATATAATCGGCGAAACTTTTTTCATTAAAGCTCTCGCTCGCGATCACTTCCGGCATCCCGATCGCGCCGCTAGGAGAATTAAATCGATCTCGCGGACAATTCTTCACCAGCAAGTGTCTCGCGCGAAGCTGCGTTGGTAGATGGTCGTTCGCCGGCGCGCTGGCGCAATTGGCGCTGCACTCGTTGGAATTGAGTTGCTCGAGTGGCAACTTCTTTCTCGCGCGTGGCTAACAAACATTTTCGCGAAAGCTGCTTCGCCCGGGGAGGCTCGCGTCGGCGGCGCCGAGCGGCCGAGTGGCGCGTATTAACCGGAAAGAGAGTAACAAGAGGTGCAAAACTCAATTTCGTCCCGTCCTCTTTCGCGCACTCTGGAACAGGCTCTCTCACGGCCGCGCTCTCTGATATCCCAAATTGCGAAGCAGCCGGGCGCGCGTCAGGCGGGAAAAAATAATTCCGGATTCCGTGCTTTATGTGGAAACTCAGTGAAAAATGCGTCAGCCTCCTGTAATGCCCTCGCGGAACCAACCAACCAACACGGCTGCCAGGCGCTCGCGAGCGGACGAAATATATTTTCACGCGCCACTCCCTCTTGTATTCCAACAATGTGTATCGTGGTTGTTCTCTTACCTGCACGCTGGTTCACCGACGGTCTCGAAGAAGAGGCAGGTACCGCCGTTCAGGCAAAAATCCCCTGCTATCGGGCAGGTCTGCCCCTGCCTGGGCCACGCCGCCGTCGCTGCAACAAAAATAAATCCACTCTCAATACACCGTCTTTTATGCGCATAATAATCACTTTTCAAGCCGCGGATAAACAAAGCCCGGCGCTACACCCTCAAGTCTGTCACTCGTCGACATATATCGCGAGCTTTTTACCAAACCTCCCTAAAATCGTGGGGGCTTCGTTTCTCCGACATTCCCGAGCAACTTTGCCAAATGTCCAAGGGTTGCAGACAACATGTATCCCTTTGTTCGGAGCGCGCATACATTTTAATGCCGTCGTTTGTGCCGTTCGCGCAAAGCTCCTCGAGAGCTTTCGCTGCCGAATTCTCAATGGGAAATACACAACTACTCTCAGAAGCTTTGCTTTCTCGGGCACCTGGGAGACTCGTTCGGGGGATTGTTGTTTTTTCGCGGATAAAGAGCACATTGTAGAGGTAGAACGACGTGTTTAGTCGTCGGGGGTGTTGTAATAAATAGGAGGTTGCCGGGAAGAAAGATACGTAACGAGTGAATTAGTGAGTGGATGTTAGTGGGGCGGAGGTAGGAGGGGCTCGTCGGGCTCCTCCCGAGGAAATGATATTCACGCGAGGAAATGGAAGGAGGGCCGATGTCGGCAGGCAAGGGGCCAGGGTGCATTTTCATTTCAATCGAGCAGCGCGCGGATTAGTCTTTGGTATGCAAATATAACGGCTGCTAAGGAGGGAAACCGTGCTCCGGGAGCGCGGCGAGGCCGGCTGGATTTATGAAGAGCTTAAAACATTCTCGCGCCCCTAAGTTTTCTCGCCTCCCTCCACCTCCACTTCGCCGCCCTGTCTTTTCTGATAGCCTTTGCTCCCAGCTGCTTTCCTATTCTCCGCCGTCCGCGCGTTCATCCTCTATTCGACTTCTTCCTCCAGCTACTCCTCCTTTTTTCCACCCCCCCAGCTCTCTCACGAGGAAGCGTGCAAGTCGGCCGGGCACAGTCTTCTCCCGGGGAAATCGGGGCATTCGACTTGCAGTGGCGCTGAATAATTTTGCGCGCGCCTGCTCTCTCTCTCACTCGGTGAAAATTCATTAGCGCCGCGGACGATAAAACTGAAAGTGCTAGTTTCCGTGTCGAGTATCTGCTTTAGGAGATCCGGCTCTCGGCGATCTCGAATTTCGCCAGCGAATCATTCTTTTTCCTCTCGTAGCTCTCCGCGAGTGCTGTCTGTCTGCTTGTAACCAGTAGTTCGGAACATACTTCTTTTTTCGGTCCGGGCGGTTTACATCGCGCGAAATTAGCAGCGAGAATGATATCATCGACAGAATTTACACGGGCCCTCGTGCCGATCAAATAATCATTTGACATATAAGTCATGTTAAATGACTTAGTTTCCTTTAAGTAGAATTATCCAGTGGACGAGCAGGTGTTTTTACGAGGCGACGCTATCGCGTACGGGGATTCTCGTCGAGTTGGCCGGCGAGTGGTCGAGCCGCAGAGAGCTTTCGGCGAACTTTCGGGCGGCCGGTCATTGAAATTAATTGGATGAGTGCACCACTTGTAATGAATACGCAAAAATTTCGTGCCGCCGCGTCGGCCGGTCGGCTCCCTGCTGTTCATTTTCATTCTGTTAATTTTTATGAGAGCGTCCTGCCCGCGCCCAGGATCGCCAGTACGATTGCCCGCGCTTAATGGCTTTCCCGATGGATCGCGGTTTAATGTGAGCACACCTCGTATAATGGGAGATATAGATTTTTGCCCGGGGAATTATGTGAATCGCGGAGCCGTCGATTTATATTGCTCTCGGAGGCATCGAGTAATTGGAGCGTTAAACAGAAAATTGGTAGGAGGTCTTCGTGTCTGGCTTATGGCTGACCTATACTACTTATTACATTAGAGTTTCAATTTTAAATTACCCTTCCACCCATTATGTTGGAGGTAATCAGTCGACATGGAAGGGAATTTAAAGGATTTCCTGGGAAATGTTCACTCGTGGGAGAACAATTGAAACCTTTGATACCACCACTTTTAACTCATTAAGAATCGAGTTTCTTGACCTTTGAAAAATTAAAACATCGAAGGAATCGGGTCGCCGAGCCAATTGGGACAATTTCCGAGGTATATTCTCATTCGAGTGAAGCAAGTCGCGTTGAAATCGGCCAACTTTTCTGCAGATTCCAAGTGTGAATCTTCCCTTTGACTGAAATCCCTCTTTGACTGGCGGCTGGCTCGCGAGGTATGCGGCCAATAGACTGTAGCAATCGGGTGAAAGTTGAAACAGGGTTAAGAACGGAAAGCGGAGGAACCAGGTAAGTTTCGCACGAGGCTAAGAATCGAGTTTGAACTCTACTTCCTCTCACCCTCTCGCCACCCGCTGGCTGCGTGAGTAGCTATATCGATCTCCGGCAACAAAGGTTTGAATTCGCCCTCGCGACACGAGTTTACGTCCCCGGAATCCAATGAGACACGACTTCCGGGCCCGAAAGTTCTTCGCGCGGAAAAGTGGCGATGCTTATCAGCCGGCAGCGAAGAGACGATGAGTCGTTCAATACGGAATATCATTTGGCGGATTCTGGGGCGAATCTCGTAGGGTAGCGATGCATTTCGAAAATATCGTGGAAATCCTTGAAGCGGCTCTCGCTATTCCGATATTGCCTGTTTACTCGATACTCTTTACACAGTCGCTGTAATATCAGTCGATGTAATATCGTTTCTACATCGTGTCTCCGATGCGCCATATGCGCCTTTGACTTCGAATCTAATAAATGAATCAATGAACCAATGAAAATTGGCTACCAAGAATTTCGAAGGTGCACTCTCGCGACGCAGACACTTGTTCTTCCTTTTTCGAGGATTTTTAAGTAGCTTAGGGCGGGAGGATCGCGCCAGTGGAAAAGGTCCCCGAAAATATCAGTAAGCCTCAGGAAGACCCAATTCCACATTGGCGTGCGTTCGCGAGGGGAGAAGGGTGCTTTCGAACCGAATATTCCGGCTTCAAGCGTAACTGTTTCATTAGTAGGGACAAAGGGCCGCGAGCGAGAGGCCGCACGGTTGCAACAAACAATTTTAATGGCGAATGCTTTCGCTAGGTAGCTTGCATTGTTTGGATACCATTATTCGGGGCGATGTAGCGTCAATTGGTGTTCAGTTACATTTAGATGGCCCTGGACAATCCTCTTGGCGGATGTGTTCGACAGGTTTCGTCATAGCTCTCTCTCTCTCTCCGCGTACCGCAGCACGTCAAGCCCTATGACACAGGTTACACACATGCACGCGGGCCGAGTGTGCCTTTGAAAATTTCCATGACATTTTCGAGGTATCCTCCGAGTCACCGATGACGAGGGCGCTTGTAGTTCGAGCATCGGCAGCGGTTTTCCGGCTCGCAGGACGATAATAATAATAATAATAATCGTAGCGAGAATTTTCATTATACCCGCTTATTATTACCGACATTATACCGTGTCATTATGAGGCCACTAGATATGACGGAATTCTCGCACGCAGAATTATTTGCTCTTTTGTTAGTCGCCGACATGCGAGGCATCGAGTGGAAATAGATCGACGTTTAGATTAAAAAAGAGAATAATACGACATTTTCGAGATGCATTGAAGTACTCGAGTTGCACTTGCGGTCTGCGTCTGACTTCCTGGCTCCGAGTGCGAGAAGCAGCGCACACATACTCGCTTGTTTTTAACCGCAGGCAGGAGCTGCGAATAATTAAGGAGAGTACGAATAAGAGGGTGTGCGCTGCGGCCCTTTTCCGCCCACCGCTTTCTTTCACATCTCCAGCCAGAATACGTTGTTCCCTCTTGGAGCATCCTCCGGAAATTCCAGCGAGAACTCGAACAGCACCTACCTCCCCAACAAAAATAACGAACGCCCAACAAAACATCCCTTCGCGGCTGGCGGAAAAAAAGGAATTCCGAATGATGAAAGTTTCAATCTGTCTCGCTCTCGCGCGAGCGCGATACCTATGAATATATGTTCTGCTTGCGATGGATGGCGGCGAAGAGTATACGAGGAGGGAAAAAAAATGTATATATATTTTTTGGGGGAAAGCCGAACATCCAGGTCGCACGTGCTCTGAAACAAAGTCTCTTTTTCGAGATACTCGAGCCTTTTTCTCTCACGGGGGCCCGTAGGATTCTCTGGGCCGTTAAGTACACTGCAACCCACTCATACCCAAGCGCGAAGACACGTCGCGTTTCCTCTATGGCGGAACATCGATTTTGCACTCGGAGATGAGGCAAATTATATTAGACTTTCATAAGGGTTGCGTCAGGGTGTGCCCGACCTGAAACAAGCCCGTGGTGATATATTCCACTCTCCCGCAATGGGAACTTGTTTCACTTGCGTCTCCAAATACCGGCGCGGACCGCAGGCTCTATGTAATTAACTCAGATATATAATTGCCTTAATATATCTCCCGCTCGAGCCCTAGCTTAGACCTCGAGCTTCCACCGAATCTCCGCGGCTATCCCTCTATAGACACACTCACCCTCTCCCCCACAAAATCATCACCACCGTTCCCGCTGTTATTATAATATCAGGATCGCAAACGAAAGCGTTTATTTGAACAATTCGAAAGCTCCTCTCAATCGAGACGCATTCCACTTCACATTTCACCAAACAGCCGGTCAAAATCGTGTTAAATCAATTCACCGCTGGAAAACCTCCATTAAACCAGGCCCCAACAACGGGTTTTTTTAACCCGCGCATATCAGCGTGTTGAGCATCAAGCGGAATTGCGGCGAAGTAGGAAGGTGGTGCGGGGATATTTATTCGCCGCGGAATACCCAGGTGCCGTGCTGTTATTACTGCATAAATCGATGCAGCCCAGCCCGCTCTCGGCATCCTAGAGTAAATACACTTGCTCGCCAGGCATCTCGCCCGCCTCGAATCAACGGCGAATTAGACCGCGAAACCTGCTCGACTCACCCTCCCGCGTCAGCATCGACATTTCCCACTCAAACACGCACACACGCACGGACATGCGTGCAGATCACAAGTCGAGATGCCACGTGACACTGACGAGTATAAGTGTTCTTCTAGGCCGAGCGAGAGGTGTCGGCAGTTCGCCGAGATAAAAATCCGCCGACTGAGGAATCTTGCACGCCTGGTCCGCGAGGGCGAAAGAATGAAATTGTAAAGTTTCAAAGGACTCTTCTTCGGGGGGGTTGGTTGAAGCGGCGGGTAGCGGAGGGGGAGGGACGGAGGGGGTGCAGCTGCCGCTGCTTTGTTGAGCGAAATTTCCTGGCTTCTGCGACGGGCGAAGGGGGCAGGGGGCCAGAGGGGGGGACTAGGTTCTGGCTGGCACAAGCCGGCCGACTTCTCGATGTGCCTTCTGTCGTGTGGGCACGTTCCTTCCCTTTGTCGGCGCAGGGATTCCTAGCGCTTGCCTTGAGAAAAAAGGCTGAAATTGAATAGATCTCTTGGCTAAGAGTGCAAAAGGAAGCCGAGGCTAGCACATGTGCTGCGAGATCCTCAGCTTTAAGGCTCGCTCTCTATCTGCACTTATCTTTTTATTAAATCAAGTCTGCTGGACAACACTGCCGATGGGATTTCCTTTGAATCCGGTTAACAGGGAATTCGATCGAATTCACTAAGTGAATTAGGTTCGCTTAATTAAGGAGGTTGGCGCCGAAAAGTGAAAAGTGGTGAGTGAAATTGATACATAATATTTATTAATACTTTATAGTTTAAAAAGCTGTGATAAAATAATGAACAAAATACGGTTTATATGATAGCTAAGACACAGCCGAAAGAATATCGGAAAGAAGAAACAAGTGTGGAAGAGATGAAAGAATAAAACAAATAGTAGTGGAAGTATGCCGATTATTCCCGTGCTTTTGGGACGAAGCAAATTTTATTGGGCAAAATCGTGTTGGAAAGTTGGCGAGAACTTTTGGCGAGGCGTGTGCCGCATTAATCCAGGAGCATTCCCGAAGGAACAGTGTTTCAAGACTTTCAAGGCGGTCTGTTCGGGCGTGATAGAACGAGAGCGTCTCGCCTAAAGTACCATTAGCGACCGCCGTCGTCTCGCGCGAATAAAATTCTCCCCCGCGGCCGGCACGGGGACTTACAAATATTTTAAAATTTATACGTATCGTTATGGCCCCGCCAGAGGCAATAAAACGGACGCACCTGCTCGATATGAGATTCGCGAACGAGCGCGCAATACTGACGAAACTTCCGGACTAGCAAGCCTGGATATCCGCTCTCCTCTCCTCTCCTCCCACGGACGAGCAATCTCGTGTAGATTATTTTCCGGGCCCAGTCTCTCGCGTGTCCTTTTCATCTTATCACTTCCCCCCAAGTGGGATTCAATAAGGGCAAGATGTTGCTCGCCCCTTATACGACATTGCTGCTCCCTCTAAATGGATTTTCCTATTCAATGAGCTGGACTTTTAATCGAAACTTGGTAGGAGGCTCACACACTTCCCACTCCCAATTTCGCTTAAACGAATCCAATCTACCCCGGTAAAATCCGGTGGCTGCGACACTCGTTCCCGAGGAAACTAGCTAAGTTTGACAGACGCACTTCCAAGTGGCGCGCAACTCGAACCGACGAATAAATAGCATCGCGCGCGAGACACACGATACCGCCGAGACAAAGTAAAACAGGGGCTCGAGGAATTCTAGGAAGTATGTAAGCTCTTGGCTCGAGCTTCCTCTAGCTCAGTGGGTCGCCACCTGAAACTTTACCGCAGTCAGCGTTCGGCGAAATACCCCGCGGAAGCATCTCAGGCTCCTTAAACGTTCGGGCGCCGAGTTGCCAGCGGTGGGGCATTTTTCCCCCGGAATTTCAGAGGTTTTCCCGAACATCGGTTCCGTTCAACCCACGGCGAACCTCGTGTTCCATCGAAGAGTGCGCTGCGCCTCTTGCGGAAGTAGTGCGCGATCCCGGTATGCTTCGGCAACCTATGCATCATGCGTTTTCCTCTCGGAGAGGAGCAACTACCGGACGCTGGGACTTCCTGGGAAGCCGGTAAACCCATAGAGAACAAGAGGGAAAGAGAGAGAGAGAGAGAGAGGGGTCAACGGTGATATGCGTCCTCGGACAGACAACCCGCTTTCGTCCGAACTCCCTTGTCCCAGGCCCTATTGTTCGAGCCTGCTACTGGCCCGAGTGAGATTGCAGAGGCGAAACTCCCTTCCCGTGACAGCCCGCAGAATCTCCGGAGGTCGGCTGAACGTCATCATCCTCTTGCTACGGTCATTCCTCCTTTTATTCCAGCGGAGCGCGCACAATGTAAACGCATCTCGCGTCGCTGCGCCCTCCCGTGTCAAGGAGAACTCGCGCGCGCGCACGCCCACCACTCACCCTCCACCCTACTTTGACACTCTAAGTCTCTTGTGTTTTGCACAGGGTGGCAAGTGCTCGCAACGTGACAAAGTGGATTTAACTTTTGGTAGCGAGGAGCGCCGAGCCGTGCCACCACGTAGACTCTCTCCCGGCTCCGAGGGAGGAAGGAGCAGCGATCGTGACACGGATTTCCAGCGACCCACGGGAATCCGGCCTGACTCGGAAGACTGATACGATCATTGAAACTCTCGCGAGCCTTTAAACGCATTAAAGGCGCTGCCGGCACCAACTTAGATTGTTACCCCGTCCGATCACCGGAGAATCTCAAGCCCTCCCGTTTATCATACTTCGGAGGAATAGATCGAGTACCCGCTAAATCGAGTAAGTGCACGTCCTCGTTGTCCAAGCACGAATTTCCGTAAATTGGTTTTAGTGTTACGGGCGAGTTGGAAAGTTCTCCCGAAAAGTTAACGATGAAATACTACGCTCATAAATTAATCCTTTATAACTCTTTCAGAAATGAGGAATCGATCAAAAACTGTTATGTTTCGGGAAAAGTATCCTCGACTGGCGCGCGCTGTCCTATACTACTTAGCGCTCACTGTCCTATACTACTTGGCGCTCGCTGTCCTATACTACTTATCGCGCTGCCCTATACTACTTAGCGCGCGGGCCTCGGCCTCGGCTGTCGCTACGACGTGTGAAAATAAGAGAAGGAGCCGCGCAGTGGGGCTAGGGGGATGCAGGTGAAACGGAAGGTAGTGGTAGTCGGGAGCAAAGTAACGCCAGAGCCAAAGGGAACGGGAACTCGCTGGGATTCAAAGAGCTAGAGCTGGTGGAACAATACGGGAGCTGGTCGGGCGCTGGCGTGCGAATTCTTTCACGAATTCATTCAGTCGGAGCGCCGAGCGGAGCCGGGGACTCCTCGGAACGGCGATGCACGCGATTGTACGCTTAAGGACCGAGCCACGTCTCCACCCCCTCTCTCTTCTACCTCTCCCACTATGCAACGCAATCACTCTCCTTCTCCCTCTCGGTCCCTGCGCCTCTTGCTTATCCGCTTTTTTGTCGAGGCCCTGCAAAGGCTGAGCGCGCGCGGGCGGGGTTTTCGGTGCAGGCGTCTGTGAAAGTAGCGCCCGGTTTCCTTTTAAAGGGCGCGCGCGCCGCGTCTTTCCGGGCGCGAGAGCGAGGGAGCCCGGATTTCTTTCTCTCTCTCGGCCTCGCCGCAGCATACGGCTATTTGTCGCGCGCGCTGTTTTGCCGAGCTGCTGCTACTCGGATTGCCACCGCCGTCTGTAATTCCGGCTCGCGCCACCTGGCGATATATTGTTAACGACGCTGAGATGTGTGTCGAGAGCAGGCACCGCGCGCTTCATGCCCTCAAAAGACCCACCGAGCCCTCCACGAGTTTCAGTCGACGTCCTATACTCGATCCCTCGACGTGCCACTGACTTTTGCTATCTTCGATTTCGGTGACAGGGCTGATTGGTTGTTCAAGAAGCGGCGGCCTCGTTAACCTCTCGAGTTCCTATTCAAACAGCCTTTACTTCTCAAAAGAACTAAAGGCCGAAGAACTCGCACTCGCAACATTCCACTCAACTTCTTGTTAGCTTCCCTATCTTTACGCGATCTTTCGATGAGCAAATCCGAAATTTTACGCCCACGAAGTTCAATGGTTACCGCTTGAACGACACTAAGCTCCGAACTCCGAGCACAGTACAGCGCGAGGGAAGGAAAAAAGTGGCGTCTGGCGGTAGAGAATAGCATACAGGCGAACGACAAAGTGATGTCTCTTTCATCGCGGCCCCGATGCCCCGCTCGGCTTATACGCCGCTTTTACTACCCTCCTTGGAAGCCCTAAATTTTCATTCTCTTGCCCTCAGGTGAGACACGTCCCTCTATCATCGGGACACCGTTGCTCCATTACGATTTTACTACTGTTATTATCCCTGCCGTTGTCAAACTCACTCCGCCAGCCTCCGGGCGAGCTCTCCGCGTCGCCCAAGTATACATTCCTCCTACTTACAGTTTAAGCCGGAATCACAGAGTTGCGAATAGATTTCATTGCGCGCCGGCGGAGCGAGCTCTCGACCTTCGCGGACCGATAGCGGACTTAAAGTTTCTGCCGGGTAGCACAGTGTAATTGTAACATCGATCGGCCAAAAGAACGAAAGGAAGGAAGGGGCTGTTGTTGGGCGAACGTGATGTTTGCCTGGCTTTCTCTCCTCCATTCTCGCGATTGCCACCGCCGCCATTTCTTCTGCACTTTTACTCTTTCGAGACCTTCCCGCCTCTGCTACCCCTCGAGGGCGCTCCCCTGAAATGCGAGTTGCGAAAGACTCGCTTTATTACCGTGACTATTCTCTCGCCGAGCTTTTCTTGCAGCGTAGCCGTTCGCCGGATATACCCTTTCTCATCAAGCTTCCCTCGCGCGTTGGGGATATTTTTATTTCAACGAGGTAAAGCAACGTCGAACTCATCAGACCCCGCTCTCTCTCTCTCTTTCTCTCTTCGGGCGGTGGTTATGTCTCGCACGATTTCTTTTCATCGTACTCCTAATTCTGGAGGAGAACAGGATATCGGGTTCGGGCTCTGCGCTTCAATGGAGCTGTTTCCCAATGGTCGAGTTTGACGGATGATCAGGCGATAGTCCTGGACTAATGGCTACTCCCAAATTAATAGGGCGTGCGCATTAGAATGTGCTTGCAACTCTGCTCTGCCCCCTCCCTCTCTCCCTCTCTCTCTCTCGCTCTCGCTCGCTCCTGCTCTCTGCGTGATGGCGGAGGCAGCATGTGGCACTGACTCTAAGTGATTAAAATTGATCCCATAATCAAGCCGCGAATAGCATCCGCAGGCTCGCAGGCCCAGCCGTGTGGGTGGATGTTCGGGCGAGGTGGGCATACGTGTGTGCTTTAATTATGTTACGCTGGCCGTATTGCTTGTCAGCCGGGTTTCCCGCAAAAGCTCCGCGCGATATCGGTCTCTCGCATTACACTGATTTCGAGCGATACTCTCCGACCGCGCGCTCTGTTTATAAAAGACAATTTTAATGAGCGCGCTCAACTCACCCGTGCGGCTGGAAAGCTTGGCCCATTTATGCGATATCGTATCGTTTTCGATGAGATCCATCCGTGCGGCACAACTAATTCCCGGCAATATATGAAACGCTCTCTCTCTCCCCCCCCTGGTCCTGGTGACGCTCTTTTTCCAACCCGCCGATCATTTGCGAGGATCCTCGTGACTATGAGCTGTTGCTTATTTAATTGATATTCGCGTTAATTACTGGAACTGAGCGGCGCACATTTTGCGAGTTTCGCCGCGAGGGAGGGAGTTGCGCGGAATTATGGAAGCACACTCCATGCGGGTCCACCTCTCAATGCGATATGAACTGCCGCGAGCCAAATGAGAAACATACTTTTTTGCGCCCACCATATCACGGCCCGGCATTTCGTTAATGTTGCTACTGTTGTTGCGATTGCAATTTCAAGTGGGTTGGTAAAGTGGGTTGTTACAAAGCGCGCGCGGCATGTTTTTTTCGCCGCTCGAGAATATTACGCTCGTTAACGAGCTTGTTCTCTTGATATTATACTTTCGGTGAAGTAGCACGGCCCGCCGCGCAGTACTGTGTGCTACTAAACCTGCTACGTGTGTCTACTCGGCTGTTGATCGTTGGCGCATAGTTCTGTTGACAGTTTAACAAAAAATTATGCTTTCATGAGAGACAATTTGCAAGGTACGTAGTTTTATTTCCGCGGCATGAGCGGTCGGAAAACTTTGTCGCCACCGCGCTTAAGAAATAGCGACGAGTTCGAAATCCAGAACACTGATCGAGGCAGATGCAAATTTCCACAAATTTCGCTAATATGGAGGGTGTGATAGATGACAGACGGAGAAGTTCCAAAGTCGTGTGAAGGTGTGAAGTCGAGGTCGAATTGGGAGCGTGCGCGGAGATGGGGCGATTTTTTAATCGCCGGGAACGCGGATTGACGCGAAAAAATTGGCGAATACTCGCCGCCCGGCATATTGGTTTGGAGTGAATTGCCGGATAGATTTCGGGGGCGAGGGAAAGAGCGGTGTGTTGATCAGCGTCGAAATAATATGCTGCCGAATATACCCGGGGAACGCGCGCGGGCAGGGATCATCCGGGAATTGGCCCGGGCAGGAAATAAAATTTTAATGGACAATCAGGCAGACGAGCGTGAAAGCAAGAAATCCGCTGGTGCAATGAACGAGCCGTCGATACTTGCTCATGCATTCTTCGTCGATTATGATCAATCGCCGATTACCACTCATCATTTCCCACTTCCCCCACCCCCGCCCATGCAAACCCTTGCGACCAAAGTAAACGCGGAATGCTGCGTCGATCGAATAGCATTTACTCTGGAAAACAATGCGAGAATTCTCGACACGAAGAAGAGAGATAGTCACCAGGACGGAAAGTGTTTACATGCTCGCCCGCTGGGGAAAGATGGGTTTTATGGGACGACTCGAGCAACTTGCCCCACTTTTACCGCCCGCTACAAAGAGTGGTCTCCGAGCTTCAAATATTAACCAAGTAATTCGAACGCGCGCACATACACGAGCGCGGAAACTGAGGAAAGTTTGCACTGCTCAGGATTTTCCCGATAATTTCCCTTTGAACACCGGCCGTACGCGGAACAACTCCCAGAGCGCGGGGGCGACATTCTCCCGCCCTCCCTCTTAGAAATTCCGCCCGGCGACCGATAAGAGATATACATGTACCTCGAATGTTAATGTCACAAATAAAAAGTAAGACAGGCCGGTGATTAGTTGTCGCCGGGTTGATATTTTAATTACGCGGGACTGTAACGAGCGCTGACACCCGGGGGCTTGAAAAACTCTGGAGGACGGCGTGTTGCGTGCTGGGAAAGCGAGCGCTCTCTCGTCGAAATCGCGTCGTTCCATCGCCAGATTAATGACCGCGATAGTTTTCGGCAGCGAGCTCCTATGATCGATTGCCCGGAGTGCCATAGCCCCGCTGAAATAATGGAACAGCGACAGGTGAGTCGGGAAAGAGGCCGAGCGAAAAAGGTCCGGGAACCTGAGAAAACCGGACGAGCAACAGATGTCCCCCGGGAAATAGCAGCTATTAAATAGGAATTGAGGAAAAGCAAAATAAATTGGCAAAAAGTATATTAAATTAGGGATAATAATCGATAATTGCTGGATATACGGTTGAAGATGATGTGGGAAGTCTGTGAAATTGAGAATAAAAGACGCGTTCAAGTAGTATAAGCCGTATATGGTCAGACATTAGATTGTCGCGAATCATATAAGAGGCGCACGCGTTTTACCATCGGAATATCATGTTCCCATGGTATCCGATGTTGAAAATTCCCCGATGAATGATTAAATAAACCGGCGTAGGATCGCGCATGCACCGACAATTGAAAGTGTCAATATTTTCGAAGCCCCCGGGCAGAGTATTTTCACGAGTCGGTGGCGCTTTGTAGTTGGCGTGTGTTGGGATCTCTTCGACGGGGCGTAAAAAGCGATACCACGAAAGAGGAAAGCTGTTCCAAGCCGATCCGATGGCCGATAAGATTTTGGAGGGTGGCGTACACGAGAGGACTCGGGGAATGGCGTGTTAAGCGGACATAAATATCGTGGGCGTCGATACAGCGAGCGTTTTTACCTTGCGTTCTTTCAAAGTGGGAACCCACGAGGAAATACACATAAATGGTACGCTCTAGCGTGACACACGTACCATGCCCCGGAACTCGATGGTTTTCCCGGACAGTGGGAATGTAAACCGTTAAATATCCATGCATGCATGTCCCGAAAATCTATCGGCGGTTTACAGGAAAAAATCGCGAAAAAGCTATTTCGGTCTTTAAAGTATTAAAAAGTCATGTGTTGGATGTGTGTCGCGATTGATAGTCAATTCAGTGGGAAAAAATCGGCCGATCTCGATTTCACGGGGTCCCGTGCTCGTTCCCGTGCTCAGCCAGCTGTCCTGGCCGACGTTCTGGCGGCCTCGTGGGCTCGTGGTCGCGCAATCCGTAACTACGTGAAACGCGCTTCCACCCAATGCGAGTTCACTTTTATTTCTCTTTTTTCGGCGCACACGCCTCCACTAACTCGGCCACGGTGCTGTTGGCGGGCGAGAACCCAGCCGGCTGAACTTGCGCCCACCTGCAGTGTGAACTGCAGTGTCACCGTGATTTTCTCGTGCATATGCATGCCTGATCGTGCGGGAAAAAATGTCGAAAAATCAAGATGGCTCTTCCGGCCCTCGAGAGATCGACGGTCTACTTTGGATCGCGTGATATTCGACGGGGGTGGTGGGGGTGGAGTTTTTCGGGAAGATTCGATCGAGTGCGCTCTAGAAACGGGAATGGAGAATCGGGCAAGGCCGAATATGCGCCGCGCTGTATGAAAATGTGGTATAGCATGCCAATGTGCGAAACTCATTCCAATCGGGAGGTACGACCTACCCCCGAAATCAGAGCTCGCTCCACACACACACACAAACACACCGACAGGCAGCCTCTCACACGGCCGCTGGAAAAAAGAGCTCCGCGAGCAACGGCCACCGCAATTTTGGCGCAAACACGCCGCCCGAAACTGAAATAAAGAGAATAATAGGAAACGCCGGGAGTGTGTTTGGTCGTGCGTATACGCCAAACGACCTTCCGTCCAAATACTTGTTTTTTCCGCGCTCCCATACTCCAGGGCTGAAAGGCCCCGAAATATTTATTCTCTCCAACGTGTCCTACCTTCCTGGCGCGAGAGAGATAGCGCGCCTCGGACTCTCGGGCGCGAAAACAACCCTCGGCGAATTTGATTCCGGAGCCGTCAAAATCGAGGCTGAGCTTACACCAACATTATAAGCGACGTGAATTCGAGGCGCGTCGGGCTGGTCGCTCGACTGCTAGAAAAATAGAGCGCGCCCGGCGCTCCCGTCGGAATTATGCGAGTTACCGTCGCCGCGTCGCGGCGGCTCGATTTATAAACGAAGAGGAGAGAACTCTACTGAATAAAGTGTCGGCGGCGGCAGCCGGGAGCGCGCGCAGCGTTCATCCCCGGGATGAGCTGATACCTCGTATTTGCGGCGACTTAATATTTTTAATGACAGTGTGCGCGAGTGGGACCGAGGGAAAGACGACTGCGTGTACTTGAGCGTGCCGGCAGGAGCCAGACACGATTATTTAACGAGCTTTCACGGATTAAGCATGCGAGAGCTGCTCCCGCAGTTCCCTGTCAGTGTAAGGGCTGGGGGGTGCAAGTGTGCGCCGCCTTTCTACTGCACAAGCCAGCGCGACGTCATCGGCGCCGCGGCGGTTGCACGCTTTCTCGCGCAGCAAACAGACCCCCTATCTATTCACCGAGCTCACTCCATTGTGTGGATTCCAGGCTCCACGAAATTTCCTCGGCTGCGTCCTCCCGGAGATGCTGCTGCCCCGCCGACAACCCTGTACCACCCTCCCTCTCCCGCAGTCTCTGCGGCTCGAATACTGCGTCACAGCCTTCTTGCATATGCGCGGCATTACCAGGCAAATTGGCTAATCGTGCCGCCAAGCGTGAAAGTAGCCCTCTTCTCCGAGCGCATAAAGACGCGAAATTGAACTCTTCTCTCCTCCGATATCTGCCGCTTTAGCTTTTCTCAAAGTACGTCGAGGCTCCGGCGCGGTGAGATTAATAGCGGCCCGATGAGCAAACGGCTTTAATTAACTGTGACAATACTCCGGAGCAATTAAGCCAGGCAGACACACTCTTTTTGTGCGTGTGCCATCTCGCCGCCGAGGCAGAAGCCTGTACCCTCCAACCAGCCGGCGGTGGTCCCTCCAAATGTCAGAGCCGCGAAATTAAGTGACACTTGTTTTACGGCTGCTTACTGCTCGCCACTCCCAGCACTCGAGCACTCGCCGACAGGTGATAACTAAATGTGTCTTCTCATTGATCGAGGCGAGGAACTATCACTATTTACCGGGCGCGCCGGCGGCTGATGTTGCAGCGTCGAGTGGCAAGTTGCTCAAAGTTTATGCAAGGGAATCCGCGCTATTTCTAGCCTGGCGCCTCGTCACTTGTGTGTTTCTCCGGGAGTTCGTCGACGTCGGCGAGGCTCGTCGGCGAGCCTACTCCGCGGCGCGAAGCCTTCCACGGGGCGCGGCAGTCATGCATAATATTATTCCTGCATTTCGAATACAAATTCGAAGGGCCCGAGTCCTCGGCGAGGGGGGCGGCCGCGAGCACGCAACCCCTGCGAGGCAAAGCCACGCGCAAAGACACGTGCGCGCTTCTGACGGAGGCAGGATGGAATTTCCCTCACCTTTTTCCCCGGCGCGGCTTTTCCTTGCAATTTTTCTCAAAGCGCGAGGGAGAGCGAGAGAGCGGATGGTAGGGAGGCGGCGTCTGATACATTATACATATGAGTTGGTTTAAACGAACCTGCGGATTTCCATGCGTGTCGGCAGACGCCTTTGACGCGGGAGAGCGTGCCTTCTTTGTACGTGACATTAGGTCTCGAATTAAGCGTCGCGACGTCTACCCGGTAACTACTATATTGGCGCAACTGTTCGCCCTCTCACGCCAGGGCAAACCTTTTTTCCCTCTGGTGAACCTTCGGTGCTGCACGTAACACGGCAGACACGACCTTCCCACCGCCGAGTAATAAGAAAGACGCAACATCGTCAGGTGTGGAATGTTGCTGAATGCAATAAATGGAGATACAATTATAATCAGGGCGATATATCCACCGATACTTTTTCGATGTGCCTCTTCGCTTCTAGGGAGTTTGTGCCATGGATAATTATTATTACAAGCAGTGCTGATGCTCGAAAATCGTAGGTAGAGACGCAGCAATAAAGAGGAGAGAGGATCGCTCTTTCTCGGGATGCACGCGACTGTTGCCAGGAGCGCTTTCTAAAAGTAGGGATGAGAGAGCTTTACCTTCCGCCTCGTAATTGCTTCTATTTCGTCATTCTGCCGCTACCCCATAGTACTCCTCGCTACTCCCGCCCCGCCAACCCGGGCCTTACTCCTTCCTAATTGTCTCTGTTTCTCGTCTCTTCGCCTTCGAAGGCATTAAATCGACTTAAGTCTTCCACTGCTTTCACCCTGCTGCTGTCGTTTTATCGCGAGGCTGCTTGCTGCTGCTGCAGAGAGTTAACGCGGGACTTCATCCCCTCTAATTCTCGATGGCTCTCGCAGTAGAAAGATCATCCAAGTACATGCCAAGTATGAAATCTTTGACAGGTGCATCATGGATTCGATTAGAATTAATTGAATTACAATACCATCACGCCCAGGGCGCCTAGTCGCTACATAGTGCAATGATTAATTAATTCCTGTGGTGCCGTGTTGTTCCGACCTCCAAGACCTCGGTTTTCCGCGGACGGAAAAGGAAGATCACGTTGGCTTTTCGTTCTCGCAAGGAAAGGCAGAGTGCGAGAGAGAGAGAGGGTTGGTGGATGTAGGCGAGAGCAGTGGATTTCTTCCGCGTAACTTAAGCACGAAGGCCGTTAATGCGCGACGCGAAGTGATGGAAGGGAAACAGGGTGTTCAGCGGTGCACGAGCTAGCCTTTCAACGCAAGCGCTCGCGGTGCTCTTTTTCCCCCGACGTCGCTGCATAATCCATTTTGCATTCGGGATACACGGCCTGGCAAGGAACTGCGGCTTTTTTTTCTCCGCTCCCCGACGCATCGTCGTAGTGACGTGATCGCATTATGAGCCACCATGTTGTTAGTTAAGAGCGGCATGACAATGGGAAAATAAGTTGTCGGATAGAACTGAATAAGAAAGCTCGCGCCGCCCGACCCACTGCAATCAGACACGCGCATTTCAGGATAACCTTGTAAATCAACTACTTCCGATTGTTCCCTCTTAAGAGGATTCTCTTCCAATCTAGTATTCCAAAGGATCGGAATAAAATTCGATAAATCTCAAATCTTTAGAGTACCCGTAATATTTAACTCGAGCTCTCGGTAATCGTAAGGCTGTTCACTCAGCCAAATGAGCCCAGGAAATTACAAGGCGGTGGGATTTCTTAAAATGTGCAGAATCACTGGCAAAGAGCACACGAGGGTGGGTAACAGCGGGATTAGTTTGTTCCTCGTGCATGGACGTTACTTGTTCCCTCTCCCGGCTCGACCCACCAGACTCCCGTGGGGGGTTAGTGCACCCTCGATTCTGGTAACAGATTGTGGCGAAGTTTATAAGCCGAGAGTTACTCGAAAGAGCGTGCGCGCGGGTGCGTACTCCAGCGGCGCAGGAGACTGCAATAACATTTACCACAAACTTTTACTACAGTCCGAAATGCACCCTCGGTGTGGCCTACTCTTCCGGAGTGCTCGAGGGCCTTTAGCCTCCCACCGGCTTCTCCCTCCCCACCCGCTTGCCGAGCTACCTTCTAACAATCCCCTTGGCAGTTACAATAGTACGTTTTACTGCGGCGCTCCTGTAACTTGATACAATAATGCGCGTTCCACGTCGTTTAGCCGGCGGGCTGACTTACGCTGCCGGGATCCCGACGCGCGAGGAGCCCGAGATCGATGAAATTATCGCGCGGCCCACGAACCTCGCTCTTGCGAAACTCCGAGCAGCCACTCTCTTTTATACTTACCGCGAGGAAGTTGGAGGGCCCAATAAACAGCTCACTTGGACGGCGAGTAATAACAGTAACTGACTTCGAGACGAGGGAACGCATTGACTGCGATAAGTGGGGAACAGCAGCGATTCAAGTCTTTGCTATTTCCACCGCGGTTGAGGGCTGTTTGAGATGTGCTACTTAGGGGGGGGTTGTGTTCACCGATTTATTTCTAGGAGAAGATATGAAAAGGCAGGGGGTGGCGTGATCGGGATTGGGCTGGAATTCAAATGGGGATGTGCTTTCGATGGATATCTGGCGAGCAGGTGGGTGTAGTGAAACGCGTCGATGTATGCGCCATCAGGGGGTCTACGTGAAAGCCTGACGTGGCCGGTGAGCTTGTAATTGTCGTCCTTTGTCCGTCATATATGAGCTTGCAGGCCTCCCCGCCGGCGAACCGCAAGCGCCATCGGCCGCACACCGCTCGACCCTGCCGGGCATTATCGCATCGGGTGTTTAATCCTCGGTTTATCACCTGGCCGACAGTGGGACCAGCGGGTGACGGCCCGTTTCGAGATATCAAGTCCCATTTCCTCGGACTCGAACCAGCCGCTCTTAGGAGCGGCAGGTTCGCCGGATCGAAATGGCAGCTGCAGGATTTGGCCGATTTATTGAGGCAGCAAAACGACCGGGAGACGTTGAGCCCGGAAATCTTGTTCTCCGCGGGCGTAAATAATCGGCGGGAAAGCGTCTGCCGGGAGTTTTGCGAGCATTATGAAAGGTCATAAAGCACCGTTCCATGGGGAAGCCTGGCGGCAGAGCGGTCCGGGAACGGGCGAGGAAGGGATCGATCGACGAAAGCCGCCCACCGATGCGAACTGTTTCAGACGTTTATGCATATCGCCGGTGCTCCCGGGCGTGCACCGTGTGTTACACGAGGCGCCGGCCGTAAAAGGCCATAACCGGCAGCGAGCGAGCATCCGGCCGTGTTTATTGTCCCCGAGACTGATCAAATTTTAATCGGCCAATGCCGCGCCCTCTCTCCTCCACTACCCCGGGAAATATCATTTGAGTCTGCACTTCAACTTCAAGACGGTCAAAGGGGTTAACTGCGCAGTCCAACTTTCTCAATATAAACTCGCCCCGGCCAAAAGAAACTTCCCTCTCGCCGACACTTGGGCCCGTATCGCGCAAAAATTCTGCGACTTCGCAGCTACTGAGAGAGCAACCCCCGTGTCCATACTCCCGGCCACTTGGCGCTCGCTTCGCTCCTTTTTTCCTGGCACGCGGAACTTCCTAATTCGGGAGGATTCCCTTTGTAAATAGGTTGGCCGACTAGCCTGAGGTAGACTACTTTTCCCAACTGCGCCCCGGAGGGAAGAGACTCGGTGCCTCAGTAGCTCAGCGGGGTGTAGGGACTAGAGACTTTCCGGCGCACTTGTATTTAGGGAACTGGTCGGCGACGGTAATTCCACGCGGTTGGTCGATTCAGAGTAGAATTATCATTTTTCGACACGCTGACCGCGCGGTGACAATGGATGCAGGTGCCGGAGAGTATGTAAATATGGACTCGTCAAAGTGAACCTCCGAGTATTGACACATGCCACGGCAGTGAACGCTCCGATGAAAATTCGCAGATTCGCCCTCGGGCTCGCTGCGAATTGTCCCGGGTTCCATTCGTCGCGTCCTAAACGATCTTTATCGGCCAAGTGCTCGAGTGTACGAGCTCCTTGAGCCGAGCTCCTCTCGCCGACCGTAAACCTTTACGAGTTCCTTCGCGCGGAATACGCTCGAGCGTGCACGGAGGTTCGAGCCGTTCGAGGCGACACTGACAATAGCTAGAGTCTGTGACTTACTCGTTTCCGGAATTCTGGTATCATGAGCGACTAGAAGTTGGGCCGCCAGTGAGGCCCGATGACCGGAAGTACTCTCGGCCACGCACTCGTATCTGCCACTGTCCTCAGGCTTCGCGGAGGATATCACGACTTTCGATCTCCGCCTGTAACAGTATAAAACAACCCATTTATTATTGATAGTTCCCTCGAAACCTTTGACCGAAAATAACAGGCCGCTTTTAGCTGATAACAATTGCCGAGCGCTATGTGCGGCCCACTATTTACTAAAACCTCGTGCAAATTCCCCTCGATATTTTACACTGCGTTTCGGGGCTCCGGCGCCCACTCGCACACGAACCACCCTGTGTTTGCATTGTTTAACATTTTTCAGGGCGTTGCTGTTAAAATCGATTGGATGTGGCGGTGTGGGTTATGGCTATGGCAGAGAGGCCGCTCGAGTGTTTGTTAAATGCAACGAGTTATTTCGCAGAGAGCAGCATGCTCGGTCGGAAATTGCGAAATCTTTTTACGAATATTACTATTTACTTGGACTATCTCGACTAGTTGTTTGCCCGGCAGACCCATTAATCATAACATCAACAGTTAGCAATCAATTGCTGGAGGAGGCAGCAACTCTCGAGAGGCTAGAGTGCGCACTCCCGCAGCCGCGAAATAATTCGCGCCGACTCTCAATTAGAGAACTGCAAAATGCGTATTAAATTGATTGTGTACACATCGACTTACTGCAATTGCAATTGTTTTATGAGCATTTGCTTTTTATTGAATCGAGTTAGGAGATTTCTGGCGGGGATTCATAGAATTCCCAGGCAGTTGAAGATACTTAGCGATTCGCTGGAGACGTTTCTCGACAGGTGTGCAGCCTCCAAGGACCAGGGCGAAACTGGCGACGACTCGGAATTGCGCGCCGTGCTTTCACGCTCGAAAGTGGCTGAAATTTCGCTACTTCCATATCCAGCAAACTCACGCCCCTCCGTGGAACGGAGGACTCGCAACTTTTCGAAGCTCCCGCGGCGGCGAGAAATTTAATAAGTTTGGATGCACGCTCCCTTACTGGAAATAGAATTCCTCCAGGTAACGACGATAAATGCGTCCCTCCAATCTCGACTGCGATCCCGGTCAATTGGCACTCGGGCATTCCTCGCGGGCTCCTCCGCCCCTGCACTCCTGCCGCAAAGGAGCACTTGGTCCTTTCTTCCCCGATGATCGGACCTCACAATCTCCAAAGAGAATCGACTCCATTTATATACGAGCACACGAATCCACGATATACAAATTTCCGTTTAACAGAAAGGTTTTGGTCGACGGGCATTTCGAGCCTCTTTCATTCGAGTAACCGCACTACGTAATTACTCAAAGCAGCCAACTCCTTTAGAAAGATTTCATCCTCGTGGCTCTCCGGGGGTCATTAAAACCGGGCGGGCTCGCGTCCAGTTGTTGGGCCCTTTGAATTCGGCGACAAGTTTCCCGGCGATGCGAGAACCTGCCGCCGGTTATAATCCGCGGGGTGGTGTAATGGGCAAAAGGATGAGAGACAAGGCAATAGAGGGAGAGAGGAATGAGGAATGTTGGTGTCTGCGAGAAGTCACTGCCGAAGGAGACGACGACCAAGTATCATAATTAAAAGGCCACGCTTTTTAAACGCTTTCGGCTGGAGGCGACTAACGAGTTCCACTTGCTGCGCGGGAATAAGGTGAGAGCAATTATTTCCTTGAGAGTTGGAGAACCCGTGGCCCATCCGCTCGGTCCCGCTCTTCATCTTCTACCGGTATTTGAAGATAAACATTGCTCTCACGCTTTTCCCGGCCCGTCGTTTCTCAAAAATTGGAGGAACAACGTCCGAGTATCTTCCAACCGTACCTCCTCACTACGCCTTCAAAGGATCCTAACATCTTAACTACCATTCAACAACCTGGCAAACTTCTATAGACTTAAAAAATCCTGTCAAGAATACCCTCCAATCATAATTCACTCTACGCAACTTAGAATTCGAGGAATGTTTCGCGCCCGATCAACTTCCCTCCGAACTCGCCTTCCCACTCGCTGCTCCCGGCGAGGGATACTGGCAAAATTCCCCGGCGGCAGTCTCTTCTTCGAGTGAACTTTTAATCCGACGGCGGCGGCGGCGGCGGCGTCGCGGGAAGATCGGACGGAAAAGAGAATTGAGAAATCGGTCGGCCGAGAACGGCGGACGGAGGGTAACTACCCTTCAGACGGAGGTTCGAGCTAAACGTCGGGACGGTGCTTCGGGTAATGAAAGCGCGCGGGAGCGAGAGAAAGTAGAGGGAAAAAGTGAGCGGACACAATTTGCGCGGCGGCTCCGCCCGGGATTAAGTCCAAGTTTTTCCCCTTTACAGACGCTCTTTATGCGCCTTTTATGCGGCCTTAAAACGCCCCGCCGACAGCGCGCCTCGTATTCGCGGGCCCCTTCTCTAAATAAATGGATATATGCGGCCAATATCCGCCGCGCCACCACGCCAATGAATATCGAATTCGAATCGGCCTCGTATCTCCCCGAAACTCTATTCCGCAGCTTCCACCCCGAATTAAATATCCTTTCTTATCCCTGTCGGCCTAGTCTCATCCTCGGCATAGTCGCGTTCGCGGAATCCCCGGGCTAAATACTAGCTTATCGTTGGAAATCCATCGCGAGAACTTGTGATTCTATCGGAGATGGAAGTACCGGGGCAAAGAAGATCTGTTCTCGAGGCTGCCACAAAGGCAACGAACCCTCCGCCCTCCCAACCACGCCAGGATCTTCCCGGCGATTTTCATCCTGTCAGTTTGTTCGAAAAAGCGCTTTCAAGAGGTAGATATTTGATCTTTTCCCGAGCGCCGAGGGTTGGGCGTTGGCCGAGGCACCGGCTCTCCATCCCCTTTAAGCAATTTCACATGCACGCATTTACAAGATCCGGAGAAAAGAGAGGAGGTGGAGGAGGGAGGCAGCGAAAGAAGAGAAGTTCGAGGGTTTGTCGAGAAAGAGTGAAAAGCTAAAGCACCGTGGATTCGTCGCTACGAGATTGGGAGACGAGGGCTTCTAATTTGGTGCTGGGGTGAAAATCGACACTCTCGCTGGATTACTGCTACTCCCAACCTCCCGCCGACAAAACCTAGTGTTAGATCTCTCAACCTCCTATTCCTCTCATTACAGCAATAAAAGAACCCCTTCGAATTATATGTTCGCTTTACACCCCCGTCAACCAAAAAGCCCTGTCGATTCTAGATATTCCAGAATTGTTCTCACCACTGGTAATATTCTATTATTTAATGAAAAAGCTCTCGAGAACAACGAGTTTAAATGGGAGTCCGAGAGGTAGAGGAAGGGGCAGACGAGAAGGAGAGTAGACGAGATTTCTATTTGTGTATTCTATCCCGTTGATGCCACCTCGGCGTCTGCAGACTGCTCCCCTCGCTCGGCCTCCTCATCTGCTTATGTCTCTGCGGCCACTTTGACGCTCGAGGAGATGAGCCTCCGCGCGCTAAAGGGCGATCGATCCCTCAGGATCCCTGAGAGCAAAATTTCCCAAATCAAGTGCCTTCAGTTAGGGGCGAATCACGGGGCCGGCTCGCGATTACCGGTGCCTTGATACTCCGCAGAGTGGTGCTGCCGACGAGATTAGATGGCAACTTCGGGGCTTAATGGAGCCTTAGACTTAAGAATGGGTTTTATGATTATCCCGAATGAATACAGGCTCTATCCGCTTCCCTGCAGCTCGCCCACTTTCCCGTGAGGACCTCGATGAATCTTGGTTAACATTTAATTAGGGACACTTTGCCCGCAGTCCACTCCCTACTGGCGCAGGTCACTGCAATTTTTATAGCTAGCAGAGTGCGCACCTGAATTATGCGAGGAGTACGTTGTGCAATTAATCCTTCGTTTTTGTTTCATGGAAAATGTAAATTTATTAAAGAGCACCGCGACGTGATGCGTTCGGGGCCGACTCTAGCAGGAGATTGCGGTGTTGGGTATCGAATGTAACCTGCGCAGTGGTTCGCCACTCAGCATCTTCTTACTCTTGAATAACATTGAGTTGTCTCGGAATTGTCATATGTCTGGGAACAAAATACGCTCTCAGGAGAGTAAGAATCGTAGAGAAAAACTCGGGGGTTTCCAGCGGAATTCGCAAGGGTCTAAAACTTTCACTCCCTCGTGATAGAGTGGTGTGCGGGGAATTTCGCGTGGAAGAAACCGCAGGAAGAGTGGCCGTTATTAACATATATTATGTTCCTTGTTATCTCCCACTTTTCGGGGAGCCGGCGAGCATCGCGCGCCTTTTTCCAGTTTGCAATGGACAATTCCGCTCTCGGGGCGCCGGAAGCCGTGTCATACCGCTGGGCACATTTTGTGCGAGAACGCTCGCCAGACCTGCCAATGTCCCGCTGCGGACATGGGGCCATTGCGCTTAATTTACTTCTTTAACCCGGTAGCCCTTTCTTCGCATTCTCCTCGCTGGAAATCGCGCTCGCGCGCGGCTACCACCCACGCAAATTCGCCGTTTCAACTTCAATTATGCGCCATTAGCTCTCTCACTTGGTGCGCCATCATCGTCGTACGGACGTCGGGACCTGCGAGGAAGCCGAGTTCCCGTTCTAACAATTGCCGCCCCCGACCGGTCGAAGGAAGAAAAATAAATATACAAAAGTAACACGTACAATTACACAAAAGTGCCGGAATAATCTGAAAAGAAAATAATAATAAAAAGCACTAGGTCCTGTTGTCGTCTTTCTGGGTTTTCGAGAGAAAAAATCAGGTAGCGAGCAATGCACGAATTCAATTGGGTATCGGCGACCTAATGGATTCCTAATGGTAGATGCCCGGTGAACTATCACTCTTCTAATGGGAAGCGCGTGTCACTGGGGCGAGGAAGGGAAGCGAGATACAGAGGAGAAGAGAGCGGGTAAAGGCTGCTGACGTAGAATAAGGCGAACCGCGAAAAGGAAGAAATACAGATGGGAGGGCGCGAGCGGGTGAAAACGCGCGACTGCCTTTCTTTCGTTTCACCCTGCCACCTCCCGGCCACTCGGCCCTTCCCCTCGCCCCGCATCCCCTTCTGTTTTTCTTCCATCCTGTAGAAGTAGTTAATGGTTTTCTTTTGGCCGACTGGCACTCGCCTGCGTTAATGCTTCTGCTGCTTGAATCGAGAGCCAGGCTCTTTCCTCTACCTTCCACCTCTCTCCCCCTCTCTCTCTCTCTCCCTTTTATTCCCCTGACTTTTCTCTTGGCGCGAATCGCCCTTCCGTTTTTCTTTCAACCAACCCCCTCGGACTGGCTGGCTGTCTGCTGGACCTTCCTGATACCCTGTTCGAGCGAATTCTTCCGGATGGGATTGTACCGATAAGTGGAAGTCGAGCTTGCACGTCGGACATTGATACGGATAGCTCTACCACTGGCTTCACCCCGGCTTCCCTTACCACTCTCGACTTTCTCGGCGATCTCCCTCGATTTCCTCGATACCTTCGGCATTACCGTCGATACTCCGCCGCGCGGCTCCACTCGCAGATATCAGCTTGCTATCGAACGGAATACGCAATGTCGTAATGAGAACAGACAGCGTTTTCTATGAATGTTCGTACCGAAAGTATCGCGATATCAATTGTTTAATTATAGTCGATGGAGTATGCATGGTGTAATAGAGGGGAATATCGGAAGCGAGAGCTTAATGGACTCGTCGCAAGTAAAACAGGGTTTTTTCTCGCGGCCATCACGGTGTCGCGTTTCACGACATGCCCTTTGCGAATTATGCTTTCCGAGTCGCTTGGCCCGGTGATTTAACGAATCAGTTACGTTAGCGAAACACGAATAACGATGGCTAGACGCGCCGCTTCTCGGTATCGAGGCTCCACCGCATTTTCGCAGCGAGAGCGCCAGGAGGAGAGAGCGAGACGGAGAACAGTCTGAGTGTGGTTTCTAATTTTAGGCGGGACAGCTCAGCCCCGTACTTTTCCCTTTTCGCGTGTGTGTCCCGCGCCTCGACTCGGTGTGCAGACGTGCGCGCGTGTGGAGCGCGCGTCGCGCGACTCGCCGCATATATATCTCGCGTGTCCTGAATTTTCTTCCTGATGTCGTTTGCCAGAAATTGTAACCCGATAACGGGAGCGACCTGCAACTTTCAGCCGCACTCTATTTACACCTGCTGCCAGAACGCATTAGCGGCCTTCGCGCTCGCTTGTTCCTTGAGGTGTCGACATATTGCATCCATTTGCCCCCCGCGGAGACTCGTTAGATCAGAAATAAAGTGACGCGAGTTCGGGGCCTAGAATTGACGGCGTTCGGGAATCGATGATCGCGAGGAATCTGCTAGAGGATGAGGGGTATGGCGCTCGTTTCGCGAGTCAATTATAGGAACCCCGCGGCATGAAAGAATCCTTGGGCTCCGCGCGGCGAAAAGACGTCGGCTGATACTTTGCGGGGGAAATTCGCGGTAATCAAAGCGCAAAGCAGCGGCGAGTGTGCGAGCGAGTGTCGGGAACTTTCCCTCGAGATTTAATCCAAACTGGCGCAGTCCCTTTGAACTGAACGCGAGCAACTTATTAACCAAACGTTTCACTTAAACCGATTAGCGCACATGTCTCACGGGGCGGATGCGTTCGCTGGGTTGGGTTGCTTTATCGAAAATTGGATCAAATGGAATCTCCTTTTCTCCACATTCCTCTCTCATTTCGCGAAGCTAACAAACAAATTTCATCCCAGCCAGCATCACTCTTCAAGTAACTCAATTCTAATTTTCAGAAACACTTTCAAATGCTAATCACCACTGGTCCAATAGAAATTCGTCGTGCACATGGTCGCTTTCGATCGCGTGCGACATTTCCAGGATTTCCAGTGGATTCCCCTGATTAACGAACCTCCGAGGAAGAGATCGAGCGAGCTCACGAGACTCGGCGCTATATTCCTGAGAAATAGTCGGCCCTCGCAGATCCCGAAGGGATTCCGACTCTCGGCGGCCGGCAGCTCGTTAAGCCACACGGATTTTCCTAGGTATATCTGGCCACGAAGCGACGCCGACGTCGACATGGACGATGTCGCGACGGGCACGTTTCACTCGGTCCCTCTCCGCGGGATACGCCAGCTGAGCCACTACTCTCCTCCACTGTGAAACGAGTGCCTTTCTTCATTATCGCCATCTCCGAGAAAATGCCTCTACATCCGCGACGCCTCGGATTTAGGATATCAGCGCGAGAGCTCCCTCGCGGCATTGCAACACTCTTGGAGAACTTGTCACAGGTGATCATCTCCCCCAGATCGGCAAATCGAGTGGAATCAATGGGGCGACCGGGGAAGATTGGCCAAACACGTCCCTCGGGCTCAAAGATCCAACAGTCGGGTATAACAAGCTGGTAAATTGTAAGCGTACTTTGAGCGGAGATATTCCATGCATACCGCGCGGGTCCGATGCGCGGTGCACAGAGGTATCTCTCTCTCCGTGGAAGGTTTTTGCGGGTAAAAAGCGTCTGGCCGATAAATCAATCGGGGCGCGGCCCTCAAAGGACACGCGAAGCCCTGCTGAATTCCGCACGTGGGATTCCGCAGTGGAAGGATCCGTGGCCGCCGCCGCGGTGTGTAATGGTGTACAGTGGCGTACGCGGGCGTCGAGGATTTTCTGTTTAGCGAGGGAGGAAGGAGAGGACCGCGCCGGCCGTTTCTCGCCGCGGCAGAAAGAGCTTTGATTTATGGGGGACGTCGTTTTTCTGAGTGGCCACTCGCCTTAAAGAGCGATTCTCCGTGGGCTGGCGCGTCGCCGTCGACGTCGGCCATCGTCGAAATAGCCGCGTGCTACGACACATACAGCCTGAGAGAGAGAGGGAGAGAGAGGTTCCACCCATGTCGCTCGCTCTCTCGGCCGGTGCCGCTGGAGCTTCTACCGGCGAGAGGAGCTTTTGCCCTCGCATGCTCAACCGGTTATAAATACTGTAACCCGTCAATGGCGCGGCCAGCACCCATTCACAGCGATGGAACGTGTATGCTCTCCTTCTCTCCCTCTTATACATATGCCACGCACGCTGGATTCCGCTCGCGCGACTTCTCCCTTATCAAACGCCATCCAACAACAAATCCCCCTTTTCCCGATTTCATTTCGACCAGATCTACCAATCGACTTATTTACAATTAGTCAAATCACCACTCACCCCCAAGGGAACTACTAAAGACAAAACTCCACTCGTATGTGTCGTCAAATGATTCGCGATGATTATAGCGCGCAAAGTATATGTATCCTTGAGATATAATCGAGTAAAGTTGGGAGGGTGGTCCGAATTTTGTTCTCGAAGCAGCGAAAATGCGCAGATGAGATTCGTTTATCGGGAGGGTTTCGTTAGCGGGGAAAGTGCTCGGCCTGTTTATCGCCGAGGAAATTAAAAGCAGGATAAACCGCGGTGGAAAAGCGCCACTTTTACCCCAGGAGATTTCTCTCCCCGGGGAGAGCCGGGGAGAGGCCGGCACAGTCCGGCGGAACTACTTCGCTCTGGTATTTGGGTTCCGTTTGTTTCAACGGCGGCGAAGGAACGCAATATCAGTATCAAGTTGCCTGTTTTCGTGGCGAGCCACTTCGCCTTTGTAAAGGGGCGAACGCGTCCCCCGTAATAATCAAGGAACTTGGCCGCCTCGGGAGAGAGAAAAGAGTACAGCTGGCGCCCGGAAACAATGCCGGCTGGCCTAACAATACGTTCAATTTCTTTCCTCATTGTGCGCTGCGCCCGCGCGCCCCCACGCCTTCGTTTCTTTCCCTTAATTCTTATAACAGCGCAACATCGCTTTTCCACTGTGGATCGAAACATTGTTCTTGCCTATCTTTTAATCACCTCTGACCTATCAACACTCCAGACGGAGATCGCGGGATCGTGTTATTGTCCATTGTACTTCTCGTCCGCAAAGGTCTCTCTTACTCCTGGAAATATTGTCCCAATTCCAGGCGACTGCGAGGGTCAAGAATGCTCAATTCGGGTGAATCGCTTTTCCGATACTGTAAGAATGCAGTATTCAAATGGCAAACTATCAATCGAGAGGCTTAGTCGAGGATACTACATACCCATCTATATAATCGATACAAAACTTTCTTCTTAGGTTCTGAAAAACTCACAGCTCCATAGATTTCATGAAATGTCTATTTCAGTATTTTCCCCTGTGTCCCACTATCTTTTTCGATGAAACCACAATGCCACACTACTTTGTCTCCAGCGACCGAAAAGGGTCAAGCAGTATATGGGACAGCTGTCTAAATTGAGCGGAGGCCGAAAGTGTTTGGCAGAATCTATGCAGAGGTTACACCCTATAGGTTAGGTCTGCGGCTTCGAAAGGGCCACTCCTCTTTTAATACCTCATAGTGGATCGCCGTTTGACTCGCTGCCAAGAGATGTATCCGCAAGGTCGCGCGGTATTCGTGGTCCTCGGCGAACACGAGCAAGGGTCAAGTAATGGTTGGCCTCCCGGGCTCGCCGCCGCCACCGGCGAGCATAGAAGAGAACAAAAGTCGCCAGCTCCAAAGTCCGAAGGGTGCCGTATGGGAAGTAGAGTCGGCCCCGAAGAAAAGAAGCCCGAAGAAGAGTTCGGTATGGTTCTTAGGGAGGATGAAGTACCCGGGGCGCTCAAGTCCTCTGGAGAGCCTTCAAGTGTTCGCTCTTACCTCCTCCGGCTCTTTCGCCGATCTCACCAAACCATCGAGCTCCCTTCCAAGAGGCCAGGTCACCCTTCCCGCATTACCTCTGACCTCACCACACTGCGCCCTCTTTAGCCGACTCTCGCGCCGCGAATGCACCTTCATCCGTGTTTCTCTCTGATATATGTCGTGGTTACGCCCTGATTCGTCAAGTGCCACCCGACCACCCTACCACCTATACCCCCGGACACCCTCCACGGCCTCCACTACCCGAGCGTTTCTTCTTCCTTTCTTCACCCCGGCAAACTCATCTACCCTTCCTCCACCCGGGTTTCTCACACTTTATTGAAAATCCCTCGTTCCCTCAGCTTCTACAATGATCTCTGAATGCAGATTCGCTTTTTTCCGCATTGCCAAAGACGCGGGAAGATCGATTGAAATCGGGAGTTACTTAATCTTCAAATTGACGGTGAAATATTACTGGTCTCGTGTCAAGATCTTCGCTCTTCCGCGCTAGATCAATATCATCGACGACAGGCGATGTTTTCCAATCGATTCTCTAATAAATGTATCTCCACACGGCCCAGTACCGTTGACCACGAAAGCCTCGGCTGCGCTTCTCCTATGTAAACAAAAATATTACGATTGCCTCGCGTGCTATTTCTCCTGCCACCCACTCTTCCACTCTCGACCGGCGTCTTCCGCGTTCTCTTTCCTCTCCCGACCAACAACTTCCGCTTTCTTCGCCCACCTGCCAGCAGAAGAAACAGGTCCACTGCTCCGCGGAGATGACAGACGCGCGGTTGGCCGAGGACCCTTCAAGAGCCATGGAATTTATTGCGCCCGGCTTAAGGGTGAGCCCTCCCTCCCCGGGCTTTTTATCGAGCTGCTTCGGAATTTCATTCCATCCGCGATGTTTGCCCTCGCGGCGCCTCGAGAAGTCGAGAGCTGGAGTATAAGTGACTGGGAGATAATATTGCAAAGAGTAAGGCTCGCGGCGTGCTCGAGCTTTGTCTCTAAGCGGGGAGATAGTTAAAGGATAAACAAGCCTGTCGGAACAGTTTGCGAAACAATCTATTCCAACGGCGGGGGCATGTAGCTTCGGTTGGCTCCTCTTCCAACTCCTTCTGTCTTCCACTCCTCTGATAGCTTATCTGCAAGATAGCGCCCGCTTGTGTATCCAGTGTATGCATACGAGCGCGGACGCGCTAATTCCACGGGAATCGCACGGAAGTTTGTCCCACTGGGGGGTGAGGGTAGTGTTATTTCGTTAGAAAACAGTTTTTGGAGTTCCAACGTCAAAGTCACCGGGGAACTCTGAGGGACTCTGGAAGGGTGTCGCTTTTGCTGGCTACGGAAGGTGGTTCGACTCGCTTCATGAATCATAAGCGAGAAGTTTGCAGTTTGGAATGATATTTTCGAGCGTAACACCTTTCTAGTGGGAGATTAGATGCGGAAAGGTGAGCGCGTGGATGGAGCGAGAGCCTATTTGCGGATTGCCGCGTGTTGAGGCAGCGCGAAAGGAGGAGCCCTCGGGAATCCATAGTCGATTGGGCAGGATATTTCTGGAGGATCGGTAGGTCGAGTCTAAGGTACTTTTCGAACGGACCGATTTAAATCTAAGCGAGAGTCGTCTTGGCAAGCGGCAAGCGCTCCCGTTGACAAGGGGAAGGACGGACGAGACAGGCCGCGGAGCTAGAGAGAAACTCGCCCCCCTGTCTCCGTCTCATCACCGAGATTCCCTTCTTCTCACGGCCTTCCCTTTGACTTCCCTTCGCCCGACTCGCCGTCGACTCTTTTCTTTAAGCTTCACCCGCACCGCCGAGATCGCCAGATCAAACATTAACTTTACAATTGCATGAGCAGCGACTTCGAGCTTTCTTCGAATCTTCAACGCGCCGACTATTACCAAACCAAACTTCGACTCGGCGAAACTTAGTACTTATTGACTCTCGAGGAGATAGTGAGCGTCGCGCGGTATAGCATTAGCAATTACCAGGTTTCGCGATCGCTCGAGAGTATCTGGCGCGTGTGTACCTTGCCTAAGAGAAGATCGCGTTCTCCGCGCGTTGTCCGATGAGTCATGGGAGCAGAAGCGGCGGCGGCGAGGTTGTCGCGAATCTAAATAAATACTGCGCGTTGCGGAGACAGAAGAGGCAGGCAGCGAGCCAGTCGGCGCGGAGCAGGGGCTGAGGGTTGCATCTGGGCAAAGAGGGTGCGGCCAGCTAGAGCGCGAGACATCGCTTAGAAATGCGTGAGTAAGGAGCCCGAGGTAAATTTATATCGGTTCTTCTCGCCCCTCGGCTCCCCCTCGAGATTCTCCCGCTCCCTGGCCCTTTCTCCGCGGCGCCGCTGCCGCGCGCTCATTAGGTAATCCAATTCGTAACTCGAATCTTTGATCGACGCTGAAAATGGTCCATCCGAGCCGCCCGAGCGTCCAATGGACACGGGGGGCGTTAATGAACGCCGGGTCGGAATGAAAATTCCGAGATCCCCGGGGAATGAGTGGGCCGCTCCGATTCCGCGCGCTAAGAACCCGATAGCCTTGGATCGCGCGAGACCTTTTGCCCGCAGAGAAACAGAGAGATGGAGAGCGAGTGGCCGCCCGATTCTCTGTGGAGAAGGTGGGCTCAAGTTTCTCTAAGATATCCCTCGGCTGCTATCGGATCGCCGGGCAATGAAGCGTGGATAAGGGAAACGCCAGCCAGAAGAGGGTTTCAGCCGTTTCAGGCGTTTCAGCCACTGGCAAAGAGTAGCTTCTGCGCTGGCATAGTTGCTCCAAGACAGAGAGGCCGCCGCGGTCGGGAGCGCCGGATAGAGGGAAACGGGAACGCCCGCGGCAATTAGTAACGATTAATTAGGAATCCTCGTATCGTTTCATTTATAGAGAAGTCGGGGGGGGGGGGGGGTAGGGCGCGGAGCGCTAGCGCAGCGAGAGCCTCGAGAGCTGCTAATGGAAGTTCCCGGACATTTCTGGCAACGGCGTCGGTAATATTCGCGTGGACGGAGCCGTCGGGGCCTAGGCAGTCCGAGGGCGAGGCTGCACTGGTGCGAAACGCCCGATCGTAACCTCCACTCGAAGGTTGGCGCCTTTGTGCTCGGCGAATTAATAATTAATTAAAATTGATGGCCATCCGGTCCCGAGTGAAGCGAGTACTTTAAGCCGGGGCCGCTACTTGTCTCTCTCTGTTATCTATTCTTCCTTCGATAAGAATCGAATATATCGAGTCATTTTGATAGACCTTCTATCTACTTCATTGTCTATCGATGTATGAAACGTAGATAATATAGATAGATTTATCATATTGGAATTAAATAGATATTAGATATTCGAATTAAATAGAAATAAGATTTGTATTCCTCTATTCCTGCACGCGTTAGTTGAACAGTGAGCGCGATTCAACCGTGGAGAATCGCCGCTTGATTCCTGGCCGGTGTTTGCCCTTTACTTTTGGAGTCCGGCCTCGTTTTCTACCTGGAGGAGGCCACCGGGGATAAACGGTGGCCGATATGCCGCCGCGGTCGCCTTGGACCACTTCCAAGGGCTGCGTTGCAATTGCAGGAGATCGGCGAGGGGGGTAGAGGGGGACAGATGCCCGGTAGGAGACGAAGAGTGCGCCTCTGTAATAGACAGAGGGGTGGGTGGAAGGTGGAGGGACACCTTGCAGATCTCTCAGGTATCGACTGCACCTTTTTGACTTTTCGAGCTTCTCTCCAAGAGGCTCTGCCTTCTCTCTTGTAGGACTCCTCGGCATTGCTGCTTTGCCATCTTTCCTCAGGGCAGGAGAGCGGCGACTTAATCGCGTTTGGCCGGCTTCCAGGACACGAGCGGGCTTACCAGAAGCTTCCCGGCCAATCACAGTTATCCGAAAACTACGTTTGTCTCATCCACCGGCGGATGTAGCCCTTAGCATCCACCTCGTCCAACTACCCACCGCCACCGCCCCTTCGTCTCACTCGTTAATCCCTTTTCGCCCTCGCGCACACTATGTCGGCCAAGTGCGCTTGCTTCACTCGGCCATCGCACCACGCTTTTTTACCCTCGGAAATTCTGTCCCATGCGATTCCCATCCCACCCCCATCACGAGCCTCCGCTCGCCCGTGTGTGTGTGTGTGCTTTTTCAAGCGGGATAATCCCGCTGGTGGCCGGCCAGATGCTAGCCAAAGGACTGGCCTTAAAGTACCTTCTTTGCCAGGAGAATTCTCGCTATGAATTGCCCGGCAGAACTCTGCCCCCCAACCCCCCGCCCTTTTCTCCCTACACTGTACACCGCGCCACCTTTATTGGAATCTCATTTATCGAGCGCACTTTTATCCTACCCTTTTCCCTCCGCCCTTTTTTCCCCCCGGAAAATATGCATTATGGCGGGCGCTAGTTTCCGGGCATTATTCCGGAGCGCGCGGGTCTCGAGCGAAACAGTCTCCCGCGAGTGCCAAGAGATAAGCCCCGCTCTTTATCCGGTGATTTGATAATACTCATTCCTCTCAGTCAGACTAACTTGCGCATTCCGAGCATTATCTCGGGCTGGGGGCGGGATGGGGGGGAAGGGAGGGGAGAAAGAGTCGGAGGAGTGTAAGGGCGCTGTAAAGGACTGCGGAGAAAAGTTGCCGACTCCCCCGGCAAGTGGAAGGGTGGAAGAAGTAAAGGTGGAGTGACGGACGATTAACAATGTAACGAGTTTCTGAAAGTAGCGGCGTGGGACGGGCTCGCTCGCCGCGCGTCGTCTCAGCCGTCGAATTTATTCGCTCACGTAATCCCGAGTAGCCGACGGTGCAATGCGCGCCCCCCTACTCCACCCCCCCTATGTTAATACTAACGAGGAAGATATATAATCTCCGTTTTATGAGCTCCCAGTCCTTATTACGCATTTCTCCCTTCCCCCCTGCCGCGCTATTGCAATTTCGAGCGCGCGCTCTTATATTAATAACTATCGCTTAATAATCATTTGGACGATAGAGTAGCGAGTGAGAGAGAAAAAGTAAGAGAGACGGAGAGTCAGTTGCGATTTTTCCACGGTTACTCGATACTCGCCGGTGTATTTATTTACTGGAGTTACTGGAATTCAATATGCGCGCGCGGCCGCGTTTGCTCTCCATTTCACGCTCGCCCTAAAAGGAGAGCGCAGTGCGAGGGAATTATTGTGGCGGTGTAGCGGTAATACTGGTTATAAATCGCGCAGCATTAATTTGTATAAACCCCAGCGACCCGATACTGATACTGTCTGCATTGCCACTCGCACATACTGAATATAGTATATGTGGGCCAGGGGGGGGGGGAGAAGATAGAGGTGGGATAGAGGGCGGAAGGTATTCTTCGAGTGACGCACGCACACGCGCAGATCCGATCGATCGAGCGGCCGAGCGGTTCATTATCGGCGCGTTAATTAAACGGCGACACGTTTGCCGGCGTATTACTCGCAAGGCGGAAACAATCGGTGTTAAACGGTAATCACGCTAGCCTGGAAAACGGACAAGACGCATCGCCAGGAGGAAGCCGAGTTCAATCTCGCTCGAGGGAGAGAGACGGTGAGAGCGAGAGTGAGTGAGGGCAGAGGAGAAAGAGAGAGTGGTTCGTGCGCAGTATCCACGTGGACGTGTTAATCCGAGTGCGTTCGACACACTCATTTAATTAGTGGCGCGGTCCTGCGAAGCCACGCGCGAGTTCCAGCTCTCGACCGCGTCACGAATTACGAAAGCCGACGGTGACGGCAATGAATTTCCAATTAACAGCAACGATCTCTCCGCCCGCGATTAAGGAGAAACTGGCGGGCGACGCCAGACGGAGGCTCAAGTGGAATAAGACAGCGCGCACGGTCTGACCCCAGGCTTTGACTTTGACCCGACGTAAACCGGCCACCCTTACGCCGCTTTTTCTCGGCATTACGAATTCCCCTTTAGTTGCGCACTCCTGTGGACTCGGCGGAATTAATGAGCATTACTCCTCGCGGTCACATACCGCACACCGCACACCACGCGACGATACGCACTCGTCCGCCTCGGAAACTTCTTGCACCGTAGCCTCCATGTATCCCTCCACCTTGAGCCGTGTCGAGTAAGAACACTAATGACCAGACTTTTCCGTCCTCCTCCAGTCCTCGCGAGTCCCTCTCCTCTCTCCCGGCGATTTATTAATATTTTTAGCGGCTCTCAGCCGGGAACGGGAGTCCGATGGCTCGGCTGTGTGAATGGCCAATGGGGCGGGTGTCCCTTTGTTACCCGGAGACTCCTCGAGCAAGATCTCGGAACCTGAGAAGGGCGGATATACTATACGCTCCCGATTCTGACGGCGAGTTTTGCGAATGAATTCCCTTTGAGCGCGCTGCTGCTGCGGCCGGAAAATTGCCGGCGCGATTAATTCGTCGAGGGCATAAAGCCATTTCTGTCGGCACATTACATCGATAGGCTGAAGAGTGTGACTGAGAGGGAGAATGGGAGAAGGTGCTCGAGTGAGAGACAGGCGGCTTTTGATAGGAGCCGTCCGAAGAGAATTCCCTGCGTTCGAGGATATAGCGAGGGCTTTAAAAATAATCGCTGCTATTCCCTGCCATCAGAGGCAGTAGTGTTGGCCGCGCATACGTCGCGCTCGGCTCTGTTTATTTGGCCCGTTTGTGGCATCGCTTTTCCCACCGATGCTGATTCAACCCTTCACTCCACCCGACGGGATAGCTGAGTCGCTTCACCCTCTCCCTCCCTCTCTCTCTCATCCTTCTGCCATCCAGCAGGCGGCTATTCGAGCGAGAGATATTTTTTATTTCAGGCGGTGCGCGAGTCCGGCGAGCAGCCTGGAATAAAAAGTAAGTGTTGCCGCGTCGAAACGGCCTCGCGCGCTCCTCCCTCGCCGCTCGGAATTCGGGAAAATAATTTCCCGGCTGATATTAGAGGAAGACATAAAGTCGACCTGCGGCTATAAAAATCACAGTGAGATAGCGATTATATTGCCGGGAGTGGCGCCGCGGTATGGATAAACCTGCGCACGGCTGTCCGTCATCCTGGAAAATGGTCCGCGCTTTTCGGAATCAAAAACGTTACCAACCTGAACGACCTCTACCTTCACTACTACCTCAATTGCCCCACCGAGATACTCCCCCCTTTTTTGGATGGAGTCGTTAATCGAATACTTGTTCCCCCGGAATATTCTATTTGGAAAGAGAGTGGTGGTCGAGTGCGCGAAACCCCATTCACTTTTCAAGTGCGTTTACACCCACGTACACCGGGTCCACTAGGAAAAGCCATGTTTAACACAATGCAATCTTCTCTTTCTCAGTGAGAAAGTGAGAATGTTAACTGCAATGTAAATCGAGCTCAACTTTTAATTGTAACTGGGAAAAGAGAGCAATGCAACGGTTTAGTTTTTGCGAGAATGATAGGATAGCTGGGCGTGGAGGCCTTTCCCATGAAAAGTTCGGGGGAGAGGATGGCCGCGGAATTTTTCTCGGGAAATTCCGCGCGGCAAGCCCCGCTGTGCCGAGCTTGCGAGCGCGCTCCATGAACAGCCGGCCGAATGGGCTTCTCCCACGAGTGAATAACTCTGTCTGCGCTTTCCAGTGGGTGTGCTCGCTCCACTGGAGAGCTAAATTATATACTCACGGCGGCGGCGAGCCCCGGCATTTTCGGTGGTCCAGCGTCCACCTGGCTTCAGCCAAGAGGCGGCTGGCACTCGCTCGTGAAGCTGCTTCACGAGCGGCTTGCTCCAATTCGGGTTCAAAGGCCGAAGCCTTCCAGCCGCATTTTCTGAATGCCCGACCTCCAAAACAATACGACGCGTGATACACGCGCGCGAATCTTTGCATTAGCCTCCAACAATACCGCGCCCGGGACAACAATAAATTACACGTTTTGTTGCGCAGCGCCGCTATTGTTCACCGACCGCACCGACTCCGACTCCACCTCACTACCATACCGCTCATCTACTCTTGACTCCGACTAATTATGTTTTTCCCACCGCTCTCCTCGGTATTAGTTACTAATATTCCAACCACGCGATCGACCGGCAGAATAGCAGGATATCTTGAAGAAAATTGTACTGCACTCGCGAAGTCCGTGGCATGCGCTCTCAAAGGTCCTCCAGACCGAAAGATTGGATGCTGATGTTAAGATAGCTCTTATAATAAAAATGGCAGGAATCTAGTGGAGTGCCGTGCGCGATTGAAGCTTCAGGTAGATGGAAAATCTACGATTTCCTCTGCGTGTACATTGCCTCCCTTTCTCCGAGGACAGTTTGAGAAACAGAGGTTGAATGGGAGAATACGCAGCCCCTTTCCGGCGCGCTGTCGTTCCTGGAAAGCTTTGTCAAAGGAAATAAGTGAAATTCGTGAAGTATGCAACGGAAGAGTGGAGGGGGAGAGGATTCGACAGAGGCATGCCGAAAGCTTCCGGGCCACTCGAGTGCCCCCGGAATACACTTTATGATTGCCGTACTTTCGAGGATCCTCCGGCGGGAAGTGTTTGTAACGAAGCGCGACCGGCATAAAGAATTTAACTCGAGCCTCCTGCCGGGCCAGACCTCCTCGCCACTCGCACCCCAATTGCCTGATATAAAAGCCCGGGCTCCCGCGCTGGTGATACTAATCCTGGGGACAAAATCGCGCGGCTTGAGCTTTCGGAACTCTAACGCGGGAAAGCCGCCTCTAATGAGATTAATTGGTAACAGGCTCGAATTCGGCCGGAGCCTATAAATCGGCCGGGCGAATGGAGGGTGAGACAGGTCTGCCAGATCGAAAAGAATCTACCTTCGTCTGCTCTGGCCATAACAATGTGTCTTGCCACGGGCAAGATTAGCTTTCCCTCTTTTCGGAAAATCTGTTTCTCCACCCCTGCCCTGTATCTCACTTCCTACCAAGCCGAAGACTCGCAACACCGAGATTCTGAGCCTCGGACTAGTTTACACTGTTCCTCGGCTCAATTTCCCTCGAACTGCTAAATCCACTATTACTGACACATTTCCCTTTTTTCGCGCCGTAAATCATAGGTGCGCACCATCAGAGCACTTATTCGAGCGCGAATATCCATGGTTAATAACTGCGGCCATTATACATCGCCGGAAGCGTGAGAAACGAGCCAGTTGGTGGATCCCGGTTGAACTGTCAGATCCAAGAGAGGGAGTTGATTAAATTAGAAAGCATATGAACTAATCTCGGTTCGATAGTGCTCTCGGATTCCAAGTGGGGTCAGAGTTCCCCGGCCCTCTCTTCCCAAAGACTTTACTGATTAATCAGCAAGCCTCTTTCCATCCAGTCTTGTCTTTCCTCGGCGACTGGTACGCGCATGTGGCCGAGCCGCACCGTTCGAGGTGTTGCAGTATTCAGTGCGGCCGGGCCGGAGCTGGCGGCAGTATTTTCTTGTTTGACGGATCACGAGGCCGTTTGTTCGAGCTGATGCCCCGTCCGTCGAGCGCGCGTACCTGTGTCTGTGTGCGAGGCCGCAGGTAAATATTGATGGCGGGTCGCCCGCCACAAAGGGGGAAAGCAATGTGCATTCATTTCGAGCGTGAGATCCCCCGTGGAAATCGGATCAGTAAGAATGAGAGGACTCTCAGACTGTCCCGAGCATGTTACCCTGCCACTCTCCTCCCGAGCTATCGCCTGTAATGAATAGCAGTACTATCTGCAACCAGTCGATCGTCACAACACCAATCTTGACAGTTAGTTCGCGGAAAACTAGCGGCAGCACGGCATCGTGTGTCAGTGGAAGATAGGAGTGATAGTTTCGCGCCTATCTCGAAGTTAGCAGTCCGCTTGTCTCGGATTCCTAATGTCGGCGAGGTACAAAAGAATAATCGATCGAGTCGAGAACTTAATTAGCAGCGGGCTAGTGGAGAGCAGGCATAAATAGACCGGGAGCTAGTGAGAGAGAGGGGGGGGGGGGGGGCGAGTGAGTTTGGATACATGAGATATAGAGTGAGAGAGGGAGAGAGGGAGAGAGGAAGGGGTAGCAGAGCCCGGTCGTTAGCCATTATTCATTGAAATGTAAATGAAGTGGCGCGCGGCCGAGAGGGAACTCGAACGTAAAACAATTCTCCGGCGAGCTCTCGTGGCCGATAAAGCTTTGTGCGCGACAACTGTTTGAACATTTTGCGCCCGCCACCGGATAAATATGAGGGAAGAGAGCCCTTTGCCTGAGCGAAAATCCGCGGCGGCGGCCTCTGCCGCGCCTCTAATTATACGGCTTTCCGGCGGGGATGCGCTGATTTGGCCAATTGTTGATGAGCAACCTTTCAAAACGACGATGTTCCAGCGTTTGCATTCGCCCGCCCCCCACCTGCCCACAGCCCCGATTACGGCTGCCTGGCTGGCTCGGCTAAACCCATGAATTCGTAGGGCCAATGCGCCGCTGGAACGCCAGTCATGAGTTCCAATTGTCACCCTTTGAATTATCGGCCGATGATCCCGCGAGCTCTGTAAACCGCCGGTTAATTCTTTGGGTAACTTCTCATGCTCAATTGTCGGGAGAAATCAACACTGCTATTCGACCATTTGCTCGACAATTTCTGACAACGAGGCGCACAGAGGGGTCCAGGGGGGCCCAGCGAGAGAAAGACTTTAGCAATCAGTAGTTGTCGGATTAACGAGGCGCGCGCAAATCACGCGAATGTCGAACTTGCTTATTTACAATTTCCAATTTAACCCGCCGATTCATTGGGCAGGACTCGAGAGAAAGAGGGGTTGCTGCCGGTGCTCGCTGTGCGAGAGGCAGCCGGGCGCGCTTTCAATTATGAGAGTTAACGAGTTGCAGGAAAAAATGATGGAATTCTCGCGAGCCCCGCTGGCCCGCTTAATCAGCCAATTGAATGCGCGATACAGCTTGAATTCCGGCGACACAAAGTTCCTCGGGCGAGCACGGTAACGCGAGCGCCCCATTAACGCGGCAAACTTCCGGCAAGCGCCGAGCGAGTTTTTCTCCGGCAATTATCCGAGCCGAGCGGAATACCACACAAGACCACTTAATCCATCCGCGTCTCGATGTTACATTAACGCGGCGTTTAACGGCTAGAGGGAGAGTTTCGTCAACTGGGGCACGTAAATCTAGAGGAGTCTCGCGTAGAACGGCCTCAGGAAGTGATGCGCTGCGGCCGATAATGACTGCGCCAGGCCAAGTGTAGGATTGCGAGCTTCCTTAGAGTCTAATCCTGCTTAAAGATGGTCTTTACGCTCCCCTTATCGCATCCACCCGATCCCACTCGCTCCTGCTATATACTCTCTTCGGCCAACACCGCGATCAAATTTCAAATTACCCCCATGAAGCTTAAAGAGACAAATTATCCGCTTAGTCCACGGCACCTCGCACGCGGTGCCAGGAGAACCGTGGAATTTTATTTCAAACAAACCTGTACAGTTTTCTGTTAACCGAGAAGGCAGGTCCTCTTGGTGGTGTTGGCTAATAAACACGGGAAATGCAGCTTGGGAGCTTGCAATCACGCAATACCAGAAGCTGCTGGAGGGTGTAGGATGTTAAGGGCTGAAGGCTATCTGCCGGGACGATGGAAATTCGATAGCAGTGCGGTTACCAGTGACAAGAAAAGGACTCTGATTTCTCCTGCTTGTAGTCTCTCTCTCTCTCTTCCATGGCCACACTACGGTCCCTGTTCCTTTCTTTTTAACCCTTCGAGCTAACTACTCCGCTCTACCCCAATGTACTCGAGCATTGTAAACCTTCGCCCGGCCGCAACAACGCGCGATGCAATCGAGTGGCAATCGCGGTCGTTTCGGCGAACATGCGTCTTAGAGGATCGCCCCCTCTAATCTCTAATGCCGTGTAACAGCGGCACGTTCAATTAAAGAGACCTCGAGTGGACTTAATATCCGCCGACGGCAAATAGGTCTTAAAACCGGGCCAAATCGGACGCTCCTCCGGCGCGAGCCGTTCAATTAAACCGAGGGCGAGATGAAGTTGTGGCGCGTCGTGAAATCGAATGGTAAGCACGTATACGTACGTGCCGATCGAACTCTCGAGGTAGCCATGTATAGGTCACCCTTCCGGAATAATATCCAAGTACGTGTGCCTCGGGAAATCTTGCCAATCGCTGCGTTATCGTAACAATACTTTCGCTACTTCGCAGAGGCTACTCAGGACTTCTTTTACATTCTCGCTCTCTTCGACTTCGCCGAGCCAACTTCCTCCGACTGGAACAGTGCAGTTCTGCGCTGTAGAATTTTTTCGTGCGCTTCGCGAAACGCGAGTTTACCAAATGGCAGGTTTCGAGTTTAAAAGGTTTAGCTGATAGGCGAGCGGAGGAGGTAGAGCGTGAAATCAGAGGATGGTAGGTCGAATCCTTGAGGAAGGAATCAGCGTTTCGTTCTGTTCATTACTGGCGCGAGCGTCGAGTCGGCCGGGCGGGGGCTTTTAAACTAATTGCGAGTCGCGAGAGCCGCGAGAAATTAAGAACTCAAAGGGCGCCCCAGCCGTCGCAAGTTCCGCCCGAGGTTTCGAAAGCGGGCGGCGCTCGCTCGCGCCTCAGACTGCCAGCCGCTCTTTTACTTTCGGCGCGACGGCGACTCGAATTTGTCCCATTTCCGCGCGCCCGCGCCCTGTTCTGGCCCGTTCTGGCCCGTTCTGGCCCGTTCTGGCCGCTAGACCGTAAAGAGAAAACGAGGGAGCCGGTGCGCGAGAGGGAGCAAATGACAGTGAGTGACGGGGAGGAGGAAGTGATGTTAGAGCGCCGCGGAGCTAGGGGAAGATAGAGAGGGCCGAACTCTATTACCCGAGACATCAAAGCGGTTTCCCCGATGGTCAAAGCTACCCCGGAAGCGGCCTGAATGTCCGCCACTCGGACTCTGTGTACCTTCCTCCTGGCTGCGATAGGAATCAACGTTGTCTCGACGCGACATTTAACTGCAAAGAGCGTCTATACCATTCGCCCAGGCTCCCCCCCCCCTGCCCTCTTCATTTCGGCCACCAAGGATTTAGCGGTTTCAAGTTTTTCTCCCCCGCCAACCATCGCACTACACTTCTGCTCACCTCGGAACTTTGACCGAGCAAAGCTTTATCGTCAATCAGAGTAATACTTTCCGAGCTCCAGCGATCAGAGGAGTCATTCAGAAATACTCGATACTTTATAGCAGAGCAGAGTCACTTGGGTTTTATTGATAGATTTCTGCTTTCCTTTTTCAATAGCCCTCGACCGATATTTCAGTTAGTCGAAGAGTGACGATCGGATGTAATCTGGGTTCGTTAAAGCGACGGATACATCTTCGTTTTTGGAAAGTAGCATGTGCCAGGGACGTTCCTCCTGATTCCACCTATTAATGCGTGACAGCGGAAAAATCGCGGGGATGCCACCAATGCCACCAGCAATGGCGGCGGTGATTTCGCGGACTGATACCCAGGTGGATATGCGGATCCGTTTACGAGCCGACCAATATGCGTTGACGTTCGGTTTGCGAGCCGTCAAAATTCCACTGTCGGCCTGCCGGAGAAGCTCGATATCCCGTTGGTTCGGTCCTCTGCCGAGCGTAAATAGCTGGGATTTACGACTATGGCTCCCGACAATTCCGGGAACCGATCGCGCGGAGATGTAACGCGCACTTAGAAAAGCAAAGTCCGACCTCCCTCAAAGGCCTCGTGATTAATAAAACCGCCAAACACCGCGAAAACGTATGGCTCGCGTTCACGGACTCCCAAATGAAATTTGACTATTGGAAAGTGGAACTTAAGTTCCATTCGGATTATAATTCTTGCTTCGCCGGACCGAACTCGGTTATCCTGTAAATTTTAATTACCCAAGTGTATATAAGATGACAAATAACCACAAGTGCAAAACACCCGAAGAACACTCGACGCTCTCAGAAGTTTCTAACCAGGAAAATGTCTTTCCTTTCCATGGGATACAAGTTTTTCACAAAATATTCCGAGGATAAATGACCGAAGTGTATACAAGACACTTGTTCCAGGTTCCAAACAACACCCGTCGCAGAGGTGGCGTGCGGGAAAATTCATTAGATTTTCATTACGACAGTGTGGCCCGCAGGCTCCTTCCGACTCCTAGCCAACTTCGGTTTGGCCGGTTCTTGCGTTGGTTATTTAGAAATATCCATTAAAAATTCTATTAAAGTTCGCCCATTTAATTTACTTCAGCGCGTCAGGAGCCGGCCGGCAGCAGCTCTCTTTCGCCGGGATGACTCTCGGCGATCCCGCGCTGCAATACACGAAGAATAGATCCGCGCGGCAGCAGGCTTGTCGCAATTACTTCTGCTAGCAGGAATGTTACTTAAAAATTCTATAAATTCCATAGATTCGAGGCTGATGGAGCGCGGCGGCTCTTGGCTAACATGGGAGGGGGCTAATCCATTTCTGGATTAACGGCCGGCTCTTATTAAGCGTCCACCTTGGTCGAGGAAGTAATGAATCCCGATGGAGCAATTGGTATGTTGGCCTCTAATTATTTAGCGAATGTCGGAGTAGTTCTTGCTGATTTTAGCACTTGCCGCGAGTGGCATGACCGGGATGCTAATCCGCGCCCGGTTAATCCTAGAGCGGCCGAGTAATCCACAAGTTTGCGTTAAAAGGTTTAGGGAAAATCTGCAGCTAAGAAGCGGCCCGGTAATAATGTGTGTCGCTGCGCATCGCGTGACTCACGCCAGAATCTCATTAACAGCCGAGTCTCCCGGTCCCACGATTAATTATGAATGTCTCCGGAGAATTTAATAAATATCCCGCCACTTTGATCCGCTTTCGTCGGGAGACAGCCTAGATAACTGATTCGGACGGACGCGAACGCACGAGTCTGCCGCACGTGCGAGGTCAGCGAAGCCTTGAGGTTTGCTCGAGCGCCACTGTCTCTACAAGGCGACAGCTTTTTCCCCGGCTGCAACGGGTGTCCCCGGCGCAAACGAAAACGAGGAAGGCGCGCGGCGGAAAGTAAGAGTCTGTCGACGGTGGTTTGGCGTGCGAGCGAGTCCACCTCTCCCTCGTGCTATAATCGCTCCCCGGTGGATTGTAAATCCGCTCTCGAAGAGAAGAGCGTCCGAAATTATCGCGCTTCCCACTTCCCAGTGCCGTCTAGGAAGAGCGCGGGAGGCCCCGAGCGACCTGACAGATTTACAGAGTGCGAATAGTCCCGCTGGCACTAGAATCCCGTTGATTACTCGAAACTCCATCATTCTCGCGAGGCCGCGGCGGCGTCCGAAAAATTGCGCCCCGCGACGAAAGCTCTCATGTAACGCGGAAATCTGCCGCGCGCGCACGGCAACGAGCAATTAGCGGCGCGGAATTACCAAGCCGGCGGAAGGTCGGGTACTCCGAATGCTTGGAGTTCCGGGTGGCCCGGAGTACACGGGCAAGGCGGAAGCTTCAGCGGGGGAATTTGTGGGAGCGTCGAAAAAATCGTGCAACCAGTTGGGCTTTAATGAATTCATAGGATGCGGTGAGATTAGGTCATAAAGGGAGAATCCAGGACAGCGGTGCTTATCCGGCTCTACACACGCTGTCGACGACGTGGACGAGAGGACGGCCGAGTACCTTGGCCGCGCGTGTGTGCTCTTGTTTTGCCCCGGCGTTCCCGGCTGTTTGCCGCGAGCTAACCGTCCTGAATTTACGCGATCGCGAGATAAATCGGCCTTAAGTAGTGCGCTCGTTTCGTGGCCGCAATGAGCTACGAAAAGAGAGCGTGTCCCGCCGAGTAATGAAAGGATTAGCGTCGCACGAAACGCCCGGCGACGCCGGCGCCCTGGAGAAAGAGAAAGAGAGAGAACGAGAGAGGGAGTGGGAAGCAGAGAGAGAGAGAGAGAGAGAGAGAGAGAGAGAGAGAGAGAGAGAGAGAGAGCCAAGCGGCTAAATTAAACTTCCTTCTTCCACTTTGTCGGCTTAAAAAGTCGGCACTCCTTTCTCCCTCTTTATCGCGCCGCTCATCGACCCTCTTAACTCCGAATAATACTTGGGCACTAATTTCGCCCGCTCGAATAATACTCGTGCCCGGTTAAGGGGAATAAACCAAACGACTCCCTACACCGACTTTCCGCCTGCTTAAAGTCCAAGGCCCAGGTGGATCGGCGCTCGTAATTGTTGGCTAGGTTAAACTGGATATAACGAATGGCAAACCAGCTGCTAATAATGGTAATCGACGCCCGAACACCTAGTGCTAGCGAGCATGCGAGCCGGCGAGTCGAGTTCTGTCCATGTCCGCGGTGTCACGTACGACTCTCGTTGCGCGGCGCAGTTAAACGACCGGGAGACTACAGCGCCAAGGAAACGACTCGCATTTCCTAGGCGCTAAAGATGGCTATAAGCACTAAGTGACTCCCTTTTCTTGCGCCGAAGGTATTAGAGCTTCGAATCGTAATAGCGGACTTGCCTCTGCTCTATGCTATAACGTCCGACTAATACTCTGACTCTCGTGCCAGCCCATACACTTTTATTGGGGCTGGCTGGGGCGACTTTAAGTAGAATGAGTCCCGTTCCTCCCGGTATAAAAGCGCGGCCAAGGCCGAACAGGATTTCTCTGCATTTCAACATTCAACTTGAAAACCTATAAGGAACAGGGTGCGCGCAACTCTAATAGGATTCATCTGTAATGGGTGATCGATAGAAAAGCGGCCGGGAATCTCTTTAGAATGATGATTGATAAGACGAGTTGAGAGACGACTTGTCTGCTGAGAGGATTCTGTGAAGGAGTGGAGGTGGGAGGAGGAGGCTAACACGGCGATTGGTTTCAATTTCGCGGAACTAGAGCAACAAGGGCATATCCTGCGAGAGGAGATTAAGCTTACAGCGAGCTTGTCTGCCTAGAAATCTAGGGGCGATGAATCGGTCGCTGCTTATCCTTCGAGCTATTTAGCCGAGCAACGACCTGATACATCGGCCTGCCTGCTTTCCTGACTCTCCATACACGCGATACCGTGAATTCCGCCCGCTGCGCAATTTCATCCCAACCCTCACGAAGGCCGTGGGATAGCAGAACGATCTAATTCTCATTTTTCACCGCGAGCCAATCAAAAGTAATTACAGAGATATGAAAAACTTGATGGTACGTTCAAGAGGTCTTTGAGTCCGGCCTGTTCCTCGGTAACTTCATTATTGCACAGCTGTGTTTTAGCATTGTTACCTAGAGGTAATGATCGAGAGGTCGATGCAGGTGCTAAGGTTGGATCAAACTACAAGGACTCTCAGTGCTTGGATCCTAGCACATAACAACGATATTCCAAATTCGAGCTCGTGGGGTTGTTAAAAGCTGTTCCAGCGGGTAGCAAGCTGTGTTTCGGGCTCACTCGCTCCTTCGAATCAACACGGTCTTACACCTGGCGACAAGTACTCTCCGGGCTTATTACTTGAAAACCGCGTGCGCACGAAACATGTAGACACCGTCATCCACGCTCTATGCACGAGCACCAGGCCGAAGGCAAAACGGGTATTCTCCCTGTGGCGATTCTTTTTCCCGCTGTGCTTCAAGAGTTTTAAGAATTAAAAGCATACACATACACATGCACCACCGCGCGCACGTGTAATTACTGCTGGTTGAAAATGAGGCGCAAAATATTAACCGAATATAAAGTTTGTCATTGGCGCACGATGGTTACGCGTACATGATAGAATTTTTGAAGAGTGCTAGTAATAATGGAGAGAGTATCGAATCATGAAAAGTTGAGGAAAGTTGCAACAATTGAATGAGAGTATACTTATGATTTAGTTCTAGATAGGGGGTGGTTTTGTTGAAGGTGACTCACCGTTTATGCTGAATCCTGAGGCCTCTGCGAGGCTGGAGGGGTATGCCATCTTTGAGCCAGTGCACTCGCGGGGGTGGCGAACCCCTCGTCCTGCATACAAGTTTCACCCGGTCCCGTAACCTCGCTATCGAGTCCCTGAGCTCCGACAACGTAACTTCTCGCACTGCAACAACAAACAGAGAATTCCCATTGAGGCTTAGTCGGTCCAATTTGTAAAGCTCAACTAAAACAGACGAAAAACAGCCCTAAAGGGTCAAGCGTGAATAGAGATGCCGCCGATACAAAGTGGGAGGATCGATAGGCATGGTATACAAGGACACGCTGACCCCTAATAGCCCGGGTGATGCGTACCCTCGGACGGCTGGCTTGCAAATGACCCTTGCCGTCTCAGATCAGTCAAGTGCAAAGGGTCCGAGACTTGGGGCCACTCGGCCGGGGCTTAGCCGACCCTGACAAACCAATTGTTTTCGAAAACAGAGCCGTGAACGGAGTGGCCCCGAATTTAATACCATGATTTACGACCTCCTCCCCGACTTCCTGACATAGTTACGTCCCAACTTGGGTACAAGTGTACTCGGTCAGGACTCTGCCAAGTGCGCCCTGCCACTCGGCCCTTTACATAGAGCAGCGGTCGTCCTGAAAAATTGAACTTCTCAATTTCGCGATTAACGTAGCCATTAGTTCTAGCCGGCTTGAATATCAAAGCCGGCTAACTCCCCCCGGCGGAGGTAGAAGTTGCCGCTGCCGGGAGCGACGTAAAAAATCATTTAGCTCGTTTTCAGCGCACTTCCCCGAACTCCGCCGCGCGCTTATGGAACTTGCCACTAAGGACGCGAGCGAGACGCGGCCAACTTTTTCCAAAAGGGTCGGCGCACTGTTGCGAAAGTTCTCGGGTAGTAAGAGTGGGGGAGCACTTGCCGGGAAGCTCTTCGGGCCACGGGAGAAGCCTGCCGAGTAAAATGCTTTCGTGGAGCAGCTAATTATCCGATCGACGTAGGCAGAGTGCATCGTGCATTATTAATTGACGGATAGTGGGAAGAATGAGTGGGAAAAAAATCGGATGATTCGATTTGGCGTTTTAAAGGAGTAGGCGAACGTCGACTTGTATATCGGAGTAGGAATGACCCGATCCGTCCATCCTCGAAAGCACGGCTGAATTCCTCGACAAAATGAAAAATACCTCAAGCTACCGGAACCTTTGACGCTTCCTATTCCATAAAACGTCCCCGGCTTTCGATAATCCGATAGCCATTGATTTCAACGGAAGAGCACTTTCTCTCCCGGTCTCTCTGCGCGCATTCTCCCAGCCTTCTCCTCCACTCCATCATCGGAAAACTACCCTAAGATAAACCATCGAGACCTATTTAACATGACGATTTACCGCCCACCATTTATCTTTGTCCGCCACCGGAAAGGAAATGCGTGGAAGCACATCCACCAAGTGGACATCTTGAGCCGCCTTTATCAAACACAACATACCAAAACTATTCTATCTACACGCAAGCGAAATAAGAAACACATTCTGCCACCGGCAGAACCGAATTCACCGAAACTCCACGAACCAAGATTATTCGATAAACTGTCACCCGTTGATGTATCTGCGAGGAGCAGCAGCCCTTCATTAAGATTAATAACCGATCGCTCAATTTGCGAGAGATAGACTCGCGCAAGGGTCGCCCGAGAAGCACGGATTTCTGAATAATAAAAGGTACTGGCGAGATGCGGAGCACGATTTCTTTTTCCGCGGGAGCAAATAGCGCGAAGGAGATCCCTCGGCTCGGCGCGGAAAGGGCGCAGAAAGGGCCCGTGCTTCATCGCCAAGGGGAAATATCGAAGTTGCCGGCGGAAGGTGCGCGGTGAATTCTATGAAGCTTGCTGCCCCGTTATGTTCGCATCGCGCACGGGAGAATAATAAGAGGGGTTGCGCTACCGGCGAAGCCTTCTTTATCAGGATTCGCCGACTTTGTGGCTCCGCGGAATCCCCTCTTCCCTATTACCCTGACGATCGCGAGAGCCACCTTTGTGCCCGGCACATATGACGACACACGCGAACTTACTCCGTCGGGGAAGCGCAAGGAGCTTTCACCCTTTGCGAGATTACTCTCGCCGGTGTAGAATCCGCCGGGCGATGTAATTGGCAGAATAAGCAACGCGGGACACGCATTCTTTCGGAGCCGCACCAGCAATTCATATAGTTAGTCCTGGAACAACAGAACCGCGCCGAGTATGAAACTCGTGGGAGCGAACTGCCGGCAATGGAAACTTTGTTTGCGGTACTTCACGCGCTTTCGCCAAGTGTTTGCCTAGATAAATATTTGCCCGGGGAGTATCACCGGCATCCCGATCCTGCCACCGGGCCTGGAGAGACTCTCCCTCCAGCGAGGAAAACAGCCGCTGACATTTTCCTCCCAAAACAAGGGCGAACTTGAATACACAGGCCGCGAGAGAGAGAAGGGTGGGAGGATGGAGGAGAGGAGATTGACTGATACTATTAAGAAAATAATAAGCTATCATGGACTAGGCTAGTATTATTGTACATTTGCGAAATGACAGTAGCACTCAATTGACTCCATCGGATGTCACTTGATGCTTTTTCGGTCGATTGGAATATGTCTCCGTTTGTTCGGAAACACAAGGTAAACGACGACGCGCCGGATACGTATCGACATTTCTCTTGCATCGATGCAAGCAGACGGAAAGCAGAGTAAAGCGAGGTGGAGGCTCGTCGGTGGTCAGAGTGGATGTGCCAGTAGAGAGTAGAGACAGGCCAATGAATTCCGCCCTCTGCCTTTTAACTTGCCGGACGCGTGATTGGCCCGTCCATCAAAGACATAAATTTGCCCTCCAGATTTTTATTTGCCTCCTCTGCTACCTGGCGAGCCGCGATTTTCAAGGGAGCGACCACCACACCAGCCGGAAATGGAAGCGAGGACTAATAGAAGCGACACTTTTACAACTGCCAGGGCACATTAATACTTACCCCTCTCGACAGTTCGATGCTGGAGGTCTGCCACTCTCGGCTCGTCTTACTCGCTCATTCTACTTAAAAATTCCCCCGCGAAATTCTCTCCTCTAGAAGCGAGTCGAGCGAATAAAAATACTCTCTCCCTCTCTCGTTTACTGGAGAGAAGAATATTCCCGGCGGCAAAACGATTTAAGGAGGTTGAAACGTTCGCTGCTTCTTAATTAACAATTCATCCGCGGCCCATCCAGCAATGAAGACGAATGTCCCACTCTCGGATTAGGCCACCGGGATATTAATTCGAGCGGGCTACGCTCCCAACTGCTCCCGCGCGTAATCCAAGTCGAAAAAGAGTCGCGATATTCGGTTGAAGCCGAAAGGATTTCGCGCTTGCTCGCCCGGATGCTCTGTCCGTTATTAACCGGGCGTAGGAGCAGCCATGGAAAACAGGCGTGGATCGAGCATCGACTGAGTACCCGCTCTGTGTTTGGCCGCTGGGATCGCAGATAAAGGTAGAGCGAAAGCTTCGCTCACGCCCAAAAGGATGAGAGTCATCCAAATAATAGAATGACCAGGCTTCATATTCCAGTCGACGCGGACTATTTTATTGGCACTTTTTTTAAAGCCAACGCAATCTTTTTTCGACGTAAACTATTTTTAAATTTACGCCTGCGAGCAGATTAAAAAATTCCACAACTCCCCGCCGTAGTATTGGTGATAGTTGGTATCGAAATTTCGCCGGTATCGAATTTCCAGGGCGTAAGTATGGAAATATCTAATGCAGTTTGCGCGGCCTCGCCGTAGCCGAGATAATGGCTGAGTTCGAAAGTGAGTTTAGAGGATAGCCGAGAGTGTTGTCCAGGCGGGTCGGCCGGATCGATGGGATCAAGGGCTGGCAGGGATACGAGAAGACGAGTGCGCAAAACACGTCTGGGAGGGATGAAACATGCCCGGGGAGCGGGGCGGAGGCGCTTGATTAATGAGCGCGCGTCGCCGAAAGAGCAAAATAACAAATAGCGCGCGATGCCGTGCTACCCTACGGCTGACACGCTAGGACCACCAGGGTGGCCCGGGTGCCTACTTGATTCATAGTTCGCACAGAGCAGCCAGCACCGATCTACGAATACCAATACACACCGAGGCCGCCACTTCGATCGACCCCCCGATACTCATTCTTCTTCGTCTTCATCGCCAATCGACTCCGAGCGCGACCTTTCCCTACTCTTATCCCGACAAATGCTCCCCACGATCCCACCACCCCGTGAAAACACTTTGTACACCGCACGCCAGGATCACCTAACACAATCTTGATACCAGTTGCCCTCTGAGAAAAGCAAGGCGTGTTCCACTGGTTATTACTAAAATCGAGTAAAAAATCCTCTAATCTAAATAAACCACTGCATGCGCGAGCGCCCACGAGTGCTCTCGTGACTAGTCAACAGTTTGCGTTAAGATGGAGAATTTGTTTAGCGTGTTTGTATAGCGAGGAGATTAAAGAGAGTTTTATCTGGCCGAGAGAATTAAGTCTATTTGATTTGGTGCTTCCTGGCCGGGTAGATTGGCCCCTGACATTATCGTGCGATCGTCGACGGCTCGGCAAAAGCACGCGACGTCAAAACTGACGTGCTCGACCGACCTCTTCTTCCCCGTTCCATTTCCACCGACATTATCCCCAGCCCCTTTCATCCACCTCCAAGAGTTTCGTGGTTTCCCATGTCTATGCGATGATTTAACTTCTATTCAGCGGAATTATCGGCGATCTATCGCTGAGGAGTTCATTACGCAGCTCGGCTGGCTCATTCGGAGAATAATGATTTTTGGAGAATGCGATTCAGCTGATAAGCTCTCACGGTTGCGGTGGTACTGTTCTAGCTTAGTTGGTGCGGGGGCGCGGCCGATACCGCGGATTTCACGGGATGGTGTTGTTTGCGTGGGAGCATTGGTTCGCGCCGGCCTCGCGAGCGCCAGTTGCGAAAACGATTAATTACACATTGGCAGCGTGATTCCCGACGAAAGCGCGCCTTTGTCCTCGCGCCGATAATGATTTCCAGTTGATGGAATAGTTGGGCCGGGATCGAGTGCGAGCCCGCGCCGAATAGTAATCAGCACTCGCCACACCGACGCCGCTGATCAATAAATGTCCACAGGCTGAATTAGCTCGGCCCCTCGCTCTTTCCCGGATTCCTAGTCAAAACGTATACTTTTCCTTCCGATTTCATCAATTTTGCGCGTTGATCTCCTCAATTTCTGCGCGGAGTTCATCCTGGCTAACTCATAGAAGTCGAGGGCCACACTGCGCGGATTTGCCTTTAGCGTCGAAGAGTGATCACTGCAATGCAGAGCGCACTGTACCACCTGACGAGTGCCGTCAAAACGATGGTTTTTTGCGGCCGCTCTGTGTTTCGGCCTCCATCTCTCTTCCACGCACTTTCTACGTCCCTCGTTCGCCCTCTGTCATGTACCAGCGGCGTCCGCCGTGTTTTTAAACGCACGAATCTGGATTCGGGTCACCATGCTGTGAAATTTATTTCCATCCCGCGCTTGCTGGCCGCACTACCGCGGGAGAGAGCTCGCCACGATCCGACGCATACGCATCGGCGGATGAACACGGGAGAGACACATGTACTCGAAATCCGAAATGGAGGTAGCGCGTTGGACTCGATGTGGAGTGCGGTGTTGATAGTGCGAGGGCTCCAGCCCGGAATCGAGCTTGCTGGTCTTAGTTATGGGAAGGGTTGCGCGTAAGGGCCGGGGAGCAAGTCGTTAAAGTAAGAATTAGATACTTGGCTGCTTTGCTGCTCGTAACTCACAAACTTGTCCAGTAATCCAAAAGTCCTGGGGAAGTCGATGGGGTTTTGAATGTTTCTGTGACAAGTATATCCCTGACGCTCTCCGAACATGAAAACGAACTGAAGCGAGCTTTCTACTTGGCTCGATCGCCGCGCGGGAAGATTAATACTCGATCTTCCGGATCCGGAGGAAATAGTTGGAAGGTAGTTTTTGGGCGCGGTCGGAATTAATTATAGGGAGATCCGGAGTTGGGCGATTAGTAACCGCCTGAGGCTCTCCCCGAGCGATCAGGGCAGAGCCCTCCAAGTTTGGCAAGAAGGGTCGTGGGCGCGAAGGGTACGCGATTCCCGAGGGGATTGAGAAATCTTGTCTGTCCGGGGAAAAGGGTCAGACGTAAGTACATTAGGATCGGCAGCGATACACGAGCGAGCGAGCGACTGCCGCTTGAATAATGATGCGGCCCACGATCAATTGCTGGACCTGGACCTTGGCCGCGCGCGATGTACTCTCCAGAATCGATAGGGTCCACAGCTTGAGTTATGGCTGATCGGCTTCAATTACGATTATCGCCCTAGCCACGGACCATTAATCCTCATCTTAAAATAAGTATCCAACTTCCGCGCGCAGCCTCTTTAACGGATACGCTTCTCTAAGCCAATCGGCGCGAAGTCTCGTCGACCAGTAATTACAAGTGGATCGTCCACTAGCGGACACGACTCATCCACGGAATTGCAATTATAGAGGAGAAGTCTCAACTCTCAACCGGATTTGGAGAAGCGTTCTTTTCGCCGAGTAACTCTCGGATTCCGTGCGGCGCAAAGTCGTAACCTCGGGATATTGGATTGGCGCAACTGTGTCGCCTGGGCGTCGTAAACTTTTCACGGGAAGAGCAATGCACCGGTACTTTACGTCGGGACTTTCCACGTGGGCCATTCGCGATCCACGCATCTCGTTGAGAACACTCCGGTACGCGGTGGCTAGCCATAAAAGTGCCACTGTGCTCGCGGCCTAATTTGCCGATGTCCGTTCTCCAACTTGCGCCAGGATGGAGGAGTCATATTTACGAGGGCGAGAAATTGCCTCCTGAGTCCTGACTCGCGCAACAATACCGCCGGCCACCTAATACCTCTCCTAAAATCGGCTTTTCACCGCGCGTTAGATTTCATGCGAGGGATAAAGCCCGACTGGTGTTTGGACGCGTGCGCGCGTGCCGTCGGGAGTTTATAATAATTTAGGGAAATTTTTATCCGCCGATTTATGAGAGCGCGCGTAGCTGGCCGTTGGGCGTTGCGCGTGTACGGGAAATGGGAGCAGGAGCACGCACTAGCGGCTGCAGGTCGAGATAAATGTGGCCACAGTCGCGCCACCGTCAACAGAATTCAAAGGATCGCTTTAGCACAGCGCGCTAGTCATCTACATACTCCGACGGCCGCGCCATATATGCTCCCGGCCGATAAAATGTAATTCAATAACCGCGCCATCAGCCGAAGATCCAAGTCCAGCCCGATTTCGGGCCCCGCTCGATTCTTCTTCTCACCGGGGACGGAATAAGAGTACATCGCGAGGATTAACCCTGGGAAAAACGGCTTCGGAAATCAATGGCGGGCTGTCACTGGCCGGGAAAGGGGAAAGGCGAGAGGGCACGAGTGAATCGAGTGTTTCGGGCTTTATGAAATTAGTCACGGCGATGTGGACGCGTCCTGTGGCGGTGATGGTCGCGGCAAAGGCAAAGGGTGAAATGGAGTTTCGCCGGCAGAACTCGTTTAACGGGAGCGAGAGGGAAGCAGAGAGCGGCAGCCTCCGTTTCTCTGTGTGTGTGAGACCGGCCGATACCAGGCTACCTATGATTTCATAATAATTCGCGGCTGCTTTTTCAGCCCAATAATTTACGAGCGCGTCTCTCGTCCCCCCTGTGCTTCCACGAACAACAAAAGTTGCTTTCGGGGGCAGTGAAAAAGAAGAAGAAGGAGGCGGAGAGAAAGAGAGAAAGGGAGGCCAACAAAAAAGGGCAGCGAGGAAAAGCAAGGGTGTGGGTGAGCAGGGCATAACTGTGGCGCGACGTTCGATAAATTGCCACGGCCAACCAGCCCCCTCCCTTCCTCCCGCACTCCCACACTCCCACCTTCTCTTACCAGGGCACGATATTTTATTTACCAGGGAGATATACGTCGCCTCTCAAAAGTTGCCCCACACGCCGGCGCGTATAATGCTCTCCTCTTTCGTATTTCAAAATAAAATTCTCTATAAAAGCTGCCCTGTCCGAACACACAGCTCTCTCTCTCTCTCTCCCTCTCCCTCTCTCTCTGGCGCGCGCGGCGCGCAACGACCGCGCCAACTTTTGCGAGAGTTGCGAGCTAAGGGGAAAGCTTCCGCCGGGACAACAAGTAGAGCACGCTTGCAATTGAAGGCAAACGGGCGTGGAAAGTTGTAGCCGGATATTTGATATGCCATGCATTTGCGAGTACGGTGATATACTTTTTGCACGCGCGCTCTCTGTGTGCGGGGGAAACTGCGTGGCGCGTCGAGAGAATCTCGCATGTGATTCTGCAGCTCCGGCCGCGGAAACTACGCTAATCTGTTTGCCTCTCGACCGAGATCACGGCAACCGGACGAGTATCCCTTTCCGCGGGCAGGATCTCCCTTTCAAATTGGACGATCCTCGCCCGCCTAAAGTAATTACTATGGCGATTGATCGGGTGGGACTCTTCGGCCGCGAGTCTCCAAGACAACACTCGAATTTATCACTCGAGAGGCGGAGGAGTACGCTCGAGGGAATCCTGTCGTCGCGGAGGATACGCAATAACGTTGCCGGGGGCAAATAAATGGACGAAACGAAACTGACACTGTTACCGGTGACAGATAGATATTAATTTCATCGGCGTCATGACGGACGAGCATCGTGGAAAAACGCTGACGGCCTGCCGACGGCCGCGCGATAAACGAGTGTACTACGTGAGGTTGAACGTCATCGTCGAGGGCGCGATCGAGATTCGATTATTCGAAATACGATTATCGCCGAGCACCGGCCGCCGAAAATCGCTGATCAGCGAGCCTTATCGATAAGGAACGCTGCGTCTCGGGAAAGCCTCTAATTCCTCCACTCGATATGTCAGCAAGAAGATTCGAGTTCCTTACCTTCGGAACTTTCCAATAAGTGCGTTCAATTCCTTCTGTCTGATCCGGCGTTCTCTCGGGTATAATGATTGCCAGTTACTTTTTCTCCCATCTACTTTCAAGTTTCAAGTGAGAGAGAAGTTAATGAACTATAGGAGATTTTGAGAGAAAAGCTCGTGAAGGGTGTGCCGGTCGAGTATAGATGATGGCTATCCGATGATGAAAGGGGGATGAGCCGTACTGGCGCAGTAACTCTTTCCCGAGAGGTTGACAACCTTGGGCCAAGGATGCTGGGGGAATCCGTGATGATGGTGGAATACTTGCCGCAGGAAGCGTCCCTCCCGAGTGTTATTACTCTTCATCGCGGCATCCCCGGGGATCCGGTGGTCACGCGAGCGCCATTTCACGAGGTCCGCTCGCCGGCGAAAGATCGATTTTCCACGGATGGATCCTCCCTAGAACTAGAGCGCGACGGGGAGAGTCGCTCGGGCTCGGCCTCGTGAAAATTGCGAGAGCACACAGCCCTGGTGAGTGAGCAGCGGGAGCTGCGGCCCTCGGCTTCGATCACGTAACACTGCACACCTTCTGCACGGGGAATTCGGTTTCGTGCAGTAAATTTACCCTTCGACCTCCGCCGCCCTCCCGGCACTCTTGCCATTCTGGCCCGGCCACGTAATGGGAAAGCGAGTCTTTCCAAATTGAAACGTACTCGAGAAAGCTCCGGGAGGAGCGCCACGGGCTTTACGTGTCAATAAGCAGTCAATCACTGGTATGAGCAGCGGAGCGGTAACTGTTAACATTTACTGGCGACGAAAGTGCCGGGCTATTTGTTAAGAGATAAATAGTTTCTCGTGCCGCTCCACGATAAAGGGTCTATGCACTCTAGGAACTCGGCCCCAGGGAGTAGCCGCAACCTCTGCCCTCTCTCCGATAAAGACGCGGCCTCATATTACTATATCATCCGATAACGCTGATTTCATTACGGCGGAAAAATCGTGTCGTTACCTTCGCCGTCTTATACCCGAGCGAGCTAATTCGCTCGACGCCTCGCCACTTTAACCTGTGTTTTGTATTAATTTTAAGCTCGCCAGATTACTCTCCGTCCACCGGCCGGGCTCTTTTGCTTAACGGTATTGGCTAACGGAGAGTGACTATCGCAAGTTTTACGTCAGGAGATAAGCGATCGAATGAGGGGGGCAGGTCGTAAAAGTTGAGAAAGAAGGAAGAGCGCCGGCGATAGTGGACGCCCCGGGGGGTGAAGTTCTTAGGACGGCCGTGTGTGTTTTGATGCTCGAGCTCTCGGTAAACGACGTCACTTTGTGCGTGTCGCCGGCATACCTCGTGTGCTCATCCCAAGTGAATCGAGCCGTAAATATAGTTCTCGAGAATGTAAACAGCCTTTTAGCCCGCGGCCCTGCGGCGACAAAGACTCCGGCTAACAATGAAATTGACGGCGGAACACAGAGCGGCCGGCTCCCTTCGACGAGCTTTCAAGGGCCTCCCTTTTAATTATCGCGGCGGAAGTGTGCGTCCCATTTTGTAATGAATCGCGCGCGAGCGAGCGCAACTTTTCGTCAGCGTTATAATGTATGGAGCGAAGGTTTAATTACGGTGGGGAGGCCGGCGTGCTCGGCGAAAAGCTTCATTACAATCGCAGAAAAATTGGTCGCCTCGTTTGTTGGGCTTGGTTCGTTACCGTAACGCCGGGACTCTATCATTAGGCAAATGCAGGGGCCTCGATCGAGTTTCCGGCTTAACACCGTACCACGCATCCAGATAAATTGCTGTCCCCCATTAGCTCCCATTAATGGCAGGCAAACAAATTAACTCGCAAATCCGCGGACCATCGGTGTGTTCCCTCGGCGTACTTTGCCCGCCGAGACTAAAAAGCAGCCGGGGCTCCCATTGCGCATTAAAGCATCGTCATCATTAAAGCTCGGGGGAGTTTCTTGAGGAAGAATGCACACACGCTCCCTCCAGGGCGACGTAAAGCCGACTAGAGAGCTCTCCTTCCAAGGTGGAGGAGAAAGCTCCATTCAAATGTCACTCTTGGCGAGAGGTTGCCAGCCAGTCCGACCCCAGGAATCGCACATCACACTTTCTGCGATCGCTCGACAAGCACGGAAGCCGCTCCTTGACAAGCTCGATTTCTCACAAACTACTCGGCGCCCACTCTCTCCCCCTCCGAGCCCGGTTCCCGGTTCCTGCTCGTCGGCAGGATTTTTCAGCAACTAGCGGGAAGGCTTTTGCCGGCGCAGCTTGAAACAGTGGGGCGCGAGGGAGCGTGTGAAGTGTAATCCGCGAGGTAGGTGGTAATGCTATCAGTGTCAGATGAAACGTCCCCCGTAATTTTATCATGTTCCTGCGGGAGAGCGAACTCGCCCTCTCTCTCTGCCGTTGTACTTTTCACTGACGACGGCATCTCCTACTGCTGATACTGCAACGCTGTTACTCTTCCTCCTTTTCTTCTTAGTCGGCCGCGGCGCAGCTTTTCCCGCTTCTCCCGCTTCTCCCGCTCGGCCTTTCTATTTTGGTTTCCCGTAGATTACAACCGGTAGCACGGATCCGTACTATTATTAGGCTTCTCGCGGCTTCTCGCGCCGCCTCCCTACGCCGGCATCGTATTATTTGTTTGACCTCGCTTTCCCCTCGAGCGTCGCGCTTACAAATCCCTCTCGAGATGAAAATCCCTAAGTCCAAGTGCGAGCGTCTCACTAAAATCCCGGCCGATTCCACTTCCTCAGTATCGCTATCCAATTGCTTTCGAATATCCTACTCGTTCAAGTCCCTTCAAGTTGCCTATCAACTTGGCAGTGAGATAGAGCTCGTTCGGCTAAACGAAGAGGCAATCTAGCTGCAACATAATTAAATGAACTACCCAAGTCCAAGGGAACACAGAGCAGCGTAGGGTTCCGGGAGAACCTCAAAGGGCAGCCCGAGCGAATCTTCAAATATCCCGGCGAGATAGAGTGGAGTTAGGCCGGGAGGAGGAAAGCCAGTGCACGCTGCTCTAACCCAATTCCCGAGTTCCTTGGTACAGTCAGTGGCGATCTAAGAAGAGGGTATCGCATCAGGATCAAGTTCGAAATAGGGAAATCGTCGAGAGGGTCGTCTCTCAAGAAAACAACCCTCTGCTGCGGGAGCGCGCGCCGCTGTCTGAGCAGCGACTAACCGAGCTCCGGGAATATAAACAGGCCCCTGGAATGCTATGGCGCGAGCATTAGCAAGTGTTAAGCTAAATAAACACTCGTCCGCGGGAGCCGCCGGCGTTTACAATGGTAACGAGTACCAGAGCCAGGTAACTTGGCGAAGACTCCAACTGCACCCGGCGCCGTTCTATCTATATCCCTCGCGCACTGCGTACCTGTTAAATCAAACCTATCATTTCGCCGGGGAAATTAAGTTTAGCGAATTAGACTCGGCGCCAAGTAGTCGTCAATTGAAACGGCAGCGGAATTTCGAGGGGGTTCGACACGCCCCCGACTTAGAAGAGAAGTGACGGGAATAATTATGGGACGGGAGCGGTTCCCAGGCGCGTCCTCGGCGAGCGCACTCGACGGGAAGTCGTGTCATGAGAATGGACTTAAGCTCGAGCTAGTTTTAATGCACGCGACGATAGAATTAACGTGGCGTTCCATCGCCGAGCATTACCTCTCGTTGCACTTGGAGCCGTGGAAACATCGTTAATATTCCATTAAGGAGAGCGTTTCTCAGGATTCGCCGTGGCGCGACCCAGCTAACACACGACACGGTATTTCCCGTCACCTCGGCTAGAAACTTATCGCGTTATACGGTGGCAAGCTTCGTGTTTACACGTCTCCGACAATTCGAGCGACTCGTAAGCAGAGCTGGCTCCGGTTCTTCTTTGTCCTCCGTTCGGGATAAGCTCCTGGGAATTAATCCCTCTGTCGTGTGTGAGACGTAACGACGCGACGTCAGGTTGGGGATCGATCGATCCTCCTCCAATGGAATGGGACGCTGGGAGTTGGAAAAGGCCACCGCGCGGCTCTCTCACGACTCTGACCGACGATCGGGAAGCTGAGACACTCTCTACATCCACCCGCGACAACCCATTCTCAATGAAACCTAATCTACACCGCCCGCACTTTCACTGAGGAATTCATGTCTTTTTTACAATGCTACGCGCACATTCAGCAGCTCCCATAACCACATGGGCCGGGCCATCAGAGTAGCCGTCTGGAGGGCGGTGGGATAATCCCCTGCGCAATTCTGCGCGGCTCGAGCGACTTTATGGGGGAAAATTCTCTCGATGATATTCTCGTATGGAGCTCTCTACGTACTTACATAAGAATACGTAGTACGCAGTCGCGATCCCAACCCAGTGGGGTGGAGTTGTGGCGTGAACGAGCCGAAGGGTTTGGTTAAATTCTCGATGAGGAGCGCGGATGCCAAGCATCTACCGAGTGGGAATGCTTAAGCGAATTTGTCGAAGGCGAAGTCGCACGCGGCTGATTCGAGCCTCTGTCGAGCAGTCGGCCGGGAAACCTATCGGGATTGACAAAGAGGCGAGGGCGACAGGGGGCGCGCGCTTTCATCTCAATTTCTATTAGGATTCCGGGACTCTTCTTGGCTATCTGACCGTGTTCGGGCTTAGAGCGATCTTGCCGACGCATACCGGCCGCCACCGGTAGAGAGAGGATGCTGCTACAGAGCGTTAAGTACGCGCTTAATGGCCGGCCGCCTCGCATTAACACTGGCCCTCGCTAATCCAGCGTTACGTCGATTACACTATCAGCCCGAGCAATCCCGCTGACCTCGGAACACACGCGCCACCACCCTCTCGGCCCCTAGTGATTCATATTGAATGCGAGATCTCCATCTCACCTGTCCGCCGAGAGCCCCGGGACCTTCGTCCCTCTATTTTCGGCCTGTCAGCGTCCACGGGTGGAGAATTCTTTCGACTCGACTCTCTCTCGGCAATTTCATTCAAACCTCGCGTGGAGGAAGCTTGCACTTTTCTCCGAGTCGGCCGCGCGACCCTAAGTGGAGGGAGGGGATGCTTAATCCCTGAGAGATGGTCGAGGAGATTGAGCAAGTGGCTCCCGGGCGATGTAAAGAGTACAGAGGAATATCTGGCTCCTCTTGACCTTCGAGATTGAGTCCGAGACGAGTGTCTAGATTTCTACTTTAGTTAATGCGTTAGTTAATACCTCGTGTCAAACTGCTCCGGGCACCGGGGCATCTACTTAACCCTCGCTCCCGGAGGGTTTCGAGTGTAATCAGCGCGGAGGCTCACGCGACGAAGTGAGTTTTTGCTTTCCGAAGGGAGTAAGTTTGCCGAGCGCGGCGGCGACGGCTAGTTGGGCGAGGCGGCGGCGGAGGACGACATAAGGATTTCTTAGCACGTTTCTAGGGCGTCGGAGCGAGCGATGGAGCCGAGAGCGTGTGCCGGAGAAATTAGTTCGTGCACGTGATTACCTGGGGAGGCACGCACACCGGCTGTCTCTCCCGGAAGCTACCGGTAAGAGGGACACGATCCTGAGCCCGTGTCACCGGAAACGCGACCCTTTAACGCCACCCGATCGACTTGCTCGTCCTCGCCCTCTCCGCGACGTCTTAATTACTCCGACATGCCTCTCGAATTCCTCTCGAAATACACATCTTCGTTTCATCCACCTCATCCTCTCGAGTTCCAAATTTCCTTCTTAGATGTTCGCCGATCTTTTATTGTCCAGCTCTGATTGCGTCCGGGGAAAGTTTCGACGCCCCGCCGGAAGGCTGCTAATAAATATTATCGGGCGCCGATCTCCCCGCGCTAATCGAATTACGAAACAGGGAGCTCGAAGAAAGGGAGAAGATTATCGTGAATCGCGGTGTTCCATTGTGCGGGGGCCGATAGCGAGCGAACAGGCTCATTTGGAAGTAAAAATAATAGGCGATCGCAGGCTCGAAACGAGCGGCAACCTTCCCGGGGAAACTTGGAAATGAGAGCCAGGGGGAAAAGGCGACGATGTAATCGGGCCGAGGCGGTGGAAGTGGGTCTCGAGGAATTGTGCAGATTCGACCTAGTGGAATCGCGGAAACAATCGCGACTGCTTCGAGGGAGATGCTCGCCCGATTGGAGGAACGGCGGAGCGAGAAGTTGATCTCTGCGCCGCAAGTTCTGAGTATCGCTTTACAGCATCCTCGCTCTGATACCCAGGCATTGAGGCTTCCACTGATTCACTGACCCATCATCCCACAACGCACTGCGTACGCTAATGTCCTTGCGGGAAATTAAGTGTGAAACCACGCGAGACTAAAGGAAGCATCGGCGCCGGTTTAGTCGCGAGGATGCCCGGATTTCACGGAATATTACTCGGATTCTTGGCCTCGGGATTAATCGGAGGTCGCTCCACTTACCTATCGTCCGATTGCTTTAATCAGACTATCGATCGCGCGTTCCCCGGCGCTCCCGCTCTAATTCTTAGCGCTCCACTTTCTCGAGAATGGCGCGCACCACTGGCGACTTTCATCCCGAGATTTTTATTGGACTTTAACTCAAGGGGGCAAACTCGCGCCGATTTTCACGAGCACTGACAAATCGCAATTTTAACGGACGCCGGCGAGCCACGAATTTCATGGGGATTTATGGGAGAACGATTGTGCGGTTCGGGGGAGTTGGTGGATTTAATAAGTTTGACGGGTGGAAGGTAGAAGGCCTGGAGGAAGATAGACCGGCGATCTTAGTTGGTAGTTTCCATTCTCGGGTAATTTCAATGTCGAGTCAAATAAGCTGTGATCTCCTTGCGGTAGCCTTCACTTGCGGAGGGCTTGGCAAGGGTCGAAACCTTCGGGCTTGTTCGGGAAGGAACCCTCCTCACTCCATAGTGAAAGCGTTCCCTTATTCCCTCGCATGATCGCAAACAAACAGAATATACTCTCTTTACTCTTAATTTCTCTCTAAAAACACACACTTTCCGAAGTGCACAGTCCCCGGTTAACCGTGCAGCTGGATATCTAAAAGGACGCAACCGTGCGACAAGATATTTAAAAAGGCGATCTCTGGCGCTCGGGGCCCGAAGTGCTGGAGGAACGAGCTAGTGCACTCGAAGCGCAGAGCACGAACCAACTAATTAATTCCATATCCAGCTTTTAGTTTAATACCGAGCCCCACTCCCGAGTGAATCTGTGTAGCAGCGGTATGTCGGTGGTTCCAAAAAGACGGGAGAAAAAAGGGGGCCGGTCCGCGGTAAAATATTTACATTAATGCAGGGCGAACTTCTGCCACCGCGGAGGGGGTGGGAGTCTCTTTTCAAAAGCCACCCATCACATTCTCGAGCTTTCCCTTTCTCTCTAGCCCTCTCATCCGGCTTATGTTGTTGCGTGGCATTACTTTGGAGGGTAAACGAGCTTAATTACCATAGACACGCGGCTTTATAAGCTTTGTTATTGTTCCTCAAAAGATGAATTCTTCTTGGTCCGCGCGCAGTTCCCCTCGCTCACTGCTGATGCAAAGGTTCCAAGTATAGACCGAAAGATTTCAGCGAAAAATGCCTATTTCAATGCTTACTTTCCGCGAGCGCCAGTACGGATTAAGGAAATCCAGTTTCAGCCAACGCATTCCCTCCCTCGGTAAGGATTATAACGCCTCGATTGAACTGAGTGGATACTCAGCTCACGCGTACTCCCCGCTCTACAGAATATACTCGGATTCCTAGTACGAGTAAACCTGAATGAGATTTAGTACTGAAGAAACTGGGGCAGAGCGTACCTCGTTCTCGTAAATGTCTGCATACCATCTTCGCATACAAGCCCAGCACTAAACCGCTAAAACTACTTCTCGCGCTCCTTTTTTCCCTTTCGGTTGCAGATGTTACGGCGGCGATAAGTCCTGATTAACAGTGCGGTAGAGTGAGTCAGCGATTTCCGAAGGTTTAACAGGAGGACCAGGACCAGTAGTACATGGACACGCGACTCTAGTCTCTAAGGCTGCTCGAGGGGATTTTCACGCCAGGGGGAAAATCGCTCGAGGCCATCACGGAGGTCTTTGACACGCGGCGGGACGTGTCAACAGGCATTCTCTTAATACGAGAGCGCACCTCGCTCATGCCTCCACTGATATCCTATCGAAACTTTGGCCGTCGGTATCACACCCGATCGGGCCAAGATTCACTCCCAAGAAAAAGGAGGGCTCGAGCGCGCGATGCGCTTACTTAGTGAACTCCAAGTTTTGCCAAGTTGAGGGGTATGCGAGCCGGGCGATCGTGAGTAATCGTTTCTGCTTGCCACGCAAACATCCTGTAGGGGAGCCGGGCCATCAGACAGAAAACTAATTAATAGCAAACTGTTCTCGAGAGAGATATCCCAGGGGAAGGCGGTCTGTGTGCTGGAAGATAAAGAAGAAGAGCTCTGCCAGAAGATGCTGCGAGGTTGAGTAGCGCAATGCGGAGGTGAACTTCTGTTGTTTATCTTGGGGGGAGTAACCGTTCAATATCGATACTCCATCTCGAATCGCTCGGTCCGCAGACGTACTCGTCCCCTGGCCCCACCAGGAACGAGTCCCCCCCTCCCTCCAAGTATCGGCAAATATTTCCGAGGATAATTTAATCTACCTGGCTCAAGAGCAGTCCAGTCGGAATTTTTCTAGCGAGGCCGCCTAAATGGAATTTCGCGAGGAACCGTGCCAGAGAATTTGCCGAGTGTAACGTCAATGTGGATTGACTCTCGCGTGGAAGTGAATGGCTGCAGTGGCCTGCTCTCGAGCTCCACTGAATTTCCCACTCCGGGCTTCGTTCGGCGCACGTTAAATATTCCACTGATAATCACTCTGGCCTGTTAACGGAGAAAAGTATCGAATGTTTCGCTTTAAAAGAGTGAAGAAGGCGTGAGGGAAAGCGGAAAGAGGATTTCTCTATTCGAAGAGCGTCGTTGCGAGTGGAACTAGGAAAATGGAGGCGAGGTATTTGGCGCGGTGTCTCTTTGATTTCCGGCCGATTAGAAGAAGAGGGCTCAAAACCTCGGAAGGCGACAAGTGGCGTTTACTGGCTGCAAGCTTCGCCGAGTGGAAGTAACGTTTTAAGAACACTGAGCAAAAGACTGGAAGGGAAGGCGAGCGCAGCCAGCCAAGCAGCCAGAAGTCGGAGGGTCGAGGCGCGCTCGTTCCCGAATGCTGCTGGCGAGCTCAGTTCGGAGTAAATGAGTGCCACGCGCTTCTGCGTTCTCTTAACGCAACCCGACACCTCTTAAGCGAGTACTCTTTCGGCTAACTGCGAAACCTCACTGCGCCAACCCACCGCCACTTACGTCTTACACCCCCAGCTTCCTCGACTCATTCTACTTATTTCTCGCTGACGTCACTCCAAATCCAATTGAAGCATCTTCTGCCTACCGACTTCGATTTCCCTGTCGCACTCTCTTCTCTCGACGTGCCCCCATAATGCAGCCGGCGTTCTCGGCCGTTCTAGTGGCCGTTAACTGTCATTCCGCTAATGACATAAAGAGTCGTAATGAATGCAAACAAGGGGGCGGGGCTGTACAAACAAGCGGGCGATAGCTCTCCAGCGGGGAAGGAGGTCTGCTTAGGAGGCGCCCGGCGTAGCTCCAACGCGTGGTGGCACCCTCTAAACTCGAGGAGGCGACAGGATGCTGAAGACGCTCTATACCCGGATGCTGTGCCGGTAAGAGCAGGCTGGGGGGCGGCGGGGAGCTCTCGCGAGAAGCAGAGAGATGCACGATCTTGCGAGTAGGAGAGAACGCCAGGAGGAGAGGACGAAGTGTTTGCCTAGCCGGGGCACGAACCCCGTAAATAGAATCCCATTAAAGCCTTGACGCGTTGCTTCTCGTCCTCTTCTTCTCCTGCATGGATATACACGAGCGAACCACCTACACCGTCTCCCGGAGAGAGCTCGCTGGCTCGATGCACATCACCCGGCCACCTGAACACAGACACCCTGACGAAGCGAGGGTGCGTGGTGTCGGGGGGAGAGACACCGCGAGGGAATAATAGCAGAAACCTTCGACTGGAAGAAGAAACCCCGGGCGGAATCGGCGCGAGCTCCAAGAGTGCCAAATCGTGCAATCGTCAATTTTCTTTTGCAAGCCTTCGCACAGCCCACCCGATACCCCATCTACATCCGAACCTCGAGTTCTTTAGTCACTGTCTCCGCAGTTCGCTCTTCCACTTTATTTTCATCCATCTGCTCTCACAGTCGATGCAGCCGGATCGACTCGCTTCCTTCCTGCCCTTTTTTTCGGGCCCCTGCACACGTAGCCCGAAAGCTGCTGGACTGTTTCACCCCGTGGAAATGCGCTCGCACATGTGCTCTCCGACTTGGGTGCTCTATGTCTGTCGGGGGACACGTAGGTGTGGGAGGGGACTGGGGGCTCGAGTATGTCCGTGTTCGGTAGGGCGAATGGAGACAGTCTGACAAAAGGAGCGAGTGAAAATTGATCGATGGTACCTTGCGGCCCCGGTGGATGCTGCGCGCATCCCGAGACCTCGTTTTACGGGGGTGACTTCGTGTTACCGGGACGTACGGCTTGGTAAAATCGAAAGAGTCGGCTACTCTTGATCCGATAGGATCGTATATTTATCCATCAGATTCCTCAATTACTATTTCTCTCCTTCGCCCTCTCATTTATATAACTTGTTCTCCGCTGTCTGGTGTTCGCTGGGAGAATTGGAAAAAAGATTTACCGGCTCGCAAAGAATGGCTCATGAAAGACGATGTTCCCTTGGATGGTGACGATGTCGTCTTTCAGCGGGGAAGCGGCTCGGCCAAGTTTTCCTGCCTTTATCGCTATCGGCAAATGGCCCGAGCACACATCGCGCGAATGCCCGCCGGCCAGACGGAAAGTTCGCCGGCTCTCCGCTGCGAGCCGCCCACGTAAACTGACAAGCAGCCCTCTCGCCCGACAATGGAAAGTTATTGGAGGTGCTGGTCGTTCCTCTACAGTGGCATTCCTCCTTTTCTTTCCTCTCTAGCCGGTTGCTTATTTTACACTAAGTGACTGTTGCAGTAGGTTCGGTTGGTGGGCTCATCAGCCGGCTACACTATCTCAAGGGAGAATAATAGTCGGCCAATTCTACGAATGGCTCGTCCCCGCCCGGGAAGCTCCCCATCGAGCCAAATGCTCTCTCAGGGTACTACAATCAAGTAATCAGAAAAGTGGGGTTTAAGGTTCGCTCGGAGACGAACGATCGAGACATGATGGCGAAATGGGTCGGGGCACGCGGGCTAAGGGTAGGGTTCTGCGCCCGGGGGCGACTCTTTCAGGGCGCATTCGATTACCCGGGCAAATCTCGGGGATGTGGTGCGGGCGTGCGAGGAAATGAATGTAATACAAGGCGCTTGCTTCGAAATTCCAAGGCGATAGCGATCCAGAATGGGCGACGGGCCACTGCTCGCTGTATAATTCCGTACTAAACGTACTCACGTAATACCTCGCCGAGCGCCGGTTATCGTGCCATTTCATCTGTTACTTCTCCCTGCCGCTCGAACCAGAGAGAGAGAGGGCAGAAGAGCTAGCTCGAGATTCGGCACGATCGGGAAATTGCCGATGAGAGCGGGCATCCCAGTTCCGCGCCGAGCGAAATAGGCTCTTGCCCGCCGAGGAGAACGATCATTCCTGGCAAGAAAATCCATTGCATGCGAGTGCCAAATCGAATTCCGCCTATCCTAAAAAGTGGGCAAGGAAAGGGGCTGAGTTCCGGGAGAGGCTGCGTGGATCGAGGAAGCCCGGGAGAACATCCTCCAGCCGAGACAAAGGGACTCGTGAACGACTGTCGAGTTCCGAGGGAGAGAGAGAGAGAGAGAGTAACGGGAACGATGTGCAGAGAAGCGTGAAGATCTCTAACTTGGAAATCGCTCTCAATCAGTCGGCCGCCACCCTTGGAAATTTGCCGGCACCTCCCGACGATATACTCCCGCGCGCTGGTAGTTAAATGCGACAGTGCGCCGTTTAAAAAGTTATTTCCGAGAGCCCGAGGACTCGAGCAAATGCGCAGCGAGAGAGGGCGCGTTTCGTACCAGCGAGTAGACTGCCGGGGCCATTTGGCCATTTCTGTTAAATCGACTTCATACGCGATCTAGGCCCGTAACCTCCAATAAAAACTTTCGAGCGGGAGAGCGAAATGTTGTCGTCCCAAGATTAAAACTCGAGATATCCATTCCGGTAGGGAAATGTTATTAGGACAAATATTGGCGAGTGCCCCGCCGCTGCGAGCGTTCGGCGAATGTTGGTCGGCGAGTATGAGAGACGATGCGGAATTACCGCAAAAATAAAGCACTGTTTTTCTTCTGCCTCGACAAGCGTGCTCCCGATTGTACGGCTTTGTTGATGGAGCGCAGCGAAATGAGCAGGACTCAGGCGCCTGCACACCTGTCGATGACAACTGCGACAAATCCCACGACTCGCTTATACGGAAAAAGCATCGTCAACGTTAATGAGGCGCCGGCCCCGCTGGAACTTCAATTAAGCAGCACTTTAAAATGACCACTACCGAGAGGGGCACGCTCTCCTGCAATTATGCGCCGAGGGATTAGAATGTGCATAATTAAGTGCGAACAATATCAAAAACTCGGCAAACTACCACTGCGTGACCGATGCAGACGTGTACTTTTATGGGGACGCGCGTGACGGATGCCGATATGTCACACACGCTTCTCCTCCGTCGGGATCATTAACTATCATTACACCACCAACGAATTCATATCCGGCGCGCGCGCGCGCCGGCCAACAGGCAAACGGCACATGCAAACCGGCTCGGCGCACCGCTCAAATATACACATCTGCGAAATAACGAGTTCGCCAGTAATCCGCGAGAATTTTCATTAAGGCCCGTGCGGACGAGCCACCCCAGTGCGCCGTTTCCTCTACCAATCCGTTTATCACAAATTGCGCGATTCACGTAAAGCGCGCAATTGATTTCGCTTGATTCTCCGCGAGAGCGATAATTGTTAGCGGCGGTGTACTTGCCGAGGAAGCGGAGGGCCAGAAAGCGACGTGTACCGGGGAGGTAGACTCGGCGCACCCTAGAAAGAGTCCGAAGGGATAAAGCTCGGAAATTGGAAGTGTTCCCGCGAGCTTTTTCGGAAAAGTGCTCGGGGGGTGGTGTATAGTTAAATCGCGCGCATGGACGAGAGAGTATGGAGATTGGTGGGGATATGGCGCTCTCTCGTGGGTCACCGGCCCGCTGCTATGCTCTGGCTGCACGCCAATTTTACATCGCGCGTCCATGCTATACTCTTGACGTGGCCGCGCGATAAGTGCACTCGCATTGCACCTGCATCAATGAAAATTCCCCGCCCCATCTCCCTCCCCGGCGAGCTATTATCGGCGATTCACGGAATCACACTGGGATCGCGCGAGCGCCGCCGTCCACGGCATTACGGCAGATAGCAGGTAGGTATATGCGCGGCTTATTTATGCATTTGCGGACACCTATTTCCCGCCGCGCCGCTTCCTCTATACTCTAGAATCGAGAGAGAGAGAGATATCCCTGCCAAGATACAAGATATTCCCGAGGCAAATACCCCGGTTGCGTTTAACTCGCGATCACGCCGATAGGAATAGTCGTCGTCCTCGCGATATATCGCCGAGGGAAAATTGTCGGAAATTCGAAATTCAAGAATCAATAGCGACGTCCGCTCAGGAAGGAAAGCGGCGCCGGAGGAGCAAGCGGATCGAGTTAGACTAGCAGTGAAACGACTCTGGCGAGCATTTCCTTAGCGGCGAGCGCGGTGCACCCGAGCGCAGGAACAAGTGGAACAACAGGGATGAAGCGAGGGTGGAACAAGGTAAGAAAGGAGCGGTTTCGAGGCGAGGCCGTGGTGCGCCGGCTTCGCACGGTTATAAAATATGCATTGCCTATTCCGGCGAGGGGAGTGCGCCGTCCGCGCGCGCGGCAACAAAAGTGGAACGAGGCCGAAACTCCTGGAGAGGATCGTCGTCGCCGGCGTCCTCGTCCTTCCAGGCCATTTCCATATCCCGTACGAGCTGGACAGCTCTACGAGGGAGAGGAGAGAAGCCGTTAGGAAACGCTTGCACTAACAGGCCAAGACGCCAGCCGCCCTCTCTAAGAAGAAAGCCCAGCGAGCTTCAGTTCCACGGTACAAATTCTCGATAAGAATCCGACGACGCCATCGAGGCCTCGGGGCTACCAGGGGCCACGGAGCGAGAATGCGGCGAAATAAAATTACAGCTCTTACCTCTCGGCACAATGCCCGCCAAAAGAACCTCGAGATAGGGAGCTCGCCCTTGAATTACTAGCAGTCGTCGCTAAAGCGAGCGTTTTGTTGCACTCTAGTGCATAGACAAGATGTGTTTTTCATCTCGAGGGAAGTGGCCGACGCCGACGGGGTGGAGGGTGGAGGGTTGTCTGTCGGAGTGGGCGATCGCGAAATACGAGGGTGTCTAGCAGTCGCGAGATAAAAGGGGCGCGGAAAGTTAAATCGGGTTTCGCTTATAGAAACTGGATCCCCGATGGAATTAGAGTTCACGGGGGGCTGAAAGCCTTTCAATGATAAATGGCGGTAGTAGTGCGCTTCTCCGGCACAATTCGAGCATTGGAGAGCACACCGGGCCGGTGTGCTGTGCTAGGCTACTCGTTGGAGGACTAGAGAAGTAGAGAGGGGTAGATGGAGAAACGGGGGCGAAGCCTGGCGGAGGGGAGAGGAGGGTAATTAGCTTGAAAACTGCGGAAATATGCTCGACACCGAGGGACTTCGCTGCCACTCGATCGTCGAGAGATACCGGCCTCGCACTCTCTGCCCTCTCTGCTGTATGCCCGGCCGCTTCGACGTTTAAACCTCCTATCTTAACGCCTCATCTCGCCCCGATAATGTCACGGGAGGGTGAAATCGCCGCGAATAAAATACGACGTCGCGAAAACTGGCGCAGCATACCACTGGCCGGCGAGCGGCTTTTTCCTCCATTCTTTTTTCTTCAAATCCCGCGACGACAATATCGCACCATACGAACGGTACCTCTGCTATTATCAGCCGGCGAATCGCCGTACTTTAACTGATTATGCAGCGCGCTCGAATCGGCGCTACCGACGGAATTATTGTTGAGACTAGGAATAAAGGTGGCATAAAGCGAATTAGTATGTGGCTTTCGTGGCTTAACGTCTGTGCGACGTCGGATTTAATTGATAATAGAAAAGTGCAGGTGTAGGATACATTTGGCCGAGTGCATTATCCCGGGACAGCCGGGGTTAAGAGCATCCCTGCTCTTCGCTCGAGATATTAATGCACGGAGCTATCGTCCTCTCCAGCTGGAGTGTTATGTATTATTAATGGATGGCGGGCGCGAGACAAAAAGGGGCCGTGATCGAAAACGACGTGTCGCTTTTTAAGCATGCGGCTCCAACGACAGGCGTCAAAGTTCTTGTCGCATTTGTCGATCCCCGTTCGACCCCGATGTACTCGGCTCCCATCACAAAGCTGTCGAGCTATATTCACCAAGTGTCCTCGCAAAGCAGTAGGCTGTGTATTGACCGGCTGTTTCATAAAAATGCATCCACCTCGGACAGAGGATACTCTCTTCGTGTGGAAGCATTAGAGAAGAGCGAGGGTCGTTAAATAAATTAGCACTTGCCATTTTCGCGTTCGGCCCTGGCCACTCTCCCACCTGTCGATGAACTTCGTCGAGCCGGAAGTGATGAGAGAGACCTTTGCATTAAATGCGTCCGTGCCATAAATCGAACCGTGCGCCTACTTAAAAAGAGCGGTTGTCCTGAAAAGCGCCGGATGATCCTTCACAACCACTCGGCGAATCCACTAGTAATTTATTCCAATAATATGCCGCACGCGTACACGAAAGCGGCAATTTCGCAGCGATAAACTGGAAGCAGGGTTTTACACCATTGAATGAGTATCGTGCACTGCTGTGCGTTCCCGGTCTCGCTCGCTTCTCGCAAAGCAAGTACTCGAGGTGCCATTCGTAATTACAGTGGACCGTCGGAACTGCGGGGCGGCTCAATTTCGCTCTAATTGCTGGAGAAATTACCTCGCGAAATCATTGGATACGAGCGTGCAGCTTCTCGGCCAGGTTCGACAGTGTTGATTTTACAAGGTGCTCCCGGTGTGATTGCCTGCTCGCAAAGCCGACGTTCGGCACAACTGCCGGGACCATTTTAAGGACCATTTTTACAAGCCCGTTTCGCGGAGGTAACGCAGTATGGAAAATAGGTCACCGGATAGAAGTTGCCCTTTGAATGCAGTCTCGGAGCTCTCTGTGAGGGAAATCCAGAAATGTCGGGACTGAGAGCGAGGATATTTGAGGAAGCGTGGATTGCAGGAAGCAGTATGCTCGAGGAATGAATAGCGGCGGGGAAGTATTGTAGGGCAAGTAAAGGATTGATAGACGAGGGGACCTTAAGGAGGGAGTGTCTCTTTTAGGATCTATTAATTTCTCATCCAATTTGTACATGGAGGGAAAGAGAACCGAGGGTGCGAGAGCGTTCGAAACCGGAGGTGTCGGTCAATCGAATGTAAGACGAGAGGAAACCACCGCGTCGCCAGATGAGATACGAACCGGTCGAGGGCGAATCTTTGAAATTCCGCACCAGGTTAGAATCAGGCAACGGCACGGAAAAGTCAGTCGGGGAGATTAATTTACGGCGGCTCGTTGAAATAGATCGGGAGATTTATCGAGGAACGATGACCCTTGAGCCGCGCTGATACTATGATCCTTCTCTCGCCTCTCGTTCCCAGCCGCCTTTTTCGCAGCTGCTTAGCAACCCCTTGCCACCGGGGCGAAATTCTTCGGCTTTCGGCTGCCGGACGCTCAAAAGGTCTCGGGTACTCCGCTCTCCGGCGGAGGCTGCGGCGGATTCCCTCGGTCAATCTCGTCTCCCCTCCCGCTCCGATACTCCATCCACCGTAATTTCGCTAACGAGAGAATCCTCCTGAACCATCGGATCTTCACTGCGGATCAGGCTGCCGTGAGAGGACCGGCTTGCATCTCGAGGAGTAGCGCAAAGGATGATTTAATGGCGGATCTCCGGATCAAGGTGAAGTGGACATTGAATTCGCGGTAGAGAGAGCGAGAGAGAGGGAGAGAGAGAGAGGGAGGGGTGGGGTGGGGGGATGAGTTCGATTGCCAAAGTTCCGATGCGACGCGCTTGGGATCTGTCGCCAGTTGGAGAGGCTTCCCAAAGTGATCGCGGGTAATAAGGGCTTCCATCTCCCAGCCGGACCAAGTTTTAATTAAGGACTACCTGTTTCCCGTTGTTACTTTGGCGCTCCATTGTCGCCGGAATTCTATGGATTACTGGCACCGCCAATTATCTGTGTGTCTTAAGGGATGAACCCCGCTCGATAATTGCTCTGACCTTAGACAACCCGATGTCTAGCCCTCAATAAAAGTTGTCGAGTAACGCCATGATTTTTCCTCGAGTCGTGTCCTTTCGAAGGAAATCTGTCGCGACGGCTCGAGGATTTTTTTATCCCGCCGGTAATCCTGCGACCACGTGCTCGATAAGCCGCGCTGACTTTGAGGGCGGAGGGCACGGTTTTGTCGGGGTCGACTAGAAAAAAAGGCGATATTAGGTATCCCCGTCACAGGGACGCCCGACGAATTTCGCCGACTTAAGAGTAATCCACCTTTTTTGCCAGGGGAATCCCTTGTAGGAGACGCCTCCTATATCTCCCTTAATGAAACATCCCCGGCGACTCGAACCAAAGGCTCGCCGCGCGTTCTCCCGGATGTTCTATAAATCAGCGGGCGCGGTTATACCGGCAGTTAATTAAAAATCACTTTTTACCCGATCACGCATCAAGTAGCTTTGAGATGAGCGCGTTACGGGGGAACTAATGAATCACACGAAACTCATTGGAGCCCGGCCTCGTTATTCCTTTCTATTAAACAGCAATGCCGTCGCGTTACGCGCTCGTTATGCTTACGTTATGCCGGCGCGCGATAGCTCTTGAATGCCCGGAGCTCATTATCCGGTTCGGCTGGCCGGATACATCAGCAGTTTCGAATTTATTATACCATTTTCCCTGATTTTCCCGATCCACGGACCGCCTCTATATGTATATCTTCTTTATGAAAACGTCCATACGCTAGTGGGATCCTGTGCGGTCGCTTAATCATTCGGGGACGCGCTCCCATAAGCCCGCGCGCGCGCGCGCTGTAATTATTAATTCCGTTTATCCCGTCTAATTTCGCTCGGTGTCACAGAGGAGCGGCCGGGCGAGCAAAGGGGGGCCATAAATATGGGTCACTTTCGGCCGGTTGATATTGGAATTTCGGCGTGTCGGCAGTCCGATGAGTGGGCCGAGGCCGAGAGGCCAAGGGTTATAACGGATGAGTTCACGAGCATCGCGCGCGCGCGCGCGCGTCCTCAAAGACGTACCGGGGATGCCGGCTGCCGGTGGAATCGCTGGATTAATGACCGCGGCATGTGCCGGGCATTAATTATTCCCAGGAGCAGGCTGAACAAGGTGTCGTCGTCGATCGCACTGGCATCGTTGCTGCACATGTGTGTGTCTCTGTGTGTGTGTGCGCGCATAGTCCCCGCTCTGCTCTCTCGCACGTCGAATTCGACTGTGGTGCCGACCGCCCTCATACGCCATGGCCCACCCGTGTACCTACGGCACACATACCAGCCGCCACCGGCTTCCGAAGCCACCCTGCTACTGCTTGTATGCTGGTTACGATGTGAATACACGGAATGTTTAGACCGCGTTTAATTAAAATCTTACAGACATACCTGCCACCCCACGGTCAAATTGTCCCTGGCCGCAGTATGCCTTTCTGCTGGCCTTGCAACCCTTACTTTTACTAATCCCACTCGCCAAGTACTTGGAGTAGGAAACCCATCCAGACGAAATCTGAGTAGTTCGAGAGAGAGAGAGTCTGTAAAATGAATGGGATCCTAGAATTCTTAGCTTCCGCAGAAAGTGGCGGGTTGCGCTTGAATAAAGAGTAAGACTCGATACTCGGAGGCTAGGCTGAGTAACTCGGCAATTTCCGGGCGTCGCTCTAAGAAGAGACTCGCGGCGCGGTGTATTGTTATAGAGGTAACTGGAGTGCGGACTAACATTTCGAGAGATCGGTATACTTGGCTCTCGGAGTGTGTATGTGTGTATAGGGCTGGGGCGCTGGCGTAAAGGGGTTGATTGACGCGAGGGGTTGTAGGCGGGCTGGGGTGGGTGGGCTCCAAGGCGTCCCAGGGCGCAATGCGAGGCATGTAAATTGTTCTTCGTGACTAAAGCCACAGCGGACGTTCTAACGAGGTTTCTGAAACGTTTCCTACCGATGGACGCCCACTCGTAGATCCTCGGCATCTCCCTCTGCGATCTGCACTCGGCACCCCTGATAAATAGAGTAATTAGCCAAGGGGAAAGCTCGATCTAATTGTCGGAGCATTTCGAATAACTCTATTAAGATATTCGCCAAGACTTCTGCTCTCCTTGCTTTCCGAGGCGAACACAGATTACACTCACTAGCCGAGCGTTATTACCATTATGTTTTCAGGCTCGGTTCAGCCCCTTAACTGAGGGACGGACTCGAACCAACTGGATTACCACCTAAAGTCGCCCGGATCAGCGAAACTTATTGTGCTCGTAAATGAAATTTCTCCAAAGATAAACGTTACGGGGGAGATACGATGAGGAAACGAAGACGCCGATGCGCCCGGAAGCGAAAATTCTCCCCCGGCGGCCAAGGCGCGCGGGCCGCGCCCCTTTTTCTTTATAGCCGCGGGCGTAATCAAGCCGGAAATTTTCCGGACTAAGGAAATTACCAGGAATTACGGGGGGGAGAGGGCAAGCAGTCGGGCGAATGCGCGCAAAAGCGAGCCTTAATCAGAGACACTGACAGCCTCCTGGAAAGAAGTGGAATTTCTCTTCCAACGGCGGCCAAGAACGGTGTGTACGTCCTTTGGATTCTACAAACTCTCTTTACCGATTTTCCCCGCGTATCATTTTCAAGGGCTTCTGTTATTGAAACAATCTACCAACCAACCAACTTCCGCTCTGTATCCGGGAAATACTGGCGACTATCCCATTTATCGTTGGCTCTGACAGGCCAGTGGTTTTGTACAATTGAATTAAGTAGTGCGATCGAAATGCGTGTAGAGGACGAGTCGGTCACATCAGAATTTCCTCAAATAGCCGGATTCCGGGCGGTCGGCTGCGATTATTCCGATTGGGGCTGCCGCGCGTTTACCTTGGCGAGTTAACACTGGCCTCTCTCGCAACACGTACGTATACATGTGGCAGGGCGCGATGCATTTGGAACGGGCAGGCGCGCACGGCACGGTTTATTGACCGAGCGGGTTAAGTGCTTGTCCTGATTAGCAGAAGTTTCCAATATCGCGTCTGGAATAGCACTGGCCCACTAATAGGAGCGCACACTCCCCCCGGAGGGAGAGGGGGAGTTGCCTCTGTGAACTCCGGTGTACCGCTCGGGTAAATAGATAACAATATGCTGATCAGTCTTAATTAACTATTCGTAGGCGGGTGTGCGGGCGGCGCTCTCGTGCCCGGTAATTTCCCACTTCGCTTTTTGCCCGTCGAGGACCGCAGGATGCGCGTCAGAGCGCGCGCGCTCTCGCGGACTTGGTCAATATTTGACGATGGCTACATCCGGCTCGCCTGTCACTCGACGCACGTGCCGCTCGATCTCACACTCGATACATACACCCGCCCTCGTACGTCCAATTGCTCAATGAGCGTACTCTCCCGATTTTCGATGAGCCTGCCCTCCCACTCTCTCGCTCGCTCTCTCAGTCAGCTACGCCTCTGGCGCCGTGTGAAAAATGAACTGTGCGTTCTGACACCCCGCAATATGTTTAAATAGCCACTCGTGCCGCCGGCAGGGAAATCGGCTGAGAGTCTCTTTCGAGTTGGAGAGAGGTTGGTTTCAGTGTATATTGAAAGTGAGAAAGGGAAGGTTTGGTTTTTGACTAAGTTGGATTCAGGTGGAAAAGCGTGGGGTTTGGAGTTCCCTTGCGCGGGCATAGGCTTTAGGGTAAGTCGTGTACTTTTCTAAGTTGCTGATACTTGTGGGCTTCCAGGGAGTGTTAGGGTCCCTCGTGACGGTTCTCGCGTTTCAGCCGACATTTCAAAATCAATTTGTCTTTCGCGCTGCGTTCCCGCTTCCTTTCCACTCAGGATTCCGGCTTCTCGCTCTCGCGTCGTCGTTCTCTTCAATTTGGCTTGTAAATGTCGGCCGAATATATTCCGCGTGCACGAAAATCGCTCCCCACCCGCCTCGCCGAGGGCAGCGGCTCAATTTCTGTCGCGGATCTCGCAAGTACACACGCCACCGTCTACACCGACGGGCACGTCGTATCGACGAGGAGAGCCATCTTCCGCGATGCCAGGTGCCCGAGGTATTTCGAGCTTTCGTCCCGAAGGGTTTCAATCTCGCTCGTCGGTATCGCTCCCCCCGGATGGGGAGGAACTTTCGGATTCTTCCGGCGGCCGCCCGAGGGTCAGACTTCCAAGCGCTTATCCTCGACGTAAACTTCCTTCGGATAGTACTTCGTATTTCACATGCATATGAGTTCTAGAAGAATGAGGTCTTAAAAACGTACAGCTTTCCCTGATAACTCTCTTTACGAGCCTTAGTCATTCAAATTTCAAGCACTGTTTGAGAGTAAGGGAATCGACTGTAAGTAGTATGAGTCAATACTCGGTCGGACATGCCGGTTCATTTTTCAATTTCGCCTTGTTTCTTGCCGAGTAGCAGTGAGAGGAAGCTAGGGAATTTTAGTCAAGATATTTGTCAAAGGCATTTGCTCCGGACAGGTAAATTGTGGAATAGAACCGCCAGCCGCCCGGAAGTCGTGCTTGTCATTTGTAAATCGAGGACACGAGCGGAGGGAAGGCGCTTAATTGACCGTCGCTGATATTTACTCGATGCTTAAGGGTAATTGCAGATGGGCGGAGGGTCGCGTAGAGATCGGGGTTCGCTTTCAAGAGGGCATTTTGCCCCGGAGCGTAGGAAGCTCGTTCTCTCGGGTTGGCAGGAGCAACATGGGTCCTGCCGGAACGAGAGCCACCTCGAGGCATCCTCGTGCAATGCAATCGTTGTTGGCCATTGTCTTCGTCAATAGCCGGCGCTTTTGGCGTCTTCGGCGGAGGAAAATAAAATGATTTAATTGCCCGCCCTCCATTCGAGACACAAAGCCGCTCAAGAGCTCCACCTCTCGCTCCATCTCACGACTAAGGAATGCCGATTAAGACTCGTGTTCGCTTTTAGCTAATGCAATTGCACGCTATTACCCTATCACGAGGCTTCTTCTTCTCTCGTAATTGAATACCTTCCTCGGGATGACCCTCTCCCACCGTTCCATTCCCCAAATCCCAATATTTAGTGAAGCATTTCACCTCAGCTCTCGCAAACGTGACTAGTGAAAAAGAGACACGTGTTAATACGAGGTGCAGTCGCGGTTAATTCTACTTCCCCTTAGCAGTCCGAGATTCGACCGCATCTCCATAACCGGACCTTCGACCACGTCCGCATCCTCAGCTTTTAAAGCGGCTTTAATTACTGTAAGTTTGCATTCTGCCTGGCAGTAGTTATTAATTCCAACTACCAGCCACGCTCGTCGTCTCATACCTTTTATTTTTCTCGATTCTGCTGCTTGATGTATTCTCTCTCTTGCTCGCACTCTCTTTACGCTATGCACGTAATACAACACGAGACCTATGGAAAATTGCGTGTCTCTTCTTTCATTTAATCGACAAGTGCCCAGCTTCGGCAGAGTTTTCCGTAGCGGCGATGAAATTCATCGTACTTGGATGTCTAATCCAAATGGCAGTAGAGGTGCAGGACAGTGCGTTTCTTTTAATTAGTGGACAGCGCGAGCGCAGCGCCACTGAGGATAACTTCGTTACGGGAAAGCGTCGGGCACTCTCGCTGACGCGTTTTCGCCGGCTAAAATAGGTGGCATCGCGCTAACTAGAGCATCACATCCTCTCGCATTAAATTAGTCACTCCTATGTGTCTTCCTCCTGGTATCTCTCTTTCTCTCATTATGCGCCCGTCTCTCCTTCTCCCTGCCGCGCGCTCGCCGCGCTCAGTTTCTGTCCTCTATCCTCTCCTCTTTTTTCACCTTCATTACACCGGGCGCGCGTTTCCTCCTTCTATTTTCGCCCGGGCGGCACAGAGAGAAGAGAGGCCGAGAGAGGGACGCGCGCTCAAGGCGCGGGAGCGAGAGGGAGAAGGAAGCAGAGTTAATCGCGCCATACCGCGCCGGTACAAAGCGCCGGCGCATTGTCTATGTATTTCGCGGTAAAGCGGAACAAGTATGCCCTCTAACGACCTTAACTATAATTTCATTTTCCTTGTGCTACCAGTCCCCGCCGCCGCCCCACGACACCTTTCCGCCAGACATTGGAAGGTCTACCGCGAGTACCAAAACCGGCAACCTTCAAACACTCTCTCTCCTGTGCCTGCGGATTAGTCGCCCGCTTTCCGATAATTACAGCAGCCTCGTACCCTCGCAGACGCGTGCATCGAGCGCGTGCAGGTTACGCGCCGCTTTATTTCTTGATGCCCGGGCTATTCCGCGCGTCTACGAGGAACGAGCCTGTAAATCTTGTTACGTGGCCCAACGTGAAAATAGCCGGGTAAAAGTAAGCAGGGCTCGCGCCAGGCGAGTGAGCGAGCTCTGCTTACTCGAGAGAGCCTCTCGTAAAAAGGGGCCACCGGCCGATTATCGAGGCCGCGGGTCCTTTAATGAGGTTCCTCGCGAGCGGCGATCGAGGGACTTCCGTCCGTTGCGTGCTTCCGCCGGATAATGTCCCTCTCGCACTTTTAATCCCAGCGGCGCGCTGTACTCCAATCACGAAGAGTTAGAGCCGACGCGCGACAGGGTTGAGATTCCATCCGACCTGATGTAAAGCCGGGTCGCATTAGTTGCTCGGCGGCGTATGCAGGATGGAGAGGAAACCAGAGGAGCAGGAAGGAGGGGGCGCATGGGGAGAGACAGTGTAACGATGCTACGTCAGGCATTCGTCATTTTTCGACGATGCATAGCCCGCAGCTCGCCGTTCCATGACGCCGATACGCTCTATCATAAATGCATCGACTTCCCCCCCCCCCCCCCCCCCCCGGCGTCGCAGGTCATGGGAAAAAGGGGGCAGATTGATTCATTAGTATCGAGGATCGCCCTCTCTAAAAGCTTTTAGCCGCGCACAAAAGGCAGCCCGGCCTGCAGAAAGAGAATAAGATGCATAAAGCAGATCCCACGTACGTTACTGAAAAATCCGAAAGTAATAGTGCACGACGTACCATGCCGGGACAATGGAAGTGGAAGCCCATTCGATCGAGCGTGCGTCTTTATAGATATACCTCCTTCCCGGGGAAACTTGTAATAGTCTTGGAGGGAGATCGTTCCACTAGGCCGTTGCGATAGATTCGAGAGATTGATTGACGTCGCGTCGGGAGGAAGAGAGTGCGCTGGTTGAAGCTAGTGGAGGAAAAGAAGAAGGTTTCCGTCTGGCTGGAGAAATTCCTGGAGCGTCGCCGTCGTAACGCAAGCAGAGCCCTACGCTCGGCTGGAGCGAACGCATTAAGGCTCGAAGGGAGCGAGGGGGTGGCAGTGCCACGGAGACAGATACAGGAAGGAAGAAGGGTACCGGCATCCCTTCATTCCTCTTCTTTCGCGCTCGTGTTCCGCCGGACTGTGCGTGTTTCCCCAAGGGTGGGGACACACTCTCTCGCCGCGGCTGTTTACGAGACATCTCGCAGACAAGATCGATCGAGTCGGGCGCCAGGAAGACGCGACGCGGCTCAAACCAGCCGTAGCAAGGAGCAAGGAGGGCGCGATTTAATCCAGCCAGCATCCCCCGGCTCTTCCTTGGGGCCTGGGCACCGTTAATCGCCGCAAGCCGCCGCCCTATCGCCGCCCTACCAGCGCCCTACCGCCCTGATAATAGTCGCCGACTCATTCCTCTCCATCGTACAAACTACCCCGGCAAGAGCACTGAATACCTTCAGCCCTTATACACTGGCGAGCGCAAGCACTGTTACTGAAACAGGCTGACACAAAGCAGTCTGCTTGTCTAGAACTCTAGAATGCGAAAAATGGGAAGGGCACCTCATGGGAATGGAGGTCGATGATTTCAATGGATTATACGAGAGCGCGGCTCCACTGTTCCGAGCGACATGCGAGAGACTCGCACACCTAGGAGCGGAAAGCGAGAAGGGTCGGCTGCAAAATTATGAAGTATCGTCGGCATTCGTAGCCAGCGGAGCGCGCCCTTTGTCCCGAGGCCTAGAACTCGTCATTGCCGCGTACGATCGCCGTTGTTAATTAGCGCTCGCTGAAACGAGCCCAGTCGTAATTAGGATCTTTGATCTTAACCGCCACCCCGGAGACAGTTTACGGCAGAGGTGTCCCCGCCGGCCGGGGGGGAGGGTGGGAATCCGTTCTCTGGCTGGCAGGGGGTAAGAGAGCACGAGAGGGCGCTCGGGTGCAGATGAGAGCCGGAGAGTTTCCATCTGGGATCGCACTGGCACTCCGGAACGGGAAACGAGGCCGGTTTCCCTTTGAATATGGAAGTCGCGCCCGATTGCTATTGTTGGAGGCGGCGCGATGTCGGCGACGGGCGCGCGCGCGCAGCCGCGCGTAATCATGTTACTTGCACGCCGCGGGATAAGCTCGGCTAATTTCGAGCTAATACCCTGGAACCGCGAATCCACCGGTCGGGTGCGAGATATAGGAGCGTTGTATACGTGCCTCGTATAAATTTCGTATTCATCAGCCGGAACCGTAGAGCATGCGGCCGATCGAGACTCGATGCCGCCGACGACGACGCCGCCGTGGCCGGATTTAACTCTCGGAGAGAAGCTAGGACAATGTGTCATAGCCCGGCACATCGAGATACAAAGGTATAGTCGTACCGTTGCAGCCAGCCAATCGGCATTAAGCTGGCGTGCCATATCAATTATTGGCCGGGCTACTTGAATTAACGAGGGCAAGGGGAAATTTATTCTGACCGGGTGCGGGTGCGGCCGCGAGGCCATCGCCGGCGTGAGAGAGCTGTCGAGAAAGGGGAAAAATAATGCAGTTTCACGGCGCGCGGGCTCACCTTCCGCCGGCGGCTGCTATGAAACGTGAGTTGCGAATGGCCCGGCTAATCGCTTTCGGCTTTATCAATTTACTCGCCGGCCAGCCGGCCTCTATTCCGCCCGCCACCTCCGCCCTTCATTCCCGAGCACCGCACTGTTTAAAACCCAAATTTCATACGCCCACTGCTACCGCGCACAATGATATTTTTCGGCCAACAGAACGCGCGCGCGCGCGCTGCGGCGGCGGCGAAAAAGAGGGCTCGGGACAAAAATTGCGTTGAAAGCGTACAAGCGAGCGATACGGCCGCAATTGCGGCCCACCCTGCGACCCCGGAGACAAGCGGGCTATTGGTTTTTTTTTTATTCCTCGCTAATCCTCTTACAACGCGGTCCCGTGATGCATTAAATCACACGTATAACGATAACCCCTCTCGCTTCCGCGCACAAGGCCAACCGGGTTAGTGTGCCTGTCCACGCTGGGCTCATATGCATACAAAAATTCCATTTGGGCCCTGGCTGCTGTTGCTCCTGCACCATTCACAATCAGTGTGTCGCTGCGATTACACTGGACTCCCATTCTAAAATTGAAAGCCGCCGATCGTTACAATGCTCCATTGAATATAACGCTAAATAATAGAAAGGAACTGTGTTGGTTAATCGTTTGAATAACAGCCGCGCGTGATCCTAATGCGAGAACGCTCGAGTCCCTTCGAGTTAGACGCCGCGCGGCTGGGCCTGAATAATGGAAGTGCAAGTCCAATCTTCCGACAACTATTCATTCGGGGCAGAGAACATATCGGAAAAAGCGCGATTTATCGGTGGCCCCGCGGAGCCATCCGGCACCCGGAGAAAAGAGAAACAATGAAATGCAAGGGCGCTCGCGTGCTGGCTCTGTAGTTTTGTGGTAGTCGCGCTCGCCTCGGAGGAGGCTGCACCACCGACAGCAGCGGCAAGGGAGTTTCGCGGGGTCCAGCGCGAGAGAAAATGATAAATGTGAGGTCGCCCTAGTAACAAGCGCCACTCGAGGCGAGCCCCACTTTTTAATTGCCTGCCGCCGCTCTCTCTATCCTTTCCCGTCAAGAAACTCCGCCGGCAAGAAGCGAAGATTTATCGTCCGGCTGCTTATCCGCGGAGAGCGAGTGCCACTGGAATCGCCGGACACTGGGGCATCATGCTCCCTTCGATCATCGTGACTCGTTAGCCCCATAAAATCCACTGACTCGCGTATCAGACTTAATGAAAACCATGTTTCAACCTTCCGCTGAAAAGCAACCCTTACGCGAGACCGTCATAATTACAGCTGCTCGTGAGTGCTTTCGAAAAGGGCGGGAGGGAGTTTTCCCTTCCTCGAGCAGCGAGGCTCGCACTGGCAGGATTTACGGGTGGCGTTGAATTAATAATGGGGTGTAATAGGGCCAGGTTACAATCAAGAGGTATAACTGGCTCACACGCGAGAAGTGGCCATGTACGCATAAGGTTAGTTAATCAGACATAATGCAGTCACCAAATAGGGATAAGTCAAAGCAAACGCTCGCCCGCCAATCTACCGAACCCTCCGTCCGTCTACGTGGGTGCGATATTAAGGCGATACGAGGAGGGTTGCACAGACGCGCGCGCACACAGCCACACACACACACACACCACAAGGGTCGTGCCGATGAAGGAAGCACGTGCAAACATTTCATGGATCTCTCTCACCTAATGAGGTAATCCGCCATTAAGGCAAACGCGATATATCGCCGCTCCGGATCTCCGTGAGCGCTGCACTTGCATCGTTACCTAAGCCGGGGCCGTGGAATTAATAACGCGGCGTGTGCTCGCAGCGAGATAGATTTCGAATTAAATGGAATCGAAGGTGAACGACGTGAAAGATTGAATCCGGATCACTTGGGACGTGTCAGTGGGCCGCAATCGCAGCCAATGGCCGTTACTGATAATCCGAGCATCCGTCGTTAACCAGAACCCGAGACAAACTCGATACATTACCGGCGCCAGTGTACACGCAATCGAGCACGAGACAAGACAAAGCCAGCAAACACATGCACACACGTACCAGAACTGTGCCTTGGCACATTGTCGAAGGGGGAAACTCAGAGGAAACCGTGCAACGTTAGCCCAACTACAATTTCCTCTATGCGCCGTAATTGCGTCATGTTCCCGAGAAATGAGTCGCGTAATGATGATATTCACAGCCGCACGCCGCGAGCCTCGGGGAATTCATAGCTCTCCGAAGGCAGCGACTCTCCCGGAGAATCCGCCCACGAGAAAGCGAGTTGCAGTAAAGAAAGACTGCTCTACACACAATCTTAAATATTCCCCTTTGACCCGGCAGGGCGCGAGCACGAAGGGGAAGTAGAGCGAGTAAAGCAGTAGTAAAGCACGGGAGGTAAACTTAGTGGGCGTAGACGCAGGCTGCTTGCCCCTATGGAGTGGTCTATCGTCCGGTTGATTTGCGAGTGAGTTAATTTGTTGCGCACGCTCTCCTCTACGTCTTACAAACCCGACAACGCCCGTACGAAACAAGCGCGGCGGACTGGTTCGGATCGGAGGGATATATAGTGGCGAGCGATAGATTAAGTAAGACCAAGAGGGAACGGCGGGGAACAGAGAGAACTGTAGACGGCTGGGACACGAAGAGAACACGTGGAGACAAGGGCGAGCGAGCATGCTGTGGGAAAGGCCCGGCCCCGACGGCAGCTCGTGACGTTGCTTCTCCCGCCAGTCCAAGTACAATTCCCTCTGTACTCGACTAATCCCGAGGATCTCCGGGAGACATACGCGGAGAGGGCCCTTTTCCAGGCGTCGCGTCCCTGTTGCGCGCCCCTCAAACCGCCCACGACAAGCCCCGCTATCGAGAAACCCTGAGTGCCCGACGTCGCGCGCTCCGCATCCCGAAAGGGGCCACGCGTCCTACCCCGTAACAAGGGCCTCTATTAACGCTACGTTAGACGCGACACGTTATGCGAATCTCCCCTTTGAAACGCCCTTCCTTCCACCTTCGGACCCCACCCCCATGTACTCCCAACTCTCGGCTCATCGATGGAAATCGATTGACTTGGCTAGAATGTCCGACGGTAATTCGATGAACTAGAGAATGGATGATGCAAAAGACCGACTAATAGGCGAGGACTTTGATGTGTTTACACGAGCAAAATGAATAAGGAGCGAAGTTAAAGTGATCCAGACCATCAGGAGAATGTACCCGGGCCGGGCGCTCGTGTCTGGCTACAGCGCGACCCATACTACTTGCTCCGTACCCCAAACGATCGGGGGCTACTCCTGCGCTCTACTTCCTCCAAAAACGAGCCTAATTCTATAATCACCGCAGAGAGAGCGAGGAATAATACTGGAGATTGTCGTGGAGATTGTCATGCCGCGAGTGTGGGTGGAATTGGCGAGCATGTCCGAGTAGAGTCAATGAGTCAATAGGCGCGCGGGCCAGCCTGGTAAATGGCGAGTACGTGGTTAGGCATAAGCGTATCGGGTTGGTGGTCGCAATAGCAAGCCGAGGGCAGTGGACGGTCGCTTTGAGATCCAGAGAGGAGAATAGGAGGAGGAAGCCGAGAAGGATGGCGTGGACGAAGGGCCTCGTTACTAACGACCGCGCCAGCGGGATATACCTGTGGGTGCCGGTGCGTCGCGTCTAATTGGTGGAAAATACTGCGACGTCGGTAACGCCCGAAAGGCAGGCTAGCTAGGAGAGGCACGACACGACGAAGTCGACGACGACGTGCCGTCGTCGGCCTCGGGGCCCACCAGGAATAGGCACGACGTGAATAGTGACTGCGCCGTCGACAGCACTGAAGACCACTGCCGCCGCCGCGCCGCCGCCGTCGCGGTGCTCTCAGATCTCAGCGATTCCAGTGCCACTTCGAGCCCACTCCTGCCCCCCTTGCACGACGACGACATTCGTCCTCGCAGAACTCACTGTCTACACCCTTTGAACTACTGTACTCTACTCATCAACTATTAACCCCTCGGCCCACGATTTTTCTAATACCCGCGACCGCCGCCGCGTTGAGCATGGAACGAATGTTATAATTCTCCTGAAACAAAGGACTCAAAGGATCAAGCAGAGACTGCGCTGGAGAATCTAAAGGGCTGTGTCACGGTAATGAGGGCAGGTACTTCCATCTCTTGTCATTGAGAATTGTCATTTCCAAATCCAAACGAGACGCATATTGTAAGGAAAGGGGCTAATTCCCTCAGCTACCAAGTTCCCATCTCCCCCGACAAAACGTCGTGCGAGACACGTTGTACTGGAAGAACAGTTGGATGTCAATCCGAACTCGAGGCGCTCGAGACGCGAAGCCCGGTTTTGTGCGGGGCTCGTGTTGTCCTAGAAAATGCCTGTTGTCGGAATAAAGGGGAACAAGTGTCGATTAATCGATATTCCGTTTTCGCGCCGAAGAGGCACACAGTCGGCGGTGCTTCGGCTAAAGGCACTCGAAGAACAAGCGCGCGCGGGTGCTCGCTTGCGGAAAGTCGTAAAGCAAACGGCGACGGAGGGAGGACTAGGTGGTGGTGTGCGCGCGGCTGGTTCGCACGAGTGGCAGCGTGCTCGTCGAGAGGAAGAAACGGACGGTTTTCAGTGTATAGCCGAGAAACGGGATGCCACTCGCGCGAGGAGGGGGGCGGGGGAGCGGAGTGCGGCGTTTTTCTATTCGGTTCTACCAATAGGTTTTATCCAAAGATTCCCCATAAAGGCAGAGGCAGCCAGGCAACGTCTGGAAAGCAACAGACGCCGGTGCCGCCGCCACCGCTCTCGCAGTTGCCGTTTCTCCTGTGGATGTGCGCCATTCAGAGCTTTCGTGGCTTTGATGGGTCTCAGACCGCCCTTTTCCTGTAGTCACCCTCTCGACCCCAATGGAAGAAGCTTCTCCTCTAAAAAGCCACACCATCCGCGTTTTTATCCCCACCATCCTCCCCTCGCCCCCCATCCAGCCTGTTACTCCTTTCAGACTGTGGTACCCTCTTCCTCGCGCCCATGGGACCCTCTCCATTTCACAACTGCCATCGCCGCCAAGGTGTCTGGGTTTCGCGGCTCAATTCTCGACTTTCCTTCCCTCCCTTCCCCCCGAACCCCCCACCCGCCATCGTCTCCTTGCCCTGTCGGCCGGCAGAAGCTTTCAAGGCTGGATATTGACTATCGATTTCCCTGTACGCTGACATCACCCGAGACCGCCTGTGCCTCGGTAATGCTATACGTATAGCCCCCGCTTATTTTGCATACACGGGACACCCGGCTGTCAAAATACCATGAGATCCTAGTCGACAAACTCATCGACGGATTGAATTCGTGGGATTAGAAATGGGACTGCGGCGAGGGAATCGGGTAGTATGAGAAGGGTAGTATTTGTAAATCTCGTACCGCCGCCGGCGATAGACTCACACACACAGAGAGAGGCGAGCGCGGAGTGACATCGGGGGATTTGTTGAGCGTTTGCCTTTTTGAAGGCGAAGTAGCACGAGTTACATTTGTCGGCGATCCTAGCGTACACGGGGGAGCGATGCGAAGGTCGATCGTCAAAAGCGCTCGGAGGAAAACCGCCAATCAATGGGAAACCCAGTCTATGTACAGCGTCGGTCCATCGGCGAATATTTGCCGCGAAAAATACTCCCGCAACGCTTTTGCCGGTCGGGCTCGATTCTCTCGCCGGAACTGTACACGCTAAATCTCGGCCAAGATCGCTCGTTAGATCTGGAACGAGCACTCGAGTCAGATTCGCGATAACCGGTGTTAACAATTAGCCCGGCGTTGCTTGGGCCGGGCTTTTCCAAAATCCCGCTGGCCTCGAGGTGTATCCGCAGGGGATTCGCGAGGAAGCTTGAATTGTCGGGGACAAAGGGTCGCCGGTAACGAGAAAACAAGAGAGGCGCGCGGCGAATATCTGGCAAGTAGGGCTGGATAGTAGTGAGCCAGTTGCTATCTGCTAGCAGTACCGAAGCGACTAAATATCTGGCGAGATCGTAGCCGAGCGATAGCCGAGCGCCCGAGCACACGGAGCCGGCATGCACGGCAGAGGGCGCGCACGCTTAGCGCAGAGACTCGGCAATTCCGGGGCCTCTTTGTTCCGGCGGTAATTAAATTCCCGATTAATCCGTAATTATCCACTTAGTGCGAGTCGTCGCTCTTCTCGCCGGGGTGGGAGCACTGGGTGAGCAGCTTTGGGCCTTGTAGAGCCGCTGCGAGCCAACTAGCCCCGCCCGCCGCGTTCGCCTGGCCACCTGTCCGCCTAACATCACCGGCGCTCTTATCTATCCTGAATAAATCTGCGTGCCGATGCCATCCAGCTGATATCGATCCCCGGGCTCGGCCGACGGCTTAAGACGCTTTAGAGGATCCAGCGTACTAGATACCGGCCCTCGCGTCGGACACCAAGCTTCACCGGGACCAGTTGGCATTCATTGGCGCCAATTGATCACGGCGCGGCAAGGGCGTGGCGGCAACTTAAGCGCCCTTAATTGTACGCCGGTACTAATTGCCCCGTGACACTCGGGATATGCCCCCGGATCCTATAGACACCGGGCGTACCCGCTGTGAATTCTCTAACCTTGATGCTTCAATTGGCACTGGACATCTTATGCAAATATTAATACGATATTATTTCAATTGAATCTGGGAATGTGTTTATGCGAGGCCCATTAAACTCGACCCCCAATCGAATCGACCCTTTCCCAGAGACGCCAAACTCCCGCGCAATTTTTCCCCCTCGAGATTTCAATAAGTAGGGATACTTAAAAAAAGGAGCCGCCTCGCTCCCGGGGCGAACTTCCCCAACAAAGTTTAACTCCGCCGGCTAAGTAGTGGCGGCGCGTCGCGCTCAATTTTTCCCGCGGGGGCCGAGCCGCCGCCGAGCGCCAGTCGAGCCGGAACGAGATGGATGACGGTGGAAGTTTGCGCGAATTCAATCAGGCTCTCGCTGGTCTAATTCGTCGGAAAATTATCGAGGACAATCGACTGATGAAAGGGTAGTGCGATGCCCCGGCGGTGCCCTCTCGGCCTCTCGCCCGGTTGAAAAGAAGACGGCGACGCCAGCGTGTAATTCCAGCCAGGGGGGGGGAGGGGGGGGGGGGCGAAAGAATCGCGGCGAGTTCTTCGCCAAGTCGGTGGGAGCCGCGAGGAGATATCGTCCAACTACTTTAACTTCTGTCGAGAGCACCGATTGCTTTTGCGTAGAGCAGGAAAAGGGGGTGAAGGGGGCTTAAGGGGGGGTCGGAGACGGCTGCTCGGGGGATGGCCGGGTGGCTTCCCAGGTACTTTCCATTGATTGAGCTGCGTTTTCGCGTTATAGAATTCCGATAACTTTCCCGGCCAGTTCCGGTAACCGCGTGTAAGCGTCAAAGTTCTCGGTTAGCCGCGTTATACTAGGCCCCCCACCTCCCCCTCTTCCTGCTCGGCCGACCGCCTGGGTTACTGACATCTTTCGTGCTCGTCGAGTGGAAATTTCACCCTGCGGTTGAAGCGTCCGCGATCGCAATTCCCGTGCATTGATTTACCGGCCATAAGTCAACCGATTCGATATCATTCGCCCGCCAACCTTTATGTCTCCTAAATTACTCGCGAGTATTGCTCGAGAAGCGTGGCGAACCTCACCGCGTGCTCCGACTTCACTTCGAGGACCAATGAAACCTTGATACCCATTCCGCGGTATTATATTGAATTCTGCCAATGAGGGGGGGCCCCCTTGTTCGTTCCATGCTATCACTGTCCTAGGTAAACAGGAACGAACCTACCAATTATTCCGGGGGGGGGGGCGTATGGTCCAAGTAATACTCGAAGACTCTGCTATTTCCTGTCTAGAAAACGAGCGGGCGATCCTTATTTGTCAGGCGAAGGTCGATACGCCGGGGCCGAACGAATTGTATAAAAGATCGTCAGTGGAACGAGAAAGGAAGCGGTTCCAATTAGGCTTGCCGATCGGCCTGGTTATTCCACGGTTTCCTTGGGCAATTATTTGAATTAGAACGAGTACTAGCCCCTCGAGATTCTCAATACGCCCGCGGCCCTCCCCATTGTCTCGCTCTATTTCTTTCCTCTGTATGATCATTCCGCGCCCCAGCCCCACCGCCCTCTGCCCAATAAAATCGACGGGGGTGAGGAAGAAGCCGAAGCCCGCACTCGCCGCCGAGAGAAAAGATTGAGCTCGGTGAGCCGAGAGCGGGAAGTGATTCGTGTTGGCTTCCCGGCAAAAGTGGTCGCTCTCGGAATCGGCGGCTAAGTATAGCTCGATCGCGTACGCGCGTCAGCGTTAATTAAATTCGGCCGGATGATTCAGGAGGGACGACCTTTCGACGGGGAACAAGCCGTTTGTGCACGTCAGAACGCTTCCCCGCTCTTCTTCTCTCTCAGGTAGCAGTGGCATCGCTCGAAAACCACCGATGAGCCCCTGCCGTCGTCCGACCCCCGAATAATTGCTTTATGTCCGCTAAACGATCGATGGGCTCGCGCGACCACCGAACTTCTCATTATGTCTCGTATCCGCAAACCAGCCTCGCTCTCTCATTCTCCGTCTCCCTTTACCTCGGCACCACACACTGACCTGCTTAACACTGACAATTTGTTCGCCGGACAATTATGGAGGGGCCCAAGAGCGAGCACTCGGTCACTGTTTAGGCCAAGAATGGGGGATGAGACGCTCAGGAAATCTAGCGGAAAACCTCCGCGTATCCGTCAGACTAAATCGCAACCCTAAAAGCTGTGATTTACATCATATGACTTGTCCTGGCACTGAAATCCGGCATCGCCGAGGGGCGCGGGATGATGTCGCTTTAAGCGACGTAATTCGTCGCTTTAATTCGACGCTTTTCATTTGGGCCGGTGACTGGAACATCGCCGGGGTTCGGACGGAAGAACGCCCCTAGCCGAGGACAAATTGTTTTCGTATTTCGACAGGCGCGTGTTCCGGGAGAGCGCGTACGTACAAGAGAATGCATGCATGCATGTGTCGCATAACACAACAGGTAGAGACCGCCAGCACGCGCGGCCGTTGATAAATTTAAACGCAATATTAAACTCTTTCGCGTCGCTGTGTCGCGAGGCTTTCACGCAACGTTCCTCCACTCGCCATTAAATGCATTAGATGCAAGTCGGCGAGAGTTGTTTGGAACGTTTACCTTGGCTAAAACAATCGCGTCATTCTCTAATGGAAGGCGATTCCCTCCGATGTATACCGAGTGACGAACAATTGATCGATAGCAGAGGCGCGCAATAGGGCGAATGATGCCGAGGAAAATCGCCGGCGCGCTGTTCCCGGAATACGCGTGACTAATGACCGGCGACAAATCGCGAGAGCCTACACACGAGGAAAGGCACGAAATTAATGATTAACGCCCCTCGGAAATGGGTCGATTCTGGCGGGCGACGGCGGACGGCGGTGGCCGGGGTCCAAGGCTCGACACTGCGCGCTGCACTTACGGAAGGCAAAGATGCGGAAGGGCCACAAATCATTTTATCTGCGAGTCCGCACTCATTCCACTCGTTACACGCTCCGAGAGGACTTTAGGAAGCACTGGAACACGAGTTCCGAGAATACGGCCACTGAGGGAATAGTGCGCCGGCCAAGTGTCGGGGCGCATAAGCACAGCCTCCGCGCGATGGTACTGGGTTCCCGGCGTTCTCGCAGTGGCGGCAAGGGAAAGGTAAATCGAGGAGGAGGAAAGAGTAGCGAGGCGGCAGGTAGAGCATCTTGCGGCCCACCCGTAAGACGCGCCCGATGAATGCTGCGTGCGGAATCGCGGAGGAGGAGGATCCTTCGAGAGTAAACAAATCAATTCCAGCCCGGGACACGTTTATGGGTCGGATCGTAAATTATCATTAAGGTGATTGCCTACCCCAACACACAAGCGGCAGCCGGCCACACTGATATCCATCGACGCATATGGGAGAGCCTGGTAATCCAGGCATAGCGCGTGCACACGTGCTTCAGAATTATACGGCAGCCTGGACCATCGAGAGCGAGAGGTAGCCTCCCTTTCTAACGACCCAATCCAACTATGTGCGCTACCTAAACCCTTAGCCCTACCGCCCTCCAACAACTCACCCTAATCAGATCCGCGTTCCCAAAATGGCCCCATTTCAAAAGTCTCCCTCAATATCGTAGAAAAGTGGGATGTATAATAGGAGACAAGTTATTTGGCAAAGATGGACCGATTGATTGGATGCGCTCGATTGAATTGAATGAGTCGATTCGGCACCTTATCGAGGTCCCGAAACGCGTGACGGTGCGGTCCGTCGATGAAACGGGAGAGATATGCCGCGATACAAATGGCACGTTCCCCGTATAAACCTATTACGGCGGGGCCGGTAATCGATTTATTAGTTCCGAAATTAGTCCTGCAAAACTGGTACCTGCGCGGTAATAGAGTGGAGAGGGAGTGAGAGAGGGAGAGGACGCAGCATCGCGGCATCGGAACGTGGACGGGAGGGCAACACGTGCTAGGATGGGAGCATCGTTTGCGGTTTTGACGGACGCGCGCTTATTGGGTCATTAGGACTCTAGCTACACAATTAATACCAGCCCGGACAAAACGAGTCCCCCACTCCCCGCGCCGATCGTAAATATTTATCGGAGGTTCACTCGAGCCCTCTCTTCGTCTATCTTATTCCGCTCGGGCCGACCCTCGTTAATTGAAGTTTAGAGGCGCAGCCCGCGCGAATTTCCCCCCGGACGATTTTGTCGCCCCTCATTATCGGTCATTAGTGCACCGATTGTTTCTATCGAGCCGGCGATTGGCGAACGATTGATTGGACTGCTAATCGTCCTAGTTACCATTATTACGTCAGTCCAATATAATAATTACTATCGATCGATCAGTTTGACGTGTGCGCGGCCCTTTACCTCGTCGAGCTTAACGACAAGTGTTTCTCCAATGTAGAGTCGCTTCAATTACGATGTCATTGAATTTCAAACTCGAGCCCTGTGCGTTCAATAAACTGGAGAACTCATTGGAAAAATATGACGCGGCTCTAAGTAAAGGGCGCGCGGGGTGAAATTCTACGCTAAGGCTTTCCCGAGTACAACACGCTCGCGGCATATTAAGAGCATCTAGTTAATCATAGTGACAGGGAAGCTGGGGAAATAGGAGAGAGGGCAGAGAAGAAGTCTCCCGAGTGGAAGAAGGTGCTCGGGTCGGCCGTCGTCGCTCGTGACAAAGTCTCATTTCTTTTAAGCGCGCGCCAGTAATCCAGCGGGAAAAATAGGCGAAAGAAAACGAGCAAGACCGATACCCCCGTGACGTTTACTCCTGCCTGAGCAGTAATCCGCACGTATACTCATCTTCTTTGCCGGAGAATTATTGCTCGCATTTCTTCGGGTGGGGGCTATTGCCAATCGAAGTGCCATTTTTCGCACGGCTTAATTACCATTTTCGGCTTCCTGTACCTTAAGAGGCCAAGAAAGGGGAAGTCGATAAAGATCCTGCAGGAATTTTTCTTAGAGCTGGCAATAAGTATCGGTGGTGCGAAGCAATGGCAATCCTATTTTCGCGAAACGTTTAATCCAAGCGAGCAGTAAATTGCATTGCGCGCCGGAGAATCAGGAAGCAGCAACCGCCGTGAAAGAGAGTAGAAAGACTGACTATTCGTCTGGCGATAGGGGCAGTTTATTAAAAGAGCCGAAGAGCTCTAATGGCTCTGTGTTCTCGCGCGGAGCAAGAAGAATGCGCTCGCCAGTAAGCGGAGCTTAACTACTGCTACTTAGATTCACTTGTTAGCATCGCCGGAAAAATCCACTACCACCACTGACTCTCTGTATCCTACACCGATCGTTGCGCGCCGCTTATCTAAAGAGAGCAATAACAATACGTTACGCGAGTTCCCCGCTTAGAAATGCTTTACTCGGCGACTCGCTCTCGGCAGCGCACTGCAGCCACTCGAGAAATTACATTTGGCCGGAGACTCGAGACGCTGGATCTCAAGGCGAGAGGCCAAGTAATCGCGCATGAGGAGCGCAGGTGTAGAGGTGTACTCACCAATTGTCAGGACACTCGAGGGGCACAAGCATGCGAATCGTGTTATCAATCTTGAGCACACACACAATGTGCTCGTGCGCGCTTGTTTACGAGCGTTTGAGAGTTCCCCCTCCCGCTCTCGCTCGCTCATCCGCAAGTTGGCTGGCCCCCAAGGTAGATATGAATAGTAACTCGTAGCCGGTGGCAGCCGTGAATTTCATTATAATTGGTGGATGCTGATTTGCCAATGGTGTTGAGGGCGCATTAATGATGAGACTTCCGGATGGATGATGTGCGACAGCGCTCATTAGTCGCCCGAGAAGATACTTATCGTAATACTTAACAGCCCCGAAACCCCTCGACTCTTATTAATCTAGGCCAAATGTTCACTCGTTTGGCGTACGAAATAATACATGTTGGCTTTGCTTTTTGCGGGTAGAAGGATGATGTTAATCTGTATGGGCGTACCGCTTGTTAAATATGTGCGATATCGTCCCTTGCCATCTGGCCCCATCGCCCTCAGCTAATATTACAATATAATGACACGTAGACTCGTGTATACAATGTGGCAATGTCCCCGAAATTCCACCAGCCAATTTCTGCCAGCACCCACGTCACTCGTTACACCGCCGCTAATTGCAATTACCCGCTGCGACCGATCATTAAAAGTACATTTTAAAGGGCCCGCGCCTCTATAAAAATGACTAAAATCGGTTGTCCAAGCAGCCGTTGGCCCCGTAATGATTCCCAGTGCCAATTTGTATTTACCGCACTCTGGCGATGGCGAGCGCGCGCCGTCCCATCGGGCGCCGGTGCCCATTTCGATTTCACCAGTTAAACATTTATAACTCGTGCTCCTGTTTATCGAGTTAAGCGGCGCACCGCGGCAAAGAAGAATTAACGCATTCAATAATGAATTGTTCCCTTTGTCGGCCCGCTGGGAAAAACTGAGCGGGCCAGCAGGAGATTTTTCCACGTTAATTCCATTGGAGATCGCCGATTAAAATGGTCCCGGGAGGTGGAGCGGCGCGTGGACCAATGTAAAACAGTCGGGCAATCTGGCGGTGAAAGCTCGATACTCGCAGATCCCTCGAATTGGGGCCGCGCGGTGTGTATTACTTGGTTCCCGCAATGTGGTGCACAGAAGTCAGGCTTGAGGGGAGAATGAGTGCGGGTGGGGGGAGAGAGAGAGAGGAATCTGCGAAAGCTCGCTGCGATCCCAAAGGAGCTTTCTATCGGGCGATAGAAGCATCGCGTCTGCTCGGGCTTCCCGAGAGTTGTGCGAGGTGTGCCGAGGGCTGAGAACGTTCCTTTTAATGGTGCGGCTGCTGGCCCAGCGCAAGACGGAGGAGAGACTGACGGCGAATCTATCCCGAAGAGGATTCGGAGCTTTAGCTATCCCACCACCTCCGCCCGACCTGTCTAAAAGGAGTACGTACCTACGTTCTCCCTCTTTCTGGCCCTCCTGATATCGGCACTACCGCGCTCTCTTTGATTTATAATTTACCGTCGGGGAATGAAACCTAAGAATCTCCCTCAAAAGAATTACAGTGAGAGCTCGCTTTACCCTCGGCTTCCCTTAATATAAGAATACACTACTTCCTTAAACTGTATTCATTTAAATGCGCCCCGAGGTAGCTCGAACAATTTTCCATCCTTCGCCTCTTCGTATTGTTAATTAAGGATTCCTTTCTCCTCAGTTCTGAGATACACTCGCGCACTTTTGTTACTGTGGATGTAAGGAAGTCTGAGTATGCAGTACATTGTCTACTCAGGATAATTGTTCAGTAGATCTGCGCTCATGTTATTTCGACGCAGAACCTCGAAAACAGCCGTGCAGTTGCACCGCGAGAGCAGATTATTATTTTTTTGACTAATGTTGACTAATGTTCGTCGAAAGCGACGGCGTAAACGATGAGGCAATTGCTTATAGTGCGTAGGAAGGTCGAAGTCGACGGCGAAGTTGCGGTAAGTTCAAGAAATAAACCGGGCGTTCAGGTATACTAGGATTAGGTGTTTCCGGGAATCGTCGGCGAGCTCTCCGGACATTTGTTGACATACGAGGCTTCTGGTGAAAAATGAGAAGCCGATGGCGTCGTCGACTTTCACGGGAATTTCAAGAACCGGGGTTGGTGAGAGCGCAGTAGTCTCCAGTTTATGGAATTAATCATTGCGGACGGATTGGTCAGCGCCAATAATAAAACCGTGCCGATCCGCGGGTGTGGCAATAATTGAGCCAGCGGTGATTAAAGATTCCCGATAGATGGCGTGTCTCCGATTTAACTGGTTCATTATAAATTCAAGGACTCGATGGGAAAGTTGATTGTAAATTTTAACCCCGGGCCAGTTGACCAACCACAAGCCTCCGAGTACATTCGGTCGTCCGATCATTTGCGCCCGCGAGATTTTCATCAGGAACTTACGGCCGAATGCATTAATCATTTCCGGCCGAATGCCCTGGCATTCGGTGATGGACTGACGCAGCTTGAAATCTTTATTCGCCCTGGGCCGGCATTGCCCAGGCCGACTGTCATGAGTGTTGTATGGATCGATTGGCCGAACTTCGCCCTCCCCCTCCCCCGTAACTGCCTGATCGCAGATTACAGGGTCATTTGTTCTGGCATATGTCACACACTACAAGTTTTTCAGTTGCCGGCGAATTTATTGCCCGGCGCCCGATGCTAATCGTAGGGCGGCTGTTTACTTTTGAAAGCGTGCTACTTTCGCCAATCGCACCTGTCGATCTCACTCCAGCGATGAATCGCGAGCGAACAATCTCCGCCCCCCCCCCCCCCCCCCCCCGGCCTTCGTGTTACTCCAATGTAAACATATTCCAGGATTCTCAGCCGCGTCGGATTTGAATTCCCAAGAGTCACGTTCTGTCTTTTGCGCCAGTCGCGCCAGTTGCGCCGCTTGGGCTTTGCGTCGGCGACGCGAGGCAAGTATCGCCATATGCGCAAAGTGGTCGCCGCTCGGGCGAAAGCGGCCAATTGGACGAGTTCTTTGACTCGGGCGGTGATAGGGTAGGAAAAAGCTCGGCAAGATTTTTGCGCGGATAGCGTGGCCAGCGCGGCGTGATGCGCACGTAGAAGCTCCGGGGCGTAAAGTGAAAAGTTGTCGCGCGCGCGCGCGCGCCTTCCCTGGGAAGGGGTTTCGCGGCGGGGCCATTGTTGGTTAACGAGGTAACTCGACACGTTCGAAGATAACAGGGTTCGTGCTCCGCACGAGTAACTCTCTGTCTCCTGCAAAAAGTTGGACCATCCCGTAGAGAGCTAGGAAGCGAGGGAGCGAGGGAGCATCTGCAAGAGAGAGGGGGCCGCGCGCCCGCGCGTACACAGGGAAGATGGTCCAGCATGCTTTTCCACGACACTCACGCGACACACTCGCCTTCCCGAATTAAAGCGGCGTCCGGCCACTCTTCCCTTTGACGTTCTTCCACTCTCAGACTTACTCTCTCCGAGTGGACGAGCTGGTAAGAGTGATGTCTGACGCATGACTGACTGAATCTACTTACGCCAGCCACTCCCGCGCCATCTCTATCTTAAACGGAATCTTCTATCAGAGACTCGTCCGACTCAACACCTAATATTCAACTTTCCACGCAAATAATATAAAACAACCACGAGCCTTATAAATTTTCAATGCAAAAAGTCCGAGTCAGTGCGACAAATCTTCCGCGAATCGTTCTCGGTTCGTTAAAGTAAGAATGGAACAAGAGCGCAGAGTAACTCGGCATCCACTCTCGTTAATAAAGCCGCGAAAACTTGAAGTATGCCTCCGCCATAGATATAGTACGACCGCCCCTTTCCTAGGAAAGCCCGCGCCGAGTTGCGGTGTTTGGCTACGCAGCCCATCAATTTCCATCATCGTCGCGAGCTTAATTAACCCGCTCGCGAATACGCGCGAGAGCACGAGCGCCGCACTGAACCGTAGGCCAAGAGACCGAGCGAGAGTAAGCAGGAGTTCGGGCCCTATGTAAATCAGGGATCCGAGGCCTGAAAGCCTGCTGCTCCCCCAAAGAAACCGGCATGTAAACGAAATAATTGTTCCGGGATGCGCCCGAGGCACCGGGATCCGGGAGAGCGGGATAATTTCGCGACTACCACGAGATTCTACGGGACATCGAGAAGTTACGAAGTTAGTTCCGCCGCGGAGATATGAGCCACTCGCGCACGACCGAGGCTTTGTGTGCATTGGTTACCTCCACCGCACGGTTTGATAGACTCAAATCCGCTTCTAACCAGCTTCGAAAGCGACAAAATCAAGTAGTTACTCCCCGTATATCTATTATTTGAGTCTATATTTGCAATTCTAGTGAATCTCTAGAGTAATTGAATAACCATTTTTTTTAAATCAATTTAACATCATCCACCTTACCTACTACACAGCTCGAGGATCGTGAAGAAGAAACACGACTGTGACTGGTTGATTGTGAATGGTGCCGAGTGCAAGCCGTTCAACGAGGGAAAGCGTCGGGAAGAGTGATCTTGATTCATTAGTCGATGGTGCGAGTGGTGCCGCGAGAGTAAATCGTATCAAGAGGAAACGTGGATTTGTCAGGGTAAAGGTGAGGGAAACGGGAAGGTTGGGAATGATCGCGTCGGCAGGCAAGCCCTTCCGCAGCTGCAGCTCGCTATCCAGCAATTTACGCTGAATTTGCATAAGTCGCATAAGCGTAATGCCGCATGCTAGATGCATGCTCCTATAGGAAGCGGGAGACCACTGGAAGGGCTTAGGGTGGGAATCAAGTGACTGCTTGTAAGCGCCACGTCTTAGGGAGAACCTAAGTAGTACACCGCTTCGTCGAGTAGACGCTCTGTGTGCGAGGCAACTGCCCGACTTGAATAATATATTTCTCGATACCACCCAGCGCATCCAGCCCACCGACGCCAGGAGTAAACTATGCCATTGAGGAAAGCCCAATTGTCTTTGGAAGCTGACAGGGAATCTTGAAAAGTAATCGGAATCCCCGGAGCAGTAATGGCTAGGGAGGGCAAGAAGATTCCCTGCGATAATCCGCTGATTCGAGATATAAAGTGCTTTCATAAAATTGAATGACCCACTGGAAGCATGTAAAGGGCTGGTACTCCACCCTCCAGCCACCCTCGCTCTTCCCACATTCGCCATCGGCCGCCGTCTGCCTCCTGTCGACTACTTCCACTCCTGTACTTTCAACACCGGTTTTCCGTCTCCCTGTTCTTACTTCTTACGCGACACGCGGCCTCGACGTGTGCGAACTTCCGCCCAAGTTCCAGGTGCCACGCGGCTCTTTCCCTCTCTCTCTGGCATGGAAATCACAAGGGAGGTTTGCGGGCCAGGCGAAATGGATCGCTCCATCCCACCGCGGCGAGCCGAGCCCCGTAAAATCAGCCACCGCAGAGTTATTCATTGCTTCTGATGCACCGGGAACAATTAAGAGCTGGGATCAAGCCGGAAAATATAAACGCGCGCGGGCACGAGGGGAGAGCGAAGGGCAAGGGAGAGGGCGAACTGTCTAGCTATGGTTAAGTTTCCCCCGCTTTCCGTAGGGAAGTTGGAAGTGGAATAGGAATTGCCACGGTGACTGTGGAGTAGGTAGGTAGATACCTGCGCCAAGTACCGGGGAGAATTAGATCAAGATCCGTGACATCATTCGGTAGATTTACGGGAGGCTCGCTCCTCAAAAGGAGATCGTTTAAAAACTTAAGTTATTCCGGGCTTCCTGGGCGTTTCTTACTGCTCATTCCCATTTCACGATCTATAAACCCGTTCTTACGTCTCCCCCCTCACAATCTCTCTCTCTCCCCCTCTCTCTCTCACTCTCTTTTGCTCGTGTGGTTTGGATCTTCTTTGGTCGAGCGACGGCACCAAAAGGTACTGCTGCATGTACGAGTGTAAGTGCGCGGGTATGTAGGTGAATGTGCGCGCGCGAGTGTACCGTGCGAGAAGGTAAAGGGGGACATTTTCCAGTAACTGGCTAGACGTTCCACGGATTACACGCTGAAGTGGTCGAAAGCAGAAGGTAGAAAATGGGCCGGTGAATCCTCCGCAAATTCTCTCATTCACTCACTCGCTCGGGGTAGCCGTCGCGCTCCGGCCTTCTTCTCTCTCTCGGTGGCTCTGGCCCGAGAGAAAGGGAGTAGCCTGAGAGATCGCTCGCTTAGCGATCCGTCCGATTAAACAGAACCGTTTAAATAGCCCTAGGACTAGCACCGGGGAAAGGGACACATTGCCAGAAAAACGTCCGCTCGCTCGGCTACTGGCGTCTCGACTCTCAAATGGGACCGATGCAATTCGGAGCCGCAGCCGGAAGACAAAAGGCCCGATGGGGATATCCATCGGAGAGAGAGAGAGGGGGAGGGAGAGAGAAAGTGGCAGGGAGCAGCTAACGAATGCTCTTCTTGATATAAATGCCGTGCGAATCGAAGCCAACTGGGCAGGGATCGCGGCTGAAAGCTGAAACAATAAACCACTAGGGAGAGCTGGAGATTGGGAGGCGCCGGCGGCGCGCAAGCGGAGGGCTATTTTGGGCGAGCGGCTTCGGCGACTGGTCCGGGGACACGCGAGTACTCGTCTCCCAAGATCCGAGGAGTTTCCCTCGTCTCGCAGAGATTTTGACCCCCGCGGCAACGTGCAGTGCTCCGGCTCTGCGAGAGCTTCCTCCTCTAGATTGAGGAAGCTGTTAGCCCGCTCCTCCAAATTGGCGGCAGGCTGATCAGAAGCGACGGCCGGCCGGGGAAATTGGGAAGCCGCGCGAGCGAGCACACTCGGCCCGGGCTTCCAAACGAAATCTCGACTCGCTGCGCCAACAAATACTGGAAGGGCAAATGTTTGCCGACTACTGCTAAACCGGCCCGCTCCGATATTTACCTACGATTTAACAAACGAGGAAGGCGGCCCTCTCTCTAGTCGCCGAGAGCTTGCATGCTTTCCATGCTCGGCTGGGAGCGAGAGCACTGCTCTCTCCGCTTGCTCCGCTGCTCCTCGTATAAAGAGGTTCAGTGGCCGCAAGCGGTAGCCAGCGGTAGCCAGCGGTCACCGGAAGCGCAGCACCGGGCCCCACCGGCGCAGAGACAGAGCGAGGGACCCAGGGAAAGAGAGAGAGGGAGAGAGAGAGTGAGTCCTGTCCGTTTATTACCGCTTTCCTAAATTGATTTCCAATCCACGTGGGAGAGGGAGAGAGGCCGCGACGATGGACCACTGGGAAGGGTTGGCAGCGGTGCTCCGGCGGCGGGCGCCCTCCGCCGAATGCCTGGTGACCCGTGAAAATGCGAATGCATGAGTTCGGCAAACAGTGGCGTCACGTGCGCCGCCGGCAGTCGGCACATGCCAGCAGCCGGAGAGAGCTCGAGCAGGAGACAAAGAGGTCCAGAAACGCCCCGGTGGAAACTGGAAACTGCTTCCAAGTGAGTGCGGGGCCGGACAGACGGAGAAAAATGCCCACGGAGCCATGAGACTCTACTCTAGACACACACAGCCCGAGAATCCTCCGTAGCTCCGAGCAGTCAGCTGTTTGCTTCGTGCGCAAGCTCTCCACTGGATATTGTTGTACAAGCTATTTGCGATGCACCTCCGAGGGGTAGACCTGTTTCTTCTTCTTCTTCCTCTTCTTCTTCTTCTGCTTTCGACTCTCGCCTCTTTTACGGACAACTTTATCCTCTCTGAATGACCGGACGTATTCGCAGTACTTCCGCCTTCACTAATCTCTAATGAATACCGATGGGGGAGATTCTATACATCCCTCTGGATGTTTGATGCGAGTGAAACTCAAGAGGGCAATGCCCGCGAGACTAATATTCTCTGGCATGAAACTCGCATGGAACGAGTGGAAGACGATCTCAAGGAGGAAGACGGTTGAGCAAAGAGTCCCGTAACTAGTCGGGATAGTCGTTTTCAACTTTCCGCCCTTCCTTCCTCCTTTCCTTCCTTCCTTCCTTCCTTCCGCTAGCCTGACTTGCATTCAGCCTGATGCCTGTCTCCAGGCTCTTCGTTCAGCTCTTTTGACGGAAGAACGTCTGCCGTGTTCGTCTCCCGAATTTTATGGCCTCCCGCCAACGGTCCAGCAGATTTTTCCGGCTACTTTAAACGCCCTTAACTCGCACGATCTTACCATCAAGGATCCCCACCTCGTATTTCCAGCGATGATTTTCATTTGTCGATTAAACGGCAATAAAATGAGGGTGCTGGTTATCGAGGCTCGATGGTATAGCCAGTCGATTATCGACGGGCGTGGGAGTACTCTGTGACCTCTGCGGATCCACGCAGACTCTATGCACCCATCCCCCTTTTTCCCCGTAAAAAAGCCAATATGTGGGCTACTGCACCGAGGGAACACTTGGACAAAAATGCAGTTCCCTCCCGAAAGTAGGGAACCGCAATATCCGTCGCGGTCCGTCGATGCGGTGGTCGCTCCCGCAATTCCGCCATCCGGACACCGGCTCCACAGTGAATCCCCAATGGGCCGCATCGTCGACGGGGCACGCTCGCCTCCCTCTGGTTATAGGCCCTCCACACTCTCCGACACTCGCTCCGCCCGGGCCTTCATCAAACTGTCTCAAGCTGCTCGATTTTTATCCCCCCAGCCCCCTTCGCCCCCGCTGCCCATCGCCGCTGCGTATTTCCAGCACTTGACAGCTCATAATAAAAGACTGCAGCCCCGGCGACTTCCTGACCTTTCGAAAAGTTTGCTGCTTTCACCTTTCGGGACCGGCCACCCGCAATTTCCACTATACGTATAGAGAGATTCCACTGGTGAACGCAGTCTTAAATGATTGGAGATATGAAATTGTGAATTTGTGGAGGTCGGGCGTAAGTGGAATGAGACGCAGCCAGCCGGACGGGGGATGTTCGGCAAGGAGAAGAGAGGAGGAGATTTAACGAAAGAGTGGCGAAGGAGGGATGCCGTGCGACATGCAGTAGAGCGTGGATGGGCTATCAGGATGCACGGGGCGCATTGTCCTGGCTAAAAGGGGCATTGATATACGAGAGTCGCTTCGCGGCAAGAAGCGGTAACGCATTACCAGGAAGCGACTGCGATGGGTGCATATGTTACCGGATCGCGCCGTACTGGTGAGTTAACTCGTGCCGTCTTGGCCTTCCCGGATAGTTAAGTGCGGCGGGTTCGAGTATTTCGATCGTACGTCAAGTGATTCCTTTGCCGAGCGCCCAACGATTAATCCCTATTAGGTACTAAACCGGCCGCTGCCACTGTATTTCCGTGACTCCCCCGGGGACGCGACCTTCCCCTCACGATCGTCTCCTCGAGGCCGCCCCGTACTTCACCCAACTCCCCCCAAAGTCTCCCGTCGATGACTAACTAGCTCTCGGTGGTCATCCCTCTAATCGACGCGCTTTAAATTCCCGCGCGAGTTTTCCAGCGGCCGATTGAGATTTCAAGGGGATGAAAGTATAGTTGGAGTTACGAGTGGCCGCTGGAGAGGTGTGACGGGCAAGTGCGGTCGGGCGAGCAATTATTAGATAATGAAATTGGCTCTATCGGCCGGTGGGATCGCGCACCCGCGTACCTCTCGGTAATTGGCGCGAGAGCCGGAGATTGTCGCAATTAGCAGATGAGTAAAGGGATATACACTCCCGTTGATTTTATTGAGGCCGGTTGACCGGGCGGCTGGCGCGACACGCGAGCCTTTTAAATCAATTCCGATGTAATCTCGTAGTTATTATCCAGGAGGAAAAGCGGCGCGCGCGGGCGCGCGCGGCTCGTGTATCCACCGTTTACCTCCCGGCAGTCACCGCGGCCGATGGGGCCCTTCCCCACTCTGTGTAGCTACTCGGCGACCCTTTATTTACATTCTATTTACCCGCGGCCACTGTCCTCTCATTAGACAGTGGAGGGTGCTCCACTTTGAGAGCCGCTGTTCTAGCACCCCGGGCGATGGCCGGCTTACAGAGAGAAAAAAGCGGAAACCGAGAGGGCGGATTCCAGATCATTACGTGCGCGCAGCCTCTCTCTCTCTCTCTCCTTCTCTCTCCTTCACCCACACCACCGCCACCTATCACATAGACAAAGATCCAGTCGGCAGAAATCCCAGTTTAATAAGGATAAAAGAGCTATATTTTCCAGGAGCCCTGAAAATCCCTCAAAGGGAAGCTGTCTGTTGGCCTGTGTGTTCCGTGAGGCAGGTTCGTTCCAGCGGGCGATCTCAATTCACCGGACGATTCCGACAGTGCGCCGCTTCCTGCCGGCTTCCACGCGATACACACTTATGATTTACATGCGCGGTCTGCCAGCGGTATCCACCCACCGGGCGAGAGCCCGTTCCACGGGAAATTTACGGGAGCACGTGTCTGCGTGCGTGGCCCCCGGTGGCTTAATCCAAGATTGCACCGGAACGAGGTGCGCGCGGCCCACGAGGAACGAGCGGGTCCGGAGAAAGAGGAGAGGCCGCGCGAGAGAGATGGAGGAATGAAGAAGACCGACAGGGAAGAGATTTTCTCCGGAAGTTAGGGTGGTGTCGGACGCCCAAGCAGAATCCTAAGAATCTCGGATATTCGCTAGGAAGTCACCCTCGCGCACCTTCACCCCCTCTCTCTCTCTCTCAGTCACTCTTTTCTCCTTCTTGCACTCGTGCACGATGCGTTGGTTGGTTCTTTTTGCGAGAGGCATAGAGCAGGCCCGGTTCCCTTGGGATCCATCCAACGCCGCGGCAGACGTTCCTTCCTACCCTCGGCATAGATATCTGATAAGATTTCTCCGGGGACGTGGCCCGGGGTGCTGCTACCCCTCCGCCCACCCTTCACTTTTCCTCGCTTCCGCATCCAGCCCCACAACTTTTCCAGCGCGGGTACGCGCGCGCCTTCTCCCTCTGATCGTCGAATCGGAACACGTTCGATATATATAACAGCGGAATTATGCCGTCGCGCGGCGTCGCGTCGCGTCGCGCACACTCGCTCTGCACCTTGGGAATCTGTGTCGCTTCTTTAATTCGCCGACTCTTCCTACCTGACACGCCCGGGTGATACTTGCCGCCGCCACTGCCTCGCGAACGTGGAAGGAATATACATAGACTCGAGCGTCCTTTCTCTCATATCGGGAGAGGTATGTGGTTGGTGGAGATCGGGGATCCTTGGACAGACGGAGATATCGTCTTCCAGGATATTGAAATCCGTCCATCGATAAGTATTTAAAGTGTCCCTTTTACAGGTGATAGTAAAATCCGAGGAGCTCGAGGAAGAACAGAGGGCGAGAGGACGAGTGGGATCTGGATGTCTCCATTGGTCTGACATAAGTGGGCGCGATAGAATCGGGGATTCGAGCAAGTACGAGCGGAGAGAGTGTGAGAGAGAAAAGGACAAGGTGCTCGGAATCAGGATCAGCTGGAATAAATCAGGAGGCGCGAGGGCGATAATCCATGCGCGTGTCGTGAGCAAAAGGCCACGCGGATGCTCGTGGCAGGCTTTTTGCGATCGAAATCTCGCCTCTCCTCTCCCTCGGCGCTCTGTCGGCTTGCCGGCAGGTGGACTAATGACCGTGGAGGGTGGACGAGGCCGCAGAAGGGGCATCCAAGGAACGGAAGCCGAGGCAAAAGGAACGGGAGCTCGGACGGGTACTGGTAAGGGAACGCACGGGACAGAGGGCCCCCTCGAGAGAGATCGACGAGCATGTCGTTAAACTTGCCCTCGAGACCGTAAACCACCGGAGAAAGTCTCGCCAGTGCTTTCTTCCTTCCTCCGTCGCGCCGTGAGATTCCTCCTTTTCCGCGACTCGCTCTCGATTACACCTATTAGCTTCCTCATTATCAAAACCAAGAGTCCCTGTGTCGACGTCTCTTTTCCTCCTCAGCGACGAATAACTCGATTCTATCTCGAGCTATCAAATAATAGTTCCCTATTCGCAAAAGCGGGCGGAATATAGAATAGGGAAAGTGTCTTTCAATTTCACTAGCAGGCTGAATAATAAGTGTCGCGGGGTTCCGAAGGATTTCCCAAGGATTGCCGAGGTGGCTTCGGGATCTAATAGCCAGGGAGCTGCGTGGAAGGCCGGACAGGCTGACGAACAGGTGGATAGATAGCAGGCTAAGGAGAAACGGCGGGGAAGCCGGGGCGAGCCGAGGCACCCGGGGAATCAGATAGACCGGAGAAGAATTTATTTGGCAGACGCCTCCGGACCCTGCGAGGGATTTGCGATTCCTCGGCGAAATAAATGGCCGCATTTGTCGCACTTTCCTCCCCAGCGTACACACCTCTTAACTCTCTTATCCCTCTCGCCCTTTCCCTCGCTCAAAATTCGAAGCTGAGAATATATATCCGCGGAAAGAAACGCAGCTATGCGGACAGCGGGACGTGGAAACATTTACAGTGGAAAACGTCTTGTGTTCTCTAGTGGGACAAGTGTCGCGCGGTATAAGTCTACGACGTCTACGTGATGGCGTTGTCATTCTTCAAAGTTTTGTAGATGTTTAAGGAGGCAGAAGGACGTGCAGAAAACGAGGGCGCAGACGACACACGGGGTCGCTCTAATAGTAGGATAATTAAATGGATGACGTGGGTTTATGAGAGTGAAAAAGTGGCGGGTCGAACTCGATGTCGAAGCAGACAAAGGTCGAGACTTCTCTTATAATACCTAGTTTGAATAATGGACACGGCCGAGAGTCTAATGAAATCGTTCCACTTTCGCAAATTTGTATTTTCGCCGTCAGACATGTTGACACGATGGGTTAATTATAATGGACAAGTCGGTGTACACGGGCTCATGGGTCATAATCGAGGGAGTGGGTCGGAGTGGCTCGGGAAACTGTTCCCCCTCAAGATGAACGAGCGTTTAGAGCGCGCGGACGGTATTGTTTCCCGTTTCAATGGAATTAAAGACTGCAAGTTCCAGGGGCTCGTGAAACTATAAAACAGCCGGACGCGCACCGCCGGGCATATTCTACTTGCGCGCGGGGCTCCACAAATTCCGGGCCAGCGCGGCGGAAGGTTAGCTGGGTTATTGCCATAATTCAGGCGTGAGTGCTCGTCGGAAAGTTTCTCTCCGCGGAATGGAATTATTATTAAACGGAAAGTAAATCGTTCCGGGTGCGCGCCCTCTCGGCCCGAGATAGCCGCCTGCGCCCACCATGGAATAAGGAAACTCTACAGTCGGCGAGAGAGAGGGGGGGGAGTTAAGCCGGACGTCGAGCAAGTTCCGGTTGGAAATAGTGGCATTGGTTATTCGTTTATCAGTGTCAGAAATTTATAAGGATATATTAAACTCCTCAGATTCTCTATTGCCACCGAATGCCAGAATAATCCGGACGGCAAATTTTCGCAATGGCTACAATAACATTTCAGGCTGTCTCGCAGTGAAACTAACTGAGCCTAACCACACCTGCCAATCGCGGCCTAGAGCTAAGAGCAAATTATCTAGTAAAGCATATGCTGTGGCGAAATGTGTGCGCCTATTAAAACTTTATCGAGAATTTAGTGCTGAACCCTCGACAAGCCTGCCTCTTCAGCTCCTCGTGCTTTCGGTCTCCCACATCTCCAGCCATACTTCAATTATGCACTTGCCGGGCAAATTCTGCGACCACCGCTCGAGAGCGCGAGCTCGAGATTGAAAGTTGGAATATAATGGGCTAAACTTGCCGAAGTGTACTTCCTTTTTTCTAATTCGTTTCCTTCACGACCGTGTTAATTAATGTTCGGTTAACGTTCACCTCTCGCTATTACTTTAATAAATAAACCTCACACCGACTGTTTCTCAATTGGCCCGATTTTTAATATCACTGGTTACTTGAATATGCATGAGAATGTAAGTCATCGGGTCGCCGGTGCGAGGCAGAGGGCGAGAAAGTTACGAGTTCCACGGTGTTAGGTTTCGTTTCTTCCAACAGTGGGGAACGAGGGCTCGTTTCTCGGGCGGGAAGCCGATATTAATATCAATCGATTAATGCAGATTTCACACGGAAGCATTGTTACGAGTTACAGGGGCGTGGGATTGGCCGTGCGCGCTCTGATTCCGCACGCCCGTAAAGGGGTAGCTAACCGAGAGACATCGTTGACCCTGATACCCTGATGAAATTAAATCGGGACGTTCGATGGCCCTCGAAAAACTTAATTAATGCTTTAGAAGCCACTCGCGACGCGCCACGGGTCGACGAACGCTTTTTCCTCGCGCTGGAGCCTCTGCTATTGCAAGCTTGTTTAATCCGGTGGCGGGTATCAATTAAGACACTTGCTGCCGCCACTTGGCCGCGATGATTTTAATAGGTACTCCTAGCCCCCAATTTTCCAAATCGTCCGAATGTCAGTCTCTGCTTCCCTTTTCTACCAACCAGTTCAATTTCATCAGACGCATTTTCAAAATAGTATCAACGCGTCAGTAATCCCAAGCAAGTATAAGCATGTGACACGCTGGAATATGGAAATATCCAGACAGACAGTTGTGGATTGGATTACGAGTGGAAAAAGGCAGAGTAATTTCGCGTAATGGGAAGTTGGGAATATGTTACGAAATTGTAATGGGGTAATCTGTGCCAGGTCGTGCGCTTGTCGAACTGGTGGCAGCGAGTGGGAGGAAATGATAGATCCTGTGGATAGATGAGAGGTTGGCCCAGGATAGTTGGATGTGGAGGTGGTCGGGCGGGCGTCTCGGCCTCGGACTAACAAACCGTGCTTCATTAAAATGCGGTAACCCGCCGAATCGCCGGTAATTGAATCGGCTGTCGACTGTCTGTTCGGCGAATCGAGCGGGCGCGCCAACTTTCGGCTCAAGTTTGACCGCTGCCTGCAGCAGCACCACCAGCAGCAGCGTGTCGATCTGGAAGTCTCGGTGCTCTCGGCGCGGAAACTGCCGTGTAGCAGCAGCTCAGCCGTGTGCTCGGTTTCCGTCTCGATCCTCTCCCGAGAGATTGGAATTCGGAACTTGAGCGGCGTCGCGTCGTTAGTTCCCCCGGGGGGAACTCGGGGCCTCCAGAAGCAGCTGGCCCGGAATTGCATGGCATGTAACTGGTAACGATGCCACCAACCCCCCTCGATTTCATCGCGATAACGACACGTTCGCCGGCAAGCGCCGCGCTACCGCATCGCTGAACAATTAGGCGCACCCACCAATTCCTATAAACGCTTTACCAAAACGCCCGCCCCATCCCACTGCGTTTTAAGGATACACCCAACCACCGACCAGTTCCTGCTCGCTGATGCCCCGAATTCCACACCTTTTCTCTACTCGCGCTCTACCGGACTCTCTGCGGAAACTACATTGCGCCGGCGAAGATTGAATCTGCCCGAGGTCTCTGCTGCGGAGCGCTCGCCGAGAAATGCAGGGGAATGGAGTAGCTGCACCCTTCACCGTCACCAAATCTCACGAATATTCATGAATCCACCCGGAGAGCCATGAGAACCCGTGCAACTGTTTCCGGGTCAATATTTGATGGCTTAGTGCGAGATTGCTTTGGCCTTCCTCAAAAATACACCCTTTCCTCTGTCAGCTTTGTTACATTGCTCTTTCGACTCCACTAAACGACTATTCAAAATACCCGTCTTATTTCACGCTCGAAAAAAACTCCCAGTCCTTAATCCGGAGAGAGGGAGAAAGTACTCGTTGTAGCGAATATTCATTGTGATTAAAAAAAGTGGCTGTTTCCACATAGTGAATTCAAATTCGAAAGTAGCTGTGGAAAGCAGCAGCCTCCGCTGCGGGAGCTTGGGGCTCAAAGGTGCATGATAATTGAAAGTTCCACGAAGTAAGAAGCACCCTCTTAAACTTATAGCTCCAACCCCCGGCCGGCTTGGATGAATATTCATGAGGTCTCGGCGAGTCATTACGAGACTCGGGGATGTTTTCAGCGCCGGTTATTCGGGCCACCTTGATTTAACGTGAACCGCTTTTATCCAACAGAGATGTTCCAATGGGTTCGGAAGTGAGAAGAAAGGCAGAAGCCGCGTGCGGATGGGGTGAAACGTACCACTACATTGTCGATTGTCGAGCAGGTTCCAAGAGAATGAAAAGCGTTTACGTTCGCATTACACACACGTGCTCCCCCGCTGGAATTGGTAAGCCCAGAAATACACGTTTGCGCGAAAACCACCAGTACCACATGGCTTACTCCCGAAATTTGCATGGCACCGCATTATTTTTCTATCGATGCTCCGCTCTCGCAGCCGCGCGCTCTCCTGTTTTCACCGTAAACAGAACATTTATGGAATCGAGCCGCATTATTTCTCGATAGCCGGCGCGAAAATTTCACGGCTCCCGATCGGCAAACGATCGCCCGTTCGCTCGGGCCCCCGAGCGATTTCCCGCTCGCCGGCGACAGGCCGAAATTCGGCCGAATTGCTCCACTGGATACTGCGGTGGTTGCTAGTTGCCATGATCAAGAATCCATATCGCGCGATACAACACACCCGCTGCCGTTTTAACGGGATGCTCGCTCGGGGAGGGCGAAATTTCGGGGCACACGCGGCTACGCATACATTGCCGATTTGTATGCTCACTGGTAGCCCATATATTTATGATGAATCGGCGCCGAGTCCGAACGGCTCGCTCTCTGTCTCTCTCTTCGTTCGTCAGAATTTCCACCGAGAAATTAAATCAAAGCGCGCGCGCGCGCCGGTGACATGACTCTCCTGGCCAACGTGGATTGGATTTCCCGTGGAATTCTATTAAGGATCATTAATTTCAACGGACGCTCCCAGTCCCCGTTTCATCCTTCATCGGCCCTCGTGCGTCGATGTCTCCCTTGATCCTCGATGAAATTGTGCGTGGAAATTGCACTGTCCCATTCAACGCCCACCATTCCAAACCTATTCTGCTCTCCTTTGGCCATTTAATGTCCCTTTCCGAAAGGGACCTTTCCTGTACTAATAAAGAAGGAAAGAGTGAGAGAGCGATTGGGTTACGCTTTCGTTCGCGACTGTTGAATCGGCGGATTAAGAAGAGACTGCAAAGCTACGGGGAAGGAGTGCTTTCACCTGTCTCTCAGCTGCTCGTTTATTTGGGAAATGATTTCAGTGAGCCGAGCGCTTTAAGTGCGGATTGATTTAAGACTCCGAGAGGAAGAAACGCCGTTGTTCCCCACAGACCTCTCTGATTCCCGGTGGCATTGCCCTCGTGTTTTCATCGCTCTTCTCGCTCTCGACTCGACGTACCCCATCTCCTTCACTTCCCAACATATTACCAGCGCGCTCCGATCAACGCCTACTCAAACTCACCACCGATCACTACAAATCCACCAAGCTATTGATGAATTCCACGCGTATCGATATTGTCTCGATACTCTCATTACACACACAAGCCTTCGTCAACTCGAAGAGAAACATTACTTGCTATTCCGAAACCAAATCTACTCGCGGTCCAAGCGTCGGCCGCTCCAGAGAGTGGTTCATTAAGGTCGACCAATAACGCGGAAGAGCTTGCGAAGTAGCCCTGGTTATTGGCCGCTAATTCCGTTAATTGGACCGATCGGCGAAACTTTCCTAGCGACTCCTCGAGCGCTCCTCGTACAAACGAAAATTAGAGCGGCTCTGCTAAAAGGTCACCGTAATATCCTACAAAAAATCGGCCAAAGACTCGCACTGATAAAAGCGAAGGGCGAACGTGGGTTGGTGGCCTAGAAAGCTCAGGTGAAGCGGGAACTTTTCTCGACACTGTTTGACGTCGAAGATAGAACACGTTTCGCCCGCGCCGCGTATAGCTAGTAATATTTTCCTAGGGTGCGTTTAATTAACCGGCAACTGTTAGCGGGATGTCGAGCCCTCTGCACTCTCTCTGTACTCCTGGACCCGGTGGTGGTAGCGGCAGACTCTCTTCATTCTAATAAAACTGTCCTCCCTTTTTGCGGTTAGAAGCTCGGCCATCCGCGCACCCTTAATACCCGCGCGGCACCTTTTATGATCGAAGTGTATTACTTTAATTATGTGTCCCGAGCGTGCCCGGGAGTCTGGCCGAGTTCGTAAAACACGCGGGCTATCGCGCGGGCCGCTCGGTGTGGCGGGCTTTGGCGTCTCGTTCTTCCGCAAATCTCCTTAAATTTAATTATAGTCCGAGAATAACGCGAGGGCTGCTATCGCGAAGGAAGGAAGGAAGGACGGGAGAGGGGTAACGAAGAGAAAGCGAGTGTAAGGGTGGCCCCGGCGCAATAAAGAGGCCGGTAAAGGCCCGTTACTTGAAAAGTTACGAGGGTAATAGAGGATTAAGTGGCGGCAGCGTCAGGCCCTAAACGGCCTGTCTCTCAGTCTCGAGTAAACAGCCACCGCCGAATATGTTGATTGCCAGATAGAGAGGGTGACAGAAGCCGCGCGTGGGACCGGGCGAGCGAGGGAAGATTTCCAGCCGGATTAGGAGGAAAATTGGGAGGCTGCTGCGGACACAGAGCTCCGCTCACACGAAACTGACGGCTGACTCTGACGGAGAGCCTCCTTCCAAGTAGAGCGCGAGTCAGCCGGCCGATAGAGCATTGCGAGGCCGAGCTCTATTTTTAGAATATCGATCCTTCCTCCAGACTCCGAGGAATCAATAAAGTCGAATGTCTGCGGCTGGCAATCTTACCTCGAAAACGATGCCTCTCCTACCGAGGTCTGGTTCTTGCTCCGCGGAAAGAGGGAAGTGTCGCGGAGAATTGTGAGTAATGTTTCGAGGATTTTGTTGGGTCGATCTATCAAACCAACTTCTGTCACCGCTAATCAACGTGTAACTGGCGGACAACGCGCACACATGTACTTTAAACTTGCTAATGCGAAATGCCATTACGAGGGTAGGCCGGGCGCGCACGCGAGAGCCTGCGTTACGTCAACCTGCCACTTTATCTCTATTAACGCGGTGGTCCACTCTCACTGCGTGCTTTGCATTCGAATTATTGCCATTAAAGCGAAATGCCCGGCGACGCTTAACCGAACCAGCGCCGCATGACAAATGTCGATTAAGTGCCGTCGTATGTTTCTCGCGTTTTCATCCTAATGCCGGCGCGATATCATGCGCTTCGCTCCAAACGCAATCGTAATGCGTCGTTACACAGTCCTGCACCGTTGACCGCTGTATTACTTTCGCGCTGGACGCCGCGCAAACGCGTTCAAAGAACCCGATCTCGTGTAAAGTGCAACCGGCGCGCTCGCGCCCGCTGTCAGCCGGAGGGAGCACTTATTATTTACACGTGTTTTACAGTATCGTTTTGACAGGCGAGATATACCGGCAACATTTTAAACGCACGCCAGCAGCTTGATACGCGGCAATTATGTACTGGCGATGTTAGTAGAACTCTATTGGCAGCGAGTCCAACCACCTGTCCGCCCACGCGGGCACTCTTGGCCAACGCCGGTCGGCTTTTCATTCTCAAGAGACAGCGATCGATCTGTAAATTAATTGCATCGACGTTTGCGCTCTAGCAGTTCGGAATCAGATTCGACAAGGTTTCAAGGAGCTAGAAATAGCGTTGGAACTGGGGAGATTTCTGCTTTAAGGCGAAAGCAGAAACTGAAGTTCTAATGTCACTTTAATCCCGAGGTGGTTGAGTGGGGGCATTTCTGCTGGTAGGGCAGATCGCAGGGCCGTAAAATCGCCGGAGCAGCGTTTATCTCTCACGTGCGAATGCCCTTCCCGCTTTATTTCGGTGTGGCCGGGCGGATATATACGCGCTCGCAAGACAATGGCCTAGAAGAGCGGGTGCGCGTGGAGAGCCGGGGCTGAATTACGGGCGAGTTTTATTCGCCGCGATAAATCGCCCTTGATGGATTAAGATCGACCGGGCGAAGAACGCTAAGATCGGGAAGCCGGCGCCGATCCTAGTTGGGCGATTAATCAAAATTAATCGCCGCGAAACGGGCAGGTTTAACTGGTGGGCGGCGCGCGCGATGCATCGGCCGATGCCGGCTATCTTCCGGAACAACCTAATAACCCGGGCTATGCGCTAATAGCTTCCTTCAATGTCGGGAACCCACTGGACGTTGTAAACCTTGCGCTAATCGCCATTATAAAACGGGATTGGCCGCCGATCGATCTGACAGAACGTCCAACGTGCTTTAGGATAAATCGCCAATGGTCCCCATTGGACGAGCCGGCGCAATTAAACAAACTGCCAAGTCAAACGCTTCTTCCGCGAGAAACTTGACGATCCCCGTACCACTCGACTGAAACTCCCTGTTCTGAGTTCTGAGGGATGGCGCGGTAAATCGCGAGTGGCCGATCAATTTCTCCGGGGATGAATAACATTTCCCTTAAGCGGGAGGTATGCTCGCGCGAGCGAAATCAGCCCGGGCCAGAGTCCCACTGCATAGATCAGCGGAGGGCTCCTTGACAGGGAGAGAGACCACCTTTTAAATCTTCCGGCGGTATATCCGCTGGGATGGCGGTATTATGCGGTCGGTGTCCCTCGCTATATTCTACCCCTGAAAAGTATGCGAACGACCGTTGCGGATATTTCGGCTGCGTGCTGGGAGATTCTCTCTCTTGCACACCCTTTCTCCTTCCTTGTACTTCTCTCGCGAACTGAGTCATAAACCGCAAGACATCAACGTTTACGAACGCCATCACACCGAGCATCGAATCCAATGCAAATTCCCTCCCGTCAATTTGCACCCCCGAAAGAAACGCATCGTGTAATCCGAATCGAATAAACCTGAGAGCGCGTGTATGTGGATGGTAAGAGTATGAGGGTGGGACATGCGAAGGACCTATATGGAAAAGGGCGAAAGGGCCGGCTAACCAGAGGATAACGGGGGCCACATGCTGTCACTCCCAGGAGCGTTAGCATTAAGCCGATAGAAACGAAGGACCCGCAAGGTCCTCCGGGCGCGCGCGGAGAGCGGAAATCTTAGCGCGGCGAACCGAACGAAATTGCGGATTATGCTGAATTTCCAACGAGGCCTCCTGCCGCCCGGAGGGCCGCGCTTCTTTTTCGCCCGGCGGGATGTGTCCTCGCGTTTTGCCATTAAAATTCATGGAATAATAATAGGCCACTCGATCGTAAATACCTACGGTAGTCTACTTTGCCGGGCGCGGCTCAAGTGCGGCTCCGCTAGGAGAGCGGGCGGGCGAGCTTCCTCTGTCTTGCATGAAATCCACGAGACCCTATCTACTGGAGCGCGCGCGGGTCGTGGCGAGAGAGCGCGAGCTTCCCTCTAATTATTTGCTTCAACCACTAATTAACGCGTTCCGTCAAATGCCGGGGTGTATTAGCACAATTAATTTCACTCCGGCCGCGCGTACTCGCCGTAAGCTGTGCGTGTGTACGTGGGAGTCTATCGCTCTCCGAAGGGAGAAAGCCGTTCCACCCTTTGGGAAAAGGGGTCATGCGCGTCGTGACAGCGATCGTTTGCCATCCACTTCTACCTCGCAATCAGTGTTATCTCTTCAATTAGTGGCTGGCTCATACAACAGGCTCAATGGGCATAATGCCGGCTGGCCCCTTTAAAACCATTCCCTTCTTCTCTCGAGGAGATAGCGGCGCGCGCCGCTCGAAAGCCCAGTCGGCGAATGAATTCCACGCAGCGCGCCCTCGCTGTACACAGGACTTCCTCCCCCGGTTCATATTAAACAGATATATATGCGATGGTATTAAAAGGAAGGGACGCGCATCATTCCAATTTGCCAAAGTGGCGGCTGGTCAGTTCTCAATGTTTGATCCTTAATACCATCGGAAGGAGTAGAGGTCGGTGGGGTCGAAGGGAGGGGGCGGCCGATAGAACTTTCGTCGGGAGAGAAATGGAAATATTTGGCCGAGGGTCCCGGAAGTATTGAAAGCTGTGTGCTCCAACTCCAGGCGGGCGGAAGGGATGTTCCGCCCTCCCGGAGGAGCACGGAGGAGACCTGGCAGGATGTTGAGCGAATTCGGCATGGAATCCGCGAGTCAGCCGGCGGAGGTTCGTGTCCCGAATGTCGAGGGGGCTGGGGAAGGAGGAGGAGGGACCGAGCGGAACCAGTCTAGCCTGTTCGCGAGTAAGTAAGGAATCGAGGAAGCAGTCTTGTTCGGACTGCGTCGACTAAGGAGCGAAGAGGAAGAAGAACTGCGGGGAACGGGGCCGCTTATATTGGCTGTATTGGATTGAGTATTCCATATTTTCCGCGCCCGGCCGACCGGAAGATGGGGATCGTCCGACCGGAAGATCCGACAAAGGCGGCTTATTGGCCGACGTTACTCTCCACCCTCGGATGTTTCTCCCCGCGCGCTCGCCGCGCAAAGGATTATTACGATCCACCTCCTAAAGTCCTAAACATCCCCCCTTTCCTACGGGCTTTCTTTCCTCCCCAGGATACACAACATTACTCAACCGACTACATCTGCGTGTGAATTAAGGTCAAGCGCCGACGCGCTCTTCCCAGCGTCAACTCACTAGGAAGAATACTTGTATACTGAAAATTGTTGCATCGCGGGAGAGAGAGGGATGCGGAAAAGCACGGAAAGGAAAACACAAGGGAGCGAGGCGCAATCCGAGCAAAATAGGAGAACCAGCAGCATTGGCGGGTTCCAAGGGTCTCTCGAGACCCGGTGTGTGTTGTGCCTTGCGCGCGGCGGCCGCGGCCGCGATTTGTCGATGCCGGATTTCATTAGCAAGTTTGATTCAATTACCGCTCTAACCCGCTGTCACCGGACTGCGCCCTAGCCAGGGCCTTTAATTGCAGGCTGCATTTGCGAGTCTCTAATTTCCGCACGACCAGCACACGCCCCCCGGCAAATATGAATTTCACTCTCCTCCATCCGGCGGTTCGCAGACCTGAGCATTCGAGCCAACCCATCGTTTCACGCCGCTGAATTACATGAATTTTTCCTCGTGCAGCGCCGCCAGCTACATATCCCTCGTATTCAGGTGGAATTGCCCTGAGGTATAGTCAGTGAGTCAGTGGCGAAAGGTATCTATCAGGGTCGGCCGACTATTATCGCCAGACAAGCGACTGAATTTCGAGACACATTTACCTTGGAGGTGGTGGGGCCCGCACGCCTGCACAATGACTCCAAGGGGCGCGAGCGCAAAGAGAAGGTAGCAGGGCTATTAGGAGGCGCGAAGCCGGAAAGCGGCAGGTGAAATATGAAAGCACATCGTCCGTTCATCACCGCGGAGGTGGCGCTCGGGAGGGGGCGGGGGAGTAATTTCGCGAGGGTGGCGCGGTGATAATAAAAGGCAATATGCAGTGCTCAATTCGTGGCGGGAGTGCCGAGGCGTAACCGACACTTTATCGTCTCCATCATCGCCCTCTTTATACAGCACAGAGCAAGCCAAACCACCAACCGGCCAATATATTTCAATCCTTGTGTTAAGTACTCCATTCGGGCCGATCCCACGCCATCCTGATATTGCAAAGGCTCGCGTCATGCCCCGGCGAATCCTTCGAAACCTTTAACACCCGCCCTCCCACCTTTCCATGGGTTCGCCATCGATTTTTATCGCGACCCCATCGCCTGCCCTGCACTGTTCATTCTGAGGCTGCGATTTTCTTCCTCTTTTTCTTTGCATAAGAATCTATCGGCGCGGGAATGACGTAACATGTGTGTGGAGCGGATTGGGCGATAGTTGGATAGTTGGGGAATTTATTGAATCTGATTGTGAATAGAGGCGTCGCGCCGGGGAGCTAGCCTAGATTCCCAGGTTAGCGATGTAGTAATGCATATTTCTCCATGCGGTGATTCAGCTGACGACAACACTGACGCGCATTGACGCGCATCCCTCAAAAATTGATATTCTCCCGCGGGAGCTGCGGCGCGTCGGTTTCCTCGTGCGGTCGACACCATTTGCTTGGAAGAATGTCAATGTGGAGGTCGAAAGAGAAGCGGCCTGCTGAATAATTTTGCGAGAATTGCGAGAATTATAAAGGAGAACTTCTGAATTGATCGCTGTGTTTGTTATTTTAGTTGAAAGTGCGTAACAAGTAGCAAATGCGGGATGATTGTTTGGTGGAAAGGAGAGATATTCCCTGGTGCATGAAATTGGTGGGTTGTGAAAGGTGGCCTGTCGTTAGTGAGAGACTGGAGAGGAATGGGAAGGAGGGGGGCGGTAGGATCGAAGCGATGAATCGCGTTCTTAAATCATCCACGAACGGCCCTGTAAAAGCAAGGCGCCACTGTTTATTTGTTATTAGAAGTTGAGAGCGAAAGCCGAGACGGCTGTGAGAGGCGTCCACCCCATGGCGGCCTTTAATTTCTTCGGCCCTGAGAGCAGTATCGAGAGATTTACGAGGCGGTCGAATGATACTTGGCAAAAGCTCTCGGCCGCTCTCTTCAACCTCGCTGTCCGATCATCCGGACTGACCAGCCAATTCCAAATCTGCTGATTTGAATCTCCAAGACCTTCCGGCCCGTATCTCCGAGAGCGATAAAAAAGCCGGGATGTCCAAGTGCGTCCCATAAATATCGAGATATCGCATTGGCTCTGGCGGAAAAAGTCTCCCGGCGAAAAGCGCTTACTCCCACTGGAAACGGGCGAACCTCTTGCCCGATATTTGCGCGATACTAGCATCCCACTGATTCATGAAGTTAGGGAAAAATTGGCCGGCAAGAGCCGAGCCACTCTGAATGCAAAGTAGCGCCGAAACGGCGCGCAAAGTGAAACGAATAAAGTTGGCAAACAATGCGCGGCTCATAGGCATCGGGGCGCGCAAAACCGGAAGGGGGAAGAGCGTAAAGAGGAATTCGAAAGTTTCAGCCGGCTGGCGGAATTCGAGATCCCGGCCGGGAAGGAATTCAAGGGGAATGCCGAATTTTTATGGAGTGCCTCCGCCAAGCCCGATTTCCAACCTATTTATAAAGCTCGATATTCGAGTTCGCAGATCTTAGAAACTCCGTCGGCGAGAACTGGCACGCGATGGTTCAACGTACCTAACTTCGGGCTGTACATTCACGCTACAATCCCACTCTAACAAGAATCAGGCTAGAGTGGCTGAGCTGGCGCACGATATCTCCGCACAATTTTTAATTAGCTCTTCCACTTGATTCTTCTCATATCCCCCGTTTAGTCTCGGGGTTGAACGGACACTCGCGGGTATTCGCGAGTGTATACTCCCCGCTAATTCCATTAGCGTTATTAAACTAGCAAAGAAGTGCAGGGCCGAGGTGGCGCCGGTAGGTCTCGAGGCCGAGGGCCTCCAAAGTCGAGATTAGAGCTCGAGCGAGCATGCAATTTCAGCCGATGGTTACACGCGATGCTTGGTCGCGGCTCGGATTGAATATAATTGATGAACCACTCGTACTCTCGAGTATACTCGAGTGTGTCGCCCTACAGATGAGAACCTACTGTGCCCAACGCATAATGTAAAGCCACGCACTCCCTTTATCCGGGCTCTATTGTTTCCTCAGTGGGGAAGAACGCCGAAGAACAAATTGAGTTACAGCGCACCCCCCACCCCGCGGGGATAATTGAGTAATCTAAGTTCGGTAAAGTTTCGAATAATCAAAGTACGCACGATGTGCGCGGGGCCTAGGGGATGATGCGTCAGGGTAACTCTATTCAGGCAACTCTCGTGGCCTTAACACCGTGAATACCGGTGGGGAGGTGGGGCTTGATGATCGGTGAAAAAGTTGGAATAAATGTGCTCGACCACCTATTATTACTCGCATCCGTCAGGTTCGGCCAGCTGGACATGGTAAACTACGACCTCTCGAATCGTCGCAGCTCCCCTTTAACTCGCTGACACATTTATTTCACTTTGCCCGCAGCAGCTTTATTTTCAAGTGCGCCTTCCGCACGAAGGCGGAGAGCAGCGTCGTCCGTTATCCGCGAAATTATCTTCTAAAGCCCGGGAACTCCCGGCTAAGCTATTTAGCCTCAACCCCCCCATCCCATCGCCCCATCCCCCCCCTCAAAACCTTATTCTTCGGACGCGCCTTAATCACGGCAAGTATCTTTCCGCAAGAATACTTTAATGCCGCCCTGTATTTCATAGTGAGATACCGAGAACCTCCGGGAAACCGGGAGACAAGGTTTCCGCCTTGCGGAATCCGGCTGAATACATTTGCGGCTAAGTAAGTGATTAATCGACTTATTAGTGCCAGCTCGCACCCGAATTACTCTCGAGTCCGCACCTGCCGACACCCCGAGTCTATCTTATCAAGGCAAACTTCCTCGTGAATGTTGAATCGAGTGTGACTGTTATCGGCTCACTTCCAACTCGGTCTCAAAGACACGCGGGAATTCCTACCTCCGAAATTATCTGTTCCGACATCGTCGCAGTGGCTCGAGCGTCCGGGGCCCCTTTTCCCAATTAAGTCTCCGATCACCTTTCGTTCCTATGATTTCGAGATCCTTTGGGGACTCGGCGAGATATTTCATGCAAGTAAAAACACGACTGTGAAAATAGCGAGCGCGCAGTGGCGCAGTCGAGTTGGGAAAGACGGAATCAAACTACGAGTTGGCAAACTGGAGTTTAAGTAGTATAAGTCGTTTTCGGTCAGACAGTCGGCTAATACTTTCGGTGTTGAGGAGGAGTTTGGCCAAAGGCGATCGAGGTGCTTGATGGGGATGGTGGAAGAGTTGTAATGGGTTGTGTGCGCCGCGAGTGGGTGGTCTCGCCTTTCCGAAACCCATTAAAATCGGCGGCAGCACGCTCTGACCAACTTTTCCCCAACTTTTCGAATAATGGGGTACGCGCGTGCCACCGGTACGCGTGCTCTATCGGTAATTTGGCGATTTACCTCGCCTTTATTACGATCACAGGCAATTATTGAAAAGTTCCAAGACCCGCCCACGGCTTACCGGTGACCCCCAAACGATCCGGCCAACTGTCTTTCCGTAGTCGCCCGCTATAAAGGCGAATTTAGTGTCGTTCTGCGGGCGGAATCGGGTGCGCCCCCCCTCTCTCTCGCTCTCACGGTGCTCTGCGAAAGCAAGCTCGGTAATTAGTGAAACCGAGCTTTCCACGGCTCCATTAGCCTCCTCGTTCTCGGCCAAGCGAAACTTTAATCCCTGACCGCAGGAGTACCCCAAGAAAACTGGAGCTCGTTTTTCCAGCCACGAGCCCCGGCTCCATCTAGAAGAGTACACCGACGCCCGATTTAATTGAATGTTGCTTCCAGCCACGTGTTTGTCCCCCCCGCCACTATCTGTCACCAAGTGACTTTAACGCGCGACTGGTTCAGCGGCTCGTTGGGTTACGAAATAATGATTTCTCCGGGGGAAAAGTTCGATAATGGCCAAGCTCTCGCGATGCATCCAGTGATTTCTACGAGCCGCTGATTCAGAAGACTGGAGCGACGCCGGAGATATATATTCTGGGGAATCGGGGGTGAGTGGGCATTACGGGGGGAGAGAAGGGTTCTATCGCCGGCTGCGACGAAGCGAGATTTATTGTGATTGTTACGCGCGGCTGTCAAAAGCTATTTTCGCGCGGCTCGCGCGCCCATAAGTCATGCGTGGCTCTTCTCTTCGCCGGCTGTTCTCTTTTCGCCGAGCGCCCAGTTGCAACCTCGATGCCAACGCACTCCCGGTCACATGCACACGCCGAACTCCCACGCACACGCGCCCCTTTCCATCGAAAAGTGCTGCCGCGCAGAGTGCTCCTCTTTGTTTCCGATCTCGACGAACCTTCGATCGGTTTGATAAGCGGAACCGGCCGAGTTTCCAGCCCGGAAGCTCTCTTTAACGTCAACACCATCCGAAATAACGAGAGTGGGAGCGAGGCGACACACTATCAACACATTAACAGGAAAAATATGAAAATATTCCTCGGAAAGAAGTTGAATTATTTGGAATCGGTTCAAGGTACGGATCACAGAACAGACTCGCTAACTGTTGACAGGATAAAATCCAAAAGGCAAAAGATACTTGCAACGATTGATTTCGACATTCCCCCGAAATTCGAAAAAACCTAAGCGACCAATCGTTGGCATTGGCGGCGGTGCTCAGGCTGCGGCAGCAGCCGGCCGATTTTCTGCGGATTGGTGCGACAATAGGGAGAAAAAGAGTTGGAAGCTCGGCATCGACTGCGAAATTGCCAGGGCGGGCGTGCGCTCCCTCGACATCCCTGCAACCACCAAGAGCGCCGAGAGCGAGAGAGAGAGAGAGAGAGAGAGAGAGAGGCGCAGGCATGCATGCAGCCAGCGAGGCAGACAGTCGCAGTAAGGGGAACGTAGCAAGTTCATCGTACAGAATAAAATGATGGAACACTCGGTTGGAGCGGATCTAAAGACGACGCCAATCTATTTGCCATTCGCATCGCGGGATTTTTCCGATTGTCGTGACCTGGTTCGCGGCCCCTCACAGGCGCATCGGTGTTGCGCCTAGCTGAAAATCGGCGAGCACACGCCAGTCGCGCGGTACGTCGAGCGTTAAGCGGCTGAAAACCGCAACCCGGCAATCTCAGTGGCGCCGGAGACAGAGAGAGTTTTTCCCAGCCGGGGCAAAGATTGGCCAATTTCCGTGCCATCCCGTCGCGAATTCTCCCCAGGCTCCCTGCGCTCCACCCAACAAGCCCACGCCAACAGCACGCGTGCTGCTTCCTTTCGTTCGATCCCGGTCTTGCTTCGATTCACCCCTTTCACTGGCCTGGAGGAAAGGCCGCCCCCTTCGAGCCTCCTGATGGAATTACGGGAGAGACTCTGGTCGAGACGGATCCTGCGCGTGCATCCAGTCGATTCTCGAGCGGTGTTTCGAGGTTCGAACTGCGCCAATCCCTGGTCAAGCGAGATGCGTGAATAATTCTTATGGCGGGTTGACTGCGAGTAGGAAGAGAGCAGTAAAAGACGCACTGGCATTCCGCAATCTGACCCAAATCTGACAGACAGCGCGCTTCCACGCATAAGAGGGAGCCGCTCGCTCCTGCTGTCCCAGATGTTGCTCTCATCTGGCAAATGAAGCGGCACACGCCGCGCGCTCCAATGCCAATGGGAATGCGCGAGAGTCGGACTATCGAGAGGCAGAGCTCGAGGATATCGCTTACGAGCGGTCTCGTTTTCAACCTGGCCCCGTTTGTCCTCGGCCACCGGAGAAGGACCGAGCGCGATAGCTCGCGCAAGAACGTCGTCGATGGAAAATCGATGAGTCGAGAACGCCGGAATGCACTTTCGTACGTCGGCCGCCTGCGGCTCGGCCCCCGCCGACAACTGATTATTCAGCAGAGCGAATTTGGAAAAGCCCTGCAGCCCGACGTCACCGCCCCGGGGCCGCAGTCGGCGCACACCGCACCATTCATCCCATTTTCCCCACCGAAAATTCCGCGTCTATTTGCCCACGATATTTGCCGAGGATTATACGCCGGCCAGGATGCGCCTAGCTCCGTTAACTCCGAGCTGCCCTCGCGCGCAGTTGATTCCCTCGGAGCTCGACAAGGCCTAGCAGTGATGGCCAATAAAAACTCGATGAAATATAGAATTCCTGCCATTTCGACTGGGGAATAGATTAGCATTCGCGAGCCAATGGGAAAGCGCTCCCAAAGGAAACATAAGCAAGAAAGGACTGTGTATGAGGATCGGTGGTGGGTTCCCCGCCAATCGCCAAGAAGTATCGAGCTTTATTTTCGTCCTCGGGCGAACGCGAACGCGCGCCCGAGCGTCGAGCCTATGATGCATGGGCTATGAATAATATTTATAGGAGCCGTAATATTTATTAGCGGGTGGCTAACCAGTGATAGGCCGCGAGATCGATATACAAACGCGACTTCAGATCCTATACTTTGGGGCGGGCGCCGCGACAAAAGCACGCTTGATATACGGGCCGATTATCGCGATATATTCACCGCGGGCGCCTCGCGTTAATTATAAAGTCGCTCTTTGCGTCTGTCGGCAACAATTAATTGTCATTCGCCGATCGCTGATTTCCCACGGAATAAATCAGGCCCGTACCGATAAACCTCGCGTCCCTCGCTCTTTCCCAATTTCCGTTTCGGCTGCGCGGCCAGCCTTTCTCTCGCTGGCGCGCGCTCTCCGCGCCATTAGGGGGTGCAAAACTTCAGTCAGTCATAAATCAATCCCGTCGCGATTTACTTCCTTGGATCGACGCCAGCCGAACGACCTGGCGAGTCCTCTAGCCAACGATTTCTTCATCCATTCCCTGCGCCGCGCCATTCCTCCTCCTCCGCCACCCCCCGAGCCCTTTTCCCCGTCGGTTCGTCATCGCGCGCGGTCTTTTTGCTTCTCGTTTCTCCTATCATAATTCTATGCGCCCGGTAATAGGAACAGGTTTACCTTACTCCCCGAAAAAGCGGATTATTTGCCGCGCGAGGCCGCGGCAAACTCGTGGATACTAAGCGCCGAGTTTCGCGACGGTTTTAAAAGCGCTGAATACCAAACGAGCCGCGGGAGCCGGCACACATTTTTCCGGACGGCGAGATGAGCGAGGAACAGGATGCCTCGGAGGGTGTGCGGGGTGTAAAAAAGAGTGGGAAAACGAGGGGGCGGTGGTGGTGGGTGGGACGCATTAGCGCGTATTAAGCTATTATTCTGGCTGACACGCGCGGTGTCCCAGCTAGCCGCCTCGAGTTCCAGTATAACATCGTCGCGTCTCTCGAGCAGGTCGATTAAATTTCAGAAGGGAGCGAGAACCCGAGAGAGAAACGGAGAAAGAGCGTGCGGGACGGCCGCCATACATAAAATATTAGCGTCGGGGCGAAATAAAAAAGCCGACGAAACCTGCCCGCCCTAGAACACGAGGAAAGCCTCTACGGTAGGAAGCTCGGTGGATTCGCGTCTAGGTATTTACGTCGACTGGATCCTTCCAATTTCCGGCGTCACTCCCGCGCGCGACACTTCGTCATACTTTACGAGGATATTGACGCGCCCTCCTCCTCTCCCCCGTTTCTTTCCCTGACGAGCAATAAACGTGTGCCGAGGGGCCCGAGGGGGTTGGACGCCCTGCGAAAAGCGCTACCGGCCACCGAGAACCCTCGTCATGTCCATCGTCGCTCCACCACCTTCTGCTGACCGCAGTTCCTTTCCTTACTAAATTACGACCTCTCCCTCGCCACGTTGCCACACTCTGCCGAGTGATTCCGCGTTGCCACTTGCGCTCGAGTACCCGAGCCTCTTATTAATTTCGTCCGACTCCTCGAGCGAGAGCCAAAGATATTGATCGATTTCGACGCTCGAATCGTTCGCTTACGCCAGAACGTGACGGATCGGCCTGGACGACCGCGCGTGTCATTAGTAGCGTGTGGTTAAACTATCGTGGAGGGGTCGCCAATCGTCCTTTCCACCCTTTCAATAAAGGGCGCAAAGGGTTGCCGACCTCGCTCGCTCGACGGAAACGCGTTTGAGGAACGGGAAATAGAAAGTAATTTAAGCAAGGATCGACGACGATTGCCGCGCGTGGTGTATACAGTTGTACACAGAAGGGTTGGTTTGGTCGTGGTATTGGACAAAGTCACTCTTACCGGGTAGCCTTCCTACGCTAAATTGCTCTACATATTACCACTCCGTTTTCCGGCTGGTTTTTGATTAATCACCGGAACCGGCTACTCCCGCCCCACCAATACTCCCACACTCCCACACTCCCTCGGCCTAACGATACACTCATTCCCGATGAAGCATGGAAAGCAATCATTCTTACAACCAGGCTAACTACCTGTCTTTTTCCATCGGGGAGCAACAGTGACACGGCGACTTTCGACGAAAATCGTCGCTTTCTAATCTCACTCTTGAATATACACTGAATAGAGATTAGAACACTCGAGCCGGCGAGTGGCGAAGGATTGATTCCTACTCGAAGGTCATGGAGCACCGATGACGCTCGAGTCACTCGAGCTCGAGGATTAATAGCGGATTCTCGGAAAAAGCGCGCGCTGCGATATAATGGCTATGACAAGCGACCCACTTTTTCAAGAATCGCGTGCCGCATACTCTTCCACTTAATATCGGCGATAAATAAGCCTGTGCATTGTGTGGCGTTTACGATCGACAGTACTCGCAATACTCACTCTCTACCGTAGACGCGTCTTTCGTCGACGAAGGGTTATCGAAGGTGAAAAGGACACGAATACACACAGGACTCTCTCTCTCTCTCTCTCTCTCTCTCTCGTGCAGGAGTCCTGTATCCATTGGCTTTCGATGTTTCGTGGCATGATTGGCCGGACAGCACTCAGCCGAGGCGACGGGGAGCTCCAAGTCTTGGGGTTCGGAGGTGTCGAAGCGGATAGCGGCCCTCCTCGTTCCCATGACAGACGAGCTCTGACAGGGGAGCTTCCGCCCAACACCCCCGATACGTGCCAGCCATTCATAATTACGGCTGCGGGTGCAGGGGCCTCAGAGGCCCGTGGGAAATGTGTGACAAAATCTCGGAGCTTCGAGGAATCGAAAGCAACGACCTCACTCCTTTAGAGAACTGCCAGCTGGTCTGTGTTTCTCTACTATGTATCGATAGGTCCACTCAAGCGAAACAAGAGCAACGTTATCGCGATACTCCGATGAATTAAGAGAAATCACCAGTTAGCACGGGACTCGTAAGGTGCAGCTTTCCTCGCGGATAATCGAGCGCTTCTTCTCCGTGAGTCATTGAACAAGAAGGTTGCGCCGGGGAGTCGCACGTGTGTCGATTCCTATGTAACACACGGACACGCACGCACGCACGCGCAGGCTCTCGAGTGCCGAGAAGGCGCGGGTTTAAAAGAGCGGCGCTCTCACGCTCCCGCCGTAAAAAGAGAGGATCGCCGGTAAATCGAGCATATCGAGCCGCTGCCGTCTTTCTCATTTTCAGGCCGGCGGCCGCTGCAGCGGCGGCTCGGCATTAAAGTCGCCCGCGGCTATCGCCGAGTTCTAGGATAAGTAATAAGGCGCCACCAGATCGCGCCGGCTTAACCGTCGCCGCGCTTAACTACACCAGCACGCGCGCGCGCGCTCCTAGACTTTACCACCAGATCGAATTATCCGCGCGATGGAATTAGCAATGTAACGGGAGTGCCGTAGCTAACGAATCGTTGGAGAGTGCGAAAGAAGCTTTTCATTTAGTTAAACGCTCGCTTCTGTTAGGAGGGAAATCGGCCAGTCGCAGCGATTACGGTTTCGAGTTTCAGCCGCGGCGGCGAGAATAGCGCGCGACTATAAAGAAGCGAGTGCGGGAGTTACTTGTAGTTTATCGCGCCGGTTATTGTGCAATCGATTGGCAGCATTGTAACGACAGCTGCTCCTTTGGAATACGAGTCCGTTCGCTGATCGTTATAAGGCCGCGCTGCAAATTGGTATAACTGTTACGCGCACCGTTCAACTTATTTATCGAGCGATAAACTCCCAACAGTCAAACAAATACTTGTTCCTTTCTTTTCCATAACTCTCCCGCGGCGCTCGAGTTTCGTAAAACTTGTGCTGAAGGCTCGCGTCGATGATTTTGAAGACTCCCAATTCAGACTTTCACCGGGCCGTATAGTTTTGCGTCGCAACGCGGCGAGCGTGCGAGTGCACGGTGAGTAATCCGGGAAAGTATGCAGGTTGGGTGTAAAAAGTACGGTTGGAAGTCGAACTATCGGCGCAGCATTGGCGCAGCCGGGACGGATGTATATCACGGTGACACGACTCGGTGCTCGTGGCCGCCTGAGATCATCGCCGGTGAGCAACGAGCTTGGAATCAGTGAACGCACCCACACGCACTGCTAGCCGCCACCCACGGCTACTGGGGAACGCGTCCGTTTATTCCTCTAATCCCCCTGAGAAGCCGAGGCTTCCAGCTTCCAAGTATCGCTCTCTGATATCCAGCGTACACACAACAATAGCCAGAGCGAGATCCCACCGTGGAATAGTTCGGGAGCAGCGATTTACTAGAGGGGGGAGGGGGCAATGAAAATATACTCGCAACAATTTCCGGCCCCTCTTATAGAAGGTCGACTATCTTCGACGGGAATTAATTAACCTGGGAAACTGTTTAAGCGTGCTGCCACCGGCTGGCTTCCTGGCGCACTCCGCTTCCTCGGAGTAAACTTCGCGACACAATGTCCCTTTGAAATGTACACCCATTGTTGCATCGGGCAGAGGGAGGACTATGCCCCCCACTATCAAGAAGTTCCTCGAGGGCGACACTCTCAAGAATGCGCCCATCCTACCTCCCGACCCAGAAACTTCTTCCGCCGCCAAACTTCCTCTCGCCAAGGTGAGTCCTCTCCCTCTGGCGCGCGCGCGGCCAACAGTTTTTCGGCCGCGCGCGCCCGCTCCCTCGCTCCACGGAGCAGAGAGAAGCAATTGTGCGTTCTCCTCCGGCGGAAATCACGAGACACGCTTCATCTGCTCGCACTTTTCGTAACAGTCGGCGCTGACCTGGATTCCCGTTCGGTTGTTCCGAACGATCGAGCGAGAATCCGGGAAAGCGAGCACCACCGGCAACGAGCGTGACGGGGAATCACGACTCATGCTGGTCCCGGGGGCCCAAAATCGAAGCCGGTCTTTTGGGCCACCGCGTCAACCACTGAGGTGGACCGAGTCTTTAAAGAGAGGTGGCTCGATACCCGTTGAGTTGTCATTGAGTCGGAGCGCCAATATCCTAGCGCACAGTAGATAGGAATGGGGGAGATGGTCTCTCGCAGGAATGTAGAAGCAATTGGACCATTGCAGGAGTTTGCTCCTCGCTTTCTTGGTGTCTCGAGCGGGACCAACACACGCACCGTCTTCGCTTACGCATCAAGGTAGCGAGACGCATGAGACAAAGAGGGGACCCGAGGGGGAGCGAGAGAGGGAGTGGGTACGGTAGCCCGCACGGCTGCACCGGACGTAATTTAGTAAATGCCCGTTCTCCAACCTATACGAGGCAGTATTACGCACGTAGAGGAGGACGGGAGCGGGTCGGGCCGGCTCCATAAAGCGCGATGGACCCCACCCGATGCTCGAGAGAAGCTCGATCGAGCGTGTCCTGGCATTATTGCGATCGTCGTGCCACGTCGGACACGATGCCCTCTCGTTCCCTTCTTCGCCCGCAATCGGCGACCCCTACACCTGGACACCTCTCCCCCTCTCCCCCTCTCATGCCTCTGACCATCGATCTACTTTTTCCGAGCGCACATACGCTCCGGCGACGGCCCATCTGACAGCCTACATTGCCAATAGGCCCCGAGCTACAAGAGGATCTCCGCCAGCCGACTCACCTTCTTTCGCTTTTTGGCGGAATTCCTCGCGTGCAATTTCTCCCCGGCTCCCAAAGCCGCCGAGGGAACCGGGCCGCGGCAATAGCGGGAGACACGCTTTATCCGGACGACAGCGGCTCTACCCGCCGGCGAACCAACGGTTTCAATAGAAATCGCACGCGAGTTACGACCATCCGCGAGATCCTTGCGAAATAGTTGAGAAAAAGCGACGCGGTGGACGCCGGGGTCGCAACGCGGTCGCATCGGCCTGTTATGTTTGGCAAGCAAGTCGCCGCTCGCAATCCTGCATTTAAATGACCGGCGAGCCTCGCTCGGCCGACGAGTGAGCTGTTAAAATGTCGAGTAATGATCCCGCGCGGAACCCGCTCTCCAATGGCGAAGAGCGAGATAAATAATACCGCGGCGATACCGATAGGTTCGTCAAGCGGCGTAACGACCTCGATAATGAATGTTACTTAATCGACACAGGCTAGTGCGCGTATTTTTCGAGTTCACTCGAGAACGAAACGAGCCGGGATATAATTAACAGCGGGAGCGAGCTGGAAATTAAAAGTGCTGATTACGAAGCACCGTGGCCGGGGGAAAAAAGAGCGCGAGAGAAAGCGAGGGGGGGTGGGAGACTTGGTTGAAAAGTTGGACGGTGTCTCGCGTCCAATCGGACAATTAAATTATGCACTCGTCGGCCGGAGGTCATCAGGAGCATTCATTCTTCGAAAGGCGAGAGCGCGCGAAATAAACGTCGCCTCGCTCGTCCAACGTGTATACGTTAGCGGGCGGAGGGCGTTGATTGAGCCAGCGGAGGAGGAGTGCCCGATTTATCCACTGCCTATTCAATCCCGCAGCCGCCGCATTTTTCCGCCAACCGAATTAACAATCGCTCTCTCCCTCTCCCGAGGAAAATCTCTCGTTCGCAGATCGTGACCACGTAAAGGCCACTTTTGCGGGCGCTTCTGATTTTCCCTGCGGCGAGCTTCGATCTCGGCCGACCGGAGCTTTCGGTAGACCTGTGAAGCTTGCATTGGTCGCTCGCCCTTTAATTCGCGTGAGCGAGCGCGCGTAAGAGATATTAGAAGACGGAACGCGAGATGGATGGTAGGACGTTGAGGTGAGGAGCGTACGTGTCGAAATCCCTCGGGAAAATGGGTGCGAAGGAAAAGCAGCTCCGGAAAGCAGTGGCGCGATAGATTAAGTCGGCTGGACGAGCGGAGGGTATGTCGGTGTAGTACTAGGAGAGGGTGGGAGAGGGTGGTGCTCGCGCTGGCCAAGAGGAAGAGCTCGTCCCTTCCTGATGCGATCCGAGGAAGCATTACGGGAAAGCTCGTGTACTTAGTGTAACCGGGCACGGATATCGTGTGCTCGCGCGAGCGGGGCATGTGCTCGAAGCCAGAGGCACGCCGGTGCAACGGTGGAAGCCATTATTTAACCATTCCCCGGTCACGGGGATTCCCCCGGGATGCTCGGTATACGTGCCTTAATCGCGCCAGTGGCATACTGCCGCCGGCGAATATATCCGGGGCGAGGGCCTCCCCGAGCGAAAGAATCGACCTTTGAGCGAGCGAGAACAAAAGCTCGCGCGCCAATAACAAACGCTACCGAACGCGCCCTCGCCCTCGAGGAACACACTGCCCCACCTCCAACCTCCCACAGTGTAAGAGGCAAATAAAGCAGCTCCTCCACGAGCTTCCTTCCTTCCGTTCCTCGTTCCTGGCGCGTGCATTCGGCAACACGCCCCTGGACTCCTGGACTTCTCCATGGTCGTGAAATTGTTTGCTTGACCATTACACGCTCGCCCTCTGTGCACCACATCTCCAGACAACACACACGGGGGGGTCCGTTGCCCTGCGGCCGGCAATGGACGAGCGTCCGAGCGTCGCTGTCCGCCGAGGATACTTGAGATATTAGCTTTTTAAATAATTCAGCCCACCGCTAGATTGGAGTGATCTTGTGGGAAATACAGCTCTGCTTTTCCGAAGCTATTACCGAGAGTTTGAGTTACTCGAGTTCGGAACCCGAGGGGGGTTGACCTGGCGCCACCGAGCGGCTTCTCACGAAAAGGTACCTATCTCCGTCGGCCAACGCTCTGAATCACCCGCGACGCCGCCCCACCGTCCGCACTCGACGGACAATGGAGCTTGTTATATAAATAATTGCGAGTGATAACGAGCGCGTAATCTAACACCGGATGAGAAGCCGGCTATCGAAGCCACAACAGGTCGAGACGCGCGCGATCGCCGTATGCCAGAAAAGTTCCCTTCCCGGCGGCCACGATGGCCGATCGCCAAAGGAGAATTCGCGCATCTTCCCCGCTAATTGCGCGCGACTTTTATCGCGGCGATTGGGGGCAAAAATCCGCTTGAGATAACAGGGTGAAATGGTTGGAGCGGGGGAGGCAAGCGGTCAGGTATAGTACGAGCAAATACAGAATCGATGCGGATATCGCCGGCCACTTAATTACCGTGGACGCTCTAAATAGGCCGCGGCATCGCTATCGGAGGAAAGTTGGTGCGGCAATCCCGTATGCATTAACCAGATATTGGCACTCGATAGCCCTGCCGCTGTAATGAGAAGACGCATTCAGATCGGCCTGACCAAAAACGCCGCTGCCGGCGACCGCAACTGGAATGTAAACGGCCGGAACGAGGACAATAATGCCGCGCGATATCCCAGTTTAACCCCTTCGCGGCCGCGCGACACAGAGACAGAGAGAGAGAGAGAGCGAGAGAGAGAAGGGAGGAGGAGAGGGAGGTGTTTGCATATGCTCTCGGTTGCGAGGGCGAACCTCGCACCTGCCATCCTGTAAGTCGGCATTACCGTTCTATTTTCATTAGCGGTATCGGCTGCATCCAAAGCACCGGCATTACGAGGACTACACGTGCTGCCCTTACAAACCACTCCAACTCTACCGGTGGTGGCGGCGGCGCGGGCGCCGCCGCAAGCCAAATAAAAAGAAACCCCACGGAAAAACCAACTATCTCTCCGCCGGCAGACCAGTCTGCTCTAATTGGATTCTATGAGTAGAGATAACCGGGTCAAGAGCACGGACAGTGCGCGCCGCGCGACTGCGACTAAAAGCGCGCGGATGATGGAAACCCCGGGAAAAACGGGTGTTCCTGGTGGCGCCTATCGACGCAGGAATCCCCGGTTCTCGCCCACCAGCGCGCTCAGCGAAGCGGGGTCGAGAGAAGGCGAGCGCGGCCGGTTTACCGCTAGAAAATCGAGAACCGGCGCGCCGCGGCTGATCGTGCGATGAGTGCATTATCTAGGAGCGATATCTTATCGTCGATAGCAGGACAGCTAACCGGAAGGTGTAGTTCGCGGCTGTCGGCGATCTTATCGCTCGGCTTCCTTGCACTTGGCGATCCGCAGTTTTCTCTCGGGGTCAGGGCCACCTCTCGCCATTCGACACTACTCCCTCCGGCTCCTCAACATATACTCTGATAACACAGCGCACACGCTCCTGATACAGATTCATTCGATCACACTTGGCAATTATCGCGAGAATTGGATTGGCGCGCATGCCAGCGAGAGAAAGCGGGAAAGCCCGGGAAAAGGGTGGATCGAAGCCGGAGCAGGAAATATAGTCGGCAAGATTAATTTAATTGATAGGAGCGGCTTCTAATAGGCTAGGCGTGATTAGCCGCGATAGATCGGCCAGACGCGAGTAGATTATTCCGGGAGGTGGCAATCCTCGGGTGCATGAACCGGGCAATTTGTGTCCGGGCGAAAGTGAGATCGCATAATCTACTTACAGCGGAGTCTTGGCATGGCCGCGATAGCAATCGCCAGATATACACGGTGTCGCGCGCTCCGTTGCGTCAACGAGCATTTCTCATGTACAATGGCTCGATTCCAATCGGTGGTTATTAGTCGGTGGTAGGGCCTTTGTGGCCTGGGACCTGGGTTATGTCCTCGGAGGCGCGAGGGACGGGCTGGCTTGACGTGTGACCCAAGACGCCCGTCACGCCGACTCGCTTCTCTCGACCCAGGCTCTACACTCCGTGCAGCGCGCGCCTCCAGTGTTGTGTATAGTTGAGCCGCGTCAATTGCACGCCGGCGATATTCAATATGTAGCTACAAAGCTAGCTCCACTCAATGGTGCAATGAATGCCGGTGCCGAGCGAGCGCGCGCGCGCGCTACCTGTTCTCTGGGTATTACTTTTGTTGAAACTGTATACGCACCCGCGCGCCAGCAACCGGCTACGTTTCATGGTCTGGGTAGGCTAGGGTCACTTTTCACGTGCGAACGCCGCGATACTTAGCACTCTCGATTATTAGAGTTTCTTGAGCGAGAGTCCTGCGCGCGCGCCCTCGCCAGCCGCTTGCACAATAGCCTGGAAAAATGCGCTCCGCTTTGCGAGATCTTCGGGCGACTAGCGAGCGCCGTCACGCTCGCCGCTGAGATATAGAGAGTTTCCGGGGGATTTCTCGATTGAGCGGCCGGGAGGAGAATCCTCGTCGCCGCGGATAAAGAGAGAAGTAATGACGGATCGGCCCGCGCAATAACAGAAATGAGGTAATCCGGGTGGTGGCCGCGGTACGTGGGAGAGAAAAATCCCGGCACGAAGCAGCCGCGCAAGGATGCGCGACGTGAACGCAATGTAAACGATCGCGGGACATCGCCGGGGAGAAAAGAGGAGGTTTATAGTCGGGAGGAACTGTGCCGCGTCCGCCGCGGGATTGTCGAGGTTTACGAGGGTGCTGGGAGGGCCGGCTGATAGCACTCTCTCTCTCTCTCTCTCTCTCTCTCTCTCTCTGGCGAAATGCTCGCGGTCACTTTTATATCGAGAGAGTGCGTCCGTCATCAACGCACCGCTTCCGAAAGGCCTATCATCACGCGCGGCTCCGTCCTTTTGCGGGAAAGCTCTCTGTTTGCCTGACACGTCCAACCACTCGACATTTCCACGTGCACTCGCCCCCGCGCGCGCTACTATCGAGTGAAGGCACTCGGGGGAAAAATAACAAGTCAAAAAAATGGTGATGGTGTTGTCGGCCGCGTGTTCACCGAGCGGCGATCCTGCGCCGCTGATAACTGGGTTTCGCCGGGAACCAGTGGTGGCTTACCGAAATCGCCTTTTTCCCCGCTACCGCGGACCTATCAACAAGGTGTGCTTCCGCTCGAGGTATCAAAGGTTGTAATCGACACTCGGAAGAATCAACCAGGAAGCCTCTGGTGTGGCAGCATTAACGGGTGCGCCGGACAATAATCAGGAGGAGAGTCGAGGGAGAAGGAGAAGTTGAGTGGTCAGTGTTGAGAGAGAGAGAGAGAGGGAGAGAGTGCGGGAGGATGAGCGGAGGATGAAGATGAAGGAGGCCTTGGCGAAGCTACTCGTGGGCCCGGCTCAAGTGGAATGACAATTATTTCTGGCCACTGAGTACATGGCGCTTGGCGGCTCTCCTTTGCCCCGTGCTCATATGCATGCCCGTCATGCTTAAGTAAACCGAGTTTATTCTAAGCCCCGGGTACACTGCCCTAGAATACTCCTTTCGATGGCGAGCCGCGCGCCACGAGTCCCGACTCTTCGTCATCCTCCTTACTCACTACTCTCCACTCCGTTCGATCCCCCCCTCCCCACCACTCCTCCACTCGACTCTATTCTGCCACCGGAATGTTAATACTCGGCGAACGAATCACTCTCTCACGAATTATAAATTCGCGGAGAGCGGCTGGCGGCGAAATGTCGTGATTGAGGGAGTTGAGGAAGGTCAGTGGCTCGTGTCGAATTGTCACTACAGCCGGCGGCGAAAGTCGATGCAGGATTAATGATCCGCGGGCAGAGTCGTGCCGGGCGAGGAGCGGGCCCTCCCCTTTGGCGGCGAATATCTAAATCCGAGCGCATATAAAGCAGAGCGCCGACGGACCTTAAGACACTCCTCGCGCGCGCACTCCTTTCGCAGATATGTATCGGCTACCACCGCCGCCTCTCTCCCTCGCGTTCCTTCAACGCGGTGCTGCCTCCTGCTTTCTCTCTCCCGCCGACAGAGAGTGCCGAGCGCCGCCGTGGCAATTGAAAGTGACAAGTGCACAGGCACACGTACACAGAGGCGGGGAGAGCGAGGCGTATGTCGGTCGGCTCCCTCGGTATCGAGATCGGCCTGGAATCCGAAGAGTGGGAAAACGAATTGGTCGCTCGATACCGGCGATTTCGCGGCCTCGACTTATCGCGAATCGCGTTACGTCACCCGTCGACGACCGCGCCGTCACCACACCGCCACCTCCTCCGGCTTCTTCCTCCGCTGGAATGCCTGTTATCCGCGGCGGCGATTTTAATCGGGCCGCATTACTCATCGGCCGGATAATAATAGAGGAAAGTCCGACTTCCCCGACAAACAACGCTCGAATTATCGAGAGAGGGAGAGAGGGAATGTGATTTGGATTTGTAGTTGGAGGTGATTTAGGATGGAGAGAAAATGGTAGCGATAAGGCGCGGGTTCGGCCGGCTCTCTGACGAGGGTTGGTCCGACACTGACCTCCGCCGGTCTCGTGGCATGCATCGGAGGCGAGTGAGTGGCGGGGCTAATGGGAGTGTTTGCGGGGCAGACAGATTGATCTGCCGAAAAGGCATTAATTAATATCGCGGCCTGCTCGTTCTCCCATGAAACCGCATTCCAGGCATAACCTTTTATCAGCCGGCTGCCGCGGCCGCTCGTTCTTGACAGCTCTCTCGCACGGCCTGATCCCCGTGCACCACCTTTTACTTCGCGGAATATCTCGCATTCTACGTGTATATTATCTTACGGGCTCTCGCGCGACCCAATAAGGCGCCTATTCCGCGAAAACCCGGACCCGCTAGCGCCACCTCTCCACAACACCTATATCCCTATCGAACGTTCCACCCAGAAAGGAATGTCGTCCCTGTAATACCAATCGAAATCATCTCGATAACAATCGGCCGCGCGTTATTCATAAGTCAACCGGCGTCATCGCGCGCGTGATATTCGAAATGCATGAATGTAATTTTCACCGGGAAGGAGAGAATGGGCGCGCGAGACACGAGTGGGAGGGGGCGCCGGTAATGCATTAGCCCCCCGGTAGATATCTGTTGACGTGTGCGTTTACAATTTAAAGAAACGTATCATCGCTCTGTCACGGATATTTCTACCGGCGCGGCGCGGCGGCCGTAATTCCGCGCTTCTGGCTTATGTAAATCCGCGGGCGCAGTATGCGTGTTCGCTTGTTGCCGTGGGCATGTTGAAGTAAAGTAATTTGAATGAAATACAGCCGCGCATCGCGGAATTTGTACCTTCACAGGCTGCCGCCCGGCCGCGGATGCACACGGAGATCCAAATAAATACAGTGTAATTAACGAGCGGATAAACAATATTGTTATTCGGGCCAAACGAACGCGCCGCTACCGAGTTTACTCCTCGCGATCGTCAGAGAAAATCCCTACCCATTAAATCTCCCGCGTCCCTCCAGCCGCTTGATCACTCGCAATCGAATTCCTTGACAAGCAAACCCCACTATCGATCGACTCCGCGACTCGAGCAACACTGTTCCGACAATTATATCGTTCGGAAACCGCGGAGGTGCGATGACGGGCCAAGTGGGAATTACGTCGTTCCCGTTCCCCGAGCGGAGGCGACGAATCCATGGTGTAAGAGTTAATTAGGAGAGGAGCTCGACGCACCACTGGAGAGACAGAGGTGCGTCGTCGATCGTCGGCAATTAGCAGCGCCTACTCGGGCGCCTGGACGTCGCAGAGCGCAGAGCGCACACCCATTCCGCAGTGCTCCGTCCTCGGCTCTCGCGGAACAAGAAAAGGGAACGAAAGATCGCAGCGGCGGCGAGGAAAGTGCGCAGGTTGAACAGCAGTGCGAGAGGAGAGAGAAATCCAAGAGCGGCGGCGGCGGCGGCCGGTGATCTCTCATTCCGAGCACACGCGCACTCGGAAATTTGAATACCCACGTAAAAGTGGAGTCATCCACTTGGCGGCGGCTAAGGCCGGCTCTCTTTTTTCGGTGAGTAAGCGCGGCGACACGCGAAAAGAATACCTGGTCGCGGCGAGGGAGAAGAGCCGGCGAGCGGGGCAAAGGGAGAGGGAGGGAGAGAGGGGCGCGCGGCGGGTCCCTTTTTTTCACGAGGGGGCCGAGCATTAATATTCATCAGGATTACAAAAAACAATGCCGCCCACCGGCACCCCTGACCTGTTGAGCCGCGGCCGTCAAACGCGGATCACCCGGGATTACAAGTTTATAATTGAATCTCTATGCGAGGGGGCCCGGCCGCTCTCTCTCTCCCCGAGTCCACCCACGTCCCTCAACGACTGGCGCGCGCGCCCGCAGCTCCTTTGATTCGCCACCGAGTCCGCGGAATTCGCCGCCGGACCAACGACCGCCCCCCTCAGCTCGTTCCGACTCTCCACGAGCTACGAGCACATCTTGACTGCTCCGGTCGCGCACGTCGCCGGCTCCCTCGAGCTATATCCCACGATCCTAATACATACGTGCGCGCCGCCAGTGTGAGTTTATCACCGAGCTATCGGAAAGGCTCGCTCTGTTCGACGCTATTAAAGGTGACAAGACTTTAGCCGGGCATTTTTTCCCCTCGGCCTCACTGCAGAAGGAAAGTGGCCGAAGATGGATGCTTATGGGTTAACGGGTTCTCGAAAGCGAACCGCACCTGTGCCGGCGGGCATTATATCGTCGATTGTAAGTCCCCATAAATTCCCCGAGTTTTTCTCCTTTTTCAATCGCGAAATATCTCGCACGCGGACCAACGACGAGAGTCCCCCGCACGTGCTCGACATTCCCCCCCGACCCCCGTTGAATTACACCCTCAACTTTTTCAGGGATTCGGATTCTCGGTTAATTCGCTGTCGCGCCGATTCTATTGCGCTCGAGAACCCGTGAAAGGGTTTTGCGCGCCGGAGAAAAGAAGAGAGAGAGAGAGGGAGAGAGCGAGCCGAAGCACACCGTAATTATTGCCGCTCGCGGGGAAACTAATTCTACTCTTGGGGTGGGTTATATTTAGCGACAGGAGTCGGGACGATTCATCGGCGGAGCCTCGAAGCATGAAAGAGCGTACTTCATCAAAGCTCTCGCCGGTATTTGTGGGCCTAGGCGCGTCTTATACCCATTCAAGGTAAGTAACCGGAGCCCCTCTTGAGTATCGCGCGCGCATTGCCCAGAGGCGGAGAGCTAATCAGCTTTTCGCCAGGAACGAGGCACACCGATCATTAGGATCATTTCCGCTCAAGCCGTTGCGCGCGCGCGGGCCCCTGCCCCTTCATTCTCATTCCTCCTTCTAGACCTATCCCACGACAATATCCTGCAGGAGTAGCGAGCCGCTAAGCCCGCCAATAATAACCATCACGGAAAAGAGGAGCAAGCCACCTTCCTTCTCTATATTCACGGTAACCCCATTCCTCTCGTGGAAAATCCGAGCGAGGACTATACTAGACCCAGCCACAAAGGAGAACCGGGGCCAATTTGGCTGGCAAGCAGTCGAATTACTCGGAGCGTAGGGGGTCTGATCACTTTGAAGAGGGCGCCGGAAGCAATTTAATCGGCTTTTCGTCCGACCCACGTCCGAAGCAACAGCCGCTCCCGGCTCCGCTCGGAAGAACGCAACTCGCGGTGATCCGCGCCCGGAATTGCCACGCTTTCTGCCATCGGCGATCTTTGTGCCGAGTGGTGGCCGGACACATCCGAGAATTGCGAGTGCTCACTCGCCACTGGCCTCTTCATCAATAGCTCCCAACGCTGTCCATGCCTATTCACGTGCGCCCGATCATAACGCATTGCCGGCACAGAGGCCTCATTACTCAGTAATCAATAGGTCAGTGCTAACAAATCTCTCCTCTCTGCGGTCTCCTCGCGATAGGCCTACTCGCTCTTTACTCATATTTCGAGTAACGCGTGGACGTCGGGAAAAGAGATCGAACGGGATCCGCATTTCCACGGAGAATTAGTGGTGGGCCGTTCGCGATATACTTAGAGACCGGATAATGTAATACCAGCAGTGCTGGTCCCCGTCAGTTGCACTCGCAACGAGGTGACGGATGTAGCTCGCGGCGTGACTTGTAGCCCGTCTAATTAGAAACGAGCTTTTTCCGCGTCCATAGTACAAGTTCGCGTGAAATATGGCGGATTCGAGATAACCAAGGTGAGTGGGCAGTGGATATAGTCGTGCGACGGGTGGTGCGCGGCAGGGGGGAGTGGGTGGGGGGAAAAAAGTGAATGGGAAATGACCGGGTGGAGGGTGATTTGTTTCGCGTCCCGGGAAAGCTCGAGTCGCGGGCCGCGCGACAGTGATTGAGAAGTTTGGGGCCGCGCGCGAAAGAAGGCCGCGGAATAAATTTGCATGGAAATTAGCGCATATCGGACACACCGTTCGCGCGGTGCTAATTTCGGCAGAAGGGCTCGGGGCCCCCGCCATGAATAATGTTAAATCGCGAGAGCACATCGGAGTGGCCCCTGTTTATGCAGAGCCCGAACAGTGAACGCTCCACCACGTCCAACCGGGTGTCCGTTTCGGCGAGCGTGTTTCCGCTTATACGGCATTCGCGTCTAAATGGCCGCTCGAAACAATTCAAATCAGTTTACAAACGCAGCTCCCCCCCAATCCCCAACCCCTAGCCCTACCTCAGCCGAAGGCGCTCCCGGGCGAAATGAACCAAGTGGAATCCTAAAATTCAATCCCACTCCCCCTCGATCAAAGGAATCGAAGTTCGCCAAGTCCAGAGTCCATGTATACCCATGAGAAATCGTCCGACGCCGCCCGCTCAATTGCATACAACGGAAAGTAATATTTTAAATCTGTCTCAGTCGATACTCGGATGCATACGCTCTTCCGTAAAAATGCAGGGGAGCTCCCGCGCCTTCCCACGGAGAAGAGGCTCGGAAATCAGAAAAGTGAGCTCGAGATATGGAAATACACGAGTCGCGCGGATGCTGCTCCTTTGGCAGGGAGCTCGGGGATAGAAAGAGATTCCCAGGACATCCTGTTTATTTAGAATTCCCGATACCTACACTGAGAGCGCGGGGCTTTTCCTCGGCGATTTCTATTTATCGACGGATTTCGGTCGGCGCCGATCGAGCTAAGAGCGAGAGGGCGATATGTCGCGTAGTTCTCCTTTCAGTAGTATCAGCTACCTCTTATTGCAACAACATCTTAAACAGCAGAGAAAGCCGGCGGCCCAAGGGACTGCACGGTGACATTGAACGGGGCCGGGCGCCGCTGATAATTAAAAGTTTTAATTATGCAAGGACTCCCAGTCCCCGGCGGAGCTTACGGCAAAGGATGCTAAAGCGACGCGCGCCCTTGCAGTTTCCGCGGCGTTTACTGCCGGAAGAGAGCCAGCCAACAGCTAAACTAATTTCTATCAGTCCGCCAATATAATCCGCCGAATAGTCGCGTGACAATTTTTCCCCCGGGAGAATTCCGCCGCATTTTCCCGCCGCGTCGTCTCGCCAAACTTGCCCAACAATAGCGCAGTGCCGTTGATTAATCGATCGGTCGATACGTCGGCTAAATCATTTCGGGCCAGCAGTCGGTCGTTGGGTGGTCTGCAAATCTTCCGGGGAACAAAGCCTTTATTGCTTCACCCGACTATCCAAGATCCAAACTGCTCGCAATCCGCGAGAACACCTGTTCAGTCGTTCATCGACATATCTTCACAGAAATATAATTACGCTCGAGATTGAAGATTCGTGCACGATTTTACGAAGATATTCCAATATAGGATTTAGGGCGGCCGAGGGCGCACATAGTCGGTTCATAAAGCGAGAAAAATCTGTGGAGCCGCGTAGTGCCAGGGTGAAGTCAAATCCCGGGGATTATTCGCCGCCCGGACTCTCCATCTTTTTACGATCACTGGGGTGGGTCAGCACGAGTGAAGAGAGAGAGAGAGAGAGAGAGGAGAGTGGGAGTGTGCGCTAGATGCGCTTCATTGTGGCTTGAATCTTTTATGAGCCAGAGATGAAAGAGAGGCGCGCGATCGGAGTTAAAAGGAGAGGGGGACATCGGGCAGCGTTAAACGCAGTGTGGCTCGGTGTGGCAGTGGCTCGGTCGCTTCGCCTGCTTGGTTGCTTGGTTGCTTGCTTGCTCGCTGGCTGACTCCCCGGGCCCCTACTACCCTTTCACCTTGCGAGAGCTTTTAAAGTAGAGCTTGCAGAAAGCCGTGGCCGCGCGCTCCGCACAATGTCGCCGCTCGCTTTGCGCTGATCCCTCGCCGCTCAGTCACCGCACAAACACACGGGTTACCACCAGCCATTGACTTTCCCCCGGCTTTGACCGCGCCGCGATTCCTACCGCGTTCATTAACGTTTTATTAGTCCGCCGATCCGACGACCGAGAGACCACGCCGCCGCTCTGACCTAATAGCGACCGCTTTTCTCAGCAATAACTAGTCCGCGACCACCTTTTCCCCGGTAGTTTCATTCCGAGGACGCTCGCGTCGCCTCCTCGATACCTCGCTGATCCAATAAAAACGGCGCGGGACGGTGAGGAAAAAAATTCGATGACGTCGAATTCGATCTTCAATAACACACTGCGCTCTCGCTACGCTGATGATGAACCGAATGCACTCGCGTCTCGGCCTCTCTCCCGCAGGGCTCTCATATAAAAACATGGTTTTTCCGGGACGAGAGAGTAGACGCGGATGCTCCACTGCTAGATTTCGCCGCGGATCTACCACCTCCGCTTCTACGAGTCTCACTCGGCCTCTCTCCCTCTATTAATAAACATAGAGCATAATCAAGTCATTTCGCGAAATGTAAATGCGCATCTCCGAACGCCCGTGAGCCTTTTTCCTTTTCAGCGGAGGCTGAATGCGCGCGGCTCGACTTTTCAACAGCGTAGATGCGTACGCGAGTCCTCTACTCTCTCATTGGCTCTCTGCTCGCATCTACCAGCGAGGGGGAGGGTGATGTAAAAATTGTGATGAGGTAGAACCGGCGATAGGAGAGTAGCTGGAACTCTTTAATGGGTTTGGAGGTAAAATTGGGGCTGGCCGGGTTGGTGGTGGCTCGGTTGATTTCCGATCGGGATCGATGCTTTTTAGCGTGACCTCCAATGGCAGTGTTGTGGCCTAGACGCCAGTAGAGCACGAGTCCAGTGGGAATGGGTCGTAATGCACCTCGCTATAATATAGATCCAGTGGAAGCCGTGGACGCGGTGTTCCCATCGATTGGCAATATCGGCGAATATCGAGCGCGAGCGGTATCGCCGGCCGATCGCGACACGGCCAAAGATACTACTCCCACGAGGCGATCGCTCGGAGATAGTTTCACCTCGCAGCCGCCGAGAGCGACAACAAACAAACCAACCAACGGCCGAGCCAGCCGGGGAAACGAACGCGCCCGCGTCAGAGAAAGAGAGAAAGGGAGAGAGAGAGAGGGAGAGAGAGAGGAGATACTGGCTGCTCGAAACTTGGGCTTTTCCCGATCGGCTCCTTTCGAATTCCACCGACGGCCACTCTTTCTTGACGCCTCCACCTTCGCTGCTCTTTCTTCGAGCTTCGCTATCCTCGAGCTCTTTTATACACTAACGTGACATCAAACAACATTCATAAATATCCTGAAACATCGAAGGAGATTCACTCCACCGAGTAGGAAATGCAACGAACGCAAGGCGGCGCTAATTCGAAAATATTCATTCTATCGAGCGGCTCTCGCGCGTCCCCTCGTCAAACAGCCGGACTTCAAAGTCATCGGTTGTCCCACGCACCGCGGACACGCGGACATGTGTGTAGGAGGCTTGGAATCGAATCAATACTGAGGCCCCCTGATATTAACAGTGATGTCAATGGTTCAAATTAGCGACCCTACGAAATTCCACGGGCGCATTCCGTCAAAATTGCCGTGTCCCTGCCGGCGCACCGAATCGCCAGGGGAACCAGACAATCAAGCCAGCCGGCCGCGATCCGCGCCCCGCTATCTACTTCGCGCGATACAGGCCTTTAACTCGCTTTCTATGAGGCCCACTCGAGGAAAAATTTCCCCCGTGCCCGCCCGGCACGAGTGTCCTTGTGATGATTATGTGGATAGCAATATGCAGCGCTGGAGCCCCGCGATCCCGAGGGCTCAAAGGATTCTGGGTATCCGTGCGAGCTAAAGGAAATTTAGCCGATTACTCTTTGACGGAATGGACGCTGCAGATGCGTTTCCCCTCGGCGTGCGAAACTCTTCAACAGATATATAGCGAGCTCTCTCTCTCTCTTTCTCTCTTTCTCTCTGTCTTGCTTTCGGCGACGATCTACGCAGGAGGAGCGGGTGATGCGTGCGTGCAGGTCGAAAGAGCGGGCATTTAACGATTAATCGCATAATTGGCGCAACTTCTACGTCCTTGAGCCTGTTAGGAAAGAGGCTCGCTCTCAAGCCAGCGATGACGCCTTCCTCGTGATCTCGAGAGAGTGAGAGAAAGAGAGCATGCCGATCTGTCTCTGGCGATCGGTAGCACTGGCCGATCCAATCTCCCACACCTCCCTGCTCAACTCTCTCCCTCTCTACATAGTCGATCCGATCACGGAATAACGCGGAATCAAGCCTTCCTTTCATTCCGCGGCTGGCATGCGGACCCACTCGGTGTGTTCGCCTGTGACACGAATAATTAATGCTCACCGCGAGTCTCTACCTCGTTTACGTCGCGCATTATTGCACTTTGTGCCACTGCGTGGCCCTAAATCAGCCATTTACTCTCTCCGCGAGGGAGAAGCGGGAGATAGTCCCGGCCAACTAGAAAACTGCCAAGGCCATTTCTCCACCTTAAAGAGAACAATTAGCAGTGGGTTTTTATAATCCAGGGGGGAGAAACCTGGCGGGAACACGCCCCCGCCTTACAAAGGACAATCAGGCTTGTCCTTTTCCGAGCGCGCTCGGTGATTACGCGCTGGAAGACTAGTAGACTGGATTCTGGTATATCAGGAAGGAGTGGGAACCGAGGGAACCAAGTGCCGGGTGCAGTCGCACTCGTAATTAAGTTGGCGGCATGCAGGAGCGCCGGGGAGAGAAGCCCGGGAAAGTACGCGCAATTAGAGGAGGGAGACGCGAGATAACCGATGAATTTCGCAGCCGCTCCCGCCGCCGCCAGCCGGAATCCAGATCCAGAGTGGACGCGCCGGGATCGTAGTATTCTCCGCTGTAGGTCAGCCAGCGAAATCCGGGACGTTCCGATCGAGTGAAAATTCGTGGAAGGGAAAACGGCTCGGACATCAATCGGCCGGGAGCGTGTCCATGGAAAACCACCGCCATTAGAGAACACCCGGTAGAGAGGAAGAGGAGGAGAGAAATATAACGACCCTCTCCAACACTGATTACATCGAGGCTGCTCTGCCCGACCATTTTAACAGATGTACCGTCAACTTTCCTCGCGAGCAAGCGCGCACAAAGCATCTGCGTCCGAGCTAGCAAATCGAATTAATAGACGCAGAGTATATATATATCGGGGAGATATTTGCGCGGATCCACACGAGTCCCCACTCCCAGGAAGTCCCAGGAAGTTCCAGCGGTTCTCCCGACGTTGAAACTTCAAAGCTCTCGAGTGGCTTTCCCGGCGTCTCAAGAGTTGGGCCACTCGATTTTACGGGGAAGCGATGTGCCCGTTGAATCGCGCACGACAGTTGGAATGGAATGGACATGGGTGCAGGCAGCCAGACAGCGAGAGCGCGGTGCGTCTAGCTCCAGATATAGGGGGCAGAGCGAGGCTGCTGGTGCTGCTGGTGCTGCTGGTGCCTCGGCCGCCGTCGAGCGACGCCGGTTTCGCCGTGCGGTCTCTCTAAACGAGGCGCTAAGTCAGCCGGTTCCCGCCGAGGCAACCCGGCAAATAGGCGTTGCACTTTAGATCGCTATCACTGTGGGTAAACGTTTCAGCGTTCACCATCGGGCACCGAACATAGAAAAGTAGCAGTTCGGCTCGTATATCATGCCCGGCGCGCGAGGGAGAGTATGAGGGAGAGTATGAGGGATAGAGAGAGAGAGATAAAGTTTCGCTGGTAAGCGTGAGGTTATCTCGCGTATTCCGGCTAAATGTTTCCGGAGCGTGGCTCTAAGCAGTTGGAGGGAACGAGAGGGAGAGGCCGGGAGAAAGAAAGGGCTTAATCTGCCGGAGCATTACGCCGAGGCCGCTGATGGTAGTCACGCACGGGCACACGGTGTACAACAATATTAAAGAATCCGGCCGGGATCTCGGCATTACAATAGCCCGACGATGCCAAGAGATTTCTCCATCCGAGTACGATAGACACGCCGCGGCGCGCTAGCGCTAGGCCGCTCTATCGGGAGTCCGTGACCACCACGTCCTCCTAATCCAGTTACCACCCATTTCAAGCGACCTTTCTCCAAAATCGATTTCACCTCCTTCGACGTATGGCAATGATCGTAAATTTTAATAGTAGTCGTTATTCCACAAAAGCCTATAAACTACTATAGATATGTATCCAGAATATGTCGCATTTACCGGCAGTGCGATCGAGACACTCGCAAGTTCGGCGAGTCAAACGCCAGTTAATCCAACTAGAAGTGGCAGCTAATTTACATAAAAGAAGGGAGCATTGCAAAAAAGTGAGGTTCTCACGCGTGGCAGGCGATATTGGTCAGCGGTGCCTGACAAAAGGGCGCGACGCCGTGGCGACGGCGAGGTACGGGAGGGTGGGGGGCGAAGCCGGCTTTCACAAGAAATTCAATTTCAAAGTAGGAATGCAATCTCGGGCTATCGCGGAACCGATTTCTCGGAGGAGCGTGGCTGGTCGTATTATCCACGCATAATGCTCGTGGCTCATTCTGCCCGGCAGCCTAAAACAAGGCTGAGAGCCGATGGTCGGCGGGAGTGAGCCAACTTGCCAAGAGAGAGGGAGAGGGAGGGAGAGAGAAATCTCGCCGCCGAAAACATCGAGGCTGCTTTCAATGCAAACACTCTCGATCTATGGGAACATGTGCCGTGCAAATCCTTTTTGCCGGCAACACTCGGGCTTGTTAAAGAGCGGAGAGAGTGATACGGGAACGGTCTTAAAGAGAGCCGAAGGCGTTGTCGACCACCGGGAAACGTGAGATTGTACACCTCCCGCCTCGATACAAATTTACTACTCGTTACTAGAAAATATAGGAAACACGGGTCAGTGATCTATGGCCTGGCTGGCTGCAAGCCGATGCATTACGGAGCTTTCCTTCTCTCCTTCTTCCCCCCAACCCCTCTCTCTCTCTCTCTCTCTCTCTCTCTGGTCGGTCACGCCGTTCTTCGCAATATTCCTCTGCACCCTCGACCCCGCGTGCCAATGGCGATTTACTTTCAGAAATATCTCAAGCAAATTCCCACAAATTGTCTGGCAACGGCGTTCACCGCGTAAATCAAGATTTACCCGGGGAAAATTAGGTGGGCGCCTCGAGTGGCGACCCCATTCAATTGCGAACGGACCGCTTTTCAATTAAGAGCTTACCGAAGAATGCCTCCGGGCAACCAGCCGCCCCGAGTCCACGGAATTGATGCGAACACACTTTCATTCCTCCCGAGGGAATAAAACCAATTGTTACTTGTTGTAGACGCGTGGTTGGTTCGCCGTCGGCGGCGGAGCACACTGGCCAACTATGAAACGATGAAAATCAACGAGGGAAGCTTTTCTCAGCTCCGGCCTGCACCGACGCGGCTCGAATGTCCAATCGAGCGGGCAATTAATATTTCCGGCAATCCGAAAGGGCTGTTTTTGTCAACACGTGCCAACCAACTCGAGAACGTGTGCCAACTCGGCTCGGTCAAGGGGTCAGTTGACCTAGAACAACAGGCTCGAGGAAGCCGGCGCGGGAAAAAAGGAAGGCCTTAATTGCACGGCCAGTGGCTCGGCCAAGTTGCCGCTTTCTTTTTACATCTGCAACAATAACGCGTCTCGGTATAGTGGCGGGGCTAAATATAAACTTTGCCGTGTCGGTGCGCGCACGTTCCCCCGATCTCACGGCTTCTCCCTCCCTCGCACTCCATTCTCCAACTTCAAATATTTAGTAGTAGCCGCTCCGGCTCGGGGGATCGGGAAACTTTTCAAGCGCTTTCCGAGCCGGCGCTCCCTCCCACAAAGAAAACGGCCCCGGTAATTACACCACTCCCCCTCGATATTACCAAAATATTTCTCCCCCTCCCCTCCCGCCGACAACGCGTAACCATAATATTCCGGGTGTAGCGAGCGCGCGAGGGCCTGTTACAGAAGCCGAGACTGACGCGCGCGTCGCGCCATTGCTTACGGTGTCTGGCCGTCAGTGGAATTTTCTGCCGCCTCGGCCGCGAGTGATGTTCCCGGATAACTCACCGCCCGAATCCACCGGCCTGAATCACGACAGTGCCGCCGACACCCTCGAGCATCCCAGTGGCTCTGGTCAACGAGACTGCGAGCGTTTCAATACTCGAATATGATTCATAGATGAGAGAGAGGGGGGAGCGGTGGGACACCTCCAGCGGCTCAAGGGTATTACGAAAAAAGCTTTTGATATATTTCGGAAAAGTCTCGCTGAGAGATTAAGTAAGCCTCGGCCCAAGAGTCCGCCGCCTGGCTCGATGAGACACTTGCGTGAGAGATAGGGCGCGTGAAGTTGCCCGTCGCCTTCACGAGCGGGAGAAGAAGGGTCCAGAACGGAGAAGAAGAGATGAGAAGAGAAGCAGCGCGTGCGATACTTAGGCGCGCGCGATGAGGACGGCGTGTACACCAACACTCCGAGAGAAGCGCCTACCCTCCCTCTCTCTCTCTCTCTCCCTCTCTCACCCTCCGGCTCTCTCGCTCTCTCTCTTTCTCTCGGGCGACGGGTGCACCGAAATAGAATTTCGAAATAGACCCAATATTTTCGTCGTCTCGCATTTGCGCCACCGTTCCTTCTACCCTGGCGTGCTCTCTGCTCTCTGGCCGTGCGCGCCCGTCGAGACTTCTCTCGTCTCGCCAGTTACTCTTGCTCACCGTCAGTCTGCCCTCGCCGCCTACAATCCTCCCCATTTCCCCCTCTGATCGTCCTCTTTGCCCCGCTGCTAATACGATTTCTCGCACTCCTCGCGCCGTGTCCCACCTACTCCGCCTCATTATACTTTAAATCGAGGACTATCATCAGAAAAACCCTCCGCTCTTTTATATTATAAACTGATCCCCGAAATTTATCATCCCGCGGTCGAGAACGATTCTCGGAAACGGGCAACGGTGAGAGTAATCAATGAATTACCGCCGTTGTATATCACGGCGTCGCGTTAAGGTCGACGAGACTTTATTAGCAAGCGTCATTATATCGATAGCGCAATTGCTCGTAAGTCACGGGACAGCATCGCGTGCCCGACTGGAATAACCAAGTAGCGAGCGCGGCTAACAGTAAGTAGACTCGAAGATTACGTTTAAAATACGGACATACACTCCCCTATCCCAATCGCTCCCTTTCTTAACAACCCGACTCTGAGATATTATATGCAGCCCAGTTATACAATCGAGCGAGTAACAAAACCGAAACAGCAGCGGCGCGAAGAAACGGCAAATTTTTGCCCCGGCGAGTCCGCGGGGCCGCGATCAGTAATGCAAGCTTTAAAGGAGATGCGTTGGTAGAGCGGCGATGAAAACTCCACGGCGAGTCGTCGGCGATTTCCTGGGTGCAAAACCAGCGCGGTTTTGGGCCGGGGTGGGAGAGGTCTGGGCAATCCGGTGGAATCGGCGAAAAGGGTCAACGCGAGAAGAAGAGCAAGAAGCGGAGAAAAGCTGGATGGGAGAGGGAGAGAGGAAGAGAGAGGACGAAGTGAGGCGTAAGTACGCAATAGAGGCTATAGAGCGAGGAGGCAATGCCGGGCGAGGACCGGTGGGAGGACAAACGAGTTTGTTTTCTACAATTTTCCCACAAGGCGAACATGGCGATACTCGCCGATAGGCAAGGTCCGCGTATAGAAAGATCGAGGCCCGGCCAGAGGGAATGGCAGAGGACACCATATAAACAGGCGGCCAGTACAGTTCCGCGAGCCAGCGATGCGACTAAAGGCAGAATCCCGGTCGTCGGCGTCGCCGTCGTCGTCCTCCTCGTCGTCCTCGTAGTCGTCGGGCCGGGGATCCGGCTGCGGTAGCTTGCCCTTATACGATGATCGTCCACTGCGTCGCCGCGTCCCAAGCGAGATGCGACCAACACACTTCTCTTCTCTCCCTCTCTCCCTCTCTCTCTCTCTCTCCTCCGTCTCCTCTTTCGGCTTGCGAGCGGCTGCATACACTCGCTCGCCGGCGCGCACACTACTCGACGGGGAGCTCTCGCGCGCAGGCTGCCACCGCCACTTGACCACTGCATTTGATGCAAAGAAAGTAAAGGCGGAGATCTGCCGATTTAAGAGCAAATGCCACCGTCCGTCTGTCGGCCGCTGCGAGACTTGATGTCTCTTCTGCGCTCCCATCGCCCACCGCACCATCCGACCATCCGACACGCTTCAATTTCTCTATTCCTCCCGACAGTCTCTCCTCTCGCCGCTTATAGAGCGCTCAGCTTCCTTCTTAATTCAATCATCTCCACTCCATCTTACACGCTCTATCCAATACCAATTATCAATCATTTATACATCGTCATTTTCCCCTAATTAAGTTTGAACTCCAGTCTTCCGGGAGACGCCTGTATCCGCAGTGCAGAATTCTATTAATGCCAGTCAAAAATACCACTGGAGCTTTTACTCCGATAGGTGGAATTAGAGCAGGCTATTTGGGAATTGGTATGTTGAGTGGAGTGGAGTTTGGAGGTTTCCGGTTGATCGGGTTCATTAAAAGAGCAGGATGTATTCGGGCCTGAATTTGACGGCGGCGGGGCCGCGTCTTTACACGGGGCGCATTGTTACACGCGGCGCGGAGAGTGCGAGATCATTAGCTTCGTCGAACGACAAATGATTATTCCGATTATCGTTGGTTAACCGAACCGCGATGAGAGGGTGGTTCGGGTTGCGAGGCTGCCGGATGAACGATCGAACAATTATTTGGTCAGCGGAGAGTGCGAGTGGCGGCATATGCGGACCCCGCCAACGGAAATATCCTCTTCTCTCCAGCCGCATTATCGAATATCCGAGAAAGACAATGGCAGACCGAGTGACAAGTCCCGCTACGCTCGGCTCTGCCCGCCACGCACCTACGCCCGAGCAAAACTGGCGAGTTAAAACGATAAATCCGATGGGGAGTAAGTAAACGTATGAAAATTGACCGAGTGTGATCTTTTCTGCGGTGGATTGGGTGAAAATCGATCGAAATCACGTGGAAAAGAGAGGAAGAGCGAGAGTGGCGACAGAGGAGGAAGCGAAGGCCCTCGAATATACGAGGTCGATCAAGACACCGTGGTCTTGAAAACTATGGCGCTCCGAAAATAACCGGGACAGACGGTACGTCACTTCCGCGGTGTCCATCCGCCGAGCTCTCCTTCGCGCCTTCCCAAAAAGTGGACAAGAATAAAGACGACCTTTCCGGCCCGGCACGCCGTCGATTTGTCTCCGCTCGATCGCCCTCCGATTTCTCTCGATAAGTTGGTGCAACTGGCTCGAAATACTCGTCGAATTCCCCGGTTGCGCTCTTAGAAGCGTCGGCGTCGGCGTCGATCTCGGAGGGCGTCGGGGCCTCGGCGGAACTTGCAATATGAGAGTGGTAAGCATGGGACTCGGATCAGTTGGTGGTTTAAGTAGGTCACGCCTGGGGTACGATTTCTACAGGGTTATAAGGGGAATCTGCCCTTCTTAGCAGCCCTTTCTGCGCTGCTATCTTCTGCTGCTGGGCACTGAAAAGGTGGCGTCTCTGTTACACGCACCCTCTTCTTGCATCTGGCGTCTCTTTTCCAGTGCACTCCTTTCCTCTCGCAGTGAGCTTTTCCTCTGGCAGGAGCCCTTTGGTACCCATATTTTCTTATCTCCCTCTCTCAGACAGCCTGGCCGCACCATCTCTCTTGGTTCCCTCGGTTTCAGCGGTGCCCTCTCTCTCTCTCTCAATATTCCTCTCTGTCGGGGCGTGCGTCACCTCTCTTAGTCCTCGGTCTCTCTCCTCTTTTGCCATCAATCCCCTCGGCTCCTCGGGAGTCAGAGCACTGCCAACAGAGAGAGAGAGAGAGAGAGGGGGGGAGAGAGAGAGAGCGGCTGCCGCGTCTCTTCCCGTGGCAGGGTCCTCCTACTACGAGTGTGCACGCTCGTTTCGTTTTCGTCGTCTCCTTCGTGTTCCCCTCTTGGTTCTCCTTCCTCCTTTCCTGGCTCGCCTCTTGCCACCGAGAGAGAGAGAGCTTAATACTCCTCTCCGCGCTCGTCACTGTCGCCCTTTCCCTCCTCTTCGCTCTCTCTCTCTCTTCCCCTTTGGTGCGAGAGAGAGTAAGCGAGTAAGCGAGTAAGCGAGCGCGAGCCGAGCGCTTCCCTCGATTCGTTTAAGGAGAACACGACGGACTCCTCACTTTCTGGCCGCCAAGTGGCCCCGGTGAGCAGCCCACTGGCACCAAGCGCTCGGATCTCGGATCGCACGGTGCCCCGCTACAATACTCGACAAGTATTTGCTTATCTGGAAATTGTTTCGACGAGCTCTCGCCGCGAGAGAGAAATTAGCGCGCAAACTGGTCGCCCTCTCGAGTTCCCCGAGACTGAGCGAGTGGCTGGGGAAGGTGTGCGGCGGCTCTCCGAGTCTATTTACTATCCGTCTCCGCCCTGCCGCGGCCCCCGCGGTCCCCGCGCCTCATTATTTCTGTCAGTGAATATCCGCCGCCGAGGTGAGAAAGAGTTATCTCGCGCGGCTCAAAGGGAAATCGCGGCGAAACCGGGGGAGACAGATGATGCAGCCTGGGAGAATGAGGTGACGTGGAGCGGCGGGGGTGGCGGCGGCGACGGCGGCGGCGGTCGCTGGAGGAGTAAGGAAACGAAGAACGAGGAACGAAGGAGAGAGGGAGGAGGACTCGTCGGAGAGCACCCGGGGGCAATAACTCGCGGCGTGTTGTGACTACGCGACGACGGCCAGACCGCTGGTCGCTCCTCTCTCGTTTCCTCTCTTTCGAAATCTCCGCTCTCCGTGTCGGCCTCTCTCTCTCCCACCAACTCCGTCATCTTCCTCGAGTCTTCCGTCGCCGCGGCTTACGACCGCCGCCTGCGCCGCCTCCGGCTCTCTCACGCCTCCTCTTTTCTGGCGCGACTTCACCTCCAGAGAACTCGCCCGCTCCTCCTCCGCTTCTTCTCCATCTTCTCGCGAGATTTTCCACCGGCTAACTGATTGCGATGCAAAGTCACCCTTGCCCACCAGCCCCCCTCCCTCCTCTCCAGGGGGAAACTTTGGAATTCCGGCAATGCGTTAAGTCGCCTTAATAAAATCTGGCCCTAAGTCTGGCCAGACTTATGTTTCTTCGCCTATTAATAAATGCAGTAGAGAGCGGGCGCTCGCCACTCCGCTGAATATCCAACGCGCGCGGCGCAAAGCTCCTTAGCACTTGGCCACTTTCAATTCGGAGAGGCTTTCTTTCAGACGTTGCTCTCGGGGAGGCTGAATCAAGTGCTCGCTCTCTCGGGGCTCCAATTTCCACGGCGACGGCGGCTCGTTACGGGTGCACGTGTCTTCCGATCATTCCCACTCAACTTACGACGACGACTGCCGCCGCCGATCTCCTTCGTTCTCTCAGGGCGCGCGCGGCGGCGACGGAGATTTGTTTTGGTTGGAGAGCGCGCGCGGCTGGCCGCCGCTAAACTTTCGGCCGAGTTTCCCGCTCTTTTGCACCCGCCGGGGGCCCCGTTCGTCGACCCGGCACGATTATTATTTTTACGCCGGCCGACATCCTTCCTCATTAAAGAGGCCTTCGCCCAGCCTCCTTCCTTCCTCCGTGCGGCTCGTCGTGAAATATACTGGCGACAAAGGGGAGCAACGAAAGGCTGCGCCGGTTGGATTTCTCCGGAATATCCGGAGAATTGATAGGGCGTGTAGCGCGCCGGAGCGGTGGGAGAGCGCGGTGTGATGGTCCTGGGGATAATCAGGGATCCTCTGAAAGATGTGTGTTGCGCCGGACGCGAGGGCACGGGGCTGGACGAGCGCGCGCGGCGGCGGCGGCGGCCTCGCAAATATGGTGCGCAGTTCATCAAAGGCGTCCAGCTGACGAATTATTCAACTGGCGGATGTGGTCTGACCCTCGTTAATTATCAAACTGTCTGCCGGCAAACCGCGAACACTGTAGTTTGCACTAGCGGCCACACCATACAGGCGCCGCCTCAGAATCCCATCCCCAACTGTCTGCCCGGGCCCGGCTCCTCTGCATTTTCGAAATCAGTGTCGCAGCCTCCAGGAACCAACCAACTCGACTGCCTACGCACTCTCATTCGACGCCGATTATCAATGAGGCTAATTCATCCCTCGCTTATTCTACTGGGTCCAGTGCGTCCCGCACTGATTTCCGCTTCCTTCTTTTTCCAGACGCGCACTCGCCGACCTCTTTCGCGCCGAGTGGATCCGCCGGCGCGTATTCTGGAGCGCTCGGAAATAATACCGGCCGAAGAGTCGGATATTTATAACCTCGCGACAACGACAACAGGCGCGCGCCCGGCGCGGCCCGTCTGATCTAACGCAACTTCTAGCACGGTTGCGCGCCCTCCCACCTCCACTCCCTCTGTCCAACTCTACTTTTCCTCAAATGCTACAGGTTGACGGAACACACTGAGCGCGAAACAGAGATATTCCCCAGCTCGAGCGCTATAAAATAAGCGAGGTAGGACCCCCCGGTGGGAAAGTAGCATCGAGTACGACAGATGAAATGAATTGAATGGTATTTGTAAGAGGGGTAATGGGGAGGATGGATATGGCTGTGGTGAGAGAGTAGGCCAGGGTCACGTATTACCGATATTCAATCTAGGAGTCTTTTAAGGCCCCTCATCCCTTGCTCGAGAAAGGAGTATAGAGCGGGAGCGGAGGCTGCAGCGAAAGAGGGTCAGGGATCGGCCGAGAACTGGAGGGAGACAGGCCAGCTGATAGGGAGTCGATGTGATGCCTGATGCCCACCGCCCGAACCGCCATGGAAAACACATGTTATCGACAGCCTGTCCTTTTTTTGCCCGACTACTCTCTCTCTCTCTCTCTCTCTCTCTCTCTCTCTCTCTCTCTCTCTTTCCCTCTGGTGCTGGTTCTGGTCCCGCTCGGCGGAGAGGTTTCACTGGAAATCGGCCCGGTGGAAGGAAAGCCCATAGGAGGAAGAGAAGCGGCGAGAGCGAGTGTGTCGGGAGTCGAGGAGAGTTCGAAACGGCGCTGGTGCGCGCCGGTCGCGCTCGTACGTCGGTTCGGGCGAGTCCAAGTTTTTGCCGAGTTTTTAACGAGATACCCAGCCGTTTCGACGCCAGTCAGGAGAAAGAGGAGGCGATCGTGTTTCCCAGGCGAGTAACGGCGTTCAGATTCTTTTTCACTTTGCCGCGGCCTTCACTGATAACAAGCGGACGAGCGGGCGGCCGCGCGCCATCCTCTCTCTATCCTTCCACTGGATTTCTACATGCTTGGACGGGAAAGCCGATAATTAATCGATACACCGCGACCGAGCTACGGCTCCGATCGAGAGAGAGAACTCCTCGGTTATTAGCTCTTGGAGCGGACGGTGGTTAGAGCGCGAATGTTTGTCCCTCGGCTGGGCTCCGGTTGTTTTGGCAGCATTGCTAGTTTACCTCTTTGAGTGCCACTACATCTCCGGCTCTTACGCGCGTTCCCTGGATTTGGGGAATGACGAAAATCCTGTTTAGCCGCGCGGCGACTCCCTCGCTCCGAGAGACCGGGCCGAGATTGACCGATCAGGAGCAAAAGAGAATCGAGAGGGAATTTCAGAGCCACTGCACCAGCTCTCCAGTGCTACTTGCTACTTGGTACGCCGGTACAGTAATCCCTTTCGAGATAGACTGCGTCGCACGTCTAATAAGTGACGGGGGAATTTTTCAGCGGGTTTATTGACACCGGGTTGATAAGTGGATATCGGGCGTTTCGCGAAATTATCAATCTACGGTGGAAAAGGGGTTGAGCGCGGCTGAGGCCTCTCTCGAGGAAGTGCGGACAGCCCTCGAAGCCGCTGCTCACTCCGGCAAAGGGGGCGGCATCATAAATTCCCAAGGGGGCTGGATGATATTAAAATTTCTTCTCCTCGAGAAAAGTGATATATGTCGGTGCTTATCACCGGCGGGCACCGCGAGGGAAGATGTAGGTCGCCAAGGATTCGCGAACATTAATCACCGCCAACTCTGTTTTCCTTTTGCCACTCGTCGAGAGCCCCGCGGTCGACACGTCCGATCGAACCTGCCCGGCCACCAGGAGGAAAGATTCCCCCGATGAAATTCCACCGAGAACTTTCCAGTCACGCCCGATGCCCAATCCATTCGCAATTGTCTGCAGCCCGCTCGACACGATAAGCCGCGGCTTATCTGCTCCTCTGATAACCCGATTTCATTGTCGCGAAACTGTGTACACTGGGCCGGTGGACAGTGTGTGCCAGCAGTGCCCACCGACTCCGATACACAGCCGCTATTTTTGCCCTAGGACCAGCTGGGAGAGCGCGGGAAAAATCGCCGATCGCCAGCTGAGCGGACAGGAGATAAGTCGGACAAGTGGTCGCCCACCAGTCTACCTAATGCACCAGCGCGCGCGCGCCGCTGCATTGATAATTTATGTCGCGAAGCCAGTCCACCGCCGAATTGCTATTCCATACGCGGCCTCTGCGCGCACCTCCGCCAAACCCGTTTCATGAATCCCTGATATATATCTACGTTCTAATTAAATTAATGCACCGAATTATGCGCGCCCGCACCCTCCCCCTCTCTCTCTCTCTCTCGGTCGCTCGCCCGCGAGCAAATATTTGAATTATATAAATAATTTTATGTAATCGCAGCCGGCTAATTGCAGGCGCGTACCGAACACAGCCTCGCTAAGCAGGCATAAATATTCATTGGCCCTAGCAATGAAGTGGGATCGATTTGGCCAGAAGTACTAATAGCGCGCGGTCGCGCGCCGATATCATCGATAACCGGATTCCCCGGGTGAGATCTTTCAGACAGGAGTCCCGGTACGCGCATCAGCCTATAGTATCGGGATCGAGCGGTCCTATGATGGATGCGTACCGCGCAAAGTGGTAGTACGATAGCTGTGTTATGCGAGAGCTCGTATCGCCAATGCGCCGCGCCGGCTCTATTACAGCATCGATAGGACGCGTGTGACCAGCCGCCAGAGAGACCCCCTTCTCTCTCTCTCTCTCTCCCGCTATTCCGTAACTCTCTCTCTCTCTCGGTCCCTCGCTCTAATTACTGCCTATCGGGCTGCCCTCGAACTCTGTCGGACGCTCGACCAAACATTTCCGTAAGTGCAATTACTTTAACTCTATCAAGCCCATTGCAAAAGACAGAAGCCATTAGTGATAGTAACACGAAAAGGGTGCTTTTATAATGTTAAAAGCCTCCAATTACCGGCAGTGCTATCCCAGATGCACCATAATGCCCTGACACTCTCCTCGATGCACCGCGCACCGCGCGCACCACTAATACTTTTAAGCGAGCGCGCGGCCGCCTTTGGTAGGGCAGAAATTCAGGTCGCGGGAGGCGACGTCGGCGGCGGCAGACGGGCTAAGTCGCAGCTGATGAGAAAGGCATCGGGGTGGCCAGGTAGGAATCCGCGTGTCGCCGCTCGAGTAGCATTCCGGGTAAACTAATTTTCATGCGAGAGCCGCAGGTGAAGCGGAGCGCCGCCGTCGTCGCCGCCGCGACGGAGCGGGCGTGCGAGCGAGTGAGCACCGGTTCTCCGGATCGGCGGTGGCGGTAGCGGATCACCTCGGAGACCCCGTGCTCTCGTCGCAGCCTGACCAGAGGATAGCCGGCCGCCCGGCCGCCCAGCAGTCTACCTGTTCTCCAATCCACTCTCTCTCTCCCTCTTCCTCACATTCCCTCTGTATACAGAGCACACGTGTGGTCCCCACCCTGTCTCCCAAGTCTCTGCGTCCATCTCCCTCCCTCTCGGCCACTGTTTCTCTTTGGTCAGCGGTGCGTGTGCGAATCTCGTCTACGTACTCTCTCCGCCTCTCTCGCTCTCTCTCTCTCGGAGTACTCTCGGGCGAGGAACGTGTGCGCGCGGGTCCCTATATCGCGGCCTCCACCTCGGCACCACCTCGACTGGACAGTATATAGAGCGTACCTGCGGCTTCCTCTGAGTATGGGCACAGGGCCGTACGTGCTCTGGATACGTACGCGCCGATTTCCTTCCCCGTCCCACCCTTCGGGCACCCGGGCCCTTTCCATACTTCCACATGATCCTCGGGCCACTGACAACCCGCCAGAAAGAGAGTGCCACCGACGGGCCGCACTGAGCCCTGGGGATAGGAGCATATGGGACAATTCTCAAATTCACTTTGCCCTAGGGAATACATATTGTGGCCCGGGAGTCTAGGACCTTCTACACTAGACGGCGTGGTACGCTCGATCGACAGATGATAATCGTAAACAAGGGGAAAGAAGGAGGAATCTCCTCCTAAGGAGATTAATGCGCGACAACAGGACCGAGAAGCTCAAGTTCGCTCTCGATCAATCAGAGCCGAGACTAATACGAGCAACTTCCAGTTAACTGGAGCGACGTCAGATTTGACTAGCGAGTACATTAGTCGAAGGCTTTGGTGGCGGGGGCGGGTTGCGGGGGTGGCGGCGGCGCTCGGTGTCTTAGATAGGAGGATCGATTATGCGAAGCCGATAATACACGAAGTATGTACTTGTCGGCGTGCGAGCTATGACAGAGAGTGGATTGTGGTTGTAATTAATGGCCAGGCCATTTCTCCGGCATCGGTTTCGTCGGCGGCGAGCGCCTGTGTGAGTGCCGTGTCACTGGGAGTGTATGCGCGCGCGAATGCACGCTGGTAGCCGGGGTGGACCGGATTTTGGCATTGGAAACGCTCAAGCTAGCCGTTGTCAGATGGACAGTTATCCGATAGCGTCATCCCATAATTAGCAAAGCCGAAAGCGCTTGAGGCTCCCCGCCCCCTCACCGCCCGTCGCGTCGTCCGCCCGGAGAAACGAACCAAGGCATGGGCGCAGGAAGATTGCGCAAGGACCAGCGGCAAGGCACTACGTGGACGATACAGGCGGGGGGGACCGGCGCGAATTCAGGCCGCGCTTTTCGATGGGACTCTTTTCCCAGGGTGTCCGAAAGTGTCACGCGCCGCCTCATGGCGCTCATGGTGCTCGGTTGTCTGGCCGCTTACTTGCTCGCTCGCTTGCTTGCCTGGGCCATTATATCCGCGCACTGTCTCTCGCACACGGCTATCTACTCGAAGCACCGTTGCATCGACGCACCGTTGCACCGTTGCTCGCTTGACGCTCGCCACACACCGCGTTCCACATAGGAGACACACAATGTGTCTCTCTCTCTCTCCGGTTGTGTGGGGCGTGTGGCCACCGTGCGTGGCGCGGCAGGTGTCTCTCTCTCTCTCTCTCTCTGTGCGTCGGTGATGGCTCTGTGCGCGGCGCGCTACCGGCGGCGATAATCGATGTCAATTAATTTCTACAGTAATCCCGCGTCACGCGGTCACCGAGACCTCTTCCCTCCGACGAAACGGTGTCAGAGTTACGAGAGCAAACCGCGCACTCGCTCGCAAGCCAATGCGAGAGCGAAGAGAGAGAGAGAGGGAAACGGTGATTACAATTGGAGAATGATTCGCCGGCGTCACAAGGATATCTCGCCATTGCGATTGAATGGGCCGGGAGTCGAATTCAAGGGGATGGCAAGACCCACCAGAGACCCGAATTCCAGCCACGAGAACCCTTGCTTCGGGAACAATCGAATACACGTGCTACCCGCTGATGCGGAGTATCGAATCGCAGGTCGATTGTCCGAGACCCGCATACGCGCCCTGTGCATTAGCAGATCGCGCGATCGCCCCGCAAAAACTAGATAAGGAGAGAGAAGGGAGATGCGATTTTTCAAAGGCGCTTTGCGCACCATCCTCACCTCCCGCTCTACGCACATTCATATATATATATATGTGTATATATGTATGAGTAAGGCAGGAGGGATCGATAATCGCTGGGAGCGTATCAAAGGTAACGCGATGCCTTCGAAAATAGATAGGACGCCGCGGAAACTGCAATTATGCAATGACTGGATTGCGATATCCGCGGTCTGAGTACGCGGAGCGCGAGCGTCGACCGAGTTTCGATCGACTGTCACTCGCAGCGCACTTACTCATTCGGACTTATTTTCGGAATCCGCGGCCAGCCCGAACCAGTTAGCAGCGGCGGGCGCGCGCGCTCGCAGACTGCGGCTGCATTATCTAGATACGAGAGACGGCTCGAGTGTTATCACCCTCGGCCACCGTATGTATACGAATGCCGGGCGCTCGGGGCCTAATGTTACCGGAGAAAATAGATCGGCAATAAACATGAGCGGTGCTCCGATATTGCGCTATCACGGCCGGAGAGCGCGAGGTCCGCGCAAAAAAAGGCCCCGATTAGCAAGGGTCGAGAGCGTGTAGCTGGGAAATATGGGCCCGATGTGCGGCGTATGTCTCTGTCTGCCGTGGCACTTTTCGAACGCACACAACGTGCCGGGGCGCGAGCGCGCGCCGCCGGGGCACACACCTTTTACTTTCACACGCTGGAACGGCCGGTGCACCTCGCGCGTTCGTTAAGACCTTGCCCCATATGCGGAACACCGGAGCGCACTGCCTAGCGAAACTCCTAGGCGAAAATTCCCGCGAGCGGAACTCCCGGCCGAGCTGGCCCTTAATTCATCGGCAAGGTGCACATTTCGAACCGCTGAGCAACAACTCTCGAGAAGAACTCTGTCTTTCGATGGCGCGAGTTCGTACGAGTCGAGGATCAATCCTGTAGCAATAGGGGGAGGCTGGATCTCGCGGTTGGAGACAATGGGAGTCAGGGAAGATAGTGAGCGCCAGGTTGGCGAAGGACTATGCTCTCGATATTCCGTATTTCTTTCTGTGCGGCGGCCGGCGGTCTCGCTCGATCCCGCACTCGGGTATAAGCCAACTGAAGTAAGGACGGGTTTCCGATTAAGGCCTTATAATTGACGTCCCGGCTCCCCCCGTCTGGCTTAGTCACCGACGGCTCGGAGGAGGGCCCTGCCGGAGAGCCGCTTTTGCGGATCGCGGATCAACGAACCACCGGCAGATCTCAGATTCCACCCATTTACCGCGGACTCCTTCTGTCCTAGACCAGTCCCTCGATTCACATCCAGAACAACTCTCGCGATCCCAACATTTTTCAATCCCCACCTCGCTCTCCTTTTTTACTTTCATCCATTCGGATGCATACCCGGCGAAACTCTGCCGCGATACCAATCGCCTCGAGGATTTCTCCCTGAAACGGTCGATCAGAGACGCCGGAAGGTTAAGCCAATCACTCGGGCGGAAAGATTATTAATCGCCGGTCGCCCGGCGCATACGCTTGCGGAGATTAATCACTGCATTCCGATATAAATTAATAACGCAGCGGCGTGATTGCGTGGACTCGAATCGGGCCGGGTATTATTCGAGCGCCGCGAGATAAACGGGAATTCCGAGAATCCGGTAAAAGGTAGCCGCCTCTTTAATGCCGCGCGACCATGTGTCACGTGCAATCTGATTAACGCAACTGCACTCTCATCGACGCTCTTATTCGCACGCCGATACAATTGGCGGGCGTCGGATCGACGGGGCTCAGCCCGAGAATTAGGAAATCCCTCGAAAGAATGTCGGTACAGGCTCGCTACTCTATCACGACGACGACGGCCCTTTACCGGGACGAGCTCTCGCTGGCAGCGGTGTGCCGTAGGACACGATAATGGGATAAGTCGTGAAAACTTTCGATATCCGTCGAGCGCAACCCGTAACGCGCGCCCCGGGACTTAGTAAACGGGCGCAACAGTTCCGAACTCGTAAACGAGCCGGGGCGAAGTTGACGGGCGCGGAGACGCTAACGAAGATGCCGATGATACTGCGAGGACTCGTCACGGCCCATTTTATTTCATTGCTGCCTCTCACAAACTTCCGCGACTCTAATCGCGAGATTTCAAAGTCCTGCGATTCGAAGAATACGCATTCGCGCGTCTATTCGAGTGTGATTGGTAGCCAAACATTGAATAGATCCGCAGGCACGCGGTGACCGCGGAAATTCTTATTTAAAGTGGGCGGGCTATAAAGTTTGATGGATTCGGCTGGAAATCCGAGACGACGTTGGATTAGCGGAGTCCTCGAGGTTGGTGATCGCGGGTCGAGCTACTTTTCGAGTTGACGCGCTCGACGCGCGGCGTGCGTGGCGAGCTGGTGGCGCGATAAATCAAGTAAGGAAGGTCGTCATGCGCCGACGAGTAGTCATCGCCGCGCCGTCGAGTCTGTGGGCGCGCGAGAGGCGAATACGCGCGGCCTCGGCGGCGAGGAAAGACGGCCCCGGGTCGGGCGCATTGAACCGCCCGTAAATTGGACCACCTTCAAAACTTGACGCCCGTTACGCTCTCGCTCGTGCACTCTTCGCCGCTCGACTCGCCACTCATCTACTGCTAATCGGCGCGAGCCCTGCGCGAGAGGAAGAGAGCGCAGGGAGAGCGAGTGCCGAGAGTAAGAAAATCGCCCTAGGTGCACGGAAAAGCGACGCGGGCTTGAAGGCGATCCAACTTACGTGGCGAGTTAAATATACGCGACCCCGCGTCTCGATTACGCACTCTTCCCGAGAGAAACGCATCTTCCCAGTACGTGGGTGGGATTCTACCCGCACCGACGATTCTCCCTTAGAATTACATCAGACGCTTCCACGCCGATTGCGGAGAAGCCGCTAAGTTCGGCGAAGTTGATCGGAGTAGTATGTACGCGAGGAAGTTAAAGGGGAGAAAAGGGTGAGAGCTGAGTGGGATGAGTATAATGAGTATAAGAAGTGCAGGTGTAGGTATAGGAGGGTGGTCGCGAGTGTGTCATGTGGGCCGATCAATTATCGATGGATTTGGACGGAGAACAGCCGGCTAAGCCGGGAGTAAAGGCTGCGCGAGGGCAGCCGTGGGAGAAAGGTGAAATAGTCGTGACTCACCGTAATCCGGTCGAACGACAGCCTGCACCGCCTGTTCGTTCTTCTTGCTCCGAATCACCGGCTCCCCGAGGATCGTGAAGTTTCTGGGTCCCAAGCGATTCACAAACACTAGATACACTTTACCCCTCTTAATATTGGCTCGCACCACACCACTGGGATTATCGCGCTGTTGCTGTTGCTGGCCGGCGGCATTGGCGTCGTATCCGCAAAGGGTGGACTTGCCGGGTGCGGACTTGTCGCGGAAGTGTAGTCGCACGCTGTCGTTCTTCTGCAGGGGCTGGTAGCCCGGCTGGCTCTTGTAGACCTGCTTCACTTCGAAGGTCACCGAGTAGTTGGAGCCGGGCTTCCTCAGCGACATGCTCCTGGCCTTGCCCTCGAAGACGGTCGGCGCGAGGTAGGCCCTGTTACCGACGTCGACGTCCGGGCACCAATTCTGGCCCTTGCAGCCCTTGTTCCGGCATCTGCGCCGCTGCTCGCGCGGCGAGTCCACCCGCGAGCGATTCTTTGGTCGTTGCTTGGCCGATCGGGCCACTCGGCCCACTCGTGGCCTCTCCACTGAGGACTCGCTGCTCCCCGCCGAGTAGAGAAAGGGGATCTGGGTCGAGGAGTGACGGGGTACCCCGCTCAAAATCGACTCCTCCGTTCTCGGGAGCTCTCGGCCCTCGGGCTCCCCACGATCCCCACGATCTTCCGATCCCGCATCACTCACTTCCGGCTCACTTCGCGATTTATCGTCCGACTGAGCTTGCGCCACTCGCCTCGCCTTTTCCTCCCTGGGCTCCTCCTCGAGGACCCGTTCACCTCGGGGCTTGCCGAGGACGGCGGGAGCGCGTCGCCGGAATTCCGACTCGAAGATGTCTTTGACATCGTCCTCACTGGCGTCGTTATACTGATAGGGTAATGAGTGTCGGCGCCCGAGTGCCCCGAGCTCCTGGGGGCCCCGAGTGTCCGAGGCGACGCGCTCGCGCCTCCCGAAGTTCCTGGTCGCCGGGTACCAGGGTGGCGAGCGGTAATCGAAGGGCCTTTGAAGGTCGTGGGCGGTAGCGGAGGCCGGATGGCGGCTGGTGGCCGTCCTCGTGGAAGCCTCTTCGAGGGAGTTCCGATTGGCGGGGGGTGCCGCAGCGAGGGCGAGTGCGCCCCACCAGCCGCTTAAGATCCCGGCCAAAAGCAGAGGCGCCCACATCATCCGACCTGCTTGGCGGTTTGATCGGGGGTGAGGTCGTGTCACCTCGCTCACCCCGAAGAAACACTTTCTCTCGTCAGCCTCGGGCTCGACGCACTCTTCCTCTCCCGCTCCCTCTCCCGCGCGCGCCCCTGCGATTTCCTCTCGGACTCCGCCCGAGGAGCGATCTCTCTTCTTCGATTGTGCGTGCGTCCCTCTCCTCCTCTTGCGCCCGCCGCTCCGAAAGAGTCCTCAAGCACGCCGGCTCATCCGCTCGAGTTACCTTACCTTACTCGAGACTCGGCCTTCTCGGGCGGCTCTCACTCTCTCTCTCTCTCTCTTTCTCTTTTTCTCTCTTTCTCGAGATCTCTTGCACTACCGCTCACTCACTCTCTCGCTCTCTCTCGCTCTCCCTCCCTCTATCGATCTATCTATCTCTCTCACTCAGCTCTGCCTTTCTTCCTCGCGATCTTTCTCCTTCGATTCTTCGGTCGGGTCGTGTCGTGTCTGGCTGGTCTCGCGCTCTTCACGAGGTCTGGTACCACCGGTGGCACGCTGTCGGCACTTCCATCGGACAGATTCGCGGCTGTCTCGTCTTCATGGTAACATTCACGGTCGTCCTCTTCATCCTCAAGGACGCTGCTCGCTTTACTTGCGAACCTGCCACACGAATCACACGCGCTCTCTCTCTCTCTATCTCTTCCTCTCTCGTTCTCTCGCTCTCGGAGGTGTGCGCTCGTCGCTTTCTCTCTGGCTCAGCTGGCGATTATCGCGAGTGTTCGCGAGCGCCGATTACGAAGATCGCGGCGAACGAGATCGAACAGAGTTCCAGACTGGCGAGCATCGTGGTCACGCTCTCGGAAAGATCATCCTGATCCCGGGACTGTCGTCCGGTGTCCTTGTTACTTTTCAGGCCAACTCCCTTTAAACGGCGAGCAACGGACCGAACTCCGTCGACGGCTTGCACTGCTCGACGAGTCTCCACCGTGCGAAGGTTTCAACCCTTGGCGAGGTCGGCGGCAGGCTCTGCCGAACGCAATTCCATGTACGGCTTCGCCCGGAGCACTTTACCCGCGTAACGTAAACAGGCACGCGAAAATATCGCGGCGGCGGAGGCGGCTGCTGCGGCGGTGGCGGCTGCACCCCGAGACTGAGTTCCCGTCGCCGTGCGGAGAGAGTGGTATCGCGTTGCAGCACTCCGAAGGAGGAAGCGCACGCCGGCAGGCAGAGGCAGCGCGCAGGGTAAGAAGAAGACGAAGAAGAAGAAGAAGAAGAAGAAGACGACGACGACGACGACGACGACGAGAACGAAGACGAAGACGAGGATGGGCGATGGAAGCGGCAGCAGCTTCCTGAGCAGCGGGCCCGAGAGTGGAGAGCGAACCTATTTAAATATACTCAGAATGCTCTCGGGCGCGCGTGCTAGCCTCCGCGGCTCTCGGACTCTCGGCGGGCACACTTTTCTCTCCTCTCCTCGGCACCGGCTCCTCTTCCTCCTCTCGCTTCCTCCCGTTCTCGGCGAGGGTTCGCGCTCTCACCCCTCGGCCGTTCTCCACTGCTGTCAGCGGTCCCAGCTATCGGGAGGGCCTGGGCCGCTCGAGGTCCGTCCGGGGTTCAGGTGGAGCTGAGGCCGACGGTGCAGGTGATCGGCGGCGGTGGCAGGCGGCAGGAGTGGCCGATCGGGATCCTCGTAGCTGTGCGCGGAAGGAGCGGCGATGCAGCGGCGGCAAGGAGAGTGTGTCGGACGCGTGCGGCGAATATCGTGCGGGGGATCGGCGCGTGTGTTGCGCGCGGCATGCAGGAGGTGCCTCGTGTCAGCTCGAGGCGGAGAAGGGATTGTCGGTGGCCCCGCGTCGGGCGCGCGCGACGGTTCAAATTAGACTGAGCGGCCCGCTCGTGCAGCCCGAGGCCGGCCACAGAGCCAGCGACTCCTGGTGGACGCCGGCTAACACTCTGCGCGCGCAACACCCGACCGAGTCGAGCCACCGTAGCCGCGCGCGCGGCACCGTCGCGGCGATGCGTCGCGACTCGCACTCGCACCACATCCCAGAGCCGCCGACGCCGACGCCGGAACCGGCGGAACCGACACTTGCCAATCTCGCACTTCACTCGACTCACTCACACTTCCCTTACAATATCCACCTATCCAACAATCCCCCCCACACACTCTTATCACACCGTGGAATCCTTTTCAATTAACTGGATTAACGCGACGCAAGGCATCCTAGACTGATGTCAAACAAAGTTCTCTTTATCGATGCTTATTGAGCGGTGAATGGGAGGTGGTGGCTGATTAAATTTAGTGGGTGCAAAGCAACTGTCAATGCGTATTCATAACAGCGCCACGGTGGGGAGGGGGGAGGGGGGTCGAACATATTATAGAAATTGAAATGTCATAGATTTAATTGATCAAATGGATATGGCTGTCGGCTCTCGGAGCGGTATCGCTCGTACAGAGCCGATAGGTATCTAGATTTTAATAAGCGGCCTTGCTAGTACCGGGCTGCTTGTCCCTCCGCATTGCGGTATCAGTATTTAATTATTATTGGAATAGCGGCCGGTTCTCGCGGTTACCAGGACGATTTCGATATCACGGTCCGGCACTCGCCGGTGTTCCATTGCGTCGATAGAATTTTTCCTAGATTGCATCGATTCAATATCACTTAGATCGCGCCGAGATACTACTATCCTTCCCACTCTCACTCTCTCACTCGCTCTCTCCTCCCCACCCGAGCGCCTCCTCCATGGAATAGCGGGTGTGAGTACAGCGAACCATAACTCCGGCGGGTTTGTTTGGCTTAGACAACTTTGTTTTCGGTCACGGTGAGATCGAGCACTAGAATTGCAGTAGGCGAGAATAGTTTCTCGGGAGGCAGTGGCGGCCGCGCGCGCGCGCTCTGTATACCTCGGCACATCAAGGTCGGCCTTTCTTGCGGAACCCAGCGCGCGCGGCAAGGTTCAGGTGTTCAGTAGCCGTAAAAGGATAAATTTGCAATTCCTCGAGGACGCGGCTCTCTATCGCGCTGCATTCGTCTTGTCCGATTCATTAAGGCTGCTGGTATAATTCTTCCCTCCTCATAAACTCCGGACTCATTAATACCGCGGCGAGGATGTGCGATCGCCGCCGGCCGGGAACCGCGCGCGCTCGAGCAATGATCCCATTTCCTTGGGGTTTCTCGCAGGAGAGGATAGCGCGGCGGCCGCCGGCATCGACCACCGAAAATAAAGTCTTCTTCTCGGCTGGCTCGACAGCATGTGCCGTTCCCTCATGGCGCGCGCGCGCGCTACTTCCGACTGTGCGATGCTCACTGATGCAGACACTAGCACAGACGCGCTTTCGAGGGAGCCTCTCGCCGCGCGCAGAGGAAGGAAGGAGGCTTTAAAAGAAGGCGCGAGGAGAACGAGAGCAGCGGCAGCTGCCAATCAAAGCCAGTGGGCTACGGAGGAGAGTCGGCCTCTTAAACGGCTAGTTTTTCACACTCGCCGCATGACAGATTAATCCCGAGCTAAATGCCGACACCCGAGGAGAGTCCCTCTGCCACCTCGTTATTTAATGTCGCGTGCGCGCATCCCTGTACCACTTCCATCCTCCTTTTCTCCTGCTCCACTCGGGAGACAAGAAATTTTGCTCTCGCCGGATTAGCCACCCACTCTCTCTCTCTCTCTCTCTCTCTCTCCTTAGCCAGCATCCCCTGGCCCTGCCGCCGCTTTATTCGCGTTGCAGGCAGTTCATTAAGAAATGGCGCGTACTCGGCCCCATTCGCCGCCCCGGAATCTGGGTCTAAAGAGCTTAGAATTCGGGCTTCAGTTAATTTCGCGAAATGTCAGATAAGTCTCTCACGTACTCCCGGCTGAAAGGGAAACCGGGAGTGCGAGAGGGTGGGGGGCGGATTCTAATGCAGCGCGGCAGACTATTTACACACCTCGGGACAAAAAAGGCCGGCCTCCCTTCAGAGCGCCGGGAGAGTAATTGTCGCGAGATCGCACTTGTCTTTATTGAGCCCCGGCGGGATCCGGGTCAGTGGTACACATATTATAACCGAGGTCCCTCGATACAAAAGACGCGGCTCCGCCGGGGCGAGTATCACTCGGCCATATTGAAAGTCACGCCGGGCTGAATAGGAGAAAGAGAAGCTACTCCTCGAGCGGCCATTATTCCCGATCGCTCTAGTAACAAATAACAGGGCCATTGCGATCCCCGGCCGGTAGCGCCGTTGCTTTTCCGCTCGCGCGGTCTCTCTATCCGAACGTTAAATAACCGTACGTCCGCGAGGCAACGCGCCGCCGCCCCGGGACACCCCCCCCCCCCCCCCCCCCCGCTGATTTATCTCTACATTTTATTCTCCAACGGAATATTTACGGGGCATTCATCAGGATAATGTATCCGCGACAAGCCGCCCTCTATTCCCTTTTGATAAAACCCCCGGACCGACCGTGGACACCGTTTTATTGCATTTAAATGCCCAGCCTTTTTACCGAACGCCTACCTCTCACGCACACATACAAACTTTTCCCAGCCAGCCATCGCATTGGGAACTCGACGAATGCGGGCGAGCGCGTAATCCATCGATATATCGAGGACGCAGGGAGGAAATTTACATGGGTGTCGCGCGAGGTCCTTTCAATTTATCGAGAAACATCGCCGAGAGAGAAAGGGCGAGATCGTTAAATGATCGGTCCCGCGCTAATAAAGGCATATCGAGCGGGCTCGCACGGCGTCTCAAAGCTCGTCGCTTCTCTTTCGGGGAGACAGTTGTTCGATGATTGCTCGACTCGGTCCCCCGGGAGGCAGCCAGTCGTCCGCGACGCGTGTCATGCGATCGTCGATGATAGGGGTGTCGCAGGGGAATCGCCGTTCGTTTGTGATCGGCGAAAATACCGATCGATCGGCCGCGAGAATCGCTGTTGCCAAACGCAAAACGAGAGACACACTCTCTATTGATATACCAGCGGCGCTGGCCCCGTCTTTCTCCCGCGTGTACCGCGCGGAAAAACACGCGAGCCGATGGAAATTCCTGCGAGAAATCACCTGAAACCTTTCGCCGGGGCGCTCGGCTTCGATCATTAGCCCGGGGGCAATCGGCGGGGGGAGGAGTGCGCTCGGTCTATTTGCGCCCGCGCTAATGTTCCAATGTCACTTTGGCTTTCTATTGGATGGTGTAGTGGCGGTATCATCCATCTCGGAGCCAAGACTCGGCGCTAAATCAATAAATAACGCGGAGTGTGCGCTCGGTATGTTATCCACGCGAGATCCCCGGTACTCAGTGGGCGAGCGAGGAAGCGAGGAAGCTCTGCACTTTCGTCGACATGTGCTTACACGCGTGTATGCCTCCTTGGCACGACTCCATGATGCTATTGTAACATACAGAGCTACGCAGCAAGCACCGGCGCACTATACCCGATTACAGCACCAACCTCTCGCTCCCCACCCTCGCCCTCTCCCACGCTTATTCTCATTCCCACGTCGATTCCTTTAGCGGATTTCACCGGTAACAGTTTCGAATTTGCTTTGCAAGCCGCTCGAAGCCCAAACTCGAGCAGATCGAACTCTAATTAGCCCATTACTCCCGACACGGAGTGTTGCAATATTTAGGAGGAGAGCGCGCGCTGTTCGTTGCTTCACGCCGGGATTCTCTGACGGAGAGCGAGTCCGGGAAGCGTGAAACGCGCAAATCGGGCCAGACAGACTTGAATATTCATGGGGATGGTGTGCATGAACTTGAACGAAGGGAGAGCTCCAAGCAGTACACTCGTTTACGATTGATACACCTGGAAACCGATTGACGTCGCACCATCTATAGATATACAGGGCTGAACTTCGAATCGACATTGTTTCGGGAATGGAACTGGTGCAAGGAATTCATCTATGTTACCCGCCGCCGACTTCTCTCCGCCAGGGCCAGTGGAGAGCGGGAGAGAAAGAGTGGGATATGTATATGCGCATAACCCCGATGTATGAGACTCGGTTTTGTTCCGGACGTACGGAAGAGCTTCATCAAAGTTGGAGCCCTCCATTCGCCAAGGAACTTGAATTTAAATGACGAGCCGCATACAGACCTCCACACTCGCACTCGCACTCGCGCGCGCGCTTGTAAGCGCGTACACGCCGCGCGCTCGCAAGGGAGTAATATTTTTATCGGGATGGGAAGCCTGAAAGGTTTCGCCGAATGGAACGGCGGTAAATATTTATTCGCCGGGAAAGAATAGCTCGGCGGAGAGTTTAAAGTAGATCTGTAAGGAATCTTTTTAACGAGCCGAGAGCGCGAGGCCAGTCAGATTTATCCGAATGAAATAAGGGCGACCGAAGGGAGTGAGAAGTGGAGCGAGAATTTCCCACGATCGAGCCGGCTTTCCGATTGATCTGCGCTCGTGTGAGTGGTGCGTTGGAGTGAAAAGATATTACTCGGCGCGCGGAGGGCAGAGACGAGGAGCCTCGGTGCGGTGCTCTTATCGTCATTGGTAAGTGGGTATCAGCGAGGAGGAAACGCGCACCGCGCGCCACCATCCACTCCCACCGGATATACTTCCGTCCCCGAGGGAGCCAAGGGCCGGCGAGATGTTTTCTCCAAATTGTCGGACTTCCCGAGTTAAAGTGAGCGCGGCTAGTCGCGCGGGGGTGGCTTTGGCGCGGACTCGCCGCCAAAGTAATCGCTGGGGAAAGCAACGGGAAAGTGGACAGTCAGCAGTAAAGAAAGACTTTTGTCCGCTGGCGAGACCACTCCCGACGCTCCCTTACCAACGGACACTTTCGATATCGGCGAATTGGCCTTACGTTTGCACGAGCCTCTGCTCCTCTCCCCGGAGCCTCTCCCGTCCCGGCGACTTTCGGCCTCTTTTCCTCCAGTTGAGCTCTTTGCCCGGCGTTCGATCGCTCCGAGCGTCGATAGTTGGCGGGCGCAGCGCGTGTCATTTGACCGGGGTGGATCCAAGTTAAATGGAATCCGGAGTCAGTGCTGTCGGCGAACAAACGGTTTGGTGCGCAGAGAGAGAGGGTTCGACTAGCGGATCGCACTCGCGGGGCCCGGGTGGGTGGTTGGTTTCAGATGGAGGCCTGGACTGTGGTCCAACTTTCCTCGAGTTTGATGCCTCGCAAATCAATGGGCATTCGTCGAGCCGCGTTCAATTACTTCCGACTGGCTGGGCCCCTCCCGCTCTCTCGGGCCAACTCTCCCGCTGCTGGCTCTCTCCCTCTTTCTAGCGATGTCTGCCAGGTCTGCCTTCCAGCTGGGAAGCTCCGTGCTCGCCAGTGGATTTAGCCTCGGTAACTCGACCTTCGCTCTCTCGTCAATGATCATTGCCGGTGTGCACACCGCACACCGGCGCGACGGCGCTCGCACACTCTCCTGCCTCCGCGATTCTTCGCGCTAAAGCTCATTCACGCTCGATTACGCTCGGCGAACGCCTCCTCATAATTATTTCACACCAACCTTCACACTGAACTTGCTAATCGAGCCGTTTATTAATCACCTCCCTGACACGCTCTCTTTCATAGCTAGCTGTTGCTCCTAGTGCTGCAACTCTCCCTCTCTCGCCTATCCCCCCACCGACCCACATGCATTCTCCTATCTCAGTCAAGTTCATTAACGACCTTTCCGCAAGTGCACGCGGCCTCTAACCGAGAACGTTGCCTTTGCGAAAGAACCTCTTGGAGACGTCCTTGTGATCTTCGAGGCGTAGTTGCGGTGGTCGAGGGGCGATGGGGCTGGTAGGACCAGAGATAAAGTTAGATACATCTTTGTAAATGAGAGACGTGAGGGTGGGCGGAATGTCTCCGTGCGAGAAACAGAGGGCGAGTTTGATGGGGGCTGAGGATCGGGTCGCGACAGACGGCTCGCTGTGTCACGGCGCTTGTAGGAGGAGGGAAGCAGGAGGGAAGGCTCGTGTGCGCGTGGAAAGTTTGTCGGCGAGGATGTCGTAAGCCCCTTATCATCGGCGGCGAACCACGGAGAATGAGAGCGATAGGAAGGTGTCCCGCGTGTTTTCCCAGGGTGGCAGGTAAATAACGGGCAAAAGTGGAGGTGCACGTGGAAGGGGCGGCGGGACACGACTGCTCCGGTAATTTTGAGGTGAGCCGCGCACCATCGCCGTCGCCTACCTACCTGACACCAATCGCCCTCTTCGCCCTCTTCTCCAGGGGGGTTTTCGCTCGAGGACATCGATCAGAGGGCGCGCGCCCGTCCCTCCGAGGAAATAACTCGGCGCCACTTCCGGCTTGGCCGCGTGCGTTTGCTTCGCCAACCACTGGTTCGCCTTCGCCGGGGCTAAAACCAATATTAAGCGCGCGCGATGAAAGTATATGTCCCGGTCGCTGGTGAAATGATGGCTGGAGCGATGGTTCGCTTGGCGCTAGGTGATCGATATCAGATAAAGGACAGGGGAGCCACTGGCGGAAGGAGTGTGCTTGCGAAACTCAGTAAATACATAGAGTGAATGATGAAGGAACGGAATTGGAACGAGAATATCCTTCTCCTTCCCCCATCTATTATTCCTGCCCTTTTTCGACGACATCCTCTGGATATTATCCCGGCGTAGGAGATTTTATTCTTTAATGAGAGAACTCCCCTCCGCCCCCTCTGAATTACTGGCGGAGTTACTCGAGGCGAGCGGGCAAGGACGGAGAAGAATACTTTTAAATATCGGTCCATTCATCGTCGACAAAGAGAGCCTGGCTATTAATGGCGAAGGGAAGCTCCACCTAATTATCACGTGCACGCACGGGGTTCGCCCATACACGCGGTATAGCCGGCCCCGAGCTCCGCTCGGTTTCCCGGAAAGCCGGGGCATAAAGTCCGAGAGGAAGATATACCCGGGGCGTCTGGCCGGGGCCGGGGCCGGTTTTCCAGCGGTTCCGAAAATCGAGCGAATGAATGGAGGCCTTCGACACCAAGGTGCGCGTAAGCGGGAGCAGCGGCCTGAAAGCGGCCCGTAAATATACGCTTTTTCACGTCGTTTTCGGGTGCGGGAAATTTGTCGGACGGGGCGCGCGAGGGTGGTTACTGCGGAGGCCGAGGTAGATAAAGAGGGAGATAGAGGAGACGCGATAGGTGGTTCATTCATGGAGGTAAGCCCCCGGTAGTCGAGGGTAAAAGCGACAGTTTAGGCCCATTAGGATATTTATGGATTGGCCTTCCAGCGGCAAAACCACCGGCAACGAGGAAGGCGGCAGGGGCTGATTTTCTGAGTGTTCTCGGAGCCCCTCGCACCACCGGGGGTTACGTAGCCTATTGAGAGCCTCCAACGGCACGCGACTCACCGCTGACTCCCTCATTTATCCCTCTCTAGCTCCCTTTCCATCCATCCATCCGGCGCTCCACTCTTTTTCACCGGCCGCAACGAGCACGCGAGCACCTTGATGCGGGGGTGCATCCTTGCCTGGAACTCGGAAGAACTCGACGGTGATTTATGGGACGGCGCTGCCGGACGCTGGAGAGACCTTCTCCCCCCTATCTCTCTCCATACTCCCTAATGGGTCGCCGAAACGTCTCAATTTCGCCGCGAATCTCAACCCCCCTTGACCTCCTTTCACAACCCACCTTATTTGCTCCACTAGAATTTCACTAATACTACCCACTGTCTCCTTCCGCACTAATGACCCACCTCGCACACACGCGCGCCCCCATTGTCTCTGGCGTAGAGTGCGCCCAACACTTTTCCCACCTCTATCCCCCCCACGGTTTTAATTCGCCATCTCTCGACTGGGGCGGCATCCCATCTATCCTCGATTTCGATTCAGCGGAGGTCCCTTATTCTATTAAACCGCGGGGGCGGCCAGGTGAATCGCGAAAGTTGGTTCGCGCGAGGTGTAGGTACGTGTTCGCCGAGAGCGAAAAACTCCCGGTGCGCTCTCCGTCGAGCAGTCACTCGCTCTTTTACTCTCCTTATCCGATAATGGGTTTAAGGCCGGGGCGCGATAAAGGAGGAGGCGCCTTAATTAGTATAAGGGCGAAGAATTTAATTAATTGGAGCGAGGGGCCGGCTGTGCGGAGGCAGGTATGCGCGTGGCGTACGGCACGCCGGAATCCCCGGTCCGCACGTACGTGCATCTCGCGTTAGATCGCATTAGCGTGAGAGGCAGAGGCGCACGGCAGAGAAGAGAGGAGGGAGGATTTTCCAGTTGGCCAGGAGCGAGAGGGAGGGAGCGAGGGAGATATCGTGCATTCAGCAGACACCCTCGCAGCCAGCCTACACATACTCTCTCCCTCTTACGGCCCTCTCTTCCTTTCTTCCAGCTTAATAAGAGAGTCGCCGGGCGATGTGTGCAGCCGCTTGTACCGTACGTGTGTACGTGTGCATTTCGACTTCCGGCTGGCCGAAGTCCCCCGCCGCCTAACAGAGATGCATTGTGTGCAACGAAGCACCTGGCACGCGCCAGCTCCTGTCTTTATGTAGCCGCCCACTCTCCTCTTCTTTCCTCTTGCCTCTTCTACTCCCACTCCTTTCTCTCTCTCGCTCTCTCTGGTGCACTGTCCCCTGGCCTTTACCTGGTCCCGCTTCTTCTTGGACTCGCGTGCTCCCCCGGCTTCTCTCTGCCGCCTCGAGCCTCCGTACCTCGTCGACCTCTGCTGGCGCTGGCTCTGGCGCGCCTCTGTCTTTCCTCGTAGCGGCCACTCCACGTCCTTCTGCTTTCTCACTCGGCGACCTCACTCCACTTCCAGGCAACCAGGCTCCGTCTGCTTCTCTTCCTTCCTCCTGGCGTCCAGCCCTCCTGGCTTCAGGTGCGCTCCGTGCACCGTCATCCTAGTCTCTCTCTCTCTCTCTCTCGCTCTGTTGCGCCCTAACACCATCGCATGTATCGCACGCTCGTTATCCCCTTGTGATATCCTACGATCCTCCGCCGCCGCCGGCTGCTTTCCAGCTTCCAACATAAGTTCCATCGAAGATGTGGCCGATCTCTGTCTATGCAGTTAGCACGACGAGTTTTGTATGTAATGTGTGGTGAGCGAGTTATCGGGTGAGTGGAATGCCAGATGGACACGTTGATTAGACGTGACCGTTAATTGGGAATTGTACGGAAATTGAAGTAAAGTTGTTGGGTATAAATAAAGTGAGGAGGCTCCAGCGCTCAGGACGACGCACGATTGCTGGCACGCGTCCGCAGCGCCTGTCAAAATACACGGCGAACCCTTCGAGCCCTTCGAACCCAGCCCCTTCGAGTTATATGCCTCTCCCCCGGGCGTTTGCTTCCACAGCCGCCTGTCATCGCTGATCTTTCGTATAGCTCTCCTTCCAAATGGGGAACGACCATGTATCTACACGAGAACGAGGGTCCCGTACGCTCGACAAATTTCTTCCACAGCCATTTTCAATCGTTTACACGAGCCCTGTGGGACCCTTCCTTCAGACTTGATCCTCCGAGGTTAGTTTCTATCGATTTCTTCAATCGGATAATCCTTAGCCATTTAACGCTCGCGCGAACCTCTGACACGGCCAGTATTGTGCGGAATCCAGCTTTATTAGTTTGACTGAGCAAGCTGCCATAAACTATGAATCACTTGTCTTTGGAGCAACATCTGTCACGCTTATCATTGGTGTGATATGTATTTTACTATCAAAATCTAGTGTGAAAAATAGTTTATCATTTTTCACAACCAAATGTGAAAAGAACTTTAACATTAACTGGTTAATTGCATGGCGAGAGGTCGGAAAGTCTCGAAGTATATTTGTTGTAATTCTATTAGAGTGTAATCTGTGGTAAAGAGGGATGGCGGAGTCCTCCGAGACCAATTCCCTTAACGTGTCTATCAGCACTCGCCCTGGGACACCCTCGCCCTGGCACCCTTCGACTGGGAACCGACCACCCAACCCTAGCACTGATTTTCGATGAAAAACTAGCCGGAACGTCTCGTCTTTCTCCCGACAGTGTCCCTTGGGGACGGCTGAGGCCAAGAGATTTCGAGTCACTCGGCCTGTTTTTCCACCGAGGACGTAACATCCCCTACCCCTCTATCCACTAGTTCAGATTTCTTCGTCTGATATTACGGGTGACTCGTTAATTGTTGCAAACTAGTTGGAGCTAATTTTTTCCGGCGAAATAAGACGATTTCTGTTATTATGCGCGCCACGGGGCCACGCAAATAATGGGACTTCCAGTCGGAGCCGCTGGATTCATTAAGAGTTCGGTAACTATCATTTATTGCCTGTCAGCCACTATTACGGACTACTGCCGATTTTTCTGCAGTGATAGTCGTTACCAACTCATTACCAACTTGTGTAAAAACCCCGCGGACAGCTATAAACATACCAAGTTTATCTATGCCGCGAATTTGACAAGTAAAAATGTTGGGGATTAAGTGGATGTGCTCGGTACGAAATCGCGATATCCACTTCTTCTTGGGAAGACGATTGCGATAACGGGCGTTCATTGACCAGCACTTATCACATTGCAATCGTGATTCATGAGTGGCATCGGGAATCCGATAGAAATCATTAGTATCGAAGAGCGCGAGCGTGAGTCATGCGATCGACTCTCGGCGAGCGGGAAAGGTTGAGCTTCTCCCTCCCGCGCGAAAACTAATCACTCCTTAATCGAATCCAACCTGGGCGCGGTCCAAGGAAACCTTAATGAAACGTCCTCGCCTACGGTAAGTTCCTTCTTTCCAGACGAGCGAGCGAGAGAGAGAGGGAGAGAGTGGTAGATACTTTCAGCATTTTCCCATGGTGTGTTTGTACGCTAGTCGAGAGGGAGACGGCGAGGGTCTCGTGTTTCCGAAAGAACTGCTCTCGCCACATTCGCCAGGAGAACGAGAAGAAAGTGCGAGAGAAGCAATAGCGAAGTGTAGAAGTAAGCAGACTTCGGTTCTCGGGGATTCCTTTCAGTCCGTCGAGTGGGAAATGCCCAAGTCCGACGAGCGTGTCAAAAAGCCCCGGATTAAAGGGGTCCGATGGCTGCGCGGTCTGTTGATCAATCGCGACATTCAAAGCGTCGAAATCCAGTGTACGTGGGATCGAGCAATTATTGAAATGTCAGCGAGAGATCAATCGTCGATACTCGTGGAGAAAAATTTGGCAAGCCTCGAGCGGCGAGGCGCGCGCGGCTCGTCCTCGCCAGTCCTCGAGGCTTTTTTGTCGAGTGGCGTTTAAAGGGCGCGCCACCGGGAGATAATATTGATCTTTAATTTCGTTCCTTTCATCATAAATCTCGGCAGGCCGGGAGCAGATAATCGATATTGCAGGGGCGATAACCGGCGGTGGGTTGGCCTTATCGGGCCCTCGTCAGGAGCCAGCGAAGATAGGTCAGTGCCACGGGAGCGAGCCAACCCGAGGAATTCTTTCTGTGCGGCCAAGAATTATTGAGAGGAGAGAGCCCGCTCGGGATAAGGAGGGCCAAGTCCTATGGTTACACGGTGACTTCTCTTCTCTCTTCGGTATAAAGCCGCGCGAGCACCAGCTCTCGCTTTATCGAGTGACAACTCGCGCGCTCGCCTCCGCCGGGGCCCGAGGAGAAAAAAGCCTCGTATATACTGATAAACGTAAACGCATGCCATTTAAACGAATTTATTGAACCCTCTCGGCGTGGGCCTGCGCTTTATCTGCGCTGCCCCCGGGAAACCTCCAAGGCGCCACGTAAGTTTACGGAGCAATGCGTATTGTTGGATCGACCGGCCCGAAAAAGCACCGTGCGATCTTTCATTCGGATGAACGCAACCGAGACCATACTCCCAGTTTATTCTCTTCTCTATTTTACACTATTCTTCAACGTTCGTTTCACTTTCATCGACGACTAGTATTCGAGCGTAACAAACGCAGCGTGTCTAATCAGTGAAGGCTGGTTTAGTTGGGATATATCATCGAGGGAGAACCCAGTGGGTAAGAGGGAGCAGGTGCAATCAGAGTATTTGCATTAATAGGTTGGTTAATATTAACGCCGCTAATAACCGAAGAGCAATACACCGGGAGAAGCGTACCAGGCCGGCTAATTCCATGGGAATCTTTGCCATTGGGTCAATCAATTCCGGTGTATAGGATGGCTAGCATGCTCGGATTTGTAACGGCGTGAGTGCGTCATTATCGAGTAATCAGTCGATCGTCCTCTTTGGCCATCGAGGCGGCTCTGGCCGGTAGGGACTAGGCAGGGGCGCTCGCGCGCGCGGACGTGCCCGCCACAATCATGGCGGAGCTTTAAACTTTAATGGGATGCTGAAGGAATCGCGATCGGGAGAGGGCGGGCATTCAAGAAGTTGGCGGAGTGACGATAGCTTACTTTTAACAGAAAACTCCGTCGTATTCCGGTATGCTAATGAGGCTACTAACGACAGGGGTAGGGCGGAGGCTCGAATTGTATAGTTAATGACAGAATTCGGAGGGGCTGCTTCTAAATCGGGAGGGTCTCGAGGGCTCGGCGGGCTGCTGGCCTCTTAATAACCGGGCCACCCTTCGCGCAAAGAATCACGAGAGTTGATGGCTGAAACAATGATCGGGCCCGAGTAAACGAGAATAATTGCTCGCTCCTCAAACGCTGTCCCCTGGTAATTGCGCTCGTAACGATCCTCCGGGCCCTCTCTCACTCTCTCTCGTTACGGCGCCGGGAGAGGAATCGGGCGGGGCTTTGGCCAAGGTGGCGATTTCGGAAAAGGGCACGTTTGACAGCCTGAGAAGCTTCGACTTCTCGGGCCCGGCGGCTAACAGCGTGGGAATATAATGAGAGCGGAGGAGAGCGCGCGTGGTGCGTGAGGAAGCGAGGACCGAATCTGGTGGGCAGTGGTGCGCTCTCGCTCCAAATCTCCGAGCGCCGCTCAATTCCCAGGAGCGCAATGCGCGCGACGGCGACGCGAGCCGACGGCCGCCCTCGTTTTTTCGTTAGCGTAGCGGCCGTAGCGGGCCGTGATTTGTCACGTGGTGGGTGGCGAACGATTACGTAGCATTTGCAATTTCACGGCCCAGTCTTTGGTCCGGCGTCTGGCAGTCTTTCGGCGGCAATCTTTGTTCCATCGAGTAACTCCGTCCCCCTCTCCCCCACTCTCTCTCTCTCTCTCTCTCTCATTTGCTATCCTCCTTTTCCCGAAAACGTGGCGTGCTCGTGGGAGCGAAGGAGAGTTTTGCGCACGGAAACGCCGGCCAAATTGCTCGAGGCCGCAGATGATTGTCTCTACGGTTCGTTCCGGCGACGACGTCGTCGTAGTCCTCCTTGCTGGTGGCGCAGTCTCCTCTGCAGACACGGCTGCTTGGCTGCGACACGAGGCAGAGGCAGCTCACCCACCACCGCCGCCGCCGCCTTCGTCGTCGTCTCTAAATGAGAGTGCGCGACAAAAACAGTCGGAGAACGCGCGCCGCGGCGCTCCTTCTATTAAACTCGGGGGCTAAGTTCACCCCCGTCGCCTCGCGATATTAAGCAGTAAACGCTGCCACTATGGGAGCCGCCGTCGTGCCCCCCTTCCCTCTCCCCCCTAGCCGCTGGCACCTTGAATACCGAGCGGAGCGTGAGAATATTTCCCACTCAAGCACTAGCATACCCCCATCACCGAGCGCCCCCGCCTCCTACCCCTGTGTCAATAGGCGCCTCGCTCACCCCGAAAACTATGCCGTAATTTTGGATTAAGCACTGCAAGATTGGGCGTCCCGGGCGGTTCTTTACGAGGCGCCGAGCGCGCTTTGTTCGAGGGACTTGTTCGCCGCGACGGATTTCCAGCCCACTGACAAATCCCTCATGGATACGTCACCGAGAACCGCACCGGCGACCGCGTGTTTCCCGTCGATCGGGGGAGCGGCCAGAGCTAATACGGAATTTATCGGGCGAGATTATGCCCGCGGAGTAATTCGGAAATGCTTGCGGATATCCGGCCCTCTCGTGTTTTACGGGTGCATTAAAGCGGAGTGCTCATTAATAAAGGTGCTTTAATCGCACGCTCGCCCGCTCGGCTCTCGAGAGCGGCGCCATTTTTCAGCTGTTTTACACGCGCCTCGTATTATGAAAATGCGCCCCGTCCGCTTGTAAATCTAGGCGGGAGAGAGATTCAGTGCGAGCCTCGGCTGGGAATGGCCGCGTAAACCAGTCGTAAGACCGTGGATATGTCGGCGCGGCTTTATTGCCGCGGATGTCCTCGACACATTGTTAACCAATCACGGCCGCGCGTGCATTTTCCATCGACTGGCGGCGAGGATATTGGGGGGTCGGCGAGAGCCGAGGATCATCCAAGTGCGAGTTTCTCGAAAGCGGTTGTCTGATCGAGGCGGCGGGGAGATAGAGAGGAGCGGCAGTTTAGTTGTTAAGTCGGGAGAAAATATGGTAACGGGGAAGCGGCGAGAGGATCGCGGAAGCCATTGGCCGCTTTGCATCTTATCTGTTTCAGGTGCATTGAACGCATCGCGCCACTGATACCGCTGACTACTCAGGTAATGGTTATCAGTCCTCGACTCCTCGAGAGCGCCGCGCCGCTCCTCTCCTCCTTCCGCCAAGAATTCTCTTACAGGACCGACACCCCGACCCTCCTCCCTCCTCCTCTTTCTCGAGGATGCTTTCTAGCAATGTTCCTATGCAACTCCGGGATTTCGTTGGCGCGATATGCCGTGCGCGCTCGCCAGAAGAAATGTACTGGCCTTTCGTGTGTAGGTAGGGGCCTCGTGCGAGTCTCGTCGCTGGTATTCCCGGCCCTGCTAAATGGCTCTGTGACACGTGAGGCAAATGTTCCAATAACCGTTGGCATCCCACCTCCGGTGTTCTCGAGTCTGCCTACCTCCTTCGGTGCTTAGGTCCCGTGTTCACCGGCCTCCGCCGCTCTCTTCCCCCTCAAAATGAACGTAGAGCCTTACGATTATGACATTATTATTTCGAGTCCATTAACGACCCGGCGGCCTCGCCGAGGCTGAAAAGCGAGAAGGACGCGAATGCGCGTTGCATTCCACCTTTATTAATGCGATCGTGGAATAATTGCTAGAGGACGGGACGAAAAGCTGGCTGCGATTATAAATAATATTGTTAACGAGTGTTATCACAGTGAACGCGGCCCTCCCTCGTGACGAGGACTCACCTGCCAGGGCGAGCCTGGCCAGAAGCGGCGAGTGAGCCGGCGGAGACGGGAGGAGGAGAGGAATCGCGAGAAAAAAGGAGAGATCGTCGCGCGTGGTATGCGTACGATCAGATAGATCGAGCGGGACGATCCGCATTCCTAAGGTTGATCGCGCGCTCGGCCCTCTTATAGGTACGTGCGAAACTGGCCGTTTATATAAACGGCGAAACCTTGATTATGAGCATACACCGCCAGCTGCACGCGTGGTCGCTCGCTGCACCTCGTACACACGTAGCGTGTGTCTTCACTCTTCCCCTCCTCTTCTCCCTCTCCCCCCAATGGCTCTCGCGCAGGGATCACGTTCGAGCCATTAACTCATCGGTTATAATTGCCGGCACCCTCCGAGGTAAGGGAGCCATTCGTCATTCCTGCGCGACGCATACCACTTCGCATCCCGGGACTCTGTATCGGCTCGACTCTTCGATCATCTCTATTCCAGCCTCTATCTATTTCCGGCGCTCCCTCCGCGGGGATTGCGGTAAGATCCCACCAGTCGGCAGAAATTTCGCGTATCAATAATAGTCGAGCGTTGATATTGATTCTCGCGGGAAGACGTCGCGATATCTGAGCGAGTGCACACGCAGCACATCTCCCGCACGGTCCGGGGAATCGTTCTCGAGCGCGGGTAGGACGGGTCATCGGGAAATTGTACGAGGTATATGTTATTGTTTACATTGGCGGGTAGACTCGTGCTCCGGCCGTTCGGTTACTCTTCCGCTATGCGTCCGGCCGTGATTTGGCCCGGAGCGCGCGGTCACGCGAGCGCCGATTTCTCGAGACTCGCATGCGCCCGACGCGGCTGAGCGTTGTTCCCGCATGGACGTACGCTCTCGGGCTATGGGAGAGTTGGCCGAAGGTGGGGGATGAGGCACGTGCATGCACGCGACGGCAATTGCCACTTGGAGGTCACTCCACTCGTGGACCGAGGAGCGGTAATACCGGCAATGACACCACCTAGCACATCCACTAGAGCTGCTCTGCGATCGAATCCCTTAATCTCTTCGATTCTCCGGGTCCGAGTATCATTCATCATTTTTGGCCTCTCGTTCCCGGGTCCCGTGTCTCGGCCACTCGAGCGCGCCGGTCAAGATTAATGCTGCTGGCGCGGCTTCCAGCGAAAGAATTCGATGATTATAAAGTTTCTGGCGGACTCGGGGATGGCGAGTGAGATTGTTAGGTGGAGCGGAGTTGTTGCACGGTGCATCGCTCAGGAAGGATTCTCGGTCTCGGTGCGTCGTCGTGTCCGGGGAGAGCAGTGGCCGCTCACCGGTTGCTCTCGATAGTCCCTCTTTATCTGGCACGCTCTCCCGGCAAGGAGACGCGGCGGCGGCGGCGGCTGCTGCGGCGGTGGATGCCGAGGTCCTGCGGCAGTTTGGAGGGTCCTCCTCGCGGGATAAACTTGTGGCATCCCAAGGTGGGGCCCCCGAGGCGAGAAATTCGAAGGATCTCGGGCACGTTGCGTGCCCGCCTCGCTCCGGAGCGTCCGTCTGGCCGCAGCGCGCACCGCGATATTAAGAGCTACCTACGCCTTCGTTACGTACGTTACCTCATCCTGGCCCACCCATGCTTGATGGCGAGACGAACGGCACTCTGCCCCTCGCGGGCACAGAGGACCCACCACCTCCTTCCCCACCCCACCGGCCCTCTCGTTTATGAATCCATTTGGTGGTTCATCGTCCCTCCTTAAATCAACCCGCTATCCACCCTGTCCCACCGAGGCCCCCCTTTTCTCGCCCTCACTCCGATCGATCGATTTTCGTACATCCTCACAACAAGTGCGCGCCTCGCCGCGCCGCAACCGATTGTAATAGGGTACGCAGAGCCCCGGGGATCCCTGGGATTTAAAGAATGCGCGGCCCTCCGCTACGATGGTAATTGCTGGGATTCCAGTCTGATGAAGATATCTCTGCAGGGCTGCTCGATTGCAGGGATCATATTGAAATCGGTCTAATGAAAACGAACGGGGCCACTCGCCGATTGCTCCTAGTAAAGATGGACCTCCGCGGCGAGTGGCTACCACCACCGCCGCCGCTGCCGCCACCGTCGTCGTCGTCGCTTCATGCAAGAAAGTAGTCGCCGGGGGAGAGAGACGCTGGTAATTGAAAAGTGGAAGTAACGCAGGGAGGCACACACCGTGGAAGAGCGTGCAGAGCGGTAGGGGGGATGCGGGTATGGCTGGATTCAATCTCCGATCAGCAGTGCGCAGCACAAAGGGAACCACTGGCTCGCCGCAATTTGCGTAGTATCGGGCAATTAGCATATCGAGTAATTTCGTGGCGGCGGCAGTAGCGGTGCGGTGCACTCGGGACGAAATAAAGTCGCCGCAGCGCGGACGAGACGTCGGTCCAGCCGGCGAGCTGCGAGCTGCTCTCTAGTGAGAGGTGAAAAACCGAGCAAAAAGCCCTCGCTCCTCGAGCGAGGGAGACGCACCGCCGAGCGGAGTGTACCCGGGGAGAGAGGGAGAGAGAGAGAGAGAGAGAGAGAGAGAGAAGTGCAGGAGTGTAATGGTATTGGCCTCTGCATCGAGCACGGTGGCTGGTCGCACCTGTCGCGATCACGGTGGTCTCGTTCAACCGAGAAAGAGACGCCCCCACGGCGAACCGCTCCCGAACGAGTTCGCTTCGGTTCTGCTCCCTTTTGCGCACTCCTCTCCTCTCCCTCCCCCCTCCGCGGATCCCTTCATCCACACTCTCCTCCGGCAGGCTCTCCTCTACGCTCATCAAAGGTCCTACCAATTTTCCTAATGTACCCCCACCTCGTCAAACTCCCCCACCACTATTCGGACTTCATTCTTCATTCGCCGCTAATTATTCCTTATCGGGGATGAAAGCGCTGCCACTATTCACTTATCACAGTCATATCCCCTTAAGTACGCCTAGTCCGGAACACGGCTTTGCTTCGGAGCTCGGCGCAATTTGCATGGTGCTCGATTATCTCGGTTATAGCGTGTATACCGTGGGAATGATCGGGGACCGGCGATCTCGGGGCTATGTGGACCAATAGAACAGCGGCGGTGACGCCGCTCGAAAAATAGATATGCTATGCTTCCGTCTTTATCCAGCGGGAGTCGTAATTTTCTGATGTCTCCCGAGGCTCATTGTTCACGGTCTATCGGCGCGGCGATCTGTTGAACGCGCGGGCTTACAAGGTTGCGTAACGGTATGAGATCGACTCGCGGTGCTCGAATGCCGGGCGAGAGCCGAGGGGGGGTCGTCGTCGTCGTCGCGCTGCGTCGACTTTGCAAAAGATGCCTCTCGCCTGGTCCCTAGCTATAAAAGAGGCCCAGAGCGGAGGAGCGCAAGGTGCGTGCGTGCTGGAGCGGTGACGCGGCGGCAGGAAGAGGACGAGGGCAGGCCGAGAAGCCGAGGTAGAAGAACACTTCTATCGAGGCGCGCCTTCTCGCTTTCACTCGGTGCTCGGCTCGGTTTTTCGGCGGGCGCGATCGATCGAGCGGATCGATCGGCGACAATGCTCCCACGAGATACCGAGGACGGGATTGCATAACGGTGCACGTCAGGCTGCACTCACCGCGCGGGGGGATGCCGAGAGCGATATATCCACGGGAGAACAATGTTGCGGGGAGTAGAGCGACGGTGCGCGCGGCGCGCGGAGGAGAGTCCAAGGAGGATGAGCGGGAGCGGCGAAAATCGCCACGGAGAGCAGTGCAAAGTGAGCTGCAAAGCGGGCAGCAACGACCGGCACAAAAGGAAGCGATCGCACGTCATACTTAACAAGAGGAGCCTCTCTTACTCTCGGGCCCACTGCGGCCTCCTCGTCTCCCTCTCTCCAGTGGACCTCGTTGCCTCCTTCCTATCCTTCTCAGCTTCGGTCCTTATCTTTCTCGGTTGGTCGCTATCTCTCGCTCGCTCCCTTTGGCCCCGGCTGTCTCCTACCTTATTCTTTCCCCCGTCAGCCTCTCCTCGTAGGCTCGAATCTCTGTTTATCTTTATCCCTTTTGCTTTGGTTTGTCGGCTCGCGGCTCGGCACCGTGATTACAGGGTACCCGGCACTCACCTCGGTAACTCTGGTGGTCCTCTCTCCTCGTACTCGGCCTCATACTGCCCGGTACTACCAGCGGGACCAGCCTGGACCACTGGCAGGCCCAAAGGGACCGGAGGGATTCTGCTTCATCTTCATCCTTCTTCATCCTTCCCCTTCAACTTCTCTACCTTAGGGCCCCCTCTCCCCACTCCTCCCGGCGCATCTCTGCCACAACTTTTTCCTCTATTTCTATTTATCTTATTTGATACTCTTTCGCTGGCCGCGTCTCTCTCGTCCGCTTCTTGGCGTCTCTCTCTCTCTCTTTCTCTCTCGGTTGCGGGCGATGATGCCGGGGCCGGGACTCGCTCGCTCCTCTTACTGTCCTCCGTCGAGTCCTGTCGGTAGATATACCATCTTTCTCGCGCCGCTCCGCTCTCGTCCTCTCTCCGATCGGACTGTCTTCCTTCGCGGCCTCCTGCTTCTCCCTTCCTCCCAGGTGGGAACTACCTGTGTCTTATTAGCGATACAGTCGGGACGAAAAGGTAGTCGCGGCTGCACACCGCTGATGTGTTAATCAGGTGATTCCCCTCGCCGGCTGAAGACAGCTCCTTCCACGCCTCACGCTTTTCAACCCCGGCGTCCACTCAATTTCCACCAGTGTCTTCGCTTTTTCGAGATTTCTCAAAGTTCCAATTCGATATCCTCTGTTTGTATAATTGTGAGTGGCGATGCGAGGAAAAAGGCTCGAAACCAGGAAGTTGGAACTTGGTAGGCAATCAGATCTTACCTTAAAAAAGAGCAGAGAAGATTAAGAGGAAATGTTCTCCCGTACACTGCGCTAGTCTCTAATTTTTCTTTTCCTCTCGCACGGTTAATTTTTCAACGGTTTACAAGGTAGTTATTTTGGAGTAGCTCGAAGCGGATCGTGAGCTATTTTTCAAGGCGGCACACGCTCGAGTCTAAGACCGCTGAAGAGTCGACCGGCGGGCGAAGAGAGCCTCAGCCAACACATTTCCCTTGCCACTGCGGCAATTAATTAATTACGCCGAGGGAGGAGGAGTCATTAGTGCCGACACCGCGAAGACGTAGCCAGCGTCGAAGATTATCCTGTCTCGCAATTACTAATTACAGCGTGGAGAGAGCTCCTTTCAACGCAGTTGGACCATGAGCGCGAGAGCGGTGTGTGCCAGAGTGGAACCTGCAAGGCCCCGAATGATACCTTACTTAGCGTCCGTTTAAGCCAGACACTGCTACGACCAACAATTCGCGTTCATCTCGCGAGGGTCGACGGGGGATGGGCGCCCGGAGAGAATGCTTGTTAGTCAGAGAAAACAGTGCTCGACACTCGCGGTGTTACTTCTTTCCCGTCTGCGAGCCTGGAAAGTTGGCCGCCGGCGAATAACGAGTTGGGCTGTAACACCATCGCGCGCTCGCGACACGTTTGCCCGAGCGAGGAAATTTTAATTAGTAACGCGCGGCTGCCACCGACGCAGCTCTTTGCGAACTTGGGCCCTCTGTCGGAGAGCCGCGCTCTCAATGAATACCTTCCATTGCACTCGCACCCCTTTCGCCCATTAATAACATTCGCTGCCAGGATGACAACGAGTCGGGCGAAATACTTTCGTCAGAGCGGCCGGGTGTGGTCTAGCGCGAGGTTATTACGGGCGAGACGGTGCGCTCGGTGTTAATGCGAGCGTTATAGTTTGACGCGAGCGCTTTAACCCTCGAGCAGCGCCGGGTTATAAAGGCGCGAGCTCTTTAACGCGCGCATTATGCAATTGAAGAACCGCTTCCAGCCGATAATCTAGATGAAAATCACACATTATACATCAAGCAGCGCCAGGCAGATTAATGTCTCTTCACGCCGCGTTTAAAATAGTCGCCGGCTAGTCGGGCACGTTTTCATGATAGAAGAGTCGACCTCGTCTCTTCCCATCCTCCCCCACCCTCTCTCTCACACACCCCCAACGGAGATAGCACGGATTTTCTATGCCTCCCACTTTTTGTTCTCGCTGAATCCCACCAGTATTTATGAATACCCCGTTATTTTTTTCCGCAACGAGAGCAAATATTTGTATGGGGAATCTAAGGCGCGAGCGCGCGCGCCTATAAAAAAGCTCCCGGGAGTATCGTCCGGCGTTCACGGTATCCCCGAAGCATTTAAATATTTGCCGGGGAATTAATGCACACCGTTTTATCCGCGATAACCTGCCGCCCCTCCCTCGCTCTTTTTCTCGCCACTCTTCACCGTTTGCCTCTACACACACACACACACGCGCGCGGAGGTGCACGGGCGCGCACGAAGAGAGGGAAAATGCGGGCACGCGAGATTAAACGAAAATTACCATGGGCATTACCATAATCCGTCGATCCGATACGCGCTGGACCGGCGCAAAGCTCAAACCACTGCCGGGCGTGTAAAGATTCTGACGCGTGTGGCCTCCACGCGAGGAAGACGCGGGAGGTGGGCGCAGGGGCGCAGGGGGGGATGAAAAAAGGAGGAGGCGGATGCCTGTAACGAGAATCGAGTTTTCCACCTGTGGCCGTCCTTGTATCCGGCACACACAGTGTCGCGCCCGCTCCTCCTCGCAGGACAATTCCATTAAACTAGATCCACTGGGATCTCCGGAAACGATCTCGGTCAATGGCACTAAATGTCCCATTGATTGGGCACTGGAACTCGATAACAAGGGGCGAGTCGAAAAAATCAGGAGAATCATTAAAAAAGTTCCCGGTATTACTGTCGCTTCTGTGCCCCCCGGTCGTTTTGTCCGGCGAGTCGGAAAATTAAAAATCGCTTTTAACGAAATGCAATTAATAGTTTTTCATCGAATAGGGCAGAGCGTGGTTTTTTGCCCGGGAGAAAAGGACAAATGGCTCTTGGAGGTCTGGAGGATCGCGTGTACCGGCGATAAAGCCGGGATCTCACCTGTGTGTCGAGCTGCGAATCGTCGCACCTGCGGAGTTTATCAGGCGGAAACGGTCGTAGAGTCACGGTAACCGTACGGGCTCTTAAACGGTGAACGGTAGTCGTAGACTCTCTCAGTCCCGGGGTTGGCTTATCGTGTTGAATGGTGTGAAAATAGCCTAAGCTAGAGCCTGCATGGACTACCGGAGAGAACTCGTGGTACCGAGGAATCCGTCTTAACACCTTGAGGAATCTCCCGGATATGCTCGCGTGTCTCTCCTCGCACCGGTAACGCTCACTTCTCCCGTTCTCCCACTCGGCGACCGCGGCTCATCCTCCTCGTACCAATCGGCCCTCGCATCACCTACCTCTGAATTACTATCGGAGCAGTGTTACTCCTCCGGAAATCATTCGACGCTCCTTCGAGCCAATCACTCCTCGCCCCTAACTAACCACCTCTTCCACTTGAGCTATACGCGATAGAAAACACACTGGAGTCTGGGAAGTTTAAACCGATTTGCTGTTCGATCGCGTCGGGTCAGACCGTCGAGCCAATGACGTTCTCCGCGCCACTTGATTTCACTGCCGAGCAAAGTTGGGACGTTACCAAATTAATTGGTTTATTTGGCTCAACTCGGAGAACATCGAGCCGCGAGCGGCTCCGCCTCATTAAGTGAGAGCGAATTTTTCTCGCGCGCTCTGAAAAAAGAAGTTTGTCGAATTGAGCGGACCCGGACGAACGATGCGCGCACAGCCGCGCATTTCACGGCAGAGACCTAATGAAATTACAGGCTCACCTGGAACCGGAAACAGCGCGGGCCGGCGGGCTCGTTACAGTCATTTCTTCCGGTGGGTCGCCGCGTGACGGAAATTGCCGCGAAATTTTCCCTCGATTAGAGGCGTCCCGCGAAAGTTTGCCGCGATAACGGAATATAATGGGGGATGACTAGCTGGAGGGAGGGGGTGGAGTCATATAAATCGGGGGGCATTCGCACGCGCGCGGCCTGATAGAGCCGACGGCGCGACGCGGTTGCAAGCGTGTCACGGGGAAAAACGCGCACCGGGTTGCATTAAATAAAAATTCGTCTCTCGCTCGCCGGGGGTAAAGGAGGGAGAGGCGAGATTTATCTGGCCGATAAGCGGCCTCCGCCGCGCTCTCGCATTTCGCCCGGAATGAGCACTTCCGAATTTTGAGGCTGGCATATTCCGCGAGAGAGGAAATTCGAGGGAGTGCTGTTCGGATAAAATAGGGAAGAGTTCCGCTTTTACCTCGAGCGTGTAGTTGAATGCTGAATTTTCGGATTTGCGACATGACCCTCCCGCTCCAGCCAGACAGCCAGACGGCCAGACGGCCGCAGCCACCCGCCGCCAAGATACTTTTATGGGAGGGCGGGTATTCTTGGAGAATTCTATCCGCCAGTACGTGCGGACTATCCCGATCGTATTAGGGATTTAATTGCCTGCTCTCCTCGCCGATTGGAATTGGTGATCTCCCATGGGGATCGGGAGGGATGGGTGCGGGGATCTCGATCGCATTCCTCCCGGAATACTTGCGCGATTCGTCCCCGGTACCTGGCCCCGGGCCCCCCCTCTCTCTCTCTCCAGAGAGAGCGTAAATAAGAACGCAGGAAATTCGTGGAAAAAGCCCTGGCTCCTGCGGCACTCTCTCACTGTCTCTGGAGCCGCGCGGGCCGGAGGACTGTGTTTCCAAGAGGATCGCCTCGGCCCCTCCAGAAAGCCACCGAAATTCCCCGATATATTCTCGGCCCGGCTCGCTGACAATTCCGATAACAAATACGCAGGATTTACGAATTATGGCGCACAACTCTCTCCGCCGAGCCGGCTAGGACATGGGAGGCCGAATTCGCGCATAAATTCGCTCTGCCAGGAATACTTTTATCTTGGAGCAGCGAAATCTACAGGGTGTCCGACAAGGCCGTCCAATCAATTGGCCCCTCGAGAAAGAGCGCTGATCGGTCATTCGGCAGACATCGAACCAGTGCTCTCGCTTCTCGAGAGTATCTCGATGTTTGTCGACGCGGTGGGATCTATTGTCCCGGGCTTCCGGATCGCGGGTGCGCGCTGCTCGATTAGCGAATTTCCGAGGTCCCTTTGACACCCTGTATGCATTTATGCCGAGTCAGGAGTCAAAGAGGAGGGTGGGTCGGGGCCAGGGTGTCGAAACGAAACGAATCGAAGGTGGACGGGTTGGGAGGACGAGGGAGAAGGCAGAGACCGCGGCGGAAGGCGCGGAACGTGTAAATTCCTGTGTGGTCGCTCCCACCCACCCTCTCCCTCTTTGGTAGGCCCTCCGCGTGCTCTCTTCTGTGTCGGTGCAGCCTGTCCTCCTTTTCGCGCGAGCAACCTGCCCCTCTGCCTCTCTGCCCCCCTCGCTCTCTCTCTCTCTCCCTCTCTCGCTTCGCCTGCCGACCGCGGCTTCCCCGATTTAAATATCAAAGGCGGCTTAAATCTGACCTATACCACGCTGAATCATGTTACCTCTATAGGCTTATAAGGGGATTTAGCCGTGCGCTAGTTCGTGGGAGCACCTCTTAGCAGCGTGTTGACCGAGGCGCTAACATCCTCCGGGACAAAGGAGAGCGCACCGCGCATCCTAACGACCATCATACGCTCGAGAAAAAAGAGCGACCGATAGAGTGAGGAGCAGGTGGCCTGAGGGGGCCTGGATGAGAGGGTGACAACTGGAGGAGTCGGACATTCTTAATCTATCTCGACTCTCGAGGCGAGTCCGGCCAATTCGCATAATTGGACAAAGTGGCGGAGGGTCCTGTTTCGGTCTTCGGGCGGTGATCTCGCCTTAATTTCCAAGTGGCATCGCCCATTAAGAAGGAACACGCTCGGGACCTAGTCGGACCGGGGGATATCAGGCCGAATCCTGTAGAGAGGTGATATATGCGCGGGGAGTGCGCGCCGGAGTCAAGTGGAAACAGAGAGACAGGTAAAGTATCGCAGCAGCGAGCGAGGGAGCGAGAGAAGCGGAAAAATACGTGCGGCCGTCCTTGGGCTCGGCTGTGAGAAAGTTCCTGATCCCGGGAGGCGAGTTTACGCGGAGATGCAACCGCGACTCCTATTCAAGGAGTAATCCTGCTGGCTGTGGTAACACACACACACCGCGTACCCACCTACCAGTAGTAGAGGCCAGTACTCGCTCCGGCGTGCAGCCGTGCAGGCTTTTGGCCAGACTTTCAGAAAATACTCCGCCCGGCCCCCAGCCCCCAGCCCCTACGGATAGCCCGAGAGCGGGCTCTTTTAATTACCGCTCGGAAAAAAGGCCATGCCGTCCTTCCCGGTGCAATGAGCGTGCAAGGAAAAGCCAGACTTGCCGGGAAGGATGCTGCGCACCCCCAGCCGCCGCCGCCGGGACCTTCATCCTAGGTGAATATATTTGCGAGTTAGCCTCATGTTCCGTCGGTCAGGCGCCACGTGACCTCACAATTAGGATCTTCGGGGGGGAAGTAGTCTCTTCGCGTACTTGGTACACTCGGGGAGAGTGCAAGACGTGAAAATTTAATCAGATCCGTTCAGGCCTCGGCGATTGCAAACGGGCCTCTGCTCTGTTTAGAGTTTACGCGGAGTGAAGAATTTCGCGTCTGCCCGCTTTTCGCCTTCGAAAGCTCGCGCTTTCGGGCCGCAATTCGGCCCGATGCGCCCGTCGCGCCAGTTCCTCTCGTGCGGAAGAGCCATGAAGGCAAAGGTCGTGAAGCGGCCCGAGAGCGCGAGGAAACGAGGAGGTGCGAGCAGCCAGGTGCCGGAGAAGGCGAGGAAAATTGTCGTTCTTTCCTCGGCTCCGGGTTCGCGTGTGTGTTCGTCGCTGCTTTCACCCTCGAGTACCTACGTAATCGGTCTTGCGCTTCCGTCGAGGATGCCCTTCAGGCCTGCTCAGGGAAATCGCGAGAGCCCTGCCGAGCCGAGCGACGACCTCCCAAACAAATATCTTCTTGAGGCGCCGGAGCCGCGAATTTGCTGGTAACTTCCTTCTATACGGAATTCGGTTACCACCTGACAGCCGAGGTAATGGACGATTAGGAGCTACCACGAAGATTCACGCTCTGCGAAAGCCAGAACCCAGAACCTCTCACACATACACTCTCTATCCTCTCCTCTGCATGTTCTTGCCCGACGACGCTGATAAAAGTGGTCCAAAGTGAATTGCATAGTTGGAAAAGACGCGGCAGAAAGGACGGCGCTTGAACGCTCGGGAAATGTGGTTGAAGGCTCGAGAGGCCCAATCGGCCGCGACTGGTTATAAGTGTTGTAAGATCTCTGGAAAAGAGCTGCCCCCTCGAAATCACTTTATCCAACGGGCGCTTATTAGGAGGCCAAGAGAGATAAGTGAGTATAAATCGGGGGATTATACAGGTGGCCGGTGGCGATGCGAGGGGCCATAGTTTCTCCTGGTACTGTACCTTATTTGCCGATAATCATGAGCGGAGATGGGTCCCGGGGGCAAAGGGGCTGGCAGGGTGATGGCTATTTTAGTGGGTGGAAAATTATACGGCGGCTTCCACAGGCTCTAAAATGGGCAGCTCTTCGGTTACGAACTATAATAATCATTTCGTCGGGCGAAGGAAGGAGCGGGCCCGGGGTGAGGGCCCGAGTGAACGCGTGGTCGAGGAAGGAGCAAGAGGTCGGATCCCCGCTCCCCGCGGTCCCCTCCTCTCTCTAAAAGGGAACGTCTGAAATCGTGGTGGCGTGGTAGTCAACATATTTACCGGCTCGTTAACGTCTCGCAGAGAGACGCGGGAGAAAGTGAGAGGGAGCTCTCCTCTCAGTCGCCCTCGAAGAATCCCTAATACACACCCCTAATTTAGCGGCAACCTGCTCCGAAATAAGTCGTTTGTAGACGGCTGGGAGACCCGATGCCGACTGCCGATTGTTAATTCCACAATGATCGCCACCCACGCTCAAATCATTCCAATCTCCCCCCGGTGGAAAACGAACGACCTCCCCGCAAAACAAGAGAGAGAGGGCGGCACGCGGACGACTTGAGGCGCGCGGAGCCAGGATGAATGATGGGGCCAAGTGCATAAATAATACAGAACCGGCAGGGGTAATAGCGCAAGGTGTGACAGTCGGAGGATGAGGGAAGCCATCCTGGCGAGATGATGAAGACGGGCCACGGAAATTTACGATCAGCGCACCCGCGCATCTTTCCCACCAGCGATTATTCTCCGCATCAGAGATTCGAGCTTTTAATCGATTCTTATGGGAACATCATTCTCACCGGGTGGCCCTTACGAGCTCACCCCTTCTTCGATTATCTCAGTCATCCGTTCGAAGCTCTTAACATTTTAAGTCGCGTTGCAATAATACCTTCAATGTGCTTGGTGGATGTGCACCCTCGACGCGCGGGGTGGACGTAGGGAGGAGAGGGAAATTAGAAGGAGCAGGCGAGACGAGTTAACGCAAAGGGGGCAACACTTTTCCGACCGGGCAGGGCGAGGCCGCAGGACCCTCCGCGGGTTCGAGCCCACGGTGATTTTGTACTTTTTACTCCTGTTCGATTGTCGGCTGACGGTGGCGCGGGGAGAGCCGCCGGGAGAGAGGAGAAATGAGTGGAGGGAGCGAGAGGGCCAGAAGAAGAGCGATATAAAGGGCCGCCGAAAAATAAGGCCGATCCTCGTCTCGCTCGCATCGCCCTCTTCCTTCCTCTCGGCGAGGCTCCTTTATTTTCTGCCTTCTGTCCGCGTGCTCCTTCTGCGTCTCGCTTCTTCTCGGCCCTCTCTCCCCCATCCCCCAGCATCCTGCTCTCGTGGTCCAGGAGACGGTGCGCTCGGTCCTGGCGCACCTTGATTTCGGTAGGTAGAGAGAAGCGAGGAGGACGCACAGGAGCAAAACGAGGCTACGGGGGTTGGCGGAGGGGGGGTGGGGGTGGGGCCCACGAGGGCCAGGCAGTGTGTAATTTTGCGCCGGCTTAGGAAAACACGGCGGCCACCCGCGCGTTTCGCGAGCGGCAAAGACTTAAAAATAAAAGCCCCAGGGAGAGAGGAGCAGACGGACCAGGAAGAGGGTGCGAGGGAGGGCCCGACGATCGTAGCCGGCCACCTTGTTCTCCGATTGGCCGGCTCTTTGTCCCTCCGAGGCGAGAACAGGCCCACTTTGCATTCCTATCCCGCGGATATACTAGGCACTTGCAAAATATGCCGCTATCACAGATCAACTCAGATCCCCCGATGAAAAGATAACAGAGATACGCTCTGGAAATTTTTATCAAGTACCCCTCTCAATAGATTGATATTGCAAGTTACATATTACTAGGTTGCTGAATAAACCCCGGGGGAAATTGAAGTAGCGCATTCTCCAGTACAGATCGGGGGCGCGGGGATTCCGATATAAGCCGTTCCCCGGCCCTACCGACCATTGGCAAAGTGAATCGAATAAATTTGAATAAAAAGACATTCGGATTGAGTAAACGAATAACGCCCGGCGCGAGATCGCTTCTCATTAATACGCTATTCGCAAATCGATAAGGTCACTGGCCCCTGACTTTTATTCATTTCTACCGGCAGCACCTCATAACACCAGCCACCCGCATCATTCTAATAATATTTCATGATTCCTCGAGTCATCAAGAAGGGAGGATGCGGAGGGTGACTCGCAGCATCCCTGTCCTCTTTTGAGCTTGCAGCTGGTAATGCCGGCGATAAATACTCTCGACAGAGTATACAGAGGTACACGTGTACGGCGGGGACCGATAATGGCGTCCAGTGAGGGAAGTGAGAGATTTCTCAGTTCTCAGCGTGTCCCCGACGCGGTGCGGGGCGAACTCCTCGAGCATAACCGGCGCCTTTCATCCCGCAGGAAGAGGAAAGAGGCGGCGAGCCTTCCCCGCAGGAGTCTTCCGCACCTTGGCTCCTCTTATCCGCTTTATCCTGGTGTCGAGTTGCCATATGAAAAACTCCCTATCGCACGGCTGAATCTTCCAAGGCCTCGGCTACCGTCCAAACGCCTGCATGCCTATACTCTGGCCAACCCCAACCCCTCGCCGCTTTTCCACGCGACCCTTTCAAATCGCCACTTCTCTTCTCCTCACCAGCCAGACCCCCCAACAGCCCTCTCCACTTTTCGTGTGTTCTCCGATGCGCGAAATAAATTCCCTATTATTCCCCGCTCTCTCTCCCTCCTTCCACCCCTGCCGCGTGGCATTTTGCCCTTATCGTGCAGAAATTCGGCCCTGCGACGGTGATAGGATCGGCTTGGCGGTGGTCGCGGTCACTTCTCACTCTCTTTCTCCTCGAGCGTGTTTAGCTTCGATAGGATCTTGGCTGAACTATCCGCTGAAATTGCTTAATCGGCTGGGCCCCGACGCCGGCGAGTCCGACGTCCGACGGGCCACTTCTACTTTTCAATATTGGTTGATCCGGCGAGTGGCCGGTGCGCGGCTGGCGGCATTCAGTGGATACTACTTAAGTAGCGAGTGGCCGGGGTCGTTCGCGGCCAGACTCCAAGTTGCCGGCTCCCCGCGATTCAGTAGTTAACGAGTTCATTCGAGTAGCGCGCGCGTTGTTGCGGCCCGGTAGGCAAAGTTTAGTCCCCGTGGACGGGGCCTGCTTTAGCTCGGGGGATAAAGAGCGAGAGGGACGGAGAGAGGGTGGCGGGGCTAGTGGGGAGGAGGTGTGTTTACTCTGCGGCGTCACATTTGCCGGGCTGCTCTTTTTGGCCGTTCCCGAGCGGGCAAGCAGGTAACCAGATACAGCGGGTGCCGGCACAGTCCGCTGCCCAAAAGGGACCCCCATGGTGCCGATGGCGCGGTGGGTCCATGTCCACCCATCTCCCTCTCTCACTCGATCCTGTTTCGAGTCCGCCTTCCTCTCCGTGTCCGACTCCGCACACATACGCTCTCCGCTACCAAACGATAGAGACCTCGTCCTTTCGTGTTCGCCTTTGGCTCTCAACCGCGCGAGCGTTCGATCGATATTCCGTCGCTTGTCCTTTCGCGACCCTTCGACTTCACCCGGCTTTAACCTTTAACCACTTGCCTCTTGCATCTCTCCCTCCCTCCCACACTCGCCGTCGGCGTCGGCTCTCCGGACTACCGTACCGTCTACCGTAATGCCCCGGCGCACCGGTTCTATTTTTAAGGCGCGACGTGCGCGGAATTCTCTCACCTTCGCCGCCACCTCCCAACGGCCCGAGCCTCGCCATCTTCACTCGGCTATTGTTTGCGAGCAGTCACTAACAATGAGGCCGATCGGCCAGTCTAGCCGACCTTACCCCTGCATTCCCATAAACTCCCGCACTCTACCACTCTGAGTGCCTCCATTCCTCATACCTTATTCCCGTACCACTTCAATTCCTGGTCGTCTTGATCTATTTCCATTTATATTTCAGCCCCTCGAGATCCAATTCGAGCGTAGAAACTGGCTGATCGTGGCGGCATTGCTTGTGGTTTATGGTACTCGGCGAACTCGGGAAGCAAGCTTCGGAGATAGTAACGGCGGCTAACGGTCGTAGTATCCATACTTAGGGCGCAAGCTTTGGGACAATTTCGCCCCTTTATTAGAGATAGTTCGAGAGAAGATAGGAGAATGACGGCGCAAGATGCAGCAGCATATTCGACAATGGAGATTACCAGTTAGAGACTACTCATTCCCAATGGGCACTATACTACGTGTATACATTTGTCTTACTTTATTCTCGCTTATAATTTCGGAACAAATCCAATTAATAAATCTTGAGTAATTAGAGTTTTAATTACATTAGTTAATTCTTTGTAAAGAAGCGGAAAGATTTGAACGAAAGAAAGAACGGCGATACGTATCAGCGAGGTGCGGAGTAGGAAAAAGCTAGGTTGGTTGGGAAGAAGGAAAGTTGTGGTGGGGAGCATTGTTACTTTTAAACAGTACTACCTTTCAATTATAGCGGCGCGACAGTGGTAGTCTTGTGAGTGTGTATACGCGGAAACACGAGTGGCTCGCGTTACAAGCGCGCTCTCATTGCGACAATGCGATGCGGGACTGGTAATCTAGATTTCTAAACAAGAGCACAGCTAGCTTGGCTGGCTGTGTACGGGAAGGTTCTACTGTGCGGCGAGCTCTGTGGACTCCAGTCCCGCACGAGGAATATCGTCTTGTCCTAATGAAATGGACCTCGCGATAACAGACCGCTTCCTCGCCACTGACCAGCCTGAGACACCACATTCCCTCGGCAACACTCTTCCGAATCAATCGAGTGGAATCTTATAGGAAGCAAACCATTCTAATCATGATCAATTGCCAATTTTACAAACCGAGTTGATTTTTATTGGCTTTCGCACCCAGTCATCATTGGAGGCAACCGATTATTATTCATATCTTGGGAAAACTCGATACCACCGGCTCTGTTTTCAGCCGCTAACGAAGTAGATGCAATACGCTTGGCTCGTATTCGCGTTTCACCTGGCCGTAATTGCTGGCCACATTTCGAACTCAATATACGCACCGCTCACCTCCTAATAATGCATTGCGGAACCTCATTAAAAGGCGTCCGAGCGGGAGAAAATGAAGCTACCGATAACCTTGAAATCGATATTCACGATCGGAAACACGTCTGCTGAAAAGCCCGCAATTTTCCAGCCAAGTCTTTGAAGTTCCTTCGCCGGGAATTTTCGGTGTTCCTCCGGAGGAAGGAATATTTCGCGGGTTAACAATATCAAGTCTGAAGCAAGGTGTTGGCGGTGTGTGTGTGTGTGCCGGAAGGGTGCGGACGCGGAAGGGGTGGCGCGGCGTCTAGCCCCGGGGATTCATAATTCACGATTTTCCCGATGATTCCTTGCGGTCATAAACGAATGCAGGATGCCATGAATATTTCATTGTGCAGCGAGCCGGGGGAGCGGGAGAGGCTAGAGAAGCAGTTTGTCGGTAGGCTCGCTCCGAGATGGTTTGTATCGGGCGCGTAATTCCATTATGGGTGTCCGCTCCCCTCGGCGGCCACGTCGCGCGCTGCTAGTTTCTTTGGCCGCGCGCGGACATTTGCATGCATCTACATAAGTACGAGCGCGCGCGCGAGCTCCAAATGATCAGGAGCGACTTTTGCCCGAGCCACCACACAGCGAGTAAAGGGAAACATGGCGTTTCGCACGCGCTGAGATTCCCGGGGCCTAATTCAACAGAGAGCGCGGCGACCACCGCGGTGGGAAACCCGGCCGTGATTAACGATGCACACCAGTCCGTCGATCGATCAATAATTCCTTGCTCAAGGACTTATTTGCGCGGCCGCATTGACACCCGGCCATGTTGCGCCGGGCGAACAACGTTCACATTCCTCCACTCAAAATTCTCCTCCCATCAAATTCCAATTATTCCATACAGAATCTGACTACCTATACAGATGTAATAACATGAGTAATCAAATCAAACCAAAATGAGCCAAATCCACCCGCATCTTTTCTGGTCGATTGGGAATTGAATTCAGATGCGAAGCGGGCAAGAGTTGGAGCTGGTAATTGAGTAGTGGGTAATGGTAAATCGGGAGTTGCGGGTGAGAGTAGTGGCGGGAGCCTTGTTGATTCAGTTCAGGTTAATTCTCGGTGGCCGGTGCCGGACGAACGGACGAACGGTCGGACGGACGGAGGGACGAAGTGTTCTATGCTCGTTGGGGATCTCGGCGAGTGGGCCCAGCAGGTCGGCCCTATGTCGGTGGTAGCGCGGCGTGGCGGGTCGGCTCTCGACTTCTCGAGTCGGCGGCCGCTCCGCTGCCATAAACCAGTTTGTAGTATATAAGAGGCAAATTCGTAAAAGCGTAATCTTACGGCGGGTCGTCTCGTCTTGGTCCCGGGGTCACGTTATGATAACATCTTTATCCTTTCTCGTATAAATTTAACGGACGCAGGGACGCAGCGCGCGGCCCGGGGGAAACGGGAACGCTTTTTAACCGAAATACAGCCGTAAGCGAGGGCCGCCGCTCGAGTTATAAGGATCGTTTGCCGGATTAAAGGGAGCCCGAGAAGCGTGGCGATAAAACTGCTATTTCTTTCTTTCCGCCGGGGCGCTGCGCCGCGCGCTCGCCCCGGGACCAGAAGTTGCGCGCCTCTCCCCTCATGCTCGCTCCGCGCCAATCAAACGACCAAGAAACAGGAAGCCGCGCGCCCCTCCGCCCCCTGATCCCTTAATAAGACTCAAACAAATGACTCCTTAACTGACGTCTGTATCTGTTATTTGGGGGTCGAGCGCGAAATCGCTCTTAATCGCTGCTGGCCCGCTCATTCCCGGCCCTTTCATTTTTTCCTCTTCGCCCGAGAGAGAGAGACCGAGACCGCTCTCCGGCTTATACGACATAATAATCGTGATCGTAATCCGATACTCCCAGTCGACTCGAACACATCCTCCGCTTGATGATTCACTTAGCTCGCCACGAGATCCAGTGAAAAGAACGCGCGTGAATACACGCGTGCACTGGTTTCCGTCGGGAGGAAAGAGGCAATGCGCAATTTCGGAACGTACGCGCTTCCTAAAACCACCTAACGCTAGACGCATAGCTCACCGTTACCCAACTATTTAAGCGATGCTCTTTCGCTTTAATATTTCACATATTCGGGGCATGCGCGGAATTTCAAGCTCGCATTTCCGTCCAACCCCCCCACCAGCAGCCCCCGCCGGCCGTATATACGGACGCCCCTAACGAGGGGTCTAGACCAAGAAATCCCAATAATGCGTGATGTGGTTAAAGAGTGCTCTATCGACCAGCCACGGTATTGCCGGTTCCCGGCCCTCCCTGCCCTTAGCTACAATGGCCCAATAACTTTTCACTGTTCGTCATAAGGATGATTACAGCTACTGCGAGCCGAACGGATTCCCCGAATTTTCATATAGCGCTGTATTGAAATATAATCCACATTTCCCTTGGATTATCTCCCGGAATCGCCGACATCAAAGGATATCGAGCGTGCGTTGCCGGAAGGTAATGCAGCGTGGGGGGGAAAAGCGCGCGATAGCGCGCGCGCCAACAGCACTGGTATCAGACTCTTTCGAGAGGAACATCACTGCCGCCGCCGGTAGGAGTGCGATATAGAAATTGAGCTCGCCGGAAGTGGCCTCCCGCTGAAAGCGGTCCCACGGAAATATCATCTTCTCCCCCCACCCTCCGGCCCTACCCCGGGGGAATCGTTCCACTGGAGGACCGAGAGCCTTTATTTCCCAATCAAACCAGCTCGCTTTCATCCACAAAACCAATTATGCATGCACTGGCGATGTCAAGCTGTGATTCGCGTCGATGTCCCGATTCGCGATTTCGCGGGGGAGAATTCGAGCGAGCGATTTCCACGTCGCGGCAAGAGTAAGTTGGCCGTCCCGGTGGCCGAGGAGGTCGCCGGCAAGTTTAGCGAGCGGGTGGGCTTAAAAATTGATCGGGAAATCGTTTTGAGGATTCGGCGCTCGGGGACTAGTAGTTGGAGTGGCGGTCGGCGCGAGTATATCAATAAAGGGAGTAAAGCCCGCGGTCTCGAAAATATACCTGTCAATATCGGAGAAAGCTCGATCATAGATAGCAGCGACTGTACTGTTCAATAATTCATATCATTCCGCTGAAAAGCCCGGTGGCCGCCTAGCCCCGGCGCGCACCGCGTTATTCAACCCTCTCTCCTCGCCAGGCCAAGCGCCCGCGCGCGCTATATTGATAGCAGAGCGGCGCCTATCTGCGTGTGTGTATACACTGTGTATACTATACATAGGTGGCGGGCGGACGGGCCGCGGGTTAAATCGAAATCCGAAGGAAAGCCGCGCACATTCTGGCCCCCCCCTTCCGCCATCTACATACGTAGATCGTAGGTGTAAGTACGTGTGTTGCCGGCGGACGTTCCCGCTCGTACTTCGTCATATTTAAACGTCGATGGGAATAACAGATAGCTGCCTCTGATTGCCCCTAACCCTGTTACCACGCCGTGCCAGACCACCCTCGGTTATCTGTGCAGCATTATTCTTGGCTGAGTATTAAGTTAGCCGACCTGGAAGATAGAAGACGCTCCCGCTCTCGGCACCCTCCTCCCTCAGAGCTGCTTCCACTCCTAGTGCAATGTGCTGCGGAGTTCGAGCGGGAGTTTCGGCCGCCCCGAAGTTAATTTTCCGGCGCACTGTGTTCCTGTGTGGGTGTGGGTGGGTGGGTCTGCCGGTAGTGTGTAGGCAAAGCAGCTGGAGAGATTCAAAGCCCCAGCGAACGGGAGCGGAACATCTCTGTTCTCTCCGGGAGCTCCTAATGTTTCGGGGCCAGATCAACACTCCTGGTCTGTTTGCCGAGGCTTTTTAACGCTTATCCCCTGTTTATCGCTGGACCGCGGAAACTTACCTCAATGGGATAGGTAATGTTGCGTGTATAGTCGCCTTTCGGATCAAATGGTTGGGCAACCGAGGCGCAGGTGTGTAGGAGCCTTAAGAGAGAAACCGGGTGGAGCCGGTCAGATTAAAATGTTACTCGCCGCGGGCGGTCTTATCAAACGGGCCACCGCAGTTCCGAAGCGCGATTTCCTTTTTTAACCCATCGCCTTCTGAGCGCCGCCCACGCGCGAATTTCGACCGAATTAAATAAGCGAGCCGCGTGCCGGCTTGTTGTCCCGGCGGCGTTAATGAGCGCGGTCGCCGCGCGTCCGGAGAACCCCTCTCGATCTTTTTACATTTTAGCACACCCAGATTTATCTTCAAACCGAAATCATCCAATCTAATCACATTAACCTTCCTCTCACTTTCGCTCAATCTATCATGTTTACTAGTTCGGGATTGCCTGTTAGACGGAACAGTGCAATTTACGGTCGGTGTACCAGTAATGCTGGAGGTTCTGGCAACATCCGCCGTATCCCCGGAAGGGACGCTTTCGGGATGACCTAATGTTACGCGGATAATATCCCTGTCTTTGGCCGGCTGCCCCCATTTCAATAAACCGGCGATAAATCACCGCCGCGCGCCACGTCCGACGAACTCCATCGCGCACGTGCACCATTAAGCTAAAAAGCCTGGGCCCGCGCAAGTGCGAATTTTTGGCAGCGCGTCCGGTCGACGGAAGCCGGAACTAGCGATCTAATGTTAGCGCCCGGGGGGTTGTAGCCTCCCGCACGAGAATCAGTAACGGGAAAATTATGGAATAGGATGATCGAGCGGAAGAGCGATCGGTGCCGATGGTTATCTCCGTACAGGTAGAGTGGAACTCGAAGGGATGGGAAATGGAGGGAGCCAGAAACAGGAAGACAGAGCGCGACGAAGAGAAAGAGAGAGTGGGGAATGGCCAGTTATTTCCGGGCAAAGTATTTGCCGAGCGAGCGTCACTCAATTAACGGGAGGGGGTAGGGGGTGGTCAATAGGGGAGACAGAGGCGCTTGCTCGAAACAACAGAGCCATTAATTCGCGATGCCGGCCGCTGTGTTTAGCCGACGACGGGGTAAATATCATTTCCCGACGACGGCCTCCCAAAATTCGACGAAACGCCGCCCGCCTGCCACACGATTTGCTCCCGGCCGGCGCCAGATTTCGATCGCGACGCGTTTCCACCCTCGCCGGCCTCTGATCGGCCGCCGATGGACCATTACCTGAAATATCGGGAAGCATAGCCCGCGCGCGCTTCCTTCACTACGGAAATTCCCGAGGCTGCCAGCCGATTATTAGCGCGCGCAGCATTGCCGTCCGGTTTGTCGAGAGTAACGAGCGCGCACGCGAGCAGCCTTGTTCGGAGTAATTGCTGGTACACTCGGACGGCGCGGGCCCTTTTCCGCCGGCTATCGAAGGAGTTGATTAAATATTGACAAAGCGCTCGCGCGAGCGCCCGCTCCCTCACTGTCAATCACTGCCGGCTCTGCCCAACGAATTATAGACAGCAGTCCTACTATCAATTTGCAACTGGCCAGTTTTTCATCAGCCCTTTAGTCTCAGTCCCCCATAAGAGTCCTTCTCAGATAAAATACGCGATTATAATCTTTTACATTTTTGCATTATTTTGTCTAATCCCGACCGGGTCCCGATCGGGTGCCCTACCATCACCCGATTAACATCAGATCGCCACCGACCAGAAAACTGCGTTACATCTGACCTCCGTTGCTATCTGTACCCTAGTGAGGACCTGACTGATCACGCACATTGTTTCCTGATTTGTTCCCGATCCTTTTGGGCTCCGAACTTCTACTCGGGGCTGTGCGAGCGGGAAGCGTTCGGCGCGGGTGGCAGGAATTTCATTGCATGTTAGATCGTGCTGGGTGAGTTCATATTGGAATAATACGAGAGGAAGGTTCGAAGGATATCGCCGGATTCCTGGGATGCCGGGGCGGTCGCTCGGGGCTGCCGGGAAGAGGAGCGTGTTACGCAGAAATGTCGCCGTCTCTCTCTCGATTTGGCCGTGAAATCCCGATAAGATCCGCGCCGGGCCTCGCGCCTCTCGCTACTATCCTCTCTCGCGAGCACTCTCTCGATCGGTGAGAATTAACGAGCTCCGAATACTTTTGGGGGCAGGCCGCCGGAATCCGGCGATAGCGCGCGGCGCATTCCGCGGAGATCCGCCAATTAGATCGGCGTCGCGATGCAGGTCAAGAATACTCGAAAACACGCCGGGGATATTTCGGGGCGGAGACAGTGGCGGTGTACCTGGACAGGTAGAGCAGCGCGCTCCGGAGTCGTTTAGCAGTTCGATCGGTGGTCGAGGTTGCCCATCGGATAAACGCTCCTTCGCACGATTCCGCTTCCACGATAATAGCCACTTGATCGTGTGAGCATTCCACTTTTTCTCCAATCGAATATTACCTCGCCAGGGATAAACTTATTTCGAGAAATAGTCTCCGCTCCGTACGAGGGAGTGATCGCCGTCGACTAACGGCCGGTAATCTTTCTAATTAAAAGAAGCCCGATCGCAAGCAAAAGCCTGGTCCTCCCGGTCTTTCTCAAGTTGAAATCGCCACTGGTGAAAAGAATGCGCGGCGCTCGGGCTGACTGAGTTATGTTAGGACCACACGCGAGTTCCACTCGGACTCTTCCTCTGTCGCAACTGGGCCCGCGGGCCCTCGGCCGCCGATACACCGGGCGAACTTCACCAGGCACATATCTCGCATCATATTTCTCCTTAATTGGGGAGCCGCGCCGCGTTATCTTATCGGCGGCGACAAAAGTGCGGACAATACGTGGCGAGATGCTTCTTCGATTTGGAAGCTCTATCGGCCCGCTCTCGCTCCGCCACCCACATTTGCATTAATTCGCCGCCGTCGCGCCGCCTCCCTCGCCCTCTTCTCTTCCCGGCCGACCTTCGCCGCTCATTAGCATTAAAACGTGCCAGAAATCTCTCCGGCCGAGAATTCCTTGATAGTAATCCGGCTATTTCTCAGACTAGCACTAGAAGTGCTCGCGAGATATAGCCGGCCGGAACGAAAAAAGGTCCGGCTTCCTTGTCGGTAGTGCAGCGGCCCCGAATTTTTTATTCAATCAACAGCTTCTATTAAAAGACCGGTCAAGACCGCGCGCGCTTGAAACACATCAAGAATTAAGTTGAAATTGTTTCAAAATGGCAAAATAGCACTGACAAACCACGTAATCGGATGAGTCGAGTCCAAAACAGCAAATCCGTTCTACAGGATAATGTCAATGACACCACCGTGTTAAAGAGCTAACAGAGCCAGATGTAGCTGTGCTTTGGCGGGGGCGCCGGAAATAAATTGCACCGAGTACACGTTCACATTTTTACTGGTATAATTGGGGAAACCCCGCGACAGACACAATAGGAAATGAAGACGCGATCTCCCTTTCTAATGAGATAGAATTGTGAGTGAGAGCAGAGGTAGAAGTGGGCGGAAATTATTTAAGGACTAATACTGCGAATGGGCGTCCTGTCATTGTCGTCTACTCCCCCCGTAATTCAGTACCTTATTTAAAGAGACTCCTGATATAGTGTTCTGTTTTAACACCATTATACTAATATACTTGAACTGATGGTTATTTCGTCGGAACAGAGTGCAGAAGCGGAGATTTCTTAAATAATGAAGGGAGAGTTGAATGGTCCCGATCTGGATTGATTTGCTCTTGGTGGTTTGGCGGAAAGATTTATATTTGGCTTGGGAAGCTGCCCTAGAAGGTAGGTAAGTACAGTGAGATGGTGAGATATGAGTGAATAGTCGTTGTCGGCCGATTGCTCGGAGGGACCACCTCTGAGAAGAGGATCTCCCAGTGGCGAGATCTTCCTGGTCGCGTTCGATGACTCGCATCGCGCGCTCGGGGCGCTTCCTTAATCAGCGATCGCAACGCTGGAAAAATAAATCGTCGCATTATTCAGCGGCCCCGTAATATGGATTTCGGGGAGGGAAGAGCGAGAGCAGCAGCGGCCGAGCTAAGAACTGGGACGAAGAAGAGGGAGAGATGGAGATCAAGTCCGAGCGAAACGTCAACTATATGCCGGCGAGAGATAACTTTCTGTAATTCGAGCACACGCCGACGAATATGAATTTCTGCCATTAATCCCGACGAGAGTATTTCCTACTGCGCACTAGTTCGGTCCTCTGTCTTCCTGTTCACTGCAGAATGTTTCATGTCTCCCATTTTGAGGGATAGTAGATGATATTAACTCGCTCGGGCCGCGCGCGCGCGTGCGAACTCTTTGCGATTAACTGGATAAAGCAGTAACAAGGCTATTTCGATCGCAGCTTCTTTTAATTAATGAACAAGAGCTGTTTAACCAAGGCAAAGTTTGTCGCAGGCTTCGATTGGCCAGCAAGCTATTTCCTCTCGGTCAACAGTCCCGCAAATACCGGCAATCGCGGAAATCTGATATGCAAATATATCGAGGCAAATTCGTGCGGCCACATATTCGACGCCGGCAAAAAACCGGGCGGCTGGAAAGCCTGGATTGTCGGCCGCCGAGTAATTAGGCGTGCGCGCGTGTCACCGGAGCCACGTATTCCCCCTGACGTGGTCGGGTGAAAATAATCGACGATTCACAGACCGAGAGCGAGCGAGAGAGAGAGAACCGCGCGCGATTTACCCGCGTCCTCACATTTCTGACTAATGCTCGCAGTCCGAGGGCAGAAAAATCGCACACCAGCCGGATTAAGCGAGGAGGTTTCCAGGGCGCGAGGTACGCGCCACGTTTTTCCGAAGTCTGCGCGTCCCGACGCCGCCAGCGGGATTACAGTCGAGCTCACACATTACCCTCGACAAAGAAATCGACTGTTGACGGGACAGGAAGATTGAATTCCAGCAAAGGGCTTTTAGACGAATTCACGGCAGGCAAAACGGCGGAATCCGCTGAAAGAATCGCGAGTGAAACACAGTGGGTTAACAGTGGCGGGCTCTGGAAATCAGTGTTCCATTCTGGAGAGCGGCTTGTCTCTTTCGGCAGGCGCGACAGCGGGAGAGACAGGATAATGAAAACTGGGCTGCGGCATGCGCGGGAATAATGAGAGGGGAGATTCCGCTTTAGGGGAGTTTATCTGACGCTCGCGAGGCCGAGGCCGAGGCCTTTTTCGAAAGGGCCCGACGCCCCGGCCGCATGAAAAGCAGTGGAGAAAGGCGCATAATTATTTCGCGCCCTCATCCCAGTAATCCTAGCGAGCTTTCCAGTTTACGGAGACGTTCCCTTCCATCCGCCAGGGCAAATATGTACAGGCCGGGGTTGAACGGTGTCGGGCCCGTTCACTCAATAAAACTCGGGCGCGCGGCGCGGCCGGTATAGCCCGGCTAGATTGCAGCTGATGACACTCGTCGGGATAATGTGTGCGGAACCGAGGCTCGAAGCGCAATGAAATCCACATTGCGGAATTGGCAGAGTTCCACGTCGCACCTGTCGCTCCTACGTGTGTATAAATTTTTTCCGCGACCTTGCTCGCTAGCTCGCGCGTTCTCGGCCGCCTGCCCATTCGCAATTAATAGGCGAGGATTAAGCGGGGATTTCGGCCGGGCGGCTCGTCCTCGGGAAACACCGCGAATCCCGGCTGATCTCGCCGTTTATCCTGGCGCGACAAAAATCCGACGAAATCCTCCTCGCCCTGGCGACCAGTCTTCCCGCGGCACTGGACCCCTGGACCCCTGAGCGATACTGACAACCTTTCATTAAACTCTCGTGGAATTTGGGGATCTCGGATATGCCATCGGTTATCTCTGGTCGCTTGAACCGCGAGCTACGAAGAAAAGTCATGAAGCAGCTCGACAGAGACCGCAGGTAAACAAACCTCCGGGACGAGTGCGAGATGGTGAAAGGAGTCGGGGGACGCTCGAGCCCCTCGTCGAAGTCTCGACTCTCGAGGGCGTATTTAATTAGCACACTCGGTCGCGGTAAGATGCGAGAGGGAACGAAATGCGTGGCGGGATCTGCGGCGCCGCTCGAGAACAGAGTGTAATTGGCTCGCGAGGGAGGAGGAAGAGAGAGGATTCGTCGCGCAACTTGGATCGCATTACGCGCGAGCTCGTCGCAAGTGCGAGCTTCTTTCCTCGCGGCGCCGGTTCTCGCACGTGCGGCGACGATGCGAGCCCGGCGAAAAATGAAAGAGAACCGGCGGCCGGCTCAGCCCGCTCCGCTTCGTATTAAATCATCATAAATTTGCATCGTCAATTGGTCTAACGACGGCCGAGAGAGGTAGAGAGCCGCTGGCGGCGGCAGACTCCCCAAATGCGCGAGAGCTCATCATAGTCAGCGACGCGCGAGACGCTCCGCGGCTTTCTCCATCTCCCTCTTTCAATTCCACAGTTCTACGACTATACCTCGAATATGTATTCTTCTTTCGCTAACCCCCTGGATTTCCCGGGGTTCCTACCCGCGGAAGGAAAACTCTTGGCGGCCCACGCTCCCTTATTGGTAGAATTCTTCTGCCTCTTTTATGCGCGGGCGCCTTTCGCGGCCTCGACGACAACCGAAAGCCGAAATCGCGAGACGCCAATTCTTCAAAGTCCTTTTCGAATCGAATTGCAGAGAAAATCTTTGTAGAACGCCGATTGTGGGAGTTTGCCCGATTGATTGACATGCCGCGAGCAGACTCTATTGTTTGAGAATCATGCACTGTGTGTTTCGCGGCTGGTGGTTTCTTTGGGTATCAGGTACTCGGCTCGGGAAGCCGACACTTCGGAGAGGCGAGTCGAGGCGAGTCGCTCGAGGATCGCCGGTTTAACATGAACCTTTGGCGCGAACGAATTCTAGACTGCGCCGCCGTACGTATTAGGGAATGAATTTGGCGATGACCTTTTTGCGGGATCGCGCGCGGACGCTCGCGATCTCCTCGCGGCCGGTCGGGATTCCCCTTAAAGACCGAAAAGACAAGAAGGCGAGCGCGCGAGCAGAAACTCGATTTATTCGGCAGCACCTGTGGGAAAGAACTCGCCCGAGGGCCCTGACTTACAAGTACAAATCTACCGCTCGGGAATCGACCACCCTTCTCCCCTGCCCTTCGCCCGCTAGATCAACAATCCTTCTCATAATACCCAACATCTCGATTTAGAAAAGAAACTTGAAAAAATCGTCTTACTGAAGAATTCCTTTCAATTAGCCGATAACATAGCTCGGCAAGGACATTTCTCGCGAGGTCAAGGAAACTGAAATTCCTGCTATTTCTTCCGCGCGCCGCACAAGATATTACGTGTTCGGTTGGTGGAAAGTGTTAGTAATGTCCAACAGGTCGTTTTCCCGGCGGCGCCACAATTCCTCGTCGCGATACGCTTCTATAAAGAACGATAATACCGAGCGCGTTACTTCCCTCTATAGCTTGATAACGAAAGCGCGCGCGAGGATCGTTCCTTCCACCACCTTTCAGAGACGCAGAAACACGCAGTGCGCGCGAGTGCATGGAAGAGTCAAAGCTCGGCGCAGGAAATTGAAAGTTAATCGACAGCAATCGTTCGCTCGTTGAGCGGAGGGCACTCGGCAATTTTCAACATTCCTGCCTTAATCGTGCCCGACGAGCAAACGATCCGGGGATTAAATTAGAATTTGTCGGAAAAATGGCCCTCGGTGCATTAGCAAGCTGTGGCAGATGGCATTTAGGGCTCCGGCTGGCGAGAGTGGAAAAGCTCCGGCGAGAAAACCCATCGCCAGTCAGTGGGCGCGCAAGCGCGCAATACCTATTAATGTCGAATAATGCGCCGCATCTATTGCGAATGGGAAATATTCGTTAACAAGGGAACCGGCACTGCCCGCCCGAACGCCGAGCACTGTAGCCAGCGGTGCGGTAATTCGCTTCTAATAGCTTTAAAATACCAATGGATAGAATAATATTATTATCCGATATAATGTTATTATCGAAGAGTGAGCTTGAACAACACGATCCTATGACGATGCGCCCGGGCGAACCCAATTCCGAGGGAAGTTTGCGCGAAATCATCATTATTACGGCGCATCATTCCAAACAAAGCCCAGTCAATACCAAATATTGGCCCGCAACCATGAGCAATCTCGAAAATACCCGATCCTTTCAGTTATACGCCCAGTCAGCATCATTCTACCTACTTTGTTTAACAAATCCACTCCCGAGTACCAAGCCGTTTATTATCCGGCGTGCCGTTCTGTTTTCCCAAAAAGCGGATCCATTGGTCCGCGCGCGATATCCACCGACTCGCAAGTTTCCATTTCCAGGGCCACGAACCTACATATACTACTGTGTCGGGCCTTTCCCTCGACCCGAGCGTGATAGCGCGCGGAAACGTTTACCCTGGCACGATAATTAAGTGGTCGGGATCAATCAGAGCCGAGGAGAGGATCGACTTGACCGCTTGGGGCCAAGATACTCCTGGCATAATTTGATTTGGGGGGAGGCGAACGGCGGGAGGGGGACGGGGAGGTGGACGGGAGGGTTATTAATACGGAGGACACGCATTGAGACGCGAAGGCGAAGGGAGCGAGGAAGGTAGAGGAGCCGGGGACGAGCGGGGTCTAAAAGGGCCGCGAGAGCTCTGTGAGCGGGAGATTGTCTGATGAGATTGCGATTGCAGATGAGTCCGGCTTCAAAGAGGGAAGCCCCCCAGGGTGAGGATAAGCAGAGGACTCTCTGCGCGCTCGCAAGTCATATAACGGGGGATACAGAGAGACAGGGAGGTGGGCCGGGAGGGAGGTAGGTAGAGCAGGGTAATCTCCAGGTTGTCCTTTGGCCAGTTACCTTTTTGCCGGTATACAGCGCGAAAGCTGCCCTACTCTACTCTCTTCTCCCATGGTGTAAGGGCGTCTTCACTGACGCACTAATGACTTTATCCCGAGTTTGTCGAAATGCCCCAAGTAACCTCCTTCCTCCATTCCCCACTCCCTCACACCCCTCCCCTACTTTCTTTCATTCTTTTTCATCCGGCCAAAGCTCCACCGGGGCTCCTTATTCCCCTCGAAACGATAAAAACTTCGACCCCGAGCAATTCGTTACAATTAAACTGCTCATCGCTCGCCGACTGCTCTCCGTGGCAAGTTGGAGCCGGCGAGACGTCTCCCCGGGACGCCGTCCCGGCTACAATTAGACGCTCGCTCGTCAGCCGACTAGCGAGTCCTTTCGAGGAAAGTGGCGCTCCAACTTGCAGATATAGTCGGCCAACTTGTGTCATAGCCGAATTGTGGAATCTGACGGGTCCACTGTCGTCGCCACGGCGATTGGTCTGCTTAGAGCTCGGCCCATTCGGAGCTGATCTCGCTGGCAGTATCGCAGCGAGGATTCCGCTATTCGAAGTTCGAAGGGGCGCCCGGTTCATAAGGCGAGCGGGGCATTCATTCTTTCAGGGTGGAAGGCCTGGAGGCCGGCAAAATAAAGCGAGTGCTGCGGCCACCTCTTATTTTGGCGAGGACTTGGGCCGCGAACGGTCTCGCATCTCGGACGCGCGCGGGCGCGTTCTCTTCTGGCCGAGTTGGACGGGCACCATTATTTCTTCAGTGTCGACAACTCCTTGCCGCTCTGCTGGTGCTGCTGGTGCTCCTGGCCGCTCCTGTCCTCCCCTACGGCCCCTTATACCTCTTGAGCAGAGCAATGCCAAATACAGAGAGAGGACGAGGAGAAGAGCTGCTACCGAGAAGCTGCGTCGGCTGCGTGGCCTGCGTCCCGCTGCACGCGGCCGAGCGCAGAGCGCCCGCGGGAGAAAGGAGGAGCTAGCCGCCCGGAGGAGCCGCTCGAGCCTCGAGAGCGGCTCCCAGAGAAAGAGAGCCAAATGGAAATGGAGGAGCGCGACGCAGGAGAGCTGTCTTGGAAAAGGACCGCTCGACAGGACTGCCCTGCCGCGCTACCACTCGCAACCACTGCCCAGTGCGCGCCGTTAACTCCCGTCCCTCTGTGTCCTAAGAGCAACAGCATCCCGCGGACTCCGCGCCGCTGCCGCTTTTGTTGACAGGACTATGAGAACTCGCGCAATGTGATTTATCGAGGCCCCGAGCTCCGCTGCGTGGTCCCCGCGCGCCGCCCGCCGGACTCGACGACCACCAGGACCACTTATAGCTAGCCCTCTCCCGATACGGCTCTACCTGGTTATTAACCCTTCCGATATAACCATCTCACCCTTTCTCTAACCTCCTCTGCTATCCTTTGGTGGCTCTGCATTCAATGCAGCCTAGACGGCGTCGGATCGATTTGATTTGCAGGCTGTCTGATAGATTGGCTATCTTTCTGGGTCAGCATCTGCAGATTTTATAAGATCTGCCCTGGTAATATCCGGTAATGGAATGGGCTTCATAAGGAGGAGGCCGGCCGCGCCGCGGCCAGGAAGCCAACTCGAAGGTTCCAGCTTTAAAATGAACATTTTATCGAGGTATTTGATGGCCTAGATTTGCGGATAATCTTCAATAAAAATGGGCTTAGCCTTCGCTTGTCGGGGGCCACCGCCGACGTTATCGTCCCGTTATCCGGCGAGTCCCTCTCGCCCTGCGCCAGTCTGTGTCACGCTCTCCTACCCTCACACCCACACCTATCTCTCTCTCCCCCTGCGTCTCTCTCTCTTGTCATTTGTGTTTCTATATTTTATCTCGACCAATCTTGTACAGGCTGTACCCGGCCATTTATCTGACACATCGTGTAATACTTCAATCGCTCGTAACGAGGTCAACGCGAAAGTGGGAATATGCTTGTCAAAGGCAACGCCACGCGTCCTCTGCGAGGGGTACGAGCCCGGAGACCAGCAGAGAGAAAAAGCGGAGGACGAGCAATCTCGGGTCTACAAAGACTTGTCCCCCCGTAAGATTGATCAACAGAGTGAGATAGGGGGGAGCGGATTTTTCGGATTTAACTACGCAGCCTCTACGGGTACGAGAATATTGTTTCCAAATAATACACCAATATTTGGCAGACAAGCGATCGTTTATTGTACGGAAAATCCAATTGACTGAACACGATGGACGTACACAGGCTCACGCGCGGGATCGGTAGACAGATATAGAGGCGGATTGAACGAGTTGTCCATGAAATAAAGAGTGGAGCGAGAGCGCAATCCAATAACCGAATTATTAACAATTTGCTATCGACGGCTATTAGTCGATATCGATTGCCGGGCGTCGCTATTTCCCGACGTTAGCTACGCAAATCGTCCGCTCTCCTTCGACGAGCGATTCGCGCCATTCGCGGCCTGTGTGTGTGTATATACTTTCGTGCGGCCGGGCCGCGCTAATTCCGATTAAACGGCCGGTCTGCCCGGCGACAAATTCCAGCGCGCGGTACGGGCGCGCGCGGTACGGTTGTGCCGCGGCGATTTCGCGATTGAGAGTCCAATTCCCGAAAGGGAGATCGAGCGCCGAGCGCGGGGAGGGTGCGGGGGCGGGCCAGCGCGGCACGTACTCCCGCCGATATTTAATGTAGCCGAACGCCGAACAGCGGTAGCCCACTCTCCGCTCTAATTATGGAGCGCGCGCTGCCTCTCCCGCCACTGGTGAAAACATAATCGGCCTGATACGCCGCTGGATTTAACGCCCGCCGCAGCTCCTCGCCGCACACACTTTGTCCAGTGGCAGTAAAATTCTAGAGGCGAAAGCCCGGCATACATTTTCTCGCCGATTCCCCTTGCAATAGTAATTGCAGGGGGATTCTTTTTAGGGGTGAAAGCTCGTCCGCAAAGCGATGTGGTTAATGCGAGATTTTCCAGTTGGGTTTGACAGGACTCGCGGCTCTAGGTGGGAATAGCTCTTTACAGGGAAATACATAGATCGGGATAGGTTTGGACTGGAGGGGTGCGCCCGTCTCGCCGTGGTATTTCGCGAAAAAGGATATTCATCGTGCGGTCCGAGCGCGCAAACTGTCTGTCGATAAGAGGAGCCCTCGAAATTGGGGGGAAAAAATGTGAGATCGAGGGAAATATCGACGGAGCTGGGTAAACGGGGCGAGGGGAGAAAGTCGAAAAGTCCATCGTCGTGGAGAGCAGCGCGAGTGGGCCAGGCAGTCCTGGCGGCTTCTCCTAGTCGTGTATAATAAAATATGATAAAATCCAGGCAATCCCGGAGCACCCAAGGGAAGTTGCTTCCCCCCGCCCCCCTCAAAAGGAAGTGGCTTCCCAGTGGCCGCGACGGTAGTCACAGTCATCGGGCGACGCACGTCTCCTTCCTTCGGCCAAAGCCCACACATACTCGCGCGAACACTCATCCCCACGGCAATGCCCATGTATTTCCGCCTCTATACGAGGGCGTATACATGAATTATACTCGGCCGGGCGGCCGTATCTCTCCCCCAATGTACCGAGTCTGTCGAAAATAAGGGTCTTTCGGCACCGAGTGTTGGCCAATCGCGGCAACTAGTATTCCGATTTAGGATTCAGCAGAAGCCGCGTTGATGTCCGCCAGGGATTTATCGCTTCATAATGCAGGTGTATAAAGACTAATTCAGGTTAAAGTGACACTCACACCTCCCACTCTATGCAATGCAAAACCAAGTTGGGGGAATGCATTATGCTGGGAGAGTTGAGTTTTTCTGCTTACACAACGCATGTCTGTATACAACCTCGTCTCCATAGTGTAGCCGGAGGAGAGTTAGGATATCTGTGAGCCATAATTCAAAGGTAGAACCCCAAGGAAGACGAGAGTCTGGAGGCTCTCGATTTTGCTACGAGCTTTCTCAGACGACGGGATGGGACCGGGGGAGAGGGGGCGGGGGGCATTCCTTTCCCTTGGGATTCCGGTCCCCGGGAAAATGGAAAACCTTATCGCGGCCGGTGGGTTCGAGCGAGTAAAGCCCTCGACCGCTATAGGAGAGCGCGCGCGCGCGCGAATCCAGCGATTTGCCGGACGAATGGCCGACCATTTTTTCAATTTTTTCCCGTCCCCCGAGCGGAAAAACGTACGCTCTCCAAGTCGAGCGGGACGTCGTCGATCGGACGCGCCCCGAAACTTTTCCCCGAGTTCTTTGCCACCGGACATCGTTCAAGCGGCCGAGCAATTCTTAAAGATAGTAGCCAGCGAGAGCAGAGTTCGCTCGAAAAACGCTAATTGGAAGTTCCAGCAGACGCGGAGAACCTAGGCGCAATTAACCTTTTTCCCGCCCTGCCAAATGTGTCTTAATCCGTTCCCGAGGGGGCGACAGGTGCGAGTGGCGAGCTCGGAGTTGCACTTCGCGCGTCCTTGAAGAGCAGGATATATCCCGGAATTTTCATAGGGCGAATTTCCGGGGCCAGGAGCAAAGCAACCGTTCGTAAGATAGTTTCTCGAATTGTTCTTCCGGGGGGAGAAGTATAGTCTCCTATAAATGCAAACATGTCGGGAAAACATCGCGCGAATCTCTTCCGGCCGCCTCCCACTCTTCGTACCGTGCACACTACGCCCGGCCCGGCCCTTTGAATTTAAACTCGAATATTTCCTTTTACACAATTTTAATACCAACTACCAAATGTCCCGGGGATTTTCAAGAGCGTTCTCCCTTTGCCCGGGAAAAAGAATACGCGAAATATTCGGGGCGAAAATAATTTTTGCTTGCTGCCTTTTGATTTACATTTCCACAGAACGCCAAGACAGATTTCATCAGTGAGTGAAAAGCCGGCCGGGGATTGTGATTTCGGGGGAAATTACTGTTTGCCCGCCGCGGCCGCCGGTTAAAATCGAGGCTTTCGCACGTGTCTGGACGAAACCGGCAGCAATCCCGCGTTAAGAGGCACCGTGAAAATTTATAGCGCGCGCGAGCGAAATGAATGAGCGAGGGGGTGAAAGAGAGGAGGACGGCTGGTGAGTAAGGGGTGAAGACTGGGCACACGGGTGTGTTACGATCGACGATTTCCTCGGGATTCCTCGCGACCCCTCGTCCAATATTCCTCTTCGTAGGCCTCACGCGCCCACATTTTTCCTAGCTCTGCGCTTCAATATTTATAACTTTTCTGATAAGGTTCCCCTCCACATGGATTGGATATAAGCGATAACCCCGAATTCAGTAGAAACATAGAGACCCCTCTCGGATTCGAGCAGTCGGTCGAGCTCATCCTATTTACCAGCGATACCCATGAATTATTAGCTTTTCGCGCTATACTCGTAACATTTTGGCATTGAATTACTATTGAATACACCGGGCAACGACGGCCGATATTAATTTGCCTGGATACACGTGTACCAGACGCCCCATTGAATATTCGACGGATGGCTAGTCGATCCCATAGACTCTGCTATACAGATGTGCATACAACCCCCCGTCCCCGCCACTCTACTTCCTAAAGTGTCCCACCGGCGGTGCATTGAATATCCGCAGAGGGCGGATAATTAGCCAGACACGGGCTCGCTATTAGGAAACAGTGAAATTCGAACTTCGCTCTAGATTGCGCTCCAATTACGAGCAAGCCCGTTTTGTCCCCGTAAACGTCACTCCAATCGATCCAAGACCTGTTATACTATTATTTCCCTTGTTACTTCGACAACCTAACAAAACAAATAACATCAGCCACCTTTCCACAAGAACATTCACTCTCTCTATGCAAATTGCAAATTGGTCTATTAATGTTTTGGGCAAAGGTTCGATCGATTATGAACTCGAGTCTCGCTAGCCTTCATATCCCCGTAACATCAGGCAACCAAGTCCCATTCTCCCGAGCATAAGATCCTCGGACAGCCATAGCGCGTCCACGTCCCACCATGGGTTTTATTAACTCCCGGGCACGCGGGGCGCGCGACTATCTTATTTGTATTCAAGGGCTGTTGCTCGGCTCCGAAGCTGTTATGGTCCGGGGGCGCGCGGTCTGACCCTGCCCCCACCGAAGCCCACTGATACGAAATTTGCGAGGGAGATAAAACTCGCGCCAGGTTTTCCTAATCGTCGTTGTGGGATGTCGGGACTTCACCGGGGAAATCTGGCCGCGCGGTATGAGTATAAAGTTACAGTTCGCCGGGGGGATGCTTATGCCGCGTGGCTGATACTACTGAGCCCGCGCGGCTGATACTACTGAATCCGCGCGGCTTGCTGTAGCAGGACAGCTTTTACTCGAGTTTGACTAGCCGGTCGGAAAGCGTGCTCGGAGGTCTTGTAAGTTTTGTAAGAGCGGTGGAGAGGAGTGTGTCCGGCGAAGAGTGACCGGGCGAAACCAAACAAGAGTGGAGGTCCTATCCCAAGACGCCCTGGGCGACGCATGCCTTCGCTGCACTCCCTTTTCTCCCTTTTTCGCCGATGCATCGCCACACGACCGCTCTCACGTGAGTCGTGAACACCGAGCGAGGCGGCCGGCCACCGACATTATGCAAGAATTTTAAATGCCGCGTATTATGAAATTCTTCCGCGTAATCTCCGACTCGGCCGAGTGCTCCTCCCGTTGGACTCGCGCGAGTGCTTCTGCGAGCAGCAGAACTTTTGCTTGACAATCCTCCCCTCGATTTTTCACTCTAGAGCGTTAATTGGCTCTGGTAATTGATAATAGATAACTCACATACATCTGGTATTTGAATCCACGCGGCAGTTGATATGGGAGCCTCGGTGCCAGGAGTCGTGACAGCGGCCTAACGCGAGCGGCCTAATTAAACCGTCACTCGTGGCGCCGAGTGAAAGCCAGCCGCGTCTTCATCAACCCCCTTTTCACCGAGGCCAGCCGGCGAAACGAGCGCTAACGATATAATTAAAACTTTTTTCCCTATCCACAGATTGTTTTCGCTAGGCTCGCGCGCGCGCCCGCTCGCCCGCTCATCCTCGTGACTCCAGGAAGGAAATTGTAACGAATTAAAGTTCACCGCCCCGCTCCTGAAACGGAGAGTTGTCGTGCGGTGTTGGCTGCGGTGGCGAGCGCGCGCGCGCTTCTCTCTGTGTTAGAACACGATGCTTCCCCGCGCGCTCGGCGCAAGAATGGTATTCAAGCGCGCCGGGGGTGAGAGACAGGTTAATGATACACGCCGGTTAAAAAGTTTCACGTACGAGAATCTGTCGGCGCGCATGCATGGATTCGCGCACTCGCCCCTCATCGAGTTAGTTTTCCACCTCGGGGGTGGCGGGCGCGAATTACTAGGCGACGATGTTCCCGCGCCGCTTTTCGTTGCTCTCAATTAACGCACTCGCTAATTGGTCCGGCGAGCCAACACGAAAATCGATAGGGAAATTAACAGTTGAAAGACCAACTGGAAATAGTTAAACATTCGAAAACTATCGGCGATGAGTAGTCGGGGATTCTGGCATTGGAAGAGTCCGAGGGTTTGGAGGGGGAGGGGGCGAGGAAAGAAACGCGTGCGAATTAAAGCCCCCGTTTGCTCCGGAGGCCGGGGGGGCTGTAAACGTTTTCGGTGGCGAGCACGGGGGAGAGGCCCCGAAGGTAATTGGCTCTGCATATTTATGAAGAGGCTCCTGCCCCTCTCTAACTCGCATTCCCACTGCTCTACTCTCAGTTTCGATCTTCAACTTCTCCGATTCAACGTTAACTAGTCGACAAATGGTCATCCTCCAGGTTTTATTCCCTGCGAACTCCCATCAGACACCAGACCCTTCTCGATTGCCGATTCTTGAGGAAACTCTGCTATGTGCCGCGTAGTTTCCAAGGTATGCGATCCCATTGGCTGGGGCGCGCGTGTGTGCTCACGGTGCGGGGAAAGAGCTCTGTTTTGTTTTGCCTCGATCAGTGGCAGTGAGCCGAGCCATTTGTATCGTTGAGTGGGCACATTTTTCAGTCACTTGCTCCTCGGCCACCGAGAAGAGAAGGTGTACGGGGTGTGCCGGGGCGGCTAGAGAGAGGCGTTCGCTTCGCAAATCGTTTTTCTCGGGGAAAGCCTGCCTGATCTGGTGGAGGCACGTTTCCATCATTAAGCCGTGATCTACGGACTAGCCGTGGCCCCGGCGCTTCCTCTATTTGTCGGGCCGGCTAGAGAGAGCATTCTGCTTGGCAGCGCTTTTGACTGCCGCTCCCTGCGACCCTCACGAAGATTGCGCTCAAGCAATCCCACCTCTCTCGCTGCCCACTCACCCCGGACAATCCATGCCTCACTTTTCTCCATTGGCAAACCTCTCGCGGACACTCGCGGACTCGCAACATCATTCGCGGGACTAGAGAAATAATCGAAAAAAGCTTTCATGACGATTGGGAATCCTCGCTATGAGAGAAAGTGTTACAGGAACGCGGAGGACGAAGCTAAAGTCTAAAGCTCTACTCTCTGTGGCTTGGGAGAATTTGCGCGGGCGTATTGGCAGATTTAAGGGATTCCTATCTGGAAGCCCATTTGGCGGTCGATCATGGAAAGCCGTAGAGTGAGTGGCGACATGGCTGTCGCAATTTTTCACGAGGTATTCTCTCCTCCCTTCGGGCCAAATGGCCTGGCGATTAAGTGAGCGAAATGAAAATCGTGGCGGCGGGGGGGCATCGAACGCCGTCGAGACACGCTTCGCACAGCCTGGTACCACCCACGACTCTCATTCCCTCCTCTCTTCTCGAAACACGAAGGCGCACCTTCGCACACACACAGCCGGCGCACACATTCTCTCTGTCTCTCGGAGAGCTTACGTGTCGGCGAATCGGCTCTTTATCTCTGCAAAACCACCTCTATTCTCATTTAAAAGCGACGCTCTCGGCCTCCACGAGCCGCGCGCACTCATTGCTCAGCGAATTCAATCTGCCGAATAACCGTCGGCCGACTAATTCGAGGGAGACTTCGCCGCTTTTCGAAGCCGGCAACGAGAGAGATAATTCGCGCGACATCTCGGCCCCGGTAAATATAAAGCGCCCTCTTGTCAATTACTCGCGCGAGACAGCGCTCGAAATGGATCGTAAGCAGGATCGTTCGCCAATCAAATAACGAGAACTCGCTCTGCATTTCCGTGAATGCGACGACACTGCGAATCCTGCCGAGCCAACAACAACCTCGGATCCTCTCTCGAGGAGCGAGAGACACTTCCAATAAATCTCCATAATACTTTAGCTCCATCCGAGATACAGGTCGCGTGTGTGCTCGCGCGGCAAAGACAGTAATACACGAAGGAATTCGGCGCAAGTCCCCTCGGGGTGGAAATCAAGATTTGGCTTGTTCGCCTGTCTTCACATCGGACGCGCCTCCATTTCCGCGAGCTCTCTCTCCCCCTTAATCCGTCTTATCATTTCTCAGGCCGACGATAAAAACTTGGCGTCAGCAGGCATCAAGCATGCGAGATGGAGGGACGGAGAACCATTCCCAGGGGAGAGGGAGGGGGAGAGGGAGGGGGTGGAATAGAGCAGGCACGATTTTCGCCGGTTTCTTTATCGGGGCTTCTAATCGCCGAGATTTGGAGCGAGCGTACCCTCGAGGGCTTTTCTCCCGAAAGTCAGAGATTTTCGCTGCCGCTGCCTCGAGCACTAGTCCAAACAAACGGCCGAGCCCGGTACAAGCGATACACAAACGATCTGAGGGAAGAGCAGAGGGAGCCACGCGGCTCTCGAGGGCCGAGGGGGAGCGCGGGGGCCCCGAGGATTCCGCCCACGGCGACACTATTTATTTTCTCGGTAGCATTGCGATCCAGTACACCTCGGACGTTTCCTTTTGCCGGAGCGAGAATTCCCATCTCTGCTCTGTCTCTGTCTGCCGGTGGTGCCTTTCTTCTGCGAGGCAGGCCGGAGTACACCGCGAGCTTTTCTACACCATCTTCCTCCACCTGACTACACTCATTATTCCAGGCTCTCTACCATCAAACGAGATAATCATTCACTTGGAAGCACTCTATTTCCACCGCGGATATCTGACGCGCCTGGAAAGTAATTATCGAGAACTTTGTGCTTTCCGCTCGGCCGAGCTTCCAGGGGAAAGGGGCGACACGCTGTCGGACAGTTTTGGGCCACGACTAGACGCGGCGATGCTGTCTTGAAGCTTGACCCACCTAATGGACGGCGGAGCTTCGCGTGCAAACATCACGAAATTTCGTAAATATCCTTCGGGAAAATTTGCGGGATTTGTGTCAGTCTTTATTGGTTTAACGTCGGGATTTCGTTGGGAAATGATTTGGGAATTGTGGGGCGCACTGTGTCGAAATGTGTATCGAGCGTTGGAAGCTTTCACAAGTAGAACGATTATTCCAGAATGACGTGGCGAATTGAGCCGAGAATTCCACTGACAAATTTTACAGCCCGTCGACGAGCACCGGCGCACCTGCGCCCGCACGCCCGCGGGGATGATCCTGTCAGGCTGAGCATCGAGTGTTCCCGATTTAAGGAACGAATTTTTTCCGCCCTCTCTTGCCCCAGTTCTCGAGGGGACTCGCCGAGAAGATACTGGGGTGTGAATTGACATCAGTTCTCGTTACGTCTGATTGCCAGTCGATTTATCACCGGAGGAACTCCGTGGGAGGAGTTCCGCGTTAACTACAACCGGCATATTTTTTCCTTATTTCATAAATTCCCGTCGGGGATGACTTTTCCAATCCCCGGAACTTTGCGGTGGAAAATTTCTCGCCGGACGACTTATGGAAAGTTTAAGGACTTCTCGCTGGACCGTAGATCGAAAAGTCTTGATCCTCGCCGTGGTGGGCTGGGAGAGCCACTCGAGCCGCTACTCTAACTCATTGCCAGACTGGCCAAGGACTCTCTCCCTCTCTCTTTCCCTCTCTCTCTCTGTTGGGGGATAATCAGAAAAAGTTAGGATAGCAGAAGAGCCGCGAAGATTAATTGAAAGGCATAGTCGACCCAAGAGACAACAGAAACAGACACTCTGCTGTCAGGGAGGAAGCCGGGAGGAAACCGGGAGGTACGGGAGTGGCTTTATTCCGAGAGCCATCCTAATCCAATTCCGGCTAATAGAAGTGCTAAGAGTACATAACACAAGGGACGCGAGTAATTACAGGTATATCCCGAAGCGTCGCCGACGCAGAATATCCAGGGTGCCGGTCCACTGGTACAAGAAGCGACGGAGCGAGCGAGAGAGTATATCTCCCGTCGGTGGAGAGAAGAAAGTGGACCGGCAGCAGGAGGAGTAAGGCGAGGTAAGGAAGAAGGGAGTAGAAGAAGAAGAAGAAGGGTAGGCTTAACACGAGGTCCTTAATATGGCGAGGGCGGCCTTAATAAGGGAGGGAGTTTCGGCGGGTGGTGGACTCGCTAGTGGACTCACGGCTCCTTCTCTCTCCCTCTCTCTCTCTCTCGTTCTCCTTCCCACTCACTTTCTCGTTCTCTGAAGGTACACGTAGCAAAGGGACACAAAAGCCGCGGAGACTCCGTGCCGGGTCCGGCCGATACAGGAGGTCAAAAATGCGCTCAAAAAATTGCCGCCAATTTGAATTGCTAATAAGGACGATGCGCGAGCGTTCGAGTTCGGGCTAACCGGTGCAAAACAATGGCCCCGCGGTATAGCGGTATAGCCTGCGCCGGCAAAACGAACGAACGGGCCGGTGACGAAGTCCATATAAGTGTTCCGTTTGGCTCCGCAGAAATGCAGTCGACCGGGAAAAATAAAGGAGCGCACCGGGCTCGAAAGGATGCCTACTCTAGAAGAGCCGGCGAGAGAGTAACGCCGGCACTTGGCCCGAGAGAGAAGAGGCGATCCCGCTAGCAGCTACGGGGGAGAGATCAACGATGCAACCCTAAATAATTAGTCACTGCCACGTCCGCGGCACGGCCGTCCGCTTCTGCACGGCTTCCTTCTGCCTCCGAGGTTCTGCTTCTGCTGGCTCCGTTCAGCCTCTGCCTCAGCCTCTGATGCTGGTGGTGGTGGTGCTGGTGCGCCAGGACCAAAGGAGCGAGGAAGGGGGTCTGGGGCCTGGGGACCGGCACCAGTCCCCGTGGGAAAATAGCGGAAGGAGCAGCCGGGGAATTCGCGGCTTTCTCTCTCTCCTACCACAACCACTCTGCCGCCGCCGCCGCCAGAGAGTACCACTCCCTCCGACTCCATTTCGATCTCTATCATTCGGACACCTCATAAGCGGCCCAATTACGATAGGCCGCGTCCGCGCCGGCAGGAAAAGCGATGCTCACCGACACTTAAGCAATTCTCGAGGCGCAAATGTGTACTCGCGGTCCAAGTTTCGCATACTCCGAGACAGAAGTACGCCAGCCGGGGGCCGCGCTCGCGGTGGGATTTAAGTAATTATTCTCCAAGACGCTCCCTGCTAATGGATATTATTCTCCATTGCTAAGCTCGCCGCTCGAGTGCGAAACCGGCAAGATGAAGAGGCGAGAAGCGCGGGCAGCGAGAGAGGCCGGGAAAATGAGCTCGTTCGCGTCGGCGAATGAACCGAGGCGAAGTGGCAGTGTACTTACATAAACTGGCCGAGGAAACAAAACAAACGGGCGGCCAGTGAAGCGTGCTCTTCTTTCGTTCCCGGTGTATTATCGCTCGAACAATGTGGCCGGCCGTAACGAGGAGAGCCGTCTCTTCTCCCCGCCAGACGAGCATCACGAAAAACCCGACGCGCGCGCTTACTCCCTCTCGTAATACAACACGCTAGGGCTAGCGGGCCGAAAACCTCGGCCGAGTGCTTTCCGCGCATGGGAGAGAACCTATGCGCCGTGTTCGAGCGGCCTTCGCCGGAGACGCGAAGGTCGCCGCCTCCGGTACTTCTCGGCCCCGGGAAATAACATTCCTACAGTAGTAACTGACGGCGGCTGCCGATGCTTCGCTCCCGTCGAGCCGGAGAGAGAGGAGGGAGAGAGAGAAAGAGAAAGAGAGAGAACCGGGCTCAGTCAAAGGCGCGCGCTCGTAAATAGCGGCCGGCCAGTATTAATTGCTTCATTAAGGTAATGATGCGTCAGCTATCTGCCGATTTTCGGCATTGAAAAAGAAGCTTATCCGGCGATCACTCGCAAACGAGCTCCCGACGTCCATCTCACCACTCTCTCTCTCTCTTTCGGTCTCTCGGGCTCTCCCCCCCGCCGTTATTAAAGGCTGAAACACGAGCAGCGCGACTTATTGACCGCGAGATAATCGCCAGTTCCACTATCGGCATCCTTAATTCCTGCAATTTATCCTTACCGGGACCTCACTCCCTCCCTATGGGCCTTGTGCCGCGAGCGGCCGGGCTCGAGAGCGTACGGCGAAAAAGCGAGTAAGGACGGATGAACGCCGGATCGAGAGTGTCCGAGCATTCGTCCTTGATAAGATAGCTGCGAACCTACCGCGGTGTCTGCGCGGATCGTGGCAACCGGTAACCGCCCGCCACTGCTCCCGCACCGGCTGCATTCCCGCGCTAAATACTCTACTACTCTCACAATCACCTCCTCTCCCCCTCTCTATCTATCTATCTCTTACTTCCTCTCTCTCTCTCTCTGTATCTGTATCCTTGCCAGCTCACGACTGAATCTCCCGCAAGGACGCCTGCTGCTTATCTACCTTCCGGGTAACGTCACTTCGACCTACGTCTCTCGCCTGAAGCTACATTGATTAGGCGAATCCCTCTCGAGGAGCTCCCTCCAATCCAGACTCCCTGAAACTGGAGACTCTGTGTACTTTGACTTCCAAGTTATGATTTGACTAATGACCAGCCGGCTAATAGAATTTACGCCTGAAACTTTTCAGCGGCGAGGAGGAGGATTCAGGGCGAGGATATGTTTCTGTTATTCAATAAGGTTGAGTGTAGAAAAAACACGAGGAGAAAGTGATGTAATTGTAGGGGATTATTAAATAATCGCGCGCAGTGTTAATAAATATCTGTAAGGAGGAGGAGGGGATTTGACCGGGCGGTGGTGGAGTGTCGATTGACCATTTTCGTGTTTGGCATCAAGACGGGTTTTCGGTGCGTCAGGAGCTCCTTTGAGAGAGGCTTGACTGACAATTACGGTGCTTTGAGGTGGGCCGACGTCGAGGGAGGTCCCGGCGGTCGATCGATACCTCGCAATATCGCTTCGATGACCGGTTATCTCCCTTTGCGCCCACTCCTATTCCACTTAGAGATCCTTGGCATGCATGGCGTCGCCGGCTCGCCGATTGTATTCTCCGAATGCGTGATTAAGACCACTCACTTCGCGCCTCCGAAATCAGCGCCGAGTGGCTTCCCTTCAATTGACCGATTGACTCGGCAACTGCTCACGCTAGATCCGCTTGGTTCTCACCTTCTTACTCGAGCCCGAGCTCTCCTTAAGAACCGGTGATCTCCCGTCGCCGCCGATAAATCCTCTCGGAGTATCTCGCGAGCGAGTCGGTAATAATTAAACTCTGCGACACACATTTCGCTCGCTAATTCCTCGAAGGAAGTCACACTTGGCGCCGGTGTAATATCTGCCCTGTTGGCTGAACTATGCGCAAGCAGCAATAAACGGTGAATGCACGTAGCGCGGCGGAAACGTCGGAGAACCTGCTCCCTCGGCGCAGAAGAAAGAGCGAGAAGCCCGAGGAGGAGAGCGGATAAAGAGGGGACGCCCCAGAGAGAGAGAAAGAGAGAGCGATAGACGCTCGGAGAAACGGCACGTATTGTGAGAGTAATTGCGGTAAACTCGTCAACAGGGTTATAACAATCCCCGCGCATGCTTTCGCCTTGGTAAAGGGAAGAAAGGGACCTTACCGAGCAGAGAGAGCCAACTGGCGCGTTCCATCCCATCCCTTTAAACCGGCGAGACCTTAAGCGGAGCTTTCCGTATTTCACGCCGCTCGCACGATGATGCCGCGGCAATAATGACACAAACTATCCGAGATCCCTCGCTTCTGCGGTCGGCTACCTTTTACTCGCCGATGGACGATCGACCACTGTCCCAGTAGAGTAAGACAGAGCGCACCAGACTCCCCAGTTTTCGCGAGTTCCAGCAATTCTAATCGCTCAGCGTTCTTTACTGCAATGTGAATCGAGCTTAACAAGGACGAGATTTCAGTTTCCATCAGACTCCCCGTCATCCATAAGATTCGTCATTCTACCGGGAAGCGTAGAGGTCGCGACATGAATGCGATCAGGCCGATAGCGCCGTAAAGATATGTCGCCAGCCACATCGAGTGCAGCACACACTCGCATGCACCGCACTCGCTCCTATGGTTACCCAACACTCGAGCGGTGCGGCGCTGCAGCAATCAAGCTTCTTACTTCCTACTCGGCGCCGGATCCCCGACAAATCTCAATGTCACAATTGGTCCGACGCGCTTTGTGCCGGCCGCGCGATACCCCAGCCAGGTATCAATTTCCGCAGCAGCACTCGCCCTGTAAGGTGTGGGGGACGGAGGGGAGATGGAGGCGGGAATGCGGCCACGGGATAAGGTCACCATACTCCGAGCGACTGAATCGTCGTGCGCGCTGCAAGTGGCAGCTACTTCCCAGAGAGTAACGTTTCCACCGAGTATGTGTCAGCGCGCGTGTGTGTGTGTGGGTCGGCACGTTGAATGCGTACAATAATCCACATGAGGGTACGTCGAGAGGAACGTTAGCATTACACTGGCTCGCTAGCGCGCCATGCATTTCGCGGCAAATATTGCAAAACTACGTCAACACTTTGACCCGACGTTTGCCACAAACATGTCGGCTTAACATTTAATGTAGACGGGAGCGGCGAACTGTTTCAGCGGTAGAAATGCGGGAAATGCCGACTAGACACGTGCATGCGCGTTCTCGCTGCTATACATAGCGAAAGAATCGAGAAGCAGTGGTGTGGAATCAAAAGGGGAAGCGAGTGGGATATATATCCTCCCTCTCTCTCTCTCTCTCTCTCTCTCGTGAGAAGGGGCTTAAGGCCCCTGGCCCCGTCGCGCCGGGACGCACTCGCTAATCCCGTAATTAATCGCGTGAACAGGTGTTACCTACTCATTGGAAGACAACGGGTCTTCCAGCCGGTGAGGCGTGACACCTTAATTGAGAGAGCGTCTCTCTCCCTCTCTCCCCCTCTCCCTCGGGGCGGGCGAGAAAACGTCTGGAACTACAGTAAGTGGACTCGATCTATTTAGCGCCGGCTGCCAGCCGGAATTTAGATCAAAGCGAAACGGCAGGCCATTATTCGCGAACTCGTCGGTGCGGGGTTGGCAAATATTCGAGATATTACGCGAAGCCTTCTCTCTCTCCCTCTCTCCAGACTGGTTCGTTCTTCATTTTTATGCGCGTTTCTCTGCGCGTCGGGCTCCACCATTTATTTTTCCCTCTGACTGCTCAAAGAATCACGCACGTCAGCGGGCGGGATTTTGCGCGGGGGGCCCAAGGAGGGCCGGGGGAAAATGTAGCTCGAAATGCAGCTCCTCGAAGGCCGCGGCATCCAGGGCGCACCTTCCTCGAGAATAAACATGGCGAAGGAACCGGGGCTGGAGGAGGAAAGTAGCAGAGGGCGCGCGGGTGGCTGGTTTTGAAAGGTCGTTCCTTGACATCCGGGGATAAAATAAACGAGGATATTGTGTACCGAGTGGATCTTCATCGGGAGGCCGCTCGCTTCAGCGACAATCTGCACATTAATAAAAGATATCAGCGGCCGCGCGCGCCGTTTCGCAGGGAAAAGGCTGCCGGGGGAAGAGAGGGGGAGTCGAAGTTATGGGTCGCGCTCGATGGGCCCCCATTAGGTATATTTTAATCGAAGAGGCCGCGTGGCAAAAGGAACGACGTAGTCCGATACTAGGAAAGTTCTGGCATAAGATGCGAGCTCTCGGCTCTCCCGGCACGCGGTCCCTGGATGGCGATACCGGCCGTAAAAGGACATTTGTCGCTTTATATGGTCGAATCGGCTACCAAATACATCTCGCGTGCTGCCGCCGGCCGTAGAAAAACAAAAGGAGATCCCGACCGAGAGAGCTCGGCCTCGCGCGACTCTCTCTCTCCGCCTCTCTCGGCCTTCTCTTTCTTCCCCGCGGCGCGTAGCGGCTCAAAATAATGTCGTACGTCTCGGCGGACATCGATTCAACGCACTTAAGCTGCCTGACACCAGTATTCCTATCTGTCTTTCACTTTAAATCGAACGCACCAGACACATTCGGCTCAATCAAAACTCTCGACTCTCGACGCGCTGACCTGCGCCGCGCAGGACAATGTCACGACACGAAGCGTCATTGTTGACGCGAGACCTGGTTAAGAAAGCCACTACAGACTTCCGAACGCGATGATAGATCGACGGCCGCCCTCCGGAATACTTGTCGAGTTTCTAGGGGTCGAGGCCAGGCACAGACTCATTCTAACGGGCGATTCCTCCGAGAGTGCGTGAGAGCGAGAGAACGGGAGATAGAATATCGTGTTGTCGGGGTGGGAAAGAATGGCTGGTGCACGTTTCCGATCGGGAGGGCCGGCGGGGCTGCCGCTCGACGGAATGTCGATGAAATCCACGGGATTCTCGACGCGGCCGAGGGAACAGTGCGTGTTATCTATTCGGGCCGCGTCTGTTTTCAATCCCTTAAAACGACGACGGACGATCCTCCTCTCTCTCTTTCACTCTCTTTTTCTGGTTCTCTTTGGGGAAGTCACGATTCAATGCAGTCGCTGGATTTCTAGAGAGGAGCCGCGCGCCCCTTGCTCTCCCTTTTCCAGGATTTCCGTACACTCATAGGGGATTCCCTATGCAAAGTCAATTCTTTCCTGTGATTATCCGACCCAGGTATTACTCTCCCGCTCAATGTCGCGGTTTCTCTTTTTCGCCAGATCCAAGGAAACCTATCCAAGGACACGCGTGTTTGCACTGACCCCGCTGCTTATCTCATTACCGAAGAATCCGCGGGAGGCTAACGAGAAGGGCCACTTGGCCTCCGCGCAAAGTGGCATAATTCCCGGCCGGGATTAAAAAAGTTTTTCACTTTGTTGCGCGGTGGTCGTCCTGCTGCATCCGTTAACAGGCAGATAATCACTGCCGGGTAGCGGCAAGGATCGCCGGGGATAGAAGGGACCGGCCGCTACAATGGGAGGACAATGATAGTCCGCGAAGTAGCGAAATTTAATTAAGTAGGGCGAGGAGGCCGCGACGCACGAGCTCCTGGTGACGATTTAAACGGCTGCCTTTGTCAAGTGGAAACTGTAAACCCGGCCGTTGGACACGAGCGAGTTGACGCAGAATTCGGACGGGCGATCATCGTGGAAAATCAGAATTCGCCGACTACTGCCAGACCGAAAGTATCTCCCCCCTGTTACATGTATATGTCTGCCTCTCATCTTTCTCCTCCTCATCCTCCATCCCCATTCACACCTCCACGCCCTCCCTCTCTCTCTCGATCTGGCATCGCCTATTCGCCGGCTCTCGTTCGCATCCTGTCGCCTCCTTCCCCGGGCAGCGAAGCTAGTAGAAGTTTGCAAATTCAATTTCTCGGTTCCACGAAGCGGCGCATATTTCGTCGCTCCTCGAAGTCCGCCAAGCGTGTAAAGCTGCTAAAGCGCTAAGGAGTTCTTCTCTCGCTGCCGAGTCGTCGTCTAGCCGATGCCAAGCGTACCTCCTTTCAGCTGGAAGCCTCTCTCTCTTTTTCTCTCGCGCTCGCACTGCCACTCTTCAGCTCTGTTCATTGTGCGCCGAATTTCACCTCAAAAAATGCCCCGGCAGATACGAATACTCGGCCGAATCTCCCCCCGGCCGGAAGTTATAATGTCATCAGGATAAGTCGATGGACGAAAAAAACTTTTTTCACTCAGCTACAGACTTCCGTCCTGGACCAGTTGCTTTTTGAATAGAAAAATCTACAAGTGCGCCAGACTCGACGTTTCACGGGGCCGAAAACGATCGCGTGATTAACTAATGCTCGAAGGCAATTGGTGGAATAGAGTTAGCCATTTTGCGGGGAAAGTTCAGGGTGGCAATGTGGCGTAAATAACGTCGGGTAAACGCTGACCCCGTCAAAGAGAGCTGCGGCGCAATGACGCGTGCTCCTGCTGCTGCTGTTGCCTCCAACTATCGGGGTCTAATTTTAATAGCATTTCGAAAACAGGTCAACTAGTACTCGGTGGTGGAACAAGCATCGGGTTCCAGCAATTGGCGGTAAATGCGATCGACCGGCAGCGCGGTATTTTCGTCTTTCGGGCAGTTGGCAATAATATAATTTAATCCGTGGAGATTAATATGGGCCTGAAATAGAATGGCGCGAGTGATAGGCTAATGAGGAAGGGCTCTACCGGGCGGTTAGGCCTTTGGATAAGTAAACGGAAGCGATGAAACCAAGGAGTTAACGAGTTTCACGAGCGACGCGCTTGCCTGACTTAACACAGATAAACGCGGGCTAATAAGTCCGGCCAACACTCCCATTACTCCCAATTAGTCACCGCTTATTACTACACAATAATACCAGGGTCAGCACTTAGTGCATTAATCGCGCGCAAATCAAATCTTTCGGTTTGCCGAGGCAAAGTACAGTGTTCCGCTAGTTAATGTAACAGTACAACTGGAGTGTCCGAGCGCGGCGTAAAACTCGCTGGCGCTAAGTGTCCCAAGAATGTAATCGGCGCCGAGCGAACAGCGCGTTCGAAATTAGCCCGAGTGGAAAAATTCGTAGAAAGTCGGCTCATTATCCAGCAATTCCACAATGAGCTTTCCTGAGGAAGGGCCAGGAGTTAGCGCCTGGCGACCCTTAAACTTCCCCGGCGAGGTTCGAGATTGTCTCGGGCGCGTGTCTCGCCGGCTGCGAGTTTTCCAACCCCATCGGCCTCCTTTTTCGCGGCCCGGTGAAAAAGGGCTTCTACCCTTCGACGGCGCGCGCTGCTTCCTTCGAGAGCCGTGACTCCGATATCGGTGGGAAGTTCCAAATAATTTGGCCCTTCGACTTGCCGAGGGAGAGGATGCCAGCGAACGGCTCGAGGTGCCGGCAAATAGCGAAACAAACTTCGGCCCCTGACCGAAGAAAGTTGGCCGATAAGAAGCCACTTCTCCGCCGGCGGTTCCGAGCGACTGGTTATCTTTCGCCCTGGTAAAAACAATGAATCAACCCCCTGGCACACCTCCCTACCACGCTCTCTCCCGGGGTTTACCTTATCACCCGGCTGCACCCTTTGTACCCTCGGCACGTGCTTTACTTTCACCACTGGCACAGCCGGCTTGAAAAAGAAGCTGGCGCTGTTAAAAATCCCCGGTGAATCGTACGCGGCTCTGCCGCTATCGATATACATACTCTAGACCGCAAACTCGCTGGGGCGATCAGCCGAGACAAAAGAATAAAATGGAAAATGCTCGAGTGGACTCGTTATTCCGGCAGGGCCCACCGGTAACCCCCCGGACCACTCTCTTGGTCCAATTACTCCGAGTGGACCGGCCGCGCGCGCGCGAAAGAGTGAAATGAAGATTTTTAATAGTATCGTCGAGTGCCGCGGGAATCCTCTATTACTCCCGTATATAATTAGTAGTCCGAGCCGCGCGCCGCTACCTCTTCAATCCTCGATCCCTCTTTCAGCCGATCAAACTTACGGCTTCAACGCACTTTTATAAATGGCCCGATATCCCCACCCCCTCCAACTTCCCCTACCCAGAACCACCCTTTCTCTCTCATTCTTTGGTAAAGGTATTCGACCGGGGAGGGCGCCCGTGGGGCGAATAAAGTACCAAGTCGTTTCTACATTTCTATAATGAACGGTAACGTTAAGACAGAATCGAAATGGGCCCTCGTGCGAATAAAAAGGGGGATAGTACCACGGGAAACGTTTAATTTCCGCCGCTTCCATCGCCGCCGGTACAATCCTCACGATTTCAAGTGTGAAAGGAACCTGCCGACTGAGGAGGTGAAGGAGTTCTGGCAAAACACTGACAGCTGTAAAGCTCTCGGGGGTTTCTTGTCGCGAGGGGCATCGATATTTCTTACGCAAGGGAGTGGCTGCTCTCGCGAATTCTCTCTCACTTTTCCCATCAGCCTCCCGCTCCCCCACTTTCTCCCTTTTGCTGGTGGCCTCGCGGAAAGTGCCGCGAGGAAAGTGTAATCGGGGGGACGCGCACCGGGTTCCTCGGCCAAAGTAGAAAGTTCTCCCGTGCCACCGCCATCAGCCGCAGTAGTAACTACACCTGATAATGTAGCCCGAGTTTACTTTAAGGGCGGCTGACACACGCGTCCAGGAAGCCCTGTGCGGCGTCGGCGTCGGCGTCGGGCAAAGGTTCGCGGGAGCTAGCAACGAGGAACAAAGGCCGCTTGTTCGAAGTTCGAAGAAAGCATTTGCACGGCCGCCGGGCACCTGCACTTCCTTTCCTCCGCACCTGAACCCTTCGTGTTTTTCACGGCTCTCTCCTCCCCCCCGATTTCCAAGTCGGCAAGCACTTTCTCGACACCGCGTTGCAAATTACATTACGAGGGGCCGATGAATTGCTCGGCTTGTTACCTTTTATTCGTGATATATGAGTCGAGGGGAAAAATGGATGAGGGATGCGAGTGCTGCAAATCAGATTACTCGCGCATTCGGGTCAGTGTCGATATTTATAGTCGGAGATTGACGCCTGTCGGCTAAACACACGAGCGCGACCGGCGATATTTTCCACTGCGACGCTGCTACGGATTTCCCTTGCGATGCTCATTGTCAAATCCCCCACCCCCTTGCCCTGAAAAAGCGCGCAGGGCGTGCTGGCCAGCCCGATAACGAGTGGGCCAATCGCGCTAATATTAAATACCGGTGTTTTATGATAAGTCAATAGCGACGATGAAATGCAATAACAAATTATTGGACTCGCGCTCGCGCTCGCGGGGACTGTAGCGCGAGGGCCGGGGCGACGGGAATCAATACTGTCAATATGACTGTTTGACATTCCGTACTCTTCTGATGAGACTCGATACGGCGGGCTCGCTGAAAGCTTAATTTACGAAAGTGGAGCTCGCGCACTCGGTGAGCGGCTGTGTTTTTTCCGCCGGCTCACCCAATAGTCGATAGAGAAATTGATCCAGTTAATTAATCCGGTTAATACTTGAGCTGTCGATTATGGTAGTGGCGCGCGCGCACCAGCGAGCGAGCGGTGCAAAAAGTCCGCGGGTAATACTCGCTCCCGGCGGCGCTTCTGCTTGCAACAGAACAAATGGAGCCGCCAATCAAGCAGAATAATGCGACATGAATAATACGGTCTAGTTTAGCGGGCATATATTAATAGGATTAATTATGCGCCGCTTGATAAGTAAATAATTTAATTTGGCGAAGAAGAGCGTTTACCGTCCATTATGAATACCAGGGCCAACTCGCTCGCTGACGTAGTCACACATCACATCGAGTGTTATAAATGTTAATGCATTGTTTATGCGAAAGCGAATGATAGCGAAGAGTGACTATTAGTAACTATCAGCACACATGTGTGCCAAAGAGCCTCGCTCAAATTCGCCTGTATTTCACCTTTGTCGATTTCAACAACCATTGGCCCAGCGCGCGCTACATATATCTGCTACGCTGCTGTAACCAATGATTTCGTTATTCAGCGTAAACGGTCTAATAACTTTGTGATTAAGATGATTACGCAATATTTCCGGGCGTGGAATTCCCCGGCCCTCTAACCCCTCCCGGCGATCGCGCTTTTAATGTCATTTCGCCGATATCGAGCAATCTAATTACCAGTGACGACACGAACCGAGCGTCAATTTTTCACGATCGGATAGAGCTCCGCGTCGCGCTTCATTAACGCGAGGCGAATTAAGGGCACGATGTTCATAAATTTCCAAAGACCCGGGGAAAGCGAGGGCTCCGCAGTCGCTGTAACTTGCGGCCAACGAGTGACTTCCTCGTGTGTGCCGAATGCGTCCGGTGTTTCCCATCGCGGCGGCGCGCGCTAAGCTACAGGCACCGCGTGCCCACTTCTACCCATTGTGTGTAATCCCCTGATAATAGATACGGGTTATCCGTTGATGGTGGTATCCCGGTCTGGCTAGAAATCGTTGAATAGCCCGGCAGCCGGTTTGAGCGATGAGCTCCGCACTTATTGCCCGAGTGGAAACTCCCCTGCTAATCTCGCGACGAGTTATTCGCAATTAAGCCGGCTGCCTCTCTGCTATTGTACAGCTCGGATTACACCACATTACAGAGCCCACACTAGCACCGTGTCACTCAGTCTTCTCTTCCCGCCTATCGCAGATTCGGCAGCTACACTCTCTCTCTCTCCCTCTCTCTGGGATCCATATTAATCGCGACGGTGCGGTCGAGGGGGGTGAAAGATAGCGGGGATGGAAAAGAATGGTCTGTGTTAGAGCGAGGGCTAGGTTAGAAATAAGGCAGAGGAGCGGAGGTGTGTGGGTGTGTAAGAGTGGCGCAGAGTCGAAGGGCCGGCATTGTCCGGGGCGAAAATGCAAATTGGATGCAGCAGCGTGGACGCGGCCATTTGAATGCATTACGGGAGGGCTTGAGGGTGGACTGCGTCGTTAATTTTTTACAAGGTCCGCGAGGAGAGGCCAGAGAGAACGAGGGGGGAGAGAAAGAAGGTAGGATAATGCTGGGAGACTTGTGCTTCCTAGTGCGAGCCATTCCGCTCGTCATTATTCCGGGATAGTAATTATCATTCAGCAAGTGCCGCCCCGACGAGGAGGACGAGGAGGAGGAGGAGGAGGAGGAGGAGGAGGAGGAGGAGGACTGCGCCCCGCCGCCGATGCACTCGTTAATGCCGGCCCGGATTTTCTATTAAAATTATATAAACTCCCGCTGTCGCGTCGGGGACTTCCGTAAACTCCGTAATTATGACAGTTCCTTCCGGCCGCGCGCGCGCGCCTGCCAGACAGCTCTCGCACTCGGATTTCGACGTTGCCTTTATTCCACTTTTCCTCCTTTTGTCAGCTGCCTCTTTGCCCGCTCGGCCGTACCCTCTGTGACGAGGTTCAACGAGATCTCCGAGCGGTCATTGTTCACCTTAGCCCAGAGCAAAAGAGTAAGCCGGCTAATAAGAGAAAATTCGGACTGTTTATGGAGGACGTGAACAGCGCTGGCCACTCGACAGTGGCTAATAAATATCTCAAAAGAGGATCGCTCGCCCCTCTCTGACCCCTTAATTACGCCCGGCAAAAACTGCTGGATCATCGGCCTGCCGGATTTCCCGGCGCCCCAGAGAGAGAGAGAGAGACGGGGGAGGGGAGTGGTCGCCGGAGGAAAGTTGCTGACAACTCACAAAGCTCATCTCAGCATCCGAGATCCGGTATATATGGCGGCGGGGCATCCTGCTGACCGGCTGCGGCCGCGCCGGTATTGCCGGCGGACGAGCGGACGTTTCCGTGTACTCAGAGCTGCGAGCGGGTCCGCGCGTCGGCGTGGCCGCGCGGCTGTATTTATACGTAATAAATGGATCCACGGGAGTATATGCATTCGGAGGGCGGCGCGCGGTCGCATAAATCCAGCGGGCCCTGCCACCGGGAGTATAATGGAAGAGGGAAGAAGCGATTCCCGGTGAAGCCCCGAGCGAATCCCTGCGGATCTCGGAGACTTGGAAGTCGCGACAGAGGAGTTGGCCCGTGGACTAATGAAGCCTGAACACGTCGGGGGAGAATCCCCTGCGCGCGGCCGAGACTCGCCCCGATGAAACCACCTACCAAAAATCCCTGCCACTCGAGAAAGAAAGTCGTCGATCAGCGACGGCGGCGACGACGGTGGCGGCGGCGGGAGCGATCGGGCGAAAAAAAGGCGCCAGACACGGACCCCATTGAAATGGATGCTGCGTGGACCGCGCGTCTCCGCCGAGCGAGCTGCACCCGCAGGAATCCTGAGGTCCGCTCGATTCGGGGATAGTCCCTGCTTAGAAAGGAACCTCTCTGGCGAAAGGGGGTACGAAAAAGGAGAGAGGGCCAGTGCGGCCGGCCGGGGGAAAAAGGAGAGGCAAAGAATTGGAATTTCAATCTGTCCGATCGAGGCTTATCTGGAACAGCGCTAATAACGAGGGACGGGTGGCCGTGTAGCGGCGATAAGGGGCCCTCGGGTTCCGAAGGTGCTAATAAAGCGAACAAACCACGGGGCAGCCGTGGCGCGGAGCCGCTCGGCCTCCATTTATCAGAAGTCATTCGGCAAACTGATCGCGAGAATAAGAGATAGGGGGCGGGAGCGATTAGACGGAGGGAGATCGTGCCAGCGGCTTATCTAGAAATTGGCGCCGCGCGAGGGCCCGTCCGTTTCCTCGCCGACTAATCAGGCCCGTTTCCACTCTCCTCTAGTGGACCACCTCGTGGCTCCGGGAGGACGGGCCCCCCATTTCTACCTAAAATCCGTGGCATGCACCAAAGAAAGTTGTCGGCCGGCCGCTCCACACTAGCGCGAGGAAAAAAGGCCCCGGGCCCAATTTAGCGGACCAGTCGCCTCGTAAAGCGATTCCGTGAGGACGCCAATCTGCCTCGGTCTCGACATTCTCTTTCTCTCCCCCTCCCCCCTCCCCTCTCGCTCTCTCTCTCTCTCTCTTTATCCCAGGAGAATTGGTATATGGCCAATGCGTGCGCTCGCTCCGATGACGGCAGCGCACTAATTGCGTCTTTGTTGACTGTTGATATACCTGCTGAATATGACGACCATAATTAACAATACATATACCATTAAGTGATCAGAACGGGCTAATTGATATCGGAGTAATATTATACGCTGGATGAAAAGTTCTCTGGAGCAGTGATGGAGCATAATTTGCTTAATTATTGGCGTCGCAATCACTGCTCGTTACCAATAAAATATGAATGACTGATTGATACATTAACCGTTTTTGGGCAGCGTCATCCGTCAATTTGATTGGTGGGATTTTTCATTTTGTGTGTGCAGAAGTGGCTTTCTACTGGGCTCCGAAGTTCTGTCAGCCGGTGTACGTCATCGGTGACAAGGGAATCTCGGGCGGAGATCGCGACGGATGATCGAGATTTTTGAGATCGCTGCCGGCACGTTCCAAGCGATCCAGGATCGCTTGGTGTGACGCCTCATGTAATAACCGAGCCATAATGCCTCTATGGCATTCTGAGACTTCGCCCCGAGCCCTACCCTACCCGTCCGATCCTCCTGTCCGGGCTCTCTTGCCTGCTGGCCGCTGTCTGCCGGCTTCTTCGGCCTGGACGGACCATCAGCCCCATCAACGAAACCTCCCATGAGGAACGTGCCCTAGATGCCGAGAGGATCGGGACCCCTTTTGCCATCTCTTATGACAAATGCCGCTCTGGATGCCCGGCCTCTAATCTCTTCCAATCATTCACACCATCCTCAAATTACTCAATTACCAGGGCCATTTCTCAAAATCAGATATCATCGAAATATCCAATCAACAAATGTTAATTGTAAAGTGGATCATTTTATTGATTTAGCAAAAGTGCGATTAAAACAGAAATCGAAAATTTAAAGGGCGAATGATTAATAAATGTTTAACGCCGTTGCCAGCACGGGGAAACATCGGGAACACACATTACATAATCGAATGAAAGTTTGCGGACGCGAGCGCTATAATGCCGAGGTTCGACATACACTTTACTGATGCATTAAAGGCAGAGTTGCCAGGGAATCGTAAGGCATTACGATCCCGTTGGAGTCATTATAAACTGGCACGCTTTTAGCCGAGCTTCCACCTTGTTGCCGCTCCGTGTGATAAGCAGAAACAATGCGAACTCGGATAAGGTTCGGATTAAATTAATTTGTTCTTAGTACTCGGGCGACGTGCGCTTTAAACGAATTTATGCGGAATAAGTGAAGCGCGATGCGCGCGCGCTTGCTCGCGGATGTATGTACACGAAATTATATTCGCCCCCTTTTATCCCGAGCTTGCGCAACTGCGCGCGCGCGCGCACCATTGTTCCCAGTTGGAAGCTTCTTCTAACACCGGCGAACCAACTACAAATGAACACTCTCCATAATGCGTCCGGAATTATCCGAGATATCGCGTCGCGCGCCACTTTCATCTCGAAGGAGTTTTCCGGTGGCGACGCGGCCCCGCCAATCTCTATCGATACCAGTTAATGAGGTCATGGGATTGAGGGGGCGGGGGAAGGGAGGGTACGGCGAGCGGTGAATTCCTTAGGGGGCTTATGACAAAGATAGACGGCGAGCAGGGAGCGTGCAAGGAAGTTAACGACGTCTATCAGGTGCAGGGGATGAAGGCTGGCTGGCAGGCATGCAGTCGGCGCCGTCGGTCGCGTACGCGTGCATGTATGGCGAACACGATAAACTAGAGCGCGGCAGGAAGACAAGCTGGCTTTGCGGCACTGACGTACGACCTTCCTGGCGACTACTTAGGGGCACAAAGCCCGCAGCCCGACCTTACACCCCCCGTGTCTCGGATAACTTAAGCAGTGCCATCCTCCCCGACTCCCTCACCCTTCAACCCCCTTCGCCACTCGCATCCGCCCCCTCGACCAGCTGCTTAACCGCTGCTTGTTCTAAGTAGTTACGCATTCGTTGGCCCCGTTATTAAGCCTTTAGTCGAAGGGATTCATCCCTTCCTGCATCCTCTGCCCGCCGAATACTCTCCCGCCGCCACTTGCTCGCATTATGCAAGTCTCCGCCTTGAGAAAATGGCACATGCACCGCCCTAAGAACCGTAGTAGTTGCACAACTCCCCAGGCACGTCATATGGATAGCTGCGGGTACAGATTTAAATGTCTTCCCCGACTCCTCACTCTCATCGAGGTGAGCTGGAGTCTGATGTCTGAGGATGATAATCTGAATATAGGGGGATCGGAGCCTCGACTCGAAAAAGAGGTAGGGAGTCGGATATGTAATAGGTAATTAGTAGAAAAAGGAGCGGCGAGTTAGAAAAGAAAATTTGCGAGCACAATGCCGAAAGCAATTAAACACTTGGAGGGGACTGGGAATGGTAGAAGTTGGGAATTACGGGGAATGAAAGACGAAGAGGTAGAGCTCTGCCGGGATCGTTCGCTGGGCGAGTGAATGAGAAACTGAGAAAGGGAAGGAGCGAGCGCGCGCGCGGAACGAGGGGAAGAAATTGAAAGGCGAAGGCAGAGAAAGAACGCGGAAGGGTTGCTAGTTTTCCAAGGGCCGTGCACGGGAGTTTGGAGCGATCGCGAAGTGTTTCCCCGGCATTCTCCAAATTTCCAACGGGGCGGTCAGTCTTGCCTTCCCCCAGTCTTTCTCTCTTTCTCTGGCCTTTCTCCCGGGTGGAGCTCTAGCCGGCAGTCGAACGCCCGGAGTTTTTGTCCACTCAGGGACGTCGGACTCGAGCTATTACTTCCCGCGCAGTTTCGCCAGGTATTTCATTTGGTGTGCCGAAAACTTTGCCACAGGGCCGATCTCACACACGCACATCCTGTCAATCGCTCTTCTTCCTTCATCCGACGAATCCTTCATCCACCTCCCCTCGACCCACCAACCCTGCTGTGTGTTGCGCAAGGAAGAAGCGCTCGCAGGAATTTCAGGATAAAAATCGATTGGCCGCGCGGCCGGAGATTCCTGCCACTCTTTCGACTTTCCTTCAGAGAACTGGAAGATGCAACATGCTTTCCTGAGATTCTATCCGGGCCCCCGGCAGCGCAGGGCTTTCCAGCCCCGGCTCCTCTCGGCTGGCTCTTTGAGGATAATCAAGGTTTGAGCGAGGGCCGGGATTGATCCGGGGGAGCGGACGGGCTCGGCCAGGGAATTCCGGCCAAGCACATGGTCCTCGGAGTCGTGGGCGCTAATAACATTTCCCAAACATACGCTCGGAATGGCATACGAAGCCGGCTAATGCGCCACGGCGATTCCGGGTCACGGATTACAGTGTGCGGCGACGTTAATTTCATTTTGCAAACGTTCCCAATGCGGCTGCCAGCCGCCGCCGCCGCCGCCGGGAGCTCGACACGTGGACACCGTCCTGATAATTCCCCTTCGGCAAACGCACCCTCCGCCCGCCGATGATACACCCTCCACCTCCACCTCCTCCTCGACGGCACAGCGGCGCGATAAGACCATTTCGAAACCCTTTGCCTTCATTACCGCGTTCGGCCCAAATTGATTTTCACTAACAGCTTCGGGAATGGCTGAAACCCTGAAGCACGGGTGGAACGACCTCGACGCCCGGGGGATAATGGAGGCCAGGAGGAGAGAGCCGGCCGCCTGTAATGCCGTGTAATTCCCGTGATCTTTTTATCGTCGGCTTGCATTCGCCTCGGATTTTAATGTGCCACTGCGCGCGGCGGCGCGGTTCTATGTATTGTAGGCGAGATTCGTTTCGCCGCGGGGTTGTGCGTCAGGATCTCTCTATAAGCACTTTGTATCGCCGTCCTCGATCGCCGATTCTCGAGGATTCAGTGCTCGATGCAGTTTTAACAGGAAGCCCTCGCTCTACACTGGATTGCTGCCTTTAGAGTGAAACACTTTAACTATAGCCCCTAGCAGTATATTTCCCCTCACTTCCCAAATAAAAACACATCCTCTCTCGGGATACGTTGCACAGTATATACTATATACGTCCAATTTCATTGAAACTCTATTTCTTTCGCGCCTCCCCGTCCGGTAATTCTATTAGCCATTCAACGCTGACACTTTGCGATTTACATTCCCATCCCGCTTCTTTACAATGGAAGCGGAGCGGTACGCCGGACAAATCTGCCCAATTGACGAGTTTTTCGGACTCATTAAGGCTGGCAATCCTTAAGTGACAGGAGCTGTCAGCATACAGCGGGGACTCGTTGAAAAGTGGATGCTGGGAAAAGCATTTGATAAAATATAGAAAGGAAAATTGCTGGTGGTGGATGGAGATGGTAGTTCTGGTAGAATAATGGAAATAGGATGGAAGGTCTGGGTTTAGGGGGAAGCTGGCTATATTCGCCGGATGGTACGTTCTCGAAAGCCATTCGCGTGAACTGTGCGACGGGAGATACACGTCCCGAAATTCCGGGAGTGTGTTTGAACGGCTCAATTGTTTGGCGAAGAAACGGCGGCGCACGCGAGGGCCGATAGGCACTGCGATAAATAAATAGTAAATAGTAAATAGAAACGGTGTCACGTGTGTGCGGAAGCACAGTGCACGAGAGGGATAATTGCGCGTTGGGTTCGATCGGTGCGGCGAGCAGAGCGGAGCGGAGAGTACAGGCCGATCGCCGGCCCCGATTACCAGATATCCTATTGCATCGCCAACGCACATCGCACATCGCACTTCATGGAATCGGCCCTGTCTCTCAAAATTGCTCATACCGGCCCCATAACTTTCCCGAGGGACATTCCCGGCAAATGTTTCGCCGCCGTTTCCCGCCAACGAGCGAATTATCGGCCAACTTTCACACAGTATAATCGGATATGTCCTTTGCAAACTGGGACCATCACCGAGCGCAACCGCCTCCAGTTTCAGTTAATTTCCCGGCGAGAGCCTGTGTGCCTCTGGCTAACTCAATGATTAGCAGTTTTTCGCCCTTTAAGTACCCAACATAATTGCAAAGGATCCAGGTCACGCGTCCGACCGCAGATGCCTGGTGGAACAATGTAAAATGGACGGGCGAGTGACCTGGCGTGTTAGCACGATCATTCTAATCATATTTACATCGATGCACGTTTGCGTGAAACAGTCATTATCGGGATGATCGCGCGAACCCCGCGACCGCGCTTGTATACATCAGGATGGATTAGCCGGGCCCGTAATTAGTGACGGATAATCAGCGGCTTACTTAATTATTAGCAGCGCGGACGTGCGAGTGGTCGTTAAGTTTTATGGACTTGACTGTTTCCACTGAGCAAAGCCGCGTGGACATTTTTATCGTGTCGCACGCGCGCGCCATGGGTACTCTAGAGACACTTAATAATAGTCTCGGTGGACTGTCAAGTACGGCGATAGTCTGATCGAGGATCGTGCGGTGGAAACTCGATTTCGCGGAATGCTAAAAATTTCATTAGGCGACTAATAAAATTCAGGGCCCATCCAGCGCCAATGGAATCAAGAGGCGCAGCACACGGATCCAGAGAGTTCGATGACCCCTCAACCCTCGTGTTCCCGAGGAGCCGAAACTCCGATCGCTTTTTTTTTCCCCGGCGAACCTTTAACCTCTTTTCAACCCTCGCATCCGCCAATTCGCGGACTAACACAATTTTTAGACTGGCGCGTCGATCGCTTAATTTTCCATTGGCGAGCGTCTCGCGAGATTAATCCGAATGCCAATCGGCAAGCACATTCGAACTGTCCGCTTTTAATTACGTCCAGCTTCTACTCCCTCTCTCTCTCTCTCTCCCGTTGCTGCAGAGAACATCTGTATTCTCGACGGACACTCGGTAATCGATAGATCCGCTGCGCGGAGCAGCGCACGATAGATGACGAGTGGAGAAACGGGGATGCAGACTGAAAATTCGAGGGAGCGCGGATAGCCCGAAATCAAGGCTCGCGAATATTTAGGCTAGTGGGTCTCAGCAACAATAGTCTGCAAGCTTACCAGTTCCTTGGCCCATTTCCCTCTTTATCCAACGCGGTGTATCGTTCTCGGATAACACCGGACAAAAATCCATTCAGCATCTTAATATACATTGCTAACCAGTCGGGAGCATAACTCTCCTATTATTAAACTATGGAATTGTCAGCAGAGATTCTCCGTCGAGTCAAAACTATCTCGAAAATCATATAATCGTGGGCGTTAAAGTTAGCTAGACAAACTTTTCGACTTTATAAATCTCGATTTATCAAACTTTTCCATACACCCACGAATTCTTGGCGATTCGACTGTTGGAGTACTTGTGCCACCATCTATCAAAGGTCCAGAGAAAAACACCAAGTTATCGAACAAAGCCTGTACTCGCAACTACCTGATAAGGATAGTGGATCGTCGACGGCGTTACTCCGGGGATGAATGCCTGAATAATTAAATGAAGAACTCCCTGGCGCAAGCGTCGCTCGATACTCTCCTCTCGAACGATTTGCCGAGATACTGCTCGCGGATGGAATGCGGCTCGCGCAATTCGTTGATATTGTCGTGTTAAAGCGCGGAGCTCGATGCCCACGGCGTTACATAAGTAATGCACTGTTCTCGCAATCTCCCAGTAGCCGCGGCAGGTTCTTCCCTTCGCGAGCCGACGTAGCCGTGCATACCAGCCGCGTTACGACGAGAGAATCTCTCGACGCTCCCTGGGAACGGCGCTCTCTAGATCCGTATGTACTATCAGAGTTCATTCCGACGGGATCTTATTCCGATGCGAGCAACTACCTCGCCGCCCGGAGAAAACCCATCTCTCGCACGCTCCCCGGAAGCTTTGAAGCCGAGCACACCCTGCCTCCTGCGTTTAAGAGCGAGCCGCCCAGCCCGCCGGCGAACAACACTCGTTGTTTGATCTCCGGTTAATTATACCGAGCGGCTTCTCTTCGACGGGGAGAATTCGTTATACAATTTCATCTTGACCGGATGACCCGGCGCGAGTTTCGCGGGGCTTCGACGCCGCGGCACTTGAATTCAATTTCCCCCCGCGCGACAAGCTCGCGCGTTGGAAAAAATGCGAGGTACGCGCCGCCGCCTACATTCGCCCTGGCTTGATTGGCATTCCAATTATTCTATATCGTATCGATCGGCCGTTAAGTGAACCAATTAAGGCGGCTCGCATTTGAGACGGCTCCTAACGCTCGAGTGTCTCTAACCCTGTCTATTTCCCTGCTCGCAGAGTCTCTCTTTCCCCTTTGGCCCGCGCCGGAAATAATATAGTTCGCCAAGGAGCCTCGAGGAAGATTTCCTCGAGGCGTGATACGTTTCTCCGTCTCTCCGTCCCTCCGTCTCTCTGTACTCGAGAGTGTATCCGTGTGCCTATTGCACGCGGTGTATGCAGGGCCGAGTGCTTTTACGGTTAATCGAAATCACTCTTGGAAAGGGCTGAGCTCCAGCATGCTCTACCCTACCCTCCATTCAATAGAGACTCCCGTCTCATTGTTCCCCGAAAGTCTTGGGAAACGGGCAATTTCATCGCGGCATTCGCACCACGTCAACCGTCCTCCCCAATCCCCAGGGGTGCATCGGAAAAAGGAAACAGGTGGAAATTCGATGAATTCGTGCGCGGCGTACTCACTAATTAGTCGAAAACGTTTTACGTGTCTCTAGTCTCCGGGTTTTACTTGTCCCCGCGAGCACTAGATGCAAGAGGAAGATTACATTGGCGCGGGAGTGCTGGCTCGCTTCCACTGGCTTTTAATACCGTGCTTAGCCATCGTTGATGAAGAATATTTAAATGGCAGAACCGTTCGCTGTTCGCATGACGACCGACCGATTTCAACAGACATCCGCCGGAGGAAGCATACGTGGAAGCTTTCGCGGGCAAAGTCTGCTACTCGTAGGAGCGCGCGCGCGCCATGAGGAAAAGTTAAAGCTTTCGCAGTGACCCTTTTACTGAAATTATGTAGCGAGCGCGCCGGCCGAGTTTACCGTAACGCGTCCTGCAGTTCATAAGGGCCTAAACGGAATTTTCATTAGTAAATGGCTAGCTAAGACGTTCCACCCTCGGCAGAGAGCCGCGCATCGCGCATCACGACCTCAACCCGATCTCCTCGAGAGGCTTAACGCATATTCGCAGATTTAAAAAGCAGAGAGAGGCCGCCGCGCGAGAGTTTCTATGACCTCGCGTTCTCCGTCATTAACGAATGAGAGTGCGCGAGCGGAGTGGTCGGCGGAGATAGGGGAGGAACTGGCTGATGGGGTTCCTGAATAACGCGTATGCTCTTCGCTGAAAGTCAACAGAGGAAAGCGCCGTCGCGCGCGTACAAGCCGCCGATGAGAAAGCAGTGGGGAGAGGTGCGATCTTTCGCGCTACGAGCTCTTGGCTGCATAAAACCGTTAAAATGAAGGGACGACAGAGCCGTAAAGCTGGTAGTATGTCGGCTGTTTATCGCCGATAAATATTGATCCACATTTGCGCCTCCATACCGCGCTCTCCCTCGTACATAACGCCCGGGCAATTTCCAGCCGGGAAAACTGTCGGCGGGGCCGCGACGACGCGAACCCTCCGCAGTGGATCTCTCAAGTGGCCATTAATGTTCCGCATTAATTTTCTATGCAGCGGTAATAAGATCTATAGTAGCGATCGAAGGTGGTCAGGGGGATGGAAAGGGGAGGTTTCGTCGAATGGCCCGGGTGCGAATGTGTGCGCATCGAAGCCTGCAATTCGCAAGATACGAGGGGGGGCGAGCGCGGGGGGCAATCAGAGGGCCGCTCTCCAAACACCTCTCATCCGTGCGTGCGCATTCTGGCGAGCCTCTAGCAGACAACATTTGTCCCATTAGCGCCCTAACTAGCGGCGACCGCGCGGTGAATTCGGCATTTAGTTGGTCGGCCCATTAAGCCCGATTCACATTACAGCGAGGTGGGCACGCACGGCCCTCGAAAAAATCATTGCTCTGATTTAAACGCGAACACCCTCGCAACCAGAGGTGACGTGTTTAGCTCATCTGGGCGAGCGGGGGTGCGAGGGGGCAGCGGATTATCGGTGGAAGCACGTTGTACCTGTAATGTGAATCGAGTTTCACAGGGTAGTCGGCGGCCGGCAAAAATGAACAACGAGCGGGCGCGCACGTCGGGCGACCATCGAGGTACCATGGTCGTTGATGTGTGCGAGCGGTATAGGAGACTTATTGTTCTCGGAATCAGCTGACCCAGATTAAAAGCGGAAGTCTGATTTGAAGGAGTATGGTTGCCCGGTGGTGTATTATAGGCACGTCCGCTGCCTTTCAATTCTCGTCCGCGCAATCGGGCTGGCAGTCCTAGAACATCCCCTAATTAAGTTAACCCGTGCGAGCTCTCGCTCCTTCGTCCTCTCTCCCCCTCTCTCTCTGCCAGTATCGAGAAACTATCCCTGATTGCCTTGTTAACGGGATGGGTTACGGGGGCTCCTCGCGATATCGATCTACGGGCAACACGCCGGCCCAGATTATATGGAGAAGCGCGAGGGAGCGCGAGGGAGAGGGTGATACACAGAGAGATAGAGGGAAAACGGGATGAGTGGAGAAAGGCAGCCACCGGCCCTCTGATAAGGGTTGCCTCCGCTGCCACTGACAGATTTATACCCATAGATCCGTGAATAACCACCCACCTCGCCGATCCCCCCCACTCTCAATGAATAATGCCATTCTCCAATGACTGTCTTATGCTCGCGCCGTTTATCATCGGCCGCCTCGCCGAAGTGCAACTAATTAATTGCGTCGGCACGTCTTAAGTCTTAACTCAATCCTCTCGCCCCCGGGGTTCCTTATTTTTCAAGGTAACCGTCGCGTGTCGCTTCCTCTGAAAGAAACGTCGCACAGTGGCCGATTTTGGCCTCGACCGTGCGCATCGGACTTTATGCTCCGGAAAGTTCACATATACGCGAATGAAAATTTAATATTATATCCTTATTCTGGACAATATAAAGCACAAAAAATGTTAGTAAATAATTTGTTTTTTCTTCAATAGTTTTGAAGATAACAACAGTTATATAGAGTATGACCCCGTGCATTCAAATGGAGAACTTTAACTTTGTCTAACGCTTCGTCGTTCTAACTCGGACTAATGATTCCCCCCCCCCTGAAAGCTGATTTTCCCCTCTAAATTTTGATGTATTATTCATCACCGGGAAGTGCCGGGAACTTGAGATATATACATTTGAATATCTAAGTTTTAAATTTCTCCACATTTAGAATTGCTTCATACATCGTAAATTGCACACCGTGATACTTCAGTGAAAAATAACAATCGCTTGGATTGTTTAAAACAATAAAACACTTATTTCTATTAGAAAATAAAAAATACCTACTCCTCGACTCGGGCTCCTCCTACCTACCTTTTGCTTGAAGCTGAACCCTGCAAATGAAACCAATTGTTAGACATACATATTGTTAAGATAAATTCCTATTGTTTATCGGATGCGAGTACAATATTTTATGATAAACAATAGGAATTTTGAGATATTGGCCATGCGCGCATATTAGACCCAAAGTCGGCCACTGTGCGTCGCCACTCTCCCGAGCAATCCTCCAATATACGAGAGAGAGAGAGAGAGAGAGAGAGAGGGAGAATGCGGAGCGCCGAGGTTTATGGAGATTCGGGAAACACAGCAGTCGCGTATGATTGATAGTCGGCGGAATCGAGGAGAAAAAATAAATGAGCCCTTCAGTAGAGCGAGGCGCGCGCCGACTGACGTTTCTTTCATGAGTGAACCACCCGAGCACCCTTCGTACCGCGGCGGGCCGTGATATATTGTCCTTCTTCCGAAATTCTCTTTAATTCGCTCGGGCCCTCTGCGCTCGGCCGAGGTCACACGTAACCCGACGCGCACTTTCTGGACCTTTTGGTCCCCGAGCATCTTAAATAATTCGCCGACACATGCTCCTGACGGGAAGTCAATGTCTGCCGCGAGGGCTGAATTCGCCTTTAGCCGGGGAAACAATGCGTGCACGGCAAAGGGGAATGCCGTTACCGAACGCCATCGGAAATTGACGGTTCCCGACACGTGGCTGCTCACGGTTGCCGTGCATGTACCCCGGTGCATACGCTCTGCGCGGTAATAATGGTGTGTGTGCGCCCGTGCCCGCGTCGCTCCGGCACAATTATATCTTGGCAAAAGGAATGTATCGATCGGGGATGACGCCCAGGGGGAGAGGGAGAGAGGGGGGGGGCTCGGGAAGAGGTGTAGGACAGGGGAGGGGAAGCGTGCGCTCCGTTGAATATCTAATTCAAAGGGACACGACGCATTGACTGACAGCCGGTGGCAGCCCGCGACGCCGGCGCCCGCGACGCTGAAATTTATTGCGCCGCGGTGACTTACACTCTTTACCGCGGCCGTTTCACCTTGCCAACCCCAAACCTTCCACCCCAACATCCATTCACCCCTTTCTCCCCAACGACCACCCAGCCGCCCCCTCACTCTTTTAACCCACGATCGGCGAACTAATGCTGATAAATTTAACTACAGCCCTTCGTCAACTGATTCAATTTAAGCCGCTTATTGAAATTTTCTCGCCGATTAAAGCGCCAACACTTGGTCCGTCCGCAACGCCAGCGAGCGAAACGCCGACGAATAGAATGCCACGGGCTTTCGTAGGTTGTTGCAGAAAGTACGATTCACCATTTTAAATCACTGCGCTGCGCTGTAATTATAATCGGTAGAACAGAAATGAGAATTGGCGCGGAGACCCGGGAACTCCATCGACGACGTTCGGTTTATTAAGTACTATTGGATTGTTGATGCAAATCTCAATGCAGAATTGCGAGAGGTGGGAGGTTCTTCGGGGATGCAGGATTAGAGCAGGACAATTGTTTCCCTCGCGATACTATCGTCGGATAAATCGTATTAATAGCATCGGCGATGATACATGGAGCTGGTAATAAGGGAGGCGAATGATATATGACTCGTTACGTGACCTCGCCGTAGGCGGCGACACCGAGCTTTTTCCCCGATCGCCCGAATATTCTCTCTCTCGCCTTTTGACCCGCCGAGAGACGGAGCCTGGAATTCAAGGGCCCCCCATCAATCAGCATTGTTATTGCGAAATCGGGGACCCTCTCATTATTTAGCAGGAGAGTGCGCCTTTCCTTGGAGAAAACCTAGGGACAATCCCCCAGCGAATTACTGCCGGCCGCTGACCAATAGGAAATATCGAGAATTCCTCTTGAAATCGCGCAGTCCGATCCATTCCGAAGATTCCGGGCGCCCATTGAAACTGAAAACTCGAGATATTCTTTGATACCAACTCCGCAGGGTCTTCGTGGAGGTATTGTCTAAACTGTTCCAGCGCACCAATTGCTATTCTTCCCTAGGATTACTTATACATATATATGTCTGTCTATGTATATTATATGCATACACGTACGTGATGCACAGCGGCGGATAGCACGCAGTGAAAACGTAATTTATAAAGGAAGCATCACGTGGTTGACCGGGCGAAGTTATTCCGGCTCGTTACGTGATCCAAATATTATGCAAAGTGCCTCGTGCTGGGAGCCAGTTAAGCGGGCAGCGGGCCCCTCGTCCCTTCACCCCCCTTCCCCCTGGCCCTCTCTCAGTCTCAGGCAGTGCACTCGTTATTTGCAGTAATTTCACATCGATTTATACCGCGCGGCAGCATTGCCGATATAGGTGTACCCCTGAAAAATATAACGCAGGGCCCCGCTGTAGAGACAACGAATTCTTACGGCAGCGGCGGGAGAGGGGGAGAATGGGAGGGAGAAAGAAAGAGAAGAGGGGGAGGAGGAAAGAGCGGGTGAGAGCACAGTTTGATAAACTAACGCAATCCCCGTGCTATACATACTAATAAGCGGTGTGCCTTTCGATGGCCGATAGCTCCGGCCCCGGCCCCGGCCTCGGCCGATCGCCAAACTCCGGCAGCCCATGAGAGGGCCGAAGGATTTTTTATAGGGCCATTAAGATACTTTGCCGCGACGTTACGGTTTAAGGGTGACTCTCTTCCTCGGCCGTGCCTCCCGGACTTAATAAGACTCTACCTCCGAGTTCCAACTGGCCGCTAGTCCTATCGGCCTCCGCTCATACTCGATCAGTCCGATCAAGCTGCGCGAGATCACTTGACCACGTGGCGGAGATATCTCGCCGACACTCGAACCGCTCTGGATTTGGAAGTGCGTCTCCGCGCGAATCTACGCGAGTGCCACTCGAGACCGGGCCGGACGTGGTTTCTCTCCTTGGAGGAAGCGCGATAAGAGGCCTGGCGAGATAAGTGCCCTTGAAATGCGCGGGATAAGCTTCCGGGATAAATACGCTTCCCGAGGCGCCTCGGCCGTGTGTACAATAATTTCGAGGAGGGAGAGATATATATCTATATATATATATATGTGTGTGTATTGTAGTCCGGTCACGTGTGAAATTGTCGTTCAGAATAGCGCGCAATCGGCGAACGTTTATTCGCCCTGAAACGTTAATCAGCATTGCCGCGTTACTGGGAATTAGCGAGGAGTTTTTGACCTGGATAATGGGATTTTGTTATGTTTTCCCTGAATGTGCAACATGGCATAAGTAAGACGGCGGGAAACGGACTGCGAAATACTTTGCGTGGAGTTTTTGCGAGTGGCGAGGGTCGCTGCTTGAAAATAATGGCGAATGGGAGTAAAGAGCGGAGTGAAGCAAGTATCGGGTTTGCACTTTCTGGAACTGTGTCAAAAGTCTAAACAGTGGTCCCGGCTCTTTGGTGGTCGAATGTACTGCGGGGAATTTGACAAGTACGCTCGGCGGAGAGGACGGCGAAGGTTCTCGCTGCCGCTTTATTCCGGGTAAAGAGAACCGGCGCGTTTGGTTCCGGCGAAAGAAGGCCAATTAGAGGGAAACAATATTTCCCGAAATAATTAAAGCGTTTGATGCGACGCGACGAGCATATCGTCACTCGGTCTGGCCTTTCCTTTCGTCTCGTTTCCGCACTCTCAAACACAGTGCCGCTTTCAAGCGGCACGCCAGCTTTCGCGTCCAACCATTCGCTCCCGAAACTGCCTCCACAATTATCCGTATTCTCTTAAAAACTCTAGATGCAGTAGTTACACAGTGTGCGGCCAGATTTCGGTGGCGCGCGCGCGCGCCTGTGCCCGAAATTCCCCTGAAAAAGAGAGGCTGTCAGATCCCCGGGATTTCGCCCGGTTGAATTAAACCGCATGCCGGCATACCTTGCGCGCGCGCCCTGACTAAGTAAGGGGAGCGTGGAAAATCGCTGGTACTTATCCCGCGGTGACAGGATTCCACGAGGCGCGCTAATATATCCTTCAGGAGGGCGAGCGCGCGCGAGAGAGGGAGTCGCGAAAACGAGAACGAGAGAGAGAAGTGACGGTGGATTCGCAATTATCCGTGCATCAAAATGCTGCTCGCTGTCGAAATGCAAAACGGATTTCCAGAAGCGGGGCGGTTTTGTAAGCAGAAATTACACGTAATCCCGTTTACGCCCCGTGCACAACCGCGCGCGCCACCCCGAGAGTAGTAGTCGACGGCTCGCTCCCACTGACTCCCGGAGAAACCTGCCAGCAGGAAATTTACACGTTACATTCAGCGGATCCTGTAAATTGCGGGATCTCCTGGCACCCACTCATAGTTGCAGCGCCCTATTCTCCGTCCGGTTCTGCCCTTTAACAACTGGTTTAGTAACTAGATCCGAGCATACTAAACGAATCAGCGGCCCTGGCCGCAACTCGATTTCGATTGCAAATCCAATTGCCGCTCAAGAAGACCTCGGGGAAAAGAAGAAGAGTAAAGAAGTTGGAGTAGAAAAAATGAAGGAGGAAAAGAGTTGCAAGAGACGCGAGGGGTGGGAGGGGGTGGCTGGACGTTGAGAGTCGTGAAGACAGGTCTAGCCATAAAGTTGCATAATGCAGGAGGGCGTAGGTACTTCGGCAAACTGAAAAATAGAGTAGGAGGAGGGTCGTTTCAATGGGCCAGGTGAAACCTATGGTTCCTCCGCGCTCATCCTTACTTATTTAACGTTAGTCAGCCGAGGAGGAAGGATGCGCGAACGCCGCCAACACCTTCGCTGCGTCACATCCTTTTTCTACTTTTCTCCTTGGCATTCTCGCACCCTCTTACCTACAACCTCCCGCCAGAACAGAATGGTAGATCGATACAGAGCGTATGCAGGAGTCCTGATCTTCACAGGATCAATTTTACATTGAAACCCCTGAGTTTTTCCCCCTGGAAAACTTGAAGAGGCAAGAGCGCCGCTGTGAAAGAATTGGCAGAGGTGGAGGAGAAGAAGAAAGTGGGTTCGACCGGCGGCGTCAATTATCGAGCCAGTCGAAGAAATCGTTATCGCGGCAATCAGAGTGTGGCGACACACCTTGGCTCATCGTAAATCGCATCCGTCACTGATTGGTCCGGTCCAATCGATCTGTAGGAACGAGAGGGAACCAACGAGAGGGACCTCGAGAGACCGGGAAGGCAGAACGCCTGATTCTCCAGGAGGCAGATGGCAAAAAGTTCTGCCGAATCCATTTAAACCAAATCCGTTTTGCACGTCAGCGGACTGGCACCAAGCGGACAAGCAACGCCTCTGATAATTAGCCGGCGATATTCCGGGCGGAAGAACGGAACCTGGTTAATGTCGTATCGTTTCCTTAATCATTATCCTTGGTGGTTTCCTGGCATTGGCCGGTAACTTTCCTGTCGCGCGAGAAGATAAAGCAATGTACGTCGGAACTGGGGTATTTTAGTCATGGAACGTTGAGGACGCTTGAAATGTCAGGACGACTGCTGGAGAGCCGAGGAGTATAGTATATGTGTCTGTGGGGGTCCGAGGAAATGGGATAAGATCAACGTCAACAAGGGCTTTATGCGCTTCTCGACTCCACGATACTTTTATATGTACGTCGTTGGTCGTTCGCGCAGGGAAGAAACCTCCTTCTCCAGCGTCATTTGCCAGCGATATCAGGATGAGTGCTGAGGTCATTCCGCGCCCGTAAGAAAGACAAATCAAGAACTTGAGTGGCAGTTCTGACTGCCCGCCGTAAAGAAGACTGGCGCCTTTGCGGGATGTTTATTAAATCCACGTGCGCCTCGATCCTCTCTAGAATTCCTTCCGCGAAACCACGCTATTAACGTGTTACGAATATAATTGTTGACGATCACTCTTAACTATAGTGCCGCACCTCCAAAGCTCTACGTAAGTCCTTCCATCCCTATCCTGCTTTAATGCCCGGACAAACAGTCAGCCACAAAGAGACCAAATGTCTTTTTGCATTCCTCAGGCGAATTAAGAAGGAACGAAAGGCCCCGCGCTCAAGAGAAAAATGGAGCTCGGGGTTAATGAAATGCAGTCGATAAAAGTTTAACGGAAGCATCGCCGACGAAAAGGAAATGAAAGGTATTCTTCGGCGTGGCGTTTCCCGCGGACGAGCAAGTCCTTTGAAATTCATGGAACTAATCCTATAATTAGAAGTGTGTCACGCGGAAGCTCGCTATTTTTAAGCAATTACGAAACCGAGCGTCGAAAATCCACCTGCTGAATTCATAAAGACTTGGCGTATATTAAATTTTTCGTTGAATTTGAAAGCCGACATTTAAATATAGTGATTTATTGAGAGAGGACGCAATTACAAGTAAATTCGGCAGATCTCTGATATGAGAATAATCTTAGTTGGGGGAAAGAGACACCTGGAATCTCCGTATTATCATTACGAGGGACTTTATTATTCGAAACTCCGGTGCTCCGGTATTACGGGATGCATCCTCCCGCCCAGTTAATTCGCATCGCTTAATCATGAGAAACTGCCCCCCACGGAAATAGAATGGCCGCTATATGTGGATGCGAATACACAGGAAGAGAGGGAGAGTTATTTCTACATTGAGAACATGAATTCTATTATCAGGCTCGGTGCTGATATTGGCCAACGGTAAATCCGGCTTCCTGTTACTTAATTTCACATTTACAAACAGCATTCATTAATAGATTAATAAATAATGCAAGATCTCGACCCGAATTACAGGACCATTGTGATTTCAGAGAAACTGGCAATGGAAGTTATTAATATTTCGCCAGGATAACTGGTTCATTTGTACTGCCGAGCCACCAATTTCCAATCAAATACACATCGAACCCGCACCTTTCAATTTACCAATCAATTTCCCTGCCGCACCAATAACAACCAATTGGTATCAAGAATTTTCGCGAGTCAAACAACTTTAGTCTTATCACCATTTGCGATCATTTTACTTCAATCAAGAACATGCTCTTGAAAATTGGAAGATCCGACATTCAAGACCAAGAAACAGATAATCCGAAGGAGATTTTCCCCGAGATTCCGTGTAGCTGAGACCAGTGGAAACTCGAGGGGGGGTCGAAGTTCCTGCCTCCAAGGATTTGGCAGGACGGAATTTCGTGGACGAATGCGGAGCACGATCGCGCGGATACATCATTCACCGCACTATCGACTGCTGCTTCCAATCAGCATCTCTGAGGGAAAGGACCACGACGAAAGGGTAAACGGCGTCGATAATCAGAGAAGAACTCGGAGGGCACCTGGCAAGAGAACCCCGAGGACCTCCACGAATTTATACGATGCTTATGATTAATGGCCGGGATATTAGTTCACCCGGCACGTCCCATCGATAGCTTCAGTCCAGAGAATTAATAATTATTTCATTCGCGTATCCAATCACTTCTCCGGCGATCTAAAGAGGAAAGTATCGAGATGGATTGTCGGACGAGAGTCATCTTTCGCTCGGTTTCCGGGCCAGACGGATCCCAGAGAGCAGTGATCCGAGCGTTTGGACTTGGTAATTTTATGGAACAGAGGATGTCTCGCGAAGAATTGGAGCAGATATCGACGAAGTTCTAATTACCGAGAAAAGGGACGCCAGCCCAAGTGGTCTCGGTTTTCCTTCGGGCCCCTTCAGACCGAACGCATCCTCCACCTCTAACTGTTATGTATGCGATAATGATACGCGAAGGGGGACAGGGGTATATCTAGACGATAATTAATTAACAACCTGCACCTGTCTCCTTCCCAGACGACGGCGAGCTCTCGTTCAAGCAGCGACGATGCTACTAAGGTAGGAAAGTTTCCAAAGTCGACGAAAAAGCATGCTATCGTGGTTGTGTCGTGTGTTGCTCGCGAGCCGATGAATCATTCGTGGTGGGCCCTTTGTGCTGGCCGAAATACAAGGGCTGCTGGGGCCCCTGCGGGCCCACCCGTCTAAATCTAACACGATAAGTAGGCGGTGCCGATTAATCATGGTAAACTCGGCTCCGGTACCACTCGAATTCTCTCCCTCGGGCCCACCGAGAGACTCCTCTCCTCTCTCTTTCCCTCCTCCTCTCACCTCGGTAAGCGTGCACGCCCGTAGAAAATGTGCGCACGCATACAGGGTGATCCTTTCGTTCGTCACCGAGTCCTCTCCTCTTCAGCCACCTCAACGACACTTGATAATAACGAGAGAGCCACTATCAGACCAACACCTCCACTTTTCCCCCGACACAATTCCCCCATTAACGATTATTCCCTTCCGAAGTTACGGGGCTTCTAGTCGAAAGTTCGTAGTTACCAAGTTGACGATTTCCGGCGCGAGCGAGAGGAAAGGAGCGAATGCTGGCCCGCGAATCTCAAGAGTGTAGATTATCACGAGAAATCCCGGCCTTCTCGTATAATTCCAGCGCGAAGCAGCGTGAGAATTTTTTCCTCGCCATCATGAACAATGTGAGACACATTCCGGTAGGAGCAGGTGGTCCCGGGATTTCCTTTTTTTTTTAACCAACGTACACTGAGACTTTATTCAGCTATTGATGCGCGCCAGGTGCGCCGAGCTCCAGTACGCTCGAGAGGGCTTCTAGTTAGTACTTAACGATTTCATTACGTTCTTACACGCCATCCCGCCTTTCCTCTACTTCATTTCACTCGTTTCCCTCGCGCGATGCGACTGCACCGCGCTCTTGCTCTCTCGACAGGAGCCACCGGTATTCCCGCACGAGGGCCGCGCCACTCTCGCGGCCGGTGCTCGCCAAGATTTTCCAGCATAGAGCCGCAATGGAATTGAGGTGCTCCGGTATTTTTAGATGGATTTAACGGGTCCCAACAGCACGCTACCGCGGAATAACCGGGCGGAACTTAATGGGCCTTCTACCCTGCCGACTCCAGCAAACTCCTGTAATTACATTAAAACTCAAAGTAAAACCGTTGTTAGCGGCTTTCTCCCTCCCGTGCCTCGAGATTGGGTGAATCCGATGCTGATGAGAGCGGAGATGAGGAAAAAGAGAGGTCGGTCGAATTATTTCACCACCCTGTGTGCAAGTGGTCGCGAGGAGCTCGCGGCATCGCCCGAAAGATTGAGACCTCCTCGCGTCGGGAGTGACGCCGGCCGCAGGGGCCCCGTGTGAGGCCCCTGCCTCCCTCCAAGGCCCCGCGCCGGCTCCCCTCGTCCTCGCACTCTCTTCGTACCTCTTTCTTTTAGGGCCAAAAGGCCCACGATGGAGGTCCACCGCGCACTGCCCACACACCGCGCGCGCCACGCAGGAATCATCGAGAGCGATTCCCTCCCGAGAGGGACGGACGAGAACCGCTCGCTCACTTTCTACGCCCCAATCGTCATCGTGCCACGCTCTATTAATCCACTATGGGAAAGCAACGCGACTTCAAACCACCGCAGAGAGAGAGAAGGTTACCGACAAAAATTATCCAAAGCAAATGGCTATTAGTAAGTTTTCCCCGTGGGACGTGTAATAGGGCATTTTCCTCGAGAATATCTGGAGCATATTTCCCTCGGCCCATAAGTGCAATAGTTAAGCGGGCTCGGATATACCTGCACTTTGCATATAAATAGGCCGCGACGGGTTGTTTACAGATATGTCGCTCGCCCCCGCGCGTACCGGAAGCGATCACGTTTAAACGCTCCGCATACTTAAATTTCGGATAGGTCCGGGCGAGCTAAGCTTCCCGATAAAAAGATTTTAAAACCTCTATCTTGAGAGCCATTTCGTATTCAGTGGTTGGCATCAACTACTACCAGTACTACCGAGTCTACGTTAATACGCAGTGACCCCTCCGCACCTACTCCCAATCCAGCCGAACCTTCAATGTCCAAACTAATATCGAGCACGTGAGGCGTGAATTAATTACCGCAGCAAATGTTACTGACCGCAAGCTTAGCGTGTGATCGAAACTTTGCGTGGCTGCCGTGGAAAACAGGTGCAGCTCAACGCCTGTATTGATAGCATTAGCCACGGTAACCACGTAGCCCGTCTTACTTGACGAACTATTGACGTAACTTTCCACGCAAGACCAATTCCTATCGGTATCGTTTGCGGCGAGGCCGTTAAGCAGTTCGCCTTCGCTTCGGAGCCCGCGTGCTTGTAAATAAGACGAGTCCTAGTAGAAATATCGATCTGGTGTGTGTACTTACGGTTTTCGGTGGAGTCGAGAGGAAAGTGGATGATCGTTGTGAGGAATACGCCATTTGGTGCTTGCCGCGATTCACGAGCAGAAAGTAGATAAAATCAATATCATTTACGGTTAGGTCGCTAAGCAGTTCTCCTTCGCTTCAGAGCCCGCGTCCTTGTAAATACGGCGAGTCCTAGTAGAAATATCGATCTGATGTGTTGCACTTACAATTTTCGGTGAAGTCGAGAGGAAAAGATGATCCTTGGGAGGAAGACACCACTTGCGACTTGCCGCGAAACACGAACACAAACTACATAAATCCTTGACTGGCTCGAACTATGGTTTATTTCTTTAACCAATCACAGTTACCCCAGAGTATCCAATAACAGGGTAGGTAGCGCCATGTTTATCGCACTGGTAGTAGCGCGCGCCACCACGGTCGGTCGATAACAACAATCGATGTAGACACGCACCTTACGCAAAATCACCATATTCAATCGGAGCACTAACCTTCGCGCAGTTACGCGACGTGTTTTCCTCATCGCTGAATCAAAACTCAATAGATGATGCAGTGACGATTTCGTGGTGCGTTTAGTGGCTGCCAGTGTCTGCATCTCCAGGAAGTTGATGTGTCCGGCGATCTTTCATATGAGACTGCAAGGGGATCGCACGTGACAAGATGTATCCGATGTTTCCGATGAATAAGTGCAGATGCTCCTGCGTGCCTGCGGTGAGTTCACTATTGAATGTTTATATTAGTAGTGTGAGTTGTATGTCAGTTTGCATGTTTTATGACTGACGCGACGCTTGGTAGACGGTAACCTTGAATTTCCGTAGTTGTTAACTTGTGTAAATCTAGGTTATCCTATTCGGATTGAAATGTAGGTTATGCTGCTAGGTCGTAAACATAAAGTCGACTTCTAAATCGCATCTGGAAATCTCGCATATGTATGTCGATTGAATTCGATTGCTCCGTGTTTGATGGATCATTCGGTCGCTTTATTCTCTAGTTTCTGAGTACTTGTGTATCTGCGTTGCTTCGAATGCACGCCACTACAATTTGCACTCTCGTTGGAAATGGACTGAGCATAAATCATGACTGGCTCTTGCAATGACGACGATTGTTAGAAGATTGGGAGTGTCACTGTCTTTGGGAACTTGGACTCTCGCGGGAAAATGTTATGAATGAACAATGATCGTCGTGAAATATTCATCGATCTATGAGGATATTGCTAATATGAAACTGGTGGCCGCGTCTCTCATGTAGTTGGTTGTCCCAGGGACTAGACTAGTCAAGACGATCATCGGCGCTGCAGGGATCAAAGGAAGAGAAAGGAGAGAGTGAGAGCGAGAGCGAGAGAGGAAGACGGAGGAAGAGTGGCCCGGCAAGAGGGCGAGGGAGAGGGAGAGAGGCGTGAGAGCTCGATGGGCCTCGTAATTCCATGGTATCCAATGTGGGAAGCATAACCCGGCTGTGGAGTGGCGATTAGTCCTGGGCCACCGCGTTGTTTACTCTGGACAGGTCCTCCCTGCCACCTAGTTTACGTTATTATATATGTTCCGTCCACCCGGCCACCGACCGCCAACGTGGATATAGCCCACCGCCGTCGGCTTTTTAAGCCGCCCCTTAAACTCCTCCATCTCCTCCACTCAAGATCATTGAACCAATATCCAACGAGTATATTATCGTTTCGCCTCTTATCGAGCACGAACCAAGCCACGCTATCAAAATATTCAACTCGAATTGAAAGGTGCGCCAAGTACACTCGCCGTACAACATTAGCGGATTGACCCAATTTAGAAAGTCCATCTCGAAGAGACTAATACCGCGAACTTACTCCAAAGCCGGAAAATGGACACTCGGAGAGAGTCAATTATGCTCGAAATTAATATTTCAAGACACATCGCGGGAAAATCTTCCGGGGGAATTTGCATTCGAGCCCACTGACTTCTTCGCTGAATGCGAGAAAGCCAGTGGCCGGAAAATTGCAGAATCCTGCGAAAAAAGGTGGGACGGGACGCGTAAATGGCATTCCGTGTTCCTATTTGGTTAATGGCATAACTCGGAGTTTATTCCGGATCGACGAAGGGGGGATGGGGGTGGCGGGGAGTGAGGGAGGAGAAAAGAAAAGATGGGCCGGGAAGTTGAACAGGGAGAGCGAAATCGGGTGAACTTATTCTTTCAAATGGTTCGTAAACGTCTTGTTAGGGAACTCGCGAGGATGCAATCTACCGTAGACTTCGGTCTGATTGTATCCTGAATAATAGATCGATAAACGGGGCCGGCCTCAGGACTACTCCCAGCACTGCCACTGATAGAACCAGCGCACCCGGAGCGGCGATTGTTTACGGTTCAAACACTCGCTCGCTCGATTTTTCGACGGGACGAAATTGAAGATAAATATCGTTTAACAGTCTCGGAGAAAATGCTGGCGTCTTCAGTGTAATGGATTTCCTCGATAAAAGCGAGCATTGTGTACCGGCGCGCATCATACCATTGAAGATGGAACCTTTGATTAAGATTTCACCTTCCACATGTTTCTGCCTGGTCAACCATCCTTTGAACAATTTTCCATCAATCAATAACAAAGCGTGTCAGGGAGAGTGAGAGAATAGCTAGGACAACGGGTAAATATTTTCCTCGCAGCAGAAGCCAATTCATTGTGTGCCGGTTCGGCGAGATTCAACTGAGAAATGGAGCCCGGGATGCATACGCGTGTACGTGCGATGTTCGTGTACATATCCGCTGCGACCATAGCCGCCCTTTTTTCCCCTTTGCACTTTTCCCATTACGCCTCGGCACTGCATTACTCCCAGCCGTATCTCCCTTACTTTATATGCATTATTCTTCGTAAATATGAATGTGTCCTTTTCGCAAGCCATTTACCGCGGTTGCGCGCCTACCTTGTTACTCCAGTGATTATCAACCCGATCGAATTTTTATTCCCTAAGGAAGGCTAGACGAACCCCGACAATGAAACCATTTAAGAAAGATAATCTACTTCCTAATCAATGGAGCACGCGCGACGTAAACAACGATCCTAATCTGATATTGCGGGAGTGAAAGCAGAACGAGATTCCCGGTTAAGAGGATTAGGCGGGAGATTCTTTGAGAAGACGCGGTTTAATAGGAAAAACAAGCAATGCCGAGACATCCCTGAAAAATTGAGTATTCGCCTTCTAGGTCCACGACGGCGCCTTCGATTTCCCGGAGAGTCGGGGCGCCTCGGATCTACATAGACATGTAGATCGCGCTCACGTACCCGGGGATTTCCCACGTCCTGACGAGGGGGAAGCCACCGGCATTGGGAAGCACTGCTGTTTGTCCAAATAATTCCCGAATTAGTAGAAGCTTGTTTGCGCAGCGCTCAGCTCGGGCCTCCCAATGGATTTGCGTGGAACGCTCATTTCCTTGAGGCTTGCATCCTCGGGGTCCTCTTTGCCCATTTCAATAGGGCACGTCATTAAATTCCCATGCTAAAACTCCTTGCTCACGGCTCAAAGAATACAAGGGAAGAAAATGAATTTCATTGTACCACTGCGTAGTCGAAATCGACTATTCGACCTCAATTCACGACCTCGCTCACTTCCTTTCAGTATCTCTTCCTGCTGTCGTTTCGGGCGCATCAATCTTTCCGAGACGAATGCACTATCTTCGGTTTACGAGCCAGTGTGTTCTCCGAGTTTTCACTCCCAGCTCGTTTGCACTTGGAAAAAGCACGGGAAATTGTAGAGGCGAGCGCGTGTGTCGGTCTCGCGCTGTCCCGCCTTGAGTGATAGCACCGTTCACGCGGAATTATCATGAGGAAGACATTGCGAGACTCGTGAAATCATTTATTTCTCAGCCGACGCGAAGTCGAACTTCCCTATCTCCTCGGAAAAGTACCCTTACTCTTCCCACGCACTTTCCACTCCTCTCGAAAGCCCGGCCGCGCGGTAGAGGGTACTTCGCATCGGGACTTTGTAACTTTAACATCATCTTTTTAAGTACCCCGAGCAGTAGCTCGACTTTTTGTATAATGTATTCGGCGATAAATCATTTTCGGGTGGCTCGCTTATCGCGGCATGCCTGTGGGAGACCTCCAACCCCGTCCGCCCTCTCAACCCACCGTTGCGTGTTTTGCCGGCTGATTTATCGGAGTTTTCGCGATTCCGAGAGGGAAGCGCGAGCCCGAGCGGTAGCCAGCGAGAGGACTTTTTGGACCGGAGGCCCCGACTAGCCCGGAGAATCTGGAACAAGCCTCAAAGCAAATCCCACGCTAATCCTAAACAGTCAGCCGGCCGGAGTTACCAATGCTAATCCCCTCGGGCGGTGTTCAGCCGTTGTTAGATCGCCGGCTTGCTCCTTGGGCGAAAGTAATCCGCGCGATGAACTTCCCAGCGAAACGCAGATCGTAGATGCGCCGATGCTCACGGAGGAAAGTAACGGCGCTCGCACGCTCCCCAGCCGTGAAATCTCGCAGTTTCACCAGCAGCGGAGCATATCCGAGCGCCGGCGGACAGACGTAAGCGAGATCGAGCGGACCAAGGCTCGTGACCCGACGCCTTCTAAGGTGCATGGGATGCCGGGATGCGTGCCGGGAACGGAATCAGCGAGCACCTGGCGCGGCCCTCGACAAGGACGGAGAAGACTCTCTTCGCAGTTCACAGCTGAGCTCCACGTACTCTATCCAGCGTGCGACGCCTTTTCTCCCCGCGCTCTCATCGAACGCATCGGCGTTTCGAGATTCGAGGGTTGGCTGGTGCATCGCGGCGTCGCTTTCCTTCACTGTAATTGACTCTCGGCGAATTCGAGCGATACCCGACCGAGTGAAATTCACCGGGAATCGACCACTCACCTGTAGGAGTGCGGCTGCTCGAGAGCACTGATTAGCTAACAGCCATGGAATCAAGGGGAATCAAGCCATCGAATCAGCTGGATGTAAAGTCACCGAGTGGGACGCAAGCACGAGGTAATTGGCACGAGAGTCCTGGATTCTTTCGAGTTACCTCCACGGATTCAGCGAGGAGAGAGATTGCTCTGGGAGCGATCTAGGTGGCATGCCATCACCTAGAATCTAGATGAATACCATTGGACGCGCGGATATGCCGGACGCGCCGGAATCAAGTCGCACCGGATATAGAGGACTTCGCATTAAAGGCCGCCGATCAAAATTCTCCCCGAGGAAGCCGGCATCGCTCAGTGCGCGGACTCTCGGGGACTTTCTTATTGCAGGGGGGTCGGGAGCGCAGCGGCTCTATCAATAAATCTCCCGCTAAATTCCTGCGCGAAAAGGATCGAACTAGAAAGGAGTTTGGGAGACGAATGGGAGAAAAACGGCGAGGCCGCGAGCGAGGCCGACCGGGAGCGGGCGCGCAGACGGCCAAGAAAGAAGAGGGAGAGGAGGAGGAACTGGCGGCCTCCCGAGTAAGATGACGGGATCGGGAAACGTAACTCGGAGATGGGCGAAGCGGCGAGAAAGGGGCCCGAGGAGAGAGGAGGAGAGAGACGGAGAGAGAGAGAGAAGCGGTTTTTCAAGCGATCGACCATAAACGACCGAAGACGCGGCTGGCTCTAAATGGCCGGGAACGGGAGCCACGATGCCACGTGTACACGCGTGCTCATAACTCCTGACGTAGAGGCTGCGCTCTCCGCGGCAGGCTATCTTTTCGACGAATCGTCCTTTTTACATCTACTGGCCATTGGCCGGGGGCCTTTGCATTTCCAAGCGAGAGATACATACCGCTCTCTCGGCACAGCCGAGAGAGGAGAGCTTGCGCGTCGGATGAATATGCACCGGCCGAGCAACCACCCGCCACTGCCCTTGAGAGAGCATCTCTCCAGCTGCTCTCGGCTCTACCAATCTCGGTGACTACCAGCTCGACGATTCATGCATTCCTTCTTTTAATCGTCCTCCCCATAAAGCGCGCCTCGCCTCCCTTCCCCAACTACCCTACTGCGAGACAACTCCAATCTAACAGGACTCGGGAGGGGGGTCGCTCGCAAAGCACTCGCGCTCGCCTCGGCGTACTTTGAACTTGAACCGCTGTTTCGCCGAGTTGCTCTTCCCACTGGAGAATAATCCGGCCTTGCCGCTAGTATCGCCAGTGTTGCACGCATTCATTCCACGCTCGATGAGCTCCCTTTGATCTCTGTATCACAGTGCGCCTCGCTTCGCCGGAGCAAAGTTGGCAGATCCCGGGCGCATAAGAAGCTCGCTATCGCGGAAGTAATTCAGTCTCCTCCTTATGCCGGCGCGGCCGGGATCGACAGCAATAATATTTCGGCGCCCACCCTAAGAGAGCGAGGGCAGGCCCTGCTATTTCATTAATTTCTAGTGGGAGCCCTTTGACCTCGATACCCGTCATCGCGTTCAGGCTGCTTGCCCCACCGCGATCTTCTCCCTTTTATCTGTCCCTTCAGAACCTCCTCCCTCTCGCCACCCTGCGCTGGCGCAAGCATTTCTCAACGCCGGATCAATTAAAGTAACCCTTTGATCCGCTGGGCGTTTGTGGTCGCGGCCGCTCTATCAAAAGGATTTGCGCAGCCCTCTTTAAACTCCCGCGTTTTCGAGCATCTCTCTCTCCTTCTCTCTGTGTATGTGTACATTGGACTCTGGCTATGATTCGCATTCCTGTAGGCCGGCGGTCGGTCTCTCCGTAACTCTAACGACTTTTAAATTCAAGATTCAACTCGAGTTTCTGTAAGCTTTGCCATGCTAGTTACATCACTTTGAAACTAGCTGGAGCCTGCGATCCCCACTGGAGGATCCACGGGAGAATTTAAAAAAACCAAAGCGAAGTGCGTTTTTCCATCCGCAGCTGGCAGGCCGGGAAATTCAGCGGAGAAATAGTTCTGAAAAGCGAGCGGGAATGAGGACAGTTTCGCTAGGATACACATGATTAATAGAATGACTGGCGCATCAGCGGGACGTATATAGAGTGAGGGAGAGTGAGAGAGAGAGGGACGAAGTGGATGTCCCGTAGGGGGAAATGGTACAGGGTGATATAATGGTCTCACCTGCTCGAAGGGGCTGGAGCAAGTCTCGCCGAGGGAATCCCTATACGCCTGACTACAGAAGGACGCTTTGTTCGACGTATCGCTTTTCTTTGTCGAGAGGACGTAATCAAGTCCAGCACGTACCCGGGACAGTGGGTACTCTCGTCTGGCGTACGTGCTGGAGGTGCACCTGTGAAAAGCTGCTTTGTAACTAAAGCAGCCGCCTCGCGTGAACGTCTGCCATCCTGCCAGCGGATTGTCCACCAAATCTGATTCCACCCGGAGATACTGGAGACGACGCGGCGACGCTCCCAACACCGAGACTCTCTCAATCCTATTTCCACATTGACGCCCTCTTGCCTAATGAGATATTGTCTCCAGCAGCATTCATTAGACATACACCTTTCCTCCGCTTCCGGTTCCGGGGATATCGCTAATGATCAAGGCCGCCGACTCGAAAATTCACAATCATTCTCTCCTACCTTGAATGTCACCAGGTTAATGCCAGAAATTGGATCGAGCTCGCCCCCGAGGTCAATGATGAGCACAGTGTTCTGAAGCACTCATGGGACTTGGAGACGAGGATCCGCACCAGTCGATTTTATATTCCCGGTGTCCCGCCGGGTCGACAACTGGCAAACTCTGCAGCGAATCACGCTGGCAAATGATTCGGGGCGGGCTGTATCGGAAGCAGCTTGGTATCGTAAGGAGCAGTGGCATCGGGGGTCCCACAGGATCGGCAATCAGTAACACATGTCGTTGGACGTGCTCGAGAAAAGGATCGGCCAGGAAGAACGATGGAAATCCATGGAGAGGAGACCTCGCCAATATATGTGAAAGGGTGGGGAACGGTGTATAGGAAGGAAATCGTTGGAACAACGCGATCTCTTGGAACGTGTGAAAAGCATCGATGGTCCCGGCAATACCCGAGGAACCCTGCTCCCCCCTCCTCACACCACCGGCCTGTACCCCCCGGCGAGTTCTGCTCGCCACAATATTTCGCGCGGATATTGAATGGCCCGGTGATTCGTGTTGATAGGCAATTTGCCAATTTCCAGTTCTTTCACGCCGTCCGTGCATCGCCGGCTTTCCCTCACCCGCCTCTGCTGCCCCCCCGTACTCGACCCCGTCATTTCACTCGCTACTTCCTCCTGTCCAACCTGGACCTTCACTCGGTTTTTCAATTGGCCCCGGGCGCAATCCGCTTCGCTCCACCTCGCCATTCTACTCGCTGTACCAAACCTGATCCTCTCGGTACTTGTTTTAAGTAGGAAGTTGGAAAAGCCGGCTATATTTTGGCAACTGTATTTTTGCCTCCATCGGAATAACAGCGGAGTGCAGAAATAAAAGTAATTGGTTTTGCATTTGCAGACCGAAAACACTCGGATGTTTTGATAGGTTGTTTGGTTTGTATTCCTGTGATGGGTTCATTTAATTTGGGTAATAATATTGATTAAGGCTTGGTTGGCATTTATTGGGGAAGTGGTGTCGGTGGAAATGTGGAGAGTAGCGTCATCTCACCCTAGAAGTTGCTACCGTCAGGATGGAACGGTTGTTTTGTGAGTTCTCCAGGACGAGTATCCTTGCTCCAACATGCAGGAACCTTCTGAATCGGCCGTGCCCGGTCGAACTTACCCTCGCTGGATACGTACCCGGCTGTGGGTCCAATTCTCACCCTGTTTTGCCTCCCCTAGCTTTCGCATGCAGCTCCGCGAAGCGACATCCTATACCCTCAAGCCGTTAGTCAGGTCTCTGTACTATTGGCTTCCGAATAATAGTTGTACTAGCTGATAGTAAGAGGTTTCATTGACTATGCTTGTCGGAAGGACAGATTTCCATTCTCGACCTTGTTCTACCCCCAATCGAAAAGTTGGCTTCCCATGCGACGATCAAAACACCGCTATTGTTTACCGCTAATCAAACGGGGCGCAAGGACTAATCAAGTATACAGTCAATTATTGGAAAGCGCGTGTTGGAGGGTGGTAATCCGAGTGCGGGGGTTGGGCTGGCATCCCCACGTGAGGAACGACTTCGCGGAGACACGTTATTCAGATTCTCTATTCGATTATGCAAATTAATGTGAGACACATAAAACTGTCTGGCGAGATGGAAGACTCTCGGCACGGTCGCCGGGGCCGAGAGGGGACGATTTTTATATCTCTTCGGAAAGGAAAGTCTGCCGGCGCCAATCTTTCTTCTTCTCCTTTTCCGATCTCTTCGTCCCAGTGGTCCCAGCCACCCCTAAACTAACCCTTACATATTTCCAAGTTTAAGAGCGGCCAGACTTACGAGGAATCCATCCTCAAAGTTTTCCACTCAAACGACAAAACACGTGGTATAAACTGCTCGAAAAATTCCAATTCCTCGGACAAATTCATTGGAAAGAATTCGACTGGGGTGGGTATGTGTGGTTCATGAGAATTCTTCAATGAACATTACTAGGGAATAATAACCGGCGCGGGGCCAATCACGACGCTATCGAGAATGGCAATTATCTTTGCATAGGAAATCCGCGGCGATCCGCACATTTGCCGAAATATCAGCGATACACCGGGGCGTCATGGAGCACCGGTGTATTTAGATTGCACCCCGCTAAATCGAGTTCCGTGGGCGCCGGCAGACATCGTGTCCTCCAGGGGGCGAGTGGGAGAGAGAAAGAGAGAGAATGGAGGGATTTTAACGAAATCGCGTTGATGTCATGCAAATGGGCCGGTAACAGCTTCCGCGGGCCTCGGTGCACCGCGGACACCGCTGCCTCCCGAGGCTTAACTCGATTCCATACATATTTTAACACCGGCAAAACCGTAAGAAAATTGCGTGATATCCATAAACGACTTCGCAAACTAGGTTACACGGGGATTGCGCCCGGTGACACCAACCCATGATCCCTCGGAAAACGTGCCCCTACGATCGCTTTCGCAACCCCCCGCCCCTTTTGCATTCACCACTTCCATCTCCATTGTTGTCCAAACAACACGACAATTTTCACCACTGATATATCGCAGTTTATTATTATTATTTTCATTCGGTGTAATACATTTTTGAAATGGCGGGTTCGACTACTTCTACTTAAACTTTCGAGTACCCGGCAAACTTCCTAAAGAATGACTTTGTTAGTTTGTTGTCCATGAGATTCTGAGTTAGATAGGAACAGTGGATATTGGTGGAGGTAAAATTCGTAGGGCATTAAGTCTGATAATAAGTAGAGAGATGGTGGTAGCAGGCGGGTGTTGCAGTTGCAAGCGTCGCGGGTGGACGCCAGGCTGGGCCGAACGTGCAACGGGCGTCCGGCGCACATTAAATTATCTATCGCGCAATTATTCATTTATGCTGATTCGGCTTGATACACCGCGGATCTTGAATTATTACCGGCTTAACCGGACTTTTAATTCTAACGTATTACCATACTTATCGTGGTCCGTGCGCGGTGTACGGCCGCTCTGTAAAAGCGCGCTTTTTCGCCACCGCTCTCTCAGGAGCAGCCAGTGTGACCGCTTTTAAAATTCCCGTTCGAGTATCCGCGCCCACTTCATTCCACGGCTCGGCAGCCTGATATGCCACTGAGCAACTGGATATTAAGTGCTCCCCATGCTTCCCACCCAAATGACGAAACCCATTTCTCCTATCAGCCATTCCACTCTCTCCACTATACCAACCGAATGTACTCCTCCTACCTCCTTTGCCAGATATCCAAGTCCGTTAATCAAATCACTATTTTCAATTTTTTTCCATCATTTTTTGAATCTTCCTCCAATTTTCGAAATTCCCATAACTCAACTCAAGACCGCGCAATTGACAATGCGTGAAAGCGGCGCAGCTTGCGCATCTTTGGACTTCAAGGTCGCAGTGGAGGAATTTCGCGAAAGAACTGGAAGACGTAGAAAGCGAAATAATACTTTGGCTTAATGTATTCGTGGAAAAGGAAACAAAAGAGGGAAATGGGGGCGGGGGGTTCCAGAGGTAGTTCTGGGCAACGAGAAGCTGTGCTTCTCTCGGCAGCAGGGTGCTCTTCTGCAGCGGGAGAGTAGCGCCGGCGGAGCGGTTCGCTTGCTTGAGGAAGGCATATTTAGTACATAAATCAAAGCCGCGAGTGGTCCTTGCTGGGGGCTACGAGTTTATATGCTAATATAAGGTGGAGCACACTGTACCATCCACCCGGCCTCGCAACCGCGCCGCCATCTTGACCGGCCCGCAACGTCTTGAGCTTCCACGAAGCCAGGAAATCCGCTTGCTTGAGATCACCAATATGTCTCTGGCATTATACTCGCCGGCGCGCGCTCCGAAACAATAGGATATTCCTAATTTTCATGAGAAATATTCACTCCCAACTCGGAGCCAATCGAACGGATTTCCTCGAGCGGCTTCTTATTTAGTCGAGCGTACATGATCGTAGGAAGTCTCGGGTGTCGGGGGAAAAAAGCGATTGCGTTGGAAGGTTGAGAGTGCAAGGAATCCCCAGGCAAACGGAACCTCTAGCCTTATACCTATAGCGATATAGTCGGCCATGTTGACCGCGATAGAGCTCGTCTCGAGGATAGGAAAAAGGGTGGCAGGGGGTGGCAAGAATATTCTTCATGCCCTCGACTCCCACCGTGCAGCCAACACGCTGAGTCCATTCTTTCCCGGTGAACGAAATTGTACTCCTGTTTCCATCAGACCCACCTCCGCCGCCTCCACCAAGTTACTTCCCTGGTTCAAGTTCGCCAAAGTTCCTACACTCTTGAATCCCTAGTGCACTCGGGAATACTATCGAGGAATTATAGACTATCGACATGAAAGGACAAACATTTATTCTACACAATCTTTCCTTTTTCCATCAAGGACGGATCACTTTCCGATCAATCGTCGTTAATAATCCCGTGTCTCCAGGCAGCCAATTAGTACCGGGTGGTATAAAGTCGCGGCGAGTAGTAGTGGCGGCTCGACGAGGTTTATCAGTGGATCGCTCTTAAAACTGAGTGCTCCGCGCTGGTGCTTTCTTCGGCAGCCCTTAGCGTTCGGCGTTACGGAGGGCGTTTAATTAAAGTTGTACCATCGTTGCCCCGACTCGAGTAGGACGACGACGGGGGAAGCGTCAGGGGGGTGGTGGTGCTCGGTGGGGGCGAAGCGTTGTTATGCGCTCGGCGTCGCAGTGGAAACCCCTTCGGGGCGCTGTGGTATCTCGCGCCCTCGTAAACGCGAGTACCCGCCGTCTTCCGCAAATGCCGGCATCTTCGTGCTCCTGTTACGAGGCCGCTTCCCTTATCTCGCCCGGGACGAACGTGTCATCTGCTACGGGGCTCCTTCCCCACTCCTCCCACCCTCTCCCCGGCTCTTTCGCCGCTACTACCTTCCGGTAGCGACCATCTTCCGGCTTCCATCAGCAGAGCCCCGACTTATGTCGATCTTCCGTTCCGCAAAGAAATCGGCAGTGGTCTTTGAGGGAGGTGGGAGGAGGTGAGGGAAAAATCGGATTTAATGAGTAGAAGCTAGTTGAACGACGCGGCGGCGCATTGTCTCTCGCGAGCGTATTCACTGAAATATGTAAAGGGTTAATGAAACGTGCGCAGATTAGATTATCAGGGGAGAGGGGTGATTAATCGAAAGTGTTATCGGAATGAAGCGGCGGGGCGAGTATATTAGGCGGCAGGGGGTGGGGGGTTGAGTGCGGTATGAGAATAAGAGTCCTTGAGCGGTTTAAATATAAACGATGTCGGCGGCGTCGGCGGTGGCGGCGAGGTCGAAGGATAGCTATTTCCATTTTTCATCAGGGTCCCCGTAATAGGAGGAGGAACGGTAGCCGTAGGGCGGGCGCGAGGGCCCGTGGAAGGGCAGGATACGCTGCGGGTGTTGTATAAAACCGCTCGCGACATTACCTCCAATATTCGCAAAACGGATTCTCCGGGAGGACTGGCTGCTACTGGTAGCGGAGCAGCAGCCCTTGGGTTCGCCGGGGCCGCGCGCGCCCTGGTAATGAGGTGGTTTCAATTCCGGCCTCGGGGCACACACCCGACCACCAGCCTCGCCTCCCGCCCGCCCGCTCGCTCCTGCTACACCAGCTATTGCCATGTAAATGTCCAGGCCGGAGAGGGAAACGAGTGCGCGAGATTGATACGAGGGATGAGTTTGAACCCTGCCAACCCGACGCGCCGGCAGCTTCCGCTCCGCGCCCGAGATTTTCCGAAATCCCGAACTCCGGAAAAGCTTCGCCAGCCCCCCTCCACTCGCCCCCCCCCCCCCCCCCTTTTGTCCGGCAGACGAGACTACACGCCAGAAAGCATTCCCATACGACAATATAAAGGCGAAGGGTGGTTGGTTCGCGCGCGGATGCGCCCACTGTTTTATTATCATTGTTCAATGAGCGGCCATATCTCAGAAGGTTGCGACACTTGGGGAAGTTCTGGCGGCGACGAGTTAACGCTCGGAGCGAGGATCGACGGGGGCCAAGTGTCGGCCAAGTCGGGAAGAAAGTTCCACTCTTCTCAGCTGCTGGTCGACATAAAACGCGAAGGAGGCCCGCGAAATAAAGTGGAGACTGGCTGTCGTTGGTGGGAGCCCGGCGAGCGATCGCGCGCGGCACTGAAAAATAAATCGCGAGACGCCGCCGCTCGTAATTTAAACTAGCGCAGTTTCGGTAACTAGTTCCTCGGCGACAAAGAAGCCTCGGACGGAGGGTTGCGCGAGGATCGGGCAGTTTGCTCGCTCGCTCCAAGGGATGGAAATAGCTGGTGTCGTAACATCCCGCCGGGCTGTAAAGCGATTGGCAGTAAAGCGGCGAATGAGTTTATTGCGCTCATTGAGCGAGCGCGGGGAGCAGAAGTGTGCGCGTTAAAATCCCTCCTAGACGATTTGTGCCGGTTTGTCGCCACTTGCGTCGGTCATCCCCCGTTTCCACCGCCAATATGGAACGAGCAACCTCCACCGCCGCGGTACTGGCCGCGCACTCGGAGATATTCTCTTGAGTTAACCACTGCCAATCGGGATATCCTCTCCGTTTATTCTACCACCACCCCCCTCTAATCTACAAGATCCCTCAAATATTCTCACTTCATACGCGAGCCAAAGGACCCACGGACCAGAGGAGAAAGTCCGCGGTAGCTAAATACCAATTATTAAAGTACAACTACAAGATGAATCTGTCATGAGGCGACTCATATGAAAGATATATCTGAAAGGGCAGAGGGGTGGATCGACTGGAAATTTACGAGCCACTCGACGAACGAGCTATCAGTTCCTCGATCCACCAGGAGAAGGAAGTCCACTATTGGAGAGAAGCATCATCGCGAACCTTTTAGCGATTGCCGCCATGTATCTGGCGAGCGAGGAAACGGGGAGACTTATCGCGGGCTACGTACTCTCGCCTCCCAACTAAAGTAATTGAAGGCAAAAGTTCCTCAATGCTCTTTCGCGGCCAACTAAGGAGCGAAAGGGGTAGTTCCGCCGGGAAGAAGGTGCGGGAGGCCGGCGCTCCAGTGTCCCCGGCTCGGAAGTTGCCCGCTCGCGGACTTCCGGAGGTCTTATTATCGGGGCCTGGCAGACCGGCCGATCGAAGATTAAAACTCGATCGGCCGATCAGCTCCATTACATCGCCGGGAGCCCACCCCCGTTGGTGGGTGGCGCGGGGCGAATGGCCGATAATTGAAAGCCCGTTATCACGGCCTTCTACGTGATTGCATCGGGCGCGAGCTAGCCCTGGAATCGCTTGCATTTATCTGGCGGCGGATGGCAAGAACTCCGCGATCCTGATTCCGCTGTGATGCCCGGCCGCACCCCGAGAGACCGATGTACCTTTTTCGGCAATCTGAGCCTCTCACCGAACTTAATGGAATTTGAGTTACCGATATCGCTCCATCGACAATTCCACCCCCTTCACTCCCCTCCTCCGGCTCGAGTTCCCTCTTATCCGGCTTATCAATTTTTAAGTGAACTCCTTTCGAGAGAAGTTGGACTCGGCCCTCGAGGAAAGTGCAAATGGCGCGACGGCGATCATCGAGCCAATTCAGTTTTATGGAACGGCGATATAATCGGCGATCGAGCCGCTCGGTGGTGGGGCGCGAACCTTCGTGGACAAACAAAAGCGCCGGACGGTGATTTCGCAATCGGCAACAGTGCGCGCTCGAGGCCTTGGCATTTTTGCGCCCCCCTCGCGCCATAAGTATTTTCTCAGATTGAAAAGCTTTCGGCATGAAATATGGGTCAGGGAATGTGGGCGCAACCCTTCCGCGCTTTAATGGAATTAGTATTTAATACCGGGAGGGTGCGCCGCCGCCCCCGTCGCCGCCGACGAGAGCGAGACTCGCGAAAGGGCCGCACGAAAAACTAAGTGGATCTGTCGTGTCAGGAATTGTGCTCCGTTTAGCAGTACTGCCCCCCGGAGATTTACTACTCGTTAGGATTCGTGGATGAAAGGACGCGCAACCAGTGCAAACAACTCAAAAGATCAACTTTCCTTTCCCTCGAAAGATATAACTGGGCGAAACTTTCCAAGCATCCGAACGCGAGTAGAATTTAGCGTGGAAATGATGGAAGAGCACGTGCGCGCCGGGCGAGATGAGATCTGTAAAGCAAATGACAGGAAGCGTCCCGTGGTCAGCGATTGGCCACGAATCACTCGCGTTCAATCGGACAATGAGCTGTTACAATGATCGCGCTCGCGATCCGTCCGGAGGTCGTTAACAACGAGGAGAGAGAGAGTCCTGAGAAGCGGACTCGGCCGAGTGTGCATCGGACGAGCATTGTCATGTCCGGACCCCCGAGACAACGAGACAAACGGGGTTCGCACCCTATTGCCTCCGACACGGACGTCTCAATTAAATCTATACGAGCCGAATAGGGTTGATAAAGCTCTCGGTCATAAATATGAATTATCCGCGGTAAACGATCCCCCGAGGCCTCTCCAAGGAAGTCCAGTCTCTCCACCCATTGGATCGATCAACATCTTTTAACTAATTGTTGCTTCCTCGTCGCGTCCACGTGTCTCCAAACAGCATTGAAAACCTAAGGAAACTTTCGAGACTTTTCAGAGAAGTTTCTCACAGGACAAGGTTTTCCTGAGAGAACTATCATGGAAATGGTTCCATTACCAAGCAGCGTTGGAAGGTCGCGCTATTTCGGGCGCGGCTTCTGGAAAATAAAATTCCTCAAGGACAAAGTGGAGGTTTGCGCGATGAGGAGGATATCGATTCACTCGCCGGTTAGATTCAATCGGTCTAATAGAAAAGTAATGTCAACCCTCGGCGCTCGGAGGCTCCTGCGTGGGCTAATACGTCTTACCGTCTATCTGCAGGGGCGTTTATGAAGTATGGCGATGCGTTTTAGCAGATTGGTGACGGCACACAAGCGCGCGGCCAGCGAGAATCACATTGATCGACAGAGCTAATCCAATGAAAGCTCCGTTGTTTATGCAATTCTTTTGCTCCACTCATAAATTTCCTTTCCTCCTCATTATACTCATAGCCACTCGGAATTCAGTAATCACCACTCTCACGGAAACGGTCGACTAATTTATTTCCATAGATTGCATGCAATCTCGATTACAATGAACTGGGAGGGTGGTCGATTTAAGGGGGCGGGGGTAATATACGAGGGAATACATTGCGGGGTTCCTTAGAAATCTGTGTTTGGGAAATTCGGGACGCCGGGGTGTACCTGTCGGCGCCGGCCAGGAAGGGCAGCCAGTGAATGCTCCAAGGAGTAGCAGAGGCGCACATACCGCCACTCGAGGGTGACTCTTCCACACTCGGCTGGCGAAACCAGCAACCTACATTGGTGGTTTCCTTCCTGCGGCAGGCGCCCCGTCCACGGGAGCAGCAGCTCTCGCCGATTCCGAGGAAGAGAGAGTGTGCGGAGCCACGAGTCCCAGGAAGCGTGTGCTTTGCTAACGATGACAAACTGCCCCGCTCTAAGACGCCATATTTATGCTAATCCCGGGGGTAGTCCGTGTCTCGGCACCCACGGGGACACTCTCCCTCGCTTCTGCTTCTCCCGATCTTTCCTCTCCTCCGGTCCTCGCCACACCCGCCCTTTTGGCTACCAGCAACTTCCGATCAGTGGTCCAGAGGATTCCGGCTTGATTTTCCCCTCGGATCTTAAATTCTTAAGCGTCTACGAACCCTGAAAATTCTCTAGTACGAGAACGGGTCTAGGTTGCAAAGCGCTTGGAGTTGAGACTCTCGAGGTGGAAGCCACTTGTATGGTACTCCGGAAGATATATCGCCGGGGCCCAAGCAGTTGGGCAGTGATTCACGTTTGAGAGGAATAGTACGGAGAGCAGGAGGTCCACGAGATAAGCTAGTCGAGAGTGGAGGAGATATCTGTTTATGCCAGAGCTCCGGCGGTCGCCGGGCGGTCCGAATGCGACAGGAACCGTGCGTCTATCTCGCGACTTCTTGTCGTGCCAAGAGCATGTTTTGTCGTTCGCTCTGCCCTTGCCCGGGTGTCCCTCTGTGTGTGTAGAGGCGAGCATACTCCCTCGAATCTGGTACATAGCAGCCGGCGTCGTCGGCACTCGCTCGCTTCCTCGCATACGGAGAATATGGATCGGCCCTGACAATATTGCCCGGTGGAAGCGGCACCCCACGTCTACCGGCGATGATATACGCGGCCGCATTTCATATATTCCATTGTTTCCAAGTTTTCGGATCCATTTGTAAGATTAAATTTGTAATGCGCACCGGCGAGCCGCGCGCCACCCGCATTCACACCCTCCCGCACCCAACGGCACCCAGAGCTCCATCCATGGCTGGCCGCCGGCCGCCGTTCGCCGCTCGCTCCCCAGACACGCGGCATTCCCGAGGCCAGAGTCTACCTCCCTCGGACACATATGGCATGCCGGCCAATTTCATTCTACCCGGAATATCCTGCCCTCTGCCAATTCAGAGTAGCCAGCGCCGGATATAAATAGTCCCGACGAATTTACAAAGATTCATATCGACGGACTTTCAGAGAACATTTTTCTAATTGGTAAAGCGACGCTCCACGGGTTATTTACCGTAGTCCAGGGTTAAGATGCGATTTGGAAGTCGGTGGGGAAGAAGAGCGTGAGTGGAAGCACTATTACTCCGAGGTCCGTTCCCTCGTATCCACCATTCATAAATATTGATAAGTAATTACGTAATGTCTCTGGTGTGATCGTATTCATAACATAACATGGCCAGTCCGGCGCTTATGTACCGGCGGCTATGCGGTCGCGGAAGGAAAAGAATAAACAGAGCGAAGGGGAGAGGGAAGTCTGCCGGATGGCAGGGTAGGCGGTATTCATTTTCATCGGCGGTTTCGAGAACTTCTGGAGGGAATCACGCGCCCGCGCGCGCTAGGATAGCGACGGCTATCCATAACGTATGGCGCATAAGCTATTCGCGTTAACCGTCCACTTTCAGATTGGATGGCCGGCTTTTCGGCATATGGGCCTCTCGCGGATCGAGCGCTCGCGCGCTTTTCATCGCCAAATGGGAATTTCATTTCACTCCGCACGGAATGCGAACGGACCTCCTAGCCGCTGGCACAAAACTACTGGCCCCCGTACGTCACTCGCGTTTGTCCTTGCAAAGTACGCGAGACAGATACCGCTGTCAATTCTTTTTGGACAACTCCAAGTCCCCGGTGACACTTCGACAGGTTTTTGGCTCAGGTTGGAATCAACCAGATTTCAGACCCTTTTGCCTCTACTTTCCCTGAAGCACGGGAATGCGGGAAAGATGCTAGGAGTTGGTTGAGCATCGATTGAAAGTAGAAAGAGTTCTTTTTTGCTGGTAGTAGCGCTCGGTTTTCATTAAAGCATGTAGGGAGCCAGGCAGAGGGAAGCTGCTGTCATCCAAGCCCCCGGTGACCAGTGGATGCAGACACCTTCGCTCTGGCCGCGCTTCCCAATTATACAGGGGGTGGAGGCGAAACTTTCATAAATTTCGGCGGAGCGGCCGAGAGCTCAAATGGCTTCCGGTCCAGCGGTCGGACATTGTCGATAACAGAGGCACGTCGCCAGGTCCGCGGATTCAATATCGCATTCGCACCACCCTGTCCCTCCTATTCTCTCTGCTATTTCCACACTGCCTTCCACCCTGTCCCCTCCCATCCGGCCCCCCCTCCACCTCCACCTCCACCTGCTCTCTCCAGCATCCGCGAAAATCTCGTCGTTCTCGCCACCTCGAATCCGCAAGCGTCGACCACTTCTCCCGCCTCCGCACTTCTACCACGCTCCACATACAGCCGTCGCGCGCGCATTGTCCCCGGCATTGTGTGCTCAACGTGAAAGTTTTCGGCTAGCGGCCACCGGCATAGTGGGCGCCCGATTACCATATGAATTAAAGTAATATGATATACGCGAGCCGACACCATCCGACGCGGCGCGCGACCCTTCAAGAAGCTGGGCGACCAAGACGGCCGGGAAACCGAGCAGCCCCACCCACCCCAAACACTGGGTTCTGCTTGCGAAATTGCTGAGTACCACTTGTTCAATTAGTGTAGTCTCTAATAGTCAGCATGACAATGGTAAACAACCGAGAAGCATATGAAATACACTGAGGGAAAAATAATTGTATATTTGATAGGAAATTTGCCGATGGATTGAAATTAGATTAAGCAGTGGAAGGAGGTGGATGGCAAGTCCAGGCTGACGGTCCAAGTCCATAGGAGGTTAATTTCAAGTCGACCAGGGGGGAGTCGAAGGGCAGTGAGAGTGTTGCGGGGAGATGGGATCAGCAGTGGGAAATTTGTCGGGTTCGGCATTCATTCTAGGCGAGGACGCTCAGTCGAAAGGAAAGAAGGGGGCTCGGGGCCCCTGGAGATTCGATGGGTAGTTTAAAACAGTGCTCGCTCCCCCTTGCCACAGTGATTTCGCTCGGCTTTTGAACGCCGCGGACAATCGCATTGGCGTTGGCTATCGGCTTTTGACGGCGTGCGTAGCACGCGTCTCTGCTTTCTGGCTCGCGCTATCGCGATCGCAATAAATTCACATTAACCTATCTACCGGTATGGCTGTGGCCGCAGATTTAATACATTTCTCCCTCCGGCGCGGCTGCCACCCCCCGCTCTTCAATTCTACGACTCTCTTCTGAGCGCGAGCCTTTTGTTGTCGGCGACGATTTTAATTTTCCTATCTTACCTCCTCGTGCCAGCTATACTTTTAATGTCGGGCTAGTGATCTTGATTCCTTGATTTATTCGGCAAAGTAACATCATGGATGATCCTACGAAACTGATCAATTTGAATTTTTTTAAGTAATGTCTAAACTATAAAGGTCTAAAATCTTACTATATCATAAAGTCTTACTATAAACTATAAAATAATATTTAAAGTAAAATAAATTCCTTTTACCATTCGATGCAGTTCGAGTTCTCGGTATCCTGAAAAAGCGTGGAGTCTCAGGGAAAGGAAGCGTGGAAGATTCATTTTGAATTGGCCGAGGTTAAAAATGATAGGGTATGAGTTAGTCAGAGCGCAAAAGCGAAGTGACAGTGGCAGTGGGTAAGGGTGGAAGGTAGCGTGTTATGTCGGTGGAAGGTCTGCGCGGTCGGTGTTGGCGTTACGATTAACGGCGTAAAAGCAGGTAAACACGAGGCCGAGCGACGGTCCCGCGCACCGCGCGCCGCCTGCTAAACGGGGCCGGGCTGACAATGGGCGCGCGAGCGGGCCAGCGGTCTGTAAGCCTCGGAGGAGCATTAATTTCTAGTAATTATCAGAGGTGTAATTCAGCCGGAGAGGGTCGCCGGTCGCGTCCGGGGTCGGCCAGTGCGTGTTAACGCCGTTGTTATGCCCCATTATATTGTCCTCTACCTACACGGCCCGAGGGGCGAAGGTCTGCTTCGAAAAATCTGGCCCTTACCGCGCACCAGACAAACACACTTACTCTCTCCCGCGAGATTATACCTCGACGCCGATCTAGCTGCCGCGGCCAATTGGAAATCGGCCGGCTATATCGGCCGAGGAATATCTATCAATACGCAATCTGCGTGGAATGACCGGGCTCCTCTGGCCAGTGATTCCCCGGGAATATTGTGACTGATTCATCGCGGCGGAAAGGGACGGGGGATTAAAAAATCCCGCGCGCCGATTGTAAGTGGGAACAATGGCGGGCAGAGCGTCACCGCGTAACGAATCGCCGCGAAAATTGATAAAATATTATTAAATCCGGGGACGGCGGCGGCGGTGGCGGAGACCGCGAGATAGCATTACTAATTTATTTAAATGGACTTATCTTTCCGAAGCCCCGATAGGAATGTAAATTGGAAGCAGTCGCCCGTCCCCCTCGCTCTCCCGAGGCCCCGAATCAAGGGAGTAATGGCACGAGTAAGATAAAGATATTTTATTGCTTCGCGGTCGGACATATTTAAGCAGGGTGAATGGAGACTTTTTTCACTGTCGAATCACGCCGCTACGTGACACCCTTCCTTCCCTCCCTCTCTAGCCGATTTCAACCTGTTATGCGCTACCGATATCTTCCATCCAGATCCGATTTTCATAGGCGAATCCATCGCGCGGTTCAAACCACCCCTATTTTTTTCTTCCACCCTTGTCATGGCTAACCTACTACTTCACCACCGGCCAATTGACAAGTTGATCCGCGTCCAGTCCAAAACGCTCCGCTCTCATTTACAGGGTGTCGAGTCCACGAATTCATTTCCCTCAATTTTTCCGGCGACGTTCAAAGTTCCCGAGGAGAGTAAAACTCTGTTGAGCAACTCCCGAGAGTCGTCGGGATGGTTTCCTGGAGTTTATTCGAGCTTACTCGCGAGTAATCGGGCGGGAGTTGCAATTGATTTGGAGGGGGTTTAAAGTTGGTCGGCAGCTTAGAGCGAGGATACCCGCGGGAGAGACGAGTGCATAGGATGCGTGTTGGCGGAGGAGGAGGAGGAGAAGGAGGTGGAGGTGGTAGCTGTTGGTGGGACTTGGGTGCTCTCTTCTGCAGGTTGATTTACTGTCGGCGATATTTTCTCGTTGGCGCTAGTTGGCGCCTACCGCACCACCGACAATGGTGGGCCGCTTGACATTTTGTTTCGAATTATTGCCCGCGTGGCCAGTGGTCCTTTCTATTTCACAGGAGCGACCGCTACTGGGTGCCGCCGCCGCCGCCGCCGCGCGACAATGCTTTATTTTTTTTCCCCCGCGGCCGCTCCCCGAGTGTGTGCGGCTAGGTGGTTTTTTATTCTCCCCCCTTCTTTTTCGGTCGGTCGGTCGGTCGGTTGTTTCGCGGTCACTCTTTGTTGGCGAGAGCGCGGCTGGCAGAGCGACCGAGAGACGGACGAGAGCTGTATCCGCTCTCGGGATTCGGCGGCTGTCGTCGCTGCCGATTTATAATCGGGAGGCCCCCAGCTCCCACCATATACACCAGAAGCGTACACCAGACCTCCACCGATATGTCTGTCCGCGAACCTCTGCCTCTCTCTCTCTCTCTCTTTGTCCCCTGGCGAATCCCATCACTCGACTATCCAGAAGACGCCGTCGCCGACTCGTGCGAAACTCGAAGAGCCGAGCATATGTACAGCACCGATGGAAAAGTGCGAGCGCGTGGCTAACGAGATCGTTTAGCCGGCGGTCGCGCTGCCACGCGGTAAACGCGGTAAAAGGAGAGCGAGCGAGAGAGAACTCTCCACCAGTGAATGGGGATCATCGTGAGAGCGGTGTAAGCTGCGTGTTCGCAGTCAACTTACATAATCGCGCGAGACGGAGCGCCGTGGCTAATGGGGAATCGGGGTGATCGCCGACGGCTTTCGTTATGCTCCTCGCATTCGTCCTAACATACTTGACTCTTACGCCACCCAAAACTCGAGAGGACTAATCTCCGCGTTCCACGCTGCTTTGCTTTATCGGATCTATTAATCGATTACGCCGATCCAACTTTGCTTTGAATTATTTTATTTCTCTAATTAATAGAGACATTAGAAATTAGAATTAGTGTCATTAGTATACACTCTCTAATTAGTGGGCATATCGAGCAAAGTCTGTCGTACATTTCGAAAGGTTTGGATATTGATATTATAATAATTCTTATGATACCAAATCCGGTAGACCTCGATAGATACTCGGAATGGTGGTAGGAGTGAATAGTTTCTAGATGAGTCACATCTTCCCCGATTCTTGGAAGGAGGAGTCAATAACTCCCCCGAGGAGTATCGGGACATCCGGTGGCTCGAGTTCCGCGGGCGTTCGCCGAGCGAAGACGTGACTCGTCTGGCGAGGATCGGCGAGGCAGGAACTTAATGTCTCGGAACGGACGCCATATTAGCATATCCGCGTCCAATCGTCGCCCACGTGGCAAGGGTGCCGTGGCGAATCGGTCCCCGGGCTATGACATTGTCATTATTTCACTGACAGAACAAGCATGCGCGCGATTCTCCACGGCCAAGTATCGCTAACAAGGGTGGGAAGCTCCGCCGCCGCCTCCGCCACTGCTCCTCGCAAAGGGGATGCTCCCCCCTCTCTCTCTCTTCGCTCTCCGTCCTGCTTTTAAATCGAGAACAACCCTGCTAATAATCGAAACCTTTCCCACACGTTAAACATATAATCGATAGTTCTCGTTTCAATCGAGAATCAGAGCACCCTGACAAAGGTGTCCAGTCAAAACCACCCCCGCCATGACACTTTGACAAATATACAACTCTCCAAGAACAATTCATCTTACCTTTGAAAAGTCGAATGTTCGCTTTCTTTGGATGCTAGAGAAAATGTAAAGGGTAAATATCGCGCGGTATAATGAAAGTGGGAGGAGAAAGGGGATGAAGGTGCGCGTTGGGTGCGACGGGCGAAAGAATGGAGAGAGGGATGATAGGGATTGGAGTAGGGGTGCTCGGTTTATATGGGACGGAGGCACCTAGGAGCTCTGGGTGCTCTCTCGAGGTTATTTATCTTTATGGACCTCGGGCAGAGGGTAAGTACACTTACTCGAGGGCTGAGGGTTAAGGGGCGAGCTTAAGCCGGAACGAGGGTGGTAAGAGATTGTTTGTCGTATTGGCTGCGGTCTCAACCAGCTTAACGTTACCCGTTTAGGGGATTCCTCTGTGGTTTTCTGCGAGACAGAGAGATAAAGCTTCAAGTCCCGAGACAGTCTTCAGGCCGAGTCTTCTTATTTCGAGGTGGTTCGATTCAACAAGTCCATCTTTTCGAGCGAGTCTGATTGGCAGCAATTTTTTCGATGCTTAGTGTATGGGAGTTCGTCGGTTAAATCTCATATGACGTAGTGGTATGATAGGACGGGTTTCGGATACAAAGGGTAGCGAGTGTTGGGGGATGTTCAAGCTGCCGGGAATTAACCTATTACAGAGTAATCGGCTTTCGATAATATGTATAGACTTTGAGGGAAAGAAATGGGTAGACCATAGGAAGTAAAACGGAAGCCATCAGGATTTTCTCAAATCAGATCATGTACTTGGAAAAATCAATAAACAATGGAAGTGAACTTTTGCGGATATTCTTTTATTCATTAACAACGATCTCGGATACATACAGTGCTTATGTACAGTGGTGATATTTACATTGGGCCGATACAACATGATATCGTGATAAATAATTCTTACAAAATGAAACAGAACATTAATATCCTTAGAGTCTAGCGCCAGAATCATGTACACGAGCTTATCATCGATAGTTCTAAAACAACAGTACGTAATTCGAGAATCACATATCCTATCTACCTATCCGAGCCTACGCGACTCCGTCGACTTACAATCTATCCAATATTTACAGACTACTGTGATATTATTGCTGTACAGAATACTGTAGTCAACCGCCCGCGACGTCATCGCAAGGATTCGCCTCCCTTGGCATTCCACCTCGCAGTGTATAACTCAAACGATAAATCCGCGGTGGACTCTCGACAGATTTCCTTTCTCCGAAGGTGCTCTAAGTATCGCCACCTGTTTTGCAGCCGGCAATCGCGGCCGCTTTCACGAATTGTCGAGCCCGCTGGAAAGCCCCGATAAGTCAAGTGATTGCGGACAATATTAAGCGACTCCGGGGGGGGGGTGGGGGCGGCCAGGTTAACCCTATGTTAAGCCGCGCGCTACCAGAGGGTGGTGTATGCCAGGGGGTGGAGTGGAGAGAAGAGACAGGGCTGGGCGGGTAGCTCGAGGTCGACTGTATTTAAAACACGCGAATGCGCGCCGGCCGATTCCACCGGTTGAAGTTAAATGGAGTGTAAATGGCAGATAACAAACCGGCACTGTTTCCGATTACGGCATTCATTGTTTCCTACCATTATGCGCGCTCCGACGGTTTGTGTGTGACACGGGCTACGGGTTTACCATCTATTTATTGCCGCCCCCTCTCCTCCCGCCGCCACCCTCGCCCCCTTCCCAACTCCCATTCCACACCCCCTGCTCAATCCGACACACACACCCCACCTGCACTCCGTCCACGTAGGTGCAACCCCAAGAATTCGATAATTCGCACACCCGAAATTCCCCCGCAACACATATTTCCCCATTAATTGATTGCATCTCACAAAAGCCCGGGGATGAATCTTCATTTTGAATTCCATAAGTGCAAAGTAGAAAAGTGAAAGCTTGCGATGGAATGCCAGGAGAGAAGAATGATGGTCTGATTAAAATACACGTAGATTTGCGCGAGTGAATTAAGTGCCACAGGACCAATGGCGTATTTACAAAGTTCTCCTACCTAATATTGACTAGAGAGGGAATGTCTCCGTATCTCCGTATCTCCGACCTTAGGATAAGCTATAAGTATTAACCGCTATTGCCTTCGCGGAGAGTAAACCGCCTGTACCAGTTAATATCCTAATAGATTCGACCCTTACTATTTCTCGATAGGTGTGTGCAAAAGTTGACATTCAGTAGCAGGCACTAGTGCCCGCGATAAGTTAAGTACTCCAACTGTCTCTCTAACTTGGAGGAGGAATGTATAGAAAATATAGAGTGCGTGAGGTGTTGGATTACATCCACTAGTAAAGTGCTCCAATAGGCGAGTGAAAATTTACAAAGGACTTGGAGCTAGTCGAATATCACATAGATACATAGAGGAGCATATATACAGAACCACTTATATTTCAGCCTAACTATAATCGATATTGCAACGCCATCCTCGGTATAACCCGCCACTCGAAACTCGAAACTCGAAAGCAAGTGGGCGCGAGTGTCGTCGGTGGGAACGATAATGCGAAAACTGCCAGTCCAACTTGGCGGATCCATTCGACTGCTATAGGGAGGGGAATTAGAAAGAGATACTTATCAAAGTAAGTCCGAGTCCTACCTTCGGGGGGGCTTTCGATCTCGAGGCTTCCCAGTTGAGAGAAGAGTGAAGACATCGTCTGCTTCTGCTCAGTTCTCGAAGGAGAAACCGGCGGCAGCAAGGACGGGATCATCGCCGGGTGATTTTCTGCGTCACTTGGTCGGCACAGTGGCGGCTCTCCTCTTTACCTCGACCTGGTCGACGATGGCGTCGCTCTCCTTGTCCTGGTGAGCAGTCATATGCCTGGTTAGATGATGCCTCTCCCGGAAGCTCTCGTCGCATACCGGGCATCTGAGCTTCTCCTCGCGCCGCCGCCTGGCCGCCTCACCGGTGTTCTCGTTCTTGTGGTGCGAGCGCATGTGGTAGACGAGGTCCGAGGTCATGCGGAAGGAGAGGTTGCACTTGGCGCAAACGTTTTGCGCGGGCAGTGCGAGGGCGGCGAAAGAGGGTGGCAGGAGGCCCGCGACGCCGGCGGCAGTGGCGAGGAACCTGGGCCTCGTGAGGGCTTCGGCCATCGGCGGGAAGACGGACATCGGGTTGTACGGGAGATTGGGGTAGACCGGCGGCATGTCCGGCCGGAAGCTCGGCATCTTGGGGCTGGGGACCTTCGGCGGCTGGGCGATCTGAGGGATCTTGAGGTTCTCGAGGAGGTTCGGCTGACTGTTCTCCGGCCCCACCAGGAATGGATAAGTCATCTTGGTGGGGAAGGGCGCGTACTTGTAGGGAGTGGTGCTGCCGAGAGGTATCACCGGCGGACTGACGCTGCTCTGATAACTGGCTCGATCGTCCGGCGATATGGAGGACCTCGGGGAGGTCTGACCCTCGTCGGTGTAACCGTTCCTCTGACTCGTCAAGTTGACCTTGGTGAAAGCACTGCGCGACTCCCCGTGGCGCTCGTTCGAGCAGGGAATGCCCGCCTCGTAGATCTTGTTGCAGGGTAGTCCTGAGGGATCTAGTGCATCGGGACATGTAGTCAGGATGGACTGGTGGGTGGCGAAGGCGGGAGGACTCGGGCTCTTTTGGAGCCTCGAGCCCGATAGCGTCGGAGTTAAGGTCCGTGGCGATATGTACGGCGGACTCAAGGAATTCTCCGTGCAGTGTATCATCCTTCTTCGGTCGACGACGGGGTCGTTGTCGTAGTGCTTGATGGTCAAGTTCTGCGGCAGTCGGTCCGAAGTGTCGAGGATCCCTTCCGCCGGGAGAGGATCCTCGCGGAACCGGTCCTTCCTCGAGGAGATGAGTCGCAGCTTCTCGCTCTGACGGCGCGCGAGGTTCTCGTCGGGTGCGACGAGAAAGGCGACGTCGAAGGACCGCTTGACCGCGCGTTGCAAGGGGTAGGATGCGTCGGAGGTGACATCGCTGATGGCGGAGGGTGTCGAGGAGGTAAGTGCCGTGGTGACGGCGGCCGTCGACGTAGCCGGGGCGGCGCGCTCGATGCCACCCGTGCGATCTTCCATTGTCATCGTGCTCTCGTTCCGGATGATCGACCTGCGGACAATAACGTCCGACGCTCAATTTACGGGTTATCCGGCGGTTTGTGATGGATGCGCGTGTCACTGCGGGCCAGGTGTTGACCCGGGCTACTCCACTTGGCCCGTAAATTAGGTTAATCGTAATTTGCTTCGCTCCGAACGCATCGCGCCTCTATGTACTTTAGATTCATCGATACCCCATGATTTCGATCAACAACATCGAGCGATCTCATTCAAAACCCCCCACGAGACTTCCAACGCGGGTAATTCAATCTAAGAATAAGTTTACTCAAAAGACTTACCGGATACTAAAAGCAGCAGTGTGTCTTCGGGCCCTCCGCTCACCGAAACTCAAAGTCCAAGGAATCACAAGTGCGCACCCCGTGGGGGAGGTGGCTCGCGTCACCCTTCAGAACATTTGCCAGCACAGTCGTCGAGTCCTTCGCATCGAAAACCTCTCCTTCACGCTTTTCACTGCTGAGTCAAGTGTGTCTCAACTCTATTCACCGGGACGCAACTGAGAGCACACGAAGCGCAACGCGGCGCAGACGGGAGTGCGTAGCCGAGGTGCGCGATTCGGCGGTGGACGCGAAAATGAGTGGAACTGGCGCGCAACCCCCGTATTTAGGGGTAGTTTCGCTCGGAGGGTAGTTTGGGGGCAGCAGGTGGAGGAGCAACGAGGCTGGCCCCGTCCAATCGGAGCGGCGGACGGGGCGCGCGAGGGTGGAGCGTCGCCACGGGGTGAACATATTCGCGCGTCGCGACGCGTCTGCTAGGCGGCGTGCAGACCACGCCTACATATTTCAGGTTCGACACATGTGCCCGGGATCGTCGACGACCTCGTCGTCGTCCTCCTCGCCGTCTTCCTCGACGTCCTAGCACCATTCGACCTCCTCGCCACCCACTCGCCGCTAGTCTCACTCTCAACCCCCTCCCACGGACAACTCTTTCCTTTCACGTTGCGCAACGGCATTCCAGGGATCCTCTTGAGTTTCGTTTCGCGGGAGAGCGACCACTCTAATTCACCCTGACAAACGATCTCGAATATTTCCATCTCACAGCTTCAACGTCCTCTGGGGCCCCTGGGTATTGAACTGTCGTTAGCCGCGGCTGATCCCCTCATCTACTTAAAGTAACCATTACCGCCAATGTCTGACTACCGCGAGGCTCATTCTACTGCCGCTTCTCGCGGAGAGATATTAGCGCGTCCAAGAACTTGGTACAAGAGTTTTTCACGAGGACTCCTGTAGATAAACTGTAAAGCTTCCGGGTCCGGGCGACTGGTCATCTTAAGAGGAGCGCGCGCCTTGCCAAAGAGAAATGAGCCCCACTAAATCTGGCGCATTAGACAGAAGGTGGTGGCCGGGCCGAGGCGATCATTACTTTGCGGATTACCGTCTTCGCCTCAGTTGTGGCCGCTCCTCGCAGCAGTCAGCGCGACAGATAGGTCGATCATCCCCGTGACATACGGCTCTACCGAAGCTGTTCCCGTGCGCCGCACTGATAAGTGCTTTCACATATGCGTCACCATCAGAGAAACGCTTTTCTCCTTTCTCAGGCGATCGTCAGATGAGAGAGAGGCGCAATCGCTGGAAGTGGATTTTACTCGGAGAGTGACTCGTGACTCTGCTGATATCAGACAGTGGAAATAAGGCGGTGGAGGAGTATAAAATACCCGAGCAATAATACTCGGTGTATCGGGGAAGAAACCGAGGAAAAAGCGCGCCGGTTATATTCCGCGAAGGCAATAGGGGCGATCAATCATAAGGTTCTCGATCCGTTTTGCCGGGCATGTGAGAGCCGTCGAGTTCTTAGGCGATCGGATCCGGCGAGCTCTGCTGGGAATGCCCAGAGGTTAAAGGACATTAACTTCTTGATTGAGTCGGCAAAAAGTTGTAATGACTTTTCGATTGGACTCGCTCGCAAGCACAAACCCCGACGGAGATTTGCTCGCCGTCTTATTTGCCAAAGACGACGCTATCGGCCATTCTTATATTGGACCTCTCTTTTTCTAGCGCTCGATATCCTTTTATATATTTCTAATATAAAGTCCGAGAGAAATAATCGTCACTGGTCCAACCCCTCGAAATCACCCTCCGGAGTTCGATCAGTGAAAGAAATGGTTATTTACGATTAAAATAAATTAAATCAGCCTCGCGGGCGCGGGACGCCGGATGATATCAAGCGAATACACTCGTATCTAATCCTAATTCGTAGTCATAAAATCGGGAGGAGGTCGTTAGGTCGGCGGTGAGGTCGGACACGCGCCGCGCGCGCGGCAGGGTGCTGCCAAGAGAGTCTGTATCTTGGAGCAGCCATTCCTGGCTTATGAACCATATTTATTGCCGATCACACAGTCCCCCGTCCCTGGAGAAGTTCGCCGCGCGATAGAGCCATCCCTAATTCCACTTTATGCTTCTCTAGTATCTATCGCATCTCAGCCGCAACCTCCATAGGAACCGCCAATTTCACCCCAGGAAAAGAATCGCAAAATTCTTACATCTTACATATCTTCATCTCCGATAGCAAATCTCACTTTACTGCCGCTGGAATGCCGGGGTTTTTTAATACGAGCAATCCGTGGGAAGTGAGCTAGTGGATGCGCCTCCGTGTTGTCGTCATCAGGTACAAAGGGCAGTGAGGTCTTTAAACGTGGCGAGGGTAGCAAGCGGTCCGGCACGTGTCCGACACGCGCGAGCTGTTAGCGTTGACACCGGATTCACCAAAGGGCTGTTACCGCCGACACCAGGCCCCGTTATGACACCTTGCATTGTGCATCCTCGGCCCAGAAGACTTCACGTATCACCGCGTCCCGGCGAATTATGCGAATCCTTCTGGAAGATTGAACGAATTAATTCGCGCGTACATTCTATTCAGATTACCCCAAGAGGACCCTCCGCCAAACGCGGGAGACACGGGCTCTCGGCCTGCATTCCGGATATTTATGTGTTTTCTGATCGCGAGGGATGACGATCGAGTGCGCCTAGGGTGGCGATACTGCCGCAAGTGCACCAGCAATAACTTACCATTCAATGAAACTATTTACGAGCGCCCGCTTTTTCCCCAATTGCTTTATCTCGGCGATCGCGCGGATTACTCGAGCATAACAGGTGATATGTCTCACTCTCGGCGTCCCGATGAGCCAGAGTCCAGTAACGAAGTACACTTATTGCCGAATCTGGCGATTATCGACGGTTCCGTAGCGCTCGGAAGCGAGTTGACTCAGTCGACCCGGGAGAGGAAATCTATGCGCCGTGCGGAAGAGAGGCTGATCGTTTCTCCACGATACAACATACCGTTATCGTCTTGGCTCGTTTTTCCGTCGGGCTCGCGCTCGCTGCACATATTGGAATCGATATTTAATGTATTCGGTAAGAAGCGACGGCCGCGCCAGTGGGCGACCCTCCCCCCGGTCGCCGATCGGGAATATCTTTAGCGGGAATAGTTTCCGCTCGGCTGGAAATAACGGCGGCCGCGCCGCGCTTCTGCTGAGTCCGGCGCTCCCGGTGATAAATATGCAGCCGATGCAGTTGATGAGAGGAGCTCGTTTATCAATCAGCCATTAACGCGTACGCTCGCCGCACTCTGCGCAGCTTCGCCGAAAACCTGCTCTCGCTTCGCCCTCCATATTTCACGGAATCATCGCGATCCACTCTCACTCTCTCCCCCTCTCTCTCTCTCTCTCCCCCGGCCAGTCTGCCAGTGGCTGGGCGATTTTCCATTAAAATCCGACGTGCACATTGGCCCGCGCAGACACATAGCCGAAGTCGGGAGAAATATCTGGCCGCGACGGGAACCCCAGCAGTTAATAGTCTGCCGGAATGACAGCGAGAGCCTGGATCGCCGATCCATACTCTCTCGCCTCTCGCATCCCCCGAGCTTCCCGTGCATTTATGTGCCCGGGAACCTCGGGACTAAAAGGTGGAACTCGAGGTTACATCTTGGCCCGCGCGCTATAAGATACTCTCGTGCCGAGTAGATTGAGCAATAGAGAGAAGATTGGCGTCTCCGAGCGAGGTCTTAAGTCGCCGCGCTATCTCCCGAGTCCCTGACAAATTGCTCGTGTGATGAGTTCCGTGGATTGGAGAAATAAGCGGCAGCCGTGATGTAGATTCCGAGAGCCCCGTGTCTTGAGGAGACGAAGCGACTCGAGAGGAAGGTGTACGGCTTGCTGGCGACGAGTGACAGAGATCTCGATTTTACGGCCGCTTGGGCAATCTCCTGACTTATAACCAGGAGCATGCATACCAAACGTCCCACCTAGTACACGCGAGGGTCTTAATTCTCCGGTCCTCCTCCTTAAACACCTCAGGCTTCCCTTCGACAAGAGCGCCTTACATTTCTCGGAAAATCGAAAAACAATATTCCTCCAAACAACCTACCTTCCCGGCTAATATCAGGATCGACTTTCCGCGAGCGAGACAGAACACAGAACGCGCCAAGTTCCTCCCGGGTCTCTTGTTGATAGCCGAGGCTCTTCGTCGCTCGCGCAGCAGCGGTATCAGGGCGAGAGCGGTGGCGGGTTTGCTTGCCTCGGGGAATTTAATTCCATTGGAAGTGGCGCCTAAGACGCGACGGCATCGGGGCTCTTATCTCTGTGCACACGGTGGGCTGCGCGCGTGCGGCCGCTGCTTTTGCTTATATGCGTTACGTGAATACCTTACCTAAACACGGCGAGCGTTTCTGCGTGTAACGCGCGATTGCAGGCCGAATCGCGGGAACAGGCGTCCCTTTCTTGGCATCCAGCGGTCCCGCGCCACCCTCCTCCTTCCCTTACACCGGCAACAGTCTATGTATGTCTGTGTGCCGGAGCGGAGCGAGGGAAAATTAATGCGAGTTCCAAGCGCGGGAGCGCCGCTATCGGACGCCGCTATCACGCGGCTGCGGGCGCGCGGAAAACGTGAGCCGCCTAGGCGAGAAGTTTGCGGAATCTAACACTCGAGCCAACCAACCCCGGCGTACGCATACGCCTACTGGTAATGTTCCATGTGTGGCGAGCGAGTGGAAACTCGGTGCTCTATGCTGATGGAATTAAGGATCTAGCGCGGTTAGGGACATTTTCTCGATGTAAGTAGTGCGAGTCCGTGATTGGTCAGACGGCAGTGGCGGGCGACTGGGACGTCAAGGTTCGCCAAGTTTCCAGGTCTCGCTGAATATTAATGCACTGGCGGATATTAAACCGATAACTCCGATGCCTGGAGCAAGTGCTTCGATTACAGTTAGGGTCGTTAATCATCGGAATGACTGGTCCAACCCTCTCTCTCGCTCTCGTTTGCCATGTGGTGCTAAGTGCCGCGCGCTTAACGCCGATTTCATACGACTGGATGATACTGCGAAGTGAAAGCGAGCACTTGCTCGCTAATACGGTGGTCCAGAAGCGAGAGCACATTGTCGGTTTTTTGTCAGGCGATTCGTGTATTTGGGATGAATCATCTTTTGGTAAGGAGGGAGCCCGAAGCCATCGGATGATGGTCCCGATGACTTTACAAAGCGATATCTGTCGGAGTCTTCTTCGGGAGATGTAAGAGAACGTCGCGGAGTGGCGGAATCCCAGCTTCCCCTTGGCGAGGCGGGTGCGAGGGGCGGCTGAGTGCGGGAGGAGGCCGGAGGTAGTGCGCGTTCGGGAGGGAGTTATTAGAATGGTCCGGAAAAGATGGCGCGGAGTCGCTCCGTATTTTTATACTGTATGGCCGCTGCTTTGCATAATCCGGCACTTAGCTCGCTCGTCCCGAGATGCCGAGACTCGCGCTATGCAGATATACTTCTCTCTCTCCTCTGCTTTCGCTGAAAACCCGAACCTACCGAGCGTTTCGCCGTTAGGACCAATGATGGACGAGCCTCGCTCGCCCCCGCGCCACCTCCTACCACCTAGTCTACCGATTTCCAGATTTCCCACCCTCCGACCACTGACTTCCCTAGCAAATGCTCTTGTACTTCGACCGGGGTCACTCCATTCGACCATCTTCCAGTCTTGGAACTTACACTTCTCCTTCGATGAAGTTAAGTTAAGATGGGACCAAGCAGGTTTTTACTATGTGAGAGGAACTTGTCAGATTACTGCGACAGATTTGTTTGAGGGCGGCGAGAGGAGAGTAAGAGTGTCGGGAAAGTGGTAGCATAATATATTCAATTACTCGAGAGAAGTGAGACGGGAGGAAGACCAAGATTGCCCGAGGAGCAATGTCACGGAAGATTTGTCAGGGAGCTCGCGCGTCAAGACTAAAGATCGAGTACGAGTTGGCCGGATCGTCAGTGGGTGGGAGATGTCTCATTTGCACGGGGAAATCGTATCTTCCCGTCGCGCGGCATCTCTCCGGCGCGGCCCGTGACCGTTGAAAGAGACTGGTGGAAATGCCGAGGAAGCGGCGGCGACCTCATCAATCTTAACGCCATGTCGACCGCCCCGGCCGAGAGATCGCGAGGCTTGCGCCTCGAGCTCACAGATGTGACTTTGATTCTCTTCCGGCATTCCCTCGAGGAACCCAGCCGAGATTAACTCCGGCTCACGGGTAATTTGTCCGAGCGAGCGCCGCTTTCCCGATCTGCCTCGACATCTTCGAGGCGATCGGGGAACGCGTGGCGGGCGCGACCCCTCTACACCTGCGCTCCACGTCGTGGATTAACGGAACGTTCGATTCGCACTGATAGTCCAACGACCACCCTCTGAATAATCAAACCTGTCGGAATTTATTTAACCCTCTGAAGGACTCCCTCTCGAAGGTGATAACAATCCCGAGGAAGACGTTTCTTTGTCATTTGTCCAATGGATTATTTAGGAAGCTTTAAAGGGTGGTAACTTGAGTCAATACCCTTGGCAATGCCAGCGCATATCTCCCGGACGCACTTATGCCCGAGCATATGTGCGAGCTATCCGGTTTCGCTATCTGCCGATCCGCCAATTGTCCGTTCGCCGCCCCTAACTGCGCTGTCAAAAGCAATCACGCTCGATCCTCGCCGCTCTCGTCCCTCCATCCAGACATACATCAGAGACATCCCCACCTGACCCACTGCCACCAGTGCCACAGGTCTCTCAGGACCATTCGCAAACATCGCCTCTCCTTAAATCCCCCGAAACGCCCGAAACTCGACTCTTCGAGGCCGAAGTCAACAATCTAGGCCGACGTGCACCGACTGACTCTCCTTCCCGCCGGGAATCCGCGGGTGCCCTCGCGAGACTAACAAGGGAAAGGTAGGCAGTGTCTGGCTCGGTTCCGAAAGTTTACGCGCAGCGTATTCGAGGAGCACCGAGTGCGACGGTGCCCTCTGGTCACGGTGGATGCATCGGGTCCGCGGGTATAAAATCTCGAGGACACTGTACACGGCGAGGGTATTACGATTATGGCTCCAGGAGAGAGGGAGAGGACAAAACCGGGAGCATACCTTAGTTGTCCGCTCGTAAAGCAACCCCGTATGCCGGTGAGTGCGTGCCGGAGCTTGCCCTCTTTCTTCCGCGAGGCGCATATCCCTCGGTTGTATCTGCACTTCCGGCGGCGAGGACCTCTTTCTCCCTCGCTCCCGGCCAAGTCGCCGCGGAGGAGAGTGTTTGTTAAACGGGCAGGAATATGCATGAGGAGCAGCTCGCCGCGGAGTTATGCTAGGCTGATCTTAACGGCGAACGCGACCTTAAATATGTATGCGCGAACCGCACCGTGGAAACGGTCATTGAGGGCTCTCGACCGCGCACTCCCTTTCCCAGATTCCGGACAATTTTTCAACGGAACACACAGACTCAGCCAGCGGGGAATAGAGGAGTTCTTGGATTTAAGGTGGGCAAGCCTAATGAAGCTATTCGAGGCGAAGTATCGAAAAAGCTATAGTGGAGAAGTCTGCAGGATATTCCCGAGAGTGAGCGGGGTGGTTTCTACACGTATGCATATACGTCGGACATATGGTGGTTGGCACGGTGCTTGGCCCCCATACGAGGACTTAGAAAGACTTCTAGGGCAGGGTTCACCCCTTAGTTCGCCCCCTCCGCCCCGCATCCACCCCCACCCGAGTGCCAAAGAGTCCTCATGAGTTTTCAATGAGATTAGCGGCACATCTGTGCGGAGAGCGACCCCATCGTCATCATCGACCATGAACAAAGCTAGTCAACCTGCTCCCTGCCCGGTACCCTCTCTCACTCTCGGCCTCGGCCTCGATGGGGGTCTCCTCTACTTCATGGTGCATGCACCGTGCGTGCACTTGCCGCGCCAAACTACCCCCGAAGCCCCTTGCCACCTCGTACACATAGTACTCGGCGGTGCCCGGAGAAAATGCCCCGTTTTTAACCACCCTCATCATATGTTCCTGCTTAAAGTCTCCGGTGACCGCAATACTTGTGCCACTCGACCACCGCCGTTCTGCCCACTTTTATACATTATGGGTTATATTCGCTAGTTTGAGGAACGGAATTTTAAAGGTAGAATTTGGGTTTTCTCTGTGCTGAAGTTGAGAGTTGAAATAGGAGGACCAAAGAACGAAGAGAAATTGAAGTTGAAGGTTTTACAAGTAGTTTTGTATTAAGGGAACTCGGGGGGTTGGAGAAAATTCATGGGCAGATTTGATACTTATTTTCGACATGAGGTCGATGTTACCGAGGAGCATTGCGGAAAGCCACAAGAGCTGACCGATTATAGAGCGAAATGGTATCGATCCCCAGCGATGGGGTACCAGCGCTCCGGATCTGGGGGGTATTTGGGTCCATGGTGGCCCATATGGAGGCTGCCGAGCGCATATGTTGCGACAACGCCGCTAACGACCTGCCTTCGGCTGCTTCCCGATGCTAAACTGCGGTTCCATTCTCACCCCATGAAACTAAGTAACCATTCGATTCTCATTGGTAAATAGGTAATCAGTCGACCATCCGCTTAAATCTGGCGGCTCTCCCTGCTACTCGCACGAATTATTCGCCCTAGATTCTTTCGACAGGTGTGCACTCAAACTTCGCCGCTTTTGCAACTTGACGAACAATATCGATGCAACAGTTGATAGTTAAAATCGACCTGTGATAAGAGTGGACATAGTCTTGAGGAAGAGAGATATATGTAGTTTTGGTGGAAGAACGAAAGCGTTTGATTGTGAGGAGCGAGGCACGAGATTGGAAGGAGGAAGTGGTGAGAATAGGAGAAGGGATCCCTAAATACTTTGGCCAGGCGAAATCGGACGAGGGCTCCCTTTGCTTTTTTCTCAACCTGCAAGACTAAACGAGTTACGTATTATAGCGCGGCAGGGGGGGTCGCCGAGGGGTGAACTACTACTCAATACCAGGTTGTATGTTCTGGCCGTGCCATCTGGCGCGCTATTATACGAGTATTTTAATTTAATTAACTCGCCGCCGCGCTCGATCGATATTATCGGCGCTTTCCCGGGATTAAGCTTGTACGCGGACCACCGGCGAATTCGAATCTGCCGTTTAATTAGGATTTCGGGCGCTCGTGCGAGCAACAGATTTTATGGAAACGAACCACGTTTCCGAACGCGAGCGACCGATCGATCCTACCCTGCTCCACCCTCCGCCCTTTTTTCGCCCTCTCTTGCCGCTCCGTTTGATAAATGGTGTCTGATTTCCTCCCGCTCGCCAATACAGTCTCCACCGGCTATCGGTAATTAACAGTCGGCGACTATCCCCCAGGCTTGTAGCTCTGCATTTCGCCCGCCAAGAGTTACAATCCGCGGATTAGTCCTTTAAGTCGACCGCACGTGAATCTTTTCAACGAATCAGCCAATCAATTCGATAGGAGAGAATTGCACTTGGATCGATTTCTCCGGGCGGAGACAGAAAGGTGGCAGAATCCGGCTCGCCGGAGGAGTGGCCACTCATCTGGCCGGATTTCGGCGACCCCGCACGCACACGCTCTCTCGGCCTACTCCCGTATTTACAACATATTTGCGGGAGCGCGAACACAGCTCTTTGTCATAGCCGAGTGATTCTCGGGGATCGGCAATGACCCCGCTGAAGAGAGCCAGTGCGCCATTGTCCCGTAGGGGTGGGGTCATTGTGATCGACGGTACCCTCATCCATACTGCAGCCTGCACTTCCCCTACTCGTGCATCTGTCCTCAATCAGCGGCCCACGAAGATGGGATGTATGCCTCCAATCCCTCGGCCGAGAAACTATTGCCACTTCTCTCTCGCTATAACACTCTCGATCACCTGCTGACCTATCAGCCGCGCGATTCTCCTTCGCCCGAATACCCTTCAAACCCTCACCTTGACCTTTCGATTCTCCCGAATCTCTATTGAAATTAATATCAACTTTTGATTTCCTTTTAATATCGCAAGTAACGCGGCCGGCACTGGAAGAGGTTTGTCGGTCTCGACAAAGCGCAGACGGGCGAAAAAGAGGGTCGCATGTGGCGCAGAGTGGTTGGCACCTTCCGTCGGGACAAAAACATCCCCGCGCCGGGTGGCGGTAGCATAGGGCGTCGAGGGGCGAGCCTCGTCGGCGAAGAATAGGGCGCACTTAACTCGGCCCTGCTTAAACAGTTGTTTGATCGGCATTATGCATTAGCATGTGGCTGCTGCCATACCTGATTAGCGGTGCAATCTCGGCCGGCGGTCGAACACCACCTCTTACGGACTGGAGTCTACCAGTTCTTGGTTCAAATCGATGTGTGTCTACTACTTTCCTCGGGTGCAGTCGAGACAATCTTTCATCGGCCATTCAATCCTAAAGCCCACACAGCTCTCTACTTCCCTCTCTCTCTCGGGAGGAATCTCCTCGAATTGGAATGCGATCGCTTTTGTCGGCTTACGGCATCACGCGTGGTCCAGCGCGCGGAGACAACCAGGGAGACAGAGGGAGAGAGGTAGAGGGTGAGGCGGGACGACAGGACGCGAGACCTAGGTATAATATTCCGGATATTAAATCGCTTTTAAATCGGCTTAGCGTTAACTAGTGGCACTTTAAGCTGCCCGGTGAAATGATTATCAGGGCTTCCCACTCCGTCGAGCCGGGCTAGCTGTTATCGCCCGTTGATTAATTGTTATGCAATATGACGTCACACACGCCCGCCCTATCCCGGATTAGAATGCCGCGGTGGAGCATCACGGCGACTGCCACCATCTCTCGCTCTCCTCTCCTTCTCCCCCTTGTCACGTCCTCCGCACCAACTCTCTCTCTCTCTCTCTCTCTCTCTCTCTCTTTCGCCCCCTGCACCACAGCCCCCAACCCCCCACCTCTCATGGTGTTTCTCTCGGAAGCGCACACACTCCGCCGGGATCTATGTACAAGCGAGGGAGGAGCGCGAAGTTTCCCGGCTAATCCTAGGAATTTGAGCCAGCCGAACATAGGACACTGATGAATATTGATACCGGGCCGAGATCACACTCCAGCAACCGCCGCAACACGCCGAGAGCTCGCGAGTCCTCTTCTTCCTGGCCGGCCAAGCCTAACGCCGAGAAATCCAAGGTGTCGAGGAGATCCTCGCTGCATCCCGGAATCTCTCCAGATGCGCCGCCGAGGAGCCCTCGCACTTCGGGGGAAGTGCTCTGATTGAACAGGGCTCGCCGCCGCGATGACATATTCCACTGCCGCCCGGAGGATTATGCACTGCTCCCGAGAGTTTGCGGATTACCAGGTTAAGCGGCGGATTCTGATAATTCGTTAAATATCCCGGGGTGTACGTGTTATTGTAATGCGCGCGAGTAAATATAAATTTCATTATCCGCCGTTATAATTGCGATGCGCGGTTGGGTATCGACGATTTTACGAACTAGCTATTTAGGAATCGAAAAGAGAAATGCTAGTTATTCCGATTGCGCGATTCAAAGAGGTCGATTAATTGCCGGGGATAAGTGTCACAGGGTTTAATCCTATCCGAAGAATCTTTGCTCCCGTGACGGAGGTATCTCCTGAGGACTCGGTGCTTGGAGATTGACGATCCTCCGGGTGTATCCTTGCACGGGGATAACCCGGGGCCGGTCGCTCCCTCCATTATTTACCTAAATAAAAGAAACGATAAATCGCGGGTGTACGAGCCCATGGAGAGGAGTCTCGCGGCGCAGCTCCATTATATCTTTCGCGATGAACGGTGCCCTTCTTCGCCGGCCATTATGCCAGCGAGGAGGAGATAGTAAGGAAGAAGCAGCGCCCACCCCTTTATCTCGGCGGAGGCTCCGCGGTGGGAGAGTAATGCCCGGAAATCAAGGGTTAATTCCTCGGCGTCGTAAAGCATTTTATCTGGCCTCTCTCGGCGCTCACCCCTCGGCCGCGCTTAGTATTAAAATATGGCGCTGTACCCTGGCAACCCAGCCGCGCGTACTCGCATTCTAAGAAACTTGGACGACTAATAAGTCACTGTCGCGGGAGCCCTCCAATTCCCGTGGAGAAGTTGTACTGGAGGTTCGACGAAGCTCGTATTAAATCGAACCGCGGTATAATCGCGTTTAAGTTCGTTAACGATCGGCCGGCTTACGATAATGAGGATGAGCAGAGAGCGGGGTTATGAAATCGAAGGGGGATTTATCAATATGGCTGAGAGCCATCGGGTTCACGGGCCCGGAGCTCTAACACCTGACCCCCCCCGCGAGCGCTATGAGATCGTATCGCGAAAATTGGATGGGGTGTCAGGGTGACCGCTGAAACGTATAAGCAGGCCGTAAAGTGCTTTTTAGCGGGCGAGCGCGCACACATCACGCATAGCCGCTAGATAAGGATCGCAAATCCAATCGGGATTTCATCCCCCAAGAATAATAATAATGCTAACGATCATCCCCAGAAACAGTCTGAAGCAATTTCGCAGCGGGCGACGCTCTAGGGGGGTGTAGTCTTTTGGTGGAGATTTGCTTGGGACGGCGGAAAGTGATTTCTCGGGCGAGCCGGGGATGAACTCGCCCCTTGGAGCCAGTCCATCAGGAGGACGCTCGGTGTTGGATCATGAGGAACGAGGGAAATATCGTCTCGAAAGTCATTCTTCTCGCGCCGCACTGGAGTCAATTCGGGTCAGCGAATTGGCCTTATTGAGGATAGTCGAGCGGAGGGAGACTTTCAGCGCCTCAGATGGAAGCGAAAATCGAGTTAGGTCGGGGACATCCTCTCTCGCTGCAATAAGCGGCACGTACGAGAAGTGCTCGTCCGATATCTGTCCATCCACCCCCAGACACTCTACCACCGAGTCTCTCTTCCACCATAATTCACAAAAAATTCAAAATTCAAATCAGAAACCACCATCGCTCCCGCACCACCAATAAACAATAGACAATAATCATTCACCAACAGACAAAACTCCGTAAAAGTGTCCATCGCTGCGAAATAGTCTGAAGAGTGTGAGTCTGGAGCGTGGGGAAATGAAATTGAGAAGCCGGAGGGAGCACGTTGCCGGGTAAAATGCCATTCGGACAGCCGAGTCTCCGAATGAGGTGAAAAAGCGCCTGGAGGGCTGTGGCGCGGCGGCGGCGGAAAAAGGGGTCTCGGGATAAGACGCGGGGACGTTTATTCGGTGGGACAGGGGCCGAGTGACCGAGTCAAGTCGAACGTACAGCTTGGTCGCACTCGGTTTGATCTAATAAACCGCGGCAAGACTACCGCCTATCCTCCTGCAATTCTCGCCCGCTCCGCTCTCCTACAACTCCATCCACCCGGAAGCCGTTTCTCTCCGCTCACATTCATACCACTCTCCTCATACGTTCTTGGGAATGACCTCATCTGTCTCCGCCCGGCTGCCACTGTATCATCCCAACTTGCTCCTACCTGAGGCCCGAGACTTTCCAGTGGAATTCTAAAAATGGTACTTTCTTAATTAGAGTAAGAGATTCGACTACTCGCGGGGGTCTTGTACATAGAGAAAATCTGGCCGCACTTATGTGTACGTGTCGCCGGTGAGGAGTTGGACGCTAGAGAAAGACCCAGTCGAGCGAAAGACCGGCGAGCACCAGAGGACGGAGCTCTGCTCCCGGCTTTTTTCTGCTCGTCAGCGTGCTGTCCGATATAATCCTCGCTTGATCAGATTAAATGTTGCGCGGAGCGAGAGCGAGGCGGAGGGTGTGGCGGCCCGCGCCCGCCCCGAAACAACTTCGAGCGCCGCCATGAGCAGGAAAAGCCGCGTATTCCGCGCGAATACAGAGAGCCCGGCGAGCAGAAGCAGGAGAGGGCAGCGCGACACTCCGCTCGGCAATCGCCGCCCGGCAAACACCGTGTCGCCGGATGAAAGAGGCTCAAACTCACCGCGCCGTAAAATAACATTGTCCTCGCGATAGAGTGGAGGACGCTCGCGGTCCACCGCCCGGCTCTCCTGTCCCGGGAGAAAAAGGCCAGCGTCGAAAGAGAGGGCCGGAGAGAGAGGGAGAAAACTTGCCGGGACTTTCTTTATTCCCCGGACCACCGACTCGACGAGTACTTACGTTAAGTACTGAGAAAGCGCGGCCGAACTCTCTCAATTTCTTCAGGGTGCCAGTGACGGAGTTCGCCGGGGACACTGGAGTCCTAATTATTTTCCCACCTTTTTACCAGACACGATACACCGCGAGTCTAGGTCGACTTGAACCATCGGAATCCTGACCTGCGAGACTATCATATTCCTAAGTGGATAAGTGGAATCCGCTCTCTGCGAAAACATCAACAAGCCTGACCCTTGAGCAAGCGCCGAGACGTGGCGCATTCCCACCCGGTGATCGGTAGCTGATCCTCGCGAAAGGGTAAACAAGACAGTAAGCTATAAGGAGAGGTGGAGCCGTCGCGATAGGAAGCTCGTATGCTACGCTACTGTCGGCAACGAGGGGGTTGGTTGGAACCGTTGGAAGGCTCGCTGCGCCCGGAGGGAGAGAGCGGTCGTGGGTGGAGGCGCTAGTCCGATGCCGGTTGGGTGGCGAAGATTACAACGGGACAAGCAATATTAAGCGACCGCGAACAAAAAGACGAGCCACCACGCCGGATTACCCAGCGATGCACCGCGTTGTCCCGTGAAATTGATACGCGAGTTGCTTTTTAACGGGAACGCCTCCTCCGCCACCGACTACTCATCTCGAACCGTGAAAATATTCCACCCGATTTAGATAACCGCCGCCACGTATAAAAGGGACCATTTCTCCTGTAGGGCGCTTAGCCCTGGTCGAACTTACCGCGAAGAAAGCCCCCAAATAATTAGATCGTTGATCAACCGAGAGACGCTTTCCCTTTGTTTACAATTGGATTTCCTTTCCTGCCAACCTATAATAACTCTAATTCTAATAATGATAATTAAAAAGAACTGACACTCTACTGATCGGGTGCCATTCAGAATACAGCTTATAAATAACTATGAAAATGAATGAGAAATGTTAGGAAAAAATCCAGCTAGGTAAATGCATCTTCTGAGAGGAGTATCTCTGTTGGAGCGGCTTCCTAGTCGGCGCACGTACCCCGGTTTATCTAAATATTGCCGTAGAGTAAAAAAAACAAGAGGCCCTGGGGGAGCGTTACTCCTATCGGTCGCGTGGGAAACATTATTCTGCCGGTAGTGCGATCCCTATCACTGTCGAGCGATCGGACGAGGAAAATTTTAATTCCGGCCCAAACGCCTCTGACCTCCAACCCTTTCGCTCTAACCTTCCGAGCAATGGATCGCCGCTTTTCGGGAAAGTATCGCTCGCGCTCAGAGAGTTTGCCGAGCGATTCCCTCGGAGTGGCGTGTCAAGGGCACTCGTGAGCATTAGACCGGCCCCGTGGGGACATTATTTCCCGATCGTAATAAGGTCCCGCTGCACACCCTCCTGCTCCGCAGAGACTCCCAGAGAAACCTAACCGGATTTCCAAGCGTGCGGGTTATAATCGCTCTTCCGCCTCTAATACTGCGATCGGCGAGTAATCGGCGAGGCAACTAAAAACACTCCCGACACTGCCATTTAATCCTCTTTCTCATAAATCTTGGCCCCGAGATTCAATTAGCGCGCGAGGGCATCAAAGTCTATTGGTGGGCCAATCTTGAAGATTCCCTCGCGCCTCGGAGGAAATTCGGGGCTTCGAATTGGGGATGAAAAAATTGGTTGGTCGAGGGAGAGCCGACTTCCACAGGTGTGCCAAGAAAAATCGAGGAGTCCTTTGTCCCAGTCAGTGGTGCGGAAGGGACGCACATGCTAGCTTGATCAGCAGACGCATATATTTTCATATTGGAGGGCGCGCGCCGCGGGAATATTGTAATTTGCATGGTAGACAGTGGAAAAGGAAGTAAGTCCTCGAGTTCGGTCCCCGGGTCTCTCTCTCTGTATACTTGCGTAGACACAGGCGCTGGCGAACGCGTACTAGTACATAGAGCCATTGGAATCGGCGGAGTATGCAAATGCGACGGCGGTGCGTTCCAAATCTTTAGATCTCGACGAATAACTCGCAAGTCTCCTCCTCTCCTCCTCCTCCCCCGTCTATTCTCACTAAGGAAGAGACTAAGCGAAGACTCCTCCAAAAACACGGATTATATATCGAACAGCCGATACTCCTAATGCGAGTGGAAGCTGCACTCTAGAATTCCAGTCGAAGGAGTCTCCGAGTCAGAAATGCACTAGCCATTATCGGGAAAGGGTACTCCTCCTTTTAACTGCTCCGACGCGCCTCCGCAGTATCGCGAGATGACAGAAGAACACCGCGAGTCGCAGGATTTATGTGCTGCTGTTTCACTCGGCGCGCACTCGCGGAGAGGTTGTTGGCGGATCGCTTCCGGAGAAATCGCTGTATCCAATAAAGAGTGAATAATGCCGCGTCGGGGGCGCGCGGTGGTCCAGCTTGGACGGGAGGCTGGATAATCGGGGCGCGTAGCGACGTGGAAACGCAGCTCGCGCTCGACGCACGTGGGGCGCGAAGGCCGAAAGCCCGGTGGAAGAGGGACAAAAGCGAACGAGGAAAGATAGAGCGGAGAAAGGTCGAAGAGGAAGGGCCGCGCCCGGGGACAAAAGCACCGACGCGCCGGTGGAAGGGACCGCCAGGGAGCGAAGGGCGAAGAGCGAAGAGCGAAGAGCGGATGGATGACAAACGAAACCCTCTCGCGCCCGGCACTCTCCGGGCTGCGTTCAGGAAAACGCGAAATTTGTAATAGAGAGAAACACCCGTGGATATATGGACGCCTTCCGCCGCGGCGACGGGTTTTACTAATAACCGATACCCCAAGCCGAGCGTGGAATATTATAATTGATTTATTGCGCCGGCGATACGCGTCGGATTTATCAGCGCGCGCGCTCTCTCTGCGGGCGCTTCTGCTGCTGGAAAACCGATCGAATGGAACGGCCGATCGAGGATAGACTACGTCCGGTCAACTCGCACCCCTTTCCACTCATTTCCACTCATCACTCGACACTCGACACTCCTCTCCCGACACTTCCGACCCCACCACTCTTCTTCTTTCATCTTGGAGAATTTCTTCGCGATAATACTCCGCGAGTTGACCGACTCGACGGTCGAGGGCGAGTTCCGCCGTCGGGAAAAGTCTCGAGCTGGAAAGCTCGGCCGAGCGATAATCGATGGCGCGAGCGGAGCGTGAAATATTATAATTGATTTATAGGTGGAAGGACGTCGGATTTATCAGGCGGCCGCGCGGCCCGTTCTGCTCCGCTCGACTCGGCGCCGGGGCCGCGCAGCGCCGATCGAACGGAACGCCGATCGGCGATCATCGATCTCCGCATCCGGTGAAATCGCGCCAAGAGAGAGAATACATTTGTTTAGCCACGTGTGTGCTTGGATATGCAATTAGGTATTGTGTAGCCGGCCGGGCCGGAATTGGCTCGAATCGCCGCGCTATTTCGTGCGGATTAACTTGTTGTCCGAGTGCGGAATCGTTCCCGCCGATCGATCCTCTTCTCCCTTCCAGGCTTTTCAGTCGGAGCTCTCGCCGGCCAAGGCCAATTATAATATCTCCACTTGCAACTGGGCCGGGCAGCTGCGAGCGGAAGTGAAGCGTCGCGAAGATTTAATCGGAGCGCTCGCTCCTGCGCGAAACCACTGGACGATTGACGGGGGGCGAGAGGGGAATTATTCTTTGGACCGTACGATCGCCATCCGACGCTGCCGGGCGCTCGCTCGGGCAAGGGTTGATAATAAATTCAAATCTAGGGGTGCGCGCAATCTGTGATTCAGCGCCATTAAGCACAGAATCCTCTAAAGGACGCTCCGAGTACTTTCCACTAACTTGGCACATCCGCGAGTGCCCTCGGCTCTTTAAACCTGCTCCGCTCGAGAGGTAAGAGATCGGTTCGGTCGCCGGGGCAAAAGTGCCCGTCGCCCCTTCGCGCTACCACCCTCTACATATATACTAATAAACTCCATCATCCTCCCTCAATTTTTATTCCCCTCCCTCACACTCATACCTTGAAATTCCTCCTCGCCGGAATTCAAACCAAGACAATTACCAATCCGCAACGCTCTTCGACGGAATGTAAAGTGGCGAGATCACCCTGGCCGTATCGCTCGAGAAGACGTATTGCGGGCGCAAAGCTCGTGTTGCGCGGCGCGCAGGGATATATCGGGGCCTCGTAAAGCGCGGCGCATAAAATCTACCTAAGTATCCCAGAAACAGAATGCCGCGGGCTGCGACTGGCCCCCCGCCCGCTTTATGGGTAATCGAACCAAGTTTTTAACTGCTGGCTAGATGCTACTCCTTTCCGCGACATAAACCACCGCAGCCGCGAGATGCGTCCGCGTATGGAGGTTCGCCGACGGCATAAACGGACGAGGGATCTAGGCCGAGCGCGTGAGAGCGGGCCTCTAGTTTCGCCCGGATCCTCGGGATTGTACGGGATTTCTGATTGCGGGGCCGGCGCCCTAATCGGCGATTTCTAACGAGGCGCTGTCGATTCGCCCCCGGGCGAAATAAGGAGGAGAGAAAAAGAAGGTTTTGCGGGGCGGACTTGATTTGTATCGCCTCGGTGTTTTCCGCAGCTCTCAGTGTTTCTTAATTCGAGGCTTCTCTCTCCGCCCGCGCGCCCGCATTCCCTGCTACGGGGGTAATTCGATTTAGCGGCGAATCGCTACCAACTAAATCAGAGTACAGTCCCCAGTGAAATGCGCGCTCGAGTCCTCCCGCGCGCCACCCTTTTGGTAAAGCGACGCGAGAGCTCTTACTGCTCCAGATTTTACTATTAAATGACAAGAAACATCCAACCCAACTGCTCGAAGGAACCCGAGTTCCTTACCACCCAGGGAACCACACGCCTACATATTCCCCGGCACTCTCGGGGATTAGAGTTTTCAAAAATCGGCTTCTCGTGCGGCCGAGGGCGCATGTGTTCGCGGGCGGGGAACCGACGGGCGAAACCTTCGCCCTGACAGGGCGAAATACGGCTCGTAAGTTTTTATACCGGCGGCTTTCGCGCGACGCGAGGGCTCTGCCATATTCCCGACCAAGAGCCGGAGCAACAGCACCAGTGCCAGTCCTATATAGGGAAAGCCGATATCGATAGCGAGCGGAGAGCGGAGAGGCCGCGCTAAAGAAGCCCGAGCTGCGGAGGACTGATAACAAAAAGGTCGAAAAGTACCGGCCCTAGCCCTTGTTAAACTTCCTCGCGCCAGATCTCCGACAGGATTCGCCCTCCCTTCCCCCCTCTGGAAACGACATGTCCCGAATTTCGAATTCCATTGGATATTCCAGCACGGCTTCCTAGTGCGAAAGATTGTCGTCGGAGTGCACTGTGAATTGGTGTTATCGGGAAGTATCGGAGAGCTCTTCTTTGGGTCAGAGGGAAGTGTAATGATCGGACGAAATGACGGAGGAGGCTGCGGGGGGTTTGGCAACGTACGCTTCTTCCTGGAGGGCGGTAGTTAGTATTCGAAGCCGAGGTGGCGATGGTCGGGAAGCGATTTGACCAAGTTTAGCGGATCCCGTGGTGAGGGCTGCTGCTCGCACACGTAGCAGCACTTTCGGCCGCTCCTCGCCTAAGGTGGTTCCTCGCAAATCCGTCTGGCGGTCGCAGGGACATCGAGCGGAATACCAATTTCCAATTTGTTCGGGCATATCGACTGGGCACTCAAGGGCGTGACACAAATGCCAGATGCAATCAGCGGTGCTCCTGCGCCGCCCGGGACAAGACACTGAGAGTGCAATCCTCCGCTCTTAATCCGACACTATCGCACGCGACTCCCAAGAAATCTGGATCTCCTCTTCGACTCAGCTCTCTCTCTCTCTCTCGGAAGGGGCGCAGGCCTGAACAAGGAACTCGCCGAACTCCGAGATCTCCTTACACACGTGGGCCGCGAGGAGAGGGCGGGGGGTGGGAAATCTGAGTAGAGTTTCTTCTCAGGGTGCGCTCAGCGCCTCAATATTGTCGCTATCTCTTGTATACAGTTGCCGCCATATTCCGGCGGGCGAGCCGCCATGCTACCGGCCAACTTCCACCCCCCGTGCTTTTATGCGGCTTGCCACGCTCGCGAAAACTACCCCCATAAAACTTGACGACTTAAATCGGCGGGCGTATGCCCGCGCCCAGCAACTCGACCTGTGTCGAGCCCCTCGCGATCCTCCCGAGACACTTTCCGATGTATCGGCGGCGGAAACCTGCCAGGATTTCCATCGGCGAGCCGAACTGGAGTGGCGGGCGAAGGGAATGATCGCGGAGGACATTCGATTATTCCTCGGGCGGAGTTTATCATGATCGAGGTTCATAAATTCCCCGGCGAGCAAAAGCAATCTGGGCCTCCGCTCCGAATAGCCGACGCCCAGGCATTCTCCGGCTGCGGATGAGAGGCTCGTAATCCCGCCGGAAGAAGATATCCGCCGATGAAAGAAGGAAGGAAAAGCTGAGAGAGTGGGAGAGGAGGAGAGAGAGGGATGGGCCAAGTGGCTGTAATGAAGAGACAGGCCAAGATAAATATGGAAAGGAGGGCTTAAAGTAAATTGCGACGCGAGTGAGCGCGGATCCGCGCTCAATATGCTTGAAAGTGTCCCGCTGACGTGGCACTTTCGAATTGAATGTCTGCCGGATTAATCCGCCGTCATCCTTCACGCACCATCCGCGAAAATAGAATTCACCGAATATGACTCCCCTCCGCTAAAAACCGGGGGGTCGCCGGACCACCAGTGACATTTCCACAGGCCCTCGCCGAACAACCTTTCACTATTTCATTCTTTTCGTTCATTAAACTCTCGAATCAGGATATATTCTCAATCACTGAGATAGATATGCCGATGAAAATGATGTTTGTTATTGCTAATTCCATCGAAGTTCGAAAAGGCAAGAGTCGCAACTCTCTCTCTCTCGGGTCTGTGGCTAATACGAGCGATCTATGTATGAGGGCTAAGGATATACGTATGGGGGGCAGGGGTGCATAAATATCTGCGTATGCGTCACCGCGCGCATAAGTGGCGATGAGGGGATTTGTAAATGATCTTAGCGTCGGATCGCGTCAATCACTTAAGTTTCGTGCCGCTTCGACACTCGCGTGTCGCCACGCTCGCAGCTGCCAAATCCTCCAAACGAGATATGTTTCAATCGACGACCGCCGCCCCCCCTTCAATTTCCCTTTTCCTCGCAACTCCGCAGGAACCGGACGGAGGATACCTTTCCACCCCTTCCAGCTCGCAAGGGCGCAGAACGTCTCGCGACATCAACGGGCAATTGCAAAAACGTATCCCTTCGATGATATAGTGGCGGGCGCGAAGTTCTCCTTGTAAGACGACGTGGTCGGGGGCCCCGGGTGCGCCACTCGTAAAAAGAAGAAGATTTCGGAAGCGGGTTGGTGCAGGCGAAATTACGTCAAAAGTCGGGAGAATTTATCGGGCCACTTTTTAAACTCCGCCTTCGCGCGATTAGCATATTATTTCTATGGAAGACGCCGCACGGCAGGGAGAGCAAGTTGGGTCGAAGGAGAGCTCCTTCGTGGCGGATCTAACACGGGGCCAGCAGCATATCAAATATGTTGATAAATGATCCCTTTGAGCGATGAATAGGCGGCGTCGGCCTCGTCGGCATCCTTTTTCCCCGTGCAACCAACATTTGAATGTCAGAAGGAATGCCTTACCAAGCCCCCCCCGGCCCCCCTGCTACTCCTTTCGCCCCCCAACGAGAAGCTAGAAATCAGAAGCGTCTGCATCCTCTCGGCGAATATTTCGAGAGAGAGCGTGAAAATACGCGCGACCGCGCTCGAGATCGAACGATCGGCCCTCAAAGACGTCAAAGCGAGCGTCATCCCTCGTCGCCCTTTGCATTGGGGATTAACCCGATTTGACTAATGCGCCACACTCACAGTCGAACTCTGTGCTCCCGCGGAAAGAGCGTTCTGCGTTCGCTTGAAATAAGGGATGTGCTGGAAGCATAATCTCTCCGACTCTCGGCGCAAGTGGACACGCCAAGTTAGGGGAACGCGAGGAGAGGACGCGACTCTTTGATGTCGACGTGTCCAATTCCAATGCCGGAAGAGAACTCTGCACTGGTCACTGATGCGAAACAGCCGCACTTCCGCCCGACCAATCAGCTCCGGCCGATTTATGCTCTCGATCATACATCTACATATCACTCGGCATATCACTTTTCCGCACAGTACAAAGCGCATACTCTTTCATTTTCATACTTGTGGAGCACCGCGCATTCCTATGCACGGGAAGCTCTCGCGTACATTTGCCAATGAGTGGTTGACCCGCGCGCTCGCCGCCGATTCCATTGTAATTATTGGAAACAAAAAGCGACTGCTACGATTCACCATTGTTATGCTACTACTCGCCGGGCAGCACCACATTTCACCGGGACCGCGATAAATTCCGAACGGGCCCAGCCGCCGATTATATTTTGCCGCGTTGAACAATAACGCGCCGCTGACAATTAGCATCATAAAAGGGAGGAGGCGCGCGGCGGAAAACATAACGAGAACGGAATAAATTCTCCCGACTGCTAATTGTCGGGCGCATTGACAATGTGTATTGGGGCCGCGGCCGCTGGGGAGGTGGCTCGCATTCAATTCACCCTCTGGGAGAGAGAGACCTGTAGTATTAGCGCAGGGTACGAGCGGCATTGTTTTACCGTGCACTGTCCGGTAACCCGCCCTCGAAAAAGATGTCGCAAGGGGATAACTTATCGACATCGATCGGCCACCCTTTATCTCGAGTCACTGTCGATTCAAATGGAAATGTAAAGTGTGAAAGTTTACTATTTCTAGTACGTCTGGTAATTGGAGTTCGGATAAATTTTTGACTGAACTGAGAACATGATTTTTGGAAGAATTTAGAATTAAAAAGACAGGGTGAACTATTCCCAACTATGGTAAAGACTTTTTTAGGCTTATCTTCTGTTTAATTTTGTCATTCGTCATGGAGATCTGTAAAGCGGGAGGGAAATAAATGGGTACAATTATTATAACGACTTTTAGATACACGACTGAACTAAAAATAGGATTGCGTGATCCTGGAAGGCCATAATCTCCCGCAACGCCTACGAGATATTGAATAAGCCTATTCTTATTCCTAGCACTAAAATCAATAGGTCGTAATTATCGAAGAGCGAAGACTGATCGCAGTCTCGAAAATAGTTAAGGACATTCATATATTAATAAAGTCTGGTCGATTTTACTCCACGACCTTACTACACCGAGGCCGAGGATGCGATTTCAAACTATCACGGCACGGCACTCCGTATCTCATACCAATTTAATTGTCTCTTCCGCTCTAATCGTCCAGAGCGAAAGGGAAGATTATCGCACTGGGGAGAGAAAAAAGGAGAGATAAAGATGGATCGCTCGGTCCGTAACATTTCGCTCGAGTTCACCGCGATCACTGGAGTTAGAAATAAATTGGAGGCGTGTTGGTGAGCCGATCTATTTTTGACGCGGCTCCCTAGGACAAAGTCATGACTGCACATACTCATCACGGCTAAAGCACGACGGTCACCGCAGCTTTTTTCTTTCCTCTCCCTGGATCCTACGATTCAGAGTATTCGGACGCCTTCAGCGAGCATTTCTCCTCGAGAATCGCCGGAGAGAGTGGTGCTAACAGTGATCTCCGAGTTCTGATCCATTTTCTCTCAACACTTTTCCTCTGCGTGCCATGCTCCCGGTGATTTAGTTTTGCTGAATTACTTTTGTAATTTAATTACAGCGGTATGTACAACCTTATATGAATTTCATGACAAGTTTATTGCACTGGTTAAATTGATTGGATATTTTCCTCTTGGTCCTGCAATGAAAGCATTGAATATCAAAGGAATTTTAAAAATGTCTCGCACATTCCTAACATTTCTGAATGTCTATTGAGCGTTGAGTGGTAGAAGCCCCGCTTTGACTAGAAGTGCTTGCTTGATATTACTGACGAGGCCTATTATTCCACCCTACCCCTACAATGTACCTGCAACATTCAGTTGCTTTGGAATTTCGAAAATGTAATCGACCACATGCATAGAGGAGGGTAATCGATAAGATTCGTGGCTTTCACTGTGAATATCGCGATACACCTGTCAAACGCTCAATGTTGTGAGCGGCCTGCGAGGTTATTTCCTTTACACTTGCACCGAAGAGATTGTTCGCTTTTAGGACAATCCTGCGAACCACCTAGAATCATGAGTACGCGCAGGACACGTGCATCTATCTTTCTGCTCTTCGTGATATTTGTCGTGGGGTTGTTCTGCTGCGGTAATGCCGCATCGGCACATATCCACACTCATCACCACAACAAACCGGACAGCAGCGAGAGGACCGAGGATGGAGCCTTCAGTCCGCGGGACGTCGACCACTACGTCGATGGGGAGCATCACCAAGAATTCGATCACGAAGCCATCCTAGGTATAGCCGGAACTTTTACATTATTAATCATCAAGCCTGCAGATTTGGCCCGAGAACTTACTCATGGAGATCCCACTTGGTTTTTCACGCAGGAAGCATAAAAGAAGCCGAGGAGTTTGATAAGCTTCCTACGCTTGAATCCAAAAGACGTCTGGCTATCCTGCTGACAAAAATGGACTTGAATAATGACAAGATGATTGAAAGAAATGAACTGAAAGCTTGGATCCTTAGGTCGTTCAACATGCTTTCGACAGAGGAATCGGAAGACCGCTTGGAAGATGCTGACACTGATGAGGATGGCAAAGTCAGCTGGTCAGAGATCTTGCAGGACACTTATGGCACTGATCCAGATGATATAGCTGTTGATGATAAGCTCATCACTGAGGACAAACAAACGTTCCATGCTGCGGATGTGAATAATGATGGTGTCTTGGACACCGAGGAGTTCAAGGCATATACCCATCCCGAAGAAACTCCCAGAATGTTTCCACTATTGTTAAAACAAGCTCTGGAAGAAAAGGATACTGATAAGGATGGGTATATCAACTTCCAAGAATTCATTGGAAACAGAGCTAAGTCCGAAGACAAGGAGTGGCTGATAATTGAGAAAAACAAGTTTGATTATGAACATGATAAGAATGGAGATGGAAGACTAGACTCTGATGAAATTCTTTGCTGGCTTGTACCGAGTAATGAGTGAGTCTTCAGCAATTAAGAGTCTTAATTTCCAGGCAGATGGTGCCAAATTTTGACTGACAATGCATTATTTTCATTATAGGGAAATAGCAACTGATGAAGTGAATCATCTATTTGCTGCATCAGACGATGATCATGACAATAGATTGTCCTTTGATGAAATCTTAGAGCATCACGACACGTTCGTTGGCAGTGAAGCCACAGACTATGGAGACCATTTACAGGACATCGAACGTTTCTCAGATGAGCTTTAGGGATAAGTGATCGAAGAAATTGGCTCGATTTCTTTTATCTTTTCCTACATGTGGAGCAAGTGGCGAACTATCGACATTTTCCGATAGATCGTGGCACCACATTTTTAGTCTTTAAATGTTTTCGCATTTTCCTATTTATATGGCACGCAAAAGCCTCTTGCATTCATTGAACTTGTCGCATTAAAACTATTTGCACAAATCTAATTAAGATACATACCTATTAGTATCACGTGAACCAGTCTTCCAGTTTCTACGAACATACACAGTGCCATAAATACAGCATAAGCACCGAAAGTGTCTGCTCTGTATTACTACCTGAAGTTACCTAAGTATGCACGTGAGAGCACGGAGTGTTCTGTGTCGACAAATGTCTCGAATCCCACCAAATGCATGGATACAAAAATGTACACTTTGCTAAGCAGCAATTTTAAATATTTTATCAATCAGTGTTTGATGCGTATTCAGTGGAAATGTTAGCTGTAATTTTTCAATGGTAGATGCGTTTTTCTTTATGAAGATGTCACCGACTATGTTCTAGCAAGTGAAGTATCTTGTGGTGAAATGACAGCGAGCCGTACCACGATTAAAGTACTTAGTCAGGCTCTCTCCCTATTTTAAGTATTATGTGATCGACGAACAATGTGTATTGTGATGATTTTTTTAATAAAAGACACTCAATCACTTCGAATTTGATCTGACTTTACGGATACCTAAAACTACATATTATTCTCAAACAACAATTTTATTTAAATCTCCTTTATAAGAAAAGACGACACAAGCAGATCGTTTCTTTCTTCGTGAAAATGTACAATACTTACACTACATTGCGTTAGCGCTTACTCCTTGTGTAGTGTACCAGTGAGACTTAAATATGCGATCGCAGTACATCCCGAAATGGGTTACACAATTTTTCTTAGAGGCTGCGGAACGCGATCCTTCGTGCCGTTGAATATTGGCCTATCGTGGCAGAATGATATACACGAGGATTGTATGATAAAAATTTCTTCGCTCCTCGCATGAGAATGTATCAGCTAATTATTTGAGTGATACAGAGTGCTGGCAATGATACTAGAAATTCCGTGTATGCAATGAAAAAATATTTTAATCCATCTTCACTAGCTCTTTCTGCACAAACAATTCGCCATGTGCAGATTTTGAAAGAGAAATACTGAAGCCTCGAACTTTGCGCTTCGTACATTACACTGCGTTATTTCAAAGTGCATTGCGAGATATAAAGCATGAAGAAATGATGTAACATGCCAGATTCTTTGCTGGTACTCGCAAAACGTGCGAGTCAAATGCATATGAAATGCAAAGCAGCAGATACACTCTAGGTTCTCCTGCGTAAACGCTATTTTTAGTACTGAAAAGATTACTCATATTCGCTTCATATACCTTGAGAATACAGACACGTGTTGGTAACGCGCGCCCGTTACCGAAAGCGAAAGGTAACGCTAGCTATTTATCTCGCAACGCACTTTCCTTGGTGCCGAAACATTTCTGCGCTGAATCTTTGCACTACGGAATTTAGAAATATCGCCTAGAACGTTTTTACAATCTTCCTGATGAGATATCGGCGACGCGTACCCGTAAATTTTACATCCCAATACATTCAGCTCCACTTCGTCAACAGTTTTATATTTGCTTTCACAATTTTTGCATTACAACAAGTTCGATTATGCCAAGCATAACTTCTGTTAATCAATAGGATTTCAATTTTATATGATTGATAATATATACGGTCCCTGCTTTTTATAAATTTATAAACAAGACTAGAAATGTTTTGCCAACCGTAAATTCATGGACGTTCCGGTCAAAAATAAAAACAGACTGTGGTAGTGTCTCACATAATATTACATGATAAAAATGTACAACACCCATATCATTAAACGGAAAAGAAAACTTTGAGATGTAGCCCATGAATGAAGCTATAATTGCAATCACAACCATCTCATTGGTGTATAATAACTCGAGAAACTACTATTCAGTTGTGTAATCTGACTTTTAGTTCTCATTTTGTTCACGTGCCGTATGAATTCTGATGAAATGATTAGTAAATATTCATTACGGTAAATGCGAGGAAATGCAGAGAGAAGCAAACCATACGAATCAATGTGTGAATATAGTTTTCGACATTTGTTTTCTGTTCATTAGGATTTACGCGGTATGAATTGTACGAGAATTTATGCGTGATGCACTTGCATTGAAACACGTCATTAAACGTCTACTGTGTAGTGAAAGACGCATTATTTTAAAAGGAGGATCCACGAATTATATCTATCTAAGACTGAGCTAACATATTGGTCCTACTATACTGAACATTAATCTATTATGCTCGTCAGGTAGTCGGTTCCTTCAAATGTTCAGTCTGGACATTGCTTTCGATTTCAGCTGTAAAGTATTCTCGGTTAGGCAGCATCGAGTGCAGTTGTCGGTTGTTACATTAGTTCTATGCACGTCCTTTATGATTCCGATGGGTCGTGTAAGATGAGTCTTATAAATTAACAGTAGGCGCTGAGTCAACTATTGAAATCATGCGCGGATTTTACATACGCATATATACAACTAACAGGGGGGCTGTCCGCAGGAACAAGGCACAACTGACGAATCGTTTGTATTCCAACTTTTGACTGATTCTATGGTGACGTTCTGTATCACGTCTGCCAAGTTCTCGGATTCAAACGCGTGATAATACATGTCTATTTCTTCGTACTGATAGAATTATAAACTTATGTAAATTTCTATCGCGCGTTTAAAAAATTATGTTTGTAAGATTGACTTTACATTGAAAAATATCCTCTTCCTATCGAATATCACAAATGAACGGATATTACTCGTGAAAGTGTTCGATAATAACACCCCGTGTGGTACCTAAAATGTTTCTTTCGCTTTTTTAATACATATTGGAATCTCCCTTCATATATCATTTGCCTAGGGAATTGTGTCACTAAACACGTATTCCAAATACTAGTTAGTAGCTCTCCCCAAATGCTGCCAAGTCCTCCAGACATCTAAGTGCAAACACACTCTCACACTTTGCGACGAACATAGGAATAACAGTGGTACGATTCAAGTTAAAGCTGTCTAACTCCTCGGTTGTTAGCACTTCACAGGGCTGGTAGAAGTAATGGTCGCTGAGGCACCCGAACGTTATAAATAATCTAAATACTAGTTCAATGTATTTATAAAACATTCGGTCGAAAGAGTGCACCAACTCCATATTACTGTATAGACAACGTGAAATTCTCTGATTTGCGTAATTTCACGCCTGCCTTTTTCCCTTCTGTACAATATTCGGTACACATTTAGAAATGCATAAATGTAACAAGAATAATGTGCAGGATTGTGCTTGGGAATTACGGAGGTAATACTTCTTCTTTTTTACGTAAACTGAATGTGTTAATGCTTTCTCTGGCTTTACTGTTAAATGTTCTAAGTTCAAAGATCAAAACTTTAAGATGACTGAATTTTCTTCACTTGACTGATTGTGGCTCATCAAGTGATATACTGTGATAGTGAAAAGAGGTATGATTAATCGCCTACGGTATACCTAGATTACAAACATTCGCCTGGAATTGACAATTCATACGCTCGTTGATTATTTTAGTCAACATCGAAAGTTCTGGTTAAGGCAGGAATATGTTTACTTTGCTACTTAAAAATTTTCTTTATGCTTCAACGTCATGCTTTTTCATGCGACATTAAACGCATTACCAGAAGCAAGATAGCACATACGCAAACATATTATAGTGTATATAACTAGACGTTATAAAGAATAAATGAAGGACTAGGAATCGTAGAGGATCCTGTTGGACCTTAGAACTCTCATTGGCCGAAGTTTGGGGGCCAAGAAACGTTCCATGCTTATAAAAATTTTCCAAAAGTGCTTCTTTCTCAACCCATCTATCGTACAACCATTTAGATAATTGCTCTGGTTCTTGAGGAACCTGAAATCATTATTTTATTTATTGTTCAAGTATTGAATATAAAGCAGTATATTAAGTTCAAGATCGTAAACTTACCACTGAACTAGGAAAGAGTCGATAGAACAATACTGTTTCACATGGTGGTCTAGAACCCGTAACAATAGTGGGCAAGTCGAGGGGTTTACCCTGAGGATACGCGATTGTGATGTCAAGAACCCAACTGATTTCAGGTTTCGCTATAGCCATATCTGTTTTGAACATGAGAGTTACAATTACAATCTTCTTCAAACATCTTAAAAACTTACACAGTAGTAAACAAAACGAAATATTTACTTGGTCTGTTATTCAGTTGTTGGTCCGAAACATTATTATCCTGTGATGGACCAAGAGTATCAAATATAGTTTGCATCGCACCAACACGTGGTAGAGTTACATTCTCGAGTATAGGTAAATTGTTTTTCTTAGCGTACTTTTGAGACGTTTCTCGCCTCTTACAGAGGAAACCGCCCTCTGGGAAAAGTACCATCCACTTTCTATCGCGTGGTATGTAGGACTCCTTTAAGTGTTTCTCCAATTGCTTTAAGCTCTCTTCTCGTTTTTTGCGACCCTGATATCACGATTTGGAAAGTGCATCGGTAAATGACAAATTCAAAGAATTCTCTGTTCATGGGGAATGAACTTACGGATTTATGGACGGACTAATGAACTTACAGACACAATAAAGAAGTCCTGATGCAAAACAGAAACAATACCAAAATTGGTGAACTTAAAAATCCTATCCATAATCCACATCAGATTGGGCAATACATTTGGTTTAGCATTAAATGTAGTCATTAGCATAGGAACATCACCAGTACTTTGATGGTTCGCTATTACTAGTGTTTTTTCACTAACAATCTTTTGTATATCATCACCTTCTTCTATAACTGAAACAGACAATATACATATATCCGTATTAAAGCATCCGATGCACTCACTACTTAGAAATACTAGGCACAAATAAAGTACTCACTGTCATAGCCTGCTGACCAAGTCCACATTGAAACCATTGCTAACAGCCAATGGAAAAAAAGACCCTCTATTCTCCAATAAACGTGTGGTTGATATACTTTTACAGGGAATAAGAGGGTCATCCATACCACGTAAGTTGGTATGCAATATACATTGTTTAATATCACAAAGCCCGTCCTGGCAATGCATTTTACAAAAGTCAGGACTTTACTGATTATCCTGCAAAAACATACCATTAAATAGTAAGCCCACAGGTTATCAGAATGTTAATCTTTAGTCGACAGAATGATAACACTCTATCAGAGATACTAGTAATCATTCAAGCAATCTGAACCTTTTAGTAGAGGAAACAGTTTTTTGTAAGTGTACCATAACGATGTCGACGGTGTACTGCAAGTCACAACGATAAAAGAATGAGCACCGAGCCCACACTTTTAAAGTTTCACAACAGGAAAGACTTCACACGAGAGAGCGTATAATTATATAAAGAGTAGTACACTTTGCAATGCAAATGTTGCTTTAAAATTGGATCTGCAAAGGCATTCATGCGGCTTGCATCGAATGCGGTATCCGAGCAAACAGATAGTATTATCGTCACTCTATATTGCTACTCGATATCTTCAAAAAGTAGTACAAAAATAAGTATCTCATTGGTAACCATAGTTGTATAGTATTGCTCTCCATAAAGCATAAAGCATAAAGCACAAGATTGTTGCAAACACAACCAGAGAGATACGTCAATCCACAATTAACAGAGAAATCGTTCTGGCAAAACCCATAAAACCATAAAACTGCTGGTATCCCACTAAATACTAATCACACAATACACAATGGACACTAATCCGCCGTTATACATTTCGGGTAAGCGATGTTTATTCCGTGAGTGCGAATAAAGTTCCGCGGTGAAGTTCTCCGCAGTGAGAGGAGGAAGCGGACGTATAATGCTATAAAATTAATTTACGCGCGCAATAATCCGCCGCCAAAGAATATATACGAGCACTTAGCATACATTTATTATAGTACGATATGGAAATAGAATGAATGAAAATTGAGACGATCTTTGACAATGATGAGACGTAGAAAGGACTGCGGGAGGTGTGGGTATCGGGTCGAGGCGGCAGAACATGTCAATCTACCAAGTGACGAAGTGTTGATCGGAGTGTAAAGGAAATTCGGCGTATCGAGGGGCAGTGGGAGAGGAGATAGGATGCCGGGCTAGTTGTCTATAAGAGGGCATAAGGTTAAAGAAGTGGTGATCTCGAAAAGAGGAGATTAGATCTGGCTGTTATCAAAGGATCGACGAGGGATCGGACGAGTTAATGAATTTCCGCAGTAGATCCGCATCGGTTGGCATAAAAAGTGGAGGATGACACGGTGCGGAAATGCCGACTGGCCTTGCCTGATGAACTCACCTTAGGATAGCAGAAGTGGCCGAGGAGGAAGAGTCAGTCATTTTCGAAAGACACCACCCGTAATGCGTACTCGAACGATTTTCATCCAGGCTTTTTTATTCATAGCATTCCCTCGTGCACAAATTACATAATAAGGATCATTAGAGTTGATGACAGTGAGACTGTCGACGAACTGTTTACATGAGATCTCGGGGCCGAACAGCGGATCCTGGAATAACAGTAGTCTTGCTCGAGAATGCCGCGTTAGTTATTTAGCCTCGTGGGTGAAATCGTGGCTTTGATCCTTCAAGTTGGAGCGGCTTGTTGCCGAGGTGCTGAACCCGCGGAAGACGGCAGCTCTATCCGCGCGCGCGTTATCCACTTACATTAACGTGACGTTCTTTTCGGAAAAACACTGCGCCTCCTTCGCTTCTGCTATATGCAAAAATTACCGCAGCGAACGCAATATAAATAGAATGGCGGAGGCTAAAGCGGCGGCTCTTTGATTGGAACGCCACGGGTCGGTCTTACCGGCGATTAATCCTCTCACCGGCGATCGAACACCACGTCCCCGACTGCCAAACCTATGATTTGAAACGGCGAAAAACTTTTATTCTCCCATTCGCGCATATTCCCTCCGGAAGTAGTTGGCTGCTTTGCTTCCCTCGGACTCTCTCAGTACGCCGCCACTATCCAATCAAGGCGGACCGAATCTCTAATGATAAAAGAATCCGAACCTCCTCGGGAACGCACGCTCTCGATGCTCCCGATCACAATCGCCTCCGAATCTCGAGAACTTTCAAGACCCTTCATCAGCCAATGTCTCTTCAGGTTTGATAACATCTATTGCCTCTTTAACCGCTACCTGCGCTTATCTCACGAGAATTTCGATAATCAACACAGCTATGAACAATTCCGGTTAATGAACGCGCGACCGAACCTCTCGGATTTTCATCGACTCCTGCAAATCGCGCCATTTCATCTGCACATGCCAATTCGAGACGGCAGCGCTACCACTTGAAAATCTCACCGGGGACGAACTTATATGCATACGCTTCGGTGTCTCATTCACGTTTATTCCATGCTGAATTTTGAAGTCGTCTGCTGCTCCCTCGCCCCACCACCTATATACCTCAATACCTCCGTCAACTTTACATTTCAAAGGCACTCCTTCAAAGAATTTGTTAATTTATAAGGCAGACACTAATCGTATAAACCGTAAAAATGTCATTAAGTATACTGAGATATCGACTGGCCAATCTTGGCCTGCGCCAGGTGAAAGAATCGACGGGTTTTTTAAGTTTAAGAATGCCTCTGAGAACATCTGCACCTAACAGAGCCAAGGTATTGTAAGTTTTTGTAGAGATATTCAATTAAACCAACAATTCTCTTTTCATCGCGGCCCCACTGTTACTTTCACCGACTGTTTTGTGCCTGTCAGACTAATTGACACCTAGTGCTTTTTGATAATACGATTCCTCTGCTGTTCATCCTATGATCATCTTGTTTTTACATAATCACTGGATCGCCGGTCTCAAAATAGGTTTTTTAAAGAATGGGGGGAAAAATTTATTTTTTGTTTCTTTTTTAATAACAACTTGTCACACTTTGTTTGTCAGTTGGAAATTTCGACCTTTTCGTTACCAGATGACGAATTTTATTTATTTTATACTCACCTTCACTGTAAAATCATAAAAAAATCCTTATCATCTTCCCAACTGGTACTACTATCTCTCAAAAAAAGTGGCTCCCAAAAGCTGCTGACCTTGATTTTACTCCCAAATCATTCATATTCGTGTGAGTTTTTAGATGTTTATAAACTAGTATGTGTGCTCATATGTACATATGTTCTCCACATTTACACTTTATCACCAGTCACAGGCTTCACTTAACCGACCTTCAGTCTCCCCTGCAGAGAGCACAGTGGACACATCCACAAGGAATTTGTAGCCATACTTATATAATATTTCTCGCGCAAAATGGTACACAGAATTTCTTACTGTTTACTAATGCTTTCTTATTAAATTCTAGCAGACTAGTGACATTAAGTGTTCTTTCTAATCTTTATAATTGTTTTGTGACAGGATGAAGCAAAAGAGTACCGTATTGAAAGGGACACCTTTGGGGAGCTGAAAGTTCCCTGTGACAAATATTATGGAGCTCAAACACTTAGATCTGTTATGAACTTCCCGATCGGAGATAAATCTGAACGTATGCCTGTAAGAATAAGTCGTACTAAGAGTATGCTCAATTTGCCTTAAAGGATTTTAAATATATGCTGGATCTGTGTACTAATGTATACTTTTTTCAGGCTGCAGTCATTGTTGCAATGGGTATATTAAAGAAAGCTGCAGCTGAGGTAAACAAGGAGTTTGGACTAGACCCGAAGGTAGCAGATGCTATTAGCAAAGCTGCAGATGATGTTATCTGTGGAAAACTTTATGAAGATCATTTCCCACTTGTTATTTGGCAGACTGGATCTGGTACTCAAACTAACATGAACACTAACGAGGTCAGTGTCCTTACAACAAATTTTTTGGCCTGAGTTACTCTACTGGTCTATAACTTCTTTATTGGTATAATTTAGGTAATCTCAAATAGGGCTATTGAAATTCTGGGTGGTAAACTGGGGTCAAAGACACCAGTTCATCCAAATGATCATGTAAACATGTCCCAAAGTAGTAATGATACATTCCCAACTGCCATGCACTTGTCAGTCGCCATGGAAATCAATAAAATATTACTGCCTGGTCTTGAAACCCTGCACAAGGCATTGAAAGAAAAAGCAGAATGTTGGAAGGACATCATTAAAATTGGCAGAACTCACACTATGGATGCTGTGCCATTGACATTGGGCCAAGAATTCTCAGGTTTATTGCATATCTATAATAAATGGAATAGCGAATATAATTATTCAGATGAAGTACAATAAAAATTGTACCTAGGATATGCTACACAACTCGAATACAGTATTAAGAGAGTAAAAGATACTCTCCCGAGATTATACCAGTTAGCCCTGGGCGGTACCGCAGTAGGAACTGGGCTGAATACTCGCAAAGGTTTCGCGGAAAAGACTGCTGCCAAAATCGCTGAACTCACATGCCTACCTTTTGTTACCGCTCCAAACAAGTTTGAGGCATTGGCCGGTCATGATGCGATAGTCGAAGTTCATGGAGCTCTCAACACAGTCGCTGTTTCAATCATGAAGGTAGTTTTCAAATTATATCTGAACTTGACATATTAAAATCCGAACGCAACTTTCATTGGTTTCCATTCCGAATAGGTTGCCAATGATATCAGATTCTTAGGAAGCGGACCACGATGCGGTTTGGGTGAGCTGGCCCTTCCCGAGAATGAACCGGGAAGTTCTATTATGCCAGGAAAAGTAAATCCAACTCAGTGCGAGGCTATTACTATGGTTTGCGCTCAAGTAATGGGCAATCATGTCGCTACGACTGTTGGCGGTAGCAATGGACATTTTGAATTGAACGTATTTAAGCCTCTTATGGTGGCAAATACTTTAAGATCGGCGAGGCTTCTTGGCGATGCCTCCGCAGCATTCACAAAGAATTGTGTAGCAGGAATTCAGCCGAATATCGATAACATTGAAAAGATCATGAATGAAAGTTTGATGCTCGTCACTGCACTGAACCCTCATATTGGATATGATAAGGTGAATTTGAAAAGCTTCCCACTATATAGCAATCATAATATAGGAGCTTGTAAAAATATAAGAATTTGTTCTAGGCGGCTGCAATTGCAAAACAAGCTCACAAAGAAAAGTTGACATTGAAACAATCCGCCTTGAAGAACGGTGTCACGGAAGAACAATTCAAGGACTGGGTTAGGCCAGAACAAATGTTGGGTCCCAAATAATTGTTATTCCCAGAATAAAAAGTATAGATTAGATATTCAACCTTTTACATTTCACATTAATTCTGAATCAGAAAAAAACATGCATTTTTAAAAAGTAAGCCATCAAATCAGATTACAAAAACCAAGGAATGCCTTTTGTACATGTTCTGAATGAATAAAACAAAAAAATATGTTACTATTCCAGTTTCGTATGCGCGCCTTTCACACCGTCGAGAGAAGAAAACAAACTATAAATTTCATGTTTAACAATTAACAATTAAGAATGTACATAAATTAACAACTAAGATCAGTGAATAGGTATTCGTCATACAAAGTAGGCAATGGGTGGAGATAAGACGACTGATTACAATAGCGAAGTATTTATTTTTCTCGCGTGACGTTATGAGTCACTAAGTTATTTCTAAATACATGGCCGTTATAACAATGTAGACAACTGCTGTAATACGCATTCCTTGTCAGCAGTTAAATAATCTATCAATATCTAGGTATTATTGTTTACTCTGATGAATATCACCGTTTTGCGTGTTTTTCGACGATACAACAAAGTCGGCTCGACTATTGCGGTAAAATCTTTATCTACAAAAGTTTAAAAAACTATTATCTGTGTAATCGAAGACGTATAAATATGAAAATCGCTTAATCTTTGTTATAGGACAGACACTAGTCGCCAAGACGATTTGTAAAAAAACAATTTCTAGTGTAATACAAGTGACATTAAACATCTTGAGATGTCAACTGGTCAATCACAGCCTGCACCAGTTGGAAGAATCGAGCTATCATTTAACTTTAAAAATGTCCCGAGCACCGTCTACAACCGCATCTCCTAAAGCCAGTAAGGTATTGTAAACATCTGTGGAATTTCGAATAAAACGTTTATCCCGTTAAGAGTATAGTAGACAAATCCTCAAAGAATATTCAGTTGGATTAAGTGTTTTCTAAGCAGTAAAATTGTTTTAGGGACAGAATGAATTAAAAGAATACCGTATTGAAAGGGACTCACACGGAGAAGTAAAAGTTCCGCGTGACAAGTACTATGGCGCCCAAACTCTTAGATCTGTTATGAATTTTCAAATTGGAGATAAAAGAACTGAACGTATGCCGGTAAGGATAAGTAATACTAGGGACATATTCAACCCCACCTTACAGAATTTAAACATATCGTTATCCACCTACGGATATTTCTTCCTTAGGTTGGAATTGTTATTGCTATGGGTATATTAAAGAAAGCATCCGCCGAGGTGAATAAAGGATTTGGGTTGGACCCGAGGATAGCAGATGCTATTAGCAAAGCTGCAGATGATGTTATTAGTGGGAAACTCTATGAAGATCATTTCCCACTTATTGTTTGGCAGACTTGTACCCAGACTAATATGAATAGTAATGAGGTCAGTGCCATTAGGATACACGAATTTAATTCTAGTTACTCTACAACTATATGACTTGCTTATAATACAGGTAATTGCAAATCGTGCAATTGAAATCCTTGGCGGTAAACTAGGCACACAAACTCCAGTTCATCCAAATGATCATGTCAACTTGTCCCAAAGTAGTAATGATACATACCCAACTGCCATGCACATAGCTGTTGCAATTGAGATTAATAAAGTATTACTTCCTGGTCTTGAAACGCTACACAAAGCATTGAAAGACAAAGCGGAAAGTTGGAAGAACATTATTAAAATTGGCAGAACTCATACTATGGATGCTGTGCCATTGACTCTGGGCCAAGAATTCTCAGGTTTATTGATGTCCACATTAAATGGAATCGCAAATGTAAATATAGTGATGACAATTACAATTGTACATAGGGTATGCAACACAAATCAAATACGGTATTCAAAGAGTGAAAGATACTCTGCCAAGATTATACCAGATACCTCTGGGAGGTACCGCAGTCGGAACCGGACTCAATGCCTACAAAGGTTTTGCAGAAAAAGTAGCGGTCAGAATCGCTGAACTCACAGGTCTGCCTTTTGTCACTTCTCCAAATAAGTTTGAGGCAACTGCTAATGACGACGCGATGGTTGAAGTTCATGGTGCTTTCAATACCGTCGCTGTTTCACTCATGAAGGTTTCTTAAATTATGGTTGAGCTTCATGCGCAGAAATCAGAGTCCAACTTCAATCGATTTTTGTAATAGATCGTCAACGATATCAGATTCATGGGTAGCGGACCTCGCTGCGGCTTGGCAGAATTGTCTCTTCCCGAGAATGAACCAGGAAGTTCTATTATGCCAGGAAAAGTAAATCCGACTCAGTGTGAGGCAACGACTATGGTTTGCGCTCAAGTAATGGGCAACCATGTCGCAATAAGCATTGTCGGTGCCAATGGACATTTTGAATTGAATGTACTGAAGCCTCTTATGGTTGCTAACACTTTAAGATCAGCAAGACTTCTTGGAGATGCCTGCACAACATTCTCAAAGAACTGTGTAATGGGTATTCAACCCAATGTCGACAATATTAAAAAGCACATGACTCAAAGCTTGATGCTTGTCACTGCACTAAACCCACATATCGGATATGATAAGGTAAATTTATAAATGTTCCCCCAGTTCATACCAGTCATAATACAGGAGTATGCAAGAATATAAGAATTTGTTCTAGGCGGCTGCAATTGCCAAGCAAGCTCATAAGGAAAAGCTTACACTGAAACAAGCTGCCTTGAAGAATGGTGTGACAGAAGATCAGTTTAACAAATGGGTCAGACCAGAACAAATGTTGGGTCCTAACTAATTATTGTTCTCACAGTAAAAAGTACTGATCATGTTGAACTTTTAAATCTCCTAATAATGACTCAAATTTATTTGTAAACACGTCCGTTTGTAAGTAAGTCATTAAAACAGGTCACTAAAATCAAAGAATGTACTGTCATTTGTACTTGTTCCAAACGATTAAAAAATCAACTGAATATTGTGCATCACAGTTGCGTACGCACGGCGCTTACGCCATCGAAAAGGGCGAACAGTTTACAAGTTTCACAATACACCCGCGTATCAGTATATCGTACAGCTCAAGGGGTATAGGTCAATCTATGGTCAAAGCTCTCTATCTACACTGTAGTGTCAGAATTCTTTTAACGGCAAGATTGGGAGAATCAGAACATCGCAGTTACTAAGTCAATCAATATGCTACACAGCGCGCGAAACTTCATCACAAAATTTGGTGTCCGGTCTTTCAACAATGCCGGCATCAAGAAAGTTGGAATAATCGGAGTACCGTTCAACAAAGGCCAGGTACTTACAGGCGTCATTAATTTACACTTTACTTTATACCGGCGCAATTCATTTGAATTATTATGTATCTCTTAGATGAAGGAGGGTGTCTCACAAGGTCCAAATGCTATTAGAAATGCTGGTCTTGTAAAAGAATTAGAATTCTTAGGTATGTTGCATTATATTAAACATACAATATGGAGAATTTCCTTCTTAAAACTGATGTAATGTATAAAGGACTCGATGTGAAGGATTATGGGGATGTTTCATACGAGACACAAAACATAGAAAATGTTGATAATATGTCACATTTGGCACATATTGCGGGATGCAATAGCAGATTATCAGAACAGTTTCAAAGTGTCCTGGCTGATGATAGGTGTGTCTTAACTCTGGGAGGTGATCATAGTTTAGGCATTGGTACTATTGATGGACATGTAAAGGCAAGGGGAGATGTAGCTGTTTTATGGATTGATGCCCATGCTGATCTGAATACAAATAAAACTAGTGAAAGTGGCAATGTGCATGGAATGCCAGTGTCATTACTAACTTCCGAGTTGGCAGATTACTGGCCATATCTTCCTGGCATGGATTGGCAAAAACCAGTGTAATATTATCCTCCATAAAATAAAAAAGAATTGCTATTTCACCAGGAATAGAGTAATACAACACAATAATTATTTCAGATTATCAATTAGGAATGTGGCATACATAGGGCTAAGATCAGTGGATAGGTATGAAAGATTGGTTATAGAAAAATTCGGCATCACAGCTTTTGGTATGGAGGATGTTGAACGATATGGTAACCATCCAAACTAAATTAGACAAACAAAAGTAATGAATACTTTCAATAATGTTGGAATAATGAATACTTCCCACTTAGGTATTCATGATGTTGTTAATATGGCTCTTGGCAAAGTAGACCCAGATCAGTCAAGATCAATACATGTTAGCTTTGATATTGATTCCTTAGATCCGATTGAAGCACCATCCACTGGTACACCAGGTATGTTGGACATTTTATAAAAGTATAACACAGTGGATAATGGCATATAACAGAAGAGAATGACTTTGATTTGTAGTTCGGGGTGGTTTAACACTTAGAGAAGCAGTCCACCTAATGGAAGAAATACATAGAACCAATAGACTGAATGCTATTGATCTGGTTGAAGTAAATCCACAGATAGGCAATGATCGTGATCTTGCATTGACTGTCGATGCTGCGATACATGTCATACAAGCTGGAGTGGGCTATACAAGACGTGGTCTCAAAGTACCAAAGGGTGTCACTGATATGCCACTGCAGACATTCAGATAATTGTTTGAATTTCCTGCAAAATCTCTCGCTTCATGTAATCCATCGTTTAAATTATTATCTACATGTTTATTTACAATTATCAAGCGACAAAATCATGTACATTACATAAAATAAAGGTTTTTTTAAACAGTAACTGTAGTTATGTTTTCTTTCATATAGCCCTCTCTGAGGATATAAGTAATTCCTTCCCTGTCATCAAATTCAACTTGTATCCTAAAAATCTCCGATGGTCTTTCACCTTCTACATTCGGCACAAAATCACACTTGACATTGCCTTTAGTTTTCGTGCCCAACAGTCTAACAGACAGCCACCTCAAATTTTCCTCGTACTCGCCAATGGTTGCCTTTCCCTCTTTAATGGGTTCTCCCAGATGTTTTAGGATTTTTTCATTACTACGCAAAGCTTCTATTGTTTCCTTATAAATAGTCGTGCTACGCACTCGATTCTGGAAGCTCCGGCTGATGAAGAAGTTTGTCGCGACAAGGGCACAACCTCCATAAGCAGCAATCCTAACCAACGTTTTAGTTGACACCATCTGAAAGGGTAGAGTAGTCTCTCAAAAGCAGAACCAGGAATCAAGCTCCAGTAAATTCCTCACGTTGTACGTTGCTTCTACGCGTTTACGTCTGGATAGCGATTCGACATTTCAGGTTATAAAAAGTACTATTAATTTCGAAATTCCAGATATCAACCATTTAAATAAACAGCGTCATAATATACAAATACGTACTACGAAGATTTAGTTTGTATTTTTCAACGGCAGATGCAACTTCTTTTCAATCATACGTCAAACTGTTCGGAGCAGTGGTACTCGGCGCATTGCGGTAGCACCGGTAGCACGCGATGCTCTTCTATGTGTATGATGTGTGTAGGATAAATGGCTCTAGTCACACATCTATGTGTAGAGAAATCAGCCCTTGGGTTTTCTGTGTGTGTGCTAATGTATAAGAATGACATGCATCAAAGGCCAACCCGTTTATTTTAGTAATGACTATGGGACGATTTATGAATAGAGTATTTTAGGGGAAAGTAATGTGCAGACTCATAAGTTTCCTCGATTTATTTCTCCATCTCAACAAACACAATATTTTTAGTATTTGCACAATGCAATGTAGTAATGTATGAGAACAATGTGTCGCTGTACAGACAGTGTCAAGGTCGGTTCGAATATATTTGAGTCGAAAGAGTTAAAAAAAGGTAGGCAATGGTGGAGGTGAGTTTAAATGATTAGAGTGGCGAGAGTTTTTATCCTGGGCGCGTGACATTATGAATCAATAAGTTATTTCTAAATACATGGGCATTACAACAATTTACACTAATTCGATAAGTTTTGTAATATGCATTCCTCGATAGAGGTAGAGTAATCTATCGGTATCTAGGTATAATTTTCCTCTCTGATAAATACTAGGATCCTCAGCGTCTTTTGGCGATACAACAAAGTCGGCTCGATTACTTCGATAAAATCTTTATGTACAAAAAATTACAAAAACTGAATGACTCGCGAAATCGAAGGCGGCGTATAAAAATGAAAATCGTATAATTTGTGTACGATACAGTATGGCGACAGCCGACACTTACGCGCAGAATGCGTCGGAATCACGTCTTATGTAACATAATACACATTATTATAAATTAAGACTAGACATGGGCGTCGAGGGACCTTACCTAAGTCTACAGCCAATACAGATCGAGCGTAATCGAAATACAACTCACAAGCAAAATCGGCTGGCCTTAACGCAATAATATGCGGGCACAACGACGGCGGAAAGCGTACTGGCAAGAAGAAGAGAGCGGACTTTATCCTTCCCGTATTAATACCCTCCAATCGTTCTTCCTTTTCGATTCTTATTAATCTCTACTTTAACTCCTTGGTGTGCCCACTAAGTAGGGCATAAGACTAAAAATAAGAAAAATTATCTTTACTCCATTTCCATTTTTCCACATACGTGTTGGATCATTTTTAGCTTTATTAAAATCGTACCTTTAAGTATGTAGTCTGTCAGGAGTGTAGGTACAGTCGGACTATCTTCGCTAATGGCTTTCAGAACTGAAAAATAATAGGCAGCGTGAAATCTCTGTTGCTACTTACTTCACTTCAAGTATACACGCAATATTTACTTTTAATGAGGACTTGCAGTGCCTGGTTATTTGGTGGTCCACTATCCGTGTGGTAAGGAATGACTGTTGTCAAGTACTGAAATGGTCGAAGGGCTCTATAGTACTTAGAATTGATGAAGTGTACGTGTTTTTTATATAATGGGAAGGGTACCTTCGAATCATGTAATGATCTATGCTGTGGCAAGGGACTAGTACCATTTGGTATTTGACTTCGTTTTTTCGTGACATGATGCTGCCTTCGGCGGTTTTGCACCGCGAGGAGGAGGGAGATGAATTGATTCTTGAGTTCCTTTTCATATTCGAGCTCGTCCCTGAGGGCGAGCTCTGCGATCAGTGTTTCACTGAGGGCTCCCACCAGCGACTCCATTTCACCGAGGAGCTCGGTCAATTGGCTGGACGTGAGCGACTTCAATTCTGCAACAAACGTCACATCCGTTTTAAGGTCGAATGGTTCTTTCATGCCCCCTGGAACTTCCAATCAACTTATGCAATTATACTTTTCTCGTGCAGTGGCGAGCCGAGCACTTCCCTGCTTCTCTCGAGAGCTTCGTCGCTGTCTAGTATGGAGCCGTCCGAGTCGGGCGACCTCTCCATCGTGGGACTCTCCTGAGTGAACATAATGATTAGGTTCGCGGCAATTGCTGATAAAGAGCTGCAATTTTCCGATCACTCCGAGTGACGACTCACCTGCATTATGTCATCTATTTCGCGGAGAACTTCTTCAGCAGTCTTTAGTGGTTCCTCTGGACTGTGCGTGTCGGTGCTACTGGACAAGATTAAAGCATGCATGTCCAAATCAGTCGCAACAGCCTCATCCTCGCTACTTAAATCCTCTAGTTCAGGTCTACAGCAAACAAACAAAATCCAAAGGTCCAATTAACCGACTTGGCATGAAAAGAAAAGTAATTCCGCGGCAACGGAACCTTGCAGTTAGCCGAGCGGGACAATTACCTCTCGTTAGATATCGGCGCCTCGTTAAGATTAAGGGAGGGCATGTGCATCTTCCTCGCGTACGATTTGCTCCAATCGATTGGTAAGATGTTACCAAAAGTGCCGGTGATTGTCCACCACATTCTGAAATGCATTAATCATGAAAAGAAAAGCTCTACTGGCCAGGCAACAAATCATCTCTAATTAACAACCGGACCCCACCGATTCATTCCCTCGGATCTATTGGCACCGGTACTATTTTTAATTATTCATACAACGACCGACTCATATCCTGTGCCAAACGCTCTCCGGCTGACGTACAACGGTCAGTCTCTGAATTCTGATTCCGTCATTTTCGACTGAGTACCCTCCGTTTCTTAACTCAGGCAACACGTCATAAATAAAGAAGATGAACACTCCGGAAGAACACGCCCGCGGCAATGATCGCGCCTCTATTTTTACTCTTGCCATTTCATTCAAGCGACGCTCTCATTCAATCTCATTTATCATAGTCGTATGAATTTTTCCGGCATGCCTTTAGCGCTCTCGTAGTTCCTGTTTCACGCGATTACGACGATGCCCGAGTCTCCCATTACGCTAGCATGCGTGGCAAGGATCGATAAGAATTCGCGGTGGCGACAGACATTCTCTTCAATTCCCATATCACCCTCTCTCTCTTTCTCTCTCTCGGTCTCTTCGTGTGAATCATATTGCGTTTGTGGGGCGTTCCCGTGGCCGCACTCATTGAGGCAGCGCACAGATAAGCCTTTTGATCTCATGCAAACAAAACGTAAGTCACTTGGGCAACAATGAGCGCATTCTCGAGGAAGCGGGTTTCCGTGCGGACGTGTGCCCGTGAACGCGACGCACCGCAGCGCGCGGCCTCGCTTCTCACGGCGTAATACACCGATACCGAGACAATGCTAATTGTCCGGCGTGCAGCCGAACAGAAAGATTCGGCTCTGCTATAAGCGGCCGGGCCCGTTCCCTCTTTCACTCCAAGCCGCGTTTTTCGCTTTCTATCGTTCGATAGCCATCCGACTTGCGACAGTCCGGTCAAGTTTTAGAGGCTTGTGCAGATGGAAAAAGGATGGAGATATATCATAGTGAATAGAGAGCGGCTGGGTTTAATTGGGATCGAGGGGCTGACGTCAGTTCTGCTCAATTAGACAGCCAGCCGAGCGAAAGCAGGGAAAGACGCCACTTGACATCTGTATTCATTTCATAGAGTGGGCGAGGGTGAAGGGAATTTTTGACGGTCTGCTTTCGCAGCGATGTTCCTGGATTATTATTTCAGAGAAGCGAAGAGAGGAGTTGCTCTCGGGAAGAACTGGGATCGACATCGCAACGGCATGCACAGCCGGTCGATGCTGTCGGCGGGACAAATGGAGGTCAATTCGGCCCACTTGAGTTTCTCATTAATGCTAAGTGCATTAAAGCAGTGACTTCATCCTGGCCGGGCGAGTTAGTTACATCAAAATAAACAGGCGTAAAACATATCCGAAGCAGAGGGCGGAGCAGCAGCGAGCGACCCCGCTCCGAAACAAAGCCTTCGCAAGCACAAGCCCGGCTACTCCAACGGCATATGTATATCATCTACACTCAACACAAAGAGATTCTCCATCTATATACTTTCGCTCCCTCGCTTCGTCCGCTTTTCGCGAAAGTGTATTTAGAGTTTAGAGAGAGTGAAGTTTCCTTTGGGTGGCAGCAGGGCTGCTCGCCGCTAAATCATTCATGTGTTTGGTTCAACGATCGTAGGGAGGTCGTCGCGGAGTTAGCCGAGTGGCGATATCTCCCTTGCATAACAGCCGTGAATATGAGAAGACGGAGATTGCATCGGCGATAGAATCGACGATTATACCAGTCGATTGCGCGGCCGCCGGCTAGAAAAGGGCAGTAATTGCGAGCAGCTCTCCACCTATTCCACAAGCGCCGAGGAAGAAATCGCTGCGTGCAATTCACGCCGATTAGAATCAGCCAGAAATTGAGAAAGAGGCTAAGGCGATGCGCATCGCGCGCACAGTAATACATTAGCCGTCTAGTTCCGTGGAAATTCTGTTTTCCGCGCTCGGCGCGCGTGGAATCCTCGTCCTGGCACCGATAGATAAATTGAATCGAGGGAAACGGGACGCGCGAGTTGGAGATCGTTAGAGGAGAAGGTAGCGCGCGCGCGATGTGTGTAGGTGTGCGAGTATAGAGCGAGTCTCCGGCGCGTGCGCCACTTTATTGACGTTCGGAGGGTCCGGAGGGTGGTGGTGTGCGCCTCGACACGAACCACGGGACAAAATACAGAGATCAAATTTTCATGGCCCACGCTTCGATCATGCACCCTCGCTCCCCGCGCGCATCCTGCCCGACAAGAGCGCACTAATAAATACTGCCGAACACGACGAACTTTACGACGCTCGAATCGCTAAGTACCGCGTGCGCTCTTCATTCCGATTGGCTGCAGTTGGGCGAGAGGCTTTTTCCTTGGAGAATCGTGGGTATTTAACGCCCTCGACTCACGACATCTGACTCATATCGCGCCAGGCGTAAACTTAGCCTTTGGGATATTGTCGCAAGGCCAGATATAGTTATCCATCGTCAGAGGCCGAGCCAGTTGCTTTATTGCAACCTGCCGAAAACGTGACTAGGACACGTCGCTTCGCTGGAGAGTGGATGCGCCAGGCTGGCGAAGCATCGGAGCACGGCGGCCCAGGAAACTAGAGCTCGCGGAGGTTTCGCCGATAAATTAACAATCGGCCGCGAGCCTCCTAAAGCTTTGCGGGCCGCGAGTCATTGTGCCAGAGGAGAAAAGCTGGCAGGAGGTCTGGCTCCTCGCCGGTGGGTCGGCCTCGAGGCGAAAAAAGAAAAGAGAGCGGAATAAGATGCGCCGTGGGGGCGAGAAAGTCTTTGAAAGATCTCGGATGAAAAGAACCCGAGGAAGGCTGTTCCGCTACTGTTGCGCTCGCCTCCTTCTGAAAAGCTCGTGCGGACGCCTGAATGCGAGGCCGCTTGACCCGAGATTACTCCATTGGCCGAACGCGCATACCTCGCACCAGGACAAATTGGATTAGGAACAATGCCCGCACACTCGCCGGATACCACGCACGCTTCGATGCGCTTATTCTTCCGAAGCGAAGCAACGCGCACGTAGTACCGAGGCCCCGCGTGCGTACTCGCCGACGAGGCCAGCCGTGACACGTGCACCAACACGTGTCGCATTGTGCGCCACGGGCATTGACCAGCCAATTTTCGCGAGGCTCCGCTGCGAATCTCTGCGACGGCTAAGGTGCCGATTAAAAACGCCCCGAGCCAACAGCACGGATTCCTTTAACTTTCTCCGCGGCGGGGAAGACCTGTATCTCAATTTACGAGGCTGCGCAGCCTCCCAGCACACTTGGAGGTTTTCCTCTCGCTCGGCGAGCGTAGCGAGAGAGATGACGGCTGGATGTAACGGCTGACACACTAACGTATAGCGACGCCGAGCTCGCCCTCGGAAAATTAATTTTAATGGCTTCCCGCATACCGCGACACTATATTTAAAACCTGTGGCATGCTCTACTCGACGCGCTGATCTACATAGTTGGAGGGCATCCCCTGGGGTACGCTCGGTCTTCTCTTCCTGAGGATGTTTCTGGAAAAGGTTTTCGTCGAACGGGAAGTAGAAAGGAGTTGGGCCCGTGGGCCGTTACAGGCCGAAGAGGATGCAATTTTGCGGCTCGTTGGCCTTCACCTGCAGCCCGGGCCCGCCTCGTTACGAGACGCAGCCTCCCTTCGGACACCTGCGGCTACTACTCGCTCGAGCGCGAAATATTTACCGAAATCCTCCGCCACTCCCTTTCCACTCTCGCTCTTGTCGCGAGCAATTGGCGCAGAAGAAGTATGTACATACGACACCGGCTATTACTCTCAATAGCACGGATGAAAGGAGAAGCGAGTGGTTCGGGATCATGAATGGCTCCGAGCATGTCCCAAGATACGTCAGCTGGTGAGCCTCGCACAAGTCTCCCATCTATCCAGCACATAATGCGCAGTGACTCTCTTGAACAGTGGACCCAAAGAATGTCACGTTCATCTCTCCGCTTCTATAGATTACAAGCACCAGCGAGGACTTTCCGAAAGGTCGTGTTCGCTCGCAGCAGTCGACTGCGAGCGATCATTGATCGCATCGGGCTTGTGGGAGCCGCGATTAAAGGGAAGATAAACACTGGCGAGGCCGGCAAACGCATGCCCAGTTAATGACCCGAGCGGGGCCCTGTCGGAAATCGGCCCCGCGTCCGGTGACCAAGAGCAGAGACCAAGAGGAGGAGCATCAATGAACCCACCGGCTCTCTGATAAAGCTGACCGGACAAAGTCCGAGAGGAGCGTGCGATAGGACAATTGAAACGGGCGTTTGTCGCTCCCATTGCTGGGTGCTGTCCAGTTCTCGCCGGAGAGAAAGCTGCAGGACGTACCGCAGACGTAGCTCGGCGTAGAGAGCACACTCGTCGCGGCACACTTTGCAGCGGGAAAATCGATACCGGGATCTCGGCGATCGGGGGGGTAGGGCGGGCTGTTGCGGCTGCCTAATCTTGAGAAGGGCGGCTTGCACTTTGAAAGAACGGCCTGGACCTAAAGCCGGCATGTATACCGGCGCGCTCGAATGAGAGAGGCTTCGAGCTTAATGACGGCTTTAGTGCTCGTCCTCTCGCCACGGCCAAGATACCGCAATGAATCCGAATGACGCGCTCCAAGGGAATATCGCCTCGAGTACCAGTTACCGTCTCGCCTAATAATGCTGGCGGCTTGGAATATAGGGTATCAGGATCGAGTCCTGTGGCTATGGGGAACCAGTCTTGCGCGGGTATTATCTTTCTTTACGGTAAATCGGGGTATCGCCTCTTGACGAGGAACCCTTACAAGCGACGCTCAACAGTATTGGTTGAATAACTGCTTTGGCTGGAGCAGTGCGCACCGCCGGCCACGTGAAAACCGCGCTGACAAGGGATTACCCAACAACTATACTTAGGCGCGTGGACAGTTGTGGCTCGCGCGTGCCGCGAGTTCCTCGCGTTAAATTAATAAGACATTGGGCACGCAACGGCGGTGCTTAACGCTCGACGAGTCTCCGATGTTGGTTTTTGAACCGCGGGGAAACCGGATCAACCGGTGGAATTCATGCGCGAATTAGATAGAGACGATGCCATAAACAATTACTTCCGGCCCATTGGCCAGGCGGTGCATTATAATGGAACTGGATTCACGTAGTACGCACGTTTGTAACAGATATCTCAAGGTAAACGCGACTATTAAGAGTGCGATAACTCGGTAATCTTCTTGCAATTGGTTTGCTCGTGTTGCCGGCCCATTTTTTCTTTAATCCTCCGAGAGCTACTCCGCAAACCGGTATAACTGTATCCGAGATCTCGCGTGACCAACGGCTAGCAGAAAGCGTCTCCGCTACGTGCGCGCTCCCGAGAAAATTACCCTCACGCCCCTCGATCCATAAGTCAGCTGATCATGGACTTTCTATTTCAAGGCTCGTCAGACGCTAAGCCAATACTTGCTCGTCCTGCTCCTCGCTGGCGTACATCAATCAACCAACAATGACATTTGCGTAACCATTTCCACGGGCATCTTGGCTTTCATATCCGACGGAGTTGGACCAATACCGAGTGACAATAGAGAAGCAAGGGGGACTCTATTGAGTCATGAATCGTGGGTGGGACGTATTTGGTGGGTTACGGTGAAATCTAGCTCCATCCAGCAGACGGTCCCAGTAATATAATATCACAACATCATATTGGATAGCGCATTACTTCCGGACAAGGGGATGCCGGGCTCGCATCACTTACTGGCATTCGTTCATGATTTCCTCCTGCGTCCGCACTTGCACCGGCGCCAGGGACTCGACGTTGGTGCCGTAGTCCCGGAAGCAAGATGTTATCTTCTCATCAAAGGTGTTGACCAGGTCCTCGAGGCTGCCGCTGAACGGGCTGAAGGTCCCCTCCTGGAGAATGTCGGTGCCGTTTTCGTGCGTGGTCTCCGGCTCGGTCGAGTTCCCATTCTCCCCGAAACTCTCGTCCAGACTCGCATCCAGCAGTTGTTCTAAACATTAAACAAGCAGAGCCACTCAGACAAGTTGAAGGGTGCTCCTTCGAGACGAGGGTTGGAATATTCCCTCTCGTTGTCATCGCTCGATGACTCCCACGCCCCCACTAGTGTATGCCCTTTAACGGTACTCCAGCGGCGAGATTTCGACCTCGGTGCCACCAAAAGAGAAAGAGAAAAAAAAGCAGAGATGTCGGGTCCCGAAATTGTGTGGACGGAGTGGCGTGTTGTTTTTCGAGCGACGCTATCTCGTGCTGGGATAAACAAGGGGTTGAGATAGGAGGAAACATAACGGAGAGGCGAAAGATAGGTCAGCGTTGATTTCACCGTGGAGAGAAAGAGAGAAAGAGAGGGGGAGAGAGTGAGAGGCGATCGCATGGATCATCAGCGGAGGCTGTACGGTACCTACATACGTAGTACGTGTACTTAAGTCCTATATGGAAAGGATATTAATTGCATCTGCCGTTGCTGTTATCAATTACGTAAACCCTATCTGGCAGTGACGCACAGCAGATCGAATGTTTCTGGGATCGAATATCTCGATGGATTCTTCCATCAGTCTAAGACCCCCAGCATCATTTTTCTAATCCGCTTTCAGGCGCTATTTGATACAGTTTTATGGATGAGTTTCAAGGCGCTAGCGCGTGCGAGGCCACGGAAAATGATACAAGGAAACCGTGAGACATTAGAGAGCAGCTCACTAGCTGGCCAAACCGGGCCGATCTTTTGTCGTGTTTTGAAGGTCGGCCTCTCTTCACGCCGAGTGCGCCGGGAGCCGAGGCGCCGAGCACCAGCAGCAGCCACCCTCGCGCGCTCCCAATTTGTAAATACGCACAATCCCCAGGGCCATGCGTGCGACAACGCACCGCAGCCTCTATTTACACACGCACCAAGACCTGTCGCCGCAGGCTCATCTCCCCGTTTCGAAATTCTCCTCTCGTCTGTGGGATCTCGCCTTTTTACCGAGAGCCGAGACAATGCCGGTTCGATCATGTCGGCCAGCATAAAAAGGTTCACTCTCGAGCCCACATCTCTACTGCGCCTCGACTACTCGTGCATTCCCTACAATTCAATACACACGACAGTCCCAGTACACGCTGCAAGATCGACAGGCAAGGGCTCGCGTACGAGCAGAAAGCGCAAGTTACCAAATTTGGAGTTTGACTCGACTCGCACTGCCAAGGTAAGGTCTCTCTCCTCTGTTGCGGAGTGGGCCAGGTCAAACCGCCGGTAAAAAGGCAGGGAATTGGCGGCGGGTCGATGCGAGTGCCGAAAATACACGCAAGTGGAACGAGGCTTGTTTGGGAAAGGGGAGAGTAGGTGTGTGCTCTCTCGAGGTTCCCCGGAGGAAAGTCGGAGGTGAGTCGTTCCTCGCACCTGTCAGAAGATTCATGTTCTTGAGGCTGGCGGTGTCCTCTTCCTCGAATCGGGCGAGGGGTGCCTCGAACTTGAGCTCGGAGATCTTGCCCGCCATGTCCCTCATTATTGAGCGTGGAGATGTGCCGGGGAGGAGAACTGTCGTTTCAACGTCGTACCGGAACCTCGCCACTGTAACAGCACTCGAGGGTGGAGAGACGCGCCCGCTAGGCGCTCAGCCCTTTTGGCTCCCTTGCTCCCTCGGATTTTCCACCGCTGACACGCACCACTCGCTCTCTCTCTCGCTCTCTATCTCGAGCCGCCGAGTAAGCCAGGGAAAAATCCGACTTGACACGAGAGCTCGCCTGTCCGCAGCATGCGAGCCTTCGCGAACTACTGACGCAGAGGGGGCTCGTGCCGCGCCAGGGGGGGGAAGATGATTGCTGGTCACCATAGCAACCGCTGGCTGACCGCACTGACTCTACCCAGGTACGAACCTCGGGATCCTGTCACCCCCGCTCACTAGGAAATGTTTCGAATTTTCTTCATATTTTAGGAACCTGCTGGCAATAACACTTCGTTGAAGTAGAATTATTATGGTCTGCTTGTGATGGGTGGGATTCTTTGTGAAGTAATGAGCTTTTTGTCTGTGCAGAGTTCAATTGAAAGTGATGTCATTTGGTATTCCAAGCTCGTGCTCGAAAGATACATAAGAACAGCTGAAGATCAATGCGTTGATATTAGCGGTGCTGATGCAGCGCCACGGTAGTTGTAAGATTGTCAATGTTCTACTTTACCCACAGCTTGAGACTCACCGTGGAAACTCGTGATGCTGATGCTAGATGGGGAAGAACAAAAGTTGCTGGGCAATAAAACGTCCAGTTCTGTTCGGCGCTCGCTCGGAAACGTAGATAATTATGTGGAATATGCACTTGGGCGACTTATATAGATGCATTTAAAACATATATCTAAGGTACTAATCTTACAGGTCAACATTTCTTCTACTTCCGAATCTTTTCTTGTCTTTTTGAACCCCGAGGATCAATCTTATATGATATGCGTACCACTTCGGAGCATAGCGCCGCCTATCTTAACTAATCTCACCTGATATACTCGACTTTTGAAACTCTAAAGCTCTATCCCCAAGAGGGTGGATTTTCATTGCGTTGCGCATCCCCGCTGCAATTTTATATGAGGGCTGCATTCGGGTTGGCGTTTACGAACATCGAGTGCTCGTGATGTCATCATTTGCGCTTTCAAGCGCTGAGAAATTTTAAAGGAACAGCAGCGTCCGCAGAATCAATGAAGCTTTGACGCCTCTTCGACATATGAGTCACCCAACTGCAGACTGCACAGACTCAACAATGATTCAATCGTGATTCAACGATTTAAGAATACAATAATACTCGAGTATCTTTTTCAGCATAACACACCCAAGACAATTGTGGCGCGGACTGGAATTCAAATATAAAGAGTGGCGGAATCCGGAATTGTGCTGAAACTCATTACACCTCTCAATTTCATAGATCAACCTTCCTATCCACGTGACAACAGAAGACAAACCTTTCTTCCGATTATGTAGCTTCACTCCATACTCATTCTATTCACGTTCACCTCATTGTCGCCCAGGAAGGCCCGAGTATGTGCTCAGCCCGTGCGAATGATGGGCCAAAGGTACCTAGACGGAAATTTTGCATTCTACACCAAGTGGCCAGTTCCGGGCGGTTAGATATTCCGCGCGCATTCAATTCCTTTCGATTAGGGATCTGCGGGAGTTCGTCTCGAGTGTCTCGGGAGTTAATGCGTCGCGAGAGCACGAGCGAAACTCTCGAGCGCTGGTCTCGTTTTTTCCGCGGGTGCTCGCGCGCGATTTGCATAGTTTCCTTTCTTGTGGCGGAGAGCCGCGGCGAGCAGTTTGCAACGCTCACTGGAAAAGAACGGAGGCCAGTCGGCATTAGCTGTTACGGCCACGCCTCACTCGTAATGCCCTGGCAATGGAGAGACTGCTAGCTTGACATTCACGATGACGATGACATGACGCTTATTGACCATCCCGCATCGGCGAAGGTCCTTTTTTGACATTTCCCGACATGCTCTTTAGACGGGACTTGGAGTGGAGGTTATTCCGTAGGGAGCACTTGCTCGGCTCGCGTTCTCTAAGGAGGACATTCTCAGCCGAGGGACCAAATATCAATTTCTTAATTAAACACCTTTAGAAATGCGTTTATCGATCGATTTATCTAGAGCACGTCTAATAACTAGCCACACGGAAAGGTCAACGCGGTAACTCTAATTGTTATTTTATGCCTAGTTTAGGAAACCGATGCTATTTATCGCGAGGAGTCGTGTCTATCGGCAGAGCAAGGCTGAAATAGGCAATACTCAAGGAACGCTGAAAATAGACTCTCCACCACCTCTCGGGCCATTGTCTATCGCCAACTGATCACCGTATATCTTCTCGGCGATTCCTCCAGAGCGTCTACCACATGCGCTCGGCGCTTCTTAAAGAGAGTGAATGAAAATTATATGCGAGCGATCCGGTGAATTGCCGTCAGCCTTGGCGGGCGTACTCATTGCAAATTGTATTGTCAATGCAAGTCCCTGTAACGAAGGCAATGCGTGCTATTGTGCGCTCCGCACGCACGTCTTGGTGTTCCCAATAGGAGAGGGAGAGAGAGAGAGAGAGACCTTATCTACGCACAGTCAATTGCGGAATAAATCGAGCATCCGCCGCGAGCGACGACAGCTTCTTCGGGAAATGGGGCCGATACTCCAGATTTCTTCGCGAAGAGCCTCTCGTCTTCAGCCCGGATCGTTCGCCGGCGAGTGCCGGTGCGCTTGCCGGCATGCAAATAGATCGCAGTCAATGTCACGCTAGTCTAGGTCGCAGCTCTTATCGGCAGCATGAAAACAAAACGGCTGTTACTTTCGCAGAGTGGCTCGAGTCGGTGGGAAAGTCTGATAAGAGGCGTGGGTAGGTGTGCCGAGCCCCGCCAATCTAGATCCCGAAGGTTTGCTTTACAGTTAGCAAAGAATTAGTAGCAATACTGATCTCGAATGCCACCTAGTAGCAGGCGCTCCTTTTTCTTCGCGGATCGCATTAGCATTCCCAGATAAACTTCGATACAACGCGGGAACGTCACTGGCTACACCTACACCATATCGCGCGGCGCGTTTACGTCGGGCGACCCAGTGCTCGCGTTCCTTCGCGCGGAATGAAAGGAACTATGAAAGGAGCCCTTTTTTTAGTCACGAATTCTTATATAAGAAAACAAGACAGTGGCGGGGCGGCGTGACATGCTCGCCGATTGCACGCTTTGGTCGGTTCGCGAGGCGCGGCAGCCGAGGAAAAAAATCAATCTGGAACAAGGAGCCGACATAAGCGATCGCCAATAATAATCAGTGGTTTCCTGATAGCTATTGATCTCGCACGCCTGCAACACACGGAATCCATACAGGTACGGCGCACCAGTTGCTCTCTGCATAATAACAAACGGTTTGTTCAGAATCTCGAATCTCCTTTCTATCATTAATATCAGTCAATTTTTCCGCCTGGGAAAACATTATAATTGCATTGGCGTTATCGGTTGGATTTCAGCGAGGCGCGAACGAATGCCGAAGCATCCCGGAAGAGGATCATCCGTCAAGACGCCATACCCAGCTAAAGTGCGATAATTAGCGTTTCATGCATATGGAACAGTTGATCGCCGTACTTCCGTATTGTCGGTGCACATACTTCGAGAGCGAGAGCTGAGATCGGTGGTAGCTGTTCGCCGCTTTCTAATGACAGGTGTAAAAGCGGTATTTACTTCAACATCGGCGGCTCCTTGGTAATCGCAAATGACAGATCGCCCGTGTGGTCCCCGCGATCCTCGGATCACACACGTGTGTGGCCCGTCAATACTAGCCATAGGCGATCGATCGCGCACACGTTTGCTCTCCGCTAACGTGTCGGAATTCCGAGCCCCGAGTGCAAGCATACCCAAGAGAGCGTAGCGCGCCGCTCGACCGGAGCTCGCTAATTAATAGAGACACTTGAGCCAAAGGATAAAAGCTTTATGAGCATCGCGATCATTAATCTAATCGGCGACTTCGCGATCCCATTAGCGCAAATGGATCTCCTCACCGCTCGTCTTTTCCCAGCCGGCTCTAATCTAGTGATTAGAGTGGAAAAGGCACTAGGGCCTGCCAGGGCTGGTATTGAATCAATTAAAAAATGAAGTTAAATGGTGATTAGTTGACTGGTGATTGTCGCAGGAGATCGTCTGGGTATCGGATGGGTTTCTGAGCGTTGGCCCGGCGGGCTCGCGTTGGCTGGCTCTATCGGGAGCGGGCCCCCGATTACTAATAGGTGCGGATCTCACTTCCTAATCAAATCCAATGGAAAAATAGAGCAGGGGACTACCCTTTCCATGGTCTCTCGTTGAAGGGATATTACGTGCTCTCGATGGTAATGACCCTCCCTATTGCTCGATCTTTGTTCTCACGCTGTCAGTGCGTAGTTGGCCAGGGACTACGGGAGACGTCGTGCTCTCCTTCCTTTCGTCGAGCCAGACTACCCGAAACCTTGCCGGCCGACTCCTCGGGTACGTAAATCGTCGAGCCCACTCGATGCTCCATTCCTAGACTCATTTCGCGCTACCATTCTCCATCGAGGATTTCCTCCTGGCACGCTCGCTTTTTATTCTCGCCTCTCAATCGCGCGCGGCGCGCGGCCGAGCTCTGCCTCTCATCGAGTGGCATTTTCCGCGGGGCGTAACGATCAATCGATTGTTGGGGTATTACTGTAATCCGATCATTGGATTTATTGGATCGCGACACAGGCCGCCTCGCGGGTTCAGAGGCGAGTGGACTGTCGACCGGAAATATTTCTCGGGGCGAATGCGCTTTTTCGAAAGCAGTGCACGCTCGATGGCCTCTGGCGGAGGCGTCTGGGTGCACTACCCCCTCTCGGTTGTTTCTATTCTCGTTGGGCTCGCCGCAAATAACCGGGACACGCGTCGCTCCCGAGCCACTGCAAATTGAGATGTTCGTTTTCAGTTTATCAACAATAAATTGAAACTCCGACGCTTGTGCATCGAAGGTCGATTAGTCGTACAGGAAGCACGTCTATTAATCTAGAAGCGCAGTCGAGGCTGATAATAGTCGAGAGCGAAAAATCCGCCCGATAACGAGCTATCGAAGCGCAGTGCACTTTTGCTCGAGCGAGCCATCGCGTATGGTGCACCGGTGATCGGAGGAAGTTTCCGATTGACCATTTGATCGTCGGGCGTACGCGTCCGGTGTAATTCGATTAAGGCCTTACACGGCCGGCGTACTTCCACGTGGCCAAGTTCATAAGGTCCTAGTATCGCACGCTTCCGCTTCTTTCGGATGCCAGTCTCCGATCCCCCTCGCAGAAAGTAGAGCTTTCGCCTCGCCCCCCTCCCCCCGGGCGTAAAGGGAGCAGCTTGTGACACGTGCTGACAGCTGTCGCGAGGGCTTACGGTGCTTCTTCGCGTGGTACCGCGCGCGCGTGTGGGTGGGTCTGCTTGCTACCAGCACAAGTTGTATCGCGGTAAGTACCAGAAAGTCTGCCCGTTCGCCCGAGGATATCGCCACTGAGTCAACTTCGCCCGAGTTCCAAGGGTCGAACTATGTAGATCGATCTTGCATCATCCGGCAATTTGCTTCGACTTGGACGCTCGCTCTGCCTCGTAAATATCGCCGATAAGGATCCTGACTTTAATCGAAGCTTCCCCCTTTCCTCCCGGCACCGCCGACACGACAGAGTTGCAGTTGCTCGTAATTCGAGATCGGCGATCGATCGTTATCGATCTCGCTCTCGGAGTCTGTCTATCGTGTTCTCGGAGAGCTAGGTAGCTGAGTGAATCGCGCTCCTTGCCAGCGAATTTACATCCATGTAACACACAGAGCCACCTTCACCGAACATGGCCTGTCCAGGCATCCTCGAGGACGCGGGCACGCAGGTGCGCGCAGGAGGGTGGCTGTGTCTTCGTCCTTTAGAACGGCTATTCCGCCTTCGCCAAGATAGATCGCTCGTTAATCACTCGCCGCCGGGGGAACTTGGCGCAAAGCTCGCAGGAGACGAGGTCCTTCATGGGCGAGCGAGGATAGGAAGTGAGTTCCCTATGGAAGTTGAGTCGAGCCGATTTTTCTAGCCGCTCGAGAAAGTCGCTGGCCGATCGGAAGTGACTCGGAGAGCTTCCTACGAAGATCAAGGCGCAGTCGAGCTAGTTTTCATTTGAGATCGAAAACTGTTGCGACGCCTCTCTTTTTTCCCCCCGTCGAGCACGCCTTCCGACCTTCCAATACGCCTTCGCTAAGCCGATATTCTCTTACTCTTTATAATCGCTCCACTTGGCCGAGGTGTTTTAATAATCATTCCACCTCCCGCGCTCCCCCGCCGATAGATTACGTTGTCCCTGTACTTGTCGAGCAAGTACTCCGCACTCGCTATAATCGTTTAATTGCGCCGATAGATTGTACGCCTGATGCAAGCGCAGTATGATCAGCGACCTTATTTACTGCGCGCCGATAACAATAACGGTAACACACCTATCGAGCCGGTGACGGCCTCTTCTCACTTTTTTATTACTCCTCACCATTCTCATGCCCGACCTTCCAGGGACATTTGTCAGTTCAGGACTGGCTCTCGCTACAATGCATGTCTTGAACCAGTTTCCAGTAACTGCTAATTACAGTTTGATGTGATATCGAACGTCCGGTCTCACTCTGTCGCGCTAAATACTTACCCGACAAGATACGCGTGCTAAGTGTTAAGAGGTGTGTCCTGCGCGATGTTTAATGTAAATTACGTGTGGTGATTTAAAGTAGCGGGTGGGGCGCGAGTCGAAATTACAATTAATATACATAAGCGAACCAACAGATTGGTTACACTTGAGCACATGAGTCTTCAAGGTGTTCGATTCCAACAATTACATCGTATCCCTTCAATTTTCGGTTGGCAAGGTATAATCAGGTAAGATTACACCAATCAACGTTAAACCGCACGAGACCTCGTAAAACACCAGCCTCGAATTGGCATCTCTTTCTATTAAACAGTTTTAGGGCGGCAATGGTAACGCTGTTAGAGTCGACAGAGATCCTTCACGAGTGGCGCTCCTTAGCGTTTATTGCCGATCCAATTTTGGCCGACAATGTCGGCCAGCCTCGCAAGGGAGTACCAGGCTATCACTCACTACGCGTGTACCTGCTCCCCGAGGTAAATCCACCTGTCGGTAGATGACATGCACGTACACAGACACACCTGCGACAGGATGTAGCGAAAGGGAAAAAAAATCGCCGCCACCTCGAGATCCGATTGGCTTGCCAGTCACGGAGGTAGCACCGCCTCTGATGCTCGATCGGGAATCGTTTGCGTATCCCCGTTAGCAGCCTCCCGATATAATGCTCGCCTTTCCAGCGAACAAGCCTCCCGCCACGTAATTACTCGTACCCGCTAATTAACCGTATAAAATAATTGCCCTCGTAATCAGAGGCTTCTTCCTGCACGCGCGTCAGCCGTTTATCTCCTTATTAAGTCATTTGCCAATTCCGCCTTTTTCCCCATACGAATCCCGTTGCTCGACAACGATTTCCCTTGCAAACGAAGCGGCGCGCGCAAATGAATACGCGTGTTCGTTAATGGCGGTGGGTGACAGGTAATCGCGGTAATTGCAAGAGTGGCAGCGTCGGTGCGGATTGATGCGTCAAACACGCGAATGTGCCAATAATATAATGAAGGGGTCGCGCGCGCAGGGACGGTAATGAATAATCGGCAGCGGAGGATTGCGAACGATCGCCCGTTCGCCTTGCGCGGCAAACTTACCGAGGAGTTTTGCAGTACACGGCCCCGACACCACTTTGAACTGCTTTGAATGTCAGGGTGGAGAATGCGGCTGTGTCACCGCCGGGACTTTCCGTCAATGGCCCCGGCAGCCTGGCGGCGGGCGCAGGGCCCGAGCGCGCTCGCCAGATCTACGAGATCGCACTCTCGAACCCGCCGGTTTAACAATGGGCGCATATCTCCGCGAGAAAAATGGGTGTGGGCTCGAGATCGCCAAAACGATAGGGCACACTCTACAAGTCTACACTGTACAAGTGCTCGGGGCCCGAAGCCGTGTCTGCCGCGCCGCTTATCTAAGGATCGAGAACAAGCTGTTCGCCTATGGCGGAAGTAGTAGTTGGCGGCGACACGCGGAACAGCTCGTGCAGAGCCGCCACTACCGGATCCGGTTCGAAAGGATCCAGAAAACAAATCGACGCTTGTCGCGCGTTTCATTGTGAGCGCTCGATCGGATCTCTGTCTCGTTGGTAGAGATATATCGGTGTAGCCGATCAAGCAGACCAGCAAGAGAGCGAAGCAAGGCAGGCTGCTGCGCCGAGTGTATGTTGTACGTAGCGTGCGGCTCGCACGTTCCATTTGTACCGGCGCGGTACCGATTCGCGCTCGGGCCTTCGACGCTCGATCTATATGGCATACGCGCGCCGAGTTGTTCCGCCGGCCTGCAAGCTCTCCGCAGCGGCGACGGCGACGGCGGCGGCGGAAAGAGGAATATAGTCGAAAAAAATTGGCGAAGGCCGCGCCTCGCTTCTTGGATTTCAGCCGGCGAGCGGCCTCAGGTGAGCCGCCGCGCCATATACCACTGCGACTGGCCGACGGCGCAGGAGGATGTTCTTTTTTTTCCTCGTGCATCCTGCGAGGCAAGACGGAGGAGGGAACCTCGATGAAACGGCACTCGCGGATCGACGTTCCAGGTGTCATTGAATCGAACGCCGGAGAGTATTATAGAGCCGGCGGGCTCTCTTCCTCTCGACCTTCACGGCTCCGTAGATCGTCGATAGTTCCGTGACCGGTATCGCCGACCGATCCCGTTTCCTCCCGACATTTTCAGGGGAATTGCATAACACGCCCGGGAGTTAACGACCCCACCACGCGACAATAGAATCGGCCAACTCGAATCCGGTTTGCACCTTGCACCTCCTTTTCTGCCTCCGCTCTTTTCGTCAATCGACGCGCTCGCGACACTCCTTAAACGCCGCGCGACAGCACGCGCTCACTACCGGGTTTTTGCACCTTTTTTCTTTAATGTTGACGCGATTCGATCGTTTATACGGGGAGGCTTAATTGAGCCGAGCTTCATTACGCGGTTCTGACCGAGCGGGCTAGGGAAAGGGGGCTATGTGCTGCTTTCGCAATGACACACTGTTCTATGTACAGTCTGCGAAATATAATACCGGATTACGTGCGAGGTTCGTGCAACCGGCTTTCCGCGGATCCACTTTCTCGGCACTTGCAATGCGGCGTTAGCACTAGGTAGATCATAACAGCGGAGATAGAGACAGAGACGCTTGGACGATTGCGAGGAGTATATCTTGTCGGAGGTTTCGCCGCGGAAGGAAACGTGAACCGCTTAACATTCATTTAAATCGGTGATTCGGCCAAACGAGGATTCACCGGCGAGAGCTCCACCGACGCAAACACTTATCCTCGCGCGTGCAACTTAGTTAGCATGTGCCGCGAAAAGGCATCGAGTGTCAAGCCGAGAGAGAAAAAAAGAGGAGCTCCGGTGACACTTGTGACTCGATTCCCGTGGAGCGTGTTCACGGAAAGTGGGTGGACTATGAACGCGCGTTAAATCGGCGCAGTTCCCCGGCTGCCGAGTACAAAGTGTCCGGACAATGGGATGAGGCCACGATTATCCGCCGGCGGGGAAAACTATCGGATTTGCATGCGCCGGGAAATATGCTAACGACGTCATCCCGATAAGCGGCGGAGACTAATTATATACCGATCGGTGACGTGTCCAGGCTTTATTACGGCGCGGACGTCTTCCTCGGCCCGAAAATAGACGCATTACTTGAGCCCCGAGTGGCAGGTCGGCTGAATCAGCTCCTCATTCAGTGACTTTACCCGCTTCGCCGAAAGGAAGCGGAGCGCGCGCGCCGTGCCGGCTCGCCTCTCCGCGCTTATCATTTCGTACGTGTACATTAGCTCGGAATGCGAACCATCGTCCGCGGAGAGGCTTCGCATCGTCGCGCAAATTCAAGTCCAGCAGTGTCGCCGTGTCGCCGTGTCGCCGTGTCGCCGTGTCGTCGTCTCACCTTCGCTCTCGGCTCGAGTATGACTCCTGCATCCGACCAGCGCAGCAAGAGCCGCAGCGGCCAGAGCGCCGATAACATCTAACGGCGGGAACGCGCCGCTTCAAGTAGCAATTTCCCATTTTTCCCCATCCCCTCGGGGAGATCCCATGCCTCGATTATTATCGGCGACGAGTGCGCGCGAGATTGATCGCTGGCCCCGACTAATTGATCCAACGGGAGCGCGAGCGCGCTTGTTATTACCTCATTAGCGCCAATCGAATATTACCTGTGTATTGCTCTATCACACGGCCTGTCAAGTGCTAGATGAATATCTCCGAGGGCCGACTCACGAGATCCGCTTGCATTAACGGCCAACGTAACACGCAAAGCGTGTATTATCGCACTCGTTGCAATCTTTGTCTAAGATTCCTCATTTGTATATCCATTCCGCGGAGTGGCCGGTGAATACGATTTTTGCGACGGGCGAGCATCGAGGAAGAAAGACGAGTCATCGAGTTTTTCGAGAGTGGATCGAGAGGATCCGAGCGCGCGGCAGCCGGAGAGCGGAGTGAAAAAGTGTCGGGGCATAGTAAGCGGCGGAGCAAGCAGTGTTCCCGGCATGGCAAATCGGAGGAGGCGTCGGTTACGATTCTGAGAGATCCGCGGGGACAGAGGCGGAGGAGAGATTTTTGCGGGCGAGCAGCGTGACTGGCCACCACCTGTCCTCCCTGCTCAGTCCGAGAGCTATAGTCCAGTGGGCATACACGAAATCGAGCTGGTCGCCGATCGCGAGCCATCCGAAACTATATCTGCCTGTCCCTGAACCTGCAAGAGACGGCTTTTGCCGGTACTGAGCGTATATAAGACTGACGGCGTCCTATCACAAAGCGCAGTGTTAGATTACAACCGCGACGTCAACAACGAGCATCGCGGTTATTGGCAAAGTCTCTCGGCTTCATTCTGTGACCCATTAAACGCGGCCACGGCTCCCAATCGATAGTTCTCTTCGCTCTCTATCTCTCTCTCCTTCGGAATTTTACAAACCTTCCTCTCGCAGTTTCGGCCGACGCGATACCTAACTTTCGTCCGCTTAGACACGGCCGCTTACTTTCTCGAGTGGGACACGCGACGGACGCACGTTACTTGACGATGGAGACCATGCTGGCACTGGATTTGGGCGCTTCGCCGCACTTTCCCGGCGACAAGGCCAAAAACACTTTCGCAAGGGATGCCGCCCGCATTAGCAGATACACGGTAAGAGGGACACTCTGCTTCGTACTATCCCTTATCACCTTTAATCCACTGACCGCCCGCCAGGCCACCTCTCCCATTTCTCGCACGTTTTCCCCGTCGCTCGCAGGACCACGCGACTCCACTTCGTACTCATTTTGCACGTTTGACATTTAGCGGCAATCCGCTTTCTCTCCGATATATGATTTGGATCGCCTTGTCATCCGTGTTGAGAGCTAGTGCGTCGCAAGGTCGAGATGAACATCAAACCTGTCAACACAAGCGGCAGCAAATCATTTTCGAACGTCGTGCTGAGGACCCGGCACTTACCGATTTTATGTAGAGAGCAGTAGTGGCACGTTTCGTTTAACTAGCGGAAAAAGTCGTGCCAAGGATGAGCAATAAACAATTCTGTTTGTCGAGTGTTCCGGTTTCATGGTACATATTACAAGGTGCCTTTGCTCGTTTAAGCCTTGATGGTGGAGAAAAAACGGCAGACGTTCAATGCGGTATTAACATCGAGCTGTCGAACGTGTTTCTTCCGTGTACAGTTCTCCGTCGCCTGAAGAGCCGGTTGCCGATGACAATTTGCCGCGGAACAAGCTGCGGTTATACACGTGAAATGGCCAATTTGTAATTTTACGGCGCACAGTAAAATGGGTACGAGGAAACCCCAGGGATATTGCGCTTCTAATCGCTTCTGCCGTTTCGAGAGGCGAGCTATTGTTGAACTCGGTAATTACCGATCCTCGGTGATTTATTCTCTCCGCCTCTCTCCCCCTATCTCCCTCCCTCTCTCGCCGTTGGTATTTCCGATAGCGCGACGTTTCTCCGCATCGAGCAATTCACCATACAAATCCGTCCAATTCTGACAAGACGACGATTCAATAAAAGCATCGGGCCGGGGCGGCGGGAGCGCGGCCGATTTATTGGCGCTTTCATTGAGAATTCAGGTCAAGCGCGCAAATGAGTTTGAGTGTAACAATAGTCGTTGATTCCCGGAGTGTTGTCTTGACACACATATGCGCACTCGTTGTAGTAGAGCAAGGGGCAATTCGTCTCTCGTTCTCGCTGGCGCAAATCATCGCGCGAAACTAGATCAACGATGATTTAGAGGTCCGACGGCGACGATGACCGACTAATGAGCGATCAAGATGAAGGGGTGGAAAACGCACGCCCGGAGACCACTCGCCAGAGCGCGGTGTCAGTGCTCGAGCCATAATTCGAGCGTGCGAAAAACGTGTTAATTCAACTGACACTTCACGTGCCACTATCTCTGTGTGTACGCGTTCTGTTGTCCACGAGAGCATGAGCGTCGTGTTACCGTTCATCGCTGCGTTTTGCGCAGCTACCACTAAACACGAACAAACAATGCGTCCCACAACAAGATATCGCAGTGGCAATGACAGCCTCTTCCCAAGAATACTAGCACGCTCGGATTTAGGATTTAGGATATGTGATGTAGTAAAGTAGATGAAGGACTGATGAAAGCAGAAATTAATCTGACGCGATGCACGGCTGGAAGACGCTCCCCAGGTACGGTGCAGTACCGAACATTTTAATACGCAGGTCCACGGAAACTGTCTCCTTTAATCATTAGCTTCCCAGCCGGAGGCTCATCGATCAAATGTTCGCCCCGGCGAGATCGCAATGACAGTTTTTCTTCGCACTGTGGCCTCGTTAATTAGTGGGTTCTTTTCCTACAAGAATGATTTAAGATTTTAAACTCATCCCAAGTTTGGGGTAGGAATTCCGATGACTTTGAAACGAAAGTATACCTTTGATCCGTAGAATAATCTTTGGTGCACCTGTGTCTCTGTTTCTAGCTGGCGGACTCTGCGCCGGAGAGAAACACCGGCATGGACTATCATCTGGAGATGGTGACGAGCGCCGACGAGCTCAGGATACTCAAGTTCCTGAGGACGTTCTTCTTCAGGGACGAGCCCCTCAACCAGTGCATCGAGTTGATTCCGGAGGGTGAGGACAGCACGTGCGTCGAGCTCGAGCAGTACTGCTGCGCCTCCTCCTTCGAGAATAATTTGAGCGTGATGGCAGTCTCGCCAAGCGGTGCCATCATCGGCGTCGAATTGAATGGTGAGACTTCCCTTTACGGACCTAAAAGCGAAGAGATTTTTCATGTTTTAAAGATGATGGGCTAGAAACCTAAATTCAATCGAGATTTATGATGGTTGGGATCGTGTCAATCGCGTATAATCTCTTCCGGGTATAAGATCGATCGCGCGAAGCAACTGATCATTTCAGCCGGATCGAAGTTCGATTATAAAATTATGATCGCGCAGTATTGGATACGATGAACGAGGGACATAACGTTTGCCATTAGCAGATATTCCTAGAGATTGTTAGGCGGATGAGGAGTGTCGTTATTAGTGATACGCTGTTCTCTCCCATCGATAAGAAGGCGAGGACATTCGCGTCGGAGTAAGAGTGTGGCATTGCATTGGAGTTGCTTGGGGGGTTGAAAGCGAAACACGTAACAGGCCGTTTCTGCTGAGTCGCTGTTCTAGCGTTACGCTCCCCGTTGAAAGGGGAGATGGCACGCCCACTGGGAAACGGTACCGGCTGAATGTTATATAAATCGGTTATGCGAGCCCCCACCGAGCGTAAGAGTTATTAATCGTTGGCGGCGGTTGTGGCAATCGGTAATAATTACGTAGCTCGATCGGCTCCCAACGGTTACTCGGACGGGCGTATACAGGAAAACGGTCTTGAAAAAAATGGCAACCCGGATAAAAAGAATCAGCGACAATGCACGTGTTTGAATTTACCCAGATTATTAACAGGACATCCCGAGAGCGCGCTGTACTATTATCGCAATTCACCGTATCGGCCGTCAGTTCCCATTATATCGATCAATTAGAGCTTAGTTTTTACTCGGCAACTTTTTGTCGTAGTATTAATTCAATTTTTCAACTAGCCAAGGTAACGAGCTAAACTATATGCTCTACTACTCTGATATTATAGCTTGTACTACGTGTGATAATTAGAATTCGCGGTATGAAAAACAGAGGCCTTTAGAAGACAATGTATAGATAGACACTCGGACATTTGCGTTCCCCCTTGAAACACATCATTGATTAAAAGCAGCGCGCTGGCAATGGCGATAATTAATGGCCGCGATTAACATACTATGCAAATCCCGCGACAACGAGCAGCATTCACCTGCAGGGAATACAATACAATCTAGAATCTGATTCTTTAAAGGAAAACTCGATCCACCGGGAGAGGGGGAGCCCGAGCACATAAAGGCGTGTAAGAATCCGAAGTTCATGGAGATTCTGAAATTACTGAATCACGTGGATAAGAATGTGAACCGAAATGGGGAGTACCAGGGCCTCAACGTCTTCGAGGTCAAGATTATCTCTGTCGATTCCAGCTGGAGAGGCAAGGGGATCGCAAAGGCTCTTATGGAGAAGAGTGTGTAAGTCTCATTCCCCTGTACATACACAGTACAATCGGCCGACGGCAACGGGTTGCAACCACTCACATTTCTGGTTTTACAGAGAAGTCGCGAGGGACAGGGGTTTCCACGTTATGAGAGCTGATTGTACATCACTGTTCTCGGGAAAACTGTGCGTTCGCATGGGTTTCGAACCGAGGTACCAATTGAAATTCGAAGACTACGTCGACGAAGATGGCAATCCCATATTCGTGCCTGTCCCGCCCCATACTGCAGTTGTTACATACATCAGACACTTATAAGGGAGTGATAAACTTCCCTGAGTATAGAGTACCTGTCGTGATCAAAGAGAAGCTCTGACAACGAAATTCATACCTCGACATGAGACATGTGCATTGATTCATATGGCTGTTAAGAAATCTTTCAAGGGTTCAAGTTGTAGAGGCACTAATTTTCCCTGTACGTTTTCGTACAATTAAGACCTCCTCACGTTAACACCGTAGCCCTGTACCATTTTCCATATACTCGTGTGAATACGATTAAGCATAGTATTTCGGGATGTTTTATAGTGCGTTAATTAGAGCGAGAAATGTTCGGAGGTGTTGTAGAACAGATACCACTGGCTACGAAGTATTATTTATGAAGGTATGCTGATAATAGGATTAGATGCTAAGGAATCCGATGCTAAATGTGTACTAATTAGAACAATTCAGCTGGAATCATTTGCAGCTGATGTCACACTGTATTTGCCGATGTACAAATCACTTGTGAATAAAGAAAGATCTTTTATTACTCATCCTTCCTACATTCATTAACTAAAAGGAAAAATCGCAAAATTCAATATAATTCTTTAGACTCTGCAAATTAAAAAGATGTACTATCTTAAAATCTCCATAAAAATATCACATTCCATCAGGTACTTTGCGATTTCCATTACAGGGCCTTTGTCACCAAGGAACCATATTACTGATTAATAAAATCAAGTAATATTTGCGAACACCCATATTACTCCGATTTTCTACTGGCGGCTTGACGCTCCCTGTGTTGCTGCTGTTGGCTAATCAAGTCTAATATAAATGCTTCTCTCTGATCATATGTTTCTCTTTGCTGTCCGGCTCTGTTGATTACCTCCAACTCCTGTTCAAGCTTCCTATTCTGCTCCAACATCTTGTCTTTCCTCATGGTGAAGGAATATTTCACAAGCAGTAATTGAACAATGGTAGCAAAGGTCATACAAAGCATACATATCAAAGCTATGTTAAAACTGGTCTCCTTCATAGCCTCTGTCTCAGATTCTGTTGGGGGGCGGGTTGTGTATCCCCTTTGTCTTCTATTACTGGTAAACCCTCTAGAAAGTTTTGCAGAAATGTTAGTCTCGAATAGTGGTGTGTTGGCTTGGTAAAACTCTTTGAATGTGACCTTACCCAGGTTGATACCACTCATTGTAAAAGTCTCTTGTCTGATCATATGAAGTATAAGACTCATATGACCTGCGACTTTGGTTTGTACCATGCATACGGTAAGGATTGGCTGGCCTATAGTGCAGAGATGCGTCGTACTCCCTCTTGGTTTTCTCCTTGCTTAAGACCTTGTAAGCCTCATTTATCTCCACGAATTCCTTATGACTGTCCTTTTTGCTGATATCTGGGTGCCACTGGAGGACACAATACAGTTCATTGTTTCATTTCAGAAGAAGACTTTGGCCAACTCTGTACGCCATTCTAATACCACTCACTTCCTTCGACAACTTTACATAGGCAGACCTAATTTCTTTCTGAGTCGCTGCCGGGGATATACGCAATGTTTCATAGTAATTTCGTTTGACCCTTTAAAGAAGTTGAAGACTTTGATTAAAAGGATTAATTTGCAGGGTGTTCGATCTTGAATTAGTTGCTAACCTTCGTGTTCCATAAGCGCGAACAAGTGTGAGGTACTCCGGCTTTCGAACACGTAGAATTTGTGCCATTCTACGTAGGATCATTAATGTTTGGTTTTGGCAACCTAAAGAGGCTGTGCTACGTAGTTGTCATTTCAAAATAGCATTGCCATTTTTAGTTAAGACCAAGGGGAAGTAGATTTAGACTCAAGTCCTCACGACAGGAACTTGAAGCCGGCTGATTCCATTCATGTCACCACATTAATTTAAGAGAGTATTTAAAGTAGTTGGTCACATATTCAGAAACAGAAAAATATGATTTTTCCAATTACGTAAAATAACTTAGAAAATTTTGACATGTATTTGAAACGAATCTTTGATTTGCTGCCGACTTCATTGTTTTAGTTCTATGTTTTTTCAAAACGGGAGAACGGGAGTGGAACTGTGATGCAAATGGGTGAAACGTATAGTGCTGCCATCGCACCACAACGGTGGCGCCTCTTACAATACCTATTGAAACTTTCAAATCATTCGAACTAGATTCAAACTGATTTAAACGAATTCAAACATCATTGCAGAAGATAATAAAGATGATTTTATTTAAAAAATCAGGGTGAAAGTTTTGTGTCCAATGTCGAAAACCGCTATGCTTCGGGAAAAGTATCCTCGGCTGTCGCGCGGCGTAGATACTTTATACTACTACTTGGCGCGAGACTCTACCGACGAGTCTCCTGCGATGATGCATGCCCTTTCGTGAATTAAATATTTATTATTAAAAACCAAGTTCATACATTATAATATAGTAACAATTCTCCCTTGCGTCTGGTGTATAGTATAAAATATATTACAATATGTATACAGGGAACATCCCTAAATATAGAAGATAGGCCTCAAGCCCAGCTCGATGTCTACGCGTTTTATGCCTGCGTCGCGTAAATCCTGTTTCGTGTAATGTCAGTTTCAGTTATGCGTACCGTATAAGCTCTAGAAATTCTCGAGAAACTATTTTACGTGGAATCTTATATATTTGTTTGTACACAGAAAACTGTACATAGTCATGATTCGGTCAACGATTTTGCGCGTATAAGTCGTAGACTGTACTTGTCGAAATGGACCGAAAGGCGGAATAAAACGAATGCATGAGGATGTGTTCGTGCGTTTCGGAGGAATACAGCTCTTCTCGGAGGATTGACTCGTTGTAGGAAGCGATGCTGTTTTGCGATCCATTGGCACGAGAGATCTACATACATGTATAATCATATACTGCCTATAATTCATAGTGATGAAATTGCTTCAGCTGCTTTCCGTATGTTATTTTATGTACACGAGACCGAACTGGAGCTGCTCGACGTAGTCTCGATATATGTGCACTTCAATATAGTTTCGCCCTAATTAAACCTCTGATTAAAAGAACGATCTCACTTTTTAACTTGCGTGAAAATATATCAAAATCACAAGCCGCGACCTAGCTGCGCGACTTGGATTGCGATCTCTTTAAATGCACCATCATTGTATTTTCATGCTTCGAGAGATCACGACCCTATACAAAGAATCCCATATAGTTTTATTCGAGATACTCGTGCCCGTGATCACGTCACAAGTGGCTCATAATGGCTGCTAATGACTGTCTCGTAACTTAGCTAATGATAGTTTCAGTGTTTATAGGAATTTAGTCCGCCGTTTTCCTAGTAGCAAAATATGTACAATGTCGCCTGGCAACCCTTCGCCGACTGTAACTATTTCATTTGAAGGCAGGGTATATTCGAGTGTAAGCGGACAAGTTGAGTACATCAAGAACCTTGCTATTCGGCGAAAATCGCTTCACTTACTCTTGCTTTCGTGCAACGGTACCTCCGGATATTTTGGGAAATCAACAGCATCTACAGGATTTTTAACTTTGAAACTCGGAAACAATCCAGTCTGACTTGTTCTACTGTTATATCCTTTGGAGTACCCGTCCCAGTGATTGCCAAACACATCTACTAAATCTCCCACTTTTAATTCCAATTCTCCTGCCTTCCGTGGCTTGTGGTCTAGAATTGCGACCTGTGGGTGTGGATTTTGACCACCGTAGTAATAAATATCGTCTAATGAGGAGAATCTGTTGTACGCGTCGACATAGTGGTTCTGCATAAGTTCGTAAGCCACACGACACACTTGAGAACTGAATGTGCAAACCAAATAATCAGATTCTGACAGTAAAGTAATGTCTATGATAATTCCCTGCAAAGAGGTATCTGAATATCTCTTTGCCATGGATGCAGTTTCCGCCACTTCCGGATCACCGATTATCTCATAGTTTGGATAGCGAGTTCTAGCAGTAAGAATCACTTTAGGCTCGTCACTGGCAATAAAAACTCTCCGAACATCCGGCTTAACTTCCAATTCGTCAAAATATCGCTCTACTTTAGCCATATACTCATCAATATCATGATAGGCGGCCTCAGTCCCAACTTTGTCTGTTCGACGTACATGAACACCGACAATAGGTTTCTTAAAGCCCAGCTTCTCCTTCTCTGCTTCCAAAGTCTTCTGCATGCGTTCTTGAGGTCGCATCAGGTATTTTAATACTTGACCAACCCACCAGACTAAAGGATGGCCATGAATTTTGTCTAATCTTGGAACTAAATCTGCAGGTACACTTGGTGGTTGATATCGTGGCTTTGGGGACACATTGTCCACGATGGGCAAGGATATTACTTGCTTTGATGAATCGCCAGGCCAGTTGGAATGTGTTGCACCATTGGGTGATAAGCAAGTATCACTGAGAGGCTTAAACACAGATTCCCAACCATCTTTATGATATCGCCAACCCTTTGACTTTATTATAAGTGTTCTTTCTGTGCCATAGGCCACCAAGAAACAATATGTGATGTGATGAATCTAGAAGCAAAAGCAGCAAAATGTAAAAAACTGTTGTATCAATTTCAATGATTGAGCCAAATATTAGATATTTACCTGACAGCCAAAACCACAGCCTTTATTTAATCCACATATTAATTTCCTTGCCTTATTACAGTCACTAGGGTTCTGAAGATACTTGAATCTTCTTTGCACAAGATCCGAGAGATCCTTTGACTCCTTCTTTCTCCACTCTTCATAGCCATCATTTTTTGTTAATTTATCCATATCTATTATAAGAGATTTCTTGTGATCCCAAACATTTCTAATCATTTCTTGTAACTTCTTTTCTCGCTGCTCAGGAGAGTACATATCAAGGCCCTTCTTGAGTTTGTTAAGCTCAGCACTGATGTAGTACCTGTTTTAATAAGTGTTAAATGAAATACCTACTATCCTACAATTTTGTATAGTCTGTATGCGACAGAAGATTTACCATGTTTCTTGTATATTATTCCTTATTCTTCTCCTTAGTTCTTCATATTCTAATGACGGGAGTCCATGTTTGGACTCCTCTTTTTGTTCCATCAAATCATAGTATAAGGAAGCTTTCTCCAGACGCTCTTGTATTGAACCTAAGGGATCACCTTTAACCGTTCTTGACCCTTCTCTGGAAATTAGGTAAGCCTGTACAATAGAAAGATCACAGGACTTTTTTCAGGTAATATTCAGTCCGTGTCTCGAATGCCATAGTGTACTTACCCTAGTATGATATTCTTTAAAGCATCGTTTTGTCTCTTGAGTACCTCAAAATCACTAATCATCTGAGTTAAGCGTTGAGCATTTTCTTTACTCGTAGGACCATCATTTTGTGATGATAGGGAATTAGTCTTAAAGATATGTAACACCGACACTATTAGTACCAATAGCCAGGTGGCTAGTAGCGCTATCCCAAGTTTGCTCAACCACCCTGGTCTACCAGACCAAAATGTTGCCATCTTATTTTAAAGGTGTAATACTATCGTATACAGTTTCTTGCATTACTGCATCTAGAAAAATGTGTCTTCTATGAGTGACAGATAGAAAGAATAGTCCCAAAAAGTCCGGATTATTTTTCGTGTAATATGAGATATTAGATCTCATATCGATGCTTGGAATTACATAATACTACATATGGGGAGATACCATAGATCCGCTGTCTATCGAGAGGTTGTAAAATGAAGAAATTCTGTCACAAAAATCGGCTTCTCTCCAGCTCGCGAACTGTACACCACGAACACAATGGGATGAACGCGTGTCAAAGAAAGGTAAGCTTGCGAAAGCGGCACAACAAAATAACAACTTCCGCTCCTACTGAAACGACTCGGTGATTCCTGTCACAGTGTCTTGTGTGTCTGAGTAAAGTTGCGTTAAGTGAAGTTTTTCGAGGGCCGTGGGAGGTGGCCGAGACATAGAAGCGATAGTGCGATCATGGTTAGTATATAAAAAGCGAGTGCGACTCTTACATGAAAAATAATCTATCGATAAGAATGGTGCCGAATAGTTTCTCACATGCATTCCATACATCCTATCCAACTACCAGTTACGTTCAGTAGCATGTGTTGTCAGTGGACTCTGTTCGAATCAGTGGAAACCTCACCGGATAATCAGGCGGTCTCGAGAGAAATTTCTCAAACACTTGATACGCAACGCCCGCTATCATCCGACGCTGCCATTGAAATGCTCCTACATAAAACTGTCAACGTCAACTCGATCTCTTTCAATCTGCGTTATGGTCATTAAACAAGGTATTATGTGTTCCTGTCGCACGCGTTGCAACATACGGCTTTACTGCTGGTTTCTATAGACGCGATAATATGGCCCCGTACCGGACTCCAACTTGTCCCCGACTACTATGACCATACGGGCGGACGCAAAAACTATCTTGTCAACATTGCCTGCACGCCTTAAAAATCGATACAAATTTCAACTTATCTATATTATATCTATCTGCTCCACGCTATAATCTTGTAATAACTCCTCCGCGAGTTATGCATCTTATAAAATATATAAATAATATCACGATGGAAATTAATAGCTAATTTTCAAATTACAATGTTTGTGACTATAAGTCTCAGTACCAAAAATGAATGATTTTGCATTTAATTGTTTAGTATTCGATATTTTATTTTATTAATTCGTTCAAATGTTATAGTTTATTCGAAAAAGTGAACGAGGCATAGTGAAATTAGCAGTATCCATATATTCCAATTGAAAAACTGATCTCTGCAGAGATGATGATGATCATCTCCGGTCTAAAAGTGCGGTATGGTTGTGCTTTGTGCTATTCAGCCACCCCATTCCCCTCGGAAACTCGCGCAGCATCCTTGCGCGCGAAATACGCGTTATGCCGGTTGGGCGCACGTCGCGGTGTCTCGACGTCTGGACTCCCCTGCGCTCTCACTTGTACATACTTGTGAATAGTGTATTTTAAGCTTTAGTTTAACATAATGACTGCGTGAGAATCGCAGCGTAGCTCGGCGGCTCGGGGAAGAAGCGGCCGCTCTCTGCGTGGAGCGTGAAGGACGCGAGGAATATTCTTTGGGCAGTGAGTACTGCTCTGCATAGACAGCTAGAGCGAGCGAGCGCCGAGCAGTCCTGTCGGAGGTGGCGAAAAGTTGCCGCAGTCCCCCCGCGACGCTCCACTCTCCCCGCAGTCTCGTCGAGTGTGTATGTATGTGCCGGGAAATGAGGAAAGGGCCCGATTTTCGCGAAACGATTCAATCTCCGCTCGAGCCGCCCCCTCCGCCGCGGCCGACGAACAAGCATTCGTCGTTTTTTGCATCTTTCACTGTTTCCCCTCGGTCATCCCCCAGTTTGCTTGGTGATTTGCCGGGGCGGTCGTGCGTCGTGTCTCCGATGCTCGCGCGATAGTTATACACCGCAGAGAGAGAGAAAGAGAGAGAAAGAGAGCAAGAGGACTACTAGTGTAGGATTGGTCGGTTCGAGGGAAGGTAGCTTGGTGGTGATAGGGGATATCCCTTTGTCAGCGGGCGCCGCTGCTCAGACCGTCTCTTATTCCGCGGCGATCTTGTCAAAAATCCGGCAGCACCGTGCTGCTGCAGCTGCCATTGCTGTACCGACTGACGTTCGTCCGCAGTTTCCCAAGAAGCACGAGCGGCACTCGCTGGAGCGATTATCCCTGCGGTTCCTCAGGATTCCCGATCGGTCGGCTGAAAAAGGCGAGTGGGACTCTCTGGTCGAGCGCGAGAGAAAAACCGGAAGAGTCTAGGGCTCGAGTGGTGTTTGGCGGTGCTCGTCCTCGCCGGCAGCCCGGTCGTCGTCCTGGAAACGGTGGGCATGCCGCACTGCTAGGGGCCGCGCGCTGCTAGAACATGCTCGGCGAACGGACGTAGCGGGCGGCGAGAGGCACGTCTCCGGCTCTGGACACCGGCACTCACCTACAGCCATTCACCGAGCTAACCTTCGCGCCGAGGGCTCCTGCGCTCTTATCTGCCCGATCATCGCTCGCCCGTCCCCGTGCCCGGGCCACTGGTACAGGTTGACAGAACGATGAAGTGGCTGGGTGCGAGTAGCGCTGGTGCCGCGGGTGAACCGGCACCATCCATGCAATTGCACCATCCATCCGCTAATGGACACATACCCACTGTACGTATACTCCCCGATCCAGCCGCCCTTTATTAACTCCCCTGCGAGCTCCGACGGATATGCCGCTCTGACAATGACGCTCTCGCTCCGACAACGCCAACCATAACCTATCGCACGTGTCTTCCTAGTTAGTCGCCTAATCCCAAATGTCAAACTAATCCCGCTCATTTCTCCCTTTTGCCTCATCACTTTCAAAGCGCGATCCTACTCTGCGATATATCCAATGAATTTCGATTTATTTTTCTCCGCTCGCTCCGATCGTCGACCGAGTCATTATCTCGGAAGCACAATGCATGTGCTGATCATGTCTCTGATCCATCATGGCAGAATGCTTTGTTGAAGATGTATGCTTGTATTCACCATAAGTTTCACTGCCGGGAAAGCTTGCTCAGAGTTTTTGGTAGAGAGATAGCTTGAAGCTCTGAGAATGCTGACTTAGCGAATGACTTTGCTGTATTATGGTGTTGAAATTTGAGAGTAATGTTTTGTTGTGTTAGGGAGAAGAAGCTTGTTACAATGTTAGTTCTGTTGTTATTAGGATGCAGAACAATGCGGCCAAGTAATGGCTGGTGGTGACAGTATACGTATCCAACCTGGTCAGACCCATCAAATTGGAGTAAACAGAACTCAGGATGATGCTATGGTGGGCTATGTCTTTCAAAGGCCCACAGAACCCGAGTTTAACGCCCAATCCTCGACTTACCAATCAAAGCAAGCACCAAGGGCTTGGGCTTTGGCCGATGATGCCATTATTGATAATGCAAGTATCAATGCATTGGTAGATCGTACACAAACTAATTGATATGGTTTTATTAATCTTGATTATACTGCTTGTTACAGAATCAGGAAAAGTGGAAATACCCCATGACAAAGCTCAGTGTACCACAACAAAGTCAGCCACAACAACTTGGACTACAGACCATGAACAATGTTCATCTACCCTATGAACTCCATCCCATGCAACTGAAAGTGAGTGGGAATGTTTATTGCTGTGCAATGAAACTCTAGAATATCCTTATAGATAACTAACCAATTGGAAATCCTTGTATGTTTAGAGTGGTGCACCTGGAGCAGAGCACTTGGTTTACTTAAACAACCAAATGACAGCTCAGCAGCAAGTTGCACTCTTCCACCACCAACAGCAGCAGCAGCAACAGCAGCAGCAATTCAGAAATGGACAGGTAGGATTGAATGACTTCGACTAGAATCCAGGAATTTTACAAAATTTGTGTATATGTAAAACATCAAGCATTTCAAGAGGGGAGATAGTATTTCGCTGCCACACTAATGTGAATAGATCTCCTTTGACACAGATCACCCAATTCATTTATAATTGGAGGATCTGCACGAGAAGTAAGTACATGTGAAAGTATTGCTTGGTGATCTTTGATGAATGTTTTACGATTCAAATGAAGGGAGTGCAGAAGTTGCATCAGTTAAGAGGTAGCTTAATGTATGCACACTTTCATTCATATTTAAGTATCCCACGCCATCTTCGAATAGTTAATAAGTCTGGTTAAAGACTAGGTTTACTACAGGGGTAAAATTAACATGAACCAACTTTCTGTTACTGTTTTTCGCTTAGTTGTTGCTTCATTAGACGAGAAGTTCGGGGGCCTATGCCAATATCGGCCGATTGATTAGGATGCAATAGAATATTTATATACGCGGTATCGGGCTCGTATAAGGAAAGATGCGACAACATACTAAGTATAATCACGGCAGAAATACGTGAGTTTTTCCAAAGGCAATTTTGCAGGAACGTGTTACAACCTACCATTTGGTAGTTACGTACAAATGTTATCATTGGACATTCTCCTTCCATGGAAGTATTCTAAACAAACAAGTAGCAATTATCGCTACACGATGAGTTGATTAAATCTGGAATAGTTAGGGAGCTGTAAGTTGTTCTGTATGAGATCTAACAATTGGATATGTAGAAAGTCTGATGTGTGGGTCCCGCCGAAATCGTGTCAGGGCCAAAATTTGGTAGAGTCGACACACTACGAACGATTGTATGGCGCTTAAAAGACAGTGACCTTCACTGTCTCGAAAGCCGGCCGTGCGAGAGTACGTGTGACTAGGAAGAGGAGCACACGCAAATCACTTTCATTTGGCCTACTACCTTTCAAATCCCCTAAACGACTGACATACGTTTCACTCGTCCCACCAAACGAGTCTTTCGATAGAACCGGCGCAAGGAATCAAACTTGCCTAATTATATATCTCGAGTCTCATCGATCGACTATAAACTCTAAATTAATATGAAAATTGTAACCAAGAATTTCGAGTAGGGGATATGCTTCAGTCGATAACATTTTCGTCGTTCTATATTTGATTCCAGTAATTCGATCAAATGTTGAACAGTTTATCAAGTTAAAAATAATTATTTATCTAAATAGAACGAAATTATAAAAATTCTGAATTAAGTAGCTCGAGAAGAGATGGACAGTGTTAAGGGCTGGTATAAGCGGGATGGATATAGTAGCCAGGATATTTGGGGGAAAAGGCGACGCAGAAGTTGATTTCGGTTTCTTATTAATATTGAGTCGATCGAGATAAAAGCGAGGAGTCGCAATCAAATTTTCATTCGGGCGTCGTGAGAGGTCGCGAAACGTGGAAGGTGGAGGATAGGGAGGCGGCGATTGGTCGAGGCCGGGACACTCCGGTGGCGGAGGGTCCGACAGACGGCGCAGAGCTCGAGCGTCGTTCTTTGTTTCGGTTGGGAGGCCAGTCTCCATCGAAGTGAGAGGCCGGTTAACGAAAATTCGAGCCGAAAGTCGAGCAAGAGAGCGGATCGTGACGGCGAGCGTTATCCCGACGCCCGATGAAGACGCGTCCCGCGATATGCTAGGACGGACGTGAGACACCAGGCAAGAAGGCGCAAAGGACTCCCTGGCCCTGTAAATAAGCGCGTACATATTCGCGGAGTGAGTGTGCAAAGTGCGCGAGAGGAGAAAGGAGGAGGAGGTGGCGGCGACGGCTGTGATTGTGTGGTGGCTGTGGCGAGGATAACCCAAGAAAACCATCCAACGCGAAAGAAGACGAAAGAAAAAACTCGATCAGCCTCCCTAGCACTGGGATCATCGAGTCGACCGAGGTGTCGAACCATTCTGACAGTCGGTCGCGAGTGCTTTCCATCTCTCTCTCTCACTCTCACTCACTGCTCAATCCATCCACCTCTCTCGCTCGGAGGTCTCGAGAGAGAGAGAGAGCGAGAGAGAGAGGGGGAGAGAGAAAAAGATTCTCTCTCTCTGTCTGTCCGTCTGTCTCCGGCTGTGTCGTCTGGCCGGCGGAGAGCGCAGCGCGGTGCGGCGCCCGTGCGATTGGTATTGTTCGAGGGCAGTGCTGCTGGCCGTACGGAGGAGGCCCGTCGCTTCTTCCGAAGAGGAAAAAGGAGCGTGAAAACAATCGGGAGTGGTGTGTGCGCGGCGGCGGTGGCGGCGGCAGCGGCGGCCAGTGCCGGCTGAAAGGGCGCTCGCGCCCCAGGAGAGCGAAGCGGCGCGGCAGAGGCAGCGACGGCAGCGGCGGCATAGGCCTCGCCGGAGGAACCCACCAGGCACACTAGAGATCGGCCAGCCGCGCTTGACGTTCCGATCATCGGAGACACGACACGACGACGTCGCATCGGCCGCGATCGCCTCTCGGCGGCTTTTTCACCGCTGGCGTTCCGGTCCGCGCGCGCCGATCGCCCACGGAACACCGTCGTCCCCGGTGTACCGAGCCACCACCACCACCACCGCCACCACCGACCACAAGAGGAGAGCACTGGATAGTGCGTGTCACCGAGTGTGTGCCGAATTTCTTGTTCGCGCTGTTGGTGTATCACGGGGTTAACGGTGAATCTCTCGGAGGTGACGCGCCGTGCCGAGGGTACCTTGGAGACGGTGGAGAGTTTCGGTGTAGGGTACGGCCAGGGAGCGGACACGAGTACAGGCGACTGGATGAAACCACCGGGGGACCTCTTTCTCTACTGCGACATAAAGGATCTGGGGGCCGATATGGTATTTACCCTAGCTTAGCCACTAGCTTACTCTCCGAACCGCCGCCCTCGCCATTCCTTAGTTCGCGCTCTTCCATCCCGACACGCGAGCCTGCTCCACCACACTCCTCTCGCCTTCTACGCGATCTCGCTAGCTACGCGCAGAGAGAGGTTAGGTTCGCGCGAAACGCAACGCTTCGCGACAGAAAACCTCCATGTTTATTAAGCTGAGCGCGATAAGTCGAAAGTTTTGGGAACCGCTCCGGCTCTCCCGCCAGCCGGAAAGCCGCAATGCCAATTTATAGAGACTCGCGTCTAACCAGAGCGCGCATCATCTTCCAAAGTTCCCTCGTTAATTCTTCGCCGATTCGAGTCACATTGGCTCGCATTAATTTCAGCTGGCAGAAACCATCGGGCCAACTTACGGGAGTACACATTCACTGGTATTTTTGTACCGAATGCCAAACCTTTACCCTCGCTTTTTTCGTCAACAAAGCGACCTACGTTTACCCACGTCTACGTGTGCTTCGGTGTAAGGTCGAGCTTCGAGCATACAAGTATCTTTACCCGAAATATTTACCCGAAAGTCCGATCATCTTAAGTAGTCAATGCCTCAGACCACCCAATTCTACTTGAAAGACAACGCTCTAAACTCCATCTTCCGTCATCTCCAATACTTTTCCGCGACACTCGATCACCGATCACTTTTCCACCTTTTGACAGATATCTCACTATACATACATAGTGAATTCTCCGCAGTCGACGTTACTTGGCCTGTTGAAACGCTGGCCAAGGTCTTGAGCGGCATTGCAGGCTTTTCGAATTGAAGGTTTTACGCAGCATAACACAACTCGTATAAGTCGATCGGGTCGAGTGGAATCCGCGTGAATAACTTGGGCGTTTAAGTAGGTGTATTACTTGAGTAATTCGAGCTCAGCCGGTGCACCGATAACTACGATATTTCAGTAGACTTTGTTTACATCGGCGATCGAGCCAGAGGTGTCGCGCGGCCAACTCACTTCGCAGGGAGAGAGAGAGAGAGAAGGCGACGAATATTCCAGCACCCCGAGTGGATTACTCGGGACAGTTTTATCTGACCACCACTTATTAAGAGGAGGCTCGCTCTACATACACACGACGTATCCCCTGGCACTTAGCCGCTCGTTCTCTCGTTCTCTCAAAACGAGAGCAAATCGATATTTCTGAGAATCCGCTAACACGTTCAACAAAGGAGGCGGATAAGGCCTTCCGATTAAAACGATTATCGTACTCCTTGTCGAATTACATAATGACAGCTTGATTGCAGCCGCGCACTCATTTAGACAAAGGAGCGCTCTTTTTGTTCGAGCTTCCGACCAGCTCGCTCGCGCTCGCTCGCGCGTCTCCGTGCATGCGGGGAATATCGGAGCCGTAGACGCGCGCTTCGAGCGCTATGAATTCATTGAGCGAACTTGGCCAAAATCGATTGGAATCGGTCGGTCGGTGCAGCCAGAGGCGTAGAGAGCGAGCGGGCGAGCGCGCTTGGCGGGAAGCGGGCGCACGAGCCCGAGACTCACCGAGAGATCTCTTTGATAGTTACTCAGCCAATCAGGTCCCCGAACTCGCTTAACCTTGTAACCTAACAACGAATCTATTAGCGTTACCTTGTAACTCGGCGACGAAAGCCTGCCAGACCTCTTCCAGGCGGAGCCGCGTGTCCGCGTCCTACTCTACCGGTTCGCTCTCCCGGTGGGTCCCACAACACCGGCGACTTTTCTCGCCAGTCGGATACCACCAGCGCGCACTGTATACACGCGCCGTCGCGGCTAATTCGACTCGAGCTTGAGTCTCAGAGATTCCGCCGATACTGCTGACTAAACTCAATCAGTTGGACAAATAACAGAAAACCCCGCGCTCGCCTTTCTTCTTCTCGGAGTTACTCGGGAGCTATCGGGCGCAGTCTAGGAATCCAACTTCTCGGAACCCTTCGCTTCGATATGTGTTTAACCAAGCAGTTTTTTCGCCTCTCTAGATTCTCGCAGAGTATATTCTCGGCCCTAAAATCTAATCTCGCGCTGTCCTTCTGTCGGAGGTCCCTCATTGTTTACGTCCTCGAACTCGATCCAGTGAACCGGTGGCGGTCGCGTCCTTCTCTTCTCAGTTTCTTCCTCGCCTCTGCTTTCCTCTCGCGGGCTCCTCCATCCTCCGCATCCGCGAGACGGAAGTCGTTCGCTTGTCCTCGTGGCGCGCGATATACTCCCGGGCGCGCGCACTGCGGATTGTTTTTCATTGGGCGTAATCATCGGGCGATAAGGCTTTTTCTTGGCGAGAGAATCGGCAGCTTTTTCCGCGGGTCCATTGACCCAGCCGATATTTCATATTTCACGGCTGCAGTCTGTTTTCAAGAGTCCTCAGCTGGACCGCTGCCATTTCATTCTTTCTCTCTCTCTCGCTCTCTCTCTGCTCTCTGGGACGTGCGCGCGGCTTTTCTCTTTTGCATACGCTCGTCCCCACGATGCTCGGTCACCCCTTTGGGCACACCTAATCGATTGAAACACTGTCGGGCCCTCCATCCCGTGATAGCAGAGCTCGTGCTAACTACGTATCGCCGAAAATGTTGACGGGGACCCTCGTCTCGTATTACGATATCTCGTTCACTCGATGGCTAAGGTCTTCTTCGCTTTGTTCTTCCGGGCGTACAATGCCAATCTTGACAAAGCCGAGTTCGAGCGACCTCCTCGCCGCGTAACTCGGCTAATTAAACTCGATGGTTTTCGGGCTGCGTATCCAGCGGGATTTTCTGCTCCGGAGCCCCGGGCACATTTCTATCGGTGACTCATCCTATTAAATGTTGGTCTCCACGTTCGGTGGCATGAGCGCGCGCGCGCGCGCGCGCGTCTCTGGGAGTGCACCGTAAATAGATGTTCCAGCTGCACGGAAGCCTTGGATCGCGACCCTGTTCGATATTTACTCCAACTCTTTCTCCGGAGCCGTCGGGGGCAGCAGAGACTCCTTGGGAGATACACAATGGCAGTGACTGAGATCGATGCTAGAGTACTGTTGTTAGACGTGGAAATAATTGTTTTTTGAGAGAAGCGTCAGAATGAGCGTGGAAAGTGGCTCGGGCGACAAAGGGAGAGAGCTGTCTTGGCGAGAGCAATCGAATCCGTGTGATCGATAAAATGGTGTAGAGGACAAATATATATCTAATCGGTTTGGCCAGATGCACAATGCCGCGCTAGCATTGCGCCAATATAAACGGCAAATAGCGCCCGGAGGGATATCGATTGGCGTGAGTCACTCTGTCTTCCTCTGTCTTCCAGTTCCGCGGAGAGGTTCAGGGTTGAGCTCCCTCCTATGCGCGCTAAATATTTCTCTACTCTTGTGCCCGGCCGACGAGCATCACGAGAGCAATCGTACAGGTTTTTCCACTACTTGTTGTGTCCTCTATTGTGCGGCCCAGCTAAATCTTCACTCACCAAATATTCCTCTACCATTTCGAGCTAGAAATAAAAACTACCTGCTGACTTCTTTCACTTTCCTACTATTTACAAGTTTCGTAATTTTTATTATTATTGTTTCCCGGGATCAGTGGGTTTAAGAGAGAGAATTCGGCGAGTGTCCATTGAAAAGGGAACGCGTAGGGGCGGGTGTACGCGACACGGCGATGTTTGTTTGCGCGTGGAATTCGCAGGGTAAATTGCTATCCCGTTTCCCGGGCGCACCGACACTCGCGCGTGGATCGGTGTGTTTGACGAGTTGTCGCGAGGACAAAGAGAGATGAGAGAGCCAGTTGACGGGACTTTCTCGCCGGCGGTGATAATTGGCGATGCTTACGGGTAGTTATGCCGTTGACGGGTGCGAGTGGAGCGCGTCGCTCGGCAAACATTTGATAATCGTTACACAAGATCACCGTCGACTTACCGCCGCTTTGCCCGCTATACGACACTCGGCCGCTTCCTGTCTCCTCGCGCACTGCATTGCCGCTCGCAATGCGATACCCTCATTGTCTAAACGCGTTCGGCGAGCTTAAAATCGAAGGCGCCGTGGAATCCGGCCCGCTTATGAAACGAGCCAGACGCCACTTTGCAGAAAGAGAGTCCCACGAGGCTGTGTGCTATCACTTTTTCTCTCTCTCCCTCTCTCTCCCGCTGCGATAACAGAAGAGCGGAAGCAGTTCTCGGCCTTGAAGTGACGCAACTCTCCAAACGGACTTCCGTAGCTTTGCTCTCATTCGATGAGAGCACCAGAGGGCGATCGAAAGGCTTAAAGGTTGACTGGCTCTTTTACAACCAGCCAGGATTAAGTACCGTCCCCGTAAACTTGACGACTCTCGATCAGCCGGCAATTACTCGGCCGAATTTTCGTCTTCTCCGGCCGTATGTGTCAGTGAACTCGCGCGAAACTCTATCGGGAATCGATAGTTGCTCGCCGATTGGAAGCTACAGGGAAGCCGTGTTATTTTCCCATTATCAGATCGCTTCCTCCACGCTCTCTCCCTCTCTTCCCTCGATGTTAATAACCGTCGGCCGTCCAAATAATTCCCGGCGGCGCACGAATTTCTTATTTTCGCCGGGGATTTATTTCTCCGAGTGTAGAGAGGGGGGTGGGGAGAGACGGAGGCCCCTCGGGTAGGTGGGGTGTTAGTCTCACGTGATACTCTGGCCTACGTCGCTTTGCCATATTGATTTCCCGATAATGTGCTTTTGTTATCAGGCGTCGCATAGGGAGACCGGCGGGCGTAGTTTCTTCGAGTCCTTCCACCAGCTGGACTGCTACATTAACCAGTGGCCGCGCGGTGGTAATCGCTCTTCGCCATCCACTCGATTCCTCCGGTTCCGCACATGCATACTTTCACTTGGTAGAATTAACATCGTTGCGAAACTCGGCTGGGTTTTTACTGCAGTTTCCACTAACAGTTCTCTGTATTCCTCCGCCCTCATATTCCCTATCTCGCTCGACTATAAGAATCAGACATTAAAGCATTATCTTTGGGAAGCGGCCACTTTCACCGAGCGGCGATCAATCTCACTTGGGATGCGCAGACATTGCAGCGGCAAAAGTGGCCCGGATCCACCCTCATCCTCCTCTCACTCTCACTGTCTTCTCAACGCCACTGACAAAGACGTGTCTTCTCAACGACATGCTATGCGACCAAAAAAAAAAAAAAAAGAACGGTGTCAGGAAAGTGCGGCAAGGTTGCCACTGCACGCCGGATCATTGAAGGTGTTAGCTCGGCATTACGAGCGCTAAATCGCTAGGTCACGTCACTCATCCAGGCTCTCCTCTCCTGCGTCGGTGCGAGAGAGAATGGCTGGCAGGCGCGCGTCTGTATGCGTGTCGTGAAATGACGTATTGTGCCGTGACGCGAGACGCGTGTCGTTGAACCTCGGCGCATCGGTTACGTTTGCGGAATCGTCATCGGGAGTGCGGGGCAGGCTCCGCAGTGCGTGAAGAAAATTGCCCTCGCTTTTTACTCCCTGGAAATCCAAGCGTTGCGCGCGTGCGAGTGCGACGCGCGGTCCGTTCCTTGACGAGGGAAACGTGCGGAGATACCTCTGTCCTTTCGCTGGCGCATCGCTAATAAATAAAGAGGAGAAGTTATCACCCGATAATTGAATCCTCGGTCATTAACCCGCAGCTCAAGGTAGACCGCATTGAGGATCCAGTTTGAATTAGAAAGGCCCGGAGAAAAGCGATGAAATCATCTCCGGGAGCGGCGGCTGTGTCGCGGAAATGTAATAAATAATCGTCTGGCTGGCGCACACACTCGCGTCGAGCCGGAGCCGCTCGGAAGAGTCATTCTTGCGCACGCACACCCTCACCCGCTCCTTCCTTCCTTTTAAAAGGAAAGTGAAAAAGGGAGCGAGGGAGAGCCGCTAGGAGAGGAAAGGCAGAGGAGTCGCGCGAAAGAAAAGCCTGAGCGGGATCCGAATGTATAGGGAGAGAGAGAAAAAAAAGGAGATGGAGCTCCGGGCGACGAAAGGGATGGGTCACGACTACCCGGGAAAAGGGGGTAGATACCTCCACGAGCCGAGATACAGGCTGCTTTCAGAACGGTGTCACTGAATTCCGCCACGCACCGAGTCACTCCTCCCAGTGTGATCGCGCCTATTATGCGCCTAGGATAAAGCCTCACTGGAAATCCACGAGGGACGCGTGTAAGCCAGATACGATACACGTGTATCCAGCCGTCGCTCCCTATTCCTCTGATTTCCAAACAATTTTGGAAGATGCCACTCGGAGTCACTCTCCGCGCGGATCGTTATCAAAATAGGAGAAATAAAGGTACGCTTCCCCTCGGCAGACTCGCCGCATGGAATACTTAATTCGCCAAGTAGCCAAGGTGGCTGGAGGCGTCGGGTTCATAAAAATCTTAAAGCGAGGTGTTATCCGTGAATAGAAGAATAGGATGGGGAGAGGGTGTCGGGGAGGGCTGCCTCCTGGTGTTGGTAATCCTCAGTGGAAGCGCGAGGACAGTGGCCGTGACCCGAGGCTGAGCGGGGCCTGGGGAGCGGTCGGTGGCCCCGTGGCAGTTTAGCGGCAACGTCCACGATATCCCGTGCAGCGTTGTTCAGGCGAGCCCACCTCCGCCCCCTCCTGCTCCTGCTGCTGCTCTTCGTGGGTGTGCAGCTTGGTGCACCGGCTATGGTGCAGCATACCGATTCATTCTCTGGTGGGGGGGACCGGAGAGCGCGGCCCCGTCGTCTCTGCTTCCTCGAGCGGCGATCGCTTAGGGGTAACGCAGACTACTCACCGGCGCGCGGAGTCTTCCTCCGCCGCTTAACCACTCGCTCGTTGAAAGCGAGAGCGCTCGCGCTCGCTTACGGCCCAAACACGCGATCCCCTTCGACAATAGCCACCGAGCCACTGGTATGTTTTAATGCCGGATAAAAGGCTGGAGCGCAAAGCCTCGAGGGGGTAGGATCCTCCGAGCGCTGCGTTCCCGTTGGCTGAAGCTGCCACCAGATGTTTCCGTCCGACCGGAAACCCCGGACCCCTTTTCGTGTAGCCTACTTTCTATTATGGCGGCCCTGCCCGCTTCTGTCATTCGGGCATCCTCGCATTATAATTACCAATTCCTCGCTCGGATCTCCGCAAGTAGAAACTGTCCGACTCGCCTTGGCCCTTGGGGATCGGAGGGAATATTTGGCATTCGGAGTTTTTTGTTAAAGTCCTCTGGACAAAGGAAAGATGGAGTGGATGTGGACGGAGCCTTAGACCACCGCTGATTCCAGAGGAAGAGTGGTACCGATGGCAAAGAGTCACGGTGTACACGGTCTGCGGCTCCCCATGCTCTCTTCTATTGGCGAGGAGAGAGAGAGAGAGATAGTGAGAGTGAGGGATAGGGTCGCTCTCCTTGCTCCCTTGGCGTCCTCTATCAGTGCTGAACGCGCAAGAGATTTCGCTGACCGGTTTGAAAGGGTGCCGTGCTACCGCGTCTTCTTCGGTTAACGAACGGCGCTGCGGCGGCGGAGGGTCCGATGGAGGGAGTACTTATTATTTCTCGCTCTCGCTCGGAACCTCCACTTGATCCGTTTACCTCTTCCTAGCGGCGGCAGCGGCCGGTCTGCTCGGCTGACGCTCGTTCCAGCGGAGGCCGTCGCGCCGAGGGTACTACACATACCTTGGACGGTTTAGCTCGAGCGGGATCGAGCCGCGGTGGCTTGGCGTCCTCCTCGTCTGCGCGACGAGGGAGAGGAAACTGTAACGTCAGGAAGTAGAAACCACCGGGCGCCGTCGGGGTCCCTCGTTCCGGCCGCGCTCTCTCCTCTCCCCATCGCTCCCCGTCTCTGCATCTCTCTATTTGTATCTCTCCTTGCGGGAGTTGCGGGGGCTTCCCGTCTCTCGTGCTCCCGGTGGCCGCGCGCGCTCTCGACGTGCAGAAGCGTCTCCTCCGCCGGTCGGCCCGGCACGACGCGGTCGATACTCTTACGGCGTTATCGCCCCCGGCTGACCGAGCCTCACCCTCGCTTTCTCTCTCTTTCCACTGCCGGCCATACCCTTACCTTTAAACTTACCCTTACCCTTACCTTACTGAACCTTCAGACGGATCCGAGCCCTCCGCCCTTCCTCATCATCGTCTGCCTCCTTCCAGCCACCTCCTCCGCCGCCGCCTGCCCGATCATCGGTTCGCTTCACCGCTCGCCTCCCAATCTATGTACATATTAATGCGCTGGTACGTCAGCGTCGTTACTTCGTAATCGCTTGATTTGCATCCGCTCCTGCTCCGAGTGGTCTACCTTTCGAGCAATCATCCTCCGCGGCGAGTCGCCGGGAATCAGCGCGAATGGAAGTCTGGAGGCTTTGCCACCATCCGCCACCCTTTTGCGTCGCGGTGCTATCCTCCATGGGGGGAGGCAGCGGCGTTGGCAAGGTACTCGGGGGCGGTCGAGGGCCTTCCTGCGGCAGAGTCGACTGCGACCGAGAAAACCGATGGAAACGGCCGAGCGAGACGTGCCCAGCTGACCCAAGCATCCCCTTTCCATACATATATGTACTCTGACGCACATGTACGGGGTGATCCACTTGCCTTTTAATCATCCCCTTCGCACTCGAGTTTCAATTGTTTCCATTATTGGTATAATTCGATATCATAAGTAAATTTCAATACCTGGAAAAAACTCGGTAAAGCCTCCTTTATATTAAAATTACTCAACAGCGTGGAATTATTACAATATCAACGGCCTATATCCATCATTAGCGATTGAAAGCCAACTAAACCACCCTGTACACACATACAAACAGCCTTGCGTAGGTGTCGGCAAAGTAGCAGTAAATCCTCGACGCCTCGTTGCTCTCCGTCCTACGATCCTCCAAATCAACGACGCACTGTTTGTCCGATTTGTCCTCCAGTAGCTCTTGCAACCTGGGCCTCAGCGGCGCCGCCTGCGGCCGGGAGGTGTGGAGCCGAGGAAATTGAGAGATAGCTCGACTGAAAGGAGGATTCGCTGTCGAACTGGTTGGCGTGAGCTCTAGAGCTAGTGTGTGCCCACTGCTGTTTTCAGCTGGCATTTTCTCCCACGGGATTTCTAACCGGTTCGGGGCCCGGCAGCGCGCACCTCTCGGTTCGGCTCGGCTCGCCGGCCACTCTCGTTCGATTCTTCATGACCCCTTTACTTCTCGGTTAGGCCACTCGACCGAGAAAACAAATCAAATTAGCTCTGTTAATGTTTCCAGTTGCTCGAACAAGCCACCGGCCGCCGCGACGGGCTGCGCCTGCATGCCGCGGTGTGTTTGTGTCTGCGTGTTCGCCAATCCTCTCGACTTTCTCTCTCTCTCTCTCTCTCTCTCTCTCTCTCTCGCTCCGTCTCTCCGAGCGCGTAACGCAAGAGACGGAACAGCTTTGAATGGCGCAAAGTTCAGGGAAGAGAGCGCGCACGCACTCGTTTCCACACGCAACGGGTATTTGCTTACACGGCAGATATAATTAACGCGTCCTCCTCCGGGGCAGGCAGCCGCTCAATGCCGCCGATAAATCAGCCAGCTCTACGAAAGTTAACCCTTTGCACTCGCGACTAGCCGCCTTCAAGGAGAGCGTGCGCGAGCGGCCTACTATTATTGCCATTATTTTTACCGCCACCACTCCCGCGCGCGGCTGCCTCCCGGCCTTTTATAGACGAGCAATCGGCCGTTATTAATGATCGCCAAAGGTTCAACAGCAAACAGCGCACTGTTCCACAATCTAGAAGGAAATCCGCGCGAAGAAGGAAAACTCGGGCCGGATGCGTCGCGACGCTTCTTTTACAGCCGACTGCCTCTCTCCTCGTCGATAGTTGATACATCGATGTTAGTTGCATCGAGTCCGGGCTAGTCCCCTCGCGCACACTTTCCTCCTCTCCCGCCTATCGGTGAGTCACGCGATGTCGCTCTCGGAGTCTCAGTGGCCGGTATCTCGGACTGTTAACGATTAAATAATTCTACCGGCCGCTCGTCCGTAATAACTACTCGATGGCTCTTATCGGCGGGCCGAGTGTTTCCTCGGCCGTCAGTGTCATCGGGCAGAAGTGGCGATACGCGCCCCGGGACGTCGGTGCATCCGAAGCCGGCGGACGCCTATCGTCTTACGCGCGCTGTTGTGATATCGGGCATACTGAGAGCGTACGGTTACCGAGCGCGCAGCGCGATCGTTTCTACACCATTTCCCACGCCCGGCGACTAATGCGCGACGATTCGCGGAATTCACTGACGACTTTGAACGGTCGTCCTTTGCATAAGGGGAACCGTAAGGGAGAGAGAAAACGCGTGCGGATGTGGTTCTTTTGATTCTTGATTTCTGATGGGTGTCTGGATTCGATTGGCGAGCGAATATTTGGGATCGTTGAAGGAGACGATCTGCGGATTAAGCGGCGGAGAATGGAAGGTTATCGGGTGATAAGAAGCTAGCAGATAGCGCTGGAGAGAGAGAGAGTGTAGAAGGTAGGAGTAGAAGGACGAGGTGCGCCGATGGAGAGCGACAGACACAGCCAAGGAAATCGAATTAAGAATCCCCATGAATATTTATACCCCGCTGAGGACTGATTCCAAAGAATGGAGAGCTGGAGGAGCTCGTGAAGGATGCTGGATGTCGCGTGCGAGCCTTTATCCCTCGCGATATCAATAGCCCGCGCGCGCTCCAGTGGGAAAGCCTGCGAGAAATCCGAGACTCTCCGGCGAAAGATCGCACGGAGGGTGTCACAGTTGGCGCGCCGAGAGGATACCTGCAGATCTAGGATCCCGCAATCTCTGCCCGCTCCACTCCGACTCGCTGCCTCCCTCCCGAGCCAGCGGGTTACGTCACTGACCTCGAGTTAGGCGAGGTCGGGAGCAGTGCAGGGGAGTTCAGGTCACGATGAACCGCGCGTTTCCAACTCGCCTCCTCGCTCTCCTTTCCACCGGAGAACCACTCTCTCGACCCGCCGCGCTTCCAGCTGGAAATCGGGAAACGACGAATTACCACCCCCGGTATGCACTGCGACCCCCTCGTCGTCCCTCTGGTGCGACGAGCTTTCGAGCGACTCATAAATCATCGGGTGCACTTGGGTTAAGGGAGGAGCGAGGGGGTGGGTGGGAGAATCTTGATTAGAAGGGATTGTGGAGCGGACCTGTAATTCGGTGGCAGCCAGGCCTGTTTGGCGTGTGCCGAGGTTGCGGGAATCCGTCGATAAATTGGGATTTCTTGACCACTTGTTATTAGTGAGAGGTATGAGGGTATGAGGGAATTGGTCTGAGTCATTGCTGGCGACTGGCTGGAGTCGATAGTGAGTACTCGAGTCGGAGCTGGTCGGGTTTTTGTAATTAAGCGAATAACTAAGTCGGAGCGAGGGGCCGAGTAAAGTATTCGCTGGTTTATTTCGTCAGAAGGCTGCGCTCGCCCGACTGGATTTCGCTGGCTGTTGTGCTCCTATGCCCCAGGGAGTTGCGCCGGTGTCAGCAGCACTCGCGCACTTGGCTGCGTGGTTGGCCTACGGGCGCACATCGTGTTCACTGACCCCGTGTACTTACGACCTGTTTTCTCATATTGTTTCAGATCGCACCCTCAGCAAAAAAGCTCTGGGGCGTCGACGAGGGCGGCTCCAAGGACGAGGGGGGTGTCAAAGGCGGTGGGATACTCCACCTGGGAGACCACCAGATGTGGCGGGATTCCACTTGGAGCACCTCAGGTACTATCGCGCGCCACTGCCGCGCCGCTGCTTCAATTGCGATCCGCCAGAATTGCGTCGAGCGACCAAGCCCGAGAGCCCGAGAGCCCGAGAGAGCGTGGCGGGGCGGAAAATTGCCCCGGCTCTCTTTCAAGGTCACTTGCATTCAATGCGCTCTTATCTAGTTCAGTTGAACGACGGAGTGGAGGGCATGGAATGTTGCTGCCGCTTGATAAGCAAGCGTAGCGAGGAGTCATTTGTGGAGCGCGGCGTCGGGTGCGACGACAGATATCAAGGACAATGGGGTTCGAGCAGTCGGTGCTACGAATAATCCATAAACGGGGTTAATCGCGATCGATAATCCCTCGTGGCCACTAATGCCATTCACTCGGACACGCGGACTATCAGGGGATATTTGTGGCTTCCTTTATCCTCGATTTGTTCGTGGCATGCTGGCTAGATTACCCATTAGGCGCATTAATTCTTGATCAAGGACTTATCTCGCAGTGCTCGCCTCCACGCCTTAACCCCGATCGACCAATGAGACCGGTGGGCGGTCTTGAACTTTTCAAAAACTCGCCGAACCTATAGCAGCCCCCGTGGTAATTGCATCGGCCTCACGCGGTAAATCAATCCTGAGGTGTGACGTCCGTCCGGGGTTAGCTTGATGCCTGTACACATTACATAAACGATAGTCTATTGAGCGGAGCCGTGAGCGAGAGGACCCTTGAATCGCCAAACAATAGTCGGTCAAGCTGATCCTGATTACCCGCGGCTCAATTGCCATCCCCGTCACCGGGGCCATCGCAGCACGCAGAACCGTTGAACGGTCCCTCTCTCGACGGGGCCATTCCGAATAGGTGAAAAAGCCGAGATTCATTGCCATATCCGCCCCGTCAGTCTCCTCTCTTCTCCTCTCCTCTCCTCTTGGCATGCCGGCACGACGGAGACGGACGGGATGCGAGAGAGAGTTTCGCGTGGCGCGCGCGCCCTTATTGATTGGTACAGCATCGAAAGAACAATATATAGAGTCCCGCGTAGAAATACTTCTGTCCCCATCTCACGGCTAAATGTCAACAATCGATATCGCCAGCGACGTAGCTCTTCCCTCAAAGGACCCTCCTACGACCAGACCTACGTATCCCCGGTTCTCTCTACCTTGCGCCATCCCACATCGCGCTACGTAGAGAGTTACTTTCCCGAGGAAACTCAGCGCCATAAAGTTTCCTGGGACGTTTACGTCGGACGATAAATAATCTATGCGCGTCAGTTCCATTAGAGCGGAGCTAGCCTTTCGAAAGTGGGCTCCCTTGGGCAAGCGGGCACGTGGCGCCGGAAGACTCTGCTTCCTAATCGCGGTGGGTCCAGAGCAAAGGTCGCGCGGACTCCTTTCCACGGATAGCGCGAAACCCTTAAATATAGACGCGGGGGGAGAGGGAGGGTTGCGTCGCGGTGCCGCGACATCGAGGCGTGGTGAGGTGAGGGCGACGCTACCGGTTCTTGAAGAGGGAAAGGCGAGCGCGACGTCATGCGGGAGAGGAAGCACATAGGGAGAGAGAGGGAGCGGGAGAGCGTATGCACGAAACACCTGATTTTCTCGCGCGACGGCGTGTACCGGCTTCGATGTGGACACGCGGTAGCGTCCGCGATGTATACGGGCGCGCGTATGGAAGCTCCTCGCGTATGTATGTATGCGTGAGCGCGATGGGTGCAACGCGGCTGTTGCCATGGCGACAGACGCCCGGCATAGCCGGCGGTGGGGGCAACGTCCCAACGCCCAGGGTCGTACCTACTGATCCACCCTCGGAGCGCTGACACACCAACCCCCTGTCCGCTACCTCTGTCCTCCACGCTTTCCTCCTCACTCACCCTTCCCTCCTCCTCCTCCTCCTCCTCCTCCTCCTTCTTCTTCCGTGGTTACTCTCCGGTCTTGCCTCGACCCTCTCTCTCTCCCTCTCACTCTCCTCTTCTGCGTCGTTCATGGTCTCCGAGCATCCACTGCCACCCTTAGCACGCGTCACGTCCTCCTGGACTCGCTGGAATTGCGTCGTGCAGACTCATCCGCCAAAAACCCTATCCCCATGTGTCCGTAACGAATTCCAGGGAATATTCCAGCGAATAACAGGCGAACGCACAGACGCCGGCACAACCCTCTCCGTCCCCTCGAACCAGAGATCGATCGGGCGCTAGTTAGGCGGGAATTTTTCATCGCTGATTTTGCGTTGCACCGGCATCTCTTCCGCCCGGAGAGAGTTCCTTGACCCCCCCGGCTTTTCTTATCGATTGTTATCCCGCCGGTGTATTACTTTCGGCCACTATTAATTAGGCAGGCTTCCCGTGCTGGTCGGTACTTTTTTAAGGGGGTCGATGATTGGTAGCGATAGGAGAATCGTTGATACAAGTGGCCATTACCGACGCATATCTCAGGTATGCGCCTTGGAATATCGGGCTTCGATGCTAATGGCAATCTTTATTGCCACAATTCTGGCCGGGTGGATTGATGTCCGATGAGTGTGTTTTATGGTATTGACGATGGACTTTCAGATCATGCAGTGTCGCAGCCAATTTCGATGGGCACAGGTAGACGCGTGGGCGTCGGGACAGGCTATCACCATCAGACATCGGAAGTTGGAACAGTCCTCAGCCCCAGAAGCAGGTTTGTACATTTCACTCGAGAGTTAGTTGTTGATATCTTTTGTGTAGAAGAAAATGTTAAATTATTTTGGATTCTCGTTTACGATATCTATTACTGTTTTCAGCGAAACTGGTGGTTTGGGCGTTAAAATGGTCGAATACGTACTCGGGTCGAGCCCCACGACACCGAAAGATTTAGAACCCCGAATGGTTTCTCTAAGATTGGTACGTATATGGTCTTCTTGCTATGGCAATAAGGCTCACATATGTCAGCCGAATAAAAATAGCAACATATCAGCCGTACGAGCGAGCCGGTATTTTAAGAGGTCACATTCTCTTTCTCCTGCAGAATACCGACCCAGACAAAAAGGATAAAGAAAAGGGCTCAGCGAGTCCTTTCGACAGCACCAAGGACGACACGGGTCCGCAGAATAATGGACTAGCTTCTCAGAATGGTCTCGATGATGACAAAGGATTCAAGTGAGTATATCACGCAGTCTTGCTCTGGTTGGGCATAATGCGAGCGAGTCGTCATAATGTAAATAACGAAAGGAGAAAGGATCATATATTTCCGAGCTTTCGTCCACAGTCTTTAAACGCTAGTGTCTTTGTCACTCACCAGTTTCCTTATTCCATCCAGACTGTAAAGTGCGAGAGCAGTGCGCGTACAAATTGACTGTTTACATGCGAGGTAGAGGGGAAATGGTGTTGAAAAAGGGTAACATATAACTGCGAGCATAGGTTCTTGTAGATTGGCGTCGTTTGCCTCGGTGTAATGACCGTAAATGTAGCAGACATATCCACGGATAATGATGACCGCTGTATGACTAGTGTGTGATGAGAGAGTGTAACAGCGATAACTGTCAAGGGCGTGCATACTCTACTGGCGGCCGATGACATCATACCGTGATCTGTTTTCTCAGCTTTCACGCTGTACTGTCAGGTCGCGCCATCTCGTAGTCCGCGCAGTCCCGTGCGACTTTATCGACAACCTTACCGACTAACCCATTCACTTTCTTCATTACCAGTATTTACTAAATTCAACGTTGTATACAAACAAAGTTGTTTTGTTCCATTTATTATTTTCTCTGCTTGTTGGAAGACTTTTTATTACATTTTGAATAGTTTTCGAGTTATCTTTTATACCCGCAGCTAACGGATTGGTTAACATCTACTTTTTGTTGTAGAATGTACGGATATAATTTGATTTGAGTACTTTAGTTAGTTTTAGTTGATTTAAACTTCTTCGGTACGAATCTCCCAGTAATCATTCCTAGCATTCATGAGATTTTCATCCAATTGAGCTTATTAGAATCGGAATTGCGTTTTTCGTTGGGCAAATGCAGTCTGTGAGAGATCGAGCCATTTTTATACTAGTGATGTTTGCCGTATCAACATTCGTAAAGTGCCCTCATATTCCGAGAGCCGTTTCTAAAAAGGCACGATCGCCATTTAATGGCCAAGTTTTCTACATCGGCGGAAAAGTAGGTCGTACAAATATCGCGAGAAAGCAGCGAGAGAAGTTGTAGAAGCGCGCTTCGACGTTTCCGTTTAATAATTCCATTATGTTAATGGCATTTTCTCATCGCGGCTGCTCGTCAGTATCACACAGACCGTACTGCTACTGCACCCTCAAGAGATCAGAAGCTCGGCCTGGCCAACTTCTGCATTGCGTTTTATTACACATGCTATTATGTAAAGTAGCTGGTACACCATTAACCAAGCCATATTCGCGACATGCACGCAACCTCTTCTAGAAGGTTTAGACTCCGAACCTTTAAAATTATACGGGCTATTCGCCGTAGGAATATAATTATAGGAATTATATTGATGCACCTCATTAGATGTCCACCAATCATACCAATCAAATCATTTCATAGTTTTTCAACTCTAACCAATCATCAGTTTAGAGAGCATATAGTTTCGCGACCAGATTTTTTGCTGTCAGACTTGTTTTTGCTCTAGGATATCTCGCTCCGCTTGACTATGGCATTAGAGTATGGCATTCGGATGTTGTTTTTGAATGGACTTGAAGATTTCTCGGCGACTGGAGTTGCGATAATTGCCAGCATTTCCCTGGAAGCATTTGAGACATCCATCAGTGCACTTCAGCCGCTCGTCCATTGTTGTTGTCGCGATGGAGAGCCACGTCACTTTCCTCGTGCTAGAAATAAGACCACATATAATGGTCATAGTGGTTTCAGAACGTTTTACGAGGAAGCCCCTCGAGTCTCTCATTATGTTGTCATCACAGGGAACTGTTTGTGCTTTTTAAAACTGTAAGAAATCTAGCGTGTCTAGCCAGTAGTCAAGAATTCTCTTTTCGTTGGAAACCTAATCGTTGTTTAATATTTGCGGCTCAAGAAGATTGATGACTCGATGTCTCCTACCGTAAACCGTCAACCGGCGCATGGAATTCTCGTTGTTCTAGTACCAACTTACAACCCCTTCACCATTGCACCCACCGAGCCGTTAAAATCAATATGGTGACACGCTTATCATTAATCGCTACTTGTCCAACCACTGACGCGCTTGATATTTATAGCATTATTGACGCCGGCTTTAATCCTGAGCCTTTGTTTATTCCCAGGTCCCTCGGCAAACTATGACAGTACTCTTTAATTGCCATTTCGCAGAAATCCTCTTATATTACACAATTACCATCAGCCTAACAAAAAATTTTACCAAAACCATAACTCTCAGCTGTACATAATCCCGATTTTCAAAATCACCTTCTCCAATTCCTTCTATTCGCATTACATTACTCCGTCATATTTAATGTAGGGCATTCCTACGTCGGAAGAAGCATGAAACATTTTGAATTACGGCGACGTCCAACAGTCCTGACGATTTATTTACGACGCGATGGCACTCGGTTCTGTTTCCAGCCGTACACCCGGTAGTCGGCAGCCATCACCGGGCGAGGAGGAGTTCCAAAAGAATGCGGCTGCCACTCTAGCAGTGAGTGCGGGTGGCGGTGGCGTGGTCTTGCTGAAACCAGGTGTGGACGTGGTTGGGAGTGAGGAGCACTTTATGGCCGCGTTCGCACCTGCACCGCCGCACCATCTTCAGCATCACCAAGCGCCGCCGACGCACCACCTCCAGCATCCCCACTCGCACGCGGCCCAGTTATTCGGCGCGCAAGCACCGCCACCGCCACAGGGCCCACCACCCTCCCAACAACAACAGCAGCAGCAGGGACCCCCGCAGCCTCAAGATACAACCACCCACTTCGACGTCCAAGTGAGTCTCAGCGCAACTCTGCTTTTTTCCCCCTATTATTCACTGGTTTGTCCTGCGTGGCAAAAGGGCACTTGCCAAGAATTCGACACGGCTTACAGCCACGTTAACAGCGCATTTCATTAATTCGGCCGCCGTGATCGGTCAGCATCAGCAGCGGCCCCGTTGGTACGTGCCAAGTGGGCGAGTCCGCTGGCTCCATGTCAAACATCCTAATAAGCGATTATTACCGCCCTGATTAATTAGCCTTCCGGAAAGCCTTCCGATCGAAGGCAAAGAGGGTTCTACACGCGGAATGATTAACACGCTCGCTTGCTATTCAATGAGGAAGAGAATCTAATGGGCCCCGCACGTATTTACTGATTCCCCAATCCCGGGCGTTCCGAGTGTAATTTCTGAAGGCAGGCCGGAGGAGAAAGGCATCTAACTGGTTGAGAACGCGGCACTGAATCAAGTCTTGATCACGGCGCAGCTGCTCAGTAGCAGCGCCAGAGCCCGTGCGTTATGAATGTGCTCGGGGAGCTAGAGTACTCCGAGCGCACTATTCTCCTCCCCCTCGACCCACCTCAGATCGTACTGCCGCTTGGAGCTTGCACCGAGTGAAAGAGCGATTTGCGGCGCATACCTGCCTGCTCACTGTGTCACTCGATAAACCGTTGAGAGTTGGTACATTCACAATTGGAATGGTGCGCCGCGCAAAAGTATCTGGTAGCGCACCGAGAAAAGTAGAGTCAGCGATGATATACCAGCCGTGTAAATGACCGGCGGACTCTCGTAAATCCTGGAAGCAATGAGCCGCGTAAACATGCGTCGTATGCCTCGTGAATTAGCTCGGCTGAAAGGCGGGATTCACGGGGAACCTGTCGAAATCCAGAGAGTTAAGGTACCCGGTCGTCGTCTTATTTCTTTGGTACGGAAATTCAAATGGTCGGATAACTCGGCTCGATTCAGCGCAGCTCTTTCGTAATCGGCTGAATTTCCTGTTGGCAGAGTGCGATTGCTGATTTCACGTCCGAGTGGAAGGCACTGCCTTACGCGGCGAGTGGAATGGGTTTGAGTTGGGAGTAGCGCGCGCGCGGTGGGTTCGGAGGTCGGGCAATTGTGGTATTAGTAGGTACTCCTAAGGAACCTCATTAATAGCCGGGTCTGCATGAAGATTGTATGTACGCTCGAAGTGAGTCAGTACGCGGAGAGTCTCGTGGCGGAGTTGCACTGTCGGCCCTTTGCACGCTCGAGCCTTTTCGAAGGCCAGGAATCCATAATAGTTCCCAAGTACCGACGGGTATTTAAGGCACCGAGCGCCCGCACGCCGGCCCGAAGGAGCATGCCGAACAAGTCTTGCTGCGAGCGTTAATTTGACGATTGTCGTGCTAGTTAGAGAGAGACGGGAGTTATTTTTAAGTAGTCTGCCGGCACTAACGAGCAGTTCAACCACTAAGCCACCGTCACCCCTCTTTACATGTCTCCGTTTCTTCTCTTCTTCGCTGAGCATCTTCCGGCAGGGGACCAGAAACGGTGCAAGCATTATGGTCCCCTTGCTCGAGTGTTTTGTAAGCAACGTCGTCAGGGTAGCTTCAACAAAACAGCGATTCTCCAAGAATCTCGCGGCTTTCTTTTTTCGCGATGAAAGAGCCTCTAGTCGAATTCCTGTTAGTATCGAGTGGCGGCCTTAGACCTTCACGGGTGAGCGGCGAAACCCTCGAAAGACATTCGACTTAGTCGCAATTTAGCGCACTCCCTCCCGCTAAAACCTCTTCGGCCACCTTCTGACGCAATCCCGCCGAAGCTCTCGACGCAACACCGAGAATTCCAAGTCGACATTTATTATCCGAGCGACGCGTCGCCCACGTGCACCTTGGTCATTCAAATATGAGCTACAAACTCAGCCTCATCATCATCGCACAAGTCAAATTCATCACAACCCATGCAGGCGGCGCATTCCACTATTATCTTCACCCGGCGAACTTACCGGCCCGGAATCTTATTTTCGACGTACGAGGAAAAAATAGCCAGGCGTTTTGCGTCATAGAGAGGCGGCCGAGCGCTCACTCGCGGGTAGCTCGAAAAAGTGTCGGGCACACACTCCGGGAGTCCTTGACCATTAGATCTCTCGACATAATCGCGGTAGTATTTACCAGAGTGCTCTTACGTCAGATCCACTCCTAATTCCGAGAGTGAAATTGCCGGTGGGCAATAGAGGTGGGCCCAGCCCGCGCGATTTCCCCTGGTCTCCCGAGTGCGACCTTGTGCGAGTTATCCTTGAGAGTTCGGTCGTCGACGGAGAATCGGCGCTCCTCTCGCTTTTTCTCTCCCCGTCGAGGAGAGACTCTCTATCAGCGCTTGTGTGTGCCAGCTTGACAGGTTATCCCGCGAGGAGTGTAAGGGCCAATGGAGAGCGCGCGCGCCCCCCGTCCTCCTCTTGGCGCGCACAGAGGAATGTATAAATCACCGAGTGACAAGTTCCCGACGTGTCTAGTTCGAATGGTCTATTCAGAAAATAGAACCTGCTGCCAGAGCGAGGTATAGTCGGCCCTCTTGGCCTATGGCGCGTATGTGTGCTCTGCGCATTCATATTTATCCTGGGTCGGTGGGTGAGAGTCCGCTCGAATATCGCTCGGCGACTGGAGCCTCTCTAAACGGAGTGGCCTTACGTCGCCGGGTAATTACGCCTTCCGGAGGATTAAGATTAATTCGATTGTCCGGCTTAAAAGGGTTTCCCTCGCTCGATCTATCTTCCGCCGGTTTTTCCCCATGGCAGCCTGATGTCCGATAAATAGTACACTCGAGCCCTGGTGCGAGTCTTCTTGCGCGAGCGGGGAGGCTGCGCTCCGAGACTCTTCAACCTAATTGCTTTCGCCGGAGAGTTTTCATATCGCGATGCAGCCGGCCACTCGGAGACCCACTGGATCGAGCCTTCCGAGTCAACTCACTTTCCAGCACAGTTCTTCCTCCCGAAACTCGAACAATTTGTTTAGCACGCTTGTCTTTCATCTCTCCCTCTCCCCCTCTCTCTTGCTGGGTGGGAGGGTGAGTGCGGGCACTCGAATGCCTTGGAAGGTTAAATGAAACCACTAAAGAGGATATTGCGGGAGGCGACGCGCGCGCCGGAATGCATCAGGCCTTTTTCCAGCGGGTTGAAGCTGGTGTCGAGTAGTCGGAGGAGAGGCAAGGACCGGAAGTCGAGCGAAGCGAGCGGCGCCACTTCTTGCGCCGTCTGCCCTCGAGTATCGGTCGCTTCTTCATCCTTCGCCTCCTCGCACAACATCCTACTCTCCATCTCGGCCATTCTACAGGCACACACAGAGTAGGAGAATACGCGGCGACCTTTTCGCTCCATATTCATTTCTACCCTCTCGCGAGCCGCCGGAACCGCTCGACCTTTAATTCTTCTGTACCCCAGGCCGTTTAACGCCCATCACTTTCCTCTCCCAATCAAAGCCCGGGTAAATCGAAGCAGGTGCCGCGGAAGAAAGCAACTCGGTACACAGTTGATAATCGTCCCTTGATTCGACCTAGGAGTCGCGCATTGGCCAGCGCGGTGGAAATGAGTTACGAGTGGTGGTTGCACGTGTTGCCAGTTAGAAAGCACTTGCACCATTAGTGGGAGCGGGCGGATTGCGCTCTCCTTGGGCGTTGCAAGTTGCGCGCGAGAGATTTGTTAGCGGGCAGGGGGCTCCAGCCTGGAAGGAGAATCGGGGCTGCGGCGCGTGATAGCAGCTGGAAAGGAGAAAATCACATGTGAAAGGGGTAGAGAGGCCGTCGCGCAGCTACGAGTGCAGAGAGTGTCGCAGCCAGCCCGCCGCCTATTTTCTATCCTCGCTTCTTTCCCCTCTCTCTCTCTCCCTCTCTAGATGTATATTCGCTTTGCCGTCTCTCCCGCGGGAAAATGCTAGCCATCGTCGCGAGCATTGTTCCCCGGGTGGAGAGTCGCGGTGGAGTGGGCGTGCTCGCATTTTCCGCGTGACGAACGAGACCCCCGTATGCACAGGTGCACCTTGGCTACCGCGGGCGGCGATGCCGCCGGTAATCCCTCGCCTCCTTCGTCGCGTTTCACCTGGCCCCGCACCACCTCCTCCTCCTCCTCGTCTCCTAGCTGGCCTTCCACTCTCGCACACACGGCGAGCGTGAGAGCCCCCGTGTGCCGCCGCGAAATTCATCGCGCAGCAGCCCCCGTGCACAAAGCACGCACGTGAGCGTGTGCAGTCTCGGCTCTCTCGGCGTGCCTCGGAAGCGCCGAGGAAAAAATAGGCGAGCGGACGCCGCTACGGTTCGTTGGGGCGAATTCACCCCCTCCACACCCTCCACTCTCCCCCCCGCATTTTATGGGACCTTTTTTCTCTCATTTTTTTTGTTGTGCCTCGTTTTCGCTTTTCCTTCTTTCTTGATTTCCGGCTGCCTGCCGGTGCGCCGCACTCCACGCACTGTGCTGGTGGGTGGCGCGGGCATTGTGCCCCCCCGGTGGGGGGTTGGGGGTTGGGGGTTGGAGGCGGCGGTTTAGGCGGTAATCGCTCGGGCCCGGCATTCCGAGCGAACAGCACCCTTTGCCGCACGATGCACACGCCAGTGTGTGAGGCTAGAGAAGTAGTAGTCGCGGCCCTCTCTCTTTCTTCTCGGTCTCTGTTGTTCGCTCGGCGTTCCATCGCGTGTAACGCACATGAAAATAGACGCGCGGTTACTGGCGCATTACCTACCAGCCGCGCGCTACTCACGAGCTGCGCACGCGTGCGTGCGTGTGCGACGCGGTGACTTGGTCCTCCGTGGAAACGAGTTTTATTGGGACCTTTCTTCGTCGTCGAGACGCGACGGATTCCTGATGGCAGGTGAATGTATTGGTCTCTGGGAATGATCGGTTAAGAGAATGGAGGAGATAGGAGACAGCAACTGGCAGCAGCAGGCAGCTCGTGAAATTCCTCGGGGAGAGGAGGATCCTAATTGGCATGTGCTTTGATTGGTCGTAAGAAATGTTGGCGCGCGCGCGCACGAGGGAAATGGGCCGACGATCGCGCTATTACTCCTGCCAGGTTTCCTGCTCGCCGGTGCATGAACGCTGTTTCCCGGGTATAGAGGCGAGTCGTCGGCGTTTCCCTCTTTCGTGCAGCCGGTGGCACAGCCCTCTTCCACACAGTTCGCTTCTTCTCCCCTGTCGGTGGTTACGCATCGGCCGCCCTCCTCTCCTCCTCCCCGACTCGCCCCGGGCACCCTTTAGCCTCCTCTCCGGCTCTTCTCCGGCATCCCTTTTCCTCCCCTTTTCCATTTCACTTGCGTCCCGCCGCGCCGGCTCTTCTTCATCGGCCGGGCGAAACAAGAAGCAGAAACAGAAGAAGAAGATGCGCCAGAAGAAGAGGAGGAAAGAGCCAGGCGGAGTTAGATCGCTCGGGATGGAGAGGATGTGTGGAAAGGAGAGTGCAATTGAGAGAAAGAGGGGAGAGCCGGCGGGAGAAAGGGAGAGAAGATTGGAAGCTTGGAAGAAGACGATGCATGGGTGCGCGCAGAGAGAGCGAGAGAGAGAGGACCTATAGAGGGATCGGGTTGTTGACTCGCTGCCCATTCAGCATAAAGTGCAATGACTTCCTCCGATGAAAATCTGTATCATCGCCCGAAGGCTACGCGCGCAACTCCGCGAGGGGGAAGAGAGAGAGAGAGAGAGAGAGAGAGCGCGCGCACACGGAGCAGCACACACGCTATTCTCTCGGCCGCGGCCGGTGCAGTTCCGGTCAGGGATTCCAAGACGCCTGTTCCATTTTCACCCGGCAGAGCCACATGCACGCCATGTGCATCTGCCTGCGCCACCGAGAGTCCGACTGCCGTGTCGGCGCTCGAAGAGCCTTCGTGGAAGCCGAATTTTTCTAGGCCCCGGGATAGAGCGAGCCCTCCTAGATAGCAATGTGTCTGTCCGCATTCGCACGAGTTTAGCCTCCTAATGAACACACCAACACGCAACCTCGCCCCCGGGATTCGTGTGTTGCCCGCTCCACCACTCCACCACTCGCGGCCTCTGTTCATAATATTAGAACAGAATCGCCCGAGAGGGATAAGTGGATTGTTTGTTGGCCGACGAATCGATTCTTGTCCACTTACAAATAATGCCCGACACTCTCCGGGGACTCTGCCGAAGATGCGCGCTCCGAGAAGCCAACTGGCTGTCACTCATTCGCCGATATTTTTGGGTACGACTTACATAATCGGCCGTACTCGCGCGCCCGTAAACCTTCCTCCTTTTGCCCGGCTTCTCCTTCTGCTTCTCTCCGCGTCCGTCTCTCTCAATTTTTCAGCGCTCCGTAGCGCCCCGTCCACGCGGATTATGTCCTGAGAGGCTCGTTCTGTGACACTCGGACGAAATTTACATGCTTTTTAAGAGAGTGAATAATTAGTTTTGGAGAAGATGCCGGGAGGACGGTTGGATGGTGTCGCTCGGTAAATCTCCGAGTAAACGACGCGATGGAAAGGAAGAAGGTGAGTGGGGTTTAGGAGATGCAAGGGCCAGACGGATATGCTCTCGCGTCTATTTCCCGTGTAAAGCCGGCCGACGACGAGAGGGAAGGCGCGCGCTCCAGCGTCCTGGAAATCTCTCTGAGTGTCTCGGGCCGAACGGAGCTAAGCCGTTCGTCGAGCTGGAAGCCCAGTAGCGAGCGCCGAGTAAAAGGACCTTAACGCACTCGGATAGGAGCTATCCTCGAGGTAGCTAGGTGGGTCTCTGTGCGCCGAGCAGGCGAGCGCGATTACGCGTGAAGATCGGCTCCTCCTCCGCGCCAGATGCGACCAGTTTTCCCGGCTTTCTTCCGCCCTGCTACCGAGCCGCCGCTAGATCGAGTTTCAAAGACAAAAGGACTCGTTTCTCTCATGTATTCGAGGAAACTGGTACACCTCTTTCCCCCCACTCCTCCCGCCCCGACAACAATACAAACTTATACCAGCCACATCTCCGGCATGTTCTTGGTGATTGAACACGTCCGATCCGCTCTACATGCTCCTTCTGCTCGCGCGACATTAACACGGCTTTTCCACTGACACTAATATCGGTCCGGCTTTTGATAGCGGCGCGCGCTCGATATGAGACCGATTTCCCCGGAGACGCCAATCCTCCCGTAGCTTTTCGTCATCATCCCGGGATATCCCGATGACGGAGCCGCCTTGAAAACCCGCGCGCCGCCCGTGATTTATTCGGATATCGCCTCGATACCCCTGGGCGAGGTACACGGCTTCGTCGAGTGGCTTTCAATTATTAACGGTGAATTAATTAGCCCCCGAGTGATCAAAGAAGTGGGAATGAAATTTGGCCGGCAGTGCCACTGACTCACCGGCCTCAGCGGCGGAAGTGACACTTACTTCCAGGGGCTTATTAATGAAACGAGGGATCATTAGTCTCGGATGAACGGCATCGCCGCTCGCGGCGGATCCTAATTAAAACGGCGGATCACCCGGGGAGCCGAATCTAGGCTAGAAAGCAACTTGAAGTAGCCCCTCCACCTTCACCTCCAGCAGCCCTTCAGGTCAGCCCGAGCCTCATCCCCTCACTACCAGCTCTCTCTCTCTTTCTCTCCCTCCATGCAGCATCCTCATCTCGAGCCTGGAAACACAAAGCAAACGCCCTGAAATCGTGACCAAGTGCAAGCTGCGGAACCGCTCGGTCGCGCTCTCTACAGCGTTTCAACCCCTTTTTCCCACACGCGCTCTATCAGACCTCGCTGCATTATCGAAGAGAGCGGAAGGAGGAGGGCGGAGGGGAGGTGGCGATGAAGTGGCGGAGTGCGATCGCTCTCAGTGTGGCAGTAGGTGTTAAAGGCCGGCGACCACTGGCTCTCCTTAAACCCGCTCTCGGGTAAGGATGTTAAAACACTCGGAGCGTGCAAGGGATATCTGGTACATCCGCGCGGCGATAAGATTGGCATTTAAGTCTCGCGGGAGGCGAGTATCGATTGGTCGTTAGAGAATTTCACTCTGGCCAGTGACTGGCAGGCTCTCCGCGGGCATCGTTGCCGGCGGACGTATCGCATTTTTTCCGCGAGCACTTTAAGAGTCTCCGCGCGCGCTCCCTCGCACACCTTTATGGCAATACGTCGTGCAACCTCGTCACGGTTACATGTGCACAGGTGAGCGCTCGCTCAGGGCAGCAGCACTCGCCGCGCGATAGCCTCTGCCACCTCGGCCCCCCCCGAGTATATTTATACGCTGGCTACCACTGGCGAGCTGCACTCGGCTGGAAGTTTTTTATTATAATAAAAGATGCTAGGGTGCGGTTGGGCGCAGCGCGCTGCTGCTTCAAGGGGGTTGCACGCCCCGAGGGCCGAGCCAAAGCTAAAGGTGACCGCGGCCCGAGCGAGAGGGAGAGAGGGCGGCAGAAAAAATTTACAGGATCGAGAGAGAGAGGGAGAGAGAGAGAGGTGTAGATTCTTGCAGGTAGCACGCGAGCTAGCGTGCTCGTCCATCCCTTGGAATCTAGGGGTTCTCAACTCCTCCTCGCTGACCAGCGACCGCCATTCCCCCGGCCCCTTGATAAATCGCCGCGCGGCCAAAGGTCGAGACTATTTATCACCGGTTTTTCTTTATTTCGTGGAACCTCGGAGGTCCGAGGTGTCGGGGCCCGTCCGGGGGAATATTGACCGAGATTGCTACTCCTCCCCGAACGACTACCCACCGCCAATCTAATAACATTTTAATATCGCTTTCATCGCGCATTGTTAGGTTCCCTTCAAGGTCTACCGAGACGGAGAGCCGCATTCGATTAGGATAGATCGCAGTACTCGAGTGATCACAGTCGGGGGTTGAAACTTCCGGGGCCGACCAAGCGGATCCCGCGGCGGCCCAAGAGGCTTTCGGTCCCGCGACGCCCTCGAACTGTCGCCGCGGCATTGACTCGAGTGGCAGCCATCCGATCCGTATTGACGAAATATCGGCTGCATAGTCGGGGGCCGGAGGGAGAGGGGGGGAAGCGCGCTAGAGATTGCGAGGGCTCGGATCATCGATGTCATTTGGCTCGGTTGGCGAGCAGGAAAAGGATCAATGACCACACCTCGCTCCATCGTCTGGCGAGTGCACGAGAGGAGGAAATGAGAGAGCGAGGGTCGGAGGCGGGGGGCGAGCGTGTGCTTTCTGTCGGCGTTGACGTGGCCCTTTTCAGAAATCCGGGTAGTTTAATGGGTAGCACGTCGCTCGGCTTCTCTTGCTCCCTTTCGCGCTTCCGTCCTTCCACCCCTTTAGAAGCGGCCGTGCTTGGCTTGCTTGGCTCTCCCTGGCAGGCGGGTTGCTTACTTGCTTGCCTGCTTGGCTGCTTGTTTGCCCACCAGTCAACCTTCTCTCCCGTGTATCGCCGAGCCAGTGGCGGCTCGGCTCGGCTCGGCGGCGCACACTTATGCTCTCGCACGGTCGCCGGCTGCCATGCGGGGCCCCCGTATTCCCGCGGGTAACTGTATTTACGCATTTATGTACTCCGGCGTACAAAGTCACTGATATGTAAATAATAGCTGTAGGAAGGCACTCCCCGATAGGGAGCATGAATACGCGCGCGCGCGCTCTCCTCACTCTTCTAGCCGTCCTCTTCAGCGGAGGAGGGTGCACTCTCTCCCTCTCTCTCCGTCGGTCTTCCATCGCTCCTCTTGCCTCTCGTTCTAATCCTCCGCTGCGCTCCTAGCTCGGTATATTTACCTCGACCCCCCCGTCCCCCCGTCCCCATCTCCCCCCCATAATCGCAGCTTCCTCGTGCACCTCTCTCCTATGGGCATCAGTCCTACCTCCTGGCCAGTTCCTATTTTTCATCTCCATCTTCCGGCGTGCCGGTTCCTCTTTTTCTGTCTCTCCGTCCCCTGCCTCTTTTTAACTACTTCTCCTCCTCGGCGCTCTGTTGTGTGTTTTCTCGTTTTTCCCCCTTTTTCTTCCGCAACACTCTGCAACCCCACTGTTCCACCCCTCCCCTCCCCTCCCCTCTGCAGCCCTCGCCGCTGGTTCTTGTCTCTCGGTCTTTGTCACTCGCCGCGTTGCTGGCGAGCGCGTCTATGTCGTCGCGGGCTCGGCGCGTGCATGGATGTGTATGCCGCGAGAGTGTGGCCGCAAAAGGGGGGAGGAGAGAGGAGCTCGTGGTAGACAATAGGCTGTTGGCTACGGGCGACGACAATGTGCCGGTTGAGCGACAAGGAGAAGACCTTTTCCACGCTGGCGTGTCTCTCGGTCTTCGTCAACCCTTGTGTGTCTCATAGTCTCGCGAGCGAGAGAGAGAGAGAGAGGGGGGAGTCGTCACGCTCTCTCGTTCTTTCTCGCGTGCAGTTGCGCCCTTCCTCTTTCTCGCACTCCCTTTCGACTCTCGAGCCGCGAGGAGAGACCCTCGAGGTGGTACAGCGCACATCAAAATTAAGCCACGGCCAATTAAAGTCGCGCCAAACGCTCCTGCGACCCTCTCATCCGGATCCACTCGCCCTCGCTCTCGCGCCCCGCACTGGACCCGATGGACCCCCACGAACACGACGCACCTCCAGGAGACGCGCCGGAATTTCCGGCCAAACTTCTTTCCCGCCACAGCAAAATTACATTTTCGAGTTATCGCCAACTCATTACCACACCTCCACCACCTCCTGCATCTTCTTTTGCCAGCTAGCAAGGCCCTCGGCGGCCTATCTCGGCAATTCCTCGAGATTCGGGGCTGAGTTATCTCCCGCCTAGTTTGCGTCATGCAAACTCAATTTTTCCGTGCATCTTCCCGCCGCGCCCGTATTTTCCGCCGGGATATACAGGGACGCGCGGCTGAGCCTCGCTGATATTAATATTTCATGAGGCAGACAGGACGCGATCATGATCGCTGTCTAACCATTAGGGAGCGAGGTTTTTCCAAATTTCATGCGGACTCGTCGGCCGCGCTGTGTTTCGCGGGAGATGCGAGATACGCCGGTGCATAGAGAGACACAGCATCCGAGTGCGGGAGCTTTGTTGAATGGGAATGCTGCTCTCGCGCACGGTGTGCCGCCTGCACAAGTACCGTCGAGCGATTGATTCCGAGTTTTTCATCGGCTCGCGCCGATATTCGTTTCACACGCGCTCCACGGCTCAATGATCGAGAGTCGCATGAATTTTCTTTGATTCGCACGAGTCCCCTCCGTGCGCCCTGGCGTCCTATAGACACCGATGAGGAGGAGGTGGAGGAGTGGAGGAGTGGAGGTGTGTTTGGATCGCGTGTGCTCGCCGGATGTCTGAGAGCGGCGGTGTTCGGTGCTCGACTTTCCGAGTACGTATCGAGGAGGGTGAGAAGGAGGTGGAGGTGGTGTCTTCATGGCGAGTCGATCCCACGGCTTTCATCGGTTCTCGCGTCGGTAATGCTCGTTACCTTTTTCCACCTGCGAGGCCGGCGGGAGTTACTGATCCCCGTGCAAACCTCTCGACGACAGTACCGACACGGTAGCCGGAGAGAGCCGAGGGGGCCGCGGTGGTGTGCTGTACTTGTTGGAGGCTCTCGTGCGCGCGCCCTCTCTTTCTCGACGGATCGCCGCTCGAACGGGGGAACCCGGGGGGTAGCAGTCATCCTCCTCTCCTTTTGAATCCGCTGGAAACCCGCTCGCGGCTTTGTCTCACCCTCGTGTTCTTCGCTCCTCTCTCGTTTCCAAGTGTGCAGGAGGCGGCGGCAGCGGCGGCGGTGTCGGGGGCCGACAGGGCCCCGCGCGCCCCCTCGAAACCACTTGGCCCGAGAGGAGAGCGCGCGCGAGGGAAGAATTGGCGCCGGAGAGAGGAAAAGAAGGGCGTCGGTGGAGGTAGAGGGTGGCCGGCCCCGGGGACACAGGGCTCTCTCGGCTTCAGGGACGTCTGTCAATATTGGAAATTACACGGAGTCGTGCTACTTTCACCGGGCAACTGAATTATTCACGATAATCGTGTGCCCCCCGCGCCCCTCTCCATCCCTTTCTCGCTGCACAACGTCGAGGAATTTAGTTTTAGGCGGTTCGGCCCGTCCGAAGGAACTTTATAGCCCTGCTTTATCCGTGATAGTGTGTCTGACCGGGCGCGCTCGCGCGTCCTGCGCCAGAGGCGATCTGTAATTTTCTGCAGAGATCTCTCACCGGCAGCTACACACATTCTCTCTCCTTCCATAAAAGCGCGTCACGGCCGAACGGTCTCCGGTCGAACGTCCGCGGAATTATAATTCCATTAAAATCGGACCCCAATATAGCGAGCGGGCATCGCATCCCTGCAATTTGGAGTGGTAGAGCCAGCTTTACGAGTTCCGTCTTGCGCTCGTGAAAAAGATACGACTGCGAGTCGCCTCGCGAGCTAAAGGGCGGTATAGAAAGAGCGAGGAAGAAAGGGGAGGACGAAGAATAGAAAACGAGCGAGCTAGAGAGAGAGAGAGGTGCAGAGGCTAGGAAAAAGTGAAGAAGAGTCCTCTCCTCTTTAAGGGTGCAAGTCGCCAATAGCGGAAGCGAGAAACTGGTTCGCATTCCTCTATTCGGAGCGGCGAATCAAGTTCCGCCGCCGCCGCCGCACGCGGATCGGGAGTCGAGCGAGCGTCGTCGCGGTGGTAATCAGTCATTAATTTCCGGTCGATCGGCTCGAGCGACGGGCTTCAAAACTCCGGTCAAAGAACGAGGAAGAGACCGAGAGAGAGAGAGGGTCCTCCCACAGGATTGTGGTGGATCGACGAGGCTTTGTTCGTCCACTCTCGCGGCGAGAGGAGCCGAAGGGCGCGCGAGCTTGTAGTCTCGGAGGGCAGCAAGGTCCTTGCACAAGACGGAGGGAAACGAGCGAGCGCGTCCGCCGAGAGAGGGAAGACAAGCTCGAGCGAACAAGCACGAGGGAGCGAGCGAGCGAGCGGTCGCGACAAGGAGCCAGAGGAGGACTCGCGAGCAAAGCACCCGGCAAGGGTTAGCCGCGAGGGGCGCAGGGGAAGGGCAAGGTGCTCTGGATGAGGAAGCACGAGGGCGCGAGAGGTTGGCGACGAGCGTCGAGAAAGAGAGAGGGCCCTCCAGTCGGAAGGAGAGGGTTGCGCGCGGAGCGACGACGCTGCGAGAGAAAGGGCGAAGCGGCGCGCGAGTGGGAAAGAAACGCTCGGCCGAGAAAGCACGAGAGATGGCAGATAGCTAGACGGAGAGACGAGCGAACCCGAGCGAGCGGAGCGCGCGCGGAGTAGTGGCCGCGGGAAGGAGAGAGCGAGCCAGAGAGCGTGGCCCTCTCGTTGCTCGTGGGGGGTTAAAGCGAGTGGAGAGGGGGAGTAGCTGGCGTTAGTGTGCTACGCGAGGTACGGTGCGCGGGGGGTCAGACGAAGAGAGTGCGCCGCTGAGAGGAGGTAGGAGAGAGCGAGAGAGAACGAGGGTTGGTTAGGAGAGGGATGCGGGAGGGGAAAGAGGGGGGTGTACGCGTCACACCGGCCGCGTCGCGTCGCGTCACTCAAAGCTCGGGCCATGGGAGCGAGGAGGCTCGAGAGGAGGCAGTCAGTTCTCAACTGGCTTTCTATGCGGCAACCGTTGCGAGCGCGGATTAAGCCAGGATCACGCTGGACTTAACGGCGCGAGCCGCGCACGGCACCGGCCCTTCTCTCTTCCTTTCGTTTCTCTCTTTCGCTCCGCCTCACCGTGCCACCACCTCCTCCTCCTCCTCCTCCTCCTCCCTCTCTCATTCTGCCTGTTGGTTCTCTCGGTCATCGCGCCGACACACACTCGCGAGAGCGGAGCCTCCTGCCGCCGCGCGCGTTCTACCGGTTCGTCGTGTACGCTCGCATCCCCAGCCTGTGATAAAAGGACCAGTGCGAGGGATAGAACCCTCTTTATCATCGGGAGAGGATACACGCTTTAAGAAGACGAGCGCACAACTCCCGCCCGCTCGCTCCTCCGTCTCCCGTGATCGAATGGGACCGTGGTGCCTTGAGGGATTTCTAGAGTAACCACCGATATCTGCCTTAACGCGGGGGAGTCCGCTGCCACGCGGAGAGAGCATCGCCAGCAGTGCAGAGAGCCGCCGGCGCAGCCCACCTACCTGTGCACCAATAAAACATCGTCGCCAGTGCAACCGGGGAGATACAGTGGATATATACAGTGCGTGCGGTCCACGTGGACGCGCGGATTCGAGCCGGGAAACAGAGAGAGGACCCTCTCTCTCTCTCTCCCTCGGTGCGAGGATCCATCGATGAAGAGAGACTGGCGGCGGAGATGCCCGTGATCAGCCAGTCGCTCTTGTTGTTCTATCGCGAGTTGGGTACGAGAAGTGACGTGTCCTCCTGATTAGCGCGGGAGGCACGTGCGGGACCAGGATCTATATCATTACTCAAAAAGCGTCGGGGGAGGCGGCGCAGCTCGCCGCGGTCCTCGCACGCGACAGACGACCTGGAAAGAGGGCTGGAAAGAGGAGCGTGCACGAGGGATAAATGGTAGCGCAGCCCGAGTCCCGTCCTCGTCCTTGTCGCCGGCCAGCCGCCAAGGATAATACAGTAGTCGAGGGGGAGAGGAGCTAGTCTCCTCGCTGTGTCCGCGAGAATCAGCAGGAAAGCCGGGCAGGTGTCGAAGATGGTCGTGCTCGAGCTGGAGACCGTCTATGCCCAGGCGGCACCGCACACGAAACTGCTCAACAAGCGTTTCGTCGGCGCGCACCACTGGCTGGGCCCCCTCAAAGAGGCCCTGGTCGCCAGACTAGCGGCTGACAAGGTACGACCCTATACTACTTCAAACTCCACTCGCGCGGCCCCCGACTGTCCGACCAACATCCACCGACTCCACTCGCGCTAATTCGCCCGCTAATTCCCCGGGTTTTAGTAGAGGCGGATTTTTCGGAGGTTTGAACCTACATCCCAGAGGGATCGCAAAAGCCCCGACCCTTGGAGCCTCGAGATCATTCTCACGGGCTGCATTTCCGCCGGCGGATAAAGCGATCGTGGGAGTCGGTGGGTGGAGCGCGGAGGCTATCGGGGGCTGAGTGCGCTGAATTAGAGAAACCATTGGCGAATCCGGCCGGCATTAAGTGTCAAGTGGCAGCTGCTGCGCGCTGGAAGGCTGCTACCCCCGAAAACGATAACACAATCCACCACCTATGAATGGCGCATTGTCAGCTGAATTTATTTACAGGGCCGCGTGCTGGCGATGCGTGAGTGCGCGCAATCGAACCTCTCTGCTCCGTGTGTCTCTGTGTGTGTGTGTGAGGGAGTTGGATGGTAGAGAAGCGCGCGCTCGGGGGTGGGAAAGAGTACGGAGGTGGTACTGGGACTGGCAGTACCCCTCTCTCGGGGGTTTACACCGGGCTGGGATTTACGATAACGCCCAGTCCATTTATCGCGATATACATACGTCTGCATACACCAGGTTGTAGCTCGCGCTCGCCGCGTATGCACCGGCGCGCGATATTTATAAGCTAAGGATTCCTGCTCGATGCAATCATCGTTTGGCATCGGCGAAAAGCGCACCACCACCACCACCACCACCACCACCACCCTGTGGCTCCGCTCGTCTCTGATGAATCGACAGACGTCTACTTGCGACGTTAGGCGCGCGCACCACGTGTCCTACGGACAAGCCAACAATGTCTCGTCAATCTTTTCCACTCTCGGCTCCCTACTGTCTCTCTCTCTCTCCCTCTCTATCTCTGTCATTCCTCCGGCGGGCAACTAGCGCCAGCCGCGCGATATTCGCGAGCGTGAAATCGGTTTGGTCGAGGGGTGGTCTCGCAAAAAGTTGAACTATTAAATAATGAAGTTTTACCGTTAGCTAGGAGAGCGAGTGCGCGCGCGGCGCAGTACGTGTAATGGTAGGAAGCAGGCCGCATGCATTCCTGCGTGCAGCCACTGCATTAGCTGCCGCGAAAGCCAGCCAGGCAAAGTGGGAGAGGTAGAGGCGGCCGGAGCCTCGACTACTATCCCAAACTCGATATAATCGGGCAACTTGTTTTAACTGTGAGTAACTCGGCGCGCGCGGGCCTCGATTTAACCCTCGAGCTCGATATCCGTTACCTAACACACAACACTCAATTAACTGGTGCAGCCGCGGCCTTTCGGCCGTGTTGCTCATCGGCCGAAAAATTATGCGCCGTGCCCCCCGGCCCCCGATATATCTCGATGCTCGGGGAGGCGAATCAGACGATTTACGTAGGACCTCGAGTTTGGGGGATTCGATCCCGGGGGAAGACGTCCTCGAGACCTGGGGCGAGAAAACTCCATCTCCGGCTCAATTGGGGGGATATGCGATCACCGATGCCACCGCACTAAAAACCAATCCACGAACCATTCGAGAATCCTCGGCTTGCCGAATCTTTCCGAGGGTTTCGCTGATTTCTGCATTGGCCCTCGTTCTTTTTTCACCGGCTCGTGAATCGCCTCTCACCTGTTCCCTCGGCTCAAATCGACGATCGCTCGTCGTTCGACGGGCGCGCGTTCTTTATCGAGGGAGTCGACCACCCCCGAATAATCCGGGTTCGCGGACCCGGTGACCCCACGTGTGTGCACGTTTCAACGTGACCCAGTTTTGGGTAGGTTCGCCTATTTACCGCAGTGCGAGATGATAGAGGGCCGGAGGTAGTCGGTAGCGGGAGTGATGGAGATAGAGACAGAGCTCTCTCTCTCCGTTACGTCATAGAGGAGGAAATTTTCAGAGCAGGACTTTTCGTCGTGCAACTCTGACTCTTTACGCTTTTCTCACTTGGCACTGGCCAGCCGGACCTCTCTGATTAGCATCTCCTTCTCATCACCGCAGCGCCCGGCATCCTGAGGCATCCTGATAATGCTGCTCGCCCTGCAACGAATGCTCCCTTCAGTCGAGCCTCTTGATGAGCTCTTCATCGCCCGCGATTCTCGCATCGAGAGATCCACCTCTACGATACCATTCAATTGGAGCCGGCACCATCTAACTCTGCTCAAATCTAATTCTCCCAGCCCCCGAGATACGTCGCCGCACATCCCACTCTCTCTCCCTGCACGAGGGAATTACTTTCGCAGCGCTCGGTTGTTTGGCGCGCGGCTCTCATTCGCGCGTAACGGGATAATAGAGGTGAGGAAGAGGAGGCGCGCGACAGAAGGGCGAAACGAGGGAAACCGGCCGAACCGGGGGGACCGTGAGATACTCGATAATTAAGAGAGAAAATGAGTACGGAAAGCCGCCGCCGCCATTAACTTCGCGTGTGTGCACACGCACACGCGGGCACGTCGGAGAATAACTGTCGGTGGCCGATTTTACGCTGACGTCGACATTAGCTTCTGCTAACAGTAGCAGGCTAATCCGCCGCCTGTGTTACCAAGCGACTTTTGCGCCTTGCCGGCGCGGATCGGCCGGCTTTTTTCCACCGATAACAGCGCAACTCGATCCCGCACTCCTCGTGGAATATTAATCGCGGCCGCTCCGGATCCTCGGCGAAAAACGAGAACCCACTACTCCGCTCCGAGACCATTTCTCGTCGGCGCTCTCCTTCTCTTTTGCGCCGGGCGAGAACTCGCGCGAAAAAACTTGGCCCTTTCAGCCTGCAAGTAGAATGAGTCCGGCGTCCTCTCGTCCAGCGGGGAGTGAGCGGCGACCTAGAGACACTTCCACCGCAGCTTTTCCCCTTATCTTCATTCCACATTGACTTATCTTGGCAAGCGACATCCTCGCCGCAAATAAATTCTCCACTGGCAAATTGACGCGGGAATTAGGGAGGCCGGCTCTTTTAACAGAGCCCATCAAGAGCCGGGGGGTGAGATGTTAACCTTGTTGCCGAGTGTTGGTTCTGGGCCGGCGGCCAAAAAGGATTTTCATACTTACAGCGTCGGTGACTGGGCCATCGAGGAAATCAGAGTACCGAACCATTTGTATCCTCAGAGTGTACAGAAGACTCTCGTGCTTGCGGTTCCACTGGCAGAGCTTCCGAGTGCCGTAAGAGGGTTAATAGATCGCGCGGTCGCGCCTCGATTTAAAACTTCTCGACTCCCTTCGATTGTAACGAGGGGGGTGGGTGGATGGGTGGTCGATCGATGTCAATTTGAATCGTCCACGTCACACGTTGGAAGCACAGGTGGATCGCATGCCCGCTTCGACCTCGACCGATTACATCCCCACACTCCCACCCCCGCGGCACACACTTACGGCGAATAACGCGCCAGTTATTGTTGTACCGCGGCCAAATTATCGGCCGGCGGCCGTGCGGTGAGCGAGCCGCTATTCGTTCCCGATTACCGCGCCAAGGAAAACGAGGAGAGCGGCCTGGAATGTTTCTCTCTTTGTGTAAGAGAGTGTGTGTGGGTGTGGGTGGTTGGTAGAAGGCGAAAAGCCGAGGCTCGAGGGGGATTTATCGGCGGCAATCGGCGAGGAATAATGGCAGAAATACAAGACGCGCATCTTCCGACCGGCAGTAATTCCCTCCGCGACATCTATACCCAGAGAGTTTCTTCGAAGCGCGGTTGGTATTAAACCTTGACATTATGGCGGGATGGAATGATGCTCGAGGGTGTTTACTCGTCATCGATAAACACATATTTCACCCGACACTCCGATTTCAAAGTGCTCTTTGGAGGGCGGACGCGGCCCTTTTTCTCTCTCCCTCTCTCTCTCCCTGTGTCGTTCGCGTTAATCACAACAGTTGGCCTCATCGCTTTGGCATTCGGCTAAATAAACAGTGTTACTTTGTAGCGAGGCTCGGCTACGCGTTACGTGGAAGGGTCGCTTTCTCTCTCTGCGAAAGGACACGCGATATGTTAATATACACAGAGGTATATGCGCACTTCCATGTCCAGGTCGCATTCGACCGCAACAACACTCGGCCGTCACGCGTGTCTCGTCATCCTCGAAACGAGATCAGCCACTTTTACGACCTTATTAACCATTTCGTCCAATACTTATTCTCCCCTCGCCCGGTCCCATTTACTTTTGCGGGTCAAATCTCAGATCGAGCGGACAATGATCCAAAAAATGGGCATCCGACCACGGAAAGTGGTGCCAATTGATTCTCCCACACCCAAATCACTGCGGGGAAGATAATAGTTCGAAGGTTTGCGCTGAAATTGATTTCGCCCGATACCGGCGATCGCTCGAATCTTCATTTAATGCCGCGGGAAGGCAATGAGTGGTGGAGGGAATTACGGGCGGCCGGAATTCCCTGGATTTTTCGCTGACTCTCGATTCCTTGGCCGGTGGCGGTGGTTGGCTAGGTGGCTGGGGCGCTCGGAGTCCCTGAATTATTCGGCCGGGGTGCGCGATGGAGTTTTATTTCGCGGGCGAGGCTCGTACGGCGGACAGCCGGGAAAAATATATTCTATTAACGTGTAAATGTTTAAGCACTCCGCCGGAGGAGGCTGCACCTCGGGATTTATCGAGATTGGGCCGCGCTAGCCGAAGCGTGCGCACACGGACCACTGCTAGTAGACAGGCAAAAGCCGCACACAGTGCACACAGAGTGCCCAGAGAGAGAGAGATTGAAGGAGTAGAGAATATCCCGCAAGCATAACCGCATGCATTATGGCCCTCCAATATATTCGCCTTATCTGCTCGCCAGACTCTTCATGCAGCTTTTCCGATCGACGGCTTTTGTGCAGAAGGTTCGCCGAACGGCAACCTACCAACCAACGACAATGCTCTCTCTCCGGCTCCTCCTCTCGCTCTCTTTCCCTTTCTCGATCGTGCTCCAGTATCGTGTCAAAGAAAGTCGAGCGAACCACCGCGTTCTCCCCTACCACTGATAAGAGCGTGCATGCCGCTGATAATAGCGGCGGGTATAAATTTCGGATAATCGTGAACGATGCCTCGAGAGTTCGATGCCCAGAACATATGTACCCTCCTCCTCCATTCAGGCTCTCTCTCCCTCTCTCTCTCTCTTCCTCTTTCTCTCCTAGAAAAATACACGCGCCCGAGACACGACTATTTCGCTCCCGGGGGTATGCTTCATCGCTGCGCCAATTAATTTTTTTCTCTCTTTCGGTTTTTTCCACATTCGCCGCCACCGGCTGTGGGAGGGTGGGTGGTAGGGGTTGGTTTGAATATCCTCGAGAGGGCAAAGCCGCAGGGGCGCGTATACAGTGCGGGGTGTGTTTAGCATACCACGAGTTAATTCGTAATGACGAAAGTCGGGGCGGGTGGAGAGAGGGTGGCCGGTGCTGATGGCAAACGGGGTTTGCGGTAATTCCTTCTTTCGCCCGTTTTTCCGCTCGCCGGCTTAGTCCTCGGCTCTCGCCCTCTCTCTCGCTTTCTCTCTGTCGCGCTCTTTCCTTTCGCTGGCGTTAGTCCCTCTCGCTCGGCACCGGCTCTGTTTCTCTATGGAAACTTAATTATCATGGCGTCGAGCGCGCTCTCTTTCTCTCGAGGATGCACGCGGTAATGATTTTCCCCTGTGTCCTCCATAATCATTCTCTCTCTCCCTCTCGCTCTCTCTGTGGGAGCTCTAGGGCGGGACGGAGCGAGTCGGCGATTCCATCGTGTCGGAACACGAGGGATATTCGCTTTTCTTTCCGTCTCGCCCTTTGCGTTCTCGCTTGAAACCGTCTGGCCGAGTTTGCACGAGGCGCGGCCGCGCACGGTGTGTGTGGCAGAGAGAGAGAGAGGGCATGCCACGTACACACCGAGGAAGCGTAGGAAACACGAAACCCTCGGCGACCGCGCTTCACTCTTGGCTTCTTTCGTCCCTGAAAATCTAATTATTGCCCCACCTCGAGGCCAGCCGCGTCCCCGCGCTCTCCGGGCTCTCTCTGGGCACGCAAACCGCTCGCCGATCTTAATCTCGCGGGGCGCAAGAAAAATGTCTCGTTACATACGGCTCGGACTAATATCCGCCCGGCACGTTCCGGCTCGACACAGAAATGAAGTAGGCGCGCCGATGCCCCCGAGGAATCGATATCGCCAAGGAAGAGATTCCTCCCGCTGATAGATCCCGCCCGGCGCGCATACCCTTAATCCGTTAGGTCGCCCTTCTAAATGGCCCTTGTGTTCTCAAACAGCAGACTCCGCTCTCGAGCTCCAGCGCGGCCGGGCATAATCTCATTTTGATCTCACTGGATAAATTCGTGAAAGCTCACTCCCACTCTCGGCTGCTCACTTCACTTTTTTTCAGGCTTTCCCGCCGCTCTTTTTCTACACCGACGTCCCCTCCCCCTCTCTCTCCTGTTCCATCTAAAAGCCGCGGGGAAAGCATAGCCCTCCGGTTTTGCGGGGATATCGCTCGTCAGTGTACCGCGGCGCGCACTCAATATTTCGCCGGCGATGGGCATAGACACCGGCGAGGCGGCGACGAAGGAGGGAGAGACAGATTGGCTAAGGGGGAAACTTAAATTCTTTCTAATTGCTCCGGGCGAGTGACGCCGTCTCTCTTCCACCGAGTCATCCAGCGACGCCACCCACCTTCTCCGAGCGTGCTGGAAATTTAATTATCGCGCGAAGCGAGCCGGCTCTTCACGCACAGTGCCGCGAACCAACCATGAACTAGTTCATTTTATCCAGGGATTTCTTGCCGCCACTCTCTCCCTCTCTCTCTATATCCAGCATAACCTGCCCCGGGCGCCGCCCGGCGCACTTTCCACCAGGCTTTTTCCGCCTCGAATAGCGAAACACGCAGCGAACACGCACACGCCGTGCCCTTTCCCGCACGCTCGCCGATGAATCTCTGGTGGCGCGCGAGCACGCCATTCGAAGATGAGGCGGATGAAAGCGCGGGAGATTAATTCGGCGGGCCGCGACTACTCGCCGTGACCTGGTCCCTTTAGGGGAGGTTTATCTAGTTCAGCGGCGTCAGGAGAATTTTCGGCAGCGCAATTGCATCGGCTCGACCGAGCGGGACGGCGACCCCCCGGCATGCATGCAATATGCACATGCACAGGACGACGTCTGTGTGCCGGCGGCATCGAGCGATCTCTGCCAGAGGTAATCAGTCATGGCGCGGTGCCCCGGCGATTTTTCCCAACTCCCTAATCTGCAAATTTATTAACCGCTCGGACGGGATTAAAGGTCGGCTTACGCGCGTTGAGCTTGCAAAAGCGAGCCAGGGTAACTACACCTGCTGTACTAAGGGAATCGAACGCGATTCGTTTGCTGGTTTCGTGGGTCGAAAGCCCGGAAACCGTCTCGCCGGTGCATTTCGTTCTTGAGGATGGTGCGGTCGCGCGCTGAAACGGGAGCGAGTGATAGCGGAATCGAGAGGGAGAGGAGCTTTGTATCGGCGCAATCGGACTAAAGAGGAGTATCAATGCGATAAAGGGTAGAGTAGGTAGTCTGGCGATCGGATCGATCGGCGAGTCGGTATTTTCCGGGCAATTGTCTTTCTTAAATCCGGTCCGCGGTGCTTATCAGCCTCAATGCCGCCTGCTCTATGCATCCTATTCCCTGGTAGAGAACCAGAGAGAGAGAGAGAGTTCTCTCCTCGAAAAGCACTCGCCATTTCCGTTGGCGCAGGCCGCTGCTTCTCTCTCCTTGGTGGTTAGACTAACCACGGAGAGGCCGCGATTCTCGATGGAATGCTAAGAACACGGCGGAGGGCTTCTCTCGAGCCTCTTTCCTCTCGTCCTCCTCTCTCTCCCTCTTATCGCGCACTCTTCCTCAACCTCTTTCTCCAGCAGCCTCTCCGCGCTGCTGGTCTTCCTCCTTGGAGGGATACCGTTGCACAGCGCTATTGCATAAACCGCTTCTTCTTCGTCTTCTCGCCAGGGAGACCCGGAACTCGAGGGCTACTCAAGGAGACGAGCGCGTCTCTCTCCTCGAAAGCCACGACAAGTGCGCCGTCCTCCGCGGGGACCGGGGGCCAGCGGGGGCGGTGGGGGGCAAGTCGCAATAGAGAAAAGGGGAGTTTTCAATTAATGCATTTCAATGAACCGATCAATCGCCACTTGATTCCGCGGTAAACCGCGCGCGTTTCATTTGACGAGGCGGAGCCCAGCCTTCTCCCGATTCGATAATTTCGCGGGGATAACGTGCGGGCAAAATGACATTGTCCACGCGGAGAACAGGTATAGAGCGAGTGCGAGCTGGAGGCTCGACCTTTCACCGGCAAACGAGAGGAGAGAGCCTATTTATACAGGGGCGGTTGTGTTGCACGTCGCTCGAGTGGCAGTGTCAACGCGTAGCAGGCCGAACCAGCCCGCGCGAGCCTCCTCTCTACCTCGTCAATTGTGCTCGCGTGAAAGCGGAGCCACTTTTGGCCAAACCGCACTCTCTGCGCCAGCCATTCCGGGACACGCGAGCGCATAGAGCCGTGAGAATCGTCAAGGTGACGACCACTCGGCATCGCCGCCACCCTCGACCCCCCCTCGTTTCACATTCGACCCCGCCGCTAGAGGTTTCATCACTTCCGTGAAACTGATGGATTTTTATCTGGGTTTATTAGAGCGCTCGATTCCCTATCTAGAAGTGAGGGGAATGAGTGGTTTGGTTTGGAGAGGTTTAGGTTTCGAGTCGGGGAGTTCTAGATGCGGAGTTCCTTTTGGGTGGTCGGTGACGACGTATGGTAAACGTCGCGTGATCACTGGCCCCTTGGTTTGTCCGCCTAGACGTGACGGTGGTACATAATTTTGTTGTTTCGAGCTCCATTCTCCGGCGCATCCTAATGTTCCCTGTAGAGTGGCTGGTACTCTCCGAGCCTATTGTCTACTCGAATATCGAGTCGCTCGAAATGCATTCGTGAGGTACAACGACTCCTTTCCTTATCAGTGGTCGATTGTGTCGGCGCGGGAGAACAGTTTCGATCTCGGTGTCTCGCGGTAATGAGTGAGAGTAAAAAGTACGCGCCTCGCAGTCATTGAAGCGAATCTGCGAGGTGAATGCCGCCGATGCGATCAATTACTTCTCGGATAGCTCGTTCCGCGAACGGATCGACTCTTGGCTCGAGAGAGAGCCAGTGGGAGGGAGCGAGGGAAAGAAAGGTTGTGGGAGTGGTGCGATTATGCAGCTTAAGGAAACAATCCGCCGCGAGTGTATCGAGGGCGGAGAGCCTGTTGGATAAATAATTCCCGGGAATTGCGGCGGACTTTTGAAAGAAACCTCGGAGCCCGGAGAGTTGCACTGTGCGGAGATCGATCGGCCGTAAAGTGATAGTTTTCCAGTGGCGGAGGAAAGCGAGAGCGCGAGCCTCGAGAGAGAAGGAGGAGGTGGCGTAGGGTCTTGCAGGGGGCTTTTATTATGCATGCGACAGGTTCGCCGAGATGAACGGGGTGCGCGCTTTGCAATCGCCAGCCCTCGCAATATTCTCTCTCTCTCTCGCTTTCAAAAAGAGAGCGCATGAAATGTTGGCTGGAAAAAATGGAACTTTCCAGCTGGATTTTTGAAGAGACAACCTCGGAGCGAGAGGGCTGCCGGTGCCACGAGCAACTACCCCACGCTAATTAACACTATGTTCCTTCAAACTCACTCTCGTCCCCGGAGTAGAAAAAAGTCCGAGTCCAGCCTGGCCAATGATAAATTTCATCCTCGACATTGGCATCGCCCTATACATATTCCAATCCTTTACGACGCTCTACTTTTACTCAAAGATTGCGAGGAAAGAATCGTGACTACTTTGTACACGCGGCGTCGCCACTGTTAAGCACCGAGAGAAGTCGGACGGTAGAGTTAATCGGCCGCAGCGACTTTAATTAGTACTTTCTCCAGATTGGGTCTCGGATTGATGGGAGACGGGCGAGCCAGCTAATTCTGGCTCAATTAACGCGCCGAGCCGGGAGCGGCCGAGCGAGGAGGAGAGTCGAGTGCTGGCGTCACGTGTGCGACAGGTATGGAAGTCCGGGGACGGCGACGGCGGCGATAAATTGAGCGATAGCAGTGCTCTCGTATCTGGCTGGTGCGTGTTGCTTACTTCCTCGGAGAGAAGTCGCGGAGCAGCCGAGAGCGTCTCGTCCGGGCCGCTCGTGGCAGGAGTCCTCGGGAGAGTGCCGGGGAGAATCTGCGCCGCTCGCGTCTCTCACGAAGGGAATGTAATAATTACCAGGGCGGTTCTTATTACCATCGGGGCTCTCGCATTACCGTCGAGTAGACGCCGGCTGATGAGATAGCTCGGTGTCCGCGATACTCTCACGTTCAACCACTTCTTCCTTCGCTTCGCCTTCTCTTTCGCCCTCTTTCTTTCCACCTCCCTCTCTCTATCTCCCCTTCTCACCTCTCGTTCGCGTTAGACCCGCTGTAAACCGCATTACCAGCCGACTACTTATTGTTTCTCACTTAACGGCCGCTCGGCCGTAAGCCGGCCGGCCGCCTCGGCATATTACACGCCAGGAGTTTCTGCGCCTGGATTCCACCATGGTGCGCTGGTGCTGCTGGTGGTGTTCGTACAGCGAGGCACATTGTCGGCGTCGACTTCCGCCCAATTTGCCGTGCTTAGCAGCATGAAAGTTAATTCATTACTCGCGTATACATGTACAGAGAGAGGGAGAGAGAGGAGTGGCAGGCCGGTCGCTCTCTGCGCGGGGCACTGCGAGATTAACGAAGGCTCTTTTTAATGGAAATTACGTGGGATTTCTGCGGCCCCTACGCGACCACCCAACTACCCAGCTTCGCCTCACCTCCTCACCTCCTCACCCCTCCCATCGGCGAATTCTAGAGCGCGCGCGATTAGTATCGGCGAGCAAAAAAGCCTAATTAATTAGAGTGTACATCGATCGGGCTTCACCTTTCGCAAGTCTCGTCGCGCTAACGGGATTGGCCGCCGCTGTGTTCCACTGACACTGCATTGTGCTCTGGCGAACTTTGGAAATTAAACATTTTAACACTGAATTCGAGAGGAGTGCGTCGATTGGCTGGGGTTTTGGTAGCCGGGCAAGTTTTATTGGCACGCGGTCGAGATTTACAGAGCTTTTATTTCCAGGGCTCTTTGTGCGTGCTCGAAGCTGCGAGCTCTGTTCGGAGAGTGAGAGAGAGTGAGAGAGAGACAAGGTCTGATTATCCTTATCGCGGCGAATATCCGGTGGTGGCATTTTTCTTCCGGAAACCGCCTCTTCCGCTGCGAGGCCGGGCCAGGGCGGCGCGCGCGTGCGATGAAAGTCTCGCGCCAGAGGCACGAGGTCGCTAATGAATCCTTCTCTCTCCCTCTCGCTCTCTCTCGCTCTCCCAGCGGGACTGGCGACATTCTGCGCCTGCCAGGGCACTGACAATCATCGCGAACTACTGCCTCGAGAGCGGGAGGCCTAGGCTCTTCTTCGCCCCTCGGCCGTTCCTCGGGCATCGATCGCTATCGCAACACCACCGTCATCGCGGAAGTGGGAATTGCCGGCGCTGCGGCGTCGCCGGCTCTTAACCAGGGGGTAGCCTGTCCCTCAAATACCGGGCGCTCTCGCAACCTGAGAATTTAATATCGCCGGCTATCTTCTTGCCGTCCGTCGGCCACACCCTCTTCCCCCGCTCGCCCGAACCTATTTCTCTCCACCGAGAATCGACTCAACCCACTATGTACAATTAACAATAACCTAGTCCTAGTCTAGGTAAGTCCTGTACCTGGACTATTTTCATATGTATTATAACATATGTATAATTATACTCCATATTATAATTAATACATATTTTCATCTATTAATTAGTATTATATAGTATATAATACTATATTTATACTATATTTATATTATATAATTAATAAGTAAGACAAATAATCATGTAGACAACTAGGTAAGTCTAGATAAAATTGTTGTTAACAATTACCCTCTATGTTTCTCTAAGATCAACACGCAGGTTGATAAGTTTCCCATAAGGCTCGCGAGTGCACTACCCTCCGAGTCTCCGGCATAATCTCGAGGACGCGCGCACTCGCTCGCATCGTCCGCAGGATCGCAGATAGACCTAGAGGAGGCGAGATATTCGCGCGAAACTCGATCGGTTTCCACGGTGCGCGACTCCAGTGGGTTTCGCACGGCGATTCGCGTTACCCGCGTTGGGAATCCAGTGCCGTTTCGACACACCACCTTGCGTTTAGATCCTCGCGCGTCTCCGATGGCCCCACGGAGAGCCGGAGACGGTAACCGTAGCCAGTGCGGGCTGGGGCGCGCCTTCCAGCCCCGCTCATCACTCTTCTCCGAGCAATCCATCGACTGGCGAGCCGCCGCGCGGTTAAAAGGGTTAGTGCGCGATGGAAATAGAGGACAGGGTGTTTTTAAATATAGAGGAACTCGGTGAGAGGACTGTGTGTGTATACGTGTCGAGGGCAGAGAGAGAAAGAGAGGGAGAGAGAGAACAGCTGGTTACCGTACGACAGCTCTCGGGAGGGATCGCCCGGGGAAATAGTTCAGGATCGCCTCATTATCACGAGACTTCTCAGTTTTTTTCCCTCTCCTCGAGACCTCCTCTCTTTCCTCCCTCCCTCTCTCTCTCTCTCTCTCTCTGCTGACGCCATGCTCGTTGGATCCGCGAGCTTTGATCTTCGGCTTGATTTTTTAGCCACGCTCTGGCAGCCAGTTTGTCGGTGGTTGACGTATTCGATCAACGGTACCCCGGGCCTCTCCCGCTAATGAGACTTTTCGGAGACAGGTTCCGCTTCGCTCGCTCTCCCTATATTCCCGCCGGCCTCTGTTTTCGCACGTGTGCTCCGTCGGCCGTGTTACGTAACACGCGGCCGCGCCGGCCAAATAAACCGGAAGGGCATCGAGCGCCGTCCAATGTCAATTATCATGTCGGGGCCCGGCGATTCGCGCGCGGTTTATTTTCGCTGCCGGCCGCGCGGATTGCTGCTCCTGGCGAATAAGGAAAAGGCCGCCAGCAGCAGCCGGAGTCCGAGTGCGCGGAGGGAGCGGAAGGAGAGCAGACGAGTCAACTTAACGGTGAACGAACGTTTACGAGGACTGAAGTACCGTTGCTCCGTAGAAGCGCAACCTCTCCTCCGCTCGACAATGCACAATTCCGCCGTGCGTCGAATTCGTCTTAGACCCCCCTCCGCCCCGTCCGCCCCGTGTACTTGTTCTCAGTGATAGAGTGCATTGTTCCGTGACGACACGTCCGTGAGAATACGGCGCCGCCGTGCACCGCGTGACTCGAAAGAGACTACTCCATTAAGTAGAGTGGCCAGGTAGAATACGATAAATGGCTGCTGGCGCACCGCCGCCGTCACAACAGATCCATGCACCTCCTCCCTCCTCCACCTCCCGCTCGAGATCGATCTCGAGCCGACTGGAGCCGACAAATAGCGCAATCAAATCTACTCTCTCCACGTGGTGGCACTTCTTCTTCTTCTTCTCGAGAGCGAGCGCGACCTATCGCCCGGAAGGTGGATGGGAGGCAGGAGCCTGTGGGAGACCGGCAATTTCCAGGGATCCTCCTGTCGGCCAGCTATCGCCAGGGGGCGGATGGCTCGTCCTGGGGGCCACGTAAACTTCTATAAACGTATGTAAACGTCACGTGGAGCCACATTTCCATCGATCGATGCCCCGCTCCGTCTAGCAACAGAGGAGGAGGAGGAGGTGGAGGTGGAGGAGGCTAGCACATCGTCGTCTCTCTAGCCTGTGTACGTATGTATATGACACGCGGAGGAGGAGGCGAGAGAGCAGAGCACATCATCGGGGGGGTGGTTGCTGTCAAGCCAGAAGAGGCTTCCTCTCTCTCCTCCTCTCCCTCTCTCTGCTTCCTCTTCTTTCTCACACTGGCCGCTTGTGATACCGGGCGCACCGGTCTGTGTCGCCGTGTGTTCGGAAAACAATAGGAGCATATAGACCTGCAAGTTGTCCCTCTTTCCCGGCCCCCCTCTCGCTCACCCCACTGGTTCACCGTCGTAAGACAGTGTCTAGGAGTGCTTTGTACGCCCGACCCCGAGTACATTCGGCTTTCATAGGCCTCTCGCTCTCTTTCACGCATACACACCGAGACACCAGGCGACACTGTGTGTGTGTATGTACGTGTGTAGGTGTGTACGCGCGAGAGTTCTATCTCCCTCATTCTCACTCCTCACCCTCCGAGCCACCTCCTGCGCGCTACTAGTCCTCGAGAGGTGCAGGGCGGTGTTGGTGTTTCTGTTGGGGGGTGTGTGTGTGTGCGGGGCAGAGCGTGTGGGTGAAGAAGTGCAATCAGGGCTCCACAAAGGTTGTAGCATTTCATAAAGGTCACATCCACAACCCCTCCGCCTCTCCCGCCACTCGCTCTTCCTCCCTCTCCCTGGGGGGTATTAAAATCAAGCCCGTGCATCCAGTGTGCCCCGACGAGGATCCTCCACCCCCCCCCGCGAAAGCACAGTCCTCTCACTCTCAGTCGTTCTGGCTCCGACTCTCGCTCGGTCTCTTAGGCAGCGCCGATATCGTCTTCCTCCCATTGACGCTTCTTGCCCCGACTATTATCGCGTTTGTTTTTCCCTCCTCCGCCACCCCCCGACCGCCGTCCCGATCCAATCGCTACGTTTGATTACGTGCCCCGGCGATGATGCGCTTCGCTCGTCGCCGCCCCCGCTTCCTTTGCCACCATGGGAATACCAATTTGTCCCGTCTACCCCGCCGATTAAAAGAGCGATGATGCCCGTGATCACTGAGTTCTCTTCTGGCATCGGGCCGCGCGAGAGCGTAGGTGTTCGGAGGAGGCTTTTAATTTGTGTATTTCGGGGCGGCGCCGCATTGAGATCCTCCCGAGATTGCTCTCGGGCCCGCCGGCTCCGTCAGGGATTCTCTCCTACTTTCACGCTTCCGCGGAAGAAATCGACGACGGATGGATGTCGGCGCGCGGATTTAGAATCGGCGGCCGTGGAATTATCTTGGGAGCGTGTGTATCGAGTGTAATAAGTCTGATAGTGTACGGCGGGTATATCTCGCCGAGCCGATCTAAGTGGAGCAGTAGTCCTGTATGAGCGCGAGCGGATACCGAGGGAGGAGCCTCATTCCGCTGGTCCCTCGTTTCAGGCTTCTTACCAATATTCCCGGACCCTTTCGATCCCCGCATTCACCGTCCGCCTACGATCGCCCGCTTATATTCATCGGGCGGTGCTCTATCGCTTGATAAATCCGATACCATCACACACACACACACACACATACTGACTTGCGTTCGTCTTGCACTGGTCCGGTGAATTTGAGTTGGAGGCACTTGTGCACGCGCCCCTTTCGCTCGGGCACTCGCGCCAGCGATGGAGGTCCGATAGGGCGAAAAAGCCAGCGGAGACGCGCGAGGAGCAGTTGGCCGATGACGCGATTCCCGATGACACCGGTTCTGCTCGTGTAAAAGTCACTCGGAGCGCCCCACGCCACCAAAATATCTTCGGTCAGTCGGCCGCTCAAGTCTGACGGCTTCAATTTTCGAAATGTTTTCGTGTTCAGGCACACAGCCTGCTCTCCATATTCGCTCGGCCAACTGTTGGCCGTTTGCGAGACCCGTCAAACCGTTTCCCAGTGATTTCTCATAGTGGACCGCTATGCGTTTGCCGGAAATTGGCCTTTGCGAGGGATCGAGGTTTATAGGTGGGAAATAAAGAAAATCTGGAATCTGAGGAAATTTCAGTGTTCTCTCTTTTAAAGTTGAGATTACAGTGTAATTGAGGTAACTCTTGGGAGTTTGCCCTACTTTTTTTAGGACTCTAATATCCGCACGCGAGTGTGATATGGTCTAATAAAATCGGTGACGGCGTCCCGGAGACAATGGGAAGGAAGGAGGAGAGCATCTCTCTCGCACTCTCTTCTCGACGTATATGGTGCACGTGCTAGCAGACATGCCTCCCCACCCTCCCCACTTCTCTCTCTCTCTCTCTCTCTCTCTCCCCCCATAATAAAAGTAATTGGCTCACCTCGACTGTCCTTCTACACTTCACGAGCTCAGCGTGCTCTCGGTCTGTTAGAGCTGTCTCTCTTTCTTGGCAAGGACACCGGCGCACCGAGCGAGCGCGCGCGCGCGCGCGTGCCATAAATTTTCCCCCTCGTGTGTCCGAGCGAGCGAGTAGTTGCGGGAAGCAGCAGCAGCGCGCGATCCCCAGTCGCAATCAATAGTCCGCATTATTAATCATGCTTTCCACGCCAATGGAATATTGATGTACTCAACGGCCGGCATTCCGGCCGGTTCTGCGCCTCGCCGATGAAATACCTACCGCGCCACTCAACGCCGGATTAGAAGCAACACGTACTTTTTTCGCGATGGCAAACACGCCCCAAGAGAGAGGGAAAGAGTGTGCGGAGTAATTTATTTGCGGCGAAATCTCTCGCTTCCCGAAACAAATCGCCTTCTTCTGGCCCCTCTGCCGCGATATTGCAGCTCGCGCGCTTGAGTTTGCTTTACGCTCGCCGGTCGAAATTTTTCTCTTCCTCGCCGTTGAATAATTCCCACTGCTAGGCGAGATGAGGTGTGTGTGTGTGTGTGTGGCGTGACTGGTAGACACCGGCGGCCTTAAAAACGCGCGGCACTTCGCCCGGGATATTTAATGGGATCCGTGCGCTCGAGGTGTAAAAGGAGAGTGTGTGTCTGTTTTTTTTATTTTTTTTCTTCGAGGAACTACCTTGGATAATCGTATAGCCAATTAATTTGGGCGGCGATGTGGAAGCGCGTGGCCTGTCCTTGGAGAGGATAGTTGGCCGGACTTTAAGTCCACAGAGCTGGAGAGAGCAGAGCGCATATGACGAAAAGTCCGCGGCGAGCGGAACTCCTCTTGACAGACGTACTGGCCGACCCAAGACAAATAGAGACTAAGTACCGCTAAGAGATCGGGAATGTTGCCCGGGTCCTCCGCGCGCATAGCTACGTACTCGCGTTAACATCGGCCGGCGGGCATATCCGCGCGATGCAAATGAGAGCCCGCCGGTTCATTAGCGGCGTTACTCCACTTTCCGGAAGTTATGGTTTTAGCCCCGCTCGTTCGAGTAACGGTGTTCCTTCCTCGGGAGAATAGTTGAGCATTGTGGCTCGGTTACCGCGCGATAGTTCACCCAGTCGGCTTCGAAATTCCATTAACCGTCCAACTCGCCCACTTTTTCCCGGCCCAGTTGGTTCGGCATCGCGCAACTACGTAGAGTCCTAGAGTGCTATCTTGGCCGGACTATCTCTCTCGTTACCGCGGCCCGGGTAATTGAGTGCTCGAGATTTTCGAGTTTCGACTGAATAGAGGGACGCGCTAGTCCCGACTCTAGTTAGCCGGCGTCTTGGCGGCCGGTGGGTGGACAGGGCAGCCTTGGTGAAAATATTTTCGAGAGGAAATTAGCTCGGTTTCGCCGGGTGAGACACGCTTGACACGGTTTCCAAGGAGGCGACGACACGCTTTCTTAGGCCCCCGAGTGCGCGCGGCCGCGCTCTAAGCACTCTATTCTTTTCTCCGCGGCTCTCGGCGACTCGGCGACTCATTATTTTTCGTGGCCGCGCCAGACAAACGACGGGAGCGCACTGTGCGCGCCGCGGACTTTCCAATTTCTTCGACGATCGGTTTTCATCCTCGAAAATAATCGTGACCGCGCCACGTCACGCGATACGCTTTCACGGCAGATCTTTTATAAGCCGGCTTCTTTTCACTCCTCTCCACCCTTTCCCTTTCCCTTCTTCTATTCCCGCCGCGGAGTCTCCAATCTCCAATGAAGGATTCTCAAGAGCGCCAACTATTTTCGGACCCCGAGACTTTTCTCGCATCGCGAAACGGCCTCGGCGCCCGCTCATAACGCGGAAGTACTTTCTCCCACGCGAGGTTCCGGCTTTTCAGAGTCCCAGCAACGCCTCTATCCTCCGGGTCGAGCAGATATTAGAGCGATGTAGGCCAGGATTAATTAGCTCCTCCTAATCTTTATTACCAAGCGCTGCCTCAAGTGTAGCTAATCCCGCCGATCGCACACTCGCCCTGTCACTGCTAAGTACCCCGTTATGTTGCCGTCTCGTCTGCGTGACATTGGGCGTGGAACTTGGAATCCACTGTTACGTCCTAAACGAGCCGCGCCGCTATTACATCATTCTCCAAGAGGAGAACGCTTCCTCCTATTCTATTATGCCTCGAGGGGCAGAGCTCATCAATTCGCCAGCTCCGCGCGGAACACAGAGAGATTACCTTCGCCTCGGTATATTCCTGGCGATCGACTCCCTAAAGGGGAAGAGGAGGTCCGCGTCTCCACGTCTCAGCGTCTTCGCGTCGCACCCAGAGGAAATTCACGGCGTGTCAGAACGAGATGATTCGTGGGATGCGGGCGCGTGCGACAGTTGTGTGTTGCGCGGAGTAAAAAGGGAAAAGGCCTGGCAAGGGTGGAGCCGGTTAACGGCCTATTAAGCGAGGCCGGGCTTAAGGCGGGGTGGGGTGTGCCGCACCCCTAAAGGCCATCCAATAATAAAATCGCGTCATTTCGCTAAAAGCCGACGAGGCTAGGGGTATCTGGTATCAAGGTGCGGCTGTAACCCCCTTATCACGCGAGACTCCGCCATCGGCGCCTATCCTCGTCTTCCTCGTCGCCTCGCCGGTACGCGTGGACGCGTGTATATTGGCCCGGCAGGTAGCTGCTCGCTCGCCCGCAACTGGGGACTTTACTTTAATTGAATTTTGCAAGCGGCACTGCCGCCGACTGCTAACGGGAAAAGCCGCGTGTGAAGAGCAGACTGCGAATAGACGTTCACAATACCTATTGTTCCCGTGGCTTCTCTATTCCACCTCCCTCTCTCTCTCTCTCGCTCTCTGGACGCTCCGGACTACTGGCTGCCTCGATAATTGTAAATCCGTTCCACATCCATTTTTCCCCGGACCCCGATGGACGCCCGGGGTCGCTCCGGCAGGATAAACCGGCGAAACTTTAACTTGCCGAGCGCATTCGGGCTTGTAGCGGCGATCGATGCCAGCGGGGCCAAGTGACGGGGCGCATACATGCACTTTCCTCTCTTTTTAATTTGGCCCACCGAATATCGATAAGCCTGGAATGAGAGGGGCTGGCGGGCCCGGAGCCTCCGGGGAGTGGTGCTGCTTCCGCTCGATATATCGCGGCGAGCCCTCTTTTTTCTCTCTTCTCTTTTTTTACTGCTAGCCGTGCCCTCGGAAGCAATCGGGCAAGCTGGCTCTCCGAGGGTGGGACAGTCGGAATACTTGGGAGAGGTGGTGTTCTTTGGAGTAATTAACAGGGATCGTGTGTCTATTCAATCTCTGTAGTCGCGGGCGTGACGGAGGCCGGATCTTTTATTTCCCTTGGGACGGCAAGGTGGACGCTGGTGGTATAAGTGCGGGCGTGGAGAGAGGATGCGATAAGTTATCAGAGGCGAGAGAGCGGCCGCCAGTCATAACACGCACAGCGGTGTAATTGGAGTAGGAGGGAAGAGGGTTTCGGTATGGAGTGTCACCCCTGCGGTGAGAGCGGAGACCACACGGTTCCTGCGCCCCCCTTCGATAGCCTCGTAGCCGCAGGGTTTGTTGTGCATCCATCCGTCGGGATAGAGAGACTCGGGGTCAAATCGATCGGCTCTCGTCCTCAACGGGCTCCCTCGCGCCGACCGGTTTCTCCAGCGGCATTACCGCCGGCCTCTTCTCCCCGGACTTTAAAACAATCGACTGATTTACGAGGGGAACCGCGAAAAGAATGAGCGGCCGCACGAGCTAACACACAGACACACTCTCTCGCCATCTGGAAAGTTACCGGGCACACGCTCTCGTTAGCTGGGAGTTGACGCGTCGCCCCGACAGGTATCTCTCTTCGCACTTCCGCAGGCCTGTGCCGTGGAAAAGCGCCCGCGATCCATTTCCCTATCCAGGCCACTCGAACCCCTGGCGTTTTCTGCTGGTTGAGCGGCTCCTTAAATCGCCAAATGGCAGCTGGAGTTTTGGGGTCCAGTGAGTCCGAGCGATTTCCAGTGGGCCGCGGGTCGAAAGAGGCCGAGTCGGAGAAGCGGCTCATTATCAAGCAATTAGCATAGTTGTCCGCCAACTTTTCCGAACTCGGGGAAAGAAGCGCGAGGAGTATTCGAGTGCGCCGGCCGCCGCTGCAGATCCCTCGCTCGTCCCACATAGCTCGGCTGCACGAGATTCTCCCATCAACGCCACTCCGCGAAAACGAACCCACCGCAAGTCCCGTGAACTTGTCTCCCCTGTGCGAGGAGGTTCTCGCTCATTAATTAGTCAGAGGGCGAGGAATGCGGGCCGGAGGTTGAGATATTAGTCGACTTGGCCGATGAATCGGGAACGAAGGCGGGAGAGGACGCGGCGTGACGCGGCGGAATCCGCGCGCACGATGAAAGGGATTCCGGAGGATGACTTTATAGAGGTCTCCCCGCGGCTTCCGACAGCGACTCCTCCAATTTTCCGGTCAATCTCCTCCTTGCCGAGTATTCGCCTGGTCCTCGTATCCTCGTGCCCCTCGGAAAGCGATCTTGAAGGCTGAACGCCCGTCGCATTGATGGACATCCCTTGACCCTTGACCTCCTTTTCAGGCCACGGAGAATGAATAGCTCGACGTGCGGCGGACTATCTTCTTCGTCATCCTTCTGGTCAACTTGGACTTTCTCGTATAACAACCGGCCGGCAGTCGACGATCGGTCATTTCTTCGAGTCCCTGCTTACCTTCTCCAATCATTTCCCGGAAGCCCCTGCCACTTCCGTCCGATCGTTCCACTGGCAAAACCGGACAAATAGAATAGGGACAATTCCCAGATCGGCTGATATATTCTACATTACCCCAGGCTTTTTACCTCGCGCTCGAGTACAGTACACGCGCTCCCTTTGTCAAGGGCTGGCGGTGGTAGTTGGTTTATAGAGACGTGAAAGGAGTGTGTGCTCGCTAAAAGACGCGGCGCGCGTATGTACTTTTGGCGCAGCAAGTGGAGAAAGAGCACATGGCCCGGCGCTCTCTGTGTCGACCGGCTCCGCAGAGCCGGTGAGACGAGCATTCTGCACACGCAGAAAGAGAGCCAGGTGAGCTAACGGTGCTCTCGCGAGAGCGGTTAACTAACGGGCTCTTCTCCTCGCCGCGCGATTCCTGCCGGTGGTGTGCTTTTATTTCAGGCAAAAGCCCCGCCGAGAATATGTCGTCCGGCGACATGCATGCGCGCGGTAACTCGGCGAGGGCCGCTATCGATACGCGCCGGTTCTTTTTGCAATCGCGGTTATTAGCTCCTAGCCGAGGACGTCGGCTTCCGCCTCTCGCGGTTCGTACTTTCTTGCCGCTCGCGTTTCCCTCCTACGTCGCTCCACCGCACTTGTACTCGCCAGCGGCGATGTTTTGGCGAATGCAGACGTCCGTTCATTCACTGGGGATTTTCGAGGCGCGAGCTTTCTTTATTTGGGATAAACCTCCGCAGTAGGGAGAATGAGGCAGGCGCGAAAAAGAGGGGTCGCTAGATGGATGGATCGGTGGAGGGAAAACTCGCCCGGAGCGCATCTCCCTCAATGAACTCTCGGCGGCTCTATTTTCGTCGGCGAGGCCTATCCCCGCGAGTGTGAAGCGTGTTTTATGAAATATCGATCCCGCGCACTCCTCTCTCTCTCTCTCTCGCCTAAGCAGCGGCGAGTCCCACTCGAGAAAGGAGCGAATGCCGGAGAGCAGCTCGAAACAAATGGCCCGGGCGCGCGCTCCTGGACTCGTGGGTCCGAGATCGATAATTCGCCGGATGCACTTGGCGAGTACGGGCAGCGGCTATGGCGAAGCCGGTTGGTCACCTAATGCTAATACCCGCCATTCGTCGAAATCCAGATTCCCCCTGGGAGCCCCGGGAGCCAGAGGAGCGTGGAAAGTTCCGTCGCGACATTCATTACTGCTCGGAGCCGCGGATGCATGAACATTTCACTGGCAGCGCCGTCGAAAAGTTTCGCCGGCGTGTGAGTGATACCTATGCCACCGGCAGCCCTTCCCTCCTTCCTTCTCGCACGCCTACCTCGCTGGATCATTCCAACGAAACGCGAAAGACCGCGAAAGAGGACGAATCCTGTCGCAAACACTCGCCTTTGGTCAGACGTGCCGATGTCCCTCGTAATCCTATTGAGCCGGCCAATAGAGAGGGCATTCTCCTCGGTCGACTCTTTGCGTTACACCCAATCTGGTGGTAGATAGATACTCCAGGGGGCTACGGGAAAAGCCACGAAAAGCGTTAGCATCCGATCGATACTCTAGTTAACGTCTCTCGAGGCTCGAGACACTTTTCACTACCAGCGCGGCACATCTCGCCCCGCGACGCTTCCTCCGCGCCGGCAAGATGTATAATTTCATTCTTTCGTTGACAGCGCGCCGGTAACAATGCTGCGTCCCCGGATACGAGGGCTCTTAAAAAAGGAGAGCGCCTCGGGGATAACAGGAAGGCCGGGGGGACGGAGACAAGTTTACCGAGTGGAGCGACGAAATACGTAATCCTCGAGTCACGCTTGACGCCACAAGGACGACGGGGACGTGCTACCTCGTCGTGCCCGGGGTTCTATCTTCGAGCGGCGATCTCTTGGTCGCGCGCTCGAGAGAGAAAGCAACAATACCAACGCGCCCGGCGCGATGTTGAAAACCGAATGTAAATCCGCTCTCGATACATCTTTGCGAACTGGATACACTGCCATTGCTGATTCACCGCTCGACCCGGCCAATGCACACACGCGCTCGTTCGATTCTCCGGGGGAACCTTGGCATTGCGGGATTTCTTGGTTCTTGCGGTTTTCTATGAGAATTGATGGGCGAGTAATGGTTGGTTTATTCGGGTCAGGCGTACGCGGTTGGAAGCAAGCGTCGCTTTGTCTCCGAGTCATAATCCATTTAGAGGGAGCGCATTAGAGGGATTGGCCCTGAGCGGGCGAGGGGGCGGAGGACGCGTCGGCAAATGGCTAGTTGGAGTTCTCCCCGATCACGCATCTCGCCGGGCAAGGGTTAATCGCGTGTCGGTAATCGGCTGTGGATCGCGCGGGGCTTTCTATCCGGCGATCGAGCCGCGACAATGCTCGCGATAAAACAATCGGCCGCGGGGCGGATGCATGCTCCGATTCGAGAGCACACACCGATGTCCGCATTACATCGATCTTTCGCACCATCGACCCTGTGTATTCTGGACTTTCGAGCTCTCTGTCCGCGGCGCGCTCGCCGGACACTATTAATCGAGGAAGCGGTCGTGCTCCGGCAGCGCGAGAAGTGGTTCGCTCGGTCGAGAGAAGAGGGAGAGGATTCAGATCTCTCTTCCTCTTTGGGAGTATCACTCTCTTCTCCGGGACTAGAAGCGAGAGCGCGCCATTGTCGATGGAAAGTTCTCTCGCGAGGAAATTCGATTTTCCTCTCGCCACTCGTGTACACTGCCGCCCACTCCCGCTCGCCCGCTTTCCTTCCGTGCGCCATCATGGGCTTTAGTTCCTCGCCGGCACTAGCATTTATATTCGCCGAATTCTCCGGGGTGGGGGGAAATTTGATTTTGAGACAGTCGGCAGTGAGGCCTGATTGCGATTAGTCGTCCCGGTCGTTTAAGTCGTCCTCCCGGAGTCACTCGCCTCTCGAGGTCGCTCGCGTGCGAGCACAGTCTCGCCTCGCTCGGATTCGATTTTCTCCTCAATCAGACCTGCTTCAAGTCTCACTTACATCGGAGAGTCGATGAGTTGTTCGCCGCTTTCAAGTTCTCAGCCGAGCATGTATTCTGCGAGTCAGCGGCTCGCCGCTGTCGCAGGAAAGAAGCCGGAAACTGCGCGTCGTAGGACGTAACATCTGTTGAATTGGCCAAGTAGTTGCCGGGGCCAGGGTAGGAAGGAAGGCAGGAGCGATAGTAAATGTGAAAGACAGCGGTGATCCTCGGTGCGTTTTGAAAGTCAAACGAGCCTTCGCTACGTACGCGACGAGCGCGGTACGAGGGGGGGTTCACTGAACCCGCGCGCCCGCGTAAACCCGTTTTCACGAGCACGTCGCCGGTGGATCCAGTAACAAATATCTCTTACCTAACTCTCTTATATCACTGATTACAACACGGCCTTTTTTCGCCCGGCCGGTAATCGAAATCGCGAGCCAATTGTCTCTCCGCTGGCGGCTGCCAACGCAATTTCCGGGCTTGCACCCTCTCGCATCCAACTCCCTTCAGCCCTTAACACCTGCTACCCGGCGAATAGCCTCGTAGCCCGTAAAGGGTTGGAGAATTCCTTTCAATAGATCGGCGTGATTATCTCGTCAGGGAAAGCTTGTCTCCCGATCGATCAGTCCATCAGGTTTTTCCTGCTTTCCTTTTCTCGCTAGCATCGCGCGCACCACATCCACTACTTCCCACTGCATCGCGTTATTCCGCCCGACAAAGCGCGCGCGTAAGTTCCCGGGACTAGTTTATTTATTGTCGGCTTATTATCGCGGCAATTGTCCGCGGAAGTGGGTCAATCGCTCGGTGAAAACTCGGAGCTCGCAGTGAAAACGGTGCTGTTGCTGCCGGCCGCGCGGGCTCCTCCTCTCGCTCGGTGTTTCACCGAGGCGGAAAAGAAATTTATGGAGGCTCATTGGACGAAATGCGAGCAGCTAGGAGAATGGGAGAAAGAGTTAAGGGCGGCGCGAATTATCGGCTGGCGGAGGCCGTAAAGGAAAAGCTCGCGCATTGTGCCAGTCTGTTTGGACGGAGGCAATAAGGGGAACGCGTCAAGTGGGACATTGAGGTATTACGGTGGCAGCGGGACACACGACGTGTCGTGCGCGACGACAAGAGTCTGCCTTTCGTCGAGAAGGTTGAAAGGCGAAGTTCTACCGATTCCTTAAATATCATTTGGAGCACTCGCTCTCTCGCTCTCTTTCTCTCTCCTTAGCCGCGTAACAGTTAATACTCGGGCAGCGCCGGCAGCGTCGCGGTGTCTCGAGGAAAATACTTAAGTCGCTTGGAAGACGCGGCCGCTTATGGCTTCTCTTTAAGTCTCCTTTGCGTCGCGACTCCAGCGGCTATTGGGGTTGCGGACAAGAAGAGGGCGACCCCGAGCGCGCTCGAGAAAGCGAGAGAGAGAGAGATAGAGAGAGCGAAGTGATAGAGCAGCCGGTTATATGAGAAGCGCCGTGAGGGAAGACGGAGATCTCAAATTCCGAGGAAACCGAGTACACCAGGAGGAGAGTGGTTAAAAGCGGAAAGCGCCGGGAGGGTTTTCGAAAAATCTGCCAGCGATTGTCAGGGCCAGCTCGTGCTAGATTCCATACTCTAGCGGTGCTGCTCGCGACGGGGCCTCTTCCTCCTTCACTCTAGTCTGGCTGGCGTGAGCGCGCGTGGATGTCGAGATACTCTCGCGAGCGCACGTTGCCGGGAGAAGTAGGAATCAATAGGCCCGTATTGTAGGACGGATTTGTAAGCCGGCGGCGGAAACCTTACGTATTCACCAGTGAGTCACACGTTCGAGGAACGTATTCCACCCGTATCACGACTAGCCCCATCACCGCCGACACCCCCATGCCTCCTCTCACCTAGTACAATGTTCGCCGGTATTGTTCCCCACCCTCCGCCCAAAATCGAATGCCACTCTCGAGCCAGCAGCAGCAGGGGCCACTCGTCTGAGAGACAGCGCGAGCGCGTGTGCTTCTTGCAACCCCGTTCTCCTTTTTTCTTTCTCTCTTTTTTTACTCCAGTCCCCTTTCAGATGCAATCGGTGTGATTTCCATTTAGGCATCGGGGCTCGAGCGCACGGCGGCTCTGCTCCTCTCCGGCTCCTCGAGGGCTCTAATGACTTCTGCGGCAATGGCTCGTCCCCGCTGTAACTCCATTGAAAACTGTGCCACGATGTGCGTGCGCGCGCCCCCGCGCCCTCGCCCTCCGCCGCTTTCTGCGGGCGCGCGCATCGTGAGAAGTGCCTTCGTGCAGAGAGAGAGAGAGTGCCTTCCCTCAAAACAGACCCTCGCAAGCTCATCGGCGGAAAGGAGGGAGAGAGGGTGAATGATGATGACGGTCGTTGGTCTTCGACCCCGATTATTATTTCCCTTGCCGGCGATGCTCGGAGCATGAAATCCGCGCAGGGACGGCTAGCAGCGCGACAAGCTTTATCGAGCTAATTAAGCCGCCAAGTAGCGCGAAATCTTTGGAGGAAGCTTTTTCAGACGACGCCACCGCCGCGCTCTCTCTCTCCTCCTGTTGCGCTTTAGAGGCTTTTTTCGCTCGGCTGGCTCTCGACTGCCGCGTTTTCTTCCTGCTATCGGCGACGGATCGCTCCGACTTCCTCGCTCCGCTTGGCCTCGGCCATCCTATCCTCCACTTTTCAACCGACAGAGCCAACTCCCCAGCCCCCTCCTCGCGACCGAACCAGATCCGTGTAAAACGAGCGGTAATCGGAATCAGTAACAGGAGATCCTGCCTGGTCAGACCGAGCGAGAAGCGAGCAGGGCTCTCGATAAGATAGTATTGTTATTAAATAATAATCGGATAAAGCATAGGCGGAGAGGATGCAATGCGACACCAGGTACTCGGTCGTCTGGCGTAGCGGACTCCCGTCGAATTCCACCGGCGACGTTCTCTGCCGAGGCACAGTAGTCGCCCTGGTGGTCTTCCCGGGCTTCGACTTGGCCGCGGTGATAAACGATCGATCAAGTCCCCTGACGTGTTAATTGCTTCCCTCGTTACCGAGTTGCTCGTCGCCGGATCGAGGCAAATGCGCTTCTAACGATGCGCGCACTGACTAACCGCGGCGGCGAGGCCGTGTCATTCCGAATTAAGAAGGCCCGGTGCCCGCTGGAGGACGCGTCATTACCGAGCACTCTTAATACGCCGAGGGCTCTCCACTCGTATCTCTTTGGCTGGGATCCGTGGAGTCGGCAGCCAGCCGAAAGCGTCTGGTTCGGAAGACCTTGAGTGCTCGGAGCTAAAGCAGCGGAGCGCTGGTCCTCGGGCTCCTCGGCTATTGGGCAAGAGAGGCGTGGGCCTTGTCCAGCTGGTTCGCGGATGGAATAATCATCGAACGTAACCGTGGCCTTGGCTCCTGGCCGCCTCGCCGCTTCCGGAAGAGGTTAATACCCGAAACGCATCGCTGCCTCCTCGGGCGCTGGAGGGGCAGCGAGGGGGCCCCGTCTTCCTGTACTCCATGAGAAGCGAGGCCCGCGCGGCTACAATGGCTATTTACTTAACTCGAGTACTCCGCTTCGTTAAAGGTCGGGAGCATCATTTTTTACGCCAGTGGTTAATGGTAGCTGAACGCTCGCCTATGGCCAGTAATCGCGCGGACACCTTGGCGATGATAATGAAGATTGCAAAATCGATTCATTAGGAAGGCGTGTCGCAAGAAATGGCTGGCGAGTCCCTTCTCCCCTGCGTGTCCGACCTCGACGGGAGCTTACCACTTTCGAGGTCGCGTGCCGGCGAGCCATCGGTTCCACCGGTCAGCAATCGCGGGAATTGGGCTGCGATAAGCCTGAGTGACGCTTGACTTTGACCAGCTATCGATCACGTCTTCTCTCCTTTCCCTGGTATCGGGCTTGAGCCTGTTACGCATATCGAGCACGTTGCTGCTGCACACAAGAGCCCTCATACTCGAGTCGACCTTTTGGTCCATTGGGAAGTTGCAAGGTCAGAGTGATGGGGTTAGCCACTGGCTGCTGGATCGCGGAGAGGGGTTGGCTGTGAGGGCCGATAAACCGAGGGTGAAATGGCCGGGGGGGATGGGACGAGAGCCACTCGAAAATGGGGAGGAGGCTGGCTCGGCCTCTGATGCCTGATACAGCGAAGAGTCACGGCAAAAGCGTGGCACGTTTGTCGGTCAATTACAGTGCCGAGCGGGCACCGGTGTAACGTAGAGAGCCGGGCGAACACGCTCTGTCGGTGAACGTCCGCAGGGGGTCGTCGACCCGGGCGAACCCGAGCGGACTCTACTCTCTGCCTTTAAACCAGCCTTTACCCAACTATCTTAACTTGGAGGTGTTCCCTCTCTTACTCCCCTCCCTCCCTCTCTCTCTCTTTAGTCCTATCTCCTCTTGGTCGACCTTGATCCGAAACTTTAAACCTAGCCCGCTCGATCCTCCTCCGGTAACAGAGGATGTCGTCATCGAGACGCGGCGAGCAGGGATTACGTTATGCTGGATTTGCGCGCCCGGTGCTCTCGCGTACTCTTAACGCGTACTTGCTCTCTTGCACAAATTATTTCCCCGAGTCTCCTCGCCCTCTCGGTGCTCTATGAGGACGGCGTGTTAATTAAAACTCGGCGCATTACCGCGAGGGGAATTTCTTTAGCAATTTTACGCCGCCTGGGAGATTCCCCCCGGGAGATGGGAAGAGATAGACGCGCACATAGAATAGGAATGCAAGCGAGTGGATTGGCGAGATTGGTTGTACACAGAGTGTCGGATCCTCCCGCGCGAACGCGCCAAGTGGCCGTAATTCTTCGTTCGCCACATCATAATCACTGGCGGGCTGCTTTATGCAAATTTATGCGATTCCGTAATCGCTTGATGGCCAGCGATCCGCGGTGGTGTTAACGCGTTCATTGATCCTTTTATTGCTCGGCGATGACGCAGAGGCTACCGTCGGCAGCGGCGGCCGGGCCGGTAACGGGTTCCCGTAACTCGCCGAGCCGAGTTTCTTTCGCACCGGTTCTCCTCTAAGATACTCTCCGCCCGGCAGCCGTTAATCCTTTTTTACTAGCGGCCCCCGCGGAAACAATGTTAGAAAGCGTGAACAATTTCCCCGGGGGGGGGGGGGGGTTACGAGCGCGCGCCCCCTCCATCCGCGAGAAAACAACAAGACCCGGCCCACTTCCAGAGGATCAATCTTACGAAACTAATTTCGATTCGGCAGCCAAGTTTCTACACCTCCGAGTTTAACGAAGCACGATATTAAATGGCAATTCCCCGCTCGATTGTTTCAGCAACTGTTTCGCAGCCAGCCTCAAGGAGCGACACCGCAGCAGCTCCAACTGCTCCAGCAACAGCAGCAACAGCAGCAGCAGCAGTATCTCGCGGCCTCGCAAGCCCAGCAGCAGCAGCAGCAACAGCAGCAACAAAACTTCCCGACGGCGCCTTATACGGTGATAAGCGGTCAGGAGCCGTACGTCGGGGCCCTGATAGCCGGCGCACCGCCGCCAGTAGTGCCACAGTATTACGGGGTCGGACCGTGGGTTTACCCGGCTGGTCTGCTGCCGCAAGCGCCCCCGCAGGCGGCCGCGCCGCCGCCGCCCAGAAGACCCCTCACACCCTCCTCGGCGGCGGCGGCGGCAGCCGCTGCCCAAGACACTGCGAATAATCTAGCCCAGACGGTAAGTAACTAATTAGCCTCCACCTTCCCGGGGATAGTCGGCGTGACCCGGCCCGGCCCGGCGGCCGCGCACGTGTTTAGAAATAAATCGTATTGTCGCGCGCGCCGCGCATTCGGATCGGAAGGCTTAAACCGTCCGCACCGGGCGTGGGGATGGGCCTCGTCTAGGGCAGCGGAGACAGGAGTCTTATGGTTTGACGGCTTTATTTGACCACGCGGAGCCGAGTAGGTGTGCTACACGGAGGGATAGAGGGTATTTCTCTTTTTAGTGTAATACCGAATTCCAAGGGTTTCTTGGCTGGGCAGGTGGTACACTCTAGTTATGATGGACCAGCTTTTCTTTGTCGAGGCCTTTCTCCTCCCTTGGCATGCTAACAAAAGCAGTGGCGTTTGTTCGACCCTTATAATGGGGCGCAACCCTTTCAAGCGGTAGCTCGTATTGTTACAGTACCCCTTACACGGTAGAGAGCGTCTTAAATCTTGTATCAGAAGGCCGGCGATGTGCGTGCACAGTGCTCGTGGTGCACGGGTCGCCCGAAAGCCGTATTCCTTACGCTCGACCTGACCCGGCGGCGGCGGCGACGGCGGCGACTCCTCGTACGAGAAGCGCTCGCTGTTTCTGCATGATCAAGCCGCTATCGAGGGCGGAGGAATCTATATTTAAGCCTCGGGCGATACAGTAATGCGGACTGACCATACGGACCGTGCGCCGTTAAGATTTTCGCATCCACTAAATCACCGCTATAGACTCGTCGCCGGCCGAGCAGTGAAACATTGCGCCCGGTATTATTGTTCCTGAGTATATTCCTGACGAATGTGTGGGTGGTTTGTTGCAGGTTCAAGGTCAATACCAAGTAATACCGGCGTATTACGATCAGAATGGCTCGATCGTCATGGGCGGTGTGCGCGGGCTGAGCTCCGCTGCCACCCCCATGAGATTGGTCAGTCCAGCGCCGGTTTTGGTAAACAGGGCGCCGTCTCAACCTCCACCGGGACCACCAGCCCCTCCACCACCCAGTCTATACTCCCAACCCACCCCGACGTCTCACAGCAATGCGACACCCGGCGAATGCTTAGGTGAGTCTAGTCTCTACTAAGTTGAGTTGGCTCGGCAATGAGTCTGTTTACCGAGGATACATAGTCGACTGTACGTCGTTACCCTGTAAAGAGAGTGTCGCCTTGGTGCGTGTAACATACGGTATAAATATGCATGAGACCGAATGTATAGGGCTTGAAGAGATAGGAGCATTGCTCGGCGAGGGAGGGGCGTTCTCTATATAATATTAACGCGAACAACTCGAGCGTCTCCTGTACATAAGCGAAGGCGCATATTAACCCTGTGACTAAAACCGTGCCCCGACCACACTTCCCCACTTCCCCGAGTTATTCGAATTATTGTTATCGTCCCCGTTGCGACGTGCGCGTTTCATTCATGTGTATGTGTATGTATCACGTAATAGAGGTGCGTCGCCTAGGCTTCTAGACGGTGTAAGGTTGGTAACCCAGAGCCTAATTAATTGACAACTAAGAGCGTGTGTGGGTTGCGGGCTTTTGGTGCAGGTCTGGCGGCGTGCAGTGCAGCAGCGGTGGTTGCACAAGCCCAGGCTGTCGCCGTACAACAAGCTCAGCAACAAGGATCGGGACTTGCCGCGGGTTTGGCAGCCCTCGGATACGGTGGCTCGCCTCTGGGGGCATTAGGCTCGCCGGCACAACTCCAGAATACAGGTACAGCCTTCCTAGAGCCAGAGATCAGACCACACACACTTTCTAGACGATCCCCGGCGTCGGCGGCAACCTCGATCTTTTTGTACATAATCATTGATTACATGTCTGCATGCTCCACGAACGCATTTGTGACTCCATCGATCCTCGCGTTAGGCGCATTCTTTCAATGACCTTCTCTCACCAGGATTCTAGTAGTGCAGCACGTCTCGCTTGCGATTGCTTCGCAATTCAAATGTATACTTGTCTGTTGCGTAGGTTTGGGCCTTGGCGCGTCCTCCACTGCGAGGAGGGACTCATTCGATAGAAACACCTCCGCCTTTAGTCCCAGCTTGGAGTACAGCCGAGCGAAATGGCCACAGAGCTATGGTGCCCTTGGTAAGAAATTAATAGAATACTCTTGAGTCTTCATTGGCTGCCTGAAATGGTGATTCATTTGACCCTGGGGAAAAAGCTCGGGCGTCTGGTGTAACCAGATGTAAGCGTCGGGGTTGATTGCACTTATAATCATACGTGATATTTTTTGATTCAAGGTACCGTAACAGCGTCCCCGAGTCCATTAGGATTATCCTTAACACCGCCGCCGACTTTAGGAGGATCTTTAGGAGGATTAGTTGGCGGAGCCAACCGGGTATCAGCAGCTCCTGGTGCAGAGAACAAGTTCCGAGCAAGCGCTGTTCCTGCCTTAACGGCTAATGGGGTCTTCGGCTCTAGCAGCTCACTTTTCCCGAATTTAGTGGGCAAGCCGGGACGCGGTGGTACTACAAGCATTGGAGACAAAAACGCTGCTGGTCGATCGCGACTCTTGGAAGATTTTAGAAATAACCGGTAGGCATATCACCTCTTACAGGAAACCAGCCTGGAGAAACTGTACTACTTATGGATTCTTGAGCATGGCAATTTTTTTTCGTCTTCTAGATTCCCCAGTCTTCAACTACGTGATTTAGCTAATCACATAGTCGAATTCAGCCAGGATCAACATGGTTCCCGTTTTATTCAACAAAAATTAGAACGCGCCTCCGCTAGTGAGAAACAGCTCGTTTTCCAAGAAATCCTCACATCCGCCTACTCTCTCATGACAGATGTTTTTGGAAATTATGTGATCCAAAAGTTCTTTGAATTTGGCACACCAGAACAAAAATCCACATTGGCCCAAAAGGTGAGAATCGCTTATGGCCTTGGGACTTTCTACAAGCTTCATGAATGATGATAATTTTTGCGTGTCAGCTGAGTTTTTTAAACAGTGATTACTTGCGATATACCTGACGAACATAAATCAACGTAATTTCTCGGAATCTTTGAGAACCTGATCTAAATTAAGTCTACTTAATATTAGGTTCGAGGACACGTGCTGCCCTTGGCGCTGCAAATGTACGGCTGTAGAGTAATTCAGAAAGCTCTCGAGTCGATCGGACCGGAGCAACAGCAAGAGATAGTCCGGGAGTTGGACGGACATGTTCTAAAATGTGTCAAAGATCAAAATGGAAATCACGTAGTGCAAAAGTGTATCGAATGCGTGGAACCACGAGCTTTGCAATTCGTGATCGGAGCTTTTGCCGGTCAAGTCTATTCTTTGAGTACTCATCCCTATGGGTGCCGAGTGATTCAGCGTATTCTTGAGCACTGTACTCCCGAGCAAACTCAGGGAATACTTCAGGAACTCCATGCTGCCACTGACCAGCTAATTCAAGACCAATATGGCAATTACGTGATCCAGCATGTTCTTGGTATGTAATTTGTTTGCAGCGGGTTGAATGTATGGATATAAAAATCTTGTGGCAAACTGCAATTTAATCTCAACGTACCTTTTTGCTTGCAGAGCATGGGAAACCCCAGGATAAGACGCAATTGATCACCAGTGTCAGGGGTAAAGTGCTTACACTTTCTCAACATAAGTTTGCAAGCAACGTGGTAGAGAAATGCGTCACACATGCTACGAGACAGGAACGAGCAGTACTAATTGAAGAAGTTTGCGGGTTTAATGACAAGTAAGTTTGAGTTTACGTTACATTTATATTGTTCCTATTCTTATTAGACAAAACTTGCTTAATATGGAAACTTATAGAGTTTCATGTACACGGTGTTTCTACTTGACACGCAGCATATAGTTTCAAATGATTAATTCTTATACGTGTTACGAAACAGCGCATTGAACGTAATGATGAAGGATCAGTATGCCAACTACGTGGTACAGAAAATGATCGATGTGGCAGAGCCGGCACAGCGGAAAGTGTTGATGCACAAGATCCGCCCACATTTAGGTAGCTTGCGCAAGTACACCTACGGCAAGCACATCATAGTAAAGCTGGAGAAGTTCTTTATGAAAACGGCATCTGCAATCGGAGTTACTACGCCAGCTGGTGGTTCAAGTGGTGGGGGTGATCTGGGTCCCATCGGGCCTCCTGCTTCAGCCGCCGGCGCAGTCTCTGCACCGGCCCAGCAGTCAACACAGGTGTTATAAGTGTACGGCTACCGAAGGTAACAACATCAAACCCAACCAAGATCTTCGTACGGCTGAGAACGAAACCACGTAACAAGACCAACGTGTTATTATTTATTGAGGAAAAACCCAATTATCGACGTTGAGCGATCGACATCCAAGCGACACATTTTCTGTGTGCCGCTCTTCTCGTTGCTCCCTTCTTGAACTTGAACTATCGGAACAGAAAGCAAATGCGGATCCAGTTTTTGAAATACTTGCCGATGCGATTTTTATTAATTTTACAAACTGTCGCGCCGACATTTGTACAGATTTGATAAAACGATCAAGAACGGACAACGCGAAATTGCGGCGCGATTTACAGTTTACGGTCAACTGAGTGTCAGATAGCAATCCGTAGCATTAACGTTAGAGGTGCAGTGCATTTTTTCTATTACTAATCGAGCGTGTCGCCATGTTACATAGACGTAGAAATATGCATTGAAGTACCGTGAAAGTTGCATCGTGTTAAAGTTTTGAGAACCGAGTTTTCGCTGTTGCTCGATTAAGCTTTCAAGTGATTTTACAGAAACGATAATGCTGACACGATTAATTGCCTTAGACCGCGTTTAAACCGATCGGTTACACATACACCTTAAAAGACGCGAGTATATCGCATATCCCTTTGTATAAATTTCTCCTAGTTTTCCATAAGAAGATTATTCGACACTACCCCTTTGAGCTCAGCACTTTACGAAAGAGCACAGCTCTATCTTTGTGCAGAAAAAAAAACAGACAAGGAACATGCAAGAACGAACACGCAAAGAACGTGATTAAAAGAACAGCGAAGACGCCAGACTTTGAGAAGGGCTTTTCAATTTGTCGATCCCGCTGCAAAAAAGATCTAAGTGTTGATAGTATACTTTTGCAAAGCACACGACAAGAAGGAAAATAAGGCAGCGCGGAGTAAGAGAGAGAGAAGTAGAGAGAGAGAGAGAGAGTTGAGAGTTAAGAAGGAATTAACAGCAAAATGGTGTTTAGACAGCTAGGATAGACCTTAGTGCTGCATGCATTTATATGAAGTTGTGTGCGGAGGAATGTGCAGCGGGCTAAATACCATTGCACAAGACTTCTTGATCATGGATGTACCGTACCTAACTTGCACGCTGAAAGTAGTATTATCTTGGAGTGCGGTACAGTTTCGATTTACGAATCGTTACGAATCGGTTCGGTTTCCATAGAGGATAGGAGCTACAGACACGTTGATTAAATCTAGCATAGCGTTTGACATGGGAATGAAGCTGAGTACCCCTGACCTGACCGCTGATCTGTCCCTTAATTGCTTCAGATCGTTCATATAGGCCAATTTTTGTCGTTCATATTATGGAGTTTTACTTTGAGATGAATCTTAAGAATCAATCGGTTATTATTCTTTTCGGGAAGACTACCTAGAAGAGGCAACAAATAAGCAGAGGAAAATAATAAGGACCGACACGAGTCGTCAGCATGGTTCTCCTTTGTTCATTTATGTTTGTCGCCCTTGAGCGAGAAGCATTTTTTTCTACTCCCTCACGCCCCCCTTATTTCCTTCATCCCAATCCTTCGGTCCCCGAGATCCTCAAATTTTGTAAATTGTGATATAAATAAATAACAAATGTGTATAGGTACGACGTGACACCCCTATCGTGAGGAACCGTAAATTCATCGAATATTTTATTTTTCACGGGAATTCCCTCCTTTTTAACGGACTCTGTGAATATCGTGTATTATAATAATTACTAATTATATTAAATTTAACTATGATTTACGTTCTACTGCTGCTACCCCGACAACAATGAGTTAGACAACCCCCATCTCTTTTGCCCCTACCGGATCCCCGCCCCCTTTGCCATCTACCCCCAAACCCCTGCCCCCTTACTCTTCAGACAAAACGACCACTTCCCTTTCATATCCTGGGATCCCTCGTTCCAGACACATTCTCCAAGTTGTAAGATATATAAACACTTTTGACAAAGGAGACGCTCTATAGAAAAGACATCGTTTGTACCCCGATTACCCCCCTCCTGTTGAATAATCGCAGCCGCCGCGGTCCGTGGTGAGTTTTGAACGTAACTGAAAACCATTGTACATTGTATAAATGATAACGCGTTCGTAAAAATGTCGGAAAATTAACGTGCACAATACATGTGTATCTATATCGTTTCGCGCCAACCTCCCTCTCTCCCAATACACCCCCTCACTTTTTCAAACATATGTATACAGAAAGCATTCAATTGTATTATAATGATCACATGACGGTTGGAAGGAGCCACCTCTCAGCTGTTTCCACTGGCATCGGGTTTTACTCGATCAAAAATTACGTAACGCAAGCAGAGATAGACCAGCCTTTTTTTCCTGTGGTCCTCGAGCCCGCTGAGCGCTTTTGATCTGCGTCAAACTTCACAAATGCATTACGCATTTCGTTTTTGTACATCTCTGTATACTTACTATTAATTACTAATTATCAGTGTGTATTATAAATTGACGTGTACATGCAGAGTACTTGAGGAAGTGAATTGGTCTTCTTAGGGGCACCGATGTTATGCTGAAACTTCTAAAAGCGCGTACTTTTAATCCTTTAGGACTTACCGTTCAATAAATTGGACTATAATTAGGGGGAACTATCACACTTCCTTTTAAATTATTGTAAATTTCGCGATAGCTCGTGCACTCGAAGAGTCGAAGATCTTTGTGTATCGGGGTTCTACCTAGTTCACCAATTTAAAAAAAAAAGTTCACAGTGTCCTCCCACGTTTCGTACGTTCAGCAAAATTTTACCGCATGTGGCATCCCGTGGCCGGTAGACAGTAGGATGTGTCCGATCGAGTTGTATTTTGACCGTGTACAATGTATAATATTTTGTTAACGTAGGTGTTAAATATGTAGACTTCTAAAAAGTCGAACGAAAAGCCAACTATGCAACTCGAGGTCCGTCGCGACTCTGTATAAAAAACGAATGAAGAGGAAGAACATAGCAGCTTTCTTTGTAAGATATTGTAAATAACGATTTATTAACGAAATTGACAAAGTCTTAGGTACCTTTTCTCTCTTTCTCTTTCTTCGCGCGAGGATTACTTACAAATAGTGACGTGACCAAAAAACGAGTAGGGATCGAAAGAAAGTCTAAAGATCGCGAACGGTGGAAATGCAAAGTTTGACTCACTCCTCAGTTTCGGAACTGTAATATCTTTCTTTGTGTTGGTGGGAAATATATACTGATGATCCATCTCTTTCGGGAAGACCGTTCGCGAAAGTATAAATCGATCCTATTGGAAATTGCTGAGAGGAAGTTCGCCAGATAGGAGCCGCACTGGTCCTAGGAACACAATGGAACTATAGGAAATGTACGATAACGAACTCGACATACAGACAAACATTCCAACCGCCACTTCTCCCTCGGTCGACAGGATACTCACTGTTAACGCGAACTCTATAAATACGACGTGAACATGTTACTAATACTTAAGGAATGACGATAGTTCCTTCATCCGTGTAAATCACGCGCGTCATTTGTAAATTAAAGATCCAGCAGAACACACATCATCTGTAATAGATCCATCGATCACCTGTCGAAGTAGCAAACTGTGCAAAAGTAATCGAACTAAGCGACCGAATCGTAACAGAGGCGCAAGTTAAACGCAAAATCTCATGTCTTATCAGCTAAGATTATCGATTTATTAATATTCTTATTACTAAACTTTTATTATATAATTATTAAATATTATCACTATGATTCTCCTTATGATTATTATCACTATGATTATTATTATCCAGATTGTTTGTTTAACGACCCTTTCCTGCATTGATTATTATCGCTACTACTAATCGCTAAACACCTACACGTACACACACGTATATATACATACATATTATATATATAAAACACGTAAGGCAAGGCCCACATATATAACGCTTTATACATATGATACATAATATTACCGATACACTTTCTTTTGTCACCACAACTGTGTCCCCACATTGTTTCTCTATCGCGAGAATACCCTTTCATTTACTTCGACTTTTAGTGCGATCGTTTAGCGATAGAATTGCCATCAGATTGCTGTCGTTTTTTTGTAACCTTACTTAAGCTTCTGAGGAAAAGAAATTCTTGACGATTTTTCATTATACATAGTGTAAATTTTTTATATAGCGTGAAAACTGAATATTATTGGTTGCGTCGCCCCGAGCATGGGGGTGCGTGCGTCATGTATAAAAAAAGGCGGAATGAAGTCACTCGTTCAATATATTGTCTTTCGGTCTTTAACTTCGCTGTATTTGTCTGCCATTTGTCTTTACGTGCCCTAGCGTTGCGAATCGATTAATGCTAAATTTTCTGATAGAAATCGTTCCCCTTAACTTCGCACTTTAAATCGCCACTAGCGCAGATCTTTGGCGAGACTTTAAGACACGCGAAAATTGACATTCGGATGTGACATGTGTCGATGATGATTACACAAGTCCCAAATCCATTTGCAACGCCAGTGTCAGAATGCTTCTTGCCTGTATAAACGAGGAAGGGGAAAAAGAGGGGCGATTGATAGGCCCCGTTGCTTCTCATCTGCGATGATTTGCACGCATAAGTTCGAGGAATTCTAATGTTCCACGCATTCGTGGCCCCTTGAGTGCTCAAGTATTACATATACCTAAAGTAGAAGTCTCTTGGGTTTCGTAGCGCGAGATGTCGTGCGGACAATACGGCGGCAGTTTTGCATTGTATTGCGCGAAGTCATCTCCGCTCGATTTCACCCTCTCGCCACTTCTACCTTAGACACACACACTCGTCCCTCTACTTTCCTCCCTTCGTCATTGTCTCTCAAACCTTTTCTCCCTTTCTATCTCCTGATCTATCCTTTCCATCCAACACAGATATACCCCCCCACGTATGGGCCACCCCTAGCAGGGGGATGTGCCGGAGAACATCCAAGGGTTCCCAAAGGGAACGGCTAAGATAAAACTGGCAAACAATTAAGCAACCCTATAAATATTGATTATACATATATATAAATATATATATATATATATATCTGTATATGTATACCTACAACCTTACAACCTATCGGTATATGATATATATGTAATAAGTACTATTTAAATATTGTAACAATTGTATATGATTTTAATACTACACGCTAATTGTATTATATATATATGAAAGATCTGCGACCTCCCACTTGTAGAGCACACATACACACTCGCAAACACCAAGAGCTAATCAGGAGACAGCTACACACACCACGGCAGAGTTATATACGCAAAGTATAAATAGAGCGGAACATTGATATTGACAAACTGACTGCAGACAGAAGGACGAGTAGAAGCAACCGCGGACGAACAGACGTACATACAGAAGGGGAACTGGGGAATGAAGCAGGAGAGAAGATGCTTGGCCAATGTGGCTCGACAGCACCCCGAGCGAGGTTCCCTCGCGAGACGACAGAGTAGCTTCGCGTACACACCCTATGCATACATGAACCCCACAGACCGAGTAACTTGAAACAGAAGAGAGAAAAAGAGAGTGAGAGAGGAGAGAGAGAGAGACACAGACACACACTAGACATCATGTACGGTTCTCGCACCCACCGGTTTTTTCAACTGCCATGGCGCTGGTATTATCATAAAGGAAAAAAAGAATGGGAAGGAGGGGAAGCTCGAAAGGACATGGCGGTCGTCCCTCGCGAAAGGACGACGAGGACGCAGGAAACATCCGCGGGAATGGTGCGCCCTGATATTAAGACTGATGTACAGTTGCGCGCTATTCTCATCATTTATCATCCACACCCCACACACCCACCACCTATCCCCCCGATCTCTCCCTCATGTGTCACTCGAGAACAGGCTGAAAGACACCTCACACACAGTAAGCGGATTCGCAGGGCTAATTGAACATATATATATAAAAGTTGAAATTTATATATATGTGTCAGGTATATGTCGTTAAATGTATGCGTACCGATTTGCCGCTGCGCCGGCCCTTACGCGCGAGAGCATGCGACGCCCGCAGCCGATTGAAAGTAGAAGCTCGTCGTTTCGTGAAGAAGGAAAAAGAGAAATTATTTTCGGATCAGTCGTGAGTTGTAATATATAAGAGTAAGGGGTGTAAATTATTGGAGGTTCGTGCTTTCCTTTCTTCTTTGGTTGCATTAAAATTCCGGCCTTTCTCCGCGCCTCACTCGAAATCAGATTTTCGCAACAAATTGCTCTGGCGAAGGCGAAGGACGGCGGCGAGCGTAAGGGCCGGTGACGCACCTGGACTACATGGTAGATTCAGAGGGTCATAAAGAACAGGACATGTATTCCACGTTAGCAGATAATTAGATAAGTGGGACGGACAGGCATACGGATTAAAACAAAAATTGCATAACTTGTATATTAGTGTATAGAACGTAGTGACGATGAAATAGCCACGAAAAGGATCATTTTCGACGATGTTTTTTACAAACAGGCAGAACAGTGCGAAGTAGATTAAAAAAGCGTCATTGTACCATTTAAGTAAAACGAAAAATAACGAGAAAGAGAGACAGAGCATGTCAAAAAACAATTTGTAATTGCACTTGCGACGAGAAAAGCCACTATAAACCGCCACCTCGAAAGAACGAACGAGACACGGGAATATCGAAACACACCTACCGCAAAGAGCATAAACTTTTTTTCTCCAATCTCTTAACTTCAATAGTCGGCGCATCCGAGCTTTCGAGTCACTTTCCCAAAGTAGCTTGAGGCATACATACTGTAATAAACAAGACACGAGAGTCAAAAGACAAAACGATTATGGATTCGCCGAGGAACTTTATGCTTATAGCCCCGTGATTTCTTTATTGTTGCACTCACGTTTGTTGGCCATGTTTATTTTCAGTTCTGGGTTACCCTTTTTCTTTCTCATTTATTTTACCGTCCGGCTGGTGGTGGTAGCGGTGCGAGAAAGCCGGGGTCCAAAGAGTTTGCGGTTTGTAATTTTCTCGACTTTATTCCGGTACCTCCTGCTGATCATACGCGCATCGCACGATGTATTGTAACTATTTCCGAAAAGGATACCATTACGATATTACTAACGATTGCCTTTACCAATTGTAATTTTCATTTTTTAGAATCTTAAATAAAATTTTCGCATTTCAAAGAATGTATAATGTGAGAGAAGCGAGTCCAGATAACTTATATGAAAAAAATAAAGCGAATAAAAATAAACGAGTCTCGACGTTTGTTCCACTGTATCCGTTTTATATATATATATATATATATATATACATATAGAGATGATGTTATCAGAACGAACTCGCCCGCTCGGCTCTTTGGATTTGGGACGGATTTCTCGAATGCAATCGGTCTCTCCTTCGCCCATTTCTCGGGTGTTGTCTTTCATTTTCTTCTTTTACTTAGTACCACTTCCTTCGCTAGAGAAATGGGCGTATTTTCTTTCGACACGCAAACCCACAACATTTCTTCTCTAAATCGGAAAAAGAAAGCCCGAGAAGCATGGCAAATATCTGTGAACCGCAAAAGGACGTAATTGTATTCTACGAGACAGAGATCTAGTGGTCTACAGTTTATCGAGTTATCCTTAGAGTCGTTTCAGTAGGTGCCCCTTTCGGGGGGCCGCCGCGAGTATTGAAATAAATAAAGTTATAAATAATCAATTAATCGAGTTATACATACTTCAGTATAGTTATAAATGGTATTCGTTCGTGCTGCAGATGTCATGTTACAATTAGTAGATGCAGTGATTGTTTACTCGTTACGATACTTACATATATACTTTTTTCGCTTGAGTTTTGTCTTTTTTGTATGCAAGAAATACCTATCTAGGTCCTATTTATTGTCATCTCCGTCTCATCGGTTCGACACAAATTACGTGTAAGGCGTTCTACGTTCGATGATCCCGATCGCCTGCTCGCACGCGATTTTCCTCGCCTTGTCAATCTTATAATCTCTGAGAAAAAGACGTTGGATGAAGCGACCCAAGTTTTTGCAATTTGCGATCGTGGAATTCGTCAGAGTGTCCTTTATAGAATAATGCTCTTTGGACGTAGAGAGCCATACTAGTAGTTTGTTTTGACTGTAGCATTTCACTCATGAGTAGGTATGCCTACACGAAAGGATCACACGACACTTCTACACACACTTAAGGGAAAAAAATGGTAATGAATTAACGGTATTCTAAATGTAACATGTATATGATGGCTGTACAAATGTAACATTTTTTTCCATTATGTATGATGATAATGATAATGAAAAATGAGAAGATTTGATGCAAAAAAGGAAGTATAATTGAACAAAAAACACGTGTGCGCGTCGGTCGATGCCCGATTGGCGTTGCCGCCAGTATCAGTATCGACCAATTGATTCATCCGCGAGTGATTTACCAATAAAATACTATTACTTTTACTTATTATGAAATACCATTTCTGTAATAACATTATGATATAAAACCATACATTGAATGGCATCTTCTTGAGGGTTCTGTTGTTCTACCATCCCTTTATTTTCGATTAGTCAAACACATATCATACGTAAAACGTTCTTACTGAAAACCCGACGTAAGGACATTTGGATTTGGAAGTGATACAAGATACATGAGCCAAAATTTTGTATCAGTAAAGATAAAGTTTATTATTATCATTCGTATTAATAATTACGAGTTGCGACATCAGCTGGACAACTTCTCAGCCTAGCTCTATAGACTTTGTTTTGCCATAGTTTTACGGAGTTCCATTCGCTGTACATACAGCTCGTAAATGCGCAGCTAAATCATGCTCTGATATTCATATTCGTGGTAACATACGAAACATTATATCAGTGAAAGTCTTCGGTCTTTAACATCAACAGAGGTTGCGTGACGGGATTTGGCCACAGATTTGTAAATATTCCCCTGCATTATACTTTATTCACTCTCTTCTTTGGAGCGCTCTCTGTCTGATCGTCTGGATTTCTTCTTACGCCGACTTGGACTTCTGGACCTGGACTTGTGCCGGCGTGATCGCGACCTCGATCGATGTCGGTGCCTAATAAAGATATATCGTAATATTCAACACACGCCCAGATTTTCTTATACTGAGTGTTTAAAGAAAACTTCAATAGCAATGATTAGCGATACATTACCGTTCTTTATGTCGGTACTGCGATCGTGATCTGTCACGGTCCCGATCCTCATCTCGTGTCATCGATTCTCTGTCTCTTTCTCTTTCCCTGACCATAGAATCTTTCTCTCTTTCTCGATCGCGGTCTCTGTCCTTATCCCTCTCTCTGTCTCTTCCCATGGAATCCATTTCTCTATCACGATCTCTTTCTCGCTCTCCTCGGTCCCTATCCCGATCTCTGATATCCCCCCTGGTTGGTAAGAGGGTAGGTATCGACGTTGGAGGTACCATCGTGGGTATTGTTTTAGGTCCTGCATCCTTCTCATCATCGCCCTCCTGCATCGGGATCGCTAAATTCGTTGGCTGCCACGTCTGCAATAGGTAAAAATACCGCGACCATTATAAAGGTTCTCCCATTGCCTCTTTCATGGTCCAGTGATCCGTTTTGATTATTTACCGGATCGTTGCCCCACTGATTATCTTGCGTTGGTTCATAACTCTGGTAATAAGGATCAGCTTCAGGCATGTAAAATGGTGCCGGTTCTCCAGGATATCCAGGGGGTGGCATATCAAATGGTGGCGGCATTCCCGCTCCTGGTGGTGGCACACTCATATCAGGGAAACCAGGTTTTCTGGAATATTCTCTCCTGTCTGCAGTCATAACTTGAATAACATTTCCCTTTGGCGGCGATTTATCTAAGTTTCGTCTAGACGCCAAGCCTGAGCTTCCTATAACATCTATTGTTCCTGCCATCTTCCTACCAGGGGGAGGCCCTGCTCTTTTTGGTCCCATTATTCCAGAATATTTACTATTATCATTAGTAATAGCAACTTGTGGTACCCTCATCCCACCAGGATTTCCACCACCACCACCAGCATTTAGTACTAAACCCACACCGGATTCGCTTCTCATTCTTTTCTGCCGTTCGCAATAAGCTCTCCAGGTTTCCTCATTAAAACCATAATTGAAATAATCTGTAATGTCTGCGCCGGGTTGTCTCCAAGGTTTGTCTTCCAACTGATCCAAATTGAATTCATGAGCAGGAATGCCATTAATAACACCGATAGTCTCAAACTCGTCTATACTGAATTTGCCTGGCTGTTTGTTCAACTTGTCAGGAACACCAGACGCACTTGTGAGCAAACCACCCCTTTTGATGTTGAGGCTACCATAAGCTGGTGCAGACTTAATGTCACCAATAACAACGTGCACATCATCGTCGGAATCCGAGTCCGTAGCAGCCTCTCCATCCTCCTGACTGGAAGACTCCCGCACGCCATTCTTACTGGATTCCTGATTATCGGGTGGCGTATTATTCAAATTTGAAGATTCTTCCTCTGCTGGTGCTGGCTCTTCAGTAGCCTGAAATGAGAGTGTGACCATCTTTTCCTCACTTCTGTAAACTACTGTCGGTAGGTTATGTGAGGAAAATGTGCAAGTGGGAAATGAGAGTGATTCATTTCGAGTTGTCAGCTTTCAAACGAAAAAAAGCAGTGTTAGTGAATTGCGAGTGGTATTGCTGATTATTTCATATATCTATTCTGATTGAAGCCCACAACAATAGCCGGATTGAGAGGTTAGACCAAGCGTACCTCAGCAGGTGGATCAGAGGTACTATCTGCTTTTTGATCTTCCGAGCTTTGTGACTTTTCCTGGACTGCGGGAGGCGTCGTATCATTTTGCTGATTAAGGGGTTGCGCTGATGTTGACGTATAATCCTTCCCGTCAACGGAATCTCCGTACAACCATTGATCCTCATTCTCGTCCGCCATTTTTCCGCCTTTTTACTTGTCAACCATCAAAAGCACGCAGCAGGCGCGCACTGATCCTTCGATACGAATTGAATGCCTTTCTACGCGCAGGTGTGGCAACTACAACAGTGCGGCTTCGGGATCATTCTGGATTTCAAGTCACTCATCAATTAAAACTCAATCTTTCCCAGGGAATAGTGCAAGCGGAAGTTGTTCCGGTATTCGTAATAAATTATTATCCAAAAATATAATAGTAAAAGGGTACGCGATAATATTTCAAAGGGATCTAAATCTACGGACACAAGCGCCGATAGCGCCAAACTTCTTTGAGTTATCTACAAGAAGGTTGACGTTCGCGTAGATTGGCAAGTCTGTTTTCAGAGAGAATCCAATCCTTTGACGTGTAGCAATTCGTGTGCGGCAAGATCTGATTTTCTAAGGGTTATGGTCGAGATGAGTGAAACGGTGAATACTGTAAGTTATTTACAATTTATCACTTGAACTACCTCGTCAGTTGCTCCGGACTGTGCTCGCCAATAATAAATCCCTAGCTTTGTTGCATTTAATCATCCATTTCCGTAAATTGTTACTTATTCTCCAACCGACGTGCCCTATTGCCACGTATGGTAGAACAGCATATTCTCGGTTTATTTTCTAATAAGTACGTGTGATTCATTTATATCGTTAATTCTACCAGCTTGATTGAGCACACCGGACTGTTATTTCTTGATATATGTGTATAGATATATATTGGTTTGGAAGATCGAAAATTATTATTTACTACAATACATTGCAGTATCTGATGGTAAACAAATGGGATGGATCCGCGGCGAAAAATGCCCTGGACGACACAGTGAAGGAAGTACTCAAGAAGAAGTACAATTACTTAGAGAACTTCGCCCTGCTTGATGGTAGATTAGCATTATGCGGTGTGGCAGTAACAACAGCCATTGTGGCTATACTTTGTGACTATCTCTATCCATTCCCTGCATCGAAACCGGTGTTGCTAATTTGTGTACCATTCTACTTCACCTTAATGGGACTCCTGACATTGTATATAACACATAAGGAAAGAGGCATCTTTGTTGTAGCTGTACAAAGGTATGTATCATTGAGACAACTCAAATTCTGCTTGGTACACAGAGTATGATAAATACTTTGAATGCTTTTTCCAGAGACCCAACAGGATTCAATCCTGACCTTATTTGGGAAGCAAGCTCGTATCTCAAGAAACACGATGACAAGTACAATATTTATCTCTCTGTTAGAAATACTGTAACTGGACAAGTCAACGAGACAAATGTCACAAGATCAATTGCAAATTTCATTGATGAAAATGGAGTCATCCTCCCTGAATTAGTGGAAGCTGTTGTTACCACTATGCACGATAGCTTAACTGGCCAACGCAAAGACAAGTAGTGGCTTGATGTATTTTTATGCCTGTGGTATAGTTTTTTTATATGTAAAATTAAGTACCTTTCTTGTAATTGTGTTTTTCATATTACTTTCCATAGCACAGTCTCGGCCTGTCTTTGTTTCATATCTATTGTGCAAAGAAATGTTAATGTATTTTGAACTATCAGTGTATTGTTACATGCCACTAAATACAATCCAAAAATAAATATAAAATATACATCGGAACTAAATACTCAAATTCTTGTCTTGTTATTTCGCGATAGCGTGGAGGCATTGAGGTGTACGCGCATATGTCTATTATAAAATACTATTTAATTATTTCTATTAAACAATCAAAATACGTGAGTGTTATCGTAATAGTCGGTCCCTAAGTGTAACTTATAAATAGTGCGTCCCTTAACAGGTACATGCATAGAAGATATGATCGTGAATAGTCGAGACCCCAAATTTTTATCTTATAAAATTAACAAAGTTTTAACATACATCAGTATTTAGTCTGCGGACACAGATACACTTCCTGAAAAAGTTATATAAAAAAAACCTTATAGACACGACAGTAATTGTTCTGCCAGAGTCTCCTTTTAAAAAAGAAAGTCGTTTCGTTTGAAAGTTTCCAGCTTGATATAAATTCTTTTGATGGATTAACCATGCGTGGTATCATCTTCTACGAAATCTGCTGCTTCTTCCCGTGTGACGCATTCAACGTGAGATACTTTATTCCTGAATTTCACGCCATAAAATTTGTTTGCGTGTTGTAATAATTCGGGCCTAGAAAACAAAATTGGCACGATAGTTTTAACAATATATCTTAGATCACTACCTAGTTCTAGAATCTAGACACTGCAGTATTACCTGAACGTTGTCGTGATAAATTGGGCATCAGAGCTAAGTTCATGAATCATATCAGCCACAGCTTTTCTATGCTGTGCATCTAAAGCTTGATCGATCTCATCGAACAAGTAAAATGGTGCAGGATCGCACTTTTGAATTGCAAATATCAAGGCTAAAGCGACCAGCGACTTCTGCCCCCCGGATAATTGGTTCATTTCGCGCATTTCCGCCCTCAAACCAGTAAAAGAGACTCGAATGCCAACACCAATAAACCTATCGGAATCGGCGGCTTCAGATGTGGCATCGTCTCCCTCATCACCATCCGCAGTCTTCATAACAAGTTGTGCGTGACCAGATGGAACCAGCTTTTTGAACACTTCACTAAAATATTTGCTCACCTACAAAGTTTGTAAATGTTACTGGATGATTACTATCAGAAATCAATATGACGTTCTGACGAAATGAGAGTCTTTACTTGTTTAAAAGTGAATTGAATTGCTTCGCATTTTCGCTGCTCGAGTACTGACATCAATTCTTTAATTTTTTCATCTCCCCTATCCAGTTCTTCTTTTCGTTTCACTAATTTTTCCTTTTGATCACTGAAGGACATGAACTGGTCCAACGCTTTTTTATTTACATGACTGAAACCAATAGAGTATTGAAAATTTGGAAAGTGCAGGCAAGGAATTCAGTTTACTCCCATGGATTAAAAGAAATCCAGGTAGCAGCAGTTGTATATGACGGTAAGTTGAATGAACGTACCTATACTTTTTTAAGTTATTGTTTGCTTTTTCCATTTCCCTAAATACTTGCTTTGTCGTCATTGTGCTATATTTCTCATAAACCTCATGGTTGGGCAATGCACCAAGTTCTGTGATTTTCTGCGTACATTCTGCTATTTTCTGTTGCAGAATATTTAACTTACTTGCCAATTTTTCAAAATCTTTCGCATCTGCTTCTATTTTTTCTTGTGCTTCTTTTTCCTTAACTTTCCATCTTTCTACCTCGGTCGACTCTGCTTTTTGCTAAATATAAAATGATCACAGCCAATTGTCGATAACAGATTATATGTAGCAAGAACAGCCGTTAGAATAATTTCAAACTTACTTTTTTAATAGCATTTGTAACATTCTCATTTTGCGATTTAAAATCGGCATTAACTTTTACGAGTCTCTTCTCAATATCGGCTAGTTGAGCATTCGAAGACTCTAATTGACGCTGCCGATCTTCCACTGATATTTCTTGCAATGCTTGTACCAACTCATCTTTCCTCCTCACTAAATTATTAGTTAATAAATTTTCTAACTTATTCTTTTCAGCTTCTAGCCGCATACGTTTTGCGAAGGCCTCTTTATTATCCTTTGTTAGCCGCCTGATATCATCATTTAGGGTATCGACCTGGCATACAATGTTTAAACAAATAAATAATGGTGACGATAGAATTATGATGGGAGCCCACTTTTAGTTGACTTACTTGACATTGGTCTGCGACAGACAGTTGCGCCATAAGCTCTTGGTGCAATTCACTTTCCAAACCTTCTTTCGTAGCACGCATTGCCTCCAAACTAGAAGTACATTGTGCGAGACTTCTTTCTTTTGGAGTACGATACCGTTCTATCGCACTTAATTCCTCTTTCATGAGTCTAATCTCAGCTTTCATCTTATCATACACATCTCTATAATTGAGGATCAAGATTAGAGTATGAAGCATGTACAATTTTTTCGCTAATGAGCTCCTGAACTTACTTGGCTTTACTGTTTTTAGTTTCAGTTCTTTGCATTTCACTGACAAACGAACTTATACTTTGGTCAGCATTCTTAATTTCGTCCTTGAGAGTTGTTAGCTGAGTTTCAAGTGATGTTATTTGGGCCATTAATTCAGATCTGGTTTTTTGAATTTCTAATCGAGATCTCAAAGTATTGAAGTATCCACCAGTCAAAGAGCCTTTGGATGAAACTTGATCTCCCTCTAAAGTTACACAGTCCAAGCCTGAAGTTCGCGCTAAGTTGGTAGCAGCTTCTAAGTTTCGACAAATCAAGGTTTTTCCAAAAATATATCTGGAATTATAACGTTAGGCATTAGGTACTTTTCGTTTAGCTTATACTTGTAATATTTACCTTAACGCCTTATCGTATTTTGCATCGTATTGTAACTGTAGTATCATAGGTATAGCATCTGTAGTGTCTGGGTAATCTATATGCTTTACGTGTAATCGATTTAGAGGCATGAATGTTACTTCGCCTGGTAAGCGTTGATTATTCATTTCCTTCAAGATTTTTGTACCAAATCTATCCGTTTCGACAATGTGATGGAACAAACGATTACCAGCCGTCACTTCTACAGCCATATAGACACTTTTATCACAACTAAAATTTTCTATTACTGGTCCATAGTAACTGTTGACTTCAGAAGCCATATCTTCGCGAGTTCTGTGTATAAATTCAATCGCAATGTGTATTATATTTACCCAAATGGACAATAATAATTTTCCATCATAACTTACCGAAAGGTATCCAAGACTTTCCTTACACTATCCCTACCATTCAAAATAGGTTTGCCGGCCATAGACCGTAAACTTTGATCTGCTTTTGCCAAATCTTCTTTTAATCCAGATAAGTTTAGTTGTAACACACTCTCCTGTCGGTATCTATCGTATTGCAATATTTAGTCTTAGCCTCAGTCACAATTACTCGCGATATAGTTGAAAAAGTAACTTACTGTTCCTTTCGTGTTGCCTGACACTGATCTTTTGCTTTTGTTAACTCATAATATTGTTTATTATGGTCGTCTATTGATGCTCGTTGTTGTTCCATCTCTCGAGTATGTTCCTCTATTGTCTTTTCCAAAGCTATCTGTTTCTCCGCATCCCGCTTTAAATCATCGCTAATTTTCCTTTGATGCTCCTCCTTATCCTTGATTTGCTTAGTCAATTGCTTTAGTTCATTTTGTATCCACTTGTCTCTCTCATCCTATGAAACAATTACTGTGTTGATCAGACATATTCCATCCCATACAAGTTCTTGTCATATGGACGAAGTTTAATTCTCATACTCTGGTTGTAAATTGACTACCGCGTCCCTGTTTGGCATAAAGCTCTTTCCGCTTTTGCTCTTTTAATTGCAATTCTCTGGTACATTCTTCCTCCACGCGCTTCATTTCTTCATACTGTGATGTAGAAATAGTTTTCATTATGGTAGATTAACAACATGATATTGAACACGAAAAAATACCTCAGGCTTAAGTCGTTCTAACTCTGCTTCTCTAGCTGCAATGTTCACTTTAAGTTTCTCAAGTTCCTGTTGTGCACGTTTTCTACTATCATTATCCCCCTTAACTTCTTCCAATAGATCATTTATAGTTAAGGTTAATTTGGTTTTTTCTTTTAGTAATTGCTGTTGCTCGGCACTGGACATTATCAATACAATATTAAAACTGTACCATGCAAGATAAAATTGTGTGCTATTTAAGAAATGTATCTACCTCAATGTATCACGTTCCTCCTTTGCAGTTTGTACTTCCTTTTTACCTTCTTTAAGGCGCTTAGTTGCAGCCCGCACCATTTCTTGTGCTGTCTTTGCCTCCGCACCTAATCGAGCCTGTTCAGCCCCATTATTTGCTCTTGACTTTTCCAAGTCATCGAGTTTCCTTTTGTTCTCCTTCAATTCTCGTTCATGTATTGTATACTCCAGACAACGTCGCTGTTTGTCCCATGCTTGGTATTCCTTTAACTCTTCCTTTTCTTCCTCCAATGTTTTCAGCCGCTCCTCTGTGTTATATTATGATCATGAACTCAAAGTTTGCACGCATGGTTCTTTGCGTTTGAGGTGTTAATTACCTATCGTTCTCAGGAAATCCTGTATTTTCTCTACTTTTCCTTCAGTTTCCTTTAAAATAGATTTTGATTCTTCCCTTCTGTCGTCGTATACCCTAGTCCCTGCCACTTCTCTTAACAGTTTCAATCTCTGTGAGTCAGGCGCTGTTGCCATTTGGTTTATCTGTGAGTTATAGGAATAGCATTCAACCCTTGTGCTATTTGGGAATATTATACTCAAATTTGATATTTCTTTATTTACCTTTCCTTGCTTCACAATATAGTAAGGGTTAGACCTGGAGAATCCTGCAGATTCTAGTAAATTCATAACATCATTCCTAGTCACTATCTTTTTGTTCAAGAAATATTGGTCCTTTTTGGAGCCGATAACTCTCCGGAGATATACTTCCTCCTTATCAATCTATAAAAAAGAAATATTTTACATTTCATTTTGGTATAAAATAAAGCTTCAAAGTAAAGCTTCAATATTTACTGGTAGCCTCCCATCGCTATTGTCAAAAATGATTTCCACGTGTGCAGAAATGACCCGTGGCCCGGTCCCCTCATGCAACAGGGCTTGCCTCTGTTCAGGTCTAAGGTGGGAGAACTCATCGCTCAGAACAAACTGAATGGCATAGAAAAAGTTACTCTTGCCAGAACCATTCCTGCCGACTTAAGAAGAAAAGGATTGTGCATAGTACAATATGTTCTCTGATTATACGGACTTGTACGCTTAATACCATCTTCACACATACCTACTACATTGTGCCTAGGATCAAATGGCTCCACAACTGTTTGTTCACGGTATGATTTAAACCCTTGTATAATTACCTAACAACAGGAAAGCATTCATTAAGAGACAGGCCTTAATTAAGAGAAATATCGATATGGATTGTCAGAGTTGTTGAGGTAAACCTGGTCATGTTTATCGTGTGTATCGGCTACCGTTTTTCTGGCGCGATAGATAAAGAAGAAGTCAATGATACTGTCATGTGAGTGTTTGGAAAGAAGTGAGAGAAAGGTTCATTGATATCGGGGCAAAAGGGTCTTTCGAGGTTTTCGGAGTTGATTGAAAGCATTCGGCAATAGTGGCGGGCATTTATGCGGGAAAGTGGCACGGGCGCGCAAAAGTATAGGGCAGTAATGAGCGCGGGACGCATTGTGATTTTCAGTGAGTCTACCTGCTTAATGAACATGATGCACAGGAATATACACGAGTTTCACTCGTGTCACTCTGTTGCTGCAACTCAATGATGAGGAAGTATTCTGTGTCACACGCTCATGCAATGGAATACAACAAGAATACTCGAGCGACTTATTGGCACAGCGACATTTGTAAGCTACACAGCTACACATCGCGGGGTTTATGATTAAGTCCATCGTAGTCCGTCCCACTCCACCATAGATGGCGTGTTCGGTCAATTTCCGGAAGTTTAACCATGTGTGATCTAACGGGATATGCACCGATCACACAGGATCCCACTGGATCCCACGCAAGTGTGCGATTGAACTGACAGAACAATTTCGGATGTATCTTCATATTTTTTGAATTTTATGTTATAATTTCCGAATCATATGAATTTTATAACAATGTGCGGGTTTTCCTTGCGTTACTACTCAGTAATAATTTAATTAATTACACACTGTAAGGATTTTTATCAAGGAACACACAGTATCGGTTGACTGGCTGATAGAGAACAGTCAACCAGAAAGCAAAAAAAATCATTAATTTGCACTTAGAAAAGATGACACAGGATACGAAAAGTAATAAGAGAAAAGATGCAAAAAAGGAGAAACCTGTGCAAAAGGATGAAAAAAATGGAGATTCAAAGAAAGAGGATACAAGCAAGGAAGTGAAGCCGTAAGTAGAGTTTCCACTTCTAGTTCTTTAGAGTTTTATTATTTCTAATCATTCTCCCAAAGTTTAGTTAAGAATGTATTCTTTAATTGCCAAGTTGTATAGATTCCTTTAGATTATACCTATATTAATCTAGTGGTGTCTTCCTTTTTAGAAAGTTTGGACCTTTTGTTACATTTCCATACCAGAGAGTTTGGTCTAGATGTGCTCTCATTCTTGGTGTCCTCTTCATAGTATGGTATAATAGCAAAGAGGGCAAAGAAATACAATTGGCAAAACAGAAGGAGGTACTGCTAAGCCGTACCCAGAATGTGGCTTGCTCAGAAGAGTACAAGTCAGAAATCAGCCAGTTCCCAGAATGTATGCCAGAAAAATGTGGCCGAGTGGTAACTGATAAACTAGCATCAGCCACAGAAGTGGATATTCTTTTAAAATTAGCCAAAAGTGGCTTAAGCTTAGGTGGTTCTGATGGAGGATCCAGCATATTGGATCTTCATAGTGGTGCACTTAGCAAAGGAAAAGCATTCATAGACATATATGCTCTACCAGAAGCAAAGGAAGTATTTAATAGAATGGATTTTGAAATTTATAGGTATGTAGAAGTACTGTTGTTCACACAGAGCACAACTCACAAATAGTTCACTGTGCTACTTCAGATGCTTTGTTTCAGGGTGGTAAAAACAAAAATACAACATGCTGTAGCCCACAACTTTGGAGTTCCTGCTGACAAAATATATCTAACAAAGCCAACATTCTTCTCACGAATAAATAATGTTTCTGCCAAAACCATTCATGATGAATACTGGCATCCTCATGTAGACAAGGTACTATTGAATAATCATTAAAAAGGTTTGCTGCGACTATACCATGTGCATTTTTATTTTAGGAGACATATGAAACAATGTATTATACATCACTATTATATTTAAGCGACTATGGGAGAGATTTTCAGGGTGGTAGATTTATATTCTTAGATAAGAATAATGTTAATACAACAGTAGAACCACGAAAAGGTATTGCAGTTTGATATCCCCTAATAAAAAGTGGGGCAATAGTTTTATCACTGATTGTGCTTTTTTAGGTAGAGTATCCATGTTTACATCAGGCAAGGAGAACTTGCACTTGGTTGATAAAGTATCAGCAGGGACAAGATATGCATTAACAGTATCTTTCACTTGCGATCCAAAGGCAGCAATTCCTGACCCCATGTTCAGTGCCCAGAAAAGGCAAAAGGAATAATTTTTGTAATAGGATGAATTTATTGGTTTTTTCAACTTCTTTTGGTACCAATCGTTGCGAAATCTAAATAAATTGATTTTGTACTGTGTATATGTCAGTATTATAACTTTCTAAAGAAATACATGAACATTCCTTGAACTATTGTTATGCGCTGCATTTTAGCCAAGTTTACTTAAAGAGATGGTTTATTATTGTATACACACTTTGGAAAGGAATAAAGATATTAGATATACGAAAAGTAGTACAAAAAGTATGCCTATCGCAGCAATAACGGGAAAGACAAGAACAGCAACACGTATACACAAGGAATCAGAAACAGGCAAAGGATGTATGAGGTATGGTATGGAGTCATGATACATCAAAAACTAGCATATGCAACATTGTATATTTCAAATAATAACACCTCATTCATGTTATCCGAGGTTCACAGACCATCAAAAATATCAAACGAATCCAGTCATACTGCTTTCACTATACAAGTTTTTTTACAACGCAAAAGGAATGTGTTGTGTGACTGCTTGGGAAAAATTCTAAAACGTCATGGTTTTCCGCATCTTAACATTGAAGGTTTATACCACGAGATTAATTCAAAGATGCAATAGACTAATATAACAAAATAAATATATACTACTCTATGCAACAAAGCAATAGTAACTTGTCCACTAGAAACCATTGCGAAGTTGTATAGTATTAAAAATTCTTATTGAATACCGTGCTTCAATCTTCCAAGCAATTCCATATAACTAATAGCAAGAATAACCATAGATTCCTCCCTACACTAAAGCTTATGTGTAAAACCTAAGTGTGCTTTTTCATCTTGGCACATATTTCTCATTTTGTAAAGCTCAACAAACAAGCGAGACCATATACAGGATGTATATGTTAATGACGACCATGACAAAAATGGAAAGTTTAAAGAAGAAATATTTGTACAAAAGGAACTTTAAGTAAGCTATGTAGAAATCGCGTTAAACATTATATGTTACTGGTATCGACACTATTATACATCAGCACTTTACAAGGTATTGCGTGCAGTAATTTTTCGTAGTTAAATAGCAATATAAATACTTTTACACTCGTAAAAGGCTGGCTATTTTCTTTACACTGTCTCCTAATAAGATACTTCTGTGGTTGCCACTTAACTCTTGTATGTTCACTTTCTTCTCACAATACTGTAAAAGATAAAAGTAAAATTAATTTCGTAGAACGAATCCTGCTTAATTTCTTGTATATGTTTCTTCTTGAATACTTACGTCCGACAAACCGTAATCGTTCGCCATAGACATAAAAGTATCTTTGGCTTTTATTAGCAGAATATCCCCCTTATACTTTTTGCTAGGTCTGTAGAAGTTAGCTGCCTGCAGCTTCTTGTAGAATAATAATCCTGCAATTTGTAATTCTTCAGGATCGAATTGTGTTTCACCAATAAGCTCTATCATTTTGTCGAGCGTTTCCTCCTCTGTTGCAGTTTCCCTTAAAATTTCATATGCCTGTAATAGTAAATAGTGAATATATAATGTTTATTATATATGTGGAGATTTTTCTAAATTTACTCATTATCAGTAATAAAATGATGCGGACCTTAATAAAACTAATGTCTGACTTCAATTGCCTGACAAAGAAGGCCAAACACTTTCTGCAAGCATCTGACGTTACTTGTTCTCGATCCTGGGAAGCGTGTTTCCCAATTTCAATACTGTGTATCTTTACAAATGTTGGAGAACCATCGATTAAAGTTAGAGTCGTCTTTTCTCCGACGTCTTGTAGTTGCAGTGCCATTTCATATGCAACACATGCTCCAAAGGAGTAACCAGCAAGGTGGTAAGGACCCTTTGCTTGAATAGATTTCATTCTCTTGATGTAATAGCCGGCCAGACCCTCAATACTATCGACTGGAGAGAACTTAGTGCATTGCAAGCCCCAAACAGGTCTATCAAGTTCACTGGCTAAAGTTTTTAAAGAAGATACAACTCCTTCAATAGCGTGAATAAGAAATAGAGGTTGTCCACTTGAGCCTTTAGTTTGCAATTTCACAATGGCATTCACTGGAATAATTTCTTTGCCTTCAACATGGAATAAGAATTCTTTTCTAGACTCGGTATCTCCAGTGGCGGCAGCTTCTTCCACTTTTCGCCCCACCTCGGCGGATCCTGAATCCAACTCTTGCAATTTTCCAAATGTCAAGCCACGGACTTCTTGTGCTGACAATACAAGATCATACTTTCTTTCCAGGGTCTGTTTAATTTCATTTCCCATTATTGAGTCCATTCCAAGATCAGCCAAACTGTTGTTAGGATTAATATTCTTCATGTTTTTCAGACCGAGAATATTAGCAACTGCGAGACTGAGGCTGACTTGATTTGCATTGTCTGCCGATTTGTCTTTGTCTGGAATTACGTGCGACGCTAATACGGGGTGAGGTTGTTGAAGGAATACATCCATCGTCGAAAGGCAACTCGATATACGTTGCGGCAAGGTTCCACCAACTTCTTCATTGCCACCCATCATGTCTGTGGAAACAAAATGGTTATTGAACAACTTACATATTACCATATTTCAAAAAAATCTAGATATCTGGTTAAGATAAATTACCAAGAATTAAGCCGACATCTCCAATAGCTCCCCACTGCAATGCCAAACCGGGTAAACCATTAGCTTGCCTTTGCTCGACAATTCGTTCCATAGCTGAATTTGCAAGACCATAATTTGTTTGGCCCATATTTCCTCGACCACATGAAATGGATGAGAACACCACAAAATAGTCAAGACTGGGACAATATCTTCGGGACACAGTATCCAAATTTATAGTCGCAGTAACTTTCGGAGCAGTCACTGATTTGAAGTGGGCCTCTTCGAGATTTGAAATTAATCCGTCCTTTAGAACGGCAGCGAGATTAAATATACCTCCCACCGAAGCTAGTTTATTTGCTTCCTTAACAAGTTGCTCTGCTCCTGACACAGTTGTAGCATCTGCCGTTGACACTACAACATTAACGCCTGCTTCGCGCCAGCGTCGAATACAGAGTGCCTGATAGCCAGTACGTATTCCAGATCGCGATGTCAGAACAATAAACTTCGCGCCACGGATAATCATCCAGTCCGCGAGCTCCAAACCAAAACCACCAAGCCCTCCGACAAGTATGTACGATTTCTCGGGATTCATATAAGTACGCGGTATAGCAGGCACAGTTTTTGCTACTGATTGGACAATCTTTTGCGGCTCTTCGTCTCGTATTTTCAGTAACACTTTCCCAATGTGTTTTCCAGTTGCCATAAATCGGAAAGCTTGTTCAATTTGCTGCTCCGAGAATACGGTCGTAGGAAGGGGATGTACAGCACCGTTCTTTATTCCCTCGCTCACGAGTCTCACAACTTCTTGCTTCTGTTCTTTGGAGCCTTCATACAGCGCATCCAAAAGGATGCCATGGAATGCTGTATTCTTTAAGAAGAAGGACATACCAAGGGGCGAATTCTGCGAGAGATCGTATTTACCGATTTCAAGGAAGCGGCCGCCTTCGCCCAAACAACGTACGGTAGCTTGTAACTTTTCCTCAGCTAATGAATTCACGACTACATCGACCCCTCGGCCATTGGTTTCCGTAAGGATTAATTGTTCGAAGCTAGTGTCTCGAGAATTGCCGATGTTTCTATCGGTCAGTTTGGGGAATACTTTCTTTAAGAACTCTCGCTTTTCTGGAGTTCCAACAGTGGTAAAGACTTTGCAGCCATGGTGCAGGGCAATAGAAATGCAGGCCTGACCAACACCACCTGTACCAGCGTGAATCAGTACAGACTCGCCGCGTTTTAATCCGCCACGTATGAACAAGGCATAATAAGCCGTTGAATAGGCTACTGGAACACTTGCCGCTTCTTCCAAGGTCCACTTATCAGGAACTTCCCACATAAAATCAGGATCAGCCAAAACTGTCGTTGCCATACCTTTAGCTGGTACGGTTGCCATGATTCGACGGCCGTCTAAATCGCGACCTGAGAACTCAAGACCCAGAATACAATCTTGCGTAGCCATATTATTTGGCAAGGCATCTGGCGGTAATTTTCCAGTGGCCAACATTATGTCTCTGTTGAAAGAATAAGCAAAGTTAAAACAAGAAACAAAACAACCTGCGAGTTTTATTGAAATAAACCAAATTTACCTGAAGTTCAAGGGCGCATAGTAAATATTACACATTGTGAGTTGTGTCTGTTGATCAGATCGATGATAACTCAGTGGACTCTCTATCCATCGGAGACTGCTTAAATCGCCTCTGTATAACGCATTAATGTATGCATGTTCAACATGAAGGGAAGATGCCTCATTTTGTTGATCCAATCTTAAATGACGGAAACTGCCCCACTGTCCTCCTTTCAATACATTTGCGAAAAGCTGTTTCTTTAACTGTGCAGCATAGTAATCTGCATTCAAATTGAATTTCGGTGCATTCTTGTCTTGGATAAAAACGTAACGGACATTACTGCCGCCGTCCTCCATACGAACACAAGTCATAAGACCAACCATTCCTATTAAAGAATATATTAATTAGCTACCCCCTTAAAACCGAATTATTTATGTTAATCCAAACTTGGTAAAATTAGCCTACCAAAAAGCTCTTCGCCTTGATTGACAATTAGAACCTCTTGTTTCTCTGTCGCAGCTTTATTCAACGCGGCTTTAAGATCTTCAAGCCACGAGAAATTCTTCTCTGTAATTTGTATGACAACAGGTACAGTTGTCTCTACCTTTTTCTTCAATAAAACGTAAGTTTTTCCATGAACACTTTGTTTTCCAACAAAGACCAGATCTGTATCCTCCAGTAGAGTGAAATCAAGGGTGCCCGTCTCTTCCAAAATGACAAAGCCTGACGTTCGTATGCTCTCAGACAAATTCTTCAGCAACGTCGCTGACTTATTCGTAAGCACGTCGGCCGCAGTAACATAATGCAAATCTGATCCAACCGCCGCAGTATTGGCATCTTGTGCGATAGTTTTAATGCCAGATTGTTCTAAAGTAGCAGTATAACTTTCAGGCGTCATTGTTGCGACGCGCAGCTCACTCTGAAAAATCGTTAATACAAATTTATGGATTTTGTTCAAATATTATGACACGTGAATGCAATAAATAAAACTTACAGTGAGTTGTGGCTCATTGCTTAGGATGTTGTGCAGGGTTGGGGCTAGAATGGCCTCGACAGAACGCTCACCAGCTACTTCAATACCCTTGATCTTCTTACCAAGTACGTTTTCAAAAACGATTTGCATCAATACAGAAAGAGCGTGCAACTTGGCCTTTTCCGGGTCTTCTGCAAGTGCTTGAGAATTGTCGTATGGTACGAAGGTATATCTCTCTTGTTTCGGTGAAGGTTGAGTCTGTTGTCTTCGCGGTGCCAACGAAGCCTTCAGTCCCCTTAATTCCACTCCGCCAGATTTTACGATACCAATGTTCGAATAGTTGTATACCGGAAGTGCATCTTCTTCTTGCAGATCTTTCACGTGTTCTGCATGAACAGCAGGATTTATAGCTGCATATTGTAAACGAGTGGGTAAGTACAATCCACGCGTAGTCTTTCCAAGTATAGCGAATTGCAGCATCGTATCGATATACGAGATCCAGTCATTCGACCACTTGAGTTTGCCGGATACTCCTCGATTGTCCGAACACTTAATTCCTTGGAAGATTCCAGCATAATCGTATCCCCGTAATCTCAACTCCTTGTAAACATCCTTTGTATCCAATTCTATCCATTCTTCATTTTTGACATTTGGCGCAGGCAAGGTAATCATTTTCTTATCAATGTTTTCGGGTTCATAAATCTTTCCGGTGACGGTAACAGATCTATTCTCACATATCTCGAATTCGCCGGTTCCCATAAATATGTTGATCAAAAACTTGACCGGTCCGTCTTTCGGCATGATAGTGGCTCGCAGAAATTGGACGTCTTCGAAAACTACAGGTGTCTTCTCGAAGTCGGTTCCACGTAATTTAGCAAATGTTTTCCACACGATCGTTAAGTAACCAGTTGCTGGGAAGAGGATCCGGCCATCGATGGTGTGACCGGCTAAATATGTATCGGTTTCCTTTGATAAATCAAATTCTACGACACTTTCGCCAGATGATCCACCTTTCTGGCTGAAAGTAGCAACGGCCCATTCCGTAGAATGATCCCATTTGATAAGAGAATTTATCATAGGAGTTCCACGGCCAACAGGGTAACTCACAGAAGGATATAATTTTGAGATATTGGGCTGTGCTCCAGCTATGTACAAATTGCCCAAATTCGACAATAAGAACTGTAAGTTATCAGAATGATCACGCTTATGCAGACCGATTGAAGTGACAGTCGGTTGTAGGGATCGTCGTATAATCGGCTGCAATAAGCAATGTGGGGCAATTTCAATTATTATTGCATTAGCAGGAATGTGAGTGAGTGCTTCTTGGAAGAGTACTGGAGACAGAAGATTATTGACATGATAAGCGGCCGAACTTAATTGCGCGAGAGGTGTTCCCCAAGCTGCTTCAGGTATGGAGCTCGAAATCCACTTGCTTGACCGTTTTTTCGGATTCAGTATAATTTTCTCCAAAGCCGTACGTAATCTTGGTCCGGCAGATGCTATGTACGAGCTGTGGAAGGCGACTCCTGAGCTGTTCACCAACTTTGCAAAGATCTCTTCTTTTTTCAGTTCCTCGACAAATGCTTTTACTAGCGGTATTGGCCCAGAAATGGTTATGGAATCCTTCGCATTATGGCATGCTGGGGAAACACCGGGTGGACACCGTCTTTTAGCTTCCTCCCAGGTTAATCCGATAGCAGCCATACACGCCTTTTCCAGCTTTTCATCCAAAATTGATTTTCCTCGCCAGTAAGCGGCCAAGACTGTCTGCTCCGGGGTAAATGTTCCATCCGCATAAGCGCATCCCAATTCGCCGACAGAATGTCCGACAATGCCATCCGGTTGAATATCCATTAACGTCAGTAAGTCAACGAGGGCGACTTGAATTGCGGCAATAGTCACAAAAGAGTTGACAACATTTTCATAGGATTCTGCAGTACCATTATGAATCAGATCAATTAAGTCGATGCCGACAGTCTGTAAGGCTGCCGCACATCGACGAATCGATCGTTGGAATGATTCTATGCCGAAGAGCCTTTGCCCCATTCCTGCCCATTGGGATCCCATTCCAGAGAAGACGTACCAAATCGGTCGAGATTCACCAGTATATTCCTCAACTCTTCTATCCTCAAGGCCCAGTACTTCGTATCCACGGTATGCATGACCTGGTATATTACTGTGATGTATATCGTGCAAAAGGGCTAGGAACTCATCGTCCTTTGCATTCTCTCTCGCTTTATCTAATAATTCGTCAACGGCTTCTTCCGTGCGGCCTGACACCGCAATCAGCCTCGGTGTTTGTTCGCCCAAGACAGGAGACAATTTCGGTTTTGGATTACTTCGAAGGAGTATATGAGCATTTGCCCCACCGAAGCCGAATGAGTTGAGGGCCATAAGACCACCTTTCCACGGCATAGGTTTATCGACAACTTGTATACGACCGTCTAATAAAGCAGGTATTTCTGGATTGGGATTTTTGAAGTGTAGATTAGGCGGAATCATTCCAGATTCCATAGCAATTAATAATTTAGCAATGGCGCAGAGACCACTGGCTGGTTCTGAGTGGCCCATATTACTCTTTACCGAACCAAGCAAAAGTGGAGTTTTCCTTCCTTTGCAGAAGAGCTTGGCGATTGAATTTACTTCTTGCGGATCACCCACTTTCGTTCCAGTACCGTGTGCTTCCACGTATACTACATCTGCAGGATTTATGTCTGCCTCGGCATATACTTCTCGCATTAATTTATTTTGCATTTCGCCATTTGGGAAGGTGATCCCTTGAACTTTATTCCCGTCTGTATTGGTCCCTGCGTTTACGATAGTGGCGTAAACTCTACGAGCGTCCTTCGACTTCTGTAAGAACAAGGCAACAGCCGCTTCTGATCGGACATATCCCTTTCCATCGGCATCAAATGCTTTACACATGCCGTCTGAAGACAACATATTCAGTCTGTGAAACTGGAGGGAACTGGTAGGCTTGAGAAGAAGGCTCACGCCACCAACAATTGCCGAGTCACACTCGCCATGGCGCATAGAATTCATTGCCTGGTGCAACGCATAGAGTGAGGAAGAACATGCGGTATCTATCGCATAACTGGGACCAGTAAAATCGAATGTGTAGGAAACGCGATTCGGAAACATCGCTCTGCAGCAGCCGGTAAGCCCGTATCCGTTCACCTTTTCAGGTTCTCGTGTCCAGAAATCATCGGATTCTGATGACGAGACACCAATAAAAACTCCGGTTCTAGAGCCTCTGATGTCTGATGGATTAACACCGGCATCAATTATAGCTTCATAAGTGATTTCAAGCAACATGCGAAGTTGAGGATCCATCACGTTTGCTTGCTTCGCGTGAACGCCGAAAAACGTTGCGTCGAACGTTTTGATATCTTTGAGTTTGCCAGTTCTTGTTGGGAGGCCATGAAGCCCCGACTCCCATCGACGTTCGTCATCAGTGACCATGTCAATACCCTCGAATAAATTTCGCTTGAATTCCTCAATATTCGACGATTCAGGAAGACGACCTAGAATGATCAATTCCAATATATACTTTGTAGTTCGGTAATGGCTATCGTATACATTACGAATGCAATCAAACGTTTTTGTACCTGAGAAACCGGTGATGACGACGTCATTGTCTGGTGAGTATCCCGTGCCGTTTGTGATCACAGGCTCCCTTATGATAGGAGTGTTCATACTTTCCGATTGTGCGGGCATTGTATTAAATATGTATATATGATATAACACTAACTATACCCCTCTACAATACTTCCAAGTGTTCGCACAGAAATAATCAAACGTGGGACCTAGTGGACAGTAGGCTGAAACATGTAAAAACACATCTTCGTTATTTTCCTACCGGTTTCAAGCATATTGGAGAATCTAGATTGCATTGCAAATTGTTTTTTTTTACATAATGACTACTGTGCCTGCAAAAACACCTAGTTATAATAAGTGCTGAAAGGTATACTAACTAAGTCAGTTTTAATCAAGCGATAAGCATCTACTAAATTCGGTAGTAGGAGACATATCTTTGCACTCGAAATGATTGACAGACACTTTGGGACACTTGGCTAAATCGGGATCGTTGAACTTGTTGGAGAATCGGCGCGTTACCCAGTGGTGGCGTATGAATGCTTGATAGAGTAATCACAATTGAATTCACTTGCAGGTGAATCGACTTTGTTACATTTAATCAGCCCATACACGCCCTGCCGAGTAAAGAGCCCTCGGCCGAGAAACGAAATATTCACTCGAAAATATCTAGACTCCACCATCTTTCTAATCCCACATTTTCTCCGTTGAGCCGAGTATGGTAAATTGTCAATTGATGTAATTGCTCTGGCAATTTCATAGGGAATATTGTAATTAGACGGGCACTCGAACGGACACGGGAGCCCGACACGCTGTAACCGCGTGGCATGACGCAACCTGACATGTCTAATCGTCAAATTAGCGATATTCTGTTACAAGTGTGACATGCTTTCCACCTCGCATAATCGAACAAGCCGCATTATTTCCCCGCTGGCTTACTAACACGTAAAACAGTACTTCCGCGTGCAAAGCTTTATTACCTTATTTGACAACAAACGGCCGATGCGAGAACAGTCAACTAACGCACTGAACGTAGCGCGCATTTTCTAAGGAATGTTATGCAACTGCAGAAAGTATTGAAAAATGTTGAGAAGCGGGACGATCGCTCGCTCGCGATCTATAAGAGTTTGCTTTCGAGTCGATTGGCGCTCGGTGGGTTTATCGAAATATTGTAATACTAGTCAACACGTGCCCGCTCTCCTGACCTCGTGCGAAACATTACGTGAGTGCGAGATAAAGGAAGAGAGCCCGGCGACAAGTTAACACATCGGCAGAGCCCGACGGCACATCGTATGATCGCCGATATCTGCGCGTGAATCATCAAACTCTTTGGGTAATAACGCGATATCGACAGAAAGATTCAAATGAGAGATAAAAAGAAAAAGAAGAAGAAGGTGTTTACTTTTACGGATTGCATCACGGAAGTTCATGGTCAAGTGGAGCAGATCGGGCGATGCTGATGCTGCGACCGCGCTGCAACCTTTAGGCCAAATAACAAAAATCCCCCGACTCGTACAATCAGCGCTTTCCACATGTATTATTAGTGTGACGCGTGTGCTGGTGACATATCTGCGTACGAGAGGTTTATCAGTCTTCTTGACCGCAGGCGTCGGCCTCCTCTCTGCCTTTTTCTTAATGAGCCGTATTACGCGACTTTTGCTCTGCACTCTACACTCTACTCGCTCGATTTCCTCCATCTATTAATTTGCGCGAGCGCGCGCGCGGCGCAAACAGTGCCCAAGGAACGCGAAAATCGCGTCGTCGCGCAGGTTTAAGGACTGCTGACGCTCGCCGCCGGCTTAATGAATATGCGAGTGACGTTCCAATCGAGTGTGGCTGGCGTTGTTCAAATTGCTCAAAAGTTGACTCGCGCTGCGAAACTTGCGCGGCGACCTTGCCGGGGGATATAGAAGAGGAAGAGGAGTCGAGAGGCTCCTCTGTGTACGCAGTACGCTTACGCTTGCCGAAAGAGTCGGCGGGGCGGCTTCGAATAAATCGTGTAGCATTAACCTTTCCATAGTGGCCGGGCGAATATTCAGTTGATAGCCGGACTAGATAGACTCGCACCTAGTTTTGCGGCGGCGCGCGGAGCGAATGTCGAAAAATATTTTTAAGCGACCTCGCGCGCGCGCGCGCTCGTTTCTTCCGCTTTTGGGATCTTGGAGATCTCGTCCCGACGGCTACCGCACAATATCCTACGGCCCCCGTTCAATGTCAAGGTGTATGATGACAGCATCGGAGCGGCGTAACTCGTGTACTTATATGTTACAGGGTATCGCGGTGCGATGGTAAATAATGCCAGCCTTGAGCAAGTGCGAAGCACATCGGCGTCGCGCGGTTTCTCACCTATTTCGTAAATATGCCGCGCGACATCGCCAATCTAATCGATTAACCAATATACAGGCCTGTCTCTCTACGAGGGACTCTACGAGTGACCGGTTTCGCCGGATAATTCGTCAGGTTCGCTCATGTGCGTCCTTCCCACGCAGCTAGCGCGCGATATGAAAACCCGGCGGAATATTCGCACAAACCGTCCCGTCGATTCTCGCAGACACGCAAGCCGAGAGAAAATATGCAAGAGATAGTAAACAGTGGAGGGCATGTCAGTTGGTCTGTGCACGTCGCGTCGGTGACAAGCGCGCGCATGCAAAATGACCGCGCGCCGCTCAACAATTCTAAGATTACCGTCCTTGGCGGTGTGTTGCACTTCACCTTGCGCGCACTCGTATCTGCGGAAGGAAAATCAGCCGCGTGCATATTTATGCCCTCGCGTTGCCTACATGTATCGTGCGAGCGTGCCGAGCACGTTCACACGCTGCACCAATTGCAACGCGCATATAATCCAATAATGAGGCCGAGAGAAGAGAGAAGCCGCCGGCCGCCGGCCGCCGACCTACGGCGCCGCGTCCGTTTCTTTAATTCGCAAAGTGATTCATTTGAATTTCAGGCCCTGCTTTAATCGGGAGTTACGTGCGCGCGCCGAGGCTTCCCCAAAACTCATACTTTCGTACTTCTCTCGCCCACACAACTGACCCCTGATCTTAAGCCAATCATGACGCTGGAAAAGGCGCGCGGTAGCTGGACTTGATCTAGCCTCTGTCTCTTGGTGCGGTTAATTGCCAAAGAGAGAGAGAGAGAGAGAGAGAGAGAGAGAGAGAGAGGCTGGGCCTTGCGAGGGAATTCTTTGGGAATTGCTCGGCGAGAACGAGGGTCCAAAGGGGTCCCCCTTATCTCGCGGCACTTGCTCCGTTAAACTGTATTAAGCACGAATAGCCGGCTCTCGGCCAGTCGAAATAACATGCCCTTGCGGTGTAATATCAAGCGGCGCATATCGGATGAACAAACTAGCGCTCGCGCCGGGTATTGAGTAATATATCTTCAATCGCGCGCGTCGCAGCCGAGGAAACATTGCCGAGCGAGGTTCAGTACTGAATATTTCAAATGTAGCAAAAGTTCGATCAAAAATTCATAAGGTCCGATTGTTTTTGCTAGAGAAAGAACTCGTGCGTAATTACAGTCAAATCGGCGGGAATCTTAATTCGTGAGAAATTCATTGCGTCAATGATAATCGTTTGATGACAATGTATGGTATAATAGAAGAAAAACTAGAAGCGCGTACATACTTGACCGAAGATCAAGTGTCGGTGCCACCGGAATAATACTGTTAGATTGTCCTAGGTGAAATTCTCACATTATTCTGAGCGCTGGTTGCGCAACGGTCTCGACTTTTCGATAAAAAGTTCATTACTCTCGCGCGTCCTCCGGCGATAGTTAGATTTTCGGCGAGACCGGCGAGAAACGGGCGCAGCGTCCGCGGTTTCACGCTCCTTCGAATTATGTATATTTGCGACGTTGCAACACACTCGGTTTGTATTAATATTTACCATTGACCTATTCTCGACGGTATAATTATTAAATTCGCGTGGAAGTCCGGCGCAGCGTTCATGAATATGAAAGAACGCCACTACCGAATCCAGGAATTCTTTGTGCACGGGCGTCAACACGATATCCATCGGTCGTCTGGAAGACGCACGCTGCGCTCACCTTAAATCGGCGCCGAGAGCCTTGATATATCAACTGGACTCCAGCATCGCCAATCACAGACATGCAGCCCCACCGCGAAATAGAAACTTGATTCGGAAACATTTCCATTCTAATGTGATTCTCTCTGCCCTTTCAGCCCGGCCGGTAAAGATCGGCCGAGCCGAGTAATTATGTAACGCCGGGAAAATAAATGTAATTCTAGCGCGATTCCATGACCGTCGCACTCTCGGCGCGCGTCTGACGAAGCAAGAATCCTACCACTGCGTGCATGGTGAGCCAGCATTGCTGCCAAGTACGCTGCAGTAGTATAATAGAGTGCAGGCCAGACTCGCCGCAGGTGGACGTTGCGGTCTATGTGCAATCTCCACTTACACATACGCCCTAACCATACTCCGCCACGCATAACCGGTGGACACGTGGTCTGGTCTCTCTATGTATTATAGGGAGAATCGTTCGTGCGAGCAAACTCCTCCAAGAAAACACCGACTACTAGACCCCAACCGTCACTGTGTACAATCAACATTGGCGACATTGATTTGCGCCGTACTGCCGATCCTACTTTCACAAAAGCATATGCTTCTAAATCAGGCGCGCCGAATATCCGGCCTACTAAGCCCGATGCTCGCGGTCTGCGAACCTGTCGCGGACACAATGGAGCGTCGCCTTCAAAAGCCTCGATTCTCTACAACTACGTCACACGTCCATTAGATATTGGATATCGATCGACATTAGATATCACGCAAATCTACTCTACGCGACGAAATTGATTGTTTATCATAGCCAATTTCACGAGAAGCGTAGCCACTTACGGGTAAAAGGTTCTTATCGACGTACCGGCACCGCCTTACTACGATCGACGAATCGCTGTTTTTCCTTTGGAGTTAGTTGACCGCGATAAATGCGATCGCGTTTCAGGCTGACGTTACCCGAGCTATCCTCTGACAACAGACCTCCGCACCAAGCTTCCCGGAATGCTGTCGTATATTTCCGAGAAATTATGCCGAAGATTCTCAACGCGACAATAGGCTATTACGTGTCTTATTGATTTCGAGCGTCGGCGTGGAATTCACGGCTTCCTCGCCGGTGGGACGAGGGCCTTGGCTATTTTTGCCAACTAGTAATATCATAGGTTCGCCGGCCATCTGTTCCCTTATCGTCTAGAGTACACAAAGGTGTGCGTTGCGTAGCGACCGATCGAGCACCCCGTTCGATCCGCGCTGCCTGGACAATTTGAGGGTTAAACACACACTCGCTCCAGTTCCCTGGCGACTTATACGATGCGGCGAGATAATGAGTTTCGCAGCGATTTCTAATTGCTAATTCACTAATGCGTCAGAGGGAACCAAGCGACGAAGAGACTCTCTTTGACGGCATCCCAGTGTCGAGTTCTAATTCATGTCGGCCACGTTAGAATGTCGGGAGTAGCGAATGGCAGGAAGGAAGGAAGGAAGGAAGGAAGGCAGGAAGGAGGCAAGCAAGTGCTGTACCTCGGGCTAGGATCGTTGGTAGACGAAAGGTAGTAGATAATAGGTCTGTATTAGAGAAGAGACTTACCCGACGCGTGACTATTATTCCGGCTTGGTACAATGCGGTTGCGATGCTCTTTCCGTTTGCACGCGGACTGGTGGTCGGTTGGTGGATTCCTGGCACACGACCCGGACACGTCCCGACAGGAGCAACGGCTGTTACTAAATGGCGCGTAACCGTCGTCCTGGCGAGGGACTAGCGTGGCGCGTACGAATGCAGGTAGTACGCAACGAGGAAGTGTGATACTGACGTTTACTGACTCGAGCGGTGCTGGGCTTGATCTGTTAAGGTCGCTCAGCCGCACGAGTGTCACAGGCACGTCGCAGAGTACTGGCTGGCGTTTTGCTGCTGAAGATCTCGTTATTATTGAATTGGACAGACCCTATGGTCTGACATCAGACCATGTGCTCTCGTCCAATGGCGAATCGCGGATCGCGGACGCCTGCGCACCGCGCTCGCGCTACGCCGGCGCTCGCCTCTTGCGCTTCTGTCACGAAAATTCCGCTTTCTTGCTAAGATAGCGCATAAGCCTGCTCTTCTTTCCGCCGGCTGCTCGCCACTTGACCGCGCGCCATCTCGCACGCTCTTCGCCGACATGACACGCGCCTGTCACATGAGACCTTTCCGGCATTGCTTCTCTTTTTTTTTCCTTCCTTCGCCTCGGCCGCGCGCTTTGTTTTGGGGAATATCGCTGCACGCTACCGGCGGCGCCCGGTTGCGCTCTCTCGCAGCGTGCGGCAGCTGGACGGACACGCGGAGATCGATACCCCGGCCCAGTGACGTAAGCCACGGGTTCGTAACCAGTAACTCGTAACCGTCTCCGTCTCCGTCTCTTGCGATCCTGCTTTTGAAAACATTGCAGAATCCACGCAGATAATCCTATCGGCTGGGCGAGCGAGCCTCGCAATTTTGCCGGTTAGAACTCTTTATGAATGCCTGGAAGGCGACGCCATGATTCGGGCCAGTGGAACACCATAGGTTTGATACGGTATCCTTGTTGCGCTCTACCTCCCGCGCACGCCGCGCCCGCCCGCCGGCCTCTTCCATTCAGCTGTATAACGGAATAGGCTAACCGTTTGTTCGACTAAGAGACCGAGGCGGTGTGGGCTCGAGAAAAGGAACTGTTCCGCTAAGTATCAGTCGTGTACTTGGCAAGAATCACCCGAGTTTTATCACCTATTATACGCCTTATTACGTGGCAGCTTTTTTTTCGTCTGCGCAGGATCGTAATTGAAATAGTCATACTTATCGCTTTAACATAATGCATGAACTGGCCGTAAAATATGATATAACATATTTAAACGGTCCGAGCATTAGCATTACAGATCGAATACCGGCAGGATAAATCTCTGGTTAATGCCAGCGGAAACGTAACACCTACGCAATATCTGACCGAGTAGTTTATATTATGCACGTATGTTAACATGAATCTCACATGTGTCAGGTGACACTCGGAACTTGCAGAGGTCAGAAACATATGTTACTTACTGCGCTCAATACGGAAGTGCAATTTTTCACATCAACTACTTTCTTGACATGTTCGAGGTCTAAGTCGAAGTTTGCCATGAATATATTCAATGTTTCATTATTACAATATAGTCATGTTATGTATCTACTCCTTTCTTCACTCAAAGTATTTGTTTGGGAAATACGCAAATTAATGGGCAGCCAGTGTCTTGGAACTGATACGCTTGACGGTCGTTCGCTATCACCGTGCGAGCATGCAATTTTTCCTGACGACCCGTCGCAATGATTGGCGATAGATATATGGCAGATTTCGCAGATGACCGGATAAATGTCACGATGGTCGCGAATGGGAAAAATACTTTTGATAAGGTCTAGCGTGCATGTGCCCGCTCGGTGTAATATGTATCTTGGTAACTAATCATCCCCCAGCTCCGGGCGGGAGTGTCGCGCGCGCACACCCAGCCGCAGGTTCACGTGAACGAAAGAATGAAATGTATAATCTCCGTAACCTCCGACTTAACGAGACTTTTGTGCGACGTCCAAAGCCGACCAAGCATCCTGCTTATCTCCCTCTCCCTCCCTCGGTGCGAGCGCTTTAGTGAATGACTGCTTCATCGGCATTGCACTTGCTGCAATGCTCATAACGCACCATTTCTCGCACCCGTCTATTACTCGTAACGTATCATTTTTAACAAAGGCTTACGTGTCATGCCTATAGGCAAGTCATTCTTAGAAACATTACATTCTAGCGCTATATTACGCTATAGTGGACAGCCTCCGCTTATAGGAGGATGCGTGAGAAAGAGTGGTTATGGAATTTATGGATTTTGGCATGCGCTCGATGAGTGACCGCCGACTGGTCAAAACCCCCCCTTATATATTTATATCTCTAGCTCGCTGACACATCACACGCATACTGATATAAAGTGTGCAGGTGTGCGCATTGGCCGATGACGCTGAACTCGAGTGTCGCGCGAAATTTCGAGATGAAAATGTAAATTCCGCGCCAAGAACCTCGCGTCCAGTGTAATGAATACGCTTTTACATACGTTATTCCTCCTTTTTTTTATAATTCTCCGCGAATGTTAAATACTTGCCGGAGTTTTTGTCATATTAGTGGACGCGTAGTGCGTTGTGTGGTACGTATGCAGAGTAGCCAATGACGTCCCGGCATCGACCAGTTTTTCGTGTAGACCTATCGGAATACAACATTCGCTTTTGCCAGTGAGAATTGCATCACGGGAACACTTTCCACTGATATCAATGAACAGCTCTATTACATTGGTACACTAAAATTTCTCGAGCGCCACTGTTCTTTCTTGATTCCGTGTCATTAACCTATTCTCCCCTGCTCGGATAATTCCTCTGGCGGCGGGCCGTTTCCCTTGGAAACAATGCGAGCCTGAAACATTTTTCATCAGTTTCGTCAGCGTTAGACTTTGCTTTTAGTCGGGTCCGGAGTATTGACAGTTATCGTTCACGTGTCGAATGTATGCATAAGGCCTTGATCTTCTTCGCGATGTCGTGTCTTTATCCGTACGAGCACTCTCGAAAGAATACCCGCTTCACATTGGTGCAATTCTTCGCCGCAGTAGTGTTGAACTCCCAAAGAAACCAACTGCGAGATCTAATTGAGCGAAAGGAGGGAAATTATTCGTAGTATAATAGTAAACGAGTTTTAACGTCATTGCGCCACACTGATAGATAAAAAGCGTGATAGCTGCACCTGCCACGATATAGAATGGTAATTCTGCATTTTCACTTTTTGCCTTTGCGCTTTTGCGCTTCCATCGCCTCTTCCAGTCTTAGCAATTCCAGTTCGCGCGCTCGTTGCTTTTTGCGACATGTTGGGGTTTTGGAATACCAAGCTGCAGCAGAAGATCGCCGTGTCTATAATATTTGTCGCGTGAGATAAGAGGAGTCGATATATATAGTGTACCAAGGAATGCGTCCTCTTCTTCACGATATACTGGGTCCTTAGTGCTTAAGGCATTTACCAATTCTAAGTCTGTCAAGGGAAACCTTCGTAGTTGCACCACTCGCTTAGTAGTCATCACCTGAGCATTAACATTTCTGTAAACGACGCAACACGCTTTGCAACTGATAAACAAGTTCTCATTAATGGTAACTTGTCGCACCTCGTTAATAGAAGCTAATACTGTACCAATGGTAAAGCCATCACATGCTTTCGCCATCCCCGAGATGTCAAATTGCCGACTAATTCCAGAATACTGAAACACGAGTGTCTAGTAAACACATAAGAAAGTACAGTGAAGTCAGAGATGTCTATTTAAAGACCACCTTATACAACAATTCCCTCCAGACGAAAGACATTGAACTGTACTCCGGTCTCGGAATGTATATGACTTTGTCGTAGGTCTGGTAGAGAAGTTTCTGATCGCAATCCCACGGGCAGCTAGAGCTCCCGATGAAGATCACCCTATCCTCGTTCGTGATTCCCTTCACGAGCTTCGGTAGGTCTTTCTTGAGGCGTTTGGGGTCGCTTTTATCTGTCTTTGGGACTTTTTTCATATACGGCTTCTCAGCGCCATCCACAAATATTACTGACGGTTGCAGCAGACGTGATACCTCAATACAAAAACCTCGAGATTTATTGCGACGCTTCGTGCTTTGCAAGTCCAGCCGGACTTTCCTTAAGAGATCATTTTTTACCTTCGATATCAGGTGGATGAGCATAATTAGGCCGGACTTGCCGGGATACTTGCCGGCGATATTCGCCGGACTAATATCGAACAAGGTGGCGCCAAGTTCGGTGCATATCGCGTGGACTAACATTTTTTTCCCGCTACCGTGTGGCCCGACTATTAATACCGATCTTACTAGGGGAGTCAGCTCTCTCAAAGCTTCGTTGCCCAATGGCAAGACGCAGTACTCCGCCACCACCTGGCGTATATCGCCTAATCGAAAAGAAGTCGGAATGAATATGATGATCTCAATATTTACACGACGTGCTGTCGGTCGTCAGGTAAAACATTACCAAGAGCCGGGAGAGGATCTCGCTCCTTCAGCCTGAAATCATGATTCGCATACGACTTCTCGCCTTTATAGTCGGCCAGCCAAGTTTCCGGATAAAGTTTAATGATACCCTGCGTAAGCAGCTCTTCGAACAAGGACTCAGTGGTCCTGTCGGGCGTCAAGTCCTTCTCCTTTCGCTTCTTATTCTTCTTTCCACTGCGACGCATGCGCTTCTGCGGCTTCTTCGCTCGTTTACCTTTTACTCCTCGGTCACGATCCAATGCAGCCTGAAGAACCTCTATGTCCACTGATAACATGGAATGTCAGTGGATTCTCGAATGATTCCTTGGCTAGAATCTAGATGGATTGAAATAGCCACGTGTGATACCTCGCAGCGCTTGGTCAACAACCGTGCGCACTTCGTCCTCGACTTCCCTGCTCTTCTCTGCCTCGATCATATCCTCATACGGCAATTGTTTTCGGTTCATCGATTCGTCCTTGTCTTTCCAGATATCGTTGTACTCCTGGCTGTACTGAACCAGATCCGCCAAGAAGTTGGACGGGACGGACTTAAAGCCTTGCTCGGTATCGTCGACCGATGGCTCTATCTCGTTGCTCTTCCTCGACTTCGGACGTTTCGATCTCTTGGACTCTCGGGACGATACCGCGGTCGATTTGCTAATTGTACTCTCTGTTCCCTGGGGGATAATGCGCGTTAATGTGCCTATCACTGGTGGTCCATTGGTTAATGCGATAGCCATTTATTGAACATGTGCTCGGCGAAAGAGTGGCGCACCTGCCTACTAAAAATAGCCCTGGAGCCGCCGCTTTCCGCGCTCGGGAGATCGGGGATTTTCCCCGTCTGCTGAAAGTAGTTGTTAATCCAGTTTCGTATTTCGCCTCTAATGTTTTCCTCCATCAGCGCACTCCTTTCTTTGCGAATCCGCTCCTTGGCCTGGACAATCCAATTTTCGTATAGCTCCTGGAACTCTGCCTGTTTATTGTATCGATCTTCCTTGGTTCTCTCGGCGAGCCTGCTGCTTTCCGTGATTTCGTGACTGGGTTGCAGCATACCTGCCGAGTGGTTAGTTTAGTTCGAATGCGATTCAGCTCTCGTAAACTATTGAATTGGTTTATTTTCAGTACCGATTAGCAGCATTTCTTCGAGCCTTTTTTTCCGGATTCGCCGTCTAGTGATGTAGCCCCTCCAGACTTTCTGAATTCGCATCGCCGCCCCTGCGCCCGTGTCCTCGTCTTCCTGTTCGGGCTCGCTCTTAATCGTTGACCTTTCTTTCATCTGGCGTATCTCTTTCATAAATTGAAAGCGTGCGCGGCCCTGCCTGGCACGTTCATGCGCCTAAAATCTAACTTAATCAGTGTCTCGCCGAAAAAACGCACCGCGATAACATTCGTCCTCTTTCTACATTTTATCGTCATTGAAATCCATCACGTGAAGCCTGACTGCTCCTACCTGAATCAATCTTATAGCTTCGGATTCGGTCATTCTCTTGGGTACGACCAGTTGGTCGAGGGCACCCAAATTGCGCAAAGTTTCCTCTATAAATTCTCTCCTCTCTGTAATCACTTTTAAGCGCTCGCGCCGATAATATCTCGGTATTCGGATTTCTACTTCTTGAGGTGTGACGTTCAACTTGATTAGAATGTCGTCGTAATAACTGTACTCCGACAAATCGATTTCGACTAATTCGCTCTTAAGTTCTAAGATCCGCCCGACGCAGCCGTCCAGCAGTTGCTTGATTAAAGCACGCTTTTGCGGCTGCAACATTTGCTCGTAGCATTGCTCCAGCTTGTTGCACACTAAAATGTACTTTACATATAACTCAGCGACCACTTCGTGCGCTTTCACCCGATCTTTCTGGGCCTTTGCTGTCTGCAAGTTTCCGTCTACTTGCAGCACTTCTTCTAAAGTCATTTGCGCCACTTTCCACATTTCATTATAATAAACGTTCGACATATTCCGCAGTCAATTGTCAAATGTTACAGTAACACCTCGCAACATTTGTTTGATTGTTATACCGAGAGCCATAGAAGCGAAAGCTAGTGTGTGTCGCTTAGCGACCGACATCAAAAATATCGATGAAAATCGCATGTCACGAAATTCATTTAGTTTTAAAAGTATACTATCAAGTATAACAAAGAGAATGAACGGCGAGGTAAAACATTTAACTTTTCACCAAGATACCGCCAAAATTGACACTACCGGTTTTTTGGTAGTGGTCCGTTTATTACGGCAAAAATTCATAATTGACTATTTACATTCATGAGTAGAGGTCTCTGCTTTTTCTTGGAACCTCGCTGTTCATTATGAATAAAAGTGCCTGTGGGTATGAAGCCGATGACTCTCGTCTTTTCTTTGGATGCTTTTATTCTTCTGGATTTTTACGTTTTTCTAGATATCTAGATATATTGTTAATTATTATCCGACGATTGTCGAGCGCAATGTAAGCATACACATTTAGAAAGCATTTGGATGTAATTGAGCTAATGGAATTTCTCGAGCTTGGCCGCTTTCAAGAGATTTTACGCAACGACGATTGGCGATGAATTGATATCTTTCGAGTAGTTTTCCATCATCTCGACATCCCTTGATTCAAACGGACGGGAAGAGCAGCAACGTGTGGCATGGAGGAAAGCGCAGAACCGGCTAAACCTTGCAACATGCTTCAGAGCGTTCCGGCCTCCTGTTTCAAAACGTCATCTTGGTTGATCGTCCGTTCGCGAAAATAATCCCTGTAAATACGGCTCACCACCGGCCAAGGGTGGTGATGAGAAATAGGCATTTGCAGTAATGGCGTCGGCATTGGAGCAGTTTGTAAATAACGTGCGGACATTGTCGAAGCAAGGTACGAAGAATGATCGTGCCTTCTTCCTCACGATACGATCCTCTGGTTAACCTCGTCCGCGAGCAGCAGACCATTCTTTGTTAAAGCGCCTTCACTCAAGTCCCCAGTAAACAGCACTACTTCCCTATCGAATCCCGTATGATGGACCACTTTATTCTTCCTCGACGCGCCTTAACATTTATCTATATCCCCAATTCACCCGTTCGTCTATACCATTTCTGTATAAGGCCAAGTAATTTGCGAATTATCGATGTATAGCATCGAGAGTTGCCTAGCCGGTGTGACTGCCGTCAAAAGCGGTGCTCTTGAGTGAAGGAGCGCTGTAGAAATTAAACTATCGGTGTTGGAATGATCTTGGGATGGTTTTAATGGGGAAAGGTCTCTTGTCTTTCAGGTAATTTTCGTGACTTGTGCGAAATAATAGGCAAGTCCACCGAGGTGCTGCTGAAAAATGGTCAGCACTTGGATAACGTCCTGGAGACCTTGGACTTACAACAACACTCGCTGGGCATTTTGGTAGTATTGTGCGCAAAGTTCTCCTTGCAAAATTCCAGTGGGGCGAACAATCCTGAAGCGTTTGAACCTCTGTTCAATCAAGTTCAAGAGTTCATCATCGGCTGCAATGGAGAGCAAGTTAGATTTGCACCAGATTCGTGTGAGTTCTCTTTCTACTGGTGTTGGACTATGTAGGCTGATGTGCATGTTCTTATTCGTAGTGGTCGAATGTACCTGGTTGATTTGTTACAGATGCCGAGCTGTGTCACTTGTTTACACGAAAATTAGTGGAATTAAAATTACCACTACGTGGCATTGAAACGTTACGTCGAGCAATACATAAAATTCAGCTATTTGACACTCAACTTACATCTATACACGCTGACCTTTGCCAATTATGCCTCTTAGCTAAGTGTTTCAAGCCGGCACTTGAGTTTTTGGATATAGATATCACTGCCATTAGCCAAGAAGGGGGACAATATGATTCCAAATATTTCTTGCTATACTACTACTATGGAGGAATGATATACACCGCGCTAAAAAATTATGATAGAGCTTTATATTTCTTTGAAGTCTGCGTAACAACACCTGCGATGGCAGTTAGTTATATTATGTTAGCCGCTTATAAGAAATACATATTGGTCTCCTTAATACTGCACGGAAAAGTGCTCGACTTGCCTAGGTATACAAGTCAAGTCGTTAATCGTTACATGAAACCATTGAGTCTTCAGTATCAAGATTTGGCGACTGCATACTTGGTAAACAACTGCGAGGAAGTACAGAACATTATCACAAAATATCAGCCACTTTTCACGCAAGATCTTAATATGGGGCTTGTGAAACAAGTGCTCAGCTATTTGTACAAAAAAAATATACAAAGGTTGACAAAAACTTTTTTGACGCTTAGCTTAAGTGATGTGGCCAGCAGAGTTCAATTGTCAGGGCCTGGTGACGCGGAAAACTATATTTTAAATATGGTAGGTTTTATGCCAGATGATATCGTATGTTTGTGATTGAAGATTGGTGTTAGCATTCACATTTTTGCAGATCGAAGACGGAGAAATTTTTGCTACAATTAATAAGAAAGATGGAATGGTAGTATTTCACGACGATCCAGAAAAATACAATTCACCGCAAATGTTGGCCAAGTTGGAAAAAGAAATGGCTGCATGTATGGAGTTAGATAAACGAGTGATGGAGATGGAAGAGGAAGTTGTTCTTACACCACAGTATGTCCGAAAAGCTTGCGGACAAAATGATCAAGACGACCAAACACCTGGACCCGCTTCAACAAATGTCACAAATGTGCAAGGTCAAACTAAGCATAATACCTTCTCTATGTAACATAAACACGTCGTTGTGTGTTATCTTTATTAAAAAAAGGAAAACGAAAAGACTCTGTTGGAAGTCAAAACTGAAATATTTATAAGCCTGTTTTGGATGATTGTGCTATCCAAAGGTTTGGCTTTCTCATTCTATTTTGTACAAAGGTAGCAGTGGTGCAGAGCTCGGGGATGCAGTCACATTCATTTTATAAATCGTACTAGAGTAATCTTAAATTTATTAAACAGAAGACTAAGAATGCAGCAGGCTTACTAAGAAGTTACCACATCACAACTGCTTTACTTTTTATGACATTCATAATAAATGCTCCCTTCGTGTATAAAATATACTCCACATGTGAAATGTCAAAGTGTTCAATTCTTCAATGATATTATTTCGCATCTAAAGCAGGCTTGGCAAGTAGATCGGGAAAGGAACTGTATGTGATGTTGCGATATTGCCGAAATCCTTTATATTATCGAAAACACGCGGATTCCAATCTTAATTTTAATGTAATCTATACTGATATGTACATACGTACTGAATCCTATGTATCCGTAAAGATGAACGCTCAATGCACGTTGGTGCCAGGTAAGTAAGATACGCTTTTTACCAGGATTCTGAGAGTGACGAGTTTTTTTTAAGAGATTTAATACGCAAAAAATTCGAAAGGCCCTCGTCATCCCAATTAACTTGTGAAAATAGTAAAAGGTATGTGTGAAGTATGTATGTGTTTGATTGTGTATTTGAAGTTTCCCCACCACTTTTCCTGCCCTGCCTCACCTTCCTCCAAATTATGGACTTTTTAATAAGGCATGCATAATTGTATGAAAATTGCTTTATTCTCATCTACATGCAAAATCGAGTCGCAATTATGGTACATATTGATTCAAGCCCTAAGAATTTCAAGCAAGCTTAACACAATAGTTTTTTGATTTCAGTAAGCACCATTTCGAATATATCTAGTTTCCTTTTTGATCCATCTATGAACGTTATGGATTTGTACAAAACTTGGTCATTCTTCATGGCTACCTCATTCTTTAAATATTCTGGCCACACCACCACCTCAAAGTATCCGGGGACATCCGGGGGATCATATGATCGATGCTTTCGTCTTTCCCAACATTGTTCTTTCGTCAACGTCAGAAAGTATTTGGCGTGGAATAAGTCGGCGATCGGCTGATATCTGAAGAGCAAGAATCCATCCAATATCAACATGTTCCCACCACATGTTTCGTTCTCTGGATTGGTATGCAATATTTTCAAGATATCCGAATGCATCCTGGCCATATCGACGCTCGTTATCAACTCCCAATTATTGTGGTTCAATTCTGTGACGAGCGTTTGTCGCGGATCGTTCGGTGCCAGGAAATAATCATCTTGATGCAGTATGATGGAATTCTTAAACTCTTGGTGCAATTCCTTGGCCAATGTCGTCTTACCGCTGCACGTTGCGCCCGAGATTCCAATTACTATCCATTTCCTTGCACTCATCTTGACTTATATTCTTAAGAAAATGTTAATTGCGCCGAGTATCAAGGTGGACTAAAAGATGTATTTAGTCATTAGTGATAAAGTACAGTGACGCAACACGATTATGTAAGTCTCAGCAGACATTACAGTACATCAATACCGATAGCAATTATTGCGGCCGACGATTGTTTTGTATTTATTGCGATTTTTCGAGTTTTTCGCAAGTCAGATATGGTCTGACATGATAAACTGTGAATATTACCAATCCACCAATAAAGCACAAACCAGAAATGGCAGGTACCATTAAAGCAAAGTTGTGGGGAAGGAAGAACAACCGGATCCTATCATCATCAATGAATGGCAGCCCAATCACCCAAAGAGTATAGTAAATGAATAAAATAACTGTTACTATTAGGATTATTCTTCCCTTATCACGATCACTGCCTGACATTACAGTGTATCCGACTTTTCAATATCTAGTTGCTTTGGCAGTGAATCTGCAGTCTCTCTAACAACGTACAAATAATGGTGAAGTACCTTATGTACTTCTTGGCAAATACAGAGCTTGTATCGCTATCTCTTAGTGAAGTATGTCTATTTAATTGCCTAAAATCATTGCTGAAAATATTCCTTTTCGAATTTCTTAAAGTCTTCCTCAGTGAATGCTGAAGTCTGTGGCTCCTTTGGTTCCTCCTTCCTCGGTGGATATCGTTTGTTTACAGCCCGATCCAATATCTGCAAATCATTAGATATTATGAATCACATGGTCAGTGTTATCATCAATCAGCTGGTATACCTTGCTCGTTATGTCTGGATCTATACGATTTTTACTGAGCAAAAGGAGTTTTTTCACAGTAGCGTCTGTGGGGTTCCGTCTGGCCGCTTTCCTCTTTTGCGTCTCGTAGATTGTGGTTTTGCTCGAGCGTCCGAGAACAGTGCCTAGATCTATTGGCAGTGAATAGAATTTCAATTACACATGGATATGCCACGTGAGCGCACGACGCGCATGTCCACGCATAGGTACCTGTCTTATCGTGCTTAGAAATAATTCTGTGCTTCGGAGGAATTAACTCTAAAGCACCTTTGTAATTTGACTGTTTCTTCTTCCTTTTCTTCTCTGTAAAACAGTCAACTTTTAGAACACGACGTTTCGCATCTCACGATCTTATAACCTAAACATTCTTCGTACTCACCATGCTTTACTTCTTCCTTATAGCCCAATAATTCCAGACTCTTGCGTACGAGTGAGTTAGACATCTCAACGAATTACTAATTACGAATTACTATCATTTACTTCGGCTCAACTGTACTTCACTGGATGATACACAAACATACCCTGAGCACGTTGCTCAAAGCCACCTATGTAAAGCAGAACCCTGCACAATCCATCGTTGATAATTCAGGAAACCCATGGTCGATAATTCTCAGCGCACACCGCGGTCGGTACACTTTCCAAACTCACTCCATCAACATTACCTCTATAGATGTCGCTGTATGGCTCTCCGGGATCCAACACTGAACTTTGAAATAGCAGTCGCGCGCGGGCAACCAGTGATGTACGAAGTACCAAGTGTTTGACTGTGACAAAGTTGAACAAGGAGTGAGTGAAATTGAAAAAGTACGTCACGAGATGAACGCGGTTTTCAGCGGACGCCACCTTTCTACTTCCTGGCGCAGCTGCTCTCGGTAAGCATGCATGTGTACATATGTTACCAGGTATCCGCGCGTCTGTAGGACGAAAAAGTCCGGCGGTGTAAGGTTACAAGGAAAAAAAATGACGGTGGTCCAGGTTCTTTCGCCAGGCACGATTTTAATCTGGCCTGGTGTCTCCTGCGACGAAAAAGTAAGAATGTCGTAATCTCAATTCAAACATCTGCGGCCAGAGTTCCACGCTCCCCAGGATGTTGCGTGCGCGTTAGGTCGGAAGAATTCCTTGAATTTCATCGCCATTGCGGAAACAATAATTCTAAGTTACTGTTAGGTTAGGAGGCTTAGGAACGTTTGGAATTGAGTCGAAGTTTCGATTTCAATTACTAGCCAGTATTTAGTAACCTAACACGACGCTTCTTTCGTGCAGAGGTCTGGGCATATTATTTCACTGGTGATGATAGAATGATAATTCAATTACGCCTGTGTACACAGGGCTCGTGGGCATGAATATCGCTCGGGCGTGCAGCGAGTGACCACACGCGCTACACTTACCCTAATGGCTAACGAATGCGCGTCTCGTAAAAGTTGGCTGAGAGTTGAGAGGAGCGTTTAAGGCGATCCGGCGAGTAGATTGATGTAACGGGTGTCCTTCGATAAGGGCTACATGGATGCGGCTCGCTATCGGGCTTTCTTGCGACGTCTGCTCGAGATGAGCCTCTGCAAATTCTTATTGTCGTGATATCGTAGCCGATAGCGAGGGGGCGGCGGCCGGGTTAGTTCGGGCGGGCCCTCGCGTTATCGGATCGCCAAGCAAACGGCAATCACCAAAGCTCGCCGTGTCCTATCAGTCGGAAGTTGGAAAGTCGATAATTTAAAATTCCCCCCTCCCCCCCTCCCTGCCGTTCGACTCGCCATCTCGCAGATGGAATATCTAAACTGGCATCGCGACCCCTGGAATCCACGTGTAGAGCGTCGGGGATATGAAATGGAGGAGAGGAAAGGGTGGTATGTAAGAAAGTGGCTGGGAGTGCGTGGTGTCTCTCCTGGGAGCGTGGAAAAAGGGAACGCGCACCACCTTATCTAGCCGGCGGATCACGTAATTAAGTGGGCGATCTCTTCCTTTTCTGATGACGCGCATTCTGATCAGATTGTTAGGGCCTGTCTGTCCCGAGGAAGGTCGTAAATAACACGCATGATAATGCCTCGGCTGATAGCTCTTCCGCCTTCCTGTAACTCGTACACTAGACGAATACCGTTCCACAAAACCTCGCTCTACCTCTCTCATTCCGCGGCAGCCACTCGACTTTCCGCTTTACGCCCCAAGAATTACAAGCATTTTACAGCCGCGGCTTATGAACCAGAGACCGGAGTGCGATTCATCTAACGCCGAACTAGGATCGCGCGCACTCGGCCAATTCGATATCGTCGCCCTGTTTTATTCATAGCGCGTCCATGCCCAAGTACGTACCATACCGGCGGCGCGTAATTGCTCCCGCTAGCCGGGAAACCTATCGACAAACGAAGCGACAATTATTTCTCTCCCGCCGGCCTGGTTAATTAGCACTCGCCCGGTGATCCTCGAATGCGCCGCGTGTAGAGGCGTACGCGAGTGCCTACTCCACTCCCCCACCCCACACTTCGCACTCCAATTCTGCTTTTCTTTGAATAAATATTTTTCCCCTATATCTGCATATCTGTCTTCCCGCCACTCGGCGCGCTTTTTCACGGAGCTGCGATAGAATTCGCCGCGTACTCGCCTGCATTAATGGATTCATTGAGCCGGCCGGCGGTTGCTCTCGATTGTTCATCGCGGCGGAAGGAGCGGGGCGGCGATCAGTGGGCCAGTGTACCGCGAATATTACAGATTCACTGTGCGATTTAATCTTGCAAAATGCATTGGGAAATCTTTTCGAAAGAACAGTTTGACCGGGTAGCTCGATGGGGATGGGGTGGGGGAGGTTTGTTGGCTCGGTCGATGCGGGTGCGTGGAGCAAGCCGTTTTATCATTCAGTCAATTTCGAATTACTGTTACCTTTCAGACGCACTGATGCGCTCCGCTGCGCGAGGCCGCGCTGCACTGCGCCGCGTTTCATAGTGCTCGCGAGGATTTATTGGATCACAACTTAACGCGATGAGTATCGCTCATCTTTCCATAGGTCCGCCTTGACGAATGACGATAATAAATAATCCTCGGCGGCCCTCTGATCTTACCTCGCAATCTGCATCAATGAAGTTATTTATTACCCGTTACCCGCCCGGGCTCACCTCGCTCCCAACAACCCTTCTACGAATAGAGGCATTTTTTCCTCAGGCTCTAGACACGCGGTTCCTCGCGCGATCTGATTCTCTCTAGCGAGACGGCCTGCGCCTCTCGGCTCGAAACGCATTTAACTCTGCCGATCGCACCGAGCCATTTCACTCACCGCGCTCTAGGGCCGCGAGGCGCATTTATTGTCGGATTAATGTCCGAGTCGTGCATAGAAGGGTGGCCGGCTCTTCTTATTGCGAGGACCCGCGCGCACTGTATTCGCCGATCGAGGTACACTACTCAGCTGGAGAATACCATTTCGCATGTTCATATGGAGATTACGACGCTACGCAGCGAATTCATTGAAATGATGTTGCAGGAGCAGCGTCGGAAGCCGACGCTTAGAGAATCGTTCAGACGCTTCCACAGAGCTTCGGGAATCCAGTCAAACTAATTGGCACGAACAGACATCGACAGAGAAGAACTGCGCTCGGTCCGTTCCATCATCGTTGACAATGCGGCCGCGCAGAGGCTTTCATTAGAGGTGGCAGAGTACACGCTCGTACCTCAGCGCAGAACAGTCGTGGAGATCCGCTTCCTTAGGAAGATCGGACAGGAGAAAGAGTTGGAGGAGGCGGAGAAGGTGGTGGAAGTAAAGCGAGTCGGGGGAGTTCGAGGGGTATTCCTGACTGGCAGGCTACCGCCGATGTCTCGTTTACCATAATACAAGGCCTTTGCTGAGGGCACTTGATGTTGCTGGACGCGCTCGCTCGCGGGCGGGCCGGGGGGACCCTACTGGAAACGGTAGCAATGCATCAGAGGACCGTGAAAAGCGCCTTGCCGACGGCTTCGGATCTCGGGACTTAAAGGACGCGAGGAACGGACACGTGATATCCCGTCGTGGATTCTGTTCGCCGCGCTCTGTACCGCAACGCTGTTACGAGACACCCCTGTGCTCCTACACGACAGAAGGTAAGGGCCGAGCGCTCGCCCGCCGATCGCCCGACGCCACCAGAGTACACTGGGAATCCCATCAAACTCCACCCGCCAGCCCCGCACACCTATAGACACCTCCGTCGCTCTTCGATATCCGGGAGAGCTCCCCTCTACGTCGAGCCGATACCTTTCATCTTTTCTCCGAGATATCGGGGAATTCGAGGCTGCTATTGTCAGAGCCGCGAATCAATGGATTATGTGACCTCGCTGGGTTCCGGTATTCAATTATTCTAACATCGTCTGACGCGCGGCGGCGGCGAAGGCGGACACGTGCGAGAAAATTCTTCACGGGTAACTAGACTCACGCCTCTCGCTTATGAATATTTAGGCGCAGCCGCTGCGAGAGTCCATTATTCTTTGGACAATCTTCTCGGCTGCGGGCGTCTTTCTCTGGTTTATAAGGCGGAAGGCGGTGCACGGGGGTAAGAGGATGAAATGGTACACGTATCAGGCCTACGTGCACCAGAAAACGGGGCCTCTCTCTCTCCTCGACGGTGAGTAGTGTATCTAGAAATTAAGCGAGAGCACGCCGCTCGCGTCTCGACAAAGGGCGAAAAGTGGTAAATCTTGGAATATCTCGTTGGTTACAGGTGATTCGTGCAGTCGGCCTTCCATCCCAGCGACGGCTCTCCCGGATGCTTTGGGACTCGAGCAATTATTCGAGAATGCGACGCGCGACCATTTTCAGCGCTCTCGATTCCCCCCCCGACATTTACGTTTGGCCGCGGCCGTTCCCCGGAATACGGAGCGGCGGCTAGAACCCGTGCGCGAAAAAGCCGTCTGGCTCCGCGCGTCGCGAGCGCTGCAATTTCCAATTTACAATTGCGCTCATCTGTTCGTTACAGCGAGCGAGCGCTTTAGGTATATAAAATTGAATTTAGCCCCTTAGTGATTGACCCGTTACGAGCCACCCGACTGGACCTAATTGCACCGGGCAATGCGCTGCTCTGTATGTACAATTGGTTGGGCAAACTTTTGGCGGGGAGTATTTGTCGAGATTGGCCGGGGAGGAGTGGACGGGCGGTGGCGATAAAGCGCGTCGATAGACGAAACGGATGGAAAGCTTGGCGATGGGAGCGTGTGTGATGTTGACGAGGAAGGAGGAAGAAATAAAGCGAGCGGGCTAAGGGGATGGACGCGACGGCGGGGCGAGGGGGAGAGATGTAGAGGCAGGGATTTTGGTACCCGAGTCCACTTGACGGACCGTTCTTTCAGTTCCCTTCCCTCGAGAAGGACGCGGAGGATCCTACTCCTCCTCTGAGAGCCGGCCGGCTCCTCTCTCTCTCCCTCTCTCCTTCTCTCTCCCTCGTCCTTCCCTGGTACTCCTACTCGTTCTGCTTCTCTTTCGGTCTCTCCTTCCTGTCCCTTACCATTTCAACTTTCCTGTCTTCGTTTCACCCGGCCGGTGCGATCCGCACACGCCACTTGTTCTTCAGTGGCCGCTGGTACCACTCTCGGCTAGATCGCGCCAAGTACACCTCCTCTTGTTCCTGACTCGCCGCCGCCAGCAGCTACGGCCGCCGCCGCGCACACACCGTCATCGCCACCGGCCGCCGCGATCGGCACACACCACCGTCGTCTCTTCACCACCGCGGCCGCCGCCACCTCCTCCGAGGCTAGTCTTCCGTCGCGAGCAACTGAGAGCGTCTTCGGGCTCTTCGTCGCCCGCGGTACCTCCTCGCCCCTGTCGCCGCATTCGAATCGGTAACGAGTGAGTGGTCCAGGTCCGAGTGCGTCCGGGAGCCGGGCGAAGAAGATCGGTGGGCGAAGCTCCCTGGAGAAGAGCCGCACGTGCTCTAGGAGAAGAGACTCCGCTAGTTGGCCTCTGTGGTGGTGAAGTGTTTAAAGGGTGTTGGAAGCTGTGCGCGGGAAGAGGAGGTGAAGAGAAGCCGGCAGGGGATGATGTGTCAAGAGTGGCTTAGCAAGTTTTAGAAAGTGAATATCCGTGGAGGGAGCGTGTATGTATAGTTGGCCGGTGGATGCTCTTGGAATGGGATTACGCCAATATGGATCAAGCGGCGCAGCCCCGGCCGATCACTTTCAACGGCGTCTTCTCGTCTTACACGTGGTCGCCTTGACACCGTGAGTGCACCTGATGGCCCGAGAGTTACAGGAGCAGGGATCGCCGCCGAGAGCGCACACGTGTGCCACTCGCGGAGCTCATTAACGCGCCTGTCTTTGTTAATTGGACCGAACAGCAGTCCGTTGGTTTGTCGCGGGCGCGCTTCCAATTGCGCCTGGCAGCAGTCACGCGAGCCTCCCGAGGGCTACATGCAAACTCTGTCCTCTAATTATGCGAGCACACCGGCCGCAAAAATCACCCGCTTCTATCGAGACCTGGACACCGCTGGAACGCGCGTTCCTCGCCGCCCTTCCAGTGCCGATTGCATTGCCGCGCTATTGCCTGAAATTAAGCGCGGACGACACGAGGCCGATGACGAAGCACGTGGCGAGCCAGCCGGCAGAGTTCTCGAACGAGCGCCGGCTCCTTTTTTCACGCCACCGCGGCCTGCAGTCGCGATTGCCGCGACGAGTTGCGTTAAATTAATGCAACTTCTTTCAACTCGCCCCCTACCATCTTCGATTTGTCACGCGCCCGGCCGTCCGCTGCCTCGGCCCTGATTCGGCGTACCTGGACCGTGATAGATTAATGGCCAGGGAATCGGAAGTGGAAAAACTCTTCCGGACAGTTGTTGGAGCTATCGGCGACCTTGGCCTGAAAATGCGCCGAGTCTTCCTGCCCGCTCGCCGTCCCCCGCCTCATTATTAATGGCGAGCGGTACACAATAACACTTAGCTCGTCGCCAATTCGCCGCCGCCGCCTCTATGAGGGATCGATCGCCGAGAGAAGTGAGAAATTGATGCGCCGACAGCCGGGAACAGCATTAGCCTTCGCCGAGAAAAATGATACTCGACCAACTCGTTCTCGCGGAAGTAAGCCCGGCTTCCCCGTGCCAGTGCGTGCGGCTTGTGCGCGCCCGAGCTTTTTCCCTCCCGCACTGTTTTTAACCGGCTGAGAGGAGAGTTGCTTACTACGCCGCGCGCGCGCGCCCGCGCGACAGTTTGAATGCCGGCGCGGGGTGGGTGCGCGTGTGTGTGTCCAGTTGGTCGAGGTTCGTAAGGATATGCTGGATTATAAGTGTCGGGAGGAACGAGGGCGTTACTTCTTTCCCGCTGGAATGGCCAAAGGGACCACTCGCCAAGAGCGGGTAAGCAAAAATAATCTTGTGAAATTGCAGTCGCGGTATCTGGCCCTTACATCCTGGACGTCTCTCCCGCTCTCTATTTGTGGATTTAGCGAGCCCATCGGGGTTTTAGTGGGCGTTGTAATGGTACTTGTACGAACACCCAATAAGAACAGGTGCAATAGAATGCGCGGGCTCGATTTATGCATACACGAAAGGTCCGCAGCACGAGACCCCTTAAGAACGAAGGGAGAGGGAAAATCGTTCTGGGGAAATTCCCGTAATTTGCATGGGACTAATATTTAATGAATTAATTGAAATTTTAATTCGAGAATCGCGCTCGTTTAATCGGCAGTGACCATCTATCTGTGTGTATGTACACACACACACACACTCACATCTCTACTCCGCCGGTTTAAACGGGTAAATATTCATTAGACGTTCTCGACGAGTGCGGGCTTTTTTTCCTGCCGATGCTTTCATTTGCATATCACAATCAACGTCACATCATTGTTGGCTCGGAATCCGCGGACTGAGGGCGCGTCGGCTTTACCTCAGCACTTGTGTGGCCATCCCTTTTTCCCCTGCCACTTTCATCAGATTCGTCTTGTTTCGGTGGGCTTGACCGGGAACTACTTAGCGGCGACTGTCACGCTTCTTTCAGCGTCACCCCTTTAAGGTCGATTTACAGAGCGCCGTGACGCGTCAGTGGCGCATCCACTTCGTTTCGTGACTCCCTCCGAGAGAGCGAGCGAGAGAGAGAGTACACCACTGACGTCCAATACCGTTCTCGACTGTTTTTCCGTGGGGCGCGCACTCGGTGCTCGGAGCACTCAGTGTCAGTTGGCTATCTGGACGTTTACACGACGGACGGCCGAGAGCGGCTTCACCTAAATGCGCCGAGCGACATTGGCTATCAGCGATATACCGACTGGGGGGATCGAGGCATCGAGGGCAGAGGGCCCGAGAAAAAGGGATCGCGCGCTCGCTGTCGGCGCGACATTCATAGCCGTGTTTGCCGCTTGCTCGCGTAACTTGTCGCGATTTGCAGGCTCCATCGCGCCTTATATTTCATGCGGGGGGGGTGGGTCGGGTGGGGTGGGAGGCGACAGTGGTGGCGTGTCGCGTACAATCGAATACCCGATATTTCGCCGAGCGACCTCTCCGTCCTCTACACTCGGAAATGCTGCTGCTCCACTGCGCGCTTACGCCTCTTCTCTCCGACGTGTGTCCTCTATCTTTCTCTCTTTCTCTCTCTGGGCTCTTTCACGCTGGAGCGCGGATTAAAGTCGCATCTATCGAAACGCAGCTTCACCCGACGAGCCTTTCAATGTACAGCCGAGAGTAATACCGTGGGGCCTCGGCACTTCTTGCTCCCTGAATTCCGGCCTCCCTGAGTTTCAGCAATGTCGCGCCCGCGCGATATTAAAAGAATGCTTTCCCTTTCTCCCGGGAAGAGCGCCGCTCTATTGGACGAGTGCCGGTATGCCGATAAAATGCGCGGAATTTCAGTATTTTTCTGGCCCGAACATATATCGTTGTTCCACTCGCGCTGAAATACATTAGAGCGTAGACGCCGACCGCCCACCTCGGCTCAACAATTGAATTCCAATACATGCAGAATTCTATCCCCGGCAAATCGACGCCAGCCGCCCCTCTTACCCGCCAAATTGAAATCTAATAACTCGGCAGGCTTATTACTATTCCAGCGGCGATTCTTTCCACGCGCTCTCGCACCGATGTCCTGACCCCCGACCTCGCCCTTGGACCTCGGGCCGCGGAATACACACCCTCTTGGAGCAATAGAGGTTGATCTATCAAGGAGCGAACCCCACTGAGCCGGTAAAAATGCGGAAGCGCAACGGGTTTAATTTACGAGCGGTGGAGTGGGTCGATTAGAGCGTTTAAGAGTAAATCAGGAAGGAGTCGTCGAGCAGCTTGCGATCCGAATCCCCAGTGGGGATGCTATCGAGGAGTGGTGCTGGTAGGAAAGCACTCGTCGATCGGCGGCGCGGATTTGCCAGTCGCAAAGTGGCAAAAAGGAGAGATAGAGTGTGTGTTTGCGGGAGAGGGAGAGAGGGAGAGAAGGAAGGAGTGGTTGGTTGGCGATAAAGTGGAGAATTGCGGAACGACGTGGTGCACCTAGGCGCCAATGCCACTCGGACTTGCTGCAACGCTGGCTTACTTGTCGCCCGCTCGTTTTACAGTCACCTTGCGATTTCTAACTCCCAACTTTTCCGCTCTCTTACCCTCTCGCTCTCTTCTCCCGCCCAGCCGATTAAGCAATTACCCGGAGACCGAGTGCCAAGATCAATTAGTCGCCACCGGGGAACCGACGTCGCTGCGGAAAGGCATATCGGCGCCCTGACGCCTCGCGTGCGCGACGTCGCCAGTGAAAGAGAAGAGTGAAAACTGGTATAAGCGAGTAGGAGGTCGAGAGGCTCGATTAATTATTGCTCCTTGATGTCGTCTCTCTCGTTGTTTCGTTGCGTCTCGAGGACGGAGGAGACGATCGACGTCGCCGGCGGCTGACGAGCGACGTCTCTTTTCCACTTTTCCTCGGTTAGCCGGCGAGCAGCGCGCGATACTCGGCTCGAATATTCGAGTGCGCGCGGTGCCTCCCCTTCTACTTGATCTAGCTTCGTCGGCTCCTTCTCGATTTCCAGTTCATTTGAATCCTTTCCGTTCGACTGCGCGGCTTCGCCCTCCGAGATGCCGGCGGCTTCGCCCACCCCCTCGTCGGCTCGAGGGGACGCCGGCGACCTTCCCCGCAATAATGATGCCGCGAGGAAAATTCATCGCCGTCGCCCGACTAAAACCGCGCATTAAAACCCCATTCCGGATATATGCGAGAATGGGGAATTGCCGTTAGGTGGATTCGCCGGTGGCTGGGACGCGGCATTCACGCACATTAGGTGTCTCTTTGGTAAACATCCTTCCGGCAAGGACCCGTGGCGTACGAGCGTGCGCGCATCTCTCCTTGCCCTCGGCTAATTAGAATCCGCTTTGACTGATGTTTTATTCATGATTTATGTCTTAAGCCCCTCCGGGGCAAATGCACCGAGCGCGCGCCCGTTTAGCAGGAGAATGATCCGCGAACAGGAGACGCGGAATCGAGTGAGTCGCGGCCCTCGTTCACTAGATTTTTCTAATAAAAGGAAGTCGCTTAATTATGCTGATCGCGGTAGGAACTGGCCGCTCATAGCCGAGCGTTTGCTCCCGGATAATTGGGACGTGGAGGGCGAGGGGTAGCCAGCGGGAGAGGGGCCGAAGGGCGGTGGGGTATAATGTCATCGTGATTTGAATTACTAATTCCTCACAATTAACTCTCTCGCCGGGCCACGATCTCGCTGGTGCGCGCGGCCAGGCAGATCAGTGGAATTCCTATCTCTCGTGACGATTTACGATCTCCCTTTTCACGTTCGGAAGGGCTCGAAGAGAGTTGGCTTTAGCGGGGCCGCGCTGCCTCTCAAAGAGGATCAAAGCACGGCCTCCTCGGCCCCCGCTGAAACTTAAGAGATACTTTTCGAGAGAAACGCTTTCCCTTCTTACGGGCATTAACCATCGCCGCGGGAGATTAAGGGCTACTCTCTGCGCGGGGCCCAGCTGTGCCATATGTTCACACGCGCTCCTTCCCTCGGTAGCCTGCCTCTCTAACGTCCCTAACGCGCCACACTCCCGAGGAGAATTCGGAGTTAGCGGTGTGTCAAGGCCCCTGGGCCAATTTAGCGGTTCGCCGTCGTTTCATTAGCGCTAGTCTGACACGCGAAGCGATTAGTCGCTGACACCGAGTGCGTTCTCGATCGCGTCAGTATCCGAGCGCGACTGCCGTAAGGTTCGTCTCGTTAGAGAGGCCTCTCTCCAGTCGGCGCACGCATTCCTCGGCAAGAGTTACGAGGGACTCCGAGCCGATTGAGCCGACAAGAGGCCCCGCTGATCGGGACACCCGTTACATTCTAAATACTTGTAAGCATGCCCTATTACCTCGCCGAGTTTAAGCTGTATTACAATACAATAGCAGCGGCTACCGCTCTCTATGTTAACCTTGTCCTCCAGTGGCCTCTGCATTTACTCCAGGGCTCTCTGCCTTCTTCCTCCGCATCGTGTACTCCTTGAGGCTGCTGTTCTCCAGCGACGTCATCACTGTCAGGTTGACTCTCGCGGGGAAACCTGTCCTACTCGATGGACTCGTCAAATGTCGAAGCTACGGTTACTTAGAGATTACGCCCCGCGAAAATTCCAGCAGAGAAGGAGAGACCGGTAGCTCGAAGCGATAAGGAGCGAGGGATTGGCGGTCGAGGGCGAAATGTCCGGCCGCCGAAAATGGACAAATGACCGACGCTCGAAAGGGCCTGAGTCCCCGGGCGAGCGATAGAGAAGCGTCGGGAGGGAGACGGAGAGAAAGAGAGCGCGCGGACACAGCCGGATAATTACTACAATCGCGGCCGGGCAATTCTGGTGTCTCGTAATTGTCGGCGTTACATCGCCGTCTCTTAAATGCAAATGCTGTTAAGGATCTAAGATGGAAGATTAGCGAGTAACGTGGGTAGGCGGGGGGGAGGGCTCGGGGAGTTAGGTAGGCAGTACGTGCCTGGCTGCAGATGCGTGCAAGTGCATGTGTGCACGGGTGTAAATGCACATGGTGATGCGCCGTGCACCGAGCGGAGCCTACTCGACGTGGGGGTGGTGGTGGCTGTTGCTTTCAGGCGTAACTCTTCCGCGGACTAGCCTCCGATCGCGAACCACCGAGAGGAACTCGAGCGAGATCCAATTTACGGGGGATCCTCGACGCTCGTCCTCATTGGGGCCCCACTTGCCGCCCGGCGGCGCTCTTATCGCGCTTTATCATCGATGTCAACGAAATCACTCGATCGAATCGAGCCGCGTCGCGTCCATGCAACCTCGGCAAGGCGTGCGCTCGGGATTTCGAACGGTCCAGTTACGCGGACGTCGATCCCCATTCAATTCTATGAGGCTCCGGGCCCCGAGCCTCTAAATGCGCGTCGCGTTAACACGATAAATTATTAACAAGCCGAAGAACAATGCGGGAAATGGCGGCCGTATGTAAATGCGCGCCACTGTCACCGCGGCGGCGCGCGTTCATTATTGTCCCAACAGTTTTTCTCCGGGCAGAGCAAACCGCGACGACGACGACGAGTCTCTTCTATCGTCGGGCCCCGCGGCAACGGACTTGTTTCACGCGCGCTACATCGCCGGGCGAACAGCCCACTCATTCCACACTACGCCAACTTTCCTCGCAAAACTCCCCCTTTTTCGCGTCACAGCCCCCTTTTTTTCTCCCTTGACCAACGGCGGACATTCCCGCGCGCCATTTTATTGCGCTCGTGGAATTCTATTTGTCACGGCGAGCCTTATTACAGTGCAGCGCACATGAATGGCATCGCAAACGAAGTTTCCATTGTGGGAGCTTGCGGCGTGATTCACCGAACGCGGCTTTTCGCATGCCGTTCTCTCACTCTCTCTCTCCTCCCCTCATGCTCTCCACCCGCGGCCGCGTGTCTGTGTGTGGTTATATACCGGGTGCTTTTCTGCGGATAATTGTGAACGAATCTAGGTAGAGCGTTCCCTCTGCTCGCATCCGATCTAAGATGGTAGATTAGCCGGTAAAGAGTGGGCCGCGGGAGACAGAGGGAGACAGAGGGAGATAGATAGGGATATCGAGGAGCAGAGAGTATACGTGCGCGATCGCACGCGTGTAAATATGGGGCTGGGTAAATAGGCATCGCGGTCCGCGCGGGACTCCGGTGCGTCCGTGCGAGGGAGCGAGCGCTATCGCACCATGCTGGACCAGGATGCGCATATATGTAGAGCTCGGGCTCCCTCGGCTGGCTGGTTGGTTGGCTCCGCGCTCTCCACGGTTAGAGACGTTAGCCAGGCATCCCATACGTATCGTTATCATGGCATCGTCGTTTTAAGGCTGCGAGAGAGTTGCGGGCGCGTTGCCGCGCGCACGCGGTAGCTCGCTAGCGAGACACCGACGACCGACGTCCCAGCCGCCGCCACCACGCAAAGCCGACTAGGAAAGCCCAGTACCAACTCTCCCCCCCACCCTCCGCTCTCTGGGCCTTTTTCTTAGTGGTATGGGTATGCCGACGTCCGGCCGTCCACTGGTGGAGAGTTATCGAAGCCCTGGCAAAGGGACGTCCGAACGCTTCCTTAATGCCTGAGCGGCATTGCCACTGCTTATCACCCGACAGATCGCGATCGGCTCGTGCACCTGGCTGACACCGGCCGGAGCCTCGAGATTTAATTAGTCCAGAGTCGCGCCACACACCGTCACCCCTTAACATCGCCGGACTCCCACTCCCGCTCCCGCTGACGAACCTCACTGGGCTTCGTTAACCCTTTCTTTCCCGTTAAGTATCATCGTCGTATATATGTACCGGAGAAGGATAATCCCGGTGTTTTTGGTGGGACGCGGGTTCATTAAAGAATTAAGTTAAAATCCGGCCCGGGTAAACGAACGGCGAAGGATCTCTCCCTCTCGATCTCCGTTCGTTACTGTTCGAAGGCCACGGCGCGGCGCGGCGCGGCCGCGGTTGATGTGCCGTGACTGCTGGTGCGAGGGCATCCAGAGAGTTTGGAGGGAGGGACCTCACCACTGGTCTGACCCTCTAATTATATGGTAGATCGTGTACCAAGTGAACGGGGGGTCGCCGGGTCACGGTTTTCTCCGAGAGCCTCGGCCGAGGGGGGAGAGAGCCGCATCGAGATATATCGAAAAATTCGCCGAGACGCATATCGGCGCGGCGGGTAGCCGGCCACGAAATTTACTGACCCTCCAATAATAATTATTCGCGCTTCGTGCGCCCTGATACATCGGCACCGGGAACCTCCGGCGGATCGCCGTCCACCTTGCCCACCTTGGTTCTCGGCGATAAAATGCCTGCTTTTTAACCTGTCCGAAATCAGTAAGGCCCCAGTGCCGGGCCCTCGGTGAAATTGAAAATGCCAGCCACTCGGGTCGATTTACATTCAAAGACCTGTATGGTACTGAGGTTCGGTCAGTTTAGAGGCTTGGTATCGCGAAGAAAGTGCGCCTCGGGTTAACACAGATTCCCGAGGATTCACTGACCAGGCTTAACACCTGTTGCCGCGCGCGGGGGGGTAAGCGTCGATGCGGAACAAAAGGAAATTGCGATCGAACCTGTCATCTTACGGGGAATACGTCGTCGGAGCGGCGCGTCCCTCCGGTTCCTGTTTTACAGCCGCGACACGTGTGCGATGATCGCCCGGCACTCGAGTACCCGCGAGCCCAGAGAGAGAGAGAGAGAGAGAGAGAGAGTGTTTCAAGAGTCTAGTGTCTAGTTTATCACGGCGACTTCCTCGCAGATCCACTTTCCCATTACCCGGCGCTCGCCGCTCCTTCAGCGGCAGGGAAATGACTTTCTCGCTAGAGGAGAGCTGCGCACGAGAGATTCACGGTTGTCCGTTCCACCGGCGGCGGCGAACTCTACGTTTCCCCTCTGGCGCGTGTGCAACGAGGAGGAGGAGGAGTCGGCGACGAGTTGGCGGAAAGAATTAAAGAAGCGATTCGGCACCGCTGTTGCCTTCATGCACGGTTAAGCCGCGGGAGCACTGCGCAGGCAAATGTAGAACGGATCTCGACAAGCGGAGGACTCGACGCACGTTTTCACCGAATAAAGCTCGGCCGCGACGAGCCAACGTCGACGGCAGGCCGAGCTTTGAAATATTCCGCGCGCGCGCGCTGCTTATTTATGGCTGCGTCTCCTCGAGATGTCACGGGGGCAAAAGCCAGAGCCCATCAACCCCCCCGCTCGGCGCAACACTTTCCGCGAGCGGAGGACTTAGCGAGACCGGAATTTTAATTAAGCTTTTTTGCCACCCGCTGAATCTCCGTTCCGGCAGCACGCCGCTCCTGCGGCTGCGGAAGAGATGTCACCATCTAACGGGTGTCCGCTTCACGCCCTGCCCACTCCAGACACCCACAAACTCCATACAGAAATAATAACTCTGCATTTCCCTTTCAAGCGCATCTATCATAATTCTCTCGATAATTATCTTCCTCCCTTGGAAGCCCTGGATCCCCGAGTACCAAATCGGTTGCGTGGCGTTGAAAAGGAGCCGGGTCAACTACCTACCAAACTACTGAGTGCTCCGTGGCAGTTCTCGGGAAGGGATCTTCTCACGATCGGCGTATCGTTTCACGATTCTACCGGAGATTTCTCGGTAAGAGTATCACGTGACCAGGATGATTCCCGCGGAGTCCGTAGGTCGCGGGTGATTCGGGCGAGGGGTAGGTTAAGTAATAGCGGTGCGCGCCATCAGCACGTCATCATCGACGAGCGCCGATGTGCGTATAGCGGAGATCCGACACTTTAAAGCCGCCCTTCGCTTCACCGCTTTCCTTTTGCGCAGGATTACATAGCCACGCATCCAAGCCCATTTCGATCTCTCCTCTGGGCACCGGGGGGCGCTGGGGGTGTTCTTCAAGAGCACCGCGCGGTCTACAATAATCCCAACGCACCTGGCGCCCGGCAATATCTGTTATTTTGGCTTAAACTCCTCGGGATGCCTACGAGATTCGAACGATTTTAGAGCGTGCGAGTGAAATGTAATAAACGCATCAGCGTCGCTTCATCTGCTTTATCTTGACTCTCTTTATGGTTACGAGATCGCGTCGTCTTTCACGTGGTGGGGGGGTTTCGTCGCGCGATTCTACTTAAAAGACGGATACGACGCGATCCCGTCAGAGTTGGCGGTAATAAAGTTTGTGTAATCCGGCGGAGCTAGTTGGCCGAGAGGTTCTCGGGGAAGTTCTCGTTAATCACGCGGCTGCCAAAATGTTTGGCGCCGAGGAAAGCGCCGCCGGGGGAAAAATGGAGGCAGTTCCGCGGCCTCGGGAGGGAATTTATTTATCGGTACCCCCACGGACGCATCATCCGGCTGATAAAGGTTTATTAGAGTATATCCGTATAATTTATGTTGCCCGGCCGCCCTCGGATGATTGATGCCCGCTGTCGGCTAGTATATGCACCGGCGAAGGTTAAGCTTTTGTCGGATCGATCAGCCGAGGGCTCTAGCGGCCCCGGCATTCAACTGTCACCAAATATTTACAACGGTACCGACACCTGCGGGCCCCGCAGCGTCGCCGTCCTTCCACCTTCCCGGGAACCTCCAATTCAGGTTTCCTTGTCAACGCGTTGTCCGCCTACCTTTCCCGTGATCGCGGCATCCTAGCTCGGATTAAAAACCTCCGGGCGAGCGGGCAACGATCCGACGCCGAGATAACAGATCCCGTGGGACAGAATGCGTGTGGGTCCGCCGGTGTCTCTCGCGCGGGCCCAGTTGGGAAGGTAATGCGGCGACAACGATTACGAGGCCGAGGGACACGGCCGATTCGGCGCCGATCGGTACCGGTAGATCGTAATTCGAGCCGGGCGCGATAAGTACTTTATAATCAGCCTGTACTCAGGGCCGCGGCAGAAAGAGGGTGGCTGGTATATACTGGTATAGTTCCCCGGAGGTGGAGGAGGAGGAGGTGGAGAAGGATGGGAGTTGGGCGAAGAGGAGAGTTCGAGGGAGGCTCTCGGCATGATAGACGAGCCGATACGTTCCCACGCGCGCTCCTCTTCCCAAGGAACACTCTCTGAAAGCCGTCCGCTCGCTCTTTCCCTCGGCGCGGCGTAGTGGGCGGTTATAAGGCCCCGCGGGCCCAGCCGGGCCCCCTAATCACAGCCTCGCCCGCACTCGTACGCACAGCGAACATATGTGTTCTTTTTAAACGCGCGGGCACCGGCTAAAAGCCGGTCGACTTGAACGCTCTTAAATACACACTGCCGGCTCTCTCCTTCTCCTCCCCCTCTCTTCCATCTCACCCTTGACCCCCTGCCCCCCCTCCCCCTCATCTAAATAATGTTTAACACTAATGTGCACTGACGGCTTATTGAAAGCGAGTGTCGAAGGTGCGTCTTAACACAGTAGGACCCATTGGGCCTTACCAGTGACAGTGTGCCGCCGGGGCAACAGTGTACTGTATATACTCGCTCGAATAAATATTCACCCTTCCCCCTTTCCGCCTTTTTTTCCTTATTACTGGCTGTATGCTCGTCTTAAGTTTCGTGCGCGATTCCTGCTCTCCCGCTCGATTCCCGTGGCCGCCCGGTACGGAGCGGCGGAGGTTGCAACTTAACTTGTAGCGCGCGAGGATGTGCGTGTCCGCATGCATATTATATGGTCCCCCCGGCGAGCGGGGCCGGCGAGGGCGCAGAGAGAGAGAGAGAGAGTGAGTGCGTGTGGTTTCCACGCACGCTATGAGCATCGGAGCCGAGTGGTTTACACGGCCGACGAAATCGAATTATCGTAAGCGGGCCGCACTGTGCAACCACCACCTCGGCCCCGCTCCGATGTATTTTAAGCGACGCCTGGCCCATTTTCACGGCTCCCGCCGCAGGGAAATCGAGTTCGCTCCGGAGCACTGAGTCGCCGAGTTATTGGAAGTCGGCTCGATTCGGCCGGCTTTCTCAATTAATCACGATGGACGAGGATAATTTCTCGTGTCTCCGCGCGGCGGATAGATGGAAGATGAAGTTAAACCGGTATCCCAGAAATGGGCAGGGAGCACCTGTCGGGCGAGAGCGAGAGCGTGCTGGCTCTAGCGATGATAAAGATCGTCGAATGTTACAGTTGTCATTGGGCCACCGGCTCGAACCCGAACGCCGTAAAAAGGAGTAATTTATACGGGTTTAATGCGCATTATGCCCATCGGCCATAAATTCATCAGAGGAGCGTGCACTTGCCGCCCTGTCGCTGCGGGTAATGCACTCCCGCTCTCGCTTTCTCTCGGAGAGGAGAGGAAGAGCGCGCGGCGCGTCCGAAGGCTAAGCGCGAGGGAGGTCAGATGAAAAAGGGGGATCTCGCGGGGGATGAGCCGATATATCGATCGAGCGCGCGCCAATGAAAGTGACGGACGATTAGTCGCGCGCCAGGATCACTAAAATCTAGAATCACCGCTCTCAATTTGACACGGCCGAGAGCGCCCGCCCGGCAAGAAGTCTCGGATAAAAGCGATCGACGATTAGCGCGGATTATGCAAATCGCGCGCGCGATCGCGTGTCCACTTTTTTCCCCGGATCGCGCGCGCGCAATCCTGCTTTTTCCAGCTTCGCAGAGGCGGAAGCGTCGATTTGTTATTCGCCGAGACCTGGCCGGGAGTCCCCCGGTAATCCGGGATTGCTCGCGAGAGCGTTCGACTGTCGATTTGATCGATCGTCCGAAAAGATTTTGCGCGCGATTAGCGCGGTGGCAAGGAACATTGATTCGATAGGCCGATCGATTTCCGGGTGGCAGGGATTGAGGGTAGATCGCCGATACCGATCTTTCTCTCTCTCTCTCTCTCTCGAGCGATCGGCAACTACCGAGCGAGGACAAGTAGTTGCAAGTTGCAAGGGACGCTCGATCGCGAATACTGTGATTCACGGTGGGTGGCACGTGTCCGGGCGATCAGGCTCCTTCTTCATCGCCGTTTATGTATCGTATAAAACTATAAAGCACCGTTCATAGTGATCGGCTGCGTACGATAGGGAAGCGTCTCTCCTCGCGCATAAGCAGGGCGTTAAGATAATGCTAGGTAAAAGTGGACGGAACTCGCTAAAAAACCACGCCTCTTATCGATATAGCGGTATCTAATGGGCTTGTTAAAGTAATTTAGAGCGCCACGGCACGCGCCCTACCCCTTAACACCGCGCACGCACGCACTCCAATAATGTTAACACCAAGGACATCGTACTTTTCATTACACACTTCCAATTTAACTCGGCGCACTTATTAAACTTAATGGGCCTTCGTGGTGGTCGCGACCTTAAGTGTCGAGAAAGCTTCTTTCGGCGACAATAAGCTTTATCGTCGATTAACTCCGATTAATTAAACTCCCCGGCGGACTCGCGTGTCGGCCGATCGTCAACGCTCCCGAGCTCCTTGTCGTCGTTCTTTCACGGCCAAATCGGCCACGTGTTATTGCTAATTAATGCTCCTTCTTCGAGGTATCTCTCTTCGACGGGGCAGACTGCGCCTGCAGTGCTTAACCCGTTCCTGGAAATCGCTCGCTCCAATGTCTCGACTCTCTTCTTGCATTTCCATGTCCATCGAGACATGTCGGACACGAGAAAGAAAATCCCCGACAGAATTCCGACGGCTCTCATTGCCCTTTCCCAACTTAATGTACCGACATAAATTACCGAGCAGTTGAGTGTGCGGCCTGTAGAGTGAGTTAACGCGAGGACTAATGCGTCAAGTGCGTTACTAGGATGGTAATTGGCTGTTGATTATCGCGAGGGGGTGGAGCCGCAGGTGGATGGGAAAGGTTGGGGGAGCTTGTAATTTACATGGATGGTTTGTGATTTTCAGGAGGCGATGAGAGGCCGACGAGGGGCCCCGTTGGCCGGGGAGGAAAAATGACCGGGTGGAAGTGTGCCGCGCGCAAGCTGTGCCCTGCCGAGGCCGGAGATGCTAACGGGGAAGGAGAGCCGGCGGCGCTGGACACTGCGCCATTCGAACCCACCTGACTCCAGGATCGGAGCCACGGACCGACGTGAAAAACATTACCGCTCGTCGACGTCGCGTCACTCGGCGTCGCGTTCGATTGGATGAAAGCTGAGGGAGACGGCTGCCCTTTTTTCCACCGGACGCCGTTGGAAGCCGACGGAAAGACGTAGACGTAGACGTAGAGATACAAGGGGGATCAATGGCAGCCAATGGTAGGGCGAGCTTGGCCTCGACGGAATTACGGAAGGGCTCTCGAATTCGAGCCACGTTTGCTGAGGGCGATCCGCAGACATCTACCTTTTGAAATTCGATGACCAGCCGCTCGAGGACGCCCCCGGAAACCGGCAAGAAACTCATCCGCCAGCCCTCGATTCGCATCTTCCTATGAAAAGTCACTAACCACCCCACCCACCCCCCTCTCTCTCTCTCGCGTCTGGCAAAGGCGAACCTCACCAATTACTCGATCGAGGTAAGGAGAGGCGCTGGATAATTTCATTATCCACCAAGGCTCGCATTAGCGCCGGCAAAAAGGTAAGCCGGGAGGAAAGTTGCCGGAGCCGCGCGCCTCCACCCTTTACCCTCGTGGGAGAGCGTCGAGTCCGGTTAATTCCGATAGAACTTGGCTAAAATCGTTCTTCGCCCAAGAGGACGCCAGAGAAGCTTGGGCCCGTCGGGATTGAGGGGCCGGCTCGACGCGAAAAGCTGAAAATTCCCCAGGCAAAAGGCTCGCCGAGAGAGAACACACGACCGCGAAACTCGTTTCCTCGCCGATTATAAACACTTTTCTAAGAGGCGCGCGCGCGCGCGGGTCCGCAGGGCCCCGGTGGTGGCAGGGGCCCGGGATTAATATGTGCTTTGGAGGAGCAGCGAGAGCCCCGGGAAGTTGGATCGAGCACTCGCTCGGCAGCGGCTGTCGTGAGGAAGAAGAGGGTGTCAGGGAGACTCGGAGCGCCGCGGGAAGACTCTATTCCGCTGGGATGGGTATGCTGTTACCTGACGAGACTTACGAGGAGCGATCCTCATCCTCGAGACGCAGTTCCTGCCCGAACGTCCTCGCGGACATTGACGAGGTCGAGGCTGCCAAGGCGCTGGCCGCCTTCCGCAAGTGCGACGAGTTCCTCAAGCGGCACGGCATCAGGCCGGAATTCTTCTGCAGGCATCGCGAGCGGCTGGCACTTCAGGCTTGGCTCCTGCAGAGGTCAAAGCTGTCCTCTGGTAAGTCCGACACGTCAATCTCTAGTACTACTAGTTTTTCTAGTAATTATCGATTATGTTGCAAGTACTGCGGAGATCGTCGCTTTTACCTGCAACCTTCTTCTTTCTCTCTCTCCCTCTAGTTTTCTCTCTCGGCGCCGCGCAGCGCCGCTGAACCCTTTATTGGTTTCGTTATTGCCACGGCTACGGGGAAGTAGTAATGATTTCGGTATTACCTAACGAGGTTGCTGAAACGCGGACAGTTTGACTAACGTGGTTTTTACCGCCGCGAGACTCGGGATACATGTATATCTGGTACATAAGCGTTGGGTACATAGGCGTTTGGCGCGCACATACGTATTAACGCTGCTCCGGAATCGGCCAGTTTTTCACTATGTTACATCGATCAGCGGAAGCTGAATTGTCGAAAAAGGACATTGCATTGTTCGCCGTTAATTGTTTTAGCCGAGCGGCGGGCGTGTACGTGACCTTTTTCTGCCCTCCGATGGAAATGGTTAACCGAACGTAGAGCTATCGAGTACGCGGGCGCGCGCGCGGCACACTTGCCCGCACACCGGCCGATCACACGTGCGCTCGTTAATACATTAAAAAGTGGGCTCGCTCCACTCGTTACGGAGATTCCGAACAATGCTTTCAGAGATTGCGCGGATTATCCTTTGAAGGCACCGGGCGTAATGAACAGCAGGGTGCGGCGGCTGGTCGGACGGTGCTCGCTCTGTTTCACCGAGAGGCGCATGGGATACAGGTGTGCGTGCGTGCGTGCATAGAAACATAGAGGCTGCATTACGATTTCTCATTAGAAACACAACGAGCGCGCGCCGCCCAGTTCAACAAGCATGTTGCATGATCGCCCGCTCGCTGAAACACTGCTCTTCCTAGCCAGGATTCACTCGGCCGCCTAGCGTACATGGACACTTTCGCCCGTCGCGCTCGTCGCGCCGGTTGACATTCATTTTTCCGTTATAACCCACCGGCCACTGTGTTTATGCCGAGAGCGACTTGCACGCTACTGCCAATTGATTTAGCGCCGCGCATTAATCCCCTCGGTTCGAGGGCCCCCGTAAATTATGAGCGTGTAAAAGTTAATTTGTCGCAGCCGGCTACCGAGCACTCTCTGCCCCCCCCCCCCCCCCCCCGGCGACTCTGCGATCGTTTTTCTCATCGAGCCGCGAATTTCCACGCATTTGTACCGGCACTGTTAATCGTCCTGCGCTCCCAGCAGAGGCTTTAGTAACAATCATTGAAGAATTCGAGTGTTTATCGGCATTCGTTAATCTCCCGCGCGGCGATTGATGTTGGCCGCCGTTTGAGAAGTGCGCGGCTCGAACAACATTAAATAGCTATATATAGTGAAAGGAGGTGTATTTATGCGGCGGGTATTCCGAGGTACACAAGCGGCCGTCTCAGTCTCGTGCTCGTAATAAATCAAGACCGCAACCTAATTAACCGTCGGCCCCGCCAATAATGGAGGCTTCATTATCACCGGGCATGCTAATTACGAGAATCCGCGCGGGGCTGACGCCGCCGAAAACCTAAGTTTACGCGAACGTTTCACGGCGGACGCGCACGGCTCTCGCGCGCAGTGTCATTATCCTCGGGGATGCTGACCACGCCGATTTTCATCATACAGCCCTTTCGCTTCATTCCCCCACTCCCATCCCTCCCTCGGCCCTCAGCGACACTATAATTAATTCCCGCCCTCCGCTTTCACCCTTGACACATGTAGGTACACGTCACTCAGAGGAAGACGGCGCAAATTAAACGTGGAGGTCTATCATTGACGGAGGTGGTGTTATTCGAGTGCGCGAGACTCGTTGACGCCGTGACATTGGTAGATCGGTTGTACCTTCTGCCGTTCCCGTTGGGCCGGCGCTATTTTTCCGTCGGCGGGCCGCCTTAAATTTACTTCGCGCCAAGCGCGTAAATCATCCGGCTCGACTGAGCCCCACTGAATTACGACTAAACACCGCGTACATTTATTCCATTATTTATCGGGGCCGAATTTATGGGCGCATTTATTATGAAAATTGATATTTTGAGCAAATGGCCGGGCGGCCGGCCACTGTGTGAAAACGCGAGCGGGGGCCCATTGACACGGGTGGTGCTGTTGTGCTGGCCATTGGTTGCCCCGCGAGAGAGAGAGAGAATGGGAGCGAGGTGTCGAGAGGAATAAAATCAATTCCCGAGGCCATTGAATCCGTGGAGAGGAGAGGAGAGAGGGGCCGTTATATCCATATAATCGGTGTCTCTGCTATGCGCAAAATTGTCTTTCCGCCCGCGCCGCTCGAACCTTTGTGTAACGCTGTGTCAGACTTCCCGTGCGCGCATTTGTCCCTCCTACCCTCGTCCGCCTCTGCCCGCTCACGTGGCGGCCGCGCGCGCCCCGATCGATCCCCGGTAATCTATTAATTTGCCCGCGCTACAGCCGCCGAGAGGACCTGCACGCACTCCCGCTATTAATTGACATCGGCGCGAGCGAAAAGGCCGCGCGTTAATTGCGCCCGCGTCGAAAACCAGTTTTCCATTTTCCTGGAGCCCTGCGCCCGCGCCCCCGAGATTGCTCGCGCGACACTCTTCGACTGACACCTGCGCCACATAGAGAGAATCGTCGATTCGACGGATCCCGAATGAGATTAAGTAGAACGAGTCGTTGCTGGTTAGACGGAGCATCGCGTGGCGGAGCGGGTTTATTAGCGGGCAGGAGAGTCGAGAGGCATCCGCGGTATGACGGGGCGGCGTGCGCGGCCGGATGGAAATTTTATCGGGATTTATTAGCTGTGCGAAATCGACTGGGGGCTCGTAATGACCGGGGCATTACTAATGGGCCGCGAGGCCGTCGGACAGTGGGCCGGCGGGGAGGAGGTGGGCAAAAAAGGGGTGGACCCCGGTTGCCAACGTAACAACGCGGATGCAAAAGCGAACAAAATGCCGTCAGGTGTTACTCCCATAAATCACCGGGCAGAGCGTTGCGCACCTCTCTGCCGCCGCCTCTCAGACCCTCAGACGCTTCCCCTCCCGGCGCGCGAGTGACGTGTATGCGGTGGACACGTATCGTGTCGGACACCGTTGCATTCGATAAATAAAACATGTGGCGCCTGCCGGCTACGGGAAGGCGGATAGATTTCGTTGGTCACACGCATCCAATCTGTGTTCCCATACCTACACAGAGGGAGAGGGAGGGAGAGGAGGCTAAAGCTAAAGGACTCGTCCGTTATTTCCATCGTGCTGATACGCTTCCCGTTCCTGTCTGGCCTCTTTCTCTCGGCCGTGTATACGCCGACGGAAAGTAGTAATTTCCAAGTCTTCAGTGGCTAACCTCGGCGCGGCTATCCCTTCGCCAAATCTCCACCTGACAAATTATCTCGAGGGCCCGTGATTCTCCCTTCTCTTGCATCGCTGATTTTCCAACGGCTTATAAACTAGTATTAAAATGTCAAAGAACCAATTTGGATTCCCGCTGTATAAATAGAGAATGCGTTCAATCTGATCCTTAGAGGATCAGATTAAAATTCTATGGTCCTAATAGTCCTAGGATTAAGATTCTTTCGCGCGGCTTGTAAACAGGAACACGTCCCCACACCTTGCACGTCGTATACTGCAAGGACAATACAAGAGGTGCGAATGTGACAAAGAATTCATCGTGCTCGCGGCGCCTGTTGCGAGCGAGGCCGACCCAGATTTTCCCTAGCGAAACTCAAAGTGCCGCTCAGGTAAGAAACGGCATGAAAAATGTTAGGGCGGAAAGCCGAGTGACCTTGTGGCTCGCGCTGGTACGTGCGCGAAAGTGCGAGGCTCTCGTATATAAGCGGGCGAAAGCTGCTTTCGTAGATAAAGAATCACGAGACCCAGAGAAAGAAAGAGAGAGGGAAGCAGCTTTAAAGTCTTGTTGTCCCGATTAATCGGAGACTGGTCGATGGATGCGAAGGAGGGGAGGAAAGTACGATTCTCTCCTTCGGAGAGAAGAATCGTGTCCGAGAGACAGGGACACTCGCCACGAAGAAGACGGGCTGCTGCCCGTCGCAATCAATCGTGCGATCGCGTGAGACGTGCGCCGAGGGAGTTTGGCACCGCATTAATTACTCGCCGGCAACAATGGCGCAATAATTAACAATTACGCAGTTTGATAATTATATACCTGCCGGCTGAGTTATCGCCTGCCGTTTGCCCGTGCTGCGCCCGATCCTCCGCGCCGGAGTATCGCACGGCTTTCGTGCCGCACAGCGAGAGAGAGAGAGAGAGACTGAGAGAAAGGCAGAGAGAGAGAGAGACTGAGAGAGAGGGAGTCTGATGTGGCTGGTACACTCGCGAGTCCGCTCGGCACACAGAAGGCAATAAATATATGCAGATCCGGGCGGGGGGGCCAACGATCTAATTATGCCTAAACAATAGCTCCGCATCGGACGCCCGTGCGAAAACCTGATAAAGCAGATGAAATGCGAGCCGGGCCCCGTTGGCGTGGCTGCAACGAATTTTAAGGTGCTCTGCACCGGACTCTCGAGTAATTTATCTCACGAATTGCGGAACCCTTTGTTCCGCGGCCCGAGACACGTTCAATTTGTCTTGATTTATAAGCCAGCGCGCGTCTCGCACGCTGCTGCCGCATAATGTTCTCGCCCTCCAACTGTCCGCTCTGAATAGAATTTTGTAGTCTTCTGCGCCGTCCTTCCAAATGTTTTAGCTCGCAGCAAGTAGTTGTGATGATCGATCCAGTGGAGCGTTGTACTGTAGGGAAATTGGCCGACTGCAAAGGGTCCCTACTTAGGGCTGGGGTTAATTTTCTGTTAACTGGAAAATTGAACCCTGATGCATTTTGTGCGACTGAAGGATCTTTCAAGATCCAAGGGTCAGATTGTTGAAGTTGCAAGACCTAAGGGTCATAGAATTCTAGTGGTCCTACCTCTAGTGGTCCTACTGCATCCTGGCGCCACTGCATCGACCCCTGTTGGTCATACCACGTTGCATATTTTTATTGTACCACTAACCCGTTGGTATATAATTTTTGATAAAGTGAGTAAGGGTGATAGATACCCCCCCGACTTTACAATAAGAGGGTATGATGAGATTGGAAAGTACAGTCTCTTAAGCCGACTTGGAAGGATCGTTCAAAGGATGTAAGACTAAAGGAGCGGTCGCGGCGTAAAGAGCTAATAGCTATGTTATCATTGGCGATCCCTGTTATTACGATCCATTCTCCCGGGACCTCGATTCGCACCACGCTCGCCTCATTATTGAGTCTTCGAAATCCGATAAACGCTCTCTCGGCCGAAAAGGCCGGCGAATAATTTGTATTGGGACACCGGGGGGCGCACTCAGGAGCGAAGGGGCTAAAATAATTCCAGCCTACCCCGAGCCCTCCTTCCCTCATCCGCGCACTACGTTCATTACGATATTTACAAAACGCTCGGCCCTATATCCGGGCCAGTTTATTCAGCAGAGAGCGATTGCCCGACACGCTCAACCGAGAATTACGCTCAGCCGCATTCTGAAATGAATTCCGCTCCGAAAACGCAGTTATCAGCCCGCTGACAGAGAGCGAGGGTGAGGGGGTGGGCGTGCGGGAGAGGGCATTTTACACGGTGGTTAAATTTACCGAATCCCGCCGGGAGCCGGACACAATGCGCGAGACAATGCGTTTTCTGGACGCTGAAATGATTTTCCTGATTCGCCGCCTCTTTTCCGGCCGGGCATTCTCGCATTGAGCGGCGGCCGCGCAGGCCCTTTCACATAATGTCGCGCGTGTCACATACGCATGGTGGGTGGCTGCGAGCGCATTACACCGTGCAGGGCGTGCGGGCCTATCTCGAGGGCCGCCGGTGTCATCCGCGCTGCACAACAATGCGTCCGGCTGCCAGCCGCTCCCAGCACTAAATACACGCGGCCGCGCAACAGCGACGAGGAGACGCGAAGGGAGAGAGAGGTGCGCGCAAGCGAGCCGGCCCAACAGACGTACTTTACTTCTTCGCGCCTATCATAACTCTGCGTTAGCGGCTGGCAGTAGCAGTTTCCACGGTGCCACTGGCTCGCACTGCACCAGCCTCTACATCTTCCATCTGCTCCCCCGAAAAGCGACTTGGCCGCGAATCGCAAGAGTCTTCCCAGGTGCAGGTACGCGCGGCGGAGTAGTGGGCCAGCGTGGCGCGCGATATCGCGTATCTGGAGCGATCATTAGTATGCAAATCAGGCCGTTCATCGGCTCGCATTTTCCCAGCCGAGCCGAGCCGGTAACGAGACGCAGTTCGCTCTCTCGCTCGCTTCTAATGCGAGGGAGAACGGACCGCGCGCGCCAGAGAGCCCCGGCGAACAATCGAACTCTCGATGTTCCTCGAGTTACGCCTCTAGATAGCAGCCTCTGCTGCGCGTCGACCAGTCGTCCGCGTACGTATTTCCAGCTGGCTATCGAGAGAGCGAGAGAGAGAGAGACAGAGGGGAGTTGGAAGGGAGAGGGAAAATAAATCCAGCTGCCAGTCTGCCTGACGATCGATCATTCCCACTAATTAATTCATCCGTCAATTAGCGACGTCGGCCCGCTACCGCTGTTCCTCTCCAGCTAGCGAGCGCCCGAGTGCACCGAGGCTTCCCTGGTGTGAGTGCGTGTTACTTACCTACAGTGTGCGCCATAACAGAGCGGAGGTTCCAAGGAATGGCAAAAAAGGTGTTGGCGCTGGGTGAGGGCCGCGCGCCACCTTCGGCTTGGCCTGCGAATTTAATTAAACGAGCGGGAGGGAAGCGGCGTCGCGACGTGGCCAAGGGTATAAGCCGATACAAGCACCGGCGGCGGAGCGGAGACGTGCCGGCGCTCCGGCCGCAAGAAACCTCCAACGAACCCGTTCTTTCGACTCCCTAATGATTTTCTCGCTAGGCCGCGCCGCGCGCTATCTGCACGCGCGAGCCTCTTCTGGGACAAGAGTGTTACTTACTCGCTTATTTACTCGCTTACTTAAGCGACCCATCCCCCGGGCGGATCGCGCGCGCCGAAGCCTCCTCGCCTCCTCGCCTTTTTGTCTCCGGGCGAATATTAGCGCGGCCTCTCTCCCCGTCGGGCGAACAGGTGTTGTAACACGGCGAAGTATCAGCAAATATTTGAAATACTTGAGCGCTCTCTTGTCAGCGGCCGATAATTAATTACTGTTTATTACTTGGCGCCACCAGCCGCTCCTCCTCCTCCGCCGCCTCCCGCTCTCTCGCTCTCTTGGTGGCAGCCCGAGGGTGTGTTTAAATTTAGCGCACCGTGCCAGACTAATTGCGACTATCACGCCGGCTGCCGTGCCGAGATAGATAGAGAAAGGGAGAGGGAGAGATAGCGCGCGTTGTAGCTGCTCCCGGGGCTTTCCTGTAATTTCTGCGAATTTGTTAGATTGATGCGATAAGAGCGCCGAGGCGCCTGGATGAATTATAATTGGCCAGCTGGTAAGAATGCAATCGCGCGCGCGCGCGCGCGCGTCGAGTGGTGATGGCTGCCGGTTGTATAATGGGGCGCGTACGTGCGCCGTGGAGGTGCGGTGTGTGCGTTAGGGGCGTCTAAGTGCATTACTGACACCACAAATGGTAGTGGCTCTCTTCGCGGGCCGCGCGCACCCGGGGTATAAATCACTATCGCAATGTTACATGCTCTTGACCACCGTGGCTGATACATAAGGGGGCCCTCTCTCCCGTTAGCGGATCTTCTTTTCCTGTCTCCGAGTTTGCGCCCCACTATCTCGGATCGGTAGCGCCTCGTTATAGTCGTCCCGAGATGTTTTCCTTAATTGATTGAAAAATCCCGGGTAGCCGAGAAAGCGCTAGGGGAACTCCTCTCGAAAGTGGTTCCCTGGCCGAGACAAGACGCGAGTCTTCCTCTCTCTCCCTCTCTCTCTCTTCCACAATGTGGTTGTCTCTTTGTCGTTGGTCCCGACTCTCCTTCTTCGTCTCGGGACGGCCTCCGGACGGCCAGGCCGGCGCGAGTTCTCCTCTCTCCGCGAAAGGAGATAAGCCTCGGCATTGTCAGACGCTCGCGATCTTCCATAAGTTTTCATGGTGGGCCGCTCGTCTCCGTGGCTCGTCCGTCCGGCTATCGCGGGGCCCCGTGTACACCGGAATCGCGAAAAGCTCCGGTTTCAATTGCGCCCGCGCGCACCCTACTTTCCTCTAAAACTCGAGGGCTATTGTTGCCGCGCGTACCCCTCTCCGCCCGGGCCCTCGCGCTCCAAGACTAAAAGCGGAGAGCGTGCATATTCCGGCGAGCGAACGCTCTCGCGCGCGCCGAAACCCTCGTGAAAAGTCGGCGAATCGTCGCCGGTGGCTCTTACCTGTTACGAGCTGCACTTTGTCCCTCGGGCTCGGCCATTCGCGCTCGCCTTGCATCATTAACAGAAATATCCCCCCACCCGCCCCCCGATCTCGTTGTTAGGCTTTCTAGTACTCGGGCGAGGGCGAAAAGAGTTCTCGAGTGCGCCCGGGCGTCGTCATCGCGCCCGTTTAGTAGCGCAGCTGGTATGCTAAATTTTACATCGGCCCGAGAGACTCCCCTCACCCGCATTCCGAGTTGGAACCAGGTCGCCGGGACAGAGTCTCCAGAGGCGGAGGATCGACGCGGAGGATGTGTCGTCAAGTGTAACGCTCTCGGGAGACGGTCAACTGGATTCAGCCATTCTTTGGAGTTTCGAGATAGAGAGAAAGGGTTGTCGGAGTGAGTGGTATGTGTGCGAGCGGTGCGTCTGTTAGGATCGACTATGCATAGGAGCGGGGTTCGATCTGTGGTTATGCGAATCTCATTTTCTCCTATGGCCACCATAGCTCCTTCTTCGCCCGAGATAAGCCGTGTACTCGTTGAATCTTAAGGATGCACCTAAGGTTCCTCGCGAAGCCCGTAAGTAGAGTGAGCGCGCGCTCGCTCGCTCGCCGAGCAGATAAGGCGTGATCGTTTCGAGCTAACCTGCGAGCACGTTCGGCGAAACGAGACGTAATATTAATATTATGCCTCGCTGCCTTTTTAACCCTTTCGATATCCCTCCCTCTCCCTCTCTCTCTCTCGCAGTCTATCTCGGCAATTCTCGTGATTGGTCGTGCAGCGTCCGCGCTAAATACGAAAGTGGTCCTTATCTGTATTTAGAAGGGCGCGTCGCTCCCGCTCCTCGGAATCTCGGCTGAATCCTCTCGGCTCGAGGGCGACGGGCGAGTGATCCATCATTCCGCGTCGCCTATGCGCCGAGATAGCGTACATGACCACGCGCGACTTGGCATAATTCTTTCGCTCGATTAGATATTGAAAAGCAGTAAACCCGGTCGCTCCGCTTGACGTATACAATGTGACCGAGGAAGCCGGAGCGCGCGCGCGCGCGCGTTGCATGCGTTTCCAAGGTAAGGAAGATCGGGAGAGAGAAAGGGAGAGGGCCAGGGACCTTCGCCTCCCGTGCTTTCTGATCTCGCGGCGATCGCTCGATATCGGAGATTGGATCGCGAGCTACCTGTATAAAAGATTCAGTTATCTAGCGCCCGGCCGGATTTCACCGGCGCACAGCCCAACACGGAAAGTGCACACTTGGCTACTATTACTGTCAAATTGATCGCCACGGGCTCTCGCGGCGGAACGAGCAGCTTCTATTCTGATGCGCGTTCCACTCGCGTGTCGTCGACACCGGCACAGACCTACCAGGACCCCTAGTTAAACAGCTGGGTCATTTTAAAAATACCTAGAACCCAGTATAATCTGCGTGACTAGTCATTTCGAATTATCACCGAAGCGGCTACTGCTTTTGGATATCGAGGTTGGCCGAGTGCAGCCTCCAATCCTGAACGGATTCAACAGCTTTCGGGTGTTCAGGTCCGCGCGTCAGTTTTGCCCGTCAGACCAAGCTCTCGTTTCATGCGGCTTTACGGTAGAAGCCACACTGGAAATCCACTGCAGCGTAGCTTTGTCGAAGGGGGGGCGAGCGGGAGGGAGGGAGGGCGGGAGAAAAAGTTGGGCGGACCTCCATTGTTATGCGACGGTGAGCGAGCATTTCGTGGGTCGATGTCTCTTCGATCCATCCAATTAAAGGACGGTAGCGCGTGTGTGCTAGTCGGGGAAAAAGAGCCGAGGCCAGTGGTTCGGCGAGGAGGGAAGCCGGGAAGTGGAGCAGCGACGGCATAATGTCTGTATCAGGAAAACATTGAAAAACGAGCGTTAAAGAGGGGACCGGAAAAGTGAAGGAGACAGAAAAGTGTTTTATGCTTTTGAGTTATACATGGTTCCTTGCGGAACCAGTGGAGAAGTTCTGCTGGTTACGAGTTGTCGGGTTTTGACAGCTGTCGAACACCTGATGCAAATGAATTCAGGTAGCACGATGGAAATAGCGGCCTCCGGATAACAAGGATCAGTAGGAGGACAAGTAACGATTACGTGGGCGTAACATCGGTTGGCCGACTCGTGTACTCAACATTCTTATGAATATGTCTCTCTAACTATGTTCTGTAGGGAGCGGCATCGATCATGAGGCCCCTCTCTCTCGAACTAACGCACTCGAGAATTTCTCTCTCACCATTCGAGATAGCTGTCGAGGTGTTTTCGTCGCTGGGAAATTTTCCCGGATTCGACGCGATATTATGAGAACCTGTCGAGCATCTGGCTCCGCCGGCGTCGCTGGGATTGGGCCTTGCGTCGATTTTAGCAGGACGAGGCAAAGGGAGTCGACGGCGCAACGCGGATTCGTGGGGCCCAGATAGGCCTTGGACGAGCTTACGGGCCCATCCGTCACTCGCTGACACCGCGGGCCCAATGCGTTTTTGTCCTGCTCTCGGGGACTCGGGCCCTGGCTGTGACTGGTGATTCGCCGGGCCGCTCTCCTGCCAAACGAAATCAAGGGAAAAAATTCGGCTTTGCCCGAGAGCATCGGCATATCTCTCCGGAATCGGGCGAGGTTTCTCTCGGCCCACGAAATTCCACGCTCAGGCCCATCCGCCTTTTTCGCCCTCGCGCGCCACTGCTTTTTCCGGCCCGGTGCGATTTACTCGCCATTCGGACGCGAACGGTAATATTGTTTATACGAGCTTCAAAGTATCGAAAGTTAACTGCGCGCGATTTAGCGCGGACAAGCTTCCTGTGGATGTGGAGCGTGAATAGCTGGATAGATTTGGCCGAGGTACTGCGCGCAAATGGGTTGTCGCTGTTTCTGCACTTATCGGTTCGATAAACTGCGAGGGAGAAAGAGAGTGCTCGGTAATCCCGTTTTCTGCGTCCCTTGATTGTGCAAGGTCCGACATTGCGCGACTTTGGCGCGTCGGTGAATTCGACGGGTCAGGCTAATTGAAATACACAGAGTGCCGAATGATTCTTCCGGTTCCTCGTCTAAAAATTTCCAAATACGTTCTTTGCATACATTTCATTGCAAATGTAGGAAAAAGTGAATATGCTGAAATAGAGAAGAATTATCCTTGGGATTCTCGGATTGCGTTACTTGAGTGAGAACGACGGCGCACTTGGGCGCAAGATCGAATGAGAGCTGAAATATATTAGGGCCTTGCATCAGTGGCAATTACGGTGGGTATGAGTTAGATATATGCAGTTACAGTCCTTGTATACTACAGCCGACTCATTACGTTAAGTCACGACTGGCTTGACTCCCTTAATCGAAGGTTAAATCGTGCAGCGCACGCCGTTCGCCGTCTGTGTTTTATTAACTGGGCCCGAATGATCTGTTCAACGAAAGCGGCCTTCTTCCTCGGCATCATTACGAACCAGTTGCATTACGACGTTGCTACACATCCTTGATCATAATTTCAAGACACGCAAGCTTCTAATTTAATTCACTCAAGCTCGTATTAGATATCATATAATATTTAATTCATTCATAATAAGAACGCGTGAAAAGTGAAATAATCTTAAAGTTGTAACGAAAACGAAGCACCCGCTACCATCTCGTGGAAGAGAGCTGAAAGCAGTCGCCGTTTTCGGATGATAACTTCACGAGGATCGGTAACACCGGAGGTAGGGCCCGCGAGGCCCATTGAGGCCCATTTTCAGGGATCGGTAACATATCTGGCGAACGGGGCAGCAATCTACGCGGGGACTCACCAGATCGTGCTAGCTGTGTATGGGCCCACCTGTCTTCTATCGTTACCTGTTTTATCGGCGTCGAGTTAACACGAACAGGGTGTATTCGGGGCCTCAAGGCCCCCAGGAGAGCTCTCCCGATCGCGCGGAGGAAACCGGTTTCGGTACCGGGCGTATACGGGAGATCTCTCGGCGAAGATTTGAATTTCGCCGCAAAGAGCGGATCCTCTTCCTCCTTCTCGCCACCTCTGCCTTTCTCCTGGGACTGCGGGGCCTCAGCGGACCCTTCATTCCACTACCAAGGGATATTTCCCGATCTACTTCTATCGCAGCATTCCTTACGCAATTCTTCTGAATCCCTGCATCTAGTGAATTTATCAATTTAGTTGAACAAGCATAAACCAGTAGGTAACTCGGAAAATTGACACCGTTATTGGAAAGATTAACTCAGTGTTAGTATCGAACTGGAAGTATGACTAAAGTAGTTAGAAACTGCTCTTAATGATCCGAGTGGCAGAGAGTTTCATCTTGGGTATTTGGTTTCCGACAGAGGATCTGAAATTCCCTGTCTAACTTTCATAAAATCTGCCGCAACAGGTGCCCGCGCGATCAAGTTCGGCTGCTCGGTGGATCCTCGAGATTCGCGGTCGCCTGGATTTCGGCGGTGTCCCCGTTAATCAGTCGGGTGATTACACTAATAAATATTGATATCGAGGAAAGGCGATACGGGCAATAAGCGGCGCGCGAGAGGCCATTAAAGAGCTGACAGCGCGCGCTCGGCGACTACGGAATATTTAACCGAATCTTTCGTCGCTTCTGCACGGAGCGGAGAGCGCGCGGCGAGGAAGCTTAATCTCTGCGTAATCGTCGACGGCGAGCGTAGCGCGTGTGGTGGGAGGCTGAGAGTTGGGTCCGCAGCAGTGGTCGTCGGCCTCTGTTGGGACCCAGTCCTCCTTTTCTGCCTAGCGGCTTCCCCACGGTGAGTTCGATCTCACTCGTGGAGGGTCGTAGGAGGGCCGGGAGTGGGACTCACACACTCCGGGCCGAGTAAGTGCCGCGGGAGGAGAAGGGCCCGCTCTCGACAAGGAAACGGAGCGCGAGAGCAAGAGGGCATCACCGATCGGCGAAGAGGAGAACGAAAGGCGAGGGCATGAGACGAGAGGACCAAGCCGAGAGAGAGATGGCGGCCGCCGTCCGAGAGAGACGGAAGGGTCCAGCTAGAACTGGCCCGGAGGACGGGGACCGTCCGCTCCGCTCGGTCCGTCGATTAATGGAAAAGGAGAAGGAGCACCCAGCCAGCACACACAGAGCCACACACAACCAGCGACGATGTTGCATTGTTTACCACACGCGGCCCAGGCTAAACCCACCGCCGCGGGCCCCGCCATCTTGGATTCCTCTCGCGGCTGTAGATCAAAATTATAAGGCGGAACGTGCTCTCGGGATGTCCGCTCTCGGGATCCTTGGCAGATACCACCGCGATCGGCGGCCGCTTCCTCTCCCGTGATCTCATTTCGCCGGATCTTCCTCTCGCACCCTCTCCATCTCGGCTTCGATATCTTGGTCCAGCAGACTCGAGCAGCTTCTCGCTCCTCGCGATCGAGGCCCCTAGCTCTTTCCGACTGGCGCGCACCGAGTGTGCATACCCCGCCACCGAAACGAGAGCACCTTCGCTCGCGCTCCGGGTTATGGCTTGGTGCTCGGGCTAGCTGCTTCTCTCCTTCACGAGCGCACCTCGACGCTCGACACTTTCAACAAGCCATTCATTTGGTGGATGGTTCGGGTGACGCGTATCGTCTGACACAGGCCTCACGCTCTCCCTCCGTGTAGTGTACCTCTCTGTGTATTTAGCCCGTCAGTCCTTGAACGCTCGAGCGGCGAAAGTCATAGACTAATTTGAGGAGGATTACTTAAGGATAATCCGGCCGCTATTGGTTTACTGCTTAGTTGATGTAATTCTCACCGGGAGAGCGTGTACCACTTGAGTCTATTATCAAGCCGCTTTAGCACGCAAGGGCTAGGGCTATTCTTCTTAGACAAACATCGCTCCAAACCATTGGATAATGCGCGTCGAAACGTACTGCGACCTTTCATGCCCATTAACGTAACTGTAGTTATCGCTCGGGTGGGGCATAAATCATGAGGGCCCTTCGACGGATCCCCCTAACGATCAATTAGTACTGGCGTTTCTCCGAGCAAAGTAATCATTATCTCTATGCATGAATGAATTCGGCTTGAAAATCCCCACCCCCCTACAGCACAACGCTGCAGTTAACAACTCTGAAAGCATATATCTCTGCGAATCATATACACGCGATTGAAAATGGTCTTGTTGGCGCTCGAGAGGAAAAATGCCATCGCACGTGGAGAAGAGTGGTTATGTAGGAAAGGCAATTGTTGGCAACATCGAATGGGTTTTCCTCGGGCAGAAGTGTTGGCGTGGTTTAAGGACGGCCAGGTAGAGCAGTGGTTGGCGAGAGAGGATTTGCAGGAGAGCCCGAGGAGGTCGAGGGAGATGCCTAAGGTGAGTCTAGGGCCCCAGCCATTTTTCCACAGCATCCACGAGCAACGGTCCAGTCCGGGGACCGGTGCCCCCACTTCCGAGCCCTCCCCGGCTGCCCCCCTCGGCAGGCAGGCAGGCAGACATCCTGGGCCCGGGAGTGCGGCGGCCGCACTACCTTCCATCTAACTGCTAGCTGCCCAAGTGAGGGCCCGTGTTCCCGCGCGCGCTCTCTATACACACCGAGTTATCGCGAAGGCACTGTAGAAGAGATAGGGCCCAGCCGCGCACGGACGCTCGGTCCCAGCCGACAATGACGCCCAGTTGAGCCCGACGACTCGGGACTCTTCGTGCTCCTGCTAATGCTGCGCGGCGCGCACCTCCTCGCCAAATTCTGCTCGTCCTCTCCTCGCCCGCTCGCTGCCAAGCGACACGTCCCGCTGAGGCCCCGTTTCTCCGAAACTCTTCTCGTCCACGGCCCGGCCAGCACCAGCCTGTGACACTCGCGCGTGGAGCCGCGCCAACTGTTCGAACGGAGGCGCAGGCGGTGCCGCGCGCCTCACTCGGCACTGTGCTCGTGTTTTCGTCGGGGCCTTCTCGAAATTTCTCGGCAAAGCCTCCTCCCAGTGAGCGAAGGGCCTCAGGTCGAGCGCCGTCTACCCCGCCTCGGATCTCCAGCTGCCTCGGTCCCTTTACAGCCTCGGTGCCACGTTAGATCCTCCCGTCTCTCCAAACTCGAAATATTTCTTCTGCTCCTCCCACCCCACCGCTTGTTGTGTTGCTTCCTCGTGTGAGTGCAATGTGATATACCGCATGAATAGGATGTGATACTCTCTCCCCATCCCCCTCGGAGAGTACGCCCGCGCCCTTGCCGCCTTCGTCGATAGAAGCCGAGGAGGGAAGATGTGCGAGTGTGGTGACGAGTGCGCCGAGGACACGAAGAACTGGCAATTCGTGCGATTTCAAGGTGATCTCTGAGTCATCTTGATCCCCGTTGTGCCACCCCACCCGCCCCCTCTGACCTCCTACCCTCCTATCCTACCCCCCTCTTCCCCCTTCCTCTTCCTTCCTCCCCCACCCCCCCTCAGTGCACCGAGTGGTGGTGTGTATAGCGGGTGCCCCGGGTATCAAGGGAGTTAAGGAAAATTCTGGGCGATAACGAGCCCCCAACGCCTGAGATGGCCACCCTGGGCCTCTCGAAGGTCTTCATACTGGACAAGTACTTCACGGAGTTGCAGAAGTTCTGGGAGACCGAGAAGAAATTGCAAGGTACAGTAGGGTGGTGTGTACCCATCGGCCATTTCTCGAATCGCTGCACCGCGGGAGAAGGCCGATCTTGCCGTCTTGGTCCTAGGGATTTGCCCCCGGCGCCTTTATCTTTGATATAGAAATGTCTACTAGCTCTCGACGCGTCGACTTCTCCGAAGGGATAGGCCTCGCAGCGAGTACGCTTCGTCTTCCATCGTTTGCATCGCACGCACCTGAAACCCATATCGTAATGCGTAGCGGCGGTTGCATTGACCCTTTGCGATCTAAGCTATTGCACGAGATGCATAAACGCGAGTACTGAATGCGCGAGGAGTGTGGGATGTTTGAGTTGGCTCGAGATGGGATCGCAAAGGGTTAAGCAATTACCAAACTTTTCTAGGTTTCACGGTGAGACGCACCGTGGGACCGAGCGAGCCGCGTAGCTCTCGTGCGTGTTTCCCTGCCCTTTCATTTCGTCTGGCGCGCGTTTCTTTTTACGCTCTCTCATTAGCGCGCATCGTTTATATTAGAGGCGGCAAAGAGGAGCGCGGCATATTTCGCGGAATCTTAATATAACTTAGGGGCGAGAGAGACGAAGAGAGAGAGAGAGAGAGAGAGAGAGAGAGAGAGAGGGCATGTCTTTACGACGTCGTGGCAGTATATCCGAGTTGGCGGTTTTTAACGACGCTGAATCCTGAGAGGAAAGAGGGTGTCCTCGTCCCGGAGGCCGTTACGCCCCTGTCCACCGAAAACGAAGAATTGCAGCCTCTCCTCCTAGAAGCCGCCTACTCTTTATAGTTAAAGTAACATAGTTCCTTTATGGCTGGCGGCCTGGCGGCCGCTCTTTGTTGATTACGTGCCACCCTCGCATCTCCCCCCCCACTCGCCGAGAGGTCGAACTTCCAGCCGGAAGAAACGACGGAACTTACTCAAGTTGGCTGCTGGCCCCGGGAGAGAGCGCGACTCCTGGTCGCGTTCGGGCTGTCGTTACTCTCCCGGAGACGCACTGTTAACGAGCCTCGCTGGCAATAATCGGTGGAAATTACCGCGCCGACATTTCTCTTCATTTCCATTAGCTACTTCTATCGGCAATGATGCCGGGGGTGGGGGGTGTAACAGGTGAAGGCGAACGGTCGCCCGGCGATCTTTCATCGTTGCGCGCCGGCCCGAAGCCGAGAAGTCGCTCTTCTTCGGATTGACGTTCCAATTTTCCCTGGTCGGGAGAGCCGCGCGGCTGCAAATGAAGACGTACGCACGGCCATCCATTAGGGAATTTGTCAAAGTCCTGCGAGCGGGCTGGCAGTATCCCTACTCGAATCGGCTCATATCTTATTCTCCCACTCACCTTTTTCTTCGCACCTCATATCTAACGCTCTTTCTTTCTCTCGCTCGTACTTCTTCTAATACGTAACGAGGGTGTCACGATCGAGGTTTCCATCGTTGGAGGACGTATATGTACAGGATGATTCAGTTGGCTTTGAATTGCTGATTGTGGATATAGGCCGTTGAAAATGTAATAATTATTATGGTGTTGAGTAATTTGAATATAAAAGAGTCTTTTTCACGTGCTGAGATTTATTCATAATATCAAATTACACCAATAATAGAAATAATTGAAACCTGAGTGTGAGGGGGATGATTAAAAGCCAAGTGACTCATCCTGTACACGTCGGATCCGAGAATCTCTTTCCAGCGGTTCATCGCGTCGCCTCGACGATTATTATAAATATCTCGAAGCCATGTATTGTTATGGTATCGCCGGGAGAATTGTTCCATTTGCACGTTGTTTTCGGGTGGTGAGGTGGGACGGTGGGCCGGCTGGCGTGTATCCCGGACGCTTTCGGTACCCTCGTTTCCTGTCCAATTTCTGCCTGATACGATTTTATTACCGATTCGGGCCATCTGTCCGCAATTGAGTTAGCGGCGAAGATAAATTGACGCCAGCCAGTGGGAGACAGCCAGAGCCAGTCAGCCACCGATCTCTGCTTCGTTCAGTCAACCCCATAAATACTTTAATACTTCAACTCCATCGATCAAGTTTTGTTTGGACCGACCGACACTCGCTCTCTCCCACCTTTCGCGTTGGATCTTTGCTTCCCGAGAACTCTGATTATTAATTGTTTCTATTTTACATGCGCGGGTCCTGTCAGAGCCAGCGTCCACTTTTTCAAGCGCTGGCCGCGGAGAAGCGTTCGCTGACGTTTAGCACAGTTTTTTCCTGCCCGGCGAATTCCGCGAGCATAATAGCGCCCTTGGATAACACAATATTTTGGATGCATATTAATGAGAGCAGCAACCCCGTCGGCCGCGCGGAAATGCGCAAAAAGTGCGTTGCGCAAACTTTGCTCGCGGAGATTAAAATTGACTTAAGTAGATTAGAAGGACAAGCCCTCGGTGTTTCGTGGAGGTTGACGAAGCCTTTGCACATCTCCCACATTGTCCCGAGGATATTCCCGTGGCAGCTAGCTAATTGAATTGATCGCTGCCGACTGAAATACCCGCGGAACTTCGAAAGGGTCCAGCGGCCTAGTGAGCGAGACAAATAGTTGAAGGACTTATCGACTTGAAAAATTGGAGCGGTTCGAGAGTGTGACACTCCTCTCACAGAGACCGAGGTGGTTAACTACGCTCTCTATATAATCGTCGAGGCCCTCGAAACTTGGCTACAACTATTCCTATACATTATTATCCGGGGATGTTTAAGGAGGCCGGTCTCGAGCGTCGAAAAAGAAGTCAACGACCAGCAGTTGAAGTGACATAATTAAAAGCAGAGCAGGTTCAACTTTAAAGGATCCTGAGAGTAGCGGCGGTAATGTCAAAGGGAACTGGCGCCAAGTGGGAATAATTCGAGCAAGCCATTCTTTAAATGGAGTTGCCGTCCGCCATAAATAATTAGAATAGGCGACACACCGCCTCTAATTAATCTCGGAGCAAGCTCTACCCCCTGCTGGGATGGGAGTTTTTGCTTTTATTCGGTGCAATCACAGCTCGCGCTTGTGCTCGAGGAAGCACGGCCGGCGCAGAGCGGGGCCACGGTAGAGCAGGCTTTTTCGAAATAGAGCCAACGGAAAGCAACGGAAATCCAGTTTTCCCGGGCACTCGTCTCGCGTATAAAACCCGTGGTTCCTCGGCTCCCCGTGCAGCCTTGAGACCGTCAACGATCTCTCTTTTGCCGGCTCCCACCAGCCACCGCTCTTTCACGACTCACGTTCCCGTGACCTTACGGCATCAATCCACAATTCCACGCGGGCTGATCGTCCTCTCGACGCTTCCGCCGAAACGCCCGTGGCGCGCGCCCTCCCAATCGAGATGCCGATCTCGTTACCGATGTAAGTGGAGGCCGATACCAATACCGTTCTAACGGCAGTTAATAGTGTTGCGCTGGTCCTCGCGCCGTCTCTTTGAAGTGTAATCGTCCTTCGGCGAGGATCCCTTGGGATCTGTGGGATCCCCTCAGTCGTGGGATTGCGAGTCGCGTCGCATAATTCCCCATAGAGCTGCTTGACCCATCTTCTCATCCGGGAGTAAGTTGTCAGTGGCGGGGATATATGTATGTGTATATCTGGTATACAGAGGAGAGATATATATATAGAGAGAGGCTGGGCTGGGTGATGGAGGAAAAGGGCCTTCCTCTTCTCTATCAGCCTCTCGCTCGGATTTATGCGGGGCAACGGCCTAAGCTAGTGTGCATCATCCGCGGCGCAACTGTCCGGCTCCTTCGCCCGTGGACCACGTGTGCGCTCTCGCTCCTCTCCCCGTGCAAGTGCGCCCGCGTGGATTCTGCATAGTCGGATAATCGCCTGTATGGATACACGTGTACACACGTGTACCGCGCGCATATAAGGCGAATCCAGAGGCTCGCTGGCGCGTACGTGCTCTCGCCGGGGCCGTGCACTCTCCCATACGAACCTCCGACTCAACCGCCTATGTTTTTACCGGGATACTCCTGTGCAGCCGCCGGATTTTCCCCGCGCGCCTTAAGTAGCTCTCATACTGCGCACCTTTGATCAACCTCTGCATCGGACGCTCTTGTTCGCTTTAGTCATTCACCTGTGTCCTGGAGTCGACTGGGGATGTACACAGTGGCATTGATTCTTTTTTACTATCGGGAATCTGTCGCAGTTCAATCGGCTTTAAAAGATGGGCACTCAATGGGGCACGCGTGGAAAAAAGCTTAATTACCGGGCTGATGGAGTGTGCGCGGGCGGGGGTTTGTAAATAAAAGGGGGACAGGACGTAGGTTCTGGTGGTGCGCGAACGGCCACTCCTGCACTTGATCGCCGTTATTCCGGGCGGCGCTTCCTGGTCCGATAGCGTGGCCCCCGCGCAAGGTCGTTACGCTTATTGCCACTTCGTTACAGGCGTTGCTGGTATAAATTTCTAAAGCAGATCGCTGCCGTGGGAAATTAAAATTTAATTAAGGCCGCCGCAGATACCTTGGCCGACACCGTTCCCAATAACACTCCGTCGCTAGTTTTTCCCTCACTCTCCCTTGCGGCGGATATCTCTACTGGACAGTAAGTAGTCGTTGCTCTTCCGTAATGCATAATGTAAAAACACCTCCCGACTGACCGGAGGAAATACCCGGAAGCTGATAATCCTTGAGTTTTGCATCGCCACTCAAGAGCTTCCTGCCGATCTTTCACCGTCCGCCACTTTGGGAAGACCTTTAATACGGAAGAACCATTAAACCTCTAACGGTTCATTCAGTTCAGCAATGCTCAATTATTTATCCGAATCCAACTGCATCATGGCATCATTGCACATCCGCGCTTTTAATGTTTACCGACTACTTCCTTTTCCGAAAGGTGGGTCGAAAAGTTTGAGGCCACTGGTGGGGGACAAGTCGTCGACTAGTCTCGCGCGTAGGGCGTAGGACGAGACGGAGAGTGTGTATGACCCTTTAAGACGCGGAGGAAAGAGAGATGCTCGTCGGGATTAACCCGCATCTGATTAGACCCCGAGGTCGAGCCACGTAGCGAGCTGGCCCGGTACACGTCTATCCTTTACCTCTCGAGCAGCCCGGCCAGGATCCTCTTTGTGCTCGCGCGCAAAAGGTGCACGGGAGAGGAGTGGACGAGGCACACCGAAAGCCCGAGAGAGCCCGAAAGAGACCGAGAGAGGGGAACGAGCGAGAGAGAGAAAGGTATACGAGAGTTTCGGTTTCACTTGAAAGGTCGTGAAAAAGGAAGGCATCGACCGGCCGAAGCGTCCTGTGGGTTCGTCCACATATATCTTGCGGCCTTAGGCCCCAACTTTCCTCAGTTTCTCGGAAGGTACACGCATTCCCGGCAGCTAACGTCATCGGCTTCGCGGACGATAATCGCCGAAAGCGAGCCGGCAAACACCTCCCTAATCCTACTGCGCCAACATTTAAACTTTAACGCTCTCACCCCCTGCAATCATCCATACGACCCTCTTCCTTTTCCCAACCCCCGCCACCGCCCCCTCAGGCTTTAGTATCTCTGTCACAATGGAACAACTGGAGCGCGAGGGTAATCGCTGGTCCCCGGCGACCCCATCCGCCCGCCACCACTCTTTTTTTCATTATAATCGCTCGGTTTGCGCGGTGACCAGGCCGGAAGAAATTTCGCACCGGGCGAGTTTGTACCCGCGGCCGAGACTCTCCCGGCATTCCCATTGTTTGGAATGTCAGCGGGAGGCACATATTTGCGTGCGCGCGCTCTTGTGAACCAGCGCCGCTCGCCAAGCGGCCAGCGAGCGCTAAGATACGACACGTGAATGCGGACGGGAATACGTGAGTGACGGAGGAGCCTGTATGGGAGTGAACTCTCGGTGGTTTTGACAGTAAGTTAAAATGCTCGAGTTGGACGTAAAGAGAGATCGGGAGAGGCTGCGGAGGCTGCCGGGATTAATTCGTCTTCTCTCCTTATCGAGGTACCAATGCGAGTAGGCATGCTCGAGATAACCCTCGACATATTTCCTCCGGTGAGCTGCCTCTCGCAATTCGCCACTCGGCCTGAGATGTACATCGCGGGACTCGAGGAGTCTTAACTTTGACCGAACCGCGCGCTCTCTATATGTACAGACTGACTCCGATACTCTTTCGACGGGGGGTTCGGTAAATGTTGTTTTTCTTGGGGGTTCGTTTCTCCGGAGGAGAGTTCTCGCGTCCGCGTGCGCACGTGGAATCAATAGAGAGCGCTCGGATGAAATAACGCTCCTTACTCGGCGAGCGAGCGATCCGTTTACGTCGGCGCGAGGGACAGGGAGAGAGGACTCCTCCGAGCGTAATCCCAAAGAAAATATCTTCCTATATCATAATAATACCCCCGATATATCTACCGGTAATCTTCTCCGAGATCTGCATCCTTTAAAATCATTCTCCTCGCCCCCTCCCGCGAGCTACGCCGCCGATTTCCCGGGACCCGAGACAATCATTTCGCACGCAGGCGAGCGTCAAGAATTGCTTGCTCCCTCGTCGGAATCGCGTAATGCTGTTCGACGAAATTGGAACGAAAGAGATACATGTAAAACAAATTCATACATACACAGAAACTGTGCACAATGTCTCCGGTGTAGGGGAACAGAAGCCTCGATATTGTCGATGAGTGTACCGAGATCGGAAATAATGGCGAGGGATACAATTTTCGATAGGTTCATGGTAAGATAATTCGGTGGGACGCTCGAAAGATGGGGCGATCGCAGGGCACAGCGGTCCAAGTTAGCGCGAACGGGGTGTGGAGCTGGTATGCCGTGCGCCGGCCGCGCCGAGTCGTGAGAGAGCCAGAAGACGAAAAAGAACCTGTTTTCTCCGAAGGAGAGTATATTCAGCCCCGAAGGTACCTGCTCACTTTAATTCCCGCGTAGTAGGACCTGCCCGCTCCGTATACCTGCCGCCAGACGCGCCGCTCTTTTTCGTTTGTCTCTACGAACAGAGAGAGAGAGGGAGAGAGGGGAGCCTGCTGTGCCTCGGCCGATTCTCCCATGCCCGAATTCACACACGCACCGGCTACCGCTCTATACAAGCTAACCGAGCCCTAGCAACCTCTCGGCACCGACACCGAACCGCTCCAACGGGACCAGTGTGATTCTCGGCGCAACTTCCACCGGCCAATCGATCATTAAGCCCACAACGAGTGCCGTAACTGTCGGCCTGCGACAGGGAATGCTATCTCTAATAAATATTGATACGCCCGCCGTCATCTCTATCCGGCGATCGCGCCTGAATTATTGAAACTAGTGCGCCCTTACGACCCTTTTTCCCTCGGATACCTTCAATAAGACATTGCGCCACTTGGGAATAGTTGATCTGTACGACTTTTCCATCAAAGAGAGAGAGTTCCCATCGAGAACTCTGACTGCTCGATAGAGGCCGCCCTTATAAAAGCTGCGTTGGCCAGCTGGATTTCTGGAGGCGTCGTCCTGCGCAATTGGCTTTCGCCCGGTGCTTTCTCCCCTCGGTTAATCAGCATGAGGACACAACCTGCTGTGCAATGGCAATCGCTACGTGCGGGGACGATTTTAAATAATAGTGCGTGCGAACACCTTTTATGGGAATTTATGGGACCATTAGGTGTTGGTAGTTACATGGGCCACATTGACAGTCCTTTGAAGAATCAAAGCGTCGCGTATCCCTGTGACTAGAGACTAAAGTAAAAATGGCCCCCGACCGATGAGAGATTAGCCCAGAAAGATTTGATTTGGCAATACTCTCCGGAGCGTATTTTGCAGGGTGCGCGAGCCGAAAGGTGTCGGAGTTTGGGGCTTTGTGTGGAACGTCAGATTGCAAAAGGCCGCTCGAGTCAGCGGGGCTGATGCATGCGAGGCTGGGCGGCGCGCGAAAAAGTAAACAATGCCTCGTATTGGAATAAAGAGCGTATTGCTTTCGGGCTCGCCTGGGTGCCGATTGCTCGCTCGTGCAATCGAAAGTGTTCCCTCGGCGTTCATGGCTTTCATGAATCGCGGCGATACATTTGCCCCGTGAAGCGGCCCAGTAAACTTTTACCTCCGCTTGATATACGATCTCCGAGCTGCCTCCGACTCTCTTCTCTCCTCTCTTTTCTCCCTGCCACCGCTTCGCCCTCCACCACTCTCTCTCACTCTCTCTCTCTCTCTCTCGCGCGCTGTATAACTAACTTCCGGATACGAGATTAGTTACATAACCGGTTCTCAGACTTGGGAATAAGTTATTTAACGCGCTCTCCGGCGGGAATCGGGCCGAGCATTATTTACGCCCGTGGGTAGAGCGGCGCGCGTGCACCGATCGCGCGATTAAATGCCCGGCTTACTTCGGATCGAGTGATTTCCGGCGAGCCGCGGCCGATGCAGAATTGCAGAGAGACGACGGAGAATCGGCGGGCCGGAGTGCTCGATAAATATTAGGGGTCAACGGGCCCACCGTAAATCCCCATCGCGTCCGAGATAATTATCTCTTGGAATCACGCACATGCCGCGCGCGCGCGCGCGCCAAACAGTAACGCGGCCGTTAAGCAGCGCTTCAAGCTCAACTGACGAGTGCGCGATGATTGGGAATGGGATAGTGAGGAGAGGCTCGTTGTTTCGATGGATCCGTGGAACGCGCCAATGAGCCTCTTACCGGCTTTACAGCTTAATAAACTCGGTGATTACGCATGGCGAGAAAGTTAGCGGCGCGATGAGGTTCTTTGAGAGCCGATAGCTCGCCCTCGACCGACAGGGAATAATGCGGCGAGAGCCTCAACTGTATCCGGTGAAACTCGCGATATAGGTAAATGACGTCGTGCCCGGCGCGTATGCACGCCGAGGCGGACACGTGTCCGCGGCCGGGAATAAAGAGTATATCCATCGAGTGGCAGTGACCGGTGAAAGTCGAGACAGTGGCGCGCGCGCGCGACGGAAAAAGATTTCTGTCGGTCGCTCGTCGGGTAAACGGTAAAAACAAGGGAAACGGGATACGAGACGCACGTGCGTTCGCTCGCGAGATCGTTAATGAGGTACCTCGCGGTTTCCTTGTGGTTCTTGCTCACGCAGACAAGGGAAACTTCGCTGCGAGCCCCGACATCTGGCTAATCTAGTGCTCGGCAACTCCTAACCCAGCCGCATGTGTACACTCCGCTCTTCCTCAAACAGATCCTTCATCCTTAGACCGCGCCTACTCCCTTTTCTTCCAATTACAACATGATCCACGCATTGATTCGGCTAATGCCCTTTATTTACTGCTGGAAAGAAAGAAACTTGGGGTATTTTCACAGGCAGCTCGCTGGCGCCCTAAAAACCACAAACTCCGTAACGAGTACCTACTTAATTGCTGATCGAAACCAGTCCGACCTGGTTTTACTCTGATTACTTTGGGTTTATGGCTGGCGGTGTTGGCCGCGAGGAAAAGCAGCTGGTAACACCGCGGGGAAGGTGTGAGATTGGGGAGGAAGGGCGCCGGAGAAAATGGCAGAGTGATGGGCGTGGATGAATGAAAATGGACAAGCGACGGCGGCGATACTCGTGAATGAGGTGGACACTGGACAGAGTGGAAGCGTAGTGGACGACTCCTCGCCTTCCCCGTAAAACTCCTCGAGCACCACGGGACATTCTCTGAGAAAGGATCCCCCGAGTGTCACGTGGGAACCGCAACCCATTGGCTACGCTCGCTTCGCTATTTCGTGAATACTGCGGCTCGAGGTGGATTTGATAAGAATCTCGCCGCGGAGAGCTCGCGCGTCGCCCTCTTAGGGCTACTTTTCCCAGGAACAATAAATCTACTCTATTCTCCAGCGCACGGCTTTCTATTCACTCTTTCCGTAACAGCCATTCTCGTTAGCCGCGACACGCCGCCTCTCTCCCTCTCTCTCTCTCTCTCCTCGCTTTCTGCTCGTGTTGGTTGGTACGTTCGGTAGGTGGCCTTTCAACGAGAGGATCCGCGCGGCTTCCTGGAGTACCGTTAATCTAAGATACAATAGTGGATAAGTCGGAGAAAGAGGACGGAGGGAGCGGAGGCCGACTGCTGCTCTCCTCGCTGGACCACCAACTTCTCTCTCCTCTCGCCCTCTCGGAGGCTCTAGGTCAGAGGGATCGATTGCGGGGCACCGGGTGCAGGCGTCACAGGTTATAGCCAAGTACCACCTGACTGACAGGTGCGCCCCGCTCCACGAGACGCGAGGGCCCGCAGCATCGAGCGCGAGAGAGAAAGAGCCACTTGACAACAGGTGTTTCCCTCGAAATCAAGCTGTCCGGCACCCGATCGGATTTCCCTCCCCCTCCCCATAGATTCGATTATGTCCTCTAAATCTTGCCGTTGTCTCGCCTTACCGACAATGCCAGATTCCGCGCGGCGACACTCTCGCCTCTCGGCCTGTTTCGCTATTGAGCGCTAACCAGTGGAAAAATGCCGCGTGCGCCAGCCACAGCCGACGAGGCCCCCGCTGAAAGCCGCTCTGTGTGCTTTGATTCGGCTCAATTCCCGGCGCACTCGCGCGCCGCGCTCGAATTAGCTCTATTGAAAGGTGGCTTAGCAGAATACAGGTTTCTAACCGGGCAACGCCGTAAAGAATCGGTGTATTCGGCGCGAGAAAGAGCTCGGATATATCGGCGCGGTGAGGCCGCGGCACGGACGTACCGAGCCGACTGTCCCATATTCCTCGAACCAGTTAAACTGGTGCTGCCCATTGAAAATCGGCCCTTTTAATATTCCCCCGACTTTTCTACTTACCGGCCCGGGTAATGTCTAATGTACTGGCGTAGGAATAATTCAGGGGCAGAGTCGGTGCCGGACGGTAGCTGCGCGGCCCGGTGGGGCACGGGGGACGGCTCGCAAGGATAATTGCAGGCCAGTGACATAAAGTCAGGCTCCTTGTTACAAGGGATAACGACGCGTAGGACGGACACTTTTTGGCAGCAAGTACCACTTCTCTGGTCCGCGTCGCTACGCTCGCCGGCCCGGCAATTGCTGAAATATTCATGACGTTCGTTCGCGTTTCGCGCTCATTTCGAGACCTTTATGGGGGCAATTTTACATGCAGCTACTATTACTGGAATATACCCCCCACCGCCCACCGCCCGCCGCCCCACCCCCCCTTTCGCCGGCACGGCTTTAGCTTCGGCTTTAGCAGAGTGTGTACCGGCCCCGCCCGACGAACTGCCCGTAATGTGCGTTGCAAAATTCACTTCGGCCCCCGATGGAAAGTTCCGGCCAAATAAATTTATGGGCCAAGCTTTACGCCGGCCCGTTTTGCCGGTAGGAGAATAATTAAGTCCGCCGAGCGGGGATTAGTCGTATTGCTCGTTCACTATTTATAAATGTCCGCCGGATAAACTGTGGCCCGTTCAGGGCGATAATATTGCGAGCCGCGTCCGTAAATGTGTAGTAAACGCACTCTCCGGTCCCGCGGACTCCCCAACTGTATTAATTGTCGTATAATTCAGCTATCAGTATAAACTGTATAATGTGCCAGTTGGTAGGAGATGGTTTATTAAATAGGAAATGATGGTGGAATGGCGAATGACGATGATTTTATAAGCAGTGGGGGGCGCGCGGTAGATAAGAAAAGAATAGTCGGATATATGCGATAGGAGAATTAGGTTCGGGTTCGGTATCGCAAGGGAGTGAATCCCGGCGGACGTAGGGTCGGTGGGACGGAGGGATGGGAGGGAGGGAGCGGCCCCCGGAGTGGTCGGCTCTCGTGCGCGCGGAATGTGTGAGAGCAGCGGCAGGTTGGCAAGGCGCGCTGAGCGACGTTCTCATTTACCTTTTGCAGATGCTTCGTCCTCGAATGAAGCCGTGCACCTACAGCAGCGTCTCAGGAGCCTGAGCACGGAACTGGTGACCCTGAGGAACCGGCTGCACGTGAGCCAGCCGAACAATTCAGGAGCGGCGGCGGGCGGCACGTCAGGTCCTCTGTCGAAGAGCCCGGAAAAGGGTGGTGGCGTGCCGTCTTCTCCTGCGCCCGCGGTACCACCCAGGACCACCCTGCCGCTCGGCACCCCGCTTCCACACGGCCTCGGCCACCCCTCGGGACACACTCTCACGGCCTCCGCTATCGTTCATCCGCATGTCAATCATGCCGGCGCGAACACGCTCGGCCACAACTCGACCGCGCCGAATAATTTAATATCTGGTCAGTACGCAGCCCATCCACCCACCCAACCACCCACGCATTCACGCACAGAGACATTCACGCATTCATCCACGCATCGAGACACCCACACACAGAGCCACACTACACACAGCCATTCACAGGAGCCAGTCGCTTCCAACTAAACCCACCCCCCCGAGCGCCGCCCCCCAAAACCCCCGCCCCCCATAGCAGCCTCTCTGATAAACGCTTACATCGAGGCGTGTGCACGGTGTCCTAGGCGACCTCGGCTTGCTTCCGCGCTGCTCTATCTACTAGCTCTGTGCGCGCGTGGGCCCCGCCGGCATTGTGGCGGCGGCCGGTAGGACGTAGCTCGGTTCGACAGTCGGCCGAGCCCCCGGCTCGCTGAATCGCGTGAGAGCACCCTGATGAGTTACACTTGTGTATGCAACTGCTCCGGAAGGCAGCTGCTCATTGGTATGCTTCGGGGAAATTATTGGATAAGCATTGCAGCGTGAGCGATTTCGGCGGGCATTCCCTTCGGTCAGCACGCGCCACACCTCCTGCCGCCACACTCCCGTCGATCACTTAGGCCTTGCTAGCGCAGAACCCCTCGAGCCGGCCATAATTCCCCTCGAATTAACGTCCCCCCCTCCCGTTTGCTTTTTAGTTGGCAATATCTTTCAATAGATGCTAGTCGATAGGTCGAGGTGGGAATCGAACTTGTCGATGGAAGGGACGCCGAGAGAGAGAGACTTGGTTGATAAGAATCCTCGGCGGACTTTGCGAGAATCGACGGCGAAATGCAATTGTCGTGGCCCCTGCGATACTATCGCTTTTCTCGCAACTGTATCTTTGTGGGAATTAGCTGGGACACCCTGTATGCGCGCGTACCATATATCCGAGAGCTTCCTGGCGAACACGTCCCCCGGATGTATATACCTGCAGAGCCCCCCGCTTTCCTACAGCGGGAGTTGGCGCGTTGATATTTAACTGGCGTGTAATATCGTCATTGCGGCGTTAATTCGCGAGCGGCCTCGCCGCTCCCCTGGCACGGCTGGCGCTCGCGCTGGCATGCTGGCTCGATGCCTCGGCCAGCGGCCCAGCCCCACCATGGAAACAATATCTTTAATAATACCGGCCGCCCGGAATCGCCGGGCCCTCCGTCGGGACGTGTTTGCGAACTCGCTGCCTCCTTTTCTTCGTTTTTACTCAAATTCACAACCCGACCGCCGAAAATTTCCTAATCTCTTTCCCCCCAGTTTTGCGGTGCTCGTGCGCTCGAGTCCGATTCGCCTTACTTTAACACGCTCGATTGATGGACCGCGTGCGTTGAGAGGGTTTCTGAAATGAAGCGAGTCCTTTTTCGCGTGAGCGTGCTAGTAATGGGAATCGGGCTCGAGTTTACCCGGCGGCGAGCTGCGAATCGCTCGGCGCTCGGGGTTCCCTTGCGACTCGATGTCGGGGCGATCGGTGGAGATCCGATCGGTTCGATCGGCGCCCTAGAGAGATTACTTTCGAGCTCTACCGCGCGCACCTATCCGATGTCCGGCTGGCTGTCTCTTGCGGCTTTCTCACTCGACTTCTCTCTCTCTCTCTCGGCTTTATATCTGAGACTTGGCTTCCCGCGTGTTTAGGGGGGACGAGTGCGAGCGCGAGTGTGTGGCGGCGCGCCCGATGGGGCCCTTGCCAGGATTACCAGTGACGCCTGTTTTACCTTGATCCGCAGATCTAGATCCGCCGAAGCGTCAGAACGGCGGGGTGCCGGACGACGGTATCGTCTCGTGCGTGACCGCACTCGGCTGCCTCCGCTCGCCGCCCATTTCCAGCATCATCGCCGACGTCAAGAGCGCCAAGAGCAATCCGAGCGGGCAGCATCGATGCCTGCCGAAAGCTTCCGTCTCCGCCTCGACGACCACCGGCCCGAGCTCCACGGCCTTGGACGACCTCATTCATCTGCCCGGCCCTCTCACCGAGGATGCTGTCCTCAAGTGCTTGCAAGCACGCTTCTGCGCCAAGCAGTATCACGTGAGTCCCGCCCGCCCCTCCGGCCTCACCTATGAATATGCGAGTGGTATTTTCGGCTGGATCTGTCGGATCTGCTTGGGCTAGTCGGTGACGGGACGCTCGCGCGCTTCTAACAAGCCTTTTTAACCCGCCGCTTTTTCCACCGCCGCTGCCCCATCCATTTATTTAAATGCGTCCGCTCGATTTCGCCATAGCGGTCGCGCTCTTTTTTCTTCTTTTTTCACCCCCCTTTTTTTTTCAAAAACGCGGGAGACCTGATGGGTTAACGGAATCAGAATAAATCTGCGCGCACCGTGCGTGTATGCACTCTGTGTGCGTCGTTATAAATCTGTCGGCTGGGAAAAGCTCGTTTCAATTAGACCGAGGCGAGTGACACAGTGCTGGTAGCGCGGGACGCGCGGATGCCACTCGCGCATTTTTAGTAGAATCTTCCTGTCAGGCTCAGCCGCAAGGATCGCCGGCGCGTTTCTCATTCTTCACGCTTGTTTCTCTCCATCGCCGACGAACTCGACAAAACTCCTGCGCGCAGTGGCGTCAGTCGATTTTCAATCCCGGATGAGTTGCGTAAAAGGGACACGCAATAACCGATAAAACACGCCTTTCGATTTCGCCGCCAATCTCCGGCGCGCGTCTCGGAAAAAGTTTCTAATTCCCTCGGAGGTTCGGCAATCGTCGACGCGTGAAACCGCGCACGCTCTACCCGTGAAAAGGGGACCGAGCTCCCTTTAATTTATAGTTGACACCAGCGCAGCGAGAGGTGTCCATGTTAAATACTGGAGAGGCGATATCGAGCGGCGCGATCTACCGCTCGTGCCGAATCGTGCATTCATCTCAATTAGGAGAGCCTCGGCGATCGATCTCCCTCGTTTGCAGCGATTGGCGAGCGTCTCCGAGCACGGATTCCTATCGGTCTCGCGGCGGCGGCTGATTGCGAGTTAATACTAATTTTCGGCGGAGGCGAGCGCCGGGAGATATTTCCCGGGGAGACGCGAGAGGATTCCTCGAGCCGGTGGATCGCGGGGAACCGGACAGCCGGGCAGAGAGGACTTCTACACCGTTACAAGAGGCTCGTGTCAGTGCAATCAACATCCTGACCCCGGAAGAACTGCGCGGCGAAATGCAACGCACTCGCCGCCGAGAACGGGACGATCGAACCTGCTGCATTAGCGCCTCTTACCCGCCGCTCGTTTAAACCAGCCGACGCACCTTGGAGGATCCTCGAGTTCCTCGGATGGTGTGCGGTCGGATCGCGCGTCATTCAAGCCGAGCAAATATCCCCTGCGAATCGATCCTCGAATTAGCCGCCGGTTCATTAATGCGATCGTCGCCGCTAATAGGCCTAGGTCGTGCCGTCTGTTAATATGCATGAGGCTCGTCCGTATTTCGGGAACACGTGTAGAGGCGCGCGCGCGCGCGTGTGTCCCGCGTGTGCGCTCACGTACCTACGAAATCCGGAGTGCCAGCTGGCCGCTCGCTGGATATCCAGTGGCCTGGCTGCGGAAGAAGAATGCGGGTATAGTGGATATGCACGCACACTGGCACGCATGCACCTCCACTCGCACGTAGCTTGTGCACGAGTACACTTATGCTTGGTGCATACATACGCGTATGTATGCACGCGACCGGGCACTCGGCAACACGCATCTCCTGGAATGCAAGTGGAGCAAAGCGACCGGAGGATTTCGAGTCCCATTCGGCCTGGTGCACGCACACACGCGCCGCTTCCTTCTCTGTCCTACGGACACTCTCTACCTCTGTGTTTCTCCCTCGGAGGAGGAAGAGAAGGAGGAGAAGGAAGAGGATGTGTGTTGCCGAGTGCGCACGGTGCTCGATGCAATAACGCAAAAGCAGGGCCTCGGGCTCTGATATGCCTGCCATTAAGAATCCACCCTGTACCTTGGCCGATTCATACAGCCCGCCACGTGGAGGCCCACGCACAGGTGGCACATTCGCATTCCATTGAGAGCCGCGCTCATCCCTCGCTCTTTTAATTTCCGAGGAATTTCCTATTATCGACTGCCGATGGCTTCCATTCTCGCCCGGAATACGTATAATGTCGATCATCCCTTATCGCTCGCGAACCTATGCATGCCCGGCCTCCTCCTCTCACTCTTTCTTCAACGGCGATCGGCTAACAAGTCGCTTCCGCGACAATCGCGCGAAAGCGATTTCGGTAAACGAGCCGATTTGTCTAGTTCGCCGGCGGGATCGCACTTTCTCAATAGGTCGTTATGATCGAAAGAGACCAAGGCGAAGGAAAGGGCCGCGCGCTGCCTCGGGTAAAACTCGATAGCGTGTTTTGCTGATTGGACGTCGAGCCGGCGGATTCGCGATGGAAAACCTCCTCTGGAAGCCACGTCTCCAGGGTCTGCCGGGAAAACTGCCGAACAATTAACTCGACCGGAGAAAGGCCGCGACTAGTTTCTCCGCGTGGTAATTGAGTGCGTCCAATGCGTGTAATATGACAGACGATGGTTGGATTTTTAATACGATCTGGCGAGCACGTGTCGCCGATGCGATTAGCGGCAAGTGGTCGTATCGCGTGTAAGTTGAAGGTAGGAACGACGGAATAAGTGAAATGGGTCGAGTAAAGGCGGCAGGCTTTGCGAGCAGGTTGCCCATCTAATTTCCAAGGTGCGGAGAGTTAAGTAGATGCAGATAATTGGCAGATATTAAGCGATTTCTCGGGGCTGGCTTCGGGCGGATACCGAGGGAAACGAGAGTTTTCTCCGGCGTAGATAATATCCCGGCTATATCTAGGGGCAAAGTAAACGCAGGTGCGTAATCTGTATGGAGCGGCGGCGGCCAGGCCTCCGAGACGCGTGTGTAGTGTGTACGTAGCTCCTCTTGCTCGTTCTCCCTTCCCCTCGGTTCCCCTCGGCGAGGGGAGCTCGACGCTTCTCGCACTAGGTGCCCCATGGACCCTGACATGGGACCGGTTCTCCCTCTCTCCCCCCACTCGACGGCTTTCGGGCGCGTTTTTCACCTTTTTGTTCGTCCTCCGGCCTCTTGCTTTCTCTAGCTCGGCTTCTAATAGGAACCGAGCTCTCTGCCAAAGCCCGAGACCGCTCGCTCGCTTATAGCCTGTTGCACCACCTCCTGCTTTACCTCCTTCGTCTTCTGCTAGCCCCTTACGCTTCGACGTGCCTGTGTCCGAGCCTCTGCCCTCTTCGCCCTCGGCTTTCTCAGGCTTCTCTCTTACTGTTCACTCGGCTACCTTCGATCCCCCGTTCCGATTGTCCTGCTTTACAAGCCTTCGGTATCGTGGCTCCTCTCTCGGCTAGTTTCTCCAAGGATATTCCTCGGATTATGGCAAGGTACTGCGGTTCCTTCCCTTCTTCTGGCATGTTAATAACTATAGGGAGGTTCATCTGGGTGTTGGTCGTCGGATTGCGCAGTCTGCTGGTGGAGGAAGAGGATGATTATTTTAGGGGGTTGATTAAGAACGGCGGACAAATATGTTGCAGACGAACGTGGGTCCGATTCTGGTTTGTATCAATCCTTATACGGACGTCGGGAATCCATTGACCTTAACGAGCACCAGGGCCGTACCTCTGGCGCCCCAGCTGAACAAGGTCGTTCAGGAAGCTGTGCGCCAGCAGTCGGAGACCGGCTACCCGCAAGCCATCATTCTATCCGGTAAAAAGAAATGGGACTTTCGAGCGAGGTTTACACGTGCGAGTCGAGTACCAACGACGGCCTGTCTGATCGAGCGCGTCCTTATTCTCCTTAGGGACCAGCGGTTCCGGCAAGACCTATGCCTCGATGCTGCTACTTAGGCAACTGTTCGACGTTGCCGGCGGTGGTCCCGAAACAGATGCTTTCAAGCACTTGGCAGCAGCCTTCACCGTCCTCAGATCTCTCGGCTCGGCCAAGACTGCTACCAATTCCGAGAGCTCTAGGATAGTACGTGATCAGTTTTCAAATATCTAACGCTAGAGCAATCAGGAGCGGCGGAACGCCCGAGACACGATAATCACTATGCGAACTTGTTCGTTTAGGGCCATTTTATCGAGGTGCAGGTAACGGACGGGGCATTGTACAGAACGAAAATACACTGTTACTTCTTAGATCAGACCCGGGTGATCAGGCCGCTACCGGACGAGAAGAACTATCACATTTTTTATCAAATGCTAGCGGGACTCTCGCACGAGGAACGAGGTAGCGCATTCTTCTTGTATGGGCGTTAAGAAGCCCCGCGAAATCAGAATGATCTGGTATCATCGAGTTATTCTCCTCGACAGTCAAGCTCAACTTGGAGGGCTACAACGTGAAGAACCTCAGGTACCTTCAGCACGGCGACACCAGGCAGGACGAGGCGGAGGATGCCGTAAGATTTCAAGCTTGGAAGGCCTGCCTAGGTTCGTCTCTTCAGAAATGCCGCTCTCTCTCCCTCCCTCTCTCTCTCTCGCGATCCCGATACCGGCGGCACCGCCGTATTGGAAGCAATTATCCTAGAAGAGTGGCTGACATATCCTCAATTATCCGGCGATTCTTTTCGTAGGCGTCCTTGGCATACCTTTCCTGGACGTGGTGAGAGTACTGGCGGCGGTGCTGATCCTCGGCAATGTCGGTTTCACCGACAGGCCCGGGGTGGAAGTCGGCGTGATCGGCGAGAACGAGTTAGCCTCGGTCGCCGCACTTTTGGGCGTACCACCGCCCGCCTTGCTCAGGGGCCTCACTTCCCGCACCCACAACGCCCGGGGACAATTGGTCAAGTCGGTCTGCGACGCAAACATGGTACTGCTCGGCCAGAGCACCAACTAGCATAATCGACTATCCGTGTGCTCGGCAATATGTTGAGGAATCTTTGTTTACGCAGTCTAACATGACCAGGGACTCGCTGGCGAAAGCGCTCTACTGCCGCACCGTCGCCACAATCGTCCGGAGGGCTAACAGTCTCAAGCGGCTCGGTTCCACGCTTGGTACACTTTCGTCGGACTCCAACGAGTCCGTCCATAATCAGGCCGAGGTGACCAGCCAGCATGCCTCCACTATTGGCAGCTCGGCAGGCAAGTTCAATTAAGTCGCACGCATGGCGGAGTATAGGAGTTCTAGTTCGCTCATGCTGACGGAAAGGAGCTGAGTAGTGGATATTTGTGGAATGTTGGAATTAAGAGTTAAGTAACGAGAGATGAATTCTAGGTGGGACTGGATCGAGGAGCATGACTGCGCTGAACAACGCCGTTAGACATGCCACCGATGGTTTCATAGGGATCCTGGACATGTTCGGCTTCGAGGACCCCAAGCCCTGCCAACTGGAGCATCTCTGTATCAACCTCTGCGCGGAAACCATGCAGCACTTCTACAATACCCACATTTTCAAGAGCTCGATCGAGAGCTGCCGCGACGAGGGCATACGCTGCGACGTCGAAGTCGACTACGTCGATAATGTGCCATGCATTGATCTCATTTCCTCCCTCGTAAGTAATGGCCGCGCGCGCGCGCGCGCGAATGAGGAACCCACCAGACCGGGGATTCAATTCTCATTTCATCCGATTATGATTTCATCCGCAGCGCACTGGGCTGTTAAGTATGCTCGACGTAGAATGCTCGATCCGCGGCACCGCCGAGAGCTACGTGGCGAAGGTTAAAGTTCAGCACAAGCAGAACCCAAGACTTTTCGAGCCGAGGACCGTCGACTGCAGATCCTTCGGGATCCAACACTTCGCCGGCAGAGTTACTTACGACGCCTCCGACTTTCTCGGTGCGTACGAGCATACTAGTTCCACCTTCCACCCTGTTCATACGGGGACAAAAAAACCAAAGTAGGTCGAGCACGAGATAGAAAAATGCACGGTCCTTTCCAGACACAAACAAGGACGTCGTGCCCGACGACCTGGTGGCGGTGTTTTACAAGCACACCTGCAGCTTCGGCTTCGCGACGCACTTGTTCGGCAGCGAGTTAAAGGCCCTTTATGCCAGTGACACCGTCCCGAGAGGAGTCAGCTTCCGGATATCCCCCACCTCCCACACCGATCTGTAAGATCATCCTATATTTCGCTCGCGTGGTTTGTCTGCAGCAGCGAACCCAGCCCGAGTTGGTCTAGCAGGGTGATGTTGTTTTAGCTTGAATGGAGACGAGCCAATTTCGACCCTGACTCAGGACTTCCACACGAGACTGGACAATCTCCTGCGGACCCTCGTTCACGCGAGGCCACACTTTGTCAGGTGCATTAGGAGCAACAGCACCGAGACACCTATGCATTTAGATCGAGGAGTCACCATGCGTCAGATCCGCTCGCTGCAGGTTCTCGAGACCGTAAATCTAATGGCTGGCGGTAGGTCTTCTCGCCCAGGCGAGTTCGAATTCCCTAGAAAGAGCTCCTCCGGGAAAAACGTGGTCTGTTCGCAGGTTACCCGCACAGGATGCGCTTTAAAGCATTCAACGCACGCTACCGGCTGATCGCGCCCTTCAAGCAGCTGCGACGTGCCGAGGAGCAGGCAGTCGAAGACACCAAGCTCATCCTCCAGAACGCCCAGCAATTGAAGAGCAAGTTCGCCGCGAGCACGAGTTGGGCCCTTGGCAAGAGACACATCTTCCTCAGCGAGGGTATCAGACAGCAGCTCGAGAACTTGCGCTCCGAGACCAGGAGGAAGGCTGCTACTATAATACAGGTACCATCGACCTTTCCCCACTACTCTCAGAGAAAGCGTCGAGAGTAAAATGTTTGCGCCGTGTCGAATCACTGATTATGATCCGTTTAGGCAACCTGGCGGGGATGGAGAGTGCGAAGGAGATGGCCGCTCCGGCGGACGACGATAGCAGTAACTTCCGGGATCTCCCAGAAGAAACCGCAGCAACCGGCATCCGCAAACAGCGGCACCGTTCAGAGAAGTGTCACCACTGGTACTGGGACCGGAACAGGAACACGACCGAGGCCGCAGCCCATTGCTGGCACGCCACCCCCTGACCCGTCGGAGAAGTGCGCCGACCAGAAGATGATTCAGCAGACGTGCACCCTCTTCGGATTAGACTTGGTGAGTGGTGCTCGCCGCAAAAAACCTTGGATTACCATGTGGCCCTATCCTTTTTTTCTCGCCTCTCATTACGTTCTGCTTACATTATCCTGCAGGAACGACCTCCGCCGGTGCCGCCGAGCAGGTCCTACACCGTCACAGGAAACACCAAGTTAGGCTACCCTCAGACTAGAATTATGAAAATGCCCTTTCCAGGTAAGATTCTATAGATCGCACGATTTCTCGAATTGAGTATGCGGCATTTTTGACCCTCCACTGGTGTCGTGTCTACTTGCAGAAGAGGGCGAGGGAGAAATGGTTCTACTGAAAGGTGAGACTGTTTTAGTAGTCGGGGCATCGCCCAGACGGGGTCATCTCTTGGTCGAGCACAACAATACCACCCTTCATGTACCGTATCAATTCATGGAGCTGAAGCCCTGTAATATTAACGTCTAAAGATAATATTTATTTCGCCTCATCCCTTAGCTTAAGCAACGCTGCAATCAAACCTCGCCCACTTAGATGCTGCACTTGAAGCATTAAACCAGTCGACATTCGCGTTCGCGGCAAAGTGTCTCGTTCCGTAAACAGTGGCACGTGCGATTAAAAGTTGTAGCAGGAAAGTACACGTAGGGGCATCGTGGCGTTCCATTGCCATAAGAGGGTCATGGAGGAAAAAGCAGGCGGGCGCTATTAGCATCGTACATGTACTTCTATGTATAGAAGGAACCAGGGTGGTTCGCTCCTGGCAAAGTGAGCTTCGAGAGCGGATGGCGAGCGTGGTCCTTTAATTAATTACCGCGCCCGTTGAGCGAGTTTAAAAGCGGAAGTCACTACAACCATGCTTATCGGCCGTTTGAGACGCCGCGGCGCGCTCGCCCTCCACGTAAATGCTTCTCTCTCCATGTGGCCTCCAAGTCGCATTCGTCTTCCATGTAGATAAGTATATACATACGCGACACGTACGCCGCAGACACCGTCCAATGTATACCCGCATACGTATAAGAGAGCGCGCGTATGTCACTCGTGCATCCTCCGCTCGGCGTTTAATTAATTTAATCGGATAGAGGCTTGAGAGGAAAAGCGAGGACACCATATCGCCCAGCGCAAGAAAGTAGATATTTGTCCAATCTACGTAGAATACGTATGAATGCCTTGAGTAAGTGCTTGTCCTCGCAGGGACACGCGGAGAGAACGAATTGAATCAATGTTGTGCCCGCATGTATTTGCGAACAGTATTTCATCGTCTGCCTTTGAATTCTTAGTGCCAATTACTGGAAGAATCCAACGCTCGAAGGTACAGGGTTAGCCAAGTACAGAGGGAATCACGAGAGTGTTGGAGCAGTGAATGCTTAGCCCTTTGGAGATTTCACCGCTCCAGCCGTTCTCGGGAGTCCCTGCACATATGTACGTCCATGTATGATATTAAGTTGGCCCGAGAGCGCGGTCGGCGCCAAGGGTTGTAGTGGTAAACGATACTTATATCTGTATTGCGATAAGCATTGCACCCAGTAATCATAATACTGAATCGGGAAAGGTAGATACACAGCTGCTTTGTAGATACCCAGAACCTTGTTCGGTTCCAAGTGGATAAGCGTCCGCAAAGACGGAGAGAGAAAGACAGCAAGTATGCATGTGTGTGTGAGTGTGAGAGTGTGAGAGTGAGAGAACAAGGCATTACCGCGAAACTCCCGGTTACTGTACATATACGAGTATGTATGCCGACGTTAACTAGAACAGCCGACAGCGGAGCTAGAACATGCGTATAAGCGTAGCTGTAAGTGTGTCGAGCAACTTTTGGAATAAAGTACATGCGTCCTAGAAAATGAAGTACAAGCAACGACCGTAATCTAATCCCCTTAATTCCAAATCCAGCGTATCGGATTTGACCAGGCAACTACTCCGCTCGATAACCGCTCGAGTCTTCAGCTTTAATCGTCCCCGGAAATTTGGAACATGTAGTTTGATATAATGGCATGTCTTTGACGCCAGTATTCCGAAGAAAGTCACTCGCTACGTGGTAAGGAGTTAAGCAGGCGGATGCTCTCATGTGTGCCATGAAATTAAACACTCAGCCCTCGTGACATCAAAGGATGTACACAGGACGAGTCCCGCGCCGCTCTTTGCTCACTAGCACCCACTCGCAAAAGGGATTAATCAAATTACTTGTCGCCGAGTATCAAGCCACCGTTCGAATGCCGCTCGAGTAACATCTAACATCGCGAGGCCTGCTCCGTGCCAGAAGGTATCAAGAAGTAAGTACGCCGGACGGATGTTGGCAAGACTCGGCAGTAACATTTGCGAGGTAGCGCATAGGAGAGGTGAGGAGAGCGGAGAAATTTTAATGCGAGGCTAGTGCTGGAGTGCCGCTTGCTTGATTAAAAGGGTCACTTTTAGCCGTGGCCCCCCAAAGGAAGCGGTATGCCGATGAGAACGAGTGCCCGGGCAAAATGAAGCAAGGCTCGGCCTCCGAGCTCGTGTGGCTTCTTGCCGCGGGTGTCACCCTTATGTAAACAGCCTCTTTAATGCGCGCTCTTTCGAGGCTCCGGGCCGCTCCGGGCTGCCCCGGCGAGCGGACGGAGTTTAGCATTCACCGGGACAGGCGAAGCTTTCGCGTTTCCCAATTACCCTTCTGCAAGTGCTGGGAAGCGTGACGGCAAGGAAAATTAGAAGCGGCGAAACGAAGAGGCAAAGACGGAGCCGACCTGGACGATTCAGCCGACCGCTACGCCAGACAAGGATGGAAACGGGCTTTATTCACTCGATTTGCAATAATCTGCAATAATGTAAATGCGGTCGGGAAAGTAATTGCGATCTGAATGGTGGGCGAATGCAACATTGACACATAATGGCCGGGTGGTGACAGTGACGAGAGTTGCATGAAATCAGGAAACTGGAAATTATGCAAAATTCTCGTTGGACGCTGGTCCGAGTGTGTGGTGGGGATTGGCGCATAAAGAAACAATGCAATATCGGGCGTCGGCGTCGGCCAATTCTGACGGCGGCGGCGGCGTCGGCGGCGGAGAAGCTTTGCCGGGCGAGTAGAAAACCACGAAACACAATATTGCGAATATTAAATTTCGCCTTGCGGCCGCGTTTCCATCGCGTGGCGGCGGCAGCGGCGTCCTTCCGCCTCGGCGAAATCCTTTCTCTAATACGTTCCCCCGGCGAGATCCGACGCCGATATAATCGATTCGCCGCCGCCCTTTTACATGCTGCCACCGCGGCGGCTCTCTCTCCTCACGAACCTCCGTGAGAATCCCGCGGCGAAGTCTGCCACCGAGTGATAAGGAAACTCTCCGGAGAAATCACGCGAATTACGAATTGTTCACGGCGCCCTGAAAGTACCAGAGGTTTATGGGCTTCTCCAAATCAAGCTCGGACACGGGGAGCAAGCTCCGCTTGGGACTATCAGAGTGTCTGCTGGAAAATGTTGGTCGACCAGCTAGGGAGATGCCGATGGAAAAGTATCGGGAATTTCGGGAGTATCGAATTGCGGAAGGCAACAATCATAGTGTTTCGCTGGTGGCCGCAACGTGCTCCGGCATTTGGTTATTGCCGGTCAACCGCCGTGATAATAATAACATTAATCGGCCCATCCCCGGGAAACCTATCATTAGCGATCCATTATACCGGAGTTTGGAGGTATTCAATTAATATCCATATCAATTACAACAAGCCGATATGTTACCGCTATATATCACTGTAACTTGGCCAGTGGCCGCAATTGCGATCGGCTCGGTCTCCGACCTGTTATATTATTCCATATTATTCCGTGTGCGCACTAATTCCGCCCCACTAACTAATATCCCCGGGCTAATTTGCATGAACGACACGCGGCCACTGGCCACGGCCGAGTGGGCTCTTTTTTTTCTCTCTCCCAATTTCTTTTGGCGAATTATTTAAATGGCGTAATTTCGAGGGAGCGCAAAAAGCCCCGAAATGGCGAGCGATATGCTCGAAATCGTGGCATGGGTAAATGAAAACATGCCGCGTTCCCCCTGTAGCGCAGGTATAAAACCCGCTGTTGCGTGCATCACGTGGTGGAAGGTAATGCGTGTCCCGCAATTTTTACGAGGCCTGTTTTTTCAGCGAGTCCGCTCTTCCGTACGCGAATGTAACAAACTGGATGCGAACCCGACGATGCCGATATGTACACACGCTCTGGATATACCGGAGCGGCAAGAATTCCAAACTCACAAGGGAACGAGCCAAGCAAAACTTCCGCTAATAAGGACTCTTTACTTTCCAACGAGGGAAACTCGCCGGGATTTCCTCAACTATCTAAATTCGGGCCTTCAACGCACCAATAAACCTGCAATGCCCCATTAAAATATATTAAAAATCACTACCCCCCAAATCATCCTAAATATCATCAGTGGTCTCAAATCCCGTTCACCATGACCGCAATACCCAAACGCAATGTCGTTCAGCTCCGGAACCACTGTGCATTTTACATGGAGCTTGAAAAACAGATTTCGTTGGATTACTAGCGCGCACTTTGCAGTTGCACTCGCGCTTGGCCTGTATACCTCGAGCTCGAAAACAAGCTCGAGCAGCGGAGCGTAGCCGCGAACACCATTCGGAATAGCGTGGGCGGTGTTCGTCTCGCAGCCACATTGTTTGTCAGCGTTTAATATCGCTAGGAGAGAGGCCGCCGGGCGCCAGGTCGAAAAGCCAGTGGACGGGCGCGGGCTGCTTGTTCCTGGGCGAGCGGGCGCTCCCGGACGCCGTGCGGTTCTACAGCGAGAGATTTTTCGGACACGCTCTTGTTTGGCCGGTGACGGCACGCCCATGGGACCAAGGAAACGATCGGATTTGAAACGAGAGAATGCTCCGCGAGGGTATTTCGAGGCCGAAATAACCGTGGCGGGGTGGCGCGTCGATTTGCATTTCAAACGAGAGCCCACCGTCATTCCTCGTTGATCCCATGCTCATCGGGACGGACCGTCGGCCCGCGCGGAACCACCTACTCTCCGGCCATCATCTCGCTCTGCTAGTCGCGCACTCGCGCTCTTATTGAGTCATGCTGTTGTCCATGGGAGTTTTAATAATGAAAAATGTCACGAGTTTACCCTGATATCGAGTGTCATGCGGCGAATGGAGGAAGATCGAAGAAGATTGAGTGCTCTCTCGCTTCTTTCCACCCTGTCGACAATTGATTAGTCCTCGCGCACACAGTCGAGGCCGGAGCGATGAGACTCGATTTCTCTTTAAGATTTAAAGTGATCGCTCCATGTAAACAGACGGTACGTCCTCACTGGGAGATTGAGAGCGGCGCAGGGCGGCGTGAAGGGGTGCGCTCTTCAAAAATAGGCAATTAAAATTCGATTGAAATTCGATCGCTTGTTGCTTCGCGCCGCTTCTCTCGGGCCCTGCAAAAACGGCAAAGTTGGATAAAATGCCAACTATAGCCCCTTCAACAATATTGCCAACAACTGCTCGCTGGCGTACAATGACACTGGGATCCATGGAGAATTGGATGCTGTGACGTTTCGAAGATTGACTAGAGTGAAGTTTGATAAATGTATGCGTGGGCTGCTAGCCGGGATGAAATCAATAGCTGGAGAGTGTGTCGCGGGTGTGATTGAGGAGAGGAGTTTAATAAATTCGATTAGCCGGCTGATTGAATGATCCGGTGCGATGTAGGCAACCGGCCGCGGGCAAGGAATCAATTGAAGAAGCCGCTTGACGGACGAGCTCGAAGGGATTGCGATAGAAGGGTTAATGCCTTCATCCGCGCACCAGGGAACCTGATTCTCCAACCATTTCCACCAGTTTCATGTCCTGCAGGACGCGTCCAGATCGCCTGTCACCTCTGGCGCATTCGCCAATAGCACCAACAATAGCACCACCACTCCATTCCTCTTGTTTACCAATCGTGATAGGTTTCGCAGTCTTTGTCAATTGTTTTCGCAATAACAATCACCGAATTGTTTCGCGTTATCCCTCCAGCCCACAAGTGCAAATTCTTCATTTTTCATTAAACCAAATCCTACTTTGCTTTTATTTCCCTTTTCTCTAACGCGGTCAAAGGGGCGCACGAGACAAAAGAGAATGTCTAGAGATCAAAATTGCAGGTGGCGTGACCCGGCGGTTCGTGCCTCGAATTTGCATTTTCGCGAGGCTTCGTGCCGCGCCTCGACTATAACCGCCGGTGGAATTATCGCGGCGTTCTATGGATATTGCCGAGCACTTAATGCCTACCCCCGTCATCGACGGTGGTTCCCCTACATTGACAAAAATAAATGGCTGGGAAAAAAATCCCCAGCGCGATAAGCGGGGTGGAACTACGATTATCAGTGGAAGCAGATCTTTCTAGCCGGCCCGGTGGATCACTGCGATCGGCTCGGATCTGGCCATCGGCTGGCGGAGTTGAACGGTTCAGATATTTGGGCTAATTAAAAATTTCCGCGTGTTCGCCACGCGGAAGTAATGCGGGGGGGCTGTTCTCGAGCGGCGCGGCCGGCCCACATTTATTTGTTGATCTACCACTCGAAACTTGCGGTGGCTCACTAAAAATCCGCCAAGTGCTCGCCCTCGGTTCTCGGTCACGGGACCTCGAAATAATGACAGGTAAGGAAAGTTCGCCGCACTCGCTACGCTCGAATGCTCTCTAATTCAATACTTGCCTATAACTCGAGGGAACTATGGAGGGAGTTTTTTTTAAAAGGAACCTCCGCTCACTTCGGCCAAACTAATTCTTGCTCGGCGACCCGGTGTTTTTCAAGTTGTGGCTGCTTCCCGCTCGCTCTCTCTCTCTGGGCTTTGGACTGGGTTCCCAGTCGCGCTTCTACTTGGTGAGATAATTCCTTGCTACTATGTGCGCGTTGCGGAATGCGGAATTAGCGGTGGAGAAATACGTCGAGAGGGTTTTGCGGGGCTGGGAGCCAGCGATCCGGCGAGCCAACGAGCTCCGCAGCGCCATGCTAGATAAGTGGCTGTTAGCTATGAAATGAAAACGCGATCAATCTGGAGCTCGGGCCGCCCTTATCGCCCACTACTGCAATGAAGTAATTGCGAGCGATATCGCCTCGCTGGCCCTCAACTCCTCTCTACTCCGGTAGCGCTTTTTTCCGTCGGCCGCGGCTTTTGGATAATTTATTGTTTTTGCTTTATTATTGAACGAAGAAGCCCACTCAACTCTGCAACCCTGCTCATATCGCTCCCACCCTCTTTTTCTCTCCAGCTCTCTCTCTCACTGGGTCTCGAGATAGCGCGTGACAAACGGGAATTATACCAGGAGCCGGCCTCGGTCTTATAATCTGTAAAACATATTAAAACAGTGAAACCGCCAACTAACGTCCACCAGGACACCCCATGGCGCCGCCAGGACACATACTGTAAGGTTATCGCGGCCAGAGTCCCCCATAAATTCTCATCCCCAGCTGGGAAAACTTGGAAAGTAATCCTTTGTCGCGAGGCGAACTAATATCGCGAGTTTAAAACGCCAACCTCTTCCCTTGAGCCGAAAACTCTCCGCTATCCTCGCGCACCCGAACATTCTGGGAAAACGGCGGAGCTGCGACTCTCTCGCTCCCTCGTGACGACGGTGGATCAAGAAAGGAATATTCGTCTCCTGGGGACATTTCTTGATCGAAATGATAGAAATCCCATAGGCCGACTTGAAAGGACATAATTGAGCCGCGCATGCGTGGCAGGCTGGCACTTAATGCTTCAAAGAGCGCACATTGATTCCCCGTGTAAGCCGGTTAATACACCGAGATCCCGATTGAAATTTATGGGACTGGTGTACTTGGCACAATTTCAACTAGGTGGACCAGCCCCTAGGCCCCGAGGCGCAAGAATCTCCCAGTCATTGTCCCGCGCGAATTCTATATCGGCAATTCGCCCTCGGACTTACATTCTATTGCGTGGAGATTTCGGCCGCGAATATTACCCAGGGAACAAGGTAGCAGGTAGAATTCCAGTGGCGAATATGCTTCGAAACTTGCGGCCAATTTGCGGAAATACGCGCGACCGAGTTTGTCACGAATCGCTGCCGACCCCTGTAAACCGCACTATTTCTGCTCGACTCGAACTCGCAAGCTCACGTCCACCTGTGAGGCGAAACAAATGTCCAATGAAAGAAAGGCCGGCACAGTGCCATTTTCAAACGGCGAGTCCTCCAAGTTCGGCTGGCGTTGCCGACTGCTCGGACACACTAACGCACTCGGCTCCCGAGCAATAAATTCAGCCGGCCTCTTTCTCCGCCGATAAATTCGCCCAGAGAATGAATCTCACGTGGCACTCTCCATTCGCCGGTTCCCAAAGGCCGGGCCGTCCGAGGAGACTGAGAGCTGCCGCGAGGAGCGCAGCTACCACTCGAGCGAGTCTTATTTCGCTTACGGATGAGCCGGGAAAAAAGTTCTATAACGGGTGGCTCGAAACTGCCGCGTGATTTACGTGCGGTAAGCCCCGTAGGCTCCAAGAGAAAGGGAGAGGCTCCTCCGGCTGGAAGACAGATCAGGAAAGTTTCGCGAGCCAATCACTAGACGTAGATATCGGAGCTGCCGATAAAAATGACAAAGTCTTCAAACTTTTTTTCCACCACGGCCGTGCCTTCCCCTTGGCATGGCTCACGGCCGCCCGTTGCTTGGCCTTCTTTCCCGCGATGGACTACTCTCTCTCTCTCTTTCCCTCTCTCTCTCTCTGGTATTTGTTTCCATTGACAAGGCTTACAGTTTCTTACGAGTTTCCCCCGACAATGACTGCAAGCACACTATTCTCCGACTAGCGGTGTACTTTGTGAACAAGTTCTCAAATTACTACTTATCTCGGTACGTACTTACCCGAAGTAAGTCCCCGAGGCGAACTGGGGAGGAGAGTAAAACAAGGTGGAGGGGTCTCGACTGAGACCCCGGGCGTAGATATAAGTTTTTACGAGTGACGTCGGGGATAAGCATAACTCGGGGAGTTCTAACCGCTCTTGTTTATTTGGTAACTCATAGATACATATTAACGTCTCTTAAACCTAGAGAAAGTCAAACGAAAGGATCACGTGTCTGGGTGATCGCACGAGGCGCGGCGCATCCGCGCCGTGGTAATCGGGCGTGATTGCGCGGCGCCGGTGAATGCCGCGGGCGAAGGCGAAATCATTAGAAAAATACAGAGTTTACGCGCGGATTCTCGTTCCCGAAACTGAATCGTCGATGTCCCAACATATTCTTTGTCATTAATAGTGTTACTCGATCTATGATAGTGAGTTCCTACGCCTCGCCGCCTTCTCCTTCGAAACATCTCGACACGTCTACCTGTCCCGCTCGCGCTCGGTGCGTCCACGTGTGCCTCGAGGGTGTGCGTAATGCGCGCGTGTACCGCGGCCCTTCGACCCGACAGGATTCGCATCCGGGTCCGCTGCTCAAATCTCTCGATTCAATTGCACACAAGTGTACCAGGACGATTCGATCTGGCCAGCCAGCTCATTTCAACTATCATTTTCCCTTCGCTCCGTCGCTCACGCGCCAAAGGACGAAGGATGTTTAGGTCGAGCGGAAGGTACATCCATCGAGAGACCTGGCGGCTCTCGCCATCGCCATCCATCGATTTCATCGCTCGCTGCAGACGTACCGGCGTGTGGGTGCTGATGGAAATCCGACTATAATCCCTCGGCCGGCCACAATTTTCGATTGATCAATTAAGTATCGATACCCTGGCCGTTTCCGCGCTCTGTTTTAACGGGGTTTCAGCCGTCGGCTATAGGATTGAGCGGGCGAACGGCAGGTTTAACGGTCGAGCGTCCCCTCCCGTGAAACACTCCCTGAGCTGGCTGCATCGAGATGACACGCCGGATTGAATCGACCTTCGAGTGTTATACGCCTCGTTCCTTCGCGCGAGGGCTTTTTCATTCACGAGGCGGCCGTGACAACAAATCTATGTACATAACAGTAAGTCCTCTCCCGGCCCCATCGACCCCGCTGAAACGATCGCTCGCGAACCGTCGGGCGTCGGGGGTGCGCGCGGTTGGAAGATGGCAGACGGACACAATCAGTGGTACATGGCTTCGTTGATATGTCTACTTAATTTCAAAAACCTTACTTATTGTACGCCCACTCTAGTAACACTCAACAACTGGCGCGCGGCCCGAGGGGTGCGCGACGGCGCCGCGCCGCGGCCCTGCATCCTCCCCCACCTACCAACACCTGCAGCCGGCATCGCCTCAGGTCCGCGTGATTTTCTTTATTTATACAGGGAAAGGAAATCCACTCTTACAAGACACTCATCGCATCGATAATTTTGTTTAGCTCCGGGATACACATCGAGTAGCCTCGTAATGCAGGATTATTCTTTCGCACGCACGATTCCTTCGTTTCGGGCCGTCTAAGGACGATCTCGCGAGTCTCAAGGATTCCAGAGAGAGATACTCCGTGGGAGAGGCCGATCGAGAGATCGACTACTGTAATAGAAGCGGAGAGAGTAGCCGTTGGTACACGCGTCGATGTGTGTACACGAGCCGTAATGAGTAGCTAGATGAGATGAGAGTAGCGGAAGTAGAAGGCGATATTTACACATTACGAATAGTGACGACGTACTGGAGTCTCTAGACACAAGGATTGGTCTGGTTTGGCTTTTTACACGACGCGATGCGATCGGCTGGCGATCGGCCGCGCGGAAAACTGGAGGGGAATGGAAGCGAGACCTAAGAGATTGCCGGTTCTATGTACATACATTCCGCGACAGGTTTCTCCGGCGCGAAAGATCGCGTTGAGGAGCACCGGGGGCCGACTGTCCTCTGAAGCCAGGCATTGTGACCGGGGAAACGAAGGAATCGGGCGTCTGGATGCGCAGCTACTACTGCACACATTGACATCTCTTGGCATCTTATACTTACATACGTTGCGGTAAGGATACGAATCGTACAAAACAGCTAGAACGCGCGCGCGCCCGCCTGTTGCCTCTGTTGCTGGGCCTCTCGTCGACTTCCCTCGGCTTCTTATCAGCGAGGCTCGCGAGGAGCGAGGGGACTTACAACGGCTCTGATAAACCGAGGCGATTATCACCGGGAAGCGCTCGCATCACCGTCCACTCGAGATTTCGTCCCCTCCAACTTTTCGCGCGCCCGCAGCGGCGCCGCGAAACTTTGCCCCGCGTAAGTCCTCAGGATCAGAATTCCCGCTCTCAGGATCCACACGTACGCACGTGTGTCGCAAGTTGGAAAGAAGGCCGGAAAGTTTGGCGTGTGAGCTGCTCCCGTGTCCCCGAGACGTCGAAATGCGACAGCAGATCAGTGAGCGGCGCGCGGGGAGATCGATAGCGATCGGCTCGCCGTCGGAATCGAAAATAATTCACGCCGGCATTTTGATCCGAGCAAGTTGCGCCGCTGGCAGGGGCTTCTTTTCTCGTGGTTTGTATCCTCTCCGATAGGAGTGGAGTGCGAGGGAGCGAGTGTGTGCCACGCGAGGGTGGTTTGACATAAATATCGCTTTACCGAAACGAAACACGTTATCTCGAGAAGTTTCGCCGCTGGCTACCGAACTCCTCGCGAAGATCAAGGAAGTAAACTCCTTAAGTCCTTTTCAGGTGTTCGAAAACTCTCGGTACAATCCTTAAACTTTGTTTTACCTCGACGTGTACCGCTCCGCTGCGACACACGCCCGCTCTTCGCTCTCGCCACTCCTCTTTCCGTCCCCTTTTTTCCCGCTGCGCTGATACTTGTTAGGAAAAGAGTAACGTTCGTTTCTCCCGCGCGCCGCACTTCCCCTATAATACTTTGGTCTCGTTCGGCTTCTCCGTCTAAAGAGACAGGTTTCATGCAAGTGAAAAGGGAGGAGAAAGGGAGGAGAAAGGGAGATAAAGCGCCGCGGAGCGAGAAGACCCGATCGAGCCCAAGCGAACAAGGAAGCAACGGGCTGTGCGTCATTGGACAGTAAGTGATTAGTTTCTAATCGTTCTCCCCTCTCGTCGAGCAGCTCGACGTAATACCGATCGCCGAGCTCTCAAGTAATTCGTGACCGTCGCGGCCAATCGGCGACGACTCATCCACACTTGTTCCACTCGCACGTGTCTCCCCTACTTGCTCCTTATTATCAACGACGACATGATTAACAGCTATTCGATAATCCACGACTTCGTTAGTCCTCGTTTCGTTATTCTTAGGTTAGCGTTAGCTAGAATAGTGTAACTGGTTATTAGGCGCATTGATTAGTAACGATCTCCCACGACCTTCTCGAACCCACCGATATCCACTCACCTCCGCTCCATTTACATTTCAGCCTCGCGGTCTGCTTCGCATAATCCTACGGTGTACTTTCCTCGAGAATCGTGAGTCTATGTATTGGGTGTGTGGCTGTGAGTGAGTGGGTGTGTCTGTCTGTGATGTCTGTGTGTCGTGGATGGCATCCGGTTCGGCGATTGCCGCCCGGCGGAATATATACTTTCTTTCTTAGGGCTTTAAACAAGTCTCTGGCTGAAGGCGCTAACACTGTGTGCTCGAGCGTCCTAAGCGCCTCTACGGCCAGGAGCCGAGAGGACCTCGAAACCGCCTCGAAGAGACCTCACTGGAGGAAGGGTCCAGTTGTGCGCCTCCTAGGATCGACCCTCCTTTGTGCTGCGCGCAACTCGTCGACCGGCTCTGCTCGACTGGTACGCCTGGACGCCTATCCTCGCCACGTCGACGAGAACACGTCCAACTTTCCCCCGTGGCTCAGTGGAGGAAGACGCTGGTGACAGACCTGGTCGTGTGTGGCGGCAGGTCGGGGGCCTCCATCGGGGCCCCCTCGTACCCCTATGCGCTCAAGCCCAGCCGGTGGATCTTCGCCGAGAGGAAGTTGTGCAGCACGAACACGATTGGCTTCGGACAGCTCTCCAGGTCCAATTCCTGAAACCACCAATTCGAATGATGTTAGAAACCGGGGCGACTGATGATGCCAATTTTGACAGGAGCGTGGGATTATTAGAAAAGCGTTTAAGCGAAGGGAAGCAGCCACTCGTCCGTGGCGATTGATAATCTTTGTATCCGGCGGAGCGGAAGATTTCGAAGAATTCATTTCCTTGCGAATCAAGTTGGAGCCGAGTCTATATTTACATCGGATCGCGTGCATCCAGGAAGAGGGGAATAATTTTTCTATCTACAGGAATCTGTCAGAGGGAATTTCCCAGCTCGTCTCTCGCTTTCGTCGGCGCGCGCTCTGTCCGTAGAATATCTCTTTATCCCTTATGAACGGCCATTGAGCGAGCGAGATGCCGGCGGAAAAGTATTTTGAAAGGATTGAAAACGGAAGCTTCCATCATGCGCCGGCGCTGCCACCGGGCGAAAGCTCCTTTAAAATGACGAGGAAGATGGAATAAATTCGATCGGTCGCTCGAGCTGCTATGCATAAAGCGATATCTATTGGCGCAAAGTAATCATTCGGAGGAGCGCATCGAGCCAATTAAAATTCCTCGTTACCCGCCACCGAGAGACATCTTATTCCCGGGAATGAGCTCGTTTCCACGAAACTCTTCATTATCGCCTTTTCATAACGCATTCCCACAAACATCCGCCTATCTGACAATTCTCACTTTAATAGTTTCGCAGCCAACCCAGATTGCCGATGCAATCAAGCAGCGATACCGACGCGATAACCAATCGAGTTGGAGTACTTACGATTTCGCCGTCGTCACCGCCGAAGTCCAGCCAGAGTAACCGGGCGCCGTCGTCCGCTGACATTTTAAGTTTGTCGAAGGATCTTCTCCAGAGAGGCGTGGGCGGTGATCCCGGGCTGACCCCATTCCCACCGATGCCTCTCGTCCCGGCTGCATAAAGTGCAAAGCCTTCCTCGTGGTTTACCACCAACTGACAGGCTTTCCCTTGCCACGTGCAACCTGGACATTAACCAGATAAACTCATCCTCACTTCGCTACAAATATTCTCGGACGCCGCGCGGTGCCTACTCCGATCCAACTATTTCTCCACTCGGACTGTACCGAGGGAAAAGGGGGAAATAAGAGTTGTCTATTTCCGAACCCGGCGGCCTTTTCAATGGAGGCTTCCAAATACGAAGAATAATAGATTTACGAATGGCGCATCGCTAGCTATTCCGGCTCCGGTGCATTCGATACATTTCGAGCATCCTAAATCTGTCTACGATAAATCAGAGCTACCACAGAGAAATGCCGTGTTGGCTGCACGCTAGCGCTGCGCAGAAGACTGTAACCGAAAAATCAACAAGCACGCAAACAAGCCCGCCGGAGCTTTATGTTCGGAGAGGGCTATACGGGGCTATCTATAGTAGCTCTCTATAATAGTTACGTGTTCCCTTTATAGATCCCGTACGTAGAAGCGAGCCCCCCCAACCCCCGCCCCCCCTCAGTGGGGCCCTCACCCCCGCCCGTCCCATCGCATCTTCCTATCTCAGGCAAATCCACGGGGTCTTTATGATCGATGAGTTCGACGAGCCGCGAACAAAAAGGCGAGTATGAAACGGCCGGCGCGCATTCATCTCGATTTATTATTGCCGTTCGTCCCCGGTGAAAAGAAATTAAAATTCATCGAACCGAGTCGGCCTCGCGATGCGCCTCCGAAGAACAACGCCGCTCGCTCGCTCTCCTTTTCCTATCCGATATCTGCGCCCGGCGACTATTCTCCTCGCGGTGATTGCCTCGAATGGGGACACCCCTCTTTCTTATGAAAGCTTCGATTTTTCACTGAATCCTTAATTAACGCATTGTTCGCCGGCCAGTTCCCACGAAATCCCACTAGGCTTATTTGCGCGGGGTTTCTTTGTATCGCGCAATCATCGAATCGCAAGCTGTGTTTCCTGGTTATAATTCCGTGTCAATTTATGGAATCGGGGGGCTGAGATTCTCGGAAGTTGGAGTAAATGGATAGTAAGGAGCAGTTACTTACGGACTGTGTACTCTCGCAAGGAGAGGGCGGCAGCGTGACAGCCTTGAACAATCGCCCTCGCCCAGGCGGCGAGGTCCCGGCGGGTCTCCGCTCGCAAATGGTGCGTTATGACCCCGTCTATGGTGCCGACTCGCACTGCGAATGTCGCGCCGTGATGAGAGCTGCCGCTACTGCTGCCCGCTTCGTTCTGTCGGGTCGGCGAGGACACCAGCCTGTAACAGATGTATCACTGCCTGGTTAGATCGAGCTTGCGGCGCCCGTACACTTTGCAGTTTGCAGCACGATGGATTTAAAGGGTGCCGGTTAATGGCGCGCGCTCGGCTGACTTATCGCGCGGTTATACTACTTGCAGTAGTCGGCCGGCCGCCTGGAGTGTCTGGACTCGATTGGATGGATTCACTCGGGCATTAAGTCAATAGAATTACACGTGTATTCATTTATTCTCTCTATCACTTTCTCCCCGCGCTTTGTAACGAAACTGTGCACGTGCGTGGCGCTTTGTAACAAACCGCGGGCAGTTCTTCGGCGAGTGGTCATGGATTCCTGAAACGAACGAGCGGGTCGAGCGGACGTGACACCGGCAGTGCACACAGCATTCTATGGAGCACGGGACTAGTTGACCTAATTGAGGCCACTATTCGGTCGTCATTCCGCCGGCAGTTTTGGTGGATCAGCGTGTGCGGAAGATCCAGTGAAATTGAGCGGCGGCTGAAACGAGTCACACGACACGTACAACTGAGCGACGGGTCGGCGGCTCTGTCCGAGGATCCCTTCCCCCTTGGAAGGTAAATTACCTCGTCACGGTGCGCGCTTCGATCGTAAAATCGTCGCGGCTTTATTGCGTGTGGTACGGGGGCCCCCCCTCGGCTCGCCGGGGGACGTTCCCCACCTGACACGGGACACGCATGCATCCCGGTGGCCCACGCTCCACGAGCTCTCTCGTCCGACGTCCGGGCTGCCGGACAGCGGCCAGCGTGTCCGACCGCTCGCCCGGCAATCTGCCCACTGACGAATGGTCCTGACGTACGTGGGCTCACGCGTGAGATTTATAGATTTTTCCGCCGAGAGACACCCACACACCCCCTGTGCTCTGCCCCCGTGCAACCCCCACCACCCCCCTCGAAAAAGGAGGGAAAAAATGTGCTCGCTAAGGGGAGCGCTGCGGCTTCGCCCAAAAAACGAGCAGATGAGCGGCTGCCATGGAAAAAATGCCGCGCGTATGGAACCGCGGAAAAATGCGTGCGGAAAGATCGGAACGCTTTTTTTGGTCTGTGTGTGTTTTTTTTACGGATACACACATTTCACCTGGGAAAAGGCGTACAAAGGCAGCGCGTAATCCGGCTGATCCTCCCAAGAGTGCGATTACGGATTGAGTGCTCCCCCGGGACCTCAGACAACGATTCTCGTATATCTTGGAGGAAGAAGGCGAAGACTCGCCCCGCGCGCCCGCCCGTTCTAGCAGTCATGAAAGATTCGCCGAGTAGCGAGAATTCTTTACAGCTCGGAGGATCCCCGCGTTCTAAAGGTTTCCCGCTGCCGATTCAGGTTTCCACTATTTTCCGACATATTATTCTGACACCGCGCTAGTTTGCCGTATGCGGGTTAATCTATGCACGCGGTATAATACAGTCACAGGTGCAGTTAATCAGGCTCGTTTCACTGTTTAACGGGCGGGATATACGCACGCTTCGTCGGTCATAATGAATATTTATCGCAGCCTGGATAACGTTTTAATAACAGTATTTAAGCCGTCGGCGGCGCTGGCCGATTACGCGTTAACGCCATAACGGGGAATCCAATAAAGCGTGGATTACGCTTTCAGTAATTAAAGGGCCGGCATTAAGAGATCCAATTTCATTAACAGGAGGACCTTCATCGCGAAGGAGGCGCAGGGCTCCCACCGCCGTCGTCGCCGCCGCCGTCTTATCGTTAGCGGGTGGCACAGCGGTACTGCCGGCGGGTAATCGAACGAAGCTTAAACGACGTGTGAGAGAAGCTTGGCTCGCCCGAGCCGCTCCTGGTGGGATGAGGGTCCGAGGGTAGGGGGAAAAGGGTTGAGTACCGGAGATGCGCGAGAGCGGAAGAGTAAGGGAGGAAGAGAGGGCGAGGGTGAAGCCAAATAGAGGAAAGAGTCGGGCGCTCTCGGTAAATAAAGACGTTAAACGAGAATGGATGTTCGTCCGCGGCTGTAATCCGTGGGAAAGGAAAGGTAGAAGCCAAAGGAGAGGAAAGTTTCTGGTAGGACGGCTGGGCGCGCGCGGCGCCGCCGGCCCCGGGAATGGGGGAAGGTGTTTCGGTCGGCGCCGAATCACTTCCGGTTTGTCTCACAGTAAAACTTCCTTAAGTCGGCCATTTCGTACTTTTCGCCGTGTAACTCTTGGGCCCTGATACCGTCCGCCCACCCTCTCGCCCTCATCTTCGACCGGATATAGCTTCCTTTTCTCTTCTGCTGTTCTACTTTCGTTTAGCTCGCCCCGAACATCGCCGCCACTGCGTGTCGACTGATTCTCCTCTCCGAGACCTGTCTCAGCACTTTTTGCCCTTAGAAGCACCTACTTGCGTGAAACGGACTCCCCTTGTCACCGGGAAGACTTCTTCCCTGCTTTCTTCATTTCCCCCCCCTCTCCCCACTTCTTCTTCCTTCTTTTTTCGCGATCAAGCAGTTGGAAATTTCAAGTTCTCAGCTGCAATTGCCGCGTCAGGGCCCATGAGAAATCCTCGGGGCGAGTCTGACGTATTTATCGTGGCTGGGAATGGTGGGGGGGATTACGGTCGTCCTGATGTCAAAATTAATAGTTCCCTCGGAGAGTGACGGAGGCCCCGTTTAAGGTTTGTAATTTCGAGATGTCGGTGTACGTGACGCACCGGCTCGGCCGAGTGCGCCAAATGTAATGGCGTTCAAGAAGACCGGCGACTTGCCCATTAAAAGCCCCTTTCCCTTGGCCATTATGCCCTTTTTATCTCGCGCACGCTTTTTCCAAGTTGCGCCCAGTGTCCCCGGGAATAAAATCATTTTGACAGGAGTTACTTTAGTGCTCTGGGCGCTAGGTCGCGAGAAGTGCGGCGTGACGTTATAAAAGCGGATGTGTTTCGAGAGCGACTGATTTTCATGGGCGGCTGCCCGCTGGAAATACATTTTGTCAAAGGGCCCGCTGGAAATCGCGCGCGTGCTCGAATATAACGGGAAGCCGATATCGCCCAGGAATCTCGTCAGTTTTATTTCCACGTGTTCCGGAGGGTAGTTACGATTCGTGTTTGATAGAAGGATTAACAGGGCGGCCCTATCGCACTGATATCCATTTGCCTAAATGATGGCCCTTTGTCATGATCCATATCTGCCTGTTGTCACGCTTATTTTTCCAGCTCGACTTCTGCCAGCCAATCGCCCCAGTTTCCGCCGGCTTCGTAACTCCCGGTGTGTTAAACCTGATCGATAAATAGCTCCCATTATTACAACATGCAAGTCCGGATCTGTCCAGTCGGTACGGCTAAAAGAATGTCCCACGAGGAAAAAGTCCAAGTGAAGCGATGGCTATCGGGAGGAAAAAGTAAAAAGAGGAAGAGCGCCCAAGTTGGAAAAAGACGATGGAACTTGGAGGAGAAGATTTCGAGCACGTCTCTCGAATACAGCGGTTCGCGATTGGCCGCGCGATGGGCTACTGTCGGCGACATTTTCCATAATTAATGCCTGGCCTGCGGCCTTTAATTGATCCGATTCACATCCGATTTTCGATTATCGGCAGACCATCTTTCACGTTCTCGTACTCTACTTTCCTGTACGTCCAATATCGAATTCTCTTCCTCCCTCTCCTTTCCCACATTTTTCCCCGATCGGAGAGTGCGCGCCACTGTTCCCCGTTCTCAGGGGAATGGTCCCTTTTAATTCAGCCATGGATTTTAATAGCCGAATCGCACGGATGCCGGTCGCTACTGGAAAACTACTCGGGAATCTTTCAGTGAGGAGCGACAGGAGAATGGATCGTTGTCGAGGTCCGGCTGTCGAGGACAATAACTCTGCGAGATGGGAAGATGAGTTTTGGTCAGGCCATCAGAAGCAATTCGGAAGATGTCCTTGGATGTCGCGAGCACGAGCGAGTGGATCTCTGACCCTCGTCCACATCCGCCGAGGTTTCCGACTAAAAACTTGCCTGACGAACGACGCGCGGTAATCGTTTCGAGTCGGAGAGTACATCTCGCCAATGGAAGAGAAGAATGCCGGCTGGCCCGGTCAGAGCATCCCCGGGTGATCCTCATCGCTTAATCCGGCGGGTTTTCCACCGTCGAAGGAAAGCACGCGTCGAGCGCGTCGAACTGCGATTGCTTGGAAATGTTTCATCTTCTCGATTGGTTCCTTCGTACTCTTTTCAGCCGGGTTTTTTTGCGCGCGGCGCTGCCTCAAACCTTTTACTGCTCGGCTGTTTTCATTTCCGTTAAAACATGAACGTCTGAGTAGTCTCGTCGCGCCAGTCGGTGAGACTGAGAGAGAGTCGAAGAGGGAGAGAGAGTGAAATAAAAACTACAGTGGATTGACTTTCGATCGATAGTCGTGGATTTAAATCTTCGACGCCCCGGCTTCTCCCAGAGGAGGCTGCGGCGGATCCCCACTGACTGTATTTGCCATCGACGATATTCGCGCGGACTCCTCGTGCATAGTTGGGGAGTGCTTGTCGCTGGAAAAACGATCGCTTCGAGTGGGAACCGAGTGATACGTACTCTTTAAGTTGACGCGCTGCCAACTTTCTTCTTCTTGCCTTATCAAAACTCTCCATTACCGGCTTCATTGGCACATTGAGCGAAGCTATTCCCAATAAAAACTGTGCTTAGATCTCGCCGAAATTCATATGCAATAATTATGACCAAGAAACGAATGTATTCATAATCACGGATTTTATTTCTCATTCCAATAACAACGCGACACGAGAATCTAGAAAACTCTGGCAAAGAGATGAACCTACGAAACGAAGAACAATTTTCGAGATTTCTCCGATTCCAGTGGTTGTCGCGTAGGAAAAATCGCAATGAAATCTTGGTGAAAGAGGAACGCAGCCGCGATACCCGCTCGAAGCGAGCGGGACAAAGAAAAGGGAGAGAGGGGAGAGCCGCGGGGATGTAAATCGTCGCGGAAAACTGCTGGCGCGCGTTGAATTCCGGTGGCGCCGGTTAGAAGTTAATCCGAGCGTGTTCCCTCGAACTTAAACTGTTCCGGCGGAGATGGAGGTTTCAGCGGCGATCCAATAAATTACAGCCGGCAGCCGAGAAATATTTTGCCGATCTCGCGACTCCCGCACCCCACACACACGTTTTCCTTTGGTCTGGTAGGATTTTGGATTTGGGGGAAGACGCTCTCGCGGAGAAAGAGAGTCAGCCGCAGAGAGCACTCGCACATTTTTGCCAGGAGAAAAGGGGTGAAGACGGATTGCCAGGAGACAAAATAGAAAATCCGCAAATGGAACGGCGCGCGGCTACTTTTGGAATTGGCGTACTCCGTGGGGTACTCTCTACTATTGCCTGGTACTCTCTTTTATTGAATGAACAACGGACAGAAGCTTTCAGAAAATATCAAAGCCCTCCTTGTTCTACAACTATGACCCTATTCCAGTCCGCCTCCACTGGATCTTCCTCTCAAGGGAGATCCTATTGATAACGACACGCGTCTCCAATATTTCCCATTAAAACCTAAAATTCGCGACTCCAACTTTTCCAATTTCGGTCGAATTACCCAGAACCAGATACAATTCGATTCATCGAACTAAGAAACGAACAACTCCATCGACTAAAAGAGTGCTACTGTTTGGCGCGATGTCTGCGCCCAGTGAAGCGATAGATTCCCCGGGGGAATATAATTAAAAATTACTCAAGTCGTCCCTCGGGCCGGAGAGTCGGCCGAGACGAATACTTTTCTCACGGCTGTATCGCCCGCCATTCTTTCCGTCTTCGCCTCCATCTCCAGACTCGCCTTGTCGGCGAGAACTTTGGAGCTAATTGATCTCCCCGGCGCAGGCCTCAACGAGCTGAATCACCACTCAGCGATCGCGCGCTCCAGTCGCTTCACGGAAGAGGAGGCTCCAGGCATGCCGCTCCTTACATAATTCCTCGTTAGCAGCTGGCTAAGTAACCAGCCGGTCCAGCCTTCCGTTATAGATTTGTTATTTCATTGCCTAGCGGCTGTCGGTCCCCGTAAATTCATATACGTGGGGGTGGGCCGGGTAGAAAAGTGACAGTGGCTCGAAAACTCCTGTTGAGCCGGGCGTTAATCCAAATTGATGGCCCTGCAGCGCTCGATAATAAATAAAGGTGGACGCCATAAAAAAAAGGCAGAGCGGCCGAGGCTGCGTCGTCGATACGACCAACCTGTGGATACTCGACACTCGGCGTACAAACGACACGAATTTACAAGCCGCTCGTCGGATTTGGCTGGGCTCTCCGGAGCGGTGGCCGCGGCACGCGACATAGAAAAATCCTCCCACTCGACTGCCTTTCCCCGGGCTCCTCCTCGATTCTTCGGATTAACGCACGCCTCTCCCTAACAAATGGTATTATCATCCTGAGTTAACCCGGGGGAGAGGGCGCGGTGTGCCGCTCATAGATCTGTGTATCGCGGTAAACGAGAGAGGACTCGCTTAATCCCGGCAAAACCTCGCGAATCACACTCCTCTCAATCCCTATGAATGCCGGAGAGGACCTTTCACCGGGGACACTGTCCGCCAATTAGGATTTTAGAATACGACAAACCGCGACGAGAGAAGAGAGTAGCTGGGAGTAGTATAGGTCGGCCGGCCTAGTGGGAGAAGGGCCGAGTGTGGGAATTTGAAGGGGGTTTTTCGAGGTATCTGTCTTCCTGAGCGACGACGAGTGGAGGGTGGGGGGTGGTGGATGGTCCTCGAAGGGGCGCGCGTTAAGCCACTGCCGTGGTTCCCGGTGTGAAAGAAACTTTATCGTGGCTGTCAGCCGCGAGGTAGACGAATGGCGCCCTTAGCACCCTTATCTATCCGCAATTTTTACTCGGAATCCTCTCGCTCTCCCTTTCCCTCAGACTGCGCTCGCTTCTTCTATCCGGGTGGTGTCTCCCTTTTCTTACTCGCCCCGCTATCCCTGCGGATAGAAGATGAAGCGAGTGGGGGAGGTGGTTGACTTGGGGTTCGCCGGTAACGTGCATTAATATCGCAGCGACGGAACTGGCTACGAGGTGCTTCCCTCGAATCCGTCAAATCCGTGGGGCCAGGCCGCGAAATAAATGTCTACCGCAGCGATAGAGGCCGGGGCCGGAGCGCCCGCCAGCCCGCCAGGAACGTCGACTGCGTACGTGCGGCTGGCATCCGGCGCGGTCGATAGCTGACGCTGAAGCTCGATTTTAAATATCTATTCGCCCGGCCAGATAGAGCCGCGCGCGCGATGCGTCTGTCGCCGCCGCCACTGCTCTCGAGAGTGCGGGCGTGCGCCCTGCTCTTTGTTTATTGATTCGCTTTAGTTTTATGGATTTATCGCGTGCCTAGCCGCTAGTCGACTCTCGAGCGTCTGCGGCCACCGGCGAGCGATCGATCGACGCCCGATTTTTTTACCCTCCCGCCAAAACCGCCTTTCGCTTTTTCTATTTTCCGCCCCCGAACGCGATCACCCCTGACCACCCCCGTCGAAGCGAGCGGCGGATTTATTCGGCTGGGTGGACGGCTTGAGTCTGTTGCCGAGGAATATACTGCACCGTCTCGGCGCTCGCCAACACCCGGAACACGCCACCGCCGCCGCCGTCGACGACGGAATCTCCTGAGCGACCACTCGACGCGTTGCGCGCGTGATGCTGCACGTGAACCCGCGATAAATTTCCCCGGGACACAAGCAGCCTGCTAACGAGACGATGGCTCCGGCGAAGCCGGCAAATTGAGAGCCGTTGTAGACCATCATTGTCACGGAAGCCGAACACCTGCCCCCCTTTTTCCCCTTTTTATCCGGCGATAAATAAATAAGCCAATGACCAAGTTCTCGCGCGGTGGGAATTTAGAGGGCGAGACGTGACGAGTGGTTGAGAGTGGCGCGCCGGGTACGTGGGAATAAATGTATGCAAGGGGCATTGTAAAGCGAGCCATTTGTCATAATGCCGGCAGATCCATTCTGAAAGGGACTGAAAATTGCGCTGCACGCCGAGCTCGCGCGCGCGCGACCTGGACGAGGGGGATGCTTCTTCAAACGACCCTCTAATGCCACGAAATTCCCATATCTGCTGCTGACATACCGTCAGCCGCTCTCGTCCTTCTCCCGGCGTTATCTACGTATTTCGGTGCGACGACCTTCTTACATAAATCACGAGTGTTTAACCCCAACATATATATATCTGCAACCGACCTACGTACACATACATAGCCACGTCTTCGAGCTCCGACCCATACTACTGAATACCTGCGAACCGGGCGATATTTCAATGAATCATGCATGCGCATGCGTTCTGTCAGCTTTCACCTGGCGAGCCGGAAATATTGCTACCTTGCTAAAACGGATTCGAGGCTCCACATACTTTTTCCCCTTTTTATCCAACTCGACTTTCTTATAGCTCAATCGGTAATCACGTCGACCAATGGAGTTCTGTAAACAAACCTTCTTGACGCGCCGAAATAAAACAAGTCTCCGGCGCCGCGGAGTTTTTCCTCACTCGATCCGCGAGCGCACGAGTTCAATAATTCCGGAGTCATGTTTTTCGGGCAACAAGCGCGCACGGACCGCGACTAGCTCGTTCGATTTAAAGTCAACCCCGGCGCGAGGCGGCCTGGAAAAAGGGAATGCTGGCTGCGTGCGGTTGTGCGGATATCGAGAGATTTCCGAGGGCCCGGAGGGGGAGGGGGGGAGAGGAATCGAGAGGGGGTTGCGGCGGAGGAAGGTCCCGGGGAATGGCGCGATTTTCGTGGATTTATTCCGGTGAATAGGGGGAGGCACTTGCGTGCCGCAGCGTTTGTACAAGCCCTCGCGCGTTCTGGATAAGCGAGAGTGCATGTCGGGCAAGAGTTTCGAGGGGGGCGGCGTGTAAAACGGGAAGAAGCGTCTCCCTCGCGCGCTGGCTTCGCGATCCCAGCTTCTAATCCGTTTCCCTTGGCGCGCGCGCGCGGCTGCTTTTCCGGCGGCGCTTGAACCATTCGTATTTGCAGATCACGTACGAGGACCGAGAGAGCTACGCTCACGGAGGTTTGTTTGACGAGGGTAAGCCCGGCCTCTGACGATTAATCACTTGCTATTAATTAACCGGGAATCGGGACGCGCGTTCTCTCTCTCTCTCTCTCTCTGGTGCTCGGCTGGTGCTCGGGAGCCGCCGGGACCACTCTCGGCGAGAGGGCAGCGCGAGCGAGCGGTAACCCCTGATGGTTTCCTCGTCACCCCGGGCGAGGGAAGGTCGCACGGTCACGGTCCTTAACTTTTATAAGCCCGGTCCATGCCGTTAATTACGATCAGACCCTCGATTAATCCTCCTACTGTGTATGATGACGCTGTAAATGCTGCTTCCACCGTCGCCAGGCCACATGCCAACCGGAGAGTCCTCCGGTTCTTTCTCCTCTGGCACACGCGTCTCCTGTACAGCCACTGGAAGTCTGGAACCACTCTGCTTAATATTCCGACTGGTATCCCTTGCCACGTTAGATGAGTCAGAGCCCGCACGGTTCGTCGGATATAATCGTTTCGATGAAATGCCTTTCATTCCAAATGAGGCCTAACTTGGTTGTCGCCGCTAATTCCCCCGGTGCTAATTGGCCGTGTGAGCGGAATCGAGTTTTTGTCATTAGATCACACGCTCCGGCAGTTTTTCGACCTGGCTTGCTGGTAGAGAGAAAAACCACAATGCAGATAGAAGATACAGTTTTACCTGACGATAAAATTGAACGATTACCTACGGTTAATTATGATTACAGGGCCAATTAATCGCCGGGATCGGAGAGCAACAGCCATTAAGAAGGCCGCCGTAAAACCGTGGATTTCTTCGAGACTTTCCCATTGAATTGCCGGCAATTAAGAGTTTTTCTCACTGAGGGTAGCGCGGCCGAAAGAAAAATGCAGACCAGGTCTTACTGTCAACCAGGAGCGGCAGCCAGCAAGGTGGGCAATTAATATCGCGTTAATCCATAAGAGCGCGCTAATTAGAGGGACCGGCAACAACTCGTGGGTCTTATTCATAAATGATCGAGCGTCAGTTCTTTCGGCCGCTCCACTATTTCAATGCGGCCAAGTGGACAGGAGTGTTGGAAGGAGCCCTCGTTAATTCGGCCATCGAGATCGATCGCTCATCGAATACATGGGCTTTCTCATGGGGGGTGGGGCTCTCGATTTCCCGGCAAGCGTTTCCCGTGGCTGGCACGGGGCGCGGAGGAGGGTTGGCCGGTGTCAGGATGATTGGCCCGACTGCTGCCGCTCGAAACTTTCATAAGCACTACAGGGAGAGCGAGAGCGCGCGGCGCCGGCGTTAATTATGATCAGGACAATTAATCACCCCGCTGGGGGATAGTGACAGTTTAAGCTGTGCGCCGCACCACTCCATGAAATGTAAACAAACTACCGCGGCAGAGATTTCCCGGCTACATTAAGTGTACCAGTGCGTCCCCTCGTTCCTCGATGACACTCTGACAAAGTGACGTGGGACTCTAGTTTTAATGCTCTGCTACAACTATCGAGATGAGTGCTATGAACAACTGCGACATTTCACTCCTGCCAGAGCCAGCCGCGACTCGGATCGACCTCTACGACATCGCTTCTTCCCGAAATGCATCTGCGTCCAGTTGGGCTCTTCGAGTCTTGACAATTAAAATAGCCAATTGACTGGACGGAGTAACTGGCCGGTGAAAACTGCCCGACCGAAAGAATCGACGTCCGTGGAAAACGCGTTGCGCGCCCGCTCGATCGGCTATTGATACAGCAGGAGAGTTCGGCCCGCCTGTCAAATGTTTATTCTCCGGCATATGATATTTTACAGAGGAATTTTGATTGGGCCAGTCGCCCGGCAGCGTAACGGGATATAGAGAGTGCGCGCGGTGCTTTAAATATGTCACAGAGCAATTAAAGTAATCCGTGCAACGGCAATATTCATCGTCAACATTACCACCGCGTATATACACAGGCCGCTCACTCTTCCTCTCTCTCTCTCTGTGCCGGCACGCTCGCGTGCGATGCAATTAGAGGGAAAGTTTATTTACGCCAAATGGAGCCTATCGCATTTCACTTTGCGTCCAATTTGATGATGCTGCTGCGGTGTGAGCACCCGACGACCGACCGCCCGCCCTCCAGCGATCGGCTATTAATTTCTCTCTCTCTCTTTTTTTTCATCGTCCACTGTGTTTATATATTTTTACTTATTCACTGTGTAAATTAACAGCTTTCCGCCAACCGCTAGTTCTGTTTACTCGAGTTCAATCGATGTGCTATGCGGTTTCGAGTGTATTGCTCGTCCAACTTTCTCTTTCCCTCCAAGCGGACCACTCGATTTAACTTTAACACGTCAATTGTTCAATATGATTTGAGTGAATCAGTGGGCGGTGTCGACTCTACTTGCGCCGTGAATTGCGCGGTGAAATTGAAGCTGTTAAGATTCCTGGGAGGGTAGATGCTGGGGAATTCCGTGAGAATTGTGGGCCACAAGAAGCTCCAACAAGGTGGTTCTTGCGCGGTAGTTATTCGGATGTTTTAGGAGACGCTATAGATGTAAGTTTCGGAGGAGCTTGTCGTCGAGGGGCGTCGAGTGGTCCAACCAGTCCAGCGTAGAATTAACCACAGTCCCAGGCTCCTCTGGTGATCTGCTCCTGGAGGGTTGCATTAACTTTCCGGGTTGCGAGCACCGGCTACGGAATCCAATTTCCCGGAATGTGGCTGTTTTCGTTTCTCTTTGTAGGGCCGGCTTCCACCTTATATTGGGTGGCTCGTGTGCCTCAGAGCCAATCTGTATTTCCTACCTCCAACTTAGACCCTCGTTATACCCTTTCGATGAGTTCTTCTTCCCCTCGATCCGACTCGCCCGATCGACCCACGAATTATCGCCACATGCCCGTCACTTCTTACGGAATTCGATTGGTACACATCGAACTCACGTCAATCCCGATCTCGGCCTCGCCGAAATGAGTCCCAATCTCAATAATTCCTCGCGACTGTAAATGAAACTAGCGCGCTTCACCGAGGCTCTGGAAATAACCACGGGCTTAGACAAGTGGAATTAGTATGCATCCACTCTCGTCCCATTAAACTTTCAGCCCCAGAAGGCTCTCTCCGGGGCTAATGTCATTCTCTCAAGAATGGAAAATGGCTGATCACAATGTGCGGGTGGCGGCGGATTCGGCGGTGTCAAGCATCGGAAGGTGGACGTTGATCCACCGTGACAGGGTCGCATCGCGCCGGAGCTATTACAAGCCATTGAATTCCAATCGATCTCGCGGCCAGTGGTGCGCCAATAGGACCGGGACACGCCGCGATTACAATACAGAATTGAGGGAGTGTCGCATAGGCGTATCGCCGATAATTATGACCGGTGGATCCCTCGGAACAAAAGGCTCGCGAGACTGGTGCGCAGCCCCTTTCACCATTCCCAGTAACAAGCCACCTTCGGCATCCTCCACATCCGGCAAAGCGCGCGCGTTATAATAGTTTTAATTAAAATCACCTGCCTAACGAACAGCCCATCCACGTTAACTGCGATAATCACGCTCTCGCCTCATTGGTAATCCGCGCTCGGCACTTCGCCGAGCGCAGCTATCTCCAAGGCGAGAGCGAACTCGATTATGCCAGCGTTAATTCCGACTGCGTCTCTCTGTGCACAGAGGAAGAACTCCTTTCACAAGAGCAGAGAGAGAGCGGGGGAGAGAGAGAAAGGATCGAGTTGTTACATCGCTCGACGATGTTAAGCCCACGGGTGTAATACAATGCGGCCAGTGGAATAAGACGACACGGTTAGGTAGTCAGACAAAAAGAGCGAAATGCTGGGCTGTTCTGCAAAGTCCACTAAAGTAGCAATCCTGTACTTACCTAGTAGCAATTAGGGGACAGGTGATACTAGGCGATGCCCAGGCTTCCGGACTCCAGGGTGCGCACTCGTATAGCCTGAGTTCTCGGCCGGACACTGCGCCGAACACGCTGCGCCAACCCCCGGTGCAACCTCCTCCTAACCCGAAGCCACTTCCGGCTCCTCGGGAGGTACTCGCGCTGCTGCCCGCTCCGTCTTCGCTGCTCTCGCTGCTCGCACGTCCATTCTGCGCAGAAATTATAACCTCGTATCTATCTAGACGCCTGAGTATAGTAATTTATACATAAATACTGTAACAGGATTATGACACTCTGAAAGTAAAGTTTCAATGGAAATTGATCGACGCCTGGCGTAGGCGGATGCTTATCAAATTTATGCTTTTAATAGCATCGCAGGGAGGCATGCGAGCGGAGTTGCGTCCGCGAGTTCGAAATACCGTGTTTCTCATAGGAGGGAATACTTGAGCGGCGAGGAATGAAAGTTTCTCCATGGCTCGAAAACGAAGAGAGAAAGAGAGAAGGCGAGGCGAAAGGCAGGAAGCACCTTGGAGAAATGTAGCCTCATAAGTGTCAAGCGCATTTTCCCTCGGCACTTGCGAGGAGACAATATCGAGAGGGAGAAAGGAAGAGGGAGCGAGGAGAGAAGCGGACTTTGGATAGGGCTCGCGTGACCGTGCTGTATCGGTGGCTTTCCCGTCAGAGCGGACGCTCGGTAGAAGAGCGAGTATGTGTCCATGCGTGTGCGTCACACATCGAACGCGCGTTGACAGTGCTAGAGGACACAATGCCCTCCATCTGCTCCCCGCAGAGATGATACATCGGGGATTAATTGAACTGTCGAATATTGACGTTCCGCTGAAAACGCTGCGTGCTTACGTCGCAATGGTTACATCACGTGTTGGCGCACCGGCTCTCTCCACCGATCCCACCTGCTCTCCCTCGCACTTCCCCGATGTCTGTCTGGCTCGCACGCGAGCGCCTTTCTTTCTTTCCAACTTGTCCCGGCCTTTCCCTCTCGACTTGCTTTTCCGACCCCTTTGATTATGCGACTATTTCACCCGCTCCATCCGTCTGTCTGCTTGCCCCATTACCGCGTGCTCTCGCGCGCCCGCGCCTTTTCGCTTTTCTCTTTCCTGTGTCTTTGACACTTTCGTTCGCCCGCCGCCCTCCGCGTCCTCGCGCGCACCCGCTGCCGCCGGAACACACTACCCTCGTCGCGCGGTTCCTTCTTAGTCCTCGAGCGCAGTTTTAGCCCCCGAGTTCCCAGTTCCCAGTTCCCACCGCCTCGCAGACAGTGCGAGTGTTTAATTACTTGTTTCGATGATCCGCCTCTACGATAACGGCTCTCTTTATCGCCAGACAGACAATTATTCTCCCAGTAATTATTCTAAGAACGGCGATTATGTCGTCGGTGTCCCTGGAAATATAGTGGTAACTCCCGAGCGGTATATCGTAATGAAAACCCGTTCTCCGGATCAAGTTTTTCCCTCTTCGTAGCGGCAAGTTACACTCTATTGATTTTACGGATCGCCTCGGCTGCAAAACAACGTTATCCGCAAAATGAAAACTTTAATATCCGAAGGAAATAAAAATCCGCTCCCGGGGGGGACTAGGAAAGCCGGGGCGGAAAAATATTTTTACTGCTAACGTTTTGCACCGTCCGCTGGAAGGGTGGGCGTGCGGCGCTCGAGCGTCCGCTCCAATTTCGCATTTTACTTCCGGCCCTTTGAAAATCCTGTGATAAACATTCGGAATGCGCGCGGGGCCCCGCGTACAATAAGCGCGAGAGTAAATTCCCCCCCGAGGGGGCCGACAGTACAATGGAAGTGGTTTGCGCTTCTTCGAGTGGCTGCGGAATAAAGTGTCGGGAAGGAAATTCCTGTCGCTTGTGAAGGCGAGAGGTTCCACGTAATGCGTGGGAGCAGGGTGGACCGGCTGCTCGCGTAAAGGTAGTTGATAGCTGGCTCTCATCGAATAATCCCGTGGAATTCAACGCGGCTCGCCGGAAGCTTCTAATAATGAGATTAATAATAGGACGGTGGTCCAAGGGAAAAGCGGCGCGAACGAAAGTGAATTGGGTTGGTTGCTTGTCAGACCTCGCCGACGCGACCTCGTCTCTCCCGGGCAATTCAATCAGCGCGAATTGAGAGAGTGTTTGCTTGGCATCGGGAGAGCGCGGATTCGAGATATACTCGGAATACAATGTCCCCGACAATGGGGCACACCGCACTCGGAAAAACTGTTGGAGTGGGCGCCTGGGCGGGCGACAAGAGTGGCGGGCTGGGATGGCGAGGAGGCACGATATGGACAAAGAAGTTCAATGCCAGCTATGATGCTCGAATGCGCGACACTAGCCCATAGAAAATTCCCGAGGAATTCACTGGAGCCGACGTCGAAACATTTCCTATCACTCGGCGAGTGCTTCCAATCGCCTTGGACTCCTCGGCTCGGTCCTCGTCAACTTTCAAGAGGCTGCGCTTGCGACTTCTTTATTATACTCGAAACCTCGAGATGTCTCGGCCGAATCGACGGCGGATGTCTTTCAAAACGCAGCCCGTCCTCAGGAAACTATCGTAATCGCGTGGGAGTTGCTCCCGCGCCTTTCGAAAACCGCGCAAGAATAACTAAGCTCCTTCGGAAAGTTGTAAAACCCAGCCGAGGTAACAGCGGTGCATCGGCCTCGTAAAGGGATTTCAATTACGCCGAGTACACATTTACCCCGAACACGCGCGGTAATTTCTAGCTGCATTTAATTCAAACCTCACCCGGCTGACCTGGCTGGCGGGCGTGGGGGATTTTGAAATTACTTAAAAGATTTTACACTTCAATATAATTTCCGCGAGAGCGCGCGGTTAACTGGAATACACCGGGGGCATTTACGGCGAGCTGCACTTGAGTCCGCGCTTCCGACTAAGGTTGGAGCGTGTGTCTTAAGAAACGAGTCCCCGCAGTGAGCACGCGCGTGCACTCCTTGGTATATCTCACCTGAAGGTACCCCGGTGCTCCTTCTTCTTTGCCCTCAAGTTTGTTTGAAACTTCGTTTGCACTCGCTTAAGAAAAGTTGTCGGCGTAAAAAGCTGGGGCTACTTAGCCTCTCAAGAGTAGGAGTGCATGCCACTCTCTCCCTTTCCCTCTCCCTCCCTCGCGCTCGTTCTTTTTCCCGGTTGGCTGCCAGTCCGGCTCGCTCGTTCGTTCATAACTAATTCTATGCTGTTTTCCATCATCCTACAGAATATCCCCCGGGCAGCTACTCAGCCGATCATGAAGTAAAGCAAGTTCTCCCTTTTCCGCCGGCAGAAAAAACCACCCGCTCGCCCGCTAAAGGATCAAATGAAATGAAGTGAGGGTATTTAGGGCGCTCTCGGCAACCGCAATCAGATCGCTCCAAGGGAGGAGAGGCGGTGCGGAGTGCGGACAGGTGGAGGGATATTAGAGGTATTAAAATTATCGTATTTTGCGTGTACCCGCCGCGAAATGCTGTTTCCCGCCGTTTGGAGATACACGCACACTTGGCCGAAGGGATCAATAGCAAATTGAATCCGCTGAAATTATACCTAGGAGGGTATAGGCATAGCCCCGGGCGCGCCCGCCGAATTGAGGTTCGAGGTTCGAGCACCGCTCCAAACCATTCCGGGGGTAGGAGAGAGAGGGTGAGAGGGTGGGGGAAAGTGCGGGAGGAAAAGATATAGATATAGAGTATATAGAGGCTGGAAGGAATTTGGCGTAAGTAGCGTGGTTCAAAGGATATATGTATACCGGTTGGACCATATGAGACGGGGACCAAAGTTTCCGGCAAGTTGTTTTTAGCCGACGGACGATGTCAGGCCGGAAAGTTCGGCCTCCAGATTAAAAAACTCCCGGGCACCGCTCGTCTGCCTCGCTTCCGGGGAGTGGAAGATGACGTTTTATGTATATGGAAACGAAATATATCTTTCAGCCTCTCGGCGTCGCCGCCCGCTCCCTGCCCACCCAATTCTGCCGGTGGCAGGCTCCGCCGAATATTACCGACCCCTGAGAGAAAAAACAAAAAATATACAGAAAGCCGCTCGACGAAGAAATAGAGAAAAGCAGGAAAGGCGCTCGTCGCGGGAGAAATAAGACTCGATACTCGTTTAAATGCGACTGGGCGTAAATCGAGCAGCAAGTCGCCGGCGGGAGGAATGCGATCTTAAATCGAGGGGAATCGGTTTATACGAGCCAAATACTACTCTCACTGCTGACAATCGTATCTCAGCCGGTGTTCTCATATCCAGCCCAGCCGCGCTTCCTCCTTTTTACAACACCTACTTCCCACACTCATCACACGCTCGACATAATATATATTCCAATATATGGCCCATAGCTTGCATTCTCCCCCTTAATGACGCGCTCTTTCCTCCTCACTCATAGAAAGAAGTTGAGTGGAATGAGCGCGCGAAATGAGGAGCGGGCCAAGTGAAAACGGTCGGGCGAGACCGGACACGCAGGGAACGAAGTAGAAAGGTGTGGAGGGCTCGGAGCCGCGCTCTCCCTTCAAGTTCGCCAATCGTAGAACGAACTCAGTATTTATTCGCCGGCGAGACGCGCCTTTTCTCCGGGAAGTTTCCCTCTGTGTACCGCACACAGCCTTTCTCCCTCTGGCGCACGCGGGCGCGCTCTGTGCATAGCTGGGGAGAGTGAGAGTAGCAGGCTCTCGTATGCGCTTTCAAGCCTTGGGGGTTCCAGCGGGGATCGAGGGAAACGGGGCTGGGAATGCCCGCGTCTCACTGTCTGCAACTATGTGCATTTTGCGCGCATACGTTTCCGCCGGCAGCGTCTCTCGCTCCGCCGGACTGTTCAGCTATGCAAAGGGAGCGCGGCTCCCACGCTCCGCAGTGTACATTAGTAACACTGGTGATACAGATCGATAACTATTCGGCCGCATACATGAATACCAATGGCCCGCCCAATTCTATAAACCGCGCCAACTAGCCCCACCGGGACACCGAGAACAATTTCCCCGGGCACCGATTCATAATGAAAAGTTGGATGAGTTCTACTCGAAGAACTCGCTTCAAACTCGGGATTCTTGATTCTTGAGTGCGAGGGTTTAGATCGGGCTGAGCAGAACGACTGTTTCTCTTTAAGTGCGTCGACCCAATTTCGCGCGGGCTGGAAAAGCAGAGGGAGGCTCATCTCTCTGCCGCGGCATTCACTGACCCGTAGCTTGAAATCAAAGCTTGATTGCCGTCGCCGCGTTCGCCGCGTGCGCCGATCTATCTTTATCAAGCGCGGCCACCAAGTTGCACGATCGAGCCACGCGTTACCGAGCCCAATGCCCTTCAATCATTCAATTAACCCGCGCGGATTTTCCGCGTCAGATCTCCTCGGGTTTTGCCCGGCAATCGCTTCCCCTAGAAGCGGCCGGGTGATGTGCCCTTCGATTCTGCAACCTGTGCAGGTCCCCGCTCTAGGTGAGTGTCTGCGTGTGTCTGTGTGTGTGTAGAGGCGGAGGGTCATCGGAGGATCGACGGGCGCATTTGCTTAACATTGCTGATGCACTAGCCGCACTCGGAGCCAGCAGCCGGAGAAAGGCAGAGGGCGGCCCCGATGAAAGCGGAGAGCGGAGCACAGTGTAAGCGCCGCTAAAGGGTAAGGGTAGCGGAGGTCGGGCCAAACTGCCAAGATCACGGATGCAGAAGCGGCAGGAACGCTCCAATCTGTTTGATGGCCGGGGCCAAGCCAGCTGACGTTCTAATTAACACCCAACTATCGATGCCGAATCCTCCACGGCATTCAAACGCGCATCCCCCGATATCGGACTATTATACGCTCGTTTCAAAAAGTTCTCGCTCCAGCCCCGCCACTCGGAAAGGGAACTTGCAGAATTAGTTTGACGCTCGTAATCCCGAGGGCAAGAGAGTCGCCCTCCGTCTTATCGGCCCCGTCTACCGCAGCGATATTTTATACTCCTCTCTGGGTGGAAAGAAAAACAGAAGTAAGCCGATTAATTGCTCGGCGACAGTGCCGCTGCTGGCATCACCGTCGCCACTACTTTCCGTATAATTGATTTTGGAAAAGCGATCGCCGGCTCGCCGCCCTTTCCGCGGAATCGCATCCGGAAAGACGATCTTTTCCCTTTTCTTTGTACCTTTTTCTCGCGCGCAATCGGCTTTCAGTGGGTTGCCCCCTCTCGATGAAAGTGAGGAACGAGGGGGCGAAGAGTAGCGGCCGCGCGATTCGAGTGCTCCAGCCGTGAAAAGTAATGAATCAAAGCAATTTGCATTTGAGCGGCCACCTCCTCGCCCGGCCTGCCAGAGGAGCCTTCGTAATTAATGAAGTACATTAGTGTCTCTAATGAAGTACAGAGCTGCCCTTCACAAAGTATTCGAATTATAATGAAGAGCCATTAAGGTATTGCCCGTCGCGACTGCAACTCGATACCACTGCCGGAGAGTTGTGTAATATCGAGACGCGACTCTCTCTTGAATACCCGAGCGACTTGGACCTCGGCCTTAACTTCATAGCTCTCTCTCTCTCTCATTAGGTGGGACCAAGCCTTGCCGCGTCGATCTGGAGCGCAGCCAGGGAAACTGGATACCGAATTTACCACCAAGATGCTGCACTGTCGATTCCATATTTGAGGTAAGCGATCTCGCTTCCGGAAATCGGAGATCCGGAACTGAGGAGAGCAGGTTGCCAAGACCGATTGGGGAAAGATTCGACTGTCTCTTATTAATAGCTTGTTAATTCGTGGAGCATCTCGGGGAGAAATTGCTCGTCGAAGCACACTGGGATCTGCAATTCCTCAGAGCGGGATTGGTCGGCGCAGTGGAAGAGGATGGAAGGAGCGTCGATGGTGTCAGGTCCGATTGAATCGAACGTCATTGGACTAGGCTCGAGCCGGCTACAGGTTGAATCCAATTTTTTCGGAGTCAATGAATTCGCAGGACTAGAGCACTGCGCGTCGAGATAGGAAGTCGGATAGGGAGATGGCTCTAACGGCGAGCATTCGCCCCGCCAGTAATGCCGATTCCCGGCCAATTTTCCGAGCGACCGCTTTTAAAAGTCGCCGGCACGGCCCATCTCTCAGAGGCTTGGAAACCTGCTCGCTTGCCATTCAATTCCTAATTGATCACTCGCGGTCGAATCTCGCCAACAGAGACAGAGAGACAGAGAGAGAGAGGGCGGTGGGGGGGGGGGGGGATGAAGAAAGGTCCGCGCGTGGGATCTAGGTGGCTAGCCGCGGCACGATCTCGGAAAGGAAAGGGTGCCGCTTAAAGCCCTCGAGAAAAGCTCGCCACTCCGGCCGGATGGTTGCAATTTTAATGCGGTCTCATTTCCGTCGCAGCCAATTAAGCTGTAATTGAATTGCCCCCCGGGGCGAAATTACTCCGGGAGTAAATCCTTGCCGGGGAGCGCTCGCTCACACCCACCCTGCCCAATCATGCAACCCTCTCGCCCTACTCCCTCGGGGGATTAATACGTTCGTCAAATATTCAGGACACAACCATTCTAATAGACTCATCGGACGATTATACCGACCATCTTTTCCATTTGCCGCCGCCAAATCTCTCTAGTGAGCAGGACTTGACGGAGACTCGGAGGGTTGGCGTGTCAGTGGTGTGATGAAGAGACTAATGTACCCGGTAATACTGACGTTACGTCCCGTCCACTGATCCACTAATGTTCGGACAACGCGGCCCGCGCACTGCTAGTAGAAAAACAGCATTATTGTCGGGGATTCGCAAGCGGCTCGCGTGTACCGTCCGATGAACCCCGCAGATAGATGCGACTCTCCCGTCGGGCCGCACTGTTTTTCTCGGCAATATAAATGACTGGCTGGCCGCGACGCGCACCTGCCGCCCCCAACCCAGCCCCATCCGCCGCTTTAAAGCTGTCAGTGGAGTTGAAGCTTTAATTCGAAGTAAGGCCTCCCCTGATTGCGATAAAAGTACGTTTCGGCTACTCGGGCAAAGTGAAATTAGCCATTAAAAAGAGGGAGCGCGCGCCGCCTCAACTCTCGGGGGTGAGGCATATATTTCGCCGAATGAACAACTAATTAGACCGCTCGCGCTTCCTCTCCCCACTCCCCCCCTAGCGCGAGGCCGCAACTTTTTATCGCCGTCGCCGCGCGCTCGGGTAATAGCAATATTTCGCAGCGCTTTATTAAAAAGTCGAGTCGGACTGCGCACTGTTCGAAAGGAGTTTCCCACTCGTTTAGAGTCAGGGTAAATAGAGGAACGCGCGAAATAGAAGGGCGCGCGAATTTTCGAGAACCTCGATAAATACACGCCCCCACCCCCTGCCTCTCCACCACGCACAGTTAGAACGGCGTATTTTTATTAAAGACTTTAACCCTTGATGAAGGCGGAGGTTGCATCGAGCGTTCGAAAGCTGGGGAGTTTTGCGAGTGAGGGCAGTTGGAGTCGGTCGATTATCCCAGACAATAAGAGATCTCTCGTTAATGTCCGGTTTGCAATGTGGCTCGCGCGATCCGGCGGCTTTGGAATCCGATATTAAACGGCGGCGCAATTTCGAGCCGGCGAGTGTATAGCGGCCGACAGACAGCGCAATGGGACGCATCAAATATTCGTAGACAAGCAGTAGATAGTATCGGGGGCCAGCGCGCGGTGCCCCGTGCGTCAAGTGACTCGAATGTCCGCATTACACCAGCAGCTATGTGTAGAAACCCTTAATTACCTAGAAGCCCAATTTCGCCGCGGCGAATACTAGGCCAAATATGCCGACCATCCCGAATAGCCCTGTAACGAGGCTCCATTTGGAGAGGGTAACGGGATGCGAGCGGCTGCTTTCGCCGCCCGCGACCCCGATAACGGCCGCGCCCAACTCATTTTCCAATGACCATTGCCTTCCTCTCAAACTCTTCCTCTCCTATACAGAACCCCATTCACCCGCTCTCCGATACTCGAACAAAGTCCCCCGGGACAAATCAACGGGGCCCTAAATCCTCCAAGATGAGATTTAAAATGCTAAGTGTTCTCGGAAATGGTGGGGTGGAAATGCGACTGAGAGAGGGAGAGAGAGTTTCAAAGTGGAATTGAGGTTGCGAGCGGGTCCAGGCTGACGTGGGAGCCGGGCGCCCGGTGCGGGTGGTGTGCGGTGTCGTCGGATGCTCGTAAATGCTGCGATCCGGCGAAATCGACTTAAAATGAGCCGGAGGCGAGAGAGAGCAAAATTTCCCGGGGTAAGTGGCGGCCAGCTGTTATATGACCTGGTACCCGCATACGTGTGCGAGTTCCCTCGGCTACTGCTCTGCACAAGTGGTCCGGAGGAGCGAGTGAAAAACATACAATCCATTTCTCCCTTCCATAGTCCCATCTTGCCTCGAGCTGTTTCGCGAGAAAATTCATACAGGATTACAGCGGCCTCCGAAAACTTCCCACCAGCTGTAACCCGTGTGAGGATGATAGTTAAGCACCGCCGTCGGATACTTCAAGTCCATCCGAGGGCTCTTCACTGGCGCAAGCCCCGCGGGATTAAGTAGACAGGGGGCGCGAGCACAAATCATGGAGCTTCGAGTATTACTCGAGGAAACACGGCCGGTTACAGTTTTGGAGCTTGGCGGGGGATCCACAGTGGTTAAGGGTGGCGGGGGGTTGGTATTTTAAATCAAGCCCGGCCAACAAGTTGTAAGTTGAGCTAATGCTTATATCGGCAGTAAAACAACAGTTTCGGCTAAGTAGTCCAAGAGCAGCTGCGGGCTGGATGGCGAATTAATGACAGGCTGGCAGCCTCTTCCGCGGCGGCGTAACGACGCCCTCGGCTTTAGCCCCATCGCGGTCCGCAAGCCCAGCCAAAATACTTATTTAATGCTCGCCGGCGCAACTCGCCATAGAAAACCGCATTACACTTTAATCTCAGGGCGATCTTTCACACACGAAACTCGAGGGCCCACGGAGAATCCAGCCCTTTGCATCCCAATCTAAGCAGTGGGTCGCAGGGACTTTGATAAGCACTCTAGTGACATTTCGACCACTTGGAGAGAGAGAGAGCTTTTCGGATTAAATACGGGAATTTGGAGTTGAGCAACGAAAGGGTTTTGATTTTGGTGGCAACGTTTTTCGGGGATGACGGTCGGGAGTTGGAGATCCGAACTGTATAGGTAAATCGGTGACAGCACTATGTCACACCAATAGCGGCTTGATCTTTTGATACGGGATTCTTTCGAATTGCGGATTTGTTTCGGAACAACCAATATCTCGGGATTGGATCCGCCGTATAAAGGAAAGCTCGTCGAAGTTACAGTGAGAATTTTATTGGCCGCTCGTTCCGAGAGATTTGACTGACTTAATGCTGCCCTTTTATACTGTGTCGGACCGTTTTACCTTTTACCTTTTGTCCGCGCGTGTTCCTAGAGGGGAGATTGGCGCGAAATGCCTGTAAACCTTTCCGATATTTGTGCCGATCCTCGCGTATCCCCGCGTGTGTACGTGATGTATTTTTCATTTCCGACTTTATTATCGCGCTTTTGCCAGCAAAATGAATTTTCATTTCCCTCGAAACCTTACGCGCGTTTCATTGGCGAATAATTGCGAAACAAGAGGGCTGCGAGGCGATTTTTCGCCCGAGCCTTTATATCCGCAACGAAGAATCGAGCGGAGGGTTTGCGAAGTGAGAAAGCGTTCTGGCATATTGCATTGTTCGAGCATTTGCCGGTGCGATGGAATAGAATGCAAGTAGACGCGAAAGGTATATATAAATCTGGCGGGCGCTCTGCCAGAAATGCCTTTGCTACCGTCGAACCGAGCGCTGATTCACTTGTGTACTTTACTCTCCGGAGGCGACTCTTGTTTGCCGTCATACTTGTGCTTATACTTGCGCGCTTCTCTCGTCTTTAGCGATTCTCGATTTCCAGCGTTGTTCTCTTTACGCGCGGGGAACGGGGGGCACGCGCGCGCTCCTCTGCACTCTGTGTACAGTTCAACAGTGGACAAGGTTTCCACGGGGAAAATAAATAGCGCTCGGCACGCTCCGAGCTGCTTTTTATCCTCGAGAAACATCGTTCAATCCGTCGATCCGCTATCGGAGAACAACGACACTCGAGAAAATATCTTTCTCCGCTGCCCTCTTCAAATCACCCACATACGCGTCCCCTTGAATTACTCACCCTCGACGAATCTAATACTCTCGTTCGATTAGAAACGATACATAATATCGCGAGAGGAGCCTGTTATTCCGACGGCGTACTCGTGGGTTGAAAAAAATTGAGGGAAAGCCTGCATTCGCTCGGGATTTTATCACGACGGGAATTAATTAAAACGCACTTAACGGGAATGCTGTTAATTCTGAACGAGTAATTTAATAGGTATTTCTCTTCAGATTTAATCCAACTGCAGTATATGCACGAGAGCGCCCGGCAAATTATTCTACATTGCTCCGCGATCCCTTCTCTCTGCTCTCTGTTCCTCTCGAGTTATTCAAAATTACAAATATATCCCACTCGTCCCAAGAAACCTACACTCCAAAAACAGGTCAAATAAAAATATCACTCATCCATCAACATACTACCAAGCGCTCTCGAGCCGTGCACCACACAAGTCCGTCTGCTTACACAGGATCTTATATCCGGAAGAATTAAAACAATGCCTCGATGTTTTCTCGAGGTACACAGGGGGCGGAGGGTCTAGTGGATTGGCGGGGGAAAACGGTGGCGAAACAATAGAGAGATCGGCGGGATCAGGAATCTAATCGATACATAACGGAGCCCGATCCCGCCGGTTTTCAGGCGAGAGGATGCTCCCTGGCTCCCAAGCTGTTCCGAGGCTCGAGACAAATTAAGCCACGGTTTCGGGCAATATTGACTGACAGTCCGAAAAGCCCCGAGGCGAGGTGTACCTTGTGCCGAGATTATGGTCGTCGTACTCTGGGCGGCCGCCCGTCCGTAACAAGGAGAGGCGGCGCGGCCAGGACCTTCGCACTCCTGACACCCAGCGGGAGCCAGGAACGATTTGTAGAAGAGGCGTGACGCAAATACGGACGGGACCGGTGGAAAAGCTGCTGCCGGGGCAGCCAGCAGTCCGACTGCTCCTCTGGCCCCGTTGGTGACTGGGTGGCTCGATAAATTTATCGAGTTCACATATTGAATCTGTAAGGGCGGCCGGCCATGGCCGCACCAGCATCACGGACACCGAGCCTCTCTTCCCTGCCGACCTGCCCGGAGAGGATACACAGTGGAATTTCGGACCCCTCTAATCTCTCCTATATACGGGCGCAATAAAGTGTCACTCCGCCGAAAGACAGGAGCCAACAACGTCCCAGGACCTTCTACCAGTTGGCCGTCCCCCGTTGACACCTGCCAGACACCGTGCGAGGAGATCGTAATCCCGAAGATGGACGATAACTCGCAAACGACCCCGCAGGCCGCACTGCACCACCGAGATTCGACCTTTAGAGCGACTTTACCTTGCGGATCTATCCACTCCGAACCAATGTCTCCTCGAATATGTATACATACATCTTACAGTCTGCACACTCTTCCCATTCGCGATACATTGAACCTGCAGGAACGCGGGCGATCGGGGGTCGAGTTCTTGCACTGGAGGCATTCTACGTCACGCGCTTCCCGCTCGAAGCGAACGGGCGTTAATGATGCAAGCAGCACACACGATCGCGTACACTTTGGCCGCACGGCTCGTTTTTCCAGCCAGTGGATTTGGCACGGCTCGCACGTCGATATCTCAAGCGGCCCCGATGCAAATTCCAGATGGAAAGGCACGCGTGCACCCGCCGCACTCGACATAGACATAGACGAAAGCCTTGCCGCCCTCTTTTTATAGGCCGGACAGTGAAAATGTTCCCGCGCCTACTCACCACCGCGGAATAGCGTAAACAGGTCGATGCGGTGCTTGAAAAATCATTTTCATCCTCGGCCGATCGCCCGATGCTTTTGTTTGTTTGTTTTTCATTTTTTACTTGTTTTTCTTATTAAAGCGCACCGTCTAAGTACCATTGCAATGTTGCGATGTAATGCACGGTGATGGTACTACATGCGCCAATCGCAGTATGACGCAACTCCCGCTATTACGATTGGACCAACAGTTATACATATGCTGCGCGCTAATTAGTTGAGAGTCTTGTTTGCTGGCTACACGATTCACCGGTCGTTCGTTCAACCACTCGACCCCCCTCGCGCGTCCCCCGACCCATCCCCCTCACTCTTTCGTCGAGGTGAATATTTAATTAATAATTTCCGTGGATGTGTTCTGACAGTTTATGATCTTTATCAGTAAATATTGGATAGCGCATGGATCGTTTAATACGACCCCATGAAATTGCAATTAAGAGATATATGTAGCACGACACACTTTATGCAACGCGCAAAGTCATAGTTCTGTTACAGGGAGAGGTCGCTTAGCGCATTGTTCATTTCGGAGGGAAAGTTGGGACGCGATTAACTGTAGTCGCGCGTACTTGTACGGCGGTCGATAAGATCGTCCTTACGCTGAAAATATTAGCGCACTTATTACTCGGGCGTAAAGTTAAATGTGGTGGGGGGAGTTAGGGGGGGACTTGGTACACGCGGCACTCTAATTGGACGATTTTCCAGCGTTATCGGGGCTTCGAGTGTTCGTGAATTGCTCCTCGTTAGAGCCTCGTTGAAGCCTTGCTGATATTACCTGATTATTGGGCCACTACGAGCCAATATCGCCGACCGCGCCGAGCATCAGAGACATTCGGGGTTGCGCCGCGCACCACCACCCGTCGCGAGGCATAATTAGCTACGTCCTACTATTCTCTCCTTCTCCGATCTCCCTCCCTTTGCGCCCACACTCTTTCCCTCCTCTATATTGTCCATATCGAAAGCGGATTTCTCGCTGGATTATTGGACCTACTAGGCGGATTATTGGCGAAATAGATTTGTTAGGATTAGTCAAAGGCTCTTGAAAATCAAGAGACTCGGTGGAGTCTTCATTGCAAAGGAGTTATTTATGAATTTTGTATTTCATCGATTATTTTTCTGAATCCAATGCACCGAGAATTATTAAGTGAATCGGTTCAGTATTTCAGAAGACACGAATTTTCTTGTTTATCTTTCTCCTTATTATTATCACGGGCTAATTTCAGAACTACAGTGGGCCGCGTCGCGGAACAGACGTAACCAAGACACAACGCGGCTTCTGCGAGATTCGGAGGAATTTAAGCAGCCTGAGCTCGGCTTGGGGAAGGGAAGGGAAGGTAGGGTTGCCGAGGGCGGGTGAAAAGGGAGAGGAGAGGAGGGTCGGGTCGGGCTAGTGGGTCCCGGCAATCAGGTGCGCTAATGCCAATCAATTATGTGCTGGTACCCGTGTATCCCCGACCCCGTAGGTCCTCGCGCCTGTTCCACAAGCCCTCTGCGGCCGCCGCCCTTTATCAATACTAGGCCGCACCGCTGCTGCCCTCCTGGATATATTAGTTATCGATTCCCCGGCACACACGATCACGCCGATACGCGCGCGGCCAGATAGCTTCTCGTTGTCGCGCGGATTCTCTATTTATCGTCGAATTACGAGCGTTCAATCACAACGTACTTGTGGTCGCGCGGCAATGCTTCTGTTCCGATCGGCTTTGTCCTCTGCTGGCCAAGTATAGCTCGATTCCGCTGGATGTGCAATTGCCACAGTAAACATACATCTAATTCGACAAATTGCCGCGACACTGCGATCGATGCTAGATTCGCGCAGCTACTTCCGATGCCTTCGGCATTCACTTCTTGCCGAGCCGCCCCCGCTAATTGGCCTGATATCTTCAAATAGACATCGTTTAACCCCGGCTTCTCGCTTGCCACTTGAATATTGATGAATCCGGCGGCGCCGCGGATAGTTCCAACCCTTAAGATTCATATCCGTCTGCGCGCGGGTATCGACTCGATCGTCAGCCGGAGCCGCAGGAGAACCAGGACCGCGTATGTCAGACACGAGCGTACTACGTTAACGGAATTTTCGCGGGGTTTCTGCCCTTCTGCGCGAGCCCCGAGGAAAGTTAGCGCCCGAAGAACAAACCCCGCCAGTCGAGGAGAGAGGGAGAGAGAGTGCAAGGGTGGATGGGCGCCGTAAGAAGAGTCCAAACGGGGTCGGGGAGAAGCCGGTGTGTTTAATCTTGCAAAACAAACAGCCGCGATTCGATCGGTTCATTTCCTTCGAGGGTATTTCTCCGAGGAATTGAGAAAACTGAAGGTGCGAGGCCAAGAGTTTCCAGCGGATCCGTGAGGAGGTTCGCGATGAGATCGGCCAAAAGGCGAAACCGGCCGCGGCGACAGGCTATAATTAACGATTCCCGCTCTCTCTCTTTACGGATAATTAAGCCGCGGGTCCCTCGACTATTAATCGTCATCCTATGTACCCGCTCGCATATAATCGTCTTACAGCTTTAACAATCCGCGCCGCTCGGAAAACTGTTGTTCTTTCTCTCTCGATATTAACCGAGCCGCGCGCGATTGCCGCGACCTCGGACATTTATCGTATTCTCCAAATATGCGCTATTATTATGGTTCAGGTTCAGATTGCTTTAACGGCCACAACGGCTCGTCGGCGCTCGGCCGGCTAATTGCCCGGAGCGCAATAATGAAAATCGCCAAAGCGTTTGTATTAACGGGCGATATTGTTGCGCCGAGTAAATTAGATCGGGCGAACGGATTTAAAATCGGTATGGAACACGGAACTCTGCGAGCCTCGCTGGGGATTGGCCCTCGGCCGACCGAACCGGCGCGCGAGTCTACTCTACTGCCGCCAGTAGTATAGATCGATATTGATCCGGCGAGAGTGCGACAGTAGTAACCTAGTAACTACGTAACTAGGAAACGCTAACGGCGCCAGTACCACTCGATACTCGATACTCTGACCGCTGTTTAGTAGTCGCGAGCAGTTACCATCGGGCGACGAGCGCGCTATAATTAGACAAGGGTAACGGCCACCGAAAATCATTAGGTCGCCGGGGCAGCGGGTGTTTATCGACAGGCGAGCTTATTAAGCCCAAGTTAACGGGAGTGTTAAGCTACTTTCGAGCAAGGATCTCATTACAGAGCTGTCGAACCTCACCCCCCTCCGGGAATCGAGGTCCAGAGCGCCGAGCGAATGTCGGGTGCTCTTTTCAGGCTTGGAGAGAGGCCTGCTCGCGCAGTGAGTGATGAAATGAAGTGTGATGGGCCGATCACGGAGGAGGAGACGACGTTTCTCCTCGAGATCCTCGAGGATCAAGGCCCGCGGAATCACGGTAAATTGCCGATGTACTCATGCGGGCTGCTCTTGTCACCCTCCATCAGAAACGCTCCCCCCTCTCTCACTCTCTCTCTAGCATATCGCGGCCCTCGCCCTCCAGGAGGAAGCAGCAGTCTCAGCCTATTCAATTGCTCGCGACGAGCGTGCGACACTGCCGCTCGTTCGAGTGCTAGACGCCTCCACTCTCTCTCTCTCTCTCTCTCTCGTTTCCCCTTGGAACACTCTCACCAGCCGTTAGCAATTTTCCTTTCGCCGGAGCGAGAGGCGGGCGGGCGAGCTCGCGCGGGTCCACGAGGAGGCTCGGAAGTCTTGTTCCTTCAATCTCGCGAGGCTCTAGTGGGTGGGTGGCGGCGGATGGCTGGGCTGTTCCGCTCTGTCTCTCTTACCTGGAGGCAGTGTCTCCTGGCAAGCCAGCCGATGTGCTGAAGCTGCGGCGGATCTGGAAGTGCTGAGGCCAGTCGCAGAGCTTTCAGGGTGAGGGCTGCGAGCGCCGAGTGCAGTGCGTTGAACCAGACGCTCGCCTCGGTGTTGTCTGCCGCCCGCAACCAGCATTCGTGCACGCCGTCTGGCGAGTGGAGCTCTAGGATTCGACCCTCTGCAAATACACCAAATATTCCCACGTTAATATCCGCAATTCCCTTACACGCTTTTATTACTATTTTCAAGTCTCGGATTCGCGGTACAAGTTCGCAATGGAATATTCCCGAGCATTATATCCAGCAGTAGAACGGAATGCCGGCCCTCGGGAAAGGAACCACGTCAATTCGCCGAGTCGCGGCCGTCTAATTTCCACGGTGATGCCTGGTATACCTGGTGCTTGGCAAGTCGAAGTTCTCGAATCGGACGGGGGAGGGTGGAGGGGGCTGGACGGAGGAAGCGATGCCAGGAAGAATGGCGAACGAATTCAGAAGCGATTTCAGGGCGTTGCGAGTCTTAATGCCCGGGCGAGAGGGCTCTCGTCGGGGAGTTAACGCGAAAACTTTAATGCCCGGGGAATAAATTGGAGGGGACTGGTCACGAAATGTATGGGAGCGCGGCGCGCGCGTCGTTCGCCGGGGGATAACTTTATAATCGGAATATCGCCGCGCGGCGTAAAGGCTATCCCGGTCGCCCGGCTAGGTTGAGGCTGCCCGCAATAATCCCGACCAAGAACTCGACGCGCGCTCGCCTCCACAAAGCGCAGACAATTTCCTCATTCGCCCTCCCCTATAATTGCCTCTAATTAGGCGGTACGGCCAAATTAAATGTATTACTTGGCCCGCACGAGAATTAGGATATAATTACAGAACATCGAGAGGACGCTCGGTATTAACTATGAGTTATTGCCCCGATGGAGCTGGGGGTTGGTTCGCCGGGATCCCACCAAGCAGAACTGAATTTGCGTCTTGTACCATGTGCTCGCGCTTGTCCCAGCTGAATCGGCGAAAATGCGTTAGTTGGGTTGCGAGCGTGGAAAGGCGTTCGGTGAGATGAAGGATCGTTTGGGTAGGCGGCGATGAAAGAAAATATTGAATTCCCGATTAAAAGGCAATTACGCTCGAGTTAAAAGCCCCTTTATCTGGCTAGCGGCGCTTTCATAGTTGGCGAGCGGATAGTTTTCAACAGTTTCTTCTAGCGCCGGCTCGTCTAGCCACTCTCTATATGCCGATCGGGCCGACGCAGGGGGTTGGTGCTCGTTAATAAGTTTATTCGCAAATAAGGACCTCCGCCACCAACTTCGACTGGGTACAATTACTCTTTTTCGCAATCTCTCCTCCCTCTCCCTAGTACGCCGGTTTCTCACAGGCATCGGGTAACGGGTGGTCTGACCGAGCAAGTAACTCGAATCCGCAATAGATGATAACGTAATCTGGTCTTGCGAAGGAACTCGAGCGACTGGCCGAGGCCCTCACCCCCCGTCGAATAAGTAGTTAATAACTTTCCCCGAGTCCAATGAAACTATACCGCGGATCAAATTAAACTCCCGCGTACGCTGCGCCAAAGTGGTTCCCGGAACCATTGCATCCCCGACAAACAAGTGTTCCCAACTCTTTAGCCTCCACGTACATACATCAGACTCGATCATTCCCAGCACACTGTGTCTGAGCGAATGGTAATTCGCGAATGGAAGAATCCTGTATCAGTTTACCGTCGAAGAAGCTATGATCTTTCAGCCGGGAATTTTTGGTCGTCTGCTCTGGGATTAAAGCGCGCGGCGGCGGCAGTACGTGGAGAGCTAGTAGTTTGAGGGATTGCAGAAAGAATTTCATTAGGAGGAGATTTGAAAGGGAACGCGCGCGCCGGAGTATACGCGGCCACTTTTCAAGAGTCTGGCTATCGCGCTACCCTTAATATCCCAAGGGCGACCCTGCGAGCATCGGGCTATCCGGTTTCGGACTTAATGGTTTTCGCATTAGAGTCGCTCGAGCCACATTATAAAGGAGGCGCTATATAACTTCTCCGAGTGGATGACAACTCAATTTCAAGTTGAGCCTGACGCCGCTCGCGTGCGCTTCGAGGCCCCTTTACTGTGTACTTAGATCCGGCGAGGGTTGTGGGCTGCGGGAGGCTCATGTCCCGGCGCTCGACTACTCCACTATCGCCTCGTCGCATGCACCTTTTCGCCTCGTTCTTTGTCGTCGAGCCTCCACGGACCAACTATTCCCCACTATCTACCCGGCAGGCGCATGCAGTGTGAACTCTGACATGCTAGATCGGCATAAGCCTCACGGCTCATCGCTAAACACCTGTTTCGCCGGGAAAGCCAGGGAAGAGAGAGGAGCGAGCCTGCCTCTGCGACATTCGATATCCTCCGAGCCATTAAGATCCTACACTTTTTTTTTTTTAAATATTTTTAACGTTCACTGTTTTGAGTTCGCAGTCTAATGGGGGCGGCCCATCATGGTCCTGACTTTCGCCAGAACTAACTGCCGATTATCATTTAAGACAAATTCTCAATGATGACGACTGGGCTCGAACCCGGGGCCCGCACATTGCGAGTCGAGTGCTCTAACCACTCTGCCACTACGGACACCCCTTACAACTTTTAAACTTACAATTAGTCACGCTGCATGTAAGTATCACTGAGTTCCCAGAATCAGCAACGCGCGAGCTTTGTTTTCCGTAGAGACTCGACGATCCCTCTCGATTATGTGCATTAGAGGAAGAAGCGAGGCCTCGTCATTCAGTGCGGTGGGAAGTGTCGCCAACAGGCGGCGCGTGCTTGTACGGGCCATTGAGCGTGCAAAGCCGCACAATTAGCCGGGCGCAAGAATAGGAAGAAGAATGGGTAGGGGAGAGAGGATCGCGTGGAACAAGAACAACCCGCCGATTGTAAGAGGACGCGCCCTGTAGGGCGGCGGGGAAGGGCGGGCGGTAGGTAGGGGGAGAAGGATCTCGGAAGAAAACAGAGGTACGGAAATACGGTAGTCGTTAAAGTCAAGGTGCCGAAGTTGCGTCTCAAAGGACACCTACCCCCTCGAGCGCTTCCGTTCGCCGGGCCATTTAATTGCACTCGCTCACAGCGGATACCAAAGTTCGTTTAATTAACGGAGTAATGACGCTCCTCTTCGTTCGAAGCGCCCTTTTCCCGCTCTCCTCACTTCGGCCCTTCGCTATCACTCGTCCGCACTCTCTTTCCCCGTGTGTATCGCGAAATGTGTCTCCAGTCGGGTGATCCATTTGTCTGGATTTCTATCGGACGTGGTGCAGGGTGTAGGTTCGTCCAAGGGTCGGACGTGCGCTCGTGGCGATCTGGTAATCTTGGCAGCGGCATATCGCGCAGTAGGCCAGCGAGAGTCGGCGGCGCGCGCTCCAATTTGCGCTTCTTTGACCAGCCGTCCGTTCTCCCGAGGTAAAACCGTGACAGTAGAATCCTTTGTCGCCAGCCGAGCGCTCCAAAAACAGCTTGATAACCTTGGTAAATTAGAAGAGAGGGCAAAAAGCTCGTGGTAAAAGGGATCGAGGGAGCCAGTTCGACTTCTACCGCCCTCTCCCTCGCTCGCTCTCTTTCTTAAACAGCAAGAGCGCTTGAGTGGCCGCAGCTCACTCCCGGGAGACTTTTCTTTCGTTTGAAGACGGTAACAAGATTTACGGCGACCTTTCGCCCCTGTCCATTCCGATGGCTTTAATTCGAATTGCGTGTTGCGGGATTTGCTGGCCCTCTTAAAGGCGTCTCGACTTCTTTAACGATCACCGGTGGGTATCCTCTCCGCAAGAGGAACCACTCTCTTATTCTCGACCTTTTCTCGCCACTCGTCCTTCAATTAAAGCTAAAAGTATCGCGTTGTGCCGTTGTTGTGATTGAGCCACCTTCTCGTCTAGAGATATCATTCCTCTGCACCCCCTGCCTCCCTCCCACTCAGATACTCTTTAACAAGTCAAAGCCATGCAATCCCATTGCGCATTCGCTCATAGTCCGGCGAACAATTCTTCGCCCCGCTAAAAAGCATCGCCGAAAAGCCTTTTCCCGGCTATTTATTCCTTTGGCGGGGTTCGCGATACTGCGCAATGCGTGGGCGGCGCGTACTTCAAGGGGCTGAATGAGCGCGAATGAATGCCTTTTCGAAGAGGACTCGCACCACTGTGCGCGCTAAGCAGCTAAAACTGTGCATAGAAAATTTCGACAGTCCTTAACCTATGCCTTTTAAATAAAGCCCATAGAGCGCTGCGAGGCGATTTTTCTCCCTCTTGCTTATTCCAGCATAGTGAGATACCGGCGCTAAAGCCGTCGGTGCGTTTTCAATTTGCGTCGACGGGGAATTCCGCCGACGCTCCTCCATTTAATATGTTCTTACAAGCGGCGGGGCCGAGGAGGAGTAAGCAAACCGCGTATGGTTTAGCATACTTTTCTCATTGATGCATCGAACGCGCCCAGGTAATAGCCACTCGTTCCCGTTTACCTAGGCATTACGATTTCCAGGACTGAGGGGGCGGAAGAGAGGGAATAATTGAAGCCACAGATATTCCCGGCTCTACTTGCGAGGACTCTCAATAATATCAAATTAGTGTTGGGCTCGCTCGAATGTTCGGATTTCACTAATTAATCCTGTTCGCGGCGGGAGAGCTAGAGGGAGGGGACGAGAGTGGGAGAGAACGATCTATACTCGCCACCGAGGCAAAACAGTTTTAAAGTGCATTCAGCGAATTTCCAGCTCGCAGTCAGGTCAGCCCTTTTTTCATACATGCTTCCACTCCTTGATTCTCGTTCCTCTCCCTCTCGGTCTACCTCTCGACGGATCCACTGTGGACAGCGTACATATAACGGGTTTTTGCCCCCCCCCCCCCCCCCATGGGAATAATAGAATGTTCCTCGCGGACCACTTTCGGACTTTAATCCACAAGTGTGGAATAGCTAATGCATTCGGCGAGCTGATCCGTAAATCCGGAACATTAGCCATGGGCTTTCCCTTATGCCAGTTTCCCCCACCCCCTCTTCTAGCCAACGATATTTTATCTCCTCGCGCGAGTGATATTCCCCGTGACGGGGAATATCTTTTTAAATCGACTCATCTATATCGATGCACATTACCCCGAGAAAAGAGGGCTCTCTATTTAAGTTGAACTCGTGCACGGTTAGACCGCGACCGGTATTCCGCGAATATTCCAGGGCTAAAAGGGTTCGAGTAATTTGCAAACATTATTTCCGCGCGATGTTCAATATTTCAGTGCTTTAAAATTCCCGAGTGTCATTCAGCCGAGCCTGAGAGAGAGAGAGAGAGTGGATGAAGAGCGTGCGTAGTTGAAATTTCGTGGAACATTCTGTGTTATTTCACTACGTTAAAGGGTAGGACGGGGCGGATCGGGTTGTGATAAGCGTGCTAGCACAGGTGAGGTTTCCAGTCACCGCTGGAGTACACTGCTAATAATGAAGGCGAGTATCCATTCGGCGGCGTAACAAAGCAAGATATTCACCAGGAACACTCATCCGAGGGGGAGAGATTAGAGCACCGGCGAGCGCAGGAGAGAAAGAGTGCAGAAAGGGCGAGAGGGTGAGAGGGTGAGAGAGTGGCTCGACTCTCAACTAACACGTTGCGGGAAGGCAGCTGCCGATTTCCCTGGGCGTCTTTGTTCGGGTAATTACCGGCAGCATTAACGAAGCAATCGACAAAGTACGTAACGAAGTCGTTTGTCGGCTAGGTCGGACAGCTGCTATTGTGTAAAGGGCGGCGGCTCGCTCGCGCGCCATTATTCTCCCCTTGAAATAATAAAACCGGCGGATTTCCCGGGGCGGAGGCTTCCCGACGGGGTGGCGAGTTCCTCGAGTGGCGGAGGGCCGGATGCTTTCAGCGGCAAGTAGCCCGAAAGAAGAAATCTTCCCTGCGGTAAATCCCTGCCGCGGCACCTTCTTCTCTCAGCCATCAGAGGGCCGTCTTCTTCTAATCTTTTAAAAGGATGAGAAAGGAGACGCCCGTCGCCCCGTCGCCGTCGCCGTCGCGTATCGCGCCCAGACAAACTCCCATTCCGTAGGCTTCCGCGCCTCTTCTCCGCAGCGCGGCTTACTCGCAACTTCCCCCCCGGGGGAACCGGGTGCAGCGGCATCTCCGGCTCTCCGCCACTTAGGCGGCGAGTTTGCTTGCGTCGGTGAGAAGCTAAATCGTGAGCTCGTAAGCCGAGCCCTTGTAACGCGAGCACTCTTAATTAGCGCGGATTGAGCGCGCGCGAATGGTTAACGAACTTATTGCGTCTGATTGCGGAGCGTCCAAAGGCCCTCTGGCGGCGTCGGGGAGTCGGCCGCGAAAGTTGCTCTAGTAAGTTCGCGCAGGAATTCCCTTTGTGCCGAGGGTTTTTCCGGCGCGAGCGCGCCAGGGCTAAGCGTAACGCGTGAGAAGCGGCTCATTCAATTTGCGCATTCGCTTTGGGGATTCGGTAGTATCTGCTCTCGGTATTCCTAAAGGTGAAAGCATATTATTGAGGATCGCGCGGTGCACATTTGGCTTTTGGGAGTCTGTGATCCCTTGTAAACGCTTTGTGCCGTGCTTCTACTCATCGTAGGAATGAATTGAAGATCTCCAATGCTGCTTCTAGTTTCTCTCTCAGCTTCTCTCTCTCTTTGCCTTATACAGCGCTCGGTTGTACTTTTTCAGTGAAAAAAGTAACGAGTCTGCTGAGGATGGAGATAGTTGGGGGAGAATATGAGCGATGAATAGAGTGGACGAGAATTATTAACTGGAAGTTGATCCTCTAATGATTCGACTGGGATTCGTCTCAGGAGACATTTGCCATCGGCCGAGCATGATAATGAACGTGAATCCGAAGTGGGCGGGAGCGGCTGGTTCGGCGATTAGTGCAACATCGATAAAACGATAATAGGACCGAGCGGCGGGGATGTGGTGCGTCGGAGTCCGGCGCAGCGACTCGGAACATGTCCGATAAACCTATCGAGGGCTCGCCAATCCGGCAAAGTAAATCGAAAGCAAGTGAAAGGACGATAGCGCCGCTTGCAAACGACCAGCAGTAGGCCGCGACGGGCGCGGGATCCAAAAAATTAATGGGCCGATCAGTGGGCGGGAGGTCTCGGGATCGCCACTCGCAGCGTGCGCCCTCTCAATTTCCCGTTTCCCTTTTTTCAGGATGGTCCGATCGGCCGGAATGTTTTTCCCTGGCGGGTCCCGGTCCGGTGAGTGCCGGGCGACGACGTCGTAAAATGAAATGTCGATCGTTGAACGCGGCGGCGGCGGCGGTCGGGTGATCGGCGAGCGATAGAAAGTGGAGTCAAAGCCGGTCAAAGGGAAGCCGGCGCGAGGGGCCATCGAGGAGGAATGTGTTGCGAGGGTCGATCGGCCGGCCGACGGAGATATGTCAGCGAATGATCAAAGTTTCGAGATCCGGGGAAACAGATAGGCGGCGAGAGCGAGTCCATCTCTTCCGGCTCGCTCGGATATAGTAGCTGAGAAGCTTTCCCGCAGACGAGGGAGATTCCGCCCGAATTCCCCATAGACCTGCGGCGAATCCTTGAAATTGCTCGCTCGGATAAATCCGGCCCAGGGTCATGAGTCCTTACCTCCGCAAATAAGATCCCAATGCTCTACTCCCCCCACCGGGTTATGTGCACATATGCATACATTAGGTAACCGCGGCAAAATATGTGGAGATTTGAAAGGCTAGCCCTCTCGATGAAAGGTGCACCGTCCCGACGCAAGAAGATCGACCCACTCGACACCCTTCCACCTCGTCCTAAGCTACTTACCGACTCCCCTCCCCTCTAAGCTCACTATACAGCCTGACGGTCCGGCAAACCGGTAAACCCGCTCAATTTCCAATTCAAATAAGATCTGCAACCGCGCTAACGGACGCGCCGACGGGGCTAAAGAGTCGGCGAGGCAGCCGTCCGACGCAATTCGGTGAGAAAACAGCGCGTAATCTAGCGCCGTCCGTGCTATCGACAGTAGTAATCGATCTCCCTTCTCCGCCCTCTTATTTATTAGTCGGCTCGATCGAGCTTCTCCATTCAATTCGAGTATTAAAGTCTGCCGCTAATAAAGAGAAGCCCGTCCTCCGTCGTCGCGTCCGCTCGAAACAGCGGACATCGGTTAAGAAAATCCACTTAAAAGATTTACCGTAGCCATTTCCCTCGAAAACGAAGCAGCCGCGATCGCGCCGGGATGGAAGTTCCGGCCGATTCTACGATGCAAATCGATCCTCATTATAGAATGTAAATTAGTTTGCTTATACGCGAGGGCTGGATGGTGAAAGAGGTGGCCTGTCAGAGGCCGGAGCCGGGGCTGAAAACTGGAGGGTGTCGCCTCGCCTGTTTTATACCCTGCCACTTAATCTTCACCCAATTCTCCTTACATCCTGCGTCGGGCTATGCTTTACACGAGTAGCGTCTCCCGTTACCCTCTCATACTCACTTCCTCTTTATCTCTCTTGTTTAGAGAGCGCGAGCGCGCGCGGGTTCCTGGGAGGAATGAGCACCTCTGATTACGGGGGGTGGGTGGGTGTGCCACGACTACACAATACCGTCTGGCCGTTAACATCTTGCTCTCGCCCTCTTGAAATACCCCTGCGCTTCAGCGTGTGCTTTTCCTTATAACGCGCGACGCTCACGGCTCCTCCAAGTTTTCGCACTTCTCATGTTCCAGCATCCGGCTGGCATACAGTTTCCCTCTAGCACATCCACACCCCCCGCATACCACTTCACCCTTCGCCATCCCCGTCGCCATATTATTGGAGGGCCGAGGCTACTCCACTGCCAGGAGACATTCGGGGGACTCCGATATCAGCGGCCCTCCAGGAGGCCTCTACTCTACCGAAAGGAGAGAAGACAGTGTGTGTTTGGTAGTTGTTGTCGGCGGGTTCGCTTTATGATTATTATCGGCCTTTATGAGATTTTCCTCTTCAAAAATGCATTAACCCTTGTAAGAAGCGGCGGCCGACAGACTGCGGACAGGGTGCTGCTGTATAGCGTGAGATCGTTATTGTCGTCGTTCTCGCCGCTATCCATGCTGGCCCATCAAACTTTAAAGTGCTGCTTCCTAGGGCCAATCGAACACTGTGCTGGTTTCCATGGGCGACTAAGGCCCACCGAGGAAACGGGAATGAAGGGTCCGTTGTCGCGATCGAACTCAATTTCACCCGAATCCAACTGTGTACTTTGCGAGACTAAACGATCTTGCGCATTTCGTAGTACTGTCGCTGAAATAACGAGGGGAATTGAGAAGCCGAGTGGAAAGACGCAAGATGCAGTTACACACGGGAAGATCCTTAAAAAGTGATGATGTTAGGACTCAGAGGTTGGTACAAACTACAAAGACACTCTCTTTCTGTGGAAAGGACGAATTGGGTTAGCCAGCAGCATGGGATCGCACGACATGCAACGCTCGTGCCGCTCGGAAATAAGCGGCAGAGCGTGTTGGCAGACACGTGTCGGGGGTGTTATCGTTCTTCGAGTGGATTCCCTATTTCCCCCTTTCTTTCGCCGTTTCTGAATAACCCTAGACCGGCGGCGCACCCCGGCGACTGCTGCCACTCTAAGCTCTTCCGGCCGCGAGGCCCCCATTCTTATTCTTGAAGCCGTGCCAGCCTGATACACACACAGGCCGCTCGGAATTTGCCTGCGTGCCATCTCGGGATCGAGTGTCGACTGTCGAGGGCGCCGAGGGGGAGAGCGGACTTTAATATTCAAGCCTGGATCGGAGTGGATCTGCACTCGCTCCACTCGGCCGCGCTCGAATCATGAGCGTCACGAGCTCGACATAAGTTCCTGCGACTTGTTGAGTGGTTGTAGCTCCGAACGACCGAACCACTGGGAGATTTTCCCCCGACTCGAGAGAGACTCGAGAGAGGGAGAGAGCTGATATCGCTGACTCGATTCCGTATGTGCCAGCACGTCGGAACAATGCGCGCATCCTGCGGATACAAGGAACACCATTACGTCCATTACGAATAATAAATTGAAGTATGTCGGCTGGGTTTCAAAGCGGAACGAGCGCGCGCAGACGAGCCGTTCGCAATTAACGCTCCGACGAGTCCGCATTTCGCCGCGAATAATACCTGTCCGACATAGCGCCGCGGCCGCCCACGCACACAGCCGCACGGATGTCCCGCCGCGCGCGACTGCGGACTTCTCATTTTCCCCGTGTATCTAATTACACGATCCCTGTCACGTAATTATTTTAGCAATCTCAGAACTCCGCGCACATATTTCCCGGGGACGCCGGTAGTTAGCCGGGCGCGTCGCGTCGCATGGCGCCTCGAGCCAACCGGGTTCGCGGCCGAACTCGGATTAGCCGCCGAGAGCGCCGGACAGTCATTAGCAACTACCTACCTCCGGGTTTCAATTAGCGATCGGCGATTTCCGCCGGTGCTTTTCAAATTCCTCGCTTTTGAGGATCCGCGAGATTCTTGAAACTCGATGGAAATTGAAACCCCTGTATTTCGCTCTCCGCGTACTAGGTAATGCATCGGATACATTTTACCGACAATCATTGCTCTCTGATTTCCCAATATATCAATCAGTCGAAATGGAGATTCCCTCGAAGCGGTAACAAGTGGAATCGAGCTGAAACGCCGGGCGCGGTGGCAGAGTAGACTCGCGCTAACAAGAAATGCGCGGCTGATATCGGCGGCGGCGGTGCGTTTACGCGGTTATATAAACAGACAATCATGCAATCGCAATGGGAAAGGCCGTTTCACGTTTCAGGGAATGGGCATTACAGCGGAAAACCTGGCAGAATGTTATTAAGCGTTGCCGGCTTCAAGTTGCGTAACGCTCAACTTTATAACGAGTCTCCATTAACGTTGTACGAATACATACGCCGGCGAACACACACGGTCCTACCTGCGGGGATGGGAGCATGTGTTTAATATCTGCCTATCTGCCGGGGGCTTGTTCGCCCAAGTTCGACAATAAGCCCGGAGCCGAGGTGTGCTGCGGTTATTGGCCACTTAGGATCTATTTGCAGTTTATTGAATAATTGCTAGTTCCTTCGCTCAAAGTTGCCCCCACTCCCTCGATAACCATTCGTGATAGCATACTAATTACCGTAGACCAGTCACGTGAGCGGTTTCAATCACTCAACTACTCCTTTTAATTATTGCATCTACCACTCCCGCGAGAGCCACCTACTTGTACTTTATTAATTCGTTCTCGAATGCCGTTTAAGCAGAGGAGGAATTTCATATGAGTGAAACTCGATTAAAGGTATCACAATTAATTAGAGGGGTCGACGACCGCGGGTTCGGGGCGTAAGGAGAGCAGGTGACACGGTGCCCAGGCAGTTGACAGTGTTGATGCTCGGAGCTCGGAATGGGAAAGAAAGGGGGCGAGGGTGAGGGAATATGGAAAAGGACGAGGCAAGTGACGGTGTCTAGGGCGTTTTAAGAGGAGCCAGCCGGGAAATATGCAGGGACGAGATGTCAGTGGCGAGACACACGCGGCCCTCGACTCCTCTGTAGTTACGCGCGAGCGTCCTCCCTCTCCCTCACGCCCTTTACCTCTTTCGGTGAAGTATCATGTATATGTAACGAGACAGACGAGGTCAGAGAGCCGAGGCTTTTCGGCAAAGGCGCACGCGCAAATGGGAAGCCCGAGGAAGCCGCGGAAGCGAAATAATATTTCAAAGCGTCAGACGTCCCGTCCCGAGCGGCGCAACGCTGCCCCGACAGCTCGCTCTCTGTATCATTTTACCTCGACGGTATCAACGCGTCGCTGCCGCACTGCGCATTAGCAATTTTTTTCATATCGATCCTCTAATACTCGCACTCCGACGGCTCACTCGCATTGGTTTAATCGTGGTAGAGGAGACAGAGAGCTCGGAGATTGGCGAGCTCGAAGGACAAGGGTGCATTGTCAAGTGGCCCTGGCGAACCTTTAACCCCGCGCGCTTTAAGGTTCCATCTCCTTTAACCTCGACTATACATATACAACAGAACGAAATGCAGGCATCGGTGAAATCTTGATACACGCGAATCAAATGGGTTGGAATAGTTAACATGGCCGCGCGAGAGAACGAGGAGCGCAGGACAGCGGAATCAAAGGACATCGGCTGCAGAGGCCGAAGCTTCGGAAACTAATCACTTGCTCGAGACAGAGAGGAGCGGCGAGTATATCGAGGGAAACTCGCGAAGGGAATGTTTGGAAACAGGGGAAAATCGCGGAGAGTAGCCGGCGTCTGAGTGGCAGGTCAGCCGGAGAAGGGAGTTGGCAACAGGTATCGCGAAATATAATGGAGCAGGTTATACGTCGGCCGCAACAATCAGGAGCCGGATTTAATTAGTTCGCGGAGCCTCCGGGCCGCCATTGTATGCGGCCGATGCATTCGTTTCCTCTCTGTCCACCACCACCGACGCGACGCCGCACCCCCGGAGCCCCCGGCACACCCAGCCATCCTTCGTGCCTCGTATTTTCCGGTCGATGGGATTTCACTTAATTACGCGCACGAAATTGCTCCGATGATATTTGACTTCGTTTCCTAGCTCGCACGAGATATATTTAGCGGGGTCCGTATCGCGAGCGCTACGGAGTGTTAGAGACCTACGGTTTTGCGAATCCGCGAAAGTATTATAGGGGTTTGTGGGTTCGTTGGTGGGTTCTGCTATGTGCCAAGGAGATTTTCTTGATGTTGGCGCACTTTGTACTGGAAAGTAAAAATGTTGCTTGGAAAGGTGATTGAAAATGATAGAAAAAATAAATTAGGGAAAAGCGTGCGCAACAGTTTGGTAGAATACGCTGGCGATATCGGAAGTGGCGCGTTCCCAAGTTCCCATTGGGCGAGAGCAGTCGCGAACGAGACAGAAAAATGCAGAGTTTCCGGTCGGAAGCGAAGAACGCGGGAGCGAATGTCCGTTTGCGTTGGTCTGCGCAGCCGTCAAAGCCCAAGGAATGTACAAGCCCAAGGAGAAACGCATGGGGAGAGAGGTAGATGAAGAGTAATAAAGTTAACGTCCCTTCCGCACGATATTTGATTTCCCCAACGGGGGATGGCAAATTTGTATTCAACGTCTGCAGGACGATTTCCGAGATCCTTGGCGGCGAGCGGGAAAGCCGAAGGAACCCACTCACGACGGGGCAGCCAATAAAATCCGAGCGTGAGATCAGAACTTCCATCAGATATCGGCCCCACCGAGCGTACAGATATGTTGGGTATTATAGGATTACAATGGCATTCCCGCAATCATGTTTAATCGATAAGTAAATACTGTATCCCACACAGCTCGAATATTGATGGCCGATATCGTCCCATGAAAGCATAATAGACCTTACAAATTTATCGTCTATTGGATCAGCATTATTGAAGCTTCCCCCTTCTCAAATTCCTCCCGGGCATTCCCGCCGTTATTTAATCATTGTTTCTCCGACGACGAGACACATAGAAAAATTGTTCAAACTTCAAGTTGAATCGTGACAGCGACGGGAATTCGAGGGAAAGAAAGAGGCCAGCCACTCCCAGCCCATTCTACTGACACACAAGCCTCGTAAGCCAGCCGAATAATTGTACACCGAAAGTTATCAGTAGAAGTAGCTCTTTCGCTCTCGCTGAAAGAGCGTTTCCAGTTTCCACGCGGCTCGACAAAAAGGCCACCAGCACCAGGAACGAGGAGATGACGGCGGCACGCGGGCCGAAGGTCGGAAACGAGACAAATTGAAGGCTCCCTGCCAAAAGCGCTGCTTCCCCCCCGAAACTTTCATTGTTCCGGGCAAGCAAAAACTGTTTGGCCGGTACATAGGTTGCCGGGGCTGCGCTCGGAGATCGCCTCTTACCGGAAAACTGGATGCTGCGAACGATCTGTGTAACTTTGATGGAGCCGCTTTTTGCGCGGGCGCGAACTTGCCGACACTCTGCTGCTTGCTCACGTCGGCTCGAGTAATAAATGATGTGAACACACTCGCCGTACCTTCAAACTGCCACCGCGCTCCATCTGCATACACGTGTATCTGATAACAGTTCCTACGTATCCTTTCAGTGTTACAGACAGCTGGTATGATTAACTATTCACCTGTTACTAATGACTGTTTACTTGCCCGGTTTCCCTCTCCTAGTTCCTGGATTTAATTTAAAACGTTTATTTAATTTAATTTAAGATTTAAAGAGTGAGGAGAAAGAGACTATAGTGATCGGTTTCAATATGGTTTTGATTAACAAAGCTTATTCCCAATTTGTAGGAATCTTTGGAGAATAATAAAGAATATCAGGCTCGGATATCAATTGAGTTTAATCACAGATGTCCTCTTTGTAACCAACTGTCTTTTTACAAACATGCTACAGTCAGACGCTTTACACATTCGACACTCTCCTCACACTAATCTCCTACATATTTAACTCACACTTCGCCCCAGAAATAAAACATCAGTTTCACCTTTCCCGGAATCCATTCTCCCGCACACTGTGTCTCAGGACCGCGCGATGCATCTTGGCCCAGAATCCCAGCGATCCCAGGTAGCGATTGGGCCGCGCACATAGATCGCCGCGCCGAAGGATTCGTTGGCGATGCGCCGCCGATTTATCGCTACGCGCGCGCTCTCCTAGAAACAGCTCTCCTAGAGGTGGCAAGTTCCCTCGTAAATTGCCAACTTTTCAATAAGTACTTGGAGAGCGCGCGGCGGCCGCGCTGCCTCCTGCTCTCGGCGGCCCCATAGCTCGCGCTCGTTCCTTGCGAGCGGCGACGAGTGAACGGGCTAGGGCGAGAGCGAGTGGAGAAACGATTACTACACCTTTGTCTTCTGGGATCTATTCTTCAATTAGCGTCCTTGTTGAGTTCTCTTCGAGGCTTACTCTCGCTGATGACGCGCGCATATTGGTGGCCCAGGTGGAAAATGGGGAGACTGTTTTCGAGATGAAGCTTTTTGTTGTAGGTCCGAGGTGGTACATGTATCATTTAGTGGGGAATTCATCGCTGAAAGGAATACGAAGAGTGCGAGATGCCCGCTGAAGCTCTGCTTTTCGAGAGGGCGAATTATTAATGGGGGCCACGTCTGCCTCTCGCCATGCGCCTTTATTTCTTGTGTATCTCTCGTGTAATCCGGAGAAATGACGTCCAGGAGAGCTACAGAGGTGGGGGCTGGGGATATATCCTTGGCTCAGCGGGCAATGTCGGCGTACCGCGGCGAAACGTCAAGAAGAAACGTCGGGAAAGATATACCTCCCGACCGTAAAGTCCTTTGTGTCGGGAGAATGCCAAAGGATGCGTGCTTTCGTCCCAGGAATAAAATTTCTCAAACTTCTTAGACCGACCGACAATCCCAGAGTACACTGTATAAATTTTTATCCCTCCGCCGCTCGAGTGTGTGCCTGCGCGAGCGTCGTTCTCTTCTTAGCCGTCCGACCGCTAACTGTTTCTTTTCTCTTTCCGCAGGAAAGCTCGATCCTCCGGCAAGAAAGCCGCGATTCCACGGGACCGAAATGACAGCCGTTTGCTCCGCGCGATCATTTATCTTTCGAGCCACCCCCTCCCTCGTCGCCGATCGGATGACAATTCTGATTAGGTTCCCATTGCATCGTCGGCACTTCTACCAGTTGGAATATAACCTCGGGGATTCGACGGCGAGCTTATCCGGCGCTCTCGAGCGCGATCGGCCCTCATTTATCAGTGGACCAGTCGTAAAGATATGATAGTCGACTCGGCGAATAAAAGGAGGAGCGATAGATGTTGTTACCATTGGGAGACCAATTGACTTTTCTATTAGTTCACCGAGCGCGGATCTCACTCGCCCCCGCCCCCCAGGGAACTTTATGTATCGACAGGATAAAAATTTCGATTATCGTAGAAATTTCCCGACCGCCCTCTTCCACTGGTTCACCTTGCCGGCTGGGTGGCTAAAACACAGCTGGGTTAAATGAGACAGAGCCGCCGTGTGTTATGCGATCGCCTTTAATATCGACGCAGACGCGTCGCGCCAGATTGTTTTAACCGAGCGAGCGGATTACGCCGTGGAGATTTTCCCCGCTTTTCTCCTCGCGGAATCGAATCCTTTCGGATCGCGGGCCGCATTAGCTCCGGCGTTCGCACGGCGCATTGGGAAGGAATAGCGATCGCGGGTCTATTGGTTCCGCTTGGCTCGAGAAAACAGAATTGGCAGCCGGCCGATAAATACCTTTATTATCAGCGAAGGAGTGAAATAAGTTTTCTGAAATGCATTCAGGTTCTCCCTACAAAACGGAGCAGCCACTTGAATCTAACAAACCTCGTCGGCTTCTCAGGGCTCGACATTGAAATTTCCGGGGATCCGCGCGGGCATCTTTGTGCGCCTCGGCGTCGACACGCGGCATAGAAGTCAGACTCTGCTCTAACGCGTTAAATGGCACGCGATACACGCACGGATATTACGTCCATAAAATCCCTTTTCACCTGAGAAACCCTGAAAGAACTTTTCCTCCTGGCAGTTGCCTGTCGAGTTAGGGGAGCCGCTCATATTCCCCACCACCCGCTATCTCTCTCACCACCCTCCCTCACTGGCCCTTCCTCCCTAGGCCCTCACTATCCGCGGCTGGATTCGAGAAATTCCGGAATACATAAATTTCCGTCCTTATTAAAACTTTCGCGCTTTATTCGAGGCGCGCGAGTTACGTACGTGTTATAACTGCTGTGGGGGTGGGAGGGGGTGAGCGCCAGTAGCGCCCGGCTGAAACAAAAGACGAATAATACGGGATTCTAATGTCAACTGACACTATTTCTCCAGGGACTTCGGCAAACCGTTTTCACGCCCTCTCCCTACCCCCGCACTCTTACAGCCGGTTTTCTCCCCCGGCAAGGACCACTGCTCGCGTTATGGCGAGTGGTGCGCGCATTGTTACCAATGTACACCTATATCTATCCCGGAGAACAGCATATATCGCCTAGACACACCGTGCGAATAAAACAATAGCTATCTATATGCATATGCATATGCATATCTATGTGCATAGGCATGTGGGTCATCGGTATAGGCGTACTCTACATACGTGTAGAGTCAGGCACACACTCTTCTCGAGGCGAAACTAGCGATAAAATGTAGAGGCTCTCGGAGGCAGCGGTGCCGCGTGGAGCGAGTGCCAGGGCGCATAAATGTTCCGAATTCTTTTCGTAATTCTCACGGGCGAATTCCCCTTTCGACTTTTATTCAGAACATCGCCGGAGAGCCAGGAGCGCGCGCGGCCGGCGAATTCCCGGCGCTCAGCGTACTCCATTGCCGGGCGGGAGGGGCGGGAGGAAGAGGCCGGGATCGGAAAAGAAAACCCCTGGTGTTATTTACTAAAACAATGCTAGGGTATAATAAGATCGGACTCGCTCGCTTCCTCCCTGGTTCGCGTCCCGCGAGCCGGTAGCCAACCTAACTTGCCGGCTCTCTTGAAGCTCGCTCGCTCCACTGAGTAATTCGGAGTCGAGCACCGAAAACGCGGACCTCGCTTTCGGACGCGAGAAACTCGGCCTGGCGCCATTCCTAAATGAACTTTCTTAAAGCCCCGACTTACCCTCGAGATTCGTAAAGCAAACAGGCCGAGACAGACACGAGGGCAGAGAGAGAGAGAGAGGATTGCTGCAGTGGCAAAAATGTCTGGATTCGTTACAAGAGCCCCTGGCAGACTTTAGGGCCAAGCGAGGGCTGATGTTTCTTACGATCTTCCTTTGGCGACGGCGAAACTCGCCGATGTTCCTCTGCAATCGCGAACCACCAGTACATGCTGGATACTCTCATTAACTCTATTGGGAGATTCCCTTTAATGTTAAAGTATATATCGGCGCAGCATTGAAATGCTAGGGCAAAGGGAGGATGCGCGCCAGAGCGTAGCTACTGAATGGACTCCGTTGAAGTGCAGAAACGTGGAAGCGCGCGCGAGGCGTTCGCAAACCGCTGAGTATCCGGGCGCTAATTGAGAATAACGAGCGTTTAATTTCCAGGGGAATTAGTCAAAATAGCCGGGCGGCGGCGGCGAGGCGGGGACTGAATCGCCGAGGACTACGCGGATTACAATGCTGTAATCGTTTGCTTGTTCGAATTTTTCAAAATTAAAGCCAAGCGTAATTAGCTTCTCCCCATTTATGCGCCACTCTAATTCCCCGGGAGGCGAAGCCTCTTGCCACCAAGTGCCTCCCGTGACTAATGAGCATGTACTGCCGTGCAATAGAGGGAGAGAGAGGGAGAGAGAGCGGCAGGAAAGTCTTCCTAGTCTTATTGCCGCAGCAGCAGCATCGGTGCACTGCGCTCTTACGCCATTATCCTTTTAAGCTCGCGTGCGAACTGCCGCTCAATAGGTACCGGCGGGCTCATTAGCCGATGGCGGTGGCAAATTTAATCCGCACGCGCGTCGCCGCCGTCGCCGCCCTAGTATGTGCCTACACAGCCTACATGGACATATTTCCTCCCCCTTTAAATCTCGAGGGCGAGTGAATTCAAATAAAGTGTAAACACGTCCAACAGCTCGTTGGCCGTTAAGCAGCGCTCTTTTTCCCCGGGAGGGTGAAAGCCGGTTGAATCAGAGCGGCATCCTCATTCCGCGGGGCTTCAATCGCGAATCGTTAAAGCGCTGCACTATCTGGATTTTCCAGCTGCTCTCTCCGGCGCTTCTTCTTACAACACAATTCCCGCATCTCCGCTCTCGGAGCCCAGTACACCACTTACCTCTGCTTTTCTCCCTCTCTATCTCGATCGACATCTTCATCCCGGCAAGCTTGCAGGTAGAGTGTCGAATTCCGAATTTCTTTCTGGGAAGCCGCAATACGTAGGAATTCGGGCGTAGATAGCGGAATGGAGGAAGGTTGTAGGGCGGGAAACGGGAAAGTAGGGAGAAGCGTGCGGCGGGAGACAACAGATCGGCATTAAGGGTAGCGTGTAATGCTGCGCAGACACGTTCGTCCAAGTTACGAGGTAAAGCTCTGCTCTCGTTTCGCACCCCGAAGATAGTGTGCGCTGTTCCCCTATAGGTTGAGGCAGAAGAGCTGGGAGAGGAAAGGTGGCTTTCGTTGAGCTCGTACGACAGCCGGAGCGGCGCACTTACACACTCTACGACACCGCTCTCTCCTCTCTACCTTCACTGGTACACGCGAGCGATGTACCGTTCCGCAAGGACGATGCAGTTTTCATTCGACTCGACGACTCTCGAGAAGAGTAACGCACGATTCCCTTAGCCCTTGCGGTTGCCTGCTGAAACCGCCGGAAACCAGGGAAAGGAGCACGCTTTTGAGACATCTCCTTTACCCTCTACCACCCTCTCGCTCGCTCTCTCTGTATGTCGTTGGTCGTTGGAGGTAGGGAACGGCAGGCGGCGGGGCCTCCTTCAAAAACAATCGGCCAGAACGACGGAAGTTAGATTGCAACAGTACGACGTATTGACGTTCCGGAAATTGAAGCTGTGCGTACAGCCCCGGCAACGATCGACAAGAGTCGGCCGCGCGAGCGTTCGGGCGCCCGTGTGTCTTTCGAGAATCGGCCGCTTTCGAGCGAGTAATCGATACTTTGCATTGGTACGGGAATCTAATTCCTTGCACTTGCTCGCCGGAGATTGCACTTTTCCCCGCTTCCCGTGGCTGATACCCTCGACGGGGATCGCGCGATCGATGTTTCGGAAAAGTTGTCTCGATATTCGTTGGCGGGAATGGACAGACGTGTTGTTGCAGTGCATCGATTAATCAGTGGTAATTTTGATATTACAAACAAGCCAATCAGAATAATTTCACAATCTTGAAAGCATATATACTCGCTGGTCGCAGCTTATTTCAAATAAATTACTGAACCGCCAACGCTGTTTCTAATTAACCATTGTAAGTTAATTACTTCGTATTTAATGGATGGAATAATAACACGTTTGCTTGGTGTGTGTGTGTGTGTATAATGGTATTCCGTAAGAGCTTTTACACTGACGGAAAGTAAACAAGGGATTTCTACGAGAACGACAAACCTGTGTTTACTAAGCAATCAGGGCAATGAAATGTTAACTTATAGCCGAAGAACCCTCGCATTTGTTTACAGCATTGGAAATTCATTAATTACTTGCTCACATTCACGTAAACGGCACTGGTTCACTAAACCCTGATGCATTAATTGCTGCGAACATTTTATTGATCCCGAAAGTTGTCTGTTTACTCCTCAAATGAGTTTATCGAATTATGGACATTTCGAACACATCTTTCAGCTACGTGCAAGTCAACAGCATGAAAGTTGGATTGATCTGGATAATATTTACGAGAACGTGCCTTATTAAAATCAAAAAAATCCGTTTGAAATAAATTTCAGAAGCGATTTCACAAGTGGTTTTTCGAAAAAGTTTCAGAAACAGTTTCCGAAACGACTCTCGTTACTTTCATTATGCGTTGGAAGGGAATTACACGATAAATAAAATACGTAGTATATTTTCCCACTTTAAAGTCTTTAAACGTCCCGCTGCCATTGGCCGTCGAGATACACTCAAACTCAAAGTAGTTCGGTAGCGATCGACTGCCGACTTCCGTTTCATTCGCACTTCCGCGTACGATTCCACTCTGCGCCTAAAGCAGTTTCACTTGAAAAAGAGCACCGGCGATCTGGCCGGAGTTCTAATCACAAGGTTCTTTCAGGATGGGGTGGTCGCGTGGGCGGTGAGTCTCGACTAGTTAATCCCTGTGAGTGGACTCTGCGAAACATGTCTTTGCCAGGCGGTAATAGCGTAAAATTAATTACTTCCTTGCTCGGTTGTCTCCTCGGCTGCCGGCGAGGAAGATTCCTCAGTGACAGAGGGCCCCTGGCGGTGCGCCATCTCCCCTGTCTCGATCAACATTTGTTGTTGGATCTGGCCGGATTAATTACCGGAACCGCTCTATCGCTACAGAGAGCGAGCGCGAGCCAGCCGGCCGGAGCTAATCTCTCATCGGATGCGCAAATTATTTTCACCCCGCGCCGATATAGAGGTGAGAGCGCAGGGGGTGAGTAGAGAGAGTGAAGAGAGAGAGGTGTAGGCTGGGAGTGGAGAGCAAACAAGCGGCTAAAAAAGAAGAGAGAGAAGGAAAGCGCGAGCCGAGTTAATTAAACGATCGCGATTCGCTGATTTCATTATCTTCCACTCTCATTATTTATAGATTGCGAGTTCCGGCCAGCTGTTGCCCAGCCGGGAGTCAGACACACGGCTTATTCCCCTGAAATCGGCCCGGCCGGCCCCTCGCGGGTCGCGAGGCCGGAGGGAAATATCATCGCGCGCTTATCGATTGTGAGAAGTATGAGAGAGCACCAAAGCACTGCCGGGCAATACACGATTCCTTAATTAGTTTCGAAAGTCCGCCGCCACTTGGCGAGCAGCAGTTTTCCCGCGGCAGCTTCCCGGGGTAAATACTTCCCGGTATCACTTCCGACCCCTCGGCCCGTGAAATTCGACCGCACGGATTCACGGCTGGCGTCCACGTCGCGGCAATAAAATACGAATGAATCGCGCGGCCCCGCCGCGAGCAGGGCACGTACCGCGCGCGCCGCCCACACCACTCCATACGTATAACTCTAGTCAGGAGAGTTCAAGGGAATCCGTGCGCTGCAACAACCGTCGCCGGATAGTGGGATAGGGACGTGTGAAAAACAGAACACGCAGCATCGCGCCGGAGCAGCGGAAGAAAGAGATACGCGGCTGGAAATGTAGAGAGGCTCCACCGCAAAATGTGTGCGGGAGAGTGGCGAGGAGGAGAGAGACCGAGAGGGCGAAGCGGACACAAAGAGGGCGGCGGGAAAGGGGGACGGGTGGAAGCAACACAATCGAAAGCTCGTGGCGTCGGGGGGCGGGGCGGAAAACAGCAAAAATTTGCATCACAATCGCGGATAGAAATAATTACGCGAGAAACGGCCGAGCGCGCCAAAAGCCTCGAGGAATACCGATGCAAATGCAGATGCTGCCGGCGGGGGCCCCCTGGTGAGCTACACCGGGACCACGTGAAACAAGGAAAAACATGGACGCGAGGCTTCCCACGAGAGAGAGAGAGAGAGAGGAGAAGTGGGTAGACCTCGAAAGGGCAGGAAAACGGCTAGAAATGCAGATGCCTTGGGAAAAAAGGAGGTGGGCGAGAAAAGACACCGGAGCCGAATACGGAAGAGGAAAGTTCGCCGAAAGGGTTGAGGGGGCGCGCGCTAACTGAAAGCGAAGGAGAGATCTGGAGATCTGACTGTTTACGGGTCTCTCGGCTCGAGAAAGAGGAGAGCAAGTGGACATCCCACTCGAGCGGACCGCAGTCTCCCCCACGCAACTGCTGGATAAATAACAACAGCCAGTCCGGGTAAACAAAGGAATGGGACAAACGTTCTCCGGAGATTCCTGGATACGTAGGTACATACATATAGACATATGTACCTACTCCGATAAGTAAACGAACAAGTGCTTGTCCCGGCGAGCGCCGCCGCGAGGGAAGAAGAGCCCCGCTACATCCACCGCACGATACTACAAACCTCCTCGCAATCGCTCTCAAATTAGCTATTTTCTTTCCTCGAGACATTCGAAAAACTCGCTGCCGCTCGAGAGCAAGACTATACCGATACATCGCTTGCGCAGCTAGTAAGCGTCGTGATATGTTATTGAAATTGCCCTGTCTTCCCTCGGAGTGAGGGAACTTCTTACACACCGGCGATGGAAAATCCCGGAGAAAGCGTTTCCCCCTCGCCGCTGGGTGGCGGAACCTTTTCCCGATTCCTTTTCCATCGACGGCAGCGGCGGATCGCTGTTGGGAAATATCGCGGTCGCAAACATTTCCGCGATGTTTTCCGCAACGTCGGCGACCGGGGAGGGGCCGGGCGGGGGTTGATGGCGTGCGATGTTGTTTCCGCGAGAGTTGTGCGTGACTTGAGAAAATATTCCGTAAGATCCTCGGGGCTCGGGGATCAACAGGGCGCAAACGTGTGCGGCGCGAGACAGTGCGGCTGCACTTCTTATTGGCATTAATATTTATACGCGTGCGCGACGCTTCGTCTCTCGAGTAGCAGGGCTCTTCGCGTCTGGGGGGGACGGTGACGATGACGAGTCGAGGCTGACGCGCGAATAAATAATGTATGTTGAACGTGTGTCCGCCATCCAGCGGTAGCATCAGTTGTGCATTTAGTCCCCGAGACTGGATACCGGAACCTTCGTATTCCTGGGTCCTCGGTATCCGCCGCCTCCTGGAATACATGCAACTACGATTACCTTCTTCAACCCTCTCCATCATCCAAAGATGCTCGGATGAAATCGGGAGCAGGAACTTTCATCCCCTCTCTCCCGACGAAAGGGAATATTGTATGCGAGCAAACACACCCCGGCATTTCCCTCCTTTGCAGTGAGCGCGCGCGGCGTTTGATACATCGTCCCCCCAAAGTGCGCGACCCGTTCGAGTAAACAAACATCGAATCGGCTTCGTTAAGTCTCCTTGTAATTAGCAACTCCGCGGCGAGTCGGGCGCCGGCAAGTTACAGAGCGCGCGGTCTCTCTCGGCATGCTTTCTTTTTCTCATTAAAGCAAACCGAGAGCCGAGAGTGGATTACCTCGATTCCCGATGTAGCGCGACCTCTCTCATCATCAGCGTGTTCGCCCATTAATTAATACGATCGATTATCCTTCCATATCTCCGTCCCTCAAACACCTCCTCCGCTTCTTCTCATCGGCCAAAGCCCCGAGTACCTCCAGCCGTAACGATTTGTTTCGCCGGATAAACTCGTGACTCGGCATCTCGATGGCGACGCGGATAATTGGTGTTGGCGGGTCGGTGCGCCCGGTGATTTAATAGCTAAAACAAAATCATGTGGGGGGGGGGGGGGTGAGATAGGAGAGGCGAGGGGATGGAGTGGCGATACGCGAGGCATTAGTCACGATAGCGTTGATCGGCCCCAGTCAATGATTCGCGGCCAGGACTGATATCTGCTTTCCAGCGTTATCGCGGAGCCGCTGTCGGCGGATCGTTTGAATTTTCGCACGAACGGATATCGAGGGGGGGGGGGGCGGGGTGGGGGGATGGGACATGTATAGAGCGGAGAGGCATGTACCGGAGGGTGGCTACAGCGTGACAAACCGATGTGCGGAATGGTCACATATGTACCGGCTACGTGTCCCAACCCCATGGCCCCTCCACCCTCTACAAACGACAATACACGCTGCCCATCTTTCCTCTGCATCTCGAGGCCTTTCTCGCGCCCGAGTGCGCCCACCTCTTTTTCTCTCCGTTTTTCATTTCATTGTCCCTTTTACTAGGAATTCAAGCACCCGACGCCCCTTCGAAATCGCCAAGGACAGCCGGCCGCTTCCACGCTTTATTTTCAATTCCTCCCGGTGACAGTGTCGCCGCCGCCAGATACACAATGGCCTCGGTATTGATATATGTATCGAGCGGATGGCCAGCCGGCTTCTTTTTCCTTGTGGAACCCTCGCGACAGAGACGCGCCGGTGAGGTGAGCGAGAGCCGCGTGTACCTGTTGTGCGTTTGTCGGGCGCCTATTAAAATGCGAGGGAGTGCGCTCGGTTGTTTTGGGAGGAGGCGGAGGCCACCACCCTTTCGTCCCGGGCAGTATCTCGCTGGCGGGGTCTACACTGTCGCATGCTTTCGCGCAGTGGTCCACGGGGCCTTGTTCCCCCGGTGTACACGCCGGCTCAATAGGTCGCTGCCGGTTTGTCCGTTCGGCAGAATGTTTACAAGGGCCGGCCACAATCGCGCGCGAGACCGCCTGTTTCATCGACTCGCGCTCAAGGCATGCAGCCTGCAACCGCAGCCGCTGCTCGCCGGCTGACAGATAGCGATAGAGGGAAAGAGCGAGTGCAAAAGCAAGCGCGCGCGGTAGGGAGGCACGGCTCAATCGAGCCGCGCGCGCCGATTCAATATTAAATCGCTCTCGCCGCGTGCGAGCGACCAGTCAAATCTCTCTGGCGACCTGTGCGTTCGACAGCGAGTCATAAAGGACTCACTCACTTTGTATGAGCCGTTAATTGCTCGCGCCTCCCCCACCACTCTCCACTACTCTCGAATTCCCGCAACTTGCCAAGATTCCACCCAAAGAATCGAACCCCCTAACTAAGTAACCGAGGAACGGCGCTTCCACGTGCGCGCACGCATGCACGCGCCAACAGTTAAACAAGTTGTCGCGCAGGGAGTCGTGCGTGTTATTCGATTGCTCCGCGAGTGCGCATCGGGGCCGCCGCTTGTCGGGGACAGGACTCCGGGGGGCGTGGAAATCGGCAAGGAACTGAAACGGGAAAATGTCACATCCAGATTAAGGGATAACTCACGGGGAATTAGGAGAGGGTTTGCCGAGCGGCGTAAGCAACCGGCCGCGCAAGCACGAAACAGGATTCCCTTAATTCTCTGTGGGATCAACGGGGGGGAAACACGCGTTGCTACGATTTTTCCGGGAATAACGGACGCCGCTGCAATCTCAGGGAGCCGAGATATATCCGGGATCCCACTTGCGAGTGCGGGCTAACACCGCGGTTTGATATCTCGCGGGATTTATCAAGAAATGCCGGTGGTCTGATGAAAGATTCTAAATCGAGACAAGTGCGCAGATGCCAGGCGGATAAAGTGTCGGGGTGGCAGGTAGCCCGAAACAGGTCTCCCTGATAAAGCTCGATGGCAGCGCCAGTTTGGGGGGATGGCGTGCGAATCGGGCCCGGACGCTTTATTCCGAGGCATCGTGGGGAGTTAACGGCGAGGGAAATCTTATTAAAATCCATAGGGGACGCAGGGGCCGAGGATATGCTGCCGGTTGCGAGGTGTGTTCGCCGAGGGCGAGTGCGGATGACCAAGATGGGCCCATGGGTGTTTTAATCAAATTATAATAAGTGGGACGGTAGAGCATTACGCATTCATGCGCGCGCGCCGCCTGGCGTTCACTAATGGAGAGCTAGGGGTCAGCAGTGAGCCTCGAGTGCCTCGTATTTTCTCGAGCTCGCACGTTGACATGCATCTCGGCCGAGGTATGTACGTATGTATGGTAACTGGATCCTCCGGGATGCGTCGGCCGTATGCTCGGCCGTGTACCTCGTTAACGGTATGTGTGTCAGGTGTGTATAACACCGACACGCCTGGCGAACCTCCCGGCAAAGGTGACCAGCACTTTTTCCTAAACCCCTTTCAATCTTGACAATGACGAGTGCCGTGTTTCGCATCACGGATAAAGAGACCCGAGGGCTCGCTCGCAGGATTAAACCCTTTGAAAGCCGCGCGCTGAATATTTCGCGGCCAAGTTGTCGACGTCGAGCACGTGCGATATATCGCGTAACGAGTGTATTCGGAAAATATTTGGCGACAGTACGTGCGCCGGGCGCGCTCGGGGGCAGAGTGGTATGAATGTTTGGAGGAAGAAGCAGGAGCGCAGGAGGGTGCGAGCGGTCGCCGAGGGTGCGCCCGCTTCAAAGGGAACACACATCAGGCGTTTCTGGTACGCAGATTCGCCTCTCCACTTCGACGCTGGTCGCCGATGCCTGCGGCCCATTGAAGTCCTTTGAGCCAAGGACCAAGTAAACGTTCGAAACTGCACGTTCGAAGGCTCCTCCCTCTCTCTTCTTCGAGCGTCGGCTTCTCCCTCGCTGCTGTGTGTCGCTGGAAACTGCAAACTCCCTGAATTTCCCGGAGACAAAATCGAACGGCGACGCCGCGCGCTCGATGGGACCACCGCGCTCCTTTGCACGCTCAAAAACGCCCAGCCGCCTTTCAACGCCCGGCCTGATAACAATTTCCGGAAGATCGGTCTTTTCGTTTTACGAGGCCGCCGGATTGATACCGCGCTCGATCAGATGGGACGCCGAGCGCGAACGCCCCCTTTCGCCCCCCAATCCAACCACCTCCGGTACCAAAGGGCTACGTGGAGAGTCTCACTCCGATCCCGCTCCAATACCTTATCTTTATTGCGACCAATATATAAACTATCCATTACACGCTTCTCCATACCACCACAGTCAACATTCTTCCAACCCTTTTTTCACCATCACAAAGAATTGCCAAAGAACTCTCTTTGCCAAGTGGTTCAAACGGGCTAATGCTCCAGTAACATACTAACACGAGCAAAACATTGCATAAAATCGATATTTCATACGAGACCAGTACACAGCACCGTCAGTTCAATTTGCCTGCATCCCTCGACGGATGCTGCAAAGAGGGACGATTTTCCCCAACAACAAAATCCACCTCGCGAGCTTTCGCAGCTAACTACACCTAGAGCACTGACTCGATAAGAAGCACGTCCTCCCTCGTCTATAATGGAGAACTCGAGGTGTCGGAAAACAGGCATGCAGTCCTCAGTAATGAGGAGCAGTCAAAGCAAGGCAAAGTTTCGCAAGCAGTGTGCGAGGTCGGTCGATGCCAAGTGGAAGAACGAAGGGTCGCAGGCTATCGGTAAGGGAGCGAGGGCTCTGTCAGGGTATGTGTGTACGAGGGAGAGGGACCGAGTGCGTTTGCACGCGACCACTAATGACGCTCCGTGTCGGTGTCGGGCTTCTGTTTACACGGTAAACTATCCCATGCATCCTCGTAACAGTCACCGGCGATTTCCTCCACCTATACCCGCCGACTCGGCTACGATTATTAATCCGGAAGACATACAGCCTGCTCCGTGCTACCGTACAAACCGAGAGAGTCACATTGCCATAGAGAGAGAGAGAGGGGGATTGCATTTGCAAGACGGTCCGGTGATCCCCGAACTCTGATCCCCGAGGAACTCTCGAGCGAGCCAGGAGCCCCATCTCACGCGGTCATTCGAGTCTACCTCCAGCTGTACTTGCTCCTCGGTTATATATTTCCCGCAGTCACTCACCCCGGCCAAGCACCGCTCACCCCGCCCTCAATTAATACTGACACCTGAATATTGTCGCTCCAAGTAATCCCTCCTCCAGCTGCCCGTCGAATCTCGCACCCACTCTGGCTTGGACCACCTCCTCCCCGGACAAACCTGCAATTGCCTTCGCCGGGGCTCCAACTAATCCCCCGCGAGTAACGAGCGCGGAAAGATCAATCCGAAAATATTGCAATCCTCTCGGAATATTTGTACGGGCGAGCCCCCGACTTGGCCAAATATTGACGGGCCAAATATTTTTGTCAAAGCAAGCGCTCGGCAAGCGGGCCGGATGCCGCCGGTACTCGAAGCCAATTGTCCGCTGAAAAAGGTGGATGTCTGTGGTTGGGATGGGTATGTTGGGTAGGTTGGAGGTATGCGCGTGGTGGTGGAGTGGTGGAGTGTTGGTTGGGGGTGTAAGAGGAGGAGGAGGCTCTGAGTTGGTATATCTCGAGGAGGTAGGTCATAGATTTCTGCTTAGCCGGGTAGGGTAACAGGGTGGACGTGTTGTAGGATAGTTGGATGAAGCGCAGCAGGGTGTTGGATGGTTGGGACTAGATCGGGACGCCGCATGACGACCCTCCGGCTGGTGTAGCGCTCGGTGTAATGCGATTTGCAAGCGTTATCTCGGCCCTGACGCACGATCCGACCTAACACGGATTTCCATAAACACGCCGACACCGGGTATTGTTTTCCGTGCGCGGGACCATCGGCACTCTCTCACCCTCTCTCTCTCGGCCTCTCGCGCTGTCCCCGGGCGCATTCGCTCCCACCCCTTTATTACCCGGTGCACCTAATTATCCTCCAATGCCGCCACGACACCAACCAGCCACTGCATCTCGCAGCTTCGATCTCCACCTCCTCCTCCTCCCACGGGGCAACTCTCTCCGCTTCGACTAACCATCGAGTGCCATACTCCGAATTCTCCCGCTAGCATTCGTCCGACCCTGCTGTTCGCCGTCCAACCTCTCCCTCTCTCTCTCTCCGTCGGTGCCGCTAGGTTCGACAGTTGTCCTGGAAATTCGACGGAGCTCACTCGTGCCAGAGCCGGATTGTTAGCTACGTGCGGCTTCGAAAGGGGTCGCGAGCTCCTCGCCCACTCGATGATACCATAGACTAATTGTCACTGGGACAAGTAGCGGCCAAGTCCGATCGGACGAGTTTAGGAATACGGGCCGCGATCGAGTGACAAGCCGGAAAATGGCATTGGAGTGAAAGCGGCGGTGGCTGCTGCTAGCCAGTCCCTCGGAACTCCGTTGAATCAGAGAGAGAGAGAGGGGATCGACTAATGTAAGATATCGATGTTCGCCGAGCACAGCAGTCCCGCGAGGAGGACAGTCGTTGCCGAACTGGGTCAAAGTTTTGACAATCGGCCCTAACTACCGGCGCTCCCCGATAACTCATTACCACTCGATAGACCACAAAGCCGACACAATGGAGAATAACGAACCAAGTTCGAGCAACGCGATTCATGCGTCCCCGACGAGAGTCCGATTATTCTGCCTGCTCCGATATACACATCTATGTATATCTGTAGAGTTGACGGGAATCCTTGCCCGACCCCTAGTGCATTGACGTCGTCCAGTAATAGCCCGCGATCGAACCGAGTCATCGCGATCACCCAACAATAATCGGATATATTTTCGCGAAGATTCCGCGAGATATTAGAAATTCGTTCAATTCGAACGCGTACACCGTGGATTCTTTGGGACTCAAGTATGTGCCTTGCCCGCACACCCCTGTCCCAATCCACTAATAACTTTCTGAGCACCGAAACCTACCTGTGCTCCAGCAGCATTCCGGCGGTCGCGACGTGTAACGCGGGCGAAAAACGAGCAGCTCGAAAGCGACACAATTTCGCTGGAACACTGCATTCCGCCGGCAGAGGGTGGTCCTTTGAAAGAGGGATGCTGACCGGCGGCGGGTTTTATGCCGGAATAATTTATCGCCGGCGAGAGCGCAGCCTTTATCGCCGGCGAGCTGGCCCGCCGCTCGAGAATTGACGTGAAAAGCAGCAGCGATTTGCGGCGATTCCAGCGGCTCGGCTCCGTCCAATTCGCCCGCTAAATTTCGGGCACGCTGCCCGGAAAAGCGTCCGGCGAGCTCACCTCGCGACACGGCTTCCGACCAATCCCCGCGTTTCCCCCGCCCGCCAGAGAGAGAGAGAGGGGAAATTTATGCGGGGAATAAATAATTTATGCCAGCCACTATCGCCTTGCCACGTGTACGAGCGAGTGTCAAAGGCTGACGGCGCTGGACGCTGATGAATCAGAAACGGGGGAAAAAGGGCACTGGGGAACAAGGTGGAATCGGCGGGGTCAAGACCTCGTTACTCGATGCAAATGGCCAGTTCTATATCTTCGATTCACTCGATTCTCTCGACTAATGCACGAAGCGCCGTCGAGAGATGGTCGACTGGCACTCGGCTTTCTGCCGTTAATAAATCGGAGAGGATCCTGTCAAATCGGTGAAAGGTACGTCAGTCGGAGTTTGACGGCGCGCTCGAGGGCCGAGTACCACCACTTGGCCGGATCCAATCGGCGATTAATTACTTAGCCGCAATATTGCTGCGATTGGATTACAAAGTTCCCCGTGGCAAATGAATCGCGCCACGCCACCTGTGCTTTCTATCTGTTCAAACCGTTCAAGGACTCCCCGTTGATCCTCCCACTCGCTCTAATCCTCACTCGTCAATTCTTCAGCCTTTCAAGCCATCCACCTTTCCCTCCGGACTTTCGTGTTTCTTGTCGCCGCGCTCGGAAAAACCCTCTCCCGAGCCTCGGCTCCCGCTCGCGTCGAGCCAGCTTTAATAACGGCCGGCCTATCGATCCCCCTCATAAGCAAGCGCGCGCGCGCGCTCGCGAATAGCCGGGTTTCATTTCGCTGTGAAACAAGTTCGCCGGGGCTGCCGAGGGGGAGAAAGGGCGGCGGCCGGCGAACGAAACGCGCGTAACAATACGCGATAGCTCCGAGAGCGCGAGGCGAAATAAATATCAGGGAATAATTAAACAAGTGTGTCCTCGCCGGAATAAAACCGTCGCATCGACCCACTCGCCCACTTCCGGCGCGCACGTTCCTCCACTCGGGCTCTCCGCGTGCACGCGCGTGTCACGGAAACGCGTGAATGGAAAGTTATTTTCGCGTTTCGTCACGCGCTTTCCAATCGAGGGTCGATTTACATGAAGATCGAGTGACGCGCCGTAGCCGGCGGGTTAAAATGATGATGCGATCGCTGCGACAACCCTTTTCCCAGGGGAACCTCTCTAGCGAGAGAGTGAGTCTGAGAGAGAGAGAGTCTCCGGAAGTGAGCGGAGCTGAGTCATCTCTCGGTACACGCCAGCGGATTGTCCACGGTCCGCGTGGCTTCTCCTTAGCAAGCTCCTCCTCCGGCGACTCGATACTCGTAGAGCGGCCAGTCTGAGGAAGATTGACGATCGAGTCCCCGAAGAGGGCCAGCCAGGAAACTGCTTTTCCACAGGTAGCTCTCACTCTCTATCACTCTCCGTCGAGCGTCTATTCAATGACGAAGCATGAAAGTGTGACCGACATCGCCGCATACCTGCCGCTTCGACTTGCTGGACTTGCTGGACTTGCCGGACGCATCCGGAAATAGCTCGCTGAAGAATCGAGTTAGAGGCGTGGGAGTGGTGTGGGGCTTGGAAGAAGCGATATCTGCTTCCGTTTGCTGGACACGTAGCAGCTACCGCGGCATCTAACTGCTGTTCTAACCGAACGGGCTTCCAGGCGCACCTGTGCACTGCGAGCCCCTTGAAATGATGGATCGCTCGCTGACACCAATCTCCCAGTGGGGGCTCTCGACGGAGAAAACGCGCCCGATGAATGAAACCGCCCCGGCATGTTAATTCGCCTTCCGCGCATGATTAATCAGCCTCTCCGCCGTTGCTAATGCGCTTTGACGATTCCATTGCGATTTAATAGTCGCCGGCTGTCTGACTTTATCCGATGGCGGCGGGGCTGGTTGGTTCCTCGAGTTCCACCGCATTCCGCGAAACCCTATTATTAATGGACGGCGAATAATTGGGTGATGGATCTTTCAGGAGTGTGCCGGCTTATGCAGTGCATTTTCAATAGTTAATGGAGCACGTAGAAGGTATTCTTTCTGGTAAGCTGATCGGTGGGTGGAGGGATGTAAGGGCGACGCTGCGGGGTTGAAAGTTGTGTAACAAAGAGTGGGGCGTGCAAGAGGGCCCGGAGGATCTTTCTTATTCTCCCTCGCGCTGAGAACAAGGACATAGGAGGAGTCCACTCCCTTCGTGCACTTCGTAACATCTCGATTCCGAACTGATTAGCTCCGACTTCATCGAAGCAGGATCGCACGCTCAATGGAGAAAAAGGAATCCTCCGGAACATAAGTTCTAGTCATTGAGCTTTTTCTCCTTTCTCCGTAAAACGCTCCTCTCTGCCTCTCGCTCTCCTCGGTTGATAAAGTGTTTTCATTCAATGTCACTGGAATCGAGTATCTGATCGATCGGCTCGAATTTCAGGCTGGAAATATCCCGGAGGCTTCGGGGCAAACGATCGTAGAAGGCGAGCACGTATCTACGCGAGTCGTCTGATCGAAAAGGCAAGAGTGCACTTTATATGCCTTGTAAATCCCTGGTATTGTCCAGCGGGGAATGAACGATCAACCGGAAATACCGGGAGAAATGAGGGAGTATTGTACGCCGGTGGCGACTTTATCATTTCCTTATCCTTCTTTCGCCTCTCATTAACTCCCTTCATCCGAGAATGTGCAACGCGTTATGAAAACCTTTCCCGAGACGCCGGGGGCGAATTGAGCTGCGCGAGGCACGAGGCTAGACAAAAGCGAGATTTACCGAGAGGGAAAAGGCGAGAAAATTCTCCCCATAGATTCCCTTAACGATCAATAGGGCTCGATAGGGCTCGATCGTCGAACTATGTGGCAGCCGGCTCGGTGGCAGTCTAACGGGTTAATAATCCTTTGTCCTTGAGGGCCGCGGCTATCACCGTTGATCGAAGACAGCCGATATATCCTTGGGGTAAAAAGTGCGCGCGAGCGGATACTTGGAGGAAGGTATAACGACGAGGACGAGCTCCGCGCGCCCTCGTTACACCGGCATTCCCGGTATTCATCTGCTCACGGAGAACAATCATGGTTTTATGTAAGGTGTCCCGAGTTTCCCGCTCGGGGAAAAATGGGTCGCCCTTATTGCGACACCGGCTGATGAAGTTCCTCTCCATGAATTTATAACCAGAGCCGCCGTCGCCGGCGGCGCTGACTTCGACGGGAATTCGACGGGCATAAATTGCGAGGATCGCCGAAATCGCGCAAGGGTCACTCGCGCGAGGTACCGGGAATTTAAAGAGAAAGTTAGGAGGAAGTCATAGTTGACGCGCGAGTCGTCGAGTCTCGCAGAGAGCTCGCGGAGAGCTCGCGGGGAGAAAGCCGGGAGTGGTGAATGCCGAGAAAGGGGAGATGAGCTCTGTGATCTAAGTGGACGAGGGGGACAGGGTAAATGGGAGGCTGCAAATGCAGCCGATGGCAAGAGAATAGATGGAAAGCGAAACGAAGAAGAGTAAGGGCGGCGGCTGGCGGAGAAGCGGCCGAGAGCAATTTTCTCGCCGACCCTACCTCGCGACGCCGCCGCCGTCGCTCATATTTCCCTCTTTGTGCGTTTGCATACCACTGCGTACTACGTAGAGAGACTCCCATGCATTCTCCCGCTGCGACTCGTACTCGTCGTGTTCATCGCCGCGGTCCGGCGACTCCAACCCCTTTCCACGATAACCGAGAGATATCTATAAAAATCCAGGAACAACTCCTTTCCTCGGCCAGTTTCGAAAGCATGCGCTATGAACCATCGCGCTTCTAGGAATTAACATTGCGCTTCTAACCGCGAGCCTCCAAAGTTCACGGATGAACGAACTGTTATGCTCCGAGTGAAATGGGTGGAAGCTCCTATCCCGCTGGCTTGTAGTCTCTGCCTAATGGCTCGGGAAACGCGTGCGCTTTCGACTTGGCTTTAACGCAGTGTTAAGAGGCCCATCTTCCGCTCTCCCTCGGTGATGGTCAGCGCGCTTAAGAGGATCGTCAAAAGCGAATGTCTCCAGCGCGTCGCTGGAGAGAAAAGGAAAGTGCGCCGGAGATCGAGGGGGAGGAAGCGCGAGGCGAAATATGTTTAGTGCTGATGCATTATCTAGCTGGCTCGTTATGTGAAACAGGTATATATATAACGAGGGTGCTCGAAAGACCTGCCAGTCGATAGGAAGGTCGACTCTTGCGGCCAGAAACCAAGATGCCCGCAGAGATATGCCCTTCCCCTCTGCGGAATTCATCGATAACGAGCAGTTCTGCGAAGAGCGACGGGTAATCGGATTCCAAACTATTGCAAACAAATCCTAAGGAAACAATGATTCTTCTGCTCTCGGTATTCCGCGATCCGCCGCTCGCCCGCTCTCGACTTGGCCATATCGGCCTTCATCGAGCTCCTGCTTATTTCAGATTCAATGAACAAAGACTCAAACTCGCGCGCCGATGGGAACAGTAAAGAAAGTCATCACGGACTACCTTCGGATTTCTATCAATAATAATCGCGACTTTACATACCGTCTACTGAATAAATGATAATCGTTCGCGGGGGATTGGTAGAATTTGAGAAAAGCTCGCGCGCACTATGAAGATATGGGCGGAGAGACGGAGACGCAGTGTACAGTACCTATTACTTTCGACAAAGGAGCTTTTCTCCTCAAAAGTGACAATCGTATCACAGACAACGGACAAATAGATCGAGGCTCACACGTACACAGACTCCTACATGCATATGCATGTGTATGCGGGAGCAGCGGCAGCAGCCGCGCTGCTTTACAGTTCCACTAAAGCCCCGGTGGAAACAGGAGCAAACAGCGGTTGCAGAAGCACATCGCTCCATTGGAGTCCCTGGGGATGACACAGAAGCATATGGAGAGAAAGAGGAATAGCGGAGAGTCAGCGAGACAGGTGGAGGGGTAGGAAGGGAGGAAGGGAGCGACGCCAGAGAGCGGCGAACTAGTGTCTAACAGGGGAGTAAGGGTAGAAAGGGGGAGACGGGGTGGAGGGATAGGGAGGCAACCAGTAGCAACAGCAGGTCGCGCTAGTGTTTTTAATTAGCAATTAGCAATCTAACACATTAATTTCCGGCTCGTCTGTTGCGGCATTCTGCCGGCTGGGCAATAAATGCAAATAGGGCCGCAGCCAGCTACCAGCCAATTGATTGAATTGACTCCGCAGCCCAGTCTCTCCCCCCCCCCCCCCTGCCCTCTCGCTATAGCTCTCTGTTGGGCAGGCTATATCGCGCGTGCTTTACCTCTCCGGACCAAGCGGATGGACCAACATCTGCGACCGCGTTTCCGCCGCCGGCGCCGCCGCAACCCCGTAGCTGCTGCTCTCCCGCGGTTCCGTGTGTGCGTGAGCGGTGCGGTTCGCAAAGTCGCCCGGGGTCAGTGCGAGCCCTCCGCGCTCTGCGGTTCGGGCCCCAGTGCATTTTCAACCAACCCTGCTGCCCCCCCGCGTCGAACAGAGGGAGAGAGGAGAGAGTGGCAAGGGCCCATGCCTGCTCGGCTATGGACAGGTGCTGGAGAGCTCGAGAGCTCGAGAGGAAAGCGAACTACTCGCAATGCAACGAACGTGTTTCCTGCCAACCGGTTGATTCTGTTCTCCGGGGTTTGTTACTCTGTGCCATCCACTTTCGATGGGTTTCATTTATTAGTTGCACTCTACCGCGAAACCCTTTCGACGTGGTCAATTGATCGATGGACCACTTGGGAGGGATTATAGTTAATCTTTGAGAGGGTGAAATCAGTGTTACATGCAGAGAGTAATGTGTGTCAGTGGTTATTTTGAGTTTTTCAGGTCAATATGTATAGCCGTCGATGGAGTGCTCGGAGGTATATAAGTTATAATGTACGTGCTGTCAGTGTTCCTGGGGCAAAGCTCGTACTCGAGAAATACGGTCGCGGCGCGAGGAGTGCAAAGCTCGCGCTTGAATTATTCCACTCGCGAGCAGTGCTCCAACTTGAGATTGCAGTGCTTTTCGGGATAGGGGGGGCATTGTTCCGAAAAGTGTACACGCTATATCATTTATTGTATGTGGGCCAAAGCGGCGTGGGAAGGAGCCAGCCGTGAACGCACTGTTCCAAATACGCTGAAAGTATTTAGCGAAATACACCGCACTGAAACCGTCAAGTTTAATGCGAGTGGGAGGAAAGTGGGTTAAGAGCGCCCTCGCGCACCCGCTCCCGGAAATCTGTACCTGGAGACTGCAATTTCGAGGGGTTTTTTCGGGGTCGGCACACGTATTATTTTAATACGCGTCTCGCCTTTTCTCCCACTCGACTAAATACCTCGCGCACACGGTTAAAACGCTGGGGTGCCATTTTTGCCATTTTTCCCTCTCGCTGCCGGCGTTACCGCCTGGGAGGGGTTACTCATGGAAGATTTTTATCGGCGCGTTTACACTGGTAATGTGGAGAAAGAATGGCGCATTTCGCTCGGTATTTACCAAACTCTGCATCATTTATCGGAAATCCGCGAGCAACCCCTGTCGCTCCCCCTTCCCTTCGTGTATATATGCGAAGGTATAGCTGTATGTTCGTCCCGCTCGAGGCCACTCACACGCAATCCCAGACCGCACACCCGCGAGTACGGTGATTCTCGCGCAATTTTATGAATTATTTCTTGGACCAGCCGAACCCTCGCTAAATGAAGATTACCTTCTTTAAGCCGAGCGCACACACGTGATACGAATATCCGAATGGGAGGAGCGTGCGCTCCGCAAGAATATCAAACATTTAAATCTCGAGTTTTAGATTAGCTGAGTGAGAGTTAAGAGGACGACAGAGCGAGATCGAGGACGAGGGAGACAGAGCTTTTTAACTCCAGGACGGATTTCCGCCGACTTAAAATACAAAGCTGCTTAAGTCCCTGCTCCCGAGATCATTCAACATTAACTGCTGCTCTCGTTGTCGATTCTCGACTCTTTCGTCCTCCTCCCGCCCCTGTGGCTTGCGATAACTGCTGTTATATTCAAAGTTATTTTATCCCGTCGGAATAAAAGCTTTCTAACAATCGCCGGGGAATATACCCCGCGTATTGATGTCGATCCGTAATAGTGATTGGTAGCAGTTGTTTTACATGTTATTTTTTCGTACAGCGAAAGGGGCGAAACCGGAGTGTATCGTACAGAGTAGGTGACAGTGAACCAGATAATTGCACGAACAATTATTACCGGGCTGCATAATTCGCGCGACGGTAATAACGTTGGAATAATTACAAAATATATACGGGCGATTAATACGAGCTCATTCGCTAATTCCGGGTTTCGAGGGGTTGGAAATGCGAGGCGGCCGATTATTATAAGCGGCGTAATGATTAAGTGAATATCAGTGACACCGTGTTCGAACCCGGCATTAATAAATCCGATACGCGAACAAAGAGATCGCCTTTCACGGAGTTGCTCGGACAAAAGTGGTCCGCGCTCGGCTGCGAATGCACCGCAATTATACCAACACTCCCAAACATGCGTCTGCGCCACTTTTTCGTCTGCCTATCTGCTTTAGCTCAGAGCGGCCTTTTACTCGCGTTCAATAAAATAGCCTGGGACGATAATGAAAATGGAATAGTCTTGTCGAGGATAATGGCGAAATATTCTTAATTATCTGCCAAGAGCGGAGCAAGTGGTCTGCCCTCGAAAGTTCATTAATACCCTCGCTTGAGGATAAATAGCAAGTTATAAGCCGGCTGCTGGCTTTTGCTTGCTACTTTGTCACAGTACCATATGTCTTCGCTTCCTCTCCCTCCCTCCTTCTGTCGAACATAATGTAATACGTAATAATATGCTGTACGGAACGGACTACCACCCCCCAATGTTTGGTCTACGTAAATTTGCGCGTCACGCGGCTTGCCAACTCTAATAACTAATATCGCCGGCGCGCAGACTCTCGCCGGCGAACTTTGCCAGCCCGAAAAACTTCACCTCCTGAATTATCTTCGGGGAACTCCTGCTAGACGCGCACGTACTTTCGGATTGTGCATTTTTAATGCGAGTTGTCGGACTCGACTCGAGGCTGTGGATTTCGGTGCAACTTTTTCTGGGTTGGGATACATCGAAGCCAATCCATTGAATCAGATCCGTCCAGGGTTTTCGGGAAGAGGCAGATAACTGGTTGTCTGGTTTGGTCTGTTTGGCTCGGTAAATCAGCGCGCAGATTTGTCAAAGTTGACTCTGCTCGGCAGCGCGAGCGCGTAATTATAGTCGACTGATCCCTCGTCCTTTAGAGGATTTCGAGAGTCGACGGGAGAAAACTGGCAACGCCAAGGTTCATTAAAAATCTAATCACGAATTAGCCGAGGAGAAGCGTTTCAGGGGAAGTTTCGACACATCTTTTTCCATGAAATATAGAGTCGCCGGCGAGAGTATCTACCACAACACTCTGCGCGCCGTCCGCGGTTCTAAACGATGCATGAGCGTGTGCTAGCAGAGAGATCCTGCCGAGAATCAGGAATCCTCCCTTATAACTGTATCCGCGCCATTCCCCTATTTCTCATTTTTCCCCTGAATCTTGCCATTGACGAGCGTCGAAACCCATAAGAAAAATAACTTCCAACTAAGAGTGGTGCTGGAAGGACTCTCTTCTTCCGGTGGACTGGCTCGAGCCAGCGCCACGTCCTAGTCCTACCAAACCGTCTACGTCGAGATCCCAGGGCAGCTTTGTCATTAGGCGCGCGGTTCTCGAAAGGCGGAAGCGCCGCGCAGCGAGATTTTAACGAGACGCAAAGCCGTCTAGGAGACGAGCATGGCTTTTCATCCTGTTACTCGGCTTCCCTCGCGTACACCGGCATCATCCCCCGCATTGGAGCAACGAGCTCGAGACACGACATTGGCAAAACATGGCACCAGCCGAGCTGACGTTGCTCCAGCTAAACGTTTCCTTACACCAACTCTAATTTTTCCCAGACATCGCGCCTCCACCCAACTCTAATCAAAAGTCCACATAACTGATACTCGCTCTTCAACTCGAAATTTCTACTTTCGGATCCGCATTTCACTAAAAACTCTCCCACTCCCCTCGCAATCTTCTCTCTCCCACGAGAGGGAGCGTCGGCGATTGGCAATTCTCAACTTTTTCAACTCCCCCCAGTTCTTCCGTTCCGTAGTCGCGAGAGGCGTCCTTTTTCCTTTCATTTTCCTTATTTCCTGGCTGGGCGAGGAGAGCGGCGGGCAAAAAGTGTTTCCATTTAGCACGATACCCTTTTAGTAGTCGGCCCAGCGGCGGCGATCGGGAGACCTCGAAATGAGAGGACCAAACGGGAGAGAGAGAGAGAGGATATCGGGGCTGGTGGTCGTAGCGCGATAGCAGCTACGTATCGAGCGATACCTGACTACTGTTAGCTGCTCTCCCTCGTTTTCTCCGGCTCTTATCGAACTGGGCAAGGGGCGGGCGTGCCGTCTGGTTATTAAAATCACTTAGTCGTTAAAACACGAGCGTCGGGGTGGGGGGCGGTAGGTGGGGGGCGCTTTAAACAAGTAGTGGAGCAGAGTGCGCGCGTAGTGCAATCGGATTTGAATATTGATAAGACACGCCAAGGTGCGGTGGTGCGAGTTTACTACTAGAGAGGCACCTACCTACGAGACCTCTCTGTTGTGTATGCGCCGAAGCTACTCTCCCTCCTCCACTACTCCTCCTCCCATCCTCCCTCCGTTCCTAGATCTCTGCAGTCGTGGCCGACTGGCTGGCTTGCACTGCTTTCCATGCTACTATGAAACTTAGGCAGACGGTATGTATATCGCCGCGCTTGTTAACTGAATTCCCAAGCTGGATTACTTTGTATTCATTTTGCGCGCCGAGGAACCCGCTCCACCGAGCCGCCGATAAATTGAGAATGCGGCTTGCCAGCTATGCAAACAGACATCTTTGAAGTCCCTCCCTCCCGTTACAGGCTCTAATCTCTCAAAGTTACATCTTCCTCCTTCCCCTCCACCGGGTGCAACACGTAACGACCTTGTAATAGGATCAAGTATTCAAGTATTCATCCGTGCCGTAAAGATTGATGACGAACGCTCGCTTTCACGGCGAGCCGTCTTTCTCCCGGCTAATAACAACGGCGAGCGCGGCAGCCAGAGTTTTTCTGGCTACGCCGGCGCGGCTTACACAGGATACATAAGTAGCGGTATAAATATGTACACGGCGCGCAATATGTATGCAATGCGCCGGTCCATTAGATCGCCGGAAGAGCGATTACCGCGGGCGTGGAGGCCGCCCGGAGGAAAGGGAACTTTCGTTATCGGCACGGGCGATAGGCACCCGCCAAAGCCCCTCCTGTCGTTCCCGCCCCCGGCCGGCAAAGAAATTAATTTGCTATTCAAATATATCGGTGCCCGGCTGAAACACGTGATAGCGGGCGGAGGAGAGCGGAGGAGAGCGGAGGAGCGCGGGGCAGGTAGGTGGTAACGAGAATGCGGTGGTGGGTAGCGAAAAGAAAAGGGAAAGAGAGAAAAAAGGGCGGGGGCCCAGGGCGAGTAAGGAGGTCGTTGCTCGATTAGGTTAATGGTCCGGGATGCGAGCCATCTATTTCTATGTTAATCCACGTTATCTGTATTGACCGGAAAGCCGGAAAGTGCAGTGAGAATACCTATCACTTAAGTAACGACTCGCCGGCACTCGAGCCCTCCGCGCTCGGCAAAAAAGCCAGCTAATTCGCGAAAACGTTTCGCCAATAGAGCCGGCGATTTTCAGCCCTCGTTTAAATTCACTTGACCTTCTATCCCGGCTTTCGCGAAACAAAGGGGGGCGGGGGGTTTTCTAATTGCGTATAATGGAGCCCCGGGAGTCGGAGGCCGGAAGTAGATTCTTCAGACGGTAATATCGACATATCTGACTCGAGTGTATCGGCGAGGAGTCGAGTTGGACTCTTATAGCGAGAGGACGACAAAGTGGGAGTGTAGATAAACCAGCGAAGCCTTCGGGGCCTCTGTAGAAAGTGTGTGTGTGTGTGTGACGGGTGGGAAAGAAAAGGTAGCGATCGAATGGTGCGGCGACGTTCGCCTCGCAATATTGGCGGCGTTTGCATGCGGCCTGATAGAGGGTTCCGTGCGAAATAGAAAGAAAGAACCGGGACGATTGATAAGTAGAAGGCGCGGTGCATCGCCCGGCGACATTCGATACGCACGTCGAGCCGCCCCCCGGGAGTAGATCGAATCCGCAGCGGCGGGCATTCGGTATTCATGGAAAACATTTCAAGTACACGAACTGCGAGCCCCGAGGCTCCCACCCGCCGGAGAGAGATCCTCTATAACACACGGGGAACAAGTGGAATCGAGAGGGAAGAGTGCGCCTTCTGTGCCGTGTGCCGTCGCGACGCCGCACAACTTTCGGACAACACTCGACTTTCCCGCCGCGGTGGAATCGAGTGCCAGGTTGGAAACGCCCTTGAGCCTCTCTCACCCTGGAGACTGATACCCAGCGCATGGGACCCGCAGGTGGATAAGGGCTACTTACATTTGAGAATATTAACAGCCAGGTCCGTGGCCTCCTCGACGAGGAGGTCACCCTTTCAAGCTTGTTTTCCTAACGACCCGGACGACTCCACTCACTCTATCCTGATACCCCGGGATAAATGGAGCTCTCGGCCTCGCCGCGAGTCTTCGCCACTTCCGTCCCATTTGTCCCGGAACAATAATGGGCAATAAGGTTTTTCGGCGTCGCTCCGGGGAAATGCAACCCGCGCCACTGAAGAAAACCCTCCCCTCGTCCACATTTCAGAGAGAGAGAGAGAGAGAGAGACGGGAAGTAGAAGGAGCCGCAACTCGAAAGGAAGTACAGAGAGGTAGTTTCAAAGAGAAATAAAGTGATTTGGCCAGGAGGAGGAAGCGCGGTACGAGAGGCTCACCAGGCAGAGGACACGAGGGAGGTGGCGGCGGGCACAAAGCTCTCGGAATTTTCGGCGTGGAAGACACAATTACCCGGTGACCTCCGCCGGCCCGAGCGGCTACCTATTCGTTCCCGGTCCATTCATTCGCCGCGGAGAAAAGCTGTCAATGGCGGGAGGAATCTTCGAGACAACATTGGCCCGGCGCTGCTGCTTTTCTTCGCGTCGGGGGGACGGAAGGCGCAGTCCCCGCTAAATGGACCATTCGACCTCCACCGAGTGGCCCCGCTCGCTATTTCTTCGAGGCTGCGGATACCGAGGTCGCCGCGCCGAGGCCGGAATTCAGGTTTCGCTCTCGGTGAAATTTCCGTGCGCACCGACTCATCGGGACAATGCTGGGGCTCTTGCCAATTTCAGCGGACTTGCGGGACGAGTCCTTCTATGCCTTCCCTCGGCTCACTTGCTAAACCTCTAGTGCTCTTTGTGTTTTTATTTTTATTGATATTCTTAAACTTGTCAGTGGTTTAGTTTCGCTTATAACACAAAAGATGGAGAGACAATAAATTATTGTTTGTATTTGAATAGTATTTTATATGTTTCTGAATTTATTATCCACGTTCTTAAAGTCGGTATTTCATAAATATCGCGTTACTGGAGGGATCGCCATAAGGTTGATTATGCAGCGTTCGGCACGAGCGGGTCGCGCTTTTATTACTTCCTCAAATGTATTAGCTCGGTCTTATATCAGTCACTTACCATCGTCAGAGGCGATCTCGTTTGCTCAGGTGGCCCGAACCCGGGTGGGCGTTAACGTCCCAGTTATTATGGCAGTTCGCGTCACTCTCGAAATACCTGAGTTCGATCCCCTCGGCGTTCGCCCGGCGCCCCGGCTGAAACTGGCAGTCGACGCTGGCAAACTAATTTCGATTAGTTTTCCCTCGACGGCTTCGAAAGAAAGCGCCGCCGCCGCTATTTGCACTTGGGCCCGAAGTGATGCAGGCAAAAATTCGATTAGCAGATTGGTTAGCAGCGCGGACCGGCCCTACTCCGCCTATGAAATAGGAAGCGAGTAGGTACAAGTGACGCAACACAAATTTCACTTGGCCAGTAATTAACCAAATCCAATCAGCCGTCGCGGGGAGCAGCGGGGCGTGTCGCGCGCGCCGCTGATGTGCACAGTGTTCTCGCTCAATGCTCGATACACAAGTTACAATCTGCGGTTATGCCGCAAAAATGATATTACCACCGGCTGAACGGGCGAGCGGCGTAATTTTAATTCCCGGTTACGAATTATTTCAATCTGGCTGGGGACCGAGGATCCGATACACTCTTCCCCTCCACCCTCTCTCTTTCTCGTTAAATATGTACCTACCACTCGTTCTCTGGCTACGACATCGACCTTTCGCTCCCATCTGACCAGTCTTTAACCCGCTCTGCCACCCGATTCGTTTCAATTTCCCTCGTTTCCACTCGCTCTCCCCCTCTCACTCGGCACCTGTCTCTCTTCCGCTGCATCGCCCCTTTCGAATTAATCTATCCGCTTCTCCCATCCTCCCGCTCCGCGCGAGCGCGCGCGAGATGCGCCATGTGTAATTTAGAATTGTTTGTCCAACTACTAACTAGTTTCCGGACGGCCGGCCGGCTAGTCCAGTCGCGACGAATTGTCCCTGTGTCGCCGAGAGAAATTGGCCCGGAATTGCCGGGGTTTCTTTGCTTTCCCAGGTATTGTTGTCCGAAGGTCCCAGTCAGATTTCTGAAATACTCATTCGAATCTCATCTTTCGGATTGTTCCGGTGCACTTGGAGGGGAATGAGGGCGACGAACTTTCGAGATATGGAATATGAAAAGAGGCAGGTAATTGCGGTAACCCTTAATTATTTGGTCGGAGAGCGGAGGGGCGCTGGGGGACGTTGATGCATTAGTCGTGGAAATGATTAAGCAAGGTATCGACGGAAGCCGGCGAAACGCTGGCTGGCTGACCCAGAAGGCTAAGCCGGCAAATCCGTTAAGCCGGCGAAATGGTTAATTGACCGCCACGGCGTACTGACCAAAACATCAGTGGATTTCGTGGACTGGTGGGGCCCGCTCGCTTAAACGATAGCCACCGGCCGGATAATGAAAACGATTTACTAACCAGCTGTCGGCGACCTCAAACCCATCGTCTCTACCTCCCCTCTATATTTATGAGCCCGCAGCTTGGAACTTGGCTGTTGTTCGGAAAAGAGGAAGCCAAGCAAACGAGCGAAAGCTCCCAGGAATCTAGACCAGCTCTTCAACTTGACTGACCTCCTCGCGACCCCCACCGTCGGCCAATCGGCGACCAGTGATTCCTCTCGTTGCAGGGCACGCGCGTAATCACGGGGGCCGCGAGAGCCAACACAGGGCTAATTCAATATCGACCTATGACCAGAAGAATGGGAGGGAGAGGGGGGGGGGGGGGGGAGCGAGAACTTGTAATAAGTTTAGAGGGCACTTTTGTTCGAGGCGTGCATGGGCCAGAGGGATTCGATAACGAGCACTTCCAGCCGCATTCGAAAGTTAACCCCGCCGCGGCCCTCCGGAACTTACTCGCGCGGCCCCGCTGCAAAAACTTGCGGGCAACTTCATTTTTCTAATGAAGCCGTTTCGGCCGACTTCCTTCACTCCCGTGCGCGCGCCAACGCTCCGGCTAACATCTACCTCTTCCCGTCCACGTCTACAAGCATCCGTCAATCCATTCCTCGCGTTCTATTAAAATGAGAAGTTAATCGGCGCGATTATCAAGGCGCGAAATAGCCTAGCGACTCGGCAGCCAAGCGTTCGGGCGCGCGGTGTATTTTCCAGTCGCGCAATTTCATTTTCTCGAGCAGAGGAACGAGTGTCGCTGCAATCCCGACGTCTAAAACCTGTTAGTGCCGAGTGACTCGACGTCAATGGGAATCTCGGTCTTAGCTCTCGTCGCGACGACGTCGTTATAAGCCTGCACACACACACACACACACCGGTCCGCCCCGTGCGGGAAGGCCCGGAAGGCCGGGAAGTGCGCTACGCGTCGATTTCCCCATTCCACTGTGCGCCGGGTGCGCGCGTGCTGGGATCGCGTCTTCATAAGACGAGAAATTCTCCATATATCCACGCGCGACAACACCGTCGGCATAATGTGGCATGGGAAATCGCGCGGAAACTTCCTCGTCACTCGGCGCCCAGGCATTCCTGACCTCCCTGATGGAGAGCGAGAGAGAAGGAAGATGAGAGGGAGAGGAATTCGTGTTATAATTATAAGATAATCCGCTCGAGGACAAGCAGGTATTTGTTGTTGAGCTATTCGATGTTCATTCCTCCCAGAACTTCCAATTATTCCAATATTGTCACTATCAACTCAGATATTCTCCAATCCACTGTGCATTACGAATCAACAATACGTCCACGGTCGTCGATTTCACCCGATTTCCTCTCCCACACGCGTCCAACGGAAAAATGAGGAGACCGCGATGTTCGGGCGGGCAGTGTTAGCAGGAATGAGGAGATCGGAGCTGGAAAGCAGAGGTTGTTCGTATCGCGGTGGCACGGTGAACAATTGAATGGCGATTTCCCCCCGGGCCAATCGGCGATTGCGCCGAATCGTAATATCGTACGGAGTGTATACACGATATGTACATCCTGTATACCGGCGGACGCCACCGCCAATGGCATCGATGCGCAACGGCCGCCCTGCGAGCCTGACCATCCCTTGCTCTGCGAGCCCTGTGAGCTCTGCCAGAGGAGAACCGCTCTCCCTATCACCAGATTTCAATCTGCCAGCAACATAGAGCCACGCTTCCTCACCTAGCCCAACTCGGCGTCCAACTTCGCGTATGTCCTGCACTTTAAGCGTACTATGCAACGATCGTGAATCGTGTCGCTGCTTTCGGCCCTTTCATTATCTGGTCGAGTTCGGGACTCGGGTACCTTGCTTATAGGGCTCGCGTGGGGATTAGAGTGATTTTCTCATGGCTAGTGAGGATAATCGTGTGAAACAACTATAGTTGTATGATTGTAATAGATTTGTTGTTAAAGGGTCTGTTTTACTATAATATCCCTTGGGTTTATTGAATATTGATTTACTAAGGTTAAACTTATCGATTCTAATAGATTTGTTGCTAAAGGGCCTGTTTTACTATAACCTCCCTCCCTTAGATTCATTGAATATTGATTTACTAAGGTTAAACTTATCGTGTATAAGTATGCAATATCATAATGAGAGAATACTATACATAGAAGCGTTTAGGGTAAGGTTTACAAGGGCCATTTCCATGAATTTCATCGACGCGGCGTGCGCTCTAAAAGCTCGTGATTCCCGGCTATCGAGCGGACACACCTTCGTTTGTATGTACGCGGGCGGTCGCCGCTCCATTTGTAAGTAGGAACGCTCGGGCCGAGGTGTCCGTGATTCGGGACTGGCCGTTGGAATAGTGGAGTGGAGCAGCGAGGGAGCGAGGGCGACCCGGGGCGTCGAACGTGCCGCTGTTAACAGTTTCCGGCGAGTTAACAAGGTTTCAGATCCGCGGCGGTCAGACAGGCCGGCGCGGGACAATAGGACGACATTAGGCCCCGCTTCGAGCGGACAGCAAAACCTACCACCCGAGGAAGAAGAGGCCGAGGACAGGAGGAAGAGGGCGAGAAGGAGAGGAGCGCGTGGAATCGGTACATGTCACCGTTACTTTCACGTCGGCTCTCCCACTTCCTCTCGGCACCGGCACCAAGCGTCTGCTAGTTTCCGCTTGAGCTCGCGCTCCGCTTCGTTTCTCTCGACTTTCTCATTTTGCCGCCGGTGCCGGCGTGCCGACGTACATCTCTCTCTCTCTCTCCCTCTCTCTGCCGCCCCTCGCCAGACCGCATCATCTTCCTTCTGTTCCTAATTGTCGGGATAGCCGCGTGACTCGACTGCACGAGCTAAGCTGCGAACTTTATTTCCGAGGGCCCGGGGAGTCCGGCGACCATCCCTCTTTCGGGACACGTCTGCTAAATACGTAGAGACTTCCCGGCGGATCCGAAGAGAAGGGTGGCGCGAGCCTGGCGACCGCCTCCGAATACATACAATAAGGATACTAGGAGACCTCGTACATTCATCTTCTCGATTCTTCCCTCTTCCATCGACGCTTTACTCCAACCCTTCGGGTTATACAGGGTGAGTTACTTGTCTTTTAATCATCCCCTTCACAATCGCTTTCCAACTATGTCCATTATTGGTAGAATTTAATATTATAAATAATTGTCAGTGCGTGGAACAAATTCCATAAAGATAAAAATTATTTATATTAAATATAATCAGTAAAGAGTAAAGATCATTTATATTAAAATTACTCCATACCGTATAATTATTACATTTTCAACTCCCTATATCCATCGTTAACGATCCAAAGTCAAGTGAATCACCCTCTACATACACAACGCAGAGCAGGTATGATGTTTAGAGTGCGAGGAATTCGCCCTCGTAGAAATACCGAGAGGACCAGTCTCCGGGGAGCGAGCGAGGCGACCGAAAATTCCCACGTAACACACAGTGCATTATGCACTGCGGGCTCGCGCGCGGCCCCGGAGAGTTGCGGGGGTGGAGCGGAGCGGGGGCGAGCCGAGCATAAACCCAGCGGAGTGGTTTCGCAGTTTCATTAACGCGAGAACTTAAGCGGCCGTGTGTAGGAACTTACCGGTAATTCAAATTAAGTCGAGCAAAGCCACTGGTCGATATAGGCCGCTTAATTAGCCGTGCGAGGGCAACTGCCGAGCCGCCAAGAATTACTGGCCCCGCGCGCTCGCGCGTTCGCGTTTCCTCCACGCCTTGTTCGCCGGCTCGCGCGGACCTTCGCATCGATCTTCCGCCTCGTACTTCTCTTCTGCTCTGCAGAAATGATCGATCCCGCGGAAATAGCCGGCTAATTAGGAGGAGAGCCGGGCCAGTAATGAACTCGAACGAATTGGGACGCGGACGAAGTGGCTCGCGACATTATTGCACACGCGCTGATATTATCCGAGGGGATTCAACGGTTAGTGCTCCGGCCGGTGGTATAAGGTATAAAAAAATCGCATTAATTCCGCGATAGCGAGGCGTCGAGCTCGGTCACACTGGCGACACCGACAGGCGTCCGATGAGAGAGGGCTTTACGCTCTCAAACTAGCTTTATCGGCGAAGCCTTTTAAAGCATTGTTTATCTTTAATCTCGCGCGAAGCTTTCAGGGGCCGCGTAGGCGCAAGGCGCGCGAGGCCTAACTATACGCGCGGAAAGAAAGCCGCCCGGCCATTATGTCGCAGCCCTGTAAAGATTCTCATCGCCGCGGACGAGAGTGTTTCTTAAATGAAACGGCTGGCGAGGCAGGAGCGTGCAAACGACGGCATCAAAGCTGCGCCCAGATTGCCCGCTCTCTTACCGGCCGCTCGCGCGCGCGCTTCTTCGCTCCCAGCGTCGGGTCGCCGGCCCATGGTAATCGCGTTGACGATTTCCTTCGCGAGTCTCTTGCCCCTTTGACACCATACAGCCGAACCGCCCCGTCCGAACTCCCACCGCCTGCACACACCCACCCCTGACGCAAACAGAAGCCGCCTTCACTCGCTACGGATGCGCGTGAGAGAGTCTACGGTTCTTGCCACAGAGTTCCCCCTCCCTCTCTCTCGTTTCGCCAGGCAAATTAATAATTCGCCGCGCAAACGAAGCCACCTGCTGCTAGCCTCCTCCGTTGGTTGGTATCGCTTTCCGAGCTTTCGCTCTCTCGGCGTACCGCGGATATAGACAGCAGGAGAGCGACTCGAGCAATGAAACACGACGTCGCCGCGCGCGCGCGCGCGCGCCACTTCCTTGAAACGGAAATTCACGAGTGCGACCGCATCGCGAGAGGCTTAATTAACCCTTTGAATCCACCGCGCCGTCCCAGTCGTCATCCCTGCCGTTTAGCCTTACAGGCGCGCGCTTTCAAACGCCTCTTACCAACCTTTCTCATTACAGGCCTCCTAACCGCTCGCCTGCCTTAATTCTCCGCGGGCTTCCTCGCCAAGACGCCGCCATGGAAAGGGATTATAAGCCTCGCGGCTTGCCGATGGAAAAATTGTGTAGAATCGTGGATGAAAAGCCTTGGAGAATCTTGTGATACTGATATACGGGCGAATCAACGACACCCGGAGTTAATTAATGTTTAAGGTCACAGACTGTCAGTTATGTCTAGTTTTCGAGGGACTAGGAGTCCCTGAGAAATTCAGGAGATCCACCGAGGAATTTCTAGACGATACTCCCAACCTCCCCCTCCCTCTCTCTCTCTCTCTCTCTCTCTGTGTATGCAGAGCTTCCAAGTGAAGGCGGTTTCGAGTGGGGACGGGTAGCAATGCGGGAGCCGCGGTCGCTCGTGCAATGTATCGATGCCCTTTCAAGGGAGTTAGTGGGAGCCGGGCCAATGGAGCCGCAAGAAGGTCTCGAAAGCAAGATCTGGTTTCCGTATGAACGGAAGCAAGGGCTCCCACCGAGGCTGATATGTTGATACACACAGCGAGGATATTGGAAGCGGCGGGACAAAGTGGTAATACCGCTATCGAGGCTATACGCCACCCACCAAGAGGACCACGCGCCCCTACCGACCCTATCGTCGTATGATCAAAGTAAAGCAATTGTACATTAATTAACACTGCGACCGTCATCACTCGATGCCATCTTACCACACCGGCTGCAGCGGGACGACCTCCTCTCAACATTACTGTCGGCGATAGCCTAGATTCTAGAATGATTATTTAGCCCTGTAGAGGAAGCCTCTATTAATATCCACCATGTTGATTGCTGCCGTTTTCCTCCCGCTTTATCCAATAATTGGCTGTCCTATGGCTCTGTCACGATTATAAAGGAAAAGCGCGGATATGACAGGAGAATTGAATTTTATTATTTAACCAGCTGTGTCGAGCGAGTATAAACAGTCCTTCCTCCGGCTCCGGCCGGTCGTTAATAACGTTTCCTCCGGACGAGAGTGGAAAATGAAATGTAGTGTCGGCCTTTGTGCATCGGCTTAGGCCGATCCCGCGGTAGACGAGTGCCGCGCGCGGGACATATTAATCATTTGCTCCTCCAGCGGCGAATCAGTTTCTTAATATCCCGGCGATGCCGAGACAGGTAAGGACGGATCCTCCCCCAGTCGGGGCCCGGGCGGGTTTGCGTGAGGATATCTCGAGGATATCTCGAGAGGGCCGCGAACAAAGCCGAGTTTTATATTTCCATAGTTCCAGCGAGGCCATCCGCCCGTCGATTTACCAAGCCAATATAGCAGCCAGCGAACCGCCACTCGCTGTCTCAAATGCACACTCGGCGAAATATAAAACGCGGCCCGGCGCTGCAGCCGGGGCTTGAAAGGAGCTCGATAAACTTCCAGATCGAATTTGGTCCTGGCTGGAGAGAGGGCGCGCGCGCGCGAACGCCCAGACAAAGAGAGCGCCGAGGCTAGAGAGGGGGAAGGAGAGACAGGTACTTTTGGAGTTGCACATATCACGGAAATAGCTTTCGTATGAAAGATGGACGAGTGGGCTGGATGGACAGGTTGGATACAGAGGATTGTTTGCGAAGCGAGGGCAAAGGTCTCCTAAGGCCTCCGCCCGCTCCAATGAAAATAGAAGCCGCCGTCCGGCCCTCGGGAAACCAGGTAACCTTCGAAAGAGGAATAGCACTGTGCCGCATGAATATGCATGCGCACTTCTAAGGTGGTCCGTCCCCGCCGATAATGGATTGTCCCGGCGCCCGCCATAGATTCCCTGCTCCCCGGCTCATTTATTAAGGCGATTAGGACCAGGCATCCGTCATACTTTCATTTCGTATTTCACGAAAGCTCGAGGCTCCGCGCGCCGTCACGATAATGCGCGCTTTTGCAATTCATAACTCCGCCGAATCGCCGCTCCGCCAGACGACATTCACAACCGAGTGTCGTCGGGGCTTTTCGGCGCTCGATTCTACATTATATCCTCAGAATTCCATAAACACTGAAACTGGCATCCTACTTTTGTCAGTGTTCGGAAGAGTCCTCGTCCATTGAGGAGAGCAATCGATGCTCGCATTAACTATAATTCCCGGGATATGAGATCGTTGTCGTTTGAGTTAGCCGTCATCGGCGTGTAAACTTTAGCTGGCGATTGCGCCGGCAGATTGCCACGGGGCCTCTGCGGATATAGTTGGGCAATCGGTCACCGTTAACGATTCCCACCGCAGACAATAGCCGCTTCTCTGTGTGCGTGTGCGGACATACGTGCGGCATATCCGTGCTCCCCGCGCGAGCGGTCTATCGGGCATAGACTGAGTGCTCGTCAACACAGTAAATTTTACAATGGGCCAGAAATAAATTTTATGCCGGAATTGGAACGATGATTGCGTCATATTACGAGGGACGATGAATGCGACTGATAACTTTACCGTAAATGTAAATGCGTGCCAGAGTGCCGGCAATAACTCTCCCATTGCGAGTGACCAATGGAAATCGAATTGTTCTCCCTTGGTCGTTCCTCATCCACCCGCCCCCCTCTCTCCGCCCCCTCGCTCTGTCTTTCTCTAACTCTATCTCGATCTGGAGCGCTGGCTATTTACCGGCTCGTTAAGTGATTCCGCTTTGGCTAACGCGATTCGGATCGCGGAAAGCGGCCGAGCTCCATTGTTCCCGCTGATAAAACCGTAATTATGGTGATTAGCCGGGCGAGGAGATCCTTTAATAAGGGATGTGTGTACGTGCGCGATCTACATTAAGTACTGGGGTGGGGGCGCGCGATCCTGCGAGAGGGAATCTAGTGGAGTCCTCGCGAAACCGCAGATCCCCGCAGCGTTTTGCACGCCGCCGCGCGAGGGGATCGCTTTGTGGTCGCATTAGTTATAACAACCCTAGAAAACCCCTAACAGTTATGACACCTTTCATCAGCTGTTACTGGGAATAGTCAAAACGGAGGCAGAACACGCGGATATGCCAATGGCACCAATGCACCCGGGACACAATGCATTTCCGCTCGTTACCGATAGCAGCCCTGCTATTCCCGAATGCGCGCGTTACCGTTGCGGCCTTTTCACCCCTGTTTTTTCCCCCCCCCAAACCCGCCCACCCCCCTGCCGCCCAGTCAGCCAATTCTTCTTTATGCTTGATGCCCCCAATTTCGCGCGCGCCTCCCAACAAAAACCCTCCTCTCGGATTCACCGATGCTTGGCTATGTCCGCGCTTCCAATTAGCATCATACAGCGTCGAGGCGCGCGGCGATTCCCGCTGCTCCCTCGCGCGTGTAGTTCCCTGTGTCCTCAAAGGGAGGCCCGGGCGAACCTGCGCGCGTATGGCAAAAGAAGGGAGAAAAGGGCGCGGGGAATCGTTTTGCTCGCGAGAGTCCAACTGGCGTGAGCGCGTGGTGGGACAAAGGGGGACGACGGTGGTCAGGACGGTCGCGATCCTTCCGCAGATAGCCGGCTCATTAATCAGAGGGACGGCATATAGGGTGCAATTATCCGACGGTAATTAACTTGGCAAACTGTGCAGGGGCCGCGAAGTCTGGGAAGGTGCGCGCCTGAGAAGGACGTGCTGGGAGATGGTTGATAGTGGTGTGGCGCTCGGCGCGGTGCGCTGCCGGTGGATGGTGGATGGTTTGGATGGAAGGTTCTTCGTGGGTTCCGGCCTGATGGAGCTGTTCTGGAATTATACACGGGGTTAGCCCTGAAAACCAGGCGGCAGCCAGCTTTTGCCCCGGAAACTAATTTAACTCTCGCATCCTCCACCCCCCCTGCCCCCCACTACCACCCCGAACACGTACACACGTACAGGACTGGGCGCGTTAACGGGCAAGCGGCGGGTAACTCCAGTCCCCTCTACCGCAGCCGATTTCGGGACACACGTCTCTATAGATCCTGCTCGATTCGCCGATCGGCCAGTGCAATGAGATAAAATAGATAGGCCGCCATCGGGCACGGCCGCGTTTAATTTCGCAGTGGGGATCGAGGATCTGATGGGACTGGGGAAGTTGGTGGTCAAAGGGGCAACAACGTCAGCTCGTAATCAGTGATCGCCATAGCGTGGATTTTTTTAAATGTCAATTCCCCCCAGCAATCTCCACGATGTTATGACTTCGACTTCAACTTCTACTCAGTCACACGAGCGTGACGGAAATATGTATGAGCCGGCGCGCCTTTTCGCCGGGCACAAAGACTCCCGGCGAAACTCGATTTGTGCGGATTCGCTTAATCAAATGGTGGGTGGGTGTGTGTGGATTTCTTTGCGTTCTATTTCATCGGAAGCCGGCAAATAGAGGCGGGCGCCGATATTGGTCGGCGCCCTCGCATCCATGCCCATCGTTCGATCGTGCCTCGGCGAGGTTCATCCACTCGTGTATCGCGTATTTGCCGATTGCCCTTGGCCAGAGGGGGGGGCGCCCTTAATTCGTCGGCGCCCTCTGCAAACCTTAGATCGCGTTTGATCTCACCGGAGGCAAAGTTTATCCAGGCTCGGGGGCCGATCGTTACCACGGATACCGCGTATCAATAACCGCGGGGGGGGGGGGGGGGGGGGGGACAAGATATCTCGAATGACGTCGCGGCGAAAGGGTGGCCGATCGAGCGGTAAGGGCTGGCAGGGAGATGAAAAATAAATCCAACGGCAGAAGTAAGGCCGGCTGGGAGAGCGAGTGTGCGGAGCCACTGACAGGGTAATATACAAAGAGGATTCCATCCTGGCCGTCCGGAGAACACTTCCTCTCGTATGTACATAGAAGGAGAACGTGCCAAGGCAATTCCACGGGCCGTCAGCTGTCCACTTCCGTCGGCGCCAGTAGTAACACAATGCAAACAGGCCGGCGCGCTCCGCCGCGAACCAGTCGAGAAGAACACAAGGATCAATGGCGGTATCCTTGTTGACTGAAAAAATAGAAGCTCGCAAGGCCAACCCTCCTCCCACGACGCCACCGCCGTTAGATACCTGCGCGAGATACAGCACGCCTTTGATTGCTTTCCTCAATTCCCAAGCACTTGGACTCTCCCTCGCCTCTCCCGCCTTACTTTTTCGCCTCCGATCGCAGGACTCTCGTCGCGCGACGTCCTCGCGGCCCTCTTGGGACACCTTTCCCTTGGGCCTCTCGACGAAGCCGGCGAAATTTCCGCCGATTAAGCCCAATGCGCCCGCACAAGTGGCCAGGGCCACTCAACCAGACACAAAGAGGCTCGGCTACCCGATATCTCGATAGATACTGAAGACTCAGCGCCGTGAAATAAATAATAACTGGCGACCCGAGAGCTGGAGGACATCAAGGGTTAGAGGGTGCTCGTCTTTGCGGATTAGCGGCTTCATCGTGGCCGAAGGGGTTTCATTCACGCGAGAGAGGGAAGCGACGATTAATGAGAAGTGGCCGCGACCTCCGAGGAGATAACGCAGGAAACACAGGAGGTTTGACGGGCAGGAGAAAAAAAGGAGTATTAAGGACCTCGCACAAAAGGGCATCGCGCTTCTAAGAAACTGAGATAAAGGTATATCAGTGTGTAGCCTTGTGTGTATGTGTGTCTGTCGCTTTGGAAAGCGTGGGCTCAGGGCGCGGCAGGAAAGTACACCGAAAAGAATGAGAAATGAGGAAGAATCCGAGGGAAAAAGGGTTTGCGCGGAATGTCGAAAGGTCGCCAGGGCTCGAAAGGCAGCGAGGCCCAAGAACGAACGCGCTTCGGCTGAATTACAGAATTAAGAGGCCATTTGCCTTTCATTAAGTCGGCTGCGGAAGCCGAGACTAGGAAGAGCCAGCCACTCCTTTCTAACCCTTCCATCAGAGCCGCGCCTGTCATCATCCCCCGGGGCCTCGAGGCACGGGGGGCGGCGGAGGAGAAAGAGAGGAAGCAGCATCTCGATGCAAACTAGAAGCATTCATCCGCAAAGCGACTTACCGCCGTCTGCCGTGTGTACCCGAGCAACCAGCCGGCGCGCCACCCTCGCCAATTTCTCACCCTCGCACTGATTCGCCAGCCCTTCCTTAATCAGGGAATAAGAATGTAAAACTTTTCACCCCCCACCCCCTCACTCAGTCCAATCGTCAGTTTAGATAAAAAAGGCCCAATCGATTCTTATCAACGGCATTACACTGCCAATCGCGCGGCCTGCCATCGATCGGAAGACGCGCAGCTGGCCTCGTTATGGGAATTTCATCGAACAGAGGGGGCGAGTACGCGAGTAGGTTGCAAGTGCGCGGTTCCTCGAGGCCCCCGTCACTGCAGTTCCAGAAGCGGATTAATTGCGTTATGGGGCTGTCATTATCTAAATTGGTGAACACGCTCGCTCGAACCGGCCCGCTGAGGAAGGGAGAGGGTGGGAGCGCGTGCTCGGCCCAGATCTCAAACGTCATGACGGTGGAAATGCTCGACGGGAGCGAGCAGTCGTCGAGAGAGCGGGCCTGTGTACGTCGGTGTGCACGCAATCTGCGCGAGAAGCTGCTCCTTACTCTATTTGCGAGGCGTGCTCCAGTAAACTGGTTCTTTTACGGTCAAGGCGTCGAGTTTTCGAAGTTATTCCACCGCTTGGAAATCCGAGAAACCACCCCTCTCTCACCCCCCCCCCGCCCCTGCCGCTGGCGAGCTCCTTTGAAAGGCTCGGCGAGAGTACACGCTACATTTCGCGGACTCTAATAATCCAGAAACATGCCGACTGCATTTACCGCGCTTTACGCGCGACTTCGTTTTGTAGTTAAAAGCCTTGAATTCCTTCCTGGCTGGGAGGTTGCCCTTTGCTCGGGCAAAAGCTGCCGCGCTGCGAGAGAGTAGCAACGAGAACCTCCTCACTCTAATAACTACACGCCATTGTACACACCTTCTTCTCTACTCGTGCTCTTTCCATTGGGGGCGGCCGGGGGGCGCATTCATCGCGGCCTTCGGTTTAAGTCACGTGTAAAATCCCCTCGAGCACATACACCTCCCGGGGGGAGAATGTGGACAATCGGCAATGTACGACTGCTGGATTCCTCGCGTCGCTCTCGAAGCGAGCAAAAGCGGAGAATCGGATCCAGGATGTTTTTCTTAATTAATCCAATCTTTTCTCGCGATCTTGGAGCGCAAATGCACGGTTCGAGAGTCGAGCCCTCGCTCCGCCCTGGCGAAGCCGAGGGAGTTGTCGCGCGGCGAGATCTCCTCACGCTGATTCGCTTTAATGAATGTCGGCGAACGAGAGGTGAATGGTAGGGCGGAGCGCGGGCGGCGCTCGGGTTGAAAAAAGACGAGGAGGAAGACTTACCGGGATCGGAGGAAGGATGAGCCCTGGTGAGCCTGCAGAGTTGCAGCGGCAGATAACGAGTATCCGCTCGGGGTGGTGACTTGGGCGGCGGCGGTGTCGCGCTGAGGAAGCCGCGTTGCAGCTCCCAGCCGACTTCCTGGATGATCGAGGCCTTCCTGAAGTACGGCGTCACCTCCCTCAGGTATTTCACTGCAATGCAAACGGAGGTCGAGCGGTAAATAGCCGTGCACTCATCGTCCTATCGATTCGTCAGCGGAGAGTCCATTCGAGAACCAGTTTCTTTTGAGATCGACGCTCGCCATGTACGTGCCCGATACTTATCGTCGCTACGCGACTTTTGCATCGGGCGAGAGTTAAAAGGGTAAGCGGGTAGTTGGAGATCGATTTTCTATTAAAGCAGACTCGCCCGTATGGTATTCTGTTTTACGAGAAGCCTCTGGCGAATCAACTCACGGTTTCCTCCGTGCACTTGACCGGACGATCGTTACATCGTCCGCCGCGGCACCTGGACGTCGGATGAATTTCGAAATTACGCTTAGCACACTCTCGGATCGTAGAGGCTACACCTCGGCAGGCATCATGCACGCCTTCCTGGTTACGCTAGTTAGCAGTGCAGATCCAGTGTAGGTCTCGACGGAGCTCTCGACCTTTAACGAGTTCGGCCCACATATGATCGACCGGTTCCCGCCGCGATTCCGAAACCTCCCTGACAAATTGGACATCTCGGAAACGAGCTCTGCGTGCCTTTTTGCTTTCGCTACTATACGGAACACTTTATCCGGAGAGGAAAATAGAGTTCGATTCTGCCGAATCGGGACCCCCTCGGGCGAGTTTCGTCCCAAGTTACAGAGCGCATTCCATTTAGGATTCTCGCGTATCGAGAGTCAAGTTATAGCCGTGTACTCTAGGAAGGAAGAGAATATTCTCTCGTTATCCATGTGTATGTACATTGATGGTGAAGTATGCACGCGTGTACTACACAGCAAACAAATTCGACAAACGCTCGCCATTAATACGTTGCGGTCGGTTGACGGGACGACGAGATCACCGCACTTGTTACATCGCGGTCGACTTGGCCCACCGGGGTGCCGTATTGTTTTTATCTAATTAACCGCACATTTATAGGCTCCCGGCCAATTCGGCCCGGATACACGCGGGGTCTCATACTCGATGCGCTTCTGAAATGTGCGTCCGCCAGTGCGGGCCGACGTACCAGTCCTCGTCTACCCAGGCGGGAATGAGGGAGAGCGATTAATTTCCCTCGGCTTGACCCATTTTCAAAATAGACTGATACGCGTGCGAGCGCGCGGGGCCCGCGCGGTACACTCCGCTTAAAAGCCCTCCATCATTTCTATCATTTGTTCCCGCCTCGCAACGAGCGTGTATGATTAAACGCCGCGTACACTGATACCGCGCGACGCATTTGACTCCGGGCTGCGAAACGCGGTGCGGGCCCGCAGAGGTGCCGAGAGGACCGCAGCGTCCCACGGGTATCCATTGAAATAATTATGAAGATACCGGGCGCACAATGGGACCGGGCGCTTTGTCGCCGGCTTCCGAAATTCGGCGAATTAGCTCGCGAGCTAATGTCGTAATGGCCGGCGAGGCCAATTTCCCTAAAATGCTCGCGCTGCGAGTATCGTCGGCGCGTAGGCTCGCCGAAGGATATACAGCGGGAAATTGATCTCTCCCGAGGGAGGCGCCGCCGAAAACGGAATAAAGTAGGTGAACTGTGGGCCGATCGCTGCTCCGTTGCCGGCGGAAGAGATATTTTTAATATCCGGCGAAAAAGCCTATAGGACAAGTTGCGCGCCCTTCGCCTACCTTCCGCTGAATACGGACGAGCGGAAAGACCTGATATCTACAATGGGGAATGATCCCTTGTATTGAAATGGTGCGGAAATTTCGTTCGGAAGCTGCGCCGTACCGTGGCTGGTTTCGGAATTGAATGTCCTCCGGGGGAAGAGTAATTCCAGCTTTAGATACAGGACTCCTAATTTTCTATAGAATCGTCGAAGATGCTAACGATTTTAAGAGCCTGTGAGAAAGTGGACGCTGTTCTTTTCAGCGAGGATATATAGCTTTGCCTCGAATTCCGCGAATGTAACTTTTAACTCCAACACGAGATTACTGATTGGACCTGAAAAATTCCAATTCCAGACTCTAATCAACTTGCTCAGTAGTGGAGCCCGGCACGACCAAGATTTTTTGCGAGCCCTTCCGAGAGGCCCTTTGATTACACCAATCCAAGTTATGACTGTTCCACTGTTCCCCCCTTTACATTCACATGGACCGCTTTAATATCGGGCTAATATCACCCTACCTTTGAACAAACCAGCCGCTTGGAGAACTTCCATCTGTCTCATAATTCCAATTCCACGGGCTTCCGTATAGGATAAAACTCGACGTGCAAACTCCGCGCAGCCTCAGCGCCCCGCCAACTTTCCCATTCGAGTTAAAGCGATTGTCGACTAGTAACATCACGGACTTAGCTCGACGGTGTCTCTCGAGCGAAGACGGTAAACACTCTCTGTTACCCTCTGGCCTGATATTTGACTGCGCACTTCCACCGAAAACAAGGACAAAAGATATCCCGCAGGATCGAGCAAACTAGCTGAAAGGAACAAAGCCCTTGGGAGAAAGGCGGCCACGGCCCCACGGTAATCGAGGGAGTAGAGAGCGACAAGTTTCGATTTCGATGAATTCAACGGAGTGCCTTTTATACCGTAACTCGTGACCTATCTCGATGACAGCGAGCCGAGGCCAACCTCCACTCCCCTAGTTTCCCTCTCCTCAGCCAATTTTCTCCTCGAAACGAGAGCGCGCGCTCACCTTGAATGGAGTGAAGTCGACGCGGTTACTTGTCTTCCTTTAAATTTCCTTGAATCAAGTTCCTCGCGGATTCTTGCACATTAGGTTAAATTAGAATCTCACGGTTGCTTTGGCACACTTTCGCATTTCATAGGTGGAGATCGACTGTACGTATGAGGGGTAGAGTTCGGGGGACTCGGCAAGTAGTTGAAAGCGCGTAACTTATCTATTCCGGAAGGGCTCGTAGAAGGAAAATTGAGCAGAACCCATAAGGAAATACCTCAATTCGGCAATTTGCCTTTCACGTCGACTGGATTCAGCGGCTCGCGGATAATGCGAAAAATGCCAGCGGCGAGTTTACGGCGATCATCATCGTTCGTCATCGCAACCCATTGAAGACAACCGCGCGGCTGTATTGCTCCTCGAGGAAGATCCTCGCATAGAGGATTTCTTCGAGCGTGTATAAATATGCGAGACGGTTTGGTTTGGGGGCAAGGGGGCGGGGGGTAGCTCCTCGGGGCGTGTTGAAGGAGGTACGTCCGTTGTCTCCCGATCAGCACACGCTCGATAAAACATCGCAAGTTGGAACCGCGTGTCCTGATGCGGCAGGATTCTCCACATTGCACACGTCACTCACGGGGATCCTGAGGCGTCGGGGCTCCCAACAAGGCGCCGCTGCGTTATTCATCAATTATTCATAAACGTTCCCGCTCGCCCGTGTCCTCACTGATTCTTACCGGGGCCAATGGAAATTTAATGCTCCATTTTCCCCCTGACTTTTGCACCGGCGACGCCACCTGTGCCATTCGATGTGTAACCAGTGAAATACCGCGATTAGCCTACCCCTTCCACGGTTCCACGTCCAATGCTTAACGAACTCGAACTAGTCCACGTCTGAAATGAATTCTGTGAGTATTTTTCTTTGAGGGGAGGATGCTGAATCTCAAAATGTATACGGTAAAGGAAAGCTATAGATTCGGCTAGTAAAAAGGGAGAGAAAACTAAATGGTACACGCGTTCATCGATAGTTGGAATATGAGAGAGGGGCGGAGGCTCGCGAACGATATTCGTGAGCATCGTGTCCCACCCTGCTGAACTGTGTCAAGAAGAACCGTGTCGGTTCTGGCGATGCGCGCTTATGTAACGCAAAGCGGCCAAAGGCAAAGGACAGGACGCCAAGGGAGGCCGACAAATTGCCGATACTCTCGCCTAGTACAGCCGGCTCTGTGTATGTATACGTGTGGAGAGGGAGAGAGAGAGACTGGGACATGGATCGCGCGAGACACGTATTTCCCGTCGTTCGCCGACGTATGCTTTTTTCCCCCCATCCGCTCAGTTGCCTGCCTCGCTTTCAGCATCCGAGCGATCAACGCTCTGGCTTCCTCGCCCGTTTCTCTCTACCCACTGCCACTCCCGCTGCTCCCGAAGGACCGACTGGAAATTCTCCGAGAGAGCCCAGTGGACTAGTTTCGAGCAGCGTGCCGCCATCGCGATAAGTCTACCAAGATTTGACCCACTCGACCTGCTGAGTCCGGGACATTTTGGATCAGTCGCGAGAGCAGCCACTAAGTCTGCCGGCTCATTCTACTGATTTTGCTTCATCGAACTTTCCAACTCGATTCGAGAATCGAATGAATAGTAAATAATGACACAACTTTGCATCGTTTTATCGATGGCACGTTCTTCAATTTCGAGAAACTCCCAGTTTAAAGCTGGAAAAAGAGTAACTCCTGTTCCTGCTAGTTTTCCAATGGGTGGACAAGTAGCCCAGAAGTATTTTGCGGGAATAAGGGAATTCCCGTTCATTATTGGCGGGTCATTATGTTCAGCCGTGCCGGGGGAAGGAAGTTCGATAGTCTCGAATGGAGGGCACGACTCGGGGGCGCGTTTGAAGTTTCGGCCAATTTCAGCGTGGGCGGGCATTTGCATTGCTAAGATTTTACTTATTCTTCAGGCCACCCAACCAACTCCCATCGGAGGCACAAATGTTTAAAGCAGCCACCCTTCGCTCCCTCGGTCCCTTACTCTCCCTCTTTCTCACCCTCTAGGTCTCCCTGTTGCGTTATCGGAGGCGCTAAGCGTAAAGCCGGCATAATCGAATTCGCACGGTAACGCTCTTACTTTCGCGAACGTTTCTCTCAATGGTCTCTTGCATGCTCGACTGGCTGGCTTCGTTTACCTCGCCGTTTGAGCGCTGCCGCACGAACGACTTAGGAATTAACCTTCTAAACTGCGGATGACAGCGCTACACCGCTGTCAGGGTGCGCGCGGTTCTACCAACTGCACTAACGCGATTGAAACTTTTCTTGGTAATGTAATTCGCGCGGTGACTCGCAGCAAGCTTGGTTTTATGCTTCCGGAATGAAAGAACGATGTATGTACGCTCGTGTGCCTCCAGGGACGAAGATTGAAGCGAAGTTCAAAAGGAAGTACATAAAACTCTAATCCATCGACGGCGATATTCAACGGAGAAATATCGAGGGTGGTGGCGGCGAGAGGCGGGACGCTCGCGAAGTTGCGATTTCGATGTTCCGCGCGGGTCGTTTAGATAAAAGGAAAGAAGGGCACGATATTGCAGGCGTATCTCGCCGCTCTCGTCCCGAGACCAATACCCGTTTCCAACTCTTTCCTGCGATTCGCAACGAGATTCGAACCCTTACGAGGCGAGAACCCATTTCTCTCTCCACAGGAGCGTCGTAAAGCCTCTGGGCCGGGAGCGAGGGAGGGAGAAAGGGAGCGGGCCAGATGGTCGAAAACGAGGAGAGAGTCTTTCTCAAAGGCTCCAGGGGGCCAGAGCGAGACAGAGGGAGGCAGAGCGACAAGCTTGTAGAAAGGGCCAGATTCCTCGGCAGATTTCTGAGTCTTCCGAGGCGAGTCGCCGACTAGGACAAGGTGAGCGGGCGACGACGCCACGTAAGTAACAGGCGCTCCCGAGATTGTCGCGGAAATCCGATAGTCCCGGAGTCATCATGATTGCCCTCAGCCCGCCCGCACTTGCGCGCCTCTCCGCCTCGAATTCCCAATATCCCGGGGGCCGCGAATTTAAGATAAAGTCCCCGGGAGTATAGGGAATGGAGTCGCGGCAATAACGCTCCCGAGGAATTGCCACTTGCCGAGAGCGCGCGCTCTCCTCGGGGCGACTGGACTATCATGCACTGCTCTCCGCGCTCTCCTCGTACACAGTCGCGTTGTAGTCAGACACGTAGAGCCTATCGATATTCGACTAACGACTGGCAAGCGTCGATGGGATTACCATCGGAGGACGCGAGCTCGCGATAAAAAGCACGAGACGTCGCGAAGAGGGCGGAGGTGTGAGTGCGTGCACCGGGGCCCGAGTGGAGTAAGTGCCGGTGCCGTATGCGTAACGGGGCTCCGCCGCGCTTAATGGCGGATACGAGCCGTGGAAGCGAGAGAAGACGGAATAATACGTCGACCCGAATAATACCATTTCTATGGCTGTGCCAGAGCGCCGCTGTGTGTTCGCTGCGCCCGCCGAGCGGAAACGGAATCAAACGGGAGATGTGGCCCTCGCGCCCCACCGTTCCATTGACCCATCCTTTTTTCCCGCTTCCGTGCTTTCACCCTTTTACACCTTTACCCCCGCGCGTCCCAACCACCTCGCGTGCACGTCCTCGACTTTTACACTATTGGCCCCGCAAGGCGAAATGAAGTTTTGCAGGCTCGATGTATTCCGATGGTTTACGTGCCAACTTCGCTCTCTTACTCTGTCGGTGGATTAAGCCGGAAATGCAGTAAGGCGGGTTGGATCCAAGATATTTCGAGGAGCTTCTGATACTAGTTACATTACCAATCGAGCAGCTTCTTTCCCAGGAGAAAAACCGACGAGAAGGAAACGAATCTGTTGTTCTCTATCATTCCGCTATCCCCGCGTTTAATTATACTTTCCGCGAGAGGGACTCTGTCTTTTTCCCTGCTCCCCGGGCGTGTTTTCCACTGTGGCGCCTCGCCCGGAGCTGTTAAACCGTAACACTGACAAAATTTAATCGATACGCCGCCCCCGGTTATGCAACACGCGCACAGGGAAAGGCGAGAAGTTTGCGCGGCTAAATGGATTCCGTCCCTGTTAGAGAGGCACGCGCGCGCGGTTGCCGGACGCATGTGCGATACGCAGCTGCGATGTACAGGGGAGCCAGCGGGGATTCTATCGCAATTAGTTAATTGCACTTTATCGGAAAGACATTAAGGAGCCGAGCTGCTGTTTCTTTCGAGGAAATTCGCGGGGACTGCCAAGTGCCACGCAACACGTTCGCCGCCCTCGATGGAATGACGTTTTGCAGGTGCGAGTACGAGGGAGAGAAATTTCTCTTAGAGCTCTTCGACATTTTGTCTACTTGCTCAGTTGTCACGTCGGGTCTATTTGATTCTCTCATGCATGTAGGAGCCCGCGGGCGCGGTGTGCCGGCAATGTACAAGATCGCTGCTCGAATTTAACACAAAGCCCCCTTTCCATGTATAATACATGCAGTCATACGCGCGGGTGTCTCGGACGGGCCGCAGCGCAAGATTCCCCGGGAACTGCAATCATTTGAATGGATGTCAGTGTTATTGCAGTTGTTTGCGGAACAAGCCATCGAGCCCACCCGACCGCCAAAGGATTTACCAACTGTTTGTTCCGCAAGCGATTTTCGAAGATCTCGAGGTTCATCGCTGGTCCGTTGCAACGATACCCCGGCGAGTATTACACGCGCCAGTACTTGAAAGTTTTACTCGGATATAATCCAGAGATCAGAATTTTCGAGGAAGGAAAATTCGCCGCGCGACCTCTTCATCCTCGAACACGAAACTACCCTACTCCCCACCACTCCCGCACTCCAGCCATAATCGCATGAAAACTTTCCACCTGCACTATATAAAAAAGTGATTCTTCCAAGGATCCACCGCGCACTCAGAAATCCCCCTGCAAATACTGGCCGAGTGAATGTCAACGGAGGGAAGGAACTCAAGGAATCGCCGGCCCTCGTTTCCAATTGCGAGCGGCGAGTCGTTAACGTTCCTCCTCTCGCCTCGCATTTTCCACCTTCGCCTTTACCTCGCGGTTCCAGGCCCTGGAATCGCGTGTCTGGCCGGGCAGGAACACGCGTCTATTTTTATCGGCCGCGCCTCCCGAGTATCGGGGCGAGGGTGGTGCGCGCGCGCTATTGGCAAACATTATCCGGCTCTTCCGCGGCGATAAACATAATTTCCCTCGACTCATCCGCGCGCGCGCGCCGCCCGGGGAGAGTGGCGAGCATCAAATTCTTATGCAGTGCGCGTGATAAACTTACGTAAGCCGTACGTGCGAATAGCACCGAGCCGGTGAGATCTGTCGGGGTAAAGTGAAGGCTGGTGCGAGTGGTTCTTTTAGCTACGACTGCACGAGCAACACATCATCAGCGGCTCGTACACTATCCCGGCGAGAATTACTGCATGCTAAGCGTCTTAGACATTACTTCCTCGCAGTCTGTGCTCTGATCGCGCTACCCCCGCGATTTTCAACGGCGAACGGTTTTTCGTAGATTCTAAGAAGAGGATGAGGCGAGGGAAACAAGGGCTGAGAGAGAGGATGTGGGTAGAAAGCTGGGCAAATAAATATCGTAGGAGGTCCCGCCGCCTGAGACACGCTCGATTTATCAAGAGGAGCAAGTGGCTTCTTTCCGGTTTATTAACCCCGTATCACTCCATAGCGGGCGGGGAGCGATGTAGCCATTCCTCTCGTGCAGGCACACAAGCCACTCGGGCTTTCGGGGCGAGCGCGGCCTCGGGACATTGATATTCGATGGGCGTGCGCCCGATCGAAAACGCTTTTTCCAGCCGAGGCTGCGCGCGCGAGGAAGAGCGCCGCCGGACGATCGAGAGAGAGAGAGAGAAGGACGCACCATCCGGAGGGAACGATTATGGTCGATTGATTCGCAATGTTGTCTCGCCCATCGAGAGTAGATCGGTTTCGAGGGCCGATCGCGCCCCGCGAATACGAAACAAATGTATTAATGGCCGCACCCCGCCACCCCCTCGAAACAAGCTTCCCTGTTAATCGGAAAAGCTCCAAGCTTCTCTGCAAAAATACCGCCACCGTGCGGACCTTCGCCGATAACGACGTCCGCAACACACCAGACACTCGGCGGCTTTAATGGAAAATAAATCCCGAGGCATCCTTACCGGAGCAGCTTAGTAGAATGAGAGGCTTGTACGAGGCCGGAGCGACGGGACTGGCAAAGCCTGATTATTCCCGGGGCGCACGTCTGCAGATAGGTTTCGATGAATGCACCTTAGATTAAGAGGAGCAGCGCTTCGACTCGCAAGATACGTGAGGATCGGCCATTCACCGATCCCAGTGGCGGCGTCGCTCGATGGAGAAAGCGAAATAGGTAGATAGATAGAGAGTAAGCAGCGGTGTACCAGTGGCGATGCCGATGGCATGGGGCGGCGCGCGCGCGTCCCTGGAAAGAGAAGCTTTTACGGGGTTCGGGGGATATATCCGTAGAGTTATGGCCGGTATGAAACCCATAGCAAATGATGCAGGAATACGTGACTGGCAAGCAGAGAGCTTGCCAGAAGCCACCTCGGACCTCCCTCTCGCTATACAGCATCCACCCTTCGCAGCCCCAAGCTACATGCGAGCGCTCTCTCTCTCTCTCTCTCTCTGCCCCGTCTCAACTACACACAGCCGCTGCAATCAGCAACGTGCAGCGACCAGCATCGAAATAAATTCAATAGAAACACCGCCGCCCGGAACCCATCTACGTAGGATCCCCGCCCTCTATGCGTGCGTCTATATCTCTGGTCCCTGCGCCCTATGGAAAGTTGGCTTGTCGGACGCGCTGGCCAGCCGGAGAAGCAGAGGTTGGAAGAGCGAGACGGGGATTTCGGGCTGGACAGAGCCGCCAACCAGCCGCACCATTTGCCAGGGCCACGCTTCTTCCGATCGTGACGAATAAGCATCAGAGAATTTCGTTACGTGTCTCGCATGTACCACCGTGTGGTGATCGGATCGCGATGGTAAACCCTGATGCTCTGCTCTTTCACTGCCACTTTTCCCTCGCGCTGCGGAAGTTTTAATGGGTAAGCCGAAAGTTGGGAATATCGCGAGTCTTGGGGGTTGAAGTGAGTTGTTCGTAAAAGGTTGCTTTTCGGATGTACCGCGGCGTAAAGAGAACGTGGCGGTTCGGCCGTGAGCCAGAGGTAAACACGCAGGCAGTGAACCTCGCTCGGCTGATGAATGCTGATATATTCAATCAAAGGGACCGGCATGATCCGGCGAAATGTCTTTCGGCCGCTACTGGCTCCCGGCAAATACGCCGAGGCACGGATGGACACGACGCGTATATATGCACTGTGTCCGGGGGCACAGCGTTGCGCCAGACATATTGAATCATAGTATATATACGATACAATCAGAATGCTGGACTCGTGTCGGCGGGCACGCGCCACGTGGTCTGTGTGTTGTGTTTGCCCATTAAATCTCGGGTAATACAACCGGTAATGCGGGGCGTAGATCCAGCGGCTATCTGCCCGACCTCTCATCTAATTCGATAGACGATTCTTCTGAATCGCGAGAACCGCGGTAGGAGAGATCGAGTCTCGTTCTACTGTAAAACGGTGCCAGTGCGCCTTTAAATAAATCACGGGGCACTCAGGACTTCTCGTCGAAGAGAATAAGGGAGCAGGGTGCTTCCAATATTCACTCGAGAGCTCGCTTTGAAATGATAAATCATCCCTTACCTACGTCGCAGTTTATTAAATAAACCATCCGCTTCGCGATTACTTAAATCGATTGCAGGTTTCTTTCAAAGACAAAGTTCCCGGAAACTCCCGCGGAAATGCGCGATGACGTAAAAATGAACAGATGTAGAAGCATATATGCTAGCCCGGTAATAATTAATATTTAAGTCGGCGCTGTTCCTTCTTCGATGTGGGGGCGGGTGGAATTTCAGGAGGCAAACAATTCTCAGTGGGAAGCCGAGAAAGTGCAGTAGAATCGTCGGGGCGGGAAGCACGTCCCGTAAAAGAGTGGACGAGTTGAAAGGGAGGATAGATCAGGGGCAATGCATGCCACAGTAACGATCGCGTCCACGAGCTGCGAAATCTCCCCCGGTGAGAGACTCGCCCGAGAAGCCGCAGCCCGGAAAATCCTTTTTATGGGCCTGCCAGTGCCGGCCCCCTTCCCACCCACCCTCCCAACCTTCTACACGGTGTCTCATGGGTCCGTAAACAAAAATCAGCCGCGTGTTACCGGCGTAATCTGAAATTATGACAGGAGCATCTCGACGCTTGTCACCCCCGAGTAACACAGCCGTGAAAGTAGCCCGAGAACGTGTAAGGGCCGGGTTAGGATAAGATATGCATAGCATACTTTACTAGCGCTTTCAGCCTCCGGTAACGGGGATCTACGGCTATCTTAATAAGTCTCTGCCGCCCCGTTGGTCCGAGAGAAGACGTCCTCCTCCTCGGGCCCCGCGTCTCTTCACGGGCACTTGGCACTCCTGGCCGAAGAGTGACACCGGAAAGACTGGGAGTCTGCTCGGAAAGCGCAGAGGGTGCCGCTCCCGGATAATTCGATGTTCATTAACGCCCCCTGGCTCCGGCTGCCCTGTCTGCCGACTTAATCGTGTTTCCACGTGCCACCTCCAATCCCCGTTGCCCGCAAGATTATCCCTGGCGCTCTCGCAACGGCCCACGGAAACATGTTGCACCAACGAGCGAACAATGGCCCGATTGTGCGCGCCGCTATTGTGGCCCGATTTTTCTATGGCGATATACAAGTTGCTCCTTTGCGGGCCGCTTTCATGGAAGAATGGCAACTGAATTCATGTCCGCCCCTTCCGAGCCCCATCCTCCCACCCTCGGCCAAAGAGAATTCATCGTGCGGCAGCCAGAGCGCGCATCCCTCTGACTTTCTTCCTCGGCCGCTTTGATGCCGCGCTCTCTTTATTTGTGCTTTACTAAAGCGCCTCCGATCTTTTGTCCCGGCCACTCGGCCGCTGTTTAAGACTAATTTAGCCTCTAATTTTTGTCTCTGCTACATGTTCTCTAACGAGAACACACGTGTCTGAAAATGGCTAGGAAAGAAGCTCGCTCGACGAGCACTTAGTGTCAAGTTAGCGCAGCCCTTCGTTTGTCGCAGTGGCCCTCGTTTCCCTCCATTTCCCTCTGCTGGCTCACCCTCTCACTCTCTCTCTCAATCTCCGTGGCTCTTTCTCCTCGGCGAGCACCTCAGCCACAAATGGAACCCGGCGGCAGGACGCTGCGGCGCTCTGAATTTATTACGATACCGTGAATTTCTCGGGAGTCCCATTTTCTCTTATTTCGCCTTTATTATTGTTATTAGCATCCACCTGGCGGCTCAGCCCATATTTCACCCCTTCTTTCCCTCCGGAAACCCGTCGTGGTTGGCGCGCTGCTCTTTTTCCCGGGATTTCTCTCTGCGTCACTCTGCCTTCCCGAGCAAAGCGAATAGCAGCCACCCACTCCCATCTCACTCTCTCTCTCTCTCTCTCTGGCGATTTGCACTGTATGTTCATTAAGTTGGCATGCTAGGAAAGAACGCGGTGCGCGGCAGAGAGCCGATCGTCGTCGTCGAGGAGGAGGAGGCGAGAGAAGAGGACGTATGAGCCGGGGGAAGAAGGGCCCGGTGCGTCTGAGTGGCGGTATAGCTCTGAAAGAACTCGGGTAAACGCGAGAGCGCGAGGGTCGGTACACAGAGGGTACACCGTGCACCCCTGCAGCCTCTCGCTCCTCTCCTCGCCGGCGTGTATAGGCGCCGCGCGCTCCAGCGGCGGAAATGAGAGGGGGTCGCCGCGGCGCAACGAAACTCAGAGAATCCGGCACACCGCACACCACTCTCGCCAACTCTCGCCAACTCTCACCGAGGGCGAGGGCTCACTCGCTGTTAATTGGCGTGAATTACGTCTTTTGCACGAGGTACACGCGCACGCGCGTCCCACCCGAGGAACGCAGTTCCTTCTGCGGTTCGGACTGATCCCGCGCCGGCACATTCTACTGCGGACTAGTTAGTGTAATGCCATGACGATCTAATCTTTCGCAGCGCGACGTAACTCTATCCACGGGCATTGATCGAATGAAATCTAACGAGGTTTCGCAAATTTGCGAGCGATAGTGCAAGGCGATCCCGTCAAATTGCCAGCAATGAAGCAGCTTGATGATCCAAGCTTGCGGAAAAATCGAGCCCTCCGGACAAGCTTTACTGCGCCCTGTTTCATTTAAGTAGTCAATTAAGTGGACGCCCCCTCTCTCTCTCTCGATAAAATTAATGCCGACGAGCGCTCTAGCGGATGGCGACGGCGGTGGTTCTTAGGAGACTCCAGGAGGCTCCAGCAGGTTGATGATTTCTCTTTATATCAACCCGACCTGGCCGCCCGCGCGAGCCTTCACCGCCGACCGTTAAAGCGACTATCTTGTTAATCCGTAAATACCTCGGGGGTAATTTACCGCCGCAAACTGCTTTCTTCAATGGCACGATCGTTAGGAAAGCTCCATCATTCGCCGAAGCAGCGAAATCCTCCGGCTTCAGTGGCGCGCGGTTGCGCTCATGTGTAAAAATAAATTCTCGATGTGCCAGTGGAACGCGGGCAGCCAGCGGTATTACATTAATCCGCCTTTTCCTGCAGTACTCGTGGCCGAGCCGCTGAGCAAGAGAGAAAGAGGGGGGAGAAAGAGCTCGCGCAGAGAAAAGGCGCATAATGAGCAGTTCAGTACACGCGATTCCTTAGTGGGAGCTTGAGAACAACAGGCGCGACCTACTAACCGAAATCGCATTCACAATAATACCCGGAGTCGGGGCCTCGGTGCTCGGTAGGCAGGGGAGGGGGGTGGCGCACGCTATTCTATCGATGCGCCGAGACGAGCTCCCTCACAAAGATACTCGATTACTAAAGCGGAACTGTCCTGGCGACGAACCTTCTAACGACGTGCATTCATACGCGCGCCCGAATAATTATAACTTTCCGATCCGGCGGCGGGTGGCGAGCGAGGAAAGTTGCGACGCTTAAACTTTTCGCGGCGAGAAAGAGTGTGATTTATGGGGAGAGAGCGCGCGCGCACTCTAACCGCATTAACGAGTGATTCTTCAAGCTCGGCTGTCAGGACTGAATGAGAGTAGGGGAGGTGGGGAGGTGGGGAGGTTCGGAGCGACAGTAGCCGGGGCTGCGAGGAGGGTCAGTGGTCCGAGGTGGAAGATTTAACGGGGACAAAGGAAACGCGTTAGCGGAAGCGCGTTTGTCTCAATTTGAAAAGGGTGAGCCGTGCGCCGGCCTTGTCCACCCAGGATGCAATCATGCCCGGCGAAGTAGTTGCGGTCTAACGCGTACTTACACGCGGACCGGGACTACTCTCAATGAGGGCCAGCCACCCGGCCCTACATCCGCACACACAACCCTACCCCTCGACACATCTACACGCCCCGACGAGCTATCCGGAGTAAAGCAGTCACGCGAGATCGTGTGTTAGTCCACCACAAGGCGAACCCGGAGCCCAAACCACCATTGCAAACCGCTCTCCGCCACGTTCCTCGAGGACCACCTAGAGCCTTTTTTCTCCCCGACGCCGACGCCGCCTCCGGCGAAATTCACGACACCCGGGAGACTCCCGCATCAACCAGCTCCCCACGCGCCAAATGGTCCACCCCTCGAGCGCGCCACCCGCACAACCCGAGTGTAGGACGCAACTTGCAACCCTTTTCCGAACCACACCCGCATGCATTCCGATAGCCATCTATGCTCTTTCGATCGGTCCCTGCTCCTGCACTTGGTAACCTGACCTTTAAAGGGTTTGCTCGGCTTGTCCTCAGGTGCATTTAAGTACATCTGCATTTTGAAAGTGGTGCTCGCTGGTCTGATAGGGAGACAAGTCGTGGTGGGATGAAATGCTAGTGCAAGACGGGTAAATATGGATCGCCACTTGATTATTTGTTGCTTTAGCTGGAAGCCATAAGCCATAAGGTAGATTCGAGGAGAATGAGATCCAGCTGGCTGTCGAAGTTACGTCCGTGGGACATTCAAATAAACCGAGTTTCCCGCATACGTAACTACCCCTTCATTACGAGGGCGCGCAGAAAATGTAAACGCTCGGTTTTCAACGACAAACCAATTCTACGAAACCTCCCAATTCTAACGCACCAATGTGCTTCTCTTCACTGCTGCATATGCGGCCACTATTTTCCAACTCCGACCCTTTCGCTCCGGCATCAACCCCACACCAACTAACGCGCGCCCTAAACATTTTTAACGCGAGTATTCTCCTCACCAACACTGACTACGCTGCGCGTTTTCTCTCCCATGACTCGGGAGGAATAAGCCAGGAAATGTATCATGGGACTGGAAGGTAGAATCGGAGAACGTGCCGGCAAGCAGCTTTAGTAGCGCTCTCTGCGCTTTTGGATTAGAAGAAATGGAAAAGGAAGAGCGGCGACTGGGAAGCTTTCAGGAAGGCGTGTGTGGAATGGTAGGAAAGTCCTCGCGTATCGAAGCATATTCGGGGAGGCAGAGAAATCCGCCTTGAAAACTAAGATGTAGGGAGCGACGCGGCAGTCGATACTGTTTTCGGATATGCTCCGGTGATACGTATCCCAAGTGGAAGGCCAAGGATTACGGTGTATCCCTACACGGTATAATGGCAAAATAATAAACCCGATATACAGTATCTTCTGCTTGGATTACGGAGGCAAGTAAGCCGATCAAAGAACCTTTCTAATTCCAAGGGATCCTCCCCCACCCCCACCCCCTCTCGCTCCCTCTCGATCGGCTCTACTTATCAATCGGCGGGGCTGAAACTTTCCTTTTATGCGGAGAAAGCTATTTTCATTCCCAGCCACTGATCGACATAATATAAGCAGGCAGGCCGGGCACGCCAGTGGCTAATGGACTGTCCATTAATACCATTAACTACTGGGATGCAGGGAGGAAAGAATCATGCATTCGCCAAACAGAACAAAATCGCACGGGGCTCGTTACACTCGCTCGACCGTGCGCTCGAAACTGCGAGCTAACAACCCGGAGGACTGCAGTTACCGAGTGTAATGGTGGCCGCTGTTCAATGGCTAATGACCGAAGCCAGATGCTTCTTAACAATGTCCCTCCAATCACTCCCGTATACAGCATATAGTTTACCCTGCTCTACCAGAGACACCTTTCAAAAAAGCTGAGCACCAGGGGGAAAAAGAGGGATGGTCGCGGCAGGACGTGTCGCAGAAAGGGTGCAAGTAGAAATTGATAAAGTTATTAATATCTCCGGGCGGCTCCGCGTATGACTCGTTAATTAAATTACGGGTGTGCCCAGTCCTATATGATAACATCGACCATCCCTCCGGCTGCTCGAACTGGCCGTCGCTGCCTTCGAGCCTGGTCATACCGAAACTATTACCTTTCCCATCACTCTCGAGAGCACATAGTCGGATTTCCGCGGATAAGATAGCCCGGATTTTTCGTTATGTATTCAATAAATTTCGAGAGCGCGCGGCATGTAGAGGAGGTTGCGAGGAAAGGGAGATGTACGAGGGATTTGCCGGAGTTCCGGGGTTACAGCGGGGTAGAACAGAGTGGCACGCATATAGGTAGAGGGACACGCGCACATGGTAACTTTTCCTCGGACGAGGGGAGAATATGTTTTTCCTAGGGCGAAAGCGTTTTGAGTTTAAAGGATTTGACGATGTTAAGAGGAGGTTTCTGTGTATATGGGTAGTGTGGCGCTTGATAGAGAGTGACGCATACATAGACGCATAGAGACGCGGAAAGACAAGCACACTGCTAGAGAAGTCGACTCTGTTGCCCGCAGCTACGTAATATGTGGGAGGAATTCTCTCGCTATGATGATTCAGCCGAAACCTCTCCTTCTTTTTTCCTCTGGCTCGCTCGCGCTTAAAATGATTCCTCGAAAAGGTTTTGAAAGTTTGTTGAATGCCAGCCGAGCCGGGGAGGCCGCCCGCTTCATATGGAGCCCGGTGAGACATAGGATGATTACAGAGGGTGCTCCCACTCTCGGTGTACCAAAAACAAAACCCGTTTGCGAGCCTCGCCTCCTATGTGTCTGTGCGGACGCGCGCACCCTCTCGCCCTCTCTCTCACACCTAAAGCAACCACCCGAAACACCCAAGAGTTCGTGCCTCCATCATTGCGAGCACCCACTGCCATTCGTTTCGTACGCGCGCCAACGCACACCGCGACATCCCGAGCCATTGTCATTGTTATGGCGGCGAAAAAATGAATTCTCTTCACACACGCTGCGCTTCGTGCACTATGCTCCCTCGCTCTCGGCCAACCCCTCGATTTCAATCTTCCCCGCTTCCTCTTGCAACATGTCGCCCGCGTGTATTGACAATGTCGATCCATTTAATTACAGCGCTTTTAGCCGCTTTTTACGCCGTCGCTACAAACCGCGTCAGAGAACCACCGAATTACGGGTAAATTCCGGCGATCAATTTAGTGGCGCGTCGAATTATCGGGAGGCATCTCCCGCCGGATATGTGTTGAAATTTAAAGTGGAACTTCCAGCGAGGAGGGAGGAGTGTAGTGGGAAGTGTCGACATTAAGCGCAATCGAGGGAGGAAAAAGTGGAGAAGAGGGTGGTTGGTTAAGGGCGGGAAAGCTGCTTATTTCGGGCGGGACTGTTGTTATAGCGGGGGGTTTTTGCGGCGGGGAGTCACGTGCCGGTCATCGCGGCCAATGGTCACCTACGTGATGTCATTAAGAAGAAGCCAAGAGTCCGGCGGTGCGGTGCGGTCGGCGAATTCCAGTCGGGGATGTTTGTCTGCCAATTGTAATTACTGCAACCTGCTCCGGAGCCCTAATGACCGCGGCCGCGCGCCGAGGAGGTAATTAAAAACGTATTGGCGAGGGGTTAAATTGATCGAAAGGGGGGCGCAGTTCTATTGAAGCAAATGGCCTCGTTGCACTTACCGGCCGGGGGAAATCGGGCTGCGGCCGCCGGAAAAATTAATGGCTCCATATTGTCTGTGGTATCGCGGCTACGGCGCGCGTTACTCCATAAAGGCAAATAATCGTCGTAATAAAATTCGAGCGATTCAAGAGTCACCCGCCGCACGCTCTCTCTCTCTCCCTTTCTACCCGGACTCCGCCATCCCCAACGACCCTCGCTCCTGGAAAATCCGATTTGCCGATATCTTCCTTTATGTCGAATCGATGCCGCGCGCCGAAACAAAACAAAAGCTCCTTTACCCACCCGGCCGCCGCCCACGAGAGCTTATGCGCTCTCGCCCGCCGATTTTTTCTCAATAGAAATTCCATTTTTACTCCCCCGTTACCGTGAAGCGTATTCTCCCATGTTCTATCTCCGTCGTTTCCGCGCAGGATGTAGGGCCGTGCCCTATCGCCGGGATCAAAGACCAATATTTTTAAGATCGAGTCCTTCAGCTAGCTTCTCTTCTCTTTTAAGAGTACTCTCAACGCAGCCGACGAAAACCAGGCTGATCCTCAGCGTGGAAGCCGAGAATGGAAAGCGCGAGGTATTCTCGCAGGATTATAAAATCCCGCGGAATTCGAGTATACGCTCTCGGGTAGATTAAATCGGATCTCGTTCCTAATAAAGCACCGGTTGCCGGTGGGCGGTCATTGTGCCAGGGATCACTGAGAGCGCGCGTATCCTTATTATCGCCCTAACGAATCACCGGGCGACGAGCGGCGGGCGGGTGGGCGAGAGGGGCGGGTGTGCTAGTATCGAGAGATAAGCCGGGAGGCTCGCGAACGCGAGATCCCGAGACAACGGGGGGAAAACAGACAGCAGACAAATCGGGAGCCGGAAGCCTGCCGCGGGAATCACTTTTAGCACCGTGTGATTGCACGGTCCGAGACAAAGAAGAGGGTCTGCCGCTTGTAGCGTATGCAAACCCGGTGGTTATACGAGCGGAGGCTTAAAGCATCGGGCGAGGCTGAGAGAAAGCCATGAAGATGGACAGAGAGAGAGAGAAGGGGAGAGGCGGACGAGCGAGCTCGTCTGTATAAAGGGGATGGAGGAGAGGCGAAGAGCGTAAAAGGTGAGGGCAGGCGGTGCCGAGTAAAGCTACACACGGCCAAGGGGAGCGCTAGATGGGGGCTGGCTGGCTTTCGAGGAGTATGTACGTGTGTGAGAGCGCAAGCAAAGGTAAGGCAGCCTCGGGCTCTGCTCGCAGTGGAGTTATGCAGATCTAGGGCCCCCTAACTGCTGTTTCACACGCGATATCATGCATTCGAATGTACAGCCGCTTTCAGCTAACTCTCTCGCCGCTGCCGGACTCCTGCGCCAGCTAGTCCTTCCTACTCCGTTCCTCCCTCTATGGACAAATCTTGACGACCTCCTCCGCGCATCTCACTGCCACCAGAGTATCCTCTGCAACCGGCAGACTCCCCCTTCAACTTCAAACCACTGCTAGCATCGAATATTAAAGGACGAACTTGAGACGCCGACTTAATCTACTGGCAATGGTAAGTGGATCCTTAAAGATTAAATGAACGAATCTTGGCCAGGTAGATCCGGCCGAGGTTTGAGGGTGATTGTTGGCAAGTTTCTAAACCAGGTTCGATGCCGCTCGAAGGAAAGAAGGCTTCGGAATGGCCCGGCTCTCGGCACACAATGCACGGAGGTAGCAGCGTGAATGTTATTTCCCCTCGGCCGAAGCCGGCATTGTGCGTCTGTCGCCGGCGTAAAAGCCGAGAGAGTGATAGAAGGGGAGTGAGAAGCAGGAGAGAGCGGTCTATTTAACCGGCTGAAAGTTCCTGTCGTCCTGAGAGGCTGAGAAAGTGGATCGCGATTTATTCGCAATTATCGATAGCGAGGGTTGGGGCGCGAAAGAAGTCTCGTAAAAAGTAACGATACCTCTGAACGCGACTACCCTCTTCCCCTCTCGCCTCCCTGCTGCTTTCTCGGTTGGCCAGCGAGTGGAATTCGGGAGGCGAGTGGAAAGTTGGAAAGGAACTTAATCGAGAGGGGCCATAACGTCCAGGCTCGAAGGACGTAGATCGCTCGCGAATAAATACTGACTTTTCCTTGGGAGATATTCGGCGGCGTGTTTGCATGGCGTTTAACCGATAACGACTGGCGCGCGCTATCGGGCCGAAGGATTGCGCGCTTTTAACTGATACCTGTAGTGGCTCGAGAGTGGCTGGTATTTGCCACCGACTTTCCCTACTTCCCTACCCTTCGAGCCACTTCTCATTCTAAACGAGTGGCTCCTCTTCAAATCTAATACCCGTCCCCTGAGAATTACTCAAGCATTTCAATGGCGAGCGCAGTACTTTTCGGAATCAGTCGAGCTTGAGAAAGATGTTTATTTATCCCGTGTGGACTCGCTCGAGTATTCTTCTGTCGCTTCGATCTAGTTTAATTTATTTGTTGCGAACACGTCGTGCGTGGAATCTGCGAGAGTCCTTTGCGTGGTGTTTGCTGTTATCGAAGTGGAATAAATGGAATGTGTTCCGGCGAGGAGATGCCGTGGCACTGGCGATGCGCGAGACAGAAGCTGGTATTGGTTTGTTATCGGGGATACTTCGTTTATAACCGCTAATTGAAAACACCGCCGGGCCGGGGGAGGGGACACATCCGCGCGGGTATTTTGTCTTTGAAGAGGCCGAGAGAGAATCAAGTGAAACCGATATAGGAAACAACGAGTGCACCAGAATCCGAGCGGGAATAAGTGTCCTTTCGCCAGTCGAATAAAACGCTCCACTGTGTATGCCTCTGTGTGTATGTGTCGAGTTGCGAGTGATTTTCAGGCCGCTTTGGCGATAACCCTAGCAAAATTTCCGATGTGAGCTACAATTATTACGAGCACCCTCGTCCCGTTTCCCCCGACCTCCCCGCCCCCTCTCTCTCAGTGTGTTTCAAAGCTGCCGATGGCTAACTATCGCGGCGACGGCGTCTCACTGCGAAGTTGTCTTAATTAGTTTCCTCGTGGTATCGGCGATACGGCCAATATCGATGCTTGCCTCGGCTCGTCCCAAACAAAAGCATCTCTCATTAAAGGTCTCCCCCCCTCGCTGCCAACTCTCATACCTTTGCCCCCACCTACTAGCCTGTCGCCACGCTAATATCGCCGGGGGGAGAAACTTTGCCGGTGGAGAAAGTACATTTTCCATTAAACGGGCGAAATAACAAATTCGCCGATGATTCGCGTGGCATTGATGCCTCGGCGCCCTAAGCTCCGAGGATAATCCTCGCGCGATGTTCCGGATTTAGTGCCCGCGCGTTCGGATATTCGGGCTGATTTTTCATTTAGGCGCTCGACTGAAATGATAACAGCCGCCGGATTATACGGAGTATTCCGCCGAATTTCCAATAGTTTTTCACTCAATAACCCGACGCGCGCTACGACTAATGCCAGACGAGCTGGTACACAGACGCGTGCACGCGTGTGGGGAGAGGTTCGTGTCAGCCGTGGCATTCTAAATGGAGGAAATGAAACTCCCATCAACTACTCCGCGCCGTTCAATGCAAATAAAATTACTACTGATTTTCATTCAATCATTCGGGAGTTCGTTCGCGTTTTGCGAGCCCGGGAAATTTGGGTAAACAGTATTAATGCAGCCGGCGATTGGGTGATCGATATACATCGCGCGGATACGTGTATCTACCCCAGTGATAACCACCCCTACTAAAATACCCAGGAATCATATATATATATGTACTTTTTCCACTTAGTAAGCCGTATTTGACTGGCGCGCGGGTCCCTTGCAATTCTAGTTTGCAGCGTTAAACGCGGAGCGCAGCATTTTCGCTAATTTCGTGTCGGTGCGTTTGCCAGCGGGAAAAATTGCATCTCGAGATTACATAGAGGTGAAAATGTGTACGCGTCTGTTGAAGAGGGGCGAAAAACTGGACGGTAATCCAGGTGATATTGCAAAGGCATAATAAACGAAAAGGCCTGGTAGATTGTCCATTGGGGAGCGGAGGGTGCGACTAGATAGGGGGTTTTCTTTAACGCGGCCGGATCCGGTAATTTCGCACTTTTAATTAGTGCGCCGCCGGTGATAAACGGGGAGAAAATGCGAAGTACAAAACAGCACACTGCCGTCACCACTGGGACGAACCACTCTGCCGTGATACGCAATCCCAGATAATTAGAATCAAAATTTCATCCGACGATATTCCACTTTTATCAAAAAGCTTTTATGCGCTTTTGATAACAGGCGAGAGAGCGAACGGAGTGGGTGAAGTGAGAGCTAGCTCGCGATACCTCTGCGAGGGAGGGAGAAACGCACCAAGGGCCAAAAAAATGAAGAACTGTGCTTTTATTTTTTTATAGTGCTGAGTTCCACATGTATCATATTTAGTTATGTTTTCAAAATATTTCTCGGGTTATTGTATTATATGCCGAGAGTCGGACGCTCATAAAACATTAGATCCGATTTCGCCGGCGCTGTTCGCGAGCGCACAAAAACAAAAAGAGTCATCAAGCTCCTCCTCGATTAATTGGAAGTATACGAACATTTGCGCACTCGGAGAGCTTGCGTCCGTTGCGCAACGAACATATTTCTAATTTAACTGATTGCGACGATGCGCCCAATCGATGGGTACACAAATTCCCAAACGAATATTTACCCTGTCGAGCCAAGCATGAACTGGATAACTTATTTTAACTCTGTGCTCAATGCACCTGCTGAACTTTAACTCAGGCATTAACTCGATGAATCACAGTCCACCAGATTGGTTCAGGAAGTTATTAAGCTCTTAAAATACCATCTCGAAAGATTACAGCTCCAACCAATTTCTCACAGCCGGGATATTTCCGTACAAGTATTTTAGCATCGATGCTTTTCCGCGAGTACTGATTACCTCAAAATACTTGGTCGAAGATTGAATCTCAAGCATAATAATAGCTGCTAATGACCACGGCTTATTAAATAAGCTTTTGCTCGCAATTACTGTCCAATCAAGACGCCTCTCCAGTATGCAAAAGTGTCAGAGACCCCACAGTAAAACTTTCCACATCTTTTCCTCCCGGATACTCGAGACCGGACAGAGGTAGAGGAGAAGGTGCGAGTCTCGGTATGCAGATATGCAGGTATGTGTTGGCGTTGTGCCGCCGATAGCGCATACGTAATATAAGTCGCTCAATATTTTACCGGTTCGAAGGCATTCCGGATGCATAAAATGGACGTTAGCTTCGCATGCTGCAGGCCGTCGAGTGTATTTTGCATACGTCCCCTACTCTTAAGCCAACCCTTCCGGCCCACACCCCTCGGCCCTCTCGAGCGCCCTATCCTCTTCCTCCATCCAATCCACTATACATAGATTCTCTCTTTCCACGGCGAATGTGTGCCACACGATCGTGGCACCGCTCGGCTCTCTTTCAATTGTCCGTTCACTCTCCTCTCCAGGTGGTTGACGTACTCTACGTGCCGCTGTGTAATAAAACGATACATACTTCCCGGTTTGAAAGACGCCGCTCTAAATAGGACCCTTGCGTCGCGCTGCACGGAAGCCCACACACCTACCCCTAAGCTCACGTACGCCCGCAGGCAGCACTCTGTGCCCGCGAGAAACAGAGAGGGAGGTGGGAACCCTCGATATCCTCGCATTACTCCGACACAAGCGCATAAATATTTGACTAGGAAAGCCGGGGCGGGCTTGAAATTCCGCAAATCTGAGTGATGCCCCGTTATTTGTTTGCCGATGACATATCCAGCGACGACGCCGGGTAAATCGGGCGCTGCGGCAATCTGGGTCAAGGTGCGCTATAGCCGCAGCCTCCCCCGTCACTCGGGATGGATGCCTCTGATTTAAAGGACAGAGACAAATAGTCCCACCGCGCGGATAAATCCTCGCCGATCCTCCCCCTCGAAATGCCGATTGCTTCCCGTTTAATCGCGGCGTCCTACCCGCCGCGATACATTACCACCTCGCGCCAACACACCACTGCGACTCCTCTCTCATCTCAAGTTCTCAACACCGTTCGTCCCGAAATATCCGGCGCGACGAGTCAAAGTCCGCTGATATTCTCGTCTGGGTATATAATTGAAAGTTCGTATAGTCCGAGACGAAGCGATTAATCCTTTAGAATGATAGAGCGAGTCGTCGCCGAGGCTCCGACCAAATTTAAGTGACACTCGCTCCGCCGACTCCGCCGAGTGAGACGCGCCAGGGGATTCAGTAGTCGAGGTCGGCCGTAAGTCAGACGAGGCGAGCCAGCCGGCGCGCGGCGGGTTGTATTGTGCGGCGGAGAGAGAGCACGTGCCGTGGCAATCATGTCGCGCTGTATAATGCGTTCATATGCATTTTCAATGTCCCATGCACGCCACGGGGCATGCATTATTCGAGAGTGGGGAGCTCGTTGCTGGAGCGGAGACAAGGCGAAAGCTTACGAGGCTCTCGGAGAGGCCAAGCAGAAGAAGGAGTGGCCTCGGCTCGGTGTGTATCGCGTGGCCATACTTTATGAGCCTCGACATTCGCCCGCGTCGAGTATGAGGAGGGCTAAGGGCTCATTTCTGCGCCGAGGGGACTGTTTACCCGTGGACAGCTTGTCCTCGCTGGCGCGGCGAGGCAGAGGGCGTCGATGAACCGAGGTGAAAGAAAGAAGGACAAAAAGAGAGAGGGGAGGCGAGAGTCCATCGGGTACGAAGCGTCAATATTAATTAGGGTAATGGCAGCTCGCCGCGCGTCCTCTCTGCGAGCGACCACCACGCTTGAGTAGCGTTTCCACAATGACGACTAATTATCCCTGTGTACGCGCGCGGCCTCCTTCTCCTCGTTGAGCCCTTCCTCGCTGGCTTCCTTCCATCAATCGTTCGACCTCCTACGCTCTTAGCCGGCCTCATTCGTCTTCGCGCGCCCATACTCCACTCCCGCCGTTACCCACAGCTAACAGCTCCCACTCTCTCTCTCTCTATCTCACAGTCTATAGTCCCTCGCTCCTGTTATGTACACACAGCTGGACACGGCCGATTATTTCGAACTGATTAGCCCAACCTCGCACGCCTGTTACCGACGTTAATTATCCACTATCACCGATTGGCTCATTGACGCCACCGTGCAAGGGCGTTAACTATCCCCGCGATGACCTCTCCCTTGTGTTCCTGCCCTTGACGACACTATCCATACACGCACGGAGACCTTCTCCACTTGGGAGAATATACTCGGGATGCTCTTTATCGTAGTTTCAGCGCGGAGCATGAGTTAAGACAGTTGGGAAGTGATGTCACTCGCAGGAACCGCAGTTGAGTTGTACTATCTGCTACTCTTCTCGATACTCCCCTGGTGTATGTATGATGTTCGCGGATCCTGTAGTTCGCGCACGTACCCCGCGAATAAAACTCCCCACGGCCGGGGAAATATCGGCAAAAACATTTGGGCGTGAGACAACGCCGGGCTTTCCGAGTCGTTAATCTTGGAGGAGCCCGCGAGGGTGCGAACGGGTTGCGCCTCGGTGATCTTGGCGGGAAGGGACTCTGGTCTTTGCCTATTGCCAATTAAGAAGAATCCAACTTGCCCATGCTAATTCGATGATACGCCAAGGAGTGGAGTGGCGAAATCTTTGACTGGCTCCGCACTCGGGAAATCCGGCCGACTGAATAATCCCGGGGGATCGAATAATGAGGAATAATGCGGCGAAAAAGATTACAGGCACACTCGCCCCATCGGAGGGAGATATCTGCTCGATTGGAGCCGCGGCGGAGTCCGCGTAATTGCCGATGCGATTCATGTTTAAAACATTCGCCAGAGAGATAGATAGCACTCGAGGCTTTAATAGAGGGAGCGGATTCATCGGTATGATAGAGCGCGAGTCAGCGAGTCGATGACGCGGAAAAAGCATTACTCCGCACCGCAAATAGGGTTATCGCGGATTCATTGATGCGGTTACAAGCCGCAGCGATATAGTTTCAATGAATCCCTCAGCCCGCCACTGTGACTCGCGGAGAATACACTCGTCGCTCCGGGAGATAACGCACGTAATACCTCGCTGAATTATCCCAACCGATTCTCCCCCCACATCCCACCCGTCGAACCTGATGGGACTGGAATTATTTCCCGCCGTTAGATTGAATAGTGAGGAGAAATGTAATCTTCCTAAAGCCGTCGAGAGAGCGGCCCTTTTCTTCTTGCCCGGAGACTGTTGTCGCGCTCTCCCGCGGGAACTCCTCCCGTCGCCTTCCCCAATCGACTTTCCAGCGCCGCGCGCCACCCTTGCGTACTTGCGTGCCGAGATAAGCCGCGGTCCCCGTCGCAGCCTCACCTACCAGACGCTCCATCCGGGAAAACGAATCTTCTTTGCATCCTATAGCGAGAACTTGCTCTCCACTTGCTTCGCATTCCCCGATTTCTACAAACTGCCTGTCAACCGTATCTATACATTCGACGCGATAAACAATATCATTCTCGATCACTGTGTCTACGCGAGTTTTCATAGAGACTCCGCGTCTGTACTCATAGCTAGAGAGTTGCGCTGGTGCCAAAACTCCCGTTAAAAGTATATCGAGGGGCTGAGTATTCATCATTGCTCGGAACGTGTATCCTCCGCCGTGACTGCCCTGTCACGGATCACGGGTATATTCCGGACAATCGGCAGTCGCAGCTATCCCAAACCTGGCACAGCAGCCGACGCCACCGATCGGTCCAATCACGCCGCTAGAGAACGAGAGAGGATTGAGGGGGCGAGGGGGGTGGGCGGAGGAGAAAAAGCAGGGCTCGCGAATCGACATTTAATCGTCGGGAATTGCCATCGTTGGCGGCGAGCGAATGTCTCGGATTGCAGTTGGGCCTGGCGGGGGATGCTCGGAGCTTGCGGCGCGGGGTGTGGAAAGGAGAGGGGGACGGTGAAAAAGGAATTAGAGAGCGGACAGAATAGGTCGGGGCTCCGGCGACCGCCGGTGTGGCACGTCTCCACCGGATTCGCGGTAATGAAACAACGACGAGCGCCGACCGACACGAGCGTCCAGCCGGCGGACGGATTTGGCGAGGGTCCAACTAAATGAATCACGAATGAGCCCACGGTGTGTAAGCTGTAACTCACACCCGATCGTCCATTCACTGCTAGAAAGCGTGCGCCCTCGTCGTCTCCCTCTTTCTGTCCCCTTTCGCTCTCTTACTATGCGCGAGAGGACACGCAGCCAGAAGAGAACCTTCCAGGGGCCCAGCGGCGTCCTGCGAGGAGCGACAAAAAGGAGGCCAGTCCGGGGGAGCAGACAGCCGGCCAGACCAATTCCCCGCTTTAATTCCCGCTGAAAAGGCCAGCCCGAGCCCCTGCCACTCCGCTCTCTTTTCCCGAGGCCGGCCCTTCCCGTAGGACACACTTACCAGCCGCGGCGAGAGCGCTTTTATCATCTCGGCCAAATGAATCTCATTAAGCCCTTGTTGTGTTAGGCAAAGGTACGACTCCCTATTTCCTACCTCGCGGAAACACTTCCTCCTGGTACGAAGCTGAAGAGCCTCGCTCGAAAGAGTAGACTCGTGTTTCTTGGCACGAGGAAGTCAGGTGGGTTAAAGAGGCATGTATCTTGGGTCATCCGGCCGAATGACTCTCGGCTCGAGTCACTTGCGCCGAATGCCGCGGTGGAGTAGGCCGTCGAGGCAACTGCTCCCCCATGGGACTCACACGCGCAAAACCAATGGCGCTCTGCCAAATACGTGCAAGTTCATTGGGCGGCGAAATTCTTTTCGTTGTCGGAAACCCCCGACAACAGACGGGGAATGGGGGGGAGGGGCCGATGGTGCTCGGCTGCTAAATAACGCGACCGAAAACATTTACCAGGGAGTATTTCGAGGGAGTTTCTAAAAGACAGCGTGTGGAGCCGCGGCCGAACCGCACAATAGCCCGAGTTGTAAAACGCCGCTCGATATTACGGCGCTGAGCGCGCGCGCGCGTGGATTCTCTCGACACTTACAAAAGTGTACATGGAGAAAAAAGTGTCGCGAATTCATGCGCGACTCTAGTGCACCGCGCCGGGCGATGAAACAAGATCGGGCTCGCGCGCGCTTCGGGTGGGGGAAGGGAGAGAGAGAGAGAGAGAGGAAACGCGCTCGCGGAATCGTCGTTTCAGCCATCAGCGGGTTCTGGGAGGGAAAAAAGGCCGGGGGAGAGAGAGAGGATGACTCTCTCGCCGTGAAAGCACTCGACATTTCCACGGAAATGGGTGCAACGTGCTCGAAGGTCGCGGCCGTTCTCCATCCCCCCCACTCCCTCTCTCTCTCTCTCTCTCTGGTTGACGCCATGCGCCAACACTATTACCCGAGAATGTTCGCCCGCTTCGATCAAAGTAAATTCAGCCCTCAATTTTTGATTCGCCGCTATGAAAAACGCTTAAACGCAACCACCCGCCGGACGGCGCGTCGCGCCGAGGGAAAAAGTCTGCGGCGCGCGCGATAACGACGAGGAGAGAAATTAAAGCGCGCGCGGCGACTGCGTGCGCCTAGCGCGCGCGGACCCTTCATTTCCCAGACTACGGCGTTCGGGGCTTTCCGTTATTGCCCTGCGCGTTTCGTCGCTCGATGTGCCCTGAATAAATTACCGGCGTCGGGGAGAGCGAGAGAGAGAGAGAGTGGAAGAGCCGGCCACAGGGACGCAGCAATCTTTGTTGCACCGCGCGCCGGAGCTCGGTGCTCCGAGAGAGCGAATGAGAGGGAATGAACAATATCGGGTAAACTTGTTTTCTGCTTCAAGTGGATCCTTTTATCCCGCTCGAGAGCAACGAGCGCGCGAGCGAGCGGTTCGTTGCGAAAGTAAGAGAGCTTTCAAGACTAACTCAGCCGATCGGTGCGGCCGGATTGCTTGCGGCCTCATCGATTGGCGATGCGCCTCGAAATTACTCCGAGCAGAGCTGCATCACCGGGTATCAGAAACGCGATATTTTGCGTGGCGCGAGAGCCGACGAGCTGGTCAAAAGGCTCGCGTGACAAGGACGCGCATCTTACGTCGAAATTTCTATCGGCCGGCGGACCGAACGCCCATTGCTGTTCCAGAGGGAATGGAATTAAAAGACAGCTGTGATTCGAGAAATATGAAATTTAAAGTGCACGATGCGCATTGCTATTCCGCCGGAATAATAGTGCACTAGATCCATTCGAATCAGGCATTACGGCGAGCCTACGCATCGGTGAGAGTTACCTCGTTTACGACTCACATCACTGCCCGATACGCTAATGCATCCCTTATGTTTTATGCGAGCAGAGAGCGCCGTATACGCTCGAGTGGATGTCTACGTCCTTTTATCCAACCCCCATCAACATCTACTCGCGGTCCTTGCAGCCTCTCCCTTTCCTCCCTACCAAAGAGAGCATACATATTGATCAGATAACACACTGCACAGACTATTCTCACTCAGCAGCATCCTCTCCAAATCGCGTGCCGAGCCCACAGCCTCACTACTTAGCCGCTCGACCACCAGATCTAATATCCTCCGAGACGAACTTTCGGCCGAGCGAGTTTCAGAGGCAAACAGGGATTAGAAATATCGAGGGGAGCGCGAGCCTCGACCAATAAGCTCGTCGGATTCCGCACGCACCGCTAATGGAGTGTATCTCGGTCAATTAATAAGGAGAGGCGGGAAGCCAACGGGCATCAGCGAGAACCAGGGGATCCGTGAGCAAACGCGGAGTCGCCGGGCTGCCGCTTCAAGCTCCGCTAAGTAAACGAGTATTTATCCAAGGCTCAATAAGAGATAGCGAGTGAAAAGGGGAGGAAGGGGGGGGGGCGCAGAAGGCGCAGCCTAGCTAGAATGAACAGGCATTCGAGCGGAGAATCGTGCTAAGTGCCCGAAGTTTTCGTTGGTTCTCGCTCACTCGCTCTCGCTCGCCCCGTTAATTTGAGAGGGGCCGCTCGCTCTCGGTGTGCCATTTCACGGCGAGCGGCGTAAGGCGGATGCGCTAATGTACTTTTGTGATTTGCAATCTAGGTGGCGGCCGCCCCGCCCCCCCTCCCGGGGGAGTTTACACGGTATCAACGGACGTCGGCATCGGGCGGCGCCAAAGTCGTTTTGTTAATTAAAAGTTTTCGCCGCGCGCGGCCCACTGGCTCGACTGTGCGCGCCGCGCTCGTCCGACCCCTGGCGCCGCCTTTGCTTCCTGACTCGCTTTGCGTCTCGCCGACCATTCCGACGTGATGCAGCCTGACGGACTATCTCTCGAATCGATGCCGATTGAGACGGTTCTCGAAGATCCAATCGATACTGACGCACCTTACTCTCGGGTAGTCGGGAGAATGTGAGCTAATTGCCGCGGGCTTACGTCAGGAATGACAATGCAGAGGAGCGCGTGCCCTCGGGATTTGCTATACGTGCGCGCGACCAATTTGCCGTTAGAGGTGCGAAGTCTGGTAGGGGTGCGGTGTAGCGCGAGAGCTGGCGACATAATAACCCTGACGCGCGGTTCCTTGGAGCGGTGCGCCCGTTATGGGAGGAGGCGGCGCAAGAACCGCACGAGTGATTTAGCGCGACGACTCGAAAGCGAGGAGGTGGAGAGGCCGGAAGAGAGGCCAGCTTAAGGAAGAGAGCGAAGGGCAGAGGTGGAAGCGGGCGGGCGGCTCCTCTCTACGGAAGGCAAAGGAGAAGAGAGCGCGTTTGAAACTGGTGAAACAGCAAGGAGTAATTAACAATGCGAACTTAATTCATTAAGTCGAGGTCGTGGAAGGCGCAAATCGCGGAACTCCTTGACGTACTTTGGCCCATTCTACTCGTCGTCGGCACGGTCCTTTGGAATTATAGCTATTTTCCCGCCGACTGCCGAGCCGCGCTCGGGACAGCCGAGACTCGTCCCTTCATATCCAGAAGCGCTTCCGCACCGGCTCAACTTTTCCCTCCCACTTTTACCCTCCCGCGGCCCGACCTACACCGGCTTCTCTGTCAGCGGAGAAAGAATTCTCTTCCGCGTTGCGTATCACAGATCTCTGAAAATCCCAGCTCGGCAGTAATTAACCGACAATACCATGGACCACCTGCCTCTAGTGGTACACGCGTGTCTGCATACATGTTAATAGTTAAGCGTCAAGTATATTGTGTGTCGAGTCCACCGGGCAATTTCCAAACATAAACAGCACTCGACTCTTTCCGCAAGCAGGTCATTACAGCTGCTCGGCGAACGCGCGCGATATGCACACACAGACTGGGCCGATTTCAAGGACGACAATTACACGCGGGGCGGCAAACGAGTCCTAATGAAACGGGCGCCCTGTCTGCGGAGCGAGGATGACTTTACTTTACGAGGGAGTAACGTCGGCCCATGTGCACATCATTGGCATTTGCCGCGGATGCAGCTGGTACAGGTAGGCTGGCAGCAAGCGAGCGGAAAACTGTCTGTCGCCGGTGGATGCAAACAGAAATATTAGTCGGCGCGCGCTAGCTGTGCCGGCTTCAAAGTGCCGGAGCAAGCAGTGCCAGCGAGAGAAATGGAGCGGAGCGGGCGGCCCACTTGAAGCAGAAATAGCAGAAACGCGGCGGCGCGCGCGGTGCGGCCACCGCGGCTATATGGATAATCTAGGAAATATGAAATCGCTTCAAAATTGTCAGATCGTATGCAATAACGCGGCATTAGTGACGTCGCGGCACCTGAGTCAATAGAATTGCCGGGGCGGCCCGGGCCTCCTTGCCATCTGGGCGGCGAAGCGGCTGGAGGCTGATTAAGTTTTGTCCCGGGCGGCGCCACGGCAAATATTACGACAGCAGGAATCGGCAGGCGGCTGTTTATTTTGGCTTGTTACCCGCGCCCGAAAGCACCGGCTCCCGATTCTCCAGTTCTCGGGGGCATCGTCCTACCCTCTGACCTCTCCTCTGCCCTCTCGACACACTGCGTCCTACCGCGCGCACTCCGACTCTGCCATTTTATCGGCGATGGCAAATTATCAATTCGAATCACTCGTGTTTATCGGGAAAGCGTCATCCGGCGTATTAATCACTTTTCGCAGCCCCGAGTCCACTGTGTTGGTGACAGATTCTACTGCGGGCGGTGCGGAGTGACTGACGATGACTCCTGGAGACACGTTTCATTCTTGGCGATTTTCGAGTACGATATTAGTACTCTTTAGTGGAGTAGCGATAGATTTGTGATTTCGAGTGAGTAACTGTCACGTGTCGGGAAACTGGGGATGGGAAAGTCATCCGACCCGTGAAACCTGCCGATCAACTGGTCGACTGGTGTATATACCGAACGGGAAACGGATGTATATGTATATCCGTTTTTCTATGAAACCTTTTTCTCGAAGGGAGAATCGAAATACTGAGCTATATTTCGAGCAATCACTGATAATAGTTACTTGGGGGTTGGGAGAATCAGTAATCGATTAAAGCATGGGGTTTGTTATTATACATTAATTGTTTGGATGAAGAGCCCTTCCAGGGTATTTCTGCCTAGTACCATGAGCGACTATTGTATTATTACCGTTCCAAGTTACTTGTTATCAGCGTACTATTACTTAACAGGCTGTACGCGAGCACTCATTAGCAATTTCCAGTATTCTCGCGGGCGCAATTGTACTCGCGTTCCCAAGCCGCGAAATAACGGCAGATCAATTTTCAAAGGGCGCGCGCACACGCAATCGCGGTCTCGTCGCGCAAAATACAGCTACTCCGCGCATAATTCGACAGCCGGAAAATTAGCGCAGCTTCGCCCGCGAATTACGAGCTCTCGGCGTGTAATACAATTTAATTATCGAGCGAATCGAGAATTAATTCATCAATCGCGTAGAAGTCGTGGATATGGCAGATCGAAGTGGGGCTCGCACGAAATTTCACCTCCTTGCATTCATTTCTGTTCAAAGCGCGCGCGCTAAAATCTAATTCCAGCATTAATTCAAGGAGAACGACGTGTACCAGGTCGACCCCCGAATCGCTGGCATTCATGGCTCCGGTGTCGAGGGAATCGGCGACAAATTTCGGATATTTATCGTGCGGGCGCCCGGGAAACAAAGGACGCGTGGAACTTTTGGCGAGGGAATTTTCGGTGGCCGCTCGAAACTCGATTAGGAGTTAACGTCTCGTGGTGCCGGGCGACGTCGGCGTCGTTGTCGGGTAGGAAGGTACTATGCTCTCTCGAGGAAAATGAATTGTTTCGCGTATCCGTTCCCGTTGGCATCCACGGGCGTTAATTCCTAGCATTGTCCGGGCGACCGTCTGCTCCTATCTATCTGGATATGTCGGCTCGTAAAAGCAGCCGGCAAGTGCCCCTAATGCTCCGTTACTACGCAATTTAACGGAGCCACCGTCGTAAACGTCCCGCGCTGCACCGCCGCGCTCTACACATCTCACGAGGTGTCTCCTCCGGCGCGCGGGCTACTGGGAATTTCGCGTCATTGAATGTGACGTCTATTTCCAGGATTATGGACCGTACTTTCCCTCGTATAACGTCAGTCTCCTCGGTACGAGATGGCACTGGCTGATATCGAGCATCTCACGATTAGCGCATACTTCCTACTGCGCGCGTTAACTCCAACAAATACCTCATTCAACCCCCATTCCCTCACTGTCCCAATCCAATTCTCCCTCTTGGCCAAATCCTTGAGAGACACGTCAAACGAGCAGGATTGCCAACTCACTTTATAAAGCATTCAAAGTTATTTCCCGGAAAAACTAAGTTATCGGTGATACTTGGATTCACTCTAGCGAAGTTGCTCCTCGTTAACGCGCCATCCTAAAAATCCGAGTGCGACCCGAGTCAACTTGGCGAGTTGCGGAAATTGTTTCGGCGAGCGCGCTCGCCTTAATGGGTGATTTGAATAACGCGCCGGGAGGCCGGCGGAATTTCCGGGCTTTTCTTTTCCACCATCCCCTATCCAGCGACCTCCACCCCCTCCGGGGGGAGGGTGAGCGGGCGGAAGTACGCAGGACGAGAGTGAAATGCACCGCACACGCACGCGGTACGCGGCCACACAGACACGCACGCATAAATCGAGGGAGCGCTTTCATGAATATGCGGCAAGTTGCGCGGAGTTATAATGACCGGGGGGTTCGCCTTAACCGGCAGCACTCGAGTTGGCCGCGCGCGATCTTCGAGTAGGTAGCGCGCGACGTGTGTCTCTCGATCGACCGGTCGCACCGGTTAGAGCGTGGGCCGAGGAGCCGCTGAAAGCCTCGTTAGCCCGGGAAAAGCTGGAGCCGCCCTCTTCGCGCTCGCGCAAAAAAAAGCAAGCGGGCACTGAGTTAAAAAGATCATCCGCTTCTTTGCTCTTTCGCGAGCAGCCGCAGCTGCCTCGGGAACTTGCTCCCTCCCCGTCTCCCGGAGCAACACTCCGTGCGGATCCGGCTATATCGCGTCAGCTGTATCGCCCGGCGAGGTTCCTGCGCCGCGCAAAAGACGTCGCTATTTAACGAGAAGAGGCCTCGACGGTGAAAAAATCTAGACGCAGCTCCAACTTCCGAGAGTCAATGAGCCGCGTACACTTTTCCTTGAGGAAGTTCGATCGGGCGAGCGGCGAAAAGTTGGAGCCGGCGAATACATTTCACGGGCGATGTTATGCGCGTACTTGGCTGGATTTCGGTAGTTTCGCCGGAAGAAATCTCGAGTTTTCCGCAAAGAAATCAGCAGGCACTCGCGCCCGAGAGGCATTAACACTGGCGAGGGGGGCGGAAGGAGGCATCGAGGGAAATGAAAGAAGTTCGTCAATTACCAAGTTAATCGTTAGCCCGCCGATAACGAACACCCGGTAGATGCTCGCTCCCTCTCCGCCTCGATTTCGATTGATACTCTCTTTTTGTCCGCTTTGTGTCACGGCAATGCGGAGGCTCGACCCACTCCTCTCCGGTAATTATCAGCCGGTTTAATAAAACTCGTGGGGCGCGCGCTCGCGCGTGGGGGGGGGGGGGTTAAAGTGGATTTAATTGGCGGCGGGCAGCGGGTACGTGCACTTCCGCACCGGCGGCAAATATACCGGGGCAAAAATTCACGGTCATCTCTCTCTCGACGGCGCGCTCTCCAACGGGGCACACGCTCGGCGACAGAGCGGTGGCCGCCGGCAGGAAATTCTCGGATTCAATTCAATTTGATAAAAAGATAAATGGATTTCCGAGGGCGCGGCCACCCCGCTGTGGCTCGCGACCTACATCTACCGTCGCTCCGCGTGGCTCCAACAAAAACAGAATAATAAAACGCCTTGGCGCCGGAAACGATGTAGAATCTGCTCGGATCCACTAGCTAACGACCCCCCCCCCTTCCCCTCTCTCGCTCCACCCCCGCTTTTCTACCGCTGCGCTCTCAGCGCCGGGCGAATTTCACGCGCGCACGCGCACGCGCCATTGCTTTTGTTTAAACGATGTGGCGAATCCGGTAACTACCATCACGCCACCACCAGGTAGAATCACTCGGCAGACTGGCGCACACTTGTCAAAAAGAGCGCCTCTGGTCTCCCTTTCCCGGTTCCTGACAACACGAACCTCTATTGTAAATACCTATCTCTCTCTCTCTCTCCCTCTGTGTTAAACCCCCCGGGGACTGGACAGAGCAATACCGTGTACATTCAAAGTCGACGCATGTCATGAATAAAGGAAATGGTTCTAATGAATTCTGTGTTCTAGTTTGGCGGGAGCAGTGATATGTCTTTAATAACCATTAGCATATTAAATAAAGTGAAAAGGAGGTCGACTCTCTCGGTGTCGAGGAGTGACGGGAAGCGAGGACGTTCAGTGGAAGCTTAGGACAAAAAGCGGACATCAAAGGACTCTCTCCCTCTCAGCCGGCACACATACCGGCCGATCGAGCCCGAGTGAACCGATAGAACGGCCCCGCTAAAACGATCATTTGTATGTTAATAGCTCGAGAACTCACTTTATTAATTATAGCCGGCTCCTCGTAAAATAGATTCGATTAACTGAATATGCAATAACCTAATTACAATATATCGCGGCTACAAAGCCCGCCGGTGTTTTCGGTGTGTGCCTTTGAAGTAAAATTTACGGCGGCCCGGAATAATAAGGGCACAGCCCGTGCAATAATCCTTGTCCGAGGAGAGTTAATCATCATTTCAAAAGGGCATAACGAGTAGGCGAACGGTACTCGGAGCAATTAAAGTTATCGCTATAATTGCCGGGGTTTACTGCTAAAGGAACTGTATAAAGGAGACGTGAAATGTCCTTGATTCAGTAGTAAACAGCTAGATCAATGTTCAGCCGGGTGAGCGTAGGGTCAGTGCTACGACCATTAAACTTAACCGAGCCCTCCTGAGGGATTGCTCCCGGCGAACTAGCAATTATTCACGGCTGCTATTCGTGGCAGTAGCTCTCTCGACTGATTAATATCGCGGCACACTGGCCAAGTGTCGCGTAGAGGCTTTTTGCCTCGACTGCCTACCTAACCAACTCTCTCTCTCTCTCTGGCCGCAGAATGTGTTGGTGAGGGGAATCGGGGGAGAAGGTCGCGGCAAGTGGGAAATGGCAAACGGTCGGATCATTTGCACCCGATAGCCTCGTGCCAGGGATATTTGGAGGAGGGATCTTCTTAATTCGAGTCAGAAGTCGTGCGAAAGCCGAGCTGGGAGTTTTCGAGCGCGTATCAGGGGCCTCGGTATTGCGATCACGTTCCTCCCTCTCTCGACCGATACTCGAGTGCCGGCTCTCTTTATGCACGGAATCGCTGCTCTGCGAGTTTCGTTCCGCTTTTACCTCGCCTTTTTCTCTCCTCGCTTCTTAGTCCCGATAGACTACTGTCAGCAAGAGCGCCGAGTTTCAAAGTCAAGCGAAAATACACCTCTCGGAGATGGTAAGCCAGCAGCCCGACTCTGCTCCGCGTGTCCGTTTTCGTTTAAGACGGCCTTTGTGAATTGGCGGAAAATTCATTTCCACTCGAGCGGCTTTGACGCCAGTTTCGCCCGATCTTGCAAATACCCCGATAACAAGCCGCGTCGAACGCCACTGGACTCGTGCCATTAGGGGCCCAGTGTCCATATGTCGGTAAAAGGAGAAATGAATGTCCAGCTGGAGTTCCGGTGGTTCCGCGCCGCCCTCGAATATGTATCCTCTCGCGGATTGACGTCAGCTCGCGCTCGCAAAATCCAGGCCGGATCTCGCGCGCAACCGCAAATGTGCGTACACGCGAATTCCGAATAATCAGTGGACGCGCGACCGCCGGAAAATTTTGAAATTCCCTGGAACGTACTCGCGGCACGCGTACCGGATCGTTCGAGCGCTAAAATTGTTGGATGAAGAGAAAAAAAGAGAACAACCCTTCCTAATCGAACCCCACCCTAGCATCCTAGTAAGAAATCCTCCAATAATTGGATAAGTCGATGCACCTACCTACAGGGTACGTGAGTCAGCTGTCTTCTAATCATCCCCTTCACACTCGAGTTTCAATTATTTCCATTATTGGTACAATTTGATATTATAAATAAATATCAGTGCGTGGAAAAGACTGGATAAAGACTCCTTTATAGTAAAATTACTAAACACCATACAATAACTACAATTTCAACGGCATTCAAAGGCAAATGAATCACCCTCTACACCTACAAGATGCTCAATAACGCGGAAACTTGCTCCATCCCTTCTCCACCTAACGAAGAAGAAGTGAAAAGGCTGGAAGTCAAATGAGAGCGCGCCATCACTACAATCTGTTTGACCAGCTAAAAGATAGCACACTCGAGCCAAGCACCAAGGTACACGAGGTTTGATGAAGGGGGCGAGGAGAGCCAAGCCCTAAAATCTATTCCCACTAAACAGTGTGCAGGTCGATGCAGCACCGTGGGGGATAACCGGTGTCTCCGGGGTTTGCGTTTGCGGAGCGTTAGTGCGAGCAAACATCGCGGCCTTCCTTCCGCTCGGGCAGAAGAGGCTCGACGAGCCGTCCGCGTTCCTAATCATCGGTTTAGATCTGACAGGGTCGTGTGCAGCTAACCCGGGGGCCTCCCAGTATCAGCCGCGCGCCCCCTCCGAGCCGAGGGGGGTTGCTTGCTCGGCTGGTGGGTGGTCCGGAGAGAATCTCGAGGCGGGGGCGAGCGGGCTGCTTAAGTGGCCGACGATAAGATAACGTCCGAAAGCCGAGTAACGGGCAATTAATTCGGGAGTAGCTCGAGTAAACAGAGCCGAGAAATTAAAAGCTATTTGTCACGGGGCTGCCGCTCAAGCTCGAGACGAGCGAAAGAGAGGGGGACGAGGGGCGGATGGGGAGCCGCCACTGCACATGCTTTGAATTAAGATCGGAGAGATAGGGTACGCGTGTACACCGGCGCGACTCCCCTACACGAATACATCGCGCGGGCAAGGTGCCCTCTTCCTCCGCCTCCGATGTGATATTACGCGCAAAAAGGGACAGTAACGTCGTCACACGATTTATCTCAGATGTTAATCACCGCGACCTCAACGAGTAAACTTCCGGCTCGCGTAATTAACTGGGATGCTGCTTTCAGGGATTCGCGCACCGGGGAAAAGCCATTCGGCCTCGATTATGCCGAGATGCTACCCCTCAAATCACCCTCTTTTTAATGATAAATAAATATTAAATAATATCGTTTGGATTCAAGCCCACTAGGCGAGAGGGGCGTGTAATCAGGTGTAACGAACCCTTTTGGGCGCGTGTGCGTCGGGCAGGGTCTTTTGGAAGATTTTTAGCCTGCTTTCTATCTGGCAGTCCGTCAGGAAGGCCTCATAGAGAATTTATAGGGACGTTTACCTACTAATTACGCGGCACACAGACGGCGAACATATACTCGGCCTGAAATGCTTGCTTACTTTGCCGGCACGTTTCTCTGCCGTGACGGCCGACGGTTTAATGATCATTAAGTAATTAAGATAGACGGCAGCACCAGAACCGTCGCCGCGATTTCTACCCTTGCAGGAATAGCGTTGGTGTGTCGCTGTTACATCCTCAGCGCGAATCTGACGAGTTTTCTTTTCGAAATCCTCTTTTAATTCACCACCTGTTTCATTTCTCTTAGCTTTCTCCTGCGTAATATTCGAGTCTTAAACTCGACCGTTGACCGTGGACGTCTTCATAGGGCAGGCATTAGTCATGTTAGTCATACCCGAGTGCCAGTTGGCCGTTATGTTAATCCGAAGCTCCTGGTTCACTTATGGTAAAATCAATAGAATTGCCATAAAGGCTAGATTGCTCAGAAGTAGGTTTAATATCAAGAAAACTTCGCCGACTTAAACTTCGGCTCGTAACATCCCAGTAAATCGTCATCGTCTTGGGATTCACCTGAAACAGAAAAGAGGAAAAAGGGTTATCTTCAATTTTAGTAATTACGCCCGCGTGATAATAATTAGCGTTCGATATGCGCTCGTTTCCCCGGTGCATGACACGATTATCATGTAAAATAGTTGATGAGCAAATTTGAAGTATGAGCTGCCGAAATCGCTATAACACCAATTTATCTGTCCGCTCGGTAGAGCACGTTAATACGGTGTCGCGTTGCAAAATACCGGAGCTCAGAAATGCAATATTCTACTTATTAATGTCGGCGCGTCAATATTACAAAATTCAGAGTAATTATTCGCTAATATCCGTTCATCAAACGCGCCGGGCCAACCGATTCAATACTGATATTGTGAGTAGGTTCAAAGCGGTTATTAATTATTTGAAAATTTACGAGGAAATACGCGTTACATTATAAGAACTGCCACTCGTATCGACCATCTCTCGTGAAGGGCCGTAACGATATTTCGCATTCGAGTGTATCATTGAACAATAAAAGGTCTGGCATTACGCGCCGCTGTAGAACACGGCAATCGATGCTCTCTGCCCAATACCGCGCGAGAAATTTCCCGCGACCTCCCCGCGTGAAATCCCAGCTTAATGAGAAACCTGTTTAACGCCTTATTAAACATCAAGGAGAAGCCGTCGCTCCTCATTACTTTCACCCGCCGGACATCCGTAGCCGAGATGAAGACTCCCCGTCGGATTAAATACCTCAAATCCTTAGATCGGGAGCGACCATTTCTCGACAAGAGACGCTTTAACACGTGCGATGCATTATTTATAAAAGAATTGCCCATTATTTAGAGTCTCCCTCGACGAGGGACCTTTGACTCTGACATACCGTCAGGATACGATCACTAGAATTATAAAATGCGGGATCGAGAGTGGCATATGTAGAGGAGCCCGGGCGGTTTCCCCTCGATATTCGAGCACTTTAAGAAATACGGGAGAGCAATTGATTGTCCAATGCATCATTCAACGGAGACATATAAGTGGCGTTAGCCCAGTGGGCCTAGGCTGCGTGAGAGGGCTCGATGCGCGCGAGCGCGGCGGGTTGATGCTCGGTAAAGGAAGGACGACAGGTTGAGGTCACCATGAAGAATTCAGATCGCTCCAGTTCGAGGGCCTCGTGCATAAGTAACGCGGGCGGCGCTTGTGGTTAGAGCCGAGGGAAAGCCTACTTTCTTCCATACAACTGGCCCTCTCTGCACCGCGCGCACTAGGCCTCGGCGTATCGTGTGCGTCCGCGTGCAATGCAGCAGCTCAGCACCACCGCACCAGGCCACCTCGATCGCGATACATGCGATAAAACGAGCGTAAGCGCCAGGTGCCTTTATCGGCAGTTGGCTGTTCCGAGGGTTCATACACACCGGCATCCCGCATCGGGCAGCGCACGCTATCGCACCCGACACCGAAAAGCATGTGCGTGCCACGTGCGCCACTCCTACGTACAACTCTCTCCTATCTACCCCGACGCGCTCTTTCCTCCCTCGTCTTAAGTCCCGCGGCTTATTAGCCCCGACGGAGAACCCCTTTAAATTACACCACCGAGAACAATACTCCAATCGTCCAACGCATTGCGCAATCCGACTTTTCCACGATATTGAAACATCGAGCAATATTTTTTTCCAACCCAAACCAAATTAATGATTAAGCCACGCGTTAATAAAGCCAATGAAAAGGCAAATATGCCTTTCAATATCATTGTTCCGCGGAACATGGCACCGGTTAACCGGGCGAAGCCGCGTGCCTGTGAAATATTACTCGCACCCGGTGCGCACTCCGGGCCTGGAGAAAAAAATACTATGGAATATACAGTGGGCGTTCCCTATATTTCTCGGGCGGGCTCTGCCACGGCTAAATGGTTGTATTACTGACTGCAATCCCCGACTCAATACCCCGATATCGTACAAGCCGCAATAAAACTGACACGGCCGCCGGCCAATGTTCCGGCCCGGGCTCGCGCACCTTCGGAACTAGCGGCCGCCGGGTAATAGCGCCGCCCGGTAGAATATTGCATTTTCATCCCGCGCACTGCTAAGGGTTGCAGTGCAGGGAGGGTAGACGCTCCTGTGAATCTTCTCGTGGGTTCGAAAGCGCGTCGTTTCAACGGAGAAACTCCTCTAATGCAAAACGGTTCGCTTTCCCCTCCCCCTTTGATATTTCACCGATCGATTTCAATGACGCGTGTGATACTGGGTTTGATCGAAAGAGACAGAGAAATGACAGAGGGGGAGGGGGCATGGTGGCAGCGTGGGGCCGTGAATATTGCAGGTTACATGATAGCGTAATGCCGCACACAGACGGGGCACATTGAACCTGGCCAAGTGGGAGGCATTGCCCGGCAAATCGCTACATTTCGCGTTGGTACACATTTAAATGAATCGAGCTCGAAACGAATAGGCTTGTTAGCAGGAAGTAACCACTCGAGGCACTCGCGTCGGCCCCCCCTCGCGCTGCTGTTCATTGATGCGGGAGAGGCTCTGTGTCAGTGCGGCGAACGACAGAGAGAAAGAGGGAAATCAGATATCCGGGAAATCCAATAACCGGGCGAGGTTCGGCCCCTGTCGCCATTGATTAAAGATTAAGTATTAAAGCCGCGACGTGCAATATCAATCAGCCGACATTGTCACTGGAAGCAATATATGTGTCAGCAAGGTAACGGGTCCGCTGGCGCGCGCGCGCGCGCGCGGTCTATCGGCAAATAAATTTGAGTCAAGGCGGCTGCGTTGGAAACCGACGCCGGCCACTGCCGGCGTCATTATTAACGTTAATCCGACATTCGATATCGGCACGCCGGGCTATTGATCGATATTGATGCCCGCTGCCTTCCTGTCATCTCCTTTTCAGGGCGGCGCGCTCGCCGCTCCGACGAACCCTTTATCGAGCACCTTGCCGAGCGGAAGTTTCCGCGTTTAAATAGAAAACGCCTTTTCAGCGCCGATCTCGGGCTCGCTCGCCCGGCAAAAATGCCAATATCCGTTTCCGTGATTACGCCAATTCTGCCCGGCGATGTATGTGCTCTACGTGTACTGGGGCTTTAGGTATTATGGGTTCGACGTCTCGTCTGGAGAGCGAGAGTGAATACCACTCGAGTAGATCTCGTCGTCCCTCGTCCCGTGTCAGTCAACTATTACCAGCGACCAACACACTCACTGCCCGCCAGTGGAAGCAGAGTGGGGGAAGGGAGAAGATGAAGAGGCCAAGACATCAAACGCGATTGCCGGAGCGAGCCAAAGGCAAACTGTTTGAGATGCGCGGGTTTTTCACGGGCGATTTGGGCGTGTAACAGCGATGAAAAGGGAGAGAAAGGAGAAAGGCTCGGCTCGCGAGCGCCCGCCCAAAAGAAGAAACAATCCCTCCTCTCGTCTTCTCTCTCGTTCTCTCTCCCTCTCTCTCCGTCTATCGCCGGCTCGCCGAGTGGGTGGAGTGTGTTTAAGCTCTTTTATTTCCAACGCGACGTCCGCGGTTGGAAAACAAAAGGCATAGGTTGGCAGATCAAAGAGCGCGGAGGTAACTCCACTCAGAAACTTTCCCTCTCTCCCTCTCGGCCCTAGTCGCGCGCTCTACCTCGCCTCTTCCTTCCACCTTTTTTCCTCCACCTGCTTCACTAGTGCCTGCTTTCCATGCACCTGGATATCGCTCGCTCTCCTCCTTTTCTCCATCAGCTCCTGTTTACTTGACTTCCGACTTCTGCCGACATTTCCCATCATTTTCCAGCTCTCGATGATCAATGTTACAGCTGTAGAAGAGATGCGAACTGCCTTTCCCATTACTTCTACTTTGTTTAGCTGTCCAACAGAGATTGCTTGGTAAGAAACCTGTTGTCTTTGGCTCTGCTATCGCATGTATCAGATATATCTCGCCAGCGATAAAACTCGATGCCGCGAGCAATTGCGCGAGGGTCTAATCGCTGGACGATCTGGCCAGAGGAAATCAGGATCAGGCGATCAGGAGTTTATCTGGATATTGGTATGCGCGCCGCTGGCCAGGGCTCGCTTCGAAAGTACGTGTTCGAGCGGCTACCGAATAAATAGGCGGAATTTATGTGGGCCGCAACGCGTGTAAGATAAACGCGTGCGCACGCATTAGCACGCGTGGCCGCTTCGGCATATGCTAATACGCGAAATGAACAGCCACGACGTGTTCGAGGACTCGCTGCGCCGCCCGAGTGCTCTATGAGTGTGCGTGTTGCGGAAATCGAGTCCACTTGGAACTATCGAGCTATAGTTGTATGGAAAAACTGGGAAGCCTGTAAACAGTCGACTAGGAATAATTCACTGGTTTCACTTATGATTGGAGGGGCGCGAAACTATCGGTCGGAATCAATTGGAGCTGCTTATTCAAGAGAGCAATGCGCAGTCGAGGAGAGAACACGCGTCCTATCACCGACATATGAAATCCGACCACTCGAGATAAGCGTGTACACGCGTATAATATCACGTTCCGCGCTTCGAAACATGTAAATACAGGGAATCAGCGAGTGATGCGCCCGTTCGGCCATTGCGTACAAGTTGATACGCACAGCTACTTATGCGCTCGGCCAACAAACCAACACGCACACACCACTCGCGCACCCTCGGATTCCTATTAATCGTATTCCGTTTGTCCCCGCACATTAATTAATCTTGCGTTCACGAACCTCGTGAAAAAAAGCCGGGCAAATTGGAGGGCAGCGTTCACTTTTGCGAGAATCTCGGATAAAAATGAGAGGATTTCTCCGGAAGGTTATCCGGCGGCGGTGGCCAGTTATAGTACTAGGCCGATTGAAAGCGTTAGAGCGAACTGCGACACCGGCGACACGGAACTTTTTCTCGGATATTGTGCCCGGGCGCACTATCCCCCGGTGGCCTTTGACGTCCGTGGATTTTTTGGCTTCGCCCGCAGCTGGATAAGAGACAAGCGGAGAAGCCTTCCGAGACCATTACCGTCTCGAGAACCAGGGAGGAGCTGGAGGGAGGGAGGTTCGAGGGAAGTTCGGTAATTGTCTCGGGGGAGTCCGGTATTAGGCTTTCCAGTGGAAGACAGCGCGGCAAAGGCGAGCAGAGAGTCCTGCCAGATCGCAAGAACGGGAACCCCGGAGATGAAGGCTCTTAATCAATTTTTTTCTTCTCGGAAGCGTCTTGATTACGACGAAATATCTATCATCGCTCTCTCTCTCTCTCTCTCTCTGGTTCCTGGTGGACTAGCTGCAGGAGGAGAACGGGTGGATCGCTCGATCGAGCGCACCAATCGGAAAGAGGGAAATCCGTGGGATCGTTCGCCGCGTCCGATGGCAGGGAAAAAGCTCGAGGATTCCGACTGGCATATTTTCTTCGTGGCCGTGGAAATAGGGCGACGACCGCGAGGGCAGCCGTATTTGATTTCCAATTCGAGTCAAATCGGATAATCGCGAGTACGTTCCATTAACAGGGCACACGGCTGAGAGAAGCGGCGGCGGCCGGGCGGAGAGAGGGTTGAGAGGGGGCAGGCCAGTCGGCTCGGGGATAGTGGGCGCACGAGAACGTGCGAAACCCGATGGAGCGTTCAGATATACTTCCGAATCGATAACTTCCTGTTCAATCGCGCACCCGCGATCACGAGCGCTCGCTCGCGCATCTGGAAATAAATTCAGGCTTTATCGGCCCCTGGCCCGCTTGATAGGGGCCTCGCAAACTAAGTTATATCGCGCGATATAAAGGACCCGGCGACTAGCTGAAAGTTATACCGAGCGCTCGCCCCCCTCGGGAGCGCGCGAGCTGCTTCATGAATTCCCCTCTTTACGAGCGCGGCTTGACCGCGAAAAAGAAAGCGGCGCGCGCGTCCTCCGCCTCGAGTATTACCGAGGGCGGCAAAGACGCGAGAGATTGTATATCGCCGAGATATATATCGCGGACAATAAAATGCTAATTCGGCGCGAGGTCTACCGAGAGGATAATGCACGAGCGCCGCCCGTGGAAAACTGCGTGGTCCCACGCTCGGGAAAGTACGCGTGTTTTCTCGTTGCACGCTGCACTGCTTAGATCGCTTTATTGAAAAGGAAATAACCCGGGCATATTTACTCGCCTTGGGAGCCGAGTCGCCGGGTAATGGGGACTTTTACTGTTCAATTTCGTAGAAACACGTAGACCGGCGGAATACAGGGGGGTAACCGGCGGTAGTCGCACGCGGCTCGATAATACATTAATTCGGCGGACGACAGTACTAGGAAAAATGTGTTGGCTGGGGGAGGGGGGAAATCAGGGAGTCGATATTGGGGCCTCGGGTGCGATAGTGGAGCGCGACGGAGGGCCAATCGGCAGAGACAGAGGGCAAACGGAGAGAGAGAGAGAGAGGAACTACAAACGGCGCGTCGCTGGAAAATCGAATGTTTGCGCGCAATGCTCAGCGACGCGTTTTTCCTTTTGTGAGGGACCTTGTGCGGGCCCGCGCCATTTTTCGCCGGGGAGTCGATCAAATTTGTGCACGCGCGATTGCCAAAAGCGAGGCAAACAAACAGACACACGCGCACGCAACCCCCCACGCAAAATACACAACACGCGCGCGGATGGGGAGGGTGACGGGCGCTTCAAGATTGAATTAAAATCGAATCGTCGGCAAATCAATGAGTCAACAAATGCCCGAATGCGCAACGCGATTGCGAATATAAAACACGGGAGGGGAAATGCCTTCGGACGTGGCGCATAAATTCGCGGGGACCTCCGCCGTCCCCTGGCGGCCGAGCGGTTTACCGTTTCGGCGAGCCCGCGCGATCGCGTCTCCCTCCAACTCGAATATTCATTACTCGCATTTCCCTGGAAAAACGAGTGCATTATGCATCGGCTGGGGATCGAGGTTCGCCGGACTTCCGTTACGCGTTAACACCCCGGCTCCTGCCCGCCCACGCACCCGAATTATTTCGATAATAAACCAATGTCGTCTGCCTCCCACACACACACACAGAGAAACTCGCGCAGAGTCTACGACTGGCCGACGGTTTTTTCCCGGCTCGCCCTGAGAAGTCCCATCAGGCCAACGAATCACCGGCTCTCAAAGTAGAGTTTCGAGTGATACTTAGGAAAGCGGCACGTAATCCTGGGTGGCTGGAGATAAAAGCGAAATTAAGAACATAAGGCCGGACGGTGGCGAGAGAGCGTGCTTTACAAGGCGGCCGGGGGCCGGGTGCGGGAGCAGGAGGGTTAAAAGAAAAGCAGAAGGAGGGCCGGAGATAGCGTCGTTAGCGCCGAGCGCAAACGTAACGGAGCACCGGCCGAGACCCCCCTTGCTCCGTGGCCAGAATTTACGCTTTAAACGCGCGCCCCGTCGCCGTCCCAGCGCCGGCACACTCGCAGCGAATAAATCTTGCAACGATAGCGCCGACTGCCGCGATAGCGCCCCTTCGCCTACCCGGCGCGGATACACCGAAAAGGAGCCCGTGACTTCGCAGCGGCAGCTGGCTTTCGCCGGAGATCGACCAACTGGGTACAGGGTGGTCCGTGCTCCACCAGGAAGAAAGAGAGAGAGGGGGAGAGAGAGAGAGAAAAAGAAATAATCCCCCGGCCCAACTGCCAGCCGAACAATGAACAGGGCGATTTATTCTTATTTCCCGTACTTTCCGACCTCGTCGAACTACTTCACCGCGAAACTTAGAAACAGTACGCAGAGAGGAACACGGAACGCGGACGCACTTCTCGAGAGCAAAGGTGATCTCAGGGCTCTCAAGAGCCTCGCCGGCAAAGGGCACTCGCTTTCGTTACCCTTTCGAGCCGGGCGGAAAGTTCGGAGAGACCAATTAGCGTTAAAGAGTGGGGGGCTTGCGCCCGAATCCGAGTGGTATGAGCGACATGGACCAGCCTGTATAGAGGGAGGAGAGGTCCGGGGCGTCCGTTGGCGGAAAATAAATCGCTCGTTCGGTTCTGGCCGAGGTAAACTTTATTACGGCCTGTGCTCGCGCCCTCGGTAATGACTGAGGAGGGTGGCGACCCAGGTACCACGTCCCTCAACCCCTCACTCACTCTCTCTCTCCGGCGCCCCTAACCCTTCCTAGCAACCGACCTAAAGCCTGTGGTTAACCGAGACCAGGTGAGCGAACGTATCCGCAAGATAGGAATCGATTTAACGAGAGCAACGCCGACCAATCCGGGCGGCTTCGGGGGGAGCCGCTCAAGTCATCTCCTGGCTCGAAAGCTCTGCTGGCCTCTACTTTGGCCCGGGACCAAAGAAAACCCGTCGAGTAAAGAAAGAGCCCCGGCGCCCTGTATCCAACCCCCCTCCCCCTCCAGCGGCTGAAATTAGAGCCACTAAAGCCACGGCGAGGCTCGCTGGTTTGCTCCGTGGAATTCGTAGCGGCGTAGACGCACTTATGGAAGGGTCAAGCTATTGAAGATGATATACCCCCCCGCTGAATGGAGTCTGGACTCGAGTAAAAACGGAGACCAGACAACCCCTAGACACACACGTGTGCTCCGCTCTTCCTCTCTTTGACTAGTCCTCATATAAATAGAGCCCGCGGAAGCATAGAATATTTTCTATCTACTCTGCATCCGCATTAATCTCTTGTATTCCGCGGTACCTGGAGAGCTAGTAGCCGCGCTTCTTTCGACGTCGAGCGAACGCGCGCTCGTAAATATTAAGGCTCGTGCTTTAAAGTCCCTTACTGCGACGGAAGTCGAGACGGCGCGCGCGTCGCTGCCAGCATTCCTTTCCGCGGCGAACTGACTCGTTGCTGGGTTTTTCCGGCTCGTTTTTATGCCTCCAGCCCCCATTTTTCCGCGTCGGCTCGCCGCCGTGTGACGCAGGAGTCACCTCCGTCACGGCAGGTTAATTGGATGAAATACGCTGCGAAGCTGGGCCGCATAATACAGGGGCGCGCGCGCGCGCGCCCTCGTCGAGATAACGGAATGCCCCTCATAATTTCGCCATCCTTTAGGCGGAACGGCCACTGCAATCGTGAAATCCAATTCCCTTCCGGCTTGAGAGGAGAAACCTCCCTCGCACTTCCCGGCAAACGTTCCGTACTGAATTCCGTTACGCTCGTCCACCGACCACTCCTGTACCATACCTCTTTCTACCTTCTAACACGATTTTTATACCCGGGACGGGATTCGCCGCGCGGCCGATCGCACTGCGAGCGGAAAGTAAGAAGTTCGCATTAGCGTGATAATGAGTGAGGGTGTCGTGGCACTTAACAAAGCAGCCGGAGTGCTCGGGCCGAGTCTCGCGGCCAAGTGGCTGGTGCGCGCTGCGCTCTCCGGTGAAAATATGAGCGGCTAGCGCGGAAGCGTGAGGAATCGACTCTCCTAGTCAAAGGCAGGCGCAATGAAAGCGGCTCTTTCGAGGAGCGTGCCGGCCTAGGAGCTCGTGCACGCGTACACCGTCGACAAGCAGCTTTCTGACTCGCCTCTCTCTCTCGGGCCGGAACAGGAAATCCTAACGATCATTAACCCCCGCCATTCCTGGCTCACTTGACGCCGCCCCGATACACGTAACCCACCTTCTACTCATTTAGAGAATAACACGGCGATCGCGCGCGCCACCCTCGGATCAGCGGATCCTGAAATTACAAGCCGCGATGAGAAATGAGCCGCGATTTGTTTCCTCGGCTCCGCGCCCGATCGTAAGAAAACCTCGGTAATAGCAGGGTGTTGATTGATCGGAGATAGAGAGCGAGCTCCCGTGGGAAAAAGTGAATTCGGCCAGAGAGCCGCGCCGTTAAAAAGGCCGCGAACGAGAGAGGGAGGAAGTAAAAGGAGAAGCGTTGCATAAGCGCAAAGTAACCTAAGCCGAAGCCGCATTGATCCGTGAGCCGAGCAGTCTGACCCCGGCGAACTTCCCTACGTCAGGAATAATTAAGATCCAGCGAGTAGACTGTATAATCGCGGCGAACATAAAGATTCCCCCGCACCACTCTCAGCCCCCTAATAATAATAAAAAGACAGCTCTCAACTCTATTCAGACAAAGGCACAAAGTTCCCGCTAATGTTACCGCCAATCAGTCGCAGTATACAATATACAAACCCTGACAGGCTTCCCATTATAAATCTCTTAAACGACGCACACCTCCTGTGGCTGGAATTACCGGACGCGAATGGAAGCCTGCAGATGCATCTCGTTGGGAAAGAGGACACGGGATACCAACGGGAGTTATCAGACAGGGAAAGAGCCAGGTTAGTAAGTACGGGAAATCGAGACTGCTGTAGCGAGGGAGAGCGAGAGCGAAATGGTTGGTAAGAAGGAGAGAGAGGGAGAGGCGGGTTGATCCAACTAATCTACATCGCCGGCTCGCATTATATCCGGCTTGCACGTACTTCGAAGATAGCCCAAATACCGTGTATCGTCTGCAAGTAGCTGTCGGGGATGCCTGGAGTTGGGGACGGGAGGGCAGGGAAGCCCCGGTATACATGCCCGGGGCAGGCAAGCAACGCTAACACAAGGTGGCGCGCGCGAGGAAACACGCCAAGGAGCGCGGGAGAGCGAAAGGGCGAGGGCTAGAGGGGAAGGTATATCGTGCAACACATATTCGTGGCACTAAGTCTCGTTTTCCGAGGGGCCGGGGTGAGGGTATTCCGATAACAACCCTTACGATCGGTTACCGTACCTTCGAGATGAGGACGAGGGCGCCGGAGAGCGAGAGAGCGAGAGAGCGAGAGAGCTCGATCTCCCGGCAAAGTCGATCCTCGGTAACAGCCCCGATGCTATTATCCCCCCAAATGAGGTCAGCGGGGTATCAAGCCACCCTCCACTCCACACTCGTCGAGCACACAACTACCCTGCTCCGCCGCCCGCTGCCATCTCGACGTCCCGTACGTCCAACTGCTTCAACTTATTTTTCCCCGCCTGCCTGCCTAGCTCGCTGCTTCCCTGTCGAAGCCACGGAAGACGCGCGCGCCATCAGGCCAAAGCGTCTGCCGAGTCGGCTCGGCGCGGAACTCTACCGTTAGGGGGCCACTCCGGCACCCCCATACGAATCGATGACTATCACATTTTCCTTCGAGATTCGCCGGAGAAGCGTGTCCGGTAACTGGTCATGGTTTTATCGGGAGACACTGTGGTATACGACGTCTCTTTGAAAGACAACGCCATTCGGTATATCATAAGAACAGTGGCCTTAAATGGAACGCGCTGCTCCGGGAATCCATTTAACCGGAGATATAGGTCCGCAGGAAGAAGTGAACGGCGGACAGGGTGAAAATAGCATTTCAAGAAGGAAGGACTATTTTTCAGCGGCAAGGTGTCCGCGTGTGGCGGTGTTTTGTGAGGGAATATTTCAGGAAGATCAGAGGGCCAGCGTGAGGGAAGGATGGAAGGGGGTTTTGACAAAAGAGGGCAGGATCCCCGGCGATATCCATCGACCGCTTTGTACCGCAGCGAACGGTGGCTCATGAAAAATATAGCCCGGCCATCCGCGCCTCCGCCTCTTGCGCTCTATTTACCCGGACGTCATGCACCTTCTCGAGGCCACGTGTTTACCCGGATTCTCTTGTTCCACATGGACGCGCGCGTCCAGCGACAACTCGGTTTTCATAAAAACTTGACGCGACTCCAAAGTCCCGAGGAAAGAGGAACTGCGACGGGGATGTAGGTAGCGAGAATGGAACGGCGAAGGCAGAAGAGGAACTGTCAAAAGTCTGCCCTTCCAAATGCGCGAGGAGCGAATTTCGAGTGTGGCGCACGGCCACTGATGAGAATTTTCCCGTCCACATAGTTATTTAGAGGGTCGGGCCGCGCGAGAATATCGTGTTTGTTCGCCTCTTTGCCGGAGCAATTGCTCTTTGCGTCACACTTGTTCCTATTTGCCAGGCGCGCGGCCGCGCGAGCGCGATCGTCGAGCGTTCAGACAATTGCGGCGTCCGGGAACAATGAGCACGCAGAAGTTCCACTTGAACCCTTTTCTCTCCCGTGGCGCGTTGCTGCTGGACAACGTCACTTTGTACTCGCGCGCTCGCGCTCGCATTAAACGAACAAATCTCTCCGCCCCTCTCTCGCGCGCCCGCTTCGTTAATATTGAATGTCGAGCACTCCCGCCTTTTGATTAACCCCTCGCGCTTCTCCCCCACGCGACTCTACACATCGTTAATGAAGAACGCAGAATTGACAGATTTTCCGTCTACCCTAGCCCACCTGATGATCGTTAAAGGGCCGGCCTTTAGATCATGACGCACGAATTTTCGACTTCCTTCGCTAAAAATCTCCGAACACAAACTCGATATCTGAGACAAGTTAAAAAGGGGTGAAAGATTCGGTTGAGTCTCAATGAGGAATTAGCTGTATTTAAACTAGTGAGACGCACGCGATTACGTGAGTCTCTGTTTTTGCGAGCACGTGATCAGGCGGCCAATTCGGACGTACACGTATTTAAATTCCCCCCACCCCCGTCGGTCCTATGGAATGAGCAATTTAAAGCTTTTATTCGGGCCGCCTCTCCCCTTCTCGCAGGCCCGTCGCTCCGTTGCTCGGCCGCTGCCTCGGCCACCTATTGAACCCGGGAAAATGCAATCGCGTTTAAAAGCAACGTTCCGTGAAGGGTTCGCGGGCAGCGAGCGTCTAAAAAGTGCGGTCGGAGCGACGAGGGAGCAGTAGGAACGAAGGTTAAATGCGTTTCAGATTGACACCGGGGCTATCGGTTCGTTACCCGTGATTGACCATTTAATCGACATTTTAATTAAGTTGCACGACCAGCGCGCGCGCGCACTTACGTCTTAAGAGAAGGGCACCGAGTTTAATCGAGCTTCCCTCGCCTCCTCCCCCCCGGCCCACTCTCCGGCACGTACCGGCTGCGGTCGATGGCCCGCCAGACAGATAGACCACTTCGTATCCCGATGCCTTACACGTACATTCACCCGGTGAAAAAGCCCCGCCGCCACAATGCACCGTCATAAAGAATCACACTGCGCCAGTCCCCCGCGGCTCACGCGGCAGCTTTAAAGGAGGACGCGTCTCATCCCCGCTACTTTTCTGCGGAGTCCAAGGAATTGTTTTGTGATTGTAATCGATTGGCAACAAGTATCGGAAGGAAATGACTATATTTCGCCGGAGCGTTGTCATTGATGAGGCAAAGTTCATTGTGCCATTTGTCGGGTGCCGTTTTAATTTCTTCTGCGTTTCTCTGTTGACACATTTTTTTACAATTTTTCTTTATTTTCTAAATGTCTAAATGTATATAAAATTTACAGAGTGATACATTTGCCTTTTAATCTAATAATGGATATAGACCGTTGAAAATGTAATATAATTATAGAGTTTTTTAAGAATTTTATCAGATCCCGAATTACACGAGCTCGTGTATACGATTGTATCGGGACATTCGGAGTGCACTCGATAAAAATTGATGGTCGGGGAATCGGACGGGAAGTTGGCCGACAGAGATCGAAAGACGAGGGATGAGAGAGGGAAAGGTATAGCAGTGCGGGAAGTTCGATAGGTGGTGTCTAATCGATGACGGAGGGAAGTTTGCAGTGATGGGGCTCGATAGAACGACACAATGTCTGAGGTATTACAGTCAGCAGCGGTGGAGCCATTGGCACGCAGCCTGACGAGGCATTATCCTCTTTTAACGGCTACCGACAGCCCCCCACCCCCAACGCGCGCGCGCGATCAAAATAATAGTCAGCGAATTTTGAAGAGCCGCCACCCTCGTCACGTACTGCTAAAACTGCAGATACCTCCGCTCGGCGCGGTCGAATCTCACGCCCGCGGCGCCGCGCCGTCGCCGGACCAAGCACAAGCCATCGAAACTATTGTTCGCCGTCGCCCGCCGTCCGACTAATCTCCCAAATTCGCGCGGCGGCCCATTGATCGGCGCGGCTCTGATGAATGAATATGTATTCAATAAAGGACTCCCAGCCGCCTTTTGTCTCCTACGAATATCGCGCGGACCCTCGGACAATCGGCCGAAAAGTTCCGGTAGAGCGCGCGCTGCGCAAGATAAAGCGATCTCGCACCCGAGAGAGAAAGAGAGAGAGAGAGAGGGTGTGGGGTTTTAAAGCGGAGAACGATCGCAACGCTCGACGCGCAAATGCGTCGGGGCACGGAAAGATATTCGACGGGGCAATTGTTTTCATCGGCGCCGGATTCCGGGCCGCGTGAAATTGCCGCGCTGGTATTTTGCGGTTTGCCTCTGCGTTACTAAAGCTTTTAACCGGGCGAAAGGTGCCATTGGCCGCGCGCGGGCGCGCCGGCCGAGCGGCGGACGACTGTGCACTGAATAAAATGCTGGTCGAAATGTGCTCGTCGATACTCGGCTAATTCACTCGACAACCGTGTGCGATTCACCCGACTCCCCGATCATACTCCACTATACCACTCTACGCTTCACCATTTACTCCTCACAGCAACGTTCACCCTCTCTCACTATACCACTTTCTAAATTAATAAGCAACTCCATGAATCTCCATCAAACCCCAAATCAACCTCCACCCAAATTCTCTCCTATTAAATCAGAAACACGTGTTCCGAGCATCAGCACAGTAGGGACCCCGCGAGCTCATTCGCTCGCTGCGACAATGCTCGCGCCCCCTAAAAAAGCCTGTACCTATATGGATTGCGAAGCGGCGTTGTATCACCTGCGAAATGGGTGGGAAGTGAGTTATTGCCGGGGACCGCAGACGCGAGAGGGGTTGGGAGTGGGGGGCGGCAGGGAACAGTGTATATGCATAAGCCAAACGGAAACGACAGAGGCCGACGCGCGCGCGTGTACACGCATATACGAAGAGTAGCAGCAAGCAGCAACAGCAAGGGGTGGCACCGAGTGGCTGTTAGGTGGACGCGTCCGATCGGCTTTTTGAAGGCTTCGTTCGGCGTGGCTGTGTTTGTTTTGCAGAAAGAATCCCCAGCGGAAATGCCGGGCGCGCACTGCGTGTTTGCACGCCGCCTGAACAACACGCCACTTTTAATACGTCGCCCCCCACCCCGTTAACTTTGGACCGGGTAGGGATTGTGTGTCGACGGGGCCCACTGGCAATTCCACTGACCGGTGGATCTCTCTCCGCGCGAGGTCTCTCTGACTTCTCGCAGCGCGGCCGAACCTGAACACGCGCGTGTCGCGAGGATTCGCAGGACGCGAGTGGGAAAATTGTCCAGCGGAGTCGACAAGGGTATTACACTAAAGCTGACAAACCGTTATAACCTGCGGATAACATCGGAGAGAGCGTCGAATGAATTGTGTGACCTCCGCCGGTTTACAACTAGTTTCCACGCGTCATTCGCTTCTCTGCGGCCCGCGAGTGTCCTCTGTACTTTTTTATCGAGCGAGCGAGCTGATTTCCAATATTTCTAGGGGACGAAGCGGGCGGGCGAGGGGTCGAAAGTATATGTAATAAATTACAAGCGCGCTGCTCCGATCGAGAGCATCAGTGATTAATCTCACAGGCCTCCGGAGAGTACGAGCTCCAGTTGCGCAAATGCTCGTTGCACCTGGCGGCGGGCCCGGTCGGGCGCGAACGCCGCGAGACTCATCGGGAATAATGAAGCGGTCGGAGAAATCAAAGTGCGCTACCTGCAAAACTAGGCCTCCGCCCGGCGCATGCGACGCCGGCTGCTTTCCGTGAGCTTCAGCAGATCGTGCAATGTTCCAAATCAAGTATTCGTGCTCGAATAAATAGAGCGCCGCAAGGAAATACGTGCTAGCCCGATCGCCGCCGTCAACTTGCCATGCCGCTTTAAAAACCACGGGAAAGTTGGCTCGTGCGATTTCGACGTTCAGTGGCAGAATCGCTCGAGTGATTGGGCGAAGGAGAATTGTGTGGGGAAATCTCTGTGAAGAAAGAACAGCTCTAGTTAAGCGAGTGTGGTGGGGGGCGGTGGTGTAAAGTCGAAAGGTCAAGAAGCGTAATGCGCCTGTAGCCGCTGCCGAGAAGAGAGAGTCACGCTCGCTTCTTAGTAAACAAAGGGTCGTTGGAATGATGGGGCGAAGAGCGTCGGATAAAACAGACGAGTGGCCCGAGAGGAGGCTAAGATGCGAAGGAAGCAGCACCCAAGAGAACCAAGCGACGCCGCGCTCCCGACGGCCAGAGTTACTTTCAGACTTCCCTGTCAAGTACATAAGCCGATTTCCTCACCGCTTAATTATTAGAAAACGCGAAACACCCTCCTCCCAGTCGAGCACGCATCGCTAATGCGCTTTGGGAAGACGCGGAACGGCGTCAGCCTCGAGCGGGTCACGCTGCCGATACAAAGGTCACAACGCCCTCAAGGAGACAAGGGAACAATGGACACATATGTAGGGTGGGACGGTCATCGACGAGGAGTCCGAGGGGCGAGCGGGCAGATCTGCTATTTACGGGCCATAAGAAGCGCATTATCGCCTCGTTATATCCCTATGATTCCAACCCTGCAATTTTTCCTCCATCGCCCCCCCTTTTCACTCGCATTCCGTATCTAGCAATCGTCTAATGCGGGGATGTTTGCTTAATGTCGGTGATTTTCCCCCTCGCTTTCGGTGCGTCATGAAATGAGGGGCTTCGTCCCTGACACCGAGGAATTTCCTCCTATTAATTCGAGTGACTGCGAGAGATACACTTCATGTATACTCGATTCATCGTTTCCCGGGGACAGGACGCCGAGAATAAAGCGAACGCCTTGCAGAGTCGAGTGAATGAAGGGGAGGGCGGGTGGTTCTTGAGCGAGTCCTGCCAATATATGCGTGAAGAAGAGGAGTTCGGGTTAGTGCCGGCTTCTGATTGCAATCCCATAGTGATCAAGAGGGGGCGGGAGGGGAGTTGTGCAATGCCGGGGCTGGGTATCGACTCAAAGCTAGCAGCTAGTAGGCGGCCAGTCCGCTCCCTCTAGGTCTAGGCAAAGGGAAATCTCGAGACTAGGATTCTAATTAAAGGATCCCGACTGTGAAAATTAGCTGGAATTTGTCGGTCGAACGGCGGCGACCGCTGTGACGGCGGCGCCGCTGCTAATTAAACGCCATCAATGATCGCAAGGTCTAATAGTAACAGGTCGTATGGCTTCCTTGAAACAAACCCGATCGGCGCCGCGCGACTGCCGATTCGATCCTATGCCTCTGATACAGTGCCAGCTTTACGTAATAAAATGAGAGAGTCTGCTCCTGTTAACGAGCGACCTTCAATTGCCGACTCCATAATTTACCTGCCATTTCCTGCTAGTGGTACCAACTTGTTACTGGCCACTTGAAATCATATCATTTCTGTCATTTTATTCCGACAAAATACACTATATTTATATGTAAAGTGGTGACCGTTTTTATGAAAGTTTTGGGGTAACCTCGACGAACTTTGGGGATTGTTCCCTTTGACCGGTAGCTCGCTTTGTAGCTGCCGGAGCGATCTCTAAGTAGCTTCCAGTGTGTGTACACGCAGTATGTAATTGAATAAGCAAAGCTTATAACATCATGCACGCCGGGTGCGCACACCAAGTTTCCTAACTGCTCCTAGTAAGCTTATAACATCGAACAGTATTCGCATAGATCGAAGTTATCCGATTAAATTTCCGGGAAGCCCGAGCCTAGTCTTCATTCGTCCGGAGCGAGCGCCGCCGGAGCCCAAACTCTCGTGCACCCGAGCCCCATCGAGCTTCTCATTTTAAAACAACGAGTGGGAAAATTGTGCGCTAAATGCGGCGAAGGGCGTCTTAATACTTTGAATGGCCGGGTGAAATCAATCGTGGGATCCGTGGGGATGAAGGTGTCCGAGGGTTGAGTGAGTTCCCTTGTACGGCGCAATAGTTAGTTTGTTTGTCTTGAGAGGGGCCATTTAAATCTTGGGAAGAGGGTCTGAATGGGGGGCGAGGATGCGGAAGAGACGGAGAAGCTTGGGACACGCTTTGGACGGGCGGAAGAGCCGCGCCGAGGCCAAAACGGACAGCAGGAAACAGTGGACGACGACGGCGGGAGGTCGGCGGAGCAAGAGGAGAGCCGAAGGTGAGAGGACGATCCTTAGATGAGGCTTGGAGAAAGGGTGTGGGCGAGCGCCGCTCGAAACTCCGAGTCAAACTTCTAAAAGGATATCCCCTCGCCAAGTTGATACTACGCCCTGTTTCGTCTAACTCCCTTCCATTCCTCTCTCGGTCGGCGCGGCCTCCTTTCCTTCCTCCGAATCCTCCGCGCGCCCGAGCCCGAGCCCTTCTCGATCCCGGTAAGTCCCCTTCGTACCGACACTCCCTTCAGCGCGAGCCACCCGTCAAACAGTAGTCCTCCCCCGCTTTACTCCGATACCAGCAGACTACCACCGCACTCCTCCCGAGGACTACCCTCACCACCCTCACCAAGCAGCCAACTAAATTTCCCTTTGATTTGCCAGGTTTCCTCGGATTCTCACTCTTTTATACTCGGCGAGTCGCCGCCCTGAAAGGGCCAAGTCCCACCGAGCGTTAATCGCTCCCATCCGCGGGAGCCCAAATCATAATTGCCAGGATCATTCTGCCACGTAGTTGAAGTGCGTCACAGTTGCCAGGAAAAGAGAGAGGGGGGAGGGGGGCGATGAGGATCAAGCAACTTTTGCTCGGCTTCCAAGTTTCAGATACTCGTCTATGTGGGATCGAAGTTGCGGATATGATGCTGGGAAGTTTTAATGCTTCCAGGATATCCCGTTGGCAGTATAATTATACGCGTCTCTCTAACTATATTATCGAAGAAGAAGCGGCAGTGGTGAGTTTTGATAGAAGATCCTAGTGTCGGTGAGATTGATTCAGCGAGATATACGTATGTCGGTGTTTGGGCCCGGGCGGAGATATTCAAAGGAGTAGTCGCTGGTAGCGCGTGTGAGCTAAATGGCGAGCTGCCTCCAGTTCTAACCCGCCGGTCTCTTGGGGTGAAGTAACATCGGTGTTCGGTCAACAGGGCTGGCCAGCCTCCGGCCGCAGACACCATTTGATCGGAAAGGAGCTTTCGTGACCGATCATCCATTAACGGCTGAGATAGGATATCAACCTCGAGCTTTATCCCTCCTGACACAGACCTTCCCTCACTGTCTTTCACCCCTATCTCTCTCTCCCCACCCCCAACTCCACCCTCTCTCTCTCTCGACTCTGGCTTTCGTGATTATCGATTTTAAGCCACTCCTGAAATTTAATCCTACTAAGATTGATCCGCGACGACGATCGCATTGTAAGCTCTGAAAGGTCCGCCGGAGGATAACGAAGCCCTGTTGGCTTCGATGAAGAGCGAGGCGACTCTCTCTCCGCCCAGCCGTCTTCTTAGCTCCCGGCTAATCCCCTCTCATTTTTGTTCTACTCCGTCACGTTCTGTTTGCCCGGAGCTGCGCGAGCTAACTGTAATCGATCTTATTTCCTGTCCCATTTCACCATCCAAGAGACCTTCTCTTGAGCAACAGCCGGACATATATAATTGTATCGGCTGTCTCTCGGAAACGGGCGGATGACACTTTCCCCTATAATCGCTTGGGAGTCCTCTCTTTTGTTTGGCCTGGCCTCCCCGTGTCGCTCGACGTGCGCCATGTTGTGACGGGGCTTTCTGTTTATTCATTTGTTGCAGCCAAAAGCTTTTTCGGTAAAGGGATATCCGGCAGTGTGCGGTTCGCGTGAAATGGGAGGAGTTGGGTTGTGGAAGAGGAAGATAGATAGATATGTATATCATACATATATTGATTAGCGTGATGCTAATAAAAATCGTCTTTTGGTAAGATAGACGTTGGTTGGCTTTGTGCAACAATATTTCTAATTGAATAAACCAAAATTATCACCTAGAATTCCATTAGGTTGCGTTGGAAATTGTAGTTTCTCCAGGAATTCCATGCGATGATAAATCCCCTATGTTTTTCAAGAAGCACCCTTCGAATTCAGCCGCGGCCTATCCCTGCCGCCGGGTTATGCGTTTATTATGCGCTTCCGGCATTCGTTTCCTCCCCCGAGATCATTGGACTGCCGGCCGCCGTCTTTCCTGGCCCGACGATAACGGATCTCGCGTGTGCCGATCTCGCCGTTGGCCGAATTGAATCCTCCTAGCGCGGCCGCGCGCGCGCTTCGAGAAAAACGAGACACCAGGGGCATCGTGCGATATCTTCGCTCCGCCGTCTCGCCGGTGAATTTAATGCGAGCAATTGCGGCGAACCTTTAACGAAAGCGGAGAGAATCCAAGTGGAACCTGAGTATTCTTCGACGAGCGCAGGCCTTTTAAATTGGTTTTCGTCGGAAGAGTGGGACGAGGCTAAGGAAATAATTACTTCATTTTAAGGAAGCGACCGAACAATGTGTCGACTCCGGAGAGCAGAGGAGTACACGACCCAGTTAAATTGTCGGCGAATAGGTGTACCAGGGGATAGGTCGTGTCCGGGGGGAAGTTTTGTAGCTTGAAAACTTAATTACTCGCGGCTAGTGATAAAGATCGCGGGGCGTACTCGGTGCTGACTGGGTGGCTGGGCTAGTTCTGCCTGGAGGAAATAGAAGTGTCGAAGGCAGGGAACGCGTGGAACGCGAGTGGCTCCTTGAACCTCCGAAAGTTCTCTCGTTAGGGGGTGGGGGGTGGGGGCAGGAAAACAAGAAGGCAGCCGCCGTCGAAGGAGTTGCGGCATCACATCGAGAGGAACTCCTGGCCCGGCGGAGGTTCGCTGAGTTTTCCGAAAGAATGAAGCTAGAGCGACGGAGAGAAGGAGAAGAGGAGAGGAGGAGAGGAGGGGAGGAGGGGGTCGATGAGGGACGCGAAAAAGGGTGGGTTAAACTTCTTACAGCCATTACCGGGGTTAGAGAGTATAATGTCGTTAATTTGACGGTTTCGCGAGGTTGCCGTCGAGCGTAAGGTGCCGGGGCGTCCAGCGAAGCTTCCCGGCTTAAGCTTTATCTCTTCTCGTGCCGAGCAAACAAAGTTGTTGCAATCCAATTGACCCCCCTACCACCCGTCACCTTGACTCTTCATCGAACTCTCTCGCCGACGTCCGCTCGCCGCTCCACAACTCCCTCGCAACGTACTTACGATCATCCCAAGGAATTGATCTTGTTCGCATCAAGGACCACATCCTCCCCTCACCCGAACCCCATGCCACTCTGCGGCATTCGTCTCGCGTTGGCTTCGGTGTCCGCGCAAAATCTAATCTATTATGGAGAAACAATCGTGACGTCGGGATAACAGAGCGGAAGAGGAATCATTGGACCGACACCAATACGCTTGAATGAAACACATCCCGATCGTTTTTCACTTAGGTCATCCGATCGGCTTTCCAGTAAATGAGCAGGAATCGGGTGCTCGCGCGGCCCCGCTCTCGTTTATCCCCGATGGCGTCCAATGAAATTAAGTTGAAAATGGATTTAACGGCAGGTACAGCGGTCTGGCGTGCTCTCGGGCACAATGCAATTTTGTATTAAAGCTCTCATAACGTCCGGCGAAAATAGATGCCGGCTGGATAATAGTCAGCCGCCCTCTCCGCCGGAGGGGAAGATACGCGGCAAGCTGCGTAATATTTCACCGTTTTAAATCGTATTATCCTAAATTCGGCAGGCGGTCGTTCATTCGATATTAACATAGACGCCTGAGTGAGCAGCGAAATATCCAATCAGCGCGTGCGTTCCCGCAAATAAACCGACATAAAGTTCAAACCGCTAAAGGGGATAAAAGCGAGGTCCGGCCTTCTAACAAAAAATCGTGGGGGGGGGTCTGGGAAAAAAGATTCGAAGTTATGAGAAGATTCGTATTAATACCCGAGGGAGTCCCGCTCGGCTCGCGCGGCCTCGCTCGGCCCCGGTTGATTTGTCGCCGTTAATTAGCACGGGGGAGTTTTGCGAGGAAGCGCGCGCGGAGCGACGACGGCGCCGCGCGGCCGGAGCCCGGCATCGCACTCCGTTTTCCAGGGAATCGGCTTACCAAAAACACGTGGAAAGCCCCGGTGCCTCGTTTCAATGCGATTAAGCGGCCAACGAGAGCCACTGATAATGGCCAGCGCAGCTGTGAGTACGCGCCCGAACGCCGATTTCACGAGGACACTTCCCATCGGAAACTCTAAATACTCTTCGCCCTCCCCACGACAAAGACACACCGCCGCTGTTTATTTACGGTGGCCGAGAGTGCCGGCGTACACGTGCAACTTTCTGCAATCGGCTTTGCGCCGCTGAGCACCGCCATGCTCCTCCGCAACCACTACGCCACTGCGCCACCAAAAACTCCAATGGCTCATTCGCCGAGTAATGCAAACACATTTCAATCTTATTTGCCGTTAAAATCCCAACCGGCAGAATCTACACCCAATTACTTCTGAACTTTTCAGTAATTAATTCGTCAACAATGCGGCAGGGGTGTCTAAAACCAAAAAAAGTTTAACATCCCGCGCGTCAAGTATACGTGACGCGCGGAGACTCGAATTAAAAGTGTTTCACGGCTAATTCTCGTCGCAGCGAGCGCTCGAGATTCGATTACGAGGTATACGCGCGGCCTGCGAGAGAAGACACAGTGGACCGATGTCGCAGTGCCGCTGCTATTACCGGGAAAAGCTTTACGAGGAGGCGTAAAAACAGCGCCGACAGCGTTGGACACTTAAACGCGGGCAATACAGGAGGAAAGGGGTCGTCCCATCGAACGCTCGTGAAAGAACGCCTGGCTTCTCCGCCTCCGGTATCGCGCACTCTAGAATTTCGATGTTGTTAACCGGAAGCATGCATTTTTCATTAAACGTCATACTCTGTGTTTGGATTCATGCGCTCGCGTAAAGAGTCTTGAAATGAAAGTTATACTCTGCAAGTGGTGTGGCTCAATCGCCGGTCAGACACAGAACGCCGGGGCTTAGTGGGCTGGAGTTGCGCAAGTAGTGTAAGTCAGTCACTAGTCAGACACGTACCACTGGCTGCTGCCGCGGAGTACAAATTTCTCTATGAGTTAGATCCTGTCAAAAATGGTTCAGATATGAAAGATTGAGTCAGGAAAAAAACGACTCTTCTCTTTTGGTACAATAACGTCCAATTAATACAAATAATTAAGTGATCCAGAAAGTAATATTCGACAAGTCAATCATTTCTCGGAGTATATTAGAGTTGGGATATTCCTCATCAGAAAACCAAATCTATGAAATGACAATAAACCTCAGTGTGACTTTGCTCATTGACACTTGGACACTGTCACGAATTTCCATTGGTTTTCGGGTAATCACGAATAACACAGACACGTGTCTCCGTCGAGGCGATAATCGATTGGAGGAAAAAGTGTCGCGACTCTTTCACTCGGCGCGCGGGCGGGCGCTTCGACAGGGAAATGTTGGCCGGGATAATTAATTACGCCACGCCCAAGAGATACGCTGCTGAAATATCGTCGTTGGAGCCGGCCGGTAATGTGAACGGAATCGCTCCAGCAATTTATGCTTGCCCTGTCGTTATTTTATTGGCGCTCACGCGAGCGCCCGATCGACGCACACACGTGTCGCACGAAGCCTAGTGGATTGGGGAAATGGTAGGTTGCTGCCGAGAGTGGCGCTTACCTCTATCGATTGCTAGGTAAGTTTTGCTCGGAGACACGTAAAAATCGAGCCACGCATGACGAGCTTACGCGCGCCTCCATAAAACCGCGCAGCGACGACATTCCCAGCGGCTTTATTCCCCGGCACCGACGGCCCACTTGCCCACCCTGAAATGCGCGCGCGCTGACCTCCCCACTAGCGGCCGTTTCATCTCCCAAAAAGCGCAGCTTCCGCGCTATTATTTTCCTGCCACCATTAAATTCTTTTACGTCTTGTTCCATGGGCTCGCCACTGTTAAACGAAACGCGCTGCGAGTAGCGAAATTCCGATCGCGCACTCCCGTAAAATCAGCGCGGACAGCCGGCAATTTCAGCGGCGAACAAATATCGCCCTCTCAAAGCGACCATAATACATTTTACGATCGATCTTTCCTAAGTGTAGGCAACCCGACACCGGCAATCACGCCGGCAACCATTAGCCACTGATTTGTCCCCGTTGTCGGCGACGATTAGCTGCGCACTGAAAAGTCTATAGAGCCACTGACAAATTCAAAAACCATTAACCCGAGCTCCGACTAGTCGCAGGGTGGCGTTAGGGTGGTAGGGCATTATTAGTACTTGTCCGCGAAGGGTGGGCCACCCTTGCTCGGCGAAGAGAGATCGCTTGTTCGGCGCGGAGGGGTCCGAAACTTTCGAGGAATCTTTATTCGATGACATAGCAAGTAGACGTTGATATTGATCGATCCCTCGGAGCCCTTGGCTGCCGATGCTACTATCTCCTGAGGTTGCGGTCGCACGTTCCTATCGCTCGAATCTAATGGTGATCGAGCCCAGGTTCGAATTACAATACCAGTTCCCCGGCGCAACACGAGCCGGCCGCTATACTGCCGCAAGATACATTCGCCACTCAAACTTCAAAGGGCTTCGGGTGGGAGCCCGGCTTTAAGGAATGGATGCGAAGAGCCGCTGTAGGCTGGGGAGGAATATCGACGGGAAATAGGAAAAAATGGGGGTCATAAGGACCTCGAAGAAAGACTGAGAGTAAGGTTAAAGTCTAAGGGGGAGGGGGGAAGAAAGGCAGGAAGAAAGAACGGAAATAGGTAAGTCTGATAAATAGATAAATAGGGCCCGGGAGACACTCGGATTTGGCCCCTTGGCTCTCGCCCAATCGTCGTGCATTAACGTTCCTGAAATCGAGGGGGTCGTTTCTCAGCGTTCGTTCGTTTTTCCCTCCCTCCAGCCTTTGCCGGCCGCTCCTCTCTGTCTGGCGCACCTTTCGCTTCGGTGCTGCTCGCCCTCCCCTCGCCCTCCTCTCGGCAAAGAGAGACCTTCGAATTCGTCGAGATAATTCGACGGTTAATCGAGCGAAACGACCGTACTCGCGGAATCAAGTATTTCTCTCTCTCTCTCTCACTTTCCCACGCTCTCTCTGCGTCTTACCGGTGGGAAGCGGCGTCGGCCACTATTGCTTTAAATCGGGGATAGATGCTCGCCGGGCCGTAACGATAGACAAGATCTTAATGGACGCGCGGTTGTGTGTGGGACTTTAATTCGTCGGCCACGTTATTATCGCAGAAATCGTAAATTCCACTCGTGCAGAAACGGCAATCCTATCCGCGCCCGCGCGCGAGCGGTATAACTTGGCCATTCCGAAGGTTCGACGTACGCCCCCGAATGAGATACGCGGTCGCGCGATCCTTCTCCCCCCCGAAATTAAATTAGTCCTGAGTCGGCGAGATGGAATTAAGCTATTAATTGGAGCCGCTCTCGGGATTCATTGTCAGTGGAGTATCTTATTATCACCGCACTAAAACAATGTTGATTTATGGAAAAGCGGGAGGCGGTGCGGAAGCTTCGAGTTTCGCGATGACAACGCCATTTATGGTCAACGGAGTAGGCAAAATACCGGTTCTGTAAGAATAACCGTAGTGTGGGTTAAGTGGCGGTTTAAATGATGTAGGTATTAACATACAAGATATTCTACAAGTGCTTACAAGCAGTTACAAGATGTCCGAGCTATTAGCGTCAATCAACCAGTCCAAACAAGCGTCCAGCCAAGAGTGACACTCTCAGTGACAGCTCGGCCTCAAGTTGGGGTTGGGGGCTTACGACCCCCAGGAACGGAGAGGCACGCAGCCAGCACCGCTCGCATTCCCATCCACATTTCGAGTTTTCCAACACTTCTCAACGTCATTCGGCATAATAAGCCCACGGACAAATTACCCCGGGGGAGGGGTGTGAAAGGGCGAGCGGGGGACGGTTCGCCGACGAGCTCAAAACGGCACATAAGTCACAACTGGAAACTTCCTACCGGCCCGAAACTTCATCAAGAGCCCGGGCGCCCTATCCAAGCGGCGTGAAGCGCGAGCGTGCCAGGCCGGAAGAAGAAGCGCCCGCCCGGCACGACCAGTGGGCGCCGCGCGCGCTACGCCCAACAATAAGACAATAGCTCGACGGGAACAAGTGTACAATGGGAGAGCGCGGCCGACGCTCCTGTTCCCCGCTACCAAGGCACGGCCCGGCCGAAACGCGTCGCGCGCGCCGCTACTCGGAATGGGAAAGCCGGGAAACTTGGCGCAAATGCAAAGTCCATACACTTGGTTGGGGCTAACTACCGAAATTGCCCGAGATACAATGGGGGAGCGTTGAATATATATCGAGGGAAAGATCTCGATGTGCGTTAAAGCCGTTTGATATCGCGAGCTCTGATGCTCTTGGACACCTTATACCAGCGTTGGAGCCGCGCTCGAGCGTAAGGAAGCGGAATACTTCAAAAGCGCGATGGGAAGATGAGAAGATGGATTTGCGCGTATAACGTCCAGGCATTCAACAGTCCCGATTATAGTTCCGACTGATAGCTGAGCTCGCTCTACATTCCGCTGCGGTCTCTTTGCGGCAAAATCCTCCTCTTTGATCCTCCTTTTCGATCGCGCGCGCCACTGGATCCGAGCATCCGCCCATGCCAATTATCCCCTGGCCAGGTCGGCCCGTCTCGTCCGGCCAATTCTGCATTCCACTTTTCCGCTGTATATCCGCACGCAGACGCCGGAATATCCGCTTCGCACCACGCCCGCGCTCGCTTCGCCATTCGACTCTAGATCGATCAGCCTCCAGCGCTATTATCGCCGAGTACGATTACCGCGTTGCTTAAGAGTTCGCCTCCCCGGGGGAATGGACGAGCCGGTGACATTTACTGCGGAAGAGCCTAACGAGTGCCGTTCATTCCGAAACGCCGCCTGCCAGCAGCTCGCTCGATCGATCGATCTCCGCCGCAATCGGACGCTCGAGGAGAGAAAGGGGGTGGTCGAGGGAAGGAGACTCTGTCGAAAAGAAGGGCTAAGGGAGAGGCTCGCAAAGTGAAAAATTAGCGAGAGGAACCGACCGGGTTTAAATCGTCCGGGGGAGCAGTGTACCCGGCAATAATTCAACCTCCGCCCTCGACCCATGCTCGCGACATAATTCATCTCCATTTATAATACAGCGCGGCCTTTTCATTCAGTGGCGGCCGCTGCCCTCGGAGTAAAAGACCTCGTTGCTTACGTCCACGCTATTTGAATTAGCCACCGCGGCTCCCAGAACGCGTGCCGGAAAAAACGAAGGACCGCGAGCCGACGGAACTCTCGGAGCCCCGAAAAGGCGAGGAAAAACTCGGGGCAAAGAAACCAGACGGATTAAGAGGCGATCGCGACGCCTGGCGTCGCGGCACTTACGCGTAATTGTGATGGGATCTTCGATATCGCCCGGTGGCTCGGAAACGCTGCTCGCCGTCATCGTTGCGAGCCGGCTAGAAACGTATTAAAGCCGATCGCAAATAGAGATGAAAACCCGCTCGCGGCACCAGGAGCAGCGCCGCCGCCGTCTCCCTCGCACTCTCGATATTCAAGGAAAACCGAGGGAAATGAAATAGCTCGTAAAGTTCGGCCGCATCGATGATGGAAACGCTTCTCTCACGAGGAACCTCTCGGCGAACCTTCCGCCCGCTCGCCTCCGCCCGCCCCCCGGATGTCAAACTGTTTTTGCCTCGTGTTCGACTAGCTCGGCTTCGATACAAGAATCGATGGGAGTTTGTCGCATGGCACGAGCGATCTTATTCCGAGCGGCGAAACTACCCGAAGATAGTGGAATTCTGGAGGACAGTGAATGGGAGAAATAGGCCGGCTGTCCTTTTGGGAGTTCTCTAATAAGTGTGAGAATGTTTGAAAGGCTTTGAAATGATTATTTTTAAATTATTATTATGGAATTATTACAGTGTTGAGTCATTTGAATATAAAGGAGTCTTTACCAAGTCTTTTCCACGCACCGACATTTATTTATCATATCAAATTGTATTATAAATCAAAATAAATGGAACTCGAGTGTGAAGGGGATGATTAAAAGCCACTTCACTCACCCTCTACCTGTTTTAAGAGAGACATTCGTGGTACGCGTTATGATAGAGAGCGTCAAAGGTACTCGCGTATAATATCTCGATGACAACGATCATACATAACGGCAGCAACTGGTCGAAGCAAAGGGTCGTGGCCACGTCGATAGACGAGCGGAAACTTCCCAGCAGAGATAAACTCGATGAATATTCGCATTAGTTGCGTCATAATCCAATACTTAGGGAGGGAAAGCGAGCGGCGACGGGGAGCGAGGGAGCGCGCAAAGTCGGCTAATTTGCTTTAACTTGGAGTGGCCGGAATTATGCGAAACACTAAGTAAGCAGAGGGACTCGTAATAATTGGGATCCACCATCAGCGGCACACTAAAATGTTATTGTCTAGTTGCCGGCGGACGAAATTCCCTCACGTTAATTCAATTAGTCTTTATCCGCTTTGGCCGCTAGTGGTGGACGTGGGGGGTGGGAGGGGTGGTCCGTGCGGCATTGCCTGAAAATTCCGCTCAATTATAGAAGATCCAAATCAAAATCCAATCTCCCGGCCGCGGCGACCGAGAGCTGAAACGGTTGTCCCGTGAATTTCGGAATTATCCCGCCGCTAGACGTAGACTGGCCGGACGCGATCTATCTATGCTTATCTGAATCGCGCGCCTCTAACCCCCTCGAAATTCGAATGCATAAAACAAAGCCGAGCGCCGCCGGACAGTGGGATTACATTTAAAAAAGCTAGCGCGCAAAAATACGATTAATTATGCATGCGGACGAAAATCCGGACAACAGCGAGCGGGAGACGGAGAGAGAGAGAGAGAGAGAGAGTGAGTGATTTGTTCTAGCCGCTCTAGTCAAAGCTTTCGATCGCAGGCACAGACGCGCGTAGGCAACAGCAAACGCATAAACGCGCATTGGGAATCAGTCGGTTTTTGTTTGTCGCGCGCCGCTAGAGGAAAGGGTTACGTTTGCACGCGACAAACTCCGAACGCAACGTGCTCGAATTACCGTGAATTACGCGGGACGTCCGGGAATCAGCCCGGCGATCGTTAAATCTATCGCCTAATCAATTACACTAATTGAATCCCTCACAGCTCGCGAGAAAAATGTACACAAGCCCAATTTCAATCTGCCTGGGCGGTCCGCGGTGGTGCAAAGCCTGATTAAAAGGTCCTCGTAACATAACCACTCCCGCTCGGGAAAAAGAAGCGAGAGAATATACTTACTTGCCGGTAAAATAAAAGTGGGCAGCGAACGAGTGTGTGTGCGGTGCAGGGGTGGTTGGCGGTCGTCGATGGGCCTGAATAAAACTCGGACAAAAGTTCCCGGCGCCCCCGCACACGATCAACTCTTGTTGCTCGAACCGCCAACAGGAAGTTCCCGGGCCCGGAAAATGGGGGATTAAATCGGCCGGCTCGTTTTGCTCTCCCGCACACTCTCCCCCTGTAAACACGATAACCGTCCACGTACGAGTGCGCGCCTCCGAAAAAGGACCGCTCGTGGCCCCGTTCTCTGTCGCTTAGGCAGAATCACCGAGAAAAAGAGGAAAAGAGGAGAAGAGAGTGAGAGAGAGGGGCAAAGCAGCTTCGCCATTTAAAAGCCATATTGTTGTAGGTACCGCGCGCTCCGCATGTACACCTCCAACTACCAGCCTTTATCATCGCGCACACATTCATTAGTATAATGTGCTATCTCTCAGAACTCGGCGGGCGCCTCCTGTTGCGAAATACTCCCTCGCACGCGAAATTTGCCAACAAACCATTTTTCCCGGAACTCGTACGCCCACTCGGAGAGAGGAACATTAGTCGAGCCTAAGGTCGGCCGGGTACTAATTCCGGGCCACGGGGGAGGCGAAAGTACGCGAGAGAGCTTTCGAGGAAAGATCGAACTCGGCGCGTCCGAGTGGGAAAACAAGTCGAAGGCCCAAACGCGCGTGGGGTAACGAGTCGATCGTTCTTTCTGCCAATTCTCGCGTTTACGCATCGCGCGGAGGAACGAGGCCATAAATAGGAGCCGAGAGGAAATGGAACACAAGTCGACGGGGCCGAAGAAGTTTGGCGTCCGGGGCCATTTTTTCCCCCCCGGCTTCTTTCGGCGAACGGGCGAACTCGATCCCGCGCGTCTGACCCTCTTTAGTCTGAGTGCAAAGCTGCCGGCGGCGCGGCCACTGACGTTCTGCTTCCTCGAGCATCGACGTCCGCCGCCCGATGTATCTTGTTTAAAGTTATCGGCTACCTAGTTATCCTGAGTGATTGCTTTCCTGTAAAGCGCGCGCGCTCCAGTCTCGACTCGAGTTCGCCCCGCTTTAACAGAACGACCGCCCCATTCCCAGTCGAGGGGGGGAGGCGATATTTCCTCGACGATAATCATTGCAACTATGAGAAACTGGCGAGCGTACTCACGCGCGAGTGGATTAGAGGGCGCCAAGAGTTATCCGGATCTAGGATATATCTATTGTTTATAGAAAGAAAGCACACAAGGATCCGGCGTAATGGGAGATAGCCACTTTACCTCGCACATTTATCTCCCTGCAAACGTTTCTCGGCGCTCTAATTTTTGTAGTATACCATACACGCTGGCTGCCACCTTTTTGCGCGAGCGGCGCGCGTAAAGCTGCACAATGTACATACACTCTCGTGCCGGCAGTAATTTCCGTCAATGGCCGGAGAGTACGCGCTCTCTACCCTCGCTCTACCTCCTGGCGAGCCCTTTTTTCATCCGAGCGAGCTGCATGAAGCTGCAATGCTAAAAGAATGCCTCTCGGCGGTCGTGAGCTCGACAGTCCTTGGGTCAAGGGACCACGCGGGTTATCCTCCTAACGATAATTAAAAACCATCCTGAACTCCCTCCCGGAAGCTCGATTTCTTTATTAATAGGAAACTTCACACGTCGTCGTCGCGTCTAACTACGATAGGTTCGCTCGAGTATAACCCAGAGGGTGCACTTTCGAGCAACTTACCGGAGAATTTCATCCCACCGGCGCAACGATCGCCCTCACGACACCTCTCTCTCGGCGTTGGTTCTCTCGAGTGAATAGTTATGCCGGCAAGTTTTAATAATGGGCTCAAAACTGCCGCGGTAATAGCAGCGATTCACTTGCCGCCAATTTGTCGAGCGTGTAAAAAGCCGGGATATTCCACTCTCAAGTTGCGGCCCCCGCCGGGTCGAATGATCCAAGTTGTTTCCGAGCGAGTCCGATATTAAAATTCCACCCCCGCGCACGAACAAACGCGGCCGCGCGCTCTCGATCGTATTACACGAGCGCCGACGCACATTTTGCGTAGCCGGCGGTTCATTAAGCCGAGCGCGCGCGCCCGCGACGCCAAAATTGTAGCCCGCTAATTGACGAATGGACCAATCGCGCCAATCAGTTTCCACGGCCAATTATTCCAAGTGGATGGTAGACCCTCGCGGTCAAAGCGCCTAGCAATAGCACAAAGCGGTAATGTCCTTGTTGGAATAATTTAATAGAGTGAGAGAGCGCCGGGGAAAATCTGCCGGATATCTGCTTTTGGAAGAAATGGATACAAATGAATACACGAGTGGAATAGAATAAATAATAAGGTTATTAAGTTTGCAGCTCGAAACTCGCGGGAGACGAGAGAGGAACATGTGCCACGCGGTGGTAAAGAATCACGAGACTAATTCGCTGTAACACGATATACCTCGCGTGTCTCCGCTGAAAGTACCGAAATTAAAGTGACGCGTGACAAGACTCAAGCTGACCGAACAAATTAGAACTCTCGTATAATAATTCCTGGAGATTATCTCAGCAAATTGAGGACCCTCTGGACGAATTACTTATCTAACTATGGCAGTAAGTGACGGGGAAAGAATTTGACATAATGTTAAGAGAAGAGTGGAAAATAGTCGCGCGACTGATTTGTTCCCTTGGAAAAATGTAGAAGGGAACCGAGCTCAACGGTAGACGCAGAGAGAGACGCGAAGCTAGGAGTAGGAGAGTCGGACCGCGGTGAGTTAAGGGGAACTGGCCGATCGTAAATAACAGACGCTCGTAGAAACTGTTTTTCCCGTGAAAATACGAGCCGGCGCCGCGGAGCCGTTGGATTCCTCTATCGTGCGGTGAATACGTTTATAACAGCGTGTACTTACGCGTACTCGGTCGCCGCCTTTTCTTTTACTCGTCGCGCGCGCGCGCGCGGGCTCTAATCAAATTAATTGCATCGAAACCATCCGGCTAATTGCATCCGTCGGCGCGCGGTGGCGTCGTGTTCGCCGGACGCTCCACTGAATGTTAATGAAACGGGCCCGCGCGAAATGAAACTGCCGGTTCTCGCTCGGCGAGCAACAAACTCGATCTCTCTGCGACCGGCATGCGTGCACGCGCACACGCAAACACGCGCGCGGCTTCAAAGGCGATTTCTCCGGGGAGAATGGCATCGTGCGCGAGCGCGAATCCCTCCACGCACTATTAATGGCACTTTAGGCAAAGCGCTGCTTCGTCAGACGATCGAAACTGGCTTCCACCCGGCCTCCTTTTAAAGGCGCGCGAGTCCAAGTGCGTTTTAACATGTGAGCGAGTTAAAAGCGCGTCGTGTAAAGAGCGCGGCCCTCAGCCTCCTCTCGGCAAAGTACGCCGGGCGCGGCGTCGTTTCATTAGATATCATCATAATTGCGGGCGACGGCAATTATTGTTGTCTGCCCCGGCCCCGGCGTCGCAGAGTTAGTGGGAAGGCAGGAAAAAGCCTCGTGATAAAATTTAATGTCTCTTTGCTTCGCCGCAGTACGCTTGCCAGCTGCCATTGCCCTCAAACACTTCCAGGAACGCGTTGCACTTGAAACGCTCAAGGCTCCAACCCACCCTCTCCCCCGGCAATGTCAAAATCGAGCAGATTCTTGTTGCACGCGATTAAGAGTAATTAGTGGGTGGCGTTAATTCGGTGGGCAGGAATCGTGAATGATAAAGTGTAGAGGTGGGGGGGAGTAGGAGGCGAGTAGCGGGGCCGTCGGATAGAATGGCAGAGTGAGAGAGAATAAGAGGGAAAAAGGGGGAAAAAGAGGGAGGAGAAAGGTTGGAAACGGCGGCAACCTGCTGGTATCTTGGACGGATATCGGCTGGCGGTGGATATCAAGCTGCCGGTGATTTAGTGGAGGGAGAATAAAAGCAAAATGAGGAGAATTGAAATAGCAGGGTTCAGACCTCCGAGGGATGAGGCGGCGATGTCGAGGTGGCGATTGAACCGGCGAGAGAGAGGGAGAGGACTGCTGGACGGGAGGGAGAAAGTGAGAGAAAGGGAAAAAGCCACGATTAAAGAGACCACGATTTCGGAAAGACCTCTGAACGCGCCCGCGCCCGCGCAATCCTCGTACCTTCTTACTTTCCATTAAGTACTGACTTTAGAGATAGCTCTCCCTCCCCTTCGACCTCCTATTCTCCTCTCCCGCCCTCGTCCGTTCTCCTCTAGGTCCACTTTCAAACTACTGATCTCCAGGAAAACGATTTGTCTCCGGGAAAGAGTTTATACACTGAGTGACGAGGGAAAATAGTGAAACGTTTAAAATTGAATTAAACGCCCGGGAAGGGAGATAAAGCGGACAGGCTTCATTCTCTAATGGTCGGAGGAATGGAGTTCCGCCGGCGGAACTCCACCCTGACGAATATTGACTTTTCTATTCGAGTCATACCTCCCTCAATAGGAAGCGAGTGAAGCGAGTGTTTCACTCGCTCGAAAAATCGCCACCTACTCACCTCCACCATTTCACAAACCCACAAATCCTTTCGGATTCGCCATATCTTCCCTTTTAACCATCCCCCTCCCTCCTAATTCGAACCTGCTCCACCATTCTCCAAACCCGCGAAGAATCTTTAAACCAACGAATGGAAATCCACCGCGAGAAACCCCCTTCCCATTGTCGTCCATAGGATATTAATGGATATTCGGTGATGGGTGCTCGCGCGGAAGGGAAGTACCTCGAGGAAATGCTCTTTCGGAAACCCGGGGGGTGGGTGTGAGGAAAAACGCGGTGACTTCCCTCCGCCGGTGGGATTTAAGCCCTGTGTACAAATGGCGCGGATTTCTTGGGCTTTATCTGGCCCGAGTGCCGGCACTAAGGCCAAAAGGATGGGAGCGTTGATCGGTTCGCTGACCATCCACCAGCGGAAGAAGGGTGGACGGCACCTTTTTCGTATGGCCGACCATGTGTTAACAGATAACGCACTTCCACCCGGGGATACCGTCGGAAAGATCTCCTCCCACCGCCGATCTCCCGATCATCATTCCCGCAGTCATGAAAGTATCCGTCCTCCTCCGACCTCCCCCGGCCTACTATCGAGCGGGCCCATCGAGATTTTCCTCACGCCGAGACCCGGAATCCTTTACTTCCGATCCCGATTCCGATTGACCGCGTCCATCTTCTCCCCCAGGAGGATTCGAATTTATGTATGCGCATTAAAGCTTTTAAGAGTCCCTTGTCCCTCTTAACATCTGACGCGAGATGCGGCTGGGGAGAAAAGGGCCTGTAAAATCGTGTATTCGAGAGAGGAGACGATGTAAGCTTGTTACAGCGGCGACATATCGTGGCCGTTCGAACTTCGAGGTTCGTCAGAGGAAAGCGAAGACGAGCGGGAAGGAATCGAAGTCGAGGGTGGATTCCTCCGTGGGAAAGCGAGTCACGTTGCTCGTTGACTGCGGGGATTGGTTACTAGGATAGATACAAGTCCGAAAGCTCTTAAAGGGCCGAATGGGCCCACCGACCGCTATTACAGCAGCCCATCCCTCTCACGCGCCTTCGCCTCGTCCGAATCTTTGATTCTCTTTATGGACGCGGAGCATTTAACTTCAACGGTGTGTGTCAGGGTCGAAAGCTATTACCAGCTCTTCCCGGCAAAAAGCACTTCGACATCCCGCTCCTCCAACTGCCCTTCGGACAAGGACCAGTGCGCGCGAGTTCCAAGAGAAAGCCGGGGCGAGTATGCGTACGAGGGAAAAGGATGAAGAAAAAGCCCATCAAGACTTCTCTGTCTCTCGTAAAGCTCCATCGCTCAAGCAGTTGTCTCTATACGCCGGCTGTATCCTCGGTAAATACAAGCCCTCCCCGACTTAAAGACTTCCCCTCGCCCTCCTCTCCCCATATAGCTCGAGCTTTTCTTCCCAGTGTAGAGAGCGAGCGCCAGTTTAGCTAAACAGGCTAAGCGATAAAACATGGAGCGAGAGAGAGGGAGGGCGCGTGATACGCTCGGCCTCCCCGTGGAATATAAGAGTAAAGCTGAATATGTATAAGACCGTTATTAAAGATACCGCTGGAAATGCGCCGGAGCCCCGCCAGTTTATAAAGCTCGAAGCCCACCGTGAAACACGCGCGCGCGCGCGGTAAGGAGGTGCGTGATGGAATCTCGAAATGTTCACGGTAATGACGCCAACCAAGCGCGTGTACTCCCTCTCGTTTCCTACCCTCCCCCTTCGCCCTTTAGGGGGGAGGTTGGAAAGGAAAAGTTTTCCAGGGGATTAATAGGGCGCGACAAGCCCGATTAAATATTAGATCCCGTTGATTCGGTTGATTGGTCGGTACAAGTTAAAGCCTAGTGGGCGCCCTCGCTGAATTCCAGAGTCAGATGGAATAACGATAGCGAGGGATGGATCTGATCTCGCTGGTAAATGGTCTGTTTGGATACGCGATTCCTGGGGATTCGCCGAGGGGGAAGATCGGTGCGCGACGCAATGACTCGCGGTCCTGTACGTCGAGAATGTTATTTGAAGGCGAGCGTCGCGACCGCTATCTCATCCGGGTGGGGGCGGCTGCCATCCAGGAGGAAACGAGAGATTCGCCTAATCAGATTTTGCCCGGGCCAAAGAAAGGGGGGAAATTCGCTTAGGCTTTCGGTAATGCCGGCGTTCCTACTCGCGCGCCCGAGGGTCTTTCGATGCAAATCGTCCCCGGGACATCCAACCCCGCCCGGCTTTCTTCCCACTTTTTACCGGGAGACTCGCGAGGCTTCTCCTCGCCGCTTCCGTTTCTAATCCCCATCTTTCATCCATCACTCGTCACCCGTCATTTCGCGTTCCTTCGCGCGGGAGGAGCGACACTCTCGCGCGATAACCGATCGAGTCGTTTCCGATTTGCCTGGAGAAAGAAAGTGAGGGAGGGGGACTAGTTTGAGAGCTGGTCGTCCTGACTACCTGGAGTAAAACAGCGAGCGGGAAAGTTTCCTCCTCGGGGCAAGTGCCGCCCGGCTAATTTCCTCGAGCCAGGTGTGCGCGCCCTCTAATTCGCTCGATCCATTGATCGCATTTTAATTTCGCGCAAAATATTTTTCAATACCCTTTCCCTCCCGCGGGGAAGCCGAGCGCGTTAAGTGATTTAATATAATACGAGCGGAGGCCCGGTGTGCAGGCTTCTCACGAATATCCCGCCGTTGAAACTCGACGCGGGGCCGACGGACTTTTCCAGACGCGGAGCGAAAAGTCCAACGACACGGGGGCCTCGGTGAGTCGGCGGGGCGTAACGAGCTCAGAGAATCGGATAATAATTGCTTAATCGTCCGTGGCCTTAGCGAGTTCCCTAATAGCCGAAAGTACGAAATTCTGCGGAGCGAGTTCGACTCCGCGCGCCTCGCACTCCACCGCGCCCCCGACTGTTGGCTCTGCGCCCCCTTTCACGCCCTTCCACGCTCTTCAGGCGTCAAAAATCTCAGCTACCACAGAGGGGCCCGGCGAAAGAAAAGTGCGGAACAGCGCTCTCCCATGGAATCGCTCAGCCGATGCAAACTCTCCCTCCCCCCATCCCCTCGCGCTAACGAATCGTGAATTATCCCAGCTTATTATCCGAATCGAGGCCCCCCGGCCCTGAATCACTCGAACTATCTAGAAACCTGCATCGGCCAGCCGGAGGGGGAGGTGTGCGAAGAAAGGCGAGAGAGGATTATGCAATTCTGATTTCGGGGCGAAATTATTACCGCGCGAATGAAAGCTCCCCGCCGGCCGGACTTTCTTGCGGACTTGCTATGCGAGTGGAATCGGCGTGGTGGGTGCGCGGGGAGGGAGGGGCCGGCACACAGAATAAGAAGAAACGGCTGGCGACGCCGGGGAGCGGGAAAAAAGGGGTGGGACAGCAGAGGGGCTTGGGGGGGGGGGGGGGGTGAAAACTTTGCCGATAGTAATTCCTGACTCAACTCGGCGCCAAGTTTGCGAGCTCCGGGGGTCCCAATTAACCCCGCATGGCCGCTTGGGGCCCCTCTGAACACAGCAGCCTTTAGCGACGAACCGCCGCCGCCCGGGGCTTTACGCTTCGCGGAATCGCAGAAATTCCCTCGGATACATACACTCAGCGGCGCCGCCCGCGAGCCCGAGAACGGACAGCCCGCGACTGCGACGGAGAAGGACGAGGAGAGAGAGAAAAAAAAGGACGAATGCCACTCGAGGCACTCGAGCCGGCTCGGTCTAGCCTAATATTTGTTAAAAGATCCGCCCTTTGCCAACTGGAGAGAATCGCGCGGGCCGTAGCGACTCGAACCAACCAACTGCGCGCGAACGGAACTCGCCGAGGGTGCTCCGCACTTGCGAAAGCACTCGGCCACTCGGCCACTCGGCCGCGCCTCTCAATTCCGAGCGCTGCAATCGGTCCCCGAGTACAATTGCGAGTTTATGAAAATGCAAAGGAGATGATAATGACGCTGGATGCCCTCGGATAATTAAACAAGACATTTTCCTAAGACAGTGCCATGGCGAGTTTACAAATTTATCACTAGACTACCCGCGGCCGTGGGAGATCCTCGCGGTGGAGCTCGTGAAAGCTCCCTCTCGCCGCTCCGACCGAGCCGGCACCGCGGCCATATTTTACTCGGGCTAGCAGAGAATCTTTTGTCTTCATAATATTTATCCGGGCGCAGACGCCGAGAGTAATGGAGCGGCCTCCCTCGGGGGCCGAGAGAGAGAGAGAGAGAGGGGCGCGAACAAACGAGCTCGTTCGGAAGTAAGAGCGAACCCAGTGGCCGGCCGCGGCCCCCTGCTATCGAGCCAAAGGGCCAAGGTGTGCGGACAAGGCTCGAGGGGTCGCGGCCAACTGGGGCTGCGATAAATTCGATTTCGACTGCGGCTTGTGTCCGGCTTGCCCTCGAATATAAATAGCCCTTGAGCAGCAGGCGCGGACGAATCGCGGGAAAGAGGGCGGCGAGGGAGTGTGCGGTAATGTCGATAAACGAGCATTTCCTTCCGGAGCTCTCGCCACCGCCTGCTTACCTCGCTCGAACACCGTCGGGACCGCGGGAGGCTGCCAGTGGGCTTCTCCGCTGGTTCACAAAAACCGGCCCATTGTGCGCCCAAGGGGGAACAGTCTCATTTTAACAAACGACCTACAAGACTGCTGAAAAATACGCGCGGTTCCTGTAGTCGCGAGCTCGGGACAAGCGGACACTCCCTGTCCTAAACAAGGCCGGCTGCCACGGGGAAAGAATGGGAAGTACATACAGGGTGCTCTGAGAAAGCTTCCTAAACTCTCGGACGAATTCTTGGGATTCAAGGGACGACTGGGAAATCTTTGTGAATGGGGAGGTGGAATTCATTAAGAGGATCGTGCCTGTAATAGCAATAACAATAGTCCGTAATAATATTAATTCATTACTGGATCTTGCCAGTAAAAACGAGAATTTTGGAAAAGTCCGAAATTACGACGCCGCTCCCATTGAAGCGAGAGTGTAAAAGTAGCGCGAGGATAGGACGCTTAGAGTAAAATGTAAAAGTGCCAGGTCCTTTCTAGCCATTTAGCCTTTCATCGATTACGCGCTCGGCGCGCAGCGACGAGGGTTTTCGGCGAGAGATAGCATCCATTTCAAAAATGATTTTAGACTCGCCTCTCTCTCCCTCGCGGCCACTCTCGCCGCATCTCTATCTCTCGGTGGGTCGTTGGAGGTCGCCATTCTCCGCGGCGGCGTACGTGATCGCACTGCGAAAAGAGCCGATACGCGCTGGTTTGGCCGGGGCGGCCGGTTAGCCAAGGCGAGAAGATAGAAATGGGGAGAAAGGCGGGGATGAAGGAGAGCACGAAATATTGGGATTCCTCGGGAGCAGTCCAGTCGTATTGTAGGTCGCACTGCGGAATCGATGGAAAGCCTGTAAAGGAGACCCGCGGAGAATCCCCCCCGAACGCCCCGGAGATTTTATGGAAGGGCGATATCATCGCACCATAAATCCCGATCAACTGGTTAATCCGCGGCGATTCTTACTGGTCGCTGTATCACCGCATCGAACCGCCGAGGAAACCCCTAGAACTTGGCCTATACATTATCTCATCCTAATGATCCTTCTACTCTATCTCGATATAGGCCGCGATCGACATTCCGACTCCTCGAGTTTATTGTAAAGTTGCCGTTGACCTGCAGGCAGCAACGATTCCCTCGAGAATGCGTATGATTTCGAGGAAACCGAAGCGAAGCTTGAAGTCGAAGCCTCAGACCAGAAATGCACCATCTAAGGTAAAGCGCGGTGTTCAAAAAGCTTCTCAATCGCACTCGAAGGAAGTCCCCGCAAGTGATGTAATGGTATATGGGCCGGCGATTTTGCCGGCTAGTCGGAGGAAAAGTGGCACCGCGTGTCCAGAAGTGCCGATCAGCTCCCGGAGGTCCGAGAGTCGAGCGGACGCGCTTTTTTCCGGCGAGAGCTCGGAAATATCAGGACGCGCGGGCGCTCGAAGACCGAGGAGAGTGTCGGGGGCTGTCGAAGAGTGTGATCGTAGGAGCGTGAAAAAGGTCGCTCGGAAGGCGGGAGAGGAGGACGTGGTGGAAGAGTCGGTTAAAAATAGCCGGAGCCCTCGAACGGCAGCTTAGCTCACGAGTCACTCGTCCAGACAAATTGGCATAGGTCGCCTAGGTAAAACAACCCTCGAAACTGCCGGCCCCGCTCGTTCTCCTCCCTCGCCGATATACACAACTGCGGACTCTGCCACCGCAGCACAAATCCCTTCGGGGACAATATCGGCGCACACCAAGGCGAACGCGCGCCCTCCGATCGGGAACTTGAGCCTGACCGCTGGAACGCCGGCCCAGTAGTAAGTACCGTCACTGGTCAGACAGCGCGCTATTCCGACCGGAACCAGTCCACCGTCCACCACTGCACGCTATTCCCCTACCTACCTCGCCTCCCTCTATTAACACAACTTTTACACCAATGCTTCTTTCTAAATTACAATTCTAACTAGATACTGCTTAAACAAACCAGGGATCAACGCGCCTTGCACATAACTTGAATGGACGTGGGGTCAACTTATATCGATCGCGATAGAACTCGCACTTTCCACATACCTCGCAGATTAAACAACGCAAACCGAGGGAAATCTCGTCAACTTGTTATTCCACTCAGTTTTCGTTGTTTCAATCGCGATCCGTGGCCGAGGGAACGCGCGCGCGCCAACTGATCCGAAAGCAATTTTCCCGCAGTTCTGACAGTTAGAGAAATTGTTCCTTGGAGCGCGGCACAGGGCGCGGATCTCGCCTATTTCTTTTGCATCTGGCTTGCAGTAAAGTTCGAAATCCCCGTTCCCCCGACGAGCGTGCGCGCGCCATTTTCACAGGGTTTCCGTAAATTCAGCGCTCGAAATGGGAAACTTAAATTTTTATATCTGTCGGTGGGAAGCGTGCGGTGCCGCTTGCACCGGCAGGCCGCGTAAAGTGCAGGAGGCTTAAAGTGATATAAGGGAAAGTGCAAGGACGATACGTCGAATTACGAGGAGTCAGCCCGTCGGCTCAACACCGTACACATTCGTTATTCCGAACAAATATTTACGTCCCTCCTACTCTCCCCCGTCTACGCCAGGCGTATCCTCGGCGACTTGAAACGCCGCGGTGGATTTTCATGCGAGCTGCCGCGGCATTGTTTCCCCGGAGGCTCTATCATTAGCACAAGTACTGCTCTCAGATTCGTCATCCATTACAAGTATGAAACATTCGCAGAAAGCTCGCGAATGAAACCTGCCAGACGGCGGCTCTAGCCGTCGGAAAAAGAGAGACGCGGCCGCGATCAACCTCCAAGCAACGTCTCGGGGCTTTGAATGCGCGCGAGGCTGCAATCTGTTTCTCGTGCTCGTCTTTTAAATCCCCCGTTCGATTCTCGCGCGATTCGACGCAACGCGTCCTCGTCTCTCGTCTTCTGGTCGACACACGTAGGTACTCGGTGCTCGGTGGCAGGGGCTCTTGTTATAGGGAATTTTTTGGGAAAGGGGGCACACGTCGAAGACAAACCAGCGGGGAAGAAGCGCAGGAGTGGTTCGAGTGATTGTGCGAGGGGCTCCGTGCTCCTCGTGGAGCGCTCTCGGTGGGAAGGAAGGTGCAGCGTGAAGGGCTGCTTTTTCGCGGCACGTCACGTCTGGATGACAAATCCCTCTTACAGCTCTGCCAGCCTGAATTTCCCCCTCCCTCGTCCCCCGGCATCGGCTGCTTTTCTTTTTCCATCTAGGGAGCGAGCGGGCGCTCTTATTCTTCGCTTTTTTCGCCCTGCCACGACGCTCCTCGCCCTCCTCATCTCTAGTCCGCGTAACGACCGGTCGGTCGGTTGAATTGGAATGCGATTATGATTAATGGATCCTCTATGTACCCGCGCGCGCCGAGCGAGGAGCGTCGAGTGGGTGTGCCGTTACTTAGCCGCCGCGAAAGCCGAGTAAACAATATTAAAGGGATCTCCGACGATCGCTTTCTCCGCCGTCTTTTCTCCCGCTCTGACCTTCTCACCGCTCCTCTTCCACCGTCTCAATTATGTACCTCAGCCAGCCCCTCCGTTGTTTCATCCCCCTCCCCCTCCTCCTCCTCCTTATACCTGTCTACTCTCCGCCTATAGGGAGCCTCATTACGCCCTACTTTCCTCGGCCCCCTCGCTTCCGGTCACTTACACTCGGATTATGAGCTGATGAATTAGTTCGAGGATCACTTTGGAGAAGCTGCTGATACACCCCGATATCCCACCTAATACACTCTGCGAACGTTGCACAGAGTACTCCGGGATATACGTCCATCGAAGTCGCCGTGACACGACCGCGAGAGGTGAGGGGGGTCGGAACGGTCTGTGTCGTTCGAGGGAGCAAGTGTCAAGGCTCGAGATGGATATTCCAGCGCGGCGTTGTCCGGCAAAGAAATAACTGGCGACTGCATTGAGAGGATGAAAAATGAAGGCTCGCTTGCGAGGGGATGCCGGGCTGGAAATAAGAAAAGGACTCCGGGAAAGTCCGCAACGGGTTAATATTACCCGAGGGACATTTCCGAACTAGCTGCACTATGTTTCCCCCGGAAAAGGAGCGAGTTCTTGCGCCTTGGCCTCGGCCAAGTTCGTCGCGAGGGAGCGCCCTCGCCGAAACTCTAATATTTCGACTTCTTTGAAAATTTTTAATTTTCTCCGCCGGCCTGCCCTCGTTAACGCGGCCCTCTCGCCGCTAACATTTTATAGAATCGCCGGGGCCGCATCCTACTACTTTGGGGAGTTGAGTCGTCGCCGGCGCAGTCTGGCCGGCTTTTCTGTCGCCGAGACCGAGCGGCCCGAGCGAGAGAGAGAAGCTTACCCGCCGCGGAGGTTCTTTACTCCCGGGCGTAATAGGACCCATTCTTTCAGCGTGTCCCACTTGCAAATGTTTGCATCTCGCGCACCCACTCCCTCTCTCTCTTATTACAGATAAGAAAATCCTCATCCAAGGGAAATATACGGCGCCCTTAATTTACGCCGAAAAACAACGCGCGTCTCGTGACCCGCGCGCGCGCACCCGCTATGACGAGTGGGCGAAATAAAAATATTGCTCGAGCAATGCATAGCGCCCGGAGCCGACGGTATCCCGGTATTACGTCTGGCAACGAAGCGGCCAGTGATAAAGGACGCCGGGTTCTTTTTAGTTCCTTACACAGAGCGCAGCAGTCACTCTCCGGGAGGAGGAGCTTAGTCCGAAGTCGGGGGACTTGGTGTGACTCCTTAGTAAGGAGAATAGCCGCGATCCATCCTTGCGCTGTGTAGCCTCCTATTAAAGGATAAAGAGATCAGGGACAATCATTTCGGCCGCTCTGTCCGCTGTCTAAGAACGGCCGCCAGAAGGGAACCGCTACTTTACACCATTATCGTGTCGAGGCCTCGCAGGCCTAGCGGCCAAACTTTTTTCCGCGAATTTTTCATCCTTAGACCGTAAGGGTCCACCCCCAGCCCCCGTAAAAGCTCACTAGCGTTTAGCCATGCGACGAAAGAGCGGCGGTGGAAAGGTTTCGCCGCCTTCCGCACCTCCCTCTCCACCGGCTCTCGATATAGTTGGCTTTCTCTCTCACGTTTTATGATCCTGTACGCCGGCAGTGTTGAACTACGCACAAGTGAAGGAGCGCGCGAGCCTCCGCCCCGAAAGCATCAGCGCGGCGCACACTCTCCGCCCGGGGAGTAGGGGGCTATTTTGCAAGGAGTAGAAAGACTCGAGGATATTGCAAAAGTTAAGAGTAAGAGGCCTCGCACGCTTGCACGCGCCATCCTTGGATGCCGCCCTCGCTTCCGCCTCGAGTTCCTTCCCTTCTGACAGGAGAATGCATGGGGAATAGCTCATACGTAAGATTCCCACTTACCCTTCGACTTCCACCCACCTACACAATCCTAATGCTTTTTCTATTTATTTATTTTTAGTTTTTCTTGTTATTTTAAGTGAAAATCTTGTCACCCTTGCTGTCCTTGGTAACTTCTCTTTTCTACTTGGTTACCTTGATTTTGTCATGTGTGCGACATGAAACTTAAAAATTAGAAAAATACATATTCATACAGTAATCTAAAAGGTTACTAAAAATTGCTTATGATTCAATCAGATTTCTAATCAATTGATAGCTTATACATATGTAGGTTCCGACTGTAGGTCGTAGGGCTATCAGACGAGACCCACGTAGGCGACTCGCCAGGATTCTACACCCCGTCTGACCCCATACTGGCAAGCAGACCTTTCTCCTAGATGCGCAGGCTAACACGACGACGCCACGCTCTAATTTAAAGCGCTGCATTGTCGCGAACCCTTCTCCGCCGCAGCCGCCGCTCCAGAATAAGGGAGGCTTCTCCCTCCCCGGCGCCCGGTTACGCTCCTCTCCCACCACTGGCCTATTCTCCGCCGAGACTGAAAGCCACGGGAGACCACGAAGAGTGGGAAGAAAAACCCGCCGAGAAAGACAGAGAGAGCGATGGTGCGTCGACGTGGCTGGCTGGGCTTTTCAAACAAGTTGCGCGCTGAAAGTTTTTAAAGACCGTCACCCTGGGACGCCCGGACGCCACCGCCGCCACCGGCTGTCCCCTCGGCCCGGTACAAGTCCGCGTCAACCTCGTCAACGATCCGCACGCCGACATCCGGAAGCGGCGCCCGGCGGGGAGGAACAGCCATGCAGGAAGAGAGGATCGCCGGGGACGCCGGGGCACAAAGAAGCGAACCGTGCACCTGGCACCTCTTGCTCACGGAGGGAAAGTGGCTGCGGTGGTTAGCCTTTGCGGAGAAACGGCGCAAAGACACCGCGCAAAGTTCCTCGTTGAAATTACAATCGGGAGAAGAGCTCTCTCTCTCTCGCTGAGTGTAGAAGGAAACGAGGACGTTATGTTACCGCGTTCGGAGTGAATAATCGATGGAGCCTGCTTAAAAGGGGCGGCAGTTATCTTACGCCAAGATCCCGGCTCATATTGCGGATCGTATTATAAATCACGGTGTACAATGCGGATCGTGACGAGAACAGCGGGCCGCAGCGGCCCGTTTATTCAATCGTCAGTGGAATTACCTAGTCGTGTTCCCGATAGTCGATAGTAAATCAAACTAGCCCTGCGAGAAGGATAGAGCGCCAATGAAATATGAAATAGGCACGACACGAGAGAGAGGGAGAGAGAGCGGCGAGAATTCGCGACCCAGATACGCGTCTGTCGTAAATTATCGCTCCGCCCTTTTTCGAGTCCAGACGTACATACATATCGATACACTAATTATCGCGCAAAACGCCCGAGTCGGCAGGAATTACCGCGGCGGCGGACATTTGCATGATAATGCGTCGCTGTAAGTTGCAATTGAGCCAAGTATAATCGTCCTATAACGCTATTCTCTCACTCGCAGCCACAATTCATCGCGGGCGAAATCTATTGGAATTGAAATTCGCCAACCTCGAAATTATCAAATCCCGCATAACTTATTTACCGCGCGCCCTTTGTTTCTTCTGAGTATAATCACCGACAGTGAAAATATTTATTTAACGCGCGCATGTTCGAGTTTCTCCAGTCGAAGGACGCGCATTACATATGTAATGTATTCGAGTGCAACTGGGGCTCGCAGTGCCGATCGACTAGTTACGGCTTCGAACTTTTTGATGGAAACTCGCGGAAAGCCGGAGCGCAACCTGACAGCGAGGGCGCCGCGCCGCCAGGAAAGGGTTTCGCGAGTTGAATTTGTATCGATTTCCGAGTACTTCCTGGACGCGGCCTCCGTGCGGAAATAACGCGGCGGCTTCGCGTATTCGAGATGTAAGCGATATTTCCATCCACTCCCACGCACTTGCCCCGCCGGCAACATTCTCTCACCGCGCGCGTCCTGATTACATATCCCGGTTGCGGCCCGGCGATCCGCAACCGGGACTTGTCAGTATTCTCTTTGGCGAATGCATTAAAGGAAAGTTTCGGGGGGCGACACTTTTTCCCCGGGCCCCCTTAACGAGGGGCTCCGATGCACAAAGTTTGTTTGCGTCGCGAGAGCGCGCGGCCACGTGGCAACAAATCGGCGCCAGCCTCGTGAAACGTTGAAAATGGGTCTCCAATTACGCGGCTGCTGCCAGCAGACAAATTTGCAGTGGATGCGCGCGTACCGCCCTCGGCTTCCTACCTGCCCCCCCCCCCCCCCCCACCCCCCTGCCCCCCTGCCACTCGGGTCCAAGTTGCGCGGGGCCGCGTTTCTGTTCGGTAAACAAAGTTGCCGTGTAACGACTTCGCTAAACAAGGTTCGCGGGGAAAGGATATCCCTACGTGGCAGCGCGGTACCAGTAGCCCCCCGACAACACAAGCAGCCGGCACAAATATAGCCGCGGATATGCTAGCGCGGAGAACATCCAGTTTACAAGCCGAGTAATTCAATAATGCCCTCACCTCGCGCAGCCGATTCAATGCGCCGCCGCTTATATCGTTACCTCGAAAGAAGGAAGCCGGTCGAAGAATCCCCATAATCAATTTAATTCGCTTATTAGCTTATTCGATTATTAAAGCTGACAATTATTATTTTATTGACTTATTAACACTGAAAATGATTAACTTATTGACTTATTAAAACTGAAATTGATTAACTTACTCAATTATTAAAACTGCAAACTGTTAACTTATTGCCTTATTAAAACTGAAAATGATTAACTTATTCAATTATTAAAACTGAAAACTATTAACTTATTGACTTATTAAAACAGAAAATGATTATCTTATTGACTTAATAAGATTGTTACGCATCTCTCTGAGATGCTCGAGTTCCTCGGGGGACTAGGGGAAAGGGAAAGAAATTGAGTCGTCTCTCTCCGCCCCGTAGGAAACTGTACTCGATAAATTTGGCCGGGTAGCCTGGCCGGGGCCGCGGGCTGTGGAGCCAGGAGAACTTGCCGAGATTGTCTCCGACTTTCCGAATCGACTTTCGCGGCTTCGCAGAACGGGAGCGGACTGGTGACGTGCCTGCGGAATATCAAGCGAGAGCCGATCGCACGGCAGAGACACATCCCACGGGTGTTTATGCGCCCCGAAGCCGAGAGTCGTCCGGGAAAGAAGCGGCCTGATCGACCGATATCTCTTCTCCCCTGCGGGAAAGCCGCCGCCCCCCGTCGGCCGCCGCGGTCTAAACAAGCAGCACTAACAACTCCCGGGGCCAAGGAAACCTCGCAAATTCCATTTGGCAGAAAGGTTTCGCAAGTGGGCGAGACAAAAATTGCCAGTTACGCGGGGACCATTGTATCCTGGGGGAGCGGGACTCGCGTAAAGGGACCTCTCTCCGCTTCCATAGGAAATAACAAGTATCCTGGCTTCGAATCTTCGATATTCCACGAATTTCGATAGAAAAACGCTTCTGACCCCGTCGACCCTCGCTCGCTCGCTCGCCTCGAAAAGTGGAAAAGCCGAGCGTGTTGCGCCACGTAGATCAACGGCAATCTCTCTCTCGCTCTCTCTCCCTCGCACTGCTACCACCAATGGACTCTGCGAGTCTGGTTTTTGATTGCGGCTGGCTCGTTCGTCCCGAGCGTATATTAGAGGAGGGCTGAGTGCATGTGCGGCTGGCTGCTCGTGGCCGCGCGTTGCTCGGAGACTCGGCGAGTATCTAGTTAGCAGTGAGCCAGCAGTTCCCCGCTGCCGCCCGGCCCTTCCACCTCGGGCTCCTGGAAGATTAGGATCTTGTGTGCGGAAAGTTTCCGCGGCCGCGCGCGCCGCCCGCGCTATAAGCCGTATTAATAACGACAATAACGCTAATCGTCGCCGTAAGCGGTAATCGTCGTCGGCCAGAGGCTTAAGGGAGCGAACTATCAAGACCCAAACGGAATATACCTGCCCTTTAACGTGCCACCGGGAGAAAGCTCTCACTCGCCGGGCTCAAACTCCACGATCCCATTAGACCGCGCGCTGGAATACCTCTCAAGCAATTAAAGACAAGATTTTCGATGGAAAAAGGAAATTTATGATTGCTGGGAGATGGTGCGGTCAAGGGCTGATGGTATTATGAGGACCATTTTTATTTATGTAAGCAAAACTGCTAGTAGGAGTACTATTTAGCAAAAGCGATCAGTCGAGGGAAATTAATATGGCAACCCGTTCGATTTTTGGAAAAATCCTATTCGGAGCCGCGAAATCATTGGCGCGCCGCGGGCGATCTGTATTAATTTCTCCTTAGCAAAGGCTGCCTCTGTAATTCTAGAGTACTCGAGCTCAAACCAACCTGAAATATCCTTTTCCCCGCTTTTTCTGCGGCTCTTTTTCCCCGGCCGTGATTGATACGTTGCCGGCGAAAGCACTAGTGAATTTTTATTTAAATTTATCGTTTCATCTCGCGCAGTCGACTGAAAAGCGCGGCAGCGCGCTAATATCGAAAAATGGCCCCGTCGACGAGCTCCCTCTCTCTCTCTCGCCGGGTGAGCGAAAAAAAGGCAAGTCCGAGCGAGAGTCTATGTGGATGCGAGTAAAAGAGGCGAGGAGCGTGTTGGAGAGCGCACGCGAGACACGCGTCAATTTACACGCCAACTCCCGAGGTAAGAAGAATTCGACGGGGTCCATTAATTTCCTTGGGTAAATTCTTAATGGAAGGAGACTGGTGCGATGGCTGACGGGATGTAGAGAGAGGAAAGCGCGTGCATATATCTCGCGGTGGAAAGGCGCGGTCAGGGGACTAAAGAGCGGAGGATTTACGGTACGCCAGTAGATAAAACTAGGATTTATGCCGAAGTCAAAATAAAAAGGGGCCCGGTTACCGCTTCATCAATTTCGGTTACAGTGCTCGCTTTACCACCTATTTTCCACTGGCGGTGCGCTGTAATCAAATATCCCGCGTGGGAAGAACGCCCGGTGGTTAAACGCGAGCGTCCAATTTATTATTTAAAACTCCGCGAGAGAGCGTTTCCCAACCATCTCTCTCCCTCTATCTGCTTACCCTCCCTCTCTCTCTCTCTCTCTCTCTCTCTGTTTCCCTCGCGTCCCGTGGAAATTGCAACATTTTCCGTGATACCAGAAAGCACGCGCACCTTTCAACTCTGTTCCCAGTAGGACGGGCGTTTCCAGTTTCCTCACAAGAGTCGCGTCTCAATTATTCTTGACCTATTACAACGCCCTCTGGTCTCGGTCCTACCGGCAATCCCTTCAAGCGCTTTCAAAGCGCACGAGCCATGAAACAGCGACTACGCCGCTGCACGTGCGATCGGGAAGAATGAAAGGACTGATTAAGTAAATGAGACGCGTAGAAACTCGAGTGATAATAAAAAGTAAAAACGCTCCTAGGGAAGCTGGCGAGCAGAGCGACGCCGCCGGAAAGACAATGGAGCGAATAGCGACTGTGAGCGAGAGAAAGATATAGAAAGGCAGTGGGGCCAGAGGGAGAGGGGAAGGGAGGTGGGGCTTGAAGAAATTCTGCTGACTCGAATGCCGGATTTTCAGTGCCGGCGCTCTTTCACCCTCTTTCATTGCTCCTCTCGCTCAGCCTGTCCTCTTCAGCATCCGTACGTGTACCTAGTACTCTCTCGGCGAGGACCGACAGACAGAGAAACGCGCTTTGCCCTTTCGTAGCTCGCTGTGCGAGCAGGCTGCCTCCCTGCCTTTCCACAGCTGAGTGCAACTGTAGCTAGAGATAGGCAGACGTACTGAGAGAGAGAGAGGGGGGGATGGGATGGCACGGCGAGAATGGTTCGTCATCCCTTAGTCCTAGAAAGCAGCCCGGCACACGATAGTTCAGTTCCACGGGATTCCTCTAGTTATCTTTCCTCGGAGACTCGAATTTAATTGAGCGTTCCAGGATTAATCGTTCAATTCATTTTCGCGCGCACTCGTCAATCAGTAATAGAGCGTGAAAGAGACATTTACTCGGTTTTTGATGAGTTTCGGTGAATTTTGAGGAGACCAGTGGGAGATAGCGCGGGTGGAAAAAATGGTCAACTTTGATGCGCATCCATGCCTCTCTATGTTGACAATAGAGTGGCCGTTGCTCCGCAGTCGAATATTGGATTTGGTAGCTCGGCGAGGGAGGTTCGAGTGGGGGGCGGCCGGTTGGCCTATGCGGTTACATGGAAATTACGTTTTCAGCGCGTTTTTGGGGAAGCTCGATCGGTAAAACGCCCGAGGAAGTAGTGATGCAGTATTGATCGCGGGAAATGGCATTAAGCAGTTTATCGGTCGATTCGGAGGGCTAAACTTCCCGAGGCTCGCGCGCGGAAAGCCAACGCGCCACGACCGCTCGAGAGGAGCGAGACTCGATTCGTGTCACGCGGCCGTCAACGTGTCCCGCATTTAAGCGGCGAGCACTCTCGCGAGAAAATGATCCGTGTAATCGGATTTTTAATAGACGCGCCGAGACTTAACGGCGGGGGTGGGGGGCGATTAGGTGAAGCGGCATAAGTACGCGCGACCGCTTGCCTTTCGAATCGGCCACGATTATCCATAATAATCCGCATCGATTCGCCACCGGGATTATACCGGGCGGCGGCGGAAATAATTTAACCCGCCACTTCATTGAACCCGATTCTCTCGAGGTATCTGCTAAAACAGCAATGGTACGCTTTGTGCGCCTGGCACGTATTCGCGATTATACTAGGAATGTCGGCGGTACAATGCTCCGCCTGCACCGGCGACCGCAACTAATATTCCCGAAGCACTGAGTCCCTCCTGCCCCCTGCCCGTATCATAGGGAAATTCAATCGAAATGTCGAGCAGGGTGCGGGTCGCGGATAGACGGCGTCGCCCGAAAGCATCGACGAGTGTAACCAAGTTTGCGGGAACGCAGAAAACCAACCGGCGGCGGTTCATCGAGCGCGTGCCGCGCGCGGCATCATCGCATCGATTTGCAATTGCGAGGGGTTCCGGGTCCAACGCATACCGCGATCGCACGCCGTCGACATAGCATTTAACCGAGACGTAATATCGCGGTGAGCGCGACGGGCTTTTTCGGGACGGCGACTCTTTAGATAGTTTAGATTGATCGAGAGGAAGAGAGGGGGAGTGGGGAGATTCGAGGGCTCGACTGGTTTATTGGGCAGTAGGGGCTTAGGAAAGCTCGCGGGTTAAGATACGAGGCACTAAACCGTCGGAACAAGAGCCGGGATGAGCGCACGCATCGGGCAGACGTGTAGCGCAAGGGCTGAGTGCGGATTGGGATAGGCTGTCTGCCGGCGAGTGTTGTACGGCTGTCTTACATGTACACACGCGGTAAAATTCCTTGAACGGACCCCCCTTTCGTCCTCTGACTTTATGATTCCGCACACATCGCCGCCATTGTCCTCGGCTGCTATCGCCGTCCGTCATATCCGCTCGGAGATAAGGCAGACAGCTTTCATCCCCCTTGCCGCACCAACCCTTACCCCCCTCTCTCTCGCCCTCTCGCGTCTTGTTCGCCGAGCGCTTTCACAGGCTCCGCTTGCGAGAAGCCAGAAGGTGTACTCGCGTAACTTTCAAATTACGGCTTCTCTCCCCCGGGCCCACCCGCCCCCCTCAAACTCGCCCGCCACTTTATACCCTCGCCCCTATGGCTAGCTTCCACTACCTTTTTGTTTCGTGCTCCCTTTATCTCTTTCGAGGTGGTGCCGCGCGCCGCAGCACTGTGCCGGGCGTCCGATTTTTTTGCGGCGCTGCACACTCTTTTCAGTAGGTGCGAATATCGATTCCCTCGACTCCCCTTTCTCTCGCCTCCTCCTCCGCCCCCTGACAGTGCCACTGAAATGCATGTGCCGCTCGCCCCCCCGAGAGTACACCGGGCGCATTTAAGTAATGAGAAGTCAAGCACGGACTTAGCGCGGTGGTCCTCACCGCGGCTACTACCATTTCCAAATGGAATAGCCCGACTGTATTACCAAGTTCCTTCGGGCCCCGGCCGCCGCCTTTTTCCGGCCGCAGCTCCGGCCGGATGATCGAGGCGCTGCTGGTGGTGGTCTCACTGTCAGGAATGACTGATGCGTTTTGTCGACCGGCGCCGTCGCGATATCTCTCGACGGAGGGCGCGCTCGATAATCGCGAATAGACTTTCAACGTGTCCTTGGGTTCTTACAGGTGGTTCGTTGACGCCTCTACCCTCGTCACGTTAACCCGGCGCGAACGCCCTGGCTCGCTCGACGCCAGATAGCAGAAAAATAACGGCGAGCCCTTCACCCCTTCGGCTTGATAAATGAACGAGTCTTCCCACGCCGGTCAACCCCGGCCCTCTTAATCAAGAGAGGCCTGTAATAACCAAACTTACCAGCGCTTACCCCCTCGAGACACCGGCAATCGTTCGCGCGATTATATCTCCGACGCCGAATCATCATCAAAGTAGTCCAAGTGTCTGCCGAAACTCGTGCCCGGCGCAATGACGTTTAGGGGCCGCCGAGGGCTCGCCTCTTCATCGCCGGCGGAATCACGAAGGGAGGAAGAGAAAGACGCTTAGGGACGTGGCCCTGGCGAAGGGATCAAAGTAGTCATCGACTAAAAGGAACACTACCAAAATGGGAGAGGCTTTTGAAAACGCCACTCCAGCCGGCCGAGCCGAAACAAAGCGGGAAAAGGTAAAAAAGGCTAGGCCAGCGGAGAGGGGGTGAGAAGTTGGGATGAAGAGTGCTCTCTAACTTGGAGGACAACGACCACTAATATCTCGCATCCGAGCATCCTCGGTAACCCCTTTGCAGCTCCAGACGCACACCGCGCTCCTCTTCACTTGTCGATCAATGCGATCTATGTACATTCGCCCCTTCGGCTCTCGCACTGCTCAATCTTCCAAGTGTTCGGAAGCCGAGGGGGGCGTGGAGGGTGTGGGGGTAGATCTCCCGTCTTTCATAGGACAGAGTTTCCACGCGGCTGCACACGAGAGGGCGAGAGAGCGGTTTCGGTGTGCGGCGAGTGTGTGCGCGCACGTGTGGCACATCTATAATTCAAATCGATTTTAGCACTGACCTCGGAAATTGGATCCTCAAACTCTGTTTGGGAATTGCATACGGGTGTGTCACGCCCGTGCGTATCGCTGACTATGTAATGCGAGTTATGATAGCGGAACGCGCTCTGATATCGTCCCGCCACTCTCTCTCTCCCTCTCTCGGCCTCTCTTCTTCTATACATTGTTACGCAGTAGCGCAAAACCGAGCCGGAACCGCAGCGCTCTGCCAGGACTTTGAACGATTGCGAACCTCGAGACTAGTCACAGCGCAACTGCCCCCAGACTGACAGGCCTATCTACTTACTTTTATTATACAAACAATAACCAACAGTAGAGACCACGCAATGATCGCATAGCAGGTTCCTGTTTTGCTGTCCCTCGCTCGTTGGTATTCCCCGTGCAGAGTTGCTAGAGGCACGCTGCGCTTGATCTTACGAACTTAGTAGTTGGCCACATCTTGGAGCGCGTTGCGGGCTACGTGCGAGCCGGGGATATAGCTCGCGGCAACCTTTCCGAATCGGCGAGTTCTCCCCCGCCGACGCCCCCGGCTACAATGTCAGTAGCTGGGACGCAACTCGGCGTCAAAGTCCAGCGACGCCGATGGCAAGTGGAACTCGCGTCGCCTTTGCATAATCGGCAGGTTGACGGTGGCGCACTCTCTGTCGGTTTTTAAGAGGGAAACTAGTGGTGGAAGAAATGAAAGTATTTAGCTATTACAGGTGTAGGGAAGAATGAAATTCGAGAGTCGGAGTCGCGACTAATGAACTGATTAATAGTCAATGGCGAGAGCGATCGATAAACTATTGACCTCTTCGAGACGCGGCTCTTGTGAGAGGGAGCCCGGCACAATAAATCGGAAACAGAGCACTGGCCGAGGTTTCCTCTTAGTTAGATCGGATCGAGTCTCGCGGCCCTCGGTGAGAGCTACAAATTAATGCAGGAGTAGCAGCGGTCGCGCTGAATGGGCTTTCCCCCGAGGGGGCGGAGGGGGGCCTACCCTCTCTAACGAGTGGCTAGAGAAAGACAAAGGACGAGGATGCTCGGCGAGCCGGAGCTCTAGATAAATAAGATCCGCCGTCGGAATTTCCTGATGGAAAACCGGCCGCAGAGAGAATGCCCCGCAGATGGAGCGAGCCAAGTGGTACAGTGGGTCGCGCGCGATGTCTTCCTAATACTAGTGGGATAAAGTGGATAAGCAGTCGGGTGCTTCGGCAATTTCGAGACCCAACCGTCCTTAGGAACGAACCACCCGTCTACTGGCATGCCGGCCAATCATCGATCAGACTTGATCTAACTTAATCAGTCAATTGCACACCATTCGCCCTCTGGGCTCACCGCGAGTATGTCGGCGCCGATTGGCCCGATTGGGATTAGCCGGCCAAGTCAGCGCTACCAGCTCAAGACAGCTTGTACCATTTAACGGAATCCTTACAGGGAGAAGTTGGGGTCTTGGGCTGAAGGTGAAAAGGAATCGAGTGAATGGCAATGCTTTAGTTAATTAATGAGTTTCTCGGTATCGCGGTTGAGCTCAATGCCGCCGTGTATTCCGGGACTGGTGAATTCATCGCCTGGCTAATTGTGAGTGTAATGAGACATCGGGAGCAAGAGCGTGCGACTAAATGCGCTATTCATATTCAGTTGCGGCGCGTGCTATTTAGTCGCGAGTACAAGCGCATCATTTGCCATGGCGTTTCAGGGGAAAGCCGAGGTTGCTAAATCCGTAACCATCCCCAATTGACGTACGTAATCCTGTAGTACCTTCACGAGGTTAATTACGACTTCTTTCCTTCCTCGCACCCAGTGAAACCTGAGCCAATCGATTGAGTCCAAGACGCCCTGTGACATCTCCGCTCCGCTCATACGAATCGAGCCGAGACAACTACACAAAGATTCGCCGGACAAGCTTTTTTTCTCCGGCGAAATTCCCACGGGGATTTCGCGGTAGAGTTTCCATTGAAGATTCGCATCGGGCTGACAAATAGCTAAGCGGTGCCTCTCCCGAGTATATAACTTGTACGACTCCGAGAGACCGAAACCACCCTCTCTCCCTCCAACCTCTCAACTAGCAGTCTAGAGCTCCTCTCTCCTCCTCCCTCTCCCTCCATCTTTCTTATCCGCGTGCCCTTCGCCCCTCGGTTTATACAGGTCCGTTCTCTCCCCCTCACCCACACACGCCCAGGAAAAGTTGGAGTTCATAACTTAGCTCGCCGGCATCCAGGTGCCTTAAAGCGCACTCACCTCTCCGCGGCGGGAAGTAGATTTATCTAAATTCCCCGACAGATTATAATCAAGGAAATGGCGGCGGGCCTTCATTTTTGATAATGCATTATTCATAATTGGGGTGGTCGCTTGTACCTGCCCTCATTATGCACCCTACGCTTGCCCTCGGGCGCAAGATATCCGCGGGGAACTTCAACCTTATCCTCTCGCGAGCGTTTCGATCTCGATAAATAGTTTTTCCGTCGCCGGTGAGAGTTCGGGGCGGGCGAGCACTCGGCGGCATTAACAATGCATAGTTGGGTGGTTGAGAGGAGTGCGGCGAGGTCAGCGCCGTCAACGACGATGGAGAGTGGAGTCCGGCGGAAAGAAGCGCGCAAAGAGACCTGCTTCCCGAAGGGAGAATAAGCAGTGTCGCTTGGACAAATGAGATTGCTTCATTGTTGGCGCAGCAACTTCGCCCCCCGGCGAGACAGAAGTCGGGGAATACTTGAGTGGAAGGAAGAGGGACGAGGGCCCCGGGCGCACTGGGCCTCGGGAGCCAAGTGTAAATGTACTAAATACATTTGGCTTCCTCAAAAGGAGAGGGAGCGAGCTCTCGCAGTCCCGGGGCTTCGGGAACGCGGACTACTACCCCCCCGTAACATCACAGAATCATACTGTTTGCTTAGAAAGCAGTCAAAATTCATATGAAATGCTCGCGCACTACTCGCCGCTTCTCTTTCCATCATCGCCAATTATTATTACGAGATAAAGAGGATCTCACGTGCTCGGTAAAATGAGTTACATACGTAGAGGGTGGTTCAGTTGGATTCGAATCGCTAATGATGGATATAGATCGTTGCAAATGTAATAATTATTACGGTGTTCAATAATTTTAATATAAACGCGTTTTTACCAAATCCTTTCCACGGACTGGAATTTATTTATAATATCAAATTGTATTGCAAATCGAAATAATTGGAACTCCATTGCGAAAGGGACGATTAAAAGGCAACCGGCTAACCCTGTACATCGAAACTCCATCGAACCCAAGCGCGAATATATCACCCTCGCGCGACCATTCGCGCGGTAATTGCGAAGCCACCGAGAACGAGAAAGAGCCTTCGCGCTCCCGTTTGAGATAGAAAGGAGATCGCGCGAGTATAATTACGCAGATTCGCAGTCGCAGATAGGGTGGAAGAGGTGGGAAGAGCACAGTGGTCTGCGAGGCTGTGTGGCGGCGTATGCTGATTATGTAATGGACTTCCGTCCGAGTCTGGCTGTTACTATCGAGGAAAGTTCCCTCCGGGGCGGACGCGCATGGAGCGCACGGCCAGTTGATGCGACTGGCGGGCGCGCGCGCGCGCGCGCAACTTAGGAGAAGATCAGCCAACCCTCTCGCAACGATAGGATTTGACCATTGAGGGGAGATTAGCGTCGCTGGGAAGCATTCAGTGTGGAAGCCGCTTTAAGCGTGTTACACAATTACCAGCGGGGAATCTCCGTGGCCACACGCTCGAGTTACTAAAGGCTGGGCTGCCGGGATATCTGAACGTATTACCGCTAATAAGAACTCAGAGAAGAGTTCCTCTCGGGACAGGAGCTCTAGGAAACCTGTCGGATTTCACTATCTTAAATAATCCGAGAAATCGCATTGGCCGGATTAGAGCGCGGCCCGCTCAGGTAAAGGGCGACAGAAACATGAGATCCGTTCGGACGCCGGCATCTAATTGCCGCTTTTCATGGAGCCCTCTGATGAAGGGCCCGCCCGTTTATCTCCCGATTATTACGACTCACGGTATTTGCCGCTGGCGGTGGTAGCAGTGGTAGCACCTGGCGTGCGCGCCGGCCGATTCCCACGGGCACGCTTACCTGAAGCAGCACAGAAGACCAGTATTAACATTTGCATTATGGTGGGTCATTTGCAACACAATAAATAATAGGCTTTCTCGCGACAGCCCCTAATGCCCGGGGGTTGTGGATCGGCAGAGGGTGGGAAGGGGCGGGCGTGCTATTAAATTGAGATTAGTTGCGGAACTTTTTAATTGCGGATTCGATAACGTCGAGGGAGAAAGGGAGGGAGGGCGGTGGCGCGAGGTGGCTACAATTTCTACAAGATTTCCATCTCCTATTCTCCTTTTCCTTGATCCTCCCCGCTTTTCACCTGGGTCCCCGGTGTACCGGGGGAGCAGCAGCCCTTTCAAACTCCTTACCACCTTCTTCAGTGCACCGCCGGCAGCTCTTTCCCGAAGGCAGCCCAGGCCACCCGTCTCGTTTTACGAATTCAGCGGCCCGGAATTACGCTTATTATTAAAGGAAGATGGTGGATTAACTTCTCGTCGCATTTCCGCCGCGAGAGACCTCGCCCGCGTCCTCGGCGAGGCTGCGCGGACGCTTACACCCTGCCACGCCGAACACGTAGTTTGCTCTGCTAATCCCCAATAAGGCGGGCGGAGGAGGAGAGGAGGAGTAACAAACAGGCCGAGTACAATACACCACTTGGCCCGCGCCGGTGAAAGAAGAAGCAGCGATATCGGCATACCCCGAGAGCAAGTCGAGAGAATTCATTATACTCGACGACTGTCGGCTCCGCCCGCTCAGCATTGTGCACACATTTGCTCGCCCTTTTAATTCGAGCAGCGCAAATACCATCGCGCCCGGCCGCCCCGCTTTTAATATAACAGCTTTAAGGCATTATTGCCGTCCGAGTATAACAGCCGCGCGGCGACGATCGATCCCTAGGCTGCATTACCGGAGTCGAATTAATATCGAGCAATCGCGCCATTACGCTCATCGCGCGAGCCCGTCCGTTGCCTCGCGATCTGACGAGTGCGCTGCAAAATTAAAGCGATAAATCATTGAAAAGCGCTCGTAATGCCAGTGTCTGTAGGGTAAAGCGGGATTTACGGATGTGCCCGCGTCGAGGATGTTATCATCCGGCGCGGCCGGGGCCATCAACTTTTTCTCTCCGCGCGCGCCGCCGCCGGAGAACTTTATAGTCATCCACATCGATATCGCCGGACAGATGAAGCTGTCCGATTACTTTTAAATTACTAAGTGTGCCGGAGAGCCCGAGCGCGCCCGAGCGCCGAGAAATTTATTGGCTAATATCCCCGCGGGCGACGGAGCAGGCTAGCTAGGGTGGAAGTGCTCGGATGTAGATCGCCGAGTCGAGTCTCTCGACTCGCCGTCCGCCAATATCGTCCTCGCAACCCCCGAGCAACGCTCAACCCTTCGAGCCGCGAGGAAGAGACCGGCGCGCTTTCCCGAGGAAATCAGCGGAAACGGAGAAAAAGAGGGGTCGGGGAGAAGAATCGAGAGTGCAAAAGGAAGAGAAAAGCGAGTACTCGCGAGCTCTCTCTCTCTGGCAGGCATTAAGGAATCGGGGCCGATTCCAGCGGGCGACGCCCATTTCCAGGCGAACGAGGATGCATTTTGAGCGGCAATATGGCGGGAGCCACTTGCCCCGGCAAACGAAAAAGTAAGAGCCATCCTTGTGTCGTTAGGATACCGAGGGAACTGACTGGCAACCACCCTATACCCCGAACGACAGTCCCCCGAGTAGACTACGGGACACCTTTATGCCCGCGTTTCCCAAAAAGGAGATTCCATGTGGACGACGCATCGAATTAAACCTGTAGAAGAGTTCTGGTCGTCGATAGATCGACTTCTCGCACCCTCGTCTTCCAGAGGATTATGGGTCAAACGGCACATCGAGGCTTATTTCCCCACGACTTTTCCCCACCCGAGCCAACTTTCCCACTAACTCGCACTTCACTATATCCATTCCCCTCGATTTCACCCTGGCGAAACTTGCAAACAATCCGGCGCAAACACGCGAATGCCCGACAAAGGGATCTTTTGAATTCCCGGATTAAATTCGTTAAGCAAGTTGTTGGGAGAGCGCGGGATTGCGCCCGCGGTGACTGTAACTGATTTTCCCGCGGATAGTGGACGCCGGAGTGTAACGGTGTCGGAGGGGTTAAAAGCTGGAATCTTAAATCCAACCCCCCAGCGGGGAATTTAATCCCACGTTGTAATGTGACGACAACATCTCCGCGGCATTAAAGTGTTACTCGGCCGGCTTGGAAAGGACATTCTTTCCCGGGCGGAGCTCGCGATTAAAGCACCATTGAGTCGCTTCAAACGTGGCTAATTCTAGAACCTCTCAGCAAAACATGCCAACACTCGACGGAGCTTTAAACTTTAAAGGAACCTTAAGCGAGGGTGATTAATGGCTCATTTCCTCTAATGTAAATCGTGGAAAGATTTACTAGAATTGCCTTTGTCTTCCCACACACGTGTATGTCGGAGTCCCGATCCAAATCCGAGCTCAAAGTTAATCCGAGCTCGGGTCCAACAGAGCCTGCATTATACAGCGTGTACAACAGACCAACTCACCAACATCATTTGAAACTTAAGTCATTCATAGCGGTCGCGCGGCGAAATCAGGACTAAACGCGGAGATAATTTAAGGGCCACTCTCTAACCAGGCGACCTTAAAGCGCGCGCCTCGAGGCTGAGGGCTAAACCGAGAATTTCAGTTTAAATTCACCCGAGTCCCGCATCCACATCCAACTGAGATTTGGACCGGGCCATCACTTACGCGCGCCGAGTCACGGCTGCCTTTAATAACACCCGCCATTTACAGTTCTTCCTTCGAAGCCCCGTCGGAATAAATTACCCGCGATCCTGCAATTGCTCGATAAGAGTCCACGAGAGATGGCGGAGCGAGAAGTTGGAACGACTTGGGGACACAAAGAAACGACTGGAACGTACAAGGATATCGGGACTTAAGGATGTTCCTCGCGAGAGGCGAGAGGGGCCACCTCTCTCAGGTTCCGATCGACTCTCAGGCCGACAGTTGGAAGCTGCTCAAAAGCTCTCTTCCGTGGGCCGCTGATCGGCAGAGGTCCCGCGACCAAACTACTTGGGGATTCCTCCTCGAGCTCGAAACTTTGATCTCCATGCATGCAGCCGTAAAAAGCGATCGGCGATAAAGCGTACTGATATAAAGCAAGCGTCGTAAAAGTTTCACGTGAGCGTCTACCGAGGGGGTGAAGGAGGGAGGGAGGAAGGGTGGATTGGGGGATGGTACGTGTGACACTGCGTGAAAAATTGTTCGCAACGAATAGCCCGGGACGTCTCCAAGTACGCAATTCGATTTACGGCGTCCACTCGAAGATATATACTCGCCAGCCGCTCTGATAGCCGATAGAAGTTTCGCGTTAAGTTTTTATCATATTTCCGGCCATTGAAGTTGCCGCCTGGAACTTTAAACGGTAGCAGCGGCGGCTGCCTTGTGTCCTGGGTGTTTTGGAAAGCGGGCGGATATTCGGAGAAACACTCGAGATACTCGGATGATAAAGGCTCGACGTACAACAAATAGAGAGAAAAGGCCCCGGCATCAGATCCCAACGGAATTCCACCGAGTATTTCAGGGTTCAAGGACGTCGACTCTTCTTCCTCGGAAAAAAGGAGCAATTAGCGGGAGGACCCTCGATCAGAATTCGCCGCTACAATTTCTATTCCGTGGGGGGTCAACGTCTTTTCTAAGTGAAAGGGCTCGAAGGGCTCGAGAGTCTCTATCCAGCGAAGCAGCCGCCGGCAGAAATAAGCGCTCGATCCATCGAACGACATACGTATAGAGAGTGTGTGAGTATGTGCCCAGTGGCATCGAGTATTTGTTTAGGGTTCGAGTGTTTATACAACTCGAGCGCGGAACGGACGCTGGGAATAGAAGCCGGGGAGAGAGAAGATTAGAATGCAGGCTGAGGTCCAGCTAGCTCCACACGGGCCGCGCCAATGGTAGTAAGTAGATTGAGTCCATCAGGCCGATTCGGCTGGGGGAGACTCCCTCTCCTCTACTCGGGAACCCTGCGCTACGTCATTCCCTTAAAACAGTCAAGCACTAACCCTCAGAAATAACAGACGCCACCTCCTCCATATACAATTCCTCTCGCGCTATCACTGCAACTTCACCGACAGTTGCCAATCGCATCAATTCCCCTCACAGAAATCCACCATCTAAAATCTAAACAAAACACGAATCACACCTCTTCACTCCCACGGAATTGACCGAAGCATAAATTTACCGACCGCACCACCTTGTACACGTTCGTTTCTTTCATCAGAGTACCAACCAACCCGACACCCTTGGAGCAATCAGTCCACCGCGGACCCTGGGGCCATTTCCCCAGGAGCAATAACCGCGATCACTCGAGATCACACCCGAACGCCGGCTGATTTCCGTTCATTAAGGGCCGCGCGGGTGGGCACGTGCGGGAAGAAACGGGCGGGCAATTGTCGCCGCTCGGGTACACCTGTGCTTCCCGCCCGGGGGGAAATTGTGGCGAAGCCGAGCAAGCCGTAAGTACTCATAAATTCGGCCGCGCTTAATATACTGGCAGGCGACCGCAGCGTACGTTCCGGCGGCGCGCGTGCTCGCTCTTTTCGAGCGGGCGAACCCGAGGGAGCCGAAAGGATCAGGGTCAGCCGCAATGATTACAAGCCGGCAGACCCGGGGAAGGAAGGTCGCGGCGACCCCGGCGAATGTCGCACGGTCGCGCCGCTGATTGATCGTTGCTAGGATACCCAATTCCCCTGCTCTCGGGCACATGTGTATTTATTCTTATTTAGGATTCGCTCATTAGCCGCTTTCCTGCGTGTGGTATAAAGGGTGATAAATAAGTAGGATAAATATGGAATGGATGGTTGGTTGAGTGGATATCGATGGGAGATTGCAGCGGCTCACAGGTATAGAACGGGAAGTTTGTTGTAGGTGCATGTATGGTATTATCATTAGAGAACCAATATTCTATAGGCTGGAGAGTATGGCACATGCTTATTATGGGCGAGCGTCAATCGCGAGTGGACCACTTGGTTCCGGAATCCCTGAAAAGCCTAGGTCGAGTGAAAGAGAGAGAGTGCGTTAAATCGCTCAACGTTTTCAATTCCCGATCCGCCCCCGCACATGTACACCATCACGCACACACACCTCGTTTTAATCTGCCATTGAAGGTTCGCAATCCGCGCAAAAATAACAAGTGGGAACTCGCTTAATCAGTGTGGCCCAGTGAATTTAATTCAGTTTGATAAACAACTTTCGGAAAGTCCTCGAAACATCAGGGCGAGCGCCACGTCTACCCACCTACCTACCGAGGCCTCGCATTCGACGCACGCTTATCTAAAACTAAAAGCAGCCGCAGCCCCGCACCGACACTAACAACAGCAACAGCAACAGCCAGCCGAGTAGTTGCCGCGGAACTGGAACTGAACGACTCTCGCGAATAAATTGAGAGCCATTCAAGTGTCACGCACTGTTTCAACCTACCACGAGTTCCACCTACCACTTTGCGCCAATAGAGGCGCGCGTGTACCTGGGTCCACACACGGACACGCGTGTGCTCGAAATTAACTGCGCTCGGCTCGGGGAGGTCGGAAAGTTGGCGCAAATGTTCAGGACGCCAATTTAAAAAGAGAATTCGGGGCGGGTGAAGGGTGAAATCACGTGCCGGCATGGGAACGGAATATTAAATGGGAGGGGCAGAGTTTCTTAGAGAGACAGGAAGAGGGTGGCTGGAGGCAGCCGGCATCATGGAATAACAGAAGGGTGGATCTTGATTTTAATACAGCGCGAGGGTGTGTGAAGAAGGGAATATTGCTCGCTATGTACACCCCGTCGAAAAGATGTTGCCAAACAACGCGAGGGTCTGTTTGCCGATTCTTATAATTCGCTTAACACTCGAATTTACCATTTCACCTCTCGCGGGTAATGATCTTGATATACGCCGGAACGCAATGCTAACTCATATTCCGAGAGAGATTCCAGATTCGGCGACGTCCGGGCGTTCCCTTTGTACAGGGTCTTTGCATATCCCGACACGGCCGACTGGTTAATTCGGATTTGAGGATGACAAGGTCGCGGTGGGAACGCGGGGCCGCCCGGTTGAAGCCGCAGTGGGATAGCAATTTAATAAACGCATGCTCTCCCTGCACATGCTATGACGCCCCGCTCCCACCTCACCTCAGAATCCCTTGCCGCATCGCACCGAGAGAGAGAGCACTGGGATCCAACGAGGATCTACTTTCTAATCTCGGATTCAAATTCGTGAGGAGCGCGCGCTAAAGCCATTCATAGGGGAGGCCGTCGAAGAGAGCGGGCGCTCGCCTTTCAACTACCCGCTAAACCCTTAATGAACCCGGGACTTTTTACACCGGCCCTGCGGAAGAGTCAACCGCCGGATTCTACATACAAATAGGGAATTAAGTAATTAAATGGCTCGCTCGATGGCCCAACCCACGCACCGCCGCGACTCACAATCGCCCGGTTGAAAGTCTCGAGGTCCGGGTTCATTTAGAGACTGCTTAACGAAATTTCCCCCTTCCAATCCCACGTGTTCCGCCTCCTCAACAGACCTCCGCTAGAGACTCTTACATTGCTAAGTCGAGTGGAAATCATTTTATTAGAATGAAGATGGTCAGCTTGAGGAGTAAGACGAACTGCTGTTACCAGCGGGAGTCGGACGTCTTTATAAAGCAGAGTAGGGTCGGTCGTACTCGTCGAGCGCTCGACGGATCGAACCTTGATTCAGCATGGCTCCGGGCACAAGTCCATTAAACCGATCGGCCGGGCACATACGTCCTGACGGACCAATAATCGGCTCAATCACCTTCAGACACCCCAAGGTGCACTTAGTACGTGCCACCGAGCCGGCACCGGCGTGCGGATCTCGAGATCACACGATAATCGCGTCCGGGCCATTCCCACCGAAACCCTCTCAATTAGTTACCGAACTCGCACTAGCAACTCTCTCTCTCCGGGCACTACGGAATGATTCTTCTTGGGATCAATCGTCGGGTCAAGTCGGACTTTTCGAGGGACGACGGCTCGTTTAAATCGATTAAACCTCGCAGGCTTCGTCTAGTCGACTCTCTCATTTACCTGCCGGTCTGCGGACGCACACATTCGCGAGCGCCATATGCTGCGAGCGAGTGAGTTTGTTCGCCCGAGGAATTACTCGCTAATGATCGTCGAGGTTGAAAGGGCGCATGTAATTTTCAATGCTGCCGGCTGCGCGAATAGGCATCGAGAGAGATATAGTCGCAGTGTGCTCTCTCTCTGGAGAAGATCGCGGCAAAAGAGCTTCCGGTGAACGTCCGTCGCTATGTGTCAGGAAAACAAATGTTTAAGAGTGCATTTCTCTGATGACGACGGGGAGAGAGGGAGGGAGGAGAGAGAGGGAGAAGGGCGGCGCGCGTGCAGGGGGACGAGCGGACAAAAGGGCAAAAGGCAAAGAGGAGAACGCAATAATATGTCCAGATTCAGCATTACACGCTGCTACTGCCGCCACTGCCGCGATCGTAATAATGGAAATGAAGCGCGCACTTCCCCGGGAAGGACAATCGCGAGCACACACTACAAGCACCCTGCCATCTCGCGAATAAACTGTCACTGCTCTCCGCTCGCTCGCGTCAACGACTCAGAGAGGGAGAGAGAGATGTACCCTTAAATATTTCTCATCTCCGGAAGAACATCGAGCCGAGAGCTACAAGCCAACCCTCTGTCTCTATACACGTCAGCCGGCGCGCAGCTTTCTCTTCTCTCTGCTTAAGCCACTAGCGCGAGCTCCACGAATTATTGGACTGCGCGCCGGAGAGACAGAAGCCGACGGGAGAACGAGCAAAAAGCAACCCGGCGGAGTTTAGCAATTTACCTGGCGGAGCGCGCCACTCTTACACCCCCGTCCGGGGGAGGGCGAAAATTGATAGTGAACGCGAAATAAAAGTAGCCCTAGACGGAGGAGGGGAGCGACAGTTTTCCAATTTGCGCGACGTTCATTGTCAATTTCGAGGGCCGATATTTGTCTAGCGGCGCATTCGTCCCCGGATTTCCCCGGCGATTGACACATACTGCCAACCGGCCAACGACACCCTGGATCCTACTGGTACGGGAACTAGAGTTGGGTGAGGTGGGCCAATCCTGAGAGAGGAATTTAAAAGGGCTCGGTGATTACATAGCAGTGCAGTCGCCGGCACGTGTCTATTCCTCGGGATGAATCTCGGGGCGATTGAACGTCTAACGAGCGGCGTCCAAAGTTGCAGGGGATTAAAGACCGTCAAGTCCGGAGGAAAGTCCATTGAGGGCAAATAGCGAATTACACGGCGAGTGATCTTCGAGGAGGAGCGCGCGCGGTGACAAGTTCCGCCTGGGGAACGAGTGGAATGTACTTTATGAAGATATCAAACGGGGGGAGATTCTTTCTGCCCCCGGGGTACTTTGAAGAAGTAGTACTCGAAGATCGTGCTCACAGGAATCCGATGCCGCTTCTCCATTTACGATCTGCATAGTGGTCTTTGGTGAGAGCGAGAGAGAGAGAGAGAGAGTTTGAGGCAGTCGACACCGACACTTAGGTATCGATCAGCCGCGGTTGCCGTAATTTCCTCATTAGCAGCACCGGCAGAAAGGATCGCGCGGGGGCATCCGGTTCCTAAAGACAAGACTCCGCAATTATGCCACCACTCACCCTCTCTCTCTCTCTTTCTCTCTCCATTTCCATCCGCGCCCCCTTCCCCGCACTCTAGGCCAATGGGAGGAGGAAGAGCCAGGTGAAATCGCTGCGAAAGGAAGTGCGCCCGGCTGGGGAGGACGGAGCCAATCTACTTAGGGCATTCGACAATGCCAAGAGGCAACCATCTACTATCTACTTGCTCGATAGTACTATGCGCCACATTTCACCCTCTCCCTCATATTATATCGAGGGAAGATCACCCAACACTCGCGAACCCAACTCCCCCGGCAACTCTCAAACACGTACCACTGCGTGTAACGAGTAACGTTACATCGCAAAGACGCGGAGAACGTGTCAGGTATACCGAGAGATGCCTCGCAGCTGCGCCGATTGCAGTCGAGTAAAACAGATATTGCCGCGGCACCGCGAAGATAATTGAAGTTATCAATCTACGCGTGCCAAGAAAATCTGGGCCCCGCTGGTGTTATTAAAAGTTAGTGCGCTCGGCTGGCGTCTGAGTAATTCCAGCGAATCCATCAGAGGAGATCAAGGTTATTTCGGATGCCGTAACATTACGCCAGTCAGAGAGAGATTAGGGACGGAGGCGTCTTGGAGTCCTGGAGGCGCGAGGGTGTAGCCTGTCAGAGCGGATTCTACCACGCGTTTCATTTCCAGGAAGCTAGAGATTTGCGCGCAACAGAGAGGATGTCAGTGTAGCGGAGGCTTGACAAGAGTTCTTGCACTGCGCTTTTCTCGGCTAATCAGATTTAGTTGCAAGAGCGAAGGAGTGGGCCAAGTAGTTGCAAAGCTGCCTAAGCTCCCGGGGCCCTGTTTCGGCCAGCATTATCACTGCGAACCCGTAAACCAGTACCGGCGGATCCGCGGCTTTTGTTGTCGAGGCCCCGCGAGTACGCGTGCGAGAGATCTCCCTAACTTTCTCGGGAGGAAGGCGACTTTAACGGGGAATCCGCGTCAGCGCGGCGGGAATCCATTTAGCGCGCGAGCGAGTAAGTTCCATCGAATAAATATGACACCGGCGCTCGTTTAAGGCTAAACTCCCCGCTACTGTTCCATCATCTACATGATGGCATTACAGGGGGGCCCGGTGTCAGCGGACACCACCTGTTGTCCGGGAACCCAGTCGCCGGCAGCGAAAGAAAGAGTCGATCCGCGCTCCTCGAGCGTATCAAACTTTTAATCGGATTCGCCTGTTTGAGAAGACAATTCTTCCGGGGCGACCTCGCTCCTTAAACTGTTAGCGCAACTGATCAGCTTGCAAATCATAGCGCTCTACCTCACCAGCTCTCTCCGATATTCCCCGCTGGAAAAATAACCAGCGATACGTCAGCGGGGCGGAGTCATTTGTCCATGCCCGCGCGGAAGTAACAGTAATTACCCTAAAAGGAAAACAAGTGGGCGAAAGTAGCGGCCGATGGAAATATCGCTCGGCATTAACGGGGAAGTTGGACGCTGGCCTATCGCGCGCGCTGACCAAACCATTCAGTCTTACGTGTCACTGTGGGAAAGATCGATCTTTCATCGTATGTATAGTATACATATAGTGCAATGGGTCGATTAGATGTGCGGTTTTTGAAGCTCGTCGACGATGTCTCTGGAATGCATTAGGCTGCCTGACCTCTCAGCTCTCCGAGATGATAAACGGATAGAAAGGGTTGGAGGGGATGGGAGCGCGGAGGAGCGCGGAGATAGGGAGCCGTTTCGGTGGAAATTCCATCTAGGTAATAGTCGCGCCGCCGCGGCATAACGCATTCTCGCTCGGTATCAGTTAATAAGGATTAATTCCGGGCCCATGCCTGATACATCGTGGAAGTCAGTCGCGCGCGGGAGGAGACTCGCTGTAATATCATTTATCATAGCGTTAACTCGCGGAGATGCGTTCCGGGTGCGCGTGCACCTAGAAACTTGAGAAGGCGAGCGAGCGCTACCAATCCGGCGATAACCTTGAGGGTAAGTTGAGCCCTGCATAAATAAAGGGGGCGAGGTCTAGGGAATTTTCGGCGACCTAGCGTGCGCCACGCGTCGTGTTACCGGCGCGTGGATACGCGAAGAATTTATCGTGACGTGGGAGATAATGCACGTGCACTACGTGCCGAGGCGAGTGGTGATTGAGGAGGTGGAGGGAGGGGAATGAGCTCATCGGTTTGTTTCGCGAATACGCACGCTCGCGCTTCATCGGGCGAGGCTCGATATCGTGACGAGGAAGATGAGGATGGGACAAAAGCCTTTGTGCTACTTAGCGCGTGGAATGGAACAAGCCTTTGTAGAGCACTGGGTGGATGTGGGGAGGGGATGCATTGGGATTTTCCGAAATCTCAAGTAGGTTTGTAAGTGGAAATTGCTCGGAGCACCTGCGTGTTCGAAGCGAACGTACTTCTGCGAAGCGTCCTTTATGTTTCGTAGAATGGCTTCTTGGAAGTGACTACTCGAACACGCCGATGAAGATTTAAGATAAACTGTCGCAAAATCTCCCCACCAAAAGCTACGTTTTTCCAACAACACCCTAATCCTCATCTCCCAAACAATTATTATAATATTATTATATATAAATATAATAAATTTGAACAAATTTCAAAAGCTGTTCCTAAACCTAAACAGACGAATTAAAGTGGATCTTCGACTTATACAAGAACACACACGTACCCTCCCAAAGAAAACACGTACACACACATTACCAGCTCGCCCTTACATCTGATATCAGGGGTATCAGGGGTGCGGGGGAGGCGGCGAACTTTTCCCATCGCTGATAGATTACTAGCTCTAAAGGAGGAGACAGTCCCCAGGTACGTCGGAAGAGAGAAGTGCAGCGTAGTACACGAGGACTCGGATGCTCAGGATTTCGCCGACAGCCCTAGGAAATTTTTCCGCACGCCAATTTCCTAAAGTAACCATCCCCTATCGACTGGCTCCCGACCGCGCCATCTTATCCCTGCCGATCTTCCTGGGCACCGGAGATCCCGGTCCCATTGGGTTATGGCTTTCGTAGTTCCGCGAAATTTGCGCCGGCCGTCGTACCATTCGAGGCCGACGTTCATCGGGAATTGGCTAAGTACTTATCTTCGCGGTTCAAGTTCGAACTACGGGAGATGAATGGATATAGTGGGCAGGATTGTTAAACGGGTGGATTAACACATCGCGGGGCTTCCGGTAGCTTGAAAGAGCGGCGGGAAATGCAAATGTCCCGGTGGCGAGACTTTTTGTCCCGACGCAATTAGGCGACTCAACTTTATTACCCGACGGACGGGACGCGCGGCTCAAGAAACTCGAGGGTGGAAACGCCCGAAAAAAGACGGGACCACTCACTCAGGCAGACTCTGCTTAAAGCCCCCACTGAATCACCGGAACGCCCGGCCAAGTTTCGCGCGGAATGAAGCGCGAAGCCGCGATTGCCACTTACGAAGATGCAACGGTCGAGTGCCCGGACAGATTCGCCAACATGTAGAATAGACGAATCACCTTATCCCGGCGAGAGAATATTGAATTCGCGGCCAAGGCGCCATAGCACCTTCCATTTTCATTCCTCCGTGCGAAGAACAAGTGTTTGCGTGAAAGGACGTCGGCCTAGTCCGCGGCGACACGTCGAATTACGGGCCGGCCAAGTTCCGTCCTGGAAAATAATTAGCAACGACATTACCGCCGCGTAACACCATTGCGCCGCCCGCCACGGAACAAGTTAATAGTCCCCTTATGTGCCGCTTTAAAGCCGCACCTTAAATTTCTCGACACGTACATCTAAACAGTTTCAGCCGGCCGCAGCCTGGAATACGCCCGTTAATGAATTCACTTAGGTCACCGTGCGACCGCGCGCGCCTCCCCCCGACGCTACTCTCTACCTCTTGCCTTGTTTATTTCTGAGCGATGTAGAGGGACTGCATAGACTAGAGGAGGCCGCGGCCATTGGCCGACGGCCTGACAAACCTAAACTCTCTCGTTAAGCCGCCAGCAACTATAATGCAATTCTCTGACCTCCATTCTCGACGTCGACTAATCTCATCACATCGCGCTAGAAAGAAATCGTTCTGATGTAAGCAGCAGCGCGATGTCCGGGCCGGAAAACTTCCGCTGAGAAAACTTGAGGACCCGGCGAGATTCCGCCAAGTACCGAAGGGTTTTCGGGGAGAAGTGATTTCGCTGGATGCACAGTGGTCGATTTAACTGATCTCGTATTTCAGTGCGAACGAATCTTAATAGGCGCAGCCCTCCTAGAGGGGTAGCAGTAGCAGTAACGGCTGACTACAACTTGCTTTATCTATGCGCGCGTTACGCCCCTTCCTGGAGTTTCGGGCGGGCTGCCTTTACGAGTGCGCCGCGCGGATTATCTCCTCGGCGATATCATAATTATACAGCCGTATGAATACACATCGTAGCCGAGAACACTCGCGCCCCGGCAACGCCGGCTGAACCCTGCTAGAATATAAATAGTAACGGCGGGCAGGAACTAAAGGAGTACCAGGGAGCGTGGGCCGAGTTTCCACGACATGCACTTCCCCCCTCTCTCTTATCCACCTCTTAACTGCGATCATTGAGACTTATCCGAGGCGCGCCTCTTAAAAGGCCGCAAAGCCCTGGAACCTGCTGGCTCTGGGTAAACTCAATGCGGAAGCGGGCAAAAACTGGATACAAGTGGAAATTGAATAGCGCGCCGGATGGGAAAGGTGTGGAAAGCAGGAAGCCGCCGTTGGTTGGTGACGAGAGGGAAAAGAGGGGAAAGATCGCATCTATCGCGCGTTGGAAGGGATGAAGGGACGAAGGTTGCATTTGGAGACGAAGGGAAAGTCTATCGCGCGCCTCTTGCCCTTAGTTGAACCTAAAGAGCATCCACTAGAATTCCGCGCGTATTGTGCTGGCCTTAATAATCCTTGGTGTAACAGAGCCGAGATAGGAGGCGCCCTCTCAATTATGCAAACTTGTTGCGATTTCATTCAAACGAGTAACTCCGCATGACGAGGCTGCCTCTCAATGGCTGCCAACTCTCGTGAAACTCGACGTGACACGACGCCCTACGTGCTCACCTCCTACTGGTACACTCATGTGCAGAGGGAGCGGGATGGCCCGTGGGGGACACGGTGCATAAGTGAAGTCGAATTTTTCCATCGCGAGAGGAAAGCTCGACGCCACGTATCTACTTGCCCGGCCGGACGAGGAAATCGAAGTCCCAGTCGCAGCGGAGTAATGGCGAGCGGCGAAAAATCTAACGTCGACGCGCCTTGGAGCCCGGCCAAGAGGGGAGTAGTAAGTGTACGTGAAAGATTTTCTCTATTAACGAAAAGAAGAAGAGATTAGTCGCTCGCAAGTGAACCGGTAAATATCGATAAGGAACGGAAAGGAAGATCCAGGCCCGAGGGCTGATTGGAATGCAGCCAGGCCGGAATTCCCCCGCGCTAGTAAAAGCTCCAGCACGTTTCTTAATTCACCGGCACAGCCGCTCGCTGGGGCCGGTAATGAGCTTCCTTTAAGCAGCGCTGGAAGCCACTTTTTAATTCTCTTAAGATTACACATAAAAGCGACGGCGGCGGAGCTCCGCCGGTCCGAGGAGTAGCCGGGAGAGGGAAACTTGGATAAACGAGTCCGGTGAGTTTCGAAAATTCACTTAAGCCAGGCCAAACAGAGGGAGTAGAGAGAAGTAACGCGAGGGCCCCCGCAAGGCTCTTGTGCCAAAATCAGATACACAAATTGCGGTAAGAAGTTGGCCCGACGCGGAAATCCGATAAGGGAATCTCGGGGCGAAAGTGCGCATTAATCGAGCTCGCTCTAATTGATGAGCCGGGATGAGTAGTGAATGCGAAAGGTGGACTTCTTTGAGGGTGGAGGCTGCTGGAGAAAAAGACCTTGGTTACTCCCAGTAAACCATCGAGTTCTATAGTTATCTGCCAGTTTTAGAAAGAGTTCCATCTTTTTAGCCGGAAAATGTATGCAACGTACATACTTTGGCTGTTAACTTCACATTTCTCCCATAATAAAGTCGACATAAAAGAATGAGCATAGTGGAATGAACAAACCTCCGCGAGCAGAGAAGTGAACCGCTCGAGATCGAGCTTACGATCAAAAGAGAGAGAAAGAGAGGTGGAGAGAGAGGAAGAGGGAAACGATTGGTTCTCAAACACACGCATCAGTTGAATCAACACGTCTAGACGACGCTCTAGACGACTAGAGGCGCGCCAGGTTCTGCAAACAGGATAACACAGCGTGCACGATGAGAGGAGACTGCCGAAATCGAAGGGGTCAGGAATCAGCGGAGAGGGTCAGGCCACTGAACTCCCGACGGCTCTCTAGACTCCGATCTCCTCCACCGTGCGACTACCTCTGATCTCATGATCGCCTAGAACCTCGAGCTCGTCGCTCGCAACAGTTGTCGCCGAGTACCATCAATTACCCCAAGTATTCCATGGTCCATCGCGCGTCCGATGTATAGAGCCGTCTTTCACGCCGGGAGTATCTCACTCAAGTGCATTCGCATCACTAGCTATTCCTTGGGGCAGCCGTCCGCCTGATTTCGCGCGCCACTCGCAGCTGCCGCTCTCTCGGGAATTTCCAAAACAGGCTCTCGCGCGCGCGTCGTGTACCTGTCAGGACGCCGCGCCAAGGAATTACGACATCCACCAGCTCTCGAGCCAGCCGAAAGAAGATCCGCCCGAAAATCGCCCGGACGTCTGCTAGGTATGGTATAGAGTCTGTGATCGATGTCTGGGTTCGGCACGTGCGCGATACCCCGCGACACCCGAGACCTATCGAGTTACAAGTGTAACTCCCACCGCAGCCGCCGCCCGGTAAACACAGATTAGAGATTACAAGTTCTCGCTTCTCAAGAACTTGCCGAGTTTCTAATCAACGGGAGTAGAGACGATGAAAAGGCGCTGGTATGCGCGAAACTCGGCGCAGGCCAATGATAAATACCTGCAATCCGGAGGATCCTTCCTTAATCAAATACTCCAATATCAAAGATGTCAAGGGTGGGCTGGGGCTTGGGTGCGTTGCTAATATGCATAATTAATACAGTCGGTTGGAAGTTCCGAGCGCGAGGGTTTGGGGGGGGGGGGGAGACGGTGGCTCTGCCCGGAGAAATCATGAGACCAAGTTGATGAAGTTCCTAACAGTTCCGAGGTCAGTCTCTTGATAGCGGCGCTTAGTTAGCGATGCGAGGATAGTACGAGATACAGGAGCGAACGTTTTGTGGAACGCAGAGATCGAGCGACAGACGGAGACGAACCCCTGGAAGACAGAAGACAGACTCCACAAGGGAGACAAGAGGGGGGCGGGGGGCTGGAAGCTGTCACAGCCGAAAGTTACCCCAATCCTCGGTAAACTCTGCTGGCAGACCCTTAGACGAGAGGCCAGGAGAGTAGGTTGTTGCTAAGGGTGGGGGGGAGTGGCTCAAGTTCCTAACGAGACACGCTGTGCTCAGCCGTGAAACGAACTCAGTCACCCTCAAAGCACATCGCCACCCCATGCAGCCCGCAACGAGGAGAACGCGCCGGCGATCCACGAGACGACGCAGCGAGATCTCTCCGATCCAGGACCAACACGCGACCTCTCAATGAGCAACCTCCAGCATCGCTAACCATCACGAAGGACGTCTGACTAATTGCCAGTCGCCGGGATGATTCTACTTCCCTTTTTCTCTCTGTCTTCCAGTCCGAAAGCTTTCGAGAAAGGTTCTCGACTCTCGCTCTATCATCGCCGCATGCCGGCGACACCGAGGCAAAGGAGAGCCCGGGCTACTTACGTCGCCGCGTAAGGGGAAACGAGAAGCAGTGCTGGCTGCAGGAACGAGTGTCGCCCGCTGAAAGTTGACTCGCCGGCAGACTTCCTTAAATCATTCTGATACCTAGTGGTATAAACTGCGCGGCAACGGACTTCCGAGAGTCTGGAATTCTTCCTGGGAGGGAGTTGGCCGGAATGATGACGAATATCTTCCAAGGCGTCCCCGGGTTGAATGATCCAGGGGGTGGGGGTTCATTACATAGTCGCTGGCGGCGATCGGTATCGGTGCAATAAAATGGCATCGATGAATGCTAGTAAATATTTGTGAGTGGGATAGAGTTAGCGGCGACAAGGGGGGTTATTACGTGGTGCAGTTGAGTCTCGGGCGCCGGCGCATTTCTTTTCACGCGCCGCGGGGGTGGAGAGGGCTAGCGAGGGGGTGAGTCTATATATCGAGGGCATCGGCAAGGGGGATGAAATGAGAGACTAATAAACGAGTAATTAAAGTGTATCCTCATCGAAGCTCGGCTACGCCGTCACGGATCATTGTCTGCGGTATACAATAGCGCCGCTTGCCTTTCAATCAAATTTCCCCAAGACTCGTCTACCGCGCTCTCCATAATGCAGCCGGCCGGCTTCCGCGCTCATAAAAACCTCCCTTTTTCCTCCTCCGCCCCGCCCCCCGCCGAGGAAGAGAAGCGTTTACAGCGGGTAAAGCCGGAAAAGAATCCACTTTATAACTTATCAGGGAATGAAAATGACTCGGTGAATGATAACGGGGGGTTTGCCGGATCAAAGAATATCCTTTGAGGGTGCAGGTACACGTAAGATCGCGATGTGAGAGATCGGAAGAAAGGCTTCTGCCGACAGAGAGAGAGAGAGCAGGTTCATTTCATTAATCCCGGACGGGTGTAAGGGGATGACGGGGCCCGCAATCAAGTAGCCCGCTCTCTCCCATTGTGTCTGATACGTGTGTTTTAAATTTCGGCGACGGCCCCCGTGTCCTTTCTCCATTCTCCGGGCCATTTCCTCCGCGCGGCAGACACCCGCCGGCGAACAACCTCCTCTCAATGCCCGCTAATTGCCGGCTGGCTCGCGTCACAATGCCCCCGCCGATTTCTTAGTTCGAATTCGCCCCCGCCCCCGACCCCCCTTTCTCCAACCCACATGCCAACTGTGCTTTCTTGGCAGCAAGTTCCCGAGCGGCTTGAAAGAGAACTGCGCCGAGCCGGGGGGTGGCGGTGGCAGACACCACAGAAGGCGAATTCCTAGACCGATGGCAGCGAGTGCCGGCTACGAGGATTCGCCGAGTCCCCCGGGACTTGGCGGAGGATTACCACGATTCTGCATTAGACTCGATTCAAATTCTCGGGGAAATATTTTCTTTATCGGCCTCCCCGCGATCCGCCCGGCATTTCTCCAGCCCCGGCAGCGCATTCAACGGCGTCGTATTTATCTAGACGCGCTGCCGGGGAATATTACCATTGAAAAGTTTGAAGATTCCATTATTCCGCCCGGCAGCCTTGGAATAACGTTCGCGTTACACCTGACGTTACAGTCGAGTCGAATCCCCGAGTGTTTCAGTTGGTGCAGAGTATCGGCGCGTTCGCGATATCAGGAACAATAATGATTGTTTGGAGTTTCAATAAGGCGAGGCGGGTCAGGACGCGGGAGTTTTATGGGGGCCAAGTTCGCGCGCGCCGCCCTCTCAATGGCGAGGAATCGGTATAAGGTGTGAGAGCGACCAATACGATGAATATCAGGTGGGAAAGCAATTTGCCGGGAGCATCGTCGCCGGCGACGCGCCCCACGCGAATTTTCGACAAAGAGTCCTTTCCAAGACTTTCGCCCGGGCTTCCTCGACCTCCGTAACTCCCTCGCCCTCTCGCCCTCCCACTCGGCGAATGCTTTCAAGGAGAGACGCTCGGTGCCAGCCTACCATGGAATCCGACGACTCCTTCCCATTAAACCTCCACCATTCCACGCTTCATTGTGCTTTCCTAGCCAGCGACTCCCCCCGATCTATCGCTGACCCCAGCGACCCCCACCCCCCACACGCGGAAGCGAACAACTGTTCGGAACTGGCGAGAACTTGTGTCGGAAATTCATAAGTTAGCGAAGGTTCGCCTGGGCTGAGAATTCGCGGATAGTTCGTACCCTCTGATAGATGCGCCGAGGGGGCGGAGGGGGCGGGGGGTGAGAAAATGCGGGCATTATGCAGACAGTCGCTAAGTGACCGATTTCCATGGGGCCGCGCGCACACAATTCACCTCGATTCCATTGGAGGCTGAAATGCCATTGCGTCTCGAGTGTGCGTCGACCCACTTTCGCATAATGCTATTCCCCCCCGCCCCCGCCCCCCCCCCCCCCGGCCATCCCTTTCAAAGGGTGGCGACTGCCAAGTGTACAGGCAGCCGAGCGCTAAGACAATTAGTCATTAATCTCGATCCGCTCAAGACGCTCGACTGAAGGAAGACAGTGCGAGGATGCGCACGCTAGGTCTTTAAGGCACCCGGCCTCCTTTAAGCGAGCAAAGTGGATAAAGTAGAAAAATGTCTCTTGCGCGCGCAGGCCGCCAACTCGGCAGATAAAAAGTACTCGGCATCAAGCACATTTGCGCCGGAGAAGCGCGGAAAGCAGCCTGTTAAGGTGGATGCTTTATTCCACCGCTTTCCTAGATTCCCGGGAAACATCTTTCAGAGTGTACGCCCGGGCCAGTGTACCTCGCGCGAGTTCCCTCGGCTCAACTAGATAGACTCGCTCCCTGCTAAACGGCGGGGAGTGCGAGCTACCGAGATACCCGACACTCTCTCACTTATCCGGAACATTTCTTTCCATAAACATCCCACGCATTGGCTAAGAGGGCGAGGACTCGAAGAACCAAGAGGATGCTGGACCTGGAAAAATATCGGACACCATCGCGGGTTCCTCTACATCCTCGAAAGAAATCTACAAATGTCGAGTGATCAGAGTAAGACAGAGAGAGTATGTGCGAGGAAAGAAAGCGACGTGCGAACGGTCCTTTCCGTCCCCGGTAGTTTGCCCCTCTCTCGAGCGCCGGAGCTTTACCACCCTATCACGTAATGGTGTAACTTTTGCCGGGGTGATGGCACGCCAGGAGCCAGCGGCTCGTAGGAGGGTGCGAGTCGATTCGGCCGAGTCCGAGGAAGAGCAAGTTCCGCTGAAAGTAGAGGGAGGGCACAGTTGACCCAAGGGAGTTTTAACGTACGGTCAGCTCTCCCTCCCTCTCTCTCTGGGTTCGACTGGGAGTCTTGGCTTCTTAGCCCATCGACTTACCCAGCCCCACTCGATACGCCATATACCACCCTACCATCTACTACATCCCACACACGCTCCTTCGAAAGGACTCGATCGAACTTGTATCTTGGCCGATTCCAATCGAAAACTCTCGCACGCCCGTATTACCGCGTATCAGCCAACCCAGATAAATCAAGGGGTCGGCTCGATAACGCAGAGCGCGTGCATAAACGTCTGGAGGGAAGCACATCGCATGCACTGTCGCGGTTAAACAAGCCTCTCTAACGTGTCCCACGATAATACCGTAATAAAAGGGTGTTGAGCCGTTTGTACTTCCTAATGAACTCACTCACCCCGAACGATTCATACGCGCCCTCGCGGTACACGTAACCAGGGCGGACGTGCTTCCTCGAGTGTTTGCTCCGACTCGCCGCGATACAGCGGTTTAACCGCCAGTTAAAGATGTAAGAAGCTTCCACTGAAATCGCTCTAACCACCCGGGAGACGTCGCTTTATACCCCCAACCCTATTGACACAGGCAAACGCACTCCCCCAGCCGCCCACCCTCGCGACCTATGAAAACGGAATAAATTTCGCGAGTCCTGTGTGCGTTGTATCGAGTGGAGAGAAGTGTGCGCAGGAGGCCGATCGTTCCTTGGAGAGGCTCGCCCGCCCGGCGAATAACCTCGGCCAATACGAGAAGCAATCGTAAAGATTAAGTGCCGGACGCCCGTAAACTCCGCTCGATAAACGGATTGGCAGTGTATGTACCGAGAGTATAAGGCGGTGCCGCGGGAGCCCAAAGAGTCAGATGTATACCTGTCGTCTGCGTGAATACTTGCTGCTTGGAAGCTGAGCTATGCTTAGATGTAGTTTATCGCGGGTCACTTGGTAATATGGGTGGAATATTGATTTGAAAGTTGTTGACTGAGAAGGAGGAAGAGGTGGAAGAAAGAATTAAAGCATTCATTCACAATGAAATGATATCGGTGAAGATGGTTCCCTTAAGAAACATAGACATACAATCGTTAATGCAAGAAGCATCAAGGTGAGTACATCGCCAATAACTTCGCTTTCCTTATTATATTCCATATTCCATAAATAATGAATAAAGTGCCAATATCAAGACGACTACCTCGCCATTAGTTCTGACCAACTAATCCAAATAGTTTTACTTAATAAATAATAAACAAATGACTAACACCTTGTTAATACTCATTGATTCCAAGAAAACTAATCTCCAGCATTCTCAGATCCCACGCTCTCAACAACACCTGCTACAACACGGATTGGCTGCAAAGTGGCAGTTATTAGCGTTATGAGTCTCCTAAAAATGTAGCGCGCTAGTTGAACAGTGTGTGGACCATTGACGATTTATTGTGATTAGCAGAGGGTACGCGACGGTTTACGCGGCACCCCGGGTAATTTCATACACGCTCTACGGTGTTATACCTGCACCGCCCGCCTACCTGCTGCGGCGGCGAACGCCAGCGCACTCCGGGAGAAATGCCGCTAGGAGTTGTAATGTTCTTTTTAACTTTGCGCGGGGTCAAGTTGTTATTACGCCCGGCGACTCCTTCGCCGTTCATCCAGCATCCAGCACGCCCTCGGAATGACTCTTTGCGGAATTGGAACGAACTCGGTCATTAAAATTCATCGGGAGTATGAGGAGTAATCGTAAAGTTCAAATGGCGGTGCAGCGCCGCGGTACCCACGACTACTACGAGCATCAGCCCGAGGAGGAGGAGGTGGAAGTGGAGGAGGAGGTGGGGAGACTAACACGACGACTACGAAGAAGGCGAGCGAGAGAATGCGATGATGTTGTCACGGGCTATGACCCGGAGACATTATCGGATGTATCCGGCGGGCTTTTATGCCAGCCGGAGGCTGCGCCGATCATTGATGGCTCCATAATTCCGTGAAAAATTGCGCCCATCAGCCTGATATGAAACATCCTCGCCCGCATCCCCGAGCCCCGCCAGAGTCCAATGCACAAGTTTCCCCTTTCCCCGAACGGTCCTAATGCTCCGAGCGCGACACATCCCGGTGCTTAAATAGCGGAGCCGCTCGCGACCTATGCTAATGTGACGAGGAATCATTCACTAGCTAGGCTCTCGCACCGCCGAAAGCGAGAGCGCGATGAGATTGGCGTGTAAACGGGGCCGTGTAATCGAAAAGTAAATCACCGGCCACTCGAAGTAAACGTCGAGGGCGGCGGCGGCGAGCGATATAAATCAAAGCGAGGAAAGCTCAAGGTGCTCAATCACGGGGTTGAATCTCGGGGTCGAATGACGAAAAAGCAAAAAGGAGGACGAGCCATATATTAAGCGCGGGGGGGGGGGGGGGGGTGGCGGTGGTGGTGCGCATCTTTCCTCCATGCACAGCAGCAACACGGAGCCATTACCGCCACGAGAGAATCCACTTGCATGCTATAACTCGCCATAACGCGAGCTCCAAACGTACTTCCCCCCCTTGGCTGCCCTTCGCCCTACATCGCTGCTTCAAGAGAGTGGATTTCACGACGGCGCTCTAGCTATCGGCTAAAAAACAAGGAGAACGCGCCGCTGTAGTCGGACAGGAAGATACAGCGACGCCCGGCTACTGCAACCGGTTGAAAAATGCCCCCACTAAACGCGATAGCTTGCCAGCAATTTCGCTGCCTTCCGTCGAGAGCGTTGTAATCGGCGCGCTCCGAGGAATTTACGCTTAAGAAGCTCCGTTTATGATCCGACAATGCTTCTCGTTCTTTCGCCTTGTAAATACACCGGCGAGTTACACGCACGGGAGTCTCCATCGCGTTCGCTCGCGGTACGAGAACAATGGCTCGGTGTAAAATGTACTCCCGGCCGCGATCAAGCAGAGAACCCCGTCGAATAATGGCATCCGCTGCTGATCGATCCAACGGTGCACGTGAATAAGCAGAGGCGAGTTCGATATCAAGAGTACGTAGTCGCGCGGGTAAATCGAATTGTTATTGTGTCGATATTCGTTGTTCGATTCTTAGTCTGGAAGTATCAGGACACTCGGTGGAGTCTCGACGACAAGTAGTTAAAGCGCGTGTGTCAGAGTTTCGCCGAGGCTTCCGCACGAGGCCACACGAAAAATTAAAACTGAATCTCACAAGTAATTACGCCGTTAAATTAATCTCGCATGGTGTCATTTGTTAGACTGCATACAAGTGACCCGTATGTAACGCATATCAACTAACTTTAAGTAGTACAAGCGCATCGCTGGTCAGCCGCGCTCACTTCAACCCATCTCCTTCCCCTTCCCCTTCCCCGCCGCTAAATTCAAATAATCAATCTCACCATACCGCTCTACAGACATTCTTTACGACGCAGGACGCCAAGGAGGAAAGCCGGTGTTATGAGTGGAGATATAAATAAACAAATTTGGTTGGCCGTCTGGTTATCAATTCGGGTGTGCTTCCCGGGTGCGCGCGAGGCTCGTAAAAGCGGAGCCGGCGGGCACGTAGACGTGTCGTTAATTTGGTATTGCTCGTAAAAGTGGGAGTGCGCGGGGCCGGCGAAAGATAGAGTGGTATTGTTGCATCCAGAGGCATAACAGCAATACTGTGAATGCGTATCGCCTATAAGATTTGAGAGGGGGGAATAATAATTCATAGAGAGAGGGGAGGTAGCCGCGCTGACGAGTACTCAGCGGAATCACTGTGCACTGGCCCACTTATTCTCTACTTCCATCAGAGATTAGCTGGGCTAAAGGGAAGCCCGATACAACGGAGACCGAGGCGGCGCATCGATGAGAGACGCCGGCCGAAATCGAACGAGACAGAGTCCGCCGCACAAAAAGCGGCCTCTCTGAGCGCCCGATTAAAGAAGACCCTCGGGCTTGTTTGTACATTCTCCTGCAACTCGTCCGCTAATTGACTCAAGATAAAACTCGCCGGCAATATGTACGCCGCTTCGATACCGGCGATTCCTCGGCACTGGTGCCCGCTCGGGAAACTATCGGGCCTTGGTTTCCTGTTTCGTTTAAAGGACGTGCTTGCTCTTTTTTCCGCGGGGTCAGAGAAGGTGGGACAGGTTGTCGTTAGCAGGGTTAACGCGAAACTGGGTATATGGGGAAGACGCCGATCGATTCTCAGGGTCCGTGCACCTAGGCCGCCGCACCCATGACACGCGCGCACACACACACCTGGAGAGCGAAATAACCCTCCTACCCGGCCAGTATTACTGGCGATCACGCTCGCCGTCGGCTGTGAAAGACAAGCGGCATACATACGAAGGAAGTGGCGCAGTCGTGTTGCGGCCGCACATTAAGTATGCATGTAAACCGTGAAATTGCACTCTCCGCCGACAATTACGACCACGGGCCCTTCGAAATTAAAACTCGACACTTATCGTCCCCCCTTCGCCACCCCGGGCTCCTTTGATGGGGTTAACTAATACAACCACTGCTTGAATAAGTCTCGGAGCGTTACAATCTACAAGGCTATTAGTTGGAGCGCCGGGGCGAATCGTGAACGTCATACTTAACCAGTTGCGCGGACCAGCGACTCGGGAGCCTTCCGCGATACATCGTCAAACTAGATCATCGACGCCCGAGGAAGAATAAAAAGATTCACTCTCGCCGCTCGAGGTAAACATTGAAACAGTTTTAAATTTCAAACGAGGTTTTACCTCGAAAACAAGACGAATAGTTATAGATGTCGAAGGTGATGGAAATTCCATTTAGCGAACCCGCTCGATTTATATTATTATAAATGTATAATATACCTCCTGTGTATTATTATAAAGCCGGCACTCTGACGTTTCCATGAATATCGTTGGCGCTCGAAATAATAATTTCATATTACAATTAATTTCATATTGAAATTATAATTTCGCCGACTATTATAGCTCATTAAAAAGCAATAGCTTCTTAATAAGCGGCGGGGCAGTTGCGCGGCTACCTTTCGAGTGTGCAGAGTCGCAGGGCGCCCGCATGAGTGAGGAACGGCTGCCGGCCGAGCGAGGAGTAATGCGCGAGCTATTGATAAAAGGGGAACTTAATGAAACGCTATCGGCCTCTCCGCCCAGAGAGAGAGCGAGAGAGAGGAAGTAGAGGTTCTAAGAGAAAAAAGCGCGAGGCGAAGACGCGCCTTGTATGGAGTGTTGAATTATGTTTACAAAGGGATGCTCGAGAGGGGCGAGCCTCTGAGACTGGAGGGGTAATAACTCACAGTGGTCCGCGCACAATACCATTGTGCTCTCTCGTTGTACAGATTCTGCAGGGAACAGCCACCGCCTCTATATATAGATATATATACGTATATATATATATATACACATGCGTGTACGTGTAAGGTGGGATGGCTGGTGCTGCCTCCAGTACGACACATCGGTTAGATCTATCACCGTATACGCGCCCATAATATTCAGTAACGGCACCGCCAACTTTCCCTGATCTATCCTTGAAAATTATTCACAGCCCCCCGCCCTCCTATTCCATCCAGTGCCCCACTACTTCCTCCTCTACATGGCCCCTGAAAATATCCCTGGCTACAATCCTACTTAAGGTGGAGGGGGGGACCAGATTCCTGGAGAGTGCAATTTTTGCCAGACGTACAAGGTGAGTGTGGGGGTGGTAGTGGGGGGTAGTTTCTATCTGGCAGTGATAGGAGGCACCTCGGGCGTGTGTGTTTCCGACTAGGCGAAAAAGAGTTGAGAGGGCGAATTGGACGGAGCGCGGCCGCAGGGTCGCAAGACCCACTCATTCATAAACATCAGGAAGCCTTTCGTTTCATCCGCCGGCGCAGATGGCTGGTAAGTCGCCGGAGGAAAAGGGAGGCGAGAGTGGGATGGCGGAAAGTGTGTGTGGTCGCGGGTGTGTATATCGGCGTTCGGGGGGATGGTGAGGCGAAAGGGACAGTGAGCGGCGGCCGAGAGGGAAAAGTGTTGGGAGTTTCGAGGACGAGCACATCAAAGCCCCAAAGCGGAAGAGGACGCAACGAGTGCCGCCCGAGGACAAACAATTTTCACTCCGCGCTACTATCGGCTTCTGCTTCCACACATTCTCTCTCTCTACCTCTCTCTCGGCACTTGCATTCGTCTGCAGGAGTCACGGAACCATCCCGCGGTGCTCCTTCGCCGACTAGACGAGGGTCAGATCGGTAAAGGGTTCCCATCGAGGTTCATTTTCCCCGAAGGCAATCTTCATATCTTAGCCCCGGGCCTCCCGACACAGACCGGGGGCCGAGACGCCCGGCGAATTCGGCGAGGCCTCTTTCAGGTAGTTACGAATGAAGACATTCTCCCATCTAACCGTCCACCCACCGACCACCTCGCATTCCTTTTAATCCTCTCGCTCTAGATATTCAGGGAGTGCGCGCCCCGTAATTGAGAGAGGCGTCTCCTCGCCCGCTGCTAAGAATGCGTAATTCCACATCAACTTTTTGGCCGCCGGCCGCACGAGAACTCTTACCCAAGAATTCTTACCGGGGACGAATATCACCCGGAGAAATCGCCGTAAAAGCGAGATCGAGCCGAAACTTTATTCAGCCTCGCGGCCAAATTGTCAAGCTGGGCTTAATCGGTATCGAGGGAAGATGGTCGTCTAGAGAGGAGTGGCTTGAGGGGGGTCGGGTGATAATGATGAAGACAAGAGGGGCCCGTGTACCGAGGATACACGAAAGAGGTGGTCCGCGGGGTAGAGCGATGTGTGATGAAGAGGGTTGGGTCCGGTATCGTCTCCTTGTTCCAAGCTTCCGTGCATGTAAAAGGAAGCTTAATCCCGCTCGGCCCCGCTATGATTTGCTTTGAATAATAACTCAAAGGGGCCCACCCACCCACTAACGCATACACCGACCAGCCAAGGAGCCACACGTCGCCCGCTCGCGCTGTCCAACCTACATGACGCGCTTATGCTTTCATACATATTTCAGTAAAGCCCGGCAATCATACTTGGTAATTTCGTTGGGCTTGTTTCGCCGGGAACGAAGCAAGCGCGAGATCCATCGCTTCGAGCGGCGGAGAGCCGCTCCACGGCAACGATTGCAAATTAATCAACGACACCTGCACCCCCGTCGCTGCCGTCGCTGGCGTCGCTGCTGCTGTTGCTGTTGCTGTTGTCGATCATAATTTCAGGAAAGCGGAACGACGCGACGGATTGACCGGCCGGTTCAAGCTCGGGGCTTACAAAAAATATCTCGCCACGCTTAGATACTCTTGTCAGTGCGATATCGGATTTTCTACGCTGGCATTTGCCGGTGTTGGTGACTGCGAGTCGAATTACACGCTCTTGTGAACAACTCTCTGGAGGATGTAAAAACAAACTGGTAGTGACAAACAGAGAATACAGTGTTGTATTTGTTAGTTCCAAGATGGTTTTCGATTGTAATAGAAGAGAATAAAAGATATAACTGAAAACTTCGGAACTTTATCGAATCCCTTTTTAATCAACTTTGAAAAAGAAGGAGGTTCTCAATTCGTCTTCTATTTTTTATTTTTTTTTAAATTTCAAAGATTCTCTCAACCATTCATATACTTAAATAATTCAGAATTCTAAACCTCACACATTACAACCATCAAGCTCCAAACCCTCAAAACTCCTCTCAAGGGCATTCTTCACCGTCATAATTTACTTCTTTCCACACGGTTGATTTTACAACGAGCCATAATCCAGCCGGATGGTAAGAGTGTCGCCAGTTTCCCGGAGGTTTTCCCGGGGCTGCGATGGGAAACCCGGTGGATTTTGATGGCGAGGCGCGCGATTCGATAAGAGGACAAGCGATGGTACATGGATTCCGAGAGGGCGGCGGAGGCAGAGGCGGCGGCAGCGGCCGGAAGTCATAGGGCAGCGGAAACGGAAATTACCAGCAGCACGGAAACAATGGGATGAATGGGGTTCGGGCTCGCCCTCTCCAGAGGCAACGAGTGTACATCTCTTTCGTTGGGAGGGAGAGCCGAGAGTGCGATTGTTGTGCCTGTTGTCCTATTACAAGGGGATCTAGCCTTCGGCAGTGTCGCGCTCCTCGCACTGCGAAAGGTCGCTGCGCTGCTGCCTCCTCTAATTTGAAGTGCGTGACGGCCGAGAGGCAACCAGTCGCATTTCCGAAAGTGGAAGATGTTCGGCCAACCTACCAACAACCTCGCTGCGCGTGCGTTCCGCCTCCGCTGGCTCGGTGTTACCTTTGACAAGGAGAGGATTTGGGAATTTTCCGCGTTCCTCACGCTCAACTGCTTCGAAGCAAAGGGGTAATCGACGCGCTGCTAAACTACCAAAAGCTTTCTCCAATAAGGGACGTCGGAACACCCCTCTCTCCTCTCCAAAGCACACGACGCATCCATAAAGTATGTGCATACATTCCGTCCGGACTCATGAATATTTTTGGATACTCTGAACACTCGTCTGCCGGCTACATACGCCTTGGCCATTGTTTCCGAAACGTCAAGCGTCGAACCGATCCCCGAGACGATAAGACGAGTGAAGCGTGTCGAGCGGCTGTCAAAAACCGAGCGCAGACTCGCCGAGGAAAGAACCACCAACCCGACTCTCCACGCGCTGAAAGAGGAAGAAGAAGCGAGGGAAGAAAGAGTGTGGTTGCGGGTAGAGAAATCACCGCGCAAGATATATACCCATGGAGAAAGAGGCAGAGGGATGAACGACGAGCATCCACACACACACACACACACTCGCAATTGCTAGGAAGAGTAATCCGCAGGGTGGATGAGTCGCGCTTTGTCTGCCAGTGGAGAGCAGACACACCTCATTTTCATCGCGGAGCATCTCCTTGGTCGCTGGTCCCGGAGTGGCCGGGTGCGGCTCGTCGCGAGGGGGCTTTAATTTTTCCCCGATTCGCGTAATCGGTCTGGCGGCGCGCTGCTGCACTAGCCAGCCCTCTATGTACCAGTACGTAGCCAGTGCGGCCTCGTCCTCGTGCAATCAAGCCTACGAGGGCGGAATCCACTCGAGAACTAAGGGACGCGAATCCGCTAACGAGATAGAGCGATAACCCGAGCTGACATTTCAGGGCTGCAAAAGTGGCGCTCGCGCGCGGGATTACGAATCGCGGCGGATATCATCTAGTTAGAAACGCGCGCCCACACGCGTGTAGAGAGGAGCGTCGCTCTAAGCCCTGTAATACGCTCGAGAGCCCGTGGCAGAAGCGCATTAACGGGAAGGCTTAACGCCCGCGTGGAAAGAGACACGCGAGGATTAACCGGCGCTTAATTGAAAAGGTAAGAGGCCTCGGGAGAAAAAGTCGGCCGCGTCCTGAGCCGCGCGCTCTCTACCCACTAGCGTTACACTCTCTGTGCTGCTAACTATTTCCTTGGCTGGTGCGCCTGGCACTCGAGCGCTCGGAGCTTTCGCCCGCTTCCGTGTGATCTGTGCGAGGGTTGAGAGAGAGGTTGGCAGTCCGAGAGATTCGAAGAGTCCAACCCGGTGAATGCGTCAAGGTGAACTGGGTCAAATCACGAGGACGTGCCGGTGCAAGTGTTTCTTTCGAGCGCGCAGAGGAACATTAGCGAGTGGTCTTCACCGGAGATATAACCGTCAGCGAATTTTTATCCCGGCCCCTCATAAAGTCCGCCACATTTCCGTGTACTCTGTTTCGGAGTTTCAATCGCGATTCCCGGCGAGCTTCCCCCGACATTCCGAGGATAAACTCGGGGCCGGGAGGCCGAGGCATGATAATACACGCAGATTCAACCGTTTCGCGTGTGCGCTGATGATTCTTTTTCACCGACTGGCGCGGTCGGTCGGTCGGTGAAACTTTCCGACAAAAGCGCAATCGACTCCACCGCTTTATTCCCACGCTCCCCGCGGGCCCTTTCGACGGGCTCAAAGGATTTTCAGGACGGCGGGCAGGACCTAATCAAACCAGGCTCTCACTCCGTTCGGCTGGCAGCGACCAAATTACTGGCAGCTCTCGCGAGAGAATTCATTAAGTCATTGAGCCCCTTCGTTAAGACGAATTCTCCCGGTGTGATCAGTTTCGCCGAATCACCCTCTCCCCCTCATGCCTTTGAGCCAAACCGATTCTACTTTCCTCGCAGTTTAACGAGTCGGCGGACTCAAGAGGAGAGAGGTCGTCGTACCAGAGAGACAGATCCTTGTTTTATTCTCTCGACGAGAGTAAACGCCGGCAAGTAGTATAGCCCTGCCGCTGGTCGGACGCGCAAGTAGGTCGATCGAAGCACCGCCGAGAGCGGACACACTCGACCGGGGTGGGAGATTCTGATCGAAGATTCTTTCAGGAATTGGCAGCGCGCACTCATCTTCACCCGGCTCTCGCGGTCCTCCGACAAATGACAATAAATGGCAAGCATGACGCGTCACGGGGTAGACGCTTCCAATTTATCCCCGGGGGAGAGCGAATCCCCGCTGCGACGCCGGATGAAATATCGAGAATACATTCGCCGCCACTGGAGAAATCAGCGCGATGCTGGGACCGCGATATTCTTATGCAACTAGGCGACCAAGATAATCAGGAGGGGGAGGGGAGATGTTCCTCGTTCCCAGGACACGTTTCCTAATTACAAAACGACCAACCATCCCGGAAAGGGAGAGGGAAGCCGCAGGTATAACAGGGAAAAAGTGAGCCCGAAGGCGATCACTGCCCTCCATAAATCATCGCCGGCGACGAGAAGCATCCGGGGCCTTCCGCAAATTTATTTGTGTGCCTCGGTTCTGTGTGTACGTATAGTGGGGGCCGTTTGCAGGAGGACGACGGCTGGCGGCTAACGGGAGGGCCGGAGGAGCCAAGCAACCATATCCGGTGTATCGATCCCGGGTAGGAGGACAATTGCGAGCTCATTAATTATACGCGGCCGGGTAAGATGCCAGCGGAGGTCTATTACGGGAATCGGGCACGCAGACGGAGCCCTCGTACGAGAGATGTCACCCTGGCCAAATAAAGGGGAAAAAGGCCATTGATGGCCGAGCGGGACAGTCGATGGAATGTTAGCCGTCACGCGATATACAGCTAGGCTCGCATGCCGTGCGCTCACTTTCCTGCTAGCCAGTGTCATTTTTCCGGGGTCTCTTGCTGGACTTGTGAACACTGCGAGTACAGGGTGAGTTAGTTAGTTGGCTTTTAATCCTCCCCTTCACACTCGACTTCCAATTATTTAGATTATTAGTACACTTTGATATTATAAATGAATCTCAGTGGGTGGAAGAGACACTGTAAAGTCTTCTTTATATTCAAATTACTCACCACCATACAATTATTACATTTTCAACGACCTACATCCATCATTACCGAATCACCCTGTACACAGGCAGACACGCGTGACCAATACGCAATACAACTCCACAAAATCCACCACTCCACGCAACTCCACCGCTCGTGCGGGCTATCGTCCCATCTTATACAATTGCAACCGCGCGCAAAATGTGGAGCGAACTCGCCGAAGCCAGCGGCGATATTACCCGCGCGACGCCCTGGTAAAGCGAGCGCAGTCCCGAAGAAGCCTCGATGTCGGCGAATCCCGGGGAGGAAGGCGGGGATCAGTGTCGGAAAGGTGGAAATGAGGAATGGCGGAGGGAGAGAGGACTCGAATTGGAAAATGAGCCGCGCTCCTCCGGAAAATAAGCCCCTCCTGATTTATGCAGCCTCCCATCCAAGTGGCTGCGGAAAGGTGGTGGAAATCGCGGGATACTGCCACTTACGATCGACCCCCGCCCGCCCCGAGATAAACGGCGGCGGAGCGCTAGAAATCGTTTGGTATCGACTGTGTGCTTCCGAAACGCTCGCCGCCACCGACAGCCGCCCGACGTGGAGAAGTAATATGTATATCCTTGCGGGGCCGAGTTCTTGAATTATGAGGGGAATATGGAAACGCGCCGCGCTGCTCGTTCTCACACCGGATGAAGGTATCATTGGCCAACTTGTCGAACGCAAAAGAGAGAGAGAGAGAGAGAGTATCGGGCGGGGGGTTTTGTCAGTTTCAGGTCTAGGTTCATTTATCTCAATCGACGCGGCATTAAGGCAATTGTGAAAATTAATTTCGGCAAATCGGCGCCGCCTAAATGCGCGATATCGCCGCGCGCGCTCGATGGTCCATTAATCAATATATCATAAAGGGACATGATAATCATATCCGCAATCGAGACGCGGGCATCAACATGATCATCCGCATCGTTACGGCTTATTGATCTCGTGATTAATGTATAGCGAAATACCGAGGAATGCGTAATTAATCAGGATCGGAAATTATTCGAGCGACGCGCGCGCTCGCCGGCGTATAGAAGCGACGTCCCAGATTGCGCCGGAAGCAGCCGCCGCCCATATTGAAATCTACTTTCATTACCGGTAAGACCGTGCGCCCCCGGCCCGCGCTCAATAGACCTCCGCTATGATTGCGTCAGCTGCTTCCAGCTTCCAACCCCACTGCAATATACCCCCCCTACCCCTCCCCCGCCTCTACCTACATACGCCAATTCGCCCGCCACACCTTTTAGCCTACAACCTGTTACTCCCCGGCGTCAATAAAGGACTCCGGTGACCCGTTATGATTCCAGTCGAGAAGCCGCCGCGCGACCTCCATCAGGAAGCCCCCAAACAATCTCCAGCGAGCACGCGACTATTTTCAGTCGAGCGACTAACTTCCTTCGGGAACCCGCTCGACTATAACGCGAGACAAACCTCGAGCTATTAGGCCACTCGGCGGTCTTACGCTCGGCGGCGAGCCGGCGAGAGATGAAGAGGGAAAACAAGAGCGAGCGGCGAGGAAGAAAGGCTCGCGCACTCGCGAGGCCCTTCAGCGAAAAGAAAGAATTTCGAGCGTAACGAGCCTCGGCCACACAACCCATTCACGGGTCTAAGCATTTCATTCTTTCTCTCTTTCTTTCTCTCTGGTGCGCGGTGTTAAGTGCAATCAGAATCGCGTTATTCCCAGAGCTTTTCGGCGATGTTCGTCGAAAGGTGGAGGGAGAGAGTTCGCCGAAGAGTTTAACCGGAAAGGGGCTGGAAGAGGCGCGGCGCGTGTGTTACAGTGGCAAGATAGAGGATCTCCGGCGATATATCAGCTATCGTGACACAAGCTCGCTTCGCTGAGCACCGAGATACAGAGCGAGAGAGAGAGAGAGTTAACCCTCCGACTGCCGTGTAGAGCGCGAGCGGTTCCCGCTCGATTTGCTTACAGCAAGCGAGCGTCCCATTGGCTCGCCCGGGTAATCACGCAAAAAAGAGCCGCTATCTTCCGCGCGAGCACCCGCCAATTACCTATTGCATAGCCGACCGCCGCCAATTAACCGCCACCGTTATTGACCGATCCTTGTCATCGACTTCATCCCTCGGTCGCCGCCGCGATAAACCATCCAATCCAGTATCACGAAAAACAGGGAACATGTACAGGCCACCTCCGGGAATCTTCCCCCTCAAAATCCCCCGAGTTCCACGCGAAGTCGAGATAATAATTGTCCGTGCACGCTCTTGTCCGCCGGCGAAACGTATCGAGTTTCGCGGCTCATCCCTCACTTCCGGGGGATTAAGAGAATTTTTGTCGACGCTGCGACCGTGTCCTCGACGCGATGTGTACGGGAAGATCGAGGCAGTGTGTTCCAGTTTCGGGGTGGTAAACCTGTTCGAAAACAGCGTCCCAGTTCGCCGGGTGCATCAAGTGCTGTTCCAATTCTTAGTTCAGTGGAAACAGCTCCAACACACTCGGTGCTTTTTGGGGTCGGGTTTTGTCGGGAGCAAATGGAGCCGGGCGAGCGCCGCCGCCGCACTCTGCGCAATGTGGTGGATGGAAGCTCACTATTCGTCGCGGGCTCTCCACTCTCCCGGGCGGCGCTCAAATTTATTTTGGCGCAGTGCAAAACCCTGTTGGATCTCGCGTGATGCCTCGGACCGCTCTGCGATGTAATGCCGGGGTTCGCCGCCGAAATTACATGCCACGGGTATCGGTGCGATAGCAACCCCCCACCCCCCAGGAGATTTTATGACCTGGGGGGAGAGAGAAGGCGAAAGAGAGGGGGAATGTATGGCGTCAGGAAGGGAAAAGCGCACGGTGAAAGAAGGAAAAGCCTAAACAAGCCCCGACGAAACACAGTGCGAGTGCCCGGACACCATAATAAGTGTCGCTTGCGTAAGCCACACCGGCGCCACCGCCGACACCGCCCTGCCAACCTTCCAACCGCCCGCAAATGCGCCCGGAGAATTAGAGAGCGAGGAAACTAAATTAAGGGGATCCTGTAAACCGCATTTTTAACTTAAAAATACATTTGCCTCGCTTTTTCGAGGGCTCCTGAAAAAAGTGCATTATCTCCCGGCAACGTATCCGCAAAGTTTGCCGACCCACTCTCTCCTTTTCTGTTCACACAGAGCTCGCGTGGTTTGATCTCAGTGACCACTTGGCGATAGCACCCGCTGGGAATACTCGCTGGTTAAATCCTCTGTGATAGAGTGTCGTTTCCCCGTGGAATACGCAGAGTTCGATCGAATTAACTCTCTACTGGCTATTCCTCGTTAATCCCGGAATAGAAAAGGATGACGAAAGAACGGTACTGCGGGTACACTGCTCCAGTGGCGCGTTGCCGTGACCTAGGTCAACGCAGCGACGGATACGAGAGTGGAAGACTCGAGGCCGACTGGAGTCGTCCCTTTCTCCAGTAACGGCGCACTCGCAGTCTACCCACGACTCTCGCGCGGCGTCCCAAAGCCGTAGAGCGTAGACGTAGAGGCAGAGCTCTCGCCGACTCGCTCCTCTGTCTCCCGACTGTCGACGGGGAAATTACGTGTACCTAGAGGAGGCGAGACAGCGGCCGGAAGGAAGCCTCGGGCCCGGGGAATGCGACGTCGTCGCTCCTCATGCGGATATCCCGTAAATCATGACGAAGTACCGTAAAGGACCAAATGAAAGGCGCGCGCGAGTACAACGCGCCGGAGAGAAAACCCTCGCGGATTTAAGTCCGTGTCATCAGCGCGCGGTTAACTATGCCGGAGAGCGCCGCTCGTGGAAAAAGTGGCCGGCGCTCGTGAACCCGTCAGGCCCAGTTCGCAGGATCGAGGGGAAAAGGTGGAGCGGAGAGATCTGTGTCAACCGGTGATTGACCCAAGAATCCACCGTGTCAATGACACGTGACTCGAGTGAGAGATCGAGTCTGAGACGTCTGAGTCATTGACGGCCGGGCGTTGACACGCCTTGACGCCTCGAGGATGAAAGGCTGTAGTCTAAGGTCAGTTGCCAGTTGGTATGACAAACAAATCAGCTGACGGCTTCTAGAGGGGGGTTTGCTCTGTTAACAAGGGACCGCGCGCACACCTGCACCGGCGGAGGCGCTTGCGCGTGATAAACCGATGGGATTCGCGATTAAGCGTGTAAATAAAGGAGACCTCGTTACTCACGGGCGTGCATTTAATCTTTGCTACTGATTCCGATGTGCGCCGGAAGAAACCGGAGAGACTTCTGCTCATAACCCACTGGAAGCCTGTACGCGCGGTGTCACCCGATGAAATCCGCCGATTAAACTATTAATTGGCACTTCGATTCGCCCAGTGAGACTGCGAAGAAGAGAGCAATATCGCTGGGAACTCGACGGAGAATTGAAGGGAGAATCGAACGCCATCAAAGGCGAGTCTCGCTCGCCGACTCGGTCGCGAAGAACAATATAAACAAATTAATATGCGCTTCATTTACGACACAAAGGGATACGGAGGACATCGGTGCGCTCCTGAAAGCACGCGCCACTCTCGCCGGAGGAGAGTCCGAGGCGAATAAACAAACCTTTTCCAGGACAAAAGAGCGCCGCCGGCAGGAAGAACCAACGGCGAAGGGTACGCGCGAGCAATGAAAGCGCGCGCTGGCTCCGCGAGACAAAAGGAAAAATGAGAAGTCGCGCGCGCTCTCGCCGCGTTAAAGGAGTCGGCGAAATAAATTAGGATCGGATCTGTATCGCGCGACGGCGGCGATAAAATATTTCAGTCCTGATAAAGGTCTTCGCGGACCTCGGGTTTGATTGTATCTGCGCAGTATTCGCTTGAGAAAGCCACTGACGTTGGAGGACGAGGGCAGTCAATTCGGCTAAATGAAGGGAAGCGAGTCTACTAAATACTTTAAAGTTAAAACGCTAAACTCGACTGTTACTGCACCTTCAAAGGCCGCCGGATAATCCCGGTTACGCGATCGCCGTTTTGCTCGAGCGGCGCGCGCCGCGCACAAATTAATGACAAAGAGTGTCCAGTTAATTATCATGATGAGGCATAAAACCCCAGCGCGCTAATTTCCGACGGGAACGCCAGCCCGTTAATTGCTTTCCGGCAGTAACATGTAATTATTTGAATTTTGCTAATCAGGATCGTATACAGTGCGTTTATGTTACGCCGGTGGTCACAATCCTCTCTCTCTCACTCGGCTTTATTATCCGGCGCGCTTCCAAGCGTCGAAAAGTCCTTTGCTCTCGCGCGGTAACAGAGTAGAGCAAACAAAACCGTATGGTTTCCAAATAAATCGGGAGATATAATACGTTCAAGTACCACTCGACATAACTACAACTCCAAATCCACTAAAAGCGTAGAGTTTAATTTTCGAGTTATCGAAGCCTACAATTGGCCAACGGAAGCCGAAGGAAAGCAGAAGGTGGAGGGCGGTCGTGATGGAAAGGAGAAAGGAGGACGACGTTCCCGGGTGACGTTCAGCAGCAGGAACTGAAAGGAATTCCGGGCTTCACGATTTAAGACGCAATTTCCCTGACGATGTCGCGCGTCATCCGTCATGCGACCCAGCCCTCCTTCGGGGAACAATGCCACGTGAAAATTACGCATTCCAATTACAAATACGCCGGGGCTTACATACGTATGCCTCTGCCGGAAGCATTGCAGACGCGCGCGTCGCCGTTCATTTGGGGGAGGCCGATTCGTGAGCAGACTATTTCTCCGACTGCATACGTCAAAAATTCCCTAGGAGCCTTTAATCATCCCCGTTAATCCCCATTAAAGACGTTTAACGAGGCGGCGTTAAAGAGGAAAGAGAGCGTTATCGAGGAAATCTATAATAATCGCTGAATTAATTGCGAGCCGCTTTGGCCGGCGTTGGTCGCATAGCTGATCATATGAATAATTTAATGGAGCCGAGATTAAAGGAGCATCCGATGAATAATGAGGCCGCTGTCAGTTAAGGGGGAATTACTCCTTGAACTTCCCTCGCCGTTAAGCTGTATCGGCAGTACCCGTAACAGATGCTCTCTCCCTCCGACACAACAGCGCAGCCTCGCGAGCGCAAGCCCTGAAAGCCTGCACTTCCCTCGGAAGCCTCGAGAGTCAACCTAAATACGCAGGATACAGTCAATGCTCTCCGGTTTACTCTCTTTCCCGGGTGAAATCAAGCGCGCATGCGTGCGCAATAAAGCCGAGGGCCGTAACGTAACCGCGCGGGCGATTGCGAGCTGCGTATGGGAACGGTGTGTAACCGTGGGCCGGACGATCGGTAATCAAGGACACGCGATACTCGAACAGCGGAATTCCTCGAGATCAGCCGTAAAGATTGCGCCTTGGATAGATAACCGTGGAGAAAAGTCACGCGAGCGGGAGCGTGGCGAGTTGCTCCCGGTAATATGATGGAAATCTTACGCTGCGAACTTTTCACCCTTCTCCCTCGCTCGCTCTCTCTCTCGCGGTACGGCTGGGTAATGAATATTTATGAGGCCATCAGTGAGCCATGCGCCCCTGCCGGAACAATGATCCGGCGATTCTTGAACTCGATCGGAAAATGCACACTAGCGGAGAGAGAGAGAGCGAGGGAGCCAGACGGGGACGAGGACCGTTGAAAAAAAGAGGAGCCCTGCCAATTCAATTCCACTTATTAGCTTGTAATCCTTGGACTCCCTTTCTCCCTCCCCCTCCGGCGACGACTGAGTGTTTAACAGAGGGGGATGCCGCGGATTGAAAACACGCAAATCCCAGCGTAGCGAAGATGCTGGTACTAACTTCAACTTCGTTTATCAGGAAGTGTAATACCCAGCCGGGTTCTCTCTGAAGCGAGCGCGTCCGGGAAGTTGGCCGGGGGGTTGATAGAGCGGGGCTGACTGGGACTTTGCGATCGTAAAATCAGAGGTTTGCGATGAAAAGCCATCTGGAGGGGACGCAACGAGAGCGGCGGATAGGCGGGAAGGCTCGGGCGAGTGGAGTTGCAGTAAAAATCAGAGGATAATACATTTTAAAGCTGACGAGCTCATCCATCCTGCGGTACTCGTTTCTCTTGTCCGCCATCAATCTCGTATGCTAGTTCCGAGGCTAGGCTACTTTTACCTCGCCGACGACCTACCCTCCTCAGTGCCACTCTTCCTTCCACTTATTACTGCGCCACGTCCGCCTACACTCACACTCTCCTCTCCTCTCCCTCTCTCTCTGCATCTGGGATTCGTGCAGCCGTAAATTGCGAGTCCTGCATTCCACACGTGTTCATCTTCCCGGCGGAGGGGAACGAGCGTGTCCTTGTCGCGAATCGCTGTCGGGACTTAAGGATGGGAATAGCAGAGCGGAGATGTACGATCTCGAGTGCGCGATGGGACACGCAAGGTGGTCGGATTCTATCATGAGCGATGCTACCGGGACCGAAAGGCACCTGAATAAAAGAAGAGCAGCTAACAGCAGCCGAGATTTCCTCGCGGGGATCCCGAGGGCAACGCCGCTGGAAAGAGGCCGAAGAACCGAAAGCAGAGATACAAAAGCATCCGCTCAGTTATTTAGAGGTGTATTCCCGTATCTCGAATTTATCGCTTCATTTGTCCGCGAGAGCGAGCCAAGGACACACTGCCGCGCTCAGGTATCGAAGGGAACGGAGCTAATGCTCCGGCGGTGCCCATTGCTTCCGCATTTCACGGCATTTTACAATGAAAGCTTCCCAGTCGTAATCGTTGCCTTTGAGAAGAATTCGAACAAAGCCGCCAATTTTTTCTTTCGAGCATCGATCCCGCCAAAGGGAACTCGGACGGAGAGCGAGAGAGCGAGAGAGAGTGGGATGCCGGCGTGTTTTGCGAGAGGCCGATATGGGCCGCAGGATTACGATACGCGCGCAAAGGGTGGCGAGTTTTATGTGTCGAGATTTTCCCAGCTAGAAACGCGTGTAACTCGCGGAGAGTGCAAATAGCTCGATAGCAGACGTCCCCGACGCTTTCAGCAGAGCATGTTTTTCAGAGTCCTGACAAATAACGCTCGAGATTAGCACGCGCGTTATTCAGACGCCGACCAGTGCACAGGTGCACACACTTCCGCCGCTTTTCCGAGGGGAATGTCGCGGCTGAATATTGCCGGCGTGCGCACGGTGCGAACCGCAAGGGTCCGACCGGTGGTGCGTCGCCGTGGGAAAGGCTCGTAATTCGAAAGTTGCGAAATCCGAATCCATTTAGAATGGATGGAGGGACGTTTAAATGGGAATCGCGGGCATATAGGGGCCCCGCGTACGCGCAGATGGTAGGACGGTAGGTGGAAGGCGGAGGAGAGCAGAGTACACGCGCATCGCCGCTGGAAAACTCGAGCGCTCGAGAAACAAACGATAGCCGCTCACAAAGGGGCTTAAATAAAGGCGTAGAAAGGCAGAGAGGAGTGGGGGAGCGGAGTGGGAGTATGTGAAAACGAGTGAGAAAGAGAGGCTAAAAGCGAAAAAAGCTCCAAAGTCCGGGAGGCTCTATGTAAGTGAGAAAGCAGCGGCATTTAACGCTCGAGGCAGTACGCGCGCGTTTCCTCTCCGACCTTTCACCTCCGCGGTTCTTTCAGCCTCGCACTTTTGATAATGCCACGTCTCCGCGCGGACCGGAGTACGTTGACGCGAGCGCTCGCGCGGAAACTGCCAACTCTCCCCGATTTCCGTCCGCCCGACCTCTAAGCTCTTACCTCTCCAGATAGAGAAAGAGGAAGAGAGGGAGCCTTTTCTCTCCTCCAGCAATGCTGTTTCCAAACACACCGGGTTCTCCTCAGTCGATGGCCGCGTTGATCCGGCTAAAAGCTCGCTGCCGGACAACGCAACCCTCAGGACCGACCCCCCTGCCTTTGTCACTCTTTCGAGTCTCGGCGCTGTTTGCATGCTGGTCCCCTAGTTCCTCGCGACAGACGCCACTCGTAACTTGGAGGCACAGTGGCACGCCAGTCGGAAGAGTCGAGGTGGGTCAAAGGGTCGGCGAGATTCGATATTAAAAGGAGTCCTGGCGCACGCCACGGGAGATCGCCGCATTAGAATTTAATGCGGCCTGTGGTTCAAAATAAGTGGAGCGAGAACCCTGTTAATGTCCACCGAACGAGCGCGGCATCGTAGTACCCTCGTGATTCCCCTAGTGCTAGTGATATGCATCACGGCATTTATTTCCTAGGTCTACTAATCGTCGTTTCGCTGGCTTTAGGTTTGAGACTCTATTATCCCGAAGTATCGCGGAGTCGATCGATGCCAAACTTTCTTCTCGATTTATGAAAACGTTACGGTATTAAGGATTTATTTCTGAATGTTGTATTTTAGCTGTAGTTTTCTGAATCCAATGAGCAAAGAATCAAGTGGGATGATTCGGTACTGACCTTCAAGCTCGACGACCTTGCCGGCTCTCTTGAGAGCCTTAACTGCCTCGTCGTGAGTGGCCTCGCGCAGATCCTCCCCGTTAACCGCGAGGATCGCGTCGCCGACGTACAACTGCTCGGTGGCGTCCGCCGCCATCCCCTTGAAGATCTTGGAGATGAGGATCGGCATTTTGTTCTCCTTGCCGCCCTTGATCGAGATGCCGAGACCGTTGTTGTCGCTCTTCACCACGCGCACGATTCTCTTCTGATTGGCGACCGAGTCCGGGACGTCCGGGTCGTTGAGACTGTCGGCATTGTTGTTGTTGAGGTTGCCGTTGTTGAGGCCGTTGTTGCTCGGCTCGCAGCTCTCGTCCAACGAGATGCTGAGGTAGTCGTCCTCGAGGGAGACGAAGACCCGGTACCACTGGCCGCGCACCTGGGTCTCGAGGATGCCGGCGCGCCCCGAGGCCGCCGACGAGGCCGCGGTCGTCGTCGAGGAGGAGGACGAAGAGGTCGCAGCGGACATCACCACCGAGCCGATTATCCCCATGGCTGAAGTCGGTTGTCCACTGCCGCACAGCTCGACCATCTCAATTTCCTCGCAAGCTGGACGCTGCACACATAACAGAGGCACAGTTAAGTAATCGGCTCCGATTGCAATTGCCAATCGCGATGTGGAAAGTGAACGTCGACATTCGCTTTTCTATCGGGACCACGATATTTCTTCGGTCTATGTATGTACAGGGTGATTCACTTGGCTATGAATTGTTAATGATGAATATTGCCGGTTGAATATTTAATAATTATACGGTGTGGAGTAGTTTTAATATAAAGATACCTTAACGAGTCTTTTCCACCCACTGAATTTTATTTATAACATAGAATTGTACCAAGAATGAAAATAATTGCGTAGTTTTATATTCCATAGTTTTATAGATCAATAAAAAATATTTCAAACCAGAAAACTCTAATCACACGCTTAAATTTTTGTTTCTATTTCCATAATTGTATGGTTGATTATTAAAAAATGTAAGCGTATGATTAAAATTTTCGGTTTGAAACATTTTCCATTGATCCATAAAACTACGGAATGACAGTCGGTACCAAGAGACCTGATTAAAAGGCAAGCGAACCACCCAGTACGTATTCCAGTCCCACGGACTCGGCGTGTTATCAGATAGCGTAGGCAGTAAATAGTGTCGCAGTAAGTCATGCATCGTAAAGTATCGTTAGGGAGGTGGATGCATGACGGGCAGCATAATCCGGCAATAAATATCACAAGGCTGGCAGACGGAAGCAGGTGAGACGGACACGGCGAAAGGGATTAAAGGCGAGGGCGGCGGGTGTCGCGAGGAGCCACGGGTATCGCCGGTGTCATGTTTTTAAGGTGTATCCGCGGCATTCCATATTGCACAATGCGCGGATAGATATCGGCTGGGAGAAAAATCGAGAGCAGCAGCGCGTGGGCCGAGGTAGAATAAACCCGTGGGACAATGCGCGCGCTACGGCTGCACACGCACTTGATAAATGAATCGAAAACTGCGCCCTGTGTCGGCCGCGTTTACAACTCCGCGCTAGTTCATAATTCGAAAATAATTGATCCGCCGAATCGATTCTTTGTTTACCGCGCGCGCCGATGATTTTCATCAATCTATCCACCTCGCCGGAAGCGGCGTCGACACAATTTATAAAACGCTCCGCGAATTCTCACGCACACATAGACGCGAAGGTCGATCGCGGCAAAGCCCCACGTGTTTGACGGGCAAATGAAATCCCGGCTTGTTGCCGCGCGGCCCGTTGTCACCTCCCGCACCACCTGCCCCCCGAATATAACACTCGAAACGAGAGAGCAGTTAAGCAAGCCGCACACCACTCGACTCCTGTTTTTTAAGCATAAGCACGCCGCACATTCCACTCTCGGCGAGCTCGAGATATTAGGAGGACAATGTGCCCCGGAACAAAAAACCAAAAAAGCCGGAAGGAAAAATAAAACTTCGCCCCGTGTCTGCCGAGGGAATTTTCACCGAGCCACGTTATCACGCGTGTGTACATACACGTACGCTCGACAGCGACGGGTTAAGGCGACGGGGCCGCGCGATGTAGCACATTTAACCGCGGTATCACCGCGCACCCGCGTTCCCCGAATTTCTCGCCCCCGCGCCCGGTATAAATAATTTCGCGCGCCAGCCCGGCCAAATTGGACGCGCATCATCAATACTAAACTCGTTCTCCTTTTCCAGATGGAAGCTGCAATTGGTACGCGCGGCCGCGCGACGCACTAAAATCCCGCGACGCTCTAATTCCGCGTGCGAGTGCGCCGGACAGCTCTATACATCGGAATAATAGGGGAAATAGCGGAGAGAGAGGATTTCCAAAAGAGATTATTGGTAGGTCGGAGCGATGGTGAAAAAAGAGGCAATTTTCGCATGGTCGATGGGAATTCTATGCATTTTTCCTAATGCCGCGAGGACACCGGACGGTTTCATATACGGCGAGCTACAGTTTTACAATTCTTGGGATGCTTCGCGGGAGGGAGAACATTCCTGCAGGATGAAATAGCTCGAGTAGTTACAGTACCGGCGGAGAAATCCAAAGTGCGGCGTGCGGGCGCCGCGCGGATCCACCGCACTTTGTCTATACCAATGAGGCCGCATAAATCCTCGATTTAATATGAATGCGTAATGGCCACGCTCTCTCTCTCTCTCTCTCTCAACCCTCCGAGGGGGGTTGCGCCACCGCCACGTACCAGGAACGCTAGCGGAGAGCCGGGTGTTAATACCCGGCGCTCGGAATAACGGTGTAATAGGGGCAGATAGCCGCTGGAACGAATTCGAGAGCAGGACGAAAGTAGCAGCCTCCGCTGCGGGCACGCAAGACGGAAAATCGGCCCGCGCTACCTCCGCGGCGAAAGAGACGATATTCCGCATGGAGGAGAGCATGAGCGATGCTCGACGATAAAACAAGACGAGGGAATGCGAAATGAAAGGAAAATCCCGGAGAAATGCACGGGGAGTAGAAACTCCGGAGTCAGCCAGTCATTTTCCGCAAATTGCTTTATGCTAAGTACCCCCGTTTCAACCCTTAATCGGTGTGACGGTTTTCGGCCCCCACCCCCTGCACCCCCCAACCCCTAACTCTGTATGTGTAGGTGTGTGGGATCGAATGCGGGCGTTTTAACAAGAAGTCAGCGGCGCACCAGTGGCTTCACGATTCGCCGCTCGCAAAGTGGGTTACACGCTGCATCGCTCGGACATACGTACAGCAGCAGAGAGCGGGGCGGACAGGTCGAAATCAGCGTGTGTCGCGATGGAAATTAAGAGGGAAAACGGCCAGACGAGAGTTCGCGTCCACCGAGTGCCAGGGGGAAAATCGAGGGGGGGGGTTGAATTGGGCACGGGTGGAAAATGCGACGCGGTCCGGAGGTGCGCAATGGGGTTGGCCGGTGAACCGGTGCGTGAAATTGGGTAAAAATGAATCGACGCCGAATGCAGCGGCGCCCGGACCATTCCTCTCCCTCGGCCCGAAAACTCCTATCGGAATACGTCGTGTACCTGGGTGGGGGACTGGGGCCAGGCTGAGCGTACACGCAAGGCCGACATTACTGCAAGTACCAGAGCAGTGTTTTTCCAGCGCGCGGCTGTTGGAAAAATGGCGCGTGCCATCGCCGAGGAGAAATGGTCCCGCGACCGGTTTATGAGGGGCGGCCGCGCGCCGAAAGCGACAAATGGACCGGCGGGACGCATTGCTCGCGATATAATTGAATAATCCGGATGGCCGGCGGGGGGAGCCGGTCCGTGTAAAGCGAGCCAATATTCACGCGGCTCTTCATTTGCCATCTGCAATGACCTGTGCCGACGTTTAAACCGGGCCACGCACCTCCGCCAAGCCCATCCGCGCTCGCGGTCCTCTCGAAATTCGGCGGAGGGATCGATTTAACAATCGGGCGCACGGCCGCTGGGAAAGAGTTCGAAATGCGATTATCCACGGGCGACGTGCTGCCCTCTCACTTAGGAATCCAATGTATCTCTCCGGGTGGCGGGGGCCTTCGGCGAGGCGCATCTCGAATCTATCCGCGCGTAAATTCCCCCTGATCGATCCCGACAAATCCCCCAAGCCAACCCAGCCCTCCCTCCATCGCTCTCCTTTGCCGGTTCGGCCCAGAGTCGACTCTCCGGCTAGTATTGTCAATACGATACTTGTTGATTCCGCGAGAGGTATCTGGGTCATACTGTCGTCCCTCGGAAATACAATCTTAGGCGCGAGCCCTCGCGCCCACTCGCCACTGCGGCATAATGCTGCCCATTGCAACCGAATACGCCTGCGAGCCGACGCTCTCTGTGTACCGCGGAGGCGGACACCTCATCGGATTGACCTCGCGGCCCATTACCGGACGATCCGATGTACAGATCGCACGTACACACAATCGTATAGCCTGCGCTCCCAACAGAGAAAGAGAGAGAGAGACTCCTACCGGGTATAGCACACTCGAAGGTCGCGTACCAACACGCGATACCGTCTTTACACGGGGCTTAATCGCGGCGAAACAGATGACACTCTAACACGCCAGTATGCACTCGCTTTCAATTCGAGATAGCCCGCCGCCCGCCGGGGATAAGGAGGACACCCTCCGGAGCCTTAGAGAGCCCTTTCCGCACCCGTGCCGCAAAATACACCGGCGATAATCGTACCTTCCAGCCGATTTGCATGCCGGGAAATTCGGCTTATATACTGCGCTTCCCTTTTGCCTAAGAATCATTCCGCTTGCGAGGGCCGAATGCGAAAATGCCGTGGGATCGTCCTGCTCGTGCTAACTCATTTAATCGCCCGTGCAGAGTGTACAGCTGTAAAGCTCTGTAATATATCATCGTGCGAAAAGGCCGCTATTGAAATAGTTTTCCACGCTTCCGGCGCGCGAGTTTTGTGGGCGCGCGGTGGTGTGAAAGCAGGGCGAGTTAGAATTCGTCGAAAGTGTACAGGGTGAGTCATTTGCCTTTTAATCATCCCCTTCACACTCGGATTTTAATTATTCCCATTGTTGGGACAATTTGATATTATAAATAAATTTCTATGCCTGGAATAGACTCGGTAAAAAATCGTTTATATTAAAATTACTGAACACCGTATAATTATTACATTTTCAACGACCTATATTCGTCATTGACGATTCTAAGGCAAGTGAATCACCCTCTACACGCGTTTGAGTTGAAAGCAGAGAATTCCCGGGGACAGCGAGGGGCGATGAGTAAGGTTGGATAATCCTGCAAAGGGTTGGCCGAGAAGTGTCCCGGGGAAATCGGAGGGCCGGTTTATCGCGGATACAGAGACTCTCGGATTCCGCAGCGGAATGTAAACAGAGGCGAGCGAGTCATTGCTTGCGGGTATTATCCTCGCGTGCGTGCAACGGGACTGGCAGAGTGCGCTTTGTCAATAATCCTAAATAGAAAAGGGACGGCGAATAAGGGGACGTGCCCTTTGAAGCGGAATGGGTATCGATGCGTAATCTCGATGCTAAGACAAAAGTCAGAGAAATATGGCATTTCAATAGCAAGAAATACTCCTCGAACGCCGCCTTTTTTCTCGGGAATACGTCGCGCGACGCGAGAACAAATTTGCTTTGAGAGTCACCTTGCTGCTCGATCACACGCACACGCGTGCGACGCGTGCAGGCGCCGGTAACCCGGAGAATGAAGCGAGGGAGAGAAGTATAGTGGGGGCGGCTGAAAATGGACAGGTACAACGGAAGAGCGCGTTCAAGTCTGAGCGCAGTGTACGCGGCGGTGTCATGCCCCTCGCAAAAACCAATAACCTTGCCAAACGTCGGGCGCCGGTTGTTTATGGGCCGAAAGAGAGCGGGGTAACAAGAGCGTCGGAAAAGCAAGGAGGAAGGCCGCGCCGGAGTGAGAGAGGGAGAGTGGAAGAGGAAAAAGAGAACTGGCGAAACGAAGGGAAGGATACATCGCTTAAAGTTGGAGATCCTTTCGTACCCGCTTCAAGCAACACTGCTCTTTCACTAACTCATTTTCTCAGAGAATCCCCGGGTCATAATGATAAATCGAACCTCGTTCATTGACTTTCTCATAAGGCTCTGCCCGCAAACAAGCGCGGCCTCCATTCACATGCTAATCGACGCTCTTCCTCGACATTGCATAATTGCAAGAGGACACGTCGAGAGGGCTCTTGAAATAGCAAAGTAAACACGCTCGCGAGAGTGTCACACGCATGTTAGCCTCGCGGGCGAAATCTTTGCGAAATCCGTCGTTTAATTTACGTAAGTAGCTAAAATCCTCCAAGGATTCGAATGCCGGCTGCAAATAGGATCCTGATCGAAAGGCGCTTGGATCCCGAGCTGCCTTTGGAATCTGGTTTTTAAAGGAGAAACGCGATTCACCGGATCCCATTCTACCGCCCGCTGTAGGATCTCGCTAGTTTGTACATCTGGCAGGGTTCGAGGGTGGAATAGCGTGACGCAGCGCGGAAGAAGTGGTGTAGGAAGCGTGCGCGCACGCGGAGAGATAAGGCGCAAGGAGCCAACGGATAACAGCCGGTGCAAATTAGAGGCTCTTTCCAGCGGATCGACCCCTCCGCGTCTCTGTACGTGTGTGTCGGCGCGCCGTGACGAAGAGCCGGTCCATACTGGAAATTGGGAGTGCAGGAATCCGAGGAATGCGACGGGTGCGCTCTCCTAAGCCTCCGAGAAATTGTAGATCGCACATTAAAGCGTCGTCGCGTTCGAGTGGCAATCTTTTCCTTTCGAGGCCTCGCGCAAACGAATCTCTCTTTAGGAACCTGTTGGACTGGAGCAGAAAGAGTCGATAGGTACATAATATTGCGTGGGAGAGAGAGAGAACAAATTTCCATTGCACCCTTTTCCCGTATTATCAGCAGCGACACGAGCGCGCGCCGCTGATACCGGAGGCCCAATCGAAAAAGCCTGCCGACAGAGTCACGTAGCCGTTTACATTTCATTAAACCCGCTCACCTTGCAGTTCCCGTAATCCGTGCAATTTCTATATCGCCAACTTTCAAGCATCGCCCACATATAATGCCCGGCGAGGACGCAGCGTGCGGTAAAAAATCCAATGGTTTCCGCTCGACGCAAATCCCCACCTCGCTCCACTCATTCCCAGGGCCAATAATAAAATCACAATAAACCTCGGCTCATACTCGCATTCATGTCCAGAGATAATATCCTCGATCGGCGCCAAGTATTAAAAATGAAATTCCATTCGCGGTCCAATCACCTGCAAGCTTGAGATTCAAAGCCGTTGAATGGTGGAGAGCAGAGTCCGTGCGTCGAGCGGAGCTTCAACTAAAGAGTAACTTAATAGGAAAGCATTGCGAAAAGAACGTACCTTAAAGGGGATGGAAAATCAAGGGTCGGGCAAAACCAAGGAAAAACGAACATAGGCTGCCGCGGCGTGGATGCTCCGGGCGTAAAGCGCGTAGGTAACAGTGGGCTTAGAGCCGGCAGCTCCTACGTCCATTTACCGTTTTGCGCGCGTGTATGGGCATATGAGTTCCGGTGGGCAGTGGGAGGCAGCAGGCGGGTGCCTGGCCTGCTTTGCTCTCGACAGCTAGATATCAGTGGACGACGACAGGCCGCTCCTCCTCTCGGCGAGTAATCCTTGCCGGCGCGTGGTTCCTTGGCTGGTTCAGATGAACGCGCGGGGCCTCATATCCGGTGGCCGGTTAATGCGTGCCGGGATCGACGATGCAATCAATGACATAACCGGCGCTCACTTCGCCTCGCAGGAGCCCCGACATCTCGACGGCCCTCACCGCCTCACTCACCCTCTCCTTCTTTCTCGCAGGCGCCCACTCCGCGCACTCCTGCTTCCTGTCCTGCGATTCTCTTCTCCGTCTGCCACTCACTCTGCCCCTCTCTCTCTCGGGCTCGAGCGTTCCACCGACGACGGACGCTCACTTTCGCCCTGCGCGAAAACCTGTACCTGCCGCCGTCCCGAAACGCAGCGCAGCTACACTTCCAACCGATCGCCGCCGAGAAACGAATCTTCTTCTCGGCCTCCGTCGACGCACGAGTGCGTTCCCGCGAAAGGAAACTTAAAAAAGAAGATGGCGACGCGGGCCGCGCGATTCTCACTCTTGAACGATATGCGAGGATATGTGTCGATGATGGGGATTGGTCCTTTTCTTTTAACTCGCAGCCGGTTGGTCGCCGAGGACTGCCAACTATTCGCCCCGCTCGCCGCTCGCGCCGCGAAAGGCTCGCCGGGAAAATTGGAGCAGCGGCGAAATAGGCCACTGAGAATGCCGATATGCAGCTAGTCCCGTGAGGCCGAGACGCCTACTGGGAATCGGCCAGCTCTCCGAAATCCTCGCGCGAGGATGATATCAAGAATCGAGGCCCCCGGCTGGTTAGACTGCGCTTTCGCACGCTTGACACTCGGCCGACTCGCATTGACAGTGAATCATTGATGGAGCGCAAGTCGGCAGGAGGCTGCTATTCCAGGGAGGCTGTCGAACTGCACCGGGATCCTTGCTCGATCGCATTCGAATGCCACTGGGATCTATCCCGTCGAAGCGCGCACTACTCTCCGTTCGGCCGGTGACGCGACGACGTGTCTGAGGTGTACGCGACGGTGCAGCACGCCACTTTGGAGACCGGTCACATCGCTGTCTCGTACAGCGCCACCCAAAACCGAACAAACAGAACCAACAAACGCGGCGTCACGGCTCCTACTGGCTCCACTCGCGGCTTCCTCCACCCGTAGAACCCAACGCAGGTTCCCATTGGAGGGCGAGGGGAGCGCGACGGGTGGGGAGGGCAAACCTAAGGCGACGGTGGCGCCGCCCGTGGTGGAGGCTTGTACCAGATCCTCGCAACCTCTTTTATCGACTCGAACCTCTCTCGCATTTTAATGATTCTACTAATTTATTAGAGTCAATCTACCCGCGCGACGACGCGTCTACTCTTCTCTTATATTCTCGGCGTCCGTCCACGAGTTTGAATACACAAATAGAATCGGCCAAATTGAATCGCACAATTTCTCCTCTCCCTCGAAATATCACTCAAGCGTTACATCTCTCCGCCGGTTGATTCTTTCATTCGCACACGCACGATTATTCCCACCGTGATTACCTTGGCACGTGTCGGCGGGAAATGCGCTGTTATATTAATTCGCCGGGCAAAGAGTCATAAAGCGCGCGGGGAATAATCGTAGCAGGTATTTCGCGAGAGCTCCGCCGCTGATATGTGCAGTCAGCTTAGAGTATATTTCCAGGGGGGAGGGCGAAAAAATCAGCGGGCGCGATGTGCTGCGCCGCGTGATTCGTGTCAGAAATAACGGCGCAATCAGTGGAAATCGTATAACCTGAAAGAGGGGAAACGCGGAGGCTCTGCCGGGGATGATCCCGGATTACACTGTCAGTTTTCCGTTCGGAAACAATCAAGTCGTCCGCCGCGATTTTCACTCCATGGCTCGGCGACGACTCTTATAGGGTCGCGGACCGAGGGAACCGCGCGACCTCTATCTTGTTTCGTTTTAACACTGATGTGCGCTGATAGGCGGGAAATAACGACGAGGTTACGCGTATAGTGATATATTCTTCTCGAGGCTTCTCCGAGCTCGGTCCGTTTGACGGGACGCCTTCTCGGGGTCGGGAAGGCAAGTTCGGCTGGTCCTCGGGCACAAAGGCGGCATTGTATCGAACGGTCCGGCACAATATCGATGATTGATCCTTCAATATTTCCTGGGCTATTCTCTCGAGGTGTATGCATACCTGGCGTCGCCGCGAGTGCATTTGCCGGCAGTATCTCCTTGAAAGCCATACAATACGTGCCCCGGGAACGGCATCCCCCTTTCGTCGAACCGAAATGCGCCGACTTCCTAAACGCTCCGGAGATATACTATGTATAACGCTCGGGAGAGAGCGGCACGTACCCCTTTCGATCGTAGATTTGCTGTTTCGAAGGCAGCTTTAGTCACGTGCCTCCCCCCCTAAGCACTTTGGATTTGTGCCCTTTCCATTTCCCTAGACATTCGCCCTTTTTCCGTGGCAATTCCGCGCCCCTCCCCCTCGCACGTTCTCCACCGAGTACTCGCTATTTCCATCAGGGAAAATAGGAGCCAGTACTTCCATTCGGTTTAATTAGATATTACTTCGTATTCGAGCTCTCGGTGAGTAGAGAAACACCGGAAGCGGCGTCGAGTCATCATTTCATTATTATCCCGTCAATTAAAGCGCGAGATAAGTGAGATTTCACACCCCCATAGACCACGCGCGTTGCTCCGGCGCTCGCCGAAACAACATCGCGATTTTCTCATTTAACGCGCGCACGGTATCTCAGTAATTAGTGCTGGCCGGGGTTGCTCCGGCAAAAGGGAACAAGGGCGATCTGCAAATTTATTAAGTTGACCCGGCCGCGTTAATTTCGCTAATTGTACATTACGACGCTTAAGCCGAGTGGGCGCGCGCTGTGGCCGAGCAAATTTAAATATAAATATGAGATGCAAAAGAGAGGCTCGCCTATTTCGTTTACCCGCAAACAGTGGGCGCGGTGCTTCATTTTTTCTCTCCACTTAGCCTGCGCACTCGCGCCGAGCTTCGAGCAAGGGATCTCGGGAAAAGTCAAAGCTCCCGTCTCGCCGCGCCGCTCTATAGACGCCAACTACACCAGGTCCTTTCATGTTTCAGCTCTGCTACAGCCTGGAGAAAACAGACTGCGACACCTTCCGGCTAGACCGACTTATGCAGCGCGCAGAGCACCAAAGGTCAGTACTAATGATGTGTAATAGAGTCCTTCCAATCACCGAATTGCACCGAATCATATTCGCAGCGCGACGCGTTCAGTGGACTCGCCGAGCTCGCCGAAGGACGGCAGGAGTACTGGGTTTCGAAGTGGGGATTTATCGAAGCTGAACACCGATGCATTAACGAGCGAGGGAGAGAGCGAGAGGGCGAGGAAACGAGATGAAGGTAACGAAGCGAGGGAGGAAAATCGACGAGGGTGCTGGAGAGAAGAACATCGAGCGACCCTCCGTCGTTAACCACTCCTCTTCTTAAGGCTAAGAGAGGCAGAGCCCGTTAAGACGTGTAACGAATCAATTGAGATCAGAAGTACGCACCGGCTTCAAATTCAGATAAGTAGGTTAGGAAAGCGCGCACCCGCTCATGCTGAACATCGGCGTTCGCCTGTAATTACGAAAGTACCGTGAACCTGAAAAGCGTCTCGCTCGCTGAATGGTCGGGTGATTCATGAATGAACTCAATTTGTAACGAAATTCAATACTGCTTTAATTTTCATCTCCTTACAATATCGCCCTGATAAAGAGCCAATTATTACGCCGGCGTCTTTTCGCCCCGGCAGCGAGACTTGGCTCAAGATTCCGTTCGGCGGCGAAAGTGTTCTGCCCGGTAGACTATTAAATAGTGTATCTTCGATTGTGTATCAAAAGTATATCGCCACTCAGCGCCACTGTGCCTGAGACACACGTGAAAACCGTGCGTGGTACAGTAAACGCTCGCCGCTCTCGGGAGAGTAAGCCGTTAGTTTATAATTTAAGAGCCTAAGCCTAATCCCTTAAGATTGTCGATGGAGTTGCATGAGAGTCATTTACATCGTGTATGTTACGAACGAAGGATTCCACACTACGAACATAGCGAACGACGCGCGATGCTTTTCGGTAGATCGATGGACAGGCGAAGTCCTGTCGGTTCAATCATTTCGCTTCGATGTTCGGCAGGTCCTTGAGGCGCAAGACGATCTTTGAGACGTACTCTTGGAGCAGAGGCTGTCTGGCCTTGCCGACGTCCATCACTTCCTCGTGATTCGCCTCGCAGTGGTCCTCGTAATCGATGATGCAGGCGTTTGTGATTAAACTGAAGGCGAAGACCATCAAGTCGCAGTGGCGGGCAGTGATGACCTCGTGCACAGTGGACATACCTGAAATCATTGAATGGTCCGATAAAACGAATTTTCGGAAATCACTTTGATTAAGGACACAGGACATAAGGCAATGTACTAACCGACGGCGTCAACGCCGACCATTCGCAGCATTTTCAGCTCAGCGACAGTCTCGAAGTTCGGACCACCCAGACACGTGTAGACACCTTTGTGAACAATATCACCGATTCCCATCTCTTCAGCGACCTCCCTGCCCACATCCAGGAGATCAGTACTGTATGCCTTGTTCATCGGCGGGAATCTCGGTCCGAATCTGAAAAAGTACCGTCACTGTCAGCCCTCGTTACACATCTATTGGAGGCGAGAATAGCGTCGGCGGAATGCGCGGAAGAGCCATAGAATGAAGTGAGATTTCATGAGGCCCATTAATATCGGGGGGGAAGTGGGAAAAAATGACAGTAAAAGCGGCGGGGCGCGGGCTCGCACTCCGGCAGATGGAAGTTACGGTAAGCTCGGAGGAAAGCCAACGAGTGAAGTGAAAGGGGAGAGAGAGGGATGATTTGAAAGGACGCAAAAGGAATAAGAATGCCAGCGCGCCGGAGGAAGGAAATGCGGCTGCGAGGAGTTCCTTAAGTAAATACGTCAATCAGCTACCTTATGTCGTCGAGCAAATAGTTCATCAATCCGATTCAACGGGTTATTCCGATGAAATAAATTAATTCTCCACTGTCTACGAGCGACTCTCTACCGCGCGCACCACTTCCCACCCACCCTCGTAAGGTAACTACACGAGCCCATGACAGCTGCGGATTCTCAGCCTCCCTTTCTCTCTTTCCGCCTTCCTCTCTCTCCCGCTTGCAGAGGTGATCTGCTACTCTTCCGAGAGGAGGAATATCGCGACAAGGCTCCGCCGGCTGACGGGAATGCGCGAATGTCAGCGACGCAGTTTGCTTCCGAAAGCGGCGGTGAAAGCCTTTCCCAGCTAGTGGGGAATTCGAATTCATTGGCGTTCACGCCGTGAATTTCACGCGACTCGTCTTTATAACTTCCATTCCTTATCTTACGCCCGGTGCCCGCCTGTCGGATCAATTCTTTCCATCCTCCCTACTTCCGCCAAGCCGTCTGGGCTTCCCCCTTTCTTTTTCATTTTTACTGAAATACCGAGACCCTCTCGTTATTAGTTTCGAACTCGGCAGGAGAATCCTCCCACTGAATAGCTTATCAAGCCGATTGCCTCGAATTGAATAGGAAATGTGAGTTTATATCGATGTATAGCCAAGGTGTGGGAGCTCAATGGCCTTGCTATATGGTAGGCGAAAAAAATGGGCCTGAAAAAGGTACCTGTCATCGTTGGGTCCTTGGAGCGGGTTGTTTCCGGCGAAGCCCATCATGTTGACGTGGTCCTTCACCATCATAATATCTCCAACCTTGTACTTGGGATTGAGACCGCCGGCAGCATTGGTAGCGATCAGGTGCGTCACGCCTACGAGCTTCATGACTCTAACGGGCATCGCGCACTAGACAATGGGAATGCATATGGATGTTTAATTAGCACCTTCTTCCGTAGAAGCCTAATGAAAGGAACTAATCGCTTTGTCGGGCATTAGAATATCGCCGCTTAGTCAGCGGCTAGTCAATTAACAAAGCGATTACCTTTTTCATCGACAAATGCCTTCGAAGCTCGACATTTACGAGTGGTTTCGGACAAAGTTTCGAATATCTGCCGATTTAATAGATAAATACCTTCCAGAGCGGGTATCCCTCGTAGTAGTGGAATCTGCCCTGCATGCACATAACCGGCACACCGCGCAGATATCCGAAGACCATCTTGCCATGGTGGCCGCAGACCGTGGATACCGGGAAGTGCGGTATCTCTTCATAAGGGAAACACTGCTTCTCCTCGAGGGAGTCCGCGATCGAACCTGGACACAACTCGTTTTGCTCATATGATCCTGTACGGGAACAGACAAAACAATGACTCGGAAAGCACCGCCGCCACCGAAAAGCCACGGACAAGAATGCACTAGCGACGCAGCCGGGGACTGGACTCGTACGTTCAAGCATAAGCCAAAGAAAGAAACATGCAGAGCTCGCGGACGAGACAACACAAGGAATTACTAACCCATTCCGGAGCCGCATATTATGCCAATCTTCGGCCTGATCTTGATGCGATCGAGCAAGTATTGCGCGGATTCCTGCAGCGCCTCGAACGAATATCTGAAACAAACAAAAGGTCCTTTCATTATACCGAGCCCGAGGCGAGCTTGGCTCGACCGAATGTTAATTCGATCATTCAGTCTCCGTGAATAACACCGCGTGTTACCCTTTCACGATTCTTTCGGCTCTCTGAATCCGAGCGGCATTGACTCTCGTCGAGCTGATGAGTGCGCCTAATGCGGATTACGAGCCAGAGACAAAGGAGTGATTTCGCAGCGCGTAATCGCCTAGGATAATTTCTACCGGCATTCGCGAGGAAACCGCTCGGCTCCCCCTCTCTCTCTCTGTCTCTGTTCTACCTGTTAAACTGCTAACAGGCTGAAACAGCGGCGGAATTTCGAGCGGTAGATATTCGGCATCGAATCACTGCCGTGCGAGGACGCGGACGCACGTGCTCATAAGTATATGAGTACGCGCCGCTATACACACACCCGTACAGCAGTGCAGTGGTTATGGTCCAGCAACGTAGAGTGCACCCTCTCTGCTTCCGCACAGATGTACATAGAGAATTTCGATCACCGAAACGAATGACTCTCTCTATAGGTATAACTAGGCGGAGGATCGTAATCCGAGCTTGGACCGCTCCAGTTTCCAGCATCCCTCGCCTTACCGCACCGAATAAAGGGGGTTCGTTAACTAGCTAACACGCGTCAATCTCTCTTTCTCGGTCTGCGTCTCAGTGTCTGTCTAATGGGCTCAAAGTCCCATTCAGCCGAAAAGGAGCTGAAACCGAGAATTGTCTCGTCCGGCACAATGACAAATCTCCGAGACGTCTTTGACGTAGCCGCGGGTGCACCCGGCGTCATTAGACGAATCGCGCTGGTTCGCGCGTTCGCCACTGTATCGCAAAACGGGAGCATTGCCGCGGCGACCCGGCGGCGGCGCGCAATTCTGAATGGTAAATCTGAGCTCGGGTTATTATAATGGCTGCGTGAATGCACCAGCGGGCCCGCGGCAGCATCGCGGGATCCTCAATGACGCGCGGGGCTGCCAGTCCCTTTCGACGAGCCGGTGACTTTTCAATTTCTCCAAACGCGACGGCATTCAGGGGGATGCGCTACCTGCTACCTTGTTAGGGTAGAATGCCCGGGCTATTAGAGGGAAGAGCGGAATTGTCGAGTATCGCTGAAAGCTAACTAAAAAGTTGGAGTTAATCTTGAAGGGATTCATTCTCTCTGCATTGGACCACTTTGTCGCATGGTTCCGTCTTAGTTGGTAAACCTTTGGCAGACCCGAGCTTTCGACATTCGAATCCAATGCCACTTTGTCGAGGACTCGACCGGGCTGCGTACTCTTTTTACCCCTCGCTATATTTGACCGAAGGGGCGAGCGCAAAAAATGTAGCCACGCCTATAAAGTTAATGTAAACGCAAAAGTTGGACAAAGTTTCGCGAGCTCCCGGTTTGCAAAAAGTTCACGGGCCCAATATCCCGCGATACGCGGCAATTTGAGCGTGGAACAAGATACGGCTCGGAAGTTTCGAGAGCCCTTCTTTTTGGTAGTGTTATGGCGTAGGAAGGATAGAGTGGGATCTCGGACTAATATCCACTTTTCCGAGACACACTCTTCGAGTGAATTTCTTAATAAAACAGCCGCGGCCGCTGTTAAAGATTGGCGAGGCTGCTTCTTTGCCCGACCCCCCTCGGGGTCTGTCATCACTTTTCATTCGCTAATCTTATCGCCATACTGTAACAGTCTATCTCGCCAAGTGCAACTTGGCAAAACAGTAAGATGAAAGAGATACTTCTATCACCGACATGCAAATACTAGTTTAATCACAGGCCTCCACCGGCGAACTCGATGGCTAAGAAGAAGAATTCTGTACAATCGCAAATCCATGTGTACATTTAATTTCACTGGGTATAAGATTATGCTTCTTCTGATTTCGGCTCCTGGCCGCCCAGAGAAGAAATGCCTCGGGCGTCAAGTTCAAGCTAAGTTCGAGGAAGACTTGTTCAGGCAATCAAGAGGAGAGCGATAAAATTGATGTGACCTCCGGCAGACGTCTATCTCGAATGGCAGCGCTTCTATACGACCAAACAGGAAGACTCGCCGCACACGCCAGAACATACATATTAAACCATCTTCCATGAATACTCTCCAAAGGATCTTCCAGCCAATCAGAAATTCCTAGCTGCGGATGACACTCGGAGAATCACTAATAAATAAGTCCGAAACGATGGTAGAGCCGGGTCGGAGCCGAGCGTCATTTATGACGCATTAAATATTGTATCACGGCAAATGGAGTAGCCTCCGGCAGGCTAATTCGATAATACACCATTAACTTTCGCAATTAGGCAGTGGCCCGGCGTATGGAGCCGCGGTAATTCCATGCGAGCACATGTCCATGCGAAGCCAACGGAGATCGCAGGGAAATGGATAACAGAGGCGAGCGGATAGCTCGGGACAAATTAGTTATACTCGGGAATTTCGTGTATATCACATACCCTTGGCTATCCGGGCCAGAGTGGCGTGTCCCCCAGCATTTCTGCTTTGTTTACCGAGCGGGAGTACTTTCGTAATCGTCTGCAACCGACGCTGATATCCCCGCATACTCGGGCGCGCATTAGTCGACGGAAGAACACCCCGACAAAGGATCAAACGGGATTATCCGTTTAAAGCGTCAGTAGCAATTCGTTGCATTCGTTATATGTAATGAGCTATCCTTCGCGTCCGCCTTCGCAACCCTGTCGCCTGTGTCGAGACGATTATAAGAGACCGCCGAGTATTCGTGCCTGCTGGATATACTCGAGGGCTTATGCTAATGTGCAATTAGCAATGTATATTCATAGGACGCAATTGAACTGCTTATTAAAGTATGTTACGAGGACTGGATCGGTAGACGGTCGCCCACTTACGCAAAAGAAAAAGTTCCACTGGCCGATACGCGTGTTTATCGAGCGCTCGTATTAATCTGATTTCAATAATAACAGTGATCCTACGACAATCGGAGACATTTAAACTGTGTTACACTTGAATGCTACCGATTAGATCTCCTAAAACACTATCTCCTCGGATTCGCCGAGTTAAACACTCGCTACACGAAATAATGCTCGACTTCCTCCGATAAGCTTCTACCAACTTACCCCCAACTCATCTCCGGCCAAAGACGATCTCACTCAACAAAATCCCACCCGGTTTTCGCGCCGATCTCGGAAAATTGGGGAAAGAGCCTCAACGCGGCCACTTGCTGACAAAGCGTGAAGGCGTGCGGCTATCGGCGAACGAACCCGTCTTGTTTAACACTATGTATCGCCGCGGCCAGTAGAAACTGGCGCGTAGGCGAGTGGGGCGACTTACGTGCTGGTGCGCGTGTGCTTGACCGCCGTGTGAAGGAACTCGTTCTCGTTCGGCCGCTTTAGCGGGCCGAAGTGCTCGTGGCCGTTCGTCACGCCTGGGAAAGGCATCTCGCTCTCTCTTTCTATCTCTCTGCCGTGGAAATTCGCGCGATCCGTAACGGCGGGGTCCTCGGGGTAAGCGTGCACACTGGCGATGGAGCGGAGAGTCCGTGGAGAAGGCGGCGGAGGACGTAGGGCGCTCGGACCGCGGCTTACGACGCTTTGACAAGTAGCTGGCGCGGCACCACTTGCCGCCCGTTTTATACGGAAAGCCGCGCCAGATGAAAAAAAGGTCCGAGCGCCAACGAACCGGCCAATCGTCTCGCGCGTTTGCTCAAGCGACCGCCAATCCTCGCGGAGACCGAGAGAAGCAGAAAGCGACGCGGGGGGCAGGGACACGCAATGATAACCCATTACCGAGTAAATGCTCCAATTTCCACCGTAGGCACTCACTTCGAGCCTCTCTCTCCCTCTCTCTCCCTCTCCTTCGAGCCATGCCACGCACGGCCGCGTGTCGGTGTTATTTGTTTCGCGTGACAATGATGCTGCGCGATCCGCAGCCCCTGCCTCAAGATCTGCTCTCTTGGACCGCGGATCCCACGCAAGATCTTCCCGAATAACACGATAACGCTGTACCGTGTTGATTGGGAAGCGATCGGCTTAAAGTGCCTTTGGTCCATTACGCGCTTCCGATGAATCTTATCGCGGAAGTTAAGAGCAGGGGGGGCCCCCTGGTATATCTCATTGAACAAGTTTCTGGAGTTTGTTAATGGTTGAATTCGAGACTAGAGGCCGAGGCAAGTTTCAAGTCGCTTTTTAATCACGTCAAGGACACTGGTGAGCGTTTTTGCTAACTCGACGACACCGAAGTCCTTCGAACATTGTAATCATAGAGGGATTATGCCTCCGATTGGTTCTTGTTACCAGGTGGCCGTGTTGCCACGCACTCGTATGGATGCCGAAACTGTTTGCGGAAAGAGGTTTTCGAGGAAAAAGGATCTGAATGCGGAAAACGTGTAAAAAGGAAAGGAGACTGAATAAATGAACGGAGATCGAGTTCCAGGATATCTGGGAGTCCCAGCGGCGAGGAGGCAGATATGCCGCGAATTGAAATGCACGATAGAGCGGAGAAAAGTGGCTGTTGATGCTTTCAATCGAGGCGTATCGGTGGCTGATAGAGAGACGAGCGACGCTCCGGATGGAATTACGCAAAGGCATTCGCGACAGATGTTGTTATGGTGTTGCGTCAAGCGCGATTTACCCACACGCCTTGATACTGCCGGAACGGAATCGTTCACGGCGTAGGAGACCAGCTGCCGACTGGTTTTCGCAAATTCGAGTTAAAACGCCTCATTGGCTGCGAGGAGGAGGCTCGCCTGGCGATCCCCTTTTATCGTAATTGCCCTCGATCCTCTCTCTCTCTCTCCCGAGGTCCCGCTGTGCCCACAGAGAGGCGGCTCGGCTGGCCTCTAAGCCGAAATAAATAAAGCCAGCTCGCTAATTACGAGCGTCTGCCTCCTGTCGAGAATCGATGACACTTTCGCGAGCGCATAATCGCACTGTGTCCACCTGGCGATTTCAGGCGAGCAACCCGGATGAACCAACGCTTCCTGGGGGAAAACTGATTTCTTTCGATAAAACGATTCGCAACCGATATCCACTAAATTGTATAGGTCGCGTGGATTTGGCTAATTAGCTCGTGGCACTGCGTTGCTCTTTGTATTCGCAAGATCGTAATAGATTTAATTAAGCCGCATTGATCGATCGACATGTTATGAGACAGGCTTTCTCCAACATAACGTTTTTAAGAAAAACTTGCTTGACTCTGATCAAAATGTTACGTGACGCTGTAACGTTACGCGTATTAACACCGACTCCTTATCCTGAGAATATGGATGAACTTACTCTTCGGATCGACAGGCTTTGACGATGGCCTCCTTGGACGAAGTAGTCAGGGTACTCATTGCTCCTTGATGATTGGGGTCGGTCGGGTAGGTTCGAGTCTCGCAGCTTGACTGAATGCACCTGGAATACAAGCATTGCTTTTTTAAGCATTTCCCTTATCGGCCGATGTAGAAGATTAGCATTATATAATGAATGATAGTCGTCCGATGGCCCGGGCCGATTGGCCCGTCCCAATGAATCCCCGATATTCCGATAGATGCCAATCGATAGCCGGTGCCCCCCCGCGGTCCCTCGCTTCAGCAACAAACAGGAAATCCCGTCTGCATACTGTCTTACTCAATTCCCCCCTTGCTCTCGTTATCTCCCGACGCCACTATACTCCAGCGTCGCCGACACTTGTTCCGCAGAATTTTCCTATCTCACTCTCGTCACTCTGTTTCAGCGTTTCCCGCGGACTTTTTCCACCGGCGATTCCCGGTGGGGTCACTCTGTGGGAGAGAAGTCACGCCAGGCCGCGGGTACACAGATCCTCCAGCCGGCGCGCGGTTATTCGCGAGAAATTTCCGGTACATCGTTGACCTGTCCGGGGGGCAGCGGCGGGTGCTTGCAGGCCGATAATAACAATGCCGGGCATATCGCGCGCCGCTATCTGATCCGGCCGCGATTACACTTTATCGGGCCGAAAAGATCGCCCGGGCGGATTTGATCGCGGGGGCGGAGAGGATGGACTTGTTGAGGGGGCGGCGACTCGGGGGGCACATTAGCCCCGATGTCAGCGCGAACTCGATAACACTGTGGATGATGTAACCCGTCGGACGCAACTATTATTTATGAGAAATATTTTCCGAGTCCGCGCAGCTTGACAACAATCGGGCCAAGTATGATGTTAGTGTTATCGATTTGACGCTTGAAGAATGTGGGGAGATTTTGCAAAAGTTGATTCGACCCGCGATTGCCCCGAAAGTACCAATGACGCGCTTCGCGGGGAGTATCACCTTTTTGTGAGTCTCGCGACAAACAAGTTTTCAGCTCCAATCAGTTTTCGCCCGATTGCCAACGCGAGAATCAATCAGCGCGCTCGAAGGAACCGCACGCGTGTGGCAAGTTCATACTCGACACCAAGTAGCCAATAAAACTATCAATAAAGACCACGACTGACGACGGACTAGATTGTTCTGGAAAGGGCAGTGCTGGTGCGTCAAGTGACGCGGGAAAGCGTCACAGGCAGCTAGTCCTCTTCCGGTTAGGCGAGTAGGTAAGAGAGCAAAGTAAGTCTCGAGCGATCATTACCACCCGGACCGCCGGGGACAAACAGCAAGTATGTAATCGTTGTCTCTTTTTTCAGGAATTTGCAATCGCCTTGCCAAGACGATACCGAAAATCCTGGGTCAACAGAGTGACGAGCATTAAGCAATTGGCAATCAATTGCACTGGCAATGCGCGAATTGAAGTAGATTACTAACGGGCGAGCAAAAGTCGGCTCAGCCAATGACTAATGGAAAGTTGGCCTTTCTACACTTGGAGCATTCTAGGACACTGGCGGAGCCGCGCGGCTGTGCCGGACCCAGACAAACATCGATTATTTATCGGCATTCGGCATGCTCTCTACGTCATCGCTGTTAGGATAAACAGCCGGCTCGCTTCCTCGCTTTTCAAGATGCTTCGAGAAAGATCTAACGATACATGTAAGAACGCTATAAGTCGACTTGCACAATGGGCGAGTTTGCATTGGGGACACAGCGAGCAGCTATCTCGCCAAATAACTGTCGAAACTGCGCTGCCGAGCGAATTGCTATCACCGGGGCCTAACGAACCCAGAGCAGACGTGGGAAAGGCTTATCTATCTCGACTTCCCTGATGGATACCAATCTAATTATGTACACAGAAATGTGAGTTGCGACACTGACGGAATGGTCGAGCCCTCTTACTTGGTCCCATGATGTCGAGGTTTAATTGTGAATATCGTGTTTTTCCTTAGCAGAGAGGGAGGGAGATGTTTGCTTCTGTTAAGCGAGGACCTCGTCGTCAGCCGCTAAACTCGATTCCCTGTGGGAGATTTATTATTGTATTAATCGCCGGGGCGATAAGTGGAATAGGCGCCGTTACGAAATCGACCCTCGCGAGAGAGCTTTAATCGCGCGTGATCCGCTGGGGTTCTCCTTTATCAATGACCTCTAATAAATTATCTGACGCGCGCAGAGAGTTAGGAGCGAAACTGGCGCGAATGCGTCGCGCTTCGCTACCGAATCACGCTATAATCGTGCTCGAAGATCGCAGTGAGACAGGGACACGCGGGTGTGGCCCGCTCGGACCACTGCGGCTGTTTTCATTCGCGGCGAGATTAAGGAGAGCGCGGCCAAGAGAGCCGGAAAGAAAATCAGACGGCGATGCGTACAACACGCGACGACCCTGATAAGATACTCGTGCAGGCAGAATTAAATGCTGTTGATCGGCGAACACGTGTGTAGTGAATCACGTGTGGGGTCGTCAAGCGCAGGGGCAACAACCGAGCCCCTCAACGACTCTTCTCTAGAAATGCAAGCGCAGAGAGTAATTAGATCTGTAATTGGTTTACTCTTATCGAGAAGATGGATTGTTTGGAATAAAACGATCTTGAAGACTTGCGAGCACTCGATGACTCGAGAGTTCCAAGTTTCGATTTGCGCTTTCAATGGCATTCGAGCGAGTAATTGCGCGATTTAAATCGTCGATGGCAGAAAGCGCCACCTAGTCTAGAATGTTTGGAATAAGAAGACGGATCAGGTGCCACCTCGCAAGCGGCGTAAAAAGGGAAGTGCATTTCCGCCGATATGTAAGGGAGCTCTTCATCTCGCCGCCAAATGGAATCGAGTGGAGCACTGCAATATTGGGGGAGCAAAATTGACTTGCGTTCGATCTGTCAAAGACCCCAACCTGTTCCGGCGTAGTCAACAGAATATAAATAGTACACCTCGAGCGTAAACAAATTTGTACGTTCAGTTGGAATCATAATGGTCCCATTGTAGAGCGCGATCTTAGAATCAAAGGAACACGTATGTATGATTGTTGACTCTCAAAAAGGTTTACAGGGTTGTAATATGAAACATACTCAGTAATTTAATAAAACGCCATTATTTGCGTGAGGGATCTGGCATCAAAAGTGCAGTATAACATTTTCATTTAAACTTTTTCATTTTGATACACTTGTTCCTAACACTCTTTATTTGAATCAAATGCACTCAAGTATAAGATGAATTGCATTGGCAGAACAAACCTTATATAAACTGAGGCATAAATTTCCTGAACAGGTTCACTGACAATTAGTAATTCCTATGTATTATAATCAAAGGCAATACAAATAAATACTGCCACGAGACATGTCTACTCTGGAAGACAAAATCCTTGGAGAGAAGCTGCATTACTATTGCAGCTCCAGCGAGGATGAAGGGAATGACTCTGGTGATTCTGATAAGGAAGCCGAGAAAGAAGTACAAATAATAAGGGATGACCCAGGTGTGCCTGAGCCTTCCTTCTCACAATGGGATGGAACTTCAAAAAATACAGGACCAAAAGGAGTTATCAAGGTGAGAATTGTGTATGCTGATTTCATGTTAAAAGGAGTAGTATTTAATGGAAAATATCTATTCCATTAAGGATTGGCAAAGATTCAAACAGTTGGAAATTGAGAAGAGAGCATCGCAAGAGAAAGAAAGGCTTCAGTTGATCAAGAAGCTTAGTATTACTTGCCGCAGTGCATTGGACGAGGAAAAAGAGATGTTAACAGAGAGTGATCCTGAATTAGCTGAACTCCTGGCAGATGAATTTCTATTGGAATACCAAAGGCAAAGAATGAAAGAAATGTTATCTAGGGCTGAAAAATACCACTTTGGGAGAATTTCCAATTTAGAAACAACAGATCAGTTTCTTGAAGCTATAGACAAGGAGGATAAATATGTCACAGTCGTGGTTCATATCTATGAGGAAAATGTTCCAGGATGTGAGGCCATGAATGGCTGTTTGATCACACTGGCAGAAGATCATCCGTGTGTGAAGTTTTGTAAAATTTTAGGTTCGTATTAATCTTCAATCATCTCTTTGGTATGAATAAGTTACGTCAATATTGTATTTTACAGGTTCAGTAGCAAGACTTAGTAAACATTTTAAAAGGGAAGGTGTACCTGCACTCCTGATTTACAAAGGAGGTCAGGTAATAGGTAATTTTGTTCGCATCACAGATCAACTTGGGGACGACTTTTATGCATCAGATGTAGAAGCTTTCTTGGTTGAACACGGCATGCTAAACGATAGGAACTGTGTACCTGCCATCATCAAAGGTGGTGAAGACAAATCTGATAGTGATTGAAAAGTATTTGATAAAACTCTTGTGCAGAAAAGTCATTGTACCACACGTGTGATTCATCACTTATCACGCCTACCTTCTTCAGCATTTTTTAACACTGATCTGAAATACATGCATCTGATGAGCTCCACACTTCTCACACACTTACTCAGCATTTCATGTTGATCTCCGTTGTACATCTAATGTAATTGATGTTGAACTGAAAACACTGCGATTTATTCAATAAAAAAAAGGACCACTTGAACAGATTCTGTACATTTTTTTGTATACCTCGAAATAACTTACAATATTATATTTTACAGTAATGTTTACACTGCTCATTTTCAATGAACACTCGAACGCTTATGAATTATGAACGATATACGAAATGGAAATAATTATAAATTTTGCAGTATCTGCTTTTTCTTTTTAATGGCCTTAGAAATATCTAAATATGTTTTTAATATTTCATCAAAATCTGTATTGTGTAAATTATCATACTGTTTCTTTAAACTAATTTTTTCGTTTGTTTCATTAACAACTTCTTGTAGTTTGGAATCTAAAAGAGCATTCAGCATTTGGAATGCATCAAGCGTTATGGAAGTCTCTTTGAACATTTTCATGTAGCAAGATAGGGTTGTGATCTTCGCTTGTTCTAGAGTAACTTCTGCCCTTAACAATAAATTCCCTGCCCTCTTCAGGTTGATATTCTGCATATCATTATATTTGAGTTTAATCCACTCATTTATTAGTGTTCTAAATCTTTTCACGTCTGCCTCATAAGTTGCACAAAGTTCTTCTATTTTACTTGTCCATTGCAACTTGTGTAGGTCAGATGTTTCGAAAAATTTGTTCTTGGCATTGCAATCAGTCCCACGTAAAACTTCCTTGATGTTTCCACTTGTACTTTCATACCTGGTAGTAGATTCATTCCTTCATTAATATATATAATCCTTATCTTGCTTATAAAGATGATGATAGATTACCAACCTGAGGATAAAATTGTTCAATTTCTCACGCAATAAAGATTCAACACAACATTTGACTTCCAATTTCTCCTCGCATGTCAATTCATATTTTGGTGTGTCAGTGATACCCAAGACTGTTAACTCATCCTGTACAACAGAGGTTCTTCGTGGAAGGTGTAAATATTTGCCTAAATCATACATTAATAATATTCCTCGCAGTTTCTCGATAATTGGCGTCTCCAATGACTTATTTGAATCGGATGATGCTTCCACAAGGCAGTCAAATACTAGCTCATTCTTTATAAGGTCGCTTATGCTTTCCTCACAGAATCCAAAACTTCGTCCAATTCTATCCAAGTGATTAACACCTTGGCTAAAACTTGCTGTAGACCCACTCACATTTTGTACAATACTGCAGTGATGCTCGAACAAACTTTGCAGAGAGTCCACACGGCGCATAAGCCTGCTACTGGTACAATGAGATATCTGGGATATGTCTGGAAATAAGAACATTCCGAATTAGTCCACGAACATGTGTTTTAATCAGGGGCAACAGGTTTGAAAAATCGAGAGATTTCCGTACCAGATATCTGACTTATATTCGTAAAATTCATATTAATACTGGACTCAAACACATCAGCTGACAGGAACACAATCCATTCACTGTTTTGAATTTAAACGGTTAAAATTAACTGAAGTTAGCCCAAAGTGCTCCGAGGAACCCGCAGGGTGTAAAACTTGATGCCAAATCTTCTATGGCGCCATGGTGCCCGACGTTTTTCGATATATTGCGATGTCTCGAATGCAGATGTCGATTTGTCGACCTTTGATATTTAGATATCTCGAATCGCAAGAATGACATGACCAATTTCAGGATGTAGTAGATAATCATATACATGCATACGACACATTCTCATTCAAACAAACATAGATTATATTAGATTCGCATTCCAGTTGACATGTCCGATGTTGGAAGTTTAGGTTAGCCGTCAAGCCAAAAAATACAAACACCACTTAGGCTGCCAAGAAAACTTGCAGACATGTCTTGCTTCGAGAGCATACAAGCACCGACGTGCATCTGGTTCGAGGGAGGTGAAAAGCGAAATGGCTTAATGTCAATGCTCGCTGGGACATTGGTAAAGAGAGACACTTTCTGTCAGTGGGCCAACCAAAGCCCATTCGAATTCTTTTTATCTTATCTGCCAATATCGATTCTTTTAACTGCCACTGTTAGCTTAATTTCTCGTAAATGCAGCTTGAAATTTTAATTTCAGGCTCCTGGATTTTTTTCTAGTGGAGGCTAGATAACTATTGTCAACTATACTTGGTCCATTCATTTTTTAACTGTCACTTGTTGTATTTCAGTTCTTCGTAGGGTGGTGGATCATTATTGACGCACATGCAAAGTACCCTGATGAGATGTCTAATGCTTACCACGTATGTGGAGTGTTTGGTACAATATCACTGTTAATGTAAGTGTCACTCCTACGGACAAATCTGATAAGGATCTCTTCTAATCATTATTAACCTTGATGCTTTCAACAGGGTTAATTCAGTAACAAATGCACAAATAAGGGATGATAATGGCGGTGGTTGCTTAGGAGTCAGAGGAGCAAGAAGCTGGCTGTTCATAGGATTCGTGATAGGTTTTGCAGCACTTATCGCTGCTTGCTGGATTTTGTTTGTTGATTTTGTAGCTGCAGGTAATAACAAATGACAGCAGATTAGCACAATGCATTTTGTTTGACTGTTGATACGTATTATTCTATATATTTCCTACAAAAATATTTGATCCTTTCAGGAGCACTGCATCATTGGCCAGGAGTGGGTCTATTTCTCCAGAATGTATTCATATTCTTAGGCTCTTTGACCTACAAATTTGGGCGTGTGGAGGATCAGTGGTGATCAGCCTTAATTGTCACTTCTATATTAATATTTATACACTTTCATAATGAACTGCAATTCTATAAAAGCTAAAACAGAGTAGCATTTAATTCAATATTAAGCAATTTAGGTGATCTAAATACGTAGTTCTGTTGAAATGAAGTAATACTCTCCATCTGTTTGTACATTTTCTGTTTGTCACTTATAGAAGGGTAAATTTTAAGACCCCATTTCACTTGTGTAAGGCTATAGATCCATGTATTTACTGCATATAATACACATGATATGATGTAGAAATCATTTGATAAATAATAAATCTGCATTCTATTTGTACTAAATATTTATTATAGTGAAAATTGTTTGAAACCTTCCTTAGTATCCAGTAAATGAGAAGAAGTATATATAAACTTCTTATAAAGAATATATGTGGTGTAGCATCCATATGCACATATGCTAAACAAAAATTATATTTCCTAACTAACTATGCTTTAGAATTGCACTTGAAGTGCTGTTCAAAATATTATTAACTGTCAATTTAAATCAAGACTTTGCAACGTCAATCTGATTGCAACTCTATGCATAAAAATAAAAAAAGCGAAAGGAAGATATGTCATTTGGTTTCAAAAGAAAACCCGGCCTCCAAATCGTCAAAAATTGACATTAAGAAGGGGTGGCGGGGTAGACGATTATTGGTCTGGAGTCGCCAACGCGGACCAATCTGATGATTCGCATCGGCTTCGTTTTACCAATCGCGTTGTGCCACACAAACACATGGCTTGTTCAGTTTCATGAGAACGTTGAAAGGAAGACGTATTTTTTTGTTACTTCCAAAGAACCGAAAGTATTCTGCACTGATACCTCATGATTTAAATACAACTAAGTGTTTGCTACGTGATCACACAAGTAGGAATCAAATGTAAGTACCGGGAGATTGTCACGACCGATTTTCTGTGAAACGTCCGGCTATCATAACCGTACTTGACAGATCGCTGTCCTCGTGTACCGAAAGTATTATCGAGTACACATACCGGCTCTCACTTTTGCGCATATAAAATCGTTTACGATGTGTTAGCGACATTTTTTTATGTGATGATACCCTCCGTTGCCACATCCTCACTTTGCACGAGTCTTTTGCGTCCCATACTTCTTGAAACACTTTCTGACGTTATAACAACTACTGACACGATTACATCTGGTTCTTCAAACAAAATCAGTTGATGATAGAAAACAGTGGATTTTATCCAGTCGGCAAATATTTCTTTAGTTACGAGTGTAAAAGCAAGTAGGCCACAGTTTAACGTTCTTTCATCGAATATGACGAAACGATATGAGTCGTCATTCATGCGGACGTTCGATCTGTCTGCGACTATCTAGCGTACAATTGACTATAACCATTTTGATTTCTTTTGGCATGCAGATGAAACTCAACAAACTAGGCATGGCGGTAGTATGGTGGGGATTTCTGGTTTTCGTTGCACTGATTAAAAGCAGCGAACAGGTTGCTGTTATGAGTATTGATATTGGTAGTGAATGGATGAAAGTTGCCATCGTTTCGGTAAGAAGTTATGCATATAACAATACTTTGGTATGTCCGAGCATTAAACTAATATCTGATATTATGGTGATTTAGCCAGGGGTTCCTATGGAGATAGCTTTAAACAAGGAATCTAAGAGGAAGACACCAGTGACCATTGCTTTTAGAAATGGGGAGAGAAGCTTTGGGGAAGATGCTCAAGTTGTAGGAGTTAGATTCCCACAGAATAGTTTTTCATACCTACTAGACCTACTAGGAAAATCAATTGATCATCCAATGGTGCAACTTTATAGACAGAGGTTCCCGCATTACGATATTATTGCTAACGAAGAGAGAAACACCATTGCATTTAAGCTTGATCAAAATACAACTTACACCCCTGAAGAGTTACTTGCACAAATTTTGCACAAGGGAAAGGAGTTTGCAGAAATTTCCGCGGGTCAAAAAGTGAATGATGCAGTGATAACTGTCCCAGGGTTTTTCAATCAAATTGAGAGGAGAATGCTCATACAAGCTGCTGAACTTGCTGGCCTGAAAGTTTTACAGCTGATCAATGATTACACAGCTGTAGCATTAAACTATGGAATATTCCGTTCTAGAGAAATAAATGAGACTGTACATTATGTAATGTTCTACGATATGGGAGCTAGTACCACAACAGCAACAATTGTCAGCTATCAGAATGTCAAGACTAAAGAAAGAGGCTTTGTAGAAACCAACCCTCATGTTACGATTTTGGGTGTTGGATATGATAGAACTCTTGGTGGATTGGAAGTACAAATTAGATTGCAGCAGCATTTGGCCAAACAATTTGATGCCATGAATAAAACGTCCCAGTCAGTATTTAATAATGCCAGAGCTATGGCCAAACTATTTAAAGAAGCTGGTCGAGTTAAAAATATCCTGAGTGCTAACTCTGATCACTACGCTCAAGTTGAAGGTTTATTGGACGAGCAAGATTTTAAGTTGCAAGTTACCAGAGAAAAATTAGAAGAACTATGTACTGATATGTATGATCGAGTTGCAAATCCAGTCAAAATTGCATTAAAGACTTCAGGTACAAATACTTTTATATTAAACATTTTCCTCTTCTAAATTGAGAGATTCTAATTGAATTATTATTAATATTTGCAGGACTGGCAATACAAGCTGTGTCACAAGTTGTATTGGTGGGAGCTGGTACTAGAATGCCAAAAGTACAGGAGTATCTAAGCAAATTCCTCACTACAGAGTTATCTAAAAACATTAATACAGATGAAGCTGCTGCTATGGGAGCAGTATACAAGGCTGCAGATCTTAGCCAGGGCTTTAAAGTAAAGAAATTTGTTACAAAGGATGCAGTACTCTTCCCTGTTCAAATTGTTTTTGATCGTTCTGTGGACAATAAGATGAAACAAGTAAGCAAACACCACTTAGGCTCAGCATTGTTGTTAACAATCGGCTGTAAAAAGATACAGAATGATCATTGTTTTTTACTTTCAGGTAAAAAAGACATTATTCAATAAAATGAATCCTTATCCTCAAAAGAAGATAATAATCTTCAACAAACATACTGATGATTTTCAATTTAATGTTAACTATGCTGAGTTAGACTATTTGCCTCAGCATGAAATTGCGTAAGTTGTATTTGTATGTGTATTACAATAGACTGGTCATACAATTTCTCATTTGCGATGTTATCTTTCTAGTGCCATCGGTAACTTAAACTTGTCAACAATTGTATTGAAAGGAGTAGCTGCAGCTTTGGAGAAACATTCAAAAGAGGGTGCTGAAAGCAAAGGGATTAAAGCCCACTTCAATATGGATGATAGCGGGGTCCTGAATTTGGTTAATGTAGAACTAGTATCGGAGAAGTCAAGTGTAGCTCAAGGCGAAGAAGAGGGTACTTTCTCAATGCTTGGTTCAACTATTAGTAAACTCTTTGCAGGTGTGTGCAGAATGCCTTGCAAAAAATGACGTTATTTTAATTTTTGTTAGGAATATTTGCATATTAATTGTCTTGCTCCTGTTGACTTGGTTCATTATAGCAACTACATATTTAAGTTAGAATTAATATTTTGTTGAATGTTAAACACTTAGGTCATTTTTTGCAAGCATCAATGAATTATTCAACGTAGTTGTATACAAGAATACTTAATGTATGCACGCATGTTAATTACCACACACTACACAATATGATTTGAAGTTTAGTTCTCTCAATGACACATAGTGTAGCGTAAGTTGTTGTTCAGGGAGTGATAGAAAAATTGTAATAACAGTTTATATGGATTTGTTTTATGTTAAACTAACCATTAGGCTCAGATGACAAAGATGCCACTGAAAAAGTAGAAGAACCTCCAAAAGAGGATATAAAACCAGTACATGAAGAGCCAGAATACCCGGGTTTGCAGAAGGACGCGGAGAAGGCAAAGAAGAAGAATGACAGCGCTGTCCCAGACGAAAAAACCACAAATAAAACAGAGAAAACGGAGAAGGACAAGAAGTCAACCACTGTAACAATTAAGGAACCGATTGCCTCAGAACAGACTCAATTAGGACCACAAGCTCTTGTTGGTGATAATCTCCAAGAATCACGAGAAAAGTGTGTATATGTTATAACAACTTGCAGGATCCTCCAATCAGTAAAGGGGCATTTCCAACATTTATCATATGTATTATTAGATGTAGCAAGATAGAATGATATAATGCCTTGCTTTACTCTTTTTCACTTATTTCAGATTACGGCGATTGGAGTTACATGATTTCGAAAAGACGCGCCGCGAGACAGCTCTCAATAATTTAGAAACTTTTGTAATAGACGCGCAACAAAAGTTGGAGTCCGAAGAATACAGCGCTGCTGCCACTTCAGAGGAGGCAGCGAATATATTAAAGGCATGTGCCGAAGTTTCTGAATGGCTGTATGAAGATGGGTTCAACGTGGATGCGGAGGTTTACGAAGAGAAATTACTCGAACTTCAAAAATTATCTAATGATATTTACGAAAGGGTGTTTGAGCACAAAGAACGTCCTGAAGTGTTAAAGGGCATGCTTTCTATGTTAAATGGGAGCACCATCTTTCTGAACAATATGCGTAATTTAAGTGTGAGTAATGAAATCTTCACTCAAGTGGAAATTGATACGCTGGAAAAGACAATTAATGAAACAAGGGTGAGTAATTAAGGGAAGCCAGAAAAATCTGTTTCATTCATTTTCTATATCGAATACGAACTAATCTTTTTCAGGAGTATCACGATATGGTCGAGAAATCATTCGAAGGAGCCGCTTTGCATGAGCCTGTAAAATATAAGGTTCGTGACATAGCAAATAAAATGGCACTACTTGATCGGGAGGTAAAATATTTAGTGAACAAAGCAAAAATTTGGCGGCCGAAACAAGAGACTGCAACAAACCAGACAGAAAATACGAATGAGAAAACAACAGAGTCTACAAATAGTACTGGTGATGAGCCGAACCCAAAATCTCAATCAGAAACTGAAAAACCACAAGAGGATACAACAGAACAAGCACAAACAGAGAAAGAGCCTTCAAAAATGGAAGAAACCGAAGAGGAAGAAGTACACCAGGAACTATAAAGATAAAATTCAATTAAGAGTGCATCGTTTCAGATTTATTGGCCAGACATGGTGGTCAGTAACCTAGACAATTTATATTATACTGTAGGACATTCAAGAAGCATTTAAGAATCTAAATCAAATTCAATTATGTGTTGGTAGCACTATTTAAATTATTTCACGTGTGTGATTCATATGAGGTGTGGTTCTATTTAATTTCTAGCGAACGTTTTGGTTGATAATATGAAAATCTTCTTTCGCTTTTCTAAAAAGGGAACAACAACGAAACAAATATGACGTACAATCTTACCGCTGAAAAATAGGAATACTTTTGGTTACGTCAAGTTTACTTTTCAAGTGCCAAGAATCAATTGCCTAGGAAAGCTGTTCCTTCGACCTAAACAAACATTTGTCTAACTTTTGAAATTGTTTTATTGCAATTACATTAATACGTTCTTAGACGTATCATACTGCGTAAACGTCATTTGCGAACGTTGTACTTGGTCTCTATTCTATTGTTAATATAGTATTTAATTGTGATAACTCTTTCAGATACGTATATATATAGATAGATAAAATAGCTCATGATATGACTTTTTGACAAAGACACGTGACAACTACCATACCCATGCATACATATGAAAAAATCTTTTTTACAATAATAATCATTTTTAATGGAGGTAAAGACTTTGTGCAGTTTATACATTTAGTTGCCAATGTAAGTTTTTCTACTGCAGCATAATCAGTTTGCAACTCTATAGCCTTTGAACATTCAGTGTGGATGCCAGTGCACTTTGTGAGTGAAAATTATATTATTCATTGTAAATTGCAATTATCAAAGAACATTTGTTCCTAAACAATATTTTTAACTCAATCTTAGTATGGGATTCGAGTTAAGAATCTGCCACTGAACAGCATTCAGTATGAAGTAGTTTACATCATTCCAATGTGCGAAATTGTATTTCAAATTTATTAAATGTTATTTATTTAGTTAAGCGAATAAAAAAAGTGTAATATATTCTGTGGAAAGCGGCACAAAAGATTATTTTGTCCACAAAAATACTTTGAAACTATCTCTGAGCTGTAAATAAATATGTATATTCTTCTTCTCCTACAACGTTTGAGTATTCAGGAGTATAAGCAAATGCATAATATCAGTCATGTTTCGCTTATTTCAATCTATTTTAGAAATAAAGGGCCGCAACAAAATCGTACCATCCTGCAATATTGGTTCTACTTGAGACAGAAGCTGTCAGGGGCCAATTTGGATAGACCTGGTGAAAATAAACATTTCTAAAATGTTATGCAGTATATTGTGTCCAATTAATAATCTCATTGCTATGACTCAAAAATGACATGTTTCCGTCAAAGTTCATTTTAAATGCAATGTATTTGACATATTAAATATGTTTATTCTTCTTATATTTCTCAATTGCATATATTTTGCTACTAGCTTTTGTAAATGAGTACGTATTAAACTGGCAGTGCTTGTGGATAATAATATAAAACAAAATAATCACCAATGTGCCAATAATTACGATTCTTAAATATGTTCATACATATATAGATATAAGCATTCCTATTCGCAATCAGTACTACAGTAACCGCATGCGGCCACTTGCGGCGCTAGCACAGGGGTTGCGTCGTATCGTACGCAGCCTTCCATAGCCTGCAATCATCACTCTACATTTACGCTCGATTTTCAGATTTCTTAAAATAAATTATCATTCACATTTATTGATGTCGTTGTTATTTAAAGTATACAGATTTCCTTTGGCAAATCCTGCAAAATGTCGTTCCGCCGACTAATACAAACGTTCCTTAAACCGGCTGGAGTAGTCATGGTAAAGTTCATTATACTACAATGTTATACACTAGGATTTGGCCACTAAAAGTGATAAAATGTAATCACCAATAAAGCACAATATTGTTTCCCATCCAACAGTGCAATATGAGTTTTATGTACGCAAGTGATGAAGCTACTAAGAAACCTACTACCGAAGAAAAATTAATATTTGAGCCTCTGGACCTAAAAAAGTTTACACATGAGCATATGATAAAGCAATCAACTGTGGATGCAGTCAATAGTGCTACTCAGACACTAACAGTGACCTATATGGCTATAGTAGCGACTAGCAATGAATATAAGTAAGGTTTATTATATTGTTATTTAGTATATTTAAAGGACATATGACACTGTACAGTTTGAGTTATTGAACTTGCAATAAATTTGCTAGGGCTTTACTAGGTCAATTAATATCACTATCAAAGGACACATTGCATTTTGAAGTTACTGATAAACATTGGGATATGATAGTTGAATTAAGATCTCAGGCTCAAGAGAAGAAGGATACTTTAGCAGTAGGTACATTTACAGGTAACATAGATTAAATTCAAATATACTTTCAACAGCATCAATTAATACCTTAAATTTATGACTCTCTTAGAAGCTGTCAGGGTTTGTTGACTATGTACATAAACTGGCAACAGCAGCTACAGAATTAAGCTATCTGTCTGGAATGGACAATTTGTCTATTACTCTGTCTCAGCGAATAGAAGATGCATTAAGGAATATAAAGGAAGTATTTAATTCTTTGTCTTCCCTGGAACAAGAATATTGTGAAATACAAGAGGAATGTATCAGAAAAAGTAAGTCAAATTAACATCATCCAACCTTTTATCAAAGTATCAATCTATAATCTTTACTTGCAGCAAAAACTGAAGATGATGACCTAAGGATTAACACTACAACAACTGAAGATGATGATGAACCTAAGGATTAACATTATTGTACATAAATGTAAACCTTATTTATTTGATGTTACTGTTACATCTTGTATTGTATAGAATTAAGTTGAAGATGTACAATAAACTAATCTCACGTACATAGGGAGTCAGATGGTGCAAAGAATATTATAAACAACAATAATTACTTAAGCATCAAGATGTATTGTGACAATATGTCTCCCAGGTACCATCACTAAACCAAGTGTTCTTTCTTCAGTGTGTTCTTCAGACAAGTACTCGGAACATGATCCCAATATCACATTTGCATCACGATCAGTACACAAAAAAGCACCAATTAGCACCCGTCCATCAGTCATTTTTATTCGTAATTGCCGATTTAACCAGCCCCTTAGCTTCTGCTTTCCAGGTGATTCTTCTGCCACCAATGTCTGTTACAATTGAACACTGACAATGGATTCAAATATATTATCAAGTAAACTGGTCTTAATAACTACCTCTCCATTCCCGTGAACGTAATCCTCCTGGGCGGGATTAACTAAAGTATGCCCTGCTTCTTTCATAGTGTGTTTCGTGCGTATTTGCAATGACAACACGATTAAACCATTGGTTGAAAATTCGGAGCCTAAACACAGCTTTTAAGGCTAGGACTTGTTGGGTTTTGTTGTCACTGGCCGTTACTATATCTACGGATTACTGTTAACTATATGCGTATGGAAATAAATACACAGACCTGCACACGGACATTTGTACCGTGTCAATCCATAGATATATCAGAGGGATTCAGTTTGGGCAGAAGGATAGACTGACAGGGAGGAGGATGTAAGCAGGGGCAGGTGCAAGCGCCAATACAAATCCCCACTCCAATAATCAATTCGTACTTAACCTTTCATACAAAGTGAGATGTTAGACTGAAAGAAAGGGAGGCTTTAACTAATTGTTACTGACAGCAAATCTATATATGCTGTTTCTGTATATACTATTGTATAACGGCTACTGTATTAACTGTTTCTTAGGTCTCTGAAATGTTTGCCGTTAGAGCTTATAATCGTTGTCGATTTAATCACCGGTACTTGCAACAGTTTTATCCAACGCACGTAGAGCCTACTGTAAGTGAAGCATTTAATGGATAAGCAGCACTAAATATAGAATTAATGTTAACATTTCACGCATATTACAGAATTACATATATACCGCTACTTTTGCAGCTTAGATTGAGGCATATCAAACTCATAGCAGCAGCCCAACATGATTTGAAGGCTGATCCAACTGACTTATCAACAAAATCACAAAATCCAGTTAATAAGTACATTTGGAGAACACGTACGTGTGGAGAACTTTCTATTAACAATGTAGGGGAACATGTCAAGTTATGTGGCTGGGTAGAATTTAGGAGACTAACAATGTTTATACTCCTGAGGGATTCATACGGCATTACTCAATTGTATATTCCAGAAGATGTGAGTTGACTTTTACTCCATTTTCCAGCGCTTTGTGTATAATTAATATTTATATCTGTGGTCTTTCAGAGAAAAGATTTACATGATATGATTGAAGACATACCACTGGAAAGTGTTTTATGTGTGACTGGTAAAGTTCAAGAAAGACCAGGGACAAATAAGAATCCAAAAATGAAAACTGGAGATATTGAAATATGCATTGAGACTCTGGAAGTGTTGAACAGGGCACAAAAAATAATGCCGTTATACACTAAGGAATATAACAAGGCTAATGAAAGTCTGCAGATGCGATATAGGTATATTGCACTGAGAGATCAAAAGATGCAAAGAAATTTAAGACTGAGATCAGAGTTTATACATAGCATAAGAGATTTTTTGATAAAGGAATGTAATTTTGTAGATATAGAGACACCAACACTATTTAAAAATACTCCTGGGGTACACATATTATTTTTGACAAATTCTGGCTGCTTGAAGCTAATGATTTATCAATCCTGTTATGTTTTAGGGAGCACAAGAATTTGTAGTTCCGACACAACACCCTGGATTATTCTATTCACTAGTTCAAAGTCCACAACAACTAAAACAATTATTAATGGTAGGTGGATGTGACAGGTATTTTCAAATTGCTAGATGTTATAGAGATGAAACAAGCAGGTTTGACAGACAACCAGAATTTACACAGGTACATTTAATTTAAATGTTTATATCCTTCCCTGTAGAATAAACCCACAAGAGCTTATTACTTTGCAGCTTGATATTGAAATGTCATTTGTTGACTGCTCTGGGGTAATGGCTTTAATTGAGGATCTTTTAGAGCGTTGTTGGCCAACAGAAATTGGCAGAATTTCTGCTCCATTTCAAACTATGACATACAATAATGCCATGAAATTATATGGCACAGACAAGCCAGACTTGAGGATTCCAAGCCAAGTAATTATTGTGTTTAAGTTGTTGAGTTTGTCCAAGTCAAAAGTTCATAAAAATGTAAAACTCAGATTTCTCATTTGTTATCAGCTTCGAGATCTAACGAATATCATTGATGCTGACATAATAAAAGAAACGTTTAAAGTATCCCCTAACGATGATTATGCAGTATACGGTCTTTCAATTCCAAAAACAGCGGTAAGATTTTCAGATATAACTTCAAAGTTTCATCAAAGTAACAATTATAATTTTCTTGTACTATTTTCAGAGTCTTCTCACAAACAAATTGAAGCAACAATTAAGCGCGGTACAAAAAGAATATTATCCGAAAGTTAAATTACTAATGACAAAAACACCATTAACAGCTGAAACTGACAAACAGTCCTTGTTTTCTTGTTTAACGTCCGAACAAATGCAAAAAGATTTCGATATAACAAAAGACAATGTAATCTTTTTAGCTGTTGGAAGAGAAGAAGAAGTTGTGAGTATCCCAGGCTTTCCCCACAGTTTTTTATGATCAATTCAGACAATATACAACTATTTCATGTATAGCAAAAACTTTTGGGGACGTTGCGAATCAAATTCGTTGACGCAGTGGAAGAACGTGGTGTAACAATACGCAGCCCAGGATTTGAGATCCTATGGGTCACAGATTTTCCATTATTTTCTGTTAATTCGTCGAATGGTGCACTAGAAACTATGCATCATCCATTCACTCAACCAAATCCAGAAGATATGGAGTTTCTCACCTCACAACCACATTTGGTAGGTCTTTTTACTTCTTTACTTTGTGTATTGGTAAAGCATAATATTACATGTTGCCGATTTCGTTAATTTTTCAGGTGAGAGGACTCCATTATGACTTAGTTATAAATGGAGTTGAAGTTGGTGGAGGATCAATACGTATTCATAATTCTAAACTTCAACAACAAATTTTAGAAATGTTAAATATATCTCACAACAACATGGATTATATGCTTCATGCTCTTGAGTGCGGTGCTCCTCCTCATGGCGGAATTGCTCTAGGTATTTAGTTTCTTTGCCTACCATTGTATGTGTTTGGTTCTTTGTCTACAGTAAACTTTTTACTTCAAGGCTTGGATCGATTGACCTGTTTACTTTGTAATGAGAAAAGTATCAGAAACGTGATTGCGTTCCCAAAAACAATGGAGGGACGGGACCTTATGACAAATGCTCCGTCACCCATTACAGATGAAGAAAAACAATTATACCATTTGTATGACTGTAAATCTAAAGAATAAAACTAGTTTATAAGAGTAAGGTGGAATGTACAATTATTACAGTAACGCTATTTATAAAATTCTTCCGGCAATGAATCGGCTAAGGTGGGATGGGCGCAATGGAATCTTATCCTGTTGGTAAGAATCGAAAGTGTAGAAAATAAATGAAGACCAAGATTCGATGTACAAAAAGGTATTTTATTGTTTTTCTTTATACTCGTGCGTTGAATCAAGGTGGTTTTAAATAAAAATAAAAAATATAATTTAATTTGCTCGCTAAACTACTAAAATGATCCGCCGTACTACTAACACGAATTCCATGACATGTTTGCTCTTGTATGGATAGACTGACAACGCTTCGTCAAATAGTCCAGTACAAAGTGGTAACAAACATATGTTGATATGTGTTATGTAAAACATCAGCAGGAGAAAATTTACACGCGTTACAATCGTTATACCATTCTTCAACTATTAAACTGCAATTTTCACACCGTACCAGTGACTGTTTTTTTATATTTCTTTTATATTGTCATCGTTAAAAAGTAAAGCACGGCACACGCTGCTTTGTTATTCCGGTGTACCGCTTCACTAAATATGTTCTGACGTCGAATGTTTTGGGCACGAATAATACAATACATACAGAGCCTGTTCTATTACATCACATTTACTGTATACAAATGTAAGTATAAATAAAGTTTTACATTCTTATATTCATACTCTTGAGATCTACGCATTTCAAGAAATAAGCCGAGTAGAAACGATGAAAAATTTGAAATCGGTATTTTTCCTATAATTGTCGAAAGTCGCGTATTAAAAGTTCACACAGTATTCAAATATTTACAGTAATGAGATTATTTCGTATCTGGAAGTTCATCACCGTGATTCTTTGCTAAAATTTCAAAATTCATTCTGTACCTATACTATTTTATATTTGGAAGATAGACATTGGCTATCCGTTCCTCCATAGAGGTGCGCGCACGGGTGTAAGATAATTTTCAGTATGCATATTCGTCTTTAGAAGACAACTGTTGATGAGTTTTTGTGGTGTATTGATAGGTATCATCATTCGATGAAACGCACGAAACTGGATTTCCTATTAAAATTGGTAGTACGCGCAGTGCCTGATGAATTTCTTGCGCACCATGGTCGATTCGTACGAGTTTATAACAAAGGACTTAGAAATTTTCCAAATTATACTTTCGCAGACTTTCAAATTACACACCCTAAAATGGAACCCTGCATCAAGAACCACAAAGCAGAGGTATAACTATGTGTTATCGTCGGCTCATCACATTTAAAATCATTGTCCGTGAAAGACCCCTTTCGTTTGTACACATATTGGATGCTAACATGGTGTATATTAATCGTAGCTCAATATCTAAGTCCCCATGTTAAATGATCGTTCAAATCGATTACTAAAATTAGGGTCGTAAATTGGACGTTGCGTAAAGCAGATTCATCTTCCTTCCACTTATAAACCTGTTCTTTTGTACTTTCAAAGCGTGATAAAGCTTTTCTCGTAAGCATTTAGGAGTGTTTCATCGACAAAATTAGGTGTGCTTCTTAACAGAGGACTATATTTTCACTGAATATCTTTGCATCGCTTTTCCAAGAAACAATTGTTCGAATGTATACAAAATATTGGTGAGGTGGAAAATCAATCTAAATCAGTTCTGATTTACGACCGGTGAATGATCTACTTCCGTCTCTAGCATCGGGAGTACAATTGTGGTTCGGCTACTATTCCGGCCACAATGACGCGGACTATATACAAGTAGTTTGCTTTCCTTGAGGACAAGGGAACACACACAGTGTCTTGCATGTTTGCATAGTTTCAAGTTTTCCGCGTAGGTTCCTTGGCTGAATGTTCACGTGGCATGTTGGCAGTAGTTCTTCTCCCGTAAACATTTTACAGTGTATACGTGAACAATTGGCGGTACATCGACCGACGGCAGCATTCTTTTCAGTACGCGATCGCACAAGTTTGCCGCCGCTCCCGCCCAGATGTAGCGAGCAAATTAGTTGGACCGTATCTTCCGGATCCCTTCCTGTAGTCCTTGCCCGAAATACTACGACCACCTTCGCCGTTTCTTAACGTTTGGACGCACCCCTTTTTACGACCGCAACCTTTGCGCATAATTATTAGTTCGCTGTTAGAAAAATACTATTTTACAACGGAGGAAGGGGGCAAGCCTTCGCGCACTCAACGGAGGTATGCGCTTCAGCCTGCGGAACTTGGAGAGAAACACATATACGTACATACTTACATACATTCTATACATACATACATATAAACAGAGAAATGACAAGCATACGTGGATTATTCGAGGAAACCACAGACTCGGTGACACAATGCGCGGCTGCATGCCGGCATACACTAAGTTATTCACGCGCGCTGTTGTACAGATTATTATAATCACTTACTCCTGCATAAAAGTATGTTAAGGGAAATGTCTAGAAATTCTAGAGGATATAATGCGTATAGTGGTATTTACAGGTATATCGGAGCCGGGTACGCGTAGACGACTGGACAGAACATGTGCCGGGTGCCAATAAGCACGCGCGAATTACACAACCACAATGCAGTTGTGCAATTGTGCATCCATGTAAAAGTCCCAAGCGTCATTACGGTACTTGGTGCTAGTCTGGTAAAAGTAGTTTTAACTAGTTCGGATGACGAAATCGGTTATGATGACTCTGTGCCCCTTGTAATTGTAGGAATTGTACTACATCGTAATTTCCAAGGATACAGAGAGACACCACCGTGCTCATTAGTGACGCAACGTCTGTCCATTTAGTCGCACCTATTTCAGTTAGATAGAAAGAATGCCTTGTCAGAAGGACATGTACATCAGGATTCACCTATCCGTACTGCGATGAATTAATTACACCTAATGCATCCTCTAGTAACATCGAATGTTTTTTGACTCCCGGCCCGCCGGTTCCACGCATGTAGATTAAGAACGATGTCGCATTTCGAATAATATAACAATAGTATAGTTTTAGGTATTACATTTTTTGGACTGTTACGCTCTTCTCACGTGGTGACCGCAAACGTAGAAACACTTCCCTACCGTTAATTAAAGGTTATCTATTAATCGTGTGTTGCGCAATAATGAAGAAAAACTCGGCTGACAGGCTTTTCTATGGTATTAACGAATTATTGCATAAGCGTAAGCTGTCAGGCGATCTCTGCATCGATGACGTCCATAAAACACTTGATTTCGGACGGCTTTTATGAGTGAAGACTAATTTTCGGAATGATCTGGTAGAATTCGCAGTATTCAACGTGACAAGTATTTACGGTCGCACTCATCTCTCCATGCGCGATATCAGCGATTACAATAGTTTATTTTCCGAGACCGACATCATAAAAATAGATAGATGTATGTAGATCTATGCAACGATAACTTTTATATCGTATGCCGTGAATGCTTCATGTGTACACAGAACTCAATACTAGATTAATTCTTGAAACGACGACACAAACGCAACGTATGACTATAATTTTTACATGTTTCCAGCTCGATGTTCGAAGCAAAAGTTCGGCGTTACTGATCTGCGAAGTTGTAGTTGTATCTAATTATAAAATATTACTAACTACAAGTTCGTCAGAGGTGAGAGTATGGAATTTACACATTTTGGTAGTTTGATGTACATCGACGCAATCGATCTTATATGAGTTCTAGGCGGCCCTTAATAATAACAATTAAAAAGGGCCGCGAGGTCGTGGAAATGGATAAAACTTATTCAGTATCTATCTTCATAGTATATACAACCAGTGAAAAGATGATAATGAATTTGTATAGTATAATACTACGAACTCATACAGAGTTGAGGACATATGCATTTCACTATGTTCTTCAGTGTATAGTAATTCCCGTTCATATGCTACACACAGGTACACAAGAAGAAATTATGTACATAAGACGACACATGCGAATACCAAAAGTATTCGCTATTACCTTGAAAATGTGACACAACTGTGCATTTCAGGGTTTTTTTAGCATCGAGAAGGTAATGAAATGGTCGCGTTCATCGCGCCATAGAGTATATAACGATGAAAACGACAATGACAAAGACCAAATAGTTAAAAACGGTGCAACGTACTCGAAGTCATCCAAGGAGCTAAACTGGCCGATCTATTTTGTCACACAGCGACTCATTCACTCCTTCGGTCTGTTCCAGCACCAACGTCTCATACGTTGATTGCTCCACTTTGTTCTCCACATAACATAAATGCAGGGTCCATTCGTTCGAGATATCCACAAATTATCCGTTGTCTTCTCTTCCTTCTGTCCACTTCCGGAACTGTCGTTTTCAGCCTTTGTTTCCATAGCATGTACATTAGTCTTGCAGGCAATAATCTGCATCTGCCGCATTAAACTTATGCACTTTCATCGACCGTCGGTAACCAAAATGCCATATTGGTGCATGCCGATGCTAACATCATGTACTTAGGATTAAATTGAATACACTGCACGGGTGCAGGGTGGTCCCCATTTAGAACACAGACCTTGTATCCAGTCTCGGCGTTCCAAACATGTACTCTACCATCTGTTGATCCACTAAATACAAACTGGGAATCCGGACTAAAGCTGGCTTCAATAGCAATCCCTTTGTTATTCAGGTAACCAGCAAAAGTCTGAAGGGGAGTACCATGGAAAGCGTCTATCAATCGTATAGTGCTCCCATTCGTTGAGATCAGAATTGTCTTTCCATCTCTGCTAAACTTCAATCCAGTCCAGTCGCACTCCTTTTCTTGGGATAGCTTGAACGTGACGAATGGACCTTTGTCAAAGCTGCGCAAGTCGTACAGCTTTATAGACTCTGAGTTGACACCAGCGGCAAAGATTAAGCCCTCTGGATCGTACGCTGCTACAGGCCGCCCAGAGACGTTCATGACCCCATGGCAATTGGGCGACCGCAAGTCCCACAGCCTCAGGGACTTGTCCAGGGAGCCCGAGAGGAAGGTATCCTCAATGGGGCTTATGCACAGCGACACGACCTTCTTACTGTGCCCAGGGAAGTATCGAATGTATTTATTATCGTGGAGGCTCAGATATCGAATGGTATCATCGATCTTGGTGCTACTGTGTATCGCTGTGTTCTTGGCGTGTGTAAAGTGAATCAAGTCGACGCCGTACTTCTTCGAGTTGACTGTGCGCACCTGGGTGCCCTTCTCGCAGTCGTATATAACAATCTGATCATCCTCCGAGCAGGATATCAGGGTGTCCCCGTTCGGCGAGAAGTCGATGCTGTTTATGCGGTCGGAATTTTCACGAAAGACCTTGGCCACCTTGAAGCTCCTCACCACGTGGTCAACGAGCTTCATGGTGATGGACGGCGCGTTCTCCCTTTCCTGCCGTCCCCTTAACCTCCCCGCTGCCACAATGTCTCTTCTTTCTTCTTTCGTTCTTTCCCTTACTGCTTCCGTCCTTTCTTCCGATATCGCCTAGGCGCCGAGGCGCGAACCTACCGAGGTGGGGGCGGGGGCTCGCTCTCGCCTATCTACCACTGTTATTCACCTTGTGGGCTCGGAGAAAAAAACCCGCGGCGAGTACAACAAGTCGCCGATTTTCCCGAGCGAAGCCAACCACCCACCGCTGATGCTTGGCTCGGTCGCTGCGCCCCTTTCCCTCCTCGATTTACTTCCTCTCGTCGATTCCTTTTACTTTAATCTGACAAAGGAATCCCTTGATGCCTTCTCTCTTTTCTACAAACGGACGCCGTCGGCAGACTACCGAACATCGTAACACCGCACGCACAAATCTTGCCAACTGTTTAGAGAGACGACGGCCGCCGCGAGCGCAATTGCCCTGAACGTTCGCGGGGTCGTAACGTCTATACAAGATGGGACTTGCGGGAGAGTGCGGATCAGGATGGATGGCAGCAGATGGAACATGGAAACAGATGGGAGCTGATGGGAGCTCAATATCTCGCTCTGACCAATTACGACCCCGGCATGCCCCCGCATATTTATCTAGTTTATCTACATTATGTTCGGTAGATTGCAGTAGATCGTCAATGTAGATTGCAGAACTATCTAGATCGCAGAGGTTCAATTGTTGTCAATTGTCTAGTTGACCAGTTGACGCATCTACGTATCTAAATCGATCTAGATGGAACAAAAATATCTACACCTCGATTCCTCTTTCCCTCTCTCTTACTCTTGTGCTATGCCAACTTCACACTTCACGGTCACTCGAATAATCGCGCACTTTGAGCTTAACATTGTTTAAAACCCGTTTCCACTTTATTATATTAATTCTACAAATATTGGTCACGTGGCTTTCGAATAGCGAGCGATGGAGGCATGTAATATTGGATGAAAAGGAAACTAGAAACTTGAATAATTCTATTGCGAATTTCGCGAATTGTATATTTGTTGGATATATAAAGGATTGCTCCGTGAGGTGCATGTGGAGGGGGCTAGTCCAACAGAAATTGTAATCAAGTAAGCAGCGATGTCCTTCTGCCTATTTGTATTTACATATTGCATGTAAATACAATTCTTTATGCTTTGGCCCCGGTCTTAGATATCCACGATGACTCTAGTGTAACTTCGTGTGTATGTAATATCGAGGAACTAAAATATCTACTGCTTGTGACCTGGTAAAACTAAGGTGGATATATCTGTGAATTGTCATCGACAACGGACAGGTGAACCCGATTGTCAGCCGGAACTTGGCTGGAAGCAGAGAGGAGTAAAAGGAGGTGCAGTTCATTGTGAAAGCCGGGCGAATCGAATTACCGACACACTCGACCTGGACCAAGTATGAGCGAACAGAAGCAAGCGCCGAGCGAAATGGAGGTTGACGAGACCAATGCTCCACCGGCGGAGATGCCCGCGGAGATGCCCGCGGAGATGCCGATGGATGTCGACGAGGATGCTGCGGCGCGTACTGCCGGCACCTCGTCAGCTCCGTCCAGTGCTATTAAAGTCATGGCATCTTCTGGCACTGTCGGCTCGGTCTCCATTAGTCTGCATCCCCTGGTTATTATGAATGTCAGCGAACACTGGACGAGACTTCGTGCCCAGGAGGGCACTGATCAGCTGGGTACAGTTTGCAGACTTTTCTAATCCTAATAGTAGATGTGTGACTGACTCACCTAACAGTGCGATGGCAGGCTACCCTGTGTGTGATGTTAACAGTATATAATGCCAATTTACAGTTTACGGAGCACTGATTGGAAAGCAAAAGGGTCGCAATATTGAGATCATGAATTCGTTTGAACTCATGTTTTCCTGTATCGGAGATGATGTGATAATAGATAGAGATTACTATAATACTAAGGAATCACAATTTAAGCAAGTGTTCAGTGACATGGATTTCTTGGGATGGTATACTTCTGGTGATCTGCCAAATGAAAAAGACATTAGAGTACATAAGCAACTATGTGAAATTAATGAAAGTCCAGTCTTGCTTAAGCTAGATCCCAGGCCAAAAAATACAGATGTAAGTATGAGTAAATTGTGAATAGATCTTTTTCTATAATGAGTTTACTATTAATATTAATGCTTCAGCAACTATCCGTCTCCATGTATGAATCGGTGATTGATCTGGTCAATGGAGAAGCTACTATGTTGTTTGTCCCATTGACCTATACCTTGGCAACAGAGGAGGCAGAAAGAATTGGTGTTGATCATGTAGCAAGAATGTGTAGTAACGATCAAGGAGAAAGTTCTTTGGGTAATGACTGTTTATACTTAATCTTTCTAAGCTGCCAGATGTGGAGGCTAATTATTTTTGCTCCTAACAGTTGCTGAACACTTGACTGCTCAACATAGTGCTATCAAAATGTTACATTCAAGAGTAAAGTTGGTTCTGAGATATGTGCAGGCAGTGCAAAGTGGGGAGTTGGAAGGAAATCATGAAGTCTTGAGAGCAGCGTGTTCTTTGGGGCACAGACTACCAGTGTTAAATAATCCCAAATTTAAAGCAGACTTTTATAATGTACGTATCTTACTGCTAATGAAAGTTTATAGATTACAGGAGTATAACAGTGTAGAACTAATAAAATGATAATATTATTTTTAGCAATGCAATGACTTTGGTCTAATGACTTATCTCGGCATCATTACGAAAGGTTGCAACAATATTAACCAGTTTGTCAACAAGTTTAATATTCTGTATGATAGACAAGGGGTTGGCCGTCGTTTACGAAGTCTGTTCTTGTGATAAAGTAACAAAAATTTTGTTTTTATACTTATCCTTTTTTATTACTTAAATTAATAAATGCTGAACTCAGGATATATAATGCAAGATAGTCAAGCATCTGTCCCTGTAAGTATACATGCAGTACTTTTATTGTATTGATTATAAAATAAAGTTAGAGAAAACAATTAATATTCTGAGGCCGTATCATTGATAACATCTTTGTGTGTCATTCGCAAGTGTGATTTGATTTTATTAAGCTTGCTTCAAAATAAAATGGCATCTCTATTATGATTATATAAATTTATTAACATGTGCGTTGTATATATTATTTTTATCTGTTACAATGATAAACATTCAATTTCAAAACACTCCCAACACAGTATTGCTTTAAATGAAATATACCATAAGAATACATAGCTCACCCGTGTCGATATTTTCATACATTGTTCTGTTAGTGGAAGACATCTTGTAGTTACTGCATTTCTCGCGCGCAAGCATTTACTTTCACAGGCAACATTATCTCTTCTTTTATGTATGCTTTGTGTACTGTATGGATCAATAATTTACATAATCTGTTGTGTACAAATTATACTTTATATAAAAAAGCGGCCTATAAAATACTACGAAAAATCTTCTAAAAATCTATATGATTATGACATATTCATAGACTTAAAATATATATGCCCACTTATATATATGACTGTACAAAATATAGTTTAATATATTGTGCCTCGTTAATTATTGCAGGTAACAGTAGAGTTACGTATTTTATACAAACTTAAATGAAAATTGACTCTTCGCGCATGACTAGACCATTGAGATTCAATGAGCTCATTTGAATTATAAATTTTGTTTTACAACTTAACAGTAGTACCATAGTGTAGAGGTTTACCTGTATATTCCTATCATTGGTTTTTTGACTAGATTTTGGTGAATGAGGCATACAGTACTTTAGAAAGACTCTACTAAGAGTGATCAATGAATTATGAATTGTTTGAAGATCTAAAACTCTGATTACTCTTGCAGGTCTTGTTAAACCTTAATATTCCTCATTTAGTTCTTTTGACCATTGTGCTATGTTATCCTCTACAAAACTCTATTTTACTTATGTACTTCTTTGATATATCACCGTCAAATGCGACTTCATTTGATATTGCGATGATATGATACGTTTGAAACGAAAAATGAGAGGGAAAGTTTCTTTCCGCACTCTACAATTTCAATTGTTCTCGTTCGGATACAAACTCCATAATTCGTATATTGTGCTTTGGGTTTCTATGTGTCCGTTTTGAATAGGCTGTCCTCAATCATGGAAGCGAGAATATCCACTAGAACGGACAGCGTCGAGTCGGGCTATGGACTCGGTTTATCCATTCCAATTACCTCCTCGAACAAACTGTTCCTTCCTTCTACTCTCTCTTCTACTGTTTGCGTTGCAAATCTCAAAGTTGCTGCGGCTAAGTCACCAACCGACCATCGCCTATCAATTAGCACCCTGCTCACGGTATCTAACTGAAATGACAATGCTGCGTCTAGTAATCTCACCTTGAAATACAAGTTGCACCAAAGTAAAGTTACGACTATTAGTTCAGATATTATTGGTACCTTTGATAAACTGGCGTTCCCGGCTGTATAATACACTAATTTTGGTGCACCCGCCAAAGATGCAGCTAGCCACTGAATCACCAATTTCAGCTGAGGGTCTCCCTTTAATCGGTTACCGCAACCCCAATTGCCTGTTGCAATCGGTAATAAACCACCACCTTGAGGGCTGCTCTCTCTAGGTATCTGTAAGTAAGGTACAGGATTTATATTGAACAATTAACGCAGATCCGAAGTAATATAACTGGTTATGCAACAGATTCATAGTTCAAAATACGATTTAGTACGACATAATCGGAGTATTTGAAGCCTGTTACGACAAGAGAAAATTAGGTGTGAGGTTTTGATAAGTTTATCACAGAGGCATAGGCACAGAGAGAGAATCTATAATACTGATAGACCTTATGTGGTTCAGATAGAATGAGAGACGTATTATTAGTCACTGAAATCGTTAACAAAGCGATTTAATTTAAGGCGCGCATTCTATTACTAATCGTGCACTCGTATGTTATTTTGTCAAGATTCCACTTGTTACAATTCAAACTGGTTAATGGGAAGCTTAATTATGTTAATACTACAGGTTCTTTTTCAGCGAAGTAACATGAGAGAAATGTGACGTCAGTAGTTACAAGTGCATGCAACGCTTCAGTGATTATAGTTAAGGACATCACTGCAAAATGTATCTGCTCACGTTATGTGAATATCGCAATTGGGAATTTTGCATGGTTCCTGGTTTTTTGATGTCGTTATCGGAAGTTTGACGCACTTCCCCATCTGCTGTCGGTCTATTTGTTGCGGAAGGCTTAGAGAGACATACAGTAGTTTCATCATCAGCCAATGTTTGGAAAACTTCAGACGTAAATGTAACTGCCCAAAGTTTTCGACGTTGCGAATCCTTTACCTCTTTTGATACACTATCAGTGCATAAAGCATCTTCGTAACAGTCTAGACTTTCTGATTCCAATACCTGTATATTTTTAATGTTATAATAACATCCGATATAGTTCTGTGAAAGGACTTGCTATATTAATTAGCGTCCGATTAATGAATTCGCCAAATCATTGTCTCTCATTCCATCATTTTTACATGGTAGTACGGACCTTGATGTCAATTAAAACCACTACGATGTTGCTACTGATTATTAGAGCTGCAAAAACCTAAAACTATCGCTCATGCATCTTGATTATAACTTATATTGGATGATTTAAAATTCTGATGAGATCGACCATTGGACTATGCGCCGTAAATGAACGTTAGCAGGAATATATCTTACGGATTGTTGTCTTCTATTTTTTTGTCGTGCAAGCTCGAGACTCAAGCTTCTGACCGCCAATGCTAGCTTGTGCCTTTGATTTTCGTCCACAGAATCAATGAGCGGTTGCGGTTCGCCTTCTTGGAGTGGGACGCCTGCGAAAGATTCGCTCAAAGCTCTTTTTAAGAGAGAACCAGCAAATCGCACGACAGCTCTGTCTCGCGCATCTAACTCACGAGTCTCATTCGCTGCTATCGGATCCTCGAGCCACTTGGCCAATTGTTCATAAACTTCTCCAAGCTCTGAACAGAAGTCTGCGTTCCCGTAAGGCGAATAACAATCACGTAAGTCAGTGCTTCTCGACAACAATGGGTGCATTAATATAGCTTACGGTATATTCCGTGGTACTAACCGGAATTATATTCTGTGCTAAAACTGTATTTACTGCTTGCACTAGTATCCCGTCTTTGAAGCATAGGTTGAGACTGCCGGAATCTGCCTAGCCATTTTTGTTCCGCTTCCAATGATTCCTTTAAAAATTCTTCATCTACAGTTTCATCCCGTAAAACGAAACCCCTCGAACCTCCCCTCTTCACTCTACCATATTTTGTAAGAAATAAATTGCAGAAGATCAATAACCACTATACGCGTGGCGAAGAGTTTCAAAGATTCGATAAAATGTTTCTTCGTACTTGATCTCCGGATCGCACACATGACTTCCAGATACGCTGATTCCCACCGCATAGCTACTTTCGCCAGAGGATGTATTTGAGGATGGGTCACCAGTAGCCGTTCCTTCACGTTTTAATGCTTCCTTTAGTCGTTGTGCAAAGGTTTCCCTTCTTTCAGGCGTGTCTAATTGCGAGCTATACCGTCTACATAACTTTTGTTCTTCATCCTCTATAAGAAAAGATTAGTGTACATGCGACATGTGAGTTTACACGCAGTCAGCGGACAAGACATTCTACGAGAGGATAGACTTACCGTCCACCTCGTCAATGGTGTCTTTCGCGCTATGAAAACTTTCCGTACTTTGACTATTACAACTACTGTACACGGACATTTGCCCAAGCGATTTCCTAGTCACTGGTAGCACTTCTCCGCTCGAACCAAGGACAATAAATCTACTTCTTCTATTTGTGCAACTAGACTCCTTGGAAGTTCTATGAGGACTCGCAGTACGCGTAGACTTTCCGTTCGGTTTAGTTCGAATTTCGGACAGAATATCTAGTATACCATGCTCATCACGTGACGCAGATTTTTCTAAAAACAGACAGTAAACATATTCAAGGCGTAAACTCTAATCCAACAATTTATATCGCTCGGTACCTTCAGGCTGATTATTCGCGGCAGCGATTTTCTGTTCCTTCTCAATTTCCGGCGGAGTGCTGCTGAAACTCTCTCCAATCGGCGATAGCCTTCGCGATCCTAATCCCACGTCGGACTCCGACTCCGATCGTATGGGCTCTGTTGGACTAGTCGGTATGTGTCTTTGTCGGAAGCCGAGGAGAGATTTGTTCATCTCCCTCAGGATATTGTCCTCCTCGAATTGTGCTAATGGTAACTTGGAATAATCCTCCGGGTCTATACAGCACACAGTCACCTGTGGCGTAACGGGATTCGGCACGTTTGAGTAAAGCGATATTACATATAATACCGGTAACGCATGTACCCACGCCGTTCGGTTTGGGTAGAGCTTCGAATATAGCTCTGTGCCTGGGATCGTTTATCTTGGACATACGACGGACACCCTCGACGATCAGAACTTCGTTGTCTTCTAATGCTTCAACGGATAGTATGGCGGCAAGCATTTCGGGATGCATTGCTAACTAAAAAGAGATCGATTGATTTGTAAATCTCGGCCTCGCAATATCTAGGCAATTAATTAATTCCTCTTAATTACATGTACTGTTTCTTGCGTGATATCCCCATCGAGTACTCCGCCACCGAGCTTCGCACTTGCAAAGCAAACGTGCAGTACTTTGCAATCTAGCTCGGTACGTTCGATTCGGCCTTCGTGTCGAATCATTAAAGGGCATAGAGGAACATTACTTTCTAACCAGTCTTCAATAGTTAGCCATTGCTTCGAGGTCATCACCTGTCAGGATATTTCTTTGATTAAAAAGGGTCTCGATTTTGTTGTAATCATTGACAAAGTATCGGCTGGTGAAGTTTACTTGTCTAGATACAATCAATCTCCCTTCTAAGGCCTGTTCAGTTTCGAGAAAATCGTAATAGTGCAGAATGCTTCTCAATTTCGCCTTTTGCCCTTTTCTGAAAGACAACAGGCAGTATTCTATGAGTGAGTAATCCCTCATTACAATAGACATGAGTTTCTATGTTAAATTTGCGTGTCTTACTTGTGTAGGTGTTTAAAGAAATTCGTGAAGTTAAAATCTCGAAGAGTGGGGTGCGTCTTTGACGTTCGTTTTGGATATGTGGAGAAGAAAGCATTTGCGATTAGAGAAGAAACGAAAGCATAACTATACTCGACGGTGTCACCTGGTAAAAGAAAGAAAATCTAATTTTAATGCGATTGATTAGAAATCCATTATCCCCTCGCTATAGTATTGGTAAACGCATTTACCCTGTTGCTGTAAGCTAAAATGTAAACCTTGCGGTGGTTTCGTCGCGCGCAGAGCTTTCGCTCTCTCGACTATTCTTGGTATAGTCTTTGTAAATACTTGCTCTCGTTCCTTAGAATCGAGATCGTTATCGAGAAACTTTCCGAATTCAGAGAAGATATCGGGCTCTTGAACGTCCTCATCGGGATCGAGACTTATACTGAAAGTAGTCAACATGTTCACTACTATTTGCACGCACTAAGTAAGCGTTTGTATTGCGAGGCTTCCAAAACTCCACTTACTTGCACATGTCATGCAATCTTTGCATCGCATCTAAAACATCTCCCGAAGTCTTGGCGGCTGCCGCTCTGTCCAACTCTTTTACCACAGCAGGCCACCATGGTAAATCACATGGTAACATTACCAGGGCCATTGGTGCAAATGTTCTAAAAAACAACAAATCCGCGCAAGTTCACTCTCTGATTGCTCTCCTCCTGGAATTGGCTAAGTTTAGTTCGCTTCTAAAGCAGTGGTTCCGGTTAATTGGTGAAATAGCATCGCAGCGCGAAGTCGTATTAGAATAGAGAATGGGAACGGGCATAGTGGATGTCTGACCAAAAAATAGAAGCATAGTCACTGCACCGAATTTGAGAAAAGAAATTTTCTTTGGCAGCCAGCCCGCGTCTAGTTTCATTTACACGACGTGTGCATACATCACACACGTGCGCGCGCGCGTTATCCCCACTGTAGTACTAGGATAAACATTTCTCGCTGTAGCTGGGATTCAGCTAAAGTCCAAACACTTGTTATATGTATTTACCAAATTGCACGCATTGAATACAAATTGAACTGTCCTCTAATTTCAGGTGGAAACAAACATACTTATAAAATGAAATGAAATTCTGATATTAAATTTCGTGCAAAATTTGAAATTATTCGCACGGTTGCGAATGGTTCGAACTGAGCGCGAATAATATCGGATCGAACTCGTTCGATTGAATCGATTTTAAGAGTGCGGGAAGTGTTCAAAATTTCGAACGCTCGACCGCACTCTTTATTCTTAATCGATTACTTCCCAGTAGCCATTTACCACATAAATACCGCAAGAAATTAAGGGTTGTCCTTAGAACTATAATTACGCATTCATGACAAACTATAGTTCCTCTCAATTTCCCACATACAACAAAACTATCCCCTCACCAACAAATCGCTCGGTGAGTCAGACAACCTGAGATCAAAGCATTCAAGAACAATTTAATTCAGGATGTAGGTAAAAGCAATAGGCTCGCGGGCGTTCAAACTGAAAGCGTTCCGGCGTGCCAGGGCCGAAAGTGCTCATGCGCCAATCGGAGGGGTGTTTAGTTAGTAACCTCTCGACACGAGGAGGGTATAATTAGTTTCTCTCATAGCCGGGTAGAGAAGTCGCCGGCGGATCGTTGCGAGTCCACTTAAAGCTTCCCATCGGCTCATCAGAAAAGCGTGCTGGGCGCAGACCTAACGAGGGTGCAGGGACACAATTTATATAATCACCTATTCCGCTGGCTGCGGCACTCGATCGAACGATACTGGAGCAGTGGACGGAATCACATCTTCAATCTGGCGAGGGTGCTGACCGACCAGCAGCACATATCGTCGGGCAGGGTCGATTGCGAGTTGCGCCTCCGACAGCCAGACCGGCACATAGTCGGCCCTGTCCTCAGCCCCTTCGAATCCCCTGCTTTTCAGCCCTCGACTCTCCGCACAAAGGAAGTAGTCTGGGTTGCTGCTCGAGCGCTGAGCCCCCGGCAAAGGCCTGCAGTCGCACTCAATGATTCGCTCGGCCTGACACCACCCGGAAGGGACGATGCGAGATACGTGTCTGCACGGGATATCGAATAGGCCTCACGATATTCGGCCCCTGGCCTATGCGCCGAAAGTAGCAGCAGCGTTCCTGGCTCTTACTACCACCACCAATATCGCCGAGCGCGCACAGTGCGATCGCCGCCGCCGCCGCTGACTTTGCGCTTATACTTTGCCGAGCGGCCGCAAAACCATCGCTGGCGTTGCGCGCGCTATTTATAGAGCGGCGCCGGCGCCCTGCCAATCCCTATATAGCATTTTTGACAGCGAGACACAAACGCTTTCCCTGCACGCTCTCTCAATATCATAATCTCTCTCGCTTGCCGGGCCAAATATCCCGTGGAATCGACCTTAAATCCCTTGCCCTGCGAGTGTCAAGGCCGTTGAACTGCGGCCCAGCCTTACCCGTAGAATTTTCGAATTCAAACGCGCCGGTATGAAAGTCTGCTGCACTGTCGACTGTAACAAACGGAGTAAATTGTGTTTATCAATGTTTATCAACTGTTGAATATTACCCGGTGGTTGCACATTTATAAATGAATGATTGATCTGAAGAAGTAGATGTTTTACAAGCTGCCTGTATGAACATTAAATCGTCTTACATACTTTAATGTCGCGCCTTATTATTTCTCAAATGGACACATACGTCACATTCCTAATAATTAACCAGACCCGCCTTTGAATCGTCACGGAATCATGATTATAAAAATGCATGAGCCTCTCTTTATACCATCACAGACTAGTTATAATGACCACGACACTATATCTAGTTCATTATCTTACGAAAGAGTACATTGCAAATAATCGCTACAACGCCGCCTCTATTGCAAAACAGACTTAATTATAGGATTCGATGACATTCTCGCGGCGATCGTGGGCTGAAGATTTGGTTTGGCTTTCGGCCGGAGACTTCGATGCCCGATAAAGAAATGCCGACTACATTATTCCCCATTGAAATCACTGCTAACGAAGCACGCCCACTGCCGATCCAGTTTACTCGGCGCCAACAGAGTACTTCCACTCATTACAGGATTAACTCTGACATTTGCATTGCGAGGCGCAGGCCTGCGGGGAGGAAACCGCGTCGAGTGAACCAATTGTGCGCGAATATCTTGCAGGGTTCTCCGGCGAACGCCTGTGCCTATGCAACAGCGAGGGCCGCGGTTCCGACAGGTGCCACCACCTTGCGGAATCACATATGCTCGCCTCCATGCTTCCCAGGAAAGTATACCGATCGAAAGTGCGAGGTGGCGATGTCGGTTGGCCGATTGGACTTTCGCTGCAATGAACAGCCCACGCAAACGACCCGCGCATGTGCACCTGTTCAAACGAAGAGCACTGCAGAGGAGTCCACTGGTGTGCTTGGCGTAGAATCTCGGCTCGGCTGGATTCGAGCAGGACAGCGTGGAATGTCTCCATGAATGATATAGTGAGCGGGGTCCGCACGATGGTAGAGACGTGGTCGAATTCATTAGAATCGCTGGGCCTAGAAGGCGATTGTATCCTGCGGAGAGAGTGTGTGTGTGTGGGTCTGATATATGTCTGATAGAGCGCGCGTATCTGTATGTGTGACAGGGGGGCCGTCGTGGAAAAAGAGGAGGGGGGCTTTTCCCGTCGCCTCAGTATTGTGAGCAGTTGTGAGCTCATGCACGTCCAACGAACACACTGGTCGCTCACGGCGCGATCCGGAACTTCGGACATCCAAAAATGGCGCTAGTCGCGTAGTTAAGCGCCGAGCGGAGAGTGTGTGCCTGTGCACGTCAACCTGCACGGGAACCGGCTTCCATCGAAAGGGAAATCGTCCGGGCATCCCGGCCATCAGACAGCTGGCCCCAAACCGTTCTCGCCGCTGGGTTCAGCCTCCCTCGTAGAGGCGCCGTCGATATCAGCTCACATGCCTGGCGTTCCTGCGGCTTCTTCATTAAGTGGGTGTAAGTGCCGATTTACAAGCGATAACGCCCCCCCGTAGGACAAGTGCACTTGGTGCCTTGTGTTTATTGCAGGCTCATCTGCTTCACCTCGAATAGATGTCCCTTTTTGAACGGCGATTGGCAGCCGAAATCGCGCCCTTAAGACTGCGACGTCGATTGGTCCAGTTGCCCGCCGGCGAGAACCCAAGATCTTCCTGGTCAGAGGTTCTTGATTGGGCTCGAGGAAATAGAGATTGGCGCATCTTCCTTCATCCTCGATCTCGCTTTCTGTTCGCCGGAGGAAGCTGTCGCTCCCCGACCACTCGTGATACTGCGACGCTTTACGATTGAATGACAGTGAACGATTTGAATATGCTATTACAGTGCGAAGTGTTGTGTGGACGAATAACTACTTGCCGAAGCCAATGCTGTAGCATTTAAATATTGTATTAGTTCGATAGTGGTTGTTGGAATATGGAATTTTTGATGGAGTCATTCATAAAATAGGAGCCATTCATGAGAGAGGAATCATTCATAAAATTGTTGGATCTCTGTGTAGTTAAGTCCGTGGTTTATACGAGAGTGAAATTACACGAGTAGGCTGCACGGTAAATTGATAGAAGTCTAGACTGTTTTTCATAAATTATTAATATCTTTTATGGTAATAAACGGGGATCGGTTCGTACTGGCAGCGCATGGGTCCGGCCCACAATTTTACGTACTTACGCAAGCTCCACCGGTCAGACAAGGTTTTCTGACAACAGTGATGTCATAGCGCGTTGTATTGTATTGAAGTAATCCTCGCACGTGCGACTGATGTCACGTTAGCGACTAGCCCCAACTGCAAATACGCATACAAACTTACTCAGCCTTACTTACTTTATAGAAATTTGTATGGAAAAATCGTGGATTTCCTTAACTCGAGATATACAGCTACCGACGTCACTGTTTTTCCAGACGAAATAAACTAGGTAGTCAACGAGTAAGTTTCACGCTTTCTTCTCACCTTTCTCCGAGTTGCATCTAATAATCGGCGATAGCAGACGCATGCCAGACAGTCGTGAAATTCCGCTTTTTCATTTGGGAAGACAACGTTAATAACACGAGCGCGCGCGCAAGGTTGATTAGCGACGCAGGAGCAGCAGGTGGACTAGTGTACACCGCAGACGCTTTCACCGTGCGAAATTTTTCACGAGACTATCTTTCCCGATCGCGGCAAAGGTCTATGGCATATAGAATATCGAATACATCACTTTCGTTGGTGGAAAAGAACCAAGCAGACTTCAGGATACAAGTGAAGTTCTACCGGCGTGCAATACGTCGGATCACTTGACCTTTAACACTTGACCTTTAGCTTACATTCAATTGGCTCGATTAACCCGCTAATTTAGCTTAGCAAGGGAGGTCGTCCAGAATTTGGCCACTTGTCCGACAACTGCGACTTGCACAGGTGCCGTCAGTACAATTGACAATTATCATTTCCAGCGATAGATAAATAGCGAAGGGGCCAAGGAAGAGGAAGGATGCAGTCGAGCGAGCAATTGCGACCGGAACAACTGGTGGGCCTGGTGGCGCGTTCCGCCGAGGGCACCGCGGCGAAGGGAATGCCGATCAAAGGTCACGAGGATCTCTGGGTGGAGATACAGGCGAATACGTTTCGCAATTGGGTCAACGAGCACCTGAAACACGCCGGCGACAGGGGTGGCCCTGTTCTCGACCTCGCCGAGGATTTCCGCGATGGCACGCGACTCTGTGCCCTCGTCGAGGTTCTCACCAAGCGGCGTTTACCACGCTGGAACCCCCGGCCGGCTAATCAGCATCATCATCTCGAGAATGTCACGACGGCCCTGCAAGCCATCGAGGCCGATGGTGTTAAGCTGGTTAATATCGGTGAGAGTTGCAATTGGCTCGTGATTAAATGAAAGTTACTGGGACATCGATCTTTCGGCGGTTCAACATCGTGCGGGTCGTTTTTATGTTCATAACTATACGAGCTCTTGGGGGCCAGTGGTTCTGTAATGTTCTTATCATTCCGTGTTCCACGGTGGATGTTGGCTCAGTGATAAATTTTACTCGCCGTCCAGCGACTGGGTGTGAGTCAGTCGAGGTCGATAAATGGAGTCACCCGAAGCATCTCAGTCACCGCAGAGTATTGTCAATGATTCTTTGATGTTTACGTTAATAGTTGATTTGGCAGTCTTGTAATATGTTTATGTTGAAAATAGGAAAAGATTGGACGTCAGTTTAATATTGAATATACTGTTTGGCGGGATTTCTATTTCTGATTGAGCCGAATAAAGTTTCACAATTAAGAATAACTAACGCATTACCTCGTTACGTCAGGCATTGTAAATCGTACTTCGAGGTCGTTGCCTTTCTTGCTCCGTACACCGGCGCCTACGAGGCCGCCGGAGCCCATTATGATTATACCCATACGGTTGCCGGCCAATTTAAAAGCCGGTGTGCGTGTAATAACGCGGTGCATTGGGAAAATCAACTGTTCCTTCACGGTTAATGCGCTCATGAAGAACTTCCCAGTGCATCGAAACAATTCGATGAACTTATTACTACCGACTTGCGATTACTCCGATTTATTATCGAAAGTTGGTAGAAATCATATTTCTAGCTATTTATAAAGTAGTACTTCGATTTCCGTCTGATAAGGCGATATAAATCCACGTCAAGGATTATTCAAGGTAGACGCATTTTTGCGTACCGATACGGGATGTATGAGCATTTCGGTCACTTTAATGGTCATCATTCGCAAAGTTATACATATACGTCACAGCCTCTTTTTCCAACCAAGAGAGGACGACAAAAACTGACTTATCCTTATTTAGCAACTGCTGAATGGAAATGCCAGAATCCCACGAGGATTGGCCATTTTTTCCCACATTATGTATTCATAGAAATTTAGGTCGCCAATACAGTAGTTTCTTGCGACCATTCTCTACCGAAAGCACTAAACAACATGAATTTAAAACAAAGAGCTGGCTATCAATCATTTGTCTAGTTGTAAAAATGCAACGCGAATAATGCCTTCTGTATTTTAGGTAACGTGGATATTGTTAATGGGAACTTGAAGCTGATCCTGGGTTTGATATGGTCACTCATAGTGAGGTACCAAATAGGCAAGTCCAAGTTCCCTCCAAGGAAACTCATGCTCGCATGGCTCAAGGTCAGTACACGTAATTGCACGAGCGACCTCGATGCATTGTAAGCATAGCTTTAAATGGGAAACATAACAAAACCTTTCGCTGGCTCCGTGCCGATACTCTTAACTTAATAATACACATCAATTATTTCTAGACATTTTTAGTATTGAGATTCTTGCATTTGATTATTGATGTCATAGAATATTTTCGTACGCTTTTTCAGGCAGTTCTGCCGGAGTGCAGGGTAAACAATTTTACGACCGATTGGAATTCCGGTGTATACCTGAGTGCGTTATTAGATTATTGCAAACCTGGCCTATTCTCGCATTGGCGTCAAATGGATCCAAATGATAGGTAAGATGCTCCGTCTGAGAAAAGCGACGCAATCACTTCTTCATATCTGGTCATTTTACCTTAATTATAATTTCCCCCCCGCAGTGTGTACAACTGTCGAAAAGCTATGGAGATATCAAAGCGTGAATTCGACATTCCCATGGTATTGGAACCGGAATACCTTGCATCGCCTTATTTGGATGAACTTTCGGGAATGACCTACTTATCGTACTTCATGAAGGAAGGCTCACCGGGCTTCCATGCAACGTTACGATGGGTGAACTCTCAATTACCGCATGCACCGGTCAGGAATTTCACGGTACGTGTAATCCATTTTTTTGGTAGGAGAAACTTCTGTTACTGTGTCAGACGAGCATTAACATTGCGCATTTCTTTTTAGACCGATTGGAACGACGGCAGAGCACTTTGCAGTGTTGTCCGAAATTTGGGTGGACCAGCTCCACCCTACGAGAAACTAAACCCCGATCCATCATTCTGGGAGCACAATTTACAAATGGGTGAGCATCTAGGTTTCTCTTTCCAAGGCGAGGATTGCCACCCAATTAGAGGATGGGAAGTATGAGTAACCGTTTGCCACTTATAATTTCTCGAAAGGGATCGACGGCGGTAAGAAGCTGGGTGTGGAACCTATTCTCAAGGCGAAAGACATGACTGATCAGAACGTCGAGCACTTAGGAGTAATGGCATATGCAGCACACTTTCAATGGGTGAAGCCTCGCCCTCAAGCGAGCAAACAAATTGCTATTCATATAGATGGTACTTCCGCTAGAGTACAACAACCGGTTAGTGGCAGCATTATGGATTTGAATATTTAGTGATTTCACCACCCCTTCATTCACTGTTATTGCACCTTTACACCTTTTGCTTGCAGGTACATTTCAAATTAGAATTACTTACCAAAGAAGTAAATACGAGAGAAGTGCGGGGCGAAGTAATTAGTCCCAGTGGGCGAATCGAATGCAGACTCACATGGAATGGACTGCTTGGAAAGGGAACCTTTATACCCACGGAAGTTGGGATGCATAAGGTTGGCCATCTCTTTTTACAAACATACCTTCTCGACATATTATTTCGTGGAACAAAATGATATTAACAAAAATACGTTCCCTGTTTCAGTTATTGGTGTACAATGATGGAGAATTAATAGACGGGTGCCCTTACTGCTTTAGAGTATTACCCCCTTTGACCAAAATCAAATCACCCGGTATGGATCCTTGTGCTATAGGATCTATTGTCGAAGTTCTAGTCAACAGTTACGGTAATTTTCATTGCGGATCCGCTGCAGTTTTCTTTTATAAAGAACCCAGATTGAACAACTGTTTCTGCCATCTACAGGAACTAGTCACGATGGAATAGACGTGACCGCTTGGTCACCTACTGGGCGACCACTGCCATGTCCTGTTAAAGAGAATGACGGTGTACATACTGCGACTTTCCAACCAGATGAAGCTGGAGAATGGAGTATCGCGATAACTCACAAAGGCAATCACATCCAGGGTGGACCATTCACTTGTTTCGTTTTCGATCCTAACGGTGTCAAAGTAAGGCGGAAAATCGACCCACTTTATGCATTGTTAGTAACTTTAAGATGTACTACGGAGCTTCATTGTATTTGCAGTTACTTGATACTGACGGTGCTATGCCTGGACAACCATTTTCCTTTCTCGTGGATGCAAGAGGAACTGGGGGTCTCGGTGATGTAATTTTAGATATAGTACACGACAAACAATCAATACCATTCAGAATGGAAGATTATGGGGACATGCAATACAAAATATCGTTCATGCCAAACGACGCTGGGAAATATAGGGTATACGTATATTTCAATGGGTCAGACGTCCGAGGCTCCCCGTTTTCGATTCGAGTGGGAACACAGAAAGGATCACGACGATCGAAAGAATCTACATCCAGTTTGGAAAGATCAAAAATGTCCTCCCTAGAGAGACGAATGGGTGGCATGAACGTCTCTTCGACGGACGGTTCCAACTATACTCAGAAAATTTACACATCTACTTACAAGTCGCCGAGCCCGACTCATCACGCACGCGAATACTCGCCGTTGCAGCAGACTGCTTCCACTTACAAGACATCAAACAACTACACCTTGGAGAATTCGAGCTCGATTTATCATTCGACGAGTTCGTTAAACCGCACGCGATCTCCTAATCTAAATCACAGTCCGGTGCCACGAAATGTGCATAGTCCTACCATGATGAAGGAAACCAAGGAAAACTACTCCTCGACAAGTTATAATCGGTCGAGGTCGCCTCTGATGGAAAGTCCAAGTTTGATAAAAGAATCAAAGGACATTTACTCGTCAAGCACGCTGTCCAGGTCCCGGTCTCCCAATCCGAGTCCTAATCTACATGCCTCACGGCAAGAATCCATTATAAAGGAATCTCGAGAAGTTTACAACACCGGTTCTTTAAAGAGGTCGCGATCACCCACACAAAGTCCATTGTACCACAGTACAACAGATAGTCCAGTAAATAGGAGTTTCAGTCCCAGACTGTCAGACAAAGAAGTTTCATTCAGTAGACGAAGTTCGGCCGAAAATGGTGTTGTCGACACAAGCAGTAACGTCCGCGTATCCTCGATGGTTGGTGGAACATTGAGGCGCGATTCTTGGGACGCCATTGCGAAGACCAAGTCTCTCTTATCTTACGGCAGCTTGGAATCCCTAGCCAACTTAACGAATAGCTCTCCAACTGCGGAGAATGCGACCAGCACTCAAAATTACATAAACAATAACTATACGAATTCCCAGCACCGTACTGTATCGCAAACACACAACTCGTCTACGAATTATACGTCCACTCAGAAAGTATCGAGTCCTGATTACGGCAGTACTCAGAAATACGTTGCGGAGAATCAGGCCGGTCGTCCACAGACGCATGGTATACTCAAGAATAAAAATAACAACTATTATAAAGACGTAGATACTACCGATTCATCTCATGATCGATACGTGAACAACGGGATGATACGACACACAACGTCGCAAAGCAAAGACATTGGTGTTGTAAGCGGAGGTGCACTTGACATACTACCGATCAATAGACCATCTACCTTCACTATCAATTCGAGTATCGATCCTAATCAAGTCAGCATTACTGTCACCGGTAAATTTATTCTCTCTAATTTATGCATGAGTGTTGCAATGCAAGAGAATGATTATAATGTAGTGGGTGCGAATTCATAGGACCAAATGGAAAACCAATACCTGTTCAGAAATCCACATTTCGGGGGTTGACTTATACGATTATTGCCGAGGAAGTCGGGGAATACATCATTGAAATTTTCATCAACGGTCAACACGTGCAAGGGTCTCCATTTAGGTTCGTTTGCAGAAAAGCATTGCTATGTTTCAATTACGCATTAAAACTATAATTTCACACTAATATTTTGCCGCAACTAGATCGCAAGCGTACAATGCACGGGCGATACAAGTTGGGAACATTCCGAATGGCGTAGTGAACACTCTAGTCGAATTTGAAAGTATGTACAACAACATTGGTCAAAAAGAAAAATAGCAATTTTGAAAAATTCTCTAACTCCATCTAATTCCTGTGTGCAGTTGACGGATCCAGAGCCGGATCTGGTAATCTGGAGATTCTCGTCAATGGAGGGCACGTTACGAGTTTTGTTCAAGCACTAGGAGGTCAGAAATTTTTGGCATCGTTCGTACCCCACGAAGCAGTAGTCCATACAGTGGAGATGACATTCAATAGCGAACCCGTCCCCGGTAAGTCCACCTCTTTGTATTGATTTGATTTAATTTACATATATAGGTAATAAAAGACGAGTGTGAGATGATTTCAAAAACCTGTAAATATTACGGCATTCGCGTATCCGGTATAAATATTGGAGGCCGTGGAGAATGGTCCCGGAGGCCTGACACTGAAATCAATTCTTGAATAGTCAAGAACTGCGTACAATGCATTATTTATCAATGCGTGCGAACGCGCGCGCGCGCGGCATTCTCGGGATTCTTCGCATTTCTCGGCCGCGTCGCTGTCTGGAATGTAGTGAAGCAATTACCGTTAATCCTGCAGATGAAGTGAATTACGAGAATTGATCAGCTACCGACAAGTAGCACGAAAGACTAGTCAATGGAGGAAAAATGCATCTGCAATTCTCGTGACAGTGATACCCGCCGGTATCTTATAGCTTTCATACCGGTCGGTCGCGGCGACTTATTAGTAGCTATCAAAGAAATTTCCTGGTGAAAGCTATACGTCCATTCTGCATAGTTTCGTAAATAGTCCGAAGGTGTAATAGTACCTTGGGCACCGTTAGAAGTTAATAGAACCGAGTTTCATCCGTACCTGCGTTTGCGAAAGTCGTAGGGTCTTCTATGGATGGAAAAGGCCATCTTGCCGCGGAATGTACAAAATCTATTAAATGCCACTAAAATCGCGGGTGGTCGTGTGTACTCGAGACGAACGCACAATAGACGACGCTTATCCGCGTTAACGAGTACACGGCCACTCTCGATGGATTCGTGAGCACCCACAGTACGACATTTGTCAGTAATTGCCGTTTTGATATTAGCAATCGCTTTCACTTGTACGCTTACTCGTGCGTATGCATCGAGATGTTAACAGAACCTATAGTCGACAAATCTATTCTGCACTCCGATAGTCTACAAAGATGCGTCGAATAATTAATGTAATAAAATCAAAAAAACAGTCCGACTGCCCTTATCAGCCGGTCGGTATTTATTTCGGTCTTTTCCCCGCCCACTTATTGTCTGCCAAAGCGGATTCCTGCATTATTTGCCGACATTTCTTCGGCGAGTTCGTGCAGTCTGGAGTGTACAGAGGTACGCAGACTAGTGTCTCCGAGTCAACAGGTCAGGTCGTTGACTTGCGATTTCACGCATTCACGCGATGTTCCACTGACACATATACGACGTCATCGTTTTCTTCGCCTTCCTGAATTTTTTCCTCTTCCTTCCTTCCTGCGAAACACAATACGCGAAGCCGCGCGCTCGATCAGGCTGCACGTTCATGTATAGAGAGGAGGTGGCCGGGTTCGGCCTTCTCTCACGCCATTTAAGTAACGCTATTATATACTCTCCACCGAATACATAACTGTACAAATCCGCACAACTCCCAAAGGTCTATTATCCATTTTCGCAATGTACACCGGATGATTTAGTCAATTGCACCTACCCAATTACGCGAAAACCGAATTCTCTTTCCCACCACGTCCTTGGAAGTGTGCAGGAGGCGTATGTGACGCACGCGTCAAAATTTGCAATCGTTCCCAAGGCGACAGACTGATTAACTTAGCGAGGGAATTATCGACCTAGAAGGAATAGCAGGCACAACTGTAGGTGTGGCTGCGATGCTAGTGTCAGCATATAGACGTATTTGGTTACGGGAGAGAGAATACACAGGCTCGCTCTGCCTACGACATCAATGTAATCCTTGCAGCGGCACACAGCCGTTTTACTCAGCGTGCAATGTTTCTTGCAAATTCCGATCCAACTTCACTAGAGAGCGCGCATCTCATTTGTATTATTCAGACGCCCGATCACCTAAGTAAGGAAGTACCGTTAGACAAAGAACCGTAGCATTTTTCCCGCTGCAGCTAGAAAATCCTCGCTGCCTATGATTCCAATGCATTCGACTCCTCATAATCGAGACTCAAGATTTCTTCGGTTTCTGACCCCATATAGAAAGGTGATAAATACGCCGTTACCATTCGCCGGGAAGAGAATCCTTTTCCCGCGGTAACCTATGTATACATAATACACGCGATGCCCAGCTCCGCAGTACATATGTGGCGTGTGTACTCCCGTAGTAAACCGTGCCAAAGGTGTTATTGTCGATTGCTCTATTCCACTTTCCATGCCCGCCTCTGCCTCCGGTCGCTCCAATCTCGTGCACCGCATCCATCTACCTACAACAGTAACAACACAGTATTACAGATCGAAGTACAACGTTCGACGCGCAGACGCCACTCATGCACAAGATCATCGCCGGGTCGTTTCCGGCCCGAGCCGCTAGAGTGCCGAACGATTCGCGCCATTATTACTTCCCACTTTCGCGTAAGCAGCCGTGAAAGACAGAGATGAGTGCGTCGAGTATGCTTGATTAATAGGACGCGCGCCACATAATCGAGCGCACGAGAGCGACCGTAAATGCGAGGCGTTGGCGTGAAGCTGCACTCACGATCGCCCTGTGCAAATGAGCGTAATGCACGATGAACACACGCATTAATTATATAAAACGGCTCGCTTGGTTATGCCATTATTACGAGCGTGCGGCTCTAGGAGAATCGCAGTTGGTATAGTATTGCACTGTGAGGTGATTCGGGAATGAAGGCACAATGAGGTCAAACGCATGGAGGATGGATATAAGTAGAGTCAGGGATTCGAATTGTTCGAGGTTCCGGCGGAATGATCGAGTAGAGAGATTTTCAAAGTATAATGGGTTACGAGCAAACGGAATTGGCAAAGGGATCGCGAGGCATACGGTGCGCATTGGCGAGCTCGAGCGTCCCGCAGCTGCATGACCGTGTTCGGGATAATGGTATCTATGCACGCGCCTATTGCTAGGACAATGACTATGTCTAAGCCTCTAAGACAGGACTTTCTGATTTTAAAGGCTGACACGTGCTACTCGAGGGCTACAATGCCGCCACTAATCGCATTGTGTGTCTTAGATGTCGAATGTTCCTCTAAACAGGCACGTACTTTTTCAAATGCGCCTAAATCGAAATGTCCTGAATAACTGGACGGCCGGTGGCATAGAGCAGAGTTACATACTGCGCGCACGGGTAATTAATAAGCTTAATGAAAGCCGCAGCTGTGGAGTCGAATCATAAGAGCTCCAAGCAAAACAATGCTCCGGCTCGGCCGTGCATTCGTGTTTCAATTGATCCTGATATGCTTCTCTGCGTATGTTTGTATACACGGTGTCCCCCTTTTGCAACTGCACGCGCATAAGCCTCAAGACAATCGAGAAACAAATGACACTCGAGCAAATTTCAATTAAACTTTCGCAGTCTAATTAACTTCGCATTGTTTTTTTCTTACAAAATACAAGACTGCCGGACCCATTTGCGGAAAGCAGGGGTGAGTCCGATAATATTGTTATTAATAAAGAAAAAAGAAAGGCCGAGTGCGGGTGGTGGGGGGGACGGGTGGAAATCTTTTCGAGCATTTTCGAAAAGGTCGGAAGAGAACTGGTTACGTAGGGTATGACCCGTTATGTCGGGGAATGCAGCGATTCACCAAGCACGCTCTCTTCGACGTAACTGGTGTCGTCAAGAATGTAGCGTAAAGCGATTCGGAATAAAGAAACCGGCTTAATGATTTTCGTGGTGTGGACCCCTCCTGCCCGTAACCTCGTGTCTATCTCCGCCGCATCTGATCTCTTTTATTTCTTCGATCTCTCATTTATCCGCCGGCGAGAGAGCGAGTTCCCTCCGGCCGAGCTCTATATAACTTAGGAAACGCTGTGCTAGTTTTACTTTAAAATGAAGTATTATTACAACCAGATCACGTTACTGCGGTTTTCCCTCGGAGTGCTCGAATGACCACTTCTTTCGCCGATTGCACGCGACACTTTTAATTATCCTCGGAAATGTTTCGGCGCCGGCCTCTATACCGGATTATTACGGTAATTGCTTCGGTAATGGCACATCATCGTTGCGTTTGAGCTCCGAACTGTTTCACTATTATTCCGCAAGGCTCGCGGACGTGTTATTATCCAGTCATTACTGTCGCGGCTTTCTTGCAATTGATGTTGTTACGTCTGAAGCAACAAAACAATCAAGACCTGTTGACGCATTGCCCCTGGCTCTTCTCCGCAACTCACCCCGCCTGCTCCGCGCGGACAATTTCATTGCCGCTGATAAGTTGCACGGAGGGCAGATGTTGCACCGAGCACAAGCCAATAATCGATTCTATGACATGAATAGAGCTCGCAAATTGAGCGGCGATTGTCCGGCGTGCGAGACTTGTCAAGAAAGCATAAACAGTTGACCTAATACCATAGATCTTCGGCGTAGGAAACATGTGCAGAGGCCTATCGATCCAAGATATCGGTGACAATGACCACGTTGTGGAACGAGCGGCCTGGCAATGCAGCGATTGCAATGATACCAATATGAATACACGATCGAGGGTACATTATACTCCGACACCGATAGGCCGACGTCCAAGATCTACGGTGACATACAATTACCAGAGAAATTCCAAGCAATCGCCGAGGGAGATTGTAAGAGTACAGCTGGTGAAAGAGAGTATATTGAACTTTACTGCCGAATGTCCGGTGAGAATGATCGCCAGTCAACGGCGGATCTACTTGAGTGTCGAGCTCCCGATTACACCGAGGCGGACATACCAGGCCCCGAATGCAAACAGCAAGGTTTCCATTTGCAGGCGACCTTAAAGTATCGAAATACACAGATCAGGTATCCTGCGGGCGTACATGTAGATGGTACACTCTCCGCAGTGGCTACAGGTACAAACCGTATAGGCTATAGTCAGTCGAGCGAGCAAGAAACGGATGGGAGGCCACTGGTGTGCTCAGTTCATCTGGAACCCCATTCGCGGTCTTTATGTTTCCCCCTACTTGCATACGCGTTGCGTTTCCAACTTCCCTCGCTTCCACTTGACGCAGGCCGCTTCGCGTACCTCGATTCGGCCGAGGGTATGAATTACCTGGATCGCATGCTGTGCAGGCCAGCGGAAATGAAATACAATGAAGCCACGACTGCGGCGTATCGAACATCCGTTAATAAAAGGCCGCTCGCAAGACAGTGCCGGCGGGAAGTATATTCCGGCGATACTTGAATGCTTGACCAGTAACCTTGCGAATGCTTGAGAACTAATAGGTTTTTCGTTAAGTGAGATATTCTTAATCGCACGCAATTTATCATTTCTGGCACTGTCTTGATTGAGAAGACTTGTATTTACAGATATAATAATAATCGTCATAAGATAACGGGTATGACGCACTCGCCATTCAGAAGAGAGAGTTTCATTCATGAATGTCGATCGTACTACTTGGAATAACGTGAAACTTTGTCTGTAAGGGGTAAGGAGAGTAGGCACAGGCAGGTAGCTATAGCGGCTAGGTGGTAAGAGTCGACGTAAGAATACGGCCCTGGTTTTGGGCCCGAGCGGCGATCGGGGGACGGGCATAGTCCTCCCGTGGCTCGCCTCGACTCGACTCGCCTTTCCTCGGCTCGCTCGTGTTCTCCTCGACGATTGCGATCTGCTGACGTTTCCTCCTCTGAACAGGAGCCGTGTACTTGCGAGAGCGCGAGCCAAACCCGTTCGGCTTCGCCTTTTCTCGATCGTTCGACCCACCAGTGCTACATATACTTATGTCGGGCCGCCTTCCTCCGTAGCTCTTTATCGAGGCGCGGCAGGATGCTCTGCCGAGAGGGCTGTTCGCGAGCGATCTTCCGTAAAGAGCGCCGAAAAACAAGGATCCAACTTATCCGCCGCGCACGGCTCTGAGAAGGCCGCTCTCGCTCTACGTGACTTGTCGCTGGATTCCGGCATTCCGTCGGCACGTACCTCGCGATTTTCTACAGAGTCCCAGACTGCCGTCCCTTTCCTCCACTCCCTCGCCCTAGACCGCTGGGTCCTCCGTCCGCTTTTCTTAATTTTTTCCTTTTAGGTTCTTTCAGTGTATTGCTCCTCGGCCGTAAGAGTTTCGGGTGATCGAGGTAATTGCGCTGATTACTCTGTTTTCTTTGGCTGGCGTGTTTTTTGCCGATGCCTGTGTGTTTTCTCCGGGTGGGATCGAGACACTCGCGAACCCCGCACTTCAATCGCGCTATCAACAAGTGTCCTTACGCCAGCGGGAAGGTTAGGCGGAGTTGATTGGTGTCACGTTGGACTTCCGGAAAATGGGAATTCGAATCCGAGTGACACGCAGACCGCGGGAATCTTGTTGACCAGCTTCTTTCGGAAATGCCGTTTTGCTCAGGGTGTAGGACACATATTGTTATTATGAGCGGTGGATTATCAAGCTGTGTCATACGGAATATTATAAGAGTTACTCGGATAACTGGAAATTATGAGTGAAAGAAGTTTTTTTAAATGCATAAAACTTGTGTTAAAATTGTGTAAATGCAGATTTATTAAAAGAGTGAATTATTTGTTAGGATCACCTTGGAGGGTAGGCATCATGCCTAGTCCAAAGATGTCGGTGATTGGGGACTCAATCAGATTAGTCCCCGCCGGTAGTCCAGCAGTATTTGAGTTATCTGCTCTTGGCTTTAATAGCAATGCTGTTGATGTTGAAATCATAAGTGAGTACTAAGTATAGACTGGAACATTTGACACTTGATCTTCCAATACTAAAATGAGCATTATTTTAGCCCCCTCCAAAAAGCATATACCTGCAAGAATAGACGAGGAGCCAGGACGCCCTGGAGAATTCAAAGTAGAATTCACTCCAACAGAAGTGGGCAGTCACCTTGTCGAAGTGAGCATCATGGGACAAAAGCTACCGGCGGGACCACTGGTTGCCAAGGTCTACAATAGCAGTTTAATTCAAGTTACTGATGTACCTAGTGCTGTAGTAGGCCATGCCTGCCAATTTCAAGGTACTTCCATCAATTCGGATGACTCCGATTTCAAGTTGTTGGGATTCTGTGCTTCATGTGTTTAATTCTGTGTAGTGGATGCAAGTGCTGCTGGAGAAGGACAACTTGAAATATCGATAAACGAAGGAGAAGTGCCTAATCATGTTCAAGTGGTAGGAGGTGGAAGATGTTTAGTGTCCTTTACTCCAGAAATTGCGAAACCACATTATATTGACATTAAATTCAATGGGGAGGAAGTACGTGGATGTCCGTTTGTTTGCAATGTGTCTGACACGAGCAGAGTTACTCTGAGCTTAAATCACTTGGAACTCATACCTGTAGATCACCCAGCAAGTTTTCATATGGGTGTCGATGGTAGTGGGAGTGCAGAACTTGCAGTCTCCGTAAGGGGTAAGCAACTCTATTGATCATTTAACCATAGATAGGAAATTAGTATTCAAGTAGCTATGGCAAACATGATAATTTCCAGGGCCCGGCAGTGAACTACCCGTCAAAGTAACAGGAGACGTTAAGAATGGTTTTACCGCTGAATTTATGCCAAGAGATGTAGGTGTCCATTCTGTAAGTGTAGAATATAATGGACACCCAGTTAATGGTACACCATTCCTAGCTAAAGCGTTTAATGCCGAGAAAGTACTAATCGGCCCTGTAGCTAGAGGAAGTGTCGGCCAACCGACCCATTTCACTGGTATGCGATATTTCCGAAAACATGAAAATATTCTCATGTCGATATTTCTAATAAATGTATTATTTTTAAATTGATTCGCACAGTCGATGCAAGCCAAGCGGGTGAAGGAAACCTGGAAATAACGATATCTGCTCGTGGTCAAAATATACCGACTCAAGTAACTCCCCAGGGAAATGCTCGCTTCTCAGTCAGTTTCATACCATTTGAAGCGTGCGAGCATGTCATTAATATCGCTTTCAACAAACGAACTGTGCCAGGCTGCCCAATCGTGACGCGAGTGGGTGGTGACAGTCATGTAACTGTTAGTGGGCAGGCATTGAGCAGTGCTGCATTAGGACGGCAAAGCTATCTTACCGTCAGTAACGTTGCCGGTAGCTTGGAGGATTTAGAAGTAAATGTTGAAGGTAATTTAACTTGACTATAAGTTGCTCGCTGGTTTATTGTGGAGAATCCTTTGCCGATTGCAATCCGTGTGTGCACCCTTTGTGCGAGTTGGAATGCAACAAGTTTCTGTTATTATTGCACAGTAAACACTGCCACGGTACGATGGTATTTGGTACCATTCGTGGTGCTCACCATACGCAATGTGATTGATACTTTTCACTCCTCAAGCTAACAGCTGGAACGTGCATTATAAAACTGCAAACCATGCACGGCGAATTCGCAGCCCACCAAGACTTAAAATTTGAGCACGACTATGTTGGTAGTTAGCATTCCCTGTACTTATCTCCCAACTTTCTTTTTTATGAAGACATCGTCAAATTCTGTTAATTACCAAGGCAAACCGCACGGACTTCGGTGCCCTTCTGTTCTGCCTGTTCACGAAACTGTGTCCCTCCGTTAATCGCCGGCTTGAGACCAATTCTCTCTTTGTTGCAGGTCGGCCAGCTTTCAGACTACGACATTAATAGACTTCTTGAACAAAACTAATTTCATTCTCACCCTTAATTTATGGACTATAACGAGTAAAGCGGTGGTGGGTTCCTAATTCAAATTCCTAAATTTTTCTCATAAGGGTAGTCTAACCGCCACCCACTTTTACCTCTCCTTCTACCATTGGTTACCATTTAGAGTATTATACCGGCTTCAGCATAGTTCTGCTCTCGCAACCTCACGAACTGCGACTAACTCTATAATATAGCTCTCAATCGCTTTACGTTTTACGAAATGCATCTTACGACAGAGCCATCCTTGTGGTGCTATATATTTGCTAGAATTTGTATGTAGTTCTTACTTTAATGAGATAAGGAAGATCCCTCGTGGTCTATTTATAGTGCCTTAACATACGTGCCAATATTCCTATTTGTTCAAATTATTTACACTTACTTCTAAAGCCCAGTAAAAATAGAATGTATGCCTGCCGATCTCTCACAGTTCCCCACATATATCTTTAAATAAGCCCGTTTGCTTAAATTGTTATTTGTGCAAATCATGCAGTAAATTAATAGCATCTTATACGTAAAATTACTCAGGATAGTATTGCTAGATAAATGGTGAACAACTAATGCCCTATAAAGTGCAATTCCGTTTCATGTAACAGCCCTTTATCATAAATATTTTTACATGTAGCTTATTAACGGCATATTGCTTTAATCATCGGTTATGAAGAATAACACGAACCCGTGACTTCTGGTGCCCTTGCGACCCACATTAGTAGTTGGCTGTCTTAGATTGAATTAAACAACTAACAAGCGGACTTGATAGGACCCAACGGACAGGCCGTACCTGCTCAAGTCACTGATAACAAAGACACAACGTGCAGCGTGGCATTCACGCCGAGGGTGGTCGGAGAACACAGAATATCGGTAAGCCATCGGAATGTTCCCGTTGTCGGCAGCCCTTTCAGCTGCAAAGTATACGATGTTACTGCCATCAAAGTTAAAGACGCTAAACATGGTGTTATTGGAATGCCTGTAACTTTCCTAGGTATCGTATAATTGAATACTAGCTATTATTTTCTCATATTACCATGTATATTAATATAGTGTTTTATTCTAGTGGAGACTAGTCAAGCAGGACCAGGAAATTTGGAAGTTACAGTGAACGGCGGTCGTGTACCTACATCTGCTCAAGCGCAAGGACCGCATACGTACGCAATATCTTTCACACCTCGAGACCCGGTCATACACACCGTGGATTTAAGATTTAACGCGGAAGATGTGCCTGGTAGTCCATTCAGTTGTCAGGTACAATATTCTACTACATTTTTAATTCAATTTCGTGATAACTGAGAATATGCAATTTTTCACATTTCACTCGTCACTCCTTAGGTGAGCGATACTGCTAAAGTATTGATAACGGACGGGCTGGAAAAGGTATCTGTAAATCGTCTCGCCTCGTTCACAATAGAGGCAGACTCATCTCTGGGTTCGCCTCTTGTCGAGGTGCTTTCTCCCACTCGAGAAAGTTTACCCGTTCACGTGAAGCAAAATGGAATTGGTTCTTATACCGCAGGCTTTACTCCAAAAGACGTTGGTAAGTGTAGGAATCATCAGTTAAAATATAACAGGACGAGTGAATCTTATTTAGAATTATTCAAGGTGATCACAGTGTGGAAGTGAAGTTGAGTGGAGCTCATGTCGAGGGCAGTCCATTCTTAGTTAAAGCATACAATGCAGATAAAGTGAAGGTGACAGATATCAATAGTGGAGTTGTGGGAAAACCAGTCTTCTTCAGCAGTAAGAGTTTTTCTTTCATCTAGGATGTTTCAATATTTTTCCTTTGAATCACTAATCACATATCTGTGTTTCAGTTAATGCTAGCCAAGCAGGTGCAGGGAACTTGGAAATTATTGTTGCTGTGAATGGAAAAAATGTACCAAACTACGTGCAGAGTGAAGGAAATGCGAAATTTCGAGTCAATTTTAAGCCTCAAGAAGCTGCTGTACATAGCCTTAGTGTTAGGTTTAATGGGGAACCCGTTCCTGGTACGGCTTTTCAATCTTTCAGTAATCCAAAATTGTACAGACGGTCTAATTATTGACTATTTTCCCCAGGATCGCCATTCAGTTGTAAGGTTGTTGGCGCTGGCCAAGCATTGATCACAGGACATAGTTTAAAAATGGGTGCCGTGAAACAGTTAATATCCTTCACCGTCGATCCGCAAACAATTTCCACAAATTGCGATGTAATTGTTACACCGCCCTCCACGATAGCGCTTCCAATTACGATAGAACCCATCGACGGGAAGTATAATATAAGCTTCGTCCCTACTGAAGTTGGAAGACACAATATCAGTTTGTTGGTAGACAACGAGCCAATCAAGGGTTCTCCCTTCGCTTGCAACATTTACGATGTTACAAAAGTAAATGGAGTTTCACATACGAGATATAATAGTTTCAGACATATTTCACTATTTTATGCAACTTCATTACCTTTATAGATCCACGTCTCAGGTCTTACAGAAGCCTACTTAGGCCAAGCGACTACCTTTACTGTAGACGCTGCGGAAGCGGGAGAAGGCACTTTAGAATTGGTAGTAAGCACTGAGAACAACACAGTTAAAGCCGAGGTAGTAGCGTGTGCGCGTGGTTTATATGATGTAACATTCGTTCCCCAAATAACGAGTACACATTATGTCAACATTAGCTTCAACGACGACAATGTACCAGGTTTGATAATTTGTTTTTCTCTCAGTAGTCGTACATTTCATGTTCAATGAAAAGACAACAAAATAATTTATAGGGAGTCCCTTTAAATGTCCGGTTATAAACGGTCTGATGGACGGCCCTTCGATGGTTCGAGTTGGGAATACGGCCTTTATGGATTTGGACATGCATGGTTTAGAAGGACCTGTATCAGCGGAAGTCACCGGTATAATTATCATGCTCTGCATCTAAACCAATGTTTGTAAAATTACTTCATGATATTCTTTTTTCTTTAGGTCCGGATGGAATAATAATCCCTTGCACACTAACGAAACTGTCCTCTACTTTATATAGAGTGGAAGTTCGAACACGGCAAGTTGGAACCTATAGTGTAATATTTAGCGACGGGCACAAAATGATCAGTTCTCAGACGCTTCAAGCATTCGACCCTGGGAAAGTATCCATAAAGGAAGTTGCAGATGTAGTGTGTCACCGACCTGGTACAATTATAGGTAAATAACAATCAGTGGCCCTTTAGGACCACTAGCTAATGCTAATTTTGGAATGGTTGTTACAGTTGTAGCTTCAAAGGAAGCGGGACCTGGAAAGCTGGCAGTAAACGTACGTGCTGGTGGTGCAGATGTCGACAGCTTAGTTAGAGAGGGTGATAATGGCTTTTATGAAATCGTTTTTCACCCAACCCGGGCAGCACCCCACAAAGTGCACATTAAATATAATGATGTTCATATACCTGGTAAATTTAAAGGCATATTACTTCCATATTAAAAACCTTCATTTTTATATGAGCCTATCTCAACACTGTTTATTATCCGTATGAAGGAAGCCCTTTGGACGTAACTGTTCGCGGACCAACAGGAGGTCGAGAGGTAACTGCAACGGGGCTGGGATTATACCAGTCTTGTGTAGGAAAAGTCACTTCTTTTACTATTGAAACATTAGGAAGACCTGGCAAAGAGTTCGATGTTGTAATTAGTGGGCCGCAAGGTAATGCGGTACCAGTACGTTGCTATCAGCATCGGGATGGTAATTTGCTCGCCGAATTTACTACAAACAGTGTTGGTAAGTGAATTGGTGGCAAGATGCCGCATAGTTTTAAATTGTGCACATCAAAGAATGCCAATATGTATATTATGACCATTTCTTTCCTAGGAACATACAAAATTGACGTTCTACACGGTGCGAAACCAGTGCTGGGTTCACCTTTCTTCTGTCAAGCTTTCGACGCATCCAAAGTGAAACTACAAGAATTGGGACCACTAACCGTCTCGGTCCACGACCATATCGCATTTAAATGTAATTAATTGTTATATAAGCATTTCCCATGTAGTTTATTGTCAGCTCGGTGTGATGGGTCGGATTTTCAGCTTGTGGCCCAAGCGGGGGGCATCTATGCACGCATGCGTTCTATAGAAAGGGAGAAAGTAGTCATCATTTTCCGCCACACCAAACCCACATTACTTCTCAAGGCTATCTAGAATAATTGCATACGGTAGCGTGCATTTAGTTCACTTTCAAATAGCCTTGCTCAGGTGGCTGACTGCATGTGCGCCTCAGTGATCGGAATGCCGTGCAGGTGTTCAAAAGTTCGCTCGCCCGTATACGTGGCTCTAGTGAAATGGTAGAAAAGTTGAATTACTGCCGCGGCATATCTTCACCAAAGTGAAATTGATTGTTACAGTAATGAAGGCTGACGCTGGAATGGCAGATTTAGATGTAACAGCGACGAGTCCACTTGGCCAGGAATTACCTTTGCAAGTGACACCAATGAATGATGGGGCCGAGATGATCGAGTTTTCACCGAATAGTCCTGGCACTTATATGATCAATATTACATATGGTACGAAGGCCATATCCAAAGTATTATTCTGATTAGAAGTGTAAAATCTTCTTAACGCTTGTTATTTTCATAATTAGGCGGCTGTCCCATTCCCGGTAGTCCTGTTGCTTGTAATGTTGACGCAGCAGGGCAAGCTCGGGCAAAGGGCGAGGGCTTGTTGACCGGTCACGTAGATAAACCTGGTCACTTCATCGTTACCGGCACTAGGAGTCCACCAGTCGTTCAGGTATCTACACTATATTACAATATAATACATGGAAATCAAGGATGAATGTGGGGCAACATGGAAGTATTATTATTTCTTCGTTGCACAGGTGGATGGTCCAGATAGTGTCTCAAAAGCCACCGTCGAAGCTGGCGCAAATCCAGGCACTTGGAATATATCTTACGTTCCTTCAGAAGTAGGAATGTTCGACATTAGAGTAGTGTGTGCTGGGCAACAACTTCCTGGATCTCCGTGGCATCCCAAAATCATAGACACAAGGAATTTGAGGGTCATAGGTAAGCGGTTTTGTAGCGATATTCTTCATTTTCAGAATGCATGCATTAATTCAATGTCTTATAGGTGGTTGGTCAGCAGTATGCGACGAGCTTGGCCGATTGAAGCTACACCCCACGAATAAGATTAGTTTTGACACTGCTGAAGCCGGCCCCGGTGAACTCTCTGGAAAAATTTCCGACCAATTACTGACATTCGAAATGACATCCAATAATAGACTCAAACTCGGTTTACCACAAATTAGCAGTGGTGAGCACCGATTGGATATATTATTCAATGGAGTGCCATTCCCCGGAGCACCAAAGCTTGCGATCGTTCAAGATCTGGAGGTAAGGCTTGTGGGATAGCGGAAGTAGTACAGTTTGCCACATTCTTGATTTATACAAATTACAGCCACCAATGCAAGATACAAGTCGTGTCTTGTTAAGAGGGCGAGGACTAACTTCGGCTAAATGTGGGGAAGAAGTTAGTTTTACAATCGATGGATCGCAAGCTGGCAGCGGTACTCCGAAAGTGCAACTGTTTTCCCCGACTAGTGAACTCAACGTGATGTTACAACATTTGGGCGATAGTGTCTATCGCGCGAGTTACATACCCCTATCACCGGAGTCGCTTCTGCTGACTGTATCATGGAACGGACGACAGCTAAAAGGGTGTCCCTTGCAAATTAACGTAACAAGTGCCGCCGATGCCTCCAAAGTGATTTGTTCGGGTGACGGTTTAAAACATGGTATTGTTGGACAGGAGATTAGAAGTTTTATTGATACGCGGCGTGCTGGCCCAGGTAAGAAATTTGTCCGTATCTAAATACCATAACACCAACTAAAAAAACGTAAACAAATGATATTGCTTTTACAGGTGAATTGACAGCTCACTGCGTGGGCCCACACAAAGTAGCATACTGTGAACTGTACGACCATGGCGATGCCACGTTCACTTTAAATGTCAAGCCTCAAGAATCCGGACGGCACGCATTGACAATAAAATACGCAGGAGAACATGTGCCCGGTTCTCCCTTCACGTTACGCGTATCGGGGGCTCCGGATGCCTCGAAGGTAAGAAATTGCCGATTTGTATGTCAACGTAGAAGTGAGAGAAAATAAATTTAATTTTTGGTGTATAATATAGGTGCGAGTGTACGGCCCAGGCATCGAACACGGTGTATTAGCATCATTCCAGTCGCGGTTCATTTGCGACACACGTGGTGCTGGAGCGGGCCAATTAACAGTTAGGGTTCGCGGGCCAAAAGGAGCGTTCAGAGTTGAAATGCAACGGGAAACACAGAAAGACCGAATAATCCTATGCAGATACGATCCAACGGAACCTGGTGATTATCGCGTGGAAGTTCGTTGGGCGGGTGTTCTTGTGCCTGGTTCTCCGTTTCCAGTAAAGATCGTCGATACTCAAGACGAGCTACTAATGTTGACGCAGGTATGCACGATAACATACTGATCTATATACGCCTCGATCTATTCTGAAATATTGTGCAAATTGATTTTAGGGTGGAGATAATTATTCGACGGGCCATCACACAATTGCGTCTTGGCGTGGTTCGCAGGCTATATTGTAGAAATGCTGCGCTTGAAGTTGTTATTATTTTTTATGGACTAATAATATATTTAATAATATATAATATTCTAACTTATACAAAAATTTTCAATAAAAACGATTATCTAGCACTCGTTGTTATATTACTTTACAAAGAGTACAATTGTATAGTACAATTTCGGCAGTTTTTACACATCATCGTTTACACTCCAATCAAAAACGGGCTTTCGTTAATGTTTCTTCTTCTTCTCGAGTTTGCTTAAATCCCTGAAGACTTGTTTCTTAAGTTCTTTCTGTTTCAACAACTTGCGAGCCTCTTCAGCAGCAAGTTTGCTTTTGTGCGATTCCATTCTTTCTTTCGTGGCTTTCTTCATTTGATCTTGTTTATGGGCATAATTAGATCGGATCATCTTCATAACCCGCGCAAGCTGTGCTTCTTTCGGTTCACGTACGACAGCCACTCTCTTTGCTTTGAGGCTTGGGGTTCTCATATCATTAGTGGGTCCGTATTTCGGTTTATCCCGATATGGCAAATTCTTCTGAAGCGCTCTGGGTACGTACAAGGGTTTGAACACTTTGGGTTCTCGTACGATGGGTGTGTACGCTGAGTCCTTATTTGCTGGCATTTGAATATTCTTCTCGCGCTTAAGTTGTCCAGTAGTTTTCATACCTTGCCATTGATTTTTCTCTTCTGGCGGTAGCAATAACGAGGTCACTGGGTTGTAGAATTTCGGTACGTCAACCTTGTACCACGTGCGACAAAATACAATATCGCTGAGAAGTATTTTATCTTCGAATGTTGCTCGGAAGCAACCCTCTGGCTTGGAAACTGCTTTCTTTATCTGTCCACGGATACCCGACACTGTTTTTACCTTAGCACCCTCGAATTTCGCTACTTCCAGAGTTGTATTAAACATGTCTTTAATAAACGCTGTCTTCTTGTAAATTTTCAATGGAACACCTGTCAGTTTTAGTTTCTTCACAACCTGTGTACTTTTGTCCATTTCAACAATTGAGCCTGTTGCTGCTATCCTGAATCCAGGTGCTCTGCTAGCAACATCTTGCACCGCCAACACTCCAGTGCTTTGTGGTGTAATGGGCCCCCAGAAGTGTGCCATACACGCGACATGTTCCGGTGTATATTTCAACATTCTATTTCTTAGATTATCTTCCAGTTTGGAGAAAATTGGTATCGTTTGGAAGCGTCTCCAACCGACAGAGAAAATAAGTGGATCTCTAGTTTTTAGAATTTTGGGATACCATCGGTGTTTTTTGAATCTTGTTTGTACAAAGCCGATGTTTTCTTCGCCATGCAAGAGACCTCCGATTATGAGTGGGTATGTAGGATCTAAATGAGTTATCAATTCACACGGAACGTTTTCTAGTTCCACTCTCACATACATACCCGGTCGATACCCTTCTAATTGTACACGCATATCATCGTCGACACCCTCAAACTCGGATCGATTTAACTGGGCTTGTGTTTCAGCTTCTTGTTTGAGTTCGTCATAATAGGTTTTCGCTTCTCCGTTGTCATACTCGGAGTCAAATCGTTCTTTCAGTTTCATCTTCTTCTCGAGTAATTTCTTCTTTTCCTCAACATCGCCCGTTGCTTCTTCTTTTGTTATTCCTTCTGCTTTGTGCTTCTCTCCCGTTTCCAAATCCTCGAAATCGCCATACAACTCTTCTTCATCCAAATCGTCCATCTTTAGTAATTCCTCGGCATCTTCCGATTCTTTCCATTTCCCCGTGACGAAACGGTTTACGACCAGAACTTTATTGCTTTCGTCTAACCAGTCACGCGGAGTATCTTGGAACAAGACGGTGTCTTCTTGGTTTTGTAATTCTCGCTCTTGTATTTTTCGCTTTTCCTTTTCCTGCACAACACGGAATATGCCTCCTAGTTCTTCTTCTTGGTCCGCATTCTCTCCTTTTGACTCTTTCTCGTCTTTCTCAGTTTCACGCAATTGATTTGCCTTGTCAAACACGCCATAGACGAGTTTCATAAGATTTTTATTATTACGTTGTCGATTTTCATATGCTTCACGAGCTCGTTCCGCTAGGTTGGATTTCCACTTTAGTTCGTCCTCCTCATCTTTCTCAGACTCGTCTTCAAGATCTTCGTCTTCGCTTTCCTTTTCGTCTGCTAAGTTTTCCATATCACTTTCCTCATCAGTGTCTATTTCCAATCTCTCGCGCGAATCTTCGTCACTCAATTCGTCGAAACTCTCATCGTCATTTTCCATTTCTTGCTTTTTGATTTTGCTAGTAGCATTTAATAAATCGAGGGCTGCAGTAATTTTATTCTTTATGAGTACATCTGATTCTTTGCTCAAGTTATGATAAATTTCTGGTTTTGCCACTGATGACAAAGTTTTATCAATTGTACCACATGATGGGCCTTGTTCTTCCTCATCAGACTCATTTCCTTCCACATCCAATTTAACTTTTTTACTACTTTTCTTAGGAGATTTGTTACTACTAGACAGCTTTTTCCTCTTTACACCTTTTTCACTTAATCCCTCATCATCATCCTCTGAATTCATCATTTCGTCATCACTACCTTCAAGGGCAATTTCCTTCAAACGTGGTGTCTTAGACTTCTTCTTTAGTTGCTTTTCAAGTCTCTCACTATTGTCTTCACTTTCACTACTTTCTCCTTCAACAGCATTTTCCTCATTGTCTTCACCTTCAGTATCCAGTTCCTCCTCATTTTCTTCTTCATTCTCACTCATATCCTCATCATCTTCCTCATTCTCATCACCACTCTCATCTGACATATCTTCCAGTACCTTTGCAGAGTCATTAGAGTCTGTGAACTTTACTTTTCTTCTAATTCTACCATTATCTACCACAGCTTCTTCAGTATACTGTCCAAAAGCTTCATTCACATCCTGGGACTTAATTGGTGCTGTATTACTGAAGATTTGCAACTCGCTGTGCTGTAACTTCTGATCAAGAGTCTCTTGAGTATCCATCAAGGTTTTAACTAAACCTGTGTCTTCTTCTTTGTGCGAATGACTTCCACCCAATTCAACATATACAGCATCTTTGTCATATACTATTCCACCGACACCAGAGAAGGGGGCATAAATTAATCTCTCCTTTTCTACCAAGGATCTCTTTTTCAGTTGCTCTGGGAGAGGACAGGGATCAGGTAGAAAACTGACATCTTTTATTTTTAAGTCTCCACACCCAGGAATGTGTACAGATGTGTCCTTATTGAGTGGTACCCCTCTCACATACCTACAAATAGTAAAATTTTAATGAAACCATTCCACAAGTACTTTTATGTCTAAAAGAATTAAGAATGTTATACATACCCATATAAACTAATGGTTCTATCTGTCTTGGGGTTCTGCCTAATTAATTCCGGTGCAGTCAAGTCTTCCACTCTATCAGCCAATATATATGGATGAGTAGACCGCCAAGTTAAAGGCCTGAATTTCATGACAGAAATAAACCTTGCCAAGTTTTTAATCTCTGTGCGCAAGTACTCCTCATGAAGCAAGCCAGACAGATAGAATAATTTAGCACCAGCATATACTTCTGTCCAAAATCGTTGCTTAAGTGTCTTCTTAGTTCTTTTCAACTGCTTTGCTTGTTTGATCAAGTCCAAGTGTGTCAGAACACCCATGATCCTTGGCATACCATGCACTTGACAAATGTTCAAGAACTCAAAGATCTCCATTTCAAAGCCAAAAGATGCGTCTACCAAAAGCAGTACCAGATCGGCAACCTTAGCAATGTCTATCATGCTGTTTATGTCATTGTTACACTCCATGAAAGTAATTCTCCTTTTCTTTCCGGAGACTACTGTCACTGGCCCAACAATGTTAGACAAGGGTTGCCTGGCAAAGCTCTTGATGAGACATTGAATGACCAAGGATTTTCCAACTTTGGGTGGACCAACCACTGCCACCATAACAGGCGGTGGTTCCAATGGAGTTCTGTCAACCAGTGGTATATGCTGTTTCTTAGTATCAATGTCCTGCCTTCGGCGGAAACGTCTTTCCGCCTTGACGGCGGAATTGAAGGTAAACGCTTTAGGATTCTTCTGCTTGTCAGTTAATTCCTGAACATGATCCTTCTTGGATTTCTTTTTCTCCGCTTTCCGGCCGGAGTGCCGCTCCCGATGGCCCTTGTGTTTCAAGGTGTCTTCGCCTTCCTTCGGCATTTTGCTTTGATATTGTAATATCAATAAATCTTGTTGAAGAGTATCAAACCACCCCTGTAGTTTTACTTGATTAATGTTATTTAGAAACGCGCATACTTTCTGTAGATGCTTCTTCACCTATGCACTGCAAATCACTAGGCGTCTTCGAGCGGATTACAAGCCACATTGATCTGTTCTCCATTAATATAAAGTAAGCATGGCTTTTCAAACAATATCGGCGCTTTATTGGACTCGTGTAGGTTACGAACGTTATGAAAACAGGATGCAGTGGAGGAACACGTGGGTTTTGCCGGTAAGAGGGTAACAGGCGACAGGTTCGGGAGTGATGATTACTTGTTAGACAAGTAGATGGCGCTGGCCTGGCCCCCATCAGAAATCAGAACCGATACAGAGTAAAAATTTGAAGGTCTATTCTTCTCGTCACCGAGTTCAATAAAGGATTAATGAAAACTTAACTTTTATAAATCTAACACTTAGATTATATTTAAAATTATACATAATGCAAGACAATTCTGATAAATTTATGCGGAAGAATAGTTTATTAATAAACTAACATACTAATTTTTATTTTTTCTTTCGATTCACTTATGCGACTTAGGAGATTCGGTAGAGTCCCGCGCCAACTAGTAGTATAAGTACATCGCCCGACAGCCAAATTTATGTTACATACGCGTAAGTGTACAAAGGTAACGGATGGTTAACCCGATCGAAATTTCAAATGCACCACCAACAGCAGTACAATGTACCCTTCGATTGCGAACAATACGATACACCGATTGGAAAGTCATCGATCAAGTATCACAGTGCACACTTGGCCTCCGAGTTGGTGACGCTGAAAAATTTCGGACGATGATCGATCGCAGCAAAGAATACGCGAGATAATGACATATAAAGGGCTCTCGTGCTTGTCCAGTCATTCGCAGTAGGTAGAATCAAGTCCACCGGTCCACTGGGAATAAAAACAGATATTCCATCTCCAATAACTTTTCTATCTACAAACTCTCGCTACACCCAAACGCAATCGAAACGTGTTTCACTTGATGAGAAACTCTCAAAGTGGCACTATTGAAAGATGCACATGTAGGAACGATTGGCCGCGTAACTAATTGCTAGCTAAAGCAGAGCGCGAGCGGAACGCGCTCACCAATGAGCACCGGAGAGCCACGAGTTCCGGGCTGTCAACTAGCCGTCAAGCGGCGACAGCTGTCAGCTTTTAAAATCACGCCTAAAAAAATTGTTTAATGTACGATCGCCGCGTACTGTGACAGTTCGTGGTGAGTACTGCGCGCGATAGTCTACTACTCGACTGCGACCGTGGCGAATCGCTGTGACGATTGGGGCGGCTTTTAAATAGGGATATAATTTTAGGGTGAGGACATTGGCCTTTAAAGCCAATTGCTTCTTCAAGGATCACCCTCGCGTGTCCTTCGCCTCACGAGGGCGCTTTTTTTCGTCGAGTGCAATAAAAGCTGTTTTTCAGTGGGAACTGGAATATGTGCTCCAGTCCAGTTAGCCTCTGTGTGTTGCGCTTATTGTTCGCTCGACAATCGCGATTTCTCCACGAAATCCAATAAACGACAGACTTGCTCTTCTAAGTAAGACAATGCGAGTATTAAGGTCAGGTTAGAGCCTTTGAAATTGGCTAACGAGATCATCCTCCGAATACACTGGCATCCTTCGCTTAATTGGCGCAGTCCCTTTCGCTTTGGAAGAGGCTCGGCCCTCTTCCGATTGTGCGGCTGTCGATGGACCTGTAATTCGAGTTCGGGGGTTAGTTGACTCGACCTAACGCGTTTATCCGCCACCAGCCAACTCCCCGCCAGATTGACCACGAACTTCACCGGCCACACAGATGGTGCTAAAAGAGCGCGAGTGCCGCGCTGACTTGCAATTCCAAGAACCAGAAGAAAAAAGACTGCGTTTCCTCGCCATCTATCTCTTCTATTCTTCCCCTTAGCAATCCACTTCTTTTACATTCACGATGATTAACAACCCGACATTTCAGCTTCCCGCGTTCCTAAGAGCAACATCAGACGAAGCAGCAATCCGATTCCCACTGGACCTAGATTGCAATTCCCGAAATTTACGAGGGCAAACACCCAGTGTGCGGCGTTGCGGGAGAATATTATACTCACATCTCGGCCTCATCATAGTAAGGCGATCGGTGATAAATTCATATATTCGATGGTCAAGCGTCATTATAGCTATATGCCGGGAGTCCGATGTAAGGCGATCGGTGATAAATTCATATGTGGGACACTCAGTTTTCCCAGTGTCCGGTAACGACTGACCGCAACGCCACTAGAGGCAAGATGCGCTGCAGGACCGAGCGAGAGAGAGAAAGAGAGAACGAGCGTGGGGGAGTGAGAGGATAGCGAAGGAAGTTCGAGGTTTTGCCCGGCCGGCATTGGTACATATGGCCGCGATGGTCAGGCGGCAAGTATTCCGAACAATATCCACCAATTATCGGACGATTGTGTCGCGCCGCCAACTGGCGCTGGTCAAGTGTCAGGAGTGTCGGGGGTGACACTGACCAGCGGGGCCAATCGATATCGCGCCAATTGACAGCTCGCCAGGCGACGGTCACTATTGTTTTTCCAAGTACCGCTCGCTCCGGGGCTGACATAATTTTATGCGTGTTTGCTTTATGGAGCCCCCGGGCTTCGTTGCGTATATGGGTTATGGCGAGTAGCGGTCATCGGATCTGTGTTGGCGATGACTCTGTTTGTCCAGAGGATCGGACACGCGTGACCAAGACGCCATCCGCGCGAAATTATGAATAAATATTTGCCAACTAATTCGGGAACCCTTGAATAGTGTTGAGGGTGGAGAGAGGGCGGGGTGGGAGTTGTGGTTTATCAGGAGAAAAAATTGCTGATCTTATTAATATTTTGCAGAGGGGATTCAATTTATTCGAAATGCGTCGCAGTGGATATGAAGGACGAACTGTTAATGAAGCCCGAAGGAGGTCTGGCAGAGCTGCAGCTGTTTGATACGCAAACTAAGGTGCACGCGCATGAACGCAAGCACTTTGATTTCGGCCACGCGACTTCACGTGCGACGCCGCGTGCTCCCCGGAAGTCCTTCCCCGACGGTGCGGTCCGACCTAGTCCGAACTTTAATGGCTACGTGACTCACCGAGCATCAGTTCCTTTTTTAAGAAGAGAGCCCCGTAATGTGTCCGGCTTTTATTGCCAGTCAGCCCCGCACTTTTGCGAGAGAGTTTTTATGCGCGGGGAGCTTTGAAAATTGATCGAATCTAAGCCCTCGGTTTTTATTGTACACGATTACTGGTGTGACAGAGTGCGCTGGCTTTCGTTCTTAGGTGCGAGCAGTTCCATGGGAGATGAGAGAATATCAATATTCTCAGGGCGATCTTCGAAGGGCAGATGGAGGAATGGGCGCAGATGCAAAATCCGATCGGTCTCCCCGCCGGAGAGTCTTCTTAATTTGCGAGGTATCTACTGGGGAACTACTACCTGTGGGAACTGGTACCCTTCGAGGCAGACGCCCCATTCAAAGAGACCGAGGGCACCCAAGAGATATTGTGCAATGGTCCAAGTACGCAGGAGCTCCGAAGGGCATCGCGCGAGGAATGCGTGTAACTCCTGAAAGAATAGGAAAGCTGGAGGAAGGGCCGGAAGAATAGCCGATAGTGGCCTCGCTCTCTTTGAGCCGGCACACGATCCATTTTTTTCTCTACTCCGACGTGCGAGCGAGCGGGCACGTTGAAGCGCGTGTTGGTCGCGTGCTCGCATCCTCGCGGGACAACCACTCGACTCGGACACCCGTTGGGTCCCCTTAATTATCCAAAAATACGCACGCTGTGCTTTTATTCGCGGAGTACCTGTACTCGCGTGTCAAGTACCGGTAAAGTTTGCGCAGGTTCCGCGTAGAGATAAAAGGGTTTCCATTAAGAGTTTTTAAAAGCTTTTGCCCCACTTGATTTTAAAAACGATTTCGAACGTATGCAGTACCTTAGATAATTTCTATGAACTACGGTTTTACATAACATTTACATAACTACATACTTTAGACTATCTATCTATCGGAGTCCGTAGATTAGACTGCTAATGAAAGTACCCCGTGCCCAAACGATTCTGTTAGTTTCCCGGCTTTGTTTACACGGCCACTTCTAACAGAATCGTTTGAGCCTGTACATAGATAGTCCGCCAATTGCAAACGCGCAACTTTTGATAAGTGCGGTGAAATCAGCGACGCGGGTCGATGATCGACAGGTCACGCGAGATGGGAATTAATCGCGGTCGATCGATCGTCAGTGAAAAGTTAACGATACGATTAGTCAGCTTGGTTCCCAGGCACACGGCGGCGATAATCGTGCGAGCGCGTGCTACGTACCATTCCTGTGTGAACTTTATCGTGGTCGCACCCTCCCTCGTAAACGCCTACCCTCTACCCTTCGGCGCTCGCCCGGCGTACGTTCATGTGAACTCATATAGTACGTACCTAGTTCGACTAGCTGGAGGGGGAGGCGGGGCGCGAGGGTGGTGCCCAAGTGATTTCATGGTGGCGCACATATCAATTTGTGGGATCAAGGGAGAGCACGCGACAATACGGATTCTCGACTTATCGCTCATTGTCTTTGCACTGTCATTGACAGACACTTTCACACATTATTTTTACCACTCTACGTTGTTTATTATAGTTTAATGGTGATATTATCAACAGAGTAATAAGATAAAAATAATTTTGAACAATGTTTAGAAACGTCGCTGTGGTGTGCGAGGAGGATTTGGGAGTAAAGCCGAGTTGGAAGTAAATACTTCCGGGAGCGGAGGAGGATCGCCGATCGAAGAGATGCGAGAGCGGCGAGAAGAGGAAGAGAAGAAAGAAAGGGTCGACGCGTCTAGCAGGGGGTATATACATAGGCTAAGCGCCACGAGCGTTCCCACGAAAATCACCCCTGGCGATCTCGCTCCCTCTCTCAGGCTCGCGTCGAGGTTTCTCCCTTCCGAGCCGGGGCTGGGGTTCTCCATGGTTTTCACCTTGGCTCCAAGGGATCCCGGGGTGAGAAAGTACCCCCTCCCTCCGGGCGGCTAGGAGCGCGCTCGCCCCACCAAGGGCCCAAAGGGCCACGCGCTGCTGCGTCCTGAGCGGGTCCTCCCGCACACGACATACGTCGGCCGCCACGCGACCGGTGCACACGCCTGCATCGTGCCATCAGCATCGCCGCCGCCGTCCAACCATCGACCTTGCGCTCCTCCATCCTCGAGGAAGTACATCCAGTACGCCGCCGTCTTCTTGCGCCGGCTAATAGCCAGACACCGAGCCCGCACGCGACTGCCAACGTCGCCAGGAAGCCGCGGCACGTGATAGCGCGATAGTGTGCAACGCGCGCGCGTAACAAGTGTCAACGCTGATCCACTTTCGCCGTTGACATACATCCGCGTTGAGAGAGTTTTTCTTGAACCGGTCACTTGGCATTTTTATCATTTTCCGTGAATCGTGTCTTGGGTGGAACTTATACCTCGCACTCGCGGTGACAGTGAACGTCCACTTTGTACTGGAGAACGTAGTGAGAGTTGACGCGCCCGAAGAAGAATTTGTGCAGTGACAGACTGAAGAAATCGAAGACTGACATTAAGTGCCGAGCACGTGAATGACATCGCAATGAAACTTGAATAACACGACACGAGTGTAAGCCAGCGATGTTATGGAAACACGGCCTCCGAGTACATAGCAGTTGACAGCGAAGACATCGCGGGAATAGGAAATATTCTCAGGTACACGTTCGGCGTGAGTGAGCAGTTGACAATTCTCAAGAGCTCTCGGATTCCATTCAAACGAATATACACCCCATCGAGCGAAGATGTGGCGAGTTGTCGTAGCACGTTCCGACGAGAACAGCACTCTGTTATCCTCCGACATAACTCCTGGAGCGGTGCCACCGAGTCATCTCTCCGGTTTATCCGGACCACCCTCCGGTCACCATTGGGGCTACCCGCCGCCTCCGCACCACCCGTCTTATCAGCCGCAGCACTCGGATATGCGTCATCATCACGAGATGCGCCCACCCCCGCACGATCTTAGACACTCGGTGCCGGGTGACGTTCGCAGCCAGGAGTTGCGACACACGGAGATGCAGCGGGCCGATCTGCGTCACCCCGAGATGCAGAGACACCAGCAGGAGCTCCATCGACCTGAACTGGCCAGGCACCAGGATATCAGACACCAGGACATGTCGGTCATGAGGAGCGACATGACCGAGCTCAGGCCAAGTCATGAGTACACCGAGCTCAAGATGGATGAGATGAGGAGTCAAGATAATGGTCAGCAACAACAACAGCAACAGCAACAGCAACCCCAACAGCAACAGCAGAGCCAAGCGCATCAGCAGAGGAGTCTGAAGAGAGCGATGAGCGATTCTGATTGCGACGATGTTTTCTCTGAGGAGAGCGGCAAGGAACCGTAAGTATAATTGAGGGTTTTGAATTATAGAAATTATGATTTTGAAATTTAATTGATTGAAACGATTTATCGATATAGACTTTTGTGTCGAAATCGTGGAGAACTGTAGGGCGAAGCCCGAATCTTTTGTTTAGTCGCAGTAGACTCGTATAATATCGAGCCCAAAGGGATAAGCGCGTACTCCTCGAATAAAAGGACGCAAGAGTACACGTGTATCCCGGGCGACAGTGCGGTTGCTCTCGACTCACAGGGCCTCCTTTGTTTGCTTGTAGTTGCAATTCACCCGGAGGTGATTCCTGTCAGCATGCGTCACGAAAGCGTCGGCGGGGGATGATCGAGAAGAAACGTCGAGACAGAATAAACGCCTCCCTCGGCGAGCTGCGAAGATTGGTGCCCGCAGCGGCGAGGGATCCGCATAGCGGGAAATTGGAAAAGGCAGAGATTTTGCAGCTCACCGTCGAGCATCTACGGACACTGAGGAACAAAGGTGAGGCCCCCTTCCTTCTCTCCCAACTTCTCGATATTAGTGTCGTCCTCGAAAGCGGAAGTGATGTGCGGACTACCGTTAAGCGAATAACGGGTTGGATGGCAATGCGATTCTTCCGCATTCGCTGGAAGAGCACATATCCTGTTTTCCTTGGACGCTTCTCCCAAGCATCGCTCCTTTCCCTTAGTAGCTCAAAGCGGAACCCCTTTCGGGGGTCGTACCGTTCCCCATTATATCTACTCACGTAACAAGGACCTCGATTTCCTATTACTCCGGAAACTACCCTTCGACTTGTCCCCGCTTTCTAGATTGAACCGGTATCCAAGCATATACCAGATGATCACCAACTCTTTACGGGGAGCGGAGAGATGAATTAATGACTTCCAAGTATAAGAGCGTGAAGCTCACCCTTGTGTATCTAAACGCACGGCGAGATTAGGCTCGCAGGGCCATCGCTTTCCCTCTGTTTCGAACCTCCGGATTTTTTCTGGCCATTATACTTTGTTATTAGACGGCGCAGTGTCGGAGCCTTTCCACACCGGAAGACACCTGTTGACCGAAGGGCGTCGGATTCCTGCCCGGTTAACTGTAACTCCGCAACCGAATTGCCATCTGTGGCGGGCCCTCGATTTCCTCGTTAAACCGCATTGAAAATCTCCGTCTATTTTGACCGCATAAACCCAACTCTGACCCACTCGCCCCGACCTCTTTCACTCTCGCAGTCTGGCGGATTAATTGCGGACCATTGTGACCTGAGGTCAAACACCTAGCCGATTAGCCCCGCCAGACGTACGCGTTGCATAATCACAGGCTCTGACGTATCAGAGATATTGAACGAGTTAAGCGTGCGGTCAATCGCAAAGTGATATTGGATGATCGTCGATCTCCCACGCTCGGCAGAGTCAATACTATTGTCCCGATTGGCGTAATCGGGGAAGTGATAGGTCGCTGGCGAGTGGTACGGGGAGGAGGCGAGTACCGTAAAGGGAGAATCTCGGAGGGCAGGTGGTGAAGGCAGCGTGGAGATCCTGTGGGAAGTAAAGGAAGTCAACGACTCTTCCGTAGTGCTGTTCCCACGATTGGTGGCAAGTGAAGAGTGGGGGTTGCGTGTCCCGAGTGGCAGCCCCTCGACTCATGCTCACGTCCACTAGGCCATGGGACCCTTGCCTCTCTCTCACACTCTCTCCCTCTCTCTCGACTGTGATCCGCACTCGGGGCAGATGTCGAACTCTGTGGGAAAGCGGCTCCCATACACGCGCTCCGATCCACATCGATACGCTTAGCCTCGCTTGTATTGACTCACTACACTCTACTTGCTCTCTCGCTCTCGCTCCCTCGTTCTCCGTTGTCTTGTTTGCTAATGCAGGGTGCCCGCGAGGGGGATATTGAATTTAATATTTCCAATTATGGAAATCCTCTGGGAATCACTTGATATCTTTGTTTGACCCGAGCAAAGATTGCGGTTTAACTACTGGGAATGTGCGGTGATTAATTAACTATTGGTCCCCGCGCGCGAGCACGCTCTTCTGGTTTACGATGCTTTAGAATTCGGCGAGTGGAACGTGGGAAAGGAGTTTGAAATAGAGAGCGATAGATTTGCGCCGATGTAATTGCGCTTATCTAATCGCATTGGGGATGACCGGTGACGGAAGGGAGTGTCCCGTAAGCAGTCGAGTACGAGTGTAGGTCTACGGGGGTACTCGGTGCAATGTGTGGGGCTTTAGTCTATGGGGGTCTAAACGGTTCCCACGCTACCTGCCTACAATAAGCTGCCACCGGCTGGTCCGACCGGAGCCATCCAAAGGAACCATCTCTCGATCTCGCCGCTCCTTCTATCTTCTCACCATTGAACCTGCCCTCGCAAAACATCCAGCACCTTTGCAGATATCCAAAACCTGCCCATTCACCGTTTCTTTTTCTACCACCTCTCTTTTTACCGTCTGTATCATGTACGGTCTTTGCCCCGTTGGGAACTCCGACACATCCCGTTCCTTAAATCTGTAACTCTGCTATAATTAGTATAAGGAAACTTGCGAGACCAGTAATTAATTAGCGGATTTATTTGATCGTATCGCAGGTCCTGAGGGTTACGACAGCACGAAATTGGCGATGGACTACCACGCGGTCGGCTGGGGCGAGTGCGCGGCGGAAGTAGGCCGCTACTTGGTGACGATGGAGGGGCTGGACGAACGGGATCCTCTGAGATTGCGACTGCTCTCGCACCTGCAGAGCTTCCATCGGGAGCACGGACCCTCGAGCGTACCGTCCGCCGCGGTCGCCGTGCCGTCTGCATCCGGAGCGACACTGACCACCGCCACCTCGTCGGCCAGCAGTTACGACGGCGCCGGAGCGGTCTCGGGCGGAATGGCACCTGGGACGGGCGGGATGCCGCCCCTACTGGGCGGCGGCGCTCTCGGCTGGGGACAGTATCCCGGACAGTACCCTCAGCAGCAGCACGGCAAGCCGTACAGGCCGTGGGGCGCCGAATTAGCCTATTGAACCAGCCCTTTCTTGAGGGGCCCACTATTATGTACCGACACACACCTCCAAACCCAAAGAGAAGACATTGATGCTTTGTGATTCGCGCGAGACGGAGAGTCGGCCAGTGTTTAGCTGCCGATCCCCTTTAGGATACGTATTGATAATGCACTTTCTTGAACCGACGCAGACTGCAGGATTCGAAACGAGGCTTTTTCTTCTTTTTACGGTTTTTGACAAGAACGGTAGTTTTACACGAGGGAGTTAGACTGGGAGAAGATAAAGGATGCACTGTGCTCGAGGGCGACCTTCATAGTTACCTACAGCAGTCAGAAGTATTGTGTCAGATCGCCTGTAAATAACATATTTTTTAGTAACAAACGCGTCTCAGGAATGTTACTCGACCAAGTCGCATATTCAATGAGTGATACGATGATAGTCATTCGAGTACCTAGTAGTGATAGAGAAAAAAAATTATTTATGATATATGTATGTATTTTAGAGGAAGTAAGGATCGTTGTATATAGTGTATATAGTCTTGTAAATACGTAGGCTTATATGCAATTGTACTTAGTCCCCGTGTTTACGATATCGGGGACGATTGTACAGGTTTGGTACGTAGTGTAGTCGCATGTATACGCAGAACGAAGTATCGTAATGAATGACATTGATAGACGGGCGTACGCTTTATGCAAAACAACAGACGCGAGAGAACCAGGTATTTTACTTATAAAACGGTGCCATTACACATATCGATATCGTAATTGTCGAGGAAGGCTCAACTATTTTTGCAATAAAAGTTTGTAATAAAGCTACGATTCAGAAGAGATTAAAGTTCTTTTCATTAAATTCACCCCAGTGTTTAATTTTTTAGTTAAGAGAAAATGGACCCCCGCCCTAATTAGGGGCCCTAGCCAACAGCATAACAGGCCACTGGCAATCATTATTCTTTATTGGCAGATTCAAGCAATTATGAAAATATTGGGGGCGAACCGGGCAAAAATGTGTGCAGCCTCCATAGAGCGGCTAGCTAAGAAGACACTGCTAATGAGCGAAACGAGCAAAAAGTCGTGAGGCGAGGGGCTCGCATGATTGTCTGACCAAGTGCAAGCGGTCGAATCTTTATCATGCAAAACCGCTCGGCTAGCAGCTTGCCACAGTCAAATGTTGGCCGGCACGAAGAACAAAGGGTCCTTCGCGTGGCACCCTTTCGCATTATGCTCGGAACCAGTTGCCGGGAGTCGGCTCGTTAGTTGGCCGGCCGAGTGCAGTCGTGCGGGGTAGGATATTTCCGCGAGCGAGCGCCATCGACGGGGGACAATTAGTATCTCACGCCGTTGTTCTTGGCCGGCGGCGAATTTAGAAATCGCATTGTCCCATCTCGCCGTCGCTCGGAAAGGATCGAATCTACATAAACTCGTGCGCCTCGCCTCCTTTCGCATGCGCGGTATACTAATTGCTTAAATTAAACTGTTCTGAATTACTGCCAAACTACCGGCAAACATGGTAATGCCAAACACGCGAGGGAGCCCTTTAGAGATTCTCGCGTGGTCCGGAGGAACTTTAAGTTAATGACTATCGCGAAGTCGTGCACTGCAGGATTAAAGTTTAGTAGAAGCACAGCATAGCAGGGGAAGTTTCGTGCAGTCTTAAAGCGCAAGCCATTCTGATAAGTCTCGGAGTATGGATCGGCCGGGATTGCGCTATTTCTCCGCATGCATTTTTGCCAGAGTGCGGAGGTGTGTGTTCTATCGATGCTCGGCCGGCTCTGTCATAATGCAGTCACCGCGAGCAATATCGGCTTTTCCAGGCGACAGCTGCTCATTGGAAAGTAGAATGATAAGGAAGCATGGATAGTCAATAAAATCCTTTTTATTTATGATACAGTCACGTGATACGGTAAAGTCACAGCCTTATCGGGCACTCACGAAGTAATGTACTCAGGTACATGCACGCCATCGCAAGCTTATATACACGCGCGCGTCTACCACCACATTATCATCTCGCATTCGCATTAGAAAACATCTCGCCGCCACGCATCTATGGTACGTTCGACTGCAGTGGAGGAATGGCATATCGTGTCATCGGATGAGTGCGGTCGGCTGTTAAATAACACGACAATAGGATACGCCGGCGTGCGAACCAGCCGGTGTGTTATTGCATCTCGCGCCGCCCCGAGATCTCTGTGCGTCAACTCGTCGATCTATCTAGCTCCGATCGCAACGTGTTTTGCAATCGGGCCCGACGCAGTTAAGTAAGACGAAATCCACGGAACGCGCTCCGTGCCTTGCGGTATCGGCCGATCATCGATACAGAGTGTTTCGTATTAAATTACAGCAATTAACATCTAAACAATCTAAACTCTCCGATATAGATCTCTCGCCGGTTGGACGAGCTCGCTCGCGTCGGAGAATCGGTGCTCGTTCACTTTGAGAAATATCGGGCATTCCGTAGAGTGTGCCGGTGCACACACCTCATCAATATTCAACTCGTGAAGAGAGTAAGTCGGCCTGCTGGCGCGTCTATAGACTCGGGCGAGATGCTCGTGATAAAGGGATTATTAAAGTCGCTGGATCGATAAGTCGCTTTATGCCGGCCGACTTCTAATGCACTTTTCCACCGTTAAATTGACTGGCTGCCTCGCGTCGCCCTCCTAGCAAATCTTGCCATCTCGGCCGCAACCGCCGTGCGCTACTAGGACATAGAGATTCGCTTAATTAAGTAATAGGACTGGACTAGAAATGAAACGAGATCACTGAGAATACGTGCACGGCGCGTAAGATTGCGCCAGAGGAATTCCTGTGATATGCGGAAGACTTGTCGCGCTAGAATGCAACGTACTCTTCCTTCGATTTTAATACATGTGTCTTTGTGTGTTCGTGTCAACTAGATCTAACTCGTGTTTGTATTGCCTCCCGCTTGAACGCGCTCGCCGATCACCACCGAAAACCCGTGTGGTTTCTCTTTGCGAAAAGACTAGTCGAAAAATAATCCATCTCCGGCCACCCGCCGCGCGGATTCTGCACAACCCGCTCGGTTGTAGTGTTTTCCGCCGGTGGGAAAGTGCAAGCAAATGTTCCTTGCGGGCTCGAGCGGGACGGTGGTTAGGAGGCCATCTCTCGCTCTATGCTTTCGTTCCTCTCGTTGTCCTCGCACTCGCGACAGTAGCAGCATCCGGACGAGCAGTCCTCCAGGTTGTCCGCGAGGTAGGTCATGTACGTGTCGATGCTCGTCGTGTCCAAGGATGAGAGGGACCACGAGAGGGATGCGGTCTCGAGGTCCGCCGGCGGTGGCGAGAGGCAGGAGGCCAACTCGTGTTGTTTCTTGCTCCTGCGGATCCTCGTCGACAGCTTCTTCACCGCCTGCCGAATCAAATCTTACAATTGACGAACACTAACTCTTTTTCTCAACATCTTAGGTTTACTCTCGAAAATCAATTACAATAATCAAACTATATACCCCAGCAACGCCATTAAAGCCCTCCATCAATCATCACATTCAAAACAACCCTGACATTGACTTCACCCGGAATATTCCGCTGCAAGTGGCGGTGTACTACTATCTACAGTACTATCGGGCGACTTTGCGGAAGTAGGTCGCCGTGTGCGCCGAAATGTGCGTGTGCATGCAACAGTCTCGAGTACTACTCTACGTATGTATCAGTGGACGCCGGGGATATCGCGAGCCCTTACCTTGAGGAGCCTCCGTCCAGGTTTGCTCAACAACTTTCCCAGCATGTCTCAGCGGCTGCTCTTCTTCTGTGGTCTCGCGCTCCCGGTAGATGGGCACCTCGGTTGCCCCGTGCACGAGGAGTGTGAACGGGAGTGAACGGGAGCACAAACGCACGCGAATCGATTCCTCGACAATGGGCCGAGAGCGAGCGAGGTGGCTGCGTTGGGATCGATGTGCACGGCGTCGCGTCCCGCGGCCGAATACCGCTCGCCGCTGGTACGCCACCCTATTTATCACCTCGGCTACCCCCGGCCCCTTATCGCGCTCGACGAATCAATCCCCCACCCGAGCGCCCAGTACCATGCCGTCCCTAATGCCGAGCATTCTTGCGGAATGGCAACATTCACTCCCTCGAGCTCGTCCTCCGATTCCTTTTGCCTCGCCAACTCCAAATATGCTTTCCCACGTGATGTATGCATTTCTGCCTTCCCGTACCACGGATCTCGTGATTTCGAAAGAATTCCTCGCGAGCTGAAATGAATTGCGAGTGCTGAATCGGAGAAGTTTTGCGTCGTTTATTGACGCAGTTGGGATTGGATTACTTTTTGTGTTTGAGGTTGGATTTTCTTACTGCAATCCTTACTTTTCTTACTGATTCAATTTTATTTTTAGTCTTTGAGATTGGATTTACTTACTTTCTTACTGATTCAATTAATCAGTGCTGGTGTACGGAGTACTCGGTGGGAAAGCCATATAATTATCTGGGCGCGATAGCTAAGCCTGTTCGCACGAGGATACTGCGGTGGGTTTGGAGGATGATGGGCCAGAACGAATTCCCAATACGCACTTGGCCCTCGGGGACCGAGCGACGCGGAGAAAAGGATCCAATTGGATTAACGCGGGAATGATTGATGAAAATCATGCCGGGACCGATTGTCGTTTGATGCGTGCACTCCGGTATGATTGAGTCCTGATTGATTCTTAAAATCCGAAGTCGTTCGAAGATAGATCTCTTTGACTTTTGGGAACAGGTATATTCGCAGTTCGAGTAGGTTCGAATAAAATGTGAAGCGACTGCAATTTTACAAACGTCGCAATAGTCGCTCGGGTTCTTCTCAATACGACGCAGGTATCCCCCTTAAGAAGAGTCGTTTAATATCAGGCACGTGTATCATATATGGAAGGACGCAGGAGCGGGCACGTGTTGGCGCGTGCAGTTGGCCAAGGCAAATATTGAGTACGAGATCCGCCTATTTGCTTCCGGTATGCGAATCATGTAGATCGTGTTATTCGAAGTGGCGTAAAAGAAACGAGAGTGATTCAGTGCTGTCCGCCCTAATCCTACAAAATATTCACTCCAACTTTCGAAACCTCTTCAAAAAACCGTTCAGACTCTAACTCATTTTTTCTCTTTTCCAAAATATAGCTTATATTAAAAAATACTGATAGTAAAGAGTCTAAATCTCATAATATATAATATAGATAAAAAGGAATTAAATTTTAAATTATCAATAACCATTTAAATTTTCAATTTGGAACTGTGTCCGGGGAAACATTACTGAAAATTTGATGTCCGACTTATCGCCGGTGTAAATCGGAGTGTGCGACTCGCGTGGATGACCCGTCTCGGGAGAGAGTGTGCGTGTCCCCCGTTATAGTGCGTGTGACGCGTGTGAGCGAGTCCGTTCTCACGCGACGGCACGCGCCCTCGCGCTCTTCCCCCAAGCTCGGCTGATCGACGATCGGCTTCGACTACTACCAACCCCCCCCGTCCAGGGTGGACGGCACACACTCGGCCGATGCTTTGCACAGGCCGCTCTATACATCGGCACGTGCCGGCTCGATGCGCTCACGGAAAACTCATAATTGTCATAACATTCGAGCCGCCCTGCTACAACCCCCGCTCACTTCTCGCCCGGCTCGAGACCCCGCATTCAATTTATAAGTGCACTCTCCTATCGTTAAAGCGGCCGGTACGCGGCGATAAATCGCCCTCCTTCCTCCCCCTCCAAGATTATCTGTCACTCAATAGCGCGCGTCCTTTTTCTCCGCTCGCGATATTAATTGCAGCTCACTGGCCCCGACAAAGTGACGGGATTAAAGGCCCCGGCCGCGTTGTTCTAATCCTTGCTCGCAATCGCCCTGGTGCGGCCCGGAATTAATAACGCGCGCATACAGAGCCATAGGCGCGCCGTCGATACTTGGGACCGGCTGATACTGAATAATCGATGGACTAGTATTTTGCATTTATCAGCGGCATTAATCAGCCGCGGGTTAGGTATTCCGAGGGGCTGATCGGAAACTAGCGGGGATATATTGGCGCGGGCATATAGCCAGCGTCAAAGGCCTTTCTGCTTGAATGTATAATTTATTGGATAACCTCACAAGGCCGATCGTGTTTCAGGAATTGCCGAAACAGCGATGCCAAAATCTCATCGCGACCGTGACGTCAGCACTGGCTTGGTATGACGTCAGTTCGCGAGACTCCTAGTTCAATATCTTGGTTTACGTGTATGTCTACAGTCTACATATATACGTCTGTTCTCCGCAGGCATTAACCCGCAGTGGCACCACGTGAGTCCTGCTACTCACGCTACCCAGCCTATGTATAGATTTACAAGAGTACTATCTGCTCAAATGAAACAAGAGGCCACGAGTACAGTTACGAGGGGCATCGCCAAGTTTCGAGCCGGGGTACACCCGGCCGGTGCAACCTAATCATTTTTAGGGGAAACAATTGCCAATGGAGAGATGGTGTAACGAGCGGCGCGTGCCGCGTCACGTGGCGAGAAATGTTCGCTCAAACACGAGGTATAAGGAATAGCGGCGGCGCGCGCGCAAAAATAAGTCGGGCCTAATTGCGACGGCTGTTCCATTAGAGATTAAACTTCAAACGGGGACCGAGCTCGGCCAAGCTCGTTTAATTAACGCGGTCTACCGATAGATTCGATGGCCTTTGTTCCCTGGGTATCCAGCGCCCGGCCAATGCGGCACGAAAAGCAAACTGCTGGACCCGAAAGGTTTTTCAAACAGGATACTTTGTGTTACGCTCTTGGAAACTCTGGGCGAGTGGATTTGTAAAATGCAATGCGAATCGAGCGAACGCTGTTTTATGCGGAATGAAGTGTATCGGAGGATTATTAAGCAATTGTAAAAACAATGGCCAGAGTATGCCGAAGTAAAAAATATTGCTTTTAAACGCAAATTCGTTGCATTCTTTCTCATTCGTCTCGTACGGATTCCAATTTTGTTCACACCGCATTCGCTCATCGTTACACTGTTCCTAATCACTTTATGGTTCTAATCTACAATTCGATAGAATAGAGCAATTGGTTCATTCAGCTTAGTTATCGCGTGACTATTTGGAGATTAAAGTGTGTATACGTCAAAAAAGCGCGCGATATAAATCACGCGTACGACAGACACTGTTTGCACTGGTCGCGGGGGTCAGAAGTCACTCTAATGCCGTCGATAGGCTGGCGATCACACACTTTCTGCGCACTCAAAAGACTAATCTGAGACCGTCGCTTTCATCGTCACGTACCATATTGCACGATGCCCATTACGTCAATCTATCGTTCTGTTCTCCGCAAATATTTGTAAAACCGTCCCCGTTACATCTATTCCACATTAATATTGAGATTGAAGAATGACATAGGCGAAATATGCGAAGGAACAAAATAGTTTATATTCTTCTTATTAGTATTAGTATGTACATGGAGGTAACAAATTAATAATTAAATAACTTTAAAAATACTGCTGTGGAGGTTTGACCTCTTTAACACTAGACGATCAATCGTCATAACTTTTGGGCCAAAGATTATCGCGATTACAACAACGGTGTATACAGTTCGTTGGGATTATACGGGATGGTTTGCTGGTTTCCAGGAAGCAGAATTGGTGTAAGCTTCACGCGAAGTTCGTATGGAAGGAAGTTGTAACAGAAGTGATAAAAATCATCGCGATTATTAATTATGCCCAAATGTGCCATCTCTTTCATTAAAGAATCCACATCATCTTTATAATTAGAGTATTTCTTTCGTTTCGATACTACTGTTGTCACGGCCGCCAGATGCTTGATAAATTTCTCTGAACGGACGCGCGTAGATATACCATACTTCGGTAATAAGCATTTTTCTAAATGCTGGTAAAGGCGATTCGTTATCCAGTACTTGGGCCGCGGCGGCGGTCCCGGTTTGTAAACTTTACCGTTTATGAGATAAGCACTGTCGATCGGTTTCTTGGGTTTTACATTCGTGTTCAAATTCAAAAGGGTGGTTTTTTTCTTTACCGGTTTTACTTTCTTCGGCGGCGACACGTTCGGTTTCTTTCGCACACTAACCGCCTCGTCTTCTTTTATGATGTCTGCCATTCTTTTCTTAAATTCTTTCATCTTGATAGGATCGGATAGCACCTGCGACGCTGATGGCAATTGGGATTGGGAGTCGGTCTGTCCTGAGATTGACGTTGGATTGAATCCTTTCTGCGTTCCCCCTTTTAAAAAGTCCAGCATACTTCTCTGCGTCGCGGATTCTGCTTGACTAAATACTTTCCCCAAATTGCGTTCCTTCGTCCCAGGCTTCCCCTTACTTCTAGATTCATTGGCGATTGTTTTCTTCTTTCCAAAGATACTTAAGACAGTAGAATTTCCTTGAGGTATCATTTGCGAATCTTCTGGTGATTTATCGAGAGTCATTCCCTTCTCAACATCCACATTTGCTCTCTTTGATTTGTTAGCAATTGACTGTTGATTTTGTGCAGATGGTTCTTTCAGAGTTCTGTTTTCAGCAGGTTCCTTATGATTTGGAGAGGTCTCCTCCGGAATAGTGTTGTTCACTCTGCGAAACCGGTGTCCAGTCCGTCTACCGTCATTCTCACCATCAGTCGCTGGCGACGGGGATGCAAGTGCTTGCGCAGTATTCGCAGACTTTCTTGATCCTTCTGAGAGTTTGTTTTGGTCACTCCCGGAAACTCTTGACATACGTTTGCGGGATTTTCGATTGTCAGGCTCAAGTCTCTCATCCTCCTGTACCACAAAGTCATCATCCATTGGCTGGTCAACTGGTGGAACCTTACTCGAACGTTGAGACGGAAGCTTCGACACGCGTTTAATTGAAACAGTCGGGAACATGGATCTTCGCGTAGAACTTAATATTGGAGATCGTCCTGATATACTCGATATATTAATACTGGACATGTCACGGACTTTGTGTCCCTTCCCCAAAGAACTCACGCCCGTCGCGCCTGTCTTTGCGGTATCCTGATCCTCTTCTGCACTGGCATTATCCTCTGTGAGATGCGCATCTTTTAAATTAGTTGCGGACTTTTGAGCAGGAGGAGGATTAACAGATTTGCTGCGTGGTGAATTGTTAACACTTTTGCGACCGATGGTTTCACTATGATGAATGTCATTTTCTTTGCCAGCTTCGTCTTCATCCGAAGTACTGGAGTCGTCGGAACGTCGTTTGTGCACTATTGATTCCATTGGAGATCCTGTTCTACGACCTTTCGACATTATGTCGAAATCGGAAGATTCGCTGTCACTTGATGTCTCAAGTATGCGCATAGAAGTACTAAATGTTTTACTGCTTGTGAGTGGGCGCGGCACATGTGCAGAAGGGTCGTCATCCTTTTGTACATTTGCAACACTTTCTTTCGCAGTTTTTGCTTTCGATACACTCGAAACTGGGTCGCTTCTGTTTTCTTCCGATACAGCTTTTAATCTAGTACTAAGGCGCATCTTTTCGCTAGTAGATTCATTGATTCCGCTAACACGATCGTTGGTGAGAGTATTCTGTTTCACTTCTGAGGTTCTAGAAATGCGACTACTTGGTTTTCGAGACGATGTAGGTTTCAGTCTTCCAGTATCCTCGACGTCCGCCTCTGCACCGAGATCACCATCCTCTTTATGACTTACAACTTTAGCCTTTCTCCCTCTGAAAATCGAAGAACTTAAATTTCTTCCAATACCTTCAGATGTAGTACTAGAACGACCATTCCGGGTTGTTATAAGTTGAAAAGTCTCAGTATCATCTTCATCTACATCTACGTCTACATCTGCATCTACATCCACATCTTCATCATTTTCACCGTCATCCAACACATTTAATTTTTCTTTTGTGGTGATTTTAGCGGGACTCCGTAGTTCATGCGTGGAATTCTCTTTGTCGTCAACTGAGATCATGGATTCCCTTTTCGATGACTTAGAACTACTGCGGTTACCAGGAGACAGCTCTTCAATGCTAACTGAAACCTCCTGATCTATGGTCGCAGATGCCTTACTACGGGTACTGCGACGTGTATTGCGTTTTATAACTTGCTCATCATCTTCGGCAATAGTTGAGACTTTTGATCGCGAACCCCTAGTGGTGATAGATTCTGATATACGACGAGACGATTTTTCACGCATATTATATCGCGAACTTCGCAGCGTGTTCTCATCAACCTCATCGTCCGAATCACTTGCTGGCAAAAGTGAATTTGCTGTTTCCGCCGTTTTGGAAGAAGGACTATCAGGTATGCGACGGGATAACGATTTATTGTATGTACTGCGACGTGTACTACGTTCTATAATTTGGTCATCTTCTTCCTGAGCATCGTCTTCGGCAATAGTTGAAATTTTGTTACGTGGAGTCCTAGTAGTGATAGATTCTGATATAAGACGAGACGACCTTTCATGTGTATTACTCCTCGAACTTCGCCGCTTATTTTCATTAATCTTTTCGTCTGTATCACTTTGCGGCAAATGCGTATTTGTTGCTTTCGCCGCTTTCGGACTATCAGATATGCGACGAGATGATGATTTATTCCGTGCACTGGCACGCGTACTCCGCGTTATAACTTGTTCATCTTCGTCGGAAGCATCATCATCGGCAACAGTTGAGATTCTTGTTCGCGAGGCTTTAGGAGTAACGGTTTTTTGTACAGACCGAGACGATCTTTTACGTATACTAGTCGGCGGACTTCGCCGCTTATTATCATCCACCTCATCCTCTGTGTCACTTGCTGGCAAAAGTGTATTTGCTGGTTTTGTCACTTTCAAAGGAGGACTATCAGATATGCGACGAGATGACCATTTATTGGATGTACTGCCACGTGTACTCCGGCTTATAATTTGGTTGTCGTCTTCGTCAGCATCATCTTCTGCTACAGTCGTAGTGACTGTCTTTGAACCTTTAGGAACAGGATTACTTGATATGTTATGAGATGATCTTTTATGAGCTCTTTTTGGGAGACTTTGTTCAATAGTTTGACCATCCTCGTTGTCAATTTTATCTCTGATCAATGAATTTTGCGATGTGGTCAATTTCATACTCTGCGTATTGCTCCGCATAGTTCGTCCAACGATCTGATCATCTTCCCTACGAGTGTCCTCTTCAATCACAATTGCAGTTTTCGATGTAGTTCTTGACACGCGGTGAGATGATGATTTGCTACGTGGACTACGACGCAAACTCTCTTTCATTTTATCATTATCATTCGCGTTAGCTTCATCATCATTTGATGATTCTTTATCATGGGCATCTCTGGATCTATGAGTTTTATCTTGAAGGACGTCTTTGGTGGAAGTCCTTGCAATTTCTGGGTTGGCAGGTTGGTCATCAATACTTTCAGTTAGTTTGTCATCTAGAACCCTTGAACTTCTCTGTTTTGTACGTACCATACTCTGTCGAGAATTGGTCAATGAAGTTTTACTCTTTGCAGATAAAACATTAAGTCTATTAAAGGTTGCACTATTTTCCAAGTGTGATGCAGCTGCCTTTGTCGATTTATTCCCAGTTTCATTTGAAAGTGAATCATCTCTGGATTCCCTATGTTCTTCTGGATTAGCAGACTCTTCATCATTGAGATCAGGTGACATTCTAAGTGCTGCATCATATACCTCTGTACCACTTTCGTCATCTGTATTTTTCGCGCGTGTGTTCGATTGTCCAACATCCTGCAACTCTTCACCTAATTCAGTGTGACTTTTAGATGTATGTTTCTGCTGATTAGATTTGTTCCAAGCACCCAGAAATTTCGATTTTGGTTTGTAGGGAGGAATAACTTTAAAACCAGACAGAGAAGAGTCTGATTCATCAACATCAATTTGAGATGCGTCATTTTCAGCTATAAAGGAGGATTTTTTTTGTCTCTTCTGAATGCTAGTTGACAGTATTTTATTAGATACTGCAGACGAATTTCTAATCAAGGTAGCAGTTATATTTCGCGATGATTCCTTGCGCTGTGATTTTTCTTTTATTAAATCATTTTTTTCAATGTTTTCTTCAGTTCCCTTCGGACTGTCCTCATTTGTAAGGGTATTCTGAAGTTGATTACTTTGGCCACTCTTCGTAGTCAATTTTGATGCTTTCGGTTTTAGCTTTTGGGCATTTTTCTCACTGAGAACACTATCGCTCAAGTTCAATTGCACCGTACATTCCAGCATAGTACTTTGTGCTTTAGGGATCAATGCATTAGATGATTCAGAATCATTGTTATCAAAAGATGCACCTAGAGTACTAGCGCGTGGTTGAGCAACAACAATACTTTGGTCATCCCCATCACCCTCTTGAATCCCTGATGCTATGGATCTTCGTAACGATGCTGTTCTTGGAGTATCTGGTACAGTATCTTCTAAAACTTCATCAAACATGTTTCTACTTTTACTCATTTTTCTTCTCCTAATTAACTTAGGTTTCTGTTTAACCACAAGCTCCAGACTTTGACTGCGGTTTACTGTGCTGTCAGAAGGACTCTTCTTTGACCTCGTTAATGGACCTTGATCAGCATTACCACTTGTCATTGGATTATTAAAATCATGTTTTGATGTTTTTGGAAGTGGCATTGATGCAGTGGACTCTTCAGAAGTGTTCAAAGCCGATAGAAAAGCATTACCCTTAACACTCTTTCGAGACCATGCACGAAACAGACGCTTCTTCTTCTGTAACTGCTCTTCCCCAGATTCAGAATCACCAGATACATTATCATTATTACCCTCCTCTGCATCAGAAGCGGCAGCAGGTTCTTTGTGTTGTACAGTTTTTTCACTCCTTGCAGCATCTGATGCATCCAACAGTTTCCACCATTCATTTTTGGCTTTGCTCGAATCCAGCCGAAACGTAGGATCTAAGTGGCGGGTTGTTTCATTAGCTATATTTAAGCTTCTGGATCGCCTTGCTGTTACTGTGTTATCCTCCAAGTTCCTCCACCAGTACGATTCCTCTGCAACACGAAACCAACACTCTAATACAAATCTTTCTCCCAGCAACGCAGTACAACAAAAGACCCCTTTCCAAACTCTAGCTTACCTTCTCCCAAGAGTTTTGTGTCAGGATCAAGATATCGAGAATCTCCACCGGCTCTGCTAAATCTCCCAGAGCGTCTGTTCAAACTCTTCCGTTTCGCCATGGCTTAACATATATCACTTCTTATCAGCACTGCAATGCCAGATCGCACAAACCAATGCTTGTTTACTATCGAATTCCAGGTATATAACCTAGTGCGATTCAATTCAATTCAAACGCAACTGGCGAACTCACCGCGCTATTCGACTGGCCGGGAGAAGAAAGAGGACGTACGGGATTGGAGGAAGGGAGCACGCGTGCTCGAATCGCATCATAGTTGCAAGCACTCGGATTGACTCGGATGCTCGGGTGTCCTCGGACGCCCTGGGAACATCGCACTTTTCAGGGCCCCGTCTTCCTTATGTTTCGCATTTGTCTACGCCTCTGGGGCGGCGCAAAAGAGGACGAAACCAGATACGTGACTGTTCGAATGTCGGGGCAGCTGTTGCACATGCGTATTGACGAGGCAGAATTGGTATCCGCTCGACGAATCGAGGGAGATTGGATTTGGCGCGATCTGTCATGTGGTTGTGGTTGTGTTTTTGCCTATTTTTGAGACCAATAATATTCATATCTAGGAAGCTAGGAAGTCCCAATTAACACGGACGTACCACATTGTAATTAAAAGTGATTCGTTCGCCATTCACGTGCACATAAGCTCCTCGCACAATTTCCACAACCGTCAGTGTTTCATTTACTCGATCTAACGAGTTCGCTGGTACCCCTTAATATGACCAGGTAGGTTCCGGCAAGTGTAAGGTTATACTCGTGCACTATCGGCTGAGGATCCGTGGAGTCATCTATTTCTTTTTGCCGTCGTGTCCGAGCGACTAAGCTCAAGGAGATTCTGCACGGGAAATTATTGCTTTTACTCCCATCCATTAACTAATGATATATCATAATGACTGTACTGTAAGTAGCGTGAATATCGTTAGACTCTATCGTTAATCTGGACTCAAGGGCATATTTTCTCGGAGCATTTGAACAGCTTAGATTTGCCCTGACTCAAGTAGAACGCAAGAAATCTTGCCGATTCGAAGTCGCGCCATGATTTCCAATAGTCATATCGTGCGCTACTGTTATGTCTATGTTATGAGTTTCCTTCGCTACTTCTGCTTCTCGAAACGAAATTTGGAACCGATAGATATGTACTTGTATCAGTGAACATACATAACGTGAGGGACTGATTTGATTTCGGAACTGATGTTTTCTTTGATAATTTCATGCTCACGCGCGACTTACTACCCGTTACGGTTTATAAGCAGTTATGTGTTTTATTTATAGTTTTGCATGGCTTAAGTTTAGACAAGCCTAGATAATGTATTGCTGCTCCAATTCATGCCACTTATCTATTGCAAGTAATAAACTGAACAAAAATTTTTAGGTCAAAGATAGAATTGGGAGATGTGACACCTCATAATATAAAACAACTAAAGTTACTTAATGAAGTAGTCTTCCCAGTTTCTTACAATGAAAAGTTTTACAAAGATGTACTTGAAGCAGGAGAGTTAGCAAAATTGGCATATTACAATGACATAGTGGTATTATTAATAATATACTTCTCTTTGGACTTGCATGCTGGCGAGATGAAGATGAAATTCATGAATATTTGTGTGATTGGATATTCCAGGTCGGTGCAGTTTGTTGTCGTGTAGATACATCTGAAAATGCTAGGCGTTTATATATCATGACATTGGGGTGTTTATATCCCTATAGAAGACTGGGCATTGGTACTGTAATGGTCCAACATGTTTTAAACTATGTCTATATGGATGGAAACTTTGACTCTATTTTTCTGTAAGCATTCTACATGAATCATGTATTCCTTAGACCTATGGGATTTGTTACAGTTGTAAAAACCTTATTTGGTAGTGAATTATAGTCACACTCATTGATTATTGGACCATTATTGTTGCAGGCACGTGCAGATAAGTAATGAAGGAGCTATTGACTTTTATAAGAAATTTGGATTCGAAATTGTTGAAACGAGAGAACATTATTATAAAAGAATAGAACCGGCGGATGCCCATGTGCTAGAGAAAACGTTGCGTCCCAAAAAGAACCAGGCGAACCATCAACCAGCGAATCAATAAATTATAATGCTCATTAGTTTATCTATTTTATAATAATATAAATTCAAAATGTTCATCTGACCTGGCAAAAGGTTATTTTTATTGTAATGTCCGATATATTGTAAGTTATAGAACTCTTGCTATATAAATAATACAGTTGACAAGTACTACAATGATATAATAGATCGATTCTGTACAGCAACACATAACCAATTTCCTCACTGCCTAATATCTCAGTGTCCATACAGAGCTATGTAAATCCAAAGAATGCATAGTGAAAGATGTGAAAGAAACAATGAGACTGGAGGCGATATTGTCAATAATTTTGTTTAATATATCATACAAAGATACTGTATAGCGACACAATATTATGAAGCATTGTGCTATCAAATTATTGTTTTGGACTAGACAATAAGTGTTCTTGATGCTCACCGTGTTCCATTACCCCTCTTCAATTTGACCAGCGTAAAAAGTCATTACAATTTATAACATATAATCATGTGTATATGATACATAACATTGAGGTACCAGGGGCAACTGACAAGCAGCGGCGTTTTTGGACGCAGATTTTTCTCAACGATATCGTACAAGCTTTGTATAGTGAAGCTTATTCACAATTAGATTTAGTATAAATTTTACAGAACAACTATATTTACCAAGATCCAGAATGTTTAATGCACGTGTTGCTATTTAAAGCGATGTAGGATTCAATAGTATTTCATTGTGTACACGGTCAGTATGTTTTAAAAGTGACACGACTGTTAACATTTTTGTCAAGTTATTTGACGATAATATACATACACTGTACAAAATATATAATTCGAAAATCAGGAACTAAAAACAATATTATGTCAATTTGCTCAATATACAAAGCACTCCAATTGATTTGCAACTATCGGCTGCCAATATTCAGTGCCAATAATAATAGCTATTGGATCTTCATGTTTAACAAAGTAGCAGGAGCGCAATACATATTCCGACGTATTAATGGTGTAATGCGTAAATATTAACTTGCTGGACACGTTTAATTATAATTCAAGCAGCTCTTTTATTCTTTTGGCGCATATATCTGATCCCTCGCTTGCTTCCTTTGAAACCTGGATGAAAGAGATGCGTTCAATATTTATATGTATCATCATCATGGTTATTTAATCGAAATAAGACAATGTTAACGACAATTACCATAGCTAAGTTCAGGAAGCCATGGGGCAGACCCGGCAATATATCTAACGTTACCGTGTTACCAAGTGATCGAAGTCTCCTCGCAAACATAACAGAATCGTCCAAACATGGATCAAGTTGTAGTGACTAAAATGAAAATGATAATTTCGATAGAGGTTTATTTATATAATTGATGTGCATGAGTACTAATAATCACTCTTACCAATATTTTTATTGGAGGAAGGTGAGCCAATATATTATCGGGTGCATGGTACGGGCTTAAAAACGGATCTCTTGGCACAGCGAATAAGCACTCCTCCAAGGGACTCTTCACGGTCTCTATATCAAGTTCTCTTGACTCTCGACTGTGCCTATTGATGGACCACCCGAATATTGACCACGATCTTTCTGTCCGTCCAATATTGTTTTCCCCGAGGACGCCGTTTTGAACATGCACTGAGTTATTCAGGCCGGAGTTTTTATACATTTCTAAAAATTGGCCGACATACTCCTGTGATTTACTGTCCCCGTTTCGGATTTCTACACCTACTATGCATATAGATGTAAAGCGAAAAGGTGCAACGAAGAGGGTGTAAGTAAATGAAAGAGCTCAAGCGGATTTTAAAATTGCTTACCATCTGCTTCTGTCAGGCTTACAGAGTTAAGTGTGGAGTCGGACGGCAACGACGCTAACTTATGTGCATCATTTGTTTCATCCCCATTTGGGCTAAGAGCTAGTGCTATAAGATCACTCTCGCTTACCTCTGCAAAAGATTCTGTGTCCGATTTTGGAAATTCTATATGCTCACTTTCCCTGTAACACGATGTTTCCATTACATAGTCAACTTCAAAACGATCAGAGTATTTATCAGTGAGCACAAAAAATTAATTACTTTGTAACAATTTTCTTATTTTCTATAGCAACGTAAGCCTTCAAACACCGTATCAGGAAGCCAAAGGGCAAAAGCGGATCGGTAAGTGATAGTAAGCGTGAAGGCGACAAGACAAACTCCACAAGAACTGGAGCATATGCCATAAAGAGTCCATCTGGTTTCCGAATATTAAGTTGCAAACACTTCAGTGTAACTCCCAAGATGAGATTTGCACCAGCAGAATCTCCTGTTATCAGAGAGTAAAGAATATTATATTTCAATGTGTTGAAACAGTATCAAATTGTGTATGCAATGTGCAAACTTACCGACTAGAATTATTTTCTGGGCTGTACTTCCAAGAAGAGTTTTGGCATGATTTAGTGCCCAAGCATAGGCGTATAATACTTCTTCTAACGCTCGTGGGAAGGGTGCTTCAGGCGCCAAACTGTAGTCTATACTTACTATTGGTACACCAAGACTCACAGCCCAGCTACGTAAATAAATCTCATGAGAACGCGATGTCTGCGCCACGAAACCACCACCGTGACAGTGAATAATTAATGCATCGCTCAACCCAAGTAATTCACCGCCGACTCCTCCCGAACCAACCTATTTCAATTATCAGAATATGTGAAACGTGTATGCAGAATCTCTTTTGAGTAAAGCGACGACTTACCATGCCTATTCGTCGTTTGGAACTTAGTAGCCGAACATGAATGGGTTTCTTTCCTACATGACTGCTTGGTATGGGTATAGGTGCTGTAGATCCATCTAATGTTGGAAGCTTCAGTTCCTCCGGCGGAATTGATATCAATTGATTTATAGCAATAGAAGGAGCTACAATTGTTGGCAATGTATGTGCCAGATCTAAAACAATCGTTATCCATAAATTGAGATTCTTGTTTTACTTCACAGGTGAAAATAAATGAAGGAAAAGTATGTGAAAATCTTACGGGCTTCATTTAAAAACCAAAATGCTTGACAGAATGAGATATCAGCACGTTGAGATACATCAACAATACGACGTGCTCGTGCCTCAGGATCTAACACATACTTTAGTGAATTAGCACAGCGTCCCAGTATTGTACCATTGGCATAAAACGCTTCGCTATAGGTTGCCATGCAGACTGCTATTGTTTTTAAAACTCGTTTGAGGCTACTGTAAAACTAAGAGCAGAACCTTTCAGTCAAGAACACAAAGTATACCACAAGATTAAAGTGATTCTCTAAGACTCACTCACCTGAAATCCTAAACATCGTCCATAAAAGCAATACTGATTAATCCGTTCAGCCTGATTAAAAAACTCCTCCACATCAATATCATTAGAGGAGAATAAGGATGGTTTCCCATCGTGCATTAATTCGCTTTTCGCGTAAAGACTGATTAAGCTTTCCAGGCAAGTGCACAGAGATGCCAGTAACTGCGAACAAGCCTCCACTTCCCTGTAACGCATCAAAACAATCAACAACTCATTCCCCTAATCCACAAGCAATCTCTACATTGATACAGACCTCATATGATAACTTTTGCGAAAAAATATCGAGTCCTTTTGACAATAGATTTGGTGGCAAGTAGACCGTGAGTGCATTATACATTTATCCACTAATATTATAAAACTTCTGTATCCATTGCCGGGCGTTTGGGCGTCGTAATCAAACGACGGCGCGATCCTGGTGATCTCCTTGTGGAGGGGCTGGAGCTGCTGCATGTGATCGAGGATCGCCATGAGAGCCGCTCGAATTCTAAGCCCACTTTCATCCTGGTGTGCGACGAAGAATTCGGCGTTAGCCCGACACAATTCCCGCAGCGCTCCCCACTGCAAGGGCTCGATATCCTCAAAGGGCCGGTCGAAGTCATTGTCAAGCGACATTGGAATCTCTGTCTGATCCTCCTTCATTAGTCGACAAGTGGTCAAATTACAGAGTCTCTAACTACTTCTACCGAGAGCTGCGACGATTCTGATGCCTGCAATAGAAACGCCATGGTCTCTTAGGGATTTGTCAATGACGTCGTGATACTCTGCTTTCTAAGCTCCTCCTCAGATTCCAGCTAGACTCATTAAGCGAATGCCTCTTTTGGCACTTGCATACGTCAAATTATCAGTGATAATCCTACCTTCAACGTACATGATACAAATTTGAATGAGGTTATCAGTGTCACGGGGCGTACGAAACGTTAGTCAGAGATTTCGCCGAAAAATCACTTTACTTTACATAGTGGTTGGTTCCTGCCGCGCTCCACTCCGCCGCCGAATTAATACTGTCCGGACAGGAGCTGTTATTTTAGATTTGACATTTGCTGCACATCCTCTGCGGTCGCCATGTTATCTAGCCGATCGATATACAACGCACACAACGCTAATCCCCGAACAATGGACCCCGCCGGATTACGAATGCATCTCTTTGTCGAGGAAGTCAATGAATCATTTTGCTCATCGAAAGTATTTTGTCTCGCGCATGGATCGCCCGATAACGCGAGGGCGAGATTACGCAAGTGGACACTTCATTAATCACATGATGGGTCGAGTGTAATATTTACACGCATATCATTTTTTCAATCGGAGCAGGTGTCATTGGAAATTGCTTGGATTGATTCAAGAAGTATTTACGTTAGTGAGAAACTCGAGGAATAAAATAAAACGTCGATTGAAACGGAATATATTATTTTGTAACACATGTTAGAATGATGTATGCTGATGTATAATGATATATGCATGTATCATTATATAAATAATTATTTACTTCGGTTTTGCGAACCGAACCGATGAGATATAAAAGTGTTTGCGTTTAACGGTTTTCCCCTTCAATTACTTCAGGTGTTCAGAAACGTACGTGTAAAAACGATTTTACTGTAAACACGTTTTTTACTATAAGTAATAAAACTATTGAATTTTGTTGATACATTATTCATTGATGTACAAAGAAAGCTATGCAAATAACAGCCGATTTCGATCATACACAGAAAAGATAAATCGACACTTTCAATCTCCTCTGTCTAAATCGTTATTGAAAGCAGTAAAGAGGAAATGTATATGTAATCATAATGATTTCACGAAGCGATATCGGCGGGCGTCTGACGACAATAAAATCGCGTATGCGCGCTCTCCGCATATGTCAAACACGCGTCGGCCTTATTTATGTAAACACATGCGGCATTGGGCTGCGATCTTCGTGAATGTAATTCGATTACCATAAATTCCAGTACTTTTTATCCAAACTAAATGCGCGCGCGTGTATAAAGCAATAAAAAACTGTAGAATAAAATGAAAAAGGGGACACACGGCAATCGCGCGAAAGCAAAATACTCGACGAGCGTCGAGAAAGAAATATATTTACACTCGCTCGTCCGGTGATATTATTTATTATCAGTCTGGGCTCATGATTTCCATTCAGTAAATATGAATACGTTTTATGCGATGTGTTTACTTACGTACTCGAGCACAGTGTCTGTGCACGCGCGTACGAATTCGATGTTCACTTTAATAACTGGGAGTTTCGCGCGTTGCTGACTGGGTCATTTGCTCCCTCGGATTTATACGAGCATCTATAATTCTATATCCAAGATGCGCGTACTATTCTAGTCTAATAGAACTGGTTAGTTTGGAGCAAGGCCTTGTACGGAGCACACAGTATTGGCCGGGCACTGAAGTTCAATTAAAGCGCACTACTAGCTCGACGCCGGAGAGCCGAGCGACTAAATGCGAGGATCCATACACTATGTTTTCATCGGCAAGATACGCGATTTAGCGCGCCAGCAACATTGAAGTGCATGGCGTTTAACCCTGACTATCAGTGTTTGGTTTGGAAATGCATTTCGTACACAAGACGATTTCACATAACGGGATACACTGTTAGTGAGGACGCACACGGATTAGATAGTCGAAATTTTCTGGCCCGCCGACCACTGCGCTCGGTATACTTTCACTATGTCAGTGGGGAAAAGTTTTGTTTGAAAGTTTATTATACAGTAATGTGTTACGGCAATCGGTATCTGCTTGTATACTCGTATATAATAGTTATCTTTCTGGGTGAACTTTTATTGATTCAATTTTCTGGTGAATTAATTTTAATCGGATAGGTGTCATTGAACCGCTCGATTGTGTATTCGCCCGAGGAATCTCTGGCAGGTTGCGGACGTCTGGTTCCAAATTTCTTATCTTCGGGGTCAAATAACATGTAGCGCGTAGTGAGAATTGCCGGCTCCAGGTCCTCTATAGTCTACTGCTTGGAATTGCTAAATTTCCAGGTGGTTGGGCGGGAGATAACGGGCAGTGGAAGCTAATAGAATAGAAGTGGCGGAGTGATAAACATTCCCGTGCAATTACAGCCGGCGAATACTTGTTGGTAATTTATTTATTGATAAGTAAAATTACATATATCCACAAACACAATACGTTCTTTTCACGGAGTGTAATAATGCTTTAAAATCTGCATGTGGCGAGGAGATTGTTGTGTGATCGAGGGGGCTGGAAAAAGGGGAAATGAAGTGAGACGCGGCTTAAATCCATGTCCTCCGGTAGTAATTTCCTACTGATCGAAGAACGCTGAGAGAAACTTTCAATTGCACAAAACGAAGCTCGTTCCGATCCTACGCGCACCAATCAATAGAGAGAGACTTACGCTAAAAAGGAATGTGTGTGTGTGTGTACATCCAAGTGAAGTTGTTGTTTGTTCCGCAGGTTTTCTTTGTGCGGAACGCGTGGGCGGTCATCGATAGCGCTGAAGCGTCTTACGTTATCGAAATTTGGGGCCATCGTGCTTTTTCCTGAACGTCGCGCCCGCAGATAAAGCGGGTCGTGCAGCGCTAGGAAGCGAACGAATTTGCCTTGCACAGAATTGAAAAGAGAGTGAGAGAGAGTGTGTGTGAGAGAGAGAGAGAGAGAGAGAGAGAGAGAGAGAGAGAGAGAGAGAGAGAGAGAGAGAGAGTGAGGCGCGTATCTCCGCTGGCTCTGTATTTTCTTATACGACAAGTACAGCGAAATATTGGTAAGATCGGAAACCAAAGACGGCATTGTACAGACGTGTACATACGAATATTATATTGCACTTATAGTTTATGTATATATATATTTATATAACATGCTTCTTTCTTGCAGTTTGTAATTAGGATCAGCAATCATTTCAGATGCAAAAATCGACAATATACCGAAAGAATTGCAAAAATAAAGTTTAGTTCCGTTATTATTCTGTTTCGCCGACATCTAACTCGAACTGCTACACGAAGGACGTATATTTTTTTCTTTCTTCCTACTTCGTTCTTCCTTTCCTCCTCGTCTTCTCGTTCCTTTCCTCACGTTTCTCCCATGTCATTTAAGCTAAGTTAATTACGTCGGTAAATATTACCTCTTTACAAAAATCAATTCTTAAACTTATACAGGGTGGCTCGATGCAAATTCACAATATCTTGAAGTCGGAGAATCCCTACGCTGCTGCTGAATCAACTTCCTCGAACTGATATGCATCGATTAGGAGTGCTAATACTGATCATCTTATGTCTTGTTCGCAGGCGGAGGGCGCCGCGCGAAACTATAATCCGAGAACGATCCACGATATCTGTCTGTGCAGAGTGTATAGAGTTGGCATACGCTCTCCTTTCTCGTAAGATTCAATCGGGATTAAAGTCTTTCGTATGCGAGTATAGATTTTATTTAGCCGCCAGGTATGAATACGTGTACGCTTGGAATAGCTTGGCGCACCCAAGATTTTTCACTGAGTTTCTTGGTCAGGCTGTATGCAAATCCCTATAAACGTAGAAAACTCGGTCTACGTGTCATAATTACGTATCATAAGTCGTAGCTTAGAAATAGCACTAAATCTTAAATAAAATATTTAAATAAAGATAGAATTCGATCTATATAAATAAGAGAGACTATATAGTGATAGTGGATAGAAAGTGAGAATTTTGCTGCCGCCGTTTCGTTCTCCCTCCTTCGTCGTGAGAGTGTGAAATGCTCGTGGTGGCCTCTCGAAATGGTGGTGCGGGTGCGCCAGTATCAGGATCGGTATTGCGAGACAAGACTCGGGGAGCTTGTACACTGTTTCGAGCCTGATCATACTTGATACTGTCTAGATACGTCGTGTGTGTTTTACATACGTCATCCATACTTATTGCATGAAGCTGTATGCAGCTGCCGAAATATACAAAGGTTCCGAGAATTGAAAATATCACCAAAGAAAGATGCGTTTTGAAGAACTGAGAGGCATTGATCTCCTCAACATTTGTGAATCAGTATCAAGTCAGATTTACACGCGACATGTCAATGTTTTAACGACTATATACTATAGGTACATCATGTATAGTTAATTTGATAGGTGTACATGTATATGCATATGTATATTATACACACACGCACACACACAAACATATATTTTATATTTTATTTATATATATAGATATTTATATCGTTATTATTATTATTAACGCATTGATTCTATGCTTGTGTCGTATTCGTAAACGTACGGTAATTGCTATTATTTTAATATATCTAAAATAATGTTTTTAACGCTCAGCGATGCACGTATGTGTGTGCCTGTGTGTTCCTTGTCGTTCAGCCTTCTACCGGAGTTGCGTGAGACAAGTAACGGTGTACGGTGGTAAGTACGTAGGAAGGCTGCTATTTGACATGCAAGTCGTTCCAGTTAGCACGAGATGATTCAATTAGTTTCAGCAAAAGTCAGGACAGGATAAAGTAAGAAACAAGTTCTTTGGTGAGATAGAGAGTGACGAAAAATGAGAAGAGAAAGGATAAGTTACATTGATTGTGTGCAATGTTCCACTTAACGCCGACATTAGAAGCATCTTAAGTTGCTATTTACTTAGTAGTTGCGCGTGGTAAAACTAACATTTTTACACTTGTACAGAACACTCAGTAAACCGACTATTGTCCGATCACTCTTCATATAAAGATACGAGTGTTATGAGTCCTTTGACAAATCGGTCCTACAAAAACGTGCGGCTATGTCGAAACTAAGATCTGTGTGCTTTCCCACGCGACCCTGGCTAAAGTGCGGGCTGCTACTGTTTGACCATATACAAATATATAAGCAGTAAACGTGTAATATATTATCGTCCTCATATATATAATTAATAATATCCTAAGATAGTTATTGTATGAACCATCTTCCAAGAGAAAGAAAATGAGAAAGGACAGAAATGGTTTCTTCAACAGTTGCCACTCGCTCGACCTAAATCGGAGGTACTAATGCCACACAAAAAAACTCCTATTAACTGTTCCTCTTATTCGGCAGTTTCGACATGACTTTGCCGAGTCCTCCGCTTTCACCGCGAACCACGCACTCGGCCAAGTCGAACGAAGCTGTCGAATATTCTCCTTGCTTGCTTTCCGACAGCACCTCGATAAGACAGTGGACTTTCGTATGGAATGATAAAATATTTTGCTTCTCGTTAACTTTATATACGTTCATGATTTAATTTCTTAAGTATTAAGTTTTTTTTCTTTTATAATCTAAGTAGACGTTAAGTACTGAGAGGTCACTGAAAAATCAGGCAGTGGGAATCGAACGGAGATGAAAAACAGCTGCATCATGAAAGTGAACGTGCATCGGCTGCCGTTCTGATATTTTAAGAGGTGCGTAAGCATACACATTCTCACGCATAGTTAGTTCTATTATTAGTGATGCTTACGTCGGATTAATAACCATATGCTGCTGCTGTAACAAGCTTCTACGGCTGCTACCGTCTCCACATGTTATTCAAGCTTGATTACCATTATTGCCATTTACTATCTCCAAAAATATCAGAACTTAAACGTACAGCAAAGAGCGCAACAGCATACGTGACCAGTTTCATACTGCCTTTTCGTCAGGCTTTTGAGTTTTCAGACATTCAATTGTCTCCATCGGGTATAAGATCTCGCATTAAAACCATTTCAAAATATACACAACTATGAGCGCTCCTTCCTGCGTTTGTATTAACATGAATGACGTAACATAACAAAAACAATGGATTTGAGATACTTCCGAAGACAGAGTATAGTCTTCTTCCTATATGGCACGCGTGTATGTCGCTAGAGAACCGTGCAATCACAAATGTGCTAATATCATTATTAGCTTATCGTACCACCTATCAAGTTCCTTTTAGAAAATTTGAGTAATTATTCAAGTGCCAATGCATGTGGTGGGTTATATAAAAGAAGGGCGTTTTCTTTCTTGAAACATTTGGTTCAGAAAAACACACCACAGTGCATGTCGCACGGACTTTCTGTCTAGATGCACATTCATGTACTCGCCCCCCTATCTTCGGAAGGATCTCTGGCTTGAGACATATCTTACACTAACAAAGTACTATGAGATTCTTGAAGAATGTACGCGAGAACGGACAGTTAAGATAAGTTACGAGTCGGATTTTGTAGACCGAGGTGGGCAACTTATTCTCTGATCTCAAAGTATTTGTATGTAGGATTTTCGTATCCGTTGATCTGCATGTTTGCCACATGTCGCTCTTCGGGTGTAGCTGCTTGGTCGACTTCGATAAAACCCTGGTACACATTATAAGCGTCATTAAATATTGACACTATATCGCTAAATCAACATAATCGCGAATCTTTCAAACATTTCCGCAAACACCTACCTGACTATGAGGGCTCCTTGCACTGCGCCGTTTGAATACTGCCACACCGACGACTGCGGCAGCCATCAACGCGATTCCGGCAAATGCGAGTGTAAAGTAAACCGATCGGCTCTCCCTGTGGTAAGGTTCGCGTCTCACGGAGTAACCCTGCCAATTCAACAGTCAGAATAAATGCATCGTCGCGATTTACTTTCAAATTGGTTTAGTCGTCGCAGAATATATGCATTTACCGGTTCTGAGTGGGATATGTCGTGTGTCATGCTGTGAGATGCTCTCACAAGTCCTTCGTTATGCATAGCAGCAGCAGCCACAGGTTGTTCTGATTGTTGCTGCGTGTTCTTTGTTTCATTTATCGTGTCGCTTTCTTCCTGCTGGGCCTGCTCCGTCCGTAGTTCACCACGTTCGGCCTTGCGCTGCTCCTTGCGTGTCCGCTCCAGCTGCTTTTGATGTTCCTTTTCTGCGTGACAGATACATCATTGCGTTTTCAATCGGCTGCCAAATCCAGCGCACAAGATTATACTATTGCCAAAATTATCAACCTTGTTGTTTGCTGGCAACGTCAGCTTGATACTTGTCCAGGATGGCAGCTTCTGCCTCGCGTGTCATTGCTAACAGCAAACCGGGAGTCTCGTCCTTGCTCCTGAGCGCCAAAACATAATCATCCATAAGACGGCCAATTTTCGCGCTCAGATCGGGATACCTATATGTGATGCATGAATATTACCCATGTAGTTTTTAATTACTATGTTATTTGCAATGCTTATGAGCATGTTAAGTATAGCTTCATGTCATATCCACACGATCTGTATTGCATTACCGTTCGAGCATTAGAAGACTCTGGTTGGTAATTCGGTCGATCTCAGCCAAATGCTCCAGTGTTGCGGGCTTCTCTCGCTGGGCTTGCTCCAAACTGCTGTCGAGCAAGTGCTTATAATGGGCGATGGTGTGATGCCTGTCCTTGTGTAATGCTCTGAGCAACTTTTGCAGGCATTTTTGAATGCGGTGCATCTAAATCATAATATGCAAGCATAAGTAATGCGAATGACTGTGTTAAATATAGTTCCTATGCTTGTCGAGACTTACATTCGGCGGTGTTTCGTTAAGAGCTGCGGTGTAGCAGGACATTGCTTCCTCGTTCTTTTGTTTCACGGCCTCCTATATTTTTACATTACATTTTCGTATTACCAATGTGTTCGCACTCCTATCATTGCAAGCGAAACAGTGCTTATTGCGGGTTCTTTAACGTACCTGCACTCTTTGCTGGTGCATCGCACTTAGTTGATGTTTTTCGGCAGCCCCACTTTCTTCTAGTGCAGCAACGGTTTCTTGGAATCGTGCTGTCATCCAGCGCTTGAACGCGTCCGCGGCAACAGGGTCGTGGGCCCTAATATCCTGATACCTCTCTTCAAGATCACTCCAATCCTTCATGACCTGAAAGCGTTGTAGCACAAAGATTTCGACGCTAGTTTGTCCCGCGTTTGTCTTTCCTTCCCAGCAACTTATCCATCTCTACTGAGTGACTCGCGCGTACCGCATTGCTGATTCTTTCAACGCATTCATTTTAAGAGTCTATAGTTTTATTAATCGCTTGACTTACTTTGGTCACTTTCTCCTTATGGACTTCTTCGAGCCTCATCTGAGCTTGCTTGTAACTCTGATGTTCTGATCGTGGGTCGAAGTGCGTGAGGTATGGATCGGGAGTGCTTTGCGATTGCGGGGATTGTTGCGTGCTGGTACTGACAGGTAAAGGCATCGCAGTGACTTCTTGCTTCGCCTTCTCCGTTGTTGATACCGTACTGGATGACCGACTAACATGATTTTTTAAAAAATTAACCCGATATAATATCTGTGCCATCAACGCTATGTGTGGACGATGATTTGCCTCGTGCATACCTGGTAGTAGTGTCATAATCGTCAAGGTACTCTTCGTCACTTTCATCTTCGTCAGGTTGATCACTGAGAACTTCTTCGGGGTCAGCATCGGAGTCGTCTTCGCCGTCAGCATCAGCGTCAAGATCGTCCTCATCATCGAGATCGTCTTCATCGTCGTCAAGATCTTCGTCTACGCCCTTCGGGATGGGCAAGTCAATCGGCTTCTTAGGCTTTACATTATCTGCAATGACAGCCGTTCGCGAAGATTTTTCATCAAGTCTATCGAATGACATTATTTACCATGAAAATGTGAACAGAGTGAGATGATTTAAATGAAACTCTGGAAGTGCAGTGCGTGAAACTTAAAGGAAGCTTAATATTAGTAGAGATATGTATAAGGATATGCATAAGCAAAGATTCTGATTCTGGTGGGGAATGAAGTAATATGAGTAATAGATGAGGTAAGTATATATCTGTGAGGTGGCGCACTCTCATATAACATCTGTCAGATGAAAAAGTCTAATTTATCTCTGTTACACTGAAGAGGACCACCGACTTTGCTAACTAGGTTCTCGAGATGTTCTATTCTCCGAGAATAGACGCTCTGATGAGCTGGCATATCCTCAGCCATCCTTTTATCTAGGTCACGTGAGGGATGCGTTAGCAGTTTCTTAAAGAATAATCTTCATCGTTATTAGCACTATTGAAAAACGCCGCATCTTTGCAAGTTCTCGAGAGATGTCAAAATGGCCGCTTCGAACGAACTATTTTCGTCAGACTAAAACATATTTCATGTTTGGGGGGTTCGTTAATCAATACCAGCGTGTCAGATAAAACCGCAATTAGTTTGAAAGGTCAGCCAACATTTTTCCAGTTTATAACATTTCTATCTATTTTAAAGCAATCCACTCTGCTTTTTGAAGAGACTCTAATATTGAAATTAGCAATTTGACCCAGACTGTGTATAGAATGGACATATTAACACATCCACAATAGCATAACATGTACCCGTACTTGCAGTACGAGTACGAATCGGTGGAGCTGCATGAGGCATTAGGGTGAAATATTTTCTATCGATTGGTGAGAGGGCAGAGGCCATCGGATATGCCCGTGAAACGAATTTGCGGGGCATACACGCCCCTCGTGTGCTCGGCGAGCACGTTTCAGTGGGTTCATTAACTGCGTGTAAGGTATTGTCGTCATACATGGGGAAGAAAAGATGCGCAGCGACGACCAAAGCCATAGTGTTCCGCTGCGCAGTCGTCGAGAACGACTACGGGCGTTATTGATTGCACGGGTGAGCAAGACAGATGTAGTGAGGGTAAGCCAGAAGCAGGCAAAAAGAGGGAGAAGCGAAATATACCCACTTTCTTAATGCATCCCCTTTGACCGTTCGCGGTGGTTAATTGAAAATTGTACAAAGGAAATAGAGGGCCTGTCCTAGCTGCATTACAGACCTTGAACGATGGTCCAATTTCGCCGGCCATGCATGTCGATTATTCTGTCGTGTTCTCGCATACGATATACGCGCCAGGTCTTGCAGATAGAATATTTTAACAAGCCCTAGACTTTAAGTACAAAACTGCGCCGGCAGTTAATCGTCGTTTATCGGGTTTTTTTTTCATCATGCAACGTGATGCATAGTTAATGAACTCAAGATTTTAGTAGAACAAAAAATATGCATATAATGTAGAAATGGTGATGTAATATACGTACGTTACGTACCTTTCAGGTGTTTCGGGCAACACACAAATTCAACGCCAGAAAACAGAGATATTCCGCAAGGCAGCAACATTGCGAAGCTCCTGAGGTTCATGTTTCGCTCTCTGCAGGTGTCTGCGGCGGTCGCATTCCATCTGTAACATAAGTCCATAGGCTGTTTTTCCTCGGGATCAAGTGATTTGACGCTAGTTCTTCTTGAGTCAAGCAGAACATTGCTCAGGGCGGTTACACAATCGCGGCCGTTAAATCTCAGTTGAACGATAAATCTCCCGAGCACTTCCATTTAAGCTGACTAGTAGCGTAATATAAATTCTTTCAGGACAGCAGATTTGCGCCATACCTTCGAGATTCCCAACATTTGGTCTGGTTATGAAGATGATCAAAGAGGCATCCTTCCGGCACCAGCAGTGCGTCACTCTGGAAGGGACCCTCTGAAATAGTGCAAAAGACATGTCTGAAGAATCTGCAAAATTCACGCATCCATATGATCATACATGTTCCGCGTTGGCTCGAAATTCAGCTCGAAGGAAAGACGACGTTATGTGGCGGTATAGATATAGCACTAAGTCTCTAGCGAACCCTTTGGTGCTAGCTCTTCGCCGCTACGTAGGTGCACTCGACAACGCGAAGAATCAATACGGCAGAAACTGCAGAAATCAGAGTCACTCATGGCTGTTACACATGAACGCGCACAATAATCGTATATCTAGAGTGTCAGTTGGGACTCGTTTTGATCTAAACACAGGCCGACTTTAAATAATCAGAGCTGGTCGATGAACGCCGCTGCACTTAATTAACGAAAACCTGTCGATCGTGCAGTTGGCTGCGGAAAGGGGCTAAAGTGTCCCGTTTATAAAATGGGCGTGGAATGAGCTGCCAACCGCGGCGGCCAAAGCGTGTGCCCCGGGTTGTACGTCCTCGAATGCAGGATTACCTTCTCCCAGAAATCAATAGGATGATCTTCCAGCTAGACGGTGACTCATAGCCGGGTAAGATTGTGCTCGCGTGAAAGTGGTACGTACCGAGACATCTGTAGGGCTTGACCCAGCGCGATAATTTGCACTTGGTTCTTCCTGGCTTGCACCATCCGCTCACTCGCACGTAATGCGACGATTCCACGATGTTCGTGATATCTCGCTTGGGATAAGCCTGAAAAATCAAAGGTGTATTACATGCCGAATCTCCGACTACAATCGGACATAACTAACAACATCGCTCGCAGATATATGCGAAAGCAGCCGCGTTCGAGCGTCGACGCGAGCAGATTACGGATATACAGTTCGATCAATTATTCCTGCATCGGTGTACGCTGAGACCTGCTGGCTGCAGTTAACGTGCATGTGGGCACTGGCACTCGCCCCGTGGCATTAGTCTCCAATGCACGAAATCATCACACCTTTCACCGGGATAACGCATGCCATGCAACCGAGTGCAACGGGATTATTTCAGGAATAACGAAACGAGCACGACTTATACTCGTTAGTTCCCCGGCCAACTACGGGCGAGAGGAGGCCTCGAGCTCGATGAAAACCCCGTGACAAAAGAAACCAGCGGCTGCATTAACTATGCCAATATTATATTCATCCGCGGCTCCTCCTCGAGTCTCTTCTACAAAACTACTCTCATTGGAAACCAATTGCATTGTCCCCATTGTATCGCGTCGCCTCGCAATCTATTGTACGGGCCGCGGAAAATAATTACAGCCGCAACAAATGCAGGCTCCGGAGATCGACGCGCAAGAACGGGGAATAATAATACTTGGCATGGACAATGACCGTTATCGTGCTATCACGAGGATTAAAGCGTGGCGCGATTGCGCTAATCTTTTAGAGCAAGCATTTTCTCCTCCCCCGCTGAATCACAAACCCAGCTAGTCCTCGAGCTTACCTTCTTGCAGTACTCGAGGATGTCAAGCTTATCCGTCATACAGCTCTTGGTGTCGGCCGAGGACACCCAGCGTCCCTGTTCGCCCATGTGCTGCGCCAGATAGACTTGACCAGCCTCGCAGAGTATGGCAACCTTTGAACAAAGTTGAGCGTCGGCATGGATTTCTCGTTAACCCTTCGGCCCTATTTATTTGCGCCGGCAGGAGCGCGGCGCGCTTGACCCCGCCAGCAATATCGTATGGCTTTAGAACGGGGGACGCCACGAGCAACTTCGCTTCGTGTCCCCCGGCCGTATGAGCTCACCTGTGGTTCGGTCCTTCCACCAGCTGGTGCCAATTCGAGCCTCTCTGATACTGCCTGCAACGAAACAATAGCGAGCGCATGAGTTATCGTGGTATATTGAACGGGAGCGCGCGACTACGTCTAATTTCGAGGCTGGCGCATTGCGAGCGTCCGGCTCGAGCGCGAGGTTGCTTATATCGCGGCTATTCATATTAATCTAAAGCCCAATTGAAAGTTCAACCGGCCGCGGCCGGCGGCTCTGTCGAAAGAGGCCGGCACGCCCGTAGGAAATCAAAGCACATGTATAAATCAAGCGGTGTGGAATGCAACGCTTTTCGAGCTTCATTGACCCCCTACGGCGAGGTCAACAGACACAGGGATACTAGTCTACGAGGGAGTGATCCAACACGCAGATAATCCAACTTCTGACAAGGTCGACATTTCCTAAACCAGGCTTTTCCTTCGCCGGCCTTCCCATCGATTCGTTAGTCGCTCGCGAGCAAAGCATCGAGTTTGCTGCCGCTGCTAAACTACCGTCGGGAATTACAGGGTGATTCATTCGCCTTTTAATCATCCCTTCACTCTCGAATTTCTATTATTTCCATTCTTGGTTAATTTTATATTTTAAATAAATAATAAATAAATAAGTAAAATATAATAATCTAATATAAAATATAAAAAATAATTAAAACATAAAAATGAATAAACAAAATGTAAAACATAACAAAATAAATGTCAATGCGCATAAAAGACTCGCTAAAGTCTCCTTTACATTAAAACTACCGATCTTCCCGCAATTATTCCATTTTCATCGTCCCATATTTATCATCAGCGATTAAAAGCCAAGTGAATCATCCCGCACGCTTCATCGACAAGCAAGCCGGGGATAAGAGGGTCCGTTGCCAGGATCGTTTTCCCGAATCGACATCTCGCTATCGGTCTCCCGACTCGAATCAATCGTCGGGGAAAGAGAAAATATGCACCGCTATCATTAGGGGCCGACCAATATTTCTCTTTAACGAGATTGCATTGTGCGGACGGCGGGGCAGCCGAAAAGGAGGAGGGCGAGCCGAGTAGACGCTGTCAATTGCAGGGACGCAAGGAGTGAATGCACCGTGAAGAGACGAGTAGAAGCGAGTGGAGGGGGAGGGGGGAGAAAAAATCGAAGATACGCCGCTCTTCAATCGGGCCCCGTCATGTCTTGCCGTTCTATCGATCTCGGGGCATCGTGGCGTCATGGACGCGCTTGCACTCTAACTGCGGCGATGTGCCGCTGGTAATAGCTCGCCGAGTCCCGCCCGTCGCCGGGAAAATCGCCGCCTCCTCGCGACGGGTTGTTCCTGTAATTTGCTTTTCCAGCGGGAGGGCCGGCCCGTGTAATCAGGTTTCGGGAGCGTTGCATCGCAATAAGTATGTATTACCGGGGCGAATCACTTACTCGGCCGCCGGCACTAATTCACTTCTTCCTGACTAACTAAACGCCGCCGCGCGAGGAAGATAAACATTCTGCCCTCGGCGCGACAGTTGCATGCATAATCGACGGGAGTCGAGCGGAAAGTGCGCAACTCAGTCAAATGAACATGAAATCGCGCCTCGTGTCCGCATTCTTTATCTACGTGATTCCTTTTCTTTTTGCTTTTTTTGTATTAAGGAATTCCTTGGGATGTGGGTCACCGGGCGTAGTCAATTAGGCCCGTCGAAATGATTCCGGGAGGAAAGTAGCGCGCGCGCGCTGCTGGGATTCTCATAGAGACGAGTGTAATAGTCGTCGGGGATAGCAGTGGGTTCGGCTGCGTTTCAAAGCGAGAACCAGTCGCTTTGGCGATGCTCGCACGGAGAAAGAGAGGAAAGAGAGGAGAGAGAGAATGCAAGGCGAGACGGTGGGTGACGTACTTCAAGATGTAATTCGCGACAGCGTGCCGCATAACACCGTCCCTGTGTCCGTGTGTGTGTGCCAGCCACACCTCACCTCGAGACTACATCACGGGAATGACTTGTGCCGCGGCGGAGCCGTACATATTGCTCTCGAGTTGTGAGGAGGAAAGTTTTACTGATCTTCTTTCATCTAGCCGAGTGGGATGAGTGGAAGCGGGTTTCTCTCTCTCCCTCTCTCTTTCCGCTCTCGTTCGCGTTCCCTCGAAACCGAGCTACTATTCAAAGTGTATCATTGTTCGGGGCGGAGGGAGGAGACTCGCGAGAAAACCACCGAGGAGCGAGCTCGAGCTCATTGTCCCTCGGGCTGCCGCGAATCTGCGCAAAAAATATCCCGCACCCGCTCGATTCCGAGCGTTTTGTCGCAATCAGCCATTAATACTAATAACCTCGCCATCCGGCGAGCCAGTGTTCTCGTAACAAGTACCCAAAACATCAGAACTCTTAATTACAGGCCTCTGATTACGTCCGACGCTCGCGACTCTAAATGAGTACGAAGGTCGCCGAGACTATTATTACCACTAATTACTAGTTAACATATTCTTCTCGCGGCTCACGTGTATACAACGCCCGCACGCGTCACCCAATGCAACGGTTGCACAACGAAACCGGGTCCAGGTTGTCACCGCGGTATTGACATTCATTCGCATCTCGCTTAATCATGAAATCATCCGGTGACGCGCGTCCCTTTTTCTTCTCCGAGAGCGAAATAAGAGTTGCGCGAGTCGTCCTGAGTATCGGCGGCGTTTGGGGGGCGGAGAGGGCCAGTGCGCTTCAGTATTGCGCGTAGGTGTGCCGAGGGTGTCGGGCGGCGCAAGTAGTTCATGCAGACTCTCCAAGATGTACGAGTGGCCAAGATGCGCAAGATGCTCGGCGTATGACTGGCCGCGGCCCTTTAAAGCCGATTAGCCGATGTTTCACATAAGATTCGATCTAAGTGGATTTACTTAATGTACTTAAAGCGAATCTGACCGCAGCCTTAAGGAGCTTCGGCCACACGCGATAGACCGCCCGGCCACCGGCGTCGCCCCCTGGATGCGAAACTTTTTAGACGCTGACGTATCAAAATCCGAGCGTCCCCCGACCGTGGCGCGGATCTTTTTTCTTACTCGGCCGGTGAGAGTGCGAGAGTGTACCGTGCGGGGCGAGGGTATCGAGAGTAGGTATGCCGTCGTGCCGGTTTAATCTCGGCAAACAAGCGCTTAACCTGAATCAAGGCTGTAAGTTTTGTCTATAGTAAAAGGACGAATTCCGAAGACGCATGGAAACCCCTGAAAGACGCGCGCACCTCTCTCTCTCTCTTTCTTTCTCCCTTTTCTCGCTCACTCGCCCGCGCCCTCCTTCCGCTGGTTCGCCATGAGTACGAAGACATGGCGCGCGATCGCTAAGGTCCCCTCGACCGGCAGTGCGCCCGGTAAACAACGATTCAATAAGAGGTCGGTTGCAATGCGGAATATTCCCAGTGGTTTATCGCGCGCCGACTGTTACGCGGGTCTGACCCTTCCAGCCGCAGCAAGCATTTATTAACATCGCACCGCTAAGTCCCTTCGAGCGCGCAGCTCCGCTGCAAATCGAGCAAATGAGCGGAGCGCGCGCTAACAGCCATTCGCACCCGAGAACCAAGCCTCCCTGCCAACCCCCCCAACGATTCCTTTCGTCGAGGCGCTCGAATCGATGCTGCTCGCCCGATCGTGCTTGTCTGACTTCTCTCGTCAATGAGGCGAGAAAACCGTTTGCACAGGCTAGAGCGCGAGCCAATGAAATCCCACAATGGCTAAAGGGAAATGTCGCCCGGAGAAGAGAGCTTCGCATGGCGCGCGCGGATCCATGGGAGAGGAGAGGGACCGCGCGCTCCCGTGCGACGAGGAGGAAAGTGTCGCACGCGCCACCGCGACAACTGGCGGCGTTGAAATCGAAAAGTAGGTGGGCGAGCATCAGAGAAACGGAAAGTGCATGAAAACGTTTTGAAGCCCCGCGTGCGAGAGAGAGAGCGGCGCATCATTAGAAGAACGTTTATAGTGCGCCACTGCTCTCGCCGCGATGAGAGAACCCAGCTGCATTTAGATACAGGCTTCTTATTCGGCGAAAAAAGCCTCCTTACTGAACGCCTGGTTTTACCTCGCGCTGAAAGGCGCGCTGGTGCGCCGATTGAAAAACTTTTTGTTACCCTCTGTAATTGCGCGAGTGAATAAATCCCGTTATACCGCGCGCACTCTCTCCCACGAAATTTCGTATATGCCCGGCTTTCACCGCTAGACAGGGTATAACTAGAACGGGGCTTTATGTACCCTCAAGAGCCAGGCGAGACAAGCCGCATTTAGGCTAGTTAATATCTCGGCGATATTAAGCGCGGCCATTAGACAATTGCCATCTCCGCGTCAATTATCCGCTTTTCCGCTCAAGCGACACTGGAAATTAGATCGGCAAGTGGATCGTATCGACGGCGGCCGGGCGGGCGGCGACATTTCCTGGCAACGTCGGGCGCCGTTGCTGTTCAATGTTCGCGGGATGAGTGGCTTTAAAATTTTATTCCCCCATCCGCGGCTTCATTTCGCCCGGCGACCGACGGCGCCCAACGGCTCGCGAAATCGGCCCTCGAATTATTTTTCCCTCCCCCGCGTTTATCGCCGCCGTTCCGTTTCGCGCGAGTAAATACGCGCGGCCGCGAAACAAAACAAAAAAAAAGAGCACACATCATTCGGCCTCTCTTTGCGATTTCACAGACAGGTGAATCGCGCGCGACCGCGCGCCTTTCGCATTCTCGCGGCGCGCGCGGTGTTTCAGTTATACCCAATCACGCGCGATAATTTGTGCACGCAGCCACACCACGGGAGAGAAAGATTGCACTCCTGGGGGTTAGAGGCAATTTCAATGGTGTCGAAAGCGTGCGCGACTGGCGCTCGGCGTTAAAACGGGGAAATAGATTGTTCGAGCGGCGCCCGCTGGAGGACCAATCTATTGCGCTTGACAGAATTCATCAGCCGTTCTTCCCACCTGTCCCTGCCTTCTCCGGGACTTTATCCCTCGCTCCTTCAATCGAACTCTACCCCATTAGCCCGACTGGCACGCCAATCCCCCGACCAAGCTTTTCCTTCCTAAATCGCTGCGACTGGCTCTCTCCCACCAGCGCCCACCGCACTGTCATCCACCCAGAGTCCCAGATTGTTGACAGTGCGCGATATTAGAAAAATGTCAGCAATGGAGAGCGATGCTGGAAGAGCGTTCGCCGTAAGGTCGGCGTTGGCGAGGCCTGTGGGTGGCTCATCATACCGAGCTCGCCTCCCACAAAGGCAAACACATCGCGCGACAAAGAACATAAAAGACATTAACGATCGCATGGCGCGCAGCGGAGCGTCGAGCGCACGCACTGCATTCCGAATGAAAAGCTGGAAAGGATCGGAGCGGCGGTGTGCATTGATCGATTACTGTCACAGGGCTTTGACAGTGGGTCTCTCTTTCTCCCTCTCCCACTCCCCCCTCTCCCCCTCTCTCTCTCTCTCTCACGTCCGCAGCGATCGCTTTCGAGTCGAGCGGAGTATATTTCCTAGGCGGAGAATTTCGCGAAATGAGCACATCATAGTCCGGCACATCGATCGTGGTGCGGCTTGCGCGTGACATATAGCCTCTAGTGGAGCGCGCGAGGGTGAAAAAATGAAAATTGACGTCAACTCTCGAGCCGGCTCTCTCGGGCGGCCGAGCTGTCGGGCGGCAGCGATCGGACACGACTTTTACTTCGGAGATCGCTCGCCTCTCGCCCGTTCCTTCCTGCTAGCTTCGTCCGCGCTCTATACCGCAGCAGGTTCTCTCGAGGCCCTCGACGTCCAGGGACACGCTCTTCGATCCTTACGAGTACTATGCTAACTCCCTAGACCGAGGAAGAGGTTTCCTTCTCCTCGGGGATAGTCTGTGGGCGGACTTACCTGGACCCGGCAGACCAGCAGGAGGGCCGTGAGTGCGGGCACCAGCAGCATCCCCTTCATCTCCGTGCGGTTCCGAGTGACCCTCTTAAACGCACCTAGGCTCGCGACGCGACCCAGTAGAGAAGTGACGGCGCAGCGCCAGCCAGGGATTCGCGGTTCGGCTCCGCTCTCTTCCAACAAGACACTCGTAGAGCGAATATACCTCGGCGTTCGGTGCGCGCTCGCTCTCCTATAGATTGCTCGGGCGGCCGGAGAGGATTATGTGCTCTTATGCGGGAATCACCATTCACCCGGCGTATACGGGAGCACGGCGTACTACTCACTGTGACACTGCGCTGTGCTGGGTGGGTCGCGGTCGCTCTACGGGAAATCAAGATGGTGGCGCGACGCGGCGCCGGTGCCGCGCTGATACCCTCCGCGGCCAATCCCAGCTCGCCTACCTGCGGGGGCGCACTCACCATGCGCGCCGCCGCCAGTCGATAATCTGGCGGGAAGAGCGCGATTTCAAAACTCGCTCCCACACTGCCCCACACTGACTCACCCGCCGGCACACGTCGCTCATCGCCGGGCTGCGATCTTCTTCCCCCCCTGTACAGCCTGTACAGCTGACGACAGCCGTCGCATAAGTAGAAGTAGTCAATCCATTATCAGCGACACCCCCAGTCAAACGCCATTCACCATGCATATTGCTATCCGCGCGTCTATCCGTTATCAACTACTCCGCGTTAATTAACGCGAGCCGCGGATATGGCGGCGGTTTGTAATTGGGCGAGGTGTTGCGGTTAGGTGGAATCGGGAATGGGTATGTGAAAGTTTGGGTAGTAAATCGGAACTGCGATTGCCGCGAGCGCGTATGAAGGCGCCGCTAATGTCAATCGATGGGAGAGAGCATTCGCATCACGCGGCGCAATGAAGCAATTATCCGGATTATAGGGGATAAAGGGCCTATGCGAAGGGGCTGGATGCGTGGAGAGACGAATGGTAGAGGTGGCTGAATGGGCCCGGCCATATTTTCCAAGGCAGCCCAGGCATTTTCAAGATCCGCCGAGAGTCAACAACCTGTAGATGTGTGTGGTGAGAGAGCACAGAGAGGCTTGCGTTTGCGCGTACGCCATCAACGGCGAAATCACGGCTATTATCTTTTTCTAGTCGGGAGAGCCTCCGCGGCCTGATCCATGTTGACCTTTGCCAAGTGTAGCAGCATACTTCCGAGGGATTAGCGCCGGCAGAGTAGCACTATTTCTGCTCTTCCCTTCGTTATGATCGGCTGCTGGCCTGAATACTAATAAGACGGAGCGGAAGGAACCAATGGCAGGGAGGGACGGAGGGTATAGATATAACAGAGCGAGGAGAACGGAAATCAGTAGATATACTCGATGCAGGACTAATCAATCGAGGAATTGGCTGGTGCAACGATATGCTAACTTGAAGTCTCTATTTCGAGAGCCCTCTATGCGGGAGACATGTATGTTATTAAATCGAGTGCTCCGTCGAGTACCGCGCTGTCTACGCCGAGGGTACTTGATTTCCTGGTCATTAACAAACGATTCGCCGCTGGCTCTCTAATAAATTGGGTATTTTGCATTCCTTTAGCCGTTTTCAAGGAACATGAAAATGCACGTGTAGATAGCCTTGGCCCATACCTTCGCCCGTGTGTCGGGCACCGTACCCACTGGTTTCCTTGGAAACGGTATCGATTTCAACCCTCAGCTATGCAGTAGAAACCAGCAGTACACCATGGGGGTCTCTTCGTTCTGAGTTTCGACAAGGCATCGAGTCCGTTTAAACTACTAAATTACACGGGCCTCCGTCTTACTCACCGCTTCCCTACCCGGCCGACTGTGTGCACCCGGAATCCTCCGGGCAGAAAGGGGGAGAGATTCTTTTCTCGCGCGAGCTACTTTCGTCGAGGAGCTCCTAAAGTCGCGAGAGAGAGAGAGAACGGGTCGAGCGTAATTATGTAAATTTGATAAATTATACTCCACACCGTCTGTCTCTGGAGGAGCCGGGGTGGCTGGCTCCAGCTTCTATTAATCATAGGTTAAACGCTCCCGCATAAGCCGGCCGCTCTTATTATCGCCGTACAAAATTCTTCGGCGGCTCCCTCGCAGCCTCCTCGCAACTAATAAGATTATGTGCGCACAGCGAATTCGCGGTACTTACGTGGAAAGAACTTGCTCGATAGTGAAGTAATTATCCCATAAACTTACCTAAAATGTAATTATACACTCTGCCGGAGAGCTCCCGTGCAATAAGGAATGCAATCTTTGAAGATAGCAAATTGCTAGATAAGTTTCCCTTGGCCCTGGAATTTAATAGAACGAACCGGCAACTTTGCATAAACGTAAATAGCGTGATGTATACCTATTTAATATCCCTGGAAGGTTCGGGTCGAGCCTATCAGTACCCCAATAATATTATCGTGAAATGCTGGGAGAACCAACAAATGCGGAAGGAAAAGCGCTTCCGCTCATATTTCGATAATTCCCAGCAGGCTGCAGAACGGATTACGGAATTCATTAAAGCATTCCCGAAATGTTTCCCGTCGTAACAAGATGTATATGCATGGAGGGAAAAAAAGGTCATACCATTTATGAAGTGACTAAATTGGATCGGCAGATATATAGCACACTGCGGCGCGAACTAACGAATAAACCCGTTTCGCTTATATTAAATGACGAAAGAAATTATGAATTGGCAAGCGCGATGCCGAGCGCAGCCAGATATTACTCCACTGGCATCCCGGAATGCATTTGAATGCATTTGCCATCCGATCAAAAATACATACGTCAATCAATGGGAATAGGGATTAATTGAAACATGGCGGTGGGTTTGCATAAAAATCATTTATCCATTACATTCGTCAACAAAGTAATATCAATGTTTCTCTGGGATTATACATGTCTTGATTAGCCTCGTATAATACTATAACAACACTTTAATATCAGAATAATACTTTTACGTTGCCAGAACTATTTTCACGTTTCACGAGTTCCAAGTTTATGAGCATTCGAGGGAAGCCCCTCATCGGCCGGGTATTGTGTCCAGGTATATGTATTGTGCACGAAGAGACAAAATTGAAGATTCACGGACGATCGATTATGGGATATAAAAATATCGCAAAAGGCTTCTCGTTCTCACTGGCGCACCGCCTCCTCGAGTTCGAACAGTCCGCAAACTTTATTAGCCGGAACGGCTTTATCTGAAACAAGTAGTAGTTTCACGGTAGAATTAATCACGAAAAATGTCGCCGTGAGCTTTAGCCGTCACCGCCACGGTACTTCGGCTATTACAGCTCAAAGAGACCACCCTCTCTCTCCCTCTCTCGTTCCCTTCCTTTATGAGCGATAAAATATTAACATACCGATCATCTTGGGATACGGCAAATTAAGGTTGTTCATTATGACGACAAATTCATCGAGGGACTTTGATAATCTCGGGTTGAGAGCCTTCTCCTCCGCTACGGTGGTCACAGTCCTGCCGTTATAATCATGAGCCGGATATAGTCTATAATTGAGCGGCAGAGTGAAGATCCTCGAGTGCACGGACTTGTACAAAATTTCCGCAGAGCCACCCTAAAATGTGAGACCATTTAAACGGCAATCCCAGCGGACATACACAGAAGAGACTACGGGGAAAATGGAATAAAAAAGGAACGGGAGGGTTTGTCAGCCTCAACAAAAATCCCCCACCTGCCTCGTTGCGAATAATCTCATGCTCTTATCGGCGCGCTCGTGACAAGGAACTTTAGACTGGCGGCATTTCCATGCATAAGCGGTGCATGTATCTTCGCGGGTATAAAGTATAGTGTGTACCTTTTCGTATCCGACGCAATCTCGCGGCCGAGTTTCTCCCGGAAAGGATAACTCCGGCGGCACGAGATCATTTAAAATTAGGCAGTGTATCGACTTATAATTAGGATCAAACCGGTATAACAGCTATACTCGAGGTATCGATCAGCGGGAGTAGTATGATGACTGGCGGATCTCTGAAGCGCCGTTGAGTATCTCGGCGCAACGAACTCGCAAAGGCACACACAATCCATCGTTATCCGTCACGAGTGCGCCGGCGGTGAGGCTGACAAATTGCAAGGGCATGAAAGCCGATACAAACCTGAAAGTCAGTTCTACCGCAACCGCGAATCAAGAGAGCATCTCCCGTGAACGCGATACCCTGCTCATCGCAGACATACGTGACGCATCCTGGATGGGGCGCAAACAAACAACTTATTAAAATCCCATTATACACGCTAATATGCAGATTGCCAGCCAGCGGAACAATATTCAACTGGTTATTAATTCGAAACAGCGCTAGCGAATTTTTAATATGTTCCAGCGGAGGATGCGGCGCGAGTACCCGGCAAAACTGGAACAAGCTGAATACAATAGCACGCCTCAACCTAACCGTAATAAGGGCACTATACACAGATAGTGTATCTACACGAATCCCCGTATACACATTGCGGTTCCTGAATCAGAGATGATATACGAGATGTGCGTCTCTGCATGCAGCTTCTTCGCACGCGTTGCGGAGTACCGCGGGACTATAGAGAGGATGAGTCTGACCTTCGGTGTGGCCCGGAGTGGGTACCGCCATCAAGTGATGCCTGCCAAATTCAATTCGCTCATCGGGTTCCAGGAGTACGTCGGCCTTGGCGCCACTGGTGCGTGCTATCATCGACTTGCAACCGGGCAGCAATGCTTTCAGCCTTCCCGTCCCGGTGATATGATCGGCATGCATATGAGTGTTTACTGCAAGACATAGCCAACTGACTCTCCAGCCCGTAAACTATACCGAGCTAATATCATCGGCGAGTGGACTGCGAATGGTTAGACAAACTCGGGGTTGACATGCACTCCCCAAACTACCTAGTGGCATCATCGTAGGATCGATGAAAAGTTGCGTTCACCCCAATGTTCCCAGCGAAACGAGCCACCATGTACCCACAGACACACACGCGCCGACTTTTCTTAATTAAAAAAATTGCGGAAGTCTGTTGGTGTGGGTGCATGTATAACAACAGCGGCGTGCGTTTATAGCGGTTTTTACGAATAAGAGGAATGCTAACCGTGCTAGGGAAAAAGTTGCTAGTGCTGGACATATTAGTAGGAGACTCTGTGTGCAACGTTAAAAAAGGAATGAGAAGTGTAGGGGAATGGGCGGTGTCGTCGTGGCCGAGGCTTGCATTCATGAAATAAAAGGGTTCATGGCACACGCGAGACTAACGAAAGCAAGAATGCATGCAATAGAGCCCGTGTGTCGCACAGGTTCATTTACCCTCGTCACAGTTGCCTGAGCGTTTTATATTGTATGTACGCATTTTCCTGAGGTGCCCTTTACCGACTCAGATTGAAATGAGACACGCGGTAAAGTAGCACCAAATACTAGATTTACTGCGCTTGGTTATTTTAGGGTCGACAATCAAATAGTTGAACATAGGCTTAGAGAATATCCTTGATATTAATATTCATCTACTTCAGCGACATAATCCACGAGATTAACAACCGGAAACCGATCTCTGTATCGTAAACAATATTCATTATCTCAAGTGCCCCTGAACTAGAAAGTGTTTACTCTGCGAAAATCTTGTTTCGCCGGGAGCCAAGCACCACTTTGTCTTCTACTTCTACTTCACTATCAAGTGGCATGCGAGTAAATATTGCTTACAATCGGGTTATCGGCGTGTGGGTGTGTGTGTGGGATGGCTCAATTAAATCTTTGCTGCTTGGCGTGCAACCCAATTAGAGCAACAAAACTGCCGTTAAGTCAATTAAGTGTCCCTTCGCTCTGATCGCGTTTTACCCATTGTCAGTTCATCCGACCGTGATAATCAGAACTTGGATCAATCGCAGCCACTCTCAACTTACATGCATATTTCAACGTTAATCCTAGTTCCTCGATTAATTTCGTGTCACGCTCGGCCCATTCGATGACCGGATCTATTAAGACCGCGGTCTTATCACTGATGTCCGCTAGTAGATAAGTATATGTACTGGAGACCGGATCGAATAGCTGGGGATTAAAAAAAGTTTTTGAGAAAATGCGCCGGAGTCGTATTAAAGAAATAAAAAAACGCAAGTTATACGATTTCAGATGAATTGTACATTTAATTTTGTCCAGCGTGGAAATTGGAGATAAATCCGAATCGCCGGAGGAAGAAACAGATTACATCCACTTTTATCTTATACAGGCATAACAGTTATCGAAAGAATGACGTTCGGCCGGAATCGGCGCTAAGATATATTATCCACCGGGTTGGGATTATGCAACACCGACCAACCGGTCAACACATCCAAAAAATCACTCTCCAATCACTACGACTCCGCCACAAAGACAATTTTTCCAAAAATGCAAAATTTATTTCAAGTAGGTAAATCGATTGTTCGAATATGGTAATTCAGGCTGCGTCATTAGATGACGTTGCAAGCGCGGCCGCTCGCTGCTTTCGCGCGGACTCTGTCAGAAGCGTGAACCGCGTAGCCAGGTGGGACGTAGATAGGTCGGCATGCGCAACCGCGGCGATCTCTTACCTGACGAAAAAGGAAGTCTTTGGATAAGGGCACGGGTTCGGTGAGCGGGCTGCTGCCGCTGTAGGTTCTCGCTAAAACAGCCGGTCCTCGTAAATAGAGTGAGCTCGTGGCGGGTCTCACGAGGCCCCGATACAGAGAGTTTATCAACGTACCCATATTTTTCTCACACCGAATTCTCTCTCTCACGTGTAGTCCGTAGCCACGCCGCTTTCGCTACTGACTGACAGCCACGCAGAGTCGCTCATTCAAAAAGGGGCCCGGCTTAAGATAGCGCGCGCTCCGTCTACGTGTGCGTTATATAAAAGTAATTAAATGACCGACCCTCCCACATCGCTGCGATACGCGAAGGACCCTGCGCGGCATTATATTTCGTACGATTCACGCAGCTCCTCGAAAGATTATCTAATCCGCCTCCCTGATATTAGGTTTTTTAAATAGGGCGGGAAAATGGGAAATGGCGGATAATCGCGTCTCACGCGGTATAGGGAAATTATAATGAGAATCCTTCTTCGAAGAATATTGATTATTCGAACCCAGGACAGACGGACGGACGAGTGCCATATTGTTTATTTTCAAGAGAAAAAAGAAGACGGAGAAGACGCGAATACAAGATTTCGCTCAAGAGACGACCATCTATAAACTCGAATTTCATGACCACTTCCTTTAGAAGCGGCCATCTTGATTTTCTGCTAACTCGACCGCCATCTTGGTTTTGCTCTTTCCGGTTAGCCTTCTTGCAAAGGTGTGTGCTATTCGCAGGTTTTCGTGAAGTTTCTCGTTGTTTAATTAGGAATATAATGTAACTTGATGTCGAGCATGGCGCCTAATAAGCGAGACACTCTGTGCTGTATTTTGTAATGATTAGTAACATCCACTGTGCCTTTTGAAGTGTTTGTTGTGATAGAGTTTACCCATGTGGTCCTCAGCGAGACCGCTTCAGTTTCATCAATACTGTAACCTAACTATTTCTTTTCAGATGCCTTCCGTCACGCTCAAAGACGTCGACCAACACAAGTTCGTGAAGGCATTTGCCGCCTTCTTGAAGAAGTGAGTAATTTTTTTTTCGCTCTGAAACCTGTTTCTGTCAAGCGGTACCTTAACCAAGTACTCATTCTACTCAATTACATTCTACTCTCTCGCTCAATCTAACTGATTTACAACAATGACTTCAGGACCGGCAAGATGCGTGTGCCCGAGTGGGTGGATATCGTCAAGTCTGCTCGTTTCAAGGAGCTCGCACCCTACGATCCCGACTGGTACTACATCAGATGCGCAGCCCTTGTCCGTCACATTTACATTCGCAGTCCCATTGGTGTTGGCGCAGTGACCAAGATCTTCGGTGGCCGCAAGCGCAACGGTACACACCCCAGCCACTTCTGCAGATCTGCAGGAGGCGTAGCACGCAAAGCACTCCAGAGCTTGGAGCAACTGAAGCTTATCGAGAAGGCTCCGCTTGGTGGCAGGAAGCTGACCAGCCAAGGAAGAAGGGATCTCGATCGCATTGCTGCTCAGGTTAAGGCCAAAAGCAAAAAACAACTGAAGATGCAAGAAACGCTTGTCCTTTAATTTACTTGTTTCTATAATAAAACTTAAAAACATGTACTCTGCGAACTGTCTACTTATACCTCTTGCGTAACTTTCATGAACATTGGTGTTGTAGTGATAGAGTTATAGACATAAGATGCTCTTGCAAGATGCAAGTATGTTTTAATTGATATTTACTTGATCTTTTTAGAACAAGTTCATTGTGCTAATGTCACATAAATCTAAAGGCTCAATGCGAGCACTTTGCTCTTTAAAACCAAAAGAAGCTCAAGAAAAATCGAGCCAATCGATCTCAAAGAAGTAATTTATTGCATAACAACCTAGCGATCTCATCCAGCTAAAACCCATCAATTCCAAAATCCCATTAACCCCAAATCCAATTATCCCACTCCGCCGATTCCCAATTCGAAGAAAGCCCTGATATCCACGTGGTAGCAGCGCCAACGGCAGTTACTCGCACCATTCAGCGTTCCCGTGTAAACACACACAGAGCGACCGGGAAAAGGTAGTCCCGGAAGCAGCGCCGCCTCAGTGAAAGACTGTCCGCGGCCGTAAGCGTATCTCGGGCGAGAGAGCGATCGTGCTGAATTGGGATCGAGCGAGGAGAGGAGTGGAGAGGAGAAGCTAGGTGGCAAGGTGGTGTGCGGTGTGTGCGTCGTATCCTGAGGGACGCAGCTGCGTAGAGGCGCGCTGCCGAGAGTGTATGCACGGGGAGCTAGGATTCATCAGGGCAGAAGGAGCTGCTCGCTGATCCGAGGGAAATATGTTTCGTTGGCGGCGGTGCGGGAAACGCGGAGTGGCCGCGATGTCAAGGAAATAATCGTGTGTCGCGCAAGTGTCTCTCGCCGCTAGAGGAGTAGGAGGAGAAGCAGGAGGAGAGACAAGCCGTGTGCGCTTAGGTTCCATCTCGCTCCCGCCGATTGCTCCTCTCCTACTCGCTGTTACGGGCGCCCCTTTCCCCCCGCATCCGGCGCTCTTCCGACTCTCGCTGCATCCTTCTCCCGTGCATCGAGCCGCTGCCGGCCGACTCTCTCTCCTCTGTCAGTCGGTCGCTCGCACCGGGACGGCGACGTTTACCGTGACGCACGGTAAACGGTGTGCGCGCTCTGGGTGGAGACACACACCGAGAGAGAGAAGGTGACAGCCCTGCCCGCCGCCGGGGAATTTATGGTGCGCGCCGGAGAAACGGTGAAGTGAGTGTGCTGCGCTTGCTGCTGTCAAAGTGCCGAGGTGTGCGAGCGGGCGAGCGCCAGAGAATACTAGCAGCCAGCCAGAGAGCCGAGCGGAGAGAGGCCCTCTGTTTTGGCCGGGAAAGTCCAGAGGGCTCGTTGCCATTCCGCTGAGCCAATATAGGTGCCAAGAGGGAAAAAATGCCGGGGCTAATCGCCGTCAGCGAATTCGTCGAGGAGACGAGGGAGGACTATAACTCGCCCACCACTTCCACCTTCGTCTCGAGGATGCCACAGTGCAGGCAGACCATCACGTCTCTGGAGGAGGTCAGGAGCTCGCTTCTTTCAATTATTTTACGACGATCGGCGCTGCTGCGCGCTCACATCGGCTTCGCACCCTGGATCCCCGACACTATCGCTTCCCCCCTCCCTCTCTCTTTCTCTCTTTCCAGCTAAATCCTGCTCTTCTCTTCTTCTCTCTATCTTGGGATCGAGGGGGAGCACCTGCCCGGCCGATTTCCCCGACCTCGGTTGATGCGTCCTGCGTAACCTTATCCTGAATCCTCCTCGGTGGTTGGAGCGCGTGTCTCGTCGCTGCGTGGGCGTTTCGCGGTCGCTCGCTCGCCGAGATGCGATATACTCCCTCTCGATTTCGAGCCAGGCTATCAATCGGAGCGAGCGACCGCCGCAACTTGGCTCTCGCGGCGTACGTTGCTCTCCTGGATTGGGAGTGTTCGGCCGCCTTCCTGATAAGGCACGTACCCCGCGGGTACCATGATGAAAATCGGCGCGCCGATGCGTCCAGTGCATGTAATGCGTAGGGGCCGAGTTAGGAAAGGCGGTGTACGGTCCGTGCGGTTGGGAAAGATGCGAAAGACGAGACTGGATGCTAGAGTGTGTACTGGCGTATCGATCTGTTTGCTCTCGAGTAAACAGTAGGTGGATATTGTAGAGGACAGATTGGGGTTAATACACTTGGAGCAAGGTATGCGCTTGTGGAATGGGGCGCATGTGATTTCTAATGAATCGCGAATGCGGTTTAAGCGCAGTTAAACTCGTTTCGACTTTCGCAACTTGATTTATCGTTTCTCTTCGCGGGCCATCTTGTCCTACTGAAATACGCCGAGCTCGGATGCGCAACCCATTTTCCAGTTATCGGGAGCACTCGGATATCCACGTCCGCCCTTAAAAGTCAATAGATCCTTCGACTTGTACGCGATTCTACACAATAGCTCGTTTCAAGTCCCTTCGAGTCACTTGAATCGATGTGGATTATAAACTCGAAGGAATTCGGACCCACCGGGGAATCTGGGTCTTTGACATTTCCTATGTTGTACACATATGTGCCTTTGCCTCCCATGTATGTGCTCTGTAAGGGAACACCAAGTCAGGTGGCTTGCGTGGAAGTCCTTGCAGTATTGAATTTTTCGTCGCGCACAATGCACCGCTGCCCGAATAAAACTGGGTCGTCGAATTTATGTCGCGCATTACATCTCCGCGGAGAGATCGATTCGACTTTTGTCTGCGCTTAATGCTCTAAAAAAACACTCGCCCTTTTTAGCCCGCGGTCTCCCGCTCGATATGCCCTGAGATAGACTCGGCGTTCGCGAGAGCGCGCATTGCCTTCGATGATATCAAGCCGCAGATATTTTTCGCACTTCACGTAGGCGACCGAAGTTACAACACTATTAAAAGTAAGCGCACACTTACGCTAACCAGTATGGAATGCCGTACATTGTTACAGGCGGTTCGCACACGTCGCTGGAAAGTGGTAAAAATGTCGATGGTCGGTGTTACGTGAGCGATAATAGAATTGTAGTAATATGCAATCTCAAAGGCTTCGAACTATGTTGCCGTAACATATTGGGGTACTTTGTGCATAACTTGTAACGTAGGCGGAAAGCGAAAATAACCGCGCGCTGGCCGTTTATCTCGGCGATGCCCGCAGATGCTATTTTAGATAATAATAACGTAAGAATAGCGCGGCTCGTAATAATAAGCGGAAAATAATAGATAGTAGGCGCAGGGCGCGACGACCGGGGTGGATCGAGTGTCTCCAAGGCACAGAATAGCGGAGGTTTTTTGTCGCCGCTTCCGGTTGCCCTAATACTTTGACGTATTCCGGGTCAGCGTTTCCTCTGCCCCGTTTTTAACGATCCAAAGAATTTTCAGAGAAGCGGTGAGTGAATGTATGTGTGTGTGCCCTGGCACGCGAGGGCTCGAGCACATTTCCTCGGTAAAAGTGGCGTCCCGGCGCTTTGGAACGCTTCCACCGCGACGGCTCGCCCCGTCGAGAAGAACGTCATAAAGGGGAGCCCCGGCGTTTTTGTTCAAGAATTAAACAATGGAATCTAAAGGAACAATCGCCGCCGTCTGGGACTGCAAACACTTCCGTCGCCCTTGTTGACGGCGATCTCCTCTTCGCGCACGCTTCTGCATCAATTAAACTTTTCCTCCCGCGATCCAACTCCCCGGGCATAATGAACGAGAGGCTGCCGTCACTGAAATGTCAATTCGCGCTTGGCTCGAGAGCGTTTAAATAAACCTAGACGAGAGAGTCCAGGCTCTCCGGGAGTTTGCGAGGTAGAGAGAGAGTTTAGTCGGTCAGTCGAGTTGGTGATTAAGTTTGGAGGATGAGACCAAGCGCGCCAAGTAGACTTGAGTGTCCATTTAAGGCGATATCAGTTCAGCGGACGAGGGGGCCCGAGCGAGGCTCCCAAAGGAAATTCGAGCAAAGCCGGGGCGATGCTCGTTTACTCTTGACCCTGAGTGCCTTCGAGTCACCCACTTTCCCGCTTTAGCACTCGGACTTACGACACTCGGCCGACGCGAAATTTGCGTAGCGCGCGCGCCCCGCGTCTATTTTTGCGCCCGCGGCGCGAGCACGGTTCTATTCCGGTCATTTAGTGCCGCGCAGCGGAAGATAAGCAATGACTCTCCCCCTCTGTCACGCTCTTCTCCTGGTTTTCGGGCGGAACGACACTTTTATTTACATTGGCCGCACTCTCGATAAATAGGATTGTCGCCTTGCCCGATCGTCTTCTCCCCGGCCCGCCGCTCGTCATGCCTCGCCTCTACTTCTTCGCTCCCCCTGGCAGAAAGGTGAACTCTACTTTACGATTGCTTGGTCGACGAGACATTGTATTACTCCACTCGCGACGCGTAGATGTATCAGGTTTTCTAGCCAGTGGAATGTTTGCCCTAACTCGATACCTCTGCGCACACTCTTTTACACTCCTCGACAAAGGGAGAGAAAGAGAGAGAGAGAGGGATTGTGCTCGTCCTGCGTATGCCACTCACGCGTACACTTTAGAAAGTCGAGCGACACTCTTAACATTATGCAACGAGTGTCACTTCCGAGGAATCGGTCGATTGTCGACAATCTTAGGGCGCCGATAGCGCCGGGGAAGGGAGTAGTCCCTCTCGGCGCTTCTCCCTGAATAGTGCGCGCGGCACTTCCCGGAGGACTTAGGCGAAGCCTTTTCGCTCTAGTCTTATCGATCCGAGTGCTTAAAGGAAGTGCAGAGAGGAGCCGAGTCCTCGCCTCTTCGGTCCGCTATGCGCTCGAACCCCGCGATCCTGGAATCCACGTCACCGTCAACCAACCAGCACCAACACCACCGATATCTTCGACCATGGCGTGTTCTATTGCAGCGTGTCGATTCTCACGAGTCTCATTGCGATTTGCCTTCCACCGCTGCAATTGGACTCGGGGACGTGTAAAGAAAAAATGAATTAATTGCCGCGTCGCCTGTCCCTGAGGATGATGATGCAGGAAGTCGTTCCTCAAACAGATGATTAGGAAGCGACGGGAAATGCGATTCCACTCTGTAAGCGATAGAGGATATTCTCGGTTAGGGTATTATGGGAAAGAGAGATCTAATTAAATAAAGCGACAATTTAAACTTTTCGCGTACCACCTGCTTTTGTATGCGTTATCAACTGGCGTCGGATTCTCTCCGCCTTCTCCGCCGTGTTATCCAAGGGTCTTAATGAAGCTTAGGGGGCGGGGGCACAGTTGCAGGCTGCGTAACAAGGATAATCCTGTTTAATGCGTCTTTCTGCCGTGTTCCATTCAAGCTGTAGCGCACGGCAACTGCAACCTCCCGGGTCTAAACAAGCAAGTAGAGCAGAGGAGAATTGCACCAAGTCTCAGATAGCGCCGCCCTGTAATGCAAATCTCAGAAAGTTGTATTGTTCGAGCAGTCCTATGCGAGAAATTCGCGCGAATCGCAGGGGGAAAAAGAATAAACCGTACGTGCGGAAAGCTGAGTATTTCCCCCGGGGCCCGGGAGCACGCGAGCTCTTTAATTGGTCATTTAAGAGTGGCCGCGCAGTGACTGCTGGAAAAGGTAGCGAGAGCGCGCGCGGTAACGTTTGCAAATCGGCCCAGGTAAACGACTTAGCTACGAACGGCCTACCAAGGTCGCACACTCAGGAATTCCTTTCGTTCGCAGCCGCCTCACCTGGTTGCCGAGCAAGCGGGAACGAGAGAAAGAGAGCGAGGGAGAGAAAGCGAGTCAGCATGAAACAGACCATCCTTCGAGATACGTCGACAGCTTTCAGCACCCGGAGAGCGACTCTCACAACCTCGACAGCTCTGCCGACAGCACAGTTGTACTTTTCCGAGCGCTCGGCTTATGTTCATTCAGACAGCGGGGATCTGCGTTCCTCTTTTTTTTTTAGATTTTACGACCGCTTGTACGAGCCGAGTAATTGCGAGAGTCACCGATTCTTTCACGGCCCGGGTGTCGGAGCGAGCGCGCTTGCCAAGAGCGCTAAAAGCCAAACCGTCTGAAATCAGTCGGGCGACCAGTGCATTTCTGTACCTCGGCATCTTTCCCCCGCGCGCGCGCGCGCGCTCGACCGATTTAGCACTTCACCCCAGTTTCACGGCTGAAAGTCTCGCCGAGGGGAGAGCGGCGCTCGAAATCCCATGGATTTTCGCCAGGGTCCTCACTCCTGCAATCCTTCTCCCCTTTGTTGACACGATGCAGCGAGCGCTGTTAGCTCAATCATAATGGGAATTCATTTTAACTTCCTCACTGCGGCTCTTGCGGATCTCGTAGTTTTCTCCGAATTTTCCTCGTTAGCGGCAGCTGCTCTGAAAAGTAATTTCACGATGAGAAGCGAAACAGGGAGGCAGCGGTGTAAGAAAGTTTCGCGTGCTCGAGGTAGCAATTTGCCGCGATAACAAGTTTAAAGTTTACACTTGTGAGGTATTACGCATCCAATTTCCACGGGAGAAGGTTCTCCCGCGGGCATCGCCACCTCGGCCACATCGAAATAACAAGTTACGATTTATATATCCCTGGAAATTTGTCGGAGACGCGCGCGAGATGTGCCTCGTTGCTTTACAGACGGCTCTCAAGTGGCAATCGAGCGGTGGAAAAAAGAAATGCAGCCATCGAAGAGCCCAGGGGGGTCAGACCCTCGCGGAGCGTCGAGCAATCATCGTACCGCATTTCGCGTTATCTCTATATGGTTTATTATTAGGTTATTGCGGAGTCGAAGAGCAACGCTCGCATCGAATCCACGATATTCGCAACGCGAGAGTATTTCTCATTAACTACCAAACAATCGAAAACTACGATTACAAATCGAAGAAGACAACAGGCACAATTCTCATCACTCTCCAAATTGCATCACGTGCCCGACGATTCCTCGTTAACAGACCATAATGCAATGCAAACAACATTCAGCCGCGTCGGATTCATCCGACAAACCCGCTTTGAATGGCGAGGCTTATTTATCGCGCGGAACGATGAAGCCGTCGAGTGAGGATCTTCGCTTACAAAGAAGTGACATCGGCAGCGCACCAACGATACCGCGCTCATATCCGCCTTTGTAGCCAGCCGGATAATCCGCTTCTCGAGGATGCCACCTACAACATCCGACGAAAGCGCACCAGCGAAATTCTGCTTAATATTGACGGGAAAGTGTGCGCGCGCTACCTTGAGCGAGGTTCATTGGCTCTCAACACGAGAGGACGAAACCTGTTCCATCGGCTTTATCCCTTCCCCGCGTCTCTTAATCGAGACACGCACCGAGCGTAAGGGAGGTCAGTTCGGGACTGGGCCAGATTCCACCAATTTCCTCCTCTCCATACAGAGCCTCCTCTCCGGGGCAGCGCAAGGTGTCCCGAATTCGAGAGAGAAGCCTGTGTCGATTTCGAGCGGCGCTCCCGTCTGCGTTGCCGCCAGCCGCGATGTGCATCGAGCCGAGTCCCCGCTAGGAAGAAGAAGCAGCCGCTTCCCCTGCCGGACCCTTCGTTAATCGATAACTGTATTTACGGCGAGGAGAGCGCGCGCGGGAAAAGAAGACGCCCGGCAAACGGAAGCGCAACGGCCTTTGGAAGCGCTGGTGCATTGCCCTTCGCCGCATCTTCCTCTCCTCGCCCGATATATCGACAGATGTGTATACCTAGCCGACGATCCCCCGAGAAATACTTTCCTTTCGGTAGCGAGCGCCGCCGCGAATTCCAGCACGTGCTGCAGCATGGCGATAGGATTCGTACAGAGGAGACACGTCCCTCCAGCGATCCTCTTTTTGCGCTTATTGTCGCTCGCTTTGGGAAGCGACACAGTTTTTAGCAGGCGAATAACAGGGCCGCCAGTCCCGCTATTATTACGCGGCCCCTGCCCTGGAAGGTACTGGCTCACCGGCTCATTTGTTTCCGTAACCTAAAATTAGCGCAGAGGCGAGTCACTGAGATGAGAGAGTATGTTACATAGTCGGGCGAAGCCGCATCCTCACCGACGCCACGTATGACATGCGACCACTGCGAATCACGAGGGTGACACGCACCCTTTCTCCCTCCGGGGCGCCGAGAGCAGAAACGAGGCCTTTCACGGCAAAAGAAACATTTACGTATCAGTTAACTGATCCGATTACGCCGCTGCGCCGGGCTTTACCCCTCTCGGCCTCTCCCGCCTGCGACAATAAGCTTCGCGAGAGACACCCAGCGCTACCTGACTTACCTAATGCTAGTCGCGACAGAAGAAGCTTCATTCGTGCTCAAAGAATCCGCTTGGACTCTGCTAACCATAGCCTTCTCTTGGAGAGTAAATTTCAGGGGTTAAGCTCGCGGCTGGAGAGACCATTGTCATTGAGGTTCTCCGCCGGAAGTAATGCGAATGGCGAGGAAGACTGATGGATTTACGCTCGAGCGAATTGTAGCAGGGGGTCTAAGTTACTAGTCAATCGTGACTGTTGCTAATTCGATGTTCTATTGATCGAATCAACCTCTGCTCCGGACTACGTCGGCATCATCCGATTCCAGGAGTTAGGTTATACAATCAGTTTCCCGAACCACAGAGCCGGGCGCTGATCAATGGTATTATTGTTGGGTTATAGAGCCTCTGGATTGAAAATATGAAATCTTTTTTTAGTGCACAGTTGCGAGAATTGTTTGATTTCTCATTATATGAAGATTAGGGGAGTTTGAGCGAGATTGCTGATGAATCTGATACTAAAAAGAGAAGGTTAAGGGTTGAAGGGATTTAAGCAGAGGTATAAGCGATAAAACACGCACCTTTCGACGCCCTATCGCCCACCGGGATAGAGAATGGTGTTAAAGGCCCCGCTTCGTTTACAAGCGGTCGCAGAAAGGGTTCGCGCGCCGGGGGGAAGGTGCGTAAGTACTCTACAAGTACATCGCCAAGTTTTAAGAGTCTCGTTCTTTTCGAGTTGCCGGATGAGGATGTAGGAAGGTGTGTGCTCGACAATGCTCTACAATGCGTCGCGACGCATTGTTAGGCACGTTAAGCTGACGGGGCGGCACTTCGCTCGGCAATTGTTCCTATCGGAATTTGCATTCGAGCGACACCTTATCCGTTTCATCGACATTATGTTTAAGCGCCGTGCTATTTTCAGGTGGTTGCATTGGGGACGGCGTGGATATATGTGGCACTAAGTCAGTCCTCTTGGTGATTCATTGGAGAAACAATGTTTGAGATTATATAATCTATGGAAATTAGCTGGTTTAGAGACCCTCGAGAAGTAACGGGATAATGTGAAACTGACATTTCAAGAAAAACATGTTGCGATAAACCCATAACGCACGTCTTAAAATATTATGAAAAAAGAAAGAGAGAAGAATTCACTTGTCTCTCGCTGCTCGATTCTTCCAACTAATTCTCGCGGCATTTGTCTTTCATAGACTGTAATCATACACACATGATAAAAAGGTAAAGTTCCAGCTAACCGAGCGATATCTTTCTGTTGCAGACCTTGGACTTCGACAGAGACGGCCTGATGAAGCTGAAGAAGGCGATTAAAGCGATTCACAACTCCGGAAACGGTGAGCGCGCACGGTGGACGCTTACGAAATTTTTCGCGGCGCGCGCTCTCCCGAATGACAATGGGATTGCGCATTATGGCAATCGCGGCGCGCGCTGGCTGACGCGCCCTTCCACTCGAGAGCGTGTCACGTTCGAGATGTTGTTGATGTTGCCGAGAGTGATGTTGCCATTGGGACAATTTCAGGAAGTAACGGGACAGTTGGCGCGCGCTCGTGGAGGAGGTTGTTTGATTTGGGGCTGCGAGACGAATGCGCCGTAGATGGCCGGCTTCTAACAGGATATGGCAACGCACGCCCTTTCCTACTGGAAGCCATTGGCCGCGGGCCTTTTCTCTTTTCAGAGAGAGAGCACACGGTGCAGTTCGGAATCGATAATCGCTCGTCGTAGGTCGTGGATTTTTCGTATTTATTCGCCGGCCCAGTCGAATCCCTCGGCGGATTCTGGCCGGAGGCCCAAGGGACTCGCGAATTCAATCGATCCCTCGAGAGCTATGCTGCCTTTCGCCTCCCCCGGGAGAGAGAATAGTTTCGCGTGCTCGTGACTCTGTCTGGAATCTATTTGCAATTATTATCATTGTAGAACTGCAACTTTGTTATACACACCTTGTAAGCGATTCGGTGAACCAGCTGTAATTAGCAGCTTTCTCCGGCTTAAGTAGATCCTACAGTTAATTAAGAGGTTGAAGGCGCGTTCCTCGTGGCCAGCTCCGCCTGGAACTATGAGGAAACATAATCCAGATATTGAGATACGTGGCTCTATGAATATTTCCGAGCCGCTATCCTCGCAGCCTCAATTTCACGTCGTAAGCCCGGTGAAAGGAAAATAAGCTTTGTGATGTTTTCATCGGATCGTCGGAACGGAAAGAGAGAGTCGCCCGGGGAATTGGCTTCCTTTCAATATTTGTGTTGGAAAAGTGATTGCTTTCATTCGGCGGTCCGATCGATTTGATGTGCTCAATATTCAATTATCGACGCTTTGCAGCCCACGTTGACAACGAGGTGTATCTGGGAAGAGCTCTGGAGCGGCTTGGTGACGCGGCGCTGAAAGAACAGGAACCGGATATCGGCGCGGCTTTTCTAAAGTTCGCGGTAGTCACCAAAGAATTAAGCGCTCTAATGAAGACTTTAGTACGTACTCCAAGAGACCTCTTACCCGCCTCTGAATGAACCAGCATAATAAGTGTCGAAATCATTTCCCTTTCTCGCCGCAGATGCAAAACATCAATAATATTGTAATGTTCCCCCTGGACTCGGTGTTGAAGGGGGATTTAAGAGGAGTAAAGGGTGATTTGAAGAGGCCTTTTGAGAAGGCATGGAAAGACTATGAGGCGAAGTACGCGAAAATCGAGAAAGAGAAGAAGCAGCACGCGAAAGAGGCTGGCCTCATTCGAACAGAAGTCACACCCGCTGAAATAGCCGATGAAATGGAAAAGGAGAGACGATTATTTCAATTGCAGATGTGCGAGGTGAGATGATTCGTTTATCGCTTGGAACGGCTGTTAATCGATTCTGTCCTTCTGTTGGAAAGAGGGGTGTACGTAATTATTAATAATTTACACTGCGGTTTCCATTTGTTTGTAGTACCTAATAAAGGTGAATGAAATAAAAACCAAGAAAGGAATTGAACTTCTTCAGCATCTAGTCGAGTATTACCACGCGCAAACTAAGTAAGTTGGTGAAAAGCCGATAAGAATGGGGTAGATAGTGATGATATTAGAACCGTACTTTTTATTTACATTGATATTCGATGCTTCAGTTATTTTCAAGATGGCCTAAAAACTATCGAGCACTTTGGTTCGTACGTGGCCGATTTGAGTGTCAAGTTACAGAAGATACGACAGACCCAGGATGAGGAAAGGAGGAGATTAACAGAACTGAGAAACCTCCTTAGAAGTTCGGGATGCGATAAGGAGGTAAAGACTTGTCTGCCGAATTGATATCGTCTTTGCAAAGCATTTCTAGTAAAAATGTTGGGGAAGCTTACGCACGTGTTGCAGTTGACGGTAAACGCGAGCACGGGATACTCACTTCATCAACTGCAAGGTGACAAACAGCACGGTGTAACGCGATCCGGACATCTTCTCAAGAAAAGCGAGGGAAAGATGCGGAGAGTGTGGCAGAAAAGACGATGCGCTGTTCAAGCGGAAGGCTATCTCGACATTTGTCATGCTGATGAAAACAAACCGCCTACGAGAGTGAATCTGTTAACGTGCCAAATTAAGCTGGTACCCGATGACAAAAGAGGGTTTGATCTCATCAGCTGTACGTTCTGTTTTTATGTGCCTAAAGCTGCTACGTGCTCGTCCAGTACAAAGGCATTACTTGAATACCTATTTCCAGACAACAGGACGTACCACTTTCAAGCGGAAGATGAGACAGATCAGCGGGCTTGGATGTCTGTTTTAGTCAACTGTAAGGAGCGGGCTTTGTTACGAGCTTTCGACGCTAGCGGCAAAGCAGATGCTGGCAGTGGGAACCCAAGTTTAGTTGAGCTTCAACAAGCAGTTATCCGATGTGTCATGAGGTTACCTGGCAATGATCAATGCTGTGATTGTTCGTCGCAAAATGGTAATCATCAATATCTGTGACACGGGTATACTTCCCATACAAGCGTACGACCGTTCTTTTCATATTGCAGATGCTACCTGGTTGTCGACAAATTTCGGAATAATCGTGTGCATAGAATGCAGCGGCATACATAGAGACTTGGGAGTACATATATCTAGAATACAATCTTTAACATTAGATAACGTTGGCACAGCACAGCTGTTGCTCGCGCGGAATATGACTAATCATGCGTTCAACGAGGTGATGGAAGCTACGTTGCACCATAGTGACAAGCCAACTCCAAATTCAACCATGTGAGATAATTGGTTGCATTTTTTCTCCGAGATTAAGCTTCAAATTTTATTGATTTTTACATTCTATTTCTAGGGAAGAGAGATATGAATTTATAAGAGCAAAGTACGTCGATAAAAGATATGTAATGAATACATGCGCGGATGAACGCGATCTACTATCGGACTTGGAACACGCGGTTAATAACCGCGATCTGCAGCAGCTTTTACAAGTTCATGCTGAAAATGTCGACTTGGCCGCGCCTTTACCTACTTCGGTATGTCACACTGCATTCACACATATTCTAAGATATAACAAATATTAACTATAACGTCAATATCAGGACTTAGGAGAGACGGCGTTGCATTTAGCAATACTGCGTGAAATGGGCAACAGTCTACATATCGTAGACTTCCTTGTGCAAAATATGCCCGCGGGCGGCATTGACAGAACTACAGTTGACGGGGAGACGGCGTTGCACCTTTGTGCTCGACACGACAGAGCGGAAGCAATGAAATTACTCTTGCGAGCGGGCGCCGATCCAACGAACCGTAATAAGCAAGACAGAACGCCTCTCGATATTGCGCAAGAAATGGGTCATCACACTTGCAAAGAATTGGTAAAACACCCACGTTTTCTTGCGTGTATTCTTACAAATATGGTTTTATAATACAGACCTAAATTAAATATTCTATTTTTAGCTGAGCCATGCTTTACAAAGGCAGAAGACTCTCTTTGATAATGTGAACATTGACTGGAATCTGTCTCACGATGAAGGCTCCACTGACTTCTCGGACGACGAAACTATAATAGAAGATAGGGTATGTATAAGTTAATATAAATAATTTCAGTGTTTCATATCGAAACTTTGAATTATTCTGAAGCGAATAAAATGTTGCGCAGAATGGCTGCTTGACACCTGAGAAGAAGTCTCGAAGTCGACCTCCATCGTACGCTGGTGGAAGTGGCGGTGGTACAGGACCAGGAGATTCGCCTATTACCTTGCGTAGTCGAAGTAGCACATGTGATAGTTTGCAGAGTGGTTCTTCGCCAAGTTCTTCGACAAATAGGCAGCAAATGCCTCCGCCACCACCGCCACAAGCAAGAAAACCTGTTGCCGGTGCGCTTTCATTTTATCATATCTTATCTCACCTTGATTCACAGGTGCGACGTATACATGTTTGAGCATGAAATATGTGTCTTTTAGTACCAACCCCTATGGCACCGGATATTTCGCTCAATATCCATGGATCGCTGAAGAAGCGCGTGGCTCCTCCACCCCCGCCGGCCGGAAATACAGGTGGTATACCCTCCCCTCATTATGGTACACTACCTTCGTCCGCGAGTCTAGCAGCGTCGACGCATAGCCGTACCACGAGCGAACCAATCTTAGCCGGGCATTCTTTACATACCCTACCACACGCGTTAAACACATTAAACAGTCAACACCATAAACGAACGCCGAGTGGAGACTCTTCAACGGGACACGGTGCGTTTCAGGATTTATGTATGCACTCTCTCAACATGCTTCCTAAACTTGATGTTTCAGATCCTTTCGCTGTGCTGTTGAATGAATAGCTGCTTGTATATAAGTTTTAAAAATTAAAAGGACCTTGATTATTATTTATTATAAAAGGAAAACTTTGAACAGCGCAAGGGTCGAGAATTTAATGTTGTACGTGCGTGATTTCAACAACTTATTACTTATTCTCTTCTCCTCAGGCCTGGACAAAGTCAATAGTTCTACTTTACAACGACCACGAAATCCACCACCTCCCGCGCCATCGAGTGTGAACTCCACTAGGCTAAGCAATGGGCGGAGCAATGAATCGTTAAGTTCGATGTGCTCCGACCATGGACTGGGTAATCCTGTGCCTCCACCACGCAAGGTATGTTATCTTTTAGCGGGGATTAACGGGTTTTATCAGAGAATGTATAAAAAGCATTCTCCTAAGGTGTACCGAATAAATCGAGGGACAATCGACCGTTTGGTGTTTGTAGAATGTTTCAACTTGACTAGGCAGGCAACTTATTATTTGCTCTTACAAATATAGGGTGTAAGGAATTATTGATAGATGTACGTGGTTTATTCTCCTTATATATTTTCTGTGTGTGTTCATTCGCCATCAAAGTAACTTACAAACTAACAATTCGACATTAATTATAAAATGTCCTATCCAATTCATATGACATTGTTGTTTCCTTGGTAAAAGTTCATAACCAGCCTTCACTATCATACCCTAATTCTCTTAAGCATACAGCATATCATATTAATCACTGACGAGTATCTGTAACATTAGTTTCATGCACAATTATTAAGTATAATCACGACGAATCATTAATCATACATTCATTTACCTACAGCGCGGCTTCGAAGTAATCCGCGTAAAAAAGTAATTCTTATTCGTCTGGAAAGTCGCATTCATTACTGTATTGCAAACGGAACGCAGAACTTCCTCAGTAACAATTAGCGTAACATATTAACGTCGTACTCTACATGCTCTAATTTAATTCTTCTTAGCATACCTTAACACTATAAAACAATTTCCTACTTTTAACGTCAGTGCTGGAGTACATGTATTCAGTATTTTCGCCGACATAGATACCCAAAATTTCCTTCGATTTAGTCGAACTATTGCATTCGGAAAGTAGATACATACTGGTTAAGGGAGAGGCGCGAGTATAGAACCAGTTTGCCATTAGTAGAAGTTTCAACAAAGATGCATAGAAATGATCGAAAAGGTTGGGGTTTTTATAAAGACAACAGTGCATGTATTCCGAGGGTCAGTGCTTATGGTTTGTTATTAACCATTCTTGGTACAGCGAAGGGACCGATCCAGACTAGAGAGCTACGCCGAGGAGCCTTCATCTTTGCTCCCAAATCTCAATCTGGTAAACATCAGCCAACCCACATTCTAGCATACTACACTTGAAAAATGAGTCTTTCGCAAAGATCTTTATTACTTCTAGGGACGATCGTTGAAAATCAATATCGACAGGCAACTTTATCAGATGCATTTAAACAGAATCACAAGTACATTACTTTCAAGTGTAGCATTGCTTTGCATGATCAGTCGTGCTGTCCGTAACATCGTCTGTTTTATTTCTCATTTATAGTTGTTAACATTCATCTCCTGGATACAGCGGATCGTATTAAACATGTCCAATTGATTTAATTTCAATGATTTTAAACCTGATTTCGATTAACTTTCCACAAGCATCTACAAATACAAAGGGGCATGGCTTGGTGTTTGGTTACTGCATGACCCTATTAACTTTGTATTTAATAACAGTATTTGAATGGATTCTTTTGTTTTTACAAGTCTAGTGAAAAAGCATGGTCAAGTGAAATACGAGATACAAGCACTCTCTAAACTTATACAAGTTAAACCTGTACATGAATGGTTAGACACTATTCAATCTGTCCTGAATGCAGATGTGCGATCTAACTTAAAAATTCTTATAATATGTGTCTAGCAATGGATTCACATAAGATTTGCCATGAAAATCTTAATATTGAGAGACACTCGAGAAAGTGGAATGCCCACATGTGATCCAATAATCCAATCGTTCTGAATAACTAAAATTCTCGGCATCTCCTAAGTGATAACCTGGGTTCAGATGGTCTTATGACGAGATTAACTATGTTTCATTATAATACTCTCAATTCAGATAATCCTCGTGCACATAAGCCAGTGAAGGCTTGCTGTATTTATACATTCTTAAGAGAGGTTCGCCTGTCACGAGAAATATGTGCGTTTCTAAACAGTACGCTTCGATCATACTTATTTTAGCCGACATCATCGACCCTCAATGGCTTGCGACGCTGCCGAGCTCTTTACGACTGCGAGGCAGACAATGAGGATGAATTATCGTTTCGCGAGGGTGAGATTATCATCGTGACAAACGAACAGACTGATGATGACAACTGGATGGAAGGCGCTCTAGAGCGAGCACCGGAGAGGAGAGGAATGTTCCCGATTAGTTTTGTACATATGCTGCAAGATTAACATTCGGTAAGCCTGAACTCCTTGGCAAGTGTTTCCAGTATTGCGAGCTCCGCGAGTGTCAACAGCCTTAGCAGACGAGCTTGGATGCGCACACCAAAGGATTGAAGATCTTCATTCATAATCCACATCGTCGTCACTCGAATTAGAATTGGATAATGTTTCCTGAAATTCTCTATTATCGTCATGCCGGGGAAACTGAGAATTGAGGAGGAAGAAGAGCATCCATGCAGGCCTTAAACTTATCGTATGTCTACTGTCTGTCGGGCCTCTCGATTATACAGCTCGCGAAAGCTACTTCCAACGAGAACTGAAGGCGCGGTCTGCATCGGTTTCGAAATATTGCGTTCATATTCTTTCGATTTTCGCATACCATTGCAACTTCGAAACCCATTATACTAGACTGAGCATAGTACTTACCTTGTTGCGACAATCATACACGCGAATGGTCTGGGGATACGAATGCATCGAACTGTATTTCTCGATTACGTTCCTGATCTACTCGGAATATGGCGAAGTAGCTGTGGAGATTTTTCTTTCCTTTTTACGAGTTCAATTGCTTGCGGCTCTAAATAGGGCTATTTCTAACGCCATACAGTGTACGCGTAACGAATCCAGGGTGCTCGGTTTTTGTCGTCGGATTTCGTTGGTGAAGAAAACGAAAGGGAAGAGTTGAAGAATTGCATGAAATGGAATTGGTGACTGTGAATACTGCGTTAAACGTGCCTTTTCAATCTTCATAATTAGCAGCAGAGTTTTTAATTCTAGTATCGGAAGACATCAATAGTAAACAAGCACGTTTAATGACAAACTAGATGCACGAAACACGCGTGGGTGGTGAACTTGATGGTGTAATAACTGACGGGCCGAAGTGAATATGCGCGAATTTACGGGGATCGTCGCCTTACGAAATCACTCGCGGGATACTGCAGGTTTTGAATGGGTTTGGGTAAGACTTTGAATCCGGAGACTGGGCGATTAGCGGTTTCTAGGCCGATGCTAAAATGTGATATGTAATATTTCAGTATAAATTATTAGTATTACTATTCAGACTAACGAACAAATTATTCGTTAAGTGGCACAGTTGTTCATACATTATAATTGAAGCAGTGATACAAAATACTAATCTATCGTAAATTGCAGTCATTTGTTTATATATGCGAAGCGCGTAATGAAAGAAAATCTGGTTCATCTTACTGGTATCAATTCTACTAAGTAGAAAACGGTGCCAATTTGGACCTAGCAAGACTCCACATGCGACGAATTGTGCACAAGTCAGGTGGAAAGAAAACTATGCGTGAATGAGTGACGCCGAGAAGAAACTAACTCGAACTCGAGAGAGGGAGGGAATGTCAAGGGAGATTAAATCTCGAATTCGTCGCATGTCTTAATTCGGCGCACACGTTTTTCCATACTGCCAATTATAAATCTATTCTGCATAGTTATGTTGCAAAGAAATCCGTAGTTACTGGTAGAACTGGAGGGAAGTAACTGATGTTAATATAAAACGGTGAGGTCTAGAACGTTAAACAGTCCTTAATCTTCTTAAGGATGAGCAGAAACGTTAATATTGCATGACACCGATAGTATTATTAGTGTTTTCCATTTAAGGAATCGCGTCGTCATGACTGTATGTAAATTTTTGTAATGCCATATTATTTGTTAGAGTAATGTCAGTTAGGGATGTAAAAGTTAGAGATTTATTAGTCACTAAACGTAATGGTAAGTTAGGGAATGGACAGGGCTAGAGCGAGGGTAGTATATATACATATATATATATATATATATATATATACGTGTGACTGGTGGAGACGCCGGGAGCGAATGCAGATTTATTTTTACTTCGATAATATGAGACCAAAGAAATATTTGCAGAAAGTCCTTCAAATCGACGCTTAGGCTTCTGCTGAACTACTGTCATCACAACTTTAATTTTTAATGCGTCTGTATTAATGCTAAAATTGTACTCATATGTAATTCCTTTCTAGTTAGCTGAACCTTTCCAGAATATCACCAAATACTGTATAAATGCGAGTTGCAGTCCTCAATGCCAAGATCAATGTGACTTTATACCGAAGGGTCATTCCATGTCAACTCGGTCGCTTTACGGATTGCGTTAGGGTTTTGATGATTTACTATCTCCCCGAGATATACTTCGCACGAAGGACGTATTTAAACTTGATCAAAATAAATCTGATATATGGTTCCAAGTAAGATATCGATTTGGCACGAAGTGATCCAGGGACCTTGTTGAACGAGATCCACTAGTAAACGCGAGAAAATATCTGTTGCCTAGTCGTAGAAACGGATCTTAGGAAGAATGAACTTATACCCTAAGAAACTGTCACCGATGAATATTTAATTCTTATCTAACATACATTCGTACGTATAATCAACTAAGTTTACAACGCTACAGTTCTGTATATAGAATGAAACGTTTGAGTTTTTATAATAAAGAAGTCTCGTACCCGATCCGGTTTCGGCTCGGGAATACGTTAAAGATAATAATAATCACACTGAGATTCGTAGCAACTGTTTATGGGATTGACATTTTCGCAAAAGTTAACAATACCCTTTGACCCTTCCTCTCTGATACCTGTGTCTATATTAATGTACGATAGTCATTATAAGCGAGAATAAATCTTTATAACGTAAAATGAATGAATTCAAGCCTTCCATTGCCGAGAGTGACTTTCACTTGACAAATACGGCGATGTTGTAGTCGAAGAAAAATTATATTTATCAGAGATCCATCAATTAGAGTATATAGTGCGATATTCATCCGTTTTCGAGACATTTAAAGGTTTACTTTGGAATTTGTTGGGAAGGCAAAACGGAAATGCCATTGGACGCATGACGTCGTGTCATTCCAGTACAGCTTTAATTCATCAAACCTCACAGAATATCGTCGTTCCATTTGATATCGTTACCGCAGTTTTTTATGTGAACTTCAACCCTCTGGGTGTTCGGTGCTGTGAAAATTGATACCGTTCATTCGTGTGTATGTGTGTGTACATACATATATGTATAAATGGAAGGAAAATTCTACGAGCTAGATGAGTTGGATATGCCTGATCTCCACCTAGTCATAATCATCGGTGGTGATTACATATGCCTTACGGGAAACGATGATAACTATAGAATGATTAGGACTTGGTGGAGACCAAGCAAGAGACTCAATGTTTATCCTATTATTGGCCAATGAGCAAAATATTATTCATATACATCTGCGAATTCGTTCTGTAAGGATGTTATAGTAAGGATGCGTATAATAAGTGAGAGGGTTCTCGCTTCTCTTGTAAATAATAACCGAATAGCCACAACAGCCAAATATTTTTCTTCTAAACAAGATTTACTATAAAAGAAGCAAACTCATACTTGGGCAGCGGACAACTTCATCCAGAAACGTCGCTTTGTATTTTTATGCATTACCATGAGAGAAGCAAGAACTTGCAAACTATGCATACTCTAGGTCTCTCTTCTTAAATTCACTTTACACATTCAAAAACGAAAATATGAAATAATGTAAGTAGATCATAAGTATTTATTTTATAGCCGTGCATCCTGAAAAAAGGAACATCCGATGCAGGTGTCCGAATAATAATGCAGTTATTGAGATCGTGGACTACAGATATTCAGGGCATACTCTAAGAAACTCCTAAACGGTACGCGTTATCTGCAACTACAAACAGCGGCATTAGTACTACTAAACACACTCATTGTAGCAAAAGATCGCGCAGTTCAACAACATCTTCATGCGTCGTAATAGCGAAAGTAATGTGTATATGTACCTTGGTAGATAATATCATTCTACTTAAACCTTCATCGAAGGAGTCACGATAAGTTTAACGGACAAATGTTGGCAGCGATAAAACATATTTCTATCGTGTAACCGATAATGTCGTATCAATGCTTGCAGATTCAGAAATGTATTAGAAATAAAGACACTTTAGAGAAACATAAAGCTATCGTATTCCATGTTAAGGCGTTCCATTCTTGATATGGTGGATGTGGCATATACGCCATGGGCGGAAATAAAAACTACCAGCATATTCGATCTTATGATTTGCGTATGAAAAATCTTTTATTGAAAAATGTTCTTTCACGCTACAACGTCAGTGTACCTTCGTCTATTTAACGTTATAACAGTACAAAAATTGCATTTTTACAAGTTATCCAGCTTACATGACTAAAATATCCCAGTTAGCAATCTGATGAATTGAAAAACTACAGCTCATAATGAACAGAAGCGGCGCAGCAAGGACATGCGTTGACGGTGGCATAACATGATCCGGTCAGTCAGGTCGACGACGCATAATTCACGATTGAGTGCATGCGCTATTTGATATTACAGACTTCTCTAGTTCTCGCGATATCAACATTAAAATATAAGTACATATTTACTTTCACATTGACTCAATCAATGATATAATGTGAGCTGTCTAAAGCAGATTCAACCTCCTTGAAAGAAGTGAACGATTTATGTGATGCACTGCATATTCTTGGGCCTAAAATTGTAATATCTCTCGCACACGACACCAGATTACTAATCGTAGCCGTCAAAGCATGTCCACGCAGAGCGCGAGCCCATCAGCAAGGAATGGAGCCCCGCAGTACTACATGACGCGTTGCCAGCTACCTACTTCTGCTTAACTCGTAAATTTAAAAGGCTCTACCTTCAAAGCGAATCAGTCAGTACATTCCGTCGATCTGCTACCTGGGCTGTGTCGTTGGAGACACACTTTCGGCCGGAAACTTGCTCTGCGCGTCGATTATTTTATTTAATTTCTCTTCTTCACATCAAAATCAATTTCTAGAATTGCCATTCTGGATATATATATATATAAGTGCTATACGTGACATTTCCTGAAACGCAAGTATCCGGCCAAAGAGAATATCCTGTTATTATTATGTTAACAATCACTTTCTCGCATTTGCCTCGTCATCCCTTTCTTGTTCTCTTCCTTCGAAAATGAAGTATATACTAAGAATGGATAAGTATATCGAGACATGCTTTCGTGAACCAAGTTAACGATATCTCTACATCATCTATATAAAAAGAGTCCGAATTTCAGTCGTATGTCCGACTCCCTCCCTTCTTCCCCCTCTCATTACCTTATCCATTCCGCACTGCCAAATCACACGGGCGCGCTGTGTTTTTCGACAAAAATGCTAGGTATGGTATACCGTCGTCTGGGTCATTGAGAAGACCAGTGTCTGGATGGACACGGTAACAATAACGTAAGCGCTAAGTACATATTCTTGTACGATATTATCTTAAATGAACAAAACTCGACTATACACCTGGAGATAGCGAGGTACCGGGTGTGGCATTCGGTTGAATAAAGCGGCCGGCTGTCGATCTTTGGCAGAGAACTACGCCTGTACTTCACCATCAGTATATATACCATCTATGAGGATAACATCTCTTTGCATTCTTAGATATTCAGGTCCTGCCTTTAAATTGATCATAGTAGATACTGCGTTTCAGTACGAAATAATAATTCTATGTCGAACGAATTTCCTGAAGTCGTTTGGAAGCAGTCTCAACTTTTCGCATCCGATGACATATAAGTCAGTCATAGGTATTTGTTATGCTTTTCACTGAACGGCGCGTGTGCCCTCTCGCTTTGCACGATACTACGAGATAAGGAAAATAAAATTGTGTATGCGTATGCGCATGAAAATTAAAATTGTATCGGTTGACTAGCTTTTTGAACGTCTTTTCTAAAATTTGTTGAGTCTCTGAAGATATCTGATGTGACCAGGAATACCATCCATGAGCGAAGCCGCCCTACGAGATCCGTAATAACAGAATGTAAAATGTGCCTTTGAATTTTCCTACGATATTGACGATTTCATTTACTTGACAGGCTAATAATGTCTCATCGAGAAATCACCACGCGCTATTACATACATTATCGTCTAGGAGAGTATAATATTACAATAATCAGTTAGAACCTAGATACATCTAACATTACTTCATTAACTCGATACTCTCTTCCGTCATTCTAATTCTTAATATTTTGACAGGTTTTTCCATCCGCAGTCTTCCAATTATTTTATCCACGCTCCCGTGAAGCTCACGAATAAAAAGAAGCAAAATGTCCGAAGTTCACGAGTCCACGGTGCGTGAATTATTCAGTCTTTCGTTATATTTTTCGCGTTAATCAGTATTAGTCGCTAATACTATATATATATATAATTATTATCCTAGTTTTCTTGTTGCACGAAAATATTATGCTACGTTTACTCGCAATGCTACGTTAAGGTGCTAGTGCATAGAATAGTTATCATGTATGCTTATCATTTAAAGCCACAGATTTCGATGTTACACCACTCGTTATGATGCAATATGGTTTTTTTTATCATTTTCAATGCTGCATTAATAATAGTCTTATATTCTTCGCACTCGATCATACTTCCTTAAGGCCTTTAAGTCCATTATTGTGTAACAATCCATTTTTATCCGTTTCCCTTGTAGCTCAACCACTTTCAAAGAAAGAGAAATCTGGTAACTCTCGCATGCGAGCAAAAAATTACGAGATCTGTGCGCTAACTACCACGCATACACGCTGCACGCGCCTTCTCGAGTACAGTTTGACGAAATTTAAAGTTGTTTACCGCTTAATGCATGTAATGAACTTTCAAACTTTAAGTATGCTTCTTTTTTCGCTAGAGAGAATTACAGTATTAATAGATGTAGCGGAGATAGTCGGTATGATAGAAGAAACAGTAGTTATAGTAGTGGTAATAATAGGTATAGTTATAGTGTTATTAAATAGTAGTAGCGATAATAGTTGATAGTAGTAGTCATGGCAATAGTGTGTTATAAATAGCAGGAAATAAAAGTAACAGAATATGCAGGTGCTGTCAACCTAATAGCAGCAGTTCTAGGTGCAGTGTCATTCCTACTGAGGTTTTGTGTTTCGGATTTCAAATAATACCACTATACTTTGTGTAGATATCAGTGACAGGAGCGGCCGGATGGTAATAGCAAAAGTTGTCGTACTAGTGTAGCAGTAGTAGTAGTAGTAGTCGAAATAACAGTAATAGCAATACTAGTGAGAATAATAATGATAAAAAGAAGTAAAATCAGTCGATTCATTAAAATGAGTTACACTAGATTAGTATAATGTGTCCTGGCGCTTAAAATCAGACGAATTCCATTTCCCGAAATGGATAACACGAAAAATAATATTGCAAACATCGCACAATAATGTGGTGTATTTTTCCGTCCCCCATTTTTTCCCCTTATACGACCTAATCCTTTTCTCATAAAATTCTATCGTGTGTGTATACATATATATGTATATATATATTTATATTCTTTATATAATATATTTATATAGATGCAGCAAATAGTCAAGGAAAGAATCTATCTTTCTAATAGCATTTGGCTTGCCAAATTCTGTCAGTTTCATTAAATAGTATAATTGCATCGGGTATAATAAAAAATATTATCCGTTTACACGTCACTTGAGACGTACGAAATGAGTTTTCTGGGTAATGTCTCATAGATCGGACATTTCATTTGGTAGGGCTATTAAAGCGTGAATATGTGCACGCAACTCGCGCGACTGTTAGATCCTTCATCATTGACGGTTGTTTTACTCACGACTCCCACGAATGTCTCATCTCTTCTCCCGATTTTAGAACACGGAGATGAAAGTATATCACTTTATGAAAAGTTTTTTAGATAGAACTTACTATAGCTCCAGTCAATAAAATGTTGATTTAGGCCTCGCCAAAACCTCCTATGGCTTGCTCAGTCATACGTAAACAAAGAGATTCGAGACGAGAATTGATCTCGGGCTCAGACGTTTCTGACGTATTTCCACTTTGTCCAAGGAAATGATCCCTCGGGGCACTGTATGTGCGTTGCAATGTTCTTTGTAATTGCTGAAAGTACACAACCATTTCTAAAATCCATTTCATTTTCATAAAATAAAGATTCACGAATCTCTACATACCTGAAGACTGGTTTCCTGTAAACTCGGCCGCTTCTCTGTAGTGTGCATTGGATGTAGGTTGTTCTGGCTTACACTTTGGTTTTGGTTATTTTGTAAATACGGTGTAGATATACTGTTTCTATGTGTGCTAACCACGAATGAATTGTTTTGTTGATGATTGTTGTGAATATGTCCCAAATTTAAACTTGGCTTCCTATTATGTTGCTGGGGATTACAATACCTCCTGTTGTTATAACCATAATTATGTTGCCACCTGAAACAATGATTTCCAAAGTGTTTGGGAACAGCTCCACTGACGACCGGTGATCATTAATGTGCAGGTAAAAACTCCTTACTTTGGCGTCGGTCGCGGGTTTCCCAGTCTACTGCGCCACTGTTGCACCTTCTCTTTTTGATTTGGCGTGAAACAGTCGTGTTGTAGAACCTTCTCCAGTATATTAATGCAAGTGCATAAACTGGCGTCGTCCAGGCAGCTGTTGAGTGCTAATCTACTGCACACTAAACAGAAACATGTGGTTTTAACTATCGCACTGCTGCGAATACAAGCAACGCTCAGATCAGTGGATCATCCTTACATTTTCCAAGAACCTTAGTGAACTGAGCAGATATATCTTGCGGGTCATTCTCTTGGCTTGGTTTCAATGGTGTGACCAAAATTGTCTTTAACTCGTCAATGGTATTAAGTAAAATTGGACCTTCGAAAACGGATGTAGACTGTGTACTATCGCGTGTGGGTTGTACTAAATCTTTCTCTAAATTTAAGAGCGTCGTATAGCGTTGCTGTAATTTTGCGATTGAAAGTGCTAACTTATGTCTAGCGCCTTTAGTTACACCCTGTTCTGCTAACTGTTCCTCCGTCAATTGCAACATTTCTTCATAACTCAGAGTAGCAAATAAGTAGCTGTACTTGTGAAGACGTAAAGTTTTGAGCCATGCTGGAACATCTGAAATGGACAGAGCCGATGTAATGCTGTGAAGTAATACTCGAAATAAACTCTGAAAATACTGTCAGTGTTGACTCACCTCTCATTCCACTAGCCAAAGATCGATTTGAAGTCTCATCCAATCGGCCTTCACTACCACTACTTGCACATGAGCTCTGAGGACTCAATGGACCAAGTCCAATTAAATTACCTATTTCAGAAATACATGCCAAATTAATATCATAGTAAGATGGACCATGGTTTAATGAAAAAATGATCTTTGAGAAAGTGAAACTGACTAGTGTGGTCTCCTGAAACACTAAAGCTCCTTGGTTTATGTCTAGCAGAGCAATTTACATTATTGGTACGCTCAACAACTTCTAGGTGATGAGGAGGTGCAACTGGTGGTGTGAGACTATTTGATCGACGTTGGCGAGTTACTGGTGGTGGAAACTGCAGATTGAATGCAGTACTTGGTTGTGTTCCAAACAAATTCGTCTGCTCATTTTGTTGCTGTTTAGTGCTTCTCTGCCACGCATTCTCCCATCTTCAAACCACAAAGGAATTATCATATATATACTAATACAATGTTATGTATCATGCAAAACTCTTTCTAATAACTGATAGATACCTCATGGTGTTGTTAGTGTATTCTTCAAGATTATGAATTGGTGGAGTCCCACTAATACGTTCTTCAAGATGTCTGAGCCATTGAGTCAATGAACGTCGGTCTTGACTAGTTATGGCTGGATGGATCAGGGTGTAGCTTAAGAGCTGCTGTGTTTGCTCAGTGTATTGACCAGTAGTCACACAGTGGCTCACTAATTCAGGTATTGCTACTAAGTAGCATTGCTTACATTCTACATTCCCGGGCCTCAGCAATGGTAAGTGAGTTAAAAGTTGATTTATAGCAACTTCCGTCGATTCTGAGAGCAGGGAATTGATAAAAGCTGGAAAATACACATTAGCCAATAAGTGATCGGAGTACACATCCAGTTTAATAATTCTTGGGGAATGAAATGTAAAACTACCTGGATTATTAGCATTTAATTCCTGTGTGTCCAACTCTGAAACAGAGTGTAGAGAATGCTGGACTGCTTGTGCAAGAAATCTCGCCTGAACTGCAGGAATGCGACGAAGTAAAGCATATAGAACCACAGTTTGTTCACATTCGTTCCACTGAGAAAACACACGAGTGAGTTCACCCACTTGTTCACAGAATAAAGCACCTGGTGACCACTTCATTTTCAATCGTGACGTTGTTAAATTAAGCAACAAATACAAAAGTCCCGGTATCTTTTAAAATAAGTTAAAACGCGATTACACTTCGTAAAATTTTCTATCAATGGTCGATACAGCCCAATTTCCTGTGGAGAAAAAATCACCTATTTTAGACAATGCATATAACATTGAAACAAGCAAAGCACAACAATTCAACCGATTAACAAACTTCGTTCGAAATTAAATAACGAGCACCGCATTATGCGCGACTCCAAAACACCATATGACCTTTTCCTAAGCTCCTCTTTAACGTACGAACTCCGTTCGACCGTTGCTCGATTTTCCAAAAACCAGTTCAATTCCCTGCCAATTCTTACATTCTCTTTACAACGAAATCATTACATCTAATTAACCATCATAAAAGCAATACAGATAACTTTCTAGCCCGGAGAAAGTCAGCATACATAATGAAACCGCGGGGTCCACTGGTTTTTCCAAAGCCTAGCCACTTTATCGCGTGGGGGCGGTTGAAAATTTCAGATTTTTTGCGCGGCCGACTGTCCGAAGGGCGGCAGGCCCAAATCGATCATAAATAATCGGGCCAGCCGTTACCGTTATTATCCTCGAGGTCCGCAGCGCGCGCGGTGTCTCTTTCTCTTTGAAGCTTAAAACCGGCCGCTTCCAGGCTAATTTCTCCGGCTTCCCGACAACACATTTCGCGTTCCCTGGCCGCCGCTACACATATCTAGACTCGCGCGCACAACTAGCCGAGTGAAATTCCGAGGGTAACCTCACCGCGATGGTACATTCCAGCGCGATGTAGCCGCACATCGATAAGAATTCCGCTGAGGTCAAGTTTGTTTACCCCGCGATGCGTGTGTATTTATAGCTTTCCTGCTACGAGGCATTCGGCGGTGCAATGGCACCGAGTACGAGACTTACGCGCCTGGCCGCACTGATAAGATAGAAGAGCGAGCCAGTTCCTTGGCAGGTTTTCGGCGATGCCGCTCGCCCGAGAAGCTCTCCCTCGACGCAAGCCCTCGCCGTCGAGCTTTGGTAGAAAGGCCCCGGGGAAAAACGGCCGCTCCAAATTCTCCGAGGAATTCTTTCGCTCGATTTCCTCGATGCCGCCGCGTTCTAGCCGTGTGTGCGTGCGTGCGTGCCCCCCGCGCGTATGTGCACCTACACAGCGGCGGGCGCGTGCGTGTGCGCCGTAGAGGGGAAAGGACGACGCACGAAGAGAGGAAAACAAATCGGCGGAAAAAGCTCGTATGGAAGAAAGCGATAAGCGAGGGAGCGATGCGCCCGAGAAAATGGCCCTCGCCAATTGGGAGCGGCGCGCGGAATAACGGAAAAGGGCTCCTTTCAAAGGGAGCGAAATCCGCGAGGGGATGGCTCGGTGCTATAGCCACTAGCGCTCGGCCATTGAGCCGAACAGCAAACAACAAATTGTACGCTCGGCGAACGGTTATCGGTTAGCCGCTATGTAACCTAGCGCTAGAGGTCTTTATAGTTACCGTTTGTAAAGGGTGGAGGCGGCTGCTCGGTAGGGTCACCGTATCCCTCGTAAAGTAAGAACAATTCACAATTACAGCATTTTACTCGAGACTGAATTAAAAGAAACATCTATTCCACCATGCGGTATGGTGGGACTACGTGACCACACTGGTTCACCGCAAGCCTCTCCGAGACTGGAGGGGAGAGACATGCATGCGTGTGACGCCTCCTAGAACTAACAGGCCAGGGCCCACAAACCCAGGTATCTTCGATGCCCCTCTTCTGCATATGGATGCGTCAGCCCTCCGCTGCGATTCGTCCTAAGAAATGCATAGACACAGGCCTGCTGCACTTCGAGGGACGCTTGCACTCTACTCTTCTCTAGCACATGCGTGATCTGCTTAGGATGACCCGATGCGTCTGACCGCACTCGACATTTCCATATTCAACCTTTCGAATAATCGCTAAATCATATTCTCCTTCCACTTAGTCGATGATTATTAGAAAGATTGCGAAAGAAATAAGATCTGTATTTGTTTAAAAGGACAATTGAAAGTTGCGGTAGTGGTGTTGGCTTGATGGAAAGGTATTATTGTCGACTGTTACTTGTTTTTGAATTCTGAACTGCATTTTAAATCAACTTGTTTGATTGTGACAGCAGTAATGCGAGAGATTGGCGGTGTTGGTAAAAAGACTATCTTGTAGAATTGGGTTTTAAGTTGCAGTATCACTCATTTACAAATAAGGGAACAAAAATTCAGGTTTTTTTATTTTGTTTTTAATGCAAACATGGTATCAAGGATTATATTTATAATAACTGTATAGTATAATATACAAAAACATTTGTCGCAGACGCTTCTTTCTCTTTGGGTATACTGTTTATTTTAAGTGAGATTGAGAGGTCTATATACAAATGGCAATTAGACAGACCAAAGAATCATGATAAGATTAAAAAGATACATCGTTAGTCTATATTTGATTTAAGGTATATAAAGCAGTGTAGGCAGTAATCACAAGGGAGAAGATTGCTTTCATTGTAATAGATCCTTACAAAATGAACCACTTCAACATCAGCAGCTTTCTTTTACTATAACCATAACATATCTTATTTTACGTTGCACTACACATCACACATTATTAAATGGTCTCTCCCATTCCGTCAGTCTCAGAAACAAGAGCACGCTCCAAGATGACACGGCCCTCCTTGTATCGTTGATTATCGTCTGTGGCAAATTCATACACCCACCCAAGTTTAGCATCACAGTTTTTGCAGCTCACATCTCGCACCATATGACGGCCAGTCAACATCACTCTATCCTGTACATCGCTGCGTACCATTGTGCCCGGATTAAATTGTGAAGGAATGCGGGCAGTACACGATTGCTCCAGCTTTTTGATTCATCAAGCTTTTCAGACGAGTTCATGCGAAAGCAAAGGATCTGCCGTACTCGGCATTGTCAAAAGATCAACATAGACAGAGGGTACTGCGATTGATGACTCGGGAAACTGGAGCAATCGTGCGCTGTCACTAGTGTCAGTAGTAGCTGGCAAGGAGATACAAGGCAAGAAAATCGAAGGAGGCACGGACGTTAGGATGCACCTTCAAATCGCGCGAGTTATTGAACTTACGGCATTTGAATTTATAGCTTTTACGGGGACGATAACGTCGGTGGGAGTACCTGTAATTTAGATTGACGACTTTGTTAAAGAGAAAAGCACGGCCCGTTGCTCCTGTGAAGCGCGTGCTTATCAGCTGACTTCTGTTTGTCAGGTTGGTGTCGCAGGCAGCGCAGCAGAATAGCCTCGTACCTCCAATATGCTCGAGGAATATTACGCCCATCTTTCAAACACTCCCTGTGGCGAGCGTCCGCGAAGTCCTTCGAACCGAATTGCCGCGGATTATTCGATCGAATTACTTCGGGGTACGCGAATGGAGTCTAACTCGGGCAGCTGTCACTCCTCGACCATACGATAATCTCTCCGATCTGTATGTATACAAGCCACCGTTCGAACAATGGAGGCGACGCAGTTTACAGAATGACAGAATGGTACAGTTTGCGGGATATCCGATCAAGAGCCCCGACGATAATATATATATGTCTAATAGCGCACCAGTCGACTTCCGGCCTGATTGGAAATTCAAAAAAGAGGAATGAAAATAATCAAAGAAACAAAAAAGTATTTAAACGTATTGGGAAGACGCAAAAGTGCGTGTTGACATACTATGAACTGCAATTATATATTATCGCAGGAGGGAACGATAGAGTGCACGCTCTTAAATTTACATCAAAATATTATGTCTTTATTATTTATATAAACGGTATACAATATGTTACAATATGTATACATATATTCATATACAGGTGTATATATGTAAGTATATATATATATATATATCATGTCGGTGTAAATTATACACTTTTCTTTAATGCTAGGTACATAGATGTTTGTGCAGTAAAATTCGATACTTTCCCTTGACTGTTCTTCTATATTTGTTCCAGAATACATGGTGGCTAGGCACTAGGACCATGCTATTACAATTGTACCGTAACCACAGCAGAATGTGTGGAACGTATAAATGTAAAAGCCAAAAAATCGCTAGAACAGTGTAACGAATCGAAAATATATTATTGGTCATCATTTAATATCTATACTCATATCTCTTCAAGGCACATTTGACATGTAGTCTATACATTCTGTTTCGCATCATAGTTTCATAGTTACAAGTTGCATTCATCACTCTCATTGCATTAACAGCACTTGATATCTAACAGAACTAAAGAGGAGAGTAGGGGGGGTATATGAACAGGGAGAATGAGCTGTCGGTATCTGACATACTGGGAAAGGAGAAAGAGAGTATCAGAATAAGGGGAAGGTTCGAAAATCAATAGAAAAATATAAAATATTAAAAATTCCTTTAGCCAAAATCACAGACAAGACCCTTTCTCAAACAGAGCACAGATACGCATTCTGATGGTCTTAAAGCTATTCTAACAATTATTTTATATAAATATTATAAATATATATTAACACATACATATAGTCTTATCATTAAGTTACATGCGCACACGTACGCTGAACTCAATTAAATTTATGTCATTTTCTCTAGCTCGTCCCTTGCATATGTACATGTACGCATGCACAGATGTATAAACGTTATTGTATGTATAATATATTTATATATATACTTTTTGATTATATCCTTTTTTGATATTCAGATCATGAAGGATATTTTCTTGATAATACTGCACGTATTTCTATGTACAGAAAACGTTTACAGAACATAATCAAGATAAAACGTTCGTCGATAGTAATAACAAAAATAGTAATAAGAATGACTCTGCCATTACTACTGCCATTGCTAGAGCACAAGATCTTTCATCATTGCTCGGTACTCTCCTCAAAACCCGTAGAATAGGAATAACTACATAATTTCTTCATATGTACCAAAAGTACTAAACTCTTCTTTACCGAGTCCAGCAATGATGAAACATCTTGTACGCAGATACAAATGCCCTGTCAATCTTTCTCATGGCTATATATTTTTTTTATTTGTTTGTTTAATTCGATATTTTCCTAACTGAACACTTAACTAATCAGGTCTTCTGTGACTATTCTATAACCACTGACAAAATAATTGGGTGTAGCTGTACGGTGAAAGTAAAAAACGGCCGTTTTCTGGATCTCAATTCTACATGATCGTTTGAAAGGGCGAAAAATAATTTATCGTCTGGCGCCACCTTTTTTTGCAATACTGTGTCTCCATTACTTCAGAAAGAATTGGGAACAGTTTCGTTGCGTCATCGCAACAACATTATACGTGCAGCACAATGCACAAGGAACATGTCGTATCCAGTATACCGTTTGTGTAAACCTTTCGCATACACGCAAGAATTTTTATCTATGTTGAATAATGGAATACAATTGTAGCAGTCATATTAATAGCGATAGTACTTGAAGTAACATCAGTTAACGTTTAACGTATTAACGACAGTATTAACGTAAAAGATATTTGTTTACCAATATTTAAAACCGTATCATCTTCAACAGTATTTAAAGCAGCTATTTTAATAACTCATAGAATAAAAAATTGTGGTAAGTAATAAACGAATAACTTTTGAGGTTTGCCGATTGTTGAAAGGGATCGCATTTATGTATTATGTTTGGTAAGTTTTGTTCGGTCGGCGGCAACTGCTGCGAGACATGCCAGTGCTTCTAAGTCCGGCGACGCACACCAGGCTACCGATATTTACAGAAATTATTATAAGCTTCAACAATATGCCTTCGCAATAGGATACTTAAATTACGCGATGATGTGATGAATTTCATGTGATGCCCAACATGAGATAATAGCCTACATAATTTTTCTTATTGATACTTACATTCATTGGTTTCTTGGTCTTCGGACATTTGACCGGAACTGCTGCTTGCTCCCGCATTGCGAGTAATGGTCCGTTTTCGGGCTTTTCGTTTTTGGCTGCCCACTAAATGTGCCTTCTCATCTTCAGTATTACATTGACTATTGGCTGGTCCACTGCTATTAGAAGTATTGTGTCTCTTCTGCATAATCTTTTTCTTTTTGGTCCGTTGCTGTTTCTTCTTCTCTTGAAACTCTTCCAAACTCAATGATGGTAGGGCTTCTATTTTTTCCTCTAGGTTGAAATCTCTATTTATGGAAACATATTGTATATCACTGGTGTAAATAATTTGTTGCGCATATAAATCTCTATTGTTTAAACTATGGTTAAAGGTTCGTGAAATACTTACTCAGCCCGAAATCTTTTCCGTGTTGTCCAGGGTCCATAGTCTAGTTTACTTTCAGCACCTTCGGTCTCTGTATCTTCTGGTTTTGATGCTTCAAAAATACCCTCAGCACTAGAAGTATTTGAAATACTATAGAATTTAGATAAAACATCGGTACATAAAGTTTCGTTTAATAAATATATGCGATTTACCTTTCCACCAGATGTTCAAAATCACCTCGCGAACTATTCCCCTCGCTGCTTAAAGAATCTGTTTTCTCACTAACATTTGATGATATCGAGTTCCTTCGTTCGGTCACCTGTCCATTTGCGCTATACGGAATGAGCAATAACTTATAGTGTAACGTGGAACTACTTAACAATATTTGTAAACTGATTAAAGTAGATTTTTACCTACGGGATCCAACAGTTCGTCTTCTCTTCGGCTGTTGGGATGTACTGCCGACATTTTTCATTTGTTCGGCAAGAAACTTTTGGTAGCGTAAACCCTTACAAGTTCTTTCACTTCGAAAATTATTTTCATCGGTGGCGTCAATCAGCATATTATTCGTTTCGTTTTTATCGTCTTCCATATCCTAAGTACAGATAAGAAAGTGATAACGTTTCCTAAATATTATTGGTAACGTGCAAAAATAAGCAAGTCCAATAAGAGGGGGGTACAGTGCTATATTGGGGAACATAAAAAAAAGATAGTTTACCAGCTGGCAGTCATTATTATTCGATTCCGATATTCTTCCTTTTTTCGCGTCAAACAGATCGGCCTTGCAATCGTCCTTCTGATCATAGGAAATTTCTGTATCTAAAAATCGTTTCTTTGGAGTTTTTGGAAGGTCGCCGTCGTCATCGCTGGCGGAACCATTAAGACTTGTTTGTTCTTCAGGTGCTTGTATCTTTTGTGGTGTAAATAAGGAGCTGAGGCCACCAATTTGTGACTCATCTGCTAGCTTGCCAGGTTGTATTGATTGTCCATCGGTTTGATCTAACTTTGAGTAATCAGAAGATTCATACTCAGATTTCATACTTTCTACTGATCGCTCATTAGAGCTTAAATCTGTCTTCTTATTAGTAGGCCTAGTGTTCAAAGTCCGTAAAGGAGGGGCTGGTAATTTGTACCATTTAAAGTCAGGATTTGCATTTAGGAATGCATCTTTGTACTGAAAGAAAAACAAAACTTTATAAAACCAGTATTTGCTAGCCTACAGGTTCACACAGTTATACTAAATGGCAGTCAAAGACATCATAAGAATTATATGAAAATAGTATACCTCCTGTGCAAGATTTGTATATGAACGCTTTTGGTCCGGGTGAAGAGTAGCCCACCATTCTCCTAAGACCCTTGTAACTGCCCTATTTTCCAAATGGGGGAAACCAGATCTTACAGAACCACGGTGTCGTTTACAGAAAATGAGAAATGCATTCATTGGTCTTCTTGCATGATGGGCTGGTTCTCGCAGCTCCTGTGGTTCCTGATACATTGAAATATGAAAAATTACTTTATCGACTAGCTCACTATCATTTTCCATTTTTAGAATTTATTTATCAATATCTTTGCCAATGAATAAGGTAGCAACAATGTGTGACATATGACAATAAATGTAAAAGCCCTCATCACATTGTAGATACTTTTTATTTCTAACCAGGTGAGCCTAGTCCTGCCAGTTTACTTTTAATACATTTGTACATAACAAATGCCACATATACATTTTTATTGATTGGATGTGTTAAAGTGAATATGATGAATAAGTGCATGATGCATGACAGCAAAGATTATAATATATGTATGTATAAGAAGAAAAAGCAATTATGTTAGAATATGTGTGAAGCCTTAAAGTCCAAGTTCCCAGTCTGGATTTAAATCTGAAGACATATTATACAGTGTACTCTGCAATGTATAATGATATAATGATATAGCAGAACAGAGTATTTGTTTATCTATTATTTACAAAAAAAAAATCAATTCAAAAGAACGTCCGTTGCTGATAGTATTGTTTTTAAGCCAAAGGCTTCTTGGACTGTGATTATGGAGACATCTGTGGATGATCTGGTTCTATGCAAATACATCAAGCGAAGTTATAGGAATAATGACAAAATGACCATCGGAATCGTCATGAGCGCACGCGCGTATGCACACATCACGATCATTTACGTATGCACATACGCTCAGTTAATTATAATAAACAATAAATATACTCGCGACTTCTTCGGCTTTACTCCAGCTAATATCGTCCGCGGACGTCATTAATCACTTAGATAACTATCTTTTTGTTACACAAAATGTTTACGAGTGACAGATCGTCAGGAAGGGAGCCTCAGGAATTCATGTTTTATATGCACATTATTCGGAAATCTGCGACTGATCTAAGGCCTGTAATTGTGAGCGTGACAAAAATAGCACGTCACTGGTATAAAGCGCACGTATCGAATAGGAAGACGGCGAAACTTTCTGATATGCTCGCGGCTTACGATAGCGAATGAAAAATGATGAAAATGCCTGGCTATATTTGTGCGCGAACGCGCAGGAATAATTCGCGAAAACTAACGTAGCGAAAAACAGAGCATGAAAGACAACACCCCAGCTGATCGAAATATCGTTTGTTATTGCATTGTTTGCGAACATTCGATATTCGCCAATGCAACTCCGCCTCTCTCGAAAGGAATCGTATGTATGCGTTATTGTGGCAGACATATGTCAAATGTTCCTATCTTCCCCAACATACTGCGGACTGCGCATACCGAAGATCGGAATATCTTTAATGAAATGTGCAATATTATGCAAAATTGCGCTACACTCTCGGCGAGCTCTTTGTCCGCTCGGGTGAATGGCGAATAAAATTCCGGGGGCAGAATTGGAAAAAGCATCGAGATATGTCGACCATCATACGTCGTAGATTTCATTAATGCTGTTGTTCGAGGGCCGTCCGTGTTGCACCATTGCTGTCAAATTCCGAATGGGCCGTGGATCCTCTCAAAAAGTCCTTCCCGTATCTTTGATCCTCTCGAGCGATTAGTGCGAGGCCGACGCTCAGTGTCCTTTTCACCAAGTTTCATGACACTTTTCGAATCGCGCACTGACAGCTGCTCGCGCGAATGTAAATACTGCTGGCAGCCGTCCGAAAGTCTTTCGACGAACCAATGATATGGCAAATATTTGAATGGAGAATGAGGACCCTCGGGGAAATTCTGTCAGGCATCAAAGACGACACTCTCTCGGAGCATGTACGCGAGACAGTTTCTCCGAATTGTCAAGAGTTTATCAGTGGAGAGGCGATGCACATAAGGACGTGGTTGGTGCCCGTTGGTATTGTGACTAAGACGTCGCGCGAATTCCTCTTGTTTTCCACAGTGAAATTCTCGCAATGGAATCGCACGGCTGGCCGTCCGGGTGCGCGAGTTGGTTGTTGGTGATTTGGTGGAATCGGCGAGGCCCTCGGCGCATCGAGACTCCGTTTGAATAATGAGAAAAATCGGATCCACTTGAGCCTACTCACCTTGCGTTCTTGCTCGTTGGCAGCCATTTCTGATTTCACTTGACAATTCACTCAGCGGCGCATAATAAAGATAAAGCTTCGGAACTGCCGTCCCTCTCTGTTCGTTGCGCTCCTACTCTCCTTTTCCGACTCTTTTCCGTATGCGAATTAACCTCTCGCTCTTACGTCCGATCTATCTCTGTCTCGCTCGCGCTACCAGCCTGTTGGATCCGCGGCTCTGCGGTTGCTTTGTGCAGCTGTGCAGCCCCCACGTGAAAGAAATTTCGCCTGCCACTGGCGTATACTGACTTTGACCGAATTTCGCGAGATGCCTGCCCGTTCGAGAAATCCCTCCACTCTCGGACCGAAGGCCTTCAACCATTCTTTCCTTCCATAACTCCGCGTTTATGCGACATTTATAGTGTGAACGTCACGAAACTGCAAACGTCACTCTCGAACACGATCACGCGTCCATATTCGTTGCTGACTCGATTCTCTATACATGCAAGTCCTTTAATTCAATACTACTTCGATTGGTTCTCCTTCGACTCATTCTTGCACGCCATTTCCACCGTTCCCGAGTTACTTAGAACTTTAAAATGACGAACAAGACGATGCGACGGTAAAGCAATTATTGTCCAAAGTTCGCGCCCCCAGCTATGCATCAATTTGACCAATTTGATAGAGACAATGTCACTAGTGGAATGCAAGTTTCTCACTGAAACAGTATGCAATTCTATGATTTCAAATCCATGCATAAGAATGGCAATCATTTGACTTAATTGCATCGTCTGGATAATTACCTTACACGTGTACAATAAATAATTGCAATAATTATTGTTAATGGGCGATTAATATGGACTAAAGCTTGTATAGCAAATAATCACCCCAGCTTAACTAGACAAGAAACTATGATAGTTAATATTTAATATAAAACTCTTATAGAAGAAGGCACAATTAGTTTTTATGTGGCTGCAGGTTCATACAATTCACGAATTGACATTTAGCATAGAGTACAATAAAGTATAGCCTTTGACCCACTCTTGAAAAGAGGAATTATCAACAGAACTTTCATTAATTTCCATCACTTTTTTCACTGTCTGCTTAGCCCTGAAAGAGAATGCTTGTTGTAGAGATTTCTATTCACATAGAATAAATACTTAGAATTCAAATGTTTTGACCATGAGAACAAAATTACCAGTCATGTTGCACTTTGTTGCATCGATGGTATTCATTGTGGATCTTCTCACAAACAACTTTAATCAAGATAAGTAAATCTTTCACTGCAAAGTCCATCCTTTCGGGTTTTGAAATTGGGAATGGTAATTCTTCCGAGATACATGGACGAACTGTTTCACGGTCTTTACAAGCGAACATGTGACGCATACTCTTACAACATTCCATTAAAGAGTATATTGGGATTTGAATCATTGGAAATTGTAACATCACATGTGATGTGTGATGTGGCACAATGGAAACTGACGATTCATTAAAGCAACACTTTGTGAATCTGTAAAGTAATAATAATTAGTTTAACTGCATTAACCATTGTGCAAATATTATACATCTGTAGAAAATTAGCTTACTTGTTGCTGCCTTTGAATGTGATTGTTCGCAATGCAGCCAAATCTAGATTATTATGGAATATCTCCAATTCAGTAATTAAATCATCCCTCATTACTATTGTCAGAGAATTATTGGCTTGCGTGACTAAACGCATATCAGAAATCTTCTGCAACTCCAGCTGTACTTTTGCCCTCATATTTGTAATCAACATTGGAGCAGACTTTAGAAGAATCAAAGAATCCCGAACACTTGATATCAATTCCTTCTGTAATAAAGTTTCAATGAATGGAAAGTTTTTTAAAGTTAAAAGGCTTTCTATTCAATTTTTAACGTACCGTTTCCACATCGACATCCCGTATATCTAATGTCAATCGATCCAGCTCAGAAAAGACGTAATTCTTTGTTTGATTAATTTCTTGGATCTTGGCAAGTTCCATTTCTAATCCCTTTCTCTCAGCTTTTAGTTTTTCCACTTCCAATGTCAATTCCAACCAGTCACTTATGTCAACTGAGGAACATTCCTGTTTCCAATTATAGATTGCAAGAATGTGCATTATAAATTAAATAAACTCTCAAAAAACATAGGAAAATACCTCTATTTTTGTTATAAATTCCAAAATATTTTCTTGACATCTGCTACTTCTTGTACTATGTAAGTTGCATGTAGCTAACATTCCGATATGCTTGCCACACAACTTGCCAATAGCCATATCAATTACTTCCTCAGTAGTTTTTTGATCTATGTTTCTATTTGTATCTTGTTTAGCCAAACTGTCCACACTATCTTTTATACTTTGGTATAAATGGGAATATAGTGCAGATATGTCAACATTTCCAAGAACTTCTTCTACCTTATTGTATATCTAACAAAGGTACGCAACAATTACACAACATTCTAAGCATACACATGCCTGTATTGAAATTGTTCTAATGTGGATATACCTCTTTCTTGTTTCCTCCAGAAGATAAACTCCTTACAATAGCTAGTATATCATTCAAAGTTCTTGAATCAACTTCTATCGGAGCACCTAGTGGTTTTAAGAGTTGACAAACTGATTTCATGTCCATCAAATCACGTAGCTCAGAACTTGTTTGCTCGTGCTTCATTTTGAGTAGGTGTTTCTTTGTCTTTTGACGCGAATACATGTGCCTTACATTTCTTAATTTCTGCACTGTAAATAGCATTACACATTATATCAGAGAGAAGCTAAATTAATAAGCTACTAAACTATATACTTACTCTTTTCTCTAACAACATAATCTTGCTGTGTATACACTGCTTCCAAATTGACTATTTGCTTCTCCAACGCAAGGCTTTCCAATTTTAACTTGGATAATTCCTTAGCTGCACCAATATTCTCATCAGCAATATTGTTTTTCAATTTATGTAATAAAACATTTTTCCTTGCGGTTTCTGCTTGTTCCACTGGAAATGTACGTTTAGACATATCTTCCCACATAACTCCACGAAGACCTTTGGAGAACCTGCCAGCAAAATATGAGTGAAAACAAGTACTGATTTAATGGAAATAAATGTAAATCACGTACATTTGCATGACACTTTCATCACAGGCATTCGGAGGGCATCCCATCCGCTGACACCATTCAATAAACTCTCTTGTTTGATCCATTGTCGGTAATATTAATCCTGTATAAAAATATGAACCTAATACTTCATGTGCTGAAATGTCAGTTTGTAGAAGTTAAATGTCCAGGCAGTAGGAGGGTTAAAATTCCCAGTATTCCGATCGCAGTAAGGTTGCAGTGAGTTCACGTATAATTACTACTCAGCTCTTAAGTTCATTATGTACACATCAACATAACATCACTAATATTAATCTGAAAACTACGGAATGTCACTTTCTAGCAGCCTAAACAGCTTGCTTGTCAAAAATACAAATTTTCAAATTTCAACAGGTGTTGCGTGCAGGTCTGCCAACAATGGGGTATAATTTTGGCGGGGAAAGGCGAGTAAAATGAAAATTACTAGGGTTTCGGGAGTATTTGCGCATGCGCCGACCGAATTTCTTTTGACCTTCCGAGCGTTCTAACCTGCCACGCTTTGACGCCCTGACGGTCAGTAAACCACTCGCAATTCGTTGGATGTGCACTAAGGTTAGAAAGGCCTGAATAAACAAAATGGAAAAATCACAGAAGATGCCAAAGGTGGCAAAGGTATATATTCTCTTTAACTTACGTTTGTTTGACAAGAAATATTTTTAATGTTCCTGAAACACTGGATTGGGTTTTTCATCCTAAATGTAATCACATTGTTTGTCATAGGTTAAGAACAAAGCGCCTGCTGAGATACAGATCACAGCAGAGCAGCTCTTGAGAGAAGCTAAAGAAAGGGATTTGGAAATCCTTCCACCTGTAAGATAATATTTCACTTCTTCCAATGACCATCGAGGTCCAAATCATTTCCACTAATGTCTTCTTTTCTGGATAGCCGCCGAAACAAAAAATCTCCGACCCTCATGAATTAGCAGATTACCAGCACCGGAAGCGCAAAGCATTTGAGGACAACATACGCAAGAATCGTTCTGTTATATCAAATTGGATAAAGTACGCACAGTGGGAGGAGAGCCAGAAGCAGATACAAAGAGCTAGATCGATATATGAAAGAGCTTTAGACGTAGACCATAGAAATATAACACTATGGCTCAAGTACACAGAATTGGAAATGCGAAATCGGCAAATAAACCATGCCAGAAACTTGTGGGACCGTGCGGTCACCATTCTTCCAAGGGCCAATCAGTTTTGGTACAAATATACATACATGGAAGAGATGGTGGAAAATATAGCAGGTATTGTCATGCTTGTTTCACTTGAACAGAATCATGGGAGCAGATTAATTTCTATCTACAATTTGATTTGTTAGGTGCACGCCAAGTGTTCGAACGTTGGATGGAATGGGAGCCAGATGAGCAAGCATGGCAAACGTATATAAAGTTTGAGTTGAGATACAAGGAAATTCAGAGAGCAAGAGAGATCTATGAACGTTTTGTTATAGTTCACCCTGATGTAAAACATTGGATAAAGTATGCTCGTTTTGAGGAATCTCACGGTTTTATAAATGGGGCGCGCATCGTTTACGAACGCGCCGTAAACTTTTACGGCGACGAGAGTCTAGATGAAAAGCTGTTTATTGCTTTTGCAAGATTCGAGGAGGGACAGCGTGAGGTAGCAAATCTATCCCACGACCTTCTATATTTTATACATCGCAATCGTTATTTACATATGGCCTCGTCGGTTTTAGCATGATCGGGCAAGGGTAATTTACAAGTATGCTTTGGATCATATTCCAAAAGATAGGACACAGGAGATTTACAAAGCTTATACAATACATGAGAAAAAGTATGGGGATCGGTCAGGTATGTCTACATTATATCAACTTTTTTATATTTGGAGTTAGATTGAAAGTTGTTGCAAGTACTCATTGGTATATCAAATATGTAGGAATTGAGGATGTAATTGTAAGTAAAAGAAAATACCAGTATGAACAAGAAGTTAAAGAGAATCCCTCAAATTACGACGCGTGGTTTGACTACCTGCGTTTAGTTGAATCTGAAGGAAATGTAGAAGTAATTAGAGAAACATATGAACGTGCTATAGCTAATGTGCCTCCAACAAAAGTGAGTACCATTTTGGATGGGTTGGACAACAATCTTCGTTTAGTCTCCATAAACATTAATATATTGATATCTTGGGTAAAAGGAAAAGCAATTTTGGAGAAGATACATTTATCTCTGGATAAACTATGCTCTTTTTGAAGAACTTGATACCGAAGACATTGAAAGGTGTAGACAAGTGTACAGGTAATATTATTTACGGCATGATCATCATTCTAAATGATGGAACGATTTTATTGTAATATAATATTTCTATGGAATTTTAGAGCCTGTTTGGATCTCATCCCTCATAAACACTTCACATTTTCAAAAATTTGGTTACTGTATGCCTATTTTGAAATACGGCAGAAGAACCTGGCTTCTGCCCGTAAGACGCTGGTAAGTTCTGATTAGCGAAGTGTATGATTTTTTAATCGTAAAGATTAGAAACTTAAGAAATTTGCTGTTACAGGGTATGGCATTAGGGGTTTGTCCGAGAGACAAACTGTATCGAGGCTATATTGATTTAGAAATTCAACTCAGAGAGTTTGATAGGTGCAGAATTTTGTACGAAAAATTCCTTGAGTTTGGACCAGAAAATTGTACAACCTGGATGAAGGTAGAGCAAATGAAATGTCGAAATTAGGGCTAAAATATGGTGTTCCAAATAAATAGCATGAATTTTATTGCAGTTTGCGGAACTTGAAACACTATTGGGCGATGTAGAACGCGCTCGAGGTATTTACGAATTAGCAATATCGCAACCACGGTGAGGATTTTTCATAATTACATCGTTGAAATCTGTGTTGTTTGTTGTAATGTGTTTCAATCATAATTATCTGTCCATTTTTGCTTTAGATTGGATATGCCCGAACTCTTGTGGAAATCGTATATTGATTTTGAGATATCGCAAGATGAAACCGAAAATGCAAGACTGTTGTTTGAAAGACTACTAGAGCGCACTTTACACGTCAAGGTAAGAATTATTGTACCGGAAAACAGTTATTTCTTGCATTTACTACTCAACATATACATTGGATTTTAGGTTTGGATAGCGTACGCTAAGTTTGAGTTAGCAAATCCGATGTCGGAGGATGGTCCAGATAACGTCGCTTTGGCGAGAAGAATTTTTGAACGAGGTAATGATGCTCTCAGATCCACTGGTGACAAGGAAAGTAGGGCGCTTTTGCTAGAGGCTTGGAGAGATTTTGAAAATGAGAAAGGCGATGGCGAAACACGTGGTAAAATTATTGAGAAGATGCCACGCCGTATCAAACGTAGAAGACGTATTGTTGGGGAAGATGGGGTAAGAAGTCAACCCCTTAAATATATCATATTATACATAATCTGGTACATAAATATTGATTCAATGCCCATTTCCTATTATTAGAATGACGATGGTTGGGAGGAAGTTTTCGACTTTGTATTCCCAGAAGACGAATCGCAGAAACCGAACCTTAAGTTCTTGGCTTCTGCTAAGGCTTGGATGAAACAAAAAGAAACCGTTGACATTGTTCAAGGCCCAAGTTCCGAAGAGTCGAATAATTGATTATGTATACTCATACACACTTAAATATGAAGTTTGTTCACTAAAGAGAACAATATCATTAATCGCCACCCAAAACGACTATAACTCTCTGACAAAAATGATAAAATGTGTGTAGTGGTCAGGTTTTGCTAAATATGTATACCACCTCACAATATTACATTCTACAGGCTGTATGTTACGAATTAGTGAAATATGGAATAAGTTTATTAAAGGCATCCCGCAAACCTTTCACATGGACAAGTAGTAATAGTAACACTTTTTTATTTTCTCTTTATTTCAAATATATGACTAATTTCCGCATAGAAGAAATGTTGTACATCATAAGGAAGTAAACGTTAGTCGAGTGGTTAATACATCCATTTCCCAATTAGTGTGTATATATAAGTATGTATATATAAATGTGTACATATAAGTATATAGTTTTACAAAGATCAACTTAAGTACGAAATTGCATTTCCACGGAATACATTATTTATAAACATTTGTACATACAAATCTTTAGATAAATTAAGAATTATATTTTGTCAATCGAAATAAAAAGTAATACGTAACATTAATCCCGCAAGTTTAATTACAACAATCGAAGCATTACCTGATTGCGAAGTGGTGAACTTTGATTCCACTTGATATATCCTCAATTCCATACATGTACATATGTTCGGCTTTTTGTGCAATGTTGTATATACATAAAACGTAGAAAATATTCTTTGGCAGTCGCATGCTTTCAATTACGATGTACCCCGGGCTCAAACGATTCTGTTAGTTTCTCGGCTTTGCTTACATGGCAATGTCTAACACAATCGTTTGAGCAGGCTGTACTTAATGTATAGATTTGTTATTGATTCAACTGATGGAAGAGATTCAACGAACATGTCATGAGTCCTACAATCACTTAGCACACTCGAGACTTTTAACTATAACAATCACAGCAGTCCGTTCATTGTTCCCGGCTGTCGAGATGATACGCCGAAAAGCATTAACATGTTTTTTAACGACTCTGGAGGCAAAAAAATAAAGCTGTTATAACAAAACATGTATTGTTTAATTCAAGAAACGTTTCCTTTGTACTGATTACAATATAATTGTCGAGAATATTGATTCAACATACAAGGATGATTGATCTTGTAGTTGGTACAATAATTTGCTACATTAGTCATCTTGTTTTGTTGATGATTTCTTTTTCTGATCACTCTCGAAACCAGAGTCTAAATCATCACTTAAACACTTTCTCAATGCGCAATTCTTGGAACCGTGTCGTGACCCTTTCTGTTTCACTAGTAGTTTCCTCATACATTGTATTAGATGCTCGAAAAAATTGGGATAACCGTCGAAACCAGGGAATACGTTAATGTCTAGTATAGCGTATTTTCCAGTATGATTTTCAACTACAATATCGACGCCGAAGAGAACTAAGCCAAATATTTCCCTAATTTTTTCAACAATTAATTCAAGTAGTTCATATTTTGGCTTTACAGTTTCTGGAATGTTGGTCTCGGATAAGACAGACAATATACTTTTTGCACCGCTACGGGTAACATCGTGAGAATTGAAAAATATTGTATTTAACGTCGCGCAGTCTTCTTTGTAAAAGTTCTTTAAACTAGGACGCTCTACCACATGAAACTTGTCGTTTACTGCAAATATCTTGTACACAATTGCATTATGATTGATGAAGGTTTGAGCCACACAAGGTGGTTGGCAATCGCTTAAACCACTTTCATTAAATACAATCATCATCTGAAAATAGTAAGATTGGTTGTTACAATAAGTAGCAGCAGGGTGTCATGTTATCTTCGTAAAAAATGTGTTTTATATCCACATACCTTATGCGCATCCTGTGATCCATGTGCATAAAGTGTCTTACAAACAATTGGAAATTTGATTCCATGCCTCTTTAGAAGGGACAAGTTTTCCGCAACATTGTTGTTCAGTATTTCAACTGTTGTTGGAGTAAATATATCTGCAAATTGAAATACAATATGGAGTGGGTAGAAAAACAGTATTTAATAAAAAAAACAGTCCTGTCTACATACCATCATGTTGTATGCCTTCCCGTACTAATTCATAGAAACTATATCGATTGCACACATTTGATAAACGGCTGAATGGATCAACAACTATTACTTCAGGATGCTGTTCAAAATATCCCTGCAATCTTGAAATGATTTGTACAGCCTACAATAAATACAAGCACTGTACCAAAACGATTCTAGCATTAGATCACATGGAGCATATTACCATACTTTTTCATCTCCTTCGTTCGCATGTACCAATGTTGCACTCAGTTTATGTATAAAAACGTGAATTGGTCCCTGAGATTCAATACTTGAATTTAAATCAATCTGCAAACAAGAAGTCAACATACAAATGTAGAATATTTCTGCGAAATTTCGAACAATTATAAATACAATGGAAAGTTATTTGTTTATATTTTTAACGTTATGCTATGTAACGTATTTAACTTTTATACCTGTTTCGAAGTATGGACACGACAAGTTCCATGTATGGAAGCTTACCATTTTTAACAGAAATCCTTCGGACTCGCATAGCTTATGAAAATCATTCCAGTTCATCTTCCGTTGCTTGTGTTCAGTTAACCAGTAACCAATAACGTATTTGTCACACATTTTTTCGCCCGACTTTTTATCCCGGTCTATATCCAATGTAATTCTCATCCATTCAATCCGATGCTACGCATTGTTCGACATTAGCAAACTACATAAGTAAACTAGATTTTGACAACGAACCTTTCAAATATCGCTTATAACAAGTAGCATCATTTTTTGCATGCATTCAAGGTTATGTTCCTTGCATCCAAAAAGCATCTGCTGTATTTCACTAGTTGTATGGTTAAACACATATTGATAAAGCGTTGCAATTCGATATCGGCACGTTTTCAACAGATCATAGGTAACATATATTTCTTTAAACTAACAATTAGCATAATTCCCGGCTAATTGTGCGCCTATTATGGCGCATTTCAGTGGTTCTTATTTTTACACTATATATAATTTCATATAATGCCGCGGCACCTTATTGGATAGAACTAATGCAAAAAATATGATAATGTAAAAAAGAATTCGGGTGTTGTATCATATTATAATAAATATCATATTATCAGAATGTTATTGTATATTTCTTTGACTATACTCTACTTATCACAAATAGAAAAGTTTATAAATTACATTGGCGGTTGCTGCTCGCACCCGAAGTATGAATTTCACCTCTATAAATAAAAATTGTTATTATAACGCCGAAGTTGTACGCGGCGCTCGAATAGATGTGCATGAATACTACTATGACATCATTATTAATAGTATTATAAATTACAATCTGTTTTATCTTCTTTAATACATACACTCTTGCTAAAATAGATACATGGTTATATGCATACACACACGTGTATCCATATATGTTTTGTCTATGTGTGATTTGAAATATATATGTGTAACTGTAAAGTACCATCGCACATCGCGTCAAATCAGCAACTGTAAACTAAATTTCTCCAGGGCTCTCCGATTGCGACTGAAATCAAATTATTGATACAATAGTTGGAAAAATATAGTTAAGTTTTTAGAAGCAGTATTGGTATCTTCTATTTTACATACATCGCTGGATTCACTCCAAATTTGTACCGGATGTGTGACGAAGATTGCACTGCTCCCGTTATCGTTTCTTTTACTATTCGTAGCATGGGAATCTGTTTTTACCCTTCTTACTTCTCCCAAGGAAAATGAACAAGAACTTGACACACATATTTCACCTTCAGAGTGAGATGCTTCGGATAGTGGTTGGGCCTAAAAATTCGATACATAATAAAACAGGATTCTTTTGACTTCGCGTCGCTCTTAAGACAAATTTCCAATTGTTTCATATTTTGTAATTTCCTATGGTTTCTGTATTCACCTGTTTGCATATATCATCATTCGTTTGTTCCAACTTGTTTTCGATAAGGTTTTGTCTTGATTCATCTATTTTTTGAGATAGAGGACTCTCAGGTTGCCTATCATGGATGCCCACCTTTAAATCTTGGGCAATTGATGTTGCGAGAATGAAAGGAGACGGAGGTATTTTATTAGATGATTTGTGACTAGATTGTTTGGAATTGGAAGAAGCTGATAAAGATGGGCAATCTTGCAAAGAATCAGCTGATGATGATATCGGTTCGCCACCGCATTCTCTCGGCGAACCCTCTTTTCTTATTACAGCCTCATCTATTTTACTATCAGGCGCCTTTTCTTCCCATGAAACTGGTTTAACCCCACTTGAATTTTTTCTTTCGCAATCCGATAGTTTGTTGGCTAAACTTATCTTGGTCTCTTGAATTGAGTGTTTGTCATTGGAACAACCCTCGTTAGCTTTTATGAAAGATATTTCTTCAAGTGACTTTATATTTGAACTAATTAATCTTTCAATTTTACTGTCTATTCTAGAACTTTCATGTTTCGGGAGCGAGACAGTTTTCTTACAACTCAAAGACGATATGTTACTATTACTGCTTATGCCTTTTTTATTCTCACAACTAGATTTGTTCGATAGATTTTCTTCAATTGTTGTCTTAACGGAATTTCTCTCTTTTTTAGAAGATAAACTCCCATCAGTTTGAGATTCAGTCAGTTGCTTTTCTATGGAATTAGACTGCTGTTCCACTACTGGTGGTACCAACTCCCCGTTATCTTCTTGTGTAGGGGGACCGTCAATGTCATTCTTAAGCATAAGATTAGTCGCCGTAGGTCCAGCATTGATGTCTTGCAGATCTCGTACATACGCTTCCAAATTTTTTATAACAGATCGTATGATTTCGGGATTCATTTCCTTTTTAATCAATTCACTTTCGAATAACTTCTTTACGTTTTCGGTCTCGATGTTCTGGATAGACGTACGAAAGCGTTCGATAGTTGTATTAGAATCTTTCATCTTGAGTAACATTTCTTTGAATGCGGCTGGCCCAGTACTGTGAGCAACTGCAGGGTAATCACTTGACTCCAATGCTTTACACTCATCATTTTCTTGAGAATTCTCCAAACATGATTGATGTATAGCCGGCAAGTCTGCCTTATCTTCTAGAACATTTTTAATTTTAACATCATCATCAGTATAAATAGATTCTGATGTATCAGCCGTTGGGGGGTTGGTATCATCTGTAAAACATTCACGATTATCATTGAACTCATTACTCATACTTCTTTCTATACATTGGCGATCAGTGTTTCTTAATTGTGCTTTAGGATTGTTGGTTTCTTTTAATGTACGAGTCATCTTATAGTGATTATTGGTCAAGAGAAACTCCTTCTGTGCCTCTAGCGTTTTTGGTTGCACAAACTGCATCGCTTCGCCAGGTGTCCACGCATTGTTCCTTGAACCCGCGTTTTGTTGGTTTGATAAATTGGTACTGCGCATGCTTTTTCTTTGTTTTGGCAAACAGGAAGGAGCGCGTGTTTCTGGTGCGTTTCTTTCACCTTTATTCGAAACTAAGAAATTAGCAAACGTGTCCGCGTTTGATAGTTTATTCCCTGCATTTCGATACTGCGCGAATTTGTTATCTGATAAAAATTGCTCGACTGTTTTTACACCACGGGCAATACGTTTTATTGCTTTATTGTGCGCATTGATAACAGTATCTAATTCTGCTATTGATGGCTGATATACATCTCCTTTATCTAGTGCGGTCGTCATATCTTCAATTGAAGGATCGGGAAACGTCGTGCACGTAAAACTAGAATCCTGTGGGTACTTTATTTTCGAATAATTTTCGAGAATGTCCTTGAAATGGATCTCAATACTTTTATAGCGCTCATTTTCATATTTTAAATTCTCTTCTTTCTTTTTCCTGAAATAATCAGCTGTTTCCCCAGTTTCGTTTTCAGCAATGCTAAGATTTCTTGATGTCGGCCGGTCATTGTTGTGGCCAGTGGGGATGATTGAATCAGCATCATGTCTACCTGCTTTTCCCATTCCATTTTCTTTACGATAATAAACTGTATGCTCTCGTACAGGACCACTTTCAATACGATCAGGAAAATTAGGAATTTCCGCGCGTGACGTGTCAGACTGCGCTTTTGTTTCTTTAATTTCCACAGCAGGGCTAAGCTCGACAGATTCCTTGTTTTGGCAAGCACAAGATCGAAACTCATTAAGACTCTTGTTCTCTTTATCGGTATTACTCTGATCCTTCTCGATTCTGATAATTTTCTGCCGATTTCTTGGAGCGACAATTGTTGAACCAAGTTGATACTGAAATCTGTATGTGCCTACGTTCGGCGCGTCCTGAACGAACGATGAATCCGGCGATATATGAATATCTTGCAATTTCTGGGCCGTAAGTTCTCGCTCGATATTCACCGGAGTCCCAGTTTGAATACTAAACCCTTCCAGTCTCTTTTGCACCGAGGTGCTTGGAAGTCGACCATCTTTATCGATCTGCGTCGGTTGTTTGTCACTGGACGCGACTGTAGCACAGTCACCTGCAGGAGCACATTCTCCTCTCGTTTCTTTAAGTTCACTTGCAGTATTGTTTAACGATTTTCTCTCGTCCTTCTTCAATCCTCGAAGTCTGCTCGCAACGTGATCCGCGTTACTCTTAAGGTCGAGTATAAACCGTGCGTTATCCTTGGCGTTTCTCATTACTTGCACGGGTTCAATGCCACTGTCGATAGCATACAATTTCGCTGCTACCCGCTCTCGCACATAAAGCAGCTGATCATCTTCATCCTCGAAAGATGGCTCGTAAACTCGTCTGAAAAAACATTCCACTGATTCTTCAAGGACATTGTCATTCTCACACTTTACTCTAGAATATTGTTATATACTTACAAACAAAAGCCGCCTTTGGTGCGATCCCGGCACTGCTCAGCGTTTAACTGTTTAATTTCCAATAACGCGTTTTGTACCACTCTCTCGGCATTGTCCAAAGCGATCGACGTTTCCGGACTAAGAATCGGGCTGTCTGCCAACGGGAAAATATCGTGCGCCGCATCGGCACCGGGGCTCCTTGTTGCAGTTTTGAAAATATTCCTATCATTTTTCAAGAAATCTTTAGCACGCCTTCCATCAATTTTTCCCCCACTCCGAGGAAGTCGTTTCTTCTCCTTGGCCGGTGGCGCACGAGTTCTGCAGCAACGATCGATCAGCATTTTCGATTCCATCATTGGCTCGGGATTCGCGCATCGATACAAATACTCCCCGTAGAAATCTACGCCCAGCAGTGCGTCATGGTCACACCTGCAACGAGATACGACAGACTTTATTGACAAACGGAATTCAACGAATGCGGAAACATCATCGACTCTAAAACGATTCTTAATTATGCGCCTGGTCATTAACATTGACGCTGTGGCAAGATAATCCGAAATCTTACAGCGGCAAGACGAAATTCAAATGAAATATGCAAATCCTCTATAAATTTGCGAAACGTCCTTCAACGGTCTAGAAAAAATCATCTCTATCTTTGCGTCGGTCGGGCTTTATCGTGCTCGATAAGCTCCATCGATGTCATGGTCGAGGGACGGAAAACTGCGTCACAACACGCAAAGGAAACGCCGGAGGAAGTAGAGTAAAGGCTTCGTAAGAGCGTAGCGGGTTCAGGGACCGACAAGCATAAAGCAATGAATCTCTTTCAAGCGAGGGTGGTTGTCCCCGACTCCCCGCTCTGCGCCAACTCCCACCACTCGGATCGAACGTAGCTGGAAATCAAATTGTCCCGTGCATTAGCTACAACTACGTCGGCAAACGTTCGGTCTTCCTGGAGGTTACGCACACTGGAAAGCGGCCCTACAGTGGCCCACTATCGATCCTTAAAGGGAACCTGCTCTTTTCCCACTCCCAACAGCGCCACTCACCGCTCCAGTCCACTCGAGTCGCCGGGGATCTTGACCGCTTCATTATTTCCCTCGCTTCCTCGCCTCTCGCACTTGTTTAATCATGGCTGGATCCGATTGGCCGCTTACTCTCGTGACTCGAGCCGCGCCGAGTGTTGCCACTCCGGCGCTATCTCGCCAATGAAAACAAACCGAGTCCTCACGTGCAAATGGCGCGGCGTCGCTCTGCAACAATGCCGAGTGCACGCCAGGTGGCAAGGGCGCGCGCCACGAGCACTCGAGCAAAATCCGCCTATGAGAGTGCGCGAGGGCGACATTTAGAATTTAAACTCTGCTCATTAGGCTCCGAGAGATTTTGTTCATTTCTAAGGGAGAAATGTACAGGGTGAGTCGATTGAGAGTTCCAATTATTTCCATTATAGGTACAATTCGATATAAATAATATTTTCAGTGGGTGGAAAAGACTCAATAAAGATTCCTTTATATTAAAATTTCAACGACGATATTCATCATTACTGATTCAAAGCCAAGTGAATCACCCTCTACAGGTAATGATTTGTGATGATCGAGAAGGAGCAGGTTCATCGCTACCAAAGAGTCGTTCGATTCGTTTCTTTAGGAAAAGCCTCCTCGCCGTTGGAGTCTTATACACCGGCGGCGAGCGTGTCGTGGAACTTATTGATCTAGCGGAGAGACGCGAAAGCATCTGAGGGGGGTTGGGAGGGAAGGGAGTCCCGAGCACGAAGGGTTAAGTGTGCATAGGGATGACTCGGAAGAGAGTAGCGGATCGTTAAAGGTGACGTCGGCGGCCCCGGTGCATTCTCCAGGAGGCCGCCCGCTTTAACGCCGCCCGCTCGACCTGATCAATACCAGTACGTCAAAGGTACGTAATGCACGATGTGCGTTAAAGCCGAGCTACCATACTGTTACCACCACTCTCCTCGCGAGTGCTCGAGAGTGCTCGAGTATGTTTATGCAGACATGCCATCCCGCGAGACTATTAATCTTTAAAATATGTTCTTTCACGTTTGTAAGGGGAAACTGCACAATATGTCTAGGAAAATCCCTTCAGTGGCGGATCTTTGGAGTTGGTTTAGGAAGTTTAAGTCGAGTAGTGTTACCATCGTTTCTTCAATTTTCCTCCGATGAATCTTCAACAAATGATGAAGGGGTATGATGCTTGACTTTAGGTAGACGTGACCGTACGATCTCCAGAAGCGACATGATCGATTGCAGAGTTGGTCGCACTCCTCAACGAGCACCGGACACCAACAGACACCACGTTGCCCTTTAAACGGACGGATCTCTCTATTGTTGGAGTCCCGTTCCGTAGTGAGGCGAAGCCTTTATACATCGGGGCACTGCGGATTATTTTTCGGGAAACGGCTTCCCGACCCATGCGCAGTCCCATTGTTACTGGCACACAAAGACGCCCGGGTTACCGTTTCAGCCCCCGGCGGTCGAAATGTCTTTACCTGCCTAGCTGCAGGTATAAGAAAACTGGACTAGCGTGGCAGCAGCCCCCCGGCCCTGGAAATCCGCGTAGCATCACCCAGCGTGGGCATCGACGTAAATATTTTTTCTACGACCTCTTGCGTCGTGTTCATTGTGAATTAAGCCTAGTCTTCCGGCCGGGGTGTCGTACTACGAAACCGTACGTGGCTCGGCTGAAAGAGATAAGACCATTGTGCGGCTCCAGTTGCCTACTTGTATGCGTAGTTACATGGGAGTCGCTCCCTTTAAAGCTAACGACATCTCTACGAGGACCGTCAAGCGTTGAAAGAAAGCGTCCCGTGTTCTACTGCTCGGTGGTATCGCGGGAGCATAAGCGCGCAAATAAGAAGACGTGCACGATTCTCCTGTGCAGCCGCGCTCGCTGGATCAGCGAGCGAGAGGGAGAGAGAGACGTAGAAAAATTTCCATTCGATGCGCCGGTTCCCGGGCGCTTGGCGTGATGAGAGCGAAGTCGGTGGTATGCGAGGAGATTTGAAAAATTGCCTTGTGCAGATAGCGGCTTTGGTTGGTGTGCGCTGCGAGCATTGATATCGCATTCTATATGCAAATCGAGCACGTTCGCCTCGGCTATGTCCATCCACTTTAAATAAGGATCCATCGTGCAGACAGTGGTGCGTGGCCGGGTGTTGGAGCCGTCTGGAAGAGACAGATCAATATGCCGCGTTCGCCTCTTTTCCCCGCAGCCCTGCCCTCTCGTGGTACCCTCTTCGTTGCCACTGCTCTCTCTCTCTCTCTATATATATATACATCTCTCTCTCCCTCCTCTTGCAGGCGCGCGTTGGCCCATCTACTACAGCTGAACATTGGCATTGATTTTCAAAGTTCAGGAAGTCTGGCGAACGCCCCGGCTGGCTCTATCGGCGGCTAGCATTCACGGCGTCAGTCGTACGATCCGCTTCCCCAAGGTTCACCGACCGACGCAACGCATGATCCCATTTAAAGTTTCCAATCTCATTTCGGATAATCCATTCCGACGCCTATTAGATTTCTAGCCCATTTCTTCCCTCGGAGCGAGCAGGGAAAGAGGAGGATGGAGTGGCGAGAGGGGGCTGGTGGTCGAGTGAGAAAAACGAGGGCTTATTACACATCAACACATATATTTTGCTTGTTGCATACATACGATAAACAGTACAGTGTTACGCGTTCTTCGAGGTATGGTATACTAGAAAATTTCATTATCCACTACTACATTGCTATTCGTATTGTTTCATGTTTCCGCTTTCGTGTGTCTGTATAGCTTATACGAGAATAATGGGAAACAAAGGTAATGAATGATACAAGTTGAAGATGACTGCTAGTAAAGGCTGCTTTCCGTTGAGAAAAGTAACGCGCGGTCTTCGTACTCGAGTCAATAAAAAATCCTGTGTCCTACCGGCTTGGTCGTCGATGAGGGTAAATCGGATAAATGCAGAAAGGAGAGAAATCAGACAGGATAGGTGTCTGTTATCACCCTGCGCGGAGTTGAACGGCGCGCACCGTAAAAATGCTCTCTTGACCCGCGCATCTTCAATTTTGATCATCTAGCAGACTGATAACCAATCACTACAACCCTCTCCCTCTCTTGCGTTCCCTCTCTCTCTCTCTCTCTAGTTGTACATTACACATTGTCTGGTTTTATCTACGAGTCTAAACTTTCAACACGTTTGTACCGGAACCAATTATCGCCTATCGACAAAACTTCAGTCCAAAAATAGCATTTAAAAATTGAGCAAGCGTCAAACCACCGCGGCCGTGTTGCTTTGAGGGAAGTTGGGTGCCGAGAGCAGTAATCGGCACGTTGATGACCGGTCGACGACCAAGTGCTCGAAGAGAAAGTTTTCAATCGCATATAAAATTCGCATACTCGTCCTGACGAGACCGCATCGGATAAAGGTACGGCTCGCAGGCGTCCTTCTGAAAGTCGGCCTCGTATTTGGGTAAAAGGGCCTCGAACTGCTCGGGAGCACGTTCGATCTTACATTCGTATGAATAGTTTGAGTCGGTAATAGTTACATACTGGTAGACTTGTTCAAGAATTCGGGGAAATATCACGTATAGCCCTTGTGGGTATTGCTACGCTCGATTGTGTTGAAGCAACACAATGAAAAACACGGGCCATGAGAAAAAGCGACGAGGTTCGGACCGGCCGAGCGGCGCCGGCTCTATGCTCAACGGAGTAGATTGAGACATGGCCCGAACACCGTCGTTTTTCACGCTTATGCAAAAACTCCCCTATCCCCTATTCGGTGTGCCGATCTGTTTTGTACAAATATATACAAAATGGCCTGCTCGCATTCGAAGTCTCTTTGACGACCAAGTGTGCCCAAGGAGATCCGAAACCGCAGCGAAAACACATGCCTGCTTTTTGCTCTTTTTTACGTTTTAGAAATAGCGAGTGTGTGGTTCCTATTTTCCGGGCGTACCTTTTTCATTGGCGAAATGAAAAACCAAAAGGCCCTCACTTAAAGACTAATAATAAACTAAAGGCGAAAGGTGGACGTTTCATGATGAGATGGGGGTGGTGTCGGTTACGAATGCTCGGGGTTCGAAAGGATGCTCGTTCCTTTCAACATTTCGACATTTCGACAGTCGGACGAGTCCTGTAGTAAGTGTTTCACCGTTTAAAGAAGCACTCGTAATTCGCGTACAGCAAGATGCGCCTAAACCTCTTAGATAGAGCGCGGCCCACGCCTTCAGTTAAATCGAACGAAAAAAATAATTTAATATATAGAACGCAAACGAATGTAAGTTTCTTTGTACACTTAAGAACGGTTATTCCATTAGTCATAAGTTTTATTAATAATGTGGTATGTACACATATACAGAATATACAGAAAACCCGTACGCTGGGTCTAAATATGTCCGCCATATTTATAATACAACGAGTGAAGTAGTAGAAAGAGTATACAAATAAAAGATTAGAAAAGGACGTCCATCGGTCGCTTGATGGTTACAAGTGAAACGATTCTCCTCATCTACAGCTAATCCGTAGCAACGCGATACGACGTTTTAAAAATAAGGTACAATACAACCGCCCAAGTTTCTGCGGCATCACGATTCGTGGGTCAGTACATACATTGGCGTATGTTTGTGCGCGCGCCGGCGCATGATTGTTTCTTGTAGAGTATGTATCGTGTCTACGTTAAGTATTCGTGTAAGTATATCTGTGCTTCTGTTGCGTGTGGATGTATCGTTGTCAAAGGGCGCACAATACGCACGTGGTACAGGAGACAAAAAAACAAGGCGATCGAGCCTAAGTACAAACCCAAACCGGACACAATTCTATTCCTCGTAGATTCTCTTTTACATGACTTCTCGTTATTCAGCAAAACGATGTGCATCCTCAGATATTAACCGCTCTACGATGCCTATATGTACATGTGTGCAGAACCGACGCCAGCGTGCAATTGCCAAAGACTTCTTTACAAGACCAGTCAAAACAGGTGATCGACAGGGCGATCAATCAAAACAACGTCGCCGTAGAATAGACAGCGGCACTACCGATTATTCAAATCGGGTAGAGTCCACCTTTCCTGGCGACGTGAACAACTTCGTAATGCATAACCCAATGTGCACCGACAACGTCTTTGGCTCACGTCATTCGTTGGCTTGCTTGACCAACGCTCATCACCAATACCAAAATTGTTTGGCGAACCTTCACGGTTCCACCATAACACCCTCTCTTTGCGAGGGTGGAAAATTTAAGCCCCGTTCAAACTTTAAGAGGATCTTTAAGTTTCCCTCTCTTTCTTTACTTTAAGCCCTGAACTTGAAGTGTCTTCCCCCAAGATAGTCGCTATCTCGCCCTGCATAAACGCCCATGGTACCTGACTATTTGCCAATGGACACTTCTCCCCGCTCGGACAGTATACCTGGAACAATTCAAGCGAAACACTCACTTAGTACGCTCTTTGCCGCAAAGGTCAACAAAAAGCTCTGATAGTGATGCTTACCTCTGAACCCGCTCCCTGTTCTTTTATGCTCTTCCGGCTACACGGGAAGCAGAACTTATGCTGCGGTACACTCGGGCACTGAACAAAGTGCGTGTCTTCGAGGCGCTCGTGACACAGTGTGCATTTCAAGATGGGTGCTGGTACTTGCTCTGCGCCAGCTGCCTGTGCGACCGCCAATTCCGAGGATGTTGTTACTGTCGTCGAAGATACATGCCTTGAACTGCTTGACCTTCTACTCGATGGCCCTGTAAGTAGTCGATTTCACACGTGAATCATTTTGAAAAATAGAGAAACATAACTCTCTCTCTTTCCTGAGTCATAGGGCAGAATCTACAATACCTGAACTGTTCGGACTGTGTTGTGAGGTTCTGGAGGCGCTGCGCTGCTGAGCATTTGCGGCTGTAGTTGGTGGGCTTCGGCTAGTGGGACTTGGATTGTTCGGTGGTTGTGGTACTGATTCCGGGGAAGTTAAATTATCAGCAACGGACATAAGTGCAGCCATGGGTGACGGTCCATTTGCGGAACCCTGCGGGAAGCGTTATTTTTCATTTGTATGTCAGCCGGTCCACTCTCTAGAGCTTTGACGCTAGGTGTTTTTTAAAAGCGCCAATTTATCCGACTAGAATTCGATATTTACCTGGTGGTGATTGGACTGTGGCATGTCATTGGCGCCTTCTTGTGTGGGTGGTGGCGGTGGTGGTGGGCTCGTTCTTGGGCGAAGTGGCGAACCTCCACCATTTGTCGCCACATTGGCTGGTGCCAACGGAATCGATGGACCAACATATCCTCCTGAAATAAGCCAAATCCAGTGTCAGTCAATCCAACAACTTCCATGCAACTTCAAACATATTCATCACGCGTTATATCCCTATTTGCGCGCTCGACCGACAATAATCTATCGGCAGACATACTTTGCGCATCTTCTTTTTCAGAAGGTAACGCGATTCGAACGGGAAGGAAAAATAGATATCCTTTGACCCCTGCCGCCAACAATTCCACGATTACGCCACGCCAGACAAGTATAGATCCATTGTCCACGTGTCTAGCTATGCGTCAATAATTGCAGCTCTTCCTCACTGCGCCTCAATTGTCCAGGTCTTTGATCGACTCCCGCAAGCGACAGTTGAAACGCGCGAGTTATGCCATCGGCTCAATCGAATTTCAACGCAATACATATCAGGATCTTTGGGATTGGCTTGAGCAAGCAAACCCGATGTCACTATCACCGGGACGGGTGTGCCGGGTTTTCTCAACTTCTGTTTGCATTTCGCCACTACGCGTGCACCCAGCCGGAGGACACGAGTAATCATCGGGATTTCGAACATGAGAGCCAGCCAGAGGCGCAGCCAACCGCAAATTCACACTCATCGATTCCAACCAGACCAGACCACCACTATCGCACTGGCTCGACGTCGCCAATTCGAAAGGCCAGAGGCTACCGCGATAAAAAAGTATTATAATCGTCTGTACGATTAGCGATTAAAAACAGCTGAACGGGTCATTCTACTAGGCGAGAATCGAGTCTAATTTAAAAGCACGCCGTCAACCGGGCACTCGCGAGCCTTATCAGCGTCGCGCGGCCGCGCAAGTAAACCTCCCCGAGTTCATTCTCGTAATTTCGTGTCGCGCGGCACGAGTGACATTCGTGATCGCGTAATACCGCGCGCGCTTCTAATCAGTCACTCGGCATAGCTGTATGCGTCTGTGCGTGTGTGCGTGGTCCGTGGGATGTTTACCCGATGTGTGCCCGCGAGCGGTGTCCCAGAGCGAGCCAGATAACCGATTGGCATTAAAAACGGCCGTTTCGTCACGTTCCGGAGACAAGCGTTGCGCGCTGACACGCGATATCTCGCGTGCCCCGCCATCGTGCGCCCAGCATCCGCGTATACACGCGTGCACCTCCTCTCAGCCGGTTCTAGAAGCCGCGCGCGGCCGAGTGGCATCAAAACCGGTACACGAGTCAGCCGCCTCTCTTTCTCTCTCTCGCTCTCTCGCTCTCGGCCTACCAACGAGAAAACGTGTGACCGGTACTTTTCCATGACGAGGCCGAGAGACACCGATACACCGGGGGGACGGCGCGCGGCGTCTGTGTATCAGAAATCGAGCGCGCTCTCTTGCACGAGGAAGCGAGAGGAGGAGGGCGCGCGGCTCCCGGGAAAATCACGACCCGCCGGGAGGAAAGAGGAGCGACACGCATGCTGCGCGCGCGCCTCTCTCTCTGTGACCGAGCATCCTCGCACATCGTCTCCGCACGTAGGCGACCGGCTTACAATAGTCGCACACACGGCGCTCGCTGTTCTGCTAACCGGTCGGCTATAGTGGCCTTGTTTCCGAACTACAGCCCTTTCAGCTACAAAACGCGTTACGCGTACCCTTCAATCTTTCTCCATTATAAACAGAATTCCTCAAAATCTAATACAAACATCATGAGATTAAGCGTGTTGATTGTTAATTTGATTCTATGTTCTCCAGGGTTTTGGTAGATGGTCGCAAGGTTACCATAACATGTGATCGGTGTACGTTTCAGAGAGCGCGTAGTAAAGAGCGAGCGCATAGTAGGTGTACGTCGTGACACCATATACGTGGCGCATACTACATAAACTCGCCCGGGTGACGTAGGACCAAGAGCGGCCGAGTGTACTATCTCTACGCGATCGATCGAGCGGAGTCGAGAGCTCGCGAAGCGTGGCGATCATTGCGAAACACGACGGCGCTCCGGCTCGCTCTCGTTACAACCGTTGACGAGCGGTGGCCAGTGGCTCTCCTTCCTCTCCTCTCCTTTCATTTTTCTCCGACGCTCCCCCTCCGCTCGCTCGCTCGCATACACTGGCATCAAAGGAGTCAGTCAGTCGGGCAGAGAGTATCTGCTTCTGCCGCATGATCGAGTGCGGCTGACGTTGCTACTCTCGAAAGCAACTGCGTGCCTGACGTAAGATCCGCGCGGGCGTCTTCGGGAGCGCGCTGCGCCTCTTGCACACGTCTCTCCGCTTTAAAATCTCGAGCTACCGAGGCCCATCTCTTCTAATAGAATTCTTTTCAGATCTGCGATATGTATTGATTATAAATCCACGCGGGAATTCTATAATAGAATTCTTTTCGATTTACAAGTCTTCATCGACGTTTCAAAACCTGCATATGTATTGATTATAAATTAACAATCCAGCGGAAATTCTGCAACAGAATTCTTTTCCATTTGCGAGTTTTAATCGACTCTTCAAAACCTGCATATGTATTGATTATAAATTAACAATCCAGCGGAAATTCTGCAAAAGAATTCTTTTCGATTTACAAGTCTTTATCGACTCTTCAAGACCTGCATATGCATTGATTACAAATCACCAATCCAGCGGAAATTCTACAATGGAATTGGACCAATTAAAGAGACCGAGCGGTGCCAAAGCGAGGTACCGTGGAAAAGCATAGAGGCAATTTTCCCTCCATGATCCTCGTTTATTTCCAGATACTGATCTTTGCCAGCGGTGGTCTATTTTTACTTGCGCGGTGCGCGTAGACGCGCATTCTATCTTTCGAGCGGAAAGAGTGTAGCCTCGAGGAGAAAAGAAATCCGGCGAGAGAAGCCGAGTTGTAAACATCGAGCGGCGTCTAGCGGGCGTTCGCATTTGAGAGTAGAAGGAAGACAGCGCCGAATGCGAGGTCTGTTATTCGGGAAGGCGTCGCTGAATTACAATCCCGGCAAGGGTAAGGGCGGAGTTCCCTCTCGGGAAACAGGCGACATCCCGAGATCTTTAAATACCCCCGGGGCTCGTATAAATAGTGTACTCGGTTTTTAAAACCCGTTAGCCATTCGGGGAAGGCTGCAGTAATAGCAGTTTCACGGGGGCGGCGAGCTATCGCCTAATAATAACTGTTCATTGTCCCTTGGCTAATCAATAGATCAGGTAAAAACGAGGGACGCCTCTGCCCGTGTCCCTTTGAACCTTTCGACACTACTGCTCTGTCCGCTCCAATCACTCGCGCTCTCTCAATGGCATCGATGCTTCAATGACCACTCCCTGTAGTCTCACCCGAGACATTGTCATTTTCCTAACGAGAAACGGGGTAGAATTCAACTCTGAGCTCTATTGGACGCTCACGGTTTTAATAATAATAAATCAAAAGCATTCAACTTTGGATTCTATTGGAAGCGCACGGTTTTAATAATAATAAATAAAAAGCATTCAGCTTTGGATTCTATTGGAAGCTCACGGTTTTAATAATAATAAAAATGAATTGAACTCTGAGCTCTAATGGAAGCTCACGGTTTTAATAAAAAAAATAAATAAAATTGAACTTAAAAATGGGGAGACTCGTCAGAATCGGATTTAAACCCCGGCACACTGTGGACTCTTGTTTTCCGGGCGATGGGAATCGCAGGTAGACCAGAGTGTGTTCGCTCGCTCGGAATGAATCGTCCGATAACCGTAAACACGGCAGCAGCCGCTAAGGTCGAATTAGAAAGTGACCAGTGTCGAAATAACGGTCGATGACCAAGGTCAGCGGGGACCCGCGCGAGGGTAAGTGCGTGTGTATAGAGAGAGAGAGAGAAGAGAGCGAGAGATGTTGCCGCTCGCGATGCGAGAGGAGAGCACACCGGCATCGGCGTCGTCCGCTTCGTCAATGAGCCGCGTACAACGAAAAGGAGCGCAAGAAAAGGAGGCCACACTACAGTTATCCGAGCGATGCGGCAAAATATCGCGCGCGTCGCTGCGCGCCGCACACTCGCCGAGACCGGTTCTCTCCGATCCTCCTCCTGCTCCTCCTGCTCCTCCGAGCCACTGGCACCGGCTTGCACCAAAGGCCACAATCCTCGATTCTAAAACAACCGGGCACCAACTGCAACTGCGATCTTGCGAAAGCCCGGCGGCGAAGAATGTCTCGTCAGGAGCGGCGGTTGCATCAGCGGGTTGCTTTCATTGGTCGGGAAGGCACGCACACAAGGGAGGCCCCGCCGGCTCGCTCGGGCAAAGACAGCTGGAGCTCGTCCCGAGAGCGCCCGACGAGATTCGTATTGAGCGGGGCCGACAACGGACTCATTCATTCGGTCTAAATATACGGAGTGACGTCATTTGATTGGACGTCACGGCATGGCAAGCTCCGTGTAGCTTTTGGTCGTCCCATCACGTGCTCTCCTCGCCGTACGCCTCTCTATGCGCCTTTCCTCTCGACGCGAGCGTCCCCCCGAGCGCCACTCCCGACTCCTTCCGACTCGCCGCCGGGAGAAGCAGAGAGAAAGAGAACTGGTTCCGATCAAGGATAGCGCGCGCGCCCGAGAACGGCGATATGGAACTTCCTTTTAGCGCGATCCTTCTACCGACTGCGAGCGCGGAGAACACGGCAAGCGCGCGCGCGCGTCCGAGAGAGCACGCGTCCCAACTCTCCTCTGTACGTGTGTGTGCGCTCCTCTTCGTGCCAGATGGCCGTGCACGCCGCACTTCGCTTTTCTATTCTTAGCGGCCGACCGATAAGGACGTAAGAGACTGCGTTCAAAAAAAGAGAAGAAAGAAAAAGGAAGGGTAAAAAATACGCCACGTCTCTGAGTGTACGATATCTACAATACGCTCTATCCGGCGGGCGGGTATAGCTCGTGTCTGACTGGTGGCGAATGCTGCGCAAAGAGTGACGTCCGGGGCAACGATATCCACAATTTTCCCATAGTCGCGCCAAGAGCATCGCCTAGAACCTCCTCCCTTTCTCGGGTCGGACATCTTGCCGTCTCCCTCGAATATCCCTCGAAATAGCGAGCAACTACTGCACACCTCTCCCCCGCAGCTTCACGCTTTCAAATCCATACAACAATCCCCTGGAACTTACCATTAGGCTTGAAGGTAGTGGCGGTCTCGAAGCTGGGCGCCCGTACAGGATGCTTCTCCTTGTTCCTGTCCTGCACGTAGCTAACGGCGAGGCTCACAGCGGGCAAGGAATCGCCCCTGGTCAATGGCGGCCTGACCGGATGTTGTTCCTCGAGGGAGAGCCTCTTCTCGGCGTGCTCGTCCTCGTCGATGGCGGAAATGCCCCGCTTGAGCTGTGCCATTCCTCTGTTGTGGCTGAGGCTCACGTGATGCGCGACCGCGGCTAGATGGGCGTTCGGGATCCTCACGTTGTTGGAGCGCATGCCGTTCGTCATCTCATGGTTCTCCTCGTGCTGCCGGGAGATCTGCTGCTGCTGCTGCTGCTGCTGCCTGGAGGTGCCCGAGTTGAACTCGGTGATGGAGTTCCTGTGATGGAGCTGGGAGTAGCTCGCGATGTTGTGATGCCTCGAGTGGCTCTGGCTGGTGTTCTGTATGGGCAGGACGTCTAGATTGGTGGCACCGTTGTGCTCGGTGTGTCCGGTGGTCCTGTAGGTCTTGGAGGTGGAGGAGCGCGATTCTTGGTAGGCTTGAGCCTTCTTCATCTGCCTGGCGGTCTCGATCACGCCTTCCATCCGGTCGGCACCCTCGTAATTCACGCAACCGCGGCACACGGGTTCCGAATAGTCCATTATGATGGCCCACGACCATCTCGGCAGATCGCACAAGTAACACTGGATCCTCTTGGCCATCATCTTGCCAGAGTGTGGTGGTCTCGGGCGTAGCTCGTTCCTCGAATCACAAATATACTCCTACGGCACTCACATCCACCTTCCCGATATCTTGGGATCGCTCAGGTCTGTCGTTCCTGAAGCTTCTCTCATGCACTTCTTCCCTCGCACTGACCACTACTTTCTCCCTTCAGCGAGTATCTCGCACGCACTGGAGGAAGCACGGCCGACCTCTCTTTTACAGCATAGCTCGCTCCTACGGGCTCGGGTCGGACTGCGCGCAAGCCTCCGCACGAACACTACGCGTACGCGAAAAACCCACCACTGGCGCTCGCTCGCCTTCTCACTCTGGGCCGACGCCGACTCGCCGCTGCTCGCTCTCGTGCTCGGCGCTTCTGCCGCTGGCTTCTCTCCGCTCTGCTCTCGGCTCGGTGCAAAATCACTGCTTAGACCTCGAGAGGGACACTGGTGCGCGCGGGACGAGTCACTTACCGACGATATCACCGAGCGAGAGAGCTACATGGAGAGCGAGTGTGAGAGAGAGAGAGCGCGGCTCGCTCTGCTCCGCCTCTGGAAAAATTGCGCCGTGACAAATGCGGCTGGTGCCGCCGACGCTGCTGCTCTGCTCGGCCCGCAACGGGTGTCGGCGGAAAAAAGCACTTCGCACTCGGCTCGAGTCTCTTGTCTCGCCGACGACCACCTTTTCGAAACTGCAGCGATGCCAAAGTACTCTCGAGGAAGGCTTCTGTGTCACTGGCCACCAGGCACGCGGTACAAACTGGGTGTAATTGGGCGCAGGACGCAGACTGGGCGCTCGGGGCGACGCACAATGAACGTGGTACGGTAGGGACGAACGCTCGCGCTCGGCTGGCTGCCGTACGAGGAGGCAAACGGAGACGAACGCTCGAGAATGCGGCGGTAAAGCGCGGAGCTACTGCTGCGGCTCTGGTTCCCCCTCGCCGCTGGGACTGGCTGCGCCCCCCTCCCGGCGGAACAGCACCTCGACACGACGACGACAGCGACGACGACAACGACAGCGAGCTATCTACGACGCGCTGCTCTCCGCCAATCGGACGTTGTGGCGTCATGCCGCGTGACGTCATAATCGCAAGGGGGCGCATGCGCACCGAGAGCTAGCGTAGGGGGACACGTAGTCAGCGACCGGGATACGCCGCGCGAACGCTCGCTGCATTGGAGAGAGGAGGAGAGCACGAGCGAAACCTCCAGAGAGAGCGGGACCGCGAGCGAAGAAATGAGATGCCGAGACTGTGGGAGAGTGGCGTCTGTGTGTGGCTGCGGCTGTGCCCGCTCTCTCGGCGTCGAGAGGCCGTCTTGATACTCGAGAAATGCTGCCAACGAACTTCTCCCGCTTTTTGCTGAATACGGCCGATTCCGCCGAATTATCGATCATCGAGCACGCAACGCTTATGCGCCCCCGGCGCGAGCCAGCCGATTTGTATTCCGGGAGTTTCGTAAGCGCGCGCTCGCCAGCGAGAGATGGGTAATAAGGCTCCACCTACAATGCCAGGCGGTTGGATCAAGTTTCTTATCTCTATAACAAAATACGCTTAGATGTTGCAGGCAGATAAGGAGCTCTATTAATCGGCCGACGACGTTACGTAACGGCGTAGTGAAGTAACACGTGCTCGCTGTTATCGGCAGGGATTCCAGAATTGGGCTGTTTTTTCTCGCGCGGCTCTCGGGGCTTTATATCTTTTCAGCGTACTGCAATCCGCGGTTGTGCTCTCCGATCCCGCGGCAGAGATTGTTTTTTAATGATGCAAACGTGCGCGTATTCTTTCGAGCGCGATTACTGCGAAGCCGAACAATGGGAACATTAATATCAACGGAAAGTCGTATAAATGGCGCGGCGGTTTATCGCGCTTTTGTTCCCGATAAGAGAATCATTGATAACGCATGACGGAGGCCCGACGCGTAGTCTAGGTGGAGGATAATTGGCCGGGTTATTGTTATTGTTCCCGGCGCCGGTGTATTTCGAGTGGTAAGCGCAGACAAAACAGCGTGACGGTTATGCAACTTGGGTGTTCCCTGACCCGAGTCGTTGACCGGTTTTCTTTATTCCGCCGTCGCGCGATTAACATCGCTGATAAGGATTCTTGCACTTTTCTGCCTACTTGAAGTCGCGGTAAGAAATTCGCCGGCGTCCACTCGCGACAAGATTTCCTTTCTTCGAGGGATTCCTATTCTTCTTCTTCATGATTTTCTTGGGTGAATCAGGTGGGCTCAGTTGCGAAGCTGGGCGGGTGGGTGGTTCGTGACTTATCATTAGTAGGGTCGAACCGATAACGACGGCTCCGGGCACGCCTGTATCTCTTGATCGTTCCTAACGAAATGACATCGGCGCGGTATCTCACTCGCCAGAAGGCTTGATAAAAATTTATATAATCGGGGGCCTATTGCGTATCTACAGCGCGCTGGAAATCAGTAAATAACATACCAGCGGTGAGCGCGCTACTCCCGCGATAGGACGCCGCTCGTTCGACGACGCTGCTATCTCGATGATTGTCAGTCTCGCATTACAGTCATCACTGCGTTCGGTACTCGAGTAAGAGCCGATCCCGCATCCACAGTCTGACTGGGATTTGCATTGGAGTGCTCGGAGATGGAATATTAATGATAGCCTACTGACCGCATCATCAAATGCGCTGCCTCGAAAAAAAAATCAGTGAGCATTAATCAGTACGATTGGAGACACGTAAGACGCATTCCTTCGATGATTACAATCATTAATCCCCGACGAAAGTCTATGCATCGAAACTTATCGCCACCCCGTAGACGAAATTGCACCGCGATAACAATAACATTACGAAATGGCTTTATCTCGCGGCAGCATCGAGCTTTATCTGCGACTCGGCGGCGACGCGAAGAAAAATTAAAAAGATTCCTCTATCGCATTATGTTTTCTTGCGCGCTACGAGAGCACTCGAGCGATCGTCTGATTTTCAGCGGCGGCTTGACCCCTGGATGAAGCGGTCACGTGCGCCGCATACACATGTCACGGTAGACGAATCCGGCGATATCCTCGCTGCGTATCGGCGCACTCGACGCCCGCCCGCTAAAAACAAAGGCCACTGTGTGATAATAAGCGCGCATACTTGGAAATACGTGTCAGTGGGTTAGAGGGAATTCATAGGGGCGCTTTTATCTACGAGCCGACGCCTTTGGAAAATTGTTTCCGGCTCGCCGAGACTTGGCCTAGACGGAGCATTGACTGGCGGCGGAGCCGGGCGTCCCATTGATAGACGATCTCCCCGCTGAAATCAAAACCCTCCGACTTCTAATTCCATTAGGATATATTATTGGGGCCGATCACGGCACTCCGACGATTCTCCTCACTATTTTCCTTCGATATACATACATGTATGTGCCGGTTGGCGCGCGCGCGCGCTCCACGGTGACCTTTTCGCCCCGAGTTGCACGATGGGCGGGCATGTCCCTCATACGTCACCCGGCGTCGTACGATGTTCTATCCGATTGCTAACTGCTCACTCCTATCCGCTTATCCTCTTTCTTTCCTTACTTTCCCAGTCTGGGGCTCTCTCGCTCCAAGGCCGCGTTACCAGTCACCGGATCGCCTAGCTCCTATTTTAGCGCTTCCGATAAGAATCAATCGCTCGCCAGCGGAAGATTTTTACCATCGGGCGAACTCGGTCACGTGCATCGAGCTCACACGCAGCCAACTCGCGCTTGCGATTTGTCGACAAAGGAGCCGGAGCGTGGAGTATGATATCTCGCGATTATCTCTCCTGATAGCGTGCCGATGTCTCTCTCAGCGTGTGTGTGGAGTAGAGTAGCGTGCATTGAGAACGCTCGGACGCCGCAGAATGATTCCTGAAATATCGGCGGACTGTTTGGTAACTTAATCTAACGGTAAATATCCGGTCACACCTGGCCGGTGTCACGGGATTGCGAGATTTCAAGTATTACGTAACGCAATATTGATGTTCCGTCGAGTAGCTCTCTAGCGTGGCAGGCAGTCTATCGGGGGGGAGGAGGTGCAGGGAAGGTGCGAGAGCAGCAGAGCAGCAGGGGCGTTGCGCGGGAAAAAGGCGGCGAGTTATCAATGCATACTGACGTAATCAATACCGTCCTCTCTGTTGTCGCCACAAAGACCTTTAAATCCGTGGAGAGCGCGCGGCCATGATTCAACGGCGGCCCCCGCCGCGCGGTTCCGCTCCGGGAAAGCCCCATCTAATGAATCACAAGCAACAGCTGTACACCAGTTAAAAGAAAGTTAATGTCGCGCGTCTCTTTAAACTACTGTACCAACCCAGTCGATGGCCGAGCATGGCGCTCGCAAAAAGGAGCGCGCGAGTCCCACGTACGATATACGTCGCCAATGGCCGAGCGGAATATTCCCCGATCGGATGAACGAACGTACGTGTGCCGAGGGAAGGCAGGCATTGCAGGAACCGTAGTTTCCGGAGCGAGCGAAACCAGCCAGCAGCGGCAGGCAGATGTGATCTCCGATTACTGCATCGAGTAACAAAGGGAGCGTTGTACTTTCCCGGGAAGAGCGAGGTTCGGCTGCACTCTCCAACGTGCAGCTTTACGTGCTCGTTGAGAAGTTGTGTGTCTTGTGACGTCAGCCCCCGCCGGAACTGGCAACGCCGCGGCGCCGAGCGTTGCGGCGTTGCCGGCTCTCTCTGGCTACGTCGCTCGCCGCAGCCTCGTATTGGCAACGTTATTCATGAATGCATGCGAAATCCATTTAATATGACAAATTTACGAGAGACTCGTGTCGACGGGCGTTCCGGGCGTGCGGGACCCCGAAGCCGCCTAAAGTCCGCCCATTTAATGGAGACTGGTCGCGCGCGCCCGCGCGTCTTCATTAATGAAACCTGGCTTCCCCGCGCGACACACCCGCTAAGCTCGTGTGCGTGCGTGTGGGTGGCTCGGTGTGCGCTGCTCGCGTGCATAGATAATGGTGCTCGGTCACGTCACCGGGAAAATCAATTCCACGCTCTACTACGGCCGCCTGCCAGAAAAGTACGGGCGGCCGAGCACCGTTACTACACGCCTGCCGCCGTCGCCTGCTCCTGCAAAACATCACGCACTTCGGCGAGTGGCGCGATATTGACCCGATGTTGCGTTAGGTTATTTCTACTCGGAGTTCATGCACCCTCGCAGCAGATGGAGCAGCGCGCCGGGGCTCCCTCGTAGCCCGAGCGAGATTTCTCAGCGGTTCCGTGGAAACGCAGATGCATAGGGCATCAACTTTCGAAAGTGACCTTCGCCCGAGTCCTTGGCCTCGTAATATCCAGACGATCGAGCGTTGAGTGCCGACGCCAGGGGATAAGGGTTCATGATGCCTTTGGTATTGTTTACTGAGAATAGTGTTTGAGTAGTGGGGCGGGGAGGTTTGAGTTTAATCGAATTAGGCTCGTCTGCTCTTTTCGAGGTTCGTCCTTCGTCGAGCGGCTCACATGCGCAACGATCGTTCTCGAGGCGTGCGAGCGCGCGGAGCATGGAGTGCGAACAGCTGTAAAGTCCGTGGACGGCTGAAAGGCCGGTGCGAGTCCGCTCGCTCGAAATAGACCAAACAAGGCGCATATGCGCGCGTTATTCGACCTAAATTCGGTACCCCACTGATAATGATGACGTCACGATAGCGCTCGTCTACTTGTTACTGGTCACGGACGCTACGTGACACGGGACCGAATCGGCCTGGGGACCCGTCGCTCGTTAGTGCGCCTCTCTGTTCAGCGTTTCGTTACGCATTACGTATCGCTGCCGCTCCGCTTTGCTCTCCCTCGCTGAACGTCGATGCCACGTAATATATTGGCCGGCATGTGCCGCTTCACGCGGCCACGATTCGCCTGGAAACGGCGTCTACGGCCGGGGCGAGTGTCGCCGGAGGAGCAGAGGCTCCGGCGGCGGTTCGGTCGGTTCGGATCGAAGGGGCGCGCGCGACGTGAGAAAATGAAAGTACGGAGAGCAAGGAGAGAGAGCGCGGGCGAGTTGCGATCGATCGACGCCGGTAGACAGAGGAGAAGCGGTTTCGCTGTCCCCGTCATGCCATCGGCGCGTCGCTCGCGAGATTGCGCGATGATGTCATATATTCGGCCGAGTTTACGCGTGTTTGTAAACAGGCGGAGTAAAGGGGCGGAAAGCCGTGCGAGAGAGGAAGAGAGAGAGAGAGAGGGAGAGGCAGCGGAACAGCAGCCAGCGAGGGTGGAATGGCAGCCTCGAAGGGGGGAGAGCCCTGTGTGTGTCAGACACCTTGTCGGTTCTACTGCGCAGGCAGACAGCTCTCCCGGTTCCCGTGCACGACTGCGAGAGCGAGCTCACGCTCACCGGCCACGCCGCTCGTCTCGTTTTTCTCGTACACGGGAGCGTGACGTCACGGTGCAAGTTGTCCCACGAGCGACAGAGAGAAACCGACACTCGCCTCACGGAGAAAGCGAGCGCACGCGGCAGCAGTGTTACGTGCAGCCCGGACGAGCGGGAGGGAATCGAGGCTGACACATACACGCCTGTACAGGTTCCTCCAAAACAAAAACTCGTCGGCCTATTGATCGATTTACTTCAATTTCAATTATTATTCGCGACTTACTCATTCTTCCCAACAAAACTCACACGCCCTATTCATTGATTTGCTTCGATCTCAATTACAACCCGGGGATTAATCAGTTCAATTCTAATAAATCATTACGATAGTAGTTCTTAATTTTCGGGAGTCTCATATTCACAGGGTTTCTCCTAAATGAAAAAATCTCGCTGGAAAATCGGAAACAACGCGTTCGCTCGAAATGGTGCAGGCCTCCTTCTTAGAAAGGGACTGTACATGTAGTACCTACATATGCGAGAGGTCCGTGGCAGCCGCGTGCAGCAGTTGCATACGAAATACACACGAGCGATGTCACCGCTTGTGTGTGGCCATTGCTATTCCTCCGTACTCGACTATCCGTGCAGAGCTCTCGTGTGCCGAGGAGAACCGGTTCTGCGCCGCGTGCAAACTCCTCCCCATCCCTCGCGCCATTTCGTCCCGCCGAGTCCACGCAGTTGGCCACCGGGGAGGCGAGGGCGCGCGTGTGTGTGGAGTTCCTTCCTGGTCAGCGAGCGCGGGCGGGGGGAGAGAGAGAGGGAATTGCTCCTTTTTCGTAGGGCGCGAGGAAGCCTGCGGCGGCGTTCTTCCGAACTGTTGGCAGCCTCCCCCATAAACGTGTCGCGCTGGCTCTCGCTCGCTAGCCTGGCTAGCGGTGCTCTTTGTTGGCCTCGAAGCGGTGCATGTATGGGAGAGGAGCGCGCAGGCTGCCGGCTGACTGGCCTACCAGATCGCCGTTTCTCCTCGTCTCGTGCTCTCTTTTCGCCCTCGCTCGCCACTCGAGGCTTTCGCTGCCATTTTCTCTTTCTTCCCCGGGCCCGGCGTGTGCACCGGCCAAGACGGCCGTCTCCCCTTTTCCCTGCGGAGGCTCACGGCCGCCGGCGGCCCCGTGAAATTGCGACTCGTGCTCCTTCGCCCTCGCCTCCTGCCCGTCCCGTTCGACCATTTATTCATATTGCACGCCGCGGCCGTGCAGTTCTGCCACCTGGGTCAATATCACGACGGCCGCGGCCGCGCTCTGTCGCTGCTTAGCCTTATAGAGAGGAGCGCAGACTCTCTGCTTATATGTATTGCGAGGCTGAGGCGCTCGGGATCCGCTCTACTTTCGTACACTCGAATTCTTTCGGTAAGGCGACAGCCTGAAGGAGGGAGTTGGTCTCGACTGCACACTACGCTCGCCGGATAATGGTTTAATGGCGTGACGCCAGCCGCACGTATATCGGGACGGGCGAACGGTACGAAAGCACAGGAAACCTCCGGAACGCAATGTCGCGTGCTACGTACTTGCGGGTTGACTTGCAACCACCTAAACACGCGAACCTCGATACCTCCCTCCTAAGCGCTCGGACATACGATTAGATCTATCGTTAGATTCAGTTTTATGCTCCCCTCGGGCTTTCGCCTGGACACGTAACGATGCATAAACATATCTATTTAGCGGCCAACGCCGGGGCTAATTATACTCGGAACGCGCAAAATTATATTTACCTTCATACGATTCCTCCCGCGAGCGGCTAATTGCTTTTTCCCTTCGAAGGGATTCGCCGGAGCGGATTTCGCGGATAACTGCGAGCCGAGCGCAGAAATGAACTCGTGCCATGAATATTCCCCGATCCTCGTGCAGTGGCAGGTTCTGTTGTGCAGCGTCGCAGTGCACGGGGGCCGCGAAGGGAGAGCGTTCTCCTTCCTCTCGTGAACTTGGATGCTTCACCTCTGTATTCCTGCGCCGGCAACTCGTGGGAAAGCGCTGCACAATCGCACGGTCATCCCGCGACACCGGGGGCCCCGGCTAGCCGCCGCTAAAGTATCCCCGCATTCCCGCACTCGTTCCCCTCGTTTACGACCTTTTCGCGCGGAGTCTTTGCTGAATCAAAGCTTATTGACGACGTTTGCAATAACAATCGACGCCTCAAGGATTTCGCGCGAAAAAGACATTCGAGGAGAGTTGCGTTTCCCCGGGGTTTCCCTAAAGAGGATATAATCTTTCGCGAGATTTCCCAACCGGCGTAAACTATCCTCTCATATTTCAACTGTTCCATTGCCAAAGTCAGTCGAGGGTAATTATTCACAATGACATAGTCATGATGGATTTCAATAATTTTCACATTGTTACACAGGATGTTTTCCCGAGTATTTTCATATAGGTAGGGGAACCTTATAGGGAAAAAAAGTTATACACATTTAAAGAGTCTTCATAAATAAATACCCAGCCGAGTTTCCCTTCATTTTTCCAGCTCACGATTTTCCCTCTCGGCAACTTCTTCTAATCGCAAGCAGAAGAAGCCGTCCGACTGGTTCCCGAAGTAGTTTTCGATGCCGTTATGAGACAGCGAGGCGGAGGATGCGAAAATGAGAAGGCGGCGGATCTCCGGGGCGGGTCGGGAAACCGAGCAGGAAGCCCTCGTTCGATTTCGAGCCTTTTCTTTGTCTCGAGGCGGCGGCGGTGACTCGCCAGCAGCACCTGACGAGGACGGCAGGCGCGCGCGCCTAACTACATACCTGTGGCAGGTGAATCGAGTCAGGTGCTCCAACAGATGCGTCCCACCACTCGAGAAAGCGTTATAAAGGCGTTCTATCATAAATGTGGGTTAGCGGCTGGCAACTAACGCCTGCCGGAACCTGCAGCCGCCTCGCGAGTCCTCTGCTTCATTTTATGGACTCGGTCGAAGCTTCTTTACCAAAGGCAACCTGTCACTGCCGATACTACTTTGGCCGGAGACAGACAATGACTATTTATTGTCGACAACTGGACTTATCTATGGAAAGCACGGTAAAAGCTTTCGGGTGTCTGCGCGAGGGGAGAACCGATAAATTAGTTGGCTGGTAATTAGAAGGTTGTATATGATCAATATTAATGATAATTCAGAAGCAAGTTAATGTTCGCGGATTAGGAATTGGAAGGAAGTGTTCGGGGGATTTGCTGTCGGAGAGGAGGAGTGTCGGTGGGACGGACGCATCTTTTTGTCACGGACACGTGGCACGGGAGGCGAGTGTCTGAGTAGGATCGAATGTGTACACGGTCGCGCGTACGAGAGAGTATGCGCCGTCACGTGTAAGAATGGAATAGCGAAAACGTGATGGGATTATGTATTCTTCGTACGTCGCCGGTTTCTGAGTGGCTTCGTGTCTGTCGCGCGCGCGTCTGTGTGCGGACGCGGATACCGGTCTAGCGTTTTATGGTAATTTTATTAAACGCTTCTTTTTAAAGAACACCTTCCACGGCAGACACCCGATGCATAACGCCCGCCTTTTGTACGCTAATCACGAGAAAATATGTATCGGCGCATCCGCAATTACCGATTCAGTTGGACGAACTGCTACTTTCTAGCAGGTGCTCCAACGCTGGACTCGCGGCTGGTAAACAAAAAATAACCTGGCTTCGACAATCTTTCACTGGGTCTCTTGCACAATTACAGTAACAAGTACATATTCTTCTATCAAGAATTGCAAGATCAAATTAAATAAAAAAGGGCGAGAAGAAATGGTAATTAAAATCCTTAAAACTTTACCAATCGAACTAGACTCCGCTAAACAGGATTTCGCGAAACAGCTGCCGCCAGCGAGTAGACCAAGGCGAAAAGAATCACAGCCACAAAGAGGAAGATCTTATCAGCTCGAATCACAGCTGTTTCCCATTCCCGTGTCGGCGCTGGCCCGCACAAGATTACCGGCGGCGCGGCCGAGTCTACGAAAACGCGAGGATGCCTGGCAATTATTGAAGACGCGGTTCATTTATAGCAATGACGCATATATTTGCCAGTGGGTAATTATCGTCCATTAATGGGAGGAACCGCGCGCGATGACTTACGCGCGGCAATTTAGTGGAAAGACGTGTGTACCGGGTGATTCACTTGCCGTTAAATCTCCACTAACGTGCAATATTTTTTATCGGATGTGTATGCGCATTATATTACACTATATTAGCCGGGTGGCAGAGTGGCGCGCACCTGAGAGCGGTGATTCAAAGGAAACTGAATCACTCAGCGATGCGAAGCCGCCTTCAACGCTTGTGATTAATTAATTTCATCGCGGTATTAAAGTGAGTGGCATCTCGGCCTGGGAGATAAGTATTATTCTGGCAGGTTAGAACGGGAGCGTTGGATAAACGAAAACGTTTAACCAATACCCACGATTTATTGTGTATGTACAATATGAAATCTGGAAAATTCCTTGTAATATTCAACATATTCATGTATACGTTGTGTCATTTGTCATATAGGCATCATATTATTATATATTCATTGTACATTGGTCTCGTTTAAGGTCGTTGGAGAAGAAAAACATTTTTCTTAAGACATTCTTTAAACTTAGACATAGACATTTTTACACGCTTTCTTTGAAATTGATAACTGTTATAAAACCTGTCAGTCATTCAAAAAATTATGAAAACATATTGCGATCAAATTTAATAACATTTGACCACTACTTCAAGCCCTCAAAGTTTCTTATACAAATAATTCTCTGCACCAACTACTTTAGCAATCTCCGTCGGCTCCCGGGCCGATAAATAGGTACCACGTACGAAATATTTAACAGGCTTACATGTGCCCTAGCGCGCAACTCCGACCGAGTCTCCGCAATGACTCACGGAATCCCGGCGGCGAGGTTGCGGGGGATTTTACCGAGAAGAAGTCGGGCGAAAATCGGCGGCGGCGAGTCGGAAGCGCGGCCGCAGCGACGACGATTGGGCGCCGGAGGCTCAAGAGGAAGGAACGCGCGGCCAATAAGGGGATGCCGATCGTAAGCGGAAAAGTTTTATTGGCGAGCGCGGCGATAGGACGCTTTTACTACGGAATAACACATGTATGTACCGCGTGGCCAGGGAATAAGTTGGAAATGGAAACTCTGGCCGGTGACTCGCTGATAAATATTGATGTCAGCACGCGCGGCAGACACTCGGCGCGGAGCATCATTCCGCTTTATGCCAAATACCGGCTATATGTATTTCCCTCGCACGGAGACACGTGCTCTCCGCCGGCGCGATACCGAGCGTAAAGGTCGAACAGTGTCGATCGTAGTAAAGTGACATTTTTAACTCCTGTCACGTAATCGACTCGTGCGGCTTCTTCGGCGGCGAGTGTCCGAGAGAGAGAGGCGAATAAATGGGAGGAGTGTGTGCACCGAGTGCTTTCGGTGGCACGTACTCGCGGCCGAGTCTTTTCCGAGAAGGCGCCTTCTTCGACCTAACACTCGCATTGTTTTCGGACCATCTCCGGAATTTCCGGAACCGATCGCTTCCCGGAGGGAATGGCTTTCGAGCGAAATTGAAACTGATACTCGAATAATGTGAGATACTCTGCCAATATCTAAGAGGAGTCTCTAACGACTCCCATGTGACTCGATTGTCAAATTTCTTCCTAATTAATAAAGAGGACGATAAGTCCCAGTGCAATACACGAGACAAATATTTTTCAGAATTCTATTCGCAGGGAAAATTGGGTCGAGACGAATATGGAAGTGACGAAGCGAGGACTCGCTCGAAATTCCTGCGCACTCGAATCAACACAACGTCCTAGCCCGCTCTGCGAAAGTATTAAACCGCAGGCACATTAACCCGACACCGGAATTCCGGCGTCGAGGAAATGATCGGGTGGCTGCGCGGCTCGTGCAACACGTATCCGAAACTTCCGTATCGATCGAGCGCGCGGCCGCGGCGTCACGTTGCCCTCGCGTGTCGATACCGATAAGTTCGGCAGCGATCCTCCGGCCGTTTACGGCGCGCCGTTCTCTCCCGCAGCCGGGCCGATAAGCCGCTTATCGCGCGCGCCTCGCGATACACAAGCGCACGTAAGAGAGTCACCTCGCGGATAACGCCGGCAGAGAGACGCTTCACCGTTAGCGGCCGCGCGCTTTTTCCCAATGAGCCGCCGCGCTATCTCTCCCCCTCGCCACGAATAAATACACCCTTTGCCGATCCGCCAAACCCGAGCGCGAGCTATCGCTTGATATGAAATATCAGCAAGCCACGGCTTGCTTGTTCGCCAGCCCTTATCTCTTTCCACATGTCCGACTGTCTCGTGCGACGCGCAGTGGATGTATCGCGGTTTTTCCTGGGATTAGGAAGAGTTCCTGGAGACCTGCGGCTCTCTTTAGGATTCTTCTTGAAACTCTTTTGTTTATTCAGGTTTTAGTTGGAAATTAACGGATAAATGAGTTAAAATCATATTGGTAAAATTATAAAATTGTAAGGTATTATATTCGGGCAATATTGAGTTTCTTTTTTTGGGATTCAGGCTTACTCAGAAATTAGCAGATAAAATGAGTTAAGATATTATTGGTAAAATTATAAAATTATATAATTGTGTAAAATTATAAAATTATACAATTGTGTAAAATTATAAGGTAATATTAGGGCCCTGAGAAATGAATGAGACTATATTCTCAGAGTATATACATATGGTCATAGAGTTCGATTGGCATAGGACAAAATCCATAGATTCGCACAAGTGTGCGCTCGCCCGAGAAGCACACAAGTACAAAACGCAAGGGTGTGCGGCAGTTGGCTGGCGACGATGCTGCAGCAGCGATGACGACGGCGTCGAGTCACGCGTACGTCGCTCGCGAAGGCCGTAATTGTGGAATATTTCCCAATTGGTGGATTGCAAGGCGCCTTTCTCGAAAGAGCCGGCTCGGCCATGCCACTCACGTAGAACTGTAGTTCCGAGGGTGGCCCGCGAGCACGCCACGGAATACTAGAATACTAGGGACGGGAATGTGCGGCGAATACCCGCAACGCGAGAGTAACCGGCGCGGCGGCGAGTAAGCGAATCAGACCTAGGGTATGCCCCTCACGCTTCGACGCGCCATCTTACCTCTATGTACCCTCCATCTACCCACTCACCTAAACGCTCTTATGTACCCCGTGCATGTATCCCGCTAGGCCAACTTTTCGACGCGCCGCCGGGGCCCACCCGGCCATCGGCCACGAGTTATATCGCTATGGTACGTGCCCGTCCTGGTACATTTGCAAAAACTCCCCGCCAATCTGGCCGACCAGCTCCCACCTAGAACCGCGTTTGTTTGGCTTTCTTTGCGAGCTGTCGACTGGTTTGAACCTTTTTGCAGGCTCTTTCGAGGGAGAGTGAACCTAGGTTTATTGTCTTCGGTGAGTTCGATAGCTCCGTGGCGATAATGCCTTCTGGGAAATATTTAAATGGGGTTTGTTGTTGGTAGATAGTGGATGATGTAAGCGTGTAGGGAGTAGGTAAGGAGGTGAGGAGAAGATATTTGGTAAGGTCGCAGTCTAACTGGATTTTAGGACATGCAACTATTGCGAGGATTACGATTTTCGCTATCCCGCCCGGTCGGACCATTACCTCGCCCACGTCGTAAGCAATGGCCTAAAGTCTCGTGATCGTGTAAAACCGGTTTCGATCGGCCAGTGCCGTAACTATCTCGCGGCCAATTTTATTATAGGCTGATGCACGCGAAGACACCTAAGAAACAGGGTAAATCGAACCGAAATTTCCGAGGGTCCCCGCTACCCTGTCAATAAAATCTAAGCTCGGCAAACTTTTGCAGGTATCGCGCACGCCGAATATATAATTGGTGGGAGAATTCGGCTGGAAAGGGGCCGCAGCGCCAATCCGTAATAGCCCAATTAATATTCCGCGTAGCCTCCGCTTCTGCTGGCTGCCATGAAAATGAGGGGAAAAACGTATCTCGGGACTGGTAACCCTGTCACGATCCTCTCTCAAAACCCGAACTAACGTTATATGTATGTGCGCGAACCTCCGGCTTCCCACTTTATAGACATTTTACGGAAACAGTGCGCCTCCCTTGCTCCCTGTAACTCCTGAATATCGAGTGTGCGCGGCTCCCTCCTACGTGGGACGCATTCCCACTCTCCGACACGCAGACGGAATTCTCAATCAGCACCTTTCTGGCCCGATTCTTTTTAATTGGCGGCTTCTACTTTCCTGGTATATTGATGCGCGCGGTTTAACCGATAATTAATCGAGGGATCCTGATGGGTCGCGGAAATATGTGGGGTTGGAATGCTAAAACTATGGGTCGTATTATCGAAGGAATTAATTGGATTAAATACTTGGTTGAAGATTCTAATTTATAATTCGATTCTAAGAAAATTCGTGCTATTGTACTCTGTGTACGTATGGGCTGTTGAGGGGTGCAAGGACTACGTATCCCTGGCAAAAAATTTGCCTCCTGTGAGGTTTGAACTCACGACCCCTGGTTTACGAGACCAGTGCTCTGCCACTGAGCTAAAGAGGCTCGATGTTTTTCATGCTTCCCTCGAATGTGATCAACGCAAACACTAAAAGCCTCTTGTTTAGCCAAAATATTGGTATCTCCGAGCGCAAATACTGTGATTGTTGCAGAGAATAAGTATCGAACTCATCGCAGGAATCCATTGAAACAACCACTTCCCGTATTATTCGAGTGTCGGCTGTCTCCGCTCGTTCTTAACAAATCAGGATTACTACTAAAGAAATCGTTCTCATTATCACCAAATCCCTAGTTATCGCGGATCCAATCGGCGACAATTGTGTAATAATATTTGGCCGCGATAGATATCGAGCGATTATCCGCGTACGGCGTCACTTGTTTGCATACTATCACTGTTTATATTATAAACTTGGCCAATTATCGTAACGCAGAGTGCGCCGGGGAAAACATGGGCGAAAATCGCGTGCAAGAGTAGCCGGGGACAACGCGAGTGTTCGGTTGTTAATTTCATGTTTCGGTGTACCTTGTGGACAGGATCATTCGGTTGCGTTTCATTCACTATTGTCGGCTATACATTTATGCATATACATATATAGGATAATTATGGATAATATAGTCATTTTAATTATATGCCTAGTAATTCAACCACATTTAATTTAAGTATATATATGTTTGTCAATCGTCTCCTCTACTATGCACATAATGTAATTTAGATATGTCTGATAAAAATCTGTACAACAATACCAATTCGCAACGAATTACCGGCGCGAAGACGTTGTGAAGATCTCGCAATTCACGCGATTACTATTCACTCACCATGAGTGCAATACTACCTATAGATTCAGGGAGCACCACGTCCTAGTATGCATGACGGAAAGTCATCGGCACTAGCGGCGCGATTATTGCGCTCCAAAAATAACCTGCACATTGCGCTCAGCGATAATGATGGAATTACGCTGCGCCCGTTAAGATCCTGAAAGTAACGAGGCTACGCTCGCGCCGCCTCTCCCACTTTCTCTGGCAGTCTCTCCCGCGAGAGAGAAAAATGGCCGGGCGTCGCGCGAAATTACTCGCGCGACGAACTTCTAGCCAGTGGGAGAAACTGCAGCGCCACGCTCGCGCGAATCTCGAGTCTTAACCGGGCGAAGAATGCAAGGGGCCGATTGAATGGATGCTGAATGGCCGTTGCGAGCGCATGGACTCGATATTTATCCTTCGAGTGATCCGAGGACATCTGCGCGCAGCGGTCGATGCATGTGTCTATCGTGTGGCGTATATGCCCTTGTTAAAAATAGCCCGACCCAGAAATCCAGCGTAACGCAAGGCAGATGTCAATTGTCGCCTTCCGCTTTACGCGTCCACGACAAAGAGCCGCGCACGCTTTCGGGGGCTCCCGCTCCTCCGAGGGACACATGCGAACTCTCTTTCACCTGGCGCGCAGGCCCCGAAAAGGACAGATGTTCCCTGGGAGCGTCTTTAAGATTCGGAGGAAGAGAGACCGAGACCCTTTTCACGTCCCCTTCCTCCGCCTCTTTGAGACGCGCGGTAATAAAAGGCCCCAACGGAACCTAGTCCCGAGCCCATTGTATGATTAAGCAGATGTTATCGAGTGAATGCGCAATGTATAATGTACCCTGCGCTAACAAAGGCCCCGATTTTTCTACGCTTCCTAGAGATTTTTGCATCCCGACCACTACGCAATACCCGCTCTAGAAAGCTCACTCGACTTACTCGATTCTCTCCAATCAACAAGATTGGCGAATAAATGTCTCTCTCGTATTTCAGGAGGGGGGGAATTAAATTACCAAGTAATCTTGGCACTTCCCGAAGTTCGGCAAACCGTAATTAACACGAAGGTTCGAGTGTCAAAGCGTCGTAAATTGGTTTCAGTCCTCTGGCGTCAGGGCCGAGGTCAGCCAGGAGAGCAACGAGTACGTATCCACATACTTCGACTCGTTGACTTCTGTTTTTATTCACCGCTGGGATTGTTGCCAGCGAATTCTATGTATGTCTCGGGGAAAAGCTGGGTTACTACCCTATAACAGCTTATAACGCGCTCCTCTGCCCACACGCAGAATAATCGGGCACGCGAACTCCAACACGCAGCGCACGATTGGCGCGGCATAGAAATATTAATATCCCCCTCAAAAACAACTACCCATAGGTACAGATTATCGAACCTAAAGCGAAAGCAGTCAGTGTTATTTTCATCATAACACGAAATGCAATATTTATACTTTTTGCGCGGAGGCCAAAGGCGTATCGCGTTTAATATACTCTCGATCGAAACAGGGCTTATAAGCGACCGCAGGAAGACAAACATCTCGGAGAGTGAGACTACAAATCTCAGTGAGAGATGCGTCGATCCAGTGACGAGAGGAGGATAATTAAATTGGCAATGCACGCGGATCGTCACTGGAGGAGTCTGCAAATTTTAACGGCACGTCCTACGGCATTGGCGTGCAGCGCGTCTTTCGAGAAGTTTCCCGTTGGATGAAAGTGGACATGCGCCCTAGTGATTCCGAGTGGAAGCTAGTGGTCGGGAGGAGGAGGCGGTGGGATACAGGCAACCTCCGCTCCGTACCCTTGAACCTAGCAGACGCTCGCAGCGTTGCCGCCTCATGCAGAGTTCTCCTCGAGGAGAAGAGCGTGCGCTCGCGAGAGACACGGCTGCTTCATATCCCGATTCCTTGCTCCGCGCTCTCCCTCGAGTCGGCCAACTCCTGTTAGCTGGAGCGCGCGCGCGGCTTCGGTCAACTTCGGTTCCTCCCGACGGCCGGCGTGTGCTTTCTTCCCAAGAATTCCGCGTCCGGCGTCGTCGTCGTCGTGTAGCTGGCGCGACGCCGAGCCTGCTGACGTCATGCCTTGGCGTTACGCGCGCCCGCTCTGCGTTACGTAAAAAACGTGCCAGCGCCGCCGGCCGATTCTACACTTCTGCAAGCATGTCGCGCGCGCGCTCCTCTTCGCGCCGCACCGCCTACCAGCTTCGATCCACTCGTTGAGGCTATCGCGAAATTGATCGAGTCCGCTTGCGATTCACTTGCGTGTACCCGAGGAACCGCTCATGCCTAGCCGGCCAACGCTTCCTCCTGGCTTGAGTGTAGTCGAGCTGGTTTACTGCACTTGTGCACTCTGCTTCTTATGTAGTTGTGTTGTTATTTCTTCTTTTGTTTTTGATTCGGGTCGTTTGAAGTCCCAGCTGCATTAGCAGAAATTTATGATCGATGAATCGCCGTAGTTGCGAACTTTGATCGTGCGAGATGCTGGTGAATAGAGTAGCGGCGGTCGCCGACTAAACAGCTGTGTTTGGAATCTGAGTAGGAAGGAGTTTGGGTTTCGGAAGATCCAAACTCCAAAGTACATACACTGTCAAGGACGATTGTCCCGATTCCATCAACACGCGTTCCGCCAAATGTACGTTATGAACGTACCACCCACACGACTTTCGATTTCGAATGCGGTCAGTTGGGCTTTCTTTGCGAGTATTCTGTGTGTTTACCAGCGACGCTGACTAACAGGCATTAAGAGTACAAGTTGACGTCAGATACGGCGCAGCGAGTAACGTTACGTAAAAAAGCGTATGAGCCAGACGAATCGGCAATGTTGTGATTTATCTGAAGTAAGGTCATAACATGCAATACTGCTTTCATAAATATACTAAGTCTGGCGCGATAAAAAGCGGCGTCTGTGATATTAATAAAAAGAAGAGTGTTAGGCCGAAACGGGAAGAAAAATTGGCCCAGTGAGCTCGGCGTTTTAATGCTTTTCCTGTAGACCTCCGTGCCGGCGGGTCTTTTCCCCTTGCTCTACCCCCCACCTATTTTCCGTTCGCACGCTCGTGTGCCATTTACGAGGTAAACCGGTTTACGCTTTTTGCGAGTCTCGGCTTCACGAAGAATGTTGATTTTTGCGAGACATGCGCTGCTGGGAACCTCCCAGCGTACATCATTATCCGGATGAGCTTGCTGCACTTGAAATCTCGTTGGCCGGCTCGAGAGCGGGAGGGCCTTGAGCCTCATCCTCGTAAGACTTTATTTTTCGTACCTATTATTAACGCGGCGAAGATTATCGCGCGCGGTCGCGCGGTCGCGCGGGCGCAACTTGTGTGTGCCGGCCGCGATTCAGGAGCATCCTCGACGGCTGTGACTCGCCGGAGGTACAGTCCGAGCACGCAATGGCCTACGCTGGCGTGTCAGTGTCATCTCGGCGCGTGCATCCATACATATACATAGGTGGAGACGCGGCGGATCGAGGAATTCCGTCACGACAAAGAACCGCGACGGCACCGTGGTCGGGGACGAATTCGGCAATGTCAATGCTTGTCGACGCTTGTCAGTCGGCGCACGGCCGCCGCCAGCGCGCCGAAAATATTTTTACTACGCGCACGCACGCCGCATACGTCGCCGCTTATTAGCGCGACTCGCTATTGTTCTCACTAACCTACAGCACTACGCTCATTATCATTTTTCGGCCGTGACGCCACTGCCAAATCGCCCGGTCGCCGTCGAGCAGCGCGGAGGTCGTCGTGCATGGACCGCATGAAAATCCTCCGCCGAAATTAAAGCCCACTCGGTTTACCGGTTCGCTCGGGCGCACGGTGCTTTTTTGGTTTTTGATATTTCCGCTTCGGGATTCGTCGGTTCGAGGTACCAAGCCAGACGAGCCCTGCTGGTGAGGAATTTTCGTGGTGGTTTGTTGGGCGGAAGAATGAATCGTCTCCGCGGTTGCAGGAGGATTTATAGATCGATGCAAGCGACTATTTATGTTGAGCGGTGTATGCGTCATCCTCCTCGTTGCGGGGAGCAGCGAATTAAACGGCTCTTACTATATGCAGCCAGAAACCGGTTGGAGGAAACTTTCGAAAATTCCACGATGACGTAGCCGCTTCTCGTAGGTACATGTGTACCGCCAAGAGACGCATCGTGTTTCTCTCGACGTTCTTCATTTACAGTTACTTACGTAAGAGATTCGGGCCTCTAGAGAACAGGTCTCGAAACTCTTTAACCTACGGACATCGACGGTCACCCGTCCAATGCACATTCCTGTAACACTGATTCCCACATTCTCGCATAAGCCTCGCCTTTCTTATCTGTTTTCGTCTGTCAAACAAATCCGGCCACACTTACCCGCCGTCCCGCATTCGCCAAGTTTTCACTGCACTACGCACAAATATTTGCCTGAAAGATCTGGCACGCACGGATTCGCAAAATCCATCTTACAGTATGAGCGCCTAAATGCGAACTTCAATAAGAGGAAGAGACACGAACAACAGAAAATGTTGAAGAAATGTTGAATGACCGCTTTCCAAAGAAAATCCGTCAACATTACCCGAAACCGATTTGAAAAAGTAAAGTACTCACATTTCGTCGTGCAAATATAGGGCGGGAGTTTGTGGGGAATCGACTGCAGCTCTCGAACCCCTCGCTAGGCCATCGTTGGAACTCTCTGATCAATCAAAAAATGAACAAATCAATCGTTTATGTATGCTGATTTCTGTGATAGAGTGGAGTTTCTCGCTGAGAGTTCTAAATACCATAACCACAAACATAACGTTTCTCGTCATCGATCCCAAATAATATTCTCTCTTCGGTATCGATCGATAGTGTCTCGCTCTTCCTCCAAGCATTGATTTCTTTACGTAACGCAACAATTGGGTCCACACAATCCGCCTTGATCTTATTTTTCGCGCGAACTTTCTTACATTTCCTGTCGACGTCCGCCCGACTGTTTCTTGTAGTAGAATGCATTGACAAAGGAATGTTTTTCAATTCCTCGTGGGAAGCCAGTGAATGCACATAATTCTTGCGGTCGTTCGTTGGGTTAGTTGACTTTCTGCAGGAGGCCATGGACCGACCTTTCTGCGAAATAAAAATATGTATAAAGTCTACATTCAGGTCGCCTGAACGAACTGTGTTTCGATCGCGGTAGAAGATCCGAAGCCTTCAAAAGCGAACGATCCCGCCATCTGTTGGCGAAATCAGTTCCCTCTAAACCAATGTCGGTAACATGTTTAATCATTTCGAGAATTATTTTTGAATTATGTCGGAATAAAGAACATTTTGCACAAATTCGCGGGGTATTTTCTTTTATCTTGTTCTCAAAATTTAAAACCGCCAAAATTTATCTTGGAGGAGTATGGTTGTGTGTGTAATAACACACACACTCTCGTAGCCAAACACTGCGGACACCTACAAGCGTAACGGCGATGTGCGAATTGTCACATGTGTAGAATGACTAACAGGCATACACTTGTTTCACACAGACAATCTGTTGCGCCAGTAGCACAATAAAGAAAGCCGGCTGTTTCCCACGTGTTTCTCGACTGTCACAAAATCATGAGCGACATATCGAAGAGAGTACCTACAGATCAGGAGATTGAGATTCTTCTTCTAAAGAATTACCATAAAGATGAAGGTACTGTGCTTTTCTTTTCCTTCTACGCTACTCTCGTTTTCCCATTATACTAGGTTAGATATCGGACCACTTATTTTGTATTATTAAAGCGAACAATATTCTTATTTCAGAATTCGAACTCCCAGAACTCTTGCAGAAAGTACTAGAAGGCCGGTACGAAGAAGTTTTAAATGAAGCACTTGACTCACTTAAGGGATCGCTCGGCGCGACCGACGATCTTCGCAAAGTAATATACCAAAACATAGAATCAGACTCTTCAGCGCAAAAGTCTTGGTTCTATGTAAGTGTATCTTCTTTGCTATACTTTGTCCAACATAATTGGACAGGACCTCAAACTGACACCGATATTGACTTGTTAAAATCTAGAAGGGAAGATGCTCTTATAGATTTATCTTTGCACGATGAGTGTAATGTCAGTATCAAAAAACCAGAACTTCTCTACTTGAGTAAAATGATTTTCTCCAATGAGCATTTGCAAAATGAGTTTGAAAGCTGCAGATGGTGGTTGTTTAGGTCTCTCCTACTGCACCAATACGTATTAAATGAAAGTTCTGGAGTGATATTTGATCAAGCTGAACATCTTATTACAAAAGTAAAAGGCTGCAATATCTTGTCGGATGACCATTGCAGAACTCTCTTTGACATTGAAACAGCACAGTTTTATTTCTACTACAAAAGAATACAGAACTCAGAAACATGTGTTGATAGTGCTACATCCACTGCACAACTAGTTGTGAATTTGGAAGGTGCTATGGGAAAGAGAACGAAATATCAACATGAGGAGAAACCTCAACTGTATTTAAATGTTACCAAAGGCACAGATAACTTTCCATTCAAAAGTTGTGACAATTTGCCAAGATCGCTGGAGCTTAATGATGATTTGAGATTAGAAAGAATTCAATTCTCAGATGAAATTGGATCTGTGCAACTAGGAGCTGTAGAAGAAGCAATAATATTAGCAAAATAGTGAGTACCTTTGTCAATCAATAATTCACATTCACTTTTTATAATTCAGAATTATAATTTAGCATCTTTACAGTGTGCAAATGCAGCTTTCTCAACCGAAGGATAAACTTATAGATGAAGAAATTAAACCATACTTAAATGTAAGTAACAGTCTTTAAATCCAACTCATTACATATCATCATAATATACTAATTTTTATCCATCCCTTTTAGAAAGTGATAGACAGCACAAAGAATTGGTCTTTGAAAATTGCATCACTTTATTATCGTTGTTTGTTGGAATCATCTGATAAAAGGACAATTGAACGTTCTATGATGCAAATGGAATATTTAATACACGAGTTGCAAAGTGAAAAGGCTCCAGTATGCAGAAGAATGGACTTATTCTTTGCAAGTGGCTTGAAACCTGTATGGATGTTAGAACAGATGTGGGCTAACTTGATGGTTAGCTTGGGATTAGTAAAAGGTGCTTTGGATGTCTTCCTAAAGCTCGAACTGTGGGAGGATGTTGTTGCTTGTTACAATATTCTGGAATTAAAACATAAGGTCTGTTTCTTAAACATAGTGCTTCTTCTATCATGTAGCAGAACACCATGAAACTGTATTGCTTTGCTAAATCTGTTAGGCTGCTGAAATTATTCGTCAAGAAATAGCTAAGAAGCCAACAGTCCATTTGTGGTGCTTACTGGGAGATGCTGAACAGGATCCCAGCCATTATGAGACAGCATGGAAATTATCAGATGGAAAAAGTAGTCGAGCTCAGCGGCATTGGGGATTCTTCCATTATGTGAAGGGCGAGGTAACTTACTTTTTTAAAAATATTAAAGATCGTAAATTTTAGTTAACTATAGTTTATATTTTACAGTATAAGGAATCTATACCTCATCTCAAGTTATCAGCCGAACTAAATAATATACAAGAAAGTGTATGGATAAGACTTGGATTTGCTGCATTGCAAGCAGAGGATTGGAAATTGGCAGCATCGGCATATAGGCGATACTGTGCATTAGAGCAATCGGTTCGTATCAACATCTATACTAAAGTCAAGTTTTGATTTTACAATTTTCAAGTCAAAAACTACAGGTCCATTATTTTTAATTTCAGGCATTCGAAGCTTGGAACAATATGGCACAGGCATATATAAAATTGGGTGATAAACCAAGAGCATTTAAATCATTGCAAGATGCTATTAAGTGTAACTTTGATCGCTGGCAAGTTTGGGATAATCTGATGATCGTGAGCATTGACTTAGGCTACTTTTCCGAGGTAATGCAGCAATGCGAATTTGATTAACTTAATAACGTATTAGAAATTGACCCTCAATGTATAATTTTGCCTGTTTTATATTATACAGGTGATCCGATGCTATCACCGTATTCTTGATCTAAAGAATCATCACTTGGATATCCAAATTCTTGAAATACTCACAAGAGCCATCATAAACGAAATACATGATGCAGAGGGAAATTCTGCTAGACAGTTATTACAGAAGGCTTTGGAACTATTTGGAAGAATAAGTGCTGGCATACCGAACAATCCAGACATATGGCGAATGTATGGACAATTAACAGCACTCAAAAAAACAGATATAGATGATCAAAAAGCAGCGCAGTATTTGCAACACGCGCATCGAGCAGCCGTTTCCAATCCCTTATGGTGTCAACAAGAAGAAAGTACAGAAAATGTTCTTTATCTATGTATTATGCTAGCCGAAGCCTATATGCATTGTGCTTCTGAAAGCGAAATTACTAAAAAGCGCTCCTTACTAGGGAGCGCAAAATTGTCTCTCCAAGGAGTCGTCAAGAAAGTAAAAGATCGAGAATTTAAAAGTGAAACTATATTAAAGGCAGTAGAACAACTGGAAAGTCATTTATCTACTATAATAACGCAACTTGACAAAATAAAGTTAACTAATTAAATAAATCGAAATACTTCACATTACCACCCCCTAATATAAATATCCAGTCATTTGATAAATCCCTGATACAATTGCGTAAGCAACTTCAACCAATAAGAGTTTCTATTGACGCTAGTAAAAATGATTACGACCTTGCAGTAAATCAGAATGAAATTGATAAGGCAGATACGTAGTACCAGCCTCTTGATAAATACCATAAGTACCACATCACATTAGAGGCCTGAGGCAAGAACCGGTTCATCGACTGCGTCTGTATTGGTATCATAATAGATTCGGTTGCCGAAATTTCGCTACGAAGCACGTTCACCTCATTCGTCTAAATACCATATTTCTATATAAAGGTAATTAATTAACTTGTAGTAATACTCAATACTCAATACAGATCGATAGAGATATGAACGGATATAATAGGTTGGAATTGCGACTTAAATTGTGTTAAAACTATCCAATGTAATTTGTAACATCTGTTCGAGCAATTTTTTATAATGAACACTAATCGCCAGACTTCTATTTTAGATGTCATTCGCCGGAAAAGTTGTATTAATAACTGGAGCCAGTTCTGGAATAGGAGCGGCAACCGCCGTGCATTTTGCGGAGTTAGGCGCATCGTTATCAATCGCCGGTCGTAACGTAGAAAACTTAAATGCCGTCGCCGAACAGTGCAAGAAAACCAAACCACTTGTTGTCACCGGCGAGCTAACTAATGAAACCGATGTGAAGAAGATCATTGAGGAGACTATCAAGCACTATGGCAGATTGGACGTGTTGGTCAATAATGCAGGAACTTTGGAGAATGGAGGCATAGAGAACACTTCCATCGAGCAATACGATAGAATCTTTAACTTGAATGTCCGATCCATCTATCATTTGACAATGCTGGCTGTGCCACATTTAATAAAAGCAAAGGGTAACATTGTGAATGTATCGAGTGTGACCGGCCTGAGGGCATTCCCAGGAGTACTGGCATACTGCATGAGTAAATCTGCAGTGGATCAGTTTACCAAATGCTTGGCACTGGAACTTGCTGAGAAAGAAGTATGTCATTTCATTGGGATGTATGATGAATATGATTATGATTAATATTTAATTACAGGTACGCGTTAATGCAGTCAATCCCGGTGTAGTTCAAACCAATCTCCACAAGAGAAGTGGCATGAGCAAGGAACAACTGGATGCTTTCTTCGAGCATAGTAAACAGACTCATGCTTTGGGAAGACCTGGTAAACCTATCGAAGTTGCCAAAGCAATTAGCTTCCTTGCAAGTGATGATGCTAGCTTCATTACTGGAGAGACCTTGCCAGTCGATGGTGGGAGACACGCTATGTGTCCTCGTTAGATAGTACCGACCAATCAGAACATATTTTGTACATGAAAATCGTAAACTGGGATTACTATGATGTGTATTTCAATAAAGAGTTGTATAATATTAGTGAATCATTTCGCAGAAATGCTGCACCTTAGAGTGGCATTATGACAACGAAATTGCTGCAAAACCCCGGCACTCTATAACGCCATTAAATATGTACGGGACCGTTTAGCAACCAATAATTCTGTTGCGACCCTTGCCAAGCTCGTCCTTATCATTTTTACGATTTTTAACTGTATGTCGATGTGTAGATATATCGACGTCTCAAGTACATTGACGTAATTTATCAAAAACCGGATTGCCAATGCCACGTCACATATCAGCACTTATCAATTATCTGTCATAGTTATATCCATCATAAATGAATAGTCCTCAGCCTACTTAATTCATTAGTCCTTGTGTCACCCCAACAATACATGATGTGTACCAGAACATTACCACACTTTCTGTCGGGGATGGTCGTCAAGGGGTTTGGCAGAGGATCCGAAGCATTGGGGATACGTACAGGTACTGAGCAAAAGAATAAGTTTTCCATTTATTTCTCTCCGAAAAGAGAAGATTATTCAATCGGTACTTTCAACCTCAAAATTCTATTGGCATATGACATATTGAAATTCAATATACCTTCAAGGTATTTCGTGAAACTGAACGGTAACTCTTACTTCGTTACAGTGAAATCACGTACAAATGTTTCTTTCGTATGAATAAATAAAGTATTTAATGATTGTCCTCGCCAACCCTTGATTAGATCGATTCCGTCCATTCAAGACATCGATTCGCGATGTCGCAACTCGAGGTCGAATTTGAATTGATCAAAAGAATAATTTTACTTTTCAATGATTGTTCGTGCGGCTTAAAGCTAATTTGGATGAAGAAGCCGTGGCAAAATTACCAAATGACTTAGCTACGGGGATTTATTACGGATGGGCATCGTTTGATGGAGAGGTTCATAAAATGGTCGCAAGTATCGGATGGAATCCTTTTTATAACAATGAAAAGAAGACTATCGTAAGAATATCTTTTGAACATTTAAACTAATCATTGTCAAATAAATCTTAAATAAATGAAATTAATATACGATTGGTATTATAGGAAGTCCATTTGCTCCATAAATTTGATGCCAATTTCTACGGAGCGATACTTAAAGTTGTTTTAGCGGGGTTTATTCGTCCTGAGCGAAATTTCAATTCTGTTGGTAGGTGTCATGACAATACCTAAAGGGCGACTGTAGTCCTGCAAATTGTGATAAACCCACTGATTTTATATTTTCATATTTTAGATGAATTAATTAAGGCAATTAATGACGATATCGTGATTGCTAAAGAAGAACTGGAGAAGCCTGACAAAAATGCTTATAAAAACGATAAATACTTCATACTTGAACATTTCTAGGTAGAAATAAGATAATTTTCTTTAAAACTGTACAATTGTATGTTTTTTACGATCAAGGACCATGAATATTTGAACGGTAGGGACAGAGCGCGTTCACAGGACAATTAATTCTATAACTACATAACTAGACCATTTTACTTTGTAACAAATGTATTTATATAACAATATGAAAATAGCACTGGACGAAAAAGGTGTTTTAACTACCTTCTTTTGAGGGTGGTGGGGGTGGAGGAGGTGGCAAAGATACCCAAGTAGGATTTGCCGGATCAAACTGGGAGGAGGTTGGCCAATCAGCATTCGGTGCTCTAAACCTCATGTTTGGATAAGGTAAATTGGAAGGCGGACCAACTTGTGAAAAGCTTGTAGGATATCGTGGGCCAAAGTTATATGATGCTCTAGGACTTGGACAGATTGGTGGACCTCCAGGTCCTTGATAACCATGTTGACCAGAAGAACTTGGATCAGTATGACCTGTACCATAATTAGGATACTGCATTCCATAATTCCCACTAGTATATGCTCCAAAAACATAATTGTTTGCTGGCCATTGATTCTGGCCTGAAAGCCATTGTCGGTTTGAGGATTGTCGCCCTCTACCTCTATTTTGCCTATTATTATGTTGTGGTCGTTGTGGGTTTCTATTCCATGGATTGTTTGTTTGCCACCCCATTGAAGATCCTGTAGCAAGAATATGTTTCTTAGTCACATATGGAGAGATGGGGCGAAGTATAATAAACTCATCCTATTCTTACCGGGATTATTCGAAACTCGTTTCCGTTTGCTTGGAACGTCTGCTTCATTTGTTTTATTTTGTTGTTGTTTCCGCAGTTGCTCATAATACAAACGTTCCTCCTCGTCGTCTGAAAATTGCGGCGGTTCGTCATCGCCAAGAGCATCTATACCTTTAAGCCTGAAGAGTAATTTTTTTAAAACAGAGTGTAATAATCAAGTTTTTGAATCATAAGATATATTACTGGGTTGATTTCTTACTTCATCAATTCGTGTAAGAATACCAGAGAAGTATATTCTGAACTGGGGCAAAAGTACACTGTCATGCCCACTTTAATGTCAGACTCCTTTATATGTTCTGTAGTATTGAAACGCACACAATAATGTGGTTCATTCACTTGGCCAAAAACATCAAATATTTTCCCCAATGCCCTTTTTCCTCTTTCCACAAACAACACTGTGTCAAGGTTTAATGTAGGTTTTCCAGCCTTTGGCTCAACGACCACTATTTGCTCCACCATCCATGCAACCTTAAACATATTGAAAAACCACAAATATACCTTGAATTGTCCCCCATCAATCAAAGTGTTTTAAAAACAAGTTTCTACCTGACCCAATGGTTCACACAAAACTTCAGGTACAGTAATTTTTAGATCTTCAATTGGGGGTAAATCATCCCACTCATTTTTCATCTCTTTCACAATTTTGCCTTTGGTTTGAACACTTTTGTTCCTGACAACAAGACAAACATATTAAGTCTAGTATTAATGGGAAATTATTAATAGTATTCTGGTTGAAATGTGGGATCAATTTACTTATTTGTGCTTCCATCACTATCGTCATCCGATAGGCTTGCTACAGAGCAAGCACTAGAGCTACTAGAATCATCGTCACTATCACTAGATGAACATTCTTTTTTCACTCTATAGGAGTGCATTTCCACCTCAATCTCCTTTTTGTCATCCTGAGGTGGCTCAGCATGCAATTCATTAGAGCTTTCACCTGAGTCAGAATTCTCATCATCATATTCCAATGCAATTATTCCAAGGGAAGATATTGGTGTTTCTTCTTTGATAGTATCACACAGTGGAAGTACTGTGGGTTTTTCTTCCGGTTCAACATCATTATTCGATGACTGAGTGACTTCAACACATGTGTTTGTTTCCTCACTATTTTTGGAAATTTCTGTTTCTTTCGACGTTTCGACGACCGGATTTTCTGGTATCGATTCAACTACCATTTCAACTTCCTCTGATACCACCGAGTTTCCACATGTTTCTTTTAAGGCATCCGCAATGCCTGTAGTTTTTACAGTAACCGTCTCTGCTTCCATGATCGAAGTGTGAGAATTCTAAAATATAATATATTGACATAATATATAATTCACTTCTACGGGACCTATTTTTATTTATCTATTTTAAATGCTACAAGACGTGACATTTTCTGGATTAGAAACGTGTAATAACATACAGTGTTAATGGGAATAACAGAAGGGGATGATTAAGATTGACATTCAGATATCCACGTGCCCACGTGCGTGTAGCCGCTGCTAAGCTAAGCACTGCCTGTAGCGCACTACCTAAAAAAAGCCCGCCCGTCCGCAATCATGTTGCCAGCATTGTCGATATAAAGCTAAATTCAGATCGTTGGAGATCCGAATACGCAGCACTACGACTCCCAGCGTTTATATCTTATTCGCCTTTAAAGGGCGATAAAGAACAAAATTAGGACGGAATCATATACAGTGCATCGTATTTTATTCCTTTGTTACAACATTTACAATAGTTTGCATAATATTTTTTCCGTTTTCATTGTTCAATAAATTTAACAGTGGGTCGTCCATTTTTTGTTCCAATAATTTTTCCAGCTCTATCCGCATCTTTTGCAACAGTTGGCCAACCTAAAATAATAAGTGAACGTTATAGGAAGAACTTACTTTTTTGTCTTATTATTAATCTGTTATCCCTTCTTACCCGATGCGATTCCACACTAAATAAAATCCAGCTATCGTCCAAAGAGACTATGAACATTTCACCGTGCAACTCGATATTTAGTTCATAACCCGAGAATAATACTAATGGCAGCATTGGTACCATCGATACTTCCTTGACGAACACTCGACTGGTTTTTATTTTTTCTTGATAAACTAAGAATGGACTAAGAAAGTGTCCAGTATGGAAATTCACGGATGATGGATGAATGCTGACAAAACCATCGTGTTTCGTTTGGAATCTCAGTTCCTCTGGTTTTGTTTCTATTGGCACCGCACCGGCAGATTGTATCCGAAAGGATTTCTCGGGTGTCAACACTTTGACGATATTGGGATATAATGCCGCGCAGAGTAAACCTTGAAGAAGCTTGACATTGTCATTGTTAACGTTGAGCTCGAAGCCACTGATCTCCAATATTTTATCAACCGATGGCTGCCGCCTCGGCAGGTTCACTGGTACGAATCCAATTGAGACCAATAACTCGAGAAATTGATATTTTATATCAGCGAGCGTGTATAATGTTTTCAGCGACAAATAATTTTCATTGGCAAATATTTCTCCCGCGTAGCTGCTTCGTTTAGATGCTTCCAACCATTTCTAGAAAATGAAAGTATTTTAATAAATTACTCGTAGTCGTGTCAATGTATGCATATGCGTACTTTGTATGCTTTAAGAATGGTGAGTTGGTCTGAACTTGAAGTTGAAAATTCTTTCTTGGGGTCCACTTCATGTCTTTTCTCATAGGGTATCGAAAAAGGATTTTTATGAGACAGACATGCCGCAATTGTAAGAGCAGAATCAAGACAGCAGAAGATTGCGCCGAGTAGTATTAATTTGCCTATATGCACATTAACAGGCAGTGCAGCGAGATGATGTCCTAACGGTGTTAACGTATGCTCCGAATTAAAAGCACCAACGTCTTGCAAGCGTTTTATGGCATCGGAAATGTTGCTCTCTGCCGGTGGCTCCAACATTTTTTCTACGCAAAACATAATCGAGTATAATATATTGATGTGTGTATTATGTGCAATGAAAAAGGGGGAGTACCAAATGTTTTGTACAGGTCCACTCTTCTTCCTTTATGAATAAGTTGAATACGTAAGAGCAACGCCTCCAATGGAATTCGTAATATTTCAGGTACAGGTTGTGCAGAGAAATTGTACTTAAACTTATATGATGTGTACAGGTGAAAGCAAACACCAGGCATGACACGTCCAGCACGACCTTTCCGTTGCATTGCATTCGCTCGTGAGACCCAACACGTTTCTAAACTCTCCATATTTTGATTCGAATTGAATCTAACTTCCTTCATTCTTCCAGAATCAATAACGAACACACAATCGTCTATTGTTATCGAGGTTTCGGCCAAGTTTGTACTGAGCACTATTTTTCTAACGCCCTCGCCAGTTTTCTTAAATACCAAGTTTTGTTCTTCACTGGATAAAGACGAATGTAACGGTACAAGAAGAAACTTGCCGGTTTTTGGCGAAATACTCCTATTATCACTTAAACGGTTCTTCATCGTTAAAATCTCTGCAAAACCTGGTAAAAACACCTGCAAGAATAATATTTTATTTTGTGGATGTGAAGCATTAGAGCGAAATGATAGATAAAATAGACATATTAGTTTCATACTTACTAAAATAGTGCCTGTTTTTGGATAATCATGTTCTCCAAAAACAATCCATTCTATTAGAGTTTCTATCAACTCAAAGTTTAATTTTTCATAGTCCATGACATATAAATTTTTATAAGTTTGCTTGGTGTGGTCAGTGTATCGGCTGACGATTTGTGTCAGAGTTAGATTCTCATCTTGAATAGTTTCTTTAGGCGGAGCGGCACACTGTCCTGCTAGTTCGGCAGTTTCTAAATCGATTTGCAGTTGTTCCCAACCGCCCTTAATTTTCCGTGTAAACTTTGAATTCTCTTCGAGTACATAATTCGTTTTATCAAAAATATCTTCAAGAAAAATTTGCTCTACAGGGAAAGTCTTGCCAGGAATGTGCAAAACTGGAGCTTCTGCGAAGTACGAGGAGAAGGCCTCTGCCTTTAATGTTGCGCTCATGAGGATCACTTTCAAATCTGGCCTTCTTGCTAACAATCCTTTTAGTAACATCAACAAGAAGTCACTGAACAAAAAACAGACAATTTTTCAGTGACAGTAGATTAATCTTTTGATTTTTATATTACCTTTCAGCACTTCTTTCGTGTACTTCATCTATGATAACATGTGATACATCGGAAAGTTCAGGATTCATTGATAATCTTTGTAACAGTATTCCTGTGGTGCAGAATGTAAGTCTCGTTTTGTTAGATATTTTGGTTTCTAGTCGAATTTGGTATCCTATGGTATGGCCTACACGCTCGTCTCTTTCCGCTGCTACTCTTTCTGCAACACCTATAGCACTTATACGACGGGGTTGTGTACATATGATATTTACATGTTCTTTGGCGTCTGTCCTATTAATAATCCAATCATCTAGTACAAACTGTGGAACCTGTAATAAATCTTATATTACTATTATATGTACAGGTAAATACGATTAATGTAGTGTCAATGAAAACAAATAGTTCTCTTTGTACCTGTGTACTTTTACCGCATCCTGTTTCCCCCGATATAATAGACACTCGATTTTCATGTATGGTTTCGAGAATGTGACCCATTTTCGACCAAGCCGGTAATCTTCTACGTTGTTCCTTCATTTTCTTATACCTTGGGTTATCTTGTTTCCTCCGAAAGTTTTGTTCAATGAGGTCATTTTCCCTCTGTATTTCTTCCATCGATATATTGTTTCTGTTCCTTCGATTTGTCGAGCCAATTTGGTGGTGGGTAGCTAAACTCGTAATTTCTTCTACAGACTTTGGAAACAGTGGATCGTTTGGGTCCAAAAATTGTTCTCTGTTCTCATCTAAATATGCTTTCATTTCATATTCGTTTTCTAAGAGTGTGATTATTGAAAATACCGACGGTGTTCCTTCCGCACTCTGCATGAGGGCTTCGTTGTGTAAATGGCGAGCAATCCTTAAGCACTGGATGCTTGGATACACCCCATTATTCTTATAAAAATAAAAGTATGGTGCTTCATACGGATATATACAACCTGAGAAAAGATAATCTTGTTAGATTCCCATTTCAGGAATGTTTAATTGTCATGATCAAATTATCCTACCATCTGGAAACCTTATTTCTAATGTGAAGAACGAGTCTTCTCTCTCGGGCACCTTCAGTACTTCCGGCTGTTGATGCGAGAATCTACATTTCTCTCCGAAACGACATCTTTTCTGAATAAATAAACGGCAAATTTCTCTTCCTTTCTGTTTCTCCTCGCGAATCTTCACTCTTTGTATTTCCTTCTCTAGTTTATCATTTCGTATTAAATAGTCTAGCTGTAATTGGACCGTCCAAATCTGATCCTTGATTTTTTCATAGAACATTTCGCCATATATAGAAGACAGAGCCTCCTTTTCTTCACGCCGGCGCTCTATCAGCTCTTCCATATCCACATCATTCGACACCGCAATTCGGAAGATGTCTTCAACGTCATAATACTTTGAGAACAATACTTCCTGAGCTCTTCCCAAATTACCATTTGTGTGCGCCAATGCTTCTGCACAATGTGGCGCATGGAAGCTGAAAATTCAGCCGATTAAACACCCTGTTTCCAACAATTCGTCTTACACAAGAATTATACAATTTTGTACTTATAACTTTCTAGTTTGGATTTAGCAAACTCTCTTGTAATTTGTGCTTGTGTTTTAGGAGCATTACTTTTAGAAGAGTAATCTATTATTCCTTTGATTACTAAATTACCCCTTTCCATCCAGTACTGTTTTCCCAAATTCGATGTTTTGTTTTCAAAATCAGACGTATCCCAAAGTCGAAAGCTCTACAAATTCAAGGTCATTAATGATACATCCGATCCCTTGCATGATCCTTACTTACAGGTCCATAAATATATTTTAACGTGTCATATAGTTCTTTCTCGGACTCTTGTGACATCCTCAGGGTTTGCATCTCAACTTTAAGTTTATTAGCCGGAGGAGGCAAGGCGGGTTTAGGCCCCTTGTCTTTGTTGTTTTTATTGAATTTAACATTTTTCCTGCAAAATCAACCAAACCATAACGTAATTGCACCATTCGTGCAACATCTGTGTTCCTTACCCGCTGGAGTTAGGCTGATTTTTGTTCTCTAGCGTTATGTCTTCCATTAATTGGAGGGAGTAGTGGTCCATCGTGGAATATTAAAACACACGTTTCTAGTTACCGATACTGTTATTGTACGCAGGCAAAACAACAAATGTCAATGTCAATATAACACGGGGTTAGATAAGAAAATATGAAGTCTGTGTTATTTGAAGTGAGCGAGACATCATAGGTTGGCTAGTCTGTTGGTCCAATGGCTGGTGTTGAACTGTTGAACGGCGAGTGCGGGGAAGGCGGAGGTGGAGCCATATATAATACACACTGATTCACACATTCACATACGATCAGCTGGAGTTTCGGCAGGGTGCAATTTGCATGTGGCTCACGTATACCGGTTATATCTTTACTTTACATGTTCAACAGCTTAAATCTGTTGGTAATTACTCGTGAGATATAAGCAAATTACAGTAAAGAGATTTCCTTGGGTATTGACAAAGTGTGTTAGTGCAAGATACGCCAGGTAGGATCCCAAATCTGAAAATGTTCGTGTAAACAACTACATAGAATTCAGCTTTTAGCTCTCCACGATTATATTTCTCTAGTTTTTATATTGTTTATATTGTATACAAGTGTTTGTTAACTATAACTAACTGTTTGAATGAATGTCAGTCCGTATGGACTTTAAAATCGTTGCATGTTCGAGAAGAATGCGGCATCACCATTAGACCGATTCTGTTGCAGCCCGATACCGAAAATGTCCACTACTAGTTTAATACTACGAAGAGGAATTTCAACATCGTGTGCCTGTCACTCGATCAAAAACTTCAGAAAGTTTCTGCTCTACAACAAGAGGGGCAGCCGAGTATACAAACAAGAACGAGCCAAGAATCCCAATTACGATATTCCCATTGACAGTAAGTAAATTCTTATTGGAATTCACCCGTAGTGTCTTGAAAGCAATGCTGACACATCATTGAGTTTAATGTATGATCACATTTTAGCCAGAGGTGTTCGTCCTACTGGCTACTACGAAGGAGAGACATGGGTCAATGTGCCAGAAATGATACCGGAACTCGTAGTACCTTCGTTAAAAGATTTTCCCTTAAAACCATATGTAACATACAGAGCAACAGAAACTAAAGAAATCCCCGAATTTACTGCACGGGAGTTGTTCGAGGCCATATATGTATCCAAGATACAAAAAGATTTTATTGAAAAACAATTGGGGCCGAATGGGGAGCCATTGCACCCAAGCAAGGAGGAATTGCTGACAGCTGAAGAAGCTAGGTTGCGTGCTGAACAAACTGGTACTGACCGATTTACAGAAGAACTACGTGTCACTGATTAATGCAATTTGTAAATATTCATTCTATAATGTAACTTTGATTTATGATTAAAGAACCTTTCTGTGGTATATCTGTGTAAATAGTGATTTTCAGGAATGAACAGAGGAGTATGTTGCAATCTGTATACGTTTATTCAATATGACCTCAATGCATAATGTATACATTTGTTAACATGTCCACATTTTATAAATAACTATTTGCTATCACAAGTGACTGTTTAAGATCAAATGATGTGTTAATTCGTAATGATTGATATAGTGTAATGAAGTTTCCAATATGTTTAGAAGCTATTACACTACTATTTGGCAGGTATTGAACTTTTGTTGCATTCATTCACGATACTTTTTCTATACTAGTCACTGTCTGATAGCAAATAATTATGCTATAAAACATCTGTGGGTGTAGGTAAAATTGGTATTATGAAATAACTATTATGCATATTGTTTGAGATAACACTTGAGACAAGTGTAGATAAAATGTATGGATTCTCTACTTGTTCGCGAGAGAATTTATTGTAGTCGCATCAACAGTACATGTTTATGTGTAACCCGAACTTGAGATCGTCTTTAAGCCTGGCATCCCACATAGCAGTGAAACGATAAGAACACCAAATTGATTTTCAATTCCTGAGTCTTTTTTTGTCGTATTTTGAATGTCTTGCCGAGAACGATGGATCCCAGTATGATTATGCTAACTTAAGTGCTATTTTAATTTGACTTATCAAAAGGTTTTGAGCGGAATTTGATTGTTCTGTTGGGTAAAAAGTGGCGGAAATCGGAATAGCGATGTCGTTGTCAGTTGTGCGCGGCCGGTATTGCATTCTACTGACTAGACTACTAAAATCTCATTACATACTTGTTTCCAAAAGTGCTGTATTCATATCAAAACATACAAATTTTTTTCTGTTGCGCTGACTTTTATTTTCGTTTTTGTAAGAATCGCGCTTGCTCAAGAAGCTTGGAGTGTACTGCTCGAAGGAGTCGCACACAAGATTCGATTAAGCACAGTTTTATTTACCAATAATGATTATATGAACCATGTAGACATCGTAACACATATTGTGCTACACATTAATTTCCCTTGTGACGATGCAAAACATTGTGTAGCGCAAGTGAATTTGACATTTCAAGAAACATCCTCGTGGAAAATTATATAATGATGGTTTTATTGAAACGCCCTTGCGGAATGCAGCACTTCTTTATTTTTAAACAGACGCTACTATTTATTACTATTATTATTGTTTTTATTATTCTCTAAACGCTATGACCACTCCTCGCGGAGTGGAATGGTAAAACACACTTATTTTTGTACAACATTATTGGGATATTCATCGATAAAAATGAATAACAAAAAACTTCAACATGTCTCCCTTCCTTATCTTCGCTTCCTCGACTAATTACATAGAAAAGCGTAGGTGGCATAGTTCTTGCAGTCAGACATGCAAAAGCTAATTCTGCCTCAGTCGTGGTTTTTTAAGGTAGTACGGTACTTGGTTTATTCCTTTTACACTATAATGTACCCACACTATACCTTTGTCTTCAATTTGAGCACTCACTGGCAGTACAGTATATTCTGCAAAATTTTATATTGCATCGTATATTCATAACAGTATGGGATTTTAGAAGCGAAAGTATTTGCGATGGCGAAGGAATGACCCGACACGCGTTTGCACAAACTTAATAATTGACAAGCATCTCAACATGAACAGCCCGGTGAAATTAAAGTGAAGAGTATGATATGATGTTGAAGCATTCTGCGTTCGGTTTCGCTTTATTTCAATATACGAGAGTTGGGCTAAAATGTATTGGAGAACGGTGATTCTGCTGGCGAAAATGAAGGTTCGCTTTGCCAAAGCAAGACATATGCCACTTGCTCACAAATATAAATTTTGGTTGGTGTTTCTTCTCGTTAATTATCAGTCTATGCTGTAATTGGATATTCGACTGTGAAATTCAGTCATATTATAAGGCAGGTGTACATGCTACAGTACAACAAAGATTTCTACGTTTTTCAGTGTAAAAATAGATTAAACGAACTCTGAGGTGCGAATAATTCAGTCGAAATGCACTGGAATCGGTACTGGAAGGTTCACATTGGCCAACTATAGATTTTCAAATTATACAGTAGGAAATCAAAGTTATCCCTTGGTGTTCAGTAGCATGTATCACCCATCTAATCAAAGATTTTGTGTATGAAAGCTAGAATATTATTATACACAGAGAGAACGACGCTAGAAAGAAATTTATACAAAGTCCTTGGTGATTAGAAAATGGATATGAAAAAATACGCAATTATATAAATAAAAATGATATGGAAAGACTAGGAAGGCAATACTGTTTATTGTACTTGTACCTAGATCTAGCTTTTCAGACTCAAAATCTCTAATTAATAACTAAGCGTGACGGGGCAGATGTTCATTCCATCGGGTCTCCGACGTTTTCGAAGATAGTTGAATGAGGGTTGCTCCCAGTGGGCCATAAAAACCCACCTACACTTCCAGGTGGTAAATAAGATGCTCCTCCACTAAAACCCACCTGGTATATTTGTTCTTTTTAATTATTTCAATCATGAATATTACTCCCGAATTCATTATCACATTCTCCGAAACTTAAAAGCAAGCAGTAAGAGTACAATGTGAAGCAGTTCAGAAGGCCCGAAGGATTCTAAAGCTTCTCTTTCGTCGTGTTGTGCTGTTGAACGATATATTCAAAATAGATGTTTTGAGCAATGGGCATGCATTGGCTGATGCGAATCGGAAAAGAAGACATTACAATGGTTTCTCCAATACAATTTTCATGAAAAGAGGATGGAATGTAATCATTGTATGTATGGATGTAGTAATTACCTGTTGACTCCACAGTAGTGTTCTCTCTGCCAGCTGACAATCAGCTGCTAAACGGGATGGTAAGCTCTTCCATCGTTCTTCATCCCGTTTTCGGTCTCTGTCAAAAGTCCGATCAACATGTCCCTGAGATAGAGGCGGCAATATCTGGGTTCTCTGAGCCAGTTTGTAACTGTCCTGCCGTGGTACATGGTCAGGACGTCTACCAGTAGCACTAGCTGACACTGTAATGGGAGTTGGACTGCCACCCCCTCTGTGTCTGTGGTAGAGATTACGCTTTTGTTGCAACATGCGCTGTTGCACTAATAATTGCAGCTGTGTGCATGAATCTCCGCGTATCTTAAATTGTGATTGATTATCGGGTGGCGTAGAGGGCGGCCTTAGGTGTACTAGGTCCATATGACCCCTTGCTTTACCCGAATCTAAATAATAATAAAGGGAATTAGATTCAGTGAACAATTCGCGAACTGCTATCTTAATTAATATATCATTGTCAAAATGTACACTACCTTGTATGCTTCGTTGCTTGGTCGGCCTATCTCCTCCACCTTGCTGGCAAAAAAGCAATCTGGGTCCACCATCTGACGCTCTACGGCCTTGGGAAACTCTCGATATTCTACCAGATATAGGTGATGGACTTAAAGGCGGCGGAGGTGTACAAGAAGGCAAACTACTTGTGAATGAATTTGCCCCTGAATAATCTGGTGGACAACCAGAATCAAAACTAGACTCGAAAAGTTCGGATGAAGAGCTACCGCTACCGCCAGCAATAAATAACGCTGCTCGACTAGGAGGATCAATAGGATCCATAAGTGGTGTATCAAAATGATGTTGGTAGTCACTTAATCTCCGATTAACTATTTGACTGTCAATTCGTTGACTGATATCATGGTCTAGGCCTAGTCTATGTTCCTCGAGTTTAATTTGTGCTTCTCTCAATTCGTCACCACTTGGCCCTTCTTCTAGGTCACCTTCTGCACTACAACAACCTTCATCGGTTGATGAGCTAGTAGAACTGAATCTTTTCCCACTTCTAGTGGAGTCTTCACGGGCTCTAAAAATGGAAAAAGATCGATTTTTGAAGACGCAGTTTTCTTTAGGAATAATGTCTTTGCAACCCCACGTATCAACATGGCAAGGCACAGTATTCAGTATGGCATCAATTGCTTCAATTATTTCAACTAGTTTCGTCAATAGTACATTAACGCTCGCACTGGTTCAGGCTATCATTTCTATATAAGCTATAGCTTTCTATAGAATAATCAAATAATAGAAAAAGGGAGTATTGTAATTCAACATAGTAACAGGGATTGTAAGGATTCAGAGTTGTACTCTCGAAGGAAACTTATTTGCGACATCGTTTAAAGACTTCCGAAAACTCTATCAAGTAGAAGAAACTAATAAATAAAGCAAATCAGAAGGAAAGCAAGAAAATGAAATGAGGTGTTACCAAAAATAAAGTGACAGGAACACGCTTCCAATCCAACCTGTCCCGATAATATCTCCAATATCTGCATCACCTTCAATAAAGATCAACGTCCCACTAAGCTATCGCTGGAAATAAAAATTGTATGATTAAGCCATGATCCCTTTGACAATTTCGACGGGCAGGATTGGAAGACGAATGGAATGTCCGTTTTATGCCACTACAACTTCTTTGTTAAGAAAAACATAACTACTCCTTGACGATAAAGAAACTGTTGTCGATAAATGGAGGTGTTTATAAATCTACCTTGATTTAAATTTGTCTTCTTTCCGAGCAACCGCCGGCCAGCAAGAATTGTTTGTTGTACCACTGACATGATGTTGCTTTAATCTCTCGAGTAATAAGAAGTAAATAGCCGCATGGTGATCGTAGCTACTATTTCTTAATGACTGTAAATACACAAAAACGCAGTGTAAATTACAGCAGAAATGGTTGATGGAAGGGTTCAAGTTCTATTGCGCCAAAATAATGAATTCTGAAAGAGTCTGGAAGATTTGAATAAAATTATCTGTAATTATACTATCAGATATAGATTTGTTAATATAAGGAGATTTTGGCTCACCTCTCTTGTCTTTGAAATATCTATCCCTAAACTGTGCATTAACCTCAGGATTTGCTTATTTGGTTCTTGAATGGATGATGATGGTGATCTTGTGATGGCTGCACAGACTGTGTCCGCGGCTCCCGCCATCCAGCGATGTCTTTTTATTTGTGGAATAGTGTATCGCTTGGTAGGCTCAAGGACCAGCATTTTGCGTATTAAGCTTTCACAATCTTCAAATCAAATATCATAGGAGAGTTTATCAATTTTAGCAAAATCATTGCATATGCTTTTCAGACCAAGATTGCATACCTGTACTCATGAAGTATGGTATTCGAAATCTGCCACTTAGCACCCTATCTCTTAACGACTGAAGGGTAAAGCCATCAAAAGGCAGTGTCCCGCACACTAACACATACAGCACCACTCCCAAGCTCTAAAATAACAAGCAATATTATTCCACCTCTGTTCATTCCAGAGATTCCAAAGGAATATGTAAACTGCTTACCCACACATCAATTTCAGGACCAGCATAATGTTTCCCTTTAAAAACTTCTGGTGCGGCATAAGGTGGACTACCACACCATGTACTTAGTCTTTCTCCTGGAGAGAATCTATTGCTAAAGCCAAAGTCAGCAATTTTCACATTCATCTGAGCATCCAATAACAAGTTCTCTGCTTTGAGATCACGATGTGCCACCCCAGTTGCATGGCAATATTCCACTGCTGAGAGAATTTGAGCAAATGTGGCACGAGCTCTTGGTTCTCCCATCCTCCCGTATCTCGCTATGTAATCAAATATTTCACCCTTGCTGGCATATTCACAGACCTGATAAAATGCAATAGCACTTAGAAATCTTGTCTAAATGAGCCATTATTAAACAAGATGTCCTTTAATATGATTACCATGTATATCATGTTCTTTGTCTCCATAACTTGGTACAACTTGACAATGTGAGGATGCTCTAATTGCTTCATTATTTCTACTTCTCTATAAACTTTCTCCAGGTTAGTGGGATCTAACTGCGTTTTGTCGATTATTTTGATAGCTACCTAATATACAAATAGCAGGGTGTAATCTCTATGGAAGAAATTCAAATGCACAAGTACACATGAGACAGAATTAAATCACTGAAAAATCATACCTCTGTTTTTGTGATACGATGCCTAGCTAATTTCACTACAGCAAAGTTCCCTTTGCCAATTGTTGCCTCGATATCATAGAATCCAACACGAATCTGTTTCTTCCCTTGGCTGACGCTAGAATCCATTTTTGTAGAATACTTCTAATACTCTTTTACTTGAAATGGATTGATATCGTCCTCAGAGGATTATCTGTAATTATTCAAGGTACACACCACGTAAGATAAATTACCAAAGCCTATCTAGCATACATTAACTGCCCTCATAAACAACAGCCCCTCTTTAAAACTTCAGTTCAATGCACGCAAGAACCGCTATCAACTCTACTCGCGATAATCTCAAGGTGTCGGAAGAGACCTTACGAACTTAGTAGACTCTCCCCCGCTACTAATCTCCAAATCGCGAATCCGCAAACAATTTTTGAAACCTCTCTCCACACCTCATCTTTTTGCAACAAGTATACAAGATACATACAACAGTTATACTCAACTGACGTCATGCGGATCGACAACGAGTTCTCGTCTATCGACGTGCTAGGATCGATCGCCGTCGATAGCGTCGAGTAAGACACTAAACGAAAAGAATCCTTCCGGCCAACCAGAGTGGATCAGAGTACCGAAATGCCCGAGTGCGAAGAGCAATGCGGCATCCTCGGTCCAAAGGACCAAAGGCCATCGGCAGCTAGCGAAGCCCAGAATGCCATCGTACTCACGTTCGATCGCGCGTCGAATTACCGGGTGTACGTTTGGAGCCGGCAGAGCAGTGGGAGGCGGCGAGGGTTCTGTTGTGTGCTGCCGACCTCAGTGGGTGCGCTCGGCCGGGTCACCGATGCCATCGAAGAGAAGTCCTTTAAGCCCGCGAGATATCTGACAGTCCCGTCTACGAGCGACGACGCTACTACGTGCCGAGTAGTAGGAGCTTCGCCTAGGAGAGCGGTTCGATACCGACTGACCGACAGCCATGTTGGTACCCCCCTGCACACCAGTGTCGGCGGCCTCGGCCTCTCTCTCTCTCTTCATCCAGCCGCGTATCCCTTACTACACTCCCGGCCATTCTTAGCGAACACCACCACCACCGCCTCCGCCTCTCTCGCTCCCTCTCTCGCCGAATAATCTCTCCGGAGTTTTCTCCTCCTCGTCTCTCCCTCTGGCCGCTTGCCCCACCAGGGTACCAGACTCCGTCGTCGTCGGCGGCGGTGGGTGCACGCGCGCGCGTTATCTTCGACAATTGACGTCAACGTACTACTTGCCAGAGCGCGCGCGCGCTCGCGGTCGTCGTTAATTGTCTGCCGATGTAATTGCAAGGCAAATATCGGCGAGTGGTGCGCCGGCACGTGGCGGCGGGAGATGGCCAGTGGTCAGTGGCTGGTTCTTCCGGGAGTTAGCGCGAGCAGCTGACGACGCCCAGTAGCTGGGAATAATATGTGTATGATGGGGTATAGGAGAGGAGCTCGCCTTGCCCGTGAACCGGGATATAATTCGATCGCACCGGACCATCCGCTCGCCGCTTTAACGAGCCCTGTAAATTAGATGGCGGATGGCGGCCAAGGGGATCGGCGATCGCGAGCGGTGACGGCCGCGCGATAGTACTCGCACGTACTCGTCTCGTCTACATAGATAAGGCGTCCTCGGCCGTCGTCGGGCTCTCTATCGCCTTATTGAAGAGTCCCTGTAATTGATTCCGGTAAATACTAGTATCGCGACCATCGCCTTTTTTTAGCTGAATTGACGTCAGTCTCTCACTCTTTCTCTCTCTCTCTCTCTTGCTCGGCGGCACTTTTAATGACGCGTCATCGCTTTTTCGCTTTTTCCCCCGACGATCTCTCGCCGATGCACATGAGCGCGAGCGTCCGCTGGTTAGCTCTCGGACGCTCGAAAGTCCCCGGCTCCTTTCGAGCGCTGCGGCCCGCGCGCGCTTATGCCAAGTTTACCGTGCCAGGTCATGAACGCGCGTTCTCCAGCCTTGGCGTAGGTCAAGCGATACGCGCGTTCTTTTTCGGCGAGTAATGAAATCGGCAAGGTGGCGGGGATCAGTGACGCCTTTCCCCGATTTATAATTACTCGCTCGCCGGAGATAAACGTCCGCGGAGACCCTGGGAATGGATCGAGCGTAGTATGCGAAGGGGGCTTATCAATTGCGCACGGAGCCCTTGAAAGCGGCGAGTTGCTCGTAATGACCGACCCCTTGTCCGCGTATCCGCCACGACTAATACCTGGACGCGCGGTACCGATGTAATATTCATGAAGGGTCGATGCATTTATCGCATGCAGGTTAAGTGTCGGCCCGAGACCCGTACCTAGTCCAGGGACACAATGCCGCTAGCGCTAGGTGCAGGCTGCATTTTAATTTCGCCTCGGACCACGTGGATATCGCGCATACGATTAGTTAAGCACGTCGGCCGCGCGAAATGCGGCGGTTCCCTCTTAATTGGAGTTTTTCCTCCAAGATAGGCTATTTTTGTTGGGATCCTCCGGCGAGCGCCGCGGCCGAGTGAAAGTCGGAGGTATATCGGCCGGCTCGCCGAAATATCACAGGGCTTTCGCCGTCGTATTTTCGGCGAGATCCCAAGTACGTCAAGCGGGAATGTACGGTGTCGCGTGCGTCATAATTGAAATGACTAAAGCCCGCTGAATTACTGCAGCCGTACAAGTCCTGTAGGGCGGGCGCTCTTAGCCGGAAGCTCGTCGTAAATCAATCAAATTTCGCGTTACATAAACGGCCCTCGTGAGTTGGTCGTGATTTTTACGTCAAGGCCTATCCTACCTATGTAACCATACAGGCTACCCCCTCGCACGCCACCTGGCAGCGTCTAAAAATGACACGCGCTAAATTGCCAGGCCGATTTCCAAATGGCATTATCGACTGGCCGGCGCGCGCGAGTATTATTTCTATCGCGATAAATAAGTTCATTGCTGGCGATTAAGCCGCTGCGAGCTAAGGTCAACTCTAGCGCTTACGAATCGTGCTCATTTCCCTATAGCGACGTTCACATCGGCCGCGGTCCTTGACTCGAACCTTCACGGAAGTCTAACCATACTTTCGCAGGCGTCGAGCTGTGTCGAGGCTCGAGTGGACATTCCGAATCAAAGAAACAACCTCGCGATGACAAAGTGGCTCGTCGAGTCGCGCGGATTAACGATTCCGCGTAACTCGAGCGATGTGAACGAGGCGTATCTCTCGGGCGACTCGCCTCGCTCTGGAATATGTATAAGACGCCGAGCGTTCTATCTTCTATTCGAGGGCTCTTTTTCCGCGAGCATTCAGCCCACCGCTCGAATCGCGCATCGATGATTGCAATCTCGCCGTGAGAGCTCGAGCCCGGAGAAAAAGAGCTTTTCAAATCAAGTTCTTTCGACTGGGCATTTCCCGACGCCGCTTGCGTCAGCTCTTCTATTACTATCGCGAAGCTTGTGCTCTCCTCGCACGCACGAGTGCCGCGGATACAATAACTTATAATAAGAGTAAGACGCAACGACGCTCCGCGGATCTGGTCCAATTGGCGCGGAGTATGTGATGTGATTCGGTGAGAGACGAGAGTAGATGCGGGCCAGTTTGATTCTCTCGAGTTGTAGGTTGTAGATGGTTCTGGGCGTCGGGGTCGGCCGAAAGGACACCGGCTGCGGTATTTGGTGGGTAAGCCCGGCTGAGCGTGGTCCCTCAGTGCTTTCGGCACGGTCCTGCTTGACGTCATCGAATGACGTCAATCCCAGGCCCCACCAGATTCCGTGGCCCTCCGCCTTTGAAACGCGCGCTTTATCGTCCTCCCGGCGTAAGAAGCAGAGAGGAAGACTGTGCCGCCTGCCACCGCTACATCACTGACGTCGCCCTCTATCACATCAGCCCTCGCACCAACCTCCCACGACCACCCAATACATCTACGCCCCAACGAATCGACGAAAGTTTTCCAGCTACGCGAATATCCTCGCTCGCCGCACCACTCCAGTTCAACCGATGCTTCAGCGCCCGCAGCAACTTCCCATAACACTGCATTAGATATGAATATCCATATTCCGAATTAGTTGCTTAGATATTCAGTCCCGTTCATGTTACAGAGTATGTGTATGGTGAGTCAGTTGCCTTTAATCATCCCCTTCGCATTCTAGTTTCAATTATTTTTATTATTGGTACAATTTAATATTATAAATAAGTTTCAGTATCTGTAAACAGGTAACTAAAGATAACTTTATATTACAATTACTCAAGACCGTATAATTATTAGATTTTCAATGGCCTATATTCGTCATTCGTGATTCTAAGGCAACTAAATCACCCTGTACATGGAATGGTCTAATGGGCTGGCCGCGGTGTTGCACTAACGCAATTTTGTCCTGATCGTACTTTAATTCTGCTTTCATGTGATCGAGCCAACTGCTAATGCGTTAAGCTCTTGAGACACATTCGATTCTTGGAAAGCGATGGAATGGAGACAGAGAACTGGCTTGATTCGAGGCAATACCGCTGGCAAGCCGATAAATCAGGCGACACTGGAAAATGCTGGAACTCCTCGGTGTGTATTTAAAAGTCGGAAATAGCGGCGTCTATTTCAACTAGATCTCGGATAATAGTGGCTCTGATAATATTTGCTCATCGCTGAATTCCAGAATGCCGGATTGCCAGCGGTGCAGGCCACTTAATGCGCGAGGGGACGGCGGCGGCGTGCAGGGATTTATTTCGGTCGGCGATATAGCCGAGTCGAGACTAATGTCACTATTATGTCGCGGGCGTATTTTCAGGCGGAATCCGGCGCGCGCGCTTGATGGATTAAAAGTGGTCGGAATCGACTGGACGCGCGTCGCTGGTTTCAGGGACGCGGAGGAGGCAGTGCCGCCTCCGTTTTCCAGTATGACGTAATACGATCTATCCTTAATATCTAAGCACACGACGGCTCGAGCGGGCGTCAGGCTGGCATTGTGCGCTTCTTATGTGCGCCCTCCTCCCGCACAATGCATACACGCGCGCGCCCTCGTCGGTTACATAAGCATCGCGTTATACAGCGAGCGCACTCTTTTTAGTCGGCTCGCGAGACACCTAATGACGCTTGAATCAGATTCCAGTGGTATAAGCCGTCTCGCGCCGTCTCCTACGCAGGGTGGAAAGACTCCGGCCGCCAGTAATTTCAACCGACGCTTTTCTCGAGACGGAAATAAGCGAGGCCGAAGGAATTTGCAATTTATCTGTTTGGCTGGTAATGAGATTGATAGTAGAGGGAAATGCGATTGTCAACGCGACTCGCGAGTTACGGCACTCGTGCCGGCTGATTCCTCCTTGATTAGCTATCAGTCTACAATCATAATGCAAGCGCGCTTTTTCCATTAGTCTTGTACACAGAGCGCGATCTGCGTCAGACGATAGCTACTATTGACTCAACAGTTCACTATATGACAGAGATATATAACTCATCGGCCGCAGCCGGCTTTCCTCTCGACGATTCACCATGTCGATTGCGAAATCGAGATATACTTATCTCGAGGATTGCAGGTTTAAGTTAATACTTAGACGCGGGGGATTCGCACCCCGCGTATAGTCGACCGGGATGAAAAGTTGGAGAGCGGCCATGGTGGGACTCTGTGTACGTGAGTATCGCGGGAGTCCGGCGATGTTTGTTGCGATACAGAGGCGGCGCGCACCGCGATACCAGGAAGCTGTTGCAGTAAATGTGTCACGCGGTGCGTGAGCCCCTGGTGATAGCGATTTTCCTCGATCAGAAGGGAATGTGCACGCACAGCGGAGCGAAACAGGTGAGCGGGACAAAGGCCGTTCCGGGTTAAAGGTCCGCTCACACCCGACGCGGAAACATATGCTCTCTCTCTCTCGCATTGACCAGGAAAGTCGAGAGAGTTATCTTGGCAGGTTGAATGTCTCTGTAAGGGTATGGATTATTCCAAGGCGAGGGCCGAGCGCTCCGCTCACGTTCTCGCGACGGCCGAGCACGTGAGAGCGTGAGTATGGCGTGAGCACGCTTATAATGTGAGTCGTGCCTCACCGTCCGGCCCCGAAGAAATTGTTTGCATAGCACGCGCATACCAGAGTACGCAACTATCGACGTTACATAAGCGCAGGAGAAAAAAGCGAGCGAGTTAGCGCGCGCGCCCGCCCTGCCGCCGGACGATAATGAGGGGAGCGCGAGCGCGAGCGGTTACGAGGAAAAGCGTGTGCGGAGGGCAAACTCTTTTTCCCTCGCTGAGCACCAGCTGGCTGGACATTGCGGCCAATTGGGCTGGCGCGGTCACGAGACGCGCGCGGAGAATGGATTTGAAATGGAGTTGTATGCTCCGGGAAACACCGGGGGCTAGCCAGCCATTGACGTCAACAGTCATTCTATTTGCGTGATTTGGGAAAATCGCCGACAACAATCAGTTTATCGGCGATCGCCCGCCGCGATATCCACCCAGACTGGCTAGATACCAGTAAAAGGGTTTAATCGCGGCGAGCGTACGATCCCGGCGATTCCCAGTTCGCCGGGATCGAGATTATTATTGCGACGAGCGATCGCGCTCTGACATGTTACGTGCACTACGCACGTCGCGACGTGCGCGCGTTCTTACGTGTCTGTATGGAGGCTAGATGGTACGGCGCTGTCACGTGAGAGAGCGTTCGTGAAAGATGCGATCTCGAGAGCGTCGAGCATGCACGTACGCGGTTCGATCCGCGCTGGCTTTAAGGGGATTGTACCAGTAGAACCGAGACGGAAACCTTTCTCTACCCGCTACGTACTGGAATACAGGTATACTCGATGCGAAAAGGTTTCCCGCGGGCGTGTTCCTACGGCTTATTCAAATCATACGGCCCTAATCGGTCGAGATCATATTCAACAGAGCCAGCCGGAATTATGCCTGTACACCGTCGAGGACTGCAGAAATAAGCGAGAGGAATTCTTTCGCCGGCCAACGACGCTTCTCACCCCTCGACCCCTCGCCATCCTGAGGTTCGGGGAACTTGGGTCGCGACGGCGGAAACTTTTATTTCCTGCCTTTCGGCCAACGCTCTCCGCGCCTCGAGGGCTCGCCTTGCTTTATCCTCTCAATGCGGATTTTCCACGGCAATGATGAACGGATAAAACAATTATGCAATTTCCCCCTCTGCGAAAAGTTTCGCGCTTCTCCGGCGACAAGGTTATTAATTGATGTCCACTCGACGGACGAATTCATCGGGGACACTGGGACTTTTATTCGTCCTCTAGTAATCTGTCATAGTAATTGTTGTATATGACAGATTCTCCTGTGTTTTGATTAAAGTTGCAAGTAAAGTCGCGCGCACAATGGAGGATACTTTTGTAGTTGCGCAGGGAAGCGAGGAGAAATAAATATTCGCCTCCGCGACGCTACAGTGTGTCCCATAGTACAGTACAATGCACCTATTAATGTGCAGTATTCGCCCTCGCCGGCCTCGCCTTCGGAGAAAAATGCGGCGCGGCTTTGTGCCGGAGGATTCACGGCGACGAGCCATTTCTAAAGATGCTAGCCCGCGCATCCCTTTCCCTCTCTTGTTCGACACGCTCGCCTCATAAATCTCAGTGCACCTCTTTCAATGGCGAAACACGAGTGTTGGTATTAGTGGAGTAACAATTACTAGTCTGACGTTGCTCCTTTCGCAACTCCAAGTAGTCTCGTCTGCGAGTCAATGAATCCTGGCATCCAATCACTGCGATGGCCAATTGGGGAGAGAATCAATTGGATCGCAGACCTTCTCAGCTTCCTTTCGCCAGCCTCGACGCATCGTTTGCAATATTTGCATTCAATCGATATGTATCGACGAGTTTAGAATTTTTTTTTCAGAACAATCCCTTTAAAGTTATACTGACTGACCTAGTGGAACACTGCATGACATCTAGCACTGCGGAGGCTACGGGTGCAGCTTTATCCGATGCTGGCATCGGCGATATAGTTTCTGGCAAGGCTGGGCGTCGGTATCTTATTTCACTGAGGATACCAAAGGCCAGTAAGACTATTGGAAAGCAGCTTTTTGCCATGGAATTGTGTTGATTTATCGATTTTCAAGGTAAGTCGGTAATATTTTACCAGCACATGTTGTTACTCTGATACCGAGCGAAGAATTGGTTGGAGAATATTACCAGAGGGACAGAAAGTACTACCCACAGTGGATAAAGGGGCTCATCGGATAGAAGTTGCGGCAGGAAGAGTCGCAGGGTAGCAGGGAAGATCGATATTATCCAGGTTTGCCTTGATAGACGCGCCCTTGCTGGAATGTTATATTTAGACAGAGCCTCCCCTGGTCATCAAGTAGCAATGCAGAAGAGCGAAGTGCGCTCGCAGGCCGATATTAGCACGCTTAACAGCGCGCTCCTCCTCAGAGCCATCCCAACCCAGCTTTCGCCCTAGAACGTGAAATTGGATTCGAGTGCGCGGTCACATTTCCCTAGGTTACCGTCAACCATTCATTTCCCCGCGGCAGGTGAAACGATCCCAATAAATATCCTCGCGCTCAGCCCTCTCCCCTAATTTCCCATCACAGACTATCGAACTCATGCTAATAAACGCGGGAGATCGTTTCGGCGACATATTTTCCCGCGTCAACGAGCGGCCCGATTTTAATTATCCGCCGCATGCGAGAAACGTATCAATGTTGGCCGGTTTACCGGTATAGGTTGGTCGTGATGCGGATGGGCGAGTTTAACCGACGCGGCGAGGCCTGGGCCTTCTATCAGCGAAATATGTGGCGCGTTGATGAGAGTCCTGGTTAATTAAGCGTGACATATACTTATTATATCGGCAATACTCTCGCGCGCTCGATCACGGGTATGTATGTAGACGATCGAGTCGATGTCCAACGGTTTCGTGATAACATCGATACTGGTCAACCTCGAACCCTCGGCTCCATGCTCTTTACTGTGACAGTAAAGGAGTTTATGGCCTGAACGGAGTTATCATCGGGAAATGACCAGATTTATCCTGTACCTCGCGAACCACTGTACTCGAGCACGGAGAAATAATTCTGGTTTTTATAGAGTCGCCCGATGGCACGTCAATGCGGAATTGGAGCATCCAAGAGGTTTCTCGATTTTTGGGGTTTGGTATTTGTTGGTGCGGTGGTGATGGAACATCGAGTCCATTATTCCTGCGGTTGTTGGGAAGGATAATCGAAAGTAGACGCTCGAGGAAGAATAGGCAGGATTGTGGAAAAATGGTCCAGTGGGAATCCTGCAATGGAGTGACGCTGGCGCTAAATAGTCCTTGGCGAGATACTAAACCTCGACTGTGCGATGTCGATACTCATAATATCCTGAACTCGAGTGGTATCTCGACACCGAGAGCGAGGAGCTCCGCAGCAAATTAGCGCTCATCCAATCCCCGAATAATGAGGGATCGCGGCTGCACTCGGGAAGATCTCCCGCCCTGAGAGTTCATAACTAGCCTCCGCTTTCGACTTTTAAAGCGTGACAATCACCAGCGTTCATCCCAACAAGGAAATTCAAGCGAACCCACTTGAACCACATGTGTACCAGAAATCCCGTACCTCAAGGGTCTAGTGTTCGAGGATGATCGTAAACCTCCAAGAAAACCGACAAATTTGCAACTCGCAAAAACTCCCTTTATCCTCACAGAGTTTATGCTCCGTAGTCCGCGTGCCCGCCAAGACTTCTCGAAGTAACAAGTTGCCTCCTCGGCAAGTGGAGGGGACACCGGGCTTCTCTCAGGAACAAGACCTCGTGTGTACTCCACAAGGCAAGCAAGCATCCGCGATACATCCACCCGCACCCCACAGTCCAAGCCTCCGATTCCTTTTCGCGCAGTGAATCCCAGTGATTGCATTTCCTTTGGCAAACCTCCTCGCTCCTCGGCGACTGAAAGCCCCTCATTATCCTCGGCTCGTCCTCTCTAAGTTTCCTCGTTAGCAATTTCATTTCCATTCGCGTCCGCTATATTATTGGCCGGCGCGCGCGCCCGTGCCATTAAGCCGGCGACGTATCGGAAACACGCTGATGCGCGCGATATTCGATGCCGCTAATTATGAGCGACCTACATTTATTCGCGCCATGTTTCCAGGATCAATCGAACGCTCGCGGCGGCCTGCGCTCCAGCGGCTGAAATTTACATTGGTCATCGTCGGGATTGCGCTGCTTTACTGGAGAAAGAACCAGAGGGAGAGAGAGAGAGAGAGGGAGAGAGGGAGAAAGATGGAGGGAGAGGAATTTCGCGGCTGAACGGGCAAGCGAAAATCGAAGTAGAGCAGGTTACCGGGTCCAGACCACCTCGCACTGCGTATACTCAACGAGGGGAAGAGCTTTCCCCCTCTCTCTCTCTCTCACTCTCTCTCTGCTGGTAGAATCTCCCTTATTGCTGGGGATAGAGGGATATCGAGTGCTATCCAGCAGGAGTAGCAGCAACAGGCGATTTCTGGCTGGCCGAGTCGGTTGCGTGGCCCCGCGCGTACACATCCCTCGTTTCTACCTCGGCGCTAGGCAGAGAGACGATATGCCTCTCTGATGTATTGATTGGAAGCTGGGGCTACAGGTGGCTTTTCAGCGCTTGCGCGCTCGCCGGATATGAATAAGCTCTCTCGGTTCCCTTATTAAAATCCCCCATAAGCTTACGGGGAGTAATCGTTACCTCGGGCCAGCCAGCTAGTTTTCCCTGTCTCCGGCCGACCCCCCTCAGGCGTCGACGGGCTCGCTGCTCCAATTTTCCCCTGCGCTGCGTGTCTATCGGCGCGCGGGGCTTGGAGGGCGGCGCGCGGGGGTTGATTTTTCGCCGAGTACGTCCGTGTCTGTCTGGATAGCTCGGCCTGGGTGAGTCAGCTCGAAGAATCCTGTTCGAACGTTCGCGCGTACCCTCGAGCTCCCGATCGATCTCTTCTCCACTCGCTTCTCTCTTGGTGCCGAGCGCTCTGCTCTGTTCATTGAGCGACTCGACTCTACTCGCTGCTCCGACTCCGCGCTTTTTCCTTCTGCCGCTTCATCTCTTCCTTTGACGGCGAGCGCACACGCTCTCGACCCCCTTCGCAACTCCCGGATACTTTCCCACTTTTTCCACTTGCCGCCGCTTTTCGGAACAGCTGGAGCACGCTCCGCATGTAATGGACCGAAACCGAGAGCATGAAAGATCTAGGATGTGGCCGCGGGGCCAACGTTGGGTTGCGGAGACAACTTTTTAATTAGATAATTGGAGCGGACGCGAGCTCTTGGAGGCCGAGGGATTCTGGTGCTGGTGGTCTCGGTTTCTAACCGACGCCGAAAAGGTGGAGGATCCCAATTCATCTTGTACTTTTTTTGTTCTATGTTTCTACAGGTTTGATGTTGACGACTAGAACTTTTTGTTGAATTACAGAGAACTGGCTTCGAGATATTTTGTTTGAAGAGAATCGAATAATTTATGAACTCGAGTGGGATTGAAAGTGGTTCGTTCGTTACGGGACGAGGGAGATTAGTTTCGAATAATGTTTCGCATTATTTGCTCTGATCGTTCCACTTTGGCCATGCAAAATACCAAACACACCCTGATCGATCTTCTCCCCTGATACATTTTAATTCCCCCTGGCAGCGGTTCTGTCTCTATCAGGAATAAAATCAGTGAAATTGTGTGCTTTAGTGTGACGCTCGTTTCCTCGGGTGATACCTTGCGAGATGGAAAAGGTAGGTCTGCTAAGTGAGGAAAGTGTACAATGCTCTTATCGACACTCTATTCGTAGCTCCTCTACGGAGACCCTCCACCTTCGCCACCTTCTATGTCTGTTATTTTTACCACCGTAGGAACTGTGTAGCGTCTATGTGTGTGTGTGAGTGTGTGTGGTGGTATCATGCGAGTGTCGAGTCTTGCCGGCGGCCTCTTGGAAGCGATGCTTGTCTTCGGAGAGCGTAGGATGCAAACTGTAGAACGCTTCCGGATGCAACTTCCTTTAACTCTGGACCTACTGACTGGAATTGGGATATTGAGGGTTGAGCTGTACTATCGGCTCCACACGGTTGGCGTTAGTGAACTTTTCTAAGGGTACTGTTTCTGTGTAAACGATATTAATTAAATATATTTAAAAAATTCATAAATCAGTTATGAATTATAAGTTGCGAGTTTGGCATAAATTAAGCATCCGTTTTGAATTATAAGATGTGTCAGATGAACCATCTTTCATATGAAACAATATTATTAAAAAAATGTGAACCGACTTCCAATAAATTGTTCTATTTTACTAAAAGTAAATAATAAATACCTATAACTATACCAGTACGATCTCAACAATTCAAATCCAACAAATTCAAAACCCCTAATCTTTCACTCCAATTTTATTCCAAACGCATCTTCCCTTGGTTTTAGAAACAATGTCAGTCCACCGATGCTAATAGGCTTGAATTTCGCCAGCGCGCGCAGGTGCAGAGAGCGAGGGAGAGCGGAAGGAATCGCAGGGGTCCGCCGGCCGGGTAAAAGTCGGCCCGGGCTGGCCTGATAACTGCAACTTTTTCTCTGGAAATTGGAATGACGCGGGGGCTTTTCCGGGAATGCGTAATCCGTGGGATTGGCAGTGGTGGCAGGGTGGCAGGCTTTCCCCTGGGTTCCGCGGTGGCGGCGGCGGCCTATTGGAAGCTCCGGCGCGATCTACCCCGGTTTCCAGGGGCCTCCGGTTATAGCAGAGCATCATCGGCAAGCTTCCAGGAAAGCGTGAGCCTGGCCCTCCACCTTCGGAGGGCGCGCGTATAGGTAAACGCGCGCGGCTAGTAGCATTACCGGGGGGGATGGAAAGGAATCGCGGAGGCACGTCTGCGCGGTGGCCGTCGAGTGAGAGGAGCGAGTGCCTTCCGACGTGCTTTTCCACCCTCGGCGACGCCAGTCCAGCCGCACCACCGAAACGCGCCGCACAACCGTGAGTATATCTTCCACGTTCTATCTTTCTCTCTCTCTATTTATTAGCCAAGGTTTTCCATGCATGGCCTGTTCTTCGTCAGTCTTCCTTACAACTAACCTTCAGTCTCCCGCCGAATGAACTGACGAAAAACTCTCCGTTTATGGACGACTTTATTGACTTTATTCATATTCTCTCTTTCTTTCTCTATCAACTCATCTCGCTAATCATTAGCCACCGCGACATTGTCCAGATGCTTCTTCGTTGTGTAAACTTCGCAGAGAATGTTCGATTTCTAACAAACCACTATTCTACTAATTGCAAGATTTTTACTCGAAGAAGCACCTTGATTCGGCCACTTGGACTATTCACCCGCTTTGCCATTGCGAACTCGCAGCGATTGGTACTTGTACTCGGCATTGGACTGCTGGGTGAAGTAGTCTTAAGCGTAGTTAGTAGCACTCTTGTCGTATCCTCCGCAAGTGTTTCCTCCTCACGTGGAAGACCTCCGGGAGGCATCCGCGTTGTAAGGAATCGGACGCGAAGCAGAGCTCGCCGAGCGCGTAGCAGATCGATCCTTTTCTAGAGATTCCCTCGGAGCCTCTGGGAGCCTGATTCCCGGGCGATAGAGCACGTATTTCGATCGGCTTCCATTCGCCGGAGCCCAGTCGCTAATTGTTGAGTGATAAACTCTCGGGGGTTCGGTCGATGTCATCGATCTGTTTGCTCTCCATCTATTCCACTTTAAAGATGACTGGTATTTGTTTTAAATAAGAAACAGTAAGAACAATCGAAAGAATAACATAATTTACTATAACATTTATATTTTGAAAAGCCAATAATAAGGAACTTCGTATTAAATATTGAAAATACATACATGTGAGTAAGAAACAGTATTTTCTCATGGCTCGAATGTAATGGAAAGGTTTGCGCAAAGTATTCGTCGAGGGATTTCACCGTGGTGGAAGCCAGTAAACGAAACGAAATACAATAATAATAATTCCATCCGCTAAATGACTCTTGACTGAGGAAATAAGAATCCGGAAGGCAGATTGGGCCGGAAATTTTCCGGCGATATCAGAAACTCGCTTAGCAACTGCAAGATTGTACCGAATGCTCCTCTGCAGTTTCCTCTGCGCATCTCCAAGAGGTCTTCCGCCTAACATCAGGGAAAAAACTATTTCCTACTGAGGCCTCGACTATGTCAACGCATTAAGTCGAATTGCTCGAATGGAATTACATAAATGCACTCTTACCGTCATTAATGTGAGCACATATGTGTCCTTTAAAGCGCCAATACTCTCGGCTCTAAGTCAAAGACGAGTTTCGACTTGATAATTGATTTCAACTACTTTTAAATGGACAGAAAACGAACTCTTTAAGAGGTATATTCCTGGTTGGTTAAATTCTTGGCTTTAAAGCTATAAAGAAAACAATCAATTACACCAAAGGAATACATCTAAACCAGCTCTGTCCGAGAGTCATCCAATCAGAACTTCCACTCTTAGGATTGAATACTGTTGCTCCCAAGAGCAGAACTCGAACAACTCTGCCCAATGAAAACTACACACGCTTTTCTTTCTTTACAACTATCCTTCGTATCCAACATGTATTTCACTGAAAGTTCTCGCGCTAAAGGGGATATTTCTCGATATCACTCGATATCACTAGAAATAAACTCCTACCAAATATCAGCTGAAATACGCGAATCTCGGTTTCCTTCGGCTCCGATATGAATTTCCCAATACGAGCAGCCATCAATACCAAAACCTCCCTTGCGTATCTGCTCTTGCGTGCACAACTCCTCCACGGCAGACTAGCACGAGAATCTTCCTTGATCCGAGAAAACCGCGACTCGCATTGTCGATCTCAGAGCACATAAGAGAAACTGGTCCATTTTCCGTTTCGCGCGGCGCATTTGATTAGGTCGTTAATAACGGAAGCGCGTCGTCGGCGGCGACGGGATTTCCCGTGGCGGCTGGAGAACCGCGCGAGTCTTTCGCGGAGCTTTGTGCGGGTGCGCTCGTCCGGGGCGCGCCAACTCAAAAGAAGTAAAAGAGCGGGAAAAGGGTGGGTTGTAGCGGTTGTTTCGAGGGGGTAATTCCTTTCAAGGAAGTGGAAGCTGCGCTCCGTCAAGTGGGGGGCTGCTTTATTCTTTCTTTGGGTGAGCGTGTGGTAGCGAGTGGCTTTAGTCGCGCGCTGACATCGTGTCAGTTCTAGACTGGTACAGGGTGAGTCAGTTGGCTTTTAAGTTCTCATTATTTCGATTATTGGTAGAATTTGATATTATAAATAAATGTCTGTGAGCGGAAAAGACGCTGTGGAGACGTTTTTATATTAAAATTACTCGACACCGTATAATTATAATATTTTCAACGGCCTATATCCATCCTTACCGATACAAGACCAAGTGAATCACCTCCAGCAAAATCGTAAGATTTTCCACGCGATAGTTAAAGCCTCCGCCGATTCAAGTATCTTATTTAAATCCCCGTAGGAAGCAGCTCGGCCAAACGGAGGCAAAGTTTTCCAATCAGCCGCTTAATTCGCCAATCTCGCGATACTAGGCCAGTTTTCCCTATCGGAAGGTGAGTTCTACCTGTTTCGCCCGACACGCAGCTACCCTCGGCACAGAAGCCTCGAGTAACTGATGGATCCTCTGTCGAGGAAAGCCGCTTATCAATTTTTCCTCGCTCCCGCGCCCTTCGCGCGCCCCGCATTCCCTTTGATTCCGACGGTCCCTCGGGCGCGGACACGCCGCCTGTATCATTGGGAGATTAATCATCACCGCAACATCACTCACGGCAATCAGCCAAGGATTCCGAGGGATGGTCCGTGTAAAGGTGTCGGGTTTGAGACGATAATTCGCGCGGTCCCTAATTTCTTTATTTTTATTTATTAATTTCTTTAAAATAGTACTTGATACATCGAGGTCGCGAGCTTTGCGGATGCGGATAAGACCTTTGCTATTTAAATTGCACTTTTTTCACGGTTGCGAGGGAAATACGATCGTTTTTAAGTTGGTGGCGATTCCACGCTCGTCGGTTAAAGATAATCGCTGGGTCATGCGCGTAAATATCCGGGACGCTGTTTGTCCCTGGCAATCGGCGCGCGGGATTACAGTCATTAACTACTGGGGATATTGTAATTAATGCCTCGGAGTACTTAGTGTGGCGCACACGTTTCGCGGAACTTTGTAGAACGGCAGCCGTCGATTGTGGCTTCCCTAGCGAGGATAATGCGCTATTATTTCGGCACACTCGTTTAAACTAACTTGAAATCGCTGACCTGAGGAGAAACGCTTCGTTCACTGGGTTAAAATAATAGAAGAGAAAAATCAAGAACTTTTAATTTGGGGTTTGACCCAAAATGGGCCTGTCACCCTTTCGGAAATTCGACGGTCATTAGGTATTTCAGTCATTAAATATTTCGTCAAAAAACAATCTAACACAATGCATCATTAAAATAACTTCGCTTACCAATACCAGTGTGTGGTCGACTTCTTCCGACGGTCAGCGTAGAATGATCCCCGACAGAGACGAGGAGAGTTAATTTGAATTCAATCGAATTACCACTAGGATTCTCTGTTCGGCGAATCACTGTTCCACGTAGATCAACTTACCGGCGGCGGATCGTGTTAACACTTGGAAGATCGATGCACACGCTCGTTCTCGGATGTATCTCCATTAATTGGAATTTGGCTGGGCTTGTGAAGGGAGCAACTCGGCCGTGAGAGAGAGAGAGAGAGGCTGGAATGAAATTTCCTTCCCTCGGCGTTCGCCGAGCAGATACACTCTTTTTTCCAACCCCTCGGCTCGCACTTCTTCTCCCTCTCTCCCTCTCTGCCGCCTCGCTCCGTCAGGCCATTACGAATGATCCGCGCTCGTTGACCGAGTGTTAATTTCAGTTCGGAACCTGATATCGTTCTCGGGAAATCGCGTTTTCTCCCCGTAACCGAGTTAACGATCTTCCCCGAGCGGTTAAATAACGCTGATCAGGGCCGGCCGAAGGGAAGAGGCCTCAAATTGGACAAGTGGTCTCGTTCCGAGTGATGGGACCAATTTCGATCCGCACAGATTTCTGTTTGCTTGGTATTCGCTGGTTTGGTGAGGAATTTGGGTATGTTTGGAAGAAATTGAGGGATTGAAGTTCTCGGAAATAAATGAGAGCAAGCTGCTTTCAAAGTTATTTAGAATAATATAAAAAGTTTGTCAAACGTGACATGAGTGACGTTGCAAATCCAGTATTTCAAACCTTTAACAGAATTACGCAAAGATTTCATTTCTAGCCAGCTTTTGACTGCTTTTCAAATACTCCCAGACCTCAGAGCACAAACACCATCTGACCCGTCTCGAAAGAGTGTTTTTCTCCCAATTAAACACCTCCCTTTCCCCCACAACATAAACATAACGAATTTCCCGGGGTAAAAATGACAGGGCCATGAAGTCCTGTTCTCGACTTTTCCATCAATCGCACCAGGCGAATCTCGATTTACCATTCATCGAGGGGCGCGCATTCAATAATTTCACTCTTCCGCACTGGCGCCGCTGAATCGTCGTTGTTCCGGCGACGCGGGAAAGAATGCGTTTTTTCGAGGAGTTTTTTCCCTCAGCCGAACGCGAGCGCACCGGTGGCAGGTGGTCGCGGCAACTTTATTCCCGATAAATTGAAATCACCGCGCACAAACACCCCTGACACTGATGGAACCATGGCCGGTTTATGGTACGCAATAACTGTACAATTTGTAACTTCGTTTGCCGCGCGGACCAAACCGCGATTTGATCGATCACGCCGCAAATGAGAAGTACTTGTGCGCGCCGGCCAGACACCACGGTGTCGCGTCAACCCAACCAGTCGGTTTTTTTAGATTCCAGTTGGAACAAAAGTTGGAGAGATTTCGTGGTGCGTTTGTTTTGGTATCTTTAATTTTTCGTTGGATTGTTTCGAATGCCGTTGGCGGTTGACTGCGAATTAATTGTTCAATGTGTTATTTCTATTAAATTTAATTTTTTTTAAATTTAATTTCTATTAAAGTCACTTTTATGCTACCTGAACTCTTCTCTCCCACTACCTACATCAACGCGCAACATATCAGCATATTTTAAACCCCTGACATATCCAAATTGCTACTTTGCTCTGTGACAATACACTGCCACGCCACAAGTGTATAACCAGGTTTATACTTGTGTGCCGCCGAGACACATAAAAGCTGATTGTCCGTTTTCTCGAGGTTTCCGGCGTGAGGTGGAAGTAAAGCTTGTTACTATAATGAAAATGTACTCAATTGCGGCAGGGCCTCTCACCTTCTCTTTCTGCCAATTACGGGCCACCTCGCTCGGGGGACTTTCTTATCTCCACGTATTCCACCGTCAACCTCGCCGACTCTTATGTCTAATACGAGCTTCTTCAACCAGTTGCGCCTTTTTTCGGTACCATTTTGCCAAGTTGTTCTGAACACTCTTTTAAAGCTCGATTTACATGGAAGGCATCATTTTATTCTTGAGCGCTGGTGGATTTATTTTGATGTGATTTGGGTTCAAGGTTTGCATATATGCAGTCGAGTTCATCAGTTTTTCAGTTATTATTATACATACTTATATAGTAATATTACTAAATATTACTGATATTACTAATATTACTAGTTATTACTATATATACAATAACTGAAGAACTGATGAACTCGAATAGCCACGCGATTGGATCTTCAGCAAGTTTGAGCTCTGTTGGCAGTATAGCGAAGCTATTTCACCGCGACTGTCACTTCCAGTTTTGAGAACAATTAAGCGGAAGCAACGTTCCTGTGTAAGCGTGCGATTGGATTTCGCGAGATGCATACAGTGGAGTTGCAAGTGTGCGGATTCGTTCTCGTTTCGTATACTTCGCCCGGGGTTTATTCGCCAGTTCTGATTATATTCGGGATTGGACGGACTGACCTGGCTCGTTTAAAAGTTCGAATGTTAGGTTGGATGACAGCAATTGTTATACACGATGATTCTAATTAGAAAATCCGAAACTATGAATCTAATTATAGTTTGGAATAGTATATTTTATTATTTAATACAAATTCTCATTTCCGCTTATTAATCAATAATAGTTGATTAACATAGCGTCTCGTGCTAATTACTGACAACAAACACGACCCTGATTGCACCGTCCGATTAATTTGCACTAAACATTTTAACATTCAGAGTAACATCAGGGATTCATCGGATTAATAAAGACTCTTAGTCTCCAAAGTAGTCACGGTCAAACGCACCATTTCAATCCAATACTGTTTTCCGATCGGCACTAATTAATATTGTCCAGGAACATTCGCCCACGCCCGTTAAATATCACCCTCATTTCCCACGCACCTATACAAACTCGACCGCGCAAAGGAAGTTTCGCTACAATTGAATTCCATCGCGGCGCGACGGGAGTTTCAATTATTCCTCGAAACGCGATATTCGCGTTTTCGCGAACGCGCCGCGCATTTTCCGGGAGAGTCTGCCCGGAGTTTCGCAGGAGGCGGCGACATTAGATATCTCTTTGAAGAGTGTCGGCGCTCCCGCGTGCAATTACCACAGAGGCTCCGCGAGTACTTTGTGAGGAAAGTTGGTCGTTAAAAAATCATCTGGCCGATGTTAATGAGGGTAGTCGGGAGGGCGCGCGGGGTGAAAAGGGTGAAGGTGGCTTGTGGTGTTTTTGTCGCGCGAGAAGAACAGGCTCGTTAGAGTAGTTGGCGAAGGGCGGCGGCTCTCGGTGTTTGCGCGTTCTTATCACTGAGGAACGATACCTTCCACCTGATACCTAATCACCCCCGGTGGATTTACACCTGGTTTGCTCGGCTCGGTTTACTTCGCCCTCGCGGATTAAAGGCGTCTGGGATACAAAGTAGATTGAGCGAAAGAGTATCAATGGAACTTGTGAGGGCTGTGAGAAACTCGTGAAAGAACTGGTCCGAAGAATCCTATCTAAAAAACCACAAATTAGAAGATCGACTCTCCTTTGTCCCTTTAAAGATCTTTGAGCAAGAGCCACCTTTCGATCACCTCTAGTGCAATCGCGAGATTGAACCAGGCTTTCGAGCATGTTGTCCCTTCGCCCTTATCTACCAAGAGGCTGCGACGGTGCGTCGTCGGTCTTGATCACATTAGTACCAGCACTACCACCTGTTGAGACCGGCTGCACACTTGTTCCCTCGGCGTTCTACAATCACGTTAGATAAATGGACGAGATAGTTACGTGTCGACGTAGAGAGAGAGCGAGCGACTAGCTATCTGACGATGATCGATCACGCACGCTTCCAAACCACCCCAACTACTTCACCTTCGCTACTGAACTAACTTTCGAATTCTGCGTCGAGAGAATTGGTTCGATGCTTAGTAAAATTTATAGATTTCCATTTATAGATTTACACAAGGGCCGGATCGACCTCTTCCACGCGATATTACTCGAGCAGAGAGCGGGCTTGATTGACGACTACATGTTGCTCGCAGCGAGGAAAGGTCCCTTTGACACCGAGGTCCGACTCGCGCAAAGCCCAAGCAAACCGGTAACATTTCAAAGTGTTTATCGTTCCCGGCAGCTCAGTTCGAGCCTGGCAAATGGAAACTGACGCGCGCGAACCTCAATGGAATATTGCACGACGGAGGAATTGCAGGCGGAAAAATCGAATTGCGAAATGGCCGAAGCGGGAGAGTGATAAGTTAGTAGTTGCATTGAGCGAGTTAATGCGAGGGAGGAAGAAAAATGTTTTATTGTTATGGGAAGTTGGACGTTTATTGGGGTGCGAAGGGAATTCGAAGACTTCGCGTGAACTCGAAGGAAGAGCTTGTCGATTTTATTAACACCTGGCTATAGTTGTATTGCAGTGAATCGCATTAACATTTCTCGATAAAAATTCAAGCATATATATTCACTGAAGCAGATCGAATGATTATATAAATGGAACTCCTTATATAGTAGATATGCATTTTATTGAATGGCGAATGCAATAATTGCCATTTAATCTCGTTATCGCTACTTCGCGAGGGAAAAGATAAAAATGTGCATCCGTCGATGCTCTTTGCAATCTTTCCTCCACTTTTATTTCCTCGAGCGAACTTCTCTTGTCCCCGGACATTTACCAGGCCGGAAAGATATTCCGCCCTTTAGCCGATGCGACTCGTACAATCTCGAGTCAATGTCGCGGTAATAAGAACATCAGAGCCGGAAGATATTAGTTTGCTACTCTGTTGAACCGATGCAAACCTCCAAGGGTTTCTAAGGTAACTTCAGACGACAGGAAACGAGGACAAGTCCAAGAACTGACTGCTTCCGCCCGAAGAGAATTTCGTACAACTTCCTGACGCGGAAGTCCGGAAGTCGCGGGAGATTTAGGATTACAGAGCTGAGATATCAGACTAGAGATTTTAGCGAGGGGGCGGCGGAGCAATCAAGGGGAGTTATTTTTATCGGGCACTGAACAGTCGAATGTTGGAAGGAAGGAGGGAGGAAGGAATCGCTGATATCGGGAATGATCTGGTTAGAAGACTATTGGCCATTAATCGTGATCACTTGGCAACAGATAGGCCTATACGTGCGGTAGAGTCCCCTTTGTTGCAGAGAGATTGCCGATAATACGGATTGCGCCGCCCATTAATCTGCATTTGATTTACATATGCTTATCGAGTACCTTAAACCTACCCTCCTACCATCCACTATTATCGAATCCTCGATATTGACCTCGATGCTTAGTCACTGATTAGTGCAATTCGCTAATAACTAGACTACAGACATTCATGCAAATAAGCTCCATTCCAATACTAAACAAATCCAAAATCCGCCTCTACTCTCTCATTACACAAACTATCTATTCACAGTCAAAATATCTAAATTTACAAACAAATTATATTAATACACAATCTATCAATGAAACCTGGTCCTCGTCTACAAACCCAAAATCGACCATCAACCAAATCCTTTCGAATAACCAACGCAAATGTCTCTTTTCGCCACAACTTCCAAGTTCCAAAGTCGGCGATCTCTCCTGCCTTGTGCCGTCGACTGGCAGTCGTTCGCCGGCGGGTCAAGTGTGCCACTGCCGGGGAATGTAATCGCCGGTATACGAGGAGTGAAGCCACTTGGCCGCGAAACTCCCTCGACAATCAATGTCGACGAGAGTGCCAGTCGATTACTTCCTCGGCGCTCGAGTGGCTTGTCTTCGACTAGTGGCTCCTAAGGGGTTGTATCTCCTAGGGAAGTTCGGCTTACATTCCCGAGTTACGAATATGAAATGGTCCCATATTTGCCGGAGAAATGTGCGCCAGGCCGGAATACGAAATAAAATAGAGCGAGCGACTGGAAACTGGTACGAAATGGAGCGAGTTCCAGCGGAATTGTGGACGTAGCTCTTATCTGTCCCGGAAGTACGAGTTTCGCGTATAGTATACTGTCGGTACAAAAGGTAGGAGGAATAATGTTGACGGAAGTAAGGCATTGTTGTGCCTTTCGCTGGTAGGGGGAAGGCGGTAGTTGGTGGAAATCGTTCTAATAGAAGGCGTCGCTCATTGTCTCTCTTTAATTTTTCATTCCATTCTCGAGGCCTCTACCTGCTGGCGCGCGGGCGCCTCGGCCTCTTTCTGCCCGGCGGTCGACAGTATTGCAGAAACGCTTGCTCTAATGGAGTTCCTTCGACAATGGGCCCATTGTCGAGCCGCCGAGTGCCGGCGACGTGTCGAGCTTCCCTTGTTATACTACTCGCATACTCTCCACACACTCCCTCGCCGTTTCGCCCTTTAGCGTGTGTACTCTTTTCCCCCCTAATAAGTGGAAGTTTCTGTAACTCGTCGCTTGCTTGCCGAGGGAGAAGCTCCCGGCCCTCTCTCCCTTTCCGACTACAATGACGCGTGGTGCAAGCTCGCTGATACCTGACAGACGGCTCTCTCCTCAATGAAGAGGAATTGCCGTGGAATCGAAACTTTATTTCGGGCCCGCACGCGCGCTCGAGGGCTTGTAGACGTAGACAGGGGGTTGATCGAAGCGCGAAAGCCCCATGGATATTTCGAGCGGCGGCGAGCGTTAGTTACGTTTTATTAAGGCTGACGAAGGCTGCGATGCGCGTCTTTCGCGCTTATTTATACCGCGGCAACCATTAATCTGAGAATAGAGGCCGCCGCGTGAATGATAATAATAATAATGAGAGAGAGAGTGACTCTCGTAAACATCGACTCCCTTTTCTCCCTTTCTCTGCAATATCGTAATTGAATCGATCGGCGCGCGCTCTATTTCGAGGCGGACGGAGGCGAGGAATCCGCGTGGACCCTCGACTTTCGAACGGTTCGCGGGAGAAAGGTGATAAGGGCCGGGACTCGTGGACCTCGGCAAACAGGGCTTAAGCACGCTTTCGATCATCCCGTTACCCTGTGCCCAGGGTGACCACTCTTCGACTCCTTCCTTCGGCGACCCTCCGAGGAAACCTCCCCCGAGAAATGTCCCCTCGACGCATCGATTTCCCAAAGAGGAGAAACCGCGTGGCTCATGAAAAATCGCCCGGACCAATTGGACTTTCCCTCTCGACGGCCGACACGCTCTTCGCTCTCTCTTTGACTCCTCTAGCATCTAATATAGATGGAGCCCTCGGGGGGATGCTCGCCGCTGGGTGCTCCAGACGCGGAGGGCGAGAGCGGCTCCAGCTCGGATATCCATGGGCTCTGCGAGACTGTTATCGCCGAGGCGACCTAGTTTCCCCCGAAGGTTGACCCACTTCTCCGCTGGCTTTAACCGCGGCCAGGCCGCTTTTCCCTCTAGGTGGCGGCTGCGTCTTCGTGACCGCGTTCCTCCCAACGCCCGCCATGCCCACGCATCCCAGGTGGACGCGTCGCCCTTCGAAAACTGCGCCGGAAAGGACTCGTTTCGACGAGGGGAGAAATCTGTATCTGGAAGTAGAGTATTGGTTGTTAGTAGTCGATCGGGAAATTGGAAAGATTTTCCCGGTTAGATTTGGCAGAGGCTCGGGGGTAAGTGGGTGCTCTATCAGGAGTGGCAGAGGGTGAGGCCGCTGAAGGAGCTTAGAGGAGGTTTTGGAGAGGCTCGCCGAGACACACGTATTCGGAGAGTCCAAGGTTCGACCTGGCCGAATGTACACAGAGCGCGCGCGGCTTTATTGTACACGGTGTGAACTCACGGCCAACAGGTAGCTGCGAAGCCTCCCTGGTCCGTATAAATAGACACAGCCGGGATCATCCCTGGACCGACGCGGTTGCTAACTCCGTCCACCCTTCCTTACCCTACTACCACCACCACAATTCCCTCCCTCTCTCCTTCCATTCTACTCATCACTCTCTCTCCCTCTCTCTCCGCTTCCAGTGCCTCCATCCTCTCCAACCCTCCCTCGCTCTTTCTATCAATGCCTGGAGAAACGGTAACATTGTGCTACGCATTTCGCAGAGTTCGATCGGTTCTTATTTCCTGTCATTTGGACACTTGGGACTTTTATGGGTTGGAAATGCAACTTTCTCGGTATAGTTGGGCGAAATCCAGTAGCAATTTGTTGGGAGATAAAGTGATTAGAGAATGAGCTGATATGATTAATTGCTGGAAAGTTAATTGGTATATTTTCTATTGAGAATTGATATTTTTCTAACTTTAACAAATTCCTCGACAAATTTAAGGTCTTTTAGTTAATGGTAAAGGAGTGTAAGCATTTTTCGAGTCCATTCTTCCAGCCAAGGGCCAACTACAGTTTCCCGTTTCAGCAGCCTGCAACTTTAATTAAGTTCGGCGCGCGGTGTGTGTTCGCCAGAGAAATATTTCAGCGGAGGACGGGAAATCGATCTGTAGGGGCAAGCGTTTGATGTCGGTAATGAAGAAGGGCATTTTTCCGGGGGCTTTTGAGCCTGGCGAGGGGAGCCTCGATGAAATTCGTCGGCTCTCCTGTGTCCCCTTTATAAATTCAGCTTTAACCTGTCACTCGTCCAGAGAGAGAGAGAGAGAGAGAGAGGGAGTCCGGAATCCTGTCTCCTTAGAAGCGGCCGGGCCTTTGTCGGGCAATTTTCCTTTTCATCGGATGTGCCGGGATATTGGACAGGAAGCTGGCTCCCTGTCAGTGCGACGTCTGCTCGCTAAGCTTTTCACCGAATTTTTAATGGCCCCTCTCACACCCCAAACTACGGGAATCACTCGCGCGGGCGATCGATTTCCACCCGAGGCTTGTTACGATTTCATGAGAGCTCGAGCTCTTCCCTTTCTTGTTAGTGTGTAATAATTACTCGGCGAGTCAGCTTGGGGCGATGAATGGTTTTTGCGGGATATCTATGTACGAGGAATTGAGTTTCACTGTTGCCACGCGGTTAATCCTCCGCCGCTATTTGGAATATTATTGCGAGAGCAATAGAGGCTTAAGGGCGCTGTTTCTAAATTCTGGAAACGTGCCGTCCCCGATTATTCCACGTGCCGTTTCCTGCGCGCCAGCTGGATTCCAATGCTTAATCCGAGGGTCGGGGCGCGCGGAAAACGCCCGGTTGGCTTTGAGGGGAAAAATGGCAGGGTTGGGAAAGAGAGTTGGTTTGGACTGATGGAAGTTTAATCGAGCCTATGCTGCCGCTGGGAAATCGGACGATCGGTTAGCAGTGGCTGCTTACGGCCGGGGTAATAGATTACGCGTTAAGCTATGCTTCGACACATCCTCTGATATCTAAATCCATCGTAATGTAAAAGTAAATATGGTAGAAATCTGAGGAATGATAAAATAAAAGTATCTAAAAATAAAAGTACTTGAACAGAAAGTATCAAACTCGAGGAGGATTAAATGTAATTGAAAACAATTTGGCCATGTATTTGCTTTCCCAAACAAAATAAAAATAAAAACATTTTATGGAGAAGTTTTATACATTGGGTTTTATACACCGGAAGTTCCGGGTTCAGCCAATACGGGAAAAGTGAGCGTTATTAGTCAGCAGCATACCCGCATTCCGCAGACAAAGATCACCCGAAATGTCTACTATCTTTTTTCCGAGCCTTTTGACATCAGTTCTCCACGGGCAGTATCGGGGCTCAATTAATAAACGCCGCCAATGTGGGCGAAAAGGGAGAGAATGGGAATTGGCGAAAAGTGCGCTCGCCGTCGATTTTCAACATTCAACACCGACGCAAATAAACTATTGTGCCCGAACGAAATGTGAGTTTCCCCATTGAAATCGAACGCCACGATCCGACTCAATATTCCATTTGTGCCTTCATTTTCCACTTTTGTTGCGACGCATCAACTGAAACAGAATAACCTGATCAGCCGTCGCGGCGTTCAATGACAGTCACAAAGGGATAGCAACAAGTTGCAAATTGTCGCGTTGTTATCCAAACTGACCTCTCAATTCCCCCCCGCCCCTCTTCGTTTCCAATTAAGTTCCGATCGTCCAAGTGGAAAAGGAGCGCTAGTATTTATATGGAAAATTCTCCCCCGGAAAGTCGCGGGCGGGTGTTAATATTGGCTGGAAAACGAGAGGTTTCGAGAGGGAAGTAAGGTTTTAATAATTCAGAAATTCATTATTCCAGCTATGGCTCGGTAGAATGTCGAGCTAAATAGCCCGCGCGTTGCAGAGTATTTCCGGGAAAAGCTGCGCGGGAAGGTTAGAAAGAAAATGTGGCTGTAAAAACAGGCGGCTCCTTGACTAGTTTTTGCAACTGGAAAGTATGCCGCTCGACTGATATCGTTACAAAGTTTATCAGGGTGAAAATATTCCCGGGGATTCTACTCCGTGAACTCAATCCTTCCCCCTCCCTCCCTCCCACCTTTTACTTTCCACCTCGGCGAAAGAGCCACTTCCACCTTTATACGTGTTTGATAATTCCCATTTAATTTATTCGTAATGAATTCCTCGCGGAATAAGCTTCTTCGTAATACCGGCACCGGCGAGTTTTCAATATAACGAAACTCATTAGCGCTCATTAACCTGCTCGCCAAAACAAATATTTCACGTATCTTGTGCGCGGGTTTTTTGCCCGGCAGACTTAACCCGGGAGTTTCACAAATTTACATTATGCGCTCGCGTATAATTAACTTTTCCCTTAAGTAATAACTGCGTGGCATGCAGTTGCTTTTTTCTGCGTGGGGTACTGCGGATGTTCTCAAAGCGCGTTCCCCTTGAAGGATATATGTATAGAGGATCAAGGTTTAGAACTTTAGAGTCATAAGAGTAGAATTATGAATTATAGTGCAGTTGCACATTATTATCCGAATCTCAAAAATCATTATCTCCAGTCTGATTAAAGGTATCTTTTACTTTAAAAATGAAAAATAAACACAATTTTCCAAACTAAGAATAGAGATTAAAGCACCTTTACTGAAGGTTAAACGATTTCTCCCCGTGACGTCAACGCTCGAAAGCACATTTGCGCAAAAGAAATTCACGAGAGCAATGCATGCAGCTACGCATCCGCGCGCAGCGGAGCTCGAGAGAACCAAATTCTCCAGAGCTCCGACGAATGTGCATACGTCCTTCCGCCCTCGTGCCAGCATAACTCTCGAGATCAACATATTTTGACCAAGTTAGCGGGCGCGGAACGTTTGCATGAATTACAGGGGCGTTTGCCGCGGGCTGTTTCGCCGAAATGAGTGTCGTAAAACCTGGGCTGGCGTTGACGTTAACGACGACGCAGGAAACTGGCAACCGCACCATCATCTCCCTCCAGGTTTTTTCCCCGCGTTGCTCGCCGGCAAGCGACGCGTAATTCGATTCTCGTTGCGAACCAGCTGACCGATTGCAATTGGCCGGTGGCAGTCGCGTCGCGTGTCCGGGAACGTTTCCGATTTCGCCTCGAGTTTTCCAGCCGGCGATGCGGAGATTGCACGCGCAGCAATTCTTTCGGCAATTTGTCCCTGCGACCGGTGGAACCCGAGTGCGTTAGGGAAGCCGGGAGAGAGTCGTAAACAATGCAGAGAGACTGGCGTACAATCCATTCGGCGGAAACTGACGAAAGTTTATCGGACTTGTGTCTGCTTCTCGGCGCGGCGTTACAAGTTCCCGTATTACTCTTTCGGAAAATGGTCCGATGCAGACGGCGTTCGAGCATTATATCAGAGTTTGTTGTCGCCGGGTGTCAGGGGAGTAGGCGAGGGAATAAATAAGGAAATGCTAGAGGGAAAACGGCGGAAAGGAAACTTCGGAGCCGAGTCTAGGCTGGCTCGCGGCGCTCCCGAAGTTTACCTTCCGATCGTACAAATTGAAAGCGATGATCTGTGAGAGCTCTCGGTTCCTCGAAAGTGCTTGGCATCGTCCATGGGAGTATGAAGGAAGAGCGTTTAAGCATTCATTACCGGCGCGCGCTCGAATACTTTTCCGGGTAAAAGCCGAGGACGATTGAGTTCCTCGTCTATTAGCATTTTAATGTTCTCCGCGACGCTTTCATTAAAGCGTTTCGTCCCCATCAAGCGCATCCCCGAGGCTTATTAAACTTAATGAGTAAGTAGTTAATTTCATTGGTTTCATCGCTTTATGTCTGAGGCGCCGCCAAGTATCAGCAGACCCGGCGTCTTCTCTCAAACTTGTTGTTCCCAGCGAACCCACCGACTTTCCAGGCTCCCCGAAATTCGCGTTGGTCTTCATCTTTCAAAGAGGCCAAATACCAACACGACCTAAGTGTGTTATTCACTTTGGCGAGCGCCCTTTGGGAAACCGCACTCTGGCCTGCTTTCTCTTTCAGCAGGGGCGAATTTCCCCGCCGGAAAATCTAGTCATCGAGCCCATGAATACCGAGCTTTCGCCAGAAACTCTCGTTTAGAGCATTTTCAAAACTCTCCTTCCCCAACCGATTATGCTCAGCTCATTACTCCGTTTCACAGGGTTTGCGGTGAGAAAAACTGTTATCGCGGGAAAGAGATTTCTTTAGAAAAATAGAAGCGAAGGTGGAGGGTTGTAGGCGAAGCCTGTTAACGTCGGCGGAGATAGCAGGTTGATTCACCACCTATAGCCGATTCTCACCCTTGGCGTCATTCGGATGTCGATGTAGATATGGAAATTGGCTCTTCCTCGCGAGACACACGCGTGCTCGTTATTCCCCACTTTGGAAATTTATCTGACAGACACAGATAACTGGAAGCTCCTTCCGCAGTTTCCGAATCGCGTCTGAGAGGCTGCTTCCCGGCTAGGATGCCATAAAATTGATAAAAGCAGCTCTCTCTATGCTAAGCAGCCTCAGTCGATTGCATTGTTACTGTTTCCCACTAGAAAGCAGACAATACCTATACATATATTCATACGACACCTTTGAGTATTCCCGATTTCCCCATTCGCGGCCCTTGATTTTCCCGACCACCCTCTTCACTCGTCCACTCTCTTCCCCTCGGAGGTCAAAGATGGTGCGAGTGGTCGAGAGTATTCGGCTGATCCTAACGCGTCGCCCCGGCACTGGAATACTGATAGTTGAATCGGCGATATAAAACCGATGACTTACACACAGTTGACTGGCGAAGGATGGGACGGCAATACGCTTACGGTATCATCGACGGTGATCGGACACCGGCGAGCCCTCAACCCCGTCCGCTCTTTCCTCTCTCAGGACATTACAGAGGAGCGTGTTAAAGTGTCGATAGGTCGACTCCTAAGGGACGAACAAGAGCGCAAATGAATATCGACTGTTATCCTGAAATATGTCTCTTACCCTGCTGGGAACTGGTAGAATCCTAATGGGCGTTGCGCGTATAATTTATTTTGACGTGTTGGAGAACTTGACTCGACTTGTTAACAAACAAGTCGTTTATATAAATAATATATAATAACTCTAGGGCTAAAGGTCTATCTATAATAGTCTAGGGCTAAAGGTGAAAGTAGACGTGGATTCTCAGCATTTCAAGACCCTTTGCTTTTAAAATTAGTCATACTATTTATAATTATACTAATAATAATTATTATTTCCTTTTATTTATCTTAGTGCCATTTTAATGCTATAGTTACACACCCCAGTTGGTTCTAATCATAATTAGTACTACCCACGGTTAACTAGGGATATTCTGTACTTATTACTAAGCCCTATGATTAATATCTTCCACACAATACTATTCCAAGCACTTCCAGCGACACTTGTTTAATACTTGTTATTTCTCTCCCCAGCTTTAATACACAGCCGCGTATGGACTCGTCGAATGATTAACGAGACGCTTTGTGCCGGTTACACTGTCACGCTAGGGCAAAAGCTCGCACCCCCCGGTTATTTTCCACTTCTCCCGTTGTTTCTGCAATTTTGTTTATCACCCGAGAGAGAGCCGAGCTATTTTCGGCCGAAAATGCAGTGGGCAGGGTGGGGGTGGTGTTCCGGCCGGCAAGAAGGCTCGCTTGCTGCGTGAGCTTTTTCGCGGGGCAGGGCGAGTGCGAGAGGGAGGAGGACGCCGGAGCAATCGATAGAGCAAACTGTTGATTCCGACCCAGACAGCGGCGCGGCCGCCGCCGCGCCAATCCGGATTTCGAGGTGCGGGAGGCCAGCACGCCGCGCTGCTTTCGCCAAACTAGCCCGCGGAGAATTGAAATCATTTCCGAGAGAGAGGCCGGCGCGTTCTTTCGTTAGTGGAATTGCTCTTTTAAAGCGGCGCCCGGGGAATCGAAAGCGGCCAACCCTTCTTACTCATGGCGAGAGGTTAATCGAGCGGTAACTTTAGTGCGCGCACGTACGGGTGATGCACTTGCCTTTTGATCAGGTGTCTTGGAATGTCTTCCGTGGTTTTGTGGATCAATGAAAAATGTTTCAAACCAAACATTTTAATCATATGTTCAATCCTTTTTTTACATTTTTTACTATTCGATCATAAAATTATGGAGTCGCGACTGGTAATACCGATTTGTACAGGGTGATTCACTTAGCTTGGAATCCGTAATGATGGATATAGGCCGTTGAAAATGTAATAATTATACAGTGTTGAGTCATTTCAATATAAAGGAGTCTTTACCGAGTCTTTTTCACGCACTACCATTTATTTCTAATATAAAATTGTATCAGTAATGGAAATCACTGAAATTCGAGTGTGAAGGGGACGATTAAAAAGCAACGGTATTCGCGGCGTTTCTTCGCCTCGAGAACACAATTCTCTTCCTCTGTGTGTACTTGACTCGATATAGTCTTCTGAGGGAAGCGAGTTTTTCAGGGGGACGTTGCGGCTTCCTCGCTGATATGCGAACCGCACAATTTCGAGAATGGGAGGAGGTATGTGGTGAGCGCGGATTAAACATGCTTGTACGACGCGAGCTTGCGCGAGCTTACAGCGTATTTTACAGCATTGAACACATTTCTGTTGGATGCATAGAGCGCTGAAGAACACGTTCCCTTGACGATTATCGCGTGTAGTAGACTGCGATACTCGGCAGTTTCTTTGTTAGGGTGTTTCAGTGGCAACCGCGTCGGTTTAAATTAGCTCCTTGGCCATCGCAGTCGAGAAGGTTGTCGCCTCTCCGCGCGTTACCGAGGAAAACCCGAGGAAATTGAAGGCTTTTATCCCAACTACCCTCTTCACCGTTCTCCGACTCTTTTTCACCCAGCATAAAGTAAATACTTCTCGCGCTGGTGGAAATGCGTTTTTCCGCTCACGAACTCCTTCACACACACGAGGAAAACTAGCGCGTGCACACTCCAACTCGAACCAAACGCGGGGAATCCTCCGACGAGCTAAATACTCCGTGCGGACTCTTAACCCCCGAGAACAAATCGCCGTTCAGCTCGACGCGGAGACTCCTGGGAAGCTGCGGCCTGGAGTCGAGCACGCGCGGCCACGTGTTCCGCGTGTAATCCCGGCGATTCGAGTGGTAAGGAAACCGCGAGGTCTCCCGCGAACGATTCTCCCCCAAATTAGTTTCCTTAATGGCGCGGTCTTAGGGAAAAGGCACGTACGTGGGACCTCGTTTCAGCCGGGAAGTGGCGAGGAAAAATGTCGGATGTGGACGTGCGAAGGACTTGTTGCGTAAATTAACCCTGTGAGGTAATCTCGTGGGAAAATTGAGAGCTGGGTCTTGGTTGGTTCAAGGGTAGTGGAGTAATGTGCCGGGTAATTCGTGAGGAAGTGGATTCTGCGTGTTTGGAACTATCGGAAGGAAGTGGTAAGATTCTCTGTGTATCATCGGTGGTTTCCGAGGGTAGAGTTCTAAAATGTTAGTGAAAGCCGTTCGCGCATCGATGGCAAGCGGCTAATGTTGTGGACCAAGGAACCCTCATCCAAAATCGATGGAGCTTAAGTCCCTGGACAACGAGGGCTAGCGCGGTGGCCTATGCCCCACCTGCGCACTCCTTTGACGATCCTTCGCCGACTAGTTTTTCCACTTTTCGAAAAAACTACCCTCTTTTTACCCTCCAAACTTATTCGAAGAGTCAGTCGTTACCATGGAAATCCGACTCTTTCCATGTCCCTCCCACGAATTCGCTTCCAAACTCTTTAATTCCATCTGCCCACACACGTCCCACACAGCCCGAGTCAAATCTCATCCAACTCAACCACAACGCCAATTCCACATCAGAATTCCCCGAATTCCAACGAGGCCCGAATTCAATTCTCCACATTCACCCAAAGATTTCAGTTAAAGCCCTCCGCTGAATATGTATCATCGAGAGATCTTCCCGAAGATAATCGTTCGGAGTCTCCCTGAAAATCCACCGGCAGTTCGCAGGGCTCTGTTGACTCTACGAGAGAAAGGGCTGGTGCCCGAGGCATGTGACGCTTCAAAGGGCCAGTGCGCGCCCCGGAATGAAATGTATCGGTGAAATTGCGCTTGAAAGTCCACTGCGAGCGGGATCCCCGCTAAATCCACCTAATAAATCCCGGTTATACGGAGCGGTCGCGCGGTGATAAGAGAACGGTAATGCGCTTTGTCGGCTGTGTGTCGTCGGTTTGGAGTGTGTAGGTCTATTTCGGTAGCCGGGCTCGATGGGGACTGGCCGCTCATCGATCGAGCGACCACGGGGATGCCGAATGCAAAGCACGTGTCAAGGTAAAGCGGTTGCATTTGGATTTGAGTGGGAGCAAAATCCTTACCACCGTTCACCCAGCCGATAAAAGTTCCTCCGGCATTTCTCTCGAATTCTCTATCGACTCTTCAATCTCCTCCACTCACATATACTCTGTCAATCGTCCACTTTTCAAACTCCCTAATCCTCCACGATAATCTCTTTAATAACCGCGCGGTAGTTTAACGCTCCCTCAAACATTCTCGGAAGCTTTCGTTTCGACTATGAAAAGCCGAGCGCGAGCCGTGCGTTATCGCGTCGGTTCATTAATGTAGTCGCAATCAACCTCGAACCATCGGACTAATCTAGTCTGCAGCTCACGCATTGGCCACAGCTTATCATAGTCGAGCAGGATTATTAATTGCACGGCACACACGAGCAACGGGGTGGAACCTTTCGCGATTTGCCAGTCGGATCGTCCTTTTCCTGGGGAATTATTGACCCGGCGAGAACGAGGCAATGGGGCTGCGCATTGTTACGGAGTGTCTACTGTCTACGGGTAATCCGGAAGGCTGCTTGGCCGAGTGTGTTTGCCCTGTTGATCACGGAAGACGTGATCATGCCCTCGTGTTCGACAACTCTGATCACATTAGGGACGTGTACTTTGAGCTGAGCTTCACCACTGATACTAAGCCGTTGTTCTCAGTTTGTATACGTGACTCGGAATTAGTCCTGCAACTGGTCTTCTTCGTGTAATGTAATGTTTAGTTGGTGATGTAATGGGAGAATTTAATTATTTAGCTGATTCTGTTGCCTAATTTTTTATCGGACATAAATGTATATTAATTTGGGCCTTAATATTACAAAAGTGTTATATAATAACAATAATATATAGTTTATCGTTAGCTCAATACCCTTTTTTCTAAAAGCGCAATGATATTTCATAATGAAAGAAGCAGGTAATCTATAATTATGCTATTTTAAAGCAGCTTATGCAATCGGTTATTAAAAGGCACACACTTTACATACTACAAACTCTCAAGCACTCACAAATATTCCCCAACATTTCTTCCAAAGTAAATCGAACTAGTCGCACAATATCGACAGTTCGACTCGAGAGTAAACACCTTTGCGATATCCACAAATATTGTCCCATAGAAGAAGATTCTACCGCGCACGATCTCCCGACCATCCCACAGCGCATTACCTCTGCTCTCTATGACGTCGAGCTATCTTCTCAGGCAGGCAGGAATAAATTGTAATTTCGCCCGTTTCCCAATAATCACTGGTTCGACGAGGGCCCGGCTCTCCCGGATCACTCGGAGGAGACGCGCGACACAAAACGAGCCGAGCGTATCGGGAATATTTGCCGAGTCCGAGCTCTCCTTTGAACGCGATTGCTTTCCGCGGTGATCCGTAATGGGTCAAGCTACCCTCGACGAGTTGATACTCCGAGAGCAATGTCGTCTTTGCGTGGGACTGGGATCGGTTGCGCTTGAGTCTGCATATTGCGTCGGTTAATTGACGTTTTGTTGATGAGTGGGTGAGTGTGTGTAGTCTATTTAGAGTGTTGATTTGAAGCTGGGGTTTAAGGACAGTGAATTAGTTGTGATTTGTTTGGGAAGTAGTTGGGGTTGTTTGAAGGGTTTTGGTACAAGTATTTTAACCCAGTTTGCTGGGATGAATGAACGTTGCTTTTTCAGGTGACTCTATTCAATAATCAATATGACTGTCGTTGTTAATACGAGTATACATGGTGAGAGAAAGCCTTCCGCTTGGCAAGCCCATTACCCGACATGCACGATGCCGCCAGCCGCCTCTCTTTCCTAGCGCTCCTTTCTTCCCGCTCGAGCATTAATCAAGCGACGGCTGCTTCGTTCCTCCTGCTTACCGCGAAACGTACGCTGCCATGGAGAAATATCACTCGCTCCAGTTTCATTTCAATATTTTCCTACACTCACCTTCGTCGATCTTGCTCTGTTGAACTTCTTAGTCGAGTGGTAGCTTCGCTCGCCCAATCAGACTTTCGCAAAGTTTGTCAAGAGAAATGTTGATGTTAGTCAGTCCTTTGACAAGATATATTACACCCTTAAAAACATTTTAGTTTAGTCCCTTATCCTCAAAAAGATGTCTCACAAAAAAGTGCCATATTCCGCAAACGGACTACAAAAATGATAATTATCAAAGAAACCGCAATACTTGACCCGCACAATTCTTCGCAAATCGAGTGTTATTGTGCTCCGATATGTTACATTCGATTCTCAAAACGTTACATTCCCTCGGATACACGAAGCGACTTATGTCCCAAAGAGATTGGATCTCAGTGAGAAAAGCGCTCGGCGACAGGTTCCCGCGACAGATGATACTCAGCGATAAAGTGGTTGCGTGAGCAAAGCTACTAAAAGGTCGTTCTCCGAACGAGGATCCGCTTCCGATCGCCAGAGACGTTAGCGGTCTCCCCTTACACTGGTAATCCGAATACACAGTGATGCGCGCGACACCGGAGAGACCGTTTGCCACCCGATTCCCGTCGATCTGCGCTTTTGTTTCCTCGAAAACACGAGCTCCTCGTGTAATCTCGAGATTGATTCCACCTGGCGCCGTCACCCGTTCACTTTGTGCCACTGGGAACGGCTCTGTAACGCGCGTCCGCGCGGTTCGATCGAGCGCGAGAGCTAATTAAGCGTTAAAAGGCAGCGCCCGAAGAAGATGGTTGGTAAAAGGAGGAGTTTCATCCGATGATAGGATTAATGTTCCTGGCGGGGCGGCGCGCGATAAGAGGGGATTACGATTTTACGGCAAATTGAATTAAGTTCCTTGATAGAGTGATTCTTGGAGATTCGAGCTCGACACTGTTCTCCGACACCCTTCCCTTCGTTTAATTCCTCGACATTGAGCTCTGCTTTAATCCGCCCACAATTCCCACGATCCTTTCATTCAAGTTTAGTTCGAGTGCTTGTCGCGTTGAATCTTTGTTGGTCACTGAGATTCATTGTGACGCGACGGTAGTTTCCAACTCATTTTCGATCCTCCGAGCTATTAGCACTCGCGACAAAGGTAAAGGGTGTGTTCGCGATGGCGACGCGCTTGGTAACCAGTACACCAGCAAATTTTCGTTTGACCTGCTTCGCGTCGGCTGTTTACGCTGCCGTTGACGCAAAGTACGCTAGTTTCTCCCTAGCACCGCCCGATACTAAACCCAATAAATGACTTACCGAACAGTTCAAACTCCATCGGGGATTCTATAGGCCGTGCGCTGGTCCTATTAAAAATACGATATTGAAATTACGCTGGAATTTGCTCCACGAGTTTCCTCAAACTTTAATCGACCTGTGACCTCGCATTAACGATCGCCCTCAACTTTACTCCACATATTTCCCACTTGGCCCTTTTAACCAGGCCTCTCTCCTCTCCGCCGCGCGCGCGGTTAGAATGCCGGCAAGTTCCAAGTAAAACAGAGGGCGATAAACGCGGTTTTACGGTAACTCCAAGTTGCCAAGTACGTGGAAGGGTTTCCCTGCGGCTTGCGAGGGCCGAACTTACGGGCTTCTTGGAATGGCGGCCATACGCTATCCTGTCTGGTCCCGCAGAATTTCCGGAACAGCGCTAAACATCGCCAGACATTCGCTCTTTCCTAAACAATTCCTCGCTCTCTTGGCTTCGAGCAACGAATCTCATAATTACGCGTGTAGGAACTCGCGAGGTGGATCGCTGGCTCTAACTATGTTCAAAGTTGCTTGTGTGGGGAACTGAATGGGGAGGAGTCGCGAGATCAAAGCTTGTAAAGAAAGCTTTGTACGTGATTCTTCGTCAAGCTCGACTTGGAATCTCCAGCGGCTCTTTCACAGCGCTAGAGAGAACTTGGTAGACAACGGATCTCGCGCGTAAAGGTTCGAGTTCCTTTTACAACGCGGCAGGTTCGAGCTTCGAGTTACACCGATTTCTATCGTCCTCCAGTAGCAAATACGTCATTATGTAAACGAGATCTATTCAGCTGTCGTCCTCGCAGCTATCGCGCTCGCGCCGTTCAATCTCTTTGAGAGCTTCGACGGCGCAAGCTGTTAATGGAAATTGTCCGGGGGAAGGAGCGAAAGTCTCTATACACTGAATCATAACTCATCGGGCGATCGGCCGGGTCATAAGTCTTTCAATATGTTTCATTAACAAGATCGACAACAAGCCTCGTGCGACTCTGAAAGACCGACGGCTTCACCGACACATAAATTCTTCAGTCGGCGGATAAATCCGGAATACATTTATAAGAGATTCTCGGAGGTCCTTTCGCCGAATGGTCCATCGATCAAGCAGCCGGCAAATGGTGAATAAGGTACGAGTGTGCTCGCCCGTGGTGAAGCATTGCGGTATGCACTGTGGCAGATATGCGGAAACGGCAGAAGGCAGCTTTTATCAAGTCGGGGACGCGCGTGCGCCAATGTGTACAGAATGATTCATTTGGATTTGAATCGCTAATGATGGATATAGGTCGTTGAAAATATAATAATTATACGGTATTCAGTAATTTTAATATAAACGATAATTTAATATAAACGAGCTTTTACCGAGTCTTTTCCAACCACTCACATTTCTTTATTATATCCAATTATACAATTTTTGTATAACGAACAAATTATTTGTGTATAATGTATCATACATTATTCTGTTTTACATAAAACAGAATAGTCCAAACAATTGGAACTCGGGTACGAAGGCGAGAATGAAATAACAAGCGACTCACCCTGTACCGCATACGCCGGTGCGCTCGAGTATTGTCATCATCGCACTGCTTCGCCGAGCGCGTGCTACTCGTCGCCGGATAAAAGGTCGAAATTGTCGGGAGACGTCGGCGCTCCTATGGCATGCGCGAGAAACACGCGAAAAGTCGAGGGGTCGGCGGGAGATTGGTTTTCGATCGGTGAATGAGCCGCGGCCGGGCACGTACTAATCGTACTACTGCCGGTGCCGCACGGCTGACCAGTCGTGGACTCGTACTACTTGCCCATGGCGGCTCGCTGTCAGTAATTGGCCGGCGAAGGCGAAACGCGTCGCTCGATGCTTGGATTCAAGGAAATAAAAGTCGGGCTTGGTGAGGGGCATGGGGGTTCTTTATCCGTGGGCGATGTACCTTTTAATTAATAAGACTTTTCCAAATTCGAGTACCCGTAGCGTAAAGCGATAATGTGTGCATCGGATGGCGAGTTGATTAAATCAAGCCCGGAAAGTACAACTTCCCCTAGCCTCCGTCCACATACTCCGAACTCCGTTAGTCGAACTCTAGGATATGTTACGAAATTTATTCACATGTAGCGACAGAATGCGGAGCTTCCCCCTCGATATTGGATAGCGTCGCCGCCGGTATTGACCACGCTGGACTTGCTTCCCAACTAATTGGAATATTTCCCGATAGTCGCGCGGTCGCACCGCTCGCCATACAACTTTCACCGTTCTCTCCCCGCACTATTTGCCCCCTTCGCCACCAATCCGCCTTCAATTCGACTTGAATTTCACTGATCCTTTACCGAAAACCGTCAAAAGCAAGGTATTCCCTTGACCGACTAGATTAAAAACCACCCACGTCTCAAAGCTCGAATTCTCGGTCGGATAATTGATTTCAGAATTTGATACCGAAATCAGGATTTCATTGATTGCGTTTATTAGAGAGAGGAATTTCCGGGGGAAACAGATGTCGCGATGAATGCGTCGGGGGAAGTATCTTTGGGGGAATGTGAGGATTCAATTGAGAGAAAGCGGCGGAAATATGACAGGGTGGGATACACTGGTTTTATGTGGCTTATGTCGGACCCTTCTTTCTACCACCGACAGAGGTTTCCTGTTATACTCGCACCCATACTTCTATCTCGAATGGATAAGTTACGGTGACATATCTGTCAGTGTCTTCCGCCGCGAGCGCGCGCGCCAACAAATGAGAGGTCCCGAGAGTTCGTTACACCAGTAGAGGGGAAAGACGCGCCGATATAAATGTCCCCATGATCCCAGTACTTTCTTATGATACGAGACGCGTCGTTTAATGAATTCTTCCTAAGATCCGCGGTAATAAAGACGAAAGGCGGAAAAGCCCGAGTACATCTGTCCGATGCTCCCTGACAATTTACCAACTTGCCCCGCGGGGATCAAAGCTCTAAGGGCTCCAGACTTATCAAGAAAAATGCCCTCGAGCTCCCACAATCAAACACAAGTTAATTACACCATCATTCCTCCCACATTGAAATTAATAATCTCATATTTCCGGCGGGTCGGAAATCGGTCCCGCCAATCAAACTCACTCAAGGAAACAACACAGTCGATAACTGTGTTAAAGTCTGATCTTGGCGTGTGTCTCCTTTCCACAGGATTGTCAGGTGACATTCATCGGCGCGCACGTGCCGCGTCCCCGTCGAGAGCGCAAACGGACGTGCGCGATTGATTTGCAGAGCGGCCGTTTTATGAATAGTCATCGGCGCCCAATACGCTCCCATCGGCTGGCGCGCACAAGACGCGGCCGCAGGAAGTCTGCATGCGGGATATGCTAGTCACGTACCGCATCCCACGCAGAATCGCCGCCAGCTCGGCATAACTGTTACACGTGCATCCACGTACGAGCTGTGATACGTTAAAGCCTCTTTCACATTAGCCCGACTGGCGACGTGCTCGCGAAAGAAAGGATTCCAGTCTGTTAAACTCTAATCTTCCTATTCTCTGGGACGTGATATAAGTGGAATAAGGACTTCATTCCGAGCCACGAATTGTTTATTCTATTCTATTCTATTTTATTTTAAAGTCGGGTAATTATTACAAGTTTAGTAGATTGATTTCCCTTATTTATTGTTTTAACATTATATGAAAAATGAATAAAAGGTCAATTTTTTATAATATTTTTAAGAGTAAATATAATATTTTTTCCTTGATATTTTTTAGGTTGATCTGGTATACCTCGAGGTTATTCTGATTATCCTATTTATACTGCGAACACACCCGAAGGACTAATTACCAAGTTGAAGCCTCTATCTCCAATAATATCATTAAATCCCGACTCCCAGCTTTTCCATGGTCATTCGCCCTTTTTCACTGTGGCGACATGTTTACCTAACGAACTCCATGCTGTCAAGCGACTAATTCCTAATCCTCTTTAAGGAGAACAGGGTTGTCCTTCCAAACGTTAACCGACTTGCTTAACTCCATGCCAATCGAATTCCTTGGCTCTAACCGGGGGAATTCGGGCGCTGAGGGTTCACGGGGATGCGGACACACGCACGCGAGATAGCGGGATCGTGTGCACTAAGATTACTGGAAAGGGCTCTAATTGTCGGGGAACATTAGCTCGGATCCCTAAATGGCGAGGTCCGCGGGAGGTTCGGCAGAGATGCAGAGAATGCCAGCGGTGGAGTGGGTTAAACGTTATTCGGCTTAGCGAGTTGCAGCGGCCACCTGACGTAAAGCTTGTTAGCCGAATGCTATATAGGATCGAGGGTGGATGGACAGGGCCGAGAGGGCGAGAGAGAGGGAGAGAGAGATAGAGAGCTGGTTAATGTGGTAGGGAAGTTAGTGGAGCGCAGCTCTACCTGCTAGGATCCGCGTGTCGGAAGTCAATTAGGAGCGACCGGAACTCACGGCCGAGGAGAGACGGTAACTATATGAGCGAAAGACAGATTTCGCTAAGGGCTGCCTTTGTGTGTGGGTGTCCCGGGGTAACGCGACCACTAACTACATCGCACTCCGCCACCAGTACACTATAAATTCCCGGGATATTTATAGGCCACTCTACCACCGGGCTCCGCTAATGTGTGTGTGCGACGCTCTCCTCTCTCTCTCTCTCTCTCTCGCAGAGAGCGAGTAGAGAAAAGAAATTCGAGGCGTTGTACGACGACATCGCGAGCGCGCGCCTTTTAGCGAAAGCAAGCAACCCTTTCAATACCAGCGGATTATCCCTGCACACTCCCACTGTGTCCTCTTCCCCTCCCATTTTCCAGTAGCATTTTTAATTCAATCCCCGCGACTGCGCGCGGATGTTTGATCGGAATGCCAATTAATCGTATTTCACGGGGAATCCTGGGAATAATATCGCGCGCGCAACTCGGCTGCTTTATTACAGGCTGCTTTGACGCCGCGCAATTAGATGAGAACAGCGAAATCCTGTTTCATCCATTTCGGGAATCCCGCTGGCAATGGAGAGCTTGTAACGGGACAATTAGAAGGAATTTGAAAATGATTTCCATGAAATTCGGAACGCGGCTTGTTTTAATCATCGGGGACAGTTAGTTTCTGCTCTCGGCATAGAGAGAGAGAGAGGGTCGCTTAGTTAACTGTGCGGGAGTATCTAATTGGCCGATGCAGCAAAATCTAATTATACCTCTGGTAAACACCGCAACGCCCGCAAAATAAGAGGCTCGTTAAGTGGAGCAACTCGCTGCTCGTTCAGCATCCCTCTACCTACACTCTATCCAGCGCGGCTATAAGTACATTCACCTACCCGCCACACTTACACACACGTTACTCCGCCGAGCAACATGATTAATGAAGAGGCAGCCGAAAAACCTCTGTTATTGGATCGGCCAGCTCTCGAGAGAGAGGAAAAAGCTGAAAATATATTCTCTCCGGTTACACCTTTCGGTGCAATGTACTCTTTAATTGGCTGTCTTTCAGCTCGCCTGATGTATTAACCGCAAGCCTCTGGTCTTTCCTAACACGCGCTGTCGAGAAGCATTTCCTTCTTCTAGGAGAGAGAGATAAATATTTCACTTTTAATCTATCCGAACTCTCACCAGGGTTAGTAACCCTCGGGATTATTCTGATTGGTGGCAGTGCTGTGTGTTATTGTTTTGGGAACAATATTTCCTGTTAACAGACAGGTTATTATAAATGAAGTAACAGAGAAATGGTTATTGGAAATGTATGATGATATTTTGTTAGAAAAAGTACCACACATGGTACCCAGTTTCGTTACAATTTCCGAGGGTAGTTTAGTGGGGGAGAGTACGGTCGGTGATAAAATCTGTGAGATACCTTTTAATGGGAGGACTCGCGTAACATCGCCGACTAAAGTGGGTTATAATGCAGTAAATCCACGGGACGTAGGTGAGGTTTAGTGGGGTACGCGTCGTTCCCGGAGTAGAGCTATTAGGGCAATTTTCCATGGGCACAATGTCCGCACTCAGGCCTCCTTGGTATTAAGACGCCAGGAAGCAGAGGGCTCGGTCGCGCGCTCACCGAGTGTCACCGGGGAACTCAATAAACGCTTAATGGCAGCGAGAGGCCTCCCCGCTGCCCTCTAATGCTATCACAAAATATATACTCGAACCCACTCTCGCCCGCAACCTCGCGCCAATTATTTCCCCGGCGCACGCCAGACGCGGCCATAAACACTTCATCAATTATTCCGTAATTCTGTCAGCCCCCCCGGGGGGACGCGTCCTCCTCCTCGAGGGGAAGTAATTACACTCGAGCCAATTAAGGATCGCGAACCGGCGCTCGATCGAATTAACAGTGGAATCACGGCGACTAAAACTCCGGGAAATTCCTTACGAGCGATCATTCCGACCTGTTAACCGAGGTTCCAGGCTGCGGATCGAATGACGCGGAAGACAATGGGAGCCGGGGTAGTTGAATGTTCTGGCGGGACACGTGTCGGGTTGTCTGAGACAGAAGGACAGAACACGACAAGTGTCCGGCGTGTAAAGCCTGGTGTGTGGAGGTGTTGCTGGTTAAACAATGGAAAGCGAGCGGGTAAAGCGATTGGAGGGACACAGTGACTCTCCGTGGGAATGCAAAGTAGAGCGTCCCGATTTAATAGAGAGCGACGGAACGGCGATGATCGGATTACGGAGACATATGTTCCAGTGGGGGGACGGATGAGAGTCTATCTCTGGAAAAGCCTGTAATTAAAGTTTAATCGGCCCTGAGCGCACACACCCGTCCAATTCGAGAGGCGGCCGTCTCTCAGCGTCCGCTTTCTCTCACGGCGCGGCTCTCTGACTTGTATACTCATTAGTGGAGCGCCGGTGAATTCGTGCGCTTTCGCGAGGTCACGTTTCGAGAGAAGCTTTTCCAGTCGAGCCACGCGTCTCGCGGCTATTTTCCCTGGTGATCACGTAATCGTTCTATTCTGACCGACTGACTGATCGTCCTTTAATTAATTGATCGGTTTGTTCTACTCTCTCTCTCTCTCTTTCTCTCGCATCCAGCGATATTACCTTCCGCATGAAGGATTAGCTGCGATTAGAGTCGCTTATGGCTAGTCGGTTAATTGTGTCGGGTAGACAAACGGCGCATTTTCAAATGGACGCCAGTGCTCATTGCCACTTCAGTCCCTCGCTCGACGGATTATTATTGCTTTCCACCAACAGGGAAATCTCTTTGTTTTCGGCCCATCAGCGGATGCAGAGAAATGTTTCGAGTGCAATTAAGCTAGATTTCATAATGAGCGCGCTCCGCTTCGTATTATAATGAAGGGCGCACGGCGGCACGTGCCGGCGAGAGGATTTGCATGGCAGTAATGTGCACTCGGAGCATAAACCTTGTTGGACTGTTAAATATTTTCCGACAACAGATTATGTTTTATCGTGGAGCTTTTAAAAATCGAGCGCAAGAAGAAGCTTCGTAGAATCAATTCCAATATTAAAATGCAGAGTTTGGTGGTGATCTGTAGGAGTAGAGCTTGTTCTTAGCACTGTCAGTAGTATAGCTCAGTAGCTGGTCAGACATAGAGGTTTCGCTCGACTCCCGCGGCTTTGCTCGAGAGCTCGTCAGTGTCTGGCACTGCAGATTATTCCCGGTGCGGCCGCCGATACAAATCACAAAGAGGCCGACTGGCCATCCGGCGAATTGCCCGGCCGACCAATGATAGCCCGATTCCCCTTATCGAAACGGGCGCTCCGATGCCGGCGAGCAGTTTTTCGCGAGCGACTCTCTCTCTCCCCTTTGGCTTCGCCGCTATCGGCGATCGCTTTGTCCCGCTCTCCCTCGAAATAGAAAGCGGTGCAGGGCGCGCGGCCGTCGCGCTCGGACGCTGCGAGAGATCGATATCGCGCGGAAGCACTTTTTTCGTATTCACGAGGGACTGATCGCGCCGAGGGACCCGAACCCTCGAGCCATTGCGAGCTATTGCTGGCTCAGCGACCGAGTCGAACCTGACGTCAATCGAGGTCCAAAGAAGAGGAATAAAATGGCGAAGACCTTGCCAAAAAGTTGAGTTCAACTGGGGATTATCGAACAGGTGTTAAAGGGCTGCTTCGGCCTTGAACCTTTGGGCTTCGGGCGGCTTTCAAAGTGAGCTGGTTGCTTCCTCGCGCCCATCGCTCTCCCGTGGCCTTCGCCCCCTTCAAACTCCTCTCCCGAAGGGAGAGTAGGCGCGGTGCTGCTCAGGGTGGCTCGTGAGGGACTCTGAAATATTACCGCGGAAGAGGTACACGTGCGTGAAAGACGCTGGCCGTCTAGGGTGAAGGGCTCGATCACGCGGCTTTCTAATCCCACTTTGGTGGGTTATTCGATTAATAATGGAACAAGTAGAATAATATGGTAGTTGAGCTATTTTATTACAAGTTATGCTGGCATAATGTTAATAATTTTAAAGAGACTTACTTGGTAGTTCCACTATTAATAATATTTATAACAGAAATCCAGAATTTTCCCGATACACATTGGGAAGCGGATAGAACCGAATCCCCGGGCGAGGTAGATCTGTGCTCCTCGCAGGATGTACTCCAGCGGAAGTGGGTATACGCGAAGGAAGAAGCAGGTAGGGTGGGCCGCGCGCGGTCGGTATCCACATTTAAATAAAATGTGTTCGACGCTCAGGGGAGACTTTGAAAAGGCAGCACGGAATTACAGAGGAAATTCAATCTCCTGTTGGAAATGTATTGTGCCCGCGTGCGCACTCCCTCTTTGTTCCGCGGATTCCATTGTTCAAACGGGCACGTCTTGTTTAGAAACAAAGCACTCATTGTTGTACGTGCGTTTTGCGAGCTCGCCCTATCGTGATCGCGGTGACATCATCGTTTCCCCGGGAATTCTCGAGATTGACGGGTACAGTCGATTCTACCGACTGGAGCTTCAGGCAAATGCAATCCTCTTTACTTCCGCATTGCATTTCTACATTGTGGTCCTATTGACTCTAGCATCGATCGGATCAAGAATACAGGGTACTTTTGAAAGAGCTTGTCTTCCAGTTTCTAGGGTAGAGCGGGACGATGGTCAATTCCCCGCTGATGGATTAAGACTTTCTCTGAGAAGTTGAATGAAGAGAACTTGAAAGTTGGCCAATTCTGCGTCCACGAGTTCTCGATTCCTCGGGCTCGTAGAAAGTAAGAACTCTCTCTGGCAAAGTACACTGGGTAAATCAGAGGGTGTTGGTAACTCGGACCGGAAACTACCACGGTCGCAGAAATATTAGCAGAAATGATTCCCCATAATTAGCAAGCTCGCTTCTTACTCGGCTCCGAATAATTAATAACTTTTCGAGGAAGAGCTTTCGATTTCCGCACTAATTGCCCGCTTCCCCCTCCCTCGCATCGAAGTCCTAGTAATTCGCTTCGTTGTACATTTGCATTTTCCCGTACAATCGGCCGCCGGATTAAATGTAAAGGGTGGCCCGGGCACGATTTATATTCCGGGTCATTAATACAGCCCGAGCGTAATTCGAACTCCCCCTCCTCTAATGAATAGCATCGAGCCAATCGATATGGAAATCCCAACAAAAACTCTCCCTCTACATCCATTTCCCATATTCACTCTCGGCGAGTCTTCCCGGGCGCTATTTTCAATTTCCAATCTCTCCGCGATCAGACGCGAGCGCGCGCCGCGTCGTTATACCGAATCCTCCAATTAATTCGGACGTATATCAAGCACTTATTTTTAACGAAGCCCCCCAATACTTTGCGTGCATGTTACACGGGGGAAACGCGGTGAAACATGAGATATTTCCGTTTTGAATTTCCTCCGATAAATTCGAAGTTGAGGGAACGCCGGGGTTACATAGCTTTCCAATGGAAACCTTATCGCGGATGGGAGGAGAGGCGTTTCGATGTTCGATCAGGTATCGAGAGCGTCCAGTATGCAACGCGTCTCGCGCTATTAGCGTTCGATATTCCAAGCAGAACACACTGTGCGGGGACAATGCAGGACCTACATTAGTGGTACGTGCCTTGCCAAGCTTCAGTGCATATTTACCCATATCTTGTCGACGCGCTGCGACCGGTACGCTCCTTTCCATCGAGAACCACCCTAATTCCCTCCCCTATCATACGCGTCCCCGAACTATAATTATTTTTCATACATATACACACATATACAGGGTGAGTTACTTGCATTTTAATCAGTCCCTTCACACTCGAGTTTCAATTATTCCCATCATTGATACTATTCGATATTAATTCGAAAAGACTCCTTTATATCCAATAAATTACTCAATACCTTCCAATTATTACATTTTCCACGGCTTATATCAATCATTACCGATCCAAACCCAAGTGAATCACCCTGTACATCCTGTTCTCTATCTCCCTACTTTCCTCGGCAAGCCGATAAACATCCGAGCGACCCTCGCCGTGGCCGCGAGAATCCATCATCGTCCGGACGTTTCCATCGAGACGCAGACAGCGCCGGGAACAAAGTTTCATTTGGCAGAGGGGCGCGTGGAACTTGCGGGGCTGTCACGCGAGGACTCGAAACTTGCGAATATGAGATAGAGTTGCGCTCCGGGCGTGGACAAATTGTTTCCGAAAACCTGGCCGACGGATCCGTCAAGTGGAAGAGGATCCTACTTACTGCCACTCGGCGAATGAGTAGCAGGATATAGATCTTTATTCGGCTGGTACCAAGGATTAAGTATAGGAGACGCTTGCGCGGTTAAGGCTAAGTGGCGTAGATTAGAAGCTATTTGGAATCCGCTGCCATTGACAGGACCTTTCAACCGAACATATCCGTTTGTGTGCTATCATACGGGGCTAGCTGCACTCAATTAATATCACCCAAAGGTCCTCGCATTAATCACGTATCGGCAGTCCGCAGTCGCAGCACTGGCTATGATTTACACACAATTCCCTGGACGCACAGTGATTTATGTCTAGCTTGCAAAGCGTATAACATGTTTACCGTAAACCGCAGTCTCTTACAAAGGCAAAATAAGAAATCTCGTGAATCCATTGCTATTCGTATCCAATTAGAAGTATAACTATAGCATCGCATTAAACTGTACGTTCGATTGAAGAAAAGTGGGGGTAACAGAGCGCGGACTGATCTCGATTAATGATCGGCTATATTACCCACCGCGAAAGCGACTCTGTTATATTCGAGTCGTCCTCGATAATCACGTTCCAGAGAGCCGATTGCTTCCATCAAGATGTAAGCGGGCAGGGATATCGGGGTTATGAATGACCCTAATTAAAGCTGAATGTCTGATACGGCGGCGGGGTTGGGGAAGGGGGAGAGTAATCGGGATGGAATTTAATGTAGCGGAATGCTTCGGACGAACGTCTTCCTTAATGCCTGTAACGAGCTACTAACAACTCTCTCGACACAGTTCGACATAATCGTTCCATCACTCCTTGCATTCTCCTGCGAGCCTTAAAGTCCACTTCTTCCTTCGGTGACTTAATTAAAAATACTTAGTTCGTTATGGCCGAGGTTTGCGATAAATAGATAACGCGCTCTTAAGGATCTTAATCACAGTACAGAGGCGAAAGATAGTTAGTATCGTTTCCGAGCGATTGCTCTGTATCGTTAACATTGGGGAACGCGCGTGGAGGAGCAGACGCGAACAGACGCTGCTCGGGGAAAACGAATGGAGAGACAGGCATTAGGCGTGCGTCTCGCGCCGGTTGCCGGGCGTGCATGCGAAACGGTGGATAATGGCAAAGTTTCCCGCTCGACACGGCGCACGAAATTGCAGCGAAATTCGATTAGGATTCGCCGCTCGACAATTTACCCGCTACAACACGCACCCCTAAGGGAGAGCCAGGCTTTTCACCAGTCTCGTCTTTTTGCCTGGGAGACTTTAGGGAACATTGGTCCTTCTGCCGAGGATGCTTGACCCTTAACAGGAACCTTCATTGTTGTTCGAGGAATAATACAGTTAGGATGTAGATTTTGCTGAAAAATCGTGTTCTTGTTTACGAAGGCGACAGCGGACCTTCGCAAGGGAAAAGGCCAGCTATTTCGAGAGTAGGTGATATTAACAAGTGAAAGAAGAAAGGCGCGAGATATTATTTCGAAGGAGTTGGCGCGAACTTCTGGTCCATTTTACCTCGAGTTTCCCGCCCGAGATAGAAAGCACTCTCATCACACGACCTGATTAAGGAGCAGCTTTTCGTGGAGGCTTTCGAAGCGCGAAGACGAATCGTTCTCCCTTCTCGCCTCTCGATCCGGGTCACGGGAAACTCCGCGACGACGTGTCCTTCGGCATTCAGCCCTCGCTTTCCGGGCCGGCTATCTCTTCTCGCGCGATTCGCACAGAATTCCCTCTTCCGCCTGCTCGGAGACCCGCCGGAAACAAAACCTTGCCGGAGCGGCCGAGAGGAGAGATAAAGTTAGGCTACCGTTCTTATGGAACTCGCTTCGCGCCGCGTAGCATTTGAAAACGCTTGCAGTTTCTAGTCCCGGAAGAGTCTACTTTCGAGAGAGCTTAAATACATATGCACTAGGCGGATTGGCTGTGAATAACTGACAATTGCTTTTGCATTCGCGAACAAATTGCTGATACGCAAGAGCTACTCTGCAGTTAAATCGAGAAACTTTCACAATTCTCGCAACTGTTACGGGTTCCTTTTAGAAAATTATATTATATTAAAATTATTGTTATAAAAAGGATGTCAATCTTTTTTCCTTTTTATAAAAATGAGCCGAAAAGGCAACGCGCTTTAGGGAAACTTGTTTATTGAAGAAACGCTATTGCGATAACATAGAATTTGAAAAATACCGTGAATACTCGTCTCGATTGAACGGAGCGAGAGATACCTTTGCTACGAATCCCCAGAGTATTTTTTCGTCCCGCGTGTATCCTATTTATTTGGAAGAAGGCTATCGATTTCCGGAATCTGCGCGAGTTACCACATTGGGAAATGAAGGCGAGTATAGAATTTTCGACGTGGGACGAAGTCACTCAGGAATCTTTTGGTATGATTTTATCGGCGAATAAGGGAGACAGAGTTTTGAATGATAAAGAATGATAGCAAACCGAAGTACCGATATAATCCCAGAGATCGTCGGTGAATCGAGATGGAAGTCGAACGCGCCCGGTCGTGCGTTAGCCGACCAATCCCCGACGGAAGTCGACGAGCTGTCCAACTTGCAAGGTGATGTTCCGAGCGAGCGCTCTTTTCGCCGAACGCCCCGCGCAACTTGGAAACTCGCGGAAAACCAGTTCCAGGGAGTACGCGGGCGACGGCTGGAAATTCAATGGGCTCCCGTTCGCCGTTCCGATATAACGGGGCAAAATAGGATTGCGAACAAAGTGGGTTATTCTTACAACGAAAACTTTCTTCCCCACCCACCCCCACCCATCTAGTCTCCTTTTTTCCCTCTTAATGTCCAATTCCTCGGGCCGAACCTATCGGCTCTCTTCTTGCGGCGAGTCTTCACCTCGACACTCGATACCTCTACCCTCAAGGGTCCGACCTTCCTTTGAGCGATCTCGGCTCTCGCCCTTTAAGTCTCATCGGTTACCCTCTGAAGCGTGAAAAAAATTCGCCTCTCATCCACGTGTAGAGGGTGATTCACTTGGCTTTGAATCGGTAATGATGAATATGTAACAATTATATTGTCTTTATTAATTGTAATATAAAGGAGTCTTTACCGAGTCTTTTTCATTCACTCACATTTCTATATAATATCAAGTGATAACAATATCGGAAATAATTGAAACTCGAGTTTGAAGGGGATGATTAAAAGGCGACTGACTTATCCACGTGTACGTTCGAGTGAGATTGTTTCGAAGTGAGCTGCGTTGCGGTTCGAAAGTCTCGATTGCTCGACTGTTCCAGTCCAGTGCGGAAACGTGCTTTCTCCGAGCACAGTTTCGGGCATAAAAGGCTGCGAAGCGTGGAGTTCTTCCTGTTTTTGTTATTAGCACTGGATTTAGCTGCATATCTGGAGAATGTTAAATGAATGAAAAGGTAATAGGTGGAGGAGGACGATAGTTTCTCCGAGAGGAGTTTTGGGAATAAAAGGCTGCGAAGCGTGCAGTTCTTCCTGCTTTTATTATTACCACTGGCTTTAGTTAGATATATCTGGAGAATGTTAAATGAATGAAACTCTGTTTCTTACTATTCCCATTGTGCATGCTCGAGCTGCTTTTCTATGAAAAATCGGACAAAGCCCTCGCCTTTTGTGTACACTTTGTGTAGTGCAAGAGAATATCGCGAGGGGCAGGAGAGCTCGGCGAATTTAATAATTCGCAAGAAAGTCCCGAGTTTTACATTGAAATTTGCTCTTCGTGACAGGAGAGCGGAGTTATATCCTCATTTGCAAACCTGACTTTTGAAAAGTCACTGGGCCGAGGTTGAATATCAAATGAGATTAGTTAGTCTCGGATGATGGACGCGTCGAGTGACGATCCGACGTTCGACGCCGTTCGCTCGAATAATTCCGATCGAACTCCGCGCGGCTCGTACTCGATATTTCCCTTGCGCTGTGTTTCGCGAGCAGCAAGCATAAACGCAATAGCTGCGGCTGCTTCGATATGTACGGCGACGGGGTTTATTTCGCCGGGCGCGCCGCCGATTGTCTGAATAGAGTTTCCCCCGGTTATTGGAAACGGACGTGGGTTTTCGCCGTGATCAGCGAATATCCCGCGAAACCTGCCGATTTGTTTTCCCAGGGCTTTTGTCTCGACTTGGTGAAACAGGGCCGTATCAATCGACTTTATCTCGACGAACAGTGACACCGCGCGCATTTTCCACCCTCGAGCGCTCCTATGCAGACGTTGGCAATCGAGATCCATCTCTCGGGATGCCATCGGGGTGTTCGATTCTTCTCTTTCACTCGAATTGGATCTGATTTTTATATCGGCGGAACTCGCAACACTTGGACGCGTCACCTAGGAATTATTCCAGATATTCCAAGGGACAATATTTCGCATTCGCCAATGCAGGAATAAAGGGAAACAAATCTCCGGGGATTCGAGTCTTATTAATACCCACCGTTTCCACAGGTGTCGTGGTACATTTGGCTTCCGACTAGCAAAGTGAAATAAAACCTCCCTTCCAACCCTCCCCTACACTTGAGCCGATCAATGCGCCACCCCCGTCGGCCCGGTATCACCCCCTCGGTTATTGGATACATTAATATTGCGAGACTCGAGGATTTTTCACGGGGCTGCGCCTCAAGAATTTCTCACGAGCGTTCCTCTCCTACGTGACATCCTGCTGCAAACTTATTCAGAGATACATTGTTACTTGCCGGCGCTCTTAGTATTCTGATTTCACATTTTCGAGATATCTCGTTGCATAGTACGCGAACACAACGCCATGGGGATTCGAACAATATTCCATAAGAATTTCTTAATTAACTCGTTGTAAAGTACACGCACCCAATCGCCATAGGGATTCGAACAATATTTCATAAGAATTCTTTAATTAACTCAAGGCACCCGTCGCATAATTAAGACATTCCAGGCAGAAACTAAAGGACAATTTTCCATACCAAGATTTCCCCTTTTTCCGCCAGTTCCAGAGCGAAAGACATAAATTTTTGTCTCGGAACAAGAAGCGATATTAGCCCCAGTGTTATCCCGGTGGCTCGCTCGGATTGCCGGGTGGTCCTGTTTCCCTGAGCGCTTGCCACTTTCGTCGCCGGGCGCTCCGCCGCTGGCTTTCCCTCTTGCTACCCTTTGTCTCTCCGGGTTACTCCAGTTTTCCGTGCGACCGAAACCGTGGTCCCGCTGCGCGTTGCTATGGGGATACCCCCGCTCTGCCTTTTGTTCGCGATCGAGCAACAGTGTGTGCTTGCTCTCTCGTCGCTTTCCCTCGGCCGCGTTTTTCTCCCACACGTCCTTCTTTCGCTCGAGCTCACACAGCTTTTTCCCCGGGAACGCTCAGCGAACTTCTCTCTCTCTCTCTTTCTCCTTCTCTTGCTCGCTCTCTGTCCCCGTCGTCACCGCGATGAGAATGGTTTTTTCATTTATTTCCTCATGCGCCGCGTCCCCGACACTCGGATATTTTATAGCCGGTCATTCCCGTGATTTGCGGTGGCACATGCCCCCTCACTCGTGGCCTCGCTCGCCCCCTTTCTAGGGAGTTTGAAAGCAGCTTTCGTATCTCGTCGACCCTCGCGGTAACGAGCGCGCCGTGTTATCCGATTGATACCAACTGCGTAATTGACGAAACCTTTCGCCATGCTCTCTCCTACTTAGCAAATTACCCTTTCGGCCCTGCAGCTCCGGAACACTGGAGACAAATTACACTTTGAGATATACTTGTTCACGTGTGTTCACCGAGTTGTGTGTATGTACAGGGTGATGCATTTGCCTTTTAATCAGGAATGTTCGTATTATTACCGACTGTGATTCCGTAGTTTTATGGATCAATGATAAATATTTCAAACCAAAATTCTAATCACAGGCTTCAATTTTTAATGATGCAACCATAAAGTTATGGAGTCACGGCCGGTAACTCGGATACGTACCTGACTAAAAGGAAAGTAAACCACCCCGTACACATGTGCATCCTCGCGCAGGAGAAACGAGGTTTGGCCTTCCGCCAAGAATAAGCTCGAAAGCAGCTCGGTTTTACGATTTCCAGACATCAGTTTCTTGAGCGTTTAAGGACCCACCTGTGGATCGACAGGTTGCCCCCGTAAACATCGACCTTTTTCGTCCAAGCATCCAGGTGCACGCGTACCCTCGGCACACTGTGCTTATCATGCGCGCGACAGGTGGTACACATCGGGGGGAAAGAGATACGTATGGAGGTAACAAGGAAACGCCCGGGGAGCCGCTCACGTGGAAAAGCGGATTTACGATGGCACAGTCCGTGAGATCTCCTCGGATCTCGCTTGATTCAAATTTAAAGCGATCGCGATCGTTACGTGCCGAGAGGAAGGAAATGGAGCGAATTCGATGATGGACAATTTGCGACAAGTGCGAGTACTGGCGTGTATGTTCGATATGTTTTATTAACTTTGCTCTTCGCTTTGAGGAGAGAAATTGAAAAATGTCGTTAGATCTCTCAAAGGATACTACGTCGTTTCCATTTAATTTCCGGTAGGAATATATTCCCTGTGCTCGTGTGTTCCTTTCGGGAGGAGAGAGCACATTTCCTACATATAATCCTTGAGAGAGGAAAGCAGAGAATATCTTGTCCGAAGACGGTACCTGTCGAGTTTCCCTTCGGGATATAAAGTCAAATGAGGTCTGGGCTTTAATTCGAGAGGATTCATATCGGATTTCCGTGCGACGAGCCGCACTCGCCCACGATGTAAGAAGTCCCGTCGGGTTTATCAGAAACTCAGCCGCCCCTCGGATAAGTCCGCTTAGACTCCGATATTGCGGTGTTCTCTCTCCGTATTTCCACTGTTACTAGCATTCCGGGGCGCAAGTAATTTAGCGCGGAACACCGGTAGCGTCGCACTGTCTTCCAAGGATCCAATTAATCTTGTGGAAGCATCGAATGTATAAAGTAATAAGGGAAGCGAGTGGCTGGCCTGCGTCGAACTTGGCAGAAAGCCTTAGACAACCATTTGACGCACAATTGACAATTATATCCACGGTATAACGGAGAACGCTAAGAGAATTCGCCTTAAGCAGCCATTTAATGCTTTATTAAACCGAACACGTGAATCAATCAATTTTCGCGATAAACAAACAAGTTTTCCACGGGATCAGCCCTGGCGAGTTTTGCTCGATATACATTTTCCCGGAACCGATCATTTCAATCGTACCTCATAATTTGCATAATGAAAACAATGATTTCATTCAGCGATTTAACCGAGCGAATTCTCGAATTCAGAATCCATCGGACAAATGATCGCACATTTATTCGCGACTGCGTCTCTCCAATCAAATTGAACAGAGAGTGCAAATACAAATGTTCAGTTTGCCCAAAAGAAGCCGGGATGAATTAATTGAATGTGACCGAATATCCAATGGCAATTTATTGTTAATAATAAGGCCGAGATTAGCCTGGAAAGCAAATGTGAATATTGGTCGCGTGGGGGGAGCCGGGGAGTAATGGGATGCCGGTGATTAAAAATTGTGGTCGAAAATGACGGTCGCGGCTCATCGACTGGGCTGCATCATCGCATCGAGTGTCATTAGGAAAATTAATATCACGCGAAGTGGTCCCATCAACTCCCTGTTATTGACACACTGGTTTCGCGCGGTAGTTTGTAATGTAAGCTGCGACTGCCGCACAGTGCTTTTCAGCCGGAATAATGACGGGGACAATAATAAAGCTATTAGGGTTTGAGGTAAGGGAGGATTTCGTAGAGAATTTACCGGAACGAAACCCTTTCTTTAATTTGTTTATTTGTATTTTATTCTCCCGGGCTTTTTTATTGTAGTAGATGCACGAAGAAGTTGGTGATTTGTGAAAATATGGCAGACGCTGTATAAATGTTGCCGAGCCGTTTATTAAGTTCGAATCTCTTCGAGGACCTCAGGCGTTCCCCTTAGTGAACCCGACTCATCAGCCAAATTGCTTTTTCCCTACTTAATAAGCGTCGCCCGTGACAAGTTGCGGCAAGTTAGGTTTATGTCATTCTTACGGATTTATTAACTCCACCGTTGGCGAATTATTAGCTTCAATCCGCTCTTATTTTCAATCCCGAGATTATCGGTTTCGTCATTAGTTCGGAACCCAATAATACCTCCTTCCATCACATTACCCTGAAACTCTCCGAGCGCATCGAGATTAATTAATTACTCTAACACAGCGAAGTACGTCTTAACGCAATCACTCGCTGGCCTACATATTAACTTCGCCATCTAAAAAAACATCTCTCGCTAACCCGCAAGTCGAACTTACTCAAACTTCCCAGCTCCTCACGGCTCACTCGAGCGAGAAACTCGTAACTCAGCGGCGGAGACTCGAGCTTAAAAATAACTCGCCGTTTAATAGTCGGGGGCGAAAAAACTTGGCTGACCAATATCGGGGAAGAAAGCCACTCGTGCAACAAGTACACAGAGCTATCGTATCAGCGGAGAAGTTTCTCGCTCGGATCCACTCGGCGGACTGTGCCAGCCCCTTTATCGAGAGACTCCGGCGCCCCCGGCACTAGCTCTGCCACGCAAAACAGAACCAGCGGAAAATAAGGTGACGGCAATGAATGAAACTCGCTGTGTACTTGGTGCGAGTCGAAACGGCCGGGAAACATTTACTCGCGAGGAAGCACGTACCGAGGACCATTGGATTTAGTGGAGAGAATTGTTTGGTGTTGGTACTCCGGTCGACTTAGTACGATCGCTAGAATGTGAATGATTAATGCACTTACGCGAATGGAGACGTGATGCGTCGACTCTGGAAGAGGTTGATTCTGGGAATCCTGTAAACTTGCTCTCCTCGGTCCTGATACGTCCTTCAGCCGGGTGTTTGTGATGGAAGAGTCCCCCTTTCAGAAACACGTGTGGTTGTACCTGTAAGACACTTGAAGCGCGCATGTATTGATCTATATATAGCCCGCGCTCTGAGAGCTCAGCACATCTTCGCTCTACTAACCAGTCGACCCAATAATAAGTTGAGTCATCGCTAGCCCCGGCGAGTTCCCGGCTAATGCAATCCAAGGGACTCCCGGTGGAAATGGAAAATCGCATAACTTTACATGGCGATTTCCCATACCGCGGCTCTCAGCCCGAATCCCCGCGCATTAGCATACGAATCGAGGTTAGATTGGCCGAGTCGTGATTTCCTCCCAACTTTAGCCCACATTCCCTCCATTACCGGGGTAATGCCGTTACGTCCGGTTTCCCATTAACCTTGAAAACCACTTCAACTATAAACTCCGCTGAGTATACACATTTTCCTTGTCCAAACTCCAACCAATTCGATCCCACTCTTCTATTTACTCTTCTATTACTATTGAGTCACGCGGTCATGCATGCCAGTTCCTTTTAACAAGCCGCAGAGTGCGATAGAAAAAGGGGTCGCGTCATTCGAAAATCGATGGACGTACTTGCCGATATTCCTGGTATTATCCTGCGCACGTGCAGCGAAGGGTTACCGATAGAGGAGCAGCGATGGTCGGTACTAGACCAGCTCCATTTCACCGCGGGCTTTTCCAGGCTCGAGGGTGCTTTATCAGCAGCGGCTTGTTACTCGAGGACTCTGCTATCCACTGATAACTCCCGACACATTACCATTTGCCACTTTTATTCTCAACTATCGGACTCTGCAAGCTTTTGAAGTATAGTTGAGAGGAAAATACTTTTTTCGGAAGAAAAGGGTTAAGTTGGCCGGTGATTGTATGGGAGGGGAGGTTAAATCCGGCAATACTCGATTCTTATCCGAGGATAGATATTAAGGGGCCGAAGTATGAAAGAATCTCGGGACCGGTGGACTCAGCAGTTCTTCCGGGCTAAATTGCTTTCTCTTCCAGGACACTGGAGAGAGACATTGCTTAGTCTGCGGGAGGCAGTCGGCGGTGTTCTCGGTATATCTTCTTTGCTGACTAGAAAATAGCTTGTGTGTGTCTCTTCTTTCAGGTCGGCCAGGCCCTTGCCATGCGATGTCGTCGCAGAACCCCAGACTACGACAGGTCGAGAAATCACACTCATACGCATTTAAGCTTGTTAACAGAGTTTGACGCTGCTCGCTCCATTATATCCGACGGACACACACGCCATTCACCTTTCTCCTCCTCCCCCTTCTCTACTGTATTTCTCGCATCTCCCGTGACTCTGTAAATAGTACACGCGTAAATGCACAGCACTAATTGCATACTGTACATAGTGTATTATGCGAGTTGCGCATCTGTCTTGTTCGCATCTACGCTTCGGCAGACGTGTTCCTAATCAACTCGATCGATCACTCCTCAGTTACTCTGCCTGTTATATACTCTTCACGTCTTATTCTACTTTATCGTTTCCCCGTACAATTTTAGTAATAATTTTAAATTAATTTCATAATTTATATCCGTTGCAATCGAAAACCCACTGGATATTCTATGATTATACTCCATGGAATTATGAAACACATATTCCACGATCTTAAATTCGAGGAATAATATATTTCGAGCTCGAATTCATCTCGAGCATTAAACTCCATCGGTTTTCAATTGCAACGAGCATCACGTTGCGCTCTTTCGACCTCACTCACTAGCACAATGGGCCCAGAGAAGCGTGGTTTCCAACGTGCAAGTTGAAAGAGAAATGCCTGTCTGTAGAAAGTAGTCCACATTCACCTCCACCTAGATTTCGCAGGTACAGTTGCTAGATCCCTAGGGCTCGGCCATTCAAAGTAGTACCGACAGATTAACTTGCCACTCAGTAGATAGTTGTCACATATGGGAAGAGGCTTTGGCACTTGGCATCAGGAGGTTGTAGGAGGACGAGGGAGCTCGAGGAGCTTAGAGAAATGGCGGGCGAAACCACGACTTCAAGCAACTGTTACTCTTTCGAGCGCTCTCTTGGCATGGCCTGGTTTTCACGTAACTTTGTCGTTGAGAAGTTTAACTTCCCCGCCTTGAACTGCACCCACTACTCGCCCCGCCGGGCGATGGACGCCGCGAGGGGAATATTAGCCTGGACTAATTGGTACTTGTGGCTTTCCGTTCGCAGGACCATGGTATCGATATGCTTCGTGTGTAATCGGCCGATCCTGAGCTACCAGGTTGGCCTGATATGGACCAGCGGCAATGGCTGGGACGACCTCGTCCGCGAGCAGATTCAAGAGGCCACTTTGAAACAACGCCTCGGTACGAAACACTTTATTATTATATTTATTATACTTGTACTTATTTTTTACTTTATTACATTTTTTTATGAAAGTAAACTAATAAAGATATTATTTGAATGAATTAAAGCTCTAATGTTTTCTCGCAGGTACTGGAAGACGCGACTCCGCGACCCAGATCAGCCCGATCGAGCCGGAACCACCGTCGCGTCGTCGACGGTCAAGCATCGCCCAATGGACAGACCTCCTCCGAGAGTTGGGTGGCGGCGGCGTCTCGGGGAAGAGTGGCCGGGGTAAGCTGCGTCGTCGCGAGACCCTTGCGGACATCGCAAAGTCGCTGCCATGGTCCCGACAGACGACCACGGACGCGAGCCACCTCGAGCGTCTGCGGAAGCGTCGGGAGAGCTCGGTCGACAGCGGAATCCGAAGCCAGGTCTCGAGCAAGTGGCGCGCCGAGCTGACCGACCTCAAGAACGACCTCGCCAGACACTGGAGTAAGAAAGAGCCCCAACCACCCCCCGCTGTCATCTCGCCGACACCACGGCGTGGTAATTGCACTGCGCTGCGATCGACACTTGTAGTTTAGACGACCTTGAACCCCGAGCGATACTATGCAAACCTTGATACCAATTCTCTGCGTGCAGGCTCCGGGGAATCGAAGAACTCGCGGCGAGGCTCGGGCGAGAGCACGAGGTACCGTCGGGACTCCGGGATCGCCGGGCAGATCCCCAGTCCCGGTGAGCGGAAGCACAATTGCCGCCACCACAGGCGCAGACAATCCCAGCAGTCCGTCGACAGCGGGGCGATCACGCCGACCAAGTACAGGAACGACCACGGCCTCGGCCTCAGCACCGACAGTAACGCCAGCAGCGCGATGAGGTCTGTAGAGTGGCGGCAATCGCCGAGATCATTCCGATCGCCGAGGACTATTTTCATATCTCGATCGACGCGCGCTTCAGGGACCACCTGATGTCGCGGCAATCGTTCAACAGGTCGAGCAGCGTCGAGACCAAGACCCACTCGAGCGAGGGTAAGATCCTGACGCCGACCACCGCTACCACGACCCTCTTGACCGTCGACGGTAAGTCTAATGAGGCCAAGGTGACAATCTGCACGAGCACCACCACCACCATTACCCTGACGGTAGACACGAAGCTCAATCGGGACGGGAAGAATCTCTCGTTGGACTCGTCGACCCCGACGATCATCATGTCCTCGGTGACGCCGCCCTCCGTCTCGCCGACCACCGGCGCTCGCACTCTCCTCGGCAGTCCGGCTCACGACGGCTCCAGTCCCATCACCACACCTACGCATCCGCTCCAAGCGACCCGCAGAGACTCCACCACCCAGGTACCCACTAGTATCTACGACCCCTACCCTGCGACCCATACCGATCTCTCTCCTCGCCGCTATCTACTGCGCGCCCAGATAAGATACGCATTCTAATCGGCGGGCATTATTGCACGGCAGTGCTATTACAAGGGCAGGGAAGCTTCGCCGAGCAAATTGTCGAGATTAACGCGGCAGGCAGCGGCCGTCGACGACACCATGCAATACCCACCACTGGCCGTGCGACGGGGAAGCCAACCGACCCTCTCATCGGACGCCGACGAGGGAGGTATGTTCTCCAATTCTCCACAAAACTCACATTCCCATTCTCCTCTTTTAGCACACGCGTTATTTGCGTGGTGGGAATGGTCGCCCTCGTACAGTTGGACACGTGGTGTGTTGAGGTCTGGAGATGAAGTTGGCCGATGGTAATGCGAGGTGACGCTACTTGTTGAAGGTCGGAAAGCCAGGAGAGACTCGCTCAGTCCGGATTCGGCGTCTTACTCGAGGCGCCGGGACTCCCGCAGTCATCTCAGCCCCGACAGAGCGGCCGATAAGAGGGATATCAGCCCGAGCAGGCACCACAAGCCGCAGCTCAGGAAGCAGTCGACATCGATGGCTGGTTGGCCGCCGAGGTATCGAGAGTATTGATTTCCTCATTTCGGCCACGCCGCGCCGGCCAATCTCCAAACGAAAATATTCTTATTCAAAGATTGACTGTTTTAGTGTTAAAAGAGAAATGTTTACTTCACAGATCGGAGAGCTCGTCGTGTTCATCGAGGGACCCGAGTCCATGCGCGAGGCCATTGAGCGGGCAAAGTGTCCCGGTAATAAGGAAGGAATCCGCTACGCAAGAGATCCTGACAGCACGAGGCTTTCGACGACAGAGCACCACCGAGGAGATGATTAGATGTCGCAACTTTCGGAGAGGGAGCTCGCAAAGCGATGAACCGGTTAGTCTGTCAGTGATTAGGAATTAATAGAAATCTAGGCGATTCTGAAGTTGTGGTTGTTTGCGTAGCTCCAACGGCGACGGAGGGACAGTTCGGCCCAAATCATCAATGGTACCTTCGACTCGATGACCGTCGAGACCTTCAGCAATTTCTTCGACAGTAGCACTCAAACTGGTGAGTAGATTCCTCATATGTTTCGCCTGGTTTCGAGAGTATAAACGAGAATCCCAGCTTATTATCGTGATTCATCTCAAATCGAATATGCCACTAGACTATTTCGCCGCAATTCTTCAAATGAGTTTATTTATTTTTATTTTCTTATTAAAGCTACTAGTTACCTCAAACGAGTTCGCTTCCAACAATGAAACTCTTACGAATTCTCTTGTTAATATCGATAGAGTCTCACTGAAGGTTTTCCACGCGACAATTCGAATCAAATACCCCAGCGAAATCGCGCCCTTTCCACCCCCAATTGACGGCATGCGCGTAGCACGGTGGCCGAAGCCGCGACGCTCGGGAGTCTCTGGCGAGGGACGCAGGCGTGGTGGCAGTGGCCGTAGTACAGGCCGAATAACACGGGGGTGCATGACAGTCAATACACTGGCAAACAGAAAGCCAGAACGAAGGAGGTCTCGCCTGGCCAGGGAGAAACGCGTGTGCTCAGAGAGTGGTTCGCTGCCGACACCTCGACGATGGAATTAGCCAAGAGGGTGGCTCGGTAGTTGGACTGGGTCGCCGGGGTGGGATTCACCCCGTCCGCGAGCTCTCCCCCGAGGGGAGTCTGACGTCCTGCAGGAGTCAGTGATCCAGGGCTGTCCTGTTATCCTGGTGATCGACGATCGAATAGACACGCTCACCACGGAGAGGGGATTATTCCTACCTGGACCGTAACGGACCCTAGAAGGCCTGTGCTCCGAGCGCGAGTGTAGAGTGCGCCAGGAGGACTCGTCCGAGTAAGATCCTCACGGTGGACGTCGGTGTTTACTTGGACGGTGAATCGATCACGGGACGGACGCTCGCCGCGCGAGGAGTAGGGAAGTCCTCCTTGGCGGCTCCTCCACTGGGATAACAGAGGAGAGTCGTGTCCTGGTTCGGATGAGAGGTTCGATTTTTCATTAGGACGAGGAGGACGAGCACGCGGCGGCCGATGGATGGGTGTTGGCCTTGGCTCGTGCACGATCCGACGATCCCCTCGCTTTTCCCCTGAGTGTCGTCTCCGGGAAACCGTTCCTCCTCGGGCAGCGAGCGCCGCGCGGTCCTGGGGACGCTGCGCCCTCGTTAACCGGCGCGTGCCACCCTGGCGTCTCGCGCACTGGCAGGACGCAACCACTTGTGGCGGAGCGCGCACAAAACATACTCATCTCGCGAGCTTGGAAACTCGCCAGCCTCCTCCTCCCCGGCGAGGCTTCCTCCGCGTCTTCCTTCGATGATTCTCCATGTGTTCGAGATCGACGGGCTTGAGAGACCACTTACTTGCTCGTCCGCGGAGACGCGAGCCTCTAGTGCGCGGTGTAATTGGAATGTGACGAGTCATGGAACTGAGGAGTTAATCGGGGAGAAAGCTCTCGCACCTTTCCCAGCCACGATATGCGACTGCCTCTTTACGTCCAACGGCCGATTCCAAAGGTAACTGAGTTGAGTGAACGCTGTAGCTTAGTCCTTGCGATCGTTTTGGGTAGAATGGGTTGTTGGATTCGCGGGGCAATTGCGAAGCTGTAGACGATGGGATATTGCTTTAACCTACTTGGCCAGGGCGACACGGTGGTTTTATGAGCGTTTTACGCGCCTCGTGATTAGACGCTCTGGTTTCAAAGCTTTTATCGCCCTGTGCTTAATTCTGTCCTATTAAAATTCTTTCACTGGCAATTGACAATCGTGCAGGGAAGAATAATGGTAGAACCAGAATAGAATTTCCAGTCCGTAACTGTTCCTTATGGAAAACTCACCAAAACTCTGTGCCGGAAGTCGTCGTGGATCCTGCATTCACCTTGCACCACAATCTCGGGATAATTGGGCGTTCGCCCCGAGTTTGGATTTCACTAGGAAATCGCGGAGCTTTGCGCTTCGGAGTGCCTAAGAGAGAATCGTCTTTTGACCTCGAGTTACGAGGTAAGATGATCGAGCCACGTTGATTGGGTAGTCAAGGGAAGTTTACAAGTCGGAAAAGTGTTGGATCGTGGATGCCGATAAGCTCAAGGCCTCCGACCGGCTCTCAAAATTATCGAGACATCCCTCGAGCGAGAAAGTTCCGTGTGACGAGTACTCGACATATCTTAATCGGCGCCCTTTATTTCGCCTGGAGGCCCTTAATTATTCTTCCCTTATCTCGAAGGCTTCGTCCTTTGTGACTGGCGGGGGGTGGGGGAGCAAGCGCTTCTTAATTCGTGTGCCAGGGGCTAATGTAATTTGCTCAATCGCAAAGCCCTCGCCGGACGGGGCTGACCCATTTCGAAATTGCTCTCGCACGCACCTCTCGCGCCTCCTTCCCAGCGGCATCCGCCGCGGAATAATAAACTTGGCCACCCTCGATTTTCCCTCGTCCCGGCAGACTCCGGGGAGTATTGTCTGCAGCGCATCCGGAATGTCCTCGCGCGGACAAATGATCCTGAGGGAGAAGGCCGAGGGAGTAAGGAGAGAAAGGCGTCGTTGGTCAGCCGGTGTCGGACGAGCGGAGAGAGTTTGCTGATTTGTTCTCGACCACTTGTGGAGAGACAGTAGACAAATGGAGTGCGACGGCTGCCATTCGCAGAGAGCGAAGACGTGGAACGCGAATAGGAAGAGAGAGGGAGAGGGAATTACCATGCGCTTCCAATGGAAATTCAATCGAGCCTCCTGATCGCATTATTCCCTAATCCAACTGGTCCCTCTCGGCCGGTTACTTCGGTTTGACGCGGCCTTAATGGGCTTTTAATTGAAAAATGTTAATCGCCGGCAGCACGCGCCCTCCGCCCTCCAATTCAGCGGCGCTGCAGAGCCAGTTGTACGTTTCACATTTTAAACTTGTCTAAGAGAAGAATGCCGAGTCCTTCGCTCCGTTGATTATTTATCGTGGCGCTACGTGGCGGCGTTCTTTATCGAGAGAAATCTGTCGTAATTAACCGGATTGGTTGCTCGAGTTCCCTCGGGCTCGCCGGGGAATCCGGAATGCAATGGCTGCATTGTGAATAATGATTATTTTCCCGGGAGGTCGTAATCATTGGGCGGCCGCGATCCCTGGAATTTCATTAGTTTCGATAAATTCTAGGGGTTGCCCTCGAATGCCTCGCGTCATTAATTCCCGACGACGCTCTGCTGAATTCATTACCAATTCCCGACTCACGCACCACCACGATTCCTTGGCCGATCGATCGGCATCGTCTCATTCGATAGGTCCAAGGACCTCATTACAATCTTTCTCGCCGATACAACTGTACAACACCTCCAAGGACTCACGAGCCACCGACTCTCTCCCTACTGCCAGGCTTCCATTACGAGGGTGGTTTTTGGTCAACGACTGGCTCTCTGAATTTTTCATTCCCCCGGGCCGCCGGCATACGTTTTAAGACGCCGATAAAACCGTGGCAACATGCGCGCGGGATGCGTGCCCATATCCCATAACTCCCTCGTTGTTAGGGACAAAGGAGGATCCGTGCCCTTCTGCCCAGGGAGCCAGCAAATGTGCCCGCGCGGTGCGAGCGCTCGACTATTTATAATTCAAATTCACCGATAAGCCCGCCGGCCACTTTTGACCCTCGCCGTTCTCGTTATCGCGCCATCTTAATGTCGGCCCGCGCCACTCTCAAGGAAAGCCGCGAAGAAAAGCCTGGCCTCTTTATTTAGAACGCCCTTAACAACCTGGCGATTTCGCCTGCAATCCCAATGCCCAGTTTACGAGGCACACCCTCGGTAAGCTAGTGAACATGCTCGCGGTGAGGATAAACTTGAGCTGTCCACACTGGCCCGTCTTCCTTATCCCTCGTGGATCGAGAGAGGTCTCGGGGTGTTGGCCTTAAGGCCAATTCACACTAACCAGCCTCCGACGAGCGAAAGACAGATTTTACTGAGATTAGCTAACTCGTTCATATTACAACTTTTAACGTTCAAAGTGAGCCGATTATCATTTCTAATATGAATAATGCAGCTATCTCACTAAAATCTATTTTTCGCTTGAAGATGAGGCTGGTTAGTGTGAACTAGTTAAAAGTTTTAACTAATAAACTTTACACGACTACTGGGAAAATGTCTAACAACTCGTATAGTGTGAGTCAGCCTTTACTTATAAGAGTTCAAAGAACATTGAGAAGTCAGTGTGGAACGATCGACGCCCCGACGAAAGTCTCTCGAATGGAATTAAGAATCCGCAATATTGAAATTGCGGGGGGTTGGCGCTCGCGGGCCAATTAATTTCGCGCTAATGCACCGCTGCCTCGTAGGATCCCTTCTAATTAGGTGGAGCCGATCGAAGCTTTTATAGGGTGGATCGCACGCGCGCCTTTTGTCGCGGTGGGTGCCTCCGCGAAAGCTCATCAGCGCGCGAGGTTGCAGCCTGCCACCCTGAGCGTCGCCGGCGGAGTGACAGTGGCGCGAAATTGGAGGGAGAAAGCCTCGCAGACGTGCGTGCCGTGTGAATGCCTGCAATTACACATTACTCCCGTCACGAACGTGTCAGGCCGCCGTGTATGTAGGAGGGTACGTGCTCGGGAGAGCGAGGATCCTTCTCACGTGACACGCGCGCCGGATATATCAGAATTCCGTGCGCCCGGGGGAATTCCACGCATTGGAATTCTCCGGATCCCTCGAGCCTCCCTCGCGAGGGCACACACACCGACTGACCACACCCTCCACCACACGGACACCTCGCTCTCGTTATCCGTGATACACCGAACGGCCAACTGCACCGATTGCATCTCCGCCGTTTCTTCCTCGATCTCTCCCTCCCGGGGACCAGACCCCGAGTATATGTGCTGATACGGTGCCGTCTGGCTTTCTGTTTGAAGAGCCGTCGCCGCTGTACGACAACAACCACTACCACGAGGAGTGTCTAAGATGCGACTGCTGCCACAAGGATCTCACGGGACCGAATCAAAAGCGGGCGAAGCGGTGAGTGAAATGTTATCCCCACGCTCCTCTGTGCCCGCGCTCTACTTTACCTGAAAGCAAGGGGCGAACAGTAATTTCATTGGATGCTCCCCGACGTTACCTTGGTTTCTTATTTATGTGGAGAACGTTGCTCGCGAGTGGTCCACGCCATCAGTCGCAGTTACCACCGCGGGATACCCTGCAATCTTTTCCTCTTTCTCTCCACGTACGCTTTCTTTGGTATTACCGAGTCTCCTTCAATTTACAAGGGAATTTCTCACTTTACCACTAGTTTCTCGTGAAAGGAAGACAGTTTAGCGCTCGCGATTACATCGCTTAGAGAGACATTAGTTGCTCTATTTCACGATCTGGAGAGAGTTTTCAATTTGACGAACGCTCGCGATCCAATCATCTGATATCTCCAGTGCAGAGGGTCGGGAAGGTCCGAGCGCGTATCCGTTGGAAGCGGGAGGGCCGCCGGGTTTTGACGTGCAATTTGTGTACAGAGAAACACGAAGCGGGGAGCCGCGCTATTTTATTCAACAGGTAGATCCATCTGGGCAGGGCTTCGGCTCGCTCGGTACCGAGCCCGGGAAACTCTCGATGAATATTGGAGGAAGAGACCTTGTCCAAAAGTCATGACTGTACGACGCTGTTCAATTCGCCGATTGAGCCTTTCATTGAGAGAGAGGAGGAGGTCGCTCTGAATGCGCTCCGATACAGTCGATCCGCGCACTAATCGAAACATTCCGGCGCGAGTTCCGCTCGATGATCAGCGTTTACCCTCGGCTATAACCGATCGCTCCTGCATCGCTGATAATAAAGAAAGAACAGTGGACGGAAGAGAATTGGCGTGATCCAATGAGCAACGCTCTTCCCACGGCAAACCGCCGATTCTTCTCTCGCTTTTTATCGACTTTTCCCCAACTATCCTCAAACTCCATTTAGCTGATTGTTTTCCTCGGCGATACTGCTCGCTCTAGTGCGCCGTTTAGCCTCGTTTCGCCATCAGGATTCCGCGCGCGAATCGAGCGAATGTTGCCTTTCCACTCGTCCTCGGCCAATTCGCTTTCGACTCCTCGTGTCTCCCTCGAGTGCTCGATTTTCGACAGACTTTTCTCCATTTCACTGCGCAGGTATAAAAACCGTATACTTTGCGACCTGCATTTCCCGGACGTGACGCTGATGGAGTGCTCGAACTTCATGCAGCAGTTGCGCAGCTTCAAGAACCAGAGTTTAGGCTGCGCAGTTGCCAGGAGAAAATCATCGACGACCCTCATCTTCCCGCTGCCGCCGCAAGCCTGCTCAGGTAGGCTTTATAATATCCATATTTCTCCTCCCCAAATCCAGGGAACTGCGCCTCTGAGAGCTGCCGCGAGGAAACTCGCCAAGTTTTCCGATCGCGACACGTTCCAGCGACGAGAGCTACAGGTGGTTGCCACCTGCCAACAACTCCTCATTAGCGGGGGGGAACTACAAGCTCCCGAGTCTCCAGCGGTGGGTGACTCACGCGTGAGTCGTGTACAGCCGACACGCAAATTCCGAGTTACCGGCGGCCAGTTTAATCAACAAATGCACTTTCCCTGTACGCGCCGCGCTCGGCGGACGCGTCCTTTCCGTGTTGCGTGATACTGGAAGTAGCTGTGCGCGCGTATAATCCCAGGGAGAGTCCTCGGAATCCTTTCCGACAGTGTTACTTCGCCGCCCACCCCCGGACGGTTCCCCATCAACCTGACAATTTGCGGACCACTAGAAACCATTAGTCGAGGGATGAAGGAGCCTGGACGCCGAGGAAGCGGAATAGCCCCGAGGAGCAGAAGAACGGCGAGCGGCTCGCTGTAAGATCAAATGCCGAGCGCTGAGTTCAGATAGCTTGGTGTTCAACCTTACAGTGAGCCGAGCGTCGTGGTTTCAACCTGTTCCAACCTCTGGCAGAAGCCACTGCTCGACGAGGTAAATAGCGCGCGGGAGAATGAGAGGAAGAGTGCGACGACTCGGCTGGAAATACATTATCGGAGATACGTGACTAAGTGGACGAGAGTCATCTCGCAGTCTGAAAGAGAAATCTCTTAAACCCACTTTGCGCACTCTGTTTTCCCGACGGCTTTCCTCTCCCCGATTGACTCGGCCGCCGCCTAAGTACATGCCGGCCGCCTGGCTAAACACTCGCGGCTTTCGGCGAGGAATCTTTTTAGAGGGCAATCGCCGAGTTCGTAAGGACTGGAGGTTTTATCGTAAGTTGCCTAATAGCTTCCTTTGTGGAGGAGAAGAGATGAGGTGGCTGGAAAGCAAGGCTTATTGAATATCCTTCCAATATCAGAGAGTACACTCCACAATACGGATCAGATTCCTCTTAATGCTTTCGGCTGAACAAGTCTTTCCCTCCAACTCGCTCCTTCCTGCTCCTATAAACTGATCCACGTGCACGTGTCTCCAGAGCTCACTCTACAAAAGAAATGATCGGTTGGAACTTGATCCAAGAAACATTGTACTATGTTTAAGAGTTGTTATTAAGAAATAATCGTTTGGAACTTGATCCAAGAAACACCGAGGTAGATTTTTGACTTTCCATCGTAGAGTTTCTAAGAGTAGTCGTTACTTGGCGATTGCAGATGAGATCTGCGTGGAGTCGCCGCACAATCTTATAGTAACACCGGGCTACTGGATCGAGTGCTCGAGGCAGCAAGTGCTCTCGGACACTCTGTGGGACGAGAGCGGCAGCGGCGACGCGACCGACCTCGACCAGGCCGAGGACGGTCAGGACTCCTCGCGGCAGGACAGCATCTACTGCAACTACAATGACGACGTGCCGCGGAAGAAGACGGCGATCGAGGAACAGTGGGAGAAGAAGGAGGAGTTCCAGCTGACCTCGGTCGAGCAGGAGACTTACGAGAAGTACTTCCACTCGGACCAGCACTGGAACTACTTCAGCATCGACGACGAGCTGGGCCCGGTGATACTGAGCATCAAGCAGGAGCTCCTCAGCGACCGGGACCAGTTCAGGATCCTCGTGCGGGGCACTAGTTACACGGTCCATGGTCTCATTCCAGTGAGCTGTGTCTTTGCTGATCGGTAATGGATGACCATTCGTAAGTCCTCGCCCGTGCCCGGGCTACTTGCCATCGTGACAGTGCGAATATCTTGGTTTGCGCAGGTACGATCGGGACGGGGTCGTCCGGAGCCTCGGCAAGGAGGTCAACATAAACCCCCCGTTCACTCTCGGTCAGTTGCCCGGCACACCGGACGAGCTACTCAAGCTCGACAAAGTGTTCATCAAGTCCGAGCTCAAGGTCGGCGTCATCTACGTCCGCGAGGGCCAATACAGCGAGGAAGAGATCCTCGACAATAATGAAAACTCACCGCTCTTCGAGGAGTTCCTGCTGCTGCTCGGCGAGAGGGTGCGTCTCAAGGACTTTGACAAGTACAAAGGCGGCCTCGACACTGCCCACGACCTCACCGGACTCTACTCAGTCTACACCAAGTGGCGGGGAATCGAAATCATGTTTCACGTGTCGACTCTCCTTCCTTACGAGAAACATGATCCGCAGAAGGTATGAGTTGTGATGCACTTGCATTTTAACCAACTGCGTCGGTATTGTCGATCCTGACTCCTTAATTGTAAGGTTTAATGGCAAATTTTTCGTTCCAACAATTTTAACCATCAACTCAATTTTTTGTGTATTCTTTTTAACCATTGAATCATAATACTACCAACTCATTGTATCTGATTAAAAGACAAAAGGTATCACTCTATACAATAACAATCGAGTTACACTGGGATTATTGTCGCTTGTAACAGCTCCAGAGGAAGAGGCACATCGGCAACGACATCGTCTGCGTCGTCTTCCTCGAGGCAGACAACACCAATTTCAGCCCCGCCTGCATAAAATCCCATTTTCTACACACATTCATCCTGGTGCGAGTGAGTCCGCGGATCAAAAGGAAAGTCACGAGATACGCGATCTCGGTGGTGACGAGGGACGAGGTCGGGGCGTACAAGCCCTACCTTTGGGAGCAGAGTGTCTTTGACAAAGGTAAATACGATCCAGAAATTGGAATCTGCACTTGTTTCCTGTGTAAAGCGTTCCGCACTCTTTTCCATCTTAGGGCCAATGTTTCGAGAATGGTTGTTAACGAAGATCGTGAATGGAGAGAGGGCGAGTTACTCCGCCCCGAAATTCGCGACGATGCAGGAGCGCACGAGGAGTCAGATGTTGAGGGACATCGTCTCGAACCTCGCGAACCACGCGGAGACCGGGAAAATACCGCAACCGTACAGGTAATCGAGAATCACGAAGAAATGTATCGAAAGAGAGAGTATATTGATCGGAGTACACTAAAAATTGTCTATCGGATGATTCAGGCGCGGATCCTGGAGACCCGGCGGCCACGCGCGACCCTCGTCGCCCCTCCTCGACTCCTTCCGCGAGCGATTCGAGCACGTCGATCAACTAGTCGACGACTTCACCAGGGTCTTCCTCAACAATCAGGAGAACATCGCGCTGAACGGGAACCTCTTCGACGTCTCGTTCCTAGTAGGCGAGAAGAAGCCGGAAGTGCGGTTGATGTCGGTGCGCGCGATCCTAGCGACAAGGAGCCGGTAACCAATTCCTTCCTTACCCCATAACACACAGAATATCCTAAGAAATATCCTAAAAAATCCCTTTCTCTTCAAGCGTTTTCAAGGAAATGCTCTACGGCATCACAGACGATCCAAGGAGTTCCCAGGTGCGCGACAACGAGTTCCTCGCGAGGCCGGCGCCGATGCTGCTCAGTCCGCAGAAGCTGCGGAGCTCCAACTACCTGCAGGTTCCCGAGATGGAGACCCCTAGGTACGCTTCACTCTCTAAGATTAAGAAAGTCTATCTTTTATCGCGCAGAGCACCCGGTGACTCGTATTGCGAAAGACATAAGGGAATAAAGCGCATTCGACGCTCGCTTTACACTGACCATCTGGACAGGCTTTTAGACCCAAATGTCGGCGACTCGGAAAATACGAAATTCTTGATGGGCGAACTTGATGGATTGGCTTTCTTTAGAGTGGAGAACTTGCTCGAGTAATTCTAGTCTGTGTCAGTGTCGAGTGTCTTTATATCTTGTATATTTACTTGTTGCAACATATCGATATTTCTGTATACGTTCATCTTTACGTACGGCACATCCATGTCTCCTATCCTCACGGCACCGCATGTTTGATTCGTTGACTTGACAAGCTTCCTTTATCCAATCCGATTGAATAAGACCACGAGGTCGATTAAAGGGTAATTGTATGGCATGTTGTATTAAGCTATCGAGAAGTGCACCGCAATGACTACGCACGACTCACGATTCGCAGTATCAGTGCAACTAAGTCCGCGTTTCCACTCACCTAAATCTACCTTTATAGATAATAGAGTCTTTGTTCTAAAAGTAGAGCATCATACAGAGTTCTATCGCGGAGGCATGCATTCTCCAAGACTCTATACAAACCAATCACTAACCCTGCAAAGTACAGAGTTCCGGTATGACAAAGTCGAATTCGATATACCTATTTGGCACGTAGTTTTCTTTAGTCTGGTGAGTCCAGAACATTGCCACCCATCCCTTGGTCCCTTGACTCGAAGTCCGAACGATTTCCACCCCATATCCTAAGGTGCCGCTCCGCGGTTTCTGTGAGATACTGGCTCTGACCCGTTTAGACCCAAAAGTGTGCCCTCCTCGCCGATGGTGAAGCGGGCCTGGTCCCGGCTGACGGACGCCCTGGGACGCAGCATCCGGAAGCACGGCACCCTTCAGAACGAGGACCGGAAGCGGTGGGCGAGTTCCAACGATTTTAGTAGTAAGTACGGCTGTTCTGTGCAGTACGACTTCTTTTATCCGGAAAGTGATCGCGCTCCTTCACGTTCAGATCGAACCAAAGAAAAGGAAAAGGCCACGCCGCAACTCGCCCTCCCGAGGCTCAGCTTCTGCGCCGATGTCCATAAGGTCGACCGGGCGAAACTCGCTCAGACCGAGGTACTCTGTCCTCATTTTTATCACAAACGATTCTATGTGTTTTATTAATAAATGCGTCTCTTTTTAGTTCACGATAAAAGAGTTTGATCCCGAGACCGTGAGGATTCTCTTGGACTACCTGCACACGGGTTCCTGTCCTCTGACCTGCGTCAATGTACCAGGTCTCATAAGTGCGGCGGAGCACTACGACCTGCCGGATCTTCTCAACGCCTGTTTCCACCACGCCAAGCAGTTCCTCACGATAGACGTGGTCTGCGTGATGCTGTGTCTGCTGGAGCCTTACCACTGGCGATACTCCTCCGCCACTGACCTCGAGAAGACCATCCTCGAGTTCATCGACCCGCGGGCGGGCCAACTCTTCGAGAAGCCCGACTTCCTCTCGCTGAGCGAGTCCATGGTGCAGACGATCATGAGTCGTGATATTGACGTCGCTGAGATCAAGAAGTTCGAGGCGATGCTCAGCTGGGCCAAGCACAAAGTCCAATCCGAGTCCGCGGATGCTGCCGCCAAGGAGTTCAAGTCCATCATGCAGAGACTCAGTCAGGATCTCAAGCTCTATATGATTCGTCCTGAAGAGCTTATCGCGGTGGGTTTGAGGACAATTTTTTAGTAGAAGTGTCTATATATCAAATATATTCAATTTTCAATCAAATATTCAATATTCAAATATATACATATTTGTACTTGTATATTTTTATCATATTATTTGTATATATTTGTATGTATTGTATATTTATGTATATATCAAAATCGTTTGATACATACATATACATGTTTGTACTCTGACAAATGTATGATTTAATTTCTACCTCAAATTTATAGATCGTCCTACCAACGAGGGCGATCGAGAACAACAAAATTATGGACACCCTGATGGTTCAAGCAAAGACCGGCATGTGCAGGAACGCCGACTTGGAGGCGTGTCGGAAGGAGGTTCAAACCGAGGAGAGTGTCGAGTACAACCTTTAAAGGCTGCCTCGTATCGAAAGCTGCGGCACAAGGCAACGCCGAGCTCATTTCAAGCGAGTAGACGGGCCAGATTTACGGCCGAGAAGAGAGCGTGTCACGCGTCGAGGTGGGAATTTATTGTCGAGCTGGTCTCATCGGGAATTCCTCGCCCTTGGCGCCACCGAGCTTGTTAATTAGGGCATCGACCAGTGGAGAAATCAAAAGGTGGCTGCCACTGATTACAAAACGCGTCGACAGTGGTGACGGATCGCTTGCAACCTGCTCCCCTGCAAGCTCCGTCGCTCTTGCGACTCTCTTCGCTTATACACAGAGCTACTTCCACTCGAGGAGTAAACAGAGATGTTGGACAGCCAAGTGCAATAAATGGCAGCGACGGATCACTCTTTCCTTATTCCGGTTACCTCGGGAACTCAGAAAGGAAAATATCTCAACTCACTTTCTTTTCGCGGGTAAAACCCGCGCGTATACAATTGCGAAGATTGTAAATAATAACTGAGCAGTGCAGTCGATTTAATCAAAAGATCCGTCAGCCATTGGGTTGAAGAGTGGCGCGAGACGAAATCTGCAAGGAGCAGAGCAGGCCAGACGAAGAGGAGTCCAGAAGAATTGCCGGCATTTGTTTGCCAAACACGACAATCTGTATCATAAAGAAGCGCTATTGATATTACAATGAACGTACATAAAGGCTCTACAGTTCCCGAGGTTTACGACGGCGCGCGCGCGCACTCAGTGCCCAGTACCACTAGAGAGTCGAAGGAAAGCAACGCTCGATCGTAAAACTCGGCTTCTGTTCTACTTCGTAAGCTTGAATCAGCATAACCACGCATGTACATGTAATACGTAAGGTTGATGCTAGCGCTAACGATCAAACAATAACTGTAAACAAGTGGCGGTGATAGTAATAACTTATTGGGGAGGCGTCGATGTTAAGTGTAGAGGGGGAGAACTGAGTCTAGCGAGGGAGCGCGAGCGGACGTAAGATTCGGCGCATGTTCTGTTTTCTATCGTAGTTTTTGTATGTCCCCAGTACTTTAAGGCGGCGATTCTAAAGCTCGCGGGAAATAGGCTGGAGAGATGGAGGGGGGGCTGGGGAGAGAGATTGAGTAGATTGTATAATAGCGGGCTACCCGGTTTTCTAGACAATTCCCAACCAGTCCTCACCGACCGCGATCGTTACTGCTCCTCGGTTCATTGCCCGTTACCTCCCGATCTCGCCCAGGCATACACACATATCTAGGGAAACTAGTGCGCCGGGAGGTTTACTTGCTACTTTGTTACCGATAGTCGCCGAGTATTGAGGATTAACGCGCCGCGATTAATCGGTCCACCTTGTAGAGGGGACGCGCTTAGAAGGAGAGGTAGAGAGATATAGAGCGAAAGATTAAAACCGGCCTGGCTCCTAGCACTCACTAACTGGACGACGACAGCTCTACCGCGCGCGAGGAACGAAGACGACAGAGTATGTACAAAATCGGTCGAAGCGGTGGAAATGTCGGAGCGCGCGGCTCGACTCACTTGGCCGATCCACCTCCACCCATCCATCCCGGCTCCGAGAAAGCCGCACACTCTCTCCAACTGTCCAGAGAAGAAGAGATATTTTTTACAAGGATATCCGTTCGTCGCGGGTTCGACGCGACAACCAATATTTTCGAGCACCGGCTCTCCCGGAACCCTCGCGAGGCCCCGCGCACGCCCGTTCGGAGACTCGCCCTTGTGTCCTCTATGTATTATTCGGTTGTTAAGCGCGCGCCGCCGTCACGCATCGTCGCCGGCGCATACCTATACGTAGGGATTCTCAAGAAGAGAAAGAGAAAATATCTAGCGGCGAGCGGCCGGTGCGCGGTGCACCGGGCTCGCGGCCCAACTGTTAAGTGTCTTATTGTTCAGGCAAGCGGCTGGACGAAAGTAGAATCTTTGCGGTGCCTCGACCGCAGAGTGTATGTATACCAAACGATACAAGCCACGCGTACACACCGAGACAGTCACACACAAACACAGCAAGAGAGAGAGGGCTGGATTAACCGAGCGTACAAGAGAAAGAGAGAAAGAGAGAAAGAGAGAGAAGTAGACTGGACTCTTCACCATTGAGACCGACATCCGCGAGAATTCCTCGGGCCCCATGTATTATAAATGTCGATGACGATCGCGCCTGAGCCACGACGATCCGACGCGCCACTCGAATCGTCGCACGACAGGGAGAGAACGAGAGAGAGGAAACCAGGGCACTTTGTAATATTTTTACAGACGAATCGTAGTTCCGAGAGCTAATACAAAGGCAAGAGAAACTGTCGCGCGCGCGGGCGGGCGGAATCGTGCTCAAGGGCCGAGACTTTCGTATAGCCGTAAAAGGGTCGTGTCAGTGTAAACGTGGACGTTTTCTAAAAAGCCCTAGGTAAAATTGAACCAAAAAAAATCAACAAAAAACAAAACAAACACAAGAAAAGAATCGCCGTGTCGATTTTGAGCAGTGATCCGCGAGGCCGCGAGACCCTGACAAGGGCGATCCTCTGCCATTGATTAATTACTAATTACCTAGTCGACACGATACTCACGATCGGCGACGTCACGAGACAAGCTACTCGCCGGTGAACGGATCACTCTTGATATCTCTCGCCGCTATGCTCTCACGTTGTCGTTGATCCTCGTAAGTGCAGAAGAAACTAGATTCGCGGCGAAGCGCGCGGTTCACGATTACTCCTCTGTACATTAACTAGCTACTTAAGATCCCAGCCTCTGAGCAAACTGTCAGAGTCTCTCCAGGTTTGTACAAGCGGAGAGCCGGCCGAGCGAGTCTCTGCATCGTGAACCGGGCGCGGCTCGGAACTCTACGTCGTCAGTGTGTAAGCGTTGATGTTTTAATGTGTGATCCAAGTGTAATCGACTGATCACCGATACCAATTTCTAGAACACTAACGAAACACCAAGCTCATGCGTCACAGAGCGTTGTAAATGTCGTAATAACGTAAGGGTGGAGGCTCTCCCGGCAAGGGGGTGGAGGCGCATCTAGTAATGGTAAGAATGTCACGCGCAAACCCGAGGGAGCCTCCACTAGATTATATATATATATATTGTATATATATATACTAACAAAGTCACCACTAATCAGTACAAATTCGCGTACCTTTCGCCACGAAACGCGGGGGCGCATTGCCCGTCTGACTATACTAGAAATGCGATGGCATTTTATTGTTTTGTCGCGCGAGGATTTCATTGACTGCGATTCGGTCCAGCCATTGCCGCCTACTGTTCAACTGTAGATGTACTCACGCAGGTGTAAAAGAGCTACTTGGAGAAGAATGCTCGCAAGGAGTTGACAATGCTAGAGAAAGAGAGAGTGGGAGAGAGAAAGAGAGACATATATGTGTATATCATGTACAAGCGCACAGGGACACGTCAGGAATTCACAAGCGACCCACACGAAAAACACCTACACCTACATGAGCACAACTAATGCGACACTGATAAATGAAGATACGCGCATTATATCGAATATCAAGCGGTTCCACGTGGGCGTAATGCGACGAATCTTGAATAGATTGACTCATATAGTGGGGTTTGACCAGCGTTTCTTTCGAATCCATCGGGTTTCTATGTGTTCGGGCGAGGGCTCGCCGCCCTCGTTTGGTATTTACGCGCGATCTCATCATCGCTAGGTTTCGTAGTTGTTACTGTTTTTAGACCACCTCGCCCATTCTCAGCATCGATCGTTCCGATAGTTTTCGATTCGCCGCGGTACGCTCGCGTCGCCGCGGCTACGGGGGCAGATGAAATTATGATAACAAAAATGTATTGTATATGAAGCTACTGTGATGTTACTGTTGAATATAAAAAAATATATATACATAAAAGATGCTGTATTTAAATCTGGAGTTTTTATTTCCATGGCCTGGGAAGCTTGCAGCCGTCGGGAGAGAGAATGGGGTGGAGAGATGGAGAGTTCGATAAAAATATCCATTTTATTTAGCAATTTGAAGGTAACTTTTGTTTGTTTTGGTTGAACATCCGTGTGTCGAGTCGTCGAAGAAGTTTAAGTTTACGAATCCCCTTTTCTCAATTACATATCAGCGATGACATCGTGGTATGAGTATTTGCTCCGATCACCGTAATTAGAGACGATTAGATGAGTATGATTTTCGAATTCCTGCCAACACCGTCGCTCTTACAATGTGAGCATCGTATTTCTGTCTACGCGCGCTTCTACCGCGCGCACAAGCTAACGATGAGTTTTTGAGCATTGACTAATGTGAGAGTTAGATTAGCGCCACTCTCACGAATACAACTCCCGTTGTACTAAACCGCCTGCAGAATGTACCGTGGTATGTCTTCCATATATCAAAAGGAATCAAACATCTCCGTCTTGTGTATACATCTGCGTTCCCGTAATACTCGTAAAAACTAGATTGCGTGTGCCTCGCAGAGAAAGACGCGCTGCTTATAAAATCACATTTATTTACAATTCTACAAGACTGATCAGTCCGTCCGCCTGTACAAATCGTTTGAATCCCAAAGGTGTATGTGTGTTCATTAAAAAGTCCTAGTCATCATATTAAAAGATTGCCTCTGACTCTCTTTGCAAGCCAGTACAATAGACCCTTTTCCATTCAAAACTCGCTAACCATGAGTTCACTAGCTCTCGGGATATGCGCGCTTTCATGAACGTTTAGACCATTGCAGTCGCATGCAAAGCCTGACACAGTCTTATTAAAACTCTAGACCAGAAGGTCGAATTATATTATGTACAACTTTGTACACACGTTAATCGTACGTAGTCACTTCCAGTTAGCCTGAAAATAATGTCAAGACAAATTAACATCGCTTTATTGTCAGCTTTGGGTTCTTTTCACCATTTCGCCCTAACACTCCAGTCTTTCGGTGTCCAATGCAGACACTTAGGATCTATTCTGATTTGCCGTTTTTCCATCGCTGCCGCGTGTTGCTCAATTATTTCCCTGCGAATAAAGACCATGATCAGTGGCGATCTGGAGGGTATCCATTGTTCATAAATAAGCTAAGGTCCAGTAGGCTGATTTTTGGCAAATCGCTTCTCTGAACGTGTTTTCTGGACTGCTTGGTCAATTACCTATTTAACGTTACAATATATTGCCCCTTGTAGTAGTTAATGAGATTGAGATTCTGTAGCGTCGATATGACATCTTCTTTCTTTATCGATGTCAGCTCACATATCTCACTTATCGTGATCTGTGGTTTCTCATTTTCTACTAGTGGCTTTATGGTCAGTAAAATGTCCAGTATCGTATGCGCCCAGTAACTTCGATACGACAACAGTCCCAAGTCTGACAGTGGTTTCTCAGGGGAGCCAGTTTTCCCCTCGAACTTGGAGAGCTCGTAAGAGAATTCTATTAACAATTTTCCATAGCCTTTCCTTTGGTATGGTGGCAGTGTAAGTATGCAGGCCACGTTGTGGTCTTCCGTTGACTCCTTCTCCTTCGAGAAGTAGCCGACTATGTGAAATCCCCGACTATCAAAGTCCGTCATTACGTAGAACAAGAATGGATCTGTGTCGTAATAAAGTGTCTTGTGATCCAAAAATAACTTGGCAAGAAGACAAAGGTTTTGTGCGTAATTCTTGTTTTTTCGACCGTCGATTTCGAAAAAGGAGATCGATCCCTTCCGGTAAATCTCATTTCCGGGCGGATGTCGTAAATTACATTTTACTAGGTGCCTTTCAAGACATTTACGACTCTTTCTGTACTTAAGGCAGAATTCGCAGATATATATGCATGTTAGATTCACCATTTCTTGAGGGTATGGACTAAAGTACCAAGGCTTTATCCTATGTCGACCTAATTCGATAAGTTCTACATTCTTCATTCTAGTAACGATATCATCATGATGATGTGTTACTAATGAGCCCGTCGGCCTTGGGCCTGGTGTCTGAGGCGGCGGCGCTTCTTGGGAGTCTTCATTCTCTAAAAATGTAGTCTTTCTCTTTCTTGATATCCTCTTTTGTAATGCAGCCTGCAGGACAGCGGAGCCATTGACCGGCTCGTTGCTTAAGCTACTGGGACTAGGAGGTCTACTAGGGGCTTGCTTTTTCGGAGTGGCTGCACCAGTTCCCGGTGCCGTCCCATCCTTCCTCGGATATTGGACTTTCCTAGTGTCCAAGCTGTCTTCAGTAACCCACTCATCTAATCTTTTATTAACTAAAATACCGCATACATCATTAAGAACCTACTCGAGATGCCAGAGGCTGCTCTCTCTGGAAAAAGGCTTATTATACTTACAATCTACATAGTGAACATAATAACACTTGACACCATGTACGTCTTTTACACTGATGATTTCAGCGAGGGCTGTGGATGATAAAAGGTTTTTCTTGATAAACTTATTCTCCTACCCTCCGAAGCAGCATAGCAAGATATTTCAGAGTCTCCTCGAAGTAAGTGAAACGAAAGAGGAACACTTACGCACTGAATGGAATGAAATAAATAGAGCCAGGCAAACCTAGTATAACCTCTAATCAAAGCAAATAGCACCACGCAAGGTAATTCGAGCCGCCAGAAGTGTTAATGGAGAAAACGAAATTGCTGTCTCTCTGGAGCGCATAGTATTGCAAGATTCCAGCAAGATTTCAGTAAGAATCAGTCAGATAATGAGAAAAGAATGAGACGGTAAACGAACGAGATCTCGCGAGTCTGCGAGCGCACGCGTTTCAAGTCAATAATATCCCAACTATCGAAGAAGACTTATAAGTATAAGTGTAGCGTAAAGTTGAGTAATCCAACAGGTTTACTCACGCCAATCGTTTGTACCGTGCATTTTCACCGGCAATCGGCAGCCCTCCACCAGCGAGTTCTGTAAGTAAGGTTATGAGGTTGCAGCATTGCTCTATTCGCGCGTCCAGACACTTCTTACAGAAGGTAAGACTCGCAAAACGCGAGATACACTCGCCCACTTACCACCGAGTCGCATATTGTCTCGCGCTCGTCGTGTTCCTCGATCATTTCAGGCACAAAACCCGAGAAAACTTGTCACCAAACACAACTTTGTTTTGAAGCCCTCACGACACTGACTCGAGCGCCCCCGCGTTCGAGCGGCGCTTCTCGATATCTCGAACTCGAGAGTAATTCGAGATTATACCTCGCGCGCCATCGCGCACGCGATAATCGAATCGAAATCTATCGAGTGTCGTATGATTACAAGCGCGAAGTAGATGCATTTTCTCTGGTTTCGCGAAAGAATACGTAACCTTTAATCTTACTTCCGCACTGGCGCTCTTATTCATACAAATCTTAGTTGTGCCATTCGTGTGCCAGTTCCATTTGCTGTCGCAAATTTCCAAGCAAACCAGCACAAGGTAAATTACCGACTACACCAGATTCAAGTGTTATCCATACAAATAGTTTTTACTGCCACTCATGCATAGTTAACCAACAATTATCCTAATCAAGTCACAAAATGCGCACATTTCACGTGACCCCGCAAAAACTAAGGTTAATCATTTCTTGCAATCCCAACACACGGGACTTATGCTAATTAGCTCCACACCAGATATATCACTGTTGATACAGAGACTCAACGCGACAGCTAACCCCACGTGTTTCCACATTTCGCAATATATCTCTACGTGCAGTTGGGGCTGGCCATGTAACGCCGAGGCACTTTGCTTACTTTCCTCGGAGAATTCGAAGCGACGCGCTACCATGGCGCACTCTGTCCCCACAATAAGGAAATCTCTCCGCGTGTATCCATTTGTCACTTGCGCTTTCGCGTAATATCGCGCGTGTTACTTATCGCGCAATTGAAAGCGACGTCATTTCGAGGTACGAAGTCGTGTCTGGTTCTGCTCCGCCGCTCCCGGTCCCGGTAGTCGGGTGCAGGATTACATAGACGTAGGCAGAGAGTGTATCGCGCAATATTCATTCTCTCTTTATGCAAATCGGCGTCGGGCAGATCCGTCGGATGATATTGGAAGGCTGGCGAGAGTATTGGTGGGCGGGGGGAGAGTATGGGGCGCGTGCACGCAAGACATTTGGTCGTAAGGGAGTAGAGAGAAAGCGGGTGGATATTAAGGTTTGCGCGTTTAGATAAGAGGATGATAGGAGAGGTACGAGCCGTTCGATCGAGCGTGTCGTATCGAAGGTTCACCGGGCTACCTTCCGCAGTCCTGTCAGCCCCACCCGGTACATACATCCCTACACGCGCACGTACACCTAGTCGAGCTATATGTAGAGAGTGAGGGGGGATCGGAGGGGGACGGAGGGGCCTGTGGTCGCAGACAGGCGCGTTCGCGAAATCTGCACGCGTACATATGTGCCGCGCTTGCTCCCTCTCTCACTCTCGCGCATACATAAGTGTACTCAGATCGGGCATACATAAGGGTTGATAGTGCTCTCGGGTCTCGAGCAAACCACCCTTATGTGCAGGGCGTGGCCAGAGTCCACCAATCAGAGGGCGGGCAATCCCCGAAAGACCAAATCGAACCGAGTAAAAATTTCAGCGGTCGCGTCAAACGGCCAAAGGGGATGAGCGCGCTTGATCTCTCGGATTACACTTTCCTTACTTACCGAACCCGCCGCCGTCGCCACCGCCGGCGCACTTCTTAACCTACCTTCTTTCCCCGCTCGCTTTTTCCGCCCGAGCTCGCCTTAATTGTGCGCCCGCCATCCGGTTAATTGGGCCAATCGCTCGCACAAGCTCAGACGGCGCACTCGAGAGCGCGCGCGGGGGGAGAGACGGAGGGTGCAGAACTGCAGAGGAGGGGGGGGGGGGGGCGGTAAATCGGCGGAGTATTTTCCATTGTGCCCCATTGCCAATTGGTATATCGGAGTTGACTTTATCGCGGCTGATTCCGCGAGGCGGCGAAACCATAGGAGCCTGATGTATCGCGGATGTAAAGAGGGTGGGGGGAAGATGGAGCAGCGGGGTCTGCATTTAATAGCCGTAGTGTTACCTCGGAGGCCCTTTGCTATTAAGTAACCCGCAAGACCGCCGTCTCCGGGAGAGGCTCTAGTTCTCCTCTCTCACCCCCTATTCACGGACTACCCCACCCACCCCCCACCCCTTTCCGCAATTCCGACATATTACACGGTGCCCTCCTAGCGCGGATGTAATACGTGCTCGTACCCGAGCCCTATAACTATACATCGCCGAGGTACACCTCGCCACCACTAAAATCATTAGGAACACGTGCGCCTCGCAGCGCGCAGAATCCCGTCCCTTGCCATTAGAATGCTTAGACGCTCTTGTATCCGGAGATCAATATCAAAACAAGCCCGCATGACCGCCCACTCGCCTCGGAAAAGCCGGCGAAACTCTCTCTCCTCGCCCCCGAGGACATTTTACAAATCGATTTTCGTAGAAACCTCTGTTTAGACCGTCATTCCAAAGGATCTCCCTCTAATGGGAGATATATATCTTGCAAGTCTTGACGATCGCATACCTAAAGTGGGAAACCGACTTTCCTTCCTATGTCTATGTATGTAGAGGGTGATTCAGTTGGCTTTCAATCGCTAATGATGAATATAGGCTGTTGGAAATGTAATAATTATACGATGTTCCGTAATTTTAATACAAACGAGCTTTCACCGAGTCTTTTTTAGGCACTAAAATTTATTTTTAATATCAAATTGTACCAATAATGGAAATAATTGGAACTCGAGTGTGAAGAGGATGTTTAAAAGGCAACTGACCCACCCTGTACATATTCGCAGCCCTTTAACGTTATTATTGAAGGATCGGCTGGTTTGACGACTATCTCGAGCGGCCTCCTGGCCCTCTCAGCCAGGTTCTCGCAATCTCGGTGGTATCTGCCTTTCCAAATTGCGCTTCGGCCGCTTTTTTGCCGGCTCGAGGGGCATAGGTGGCGCCGGGGTATGTGGCATATTGAAGACGCTCGGCGAGGAACAGCGGCGGCTGGGAGCTGCTCAAAGAAGAGAGAGGGCGAGCGGGGGCGAACGCGGTATAAAGAGAAGACAAGAGCGATGAGGACTATACGATATGAAAAGGAACGAGCCGACGTCTACGATGAAAAGTACGAAGACGTTGACGACAAGGACGTTGACGTTGAGGAAGAAGCACGCGCGAAGAGAGCGCCAAGAAGAAGAGACCGAGAGCTGGAAGGTGGAACACGCAGCATCCTCGTCGTGCTGCTTAAAATTCATAAGACGCTTTGTTTACTTACTAAAGATACGCGGCTCGCCCGGCTTCCCTTAGCCCCGGGCCCTCGTACGTTCTCCGCTGCGAGAGACCGTGCTTTATCGCGGCAAATAAAATTATTGGTTGCACTCTCTTCGCTCAACTCTCTCGCGAGAGCGTCCACCGTTCTCTCTTCTCTCTAAAGGCTTTCGTCGCCCGAAAAACTATCCCTACCCACTTCCACCTCCACATTCCTCAACAATATCTCCCGTTTCCCTTTTCCAGCTACAAATCAATCGCTCTCCCTAGCCGCCACTGAATAAGCAATTATTTCTTCATCCCTTGTAATCGACACGTCGAAGCATCTCCCTACAGGTTCCCCGGGAAGGAGTTCGATTCCATCGGACGAGGTGGCTGAGGCCACGCTCAGTTCTTCCGGCGCGCTCTCCCATTTAACCGGATACTGAATTGAATCGCGGCGCGCGCGGGGTCGGGGAGGTATTGCTTACTGGAAGCGGGCGAGAGAGTTGATTGAAAGGGTCTCGTCGCCGCGAATGACCAACATGAAAGCCGGGCGGCGTATATCCAGCCCGGGGACGGGAAACGAGTGGCGGCGCAAGTTCCTTGATTATCCGCGGCAAATTACTTTCTTAACGGCGCGCGCGTCGACAACGTCATTATACGTACACGGTGCCGTGTGCCTAGCCACCTGCCTGTCTACCGCGAGCAAGTGACTAGAAGAGAGAGCGAGAGAGCGAGAGAGAGAGAGAGTTCGCATCCGCGCGGCTGCGGCGCGTTATAATCTCGTTGCTCCGGGCGACGTCGAATAAAGTAGTGCACCGCGGTGCGCCGGTAACGCGAGGCACCAACTATTAACTCATTAGTCGAAGTTCTTCCTATTATCGCACTCTCTTTGAACCCTCTCTTCCCCCGGCCGAGCCCCGGCCGAGTCCTCCCAGACGCCGAAGCCGCTTCGAGTCGCTTCGAGCCACTGTCGCAACGGGAGACAAAGAGTCACCGACGAAGCGTAGGACGCGAGTGATACAAGTAATTAGAAAGAAGTCGAGGGACCAAGGCGTGAAGGAGAGACTCTAGCGCAAAGGGAAGCTTAGAAAGAAGGATATCGGGCCGACTGGATGGAAGGAGGAGGAGGAGGAGGAGGGGGCACGAAGAGCGGGCGAGGGTTGAGGAGTCGGAGGATGTTGGTGGAAAGGGTGGCTGGGTCGCACGTAGGTGCCAGGGTAAGGGTTGACGCGAGGGAGGGAAAGAGAAAGAGAGGAGGAGGAGGTGGAGGAGGACAAGGGATGGAAGGGCAGGTCGAGTGGCAGGCTGGCAGGGACTCGTGGAAGGTAAGAGGGTAGGTGGAGGCGCTCGGCGGTATAAGGGTGGCTGGTGGCGAACGTCGAAGGGGGTAGTTGCGCGAGGCCGGCATTGTTTCGAAGAGGCGTCTACACGTACATACATCTATTTGGCACATAGATAAAGCATCTTAGAGGCCGTGCGCAGAAGGGGAGCACGGGACCGAGAGCGGGAGGCCCTGCTATTGGATAAGGTAGGAGGCTGAGGTAAGCCGAGGAAGAAAGAGGCGCAGGAGGCGACGGTGCCGGCGGTCTATCAGGATGAGAGAGGAGCCCGAGCCCGAGCCCGAGCCCGAGGAAGAGGAAGGCCGAGGCCCGAGAGTATAAGGAAAGTCGAAAGGGGTGGGTTAGAAAGCGGGACGGAGATAGGAGAGCACCGCCAGGACACCGACGGTACTAGCGGCACTGCCAGTGGCACTAGAGCGTTAGCCGTAGAAGCACCAGCACCGCCGGCACCAGCACCAGCAGTCAGCCTGCCTGCCATCTTGCCACAAACTTGACTCGACCAATCAGCGTCGAGGCTGTGGTCACCGTTGTACTCTCACCCCCATCCACCCTCGGCTCTCTCTATGCTTTCTCTCGGGGTCTCGGGGTTCTCGGCAGTCCTCCTCTCCCGGTCCCTCTTTGCATCTCTCTCCTCTATGGTCCGCAGTTACCCGCCACTACCGCCAGCACCACCTGCCAGCCAACCCTTTAATTCTAATCAATTTACTCTCGTGCGCGCCCCCCAGTCTCAACCCCTCGTGTATCCTCCTCAGCAAGGCGAGCCTCCGACCTCACCCTCCTACCTCCTTTACTATCCATCCTCTCTGTGTGTTTGCCAACTCTTAGCTCCCTCTCTCTCCCTCGGTTGCACTCCATCTTACGCTAGCGAACAACCCTACTACATCTGATAACGGAACTCCGTTCGGCCGCACAGAGCTCCCGCTAACCGGTTAAATAATTAGCACGGGGAGAGATTAATTGCTCCGAGTTAAGCCGAGTCTACGCTAATGACCCACCCGTGACCCGCACCTGGGTCTGGGTACGACGCTGAACGCGATCCTCGTCTACTTGCCCCTATGAGGCCTCCTGGACCGTTGATTCGTCCATCGGGGAAAGTAGTCGCGCGACGGAGACAATCTAATGCATCCTGAATCATCGATGACGAGTTTCGAATCTCCTGTTTCGAGAAGTTCGCCGAAGCACGCGTAATTTCGCTAATGGTTCCTCAACTAATGGGGAACTCTGCGTTTGAGCGAACATCCAGAACTCCGTCCAGGTACAAGTCAGACGCCAGGTTTACTCTTAGACGAGGTTCCCGTCGAGAATTTATGATGATCGCGAGACTCTCGTGCCGCGGTAAGATGAATTACCCTTTGAATAAAAAAGGCCCAGCGAGACTCTGCATCGTTACATGCTCGAGCAAGTGACTAGAAGTAGCTCGAGCTACTAATAGAAAATAAAAAGCTTCGAGCTTCCTTCCAAGTCGACCAACTACATATTTTCTCGTCCTACCGTTTAAGGGTAACTTAAGGGCACCGAGGGACGAAGCTACTGATTCGTCCTCTCGCTATCGATATCCCAGCATATTGCGCGACGAACTCCGGCTAGATAAATGGCGACACGTCATCCCGATTAGAAATCACGCGTGGGATTGGCGGAGAGTAAGGATTGGCTCAACGAAAGATCGGATCTCCGGGCGAGCGGAACAATCGTCCTTAGCGCGATCGGCTCCTCCTTGTCCTTTTTCGCTTTTTCCAGGGGGGGTATTTCGATGGGGCCTGATCGAGTGCGGGGGATTCCGGGCGGACGGGGAGAGAAATAGGCGGGGGAGGTCGCTCGATTTATTTATGTCGGTGATTGCCAGCCAGGGAGCCGAGGGCTTCTTTTGCATTAATTCTCCGGGCTCTGTAGGGGTGGCTCGACGCGGTGTGGCTGTCATTTCGATACCCACCCGTCGATATGTCGATCCCCCCCCACGATCAAACCTTAAAAATACCGAGCCATCAGCCTACCCTCCGCCCTCAAAGCCCTGCGGATTATTTACCTTTAATATTAACCGGGTGCGAGCTAAGAGGGAAAATGGCCTAACTGGATTCTCGAGTAGTATATTTGTACGAGTCGCCAGTCCGGTTCTCTTATTCACTGCCGAATCACTTGCCCGGCGTACACCTTATTCTTCTTAAAAATATTATAAATGATCTTCAATTTTAATTATACATGATTGCATATCTCTGAATTTTAATTATACATGACTATCTGCCAACTGTTTTCTATACTTTGCATATTCTATAGGATATAATGATATAAGATAGATTCTATTGTGATGATGTCGTGGAAAGAGACAGAGTCGCGCAAACTAGTTCCGGCTGGTAGCATCAGCGCAGCTCCCACCACTCGACAACGGATATTTCTTCATGCGGAAGTGTATTAACTCACCGCGCAGGTTTTCCCTAGGCTCGTTGTTGTAATGAGTGGCGCGTGCCAGGCGAAACAAGTTTATTGCCCTTCAAGTGCTCGCAAGTGGGATCGCTGTCGGGCAAGGGGCTCGAGGTCTTAAGTTTCTCGGCACCGTCACCTGTCGCTCCAAGTATTCCAATTTCATCGCTGACTCCGCATAAAAAGCCCCGCCAGAAACTCCTTCCAGCTAATCCCCGAGATCATCGTGCTGTGACTATGTGCGTCCGGCACCGCAGCCGACGCGTTTGTAAATTCGAATTACGCGGAACCCCGTGTTTTTTCAAGGTTCCTCTCGAGTTGAAAACATTACTCGCATTACTACACCGTTCGCGTGGAGTAATAGGAATGATGAGAGGCCGGGAAAGGCTAATGGAGGAAATACGGGACATCTTCTATCCTCCTTTTATTCACTTTTTATCTATCTTACATAATAATCCGCTTCGGTGAGTTCTCCACGGTCTCCAAACCGGAATGACGTCGCTGAGAGCCGTGAAGGTTCGCGAGGGTCGATTGTCCTTCAGTGAGATGATTTCTGTGAACAGATTCAAGAAGAACACGTTACTCGTGAAATCTCGACATATGCCTGAATTAAAAAGCGCTTCTTTAATCGGCGGGGTTAATTGACACGGTGGATGGCTAGAACGGGTCCTCCCATGGTGGATATCCGGCTATCCAGTGGTATTCCAGGGCAGGGTAGAGAGTTGGAATAGGGCAGAGGAGAGGAGAGCCGTCGTCTACCGAGGAGATGGGTCTGTTGGTTCTGTCTCTCTGCTCTCTCTGGCGACTGCCTACTTAGCCCGTTGACGAGCGTTGACTCGGAAGGGGCGCGAGGGAAAGAGAGCCGGAAGAATGGCGGGGGCGAGCGACGACAAAGCGGGACGCTCTTAATTCGTATAAAACTACTCAATAAGGCAAATGAATGCGCGTGGCGCTTTTGACTGTTCGACGAGCCAAAGGCGAGAGAGATGTGGGTTGGCTGGGAGAGTCGCGCGCCCGCTAACATCACCGGCACCCTCTCGCTCTCTCCCTCTCTCTCCGCTTCTCTTAAAAGACGCTTAATTCTGAAGGGTGAACGGCTCCAGCGGCCTGCCAGTCGGCGAAACCCTACTGGATCAACCGAGAGAGAGAGAGAGAGAGAGAGAGGGGGCGACGGCGAGGGGGTGGCGGGAGAGAAGAGACACATCGCGTGGACATTGGAGGGGGTGGACGATTTTTTTCCCCGGGCGCGATTCCAGCGACTAGTAATGACAGCCGGAGAAGCAGAGAGAGAGAGGGAGGGAGAGAGAGAGAATACCAGCCACCGTCAACGTTGACGACGACGGCCGACGACGACGATGACGACGAGTCGAGTGGTTTTGAAGCTAATAAAAAAATTACCCCCGCCGCATAAACCCGCCGACGTATAAAACGTCGCCGGTGGGTGCGACGATTCAACCCCTGCCAGCGAACCGGGCTCTCTCTCTCTCTCTCTCTCCCTCTCTCTCTGTGTTGCTCCGACCAGCGACGCAACTCGCGACCAACGAGGGGAAAAAACCCGCGGGAGTCGTCACCCTTTTGTTTTATTGCTGCTTTTCGTGTTGGTTCGATGGAGAGAGGGCGAGGGGGGTGGTGGGAGGGCTGGTTGCACTTTTGCACTCGTGGATACTCGATGTCATTCGATCTTGAATAACGTGTCGATTTCTCTTCGACGGCCTCTCTCCAGCCGCGACTGGAACTCTGTTCTTTTGCCTCTTTTCATGAGGCTGCCACTGGCAGTGGTGAGACTGGTGAGAGGCTCACGGCTCGAGATGATTGTTGAAAAGAGCGCGTGCGAGGGGTTGAAACATCAAACTCGACGCTGCGTTAAAGATATATGCGTAATTAATGCAGAAATGCGCGGCGGCCCGCTCAAAGAACCGGTCGCCGGGATCTTGTACACTTAAGACGCCTTTCCCCCCTCTCTGGAATTAATTAATGAGGCAAACTGTTTAAGGTAAACCATAAGAATCGGGGGACGAGAGCGTCAAATATTTGACAATTCTTTTCCTCCCTCCCAGCCCCGAGTTGTCGGAACTCGGTGTCAATTATTCGACTGGGTTGGATTCCCGGCGCAGTGGATGGATGACTTTTTGCTCCCACCTGGACTTTATAATTACAGATAATTATAGAAAGGGGGATAATTACCAGTTTATTCTGGCCGAGATATAATTACAGTAGGAACGGCTGGCACTTATCTAGTGCTGCTGAATACAAATCCACTAGCGCGAGTTAGCGAGGAGAGTAAGAGAGCGAGGGAGAGAAGGAGAGAAGGTAATTACGGAGAAGAGTCTCTCTCACGGACAGTAACGATTTTACCCCACATATACATATATTTCTCGAGGAAATGCGTTTCAATTCAAGTTGGCGCGTCCCCACACGAATTAGATCGCTCTTAACAATCCGCAGTCGCGCCGGCGATGTGGAGGGTGGGGGGTGGGTTTGGAGTTGGTTTTTGTAAAGCAGATGACGAAGCCGAAACGAGAGATAGAGGAAAGCGAATGAACGAGAGCGTCGCCGTCGTCGGCTCGTCCACCGGGAATCCAAATTAACGTTTATCAAAACTTTAGCACGCGGGCGTGCGTCCCCCGACTGGAATGAGAATTTCGCTGTCGGATTAACCCTCTTGACCGAGCGCGAGAACGCATCCAAAGAAAAGCTGAGAGGGCACGCGGAGTCGACCGACCGGGAGAAAAGGAGGCGCTCGCCGTGCTCGCCGTGCTCGCCGTGGAGGCTGGTGTAGAGAGCGAGTGTTCTGCGTTCTGCACGGGAGGAAGGGGTCGGGTAGAGCCGGGAGGGGGCGGCAGAGGGTAAATTCTAAGCCCGAGATTCTCCATCCGTGGGTTACGGGTGGAAGTGCGCCCCGGTGCTAATTAAAACCAGACCACGTGTCTTTCCAAGCCATGGTCACGAAAAATAAACGGGAAAAGATCTTTTCAACGCTCTGCCTGCCTGCCACCCTTCGCGCCCACCCACCCTCCGTTTCTTTCCTTCTCTTCTCCTCGTAGTTGCACTTTCTCACTCTCCCTCTCACTTCCTCCGCCTTTTTCTCCCGACCTACCTCTCTCATCGCCTCCCTCCCTCGCGCTTTTACTCGCCGGCTGCGACTCGCTCCATCGCGAGCCTCAACTCATCCCTCCCGCTGGAAGCAACCCCCTCGCTCACCCCCTACCGGCTTAATTATCGCCCAAGTGTTCTTTAAAGAGCGAATTACACGCTCGATGTTTACCGCGAGCCCGAACCTTTTCATTCGGCGCACTGTCCCTCCCGCCCCCAATTTCTCCGCCGCTTCCTTCCACCCCGCTTACGCGTCATTCCTCCCTCAACCCCCCGCGGTCGCCGCGCATCTTTCGTCTTTCCTCGCGTGTCTTCCCGCCTCGAACACGTGAGTGCCGGGGGATCGCGTTCACGAGAACCGCGCGCCGTCTGACTATGCTTGCTGCGACGTCTTCGCGCCTTTTTCCACGGCGACGATTCTCCCCCGTCGCCTCGAGGCTCAGTAGAGGACTCCGACCGATTAAGAGGCCGCGGGATTCGACGGATCATACGTCGAGCAATTGGCACGCCAGGGAAAAAACGACTCTCGCGACGCACTGCGCTCTTTAGTCTCTCCGTCGACGCGAGGTGAATTTCTTGTTGATTTTTCGCTCTCTTAAGATCCTCGATTGGCCGTGAGCGAGCTGTCGTCATTTTAACGGCTCGCCGTCGATTAACGGGACTCTGCTCGGCCATTGTCGATACCCGCTCTCATTTCCTCCCTCTCGCTCCCTTTCCTCCTTTCCTCTCGTCTTTTTGGCTGACTACCGCGCCACTGGCTTTCCACGCAGCTTTCCCCGCCGCGGTAAAACGCACCGCGAGAAATGCGGCTAAAGTGCGCGCGCCGAGGGGCAAATTTCGAAGCTCATTACCGCCGCGTCGTTTTTAGATATACGCGGCAAGCGCGCGGCTCCCGGTTCGTTCTCGCCGAGAGGTTTAAATCTTTATGGGTTCTTTTTGCCGCGGCGAGCCGCCGGGGAAAAATTCTTTTTCTCATATCGCCTCGTTGATCAATTCTTTATCAACTCGTTACGCCTGCCCTTTCAACGCCACTGGCTATTCATCTGGTCTCGCGTCCTCCTCTTATCTAACTACATAAATCCACATAATAAGTAGTCCACATACGTAGAGATAGTTGGGTAGTTTGGTCGCGCGGTAAAAAATAAAAAAAGTTGAGCGTTACATTCGAAATAAGACGTGTTTAGACGCGCCGCAATATCCCCCACTCCCGGCCCCTCATTTATTCCGTCTCGAGGAAGTTTCGAGTGGTTTTCTAGACTGGGGACAAGCCATCCGACCAACAACTCTTACATTCCCTGCCCGGCTGTACTTTCGTACATAGACTACTGCCACACACTCTATCCACACATAGACAAGAGGGTGTGCTGCTATTTAACTCGCCCTAGGAGCGAGGCAATTGCGTATCGATGTAATTCTCGGTTGTTTGGAATCGGCCAATCGGAGCTTCCCCTCCATTTTCGCGGAAAGGCATCGGGAATCGTAGGGGACTGCTATCGCCGCGACGATTCCCGTCGGCATATTTTCATCCTGCCCGATATCAGGACATCGGGCGGTGGGTTGAAGGAAGAGTAGGAGGGTGAGGGTGAGGAGGTGGGGGTAGTAAAAGATAAAGAGGGCTGAGAGCGGAAAAGAGCGGCTGAGCGGAAAGCCTTCAGCCCCAGGAGCGAGGACGATGACGAGTCGTCGCACCCTCGCTCCGGTCCGTTCGTATTTCCTCTTTCTCTCTGCACCCTCGGCGAGCGCCATTCGATTTTCCACTATTTCCCAATCGCCCGTCTTCCCCGGCGTCTCGTCCATTTCCATCAGTCTTCTCTGACGTTTATACTTTCGTGAACGGACCGGAGGGCTCCGCGGGGACGGCTAGGGGTGGGCGGCGGCGGCGAGCGCTCTCGATCGAGGGGTAGGAGCGCCCTGCCGGAAAGAACGATACGTGAAGCGAGAAAGAGAGAGGGAGAAGGAGAGTGGCTAGCGGGGACAGCGAGGCCGGATGAAGAGGAGTCAGAAGAGGACGAGGGAAAGGAGTATAAGGAGGCGAAGATGGAAGAGAAGAGCGAGGGTTGGAATGGGGAAAGTACGAGAAAGGGGGTGGTAACGGCGAGCGTCGGGGACGAAGCAACCCTCGGGAAAGGGCCTCTCTCTCTCTCTCTCTCTCTCTCTCTCTGTCTGATATATTGCCTCACCCGCAACCCTCACGCGCCCTAAACCATCCCTTATAGCCGCCATCTTGAAGGACTTCCACCCATCTCCACCCTCCTTCTCTCCCCCTACACCTCCCTCCTTACTTCTCTCTCTCTCTGTCTCTCCCGTGACATAGCTCTACCCTACACTCAGCTACGAGCTGCGGCCTGCACTCACACCCGCGCCCACCCACGATCGAAAATCCCGTTAGACTTATACGGGCTTAGTCCGTCCATTTTGACGAGGGGGTGCGTGCCACCCCTGCCCAACCAGCCACCCTCCGACCCGCCAACCCCCCGAATTCCATGGGGGTTTTTTCCCTCCCGCCACACTCTGCGCTACGCCGTTTTCCAAATGCCGGCGGACGTGCCCCCCCTCGAAACCCACCATTTTCCCTCGTCGCGTATATATATTGTGTTCCCTCGAAAACAAACTCCCCCGAGTAACTCGGAGGAAGACCAGCGCGTTTAACCGGAGGATCAATCGAATTTCGAGGTGGGAATGGAGGCGCGACAGAATGGCAATTCTTTCTATCGGAATTCAAGTTCGAGTTGGCTGGCGAACAGTGGAAATGCGATTCGCAGTTTATTCTCGAGCTCCATTTTGAAGAGCAGGGGGGTGGCCGGCTGAAAATGCGTGAGGTCCTATCAACCCTTCGCGGAGGGAGAATTCAGGACTGGTGGAATGGAGCGGGTGGGTGTTTCCGATGTATTCCCGGAATTCCGCGAGGGTTGACTCGCCGGTCCCCTTATGACCGGTGGAAAGTAACAGTACAGAAGGCAGGGGGCGAGCTGCATTTTTCGGAGTCCTCGCGTGCTCGCGGGATTTATTCCCGCTGGCGGGGTACTTCGCATTCTAGTACATTGTCGTGGGATTTGATTATGCAAAGCAGTGGGGCCCCTCAGGCCGTTTGCACTCCGTCTTCTTTTCCTCATCGCGTGTCCCGTCGCGATGCCCCCTCTCTCTTTCTCGCCCTTCATCGGGACACGTAGTCGACCTATCAAGAGAAAACCCCGACTTCTGATGACGCGACGTGCCGCCACGCGTTTCCCTTAGACTCGCGCTATCCCGCTAATCCGACGGCTCGCGCCACTTCAGACCCATCAACGAAACACCTCGTAAGTGCATGTACCATTTCACAGGTTCGAGGGTCTGAAGGGCTCGCGTGTTAAAAGAAGCAAGAGATCGGCCGGGAAAGATAATTCCTCCGAGTCTAGTGGGCACAGGCTCGGAATGGAGATAAACGAGAACCTCCCTTTCGGGTAGGCGGCCGCGCGCGGCCGTGTCGAGCGCGAGCGAGTAACCGGCATTCATTCCGCCCTAACTTTCCACGGGAAATCCGGAATAACGAGGCGATAAGCATCCGCCGCGCGATCTCGAGGCGCGCGGGACCATTTTATCCGAGCACATTTTCCTCGCCCGCGTAAATCTCTCGGAGCGCTCCAGCGGCGCCGCGCGATAAACAATACACTTTCACCCCATAATTTTATGGGAGCGTAACGAGAGACTTCTCACGGTGAGCGAGAGGAGGAATCGAAGGACGCGGCTGCGGTGCGATTCCCCTTTATCCCCGAGGCAATCGCGATCGGCGCGGTATCGGCTCGGGAGTGCTCGCTGGCTGTGCTCTGCGCGCTCTCCCTTTTCCCTCTGTCTTTCCGCAACATAAAATCGATCGGATCCCTCGAAGGCAGCCGGTAAGCCTCGGGCTTAGGTAGCTAGGTACGTCAGTGGATTTGAATACTGTCGATTCTCAATTGTTGCGGATCACGCGCGCCGCTGCCGAAAACGTACGCTCGTGCGTAGAGGAAGGGTGAGAGGGAGAGGGAGATCTATCGAGCAGGGCGGCGCGAGCAAGAGAAATGGCAGATAAAGGGAGGAAAGACGTATATAATTTGGGTCCCCGATGCCAGCTGCGTGGGTCCCGATATGCAAAAAAGGGGTTGCCGCACGGAATTAGAATATCCTCGCGGTCTCATTTGAATTTCAATCTCGCCACGCGGACACTTTGCCGAGCAACCCCTGGGGGCCCTCGATCTCTGCCTACCTACGATTCTCAGGTAACCATCGGTCGAAGGGGTTGTTGCCGCTCGGCGAGGAGCGTCCCCCGGAAAGGAGAGCACGCGGTGCCCCATTAAAAATCACCCAGCTACCTGGACTCGTACCCGACATACCCACACAGAGAGAGACCTCGAACGCGGGCACGTACCTCATTAGAGCCGGCGGGCTTGAGCGTTAAATCCGTCGGGCCCACCTCTCACCCCGACGTCGCGGATGTCCGCCTAATTCCGGAGGTGTCGGCGATCACCTCCGCAAGAATAATGCCACGCCGAGCGAATTAGGTCCAACACCCTCATCGACTCCCGAGGGAAAAACCTATCGAGCATCACCGCCAGAAACCACCAATCTCCGATTGGTTCGATCGATTTCAATTGTCAATCCTCCAGTTCCAGCTCTCGCTTCTCCTTTGGCGAAAAGCTCCGGGAAGTAGCTTGGTCGATTGGCCATCGCGCCGGCAGCGAAAGGGAGGTTTACGCGTTGTTCGAGGGAGATCGTTCCTCTTATTTCGCCAACTCGGCCGAGGACAGAGCCACCGTCGACGGGACCGACCTCTCGCGCGATCCCGTCGAGTGGCGAACATGAAAAGTTTAGTGCGCCCCCGTAACCGGAGACCCGCTACACCACCATCACCGATGCATTTTCTTATCCATATCGCGCGGCGTGCACGCGCAAACACACGCGGGAAATTGCCGAGGACCCCGCGCCCTCGAGGGCCAGGAAGCGCAAGGCTGTTTTTAGGAGGAGCCAGGTGGAAAGAGGGAGAGAGGGAGAGAGAGAGAGAGAGAGGAAGCAAGTGGATAAGATGGGAAGCCATAGCCCGGGGCCTTTCCTTCTCTATGGAGGGCGTTCTATGCTTCTCTCCTCAAGGTACAGTCCCTGCAAAGCCCAGCACCACCACCCTCAATACCATATCCCACCAAGCTTATTTTCCCCGATAAAACCCAGGGCTTTCCAACACGGCGTCACTCTCCTTACACGCCCGTGTCCCGTGTCTTGGCCCGAAAAACACCAGCCCGGCCCCGTCTCGCCGATAAAGCGAACGGCTTCGATTGGTTGATCCGCCCGGCGCAGAGCTAACAGTATAAATATATACATAGATTGGGGCCGTGAGAGGGTGCCGCGCTCGAGACTAGGGGAGAAAGGAACTAGGATACACGCTCAGGGCACAGAATTGACGAGAAGGAGAAAGGACCTTTATCGCCAGCCGCGCAGCACACCTCTCCATTCCTCGCGAGAGCCCCGAGAACTATCTCTGTAACCAGGGACCGTAGTCGGCGTCGAGGACAGGAGAGAACTACCCGCCGCTATTCGCTCTAAGCAACTGACTGATAAGTGCCTCGCTCTTTCCCTCTTTCCCTATCCGCGATGGGAGCGCGTGTACCGAATTTATACGCCCGCGGCGTCTAGCCGTAAAATTCCTCGGCTTCCGAAGAAGTGGAGAAGTAGGAAGAGGAGGAGGAGAGGAGTATCCCCAGGCGGGGTAATTCGCCGCTATTGAGAGCAGCGGCAGCGCGTTTTATTAGACACTCGAGCGGAAACTAAGAGTGTCGCGGTGTCAGTAATCAAGCGGACTAGTATCTCTTGGAAAAAGAGAGGGGAAGAGGAGGAGGTCGCTCTGCAGTGGTAATCTCCCAGCAGCATTTATCCAAATTCCTCGGGAGATTGGTTCGCCGGTGGCGGATTCTTGGTGGTAACTGTACCACGGGGTAGTAACGTCGAGTCCGTCAAGTAACTTGCTCGCGAGCAGAGGCGCCGAGCGTTTCCCCTGAGCTCGTGTGTGGACTGCGAGTTTACCGTCGTCGACGAGCGCGCGGAGGACGAGGGCGAAGTGGAGGAGGCGGAGGAGGAGGAGGAAGACGGTGAGGACCGACGACATCAGAGCGGGGAAACTTTAGACCCCGGCTTCCCTCGGATGCTCCGGTTCCCGGACGTCGAGCGCCGTTCCCAGCACGTCTTGCTGCGGCTGCACGCCTAGAAAGTTTTGCCCTATTCCATGCCCTGTTCCGCCGCGCCCTCCCGCCCTCTTCCTCCTCGCCGTGCGCCCCCCGCGCACACCCTCTTAGCCCCGGGGATTTTGGTTAGAATATTGAATCTCGCAGAGTGGAGGCGCTGTAACGAGCACACCGTCGACCCGGCGAACGTCCTCCTCTCGTACCCGCTCGGCAAAGGCACACCGCTTACCAATGAAATAATCTGCTTCCACTCAACCACCGTCTCTCGCCGACTCTCTCTCTCTCTCGAGCTCTCTTTCCTTCGAGGGCCCAGAGCTACATGATTATTACTTCGGTTCACTTTTGATAAATTGACCGAGGTTGGTAAGTGGAACATTGATAACCGAACGTGTCGTGAAGATTGCGATGAAAGAAATTGACCAAATCTGATGAGTAGAATATTTTTGAGACCGAACGTTTCAACAATGTTTGCGGCAAAATAAAATTGACCAACTCTGATAAGAAGAAACATTGACGAGACCGAATGTGTGGTAAGAATTGCGACAAAATAAAATCCACCAACTCTGATAAGTAGAACATTAATGGGACCGAACGTATGATAAGAATTGCGACAAAACAAAGTAGGAGCCAGTCGACTAATTGGTGCAGGGGAGGAGTCGGATCGACGAAAGGAAAAGTTTCCTTAATAAAGTGGAGCGGCGGTGGGTGGGATTGGGAATTGGCACTCTTCTTCTTCGGAGGCGAACGGAGCATCGCTCTTCGGAGTTATGAATTATGCAGCTCGATCTCGAATTACGGGGGATTTCACTTGAGACAAAGTGGAGCTACTAGTACACAGTCGGCCGAAGTTGGGTCACCGGTGGTGCCGGTGGCGAATAAAATATATATATATATATGGAAAATATCCAAGTGGCGGGGGCGATGGGGAAAAGGCTCGGCGGCATATCGCGTAGCCGAGCGCCATTGTGCGGGAAGCACGCTCGGAATTTCTCTACTGTGGTTTTATGCCTCGTCGACGCAAGTGCGCTACGTAGCCCGCCGCGCGTACTCTTTCCGCTCGCGAGGCTAGAAAATCGATTGTTTCCTACCGCTAATACGTGCAAACATTTCACATATGCAACGGTATGCATAAAATATCCTCGGCGAACACCGCTAATACGCCCGCCCGCTCGCCCATTCAGCCAGCCCTGCCGCGGCTTCCAAGGCGAAAAAGCGCTGCCAGAACAAATTGGAAACTGCATGCGAAAATAGCGCGCGCGCGCTCCCTCGTAGAAAAAAGAAGCCGAGGGCCGCGCTCGATACTTGAAATAGGATCACGAGGGCCCTAAAGGCCGCGGAGAATGCTGTTAACGAGAGCTCGACTCCGGGAAAGAGAGAAAACCAATGTAACCAAGCTTGCAAATAAATAAAACGCTCTTTAACCTCCTCGAGTATTTCATTCTCCTGGCCAGCCAGGCATCCCTTCTCGCCTGTCGCCCTGTCGAGCGCTTCCACGACCCCACCGCACCAATAACTTGGGCCGAATGGCAATTTTCAGGCCCGGAGGAATGGTTGCTCGAAACGAATTTCAATTTAATTGGCGTGCGCGTGAGCGTAGAGCCGGTCGGGTCGCAGGTAAGCGGCTCGAGGATAGGAAGGAAAGCGGTCGGTGATGTACGAGGGTCAGGGCATGTTTCCGCCTGTTTTGACCACGACGAGGGGGTTGGGGCCGGGCAGCACGCCCAAGGGGTCATCCGCTGACCCATCCGGGCCATCACGGTCGCGCCCTGATGCCACTTGGAGCAAAGGGTCTCGCGGGCACGCGCCCATCATCCCCCGGATGACCATAGGACAGTGGCGAGGGTCGTCGCTTCTCTCTACTCTCTTCTCTCTAGCACCGGTCGCCGAGCTCCCAAATTATCAGAGTGTCCCAGGTATCCCAGGTATACAGTACCGGGTCGACCCATGTATCGAGTCGGCTCGACCAATGAAATATGGGTCGCACGTACGTTTCAACGATCTTGTATACCGCGCCCTCGCGCCATTGTCGAGTGGATCGCCGGAGGACCGCGCGTCCATCACCTGCAGCTCGGCCCCGAGCGCTTTTCTCCTGAAACAAACTGGATCGCTCGGGATTGCGCGTCCTTAACGCCCCGACACGTGGACGATGAGTAGCGGAGGTCGCACCGGTCGTCCACTCTCATTTCCAGCTCGCTCCAGCTCTGGCGACGAGACCAGTTTTAAGGTCACTGTTAGATTTCTATCGGCGACTCCTGGCTCAGCGGAAGCCCCGAGTTGGCCCATTCTCTTCTCTGTCTGGGGCTGTGCCTTTTCAAAGAACTAGGCTCCCGCTCTCCCATTCAAAGCTTTGTCGCCGGGGCGAGCGAGCGCGCGCGCCGAGTCGCCGCGCCAGAGAAATTGGAGTGATAGGGTTTAACGGGGATTCCGAGATTAACGTTACCGCTGATTTGCTATGTGGCTCGCGAGACCCGGGGGATAATGCCCATTGGATCAGGAGGCCGCGGTGTAACCTCGCGGGTAAATAAAAGCGAATACCTCGCCGCGACGTCGAGGCCATCGTCCTTCGTTCCTTTGATACTTATTTGTGCAGTGGGATGCAGCGGATCTCGTTATATTCCCCGAGAGAGAGAGAGAGAGGGAGAGGGGGGGAGAGATTCCCGGTGCACCGTGATGAGTAGAGCGACAGTGGCTCCCATTACTATCGAGCAGCCTCTGTATGAGACTTCTTTATCCTTAATTATGTGCTCTTATCCGATATCCCTTTATGTATCGGGCGCCTATTTACGCGTGTATGTGCGCCGTCCCCGTCATTGGCTCTCCGCGAAAAAGACCTCGAGGAAACTAGAAAATAACCCATCGCCGTTGACGCGTCACGAATTCTCTCTTGACGCTCGCCTGCCCGTCCATTCTCCTCGTTGACTCTGGTAAGGCAGCGGCGACAGTGGTTCAATAAAAAGCACGGGAGTTATCTTTGGAAGTGAAGCTTGACGCCGCGACGCGAGGCGCCTTCTCCTCGGATTTCGGTAGCGAGGCCGCGAATCGGTATGCGCATCCAATCTCCGAGGAGGATGCGCCAAGATTTACAGATAATCTGGGTCCTCGTCGTTACTCATAAACATGAGATATCGATTCCACCGACTAAGCCGCGCCGGAAGCAGCGCCGGGCTAACGATAATGTAACAACGTCTGCAGACTCGCACGATCCATCGGGTTCGCGTGTAGGCAGACGCGAGTGGTGCGCGAGAGACGCGAGAGAGAGTATATATATTGATGGCAAAATAAGGGATCGCCGTGGGAGGGTAGAGGTACACGGGGGATGCTTGGTGAAGCCATAGACGCGTTCGACTCCTCTCCATCCATCCGCCCTCGTCGGCCGCGCGCCCGCCCGACCAACCCCCTCGCGCTCGCCACCCCTCGATATTAAAAATTTCAATATCCTAGCCCCAGGGGTGGAAAACACATAATGTATTCAGGTGACGTTCCGGCCATTCTATCGCCGAGAAAAACGTACAGTTTTTCCTCGAATCGAATCCCCACCGAGCCCCCCACCACCACCCCCCCCCTCTCTTTCTCTCTGTCCTCGTGGACCAAGGTGTCGAGTCGTCGCCACAGCCGTTTTCGTCCAACTTGGACGGCCTCCTCTGCTACCTCGAGCGAGGAGGTCGGAGGTGTCGACGACGATCGCACCGGCACATTTTCAATATCCAAGATGCCTTTGTTTCCCTCTGTCCGACCGAGCGAGCGCGCTCGCGGGATACTTCAATTTCGCGCGCGTTTCCCGCTGATCCATTAATTTCGCGGCTCTTCGCGAATGGTTTCCCGGGGAATTGCATCGGTAACGCGCGCGCGCGCGGATCAAGTTTTCGATGGTTTAATGCGCGCAGCCTAGCGCCGCGCGGTTTCTATTGATATTCTCGGGCCTCCGGTGTTAGATGTCTAATAAGAGAGCTCGCAGCAATAAAATCGCATTATCCTCAATTACCTCGGCGCGCGTTCCCTCGCGATTAGTGAACTCCGCGGGAATTTCGCAGTCGCGTCAATTATCCTTGAGGGCCTGGCGCTCGTCGACGCGTTGCGGGACGAGCCACTTAGCTGCGCGAGGCTTCATCCGACAATCGCAGCGCATAGAGATAGAGAGAGAGTGCGTTTGCATCTTCATCATCGCAAGAAGAGGATTTCGATCTTCCTTAAGATCGAATGCCGCTCCCATCGATAGCATCTGCGATTTGCCGAAATCGCAACCCAACTCTCGAGTATCCGAGAAATTGGCGGCAAGCGAGTCCTCGGAACCAAGCGGGCGAAGAGTAGACTCCTGGTGGAAATTGCGAGGGCTAGGAGGGCGAACTCTCCTCGGAGGCAGATAGCCGAATCGAAGCAACGGTTTGCGGACCTCGGCTCTAAACAACTTAGCGATAAAATTTATAGTCCCCGAGCACGCCCACCCTTAGCCCCCGTTCACCGGGCCGGGGGATGTTTGGGGGTCCTAGAGAAAGAGAAAGGGGTCCCCGAAAAGTACCAAGGAGGGCCGTGGAGGGTGGCTCTCTCGAGGAGTGGGCTGGCTCCAGGGGGGGAGGGAAGGCGACCTCTCCGAGCCGTACACAGCCGAGGTCTCTTCTACAGGACTTTTACCCTGCAGAGTTGCGTCGTAATTTATGGATGCCGTTCCCTTATCCGCAGGATACCAACTCCACTCTCTCTCCCCACACGTTTGCTGTCCTTCTATCGATCCTATATACCGCGGCGAAACCGGGTGTCCGCGAAGTATCGGCGCCCTCGCGTCCTTCGGCCCCATTTGCATCCGGCGCACGTACAAACTTTTCCTCCGTCTCTTTTATCCCGCGACTTTCTTCTCTTTCCTCGCGCTCTCACCTTACCCCGACCCCCCTCCACCCCCGCGCACTGCTTTAGCGGGCGGTCGCGCCAAGATATCCGGGCGACCACGAAAAAGTGAAAGTTAATTGGAGGGTGGCGAGAGCCGCTCAGTGCGCGTCGCGATTTGCAAGTCAGATTTGTAAGCGGCCCGCTTCTTCCTCGGCTTCTTTCGCCGTTACTTCTGCCAGTTTTGCTTTGATCTCTTACCCCGCGAAGCTTCTTCATTTATGACCAACTTGCCCATCGCGAAGCGGCCGTTCTGTGTTTAGGTGAAGCTGCGAGAGTTGCATTCCTTAACTCAAGAATTCCAAGGGAAATTGAGCGTCTCATTAGCAGTAATAAAGTATTTATCTATTTATGAAGAATCGCAGTTATGATAGAACGGCTTGTCGCCACTTTTGATATGAGGGAATCACCCGTTACATGTCGAAACACACCCTGTACAGAAATGCTTGGTTTGCTGTGGCGCGCGAGCGAGTCTTCTCCCACACACACACCCCCACAGAGCGAGACACGTACGTAGGAGAGAGGCTGGCGGACGCGGACGTGGACTCGGGCAGGTGGGCGCGTGTGTGTGCCAGTCCACCCTCGAGGGAGAGCGCGTGTTGTACGCGAGAGGATGAGGGATGGAAGGGCAGGCGGAGAAGAGAAAGAGGCGGCCACAAGAGGAGGACCGGCTGGTATGAGGTAGGAGAGAGCGAAGGGCAGCGAGGGCGACGAAGCGGGGGAGGGGGCTGGGGTTGTAAAGGAAGAGTAAGAATCTCGCGAGAGTAACGGAGACGAGGAGTCAGTCCGAGAGGGCAAAAGCGAGAGGAAGGAGGATACACGTACGAGGAGAGAAGCACTCGGAGGATAAACCTCGGGTGGAAGAGGGACGGAATACGTGGAGGCCCGTCTTATATTGATTTCTGTCCACGCCACCCCCGCCGGGTCTCCGCACAACCCCTGCGAGCCAGCCTAGAGAGAGAGAGAGAGCGTTCTGCCGGCAGCAGCAGCAGCACCGGCAGCACCACCAGCAGCAACAGCAGGTGTGGGGGCTCGAGGAGAAAGGGAGCAGAAGAGATAGGAAGCGCACAAGCAGCAAGAGAGTGCGGCACTCACCAACGGAGACCACGGAGCACGCGAGGAAGAGGCTCGCGGACTCCGCGACGGGGGTTGAAGGGAGAGAGAGCGAAGAGAGAGAGGGAGAGGGAGAGGGAAGGCTGCCCGCCGCACTTTGGACGGGTAGAGCGGCTCGCAGAGGGGGTGGCACTCTGTCACATTCAAGCCCCCGACCACCGTCGGCAGTCCGCCGCTGCCGCCGCCGCCGTTTCTCGTCTCTCGCTCTCTGGCATCGGCATCGCGCTCTCTCTTGCCCCCATTCAAATAACAGGGAGAACGCGCTCGCTCTCCCCGCGCTCGGAGGGTGGATGGCGGTGGCGATGGTGGCGGCGGTGCCGACGGTAACGGTGGTACGAGCCGCCGCTAGATCGGAGGGCGGGCTGACAGAGGGTGAGTTTCGTCCGGCCGAAGCACACCTCGATCGATTGGGCTTGTCCAAGGGTGGAAGAGCTATCCTCCCCCGCGCGCCACGGCCTCGCCTCACCTCATCCACCCTCATATTCCCGCCGCTCCGCAACCCTCCCGTCCTCCTATACCGGCAAACCAACCAGCAACCCCCCTACGCCCCCCCCAACCCCCCCACCCCCCGCCTTCCGACCGAAGTCCTAGCGCAGCCAGAGACCCCTCGTCCTCGAGGGTGAGCGCGCGGCACGCGTACATGTCTACGTGCCTTTACGTGGACGTACGTGTATGGCGAGGGGTTGCCGTGGCAACCCACCCTCGACGCGGGGGTGAAACGCCATTGGCCGGCGCAGGGCCTCGACCGATCGCGGCCCACCCCTGTCTATCTCTCTTTCTCTCTCTTCCTCTCTCTCGTCTCCCTTTGTATCGGCGGCTACGTATGCCCGCACTCTACCCACTGCTACTCTAAGGACACTCGCCCTTATACTTTCTTTTTTCCCTGGCCGGCCGACGTCGAGACTCTTCTCCCTTGATAGAGGATTCGATGCTTTGGAGGGTCGGGAGGTATCGAGGAGAATCGAGGCAGCGAGAGAAGTCTGGTCAAGGGATTGTTCTCGGGTGGAGTTTTAGGGGGATGCGGGAAAGTTTGGACGGTTAGAATTGTGTTGAGAGTCGGAGGAGGCGAGGATTCCGATTGCTCGATTTTGCGGGACGTCTTTTTAGCCCGTCGCCAGCGGCATTCATTGAAAGATTGAGAGATGCGTCTTACAGGTGGGTTGTTTGTCACGCGGCGGGAGAGTAATTACCCCGGCGAAGCCCCGGGAGGAAGGTGCACGGGGGCCGCGATTTTATTCTTCCCGATGCATTTTCGGCGCCCTCTTTTAAAGCGGACCTCCTCGAATCCTCGCCGCGCCTCACCTCCTCCGCCTCCTTCTCCGATTGCGGCAATCGAGACTCGTAATCGCTCGCGGCGCGCGCGAGAATATCGGGCGTTAAATTGGATTAAAAAATCGGGGCTAACGATGAAATCCGGGTAATCGTGAAATAATCATCTTAAAGAGGGAGTTAACTCGGCTGCCGCCATGCGGGAGAGAGCGAGAGAGAAAGAGAGTCGCTCGCACACGCTCGAGGCTGAATTTTGTTTGCTCGCACTAGTCGGCCCTGTTTTTGCTCGAGTAAATGGGGAAACTTTATAAACTCTGTAACATCGAGTAAGTTCCCCGTGTGCCTTGGAAATGCCGGCGCCTCTAAACCTATCTCGGCCCGCTTAAAAAGGCACCACGCTCTCTTGCACACTAATTGCCAAGGTACCCTTGTAACTATTTATACGATATTAAGCGAGTGCGTGTGAAAAAAAGAGCCCCCGCACTCGCGCTCTCTTTCTCTCACCGAGTTCCGCTTCCGCGGCGAAGACGCGTGTTCCCGTAATTAGTAGACCTCGAGGAGACGACTGGAATCCTAGCGAGCGGGCGCCAAGCAAAAGGTGTAAATATAGTGGGCCGCGTGGCCGTGGGCTCCAGGGGAAAAAGTCAAGTGTCCAGACCGGAGGGAAAGACGGCGACCGTGATCAAGGTAAAACTCTCGGCAATGAATGAAATTAACGAGGCGCCCGAGCTGATATCGAGTGCGCGCCGTAGAAAATGAAATGATCAGCTGACGCCGTGCGAAAGAAAGACAGATCGACAGGGAGAAAGAGAGGGGGAGGGGGGGGGGGGAAGATACAGAAAGTTTGCGCAGTTAGTAGAGCTGGAAAGAGTGGCACTGGCGCGACTATAGCCGGGAGAAAAGGCGAGTGGCTGATGCTGCGAGGTGCATAGAGGGCCCGACGGGATAAAGTGCGCCGGGGGGGAAGGGGGGGGGACGAAGTGGCGGGGGGCGAGGAAAGAGTGCGGGAGCGGTAATAGCCTAGGCGAGAAAACGAGAGACAAAGAGCGGGAATAAGCCTTTTACGAGTATGCTCGTGACACGAACACGCGGATTATACGCCGGAGCTAACTGACACGGCTCGCCGCGGCACCGAAGCGCCGCCGGAACGGCGGAAGTCATAAAATAATTTAACCCACTTTAAGAAGAAAATTAACAGAATGGCGAGAGTCTTTAAGATTCCCCGCAACTCGGTTTCCCCCCCTTCGCCCCCTTCGCCCCCTCTCCCACAGCCCCTCCCGACGTCCACCTTCTCCTCCACCTTGGCTCTCCTCCCTCTTCGCGACTCCACTGCACCGTCCAACGCCTCGCACCCTACGCTCCTCCGTCCTTCCTCTCTTCCTCCCTTATTCATTGAGCAGCCACCCCCACCAACCACGCGGCTCCGTACTTTCTTCATTGACTCTTTCTTTCTACTACGCCCGAGCGTACTACACGTCCCCACCAACTCTCTCTCTCTCTCTCTCCCTCTCTAGTTTATGCTCTATCTCGCATCGCTCGCTCTCCCGGCGTCTTGCGCGGCTTCTTTCGGCGGCGGCACGCGGAACTCCTCTGTTTTTTCTCTAATTATGAATGAAAACGCCGCTGAGCCGAGGAGTGGGAAGCAGCCGCCGGAGATACCCCTTTCCCACCGTCCAACTTTTCTCAGGGCCAGACGCTCTCCCTCTCTCTCTCTCTCTCTCTCTCGGGCGCGCACTCGGCTTCCCCGCGTACTCGAGGGCGCCGACGGTACTTTAAGTTGCCCTAAGTAACTTCTTCCACGCGCCTTTTTCCACCGGAACCACCGGCTGGAACTCTTTGAGCGGGGAGGCGGCAGTGGAGTGTGGGAGAGCGCGCGCTCTCCATGTGTTTAGAGCGGTGTGAGCATCCGATTGTTCGTTTGCGCTCGCGCCGAGCCGCTCGTTTGATCTCCCCTCTCTCTCTCTCGCCTTCTGGTCGGCGCACTCGCGGCCCTCATTCTTTCCAGGGATTATTCCGTTTGTTTGAAAACATGTTTTTACGCGCGAGCGCGCTCCAGCGGCGCCCCGGTATTTATGAGTCTCGGGGAAGTTTCCATCGCGAGAGAAACTCCGAGCGCCCGCGCCGCCGAGAGAAAAGGATCTTTTAATTTCAGACTGGCGCAACTGTTGCGCCTCGCCCCGAGGAAGCCACTGACCTACTCCCCTTTTTTCTTAATTATGAATGGAGTTCGCCAAGACGGCCGACTCCTCCCCGCTCTCGACGATTCTTCTTTTACGCGCGGTTTTACCGAGGAATCCTCCACTACTTTTCGTCCTCGTACATACCTGCACGCCCGTCACTGCTATCCTTCTTTCACGAGAGCCTACTGGCTCGTCGCGAAGACCGCATTATCGTAAAGTTCGACGTCTCCCGTGCCGAGGGCCCGCTACTTTCCCACTGACAGCTCTCCCTCTCATTTTATTCCCCGCGATAAAGCGCACTCGACTTCAAATGCTCCCGTGAAACTTTACGCTCCATATTTTTATGCGTGGATCGCGCGACGTCTGTTACCGGCGCGCGGCTCATCCCACCGCCAACTCCAGTTACAGTCATTGCCGAGGTAAAATGATAAACGAGTCACTCTACGCATCTTTTCCCTCGTGGTTCCTTGCCATTCTAACTGTTACGGCTTCGACATGCAAACAGTCCAAGAGAATCACCGCGGGTTATGTAGAGGGTCATTCACTTGGCTTTATGTGTGTAAGATAAAGTCATAAATGATCCAGAGTATTAGCTAACTTTTATCAAAGTTCACTATATTCCATATCATTATAAGAATTCTACATTTCCGCCGTTGCTCAAATTCCCATGTACTTTGTATTCGCACGATTTGTCTTTATATTTTTTACCAGAAGGCTTTAGCCCGTGACACTACAATAAATAAATAAATATTGATTCGTATATGATTATATATATGATTCATATATTAATTCAAAAGCAAATGAATCACCTGATATTTGTAATTTTATATCCCACACACACCTCAACCGAGACTTCTGGTTTTCGCTGCACCAAAGTAATTACGAAATACCAAAATTCCCTATTACCATCCAATCTTCCCTTGGAAACAATAACGCGGTGGTGGGTGACGGGGATTGGCGTCTAGAGGGTAAATTGAGCGGATGCATAAGCCGATCGTCAAAGGCGTCAAAGAAGGTTGTGTCTGAGGCATGTGTGTGGTAGGTAGGTAGGCTAGCCCGAGGCACTAATATGCTTTACGCGCGATGCACGCCGATATACAAGACCTCCACTAAAAGCGGAGCCACGTTTAATTATAGAGCGGCTATCATTTTCGCGCTCGCCGCGCGTCCCTCTGCGAGGATACAACTCCGAGGAGTTGGCGGGCCCCGGCCCCAGTCGCCGGGGCGTCGTTTTCCATTATACTGCTTAAGCCCAAGTGTACCTATGGGCCTTGGTTTCCATACGAATTCCCTAACCAACCCCATCAACCACGCACGTCCTTCGCGCGGCTGGTAACTCTTACCACGACAGGGTCGCCCGGACGCTCATACGCTCGAGAATTTGATGATAGAAGTTATCTTGTTGATGAGAGACTTTCTTTGTCTTTTGAGGAGTCCGGAAGAGGAGAGTCTGAATCTATGGAGCAATGAGTTTATGCTCGTGTTGGTATATTGGAGAAATAATGTTTAGAGGAATTTCGTTTATGGATTTAGATTAATTAGATCCAGGCAGATGACAATGACACGAGTCATTAAGATTGATTTCTAAAGTTTTACTGAGTCAAAATAAGAAATCAGTGAAACTAACATCCCTCGGTCTTTAATCCACACGTATTCACGCGTGGACTCCACACCAGTTGGCTCACGATATTAATTAATCTCTCGTAGTTAAGTGGTGGGACATGAACTAATTAGGAAACTTACCCGGACTCGCCGCAGTCACGTGTCACTGAGGGTTATCGAGAGGGCGAGTATCCCCGATCGCGCGCAGCTGATTCGAGAGCCCTGGGATCCGGCTGAAATCCCATTAGCCACGGGGAGAGGCTTAAATATTTAATGAGTGCATCCGCGATTAAGAAAGCGACAAGAAGGGGACACCAGCTCGCCCGTCGAATTATGTAAGCTGAAACAATTGTTCAAACTTTCAGCCGCTTCTTGCGCCGAGCGCGCGCGCCCTGCCGAGAAACGCGGGACTAGATAAAGTTTGCGGGGTTGATGTCGCGGCTGTCTTTGAATTAATTGGCTTCCGTCCCTTTTACTTCCACTCAGCCCGGTCGTCCCGCCGAATAATTCGCCGGAGACTTTTAGGACCTGACAGCATCCCCGCTAAGATAGCTATCATAACAACTAATTGATAAGCGCGACTTGCTACTCTCGGAAAAGACCCATGGAATATTGACGGAGAGTTTTTGGGGAGGGAAATCGATTCTTTGCTAATATTGTGTAATAGTTTTGATGTTGATATTGTTAGTGAGTTTGTTAGTGGGTTAGGGAGAGATCTAAAGGGGGTTGTGTGCCCATCAACGATGCAATTTCCGATTTCTTCGGGAATCGAGGGGCTCGCAGAGAGAGGGAGAGAGAGAGTTAGGGGCGAAGCCGAATTAGGCGGAGGTAATTCTCGTTTATCAACGATCATCGGAGGGGTTGGATAACCACGTTAGGCCTTCTCGTCTCGACCTACATCCGCCGGCAGATCTGCACGGCTAATTAAATCTACGGGCGTGTGTTCCTTGTATCTATTTATAAATCTCTGAGGATTCAGAGGCTTCCGAGAAAACAGAGCGAGAGAGAGAGGGAGAGAGAGAGAGCAAGGCCAAATAGTGGATGCTGCATCGGAAATGATCGCCGCTAATTGAGAAGTTTCTCGACGGGAGCGTCTTGACTCCTCCGAGCGTAGAAGACCATTTACCCTGGCATTCCTAGGAAATGGGCTGGCGGGAGCGCGCGCTTGGGAATTCAAAGGGAGCCCGTGGCACCGGAGGGCTGCGTGTGCGAAGAAAGAGGCGAGCCGCGTTTCATACGCTTCCATTAGAAAATGCACCTGCGCGAGAGCCAGGGAAACCAGTTTCGCGTCGTCCTCGCCGACCGACTAGACACATTCGCGCTCCTCTATGTCAGCGGCGCGAGTAAGTAGGCAAAGCGCGCGCGGTGGATGCGCGCTGAGGGGGATGGCGTACTTAATGAAATTAGCGAGAGCGCGGCGGAGGCTAATTTAGGGTGCAGAGGCCGTGGAAAAGTTGGCCGGGGCAGAGTGCGGGCCCGGTAAGACGGTTTTCAATTTTCGATGATTCCACCGAATTCGGTAACAGTGTTAGAGGGTAGTCTCTTGGCATCGTGGATCCGCGGGTGAGGAAGCGAGCCAGAGCCAGAGCCAGAGAGGCAGCCACCCCCCGGAGCAAGGCCCCCTAGTTGTGGTGGCTCTCGAGGGTGCTGCATGTACAGGGTGGCTGCTGGCACTCGAGGCTAGGGTGGTGGTTTAAGACAGCGTGTGTGGGAGTGGGCGTGGCCGCAGGGTGGCCGCTGGCCAATCAGCTGCCGGGGCTCACTGGCCACCCCCGAGCCCACGTGGTCCACATCCCCCAACATACATATTGATCTCGTGGCCGCCACCGCCGCCGACGACCGCCGCACACAACCCCTCACCCTCCGACACCCTTTCTCGCACCCTCCTCCTCCTTCCACCGCCGCCTACCTTCGCGACAACCACCACCACCAACGCCGCTGCTCCCACCCACACCACCCACCGCACAGTCCCTTTCTCGCGTCCTTTGCTCATCGTGGCCGCGCTCGACAACCGATATGTCCCTCTTTCTCGCCGATTTGACATTTCCAAGCCGCACTCTTTCTCCTACATTGGCACCCTCGCCCGCTTCTTCGCCTCCTCCCTTCCCTTCCCTTTCTTTTTCGTTCGCCTCTCTCCCTCGGCGACGACGCCTTCACCCTCGTCAGCAAGCGACGAGCACACGCCACCGCCGGGGGAATGGGAAGGTCGAGCCTGACCAGCGTGCAATGAAATTTCCAAAGTAAGCGGCGCGCGTCTGCTCGCTCGCCGAATTTGGCGAGCGAGATATTGGGGACGCTGACGCAACGGTGATTCGTAACAGCAGCCGTGCCAGAACCGCCTTTTTTCCTCCAGAGCGCCACGTGCCGATTACTGATCATGTCCTGCTGGCCTCAAAAATGTTAGTTTTTATTCGATTATCATTCCATCTCGCGATTGGTAGTAGATTGTATTTTGCTCGAGTGTGAGCTGCTTTGAAAAGGTTCCATTTAGCGTTTAGCGGGTGGTAATTCAGGGTCGTATTATAATGGGTTCGAGGGGATTCAATTATTACCCTGGTTAAATCCTCCCTCGTTAGCTCGGAGCCTTTTAAATTACTTAAGCACCTCACACCCCACATCCTTTTCTCTTTAGGTACTGTTAAGCGTCTCGCAGATGTATCGAAAGTCTCATGAAATGTGCAATATTTTCCGAAATAACATCCTCGATATATCCCCGATGCTATTTTAGCTACGTCACCGGCAGAAATAGCCATTTGACGGCCAGACCGAGCTACCCTCCGCAGCGAGGTCTTTGTCCTGACTGTTGCCAAAATTACTTGTCGGCAGATTCGATCGGGGGAGCAAGGGAAAATTTCCTACAGCCGTGCGGGCGCGCGCGGTCCCTCGTACTATTCGTAAGAAAAGCAGGCTGAACCTCTCGGCAGCGCGCGGCCCTGCTGAATCTTTGAAGGACGTCACGTTCGTTGTCAGTTTACAGGGAAGGCGCGCGTTTGCACGCTTAAATTGTGAAGTCTCTCGCACCCCCTGCTTTTGCGCCTCGCTCGCGCCATCAGTCCGGTTGCCACTCGGCGTTTTATTCAGCGGGCCCTTTAAACATTGAGCACGCTGCCTCGAATTTGCCCCCGAGACGACGTTGACTAGTTAATTAATTGACTGGAAATAGCTGTCCAGCGGATCGCGGAGTCGTCAGACCTCGAACGCCGACAGTCCTTCGAATCCCCAGTGACGAGGCGCACTCGATTCGACTTTTCCAAAAATCCCCAGAATCCCCAGAATCCCCGGATTTCTGTGGCGCGCGGCGAGTTTTGCTGCAAGTAGAGCGAGTCGGTATGTGGTCGGGCGGCGGCCGGCGGCTTTCGCGAGGAATTCCCGGGAGCAAAGTAAGCAGAATAAAACAATAGAGGGAGAGAGGGAGAGAGGCGAGCGCATATGGTGGCGTATATGCGCTGCCGCGCGTTGTACGTGCGTGCGTTCTAATGAGAAGCGGGCGCAATTCGAGTGGATATAATAGGCGACCTCCCGAGGTCCGTGCACGACCGATCGACTCCGCAGAAGGCATTCCTGTCAGTTGGCACAGGACGCGGAGCGCGCGTGTATGCGAGAACAAAGGAGAAAAAAGGCAGACACGGGTCAGCGAGAGGCAGCTCATAGGGAAGGACGGGGAGAGAGAGAGGGAAGAGAGAGAGAGAGAGCGGCTCTCTCTGGCAAAGAGACCCGGAGAGAGAGAGAGAGGGAGGGCTGGGATAGTTGAAGAAATAACAAAGCTACGCCAGTTCCCACAAAAGCAAAGCCTGGCCTTCCGCTCTCTTTCCCCGCCGGCTCTCTCGGCTCTCCTCTGAAACAATGCAGTCGGCGGAAAAACAAAGAAATAAACATGAAAAGACAAAAGGCAGCCGTTTGAATCCGTAATTTGCCCCCGCTCGCTTTGTTTTACCGGGCAGCGCGTACTGCGCCCTCGTACCCTTCTCCCTGCTTCTCTCCTCAGCGGTATTGCTTTCCTTTCGCTGGCCGAGCCCTTCTCGCCCCCTTAAACTTCGGTTTTACGCTATTGCCGCCGCGACGCTCCAATCGAACCCTTTCCTACCGCCTGCGCTGCGCTTCTGCCTACTCCTCCCCTTCGCCTCTTTCACGACTTTGAGGTAGGTCTTGCAGTGTGTTCTCTATTTAACATTCCAGGTATTCAAGAGAAACTTCCTTCCCCAATGAGATTTCTACTGGTGATCTAAGAGTCGACCTATCGCGAGACTTTTCGTTCTGGTAGGAAAAGTTTGTCGAGACGTTTTCACGATTTATGTTATTTAGAATCAAATGGTCAATGAAAGAAATACACTGATGAGCCCTTTAACTATTACTCGGCAATGATTAGTAGATTGCGCGTCGAAGAACCGTCGATCATAAAGGTTACGCGGACCGAGAGGAGTTTAAAAAGCCGGTAACTTTCGCTCGAGTGGTTGACACTTAATTAGGGCGATGCCCTTGCGCCAGTTTCAAGGGTGGCGGGCGCGCGCTCGATGAAAGAAAGCGGGGCCGGGCGTAAAATTCCTGAAGGAAACTTTTCCGCCAACTCTTTCCTCATTTCTCGCGCGCAGTTGAATTATTCACAAGCTTCTTCTCGCTTTTGTTTCTGGGCCAGGGTCGTCGTCAACGATCTCTCTCCCTTTCTCTCTCTCTCTCTCTCTGGAGCCGGCACTGCTCCGCGCTGGCGGCGCCGCCCCCGACGCGACGCCGACGGTCGACGAACTTTCTCTTAAGTAAGACATTTTCCTAACTACTTTGCCCGCCCGATTCACCGGCAATCCCGCGCCCCCTCGCGCAAATGTTATTTAAGCGGATATTCGCTCGCCGGCGAGTCTCGGCGCGTGCCGGCCGCCTTTTACTTTCTCCGTCGGGAAAGTTTCGCAGTCGGGCTCTGTTTATCGGGCGTACGCCCTGGAAAATTCCTCGTCAACATTACACTCGTCCTCGATTGAGGAGAGGAGGAGGCCGATTGGTGATGAGAATTTTATGCGGTTCGTCGAGGAGAACTTTTCTACAGGATGATAGAGAGCATCTGGCGACACTGGCTGGGAATCGTCCCCAGTGCGCAACCCTTTGCTCGGCACGATAGAAGGCAGAGAGCTCGAGCGGTGCGGTTCTCAAGGAGCGATTTTCAGATGGAGCGTCACGTACCGAATTCGAAGGGCTAAGAGGAATGGGAAAGGGGCGTCGCGGGTCGCACGCTTTCCCGCGGCCAGCATCCGCGCGAGAGGGTTCGCCCCGAAAAGGGTTAGGTGAAAAGTCGCCGTGTGTGTGTCTCGACGACAAAGAGGGTCTTATCTCGAATTTCCGCAAGGCCCAGCGTCTCCTGCCGCCGAGCGCCGAGCGCCGAGCGCCGAGCGCCCACCGGTTTCATCCCATTCTCAGGTCGCGATTCAACTCGGATCACCGGCTTTCGCCTCGCAGGACCCTCGCTCCTCGTATTATATCTCCCCATTAGCAAGATTTCCTATGTATCCTGCTCTCCCTTTTCCAACCGAGACGCGCACTACCTCCTCACCCATTCGAACCTCCCTCGTGAAAACATCAAGAAGCGAAACTTGTCGAATTGATTGGGAAAAAAATATTTTTATATCATCCGATACTCATTAAGAGGCAAACCTGTCATAATTAATCAGACATCTCGGCATTGAGGGCATTTTTAACGAATCCCGAGCGTCCAACCGTGGCGATCGTCGACTGGCGCAAGTTCGGTGTGAAAATTTAGGGATGAGATTTTCGTCCTGCGCTACATTAAACGCGAGTATTCCGAGTTTGACGGCTGATATCCCGGGGACAGATAGAGAGAGAGGTTTCCGAGCGCCGCGACGTTAGAACTGGAAAATGAGGAGAGTGAGATACGTGTCATGAGTTGCGCGCATCCCCCTGGCAACGCACGTATGTGTGTCAGGAGGGTCTCAGAGGGAGAGCGCGCGCGGGTCCTTAGCTCCGCGAGCAGGAATATCAGTTATTGATGGAAACCGCGTCTCACCAAGAGACAGGGAGCACAAGCGAGTGCGCGCGGCGGCGTAACAGCCAGCCGGGATCTCCCAGGCACCGAGAGTTCTCAGGATAGGAATTAGCCGGGCTGTCTCGCCTATCGGGGGCGAATCAGGCCGAATCAGATCCTCGGGGGTTGTCAGGATGACGCGGAACTATGCGCTCGCGGTTCATTCCGAGGGAGATTTCGTCTTTCCATCACGCCACTACCATACTGCTCCACTTCTCTCGAATAAACAACTACTCTCTATCTACAAACCCATCAATCCCGAGAACTCCTCTCTCCCATCGGCGTCCAGTCCGAGCGGGGATCTCGTATTCACAAACCGACAAACCACGGGCCAAATGTCAGGCCGACACAGACAATGACTCACGCCGTTAACCGTGCATTTCAGTAGAATCGCGCGGCGCGATACTCGTTCGACGAGGGTCGGCGCCAGGAAAGTCGAAGTAGAAAGGGGGCCGAGCGCGCCAGACAGAGGGACGATCGCACGATCGCACTCTCGAATCCCGGGAAAACGCAAATCGCCTGGAGCGAATGCTTCCGCCATAAACCGACTAGCACCCTTTCTCTCCCTCCCGTATGTAGAAAAGTGCGCCGGATCGACGCAGGGGACATGAATTTATAATTTCCACGGATGCCGCGCGGTGCCCCCTTGGCCGGTGAATCGGTGATTCGAGCTGTCGGTCGCGTCGTATAAATCAAAATCAGACGCATTGTATGGAGTGCGCGGTGCTCGGTGGCTGGAGAGGGTCGGAGGCGAGAGGCGAGAGAGGAGAGAGAGAGCGGGAGAAAGGAAGAAAAACTCGGTCAAGCTATAACAAAACCCCCCATGGGGTTATCCAGGTAGAAAGTGCGATATGTGCCGGTGGCAGCGAGAGAGGATCGACGGCGACGGCGACGGCGACAGGACGCGAGAGGGAACGGGATGGGAAAGGCGGAAGGAGCGAAGGGCCCGCGCGCGCATGGGGAAGAATCGGAAAGTATCGGTCGGATATACATATGTATGTCGGCCGGGGGTACAATGTATTCAAATTGGGAGAAAAAGGGTTGGCCCTGCCAGCGGTATATAGGTGATGGGTAAAAAATGCGACAGACTGGTTAACGAAGCGAGATGGTCCATTGAATGGATCTGAATGGGATGCTGGGACCTTGGGCTCTCGTATGCGCTTTCACGCGAGTTTGTATACGCTCAGGCCGGGCCGGGGGTCGCTGCTAACTAGGAGGATACCACCGGCAGCCATATGCCAAAAACCTTCGGAGCCGTGCAACCTGACCCAGACGCGCACCGTTCCCAAGTTCCCATCCCTCTTGCCTCCGATACTCTTTCCCTTCGATCATTCAAACAGCCAACTCTCCAAACTAATATAAATGCCTGCGCGTCGACGCGGCGCGACGCCTCCAATATTCAGCAACGAGTACTCCCGCGTGGCTCGCTCGCTGATACCCTCACATAATCAATCACTTATCTAGTCGCGTGCACGCCACGCTAAACCGCAAACCTTAATCCCCGGAGGGTGGCCTAACTGGAGGATCAAGCGAGCAGCAGCCTCGGGGAAAGCAGAGGGAAAAATAGTGCCAACCCGCGGAGAACTCGCATTCCGCTATGACGGAGTTACTTAAGCTCGGCGAGGTGTCTCGCAAGTTCCTCGAGAGAGGGAGAGGGAGGGAAGGGGGGGAAGTTGGTGTCGTGTGTCTCGACGTCGTTCTCGGGCGCGGACGCGCGGGCGTTTTTCCCTCTTAAAGCGGAAGTTTGCCGGTGCTTGGCCTTTTAAAAAGGAACAAAAGAACGGCGACACGTCTTAAATGAACGCGCTACTTGTTGCGCGGAGAAAAGGGGCGGCGGTGCCAGCAGCAGCGTCGCCGGGGGAGGAGAGAGAGCAGGTGGCGCGCAGGAGTAGCAGTAGGTTGCAGCGGCGTAGAAGAGAAGAGAAGAGACGAGCGGAGGAGAAGCCGAAGCTCGAGCTGAAACTGGAGTAGCAGCAGGGACAGTGATAAGCGACGGCGACGTCGACGGCGGCGGCGGGGAGCGCGGGAGTCAAAGCACCGGGCAGAGACGGCAGACGCAGAGGGTGTGGGAGGAGGAAGGAGGGTGGATTTCGCGAGCGGAGGGGCGGCAGGCGAAACTTGGCCCCCCCGTTGGTAACACCGTTCCGTCGGAGGGGCGGTTAACACGGGAACGGAGTCGGGGGTTGGGCTGTCAACAGCGCCGTCGTCGCCGGCTGAAAACTGTTTCTCTTTTGTTTTTATCGTCTGGAGGAGCTCCGCTCTCTCTCTCTCTCTCTCGCTCACTCGTCTCTCTCGGCGGGGAGGGCGCGAGGAAGTCGCAATTAAAAATGTAGTTCAAGGCCGACGCCAGCAGCAGCCCGAGAAGGTTTACCTTGAGCCTTCTCTCCCTCGCGGCCGCCACTCCTTTCCTTCTTTCTTCATCTTCCGCGGCTTAAGCGGCCCTTTCTCCCTCGCGTCGCTCTTCCACCCCCGCGCTTTGTCTCTTTCTCCCAACTACCCGCCGCGACAATACCCCGCCCTCGTTTTCACTCTCCCACCCCCCCCTGGCCCCCTCGTTAGTTCGCCGGGGCTTTCTTCGCGGGCACCGTCAATGCCTTTTTAAGAATGCCACTTCGCTTCGGAAACTTGCCGGGGGATTATGCACCAGCACGCTCCCGCCAATGAGCGGGAGTTCTTTCGGTGCTCGGCGATTCGTGAAACAGTGAGCCGGTTTCCTCGCGGAAGACGCGACACACGCCCGTTAATTTCTGTCCTGGTCTTTTGAAACTGCGCTTGGGAGGCTCCGATTTTTCTCTCCGCGTCAACAGCGCGACCTAGATTGAGAGGGGGGCGCCGACTTTCTGATTCGATCGCCGGTATAGTCGGAGCGAGTACCCTTTATCTGGTAGACGCTCTCGAAAATTGCCTTTTACTCTTTCGACCTGCCGCTCCTCGCTTCGCCCTTTCAATGCGTTGCCCCTCTGTCTCACTCTCTTACCCCCTACCCCCCCTATCTCTCTCTCTCTCCATTTGAAAGTTCTCATCCCAACGCGATAGTCCATCTCGCAGGTATATCGAAAATCGAGCATCTCCCTCTCGAGATTCGAGCTCTCCTTCCATTCGGCGTAGCACGGGGGTCCTACCTGGTGGCTGTCCCCCCGCCCGACCCCCTGTACCTTACGTTCGATGGGGGTTGCTGGCGCGATGATTTTTTCTTTCCCACTGAAAGCGGCATCACCTGTGCCGTTTTCGGGATTACTTTTGTCGGTTTCCGCATTGGGACACCCCTGCTACGAGTGCCGGGCGTGGAGAGAGAGAGGCTCAATCGTAAATAGAGGCCGGGAGGGAGAGGCTGCTAGGGAAAAGCACGGGGTAAGCCCGGACAATGGGGAAACAACGTTATTGGCTTTTCAAAACGGTATTTACCGAAAATAACCAATTTGAAAGGATAATGGTTCGACTGGTGACACCCGGGACAAACGTTTGTGTCGGGAGACGCCCGACGGCTTTCACTCCCCATAACCTTCACTGCTTCACTCTCACCTCCACACCCCGGGCCCCGACGCATCGACGCCCGCAGCTCCTAATTACTTTCTCTTGAATCTCAGTTTAAAAAGCGTTTAGGTACACCCAACTACATCTCTTCAGCCCAATAACCTTCAGTCCAATCACCGTCACTGCACCTGTTTGTTCAACGTCGGATTACGACCCAGCTACGGGGGGAGGTGAGCCTCAACGCCGAAGTAGTTGGCCCCTTAGTTTACGTTTCCGTAAAATCCGGCGACACGAGCGACAATAAAAAAAGCTCCGCCTTTTACGGGCGCAGCGCCCGTGCAAGGTATTCAATCTTTCCGGGTTTCCTCGAGGATTAGCCCGATTAAGCTACCGGACGAGCTCTCGCTTTATGGCCCGCGGGAAAGGCAGATTGATCCCGCGGATGAAATCGGCGTACACACGTATCCCTGCGATACGGCCAACCCGAGAAGAAAAGGGCGGAGAGGAGTTTAAGAGAGTCGGAGATAAAAGGCGAGGGACGCGTAGGCCGAAGGGCGGAGGGTGAAGTGGCCGTCGGTGCCAAGTATTCGAGCGGAAGGAGAACGGGCGAGTTTAATCAGCGACAACTGCTAACGCGAGAATTCCACCTCCTTTTCTCTCGACCTCGAATTACCGAGGGAGAAGAATCAGGCGAGAGGGCATCAGCGTGAAATGAAATTCGATGGAGGAAGCCGGCCAGTTGCTCGATGACAGAAGCATCGCCGATGGGAAAGAAGAGCTCGGCCCTAGAACCAGGAAAAGCTTTCGAGCCCGGTCTGCCGGCGGAGGACTTCCGTCCCCGGGGGCAGCCTCATTCGAATTTCGACCACGCGTCCTCTCCTTAGCTATTCCCGTGGAAGGGCCCCGATCCTCGAGGAACCGCCGGAAGGCAGGAAAATCGCGGGGAACGGCGGCCCCAAAGAGAATAGGAGAAACGGGGGGGAGAAAGAAGTGGTGAGAATCGGGGCGTGTTGCAGCCGTGGAATTGAATCCTCCTCGGGAGCGGGAAGAGTCCCGGGGAAAGATGCTCTACTGCGCGAGGACATCGGACTCGAATGAAAAGGGCGGCTTCCATCAAAGCAGCTCGAGCACTGTTGCCTCTCTACTTTACTCTCGTTTCCTCTCCATCATAGATTCCCCATGGAAAATGATCTCCGGTAAAATGTCCTCGCCACAATTTAGAAACCCGTCCTTTGAAAAGGCCACATCTTGTAAGACTCTACCACGAGGGCAAGTTCTCTGTATATTCTCCATCAAGGAAACTATACCTCTCCGAACTTCTCTCGAGCCCAGAGTGACGAGCGTCAGAAAGGGCGCGTACCTCGTTGAACGATATACATAGAGCAGGGTTAAACCAAGACCGGTCTCATTACCGGAGTCAATGAGAATTTCATCATGAAGAAATGATAGATGTAGTTATGGGCTCCTTTGGCAATATGTCTAGCGCGGGTTGCGCGGGAGTGGAGCTCGAGGACTCGGTAGTTTCTTGGGAATTGGGTGGACGGGATCTGGCTCGATTCCTTTGGTGCGGCTCGGCTGGTTGGAGCGCGCACTTTGCGGGGACCACTTGCTCTCTGGCGGTGATCCCGCGAGAAAGAGGTGTGCGCGAGGTGTGCGCGCGGCGGCTGCGGTCTGCGCGGCGGCCGTGCAAAGGGAGCGACGAGCCAGAGAGGAAGAGGAAGAGGAAGTGCGGCAACTGGCGAAGGAAGCTGAGGAAGGAGCCGCAGCGAGAGGGTATACGGTGCAGAGGACGTGCCTTCATTTGTTTCAGCGGGCACGACGGTGGGTGGTTACGTCACGTGTTGGTCGTCATGGTAACGTTCTGGGCTTGCCAAGAGGGGTTCCATCCACCGTGTTGCCGGTTTAAGACGGCCAGGGATTCCGATCCTGCGGGATCTCCCACGCACGTGGAACACACACTCTAGGATCCTGCTCCTGCTCTCCTGGCCCTGGCTGCCAACCCCTGGATATCGTCGTTCATCGTCCGACGCCCCCGAAATCGTGCTTGCCTTTCAACTGCTTCGATCGCAAAACGCCAAGCGAATTTCCCTCATCGCTTCACCCCTCGACTTCTAGCCCTTCCTTCCTTCCCCCTTCCCCCCACTCTCGCCCCTCCCGGCCGAATTTATCAATATACTCGAATCTACTCGAGAAACTGAATAAAAGTAATATCAGGAAACTTTTAACTACCACTTTTCACGTTGTACGTGTAACATGACCAGGATGGGAGCCGAGGTTTCGGCCGGTGGAGTTGGGAGATGTTTAACTATCACTCGAGATTGTCTCGATACAGTGAGAAGTGGCCCGAGAACGATCGTGCACGTACGCTTTTATGGGTCGCGTCGATATACATGAGAACTTGAATTTAATCCTCAAACAACTGCGCCGCTGAGTTTCAGCGTGGCTGGCTCCATTTTACGAATGTGTCCTCTCTCGTATCGTCGAATAAGGCGAGACGATTAAGTGTACATGTCTCGGGAAATTGTGAGCCATACCATACCCGCCCCAGAGAGAGCGGAGGGAGAGAGAGCCGGCAACATCTCCGAGGATATTTCGTGTCCTCGGGGCTCCTTGCGAATGTCTGCAGTTCCCAAAACAGAGCCACCCTACCCATAGTGCGGAGGCTGCCGAGCAGTAGCATCTTTGAGTCTTCTCCCCGTAATTACACGACCTCTCTCCGTTTCTCCCTCGCATCTCCCTCTCCCCCTCACACGAACATCTCCAAACCACTTGCTCCGGATCGAATTCCATTAACATCCTTGCGTCCTTGTATTCTTCTCGCGGAATTCCTTATGAGACCATGCAGTTCCAAGCCGATGACAGGGTTCCTGCATTTTGCCGCACAGTCCTAGGACGATTAGGCTCTCTGCGAATACTGTGGATGCTTCCTCCTCGAGAACGATCTTAATCGTCCCTTTGTCAGCCGACCTAGACAATACCGCGCGCGATCGTCCCAGGACTCTCCACCAATTGCAGAAGCCGCCATTAACGTGTTGCGCAGTTCATTGAATTTTTCGAGCGGCTCCCCGCCCGTATTGGGGCTAAGCGGATAATCAGAAATAGATTCGAGCCTCCTCTTCCGATTTCCACGTGTTCGCGGAGAAGTTCCTCGCGGGCCTCGACAACCCTCGAGAACTCTCGCGAATCCAAGGGGGTAATTTGAGTTTTCATTGGAAAATAATTATTATGGGAAAGCCGGCGCTAGTTGAGACATCGCTCCCCCATGTCTCAGGCATTAGGTATTGTTTCTCCCTATGTTTGAAATTAATTTCGAGTTACCTAAGCAACCCCCGCGATCCTGGAAGCTGGTCCTCTCCCGTTTCCACGCCAGTCAATAAGGACTACCCAACCAAGCAGTTTGAAACTCGGCTGGCAGCATCCACCTCTGGCTAGGAAGGGAGTGGAGCCCGCGCGAATTTCCCTCGCGCCAACTTCCCGTCGCGATTACAGGACGTCCTGCCTCTACCCAACAATTACAAAGTTCTCGCTCGTTACATAGCCGGAATTTCCATCGCGAGAACCCGCCGCTCGCAGCACATATATCTCTCTCCTCTTCCATTCTGGGGGGGTTCCATTTTTCACGGGGAATTACCGACGGCGATACCGAAGCCTTGAGTAATCATGCATCGACAGAAAGATCCATGAGGGTGGAGGGAGAGGGGCGCAGTGGGGGAGCGATGCTAGGAGAGAAATGGCCGTGCCATCTTGCACGGGTGCAGCGGTCGCTCGTCGCCCTCGCTATCAGCAATAGGGGGTGGTTTTCGAAAGACGCTCGACCCGGCCGGGGGATGGGCTTGCCAAAACCACCCTTGCACATACTACACTGCCAGCCAGAGAGCGAGAGCGAAAGAGAGAGAGGGAAGGGGGTGGGTGGTTGGGGGTTGGTGTGAGTGGGGTGGCGCGCGGGTGCAGCAGTGTACGATAAAGTCTGCCGGGTGTTCTGTCGTCCTGGCAGGCAGGATGCAAGACGTAAGATGTCTAACGATCTCGGCTGGCTCCTTCCCTCCCGACCCGTCCTTCCTCCCTTCCTTTTGTCTATCCTTTTGTCCGCGTTACTCTGGCAGCCTCCTCCTGTATCTGCCGTTCCTCTGACCCTTTATTACTACAACCTCTCTCTCCCTGAAATCCGTCTTCCACACACTCTCCCTCCTCCTCGCTCTCCCTGTCTCTTTGACTTTCCTCGTCCCTCCGCTCCCTCGGCTCCCTCCGCTGCCTGTCTGTCTTTCAGTCCGTCTCTTTCACGCCAGATCCTCGCTGACTCCGCACTGCGAGCTCCTCGCAATTGCTTCCCAGTGGCTTACCGTCCTATGCACAGCCGCCGCCGCGCTCTGCCTCTCTCCTGCGCGGAAGCCACCACCAATTTGCGCCAATTTGCGTTTGGCATTGCTTCTTACAAATCTCGCCCATTCCAGCGAGAGCGAGTCGCGCCCGCTACTTGCCGGCTTCTTTCTTTTAAGAGAACTTCGCTCGAGCACTAATGCCGCCTTTTCTCCAGGAATGACTGATGCGGTTAAACTCGCATCACACGCGCCACACTCTTCCCTGGCTCTTGTAATCAGTGAGTAGGCCTCGAGCATTGCCAATCATCGAGAGGCTCATTCTCTACCTCACTCGCGCAAAGGTGATAGAGTCTCTCTGTGTACCGAGAATAATAACTTATGCAGGCAATTAACCGAGGTGATCGAAGAGGCACGAGATTGCAATTTGGTAAGTGGGAACGCGGCGCCGATCTCGAGCCAGATCCCAACTGCGGTTGGTTGGGAAGATCGAGGAAGATCAATTAGTCATTGACACGATGTGAGTGAAGAACTACGTACGGTTACTTATTGGTCGGAGGAGCGCGGCAGGCGCTCGATCCTGGAGAGGAGGCCATAAATCAGTGACGCAAACGCGGTGGGCTGACCCCGAGGAGAGATTGTTTGGGCTGACCCCCGTGCCCGGGTCACGGGGCCCCGATGACCTCCGTCGGAGTGGCCACCGGACGGGAAACCGGAAATTCAGCCCCAAACCGGACCCACCGCTACCACTCGCTCTCTCACTCCCTGCAATTCTCTCGATTGACCTGAACTCGGGCCAACGATAATGCGCGGTCACTCCTTTTCACGGCACGCGCCGTCGAGAGTATTAACCGGTGATTTATCGACGGTTCACTTTCGCACTGGAGAAGAGACAGAATATTTTCGAGTTTTAATCGGTTATTTGCGCTGTTGCGTGGTTTGGTTATTGTCAACACTACGAGGACGCCAGTAACTAAATCTTCAAGTTATCAATTTTTGGAAGAAACTTGAAATATGTATACGGTAATACAGTAATAATATACTTTATATACTGTACATCCTGTAATAAGTTTGTTTCTTTTAAAAGAAACTCAAAATGGTACATAATAACCCTGTTTCTTTTCAGCTAACGAGGAATGTCGAGTCCTCAATACAGAGTACGCGCCAAGCAGCGATATTCCAGAGAAGTGAAGCAGCAAAAAGCCGAAGCCTCGGGCAAATATTAAAGGGAAATAAGTGACAGGTGAAGAGGCGTGCGGAACGTGTTCTGCGTCAGATTGAATTTCTCGCTGGTTCGACTCCCTTCGAGGTTCGAGGTCTAGGGAGAGGCGAGCAACTCCTCTCGCTCGGCGGAATCGAATTATTCACGGTCAAGCTAGTCGACGCACTGGCCGACTGGGCAGCGGTCAACTGGCGCGCAGCAGGGGGACGTTCGGGGAACCGCGCCATTTCGGGGTAATTGAACCGATTTCGAGGGAAGGCCTCACTGGTCACGGGTTAGCTCCGGGGTGGCGTCGAGCAGACGTCGAGAGAGGGTGACCTTTACAAAATGGCTGCGAGCCATTTTCCTATCGGGCTCATCCGAGGGACCAACGCGGGCGTCGGAGTAGAGAGAGAGAGAGGAGGGAAGAGCGCGGCCACTGTGGAAATCGGTCTATTGAAAATGTCAGAGTGACTGATGTGCCGGCGACGAGAATGTCAATCGAAATATTCCCTGAATGGCCCCCGCGCGCGCTCGATGCGCACTTCCCGTTAATGAAGACAGCCGCGATATCGCGCGTGTGTCCATTGGAGGCCGGGCGACGGGGAAAAGCGTGCGCTCGATGCTAAGAGCGGCGTTCATATGTATTCGGTTCCCTCGCTCATTAAGGCCGCTAAGCAGAAAGCGCGCAGGATATCGGCGCGAAACGTTCAATCGACGCGTTTATTGTCCTGTGTGCCGGGGACGAGACGAGCCAGCCGCGGTATCACGCCCGAGAGATGAATATCATCCACGAGACTCCGATAAACCGACTCTCTCTCCCCCTCTCCCCCTCTTTCACGCGCGCGCGCTCGACAAATAGTTTTATTTTCCGCAATGCCGCCTCGCGGAATGACAGTACATATTCGCAGGCGTATTCCTTAACGACGAGCGCGCGCGCGCGGGCGCCAGGACTCAATGAGGAGTTTATCGCTCCATTTGCCCGGGCGATCGTATTCGAAGACCGCGCAACCCGGCCTGCTATTACACGCCGACGCCGATATTACTTTTGCATTATTCCGACGCCTCACTCGTCGCCCCCGCTCGCTCTCGGGCATCCGAGCATTTCCGCCATCCAAATGTCCGCCGCGCCGAGAGAAATACCTCCCGGTGGAAATAACGCGCGACTCCCCGCGGAAAGATTCCGCCCGCCGCCCCGCGTTCCATGTACCGCGGAGGGGTAGAGGAGGAAAATAAATAACTCGCTTTCATCGGCCGATCCGCGGATGATGATTATCCTCGAGTCGCGGAATTTCCCCGGCTAAAAGAACACAGTTGTTTGGAGGCTTTGTGCGCAGTGTGCCGAGCGTCGCCGCCGGAGATCAATTAGTATCCACTCGATGCGCTACCGCGCCGCTTGTACACGCGTCTGTATTCCGAGGGAAGAAACCGACGGCGAAACATTGCCGCTTGCCACCCGAGGCTCAATAGTCGCTTTCTAACAGAGAGACCGCGGAAATTGGACGAGACCCAAGTTCGAGCCACCGTGCAATTCTGACCCAGATCCTTGTTAACTCGACGCATCGCTAAAACCGATGAATCTACGTAAGGTGTGCGCGAAAACTTGACACTAACCTGGAGAACTCTCTCGTCCCTCCAATAAGTCGCGTTCTCCCTCCTGGGATGATTCCTCCACATTGGTCCAAAGCCTAACACAGAGTCAACATCCTTCATCAATACAAAACGCACGAATTAATATTCCCACAAAAATCTGACTAACCTGGAGAAGATTTTCTTCCTGCGTCGAGGAGAAAAATAGTGACGACGCGAACTCTACTCGGAGGTGTTGCCTCCGCGCTGCCGGTCCAAAGACTAAGAGAGCGAAAGGGTTAACATATTCGGTGAATACAAAACACATGCATATTCCATGGGGTCCCATGTGCGTCTCCTACCCTGATACCAGGCCGCACGCACACGGCCGAGCGGGTCTGTCACGCGTGTAGGTAGAGAGCGGGGCCCCAGGTGGGGCCCCTCATAGGAGCGTATGGAAAACGAGGCCAGCCGAGGACGCGGCTACCTGCACTTTTTTCTCTCCGCTCACCGGGGGTGTAGTGGGGGGCCCGGCTCACAACCCCCGAGAGCAGTCACTCTGACATCTATTGCAGATCGTAATGCGATTTTCATACGCAGATCTCCGATCACCTATCTGTCGATTATTAATGATCGGGAGGATTCGATGAGCGCTGGGTGCGCCAGTCCCTCGTTATCCAGACCGTAAAAAATGAAATTCGACGCTCCTCTTTGCCCGGCTCGCGTCATAATGGACTTTCGAGGTTTTCAAAGAAAATGCGAGCATTGTGTGACTCACTCTGAGGATAGATAAGTTGGTGATTAATGATGGAAGTGGTTGGATGGCTAGTTGATTCGATTTCTAGAAGAGAAATGTTTTAACAGTCCTGTATGGGGTAGGTTGGGTAAGAAGCACTTATGGTTGCTCGCAGTATTAAGTCATCGAATCCGAGTGGGTCGGGAGTTCAGACGGGCAGTGTCGGCGTCCATTCTCCGGGCAGATGTGTAAAATCGCTATCTGACCGGTGGCTCAATCGGCGGGGCCACAAGCACGCATCGAGATCGACCCCTTTCCCATAGAGAAAGTGTAGCTAGGACTTAGTTAAGACGTCAGCAGGATCGACAATGTGGTCAGCCATGCATGCCACGGGCTTCGCACCTTTGCCACTCGGGCACATAGAGAATTTGATTTTTATCTTGGAGGGCACTCGATGGGCCCCGCGATTTGGAGATAGCCTGCATCGCGTCGAGTGCTCTTCAGCCGACACTCGGCTCTCGCTCTTTTTAACCCGAGCGACGGCCGCCGCGTTCCGCTTCCCAAATGTACAGCTAGTCATTTTTAATACCCCTCGCGCACCTTTCGCCGGAGGTTCGGCTTCTCCGAGCGAGAGGCGACGCTTCGACCGCCGCGCCGGGGCGAAAATATTCCCGAGTAGCTTAATCCGATTTCATTAATCGAATCGGCCATCTTACCCCGGCAAACCTGAACCTGCGAGCCTCGTTTCTTCCTCCGGCGAATTCAATTCTCCGCGCGATTTTATAGAGCTCTGTTTTAAAATAGGAAAAAGGTACGTTATTGCCCGGCGAGAATTTCGATGGCGCATTAGTCAAAAGCGTGGAGCCGTCACAATGAGGTTGATTACTTTAATAATGGAACAGAATAGCCGGGGGGTTGGCGGGTTGGCGGGTTGGCGGGTCGGGCTTTCCTCGCGCGGTACAATGCGCGCTCTCTCGCCAAGTATACAAATAGAAAAAACAGCAAGGGGGTCGGGAGGAGAGCGAGCGAGAGCGGGAGAGCGAGAGGGAGACTCTCATCCCCCGTGCGGAAAGGATACCTTCTAGTTACCCCGGCGAGAATATTCAAATTGCAACCCTTTCGCCTGTGAAAGGAGACTTGTGCCGAACCCTTCGATCGGATTCAATGGGCATCGATATTCAAATTTATTTGATGGAGGTATACCTCCTCGCCTCCCTCTTCCTTCCACACCCCTCGTGCGCGCCGCACCTCGGGGATGTGCTCTTTCTTCCGAGCGCGCGTTCCTCTCGCCGAGGCGAAATAACCGTTACAGGAACGCGCGCGACTTATTGGGGTTGCCGGCTGACGGCGACGGCGGCGGCGGCGGGGCGGGGGGAGAAAAAGCGGGACAAGAATTTGCATCCTTTTTTTCGTCGTCGGCTCAATGTCGTCGCCGCCGTCGTCGATACCCGTCGCGTCGAAAACTGGAGCGGAAGCGCGGCAGATGCACGAGAGCCGGTGCTCCGATCTGCAACGCTGAACAGTTTCTCCTTTCGATAGTCTGGTTACACCCCCCCGAGTCTCACTATACTTTTCGAAGAAACCAACGACCCAGATACATCCGCCACTCTTGTTCGCCCGCCACACATGCCTACACACATTCCTCGCAATACTTTAATCAATCAAGCCGCACGGGCGTGAAGATATCCGCGGCCCCCGTGCCATTTGCCCAGCCGCAGCCCCGACCGCGCTAATCCTACGCCTCCTTCATCAGCATAACTGCGCTTTCATCGCAGTGGCCGGGCGCGAGAGCCTTCTCGAGAAAAAGCAGCGCACGCTCCGCTCGAGTGCGAGAGCGGGAAACTCAGCCTGCTAAATATTCTATGGAGCATTGTCGCGCGCTCGGGGCGCGAGTTAACAAGTGGGGGGTGGGTGGAGGAAGCGGAAGAAGATGGCAAAACGGGCCGGAAGCGTGTCGTGGCGGCGCGGTTGGAGGGCGCGAGAGGAACGGGGTATTAGTCAGAGGGTGAAAGGGGCCGTCGGAGTCGCACAAGTAGCGCGGAAGACGGGAAAGTAGGAACAAGAAGAATAAGAAGAAGATAATGACTCTTACGAGTCGCGGAGTACGCGAGGGGGGCGAAGGGGGGCGAAGGGGGGCGAAGAGAGAGAGAGTTGGCGAGTGGGACGCGTACCGGAAGGGGGTGGGTGGTTAAAGGTGGGAAGGGTGAGTAAAAGTCGACTGTGCCGGTGGGTAAGGGGTGGCGGAGATGGGGGGGCAGGGGCGTCGTCGGCGTGTCTACGGCCGTGACCCGGTTTTTTCCGAAGCAACAGGTCCCTTCTAATTAAGAACACTTAAGAAAACTTCCCTCTTAAAGCTGACGCCTCTCCCTTCCCGCTCCCTCCCACCCTCGCTCTCTCGCGCCTCTCCTGATAACGCCATTATATTTTAATAAACCCACTGCTCTCCTTCCCGCTTCCACTCGCGCTCCCTCGTCGAGTCTCACTTATCTCTCGTCGGCTTCTTCTTTCCCTCGACGGCTCTCGCTCCCGCTCCCGCTCGACTCTGCCGCGCTCCGAGTGGCTCTATCATACTCTCGAGGATCGCGGCCACGGATAAGAGAGGAAAGTGAGGCCGCCGACTCGCGAAATACTCTTTCCGCTGTGAAGCGCGACCCACCTCCGTCTACCGCCGGCATAAACCACCACCGGGCGACTCTTCCCTCGTTTTTAGTCGCGTCGCCGTCGCCGTCGTCGGCGACCACCGAGAGCCAGCCAGCCAGCCACCACGGGCCATTACCGTGATTAGTTTCGGCCGAGTCGCCGATGCCGGCGAGAAATGCAGCGTCGCTTTTGATATCGGGGAGAGAGCGAGTCTTTCGGGATCGATCGCGGCTCCCTCAATAGGGGCCCCGCAACGACCACTACTGCGCGCGCGCGCGCCTAATATTCTAATACTCTAATATTTCCGAGCTTTCCAATATTCGCCGGCCCGACAAAGCCAGCCCTTGCGGGAGCCTCTTTTAAAGAGGGCAATACGACACACCCTTCCGTCGTCCTGATCTATGGGGTGTCGCGACGCACTCGCTCCGCAAACAAGGAAATCATCAGCGGCGCGTGTTGGCCCTCGGCATTGCCATCGCGCGTCTCCTCGCCCGGAGCACATACAATGAGGCGCAGGCCTCGCACCTTTGACACGCGAGGGCGATAAATTTTCGCCACTTGATTCGCGCGGGCATTATTTTTGCGCGAAGAAAGCGCGGCCAGAGGCTTGTACTCTCGGCGCCCGGTGACTCCTGGTGCTCGCACTCGCCCTCCACCCTCGCTCCGCTCCATCGAGCGAAAAGAGTGGAGAGTGGAGAGCGAGAGGTCTGGCGGGGCACGATGTGTGAGGAGGGACGCCGATGAAAATAGAGATGGGTAGAGAGAGAGAGAGAGAGATCGGGAGGTAGCGGATAAAAAGGTGGACTGAAGGGGGGCGGACGCGAGGGATGAAGGGGGTTGAGGGAGGCCGGCGGACGGTGAGGGTAGTATTGCCTGGTTGGCAGTCAGTGGCTGGGTCCCGAAGTTAAAGAGCTTCGGGGGCATACGTGAGAGGGATGTAGAGAGCCGGGCGCCTGCGAGGGTGTGGGCCAGCGTGAGCAAGGTGGTTACGTGGGGTGAGACGTAGAGGGATATCTAGTAGGGTGGGTGGTGTTCCTGGCGGCCATTTTGAACGCATATATCGATTGTTTGGCGGCCGGGCTTCGCTCGGCCATTCGCAGGGGTGGCTCGTGTGTCACACAACCATCCTACGCCACCCACTACCATCCACCCTCTCTACCTCCAACCCCCCCACTTTGGTCCCTTCCGCTCGCGGGAAATTCCCTCTCGTTCATTCTGGACGTCCAACTTTTCCCGGGCCAGCCGGCTCTCCCTCAACAATCTTCGACTCCCACCACCTGCCATTGAACTTCGCTCCGCAAATTAGCTGCTTACCATTCTACGCCGCTAATACATCTCGCCGGGAAATACCGTTCAATTGGACGGGCACTGCGAGTTCGAATGATACCCAAGCGGCGCATACAACGGTAAAACTTGAAAACAAGTTTCTTTCTCGCGAACCAGTCTCGTATTAATATATCAACTGGTCGGCAGGCTGGTTGTCATCGAAGTCGAAGGTCATCCTGTCAAGTGAGACACGCGCGCAGCACGCGCGGCAAGATGTCACGCAAGAATTTCATCTCGCACACCTGATCGCAAGGGTCAGACGCTCTCTGCCGGCGCAGCCAGTCGGGGGGCCTGACCGCCTGTACGGTCAGACGCGCGCGGAGGGTGGTTCTCCGCGTAAACTACCCCTAAACCAACTTAGGAGCCGCCCCGGCGAGCCGCCCCGGCCCAATCGGATTCCAGACCTTGGCATATGATCCTGCTGGACCAAATGCGCAGGTCCTCCTGCCGATTAACTGGACACTGGACTTACCTGCCCCTAAAACTGCCCAATGCACTGATCTGCTCTTCTTTCTCTTTCAATAGACTTCCCGTGATAATTGTTTGCCGAAGATCCGCAAGTTTTCAGGGTGAATGACTTTGAAATAGAGAATTATCACGATTAATAATACTATGCAACGGGTATTATTAGCGTTGAGGAGAGTCGAGGGTTATTCTAGCTTACAAAATACAACGAGTAGCTCTCAGGTACATACATTTTCACCTTAAAGAGCGCACTCGTCTATAATATCAAAGCCGAGCTCGCGCGTTCGACGTCGAGGGGGGCGGAGAGGAGGGGGCGCGTGTAGCGGAAATGGAAAATAATTGGAGGCCAAGGCATTGAGTAGAACGATGGAAAATTGTGCTGGCAGGAGGAGCGCGGGCGGGCGCGAGGAGGCCTCCGTCTTAAAGGGGAAGTTTCGCGCAGCCGGAAAGTCGAGTTCCTCGGCCTGGCAGGTTCCTTCTCCTCTCTTTTTTCCCTCGTCTCGCGCTCCTTTCCCGAGCGGCTGGCTGGCGCGGCGCCAACTAGGTGAAAAGTGTGGAAAGTGAACTCGCGATTTACGGCGCCAGGTGGAAGGACAGAGAGGGCGGCGAGGGGCTGCGAAAGTCAGGGGAATCTGCGAGAGAGAGAGAGAGAGAGAGGGTTGAAATAGAGAAAGAGCGGTGGAGGTTCGCCGTTCGCCGCGGAGCGAGTGAAACTAGAGCAACGAAGGCGCGAGGGGGTGGGCGTTCGTTTAGAAATTTATTCAAATTAAGCTGCGCGGCCGGCGGAGTTTACGAACTAGCGGAAAAATCGAAAGTGCCGGTATAATTGGCGACGGTGAAAGTCGACGACTTTGAAAACCAACCAGCCCGCCCTCTCAGGCTCAACCCCCTCCGCCCCTCCGCCACTAGCTATTTCGCACCGGAGTTTCCATCGCCCGCACAACTTTCCTGCGGCGAACTTCCACGAGTTTTCTCGCGATCGCTAGCTACCCTTGGATTCCATTTAAGAAGCGCCCACCCCCTCGCGCCACTCCATAAATTTCTCTTTGACGATGCTCGACCGCCTCTCTCTCCGCCGGGGGTTATGAACTTCACGCGGCAATATCGCCTATCAACTTTACCAAGCAAAGAACCGCCGTGAGAATTTCGACGCTTCCGGTCATGTAAATCGGTAAAGAGGTTTCGCTTTATTGTATTGGCCGGGGTTTAGATTGGCAATGAGCGCGGGAGAATAAGACGGTGCCCTTTAAACGACACATAATTCCCCTTCGCCGAAAAGATCCCGGTGGATCGCGGGATGGCTGGGCAAGCTTTATATCGCCGGGAAGGTGTCTTTCTTCCTCTAAGCCACCCCCGATCGCGTTACCGCCCCCTCTGCCCCATCCGCCCCCTACACCCACCGCTCGATCCGTCTTCATCTCTCCCGGTTGCTCTTCCCTTTGATCGCGTCTTCGGGAATCCATTCCTCGAGCAAAGACTTGCTCGGCGCGGTGCCGCTTAGCTCCCTATGTATCCACAGGCTACAGCCGTAGCCGTCTATATGTACCTGTACACTGCGACGGTGGCAGGCTACATAATAAACGTGGGCGCATATGTACCCCGGCGATATCCAGCGTACATACATATGTGGCTCTTAGCCTCGGCAAGGAGCCGGAGTGGCGTGCGGGTGTGTGTCGGTGGGTATGTGCATATCCTGGAATACGAGGAGGTCTAATCCCCTTTTAGAGACTCGGCTCATGCCACACATTCAGATATGCCTTTGACGGGCGCCCCTGCGATGCTATTGGCTCCACATAATCTCGTGTAACTTGGGTTGCCTAGCCACAGGGTGAGAGTGCCGGGTGTGTGTGGCCCCGCGCGGGCGCGCAACCGTCCTCTCGCCGACCCCTTCTGGGCCTGTTCACACAAGTGCACCTATACCGGCTCTCGACCCTCGAGCGCAACCCCGGCCGCCGCCGCGCTCTGTCCCTTCGCGCCCGATCGATAGGGCAGATGCCTGCGCCCGGACCGAACGAGCGCATGCCTCGCCACCAGGGAACCTCCGCCGTCGCCGCCGCCGCCGCCGCTGGACAGGTTTCCGGTCTTCAGCGCCAGAGGGCAGCCGTCCGGGTTTCCGTCCACCCCTACCGCGCGCGCTTCGCTTCGACCCCATATAACGCCTAGGGAATATGGGGATGTAAGGTCGGCACACTCTCGCTACTGGCATAAGTGCGATTAGCGACCGCTTCTACCACTGGCGTGACTGTCGCGCGCTCCTTCCTACTTGGGCCAGTGGCTAATAATCCCGGGGGATGATTGGCCTGGTGCGAGGGAATATTGTCTTTCTTGCGAGTTGGAATAAATCGATGGAATTGAAGAGTTTTATTCGTTTAGCCGCGACGCTCGGATTCGAACAGACGAAGAGGGAACGTGACTCGCACTTATGACTGGCAGCCGAGCGATAATAACCCGGACAATGAATGTTGTTCTCGACAGTGTCCGCGCGCGGGTGAAATCATTCCGCGAAATTTCAATGATACCTTATCGCCCGCCCACTATTAGCCGGCGAAGGTTGCTTTTCTTCGAACAGCGAAAAGACGGCAAATATGAGCGGTCGCGCACCTCCGCGCACCTCCGCGGCGGCTCGCGCAAAATATTTTCATGCCGTGTAATGCGGTGAGCCTAAATAGGATTACAGATGCGCCGTCGCTTCTCTCTCTCCGCAAATTAATGACTCACGCTTATTCCTTTTCAGCGGTCCGATCCGCTCAGCCCGGGACTCGTGACACGAATCCACCTCCCTCGCGCCCCCTTTTTTCCATCTACGCGTTACAGCTAGACGTAATTTAGCAGGTGGCGAGTGAAGTCGCGAGTCGCTTCGTTAGGGCTGCCAAAGCAGCCACGGAAGGCTAGCCCGAAATACGAATTCAACCCTAAATGCGCTAGTTCTGCCGAGAGGGTTGCGACTCGAACTCTTTCAGGAAGGTAACAGTTTCGCCCCGGTAGCGACGTTTCCCTCGCAATTTAACACATCAAGTGGTATTACCCCTCCCCCCCGGCGAGAATTAGTCTTCTCGGGCTCGGAGAACATTATGACTAAGAGATAAAGCACAGATGGAAAAAGCAATGACCCAAAAGAGTGGCGCGCGTGTGCCCGTAGCGTTTGGAATGGCCACGCCTGCCACTCGGAGAATACAGAAGGTGAAAGACGCGCACGACGCGCGATGTCCTCTCTCCCTCGGCTACCACGGCTGCGTGAATGCGTGAATGCGTGAATGCGTGAATGCGTGTGTGCCGGTGTGCTGACACTTGTGCGCCTCGTAGCGCACGAAAAGTGCGCGGCGCTCGTGTTTTTTCTCGCCCGTCCAGTTTTATCGTAATTGCCAGCTTTACGTAAGGCTGTTTGTACATGTGTTATCATGAAATACGGCGGTATTTGTACAATTGTTTGCTCCCCCGGCGCTGGCGACGCCGCCGCCGCCTTCTGCGTGACCACGGACGAAAAAATTCCGGGCGGAGGTTTTTCGGTCCGGGGGAATTAATTTATTGTTGGCCGCGTCGCCCTCGCCCCGGGCTGCCCGCCGCCGGCAGGTTGCCAGCGGCGACGATGCCACCGAGCGTCGCGTAGTCGTCGCCGCGGTCGCTGTTGTACCTCGACCTACTTGGTGTGTCCACGAGGTCTCTTCCCGGCGCGCCGATTGCGTGCCCACCGCCCGAATCTATTAATCGCTCGCCCGTGCACGTGACTCTCCTCGGCATTTGCATTGGGCGCGAGCGAGCGAGCGAGCGCCGCAGCCGCAGCTGAAAGGTATTTACGAGGAGGCACCTTCGTGTTTGGACGTCGGTGACGTCGTCGTCGCGAGCTCTCGCCGCGAGAGGCCCGGAGAGCCGAATCGCGCCGATAACCTCGAGACGCGAGAGATAAGACCGAGGATCTCCTAGGCGCACCGCACAGCCGCACCGCCAAGATTGCCTTTATATTGCGATAATCGTAATAGCCGCCGCGTAATTAGTACCCGAGCGAGGCGCCAATCTCGAGTTTTATTTGCCGGCGGACCTGGAGGCCCATTGTCGTCGGATCACGACTGACCCAGATCGGCGGACCGATCGAGCCCCCCGGACACCACCGACGCGCGCCTCTTCAATTCGAACGCGCAATCTTTACCTCACCTCTCGCCTCAGCTTCCAACTGTCCGCATCGAGGCTCGAGAACGCGTCTCTATTTGATTAACAGAACAAACGGTCGCGCGGTGCGCCAAGATGCAGAACCCGATATACCTACATCGGGGAGAAAGTCGGAGCCGCTCAGGGGAAGAATGAGCGATACCGATAAATTAGGCGTCGCGACGCAACTGCTGACGGCTAATCCAGCAACGAGCACCTCGCTCCCACCTCCGGAAAAAGTCCATTTCGCTTCGCGCCGCGGCTAATCCCATTGGAGGTCCGACCGGGCCCCGGCGCGTTTAACTACGGAAGATCGATCCCCCATAGAAAATTGGCCGGGCAATTTGTGATCTTTCACGATCCCCGTCCGAGCGGCAGAGAGACCAATGTCGTTTGAGGACGAAGCGCGCGCGTCGGTGCTAGACCATGTGACATAATCCTGTCCGGGCTCTTTCTCCCGTCCACTTTGTCCGGGGCATATCCTGCGAGCGCGCAACCACGAGGATCCCGGGGGACAAGGTAACCGCTCGCGTTTCCTAAATACGGAAAACAAGCCTGCACAAAGGGCGGGGAGGGCCGGCCTGACCCAGAAATTCGTTCATGAGGATCCATTCAGGATGTTCACTCGGCGAGCCGTCATTCCTTGAAGAATATTCGCGTCTTTTATCCGCGTTTGATTAAAGATTCTTTGAAGGACATTCTCGAGACGCCTGCCTCCTACTGAACCAATGCTGCCTTCAACCTCCAACGATGGCTTATATTACGCCGAGTATTACTAGAAGACCTGTCCCTGCTTCCCACCAACGTATCACTTTCTTTTCCCTTTTTAATTTAGAACCCACTCAATTAAACGCTCATTCTGATAAATGGTCTGTTAGAGGCCGTAAAAATGTGTTTCTCGTTCAGACAATTTCCCTCTGATTTATTCGGCCAATTTCCCTGCAGTAGATGTCACCGAGTGGCAGTAGCTCTGACCATACATCAATCAGCTAAGTATCGTCCTCGAAGGAAAAAGAAGCGCGCGAGTAGTAGCGCAGGGGAATAGTAGCACTGGGCAATAAAAAGATGAGATACACAAAAGGGATGTGTGTCCAGACCCAGAGTGGTGAGAGCGTGAGGGGCCGGATTTCATGTGTGGAGGAAGCGATAAGTGGAGGCCTCTAAAGCGATGCGTGAATCGAGGCCAAGAGAGTATGGGATCGAGGAACAGCAGCAGCAGGTCAGAGCCATCTCGCATGGACGCAGGTCCTTTGGAACTTATTCGTCCAGGGCGGAAGAATGGAGGCCCGAATCCTTTTGCCCGGTAATTCGGGACGGGGCCAGCTGCAAAAACCATGATGCCCCGTTCCCCATGGTGCGATCATCGTGCGTGTTCTTACCCTCAGGAAAGGATAGTGCGCCCGAGAGCCAAGGGGGACAAATCTTTTTTTATATCTTAGATCCTGCCCGATCATTTTTTACGAACCCTTTTTCCAGCCCTCGCGTCCCAAGGAGCATGGGGACCTAGGGCCCCTGTTTCGCGCAACTGTCGCCTTCTCCCTCCCCCCTTTATCTCCTGCGGCCCCTTCTTCGACGGCTAGAGTCTCCTGGCCCAGTAAAAGGATCCGGAGAGTAGTCCCGCGCTCGCCTTCTCGAAATCCGAGTACGCGCGTGCACTGCACACGCGTGAATTCCGCTCTCTTTTCGGGAAAGACGAATCTGCTCCTCGCTGCACCGAGGAATCTCCGCTCCTCTGGCGAGAAGAGGAGCTTCTTGTCCTCTCGCTTTTTTCTCTCGCGGGACAAAGGCTCGCTCCTCTTCTCCACTCGGCGAGTTCGCTCGCGGTCGTTATAAGGCTAAGTAGCTCGCTCGAGAGAAGCGCAGGAGCATGAATGTCCTTTGAGAGGACTCCCCCCTCTCTATCCTCCCGGGGGATCGCTGATTGAAGTCTCTGTTGATCTTTAAGGCGATCTCCTCGCCGGGACGCGTCATAGACTTCGCCCTCACCGAATTGCAGGCTGCCTCTTCTTTGTCCTCCCATTCGAATCAATAGCCGAGGCACCGCGATACACTAAGTATCCCAAAACTCCACCCTTTAATGCCTAGTCAACTATTGACCCAGCCCCACCACTATCACCGTCCAATATTAATGGAATAAAAACTGGGGGGTATAGAAAGTAGGCTAGGAGTCCAGCCGGGCGAATTTCCACGTCGGGTGGGAAAGTAAGAGAGACGCGTTGCACTGGTTCCAGAGGCGGGGTGGGTATATCGTGACTACTGGTCAGTTTGTTCGATAGTTGGTGCCAGCCAGCACGGATAGCCATATAGCCAGAGTGCGGCTTCCAGGGGGGCCTTGGTACCGAGCTGTACCAAGAGGGCCACCGGTCAATACCTCCAGACCTTCGGAGCCACCACGTGCACGCGGCTGCGAAAAACGTTAGCCCCACGCTAGCCCTCTCATACACAGCTCCAGTCCAATGAAAAACATGCAACCCTCCTGCGACTGGTTCTCCTCGCTATACGGGAAAAGGAGGCTTCGGTTCGCAGTGCGTACGAGGGTTATCGCGCACTCCGGGGGATAAGAGGACGTGACTGTCACGAATCCTCCCGACTAATTATCCCCAACGGCCCGATAATTAATAGTCCCGATGGTCCAGGCATAAACGCGGAAGTCTGGGAGACGGCGAACACCTCGTGCGAGGACCGCCAGCCGTATTAGTACAGGAGCAGGGAGCCCGATCCTACGTAACGACCTGCCGGCGCTTTCTATCCCTGGCGAGCGAGTCTCTTATTATCGACGATCGGATTCGCGTGCGATACTTAAGTACACGTGCGCACGTGAGGATGATAACGGGTGTCTCTAATGGAGCTGGCTGATCCAGTGGTACCGCCGAAAACTCCGAGACTCCTTGCTCTGAGTAAGATCGAATAAGGTGAACCTGAAAAGAGCGAGGGTACGATTTTAAAAAGAGAACACGCCAATGACAGGTTTTTTTCGCTCGGCAGGAATACGGCTGGCTTGTCGAGGGAGATTTGACAGGCGTCCAGGACAGGCCGATCTCTCTCGAGCAGGGAGAGGCGATCGTAAATAATTCATATCCGATGATTCGGGCGAGGAGAGGCGCTAGCCGGAGCTAGACAATGGCAATCGAAAGCGTTAAGATGTTGGAGGGACGCCGATTTCCTCGCGGGCTAACAAGCGCGCACGCGAACATCGACTATGGAAGCAGAGAGAGGGAGAAAGAGAGAGAGAGAGAGAGAAAGGGGGAAGCGTGGGCGCCGACGATTTTAGCGAGGGAAGTAACGGTCCACGGTAACATCTCCTTCGGCGCGCTAGGATTTAGCACCTTAAGTATTTCTGTCTCCTTTACACGCCTACGGACAGCTGAGTGACTCAGACTAAACGAATGGGCGGCTGCAGCCCGGCCGAGAGACGCGCGAGCCGCCGATGCCTCGGGGGTAGACGCGCACTCGATAACCAAAGGGCCACTGAGGGCTGCGGCACACACTCCCACGCACGCTCAGGGCTACTGAGGGATGTTGCCCTGTCCCTTCTACGCCCGAAGACAACACACACGACTTATCGCGACGGAAATAGTCACGCACCGGGTTCCTCATCTTCCTCGGGCTCTGGCCCCCTTTCTACGCGCAGCCCTTACAGCGGATACGCGCCCTCCTTACCGGAGGGCTATTTCCATGCCCTCGTTTCCTCGAGCCCCCCGTGCAACCAAACTCCACACTTTAACTTTTAACCCTGCAACATACTCGGCCCGTCATCCGCGTACGTAGCTTGATGAGAGCTGCTACCGGTAATTATGGGTCGCTGCCAATGAGCGGGGAGTCGAACCTCGCAAAATTCTATCCGTGTAGGCGAGCGGCACGCTTATTAGCGTGATTCCTTGTCTATCGGGCTATTTACACCTGGCTGGCAAAGATCACTCGTAGAATTCTGGTAGTGCCGCCGTCGCGGTAAATGCCAGGGCCCATTAACGAGACTCGCCGCGAAACTGACGGCTAGGAAATGTGCATAGGTCAAGCGCACTGTAGCTATTCAGGACAGATAGCGTTGCTTATTGCCGGGTCGCTGGAAAAAAGTCGGATCGGCCGAGAGATCGTGGGAAATTGTAAAAATTTCACGAAACATCGCTGGACTCGAGTTTTTGTTAGGTGTAGAGTGAGAATTTGCTTTTTGGCGAGAGCTCGGGGCTTTTTTTCTTGAGGACCAGCTGAGAAGACGGGAAGTCGTGAGAAATTGTGCCGGTGTGCTCCTGCGCCTACTTCCGACGATTTTTTCGAGGAGGATTTTTTTGACGCTTAACGAGGCGAGCGGACAAGTAGAAAAAAGCGAGCTGGACGGAAGAGGGTGAAGAACATAAGTGACCGGAATCACGTTTGTTTCGTATTCATGAGCGATCGAAGGCGACTACTGGTATCGATCGATTGGCCCGACCTTATTCTATTGACTCTGACCCCCTCCGGTCTGACGCCCCCCTTCCCCAAAAGTTGCATCTTCCTTCTATGCTGAGCCATGTGCATGCGTCATTTGAATACGCGCGGATCCCCGTGCCAGGCTGCGTCTCCCCTATTATGTGTAAATTGTATTATTTTTACCCCAAATACATTTGGGCCCCTGCGCCCTGGCGACGGCCGCCGGGGTCAACAGGTCAAATTGCACATGTCCAACCAAAGTCACCCCCGGCACGCTCGCACTCTCTTTCTTCCTCGCTCCCTGTTCCCCCTCTCTCTCTAGCGCTGACCCCTCGATTCTACTCCCCAGTGATTTCGCTCTGGCCAACACTCCCTTTTTTCCGAAAGTCACGTATATTCGCACTTAGACCGCATCTTCTCGATAAATCCGAGGAATTTCGCAAAAAATCACTCTACTAGATTCCCCAAGATTCCTCGCTTCTCGCGTGGGAATCGCCGGACTCCTGCGAGCCCAGACTTAGTTTTTGCTACGTTTTATTTTAAAAAAATCTCTCTGTCCAGAAAAGTGTCAAATCTCCAAGAAGGAGGGGAGGCTGGATCGACAGGTGAGAACTCGAGTACCGAGCGTTAAAAAGCCACTACACTCTCTCGATGAAGGATAAGAAACCCCCGGATAAAAAGGCAGTAACTCGTATCCGCGAAGTGGGCTGGCTGATCCCACCGAGCGCGCGCTCGGGCATAATAATTTCTCGCGTGATTTTAAAACCGTAAATTTTTTGCCGCCAAACCGCCGATCTCGCTGATATCACCAGGTCGTTTCCTTCCGCGTCGCTTCCCTCCGCCACTGTGCATCCCTGACGCGCTGGTTGCGAGCTGACGCACGAGTTCCATCCGCGTTTTTGCGCGTGGAAAAACAACGGGGCCTCACCGTGCCGTATCTCATGCCGCCGGAGGAGTTGCGCGATCGGTTATCATTTCACACCGATTATAATAAAGCAGTGGTCGGAGAAAAAGTGGACTGGAGAGGCGGTGGTGAGCTGAAGAGGAAAGGGGTGGTGCAGAGGAAGGGAGGTATGTACAAGGGGGTAGTTGGTGGAGTAAAAACTAATGTGGGTCAGGGAAAAAAGCGTCCCGTTCGGGGACCCCTCAGGCTTCTGGACCTTAAATAAGTATATAATAATGCTGCTGAACCAGCCAGGAAGCTTCCAACCCTTTCTGTCGCACTGTCTTACCCCTTCTCGATGCCACCCCCCTTTTTTTACTCTTATTCGCCGAGGAATCGCGCGCTTTTTCCGCCCGTCCTTTCGGCTAACGGATAAAATCTAAATTAACTAAATTAAGGGCCCGTCAGTTTCCACCTCGTCTTTGCATACGATTTATACACACGTTTTTTCCATTCCCCTATCCACACCGGCGAACCGGGAGAATGCGGGAATGAAAAAACCGGGTGCAAAAGCCGGAGAAGCCGAACATTTCACCCCGTTGCCTTTCCCTCTGTTTCACGCACCTTTCCCTCTCTCTCTCTCTGGTTCGCCCGCGGATCATCCTATCGTCTCCTCTCCTTTCATCCTCCAGCGATCGTTGAAAGCTCGATTTACGGTTATAAAATTACTCAGGTGAAATTCGAGGCCCCGCGCGCGCGTTTACTCGAAGGATTTATGCTCGCTTCTTGGCGGGGAAGAGAGCTGGAAGGAGAATGCGGAAGCAGTTGCGAGTCTGACGATCGGGAATAAGTTCGGCATCCGAAACTCTAACGAAAACTGTGTCCCTAGCCAGTGGGACTTCTGCATGATAATTCCAGGTCCTTTGATCGCGCGGTGCAAATAGACCAACAGCAAAAACGCGGCGGAAAAAGTGTTCGTTTGGTCAACAAGAGCGCGCGCGAGGGCGAAAATATCCCATCGAGATCCCAATGAGTTTTTCGCGCGTCTGTTTGGTCATTTTTCGGCCGGCACCCTCTTTTTTGACCGTTTGACCATCTGTGACGGCGTCGGCGGGCGCGCGCGCGTGCCAATTCCGCCGGCACTTATGCCCGATCGATTGATTCCTCGCAATAAAAGAGAGGAAAAGCCCCGGTGGTGAACGTGAACGGCCATGAATGAATGAATGCTCGCCATCCGCTTCTCGCCGGGGCTTAGTCAAATTACCAGTGGATCCCGGTGACGCCGATGCCGCTGCTGGCGGCGGCCGGTGGTGGTGGTAGTGTTGACCTTCGATGTAATGATACGTTAAGCTCGCCCTCCGGCACAGATCCACAAAGAATGGAAAATCTGGCGGGCCACGGAATACGTGGCGAGAATAACCCAACGTTACGCACTCTTATACTCTGCCAAGTCAATAAATACAGCTACCTTCTCCGTTTTCCCACTCAGGAATCAAATAGAATCTTCATTACGCGAGATAGGTGGATCGAGCGACATACTTAACGATTAAACTAATACTCTGCCAATGGATTGAAAGCGAGCGCGATCCATCCTGTACCGAAGAAACAGAGAGCGTCGAATCCGAAAAGCGGCTGCTCGTCGAGAGAGCGCGTTACGCCAGGAGGTTTCCACCGAGTCAGCAGAAAAAATACATTTGTCAGGGCGCAGCAGCCAGGACGTTAAGGATCTTTATTTCCAGAGAGATTAATTACTCGCGGCTAGTGGCCGGGAATAATTAATTAACGCCAGCGGTAATGGAGTGGCAGGGGGAGGCGGCTCTCGTCCCGCTCATCTCCCTTGAGGGCTGCCCACCTGACCTCTCGCCACTGACCACCAGAATTACTCCTCTAAATACCCACGGCAGACACCTGTCGCGCGCGCAATAACATTATTTCTCTCGCATTAATTTTTTAAACGCGTCTATATCATCCGGGTATATTGGCCTCTCTTTGTCTCCTCCTCGGGCGACGCGTAGCGTTTTTTGAGGGCGAACGCTCGTGCGCGAAAGCGAGACGGAGCCAGCCGCGTACACCGTGAGAGACACGGTTTTTCATTACAGAAGCATATCCCGCGATGCGAGCTCGTCGGTTACCGTCGCCTTTTTTTCTCATGGTGTTTGCAAAGGGTTAGGTTACGCGTCCTCTCCCGATGCGCCTATGCTAAATAGGGGTGGCGCGGTGGAAAAAAATATTAATAGCCATCCAGCCTCCCGATTTTTTCCTAGCCATCGCGCGCGCGCACCCCTCGGCCTTTTTTCGGCGCTGGCGAGCCTACCCCTATTACTGGCCCTCGTGCGGTAAGATATACCCGTGATAGCGTCCTCCGCTGCTCTCTCGGCCAACGACTTTTCCCCGCCAGCCTTTTCCACGGGTGCAACCGTCGACACACTCGCTTATACATGCAGATAGAGTGTTGCGTCTCGTTTTCACAAACAGATATGCTTGCTGGAGCTTGGGAAGCCTAATACGCGGCCTCGCAGGATGACTGGACCGATCGGCTCGGCAGCCCTGATCCTGCCAGAGAGAGAGGGAGGGAGAGAGAGTCCTTTATAGAACGGTAGCCGTTAATGGAGTGGAGAAGCGTTGACGCGTACCCCATGGAAGAGGAAGCGGCGACGCGACGAGCGACAAGCGGCGCAGAGGACCATTCGAGAAAGTTAGGAGAGCAGAGTGAGAGAAAGGATCCTTCCGATCATTGCGCAAGCTGCAAGATGACGTGCCCCCATGTAGTCGCGAGCCATATGTATTGGAGGGGGTGGACGAAGGTGGTAGGTGGGATAATGGGAGTGCAGGACGCTCGGCTTTCAGTTCCACATGCGTGAACCCCGAGCATAACAGGAACCCTTTCAGGCTTACGAGTAGAGACGGACAGACGGACGGTGCGCGTTGTCCAACACCCTCATGAAAATCCCCTGCAGGCACCGTTGCCCACTCGCTCCTCCGCCAGCTTCTCGCTTGCGCAACAAAACAACAGCTGCGCCCGGCAGCCAAGGCGCCCCGGACGCCCGGAGATCATCAAAACATCCCAATTCGCACCGCTCCAACCCTTTCCCTGGCCAGCGTGACCTTTCGCATTTCCACCACTATCTCGCACTCATGTCAGCTTTTCCCTCAAACGCTCCCACACCGCGTCATCTAACCCTCGGTAAACAACAGATTGACCGTGAGACAGGACCAAGCGTTCACGTAATGACAACACGTTTCAGGATTGTATTGAAATGAAACGATCATATCTAGCCGCTAGTCCACCGTGAGAGACGCGGTCGGACCGCGAGTACGGTGCGGACAATTAAAAAGGCCGATTGCGCTGGGAGAGTAAAGGGTCAGTGGGCAAGTGGCCGGGAGCGGAAGGCGCGGGTAACGGCTCGCGGAAGAGGTAACGAGGAGGACCAAGCACGTGTGTGCGAATATCTTACTCTCCTAAGATTCCCGCGGCGGTGGCTTCCCCTTTTTCTATTTCCTGCCGCGGTCCCTCCTTTTCCAGGCGACCTCTGCGCCGCGGACGGCGCACGACCGAGAGTTGCCCTGGACTGCCGCAACGCGATTCCACGTAGGCCCCGTTCGCGTGGTTCGCGTGGTTCGCGCGGCGCGTTAATTATGAGGGACTTCCGGCGATCTAGATTTCATTCTTTCCTCCGCGCGGCCGCGCTATAGCCGAGCGTCTGCCTAAGACAGTCGCCGGGAAATGATAATAGGTGCGTGACCCAAGTGGTCAGTTCACACGAGAAACGAGACTAGAGGCTGGCGGAGGTATGGCGGCGTAGAGGGAGGGAGAGGAGGCCGCGCAGTGGAAGGAGCCCGCGCCGGCCAGACAAGGAGATGCCGATCGGGGAAACGAGGAGGCGGAGGAGGAGAGAGGAGAGTGCGAGAGTTAACTCGGCGTTATACGGCAGCGACGTCGGTGTCGGCGTTCCGACTTCCACAATGCGCCTTGTACTCTCCCACACTCAAGGAGTCTCACGCCCTCACATCCTCCTGGCCGACGAGGAAGGCGAGGAAGGCGAGGAGGAGGACTCCGTGGAGAGCAGAGCGTCCGCGGGCATTTCACGAGGCGACCTCTCGGCGTTCTGAGCCGCCGACTCCGACGACTCCGACTCCGCTCTCCTCGCATCTCGCCGGGCCCGCTCGCTCGCCCGATGGGCCTCGCGCCTGTCCCGCGCGATCATAGGCGAGAGGAGACCACCGTGAAACCTTTACGGGCCTTTAACTATTGACTGCTAGGAGATTTTAGGAGCGATACGGGGGCCTCCTGCCTAGAACTCGCGAACTCGACGCGCTCGCGGCCCGGACTCGAGCTCGCGCTTGGCTATCGATGCACAGCCGGGAAGAAAGTCGGGGACATTAAAGAGCACACGTACAGCCACCTCTACGCTCCTGCGCTCCTGCGCTCCTGCGCTCTTTTCGCGCCAACTGTCTATCCGTGCCCTCGATCGCTCCGCGAGATCCTCCCGCGCCGGGTACCAGCCCAATTTTCCCTATAATCCAACCCCCCACCCCCCACCCAAACACTTATTAATCCTGCTCGGCACTCCCAGCAACCTCCCGGCGAGATACGATCGCTTAATGTACTCTGACATTTCGGCGCGCGCGTCCAGTTTAACTTTCCAGGGCCGTGAATTATAACAGTCCGCGTGACCCGCGACCCTGCCAAGGAGACATCAGTGAAAGCGCGCGCGAAGAGTGGATCGATCGCCGGGAGAGGAAGAATAGGCGAGTCGGTGTGCTCGCGAGCGTGGAGGAAGGTGTTGATGTCGGCGCCGGGGCCTTTTCGATTCAGTGCTCCAAGCTATTCGGAGGAAAGAGCACCTGGGAAGTCTGGAGTTTCGAAAAGGCCACGAGTGACCGGAACACGGTCTTCTCTCCCTACCGTGCTGGTAGTTAGGAGCCGCGTTGCTTTGCGCACGCTCTCTTATCTACCATCTTCGCTCCGACAGCTCGCCTCTTGCAACCGACGGACTCGAGCACACAGACACAAGCGCGTACATGCTCGATACTCGGTTTCATTAATGTTAATAGTCCATCGGCGAGACAGCGCAAGGTGTTTCGCCTCGTGTGAATGAGTGCGTTATCGCGCTGGAGATAATACGTTATGCGCCTCTGAAAATTACTGTCGAGCGCTATTTGCTCGACCAGAGAGAGAGAGAGAGGGAGAGAGAGGGATTTGGCCGAGCGAGGAGAGAAAGATTTCGTGGCGTTGGCAATGCCGTCCCTCGCAATTACAATGTTACAATGTCTCGTTTCGTCACTCAAAAGAGGCATAGTGACGAAAGCCGATTGATCTTTAAGAGTTACACGAGCAATGACACACGGACAGGCTCGGCGAGCGCACGAAACTAAAGTGATTCGCGCTGCTAGAATACGCGGCCGCGCTCTGACGGCTCGAGGGATATGCTCGCGGATAGAGAGCCGCGGCAGTCGCGCGCTGTTATAGTTACGGGCGGCCGCGACGCCGATTGACGCCGAGGCTATTTCACCTCGTGCGCATGCAATGCAAATGACGCTGAATTATCCCCGACGTCCGCGCGGAAAAAACGCCGGCATTCGCATAAATTAAGAAGGCGACGCGCTCGAGCACTCGGCAGGAAAGTGGCATTATTTCGCGTAACGAGTGCCTCGCGGTGCATCTCCCCGCCGCGCCGCTCTCTAACGCATTTACTTTATTAAGGGCAGACTCGGGCCCGCTCGCGGGGGCCTGCGACCTATGCGAATGCGTGGAAAAAATCCCCGAGACCGCGCAGAGAAAGTGCACGGGCTATAAGCCGCCTGTGAGAAAATGACCCTCCTTCGGTGCTCAGAAGGAGAAACCGGACGTTTCCTCGTCGTCGATACACGCAAAAACGCCCCGCGACATCCTTCGTATTTACGAGTGACTGTTGTGTGTACGGCGCACTTCCAACTGGCCCGGCGGATTACGTGTGTTTTGGTTCATCTGCGCGCTCTTTCCTTCAATGGGTCCGTGTTATTCGACGGAGTCGTTTTTGTTGGCGCAGGGGTCACAGGACAAGTAGAAACCAAAACACGCTCGAGAGATCGAACCCTCGGGCTTGGTCTATGCGAGAAGAGGTTCGCTCGCATGATCCGCTGCTTCAACTAGCATCATTTGATAACCGAGCATGTTTGCACGACACGATCTACCTCTCGGCGTAATCCTCGTCAATGGCGCGCTGGCATATGTTTGCCGATGCGAAACCGGGACCGCGCGATGCGTGAGCTCTCGGAGACCGGACGGCAGCGCGCGGCGACTTATCAGTATTTGAGGGTTCCGAATTCGGTCAGGTCTCACCGAGCGCTCTCGTCCGGAAAATCGTCTGCGGCTGCCGGCGGCTCGGCCGAGCGGAGGACGAGCCGCGCACGGCAACGGGCCGGAATTCGCGCCCACGAAAAAAGGAACTCTCGCGCACGTTGACCTCGCATCAAACAGAATTTCGTTGACGGACGATAAGATAAGCGAGCGGTCGGGCGGGCGGTGGCTTGCTCGGAGCAGCCGTTCGCTCCGAAGGAGGGCAGGGTAACAAAAAAAACGTCATTTTCGAGAATAAAGACTGGCAGAGGACAGGAGCCGGTGGCCGGAGCGAGCGAGCGAGTCTGCGCCGAAGCCCGTTTGAAGTTAATCGCGCGGTGTCATCAGTCTGCACTGGACAGCCCTCATGCCACTCGACGCGGCCGCTATTGAAAAACCGTTTAATCTGATAGTGGCGAGGCTTTGTTTTAAAGTGGACCCGTCCATTGTCGAAAGCGAGCTTCGACAAGCCGAACGAGCAGCCTTTCCGCGCGCGCGACAGTTTCCCGCCCGACTCGCGCCCTGCCATCTCTTTAACATTCCCGACGCGCCCCCCCCCCCCCCCCCCCCACGAAAATCGCCAGAACACTTGACAGGGAGAGAGTCGATAATCAATGAGGCTCCGCGGGGTCGCTCGAGTCTTCGCCAGGAATCACCGACTAATTCGAGGACAATCGCTTAAATAAGAATGAATGCTTACCGTTGATTACCCCCCTCCCACTCCCCCCGGTCTCTCCCCCTCGGATTGTTACATTGGACGGCTCAATGCCAAGGGATGGGATTACAGACTTGGAAGTCTGCGCCTCTCAAATGACAATAGAGAGACTACATCAACTTTGACTTACTTTTTCACAATGGACGTTTCAATAAACTTTAAACTGGTATATTCCGCGCGGTGGGATTGGCCTTGTAAGAGAGACTGTTAGAGTGTGCGTCTAACAGAGTGTGCGTCTGCCCGTAGCGATATATTTCACGATCAACCACCTGTGGATGACTATGCTAATTACCGGCGTAACCTTATAATGGGAAGTAATCGGGTGGCCGAGGGGCGATGCTACCGACCATTATTTTTCACCGTAACGCCCTTCGCTCTACCGGGAGAGCGAGCGCCGCTCACCCAACGGGGGCAATTCTTCTTTCTCCTCGGCGAGGTTCGCGGAGGAATCCGCCGCCGCTGCCCGGATTAATTCCTCTCTCGGCTCGAGAGAGACAGAGGGAGAGAGAGAGAGAGAGAGAGAGAGAGAGAGAGGAGGAGGAGGTTGGAATCTGGCGTCTCGCTCGGCCTTCCTGGCAAACGAAAACGCGGCTTCGCCAGGGAGAAATCCCGGGTCGTGTGTGCGCGAGGAGATAATGCACGCAAATATCATAAAGATAAGCCCGTAGGCCAGTGGTACATCGTGGCGAGTACACCAGTGCATGAGCGAGAGATAAAGAGACCGCGCGCGGGCGCGCGAGAGCGCGGAGAGAAAGAGATTTTCGGGGTCCAGGCGGAGCGGAGGAAAGTTTCGGATGCCCGCCAGTTTCTATTGAGCGAGGAAGAAATTGAACGGTGCATTTCTTTTTATCCGGCCCTTTTCTCTCTCTCTCTCCCTCTATCCCGAGTGGGATCTCTGTCCGTCCTGCGGCCAATTGCCCTTTTTACCTTCACCCCATAGAGCCGCCCGACCATCACCCCTAGAATCCGTTAGGGCAGACGATTTTTTTCTACCTCCCCCCCTCTCTCTCTCTCTCCCTCTCTCCACTTGTGCAACCCGGAATCTTTGTCTCGAATTCACTATTCTTCTCGCTTTATCGAGCCTCCACGGTATCTCCGGCCGCGCTCCTCTATGCGCACTAGCCATCTCTTTCTCGCTCTCTGCTTGTTGATTCTCAATTGAAACCAGAGATCTCAAATATTGGGCCCTCGCCGCGCTCAACAGTTAGGTTTTCATGGGAACATTTGGTGGGATTGGACGGCGGCCGCTTGCTAGTCGGGATATTGGGTTTGATACAGTTCTAAGGTATCTGCGTCCGGAAATTAATGGTTAACACTAAAAAGGTTGTAATCTTGTTTTAGTAGAGTGAGAAAGTCCAAAATGAGTGGAGACTGGTGAGTGGAGTTTAGGTTGGTCTGGAAATGAACAGTTGAGAGTAAAAAAAACATTTAAAGAGCGTTTTAGGTTAAAGGATCGGGTGTCCAGAATGACAAAGTCCAGAATGAGTGGAGTTTAGGTTCGCTCGACTATAAAGTGTATCCTAGAAATATCTCGATGATCGCCACTGTCCGAGCATGGCCGAGGGAAAATAATCCAGGCGATTGCACGCGCGATTTCCCTCCCTTTTTTTGGGTGGTCCACGCCTTGACGGTCCTAATCCCGGGGGGCATTATTCCTGCCACGACTGTCCCCGGGACTTAAGGCCGCTCTTTGTCGCGCGCCGGTAAAAATCCACCCCCGAACGCCTCTTCTTACTGTGGCCCGGCTGATCACCTCGAGATCCGAGTGGCAGGGCGCGTGAGGAAGCACGTCACGGGCGTGAAACGATCTGTAATTTGTCACGGAGAGCGCCTTCTCAAACTGTCCCCCCGTCGTGTCGCCGGAATAAGGTCACGGCTCGACCTCGCAGACCGCGCTCGCAGGATGTTGTCCTAGCCCGTGAATGGCCCGTTCTGTCCACGCAAAACGAGACCCCGCACGACCACCGGCACTCGGCTATGCGGATATCCTTTCGGACTTTAGTCCCTTTCGGACTGAGTTATGCGAGAAAGATCCACGTAACTGCGGAAAATACCCCGGTTCACATCATCTTACTTGAGTCTATAAGGCAATTCTAAGTGATGACTTTGGTTTATTGAATTATAAATATTCTCGCACAAAGTTTCATTCTTAATCTCAATCTTCAACATCGCACAAAACCAATCAACTCCTCAATCTATCACCCTTCTCGTATGTCCCTCGGTTTTCAATTGCCCTTGTCCTGGGTCTATCGTCTATCGTATCAAAAGACGATCTCCGCTAATCGATATATAATATACATATGTATCTTTCCTACATATATCTCTTACAAATCAGCAAGAAACAGAAGGTGATCGTTGATGAACAGTAGATGTTATGTCGACACTTTACGAGACGCAATGGTGATGCAAATGGAAATAAACAATCAAGAATTGAAGAGCGTGAAGAGGCCCTTAAAAATCGCGTGGCGGAGAATCCGGCAGCCCCTTCTCTTCCCACTAGCCGGACCCGACTGGGGATTTTACCTGACTTTCACTTAACACTCTCCTCGCGGGGGCCCTTGCGACTCCGACGCTCCAGCGCGCATTGTCAGTCCACGGTTCTATTATGTCTGCTGCTCAACAATAAAACCTCGAGCTGCCAAAATAGAGGCGACTCGCTTCGAAAGCCTGTTTCAGCCAGCCTCGTAAAATACTTTGGAGGAGTCGACTCTCCCTCTGAATGCATCGTGAACGATTAAAATGCGAGCGGAGCCGTGTTTATTCTCGGCTCGCCGACACGCCGGGGAATATATTCCGGCGAGAGCGGGCACCGGAAAAAGGAGGGAAATGTTTGGTGGGCCCGAGTGACCCGGGCCTTCTGGGCCGTCGCGCGGCTGTTTGTACAGATAAGGGGCACAGGTGGGGCGACAGTGGACAGTGCCAGCATTTCATCTCCGGCTGGCTCGGGCGTTGGTCGGTCGGTTTTTCACTTTCGGTTTATTCAGCGCGATAACGAACGGACTGGGCCTGATGAATTCACAGGGCGGCCAGAGGAAACCCGTTCTCTTCCGGTTGGGCTCGGACTGCTGGTCCCCGCTTTTATAATCGACATCCGCGTTGGTGGGGCCCCTCGCTATTAACTCGATCAACAGAAAAACCCCTGTTATCGTCGATCCCGACGAAGCGCGCGTGCACTCGCCGCGCTTGATAGACTCGTTTACGATATGCTGCTTGGATTTGGCGCGAGAGGGTGATACGCCGTATCCTGGCAAGAGGCTCGCGTTATTCAGGAGGAGAGCGCGAGAGCAACGTTTCGAAGGCGCCGGCTACGTGCAAGGTTTCCCCGATGGTTCTCGCAGTTCGCGGTATTTCATTACTTTATCGTTTTATTGAACGACTGGCAAGTGGGTCTCTCTCCCTCCCGCTCTCCCTCTCGCTCTCGGGCTCTGCCGCGGCAGTTTGGCCGGGGAGCACGTATGCTCTCCGGGAACGGGACGACTCGCATTATACGCCCAGTAGAACGGCGCATGTATCGCTCTCGAAGCGAAGATCGGCTTATGGCTATCGATCTCCATTACGCCAACTGATTGGCTTCGAGTCGAGCTGCTTATTCGCCGATGCTCCCATATACCCATATCCACCCGCTCGACATATGCACAGACACACAGATGTATGTATATAGAGTACATATATACGCCAGATTCGACAGAACCCGTCTCGAAAGTCCCTCTTGTTCTATGACAAGGTATTGCGCCGCGCTGATACCTCGACTACTCGTCGAGCGGCGAAAGCCACTATTATTCATGGAAAGTAATGGTGGCGCCCACCAGCGATAAATGAAAATTAGTCGACACGCGAGCGAAAGTCCGCGTTAAGAAATCGACTGGAACATGAAAATGTATACGATATACGTAGAGTGAGAGAATGCGAGAGAGAGAGAGAGAGAGAGAGAGAGATTGAGAAGGGTCGAGAAGGCGGGAGTGGGGGGCCGGGCATTGTTCCGGCGAACTGCCAAAATAGCGATTTTCGCGAGAAAGCTGACCGTGACGTTGTGATCGGCGCTCGTCCGTCTCGGCGATAAGCAGCGGATCATTTGTTACGTTCTGGCCGGCGGCATTGTTTCGTCCGCGGGATCGATAGCCTCCTCACACCCTTGTACATTATTGTTTTCGTGAACCCCCTCGGTTCTTTCTCCCCCGGGAGGAATCTCTTATCTGCTTGTACACTCATAACGGCCCGGGACACTAGAAGAAATGCTGGAAAAACGACTCTAACGCTAGGAGCACCTGCCGTTGAGCGGCTACGATAAAGTTGGCCGGGTAATGAAGAGTAAGTGGTCGGGTGAGCCGAGTCCAGCCGGTGAGAATGAAATTTCGATCGCGCGCTCGATCTCGATCCCACGGGGAGACTGTTAGCGTCCTCGTCCCCCGAGAAGCCAGGGGTCGAGTCCTCTGTCGGCTTCCATGCTCTCGCGCGTACACTTAACTGTGCCGCGAGCGAGCCCACTGATAACTCGACCCGCGGAATCGGAGCACCGACTAGACCCACTCGGCCACGTAACTCGGCTGAGCATCGGCCGCGATCCTCTCTTTCGGCATCGGGAGAGTATCGTGCCGAGTCTCTCGACTTCTCGAGGAGCCGGCTAGCGGGAAACTCGGCAGGGCAAGAGATCTATGGGTGAGAAAAAGCTGCAAGATAGATCGCCGACTAAGAAGCCGACGTTACGATCGCGCTGACCACAATTCGCGCTGATCGTTTAACGAAGCGCGATCTATGGCGAGGAAATTCGGTATTAAGGGTCCCATGTACCGAGGCCGAGAGCGCGCGGTGATCGCAGCCGGCGATAGGAGCTAGCGGTTGCAAAGCCCCGGCTACAGCCGATTTCCTATGATGGACGACTGCGCCGCCACTTTGTGTCTGCACAGTTATACCCGCGATGTCTGCGCGAGCCTTCAACCTCGCCGCCCTCTAACAATGGAAAGTATACGCCGAATCCCATTATAAAACTCCCTCGGCCGAACATCCACGCGAGATCTCCTCTGTTGTAGGAGTTGCTCGCTCGTTAGCATAGCCGCGAGAGCTCCCGCTCTCTCGCATCCTTAATGCCTCTATCTAATCACGGCAGCGGTGATAAGGCCTGCTCGAGTTGAACCTGTCGAGGATCGGGCAATCCGTGCAGCGGAGCAAAGTGAAACTCGCCGGTGGGAAGAGCGATGGAGGAAGGCATGTGTCCAGGGCGCTGGGTCTGCGGGCGTAAGGCCCAGAGATATACATATAGCGTTGCGCCGAGGAAAGAGAGAGCGAGGTCCGCGCGCGCGGTGAATTAAAAGGTTAGCCATTCGTCGGATAATTTCGCATCCCCGGAGATCTGGAGGATCCGGCGATCCCACGAGTCTCCGTCTGGTATGTGTGCATGGTAGCGCGGCCGCTCGTCGATTCCGCGTCATCCGGAATCGATTGTACGGCCGAGCGAGTGAGCGAGCGCTAGGGACACGTCGTAGGTGCACAGAGCCGATAAGTCACGGCTAGAGCTGCGCCGGGCCACGGGAGTACTAGCTGTGTACAAGTTGCTCTTCTACGTCGCCGCGCAGCAATGGGAGACGTCGCGGGGAGGAAGGAGAGCGATGCCTAGACGTATGGATAATACCTATGCATGCATGCGCCACACAGGCGCAGACGCGCGACCGATGCAAGGAGAAAAGGCGAAACACAACCGAACGAGGGAACGAGAGGCCGCTGGGCCCTCGAGCGGAGGGAGGGGGAGAGAGAGAGATACAGAAGCGCTGAGGGGCCAGACTCGTAGATGTCGACGGGAGAGAGAGAGGGCCACGCTGCTGTGCGGGAAGATATCGCGCGCCGGCCATATAGGCTAGGTCGCTGGTACATGGGAACTGATGCCGCGCGCGCGCGGCGCTCCGGAAAAAAGGTCCGCGGTGAGGCCGAAAAAATGAATTCGTGCGCATCCCGTGCCCACACATCTAACTTTCACTTCGCCTAGGGATCGGGCAGCAGCCGCCAGCAGCCACTCCGCATCGCTCTGCTCGGCTACGAATCCTCGGCCGCCGCAGCGCAATTCCGCCGAGATGTGTCCGATCTGCCGAGAGAGCCTGCGATCCTCCGTCCAAATCCACATTCGGCCCAAACACCGTCTCTCCCCTCTCGGCCGACCCCTTTTTTCCCCTGGGCCTCAATCTCAAAGAAGCGGAGAGGCTTCCGCGCTCTCGGCTTTTCAGTGCCGAGAATCGAGAATATGCGCGTCGAAAGAATTTTCGGCAGGAATTCTCGAGAGCGGATAAATTGGAGGGAGGGAGAGAGAGGGGGATTGGGGATGTAGAATTTGTTAGCCGCTGGATCGTTGAGCGAGGAGAGCGCACAAATCTCCAGACACCGCTGATATATTGCGCATCCGTATTGCGATAACGATCTCGTTTCGGTAACGATCGAAATGTACTGCGCTCTCCTAGAGAGAAGATACGCCGGTTTCTCGATAGGAATCGGTCTCTCATATGTGAGAGAGCCGAGAGCTGCGCCGACCAGAATCCTTTATGTCGAAGTAGAACAGTCTATGTATATCTATAGAAACGGTTCTTCCGCGCGAGGCAGATGTTTCTCGACTATGTATATTAACTTTTCCGCCAGAGTTTTATCACGATTCCCCGCGCCGCGAGGGACATGTCGTGTCGGGGGAGCCGCGGTTACATCCTCCAAGAGCGCCCGCTAAAAAATTACCAATACCCAGCAGACTCTCGGCCGCGCGAATGCCTCTATTAGATACGCGAGACCAATAGGCAAAAGCGACAATATTCCGCCGGACGAATACGCGTGACTCACTGCCGCGGCCAGGTTATTAGCTAGAAAGGCAGTGCCACTCTGCACTTGTCATTCTGATACTCGGATTGCGGAACGGCCGATCGACACTCGTCGCCTGCGCCGCTACCGATCACATCTTCGGGAGAAATGCACTCGAAACTCTATCACCTAGATATATCGGCGCATGCACACGATCTGCTCTCGGCCTCCCAATGAGCGCTCGCTATTCAGCGCTGAAATGGAGTTTGCCAGGCGAATGCCTCTCTCGAGATAGAGAGGCTCGGATTTTTCCTATTATTTAAGCGAGAGTCGCGCGGTGGTGGTGCTGGTGGTGGTGGCGGCGGGTGTTTCGCCGGCTGGCAGCTTCTGACCAGTGGTTAGAGAAATGGCCCTTTTGTTGGTAGGCGGGGGGCTGAAAAAATGGGCAAAACCGCTAAGAGCGCAATCTGAATACCGCTTTGCCGCGTCACGATTCGGCCGTAGCCTCGGTTACAAGATGCGGAGGGTCCGCGTGGTGGGGCGCAAGTGGTAAGAGCGCGTCGCGCTCAGCCGTCTCGCGCAGCCTCGCCTAACGGCGCCAGGGCAATTTTCATTAAACATTGTGATTTCGTGTAATGTGCTTTGCCGATTTTTTCGCCGGCGAGCGCTGCGGCGACGACTAGGATGCCGCCACCGCCTCGCTGCCTTCGCTTCCTACTTCTATTATTCTCTCCCGGTTAACAGAGACTCCTCTGCAAGACTAGCCATCGCGCGCGCGGACCCTCCTCCGCTCGACTGGCTATAAGCAGCACTGCAAGGACCACGACACCGACGACGACGAATTCTTCCTCGCCACCGCCGCCGCCGCCGCCGGCGGCGCGCGGCTCTCTCTTTCGCAGGACAAAGGCAATTGCCGGAGGAAGGAGCTTTGGTAAAATCGTACCTCTACGCTCGAGCTCTCGAGCTCTTGCTCTCCGGGCAAACGCGGAACCATCTGCTGCCGGCGAGCGCGCAACTACCAACGACCTACTGCTTTCCGCCGGGGTTAAAGGCCGGCGAGCTCCACTCGCGCCACCGCCGCCTCTGTCTTTCGTTTGACCGCCGCCACTTTTTAATGTTAGCCGCGAGCGCAAATGCCGCGACACTCCTAATTAAAATAATGCCCCTCAATCTTACTGCAATGCGGAGGAGGCGCAACGCCCCGGCCTACCGGAACCGCGTCGTGGAAACCTTACTGTTAAGCCTCTGATCCAAATTACTCGGCTCTCGCTCGTTTCCAGCTCGAAGGAGCCGCGCCCTTTAAAAACTCCAATGACTCGGTTTCTGCCGATGCGAGCGCGGAGGCTGCCGGTGGTGTTCTCTCGAGGGGCGCCGCCAGCAGCCACGGCAATAATTAGCCGGGAGCGACCAGGGGTGCAGGAGTGGTCTCGAAAAATCGAGAAACCCGCCGCTGGCGCGCGACGACGACAATTAATCCAATGAGTTTCGCGTGGCAATCGGGGGGTGGAAGGGGGTGGGGCGGGTGGTGGTTGGAGATCGTCGACGATGCTGTCGTCGTCGTCGACAGGGAGTAGGACGCCGAGGACGAGCTGCACTGTGTGAAATACAGGCAGAGGTACGAGCACGAGTGCGAAGGAGGAAAAGAGCGAGAGAGGAGGAGGAGGTGGTGGGGGAGGAAGAGAAAAAGCAGGGTAGAGGAGGCAGCAGTCGAGAGAGTATGTAGATGAATAGCTCGCAGAAACCGTGAGAGTCTACGGTTGCCCTATATATCGGGGAGCGGAGAGCCACGGCTCGAACCCGATGCTGCTGCTGCCGCTGCTGCTGGCGAGCATTCTGCGCTCGCTCACGACTCTCGTGTGTTGTGTCGCCCGTCTTTTAAAACTCGAACTCGGTCGGTCGCTCCCCGAGTCCGACTATGAGGATGCTGAGAGCAAAGAGCCACCGGCTGCCGCGAGAGAGCCGCGAGAGAGCCGCGAGAGAGCAGCGGGAGAGGAGAGCAGAGCGGAGCCGGTGAAGAGCAGTCGAGAAGTACACACACGCTAGAGCCTAACAGGGAAGACTCGGGCGAAGAAGGAGTAGAGAGGACTCGTGCCCGGGGTTCACCAGTTAACCGTATGCCGATCCTATGAACTTTTGGCTTCTCCCATCGGGACACGCGCAGTAATGACCCTCGTTCGTCTACTCTACTCGCCATCTTCGTCATACGTGTGCGCCCGCGTCTACATAGGCACGCACACATCTAGAGGGACGCGTACATACACCGAGCCAATGAATTGGTGGGTAAATTTAATTGACTAATGCGCTGCGTCAAACGGCCTGCCCCCTCGCCTATTGGCGCTCGACGCTCGACGCGCGGCTTTCCCCAGATTCACATGCACCTCCGCAGCCTACCGAGAGCGTAGACTAATAAGAACGTTAATTGGGAAGACGGCGCGGCTGGTGCGCCGGTTGGCCCAATTCGCGGTAATTAAGAGCCGACGACGCGAGAACCGATAGATTGTCTCCCCGGTGCCAATGATACCCGTGAACGCCAGCCACTAGACTCGCGGCCCCTCCTCCCCCGCCTCTTCTTTTCTCTCTCCTCCGCTGAAAGCGAGCTGGCAGCCGATATACACGCCGAGGAGTCTACCCTCGGCACCGGGACCCCAGGCGCATAGGCGCGCATAGGCGCATCGGAGAATATATCCGCGTAGCAGTAACATAGGTCGCGAATGGGTGCATGCATGTCCTTTGAAACTGGAACTCGACCGACCTATCGGCCGCTCGACCGCGCGCGCGTCCCGAGTCAAAGGAGAGTCTCGGCGCGCGCAGTGAGAGCGTCGCTCCGCTGCTCCCATAAGAAGCAGCCGCGACGAGGCTCGCGCGCGCGGACCCCGAGGACGCGGCCGAGCGCAGGAGGATGCAAGAGGATGCAGGAGGAGAGGACGTAGGAGAGACAACCGGAGGAAAGGAGAGGCGAGGTGCGCGCGGCTAGCTGTGCCATGCGATGCCGGTTAACCGTACCGATGAACTTTCGGCTCCTGGCGCAGCGCAGCCCGAGGAGCAGCCTCTCCGATGAGTAGTGACCGGCGTCCACCTAGCCGCGCTGAGCTGCATCTCTGCACGTGTGCACTCTCCGTCCAACCGCCGACTAGAGAGAGAGAGAGAGAGGGAGTGGAGGAGGAAGGAGGAGAGATAGGTTGGGAGAGTCATGCCACTACCACGGCTATGCCCACCTACGACACACAGGCGAAAGACGGAGCGTAGGTGCATCGAGAGAGGTCGTGCCGAAGGTGGCCCAGCGCGGAGGATCGTGCGAATGCGGCCTAAGCACAGTGGCCTGCCTGCCTCGCTCGCTGCTAGCCTCTGGACTAGCGAAAAGAGAGAGAGAGAGAGAAAGAGAGAGAGGGGGGCGGCCGAGATGAGAAGGGGCACCTTTTATAGCCGTCGTTTGTAGGACTCGATATATCGGACGCCCGATGCCGATCGATCCCGCAATGCAGATCCCCCCCGCTCGACCTACCTGATTAGGATATCGCGAGTATCGAGTCGCCTCCTATCCGGGACACTCTTCACTCTTCACCGCCGGCCTCTGAAATACCCCAAATCACTCACCCAACTCCCCCGCTTCCCTTCCACCTGTACAGCGATCTCTGGGAAATAAGCGGGCAGTAAGGAAACCTGTGAGAACAGGACCTCGGCAATTGGTCGAGACTCTAGGCGGTGTTGGGAGGACGAGGTAAAGGGGAGCAGCTAGCTTATGTGGAACAGAGCGGGAAGTGTCAAGACACACCGGGAGAGCGGAGAGTTGGTGCTCCCAATGCAGCCGGAATTCATGCCGGCGCATTAGTCGGCCGTAAGTCCGCTGCGAGAAGGAAGTAGCAGGCGCTCTAGTGTGAAAAGGAAAAGTTTGCGGTAAATAAGAGAGCGTGTTTACCCTGCGGCCACTGGCGCTCGAGCTGCGGCCAAGGGACGAGGGTCCGTGGCGAGAGGGAACGTGCGAGGAAAAGAAGGAATTCGGGGGGTTGGTTAGCGTGGCCAATCGATCAGTATTGCCGGTTTTTGCGCTAGCCATATGTCATAGTCGGATAGTCGGCCGGCTCGTGAACATGCCGCGGCATAGAGAGGACAGCTTGCCCGGCTACGTCCATTCATGATATGTGGTCGAAATTTCAGTGGGTGGCCGCGCCACTTCCATCTTCCCTTTCGGCTACCCTACCCTTTTTATACTGGTTACTCCGAGACCCTTCTCGCCCGCTGCAGGTTACATCTCGCGACAACCCCTTTCCTCTCGATCTCTGAACCACTCCATTTGCCGATTGGCCCACAAGGAGTAGAGCGCTGAAAGCCTCCCGGTAAACTCTGCCCTTTCTTCCCGATATCGAACAACTATCGAGAATAATACAGGAGACGCGCGCGGACACGCTGTGATGCAATGTGGCAATGGAGACGCGGGCACTAGTGAATCATAGGGACGCGGGAGGTGTGGAGGTGAGGGGAACGCGTGTCCCGTGGAAATGATTGTTTCGTGGGGCGAATTGAAAAGGCGTGAGGTCATCGGCCAGGCGAAATCGACGAGCGTGGTGCGATCTCGAATTCGACACCACGTGACGGGACAATGGCTAGAGAGAAGGCGCGAGCCGCGCGCGCGTATGGTCCTATGGTCGTATGGTCGTATGGGACGTATGGAGATGAAGGAAGAGGGCGACGCGAGAGCGCGGGAGAAGGACGGGCCGGCGCTCCCCCGGCCACTGGTAGAGCTCGAGAGAGCCAGAAGGAGGCAGTACGTGGGTGCAGCGCGCACACACACTCTCCGCGCTCCGCTAGAAAGTGTCCCAGACCGAAAGGAAAAAAAGAGTCCGGGTCAGTTTGAATAATTTTGACCACACCTCTCGTCAAAGCAATACACGAGCGTATGAATACATACATTTAAATGTACCCCGCCGACCGGGGAAGTATTGTCCGAATTTTTAAGCAGGTTCGCCTCGGCCGAGCCTTCCCGCCGCCACCTCCCCCTCCATTCTCTTCCATCCTCCGCCCCGAGAGAGAGGAGACTCCACGACGACGACGACGACGCCCGCCAGACGACTCCCCGAGTGACCGATATTTCTCGCGCCCCGTCAACCACCCCCCACATTTTCCAGCCCCGCGCGCCCCTCGAGCCCCCGACAACACAAAGCCCACCTCCCTCAGCGGGTAGGTCTCGGGGTTTTACCTGTTTGGTGAAAGATGCAAATTTATGCGCGGCAACGAGGGCTTGGGAGAAAAAGTGGGAAGGAGCGCGCGGCCCGGCCCGGCGGCCGCTCCCTTCGCATCGAGGACTTGTCAACTCGATCCTCGAGAGCGGGGCTTCCGCGCGGGGACGCGCGCACGAGGTTTTCATTAAGTTAAGGGATCCCTCCAAGATGTGTTTACCAGGTGAAAATCTGAATTCCGTGCCGGCGCACCTGCTCGTCCACCTCCTCCTCCTCCTCCTTCTCTACATCGTCGTCGTCGTCGTCGTCCTCTCGTCATTTGATAATACTTGACGATGTCGTTTTACTACTCCCCTTGAGCGGGACTTCCCCAGTCATTACCGGGAAAGGCTAATGGTACTGTACACCGGCGACGAGACTCCGATACCGACGCACTCCAGAGGGGAGAGAGAGATTCGCCGATTCCCCAGGCAATCGACGCTCGGCCGACAAATTTTTCTCGCCCGTCAGACGATTTGGACAGGAAGACCGGCGTCGGATCACGTACCGTTAAGAGGACGAGCTTAGTGCTCGCCGGCGATTTGAATATCAGAGCGCACGGGGGAGACACCGAGGCGCAGACTGTATCGATGGGCCCAGCCAATGTCCCGACAAACACACACACACAAATCCCTCCCGCGCGTGTGTGCGAAGTAAAGATCGATCGTGAAAGATCACCACGTACGCTACCCGGAACGTAGCCAGCTCCTCGGGCTCGATTCGTTCCTGCAGAGTTCCTGCCCACCATCGGACTCTTCGCGTCCAATAACGCCCTTAATTACCGGCGAACGGAAGATCCCTGGTAATTCGAGCAATTTCCAATGACGATCTATCGGCCGGCCGAGCAATCTCGGCCCGATCGTAAAGCCCGCGCGAGTTCGCCCTCGCCGCCAATAAAGCTCTCACCCGCCACGATTTTCCAACCGCGATAAGCTCCCTAATGCGAGATACCTCTAGCCACGTGTCTGCCTGCCGCGATTCTCTCTCTCTCTCGCCGCCCCGCCAGCATAACTCCGCCAGCAAAGTGGGTGTGAATCTATGGCACGTATGCGCGAGCGGGTCCGCGATCGGGACGGTTCATCGAATGGCCACCTAGATATCAGCCGGGTGACAGGTCACCGCACAAGAGAGAGACAGACCCTGGATTTCTTCCCGCGCGAATGCCAGCCGGATTTTTGTAACGGTTGTCACGCTGCCAGCCAATCGCCCTCTGTTCTCTCTATGAGCGTGTGTGTGTGTGTGTCTTATGATGTCACGATCGCCAAGCGAGATTTGTACGTACACACGATCGAGCGTACCACTGTCGAATCTGACGGAGCAGCTAAATCGACGTGTACTTATAATTGCAAATGGCTCGCAGGCTCCCGGGGAAGTCCGCTTACAATCTACTAATTGACGATATGTTACCGTTTACCTTGAACGATGCACAGACCCGAGAGCTCGAATTCTCCGCCGTAGCTAGATAGTGGGGCTGGCGCGTAGCGGCGGCAGAGTGGGATGGTGATGCCTGTTGTGTTATTGCAAGCGAACACGCTTATTACGTAATGAAGGAAAGACAGGTTTCGGGAAACGGTTGGTAAAATTCGCGCGTAATAACAGAGGCGAGAGGTGTAGAGGTTTCGCTCGATTTTGAGGAAAGGAGCGTGCTTCCTTGCAATTTCTCGCCCTTCAAACTGAGGCGCCTTGTCTATCCGGCTAAAGGCTAAATGTATGGCTTTGAAATTAAAGTGAACAATTAGCGAAATGGTGATTTAGCGATGATTTAGGTTGGATCGAGGAGGAAAGTTGGGAGGAAGGAGTTGAGGTGGCTCCGAAGCGAAGTGGATGCGGAGTGGCCCGAGGATGATATTTTCGTTCCTACTGTTATTTTGACTTTACGACCGCGCGAGCCTCGAAGACATTATCGGTGACATTTGTCCGCGCCGGACAAAACATGTTCCGGTCCGGTAGGATGACCCTAACGCCGCGCCTTTTGTCGAGCGAAAGGTACCCAGCCGACCCGGCGTGTCTTTGTCATTATATAACGCCATTGTGGCCACACTTGCCCGGCGTCGAAGTCGACTATACCTTTGCATATTATTAAAATGACGATGATTGTCATTTTTCTCCCCTGGCTCCCCTCGGCCCCTCCCCTATCCACCTCCGCCGCCTTCCTCTGCCTCCTCTCTGCTCTACACCTTCACTCTCTCTCTCTCTCTCTCTCTCTCTCTCTCTCTCTCTCACTCTCTGCCCACCGACATTTCCACGCAACAGCCGCGTTGGCTTGGTTCCTCGCTGGCTCTCGACGCCAGCCTCTCTCATCGAGACAACTGTTGGGACTGTGGAATTTTGTCTGGCACGATTTGATCAAGTCCCCGAGTCTCTCCCGGGACTTCTCTCGTTACACTCTGTATCCCTGGCATTACCGTTTCTTCCAGGCCGTGGGCCGGCGAGATTTTTCTGCGGTCTCTCCCTCGGAGGAGAGGAGCCTCACCTTGCAGGCGAGGTGAGGTCGAGCGTGCGCTCCCGCCAATCCTAATGGTAACGTCCTGTGGCTTTGGTACGACGCGCGCGCCTTGTACCAGCCCGGGCACCTACCAGCACGATAATCGTAACTCTCGCCGGCGATGATGGCCGATCGGAACAAGCTGCCCGAGCTGGTACACCGCTAGCCGAGAGACACGCAAATCACATGTCATTCGGGCCCGCGCCCCCTTAGATCGATGAATCGCAAGACCGGAGTCCGGAGGATCGCTATCATCATAGCGACACCGGGCTGTCTATGTATCTACAGGGTGGTGCAGTTGCCTTTTAATCAGGTGTTTTGGTATTGCCGACCGCGATTCCGTAGTTTTATGGATCATAAAAAATGTTTCGAACCAAATTTTTGTTTAAATTTTGTACAGTTCAACTATTAAATTATGCAGTCACGGTTGGTAATAACGATATGTACGTGACTAAAAGGAAACTGAATCACCCTGAACATATTGTCTTGTCCTTGTCGCCTAGCGCGTGTCTTGGAGGAGTTTTGGCAAGAACCTCGCGGCGATTGGCCCATTACCGCTAACTTCTCTCGACTCTCCATTGACTAGACGCGTCAATAGACCCTGGCATTGGCCGAAGCGAGCGAGTAAAGTGGCGACGGAGTCTGTCTTTTTCAATGGGCAAGAGCGTGTGCCGCGTAAATGGTCCCGATCGCGCTACGTATGGTAATATGTACAGTGTTACGGCGTCGCTCGTCCGGCCAGACGCGGCCTGGACGCCTAGACGTCGTTCCAGCGGATCCATTGACTGCGCGTTGTGGTGCAACAGGGGGGGAGGGGACGACGGCGTGACGCAACGCGACGATTCTCTTTCGGGCGGGTCGTTTCTTGGGTAAATTCGATACACCTGCGTGCCAATTGTTTTGACATGTGTGGCCCATTGTCGCTCCGCGGGAGAAAGAGCGAGACGGAGGCCGCGGGCCACGACGCAGACACGCGCGCTCGCTTCTCTCTCGAGGCGAGGCATTCGGCCTCACCTCGTCCGTCGTCCCGTGATGCGACATGCGGGTCGTACAGTCCGACATCGAAAAAATGGATCGATCGACTCACCGACACTCGCGCGCCTCGAATAAGGACACGCCAAGTATGCGCGCACTACTCTCAATGAGGCTAAGGGGCGCGGGGGAGCGAGGAGGGGCTAAAGGGGCTGATTCAATTTTCTGATTAGCCGTAGGTGTAACGGTGTGAGCTATGCCTACTGGATTTGACTTTTGCTCGGCTCGGCTTCTGGTCTTCATCGCTCCATTTGGCCAACACCGATCTACCTCGGATACACGTACCTCTGCATACTCTGACTCGGGCGAGCCGATTCTTTTTTCACCGACCTCTCCGACACTCCGAGACAGGATGTACCTACGACTGCCGGAGAAAGTTATGGCTTTCCTATTGTTTCGCGGCGAACCTACCGCTCGCCCGCGTCCTCTCCCAATCAACTCTCCCTCTCTCTCGGCACGGGGCACAGACACCTCCGGGAATTCCCTGCATCTCACGATCAATTATGCTAATTAGGCCCTTATGTACTTATTTGCCGGACGGTCTCGGTCGGTTGCTCGTCGAGCGCGCATTGTTGGTCTGCGAGAGACGGGCGTTGTCCGGGGGCTTTTTGTTGCGAGGACTGTACAGGTGGTCAGTTGTCCCGGCGCTGCCCGCATCGAGGCAGGACAGGTGAGGGCCAATGAGATAAATTCGATCTGGCCCCTATGGCCGAAGGGGTACGGTAAAACGCGTAATTATGCAAATTCCCCGGAGAGCACCGACGGAAATAAGGTCATGGTACACATATGCTTAGTGCGCAGTGGCCCACTCAGGAGAATCGGCCGATGCCACTTTTAGGCCAGACGTATCTCGCGCTGACGGGGGGGAAGGTTCAAAGAGGTCTGATTAAGGTGCAACTCGCCGGAATGAAATGACGAGGCCGGCTAGAATAATACCAGTGTAAAGATGTACCCAGAGAGGGAAGATAAAGGGGATAAGGTCGAGGTGGATCGGAGCGTAGGTAGATCGCGATGGTAGCTAGCGAAGGCGGAGAAGGGTCCGAGGAGGAATAAAGAAGGAGAGAGAGGGAAGGTGATCCTAATCTCCTGGGCCAAGGCCTCGGTCGAAAATTCAATTAAACTTTTGATATACGGGCGAGCGCACGGCGCTGCCTGCGCTGCCTGCGCTCGCACGGCTGTGTAAACGAAAATTTCGCAAGGTTCACGTACTTTCCTTGCCCGATTCCTCTCCGCCTCGATGTCTCTCTCTCTATGTGGAGACCCTCAGCGAGAGAGAGAAAGAGAGATTTCCGGGCATAGGTGCGTGTTACCTTCAGGTGGCTGCCCCGTAAAACGATTAGCCCGCGCGGCGACGTGGCTTTCTACCCCAGTGAAAAGAACGCGCAGCCTTCTATGTGTTGGGGAAGTCCGACCAACGAGCGGCCCACTACCAATCCGAGGGCGGAATCATCTCAGCATGCTCTGGAAATCTGGAAATTTATCTTGGCCGTTCTGCCGCATTTGCCCGGTGCATCCGGCTTCCCTCGAGCGACTTGTATCGCCGCTCTGGCTATGATCAATTGTCTATCGCTCTTCCGGCGGCTTTGCGTCTTTCTTCGAGAGGAAGACGTTGCTGGAATTTGGTGTTGATTCGGATTCTGGTGGTGGGGAGAGCTTGGACCTCGGGGTTTTGGAGTGGGAGAGATGAGAGATGGGGTAATAAGGGTGGATCGCTGTCTTGGTAGGAAATTGCATTTCCTTCTTGGCTAAAAAGTGTAAAAGGTGGCGGGGGACGATTAGCGTCAAATGTTCTCGAGCGGCAGCGTCGAGCTGTCCAGCTGCGAGGTTACGTGTTTAGACAGTCAATCGGGCGAGAAATACACTGTCGGCCTGGAAACGAATCGGCTTTCGGCGCAGGGGGAGAGGTGCAACCTTCTGGCGCGCACGGTAAGAAAAAATCCCGGACGTCCCCAGGAAAATTGGAGCCGGCGACGGGCGAGGAAGCGGCCATAATCAGACCTCGGTGGAAATGTTGCCGAAATGTGGTGCGAGCGTGAGCGTTTTAGCTGAATGAGAAAACCCGCTCGTCATCCCGGGAAAATCGGTTTGTCCTCGCCGGCGAGTCTTTTCTCGGATAAATCGTCAATCATAGGCAAATATGACAAGCGGCCAGTGGGCCCCTACAAAGGGGATCGGCAGCGTGAAAAATCTGGCAGAACTGACTCGGCAGATTCGGACCGCGCGCAATCGGGCCCAATACTGACGGATTGAGAAAGCCCCGAGGAACTATGTAACTGGCCGAGAGGGCCTCGTCCGAGCGCTCCAATGTCTCTCTCAATGGCGAGGCGGCCTTTCGGAAAATCCGCAGCGGCAACCGATCTTCTTTCAAATCGAGCGACATTCTAGTCATCGTCGATCCTGCAACTGGAGACACTTGCGTCGTTGGTTGCGTTCGAGAGAGTTTTTAATCGGCGGGCGAAAGGTCGTAGGTATATGCGCGCTGTAATTTAGGAGAGCGGAGAGGGAAAGCAGCGAAACGCACGAAAACGGCAGTGGCAGGACGGCGCAGTGTAGCGGCCGGGGGGAGATCGTGTATCCGAAATTTCTCGTGGACTGGTGTCTCGGGAGGAAATTATTTTTTCCGTTTTGCCGGCTATTTTTGCCCCGCGCGCGCTCTTGCGCCCGAGGAGTGACTGACCTCTGGCCAGTTCACGGTGCGGCGATCGCCTATTTTTAAACTGCCGAAAAATGCATAGTCTCCCTTTCGAAAGAACTCGGGGCGAAGGAAGAGGGAAGTGCCGCGCCGCCGCGGAGAGGGACGTGCGTTTCGGAGGAATGAGACAAACGGACATGTGGGAAGACGGAGAGCGCAAAGGAGGGTTCGCCCGAATTTATTTCCAAGCGGCGCACACACCACGTGTCGAGGTCAAGAAAACTCGATGTTTTTCCAGCGTACCGTTCGTCCGCGCTCGCTGCGGAATCTTATCTTCGGCGGAATGGCCGTTTCCCCGAGCAGAGGATAGGTATTAGTCTCGAGGAGAGAGTGGGTCTGGAGGATTAGGCAAATCCGTCTCGGCGAAAGTAGTTTAACACTTGAAAGGAGTCAAAGGATTTGTTGTGGCGGGCGTCTAAGCACTGTTTCCGGAAATTCCTCGAGAGACTGACCGCTCTACCTGTTGGCGTGGAGTCAAGGTGCTGTTTCGGTGGCTCGCCAATTTAAAAGTAATTTTCTCGAGTCCCTTGAAAGAAAAAAAAGAAAAGAAAAAGGAAGCCTAGGATCCTCGTGCTCTTCCCACGGCTGGTCAGCTGGCCTGCGTCCACCAGCCGATGATCCTCTCTCTATCTCCCTTTATCATTGGCCGCGCTCGCCTAGTCCACCTTGCCTGGCCACACGCTTTTTTTCTCCCTTACGAATTTCGATTTTTCTACCTGGACTGCGGAGCCTCGGGTCACCCGAGATCCGGGATCACTCGGACAGTAGTAGAGGTCCTTTACAGTTACGTAAAGAGATGCTCAAGATAAAGCGGAAGGCGATTATTATTCCTCTCACGGGCGAACGTAAATATTAACTCTCAACTTTATCTGACCAGTGCTCTCGAGCGGGCAGGCCCGATGCGCCGCGCCTTTCCCTCCAAAACCGAAAGGAAAATGGGTCTGACAGGGTCAACACGCGCCAAGACTCACCAGTTATCCGCCAGAGAGAAGCAACGGAGAAGCCGAGTGTTTTATCGAATTTGCACGATTGCGCGCGGGCCCATTGGAAAAATGGGGCGAAATGGATCGGCTGCAGCTGAGCGGAGTCAATTTTTCGAAAACCGAGCTCCGCCGTCATACGAGACGCTAATACGAGAATCTGGATGACGAGGGAGAAGGATCGATGGGCGCTGTCGAGAAGGCACGGGGAAGAAAGGAGGAGGAGAGAGGGCCGATTGTAAAAATCGATCCTATGAATGGCCGAAATTCGATCAAAGGCCGATCGCGATGAAATTGACGAGGCAGCACCGGAGGAGGAAAGGTCCTCTCTCACGAGAAATTTTCAAGAACACACGTGGTCCATCGGGCCCCCGGGCCGCCCCACCTCACCTCTGCAGGCTTTTTTCAAATCGCTTTTTATAAACCTCCTCCCTTTTTTCGGGGGTCCCAGGATTTTTTTCTTACCCCTTGGCCGGCCATCTGCCGCTGCGGAAGGGGCGGCCAAGATGCAAGATCCGCACGAGAGGGGCACAGACGTATACACATGTACACACAGAGAGACGGGGCTACCCCGGGGGAAGGAAGAAGGATCTCCTCTCGCCTTACCCCGAGCGACGCGCGGGGATCGAGCGACAAAGATAGAACAACGATAGAAAGCGGGAGATGAGTCCGAGGAGCTCCATCACCCGAGGGTAACGGCTTAAGTCCCAGTTTCTGATCGCAGCCAACCGTTCTACGCTGCGCGGATCACCTTCCGTGATGGTCTACGTGACGGAAGTGCATCGCCCCCTTCGACCGTCACAGCCTCTCCCATTCTGCTCCGTCTAAAACTCAATACATATATCGAGCAATGAGAATCTTGGGCCCGGGCCCATCTTCAAATTACCACGAAACACACGCGCAGGAAAGACACACTTGGAGCGCGTGACGGTCGTCCAGGTTTATTTTAAACGGCTGCTACATGATGGACTGCTGCCGGACTTAACGGGATTCCGGTGGAGATCGGTTCTCACGGGGGCGCGTAGGAAGCTTTCCCCAAAAACCTGCGGGAAATTTTTCACTCCGGATCACTTCCTGAACGGTGCACCGAGTGTGGACCAAGCTATAGCTCTCTAGCAGTATTTTCATTTTTTCCCGGCCCAATCATTTTTTGCATGCTCCGTTGTCAGGGAATCTGTGCCACTCGGGGTACCGTAAGGCCCCCCCTACTCCCATGCCGACGACGGAGCACCTCACCCCTCGAGCTCTCATCGTTTTTTTCCACGATACAAGGTGCTTCCGTCCTCGCTCTCTTAGGTTCCGGTGTTTTTCTCCCCCCGTTACCCCCACCCTGCTCCCCTTCCTGGGCCCGGGCCCCAGGGCGAAAAAAAACATTCTGGGTAGAGGAGAGCGTCTAATCGGGCGGTAGGTTCGATCTCGATCGAAGGAATCCACCTCGCATCGCGCCACACACGCATTCCCTATCCCCGGGAGTCGCAGGACCTTTTTTTACCAACCCCCCTCCCTCCCCCTTCTGCAACTCGCACCCTGTCGCAGGCCCCTTGCCACCGGGAGAGAGAGCAGGCGCACGGTGCGATGGACCGTGCGAAAGAGGCAGGGTGAGAATTTTTTTATGCAAAATGGACATGGGAAAAAACGCGTCTGCGGCGAGAAGCCAGAGTCCTTCAGCGAGGACTTCTCGAGGAACGGGAGGGAGAAATCTAGGTGGTGGAGGATGCGATCTTGGATGAGAGAGGTCGCGCGCTGCAGTCACGGGAATTGGACCAACTCGTCGGTTCGGTTTATTTGTCTGTGATTTAGGGAGATTGTAAATCATAGATAGAGAGCTTGTTCAACATATGCGAGGAACCTCGACATTCCGGCGAACGTTGATCATCGGATTCGCCGGCGAACGGCGGAATCGTACGGCGATAGAAAAGTTTTTTCGTGGCCAGCTACGTGCCAAGGGAAATAAGAAAGCGTCGATGCGCTGGGAAACTGGTCCTTTTTTCTCACTACATACTGGCTTCCCGCAGCGACGAGTGGTCTCGGTCGAAAATTAGAGTAAGACGTCTCGCAGTTCGATGACCCGCGCGCTCTCTCTCTTTCTCAAGAGTGGCTGCACTGTCGCGCGCACTCGGCAGCATCCCGTCTCGATTGTCAGTAATGAGGATTACTGCAAATTTTAAATGCTCCCTCCCCCAGAAATAACTGGTTAGAGAATCCTGCCCGAAATATCCTGGCTGGCGGCGACTGGGCCGCCGGAGTCCCGGCGACATCCGTCTTTCCGGGCGTGTACGTGTGTAAACGGCTTTCTGGAAAAGCGTTTAGAGTCGGCCTGTCGGAGCTCCGAGAGAGGAGAGGGCGAAGGCTAACCCTTGCGAGTAGGAAGGTCCAAAAGTTCTAAACACCCTTGGCAAGGGGTCTCTTCCCCGGTTATATTTGGTATCTGCCTCTTCTCGAGCACACATGCTGCATTGGCGTAGCCGGGAGCGCCGAGCCGCAGCGGTCAACTGACATTTTTCTCGAGCCGCCTCTATCTCCCGCTTCGTAACATACCTAGCCATATTATCCTACTCGTGTAACTGCGGCGAAATAATCACGGAAACACGACGCGCGCGTACAATTGAGCTATCCGGCAATTTAATGAGGGCCGCGCGAAAAATCCCAACCACCTACAACGGTATTATTTGTAGCCTTAACGGTTCCCCGCGGAGTCTACTCGGAGTGCGCTCGGGCCGGCTTACAAGAGGCTCAATGAGCATCTGCGGGGCGCACGGAACCTCTTAAGAAGGTCATCGCCTATCAATCGGCGATCTATCCAGTTGCTAAAAATCCTCTCCCTCTTGCTCTCCCTGCAGCGGCAGCGGCGCCGCGGATTCCATGTAACTCCTGAATACCCAATCGGCGCGCACTGCACTCGAGCCCCTTCACACCTGTACGAGATTACTTAACGATCGGCACTCGGCGAGATTGGCGCTCTCTTCTGCTTCTGGGTTCCCGCTGACATCCGCCAGCGGAGAGGAGTACGAGGCAGAAGAGGAGCCGAACGGAGAGCCGAACGGAGCTCTGCTTCTCGAGGGTCGAGCTCTCGAGTGCGGTTTTAGGCGGCGACCTCTTGACCATCTCCGCTCACCGATATACCAACGCGGCGCTTCTTCCCATATGGCTTTATCTGCGCGGACCTCCCCGCGGTTGCTCTACGAGGCTACGTAGCTTCGTGCATGTATTTACCTCTGGCGGGCGCGGAGGGAGCGAGAGGGTCAGTCGGCCGAAAAGCCGGCCGAGTAGGATGGAGAGAGAAAGCTGGAAAGGGAGCGCGTGCACTCTCTCCTGGCGGCGGCCGGTGGGGAGGGAGCGATAAACTCCCACGAAGAGAGCTGGACGCGGCTAACGAAAGCGCGCACCCAAACCATTCCTCCTCCTCCTCCTCCTCCTCCTCCTCCTTGGTTCGCTCGTCGTCGTGGTGCTCGTCTACGTCGTCTACGTCGCGGAGGATGGCGGGCCGGCACATGTGCACGAGTCGCCGAGTCGCCAGACAGATCTTTTTTGTCCCGAAGTAAAAATAATCTTTAAAACCCCGAACAGGATGCGTTGTTAGGAGGGCGAGCCGCGGGAATGAGAGGAATAGATTTGGGCAGTGGGGGAGAGCGAGACGAGCCGACGTGCGTGCGGGCATCGTCACCAAGATGGTCCGCGCTCCGTTTTTTCACCCTTTGGACGCTCGCATCTCTCCCCTTGTAACGGGTGTCCGAAATTAACGTTCTCCACCAGCGACCTCCCCGCGCACCATCTCTATCATCCTCCCGGCCTCCTCCCCGCCGCTGCCCTTCCGGAGCGGCGCATTCGGCTGCATCTGTCGGAAGTGAAGATTCCACGGTGATTCCAGGATCGAAAGGGCTCCCTCCGCCGCTCCACCCCCGAGTACACCAGGAGTAAGTGGCGGGAGTGTCCTCGTATCTCTCTTCCTTAAGCGGAGGCTCGCTCCTCCAAGAATTTTCGAGCTCGAGAGCTCGAGAGCTCGAGCAGCTAGAGCGCTCGCTCCATCGTGACTCTCAAACGCGATTACGTAACGCGCGCGCTCGGGCTTGCACAATATATCATAGCGCGTGATTCCACGTTATCGCGGCCTGTTATTGTTTGATTTACCTAGACGATCGTCTTAATGAATGGCGCACGTGTCCACACTCTCGGGGCGAGGGCGCCTCGAGGAGCAATTAGAATTAACGACGCCGCCGTACTCGGAGCCGCCCTCTCCTCCGCTGAGGATCTGACCACGCTCCTCTATCGGCAACTCCCGCTAAACGTCTGAATAAGACCTCAATCTCTCTCTCGGTTCTCTCCGCGGGCCGCCGGGAAACGCTTGTGCCGCGTTTCATCGCAATGCCACGCTTATAATCCTTTGTGCGCCCGCTCGGACTCAAGCGACGCGGAAGGAAAAAGCTGGCGGGGATTCGCGCTTGGGCGAGTGCCGCGGGAAAATTGCACACAGTCGCGAAAGGGCGCGCGGGCAAATAAAGAGTAGGCTCGGCCGGGGCCAAAGAGAAACGCGCAGTCCTTCCCGGTACATACATAGTGCGCCAGGCACGGAAAACTATACTGGTCGCGAGCCGGAGACTCCGCTCGAGAGTGACCGTATAAGATTGCTGGTGCGGTGCATGAGGAATCGCGGAGAGGTCTGCGACGCACCTCGGCAAAGGACTCTATGAACTCGCGGACGTTTGAACACACGGACGCACTGTGGCAGAGCGCGCGGCGGCGGGGCCGCTTCTAATGAATGTGGGAGTTTCGCACGGGTCAACGGATCGCTGCATTTTCTAGGGACACGCGGCCAACGAGCGCGCAACGCACACGCCGCCGGAGTAACCGAGACGGCGAGGCAAAGTCGCCCGGGAGGGAACGAGTGGTGCACTCGAGGAATTTCTCTCGGCGCGAACCCTGCCGGACTACATAGCGTGCGCGCTTGCAATAAACAGCTTGATAACTTATGCATTCCGAAGCGAGCGATAGCATCTATCCGCCGCCGCCGCGATAAATAAGATACAAATTGGAAGTCGCGGTTATAAATCCGCCCGAGATTTTAAGCGACTCTCCGCGCAGATCTAGCGCTGATAACGGGCGAGCCCGATAAAGCGCAACGGTTTCGGCACTGGCGAGCGCCGACTATCCGCCAAACTCACCGAGAGACCCACGTCAAACTTTCCCTCGGTTGAGTCCTTCTCGGATTTTCGGCTGAGTCTAGGATCACTCGCCTCTAGAACAGGCCGTCAGGTGACTGGGTTCACAGGAGGAGTTAACCTTGAAATATAAACAATTAGGGCTCGAAACTTTATTCCCCACCGCGACTGAGATAAATAGATGTTAGCCGAGAGGGTGGCTGGAACTGGAGTTGTTCTCTCGAGCCGCTGGAGGCTCCAGTTTACCCGAGCGTCGAGCGTAAAGAATACAGATTAACCTTCCGCCGCCAATCACCTTGGCGCAGTTGAAATTCAAGGAGTCGCGTGCCGCCCGACCATTACCCTTTTCCCTATGCCCACTCATCTCCAATATCGTACATATCGGTCACTAATTAATTTCCCAAATTCCTCTCGAATACCAATCACAGCCTTGGTCGATTGAACCGAACGGTTTCCACATCTGACAAGTGTCTCTGATTGAAAGTGAGCGGGTGTGGCGGCGAGTCTGTAGTTGGAGTGGTACTTCCGGCTTTTAAGTGTCAATGGTAACCTCGGCGTGTAATGGATCAGGGCGGGCGCAGTCACGGGGACTCCAAAGTGCCGGCCGCCACCGACTCCAGTTGTCCAGAGGCTACAGATTGTCCGAGATATGGACGACAGGTTCACGTGACACTGTCCAGGCGTCCCGTTCTTGGGTTGTGCAGGACACGCAAGAGATAATTTTTCGGGATTGTTCCGAGTCACTTCAGATACCTCCCCAAGGACTATCCCCGGGGATAGGTCTGCTCCGAGAGGGAGAGAGGGAGCCTGGGAAAGATGTTCGGGTGCAACTGGCCGCAAGCTCTCCAGGCCGGAGTGGAGAAAAGACCGCCCAGCGAGTCCAAATTAAAGGGCGGGTGGTATATCACGTGTTCGTTATTGCAAACAGAAATTACACAGATGTGTCTGACTCTCGAGGAGACATTCTCCTATTTCCGTGGCGGAGTTCCTTCCAAAATCCTCGATAATGCCAACCTCCGATTTTCCTCTTTAGTCGTTCAAAGTCGCGTTCCTCCGCTCCTCGGCGGCCGGAGCTCCTCTGCCTTTCTATCCAGTTGTCTTTCTGTCTCGCGCGGCGAGGATCTCTCGATCCTCGGTCGAGCAATCCCGTGGAAAGATCGGCGACGCGGATATCGATCCGCGAACGGTTCTGGAGCGCGGCCGGGGGGGGGGGGGGGTTTAGTCAGGGAATAATTAATGTGAGAGAGCAGGTACCTCCTTGCGTATACTCCTCTACTCCACTTTCTCTGGGATTCGTGGTGGTACGTGTTTACGGCAAGTTTGAAGGGGACGAGAGCGTGCATCGCTAATCGCACACCGTTGATCCATAACACTGCCTCTCGTGAGTGCCGGATCCACCGAGATCATTGTGTACCGCTCGCTCGCGCGCTCGGCCTTCTCGCCGAGGGATGATGAAAATTTAATTAGCCTCCGATTGCTTCATAGACCCTGTCTACCGCTGTCGAAGGCTTATCGCCCGAGACGTATCCGTGATTCGCCGGTACAGACAGAAATTCCCTCCCAGTCGACAAGAAAACTCTCGACCGCCCACTTCCTATCAGAGTTAATACAACAAGTACCACGGGAATCAACAAAAAATTGGCTCCTCTCCAAGCTCCATTAGAATCGGGCCGACTAACGGGGGTCGCTAATTTAAATGGCCTAACAGGATTAATCGCATCGTCGCCCCGGAGAGTAAAGATCTAGCCACACGGCCCAAGATACTGTCGCCTTTACGGAGTAGCCTCCGTCCAACCCCCTCTCGTCTCCGTCGACGAGAGTTTCCGAAAAGTCTCTCGCAGCCGTGGCGATTCGGCTGGCGCACGGTAAACAGAACCGGGCGAACCGTTAGGGCAGCGTCTCCCATCCGGGGACGGACGTAATCGTGGAGGAAATCATATCCGGCGCGCGGCAAAGGAGTCCGGGTGCCGGTGGGGAAAAAAGCGCGGCAGCGCGGCCGATCCTCCCTCGGATTTCCACGTTGATATCGGCGGCGGCGGGCAGGAGCAGAGGGCCCGGGTCTCTCTGGCGAGGAGGCCGCTGGATCCCACTCCAGGCGCAACATGCGCGCGGATAAGGAGGACCGCAGGGCTAAGGAACGCCGCGCCGTGTGTACGAGAGACAGAAGCGCGCGCGGGGGCGACGGGAGGAGGCGGGCAGCTCGGGGGTGGTAAACGAACGGAGAGGAGATCGGGGTGAAGGAGAGAGGCCCCGCCAGGATCAAGCGAGAGAGATACAAGTAGACTATGTACGAGTATATGTACACGTGCGCTCATACGGGCACACAAACACTCTCCGCCAAAGGAAGACAGATAGAGAGAGAGAAAGGGGAGGGGAGAGTGAGAGTAAGCGAGAGGCGCACAGATGTGGAAAGGCAGGGAGAGCGAGCGAGAGAAGGAGAAGGAGCGAGAGCGAGGAGTGGAGTTATCGGTGCCGGGAGCGAGAGGGAGAGCGGCTGCTACCGGTGGAAGGAGAGAGAGAGAGAGAAACGTAGGTCCAGCGTGAGAGCAGACGAGACGCATGGCGCAGGCCCCCTCGGAGAGAGAGGGAGAGCGCGTCGTTACCCCCACCATCGGGGGTGAAAACTACCCCGAGAGCGCGTGGGGTGTCCGGTCTCGGCGCCGAGGCGAACCGAGCGCGTCCGAAGTGAGCGCAGTGCCCGACACACCAGGTCCCGCACGGCACGACTAGGCGCACCGTCCGGCACAGTCCACTCAGAGATACGACCCATGCTGGACCATCGTCGCTCTGGTCCACGCCGGCATCAGCCATCCAGCATCGCCGCGTCAGGCCCCACGAGTTATCAGACCACCGCCGAGGCGTCGAGCCCTCGACAACCACGTTCCCGGGAACAAGCGTGTCTCAACCGCCGAAACCCTCGATTCCGCACTTTCGGTTGTTCGCGCTGTCGGTGCCGAGACGTGCAACGATACCACACACTTGACCCCCCTCGCGCGAGAGACACGCACTCACGCACTCTCCGCGCCACGACCGAGTTCGCCCCATGTGAGATAAAGGTGCGGTGAGAGAACGAGGACCCGCAGCGACCGAGAGCAGAGGAGAGATCGCCGAGGGACAGCAGTCAGACACAGAGTGGGTGCGCGCTCGGACACTTGCCGCGCGCCTCTCCCGAAAGCGCGAGGAAGAGTTGTTTATTTTGAATCGGCGTGCAAGCCCTCGCACCGCCAGAGAGGACTGCGATGTCGCCGCGCGGCTACCGTGCCACCTCGGCCCAGTGAGCACAAGACCCGCGAGCACGCCGGTCTCTAATCCCGCGCCCGTGCTTTCCTCTCGGCACCGTCAGCGTGATAACAGCCTGCCGCCACTGCTGCTGCTTGTCGACGAGTGGGATCACTGTGTTATTGTGGGCCGGTTTACGCACCAGGCGAATCCACCCCTCGGAAGGAAGGTGCAAGGCAGTGAGTAGCGCGGCGAGGAAGCCAAGGAAGAGAGAAGAGCGCAGTGTCGCGGGAAGGTCTGCCCTGTCAGTTCTAGGAGCGACACCGCCGGCGGACGGCGCACGGTATCGCTCTCGCACCTGTGCACGCGCTCCGCCGAGACCACCTTGCCCATCGGCTTGGTCAGTTGGTTTGCGCCCACCGAGCGCCCATTTTCCCTGGCTGGCTATCTCGGTGTCGCATGTGCGCCGCGCGCGCCCGTTGTGTCTAGCCCAGTCGGCTGGTGAACGCGGCGAGCACCACCACGGCCGAGGAACATGAGGACCAGTATTAGTTGACGAACAAGTGCCGCGTCGAGAGCGTCGAGAGTTGCTCGTCGTGTGTCGTGTACAAGTGCGCGGGACACGAGTCGCAAGAGAGGAGAATCGCGCGCGGAAGGAAGCTTCGCCGAGGATTACTCTCCGCTGCGAGAGAAGAGAGACTAAGATAGGTTGGCGGAGAGGAGCGGTCGTCTTCCGGCTGGTGGCCGGTCGGGCAGCGGATGGACTTTTTCGAGAGGAGCCCTACCGCGAGGAGGAGGTGAGGGGGAGGAGGGCAGAAGCGTGACGAGAACCATCAACCCCTTTTGTTTGTGCGAGGAAGGAACGCCGCTCGCCGCTCGCTCTCCTTCTTCCAGCGTGCTCGTCGCCTCCCCCTTTCTCTTCTCGCTGACACGCATACGAAAAAGCTCGAGCCGATATCGAGGATCACGGAGATCCGCGTCGCTGGACAGCTCTCTCACGCCTTCCGTCCCGGACGCCAGCCACCTTCGAGCAGCGACACTCGGAGATAAGTGCGAGGCATCCACGACCATCGAACAGATCGCCACCATGAGGATCAAAATGCCCGCGGTCAGGATCGCGCAAGGTGAGTCACCACCGGACAAAAACTCTCTTTTCGACTGGCGTCGCTCGCCGTCGCTGGACACCCGCGGTTCACTCGACTTCCGTACAATCCCAAAGTCTCGCGATCAACTCTGTCCCCGACAGACCATTGTCCGTCAGCCGCAACTCCATGAAAATGTAGCAAACCCGCGGCTCTTTGCCGATGCAACAGCCTTGCACCCTTGATTTAAGTCAAGCACCCCGGCCTTTTAAAAGTTGCCGAGGTGTCCGCGTTCGGGCCCCGAGAGCTAAGCCGCTTTCACCGAATTTCCAATTTAGAAACTCCCGCAAGTTCGACTATCGTTAGCCCAAACTCGGCCGCCCGCTGCATTTCTTTGTTATGCTGATCCCGACCAATAAGGATCTAACGCTGCAACGTGCCCCCGACCACTCCGAACACAAATACCTCATCTCTCTAATGTCTCGCTCCCCAGAAAGAAAGAACATTGCGCAAAAATGGAGTAACTAGCGCTTAATTACACGCTCGACGTGTTGTTTGTAAACAGTCGTCCCCGCAATTAGTAACGAGCCATCGATACTCGTAAGACGCAAAGAAGGAGCTGGTGGCATAAAACATGTATGTTGCCGGGATAATTGTAACAAGTGAACTCCGCATTACGTGGCTCGGGTACACGGCGAGCGGCCGATGGAGCTTGTTGTCAAATATTTTAAGAGCGACGGCCGTCTCATGCAAAGCCCCGCTTTATCTCCTTCCCGTTAATATCTTTACTTATGTAATGACGCATTAAAGTCGGCGCGAAATATGCGCGAGTCAGTTAAAGTAAACGCGAGGTTGATATCGCTGGCGAGGAGGCAGAGCGGGGCCACCGGCCAGGGGGACACCTTGAAGACACTCACGAATTTTGATCATCTGCTCGAGCGAGAGAGAGAGAGAGAGAGAGAGGCAGAGAGGGAGGGGGAAGAGATGTATGTATGAGGGGCGGTGGTATTTGTCAACGATTATCGGCGAATCGCTCGTAGCCGTAGTGAGAAGTCCTCGGCATTCGCGGCGCAAATCCTCGGCTACTGATTCGATCGCCTTAAATCCCTGCCGATCGAGTCATGCGAGCCTGCCACGTTCCACTTCGATCGTAATCACTTAATATCCGTCCTAATTCCCGCTCGCACGGTAGCCGCCAACCCAAGCGGACACGCACACACACACACACACACAGCCACTCAGACAGACCGCTGGCGGCAATAATTCCTAGAGAAACTTGGGAGAAGGTTGGGGGTTCGATTCCGCGCGCGGCGATTAGCCCGGACACGCTAGACGGAGCCGTTTAAAGGCCGCGGATCACGAGGCGCGATCAGGGGGAGGGCGAGGGAGTTTTTCGCGCGGCCAGCCACCGAGAAAATACAACCTGTAGACGAGAGAAGGATTTCCCGGACTCGACGGCGCTCTTCTCGCCGGAAGCGGCCAAGGGTGCGAATAAGAAAAGAGACCGGGAGCGAGTAAGATCGCGCGACGGCGACGCCGGCGTCGGCGGCGTCGGCGGCGTCGGCGGTCGCGTGGCGGCTTTGGAGGAGCAAGGACAAAATAGTGGACGCGCGAAAGTCTTGCGCCTCCGGAGGGAGGGAGCCTCCAAAGAAACCGAAAGCTCGAGCGACCGAGTCACAGGGTGAGAGAAAGTGAGAGAAAGAGAGCCCCCGCGAGCGCGCGAGAGATATTACGAGGCCGCCGGAGAGAATGAATGAAGGAGAAGAATCGAGGGAGAAAGATAGAGCGGGAAAAAGTGACGGGAGAAGCCAAGGGCGAGAGAGGGAGGAGGGTACGAGCAAACGTGCGAGAGAGAGAGCGAGAGAGAGAGGGGGGGAGTTGTGGAAGTGTCTCGAGGGGGAAACGCCGCAAGGAAAGAGGGATGGAAGGCCAACGTCTTCGGGTAACTCGTCGCCGGTTGAATTTTTAATTAGTCCCCCGCCACCCCCCACCAAGGAGTTGCCCTCCCCTCCCGCCCCCACAGTGGCTAAGAGCGACGAAAGGAGAAGTTGGAAGGTGGAGGTGGAGGAGGAGCACGAGGAGACGTAGTCGTAGACGTAGACGGAGGTGCCGGCAGAAGGAGAGACGACGACGGAGGTGGCGTAGGAGACCTGCCCGGAGAAAGGAATCGCAGCGCTGGAGGAGGTGAGGAGAGAGAGAGAGGAGGGTAGGGTGGATAAGGAGGGGCGGCATTGTCATGCGCGCGTTTTTCAGAGACTTTTCCAACCCCCGTCTACCACCGCCAGCTCCGACGGAGGCGCACCCTCCCCCGTCGCCTCCTCAAACCGAGCCTCGGAAGCACCCCCTCGACCCCTAACGTCCCGACGCCCGCTCCCGACGCCGGCGGCGGCGGCGGCGGCAGCGGCGGCGGCTCCGTTTTCTTAATTACAACTGCGATATTCTTTAGTTCGCGCGATGACGCCGCCGCGAAAAGATACCGGAATATTTCTCCGTCGATTATCCCCGCGTCTCCGAGACTCCCGCACGAGGAGAATCGCTCGTCGGTTTATCGATCGAACGCGTCGATCGCGTACTATCGGCAACCTAACGCGCCTACCCGGACATGTATACTCACACTTGGACAGGTGTCGGAGTGGGAGGGAGAGAGAGAAAGAGAGAGAGGACTCGGCCTGGATTCTCCACCTACGAGAGAGACAGCGAGAGCACGCCAACCCGCCGGGGGAAGATCGTGTGCGCGGTTGCTTATCGATACTGCGCGATGCACTCGAAAGTGCTCGGGCCGGGCGAATGACGTCTCGGTTTTGGCCACTTGGAAAAAGGGGAATATCTACTGTCTGCCAGTGATTGGATCAAGTTGAGAGTGGGTGCTTGACCCGATGCTAGTTGATGAGATTCTCGTGGCAGCAATGAGAGACGAGGACGCGCCGCTCTCGTAAGGCGTAAGGCGTCCTGGTGGTTGATGAGTCGCGGCTGCTCGACCAATGTAGATCCGGAATGGCAGGCGCCGGCTTCCATTCGCAGCAATGACAGGCGCCTGCCTAGATCTCTCTCTCTCTCTCTCTCTCTCTCTCACTCTCTCTCTCTCGAGTGGTGATGATACCGAGAGTGTGCCGAGCGCGTCCAACTGCGATGACATTTCGCGATACAAGCGCGTTTCCAATTACACCGAGGAGAGCCGCAGCTGGACCCTGTCCTCCTCGTACCAATTGCGAAAGGTGAGTGGTAGTTGGCCGAGGCAAGTTTTGCCCGGCGGAGCTTGGCGCATTAAGATTTGGTGGATTTCGATCGCCGGCTAGACTTTATCCGCGCGCGAACAATGCCGCCTCTTCCTCTGCCATTCTAATAATAACCGGACCGAGTCACCGTTGTCCTCGGACAACGACTTCGAATTTCTGTTTGTCAATTGGGATTAGCCACTTCCCGGAAAGGACGCCTGCGATTCCTCTGCCTGTTTACCCTCGAGCGATTACCCATTCGTCCTTGCTTCCAGTGGTACATGCTGCCGCGAGTAAACACAATGTAAATCTCGATTATATCAAACTGACTCTCCCTAGAAACCAATCGCGGCCTCACCCTCTCCCGCGGTCAACTCGAGATCCTCGTAACGAAGTCAACTCTCCCCCCGAACGAAATCCGACAAGACACACAGGTTTGCGGAATAATGCTCGGGCAATGACGGCAGGGCCTGTTTGCAGAGAAAGCAAGCGCGCGGCAGAAAAATTATCGATAAGCCTTGCTAGTAAAAACAAGCGGCTAAAAAGTGTGCGTGGCTCGCGCGAGCTCCCTGTCACCGGGCGTAAGGTTCTTTGGCGTAAAACGCGATTTCCGCGAACCCGAGCAAAAAGCGAGCGAGCGAGCGAACGCGCCAGTTTCTCCGAGACGATTGTCGGCTGATTGACGAGGTGGCGCGCGGGGTGGGGGAGGCGGGTGCGAAGAGCATAATGTTAATTGGCGTAATTATGAGGGCGTATATCGAGAGAGCCAAGACGCGCGCGGCGTCCTCTGTAAAGGTTCACCGGGCGGGGAGTGCGATATCAGGGAGCCGTGGGTACTTGGGAGGATGTTATTTAGCAAACAGAGAGCGAGTTTTACGCGCCCCTGTCGGCACGTGCGCGGCATATGTGCGCCTTTTCTATGCCGTGCGTCTGTTAAATATTGTCTTTGATGCGACCCGTCGGAAGCCCTTCTTCTCCAGCTCCTTCTCTATCCCGAGCCGACGTCCGCGCTCTACCTCCTTGCGGCTCTCTACCTCTCTCTCCATCCCGTTCGCTCGGGGTATCATCCTCCGCACTCGCCATCACCAGTGCCGAGTGCCGAGTGCCGCTGCCCCGGCAAAAAACCACTTTGATTTGATTCCGTGGATTAACCTTTGGGGCGGCGGGCGCGTGGCGAACCCTTTCTCCCTCGGTCCTTCTCGGCTTCATTGGCTCATCCTTTCGCTTTACTCTTACGCGCGAGCCCTCTCCTCCGATCGCCCGGACACGCGCCCAGGTAAGACCTCCGGGCCCCGTCGAGGGAGCCCAGAAACAACGGGGATAATTCGTCGCGCACGCGAGCGCCGAGAAAAAACACTAGGAGCATGTGCCTCCTGTCATTCATCCTCCGGTTTTATTAATCGTCCGGGGAAATAGTGCTGGCTTTCGGTGCTTAATTGTCGAGTTGTACAAGCTGTGGAATAAAGTAGAGTGGAGTTGTGATAGTTTTTTCAAATGTGAAATCCAGCAGTTCTGATGGGAAAGTTGAGATGGCACCACTCGTCATCACCGGGCGCGGCATTGACATTTTCCCCTATCCACCAAGGCTCGCATATCTGCATACATCTAGTTGCGGTACTTCTCTCGTCGACTTTCCCGTATGCTTTTCAACTGATTTCGAGTCTCGTGATTTATTATAAAACACGAAGATTGGGGATTTTGTAAGAAAGGATAGCGAGCGTCTCATCAAAGTTAATTAGTTATCCAGTTGGAGGGAGGTGTCCTTAAATCGCTGGAGCCGTAACGGAGTAGAGGATGTCGATACAGGTTCACTATCTTTCCCGAAGTGAGGAGCGCGGGCTGTATATCGTCGGTCCAATCTGCCGGTGGGCAATTTCAGCTGAAATACGATGTCGTCGGGTTCGTTCGCGAGACACGACGACCTCCCTTATTGGCGCTCCCGGCCGGGACACCCCTTAAAAGGGGGTTAACACCGCGAATTGGTACATGGGCCCATCGCACTTCCAGCGTCCTAATTAAACTTAATGATTAAAGTCGAAAACGGCCACCACTCGAGATACTCTCGGATTCCAAACACTCCTCTCTCTCTCTCTCTCTCTGCGGGTACTGAATATTTAAAAGGCGTCTGGCCATGGTCACAACACACCTCAGCCGCACCAAATTGAATAAAGGGTTCACGGATCGACTTCCGCCGCTGGTAATGGATTTACAAGCACTTCTGGATGAGCCCGAGCCTTTTCGAAAGGCCAACTCGGACTAGAAAGGCAGCCTAGTACCGAAAGCGAGTATCTAAGATCCCCGGTGGACTATTCTGCTAAAAAAGAAGAAAGGAGCGAAGGTGTCGCTCGCTCTCTCTCTCTCTCTCCCTCTCTCGCTCTCGGTCCGACGGAGAGGTAACCGGAGACTGTGTCCGAGCGCGCGATACATAATGCGAGGTGCCGCGAGGAAATTTATGTTGTTTGCAGTCTCGGTTTCCTGGCCCATTGTCCACTATTGTCCGAGACCCTCCTTCCAAGGTGCGAACACCTTTCGCAGCGATAATCTGCTCGTATTATTATACGCTTTGTCGGGCTGCCGCGTTCACTTGTCGGGCCGGGGGGAGGGGGGACGACTCGTCCGAAAGTAGAGGCCGTGGCCCTTCTCGTCTACCTGACCAGGGGTCACTTATTCCTAGGGCCCGTGTAAGGTAGCAAGGTGCCCTTCCCCTCGCTCATCACCGCCGATTCTTCCCCGCCGACTCGGACAAGGTGCCACTGCGCTCTAGGGTCACCGTCGCTCTTCCTTCCTTCCTTCCTTCCTTCCGCACGGATAGTAAGGTGGCTGCTCCTTTTGTCCGGCCTATTATGATGCCACCTCGAAACTCACTCCCGTCACACTTTTATCGCCTCGACTCTCCCGTGGTCTACCGCTTAATGTCGTTCGAGTGATGCCCTCAGCGAGGCCCAATTTAGCCTCAATTTGTCCCGCGCTCTTTGGGAAAAGGGTAAGGCGCGAGTAGATGGTTGGAATTATTTATTTGAGAGAAGCGAGAAGGGGGAAGGAGGTGTGGAGTGTTGCGGTGGACGTTGGACAAGCCGAGTTGATGTTTAGCTATTTACGAGGGCGTCCCGAGGCTGGGACCATTATTAGTGGATAATTCAACGTCCCAGAAAGTAAAGGTCGCCGATAGCACTTTGCGAGATAGCCGAGCAAGGGTCATCGCGAACCACTTTCTTTCCAGGAATCGAGGTATTTTCTCTAGACCCCTCTCTCTTGCTCTCGGTGGAGATCGATTATCGATGAGTTCCCATCGGATGTCCAACCGGTAATCACGCCGTCGGGCTTGTACTCATTTAGTAACTAAGAGCACCGCTTTCGGATCTATTTAACCAGAGCGCGCATTCTTTCACTGCTTTCGACCAACCGAGAAATCCACTCCCACACGAGTCTCACATGCATTAACCCGTGGAACTCGTCCTCGGACACGTGTTTTCTTGGCTCGCAGCAGCCCATTATAATCCAATATCCCATGAGTGGACGCATGGAAAGCACGTGGCGTGTGTGCGGCTGCAGGCTGCTGCGCGGCTTCTATAAATACAATATACGCTCGAGTCCAAGTTCAGGGGAACGGGAGTGGAGCAGTCTTTTTAGATTTCCCGATGAGTTTAAGGCTGAACCTCCTCGAGCTACTTACCCAGGCTTGAATCTCTCTCTCTCGAGGGGGAGAGAGAGAGTTGCCCGCACTTTGCGGAAACTTCGCCTTCCCGCCAGCTAATGGGAACTGCCGGCTTGCCGGTGTGTAATTAAAAGGGGAAAAAAGGAAGGCCGTAACAGGGAGCGCGCGTCCTTGAAGATTAGTTTTCGCGCGCGGGAATCCTGGAGTTCGTTGTCTCTCGTGTACGCGGTCCCAGGAAGTCGGGAATCTTGCATCCCACCCCGCTCTCGGAGTTGGTTAATGAAGAGAGTGAAAAGAGGAAAAATGGTACGATTTAGTGGAGCGTAGCTGAATGGACCCTCGGTGTCCCTGGTTTCTGTCGCCTTGACCTCGAGGAGCTCGAGGGGACGGAAAGGGAAATGAGTACGAGACACGTGATTTTCGGGCGGAATGACCGGGCCGCAGGATGTTCGCTTTAATGCGAGCTTGGAGACAATAGGAAAGAGGGAACCTCGAGGAGTGGGTTGCTTAGCGCGGTGTCGTGGATTCGGGCGGCCATTCTTGTGAAAGCATGTCTGACCATCGCGACAGGAAATCCACTCCCCAGTAGAAAAAGTCCCTCGACGTCCGGCGACGATCGGCGTGGCCTCTCGGCCGCGTCGCGCTCTTCGATTGGTTACGAGCGGCAGAATCGCACAGCGGGACGACTTTTTTGCCAAAAATGCCACGTACCGCTCGATGGAAGGAGAGAACACCGCCGGCCAAGATGGCCCTTTGTCCCCGAGTGGACCAATTGCGCGATCGAGCCGCGGGTGGCCGCGCCGCGGGACGCGAATTACTATTATGAAAAAAAGTGGTTAGGGTAAGAATTTCTTGCGAGTAAGAGATCGACAATGGCCGACTCGAGGGACAGGGACGTTCTAGTATGACGCGAGAGAGTACATGGGAAATCGGTCTTAACGTATTCCGCGTCGACAACTGTGTATACTCGTCTAAGGATCGGAGGGTCGAGCCTGTGATTTATCGCGAATCAATTTACCGCGAATCCGAGCGTCGGCCGGCCGGCTTATTGAGCGGAATGAATCTCGTATAATTCGGGAAGGCCCGTCGGAAAAAGCGGAGAGCACATCGAATCGAATCGCCGGTGGCCCGGGGAATCGGCTCATTGGGGATCTTTCCGCCAATGTTCCACGATTTCCTATGACTAGCCATAAACCACGCATCGTCCGACGCAAGCCCCTCCATCCACGAGATTTTTCCAAACTAAAACTCTCGGCTTCCAGCTCCAACTCTCGCCAAAACACCCATTCAATTGGGAGAAATCCGACGCGACATACCATCGGCATCGCGTATTAATTCCCGGCCGAGGAAACTCGCGAGCGCGCGCGGGCGGTCGCGTTAATTATTTCGCGCGACACGAGCCGGCACTTGGCGGCATTCGGGAGGAATTGTCGAAAAGTTTGCATGCGCATGTTTTGCCGGCGACGTCGCCGGCGCCGACCAGCGCCGGAGTTTCGGACGCGATAGAGCTTTTGAATAATGTAACAACACAACGAGACGGGCAGGCAGGCGCGAACTCTCCCCACCCTCTTTCCTCTCTTTACCACGCAACTTTCTAATTAACCGGTGCTAGTCGCAACGAGATGACGAGGACGCCGGGAGAGACAGGGAGAGCGAACAACAACGAGATGCAGGACAATACAAAGCGGACCCGGCCGATGCGTTTCGCGTCTCGCTGCGTTTCCCAATGGGCGATCTACCGCGCGTACTGGCTCGCCGCTTGTTTTCCGATCGCTCGACAATCGACCTCGCCCCCGCCCATGTAACCAGCGACCTCTGCCATTTGCCGTCGCGACGCTCCGGCGAATTTGCCGCGCACTTGTTACTACGGAAACGGCGAGAATGCTGACACTCGACGGAGCGAGCTCAGGATTTTCCGAAACCCTGTTCTCGCGGTTCCAATGGAAAGAGTCGGGAAAAGGGTGTGAAGAAATGTGCAGGTATGCAGCTGCGAAACACAAACGTCTCGTTTACGCGGCATTTTTCCTCCTGACAATATAAATCTGCTTTGATATCGGAAAATCTTTGAGTGCATACTCGCCTTTCCGCACGTATCAATTCTTTCATTTCGTTATAAAAGTACCTGCTCGACAATCTATTAATAAACCCCGGGGCGAGTGTTCCCATAGGAAGGGGTGGGGGTGGGGGTAGAGAAATCGTTTTGGGAGGCGCGCGATTGGCGGTGCGGTAATTACTGAAATAATTGCGGTCGCGCGATCAGCGCGGCGGCGGCGGAGTTCCCAGGGAAGCGAGGTAGGCAAGGTGGGATCGATTTCCACTCCCACGAAAGGTGAAAACGGTCGCGGCGCTAAAGGGCACGCATGACCATCGCCGTGAAGAAAGTCGAATAGGTGAAAATCCGAATAGGTGGACAGCGCGTCGAAGGGCAACGGCAGCAGCGTGAGCTGATGGTTGGGATGGAGAGGACGCGTCAGAATGGATGTGCCCAAGTCCGCGATGTCCATCAGCTCCAGTTGGCCCGAATCGGTGGCAGCTGGACCGCACATAACTGTACCCACATGATTTATTTTGATCAAAAAATCAGGAAAGGGGTTTTCCTTGAAAGGCGAGCGTCCGCTTGAAAGGGACGGGACAGGTCAACTCTCTAGGACCTGTTTGGCCGTTCCTCAATGGACAATGTCCTGCTCCGCCGGCACACAAAGAGCCCCCGGGACTAGAGATCCTCCCACGATACGCATGTGGAGCACCGATAGGGAGAAAGAGGACGCTGCCAAGTGGCAATCCACAGGAGCGAGAGAGAGAGAGAGAGAAAGAGAGAGGGGCAGGTAGAGGAGAGGCCCGTGGAGAGGAGAGACAGCACGTAGTATATCCCCATTCAGAATCCGTGAGAACCAGATTTCATATTTCTCATAACCGTCTGGCCCGACCGCGGAGAGCGATTGAGCGCACTTTTCTAGCTCTCCCCGATTCGAGCTCGTTCCCAAAGTGGTCACTGAGATTTCACCCGTTCCTCCAACAGACCAACAACTCTTTCCACCGTAGCGCCGCGCTCTCCATCTCCTCTCTCGACCACTCGCGCAGCCTTTCATTCACGCGGCCATATCGTCCTGGGAAGAAAAACCGCGCGCCTCCCCACTGTGTCAGCGAGACGCGCGTGCACTAGGCCGCCGCCGCCGCTTTCGTACGTGCGAATCAAGCTATTTCCTACCAGGAATTAGTTGCTCGCACCGCCCGAGAGTCCATTGTCGCGCGGCCCAGCGCGAGATAACGATGCGACGCCGACGAGCGCGCTCTGGTAAAAACAATGAAGATGCTAACGAGAGCACCAGACCCACTGGCGCGTCCTCTCTCTCTGACCTCTGACATCCGCGCGTTTTGTTTGTAGTCGAGTCTCCACGACACTATACTATTTTTGATTCCAATATTATTACAGATTTTCTGTTACAAGGGTTAAAATCCTCCATCTTAACCCTTAACAAGGGTTAATCTTCGATCTACAAATTTTCGATTTACAAATTACAAATTTTGTTATTACAAGGTTTAAGATCCTCGATCTTGATCCTTGTAATACAATAATTTTAATAAAATAATATGTATTGTAATAAAAAATGATTAACTCCTGGGTGAAAAACAGTAAACCGAAAGCAGCCTTGTTAACTCTCGGCGCGGTCCTCGCTAGGATGTGGAACTGGTTTCTTAGTGGATCGGGTCGACTTTTTTCCTCGCACCCCGTGCGTACGCGCACCGGTAGATTTAACCTTACGACGTCGGGTAGTTGGCGAAAAAAAGAGAGTTGGCCGAGGGGCAGCGCGCCATTTTGGAAGGTCTTTGTCGGGTACGCGGAGGAGCGAGAGTAGAGTCGAGCCGACAGCGGGGTTAAAAAATATTCACCCCTGGAGAAATGTCCTACGGAGCGCGCGCCAAGGGGTTCTCAGCCGGACGAGGAGAAAGGGTTACCAAGCAGAGAGAAGGAGAGAGAGAGAGGTGTAGGCCGTAGGGATAGAGGTGGGGGGAGGGTTTCGTATAAAATTGGCCCCTTCCACGAGGGCCCCGTGGCGGTAGGTCCTTTCTATTCTTCTGATATCCTGTCGGGGCCCTTGGCCGGCCCTACACACGGTCCTACGCTCCAGTCAGCATCCGAGCATGGAAGAAACGGGATCTCCGCCCCGCTAATGAACATTACCGAGCGCGCGTATACTCGATTGCAAGCCGATCGCGGTCGTCGTCGTCGCCCACGCGCCGGATGACACAGTGTCTGCGGGGGATGCGCTCTCTCCTCGCATAGCTAATCGCCGCGTCTCTTTGCTCGAGTGGAAGCGCGCCCGACGCCTGGTCCCCGTCGAGCACAGTCTCCCATCGAAACCTGACGAGTCGAGGGACGCGTAATGGCGTACACAGGTAAACAGTGCCGTTTCATTTCTACCAACAGTCATCCTCCCTCCTCCCCTCTCTGATAAGAGGACTCATTCCGCGAACACGAATCCGGTGAAATGGTGCGCGATTATCAGTGTGACAATATTTTACTCCCAACTCCTCGAACATATCGAGAAAAGTAAAGGACAGCTGTGACTGGCCCAGTTTCCAGCGACACTCGACGCTTCCTTGAAGTGGCATTACGGGATATGATCGGGCAAACCGGAGCGCGGTAGCTTTGCAAATTGCGTGATAAGACCGGATGAGTTAATGACGCGCGCATTGTCGGGGGAGTGGCGGGGATTGATAGGCGATGCGTGGCTGGCGATACTAGTGCGACGTGTAAGCCGTTTCTTGATCTCTCGCCTCTATATTTCGCCGGGGTGAAGTGGATCGACGCCCGTCATTCCCATATGACACGCGGGGGTAGAGGAGAGGGAGCGAGCGCGTCCGATGTCTCCTGGCCCGTTCGCTCGAAGGAAATTGGTGCGACCCAATACTAATGGATAATGGAATTATTGGTTACGGTTGGAGCTCGCCCTGGGGATGATCGTAATTCAATTGCTCCGATGTGTCCTCTGGACGTTTTGACAGGACGGATGTCCTAACAAGGAAACCGCCCCGGGATATCCTCGGGTTTGTCTCTCGGCTCCTTTCTATCGCTCGTGCACAGAGCTTCGCAGAGCGCTCCGCGAAAAACCGTGGACCACCCCCGAGCCCATCTCGGCCCTAGCGCCTCCCTCGACCCACATCGAATCTCACGAATCGCTGAACAACCCTTTGCTGCCAGACTAATGCGAGTTAGTGCACTTAGCTCCACTGTGCAACCACTCGCGCGCTCGCGCCGCCAAGATTGAGAAAAGCCCGCCAGCTGGACCGACTCGGGATCGATCATAGGCGAATCTGCCCGGCGAATGAGATGAAAACTCCCAAGAAACGGAGTGCGCACCTTTGGAGACGAGTGACACGGGCCGGCAGACGGGGACCCTCGCTTGATTAAAGATGTAATACCGGAGCAATCGTCGGAGTAATCGATATCTGGGAAAGATTGGTCTATCGGGCAGTTTCTTCCGGGAGAATCTAAGGAAGAAAATTAATGTCGAGGGCTAATAACCGCCGGGACGTTTCCTACAGAGATATATACTGGAGAGTGGCGGATGGCCCACTCATAGATGGAAATGGCGCGGAGTAGCTCGGCAATAAGGGTGCGAGCGCGCGAGGCAGTCGGTTCAGCGATCGGGCGTATTACGAATGTATGGGCCAATTTGTAAGCAATCCAACTTAGATTCGCCGGGCAATATTGTATTTTTATGTCGCCCCGGTCATTCGCGTGCCTTCTCGCCTGATATATACTTTCTCCCGGGTTTTCTCTGCAGCCTTGACCCCCGCGGGCCGCGTCTTCCTGCCAATTTGCCGGGAAGGAGTAATTGTCGAAAACGGGGGGAGCGCTGGAAGCGGGGGGCGAGGGATATACTGTGTTTGGCCGAAGCAATCAACTCGTCGTTGAGGCGAGCGAGTTATTATCTGCACGTCCTCCGCACTTGATACTGCGAGGGACGACGGCGCTGTAGCCGAAGGTTCAAGTTGTTATCGAGCAGGTTACAGGGGATTACTGATCGGCGACGGTACACGAGCCTCGCGTGCAAATCGCGCGCGAGAGAGAGAGATGAATGGGGTGACGAGAGAAGAGACACGTGTCGCTTCTTGCGTTGCTCCTTGGCCGCTCGGCACACACGGGAGTGCACGGGAGTACGGGACACAGCGGTGCGATGCGGTGCCGAGAGGATCTCTACCTAGCGCGCACGAGGCCAGGGGTAAAGGTCCTAGCCGACACGGTGCGCCGTGTTGCGAGCCGAGTTTTGCTCCAACATCTGCCCCCGAAAAAACAAAAGCCCATTGTCGCTAACGACCGGTCGCGCGTCTCTTGTTTCTAAGCGAGCGCTTTTGAATCGTAGGCGAATAACGGAACCGAGGCCCATTGAGAGTAGACCTCGCATCCCCGCTCCCTCTGACCACGCGTCTTTCCTTCGTCTCGTGCGCCGCGCACACGTCTTCTTCTCCCTTATACGCATTTCTTTCACCCCCTGTCCCTCTACTCTCTCGACAGCCTGTCTTCTCGATTTTCGGATTTTTATCGACGCATTCTCCTCTCTCTTTTCTTCGGCGGCGATTCTCCGAGGAGCAGCCGATTAGAATCTCATGCGGGCGAAGAATGCGCGCGCGAGCCACGAGAATTGTCTCGTCCGTCGAGCGGCGAACGCGAGCCGAACGTTATCTCGCTTCCTGCTACTCTCAGGTATACGCGTCCTTGCGGCGGGAAAAAGCGAGGACTCGCGAAAAAAATCGTGCCGGGGGCGGTGCGCCGAGATTTTCGCGTTCAGTAACTCTCTCCGGGCCGAGGGGTGATTCCTATCTCCCTCTCCTCCCGCCAACAGCCACTCGAGTTACCCTGGAAAAACAGCTCCGGCAATTTTCCTCCCTTTCTTACTCGCTGTGGACCTTTAATTGTCTTTTAATAAATAAAACAAAAATAGAGTTTGAGTGAAAATGAGGCTTTATTCGGGGGCAGCGTTCGAGCGTCGGCGATGGCGACGATACGCGCTCGAAAGGGGTGGTTTGGTCGAAGCGTAGCTGCAATGGAAGGGTAACGCGCGGTTCGCGGTCAAAGCGCGAAGGCGAGCTTGCGCCCTGGCCAGTGGTCAAGGGAGCTCCGCCCAGAAAGAATCGAACGGTGTCGCCGCTAGCTCTGCGCACTCTGCTCCGAAAGGCGAAAGAGGGAAAAGGCTGTCCACCGGGAAGGCCAGCCGGGAAACCGGCGGAAAGGCCGGACAAAGAGAAATGTAACGCGCCAGAGTAAACAGACAAGGGTGAAAGAAGGGGAGTGGGAAGGCGAGCGCAAGAAAGGAGTAAAAAGAGTGAGCTGAGAGACAGATGATAGGGCAGAGATCTCGAAAAGAACGAAGTCACGTTCGCCGACTAGAGAGAGAGGGGGCGAGGGAGAGAGGGGGAGGGGGGAAGATGGAGCGTGCACACAAAGACGGCCAGCAGAAAGGGGTTGACGGGAGAGACACGAGCTCGAGACGAAGAAGGAGCAAACACGAGGAAGGAGGAGACAATAGGAGCAGTAGAGAGAGTTTTCTTGTTTTTTTTCTCTCGCGGTGGTTGGCCGCCCCATCCCGATGGATATGGATACTTGACTCGGCGAGGGAGAGATCGATGTTTCAGACTACTGCCAATCTCTATGTTAATACTAGGAAGCCAGCCGAAGGAAAGGCCGCGAGGAGTCCTGCCAGCAGGCTCTCCCCGTCGAGGACACTTAAAAGTGAATTGTTACGTCTGCGGCTGACCCCGGCCGACCTTAGCCCTCGGCAGCTCGCCGATGAATTATAAGACTATCGCCGGAGGAAATTAGATCCCCGCGTATCGGACTCCCTCCAACCTCCAACCCGACCGCTTGTTTCCCTTTACTTCCACACACACACTCACCCTCTCCCTCCGTCAGAGACAAATATACGCGATTGCCATCAGCCTCTAAATGAGGATCGGCGAATTTTCGCGGGGCGCTGCGGTTTGACAATAAAATGCGGCACAATGCCCGGGCGTGTATACATTTTGGGGGAAGGTCGAGCGAGGGTGGCTCGGGGTAATTTAGTAATTAACGCTAGCCGAGAGTGGTCGCATTGAATGGAGAGGCGAACGCCGGGTGAATCGATGGAGCTAACGATCTGGCTCTCTGGTCTTTTTCAGCGGAAACCTCGCAAGGCACCACATCCCCAGACACCGTCCACTGCGGGGGTTGCAGAGCGTCCTACCCACTAGGCGAGATCGTGCGCTTCATCGAGCACAAGGTCAACCACTGTCGCAGCGCGCTCCAGGGCTGCCACAGTCCGCCGGCGACGGCAGCGCCCGAGGACTCGGACCCCGAGGACGCGCTCGCCCTCAAGAGCGCCGATCAGGACTCCAAATTGAACTCGGTCCCGAGCATCTCCGCCCCCATTAACAAGCGGGCCGGCAGGCTCGAGAGTCCTCCGACGCCTCAGGGCTCCGCGCCCGACGCCGGCAGCCCGATCGAGCTCAAAGCGAGCGCGAGCTCCACGCCCAAGAGACGCACCGAGCTCCTACCCGACGAGGAGAAGGAGGACATACCCAAGAAACTCAAGACCGAGTCCGTCGACGCCGACACCAACACAGTTAACTCCGGTAAGTCTTACCAATCCCTCTCTCTCCTAACAATCGTCCAATATATCTGTGATCTCTGCGCTCGCGAGAGTTTGCCGGCTTTCCTCGCAGTTATTCACGCCGGTGTGTCTGGTGCTCGCGGGGAAGGAAGCGGGAAAGGGAGTTTTAAAGTACAGTTACGGGGCCGCCATGTGATGTCGGCTCTGGTTCAACGAGCACGAACAATGCTCGCGGTCGATTCGATTTTTGAATTTAAAGCTCCGGATGGATTGGGGTGAACCTGCCCCCGTCAACCCCCTTCCGACGACACCCCTTCCCAGCCTGAGCCGCCGCATTGTCGCGTGTCGAAGGGTTCAACGTGCCAATCTCTCTCTCTCCCCCCTCTCTCTCGCTTTCTATCACTCGATGAAAGGTAAAAAGCAGCGCGTCTTCGTTTTCCTTGGGATTCATACCGGCATCTTGAGTGCAGTGGTCGCGTGCTGACTAGAAAGAGCCTGCTTCGCAGCGAGGCTGTAAATATTCCGGGATCCATCTCGATTGTTGGCATTAGCGTGTAGCGGGACATTTGTCACTATAGCAGCGTACTTCTTATTCAAAGAGTCTCGGCACGCGCGGCCGAGAGAGCGGGAGAGAGAGCGGGAGAGAGAGCGAGAGAGTACCAGTCTGCGCGCAAAGAAATAGCTTTAATTTCGCACCCACTTGTCGGCGAATCGAGCACGCGATCGCGGTTTACCCCGATTAACTTCAAAGAAACGGCGGCGTCGGCGCGCTCTCAAACGAAATTCATGCGCCGCCCGGCACACCGTGGCCCCCTCCGTGCCCCGCCGCCGCCCCCTCGTGAATGGAAAGCGCGCGGCCTTTGAGACTCTTAATTCAGTGCTTACCTGTGCAAATTGACGTGGAGGCCTGTTTTGCATCGCAGAGCGGATTGCGCCGACGAGCGCGAGGACTCGATCGGGCGTGTTACTGTCCGCTCCCCGATTCTCTCTCCGCCACAATTAGACCCACCCCACTTCCGTAAATAATATCACGCCCAGCGGATGACCGGGCGCGCGCGCTCTCCTTCCCTCTGGCTATCTTTCACTCGGGCTCTTAAGACTCGTCGGCAGGTAATTACGGCTCGTTAAAAATTAATGATTGCGCCTGTTCCCATCGGCCTGACTAAACTCGCCCCGAGTACATGACTCTCGTGCCCCCACCCTTCCCGCGGAAGGCTCTAATTAATACGTCGAGTCATTGTCCCGCGTGAGCGCGAATCCTTAATGCCAGCAATAGCAATTACATCTTGGACATAACAGCTCGTTGATCGCGCGGGAGCGAAGAGCGACGCGGCGCGGCGCGGCGTCTCTTTAAGGTTTTCATCACGCTCCGCGGAACCCGTTCTCTCCTAGCCTCTGTCGCGTCCCCCCTTTTCTAGCGAAAGGTCCTGCCGGGGAGATTTAACCCCTTCCGGGTCCAGCGCATGATTGCCGTCGAAGAGAAAGAGCGCTCGTGTGCTCGTGCTCATCCCTCACGGCTGCCCGATGTCGAGGAGCTTATTCCCCCGTAAGGTCCCCCTTTCGACGCCTTTTTTCTCCCATTTTTTGCCCCCGCGCCCCGGCCACGTCCAAAAGCCCAATTAGAATCGTCCTATTGTCTGGCCACGTGGTACGCACGAGCGTCTCCTCTCCTCGCACCGGTGCCACTCTATCTCGACGCCGCACGCGTCCATCCAGGTATGTAGAGGGCTGCTGCGTGACTGCGTGTATCGGGAACGAGTCGCGCGTGCCCGAGAGCGGCGACGGAACACGAGAGAGAATCGAGTTCTTCGCGTGTTGGATAGACCAGGCCGATAGAGGCCTCGGTTCCTTCCGACGCTCTTCACCTGGAACTCGAAAGAGCCCTGATAACTGCCGCAGTGACTCGGTAATTTATTCCGATAAGCTCTGCGGAGACCTGGCCGCAGTGTGCTCTCGCAGTCGGGAAAGATAGCGGCAGCGAGATTGGGCTTATCTCCGAGGGTCGGGAGGAAGAGCGGAGGAAGAGCGGAGGAAGAGCGTGGCGCGCGCGTTGGACGGGTCAATGAAGAGTCGAAGGCGATAGGATGGAAGGAGGACTGTCCCGAGAAATTCGGGGATATCCTATGAGAAAATAGGCTAAAGGGATGCGATGGTGAAAGAAGGGGCGGCGGGGGTGGACTAGTGGGGAGAGTATATGCTCGGCGGAGGCAGAGCGATAGCTTTCCGAGGGCCCGGACCAAGAGAGGAAGCCCAAGACGGAGGAGCGATAATCCGTCGAAATTGACATCAGTCAGCGCTCCCGGTGAGATGCAGATTTGATCTATCTGTCACGTTTGTCTGGAATATTAATTCTCCTTCGCGGCCTCAGCTTTTTCCCCGGCAGCTCTTTGCACTGGCTGCTTCGACCCCTTGCACGAGCTCTTTCTCTCTCTTCCTCTCTTTCTCTTTCTTTCTCCTCCCTCGTTCTTCTCCTAGGACTCATACCCCGACGACGCCGCCGCCTTTCTCGAAGCGCCCGGGGCGCGTTGAGAATTGCTTGCGAATTGGCTGTATCTCGAGCTCTCGAGGTCCTCCGGGCCTTCCGCCCTCTTTCTCCTCTCCTCTCTCCTCCCGCTATTCTTTCGTCCTGCCGAGGCCTCTGCCAGCCCTTCCGCGAGGAAGGAAGTCAACGAGGACGATAAAAGTGATGCATGGCATAAGTAGCGAAGCCAGCAGCACGCGCGCGCCCCGGCTACTATCACTCGAATTGTTGTTGGGCTGATTTTTTTCTTAAGGCAAAAGGCAGAATAATAAAATGACATTTTACCGAGTCCTCCTTGGGCGGGTGGGTGTTTGGAGCGGGCGAGGGAGCGAGGCGGAATTGTTTTCGATTTACAGCGGCCATTTCAGACTTAATGGTTTCTCGTGAGACGTTCTTGATGCTTGCGGTCGGACAGAGCAGACAACATAAAGGATCCTCGCGCGCGGTTTGACCAATCTCCCAGGGCGTAGCGCTGACCACAAACAGGACGCTCGGAGAGCACTCGCTCTAGGAAAGAAGCGGCAGAGAGTCCCTCTCTCACTCTCTGTCCCCGTGGCGAGTTGAACCCTTTTAATTTCTCCGAATCGGCGAGCACAGTAAGGAGGAAAATTGGAGAGGATCAGAGCGCGACCGACAAAAGAAGAGATTGCTAAGCGAATTTCACAGTTGATTGGAATCTGGGCCTCGCATTCAATCGGTCAGTCTCTCTCTCTTGAAGCGGCGCGTTCCCGAGGCCCCCACACCCCTGATTAAAACTCGCCCACAATCTATCTACCTGGCCGTGTGCGGTCCCGTGTGCGATCCCGTGTGCAGAGAGCCCCGGCCCCTTTTAACTGCAACCCCGAGAGCACCGGGCACAAAGTGCATACGCCGCATACGTTGGCTAATCGATATTTTAATATTGTCACACGCCATTCCGGATTAAAGGCCTTTGTGCGCTTCTTGACGTCACCGGCCGCGGCAGATGTCCCGCCGACCCCCGAAAGCCCAAAAAGATTCGGCCCGAGCGTCGATCTGCGTAACTTTGTTTCAATCAATTTTCCCCCACCTCCTGTAGCCCTCCAACCCTATAGTCATCAGGGTGAAAAAAGCGCGGGATCATTTATTAGCGGAGAGAAATTAGCAAGTTGCAAGGAATCCCGGATAATGGCGTTATCAAATTTATTCGCGGGAAAGTTGCTTTTTAGCAGAATATTTTGTTTTTCACAGAGAAAATATAGGAGGTGGATGGAGAGTCTGCATCGAGAGAATGAAATGCGTATGAGTCGGTGGTGGAGTAAAGAGAGGTAGGAGTGAAAAGAGGATTTTCGAAACTTATTCTGGGGGGGAAACGGGTGGCATCAGTGAGGAGGGTAGGTTTCGTGTGAAATGTTCCGTAAAAGGGTTGAAAGGAAGTATTCGTAGGATGACCAGGGCCTGGCTCGTCGTTAAACAATGGCCTTCCGAACGATTTGCCCGTAAACGTCGCGTGGGCCAATTTGCCGGGCAATTTCTGGAGAAAATCGGGCGGTCACTACCGCGAGAGCTACGGGATACGTATGCAGACATATACTGTTCATTGAATCGCGCAGCACGAAATCATCGATAATTGCATCTTCCACTCGACGAGGAATTCGGTCTACTATACATATACATGTATATAGAACTATCCCTCGTGGAAAATAGATTTCCACGACTACAACTTGATACCTTTCTGGCCGGGGAAAAGTGTAATGGCGAGAGATAATGCGCATGATTTAGTGCACTCGACTCTTTTGACACGGGGATGCATAATCCCCCCGGGCGCGGGGGGCTCTGATCGATGCGATATCGAAGCCAATCGTATCAGTCGAGTAGGGTTGAACCACTTGGCGGTGCGCGGTCCATCTAGGAAATCTGAGGAAATAATCCTAACGGATGGCCACCCGCGAGGTTTACATATGAAAGGACTTGCCCACTGAATCGATACACCTTTATTATGCCCGAACCACTTGCTTATCTCCATCTCGCTCGCTGCGTAGACGCTGGTTCCCCTCGACTTTTTTCGAGGCGCAGGGGAAGTCGGCAATATTTCCCGCTTCCGGCGCGCTCGACGGGAAGGAACCCGAAGACGAAGGCGTCGGGGTGAGAAGTCCAGCGCCCGGAGCGTGAAACAATATGCCAAATTTTCATGGGCTCTCGCCCACTCGATCTGCTTTTCATTTGCGGCGGCGTGAGTCAGCTCGAATTCTCGCTTTCCAATTTCCTTGGGGGCCGGCGGCTCGGTCGCTTTAAACCAATCGGGGCCCTAAGCACTGCCGGTAGATGACTCGTGAAATGATCAACTGGGTAAACTGGTTTCCCACTCGAGTGTTCTTCGGCGTTCTTCCGCGAAGTGAGAGCTTGCGTCAGCCGGACATGCATTTCCACGCGTTCCTCTCGGAAAGCCGCTTTTCTTTTCTTGGCCGGATGCTCTTGCAGCTCGAGAGTCGAGGGCGCGCAGCGTTCGTCTTCTTCTTGGCCCTGCTCTTGATACACGGGGAATGAAAGGAGTTTGCATGAAAAGGGAGTAACCTACTTTCCTGCGACTTCTTCCTGCTTAGAAGAAGTCTTTTCCTCGCCCTTTCATCGGTACAGTGCACTCGAGCCGGCCAATGCAATCTTTAATAAAACGAGGTTGGTTGGTTGGTTGGTTGCACGCTCGCTCGGATTGCCGTGTACTTCTCGGGCCCATTCCGCGGATACTTGGCACCGCGACGTGTAAACGGCGAGCGTAATCGTGGTGAAAGGTCAGCCGGCCGAGGAAGAAAAGTCTGTCGCCCACTGTCGGCCTCGTTATTCCACTTAGCACCTTGTTACAAACAACGATATGTGTTCCATTGTGTATTGTCGCCGGCGCACTGCACTGACTCTCCCGTCCTATCGGAACACGCGTGAGCGCACGGCCCCTGCCCTCGCACGCCTCTTCTCCCAATACGCTCTCTGTTCCTCTAATTTAATTTAAGATTCATTGTTCGCCACTCGCCTATCAGCCGAGCATCGCCAGATATGATTCACTTATCAGACATTGGGAATTCCGCTCTCCGGCGAATTTTCGATAATGCCGGCATTGTCCGAGGGCCCGTCGGGAGAGGTCGATGGTAAATGCTCGAATGGAAGAAGCGAGAGAAGAGTTCCGCCGGCGCGGCGCGGCAGGATGAATGAGGAAAGTACCTCGAAAGGAACGATATTTTTCCAATGACTGAAGACCCCGTGGAAGAAACTTAAGTAAAATGTAAATCCCCGATTTAGCGGAGGTTCGGCTTTAAGAGCGAGCGCTCGCCCGGAGTTTCCTCACGACAAAGATCGCTCCCTAGTCCGAACGACCATTTAATTAGGACTGCCTTATTTTTCCCTGCCCTTTTGTCTACCGTCGTCAACTTTCCGCTCCTCCCAGCTGCTAAGCCATTCCGAGAGAGCATAATATGAGGAGCGATCTCAAACTTTTTAATCTCTTACGACTCCTTTCCTTTCCCCGCGCTCCTTTCTATCGGCTCGAAAAACTTCTTTAAACAACGCGCGCCGTAGACTCTCTCTCGCTGCGATTCAAGGGCCTTGGAACATTGCACGTTTGTCCATCGATCAAAAAGTCGAGGGCGACTTTGGCGCCCGGTGAGGATCCTCGCTAGTTAGCCTGGGGTTCGCCGTCCCTTCCTTCCAAGACGTAAATTCAAGTGAGTGTCACCCCCGGCGCGCCGGAATTGCAAGAGGCCGGCGAGAATATGTTGCCGCGGTTATGTTTGACGGTGTTTGAGCACTGCGGGTGAAAGTGAGGGTGCGCCTTAAGCACATGGCGAAAGACCATTCCGTGGGCTCTGTCCGCGCTCTCGTCCGCGAGGGAAGGGTCGCTCCCGAATTAATAAAATGCCCACGGCCACCCCCCGGCAACAGAGTGCGCCTCTATGCTACGTGGGGCGTGAAAAATGGCCGAAAATCTGATATTCCGGATTAAAAACATTGAAATTCAAAACCCGTCCCTCCCGGCCCTAGAGTGGCGGGGGGAGAGGGTCGAGAAGTCGTTAAGGGTCAGTTTCCGAGCCGCTCTGCGGCAACCGATCCCTGTCGCCGCTCCCTTCAACCACCCCAGCCCAGCCCACCATCCATTCGTCCTAGCATCGTTCTCGGGGATATTATTTTTAAACCCCCCCGCAACGTGCCGGCCCGGCCACCGCTGTCCGCCAGCCGCAATTTGACACAGACGCGCCGTTTGAATTCAGAATTCAACCGGCGCAGCCGATTCCGCGAAATTAAGGGTCGCCCCGACAATTGATAGTGGGGCTGGAGCGTATGTGCGGGCGCCGGGTGCTCTTGTATTTTACGAGCTATCGCATCATCTTCCCTCGGATTTCGACGTCTGTCCACATTCTCGACAAATCCTATCCCCATTCTTTGCCAGTTTACACCTCCTTACTGCCATTCTTGGCTAATCCACTGTGTTTGGAAGCTGAGCTATGCTTGGATATAGTTAATCACGGTTCAGTTGGTAATATACGTGGAATATATTGATTTGAATGTTGTTGATTGAGGAGGAAGGAGCGGAAAACTAAGACACCGTCAAACTCAACAAATCTTCGCACTAACAAGCGAATTTGGATGGTTGTCTTGATTGGGTAAATCCTTCTTCGATTCCACGCCCTTAATAACACTATGTATCGGCTTAATCGAAGAGATGAATAGTTGTACTCCCGTCTAACCAAAGTCCCCTCGATTTCTGTTTCAGAACCAAGATGGTTACAGTGCTCGCAATGCACGAGGCGGCTGTCATCAGCGTGGGAGCTCCTCCAGCACATACAGAGCGTCCACGGTGCGCGTCTCTACACCTCGTCCTCCTCGTCGACCAACTCCTCCTCGACGACCCCGGCGCCGAGTCCACCGACGCCGACACCGACCCACGCCCATCACCTCAGCCCGCCGAACCACCTGAACCTCAGCAGTAAATCGAGCGGAAGTTCCTCCGCGGCCAATTCCTCCGGCGGCACCAACTCGAGTGGCGGCAGCACCGGCGGCGGCGGTGGCGGCGGCGGCGGAGCCCGCCAGCAATTACAGTCCTCGGCCTCGCTGGTCGGCGATCCACTCCACAGTTTTTTGAGGCTACCTCAGCACCTCGAGCGCAGTTTTCCGCCCATGTTCAGGCCGGACTTCCTGGCTCTGAATCCGCTGGCCGGGTACAGAGGGCTCCAGGAGCTGCAGACTGCGACGCGGAACCTCCAGAACCTCGGCGACCCGCTGCGCGGTATGGACGGATTGAATCTCGGCGACCCGCTCGTCCGCAGTTCCCTTGATTCCTTGAACAACGCGCGGAACCTAGCGAACCTCGCCGAGCTGTCGCACGGCCGCGGTCTCGCCGGCCAGGCGCATCCTCCACCGCTCGAAGCCAATCTGGATTTTTACTCGGCGCGCCTAAGGAGCCTCGCTAATCCATCCTTAGGCGCGGCTCCACCTAGCGCGGGTAACCCTGCTAGCAATCCGAACCCACCGCCCCCTGCACCGCCCGTACAAGTACCGGGGACAGTTCCGCCCCAGCAGCCCCAGCAGCAGCAGCCGCCGCAGCAGCAGACGCCCCAGAGTCACCCTCAGAGCATAGAGCCGCCGAGCCCGGCGAGCAACAACCCCGCGAGCTTGACGCACAACAATCACCAGAAGGAGAACTCGCCGCCCTGTTACACTAAGAGCCCGCTCGGCCACCATAACAATAACAATTCGACCGATAGCGAGAAGGCCAGTCCGCCGGTGGCCTCGACGCCCATCATCGCCGACTCCGCGTCCGAGACGATATACACCTGCGAGGTCTGCGATAAGAAGTTCCGTTTCCAATCGAACCTGATCGTCCACCGGCGCAGTCACGGCGAGAAGGAGCGACAGCACCAGGAGATCGCGCAGGACGTCCAGAGCACGGGGACGAGGTGCGAGGTGTGCGATTTGGAGGTGCCGACTTACACCGAACTGAGGAAGCACATGAGGAAAGAGCACCAGGAGACCCTGAACGCCGCCAGTCCCCAGGGCAGCGTCGAGACCGTGCCCGATGACGGCTCGAGCTGCGACGAGAACATGGACCTCGACGAGGCGGAGGAGAACGAGCACAAGGGCGACCGCGAGGACGCCGAAGAGAACACCCCCGAGGACTTGAGCACGACTCAAGGCCAGAGCGGAGAGGAGAGCAGTGGCCGACTAGAACAGAAGCCGGCCAGTCTAGTGGGCGATCTCATGGAGAAGTTCGGACTGAGCAATATCGCTCAGTACTCGGAGGCGTACAGGCAGGCGCTCCAGGAGAATCATCGAGGGGGTTTCATAAAGGCCGAGTCGGCCTCGAACCTCGCCAATTCTCTCAACAATAACAAGGAGAAGGACAGCGCGCTCTCGCCGACCAACTTCAACTCCTCGACGACGCCCAACATCTTCTCGAGCCAGGGCTTCCCGAGGTCAGCGGGCCCGGACTTCGGCGGACTCTGGCTGCCGAGTCCCCACTACCTCGAGAACAACGAATTTCGCAAGGCGACCAAGGCGACGACCTCGACCCTCGCGCTCCAGGGCCTGCCGAGTCCCCTGCTGAAGAAGGAGCGGAGCGGGAGGAACGACACCTGCGAGTACTGCGGCAAGGTCTTCAAGAACTGCTCGAACCTGACGGTCCATCGGCGCTCGCACACCGGCGAGAAGCCCTACAAGTGCGAGCTCTGCTCGTACGCCTGCGCCCAGAGCTCCAAGCTAACGAGGCACATGAAGACGCACGGCAGACACGGCAAGGACACGTACAAGTGCCGCTTCTGCGAGATGCCCTTCTCGGTGCCGAGCACGCTCGAGAAGCACATGAGGAAGTGCGTGGTGGTGGTGCAGCAAGGTCCGAAACTGGGCATGCCCTATCCCGGCAGCCAGGACGAGGACTCCTCGCTCAGTACTAAGGACACTTGATCTTGGAACGGAAGCCTACCACCGATCCCGCCACTGTGGCCTCACAGGCCACCATACCCGGTCTACTGAAGAGGGGATCTTCTTCCACAGGGACCTCGAGACCTCGAGAGAGAGAGAGGAGCGCAGCAATCACTGCCGGCGAGCAGAAAGAGCTCTTTCGACCTACAGCAGGGCCGAGAGGAGCTGCTGCCTCGCGCACTCGAGGCCCGCGCGCCGGCTCCGTCGATGACGATGATGGATCGAGCGCGCGTGGGTGGACGGTCATCTCCGCGGTGAGGAGGCCGCCCGAGACCCCGGAGGATATCTCTCCCCGAAAAGCGGCGAGGTCACCTCTCGGCATTAGGAGAGGAGAGGTGGTAGGTCGCGGCGCAGACGATCTCGAGAGCCGATATCAGAGGGCCTGGAAACGGCCCCGATGAATGGGGGATTACATGGAAGGATGAGGGCGCGGCCCCTGCCCTTCGGGACCTCACTCTCTCGAGACGAGCCGAGCCCAGCCGAGCCGGAAGTCCGCCCTGCCTCGCGAACACTCTGACAAGATCGCGAGACCACTGGACCCGAGCCTCCCCCCGACCGACCATCGAGGGTGTCTGTCCACTCGATCCGACCAGGAGGTACATCGACACGCACCGACCGACGGAGAGACGAAGAGACGAAGAGCGACGGAGACAGAGAAAGTGAGAAGTGTGGGTGAGGGAGCGAGGGGATGAGCAGGTACTCGATAAGCCGTACTCTGCTTTCGATTAAGGCTAGCAGCAAAACAAATGGTTACCACTTTTGCGAGTCTCAGCACAGCTATTAAATTATATCCCTATAAATAGTTATACATAAAGACACTATAAATACAGATATATGCATATATATATATATACATAAATGAGAATATAAATATATATATATATATATAGATACGGATACAAAGTATAAATGCAAATACACAGAATATAAATATTATACATAGGATAACACGTGAACATAGTGACTTTATTATCGCATTTGAAGATTATTTATTTAATAATAGATATATATATAGATATGGTATAACTATAATATATATTATACTATTACGGAGACCTGCAACCGCTCTGTATAAGTATTAAAGAGAGAATGGGGGCCGAGATGAGCGTAGGGCATGGAGGATCATTTTGTACATTTTATCGAACGTCGCTCGATGCCCTTTTTTTAGGAACGACAAAAAAAAGCGAAAGACTTCCCTTTTCCCGTGGAGGAAAAGACGACGCCGGCGAGTTCGACGATCCTGTATGTACATATTTGAACATCGACATTCGAAACCCTGTTACGTATCGATGCTTAGGATACACTACTGCGAGTACTTGAGAGCCACGTAAGGTGTAAAGCATCTCGGAAGACGCGCTACACCCTAGTTTTAAGGACCGCGCGACAACAGCCAGCTGCTCCGCTCCTATGTAAAATGTATTATACATCTATTATTATTGTCCATTATTATTACACCAGTGCATTGATTGTCATTTATTATATTACCATTATTATTCACCGTCTCCATTATTGCCTATTGATACTTGACGGCGATTATTATTATTATTGTCATTATTACCATTTACGATTATTGGAGCTTATTATTGCTATTATTATTAATTCTCGCTATTACCATCGCGACTGCAGAACGGCACTGATGGAGAGAGAGAATAGGAGGGTGAAATTGAAAGAGAGAGAGAGAGAGAGAGAGAGAGAGAGAGGGGAGAGAGTGCGCGCGCGCCCTTTTGATTATTTTATTCCGATATTAAATTATTATTATCGATGATGTTTTTTAAAGGTTAAGAAAATGCCAAAGTTGTTCTAGGTTTATCGTCGCCACGAGAGCGTCGCGCGCGGGGTGCCCGTCGAATCGGAAGTGCGTTGAGGAGGCCAACATTTGCGAGCGACCGTTCGACGTAACGTTAAAAAGGGGGGTAGGGGGGGTTGTAGAATTTAAGGGGGGTGCAAGACGTGATGACGGTCCGAGGGGGCCGGCAGTTGAGAGTTACTGAGTTCCGAGTTGAAAGGAGACATTCGATGGCCACCTTGCCGCTTCGTTGAGACTATTATTATTAGCGTGCTTTGTTCACAGTTGGTTATATTTATTGTCGAAGCGAGTGGCGGCGGCGCCCCCGGCTTTCGCCGGATCGAGCCCTCCCAGTAGTCGTCGATCCAGCGAAACTCGGCAGCGCGAATTCGCCCTGCCACGAGGCATGCCAGTTTCCACTTTTCTGTTCTTTCGTTCGTTTATCATTATGTATATACCCGAAGACTGAGGTACGCTTGAGCGAGCAGTGCCACCCGCGCAAATCTGTTTCTTTTTTCCTTTCTTTCTTTTCGTTTTATCGTCGCCCTCCACTCGCCAGAGATGGAGAACGGGAGAAGGAGTGCGTATGAGCGAGAGAGAGTTGCTTTTGCCACCTTTCTCTCCCTGTTCCTTTCGCTATTTTCGTTGATCCTGCTCGTTTCAGCAAAACACGCGCCTCGTTGTAAGCGTTTTTCGGGGGAACTGTTCCTAAAATGATCTAGGCAATAAGGTAAATAACTCTCCGGACGACGAACTGTGGGGGAGGATGCGTGTCCTGTGTATGTGTGTATGTATGTATGTATGTGTGTAAGTGTGCGTGTGTGTCTCCGATTCTCGCGGTCACAGTCTGTGCGCGCGAGGTCGAAAAAGAGAAGTGCGAGTCCAACCAAGTCGATCGCGAGTCAACGCGAAATCAGTGTATGCGTGTGTATGTGTGTGTGCGAATGCGATGGGTGTGTAATAATGCGGCGAGAGTGAAATCAAGCGAAATGAAACTCATATCAGATAGTTCTCTCGGTGTTAGTCGTGTACGGCTCTAGATAAAAATCTCGTTATCTAGTTAAAAAGTTTGTTAGATTGATTCTGAAATACGTACATGCCAGGCTCCGTTTATACGAGACATTGTACATAATGGCACTGCCCGTAGCGTAGATCCCGAGGGGGGGAAAGTAGGCGGAGGGAGAACAAGGGTTAAAGGGGCTACCAGCGATATATACGGAGACGCAAGGCAAAACTCATGTCGTGAGAAAAGAGAGAAAATACAATCCTACTTGGAGAAAGAAGTACCAAATAAAAGTGAAACCCACACACATACAAACCATCGTATCGATTTTTCCTTTTTTTCATTCACTCTAACAACAATAGCGCGTCTCGTCTCGTCGTGTCCATCGGGATCGAACCACCGCGTAACAACCTCGACCAACTCACATCCCCACCAATCCCGTGTGCCGGATATATCCCTCTCTCTCTCTCTCTCTCTCTCGTGATGCCGCAGATGCCGGAACAATCGGAAACGAGCATGTGCTCACGGGAAGTGTGCTTTCCTCCTTTTCGAAAGGTTTCGAGCAGATTCTCGCTCCGCAGCAAAGGGCTCGATTGCGAGAGATCACTAAGAGAGAGAGAGAGAGAGAGAGAGAGAGAGAGGAGCGAACACGAAGGACACGACTTGGCTGAAGTTGGTCTAGCGGCTCGTTCCGGGGCCAATGTGTGTAATCGATCAAATAAAAGAACCCACCGAACGATACACCACGAAATGCATAGTTTGGTTCGGCAAGTTTTCTCGTCTTTCTTCCTCTTCTTCTAGCACTACTGCTACTTCTTCGTCGAATTCATCCGAGATAGGACCAAGTTCCCTGGCTCACGATGCACGGGAAAAGGAGACTAACCTCGTGTCGCAGAGACGCGAGTCTGGCGAGGGGGGTGATCGGGGGGCCGGCAGGTTACGGCGGAATCGAGCTTCGATCCAACGCATTGCTCGAGCGCGAACCGGGAAACTGGAGAGACCCTAGAAATTAGTATATCTGGCTCTAGTCAGTGTAATCGGGATTCGAGCACGCACTCTTGACGGCTCCCGGCTCAGGCCAACCGATCGAGATTTCTAATCTTTCTACACAGGGTAAAAACCACGCGAAACTGGCTAACGATAATCCCAGAGTTGCAAATACGGTTGCGCAGAATTATACTCGTGGGCGATCCAGCCCGAGCAGTTTAAATGGCTAGAAAAACGAGAAAGCGGTGACAAAAAAAAAGACTATTTCCTACGATAATATAGTAAGCGAATGAACGAAAGGCACACACCTACACACCCACACACAGGCGCGAGACACAATGCTAGGTAGAAGGAGCTGTATGAGAGAAAGAGAGAGAGAGAGAAAGGGAAGAGTGGCGCGAGCAAATGGAGGTATCGTAGCAGGGAAATTGGATTTTTAGCGGAAATCTTCTGATCCAGGGTAAAAAGTAATCCGAAGCTCGGTTTCTAGGGGACAGTGTATAGCCAGGTGAAACCTGGCATTTCAGCCAACCTTTAACCGAGGATCGACATTAAGGCAATACGAGAAGCGAGGCGTCGCACCCGAGGAAAGTCGGCCCTCGGCTTCCACCGGGGCCCCATCAGGCCCCCGGTCTTTCCTCGGAGCGTGCCCTAATTATAAACATAGCAGGTACGGTGTATGTCTTGTGCGATTCAAATAAACCACATTGTTTTTAAAATAATAATCATCACTGCCTTGTCTCTCTATCTCCCCCTCTCGATCCTGCCTCCGGCCCTCTATCTATACACCAAGTGTGCATTTCCCAACTGGCCATCCCACAATGCAGCGCGGGAGTGCCGGCGTGTCCGCAGTCTACGTCTGCGAGCGCACCAAGCGAATTCGAAGTGGGTCGGCGACACTCTTCCCTGAATTCTCGCGGATATCGCGCGGTTCCCATGCGCGCCGAGAGCGATCCGACATCCTACCCGGTTCAATCTTTAATGGCTAATCGATTGTCAACGGTAATTGATTGATTACACGCGCGGCGAAAGGCTCCCCCTAACGATCGGCTCTCCCCCTTTCCGATACGCCTCCGCCGGGCATAGAACGCTCGTTACATAAATTGTTTTACTTCTGCCGGCGCATTACCATTGAGCGCCCGCGCTTATTACCTGTGTTGCACAATGCCCTTTTCGCAATGCGAAACACGTGCTTCCGTGGTGCGAGCTTCGGTTTTCGGGAAGGTGGACGATGCCTCACAAAACCTACACACACGTGAATGCGCGAGATTTCTTTCTTCTGCTGTTTTTTCGTTTCGCACAAAACCCTCGTGTCAATTGGAACAGGTTTTATTAGAATTCTACAGAGGTATTTGTCTACATTTCGTGTGGCATTCAACAATATTTGTAATTCTACAAATTCTTAGTAAAGTTGGGTGGTTGTTGCTTAATTAACAGCGGATGAGGAAACAAGGTTATCGGGTAACACGCTGTATTCAGCAGCAGTACATTGTTGCAAGGAATTTTGTAACTTTTATTTCCTTCCAAAGGTACAAGGGAAGAACTTTTTGCCAAGAATAATAAAACACTTGAATTTACCTTGAATGATTTAAGGTTCGATTTGCCGGTTGACGCGAGGTCGACTGCTATCGAGCGCGCGTCGTCGTCGAATTGCGCAGCGAGTGTAATCGGAATATGCGGTCGGTTAGAAATATTTAGTGGGAGTCGGGATTATTTATTAAAGGGCAAGCGCGCACCGGTCGAGAGGCGCATCAGACTCTCCCGGAAGGAATACGCTACACCATCTCGCGTTGAAACCTCGCACACCGCTCGGCCCCCGAGCACACAGGTAAGAATGCTCGTGACTCCCATTTCCAATGACGCATTCGGGGTTGCCGGAGTGCAGGGGTCCTTGGAGCGCCCCCCTCTTTAATCGAGGCCTACATGAACGCATGTGTGTCACCGCGAGTCGAAATCCATCCAACTATCCAAAGGTCTGCGCGTTCGAAAAAGCTTGCAGATATATCGCGTATCGCGTACCAGTAAATACGAGATTCGGCCTAGTTCCGAAGGAGGGACCATTGTGATTTCGAGGAGGAATAGAGCCGGAGCTATAGAAAATGTTCGATTGAGTGATTGCGCGCTCTGGGATGGGGAGTTATTAAGGCGGTGGGAGTCATTGAGGTGGGTGTTGTTGAAGGGACTCGTAGATCTGGTGAAAACGTCAGGACCAAAATTACACGTCAGAAAGTTCGGGATCCAGAAGCGATGCGAATGCTAGGAGTGGATGCGCCGGGACAATCCGTCGCCGCTTATGCCCGGTAATCGAAAGCGCAGAGAGAGCGCGAGGGCGAGAGGGGGGCGTTCCTCTTGAGAATGCATCTACCCCCGCGCGTACACGTCTGCTGCGGCCACATGTGCCCCTCAGTGTTTCTCGCCCGGCAATCGACTCGAGCGTGGAGGCAAACACAGAGCGCGAGGCATGCGAATCCAAAGTTAGGACAATGCCGTTAATTTTTGGTCGGTGCCCATTGTTCTGCCGGCGGCAGATTCATCTGTCAGGGCCGGCGCGCGGTGGGTAGCGGGCGACTTCTGACACGTTTCGGTTTCGGCGGAGCCGAATGCGATCCACGTCGCGTGGCCCCGCGATGGATCGGCTCTCTTCCTCTCAGATATTCTCGCCAACAACGCGCTCGCCCCCTTCCCCCTAACGCGGCCCCCCGTTTCCGCTAGATCACGCGTGAACCGGCGCCGGAAGTTGAGCGGCGGCGCTGTCATTCGCAAAGATTATGAGCGGCGGCTCGGGCGGACTCTTCGGGGATTTTCACGAATTCCCGGAGTCAATAGTTTCCCGAGGAAGTGGTGCGCGGCGGGGAGAGTGCGGCCTGGCCCACCGGCGTTTGAATGCGTGTTAACTATGGCGACGTCCCGACAATGGCGGACACTAATCTGCACGTCAGAAGCAGAGATGCCCGTGTGCTCTCCTACACAACGCTAGTCACCTCTCTCCTTCTCCCAGTCAACCCTTCCGCTTCTACCCCACCTCGTTCTACGCCGCCTCCTCCTCCACCTCCTCCACCTCCTCCACCTATCCGCCCTTCCCTCAACCGGGCTCCGCGCCGCTTTCGTCCCTGATCTGTCGGTTTTCCGGACAAAATATGTCAAACACTTCCAACCACCCACTCACCCCCCGCCCCGCCGCGTCGTCCGTCCGCCCGTTCATCCCCCCCCGGCCACCCCCATTCCGCGAGCAACGCGCGGAAAACACCGAGCCAGCCAGAGAGAACATCCAGAGGCTGCGCGACGGGGAAAGAGTGCCGTTTTTACCGTCCCACTTAGCAGACCGTTTTTCGAAATTCCCCCGCCAGCGCGCGCGGCGGAGAGTCCGCCTGTTTTACTGAATTTTTCGAATGTCTCGCTAGCGGGGGCTTTCGCGAACAGAGCGGAACGAGCGCGCCGCCGCCGCCGCTCGCTCGCTGCCTCCTTTCACACTGTTGTGACCTTCCCGTGTATGGCGAGCGGCGGTGTTTTTTTTAAATTCGCCGTTTTTCAATGACGCCGGGAAAATGAGATGCATGCCTCGCGGCGCCCTTTGTGCCCCGGGGATTCTGTGTAACGGGGTTAGCGAGAAATTCTCTTATTGGATCGTGTCTAAATGCGTCTGGCGGATTGTCGGCTGGATCCTGAAATGCCAATTGGATGCCGCCCTCCCCGCTGCCACTCTTTTCCCTAATTAATACCTTTTCGAGAAACCGGCGGAACCGCGGGAACTCGGGGAGAGTCGATCTGGATAGTTGCGCGAATCTCTCTGACAATCTCACTCGAGTATACCTGGCCCCTGAATTACCTGTGCCCCGTGCACGCAAAGGTAGACGGTTGCCTATGCATAGGTGACGCGGCTCCCTTCGCAACTGGGCCCGCTCGATTGGTTCGGCTGAGAGAGGTATAGTCCTCTCGGCGAAACTGCCTCACCCCTGCGCATGCTAGCGAGCCCTTCGACTATGTGCACAGTGCCAACCTCACACCGCTAAAACCGCCTCAACTCCCTACCCCATTAGGACCTTCGACGCCTTCTCCCGACATTAATTAATATTACGCCACTTTGACACTTGAAACATTATATGTAGTCTTTTTTCCTCCGCATTCCGCCGCAATTGTTTGAAGAATCGAGTCAATAGATTTGAATGCGGGGGGTGGAGCGGCAAAAAAGTGGAGGACGCCGGTTAACGGGGTGGCTCGGAGTCGGCTGGGAAGCCCGAAGTTTGTTAGATCGTGGAATTAGTCGGCTGTTAAGCCAGATAAGCAGTCAACATGGACGAAAACAATTGCGCTGGATTAGTCGAGCTACATTTGGAGGAGCGTCTCTCGCTCGCCCACGGTTATAAGATCAAGTAACGCTCATTAGTCTTGGAGTTAAACCACTGTGTGTGTGTGTGTGTGTTCGTGGTTCTATCGGTGGACGGACTCGGAGACGGAGACATTGTCTCTGGTCATAAATTGGTTAAAGTTTATTAAACAGAAAGAAAGCGATCGAGAGAAGTGATCTTCGCTGGAGATTCTAAGTTTCGCCGTCGACTCGAAATCACTGGCTTACTTGGGCAAATTTGTTGGATTATCTTATCGAATATCTTGTCGAGCGGCAGGACGTCGAATTAATTTCAATCTCATTATTGCCGATACTCCTCCCACCTTCTCGCCATCATCTCTGGCTCTCCAGCGCGCTCGCGCCGCGCGCGTCTCGCCTTTCCCGATAAAGAACTGGAAAAGTATTGTCGGCGAAAGCTCTCGAGGGAGCCCCGGCTTGCACAACCTCTGCCTAATTAAACGGATAAGCCGAAATCAATTGCACTCTAATGTCCTTTAACGCGGTTCCCAGCATGATACTTAAACCCAAGATCCCGAACAACCCGGCTCTCATTTCCTAGCACTTCACTTTTCGAGGAAGAATAATAATCGGCAGCAATAAACTCGATTAACCCATCAACCGCGCTGCCAACGAGAATGTTCAATCGTCCCTGGATCTGGCGCAACGGACCATCGGATAGTTGCTCAAGGACCGAAAGCCACCCCCGAAGGGTCAGCATTCGCCCGGCAGAAGGGTGGGATCGCCCAATAGGATGCGTGGGTCGGCCACCCCTATCTACTGACCAATCGACGACTCCTCCGACATGGACACGCGTCCGCTTTTTCCCGCATGTCCACTCCCAACAGCTCGTTCAACGAATTTCTGGAATATCCGAAAGGATATTGACCAACGAGTGGGGGTGGGTGGTTGGTCCTGCAGTGCGGATCAAAGGGTCTCGATCCCCGGCGGAGAGGCCGGGCACTCGGTGTATTTACCGGGGCTACGGATGGAAATCCGGGCGGAGTAGAGCGTGTTTTGCAAAATTCACGTACGAGCCTGCGGACGAAGGGGTGAGAGAGGGCGCAGGCCGCGAGATAATAATGATGAAGTTCGGTGTCCGTGTAGTCGTGGAGAGTGGATGGCGAGAGAACGGCGGGCGCGCGCTCTCTCTCTCGAGAGGGAGAGAGGCAGAGAGGAAGAACGAGAGCGACCACCGGGAGGGTTGAAGCCAACGGCAGCGGAAGGAGAAAGGCAACTCTCCGTGCGCGCAGGGGGGTGGGTTATACATTTGAGTACATAAATGTATGTAACTTTGAGTTTGTGTTGGAGTGGGCGTCGGCCATCTTGTCCGGTGGGTATTGACCGAGGCGACCGCCAGCCGAGAGACATGCCATGGCGGGCAAACCACCCCTAGTTACTACCCCCGACGCTAATTGCTCTTATTAGATCAATCCGTACGGTGTCCTCCGCGATCTCCCGGCGTCCGCGTCCCGCGGAAAAAAAGCTCACCTCTCCTTCACTCTCCGCTAGCCTTGAACTAGTTCGCCGCCGCTTCTTGGATCACCCACTCCCCCAACACCCCAACCCACAACCACCCACCGGCCCAATGAATATTCGATCGGACATATCAGGAGGAAAAAGTCGGCGATCGATAGCCGATACTCTCCAGCTGGGGCGGCTAACCCCTTTTTTAATAGATCGCTTGGCTGACTAGTCGCCCGCTCGCTAACTCCATGGCCCGCAACCGTAACTCCATTGGTGTAATGCATTCGGGGACGAATGAGAAAACTTTGCCGAACTGCGTGCACCCTGAATCGCTTAATTTCTCAATGGACTCTGTCTCGGCGAGGCTCTAATTGTTTCGTCAGGCGAAACTTGTAGCAGAGCCAGTCGAGTCCGCGAGGATTAATGGCCAGGGCTGAAGTGATTATTGCGGCTAATGAAGTCGGCGGTGCTCTAGGCGGGATGAAATAATCGTAGGGAATCGGCTAGCAGTAACTACCGCGCCACTCCGCCATCCACCAATCACGGACTGCCAACAAAGGGCGCGGGCCCTTCCATTTCATATTCGGAGGATCTGGCGCGAAAAATGGAAAATTGGCGGAAAGGCGCGCAAGGAATAATCCCGAGAAAGCTGCTGCGAGAGAAACACGTCCATGAATCGCGCGGCACGAATGAAGAGCCAAGGTAAAGGGCCGTGGCACGTCGGCGAAACTACAGAGTCCACTATTGTTCCCGGTATTCTCGAGATTGTACGCATCGTCTTGGCCCCGTCCTGCCCCCGCCGCTCTCTGCGCTTGAGTATGTTAGTACTTTGTGCAAGAACAAGCTAGTAAACAGTACTCTAACACGCAGTCTGCGGCTCGCGCAAAATTCCGAAGGTTCGCGCGGCGAGATACGCGCGCCTGTATACATGTGTACGCGGCTACTCTAATTCACGGGGGGTATTTCGCGCGGCGAGATGTATTTTAAGGGTGGCTGGCTAGCCCCAGCTCGAAAATTCCACCCTTGCCCATGAGCGTCCGTGCTCCTTCCACCGCTCGCACATCTCTCTCTCTCTCTCTCTGCGTTCCTGTCGTTTCTCTCGCGTGCATGTACCAAGGTTCTCTCCTGAACCCCTTGGCCAATCTCTCACTCGCACGTGGTGGTCCGTTCGCGTTCATTCTCTCGGCGCTCGCCTCATTTCTCTCGCACCGAGCATCAACTACATTTGTTTCTCTCACTTTCGCCCGCTACCCTGTCCGGTCACCATTCCTCCCTCTCTCGCTCGCTCGCCCGCTCGTTTCACTTGGCCGGAACGCGCGAGTAAGCGTGGTAGGTACTACGTACTCTCCTGCCGGTGGGTATAGTGGCTGTGGATATAAAGGTTGTTCAGCGGCGCGCCCGCGACGAACGCAGACCCCGAGAGCGAACGAGCCGGAGAGAGAGAGAGAGAGTGCGGATGTAGAGAGAGAGAAAGAGAGAGAGGGGGGAAAGGGTAGAGAGCGAAGGGGTTGAATTGCGGGTGTGAGTGTGGCGAGCGAGTGAGAGAATCAAAGAGGGACATTAGGCGAGAAAGGGACGGGCGAAAAGGGAGAGAGAGAGAATTTGCGAAGACGGAGGGAAGACGAGCTCTAGAAGCATCGTCGAAAGAGAGAGGGCAGGTGGGAAGGATGGAAAGAGCGAGGGAGAGAGGCGACCGAGAAAGGAGAGACAGTTCTTGGACTCGGTGTGGTAGTGCAAGGGTTCGTTCGACCCTTAAGGGGTTGTGGCTAGCATCAGCCCCCCTTTGCCCCAGTCCTCAGCCACCGCTATCCCCTTTGCCGACCTCCACCTCTCACTCCGGCTCTGCTTCCAGTGCCTCGTCGACCACCCAGTTAGCCACCCTCCTAGCCACCCTCCTAGCCACCCTACACGCCCGGCAAAACTACCCCACCGCCGGCGGCCATTTTACTCTCCCTTCGGCCTGGACTCGCCAAATTGTAATCCGAGGCCCTGGAATTCCGGGCAGAGCAACCGTGGTCCGGCCTCAAAGGAGGCTTCCATCGCCTCTCGACTTACCCCTGGATAATGATTAACGGAGTCCTCCTCTTTCTCTCTCCCTCCGCGCCACCCTCCTCTCTTCTCACCCCGCAAGACAAACAAAGAGGCTATTTCTCTACCTTGTATCGCGCGCCACTGCCAAATCGCGAGAGGAGGAGAGCAAGCCGTCCTCCGATAACAATCGTAGAGCAAAGCCGACGAGATATCGGAATTAAGACGAGCCACCCCCCCGTCAAAAGTAATTCTCCCCGCTGGGAACTTGAGGAGTTTCGTCGCAAACTCGGACACGTACAATCAATGGGCATTGCAGCGGCCGCGGTTAACAACACTCCCCGCTCGGACTTTTACACTGGGCCGGAATAATTGCGCCAATTTCCACGCGGAGACGAGGAGCATTTCCTCCGCCAAGTTCTTAAAGTTCCCCCGGGAGGGGGGGAAGTTGGGCATTCCGTCTCGCCGCCAGTTCGCGCGGTATCCTCCCGAAAACAGCGCGCGGCTGTCAGTAAAATGCCGCGTTTATTTAGCGGACTTGACACCCGAGTGGAATCTTTCACGAGTTGCGATCATCGCCGAGGGTTGGTTTTGATATTGGAATCTTGTTTGCAAAGATTTATCCTGGCGTGGAATGTTTCATAGTGATGGGGCCGGTTTTCGTTGGAGATGTTCAGTGCGCTTTAACACTTGGGGAAATGATGCTCTCGGCCGGGGAGGAGAGCTGGAACGCCGAGACAATAATTCCATATCTTAGGGGTTGGTCTTTATCTCATTGGGCGGGAGGGCGGCCGCGATATCGGCGGGAAATTCACGATTATCTGTTTATGGGACTCTTAATGGGAATCGTGCCGGGCTCGAGCGACTCCCTGAGCGATATTGGCCAATAATCCAGCACGTAGCGGGGGCACATGGTCGCGCAGTATGGTAAATAAAATTAACACTCGAGTGAAATGTTGAGGAGAATGTAGCGAGGCTGGAGGGAAAACGGGACGGGGGACGGTATGTGCGGGTCGGGCGGTTTTCTGATGCCTTTATTTCATCGTCTCGTACTTCCTTAGTAAACCATCTTTCAAAATCTCTGTGCATTCAGTGGAATTCTGTTGAGAGGCCTCTCGCGAGGACGAATATAATAAAACTCCGGCTGGTTTACGTACGATAAATAACCAGAGAAATTCATAACTCCCCAACGACTGAACCAATTCGCCTGTTTTTCGGTTGACTAGATCCCCAAAAATACACAATAAAATAATTTGTTTATGCAGTTTGAACATTGTAAAAACCCGTACTTATTGGTTCTGGAAAAGATACAAGGTCTGTCTTTTTTTGTACTTGGTCCGAGACAAGACCTTGTCTCTTGATACAAAATTCATAAGTCAATCCTTCGAGCTGTAACTTCCACAGAAATTAAGTCGAAGCTCTTGTATCGATTGAACCTGAATAACTATCTCCAGCCGTCCCGTACACTACATGCCACCAAGGCTCTCGATTCTTTTTCCCGAAAACAGCGAGATATTCACGTTACGTCTCGCGGAAGGCCCGTGGAAAAAAGTCTGTTGAAATAAACTTGCCGGGAAGAAGCGTCTGGGGACCTGGAACAAAAAGTCAAAAGATTGTCGTTAGTATACAAAGGAGAGAAGGCTGAGAGCGGAGCTCATGAAGGACGCGTCCAGTTCTCCGTGTACTATTTGTCCAAGTCGAGAGTAGATTTTATCGTGGCCGATATAATTTGTTGTAGAGTAACATCGGCGGTGGTAGGAGCATTTGTCATCCAGCACGCGCCTCTGTGTTGACAGGACTGGCCCTGTCGCTAGGGCGAAGTTCAATCCGGGAACCGGACTCAAAACTGGATCAACCAGTAGCGCGCGCGGTGCCTCGTCAATCCTGTACCGAGTGACCACAATCGCCCATGTAGACAAATTCGCGTCCAGGGGTGATCAACTGCGGACTTTGGCCAGCAGAAGCTAACATAATTGATTCTCGTGGAGAAATCAGCTCGATGAGAGGAGATATTGAGTGCAATGGCGGTGCGGGTCCCGGCATCCTATCAGGATTTCACCATTAATGAAAAGAGTAGCAGATGGTTGCAGTTGGTTTTCCCTATCGCGATAGTGGCGAGTCACGGTGCAAGCGGCTTCTGCTCGCGGGGGTGGAAAGCGAAGGTGGTGGTATATCCGGGCCGAATGTACGATGGGGTTCGGCCAGTGGATGCCGGCGGGCCGGAGAAAAATGCCTTATGGGATTCCAGCTGATCGTTCATTTGAAGAAGGTTCGTCGTCGTTCCGGGGACGGCGAAGGCGCGCGCGCGAGCGCGATCGCTCTGTCCAATTTTCCGGATTTCTCGTGCACGAACTTCCCCGGAGATCGAGAAGCGAATGCCAAACGAGAGAGGAGGGCGCGCGAACAGGATGATACGGAGGAGCTGGAGAAGGCGGAGGAGGAGGATGGCGGGTGGGAAAAAGGAGGTTTCGAGCGTGCTCGGCTTGGCCCGGGGACGTAGACGTACACGCGTACATACGTGAGGGTATATCGGCATCGGTCATGCATGAGAGGACGCCTCGCTGGCCACGCCAGTAAAAACGAGGAAAACGCCGGGCATACAAACCGATCTCTCGTTCCTTTCGCGCCATTTCAAGGCTCCTCTCCTCGCCGACGACTTCCGCTCTTTCCCGGCCCCCTCCGCCCCGCCAACCCTCCGCAGCGCGTACCGCGCCATCGAGTGATCCGAGCGCGACAACCGCGCGCGTTCTCTCCTCACAAAAAACTGCTCGCTTCGCTCACTCGTTCGCGCACCGCTTATTCGTTGGTTGGTTCCTGCCAGCCAGCCAGAGCGCGCGGGACAGCAAAAAAGTTTCCGCGTAAAAATCCAAGAGTCCGCGGGCACGGGAAAAAAAAGCACAACAAATCCCGAGAAGCGCGAGCGAGCCTCCACATAAAATCGCGGAGTAGGCACTCGCGATCCACCGCCGCCGCGAGCACAGCCGCCTCCTGGAGCCCAGAACCCACCCTCTCTTTCTCCCGCGCGCTCGGCTTTCGCCGGGCTTTATCACGAATGCGTATTTTAACGATGAAAAGTTCCCTGTCCGCGAAAGCGGCTTGAATCCGTTATATTTGCATGGACCTGCGTAGCCGCCGCTCCAAATCCCTGGCGAACTCGAATCGCCGACCTACGCGAATGACCATTAATGGCACACTCTTTCTCTGTGGAAGATAAGCGAGGTAAAGACGGGCCGAGTTTGATGGCGCGAATGAAAGTCGCGTCTCAAGAGTCATCGATGCAGATGTCCTGGGCGCCGATGAAGATTTTTGCCCGGGGCCAATTCTCCTTTGTTTTACTGGGATATCCTGCATCCGTGCCAAGAGGTCTGCCGACGAAAGAGGAACGACCTATCCCCGAGGATACTGCGCCTCGTAAAGGAGGGTAGTAATCGAAGCGCAAAGCCAGCCGACACTCACGCGGACTCGTAGCTACGCATTACAGCCACCGAGAGAGAGGGAGAGCGAGAGGGGCGAGAGAGAAACTGTCGTTGGAATCCATCCGTGCAGTTTTTCGGTATCCGACTGTAAGGAGCCGTGTGTTGCGGTCTGATAAGGCCAGTTTCATCAAAGGTCCCACCCTCGCAGCCATCCCCCACATACTTCTTCCTCCCATCCGGCCTAGTGGCCGGTAGGGCGGCATTTTTAAGCGCGGCCCTCTCCCGCCTGGCCCGTCCAGATTTCCAAATTTATAGCCCTCGCGCCCCGCCGGTTAGCGCCGGTTATGAGGAAAATTCCAGGGGTGCGTGGGGGCGGCGCGGCCCCCGACCTCCACGCCGGGCGTCGCGGCGGCCTTTCGGCCCGTCGATAGGCCTCGTCGCGGCGCAACTCGCTCCAATTCGAAAACGAGCGCGAAAATCCGACGAATTTCCAGAACAGTGCGTCGTATCGATTCGAGTTTCCGTGGGCGTTGCTATGAGATGGACCCTTGTACAGCTCGGAGAGCAAGCGAGCGACAAAGCGAGAGAGAGCGAGAGAGCCAAGGGAAGAGAGAGAGACGGAGGTGGAAGGTGGATGAGGAGGGAGAGAAAGGTGGAGTGATATCGAGAGGAAGTGAGATGGAATGTGAGGGACCAGCAGGGAGCGAGAGAAGAGAGAGTTGAGTGTCGCCAAGGTACCCTCTATCTCCTTCGCCTCCTCCTCACCTTCGCGACAACCCACCTCCGGGCACCTACCTACCCTCGCCCTCTTCCTCCGACCACCCTATAGACCCATCTCTTCTTCGTCCCCCTGGCCGACCCACCCCCGCGTCCTTCTCGGCCTCCCAACGTCCCTGTTTCCCGCGGCAGTTATTACTTCTACAAATATACAAGCTATCACATTCCGTGATCGAACTCTTGAGAGCCGGCTGCCGCTCTGCGCGACGGCAAATTCGATGGAATCGCCCGGCTAATACTCCTTCAAAGAAGGGCGCCGCGCCGCGCCGCCCGCGCGCCACCGTTCACCTTTGAGAGGCCTCGCGATCTTACGTAGGATTCGCAATCCTACCTACGATCTTCCTTACTCGTGCAACCCCCTATGCTAGCCTCACTGCCTGCCTCCTGCCCGTCCGCCTACTGCTTGCCGTGCTTCTTACCCAACCCCCCTACGCCCTGCCGAGCCCCCCGCACCCCCGACGCATCCTTTGTTCGACCTACGTGTCTCGAGTAGGAAATAATGTGAAAGATCGCGTACAAGCGGAACGACGGCAAGACGGAGAATCAGTCGCGGAAGGGAGGAAAAGGAGGGGGGGAGAGAGCGCGAGCTCTCCTTATTGTCCTTCTGCCAGTGGCTCTGAACTTGACGCGAGAGCAGCAGTCTCGAGAGCCGAGAGGCAAAAGAGAGACGTAGCCAAGGATCGTACCGCGTGCATAGTTGGATCAACTTTGATAGCATGTGTTCGCGCTTGGTGGATCAGTTACCGATTTCCTTGATATCGGCGATACTTTTCGTCGCATCAGCCCTGCCGAGTGAGCTCTACCGGTCTCCCGTCTGGGTCACTGATTACTCGCCGCCTTATTAATTAAAAAGCGCTCGCTGTGGGTCAAGGAGTCTGGGTCACTGGCTGATGAAAGCATCGAGATAGGCTGATGGATGCTCGCCACTTGTCCCCGAGAACAGGTTGCTCCCGGTGGTCCAGCAGCTAGTCAAGTGAGATCAGAGATCATGGGTTAATCTACGGATCCGGCTCGTCCATCCAGTTCTGGACCGTCAGCACTGGAGGATCCTGTTTGGGGAGGGATGCTCCCTCTTGATCCTACAGACACCATGCTAAACGAGATTCTAATTCGGACCATAACTCATTCACGTCGCCCGGAAACCGAGCCACTTTCTTTGAGCGCGGCGTCGGGGTTGACGGTGTTTGGGGAATTAAGCTAACTCTGTAGGATACTCTGTTATATGTACCGCGGTTCCGGCCGTGTCGACTGGTATCGCGTAACTCCGGTGGAGCCTGAAGAGTCGGGAGATCGGGAAAGCTTGCGTAATGAGAATACAATCGCGACACGGGAGAGCAAGAAGTTAATTGGCTACTCATCGAGACAAGATTGGCGGGGCGAGTTTCGCCCCGGCGATACTTGGAGTGGAAGCATGAAAAAGGTCAACAAGACGTGAATCGGAGGGTTTGCACGGGGGGCGGCGCGCAGGAGAGAGTGCTCTGTCGAGATCGGGAGAAAGGAAGAAAGAAAGAGCGCTGAGAGGGCAGAGATCGGACCACGCTCGGCTCCTTTCCGAAGGACCCTCCTGTCCCTCCTTGGCGCGCGGGTCCTCTTATGGTTTCCATGACGCACACGCACGTCATGGCTATAACGGGTAGCCTAGACTCACTTAATTGGGTCCGCCATTTTCGGCGCGACCCCTCGAAAAGCTCCGGCGTGTTTCCTCCTGGCCGCTCCGCTCGCTCTCTCCTCTCCCGCGCGCTCGGCAAAGGACTCCAGAAGGGTTGCCCACCGACACCACCCGCCCCCGGACCCTCCACAGCCCTTCCACCGTTCCACCATACCAGCAGCCGAGTGCCTTTTGTTTTCAGCCCCAAACCAGCCGCCATTTTGAATTTATCATACCTACAGTCTCGGCCCTCGGACACCGAAAAACTTGGGTCGTTAGTGAAAGTTAAGGGAACCATCCCCCGGCCCCGACACCGCACCGCTAGACCCCGTGCCCAGTCATTTTCCGTAATAGGAGACGGATGCCCGCTTGAAAGGAGTCCCACTGACGCGCGACCCTATATCGCGACCCTATCGCCGATTCGACACCGCGTCCAAAGATTTCACTGCGTCATTACCGGCACCTTTCCACCACTCGGAGCATCCTTCCATTAAGATGTTACTCTCCCGCGTGCAGGATGAACCTTATGAGCAGGCGTTTCGCAGTTAATTAATCGAGATTGATCGTATGAAGAGAGTTACCGGGCCCGCGTTAGACCATCTCTGCCATTGGGAGAGATTGGCGTAGAGGTGGTGGGACTGGTCGAGGAGTATTCGTTTAGGGATAAATCGGATTGCGTCGGAGATGGAGAGGTGGATCTCGCTGCCGCCCAGCGGGCGGGGGAGGCTCGGGCCGGCTTTTTCGAGGCGGCGCCGATAATCCGATATTCCGGCCAGCAGATATAGTTTAGTTCAAATTCGATGTCCGGGAAGCGGTAAGGAAGGAGAGTTCGGCGGAGATGTCGACTTAAAACAATTGGGGAGGGAGCGTGCCAGCACGCAATATCCTGACTCCTCTAATTCGATTAGGGAACTAAGCTAGGTAGACCAGAAGGAACCGAGCGAATTCCCGGCGAGCAGTGCGCGTACCTCCGTTACATCCAGGTACGAGTCCGACTTGGCTCTCACCGAGGACGCTCGCTCCAGAGATACAACCCCGGCGACAATCTTACAACCGCTCAAGTAAGAGGTAGTCACCGAATTATCGGACTCGATGGAAGGACCGGTTCAATTTGCCAAATTAATCCGATGCGACCCTGCCAGCCCCGCTAACCCAATCCCGACGACAGATCTCGCCGATGCGAAATATCTCGAGCAATCTCCGCTAAAAGTACATCTGCTCGTAAAAGTTCTCGGATTAATTGTCGCTGAATTAGAGTGGGTATAAAATCGCAGAACGAATTTTTCTTCGTGGCGGAAGAGTCAGAGAGGAAAGGAATAGCTGGAATTCGTTTGATCGGAATCATCCCAATGGCTGCCGATCCATCGCCATCCTTTCCCCTATTTATTTCAGGGTCCCTCGGTGCCCCTTTCGAACCCTTCAACAGCTACAGCCCTTGCGCCTGAAAAGGGTCCTACGTTGTGAACACCCCTTAGCGAAGGGTGGCCTGCTGAAATGGGAACTAGGAATAGGAACTAGACGCGACTGCGTTACCGACTAACCATCTACCCCTCACGGAACCCTAAGCGTTTTCGGCTTTGGCTACCAACTATCCATAGATGTCGTGACTACGTATTTACCAAGCCGTAATGGTTCTCAACTCTCCTCGCAACCTTCCATGTAGAATTCCATAGGTTAAGAGTTCCTTTACAGAATTAATAAATCACTACTGTCGAACTACGCATAATTATGCATATTAATGATATATATTAATATATAATATATATTAACATATATTAATTATGCAGATTAATGTATAACTTCTGCGATTCCGAGAAATTAATCCGAATAGAAAGACAAGTACTGACCCGCAAGGGGTAATTCAGCAATATAGTTTATTTAGCGGGGAAGATCGAATCGAAAACTAAAAATCTCATGAGAGAAGCGAGATATCAGAGGCAAGTGGAGTCGGTTGAAAGGATAGAGGCGTGGAGTAGATATGAGTCGCGACATGAATAAGGGCTGCACGCACGAGTAAAAATCAATGGGAAGCGCCGAAAAATCTTGAAAAAGAGGAGGAGGAAGAAAGTTGCTCGGCGTAGCATACGTGGCAGGGATTGTTCCCCGTAGACGAATGTTACTCCGGCGTATATCTCTCCTCTCGACTCTTTCTCTTTCGACGGGGTGTGTGTATGTGTGTGGGAGCGGGTGCTCGGCCGGCACACGGGAGAAAGAGAGTCCCGTCTCTGAGCCGTGAATGGCCTGACGTATCGCTGGCGTGTCTGTGCCTGACACCTCGGATTTTTCCATTAAATTTTCCCGACGCGAAAATCTATCACCGCTGTTACAGTCCCGGGGAAAACCTGCTTCGACTCCCGCCAGAGCGATTCGCGTTACGATTGCCCGAGTTCCCGTGAAACCTATCGAGAAGCGAGGCCGCCGATAACGCGAGCCCACTCGCTTTTTTCCCCTACCGATCTACTTTCGGTCAGTGGACTCTTCCTCGATCAGCGTGTGCGACTCGTTTTTCACCTGCGCGCAGTTGTGTGACGCGCGAGCGAAAGCGGATGTAACAATTCCTTTAATTAAGTCAGCGCGCGCAGCAGCGTCACTAAGAAGTTTAGCGCTCCGGCAGTAAACAGCAAACAAGCGCGAGAAAATAGATCGACTTCATATCGCGCGTGTATCTAAGTTCTTAGCCCTTTGTAGCGCGTCGCCTTCCGCCGGCCGTAAGTCCTAGGCCAATAGGGTGGGCCGGAGGGCTTTGCGTAAATACGGATTTCGCGCGTCTCGTTCAAACAACGCCCGCTCAAATACAGATGGAGTCCCCGCTCGAGTGTGTTTACCTTAATAATAACTCGGACTAATTTATCAATAACTATCCCCCGGCGACTCCCGCCGGCTTAGCAGGGGCTACTTTTTTCTCCGGCTCTCCGGCTCTCCCCGCGTAATATCGCGGAACTAAACATCCTCTATAGAGCGCGCATCTATTACAAGGGCCATCCCCCGTTGCCGGGAAGTACCCTCTGTCAAAGGCGGGCAGCGTCTCACTGATAGCAGAACGATCGGATACCTCCGAAAAAGAGAGCGGCCACGAGGAAGAGGCCGCCCCGTCAGAAAGGGAGCGCCCGGAGAGAGAAAAAAAGCGAGAGGCGAGAGGCGAGTAGCGCGCGGAGAGGAAAAAAAGTTTAGGAGCCTGTCCTAATAGCAGGAAGGGAAGCGGAAGGGACGCGCCTGGCACAGAGGGCAGCTTCATTTTTCAAGGAATCTGCGGGAAAATGCAAATGCGCGGGGCATCTGGCAACAATGGCCGTGGTCTGTGGCCCCTATTTTAAGGGTTGGTTTTTCGGTCGCGCCACGCCAGTCGAGGAGGACGCGAGGCGGCGGGTGGCCAGGCAGGCGACAGGCTGTGTCGGGTGTAGCAGGGTCAGGGGTAGAGAACGCCAGTGAGAACGGGAGCGCCAGTGTCCAAGTACAGGGGAAAGAGAGAGAGAAAGAGGGGGGGGGGGGGGTAGGGTAGGGAGGTAGAGGGAGGAAGAGAGTGGGAGACTAAGGGAAATTGGGGTGGGAGGGCGATGGTGGGATGGGGTGGTTTGCCGGCCATGCAAAGCAGCCAGAAGCACGATGCGGCAGCAGCAGCAACCCCCGACTAGCGACCTCGGCTATATACTCGGCTCTCCCAACCCTCTGATAAGGGTGGACAGCCACGATCGATTAGAGGGCTACCCACCTACCTACAACCCCCCGCAACCCACCTACCTCGACGACCGATCCACCCAACCACCCACCACTCACTCGCCCTCACGGCATCCTCCGCCGCGGCGAGAGCGCTTCTGCCCATATTCTCAATCGCAACACGCCTGGCTAACGATCCCCGCTTTAAAAAACCACCGCCCGACGCCTTCCACCCTTAATCTTCGCGCCCGCGCTACGCCGCTACTCCCAGCCGTGCCGCCGCGCGCACCACCCACTACTTATTCCATTCTTATGTATTCGCCGACGCGCGTATCCTCTCACTTTCACTTGGCCTTCGTGCTTTCTTTGCGCCATCGTCTCTGCTATACACACACACTTCTCGCGCGACTGCGAGCGTACGATGCAGTTGCGAGAGAATGAATCTTTGTTGGTTGGACATCCAGTGATGTAGCGCGAAGAAAATGTAATCTCTAAAGTTTAGGGTCTAAAGTCTGTGGATGGTAAATGTTGTATGGTTTGGGATTGGATTTGATAGTTTCTGTATTAAGATTAGAAAGTGCAGGCGAGTGTGCAGGTGGGTTGCTCCGAAGTATGGCCAAGTTAACGCATTTAGAGTACGAATGCTCGTTGTCCGAGGAAAGGCTAACAGTAAGGAACGATCTCCAACTAGTTACGTTAAGTTCCGAGGCGCTCGCCCGAGCGAAACTTGCTCTCGGGTCGTTGCTGCACTTCCGCGGCCAAGTCACACTCTCTCGCCCATATCGCGCGAGTTCCCAAGTGTTGCAACTACCGGGCGCCCTCAGTTTCGTCCGGTAGCCAACAGCAATCAACCAGCAATTTTTACCGGCGCGCCGCCCGATAATAATCCAGCTCTCGGGGTGTCGAAAGGAATTCTTAAATATCGCGCTCTCTCGGGCATTGAATTCACGGTTAAGACTTTCGCCCATTGATTTTCAATTACGGCGCGCGCGCTTTAAAATATGCCAAGGTCAACGACGTCGAAACTTATTCCGCCTCCTTCCTCTTTCACTCTCACTCTCTCGATTGTGCTTCGCTCGGCGAGAGAAGTTGCCGCGCGCCGAGTTGGCCGCCTTTTCTATCCAATTATCGGGCCGCGTGTGAGATGTTTACTGTTTACTAGCTGCTGGTGGATGGACGCTCGGAGTCGCCGGGGAGAATAGTGGTGGGGGCGCGGGGCGATCAAGAAGCGCTCGCCGGGATTGGAAATAAATCTCGAGGGTTTTTTAAAAAATTGGCAATAAATCGTGGCGTTAGCGAGCGGCTCGCTGGGCAGCGCCGGAGCCCCTCCGGACTTTAAAATTCCTTAATTCCCTGGAAAAAAGGGGTTGCAGTGGCGCTGGCTGACTGGCTGGCTTCGCTCGCTGGGCCTTCCTCCTCTCAGCGTTAGCTCGGCGCGTTCGCACGCTCGAGTTCTCCGGCGCGCAATCGATATCGCTCTGCCGATGATATCATCGAGCCTCGCTGGAGATGCGTCCCGCCGATCCCGTCACGGATTCTTCGGGTGTTCGCGCGGGTAATCCCCGCAGGAACAAGAGCGTCGAAACGAGCGAGCGCGGCGCATAAAATCCGCATGGAGAGCCTCTATATGCCTCTATGTATATCTCCCTCCTCTCTCCACTCTCCCCCTCTCTCTCTTTGCATCCCTCTTACACCGAGGCGATCGCGTCGCGTTGGTTATCGAGTTTTGCCGGCGCGGAAACTTAGTTTCTGTTAACTCGCAGCCAGCTAAGTAATGGCTCCATCGATTAGCGTACTATCCTATAGTGCACTCATAATAGCGCTTCGTGATTCAGACACGCTACTTCGAGATTATAAATTTATCGGCAGCCTGCGGTAAGTGCGCTCAAGGCGGCGAGCGGCGTCCTCCGAAAACAACTTTCCTTTAATAAAGTTGCCGCGCTGCTCCCGCAAAAGCAACTCTCTTCGCCCGAACAATTGGGACGCCCAGTGCCAAGTGCTATGTACTTTGCTTGGCCACCGAGAGGAAGATACATTGGCGGAATGATAGAGGTGGTTGGGGGTGGGAGGTTGAGAGGTTGCGCGGCCACCCGGGAAGAACGGCTGGGGAAAACAGACGACGGAAAAAAGCTGATATCCTTGGAATTTTCATATCGACACAGAATGACAGTTTTTTAATATTAAATTCCTCCCGACCTTTCCACTCCTTTTTTCTCATTCCTCGACTGGCGGCCGCCCTCGAGCGAGAGCCGCACTTCTCCATTCTTGGAGGCGAGGGCCCAGTGAACCGCCGAGAGAAAAATAGAAAGAACGCGAAAATCGACACCAATTGTCAACTGGCCTGTCACTTGCTTATTAATTGTCTTTATTGAACGAATAACCGATTCATGAGAGAGTTTGACGGTAACTGAGAATCGAAAGCTATTGGAGAATGCGCGCAAGGTGCTTTCACCCCCCTGGCGCATCGGAGTCTGTTTCGAGTGCGAGTGACAGAGAGGGAGAACGTCAATTGGCGAAATGGAGGAGCGTCGAGCGGACAAAGATGTAATCTCTCCGAGGCAGGCTACAAAACCGAAGCGTAATAAATATCTAATAAATTTCTAGCCGGGTGGTCGCGGGGACCTCACGTTTTTCGGCCTCCGGGGGACGCAGAACGGAACCTCGGGGAACAAGGACAATGAAAAAAGGACGAGCGGTCGCCTGCAGGAGAGCACGGTCGCGCTACAAAACCCAAAACAGTTTCCAGCACGACTGTCATTTATTTCGTTATTTATTTCGCCTAGCTCGAACGCGCGTAGGGAGAGTGAGAGAGATAAATGAGAATCGTGATGTTTTCGGGGATTGACGTTACCCTTCCGCCGCGCTCTCTTTCCCGCCCTGGGTCAGGCAGCATTCTTTTTTTTGTGTGGAGCATTGTCGGGTCGAGTGCAAGTTTTTAACCCTTAAAATTTGGAGGAAGGGTAGAGCAGAGCTGCTTTTGGAGACAGACGGGGCTCGACACAGAAGTCGAGCATACAGAGGGTTGTTCGATGATGCAGAGAATGAAAGAGAGGCCGAGGGCGAAGCGACGGGAAAGCGAGAGGTGTTACACACCACTGCAGAGAGACACGCAGTGCGAGAGAGAGAGAGAGAAAGAGAGCGAGGGAACAAGAGGAGAAAAAAAATCGCGAGCTGAAAGGAAGGATTACATCGGGGATTTTGGTTTTCGCGTTTCATCTGGACGAAAGCCGATTTCCCGATTTTCCGTCTTTCCCGTCGAGTCGAGGATCCGCCACTCGAATTAGGTGTCCATTGTGCGAATAGAGAGACGAGACTCTTCTTCCTATCCCCGACTTCGTGACGTCGCATATTAAGTCGCGTTCGACCCTTTAATGGAGTCTCACTCACTCACTCTCCTCCCGTGCCGCTCTATCTCCTCCTCGCAACCCCCAAATACGCCGCGCCGGCCGCTTCTCTTAATACTCCCGATAATATCTCTCCTTTGGTGACATTTCGGAATTCGATAGAGCGCCGGGCAAAAAATTCAAATCAGCACAGCCGCGGAGCTTCTATACGGCTCTCGCGTTATCCTTCGAATTAATCGGATCTCAAAGGGCCATCGCGCTCTCCTCTTAATCATCGATCTCCAATATACCCACCGGATGAAGTATCGGAGTTTTCCCTGACTCTCTCCACTATCGAAGAGGAGGACGAGCAACAATGCGACGCGCCACGATTGCTCCGCTCTGCCGGGCTACAATGTAATTCTCATCGTGATTTCGCGAAACCTCGCCATAGCGATCTCGAAGTCACGCACCTATACCCTATGCTATATCTGTCGGGGCGAGTCTGTTTGTTTGGACAACGAGGTGTTTTTTCCAACTCCATTCGTCGCTCATCTCGAGCTCGTGGGAAAGCCGGGGCCGGGGCCCCGGCTGCCACCGGTAGCCGAGCGGTATCGATCAAAAATATATTAGTCCCCGATATGACAGTGCGGAGTGTTTTCCTTTCGGGGACGTACACGGGGGGGAGCGGAGGCATCGAGAGGAGGCCGCGAAACCCACCAGCAGACAGACAGGGAGGGAAAAGGCGAGGGGTCGCGAGCTTTTTTCTCTCGACTCGCCGGGCCGAGGACATAAAAGGTGCAGGTATACCTGCCCGAGCGAAAGGGGTTTCGCGTACCTGCGGAAAAAAGCCGAGCGGCCAAATTAATGATTTAGTGTCAGTTACGATATTTGGGGTGACGGCCCTTCCTTTTTTTCCCTCCCTACTCTCGATCGCTCCGATCGACCTTCACTGGGGTTCGCCTAGATACTGTTACATTTTTTGCGAACGGCCTCTTTGAGAAAGCAGCCAACGTCCCCTGCGACGGGCAGGGAGAAAGAGAGCGCGCACTTTCCTTGGGAAAGTTTGATCCCCTTGGAATGAGTTAAAGAACCGGTGATCGCAGAAGAGTTGCCGGCAGTCATCGAGATTTACGAGGTATCTACTCGTTGGCCCTGAAGAGAATCAAGGACCACGCGATTCCCCATTGAGCGAAGGGTTTGAACGTCGTCTAAAAATTTGTTAAATGACAGGAAAAACTGGTCCAGCCTGGATCTCAGGTTGGCGTCGTGGGAAATTTCCTCTCGCTTATTTTCATAGAGGCAATGCAGAAGTAAGTTGTTTTGGGCGAGCGATGGCGGCGGTGGCCATACGAAATAAGAAGATCGACGCGGGTGGGCCGTAAACTTGTCCGGCCGTATAGCCGAGTTTAAAAGGTAATGCATGACCTATTTAATTCGCGGCTGGCTGTGCATCGCCAGAGGCGGATGATCGTCGATAGGAGAGCGAGGGACAGGCACGGCCCACCCGTAAATAACTCGAAAATGGCGAGCAGCCGATGTATCTTTACGGGGTTATTTGGAGTTTAGAGCGAGGACGGGGCGGCAGCGCTTCCCGGGAAGGTATACGTCGGTGGGTGCCCCGAGGGACGCGTTCGGGCGATCCTCCTGAAAAATTGAAGGACGTCGAGACCGAAAACTGCATCCGATGGCTGACCAGGGGACGCGACGCCCGCTCGCTCCCCCGGGAGCACCGAGGGCCAAAGTAGAATTCCGAATTTAAATTCAAACGCACCGGGACCTTCGCTTTCTCAGGCTTTCTCCTCCTTTTTTTGATCTCGACGAAACCGAACCCCGCGAAATTGGTACATCGTTTTGATCTATGGCGAGGTCCGCGCGTAGGACAGACCGTCTCGCACACAGGCACGCGTAGTCTCTTCACATATGCGAGGGAATATCTATGTAGGAAAGAGCCGTGTCGAGGGGCGAGTTATGTATCCTTCCTGGTTTTCCCGAGGTACGACATGAAGGCTTCGCAACACGCCTCCTCACCCACTTCCCGACGCTCGCATATTTCATTCATCTTCTCTATCCAACCCTTTCCTCGACCACTCCACTCCTTCTTTCCCATCGCCTCTCTCTATCTCCTCTCGGCCACCATCACTTCAAGCATTCCTACGTGTAATCTCAATACTGGCCCGCGCCCCATAACAACAAAGAGAATCTCTCGACACCCAGCCGGAGAAATAGAAAAGTACACGAGGACGGTAAAAGTAACGATTTAATAAAAGTATGTATAAAGCGCGCGAGGTTTAACTCGGCGGAATATTATTCTTAGAGGTGGAAGGGGGGTGGGATGGAAAGTGTCCCCGACAGGGCTGTCCCGTCAAAATATCCTGGATCGGATATATATTTTCGAAGGGGCTTTTGCGGCCGGTTAGCAGGAGAGAGCGCCGGTACAGAATAAGCGTAGGAGGAGGGAAGCAGGCTCGTATCGATGTATTCGCTCTTGTCCCGACGTAGGTGCGAAAAGAAGCAGCTCTCCCCATAGATGTAGGCGAGCGCGCGCGCGATGGCGGAGGCTCCATTAGCGTGTTTGCGCTACGAGAGAGCCCAGCCTCTCTAAGTGATGTTTTGTGCCGCACTATTTGAATCGTCCTTTATGCCAGAGGCGTATCGCTTCGCATCGGCCCCTGCGAGCCGAGGGGCCTTTTTAAGAAAAATTCAAACGCCAACCGCGCTTCGTAAAGGCTTCGTTCTGGTCCTCTTTCGCCTGTTTCAAAGACACTTTGCTCTTCAATTTGAGCTTGTTACTTCGACTTCTCATACTGTGCAACTATGTGCCCGCGGTACACTTTTAAAAGTAAGCCATCCGCGGACTCCCGGCAAATATTGGCGCAACATACTCCAAAATGGCGAAACGTCTCTCTTGATCAGGAGGATCAAGCTCCCGCGCGAAATGCGGAAGAGCGAGAATGCCGGGTGAGTGTTGCGAGAGGCGGTGGGTTTTCTCTGTTGAGATATCGGCTTCTATAAGGCGGCGCAGCTCCGAGGAAGGTGTTGGCACGTGGTCAAGACATGTCAAAACTCGTTCTTCACGCGCTTTCAGGCTGAGCCTGAGGGGGCTTTCGGGGGCCTGGCGGGGTCAGTGGAGGCTTCCGTCGGACGACGCCAGTCGTCCCCGGGTCAAAAACCGGATGGCACGCGCCATTCGTTCGCAGGAAGTGGCCGTGACTAAACCCACTGGCCCCTATTACAGGCCTACAAATGCAAGATTAACAGGATTCCAGTTCCAGCCACGCGCAGCCGAGGATCGTCAGTCCTATATCTCTCTCCCGGCGATCAACTTTACTCTGTATGGAGAGTGGAAAGGCACACAGAGCGCGCGATGGAAAATATTTGCCCGGTATTTCAACGTTCGGCGTAATATCCCGGGAAAAATGGCTGGAAAAACCTCGAGCGGTTCAAGTATGTTCCGAAGACATATTTTCCCATGCATCCTATTGGAGAGCAATAACCAGTTAATGGGTGAGGACAATTAGAAGAAGGAGGCGGGTATGAAAAGTTTCGGGGGGTTCCGGTGGAAACCGCAGAGTCTCTCTTTGAAGCGAGTGTTCCGACCGGCGAGAAGCTCGCTGCGGCTGTCACGAGTTGGTTCTTGGAACAAGTTGAATCGGGAGCGGCAGGAGCGCGAGGAAGTCAGGAAAAGCGATAATCCAGGTTGGAGGCGAGGACTTTCAAAGGTTACTTTCGTTATTGGACTCTCATTCCGCGAGGAGAGAGGGTGGTGGATCCTCCGGGCGCGCGCGCTCTCTGGCCCGTGAATCGAAGACTCCGAGCGGAAATAACGATGCCAGATAATGCCGGGGAGAGAGCGGCCCGCTATCTGCCGAATCAAATCACATTAAGGTAACTCCGACACCGCAACTTCTTAGCCCAACAATTTCTATCTTTTTCCATTGGCGGCGAGCGGGGCCCTCTGGCCCCTTCCCGACTCTGCGTCCTAGCCAAATACATACTTACCGGGAAGCCCCGATCGCCACCGGTTCCATCTACCAACGGCTCTATCGCACCGTCTCTCCACGCTTTTCAGAACAGAACCCCCCACCCCTACATAATGCGATTACGTATCCCAAGCGGGAGCATCTCCAGCGCAAAAGTTGCAATTCCCGAATTTCACGGGAAATTGCAAGATATTCTCTGTGTATAATTCCTCGAGTTCTCGTGGAACGGGGTACCCTAGATGAGGGGGGGTTGGTAGTCGCCATTTTCTCGTGACCCCTTCGCTCGGACCACCCCTGGCTCGGCGGTATTGATAAAAAAAATACGAGCGCCCCATTGGCCGGCCGGACCATAGGGTGACCTCACCCCTTGAGTGCTGACCAAGCACGAGCACCCACTAGAATCCTCGTTCACCCACACTACCTTCCCTCCAGCGCACACCCAGCCAGACGCGCGCGCGTCTCTCTCGCTACATGAATAGTAGAGACACGGCCGGTGTGTGCATACTCGCACGTACATGTCCAACCACCCGCGCCCCCGCCAGAGAGCGAGTGTGCACCCTCGACATTTTTCCTCCGCCGATTCACCCCGGCTCTGTCCCTTTCCTCGCGTCGCTGCTTCCGCTCTCTCGTCGCGCTCTTTCTCTCCATCCATCTCTACCGCCCCCTCGCACCGCCGCCGCCGCCGCCACTCGTCTCTTACGCCACTCGGTGAATATTGATTAGTGCGGACGTCGCGTTGCAACGGAGGCGAACGGTCAATTAGTCGAGCCAAGTCTGATGCTGAGAACGCGGCCGTTAATTAGACACTCATCATTGATCCGTCACTTCAGCGCGGGAAAGACAGAGAGGGAGGGAGGGGGGAGGGGGCGATCGCGCGCGTTGCGAGAAACACGCTTGGCGTGCGCGCTCCCACTAATTTGCCTCTCGGATATTGACGTGCCGATCTCTCTCCCCGTCGCTCCTAAGCGGCCTTAAGAACTGCAGGACGTTCAATTAGTCCAGCGCCGCGGCGGGTTTCACTCGTGATTATATACCGTTGCCCGCGCGATCACATTCACCGAGACCATTACAACTCTCCTCCCGCACTCTTAACTCGTAGAGACGCCCTCGTGCCTTCCGCCACTCGCGACCTCCTCCATTCCCCCCTGCCTACCTACATCTTATGTACTTTCTCCCGGGTGAAACAGTCCTGTCTTAACTAGAAGACTCGCATCATCTTGACTTACCCAATACTCAATACTACTTGCAGAGATACTTTTAAAAAGAGCTCCCGCTAACCGCGTCAACTCTCTAGTGAGCCGTGCGGAGATTACGAGTGTCTTCGATCTCGGGAGCAGCCGAGTAAAACTCCGAGCGATGAAACTTCTCCGCGGCGAATAATCACTGGTAACGACGCCGGCGAACTTCCGCCGCCTCTTGGAAACTATTACCGAGGAAGCGGTGTACTGGGCCGCGCGGCTCGATGAGAGCTGGATCGTGGAAGAAGAACGCGCGAGCTCGTAACTTGTGCGAGCATGGGACGTGACTGGGGCCCAGCCTCGAGGAGAGAGAGTCCGCTTCTCGCAAGAGGTGTGATAGGGCCCAAAAATCTTACCTGAGGCAGCCTCTGCCACGGAGAGGGGACCAGGTAGAAAAAGGGTTTCGCGCCGGGACCCCCTATTATGCAATCGCAGTTTTATTCTCTCTCTCTCTCTTTTTGGCCTTCTTTAGATCCGTGCGATTCATTCACGGTGTTCGGGCACCAGTAGCAGCGTCTACACAGGGTTGTTGGATACCTGGGATGCAAATGCCAGTTGGACGCACGCATATGGGATAGGGTTACCTAATGCGCGCGATCCTCCCCGGGACTACCTGGGTTGCAGATACCTCCGAGCTGTGAAATTTCGACCTTCCTCCGCTCCACACACTCACACACACGCGCCTTGGAACGTAATTACGTGTACGTGTGGTTACCTGAGCCACGACAATGGCACACCTATGTAAATCGTGTGCCACTGACACAGTACGCGGGTCCCGCCTAACACGCTAGCCAACCGAGCCACCCAATTTCGGATATTTAACGGTACACTCTGTTATCCGGGATAACGGTACACAGAACCATCTATAGAACAATATGCCGCATTCGAGGGAGAGGAGGCGACGTGAGGAAAAATAATTGAGTTTATTTCCACCCTGCTGCGAGGGTCCACCGCGAGCGTCGACCGCCGTAAAGGGTTGCGAGCGACGCTCGCGCCGCGCCAGATGACGTTTTCCAATTTCCTCAATGAAAGGCCCAACTGATTCGGGCTTTCTTTCGTCACCTGGCATCTACGCTTCCCAAGGCGCTCGAGGTCCTGCGGCTGCGTCTCGCGTTCGATAAAGTCGACATAACCGGGTGAAAAAATCGGCCCCACTGTAACCCTTTCGAGGAGCTAATTATCCCCCGGACGGAGTTCCCTCGACCCTCGGTCTAGACGCGGAAAAAATTATCGAGCTCATCTGGCGCGAGGGACCTTCGGCCGCGCGCGTTCGAGAATCTAGAATCTAGACGAAGGAGGATTTCAATGTTATAGGATCGATAGCGCGCCGAGAGCAGGCATATCATCTCGAGCGAAACCACCTGCTGAAGAGAAGTGTGGGTGAGAGAGAGAGAGAGAGAGAGAGCGGGGTATAAAATTGGGCTTGAAATGGCAGTAAATCAGGTTGCTTGTGCGCCGTGTACCTGCGGTGCGTTGAACCTGCCCGTCGAAGGCGGACAATGTCGATGTACTCGAATTCACCCCTCGTGGCGGATTACGCGCTTTTGAAAACGAGCGGTGCCGGGCCACAATGGGCCCAGGGGTGGTTTTGGGTGAAAAAACGTGAAAACCGACACCCAAAACAGGGGCGGCCAGCGAGAAATTGACGACAAAGAGCCGCAAATAATACCACCAAAGTAGCGATATCGGAGTCGTCATCGACCCCAAGTGTGTTACACGCGTTTTTTCTACCCGTACCCGCCACACCAGTCAGCCTCAATACGATTTTAATCGAGCAATCCTTCAATGTTACGATTACAGGTTCCTCCCCGGCGGAGCAAGTAGGAGACACTCGAGTCCTGCAAAAATATATATCCACAGGACACGTCGCCGACGTAAACGGCATTCGTATGGAAATGCTCTTAGGCATTTCTCGGCGGCGTGACTGCATAAGTCAGATACTTGACTTTAGACTGAGAGGGATAATTTTATGCGTACCCTCGCGTGCCAGATTCGCCGGGCGGGCGAGTCTCCAGTATTCGCTCGCATACGCGCCGGCAGAATAACACGCCAACTCACCCTTAAATACTCGAAACGCTTTGAATGCCTTATCTCGGGCATCTCTAGAACCCTCGAGTTCGCTCGGACGCTTCTTCGAATTATCCGAAATCTCTCATGAGCTACGCGCGCGCCCGCCCTCCCTCCCGCGACTTCCTGCCGGCGAATCCTTCTAACTGATCGAAATCTTGATTCCCGCTGAATGGGAGCGCCGTGAGCTTTTTTCGAGGCCGACGCGCCCCGAGAGGGCCGGCCAATTCCAAATTGCTTCGAGTGGGCTTGCTCTAGCCGAACACTCTAGCTAATCTAGGACAGTTGCCTGTCGGCTCGAGAGCCACCCTTAACTTTTCCTGGTTGACCTCCTCTCCTAAATGGACTATGTCGCGCAACGCTTTTCCACCAACTCGACATATTTCCGATATCATATCCACATCATATTTCCCATTTTAATGAAAACAGATCTCATTCTCTACTTCCACAATATTCGCATGGTTCTCGCAAGAACCCATTGGAAAAAGATTGAATAGGAAGACTCGGTTAATCTAGAAGCGCGTGGTTTCCTGGAAGTATCGCGCATGAGGGCCAGCCGGAGAAAAGGGGGTCCGCAGGATTACCCGAAAGGAAAATGCAGAACGCGCGCGCACGGGGGCCAAGGCACCGTTAGGTTCCAAATCGATAATGTAAGTTCGACGCATCCCTAATCCTCTTGAGGGATTTTTTAACCCCATCTGTCGTTCTTTCGGCGCGGATCCCTTCGGCAGGCGGCCGGGCCGGGGCTATACGCTCTCGACCCGTGGGCCCGACACCTCGCCAGGCCTCCTGCACCAAACCGACCTACTTCCGCGAGGAAAAGGATTCAAAGGGCCACGGGAAAAAGCTCGCCGATCGAAAAGGGTTCCCGGTCCCGTGGCTCTACCTGGAAATCGCGGCGCACCCCTCGAGGATAATCCATTAACATAATTTTACATGGAGACCGCGTGCGAGAGAGGGCGAAAGAAAGAGTTTCATGGGCTCGCGGATGCCGGGGGAAACATTATATCGACGGATATATGCCAGATGCAAAAGAGCCCGGGACAGAGAGGGAGATAATAAAATAATGGGAACCGAGCTCCAGGTATACGGACCTTCCTTCCCATACGAGGCCTTTTCCACCGCCCTGTCCTGCGCCGCTCAAGGGTTTAATTCAAATATTTAAAATTTCTCGCCCGTTGATTTTTCGCGTTCGAGCTGAACCCGCCCGGTTCCTATACTCCAACTTGGCGCTCGTCGCAGTTATTCTTTCGGCTCTCTCGCGTATACCTGGAACTAGTAGTAACTCTAGCTGTCCCGATGAAATACTCGCACAAGCACGAGGTAGCCCCTTCGCCATAAGCAGAGGCATAGGCAGAGCCAGAGGCAGGCTGGCCGGGTCGACGTGTCCGTGCGCGGTGCACTCGACGATCCTCAAAGGGTTGCATTATCGTTACGGAACGAGCTCGAACCACTCGTTGGCTCTCGCAGCCCTGGCTAACGAGGGTGCTGACAGCGAGTCCCGTGCTTTCGCTCAGTGATTTCGCAATGCGCGCAGACCAGTTTCCACGCGAGGAGCGCGAGGCCCTGCAGCTCCGCCTATTCCTCCAACTAGGGTCCATCGGCAGCCAACGGGAGAGCCATGAGAGCGAGCCACCGGCGACTTATCCTCACTTTCCTCCAGCGTCTCCAGCGTCTCCAGCGCCAGCTCCTCTTTGAGCCTCGCGACAAAGAGCGACTCCCGAAAACCTCTCACCCCCTCCCGCCTCAGCCCCGAGACATTATTAACACCAATTAGAGAGCATAGGACGTCTCGGCGGCGAAGCCCTCGATATATTTCCGACCCTCGGCCTTCCTCGGCCTTCCTCCTCTTTTCGCGCTCGAGAGTTGCGAAATTCGCGGCCCACTGCGCCGATAATCCAACAATAACGAATGCCCGGCCCACTGATGCGAGATGGTTAAGAGGCGCGCAGGAGCCAGAGAAGACGCGTTAATTTCCCTAGTAAGTTTGTCTGGTAGGGCAAGTCCGCTAAGCGGATTATTCGTCCGGTGGACTGACAGGGTGGCGAGCTCTTAGAATCTCCCGCGACGCGCATCCTCCTCCACTCTCTCCCTCTCTCTCTCACTCCTGTGCTGAGCCTTGATTTACGAGAATCGTGACGGGCCATTTGTCGAGGGAGCCCTTTGGACAGTGCGAGGAGGCTCCTTCTTATCAGGCCGCGGCAGAGCGGCCATTTTCAAAACCGCATCCTTTTCCCGGCAGCCACCAGTGACACGCGACTACCGTCCTAATGCCCAGGGAGGAAGGGAGAGAGAGAGCCACCCGGAGGGACCAACCCACCCTATACCGCACCCGGGGAAAAAGTCACTCCCGCGATCTGCTTCCTCGGCGAATTAAACTATCCCGGCGGCCCATAGACTTTTCCCTCTCGAGTCCAATTACTACTTAGCTGGCGAAATAAAGCGAGCGCCACTTGTAGCGAGATTAAGGGAGGCATACTGGATATGCGAGTGCGCGCGCTCCCGTGCACGCCGGAAAGATAGCGAGCTTCTCGAGGAAGACTGCGCAATTGAGCTTAATTACGTGCGGAGCGCGGCCGCGGCCGCGTGCGATATTCTCGTCAAATGGTTCCCCGCACTCGAGCGTGTTTTCGAGCGAACAAAAGTAATGCGCACATGTCGTGGCGGCGGTGGTGGTGGTGGTGGTGGTGGGGCCAGAGGCAGAGTCGCGCGTAGTCGTGCACAAGCGGCTGAAAAACTTTGGCAAGTCCTTTGACGCTGGCGGTACTTGAAGATTTTTTAGTCGAGTAGATTTAGCGAGGGCGGAGAGGCGGAGGGTCGCGCTCCGCCGCAGTCAAAGATCAGCGAGGCGCTCGCCTCTCGAAACGGCTGTATTCGGCCGTGCGCCGAAATTAAGCCAACTCGATCTTTGTCTGTCCTGGTTCCTCGTGACGCGACGCGACGAGCGGGCGAGCGGGCGAGCGGAAGCGACGAGAGGGAAAACTAGAAAGAGAGCAAGAAGTGGAGGACTCGAGCAGGAGGATAATGCCGGCGCGGGGGGATGGAGAAGGATCGATATCAGCACACGGCGAGGCTACATTTTTCAGAACATTGGGTACCGCCGCGGTAAGCCGGTCGTATGTATTCTTATGGACCACCCTGTTTATGGCGCGCAATTTATTTCGAAATCGAAGGTAATGGCCGCCGGTTTACGCCCGGTATTCTACCCCAACTCGACTCTCCACTCGTCCCCTTCTATGCCACCCCCTAGCCCCCTCTGCCTTGAGGCCTGGCCTATACCCGCTGCACCCACTCCTATCTGCTCGACCGTCCCGGCCGCGAGCACATTAAAATTTCAAACAAATACAAAAATGGCCGGCGCAACCGGAATATGTATTGCCCCATTTCCCAACCTCGCAAATAACAAGCCGAAACGCCACCTGGCAACAATACGCTCTGCCTCTGCCTCCGTCCACGCCGCACTCTACCGGATATAACAAACTCTCCTCCACCTCTCTATCCCAGTACATCTCACCATCCTCTCCAACTCGTACTCGCGTTAATTCGAGCTTAATCGAGACACGGAGTCTACGTGGAGAAAAAACTGATTCCCCCCTTCCGGTTAGCGGAAAGGAAGGCCGCCGCTTCTCGCGGTCGGAATCGAAGCGGCGCGATTTACAGTGGAGTCTAGCCTCATTGTTCTTTCACATTGGGCCGGCGCTGTATCGTTACCGAGGCGCGGGACAAAAGTTTCGCGGCGCCGCGCGATATCATACAGGGCGCGGATTTGGAGCGGCTTTGCGGGACTTTGGAAAATATTTCCCGCGGCCGGGCGCCGGCAAAGGAAATTTCCGCGGCCGCGACGGGGCTAAGTTTTTCCGCGCGCCAAAGCCAACCCTTCGACTATTTCTCCTCCTCCCCCTCGCCCTTCTCTTCGGGAGTATTGGAAGAGCGCGAGTCTCGAGAGCGCTGATATTTCCATCGGAAGAAGCCTGCAGGCGATTACTTGAGTGAGAGCGGAGAGAGTCTCTGATGTCTTCCAGGTTGACTGATTTTATTTAGTAGTCTGCGAGCGCAGACCGCGCATTCTCGATCGTCCGCCGGCTCGCGCACCCTTCCGCACTTTTTAGCTCCATCATTTTTTGATCGGACGCAGATGACTCGGCAGTCTTTCTCTCTCCCTTCGGATTCCTCTCCTCCTCCCTCGCACTTTCTCTCTCCTCTCTCTCTGTCTCGGGAAGGCTGCTGGAGGTCGGCGTGGCTTGGTGGCGCGCGTATAAGATTCTCTCCTCGGCGCGTTATCGTTGGGGTGGCGAAGGGAATGGACGAGGGGCTTCCTCGTACGGCGTTATATCCCGGGGATTTAAGGGACGGACGAAAATTCGAGCTCCTCCAGGAGCGAGGAGCCGCCGCCGCCACCGCGCGCGGCGTAACCAGGTTCGTCCGGGGGGACGAGCGCGGCTCCAGTCAATTTTTATCATATATCTGGGAGTTTCGTCGGATTGGCTTCTGCCTGACCTATGCCCAATGGCCCGCGCCAATTCTCCCGCGCTATCGCGCCCACGGCTCTCCATCAGTCCCGCTCGACTTTTCTCGCCCGTGAACAGAGCGACCCGCCTCGACCAGCCGCGCGTCCCCCCCTCAAGAAATCATTACTATCGCTCGCCGATATAGATACTTTGAGTCGAAGCTCCGCATCAGCCTTTTCCATTTCATTTGGCCGAGAGTGCGCGCGCGAGAGCGCCTACTTGTTCCCGCTCTCGGGGAGTACATTAGCTTATTAGCCCCGGAGAGATATCCGCCCTCGTACCTGCCTCCAACACCGTTATAGCCTCTCACGCACAGCAAACATCATAAACGCCTCTCTATCGTGAATCGCGGCCTACGGTACATACGTGCAAGCTTGCCCGAACGCTGGCGAGCGCGCGCGTCAGTCAGCAGAAAATTCTCATCGAAACGTCCTACACTAGAATTTCTGCATACTCCGGCTGCCGCGGCGAGGCGAGGAAATAGCGAGAGAGCCAGAGAGAGAAGGGAAAAATATATGTAGAGGGGTAGGTTGGAAGTGAGAGCGGATACGCGCGACTATGGCATCGGTTTGAATGGGGATGAGCCAGTTGGGTTGTACCTGGGTGTTTCCCGCGGAGGTATAGCGGGGAATCGATGGTGCCACCGCGAAAAAGGCTTACCCCTTTCCCTTTGGGTGGCGGCGGCGGGTGAGGCGGCGAGGGGTGCCAGTTTTCGGCCAGACTTCGCACGCAGCGCATCAGGTAAGAGGCCTTTGTGTAATCTGATTTCGTTGCCCTCTCGCCACTTGAGCTCTCCGCGCGCGATCGATACAGATTCGGGAGCACTTTCGATCGTTAACCTCTTTCCTGCACTTATGAGACCATAATTCCACCCTTTTCCGCCAGCTAAGTGTAACGGTGTTCCGTCGGCATATTGTTGATGCCTGGAGGGGTTACTTTGCCGCTCTCGACCCACTGAGAACCGTATTCCCTCTACCTGCTTCCACCTAGTCCCTATCTCACCTCTCCTCTCCTCTGCCCCCTCTCTCTGCCCCTCGAGCCCCCCATTCTAATACGGCAAAATATTTGATTGAGCTTTCCTACCGAGTTGGCGCGTCCCGCCAATAAATTAGGAGAGCGCGAAAGAAGAGGGATAATAGGACGAACGGCAGAGAGTATCCAAGTAAACCACGTGGAATATTGCTAGGCCGAGTTAGCGCCGGTGGCTTATCCTCGTTTTCTCGCTGCTCGAACTGGGGAGGGAAGAGAAGAGAGAGAGTGGCCGTCGCTGGAAAGCAGAGAGGGCCGAAGGGTGGTGGAAGGGGGTGGGGGGTGGTTTCTGAACAACCGAAGTCTGCGGAATAGTATCGATCTGGGTTGATATATTACAAGGAAAGTCCAGGGTGGTGCGGCCTCGGCAGGACCTCGAAATATGTTTTTTATGTCCGCCCTCTGCGGTGGATGTACCAGCGCTCGCCTCTTCCCGACACGAATCCCATGCCACCCCTCGGCTCGAGTCAATGCTGAATTTCTTAGCTCAAGATGACGCCTGCTTGCGCCGAGCATTTGTTACCGGGGAATATCTCTCTTCCCGCACGCCACCACCCCATCCTACTCTCCACGACCTATCCTTCACCAAGATTTCTTTCTTCACCGTATATATATACACCATTCCCACTGAAAATCCTATCTGTCTTGACTGGCCTCGGCGTCGCGCCGGAATTCTAATCGGGTTAACTTTACGAGTAATTCGACTTTGCCGTTCGTTCTATTATGTCCAGTGACCGGCGAAACGTTATAGAGGACTCCGCGTGTCAAAGGAGAGAGTCTGGTGGTGGGAGGGAAAATTCGAGCGAGAAAATATGTAAAAGGGCCGATTACTGGTGGAAGTGCACGCGACAAAGGAACTCGCACCCTCCTCCTCTGCATCCGGCAACTCCCGCGATTTGTATATAACGTCCTAATTTTCCGTCCGACTGAAAACATATGAAAATCTGCGAGGCAAACGAGTAGACGCTAAGGGGGCGCCAAGTCGGAGCCAATAAAAGTCTCTTCTCTCCCCCTTAACACGCTCTTTTCCCTTCGACTCCCTTTGCTTTTTCCGGCGTTGTTGCTTTGTCCGCTCCTTAGTGCGAGCTCGTGGGCATATCCAGCGCGTCGTCGTGTGCGTGTCCCTCTCGCTCTCGCTCGCTTCGCCTGCCTCTCCGCGAGGAGCAACCAAGGAGCGAAAAGGGAGGGAAGCAGAGGGCGCGCGCGCGCGCGCGGAGAAAATTCACGAGACACTCGATGTTGAACAGTCGCGATACGCATCGAGAGACGAGGTAGAATTGGCCAACGAGTTACCACTCAAAGGAGCGAGATAACGGATCGTTTGCATTTCAATTGGCAGACAATTGCCGAGAGGAGACATTAATCGGTTACAAGAACCCCGGGGAAAATAATGAAATTATCGTAAATCAATATGCAGCAGGAGAATCCACTTCTCTCTAAGTCCGGGGTGCACGGGTTAAGCACGGGGTACAGCTGTCCGCAAGACCTCCCGCTTCTACATAAACCCTCCGTAAAATTCTTCTCTTTCAGTGTCGCCAAACCAAATAACCGTACAACTACATTCCACCTCCTCTTCCTTCACATCTCCTATTAATATATTAATACCTGAATAAAACCACTTCGTTCAACGAAACCATCACAGCCCTCTATTTAAATTAGTTGAAAGTCGAAAGTGGCGAAAGCGCGACTTTATATAATTGCTGGAAGAAGACCAGTATATCACTGGAGGGGAATAAAGGGCCGTCGAAAGGGAGGAGGGAAGAACCTGCCGGCGATGTAAAGGAAACACGTAAAATGAGCCCATATTGTTGGGAAGCTGTTGCCCGGCCCCTTGGACAAACAGAAATATATGTCGGGGAAAGATGTCTTTCCACCCCCCGGGACGACGACGCGTTCCTTTTTTAAACGGCGAAACAGTTGCGGCCACGAATCGATGGTAACTACGCGAGCCGGACCCCAGTACAGTCCGCCGAGAATCTCCTCCGCCTTTTGCCGAGCCCCAGCCAGCCAGTGAGCCAGCCACCCTGAGAGACCTCGCCGCTTCCGAAAGCAGCGACGGGTGAGCCGGCGGCTTAAGAGGTCACGCACGTGGTCCCCCGAAGTCCCGACATTTCTCGAAATAAAAAGGGGCGCCGGGGCCAGAGATGGACGGAAGCAGGTTCGAGGGGCGGCCGAGGATTTTCGCGAGGGTGTGTACGGTGTTAGGATGCGCGGGGTGCTCCGCTCTTTTGCATACATTTTGAAACGCAGAGAACCATCGCCCGCCGCCGCCGCCGGCGTACCAGCGACACCGCACACCGAATATGCTGGCCGAGCAAGAAAAAAGAGGAGTACACGCGGGGGAAACAAAAATATACCCGGTCTCTCTTTCAGCCGAAGCGCGACGGACGGACGCCGCGCCAGGAGGAAGGAGAGCCGGAGAACCGGAGAGAGAGAGGATGGCCGGGGGGTCGAAACGAGCGGGTAAACGAGAAACGCGAAAAATCAAGGGTTGCGTCGGATTTCGAAACGCACGGGCACGCTCTATTAAAATTCCACCTCTCCTTTTCCAGCTTTTTTCCGCGGACCAACAATACGCCGCGTGGAAACTAGTGGCGTTTTTTTCTCCATCCCCTTTCCGCTTCCCGCTTGCGAACCCCCTACCCCCACCCCCCTCCGCTCTGACTCTCTGGTCGTAAATGCTCGCATACCGCGAGCCACTGTATTGTTCTCTAATTTGCTGGAGTAATTTCGCCCGCGCCGGCAGGATTAATTATCGGCACTGGCCAGCTGCTAGTAGAGTGCGCGTCGAAAGGGGGCGGTAGAGGAAGAGGGAGGAAGGGGGTTGGTTGCTCGGTGCGCGGAGATTTCAGGCGATACGAATTTCGTGGAGGCTGATCCTCGGAAGAAGAGGTGACAAAGGATTGCCGGGATGTGTGGAGCGGTCTTACCGGACGGGCGCAGAGGGTGGGGGGTGGGTTATTCCGGCGGTATCGGAAAAATGTTATTTACGCAGGGCAGGAGCGAGCTACAGAAGCTCTGTCCTTATTTACATGTGGTAAGTCTCCTGCGGGACCAAATCCCGGGCCGCGCTTGGAACCCTGATAATTCTTCCTTTGATCCGAGTCCCGTGGGCTCGAGCCCCTGGCCCACCACCACCACCCAACATCCCTGTCTGCACCGGGCGCGCCGAACGAGTAAAGACCGCGCCGCCCGTCCGCTCGCGAGCTCGCTCTGCCAGAAGAGAAAAAAAACACGAGCAGAAGAAGAAGAAGAGAAAATAACCCTCGAAATACCTGTCGTAGCGAAAAGATTGCGCGGCTACGTCTCGCTGGCGAATTTTGCATTGGCATACCGCAACAGCGACGCACCGCCATAACCCTCTAACGCTTACGCGTGTGCGACGCACACTCTGTCTCTCGAGTCCCTCCAATATACTGCTGCTATTTTTCTCGGCCGATATGAATTTTAAATTTCCTCGCGGCCGCCGAAAGCCCCGCGGAGAGAGGGAGAGAGGGAGGGCGCAAATACTGCACGTAAAAAAGGGCTTGGAATCGGGATCAAGCATCGAGGCCGATGAGGTTCGTTAGGGTCCCGCGCCCTGAGCATGTCGGGAGGGATGCGACACGCCATTTCCGATAAATAACGATTGAATCGGAAGTGGCGAACGGAAGAGGTGGCCGCAGCGACGTAGCTCTATGACCAGAGATCGATCGGAATTAACTGCGGCGAGGGCGGACGCGCGTCCTCCTTGCCACGGGAGCCGAAATATCCGGGGCCGTGTTTTCGGTAGGGTAGCGGACGCCCCGTGCAAGTCCGATATCGCAGAGTGGCTTGGCCAACTTTAAGGTGTCTTTAAGTCGGCGTCTTGATCTGAATTTTGGCAGAGTTTCAAGAGCCATCTGCTTCAGCGGCGTCGGCCACCTAACGAAAAGGAGAGAGGCCGATATCATCTTGAGCAAACTAGTAGCACGAGCGATCCCCGCTCGACGGATATAGGGTGTTCCACTATTATCCTGATAACATTCGTAAACACTCTGACATGCGTTTCCATCCCTGCCACCTTATGCGACGTGCGCCCTCCTCCCTCTCGCCCTCTCTCCTCCTCCAGCGGCTGTTCCGCCGCGGCGGAAATTCCAAACTTTTCTAAACCCCGGCTATCGTCCCCGCGCGATCTCCGCTCGCCCTGCAGGGAGACTTTTCCATTACCCGATGAAACGTCTCCATCCCAGTATGTATCCACACTCCAGCGACTCGAGTCTAGTCGATACGCACTCCTTCTCTCGGGGCGAGCGCAGCTTTATTAATAAACCTAAGTACCGGCCCCTCTAATAAACATCCGAGTAACGACTACCCCCTCCCCCACTCTCTCGTCAACCCTTTCGGGTGCGTGTAGGCATTGGCGCACGAGCGATCATACCCTCGAATCAATTAAAGCCAACAGTTGGGCACGTCGGCCGCTTCCAATTCTCCGCGCTATCACAGGTGAGGCTCTCTAATCTCTATCGAAATCGGCGGAGAAGCTGGAAGAGAGAATTCCGCCGAGTGGATTCGTTGTGATCCCTTATCAGATATTCCCTTGGCAGATGGGAGTATGTGTGGCCGGGGGAGGAGAGACAGGAAGTATCGTCGTTGGGATCTCCGATATCGAAGGTACACCCGGTAGGTAATCTCTCCTCTCCGGTTAGTTAGCGGGTCTGGAGGATCCGGGCGGTGAGTATCCTTGCTGGATAGAGTATCCCTCGGGAGGTTTTCGTCCAATCGGCTGGCTGGTCAGCGGGAGTGTGTGGTGGGGGCCGGAGGCCGACCATTGGTCAGTCGAGGGGTGGCATGGTATTGAGCGACTCGCTCCAGGGGTTGAAAAAACGCCCCGAACTGACCTCAAACGTCCTACCCTCGTCTCGTCTGGAAACCCAGCCTAATCTCGTCCCCCCACCCCACTCCACCGACTCCTGCTAGCTGCCCTGGTCTACCCTAACTACCCCTGCCTTTCCAACCCCCCGTACTACTCCTGTTTCGCACATTTCCCCCTTCTCCCCCGACGCCAGTCCTCCGTTACCTTCCTAGCTTACTTATATACACCACCTTTTCACTCTTACTCCTGCTTTCCGCTTTCCTCCGCGATTACTTATCAGCCCTTGATCTTTGTCCACCGTTAACTGAATGGCTGGATACTCGGAGTAATTTTCAAGTTTCTATTACACTGTATCAACTCGCACGGTACTTACCGGGAGCCAAGTTACGGCTGGCGAGGGCGTTTGCGCCTCTTGCAAAGTAAGCTTAGAGACACGGTAAATTAGTCGGCGAGTTCCTCCCACGGGGAAGAGCTTGCCGAGCGGAATAAATATCCAGTCGAGCGCCGAAAGAAATGATAAGTTGCTAATGGATCATTTAACGAGTGTCCAGTCGCGGGGGGCGAAGGGGAAGGGGTGTTGGAGAGACGGAAGTAAGGAGTGAGGGCCGCTGATGGAATTTTCTAAGGAGTGAGGGGGTGAGTGTGTACAGGCGGGAGGCAGAGCCGTCGGAAAATACGATGCGGTGTAACTGGAGGTTGCTAGCCCTAAAGTATACTCAGTCGGTCTAAGTCCAAAGGCTATTTGCATAGGCGATATTATACCATCGCTCGAGACTCCTGGGCTCTCGCGCCCTCTCTATCTCTTTCAGACCTCCTGCCTTCCTCCATCCCTTGCACTCTGCTGCTCCTGGCCTCGCTCTCTTTCGTCCCCGCCATTTCTCCTACCTTCTGCCCGGCCGGCAGGGAGGACGTCTTGGGATCTCCCGAATTGGATTAGTAGTGGTTCACCCGAGTAAGACTTGGACTATACTCAATTTGAACTAAGATCGCGCCGCGAGGGAATGGCCAAATTGCTAAATCAGTTTTACCTGATCACCTATTCAGAAAGTTATTCGCGATCGAACGCTCGTGAGCGCTTGTTCCGCTCTGCAAGATGGACAGGCTACTGACGGTTTTCATGATAGTGGATATTTAACGGGAGTAGCTCGCCCGAGGACCGCCGGGGATCGCCAGGGATTTTCAGTACTGCTCTTGCGAGATTCTTCGGCTGATTTGTTTTCACGCAGGCACGTGCAGTTTTTTGAGATAGAATTCGCGACGCATGAGAAAGAGGTTGTAGGTTGTATTGGTGTTAATTGGAGGGGATATAATTGGTAGCTAATATTATATCTGAAGGTGGAATTGGACGATGGAGAAAACAAGGAGAGGATCCGTTCCAGCTCGGAGACGCGGCTTTGCTTTGAATTAAAGGATCCCCGGCTTTCGAGCCGGCTCAGCCGCGCTTCATTTCCTTCTCTTTAAAAGGTCTCGGACAAAGATTTTGCAAACATTAGCGATTCGATTAAGCAGCCGCCACTGCCGCCGCCGCCGCCGCCACCGTCTCGGGCGCTCGCCTTTAAACTCTCGTCGCGCGGAAGTTTCCTAGAGAAATCGTTACTTAAGTTTCCCGCGTTATGCACTTTCACCGCTTCTCAAAAAAGTTGGCGACCAAGTTACGCGGCTTTAAGAAGCCAGAAACAGGAATCCGCGCTGTCTCGCGTCAAAGAAGGACGAGCGCTAACGTTATAACTAACTATCTTGTCTGCAAACTTGCCGCGCGCCACTATTTATATCCTTTAAATCCGACACGCTCCTCTTAATAGTCATTAACACACATCCCGTCAATTTCCAATAATAGCGAGAATGAATGAAAAACAAATATCTAACTGGTAGAACCAAGTGAAATTCGCGTGTAATTCGAGTCGCACGATCCCAGAGCCGGCGATCAGGGTTGGCCCCGGTTGAAATTCGTTCGAGGGGTAATGAAGCGTGAGGAATGAAAAAATATAGGATATCCCGCGAAGGGAAAAGTGAGGTTGAAGGGCGGCCGTTTCCGCTGAAAAATCCAGCGTAAAATGGCCGGTGGTGGGTCGAGGAAAGCGTAAAGAATTCCAGGGTCCCGTTCTAACGCAGTTAATTTGGCGAATGGGCTTGTCCCTCCGGCTCGAACATGGCCACTGGCACAGGGCGTACGGACGGGCTGCTGCTCGTCCACATGTAACGGCCTCGGCCGCCTATGCATACACACGCACACATACTCGGCCGAGCCTGCATACGACTATACCGGGTGATCCCGCCGGAGTCTAATAAAAAGCATCCCCATGAGCCAGTGGGATGGTTGGGTCAGAAGTCCATTCGGAAAATGGAGGGAGCCGCTCGTCCGACTAAATCTACCCGATAACGCACACCAATTGTCCAAGCGAGCCTCCAGTCGAAAATCAATCCTCCCTCACCCCGGGCTCTTTAACAATCGGAATCTACACTGACGAATCGACCTCGTCCATTCGAGTTCATTATGCCAAGCGGAGGCTTGAGGGGTGGCCGCGCGGATTTTAGATAAATTTTTCCCGGCCTCCGGCCAGAGACCAAACCTATCCGGCCTGTTAGCAAGACGTATGGGAGCCGGCTAGTCCTGGCCAGGGTTCGACTCGACTTCCGACTTTCCCTGCAGAAAACATTGAGTCTGAGGGGTGGCGCGCGGTGTCTCATCCCTCCGCGGCGGGGATCGCAAAGACGCTATAAATTCTGCCCATCCTATCCCCTTCCCCCTCTCCCCAACCCCTCTCTCCGACAAACCCCCCGTTGTCGACTTCCGAGGATAGCGGCCAAAAGTAAGAAGAGTAGGTCTACCGATACCCTCACGAATAACTCACACTTCCCGCGCCACTGGCGCGACTACGATTTCTTAAAGCTGCTCATCCAACCCACTTTCATTTGCATTTCCCACCAGCCGCGCGCTCGCGGACTTCCACACCTGATAAAGAAATGGGGCAAGAACTACCGAGGATCCTTCTTGATCTACACGCTCTACGAAACTAGTCTCTCTGACAAGGAGGGCGACATGGACGCCGCGGTGTCAACGACTCCTCCTTCGTAAATAACTGAGAGAGAATCGTAAATTTAGATACCGGCCACCGGGAGACCTCGAGCACAATAACATTTTATATACTGATACTTCGTTATTCACGTCCTCGAAGCCGATCCGTCCAGGGATTCGCCGTTTGCTATTCCATCACATAGTTGCCAACCCCGTGAGACCTGTTAGAGATAATTAGCTAGTCCTTGCTGGATTATTAGCTCGCAACCTACTCGATTCAATTCTCGACCCTTCATAATTTAAAGCATGCGCGACGATTAGTTGCTAGTCGATTTAGGCGGGGAGTAGTTGGGGAGAAAAGAAACGCTTTGAGATGTTAGAGGAGGTGAGGAGCTAGGGTGGACTGACAGCGAAGAGCATGGACAAATCCATTTTCTTGGTTGTTCCGGGGAGGAAATCTGCGCCCACTGCGGTCCATCGACCAATCGAATCTCACAGGGAATTTAACACCCCTCTCGGACGGAAAAAAGCCCAAATTTCCAATTTCATCGAATCTCCGGCGGGCCGGCCTTTAAACAAATATTGTCTTAAATCGTCCGATATACCAGCGAGGCCTCGGAGCGAGCTGAAATCCTCGGAAGCTCAGTTTTATCGGGAAGAAAGACTTCATTTGTCCTTAACAATCGAACAAAGCGCATTGTAAATTACATAAAGCGTCTCGAACTGTGTAATCAATCGCGCTTGGTCAGATTTCTTGTCGCTTATGCAATATTCATGGCTCGAACAATCGGTGAATTATGTAAGGCGGTCTCGGTCCAGTTACAGGACAATGTTGGAGCGCGCGCGCGCGCGTCTCGAGCGGCGCGGCGGGATTGGCTCGGAGGAGTAAAAACGCGAGAGCGCCCGGATAAAAAGTAGCCAACAATTCATCGTCGTTCGCCGGCGCGTTTAATTCTCACGGCGGCATCGAGATTAGGTGCCACGCCGGTTCGTTGGCGGGGGGTTGGGGAGGGGAGAGGGACAGGAAGGTGAGGCCAGAGGGAATCAGTGAAGGAAGTCGACAAAGGAAACGAGGAGGAAGATGCATCGGCGCAGGCACAGCATCTGCGTGAACGACCTTATCGGAAAGACATAAACGGCTGAAATCCCGGCCGTAAATTAGGATCGACAGAATGCCGGACTCGTCCTCGCCTCTCTTCCTTTTCCCTTACTTTCCTCATTTCCCTCTAATATTTTTACCCTCCTCGGATTCAGACTTCTCCACTCGATCCCTCCCACTCCTTGCACTTAAGCCAACTACAATCTCTTGCTCTCTTTATCTAACTTATCATAGAAATCCAACAAACATTGTTGTCCTCGACAAAACTCCTACAAAATTCCAGCTCCTATGCCAGATCATAATAAGTCATATAATAGGTCATAGGCTAACCAAGATAAATCAGAAATATTTCCGTACAGCATCTGGGTACACGCTGTTGGAAAATCCAAATTGATCCGTGAAGGGAAGAGAGCGAGCGCGCGCTCTCGTTCTCTCCCTTCGGTCGGATTTGAGCGCGTGACCATTACAGGAGCGAGGAATTTTTATGATCTTGCGCTGCAAGATAAGGGGGATAGCTAAGATCCTTCTGGCGGTGGTGGTGGCTGTTGGCAGCGTAGAAGAAGAAGAGCGAGGCAGGTTGATGGGAAAGCAGGAGGCAGCGCGGCAGGGACGGGAGGGATGGTTGTGCAAAGGGTAGTACTGGAGAGTCTATGCTGTAACAAGGGTGGCACGATTTCAAGAATGCGGAGCACGTTCTCAACCAATGCCGGCAGCCAGGCAGTAAAACAAATACGCCCTCCTATATACGGGGTGTCCCGGTAATACCGCGTGTCTGGCTGCATCTCGGCCCGCATCGAATGTCAGGGGGGTAACAGTCGGCCTCGTTACCGATCCGAATGGGGGTAATGCACCGTATACGTACTGAAACCTTTTCATAGCCCTGCTCTCTCCCGGCCAAGGAGTGTGCATCTTCCTTCCAGCGTGCCTCTTGAATTAACTCCGGCAAAACGACCAGCCGCATCCAGAGACATTGATGTCCTGTCTTTATACACTCCACTGACGCCCTTATATTTCCCTATTTTAAAGAGAGCAAAACTCGGCAATATTCCTGACCTCTGTGTGTGTGTAGTTTTGGAAAAGTTGGACAGCTAGTGGTCGGAGCGGAGGAGCGGAGGAGTAATCGAAGCTGGAATCCAGTGTATTGGGGAGAAGGGTCAATTACATGGGGTTCCCTCCTGCGGTACGTATTCCGCAGGAGGGAGCGCACTCCTTGTCGAGGCTGAGCGCTGAACGGCCGATAAAGGCGCACAATGCCAGCTACGAGGACGGAAACGCAAATGTCCTCTTTCAGCGACGTCCTTTTCAGGCCTCGGCCAAATGATAGACAGGTGAAAGAAGTGGCCAATGTGGGCTGGTTTCGGCGTCTCATGTGACACACACGTCAGGGAGCCTTTGTTTTCCTCTACCTTTGATTGAGTGCCCGGACTCTCCTTTGTCCCTTGGCTTTAAACCCCTTTTTCCACCAGTTCGTTTAGCCCAGACGACAGCACTCTCGCCCTCCTGCCTCACGGAACTCTATTATATCGGCATTTTACCCACTGTTAGCGAGAAACCTTCCGATAATGTAAAATAGAATTTCTCTCGAATCCAATCAAATTCTTCCGCCCGGCCACATCGCCATTCTTAAATGTCGATTCATTTGCCACTGCCAGTAATAAAGTGAGTGGAACCTGCTCCAGTTTACACATGAGGAACCTGCTCGACTCTCTTTCTTCACTATGATCTCTGATGTCAGAGCGGTCAAGCGGCACGTGGATGAGTCGGCCCCATTTTCAGCTAGGGTCACTGGACGATGGACCAGTTTCCACCTGATCTGGATCACCATCTCCTCTGAGGCTCGTCCGCGGGGCAAGCCATCCTCTAAACAGAACCTGTTCGATCGCGTGCCGAGGTCCTGGCCCTGCGCAATATCCTGTCCGAAATTCTCTCTTCCACCCGTCGGCGTCCCATCGACAAACTGGTCCATCCGGGAGGGGATGCTGCCGCTTCTTCCCGAATACTGCCCACTGTCCACTCCATTGTCCACGAGTCAAACCGCAGAATGCTCCCAGTTACCCTTTGACTCGCACTCACAAAACCTTGTGCTTAATTTCCGTCATCGCAAAACTGGTCCAGTGACAAGGGGGATGCGCCAGCATCCCCTTCTATTTCACCGGCCACTGTCCACTCGAAACCAGTCAACTCGAACCACCAACAGAGCAACCGGTTGCCCTTTGACTCTTATCCGGTTGGACCAAACCAGCATCCCTCCATCAATTTTCCGAGCATTATCGCAGGGTAAATATTACCACCAATAGATTTGATTCGGAGGAAGGAAAAATTGAGCTCCCTGACGCTAGCCATCTGGTGTAGCCTAATGGAACTAGGTGAATGAAAATGGGGGGTCGAAGAGAACCCTAGTATTTCGGAATATGATAGGGGTAAACATTATACAGTATAAATGTATACATTTCACACCGTTCATTATTTTAACAGAAAAATAAATAACGGAAAAAATAGAAGATGCCAGGTGTAATAAATCATCCCTTGGCTGCGTCGGCAAGTTACGGACGAGCGGAATGGTCGCACTAGAGGGTAAAGCAGAGGCCCACGCATTGGCATTAGGTAAATGGCGCAAACTTTCAACCCCTTGATTTTTCAAAATATTCTATCTATTTAAGTGGTACAATAATCATCAGATATTTTAATAACAGACATTTGAAAGCTCGACAATTTGAAAAGGACAATGTTGAAAAGTCAATATACGCAAAAGTGGTCTGTTGCCACAGCGGTTCCTAAGCAACGTCGTACCTGCATGTACAATTCACGTAAGTGCAGAGAACAAATGCTATGGAGTTCTGACGGGACGGCGAAATTCTCCTGTCGACTGATCTTCCACAAAAACATTCGAAATGAATTCGGAGGAATCGAGCAATACACTTGGAAAGGCGGAGACGAAATCACGAAAGATCGAGGAGTTGGCGAGCATCCTAAAGGTAGGTGATATTGACGTTGAACCAGTCTTTCGGCCTGAGAAACGAACTTTCTCTGTTCGATAGGATACTGACAAGAAGCTGACAATTTGCGAAGAAATCCTGACAACCTACATAAAGAAACGGCTGAGGGTAAGAAACCACCATCGACTTGGGTTACTCAGAGTTCTTTATTCGGTATGATTCTTGGCGGATGATCGGCGTAAGAGCTATGTTACTTCTATTACTAGCATCTTCGTGGTGAATGTGTTACAACGACGGGATGAGTGATCATTATTACATGACTGGTGGGAGGGACGGGGCAGATGTAACCCCTTATTCACTTAATCAGATGTGAATGACGATGATAACTCATTTAGCTTAGTCAGATGAATAATTCTTAAAAGTAAGATGATATATCCTCCTTCGATACACATCACCGATGACTCTCCACAGTCTTCGACTTGACCAGCAGTTGGCCCTGGTAGACTTGGCGATTATCCCACGGTATCCCTTGCATCTAGCTTCTCCTCTCTCTAGTCTTTACCACTTCTTGTACCACGGCCAGCCATATCCGTGACCATATCCGTAGTACCACGGAAGAATCGGATAATACCCACCATACCAACCATGCCCGTATCCATACCTAGAATCAACAGTGATTGGTTCGGCAGTCGCGAGATTTTCTTCATCTCATCTCGATTTCGCGGCTGGACTTACAGTGGCCATCCATGGCCGTAGCCACCTATCGACCAAGGATTCCATCCGACGGAGTAGCTCCTCTTCCCTATTCTCTTATCGTCCACGGCGCCCTCGGCCGGCTGAGCCTGCACCTCCGGCGCTACTTGTTGCGGCGCATCCTCGACCTCCGTCAACTTTTGGGGGCCGTATATCGGATCGGCCAGTGCCAGGGCGAATAGACAGATTAGCAACTAGAATGAACGCTCTGAGTCACACGGGGTCACGATATCCAAGCTCTAGTTAATACCGCGCGAGAAACATCACCGGCTGATATTTCACTGGGAAGCGTGAGATCGAGCATCTCGGTGGCTTACCAGTAGCTGCATTTTAACTCTGGCGCACGAACGGACTGGTCTAGTTCGCTGAGAGGGTTGACACTTTTATACCGGGTACCCTATCGAACTCGCTCGCCAGGTTATGGTAAATTCTGGATTCAGCGGCCCACACCACTCTGCCCGTACAGCTAGCCTCCTGTTGACCGACGAGTTCGCCGGACGGGAATCCATTTACGGGGTTGTCGCGCGCGCCACGACGTAACAACCGGCGCGAGCCTGCCCATGCTGATAATTCAGTCTCTCGATTCCCGCGGGGACCAATAATGCACGCGGAACTCTCCGCGATTGCACCTCCTTAACTAACCAACTTCTCTATCGAGACCTTGCACCTACCTGCCACCATCCCCTTCGCGATGATGCCAAGTAACCGCGGAATTTCATCGTCTGTTACGCGCGAGGACACTTGTACATTGGCGCATTACGGCTAATTGTGCAAACTCGCGAAAGAGCTGATTTTCTTGCGGAGCATAAGACCTTGTCATAAGAATTAGCTACTTTCTCGCGCTGACAAAGAGCGGAACGAGCAAGTTTAATCGATTTATTTCCGCTTCGACTGGGATTGTTTGTTAGTTGGCAAAAGAGCTCTTTTACCTGGCTCACCCCGGAGTGGGTTTAACGCTGGTGACAATTGGGGTGAGCCGGCCGTTCCTCGAATTATAGAACTGTCGCTAGCATTCGGATTCACAGGACTATGACCGGCTTAAAAACCTAACAGGATTCCTCTCCTCGGATGACTGCGGCAACCTTGCCCTTTACCGAGTAGTAGCTTATTGTTGCCCCGTTCGGTGAAAGTGAAACTCCGCGATTGCTCGCGTCACGCCTAATGCCAATTAATACAGTTTTATTGGTAAAGGACTTAATTAGAAAACGTAACGTACACGATCATCGACTCGCCTTCCGGAAAATTGCGAGAGCACTGTTAAGCAATCGTTGTTTTTCGTCGCCCATTAGAGCGCGCTGTTCTCCAAACTAATGAACTTTATGAGTCTTGTAAATTGGAAAAATGCGAGTTGCCATAATAGGCTGAGAGCGCCGCAGGCGGCTAAAGGTAATTGCTTATACAGAGCGCCGGTTGATCGAGTATAGCTGGCCGTGCGAAACCTGCTACACACATCGAACCTTCGCGGAACCCCATGCTAAACACTATTATAGTCGCCGGTAAGAATCCGGATTGCGCAAGGGATCGCGAAATCCCAACTCTTTTCACGATCGATGTGTGACGCGTGCGTGGCCACTGGCCGAGGACTTTTTGCCGAGGGCCGATCGCGTCGCCTTAAGGCGGTTTTGTCACTCCAGACTAGGAAACCGCGACGACGACGGCGTCGTTACCGAGACTTTCTCCGCGAGCCGTCCACCTGCACGCACGCAGGCCAAATGCACTTACGAAAGTGCCACTGGGAAATATCCCGAGTAACGCAATGTTTACACGATCCAGAGCCACGACACTGGAACCCCCGACTCATTGGATAACGGACCCCCGGACCCAGGCCAATAATTCCATTAGGCTACTGTTATCGCGCGCTATGACTCTCCTTGCAATCCGATAGAAATTCTTCTGGCCGGCTGACGCAATGATCGCTTCATGGAAGAGCGCGTCAATCTCCGCGCGTAGAAAGAGACTGTAACGCTTCTTTATTCAATGAGCGAGTTTGGCGAAGCGGCTTGTTAAAGCTGTTTAATTACATGGTATCCTTGTCACGAGAAATGTGGACACCTTTCCCCGCTGAGAAACAAGCGAAACGAATTCGCCGAAGTTTTTTCCCTTATGAAACAGGATATCCTGACCATATGCATTCTATGCGAAATCGGAATTTTTTCAGGGAATCACTTGACGCCGCTTCTAGTAACGGGTGAGTGCGAAATCGAACGTAACCGAAGTCGTTACACGCATCGCTGGATTGGCTTTCACTCAATTAAAGAAATCGCCACACGATAGATGACACAATCACAACAAACCCTAAATATGTAGAAATGTGTTGTTAATTTTTTACTAGAACACATTTCAAAATACTTTAAATCCTTAGAACTCAGCGGACAATTATTTTCGTGTAGTGCGGCAAATAAATGGTATCTGCTGGAAGCAGAACGGAACCTTTTCTTTTCACTTGAAATCGTGCCGCTTCACTTGCCTCAAATCAGCGGCTGCCCGGCGTACAATTGCGGAGAAACTCGACATTTCTTTCCGATGTTATGCAAAAATGTATCCCCGCCATTTCTGCCATTGTTTGCCAGGCTCCCTCGATGGAGTTTCGCTTGCGAGCAGTATTCGCGGATTCCTACGAGCAGCACCACTCAAATTTCCTGATGCCGCGAGTACCTTTGACTCGAGGCAATAAATAACGTCTGGATAACATGTGTCGTGGAAGTCGCAAAAACCAGCAATAGAACTGGTTACTTCGGCGAGAAGCACGCTCTAACATAAAGCGTATCTTATAAGTAATTGTGAATGTTATACAATCGTGGGACTACTGGAAATCGTCTCGTGTAACAACTCGGTGCATGAAAAGTGTCTAACAATGTCGCGTGCGAGCATCCTGTGGATTCTGAGCCTACATTTCATCGTGTCTTCAGTGCTCGCTCTTCCGGGCGATGTCGAGCAATCATCCAATTACGCGGCCAGTTACGAGGAAAGGGACGACGCAACCAACACAACGGACAAGTTGCGCGACAAACGAGCGCTGGGATTGATCCTTTCGGGTTTGGCGCAAGTCTTCGGGTACACCGTAAGTCCGATGCAACTGGCCGTCTTGCCTAATCCGAGTGCGGCTGCGTCGACTGTTGGTGGAATGAGTCAACCGGCGGCGGCAGCTCCTGCTTTTGCATCACCGGCTGCTCAAACTCCTCCCAATGCTGGACGACAACAACCACCGGGTTCCTCGGCCGCGCCTTCTCCAGCGGCGCCAGCGGCTCCAGCGGTTTCGCCAGCTCCTGGCCCGATGATGGCAGCGGCTCCTCGGCAGAGAGAGACGATTAGATTCACTGGTGTGGTGAACTTCGGCAATGGTTCGAGTGTCTTGGGACACTTACAGCAATTCGAGAACATTTTTCATGGATCCACTACTCCTCCACCGCCAATGGCTACTCAGGCTTCTCTCACCCCTGTTACTCCTTCATTGGCTTCGACGGCCTCGCCTGGTGCGAGAACCTCCTCGAATGGCATGATTCCCCTTCTGACACCGTTCCTCGTGAGGATTCCCTTGCCGCTTTCCAATGCCGACTTGAATCTCTCTTATCCCCGGGACCAGGATCCCATCCCTTTGAGGGATGAGACGGTCGTCAGGAAAACGGCCAACGTGGAGAATCTCTCCGTTCAGAGTAAAGAGATCTTCCGAGGTCAGGATGTAATGCAACCGCCACCGCCTTCGTCCCCGCCGATGTTAATTAATCCGCCAGTTTATGTCGGCGAACCGGTGTGGAAAAAACATCACGAGCAGAGAATAGCACAGTTGGAACGCACGCAGGAGGAACATGCTGAGAAATTGAAGGGCAGGGAGTACGAAAAATCTCAAGGGGAAGATGATGACGATAGTGAGGAGAGGGGTGGAGAAACGTACAATAATCAGAAAATGGGGGCAGTAAATAATGATTGGAATGAGGACTGTAATTGTAAACGGAAAAATGGTGATAATTCCTCGAGTCAAGAGGACGGAGATTCCAAGGAGAAATATGACAGTTTAGACAAAACTTCCATTTATCCCCATACCCCCCAACAATCGAAAGATTCTTCTGAAAACGAGAATGAAGACGGAAGTCAACAATTACAAGAATATAATTCCAACGGCGTTCGTAAACCATACAATTTTGGTCAACCACATCCATCGCAAATTGCACAAACTAATTATACTGGCGCACAGGTGAACAAACAATTGCCTATAAGTAATTACTATGACAAAATTCGACCGGAACAAGTTCGCAATAGTTACGGAGAAGTGTTGGACGATGACTACTTTGAGAAGCTAAAGAATCCCCAAGAAAATCATTATAACACTGGAAACTCTGACAAGGATAGTTATGCCTCGAAGGAACAAGGAAAAAGTTCCGCCGAGGAGTCCGGGGAAGAAGATCCAGTTGGAAGGCTGAGGGAGGTATATGGACTTCCTGGTCCAGAAAGTAAATACGAAGAGTATAACCTGAGCGAAGATGACAATGCCGGCCGGAGTGATCGGAAAGCAAGCAGAACACCAACTACAAGATTTACTGAGGGAAGACATTACAATACCATTCCATCGAGAGTGCTAAAGGCTCCCGACAGTTTCCAAAGTAGGGATGCTGGCGATTCAAGTGTGGAAGTTGAAAAGCTGAACCAGAATTTGGAATTTCTTAAATACTCACCGAATGTCACACCGGTGCGATTCCTCCACCAACCGGATCACCATGATAATATACAGACAAAGCAGCCAGTATTTAGAGGTGCCAATAACTTAAATGATGGTTTAAATAAAGTATCTCTAAGTCAAGACACTGGGACAATAAGAACATTCCCAAAGCTGGATGATTTAATGCCTAAGTTTGGACTTCCTCAGCCAGCACTGCCTAGAAAACTACATGAAGGTGAGGAGAAACATCTACAGCTCTGGCCAGCACCTTTTGACATTGCATTTGACAGTACTGAAACAAAAACTCTTTCTGCAGATCCTCGATTTTCTCAAAATCGTGCATTGCCAAATGCTTATACGGAATCTGGAAGTTTCGGAACACAATATGGAACATTAGTGGATCCAACAAGAGTTTCTCACCAAACGCAGTATACAAATCCACAGGGTGGATATGATTACTTGGGTGACAAGGCATCATCCCTTGAATCTAATCTACAACTACCACTGGGAGTAAATAACGACTATAGAGATAGAGTGATTCTACGCTTTGGACAACCTCCAACTAAAGATACACCTGTTGAATCAAATTCAAGTACAGAACAAGTCCAAAATATTCTTAGAAGGTACAGGCATGAGGCTACGGACCAAAGAAATGGGGAAACTAATCAAAGTGCCTCTAAGTCGAATGCTACCAAGGTTCCAAGGCGAAGACGTGTTCGACCCGATAACAAAGAATCTAGTTCAAACAGAAACCGCAATAAACGATATGCTGAAACTGATCCAAACTTGAAGAAGAGACAAACTAATCAGGATGCAAACTCAAAAAGAACTGTGAAGACCTCTGCTTCCCAAAAGCCTTTTTATGATCCAAAAAGTGCTCATGACTTCTTTGGCTTCAGTAAGAATGATTACAGTTTTGACGATGAAGAAAAAAGTGCTGATTCGAGCAATCCAAACACAAGAAAGATCTCTAAAGAAGAGGAGGAAGCACTTGGTTTTACCATACCAGAACCACCACCGTATAATTATGATGAGAGCATATCAAAGTTCACTGAAGAACCGGAAAGCAAACCGCAGAATGTTAAAGTTAGGGAGTATAGTAATAGGCTTGCCACACTCAAAGTTAGACAACAAAAGCAGGACAGTCCCAATGGACCAGTTAGACACATAGATTTCATTCGTAGGTTGTAATCAGTTGTTAATTTCTAGTGATTTTCCAATTACCTACAATAAAGAAAGCTGAATGTTCCCAATATTGCACCTGTTGTTACCACAATCTACATGTGTACATTTTAACAGTTGTACTTGATGGATAAAATGTATGTTTTATATACAATCTACTATAATGTGTAGTTCAATCTTTGCACAACCATCCTTTTCGCCAACTCACATTCGTATAGTGCGCATGCAATTATGAATTGTGTAAGACTTACCAGTCGATGCCCTCCGATGATTTCTGACATGTTCGTTGCAGGAAAAACGTGAAGCAGTACACAGGCAGGGCGAGCTGGAGAATAAGATGACAGACATCCTCGAGAATCTCAAGACACGGTTGCTCGTCGAGTAAATCGCACGATAAACATTCACAGCACATCACACGCGGCCGATTACGTATCGGAAAATCCTATTTGTTTGCAAAATTAGTTAATCAAGTACGCGATTCGGAACAGAGACGCCGGTCCCTCAAAAAGTCGCGAGGCAACTATCGCCCTTTCAAATTTTCTCGATAGGAAACAATCGATTCTCGATTCAACAAGATGGCGGCACTGGTAAACATGCCAATGCGAACTTGGTTAGAAAGCGATGTCAAAACAAAACTGCTCCATCATAACAAATGTATATAATTAACGAATTAAGAAGAGAAATAAATAATAATTAAGAAGCAGCATGGCGGGACAACAACAGGCAGTTGACAGTGATGGACTTGACCCGAAATTTGTTCAAATATTACGAAATGTGGGCGTCGGACGTAGACCAATGGACGATCCCTTCTTTCAACATTCATATAATACTTGCAAGGTTTTTCAACGATTGGGAGTGACAGCGAATGACGAAGAGGAATTATGCCATGACGTGTAAATAAAACTTACTTTCTTCCATACGCATTCCTTTCGTTCTCTTAGAATATAGAACCTTGTCAAACTCAACTTGAACGCATTTCTTCTTTTCAGCATCAAAGAGTTCCCATGCTACGCGACAGGATGTAAAGCAGTATTTAAGACTCTAGTAGACTTTGAAATGCATTATAACGCCAAACACAGATATATTTGCACGGAATGCAAGAAAACGTTGCCTAGTCCGAGAATCCTAGACATCCATATACAAGAAACACACGATAGTTTCTTCCAAGTGTTATCCTCCAAGCAACCTATGGTATGCATACAAGCACAATTCTCCCAGTAACCTTTCGAGCATGTAATAACATACTTGATCTTTGCAGTATCAATGCTTGGATTCCGAATGCAACCAGAAATTCAGCAATCCCTTTGAAAGAAGGGAACATTGCCTTACTGTACACAAGTATCCTAAGCACTTCAGGTTTGACAATACCAGGTTTTGGAATTCAAATAAGGACTCTAATAAAATGGACTGTGAAGAAATGGAGACTGACACTAGTGGGAAGCCCACATTGAAACCTAAGAAAGTGAATCTGAATAAGAATCAGCGCACCAGGATGTTCTACCAAACTAAATCTGTACCTATAACTAAGACTGATACTGTCACTCCAGTGAATCCTGTGCCTCCTGAAGTTTCATCCTCTGCACTGGCATTTGCTACTGTGACTCCAATGAATACTGTGCCTCCTAAAGTTTCATCTTCTGCACTAGCATTTGTACCAAGGCAAGTTCAGAAGTCGTATACAAAGGCATTGACCAAGCACCAAAGTAATCCACAGAATGTTCTTGAAACAAAGTGTATGTCAGATCTAATGGACTCGCTACCTGAATGATGACTATAACCAGATGGGTTTGACTTTATGTCTGTGATGTGCAGGGTTTCAGGATGAATTTTTAACATGCAACAAGTTTGTAAAAATGTTCCATTTTATTATAAATATATTTTAAATATCGTAACAATGTTTGTATGTACAGTTATTGGTTGGTATCTCGCTACTTTCAATGAAACCTACCATACACTCTTATTTACAGACTGGCTAGAGTGGAAGAAACTTCGCAAGTGGCACACGTACGTGTTCCCGATAATATTATAAGTACGCACAAAACTCTTACAAACATACCTAATACACTAAACTTTGGATAAAGCTAACGTCAAAAACTCTCCTGCGGATCGGACCTCGTTACCTTGCAAGAGTTCGCGTCCGAAAGTAATCGTTGAAAAAAAACATTCCAATCAGAGTAGGATTTACGAAATATTCACAAAACAAGTTAAACAAACTCATCCCACGATCTTGCAAGAGGAACCAATCAATTCAAATCGGCGTGCCGTCCGGTGGGCCTTTTCTCGATAAAAATAACAACAAGCTACATCTCTGAGCGATCGCGCAAACTATGTCGAGTAGACCATACACCTGAGTTTCGCGGTTTCGTTCCTAAGCGCGACAAGTTCGTATTTGAGCTTCATATTTTCCTGTTCTAAAAACGCGGCCCTGATCGCAATCTCATCCTCCTTGGCCCTTCGAGCGTCCCTCGAGCGTTTCGCGGCTTCATTGTTCTTCCTCCGTCTTTCCCAATAAGCTGCGTCCTTCTCGTCGACGGTGCTGGTCGGTAACCCGGGGCTCTTCGTGACGCGCCTCATCTTAATATTCGTCCCTTCATTCGAGCGTCTCACGGACTCGAGCATGCGTTTCCTGAACTCGGAATAAGCTTCATTCGAATTCGGGTCGTACATCATCTCAGCGGTGCCCATCGTCAGCGAAAGCGGGTCTTTCGGGTAGGCTTTGAACGGCCTCGGCGCCTTTTTGCTGCTTTCCGATTGGGCGTTCGGCAACGCCACCTCGCGTTGGTAACTCGGTGCGCCGATGTTGCTTGTCGTCGAAGTGGCGGGTGCTCCGACAATTTGAAGCTGATTGTTGTTTTGTGCGAGTAATCCCGGTAATGCCGTCGGCACAATTGGCATCGGAATATTCATCGGCAGCGTCGAGAAGGTGGCAGGTTGCGCGAGCAAAGTGTTGGTAGCCGGGCAATTGTAGATCGGCTCGTACTTGGTCTTCTTCGGCGAGTCCGATTCCGACGGCGGCGTAACCATAAAACTGCGACCCTCGAATGGACTTTTCCGCTCGGAGTCCGGGAAATTCGCCGGCTTTTCCGGCTTCAATGAGATCGCTGGTGAATTCGAGGATGCTGGCACCGCGATGCTGGTTTGAATAGTGGGTGGTGGCGAGCTCGTCTTCTTGCAAGAAAGATCGAGAACCGGTGGCTCCTGCGTGCTCCTGCACATCTCCATCCTCGGGCTGGATGTGAAGTCGAGGGCTTGTTCGTGCATCGACTGCATCATCTGACCGTACGGTTCCATCTTAATTCAATGGATCTGCAAACAGAGTGAGTTATTAGTATTTTCTGCAAAACTGCAAGTGTACCTGCGTTAATCACCTCTTACTACGTTCGCGTGTTCAACTTCGAAAGAATTAAGCCAATAGCATTTATACACTCTATTAAGAAAGTAATGTGTACGAACTCTACTAGATATAATGACCCTCAACACTATCGAAAATGGAAAGTTGAGCCATGCAAAGCTAATGAGTCATAACTGTATCGTAAGATATCTGATATTCAGTAATCCGTTCAATCTACAAACTACTATGCGTCGTACTGTCAACTAATATTACTCCGACAAATCTACACAATCTCCGCGAGATCGTAAATCGAGATCGACATAAATTGAAATTCCGCCACAATGGTAGAAATCTTTTCCAAACAAAGTAAACCTATCACTTTGATTTCACTTCTAGATTAAATCACAGAGTGCTCGAGCAAGTAGGTAAATTTACCTAATAATTAATCCAAGGGCACTGAAGAGCACTGGTATCACAACACTGATGCCGAGGTAGGTTCGAGCGATGCGCGTTGAAAGTTCCAAATAAGGAGCAGCGTAACAAGTCTCTCACTGTCGAGAAGTTTGGCCTTAGAGCAAGAGGGTTCTTCCGTGTCGGAGGAAACGATGTTCGTCAAGCGGCTCGCCAAAATCGTTTTGAAGGCCAAGGGTGTAGTTTCGCTTATATAGTGGGCAACCCTTGCAAGGTCCGGGGGTAGGAGGTGTTCTTAGAAGGGAGGTGGGGGTAGCCTCCGATGACCATAGCGCCGGGGTTAGCCTGGCACGCGTTCGCCACTGCCCATTTTCGAAATATTTACGAATCCCCTCGTCAATACCACTCTGCCACTAGTCTCCCACGTACGACACGCATACAGAGAGACCTGGCATCGTAGTACGATTGGACGAGAGCGCGCGTACCCTCAGACGTATCGGCGGAAATCGCTAGGTCAGAATTAGGCGGGCGGGATGTACCGTCGACTCAAACGATGCTCTTTGCTTCTCGGCTTTGTTTACATGGCCATTTCTAACTGAATCGTTTGAGTACGCACGTAAGTACAGGGTGATTCACTTGGCTTTGGATCGCTAATGATGGATACGGGCCATTGAAAATGTAATAATTAGGTGTTGAGTAATTTGAATATAAAGGAGCTTTTGCCGAGTCTTATTGAAACTTATTCATAATATCAAATTGTAGCAATAATGGCAATCATTGAAACTCGAGTGTGGGGAGGATGATTAAAAGCCAAGTGAATGACCCTGTAGGTGTTTTGGGAAGAATTAGAGGGTAGAATCGGCAAATGTCCAAGTCTAGATTACGCTGAGTGATCGGCAAAGGCTAATTAAAGTATTCGGGTAAACCGAGCTAGCTTCCGAATTTCGAGGGAGAGAGGAGTAATGGTGGCGTGGGGCCGAGGTGAGAAGTCGGAAAGCTCGAGTTACGTCGAAATTTATAGCAGTGGGCGATTATACAATTTCCGGGATAAATCAAGCTGGCAGCGCGTACCTGTCGGAAGCGAGTAAAAGTGTCGCCGGTGAATGAGGAGCTCGGTCGCAGGAGCTCCTTGACCTCGGAACAATCGAATCCCGCTAAATTAATCCGTTCGGTCGGTTCCCGCGGCGCAAGCGTGCCCGAGGCTTTCCAGAAATCCAGTTACCGGCTGGCCCACTAAATCCTTCCTTCCTGCCTCGCGCTGTGCCCGTGCGTCCTCTTAAATCCTGCGTAAGGACAGGGCACGCTTCTCTCGCCCGCAAGCTTCCTCCCCGAGTATCTTAGCGAGCATTTGCCATTACTCGAGCAACGTTTGGTAGGGCCGACGTCAGTTTGCGCGACGACGGGGTGCCGACGGCGAGGTGAAGGAAGCGGGGGCCTCCCCGGGCCCCCATCACCCCGGAGACTCTCCGCAACCCTTTCGCAGTTCTTCCCTCATGTCAAGACTGGCCTTTTCCACGGTACTCTCTCGGCGTCCAGCCGGCTTTGTTTCTGGCCCGTGTCCCCTGATTTACGAGGCCCACCAACACTCGAAAGGGATGCAGAGAATCGCGAATTTGCGTAAAGCGCTCATAAATTAGCCGGCGAAAGCGTTGCGGCCGAGTGAAATTTGCGAAATCTCGAGACTCGGCCAGTCGCCGTCGTTCTTCTCCTCTTCTCTTCTCTTCTCTTCTCTCTTCTTCCACCTTGGGACATATTGTTATTGATGGACTTGGAGGCGGCTTGTCTCGTTAGGAGTGGTCGGCATATGGCTGCACCACCGGAAGATCGGCCTTTCTCTCCTGGACCGTACGAGCTAATGATTCATTCTGCCAACTGACCACGCGCCGCTTCTATCCACCCGACTTTCACCCTTCCATCTTCCAAGGGCGCAATTGCACTTATTTCTCGCATTTCGGGGGAGGCTGGTGCTTTGTGCCGGTGGTCGTGCGAGCGCTGTCTTCTCCGTGTGATGTCTTCGCGAAAGGAATCGGGGGGCCTGGGAAACGCGGAAAATTGAGAGGAGCGAGGGAAGAATTGTAAAGGAACAGTTATTCCCTTCGATACCGGAGAACTCTCATTATGGGATCGAGCGGCGATCACGCCAAATTTAGCCGTCCATTCCGCCGGGCCCCGTTAAAGCGTCGTGTCATCCATAGAAATGCACCCGGCGCGCTCATTCAGCGCGCACCGCCTTCGTTCGCCGTGTATACAAATTCTTGCTCTTTTGGCCACATAACCCACATTTCTATGGTGCGGCCACGACCGCAACCCGTTATTTGCGATTTTTCCCGTGACCGTCGTCCTACGCCCCGGCTAAAAGGCCCCTCACCATTTGCATCTGCTCCCGACGACGTACAACCGGGCACACAAACCGTCTAACGGTACGGCTATGCAAACCTTCCCGGGAACTTGCCGCTCGCCGACGTTTCAATCTTCCACACTCAGGCACCCTTGAAATTGTTTAACGTGCCGACTTCTCAATTTAAGAGCAATTCCAAAGCTTTCCCAGCTAGGCCCATCGACGCTAGCCGCAGGCTACTGATTAGAATTCTCCAACTCACTATCTCCTCATTGTCATTTGCCGCTTTCTTGTCGCCCGAGGCTCCTCGAATGCAAGCACTTCTCGATGCCGCAAGCGATTATCGATGATCTATTATTGCTTTCTTTATTACATCACCAAATGAAAGTATCTACTCAACTTTCATTTTGCCATTTAGAAATGGCATTTAGGGAAAGCGGAATGCAGCGCAAGCATAAATTAATCAGGCTTTGCAAGCTTTCGCCGGACCTCGTCGGACGAGCCTCGAGAACAAAAGCTTCCCCGAAGGTATTTTAATCCAGGCGTTAATTTCTCCGAAAATCCGAGGGCTTGCCGCGGGATGTCCATATCGGGCCGAGTGCGCGTTCCTCGCATAATGGAGAGGCCGGTTAATTTCTGGAGCGGTCAGTTTAGTGCGAGGGCCATTTAATGGCTGGTCATAATCGATAATTAGCAGAGGCCGCTTTCAGCATCCTGCAAATGAGATTGACCGCGGATTAACCAAGTGAGCAACGCGCACTCTCCCTCTCTGACCCGGCCACTCGGACGGTCAGTGGATTAACGAGGGCAAGTTTTGCCGATCGCCGAGAGTTTATATGCACGGTAACGCGGTCGATTCAAGGAACCTGGAATTCCCGAACCTAGTCAATAGGCGCTCGTTCCGCTAACAACGGGGGACAGTGCGGATTAACGCAGCTCTTTTTCTCAAGACAGGCTTCCTCGCTCCCCCCGAGGACTTGCGAGACTTTTTTCCGAGCTTGATTCCAATAAGACGGCAGCAAAGCCGAGGTAAAGTCGGTCGTATAAACTCTCAATGGACATTGTGTGGCTCGTTCCGTGAAAAGGCAAAATGCCCTCGGTATTATTAACGGGAATATCGGGCCAAGTGAGCCGGCAGGTAGAAGGTGTAGTTCCCCGATAACATGCAATAAAACCTCTCGGTGCTCGGCCCGTTCATTAACGGGGCGACAACCGTTTTGCCGGCTCGCCAGGCCCCGAACCACTCGCGCACAAAGGTAACAGAGAATTTTCGCCGGAACCTCGTTATGGCCTGTATGGATCGGTACTATTTAATTAAGCCTCCCTAATAAAGATGCGAGGTTGGTCCGCGGCAACCTTTATTGCACAAGACCGGCGGCCGGCCGTCGGCAACTATTGCATCGCTACCCTTCACTTGGGTTTTTACCTGGCCACACATATACCCGGCCAACTCGCTCTTTACTATCGGCTTACGCATCGCTCGTGAAATCGCGTGTACCCGCGTTGGCAGCCTCGGCTACATAGAAGCTATGTAGTAGCTAAGATGTTTGTGCTCGTTCCAAGAGATGAGAAGAAGAACTCGTGGCAGGAGGTCCAGGAATGTGTCGGGCCGTTTTACGCAGCCATTAGGCATTTTACAGAGAACACGACACCGGGAGACTGTCCAGAAGTCCTGCAAAAAAGAGCGAGGCTGCCAGTAGGGAAACATAATAGCCGCAGACACATTAAGACGTACGATCCCGAGTGAGTGGTAATTACTTATCGATTTATCTTACGGCTGCAGACCACCGGCCAAGTTTTGCCAACAGACTTTCGAGATTTGCTTACTTCCGGTGGTCGCGCACGCCCAGCGCTCTCTCCCGCGGGAACCCCTTTCTTCCTTTCTTTCTCCCGTCGGGATACTTCCCTATTTTCGTCTCGGCGACGGATCCGAGCATACAGGACACGCCTTCCAAACCTTCTTCGAGAATGGCCCTCGTCTTGGCCGCTCCGCACTGCGGATGAATGTCTCCGTCAGCGGCAATCCATCGATATGTCTTACTCCGAGGAACGATAGCGCAGTTGAGAATGCTTTCGAGCCGAGACGGCTTCATTCAACGGGGTGGTCCCGTGCTTTCAGAGAGGATAGGAGTTTGCAAATTTCCCTGGCATTAGTAGACCGCGATGTGGACCAAATCCTGTTGTCTGAATGCAGAAGGGGGCGAGGACGATAGAGAGAGAGTCCTGTAAGCTGGGAAAGAGGGAGGACCACTGTTGTGTGTATACCAAATGTATCCAAGGACAAAAACTTTTCCGAGCAGATCACTCGGTGTCCGATTACTAAGCCCTATGGTAAAGAGTTGTGAGAGAGAGAGGGAGAGGGAAAGAGGTCGACCGAAAGCATTTGCGTGCCGTTTGTTTGAGAGTCTTTGAAAGGGCGAGCACTCGGAGATTTGTGGCTCCTCGAACTCATTTTGTTATTAGCCAGTCAGTATTGCGGCCGAGTCCCCCTGACAATTTGCCCAGTTGAATCTTTAAGGACCCGGGCACTGAAGGAGGACTGGAACTAAGGCTTGGCGTAGCCAAGCGAATCGTCTGGAATCGGTCGGGAGGGTCTCGCAATACGCGAACGTCCTGAAACGCGCTCGAAGCGAGAACAATGTGTCGCGCGGAATTGCAGATTGACAAAGAGACCGTGATTATTGCGGAAAACCGTAATAAAGCAACCGGTTCCTCTGTTAGTCGGTCGGTCAGTCGGGCGGACAGGGCGAGGGCCGGATACGCGTCGTCGAAATAAAAGGGCGAGAAGGTCGTAAATGGAGAGCGCGCTCAGTGCACTCGAGGCGAGTCAGGTACATGCGCGCACTGCCGTGCCAAGGCGCAACGCAATAAAACCACTCCAAGGCTTTTCTGCCAAGTAGGACAACTTGGGACCGCAGGCCCTCACATACCCCTCGAAAAATATGCCCGGCGGCAGTCGCCATCCGTTTTTATTACACGTTCATCCTTTGCCGCCCTTTACAACGGGTGGGACCGACCGGGGGGAGGGGGTAGCCTCGGGAGGGTTGCATGGATTAAGGAAAACACGATTACGGCGTAACGGATTAACTTTGCCTGACTCTGAAAACGGTTTAAATTAGTTAACAACCGGCCCTCGACCGACGCGCCAAAAATCCACTTTTACCTTACCCTTCGACTCCTTCCAACCGGATTAAAGTAATTGTCGTAGGCCGCTCAGCTTTTTTTTGTTTAACCGGCCGGGCCTCACCTCGCTTACCCTCACGGATCAGATTTTAACTTCCGCCAATATACCGGCTGCTTCCTTTAACAGACTTAAGATTGTACCCGAGGAAATTTTACCCGGCAAAAAATTCCCGTTAACAGGATACTCGGGGTAATAATAAAGTTAACGGGATTGACGAACAAACGCCCAGATACACGAAATACCAAAGGCAACTGTCGATAATTTCGAAGTTGCACCGGTGATGTTTATATTTCCGAATTCGTGAGTGCTAGGCTCTGATGGGCTTAAGTTTGCAGATTGATATCTGCCGACGGATCCGAGAGCAGTCCCGAAATGTAGGTTGAGCATTGGGCTTTGGAAAGCAGCGGGATGTTGGTCAGCATGTCATATGGTCAATAGGCAGTGACCGCGTGGGTGGATGCAGGGTGCAGATGCGAAAGGCTAGCAGCCAACCCTTCCGTAATAATGCCGAAAGAAGGGGGCTGTGCCCTGACCCTTTTCTCATTGTACCAGGCGAATGGCAGAATGCGTTATTCGGCCCTCTCTCCCTCTCCACCGCTCGCTTCTCGACGGCACAAGGTGACGCGTGGTCCAGCTAACGGTAAACTGGGGAAATGTGGGGGTGCGCCAGTGATGCATCCGAAATGTGTGTCAAAAGGCCGCAATTTGTGATGGCCTGCCCTTGCGAGCGTGACCTCGCAAGGCCCCTTGCATTTATCGATCGTGGAAGGATTGAACATGAATTTCCTGAATAGAAACTGGCCCAACATTCATCCATTAATTGACGTTCATTAACTAGTTTGTACAAATGGTAGAATCTTAACACTCAGCTTCGGAATTTTCAAAGTAATGAGACATATCTACATGGATTTATATGTAAGACTAGAGGAAATTTATTTTTGTTTAATCGGGTGTCCTAGATCGTATTTTCCACGCACACATCTTATATTAACACCAGGCGTGTCTTTCACTTTGCCGGGTCGCACCAGTACAGTTTGATGCTCCTGTAGCGTATGTCCGATTCCTGCAATGAGAAAGGCACACCATTATACGTATATTCCTTCCGAGTACTTGCGCTATGGAGAGTCTTATACGATCAGTTCTTTACCAGGCACGAAGGCAGTCATTTCTTTCCCCGTAGTCAGCTTCACCACCACACACTTTCTGTTGGCGGAGTTCGGTTTCTTCGGTTTCCTAATCACCACCTTTACGATCGTGCCTTTCGCAAATGGTTTCCCATCGAGGGGGTTTCTTTTCTTCTTAATAGGATGCCGCGGCTTGCCGAGTCTGTGCATCTGTGCCAATGTGCTTCCTGCCCTGAATTGTTCCATGCCTTCGATCAACAGAAAAGGATTAAAGTTTAATTATAATTAAATTAGAAATCCAGCATTTTAATTTTTGGGAATAAAGTTCCTCCTTCGTCAGGAACATTGCGTGAAGTGCGTGAGGAAAAAGGGTCCCACACTACAGGGAGTTAGATAGGAAACTAGAGAGTCCCCAGGGATCTGAGCGTCCTCGTCAAGAGCATTGTGAACGAGGCCGGGAAAAGTGAGGGCCCACTGGGCGGTAACGGTACTGGGAAACTGAAAACTCTTTCGCAAATAATCTTACGGGCCCTAAGAAAAGAAGGTCCCCGCCATCGGAATATCAAATATGACGGACGCTTGACATTTGCAAGCCGCCCGCCGAAGGATGTCCTTTCCCGCTCGAGCGTGTATAAGCTTATTAAGCAACATTGTTGCGAGGCTCAAGTCCACCGCGGCGCAATGTCCTGCGAACTTTGCGTCCAAGAATCCGGCCCGAAGACCCTTGGGTCTAATCGAAATGCCTTCTAAAACTCGTCTCCCAAAACCACGAAGATGCGAGAAAACCCGTAACGCTTTCAAACTCCAGCGCGTCTCCTGATATGAAAGAAGGAAGAAACGTATCGGTCAGTAATGGAAAGGTGAATGGTGTTCGATCATTTGGCGAATTCATCGGGTGCAATAGGTGGTCGAATCGGTTATCTACGGCGGCCGGGAAGAATCCGCAAAGGACGTCGTGTAATTTCACTGTGCTGGGTTTGGTCGTTTAAGTGAAATGTCAGAGATGACATGACAATTTCAGTGGAGGCCCGGTGGCTGGCTCGCAGAAATATTCCCGATTCGAGGGAGCGTGGCCACCTTCTCCCCTTTCTCTGTCTCTCCGTGCTACTCGGCAAGACTGCACCATTGTTGTTCATTTCGAGATCTGGCTGACCACCGTCCGTCAATACGACAGATGTCCAAAGCCCCGGCGCTGCTAATCCGACCTAACTCGGACTTAACTAAGGCAAGAGACCAGCAGAACCTATTATGCATGGAAGGCAACCCCTTTTCTCGAAGATCAATGCGCAAGATTACATTGCGAAAATTGTCGACGTCGTGGTTGCGCCTTTGTCGCATTTCGGCCCCGCTAGAAATTCTCGTTACGCCGGCCCTAAGCCCTTCCCCGGAACGCCAAGATAATGAAGATATTCCCCAGTCTGCCAATTTCCATAACTTTTACATTCGCCGATCCTTGATTGAGAGCTCAAGTTTTCCTCGCGGGGGTGAGGTTTTTGCATCTCAAGAGGGAAGAGTTAGAGCGCCGAAATGGGAATGGAGAAACTGTGCTCGAGTTGGTGGGAAGTTTCAGTAGCCCCGAATACGATAAAAGGAGAGTAGCATCATTCAAAAGACATCGAGAGCGTCGTTCTCTCCCACGACTGGTCTTTGTGGTATCGCGAGAAAAGTAGAAACACGAGAAAGCCAGAGTGGCAGCCTCGGGATCGACATATCCCCAACCATCGACAGAGATCTCTCCCGTGACAACTGGTCAACCGCAAATGGACACGTCACCCCCTTCAATTCCCACCGATTTTCGCCTATTGGCCACCTTCGGAAAACCCCGCTCGCCCGCCGCACCCCGCTCACCAATCCTTTTCTTGCCCAGAGTGGCCGGATCCCTTTTTGCATTTCGCCATCTCTCTCCCTCTTGGCTTCCCTTTCTAGGGCTCCGCTTCCTCGGGGATCAAAGAGGTAAAGGGCTGCGTGCGCTTTTGCGGGCCACGCGCATTTTCGCGCGCGAAAGAATGCCAAAAGACTCGAGTGCGGATCGCCGTGTCTCACCGCGTCCCTTTTTCGATCTCGGCCACCCCGTTCATCCGGCCAACCGGACCATAAGGAGATGCGTATCTCGTTCAACTGCTTACAGAAACTCGAGATGTCATCGGACTGTCCTTCAGGAATGTCCGACCTCGTTACGCTTCGGACAAAAGTAAATAAAGCCGGTGGCATTTCGCACGATTTCACGCAAATTGCCCAGTATGCCCGGCTTATCCCGAGTTGTTACCTCCAATTTTACCTCCGATTTCGGATACCTACATTTTAGCACAACTTTATTACTGAATAACTCGGCTCTCAGTAAGTGCGGCGAGTTGAATATTCTTATCACCAGTGAGAATATAAAATTAGAATGTGGCTTATTACTAGTAATTGTACAGCATCTTACCTTGGAAGAGATTGCCCAAGCATGTTCTGGTGTTACTTAGAATACTTCCAGGGGCATAATGCAGAAGTTGTGCATTCCCTGTAACACAAACGCCAATACCCTTTCTTAATCCTAAACGCCCAGAATTCTCCCACAAACTACCGCAGCTACATCGACACACTCTCGCAACACAAGTAGTAAACAAAGCAATTTCCGACTACATTCTGACTATGACAAATGGAGACATTACCGAAGGAAGCATGCGCCGAGTTCGAAAGCTATTTATACGCACTGGACCGAGCAATCCAACAAAAATGTACTACGAAACTCGGTAAAAATGTGAATGAGTACCGGAGGAGGTTATCGAGGTTAAGAAATCGAGAGAGTGCGTTTTGAGCCGATGGAATAATGGTCATACCTGCTATGGAATTGCCGACGCAAGCCTTGGCTATGCGTATTACACCTCTGGTCAGAGCGTTCATAATCAACGTGAATAACACTCAGTTTTCCTAATGATTATCTATCTTGGGGAATGTGCAGGCATTCCTCCGTTTACTGCGTAGCTGCCTGGCGGCGCCAACACCAACTACCTTCGGTTACTCGTATCGCGACAGATAAAGGGAACTTCTAAGTTATCGACCCAATTGCCAACTTAGCCAACGCTTTCGATTTGTTTATCGAGAGTGTTCCTCGAGTCGAAGACTTATATGAAACTGCCTTGGGTTTCACGTGGCTAGTGAAAGTAGTACGCCAAGGGATGGAATGGTGATATGGAAATAGAGATACCGAATTATGAAAAAGTAGAAAAATTTATTTCGCAAAGGTACACAGTATTGCAGGAGCTCCAGTCAAGCAGTACGCGTATCGCAAAGGATGACACGAGAGAGAATGTCCGGGACGATTAATACTGCTTTCGGTTAATATCCATGGTATCCACCGTAGCCGTGTCCGAAGCCGTGTCCAAAGCCACCACCGTAGCCGCCGTAACCTCCGGCTCCGTGTCCCAAGCCAAGGGATCCTCCTGAGTGAATCGGCGCACTGTATCCATGGGAAATAGCAATGGGAGCGCTGTACGAATGGGAGTAGGCTGCGGGTGCGCCAATTCCGTGACCCGAGAAGTGGCCGGCTGATCCTACGAAACCACCGTGTCCATATCCTGAAATTAAAACATTTCATTCCCATGACATTTAGCCGGCCTAAGTAACCCGTGGCTATTGATCAACGCCGATGCACGACCAAAGTTATTGTAGGTCACGTCCGAATGCCAACCAATTGTCGGGTAGTTAGGACGCGATTATTACGTTATCGCGTGACTGACTTATTTAGGTTGAAACTCGAGACGGATACATTGAGAATAGCATGGCGGAAATGCACAATATCCCCAACATCGTTACGTCACGTTATAGTCTACAAAGAAAATTGGAGATTGGCAAAGGTTGAATGAAAGTTGGCATCGAGTGTCCATGTGGGCAGCGTAGCAAACAATATACCTCACTATCGGTACTTTGAGAAACTGGATTCTAAATACAACTCTGGGAGAATGCGGATGTCTGGTTCCCGTATCTACATATCCAGTGTTCCAGTGACACATTTGGTCGAGTTCGACTTCCGAGATCGATTAAGTAATAAGCGGGAAGGCGAGAGAACCAGCACGCACAAGAGTTACGATTAAAAGCGGCGATCGGCGATCGGCGCTCGCGCTACTAAAGGAAGTTGGGTGAGTTACCTCCGTAACCCAGTCCGACGCCGCCTAATCCTCCGTGTCCTAATCCCCCATGTCCTAATCCACCACCAAAGCCGCCGTAGCCGTATCCGAGGATTCCTCTCTTATCTTGCTTCTTCGTTTCCGTTGCTCCCTCGCCGTAGATCGGCGATACCAGGGCGACGAGAGCGATGAGAATCTGAAAGGAGAGTGGGTTCCCGAGGGAGCCGTGTACATCGATAGAGAAACAAGTCGCGTTAATGACTCGATAACCAACTCATTAGAAGACCGAAACCATCAGACACTGGTCCGGCGCTCGGAGGAGAAAATCAATGTTGGTCCAAAACGTAATTAGTTACAAGGTTTTTCCAGCGGAAATAAGTTTATCGAGAAGCTGGTTACTAATTGGTGGGGACTTAGGGTGCCCGGTAATTTCTGATACTCACGATGGCTTTCATGGTGGTTGTGGTTCGGTGGTGAGTTAGCTTTTGAAACTGATGCCGATACCAGGAGTCACACCCCCTTTTATACCAGCGAAGTCCGCGGTAGCCGGCGCGGCGCAAGGTGTAGGTAGGTGTATGGGTGTGTGTTGTCACGCAGAACACCTTCCTCCTGTAGACGGCGAGGCGTACCGGTCTGCACGTAAGCATCGCACCTAGACACAGCATCCGTCTGGGGGGTGTGCAGCGTCGTAACCCGCGGATAGGTCTGCACCGCACCTTTCTAAAGCAATTTTTCCCGGGAAAGAGTCCGCCTCGAAATTTCTTTGTTACGAGATAGCCGGCCAACGACTCAACGACGCACACCTCCAGGTACATACCGAGGGCAACTCGACTCGAGTGGTCAATAGTCTCGAGGAGGCAGATCGGTGGGAAATAAAAATCGCATAGAGCGAGCGCTCCCGCGCCACCGAGATTATTGTTTGCCGAAGACGAATGATTAAATCTAAAGCACCTGCGCGTGCACCAGCGGCTCCGCTGCCAATCATTATCTTTATGGCTTCGTGTTTCTCATAATGATATCTCGTTATCGTAAAAATCGACTTGTTTCCCTGGGAAAAATTAGAGTTCCTTTATTACCGCGTAGAATGCGCCATTGAGTGGCGCGAGCTTGAGGGATCGATGAGTAAGCAATCATGGGAATATGAGTGGGCCTGACGGATCTAGGTGGAGGAGCTTGAGGATCTAGTATGCAGGACAGTGTCCTCTTTCTTTGGTCGCATGATGGATAGATTTCGTCGACAGTGCTTCCGGCGCGGGATCCTTGCTCCTCTTTTTCTCCGCGCATCTCGAATTTCATAGCCAGCGCGAACTTTCACTTTTACACGCGACTGAGGGGTCGGTTTTCGGTTGCGGCATTACGTAAAAATCTGTATCGGCTTCTCTCCTACGGACGTCGCGCGTACCAGCTCTTTCTGGATTCGCCAACCACCAACATTGTACTACAAATGTTTTCATGAGAGAGAGAGGGACGTTGAGAAATGATGATAAATTGCGAGGAAGTCCTGCAGAATTCTGCTAAAAAGCGTCGGACAGGGGTTAACTAGAAAAAAGTGTTAGCCGTCGCAATTGGTGGGATTCCGGTGTCCTGTAATACGGCGAGTTAATAGAGATTATAAGCTACCTGATCTCCTAATAAGGTTATGGCACCTCAGTGGCCGTTACGCGAGCGCCGGTTTTTCCGCGGGCCGCGACACTTTTCCGCCTATCCGGTCCAATACGGATCTTACGCGGCGCTCTTTCCCTCCGCGGTCGAGCTAATGGCGGTTCTAGACGTCATACTAAATATTGGTTGGGAAAGGTGCGCGAGAGCGCAAAGGTCGCCGGCGACGCTCTTGTGCAAGCCTGCCAGTGAGTCGGATGAAGGGTTGCCATTGGCACGGCTTGCAGCGACCATGTCGAATATCGCCGGACTCGATAAGCGGAGCGGCCGACGCCGAGGCCGAGCGACCAGAGGAGAGGAGATGGTGGTAAAGCCTGATAAATTACGGGCGTCTTTTATCCTCGGCCCCTCACCACCGCAGATCTACGATCGCTCTTATTAGCGAGATACTGCTCGACCCTAACCACCACCCACCTATTATTTAAGATCTCGCTCTCTCCCTCGCTCTCGCAGAGCTGGAGAGACTTTTAAACCGGGAGTAAGATAAATAGCCGAAAAATAAGACATCCGGTTTCAACAATGTGAGGGGGCTTATTGAAAAGATAGGATCATTTGATTGCTACCTTTTCCTATGTTATTATACTGCCGCGACCCAGTTCGATTTCAGTGAAACGCTCGTTCTAGCAATCTCCTTTGAAAACTCCAAACTTTCCAAGGGGTTGAAAGTTTCAGGATCGCAAACAAACTTACAAAACTGGCTACGATGCTTGTCTGCTTCAAAATTGGAAAAGGAAAAAAAACTTTTCTTATTTCTGTTGATCGAAATTAGTTAATCTCAAAGGGGTGACTCCGAGTTTACTCTTCCACTTAGCAACATAGTGCAACATTTACCATCAGAAATAAAGAACTTTACTACCAGTCGTCAAGTATCCGACGGAGAAACCTGTCCATCTGTAGGCAGAAACCACTCTCCGACAAAATCAAGCCTACACTTACCATCACTCGCACTTCGACAGACAGAGTGCGCTAGTTTACTCGAACCCCCTCGGCACTCGACCCTAACTCCACCAGCACTCTTCCGAGCAGCGCAATACTTTCGCTTCGCTCGCCAGAGCTACACCCTAAAACTCCCCTCAACTTTCCCGATTTTCGGCATCCATTTTCCATGCCGCCCGGAGCAACAAGGGTCGAGTGGGAATTGATGCTGGCATGTCCAACGAAATTGGGAGTAAAGAAGCCTCGTAAAAGCGTGGCTATGCAGTAAAAAGGCGAGTGAGCCGCGAGCGAGAGGGAGAGAGAATGCGCAGCAGTTAACATAGAGCAATTATAACTTGGCGCCGGTAGGCTTGAGTGAGGGTGCGACATTATCCAACCCCCAGCCGCGCGCACGTTAGCCAGTCGGCAGTGCACGCCGTGTTCAACCCTTCGCCCGTGCCCATGGGAACCGTAAACTAATGGTGAAGCTGTGTAGCCAAATCGTATCTTCGCCGGCATTGCGCTCTATCTAACGCAACTTCCAAAATAATTTGGGATCCGCGCCGCTAAACACACTACCCTTTGAGACACGGGGCCGCCCTTATCAATAATAAAGTACGCGGCAAGTAAAGAGACGTCGAGCACCCCCGATGGACTAATAAAATACCGAGCCTAACAAACTTCCGGCGCTGCATAAATTCGGCCCTAAACCTTCACCGGTACAATTAACTACCCTTTGCGATTTGGGTCTGAAATGGGCCTCCATCGGGTTTGTTGTCGAAATTGTTATGGGCCATTAAGTAAGCGCGTTTCCTGGAAGGCAGCGGACATAGGAGAGTGTGGTAAGAGGTTGAAGGGTGTGTAAGCCTCCAAGAAAGAGCTGGTTGGCACTGGAATGATACAGGGAGTGTAAATGCAGAGCGGAGTAGGTTGTTACTTCTCTCTTTCTATCGCGAGATAAGAAAGTGGCGGGTTCATATGGCCGGTGTATGAAGGTAACTGTTTGCATAGTCCGTTAACTCGGCCTTAGTACGAAATGCGAGCGCTATCTTATAGAAGCGAGTGCGCCTCGCGCTGCCATTAACTCGGCCGAGAAAGAGAGTGGCGCATATCTGCCCGGCAATATCCTGATGAATCATGCGAATTCCCTTCGCCGAGCCACTTAGGTGTTCTTTCGCGATAGCACCTGACGCTCGGGAAGCTGCGAGTTATTTCGAAAGCCGATAAACTCGAAGATTCAGGGCAGCGCTCGCGAGTGGCAGCGGTTGATTGAATTCCTCGGGTGTATTCACGGCTGGCAAGTGGAACTCGGAATAGACTGGGATTAGTCGCGAATGAGGTAACGAAGGCCGGACAAAGAGTTGTTGGGCCGGCGGGAGGGAAAGACAACCATATTTTCGGATTAGACATTAGCAGCACCGAGAGAGATGATTCTAAATCTTCCGGCTAATCCTCCGCTAATCCTCTCGTAACAGGGACATATTTTCATTGGCCCCCGGGACACAGAGGGCCCCCAGAAAGCGCGACCCTCTTTTCAGCCCGATGAGTTATGAAAACGATAAGTTGTGCGTGCGCTGAGGTAACTCCGTCCACCCCCTACGGATATGCGGATCGAAGAACCGAGGAAGGAACTCTCCCATAGGGGATTAGCGAATGCGCGATTTATAGAAATTTCGGGCGGAACTCGAGCTTCCGCCAATTTGTTTCGCCGTTGGAGCCAATATAAGAGGATAGTCCAAGATAGACGCTCATTCAGAGCGGAATGACGATCGAGCCCTTCCGAGGGCCCTCGATACCGACTTCACGGAAGCTTTGCGATACTGATTAACTCACCGAACGATTGATCGACTCGAGCAACCTACTCATCTCTCCACTACATAAACTCTCTTCTTTCGCCGCTCGAAATTCCTTCGGCGAGCGCACTAAGTAATGGAATCATTATCTCCTAATACATTTACCGAACCTCCGCTCCCCGGCCCTCCCCTCAACAACCTTACTAATATAAATCCTCGGCTCGTGCGCGAGCTAAGCGCTGTTTTCCGATTACTAGCGTGGAAGCGAGATGAAGAGGGTCCCGGTGCATTTATCACCGAGAGCGGCGCCGCGACTTTCGTTCACGACGCTCCCGGGAACCCGGGGCTTCCTCTGCCAGCGATACTCAGCCGAGTGTGAAGGAGACTAGAAGCTTTTTCTCCCATCACCGTAATACTAAGAGAGAGGGAGAGACAGAGAGTGCGCCCTTGGTGTACAAGGAAGCCGGTTGAAAGGGCTCCTCGTAGTTGAAGCGCTACAGCCCTTTGGCCGTGTCGCGGGCGTCGCGGTCGAAAGTGGAGCACGTCCGAAATTAAGAAGTTGGCCCGGTGGCGTGAGCGGGAGTTCGCCGGGTGCCGATGGCTTTGCGCCGCTGCTGGCCCACTCGCTGCCAAGAATCCCACGTTAATGGCGGAAAAGTTTGGAAATACTGCGGCGAAAGTTCCCTCGCCTTTCCTCGTTCGAGCGAGCCCTCGAAGCCGCGAGCGTCGAGCGAGTGCCTCGGAGGTAGAAGGTGTCGGCGATCTCGAGGGCTCCGGGTCACCTCGCCGAATTAATCCTCTCCAAGTGCTCCGAGAGCGGCTCCTTCGTGCATGAATTATCGATCGGCCCCGACGCCCATGCTACATTTACTTGACGATGATAGTTAATAAATCGTGAGTAGGAGGGAGGCGGGTGCGAGTGCGCTCGACTCACAAAGGAGAGAGGATTAGTGATATAGTGGTGTATGTAGCAGTGGGAAGGAAAACGGCCGGGCGAGAACCGATAATCGCGCGCGAGCGAGCGCCTGGTCGGCTGGTTATCCCTGGCTGCGTACTCGAGCAACGTAATCAAAAGCAGCCGGCTACCACCGGCTGCTGCTCCTCCTCCCGACGCCCTGCCGCCTACCTTTCCGAAATATATCCACTTTGCTCTCGACGCCCGGAGACGCGCGAGGTATTAAGCGCCGCGAAAGCCGGGCATTAGTCTTTCAGTTTCTCTATGCGTAGCAAGATGAAGCTTATCGAGGCTTTTCTCTCGTACACACACGGGAAAAGCTCCTTCGGAGAATATTCTCAACGCTCAATTAAGGATCGCGGAATAATTCAGGCTGGCCATTCGAGAGATCCGTCCTCTCCGGCCGCCGCGAATACCTAAACAGAGTCTTCGAGTATTCGACTTCCTCGGGCGGAGCACCTCCTCCTCCCTTTCTCCAGGTTGTATTCCGACTTTAAACTAGTTTTTCGAGCTCCACTTTACCATCGCCAGCGCCCTCCGCATTCACTCTCCAGCCACCGAATCTATTATTCATAAGTCCCGTCCCGTCCCGTCCCGTCGAACGGGAAATTATAGTGCGCGCAGCACAGTCGGAGATACACTCGGATTAAAAATCGGCGAATCCTCCCACTGCTCGGATATGCGAGGACGCCGCGTTCTTTATGTATGCCGATCAACTACATGTATGTAGTCCGCCGGATGAAAAACCGCCGGGACGAAGTCAGCGGCGCGCGCGGCCGCGTAAATCATGGTCGAGCCGGAAGTTGAAAGTTATGGATCGTTTAGTCCTAGCAATTAAACGCGGCTATAAAACATCTCGCGAGATTACCTAACGAATTAGCGGGCTAGTTTTTGGGGCGCAGGTCGCGGATATCGAGGGAGAGGGAGGATTTATACGGCGGAGAGTTGGGTCGCGAAGACAACAGCATGGGGTCGCGCGAGTAGAAGAGAATTCGGGGGAACCGGCGTTTTCTTGCGCTATGCCGAATTGAAATATTATAGTCGAGCCCTGCGGATACTCTCCCTCTCGCTCTTACTGCTCCCTTGGCTGTAAAGCGCTCGCGGCACTATATGGACGAGGATGCTGCTGGTAAAGCGAAGGCTGGCCGTGCAATTTGATAGCGCGCTATATTTCACCAAGAGAACTCGCCCTCGACCCATAGCCACGCGCTCGTTCGTTCCTCTTCTTCCCTCTGTATTGCGAAATCGGCGGGTTCCTCAGCCGCGAGCTCGAAAATATCCTGCCCGAGCACGGACGACGTACTTGAGATTCCAGGATCCCTCCCCTCTCTCCCTTTAGCCGAGGTCCGTGTGCGGGATTCCAAAGCGAACATCGTCGATTTACCAAGAGCGTGTGCCCCGTGCTTTCCACTAGCTACGAGCTTTCATCGTTTAGCGAGGCCTCTGGCTAAGACGAGCGATCGCGGCGTCAACTATACATAATAAAGCCGCTGCTCAATAACCTCGGTGAAAAGGAAGGTCGAGTTGGAGGTAAACGCTGCCAATTACCCAGCGTCAATTTATTACTCGATCGGAAGAACAGAGGCGGCGGGTGCTGAAGCGGCGATTAAGCCGGTGGAATATTTTAATCCCAATTAAAACAAGGGGAAGCGACGGGACAACGGAAACGGGCTGGAAGTCCCGCTCGATTCTCGATGGCAGAATTACGGATCATTACCTTGGCCGGGCTCAACGCCGAGGCGATCGGTCCACGGTGGTGGAGGTTGGGGGAGTGGCGTGAAATTATTGTTCCTTCGAATTCCCCGTTGTTCAGAGAGCGGCGAGAGGAACCGGGTCAATGAGATTTATTCCTCAGGAGATATGCCGGCTCTCTCTCTCTCTCTCTCCGATCGGCGACGGCGCTGCTCAATGATTGCGGAGCCGGCGCTCATTATCGATCGGCACGTCCGCGATGCGAGATAGAGGGCTCGCGCTCCAGCGTCCTCAAGTTGGTCGGCAATTCCGCGGAGGCATCGCGCCGAGGAATGGCGGAAGGAAAAGGAGAGGGTGGCGGCGCGGGGTAGCTCGCGCGGCGAAAGAGAAAAAAGCGGGGAAAACGCTCGATTTCACAGTCATTGGCTCGCGAAAATGCGAGCACGGGGGGCAGTCATGTGCGTTGGAACGTGTACGTGCCGGGGCTCGGTGCAGAAGTGCCCCGTTACGTGTGCAAAGCTCGCCGCCACATCTCGCCGAATGCGGATGCACCGACTCGCGCCGCGCCGGGTCCCTACCTACAACCCACTGCACACTCCACGTGCGCGCCTTCACCCTCCACCCTCCGCCTTGGGAGTCGGTAGATCCCGCACCCTCTCGCGATGCCGAATCGCTGATCGACGGGCTTCTTCTCCGGCGGAACCGATCCCATGCACCTCGGCGCTCCTCCGAGGCGTCGAGGGCTTCTTCCTCTCACGAGCGATTAACCTGCCGCATTAGCGAACGTCGTTATCGCAGTCGTAACCTCCGGCTCCCGGCGAGAGTACGTCTTCTTAATCGAGGGCGCACTCGGAAAGTGGAGCGGAAATATCCTACCCTCCCTCTCTAGTCCAACCGAGATGGCCAACCAACGCGAGAAGAGCTTTTTCCCTCGGACTCCGCTCAAGTTCCTACTTAAAATTCCAAAACACTCGAGCGTCAACTCGTTCTTGCGCCCGCGGCACTCGAGTGAGAAGACCTGCACTCCTTGTCCAGGGAGAACGGAATGCTCTTTCGAAGCGGTGGCGTTGGTTGCTCGCGAGCCAACTGCCGATCGACTTCCGGCGGGTTCCGCGAGCGTCGCTGAAGGAAGGAATGTCGGGAGGAAGAAAGCGCTCGGCGAGTATCGCGTGCGAAAGGAGATTCGCGGGAGTTTTGCGCGATTGTAAAACTGGGTCTTAAGAGCGGTGAGATGCGGCGGACGAAGTCTAGTCGTAGTCTCGAATGCCGGTTAGAGCGCGCAGAGGGAAAGGGGCGCCGGAAAGGCAGAGGAAGTACAAGTAGGAAGGTATCGGCGAGAGAGCCAGAGAGGGTGGCTGCTGGAGGCACGAAAAGGGCAAGAAGGAGGGTAGGAGTATCGCACGCACGACGTGGCAGGAGCCGGAGCCTTCTCGGTTAAATGAGGCTAACTCACCCTCTCTTTCCTTCTCCTTCCCTCCTCCACCCCCGCGACGGTTCTCCCGTTCCCTGGCAAGCCACTATACCGCGGCATCTCTCTCCGTGGGGTCTCCCTCGGTCTCGGCGTGGCTCGGTCCTCTCGCTCGGAGTCGAACTCTCGCTTCTCGCAGCGTGTCGGAGCCGAGTGGAGCCGGGCGGGCCGGGCAGGGCGCGGCCCCGCGCCGAGACCGAAATCGATTTTGGGAAGACGAAGAGCGCGAGGGGACGTCCGTCGCGCGCGCCGCGAGGCCAGACGGAGAAAGATGCGATAGAGATTACGGGACGATACTGCCACGGCCCGGCCGGGCCGGGCTTCCTCTCATCTCCTGTATCGGGAGGGTTCCTCTTTCCCGATCCTGAGCTCGTGCCAACCCTCCTGCCCGCCTGAAAGGTGAAGGCTTACGGTGCACTCCTACCACCCTCTCTCTCCCTCTCTCCCTCTTTGCTTCGTTTGCTTGGTCTCTCTTCAGGCAACGTCAGATCACCTAGCAAGAGGCTGTTTTAATCATTAAGACGCTTGTAAGGTTGCCCGCTGCCGGGATCTTTGATCCATAGTCCCCGCACGGAGGCCAAAGCCGCGCGCCCCAAAGAACTCGCGAGTAACGAGCCCTCATGGAGATGTAGGTGTCTGCACCCCAACACACACCGGCACACCTACGCGCTAACTGGATAAACTAGAGCTTCCGATTGCAGCCGGGAAATTATAGCAGTTGCGTCCGCGGCTAACGAGACCCAGAGCCAGAGATATGGCCGCCGATAATTAAATAGTTGCCCATAGAAAAGGCCGCTGGCGCGCGGACTCTTTAATTGGTGATTGTTTATCGCCGGAATCTCCACAAACAGCAGCGACAGCCACCATTTGCCGAGCCGGGAGCTCGCGAGTTAGTAGCTCGTTACCAATTTTCTATTAGCCCCGGTGTCCTAACAAGATTCGCTTTTTGCCCGGTTTCTGTGCTTTCGCATTGCCGGCGTATATTGCGGATCTCGGTTTCATTACGGGTTGGATTTTCGCGGGAGCCGGGAGCGAGTGGGCGGGCGTCGTTGATTTATCGCGGTGTCGGCGGTATCTCTATTGATTCCCGGCAAATATGTAATGCAGATTGCGGAAGGCCGCGCACGTACGGATTTTCTCTGATCTTGTGTATCGGGAGGGTTGGCTTTTTTTTCTCGAGAGCTACCCTCCGAGCGGCACGGAGGCCGAAGGCCGAGGCCTTCACTCCCTTGAGAGTAGCTCGCTACGAGGAGCTTACTCTCGCTCTCCCGTCTACATGAGAGAACACATAGCGCGCGCTCGCACGTACGGGCATTTGGTGGCGGGCGCAATGAGCGAGATAGGACGATTGAATTCTGCGCCGGCGGGAGGGTCCGCGCTCCTCCTGGATTAGGCTTTAAGCCGGCAGTTGCGCGTATTCGCTTATTGGAGATTCAATTTTCCTCTCAAAGGCCCTCGCAGCCCTTTTTCTAACGCGCTGCGCGCGGACCCTCTGCTCGCCGCTGAATCGTGTGCGTTCGGTAAACGCGTAGTAACGCACGCGGCAAGAACCTGCCGTTGAGACTGTGATTTCCTCGCTGCTGCTCATTGCCGGAAGCTGCTCAGCCCTGCGCGTCGCTGAGCAGACGAGCCACCCGTGCGCGACAAGCCGCAGTGGCGCACACCTCGCGCGCGCATTTCACCGTTTCTAGTCGAGGGCGCAGAATTTGGCTTTCGAACCTCGAGCGAGTTCCCTTTGAGAAAAGCCGCTGGTCGCTCGCGTTAAGGAGGATCAATGCCGGTCGCTTCGATCGGAAGTTCTTCTCTCCGATATCGGGATATATATTCTCCTCCTCCGGTGATATTAGCTCTGAGGCTCGCCCTAGGAAGCTGACTGACCCAGCTCCTCCCCGAGACATTTCCACCGGGCGATATGCCCTTTGCCGATAGCCACCCAGTCGGAAAGCCATTCCGCAGTTTCGCGCGAAAAATTCGATCAAACTTTCCCGATCTCCCTCGCGCTCTCCGCTCTTCCTCTCGGAGTTGGATCCTCCGGGGAGCCAGCAGTCCAGCCCAACTTTACAATGAACCCCGCCGAGTACAGATAGAGTGCTCACAGTACCTCCAATAATACTCTTACCGCGCGATGACGTGTAAAAAGGTCCAAGGGCTTTGCAGTCCTTTCACCCTTTCTCTCTCTCTCCCTCTCTCTCCATATCCCAGCGCGGCCGAGGCGTCCGGCAAAAACTCGAGCCGATTTTGTTTTCAGTTAGCAGTTAGGCGCGAGAGGGAAAAGAAGTTATTCAGCGCGCAGACACGTCGGGAAACAAAAGGACGAGGGACTCTCGTATATCCAGAAGTGTCTGAACTTTCGCGACCCTATGAAAAGTTCTCCCTCTCTCCCTCTCCCTCCCTCTCTCTCTCGGGGTTGGGAGGTTTTGCGAGAGTAAGTGGAGGATGGCAGCGGTCGCTCGTAATCAGCAGGCTGCAAGGCACCCCTTATGACAAACGTGTCTAGCATCGGCTATTTCCAGCCGGGATAATTAGATTGTTGCGCCTACGTATATCCGTCGCCACCACTGAGCGTAAGTAAGCTGTCGTCGGATTACGCAGGGCGGCTCTCGCCTCTTTCGCCTCTTTCGAAATCAATTCACGTGCCCCGCTAGCCTAATTCCGCCCTCGATTCTTCCGGCGATAGCGTCAATTGCTCTCGGACCCCCGGAGCCTGTGCAAAATGAATAATCGGCGAAAGCTTGGTCGAGGCTCGAAGCGAAGAGTTGCATGAACTGCGAGAGGGAAGTAACTCGGGACTAGTAGCATGCTGAGAATCAAATCGAAACCACTGAGCTCCTCCTCGCCCTCTGCGCTGTTACATCGTGTCGTCTGCGGCGTGCGCTTTGAACTGCTCCGCTTTGTTGGTAAAGGTCCAAAGAAGTGGAGGGATCGATACTCCCTCTCTCTCCTCTCTCAATTTTCCTCTCTTTCCCGGAGTGGCGGCGTGGCGGCGACTGCGATCGAACACGAGCGCTGTAATTCGCTATGTTTTAGGATCACGGGTCAGGCCCGTAAAGTTTCTCCCTCGGTCGGGGGATGGGAGGTCGCCCGGTCATAAAATCAGCCACAAAACCGCCGCTCTCCATGCGCTGTCCATGCGCTGTCCGGTTCAAATGAGAGTGGGAAGCCCTCGCGTGTATTCGTGCGCGCACTCAAGTGCGCTTGGTTTCCTCGAGCGTTAATTTCATCGAGCGGAGAGTCCGTGCCTGGCCAAGGTCAATATTTAACTCGGCGAGGGCATATATTATAGCGGGTGCGTGCGCCGAGTGGAGTTGGACCGGAGTCCTCCGCTTCCGACGAGCAAGAAACTCGCTGGCAGTTGTATAGGTTGCCGGACCGGACAAGAGGAATGTCGAGACATTTCGTCAAAGAGAGTCGAGAGGATCCGCGCGACTCTGATACACTCGGAATTCCTCCAGTCCTGATTCCATTATTCCGAGTGCATCCTGTTGCGTGGCGGGCGCGGTAGACCTGCTCTCCAATGCGATCTGCGCTAGTTGGTAATTTGATAAACGAGACCGAACAATCCCGCCAGCCATCCGACCACAATTCCCGATGTGTTATCTCGATTTTGCTAGAAACTCCCTGGGAACCTGTGAGTCACTCTTCCCTCTATACTCTATAGTCTATTTGTCCGATCGGCAGAAATCCTCCTTAACGACGAGATCCTGATAGACAGATAATGGAATTAGGAGAGGCATTAATTGGAGCGTCGTCTGCGTCAGCAGTAACAAAAGATTAAAGGTTCTCAGTTTTCCAGTAGGAGAGCCTGCAGTTCCTCGCTCGGCTGGGCCCAATGGGACTGTCTCACACGAAACACGCGCCCGACACCTCGCGACTGCCACTTGATTAATCACCGGTTCGGCTTGCCGGTGTTTTTCCGGGGGCGCCGCGCGCTCTTCCGGCCGACTCGATTCTCCTCGGATTCAAAGGAGTCTGTCTAGTGGAACACGCCCATCGGCTCCCGGGGGCGTCTCGTTTTCAGCGGAAAGTTGTTTTCACGAGGGGTCGTAGCTTCGCGAGGACAAGGCACAAAGCTACGAGAAGCACGAGAAGGGGCCTGCAAGAGTTGTTCTCCGCGCGGCAAGGGTTTGCGGGACAATAATTAGATCAGCCTACAGAGAAACCGTGGAGCGGGTGGGGCTAGTAGTGGTGGGGATAATTAGGTAATTGGTCTACCTGTATCTTCGATCGATCTCTCCCCAGGACTCTCCTCGGCTAATTCCATTTTAATCAACCGGTATGTCGGCCACCGACTTCCACTTCCTCTCAATCCCAACGAAATTTCCCTTCCCCCGACATCCGCCAACACAAACTCCCCCGACGTCCTTTCAAGCCCCTCAACAGAAAAGAACAGCAACGTGCAAATTCCAAGAGCTAATTTCCCCGGCGCTCTTAATTTAATCGGGCGAACGACAGGATCTCGCGGTAAAAGTAAGTTCCCCCGAGGTTTTACGGCGTAAAGCTAGTTAGAAAACGAGCAAGTGGCCGAGCGGGGGAGGTTGCTCGCGACGGCCGGGTATAAAAGAAGCATCGGTGTTTATCAAGAAATGGAGGCGAAGCGCGCGGTAAACATCGACCCAGCGATATCGAGGGATTCGGGCTTTCTTACCGCGGTGATCGAGAGATATCCGCGTAAGCTGGCACTCGGGTCGCCCAGTTGGGAAGAGAAGTTTAGAGTTTAAAGTATCCGGTCAACTTCCGGCGGACGGTGGCGGATGGCTAGGTGGAATATCTGGAGTAAGGGCGGAGAGGGTGGAGAGTGGCAAGGGAGAGGAAACACGTGCGGCCAATACGTCTGGCCGCGGGCTGCTAGTATAGGCGGTTTAATCCGCGGTTCAGGGTGCAAGGCTTGTCGAGTTTCGAGCCCGCTAATGGAAGGTTAAGCCAGCTGATCCTGAGCTAACTTTGTACACCTTATCGAGCAGGGAGCTGCTGATCGAACGCCCTCTACTCTCTCTCCCTCTCTCTCTCTCGCTCTCTCTCGCGTTTGCCTTGCTCCTTGGGAGCTGCCTCTTCGACGTTCTCGTCGATCAAACAGGTGTTTGTCTAGGGAATTTACGATGCTATCGGACGCTTGCACGCGAGCGTGCCCTCCCCGTGTAATTGCCTTTTTCACGAGACTTAACCGGAAAGCAGCCTCGGGCCGGATCAGCCGGCTCGAAATGCCGGCCTAGAATCCGGCCGACTATGCCTGTCCTATTCCACTTAGGGCCGAGACCGGTACACTGAACCCACGCTATGTCGAGAGCGGAGAGTCGTGCCATGCAGATCGATATGGCACAGTGCGGCGGCTCTGACTCGGCCGAGAAAGGTGGAAAAGTGTCGTAGTGCGCGCGACATAATGCCACCAGAGTGTGTTTAACAGGCGTGAAACGAGCGCACAATACAAACTACTCCCCGGGAAAGATGCTTGGTGCGTGATCCGATGGGATCTCGAAATCCTTACGGTTCGGCTGCTCCTCTCGGTGCGATGGCGTAGCTGAGATTAGGGGATCGCTCAATATTGTCCTCCTCGGGCTCAAAGGGAGCCCGGTATTCCCTCTGCCGGCCGATTAGTCCCAAGGAGTTTCGCGGATCGTTGGATTCAAGCTGGGAATTGAACACGGAGACATAGTGGTTTCGCGGGCTTGAAAGGCTCGGTGTTAAATGATCGCCGGGCGGAATCGCAGCTACTCAAGAAAGTCCCTCGCCTCAGAACTCGGGAGCATAAGGCGCACCCTCGGCGCCGCTCTCCGCGGAAAGTTGGCGCGTACATTTATTTCGCAAATTACCACTGCGAGATCGGCGCGCCGTTAGGCCGCTCGGCTACACCTGCGGCAAAGAGGAATTTATCGCTTCGGGGTTGAACCCGTAGTATATCAGCCGCACAGCCACTCTCCGCGCGAGGTTTGTCCCACCCTCGGAGCGAGCGGCCGACTGGATGTTGGCGTTGAAATTCAATTCGGCGAGAGGTAGGCAACTACGTAGGCGCGCGCGGAAGGCGGAAGGCGGAAGGCGGAAGGAAGCAGCCGGCGAGCATTAGCCTCTTTCGACAGGGCGCCGCGCGCTGCGAGCCGCGACAAAAGAAGACGATACCTTTACGAGGGCACATAAACAGGGAGAAATTGCTCGGAGCATCTGTGCCAGCCGATACTTATATCCGACAGCCGACGCAGTACACCACCGGCGAACATTCCCTTTTTATGTATCGAGCCGGCCCGGGCCCGTACTCCGAGAGAGTTTCGCCCATTTTAATGGAATAGGCGAAAAGTTGGCCGCGGCGATATTCGAGCGGGGTTTTATCGCCGGTATTACCCCCTTATCGTCGCCCCGTTACCCATTACGCGAGGCCGCAGCGCCGCGCAAAGTCTTAAGCTCCGCGGGCATTAGAGCCCCGAGAGACAGAGAAATCGATGAAAACACCCCATTCCAGTTCAATACACGGCCGCGAAGAATGGCGCAAAAAAGGGGTCGGCCATTCACGTTCCCGGAGAATGGCAGCCCGCGCGCCCGCCAGAGAGAGAGAGGAAGAAGGAAGCGAGGAGCCAAGCCCAAGTATGCAGAAGGAGTCACGGATTACGTGTCGCCTCGCGAAGCCCTTCCGCGCAGTTTCATTCGACCGAACCACCTCCACCTCCTCCACCTCCCTATGCGTCATACACCCTGACGAGAGAAATAGACACATCGCCCGCACTGACGCGATCAATGGCCAGTGGACTATCTTCCATGGGGTAAAGTGCACCGAGCACTATTTAATTTGTTTCCTAGGGTGGTGCGCGCTCCACTAGCCCATTAGGCGAGAATGGCACGAAAGCGCGCGGGATTTATGCCCGACGAGATTATCTCGAAGATAACGGCGGAGCGGGCAGATAACCGCGGGAATTTCGGGCCCCTCGCATCCTAACGTAGGACAGATCGAATTTATCGCCCATCGACCTACTTAACTCTCCCAGCGGGGCTGAGTTTCTTCGCGCGCCTCTCCGCCCCGCCGATACTAATACAACAACCCGACGACGGGAGTGCAAGAAACTTTTGTCATTGTTTCATCGAGCTTCCGGGCCCGTTCTTCCTTCCTGCGGCTTCCCCCTTCTTCTCGCTTCCTTTACCCGCCTGCCGCGCTTCATCTGCTCCGCGAGAGCTAGCAAATAGTTTCGTCGCTCGACCCGCTCCAGCCGATTAAGGCCGCGCAGCTTTCGGTAATTAAAGGCTGCAGAAGGCCGCCCCGGAACTTGTCCGCTAATTGAGAATAATGGAGCAGTGAAATATCGCGGCAACCTGCGCGCCGCGTGAGGGATGAATCGAGGAAGCCGCTTTCTATCTCTCTGCACTTTCCATCCCTCTTCCTCTTCCTCTCTCTCCTTCCTGTGCGCAGGCTGGAGAGGAGAATCGACTTGAATTGCAGTCGATCGCCGAGAGATTCCACAGCGTCCCCGCGTGCTGCCACGTTGGAAATGGCTTTCTGTCGGTCAACACGGGACGCAGCGAAACTTTCGTAATTGTTCCATTGACTTCCTAGCCGTGTGCGCGCACGTAGCCCTCGCTTCTCCCAATCTCCGCGACCCTTAGGAAATAAATGCCCCGGCGATCGGTTCGATCGGGCGCGGAGCCCGTCGAAATGAAAACGGTTAGGCGTGGCCGCTAGCTATGTTAATGGGAAAATGCGATTAGCTCCGCAATGCAATCGGCCGCCTCGACAGCCAATTCATCGGCTAGGCCGCTGGTAAACAAACGCATAAATTCCAGTAATAATCTTCTCAGCTGGTTAACAATGCGCGGTACTCGCTTTCCCGATAAAGTGCGCCTGGAATTGGAAAATTGAACACGCGTGTATACACGGCTGTTGTATGCACGGAACTATCTGGATCCGAGTTAGCCGAGCGAGTTAAAAATGTCTATGGACCGCGCCGCGGATAATTGCAGGCCTCTATCTCTCCCGGCAAGTGGCGCATCCCGATACACAATAAACAGATCAATACCTGTTTACGTAAGGGTTGACGTGCGGCATCGGTGTGCTGGTGGCGCGTGGGCAGCGAGCCGCTACAAGTAGTGAAAGTCAACGTATAGCGGGACCAGCCGTCTACCCCGCGCTCCCTCTCTCCTCTCTCCTCTATAGAGCCGTGCGTTACTACGGGGCTGGCTTTATGTGATCTCTCGGCGGCCTGCGTATAAGGTCGCTATCGCATTACCAAAGCCGTGGCTGACACAGGCTCGTCCGCTTTTCTCCCTGAGCGTGACCGAGTCTCTCGGCGGTGGCTCGGCGGGTGTTAGGGGTCGAGGGAAAGGGGGAGGGTGGACCGACGCGTATCACCTTTATACTCGTAACCTCGCGAGTTATTTATTTTTATGGGTTTTCTCTCTGTTTCTCTCCCCTGGCCCGGGCGTTTCGGGGGCTCGGGGCCGAGTCTCCGCGCTGCGGCAGCCGGAGAGACGCGCGCGCTAAGGTCCTCCAGGATTCGAGGCTCGACCCCACTGTTTCGACGGCCAAGGAGCGAAAGGGAGCGCGCGCGCGTCCCGAGTTCTCTACTCCTGGAAACCCTCGCCAGGAGAGAAACCCTGTGCCCGCTTAATGGCGTTACGGGGTTGCCATAGTGACGAAACCCCATAGAAGCGACGGTACCGAGGCCACCGCGCCCGCTGGAAAGCCCATTTATTCTGGAAAAACATTATAAGAACGACGAGCCGCCCCCGCTCTCCCTTTCCCGCTCTCCCTTTCTCGCTCTTGCTCCCTGCTACTCAACCACTTGCATCCCCGTATGTTGTTACTATGCGTATGCTATCTTTACACGCTCGCGCGTCCCCCGCCGGCTATCTCTCCCTCTCTCGCCAGAGAGAGGATGTGTGTGCAGTTCCTTTTTCGTCAGACCATGCCTCTTCGGGGAAAGTGACCCTCCTCTACAGATTGCCGCCTACCTACTTGCGCGCCTCACCCTGCGAGCCTGGTGAGAAAAGTGCCACGTGAAGTTGGAAATCACGAGACACCACACACCACCCGCGCAAACACAGCCCACTCCTTCCTTCGCTCTTCGACTCCCTTTATTATCCAGCGTCAGGCAAAGTACCGATATATATTTCGTGTATCAGTGCGCGCAGCATCGGGCGAGATAACTTGGCGTTCCGCTATGAGTAACAAGCGGTATCGTGTCGATGGAACATCTATAATCCATCGAGGTCCCGCTCGAGGGGCTCGGGACCTATCGATGTTCTCATTAGCGGGACCATTTCACGCCCGGACAGCTAAACAGAAACAATGCATAGTATATCGACGGGAGAGGAATTGTTCGCCGGGGCTTACAATCCCTGCTCTACTTTCATCCGCGCGAATCATTCCGGCGCGTGTTTCCCGCCGCGGCGGATAATCCAGCGAATCCCCTCGGCGGAATTACTCCTGGCTGTCAATAAGCAGAGCAAACTGATTAAATTAGAACCGAGTGGTCTTTAACTTCGAGCGCGATGAGGAGAATCCCACGTCGATTCTCTTTAAGAGAGAAGGAGTTTGTCGACTACCAAAACACGTGGATGTGGGAAAGAGACATGTGACGCTCGGAAGCCTTAAAGGATCTTACACGTGCTCTCTCAGCACACACATATCCATCTTGGCTAGTCTGATCGTAGGCGTCGGAAAACAATATCCCGGAAAATAGCGAGCAAGCAAGTTGGTCTGGCGTCGGCGCCGCCCGGGCGGCTGCGGCTCGCCGCAAAAACCCTTTGCGGATAACTCGCGCGAGTCAAAACAGCCGGGCAATTAACCCTCGAGGGGATTTAAAGAGCGGCGTCGGCGGCGTCGGTGGTAAGAGCGAGGGGGGCAGCGGCCCGATTCCCGCTCATATGTCCCGGGGGCCCTGGAAAGGCTCCCCTGCCCGGGCTCCAGTGCGACCGCAAGGGAATTACTAAGGATTACATGAAAATTCTATTATCGTCTTAGACCATCGTCCTGCTTCATATGCCAGCACGCGACGACCGTGCGCGTTGGCTTAGAGCCCCCTCTCTCTCCTCCACAGGCTTTCTCACCGAAATCGGGCTAATGTTACGAATCAATCCTCGTTTCCTCGGGACAGTTTTCCCCCCCTTTCCACGGCTAATAAACGCCCGGGCGATGCCGGGCAATGTCGGGCGACAGCCACTGGCGCCGCGATTGCACGTCGAAACCACAAAATTATGATATATCGTTGCAATCGCACATCGCGCAACCGGCCTATGCACTTAATCATACGCTGGCTGGAGAAGGGGGAAGGGGTAGGGGGAGGGGGGCTGATTTTGGTGTGCAGGGCTCGCGTGTATTAGAGGTGCTTTGCAGCTGCGGGTTGCGAAACGGATCGGCGGCAATGGATACGCTTCAATCGGCGATTCGCCGATCGGTCAATGAAAATTGAAAGGAACGTACGCGCCCGGCTGGCACGCAACCTGTCCGACCAATATGCAATTGTACGCTAACCAGTCTGGCGTAATGCAGTTTCGCCGGCGCGTTTGCCGGCTATCGCTGTTTTGACCCGATTCTACCTTTTAAACCGTATTGCCCGCCGGCTCTCTCTCTCTCTCTGCCCCCCGTCCACCCCCCGTCCGCCCCCTTGTCTGGAGCCCCGCGCTCTCTAACTCGATAAAAACTCGACGAAATAGGATTGCCGGTCCTCCGCCGAGATACACGTAATAGGGTAAATGTAATAATTTAATAGCTCTGCCACCTATTAACGGACCACGTAACGATCGTATGTACATCATCGCTTAACATACAATATGCATGTATATTGTCGTTATTATTATTTGTGGAATAATATTACTGGTTCGCTCAGAATTATTATTATTTGCAGAATAGTATTACCGATTCGCTCGGAATACTGATCGTGACCGATTGCAATGTGAACTTTCCTAGAAATGTCGGAAATATCTCGCGCGGATATACGCGTCCACATCTACATACAGCAAAGTTCTAAAGTTCACTCATAGGAAACAATGTTCCGAGCGTCCAAATTGCATTCGCGGATTCCTGTTTGCGATTGTTCGGCCTTGTTTAACTGTGCAGCTCGGTAGATCTCAAGGGTGCGGTCGAGGGCTAAAGCGATCGCTCAGAGCGGCCGCTCTCCGGCCACAGCCAATTACCGTTCCCTCATTAATCCGGTTAATTGGGGATTACATGAAGAGTCTATTATAACCTTATGGCATACGTCACGAACCTTTAACGCCAGGCCAGGCCAGGCCGAGAGCCGCCGCTGCCTATTACAACTTCATCCCCCAATCGAACTTCGCCCTCCCACCGGCAAGAGCACACACGTCTCCCCCAGGAGGGAAACAACGCGGAATACTCAGGCATTGAAAGTGTCGCCGTTTGAAAAAGCCTGTGTATATTTTAATAACGAGTGAATGTTCGCCGGTGATTACCGGGCGGAGGTTAAATAAACGCGCGGTGACGTAACCCCCGGTGTCGACTGAGGTGTCGCTAAACCGGCGTATTTTCCGACAATTACCCCGTAATATATCGACACGTACGCCTACAGAGGGTTAGCGCGGGCGGGCGGAGGGTGAGGTAGTGGTCTCGAGGGGTACGTGTACATGCATACATACGTGCCCTCTAATATTCAACGCGACGATCGTGGCGCCGTGGAGTAGAGAGTGGGAGAGCGGGGCTTCGACGGCTGTGGGCAACGATCGGCGGGGCCAGTGCCGCCGCAACCAATTACCGCTCTCTCATTAACTCTCTAATAATCATCATCGCGCCCCGTATCCATCCTCCCGTTATCCACAGCTTCTCCACCTCCTCCTCCTTCGGCATCGAGCCGCACGTGCTCGCTTGTTACATGCGCCGCCGCTGGCCGCTCTACTTCTCTAGCCAGTCGGTTTTCTATAACGGCGTCCCGCCGACGCATACCACAGAGAGATCTCTCTCGGAAAAAGGATACGCAGCCGAGCGCTATTGTGCGAGGCGATATGCCCGTTTTGCCAATAATCGCAAGCCCCGGGCGAAAGAGAGAGAGAGAGAGAGGGAGGGAGAGAGAGGAGGCTGCGCCGGTCGATACTCGATGGACGATCGCTATTCGAGCGCTCGCCGAGGGACAAAAACTCGGGGTAAAACCAAGTGTCTCACCGCTCCCGCTCTCGGGGTGCTCGAGCACTCGCGCGCACGGCTACTCGGTCATCAGTTTAATTAAAGCAACGGAGGGAGCCGCTCGGATTAATATTACTTTTTCGTTGATTCCTCGCCCGTGTGCCTCTCTTTATGCCGAGAGAGTACTTTTATTGCTCCTCCTTTACCTCCTTTACTCTTCTCTTTCCGAGCTGAGAACAAAGAGGGCTCCCTCTCCCCCCACGGAGAACAGCGTCTTGATGAGCCGCGCCGCTAATTGCTTACGAACTTTATCGGCGGCGGCCCGCGGAGGTCGCATTGCGCTCCACTCCCGGAGACACAACAAAGTCGTTCCACGGCCGCTGGAGAATTCGACCGGTTAACTGCGATTGCTACTTGTTCCGTGGTTCGTCGCTACTCCCCGCGAATTAATCCCTTTCTAGTTGCGAGTTGTGGAATAAAGCCGCTGGAAAGTGTGTGGAAAAGGGCCGTGGGAATGAGAAGGGGCAAGTGGCATGCCACTTGTTTTCCGTGGTGGAGGATGCTCCGTGTCTCGAAAATTTTGAGTGGATGTGGCGAGCGGGCAGAGTCGGATATATTGAAATTTTTGTCACACTCGTAGCTGGAGGGTAGCCTGGAGCCGGAGCGCGGCGGCGGCCATTCGTAGTATTCGTACAAATGCAGGAGCAGCGCGCTCTCTCTTTATTGCGGCATGGAAAAGTCATATAATGGATGGAGGAGGTTGTTTGCCTTTTATAGGGTGCGTGCAACTACGAATGGAATATACATGAGAGAGAGGGAGAGAGGTGGAATGTGGGGGTGAGGGGTTGTGCTGGTAGTATAGAGAGGCGCTCTGTCGATGAGACTCGCTTATATGCCGAGCAGGCTATCCAAGAAGGTACCTCCAGTACATATATGCGCCTCTGGAGACCGAGCGACCCCCTTTTCGACGGCGCAACCCTGCACGACCCTTAATTCCGTACTAACGCTTTTCCTACTTTGTTCGCCGAGCGAGAGGACTCTTCTCTATCTGTCACGGCGGTGGTCTCGCGGGAACTTTGAAGCCGAACACGCACAACGCGTCCAAACCAAGGGCGAACCTCCTCCACCCCGCATGGATAATACTACCTGTATCAGCAAACCTTCTTTATCCCCCCCCCCCCCTCCTTAAATAAATTTCGACCTCTCGCTTCCGCCTCCTCCCCGCCCCCTCCGCCCCCTGGCCATCAGCGATCCGAGCGATACTCCATCGGGGCGAAAGTTATTGGCAAGTGGCTGTGAAGGAAAACAAGGGGGAGGGTTCATGTAATTTTGAAGAGCGGAGGGCTCGAAGAAAGTTTATTGAAAGAGCGTTAATTGGCCGGGGCCCGATGGCGCCGGGGCGACGTGTGTTGTCGTCGGGCGGGTGACGCGATATTGTTACACCCGAGGTCTACGGCGCGCACGAACGCCGCCGCGTAAGTAAATCGTTTTTAGCCGCTGTTTAGACTCCGGGACACAAGGTCGGTCACGTTCTCGATATCAGAGGCCTTCCCAGGAACTGCGCAGCGCGCACTGCCAACCCTCCTGTCAACGGGGCCCGAGTTATTCGGTCAACGAACCATCCGCTTCGACGTCTCGTCCGATTTTTTTCTCCCTACTCGCTTGACAATGCGAAGCCTGTCCTCGCACCCCCTGTGTCGCGCTGTGCGCGCGAGGGCCACTTCGCCTTTTGAGGTACCGATAGGCCTCGACAGGGCCCCCTATTAAGCTTGTTTACGCCATCAAAGCCGGAATCTTGCGGGGCTCGCGTTAGAATTCTTCCGAGGGTCCCCTTTGACATCCTCAGGACTACCCACTCTCGACGGACACCAATCGAGCAATAACGTCAATGGGAATTTGTCGCGCGCGACCCTCGTCCTCTCTCTCGCTCGAGATACACGCGCGATTCATATTGTTTAGGTGAAGGGCGAGGGCGAGGGCGCGAGAGATCGTGGCTGCGGATGACACCTAATTCCATGCTTGTTAAAAGTTCGGCCCAGATTTCAACGGCAGTCAAAAATTTCTCTCGCCCATCACCGCGCCGGGAATTGTTTATGGTCCGAGGCTCGACGTGACCGGTTCCTGCTGTTTTTGTGTTCTCGGGCGGCGAGTGAATTTGCAGGGTTCACGCTGCTACGCGGCCAACACTTGGCAATCCGTCCCGGCCGGCACAAGTTGCTCCCCAAAGCCGCAGATTGATGCGTCGAATTATATTTGTCTCGCGGCGCAGCTGCTGTCTAAATTATACGCTACATTTAGTCGGGCTACCCCCGGCCGCGGCGCAGGATGTCCCCGTTCGTCCTCTCTCTCCTGTCTCTCCCCTGTCTCTCTCATTCTCGGGCGAGTCTCCGCGAGCCGTAAGCCCATAGTCCCTCTCATTCGCTTTGATGTACTCCTGCGCTCGCAGGAGTCGATGAATTTTATTCCACCTTTGCCCCCCGTCGTCATTCGTCCACCACGCGCCCCCCTCTCTCTCTCTCTCTCTGACCACTTGATCGATGATGATGCTCTCGGCGGCCGTTCGCTCTGCCCGTGTTTTAATAACCAGCGGGGAAATTAGCCGATGATAATCACGGTAAAATAGACGTCGCACTCTATTTACCGAAGCCGGTGCGCCCCGGGCGAAATGGAGAGCGACACGCTCCGCCCCGTCGACTTTCGAACCCTCTGCCGCGAAACATCCGAAAATTGCATCATGTCAGAACCCTTTAGCCTTTTAGCATTCCGCGGCGTAATTCTCGGCGTAGTATTTGGGGATTGGCTTCCCACTTGCCGGCCAATTATGCCGTTCTCCGAGTATTTATCGGTCTCGACCGCGCCAACGAGGGGCGGGCGGGTAGGTACTGGAGAGGTTCGCCTTGCCACGTAGGTAACACGTGTGTTGCGTGTGGAGAGAGAGTGGTGATTAAAAATTCGATGTCGAGTGCTCGTCGGGGTCGGGCTCTCTTCTCTAGTAGTAGGTCAGAGAACCGGCGCTGATGAAGTCTCGGGTTAAAGCCGAGAGCCCCATTCTTCTCCCTCTTATCCTCTCTCTCGCTCTCTCTCTCTCTTTCCCTTTATCTCTTTGGCACTGTCTCGCTCTCAGCTCAACGTGGCCGCCACGCGTCGATAATGTCGAGGATGAAGAGGGTAGAACACGGTGACACCATGTTTGCCAAGCGACGAAGAAGACGAAGTGGAGGAACCGGCCATGTGTCTGGAGAACACGGCTCCAGCGGGGATGATAGCTTGTTCGCGGAGTACGCGAGAGAGAAAGCGAGAGAGAGAAAGAGAGAGAGAGAGAGTTTACGAGAGCGCGTATCGAACGCGTCCTCTAGAATCTCCGGACACATTCCCCCATGGGTTTAATGGGGAGGAGGTCGCCAGGAAAATTCGTTGACCCTTAGAGCGTAATAACCGCGACGTCCAACTCGTTGTGTCCGTCGTAGCCGTCGGGCCCGATGTTGTCCAGCATCCTCTTTATCCGACGCCAGTTTCGCTCGAGATTCTCTCGCCCTTCGCTACGTGCGCCAGCCGCCGCAAAACCATGCCGGAAATGAACACTGGAGAGCCTCGCATCCCACCGCTCGCGCAATAGAAAGAGCGAACCTTCCCATCTCAAGCTACCCGCCGGAAAAAGCATTGTCCTGCCACGAGTAAAAAGCAGAAACAGAAAGGCAAGATGGCCGCTCGGAAAATATGACCAGTCCGAGAGCCGAGAGCCGAGAGCCGAGTTACAAGTCGGTAACAGGATATCAATTACTCGGTTTGACGCGCGGCCTCTACAAAGCGATCGCCGGCAATGCATCCGCTTGTTTACACGAGGAACCGATAGCCGCGGCTACAATTTATTGATATACGCGCGAGTCTCGTTTAGCCCATATTCGCCGAGGAAAGCGGGCGCTCGGTTTGATTCGGTGTCGCGTATGCGCCTGGGCTCGATTGCGATCAATCGGAATCGAATGGAAGTAGAGAGGGCCGGCTGGAAAGAGGGTTAGCCGAATCCCGGGCGCACCGGGATGCATTTGGCAAGTCCGTTTTTCATGAGGTCTCGCATCGGCGCATGTAAACCCTGCTAGGAGAGAGGAGAGTAAAATTTCAAGTGGTCGATCGCCAACTCGCGGATCTATGTATATCGCGCACATACATAGAGATATAGAGATATATGTAGGGTTCGGCGAGCTCGCCGGGAATATTATACACGGCAGTGGCGGGCCCATATGAATTATGCATATTTTCCGCGATATGAGTGGCTGAGTGATGGGGTGGTACGTAGCTTTGACAGGCTGTAAATTAGAGCCGAAAAACCCGCTATCCGGTAGACCGCCGCGCGGTCCACGATTCTTCTCGGCCAGTGAAGAGCGAGGATTGACAGGACCCAAAACAGTCCCGGAAACCCAATACACCTCTCTCTCTCTCTAGCTCTCCACGCCACCCGCACACCCAGTAACTATGTTCGTCGATCGAAAACCCTGCCACTCCAACATCGTTCATTGAATAACTAGAAATCCTTCGCGAGTCCCTTTGGCACGCGCGATCCTCCAAACTCGAATTAATCTCGGATAAATATTTGCACCCCGCGCGACAGCGTTTCGTCAGAAGGGAAGAGAGCCGAAAGCTGCCGGGCGATTCTCCGCCGATCGAATCACTGTGCGCTGTCATGTGCGAGAGTGGAGAGTGGCGAAGGGGGGGAAGTAGGGAAGCGATCGGTTCTTGGGAGAGTCGGCATTGGGGCCGACGTCGATATCGGCGATGCCAGCCGGAAACTCGGGAAATGCAATCCTTACATGTATGCACGTCAGCGCTCGAAAGGGCATCAAAGGGGTTTCGCGCTTGGCGGCGATCGGACGTGCGCGGAATCGAAGGGCGAGGGCGGTGGGGGTGACGGGGGAGAAAGAAGCCTCAGCGAGGGGAGAATACGTCAAATTCAGCGGCGCTAGCCAGTCGACACCCTCTTCCTTCGTCAACTATGCATATGTAAATGATGATACGCGCGGACCAGCCTCCCTCCGGCTCAGCGAGGCAATAGGCGTAAAGTGCAAAGCGTACCGCCGCCATACATTATCCCGATACATAGATTCGCGCGCCGGTACACCCACTCATATCCAACCTATCTAGTACATTCGCACGCGAGCGCGCCAGTAGTAAAGAAGGAGGTTCGTATCCATTTTCAATTTGAAAGCTGACTCCCGCAGGATTCCTCCGGCTGAATGCGGCGCGTCCGCTTTTTTCGATGCCGAATAATTATGTGGAGCACGCCAGCTCGCGTATGATTCTCTCGGCAGTAGCAGCACAGCTAAAACCAATATTTCTCTCCTCCAATCCCTCGTGGGGGCCATCTCTCTTTCCCTTGGATTCGGCCGAGTTCCATTTCAACCGAGGAGAGAGAGAGAGGGGGGGGGAGTGCGGGATGAGACTGCTGTCGGGCGGATTATTTCTTGTGCTCTAGTTATTGTTCCCGACTCACATGCATAAAGCTAAGCGTCCCCGCTCTCTCCGGCTGCAGCCGCTGCCTATAAGTACTCTCCGGGCGCTCTCGACGATGCCGGCAGAGAGATACGGCCTGGAGAGAGGCGGCGAGTGTGCATCGGGCGGGACAGCCCAACGAAACTCGGTGTCGCGAGAGGGATGGTGCTCTCGCGCTCTCCACTCTCCGCTCTCCGCTCTCTCCCTGACAATACACGCCGTTGCGCCGCGCTGAATGGAATAGTCAGCTGCTTTGTTCGCGGCAAGTAACGACCATAATTCTCTCGGAAGCATTCGGCGCTGAGCGTACAGTGGCGCAGCCCGGCTGTCCCGCGGAGTTTCTGTCGCCTTGAGGTCGCCACGCCGAGCAACCGGCTAATTACACCTGCTGCACTGCCGCGGCGTCGATACGCTTAATAAACTTCTTGCGCAGCCCCGAGCCACCCTCCCACCCTTCCTCCTCCCCCAACGCCGAGGGCGCTCAAGACGCTGCACTGGAAAATACCACTCTTGGCATAGAGAGCCTGAGCTTCTGAATGCTGCGTTGCTCTGTTACTCGCGCACCACGCCCGGGGAGATGGCCGGCCGGCGACAGTACCAGCCAGATGAACGACAGCCTTTTCAAACACAGAGAGAGGGAGAGGAGTATAGTAAAGCGACGTGGTTCGTGACCGGAAGAGGACGCAATATGACAGAGTGCAGTAGCAGGGATCGAGAGAGAAGCGAGCGGGCGCTTTCAAAGGAAAATCAACGGTAATAATGCTCGGCTAAAACACAGTGGAAGCCCGTGACTCAACAAGTCCGCCGAGGCCGAATCATCGGCTTTTTCGCTCGAGCTAGTCACCCGCGAAATTTCATTCAATTCCTCTCTGCGCGACTACTAGTTGTTTCTTCATTAGCTCGGCAAAGGACTCTATATCGAAGAAGCGGACAATTAGAGAGGGCGGGTAATTGGATAGGAAAATGGTATTGGGTGATAGCGGCACTTATAGACAACAGGTAGGGTAATCCAGACCGGCGCGGCAGTGTAGAGCAGCATCTGTCAAATTTACCCTTCCGCGATGCTCGAGAGAGTACCGGTAATTCCACTTCGGCGCGGAAGCGCACCCTCGCAGCAGTAGCAGACCTTCACCCTCCCCGCCGCCCACCCGCCGTCAAACAATGCAGAACCATATTGCCGGCTATCACGAATTATTGCGCTACATCGGGTTAAACGTATCAGCCCTCGACAAATATAATAAATATATGAGGAGGCTAATGGTGTGTGCACTCTGGCCAACCCTATGCGCTTTACGAGTAGATCCACTCTATCTCTCTCTATGCAACCGTATGTCGCGCGCCACCATTGCGATGCTCCAGTTTACGCAACATATCCCGCTCGCCAGCGGAATCACAAGGCGGCCGCGATTAAGTGCATTTGCGAGATATGCGTGGGCGCCGACGCACTCCGGCCGGAGTCGTACGTCACCTTGGAATTTCATAACGGGACACGCGCTCACCTAAGCTCGACACGGTGTTACACGCGTAACAGTGCGAGTGTCTTCGACTATGGGAATCAAGGGGAGGAGTCGGAAAATACAATGACGCGAGAAGCGCACGGTTGTATTGTTGTGCAAGTCGACATACTCGCTAGAAGAGATTCATTCCCATGAATTCGGAGAACTAGTCGAATGGCAGGTGTGAGAGGGCGAGGATGCCAAGACGCGCAATGATTTGATGAAAATTTTAATGACACCGCCGGTAAATATTCAGGAGGATCGATCGCCCTACCTCGAGCACCGCTCTAATTAGATGGCAGCGAGGCTGTCGGCGCACACCGACACACGCTCGGCATCCACTAATACGCCCGCCCTCGAAATTCAACAATAATTGAGCGGCATCGCGCATAATGGGCCGGAATGGTGACGCTGCTAATTTATGCTACACGCGCTACATCATAATTGGGTGATATACAGAGATCCACACTGGCGTCGGTATAAATATCGCGGCCTGAGCGCTATCTCGATGTTTTGCTGATGAGCGGGAACGGCTGTTTACAGCCGGGCGCGCATTCGGCGCCGCAGGAATCTTTGAGCAGTCGGGTCGAGAGAGAAAGAGAGAGAGAGAGAGAGATTCGTCGACGTAAATAAGTGGGCCGGGAGATATCGCTTGGTATCGATCGGGGGTGTATGTATCCGGACTTAAAGTCGAGAGGGAGGAAGACGCGGAGCCGGCACAATTTCACTAGACGTTAACCCAGATCGTCGTCCTTGGAGTCGGTCCAGCTCGACACTCGGCCGTTGCCAGGATACGCGGAGCCGGACTCGACTAGAGTCAGACGCAGGATCGCCGTCCTGCCACCATCGCCAGCACCGCCAGCATCGCCAGCATCGCCACCAGGGCGACACGTCTCTCGAGCCGCCGAGGATAAACGGGGAGGTTTTTGTCGCCGCCGCCCCAACGAGATTCCGGCCAGCCAATGTTTCTCGTAAAGGGGATCGCGGGCGATTTTCTCGGGGCTCGAGCGACCTACACCATTCACACCACTCGACCAGTCGACCTCCGCGCGGAATCGCTTCTTTCCGCCGCCACCGCCTCCATTCGAGACGCGCCACCTCTTGAATAACTCGCTTCCTTCACGCTAAATCCACGGACCAGCTACAAACTCGCGCAAAATCCACCCTGCCCGAAAACACTGTCGATTCCGCATTCCCAACTTCCCTCCGCTTTATAAATCCAACATCTCGCTGCTCCTGCTGCTGGTGGTGGTGCTGCTGGTGGTGCATCGCCGGGCATTAGTTGAGATTTGCCGGGGAAATAAATCAGCGCTGCTGATATCGGCGATGATTTACGAGGAGCCTCGGCCAGAAGGCCAAGCGGGTGGCGGCTGTAATCGCTGGAAAAATGCAAAACACATCTCGCCTCGAATTTCTCTCCGCAATGGAGCCTCTTACGTGAATTAAAACCCATTTAATCTCCAACTTCCCCTGAAACCGTTCTAGGGTGGTGGAGAGTGGGTGGGGGAGTTGGTAATGTAACTCAATTTTAATACAGAAATGGAGCCAATGTAGTCTGAAAGGAATAATTGCATTAGGCGAGCTCGATGCTCTCATAACTCAAGAACCCATCGGCCATCTATTTAGACGTGTCCTCGGGAAGGCTGCGCTCGCTCGGCTTTATTTAAGTGGAAGCGACCCCTCGGCCCTCAGCCCTCGGCCCTCGGCCGGTGCTCCGCCATCCGCGACCGATCGCCCCGGACCTCCGCCGATTCTCTCCACTCATCGATAAAGTCATTCGTCTCTTCTCCCATCATCTCCGATTACTCAGCATCTACTTCACATATTCCCTGGCGCGCGACACCCAACTCGTCCCCTCCGCCACCGGCAGCGAACGAGTTCCGCTATGGCGGCGATCGCATCGCGTTCGCCGAGCGAAAGACAATTTGTCTTATCGATTCGCGCGAATGCAGAGTGTCGAGTTCAGATGCTCGCGGAGGCTGCGGGAAAGGAAAGGAGGAAAGAAAGAAAGGGGGGTGGAGTGTGGAGACGCGTGTATCCGGGAGGAATGGCGGAGCACGTTCGGCTCAAGACAGTAAAGATAACAGGCATAACGCGGGCTAGTATGTATGTAATACATAGAGCATCTCCGTCTGGCGGGGCGGGAGGCTCTGCGGTGGAAATTCAGACGGAGAGCGGTAATTCCGGGATACGGTGGGTACGAGGGTAACGAGGTTCCTGCCGGATTATCTAGCCCGTGGTGAGCCGTCGGGCAACGCGGGCAACGCGGGGGGTTGGCCTTGTTGGCAGCGTGTATCGCCGGTTGTTCTCTCGGGCGGCGCGCATCGCGGAAAATATCGATTTTCCTTCTCCCTGGACAACGTTTAACAAGCGCATTACGTTAGCCCCTTTTAAAAGATCGCACTTCTGACTTCAATGGCCCGTGTAATCCGATTAGGATCAGTACAATGGGCTCGCGCACGCGCGCACGCACTACGATTCTATCTCCTCTCGCGACTCTCTCTCTCCCTTCCTCCAACGGCTCCAACTCGCATCGGCAAAGGCTCTGTCCTTCGGCGCCGATTCCATCTGTCGGATTTATCTGGCCCTCGACCCCCGATGCATATGTCCTGGACGCGAGCACCTTTCGCTCTCTCTTATTTGCCGGAGACCGCTCATTCGCGCTAATCTCCCAACGATCCCGGCGAGACCGCTCCAGTTTTAATGACGAGGATATCACGTGCGGGCTGCGGGGCCGATGTTTGAGGATGAAATCTCGCCTCTTATTGTCGCGCGGAGTCTCTCGCTCTCTCGGCTTTAACGACAGATTTATTGTATACTTTATCGCTGATCCCGCGATCGAGCGGCTTAAACGAGAGAGCGCGTTGATCGGCGTGTTTACACTGTCGGCCCAGTGTAAACCCATTGGGGCCCCGCGTCATTCGCTCGGGCGACGCGCCGGGATTGGTACCGGGAAGTCCATTGCGAGTGCGATTCATCGGACTTCGTAGAATTCGAGAACGTCGTTCCGCCGAGGTATAATTGCCCGCGGACTCTCTGTCTTTATCGGCTGGGAGTAGAACTGGCGCATTTCTACTTGGAGTTGAGTCGACTCGATTGGCCGCCGAGCTGGTACTACGAGAGTCCGCCGGCACTTGGCGCTCTCGACAATTTGAATTTCTAATTTCGAGGCTCGCTGCTGGGGAAAAGCGTGAAAAATGCTTAAGGGCCCGTGGAATTCTCATTGTCTGCATTCATGAAGTGTTCGTGCTCTCTCCAGGATCTCGAGACTTCTTACAAGCAACCCAACGCGCAAAGTGCGAGAGGGAGAGAGAGAGAGATGAAGATGTTGGTAACTCTGGAGTTGCAGGGGCGAGCGAGCGGTGGCAATTCGTCAATCAGTAAGTTACGAGGAACGCACGGGACTTATGGGGAGAGATCTACGTTCCCAACGTGTTATCGGAGGTAGAAAACGGCCGGGGGAAATAAATCTCAGCCTCGTCCTCCTGCCCCTCCGCCAAGCCAAACTTGGTACTTCCGGCGGTCGCGAAGTGTTTATGCTTTCGTGGAGGAAGGATCACCGGCTCCGCGATGGAAAGACCGAGTTAGAGGGAGAGAGAGGGAGGGCGGAAGAGAGAGAGAAAGACTTGGAAGGCGTATCACACCGCAGACAATGGAGCCCTTTTACGGTAAAAAGCAGTTACTGTCTGCGTTTGAAACTTTTCCCCTTTAGAAAAATATCACCTTCCTCCTGCTCGGGCGACCAAATAAATGTAACTCCGGTGCTCCATCGGCGAAATAGCGTCGCGCCCCTACCCAACCCCTCGAGCTGCTTCTTCTGCCTTCTTGGTTCCTGGTATACCCAACCAGTTGAGACTTCTGTCCTTTCCTCCTCTCATTCTCACCCCCTCCCCCTGCCCCTCCCCCCAGTTCGAAACTTGCAGAAGCAATATTTCGCAATCGGCGCGCGCTCGGCCCAGCCTGATTTCACCCCGAGCATTACGGACGTCTATCGATTTGTTCCGCGCGTATTATTCGAGCAGAAGTAGAGTCTCGACGGGCCCGCGGATGCGGTTCGCTTTTTCGTGGGATCGCCGGATTCCCCGCACGTTCATTCATCGATCGAGCCTCCCTTTCGTCCGTGAGACACCGGAGCCCTAAGACCTTGTCCCTCCTTTGCTCTCCTCTCTCGAGGAATATCGAGTCACCGCTCGATTTGGCGCTCTTCTTATTTTGCAGCGATCCACTCACCACCCACGCTACCATTTCGACGGGAGAGGGTGCGAGAGCGTGTGATGCGATCGCCAAGCTCCCGGACTTAACGAGTTCTCGGTTGGTTCGCCAAAAGTCTCGGACGAATCCCCGTGTGTCCGAGTAGTCGAGGGAGGGGGTGGTACCTTGCGGAGTGAAAAGCCCTGGGAGAAAGACTTTGTGGTGTCCAGGGTGTATAAGTAGCCGGCGGGCGTTACGTCGAGCGTAATCGTGAGAGGAGCTCATCTTCCAGACTGTTGGCCCATACGTGGCGCGATTTTCCGGGGATGCATGGGCCCGGAGCGCCCACTGGGTGGAGAGAGGGAGAGAGGGAGGAAGAGAGAGAGAGGGTCTTTCTTGTATCCCGGTCTTGTCGACGCAAGCGCCCGCGTGCCGCTTTTATCCGACGCTACTCCCGTTTCCCTGTCGCTTCGATTTCTCTCCTCTCGTTTTCTCGAGCGGGCGACGGCGCGGCATCCTCGTCGGGACAATGCGAGAACCCTTTTGAGCGGAGGCGCCCGCCTGGCTGCCTGCGTCCCAGGCGCCGGCGAACCTGCTCCAATACTCGTACACACGGGGCAGCGACTCTGATGGCAGAGTAGAGACCGCGGACGCCGGGTGGGCGTGAGCGAGCGACCGAGAGCGACCGAGAGAGCGAGAGAGAGAGAAAGACAGAGGCAGCAAACAGCATTGCGAACCCAGCCACTGCGGGACGCGTACCCGAGAACGGGAGCGAGGACGAAGATCGGCTTCATCATTCATATCTCCGGCAGAACGCGACCTTTTCTCTTCACCCCCGGTCTCTCCGCCCTCCTCGGCAACCGAGGACACGCTCGACACGCATCTTCCGCCGCGGCGGAGAGTCCAGTCGCATACCTTGCACGCCGCGAACGGCCAATTGAATTAGTGGGCCCGAGCGAAGCCCACCGCGAAATCCGAAGGGAAAAACTTGAGCATCGCCAACCGGCCCACCCTACCTTCCAGCCTCCAGCGCGACCACCTTACAGCCACCTTCAGCCAGGCTTAGAACGCTGTCGAGCGCACAATACTTTTACACTGTCATTGTCCCGGTCTCTTCTTTCTCCCTCCCAGCCGAGAGAGTTCGTCAGTTACAACCAAGTTCCTTTCCCGCGGTCGAGATTAAATTCCGTAATGAGTTTTAATCAGAACTCTCGTAGACTATGTTGCGCACCGTAGCGCCAGACGGCCAAGTTTCGCGCGCACCAAGTTCTGCATTAGCTCCCGCTAATCTTGACAATGCCGGTGAAATCCCTCTTTCGCAACGGCGCCCTTGTTTTTCCGCGGGATTTCTTGCGATGCGGCTACACTGCTGCCGACGCTCCCATTGATTTCGACAATGATTTATCTACGACGCCGGCCTGTCTGCTCTCCCCGTTCACCTTTCGTCGACCTTTGCGCCAGCTCCAGTTCTAAGTTGCACGGCAGTGCGAGAGCTTGTTTTCCCAAAAGGGATTAGATGTAAATATTTTAAGGGAATTGGAAGAGGCAGATATTTTCAGATCTGAGCAGCGGAAGTCAGTCTTTCTAGATTGCTCGAGTATCACCGGGAATAGAACAATACTTGTCTGCTATAAATCCCATTGGTTGATGATGCTCCAGCTGGCTCTCACGCTGGCCTCTCTTATTCTTATTCATTTCTGTTTATTCCCTCGGCGCCCGGAGATTTAAGTGTTTAATAACGCGCGCTCCCAGGCTCTATCGTCGAGAGGAGATACAACCTGGGCTCGAGCGTCATTCAGAGCAGCGTCTTGGACGTCTCTTTATTTTTCTCCTCTCGACGAACGGCCCCCATCACCCCTGGCCCTTCCGCCATTTCTCATTTGCCTTCCCAGTCCACGTGAATCGACGAGCGCCAGACAGCCGTTTATTAATCGAGCCTGTCGCCGCTCCCGGCACGACAAACCAAATGGAACGCTGGTGAAGGAAAATCGAAATAACCGAGAGAGGATTCGCTTCCTTGGAGGACGATGCCCTTGCAAGGTAAGCAACGCTCGCGGCTAAGGGCTGCCCGACACTTTCTCCCGGCTCACTCGTCAGAAAAACTCTTTAGCTCTCCTGGAAAATGTCGGCCCCTTCGGTAAACGGTAAACGTCGATCCACTCTCGCTGTTTGCGCAGAGTCCTGCCTGCGGATTCATGCGGCCGCCGAACCCTTTAAAGTGGATGCCAGAAAATCCGCAGATTCCTCCTTTTTTCGTCCAACGCCAATCGCGTGTTAATCAAGAGCGATCGGATTTCGTGGGAGTGAAAGAATCGGCAGGGAGACAGCGATTAGCCTGGGCGCTCGGTGAGTTGTCCAGGTAGCGAGTGATAGATTGGTATCGAGGGAGCTCCGTCCGCGGAGAGCAGACTCTTTCGAAAGCCGGAGGGAGAGCTGGTCGAGAAAAAGGAATTCAACTGCTAGCTGTAAGCCATTTAGGTGTAAACAGCCCGGTGACAAATGATAAACAAGTGGAGTGCAGCCCTCGTCGTTCTCACGTGAGGCTCGTCCCGCCGCTTCAGCCGCTGGAGCCGCTGGAGCATCCAGGAACAGAGAGTGAGAGAAGCTTCAAGGGCTCGGCCGCGAGAAAACGTAAACTACCAAGGGGTCCCGTTCCGTTTATTTGAAGAGCGATCCTCTCTCGAGAGAGGAAAACGCGATCCACGCAGGAATGCATTTTTTCTAAATACGTAAAACGCACTCGTGCAGCAACCCAACACACACAAAGGGAGAGCGAGGTGCCTTCGAGTGGCCCAGCGCTTCTCTGCACTCAAAACAGCCGCGTGTCCCGGCAGCCTGATTGCGCACTCGACTCGGAACGAGAGGTGTCGGCGAATTTTCCCCGGGAAATCTGCCCGCGTGGGAAACGCCATAGTCCTCGGGCGAGAAAGCGAGAGGAAACCGGCGGATTATAGCGGAGGGACTCGCGAGCGCTCGTGGTTCCCGACTCCTAGATAGATGTGTAGACGCGGGCATTATCAGGTGCGCGCGGGCGCGCTTAATTGCGCTCGGAGCGCCCGTTCTCTCCCGACGACGTTATTTGCAGGTCTTTACAGCCGCGTTCACCTGCCCCATCAATCTTGCCCGATCCTCGAGAATCGTCGCCCGCTGAAAGCGAACCGCTCGTCTCGCCCTGTCGCCGCTGCCATAAAATGCGTACAACGGCGAACGCGCACCAGAGAGAGAGAGAGGGAGAGGGAGAGAGCCGTAAGAGGAAAATGACGGGGTATTCCGCGCGTGATAAAGTACGTCGAGAAGCATTTTGCCTCTCGTGTAACAGTGCTTGTCAGGAGGATCGCTCGAGTGACTAATCCCCCGAGTATTGCGCAATAGGCGTGTTAATTGCCGTCAAAGTAAACCAGAATCCTCTCGACGCTACACTCCTTACAGAGCCACACACTACATACAATACAATGTATTCTATTGGGAGTTGGCGGGCGATGCTAATATAAATCCGCGCGAGTAGCATCCTCGGCAATAAGAAGCTCCTGCGTCGAAATCATATTCAGCCGGCATTAACTCGAGCGCATCGCTATGCAGATTGGATGTCGGGCCGCTCTGGAATCCCGAAGGAAATCAATTTAGCCGCAAGAGGAGAATTTGGCTCGCCCGAAAAAGCCCGTGCCGAAGAAGCGGGCGTGCGTGGATGCGTGCGGGGCATAGATGCAGGCCTTCCAAAGATGAAGAGAGAAGAAGAAGAAGAGAGAAGAGAATGAGTGGATTTGGCGTAAAGGCCCGATCGGCGATGGTACTAGCGCGCGACTTTCCCACTTGGTGGCTCGGCGCTTGTAGTAGGTACCTGCGCGATCGCGCGAGCGCAGCCGAAGGCCTACGAAGGCCGAGCCGAGCGCTCTCGAGGCGCACCCCGCCACAGTCTGAATTCGCCTAGCGTGAGGACACCACGCGGCCCAACCGAGCACCGAGCGAGCGAGCAAGCGAGCAAGCGCGCAACCCACAGAGCCGCAGTCCGCCGCGCTACCAGCTCTACCACGCACCCGGATCGGATGCCCCGTGACATCTAGTGCGCTCTTCGCATCTCGCCTCACCTGCCGCCACTATCATCGACCTTCCGCGCCTCATTGACGCGTGTGTGCTTGTGCCGCGGCGCGCACCTTGAGTGCTCAGCGCCTGCCTTACCGCCACCGACGCAAATCCAAAGAGAGCATCGCCGCCAGAAGATCTCAGAGCGAGAGGAAGGAAGAGAGAGAGAGAGGAGGATTCGCATCGACACGATGGCAGCCCATAAGCGTCGTCCGGCCGCCGCCGTTCTCCTTCTTCTGCTTGTAAACTCACTAGGTAAGAACCTCATGTTACATTACCGTAATAAAAGGCGTACGCGCGTCCGCCCGACATATGCGTACCGCGCTCTCATACTATGTGTAGTATCCGGTGGAGAGGCAGAACTGGAAGGCATGTGTCTCCCTTCCCAGCCGAGTTATTGCACTTTCGCTAGCCGTCGCCGCGCAATTCCGCCGACTGGTGCCGGGCGGACGCCTGCGGCTCAGCAGGTGGTTCCGTCGCCGCCCGAGTTGTTACATCTCTCCGCCTTTCAACCAGCAGACCGCGTACTTCCGCACAACTCGAAAAACCCTTGCATTCCAGTTCCAAAGAATTACCCGGGGCTCGGCGGGCCGCGCGAGTCCTTTGAATTTGAAAGTTTTCGCGGGGCGTCCCGACGCGCTTGAGGTTAGCTTGGTTCCAGCAGGCTTTTTCGCTCGTTCGCTCGGCTGACGTGTCCCCACCGAAGCGCGCGTGCACCTGCGACCGACGCTGGTCACAGATGTGCCAACACAGTCCGCGGACTTCATTAACGATGCGTCCGACATCGCCGTGAAAACACTGACAGTATCCAGCGTTGCGGCTCGCGCGTCCCGCCGCGCCGGCTACATTTATCGCCGTGACTCATTATTCACTATCGGCGGTGATCGCCGATAAACAGCGCTCGATTGCGACTAGAAAGATCCGTGAGGGAGAGCAGGAGAGTCGGCGGGCGCTCGCCGATGCTCGAGAGCGACGGAGAGCGGGATAGCCGGCAGGGTTATATTCTTAGCAGTAGATATTTTCCTTGTGCCACTGCTGTCACATATTTGTGTAACGCCCTTGAGGAGAGCGAGCCGCGCGTAGAAAGCAGCAGCCTCTCTCTCTCTCTCTCGGGCTCTTGGAAGGAAGGTGCGCGCGAGTAGAGCGAAGGATGGCAATCTCGATGGGAGTGTAGGATGCAAATCGCGATATCGTCGCCGGAGAGAGAATAGGTATAAGAGGCCTAAGTAAAGACGCGGTGCGAGGGGCCAGCTGAACAAACGCTCGCAAATGCACCTGTAGTGCGGAGAAGGCGCCGGGATGCACCTTGCGCGCTGGGAAGGTCTCTTCTGCTAACAATAACCTGGCCTCCGCGTGGGACCCTCGTAGGTTTCCACGGTCGAAAGGGAATCGGGGAAAAGTTACCTGAAAGTCGAGGCCGCCGCCGCCGCTCACTGCGTTACCTCTACCGGATATCTCTCTCGGTCTCGCTCGGCCCTTGGAAAGCTTTCCGTAAAATTGCTCGGTCGACCTTGATTCCTTTTGGAATACCTACCTGTAGAAATGCAGTGCTCCCGCTCTCCTGCAAATGGAGCATCAGGGAGGGGCGCGGGGGAGAGGGCGACGCGCGCTAGCCTCTCGCATTCTCTTTCTCTGCGAGTTCTCCCTTTCCGTTGGGATCGTGTCCGTTTATGATGGTACGCCGCGAGGTCGTTTGACCTCTCTCCGTCTACCTCTCGCCCGCTTTCCCTTTCTCTCTTGTCCTTTTTTCACTTTCTGCTTCTTGGCTGACTGGGAGTGCGCGAGGAGAGTCGCTTGGTCGCTGTAGGCTGCGGCTGCTGCTGCCTTCCTTCCTTCCTTCCTTGGCTCGCGCGTTCTCTGGCTCCTCTCCACGGTCCGGTTCCGTCGAGTCACCTCGCGACTCTCTCTTTCTCTCTCTTTCTCTCTCTTTCCTTTTTGCCTGGGTCCCTTGGGCTTTACAAGGATGCCTGTTGGGCCGGCTCACCGGTTGTAATTTATAAACGACCGTTGGCCTGGAGAGAGGCGAAAGGCCGTGGCGAGCGAGCGCGGGGGCGAGAAGCGACGGAGGTACCGTTGCCCTGGACCGTTTCACTCTCGAAGCCGTTGGTCGATGCCACTTACATTAGCCGGATTCCACGAAGGGCATTGCACACCGAGCACTCTAGGAATTCCTCACCCTCACCCCTCCCATTCCCCTCTCTCCCCCTCTCTTCCCCTTTCTCTCTATCTCTCGGCGTCTCCCGTTCACGCTGCTGCGAGCGCAATCCAATCATAAAATGCGTCCGAAGCAGCAGAGAATCCGAGAGGCGTCCGCGAGGAATAAACGATCTCGCGAGCGAGCACGGGGCACGTCGAATAGAAAAGAAGGTCGGGGGGCGGGGGGACAATGCCGCGAGAGGAGATCTCGCATGAATAGAGACGACGGCGTACTGTCCGTTGTCCGAAGGACGAGATTCCCCGCGATTACCTTATGAGCTTCTTCGACAAAGGATCGAGAGAGAAGGGGGAGGTTGTCCTGCGGAGCTCATCTGAAAGGCGACGAAGATGCCTCACGGATAAAGAATCCGGCGGTCCCTCCACTCTTGTACCTTTCCCCGGTTCTCTTGTAAATAATATGTGGTGTCCCACTCGCGCGTGCATAGCTTGGTTCGGTGGCCTGTAATGCCGTTCACCAGGGCGGGGGGAGCGAAGGAGCGAACGAGCGAGCGAACGGCCAGGCCGAACCGAACGTGTCCGTGGGTCATCGATCCTTTTTCTTCTCGTTACATTGTTGCACCGTGACCTGTCCGTATGCATCATACCGCCCGACACGCGGCTACTTCGGCCCCTTACCTATCACCCCCTAAACCCGACAAATGTAACCGCTCGCTTTAGACCGGGCCACACTATGTATCCACTTCTCGACGGAACATTCCAGAAGCGTTCGTGACTAAAAGGCGCATACACGCGTTATCACGGCAAGGCTCGCGACGCAGCTACTTTTTCCCGGTAATTGCGCGCGCCTCCCGAGGACGCCTCGGTCAAATTCACTTCCGCGGAACGCGCAACTCCAGCCTGCCACGGTAAATTAGCGTGGGAGCGCGGTATAATTACTGAACGGTATGCCGTTCCACCGTGGAAGCAGAGCCCCTCCTCTCTCTCCCTCTCTCTCTGGCCCCTGAGCTGCATTCCGAAATTGAGCGAACCCCGAGGAAAACTGTTGATCGCGCGGGGCCGGGAAAGAGTTTATAGCGCGGTTGGCTCCGGCGAGAAAGCTTTGATTATGGCTATTGGCCTCGGCGGGCCGGGGCGTAAAAAATGCTGCGGGGCCAGCGAGCGGCCAACTCGACTGGCGCCGCTTAATGAGCCGTGGCTGCGCCCGCTTCCTTTTTATTCCGGCAGTAACACACGCGGAAAAAGTGCTGTCTCTTCTCTACTCGGTGCCGCGGGACTAAAGGGGAAGGAGCGTATTGTGCCCGCTCAGCTGCACCGCGCTACGCTCTCCTCCGGCTTGAGTAATTAGCGATTTTTCGCCCGTGAATATGTTCGGACAAACAGTGGCGGAGTCGATCGATCATCCCCCGTTGGTTCTATTAGAGAGGAGACTGCGATGTATGATAGTTCGCGAGCTTCTATTTTCCATGCAGTCCAGCGGACTAGATATCCCGGGCCGGCTCGGGGCTCTCGCCGAGTGTGTATATGGGCGCATTACACTGCGTTACGACCAGGAAGTTTTACCCATTATCATACAGCTTGTTTAACTAACAAAGCCCGAGGGCTCTCTCCTTTCTCCCACCCCCCGCTCGCCACTCCCGCCGCTCCCTCTGCACCCGTGTTTTCGTAGAGTGGCTCGATAATGTGGCCCATTGTGCTCTTTCCTCCTTCTCCCCCTCCTCCTCCTTCACTCTAGAAGGATGGAGCCGCGAATTTATATTTCTCGCGCACTCGGCGCCCCGGCGCGAGAGAAAGAGCTGGCCCGCAAACGCAAACAGGCCCGCGCGCTCCGACGTCTTCTCCTCAATAGAGCGTGTATTTACATTGGCCCGCCACCCTCGCGCCCCCCTAATGCTCTATTGCCCACTCGACGGAGAAAGAGGACAAAGTTTGCCCTGCGTGTATTAGCCAGCCCTTTGGCGAGAGCTCCCGCTAAAAGGATTCTCTTCTGGGCCGGCGGAACTGTCACTGGGAAAGAATCTTGGGGTTATTCCCTGTGAGCAGTGGAGTTGTTAGAGGTCGATCGTCTTTGGGTATAATGAAGAAGGGTGATGTGGGAGTCGGCATACTCCCAGGCCCTTTACGGAGAATCGGCTCATTAAGTATTATGCAGTTCCTTGGGGGAAAGGGCTCTGTTGCAATTTAATTCGCTAACTAGCTTATCGATCGCGCCACCCGGACACATTTTCCACATGGCCTACTCGCCCGCGCCCCTTTAGTATGTAGTCGGCTGGGTGTGTGTGTGTGTGTGTGTGTGTGTGTGCTACTTGATGAAGATTTCGATTCGATTCTCACGCTATCGACTAGCCATTACCGGCGCCCGGGAGGAGCAAGAGAGACGACTAGTGGCCGTTGGAGCGTTTTGCCAATCGCAATTTCCGATATTGCCGATTAATAATTCACAGAGCAGTGGAACGTGCCGCTGGCTACTTAACCGTCCGGCCACCGCACTCGAGCCCTCTACCTCCTCCTCTCTCTCTCGGCTCCGCTCTCGCTGACTGCACGTTAATCAAGAGCCGCTGGTATCAAGTAGCGCGGCTGCAGTAAAGTGCAGGCTGCATTTTGGGTAGCGAGCGAAGTATCAATTGTTTCGAGCTGTTATCCTCCTCGCAGTACACGCGCGCCAATGGCCGATTCGAGTGAAACGTGAAACATCTCTCTCGCGGGCGTATATCTTATCGATAGCAGCTGAATACCTAGCGATAGCCGAGATAATGTTGAATCAATGCTGCCTGCATACTCGCCCGCGTGGAATCACCGCTTGATCGAGCCACGTTGCGTACTCATCTCCCCTTTTCGAAATCCGAGTGAATTCTTCTCGCGCCGTTTGCCAGCTGCCTTGAACCGATACCGTTGATCTACTCGCGTCTAACGGCGGCCGAGTGGGCTTAGTGTTGCGCAAGTCGAGCCAGGCGTATTACTGACCTAAACGAGGGAAAAAAGGACTCGTTACGTGCGGGACGCGTTCATTGACCGAAGAGAGACCGGCAGAGCGCGCGAGCACACGCCACTCCATTCACATTCATATCGGCCGAACGTGCCCGTGCGACGTGCGACCTGCGACACACGTTACACTGCGCGATGAAAGTGGCGCGCGCGCGCGCTCGCGTTATAGCCGAGCTCGTTGTCGCCTCTAGTCAATGAGAAAGTGCGACTGTGTCTCTGCGAGCGGTTATGAATCGCGCGTTCTTATAAAGGACCGCGACTGAATGAGCGCCGCGAGTGTACGATGGAGCACGGGCCTGACGCATAGGACAGACGCACGCAGGCAGTCACGCACTGGGCAAGTCCGGCCATTTAGCAGACGCAATCCCGGTGACGGACGGTCTTGTTAACGAGAAGAGCCAAGGATTCGGTGACGTCAGTGGGCAGCGAGTGCCCCTAGGATTAACTGGCTAAATACTCGCGGTGAATTGACTCGACGCCCACCCACCGCTTGCGCTTGTCTCGAGGGCTGCGGCTGCCTCACTTACTAGAATAACACCCGCTGCTTTTTCAAACGGACCCCAAACCCCCTTGATAACCCGCTCGACATCCAAAATTGGACCTCCTCCTCCCTCTCCCCGGATCCAATGCGCAGCTGGCCAGGAAGTCGTCGTCTTCGAAGCAATCTCGAGCTGGACCTTTCGTCTTTACGAACTCGAGTCGCGTCTTTAGGTTTCTCCAGGCCGAGAGACACAGAGAGACACAGAGTGCCATTTTGCCCAACCGTTTCCACCGCCATCGCCGCTCCGGCAAATGGTCCGCTGGCCCGTGTGTGCCCAGGCGGGCGTGTAATCAGTATTTGTTGCTATCAGGGTTTTATTGTTAGCGCTGCCAGGGCCTCGTAATTTTTACGGCTGGCTGGTGTGATTAAAGGACCCTCCCGCCCCCTTCTGCCCTTGTGTACCGAACGTGTGTGGCGCGAGCGTGTGTGGTGGATTTTCAGATTGTCGTAAAATGGAATGACCGGTCGTTGGCCGTTGGTCGGTCGGACTTTTGGAAAAATCTTGAGCAACTGTCGCGCGTCGCCGCGGGCTTTACGATCGCGCGCGGACGAATTGCAATCTCGGATCGCTCTGAGGCTTTCACGATATCCTCCCTTATATCCCTGACGTCGTTCACTTGGCCAGCGTCGCGTCGCGACGTCTCGTAAACTCGCTGCCAGCCGAGCCGAGCGCGCGGCGCCGAGGGAAAATCGTTATCGTAGGAATAGGCCTTAATTAAAATATTCCGAGCAGATGACGCCCCCCTTGCCTTGCCTTCATCTTCTCTGCTTCTTCTTAACGGTCAGTCAACTCGCTCGACTTGGCTTCGCTAGGGAAACATGTACTCGAGCTCTTCCAGCAACAGTCATTTGTTACAATTAGTCTTCACTGTTTCATAGTCCACAGGATGATTCAGTTGCTTGAATCGCTAATGATGAATATAGGCCGTTGGAAATGTAATCATTACACGGCGCTCGGTAATTTAAATATAAAGGACTCTTTACTGAGTTCTGCCCACGTACTGAATATTAGTTTTGTAATATCAAATTCTACCAATAACGGAAATAATTTAAACTCGAGTGTGAAAGGGGTGATTAAAGGGCAAGCAACTCAACCTGCTACATAAGTAACAAGTAACACGATTGCTGGAATTGAAATCTTTCGGCCACTTTTGAGCATCAATCTCTCTTTGAGCCGCAGTGTGGCGCGCGTGAAACAGGAAATAGCATCGGATCCTTTTAATTTAAAGACGAATTTCCGGGCGGCTCTCGCGGATTAGAGAAGTGCGGGCTGAATGCGAGATTAATTGCTCGCTAATCGCAGCGGTGGCGGTGGCGAGTGGTACGGGTGCGCGGGCGCGTCTCCGTGTTGGGTCGGGAGCCGGTTAATTTGAATGCTCGTCAAAGTGACGGGAGGCCGAATGCATGACGCATAGGCTGCGCGCTTGAAAAAGAGGGAAAGGAGGAGCGGAACGACGCGACGCGACGCGGGTGCGAGAGGGTCCAGAGGGAAAGAAAGGGGGAATAGCGAGAGAAGAGGCGCATGGTGTGTTCTACTAGCGCTGTTCTCATAGCGAGAGAACCGAGAGAGCCGAGAGCGAGAGGGCGAGATAGGGAGAGATAAAAAGGAAGGCGAGCGCCTGGCTATTGTGAAAACCTGTTTTGGGTTTCTGCCAGGAACCTGCCGCGCGCACCTGTACGGACAAAGGGGACCCTTCTTCAACTTTTCAACGAATCACCTCCGGGCCCCTCTATCCCCCTCCCCCTCCCCCCGGGCTCTAACTACCGTTATAGCGGGTGTCCCCAAACCCGAGCGCGGCCTGATAGAGAGCCCAGTTTGATTACTCTACCCGCCACCACCACCGGTTTCACCTCCAATTTCCACACCTCTATCGCGCTCCGTCTTATCGGCCCAAATTATACATAGTACTCTCCTATCGCGGCAAACTCGTGTACCGTGTGGCTCTACGTGTGTAGAGGGGGCAAGTCAAATTTACACTGATTACTTTTCAAGCTCGCTCATTTGCGCGAGTAAACATTGCCCGGGGGGCGGGAGTGGGGGGACTGCGGAAGACGTCTCTCTGACTTAGCCCGAACCGGAAGGGAGTTGTACAGTTAGAATCCGGAATTGAAGGTTTAGCGGTGCAACGGGGTTTTTGCGTGGGGCGGTGTGTTGCTACTGCTTCCGGGTAATCCGATTTCCAGATAGTCTAGTCAAAGACTGTCTTTCAGCCGCTCGTTAGAGCGGCGGTTGCCGCGCGGTCGGGAGAATCAAGCGATAAGTTGGCGCAAGACATTCGGCGAGTGTGTCCCTGCTCCCTTGGAAGGTTCGGGGCTCGGATCGAGGTTGCTCTGCTCCTCGGCTCTCTCCTAATGGGAGTTCACGCAGGACTCGTCATTAAAGAGGGAGGTCAGCCGTGACTCCCTGCTGGCTGGGCGGTAACTCCCTCTCTCTCCCTCTTTCGCTCCCTGCCACTTCCGTTAGGTTCGTTTTCGCGTGAACTGGATTAGAACGAACTTGGCTCTCCGATACCCAGCTACGTGTCCCCTCTACCCTCTACCCTCCACCCCCGTTACGCTCCGTGGGAATTGGACTAGCAGCCCCGAGGAAAGACCATCGCAGCATTTGTCGCGGTAACGACCGGGGACCACCTTGATCCGGACGCCAAGCGTGGCTCATTAAAACCGTTTATTGTCGCGTGAAATTCTCGTATCAAAACGACATCAGCGACGAGCGGACGTCGCACGTGTCTCTGTCCGCTAGCGGGACACGCACACTTACTTACACCGCGGATGAAGATAGCAGGTGCTCGACACGTCCGGTAGACATCGCTCTCCTTTTAACGGGACATTACAATTGTCGGGCTTGCCGTAATAATAGCTGAATGTTTTTAGATTTTAATCCATTGAAATTTTAAGTAGTCCCCTCCCCCTTCCCTCTTATCCGCTGCAGTTATTCCCAGCCTCCGCGACTAGTGCAGAGGAGATAAGCCGGCGAGAGGAAGGAACTTAAGCGGAATCGGGATCGTTTATTACCGGCAGACTGTCCTTATCAGATGGAACGGTGGAATAAAGTTCCTCTTGCGCGTGTTTGCTCCTTTTTCCCTTTTCAATGGAGAGGAATCGTTAAATTCGCCGTTACTCCCGCTGGCCGGGCGCCGATGTAAAGCAGGAGATTCCCCGGGAATTTATTTGACGCCGAGGGCAGTGCCGCCCGTTGGGAGAGAGGGTGCGAAAAGACAGAGGGAGTTCCACGAAGATAGAGAGGGAGAGAGAGAGAGAGAGTGGCCATTGCATTTATTTCGAGTAATTAAAGTCGCGGGTACTCGACTCTTTCCCAGCGTCACGGAAGCCGCCGCGTTTTACACTCTTTATCCCGCAGAGAAATTCCACTTGCCACTAATTGAGCTCGGGTAACACCTACCCACACTCTCACACACCCTATCGAATACACTCCTCTCTCTCTCTCTCTGTGGATGTGTCGCGTTACGTATGTCGACTCGCTGGATCGCGAGATCGATTGGCGCATCTCGCGTCTGAGGGATTAGTCACGCGGCAAGAAATTCGTGGAATTCCCGTCCGTTAGTCATGATCGCCTCGAGCTTCGAGCAGCACTCTGCCGCCGCTCTCGCACAGGTACTCTCCTCTTATAATAACCAGACACAACACACCTACCCTCACACACGCACAAGTATCGGCGATACGCAGCTTGTAACCGCTGACACAGAAGATTCGCGTGTTTTTCTTGCCGCTGACGATAAAAACAGACGCGGTAATATAATGATGTCGCGGCACTAAACACGCCGGAGACTAAACACCAGCGACAAAGCCTCAGCGAGTAAGGCAAGCGTGTCGTGCTTCCACTAGCCCTTACGGGGCACAGGGCAGAGGCTGCTTCTTTCTGCGTGCGAGCGCAGAGAGCTATCGCTTCCGACGCTTCCCCTGCCGGGGGCGGCGGTCTATGTATTTTGATGTCGGTTGGCGTATCGGGCGGCGATATCAGCGGGGGTGGGATTCATGACACCCAATAAATATTTATCCTCGGCCCAGGGCTATTATCGACAAATATTTGGTAGTATTTACGCCGCCAGCAGTGACAAATAATAGCGCGGAAGCGGAGGATGCGAGATGCGAGATGCGAGGGTCGAGTAGTAGGGAGTGGAGTGGAGTGGAGTGCTCTGTACCGGCGCGGTGCCTTGCCGGCAGTATGAACCTATGTACCTATAAACGGAGCCGAGCGGCCGAATAATTTATTACCGTTAGCCGGGCCCGGCGAGATTTGCATAAAACAGGGGTTTTCGCGCCCGCGCGCTGGTCGATCGAAAATTGCGATGTTCGCTACCCTGTCGCACTCTCACCGCATCTACTCTACCTCTGGTTAGTATACACCGAGTATCCTCGCAGCGCGCGAACCTCCACACATCGCGCGTCGAGGTTTTGCCGAGAATTTCATTTTAAGCCGATATCTTCATAAGCCCGCGCTGCGCCGTCGACGCTTCGTAAACCGCTTTGGAGCGATTTGAAGCGGCCATTGGTGAAAAGTGGGCGCAGCGCCCCCTGGGTTTTTAGCCCTCGAAAAGTCTGTCGCGCCGAGCGGACCAATGTTGTTCGCAGTGTTTAGCCGGGTCGGATAAAAATAATGCCGGCGGCCAGAGAGTGCGCTGGAAGCAGCTTGCTCGAATGGGTCGAATTGTGTTGGCAACGGGAAAGCTGTCAGTGTCGTCGATAATATGGCAAACGCGATGCGACGCGCGCGGCTTCGGTTTGGTAATCGCGGCGATCCCGAAAGCACCTTGTATTCGCGCCAGTAGGAACACGCGTGTCGAGCAAGCGCGCGACATGCACTGGCGAGAGTGGGGATTGGGCGGCGATGAGATTAATAAATTAACTCGGTTGGCCGGGGCCGAGGGGATTGTGCGAGAGAGCGAGAGTCCTCGCAATTATCGAAAAGCCCGAGCGGCGCGCGCGTACATTACGAGCTTGGCGAAAGCCGGTTGTTTTGCGCCGCATCACACGCGCCGATGATTAAGGCACTCTGAGCATCGATAGTCGACGCGAGCCCATTACGCCCGGTTCTTTCCAATGGACCATCGAGCGACGAGACTCTTCTTTCTCCAATCTTCCTCTTGCGCGGAGAGCCGATGTACTTATCCTAGCGACGGCACTCGTCTATTAAAATGGCGTAATTGATAGGAGCCAATAGATATGCCGGATAGAGTAGTGCGGGAATGAGACGCGGGTCTCGGATTATATTGACGGGGCTGAATGGCGGCCGGGAATCTGATAGATAAAGCCGAGGAAGACGTCTGGCGAATTCGAGTGCGTATAATATAGAAGAGCGGAGGAGGAGGAGGTGGAGGAGGTGGAGGAGGATCGCGGGAGAGTGGCGAGACAAAGTTAAACGAAGCTGAATGCTGGCCGATACTCCTCGAGAGCTCCCTTCCAGAAGGCAGTACATACCTCGTTGTCGGTCGTATTCTCTCTCTCTGGGGATATCGCATTCTTCGGGCTCCATCGATGAGAAGAGCGAGGCATCTTTTATTTATTTTCCTTCCGTCGCGTTGTCGTCGAGCTGCCTCGTTCTCTCCTATCTCGCCGCGAAAGGTACGTGCGTCGCTACCGCTGCTTTCTTTCCACCTCCCCCCACCCCTTTGGCCCCCTTGGCTGTGTTTCGCTTAAATGAGAAAAATATGTTTGCTACATATTCATCCTTCTCCGCTCCCCCAACCGGGTGAACTCTCCCTCCCGGAGCCGCGCGCACAGTCCCTCGCTTAATTTTGCCGCGGTATTTTTCGGCGGGGCTTATCGCATTAATTGCCCGGCTGCACCGCGAGTGGGATTAAATTTCGCTTAATGAACAATACCGTGGCGCGGCGGCGCGCGCGCGCGCAGCGACCTGCGTCGCTTTTGTACCGCAGCCGAGAGCAGCTCGTTTGGCTCTGCGACCTCGGTTCTCTCTGCCTCCGCACCTCCGTATCCGCAGCCGAGTGGCATCCCGACTGGCGCGGTTACATTTTCCTTTTCCACGGCTGAAAGAAATGAGATTTCGCGCATTAATCACAGAGAGGACACTATGGCCGCGGTTAAAAGAGAGAGAATAGCTTTCCGAGCGCCGTTCCTCAGTGGGCCGCGCGCAACGAATGTACAACCTACCTACTTCAAAGCAGACGGAACAATTCCCCAGGGCCAGGAGGTGGAGCGTCGTCCTATCAAAGTATACTCAGTGCGAGCAGACTTCCACTGGATAAATACGCGCGCGCCGCCGACTATTTCGCGAAGGTGACCTAGAATCCCAAGCGATCGGTTTGGAGTTTCGACTAAACCTAGCGGGATCTCTTTATCCCTAAGGTTATCCATCTCGCGTGGGAGGCTGCGAGAGGACGCTATCAGAGACGAGTTTGTTTTCATTCGGAATGAGTGAGCGGACCAAGGACACGATTTACCCGAGCGCCCTCCAAACCTCCAGCTCCACTCCTCTCGGTGAAAAGGACGATTTATTTGTACTCGGATACAAATATTTACCGACCAGGGAAAGGGGTGGTTCGCCTCCGCCTTGGGCGGCGGCGAAGGGGTTCTTTCCCCTGTGGGCTTTCGAATCGGCCGCCAACTAAGGATACACCGCGTCCTCCTCCCCGGCGAGGAGCGAGGAGCGAGGAGCGAGGAGCGAGAGAGCGATGCTTATTATAATTAATAGCGGGTGACTGCTGAGCCGCGATCAAAAAGCTAGCAGTCACGGGCGGTGAATGGGCCGTAATTCAGGTGGGGGCCGACGCCGTTTCTTCTGAATAGAGCTTAATTCCCGGTCTCGCGACGCGCGACACCCTGTCATCTTGTCACGCGTACTATACCTAGTGCGCGCACTTGAAAGAGAGAGGCCACGGCCCCCGAGAGAGAAAGAAAGAGAGAGAGAGAGAGAGGGTCTCGAGGACTGAGGGTTGATTTTGATGGATTACTCGCGTTACCTCTCGGAATTCCGTCGAATCCTCGCGCCCCCTGGGACCCCGGCGAGAGATCTCGTAGACGAGTCACGCTCCTCGGTGTCCTGTCACCCGGGACAAGGAAGCGCACTCAGCAATCGCTCGTCTCTTTCCTCGCACATCCTCGCATATTCAGAGTGGACCGGTTCTCGAGTCTCGACACAGTGTTCGCTTAATTTTTCACGAGACCGCCGCGTCCTTAACGGAGGCGGGACGTGCGCCCGGAGAGAGGAGTTAACCGCTCCGATCCCCCGTCGACAAAGGACCTCTCTATTACCGTTAAATGGAGTTCGCCAGTTTGCCGGCTACTCGCATCCATGCCGCACCGCTTACTCTCCCGGACAATTTACTTAATCGACAGTCACTTGTTTCGGGGGACAGTTTAAACTTCTAGTTTCAACTCACCCGGCGGCCTTCGCCCCCCTCCCCCTTTATCGGCTGGTCCGATATAGTCAGCGACGGGCGCGACGGAGTCGAATTAAAGAGATCGTAAATCCGAGGGGGCGACGCGCTTTTTCCGACTGATTAAAAAAGTTTGGGAAACAGTGGCTGTTTGCGAGACGTGTTGACTCGACTCTCACGTTCTCTCTCGGCCGTCGCTATTTCACCGCGTAAGAGGTGTACACTGGAAACTGGAAAGAGAGTGGAGAGAGGGTGGGTTGGAGAGGCCAGTCGGAGATTAGGAGCGCACATGTTGGCGCTTACCATATCCATGTATATTTATGCGGCCGAGTCGCAGCTCGGCGCCGCGGCAAATAGAACACGTGTTTCTCGAGGGCAGAAACTAAGCCGCAGCTCTCGGCAATCGGGGGCTAACGAGGCGGGCGCGACGTTTTTCTCTCGGGTCCGCGAGCGCGACGAAAGTCGAAAGGCTCGCTCGCTTTTGTTTCGAGAGCGAGAGCGCGCTTATAATGGCCCGCTTCCGGAAGCGTCGTTTCATATTCGACTGGATATCGGCCCCCGAAAGAGAGAGTCCTCCTCTCCTTCCAGTCGAACAACCGCCGGCCGGCAATTTGTTAGGGGGTGGGGGTGGGGGCGCTCGAGTGCACTGGGTTGAGGGTGGAGCGCGTATACTCGCTCGTTTCGATAATACCCCCATTATTCGGCCGCGTGTCCCGCTCTCTGTATTTTCGTTTGCACTCGTGGCTGGACTCGGCACAAACTTTCCGGGAAGGAGGAGAGTCCCTAGTCGCCCCGCACTCGGAGCGACGGACTATCGAGTTTCGATAGCAGGTGGATACTCGTAAATTCCCGTGGTTCCACCTCTCTCTCTGGTATTCTCGGTCGGAATACTTAGGAAGGATTTTCGAGTGGGCGAGGGGCGCCGAGGAAATAATTGAATTTAGATTGAAGGGTTGTTTCGACGCGGCTCCCGCGCGCGTTCCCGTAGTCTCGAGTCGCCGCGTCTCGTTTCCTCAATTAATTTGTGGGGCTTCGCGCTCGCGTGCAACTCTGTAACAAAGTCGCCGGGCCGGCGGCCGGGCGGCGGCGCTCGCTTCATCCCCTTGTAAGTCTTCGCCGCTTGGAAAAACACTGTCGGATAATTCCGGGCTTGTTTTGCTTGGCGGGCCAGAGCGCGAGACTCGACTGCTGGCGGCCGCGCGCGCGCCACCCTCGATTAAACAGCGGACTCGCGCTCGATGAAAGGGGGGCATTATTATGCGACATCGTGATTCCAGCGCGCGCGGGACAAATGGGAAGAGTGGCCGCGCACTCGCACGCCTCGATTAAAACATCATCGCTCAACCTGCTGAAATATCCCCGGAAACGAGTGTCCCGACGAAACAACATAATATCACAGGGAAGCCGAAGCCAGTCCGATTTATTCCCATTAATCGGGTGATTCCGATGAAAAGTAAATATTGCAGCCGACGACGCGCGTACTCGCGTTGCCTTGGTCGCGTTCAGCCGGATGAATATTCTCTCTCCCTCTCCGCCAGCAGCTCTCGGAAGAGGGAAATGACTAGTGCGTGGACGTCACTGTGATGACGAGACGAGATAGCCGGCGAGCGGCGCATCGCATCGCGTCGCATTTAATATTCCCGTTGCGTAATGCGGAGAGCCGGTGGGCTAGTGATCGCAATTCGTGATCGCAGAAGGAAAAGCCTCCGGCATCCGACAGCAGTCGCCCTCCCATAGGGCGGCGGCTATTCGCTGCGCGCTCTGTTTTTGCAATTTCAGCCGGCCGTGCTGGCGAGCCGAGGCCGTGAAAAGAGGAGTCGCTCGCTTCCCCGCTGCTCGGTGCGTTCCTCGCTTTTAAATTGCGCCGAAACACCCTGTTGGTATTTGCCAGCGCCGTGTGCGCGCGCGGAATGAATAATTAATGTCCGAGCGCGGCTGCCGCGTTGGCGTCGCTGGTAAGAGCGAAGACCGCAAACTGGCGTTAAGTCACCGTCCTATTTCAATAAAGGATTTTCCGTCGAGAGGTGCAAGAGTCGAGCGCAGTCTCCGAGAGACTGGCCGCGCGGGGGCCCTTTGTGTTCGAGTCCCCCGAGGGCCCCGGAGCCTGGGGAGGACATGACCGCTGCACCGTTTTTCGCCTCTTTCTTTCTTTCGATCGCCACCACGGCCATTTGCACAATATATTAAATTACCTATACACCCAGTGGCTCCCTCCTCTCAACCTCCCCGCACTTTGAATATGAATAACAAATTGTCCGCGGGCCGAATGCATTATCGAGAATCAATAGCCGCCTCTTTAGCGCGGAGGGTCCGCAGAGTTGCAAAGTGTCGTCGGCCGGCGAGTGTCACCGCGCTCTAATATCTCCTCTTCTTTCCTGTCTTGTCCATATCGGGGACAAGCTCTCCCGGCGGATTTCGGCTGGCACTCGTTATTACGGCTACAAGCACACATGCATTCGTACGAGAGGCTGTCGCAGAAATAATGTCAGCTGCCAGTCTACCGGCGACAAGTTATTCGCGGGCGCGCAGTACCAGCAGCCCTCTCGCTCTTTCTCCGCAGGGCCAGACAATTGCCGAGAGCTAAGTGAACCGACGAATGGCAGGTTCTACTTCGGGCGCGGGGAATTCGCCGGGATCTTTGGTTCGGGGCGACCTGCTTTCGCGGTACAATAGCACTAATGACCTCCTGCCAGTACACACGTACCTTGGTACTAGGAAAAACTCGAGGGAAGAGAGCTGCTCGAAATCACCGCTAGTTCCGCGAACTCTCTCTCTCTCTCTCTTTGGTCGTTGTACGAAGGTACATACATAGCTCCCGAGGGGCTCGTGCGGCGGAGCGGGCGGGGTGGGTAGTAATTCTCCCGTAGGAGGATTAATGACACGAGCACCTTAATGGATCGCGGTATTGTTTGCGAGCGGAGCTGGCTCTCTCTCGGATTCGCGCTCGCTCTCCTGGCCCTTTTCCGCAGGTGGCAGCAAGACGGCTCTTCCAGTCGGCGGCGCTCGCACTTGCACTCGGCGCAGTCGGAACGCAGAGCTGCGTGCACGGGCGGGCTGGAGAGAAGGTGTTCAGCGGGCCGTGTACGGGGGGAAAATAGAGTAGGTGAAAAGGCACTCGCTCTCTCTCTCTCTCGGGCCTGTGGTGGTATCGCCAGGGCTTTTCACTAAGAAGTGGAATGTAAAAGGCAAAGCTGCCGAGTGGCAGTGGCCGCGCGAGCACACGCATATGCAGAAATCACAATTGGCCGGCAGTGGGTGGCCGGCGTGTATAGCATAACATGACACTAACTACTTGGATTTAAGCGAGACAAAGCGCTCGTAACTCGAGCACCAGGAAATCTCGCGATTCCGTCACCGACTTCTCGCTCCCTCGATCTCTCCGCGACCTGGCGCGGCGCATTCCTTTCGTCCTCCTCAAACCACCGCCTTTTCTATGCCGGCGTCGCGCTCCGGCTACTCCCGCGACGGGACGCGAGTGTCGAGACGCGGCTTTCACCTCGCCACCTGCCGAGAAAGGGTTGAAGGGTTGAAGGGTTTCCAAGGCGGCATTAGCGGAAAAAAGAAAAAGAAAAAGCTCCTTCACCGACTTCTCCTTTTCCCTCGGCTTTTCTCGCCCCCCGTGTTTCCAAGCCTCTTGTTGTTTTTCTTTCGAACGCCGCCGAATGCCATTGCGCGTATTTACCTTGGCTTATGCTAAGCTATGCAGATTCTGTTTCAGTGGGTCGAGAACATTTTTGGCGCCCTTTCGCCCTCTGGCCTCGCCGGGGCAGCGAATGCTTCCGTTCATTCCGTTTATTTCCCGGATATTTTCCTCCTCGACGCCGGAATGAGGATTGCCTCGCCGGCGAGTTGTTATAATTGTAACGGCCGGAGCTATTTGGCGCTGTATTCGTTAGAAATGTCCCGGGTTTAACGAGTTCTTGCGATCCCGCTGCCTCGCTCGGACTTGATTGTTTTGTCGGGAAAATCCACTGGCCCCGGACATTTTTCCCGTTAAGAAAGGCGCGCGTCGCCGCTCGCCACGGCGGAGAAATGAAATTTTTCCTTTACCAGCCGGCGAGCGCGCGCTCTATTATCTTCTTTAGGTGCATGTGTTTTTGGTGTTTGCGAGTGGCATCTCTCCTTTAATTCGCCCGGCAGTTCTTAGGTCGCGCCGTCGAGAGAGCAGTACATATCCCGTAATAATTGGAGGACGAGTCGTAAAGTGACAGGCTCTCGAGCGGTGTCCGGCCCCCTTTTTCTTCTCGTATTCTCATCTCATTATTGAGATGAGAGGAGATTCTCCTACTCGCCAGTCTCCCCAAGAAGAAAAGGTATAGTATGACAGGCGTCTACATGTATACGTGTCGCGCGATGCACTCGAAGAACCGGGGCTGCCGGTTTCAGCAGCGAGGGAAGGAATTTTTCTCGAGTGAAAAGTCTCTGTGATGAGACATCGCTGTTGCTGAAACGTGGCCCTACTTGCAGCCTTCCACGCGGTTCATTCACTTCCTCGAGCGGCTCCGTAGAAGACGGCGTGTGCTCGTGTGCACCAGCTCCGACGCTTTATGAAGAGTCTGCCGTGGCTCTGCTCGCCGGACGCTGTTTGCCCTCGCAGTGAGTCAATGTTGGCTCGCTCGCCGTCCCGAGCTCTCTCTCCACCTGCCCAAATTAGCCGGGCGCATCAAAGCCGGCCGCTTCTTCCCGGATTCCGAGCTAAACCACCTTCCCCATACGCTCCACGTCCGATCAAGATATTCCCTTGTCGAACCTTCCTCTTCTCCTTCCGCCGCTAGTCTCACAGGATTAGATTCCCTCGTAACATACGGAAATACTCTCCGACAACGCGCGTCCAATCAGAAGGAAAATCAACTCGGCATTGTTGGATTGATCGAATCGATTCATCGACGCTCATTGCGTACCGGACTGCTGATAACGACGCGCGTGTCCGGCAAGAATGAAAAACGCCCGCGCAAACATTTGCGGAAATTGCAGCTGCCTATCGCGTCTCGCCCGTCGTTTTTTGCGAAATGATAACGCGAGTGACTAATGAAATCGGCCCTTTAAAACATAGAAGGTGCGGGCAATCTGATTTTTCCCATTTTCCCATTTTCCCTCACTTTCCCTCGCCCGCACGAGATGCACGCGATGTACATGGGAATGCGAGCTAGAGAAAGCCTCGGGTGGTTAGGAATAGTGGAGCTGGCAGAAAGCCCGGTTTTTATCTAGGCGAGCAATGAGCCGCCAGGCTGCCGCTTATCGCCCGGTTCTAACCGTACCGCTAAAAACCACATTCTCCCGCGAATTTCCAAACTCTTTCCCTCCAGCGCGACAGACCCAGAGGCCGCCGGAGAACCTCGCGAGCCAGGGTGTCCGTGAGCAAGCGATTTCACGGCAACGCCCTCCCATGTCCGCGTACACAGCTGGGAGTTTAACCAGTGCAAATCGCCAGCGCTCTACTACAGTACTATGTAGAGTTACCGGGCTCGACGCGCCGCCGAAAATATTTCCCGTCGCCGCCCGACAAATATTTACAGCGAGCAAACGCGCCCGCGCAGCCGCCAGATCGACGCTCTACGCTCGCCCGCGGGGTTGTTTCGTCGACGGCGAAAAACGCGGGGTTCGTTGCGCCGGGGATGAAGCCGATACCTCGCGCGAGAGGTCCTTTGGTAAATGGGCCACTTGCCGATTTAATCTACGGGGTGGATTTCTTTGGGAGCTGTGGATTGTTGAGTGGGTTGGTGTATTAGTCGGGAATAAGCCAATAAGTCGGGAGCCTCGCTGAGGAAGAGAGAGAGGGAGATGAGTAAGTGAACTCAGTGTTAATTACGGGCCGATAATCCGGGCTCGTATTTTCCCGGGTATGATAGCGGGGGAGAAGATCCTTTTCCGAGCCCCAATCTCTCTGTATATCCTTGACGACGCGCGAATTAAGAATTAGGGGTATGAGCGTCCAGAGAGAGTAGCTCCTAGCTGATGATCCTGGATAAGGGGCGTCTTCGTATTCCGCGGATGAAAGGCATCTGTCGATCTCTCGTCCTGCGGAACAACGTGACTCTTGGCCGGGGCCTGGGCCGGGGCCGGGAGACTCGAAGGTGGCGGAATCAAATCAGATATCCGACGGGGGAAAAATTACGGGCAATTTTCACTTCGTTAGAAGGCCAAGGGCGCCGCAACGCTGTACTCCTCTTTTCGCGCTGGCCCCTGCTGCACCAAATCCCTCGGGATCCAGGGATCCTTCTATCTTTCCGCTTTCACTCGTCCACTCTCCCTTCCGCCCCACGAGTTCTTCTCTCTCCTGCAGGGGCTTCCACCCTCTCGTCTACTTTTTCCCGGCTCTCCCCTTCTGACAATCCTCTCGGCCTCTGTCTCTCCTCGGATTATATCCTTTGAATCTACAATTATGGGGCGCCGCAGGCATGCGGGGCACGTTTTGGCGAAAGTTTGCGCGCCGAATACTAAAACCACGTGGCAAACAGGATCAATACCTAGGCCGGGAAGAAGGTAGCGCGCGAGAGCGATGTTGTACGTGTCCTTTGGTTGGTCGCCGAGTCGTTGGCCAATCTCCCGGCTTCCTTCCCCGAATCCGCTCAATCTCCCCGGGTCTCATCCCAGCGGCCCAGCGGCCCAGCTCCTCCTTGGTCCTTTCCGGTTTCCCGCTTGACGCCGGCTGTCGTGTGTCGTGGGAGACAACGGCCCAGCTCTCTCGGGAAGGGCCGAGGGTGTGAGGGCTCCGCAGAGGATAGTCATCTCACGTGTCCTCGCCGAAAGAGATATTACACTGGCCTTGATACCAACAGCCCTACACGCCCCTCGGCAACCTCTCTCTCCCACCCCCTCTGTCGCAATCCTTTGACTTTGTTGGTCATCTTCCATTACGGGCTCTCGCTTTGACACTAAGCGAATTCCGCGGTGCGGTCTCGCTCCGACTGGCATGCTCGTTCCCTGGAAAACGCTGAGCCCCGCTTCCCGAGAGCGTAATCGCATTATGCGCGCGCGGCCGCCTAACGCAATAAGCGCGCTCTAACGTAACACACTTCTCTCTCTCCTTGTAAGAGCGCCGATTTACCTCACCGTCCACCTCCACCTCCTCCCCGCACCGTTCCACCGGTGGCGGATATTATTTTTCTCGCGCTCTCCTCCGTAACGCTCGCTTGCGTACTTGCGCACCGTTTCTACGCTCGCGTTCTTTCCCAACCTCGACCACTCGACGAGAGTCCGCTGCTGTTGCTGGCGAGCGCTCGCGGGATTAGCTAGCGGCACACACGGCCGTGGTGATTGGAGCGCAACGGTGACAGTGAATTCTGGGCTGAGGTAATGACCTCTCCGGGATTACGTGCCGTTGACTGCTCGCGGATAATGCCTTGGATACAGACGGATCGGAGAAGCCCCGGGAATGCCTCCTTCCTACTTGCCTTGCCTGCCCTGCCTGCCTTCCCCTTGGTTCGATACGCTCACGTGTCTGCCGCGTCGGGCTTGGGTTCTTATTTGGAATTTCAAAGAACGCTCGTTGCCAGTATGGATGCGAGTTGCGGGATTTATGCGTGGGGTAATATTGTTGTTTGAAGACTCGCGATTTCTGAGGATATAAGAGAGTTTTATTGCTTCAATACGGAAAGAGAAAACACTTGGTACTGTGTATGAATCATAATGATAATGGCGGGGACTTGGTGAGTTTAAGCTGGCGATATTAAAAATGAAAGATATCTTTAATGTCGACACGAGATGAGATCAGCAACGCGCTTCCACCCGAGGTCGCGTCTTCCGCCTGGACAGACGGCGCACACTCGCTTTTTCGTCGCGCTTCTATTTTTGAACAAGTGATATAAGAATAACGGGGCCGCTGGCCGTGAATGTTTATTCGACGCACATGTCGAGCGCGTCCTCGGTGCGAGCGCGGTGGTTCCCTCGGCGGATCAACGAAACGAGCGGCCGGCCAGAGAATTGTAACCCTTCTGCGGTCGAACGCAGTGCGGTCGCGCGCGCTTTGCTTTTGGAGTTTGGAAAGTGCATGCGGGTCAGGCCAATTACAGTTGCATCACTCGTTGGTCCGCCGGCTGACCCGTGAGAGAAAACAACGGCGGCGAATGGATCCGCCGGGATATATTTACGGGCCGCACTCGCCGCAATCCGTGATTCCTCTAAATGGAGATTGGGCTCGAGAGGCCGGGAGGGAGGGCGTTCGCGGTCGGTCAAAGCCTTTTTCCCTGGGAAATTGTTTTCCTCCTCCTAGTGAGCGCGCGGGAGGAGAGGCGGCTGTTTACGCGGAATGCGGCGCTGATGTGTTATCGAGGTCCGCGTAAATGGAGAGCGCAGGCAAGTGCGCGCGGCCGACTTCCGGTTATGTACTCTCTTTCCGCAAGAACGCTCCCACGTTGTTTGCGCGCTCGATTGTGCCCCCTATCGGGTGAGCGATTCCCTAGGAAATCTCATGGCATCGCGCGCGCCACCTCGTCGCCTCCTCTGGAAAGCCGGCGAAAAAGTGCCTCTCTCGCCGAGGATCGACGTCGAACTCGTCGACGCTTCGATGATCCGGTGTCCGATAGAAGGAAGCGAGCGGCGGTAAAGGGACAAACCCCTGCGGCGACAGGGGTGGAGGCGAGTGCCGAATGCATCGGGCGAAATTCGATATAGCTGTGTCGTCATGTCGACGACCCACTTCCTCGTCTCGACCAAAGACACGTATGTTCAAAAGAGAAATGTTAGGGGGGTGGGCGACCGGGATAATGCACATGCTCACCGCAGGAACAGGATACAGGTAATATGGAGATAAAGCGGAAGAGGGATCGAGGATTGAAGAGTGCGGCGAGAGCGGAAAGGGATAAAAGCGAAAGGGGAGGATCTCTGTGGAAAAGGGCACGATCACTAGGTAGTCGGTCCGCATAGGTAGGTACTCGTCGGGGGGCGAGCGCTCGCGTCGTGTCGAATTTCTCGATAAATTCCCCTCGCGGTGGCCGCGTGGCCCACCACTCTCTTCCCACGTGAAACAATGGCCGAGTGGCATGGAAAGACGTCTCGAATTTCGCTGAATCAAAGCTGATGCGTCGAGAGGACGAGGAAGAATCGGGAAGGGAGGACCTCGCTCTCGCGTCTCTGGCTTGGCCAGGGGTGAAATCGATTTTGTCTAGGCTCTTGCTTGCTTGCTTGCTTCCCTCTGCCACCCGGCCATATTATCCCCCGCGCTGATTTCTATAGTGTCATTGTTGTTGGAAGAGGAAAGAGAGCAAGACACACGCGGCGGACGCAGGGGGCGGTGGACGTACGTGCTGGAGGCCGAGAGAAAGCGAGAGGGAGAGCCGGTGGCCAAGAGCCCAGCCGAAAGCAAGAGAGCGAGAGGGAAAGCGCGAAGATGCCGACGACGGTCTGAGTGGCGCGCAGACACAAAGCCAGCCCAGCTATATTACGTTTCCACTTCTAGTTCTCTAGTGTCTCCTCGGGCCTAGCGCCAACGCGCGTTACACGCGCCCGTGCTTCCGCGGCTTGGTCTTTCCGCGGTGAAAGCCCTTTCTCCGTCGCCTTTTTTCTTCTCCTAGCTCCGCCGCGCGACGTGCACAGATGCATAGAGAGACGCGCGCACACCCACCCAAGAAAGAAACGGCCACTGCCGGATTCCCCCCCGCCAACACCGCAAACCTCCGTGGGGCTTTGTCACCGGGGTTTAATCTCTGCGGGCAAACGGCCGCGCCAATTAGCCGAACATCTGCGCGCTCGCCCGGTTAGCCTTTCGCGTATCATACTCTTTTATCCGCTGCTCTCCTCTCTGGTTTTGGTATTGAACAGAGTCGGCACAGTTTTTTCTACGAGAGTGAGAGTGGTTTCTTGAGAAAGAAGGATCTAGTGGAGAGAGAGAGTAGTCGGTGGTAGATGAAAAATTAAAAGCTTATTAAATCATCGGGTGGAAGGTGGAGAGGCTGCGATGCTCTGATGGAAACTAGCGGCGCCATCACGGGTATGACGGATGCGATAAGCCGGGGCTAACAAAGTTTTCCCCGAGAAATTAATAACCATCATGGCGGAATAGAATATTTAAATTTCCATCGCTGTCCGCGCGCCCCCCAGCACAACGAGTGTAATTTAATAATTAGCCCGCCACTCATCGCGCGCGCCGCGCACCCCCTTCCGCTCACACTCGCTGCAACTCCGCTCGCTCGCACCGCCCGGCCATGTTCGCATTCCCATTTCAGAGTCGGATGCGTAATGACGGATGGTGCGTGTGCGGGATTCCAGTTAACGAGTTCTCTCGCTCTCGCCTCCGGAAGGAACAAACAGCCGCGCGCCCGCCATCCTTTTAGTCAGTGCACCGACGGAAAAAAAAGAGAGAGAGAGAGAGCGCACTGCTCTAGGGTGGAAGGATGTTACGCGCGGATTTGCGGGCACCTTGAAAATTTAATTTAAAAACTTGGCGGGCAGCGCGTCAGGGCGCATGTGTGCGCGAAAGGATTAAAGGCACGGCTCGTCACAAATTGGATTAGCGTCTCGTGTCCCATGGCATATCCGGGGGTGGATACAGTCCGTTTTAAATTAAAGTGCCCTTGGCCGTCGTTTACACCGATCCCTCTCTCTGTCTCTTCTCACGATAGCCGGCAAGCCTCTGCCGCTCTCGACAGCTCGTGCCGGACTGGTGAAGCTAATCTTTTCATTATAACTCGGACGAACCGAACCGTGATAAAGGTGACCGGGCGCCTTTCATCTTTCATCTCGAGCAGTCACTTCCGCCGGGAGGAGCTCGAGCCTCGAGAGAAGTCTCGAAAGAAGGAGGACCAGCATCTTGCAAAAAGACTCCGCCTCACACTGAGCGAGTCTCCTTCCTTAACACTCAGCTTACCCACGGTTTCATCTTGCCGAGACCTACTCTCCTCTGTACAAGTGGATCGCCGGGCGCGTAATTAACTACGAATGCGGGGTGATCAAATATTTGCAGGAAGAGATCGAATCGTGACGTTTAATCGCAGAGTACCAGGGGGGCGGGGGCGGGGGGCGGGGGTGGTTTTTCTCAATGGCCAACAGATGCGTCCGCCTTTGATCTCGGCAATCGTGTATAGAATTTCCTTTTAAATTGGAAGCCCCACTCGCTTACATTGTACCTCGCGCCACTCGTTTTCTCGGGCCCCACTCCCCGCGTGTTCTTTCTCTGTGACGACTGTGACACTAAGTGCACGTTCCGCCAGCGGGCGTACAATTAAGAAGTCGAAGAGGAAATTAAGCCTCGGTTGTTGGTCAGAGTTCAATTCGAACCGTCGTGTGTCTCAGTGTCCCCATGCTGGAAATTAAAGGGCCCGAGCCCCCTTTCTGGGACTGGCTTTTAAGTAAGCGGATCGAGCGTGGCTAGAACTCAGTCTCAGTGGTGAGTCTCTGGTGATGGGAAGGGAAGAGCGAGGACGTTAAAGGGAAGGGTGATGTTTACGCGAACGATACTGCTGACAAGGCTCGACGCACACCCAGCGTACCTCGCGTGCACTTCAGACGCGAGTTTAGACGATGAGAGAGCACGCGTCGTTGGAGATATCTGGCGACGGTTAAAGCCAATCGAGACACTCACCTTGAAGCGTGTAATAGCTCGGCCAACTTTTTATCAAGATCCCTCTCGGCCTCTACTTGAACTCTACGTGCCCTAACTCTCTCTCCCTCTCTCCCTCTCTCTCTCGATCCATTCTTGGCTGGCTGGAGGTCGTGGAAATTGGCGGAGTATCGCGGCATCCCTTAGCACAACTGTTATTCAAACTTTCCAGTGAACCAGCCCCTCCGACTCCTCTCTCCTTCTCTGGAGGAGCGGCCGTTTAAAGAGGCAGATTCTCAACGAGATCTCTACGCCGGCTTTTCTCCTCAGTCTGCTGGATACGGATTAACCGGTCAGAGTTTACCTGCCTCAGCAGCATCCTTCCTCGACCGTTTCAGAGTGCGATTGAGCGAGAGAGAGGTGGGGGGTGGAGAGAACTCCGACGTCCCTCGTGATAGAAGAGGCTCGTTAACCCCGACATTCAACTTGGCCCGAGGAGAGCGAGAGGAGCCGAGAACTGGCCTTAATTACCAGCAACTCGCGCGTCATTTCCGGCACACGCCGGGATCAAATGTCAGGCCATCGCCGAATGAAGTGCATGAAAAATTGCCGCTCTACCAGTAGTATTTAAAGGGGTGGGGATATGTAGAAGGTCCGCTATGAATTACGTCTGGAGCTCTGTCCGAGTCCGAATATGATCGGATTTGTTTCGATGCATGAATCACGATTACACCCACTGGAAACAATGCCCGGCCGACTGAGGTTTATCGTTGCAGTCGATTTATTAATCCTGATGTATGGAGCGCTAGAGCGGACACTCTCATGGCCCGCGCGCACCAGATTACCCCGGCGAGAAAGACATCCAGAAAAATAATACTAAATCGCGCGCGTGATATTAGATCTCCATTTCGCAGGTAACTGCTAGTTCCTTTTTCTCCCGCTAATTTCCCCCCAGGATGGTCCACCTGGCAACCCGCGCATTTTACGCTAACTTGGCGATTATGTCTCCCGGGGCAAGCGAGGGGGCGCCCGGTTATGGCCGGGGTTAGATAGCGCTATTGCACGCTGCGATATATCCCGGCCCGCGGAAGATAAAAGTAGTAACTGCATTATACGGCGGCATAACTCCCGATTAAGTCCGACGATTACTTAAAGAGGAGGAGTAGGAGGATTGTAGGAGCAGGCTAAAAAGGGAGGTAGCGCGGCCGCGTAACCCGCGCGCTAACGCTCTCTCGCGCTCGAAAGTAATTAAAATAAGAAGGAAGCTGAAAGTGGCGGGCACCTTGTTGCCTCGCAATTATTCCCCGCCGCTCGCGTCGCCCCGCAGAATAACAGGAGCGCGGCCCTGGCGGCGCTGGCGGCGCTGGCGGCTTACATTTTAAATTAAGAGCAGGCGGCATTTTACTCTTGGTTCCATCCAACCACATTCCATCTCCCCCGGCAAATGAAACAATCCGCCCTCCTTACCCGAATAAAGACTTTTCCGATACGCGGCGCACTCGCCTCCACTACCTGTGCTTTTCACGCGCCAGCGCGAAAAGTGCACCGCTATTTTTATTCTCCCGGTACTTGTGAATTTTTTATCGCCCCTGCTGCCACCGAGCAATAAAAGCAGCGGGGGGCGCAGGTCTCCTCGTGCAGAGTTTAAAAGAGAGAGAGAGAGGGTGGGGGGTGGTGGGGGGTAGCAAGTTCGGTGGGAAGGAGCGGTGGTACGCGAAGCGTGAAACTGCGCCGGCCTTGGAAAGGTGAGGGTGATATTTCAGTCGATCCGTGGGCGGGAGGGAGGGCTCTAATCGAACGAGAAGAACAAGGTTACAACCTGTAGATTCATAAAGTACCTTCTAAAGCAACGCCACCAGCCGCCTCTCTCCTCCGACCCCGTCAATATTCCAAACACGCTCGCCTGCTTTATTACGATCTTCCGTGGCCGTTTCGTTTTAAAGCGCCGGGCCCCGACGAGCGGCACCCTCCAGCGAATAAAAGCAGAGTCGAGGGAGGGATAGTCGATGGGATAAGAAGGTTCTATCTCTCGGAGAGGGTAACGAGGGAAAGACGGCTAACATCGCGTTGCGAAAGCTTGCAGTTGCGTCGGCAATCGGCGACGGTGGTGCTGGACGTGCTGGTGGCGCGCGCGCGGATGAAAGTGATATTTTCGTTCTTAGCCCGATGGGGAGAGAGCGAGGGCCGAGGGTGGCGGCGATTGAGCGTCAAGAGAGCGCTTACGTCAGCGCACCTCGCTCTTCTCTCTCTAAACATATACGATGCCCACCTACTCGACATCCTCTGCGTCTGCGGCGAGGGAGCCGGAGCATATTAAAAACCGCACATAACTTAATACCTCTCACCGACGCGTCGCGCCGTCAGTGAATATCGTGTTTGCGTGGACGCGTCGGCTCAATTAGGTAAAAAGAGGGACGCCTCCCATATGCTGAATCCTATCTAGCTCTCCTCGCAGTTGGGCGTATCCGGGCGCGCGACGATCAGATTTCACCCCCGTCGATAGGAGAATCTCGCCTCGCCACCCCCTGCGAATAAGTACAAGGCCGTGAGCCCGTGAGGGAGGTACGCGGGGACAGCGCTCGTCCTCGTCGGCATTGTGCGCCGCCACCAAGGCGAACCACGCGTGACTACACCCGAGAAGACGCGCAGGGTAGAGTAGCTCCCCTCTTGGAGCCGTGGATTTCCAACCCTCCAACCCTCCAACCCCCCCGGTTGGCTCAAGTCGTTTTGTCACAATAGCGATAAAAGCGAGCGCTAGTCGCTGGGGCGAGCGAGGACACTGACGTCCGTGACTCCTCTGTCTTTTCTTCCTCTTGTTGAGTGAAGAGGCGGCGGCGGCGACTCGCTTCAACGCCCCCGCAATTACGCTGTTTATGTAAGGGCGTGGTTGTCCCGTGGCTTTTAATCGAGACAGAGCGCAACCCAGTGTCCTGCACACCTTCTCTCCTGATGCAGCGCCCTCGCTCTTCCTCCAGTGAGGCGTCCTGGTCGTTTGCTCGCTCGCCGCGACACTAATAAGCCCGGGATTTATATTGCTCCGAAGATTGGCAGATCCGGTCTAATGGCCGGCCGCGCACTGTAATCAAGTCGGTCTCTACTCTATACGGGCGCGCGACTCATCCTCGCTTTATGCGCCGCTGTAAAGGGCGACCTGTGTACATACGCTCAAGTCTGCTGACTGGCTGTGTGTCGAGGAGTCGGGAACGGGGCCGAGGCATTCGGAGTTTCGGACCGTGGGTGGATACACGTAACGATGATTGACCGGCTGTTATTACTACATCGACGAGTGCCGGGAACGAGAGGAAGGTAAAGCCTCCGGAGAGACGGAGATGGAGGCGAGTTTGGAGGAGAGAGCGGTAATCGTAACTAACGGCGAAGGGTGGCCCGGATACGTGCGTCATCGCGAACACCGATAATTACGTTGGAGCCGAGAGTTTCCTCGATAGTCGAGTAAATGCTTCTTCCGAACTAATGTTGGCGACGGGTATTACCGGCAAGGGAGTTCCTCAAGAGCGACGAGCTTCTCTCTCTCTCTCTCTCTATCACTGCGTCGAGGAGAACCTGAAGGAGTCCTCGCCTTTTCAGCCTCCGCTCGCTCTCCCAATGTGTCACGATGAGTCGTTGAGATCTGCCACGGCAAATATTGCTAGTAGCTTCCGCAAACTTCCAGCGGCGACGTCGACTCGCTCGGAACGCTTGAAAGTTTTACTTTAAGTTTAAGCCGCCAGTTCATCGACGTTTCCTGCTCGGTAACTCGCTCTATCCTATCCTTCCCTCGAGTTTCAGGATTAATGGAACTATAGGACGATTATGGCCGACCTTCCCCAGTTTTCAGGCTTCTTAGATCGAGATTCATTTTGATTCTCCGATATTCTCCGCTATTTCCTGGGAGTCGATAACTTCTTCTCGGCAGACAAAGTGTTTAAGATTGGATATAATAGAGAACACGTGTGTGGAGATGATGAGTTAGAGAGGGTTGGCGAAGCGAGTGTTGGCTCCACCTCGACAGGGTAACATAGGACTATCCGAAGATAGCGGGAGCCCTTTATGGCAGCCGCGCTGCAAATGGCATGTGAAATTTTATGCAAACACCTCCGGATAGAGGATGCTTGCCGGATGCCGGGAGGCTCCTATATGCAAAGGAACTACTCGAGGAGATATCCGATATTCCCAGCAGCGCGTATGTACTATAGCTATCTTAACGAACCTACTCGATCGAACCTAAGCTCCGAGACAAGTTTAGTCACCGGGACCGCTTTGCCAAGCACACGCTATGCCTCTCCGAAACCATATCTCAGCCATTTCAAATTCAACCGCTCGCAAATCTCGCCAGCCAATACCACAAGGGACCGCAAAGACCACTAGCGGTCTCCACCATTTCATAATACTTCCGACGCTAAATCGCTCGCCCTTATTCTTCCTCCGCGGACAGCTTTGTCTCCTGCGAGCCTGATTTATGTCCTGTTATTATTAATCTCCCTCTCATTAAATTAAACTCGTTCCCGCGAAACCGCAGGGTGTTATCTCGGTTTCTAGCTGGACTTCAAACCCTCGGTTCCATGTACCGCGGAAACTGATCTCTCTGACGATGCGCTCTCGCACGTCCTCTTTTCGGTGGCTGGCATTAATCCTTTCGTGTCGCGGAAAAGTCCGATAACTGGAGAAAATGCGCGGTCACTGGTTGAGGGGATTAAGCTAAGTAGATTAGTAGTAGCCCTGTGAAGGTAACAGCATATGTTGAAAAAATGTTAATTTTTGCGTATAGTGGAATTAAGAGAACTCCGCGGGGTGGCACAAGAACTTTTTTGAACATATATTAACTCGACAATTAATTGGAGTGAATCGAAGTGAAGAAAGTACGTGACAGTCGTAGTGGAGCATGTCGAAAAGGCAAACACTCACCGATTCCCTTTGGCCCGTTAGATACGATCGAATATATTGGCCAATAATTCTCTACCAGCAGGTACTCGCTGGGCAAAGGGCGGCAGCCTATACCGTCGGCTCGTTATCGCCGATTGGCAAAGTTTTTCGTGCGATTTTCCGCTCTCGCTTCCCAATTCGCACTATGTCGCGATGGATATCCCGGGCCATCCCTCTCACACGTATCAGCGCACTCTGAATGGCCGCGGGAAAATATCCCGCGGCTGAAAGAACTGTTTTTTTCTCCCAAAACGAATGGAAAGCTTGCCGCCTATTGCGCGCGGGGAATAAGCTAGCAATCGATGCTCTATTTCTAGTGGCCGAATAAGGAAGAGAATTTTTTTGGGGCAGGGGGGCCTATACATATAGAATACGTATGTTGGTGAATGAGAAAGGCGAGGGCGAGGGCGATAGTGATGGGTTCGGAGAAAATTCATATCGCATCGGATAGCGCGGGACAATTCGCTGAAGCGACATTTGATCGTCGGAGCAAACATAGGCCCCCGCTGCAATCGATCCCCCGCGAGCCGATATACGTATGTGCCCGTGCGGCCGTGTAGCCGTTGATACGTCTGTGACAAGGGGCGGCCGGGCCGGTGGGTGGACGACTGCAACAGGCCGGCCAGAAACTATTCTTTCGCAAACACTGACGTCACCGTCCGATAACACTCGCCCTCGCTCGCCTCGCTCGCCTCTTTATTTAGGGGCTTCTAATTGATCAACCCTCTACGCTCGACGCGCCGCTCGCCCAGTGTCCGCCCGCCGTTATCGCGCCCGTCTTGGCACAGCCGTTCTATAGACTTTTATTCGCCGGGGGATTCTCTTACGCTTCATTAGTCCGACAGGACACAATATACTTCCCCGAGCCGATAAATTGCTATATCTTCATTGCGGAGCGGAGAGAACTCGGCCAATCTCGGGATTATCCTAACACGCTCGTGACTGGAAAGAGAGAGTGGGAGGGGGAGAGGGAGAGGAATGTCCAACAATCCGGAACATTGTCGCGCCAGATTCCCCCCAATTGTTTCCTTCATTTGCATCAGATGAAGCCATAGAGATATGAGGTGACGCGGGTGCGCACCCCACGGGGCACTAGCGCCCCGTCGAGCGGCCCGGGCGCGTTTATCGCCTGGCATGCGACGAGTATATTTCTCGGCCATTAAGTAGAATAGGACTGAGGGAGGGTGGAGAGAGAGTTGATCCGCGCGCACGTACTCTGGTCGAGATTTAATATGACCCGCCGCCGTCGGGCTAAGCCCCACGCATTCCTCACTGATATTCTTCTCCCGGGTGCACGCTAGCTTTATCCGCAGTGCGGCTCGCCGGAGTCTTGCTCCTACCGTAGCAAACAGATTTCTCCGCCCACGCGTTCATTCGTAGACGACGGCATCATCCACTCTCCCCCGCCCCGCTAATTCCGACCTACAGATTTAATGTCCGCGCCGAGAACTCGGCCACCCTCGACATTAGGGGGTCCAGAGATGTAGCCGGCGGAAAGAGAAAGAGAAAGAGAAAGGGGGTGGCAAGCTGAAGGGTGGGTGGTTGGACAGAGTGGAAGCTATCTATCGTCGAGCAGCAACGAGTAATTTTGATATATCGAGGGCATAGGGTGGCCGCCTTCTCCGACGAATCCAACAGTTTTCCCCGATAATATTGCTCCGCGGGGATGCCAACTCGACTCGCGACCCCTCGCACTCACCCCCTTTACTTTTGCTCTGCGATCGACATCATTCCTACGACTCTTGTATCCGGAAATGGTCGGTGGCCTCATGTTCGCTCACTCTCCGATCGAGCTGTTCTCCGCGAAAAATATCGCCGAGCCTCTCGGCCAAATGAACAGCGCGCCGGGGGAGGTTCTTGTAATTTCGCTGGAAACTCCCAACGAGAGATGCTCATCGAAGAGTGTAGGAAAGAGCGCCGGGGTAGCTCTGTTGATTCATTGGGCTTGTGACGCTCGAGCGGCGAGATTCCGTCAGAATTTTTCCGGCGTCCCGGCATTATGTTCCGAATAATAAGAGAGAGGAGGGCTGGGTTGGGTGGGAATTTATGAGCAGTCATGCCTCCCATTAATCCGCGACGATCAGTAATTCACGGAGCAGTTCGCCGGCCCGTAGTTCGTGCCCCGAAATTTCCCGGACTTATCAGCCCATCGGATTCTTCCCGGGCGAGTTCCATCCCTCTCTATACCCCAACCCATATATCCTCGAAGCCGCGATTCGTCACGATTTCCATGTTAATGGTGCGCCTCTCCTGCGCCTCTCCCGTCCGACACTCTCCCTCTCTCTCGCAATCGCTGTATCATCCACTTTTGTTCATCGCTCGGCCGAGCATGGAAATGTCTGTATATAGTATATATCGGATGACGTATCTATTTTTCGAGAGCTGAGCTCCGCGCGCGGAGCCTCCAATTCATCAAGATTCCCTCGCTTATCGGCAGCGAGCAAGAGCTCTCCTCTCGCCCCCTCGTGTTCCCCGTGTTCCCCGTGTTCCCTCGTACGTATCCCGTTGATCGTCGAGTGGCGGAAAAGTGACCGGGCGATTTTTCATGTTTCGAGTTATGAGCCCTCTGACGGCCCGATAGAATCCCCCCCTGTCTAACGTGGCTCAATGTCGACAGGGCCCGCTGACCGATTGCGCGAATAAATCACTTACCCGCTTCTGCTTTTTATTGTCCTCTCTTCGATATTCTCCTCGTCGCTCCAACATACGCCGGGCGCCTATTACCCGGGCAAATACTCGAGGCCAATCGCTCCGGGGATAATGAAATTCTTATATCAAACACTCGAACCTATTTAGATAATGACGTCCCATCTGCATAGCCCGGCCATTAAGCGTGTCCGGGCCTGGTTCTAATGTCCGGCGGGGAGGCGCATTAGCTAATTGTCGATCTTGGAGGTATTAGCGAGTTAATGCCGGGCGGTGTTTGCGCAGCGGAGGCTAATCCGGTAATCGATGCAGTATCGTGTCCTTTGCCAACAGTAGTAGATAGTAGGTCAGAATTACCGCCACGAGCGTTTGCATGAGAAAAACATGATCTACTCGAGAGAGACCCCTGTGGATGTGAGTGGGGGGAGGGGGGACGGTTGGCCGGGTGCCCCTTCGATCGAGATCGCGAGTTAATGCGCCCATGTTCAAAGACGAAGGCGACTGCTAACGAAAGAGCAATCTCAAACAAGAGGGAACAATGAGAGGAGGGCTGCCTTCAAAGGATGTATCGAGTTAATGACAATGGTGCCATTTGCATGGTCCTCCTGAGGGCTCCGAAGAAGGCGGATAAGTGCATCTCGCAGATGAGCCTCTCGTAGGCGGTGCCTCTCTCGGCCCGCACCGAGAGAGTAGAGATCGTTGCACTGGACAATAATTGAGATAAAGCCTCGGCCCTCCTCGGAGCATCGCGGCCGGCGCGCCTACAGAAGGGCTTCCAGCTGAGAATCCACCGGCAAACACGATAACTAATGCCACACTGCGCGGCTTAATGACGCTCCCGTGCTCTTCGCCCGATATGTTTTTCCCTCCTCCACCCCTCGAGTAATTGCGATACCTCGAAGATCGAGTTGACCGAGCGGGCGCGCTCGAGCTATGATTTATAGAAAGCATTGGCCCTTAAATCTCCGAGTCGCGAGCTTACACGCGCAGCGGCCGGGCCGCTGGGCACAGATAGCACAATTTATGGCCGGCGCCTGAGAGAAGCCTGACGGAAAATCCCCGTTTTCCTCGCCGTCCATGCGAGCGCTGTATTCGATCTTTGGTAAAGTGGACATGTGTGCTCGGTGTGATTAAAATCCATCCGGGTAGAGAAGGGAATCCTGGTGGCGGCTCGTCATCCGATTTTCGTTGCGGGGGGCTGTCGATAATTAGATAATGCGGATTCGGGTGTTGGGTGTAATTGCAGTTGAGAGTAATGGGCGCGAAGTGGCCGAAACGAGGGTGGACTGACGAGGGGAAGAGAGTCGACGCTCTCTCTCTCTCTATCTCTCTGGAGAGAGTGGACGACGCGTATTATGACTGATCGCGGATTAGGTTCTTTTTATTAAATAGAAGGCGGGTTGGGGGTGGGGGGCGTGAGAGGGTACCCTGACGTTTCTGGCAGACGCAGTGCTTTATAATTGACGTTTCTCAGGGGGTGGCGGCGGCGCAAGCTATACGAGCGTGGACTGTCGGTGGTTCCGGGCGCTGTGGGACCGGGCGGCCCGCCACTCGTTTCCAGGGGGACCATCGCCGAGGGATGCGAGGGCCTGGCCGGCCTGGGCGGAGCGGCCGCGGGGAGCCGGCCGAAATTGAGATTGACAGTTAATTTCGACGCGATGCGTACTAGTAGCCGGGCCGGGGTGGTCCGAAATTTCCAAGCGTCCAGATTGACCTTCCGCCCGACTAGAGAGTAGAGAGTAGAGAAGCCGAACCCACCGCCTCTGCTAGCAATGCTCTCCGACTACTATCTGGAGGAGGAGCTCGAGGGATTCGCGTCACGACGACGGGGCATGCACGTTCGTGGGAATCCGCGGTATTTCCTATTGGAACTGCGAAACTTCGCTTTCTGCCTCACGGATATCCAATAAATTGTGTACCTGCCGACCACAGGGCCGACGATCCTCCTAGCTCGGTTCCCTCTCCACCGCGATATTCAAGATCGCAGGATCGGAGCAGGTTCTCTCGCTCCCTCGGAGCGAGTACTCTCCCACGTTCGAACGCGTTCGCGTGTCGATTGCTTTTAGAGGAGAGGTTGGATTCTTTGCTAACTGTGGTCGCCGGTTCTTTCACACTGTGTGTAGTTGCGATCGTTGATCGGTCTCGCGTCCGAAGCCCCGGCTGCCAGCTGACCATCACGACCGTCACCTTTAAAGCCGCTTCAGAGGGCCACGTCGAATTATTAATCTTCCGGTGGCGAAGCGTCGCCCGCGCACGGGGAGCTCGAAATTATTCGCGCCTTTAATCCGAGGCAGGACGGCCAGAGAGAAAGGGAGACGGAGATCGCGACAGGCAACAAGTCAACGATGTGCAAGTCCGCCTTTTAGGCTTTCCAGAGGCCGGCGGCGTTGTTGTTGCGGGGGTGGGGCACCCTTTAAAAGCGGAAGCACGGATTACCGGGAGAAATCGAGTTTGCCGCGGCGCTCAATTTGCCCTGCTTCCTATATGCCTCCTTACCCTATTTTCGACGCTGATGGAATCGTGCCACTTCTCGATGTACCGGGTGGCCCTCGTTACACCCATTTCACAAATTTACCTCACTTTTCAATTATAATCACTCCAACCCCAAATCAACTACCTTCACTAATCTTTAAAAGCAAACCCCCGCGAAATCCTATAATAAATCGATTCATCATTATACCCGCGAAATTGATACAGTCAATAAACACTGCGGACTGCACATCACCGGTTGACGCGTGTCGCTTTTTACGAGAACGCCGGAGGAAAGCAGCCCCCGAGGCCTGAGCGAGAGACAGAGGGTGCACTCACACGCAAGAGACGCACAAGTCTGATTGACAGAGAGACGATTCAGTGAAAAGGGAGTGTCTTTCAGCGCTCGGCGGTCTGCAACGAGCATGAAATACTCTACCGCAAAAGCGCCCGGAGCGCTCGGCCGCCGCCGCCGCCGCCGCCGCCGCCGCCGCTAGATATCCCACATACATACATGGGATTGTTGGCCGGGAGCGGCGAGAAAGTGGCCAAGCTACTAGAAGCGGAGTTGTGTGTTTGCCGCGAGGGACGAGTCGGACGAGAGACACATTGGCCCTTTGGCGGGCAGCGGCTCTGTAGTTGTGTACGCTCTGCAGAGAGGGCGAAATTATCAGCGTGAGTGCGGCTCGAGCGGCGGCATCGTTATCCGGATGAATTAGCATCGCCGGTGCAATTGGGAGCGGTGGAGAAATTTCGCTAGACGCAATTTTCATTATGCATCGCTAGTGAATGCGCGCGCGCGCGCGCGGCATAGTCTCCTCTGCGAGGCCACGTGGTGGCTGTGTATCAGGTATTCCGATGTGGTCGCGACGCAGAGAGGCACGGGGGAGGACGGCGAAAGGGGTGTTTGCACCTCGCGCGCAAAAGGGTTGCTGCAATCGTAACGTTCGCAGTCCTGTTCCCCATTGAAGCGTATGGCTCGGCTAATGCCGGAGCTTATCGGGCGTACAATGCCGGCCGGCCACCCGCCTCTCCGATGCAACGAGGCCTATTGTGCCATTTGCTCGCAGCGAGGACGCGCAGGGGAGGTCAAGCATTTCATATTAATTTCAGCAAGATCATCCCCACTCCCTACTCCTCCCTCTCTCTCTCCATCTTCCACTAATTCCTGAGCCCGGCGTCACATGCCGAGCCGAGCTCGTAATCCAACCCTACCTAATATCAGGATAAACTCCCAACCCCCTTGGACACACTGAATGATCATATTTCCATTTCACCGGCCTCCTCGAAACCGGCTGTTCGTAGTCAAAGCCTCCGCTCGCTCGCTCGCTCTGGCGCGGTATACCAGTAGCATAAATCAAGCTCTCCTTTCATATCAAAGTCCGCCGCTTGGTTTCCCGGCTGATGTTGCGATTTCGATCACGTCTCGCCGTGCGCGCTCGAGATCGCATTAATGACCAGGCGCGAAAGAGACGAGAGAGAAAGAGAGGGGTTGGTGAGTAAAGAGTGAAGAGGGAAGAGAGGGATGGATGGGGGGTTATATCGAGGGGGTGACCCTCGTCGTCTGCGTCGGGCGAAAATCGAATTTGATATTTCCGTTCGTTTTTCATCGGCAGCACGTGCGTCACGGAAAATATCGGCGCGCGTTTCACCCTCTCGTCCTTCAGTTCGGCTTCCTTCTCTCCACCCTCGCTTTCCTCCCGCGCTCTGACGAGGATTTCTTATCCGAAACTCTCCCTCTCTCCCAGTGACCCTTGGCAGTCTCGAGTCAGCAGCCCCATGGGGCTGCTCGAGCCGAGGAAAACTCGTCGAGGAGGCGCGGAGAATGCGAAAAGGCAGCTGCGGAGAAAGTTGTTTGAGGCATCGCGCGCGAGGACTCGGCGACTGAATTATTTAACTCGAAGGCGAACGCCGCCCTGTCTTACCTCATCCCTTTCGCGCGCCCTCCTTTTCGGTATTCTCGTTTTGTTCCGCCACCCCCTCCGTTCCAGGAGGAGACTCGCCGAGGGAAAATTTAATTTCACCCTTGAACTAGGCGTCGAGGAGGCGCCCGCCGAATCTTACTGCTGCCGCGCGCAGCAAGCCTTTTTAATTGGCCATACCGCATTCATTAGGCGAATCAGTTTCCTAAAAGGACGAGTAAATACCGCGTGAAATTAAGTACCAGCCGCTCGCTCGCTCGCTCGCTCGGTGCGCGCAGAGTCAACCGGAATGACTAATTACGGAAAGGGGTGGATCGGCTGATAGCGAGAGGCTGGCGGGATTTAGGTTGCAATTAAGGCGGAGGAAAATCAATGGAAATGCGCAAATGTTCCGGCCGGGCGGAGCGATACCAATGAGGGAGTATCGTTGCCAATATCGCCACTCGTTATTATTCGCCGTTCTAGCGCGATCAAGCAGACGCGGAGCACAGAAACGCAATCTTCTGCTGTTCCATCAATGCCTCCCCCACCACCTCCGCCCACCACTCGGCAAACAAATCAGTATTGGCCGTGCAATAAATTGGATCGGCGCCGCGTTCGCCCGCGCTCGCCCGCGCTCGCCGGCAAAAAGTTTGAATACACGAGACGACCGGATTCCGCGGAATAAAAAGTCAGTCTTTTCCCGGGCTAAATTAATTTGGCCTCTTCTCCTCCCTTTTTCCCCCTCCCGCATGTTGCGGTAAAAGAGAAACTTGCACTGGTCGGCTGCGAGTAGTCGCGCTCGCTCGCCTTGATAGCAGTCGGAGGAAAAAGGATCGAGGACGGTTGATATAAAAATGAAATTGAGCTCGGGGCATTAAACAAGAGCTCGGTGCCCTCGCGCCGCATCATACCGGATTTCCCGGAGATGCACTCCATTCTCGCATCCCCTCGTTGTCAGCGGCGGCCGGCCGCCCTCGCCCTTTGCTCATTTTTGACGCTCGTTTGCGGCTCTTTCTGCTAAAGTCAGTCGATCGTACATTCCGCCGCCCTCGCATAATACTTGGCAATATATATGTATATATATCTCTGTGTACGAGGTATTTTCAGCGGAGGAGAATGGCACGTGCAAATCCAAGCGATAGTCCTCGAATCCGGCCTATTCATAATCCGAGGATCAGGCAACTTTTGGCCCTGCCAACTCTTGCCAGTCCCCAAGGCGTACTTTATCAAAAAGTTTGCGCGGCCGCGCGTACACAAGCAGAAAAAGTGTCCGCTCCGGACTAGCCACTCGGCAAAAAGAGCGCGCGGGCATACAACAATGCGCGGAGAGTCTCTCAATTTTTTACCCGCGCGACCCCTCGGGAGGAATATCTCAGTGAGGCCAAGGGAGAGAGGGCCGAGAGCGCAGGGTTCGCGGCCAATTCAAGCTTTAATTAGAACTCGGCTTTTTGTCCCTTAATTCCGCTTTGTCATTCGCGCCAATCCAGCGCGAGAGAGAGAGAGATCTAGTATCCACTCGCTCCTTTAACGCCTCCGCTGAAACCGCGCACTATTGTGCCGACTTTCGGCCGCGGGTTCCTATTTAACCGGGATGAAATTTGCCCCCTCAGGCCCGCAGTAGAGTCATGATTCGTTTTCTCGCGAATCCAATTTCGCCGCGCTCGCGCTGATTCCGCAATGTGCGCGAGGGCGAGGAGGAAGAGTTTGCCTGGTGGGAGAGTATCAGAGCAGGGGTTGCGGATCCTGCCACCGCGGACGATGCCCCGGAGGATTCGATGTTTTATGAAACTCGCGCGCCTGTTCTCCGCTGGCTGTTCCGCGAATTTCCCTAAAAACGAGGAAAACACCAGAACCCCATTCTCGCGCGCCACTATTTCCCTACAGTTCTGTAGAAAGGTGGTTGGTGAGATGGTAGGCACATATAAACCTGAGTTACGACTTATTGCTACTACCAACTAACGGAAAGGGAGAGAGAGAGAGAGAGAAGGTTCGCTGGTATATCGTCGGGGAAATTGATGGAAACCTCCCTGCGTTACCATTCCCTTTCTCTCCCTATCCCTATCCCTCTCTCTTGTACTGCGCTCTCTAGTTGCTCTCGGCGCTGGAAGCTGGCAGGAGACAGGGCCTCGTGAATTAGGGGAAAATAGCTTTTAGCCGAGGCACCGTACCGTCACCAGGTGCACGCGCGTCCCCGACACCGGCTCTATAGCTGAACCCTTTTACCGAAATTGCCGGATATCGTCCTTGCCTGCTGCCGCGTATAACTACGTTCAGCCTCGCTGCTTTTCAGCCTTCGACCCTCTCTTCCCCTTAGCAGCTACTACTTCTCTAATATCTTCGACGCTGGCTCCTCGTAAGCAGGTGTCGTCGAGTGCATTGGCTGGAATTCGCGACGAGAAACGCTCCTCGTCACTCGCCCACTCCACTGACAACTTGACAAGTGCGCGCACTCGAAACGCTTTGAGGCTGCCGGGGGCTCGCCTTTCCATTTTTTCCGGCGCGAAATTTCCATGGAAAATGGGCAATTCCGCGGAAATGTCTCGACAGCCCCGGCACAATGCTCCGGAGGTAGAATAGCGCCCGGTGCTTTTCCACTTATTGTCCTCGGCCGGCGTAATTTTTCCGGACCGCGTGCGCGCGAGTGTGTTTCGAATTGGCCGGGCAATTCCTCTGCGGGCTTCTCGTGCGTGCGTGTTCTTTATTTTATCGCGAGAGCGTACCTTGGCGACTTGCGGGGCCGGTGGAATGGCTTTGTAACAGGATGCAGTCACGCAACGGAGCGCGTGCATGAATAAAGCGCGAGCGCCGAGGCCCCTTTTGTTTGAGGCTGCTCCGTGAGAGCGATATCACTCGGCGTGACACTAGAGAGTATATACTATCGGGGCCCGGCGATTTTTCCTCTCTTCTTTGCCCGGCGCAAAAAGAAAATGGGACCCATTGTGCGCGGCGCGTTGTGACGGCAATGTTATTTCGCCGGGCGACGCGCGCTCAGATGCAGCGTGGAAATATCGCCCGCTGCTTTTTTGCCCCCTCCCTTGAAAGGCTAACCCGCGCGATGTCGCGCGATGTCGCGCGATAACATTCGAAAAGAGGGCACGTGTTATATCTCGATCAGACGTCACCATTGTACCTGTGGTTATCTCGCGTGCACCGGGCACGTGCTCTCCCACTAACGAACCTCAATATCCAACCGTCTCTCGCATAGTTCCCGTTCTCTCTCGAAAAAGAACGGGCTTACAAAAAAGCGAGTATGGAAAACCCACGCACGAGATTAATCCGGGTGACAGCGAGTGGGAGAAAATTTTACATCTTCGAGTTCCCCGATAAATCCAAATTCTACTCGGAGAGTTCTCAAGAAGATTTGTTTGCGCAGACTGGCGTCGGCGCCGCCAAGTGCAATCGAGCGAGCCGTTTATCTTATCATTTTCCACAGGTAACTCCTTCTCTCTCTCCCTTCGCCTCTCGCGACTCCTCTCGCGACTCCTCTCGCTACCGGCTGGGAGTCGAGAGTTGGCGCACCTGTTACCGAATTTGTTAGAGAAGCCATTATACACGAGGTCCCGGCGGACTTTTAAATTCGGGGATATGAGATTCCGGCCAGGAGGAATATTAAATTGGACGACGTGAAAGGGCCGCGAGGAAAAACAAGATTTAGTGAACTCGAGCGATCGCGCAGGGCGAATGCCTCGCATTCTTATTCCACTGCATTATGCAGGGGAACACCGGGAATCCGCGATCTTCCGGGAGACAGCCGAGCACTCTCTCCTCCTCTTCTCCTCTCTGTGGAATCTCACGGTGAGGGAATTCGATCTGCTAGTCGGGAAGAATCTCGCCGACTACTAGTCTTACCCGCCGGCCGAAACCGCCGCGGGTCCACGTACCTCCCGGGGAATCCGGTTATTGTGCTAACGGGAGATTTACGTGGCGCCGCATCGGATAAAAACGGCGCTCGGAAGATAAACGGAAGTCGAGGAACTGGCTGAGCGAAGCGGGATCGAAGCACTTGTCAGTTCCGGTGCGGTAGTAGGAGCTGTGTTTATTTGTCCGGCCCCGTCGAGTGATGCTCTCCTGGGTCTTTGAGCAGCCGGTGCTACATCAATTATGCACCCACTGGTGGATAAGGAGGAGAGCGATGCTTGGCGAAGAAAGCTTAGACGGTAAAAGCCGTGGTTCGGTTAGGGAGGAAGAGCGAGTAGCGAGGAGATGTTTGCCGGGATGTATGTATGTTGGATGGCGGGCCGGATCGGCCGATCGTCGGATTTCATTGGAGCGGATTCGAAAAAAGGCCGCTCGCTCGCCTCCCTCGTCTCCGAATAAGCGTAACCGGATCAATGCGGCGACGAGAGCGGTGGTCGGCTTCTTTTCCTGCTCACGGAGAAGCCTTATCGCTCAATCGTGCTGTGCTCCCGAAAATCCGGCGAGATGCTGCGACCTCGTCGAAGCGAAATGGCATCGATTATAGCCTCGACGAGTTTTCCGAACGCCGCTTACGGCCCTCTCGTTATTTCAAGCCAATCCGCAACTCCCTCTCTCTCTCTCTCTCTCTCTTCCTCCCGAGTCTTTATCGAGCCCCTTTCTCATTGTGTCGCGCGGCCTTAGACTAGACGGCTGCCGACTCCTTCGCACCGATCGAAAAGCCGGGGAGCAGGAATTGGATGGCGTGCGAGCGATTTAGAGCCACTCGACGTACCATGGATAGACAGACGGCTGAGCGCCCGAGAGTCTTCTCTCCCCGCGCGAGAATCGATAGAACGCTCAATGCTCTTTCGCGCCGGAGGATTAAAAAGCAGACGGGAAATACGATTTTTTGCCCCGGCGATACTAACGGCCTAGTAATTCTATCCATTCCCACCGTATTTCGATATTTATTCCATCGGCGAATCGGGTTTCCATTGATTCTCTTGTAGCCGGCGTTCGACGGCTGTCTGGCGGATGGCTCATACCACTTAAACGGCTCCAGCCCACCCCATCTCCTATCTACCAAAACCGGCACTTCGAAACCCAACGAAAGTGTAACCGTCGCAACAAATCAAGAAACGTACAACTCTCCCCAAACACTTTGTCTCTACTTCTTTACGATAACAAAGGCTCGTCAGACATTGTATGTACCTGAGCGGGCATAGGACTGCGGCCGAGTCAGTGGCCGGCGAGACGGCGAGTACCGTTACCACCAGGAAAGTTAGATACTACTTTTCTCTCGAGGGACAATCTCCCCCGTAAATAGCCTTAGAGCCGCATTCTTGACGAAGCCATATGTATCGCCGTGCGACATGCTTATTATCGGAATTTATCGTCGAGGGCCGTTTCACGGCTGGCGGCCCTGTAAACGCGTAAACGTTAAGTTTACGAGCCGACGAAGTTACGTCAGTCGCTCTCTCGGGCGTTTCGCTCTACTTGGAGAGAACTGAGCGACGCCCTCAGCAGCGGCGCGAGACGTCGGCCGCGTGCGTGCACGCCAGAGAAGACTCGGCCGCACGTGCAAACCGTGTAACGAGTGTGTACGCCGCGTACACCATCGCCACGAGGAGAGCAGGTTCCCGTTTAACGAGTGCGTGCGCGACGGCGGCGGCACCTTTGAAGCCTCCGCCTTTTAGGGCGCCGGCTTCTCCGATCTGCCGCTCCTATCGCCGCTTTCCTCCCGGGGAGATCATTCTTTCCTCCAACTGTAATTGCGCGCGGAAAAACACGCTCGCCCCGGCGATCCTCCACCCCTTTTCAAGGCGACAACTCGCCAACTCGCCGCCCGACGATCGATCGGAACTCTCAAAGTCAGATTATCGATGTCCCCCGGCACTCTCCGCCCTTTTTGCCGCCGTCGTTCCCATTTTACGCTTCTCTCCTCTTCAATCCTCCTCCCCCCCGATCAACGAGCGCCGGCAGACAGTTTTTTCTGTTAATGAATAATATCTAGCACTGGCGCACTCAGTCTGGATTGCGTGGCGCGCCGGCTATTGCGGACATTTCATCCATCGCTCGTGCCCCGGCCCTTTTATACCCGCTGTATTTTTCCGCGAGTGCGCGTCAAGTGTATTTAAACGCAGCGCCGGCGCCGCAAAAATTCCTACCGAAATTGGTTATAATCAACTGGGATGGGGGGCGCGCGAGCGGCTGCTCTGTGTATGGAAAGCGGAAGGGGGGGGGGCGGGGGGAAGCCCTTTGTGCAGCGAGTGAGGGTAAACAGAACCCGCAGGCAACTATTAACCGTAGCTGTCGATAGGAATAATCGTGGTAAACGCGTTAAATCCACGGTATTTCGGTAATTCATGCGTTTCGTTAGACAGAGAGGGAGGGAGAGGGAGAGAGGGGGAGAGAGGGGGCGATACAAAGGCAAAAGCCCGGAGAATCCTCGGCAGTGTTGGCCGCAACGGGGAAATTAGTCGCGAGACTATGAACGTCTGGCTTAATCGATATATCCAGTGGCTCCGATGAAACACCGGCGCGAGGCGCGGCGGCTCTAGGTGTATCGGATTCAGGAGGAAGTGGGCCTTGCTCTCCCGGGTAGTTTGGAATTTCATCCGCGAACCGGAACTTCCTTGGGAGAGTTCCGGGCGCGCGGCAGCTGCACCTGTGTCTATTCGCTTGGTTTTTAGGTCAGGCCGCCTTTCTTGAGCGAGTGTCTAGAGCCCCGACGGCTCTAATTATTCCTAGACAGGATGTCGTGCATCTCGCTTGATCTTAGCTAACCGGCGAGAATGACGCGATAGCTCTGTGTGCCTCGACGCTTCTTATCGCGGCCGTCTGATGCCCGACGCGAACCCGATCTCCAACGCACCTCCTGCAAATCTACACCCAACTCCGACTCGAGCCAATCGCTCCGGCAAGCACCCTGAATTCCGCGTACCCCATTCCCCTCTTCCCCATCTCGTCTACCGGGAAAAATAGAGGACGGCGTGTCGCGTGTCCCGACACGCCCGCCCGCCGCCTTTATACCACCACGGAATTCTCAATTTTGCCCGCGAGCTACGAGGCGGCCGGCATTCATAAACAGAGCGATATCACGTTCCATCGGTTCCCACTCGTCCCGGCAATATCGCCCCCGGCGAATTTCTTCGCCGCTCAATCGGAGATGTCGGAGGCGGTGGTTCACGTGTCGATCACCACTCAACCAGAGTAGAATCGCTCGGCCGACGCTCTTTGACAAACAGCGACAAAGCCCTGGAAAAATCAATGAACGGAAGAGCGGAGGATTTAATTAGAGCGACTTATCGTCATTGGCAACTAGTGCTCGCCGCCGCGGAAAAGTGTTCATCTCTCCGTCTGGCTCTGCCCGCCCCAGGCATTCTTCTCTCTGTGACGCGTCTAAGTCGACTGTTAGCTCTGCGTATAAATCTCGCTCTCGGCGAGACTGCTTCGAAATTCGATCGCGCCTCTGGAATCTTTATAACAGTCGCGCCTTTATCTCGAGACTTTGCAGCGTCGCGCAATCACGGCCATATAATATCGCGAGATTTATAACCGTGTTTGGACTACATCTTGCGCTGTGTCATTGTTAATAGTAGGCACGTGTAACCGGGCCGACTTCCAAACAAGCGTAATCGTTATTAATAGTCGCAGGCCTCCGCTGCTAACGTGAAGATTATCTCAGGGTACCCTAGCTACTTTCCTTGAGCCGTAAGGCTCGCTTCCGCCTTGAATCATCCCGACTCTTCTCGGAAATGTCCCCTGCGTCTAGTTTAGCTAAAGTTGGCCGGGGCGTGCGCTTATTAGAAGTTGCGGGGGACGGACGGTGGCTATTAGCAGGTGTAATTTCGGTTTGCGGCACGTTCGCGGCGAGCGGCTATCTTCGACCACTTGATTAGCCTCGCGTGTTATATCAAGCTACTTAATCGGAAGAGTTTGTCGACGAGATTACAACGGAATGGTCCCCCGGCGCGCGGCTGGCCGGTGCCTTAATGGAGAAACTTTCGGAACTGGCGGACGCGCTCCTGCAGTCCATCGACGGCGACGGTTCGTCTTTTAGCATCCTTCCCGATATATCGCTTTCAGATCCAATCTTCTTCCCTGGCATCCCTTTGTTCTCGATAAAGGAGATCGCCTTCCACCCTCACCCTATCCCCCTAATTCTCTTCGATCTCTTAGTCTCGTGGACACTCTTTTGTCCTCGGCGCGCTCTCCGGCTCTCCGGTTCTCCACTCTTTCCTCGATACTCGATTGATCCTAGCCTTTATACCTCTGCCAATGCAGACTCTTAATATTTACTTATCCGCGCGGAGTCTCTTAATTCTCTCCTTAGAATCGACGGGGTTTATCGCGACAGCTGTCGCGGATTCGACAATCTCCCAACTTCCGTATCGGAGAAAAGTGAGTTTCAGGAATCGCATAGAGCAGTAAGCGTATTGGCAGCGGTGGGTGCATATAATACTTGCCAGTAGTGGGGAAACTCCGGCTCGATCAAAGCCAACAATGGCAAACAGCGCGCGCGAAAAGTTTTCGACGTCGCGACTGGATTGCCGGAGTAGCTATGTAGATGGGAGGAAATTTGGCTGGATCGAGTCCCCTCGGTGCTCTCGTTTTTCGTCCTTACCCGGCCAATTCGATATCGGAATTTGATCAAATCCTCTGGCAGCCCTCGGCCAGGGCGTCGCGGCGGTGCGGCGTCGTGGCGTGGCGCGCCTTAGCGCGCGACCCTCTGTTTCCCGACGAAGCCCCCTAGATCGAATTCTTCCAGCTCGAGTGACATGTCGCCGAGTTTACTCGCTTCCACCCCCGCTGCGCCCATTGCGCCTGTCGACTATACTCCCTCTGTATACCGGGTGGGCGGCGTGTAAGTAAGCTGGCGAGCTTACACAGTCGGCTTTGGAGTTTGGCGGAGGCGTAGGAGGGCGAGTGGGAGGGTCACGATGTTCTCGGCACTATGCGTCCCTGTAATAGTCACCTTCGAGCCACACCAGGCCAGAAAGAGGAGAGCGACGCGTACATCGGTGCACACTAATACACGTGCCAGGATCACTCGGCCCTGGTAAGGGTAGATGGTAGATCCATTGAATAGCCCCTGGGGTGGCTGTGCCAACAAACCCTAACTAACGTAAATAAGATGTCCTACCAGGGACCCTCTCCCTCCCTCCAGTTCTCTATTCCAGTTCTAACTGGCGGGCTAGTGTACGTGCGTGTGTCAGCTATCTTATTCTCCCCGGGAGTTCCAACTCCCGTGGCCAACTCTCCCCCTCCCCCTCCCTCTCACCCTGATGAAGCCCCGGGCCAATTACAGGATTTCTTCGCGAAAATCTCTAAGGAGAATCTTCCGGCCGGTGGACTCGGGCCCGGGGGCGCGCGACGCCGCTGGCTGGAAAGGGCAAAGCGTGCGTGTGCCGGAAACGATGAATTCGCGAAATTCAAGGGTGGATAATGGCTCGTGCGGTGATGCGCCGTTGTAAACGGGGTGGTTGGATCCAGCGGGGCAGCGTAAGCGCCGCGGTGACTCGGCCGAATTTGTAAAGCGATTATAGAATCTGTTTGAGTGGTGCTCCGGGGATCCCTCGATGGATGAATCCCCCGTCGACCCCTCCGTTCCCACTGAATTGCTTTCGTATAACATACTAATGACGCGCGAGGAGAAGGGTGCCGAGGATGAAAACGCGCTTTTCAATTCCGAATGCGAGAGAGTGGAGGTGCAGTGTGATAGAATGGGTAATGAACAATGTTTCTTGTGAGGGTTTATTAGCAGGTAGAAGTTCGGGCGTTGCGAGTTGGTCGAGCGAGATAGGAATCATCGATTGAAACTATCCTCTTCACTGCGAGGCGGTAAAACATCGGGGATCTTAGGCGCGCTGATAAGAGATAAGCGGAATGGATAGCTCTTCTTGTTTGCGAGATCGGGCGCCGGCTGACGCGAGGCACCCGCAAGAAGATTCGTTAATTATGTGATAATGCAAGGGCGATAAAGGGGTTGAAGGGTTGAGAGAGTGTGGGTCGGGTGAAAGGCAGATCGGTTCGTGTAATCTCGATCATTTAACAAAACGTCTGGTAGCCGAGAGGAGAACAGGCGTCTCCTTATTATTCAGGATATGACGCCGCTCACCGATGACTCTCGGAAAGTCTCTAATTCACCCTTGCTCGCTCGCGCGTCCATTCCCCCGACGTTTGACTAAGCGAGCCGGAAATGATGAATTCGCGGCTCTTATCGCAGGGACCGCGCGCCTTGTTTCCCGACGGCGACGGCGACGGCGACAGCGCGCTTGTCCCGACGAATAAGCTGCCCTTAGAGAGGACATTTCGTCCGGGGGACGTAATCCGCGCGGACGCACCCTTGGCCGATTACCGAATTTCTTATCAGAAAGGACGCGCGGCCGTAAAAGCTAAAATTGGACTTGGCCCTGGATCTTCTTACCCCTCGGCGCACGCGTTCTCGATCTCCTCGGGAAATGACATTCCGCCTCGTTTATTTTACGTCTTTATAGCTCCGCCGGCAGATCCTCGGTGCGTACTCCCGCGGGATAATAAATCCTACTCCGATTTCGGACAAGTAATTCGTCCTGGCCGAGGACTTTGAATCCGCTCTCTTTGAGAAAGAATGATGTTTGTCAGTTCGACGAGAGTCAGCTTCTCATCCCCCTCGGAGCGGGAATTTCTAATGAGGCCGGCGCCGCGTCGCGCCGGTGACCACGCTTCGATGTCTCTCGGGCTAATTAGAAAAGTTCTCCGCGAGTAGATTAAGTAAACAGTGTCGTCGTCGTCGGGTTCCTCCGACTGGCTCTTTCCGCGCTCTTGAGCGAATCACCCGCTCGAAATTGCGCCGCCTCGCTGATGCGCCTACGGAATTTGTCTTGGCGCGGCAATTCCGAGCTCGCGCACTCACCCCGTAAGCCGATTATTCCGCCAAATTGCTGAGCTTAATTGGCTGCCCGTAAGTATTTCGCGGCTCGGAGCGTTCGGGGCGGGGGAGTCGCGCTGCTTTTAATACAACACGGGTGACATCATTCCACCGCGACTCCGCCTGTCCCACGTCGAATCTAAAGCCCCGATGTAAACCGAGAGCGGTTTTTTTCGTCCTATAATTCGCGCCAATTTCAATTTTCCACGAGAGCGTCGCGCGCTTACGTCAGGCGGAATTGGTGCTCGGTGTGGGCTGGGTATGGGGGGTTGCCATTAAGTTAATCGAAATTTATACTCCCACTCGAAACAATGTCGGAAATATGATGCTCGCTGCTCCCCGAGCACTTGGAAAACGAAGCGGCGAAACCGTCCTGAATTCTGCATACGCAGATGTGACAGGCTATATTTTACAAGTCTCTCTATTCCCCGGAGCTCCTTCTCTCGCGCGACGAGCGACTCCAACTCCCCGGGAAGACAAGGGCGAAGGGAAGACGTGCGACTACGAGGGAACTTGTTCGATATTGCGCGACGTTACACGTACCCGAGGAGCGTTAGAGCCAGCAGGCTGTGTTTCCTAGTTAGAGCAATTCCGCGCGAGGTTCGCCCATCGCAATTAATTAGCTTAATTCGCACTTCCTGTGTCGTCGCGCTTGGCCGGCCGCCGCCTCTGCATGTTCCCAGCGCGAGGACCGGCTGCCGACTGAGTGTTCGTCCTCGCGTCTAGTCGAGGCACGCGTGTCATTACATAGAGACCGGTCGGTTTTCGAGGATGAGCGGCGCCGCGGAGGCGTCGTCGATCTGCATCTCTCTGCTCTGCATTTACGTCCTGAAGGAGGCGTCGCCGCGCGCCGAGCGCCCCGTCCCCGCCGCCGGTAAGCAGCTTGGCTTCCTTTAAGCGGCTAACCCTTTGCGCTCCGACGGAACCGCCGACAACCATCGACTCCCACTGAGAACAAAAGGAAATCGCGATCCTATCATCTAGCCAACAGTTGAAGCGATGTATTCTTCGAGCTTCCTCTCCGGCGGCGTAAGCTCTCCAAGAAATCGATCGGTGCGAGTCGGCTTCGACTATATCAGAGCGCGTGATGTCTACGCTCCCTCGAATTAACATCACGACGCGACTCGACTGCGCTCTTGGTGGTCGATTTGGACGGATGTCGCGGGCGTAAAGTGCCGTTCGATTTCTCCCGGCGACGATTCTCCATTAGCCTCTCGCAGCTTCTTATTAACTCGGCCAAGAGATTGCTGGGCGTAACACGATCGCAGATAGTAATCCGATGGGCCCCGCGCTAATGAGAAGGCTTGCGCCGGAGAAATCGGAAAAATTGATTGCCACTGACAACGCGATAGCATGTGATTACGACAGAGAGAGGATTACAAGTAATTACTCCGCCAAGAGATTAAGAGTACGTGTCTCGAGATAGGAGATTCCGCCCACTTTGGCAGAGACGCGATTTCACCAGGACAGAAGGAGCGGATGGGAAGAGAGGAGTATAATGGCCGAGCTAACGAGTATCTTTCTTCTCTGTGTGTTACAGGTTACGCGAATGCAGCCTCCCTGGAGATTCTGCCGAGCGGCGACACCCAGACCAAGCCAGTCGGATCCAGCATTATTCTCACCTGCAGGCCGAGTGTCGACGACCTCAAGCTCATCAGCCAAATGCAGTGGCTCGATGCGCACAATCGCGTCATCGAATCTCTCAAGTGAGTGCATCTTCCAATAACTCCCCGCCCTCCCCGACCGCCGCCCGTTTACGCGGCTCTACGGCTCTACGCCCTTTATTACCTTCTTCTCGCACCCTCGACGCTCTCAACTATTTGCCACATATCGACTCTACTCCCATGTAAATGGTTCCGGCGGCGAGGCGAAGCGCACTCGAGCGCTCCACTATATTCCTCTCGACGATGATTGCTAGAGACCAGCCCCCTTCATAGACCATGCCGTAATTAACCAGCCGGCGCTAATTGCTAACGATTTTTCTCCCCAACCAGTCGAGAATTCGGCCTGCTAGATTCATTGGAAGCAGTGTAGTCGCTTGCTGCCCGCGTCCGCGCGCTACTAATCAACGATACACTCAAGACTAAGTAAACTGGAACGCTGAGAGCTGCGAGTAAACCTCTCTGCCTTTGCTATCAGTAATTTAATGTCCCGCAACAATGGCAGCTAGTCGTAGCGTTGCGCAGCGCTCAGCGTTTCGGGGAATTTTGCGATCTTTTGCCCGGCGAGAGAATCCCGGGCAATTTCGCCGCTGATAATTGAAAGGAGATAAGGCGCGCGCTAAAGCGCTCGGTCTCTCTTATTCTTACTAATACACACTCGCAGGACACAACGAACATAGCCAACCACTAATCTGACGCATTTCTGTCCTCACATGTTTTGCACACAGACTCGTCGTCTTGCCGATCGAAAGGCGAGTATTACCTGAGAATTGTTTTAACCATGAGAAAAGCCGAGAAAGAAAGCTTTCCGCTTTCGAACCACCATCACCACAGAACACCCCCCACGTAGTAGTGTCGTTTCGTGTCTCCGATGGCCTGTTTTGCGGTAGCCCTTAGCCACTTTAGTTTAGTTTGTAGCCCGACTTGGAGGCCGCTGCCTCTCACCCTTCTTCCACCCATGCCGTGAGACTCGGCCTCTCTCTCTCTGTACGGAGCACTTAATTGCTGCAGGTCCACCCGATTGTTCCGCGAACTAAGCGCTCCTCATTAAGCTGTTCGAGAAACTTTTCCGGCTGCCGGCTAGTAAACCTTAGCCCCGGGTCCTCCTTCCATCCGTTCTCTTGGCCGCTCTGGCACTCTGTTTGAACACGGCGCAGTTGGTGTAGCATTTCTGGACCCGCGGAAAGTTGCCACTGCCGCGGCGAGTGATCGCGACCGCCGCGGATAAGAAGATGGAGTTTCTATTGGATAATTTGTTTAAGGGCGCGCTTCGCCGATTAAGCTGCTCCGTCAGAGAAGAACCCCGCCCTTAGCCTCTCTCTCGCATTGGTAGCATCCACCGTCTCTAGCGATGCGAGACAAGTCATGTCATCAGGCCTCTTTCGCGTGTTAGTCTGGACGATATCTCGCGCTCGGCGAGCCGATAAATAGCGCGCACGCTATTATGACGTTGGTCCGTCCGGCAAATATTTAACTTGTAGCCGGAGAGTATGAACCTCTCGAGCCGAGCGATTCGCCGGGGCAGCGTGTTTGCACGATTACGCGCGGCGGCCCCGGACGATTTGCATAATTCTATGTGTTCGTCGGGAGAGAAGTAATGGCCGGCGAGGCTGGATGTGACTTGGAGTATTACGGTAGCGGCTCGTAGCGCGATACTGTTTGCCGGCCCAAGCAGCCCTTTCCGTTAACCAGATGTAAATGTAATCGTCAGACTAACACACAACTCTATCATCTTCTTCAGCCCACTCGTCATCCCATCGCCAGTTTCGAGCCACTAGTTTCTGTGTCTTCTTGTGTATGCTAGACTACCCACATATACATATACATATACATATATATATATACATGAATCTGTTAGCGTAGCCGGTTCTCTCAAGCTGTTGCGAGTCCACACACTCGACGGGGCTTGAATAGAAACTACCCATCAGTCAATCTGATCGATCACTCACTCACACCCAGCACACTCTTCTTCCTCCGCGATCCTTCAAGTCATCGACACTCGAACACGAAACTCCCAGCTTGGACCGAACCGAACCCCAGCCTTCCTCGACATTGCATTCTCCCTCGTCCCCTTCCCGCAACACCTTCCGATTCTCCGAATTCGCGTGAATGCCGCTCGTTTACATCGATAGTCCCCGCACAATATGCTCCCGCCCGCCCGCCTTGATGCCAGTCGCGAGCCCAGGTAGAGAGCGCGTTCCTCGATAAAAGTCGTTCCCGCGGTCCTTTGCACGCCGATGGAAATTGCCGTTTATCGAGTCAATGGCAACCGGCGCGCACTCGGAGTCCTTTAATGTCTATATTATATTAATGCCGAGTCAATATTGATTTGCACCGATGGTTGTATCGAGGCCCTGTAACCATTGCTCTCTCGCGCTCGCCCACCCCTCATGAATATCGAGGAGCGGAAATCACGGCGAGCGATTAAACCTCTTTCCCCAACGCCAGACTCTCTCTCTCGTTGCTCGAGCATAGTTCTGTGTACTCGGGAAACTGGCATTGAATCCTCTCTTCACATATTTAAGATGACTTTATGTATTTTCCGCCGGGACGATTGGAAGTCGGGCCCGGCAGTATCGCGCAGTTCTACCAATATTGGCGAATCGGTATCGCCGGAGTCGCAGGCCAATATTTGTTGACCGGAAGCGCGCGCGCGCGCTCGCTCTACCTGGCTATGTTATTCCTGGTGACGAGACGGAGAGAGAGAGACATCATTTCATGTTCCACGTGTACACCTAGCCACCTAGTAGAGAGAACGAGAGAGTGCAACTGCGAGCGCAGAGACGTATTATGTAGGGATATCTACTGTGATATTGGAATTGTTCCCTGCAGCACGCACCCGGAGAATACCAAGCCCGAAATGTACACGGAACTCAACCCGGACAACACCCTCTCCTTGTTCTTCAACCACCTAGAGGAGAAGCAAGGTGGAAAGTACACTTGTACGGGTACTTACGCCAACTCAGTTCCCTTGAACAAGACCGTGACCATCGAAACTATAGGTAAGTACTTAAAGCACCGCCGCTCCAGGCGTATTGACCGGCCCGTTTAGTCAAACACTGGGAATCTCTTTCAAGTAGAATTCAATCTATCAACGGGGGGATGGGGGTGGGAGTGGGAGTGGAGTATCTGATGAGAAAGAATGAAATGAACTCGAGACTTGCAAAGCCGATGTAGACCTTTAAAGGATGAAGGAGACTGTCGGGGATAGAGGGATTGAAAGTTTGTTTCTTATTACTTAGATGCGATCAAATGGGTGAATGCACCTCCCAATCAATATCCGATTCTCGGCGACGACTTCTCGATCCTGTGCAAAGTCCGAGCGAGACCGGCGCCATCGGTGAATTGGCTCTACAATGGGGAATTGATTAAGCCGAACGAGCGCTACACCATTGACAGGGACGTGCTCAAGATACAGAACGTTCAAGAATCCGACGACGGAGTTTACACTTGTCGTGCTTCGGTCACCAGTACTGGAGAGCTTCAGGAGCGGGCCATTCGAGTTGAGGTACTTATGCAACTTTTGAACCTATACTCTCCACTTGCGCGCCGACATATGCCCAGTGCTGGATTCGAGAGTCGGAATATCCAACTCTCGAAAACGATTTATACGTGTATGTGTGTTCGAATTGCAGGTCCACGTGAAGCCAACGATTGAAGAGATACCGAGCCCGGTGGAAATAATCGAGGGCGAGAATGCCAATATCGAATGCATCGCCAAGGGTAAACCGCCACCAAAGTACAGCTGGGTGAAATCGTTGACCCAGCAGAATCTCTCGAACGCCGATGGGTTTGGCGTCGACGCCGACACCGGGATCCTCACCATCACGAACGCGAACCGCGACGATGCCGGAGAGTACCAATGTATCGCGATTAACGCGGCGGACAGCGCACGAACCACCATCATTATCAACGTAATAGTCAAGCCGAAGATCATGGAGTTCGAGAATTCGACGGTCGTCCAGGGCAAGAAGGTCGAGATCAGTTGCAAGGCGTTCGGAAGGCCACCGCCAGTCATCACCTTCAGCAAGCACACGTCTGAGAAACCGTACGTAATGGGCGTCCAGCCGGACGACGACACGATCATTCTGACCAATCGACCGGACGACAATAGCGGCGAGACCGTTGGTACCTTGTCGATCGACCAGGCGATGCGATCAAACGACGGCCTGTACCAGTGCATAGCGCAAAATCCCGGCGACATCGCATACAAAACCGGCCACTTGACCGTCGAATTTCCCCCGTCATTTGCTTCGATGCCCAATATCACCGTTTGGTCCTGGGAGCAGCGCCCGGTCAACATCAGCTGTATCGCCGAGAGCATACCGAACGCAACGATACGCTGGACGATGCACGGCGACCAGAAGGTCGAGAACATCGACAGGATCACGCAATACGGACACGGCCCGGTCTCGATACTGAGGATAGAGCCCGCCGACAAGCGATACTACACCAGCTACAAGTGCATCGCCGCCAATCCCCACGGGACCCGGGAGCACATCATCGAGCTGCGAGAGGCAACCAAGCCCGGCGAACTGGCCCAAGCGATCATGACCGAAGTAACAGCGACCACGATAAAGTTCGACCTCCAACCACCGAGCTCCCACCCCGAGCTACCTATCAGGACCATTACCGTCCAGTACAGAGAGAACAGGGAGCAACAAAGCTGGGCCCAAGCTAAGAATAAGACTTGGTCTGTCGGTGGGTATTCCAACTCCGGCCCAACTCCTCTCCTCTCCGGAGTGAGTCTGCCGAAACTTGATTAGCACCGCGCGTAACCTTGTGTTTCAGGCTCCGTGTACGCGATCGAGGGTCTCAAGCCGCAGACCATGTACGAGTTCCGTTTCGCCGCCGGGAATGAAGTCGGCCTCGGTAATTGGGGCAAGAACCACGTGGAGACGACCCCCGGCAGAAGCGTACCGAAGATGCCGATAATGATAAAGACCTCGGGCGCCGAGTACGAAGTCTCCCAGCAGAACAGCCAGTACGAGTTGTCCTGGCTGACACCGGCCGACAATGGCGAGCCGATCGACAAATATCAGGTCACGTACTGCCCGATAAAACGGGAGTCTGGCGAATGGGTGGATGACCAGGATAGCAGCTGTACGATCGATGAGATCAGGGGCTCCGGCAGGACGAGGTTCTGGATCAAGGGTCTCCAACCGGACAGCTTCTACAGGATCGAGCTCAAGGCGCACAACGCGATGGGTTTCAGTGACCCGAGCATAGGGAGATTCAAGACGGCAAGGGGTAAGTCTCACTAATCAAAACCTCCTCTGTCATCGTACCGTTCCACTGATATAGTATTACCTTCAATCGTCATTCTTTTCGAGATTTTCCTACATATATACATATATATATATATATTATACATCTGCACGAGGCTATTGCACCGATTTTCATACGATATTTTTTTTACACTCGTGGATGGAGATGATTTAGTTACTCCGCTTATTTTTTTAACTCAAGGAGGAGGGAAAGGGGCTATTGAGGTCACTGAGAGCGTATGTCTGAACGTCTGAAGCATGTTTTTCTTTTTCAATGTATACCAGGATTGTTATTGGAAACTAGATACGAGCGTGTACTCTACTCAAAGAGATCTCAGTTCCCTTCGCCCTTATAGATTAGAGCTTAGAAGTTCCAGACCGACCGGTCGGGCACGTAACCGTTAGATTTTCTTGAAACTGATTTCCCCAAGCAAACCAAACCGACGGCTCTTGTATAAGTCACTTTTTATCATTCAGAATCTACGGGCTACAATGTGGACTACACTATAGATTCCGCTCCTGGACATTCTTCCACGCTCGCCGTGACTGCCATTGCCACAGCAATAACGATCCTATATCTAGTTGTTTAAAGCTCATCGTGGGGATGAACGTTCGCTGTTCGCGCTCTAATCGTTCTCGCCAAACCTCTAGAGCTAGGAAGTAGAGAAGGAAAAGATACGAAATGCGAGGTGTAAGATATATGGTGGAGCGAATATTCCGCAACAGCAGGACCGACCGACCGACCGAGCCGAGGCGCCGACACGACGAAAAACATGCCGTACGCGTGTACCGCTTGCTCTCGCGATCAGACTTTGTCCGCCTTCGGCATTCTCCCGAAGCGCACTCACTTGCGCGCGGCCCTACCATCTACCATCTCTGCTGTTTTTCGCTCGTGAAAGCGCCGCTGAATCCTCGGGCACACAGAGAGCCAGCCGGCGCACTGACATCGAGAGAGGAGGCGGCAGACATGTGAGACGCGCGGTAGAGGCTGAGGTGCATCAGACAGCAATATCAAGTAGCAATAGGAACCGGCTAAGGATGCGAGGAGGTGGCTCGATTCACACCGAGTGGCCGCCACTACGCAACTCGCACCGCCGCTCACCGGTGTCTAGACATTCCGAGAGAGACGCGAGCAGAACTAACTAGGGTATAAGCGGGTTCCTCTACTCTATCTAGTGACGAATCCTAGACAACAACTACACACTTACAGGATAGAGTGCCGTGCAACCAACTCTATTTATCATATACTTGTTACAAGTGCTCACCGTTAGCAAACGTACTGGTACGTTTTTCTTTCCTCTCTTCTACTTTGGTCGCATTGGGCCAAGCCTCGCGTCATAGTAGGCTTCGCCGAGTTTTCCATAGATCCGTAGTGCCGCGGTCCACAAATGTCGGGCGTCGCACCAGTCCTCGATAGAGACTGTCTTGAGGAATCGTAGAGGACGCGCGGTTCGCTCCGGATATGCGCCAACGATATCCTACCCTACATTTCTCGTGTTAACCTCTGCTCGACGCGAAACGTATTTAGCTCTAAGTATTGAGAACCATTAACGATTCTAAGCTCATCTGCGATATACTCTTTTCCTTTTCTTTCTTTCTCGAGTTACAAGAATCTCTTGATACAGTGCAGAGTGTTGATAGATCTGTCGAAGTTTGGAGATTGAGTCTTACTACTTTTTCCCGCGGGTTTTCGCGATATAGTGTGTGTTGCATTTGAATCTTCCCAGTCCGATTTGAAAGGAGGCTAACATTGACTGCCTTAAATTCGCCAAATGCCTAATTGTTAACGAGCGATGGTGGGGGGTTACAACGATAAGAAAGGAAAAGCGCGTGACAATAACGTCCGAAACGCAGCGTTTGACGCGATTGCAGTGGAAAGCGGCGTATGCTTTTGCAAAAAGCGAAACGTGCCGGTTCGCGCGTAATGCACAGAATAGCCAGAGGACTGGAACTGTGCCGGGGCTAGTTTTGATTTGTTGCCACGTAGCAGAGTACAAATATTTTTCGAGGGAAATTTTTTAGCGATTCTCGCGATACGTATCTGGTTTACTACAGCGTGCGCGACTCGCGCGCGTTCGATGGGGTGGGGTTGCAGCGTGTATCAAAAAAAGGGGAGAAAAATACGCGTAAAAAGAGGAAAATGGAAAAAAAGCAAGCACACACACACTGACACAACGACACCGACACACACACAGAGAAAAGGGAATGATGGCGATAGAGAAGAGCGAGGAGCGGCAATGTACAAGCACTCGAACGGGAGGAAAAAGTTGGATTCACCTCATTCAGCCGCGAGTACTAAGGGACCGCGAAAGAATCTGCGAAAAATCCGTTTTTCTCTTAGCTGGCCGGTTCCGACTCGGCCGACACTTTGCCTCGTTTGCCTTTTTCGTTGGCGTCAGAGCCGAGATTTCTGCGGACGTGGCTCGCGTCCGTGCGAAAGACGGACCGACCAACCGACGGACGGACGGGACCGACTCGCGCACCCTCGCATGCGTCAGTCCGAGATGTTTTGGAGCCAAAGAACCTCAGAGATACTTAAATCCGATATGTCGCATTAGCGAGAGATCGCCGCCGACTCGCGTGGCCGGAGAGTGCGAACGATCCAATCGGCAAAAAAGCGAGACCTCGGACCATCCGCACGAACGGGAGCACGCCGACACTTAACTGTGTTAGACATGCAATTTAGTTTTTAGTTGGGTTTCACTTCGTGCGACTGCATATGAGTTTTTTTTTCTCTTTTCTCTTCCTCTCTTTCTCACTCTTTCTCTCTTTCTCTTTCTGTCTCTCCTTTGTGGTTCTTACTATAGGCATACATAGTTTTACCTCTTTTAATTTTTGGTTCCGATCACTCTGGGAAACTTACTCTCTCAGCCGTTAGTCTTGCTTGACTTAGTTATTTTGGAGACAGTACGTGTTCTAGTGCGCATGATACATAATATGTGTGTTAGAGTTACACTTGATTATTACCGCTACGATTACCAACCCACTTATGATTACCGTTATTGTCATTGTCAGCCTCGATGGTACAGCAATCACGTTTACTGTATTTATTATCATTATTACCATTATTATTATGATTACGATTATTATTGCAATTATTCCAGATATATTGTATATGTATGTGTATCGCAATGTTCATTCTTATCGCAGGTATTATCATTATTATAGATATTCCGTATTGTCATTACCATTAGTATTAATATCATTATCGTCGCAGTTCTACTGTTAATATGATAGTGTCGGGCCCAGTGTCATTACCTACTCAGTTTGTAATGAGAGACAGCGATAAGTGCTCGGTACGCTCGAGCACGATTTCTGGAGGTCGTTTCACCCGATAATATGTTTAAGCAGTCAGTCCAAGTATCGAGTGTCACTCCTATCATATACGGTTACTCTCATTCCCAGGGCAGGACAAGTCTTGGACTATCTGTCGGGTGAAGCGCGCTCCAACTCGATTTCTCACAGACACACATCTCCCCAACACTCACTTGCCTGGATTCTTAGATGTTTAGCATTTCAATCTCGCATGGCATGCGCTTCCATTATGATTTCCCTTGATTAGCGCGGTTCGGCCGCATTTCGTTGCGGCGAGTCTCTTTTCATTCCATCGGGTGGCCGATGTCCCCTCGTACTACATACAACACCCACCCGTAAATACAATAGTGTCCACTAAATCGGCGAGAGCAGCTGGCACGAGCAGAACGCGCCGCGCGCCTCTCTCCTAGCCAGTGCGTAGATCTTGTTGGCGAGGCGCGTTCGAGCGAAAGGGGCTAGAGGCTAGAGTGGTGTAAAGCGCAGTTGGCGAATCGTTTGGCCGGTATCGACTTTCCCGTTAAGAGGAGGAGAAGAGCCGAAAAGGGATAGCGATAGATTTATGGGGGAAAAGAGTTTGAGGCCGGATTCGAGCCTGGCCCCGAACTCTCGAGCTCAGACTTCTTACTCTCGATACCAAACTTGTACCACTTCTCTCTCTCAATAAGCTCGCTTTGTACAATCGAGCGTAGCGCAGCTCTCGGCCCCGATAAAAGCTACACCGTCTACCGGGGCCCATTCGAGCTGGTTCGCATGATTATTCGGAGGCAGTCGGCGCGGCCAGAGCTTTGACAGAGCCGTCAATTCAGCCCTCCGAGAGAAATCGGCCCCTGCTCTCTCCCGCCCTCTCTCTCTCTCTCTCTCTCTCTCTCACTTGGTTGCCCGGGATCGGCTTATTGGAATTCCGTATCGGCGGCCTCGCGTCATCGCGCAATTCCTTTCGAGCGCCGCCAGCAGCAGATTATCATATTTTCTGGCAGGGTGAATCGTCGGAACATTTTCGACCCCCACAACACACACACAGACACGCGCGCGGTTGGGAGAAACCTGGCGTCTGACGCGGTCGCGACAAGTATTCAAGCGAGAGCGGGAATTTTCGTGGCGAGCGAACTCTCGAGAGGATAGATGTGTATGCGCGCTCGGGTGTAAAACGGCTGGAGCCGATAGAGGAGACAATGGCCGAAGAAAGGGCAGGAAAAGAGCGGAAGAGAATGGCGCGAGCGCCAGACAGACAGACATCTTTCCGTCCTCCTCCGATTCTGCCGACGAGCGCTAACTTTTTTTGCTTCTTTCCTCGGCAAGATCGCGCTTGCAAGCCACTGGCCGGCTTCGAGAGGAACTCAATAGAGCCTCTTTTAATTTCGTTTCACCTCCCAGTCCTGAATAAGCGGGGCCGGGACCGGGGCCCCCGCTATTATCCAGTAGCGGAGACTGCTCGCGACCCGGTGCAAATGTCGTTTCATCGAAGTTCAAATCCATTTCGAGGAGGAATTAATCAGCGGGACTCTGCGTCGGGCGCGAATTAGGACCTTTTTAGCGCTTACCCCACCGACCGAGGACGATGAACCTCCGATCTTCGCGACCGATTGACCCTAACCAGCCTTCAGACCGACCGTTCATTTCCCTCAAACAGGCCTCTCCGAATTCTCTTCCTAAATCTATTTTCTCCGACGCTCGTCTTCGCCAATAAACCAATCAATACTTGGTCACAGCTCAAGTCGATTTCCGGTCAAGTGACTAATGTATTTCACGGGGTAATTGGTCCTCGGATTAAACGGCTTAAAGAAGAGTCCGAAGCATCGTAGCCAATCGACGGGGTCCCGAGTATAAAGTCTCGGCTGGCTGGCTAGATACCCTCGTGGGCTCTTAATCCCATCATGAAGGGATTCATTATGTTGGAGCGGAAATCCTGCTTCTTTCTCGGAGAGCGCGCGCGCGCGGTGTAAGTGGGATTGGCCGGAGAAGAAGGTGCGCGCTCCGCTTTGGGAGGTCGCGGTCTCGGTCAGTGTCGAGAGCGCGATAACCGGATCACGTTGAAGAAGAAAAGCAGAGCAGAGCGGTGGGGTATCGCGAGTTTGATGCAGCCGGCGTCGGTGCTTTCTCGAGGGCAGACGCGCGCCAGAGGAGAGCAAGTAGATACGCTCGTCCGGGTCGAAAGAGCGAGAGGGCCGTCGAGCACCAGCCCACGTACCTATACGCGTGAGGGCTTTCGTGGAACTCCTCTTCAACCCCCCCACCCCAGAGACACAGAGCACACACACCCCGTTATAAATAGCGGCCTCGAGAGGGAGGCGCCGCTTCGAGGAAGGAAAGTGGCCGCCGAGAGAGCGAGAGTACTGGAGAAAAAGAGAGACGCCTCGACGAGAAAGTAGAAGCCGGCTGCCAAGTAGGCATGTGCGATCTTGCGATCAAGAGAGAGAGAGTGGAGAGTGGAGAGTCGCAATGTCGAGAGAGCTCGCCGCCCGCGTTCCGTTCTCAAGGGGGTGCACATGGCCATGCAGACCATCGAGGGAACCTCCAAGTGCGCTGCCTCTCCCTCCCACTCTCTCTCTCTTTCTCGATTTCGCGCAACCTCTTGGCGAGAACACGCAATACTACCGCGGGAGTTGGTCTCTTTTTCTTGGGTCGCGGTCCACGGGAATAGCGGCGAATTCGAGAGAGGAGGGAGCAGCGCAGGGGGTAGAGAGAGGAGGGCGGGTTCCGAGTGTTGGAAGATTTGCGCGGGCCGCCCACGGACACTTACACACACACTACACACACGTATATGTACAAATCCTATAAATATAAATATATAAATATATAAATATTAAAGTATATATATATATAAATCTATATATATAGAAAACCAGAGAGAGATTACATTTACACGCGTGCAAAGTTGATGTACTAGCCTAAAACCGCCTATTCGATATGTTCGTATTTATGAGGAGAGTAAGCCAATAGTTCTCTTTCTTCCCTGTGGAAACTACTTATTGTAAATATGATGCAAACTGCGGAAATATATGTGAGTGTCTAAGGAAAATCATAATGTAGCTCGTCGACGGAGAAGCCACTTTCAAATTGTACCGCGAGGGGCGCGAGGGGGTGCGATGGGGGCGCGATGGGGTTGCGGATAAAATTTGCCAAGGTTCGATTTACCGAGGAGCTTGCAGCGACCAGAGCCTTCGGGACTCGAGTGAGAAGCGACGGACCAATTTGAGATGGTTTCTTTGGCGGCCGTCTCGTTAATTTCTCGCTTGGACGTAGCGCGCCAATTTGTAGGACGATTAGAACGTACCGGGGCGGCGAGCGGCATCAGGCCGCAAAAAGTGAGAAACGAACCCAGGGTAAATATTGAACAAGTCTACGCAAATCGAGAGGCGACATGTACCTTCTCTCTGTAAATATATATTTATATCCGTGTAAGTCCGCTAAGTATATCCGTAGTGGCCCTTGTTCACATTTCGAGGCAGAACTTGTGCGCGGGGTTCTGTTGCGACACTCATTAACATCGGGAGAGCGCTTTCTGTGTGGAGGTAGCACATTTAGAATTGGTAGAGCCGCCGCGTAGTTACTAACACCAGAAGAGAAAGGTAGCGAATGGGCTTTTACCCCCTTCCTTGAGCTTCTTAGCAGAACCACCCCCTAACCGGCTAACCACCCCGGCGTTTCTCTCTCTCTCTCTCTCTCGCTCTCTGTCCACTCGCGGACGCCTCTCTGTCGCTTTCTTTTCCATATATGTTGCTGCGCCTAATTATATGTGCGATTCACCTCTCTCTCTCTTTCTCGCTCGCTTGCACTATCTATTTCTATCTCTAACGATCTATTAACAAACTTTCTCAACGCTCGTCTCATAATAGCAAGAGTATGTACTAAGTGTGGTTGGCTTTGGTTTTTTAGTTGTTCCGTGTTCTCTTTGCGCTTTGATAAAGACGGATTTTTGGCACATCCCCAGAACGCCCCCCCCCCCTCCGCCCCCCGCCGATCTTGGTTCTTTTCAGGAGAGACTAAAAATAATGGTCCGCGCAACGTGTTTGGTGATGTCGAGCGGGCTAGTTGTGATGCGTGAGGGGCCGATAATCAATGTCTAGCTGCTTATCGGAGCGGCCCCTAATTCCACCTGAGGGAGCTCGCGGCTCTTTGACATTTTACCACGGACCTTAGGTTGCGTACATTCTTCTCTCTTTTCACATTCTATCTCCCACTCTCTCAATCTCTCTCTCTCTCGCTCTTTCTCTATTGCGTTGTACATCCCTCAAAGGCACAGTAACAATAGTCTGGAGGCGTTATTGGCAAAGTTTTTTGTAGTTGACCTGTTGAAACCTACCAGTACGTTTCCCGTTGATTGAATACGTCTACTGCGTCGAGTAACTTGTTGAGAACGCACCATCACCAAACATCGTTCAGTACTGCTTTTGCACTAACGGATTGCAATTGATCTCTGGCCCGTGGACTCTGCGAGCATTGCTGACAGTTCTCTTTGTCCTTTCAAGGTGTTGTCGACACCACCGTGGTCCACCATCAGGGTCCCCTCATATCGAGCGCAGCCATCATCGGTATCGTCATCGCGGTACTCTTCATCATTATCATCGTCATCGACGTGATCTGCTGCTGCGCCCATAAGACAGGTAAGCGAAACAGTGCTGATTCCACTGAAATGAATTATCAAGGTCTGGATCGCGCTCGTGAATGTAAATGATAAATGATGGTGTTTGTTGCAGGAATCATATACTACGTGTGCGAGCGATCCCGAAGAAAACCCGTCGACGAAGACGACGCCAAGCTTGGCAGGTGAGCCATTCCCCTGTACATTAGCACATTACGGTTTTTCATGTACACAGTCTATTCTTTGGATATTTAGATGATTTACTTGGTTTGGCATATACCACATTATTCTATACTCTACATGACGCTTTGGCGAGTCTGCCGCTACATTATCATGCCATCCAACTTTGCACCCGTCATCGAACTTTGCGCGCACGTTCGAGCATTCCTTTCCACTCACTTGGTAGCTGATTTAGCTCGGGCAGAGTTTCCATTAAACGAAGCCAACAAAAAACGAAAAGAAAAGAAAAGAAAAGAAAAGAAAAGAAAAGAATAGCGTATCTCTGACATTCCGCAAGAAGGTGCTAGCAAGATTGGCTGAGCGGATGCATTGGTTAGTTTGGAGAACCGGCCCTTTTTCCTCGCGAATTCTTTCACTCTCCAACTCTCTGCCGGCTCTCCGGTTCAATTTACTAGCTGGTTAGTTGTGTTGATTAGCAGAAGATACCATGACCCTCTCGCATCTCTCTCTTTTTTTTCTTTACCGGTAGTCTTTACGGTTGGCGGTTTCCATTGCCGTATTGCGACCAAAAAATGGCCAATGTCGCCGGGGTCACGGCCATCCAAGAGTCGGGTAGTGGAAAAAATACCATTAGATTGGTCAAACACACTGCCATGTAAGAGAGATATATATGATTAAAGAGATAAGTGAACCAGTAAGAAGCATGGCTCCTCACGAAGGAGCTCTGACACGGCTTTCTTCTTGGCATGACCTTTTATTAAGCTCTCTCAGACTCTCATCCTCCCCCCCACTACCACTACCACTACCACTACCACTACCATTCTCACCCTCAGATCCTTCGAATTAACGATTAGACTCCAAAAGGGCACGTGTGTGTATGTGCGTCGGATCACCCATAGCGAGATCGCCCGATTAGTGAAAGAGGACGCGAGCATGAGAGAATTGTTTTTCTTTATTTTATAACGCATCTTCCGTGCCATCCGCCAACCAACGCATTCTCCCAATGGAACGTTGGAGAACCTTCGTAAGATTTACGTTTGACAGTTAGTGTCTATATCCTGTTGCCAGTACACGCGCTGCGTAGAACTGTCGGGCCGAAAGGCGCCCGTGCTTTGGCCATGCTGCATGAGAATCTCACACTCCGAGAGGGAGAGTAACGTACTGCTCGTTACGTTCGTAGCTCTCACCATGTACTAATTATATATCCTCCGTGTGCTCTGTTGTATGAAGCAAATTAGCAATATAGGTGATCTCTGTCGGTTGCCTCGCGATCGGAAGCCTCCAATAAAAGGTATCACGTGACCAGCTCGCAGAGACGGTTCCTTCGGATTCGCGTTCCCTTGACCCCTGAATGTCACCAGGATCTTAGAGTCTATTACTGCTGGCTGGTTTAGTCGAGCGGGAATAAATGGCGCGACGAAAGAAATAGCGCGAACCTGCGAGCTCGCAACACTTCGCACGAGTCCTCGAAGGACACGTGGTGTTGGCGAGCGATGGCATGCCTAACGTATAATCAATGTTGCACCACGCGTCGCATCTCGACATGCTCTAACTATGCCCAGTACTAGAAGTAACGACCCTACTTAGTCGAGGATTGTCGATCGGGCCTGTGTACTAATGAGGATTACTCCGATGGAATTTCTAGAGACGAGAAAGAGCCGCTCAAGGAGGAGAAGAAGATCACGCCGATCATCGACACCGGACTGCGTCGGGAGACGTCCATCACCTTCGACGGGAAGAGGTCCATCTCGAAGACCGGCTTCGTCGGCAAGGACTCGGCCGTCTAGATATTCTTCCGGCGTACTAGATTGTAAATCATTGTGGAAACGCGGTTTCTGGATAAAGTGTTCTCGAAAATGGAAATGAACGAGCAGGATACGAGCGGCGCGCGTGCCCGGTCGGCCCTCTTATCAGGCTCGACAGGCGCGCGAGCGCGCGAGCGCGCGATAGAGCGGAGTTTGGCAGGAGGAGCAGGAATTCTTAGTTGGTAGATTTCCGCAGTCTACTTCGGCTTTACTACTTATGGTTTGCGCGAATCTGCGCACCAGGGGAAAGATAAGGGGAGCCAACTTTCCTTTCACGGGCAATGTAAGCATAGTTACATATATACGTTTTCGCGTATCCTCTCTGTCTCTCACTCTCGCCGGATTCGACGAGAGACTCGTGATTTCCTTTAACTCCGGTAAGTTGAGTCTTTACCAATTAGTCGCCACAGAACATCATCGGCACTTGTCATTCTGTGGCTCGCGATGGATTTAGCTGTTCTCCTGTAATTATAAGAAAAGCCTTAAAGTCCTTCCTTAATCCCCGCCGTCAGTGTAATTGCCGAAACACATGTGAAAGAAACGAAATAATCGAGGATTCCGAGTGGAAAATGAGAGATGCGCCGTACACGGCTCTTTAAGGAGAAGCTATGGATATAATGTAACTTAGCACATATTACAGTGAGGAGAAACTAGGTAGATCGCTTACACGAAGAAAAGGAATGTACAAAATTTATCGCGAAATTGGTAGAAGTTGATCAGTAACTAGTGGTCAATGCTTCGAGGCACCGTTTAGATAATCACAGTCTAGTACGCTGGGTAGTACTGTGCGTCGTTATCGTGCGCGTCACGAACGTAAAATTAAAACTTCCTTGTCCCGTCCCGTTCTTCCTATGTAAAGAGTGAGGACAGCCAGGTAGTCATCAGTATTGACCGGGGTTTCGTCAAGAACAGAATGAACGCGTAACGAGGAAGGAAGTACATGATTCTGTCACCTCCTGCGGTCTGTATATATTTTCGAAGATTATCGTATCTTCCCCCCACCGCACCGCATCCCACCCACCTTCCCCCGCCCCATACATACTTGAAACTAGGAGTCTTGTTAGACGGTTGCAAGATAGGTTTTACTCGTGACTTTCGCCAGGATTCTCGTCCCGAATTATCCATTTTATGGTTGTACAACTTTGTTTCAAAGACTGATTTTTCAAAGTCCCGAATATACGGCGACAAACTTGTATCGGCTTTACCACAGACGATCAATTATCTCAGGTCACTAAATTTTCTCGGTAATTTTTTATCACCGAACATCACGTGTTTTCTTCGGCAGATTCTATTCTAAGACACGTGCTTTCTTGTGAACCTGATAGCAAGTTTACGGCAGTTTATTGGGCTTAAAGAGGAGCCGATTGTCCACTCGGCAAATAAGACTAACACGATGTTCTCTGTAAGCTAAAACGTTCAAGATTTAAGTTCTTAAATTCTTTTTATCGTGTGATAATTTATCGTGATAATTTCTCATGTAAACTTTATATACGCGATAGTATAAGTGAAAGCAAAAGTAGCCCAATCGACAATTTCTTTTTAATTTGTTTTTTTTTGTTATAGCTATTTTTACAGTCTGTTTATTATATTGATACTGTCATCGCGGTGACTGTTGAAGCCATAATTGGGCACCTTTTGCTTTTGCTACTCCTTTCACTGAGGCGAGGAATATCAATGTGATATGTTTACTAAAATGGTTCGACCTGCAAATCATGACACGCGAATGTAAGGAGCCCATTGTTTGTTAAATAGGAACGAACTAATCGGCATACCATTTTGATATTCCATGCACAGAACTTTGACATAAAAGTCTCTCTTTATCGTTAAATATGTATGTATAGTGTAATCCGAAACAGTGGCATTTTCTATATTAAGCGGGTGATCCATCAGACTTGAAAATGCCGCATATTCGATCCGAACATTCGCAGTTGGAAGATATATTCTCAATATTCATTTTGTTACTTATGTCCGTTAAAAAGAGAAACAACAATCGGAAGCTGCCATATGAACAATCCTTTAAGTTAAAAGAATTACACCCTCGTCCTAATGTATATGATAGCTTTTCGCAAAAATGCAGTTAAAATGTGATAAGTTTTTGTAAATGCTTGTAAACGTTCTTTCTTAAATGTAAGGTTTATCCCAAGGATAAGTTTAGGGGAGGTTTGGTAAGATTAGAGTATGGTATGCAAGTTCGGAAGGTGCGTTCGCAAAAATTGAAGAAAGCAATCTGAGGAAAGGGTACGTTGACTCGTGTGTATATGTCTTAAAAAAAAACGAAAACGTGTAGTGAGTACACACAAAAGATGCTGGTGGCCATCATCTCCTCCCTTGCGAACACACTTTCTCTACTGGTAGCTTTTTTACGTATCCTAAATACAGAGAGTTTTGCCAAATATATAGTACTTATTAGTTTGTAAGTCAACGAGTACACACTACAGCTGAGAGTTATATATCAGAGATGATGATGGAGAGAAAGAGAGAATGACGGAGCATTCGTCGTATCTTCACGTATTATTCCCCGTCTCCGTTGACTCGTTGAGTAGCCGGTGGGGAGGACTCTCGTTTACCTAGCTATTTTATATTCGTTGCCAAAACCCGTAACCCTCGTAGCTTCCCATGAAAAGTATTACTGCGCATCTTCCAATTTATAGAATATTACAAATACTATAAAAATTCGTAGATGTAAGGCATATTTTTTATGTATGCTTTTTCTGTACGCGTCAAGGAAACGTACTCGAATAAAGAATAAAAACATTTTCAAAGTCACACCAAGCCTACAATCGATCCACCAACCGATATTACTTACAAATCTTTATTGTGTTTAAGTACACACTTATTACATACAGAATTATTATATAATCGCATAACAAAATGCTCGGTTCAACAGCCATAAAAATGATACAAAAATGAGTTGCTCTTCAAAAGTAGGACTATATCAAATATATCAAAAGTATGTTGTGGTGGAGCCGCCACTATGTAACACTAGCCCCAAATTGCGCCAACTTATTACAAACTATAAACGAATAACATCGCAGAATAGCTTGCTTCTACAGACGATGTACATGGCAATATGGACACATATGACACTCATATTCAACCGGATTTCGTTGTTTGCAGACTCGTGTCGTACAATAATATCCCCCCAGTTTTACTCGAGTCCAACAGTAACATTTCCTTTCTCAAATAACTTACACGTTGTTTATACTTCAATTCCTGTATTGGATGGTTTCCCCTTTTGTATCAGTTGTTGCTCGACCTTCAACTGGGGTGGCTCAGTTCGTGTGTGCCAAACATACACCTAAAATGTGGCACATGTTAACTCTGGCAATACATAGATAGTTCAGTCTCCCCAAAATAAAACTAATAATTACTTTTGTACAGAAGTCTGCTAAAGGTTCCAGTTCATCTCTGGTTACAATCTGTCTGAGTATCTCACTTTCCTGGTAGCCGCCTTGCACATCATAGGAGAATTCAGCATCCTTGTTCTCTAATATTAAATTCAGCTTCACGGCAAAGCCTGCCATGTCTATAGGAAATGGTCTATCAGGCTTCCAGGCTGCATTAAAGTCAATCACTTTATTAGTGACATTGTCACAGATTGGTTTCTCCACCATTAGACCGCCAACTAGGCCAACTGGCCACACACCAACTTTCTGGATCTTTTCCATCTGTAACACACATCTATGGTTTTCATATGTTCCTGGTTGTTTATGCTAACAACATACCTCTTTAAATAACTTAATGGAATACGTATTGTCATCATCAGCAAAATATACTACTCCATTATCGCTTGGACCGAAATTTTTTCTGAGCCACTTTAGGGCGGCGTTCCTCTGCTCCACGCCCCTTGGTTTCTTCCAGTTAGGATCATTTCTTCCAAGCTTATAATTAGAAGGGGTTTGAGCTGCCAGGTGTGTATAAGCTAAGCCGCTTTGCTGTAGAAACTTTGTGACCATGTGAGTCTTCTCAGCTGCATCTTCAATGAGTATCCAGTGGAAGTTTGGTATATGCAGGAATGTTTGCGACAACCTAGTGAGTTCTGCCTTTTGGACAGGCCTGGCAAAGGTAGGCATAATGGCATAAATAGTGGGTTTATTCTGCGTGCCCCTAATACTGTCAATGTCATTCTTCTCCATATGCTTTATAAAACTATTTATCAAGGAGTATATATCCTCTTGGGAATCGACAATAGAGTTGAGCTTTGATGTGAATTCCTGACACCTTGTTTGCTCCTGGAAATCTGCAAAATAGTCAAATAACAAGTTGTGAAAATACTCGAAGCTAAGTCAATCCGAATGGATTCACTATTTTCTGTCATATCATCATTGCACAAAAGCCACCGACTGGTGTGAACATCATCAGTGATTGCATTATCGGATTGACACCCGAGACTTATTGGAAGTGTGGATAGGTAGGTTTGGTTACATAGTGTGAGAAAAAAGATTAGATGAATAGTGACTCACACATGAAGCTTTGAATAAATATCCAATTGAGGAGGAAGAAGACCAGGCAGCTCCGACTGCACACAAAACCACCCCACATCCTAAGTTTCGAGCCGGGTTTTTCGGTGAGGAACATAGTAGTATCTGTCATTGTTGTCGCGCCATGACACCGCTCTGCCATGTCGGCTGATGTCGGCGGCTCAGAACCACTCGGTCGACACGCCTCTCACACTAGCACACTCTGCAGCTCCTTATTTACTCCATAAAAACTCACCAAAAATATTAATCTCCAATTTTATAACATGCGCGAGTTTTGACGGTCCGGTGACTTCTAAAACAGTCGCATCTAACGAAACTCGGGCGCTAACGAGAAATGCAATGAGAACGGACTCTCTTTTGGCTATCCGCCAAAGTCAGAAAATAATGTATGGAAATCTCAAAATTGATTGATGTACTTGGAATATACCAGGCGAAGAATTATATTGACGTTTAAAGAAATGAATGAATATTGAAGGTATATTGCATATTATATATTAATAATAACATTTTAGCCGGTCGTGTTCTAGAGACCACCGTTATGGCGTGACGGTCGAGTGTGACAAACAGGAGATTGCGATGCAATAAGCCAATAATTCAAATGTAAACTCTGCTTTGTTAAAATGAAAGTGTCGTTGCAGTGGGTGAGACTTTATTCCTAAAACTACTAAGATTTATATTCCATTTATTCGAATTCTTTAACCTATGTAGTCCACTGTTTTACTGCAAATTCGTTAGTTGATAATGATCCGAAGCCCCTGAGTCGCCGTCACCATGGTACTTGCTTCTCGTTTGAGATGGCGGTAGAGATATGACATTCGGTTGCTGACAGTAGATACATTATATACATATAATAAATAAATATCTTTCCTCGAATATGATTCCCTACATTTACCAAAAAAGAACGCTCGAAATACACGCATCCTAACAAATGACGTTCCGCATCTCAAAATTGTATTCGCACATTTAAACTATATCCATATATTTCCCGATGGGCTGAGTGCATCTCTCATCGGGACGATCCGGACTGATCCGGACATCCAGGACATCCCGAAGTGGGTAGAGTTGGAGGGTCGTAAAGTCCCTAGGATCCAGGGACAGGTTGAAGCCGAGCGTCTCGAATGTTGTAGTACTGGTCGTCCCGGTTCCCGAAGGAATTGGGGAGTATTCGGGGCGGCTTGCGCGAGGGGATGCAACTAGGAGGCGGCGGCGGCGGAGGAGGAGGTGAACCGGCAGGCTGTTGGAGGGGCGGCTGTTGGCTGCTGTCACGGGCACGCGTGTGTACATGTCTGACAGGGCTCGCACGGCTCGAGAAGGCCAGGCGGAGGGGTGAAAGGAGGGTGGCCGTCGAGTGGCGGAGGAGCGAGCCAGTAGGGGTTGCACGGAGCGACGAGAGAGCTGCGTCCGCGCGGCAGCCGACGAGAATCGTCCGTGGCTTGCCAGTAGAATAAGCCAGCTTACCTGGCTTACCTCGCTAGTCTCGCAGTGCAGCGAGCGCGAGCGAGGGAACGAGGGTGCAGGGTGTGTAGTCGTACCCGGATAGAAAGGAGGCCACGCACCGGGCCGGACTTTCCAGCGACGAGTATTCGCGATCAGAGGGATAAAAGGCTGGGAGGTCTGGAGTCGATAGGCGGCGTGTCGAGGATGGGGGAGTTCGCGTGGCGCATCAGGGTGCGAACTGCTGGCTGGCAGTGCTGAAGCTGTGCTGGCTGCTGCTGCTCCTCACAGGGGCGGCACTACGCTGGTTGTAGCAACGGTGGCGGCGACGGTGGCGGTGGAGGCAGGGACGGCGGCAGCGGCGGTGGTGGTGGTGGTGGTGGTTTCTCATCGCGAGGCTGGTGGTGGTTCCCGTTGGTAGCCGAGGGTTGCATTGTGGTGGTAGTGGTGGTGGTACTGGCAGAGTAGTGCTGCGCCTCGTTCGGCTACGGTGGCGAGGGAGAGAAAGAAAAGTGGCCCTCGAGGTTACGAGGCCAGAGGAGAAAGTGGGTGTTGCCGGAGTGAGGACGGAAGGATCATCCGGGTCCTCCGGGACGCCGAGTGCTTGGACCCGGAGCAGCCACCAGGAGACGGATTCCAGTGAGGATGCTCCTCGCTCAAGGATCCAGGAGCCCAGGTCACCTCGACAGGAGTCCTGTTGTCGTTGATCTCTTGCCTCGTGAGTAGTCCCGACCGTAGATGTTCAGGACCCCAACGTATCCTATTCGTCGTCCTGCCCTATTATCTCACATCCTCCACCTTCCTCATCCAGCCCCTTCTTTCCAGCTCTCCCAACCACCTTTAGACCATCTTCTGGCCTACACCGACTCTTTAGACAATCATCCCGGACCTCTCTCTCTGAGAGATGTGCGTGTGCTCGAGTGGGAGCGGAGAGACAGCACTCGGATGGAAACGGCAAGTGTAGACCCAGGGGCAATACGGCGGGAATGGTAATTGGGACGAGTAGAGACAGTGGCTCGGTGGGCGCGGAGTGGGCTCGGATATTTCCTCCTTCTCGTTACCATTCTCGTCCAGGGCAACCTGCCCTCTCTCATCCCTCGCACATCTGCTTTCCACCTGGCTCGCATTCTACTTGCCACAGTTAAGGGTAATCGCTGGACCGTCGAGAACACTGAGCCAGGTGAAAGACTCATTGCGCCCTGGTACGGTTTCCACCTTTACGAGGAGGCCTTTCCGGTTAGCCCTCGCTTCGTGTCCTTCGCACGCTGCTCTACCATACTTTTTCACTCTCTCACTCTCTTATACTCTCTCGCGGAGAGCGTAGAGCATACCTGCCGCGCTCTCAGTGGCAATGGTAACTTACGCGAGGACTAGAAATAATGCTGGTCGCTCGGCGAGCCTCGAACCCTCCCCCACTCGTCGTGCTCCAGCAGTCTGCACTTAAAAACATTAACATTAGTTGGCGCTTAGGGGGCTTGTGACCGGATTAGAGTTTTTAAGGGTTGCCGAGGGTAGCAGGGGAGGGGGTGCGCTAAGGACGTCACCATGTCGAGTGAGTCACGGTGAGTTCTAAATTGATCCCCGCTATGGTTCCACTTGCTCTGTTTGCTCTTCCGCTTCCTTTAGCTTGGCCTCCTCCATCAGCCCTTTCGTACCTATCAACGAGAGGCGCGTTTGATTCGGTGCCTGATGCAACGTGCCCTTTGATTTAGCCTCGTCGCACTGCACGCCCGTCGACAATCGGACTTGCACCACTCGCTTTACTCTCTACTTCCATCTGGTTCCATGGGTGCTTAAGAATTGAACAAGGTTACGTGGGTAGGTGGGCTATAGTCTCGTGGAAACGATTGATCCAGAACCTCCACTTTACGGCCACTTTCCTATTATACCCTCGTTACCGGAGGTTACTGTCTCTCTCGTGTACGGCTAGGTTTAAAGGCGGCGAGTTTCCCCATACGCTTTGGCCCTGCGTGCTCTCATCATCTCGAGGTCCAATAGGACGCTGCGATAGGAAAGTGGGTTCCGGGGTAATGCGCGTCTCACTGCATACTGGATGGATCTCCTCGAGCCAGTATAAACAGGATGTCGAGGAAAAGCGACGGCCTCTTCTTCCCTCTGTTCTCCCCCGGTTAAACTTGCTCGGATTTACATTTTTACTTTGAAACTCCGGCCCGGAAGCCGGGGGGTGGGCGGTGGGGGGATGCGGAATCGCTTCGCGGGACAATAGTGCGAAGCACTTTGGCAGAGGCGAAATGATTCTATTGTCGTGACTTAATATCGCCTCCATTCGCCGGAGACCCTTTATTTTTTCCTCTCAGCAGCCGCGCGCGCGCGCAACTCTTATTCAAGCGGCCCTTTACCTTCGCGAACAAATAGTGCGCGGCGAACAGGCGGATTGTGGATTGTCTGACCATCATCGGATCGACTCTGGCGAACCGCTGTAATGTCCGCGGTAAAAGGAAGATTGAGATGTTGGCTGCTGCTGCTGCTCTGAATTCCCCGGCCGCAAAAAGCTCCGCCGGCTCCCTAATGAGTTCATAAGCATAACGCTCGAGTTTCCACTCCCTCTCTCGCTCACTTTCCCGAATATCAGGCTGACATTTCTGAAACGTGAACGCTTTTAGGAAAGGTCACTCGGCGCGGCCGCGCGCTCCTACTCGAGCGAGTTGCACGTATGTCGGGTAGGTGGATGTGTTTTGTAACGCGAAAACTTTCGAACTCGTAGATCGCGCGAATGGTCCGGCCGGGCTTTCACGGGAATTAAGGGGTCACTCCGCTCTCGGCCCTCTTTTTTTACCCTCCCGCCCGCTCTCTCGCTCTCTCTCACAAAACCACGCGGCATCTCTTACTGGTTGGGAATTAAAAACCTACTTTGTCCAGCCGTGATTGAAGCCATCCAGGTCGAAGAGCTCCCGAAGCATCACTAATATCGGGAAATCCACGAGCGCTCCCTCTCATTGTTCTAAATAGTCGTTGTACCGGTAATATGAAAATTAGAGGGGTGAATGCAATTGGGGAATGCAGGTTCTATTTGGCCTATTTCAGCCGCGTGATATCGCCCTCGCCGGGGATTATCGATCAGTGAACTTTATCGCGGCCCGGAGCGTTGTGCCTTCCGATTTCTTAATATCGAATTTTATCGAACCGAGAGCACCTAACCTAACCTACACCCCGTCGCATTTCGACTTGGATGAATTGCGATGAAGCTTTAACTACGAGATAATGCCAGACTCTATAAAGAATAACACTACTCCCCACTTGGATGGCTGCCGCGAATAGACTCCCCTCGCTGGGGATTTAATACCATTTGATTGGCCGACGGTATTGACTGAAAATCGAATGGGCATTTCGCGGGATAAACATAGATCACCTCGAAATTCGTCAATGGGCTCTCGTCCAACTATCCAACCGGTCGGCTCTCGCGCACCCTGGAGTCCGGCGATGCACGTCATATTCCACTTTTCCGGAGGGAATCTGGCCGGCGGGGCGCGCGCTGTGCCGCTGTGCCATTTGCGAGTGGCATTCAAATGTCGCGCTAGCCGTATGCATTTTAATCCCGGCGATCGAACGTCGGAGCCGATGTCGCGCCCGATCGGGCGTCCGGGTCGAGTTGGCGTAACAAAGCCCATTGCGATATGCTAATCATCGAAATGCGCTTGAACGGGAGCGGTAATCTCGGCTGCAGTTCGATTCGAATCGGGGGTGGCGGGTGAGGAGGTGGGGAGGTGGGTGAGAGGACGCGGTTCGGCAAACGTGTTATTTTCCAGTGGAGCGGCGGCCTCTTCTCTATTCGGCTGAACATTGCTCCTGCATTACAAAGAGCGTGTCGTCGCGTGGTGCGTGTGCCGCCGATAATCTCGGGGCACGCGCACGCCCGGGCGAATCTCGCATCACCGCGCACATGAATTTTCAGTATGCCGATGGAGCGGCGAACCACGCCTTTCCGGGTGCGGCGCCTACATCTCTACAGAGTCTCCCGATTAAACCTATACAAACTAGAAAATCTTCGTACCTCAAGTAGAAATAAAAAATATCCTCCGGCTCTTCCTTCTCAAAGTCGGTTAATAAAGATGAACTCAATTATAAAATTTTCATCTCTCAAACATAAATGAAGACGAACTCGTGCGAATATTAAGAGCGATGTACAACATTTGAGTTAAATGTCGGAGGATTTTCCTTGTTTAAAATCTCTCCGGAATTCGCGAGTAGAATCTGCAGAGGGCACGGGGTCGCAGGCTCTCTCCCAAATTGAATTCTCCCGGCCGCAGTGAGGAAACCGTCGAAGAACAGTGCAACACTGCAATTCCTCCCTCTCTCCCGAGAACAAGCCTTTGGCTGGCGGCTCTCTAGAGCGAGCTCGTGCAGCACTGCAATCGGGACTCGCGATCCACCCCTGCCTCCCTCGGCCTCTGTCACTCGAATTCTAATCTTCCGGGGGCGGAAGTGAGGACTCGCGTGTGGACCGGCGCGGTGCTGGCTCGGGCTCTTTTCCAAATTGAAACCTTAGCAGTTGGCGCAGAAGAGCTCGATAGTTGCGGGGGGTGAGAAGCGGCGCGTTTCATTTTCCACTTTGATCCAAGTCGAAGTGGTCAGTGAACCATCGGGCGGGCACGTGGAGAGTTGGCGCGCGCGAACGAGCAATAGGAACGCGCGCGGCGGTGGCGCGCAATGGCCTGATATAGTCGAGCTCGGTATTGTTGGAGGGTCGGCCGCCGATCGAAGGGCGAGGCTCTGTCCCCGATGGATCGCGATGAATAATCCAAAGCGGCCGCCGACCAAGTCGACGCCTCCACGCGCCCCCCGGGGAAACAACTCTCGAGTCGACGGGATCTCCTCGCGGCCACCTCGTCAATTCCCCTCCCGCGCACTGATTAGCTCACGAGCGACGAGAGCGACGGGGTTGCACCGCCCGCGCGGCACTCAATTGACACCGGAACTCTTTGCACGCGGACACCGCGCGTCGCGACGCCCACGGCGCGTAACCAGGTCAAAGTCGTCATTTGGATTGCGGGACAAATGCGATCCTCTCAGTCCGGGAATATAGCACCTCAGGATTAGAGTCTCGCGGCCCGTAAGACTTCCTCCGTCCGCGGCTGAAAGCTCGGTAAGCGTCCGGCTCAGCCGGAACCGGCCGATGGACGTCTCGGAAAGAGCGGCTTTCGCTCGCGTAATTCATAAGTACAGCGAGCCATTAAAACCGTCCATCCGGAACCGGAGGATTGAAAGCCAGGTTATCGGTTTAACCAACGGGGCGTCCGTCGCTAAAAAAAGCTCCGGCGCTTCCGCACCCAACACGCCGTTATCACTATCAATAGTCCCCGATAGACCTCCAGCCACACGCGAGTATCAGATTGGCAGCGGGGGCGGAAGGGAAGGCTCGTACACGGAGCTTGCAATAAACCCAGTCTTTATCGCGTCCTCCGCTTCAAACGCTCAAACCTCCTCGAGCAGACGCGCGCCCTGGCTGTTGAACCAGAGGTTCATTGGCTCCGCGGGCTTGAAAATACGCGCGTGCCGCGTGCTCGGCTCGCGTCAGCAGTCGCAGTTCACGCTCGTTCGCTGGAGGCACGTGCCCGGCTCGCGTGCTCTAATTCTCAGGACACGAGAACCCGATCGGCGACACGCGCCAACCTCGCGGAAACGTGAGTTCTCCGCGTCAACAATCTAATTCCCGCGGAAGCTCCGTACGGCTGAGAAAGAGATCGGAGTGCTAGTGGTGAGGATACACGTTGACGTGGGGATGCTATTTAATTAGCGACGAGGGAAGAGATAATGTCCAGAGGTACAGGGTGATTCACTTGTCTTTTTATCATCCCGTTGACACTTGAGTTCCAATTAATTTCATTATTGGTATAATTTAATATTAAAAATAAATTTCAGTAAGGACTCCTTTATATTAAAATTACTGAATACTGTAATAATTATTACATTTTCAAGGGTCTATATCCATCATTAAGGATTCAAAGCCAACTAAATCACCCTCTACATAGATAATAAAACACGCACCTCGCGCACGCATTTGCCCATTTCCAGCGTGAATAATCCATCTCTCGATTCCGCGACTCATAATTCAGGGGCGCAGCAGCCGCGCGTTTATCGCCGGGAGAGAAACGCAAGCGATGAATGATAGAGTGGTCGCGTGCGAGCCCTTGCCGCGGGCGAGCGGAGGGCCAATTCAAGGCCCGCTAGATAAGGAATCCTTTCCCTGGGGCATGGCCACGGGTAGATAGGCGGCGGAGGGGCATGCAGGCCGGCTGGAGCCGCTTGCCCGGATAGATGTGTCTAGACGTCTGACCAAATACGCGCGGCCGCTCCTCCTCTACTGGCAAGAGGCGGAGCTGCTCAGCTGCCGCGGCAGCGAGGAGAGCACAGTGATGAGCCGCCCGGCCTCAAAAGAAAACCACCCCCCCAACCCACCGGGCATATAATGAAGTCTGGCTCGAGTGAGGGTGTGACGGGCCGCGCGGATAAATCGGCCGTCACGCCGAGCACATTGCTCCGCCGCCCGGCCGCGCGCTGTCAATAGATGGGACCCTATCTCTAGATCAATAAGCGCGCCGCGTCCTGCCTTTCCACGGCCCCGCTCCGCATCCAACGGAAAAAGAGCGGAGCGTGTGTCTGCGGAGAAAGAGATGCACGAAACCAACAGGCCGCCCCGAGCACGAACCCATACGCGACACGTGAGGAACGAGGGCCGTGCGTATACGTGCACGATATCCACGGGGAGTAAGAAGCCGCGATCCTAATCTCCCGCGCTGGAAAAGGGTAACGCTTGAGAGGCCGCTCGACGCTCGATCTCACGCGAGCCTCGTGAAAGCACCCGACGACCAGGTCGGGCGGGGGATGTGCGGGGGATGTGTACACGCGAGGCGACCAAAATGGAAATGCACGGAAGGCGGTCGCCTCGAGTTTGATAGACTTAGCTCCGCGGTGATTAAATGCGAGCGTTCGAGCGCTGGGTGGAAAGGTCAGGGGTTAAAAGTTCGGGGAAATGACCGAGGCGGAGGAAGCGCGCGCGGGTCAAAGACGGTAACGATTGGGCGGTGCATGGGACATGAGGGTCGCCGGAAGGGCACCGCTGATTCAGTTTCGATTCAAGCCCCGACACTCCTCTCCTCTCCTCCTTCTTTCTTTTCCACGACGCGCGCTCTCCGGCTTCCAAGTTTTTACTGTGCTACGCCGGCTCGTAAAGCAGAGAGCTTTAAACTTTCCATTGCCCCGAGCAGCTTTCGGCTTACCGGGAGAACGATTGTTTTACTCCCTTCCGACGTCAGCTGCATCTTCCTCTTGACCCGGCTGCTCTCTGTAGCGCGCGCCGAGCCCGTTGAATAAGAGATTCGAGCTGCACTTCCTTCGGGCGCGGGCGCCCCCCGACATCTATCTACATAGCCCGGCTGGATTAGGAAATTAAGTTTACGTCCGGCAAAGAAATAAAAGGGCTCGCGTCGAGCGGTGGGACGTGCGCGGGGCTGAACGCAATTACGGAAATGTAGCGAGCCGAGTGTGCCGTGTGTTTGATATATATGTGAAAGATTGAAGCGGTGGCTCGATGATGGCGCCGGCGTTGACTCGCGGAGGTTGTTAAACGTTAAAACTCTCTTTTCAATGGAGCACCCGCTCTGAAAAGGTCAAAGGCTCCCTGCCAATGGGACTATTAATTAAATCTTCCTACGAGAACCGATGTAAATTATTAGACCGGGCGCCCCGCTCGGCATCCCGAGTGGATTCACAATTTAAACGCCGCCAGACAAATTGAATGCTAAGCGAGAACGCACGCGGCGAACGGCTAGTCCGCGAGGAAAGCCACCCTCCCTCGCAGAGGGTTCGCGAGCGCGCGCGAGCCAGCGCCCATAAATATTCTTCGTATTATTAACCTGCGAGTGCACCCTTTAATTCCTCGAGGCTCTGTTGCGCGCAGTCACGAATGCTCCCAGTATTAATCGTCCCCGGCAGTGTTAGAGGCTTCCGAGCGAGCGATCCAGGCTAACTGCCGCTACCTCCCCCCATTAAAATAACCAATGCAAATTCGCTTTACCGCCGCGAGGGCCGGGTCGTTCTGCCTACGGTATTCAAGGGTGCCGTGAGCGCTCCCGTGCCATTCCGGACTAAAAGCTTCGAGCTGACCGTCGTAAATGCGCCGGAAAAGCATCGGGAAACCGAGTGCACCACTTTCTCCAAAATCCCCCTTGCCTCCTGCGGTCTTTACTACTTACTCGAGCTTTATTTACTGGGCTGCTAGGGGGGATGGGGCCATTGGGCCATTGGTGCGTTTGAGGTGGCGGGAAAGACTGGAAGGAAAAGAGGTAGAGAATCGATCGGTGTATAGGAGGTGGACGGGGCTCGCGGAGATTTGTCCTGGAACGAAAGGCTAATCGATACGAATTTCCAATCTCCCTCGTTAGCTCCATTTCCTTGTCGCGCCCTTGTTTCATTCGAGGGACCATTTGAGCTTCCGCTCGCACCGAGTGCCATTCGCTCGATCGTCCAGGCCATTTCCACCTGTGCACCGCGCGCATCGAGCCTGTTCCGATCGACTCGACGGCGTTAACTTCGATTACGATGTAAATAAACGGGAGGCTCGTTCAAGGCTGAGCCATTAAAGGCATTGCCGCAAATAGACAGGGCTAATTAGCCGCTCGGCGTATAGGCGTCGATACAAACAGAGCTATATCTATGTCGAGCGAGCGTTTCGTCTTTTCTCGTGGCCCGAACCCGCCGATCCCGAGCAGATTTTCCAATAGGGAACCGCCGGGCGAATTGAACCCTGACATTTCGGGGCCTACGAGGGAAATAGAGCGCGGCAGGTTTCTCTTCCTCGGACCTCGGAGTTTCTCATAGCGAGCCCTTTCTCCGCAATCTTTTTCCTGTAAAAAGCTGTCGGAGAAGGAAGCAGCTACCCCGGCAAAGTGACAAGTTACACGCGACGGATGTATATCCGGGAGATGCCGGATAGATAGACCCGGTGGAGTAAAGGGACGAGGTGTAGAGGGTGTAGAGGGTGTAGAGGGTTTATCTCGGTGCGGGTGGGAATCCTGTAGGCCGACGACGTCAGTTTCGTGGAGGGGCACACCGGGCGAGCGCGTTTCACGGCCTCGGCAGGTATCGCGCGCTCTTCGTATAGAGGGAACTCGACTCCTCGTGTTGGTGCATGCACGTAAATATACACGGGCGGGCGCGAGATGTAGGCCAGAAACAGCGAGAGAGAACCGCTAAACTGGGCCACGGTGCGTCGGCCTCGCCGGCTAGAAATACCATTGCCAGTTGTTCGGCAAGCCGAAAGAGCATTCGTTCCCAATGAGAAACCCTGGATAGAGCTCGCCCGCATTACAGTGGAATTCCGCGGGACTCCCTCTCATCCCGAGAGTCCAAACTTCCGAGCCTCCGATGTTACACTCTCTCCTCGCTCTCTCTCTCGCTCTCTCCACTCGACTTTCCACCGGCGATTCGACGACCCTCGCTCCAGTCTCCACGCCCGGGCCAACCAATCCAGTCAATCGAGCTCACAATCAAACTTCATACCAATCTCCATCAGTGCGAATTTCCGGACCAAACTTCCACTAGTGAGAGAGAGAGAGAGAGTTGCTGACGGTCACTTTTCACTGAAAGAAGATGATTGTGGGTAGCGCGAGTTGACAGTGATTTCATCACCCGGTAGGTTCTGGTGTAATAAATTCCGCTTTATCTAATGAATGTTACATCAGCTTGAAAGTCGCTCACTAACACACCAGAGCTTTTCTTGCCAACTGCACCCGCAACTCTTTCCCTTATCACAACCCTTAAAAACTGCTTACAACCTTCGTCCCCGGCTCGATCGCGCGGCTCGTCAGATTCCCGTTGGAACTCGGCGCAACTTCAAGTCACGTTTACTCCTCTTAATTTCTCATCAGGCTCTCGGGCTCTCGAGGTCTCGGGGTCTCATCGGCGAGGACGGTTAGCGTGGCCGGCGGAGGTAAAGGAGTTAGTCGGTGGATTTGGCTAAGGTAAAATTGAGGGGCCGAGTGGGTGCGCATGGAAGAGCGGCGGGGCGTCGCGCCTCGGGAAACTCGATTAGGCGGGAGGCGCTAAAAGCGATCGAGGGCGACCGCCCGTCCACTGGCAAGTTGGGAAGAGCTGCGCTCTCTGCCTCTTTCTATTCAGGCGACACGCGCTTCGACCAATTTCGCTCGTTCACCTCTTTTCTCGGCGGCCACGCGACGCTTTTCCCCCCTGGTTACTGGTTGGTGGTGCTCGAGTGGATGCCGGTGGTTGTTGGGCGTTCGCGTTCTGCGTGGCGGGGTCGTTGACCCGCAAGGGTGCGGAAGTGCGCGCGTGAACCAGGCCGCGTCCTTGACAGTGGTGTGCATCATGCCTTACGGCATCTCGCAGCCGCGCACTCTGCGGCGAGCGAGCCTCGATGTACGTTCGCTCGGAGCCCTTTGACGGTTTGACGTCGCCAAAGAGACTTTGACGCTTCGCGGCCGGAAGCCCTTGAAAGAGCCGGCCTCAAATATCAAGGGCACGATGAATCGTGATAACGATCCACTGCCCTGCACTCCTCTGGCCTCGGCCAACTCTCTCTCTCGCCACTTACACTCGCGCCGTTCGCACTCCTCTCGCTAATTACGCCAGTTTTCTCGATACTGAAATATCATCGTTCTTCTCCTGAGAATTCGCCGAGTTCCCCAAAAGTCGAAATCCTCGAAAACCAGCGATTTCGAGAGATCGTAAACCGGTAACGATTTCGCGTAGCGAGGGAGACTCTACTTAAGGAAAGTTTAGAGAGGGAGAGAGAGAGGAGGCGGAGGCCCGTAACGATCGGTCGTTATAAAAGTTGGGAACTGAAAGCTCGGGGGGATCCGTGAACACTGTTTGTCCGCGCTAGTTGTCCCAGCGCTCGACACCATAAAACATAAATCTACGAAGCCGCGCGCGCAATTCAAGTTGGCGCGAATTTAAATAATGTCCTCGCGCCGCGCGGGTGTTATATGACATTTCAGCGGAGAAGTCTGGTCGTTAGGGGCTCATTCAGCATGGGAGAAGTGAAGAGAGAGTTTCGGCCAGGACCCGAGGACGACGACGAAGAAGAAGAGTGCTCGCTCGGCAGCTGAGCAGCCCGGTGAGCGAAGCTGCTCTCTCTCTCTCTGCGATTAGGAGGCTTCGCGGCGGAAGCTGCATGGGAGAGGGTGGTTCTTGCCATCGCGAGGATCGAGATGAGCGATCTACAAGCCACCCTCGAGTTCTCCCTCGAACTCTGCAAGTTCTACAATGTCGATCTCTTCCAGCGAGGGTAAGTCTCTCTCATCTCTTCTCACCCAATCTCACATACTCTCTCTTACGCCTGCGACTCCTTTCGACTGCCGCAGATACTATCAGATTCGAACGGCGCTGCGAGTCTCGCCGAAACTCCCCGTCAAAGTGGAAGTTAATCAGCTGCGCAACCGTAAGTCCAACCCTCTTTCCCTCTATCCACACTCTCTGGCGCTCCTCGAGCGCCTCCGCTATCACAACCAACCCGCACCCTCTTCCTCTCGGCCGCGAGCGCCCTCGAAATTACACCGAGCGCGGGCGCGCGCGTCCTCGAGAGAAAGAGAGGAAGAAAGCAGAGAGATAGAGAATTATTCGTCTAGTGGGCGTCGAAAAAAACTATCTTTCAAAGAGGAAGCGCAAGAGTACTCTTGGCGGAGCGAGAGAGTGTGTGTCTCTCTATATGAAAGTGATGCGCCGGCGAGTAAATGTATACGAGTGTTTTTCGGCGGCGTTGGAGGAAGCGCGGTGGGAAAAGAAAGATCCGGCCAAATCCTCCAAGACAGTGGTGATTGTTGCAGACTCTTTGGAGGCGCCCGGTACCAGCAAGCGCTTTCAGATCCTATACAGAAACGAGGAGGTGACACTCGGCACTTCGGTACTATTCCGGGCCCATGTGCTCGTGCACAGTCATAAGATCGAGGAGGCTCTCTCTCGCACCCACTTCAATCTCGGCGTGGAGCTATGGTTCAGCGAGCCGACACAGCCGGGGAACATGGCCTGCGTGTCGTCGAGGTGAGCACTTGAACCTCTCGCAGAGCTACTTTCGCACTCTCGACAATAGGCCGAGCCCTCTCGCTTACATATCCCGCGGATATCTATATAGAACGCGAGATACGAGATGATTAAGTGAGGAGAGAAGGCCGGAGAGGGCGAACCTATGAATTGCAATCTCAGATTGAGAGATTGCACGAGCAGCAGCAGCCGCCGGGATATAAAGATTGATGGTCCTGGGAAGACGGTTCCTCGTTCCTCTCTTTATCCCGGCGACGGGTTGTTTCGCCGAGTGAAAAGTCATTCGCTTCTTACTCCGCCGGTGGTATCAGGCTGGTGCATTGTCTCTTCCAGGGCGCTGCAGCTCAACTTCACGCCGACGAAGGGCCTCCACTATCACCTGCCGGTCCTCTTCGATTACTTTCATCTGGCCGCGGTCTCCATCACGATTCACGCCTGCCTGGTAGCACTTCATCAACCCTACATCAAGTCGGTATCTCACTGCGAGCCCTTTCCTCACTTTTCTTATCATCGCGCCTACGGCACGATCTAGCTAACCAACACAGACAACTTTCACTCTCGTCTCGAGTCTTTCGACTCGCGTCCTATCCCTCTGCTTTCTGTTCCATGACCTCTCAATGCCCACCGCCGCGACCCGCGACGCCCACTCAGGAAGAGTATTCTACACTACGTGCAGAGCTGGTGAGTATAGAGCGCCAAGGTACCAACTGTTCTCGGAGGCTAGTATTTCATTCTCCCGGCGGATATACACGCGCCGGCTGATTAATTCCGTGGCTCGTGCCGGGGAGGAGTACGCGCGCGCTTTCATCGAGTTAATTTGATCGAGCCGCGGCCCATTGAGTCGAGCTCTCCATTAAAGAGAGGGCCGCCGCTGGTGCATCCATTAGCATTTTCATTAAACTTTCACTGATCAATTACACACTGACTCTCTCTCTCTCTGTGCTACCCTGCAGCGCACCCCGGGGTGGGAAGCCTTGGCTCCAGTTCAAGCAACCGGCGAGCAACGGTGACAACAATGGCGCTTTCGGGAATATCGTAAGTGTCCCTGGCTGCGAAGATTAGCGGCTCGGCTTTAGTGTTTTCCGGTGAAAGATGTGCTAAAGCTCGGAATAACCAATTTAGGAGGCGACGACCAGGTGTGTGGGGTCCGCGACCCGAATCCAGCACGCCCGGCTCGTTCAGCAAGAAGTCACGAGGTTATTGCTGGCCGCGAGAGAATCTTTGCTCAATGATTTAGCCGACTTAGCACGGCTCTTACCTTCTTGGCAACAAAGAGCACTCGAGCTCGCTCAGAACACGCACAAGGAAATCACCAAGGTGGGTGATATAGTGGTGGGGCAGCCTCTCCAATCTTATGTTCGAGGCCTTCCTCCAACCCCAACGAGCGCTCCTTCCCCTACTTCTACTCCTGTACAACTTTCAGATGATGAATACCGAGGAAGCCGATATAGCTCAACTATGCGCACAAAACATTGTTCTCTGGCAACATTTCCTCGAGGCGTTCTCCGGCCGGGAGGCCGTCCACCTCCACCTCGCTCGTGTTCACCATCAACTCAGGGTAAAAACTAAAGACAACAATTCCACCCAATTAGAGTATCAAATCTGACCTTGTACTTGGCATTAAACCCCGGAAACAGGTGAAGCGATTCGCGGAGGGTTTTTTCGTGCTGGAGAACCCGAGGACGTCTGCAGCGGGTTGCTACGACGCCAACTACCAGTCGTACCAGGCGGTGAGCGAAGCGGCCAGACGTTCCCGATACCTCGCGTCTTTGCCGCCGCTGCCGGTCCACTGTCCGGAATTGGACGGGGACCTGCACTCGTTGCCTTTGATATTCGAGGATCAATACGCCGATATGCAGCAGCGGCACCGAAACAGTGGCGAGTATACCATTCCCATCAATGTCAATTCCCAGAGTGAATGGAACTCGCTTACAAAACTCTTCCACAGTGCCGAGCATGGACGACTGCAGCTGCGGGATCGCGGCGATTCTCGAGTCGCGCACCATCGGGGTCTGGTCGCCGAGGAGCGAAGGAGCGGCGCAGGACATCGCGTCGATCCAAGGTCGGCTTACCCTGACGCCTTCGAGCCTTCCGGCGCGACATAGCAAGTCCCTGGACCAGCTGGGCCCGGAGATCTCGCCACTCCAGCCGAGGACCTCTCCGAAGACCTTGCCGAGGTCGGTCTCGACGCAGCTCTTCCCTCGACAGAGGGCTGGTGCGCGGAACGCGACGCCCCCGGCTACGGTTCCCTCGAGGGGGAGGCCCAGATCGACAGCACCGTCCAGTAACACCCTCTTCCCGCCGTCCGGGCAGCAGGCCTGCTCGGCGCCCAATCCATCCCTCGGCTCGACCCCCGTCATCCCCCTCCCGCGCGCAAAGTCCACGCAGATGCTCGTACCGCACCGTCATTCCGATCAGCAATCCAATTCCATCAGCTCTCTCTTGACGGCGATGTTCCCCGAGGTGCCGGTCGCGGGGCATTTACCTGGTTATAGACCACCGAGTAAGAGCTGCGGGGAGAGCCTCACTGTGCCGTGCATTGGGACCCTCGAGTTGAATCAGAACGACTGCTGGAGTGGGGTGGATAATAAGTCGGCCAATAACCTGGAAGTGAACGAACAATGTAAGTGATGAGTGGCGGATGAATGAATCGAGTTATTACAGAGATCTCTTGATTGCAGACTACCATTCCCTGGATACGAGGAGATTGAGACTAGAGCCGCGGAGTCATCGTATAGGAGTGCGTCAGCCTCTCTCGCCAATGAGCAATGAGCAGACGAGCGTCTTGTCCAACAAGTTGACGGTGAACGGCGACGGGTTTCTTCAAGAGCAGCACCAGCAACCACTCCATACCGCGACCCTCGATAGGGTGACTTATCGCGGCAACTCGAGGAAGCAGGCTCAGCACGCGAGCGGCAAGTACAGTCAGATGAACGGTCTCGACAGCCGCCGGTTCCACACGATCGGCAAGACCGGCACCGCGGCCAATCAGCGGAACCGCGACGCTCAAGAGATGATGAACGGTAGCGCGGTGAGCGGGAGCCCGACCATCATAGCGGAACCGTTGTACAAGCGATCCAATTACTCGAGCACGACCACCGACTCCTTTTTCTACCGGACCAATGGGACCAGCGGGCGCACCCTCGAGGAGCAGGAGCGCCCGAGGAGGCCCAAGAGCACCGAGAGGCTCGTCGACGAAGTCGAGCGGAGCGATTGCTGCGAATTGAGGCGGGAGCGAGGGAAACGCCGAGAGCAGGAGAGGCCGGGCGCAAAGAGCCCGCGAAACGGCCCGACCTGTTATAATAACGAGGACAAGCATAGAAGGCCGCCCACTGAAAAGAGGACACCGGATTCAGTGCAGGAGCCTCTTTACGAAGTTATAGCGCCCAAGTCGGAGCCGAAGAAAGAAGCCCGGCTCGAAAGGAGGCGAGATAAGCACGGCAGGCGGCCCCATTCAGCACCTGTCCTCGATTCGGATCATCCTGTTGAGGAGAGCAGGAAATGCAATCATAAAAATAGGAAACCAGCTCTACCGCCGCCGGCCTACCAAGACCCGGCGATCGCACCCTTGCCCAAGTACCGGCATCCGCCTCCCGTGCCAACGACCAGCGTCCTCGAGGTCGAGAACAATAATAAAATTATTCTCAAGGTACATACACTCATCCCACCGCTCTTCACTTTCCCACTATGTAGCAGTCTGCATACTTGGACTTGTGTCATTGCAGGTGGAGCCGATAAAGTCGCCGCTGGAGGCGCCGACGACCAACGGCACGACGCCATCGGACATCTCGAGTTCCGGTGCACCGCTGCCCAACGTGAAAAGACTGAGATGCGCGAGCGTGCCCGTCGCGCAGAACAAACTGGTGGTGCCGCGTAGTGCAGTGTCCCTGCCTTGCATGCCGATACGCGACAGCAAGGATAGCCTTAGTAACAATCTCCCCGTCATCCCGAATCCCCTTAGTCCGCCGTCCACTAGGCCCAGCAGTCCGACCACGAGCTCGAGCTCGAGCAACCTCACCTCGGAGTGCTCGGGCTGGGTGAGCAGCGGCGACACCTCCAGCTCGGAGCAGCGCCGGAACGCCAAGCTCTCGAGCGAGCAGCTCCGCCAGAAGCTGTCGAAAATCGTGCCAAGGAAGGAGAGGTCCGCCAAGGAGAGTGTCGAGGAGCACTCGTACGAAGAGGTCCGTCTGCCGCCCCCCAAGATGTTCCAGGACGAGCCGCCGCCGCCCGAGGAGTTCCGCGACCCGCCCGCTCCCATTGATAATCCCCTTTACCACGTGTACGAGACGGTCAAGCGGACCAGGAGTCCCAAGCAGAACAAGACCGCGCCGTGCAGCCCTCAGAGGAACAAGGAGAGGGCCGAGAACAATTACGCCTCGAGAGACATATGCCTCGACTGCTACCAGGAGGGTAAGGAATTGTTACAGTCGACCCAAGACGAGGCCATCAATTTCAAGAAGTGCAAGGAGGAGTTCAAGCGGCAGATGAGCTTCTCCGGAAAGATTTACAGGTACGAGGTTCGCTTCATCACGGGGCCAGTGATCTAGATTTTATCAGGCGCACTCCCGAATTAGGTTCGCTCCCCCCCGTACCCCTCTCTCTTTTCTTCTTCTCTCGCACTTCCGTGCACTGTTGCTTTTATTGATATAACGCTGTCTTGTTTTATTGATTCTGTCGACAAACCCCCCCGCACGTGGAAGATATTTCACGCGCGATATTACATCCCCGAGAATGCATCGCAGTATACTCGATTTGTCATTGATTTACCAGTTGTTCTCTCTCATCTAGTTTGCGTTTGTCGTTAAGTTCTCTTTATCTACCTTATCCCCTCTAGAGAGCGCGAGGAAGCACAGTCGCGCTTCCGTAAGCGCGCCCATTCCCTCGGAAACGGTGACCTTCTGACCCCGTCGTCGCAACAACCTCTAAGATACCATGTGCCTCTTAGTGACTACCCGAGCCTGGCATCGACCCTCCCGTACTTCCACATCAGCGACGAGTACCGGCTTTTCTCGCCGGAAGGAGTCCACTTGATTATTTGCGTTCACGGTCTCGATGGTAACGCCGCTGACCTTCGTCTCGTCAAGACGTACTTAGAGCTCGGTCTTCCCGGGGCGCACCTTGATTTTTTAATGTCTGAGAGAAACCAGGTGAGCCAGAACTCCAAGAACCAGCCGCGGCGCTTCCGCGGCCGAAAATGAGAAGCTAGAGTCGAGACTTTGCGCACCCTGCTAAAACCCTTGCGATTCCTGTCAAGGGCGACACCTTCTCGGACTTCGACACGATGACCGACCGGCTGGTCGCTGAGATCCTCCATCACATTGAGACGTCGGGGCTGATCCCGACGAAAGTGAGCTTCATCGGACACTCTTTAGGGACCATCATTATTCGAAGCGCTCTGACGAGGCCGCTGCTGCGACCACTCGTTCCCCGACTCCACACCTTCCTCAGCCTGAGCGGGCCGCACCTCGGCACTCTTTACAACACCAGCGGACTGGTGAATGCAGGTGAGTCCAGACCACCACTCTGTACATATTCCGCTTGGCCGAGAGCACTCGGATCGAGAAAGACGACACGCTCTCCCTCTGATTTCCCACAGGTATGTGGTTCATGCAGAAGTGGAAGAAGTCTGGGTCACTGCTCCAGTTGGCGATGAAGGATTCGCCAGACGTGCGGCGGTCCTTCATGTTCCGCTTGAGCCAGAAGAGCAATCTCCAGAAATTCAAACACGTACTGCTCTGCGGCAGCGCGCAGGATCGATACGTTCCGCTCCATTCCGCGCGGATCGAGCTCTGCAAAGCTGCGGTGCGCGATCCCACCGATCAAGGTACGCATAAGCGCACTCACTTCCTGGGAATGGGGATTTTAATGGAGTTGATGACGCAGGTGCTGCGTATCGCGAGATGGTGCACAACATCCTCTACCCGATCATGTCAGCGCCGGGCGTGAGCCTGGTGAGATACGACGTGCACCACGCGCTTCCACCGACGGCGAACGCCCTGATAGGTCGAGCCGCCCACATCGCCGTCCTCGATTCCGAGCTTTTCATCGAGAAGTTCCTGCTGGTCGCGGGCCTCAAGTACTTCAGATAAGGAACGGACGATTTAGCGCTTAAAGGAACAAGAATCTCCTATACTGAATAGTTGGAGAGGCAGGTGCTCGGACGCGCCCGGGAGCAGAGAGACTTCGCGTTACGGAGTCCCTCGGTGGTTTTTCGAGACGCGGTACCGCCACTACCGCACACACCTTAATACTAGCATTAATTAGGATAATCGTCTTGTCGATAATTGCTCCGCTTCTTCTAAAGTAGCTCTGCCTATCTTCCGTCTAATTCCTCGTCTCCCTTTCGAGCCCCCTTTCGATTCGACTATCTCTCGACCATCTCTCGACTATCGCAGAGAGGCGCGCGCGCATCTCTCGAAGCGGGGCAATTCGATCCTTTCCACACAACACGCCTTCGAGAATTCCTCTTTTAAATCAATCCTCGTCGACCAGTCTCGCTAATTAGGTTCCTACGTGTCGCTCTCTTTATCACCGTTGTTACCGGCTTGCCGGGAGAGTCGCGTGCGCCAGTTACACAGAGAGAGGCTTTCATCGAAAGGCCAATAGAATGACCTAGACCTGTGTATCAGAGTCGGAACGGGCCTAGACTCACCTCCCGTTAATAGACCTCGCCCTCTCTGATCGCACAGCGAGCGCAGCGACCGGGGAGAGTCGGAGAGAGTCGGAGAGAGAAAGGCGCGCGGGGTGAGTCTCGAGAGTGCAGGGTAGTTTTACGCAACGGCTAGTCGGCTCATTTAATCGTCTTCTCGAGACAATTCTATCGTACACACAGCGCGCATCTTACCCGTCGTGAGCACATTGGGGATTGTGCGTTTGCACCGATCGACTGCTCCCCGCACTAACGATTACTCGCGACCACATTAGCTATCGAAGCATCGGCCTAGCGAACAACCGGATCTCCCAGAGGGGCAACTTAAAATCGACTTGACGCGCCAGCGAGCGAGCGAGCGAGAGACAGAGAGGGAGACGAGTGCGCGACAGTTGCCCCGTCGGAGTTCCCCACGAGACCAGTACACCTAAGAAGTCTAAAAGACAATTATATCCGCCGCGACTTCCGCGTGGGAAGAGGCGAGTCTAAGTCTACCCCCTCGACTTTTTTTAAGGAGCCGCGCTCGCGCCAACTGGCGACCTACCCCTCGGTCGGTCCAGCCAATCGGCTAGAGCGTTAAATAAAAAGGATATACCAAAAGAAAAGAAAACAAAAGAAAAGAAGAAAAAAACCCAAAAATAAGAAGCATATACGACAATGCGAGGACACATTGTCTAGTCGCTAGGAAAGTTACGAAACGCATGTCAATTGTTACCCTCAGATAAGTGTGAGTGGGTGAGTGGCGGAGGATGGATGAGCAAGGTACCTATTGTAATTAGGCCGAGGTAAAGATAAGGAGAGAGAATCTCTCGATGGCATGGACAATTGTATCCGATCATAGCCGGAGAGGAAGACGAAATCCCGGGACCCTCGGGGGGCCCGCTACCCCCCGGTGCCCCGGATATTTTTAGCCAAGTGAGGACAGTCGCGACTCGCGAAGGAAGCGGAGGGCGGACGCGTCGCGTGGCAAGGGAGAGGAGCGAGAGTGACTAAAACACTTCAGGTATATGAAAAATCCCTCCAACGTTAGATCTCAATTGCTCAGAACTATCTATAAAGATCATTACGTTACTCTTATCGTAATTGCGAGGACGCGCGCCTGCGATTGCCAGATTACCGAAGGACTTACTAGTCATCGAGAGATAGAGAGGGAGAGAATGAGAATGAGAGAGACGCGCCAAGAGAGTTTTTGCAATCTCTCTTATCCCCCGGGGCGATGGTGCGCCGCGCGGTCGTCGTTGCCACTGCCATGCCGGAGACCCGTGGATCCACGGGATTCGAGTCCTAGCCAATTAATGGGTGGTGTGTCGCGCTGGTATTTGTCTACGTAACTCTAAAAGCAATTAACCACGGGCGCCGTGCGGCGCCGCGTGCCTCTGTATTCATCGGCTGAGAAATGGCTCTCTCGCAAGTTTCGCGTCATTAGAGGAGAATTCCTGGCGCATCTAGGCCAGTGGTAAGCACTAGCGGCTCAGCTTCAACTTTGAAGGTACACCCGCTCTACCCGAGGTAGAGATTGCCGGTCCCGTGTGCCACGGCTCTCCGGGGAGCGGCGATATGTAATGCTGTAACAGTTAACTCCAGAATCAACCACCCAATTGCACCTGTGTCCGCGTGTATGCGCGCGTACGACTATTCCAAGTCCCGTTCGCCAAACCTTTATACAACCACGCGCAGAGACGTCGAGCGATGTATGTGTGTGCAACTGCGGTGCGCGGAGTGTGTGTTGGTGGAGAGAGATATGTCGCGTGTGCCATTGGCGGTGATTGCGATCGCGATGCGAGCGATAGTGTACGGGTTTATCGGAATTGCATTATCGGAACAGCTCCACTCGAGAGTGGCATGTCTCATGTCTCTGTCTGGATATCTCAGTTCTGCGCGTACATATAAATGGGCAATCAGTACCAATTCATTTACCACTCATTTCACACTGCTCCTCCACTAGACTCGTTTCCGTTGCTTTGATCCTGTCCCGGCGAAGCGAGGAGTCTGCCGGATGCGTTGGGCGCGTTGACGAGTGCTGGTGGTAGACTGTTTGAGTAGTTCCTTGGATGGTGCGGGTGATATAGAGCTCGTGGAAGAAGGAAGAGGATCGACGCCAGTGAGAATTAGAGGTTTGCTTGTCGAAGGGACTTTAATCGCTCTCTCCTATTCTTTGCTCAATTCTACATTCTACATCGTTGCATTTCCTAAGGGCGCGTGCGAGCCCTCTCAGTACCTTTAAGTTTCTAATCTTACCAGTTAAGGCACAACTTTTTCTAGCAGTTTATCGAGTTTCGCCGCGAGAATGAGAACCTGCCGGAGGAGAGTCGCCGCTCCATCAAACACGGCGAGTGCGCGCGAGCATAGCGACGGTGGTGGTTTTTTGTGAATTTTACATTTCGATACTTTAGGAAGACCTTCCCGCGCGCGACTACCTCTTAAGAGAAGAGAACCAAGGAATAGGATTCCACCGTTCATTTTAGTCCTAGCATCCTCCCACACTTTACTTCCGACGCCGCCGTCTCGAGCTCTCGACGTTTATCAGTCGCGGTCCCGCTCGAGAGCCTTGATTCGCCATCCCGGCGAGCTTACGCGCTATTTTCATTAAACCACCAGCCCGATACCAGCCAATTCTCACCTCCCCGAATGGCCCGAGTGTAATTAAGAGGTTCGACTAGGCGCGAGAGGAATGCAAAGCGTAAAGGAGTCATTTCGTTCTAGCACTCAGCCCCGAGACACACCACTACCGGGTACCATTGTACATTTACCATTAAGTTCGACTAATCAAACTCGCGCGACGATCGGCGCATCGTATTACAGCAGCTCTGCATATTGGCCGGATGAGACCAGATTTATCACGCCGATGCGAGCGCAGAGGAGAAACTCGAGGAGTATCGCTCGGATGGGAAAAGCCGTGTCATTTGCGAGAGAACGAAAAACACCAATGACGAAGTAACACTGTATACATTATACATAATATATGAATACTTATAAAAGTGGATAAATCTACGTATATGGATGAGATAATAGATTAATAAAAAATCTAAACTACGAGCACTCTTCTCGATATCGAACTCACTCTCCAACTCGGCAAACACCTGCTCTCTCTCTTCTGCTAGAAATAAGAATAAACAGAGGACACTCGTCTTTCTCGGGTGGATGAACTTTAATCGCCGGGCTAAAACAACAGAGGCCAACAAGGCCTGCGTAAGAACACAACCATGAAAAAAGGGTCGCTGGACACGCGTTGACGACGGCCGAAGGCTACTAGGCGCTAAAAAACAACAACATGTTGGCTTTTTCAGTAGAGTCAGTCGGTCAGGCTGGTCTGTCAACAAGAGAGAACGTCCTCGATTTCGAAGTCGGTTAAAAAACAAGGGAACAAATAAAATATTGTGTAAGAGTATTCGGCCGTCGTACGCGTGTCCTTTGTCTGGATGGAGGATGCAACCCGCACCCAGTATCCTTAAAATCGCCTTTAATTACGATGCAAATGCATAATTAATCAAAGAAAAGAAAGAAAGAAAGTATAAAGTCGCCTTTCCCTGCTCGGACTGCACTCTGCAGTGCACCGTGTCGTGTCAGTCTCTAGTGTACATGCACTGAACGCCTCCGTTGTTCACAAATTTGTGTCCATTTTCTGAGATTTCGCGCGGACTCGTGTCGCTTGTAAATTTCACGAGAGACGCATGCGTACAGTGCTATCGAAAAATGGGCCTGGCGGCAAAAGCGGCAAAAAAAATCGTTTAAAAAACCGTGCGGACGGGAGTGAACCGATCAAGAGGAGAGGAAAGCCTCTCGATAAAATGGAACAGTGCTCTATAAAACAGAACGTCTACCTCGTCGATTTTTCTCCAACGCGATGTTCGATGATCACGTTCCACATTCGCGGCGAATTCTATAAGAAATTGATTTATCAAAACTTGCGTAGGAGTTCCCGAACCTCCCAATTCCCACCCAATAATTCTCCTATTCTCTGCCGGAGCACAGGAACCGACAATTGTTTTCCCGATGGCTCCATCGCGTGTAAATATAGCGCGAGCAAAATTTCACTTGAAAATCCCGTATAAAAACCAAGAGACGCCTGATCTCATTCCAACAGCAGCCGATCACTCGAGGATATTTGAGTTCTCCATTTCCCCATGCAGAAAAGGCCACCATGTCCAAGTGCAGTCAACTGTCTTCCGTTCATCTGGATTGTCATCGAGAGAGATAATTTCTCCAGCTTGGTTTCTTTCGTCCGGTCGCATCGCTCTGGATGTCGCTTGGCCTGGGGACAACAATCGAGCGACTTTAACTGGGCCCTCAACCACCCTGCTAATCAACCCTCCCCCTCCCTCTTGGATCTTTTGGGGAGCGGGCGTAAAAGACACGTCGGTGGCCGAGTAAAATGTGTCAAGGGGCCGAGTGAAGTGGGTGTTGCGGGTAGGAATACCGACCTTGGCCAAGATATCCCGTGGTTCACGGAGGCAGAGAGTCCTATTGCCGCAGATTCACGAGGCCTGTTATGACGCATGCACTGAGAGCGCTGCGGTCCACATGCATCGGTGTAGCGTCGCGCCATTCATTGGCTTGCGGGTCGAAGCACTCGGTGTTTGCGAACGGGCCGCGCCCTGCACAATAGTTTCACCCCCTTTTCACTAGAGCTCGCCGAGGTTCGCTAAGTCATTGGGAATCTGTGTTACCAGTGAAGCCGCCCACCACGAAGATCATGTCGTCGAGGGTGGCTGTCGCGAAGTTACTCCTTGGGTGGATCATGTCGGGGATCTTGCGCCAGCCCTCGTGGACCGTGTACCGTTCGCCTTGGTAATCCGAGATTCGTCATAAGTTTTTTCAGGTGGACATTCATTCAGGGAAAGCAGTTATATTAGGCTGTAGTTAGATTATATTATAATATAACTATTATATTATAATTAAATTACCAACTGCTTTCAATATCTCAATATATTGAAATTTGATTATTTCAGTGAATTATAATATAACTACATAATATAATAGTCATATTATATTAGTCTGAAGTTTACCACATTTCATCCTGTCAACTCCATCGAAGCCACCAAGCGCATAAAGACTATCACGAAAAGCAACAAGAGCTGCACCCGATCGTGGATTCATGAGCGGGTAAATGAGGCTCCACTGATTGGTCTCAACATCAAAGACCTCCGCCGAAATAAGAATGGCATTCCCATTGAAGCCGCCGGCGACGTAGATCTTGCCGTTAAGGGCGGCGACGCCGGCGTCCGACCTTGCCCGGAGCATCGGTGGTATCATCTCCCACTGGTTGCTCTTGGGATCGTAGCGCTCTGCCGAGTTCATTCTCGCGTACCCGTTGAAGCCGCCCAGCGCGTATATCTTTCCGCCTGCGTGTATTGTTGGCGCGAGATAAAAACGAGACGGTGGGACGCAGAGTGCTCGGGAAATCGAGTGCTTTGAGGGCGCGCGGTGGCGAGTGCTCGGCGACGAGTGGTTGGGAGTCTTACCGTGTGTGCAGACGCCGACGTAACAGCGCGCGTGGTACATGCACGCGCGCTCCTTCCATTCTTTCCGGACAGGATCGAAGCACCTGACTGTGTTGAACTGTGTCACGCCGTCGAAGCCGCCTATCATGTAGATGAGGTTGTCGAGGGTGCAAAGCCCGTGGTAGGCGCGCGGCGTCTCGTCGCTCTCCACTGATATGAACCATCTGTCGACTCTGCCTCGCCGAATTCGAAAGCCTCGATATCACTAGGTTTATCGCGGTAGATGGTAGATCGAACCTTGGGAGTTTGGGGGTGCGCGTACCTGGGGTCGTAGATCTCGACAGCGTTGGTCGGAGAGTACTGGTGCCAGCCGCCCATCACGAATAAAACCTCGAAGGGGAGACGCGGTCGCGTGAGAGAATTCTCCAGTTCCATTTCGGCTCTGTATTTGTTATTGAGCTCGCTGAGGAACGCGTTCGCCGGAGCGAGAGCCTGCTGACACGCCTTCGAAATCGCCGGGAATAAAGAAACCGTTTTAGAGTCTGAGGACGACGCTCGTATGCGAGCTCACCTCATCCTCCTCGATGGGCTTCCAGCGGAGAACCTTGCTCTTGAAGTACTCGTAGTTCATCAAGCCGTAACGCACACAGGAGAGGAGACTCGGCAAGTGGTGACGGCGCCCGTCGACGTCGTGCTCGAGCCAGGTCTTGAGCGCCTCGAAGACCATCTCCTCGTTCCGCGCGTTCAGCTCGTCCGCGGTCAGGATCACCTCGAGCTCCTCGCGATCCAGATGCTCCAACTCGGCGCTCTCGCGCAGCGTCGACTTGAAGTGATGGCAGATATACTTGCGGCTCTTCTCCTCGAGGTCGTAGCAGAAGTAATGCCGCGCGAACTTGAAAATGCCTGTCACCGCGGAGAGGGGAAAAGGAAGCTAGAGGAATAGCCTCGTTGCTCGACGAAGAAGCGAAGACCTAAACAGTTCTCTTTTACCTAAACAGTTCTCCGGTCGGAGCTCCTCGAGCAGAAACTGGCAGCAGAGTTGAACGACCCCTAGAACCTCGAGCTCGTCCGCGAGCGGCAAGAGCTGCTCGACATTACTGCTGGTGACCTGGCAGGTGCCCGTGTAAGCGTAATCGAGGATGAAGCTGAAGATCTCGGCGGGCACAAAGTCAATCGCGACTTGGTTCCTCTCGGTGTTGGGCTTGAGACGGCTGGTGAAAATCGCTTTGAAGTAGGGACTGGCCGCCGACAATATAACACGGTGCACGTAGAATATCCGGCCATTCGCGCATCGGATTATTCCGTCACATAGCTCTTGATTGGCCCTGGAAAATTGCCGATTGACCAGGATAAAGGATAAAGGGTGGGTGAGAGGGTGAGAGGGTGAGAGGGTGAGCCAGTAGTGAATTGGAGCGAAATATGAGTCGGTTGAGTTAACTGAGGAGTTGAAAGGGAGCGAATGAGGTCGATCTAATTAAAAGAGGGGTAAATATAGTGGGGAGTAATGAGAGACCTGAGCTCGGACCAGACCATGGAGGACTTAGCGAGACCGTCATTCAATGGCAGGTAGCTCGAGAAAGGCAGCTTCCTCTTCTCGCCGGGATCGGAGCACTCCAACATTCGACAGACCTCGACCACCCTCGCACGCGTCACTCAGGAATCGGGCTGATTTCTCAGCAGGTATTCGTTCTCGCTAATTTTCTCGCAGCGCGTCTCTGGAGAGTCGCGGCCATGACAGAGGAAGGCCGAGACATTCAACTGCCGTTCTCCGAGACACTCGCCACACTCCGATCCTTCGATTCTCAACGGACTTCCGATCGATCCAACCGATCCTACCGGTTCCCACGATTCTACTCGACAATCCTAATCCAATTATAGCTGATAACTTTGGTTTATTCAATCATATATATTCCCGCAGAAAGCTCAATCTCAATCTCAATCTCAATCTTCAATATCTCAGAAAGCCAATCAACTCCTCAATCTATTACTCATACCGATTGGCGAAGGCAGCGATCGAACCCCGATCGATCGGAATCTTCCGGTTACCAGCTCCGCTCCCCAGTGGTTCGAGCGTGGTTCAATCCAAAGGATATTCCACCCCCGAGGCAAAGACAACGCGGGCTCGGCCCGCGCCTCGCCCACGATGCCCGCGTATTTTTCACGCCCAATGTAATTCGAGGCGGTTGCTCCCCCGCTAAAGCCCTCTAAAGGGCATTAAGGCTGGAAGGTCGATAGTGGGTGGTCGCGGGTTGCAGAGGTTGAAGCCGGAGCTACTTAGAAAAAGGCGGATAAGTGGCGTTAATCGGTAGGCGAGAGTGATCGCGCGGAGTACATAGTAGGGAAGGGCGGTGTCCGGGCGGGCTGGTCGTCGAACGGAGGGCGAAGGGCAGCTGGAGGGCTGGAGGCAGAGGTAGACCGCGGGAAGGGCACGCGTGGAAAGGCGACTAAAGCGTCCCTCGGCACGCAGACAGCGCCGGGAGAGACACACACGCGGGCAAAGTCACGTGGCACGCAAGCCGGCGGCAATCAATATCAGAGAGTGTAGTTGGGGTGTGTGCGTTCCAGCGGGGAGAGCCAGCGGGCTCGGGCCGAGGATTTCGAGGAGCCAGTACGACCGTGGCCGTCAACCACACCTTACCACACCGGGGAACCCTGCCAAACACCACCCCTACACAAACACACAGACCACCTACCACCTATACCGGACTCTACTCCTCTCTTCGCCACGGTCACACACCCTCCGCTCTCCGCTAGACACCCTCAACCCTCTACCCTCTACCCTCTACCCCCGTAGACTCGTCGACTCGTCGCGCCTGGCACTGCCAGACAACCAGTTCGCTTTCCGTTTCGTTCCCGTCGCACTCGAGAGCTGCCTGTTGCCGGAGGCCCAGTCCTTCCCGAGAGCTTCGATTCAAGGTACGAATCATCACATTCATTAATAATCGCGTCGCCTCCATTTCATTTCCTCCGAAACTCCTTGCACCGCCGCATTCCTTCGCGAGGAAGATCGCGGGGGTTGAGATTTTAGAGTGCCGGAAGAGACGGTGGGGTGAAGGTTTTGAAAGGCCGCGGGGGATGGGAAGTGTGCATACCCCTCTTGGTGAAGGGACGTGTGGAGATCGCGATCCGACCACCTTGACGAGGGTGGTGGTGCCGGCTAGATTCTCCAAAGAGTTTCTTATAGCCAGAGGCTTTTATGCCGCGCGGTTATTCACTCCGGCGGTGATTAGAGCGAGGGCTGATGCACCCGCAGACTTGTTTCGGGTCGGTGACTCGTGAGGGAAAAGTGACTTTTTTGCCGGTAATGAAAAATCGAAAGAATTTCGTGGAGATTGCTTCGTGCTGAATTATGTCTGGGGACAGGGAAAGGGAGAATGGTGTTGGCCAGGTAAAGCGCGTAGAATATTGAGGGAAGGTGTGCGGACAATACTCGAGCACACTTGTCTGGGTGTCTGCGAGGGGCCGATTCACGGCCACGTTCGGCTTCTCCTCTCTCTTCCTTCCCCGCAGCAACCCACTCGCTCGCTCACCTGCCGAAAGCGCCGTCGCATTATTCGCCTCGTCTCCGCGAGCGTTCATTCATAAACGATGAATTACCCAAGCAACCGGCTACTCTACCTCCGCACGAAACTTCTCAATTTTTCTCATCTCCAAAAACGTCCGTCCCTTCGCCACGACTTCCCTGAAAGATAGTATCGATGACTCACTGGGGAAGCCCGAACGTCCCCCAGGATGTAGTGAATCATCATCCCCGTCGCGCTCGAAAAAACCGTCGACTCGGCGTTGGGAAAGGAAAGGAAAGGAAAGGAAGTCGAAAGGTTCTTTAGGCGGCGCGTAGTTTCGGGGAGAGGATCGTTGGGCGATCCCTTGGCGGGTCGCGCGAGGGGGAGAAACTCATTGGAAATAAAGTACGTAGTCTGTGCGCATAAGAAAGCTCCTCGAGCTCCGCGCTCGGTGGGAGTGGAATCGCAGTCTGCGAGAGCAGAGCAGAGCGTCGCTTTCCCCGAGATTCCACTGAGTCATTGGACCGTGCGTCCAGTATCGCAGGCTTCTCCTCAGTCACGCCGGCGACTCGAGCACGCAAAAACCACCCAACTACTAATTAGAGGATAACTCGTGGATCGTACGCGCGCGGTATAACAAAACAAATGTGAAGCGAAGTTCGAAGGGAGTCTCGCCAGGTTTCACTCGACTTCCAGACGGAGATTTGACGAGACGGACCAGGGAATGGAGTTAAAGGGGAAGGTCGCCCTCGTGACGGGCGCCGTTTCCGGAATCGGCCGATCCTTCGTCGTCGAGCTACTCAAGCAGGACGCCAAAGTAAGTATTGCTTTCTAACGAGACTTTTTTCTCGTGCCCTCGATGAACTCTGTCGAAGGGAGTTGGAGTGAGTGGTGAATGAATGTGGTTGGAGGATCCGCGGCTCTCGTTATGACCGCAACCTTGACTTAGTCTGTTGCTCCATGAATCCCCGAACGCCATGTGCACGAAAATAACCGACTTATATTTAGACTCTTCCCCGTCGAGAGAGACTTATCGCGCTCTCCCGGCAATTTGCACAAATAAAACTCGCCTCGATTACGATAGCGCGCACTCCTTTTTGATACCAAGCCTATCAGAGTCGAGAGTGATCCCGCTCTCGCACGACACAATAAATTGCGAAAGCTCCACTTTACTTTGATTGCCTGTCATTGCCGTTAACGCCAATGGTTTCTAGGTATCGATATGCGACATCGACGTGCAGGAGGGCGAGAAGCTGGCGAATTTGTTCGCCGCCAAGTACGGGAAGGACCGAGTGATTTTCTGTCAATGCGACGTCACTGATTACCCTCAGTTCGAAGGTACTTGCCAGAAATCCATTAAAACCACCGATCGAATCTCTATTACAATGATAAAAAGATTCAAATTAATATAAAAAATTAATAAAATAATAATTTGCATAATTCTTTCCAGCGTCCTTTGACACAACGATCGCGGCATTCGGCCACATCGATATTGTCATTAACAACGCGGGGATCATGAACGATCGGTTCTGGGAGCTTGAAGTCGACATCAACCTCGTAAGCTTTATCAATTATTTATCGCGCGCTTTTCCCACCCGTGAAAAAAGGGCCGAGATACTAATCGATGTCGATTTCAGAACGGAGTGATCCGCGGGACTCTTCTCGCCCAGAAGTTCATGGACAAGAACAACAGCGGCCACGGTGGTACAGTGGTGAACGTAGGTAGCAACGTGAGCGTGAGCCCCTACGTCAGCATCCCGATCTACTCGGCAACGAAGGCTGCCATCGTCAATTTCACCCGAGCATTCGGGGTATGTGGCATTTGGCATTTGGCATTGACCAGTCGATATTAGAGCGAGGGAGACGCGGGCAATCCCCGGAATCATTGGTATATCTGGTATGGGAGCCATCACCATTTCTCTTAATGTCCCCCCGGCAGGATCAATATCACGTGAATGCGACGGGGGTGAAGGTAATGGCACTCTGCCCCGGTGCGACGGAGACCGATCTCGTGAAGGATGTCAGTAAACAGTTGTTCTCGTCGCGGTACGAGGACGCGTGGTTCCGCGACACAGCTAATTCAGTACCTCAAAGGTAAAGATCGAAGGAGCTCCAGTCATAATTCGATCCCCAGTGTGTTGGAGTTCTAATGGTGGTGGTGGGGTTTTTCAGGGCGGAGAGCGTGGCGAAGGCACTCATCCACATCCTAAGCAGTGCCAAGAGTGGAAGCGTCTGGCTGGTCGAGAAGGACCGACCGGCCCGCGAAGTCACCTTCCCTAATCACTAAGCTCTCTCTCTCACTCACCCGTACCGATTTCGATCCTTCCTCGCTTAATTATAGATTAACTATGCCGTACCATAATTACCATTATAACGAGAGATTTTAGTCCGACACTTGGGGCGCGAGGGCCGAGCGAAAAGGGAAATTGTCCCACTGATGAACGCGATACCTCGAATTGCCCTAGTGAGACCATCGAACCGACCAACCACCAGGCTTAAGATCAAAAGAGACGCACACGTATAATAAGGATCAGTGTAGTCCATGCTCGACGCATGCCGCTAAAGTAACTTTTCCAACTGGCGGCGAGCAAGATTTTTTATACCTTGTTACACGTTTCACTATGCGTTTGTGGGTGGAGAGTCCGCTGGGATACGCGGGAGAAGATCTCCAGGTTACCCGTAACACTTAGCATAAATCTTGCGAGTCTCGTATTTGTGAGGAGGCGTCTCAATACCCAAGGTCGTCCAATACCGTTCTCGCCCTATGCTCACACACAGCTCACCGATTGTAGCCACGGTGACGCGACATTTTTCTATTATCGATGCGATTCCCGCCGGATCGCCGCACGTCCGCATTCATACCATTACGATTAAGCAGCTGCGAGAGAGCAAGCCAGAGGAGAAGAGAAGACTCGCCAAGCTTGAAGAGAGAGCCGCGAGCCCAAGAGACATTGATCCGAGACTGCTGCGAATCTAGTGCTCGTTAGTTTTTATACCAACTTTCGACCTCGGCGAGTCATTACTCGCCGGGGATGCAGTAGTGATTAGGATTACACTGTCCAAAGATGGCCTAACACACAACTCGGTATCTTCGTCCGTTGTCGCACAAATCATAAGTGTTGTATACATATTTTAATCGTCCAGCCTTCGATCCAGTTCCATCCAATTGTCCAGCACGTTTTCTCCAGGCGAGGTGTTTTAATCGGCTTTTTTAAAACGACACTTTTCTATGAAAATCTGTGGGAGAGAAAATTAACCGCGGCCCCTTGAAGTTTATTGATTCTCGAAGGGAGAGACTGGTGGACGATCTGGTTGGCACTGGGAGCGAAGCGCGCCGCACATTTCACTATGCATTGCGTAAGTTTTTCGCCGACGTTTAGTCGCCATAAATAGCTAGTGGAAATTGTTGATTTGTTATGATTTGCACGGGACATGTATGTTGCTAGTCTAGCTAATAAAGTGCATAGCTTTTTGGAAAAAAGAATCGGCCCAATTCACCCCATCGATGTCTAGTTTAAGGAGATGCGAGAGGGTTTAATTACATTTTCCTAACTGGTCCCACCATTTTTCTTCATTATATTTTTAGCGGCTGATCTGGTAAGTACAATGGGGATAATCTTTGAGAGTGACCATCAAAGACAATTGAAGGTAAGCCACACCACTGATATCCACTCTGCCGCGATGAACTTAGTTTCCTCTTAAACCAGCCAAAGACAACATCGAAATTTGTATAGGCCGCTTCAATCCTAGAAACCGTAAATCGTCAATTAGCCTGCTAACGATTGAAATAAGACATCCGGAAATTAAAATAAGAAATCGCCTGCGGCAAACGCAATATAGCAAGACCGCAAGGAATCAGGTTCTACCCGATGGCGAAAAAATGGCAGCACGTGAGCGTGAAAGTTGAGTTCGCGCCGACGATAAATTTGCAGTTGTAGACTGGGGATAGTTCGATTTCAGCCTTGCACTATTAATAGAAGGATTAAGTTATCTCTGGCTTTACACTAAGAAAATTGCCGACCAATCCAGTGTCATATTCTTATCAATTTTCTTCTTCATCATTTCTATAACAGCTGTTTCAAAAAGAGTTAGTATGTTTTCCCTTTTCTATCTGAAGGGGAAGTCAAAAGATTTTTAATAAGTTTTACGATTACTCCACCACAAGTATAAGCTCCACAATGATTTCCTGATCGCTAACGCGAGATCGAGAAGGGTTTAATTGAGGCATCGGAACAAAATGGCCTCGAACATCAAAGACACGGGAGCTCTCGTTACCAGCTGCGCAAGTGGTATCGGTTTCAACTGTGCCCAAGAATTGTTACGCAACGGCACTAGGGTAAGTAACCAGAAATCCTGAAAATCGCGACACGCTATCCCACACCCTATTGCGCAGTCTCTGCCTACCGCGAGTCCTCAAATTTAAAGGGCCAGGCATCAGAAACGAAGAATAAGTAATTCTTTATAAACTATAGAGGGAATGATAAGACTCTGATAAGTTACAGAGGCTATTGTACGTTCCAGTGCCGAGTCGATGTCCGACTCGACAATGAAGACAACAAACCAGAATAATGAGTGGATTCCACGCACGGTAGTCGCTCGACTATTCAACAGCCTGCGGAAACATAATCTTCGGTTATTGCACGATGCTCGAATAAAAGGTATCGGGGGGAGGTGGTGGATATATTCTAGAAGGCGGAGCACCTTGGTCCGCCGAACTTTTTCCAGGCCACGGCGACGACCGGCGTGAATTCGATCTTGTTTACCAGCTACTACCCGATGGTCACATTATCCTCTCCGATTCTCACTGATGATATTCAATCCTCGCACTATTGATCCTCCCTTTCTCGTGTTTCATCGACTACGACAGTGCACTGGCCACGATCGACGGGCCACTCGCAAATCAGCTTTCGTTGACGAGAGTTACGCTCGTTCATCTTGCCGTGACAGGCGCTCCGCTCTCGGTTAAATCGCTTATCGATACGATTGACTAGTTGCTGCTTCCGATATTCGTCGGGATTCCCCGTGGGCGGAGATGGTTATCGAAGGGAAGATCGTGATCGTCACGGGCGGCGCTAACGGGATCGGATACTGCACCGTTCGGAAATTCCTCATGAACGGCGCCAAGGTGCGCGATCCCATTGTATTCTTCTTGGGAGTTTGATTGCCGGTGAAGGGGAGTGAGTTGTAGAGGTTTGTTATTCGTTTTCAGGCCGTTGCGGTGCTGGACCTCGCGGACTCCGGGGGCGAGGGTGTCGTCGCCGAGCTGCAAAACGAGTTCGGTAAAGATCGGACCGTCTTCATTCCCTGCGATGTAGCCAAATCGGACGATATGAAAGGTAAATAATTGATCGATTAGTGCTTCGGATTGATTGGTACCACGAGAATATTCGATTCCAGACGCGTTCAAGAATGTCATTGACACCTTCGACGGACTGGACATCGTCTTCAATAATGCGGGGGTCATGGATGACGCTAATTGGGAACCAATGATCGATATCAATGTCGTAAGTTGACACTTAATTATATATAATAAATTTGCATTTTTACACACAAGCCCTGTTTTTCTTGTTCATCGTCGACCTTACCTGAACCCTATTTAATTTCACCACAGAAAGGTGTAATTCGTGGGACGACACTGGCACTAAACCACATGGCGAAATTCAAAGGCGGTCGTGGCGGCACAGTAGTCAACATGTCATCGATAACCGGCCTCCAGAGTACTCCGCTCGCGCCGATCTTCAGCGCGACCACTCAAGCGACCCTCGGCTTCACCGCTGGCTTAAAGGTAAATAAACCCGAACAGCCACCGATCACCGTCAGCATTCCCTCAACAACAATCGATTCTCCCCAGTACCACTACGAAAAGACTGGCGTGCGTATGTTGACGATATGCCCGGGCCTCACGGCGACCTCGCTCGCCGTCAAGTTCATGGCCAGCAAGGCGCAAGCGATGGACGTCGTCGACGACGAGTTCGCCGCCGACGAGATGACCAAGTATCAAAAGCAATCGTAAGTTGAATTACTCCTAGCTTAATGAAAGAGAGAGTTAATCTGGTGGAAATTGTGGATCCAGGCCGGAGCACGTAGCCGAGGCGATCATCGAGCTGATCGAGAAGGGGGAGAACGGAGCAATCTTCATAAGCGAAAACAATCAGCCTCCTTACGCCGTCCAGGTTCCAGACTACGCGACGCTCAAAGTCCCCGAGTAGTTCGATTGGTGGAAGATCGACGCCAACTCCGATGACGGGGAATCACGTCCGCGTTACAATTGCACGCCGCTGTCAATAACTTATGTTAATACAGGGTATCAAGGGTAGCCGTGTAGATAATTGCTCGAATTTATTGGCAATGTTAAACTAAGCTCTCGAGGAGATAAGGGGATTGTTATTGTTACTCGGACTTTGCACGTAAAGTGCGCTTACTTGAGACTTCACCTTTCTTTTTATCGTTGCCGAAGGCTAAATATTCATGCGAGCGCTATCGACGTAGTGTGCGTGGGAATTGATCGTCCTCGTCCTGAAATCCCATTTAACTGTCGATTGTAGTTCTGCCGACAGAAAATTAGAGTTAACTGCTAACGGCTTTAGCCTATGTATCTAATGCAATAGTGATCTAAGGACAGGTAACTGTGACTAGTACTCACTAAACGGTTCAAGGGGTACAACTCTAATACTTCTAATACAAAATATTCTTGTTATTTATGTGCTTGTTGTTGTTCATTAAAATACGGAAACCTGGTAATTGCATATGGTCTCTGTCGATCCCAGCCAATACTTATTAATCACATCCCAGTTTGTATCGTGAAAACAGCATAGCTTGTGACAGCCTTCTTCACGGCCAGTCAATTAGGTTTTCGCATATATAATTTTTGGGCGAACTGACCTCAAACGGGAGCGCCAAAACGTTGCGTAAACCGAAAGAGTAAGGTGTTACGTAATTCGTTACATAAAAAGATAAGGGTCGCGAGAATATCCACAGATCTTATTTAATCCTGCGTTGGAAAAAAAAAGTTTAATCAAGTATCACATTAACGAACACGTTGAGGCTCAATAAACCGATGCGGCGACTAAAATTACGCCGACGCAGCTGCACTCTCGATGATTCAGCCCGATGACGATCGACGAAAATTTATAACACAGCTTTCAACGACACCGAAGCCTTTCGATGGTCCTCGTGATCGAAGACCCCGCGGAAACAAAGTGCATGCACGGCTGAACAGCAGAGGGCAAAAATTCAAGCTGAGAGATTAAAAGATAGGAAAAAACCATAAAAGAGAATGATAAATTGCAGGCTCGAGTTGAAAACAGGTTCAACAAACAACGCGGTGGCCAATACAGATATAGTCGCTTTTCTCTTCGCACCTTCTCTTTCAAATCTCGACTAAATCAACTTGCCCGATTAGCCGTGACGAAAGACATCCCAAACCTAGGAATCCACCCCTGCTCCTCCTATTCGGCGCGACAAACCAATTTAAAATGTCGAGCGCTCCAGAACTCACTGTGCATATTAGCCAGCGAAACGCTCGGCGCTTTCGCTCATCTGATTTGCGATTCACTGCATAGAAAGTCTTGATGATTGCGTCACTCAGATAAGACTTATCATTATCGGGTAGGGTAACTATATAAGGTAATTGTGCCGGTTAAATAGCTCGAGCGCAACCAATTCGCCAACACTGACTTCTCCGACGAGCAAGACACACAAGTATGTAAAGCGTTGGAGGAAAAAGTGAGAGTTGCCGGGAAAACACGACGTAATAAGTTAATAATAATAACCATATGTTACGTATGCTTTAGACCATGGACCAAATTCAGGGAAAGAATATTATGATCACCGGGGCCGCCCGAGGACTCGGTTACCATTACGCAGAATTCCTCCTCCGAAATGGCGCTAAGGTATGTGTAAAAAAGTCTTTTCCTTTTAAGATTCATTAAGTCTAACAATCCCCGGGAACTTACAGTGCATCGCCATTGTCGATTTGAGCACATCCGCGGGCCATGAAAGCGCAGAAACCCTGCAGAAGGAGTTCGGCAAAGGAAAAGCCGTCTTCTTCGCTTGTGACATGACCAAGGAGGAAGAAGTCAAAGGTGCGCGACACATAGATTTATGTCTCGAATCCCTCTCAAACGCGTTTATAAAACTCTTTTCTTTTCTTTTATAGAACTATTCAAGAAAGTTGTGGAGACACTGGGCAGCTTGGAGATCCTCATCAACAATGCTGGTATGGTGAACGAATCGGAGATTCAGATGACCATCGACCTCAATGTCGTAAGTAGTAATGACACAGTCAATCTATTTATGTTTCTTATGAGAAGAAATCAGTCAAGAAAGAATTCCTTTTTATTAGACCAGCCTGATACGCACGACTTTCCTTGCCATGGATTACATGGGCAAGCACAAAGGTGGCAATGGTGGTACCATCGTCAACATCGCTTCCATCCTCGGCATGATTCCATACAACACCATTCCGGTCTACACAGCTAGCAAACACGCCGTCATTGGCTTCTGCCGATCTATTCAGGTAATTATTAACGTTTTGCATGACCGTCAACTTAAAAGTGCATTTACAATCGATTCAAAAGTGTTTCTTGTAAAATGTGGTTCATAATCCATTTGCCTTTCGCATTTGTTCCCAGGACTACAGTAAAATGACTGGTATTCGCTTTTTGGTGATGTGTCCCGGTTTCACGACCACACCACTGTTGAAGGACGTCAACAAGAAGTACTTTGAGCTCGCTAATGCCAACAAAGTACACGTACAGCTGCCCCAGCTACCAAAACAAGAGTAAGTATTGTCTTTTGGAATCTCAGTGTTAATTCAGGTTGATCGGTAAGATACTTGAGAGGGAATTGTTTGTTTCATCAGAACGGAGGTCGTGGCGCACGCAATGGTCGACCTTATCCAGAAAGGTGAAAACGGAGCCGTTTGGGTCAGCGAGGGAGGTCGCCCACCGTTCGCCGTCCACTTCGAACATTACACCAAGCATGCCATGCCCGTTTAGAGATACCTTCAGTATGTCCTCTGAATTTCAATACACTTGCAACTAGATCTACACATTTGTATCTCCAGTTCAAAGTGCCTGGTGATTTGTACATTTTTCCTACGCAGCCGACTTTGTAAAATCCATCAATAGAACATAAAATTTATATGTTAATATTAGATTATCGATTATTACTTCTTCGACATTCACAATTTTCCCACGACATTTCCTCACGTTATTAAAAATAACATTTTTAAATAAAGTGTAAGAATTCGATAATTAAGAATCTAACAAAAAATAAGGCAAGGCCATTCAGCGAATTTGCTTTCTCCCCGGCGCGGTCGCACGACAGTGATCAGTTAGAGCGCGAACTGTTTGTTTGCATGCCGTGTCCGCGATAAGCTCGGTCGCAAGGGAGATGCGGCGATTTTCGAGTGGGCATTGCAAAAGATCAAGGGGCCAATGCCGATAGGCGATCGGGAGATATGTGCACATGTCCCCCGCGAAAAACGTATATCGGAAGAGCGGCCGTAGGCTGATGTAGAGTGAGGCGCGCGGGGTCGAAGATTGAGATAGGAAAAGAGCGTGGTACTCTGCTCGATATCGGAGCGAGGATGGGTCGGATGGGAGAGAGAGCTGCTGCGCGCCCAAGCACCGAGCAGTGCCGATCAAGAGCGACGCTTTACTGGTGGCCGGCTTCCTCGCTTTCGGTCCTCTCGAACAATCGGACTGGCCGCGCCAAAAAAGACCTCCCAGCGATAAGAGAGGCCAATCGCGATCCATCTGCCAGCCATATATCCGCCGGTGATAACTCTTCTCGGCAAGACCACCCGGCGACCGCTCTTTTGGCCAACATCGCCAGTAACCCGACGCGCCGAATATGCAGATCAAGGACAAGAGGGTGGTGGTAACCGGCGGTGCCAGTGGCCTGGGATACGCTTTCTGCAGGGAACTCCTTCGAAATGGCGCTTCCGTAAGTCATAGTTGAGGAATAGTAGTTCGCTTCTAGTAAATAACATACGTACGCGCGTGCAGCTCTTATCGCCGGCTGATAAACCGGACGTCTGTCCATTCGGTTGCTGTAAGCCCGAGTGGGGGCAGAGCCATTTAAATAGGACTTTTTAACTAATATACTGGTGTCTTACTCGATCGATATTCATTAATATTCACCTGATGTTTAGACCATCGCTATTATTGACATCGAGGAGGAAGCTGGCGTCAATGTCGTCGAGACCCTCAACAGAGAATTCGGCGGGAATCGTGCGATTCTCTTTCCCTGCGATGTGTCAAACGCCGCTGATTTCTGCGGTAAGTCCAACTTCAACTCCAACTTCCCCAAACTCCCGAATTAAATCGATTAATAAAGATTCTTTATTACAGCGACCTTTAAAAAGGCGATCAACACAATCGGCGGTCTGGAGATCCTGGTGAACAATGTCGCGGTGATCAACGAGTCGAATTTCTCAAAGACAATCGATGTCAATGTGGTAAGAAGTCGAGCGATCGTCGCAGCTGCAGTTGCAGAAGCCGCTGATTAACCGGCGAATTGGGCAAATTCCAGACGGCTGTGATCCGGTCGACCCTCCTCGGCATCGAGCAGATGCAGAAGGACCTGGGCGGCAAGGGCGGCGCCATCGTCAATATTTCCTCGGTTGCCGGGCTCCGCTCGGTCTCGCATTTCCCGGTCTACTCGGCGACGAAACACGCGGTGGTCAGCTTCAGTCGCTCTTTCGCGGTGAGTGCTTGAAATCATCCACGCTCTCCACTAGAATCCCTTATCGCCGCTTGGGGGATGATAAGCGCGGGGTCGAGCACCAGAAGCCGAGTGCCACTCGAATATCATTTTGTAAATATTATTACATTGGATTAATTCGCGCACGCTCGCCGATCATTCCAGCAACCGTACCATTACCAGAGGACGGGGGTGAGGATTCTCGTACTTTGTCCAGGATTCGCCGCGGAGGACCCGACCGACCTGCCCGAGGGCGAAGCTGCGCAGAATAGTCATCCGCGGAAGTACGTCTTGATTGTTTCTCGAGGACTTGTTGACAATTGTCTGATTATGTATTTTGTAATGATTGCAGAGTGAAGACAATTGCACACGGATTGGTGTACGTGCTGAGGTGCGCGCAGAACGGAAGCGTCTGGGTCAGCGAGGACAGTAAACCCGTCTATGAGATCCAAATGTCCGACACTCTGCCGCACAAAGTCGATGACTTCGCGTTTGATGATGCTGAATAGGATGCTCGTCACGAAGCAACAATGCTTGTATATATATTTTAGAAACCTTTAAATCGCCCAACAATTGTATCGAAAATTAAATTAAAGCAAATTAAACACAACGACGTTCCATCTATTGATTATGAGAGCTATGTATTGGTAACAGAAAAGCCGAAAGATAATGCGGCCACGCTGGCACTCTGATCTTTCGGTCGAAAAGTTCCTGTGTGGTACGCCCCCATCTTTCGGCCTAATCTCCAGCGATAAGTCCCACGTAGCAAAACAAGCCAAACCCCAGCACAATCTTCGCTTCACTCTCTACTAGACGAAGGTGAGAATGACCTTTGTCCCTCTGCAGGCATAGATCCAGAAGAAATAATCAATTTTTATCGGGCAGCTCTCTTCTCCCGGGACTCATTGCGTGGCTTTTTGGAAGTCGCGGGGGCTCCGGATAAGAATTTCGTCTCTCGCCCTATCGCCGAACCCCCCAGTTTCGATACGTTTAAAATTCTCCCACTGATATCACGACCTATCGGCTCGACACTGTTTATTTCCATTGTAATCACGCTTCCACCGAATCCCACGTGTGATTCATAACGCGTATATCGAATTCTTATGAAAGCCATGAGAGGAAAAAAAAGGATGAATTAGCCGAATCAGCGGTGGCGAAATTAATTGGGGAATCGGAATCAGTCTCAGTGTCCTTCGAGCGCCACCGGGAGCGAAGTGCGAGGAATATTTCGAATTGGCGAATCGAATTTTTCCTATTCGCCGATTCCTCCCGGGCCTCGAGCCGACTGCAAAAGAACCACTCGATTGTCACTCGAGATGTAAATACTGGCTGCCAGACACTTGATATATCGTAATGCTCTGTGTAAGTCGTAAGAGCTCGTTGGGAGACGAGATAGGAGCTTCCACATAGAAGTGGCTGGTAAAATCAGGTCGTACGTGTGATAACCCACGGAGACCACTTTTTCTCCACGATCCTCGCCCACTAATGAATTGTAACATACGGGGAAAAAAAGTGTTTATCGTTTAGAAATGCGTACTTGCTTCTAGGATGTGCTCTTCGACGATTAAGTAAGCTTTAGTATCTCTTCCACATACGTCAAACAATCTCCTCATGTTTTACACTACTTTGCCTACCAAACAACTCGATCTACATCGAACCTCCTGGTCCTCTCTCCGCCAAGCCCTACAAATCACTAAAAACCGAACGAGCTAACAACAATCCGCAATTCAATACGAACAATATCAAATAGCTCGAGAGCGAGGAAAGATAGAAATCTGGCGACACGTCAACACGTATCTGCTCTCGCGATTTCAATCGATCGATCTCCCAGTAATCGTAAGATTCCTCGTGTCGACGAAACTCGATGATCGCTGTGACGTCGCAGGTTTTCGCGCCCACCAACCATCCTTCTCCATTCGGATGCAATAATGCGTCTCTCGAGGGAAAAATGGCCAAGAGCGAGCGAATGCGATGGTGAGTGCGCGGAGTAAAGTTCACCGCGAACCAATTCGCACCGGTTCGCCGTATCGGCTCTGGCGAACGCCTGGTTTCCCTCGGATTTATCGGGCGCGCGCGAGATGCGTCGGACGTTAAATGCACTTCTTTCGCCGATAAGGCCGCGGCGAGCACGAGCTGTGCGCACGACCGCCGGCTATCGTCCCTCGGTGCCACACGACTTTATGTAAATCATCCTTTTCCAGCCCAACTATCGCGCCTTCCACCCTTCCACCCTTCCACACTCCCAGAGATGAGAATGGCAATGCATCGCTCAGCCGACGATATCTTGCAATGCTCATTTTTTCTCATTTTATAGTCGACTAGTCATTTTGCGGTTGCGTACATTCGCACTGACATCATTGAGGAAAATAATATACAACTCAGATGATGATAGATATAGACGAAATAGTTCCCGAGGCAGAGTCATTGTTCTGGGACTTGAAGTTCGAGCGGGGTGGAAAAATGCGGCGGTTCATCCGATTGGTTATCGCGAATTCTGCACTCGAGGCATTTCGCATGTAGAATTACGCTTTTGTAGATTTATCAGAGCGTAGAATCGCTCCCGTGCGATCTGATGTCGCAGTTTGCTGACCTATTGTGCAAAACTTGGCGCGATCGAGAGCGCCTGCAGAAGTTAAAGGGAAAGAGGAAGACGTAGAGAACGGTGATCCCGATTTTCCCCGACACACTAAGTATAATCATGACGCATCAGTTTGCTGTGTGTATTGGTAAAAACCAGCTCCGCGGAAATGATCAATCATCTTCGACGCGACGATGCCATTGGTCACGAAAATTTCCCGCATTTCATTAAGACATCGCTGATAACGGGAGAGGAATCGCAAATGGCCGATCGTCCTTGTGTCGGCAGGAGAAAGAGAGGAAGAGAAAGCGTCTGGTGGTATCAGCGCGCGCCAAAAGTCCAGCGAGAGTCTGCCGCGGTGATTAATTGTCGTAGGGATGGGGTTAATTAGAGGCATTATCGGCGAAGAGAGAGAGAGAGAATTATTGGAGATCGGTTTCTGTGAGAGCGAGGGAGAAGTGCCGTCGGCGTCGGCGACGGCGGACGCGCGTCTTATCCGTCCGCCACCCTCCGTAAATCCCCCGCCACGACGGAAAGTGAAGAGGCGTCTCGCCGCCACTATCGTACGGCCGCGATCTGACGTGACGTCTCGACGCTTATTACCTATAAATACCATTACCAAACCGCTCCTCGAATTCAGTGCGCGCGCCACTCTCAACAGCGAACCACTATTCGCCCACGGCTCGAGAGAGAGAACCTTTTCTTTTTACTCACGCTAACAACGCTCTTCAGACAATGGGTACGTTACAATCGCGAGCTGCGCGAACAGTGATCTCCGTTCGGGCCGAATTAATCATCCAGTGACCGAGGGATCTATTTCACGCTCAGTCTCGAGGGATCACCTAGACGTCCTAGACGCACATCAATATGCATGTTAACGAACATGCGACTTTTGCAGAGTACAAGGATCGCCACAGGCGCCGTCGCTCCTCGGCATCCGAGAGGGCCAAGGAGATTGAGGCGATAAACGGTGTTGTTTCGGGGAAGAACGTCCTCATCACCGGAGGCGCGTCGGGATTGGGATACGCTTTCATGAACCACTTCTTGAAGCATGGAGTCAATGTAATTAGCAATAATAAAACGGCAATCTAACTGGAGGATTGAAAGGGGCAAGTACACATTGTCGCTGGCTGTTACAGAAAATCACTATACTAGACATCGACGAAGAGAACGGGAGGAAAATCGAGGCGGGTGTTGAGAAAACTCTCGGGGAGAAGATGGTTTACTTTATACCGGTGGATGTCGCCAACACGGAAAAATTGTCCGGTAAGACCGCAATCTTGCTGAGAGGAGGATATATATTCGAGTTGACGGGGGGATTTCATGTGTTTGCCGGTTTATGCTACAGAGGCTTTCGCGCAAGCATCCGCAGCAATGGGCTGCATCGACATCGTAGTGAACAACGCGGGGATTCTGGACGAGCGCAGGTGGGAGAGAGAAATAGCCGTAAACATTGTAAGTTTGACACAAAATATTTCTGCCAGTATGAATCAGGTCCATTCTTGGTACATAGCAGTTCGTTAATAACATTCTATCGAGAATCCACGGTGCGCGCGTGATTCTCATACAATCTGACAACATTTACAGGGTGGAATGGTATCGACAGCAATGCTAGCAGTAGTTCACATGAGTAGAGAGAACAGTGGACACGGTGGCATCTTGGTGAATATAAGCCAACACATAGACATTAAGAACACAGCACAACTTCCGGTATACTCGGCGACGAAGCACGCGGCGATCGGGCTCTCGCAGTCGCTCGCGGTAAGTTGTGACTCGATTAATTAAGGGCTGTTGAGTGGGTTGCTCTAATTGTAGTACAAGTCAATAGATACATCCACTTTCCCTTTTATTAGATGACCGACAAATATATTTCGCTATTTATACAAATACATTTCAGGATCCTTATCACTACGAGAAGAGCGGCATTCGCGTTCTGACCCTCTGCCCCGGGCTGACGGAGACGGCCCTCACGGTAAACAGCCCGAATAGACTGCTCTCGCGAGTTATGAAGGCGGACTTCGTCAAGAACCTCGAGCGCGTACCGATACAAACGTAAGTGTGATCTTTACATATTATCTAACAGCAGATACACGCTGCTGTCGGCGCGGCGGTGGCGGACGGATATGCGGATGCGTGAGAGAGAGGGGGAGGATAGTTTTGCTGAGAGTGTTATTTGTTGTTTGCGCATAATAGGCCGTACGTAGTGGCTCAAGGTCTAATGACGATACTGAGATTCGGAGAATCGGGCAGCATCTGGGTGGTCGAGAGCGGGTGCAGTCCGTACGAAGTCTACGTGCCAAATCATCGAACTCTGCGCCGACTGTACAAGAACAACTTCACGATCAACGAAACCTCCAAGGTCGTGACGGGTCGTCCGATAAGAGAAGTCTGCGACAACTCGAGAACAGGTCTAATGAGCTGCGCCTGACAGAACGGGGGCGCATTCTCTCGGGCATGATCTTCCGCGTTCTCCGCGAGCGCCAAGGGCTTCGAGTCATTCCACGGGGCATGAATTGTGCCTGTGTATCGTGGAAAAGGGGAGTCCCTGAACTACTCCCGTTCCCACGATAGGGCGTGGAACAGTCTGTCTGTGTCTGTCTCCGACTGCGTGGCTCACCGGTCGGAGACGGGTCGCAAGAAATTCGTCGGCTCGATCGAGTTCGTAGGCGTATGGTTCCGCAGGCACGCTTTCGTCACAAACGCGTGCATTTCTGCATCTTGTACATAAATCTACAATCACTGCATTCTTATAAACTTGTATGTTCGTACTGGAAGTAATTACATGTATTTGTGTCGGTTTCTTTCCTTTTTCTATGATTGCGTTTCTTTTATTTTTAAATCTTTGCTCACCGTCGAATTACAAGTAACCTTCGCCGAAGATTAATCGCATCAAGAAACAATACTTGATTAGTAAATTGACGCCGGTTCAATCGTAATTAGTATGATTGGCGGGCTAAAAAGTACAACGAGCCGTATTTGATCATTCCAGTATTATTCAGCATTGGGAATCATAATATTCGCTGTACAAAACAAAAATTTCTCCTCGGAAAAATGGCACGCACCGTCTCCTCTTGCTGACGTGTGCGATGCATGAAACTTAAAAGTTATATTTTTTCTTTCCCCCATATTCCTTCCTATTTCCTTATCTTATTCATATATGCTTTTTTATTTTATTTTCCATGTTACTGATAGTTTATGGAGTTTTCGACTTACATGTAACTAAATCTCATGTTATGTATGTATATATTTGTATACGCGTGGGACTGCATACGAGCCATAGAAAAATAACAGTCGCAAATAACATACTTATTTTGCCTTTTTTGCGTCTTATATTTTTAAGGGTATTATCATCATTTAAAGTCTTACTCCCGTAACGCCACAGGCAATCGACGCACAGGCGTCCTCGTACACCGCACGAATCTTCGAAAGTCGAAGCTATTAAACGCAGTCGAACTATAATACCAAATCATTCGCGCCCCATTTTCACTCTTCACTAGCACACCACGTTCAATATCTCAAAAACATTAGTCAGAATTTGGTGTACGATTCGGCTTCGTGCGCATACATCTATGAACCTTACAAAATCAATTTTTCATTACTCACGGGGGAACAATTGATCGTCCCTGTTCGCAAATCAAAACCCCCTGGTAAATATATGAGTAAAATAATTGTATCACCTTAATTCGCTTATACGGTCATCATCTTAAATAAATAAAGTTTTGACTGTTTGAAATAACAATAATATATTGTCCTACTCTATTTGCAATTGAACACGCGTTCCCCCCACTTCTACGTTCGCTCGTGTTCCATGAATTTGAATAGAGTGGTAATCAGCTGAGCTGTTACTTACGCGTGCCGTACTTTACTGAATTCGGTAGATGCAATATAGTGATCCCCATCTTGCTGTCCCTCGAAACTGTGTTAGTGTACACAAATTTACATGAGATTCTCATCGCCCCTTTTCGTGAGTGTTGTACATTTATCGAGCCGATGATGCTAACTTCAGTAATTATGATTGGCAATTTAAAATGGTCTCACCCCACACTTATTCTGCAAATGTCTCTACTGTCCGGCATATTATACTTCTTACGTTCATAAGCTTTCGATGAATCCTCATTCATAGGACGTGGTAGCTCTGAATATCGAGTTTCCAAAATTAACTACTTATCAGTAAGATTCACATTTATTTGTCGAGAAAGTAAACGCAGGATTTGCAAAGCATCGATCAATTTTCTACAGGACTCCTGCGTGGCAAATACAAAAACCCACGATAAAGTTCTATCAAAGAACTTTCATATTTCAAATCATTGAATCCTTTGTGAACTCGAATTCAAATCAGTCCTTAAGGGCAGAGCACGTATCATAAAAGTCTTAATCTACAGTGAATACTTATACATAATAGCGCGTTGTTCATCCTGGCATATGTAACGTCTTACGCTGTGCCAGTCACAAGACGACTATTTTGCTGCGATTGAGAAGCCGGTTGTTCGTTGGTCGTGCGATTTTGATTACCCGGGTTACTTTGTTGTGGATGTTGTGGATTACCAGGTTTGCGTGGTGCACCCCCCCTCGAGCCTCTGTACCCACCGCGGAAACCAGGTCCGCCGGGTGGGGCACCTCGATACATCCCACCTCCCATTCCACGATTGTAAAAACCGCGACCCCGGAAACCGACTCGTCTCGTAGAAACTGCACCAAACGTTTCGGAGTTCAGTTTGCGCTCTGTCCTCCAGTCGGTGCGCTGGAACCGTCTATAACCATGCCAAGAATACACACTCATTAGATTTCATGTTCCACTACCTCATATTATTTTGCATTATTCATTATCGGGACAACATACCCTTTACTCCTCTCAACAGCTTCGCAACTAATGTTGTCAAAGAACGATTTCGACTTATCGTAATGAACCACTTCCGGCTCTTCCTCGGGCTCTCCTTCTCCCGCGCCAGTTTCATTACCACTGTCATCTTTCTTCTCATTATCGGCGCCACTATCAATTTTCGTTTTCGCTAATTGAGACCTGTAACGTGCATATAAGCTTTTATATTCAACGTGCCTTATCTCCAGCGATCCATAAAGAGTAATTATTATCATTGTTGATACGACGCGTAAGTAAAGACCTAAACGGTGAACTTTACTTTAAAATCGCATTACGTTAATCTCGCATGGTATCCACATTCGCCATTTTAAAAGTACATAAAATGGACCCGGCACAACCATGCAAAAAATACCAATGTACAATTTAAGGGAGTGTACGCACCTCAGTTCTTCGAACTCGGTATTAGCTTGTTCGAAATCGTAGTCATTATCGAATTTCAATGTATTCTTGGGCTTGGCACCAGTGTTTCCGGGCGGGTTCATTGGTCGGAAACCACCGCGTCCTCCTCGTCCCCTTCCTCGCATATTTCCACGATTTATCCATCCACCACGGTTACCTCTTCCGCCTTGAGGATGGCCAAGTTGTCCTTGCATTTGGCCATCGTGCTTCATCATATCCCGCTTCCCGTCATTGTACTGAGACATGCTACCCGCCGTTGGCTTTCCACCAGGGTGCCTGAAGGAACCATAACAAACGGGGTATAAACACATTATATACTTCTTTCCCGCGGACTCAAACAACTGTGCTTTTATACTGATCATTACCCATCATGGTCACGACGGTTCATCTGCATATTTCTCATATTGGTCTTGTCACCCAATTTCCCAATAACACTGTTTTGCTGTTGCTGCTGCTGCTGCTGATGCCCTACCTGAATACCTTGGTCCATAGTCGGACTTTTCCTCGTCAACAAGGATGAAGTCGGAGTTGTTGATCGGGATCCACCGCTAATGAGATCTAATACACCTATTTATAGTAAAACAGAAGAGATTATTTAATATTCTAACATTTTGCCCTACTTGTATGTGTTTATTGGTCAGGCGCATAAGCATCTTATAAATTTCTTATTTTATCATCAAGTAACATAACATTTTGACGGGACAATAATACTGTCAGGTTTATGTATTTTTAATGCATTCAATCTCAACTGTTTTTGCTATAATGCTAGACATTACTACAGTGTATCCAAATCAGGTTTCAAAAAGCTGGATTGATCAAAGTACTACTTCAAATTCTAGATTCACATTAATATATCACAGCACTCATTTTCAATGTCAAACAAAACAAGAGCATTATATACAAATAATTAAAATCTTACTTAATCTTAAAACTACTTAAAAAGCAAAGCCAAAAAATTAGTAGCACACCCAATCAATGCGAAAGCAGCTCATGCATGTCTTAAGAACACCATAGCGTAAATATCACAGAAACTCGAAATAATAAATACAAAACTTAGAAAAAAGAAAAAAGTAAGAAGAAAAAAATTATGGTTTTGCAATACATACCAATAATTGTTATGTGCTTAAGAAATAGTAAGCATTGATATTATATACATAATATATAGGAGTAAAGCATAGGTGAATTATGATTTGCAAAAAGCAAAACTCAGCAAGCATTACCAAAGAAGAAGCAGCAGGCATGTCATTGGCAAGGGATAGTTCATAGCAAAAACAGTTTACCATCTTCCAAAGATTGGTCTTTTGGTAATGGGTCGACATTGTCCGTTGGTAGTGAGTTTGGGATATTGATGGCATTGGGTTCAGCAGTGCCCAAGCTCAACTCACTTGGCTGTTTATTTATTGGTCCACGTGGATCTCTATTAGCTGGTGGCATTCCCATGACCGGACCCATAGTACCCATAGTCATACCATAAGGAGTCGCATACTGACTAGCCATGGGGCCCATTTGGCCCATCATTGGGTGGCCATAACTAGGCTGCTGTTGGTATGACTGTTGTCCCATCGAAGGTTGTACTGTCATCTATGCGCAAACGTTAATTAATCTCTCAAAATCCACTTAAAGGATATCATCTTCTAAGAGGTATCAGCGTTCCCTACCTGTACAATTGCAGGATCATTTGGAATGCAGCTGACATTGTTGACAACTCTGATGTCTTTAATATCGGAACCACGGAATAAAATGTATTCGTACACTTGATTCTGTGGGGCAACAGGGAGTTGAGTCTCCCTGTCCTCCGTTCCAAAGGATCGTACTATATTGCAACAAAAAATAACCATTGTAATCGCAACGTTCATTTATAACATTGCAAATAACAAATGCGAAATAACAATAAAGATTGTCATAGCGGCTCGAGAATAAAGGCATCGCGACGGAGCATGTAAAATTAAATTATTTAAAAATAATTATTGTATTATTGCTGACGCGAGGCAGCGTTGATTCGGCAAATTCAAATTCAACGACCCGTGGGATTAGTTTTAGAATCTGTTGGAAGGACAAGGGCACAGTATACATGTAAACAAAGCAAGAACGAAACATAAACATCGAATACAATGGTCATATCGGTCCTATCGGTCATGCTCCGACGATTGCGGTTTAAATCCTTAAAAGATCCCTATCATAATCATATTTAACCTTCTATTGACAATATAATTCCGATATTCGAAGCGAGAGTCGTTCGAATGCTAAGACGAAAATTTCGTTTCGGAGCCATTACTCTTCCCGGCAAGAGAAATTCTCGGGGCTAACAGACGGTATCTGAAAATTTGAAAATGCGAAGCTGCTGGGGTAGCAGCTTATGTGGCACGTACGCCACACGAAATTTTCTCCTCTTCGCAAGGATGCAAAGCTGTTTCCCATTGCATAACACGATCCGCTCCCCGACTGATATTCTAGCGGATTCGGTGTAGACGCAAGGATCGGCCAAAGGGAGAAAAGGCTCGAAGAAGCTCATTGAAAAATTCCCGTCCCAAGGATTCGCGAGAAACACCCGTTATAAGTGACGGGTGACCCCGGTTGTTTTGTATCGAAGCTCTACCGGACAAACGGTATAACGAACATTTTCAAAATGTTTGAGAGAGAATCTCTGCGTAAGGGAATCGGCCTCGGAGGGAAATTAGCCCGGGCGAGTGTTCGCCGGCGAAGCGAAGCGTCTCGGGGGAGCTTCGGACGCAGATGCGCCCGAGAACGAAAGAACCGGGAAATGATGCGGCGGCGGCGAAACTGGTTTCGGGAACCATCTTGATTTCAGACTCACCATTGGCGAGAGCGATCGTGCACTCTTGAGGATCGACGGTAAATAGACGGCCTTCGTAGCGAATATCTGCCTTCGATATCAAGCTGATCTTCGAGCCCAATTCTGGCATTCCTCCGCTCATCTTGAATCCTCTTCTTCAGCACGGCGATTGATGTGATATTACAGGATTCACGGTACCATCTGACGAATCCACCAGCTGACATCAATGGTCGACAGTGAACTGCCAATTCTACCAACGGTACTCGCGCATGCGCTCCCTCCGCCCCCTACAGGCCCTGCGCCGCCTAGTCGACAACATTAGATAGTTAAAGCATTTCAGATGTCCAAAGGTCAATATTTAGACGAATAACAAACCAAAGCCTCTCCTATAATTCCGTAATTCAGAAATTATTTACCACCCACTTTCCAAAGCGGACTTTAAGTCTAATCCATTAGCCCGCCTTCGCTTATTGCGTCCTTAGCGCTCCCGCACGAATTTCTAATAAACTTGTAAGATCCCAATACATATATTCTCTTATCTTTCGCTACATTATCAATCGATTAATTCATTGTATAAAATTAATATTCAACTGATTGAAAAATCGCATCATCTCGCCATTCAAACACGTAAGAGTTGGTCCGGTGATGTTGGTAACCTTGGGCAAGTCAACTTGTCCGCACAATTGTGTAAGTCGTGTCTTCCTTTATTGACTACTTTCGTTATTTTCCGCATACTATTCGCGAACAGTCGCGACGAAATCGACGCACAATTATCGTGGGAACTTGAGGATTTACTGATTTAATCGAGTTTCTTCATTTAGACACCCAACTGACCACAGTGCTCCCTTGCACAGTGCACCTCTGACCAACATGGCGGCTTCGTTGGGTCGAATTTGTAAATCGAGTCTTTTGAAACCAAATTATGGAACGTTATTCAATCAGGTATTCATTACAACGTGATTACATCATTCATAGCATGCTCGCCGATTCTCCATACGATTTTGGCCTCCCATCACTTGACTTCTCTTAGAATATTGACATTCACCAAGTCCCCTGAAGGATCTTATGGAACAGGGCTAGTTGTCGGCTGCTATGACATTTTTCTTGCAGACAAGTCGTTTTCACCGCTATTACTCGTTTATTCATTATACTCGGCTATTCCGATGAACGTAGTTGCACATTCGATTAGTTTTTATCATGTTTTATCTGATGTTATGTAATAGTGATCCCTTCAGAAAATTGTGATGCTGCCATGGTTAAACATGCGTGAAAACTGTGCGGATGAAATTACAACATGTTCGACAAGTGCTCGATTTCACTTGTTAAATCATTGCTGCTTAGCTACCTAGTATGATTAATTAAACACAATATACGGCAAAAATGACAGACTCGGGTTATAACTATGGGCAGATTCAATTTCTTCAAGTGGTCTTATCACCTGGCTGGCCACAGTCATTCAAATATGTCTATAATTCAGCATGGCATATATAATGCAGTCCAAACAAGTGTCTGGTATATATTCCTTGCATTCAAATTAAATGAATCACGATATTTATAAGATCTATAGTAGTCCATATGACTATATACACACTCTCCTACATAAGTTTTAATTTTAGCAGGTGAATAAATTCTCAACAACAAAAGAATGGTCGAGGGGTAAAAAAGCGGTATGTTGATCCGGTTATTTTATCCAACAGTTTTTGATAGATTCATCCTAACGCTTTGGTTGCTTTCAGCTGTTAACATGCTTGGGAGTCACTGTCGGTGGAGCCAGTGCGTTAATATATGCACTAGACAAATCTGTCAGCGCCAATGAAAATGGCGCGGCTCTACCAACGTACAATTGGAGCTTTTATGGATGGTTGAGTTCTTTGGACCATGCTAGGTAGGTATAGAAATATAATACATCATACAAGTGCTAATCGGAAACAATAATTAACACTGCATTTACATTTCAGTATGAGAAGAGGATGGGAGGTCTATAAGAATGTATGTTCAGCATGCCATAGTTTACAATATGTATCGTACCGCCAACTTGTGGGCGTGACTCATACTGAGTCGGAAGCCAAAGCCATTGCAGAAGAAGCAATGGTAAGTTTATCCTTTTGGCATCTCTTGTACCATGACATTAAATGGTACACTGAGGAGAAAAGGTTTGTTATATTTCTCCTCAAATTATTCATGCTGGATCTTGTTATATTATTATACAGATTCAGGATGGTCCAGATGACACTGGAGCCATGTTCATGCGACCAGGAAAGCTGTCCGATAGGGTGCCATCACCCTATCCTAACGATGAGGCTGCCATGGCTGCCAATAATGGTGCAGCTCCACCTGATCTTTCCTACATTATCAATGGCAGACACAATGGAGAGGTAAAGGATCTGCCAATCATTTTAATCACTTTTACATTAATTGTATAATGACAATCATTCTTTGAACACAGAATTACTTATTCTCGCTGTTGACGGGTTACTGTGATGCGCCCGCTGGTGTTCAAATCGATGAAGGTCAATACTTCAATCCATATTTCCCTGGTGGTGCTATTAGTATGGGACAAGTCGTTTACGACGAGGTCCTAGAATTCGAGGATGGCACACCAGCTTCCGCTTCTCAGATAGCGAAAGACGTTACCACATTCCTCATGTGGACATCAAATCACGAATTCGATGATAGGAAGCGTATGACCATCAAGGTGGGTAGACCCACGCAAAACGTGGGTAGAACCACGCATCGACCAACTATACCAAGTACTATATCATGGCTTTTGTTTGCAGGCTCTCGGAATTACGGGGATTTTAATTGCCATTACGTATTACATGAAGAGGGTGAAGTTCTCGACTATCAAGAGCACTAAACTCATGTTCATCCCTAAGAATAAGAAGTAGTATGATGCCTTGGCACAACATCATCCGACTATTAGCTCAGAGAAATCCAATCGACGATGGTAGACTTCTTGTATCGGAGGGTAGTTGTTTTCATTTAAGTATCGTGTTTGACATGCGAGAACTTGGAGACAGGACCTTGCCTAACGCGGAACATGTGTTGTGACTGTCATCGATGCAAAGTCAATCAGCTTGTACATACTTACGATCAGTAATGTCATCGTCCGATTTAAATAAATTGTTAAACTTAATGATTCGTGTGTTTATTCTGCCATTAGGATACATAGCGTAACTCGTAACTTAATTGAGGGGTCTCTCCTCATTAGCTTCCATCAAACTTGACAATTGCTCATTGATAATAGCATTTTTTATTATTGAGAGGGATAATTGAATCTCACGAAAATAGTGTTCACACATGAAATATATCTTTAGTACAGTACATAGAGGAACAAAGCAATAATTATATTATTTCCAAAGAAATCATTTTATTCTTAAGCTTGACTTCGTCGACATAGAGTAATAACTATTCAATATTTTTAATAGTATGAATTGAATTACACCATTACATTAATCATAGTGTAATACTAAAATGCGAAGCAGATGAAGAGGTATGTGGTGTTTCTTGTAGTCGAAAGTTTTCAACGGTACAAGATGAATGTTGAGTCACTTTAAATTCTCGTGATTTGGCTTAGATTTACTTGAAACGAAAGAACAGATGATGTGCTACAGCTCGGATGACAAAATTCCAGGAATTAAGCTATGTTTCAAGAAACTTACGAGTATAGTTTGTCTCTAGCATGTAAATGAATAATGGATCATCAGCGCTGACGTAAAGTTGCACGAAAACGGGATCGTTCGAGGCAATTTGTGAGGAAATAGTTGAAGCGCAAGAAACCCGATTTTTTAATGATGAAAAAGCTATTTGCGATACTTTGGGTGTGTAATAGGAATTAAGTATGTTCTTGCTAATACACCGAGTATGAAGCTTGGATCAAAGATTACCTTTCACTCGCGCATTTTATTACCTGAATAATCAACTTTCGATACATAGCTATTACATAAATATTGGAATGAAAAACAGCGTATTTTCAATACAAGGCTTCATATGTGATGTATCCATGGATGTAGCGCTATTCCATTTATCTTTTATATTAATGCAAATCAAGCTACTGCTTACTAAATGTTGTTTGTAACACAAATCATTATCAATGCAATATCATTTTTTTGGTTTCCAATAAGAGGCCGTTTGCGGACGATGTCTCAACCAAGTCTCTGCACGATATATGCTCACTTTTATGCTACTCGCACAAAAAGGCACATTATTACATCAAGTATTGATCTCAACAACCTGTTTCTCGCTAAAATCTCGACAACAAGTAACAGAGAAGAGGCAAAGTAATATGCGATATAGATTGATGTACACAGATATAAATTATTAATGTACCGATTGATCTAGAATTGCAGTTACCGAGACACCTCCATAGATCATGAAATGGCACTTATGCACAATGAAAATATTTACCGATCCATTCTACAGGCATCATTTTGTTTTCATTTAAAAAACTCTGAAGGCATAAGTTATTCTTACTGATTATTACTTTTATTACACAGTCTGTGTTTCCAGTTTCAAGATTGAAAATATGACTTTTGTTTTGGATTGTGTCGACTCTAGAAGTTGAAACAGTATTTTCACAAGTATAGGCAAGTACAGGAATTAATACTCTACTTGCAAAAGAAAACAATACCTTGGAACAAAAAATTGGGATACGGATAAGAATTTTTTATAGAGAAAATATATTCTAATTACCGTCTTGCAAAGGATATGTAACAGTAAGTTTCCACCATACTATGTATGGGATGAAAACACTGATTCAACTTTCCAAGTTTTCCATCACCTTCTCTTACACAGGTGTTACTTCATAACATACGTCTTCATTGGGCGCCCTTTCAATATTATTCGGTACCTTTAATAAATTTTGCCCAATGCTACTGCAAAAAGGAAGAGGTGTTGATTTCATAGGTGGTTAGGCTAAAAAGTGCTGCCCTCGGGTGGCTGGGACATTTTCATATTTTCTTTCAATGTCATCAAACGGCGAAGTTCTTGGAGAACTGTCTTAATTGTGTATTCTCGCTGCCACTTCGCAAGGACTGGTACACTGCGATTATCCACCTGAAACAATAAATTATACAAATGTCTGGGTTCCCGCGAGATCATATTTAAGGCATATTCAACTATTGAGTACATACTGCGCCGGTAGCACTATTGATGCAATTCATATTAATCCTGCTTAAAAATCGTACACTAGGTGCATCATCAGGATATCTCTGGCCGCAATCAATTTTCAAACTATACATCCTATTTTCATATGGTGTCTGCAAAAAATAATACCACACATTCACTCTCCATAATTCAATTAAATATTAACCAATAAATAATAATTTCGGCATAACAACGAGGGTAGAAAATCATCGGTTATTCGGTTAGGAGAGACAATAAAAATGGGATAAAGTGGCGAAATTACTCTAGGTGGTCCAATTATCATCCCAGTCCAGTGGGTGAGAGTCACATCATCGTCGCTTTCCAGGCCCCAACTGATTGTGCCATCCCCTACGCCTTTCTGTCCTTGCTCCAACTCCTCTAGGAGCCGAAAGTTTCGAGGCACAACTAAAAGTACAAAATTTCCCTCACTTTTCCTCCACCGCGACTTTTCCCATCCGGCGAAATCTCCCGATGGTAAAAGTGTTTTTAGCCGCAGATTACGTGCTGGTGGAGAATCCTGCACGGTGTAACCTTGTACGACCAGTAGAGGTTTTCATATCTCCGGCACTTTGATACGCGGACTTTTGGTAAGTCGGTGAGGAATGAATTGGGCCGATATCGTGCGAAAATTGGTGAATCATAAAAAAAAGGTCAAAGGCAAGTTCGCCGTGGGTGATAACTTATTATAAAGACTACATGACGGATCGAGAATATTGTCGCGAGGATCCTCGCGCAAACGTTGCATTTTAGCGAAGCAAATGAGATTAATCTCAAGACTGCAGCCGGTGCTCCATTTCCTCGGTATTTCTCGCTTTGGCGAGAAAGTCCGCGTCTTTACCAAATGAAACAGAGAGAAAATACTTACCTACACCGGTAGCGGGTACCGCCATGATATCTAATTTTCGTGGACCGCTGTATTTTTTCTAAAGAGTCAGTCAGCAACAGCAGATTATCTACTGGGCGCGATTTCACCTGCGGACGCGTGACTTAGCTGTATCGCGGATCTCTCATCACCCGGGACTAAGCCAGGGAAAATAGTCTCTAATACTTGAGTGATATCCACTTCGCGAAAATTCAGCCAACCTCGGTGAGGTTGCCTGTTTCCACGGACTACTCTGCTTCTCTAGACGGACGTGTTCGCCGCATTACCAGTACCGCACACGTTACGTACTACGCGCGCGGTTTCTGCTTTCGTCATCACTTTCAGCCTTATTTCCTTCATTTGAACAGCCTCCAGCAATTCCACCCAATATCTACTGCGCCTCACATTCGATAATCAGGGCGTCCAATTTGAAATTACACTGTTTCAAATGGTATTGTTGAGAATTTTCAAAAAATCCACTGTTCGACGTACTTTGAGTGGGCGGGAGACAATAGTTTCGCGACAACATTCTTTTAGAGTTTAGAAAAGTCTACCCGACCAATCCACCTTTTTATATATTATCTAATTGTACTCGTTATGAGAAGAGATCTGAAATAGGCATTCGATATGTGCCAGGGAAATATAAACGAAACACAATTTTTATGTTAATTTCGCATTATTGCCTTTGTTTCAAACTGTATAGGACATATATTGTTTAATTTCGTTCGAGTATTCTACAACAAGATGGCGACGTATTAGACTGCGCCAAATCAGCAACATATGTATATCTAAACTTGCTCCTATCGCATTTACAATCCTTTGCTTCTTTGCTTTCTTTCAGCTTGGACATTGGCCTCATTTCAGAAAACACAAATCCATCTCGCGGCAAGAAAGATATGAACTCCAGGTTCGAGTATCGCGGCCCTGATGAGCGAAATCGGAGGATTGAAGAACCCGCAGCGGAAGTGGGGGTGGAGTGCAGCGCCGCGGCGGTGGTTTCCATGTGGAAGAAAGGTTGGTGAGAAATGGCGTTCGGTGTAGCGCAGGCAGAGGGGAGGAGGAAGTCAGTAGTACCGCGCCGGCTGCGCAAGAGCAGCCCGCAAGGCAGATTTTCCAATAATGAACAACCCGTGGTAACTGTCAGTCCGCTGGTAGTGCATTTCGTTGGCTCTCGCTGCGCAGAGTGTGTTTCGGTGTGAATTGAAAATGTGTAGTATGGTTAATTAACGACTAGGAACGAGCGCGGATTACTCGAAGATATCGCTGAGAGGAGGAGAGGATTCCTGGCGCAGGACAGGTAGGGGATAAACTAAGAATTAAGGCGATTTTTCCCCCGTTTACCAACAGGGCAACTCGCCCGGGAGAGCCGAGTGCTGCGCTCCGTTTGACATACGAGCTGATACACCTACCGGACCCTCCACCATAATAAACAAACGAACGCCATTGACCTTTCCTCGGGCATTCACGCCAATTTTCCTCCACTTGCCACGATTCACTCCGAGCCACCCTCGTCGCGGACCTTCCCACTCAATTTCCCTTTTGTTTCGATATCCTCTCGGCGAGAAATCCCCGCATTATCGCCGGAAATGTGAAACGCGAGCCGCGCTCGGTGACAAAGCACAGGTGATCGCTCTCTAAAGGGCAGCAGGATTTCGTGTAATTCGAGGGAGCCAACCTCCCACGAGAATCGAGATCCCTCGATTCACCTTTCCTAGGACATACTCCCCGTGAGATCTCGCTCTTTAGCAGTGTCCAGTGGTGTTTACCAATCGCGGGAGCCTCGCTTGACAACTAGTCTCGCACGATCAACCTTCGCGACAGTGGCGAGGGACGCGATAAACTTTCACATACTTTTCTACACTCCTACCTCCGCGAGCATTAGGTTTAATCGTGTAGAAATTATACCTCGGAGGGCGTATCCTGATATATATTCTCCGCACAGATGCAAATTCTAGCTGGGACTTAGGCGAATTGTGCGAGTCGAGAGCGAGATTACTTGACCGTGAGTTTGAGCGCGGGTTCAGCGTTCGGGGAGTAAAAAGAGAGGTTGAAAGAGTTTCGGGGGGTAAATCTGAATTTAGCTCTGGCATAAAGTATACACGGGGCCAAGTGTCATAAAGCCACCGAGGTGCTTGACCACATCGCACATTCGCGCATCATAGAGAGAGAGAAAGAGAAAGAGAGAGAGACGTGGAACCGCAGAGCTATGGGTTAGCCGTTCGAAGCGGCTAGCTGGTAAAACGATTATTTCCTCATTGGGCATCGACGCTCGAATTTTGATAATCGCGCTGGAGAGGGCGATGATTTGGAAGCTCGTGACTGAATTGTTGCGGAGCGGAGTGGAGCGGAGCGCGAAGAGGAAAGTAAAGGAAAGGAGTTACGGTAGGCAAGTGGTTCGGGCGTTGGAGGAGTGCGGGAATGACCGCTACGCCGCTCGAGGTCTATACCGTTACGAGGGCGATTAACTTGGCAAATGTTCGATTCCGCCCGCTAGGATCGGCGGCTCGGCGGCTCGGCAACCAGCTGGACGCGACTCACGCGACCCATGGGGTCTGATTAGCCGAATTCGTTGGGAACCGTTGGTAACTGGGACTCCCCTCTAACTTGGACGCCAGCTGAAAGGGATCTCGAACGCTGCGCTATACAGGGCTTGACAGTCCCGCTCTCCCCAAGATACATCACCACTCGAGAAGTCGGGATCCCCAGACTCGAGGCAGGCGCCTCGCAAAGGGACCATTTCCCATTTCCAGTCGCATATCACCGTGATTCGAACCGAAGCGAAGCGATAATGAGAGATTCCTCATTACGTGGCGTCGCGTCGGCACGCGCCTCTCGTAGGATTGCGCCGGCCGAGCTTTCACCGGACATTTCCAGCTGGCAAGCGAGCGCGCACGTCCACTTTGCAATAGGGATTGACCGTTATCGTGGCGTGTTCGATAACATTATGCTAGGAGGAGCGTTAATCGCGGCGTAGCCCGATGCTTTGGCATCGAGGTGGGTTCGAGGTCGCGCACCAAGGGACACGACTTTCACGTACGAGCGAGCGAGCGAGCGAGCGGCTCCTCTCCCGACACTCCTCGTACTCGTCGCCGCCGTCGCCGTTCGACTCGCATCACCAAACCACCAGGAGCGAACTTGCGCCCGCCACGTCTCGACAATTACCCGGCGAGTCTCGACGAAGCGGCACCCGCTGATTGTGACATCTCGCCAGTTCCATCGCCGTGCGAGAATTCCCGGCAATTACAGCCTCGCTCCGAGAGAGCCGGTTCCCTCGAACCTTACCATTTCGAGAGAGGCACCGGCCGCGTAGAACCGGAAAATAAGACGGCGTTAGCGGAGTAAGCTCGTCCAGTAAAAATAGACGAGGAGGATCTAACGCCTTTGCAGCATCGCGCGCCATCAATCCAGGCTTAAGGCTCGCCGGAGACAAAACAGAGGGCACAATGCATTCCTGAATGTCTCGCCGAAATTTACGCTCCTCTTTATCAAAGCGGGAAGGAACGATCGTCCCTTGGCGCGCGCTACTTTTCTACTTTTCTCCTCCCTTTATCTCCTTGGCAGTTGGCTCTTTCTCGGAGGGTGCGCTTTTGCAGTTGTTCCCCGAGCGAGATAATCCTAACGCGGCCAATACACTTTCGTCGCGTACCAGCGGAGCTCTCTTTTCTAATCGGCGCCGTTGAACCGCAGTCCTCGACGATTGCTTACGTCTCGTGAATACTCGATGTCTGCGCCCACGCACTCGCTCTGCGCGAGATCGCGACAGAGATGGCCTATCTTTGAATGCGCCAAACGGCCATGGGATTTGGCGCTGATGAGCGTTGAAAGGACAGCGCTCACCTCCCATTTTTAATGAACCCATTGAGCGTCTACCGTGCAAGATCGCTCTAAGCCGTTTCACGGGGTCAGTGATTAGATTAATTAGCGCGGGGACGATCGGCTCTTTTCTCTCGCACGGTCCCACCACGAGATTGTTTCGGACCACTTAAACTCCCTCGCCCACACTCCCCCGACCCTCTCTCTCTCTCTCTCTCTTTCTCTCTCTGGTCTCCCACATTGGGCGCCGAGCGGCCACGCAACTCGTCAAATAAAAAGTCCACGAAAATAGCTGGAGGAGAAGAGGACGCGTCTTGTTATGCTTCCCGAAAAACAGGCCGTTCCACGGGAGCCTCAGCTTTCTTCCCCGCGGGACGCGCTTTCCTTTCAATGCAAAGCACCGCGTCCCCGTCTATGTACGACTCTCCAACAAAGTGTGCCTGTGTCCGTGTAGTATAGGTCGACTTACATTACGAGGAAGCATCCTCTCATGTGGCCCGATCGTTTGGCCTGACTTACTTTTATTTCGAGCTCCCCGAGATGCCGACTGCTAGACCCAGATTGCTAAGTGGCCGACTAGAGTATCGAGCAGTAGACTCTCCAATTGAAATCACTCGTCGTCCCAGTTGCAAGGGGCTCGCGCGTACAATTAATAAAGCGAGTGCATGTGACCGCGCGCCCGCCAACCTTATTTCCCGAGGCACTTCCGGCCTAGCCGGCTTTTATTTATGCGCCCCCAACCAATCTACACTCTACACCCTGTAACTCGCGAAACTCCTCGGCTCGCGCTGGATTGCTGCCAGTTAGTCGTCGAAAGTCGCGATTTACATGGTGACAGGCCGCGCGGACTCGAGCTTTCCTTTCGAGCGGGAGCGGCCTCTCTCCTTTATGCCGCCGAGTCTAGTCCAAACCCACCCACCTATAACTTCCTACCCCGGAAAGAGCCAATTCATCCTGTGTTTGCGTTACTCCCCGCCGCTCTCCTTGTTGCCGCCAAAACGATCAGGATCTCCGGCTTTTCATCCATTCGGTCAGGCGGAAAATCGCCCTCGGAAAAGCACAGCTTTCCTATCAAGTTCCATTCGATTAATACACTGGGTATCAGTTGGCAGGCAGTGATGTCAATGTGACGGGGAATATCACCCAGTTTTTTGATTTATTAAAGTTACTAATCCAGTGAAGGATTAATCAGTCTTGTTAGAGGAAAATAAAACAGAAATCAAATATAACAGTAATACGATATAGGGTCAAATGGAATACCATAAAACCAAAAAGAAACTATATGAGAAATTAAACAAGAACTGAAGACAGATCACCGCCACATTAACTCGCGCGGGGGAAACGCGTGGAGCCAATAGATTCGCTCGACAGATTAAACAGTTTGGCGGACAGGGAAATTTATGAAGAAGACATCGGGCGGCGATTGTCGATGAAAAACTCGGGGGAAATCGATCGGCGGCCATTCCCGAGGTTTGGCCGCGCAGCCCCTGGCCCCTGGCCCCTGTCTCCGAGGGTGGCTGGCAACCCTCGAGGATCGCTCGTCGTGGCCAGCCTTATTTTAGGAGCGCGCGCCCGCTCACCCTCGAAATAGTTAACGAGATTCATCGGCGTCCCCGGCTGGAAAGAGGCTTTCTATAATATCTTCTTTCTCCGCGCGCGGGCCCCGAGAAACTCGAGCCCTCGCTGCACTTCTCCTTTGACAAATCAATATTCACTTTCCACCGTCGATCTCCACGCGTCCTCCTCGAGGCTCCCACGGACTTCTCCTTTGTGTCAAGAAACCATTTTTTTATTCATTTTTTTAAAAGTGTATTTATTTTAGGGCGCATCAATAACTCGGTTTTTAGTGACCAGATTTTTGATGGGTTGAACATTCGGTTATGATATTATATTATATGATATTATATTTTATTATATTATATTATATTATATTATATTATATTATATTATATTATATTATATTATATTATATTATATTATATTATATTATATTATATTATATTATATTCTTTCTCGGGCTGGCTCATCATTTATTCACCGAAACGTACACATAATTTATATACGATCGCCGCAATCCGATATGCCCATTATGTATATCCTTTCCGCGTGTCGCACGAGAGTCCTTCCGAAAGAATGCTGAAAATCCGCACGTGCAGACATGCGGCCGTCGAAACCGCTCCGCCTCCACAAAGCCCAGCAGCACGCGACAGAGCGAAAGGGAAAGAGTATATTTGCGATCGTGAGGAGAAAGAGGTGAGAATCGCCGGTGTAAGTTACTTTCATTTTCAGCATGTCACCTGTGCCGGGAACAAGGTGTTCTCCCTGCCGGTTTCGTGCGTTTCCTTAAAAGGTCGTTTCCATAGCGTGAAAAGGAAGGAGGGAGCCGAGCCGGAGCGGCGGCGTGTCCCGCGCTCGTAAGCTGCCGAGACTACAACCACGGCTTCATATTCTCCCGACGGCCAACCAAGCCGTACGTGTGCACAAATAGGTTGGGCCCCGCTCATTAACTATACGCCGAGAGAGGTAGAAAGCGCGTCAGTGGCTCGCGTGTACGTGCACCACGTTAGCAGAGTTAGGGGACCCCCCACCTCCCACCCCACTACCTCATTCCTAGCAAGCCCCATTGGGGTGGTTGTGCTATTGATTTTTTTCGCCCTGTCCCGCTGAATTATCGAGAGGTCTCTTATGTGGGCGATCCTGCTGGCACATTGTCCTCTGGCCGCCCCGGCAACGAGAGGAAAGCCAGAGAGGGTGGACGAGTCGGCTCTAGCCAGATAAACTGATAGGACAACTGGGTACTCTAATGCACCAGATAACGCGCGCTCGTAATTGCCCGGGAAAAAATCAACAAATCTCGGGGAAACCTCGTCGCTCGTGTAAACCTAGATATTCCTCTGCGTCCTTTCTTGTAATACCACTCGCTTTGTAAATAACAGACTGAATCATCGAATTCGGATTGTTCGTCCTGGGGAACTGATAACCGGAATAAGACAGATTTAGCCATTGGACTCAAAGTTGTTGGTAACAGCTGTGACTATCGATTACTAGCTTTCATTGAAAGCACGTTGGTACTAATAACCAGACGGTTAAGTATTGTTGGAAGTTGAAAGGGCGAAAGGGCCGATTGGTTTTGAAGCGGCGACATTGTGCGACCATAGAGAATTGGGTTGTAACAAGGCTCGCGCTGGCGCGTATGGCAAAGTGGAGTGGTAGATTAATCGAGCGGTTGCCTACGTAAGTCCCATGGCATGCGGAGCGTTTCTCACCTGCCCTCTTTTCGCATTGTCGGCCGCCGGCTGCGCGCCGATGTTATTCGGTGGAACGGAACCGGCCGGGAACACAGAGCGCGCGCGCTCGTTATCACGTGCTAAGCCCAATGCATACCGCTCGAGATACGCGCTTGATAGGAGAGCGCGCGCGCTCGTTGCACTAAGGAAACTCCGAGGCACATTGCAACCAGTAATGCCACTCGGCGTGTAATCGATCGAGCGCTAACTCGAGTATTTTGACGAGCGTTCTCCCATCAAACTTGAAAAAGCCTTTTTCCCATCGAGAGCCCTCCAGAGAAAGGGAGAACCGACGGGGTTTTCGACCACGCGATCCTCCGCGAGTGCCACTTGACGGAGGAGTTGTGCGAGGAGTACAATTTCATCGGCTGCCGGCGCAATAATCGCGTCGACAATGCTACGCTCGGGATCGTTGTTAGCAAGTCGGAGCGAGTCAGCTGGCATCTTCGATCCGGTCTCGAACCCCCATCAGCCTCCATACTCCTCTTTCAAACCTCCTACCTTCTCCACTACCACCTACTACTACTTTTCACACCGACGGATTTATACGCGCGCCAGGGGAAAAACTCGCGATTCTATAGATCGCTGATCATAATTGCCGCGGTCGCTTTCACGCACAAGTACCCGTCAATCGCGGCTCCTCTCGACACTGTCGGCGCCGAGAGCACCGTTGTCCGCGGGGATCCCAGGCGAAATCCAATACCTAATCGCAATCGCAATCTCCCCCGGAAAGAATAATCCCAATGAAATACACAATTCGTAAATAAATCCTCGAAGCTCTAACTTTTGCATAAATCTCACATATATATGGGGAGGGGAGCCTATCGCGAGTCTCCTGATCGCGATGGGGTTGACTGTCGCGAGGGTTAGAAATCAATTCTCGTCACTGCATAGAGATATCGCAGTGCGTCTATAAAATCTTGTTTCTTTTTTTAACAGAGTAATAAACGATGTAAATAGAGATACATATAAAAGTAAATATAGTTATACCTATAAAAACATAGTGTGAGATAATACTTATACATAACAGCCATATAGAATGAGATTGTAGAAGCGAGATTTCTTAATCCTGTGAAAAAGTTGATCGCCGCCGCCGGCGAAGTAATAACCACATTGACAAGAGCAAGCTGAACCTCCCGGTCCATCTGGGCACCGGCAGCTTCCCCTTTTTTCCCCGCATATTTAGCACCTTGGTGCACCGCGGCCGGCGGCGCATCTGCGGACTATGTGCGAGTGCACGCGCGCAGCTAAGCACGCGTGCATAAAAAGCGTGCGGTCGCCTCGTTCCCTCGGTTTGGTCGGCCGGTAACACATGTTGCATGGAGTGGGCCATTGTCTGGCGTCTGGCGTCTCGCGTCTCGCGCGGTGGCGCTCATTGGCGCATTGGCGCATTATGCCACGAGAGAAGCCGATCGACGCTTGGCGCGACCATTCACCAATTGGTTGCCGATCGGGGGATGCGTATTGCTGTTTCCTGTATCGCGTGGATGCTCGTCGCTCGATTCAGCCAGCGGCTGAGTCTCGTGGGCGCGTTGGCAACAAAACGCTTGCATGCCTGTGTATCTTGCGATCGAGTGTCGTGGCCGGCAACACATGTTGCATCGTGTCTGCCTCATTGTCTCGTGTCGTATCACTCGGCCGGCAGCCTCGCTGAGCTAGAGACCCACACGTGTGTGTGTGACCAGGTGGAGGTTCACCGGGTGAGAGAAGAGTAAAGGGGGGTTGTGTGGATGTGTGGGTGCGTCTCTCTCGGTCGATTGGACCGCATGAAATATCATCGCTGGCGTCGCGAGCACGTGCGCGCGGGCTTCGGCCTCGCTGCGCCGATAGAATCCCCCATGAATTATGGATATTCCGATCGGGCGCGCATCTTGCCTGAAAATTGGGCACGCGCCTTGCTCGATTCGCACCGGGTGCACTCTGCCATCACGCTCTCTATTTACGACATGTGCAAGCCCCCTGACGAGGATCGGATAGTCCGTCCAATCCTCCCGCTTTGTCCTATCGGGTTCCGCTCGACCTACCGGTCCTCTCTGCCAGCATCACTCGAGGCTCCTTTCGATTCCTCCTTAATGCTGGGGAGCGAGTCATTAAGAGATGGCTTTTCCTTTCGAAATGACGGCATGTCGGAAAGAAGAGCGAGAAGTGGTCGATGGTTCGAGGCAAGAAGGGAAATAAGGGCAGGCCTCCTCGGGGAAATAAATAAAACATTTCCAAAGGGACTCAACTGGCATAAGTCATCGCGGTGGAAAGCCGACTCGGAGAAGGTGCCTTATTTAAGACGCGAGAATGAAAGGAGCATCGCAACGCGCACATAAAAGACGAGGAATGTAGAACCTCACGGCTAACAGCATTATCGCTCAAAGACGACACCAACATCTCTCTCTCTCCCTCCCTCTCCCCCTCTCCTCTATAAAAGGGCGGCGCTCCAAATATCGTCGAAAGCCAGCCCAGTTAGCCCATGCATTATGCAGCCGCTCTAATGGGATCCCGAATCGCTCATTTCCCCATGTTAATCCCGTAAACCTCGACGAACCGGCCACTTAATGAATGGACGAGGATTCCGAGCCACGCAACGAATTGTTGCCGCGCGAACCAACGGGATCAACCCAATCCAAGCATTAGCCGCGCACGCTGCTATCGACAAACTCGACAAACCCGACCCAGCGCGCACAGTGTGCTGCGATCATAAACCGACTGAGGCAGCCAGTCCAGGTAAATCTCCGGGGCGCGAAAACGCCTTTCGACGACACGTGTTCCAGCCGAGTGGAAAAGCGGCCCTCGTAAACTCGGGGAGAAATTGGTGAGAAGGTCGTCCCTTTAAAATACAAGCCCTCCTAAATTAGGCGTCCGAGGGAGTGCGGCCGGCGCACTAAAAGATAATCCAGGGAGGAGCGAGGACTTGGGTTTTACCAGTTGCGGGAGTGGCCGGAATCGACAAGCTGTAAACAGAGTGTCGAGCGTCAATAAAGGAGCAACTGCAGGAAATCAGTGTCGAGCTAGTACATACCCGTAGAGGGTGATTCATTTGCCTTTGAATCACTCATGATGGATATTTCCGGTTGAAAACCTAATAATTCTATGAGGTTCAATTATTTTAATAGAAAGGAGTCTTTGCTGAAAATTATTCATAATATCGAATTGTACCAATAATGGAAACAATTGGAACTCGAGTGTTGGGTTGGGGATGATTAAAAGACAACTGACTCACCCTATACAAGTCTCGAGGAGGATATCGGGGGCCAGCGGCGATTCCGTATTACCCCGCAACCTCTGTAATAGATTGTTTACAGCATAAAGCGTGTCCTAAGCCGAGCTCAGCTCTGGGCTATGGGTTCTCTGGCGGAGTGGTGCTGTTGGCCGAGGCTGTCGAGGTCTGAGTCACGTCGGGCCCTATTGTGAGAGGAGAGCGGTGGCGCGCTCGGTCCATCTTGTGTAGACCGGGTGGCCCGTTGGATTATTCATGCGAGCCAGGGGTAAACAGCACGCGGCCGACGAGCACATGCACGCCACCACCGACACGTGGACAGGGCCTAGAGGAGAGGAGACGAACGCGCGGCGGACAAACTGCTGGGCCCCGGTAATTCCTGGGACCGATGACCCTCGCATCTGGCCATCACGTGCTAGAGTTTCACCCGAGCTCCAACCTCGCCCGCGATGAGGGCGAATCCTGGACGATGCAGTCCGTTAATGGCCATACCTCTGCGCCCGAGATTCCTCTCTGTCTCCCGATGAAAGGGAGCCAGAGCCACGTGTTTATTGGGACCGCTTACCTTGGACGTGCCTTGAATTTACTCGTCGCCACTGACCACTCCACCTTTCTGCTTCACGGAATTCTTCCTCCTTTCGGATGACGAGCCAGCGAGCGGCGTCTTTTCTTTTCTTTCTCTGATTTATTGGGCCTGCAACGGCACTGCTGAGATTTTCTCTAGTGATAAGCATTGTATTGCTGAGCAGGGACCCACCGAAAACATATGTCCAATTGGTGATGGGTCATTTTAAGATGGAAATAAGTTGAAAGAAAACAAAAAGCCGGAAAATAGACGTAAAATAAATTCAGAAAATAGGCCTGCATTGAGTGAGATTACCAGAAGGTACGGTACAAGTGGACCCGCTTGAATTAACAGGGGCAACGGGGTAATCCGAGTGATTGAATGCTCGAGAATGACTGAGAGGAGTTTTTCCCGCGGAATAGTCTCGACAGTGGTGAACTGCTCCTCGCAGGTATTGTGCAATCGCAGTGCAGCCTATTGAAGCCGAGGGGCAGGCGTCAAGCGCGTATAAGTGTGTTTACGCACTTAAATGCGAAAGTCTATTTGCCATGCGGTGGCGAGTGGATGCGCCCCGATTGAAAACCTCCCTCTCCCTCTCTCTCTTTTCGAACTAACTCTCGCGCGCGACGATTGTTCTGTAAACGAGTACTCGCCCGAGACTCGAATTCGAAAGGCAAATCGAGCGATGCAGTGATCGGATCGTTGGCTCGCGGGCCATTGATCGGCTATCAGCTGATTCATCTTGCGGTTCAAACCTCCCGCATCAAGCTCCATATCATCCCTCTCCTCTTACTGGACGCGTCCGCTCTCGTTTGAGTCAGAGACCAATTTCTGATCGAGTCATCGTTTCGCCGTGATTGAGCCGATGCTCGTGCGGACACAAGGGAATGCTTTGTGAGCGAGAGGAATTCCCGAAGCTCGTGATAGAGAGGGAGAGGAATAGTGAATCTGTCTCGAAAGTTTCAGGTTTATCGTAAAAGTTGGAGCGAATGAAGTTGTTGGCGCATACGAATTTGATTGGTTCTCGTTACCGATCTCCCCGTCTCGCCTTCGTTCCTTTATCCTTTTTATATCGCCCAGGATTCGCCGAAGAGGAGCGTTTTTCCGGCCGGGTTTCTTTCCACCGACTAAACAGAGAGAGGGGGAGAGAGGCCCCGATTGAAAAAGAGTGCGCGGGAGTTGGTTGGAAGGGAAGAAGTTAAAGCGCTTGTTATCTAATCTTGGCACAGTGACTGCAGCTGTGGCCACTTAAAAATCTACAGCTGCCGCTCTATGCAGCCAGTAATCGTTTTTGCCCGGGCGTCCTTTTGTTTCTTTATACCCCGAGACTCGAAGAGCCCTCCAGTAATCAGACTCCTGGAGAACTCCAGCGAGACCGAGGTCACGTCGCCGGGAGCTTTTCTTTCCTTGGTGCTCGAGATTATGCATAAAGTGGGACAGGAAATCGATTACAGATGCGCCCGGCAATGAGCGATATTAAACATCGATCGATCTTTGCGCACAATCGGCGCAGTTCCCATGGGAAACGCGAGGAGACTAAACTTTTTCACGCGTTCCCATTGATACGAACTCGAAAGCTTTCGAGAACTCCTTGAGCCGCGGCTCTTCTCGAGGAAAGCTCACTCTCCCATTTCGGCTGGAGTTCACTTTTCGCCCTTTTTCCGACTTTTTCGTAAACATCGGCGCCAGTTGCAACGTGACGGTAAAACGCGAGCAGGCCTCCGCTTCTCCGAGTACGTGCGCGTGTACCATCCACTTCCGCGCAGTTTAGCCTTTTCTTCTTTCCCATCCCGCGGCAACATCTCCGGAACTCGGCGTTGCGCGCCGAATGAGAAAGCTTGGCGAAAAGTTTCGGGGAAAGTATGCTCGCGCCAAGTACCCGAGGTCTCTTCCCCTGTCGCGCTTCCATCCCCTAGCGGGGCTTTCTCCGGGGCGTTCAATATTTTTCCCGGCGTATTCAACTGGTTGTCGTCAAGGAGGACTGGCGCTCGCGGTCTCCCTCTCGCGGGTCTTTAATAAACGCGATCCTCTCGCTCCAGTGGGGGGCGAGTTCACCCCAATTTCATCCCCCGATCTCTCCTCCCTCTGGCCTCCCTCTCGGGCTCGTTTGTTCGCCGGGTTAGGTCCTCTTTCATCGTGAGAACGCCGGCGCGCTCGCTCTCCTCGTTCGCCTTTCCTCCGCGGGACACAATCGATCGATACCCATTCCCCCCCATACAGCCACACACACGCGCGCGCGCCTTCTCTTCTTGTGAGGGGAGGAGAGGTAAATTTTCGCACGGCAACAAGATATATCCGGAAATAGGCCCGCGACATTAATAGACGTCGGCAGCGCACCGTAACACCCTTTACGTCTCTTTCTCATTCCACCGGCGCTCTCAGTGTTGCTTCTGGCAGGAGCTCCAAGCCAATTTTCCCATAGTTTTCTCGGCTCCGCGCTACTCTCCAGGAAACTCCATACCCACGCAACGCGTATCCACGCACCAATTTATGGGAACCACGCTCGACTAATATAAACTTTCCGCCCGGCCGCACTAGGAATTCGGGCCTTTCGGGGGGAAGCCGCTGATTGCGAGCGAGCATTCTGCCAATTAGGAGATGGAATTCGAGGAAGGGAAATGTGTTGTAAATCGATGGCGCGAATCCCCTTTAAGATCCTTTTAGATTATCCCTGGCTTTGTAAGAGGCGCTGGAGAGTAATTGGGTTGATAGAGGGTGGCGAATATAGGAATGCTAGATGTGATGAGCGCAATTTGGATCTTGGATAGTTCTCTGGCTTTCTAACTCGAGTGGCCGTAAAATAGTATCGGCTTCGCAAGCGGCGCAAATCTCGCGGAATTTAATGCCGAGTTCGCTCATCGATTCCTCTCTCACTCTGAGAGACACAGGGGATGGGTTGTCGGAAGCGTCGGTTTGCCCGGAATCCCAGCTAATAATGCGAGGGAAAACAATATCGCGACTGGTAATTACGCGCGGCCGCTCGAATGTTGCGCATAGGCGGATCATACTCGTTATCGGAGAGGCTGCGGTTTGTAAGCCGCGATCGTGTCGCTCGTATTCCACCGAGTTACAAGTGTACGCGGGGCCCCTGGTTTACAGAGTGTCGAGGGTCTCAGTTGGACGAGTAGCTTGACAGCAAGTTCCCACTGGACAAAAGCTGATTTTCCAAGTGCGATTACCGGGCGAGCATCAGCCCGCTTGTTCGACAAGATATTAATAGTTGTCTCTTGGAACGTGAGGAACGCTACGCGGCCGGAGAGTCTCTGGGTCTGTTGGTCTCGGGGCGGCCAGCGCTCGGGAGAACTATCGGCGGCTCGCGCGTCTAATTGGCCCGAGGAGGAAAGCCGTTTGAAAGGGTCCCTGGTCTCTGGCCCGGTCAACTGGTAGGTTTGCCCCGGGCGATCATCATACAAATGAGATAAAGGAGAGCGGGCATCTTCTAGTTAGCGCTAATGAAAATAACACGACTGTTACATAGTTAAGAGCGACCTCCTCCTCCCGCCTCCCGCCTCCCGGTTCGCTCGGCTCTCGCCGATTGTCGCCCCTGGTGCGCTAGTTGACAGGCGTGTCGACCACGCCAGCGAAGAAAAGAGAGCCGTCCGACACGCCGAGAGAGGAGAATGCAAGACCGAGACGAATCTCTGAAAGGCCACGTTGGTAGTGCTATCAATAGTTCGCTCGGGATCCTCGAGTACCTCACTTTACCCTCGGGGCTTTCACGCACTGGCGTACGGAGACCTCGGAGACTAGGCTCAGGCATAATGTCGATCCTCAGACAAAAGGGACAAAATATACACCTTTAACAGCGCCTCGCTCCTTTATAAGCGTATTCGCTCACCTCCACCACCACCACTTAACTGGAGAATGCGAAATTATAATGTCGCGTCGAATCTCCATCGTCGACTATCCAGACGACGATAGATATATCGTTAACGCTCGCCAAAACTCTTGGCACTCGATGGAGGAAAATCGAGCGGAAGCAAGAAGCGACAAGAGGCGAGCGAACGGTGAGAATAAACGGGCCGGATAAAGATTGATGATGCGTCCGTGAGAACCTGTTCCTGAAACTTGAGGAGGCCGCTCTGTGTGTTTTGTTCCATCGCTCGCCGAGTGGGACGGTCGGGTTTGTTGTCCGGGGGATGGCAGTATGTACATTTGGCCGGCGGCTACTTCCGCGTTGGTTGGAAGGGAAAGAAGGGCTGAAATTAGTGATGGTATTTGATGGTATTTGAAGGATATCGAGCGAGAGCGTGTCGGCAGGCGCAACACTATGATGCAGGGGCGGAGAGGTTGTCGACCTTTAAAACCCTGTCCGAGTGCTCCAGAAACCTCCAATCCACCGAGGGCCAATTTCCGCTTCCGACGATTCTTATTCGCCCTCAGCACCATCCTCCCCACCCACCACCCCTCGGCTCGATTAATCACACGCGGATTCTATTTTGGGTGATCGATAGCGAACTCACCCGCCCTCACCCACTCGACACTACCACTTTGAATAGCGAGCTACTTTCGCGCCCTCTGCTAATCACTGCGCCCCTCGAGCGCTAATTGCTCCAAGTGGAGCATCAGTTAAGAGACACTGCCTTCTTATCACGGCAGTCGATATGTAGAAATGGCTTTCGTGCCTGTCAGAGCCGAAAGAGCCTGCGAAGTCCCAGCTGTTTCGCAGACGAAGCCCCGATCGATGTCGATTTCGCGTGGCAAAGTGGATTTTCGTTCTCCGAGCGCGCGCCGATTATGTAACACGTACGAATCGAGGATGGGAGGGTGAGTGACCTTTAAGCGTGGCCAACTGTCCCGGAAACCTCAGGCTCCGCTAACCAAATCCCTTGCGGACGCCTCGCGTTTTCTCATGAAATCCGCCCGTCTTCCGCTCCAATGATCTTTCCTCGTCGAACCGGGCCATTTTCCCGGAAAGTTAGTTTCGGAGGAGCCGGTAAGTCGAGCGATCGATTCCACCGTTGGTTTGCCCCGCGGCCTCTGCTACGTACATCGCGTACTAGACCTTAGCGCACGTAGCCGAATACGGGATATGAAATGCGGAATATAGAACGCGCATTCAGCCCCGCGTGCACCACTGTAGATCAAGCTAAACAAGTTTATCAGTTCGCGCTCGGGAAACAGAGTCTGCCAGTAGCAGGGCTTTATTCCGATCTTGAGGGAGAATGTTCGCAGGCAGAAGGGCCAGTTTAGATCAGAAACAGGGTGGTTTATTCGGGGAATTATCTGCAGCTGGCAGATATCGGATTAGTGCTTAGTTACTGGACGATTTTTCCTCAATGCGTCTTCTGTTATTTCGAGCGGGATAGCAACAGGGGTTACGCAATCGAGAAAAGTAACAAATTAATATTAAATAACTGGAATTTAATTTCTGGGGTAACAGTAATTCGTTCCTTCCTTTAATATTAATTCGTAATTGTTCACGATGGCGTAACCCATGTTGCTATCCCGCTAGGAACGCCGACCCACCGAGGAAATAATGGGCCATCAGCTGGCGCAGACGTCAGTCCCACCGAAAGTTACACGCTGTACACGTCAACAACAAGCGCGCCCGCCTCGCAATATGTATCCGCAGCCGGAGAGCACTGTCCCATTAAGGTTGCCGCGCGCATTGTGCGAATCTATCGCGGCGCATCGCTGTACCGAGGACACAACTCCGCCGATCTCCACTGAATAACAGAGGCCGCCGGGAGAGGCGATCGGGCGAAAAAAGAAAAAAGGAAAAAAAGCGGAGAACGAGGGACCAGTTCGAGCGATTGCTTCCGAAAATCCCACTCGACTCGCGCGCGGGTATCTCGGAGGAAGAGTCGTTCGGAAGATTTTCGAGCTCCGTGTCCCATCGAAAATCGAAGTTCAATCAATAAGGAAGGATTTTTCATTAGAATCTCGATAATGATCGGTTTCTCCCGCGATTTACGTAGACAGTGTGCAAGTGCATTGTTGGTAATCCCTTGCGTCTCTATCGCAGCTCCACCCTCTCTCTCTCGCTCGCTCGCTCTCGGGCTTCTTTTTTCTTGAGTCTTTTTTTTTTAACTGTAACCGAGCCATCAAAGCTTTGTCGGCGCGTTGGCCGGAAGAACGAGCAGATTCGAAATTAGCACGGCCCGATGGAAGAGAGAGATCCATCGTCCGGAGCGTCGGTGGCGTCGGTGGTGGCCGCTAGAATCCTTCCTTTCCCTTTTCCAGGCGCCGTCCAGTCTTCCTCGAGGGCCTTTGCACTCGCCACCGCTACGTCATTACCGCGTTAATCGGCCTCCTTATCGAGGGTGAGCCTATCGATCCCCAGCCCGACGCGGCGCCGAGAGCCACGCGACTTACCAGCTACATTCCCACTGGCCAACAACGACCCACATATCTCGCCTTTTTCCTCGGCCGCGTCGACACCCCAACAAGGAGCGCCGTCCAATCGACATAATGAATGACATGTTTTTGCCCGGCGCCCGGACAAAAACTCGCGGATAATACAAAGAGATGGGATCTAGCTTTTTCGCTGGCGTCAGTCACTGGTTTTGTTAATAAAGCTAACTCTGCGACTCAAGTCGGGAAAAGGGAAAAGAAATGGAATTGGGTGGGGAGTCTAGACGCGCGAGGGTCAAACGCGTATTAATCTCGGAGCGAAGTCAATGTCGATGAATCCGATCTCACGTTTGTCCGCTTCCGGCGAGGATAGGATGCTTTCGAAGGCAGAGGATGACTGCGAGGATGATCGGCAGTGCGCGAAGGAAGTCCCTTAGCCGCGCGACTGGCATACGCGATGACTCGTCCGGAGGAAGAATAGGTAACTACAGCGAGGAGGAGAGAGGAGAGAGGAGAGAGGAGAGAGGAGAGAGGAGAGAGGAGAGAGGAGAGAGGGGCCGGGATCGATGCTTTTTTACCAAAAGCCGACGGCCCATTGTCTACTGAATCGTAATGCCGGAAAAGCTAGGCAGATCCGACGCCTCGCTCCATTCTATTCACACTGTCGAACACGTCCTCTCCGGAGGACTATGTGACATCCTCAAGTCTTTATCCTCCCAAGGAATACGCTTCCTTCCATCCCTCTAATTATTCAACTCGACACCTTTCCTTCCATCCACCCCCACCCTCCCACACAGGAACAATGTTCCGTTCGCTCGGAACTGCCTCTGCATCTCCGCTTTTCTTCCACATTTCTCTCGCGTATCGTGCAATTCTCTACCCACTCAAACTACCTTTCACTATGTAAACACGCGCCGAATTGAACGTAACTTTATTACTCTCCACTGCCTTCCGTATTTTCTATCAATCATTCTCTGAAAACCTTAGCAGATGTTACTCTTATATCTCATATTTATTATTCTGAAAACCTTAGAAGACTTATTATCTGATATTTATTATTCGGGAATAATATCGCGAGTATTGTTTAAAGATAAGGAATTAGGCTTTGGGGGATTTTGCGGTAGTCTGTTTAAATGGAAGTTTAAGCGAGTCTACTAGAGATTCGAAAGCTTAATTAATAGCACCCGGGAGTATTGGAGTACGCTACTCTGGATTACCTGTACACCAGCGAACTCATGTTCTCCCTTCATTAGCACGTATTAGCGGTGATACATCCCGAGCATTCACCGCTACAATCTACCCCCGAACTCCCGCCGGATCCCGGCTGTTTAAGCGCTTTCATAGGCATAGAGGAGGGAGATGAGATGAGGTCAAGAGAATCTAACGAAGGAAGCCGATGCAAAGAGGAGGGCGGATGAGAAGGACGATGATGAAACAAGTATCCCTGGGGAAATCCCGAGGTAAACCAAGAAGGGAGAGTCCTCTTTATTCTCATAGACGCATCGCGCGCTTTCCGAGCTACTCAAAGGGAGAAGAATGAGGCCGAGGATCGCGTGTTTGTTAATATCAAAGTGGAGAGATCGCACCGGAGCAACCGCGGCTCTATCTAGCATCTCGAGGATATAACTCCCGCCCGTCGCGCTCCTGACGCCCAGTGGTTCCGTGCACCGGACACGCCGAGGGCCGCTGAAACCGGTGCAAGTTTATCGCCGGAAAGCATAGGTTTTGTGATGGGCCAGGAGAGCCGGCGAAATCGGTAATCGTATCGAGTTAATAGCGAATAGACGGTAAATTAAAAGGTAATCACCGACCGCGCCATTTCCTCCCAGTTCTCGGCAACTGCAGCTGCTGCTCCTGCTCTTGGCAGACATGTATTTACGGCTGGAAGAATTTCAGGTGTACTCGAGGGAAGGCCAATGATAAATCTCGCTTGGATCCTTGAAAACGGACACCGGCAAATTGGCCCCTTTACGCGAACAACCCCCTTTCGCTTCGGAGATCTCTCCAAGAACCGCTGGTACTCGAATGCGCGGTTTAGATAGGAATCTTCGCAATTGGGTGGCAAAGGGACACGCGAGTCCTCCGGATATATCCGGGCTCCGATCACTTTCCCACTGAGCCTCGAGATCTCTTTGATAGCGTGCGAGTGATCGCTTCCCAGTTAATAGTTCCGCGCAGCTTCCGCACTGAGCTGACATTTCTTTCATTGGATTCGCTGGGAAGGTGAGAGGAGGGCATTTACCGTCCAACTGGGTCGAGTTGGGTGCTAGTCTTGGTCTATGGGTCCTCGTAACCGCAACGCTGGAAAAAGAGCCGCTCTTTCGAAATCCATGGATCTGTGGCGGCGAGAAAGGACATATTCAGAATAGAAGTTCTGTTTTGCCGCTCGACGATGCAGCAGGATGAGGAGGAGGTGGAGGAGGAGGGCGGGCGCTCGGTGCCGTAAAATTAAACTCTATATCGCGGCTTTCTCGAGGAGAGGAGTCGAGAGAACACAGAGAGTCAGAGAGTCGTACTTGGGAAGAAGGCGGGGTCGAGTGGCCCGTGCTCAAGTTCCCTCTCCCTCTCGCGGCCTTTTCCGTCTTCTGACATTTTAGGTCGATAGGTTGTCACGTGGGTGCGGGGCAAAAAAATTTATATTCCAGATATCCGGGCGCACGTGAGGGAAGGTGTATGCGCGTCACGCAGCCCGACGTGGCACACTGGCCCACCCAGTCCAACACCATCTCCTTAACGACAGGACCACATTTAACATTCTCTCTCTCTCTCGCTCAGTAAGCTGCTTCCAAATAGCTGGCCGTCTTAGTGAATTTCGGAAGAGCCGCCACTAGACTGCGCAACTTTCCCAATGAGGCGTGGAGGCCGAGTTCAAGTTCCGGCTCCGATTACATGAGCACTATCGCGAATACTCCTCCTCTAATGAGTCTCTATCAACAAAGCTCTCTCGCGCGCCCGGTACCACTGGCAAGCCATCAACTTCTCCCGGAAAGTACAACAGCGGCAACCCGACGCGAAGGTCCGCCGCGTTCGAAAAGGAGGCACGTGTGGGAATTTCGGGGGCAATAGGTCGCCTCGGATGTGTAGGAATAGGCGGCGCGAGGGAGCGAGGAGGCCCGGGGAAGGAACTCGTTGCCGGGCCGGGCCGGGAAGGCGAGCGCGCGCGCGCCGCGTTAATTCCGTGGAGGAGGTGAGTTTTCTATCCAGCGGCCCGTGGGATCGTTAGTTCGATTTTCCTTTTGCATCGCCGGGATTTTAGGTCGATGGGCTGCGCCGGTACCAGCTGGCTGAGAATACAAGGGCGCGGAACGCACGCTGGAACGACGGCGAGGGTTAAGTGCCGCTTTAAAGCTCCGAGTTCGCCTTTCGACGTCTCTCGCGGCTTAACGACGTCTATTCTTCGGTGTAGCCGGGTGCGAGAGAACCGATGCCAACCGCGCGGTGACCCGACGTCGCCTGGTCGCCTCGTGACTCACGGATGTTCCGTGACTTAGTCATGACTCCTCTCGCGGAGTGTTACTCCTCCCCCCCCCTGCCCCCCTGCCACCTCGAGCCCCGAGGGGGTCCTATAGTTTCTGTGTTGGTGATGGGCCGAGCGATGGGAGTCTGATGTCCGCGTAGAGCAGGTACCGGTCTCGATCGAACGGACCCACGGGGTTAAAGGGGGTCGTCGCTCGCCGCGGGCTACACAAATCGGACCTCTCGAGGGATATCGATCTCTATCCTATCCTGATCGGAGTTGGAGAGTCCAACGAGCCTGGCCCTCGATCCGTTATCTTCGTTCAACCTCCTCCGGCTGAGCTAATGTCACTGATATATCCATGCTTCGACGAGCCTTTGATCTGTTGCTCCCTATTCCACCTAGCATCCACTCCGACTTTACGATAATCCTCTCTGTAACACGAGTCTCTTTCGAAATGCGGTCTTAGGATTCGCCTTACACGAGCTTCAATACCAGCGTCAACCACTCCTCGGAAAGAAAGGCTTGCGGGAGGGAAAACCCGTCGACTTACGGCCAAAGAAACCCTGTCGTTTCTCTCGTGTTACTCCCTCGAGGAAAAACCACCCCCAAGGTGGTTGGAGCAACCCTGAGGGAAGCCCCACTATTTCATAATCGATAAAGCTAGCAAACGCTTCTCTCTTTATTTATAAGTTGCCTGTCAATATATCCACGCGGGCAAATTACCCGCAACACGCCGGCCGTTCCTCGGCCGAGTAATTCCAGCCGGCTTTTCCGGGATATTAAAAGGAAAGTTGAGCCGGCCGGGGCAACTTTTCCCTCGACTTCGGGAGGAATCGGTTGACGCGCCCGTGCAATCGGAGTTTACCCGTTTAATTATCATCCCTTCTGTTGGAAAGTCCGGCCGGACGAGCGGCGGCGGGGAATTTAATTTCTAATTGAAAATTAGCTGCGGGGCCGCGTGTATTGGATAATTAGTCCCGGGAGTATTAGCGCGTGGCGGCGGCGCCGTTATTGGTGGGGATCTCATTTGCGGGTTTCGAGTGAGCATCCATCGCCTAATCACTGTTTGCATTCTGAGCGACTGCACTGAAGCCTCTTCCGCTCGACCAAGTGCGCGCGGTAAACAGGAGAGTAGACGGGGAGCCGCGCGGCTAAACAGTAGATAGAGAGGTTGCACGCGGTCAAGGACCGTCGGCCGTTTCAACGACCGATAAACAGACTAGGAGCGAGAGAGAGAGGTGTTGGTTAGAGGTGAGGGAGTCCTGTGTAGGTACGCAGGGAGATCTCGGAGAAAGCGGTAAAGGGGTCAGAGGCTCGATATCTGAGGCGTTGGGGGTGCGCTGCACGGGTGAATCACCTTTTAAACTTATTCCTCCAGAATCGCGTGAACGCGAACACACAACACTGGCCACGTAACATTTCTCGGAGCGACGAGTCCTCGCCGCTCCCTTGCGTCCGCTCACGTCCGCTCACGTCCGTCCCTCCGCGCCGCAGAGATACACATACGCTCGAGACGCATGTAAGTAATTGAGGCCCCGTTCGCTTTCCACGGTGTCGCAGCCCGCGAGAGAAAGAGAGAGTGGAGAGCAGGATAGCTTGGAGGATCCGCTCGGACCAGTCATCCTGGTAGTCGTTACGGAACGAGGCGTGAAATAATTTCTGCCTACTCTCCTCGCTCGGGCGAAACGAGCTCCGATAAATCGCCCCATCACCCTCTCTCTCACTCTCACTCTCTCTCTCGCGAGGATGCAAGGAGCGTGAAAATCGGGCCGGAGGATCGGCAAGACGAGGCCCCGCGGGACAGCTCACTGACCCTAAATAGAGAGTGAGACCTTCAAACCTGCATTTCTCTCTTCCTCTCTCTTTCTGCCCATCGCTCTCTCAAGACCCATTGAGAAAAGAGTACCGTGAACTTTCCTCGTTTGTCAAGCGATGTAAATTAGGGCCCACGATAGAATATTCAGTGTGGTCAGAGGGTCGCGCGGCCACTGCTTTCCTCCGCCAGGTATATCGAAAGGTTCTCTTCACCGAATTCCCACACCCCCGGTCTCTATTGTACCAGACAACCAAACACAGAGAGAGTATCCATGGCTCAAAAGTGGGGCATTAAGCCGAGGGGACCACTGGCCAAGATCCCGGGATCGGTAAACACTGCCACCGAGCGCCGGTAAATAATGCGCCGGCTGACGCAGCGACGGATAGCCCATTAACTATGCTGATGTAAAAATAGATAGGCGCGCGCTTGATTACCAAGTGTCTTCCTGCTGCATCGAATTAATTAAAGAGGCCTTTGAGAATGAATAGTAGAGCGAGAGGGAGGGAGAGGGAGGGAGATTTCGCAGGAGGATCTTTCTTCGAAAGGAATTCTTCCAGCGATTTCTCTCGAGTCTTGACGCACGGGCTGACATCACTGGGACCAGATCTACTAGCGCTCGCCAGACGCGACAGATCATTCTCCCTGGAAATGGCTCGATTCCCGCAACACGGAATAACGAATTTATTCGATGTACCACTCGGTGTCACCTTCTTTCCTCGGCATTTCATCGAGGCGCATTTGCATTTCCATCCGAGTTCTAGCCACCGCTCGGCTATGACGTAGACGCGCACGAGAGAGAGAGAGAGTGTCTATTTTTACATCGGTCCAGAGTATCTATCTTCGAGCTGGATATCCCACCAGGCCACCTCGTGTCCCCCTCTCATCTCATTCCGCAAATGATCCACGGTGCACGGGGAGTTTACGCAGCCGGCGATGGCGAGTACATACTTTTTATTCCCGCGAAGATGCAATACATTTTCTAATAACCCCGAAACCCTCGGTGTAAACTGTACGCGGCTCTCGTTGGGGAGCGGCGAGCCCTATGTAATCGGCACTGGGGTTGTCGACTGGGCCGCTCTCTTTCTCTCGGCTCGCATTCGCATTCTACCCCCAGGATCGACGGAAATTAGGGGTTGCGAGGAAAGCGGGGAGGCTCCCCTTGCGAGTTGACGAGGATTTCCAGGAGGGGACAGGAACGTAATTTCCAGCGGCCCTGATGATGGGCCCCCACGTACTTCTCGAGACACTCCGTCTTCTTTAGGGGGTGCCGTTTCTGCTAGTTGTGTATCATATGTCTTCTCTTCGCATAATGTCTTGGCTTCGGAGCTCCCGACGCAATCGATACTGGCTAGAAATCAGCCAGCTAGTAGATCTTCCGCCCTATCTGATGAGTCAGAGTTTCTTCCGTTGATAGAGCTCCTTCCTCGGAATGGTCCGGAGCGCACTCGATATCGATAACATATCCATTTGTCTTGACAAGGCTTCCTTTCGCCGCTCGATATCCGGCCTCGATTTTCTTTTTTTATTTCCTCGGCCATTCCTCTCTTGGCGCTTTTAGGACTGCGGGCTTTCGAGAAATGTCGACACACACGATTCAATCGAATCTGTGCCGGTGGCCACTGGACTCGCGACCCAGTTGACTATCGGCGAATGCCGTTCGACACGAATTATAATGGTGGATTTCGTTGGGCCGCCTAGACAAAGGGAAACGGAGAACGCGCGCCCTTAGCTACGTCCCTGCAATAATGCTCGATTGGTCCCCGGAGTTGAGCGTCCTGGGGTCTCGTGGGATTGCACGAGGGGAGAATTCTCTGCCGAAATCATGAGCTTATAGGTCCATTGGTGAAGACGGTCGAATCGAGGGTCGCCGACTAAAGCCAACAAATCTACAGAGCCCTCGGATTTATTTCACGCGGAAGAAGGAGCGGAGAACAAAGGGGAAATGGCTGAGCCGCGCCCGTGCTTCCTATTGCAAATAGAATTCTCCGTGGAAAAGCGCACTAGAGAGCAGCAATTCACGTTTTGAGAGAGTAGCTCTCTGGCGCTGGCGTGCAGGTAAAAAAGCGTTATATCCGAGGGGGTAAACAGGCAAGACAATTAGTTGACGCGGAAGAGTCAGGAAGGTCTGAGGGCAGAAAAGGAGCCATTTAACGCGCACACATTGTCCGGGCAGGGCCGTTTACCTGAGCGCGCGAGGAGGTTCGGGGAGAACTGTGCCGAGGGAGCTCGTTCCTCTTGCTCGAGATGGAGCGCGGGCCACACTTTATCCCCGATCCTCTCCCTTAATCCTGGCGCATTGTTGCCTCGGCCTTAGCGGCCGCGCGCTCTCAAGTGCCGGCCAAACTGCGTCCGAACGAAATTTTAATTCGCCTTTGTCGAGAGCGTCGCACCAAACCTTGCCCATTGTTCGTCAAACATAAAAGCCCCATCTGATAGCGCGCGCGAGTATGCATGTGCGGACCACCGTGGGATATCGACCGACTCTCTAGCCTTCCTCCCTCATTCTCTCACTCTCTCTCACTCTCTCTCTCGTTCTCTGTGTATGTTGCTGGTTGAGCGCGTGTGCACTCTGCTTCAGGATCACCCGCTTACTATCTGCCGCGCGCGTGTGTATGTTTCTCCTGGACGAACGGAAGCCAGCGCGCCTATGGGGGTTCCATGGGGTTGGGGATTGGGGTGGGCCGGCGCATATCCAAATCGACCATCCAACCCTCTTCCGCGTCCACGTCGTTATACCGTTCGAATATTCGAGACAAACCCCTCGGGCTGTTTAATTAAAAACTTTGCCCTCTCTGCCACCGGCGCCCTCCCCACCCCCATCGTTCACCACGCGCTCCTCTTTACACAGAGGATCTTCTGATTTACCAAAATCAACGCTCTACTTGTCTTCTTGCGAGCTACTTTTTCTGTCTGGAACATGTCCGCTTGCCTATGTGCTTGGGTTCCGCGCTCCCGAGCTCCGGGAGAGAGTCGGACCGCAGGGACCGATCCTCTTATATAACAATTCCAGTCGCCAACTGGCAGCGAATTTCGTTGTTCGCGGAATACGATTTTCGAAGAAACACGTGCCTTGGAATCAGGCTAACATCTGTGCCGGCGCAGTGGAGAAAATGAAATTTCGCGGCTTACGTCATTATTCTCCTGGGCGGTGACTCGAGATGCTAATCTCTCCGGGCGAGCGAGCTCCGGCGAAATATGAAAAATGATTTGCATTTCTAACGAGGCTTACATTTCTGACGCGGCGGCCGGGCGCGCCTATGCCAGCGATGCGGCGCGCAATGTGCAATCGAGCAAGGATCCACGGGGAAAGTTGAGAAGCGAACGATAAGGCGAGAGAGATATTGAGCGTGAAGCGAGCACGCGCTAAGGGAGAGAATGATCCTCGAACGTTCACCCGGTGAACAATCGAATCAGGGACAAGAGACTGCTGAATACGGCAATTTAATCCTCCCAGCCGCAGAATCTCCTTTCCTACTTTTTCACTTTTCTCACTGCTACTCTGCGATAATATGCCAAGTAACAACTCTCTCTCGCAGTGCTGCGAGCACAGCAACCACTCGAGCATGGGATTACTGAGGGCACTTGACCCGGCAGATAGAGATTTTAGGGTCACCTTTTTCCTTCCGTGGAGATTATGTATCTGGCGTGCGACGCGTCGTCGCGCGAGATGAACTGATGTAAATGTGTGATTTATAGGAAGAACGCCGGCGGTATTTGGAGATCTGGGTTTCTGTCTCCCAGGGACGATCGTTCTCGTCCAAGAGTGAACGCGACTAGAAAACATGCTCGGTTGCTCGATATCTCTCGGCGGTGGAGAGGCCTCCGAGGGTTTGAGAGTGCATGCTCCCCGGCTGGAAAATCGTGCGCAGCTTCCAGCCGCATTGAACTTGCCGCTGTGTACACCCGGCCGAATATACCGGCGCGCACACGGCCTAACAGAACGAGCATTCATCGCTTCAAGTCTAGCCGACCTAATCGCCCTTTTTCTCCTTCTCTAATCGCAACTCTCTCTCTCCCTCTCCTCTGTTTACTTGATACATAAAACTCGGTATTCCATATCGGAGAAGAGAAGACTTCGGGGTCTTGAGGTGAGGAGAGAATGAATCTTTCTCGCGCGCCGCGTCGGCCACGCGGCTCCGATCAACCCCTGGAAGCTTCAACTCGTGTGCGGCGCGGGCGCGTTTCAAGGAACACGTGAGTCCACTAAAGAAGAGATATGGCTTGAGGCGAGGAGCGCCGGAGTAGGAAAACACGTTTAAGTCTTCTTTAAATACACGCGGGAGTATGATCGATGATGTCTAGGTTCGAGGGCGACGAGTGCTCGGCTGGTGCGCGGACCACCGTCGACTTTCCTCGAATCATAAACTACGAAATAGTAATGGCTCCCTTCCAACCCTGTTAGGTACTTGCCTCTGGACATCGCGTTCCTTCACCCATGCACCATGTGCACAGTGATTCACTTGGCTTTCCATTGTTAATGATGGATATAGGCCATTTAAAATGGAATAATTAGAAAGTGGTCAGTCATTCTCATATAAAGATGTCTTTACCTACCTTTTTACACGCACTGAAATTTATTTATAATATTAAATTGCAACTGACTCACCCTGTACAGCCTGCTCAAACGATTCTGTTAGAAATGCTCATGTAAACAAACCCGAGAACTAACAGAATCGTTCAAGCCCGGTGTACAGTGCATCCCTTACCCACAGCCGAAAGAAGACGAACCCCCCGCAGCAGTAAATTGCACGCTCACGCAGAACTGATGTTTGTTTTTCTCGGTCTGTTGCGCAGGTAGGCACCGGCTAGACAGGAATCTCGCAATGGAAAGAAGAATGAGATCGTAAAAGAGGAGGAAAAGGCAACGAGGTGGTCCGGTGTCGAAGGGGGAAGGTGTTGAGGGAGATGGAGACTGGCCTCGGATGCAACATCAGCATCGACGCCGCGTAGAATCGCGCACCCGGAGCCATCGGCAACCAAATCCAAAATGGGCAACTGTTGCAGCAAACGGCAGGAGCCTCAACCCATTGGTAAGTCGGGGCCGATGAATGCCCTTTAGGCTAGACACCGCGTGCGCGCTTTCGTGTCTGGAGTCTAACCCTCCGAAACTGTAAAAAGAAACAAACATCCAGACTGAAAGCCCTTCGGAGAGCACTTTTCTATGGCGAATGCATTCGAACCGTGTATACCACAACCCTCTTTCGCTCGCTCCAGACAATATCAGATCTCTCTAGAGGAGATTAGCATGCTATCAGTATTATTCCGATTTCGACTCTACGGTAGTTGTTTATCAGTTGGATTTTCCTCCTCTCCGCCCTCCCCACAGGCCCACACACCCCCTACTCACCCTGTACTCACATACTATAGACCGATTGAGCGCGGTATGATTTATTGAAAGTGTCAAGTTATGTCCGGCGGGGCCCCGAGAGAGATCAGTGAGTCAGTGAGTGGCCAGGCGGCTTTGTGACTCACTGTGCCCGAGTGTAAGTACGTTCGTCACAGTTTTTCACTTAAGAAGGCGGAATCTGCTGTTCAGGTTACAAGAAGGCTGAGACAGGGCTTAGCTCAAAGCACAGCAATGGAGGCTCGTTGGACCGATATACCGCCGACCCGAATCAGAGGGGTGTGCAAGCGAGGGCGGATATTATCCGACCCAGGCCGACACCTTGTAAGCTACAGATTCCGCATCAGCCCCGTAAAGCAACCTCGCCTGTCGTTATGTCTGCATGTGTGTATTTTATGTTTTTACTTTTATTTATATTATCTCTCTCTCACTCTCTCTATCTCAGTTTCTTCCCCTCTCTGTCTCTCTCTCACTCACTCGCTGCGACAAAGAGTTCAGTTAACATTCAGTTTGCACTCGTTATCGTGCGTCGCTCTATGCGCCTTCGGGTGTCAGCTGTACGTGTACTTGTTACCTTACCGTTTCACGCCGAGCGAATACCATCCCTTGCAACGCTGAATTGATTGAGACTCGAGTGTTGGGCTGGTTTCTTTCACCCGGGAAATAAGCACTCGATTTATTTGCCAACTCTAGCGCACTCGCAACGGACCAACAAAATCGTGGTGGCTCTTCACAATTACACTGCCCGCGAGAGCACCGACGTCAGCTTCGTCAAGGGCGACCGAATGGAAGTGTTGGACGACTCCGAGCAAGATTGGTGCCAAGTCTTACACTTAACCACCCAGCAGAAGGGCCTCATTCCTTGGAATTTCGTTGCCGTCGAACGTTCCGTCGAAAGCGAAGAGTAAGTTTCCCTCGCGACGAGATCTATTGAGTCTCGAGTTGCGGTCGAGTCTCGAGTATGCAGGTGCATTAATCTGAGTTTCTTTCGCAGCTGGTTCTTCGAGAATGTCTCGCGCAAGGAAGCCGGCAAGCTTCTCCTCGTCGATGAGAATCCGCGGGGAACATTTCTGGTGCGGCCGAGCGAGCACAATCCCAGAGGCTACAGTTTGTCTGTGAAGGACTGGGAGGAAGACCGGGGCCACCACGTGAAACATTATAAAATTAAGCCGCTCGACAATGGCGGCTTCTTTATCGCGACAAACCAGACATTCATCACGCTACAAGCCCTCGTTATGGCATACAGCAGTAAGTATGGATGAGAGAGCCGCGCGCCTCCAGAGAAATGCGAAAGAATCCTTTGACCCCGCGATACTCATGGCGAACTTGTTTCAGAAAATGCGCTGGGTCTCTGTCACGTTCTCTCGAAACCCTGTCCGAAGCCGCAGCCAGACATGTGGGACCTCGGACCGGAACTACGAGACAAATGGGAGATTAACAGGAGCGAGATACAACTCATCAGAAAATTGGGCCACGGCAACTTCGGCGAGGTTTATTACGGCAAGTGGCGGAATAAAATCGAAGTGGCCGTCAAGACCCTGCGGCCTGGCACTATGTCCACCGAAGCTTTCCTCCAAGAGGCCGCGATAATGAAGCAGTTCAGACACCGACACCTCGTCGCCCTTTATGCTGTCTGCTCCAAGGAAGAGCCTATTTACATTGTCCAGGAGTACATGTGCAACGGAAGCTTGCTCGACTTCCTCAGGACTGGCGACGGGAAATATATGCAGTTCGAGGATCTAATTTATATCGCGGCACAAGTGGCCTGCGGCATGGAACACCTCGAGAGCAAACAGTTGATACACAGGGACCTCGCTGCGAGGAATGTCTTGATAGGCGAGAAGAACAAAGCGAAGATATGCGACTTTGGCCTCGCGAGAGTAATAGAAGACGACGAGTACTGCCCTAAACAGGGCAGCAGGTTCCCTGTTAAGTGGACCGCACCAGAAGCTATCGTTTATGGCAGATTCAGCATCAAGAGCGACGTGTGGTCTTACGGCATCTTGCTAATGGAACTCTTCACCTATGGACAAGTTCCTTATCCTGGTAGGTTGGCCGCGGCCGAGTGTTATGGTCGCTGTTAAAAGCGCTTCTTCTCATATAGGATTTTAGGGTTTAATTGGTGTGTTTGTTTTGCTTTTTAGGAATGCACGGCCGTGAAGTAATGGAGCAAGTAGATAAAGGCTACCGAATGCCCAAGCCTCCTAATCATCCGCTGCCGGACAGCATTTACCGATTGATGTTGCAATGCTGGGACGCTTGCCCTGAGAAGCGACCGACATTCGAGTTCCTTAATCACTACTTCGAGTCATTCAACGTCACTAGTGAAATACCCTATCTCGAACCACCGACGGACTGATACACAGCCCATATGCCCAGTCACATGGTGCCACACGGTCATTTTCATCCGTACATTAATTGTGCCATGGAGTTTTATGGTATTTATTGCTAAATACTTGGCGAGCGACCTGGTGCCGCTGCCGCGTCTGTATACATTAAAGATTCCGCGCTTGAGAATCTTGCAAAGAAACCAACGGGAGGGGAAGAGGGAGCACACGTATGACAAGCAAAATGTGGACAATAGATGAGGGACAAACGTGTATAATCGTGAAACGTGACTACAAATTTTATAAAACTTTTGGCGCCCGGGAATTCCAAAATCCTGCACAGAACTTTTGAATCGATCATTGTTAATAGCTGTCAGAATTTTCAGCGAGTGTTATAAAGTGTTTCATTTTACTCCTAAAAGCCATCGTGTAAGCATTTCAAGAAGCGAGAAACTCTTGTGTGCCATGGAACTTTATAAAACGTAAGTCTTGTTCATAAACTAGAGGGTATTTTCAAGACTTTAAACTTGATGACCAATCGTGAATAACTGCCGAATATACCGAGTCAAATGTTACGACTGAAATAAGAATCTAGAATCTCTGCCCATTACGTATCCAGTATCTATTACAATTTAACTAAGATCGTTCATCGTTCGAACTATTTACTAAGCATTTTCACAATTTGCAGAGTATAATAAATCATTGACGAGAAGGTACTGATAATCTCACAAAGTGTTTAGACGGTAGAAAAGAGAATGCGTTGATAAAGAAAAAAGTAGAATTCTAAATTGTAGATGATATAACCATATATTAGATCGTCAATGTATGACTACGCTATACAAAGAGGAGTAATTGCGTGAGGCGCATAGTGCACGCGACTACTTGTCATTGATCTCGAATCGGTTACAACCGATTTTTCCTACGATCCAGCTTTTGGATACAGTCCTTTGAAAAATTCGAGTACTGTTTGTGCACTGCTATATTGAATGATATAATCAATGCACAAATTTGCGGTATGCCTTTTATCGCGTCCTGGGATATGTACACTAGAGATAGACGACTTTCGCTTGTTTCCATTAATATTTCGTGTAGAACCAATTTTTATACCGAGACATTAATACGCTCGACGAGTGACATTTCTGAGAATGCTTTCAGTCGACCAATTTTGCTACCGCTCCACGAACACGTTCGTTTATCCACTATACATAGAATTATTTTTACTGTGATTGCACTTGTGAAGCCAACTATGAAATAGTAGTTTACCCAATAAGATACTTAGGTATCCTTTCTTTTAGAAGCAGATCCATAAATCGTATAAATATATATATATATATATATTCATCTCATTTTGATATCATAGAATACACATGATTATTTACTCAGTCCCGAAGTCTCCGTTACGTTTTGAAACTGCCGTAACTTTCGTGTGACGTTTGCGGAACTGACACGAGAGATTCTGAGATTTAGCACGCGTTGCTTAAGGGATAGTGGAGACACAAAAAAGTTACTAATGATCCATAGTGGGGTATATAAGTGTGCGTGTGAGTATTATCATGAGAGAGAGAGCGCGAGAGAGATAACTAGTTCCCTTACCAATGTTTTACGAAGGGGACGGGGAAAGAATAACTAAGAGGAATTAAAGATACGACTCGGGGTAAACTTAAGTCATCGATGTTACTCGTACAAAGTGTCTGACAAATTGTAAATTTTTCTACTAAAAATGCAAACGACAGACTAGAATAGAAATTAGGTGGTAGGTAACGATGGGGGCGTTGGCTAGCTAGGAATCGTAAGCGGCCTGATGCTCTTTTCCATTTCACCTTAAATATTAAAAGTGTTTCGAAAGGAGCTACGATTCAGAGTCGAGTCATCGCCGTTGTCGTGGTCGTCGTCCCCCCGTGGAACGTATCGTTAGAGTAAGAGATCCAAGACATACATTTAACTGTGTCACGGTTAACGCGATGAGCCATTATGATACTTTATATATATATATATACTTTATATATAACAAACCTGTAAACAAGTATATGAAGAAGAGAGGAGGAGAAAAGGTGAATTAAGAGGAGAAGGAGATAGGAGGGTTGCCATTTGTTAGAACTGAGTCCGTGCGATATATTTTCGCACGCGCATCTTGCCGTGACATTGAGAAAAGAGAGAATTTGAGCAATAAAATGTCTCGCGCCCTTTGTACGCCCCTTTGTCGTTGCTCAATAAGAGAAGCAGTTGTTTTCGCATATTGGAAATTTTATGCTACAAAGATTTACATATGGAAGACGATTGAGCCCGTTATATCTACATATACTATTATAAATGCGCACGCCACACTATCCTCTAAAGGAATTCCATCGGTTCATTAAAAATGAATGTTTAATGGGACTTAGGGAACCCGACATTGTATTGCGAGTTCATAATGTACACTGATAAGGCAACTTAACATTTTCTACTGTACTCAGCACTTGCGTGTGTTATACGGGTTGGCTAAGTGAATTATTCTATAGAGCGATGAAATACGTCGCGGTAACATGCACGTGGAAAAGTATCACGTTTCCGTAGAGTTAGAAAGTAGCTGTACTACGTCCAGTAAACTTTTCTATGAGCGTTTTATACCGATCAAAATGTTGTTGTGTTTTCTCGCTGAGAACGGTCATTTAATGTTTCGCTGACGATCATGTTGCCGCCGTAGTCTGTAGATCGTATCCACAGCACACAGAGAGTGAATTGCCCAATTGCCCAGACAGTTGGAATTTCGGACATGGCACGGAGCATCTGTTTTCTCGGTCGCCTACGTCCCAAGCCCACTCCACTTCACCAACTCTTTTTTCACTCGTATGAAACACGAACGTATAGTTACAAGTTATAATGGTAAGGGCATCATGTGGCCTTTCCACTGGACCTAGAGACTGATATTGAGTAGATGATGGAGGACGAAATCGCTGCGTTCATTTGTATACCGACAACACTAGAAAAGAGAATTTCACACGAATATCGGAGCATGACAGGCATAACAAGTGTATGTATCGGCGCGGTTTTTACTTTTCTTTTTGAATGACGTTAGTGAAGGTATGACAAACTGATGGTGGATTCAAACTATTGTGATTTCTTGGGTGCCTGCCAGAGATTCTCGTGTAGCCGAGATTGCAGTACGAACTTGAGCAGGCACAGTATTAGGCATTCGGTTTCCCGTACTACATTTTGGAAGGTCATTTAGTACCGAAGATCCGTACACATTGGAAACTTACGTCAGAATTACATTATGCTAGCACAATAGATACAAGCCGGGAGACGCTACACACAGTCTAACGATACCACTGCGGTATAGGTTTATGTATACATACCTGCATACATGCATGAGTTTCGATCGCTGGCATCAAATGCATTCGTAATAACACGATTGTTCCAACGTCCTCATAATGAATTGTTCGTTGTCACGGCATCCACGAAATATTCGCGTATACGTCGCAGATTCGCATTGGAATCTGCTGAAAGTTCATGATGTAATTGATTACATAAGAGTAGAATTCTAATATAAATTCTAGTATATTTTTACTACGTTCAGCGCGGCTGCAATTATGCGCGTTTTAATGTCGTCTACGTCTACTGTCAATGCGTAGGTAAATCAACATATGTTTGAAGGTAATAATTCCGTTTTTACGACATATCCAGAAACGTCGTTGATTCTCGGAGAGAGAGTACGCTCAAAGTTGATATACGAATGAGTTGTTCATTCCAAGAGTCTCTCGGCTTGGAATCAGGTTTCGAGCGCGACGATAAAAGAGGAGATCCTTCGATTTGTGCACCGTACTTAAAGTAAGATATTGAACTGTATAAGTGGTTTGCTTTCCAAGTTGCGTCTTTCTTTAAACACGATTTCCTCGTGGCCCCGTTCATGTGAAATTTTAATAAATCTGTGATATAGCGACAGACCTCATGTTTTGATACAGAGTTTGAGTATTGCACGGGGTTGTGATGAAATCATCGTCTCGGAAAGAAAAGGGACAATTTTCTGTCTGTCTCACTTGCATTCTAGTAGATCTTTGAAAAAGAAACAAGGAACAAGCAGACGTCACGTGATGCGCACACCAAATAGATGGATATTTTTTAATGCATTTCAGGCTTTTGTCCAAGTTCTTACTGTACACAGCGCGTCAACATGGTTCACACTCGTACCTAATGAAGAAGCGGATCAATATATCGTCGTCATTGTTTATGTACCAAAGCTTATTATCATTAAGTAATTTAACGATTACTTTGTATTATTGCATTAAGTATCATAAGCCTATGCAGATAAAATATATTATGTATCATACGAAAAGGCTGCCTGCTTATTCTAACTTAACTAGCCCCATATGCTCATTCTATGTTATAGAGACGAATGAAACACGACGATAATCATTCCAAGAAATTTATTCTCGACCAATTCTTTCTCTTACAAAAGTTTCTAAACAGAGGTATTATTCTTCCTTATTGATTATAAAACCCGCCAAACAAGCACGATCCCACCAGGGAAACCAGCTAAATTGAACTCTCTGTTTAATCCCGAACTTATATCGACTTTGTGACTTTCCAAGTAAACCTTACGAGAACTAATAATTTTCAATCCATGGATAGTTTCAAGGGACGAAGACACGTGTGTCGTGATTTGCTTTTATTGTACATTATTTATAATTTAGTGTATGAAATTAAATAAGGCTCATAGCAAACGCACAATGCCATAGGGAGTGTGGTGAATGGGCAGGCACGATGTGTGCATGCTGATCGGTGAAAAACAGTTGGTATGAAATTCCACGCGAATCTATCTTAGTTCGGCCGCGGTTAAATGTACATCATTTCCGCCATGTGTGACATCTTCTTTGGAATATGAACAAACTCCTCGAAGTAGCTGGCGAGCTCATCGATTGTGACGTCGCACGAGGGCGGCGATATTCGCGCTTGTACAGAACATGTGTTTGAACTTGAAGGTTGACCTGGAGGACCAGCTGCGTCCGATTGGCCGCTACTGCCTCCCCCAGGTCCAGGCCCTCTTTTTAAACTAGGCATTGTATTACTACGTGCCCTTTGAAAGCTACACGCTTGGTAATTATCCTGAATGCTGGTATCATCCTTAACTTGCCTACAGTCTTGACTAATGTTCAGTGCCTTAAAGTCATTGGCAACAGAACCTTGACCAAAGATCTTGGAGTTTTTACCAGAAATACTAAGTTTACAGGTCTGGTTGAGCAGTGTTGCTGCCAGATTATCACTAAGAGAATTAGTGCCGGTATCATTTAACTTTACAACAGCCTCTTTAATAATAGTGTTCTTTTTACTCTTGTCGAGAGCTCTCTCATTCTTCGATGGCTTAAAGTTGGTTGTGCTCTTTATACCCCTTGGGCTGATACTGGATGATGCTGCAGCTGCCGTCGGCCTGTTTGGCATCGATCTCCTTTTAAATAAGTAGCTGCAGTCACTGGTGACACTTTTACTCGTCGTTCTAAATGGGTTCGACGGCTTTGATTTGTCACTAGTGCTGGTACTGAAACAGTAATTGGAAATCTTGGTTGTAAGGTTCCCTCTGCCAAATCCCACTATCATTCTACTCTACTCATGCTCTTCCTTCTTCCTTTACTTCCAATCCACGATCATTCGAACATTCTCGAATATTCTCCGACCATCTTGGTCGCCCTTTAAACTCCCTGAATCCCAATTCGCCAACCTCTATCATTCGCGAGAGTGCGACAACTCTCTGTCTGACGAGACAATGAAAGCACAATTGCAAAGTGCTCGTTTCCCGAATGCACGTCGAGTCTAGATTTATTCAGGTGTTGCAAGGTGCGAGCGAGCAGTCTGAGGTAACAAATGTTTGAACGATCAACAGCCTATTATAAGACTACGCCGCCGGGATTATAATACGTCGCGATTACGAAACGAAGGTAACATTTAAATCGCCACAGCGCGCAACCGGGCTTTCGGTGCATATCACCTGGAGAGTAGTTATCTGCAGCGGACTGTACACCATGTACACAAAGAAGGAGTGAGAGAGACGGAGTGGTAGAAGGAGCGAGAAGGTGGAACTACGCTGGAATGACAGAACGCCAATGAGCGGCCTTGACCGAAGATCCGATAAATAACGTCGCGAAGGAACACTCGCGTCACCGATGTACACACAACACGCAACAGAAATTCACCAACTCACTCATTCTCTCTCTCGCTCTCTCTCTCTCTCCCTCTCCTTCTCTGTATAGTTGAGGAATTTGAAAATATCCCAGGCTCAACTCAGACCTAAAGGACAATAGAGAGGAGAAACTTAGTGGTGATGCTTACTGAGGACAGCTCGAGGAGAGTCGGTCAATCTCGAGCTTCTCCAGACTCGCCGGCAGTACCTCATCAGCCATGCTCAGGAGTTTGCAGGGCTCGGCGGCGGTCAGCGTTTGCGGGAACATGGCATCATGACGCTCGCGAGCCTGTTGTGTTGGCAAACAAACCGCGGCTGACAGCGCGCCCGAACCGCCCGAACCGCCCGAACTCTCCAGAAGGGGCAGAGGGCCGCGCACTCGAGTCCCTCGAGTCCCTCGACTCTCGAGAGCGCCAGTCCCAGCACTCCCAGCACTCCCAGCACTCCCAGCACTCCCAGCGTCGAGCGCTCCGCGGACAACTAGGTTAGAGCGCGCGATGACGACAGAGTGATTTTCCGAACGACTACATTCACCCACCACACCACCGCGCAGTTAGTTACTTCCTCGGAGCTGAGATCCCTTCCGATCCTTATTCCTTTCTTTCGACTGGCTGATTCACGCCACTGGTGCCCTTTAGACGCGGCCCAATATCACGCCTGCACCATCGCCGCCCTTTCCGCTCCCCTCCTAGACCAGTTCACCAGGTATCGCGCTCTCAGACCAGGATTACCGATCAATTAATCATCGACGGCACACGTAAATAAACAGACTTTTGCGCGCAACTGCCATTCTGCTGCTGCTGCTGCTGCTCTGCTCGGTGCTGTTGCGCACTGTTGTGTGCGTCGCGATCTGCTACCGGAACCTTGTTCCACATAGATGGCGCCGTCATTGCGTCCTGTAACTATACCGCGGCCATTTCAAAGGAAAAACAACGGGGTGTATTTGTATTGTTTTTTTAAAAGGAGAATGTTTTTGTTTAATAGATGGTTGCACGTTACAGGAACAACTTCATATGGATTTCTAGAGGGGCGGTGGAGAATGAAGGTAGTTTATTATTGAAGTTGCACATTTTGACTTTTGTTGCAGAGTCTATTGTTCTTGGGCAAGTATTACGCGGACAGCTTACGTAAGAAAGCGAGTGAGAAGCTCTGGGAATTATGTGGCACAGAAATATACACTTGATATCGATCAAACTTGGCTGCTACGGGAGTTAAGAGGTCTCGCGGCAGCAACTAAGTAGAACTGGAACGAACCTTTCTGGCATCGATTAGCTCTATCGGAGCGACTTTACATTTTTCATGTTTGCCAGCAGATTCATCCTACCTTCTCCGAGCACGCGAGGAAGGAGGAGCTGATTTTATTCCCAGAAACCACCAAACAATCCTCCTCCCTCTATTATCACCGCATTCAATCTCCAGGGCGATATTACTTTCGAATATCTTTCCAATCGCAAAACTGGCCAAGCGCGTAACGCGCTTTCTCAATCGTAAAAATACTCGATCTATTAATACTTGGGGCCGATGAAGCGTCGAATCTCGTAGCTGAAATCCGATGAATCAGAGTGCGCGAGTCTCGGAGAGTATCCGCCACGGTGGAAGCTTTATTTTAACGGGCGGGTGAAATATTTACGAATTCCTCCTCGCAGTAAGCGACCTCCCTCTCGAAGGAGGCTTCGCCAGCGAGTGTTTCAAATAAACAGAGCCTATTGTTACCCCGTGCTCGACTGCTCGGCTTCGTAGACTCGCGCGCTCCACGCTCATTCCTCCACTCGCCAACTAAGGGCCGGGAGGCCCGGTGCCCCTTACAATGCGTTATTAAAGGAAGCGCGTTAACGGAGAGGCTCGGAACCTTGACAGAACGAAGCGAATGATTGAGTTTTCCTGCTTAACCGGCTAGAAACAAGGCTTGGACCGCCGCCAGGACAACCTTCGTAACGACCAGCACACTCTTCTCCAACGATGACACGCGATACATGTATCCGCCGAAGAGTGCACCCGCGTATCGCCGGGCCGCCTATTTGCACCCAGTTAAGAAAAGTTGACACATGGAACCCACTGGCCCGTAGATTCGCGAGATCGTAAACTTATATTTTAGGATAGCCAGCAGGCCCGAGCCGAACCAACCATCTCCTCGAACGTAAAGTTATAAGTGGGCCGAATGAGTACTCGCTATTCGCAGTTTACGCCAGTCCCCTCGGGATTTCGAGGCCTCGGATTTATAGAGCGCGTCCAGATTCTCTACTCTCATCGCCTCAATATTATAATTATAGATCGCAAGCTTATCTCAACCCTCGGAGCCTACAAGATTCGCCCAAGACGGCGCACAGGCGCACGTACTACCTTTATGCGGCTGGAAAGTCATCATACAATTTTCTATAAAAGTTCTCGTACTCTATCATAATTCTCGCACAAACTTACCACTTGTTTGCACATTTTAGCCGAGTGCTGGCGGGATGAAAGGAGCTTTTTAATAAAGACGCTCTGCAGAGTGGAGAAGAATGCCAAGTTTCCCCTTCTCGAGGTTCGCCGCTGCTATAATTCATCGCGAGTACAAACAGCGTGTGGTCGACGCTCGCCGATACAGAGTGGGAAGCTCTGCGAAAATCTCTGCCAACTCGGCGAGTGAAATTAATATATGAATCGTCGACGCGCGATGCGGGCGCCGCCGTCCGCCGGTCGCGCTCTCCCATGAGTTAAGGACGCCGAGAATGAGTTTGTTAATTGGCGAGATGAATGTCTAGCCGTCTTTCGTGCAACAGTCGAGTAACAGAAACCAGCGACACTGCGGCTGTTGTTAATTCCATTGTCACCCTGGCGCGCGACGTAAATTCGCAACTCTTGGTTTTCGCTGACTCTTGATATCTCACTCAAGTTGATAGGAGTCCGCGAAAGAAGAGGAAGCTGATCTAGCTGGGGAGCAAGTGCGAGTGAAGACTCAGGGTGACATTTATGAAGGCCCTCGCCTCGCTACGTCGCGCGGCTCGTAACCAACAGGCTCTCGGGGGTGTCAGGCGAATAATGACAAAAATAACCGCGAGCGACCACTCGTCGGACGTACCTTCGAGAGCCCCTTACTTTCGACACATTTTTCCCGGCGACTTTCTAGCAGATAATACACTAGAAACTTTCCAGCGGTTAATATCTCGCTCGAGAAATCCCATAAAGCCCGGAGCTGGAGATGGCGGGGTTTCCTCTGACGGGAGCTGCGGCTAAAGTCGTCCGGTGATCAAAGTCGAACTCCGTCTGGTTTACGAGAAGCGGGCGATGCGCCCAGCCAAGTCCCCTTCATTCTCCTGGCAGGTTCCTCCTGGCCGTATCGCGCTGTTGCGTACATACATTGTAGTGCTAATATAACTCTTCGTCATTTGCTCCATTTGCTACCGACCACGTGGATCCGAGCACATTTTCCGCCTCCACCGAGCATACGCCAAATGGATAACCCGGGGCTTTCGCTCCCGAGGATTGTTCTAATCGTGTACCAACCGTGTACCAACCGTGTACCAATCAAGCGTGGAAAGAGTGACGGCCTCGTAAATAAGAGCAACTACAATTAGCTATGTTAAGTATGAAAAGACTAACTACAATTTGAAATGTTAAGTATTGCGAAGAAGTCTGAACCAATGACAGTAAATAACTTGCTAAATATTGTTTTGAGTCCCAAAGAGACAGTTTAGGGTAGGATAGTAAAATTTTGCGGTCAATAAATCTAAGCGAGGAACTGGGGAATGAGTGCGAGAGGAAACAGGCAGGCACGGCGAGCGCATTCCGAGGATGCAAACTGCCTGGAAACACGAACCGAAACGAAATTAGGGGTAGCGTTACCCCGCAACCACCGGCCGACGTAAATCAGGCCGCAATCTTCTGGAAGATGGGCAATGAAGAATCTGCCGAGAAACAACGCACATTGCATAGTAAATAGTGCGGACATAGAATGGCCCAATGAATCAAACCACCGCGGAGCTTACAAGAGAACTAACCGTTTACAGGTTCATTCGCCCCCTGAAGCGACGAACCGCGTGGGAAGGAAAAATGAATCAGCGCACTCTGAATGAAATTCGTTAGGAATCGTGTCGGCGAATTGGTGGCAATTAACTGGGCAGAGTGGGCAGGTGCGCTTGGAGGAAAAAGCAGGAAATGCGATAGGAGTGGTGGAGAAGCACACGTGTTGGCGATTTCACGAGGCGGAGGACACGTGGCGCGCGAGTCATTCCGGAGAATCCGCAATCCCGGGTATAGCCGGCAGGCTTCTGCGATCGTAATGTCTAAATTTGCGGGGCCTCGTAATATCCCCCGGCTGCTTCCTGCTCACGGTGCAGACGTTTCCGCTGCTGAAATGGGGAGCGCGGAATGTCGGATAATTTGTTAGCCCCGGCCACTAGAACTTGGCGAACGTGGTCACCTGGCGTCTATGGAAGATACGGATACTTGGGACACTGGACGCCTTAAGGGCAGTGGCATAAACGAAAAGAGAGTGGTGTGTGTCAGGCTTGTTCAATAATGAGAATCTATTAGAGCGTTAGCAGTGTAGAGAGTCGCCGGGGACAAAGTGGAACGATCGGCCTTCGGTTGTTACACGGAGAATTACTGTCACTCCATTGTGCAGTAAACGTCACCGCTTGACGCGCATCTCGCTTGACAGTCCAAGTGCAGCCGGCGCAAGAGCTATTCGGAAAAAGTGTCAAGTGTCGAGGAAATCTGAATGAAACGAAGAGCGGCGAGCGCTGCCAGAAGTTAACCGCGGCCTCATATCGGTATGCGGAGGGCGGCGGTCTAATTTATAATTTGCGAGTTATGCGCCGCAAGAAAGAGGAGCGCGCACTCGAGAAAGTGAGAGTGAGTGACGGCGGGAGCGAAGCAACAAAACCGGCGCCGCGCGGCAGCTTTACCCTGGCATCGCTCCCTGTCAAGCGAGGCTCCTCCACTTGTCCTCTTTCGCCCGGCTAACCGGAGGAATCCGTCTAGCGGATCTCCGAGAGGTGAGTCGACTCTTCCTCTAGAGAATCGGAGCAAAAAAACCACCGGCTCGACTACTTTAAAACGACACTCGAAAAATCTCGAGAAATCTACCTTGCGATACTCTCAACGCCTCAACGCGGACACGCACTATTTGCCCCGGGGAATCGTGTACTACACAGATTTCAAATCGGCCAAACAACAACAAGCCAAGCCGTAGGTTCTGAATGCGAAACCGCCTGGAGATAATGCGAGTGTTTCCCTTGGCAGCGTAAGTCGAGGCTTTCGTGAACTTGTTAACATCTCTTGTCCCCCTCGAGCCACTCTCATAAGTTACTGCTCAGATTTCCGCCGGGAGAAAACTATGACGGAGAATGTTGGCGGAGCAATGAAATCTAGCGGGAAAGCCACGTAACTCCAGCGCGGCCTCTTCTACCTCGCGTCGGCCGCTTCTTCCACGACGACTTCTTCAAAATAGAACGACGACCTTCTAAACGGAGAGAGAGAGGAGTTCGGGTTCCTGCAACACAAGCCTCTCGCAGCTGGCGGGGGCTAAAATAAAGCGTGCATTATTACACATTTTTCTCACCACCGCCGCCGCCGCCGCCGCTTTTTTGGGAGCGGCCGGCTCGATCGAGAGCTGATATCATCCGCCGGATTTAGAAGTCTCGTTGAGAGATCGATCCCGGTGGGGTCTATCGTCGAGCGGCGCTCGAGGAAAGATCCGTCTCTGCCAAAATCTGATTGTGCATTATGCCACTCGCATCCCTTTTTGATGTTGCGTGGTGTGGTTCCATGCCAGAAGACGCGGCAATAATATACACCGAGAGCTGGATCAGACAACGGACATCTCACTATGTACCCACTAGACGACTAGACGAGCACAAAGTTACATCAAAGCGGTTGTTTGCGTTTTCTTAATTAACGCGGTGTACCAAGCGATATTCTATCCCTGGTGCGCCTCCTTTTCCTTTGACTTACAAACCATGCATTTTCTCTCATCCCTTTCAGACTAACACATGCAACGTGGACTTCTCGCCGACTTCCTAGAAGATATGGGAACCCAGATGCTCCGAGACGCCGAGTTTCGACTGAGTTTCGACTGTGTTTCGACTGTGGTCGGTTCAAGTCCGATTTATCTCGACTATTGCGATAAGCATAGCTAGTCCGTTAGGGATATAAGTGGCAGGCGTGCGATTAGCATTCTTTCGGGAAACGGTGCCCGCCGGCCGGATAAAGCGTGCGCGTCATCGCCGAGACGGCCGCCGCGGGGGAGGCAACTTCTCTCGAGAAGGAGGATCGTCCCGTAACGTCCGCGGACCAAAATACACCTCGAACCTCGGAGACAGTGTTAATCCCTGCTGACAGATCTCGCCTTCGAAGAACGAAAGAACTCGCGAAGTTCCGCGCCGCGCAATCGCCACCGATTCTCTCAACTCGCTCAACCGTCAACAATTTTTAAGAGAATCCACCTTTCTTCAAGATTCTTCAGGGTTAATTCTTCCCAGTCATTGATAAGCAGGAAGCTTCAAGATTAATTGTTCCCAGCCATTGATAAGAAGTAAGCGGTAAAGACTATAAAGATTCACAAAAAGTCCCCAAAGTCCCGAACCTAACTTAAGGATCAATTCTTCAAAAGATTGATAATCATACAAGATAAATGTTGTTAATGAGTAGCGGCGTGGGGCAGCGTAAAGAGCAAGCAGCAAAGGCTGTAAGGGCGCTGGATATCTAGGGCGTGATGGAGATCCTCGTCGGGCTGGAATGGCACGCTCTGCACCCGGGTTATTTTCACCTTTTGCGTGCCTTGATCCGCACTGGTACGGTTGCACGCCGCCGCCGGGAAAAGCCCTGAGTGCTGGAGGCCGGAGAGACGCACTCCAGATTTCCCAACTATATATCGCTTACCTCTGGCCGACGACGACGACGACGGCGACGGGTGTTCCATGCAGCGTGAAAATGACACGGCAACGCCAAAGCACAAAGCGTTCCAGGGAGAGAGGCTCTATCGAGGGCGTGCGATGGAGGCTGCCGTCGGTGGCGGAGCGTCGGTCAGATATTAATACATTGAACGTGGTGCATCGGTGCATGGATGGTCGATGCAACAAGGTGGATCGGAGGTGCACGCTCGAGGGAGCCCACAACGTGAGCTACGTTGTAGTTCGCTACCGTTCGCCACCACGCACTTTACCCGCACACTCACGTCTCACTAACGCCCGACATAGACCACGCCACGAGTATTAATAAATTGACAAACACGCTGACACGCGCTTACTTGGCAAATCCAGCCAATTATTCTCTACTTGATGAAAAAGTTGAGGGGGTGTAAGTAAAGCGAGTCGGTTGAAAGTTGAGAAAGACTCGGTTGAGTTAGTGCGGGGTTGAATGGAGTAAATGGTAGACTGTTGACTTACCAAATCGATGATATTCCCATGCGTCTCGATCTCGAGGAGATTGGTCCAGCGCAGAGGAGATTGGAACGGCGGATAATTAGCGATGGTTGTCGTGGTGTATTATTCACGTTGGTGCGAGAGGGTCGGCCTGTTCCCCTTTGCTGGCGAACTCCATCGCAGCGGCAGCAAAGCGGAAAAAGACACACCCTCGTCCAACACCTCCTGCCAACGATGTCACACCGCCGAATGGGAGAGCCAACGCAGACCTCAAACCTCCTTTCCGCCCCCGACATTCGTCACGAGTATCCACCACCGGGCGTTGAAATCTCTAATAATCGCCGAGGCTGATAAGGCTGCTGCAATCCGCTCGACCTTTTCCACGGATACCTCCCAAATCGAATTACCTGGCATCTTCTCTTGTCGGTAAATTGTCAGGTTCTGCCGAAGGAGCTGCATGTGTTCTTCTTCACAGATTGGACCACAATATTGTGAAAATATATTCCGGTTATAGATGTGTAAGAACTCGTTTCTCGATCGGGGAATTGGTGTAAAGGGTGATATTCAGTTGTCTTTGGATCGCTAATGATGGATACAGACGATTGAAAATCAGTAATTTTAATGGATGATTAAAAGGCAAGTGAATCGCCCTGTACACGTACGAGTGCCATGATAGTTCCGGCTGGTATGGAAAACAGTGTGGTTGGTGGTCAAAGTAAATATTCCCTGTCGAGAAAGTGGAGGAGGATCGGCAGATATCGAGTAATTGGCAAAACGCGGGTCCGCCGACGACTTACTTGGACTATAATTGCGCGAATATATCTTATCCGACGGGGAAATTTGTAGTCGACTGGCCGACCCCTAACAGATCCGCACTCGCTCGCCGCAGATAATGACGTGCGAGCCTACAAATTATTTCCTGTAATTAAGTGGTGCCGGCAGCCGCCAGGAGCCGCTGCCACAAAGGGACCATTTGTAATCGGCGCACCAGCTCTAAATGATCCATTCGCAACTCCGACACCAGAGTTGCACGATGACGAAGCCCCGGTAGTCTGTGCTCCGCTTCATGGTAGCTAATTTTACGTTATAAACAGTGTCGAAACCGCAGCCGCTCCCGCGGAGATGAAGCACCGCGGCTTATGATAGTTCTCGGCGGAGGATTGCGAAAAGCCATAAAGCTCGCCTATCACCGCGTGCGCCCCTTTACATCTTCCAGGCGCGCGCTTACATCCTCCACAGTCCTCGCTTGTGTATTCTATTTCCGTGTCGGCGAAGAATAGGCGCAGGGCCGCTCGCGAGAGCAGAATTTCTTTCTCAAAACATCCTGTCCGCTGGAAATGCGCTGCCTCTCTGCCCCGGGGAGGAACTGGCCTCTCCGGGGCTAACGAATCCCCGAGGACCTACGCCGTCGAGTCGTCGAGAGAATGCCCGGTACATGTTACTGCGTAGGAGTAATGAGGAGAGGAGGAGTGTGTGTAGGTCTATGCCTTGAAATAGGAGTTGGAAACAAGAGCAGTTAAAAGGATACGGTCGCCAGTCGCTCGCGGAGGTTTCGCTAGAACGCAATACCTGTTGCTTTTCACTAATGCTTCTTCCGCGCAACCGCCCGCCCGCACTAACTCTCCGCGCCGAGTCGCCGAGTCGCCGAGTCGCCGGGTCTTGGGGAGCGACCGGTTGCCAGTGCGAAATCTTGGCACATCCGCCCGCCCTTAAGTCGAAAATATACACGCGGAGAAAGAGGCTGCCGCTGCCCGGCTCCCTGTTTGTTTATCCAACGAGATGACATCCTTGCGAACCTCTCGCCTCCAACGAGGACCGCGCGCTTGCTTCAACCTCTTAGCTCACTTTAGCCACTCGATTCAAGTGGCACGAGACTTCCGCTCGACGCTCAGTCCACCTTTCATGCGATTTCCATGCGATCGAAGCCAACATTTCGCTAAAGTAGACAAGATCTTTCTATATGTAAACCGGCAGTTAAACCAACTCCGCTTTTAAGGGTCACTGACTCCGAGGAGACAGAAAGCCCAACGGCCACAACTAATCTTCTCTAATGTGATATTAAATCGTCCCTATCTCTCTGAGCCTTTTCACCACTTCTTTTTCCCTTCTAGGCCGAAGCCTCTCCTAGGTTCTCCCTTGGTCGAGGAAGAGAGAGAACGGTGAGGCGTTTAGTGGCCCAGCCCGCGCGGTACAACCGTCATCTACACGTTATGTTGGTTGGTTGCGCGGTTACGAGCTACATGGCTAAGATCCAGAGAGCGTTCCCGCTATATTAAGACCGCCTTATATAACGTTCAGTCATATCCGCGCCGCGCTCTCTATGAACCCTTAATATGCCCGCGGTGGCGTACGTGTATAGCGAGCCGCTCCGCCGGACGCGCAAAACTTCTATCGCGTGCGGAGAGACCGCGCACCTACATCTCTACCGGAGAGAGAGAGAAGGACGCGAGGCTTACTTCGGCAGGCTTAATTAGATTTTCCGAGAAGCTCTGCGGGAAGATCGCCGTCGGCTACTTCCTGGACCGGAGGACTTCCGGTTGACCGCGAGTTAACACTCGTCTAGAGCGAGTGCGCCTAGAGGGAAGATCCAATCGGGAAATGAATCCGGGCGACCTCTAATGAAACTGTTGGGCCAGCTCTTCCTGCAGTTTAATGATGTATCAATCGGACTAATGAAGAAGCCTCTGCGCCCGGAGAGAGGAGAGAGGAGAGAGGAGAGAGGTGGCTGGGGACTGCAAGTGGACTGCCAGGAAATCGGAGGTGTGCAAATTTACGTGCGGCCGAGTAATCGTCGGATAGATGAGCGACGGGAGCACCGTTCCACAGCGAGGCTCGTATTTTAGTCGGACGATCCTCCGTCTCCCTCTGCGGCTCTGCGCGCTTCTGGTGACCGGCCGGCGAGCGACTGTCCAAACAATTAGCGGTCAACCGAGGGTGCTAATTTGCACGTCTTGTGTGTCAGCGCGCGTTGTTAGTAGCCGATCCTAATCTAATCGTCCAATTGTTCTGGCGACCAGGTCGTTACCGCGCGAGCTCGTTTGCTTCATTAAAAATAAACGGTAATAGGGCACGCAGCGCGCTTGTGTTTGCACGGCGAACCGCGGCCACCTCACTCACTAACCTCTGCCACTTGGACCTCTTCGAACGCGCTGCGCTTTGTTGATGATGCGTTAATTATCCGGTGGCTACTTGGTCCGATGGATTGGAATCGTAGGGTTCGAAGATGAGTTGTCAAAGGAGAAACTAGAGATATTGAATCGGAAGCTAGTTGAAGAGTGAACTGATAAGAGTCGGGGCCAGTGGTCTGCCGGGAATGGAGAGATTGGCCAGAAAACGCGGCGGCTTCGGAACGCTTGCCCTCGGGGTTTCCTCGAAGAGCGATTGTTTGTTCTCTCGGGATCCGGGGCGCACGAGTCTCTGTACGGGCCGGCGCTCGGTTTGTTTGAGTTGGCGCCGCAGCGCACGCCGCCGCAGCCGCCTCCGTGCGGAAATCGCAAATACGTCCGGCAAACTCCCCCCAACTCTCGCCCAAGGAAAATATCCAGAGCGAAAAGAGTGCACGTCGGACGGCGGGGCCAGCCGGCCCTGGCTTCGAGGAAGAATTTGTTTTTGGAAGATGGTAATTTACAGTAGGAGCCAGTCGCAGGCTTTGAAGAGGACCTTTTGGAGCTGCGAGTGGGTTTGGTAGCTCGTACCGCGTGCAAACCGGCAATCAGAATGTGAGGAAATCAAAAAGGAATATGGGTAGGAAAAGTTAGACACTGATATGAGATATGAAAAACCCACCAGAGAACAAAACGAAAGACGTTTTCAATTTTTTGTCAATACTTAATATAAAGAATCTAAGATTTTAGAAATTAGATCGAATGAAGTGGCTTTTTAAAAATCATCGACAAAATATCCACAGTGTTAGTATTACGCGTAAGTGTATACCCGGGGAACCAAGTGCTCCTATGTACTCTTCTTCGTCTTTCCAATACTATTTATCGCCAATCGAAAAAAGAAACTCTAACCGTGCATTAAATACCGATTTCATTATAATAAACCCCGCACTTACAAAATATCAAGTGTTGAAGATACCGAACTCTGCCAAGTCTTCAATCATGATAAGATTGAATGTGAGAGAGCGTACCGATATGAAAAAATGGGTAAAATGTTGGCGGTATCGGAAAGCGGCATGTGGCGTGCGGCGTGCGGCGTAACAAGGGGTTGAAAATCGTACCTGAAGCGCTGGTGAGCGGCAAGGGCGCAGTGGCGCGAAGAGAGATTTATCCGATGGAAAATCACTGGGCATTGGAGTGTCGGTGGCGAAGCGAAGCGATGCGATGGGATGCGGGCGTGTGTAAAATCCGTGAAAGTGGGAAGAAGCGAGGGTGGACGCCTTGATGCGAACTGACTGCCGCGACGCTTTCATTCAAGAAGGCGTCGCGGCGGCGGCGTCGGCGGCGGCGGTGGCGGTGGCGGCGGACCTCGCAAAGGCAAACTCGCGCGCAAGCGCTTATACACCGCGCGCGATCGCTCAGCTCTTTTTTTCCTCGAGTGGCGACGCACGCACGCGCGCACGCCCCGGCACGGCCGACGCGTGCCGATTTCTTCGGGATAATTGAAATATATCCCGATATTAATAGGCGCCCGAGACCGTTGCCGGCTCGCCTGCTCGCCGTTTCCGTCCCTGCGAGAAAGAATCCCCCCCAACGGCCTGCGCCACCCACGATTGCACCCCCGCCCGATATAAAGTCGATTCCGTGGAAAGCGCATTACAGCTCTGCCGGCGACTCGAAAGCAACTAATGGCATCAGAACTCCAATTAGATTTCCGGATTCCCCGAGGGAGCTCTAATTGGATGTAGCACCCGCTCGCCGGTGTGCTCGCCGCTTTTGTCGGGCCATCCTCGCACGTGCATCTATCTGTACATACATACTTGGCTCTGTCCGTGTGCAATTGGCGCGGATGCTGCGAAACACGCATGCGAAGAAGCGCTGATTTAAATTGGCTGGGCTCGCGGCCACGATAATTGAGAGTGACTGCTCGACGCCGAGGATTTTTCTATCTCTCGATTGCTCCTCTCTCCGGCGATTTCACTGTGCGCCGCGACGCGCCGCGCCGCGCGGCGGCTTTCCTCGCAATCAACGCGCTAAGCGCGCCCGACAGATTTATATGTTTTTCATAACATTCGAGCGGCGTGTCCCGGCGGCCGCGACGCGGCTTGGCGTACCTCCAGGCCCGACTGTTCTTCGCCGCGAGGATAAATATTATCGGTAAATCAAAGGTGCAAATTGCCCGCACCCTTCAGCCCGGCGATCCTTACCCGCGAGTTATACCCACTGCCGGCTGACAACCATTGCCCCGCGAACTACAATATTAATCCGGCTTATTTCGGTACCAGACAATCGTAGATTAACGCTACCATCGAGATCTATGGATCTCACCGCGCGCGACCCCGCCCGACCCTCCCCATCCTAACTATACGCGTCTTTGTTAATCCGAGCTTACGCGCTCGGGCGCGGCCCCGCGAGTCGCGAGGGCCAATCTTAAAATCGCATCAGCGAACAAATGATTTCCGAAGAGACAGCAGGAGGCTTAAGCCAATCTGGCTCCCTTCACCGGCATTTGCCCGGAAATGTCACCCTTCGCCGCGCGGATTACCCCGACTCTCTAAGCACAAGTGCCTCGTCAATATCCTCGTTACCGCTGTCGTGATTTTTTCTCTCCTAAAGTAACACTTAGAAAATACTTGCCGCGAAGATTGACGCCGCGAAAATACTTGGGATTCCAGGGATTGGAGCGCCAGTTGCAGAAGTGACAGGGCGCCCGATGCCAATTAATATCCCGCTCAGCCGCGGTTGTACTTGCGGTTCATTGGCACTGGTAAGAAAATCTAAGTATAATCGGCGCTATCGACGCCCAGTCGAGCAAATCCTCCCCGTTGATTAATTAGTCGGTTGTAGGGTGGCGTAAAGAGGGCGGGAATTAGTGGGTGATTCTAGTGATCGGGCACTCGAAGGGGACGTGGAATCTTTACCCTAAGATATCGAGAGTGCATGAGTGCATCGTCCTGTAACACGACTCTTGTTATACTTGCCGAGCGGGAGCGGCCTCGGAGCCGCGCGAGGGAGCGAAGTACAAGTACAGCGGCGACGAATGTTTCCGCGTGGCTCGCTGCGAGGGAAGAAGACTAAGATGCCGAGGGCGGAATAGCAGACTCGGAAACCCCCTAGAAGCTTCTTGAGGCCGCGGCAAAAATAGACGCGGAATGACACGGGGAAGCGGATACCGTAATATTTTACTGTCACCGAAATAAAACTCCCGGCCATCTGGCCAATTATACCGATCCATGGAACCCTGCCGAATGGCCCCGCGCGAGAAAACAAATCTTCGCTTTAGTACTTCCGATCCAATCGGCCGATTCTCCTCCACTATTCTTCGATAGTTGGACTTACCTGCGCCTCTGTCTTTCGAGAGACGTCGCTGCGAGATGTGTTTGCCTGGAAAGTAAAGCTCGCGGATGATAGAAGTGGCTGGCTGCCACTGAGAAGAGGCCGGAGAAGATCGCGTTCGAGGGAACAGCTGCAAATTAATCAGACGATTTCCGGCTAATAACGCCGAGGAAAATTTCGACATGTTCCGCGGTTCGGCCAAGGGATGATTTGGCCGAGGGCCAGGTTAACTGAGGCAGAAAGATCATTTGTAATGGGCGCCGCCCGCTCTTTCCGCCCACGATACTCATTTTTAATGAGCATTGTTTCATTGTCGCTTAAAGTGAGAGCTGCTCCCGTCCAGCCATTAACATCATACTCCTCGCGATGACAGGTACCGCGGCCTATGTTGTCATGCGTCGCGAGGCTGCAGCGATGCGTTAAGTGAAATAGAGCTCGGTCCTCTCCTCTCCTATTTCATTGCGGGCCCGGTGGTGAAAACATTATTTCAGCCAGGGCTCTCGCTCTTCTCCGATTTGGATCTGGAATCCCTTTGGATGCTGGAGGCTGGAGTGTCGTGTGGAACGTGGAACGCGTGCGGAATCGATTTGGCGGTGCGAGGGCGATTCGGCCTCTGGTCTATTAAAGGTCCGCTTGATATCCGGTGTGGCCAATCGCGAGGGTATATCGGGGGGCTTCCTGTCGGGATTGGCGTGGCGCGGCGGCGTTTCCGCCGAGCGGCACCACGCGTGGAAAGGGGTCAGCAGCACTCGCTGCGAGAAGCCGCGCACTCGAAAGATTGGAAAGAGTGCGCGCGGAGCGAATGGCCGAGAACCCGAGTACGTATATCACATTCATGAGCCGAGCACCGCGCGAGAGAGGAGAGAGCTATTTTCGGCGGCGCGATGCTCCAAATTTAAACGACACGCCACCCACCCGCCCTCGCCAGCCGCCTCCGCTACTTCCGACCTCCCTACCTCCCCAATCATTTTCCTTAACACCGGCTGCGATATCCTCTCCTCATTAACCGGAGAACCACTCGCCGAACCCTCCACACTTTCCATTACAGGCCTTTTGACGGCTCCTTAGTCGGCTTCGTCCTCTGAAAACTCGATACTGCTATTAATAGGACTATGTATCTGACAGGAAATCCCAGCGAAATTCAAACTACAGATTTGTGCAAGATGGAATTTGATTCCTTTATAAAGTTGCGACGTTCATCGTTGCATGCTCTTGAATATATTCTGGAGAAGATTTGCGAAAAAGAATAAACTAAATGGCATGTTTTCAAGAGTTGATCATATATATTCCAGTGAATTTTCTATAAGATGAATTAAAAATCGACGAAAGATTATATGAAGAAGGAGTAGATTTGTAATTCTTATCGATTATGCCTAGCTAAAAATCAACTGTAGGTATCGAGGAAAGTGGTCCCCTTGGGAGCGCTATTTCTCACTTCCAGAGGGAAGCAGCCGATAAACTAGCGAGCGGAAGATTCGAATCTCTATACCACTTGTACATACAAAGTGGACAGGGGAAAAAGTCACTGTGTGGAAGGTGAGTGAGAAGGCGGGGGGACGGGGAATGACGAGAGGCATTTTTTCAAAATCGTTTTCTTTATTTTGTAGAAAACTGCGTGATAAGTACACCAATAATCTTGCAATGTCGAAATGTTGCCGATTCATACCGGGGGCACGAAGGGGACTGTCCGGAGCAAGTTCTTTCGAATGGGTACTTTACGCACGTGTATTGGTCAACAGTCTTTTTTATTCGTTTACGCCTCTCCTGGTCCGAACAGCCTCCGAGAGGCCCGAGTTTATTAATTGCTGTTTCTAGCAAGCCAGAGCAGTGAACAACGAACATCATTTTTTCCTATGTGGTATTGGTACAATTCTACTGTATAAAAACCGTTCATTCCGCCGCTTGCTCGTAACAGGCTCGAGAAGGCTCGACTCGGAGCTGGCGGGGCTTCCCTTCCCTACCCTTTCCTTCCCGGGAACGGAAGCACCGGAAGCCACTTTCCGCCTTCTCGAGCGCAGCCACGCGGTGTCGGTGCGCCTTTCGAATTACACGAACTTACTCCTTTCGAGATGACCTTTTTTGGTAGAAGCGACCTACTACTTTAAATGACACTGTTTCTACAACATCGATCGATTACGTTGAAAAAAGTTTCTTTCCCCAATTTCACTTCGCCTGCTTCTCGTACATCACGACAACGAAAGGTTGATTATTTGACTCGATTGACACGACATGTTCTAGTGCACTTTTATTTTCTCACCCTCGCTCGCCTCGTTTGCGTATTCTTCTCTCTCATGCATTCTTCTTCTCTTGCATACTCGCACACTCGCTCCCACTCATTCGCGCAGATCATCCTTCCCTTCCGTCAATTGGAGGCTCGCCCATTTTTTATTCCGGCCCTTCGAGGACCTCATCCCCCATCCCCCACCCCCCTGTCGCTGTGCCCGGCCTCGCAGTAAGACGCGTGTACCGAAAAGACGTTTATAAGACACTGCGCACTTCCGAACAATGACGAGACATCTACAATTTTGATTCTCAATGTTTCATCCATCAGTCTGCGGGTCTGTGCATTGTTTCGTTTTGCTCCCAGCACGAACTAGCGTTGCCGTTCTCTCCGCAATAGCAACGAAAGTAAAAACAGAAAGATTTGCGCCCCACGGTGGCTAGGCTTGAAAAGACGGAGTGGCTTTCGGTCTCGACCCTGATGGGGCCGGAGCGAAAACCACTGCGTGAACACCGTCGCGCCGTGACACGGACTAGACACACCAATCTTATCAACAGTAGGGTAAAATTACAGCTTAGAAAAGAGCTTAGAAAAGTTTTAGACGCATTTTTGCTCGCGGCCCGCCCTCCGCTCCGCATACGATTGGCCGGAGGGAGAGGCAGGCGACGCCCGACGTCGAATAAATTTTGGAACACCTCGTGAAATCACATTGCGTGGAAGGAGAGCCCGCCGCGTCCCGGAGAGGACGCAGCTGAGGTCGCTTCGATGATGATTTGCTAAAATAGACGACCAATTATCCATTTTTCCGAGGGGACGCACGGCTCAGCATGACTAGACGAATCAGAAGTGGAGAGCCCGGTTGACGTAATATTCTTCTACATTGTCCTAAAACTTTCTATGAACGACGTTTATCCGAAATTGGCATCGAATTCAATGGTCAACCTGGATCGACTTCTGAGAGGACACAAAGAGAGTGGCGACCGAGCGAGATCCACGCGCGTCGCCAAGGCCCCCAACGACACTTGTCGCGCCGTAAGGGAATTTCAGTCGACACAAGCCGCGAAGAGCATTGACAAATTGTGATTGAAAGACAGGAAAGATGCAGCTTCGAGCGTTGTGTCTCTACCTTGGCCGCCAATCCAGCGAGCTAAGCCGTCGTCCGTCCGGGCCTGTTAGGCAGCACCCTTTTTCGGAAAAATCGTGCTTAAGTGGCGGGCGGATCGCTTTGAGTCGCGTCATCTCGGGGGGTCGAGCCCAATTCAATAATCTCAACCCCGCGTATCTGCCCCTCGGACGCAGAAAGGCCACAATTAGTTCTCGCTGCTGCTGCCCGTGCAAAAGTCCGAATTAACAAATTATTAAATATCACGATATTCGACAATAAACATAATATACGAGTTCGCTAGATACTGCGCTCCGCCTAAAACTTATAGCTTAATAATGCGTTCGTATCATCAATTGGCGTCAGCCTTAAATTCAATCTAATTCGATAACATTTAAAAGTTAACCGAGACTTGCACAAGACCCATGGGATAATACGCATTTCCAATTAATCTCTCTTACACACATTCATTCTCTCTCTCTCTCTCTCTCTCTCTCTCTCTCTCTCTTTCCTAGGCATTCGCTTGCACTCACGATTACTCCGGCAAATTTTTCTCAGGGCACCTGTCGTTGGCCCGCGCGTACTCTCTCTTTCGTTCCTTTACATAGAATACGCTTAACTTTTTTCATCTTGTCATCAGCTAATATTGCATGCGCGTGAACACATTTCAATGATGGAAAAAGGATATTCTCAATCTCTCTCTCTCTCTCTCTCTCTCTCTCTCTCTCTCTCTCTCTCTCTCTCTCTCTCTCTCTCTCTCTCTCTCACTCTCTCACTCTCTCCGACTTTCTCTTCGCAACGCAGCGCTTACAGCGTATTGTGAAACGGCCAACTGTTTGTATGCATGTATGTATGTCGTGTGTTGAACTGCCCGGACACTTCTCGAAGACTTGGAATTTCAACGAGTACGCAAAACTTGTTGCTCCTCTTGCTCCTGATCGGTATTTACTCGGTTACTTATAGATTCACTGCCGAAATCATGCAGGACGACGGTTTGCCGGCGTTACGCGTTGCACCCACGAGAAGACACGTGCTACTGACTGGGTTTCCAAAGCTCTGTTGCCCGTTTTATATGGGATATATGTATATCTGGTGACTGGGGGGATCTCTCTTTCGGCACGTGTCGATCCCTTCTTCTCGCGATGTTTATGCATGCATACCTGACGCACTGTAACCGGAAGCATGAGGGACTATGACAGTAATTTCCCTGGAATTTCTCCCCTTCGTCTTATAGTTTTAAGAATTACAATAATTGGTGACTTCTCATGAGATACTTCAGTAATTCGCTCTGTCCCGAAGTCAAGAACCGAAGTCGACGCCGCTCGTCAAGAAATTTCGGCTACCTGAAGATCGAAACAGCCCGGTTTCTAAGCATTATGAAAATATATGTTGAACAACAGTAACTGTGAGAGAAAGAGCGGACGATGAAGGTCTTGAATGAAATTGGCGCGAGCGTGGAGAATTTTAGCGAAGTGGTCTGATCAAACCGTACTCTCCGGAAACGTACTTTCTTCGTCGTCGTTGGCGTAGGTAGGAAGCGTTGGCACCGAGGGTGCACCGAGAATTAACTCGTAGGCCCTCGGCGGCTCTCGCTCCTTTATGCGGCGGCGGCGGCGGCGGCGGCAATCAGAATGTGTAAGCGGCGATGAAAAACGTCACGTCGATTTCCGATTCATCGTCAAGGCAGATCTCGTCCTATTTCGTCAAAACTGAAGCCTTATCTATTTGAATAATAATAAAAGTAGCGTTATATCAGACATTGTGCGAGCCATTCGAAACGCGGCGAGACGCGCAGCATCGGCTGGCGGTCGCGACTGGCCTCGACGAATCGATTTCCCATCCTCAAATATTGACTTTCCCGCACAAAAGGTCTCTCTCTCAATTACGAGGAGGATCTCACGAAGCACCCGTACGACGTTGCCAATCACTAAAACGTGAATGTCGACCTCTCGTAATCTCTCTCCGTGTAGAAATGCGACGACGAAAATTCAGCGGATCCATCCGATCGAATTCCGAGGGAGATCAATTAGCCGCTCGCGACACGAACTTCTCTGGGGGCAGGCTCGAAGTGCACGCGTGTCCCTGGACGATTTCGCACGGCCCGGCAACTCGTGTTTATGCGTGGTGTAAGGTATTACTTTTAATCAGTATATAGCATATCATTTTTAGTCATAATAATTATATTGATATTGAACTACCTAACCTAATATGTACAGAGTTTCTTTTTACGCTCTTGGCACTACTTGTTTTCTCTGTCTCTTTCGCGCTCTTCCTCCCTTCTCTTTACCCACTCATTCTTCTTCTCATTTGCATTCCCGCATTTCCCTTCACGTACCGTCGTGTACTGCGACCTTCTCTCTTTCCCGATCCTTCCTCTCCCACTCTCTCCTCTTCGCATGGACATCATATCCCGCTCGATTCTCGTTCGCTCGCTCGCTCCCTCTCATTCCTAATACACAAACGTACACTTGGCTACATTCATACATTGCCTGGTGCAACAGGCTCACACACGTCATCTTCGCTGTCGCTCGCTCGCTCTCTTTCCCGACTCCCGACTCCCACGTTGCGCCTAGCCGCGGATTCACCAGGCTCCTTGCTTCCCTTCCTGACAGAGAGCAGGTCGCGAATATCGCCAATAAATAATTTACTAAGTCTTTTTCGCAAAGAACAAACTTCCACGATACTCGAAAATCGTCCATTCGTCGAACCTCGGAGGAGGTGCCGGAGGTTCTTGGCCATTACTTCCGTGCCCTGCTTCCTCGTCACCATAGTCGCCCCTTTCCTTCCTTCCATCCTTCCCGATTTTACATCAACGCTCTCCGCCTGGCTTTCTCATTCGATATTTCATTCCGCCAGAGATTCTGGCATACGCACACGCTCCAACATAATAGAGTTGGTCGTGCACGAAATCAATGAAAGCCAATCCAGGCTGATTCGGACTTGGTCGTGCGTCAGTCGGATTTTTCTCGGCTAGTCGTTCTTATCAATGTGTCCTCCTTTCTCGGTAATTGCTCTCTTATCTTGCTACTACGTGTCTTGGTTCTCTCGCTCTTGCTCCTTCTCTTCGTCTCAATCTCTCTTGCCTCGGTGGTCCACCGTTTAACTACCTCCCTACGTATGAGCTAACTCTCTTTCTCTCTCTTTCTTTCTTTCTCTCTCTCTCGCTCGCTCTCTCGCTCGCGCTCTCTTTCTCTCATCTAGTGCTTTGGAATAGTCTGAGATCTAGGCTAGAGACTGGCTTCATGGAACTGTCGAAAAGCGATGGAGCCGGACACTGGGAGCCCTTGAGAAAAAAGTCTTAACCAACTGACGACGACGACGACGACGGCGGCGGCGGCGGCGGTTGCCACTCAAGGGTGGCGCTCTTCCCTCCTCTCTTGGCTTCCTTCCTCGTTCTTGGTTCCTTTCAACTTGGAGAGGACGTTCCCTCGTCGAAAAGCCGGAGGAGCGGCCAATCCAAGGAGTGTCGTTCCAAGGGCCGAATCCGCGTCCGTGTCAGCGCGATCCATCCGTGTCCCTCCTCGCGTACACACTCTCCCTCTCTCTCAACCATCCATCCATCCATCCATCCGTCCGTCTATAACGAAGCACGAGCTGGCCGAACCTATACGAAGTTTCTTCTGCGAGTCAGTCTTGAGGGATCCTCGACCGCCTCGAGGATTCTCGAGGGTAGAACGACGACGACGAGGCCGGCGGTAGCGCGGTGTCTCTCGACTACTCGGCTATCCGGCTCGTCTGGCTGACGGCCCGTGGCGGGGTCGCCCCGGCGCCGCTTCCACGAGATCCTTTGGCGTCCGTCGACCTCGAGGAAGTCACTCCTCGGCATCGTCGTCGCCTCGAGTGCTCTCCTTCCTTCCGGCCACACCTCGGATCAGACGTGCTGCTGCTGATGCTGCTGCTGTTGCTGCTGTTGCTGCTGCTGCTGCTGTTGCTGATGGTGCTGCTGCTGCTGACTCTCGTCCGCTTCGCATGGCACCACCGTAAGGCTGGACAGGTTACTCAGATTGCTACTGGACTCGGAATAACTGGACAGGGTTGGCCTCCTCGCCGGCACCACCACCGCCGGCGTCGAACTCCCGGGGCTCGGGAACTTCCGGAACACCCTCAGTAGCGAACTTCCGGCACTGTGGCATCGGACTATCCGCTCCGGCGCGTCCAGTAGCGCCGAATGGCTTCTGTAAGGCGGTGGACTCTCACTGTCAAAAACTGTTCGGTTCGGTGGTGGCCTCACGCACTTCTGATAGATCTCGCTCTCCTGCAACAATATCAATTTACATTAATTCCACGTCCCACATTTCATTTATTCCACATCTTAAACTACATTATACATATATGAACGAATGTCTGGCCTATTTGCGCGGCTCTTTCCCTAAGCTGCCAGGAAGTGTGCTAGATGCAACACGAGTGCGCTTGCTTGCCGCCGGCACGCCTTACGTCTCTCTACGTCTACAGGTACACGTGCAGGGGCGTAGAATTACTGAAATTCTAACCCGCGACCCTCGAGCAGTCTCGAGGGCGCGCGCGCTTTAGCTCGATCCCGGCACCCAGAAGCCTCGAGAGGGTAGAGAACTCGATCCTCCTTCGAGGTCTCCTGCCCGCCGCCGCCGTCCTCCTCCTCCTACTCCTCCTCCTCCTTCGGGAGGAGGCACAAGCCTTCTCCTACGTCTTATCGACCTTTGTTGAAAAGGAGCTGCGACAATGCCACGCCATCCCTTATATCCCAGAACAGCGACTGTACCGTGTACAAGAGCGCGCAAAAATCAGTCCCGGCCGCTAAAGCGAACATCTCTTTCAGCGAAGAATTTCAAAGGGCCGATTAATAGTTGGCCGGCGTACGTGGAGTATAAATGATCGATCGATGCACGTGTTATTAAGGGCCGCTTCTGGAAAAAGTGCTCATTAGCCGGAGGCAATCGAGCCGCGCTTAACAAATGAAACCTAATTGGAAAGTGTCTGGCCGCACGATGGATGGAATTCCGGTTGATCGGCCGAAATTACCACTCGGGCACGTATAATAGGATTAACATGCTACGTTAAACGCTGCAAGGCCGCCGCCACCCCGAGGGGTATTAGCCGGATCTGCGTGGCGGCAATAATTTTTCCGCCCGCCAGATACCTTGGCGGAGGTAGTTGATTGGGGAGGACAACGGGAGGAGCAGAGTTTCGGGGCGCAGCGGTGCCACCCTTCTCATTTATGGCTCCTCGAAAAACCCGATGGTATAAAACACACTCGAGTGTCCAAGTTCATTACCATTACGCGCATCTTGATTACTAGCTGGCTTTAGCCGATCTGATAGGTGTATGCAGGATATACCGCGCGCGTCTGTCGTCGCCGTCTTATTCTACTGGGGGGATATAAAGCAAGGGTATTATTCCCCGGACTGATTTCAATGCGAGACGCAGTCGCGATCCCGACTGATATCGACGTTGGGAAGTCCCCGGCAGGCCGTTGGGAAGTTTCCGGCGGAAAGTTCGCAAGGTGGATATTAGCCGAGTCTAGCCGAGAGAGACGTCCCTCAAGATGAAAAGTAGTAAGCGAATACTGTCGAGCCTGAAGCTCGGCGCACGTTGTACCTCGGGCGGGCAGACTGGTGTGCACAGTGTGTAATCACATCTCGGCGATGGCTTTGTGCCCTTTCTGCATTTTGGCGCAGTGTGCTCCGGTAGATTGGAGGATTCTCATTCTTGGCGAAAGACGCCCTCGCGCGTCCAAACTATTCAAAGAGCAGCGTGGCTGCACGTGAAAAGTAGCGGGGTTGCTGTCTGGCGGAGAGAGAGAGAGAGAGAAAGGGCGAGCACATCGCTGCTTGATCCGGCAAAGGATAGTGATTTATTGGGGGGTTGGGGGGTTGGGGGGTTGATAGTGTAAAGGTTAAAGGGATTCCTCACCTGTTCGGGATCGCGGAGGTGAAGGGTGGTGTGCGCTCCGTAGGGACGCTCCTCGCCGTCGGGAAGCTGGAGCCGCGGTGGCAAGTCGAGGGCAAGGTCCTGTCGGACGCTTCCGGCGCGAATCGCCCGATCTCTCGCCGCGGCGACCATCGCTTCCTGCATCCCGTCAGCGACACCCTCGCCGCCGATGCCGCCGCCGATGCCGCCGCCGCCACCGCCTCCGACGCCACCGCCACCGGCGCCGCCGCTCGGATCACCTTCCAGTCCGCCGCCACCGAGACCACCGTGACCGCCGTGACCGCCGTGACCACCGCTGCCGACCTCCATTCCTGGGCTCACCGACAGCATCTGCACCAACCGAGAAAAAGCAACAATTACATCTCACGCTCTTCTCATCCCATCCACCACCCTCCCTCCCTCCTTCAATCCAATCGCACCAACGCCAAACCGGAACGGCTTCAGGCGCAATCCCGATAAACGACACCTCATTTCATCAATGCATATTCATTTCTTCCCTTGGGCTCGCTTTTCTTCGCTTTCTTACGCGACGAGTGTGGGACTGGTTAAAGGGGACGGGGCTTGGTAAATGGCCGAGGGCCCACTGACCACTTGGAGACAATTGGAGATGAGTCCCCATGGGATATCGAGCTGATACACGTCCCAATGTGCTCTAATCTAATCGGATTCCTCTATCACCGATCGAAATAGAGACGCGTCTACAGATAGGTAACGCGCGCGCTCGTCCGAGTGGTCTATCGCGTCTCTGGCAAATTGACGCAAATGAGGGCCGATTACGCACATGTTAGAACCGGCGAGTCTCCCGAACCCTCTGCCATTGGATCGAATTCCGCATGGATCGCTCTGTGTCTAATCTTGACGACAGTGTATCGCGACGCAGGGGACCTGTGAGCGAGAGAGAGAGAGCGAGAGGGAGAGAGCGAGAGGGAGAGAGGGAGAGAGCGAGGCCGTCGTTTCTGGCTCGAGCGTGGTCGCGTGCAATTTTCAACTTCAATTAGCGTTCTACTGGGCGAGCGAGCGCGCGCTATAGCCGATAGGTCGGAATGGCAGTCGCGCAAGAGTGCCGGTCGACTGCAGACGGAAGCCAACTAGAGAGACGAACCGGCAATAACATACAAGGCCAGACGACGACGGCGGCGACGGCGGCGACGGCCACGACGGCGACGACAATGCGCGCCGGCGGCCGCTGTCGCCAGTTGGTCTCGAGCGACCACCACACATCCAGTCGTCATCCTCCTTGTTTCCTCTCGCCCCGGCCTTTTGGCATCCACCTATCACGACATTATTCTGGTCCGTGACGAGGGCAATTGCCCGTGACCGGCGCGACATATAAATTCCTCCTCTATCCGCGTTCTCTGTCATTTCGCTTCCCCTCTACCCCCCAGCCCCCCCCCCCCCCCTCTCTCTCTCTCGCGCTCTCGTGGCAAAGCATAGGACACTGCCGAGAACACTACTTACGCGATCTATTTGTCAGGGTTAGGCCGATCGCTCGAGAGCCACTGGGAGCGGCGAGGACTCTTCAGACACAGGCGAACCCCGCGAGTAACGGTCGCGCCGATCGAAAAGAGCACCTTCGATATCCCAGCCAACGGGCACAAAGTAGAACCCGCTCGAATTTCATGTTCGACTGGCACATCTTCCCGCTCACTCTACTTGCTTCTTTCTGCCTCGGTGGCGCAGACACCGGCCCGCCCGTCCGCGCTCTAATCAATTCCACTACGCAATTGCACGATCGGAACGCGCGGCGATCGTTAGATCGGTTCAATAGCGATTGCTCTTCCTCCGCGCGCGCTCTCTGTGTACACGCCGCGAGCGTAGAGCGGCGAGACTGCGCGCGCCAACAGCTATGGCCTCTGTGTATACTTATCAAAGGCGGAAACGCGGCTCGGTAACGACGTAGGAATCCGAGAGATTCGCTCCGGCCATGGGAAGCAGGCTCCTCGAAGCCTTCGACTTTCCTTCGAGTTACGAGGGAAGCGTCCATCAGCCGGCAGACGCGCCACTTCCCTTTCCGATTTTCGAATCGAGCGCATATCAGCGATTCTTCCCCTCACCGCGATATTCGATGCGACTCGATAGATCTCTCGACCGCACATCCGTCATTTCCCCGAGGAAACGACGCCAGCCAGTAGTTTCCTCTCGGCGAGCGCGCGGCTGGAAAGCTGCGAGAATTCCTCGGCAACGCGCGCTCGATATCATCGGCGCCGTCTTGCTTTAAGAACCGACAGCGACGGCGGCGGCGGCGGCGGCCAGTGAATCAGTCTGCATAAATCGAGAGAGGGCACGTATTAGACATTAGACGCATGGAAAGCGCGAATGCGCGGCTTCCAGCGAGAAGCGCAGTTGTCAGTCGGAGCGCGTGGGAAGCCGTGAGAGCTAAACGATCGCTCGCTCCGCAACTATGTCTATTGCCTTCGCCGGCGGAGCGGAGAATATTGCGAGCGGCGATGGTCCCTCGCGTATTTTAATTGCATTCCGCGGATAGAGCGGGCGCAGGATAATAGCCGTGCGGTTGGACTATTTTAAAGGAGCGGGCTGTAGGGCTGCGTGCGACGCCGAGGTACATCACGATTGGCATACATATTAGCGGCCGGCACGCACCCTCGCTCGTGTTTGCACTCCTAATAATAATGGGCATCGGTAACCAATAGTACGCCGAGCCGAGCCGCGTCGCGGTCCTCGCCCCATCAACCACCACCCCACGCTCGCTCGTCGGCTTGTCGGCTTGTCGGCTTCTCCCTTAAAGGGGCACTCCCGCAAACACAAACCTAATTGCCCCATTTTCCGCGACACCCCTGCCCTGTCGCACGCTCGTTTCGGCCGCGGCGCGCAGCTAACAGGTGATACTGGCTGCATCCTCCGGGGAACCTTAAAGCTTGCTTCGTATCACCCTTCTACTCAGTTCTATGTCATCTTTTTATCTTGAGTCTAATGTTGGAGAATATTAGATAGAGCTAAAGCCAATCCTTTTGGATCAGGGCTCTGAAGCCTGTCATTTCCGAATTGTATGTCAAAAGGTTCAAATTAACGAAATCATCTTTTGGTTCGGAAGGTCAGGTACTTAAACCTACGGCTCTTTCACCTAATTAAAACAAAATTAAAAGAATCAAGTTTAAAGCGAAAGCGCTGGATTGAGTTTTTCAGTGAAAATTCGAGAATTGGGAAATTCGAAGCCCAATGCTAGAGAGGAACTGTGCTTTCTTCCTCATTCTTCCGTGCGTAATAACAGGACTCAGGGACTCAGGGCTCGCCAACCCCCATACGATGTCGGCGCAAGTACCGATCGATCGACTCTCTATCGCGCGCGGCCACCGAGAAGATTAATAGCGCTCGACTCGACTCGACAGGACTGGACTGGCGGCAAAGGTGACGGTGGCGGCGGCGGCGGCAGCGAGAAAGAGAGATAGAGTAATCGGCGCGCTGCAAGGCCGACGGCTATCTCGGCGCGCACGGGAATTAATCACCCTGGCGTCATTGCTAGAAACGCTTAATGGCGGCCCGTTACGTAAGGCTATTGTTGCCAGTAGGAGACAGAGTGCACCGAGGCCGCCTCTTTCATTCATTCGCGTCTACCCGTCGACTTTTTCCTCGCCGCGATATATCCGCACGAGCAATATCTCTCGCTCGTGCTCGCGCTCTCTCGATAGCGTCGAGCGGGAAATTAGGTCGACGCGCCGAAAAATCCTCCGGAAGCTGGCTCGCGAGCGCGCGCGTGTCAATACTGAGAGGGCAGAGAGTAGCTGGCAGCTGTAAAGGGAGCTATTGGCAGGTTATCGGTAGGAGTAGAGTGCGCTCCGTCAATTCCGGGGTTATCGGCCCTCTCGCTCCCGCCTTGTCTCTCCGGGCCGCGAATGACGCGTGCTTATCGCGCGGGCGCTCAATTAAAATTCCCTTCACGCGTGTGTCACGCCAGCGCGCGAGCCGCCCGGATAATACTAAGTATATCGTCGTCGGCCTCGCGGTAGACTAAGCAACGGCGACCTATTGCGACAGACTGGAACCCACTCGCCTCTCGCCTCTCGCCTCTCGCCTCTCGCACTCGCCAACTGTTAACGCTCAATAAACGAATCGACGTCGATCCTGGAATGTTGTGACAGGAGGACTCAACGCGCGGGATACTAGTGATCGAGAGCGCGAGGCCGAGTGATAGGCATGTGATCGGCGGGGCGTTCGCCGTTAAAGCTTTAAAGGGGTTCTCGGTCGAAAGGGAAAGCCGCCGCTGGCACCAGGAGCACCGCTGGAGAGGGTGCCCGCCGCCACGAGGATCCCACTGTGCTCTCGCACTCGCGTATTGATCGCGGAGACAATGCGCCGCCGAGGAGAGCGAGCACACCATGTCCAGCGCCGCCCGAGGACAAAGTCACCGCCGGCTCGGAGAATAGAGAATTAACACCCCCAACGCAAATCTCTCTCTCTCTCTCTCTTCCTCTCTCTGTCAAGGACAAGCTATTCTATCGATCAAGGAAATAAAAACGATCCCAATCTATTAAGGCAGCAGAAGCGGAGGCGCTCGAGGAATAGAGGGACTCGTGAAAGTGGTGGGTTCCGGGGCGGAAAGTCGTCGAGTGGCGCGCGAGAGATGCTGGCGGGCACGGTATAATGAGCATTTTTCAAGTTCAACAGCCGATCGACCGACACTCGGCTTTGCATAGTCTGAATTATTTAAGAGAGACAACACGCCAAATGAATCTGCGATTCAAATCGTACAGCGGGCTTGCCAGAGGGCCGATGCTAATATCGGGGGGGAAGGGGGCAAGGAAGCCGGGGAGGAGTGGCAGCAGCCGCCGGAGAGAGAAAGAGTAGAAATTGGTGGCGATCGATTCTTTAAAAGCGATGGCCCACGGTTGTTATGCGGTTAGTGGCACTTGTTTGTATCGCGCGGGCCGCTCGCTTTGCACCTCAAAGGCGCCCCGGGCAAAATGGATTTGAAATGTAAATAGAGCGCCGGTAACCCGCGCTAAATGAAGGACAAGGGGAGTGAGAGAGAGTGGGTGGGTGGTTGGGTGGTTGGGTGGTTGGGGAGAAAGAGAGCCGGATGAAATGTCCATTCCTCGAGGGGGTGGATGGAGGCGGCATACATTCGAAGCAGTGCACTGTGCTCGTTTGTGAAAGACAGGAGCCACGTGCTAGGTTGCATTTTATGGCTCGGCGAGGGCACTCGTTGCACCTTCCTGCACCGCGATGGCCCGTGGCCCATAAAACGCCCGAGCCACTCATCCTCGTCGCTTCCCACCACACTCCCCAGTGCCCACTGTCTACCTGCGCCCCTCAAACTTGCTCCATTCCAACATTGAGTAACTCCAGCCGAACCCAATATCAGCCTAATAACAGCCGACACTTCCAATTACCGGGACCACTTTATTTCTACTTCTAATCCCGTCGGACACTTTTCGCGTCGACTGGCAACGCCGAGGCACAGTGCATCGGTAACGAGAAGGAACTGCACGGTAACATTTCCAGATAGTTTTATCGCTCGACGAGCGTCAATGCCACTCGTCGATGGCTCGACAACTTGACTTTCCGTACTAGCGGCAAGTTGGGCCTCGGCGGGTTCAACAAAAATCGACGGGAAAGGAGAGTTGGACTTTTTGCAGATTCGTAGGCGAGTGCGATGATCCGAATTCGCGGGGTAGGAAGACATCAATGTCACGATTCCCCGACAAACAACTAATCCTGATACATCGGCATCCGTCAATCGCTTAGGAGGGCGATTAAAGTCGGCTTTCCAGAGGGATCGACAGGGTGCCGAGAGGAGCGCGTCTCTCAACATTATCTAATCCTTCCATCGCGATATCGTCCAATCCACTTAATCAGACGCCTCTCTCTCTCGGCAGCGCCGACCTTCTCTACTTATCTGAAGCGGAGGGAAATTCGCTGGAAATCTACTCGCAGGGGAGGATCGGCCGGTTTTTAAAGGGGTGGTGGTGGTGGTGGTGGCGGCGGCGGGAGTAGATTGGCCGGTTTCGCCGAGAGCACGGAGGAAAGGAGGACTGCAGTGGCGTGTGGCCGTCAGGGAAATCGATCGAGGAGAGTGGATTCGCGTCACGAGGGCAATGCACCACCGTCTACAGGCGTCGCCGCCGTCTCTCCGCGCTACACGTACGTTGCACCAGTTGCACCAGTTGCGCCGAGAGCCCAGAGCCGAGCAAACTCAAGGAGAGGGCGGCCCCGCTTCGAAAATATTTTATCAACTCCCCCCACACTCTCTAAACAATCGCCCACTCCGACGGCGGCGTACACACATATGTATACCCTGCGTAATCTCGCGACAGATCCGTACACACGTATTTTTAATTCGATTATCGGCGCTATCGGTCCTGGCTGTTGCCCGAGGAAAAACAAGCGGGAGCCGCCGCCGCCGCGTCGTGCACACGCTACGACCAGCCGGCGCGCCTCTACTCTACTCGTTTCCCTGAGATTGGCTATGGCCACCCGCGAGTCGGGCACTCGAGAAAACAACTGACTTTCTTTCAAAGTATAGGATCGTTCAGTTTCATTTTAGTTAGGTACTTATAGGTATTACCGGCCATGATTCTATAATTTTATGGTTGAATAGTAACAAATTTAAACAAACATTTAAGCCTGGGTTTAGCATTTTCTACATACTTGGCGTCGACTCGATAGAGTCTCCTGATTACGCTGACTAAAACGATAACGATGCCAATAATAACAATTTTCAGCATGTCAGTTCACAACTGTCAACTTTTTCCACGGAAAACAATCGCCAGAGTAAAATCGACAGGAGAAGTTTGCCGATTAACGAGCAATTTCCATCGGCATTCCGAGACGTTAAACCCTCCTTAGACACAGTAAAAATGATTCGCGCGGTATTGACGCTCGCGGGGTTTCAGTATGAACGGTGCTTTATCGTGCACGCAGCCGCCCGCGAGTAAGCCCTGTCGCGAAGGTGCTAGGGATTGCGTAACGCTCGCGGGGATCGGGATTATCGTTGTTGGCCTAGGTCTGCCAAGGTTTCTCTCTCTCTCTCTGGGCCGAAATGGCCCGTTAGAATCGGCGCTGAGTCAGAGAGGACTGAGAGGAGGCGGCGAGTGGCGGTGAGTCGCAGGCGGAAAATCGAAAGTGTGTGCTCGCCCCGGCGTACTAATGCCATCTGCCCGTCTAGCTCGGCTTCGTCCTTCTCTAGTAGGCATTCGAGGTCATTGTCACAAAAAGTCTACCGCTAGTCCGCAACGCCGGTCGTCGAGCGACCTTGTCCCTATTCGCGGCGAGTTCTCGCAAGGCCGTGCGCGTCCCTGTCTAGCGCGCGAGACATAGTCTAGAGCGTAGAAAAATGGCCCAGTCAAAATCCCCCCGGTAGTTTAAAGTGTGTCAGTGCACCGACCGTGCGCCGAGCAGTAAAGTTGCGAGTGGGTTGGGCCCTGGGGGTTGCGGAGGAGATGGAGGAGGATTGTGCGTTGATTGTGTTATTGGGAGGAAGAAGGAAGTGGTGAGAATGATGGGAATGGTGGGAATGGTGGGAATGGGCGGGAGGGAAACAAGTTGTGGCGAGTGGGTTGCGCGATGGGCTAGATAGTGTGTGCGATTGAGAGCGGGGCTCTCGCTATAAATGGATCTATTAATCTCGATTAGGGTAAGCGTCTACGATCCAGTGGCTAGACGACGTATCTGGCAGGCTCGCGCGCGCGCGACCGTTTCAGCTGGCCAGCTCGTATAATCAGCCTGCCAATTATCGTTATCGCCCAAGGCCACCGGTCGGATCGGTTCCGGCGGCGTCATGTCACGTCGCTCCCTCCAACACGCGGCCGCGCTCTACGTCTCTACGAGAGAGGAGAGTCCTCTGTCCGTGTCCGTGTCCGTGTCCGTGTGCGGCCGCGCGACAATGGGACCAGCAATCGAGACGTCGCCGTCGCCGCCGTCGTCGACGGCGACAACAAACAACAACGAGGAGCGCGAGTGGGAGTGGGGCGATCACTCGTGATCGCCGGTGAATCGGGCCGAGTGGAGGACTCGCCGCTGGCGAGAACCGAGAGGAACTGGCTGCCGCCGACAGATATGCCGACTCTGCCAGCAGCGCAGACCACCGGACAAAGAGGAGCCTAGAGAGAACGAGCGAGAGAGCGAGAGACGGAGAGAGAGAGAGAGAGAGAGAGAGAGAAGAGTCGAGGAGGAAAGAAACGCCCTGGTCGTTTGCACGTATGACGTAAGCGCGCGCGCGACTCGTTATCTGCGCGACCTTAGGCCGAAGAAGTGCGAGCGCACCAAGCATTCGAGCGACCACACGGCCACAGGAAGGCGCGCGCACTACGTACGCGTACGTGCCTACGGGGAACCGCCAAGAATTGGGCCGCTGAGGCCTATGATCCCACTCTCCCTCTCACTCTCTCCCTCTCGACTCGATCGCCCGATGTACGCGACCCCAGTTCTAGCGGAGGGCTATTTTGCAGCGGAGCTGTGTTTTCACTGTGTGTGCCAGCCGCTCGGCCGAGCCACCGACAACTGTTTACCGGGGGCCGCGCACGTAAACATTTTCGTTCGCCCGCGACACCTAGATAGTTTGGCGGCTTCAATGCAAAATATTTTCCTGCCCGCCGTCGCGCCGACGGCAATTATTTTATTTATTGTAATCCGGCCGATCGGCCATTCGATATACCTCGATCGCCGGAGTTTTCCCCTCTCCACCCTTCCAAGCTCGTAATGAGTGCGCGCAATCAGCGCGCAGACATCTCGGAATCTCTCTCTCTCTCGCTCGCTCGCGGCGACGAGGACGATGGTCACGGGAGAGACGGTTGCGTGCGGCGACGTCGCGTGGGGCGAACGTGTTTCCGCGTTTATATTTCACGCGAGCCGTGTATTTGCCAGTAAGTACACGCCGCGTCCACGTACGCGAGTACGTGCGCCTCCGGTCGCTCGTGTACTCTATGCCTTGCCTTGCCTCTTGCCTCTTGCCCCGTACCGATAGCACCGTGCGCCGGAACCCCACTGCCGCTCCAACCTTTCCCTCTTTCATTTCTCCACTTTATTTCATTCGTGCAACTGCGCGACACGGCTATTTCCATTTATCAATTTTATCCTCTGAGTTATTTTAATATCTTGCGATTTACTTGTGTCTACTTAATTTATGACGGCTAATATTGATAATGGTTAGATAGAACTAATATAGATATGGACTATGCGCAGATGAGAGAGGATCTCTCATATCGGGATATCGAGAGCCACGTGCCGCGTCTCTACTCAGTTCTCGAGCGTGTGTACTGTGTATCATGACCGCCAGACGCGCTGCGTCGCGTCGCCCGCCGCTGTCTGTCTCATCTCTCCTGCTGCTATCAGGCCGCCCGCCGCCCGCCGTTCGCCGTTCGCCGTTCACCGCTCGCCGCTCGCCGGAGTTTGCACAACCCCAGACGAAAACAGGATAAGTTGACTGTTATTAAAATTCCACGAGGTGTTTTTCAACACACTACACGCGCGCGTCGCGCTCTCGCGTCCGACCACCCTCTCTCTCTCCCTCTCTCTCGTGACAAGTTGCTCTCTGGTGCGATCGGCAGGAGCGATTAGGCGACGAGCGTACAAACACACGCGAGCCCCCCTATCTACGAGATGTCTCGGCGGCGGGTTGCCCGATAACAACACGTGTCAAAGGCAGCTCGGCAGCCTCAATGAGAGAGCGACCAGACTTATCGGAGCGGAGAGTAGAGGTTGCCCGCTCTTACTCCACCGAATGCGAATCTCGGCCTCGGCGTGTCTGCCGTCGCGCGCCGATGTCTCCAAGAGTAACCACTTTCCTCCGCAAACACCAGCGACTGCTCTTACCAGCTCATACACGAAGCTTCGATAAACCTCCCGTGGTCTACGCGCGCAAAAGGTAATCTAGCGCGACGCGGACGCGTCACCCGCGAGAAAGCAACGATAGACGGCGGCGCTCGAGATTATTCGCGAGTCGAGTCGGCAGCACCTTGTCTCGGCGTATAAGAATCGCGGCCTCCGGGAAAACATATTTATCGAGAACGTCGGCTCGATCGGCTGCGCCACAACGGAGATCGCGCGTCGGTCAGCCTTTTTCCTCGCTCGCTGTCGCTCCAGACTGTTACACAAGAGCGAAAGAGCGAAAGAGCGACTAACGCCGTTTATTGACACGCGGAGGAATGTGGGTCAGCCAGCATTGTACGAGACAAGGCGTACTAGGCCGCGATGAAAGAGGCTACTGTCAGCTGGAAAGTTGGGAATTTCGTTAAAGACGCGTGGCATTGAGGACTCGTCGGAAATGCACGCGACGCAATTCCGAGATGTCTGGTGCGGATCCCTAACGGCTGGGGCTCTGGAAGGAGAGCGGAAAAGGCTCCAATTCTCGATAGAGCGTGTGCGTAGATGGCGTAGATTGGCGGGGCCGTTCGCCTAAATGGGCGAGGTGGGCGGCCTCGTAACGTCGGGGCAACGTGACGCAACGCATTTTCGCAAATGGTCACATGTAGAACACGCGTGCGAGAAGAAGCAGAGAAGGGGGAAAGAGAGAGAGGGAGAGGGAGAGAAGCGGGTGGGGTTGCGTAATTTCCAGCAGACGCTTCCCGTTTGACGGAGATAACGCTAACGAGGGCCAGATAATAGCGTCGGGAGTCTAGACAGTTAATTACAACAAGTCCTTTAAAACGCACGCGGCACGCGGCAGCCGCGTCCTGACCGGCTCCCGCTCGCGCGGTATACTTTGACGGCGCCGAGCCGCTAGCGGCGAGTTTTCTAGAGTGGCTACAAATTCCCCTTCAACGATTAACGAACGTGAAAGATCGGCTGGTAGAAGGGTGGCGGCTGGTTCTCCCATACCTGCGATGGTCACCGGGGGGACTCGCACCCTCTGCCCATTAGCGAGCCCACACACCCGCACGCTCAATCCTCTAGCAAACCCCGACTCACCTTCCAACTACCAAATGGCCCACCGCGACGAACAGATCCGCTGAATTAAACGAGAGCATTCACACCGGAGGCGTCTCCTCGTCGCGGCGGCGGCGGCGGCGACAGGCGCTCGCTACGATATGATTCACTCGGCACCGAGTCACGCCACCGCGCGATAACTCACCCATAGACGTCTATAATTATTTTGGTCGGGAGGATTCGCATGCTCGGAGATAGCGGGCCGAGCGAGTCCGCTTGTTTTCAATGAATGCGCCGCGTAAATCATTATGACCAGGCGGCGCCCGGGAGGAGTCTCCAGCGAGGGCTAAGGGGATGATATCTCCGGTAGTTCCGGAGGGGAGAAAGAAGAGCGTGTGGCGCGATTACACGCGAGTTTTAGACCGTGTCGAGAGGGAGGGGTTGCGTCGGCCTCTCGGCCTCTCGTTTTCCCGTCTTCTCGTCTTCTCGGTATCTGGCGAGTGTGCTCGCACCGATAGACCGCGAGGACGCGACGCGACCCTCGGCAAATATTTTCCAATCCCGGGAACACGCTGCTACATGGCGAGTGGTAAGCCGTCGCCCTTTTCTCGCTCTATAGCGAACCCTCGCGTATAAAATGGGCCGAACCAGTGGACGGGAGGTCTCGCAATCGCATTTCCAGAGGATTTCAAAGAGAGGGGAGTGACCGGGCGAATGGCAAGCTGATCGTCGCACAATTTCATTATTACCTTTTTACCGTTGGCACGTAGTTAATCGCGGCACCGAGGACGCTCGCAATTTAGAGTAATTTCCTCTGGAAGCGCGGCCTTTTATCCCCGGGAACCAATAAGTCGCGGTAGCTTGCGAAATTAAATCTATTGTGCGCGCGGGGCCAACCCTCTCTCCCTCTCTCCCTCTCTCCCTCTCTCTCTGGGCAAGCCGCTCTCTTCGAACGGGTCGGTGTACCAGTGCATACCTACTTCATGCTAAATGCATCCACGTCAATTGCCCCGTGGCACAAAGCGACCGCGACTGGCAATAAATCGTAACAACCCCCCACACCTGCAGGTGTATGAATCCTAATTACCGCCGGACATCGAATAACGCTTTACACCTACCGACCCGCAACACCCTTCCCTTTCCCTTCCTTCCACCCTCTCGCGGTTGATTCAATTTGCAAAACCTGCCCATTTAACTGGCCCATTCCGCGGCAAACTCTCGCCCGCGAGCGCCACTCGCAATTGCCGGATATGAAGAATGCATTCACCATTCACCGCCGGTTGGGAGTTACGATCGAGTCGCGAGGAATCCTCAAGATTCAATGTCAGGCGGGTTTGACTGGATATTCGCGGGGCGAGCGTGGGTGGACATCTCCGAGCAGCCGACTCGTTCCGATCGAAATGGCCCTGTTAAACTGTTATATGCACCGGCGGAATGCGGAATGTGCTACACTTGCATAAACGGTCATCGGACGAGCGGGGCTCCGCTGACTTTCGCCCGCGCTAATGCTACTCTTTGCGTCGGGGGAGAATGTTTAACAAAGAAAAAAAGGAGAAAGAGAAGAGCGAGGGAGAGGGAGAGGGAGAGCTGACCTTAATTCGGCTTTCGAAAAATATTTACCCTGCCAATTACCCGCACAAGAGACCACGTGCAGAGCTCCCTCTCTCTCTCCCTCTCTCTCTCTGGCGATGAGCCTGAGCCGATATCGGGCGTGATTCGTGGCCAGGCCGACTGTGTACATAGAGTAGATGGCATGCATGAATGCATGTGCGACTACAGGGATGGTGAGAGCGCGCGCGCGCGCTCCGTCGAGGCGTATGTTAACGAACGGCGGGGCCCCGTGCTTTCGATACTAATGAGCTACTAGATTAGATAAACCGTTAGATTCGCCGCGCGATAAATCAGCATGTCCGCGAGCGAGACAGCGGGCGGTTTCGTTCCAATTACTTACACGCCATGTCCTGGATTTCCGATGCACCGCTCTCTCGCCGCTCGGCCTCTCCGCTCGATCTCTCGCTGACGAGATAATTCGCCTTGGTCCTCTCTGCCCGCGCGCGCGCCGCCGGATATTACTAGATATGTAGTGGCCGGTCAGGTTATTTTCCTCGTGGGAAACGGCGCGGAGTCCGGTACTGCGCAACTTATACTACTAGCAAGTAGTAATGGTGGTGCGCCGGCACACATCTAGGCGCGCCGTCTTTTCGCCAGTGTTTCTCCGGGCATGGAACATTGTTATTTCAGTGAGGCGTGCATGGAGGTGTATGCAGGTTCTCGCTGGTTGGCGCGCGCTCTCTTTTCCGCCGGCGTGAGCGGCGAGAGAGCCCGAGCGACCTCACGATCGGGCTGATGACATTTAAAAGTGCGACGTGAAGGTATCGACCGACGTCTGAGCGAGACCAAGAGTAGGAGGCAGACGGCTTGGAAGGATTGAACGACCGACACACAGACTACACGGGAGAGAATGAGAGCCGGTGAGAGGGAGCGTGTGCTCGGGAGGGAGAGAGCGAGAGAGAGAGGAGAGAGACGGGCTACCGACCCAGACGAGAAAACTGCAGTGAAAGCCCGGCTTGCATTCTGGGCCAGACGGAAGAAACACGAGGCAGACGGTGTAACGGCCTCTCTCTCTCTCTCCCTCTCCTTCTTCCTCACACTTTTTATTAGCGTTTCTCCCTCGAAGGTAAGTCCGCCAAGTATTCGTCGTCTACACAGACCCATTTTCCTCGGGTTTTCCCTCCTCGGTGCCGTCGGATCACATAGACGATAGACTTTCACGCTCTTACCCTCGACTACTGAGGCGAGTGCAGCGAATCATGTGCAAATAACGATCTTCCCAAGCGGAGTGTCAGCAGGGATGGGAGGGATCTGCTCGTAGAGAAGACGATGGGTTTTCGGAGACAGAGAGGCAGAGAGCGAGTGTAGCAACGTGGACAGGGGAGAAACAGGTTCGATGAGTTGCCACCCGTGGGTCCCCTAGGGCCCTTGATATTTCTGTACCGGTACTGTCGCTCAAAAATGCCGAGGGCTCGATGAATCGCTCTCCGCTCTATTAAGACAGTCGGGAGAATCATCCTACGTCCGTCTACTATCGACGAGACTCGATTATTCCCTCCGCCGATACAATGCACCCGGCGGCCCCCGACTCACCAGCCGAGCGACGTAAAAAGATATAATTGTCCCCTGCCGACGAGCGCTAGACAATTCCCTCCCCGCCCCAGAGAGAGAAAGAGAGATAGGGCCACAGAAATAGAAGGGAAGAAGCGGCCTGATAACACAGACGGTCACACATAGAGAGAAGCCGGCGAGGAGATTAAGCAATTAAGAATCGACGCGGTCCGCTCTTCGATATCGGCGAGCGAGCGAGCGCTCTATTTTCGATTCCTTGCTCCTTGCTGAATCGGCCGATACTCTTAATTAACGCGGCGGCGGCGGCGACGGCGGCGGGGCACCGACGCCCTAATTACAGCCGCTCGCGCAATTAACGCGTTTGTCACTGGCAGAGCGCGTGCGCGCCGCTTATGAATGCCGCTCGTTATGAATGCATTTTTCGAGGATATCTCGGCGAGGGTGTTCCGAGGCCGACGGAGCCGACGGAGCCGCCCTGGCGGCCTGGAGACCAAATAATCTCGGCCTGAAAAGTGCATTCCCGTATCTTGACAGCTGTCCAATAAACCGACTGAAAACCGATTCGGAGGCCGTCACGACTCCTCTCTATCTCTCTCTCCTCCCTCGCTCCCTCTGCCCCTATCTCGTGACGAGAGAGAGGGAGAGGGAGAGGGAGAGAGAGGTAGAATGTTGGTAAAGGTGAACTTGAGATATATCGTGTGCACGTACCACAAGGGCCATGTCGCGTGGTTTCGAACCCTGCACGTGAAGGATTCGTGTGCCCAGTTCAAGCAGCTTTCTCCTCAACTGTTTGACGGAGACGCCGAGCGTCTGCATGCAGCGACGCCTCAGCTTCATTTGAACGGAGCCGCCAGGTTGTCGACGTGTGCTGGAAACCACTGTCGGTCAGCTGTCACGCTGGCATCAACAACACTCTCCTTCGCCGTTCGCCACCACTATCTTCCTCCGATCACCACTCTTCTTCACTTCTCTTTCTTGCCTCGTTCTCGTCCTCTTGCTCACTGACAACAGTTGCAGAGTCCTCGCGACTCCTCGGCGCACAGAATCCGCGCGCCGGCTCCGCTTCGGCTCCGCTCGCCGCGGCTCCGAGCCGACTACAGCGAGCTGTTAACTCGAGTGCACACTTGGCCGATACTGTACTCGGCGCGATGGGGGGCGTCGAGAGGGGGTGGGTGGGGGGTCGAATGCGCTGCACCTTTATGTGAACGACTGATTGCTCCGGCGGCGGCGGCGTCGGTGGCGGCAGTTCATCATGAGGACACGATCGATCCGCTCGGTTAGCAGGAAACGGCCTCGTTTCTACTTAATTCGATTGAACCCGGTGCGGAGAGAGAGAGAGAGCCGGCGGCCGCTCCCCCCGAGGCCACTTGACCGCGAGAGCCTGCCCGGCTTGGCTTGGCTCTGCTCTGTTCTGCTCTGCTCTCTCGTCGCTGGTCCCTGGTGCCGGCGGCGGACGGCGTGTCTCTCGTCTAATGGGTACGCGATACGCACACCTACCGAGACGAGCGCGCGCACTCTCTCCTCTCCTCTCCTCTCGCTTTTTTCCGCGTCCCCCTCGCTATTTGCCGAGCACTTCTATAAACGCGTCACAGCCACTTCTGCGTGCAGCAGCAGCCCCCGACGCCCCGCATCGATTCGCAGTTGAGATGTCACGCCGAGAGCGAGCGAACTCCCTTGCTTCCTCTCTGCGCTCCTCTCTCTTGCTCTCTGGTTGGTCCTTCGATTGCACTGCGGGACTGGCTCGCTGCACTCTCGCGGCTCGACCTTGAATTTTCGTCGGCCGCTTTGTCGACGGAGTCTCCTCTCTCACGGATCGCGCTGGCCCCCTTTTCCTCGGCACCGTCCGTCCTCTGGCTCTCTTCTCTCACTGGTGCGCCGCGGCCGCGACTCTTCCTCCTCGTCGATCCGTCTTTCGAGTGTCGCCGTCTCTCTGTGTCTTCCACTCCCTCGGCGGCAGTCGGCTTGTCGCCGTGCGCGCTCTGCTTCTCGCTCCTCTCCGTCCTCGCTTTTCCGCTTGGACGTGCGGAGTGCGAGCGGAGAGAGAGAGAGCGAGAGTGAGAGAATGAGAGTAGGCCCCGCGGTAGGAAAGGACAGAGGCGCGCGCGTTGGCCGACTTCCCGCTGCTGGCTCGAGGCAGAAATGTCAGTGGCGCGGCGTCGCTCGCCGGTTGCGAAAGTGGCGTGCAAAAATGTCACTTGGGTGACACAACCTTCGCGCGGATTCGAGTCCCGCTCGCGGGATTAAGGACGGATTGAGAGGCCTGATATATTCTATGTATGCTCGAGGAACTTGATTTGCAGGTTGCTTCGTGTACTGGTACTGGTACTGGTTACTGGTTACTGGTTACTGGTTACTGTGTGTCCTACTCCCTTGGCACTCGCGCTCGCTATCGTCGTGCCCCGACTCGGACTCCGAGTGGAGTAGTCGGTGACTCGATAAAAAGGCTCAAGAAGGCTCGCTTCGCTTGGTGTGCTGTGAGCGAAGTGCCGGCACGTCCGACACCTTCCAAGTCCAGCGGCAGACTGAATTCGCCCGGTGGCTGTCAGGCCGCAGCACCGTCGATCCGATACTGCCCCCCTCCGCCCCTCCTTCCGCCATTCTATCCCCACTTTCCGCCTGTCGGCGCGCACCGTTCGCGTTTACCCTCTCACTGCTGGCGCAGCGCGAACGAGCGAGTGAGCAAGCGAGTCTCTCTCCCTTGGCCTCGCTCCCTCGACCAGCAGCAGCAGCCCGACAACTCGCTCTTCGCCCTTGCTTGCCTTCACCCTCGCCTGCCAGGCTGCGCCTTCGTCACCCTCGCCCTCACCGTCATCGTTCCCGTCGACGCACCACCATCCCAGCAGCGTTATCCCTTCCGCCGCCGCCGCCGCCACGACTCGGCGTTACTACAGGCCGTACAGGGGCCAACCGATCCATCGGTCTCCTTCTGGCCCGCCGCGTGCACGGCCAGACACGACGATGAGCACACGTACACACACTCTCTCTCTCGGCTCGGCCGACTGCGACTGTATGACCACGATGCACAGGCCGCACGCACGTGCACGGGAAGGAGAGAGTGGGAGGGCGAACGGGCCTCGAGGATCGAGCGAGAAAGGAGGATGCGGCGTTCACACTGGGAGGCAGAGGAAGCAGGCGGGAGTCGGGAGTCTGGCAACGCACGCGCTCGTTCTACTCGGCTCGGCCTGCAGCCGGTTAAGCCGGTATGCCGTGCGGTGCGCGACGCAAAAATCATCCGCGTGGCGCGCGCTCTCGGCGGCGGCGATGATATCCCCACGACAGGGCGGCGCGGGGACATCCCAGTGGGAGGTATCGCCACCGCCACCGCCGACATAGACGAGGACTCGATTACCAGGGACCGACTCCGATCCGCGTCAGGAAGCCGCCGATTAATCGTGCGCGATCGCGTTCGCCAACTTAATTAGAATTGGGCCGCGTCACCGGGAAGTTTAAGTATCGAGCCGCGGCACTGCACTAGCCCGGATATCGATGAGCTTTCATTAAAATCCTCCCGACAATGATGTACCCCGATGGCCCCGGTTCCATTGGCCGAAAAAGCAATTACTCGGCGTATACGTGCGAGTGGGCCCGACGCCTCTACCTCGGCAAGACAGAGCGCCGCGTCGCGTCGCGTCGCGCGACTCTCCTTCAACGGCGCGGCGTGATTGGGTGAATTCGCGGGCTGAATTATTCCGGTGGATTCCATTAATTCGAGTGCGCGACGCGGCGGCGGCGGCGGCGGCGGCGGCATGCGGAGGGTGATATTACCCTTGAAACTGCAGCATAACAGGTTGATACTGGAAGGGAGTGTGGGTGCCGGCGTCGGCGGCGTCGGCGTCATCGAGCGTTAGAGCGGCCCAATCGATTGCACTCGTTGAATGGAGAATGGGTACCGGTGAAATTCCACGCGTGCAGCCGCACCGACGCGTCGGATAGTTTTTAATCAAGTGCGGAAGCGCCGCTAATAACACGGGATCCCCGTCGAGCGGCACTCGTATTTCGTGTTAGCGAGCAATCTCCATGTCAATTACACCGGCCCCGGCCCCCATCTCTCTCTCTCTCGTGCTCTCTCTCTCTCGTGCTCTCTATATCGAGGAGAACGGAGCATACATAGTTGCAGGGCGTCCGTCGCGCCGCTGCGTCGGCATCGGCCTGAATCGCACGGCTCGCTCCTTCTTCCCCGAGTAATTTCACGCTGCTCTCGATCGTCGGCGGGCGGAGGGGGCGGAGGAGGTGGGGGAGGAGGAGGAGGAGGAGGAGGAGGTGGAACGCGGACAGAAGCAACAGCACGGTACGGCGCGATCCGATGCAGTGCGCGATGCCACGACAGACACTCGCTGGTATGGAGCGTGCGGTATATGTAGAGGAGACGGAGACGATCACGCACACGGACACCTCTCTTACGATACATACTACGAGCAGACGCCTTGCCTTGGATCCCCACCACCACCTCCACCGCCACCCTCAGCGCCCCCCTCGCGCCGAGAGGCCAAAGTCTCACAGACGAATTCTCACACCCGCGCTCTCTCGCCGGGCCGACGATGACGCCGCGACGGAGAGAGACGGGGGAAGGGGGTGGGGGAGACAGGAGGATAAAAAGCGAGACTCGGAGCGAAAGAGAGAAAGGGTGCGTTGCGAGTGAGGCAGAATACGGATTCGCTCGCTCGCGACGTCGTTGGTTCGGACGCGCCTTAAGGAACTTCGACAGGCTGACCTTACCACGGCCAAGGTCGTCTCCCGCACGAGAACCGTCTGTCCCTCTAATGCCGTTTTCACTGACTCCGATCTATGTTTGACGAGCGATGAAGCCGGCGCGTGCCCCCGCCCGCCCTCCTCGAGGAATCGCCCGAGGCCCCGAGTGGCCTCCGAGCCCAGACCACTCGGCGCATCAGCTGCGAATTTATGCGAGTGACCCCCCAACCCCTTTGCCCCTTGCCCCACCGTCATTCGCGACCAAGTTTCAGGCAACTTTTCCATTAGGAGTCGCCGACGCTCTCCACTCGCCTTTCTTTATTAACGGAATTCGATTTCGCCAGTCCCGGCCAATCCACGCCCACCCTTCAGAAGGCATCCGTACATCTGGACGACCTAATACAATTACATAATTAACTTCCCAAGCTTCCGCGGAGAGCTTTCCACCGAGCCCCCTCTCCTGCGGATTCGGAGTGCTCCGAAAAACTACCCTGCGCAATGCACTCGAGCCTCTCGCACTCATCTGCACTCGTCCGGCTCGTGCGAGTAAGCGCGATTAAATATTTTCGCATCGCCACTCGGTGACTTTCCCTTTCGCGCGGAATCTCATCGGCTCATCCTCCCCTCTGGCGCGCTCGCAGGATCCAATTGAGAATTGACCGTTTCCATCTGTCACACATGCATCAGAAGCCGACGGGTTCCCACTGGTATCAATAGTGGCAAGTGACGGGCGGTCGGGCGGTCGGGCGGAGAGCGATGCCGCGAGGGGAAAGCGAGGACGGTAATAGTTGCGGCAGCAACAATCGCGCCAGCGACGTGTGAGTGCGCCGCGCGACGAATGGCGAGGAGAAAGGCAGAGGGCCCGAGAGAGAGAGAGGGAGAGAGAGAGAGAGAGCGGAGCCGGCGGTGGTTGCGGTGGTGTCGGCGGTGGCTTTATCACCAGCAAGTGAACGAGCGCGTGTCTGCGAAAGCATCGCACGCTGTGCGTGTGGACACGGCTTAATACACATCGAGAGGAGTCGCGCAGAAGGCAGTTGTGCCGGGCGTGCGCTTGTGTGTGTAGGTGTGTAGGTGTGTATCCGTAGCCGGGAGTGTGTGCGCGCCGTCTAGACAGGAGGTTGTTGGGGCCGAACGAGGGTCGGCGGAGAGAGGCGAAAGACGCGACAGTAGGTTGGAGGGATTCGTACGGCGGGACGCGGCGGCCGGGCGGCCGGGCGGCGCGGCGCAGTGGAATAGGGGACGAAAGAAGAAGGAAGCAAGACACGAAGAGAAAGAGAACATGCAAGCAAGCAGCCAGCCAGCCAGCCAACCGGGCAGCCGAGCAGCCGAGCAGCCGAGCAGCCGAGCAGCCGAGCACCGGAGAGACAGAGGGGTCGCCCAAAGAGGAGAGCCCGGAGAAAGAGAGAAAGAGAGAAAGAGAGAAAGAGAGAAAGACAGAGGAGGAAAACGAGATAGTAGAGAGGTATGATAACCGGCTATCATATCTCAGGGCTGCCGCTGCGAGTCCTCGCTCTATGCCCCCTCCCGCCCAACCTTCGCGCCGCCACTGCGACGATCCTCTGCACCGTCGTCTTCAGCCAGCTTGCCCTCCTTCACTCCTCTCCACCCTCTTCTTCGTTGGTTCGACACTGCACCGACCGGTGCCGAGCAACCTCCGCCGCCTCCACCGGGCCCCATGCCTTCCTTCCTTCCTTCCTTCTTCTCATCCACCTCCTCCTTTTTCTCCTTTTACCTATCTCGCCCTTATCCTTCGTCCCGCCGTAGTCATTTTCTTCCTGCGGCCACTCGCCCCCTTGCCCGGTCCACAGCGCGATAACTCTCTCTCTCTCCTCCATAGCCCCGAGGCAACGACTCTCCTCGCTCCCATCCACCCACTTGCTTCCTCGGCCGCTCTCGATCGCATCCGTTCCCTTTATTTGCCCTTGCGGCCGCCGGAGTGGTGGCGCGCGCGGCCTTATCTCGCCGCGACGGAGAGCGCGAGAGTGGAGCCAGGTCGACTAGGTCCGAGTGGCGATTCTCGATATGGAGTGGAGAACCGTCGGTGTGCACCATCTGCGGAGAGCGAGTCTGGAGACAGGAGGAAGCGCAGGGCATCGGCCGCTAGTCTAGATGACTCCGCGGAGGAGAGACGCCCGCTCGATAAGAGCACCGTCGGTGGTGGTGGTGGTGGTGGTGCTCGGCAGATCCATCGCGTGGATCTCCGGTTGCGCAACCTCGCCCGAACCGAGAGAGCGCTGCACCGTTTCAGACACTCTGGCGCACGGTCGATGTTTACTTTTCTCCCGGCGGCCGCCGTCTCCGGTTCGCGCCGCTAGACAGGACTTTCGACCGGACGACCGGTGAACGCTCGCGAGTTCGCCTCGGGAGCCGTCAATTATTAGATCCGGCGGCCAGTTGCGCCCCGCCCGCTTATTTACATGCAGCAATTAAGCCTGGAATCTAGGTTGCGAATGCCTGGGAAGGGAGACGGCGCGCGCGTCCAGAGGAGTAGAGGGCTCCCCCCTCTCTCTCTCTCTCTCTCTCTCTCTTGGGTCATAAATGCCCGACTGTAAGCACCCACGCGTGACTGCGTATCCATCGAGCGCGGGCGCGCGCGGGGATCGGAGTGACCGATCGAATTCAGTCGACAGCTGAATGCGCCTATTGATTGCGTATCCAAGGTAAATGGTTTGCGCAAGAGACGGCCGAGGGTAATTGCACTAGTAAGACTTCGAGGTCCCATCGACGGGCGACGCGACGGAGCATCATAGACCCATTGACTCGAATCTGACCCATTTACGGCGAAAGAGGCTTAACAGGCGTTTTCTCTGTCGCGTGCACGCTCTCGACGCCGCGAATCAACTCCGACAGAGAGACACTTCAACATTAGATCTAGGTAATCTGCTAGATCGAGTTTAGCGACGATGCTCATTCCCATTATGTCGAGCCAGCCACTCTCCTTTTGTGGTGGGCTTCGTCCCAGAAAGCAGTGCGCGCGCTCGCTTATCGCCCGCTCGCGCCCGCTATTACCTCTAGCGAACAATGAACGCCCGTTAAATGAAACTGAAAATGAGCCTGTGTGGAGATCAAGTGGCCTTTACACGCCGGCCAGGGGGATTGGTCAGTGTGACGGGGCCACAAGCCGCACCACCACCACCGACGACTCGCCTCCTCGTCCTTTTCAAAGAGGCTTTGCGGCCCTGTCGCCGATTGTTTCGATGTCCGCCCCTTTTTTGCACGTTTTCCCGATCAGCCGCCACCGCCGCCACCGCCGCCGCTTTCAGCGCACCCGTGAGACCAATATCAGCCCACGTCCATTTCGCGCCAGCCAGATTATTTGGGACGTCGTTAGGGGAGAGAGGACTCGACTCGGCCCGACCCGACTCGCCGGACAAGTCTCAAGCATCGATGCTCGCGTCCAACCCACCCCGCTCTATATCCATCTATCTATCTATGTCTCTTTTCTGTCTACGCGTCCTGGGATCGGAACACGTAGGTCAGGTATCCACTGTCCTCGCTAATTTTTCTCTCCTTTTTCTTCCTTCGAGCCGCCGCGCCGCGCCGCGACAGTCCCACTATCGATTTCATCCAAACTTAACCATACCACTCGATCCAACCACCCGCTCCCCCTCCCGCTCAGACACCATCACTGGAACCCGCCGCGCTGGTTATACTGGAATGCGATGCCGGTTCTCCTCAAAATTTGCATGCTCCTACTCTCTTATTCGCGCCGACTAACGTACACAAATTCCGAGAGCGCGAGGTTGAACAGTGTCCTCTCCCACCAATCGGCCGATCCCGCTACAGCTCGATTGGCCTCCGCGGAATTGGGAATTCTCTCCTATCGATTATAACGGCGCGGTAAAGATTGATAGGGCAGCGGTGCATAAATGAGCCGGTGGACTCGTGCGAGTTAACTGGCTGTTGCGCGGTGCGGAACGTATTTCTAGAGGCGCGCGATACTTTGAACGCGATATGAAAAAGCCGCTAGAAATAGCCGGTGGATGATGTTGTGTAGTCCTCGGCTTGCGGGGAAAAGAACTATCGGCCTGGTGCGGTCGTTGACCCCGTGCAACTGTACCAGATAAATCGATGCTCGCCGCCGATGGAGTAATTATCTTACGCGCAACTAACAAAAGTGAAAGTCGACCAGTGCAGGGGTCGTCGTACGCCAGCGAGGTATACGAGCCTTTTATATCGCAATAATAGTATGGGTGATGATCGCAATAATAGTGGTGAAGATCGAGGGCGAAATGTTTGGAACATATGGAGTGGTCGATAAAAGAATATTTATCGGGAGCGTCTAGTCTCTAGTGGAGCGATTTCGATCAGCGTGAGTCAGGTACCGCTAAATTCCGCGTTCCTTATCTGCCCGGGTTCGATCATCTCCCGGCGATAGCCACTCTCCAACAGCCAACACCTACCGAGCGCGCTCGCGTCCAGCTCTACGCAAAATGTAACCAGTCCCATAAGTTTTGGGCTATTGACGGTCCGTACACCCACGTCAACCGCGTCTCGTAGCGTCGAGGCTTCTATCTTCAATCTGAGTTCCTCCTTCCTATCTGGGCGCAAGTCTTGGCCGCTTTTTCCCCCCAATTCGACCATTCGAGCGTTCGCCCACTCGAGCACCTCCTCTGGATTCCGTCTGGCTTTTTTGCCTCGGCGCCCGATAACTCTTAATCCGGCCGCGTGTTATCCTACATTTTTTCAGCTACGATATATGTAGGCTCTTTAAGTAGATTAGGGCATTCGCTTGTTGTGTAAGGGGGTCTGGAGGGTCGGCCGAATCAGTTTGGATTGTGCGCGAGTCTGCGATAAGAGCGCTCGGTTATCCGCGGCTTGCGCGTCGGAGTTATAATTATTACAATTCCTGGAATAACAGGGATATTTTGCGTCTTTTATTTCGCCGCTCTCAATCGGCGCACGGCGTCAATGGAGTCCTGATTAGCGGATCCGCAATTAGCGGCGGCGCTCGCCGCTTGCAAAATGACAATCTGTGTAGACACAGATACATATATGGATAGTCTGAGCGGGAAGTTTGGAGACGGAAGGCGAGGGCCGCAATCGAGAGATAGTCGGATCGATGAGATAGAGATAGAGATAGAGATAGATATAGAGAGAGGAGGAGGAGGAGCCCGGGGCCGCAGAGGCAGGTAGGAGGTATCCCGTAGCATTTGACGGTGTTATCGATCGATCAAAACCCGGCTAGACGTGTCTGTCTGCAGCCTGTTTCGCAATACATCGCTCCTCGCGCTCCAACGTGAGAAGCGGCCGCGGCGGTGACCATCGACGGCATCGACACACTGCGCGCACCACTCTCTCACCGCTCTCGACACCTGTCCATCGACATCACCCAACCGATTATTTACAACGACACGCACCCACCACCGCCACCCAACATCCTTTGCTGGCCCTGCTCAATTTCGGACAGGTGTGCCCTTGCCGGCGCTACTTTCCCCAGAATCTGATCGACCAGATAGAGTTCGTTGGGTGATACAATGAAAAGTCCGCGAGAGGAATGGAAATCGTTTGATTCACCGGTCAAGTTACTGTCCGAGTGCAGACGATTCCTCTGTTTCCGCGCGGCGCTCGACGCGAGTGCTGGAAATTAATCTCGACAAAGAGAGTGAATTAGTCATCGATTAGTCAGGCTGATAGGAGGCGCGGGTGACAAAGTGCAGGGACATGAGTCAAGTCTGAAACACGTATGTCGGCGGGCGCGTCACGCGAATTTCGGCGATCGTCCGCTCTCTCTCCCCCTGGAGGGTTCGCAGTGTCGGGCCGCGCTCTCGGCGAATTACGATCCGTCGAATGCAATGACACCGGGTAATTCGTTAAAGAGAAGACTCGCTTCCGAGGCTCGGAAGGATTAAACTCGGGCGCAGTGACGGGCGCCGTGACGGGCGGCGTAACGCGCGCGCGCCTCTGCCAAAGTCCATTAAGCCTATCCGCGCGCAACGCCACCAGCCGCCCGCTCGCCTTTGTCTCTCGCACTCGCTCGGGAGCCGATAACTCAACTCACCCAGAGAAAGAGAGAGAGGGGGAGAGAGGGGGAGAGAGGGGGCATCGCGCTCCCAATAAATAATGACTTTAAACCGCGACCCGATAACCGCCGCGAAAAATCTCAATGTCGCGCCACGATACTACCTTCGGCTTAAGCCTCTCGATGAAACCACCAGACTGCAACAAGTTCGCCTCGATAAGTCCCAGGCGGTTAAAAATCTTTAAATCCAACCTAATCATAAGTAATATCGACTACATATAGTATTAAACGGGGAGGGGGGGCAGTTTTAAAGATTAGCGTCGATGCACGTCTCGAGGTAGGTAATATTGAAAAGCCTATTATTGGATTGGTGACGGGCAAGTATTCTAGTTTCTTGGGTCGAGCTTAATCCCGATAGCCGCATCGGCCTATCGTCTGGCGCACATGTCTCGCTCTTGGTCTCGCTCTTGGTCTCGCTCTTGGTCGCCTCGCAGTGCAGATGTACATTTACTCTCGGCGGGCGTTAATGCGATTTGACCGTTCGCCTTCTGGTCTTCTCCCTTTCGCTCTCTCTCTCTCTCTCTCTCTGCCTGAGCGTCTCTGCTTGGCCGCGGCCGTGTCAGTGGAAACAGAGACGCGCGGCGCTGCTTGGGATACTTTGAAATTACGATCTACTTTACGAGCGACGTAAACCTGCAAGCAAGCAAGCAAGCAGGCGAGCAGGCGAGCGAGCGAGCGAGCGAGGAACCAGGCTGGCCGGCTGCTGTCGGTTTCATGAATCGAGGCGGAGAGCCGGGGCCCGTGTGCTTTTTAAATTCCGAACTTTTCAAGAAGAAAAACAAACTCGGCCCTCGCAGGACCAGCCGAGCGTCGGTTCGCTGGATCTTGGCCGAGGGGGGCGGTGGTCGGGGGGACGTCGGGAGACGCAGTTGACTGCAGACACGGCGGACTGGACAGGCCTCTCTGGACAAGACTGGCCAGCAGCCTCCTCTTTCCTCCTTTCTTCCTCGTCCCTTTCTTCCTCGCTTGCACCACCTCCTCCTTCTTCTCCTCCTCCGTCTTCTCCTCTGCTTCTTCGGCTTCTTTTCCTCCTGGCGTTCGCCAAGGTGACCGACCTCGGCGTCGTCGCGCCTGACAACCTAGGAGGAGAAACGGATCGCCGCCGGCTGCTCGACCGGCTGCACGCCTGCCCGCTCCCTCGCTCCCTCGCTCCCTCGCTCCCTCGCCCTTCGCCAACTCGAGCCTCGAGCCTCGAGCCCACTGCAAGACGAATCGAATCATCGATAATACTCGCTCCGCTCCGAACCACCGGCCCACTACCAGACTCTCCTCTCTGTCTCTCGCTCGTCCTACCACCTTTCCGCCCCTCGTTACTCGGTTGCTCGCAGCCGACTATATTCTAAGGAGGATACTATGTATAATGTTGTTCCCCCGATAAGGATCGAGCGGGCGAGAGCGGTGCCGGCTTAATTTCAGGGCGCAGTCGGTTCGCTCAGTGGCTGGAAAATACCGCGGTCGAGGCGTAATACGCGCTCGGAGGACGCGGGGAGTGCGTGGCGCGCGTTTACGCGCTCGGTGGTCGCGCGAGTAAGCAACCAAGTCGAGCGCGAGCGAGTGGCTAATTGGAAAAGAATCCGCGAACGGCGCGCGCCGAGCTAAACGGCCGGGGCTAAAAGGCAAAACAAGCCGAACGCGCACTAGCGTCTGGCCACTGTCTGGGTCCGGGCCTCTCTCGGCTCTCGGCTCTCGGCTCTCGGCCGCTGAGGACGCCCGAGGAGAGAGAGCAAGAGAGAGAGTCGCTCGCAGCCAGACACACAAGCAGAAACAGCACGAGATAGAGGTGGAGGAGGAGGGGGGAACGCGTGTCTAGAGTCAGCGACTGAGTCATTAGGCATAATAAGTGAGAGAAGTCGCGTGTACTCTCCCCGGCTTTGATTCACTCGACCCGTGTCTTTGCTCTTCGCCCTGTGTCTTCCCCGCTCTCTTGCCTCTCTCGCCTCTCTCTTGCCTCTGGGGCCGCCGCTCCTCCAGACTCCAGACTTTTAGTCGCGCGATCACGAGCGCACTCCTCCTCCTCCTCCTCCTCCTCCTCGACTCGTCCCAGTCCCCCGCGGTCACGATTACAAGTGGATAAGTGAGACATTAAATCGACCCACGATTTCCGTCCGAAAATTCCCGCCGCCCCTTCTGAGCCGACGCCGCTGATAACCACAGTGTACACAGTACATACATAGAGAGAGACAGAGAAGAGGAAGACAGAGTCGGCGGGGGGGATCGAGGCGGAGGTAGAGCTGGTAGACGGTGAGATAAAAGGTGGCGCGTCTGGAAGTAGAGAGTTGTCGGAGGCGGTGAGGTGTGTGGGAGGGCTGATGAAGGAATGTTTGGCAAGGAGTAGTTGGCGGTTCCCGGCGATCGGTCGGGATAGAGAGGAGGCCACCATTCCACCAGGGACAATAGAAATTCGCCCCCCCCTCTCTCTCTCTCTCTCTCTCGGGCGCTCGCTCGCTGACGGTGTCTGCATGCCAGCAGGTTGCGCACTTGTTTTTCTCTGGTGCGGCGCGGCTGCTTGGTAGAGAGCTGGCCGCGCGCATCGGGGATCCCCCAAAGAGAGCCGAGGACAATGAACCCTGCATGCCAGTTCCGTGGGGGATAATGGGTAAACAATAATGAGGGAGAGAAAATGCAGGTGGAATGGGAGGCGCCGAGAGCGAGAGGGAACTGGCAGGTAGGAGTGGACGAGTGCGGGTGCGATGGTGCGATGGTGCGATGGTGCGATGGTGCGACCGACGGGCGCGCGCGCGGCGTTAACGAGCTAGAAAACTGGCGGAAATTTACGCTTCGACAGATCACGCTCGCTAGCCGACACTAGCCACTAGCCACTAGCCGCTAGCCACTAGACGAGCAGCCAGCCCCGCGGTCATAATAACTATAATAATCCTACCGCACACAATCTCGATAAGAAGCCGCCCGAGACGGAGAAAGAGGCGCGCGGTCGTTTCCGAGAAGCAGCGTCGACGACGACGACGGCGGCAGCGGCAGCGGCAGCGGCGTAACTCTATCCGGAGGTCGGAGCTAGTGGCTAAGGTGCAAAACTGCGAGATCGCTGGATGATGGGCTGTTAAGCGTGCGCGGTGGCTTCTGCGATGACGGTACACCATAAAGATAGGGTTTCCCTTCGTCATGCACTCTCCCCGGAAACGCCTTATCCGAAACTAAAGAATCCCCACAATCAGAGACGTACCTCGCGAGTCGCATCGCGTCGCGTCGCGTCGCGTCGCACTAACCGGTCGGCTGCCGGCTTTGATATTCTACCTCGATACTCGCCGCCTCTTTCCTCCGAGCCGCCGCTAATTTCCCCGAGCTCGCCTTCCACGAACCCGCGCCCGCCGCCTGTCGCTATCGAACGCTTTGTGGGGAAAAGGCGCGAGAAAATATGCTTCCTTGGCTTCCTCTCCTTCTGGCAGTTCCGATCGTTCTCCTTATCGGCCGGCTGGCATTTCCCGCGAGGAACCCACCGGGTCCCGACGCTGTTGTCCGCTTGTCTCGTTTCCGAGAAGGAGGAGAAAGGGCAGGGGCAGACTGTCTTTCGGGAGACGGAATTCCCAGGAACGCGCTGGTAAAAGAGAACCAGGGCGAGAAGAGAGCTACAGTGTAATCGGGAGGAGAGAATTTGCAAGAGGAGGTGGTGGAGGAAGGTGGGAAGTAGGAAGGTGAATTGGAGAAGAAAGAGGTGAGGGTGAGAGGGTGAGAGGGTGGACGGGGACAAGCGACGAGTGCCCGAAGCCTCTCATCTCGGGGGACGTCAATCAATGCCTTTTCAACGAATTGCGTAATCGTCTAGACTAGTCGACCTCTTTATCGCTCTTATCGGCGAGCCAAGGTTGATTCGGAGTCATCGACGCCGACCACCGCCAGAAGGTAACACATTAGGAGCAGCAGCTTGCCAACCCAATTATCCAGAGGCACCCGGTCTTACTACCTCCGCCGCCCTTTCTTCCTCCTTTCACCAACTCCTCCCCCTTCCACATACGTCGGCCAAATCTCCGTGTTCCCCTCGCGTTAACTTGCTTATTCCAGTACAAAAGCCCTCCAGACACTCCAACTCCTCCTATTCCCGATAGCTCCACAATTCCCCTCTCTCTCTCTCTCTCTCTTTTTCTCTGCTATTATTTTATTTAATAATCCTCGCGCTAGTTCCGCAGGAGAAGAGGTAGAGGTAGAGTCCTAGAGTGCGCTAGCCACGTAAAACACTTCCGTCTGGATTTCCCTTGTTATCCGCGGGGGCTTCGAGCCGACTCTCCCAGTGAATGGTATCACGTAACACAAGGGAAATCACGAGCGCAAGTCCGGCGCTAGCTTTTCACGAATGTATGGAATTTTTCATCTTTGTGAAAAGGCTCGCTCGCCCCGGCTAGACTCTCCCCGTTCTCCGTTCTCCGTTCTCCACTCTCGGTTCTCTCTCCTGTTCTGCGCTATCGCACATCCTGCCGGAGCGATTTCGAAAGATTCCCCAGCCAAGAGAGAACGAGCGAGAGCGCCACGCCGGCGAAGGGTTCGGTAGGTGGAGGAGGCGAGGGAGGCGAGGGAACGAGGAAAAAGTGCTGCGCGACGAAATTGGCCCTCGTTACCGGCGAACTTATTCGGGCGTGAAGGGAAACTTCGGAGGGCGGCAGACGCCCCCCCCCCCTCTCTCTCTCTCACGATCCCCGATATTCCCGCGGTCCTCGGTATTCCGGATGCCAGTCTATTCTATAGTGGCGAATTGAAGGGTTATTCGGCGCAGGGCGGAGACTCGGCGAAGTAGGCGCAGAGACGCAGGGGAATGGCAGTGATTGGAGAGCGCATCGTTCCCTCTGTTTTCGCGAGGCAGAACCCGTAGAAAAATAAGCGCGACGGCGGCGGCGACGGCGGCGACGCGGCTCCTAGGGTCGTAAAATGGTGCGCCGGCGAGGCCGCGGCCCGATGGAAACTTACTTAAGGATTCCAGCAGGGGAGGCCGTGCCCGCCAGGACAGGAGCGACAGGTCGTCTTACAGGCCTTCAGACTTGTATGCAAATCCGCGGCCGGTGGCTCGTCTTGTTTGCCGCATGCTTGTCGGGAACGCGCTACAAATGCGCTGGGCCCAGTGCGCGCGCGAGAGACTACACACATACGTAGATAGAGAGAGAGAGAAAGAGAGTAGAGGGCCCCGCACCCCGGGGCAGCGGATCGCGGAGGAGGCCGAGGTTGGGACCCGGTTACCGGCCGTCTTTCGGGTCACGGCCTCCTCAGGGACTGGGTCGAGGTTGCTGGGTCCGATACATAAAGACCCACTCTCTATCTCTCTTTCTCTCCTCTCGCTGCTCGCCCGCCAAAAACCTCCTCGAAAGCAGTCGCTCTCCTCTCCGCCGCGACGAGGATTCCGACACCGGTCCTGTCACCTCTTCCTCCGGCGCTCTTTACATCTCTTTCCGAGCGGGCCGACCCTCCAAAGGTCGAACCTGTTTCTCGCCCCGGCATCACCTCCCGTGCGACGCGTCCCCGCGCTCTTTGCCTTCGGACTAACAGTAATTTACACCGGCCGCCGAACCAGATTTCCTTTATCGCCTTGCTTTCTCGCGCGCTCGCTGATTCACCGGGTATTGGCGACGCAAGTATTGGCGAGGAGGTCGCATAGAATTTAAGGTCCCCGCGCGTTAGATGGAGTATAGTCAGTTGGCTTTTAATCATCCCCTTCGCACACGTGTTGCAATTATTTCCATTATTGATTCAATTTGATATTACAAATAAATTTTAGTGGGGGGAAAAGACTTCTTTATGTTGAAATGACTAAACACCTTCTAATTATTACATTTTCAACGGCTTGTATCCAGCATTACCGATTCAAAGCCAACTAAATCACCCTGTGGATACAGATATCGGTATTACCGGTCGTGTCTCCATAATTGTATGGTCGAATAGTAAAAAATGTAAACAAAAATTGAGCGTGTGATTAGAATGCTTGGTTTGAAAGATTTGTCATTGATCCATAAAACCACGGAATGACGGAATCGGTAATACCAAGACACCTGATGAAAAGGCAAGTGCATCAGCCTGTACACATGGAGAAGTAGTGAGCTAAAGCTCCTCGGGTGGGCATTCTTAACGGGAGGTCGGCTGGTGAAAAATAGAGGAGTTGACCGCGGGAATCTTGATTTATAGAAATCTCGGAAGGTACCTCGGACTAGCTTGGCCACGCTATAGAGCTAATCCCATTAAATCAGTAATAAAGGAGAGAAAATTCTGCTGGTTTATTGGCGACGACGTGCCTGGAAGTCTGAGGATGGGACCAGCCGAGAGAGAGAGGAGTACACGGCGGGTCCCAATCGCTCTGTAATTTGGAAAGTGCGAGGAAGAAAGAGAGGGAGAGGGTAGGTGGTTGTGTTAGGCGTGCGGGACACGTACGGCGATACGACGGCTCGATTGTGGCCTATACAATGTCCCCGGTACCAGAGAGCGGCGGCTCGGCGGCGACGGGATACAAGACGCTCGAGTGGCTCGTTACTTAGGAGAAACCGAGGTTCATGCCCGTCCGTCGCCGAGGTTTCCAGTTGTCGCAATGCAGCGCGCGATTGCGACTCGCCGCCGGACGTATGTGGCCGAGTGTAAATACGTCTAGACGTCCGACTTTCACCGCGGCTGGTCGCTCGCCCGGCGACTTTGCTGTTGTAATTCGGCCTTTGAAGCGTCATCGTCTTCTCTCATAAGCATTGTATGCGCGAGGGAGAGGAGAGGAGAGGCCGGGGCCGCCGCTAATCGAATGACAAGCCGCTAGACGGCTCGTCCTAGATTCCGAAATGTCTTTTCCCAGCCAGGACACAGAGCGAGTGGCGCGCGGGGCTTTTAAGACGCTTTATTTCCGTGCGCGTCACCCGAGCCAAACGGGATATGTAGCCCTGTTCTTTTAATGGAATGCCAGATGTATGAGAAAGCAAATCCGTCTAGACGGCCAATTTTCACCCACGACCGATCGCCCGCCGCGGCTGTTGCGCGGCTCTTACTCTATCCACGGGATTTTCGATCAGCCGCCACGCCGAGGAGGCAACGTGCCCAACAGCCCAACAGACTACCGTTAAGAAAGTGGCCTTTGGCCAATCGGGAATCTCAAAGTGCAACCGGTCGCGCGCCCGCGCGCCCGCCCGCCACGCTCTTATCCCTCTTGCTGACCTATCGGAAAATGAGCCGAGTCCTCCGGCGCGTTTTTGCTTTCTTACGGCTTCGCGGATCCAGTGTCATAAATGACTGACGGTGTAATAAAACAGCCGGCAGCGCGCGCTACCGACACTGGCTGGCGCCGCGCAAATTATTCATCGCTTTCATCATTCCGTGAATTCCGATCGAAAGTCAAACGAGAGGAAATTCGAGCCTCCACCTCTCTCGCGTAGAGTGAGGCGTCGTGCGCATTATTTAGCCTTTAGCGGCGTCGCGAGTCTTTCCGGGGGCGAAGAATTGGAGCGGAAAGTGTACGCTCGGACGAGGGACGATAGGGAAATTTTCGATTTCGCAGCGGAAGGCGCTCTCGGGGCGCTCTCGGGGCGCTCGGTGTTTTGCGGTCTGGGGGCATTCATCGTCGAAAATGCGCTGGTAGAACGGCCAGGACGACGGGTGGGACCGAGGGGATCGATAAACGGGGAGGAGGACCGAGAGAGAGGGCAGGAAAGTCCCAAAAAGTAGAGGAGCGTGAGGCGGAAGGACCGCAGACGCGGTCTGCGGTCTGCTTCGACCGCGCGCGCCTTCTCACGCTCCTCCTCCGACTCTCGAGTATTTCAACCGCGTGAAAATTTGAGTTAATTTCCCCAACGCGAGCGGACGAGGCCACCAGCTCAACCGATTACTACCGAGCCAAGAGAGAGCGAGAGGGCCACCTCCACCACCTCCACCACCTCCACCGCCTCCATCTCTCGCCACTTCTACTCCTTCTGGACTCTTTCATACTGGCGCTCGCACTCGCCGCCCTCCGCGCCCTCGAGTGGCCCCAACCAGCAATTTCGCGCGCGCACACCACTTCACACTTGCTTGAATATTCAGAACAATTATTCCACGCAAAAATAGTTGAGCGCAAATTTACGGGAAAATCCTCGGGGCCAGCGGCGCACGAGAGCCATTTAAAAAATGGAGAATTTCCAAGGCAGCCTCCTACTGCTTACTTCAACCCCGCATCTCCACCACCTCCACCACCTCCTCCTCCTCCGGCTCGTTTTCCTCTCGCGCTCGGTTGCCTCGAGTAGGAAGCGATTGAATTCTTAACGCGTGTAATCTCTGCCGGGCCGCACTCTCTCTCTCCACTTGTTATATCTCGGCTTTCCACGCTTCCAAAGAGGCCAAGATGGCGAGTGCGAGGGCGAGGGAGGTGGGGAGGTGGGGAGGGAAGCGGATGGCGCGTAAATTTCCGTCGGATAGGAACCGACAAATCGCAACCTCGTCTGGCCGAGTTCCGGTACGTGAGAGTGCGGTGGCTCCTCTATCCGGAGGGAAGCCAGGAGGAGGAGGAGGAGGTGGAGGACTCGCGAGGGGTCGCTGTCCGTCCGGTATGCCCGGCGCTCGACGAATTTTTTATGGGCTTGAAAAATTCAGTGGTTCGCCTCCGATTACGAGGGTCGATGCTGACCGGCCCCCTATTCTCTCTCCACCTAGTACGTGTTTCGTCCGAATAACCTAATTCCTCTGGCCAACCTTACGCACCGGCTCCCAACCATCCTTTCGTCACGTACCAACCCTTGCCGTGTACCAATAACGATCCCGAGCAAATTCCCACCTCCGCCTCCAGCTCCTCGAGGGCCGAGGCTCCGGGCCGATTTGCCCTCAATTCCAGAATCGTAGAAAACAGCCGATAAGGCACGAATCAGTGCCGCGCGACGCCAGATACACGCGGCCCGACAAAAAGAAACAGTGCCGTTTGACACGCGCGCCTAATCGCAATGACTCGTTTATGTAAACCGGCGGCTCACTCGCTGCCTTTCCGCACACGTTCTCACTACAAGTTTACTGTGTACACGTCATTTCGGTCACGGCGCGCCCCATCGCGAGCCGCCGATAAGGAAAAGAGGGATTATCGCGGCCTTCTTTCGTTAATTAGTCGAGGTCAGAGCTATACGCCACTAAACCCACAAAAATAGACACCTCGCTTCTCTGCCTAGTCAGTCTATCTATCTCCTTTCTTTCTACCGCAACTATAGTACCAACGCTCTACATATATAGGTTTGCCAACAATACACACCGATCCTCCCGATAAACCGGCCGAATTAGCAAGCAGGGATAAAAGATTCCCACATGACTGGAAAATAAATATTTCACCGATACACTCGGCGCATATCAACTCTTTTTTCCCGTAGGCCTGCACCACCCTCTCCGCCTACCTTGGTTCGAATCGACGCAGATATCGGTGGATAGTGGGCGCAAATGCGTCGTCAGCGAAAACAGTCGAAATGGTCAGCTGAAGAGGAGGTAGCGGTAGAGGTAGAGGTAGAGGGGGGAAGGATGTCTGTAGAGCAGAGCGATCCAAGTGTAGGAATCGATATAGGCAAGAGAGCCGTCGGTTCTAGTCGCGCGGAAAAGCCTCGGACCGGATTAAGACATCTAACGACAGTCCCTCGGTTCCCTTGAAAAGAAACCCCTGGCAGGGCTCGATTCCGAGAAAGATTCCCTCACCAGACAACCGCGTCCGATTCTCCTCGAGTGCGTGTCGAGGGTGGCCGGCATTCACCAAACGCGTCCTGGCGACTGGTGCGCATCGGCTTATCGCTCGCTCGTTATCCAGAGAGAGAGAATGCCTGCCTCTGTCCAGCCTATTAGGGTCCGAGATCCTCGAAATACCTGATAGGCATATATCGGTGCACAGGTTCGAGAGGTTCGAGAGGTTCGAGAGGTGTGAAAGGGAAGGGCAGACGGCTAAGGGTGAGGTAGGCTGAACCAGGTCGACTCTCTCTTTGGTGTGCGCGTCTGTTGGGTCAGGGCCGAGTGGGAAAATCGAGGGGAAAATCTGGCTAGCAAGCAGACTGCCAGTCGATATATCGTCCAATCGAGTTCTAGCCCATATTAGAGTGCGAGGGAAGGGACGCGTGTTATAGAAGGCCCCTTCGCCGACCGTTATGAAATATTCCACAAGGGCTAATACCACCCTTCAACCAACCCACTCTCTCTTTGTGTCTATCTCGACACTCCGTCTCCCCCGACATCGGGATCGCGCACGTGGGCCAGACACTCGGTAGCGCATAAAAAGTTTTTAGGAGCGTCGTGTCGCGCTGGCTATCTGCCCCTCGTAAACTAGTAAGATCACCGCGGCGGGAGCTTGTTAAGTCGAGGGGACACGCCCGACTCTTTCTCCGCACTTTCCCCCCAGAGTCAACGAGCCTCGTCCAATTGACGCGACGCAGCCAATCAATCGGTTCCTAGCTGTCCCCGAGGTCGAATCGAACCGATCACCTTGCCTCGGCAAACACCCGCCTCTCTACGCGTACCAGGGATTAATGTATTACGCGTCTATGGAAAGCGACGAGTGGCGGGAGGCGACGTATAAATAATAGTTGGTGCCAAAGCGGCGGCTTTCTGCAAATGCGCGCCGCCGCGCTGCTAACAAGCATACATATACGCACCACGCGCGGCGAAATTCTAATGGGAGTGGTGGGCTTCTGCCGCCATAAAATGCCGCGACGCATATGCACCTGGCGCCACGGCGGGTGCTTCGATTACGCATTAGCCCGAGAACTACCCCGCGCCCGTGTACGCCCGCATCCGACGCTTCCCCGAGAGAGGAAGCGAGCGAGAGCTAGAGGGGTTGGGGTGGAGGAGCGAGGGAATGAAAAAGGGGCTGTCGCGCGCGAGAGATACACTCGAATCGCCGCGACAATGGACTCTCGCAGAGTGCGCGCACATACATTTCCCCGCGAGAGGGCCGGAGCGCCGATAGAAACGCGCACCGCTCTAATTGAATCCGGGCCAACTTTATTTCCCGCTTCGAAATACACTCGTTCCAGTAGCGCGTACTTGCCGTCCTCCGCCCGAGAGCCGAAAGCCGAGAGCCGAGAGCCAGGGAAACTTGGTTAACCGGATCTCCAGCGGCGAGAGCTGCCTTTTTCCGAGCGCAGTACCTCCGCGCAAAGTATAAAAGACACGCGGCAGCGAGAGAGAGTTCAAGTTGGAGATTGGCCGGAAGGAGGATCTTTCCTCCTAGGATGAGACTCGCCTCTTCGAACCAGTGGACTCCGCTGTCACTGGCAGCGGATAAAATCAGCGGCTTTCCGAGCGCTAGCCCCGGATAACCCCCAACTCGAGATCTCGAGCTCGAGCTCGAGCTGGACAGAGACACTTTACCAACGGGGAGTTAGTTCTTAGGAGAGTCGTCCACGGCGGAAGGAAGCGGTGCGATATAGGAGATCCTCCCGGCCTTAAGTGCGAGTCAGACCACCTCCAAAAAGACAGACTCGAACATCACCGGGATCTCGTCTGGAGATCCTCGAGCTCCCGGGTTAAACGCGAAGGAAAAGGGTGCTGCGCCAAGGTGAGCCGGGCGGAGGGAGGGTGGAACGAGTGGGTTGGATGGTCAGCGAGGAGGAAGAAGAGCGAAAACTCGCCTCGGGGCCAGTTTTATTTAAATCGGACTTGCGAAAAAAATTTACCCTCCGGCGCGGCCGCGCTTTTAAACTATGCACCAAGACTCAGTGAAACTCAACTTCGTACAGGCTGAGTCACTTGGCTTTTAATCATCCCCTTCACACTCGAGTTCCAATTATTTACATTATTAGTACAATTTGATATCATAAATAAATGTCAGTGCGTGGAAAAGACTCGAGGAAGACTCGTTTATATTAAAATTCTTTAAAAAACCGTATAATTATTACATTTTCAACGACCTATATTCATCATTAGCGATTCAAAACCAATTGAATCACTCTCTACATTTATCAGAATTATTCTATGGAAACACGCGGTGCGCGGCTCTAGGCTGCGCCTCGGACCCGGGGCCCACTTTTTCCCCGAAGGTTCGACGATATTCTTGGACAACTAAGTACCGACGAATCGTTTAAGATGATCTCGGCGTGCGCCCTTTTTGCAAAGTCCGGCGCGCTCGCGGGCTCCGCCGAGACGCCGGGACACATCGCGCAGAAATTTACGAGCAGTTCTGGACGCCTGATGCTTTTAAATCAGGATCATCCGTAGGATCCACCGCTTTTTGCCTCTGAGAGAGTCCCCTCGGTCTCTCTGATCCCCCCTGCCCCTGCCCCTGCCCCTGCCCCCTCTAGTGAATTCAGGGTCGATTGAAAGGCTTTGAGGCGCGGGGAAAGGAAAGTCGGTGGTCTGGAAAATCGTCGCTCGACTCGCGCTGGAGGAATTTCGGAATCAATGTGAAAGAGGCAGCGAGCCGAGCTCCGAGAACGCACTGACGGACGGAAATAATGAACCGCTGCATTACCAAGAAGGAAGTTGGAGTTGATGTCGCGAATTGTATGTTTCGAGTCGGAGAAATAATGCAGGGGGGAGAGAGAGAGGGAGGGAGCCAGTCCATTACTCGGCTAAAGGTCGTTGGAGTCGAGCCGAAGAGGCGGGATGGATCTAATTATCAAGGCAAACAAACTCCGCCGGCAGACTCGGCCATCTAATAATTGCACGATCAACACGACACCTCTAATGGGACTGAAAGTTAAATATTATTTCGGGCTCTTTAATTTCAATCCCACTTTCACCGCTCCACTCCACTCGACATTCGATTTTCCCTCTACGATCCTCTCTCCCCCTCTCTTCCAGACACAAACACACGGACTCGCTGTACCTCCCTCCATTTGACTTGCTATTACCGCAAGTTCTCCTCGCGGGCAAACAGAGTCGCAGACGCTTCCTGCGTCGGAAGCCGCAGACTCTCTCGTGACTCGACAACATTTAGCGACACGACTTACAATTAGCGCCGCGCCAGGACCACAACATCCGTCAGGAGAGAGGACTTTCGCAGCCTCCTCTTATAAACGAGCCGCTTTTCCGCGAGGATTCCCGCCAGGATTTCCAGGGGCAGAAGCAGCCGGGCATTCGTGCGGGGCCGGGGAGGTGAAGATAAATGGTCGAAAACATCCGGTTCCCGCGAGCGATAGGTCCGCGAGCGTGTTGTGCCCGTAAGGAGCGCGAGAGCTCGCTCCGATGATTCAGAAGCGTGCACATACATACGCGCGCATTTGTCTAGACGACATATATTTCCGGAAAAAGCAATAAAAACCCCTCGGCTCGCTCGGTTCGCTCACTCGCACGTGCCAACTGGCCGGGGGAGACAGAGACGCGGGCATTTGCGTCAAGCCCGAGAGTCACGCGTGTCTGCCGCGAGTACGCGTGACGTCACCATATATGTAGCTCGAAAGCTCGTTAGCTCTGGCCGGCGGCTCCGATCGTGATAGACAGAGACGAGCGCCGGCTTACAGAGGCGTAGTCGCTTGTAGAAAGAGCTCGGGGTCTCTCGGTGACGTAACGCGCTCTCGAGCCGTCTAGTCCGCACCGAGACGAGGTTTCTAAGTCTGCATGCCTCCAAATCCCACCATCGACCGCCAATCGTTGACCCAATTTTCGGAGGCAACTCATCCTCCGCGATACCACCGACAAGCCTCTTTGTCTTTACTTTACATTATGGAGATAGCCGAGTAGTGGCTAGACGTAGATCGTAGAGCGACACTTAATCTCCGTTGTGCGCACCGAGAATCCAGACTTTGGAAAGTCTCAAGCTCACGGATTTTTCCTCACGGACCATCTGGCGCAGTGGAACTCTCCGCGAGTTCCTTATAGTGCTCGGGCGCGCACTCAAGTTGGCTGGTTCCGCTCTGCATTACATTCCGCAGGGTCCACGCGCCCGCGAGGAATGACGGAGAGGCCCCGGCCCGCGCCCTTTTTATTTATTTGTACCGCAGCGCCCTTTTTATTTGGCCGCTGGCAGAAGGCTCCCTCGGATTTGGCAGGCGCGCCAATGCGGCGCACTTGGACCTCACCCAAAGCTAATAAATTTCAAATCAGGTCATTGCTTCTCTTTGGACTTAGGGCGCACGATCGCCCGACGCCTCCATCCACACGCACCAACCACCCTTCGCGTTACACCCGCGCTATCTACGCGTTCAACAGCTTGTCACCACCCTCGCCCTCTTCAGCAACTCTCCCAAGCAACTCTCGCGCGCCGCCCTCTCGATAGCCCCGCTAACGCTAATTGCACCGACACGCGACACGCGACACGCGACTCGTCTCGATATTCGATCAATGAGCCTGTCGATGAAACGCGCGCAATGTCGAGTGTCGGCGTCCTCCTCGTTAGCGGGGTGAAGGCCGCTAGATGGGAAAACAGCCCGAGCTACTTAGCTCTATGCCCCCCTGAATATGTAGAGGGCTGGGACGGTGGGAGGGAGGTTCGGAAGCCGAGCGGCTCTATAATGTATCAGGTGGAGGAGCAAGTGGAAAAGGTCCCCGGTGATCCGCCAACCCGGGAGGATCATTTTCGACAAACAACGCCAACACTGTCATGCCACGGGGCCTCATTTAAAGGGCCGGCGACGGGACAGTTCGAAAGACGTCTCCCTTGGCTCGCTAATCTCTCCATCGATCTATTTATCCATTTACTCCTCGTCTGTCGTTTCCTTGGACGGATAGGAGGGAGTGGCGGCCTAGCGGTAGTTAGAGAGAGAGAAGAAGTGTGCATTTACCGGATGGATGCGGTAGAGGAGAGCGCGAGAGCTATTGAAAAGGACGAGGCGGAAAAGCTGCGCTAAGAAAATCTGGTGGGTGAATGGCGCGGGACAAAAGGTGGCAGAGGCCGCCGCGCTGGAAGGAGCGCGCCGCTGCCACAAAGAAGGCCAGAGAGAAGAGAGACCAAGAGACCAAGAGACCAAGAGACCAGGAGGAGAGGCCGGGGAGTAGTAGCCTGGGCTCGGCCACGTGGAAGAAAATTCCGACGACAAAAACGAACCCGGCATCCTCCACTACCATCACCGCACCAGCACCACACTCGGAGGGAGTTGAGAGTCGACGGATCGCCTTGTGCTAGAGCAACGCGAGTTGATGCGCGAATGCAAAATGGGAAGGCCGTGAATCGTGGCGAGCCAACGCAACTCGATGTCGCTGTACAAACGCAGTCGAGAGTGAAAGAGAGAGAGAGAGAGGGGGGGGGGAGGGTACAGTGCTAGCGACGATGAGAACGGTTCTCTTGAGGTAGGTAGACAGGTAAGACCTCGACGTCTTCCTCGTCGCTCGCCTTCGCTCTCTCATCTTCCTCTCGTAACTCTCCCTCGCTGCCGGCGACGCTCCATCTCCCTCGATTCACGGAAAAGCTGTCCGCTCACCTCCTCGCACTCTCCGCACGTGTTATTATTCTTAAAAACAGCCGTCGGGCCCCGCGTCGCTCTCCGGCGCAAGAAGCAAGCGCACGGCAAAAATAAGATTCCGCCTCTCGCTGCGAGTCCTCGCTTTCTTCCTCCTCCCGTTCCCGGCTATCAACGATAGAGAGTGGCACAGGCGCGCGCCACACTCGCCGGATAAACGCTCGGATTTCCAGCGAGGAAATGATTGGGAATGATTCATTTAGCCGGCGGCGACGACGGCGGCTGGAATATCGCGCGACATTCACTCGGGCGAGGCGCGAGGGATGATTTCTACGGGAAATCAGTTTGCAGGCTGTAAGGGCTGTAAGGTGCGAGGGGACGAGCAATGGGAATGCGCGACTGTGTGTCAATTACGCGTATGGCGAGGGAGTGGAGGGGGATGGGGATGAATCAAACGATCGATTTGTCGCGAGTGAGCGAGACAGGGGGAGGAGGGGGAGGAGGAGGATGGTAGTTTTCCGCGGCGGGAAGAAAGGCAGGTGGAGGAGACCGAGAGAAAAACAATCAGGGTAGACTGTAACCGGAGAGGCTCTGGGCATAGCGCTACAGAGCGCTAGACATAATACTTACACTGGCGGCCACCTGCCCCCTCGGGCGACCGCCGTCGCCGTTCCCGTCGCCCTGCCTCTCTACCCACCACCACTCTCTACCTTCTTCCGCCGAGCCATCTACGATCGGGAAGGTCGAATCGAACCTCTAAACTCCACCCACCGACAGCCGCGCTCTGCGATCGATTTCAATGATAATCGCCACTAAATAACCTTAACTCGCCGACTTTAGTGTCGCGTCATCTCCAACCGCGAGATTCACGTCCAATTGAAATCGCGGACAAGATTGCACTTATGCCCGGCCCGGCGCTTACTCTCTAAGAAGACAAGGGACGACTCTCTGCGTCTCACAATTTTACAAACAGACATCCCATGGTAAGTTCGACCTTTCGCTTCCACTTGTCCTCGAGAGAGGGGAGAGAGCAGTAATCTCGGATGGCAGAGAGAGAGGAGTCCAATTGGCAAGGACGCTTTCGTCGGATGCACATCACGTACGAGAGAAGAGAAGACCTTTGGAAATTCCATTTTCCGCTTGTTCTGGTGCGATGTAAGGAAGGAGGAGCCGCGGCGACCGGGCCCGCTGAGATATCGGGTCGCCGTCCATCTGCCAGTAGACAGAAACGAAGAAACACGGGGCCCTCGCTGCTTCCGATACTGTTGCCTATCGAGTGATATCAATTACAGCGGATCCGTTTACCGGCGTTCAGGATGACAGACTTCTACTAGGCAAGTCAGCCGCGCTCCTCCCAGCGAGAAGAGGCTTCCCTACACTTTTGACAGTAACATGTCTCTGCTGCCTACTTTCCCAGCGCGGTTCTTTCACCCGCCACGTCTACTCTCACGATAGGCTCGAACCCGAGGAGAACATTACATTGTCAAATCTAACGCGAACTTGCGTGCAATTTAATCCGAGCCGCGGAAAGAACAAGAGGAATCCAATTCTCGTCACGTGCTCCTCTCGAGGATCCTCGGGAGAAGGAGAATCGTAGGAGAGAGCGCAAAGAGGAAGGTAGCAGGGCGGTGCACGTACTCTCCGCGGAGGATTTTCATCACGTAGGTCCTCGCCGCGCGCTGTCAGATTCTTTTCAGCGACAGATCTCCTAATAACACGCTCGGCGAACAATTATGCGAGCTCCGCGCGCTGTACATAGCGGCCGAGAGCCGACTCGGCGCGGCGCCGACGGCGAGTCATTTCGCTCGGCGAAGAAAAACAATTGGCTTCTTCCTCCCTTTCGTTTTTCCCTCCTTGGTTCTTGCGCTACATCGGCCGAGTGCCGCCGTCGAGGTAAAGCCGAGTGGGTATACGCACTCGCTCAGGAGCGCAGGACTCGCTCGCTGGGAAAAGCGAGGGAGAGAGGCGGAGAGAGGCGGAGAGAGGCGGAAGGTGGTTTAGGAGGAGAAGTTGATGCTAAGAAGTAGGAAGCAAGCCCGTTGCCGCGAGAGGACCGAGGACCAGAAGAGTGACGCTCCCGCTACTACCTCTGTAATCTAATTTGCAATGCAATCTAGAATAACAATGGTCCGCCTCTCGCCAGAAGGCGAGGCTTTCTGCGGAGCGAACGCTGCTACCTGCGATCCCACCACTACTCTACCTCAATTTCCCTCTCTCCCGCTCTCCCTCTCTCCCGCTCTCGCTCTTCGCCGACTTGGACGTACTGTCGGAACCCGCAACTTGCCCAAGTTCCGGAAGCCCGAAGACCGAAGTACTTTGGGTCCACCGACCTCGACACTCAAGCCTTTCACCAAAGACTGATCCCCGGGCTGGGGCTGGGGGTTTCATTGGGTTCGGCTCCAGACGGCAAGCACTGCAGAGCTGGAGAGCGCGAGCGAGGAAATTACGGCTGGCCTCACTTCCAGATCTACTTAACTCGCGCCCTCTAATCGAATATCCCAACTTGGCAAATACCTGCGCGAGATTCCCCGCGCTTTCAACTGGCCCAGCTGTCCCGCCGAGCCGCCGATCAAAATATGATACATGACTCGTCTGTTGATAGGTCCACAACCCACCCCCTTTCCCTAGTCATAGAGTGGATCGAGTGGTAGGCGGTGGATGGGAAATTTATCGGCGCGTCGGGCGGGCGAGGCGAAAATTTATCGCTAATTTCTATTTACGCGTGGCACCGCCGCGACGGGAGGAAGCCGAGAGCGAGAGAGGGCGGATCAATAGGGTTTTCGCGAGAATGTCCTCGGAGGGCAGCCAACAGCAACTACAATACGCGTCTGGCTGGCTGTGTACGTGTATTCCGGAAGTCCGACGCCAGAGCCATAAGCACGTCGTACCGCGAGGAGACAAATCGAATCACCCACCCCACCCAACCCCTCTCTCTCTCTCTCTCTCTCTCTAGGTCTATCTGTCCGTCTTTCCGAGCACTCGTCGCCGGTGCCAGGTTGCGCGGGTGCCGCGATGCTATCGGCGGCGGTTGCCGCGTCCGCTGGAAATAAATCCTTGGAGGAAATGGCAGCGAGCGAGCTTTCCACAGGGCGGCTGGCGACGGAGGGTGTGCGGCGAGTGGGAGAGCAGGGGGGTTGAAGAAGCGCAGGGGCTGGAAGAAGTGGTCTACAGTACTGAACAGCGGGGAGAAGGTAGGTGGACGGGTGTGCCCTGAGCCGCGAGGCGCACGAGGAGGCGCACAACTTGGAGAAAAATGTGGGTTAGATAGGCACAGCTGCGCGCTTCCATCCCCACGGCCCACCTCGAGATTAGATATCGCGTAGAGAGGGAGGGAGAGGGAAAGGAGTGAGCACACAGTCCGCGCGTTTTTCCAGACAGCCTTCGACGTTCGGCGAATCGCGTAATAATCTCGGCGAAGGTCGTCGACGTCGCGGCGCGGCTCGGCGGTCTGGCTCGAGCGAGTCTACCTTCGCCAGATGGTAAATCGTCGGGGTCCCACTTTGATGCCCCGTCGCCCCTCGATCGCGGACTCACCAGAGACTATCCGCCGAGGAGCGGACCATCACTCGCGCGCTATTCCATCGGGGTTCGCTCGCCGAAGAAAAGCCCCAGCCAACGTCCAAAGAGACTAAAATCCCCACAAGTAAACTCGAGACTCGTCTGCTATTTTTAAGTGGAAATCGCCCCATTTTTCTATCATCGTACAATTTCTCCATCATCATTCATCATTTAATGTGGGATATATTGATTGAGTAGTGGACTCACCGGTGTGCCAGGATGACGATGGTGATCCTGCAGCAGGTGACGCCGCTGGTGCGACGGGAGGAGTTCCTCGTGATGGCTATGATGACGATGATGATGATGTCGATGGTGGTGCAAGATCGAGGCGGAGGCCGGCTCGTGCAGTAGCAGCCGCCGGTGATGAAGGTGATGCGAGACCGTCGCCAGGACTCCGACCAGCGCTCCTACTACCAGGACCAGCACCACTGACACTATGTAGCCGCTTGCGCTCACTGTCGGCAAACATCAACAAATCATACTCGTTAAACACTAGCTTTCTACCTCTCATAAACCAACGATGCCCTGCCTTCCTTCTCGCCATCGCACCGCACCGACTCTCGCTCTCGGGCCGCCTTAATTTACTCAAAAGAGGCTATCCTGTCGCGTAATCTCCTCAGCACCGATAAGCGATAGCCACACTTTTTCGAACCGTCGCCGTCCCCGTCGCCGTCGCTGTCCACTTTTTCCAGACTTCCTTCCGGCGGGCGTGAAATCGCCCGCGAGCTCCGCCCGAGTCGATCCATCAGAGATAAGCGCGCTTTGCGAGGGACCTTTCTTACTCCTAAGGGCGGACGTCCAAGCGAGTTTTGGGCCAGACTGGGAATTCGGAATATACCATTTAGGACTATGTACTTGGCGCGAGACTCTGCCGAGTCTTCTGATCACTGGACTCAACTGAGGCTAGAAAGGATTGTGGAGGGTATTGTGGTCGAGGGAGAGTGTTAGGAGAATCGGGCAACTCGACTCGAGCAACCTGTCGGTGTCCAACTTCCGGAAGGATACAACGTCGAGACTTTTACTCGCAGCGAGTTCTTCCGAATGCGCTTTGAATGAGGCGCGCGAGCCACGGGAGAGGATAGGCCGGCGGACAAGCGGACAAGCGGGCGGGCAGAGCGTAGTCGCACGCTCATAACTTTCAAGAGGTGAGAGACGGACGAGAGAGAGAGAGAGAGTGTGTCTCCCGGGTGGCGAGTGTAAACGCAACGATCGCGATTGGTGGTGGGACAGGATGAGACACGACCATAAAACCTTATCAACGTTCATCATCGCCGGTTCAACGGTTTGAACCGCTCGTCACCCAGCGCTCGTTAAACGCGCTCGGCGCTCTCCTCTACGAGTTGCCAGGCCGAGCGAGAGAGCGAGCCAGACGCCGCGCCGAGCCGAGCCGAGCAGTCGCCGTACACCCCGTCGACTCTCATGGTCACGTCGAGTCGTCGAGTCGTCGAGTCGTCGAGAGACGACGCCGAGAGGAGCCGGCGCGCGGAGAGCAGGGAAAAAACGAAGGGAAAAAATGGGAGAGGAAAGGGCGAAAGGAGGTCGAAGACCCTCGAGGAACTTCGACGAGAGCCTCGCGAATTGTCCACTAGAAATAAAGAGTCCTCTCCCCCCCCCCTCCCCCTACCCCTCACCTTCTCCCTTTCCGTGCCTTGCTCCCGGGCGCGGCTTCTCGCACTTGTATTCAGTGCGAAAAATCGCCGGCGCGCAAGTAGAGCGAGCTCTCCCTCGCTTAATCACTGACCGAAAGCCCTGAATCCCCATGAGCGGAGAACTCGGTGCCGGTGACCTTCGAGAGGCCGAGAGGGAGAGAGAAAAGTACAGTGGCTCGACGGGATTAGCGCTATTAGTCGCCACGCCTCAATCTCGATGTGTTTGAACAGCGAAAGTCCAATGACAAACGCGCTCTTCTTCTCCCTTTCCTTCCAAGCTTCGAACCAACGGCTAGACTCCTCCGACTCTCTTTCGCCCCCTTTGACTTGGGCCAGAAGCTTTCGCCGGGGAAAAGGCGACGGTCCGTGCCGTGCAGTCGTCAAACATTTTGCCTGTCAATATTTGAGCGAGTGTTTAGGGCGTCTGGCGCGGGGTCGCGGCTTCTCCTACCTTTCAAGGGACAGTCGAGTTCGGAGGCATCTGCTCGCTTCTGCTCTCCGATCCGGGCTCAATCGCGGAGACCTTGCCGCGTCGATAATAGTCTGGCGAGTCGGCCCGCGAGCCTTGAAAAGGTCGCCGCTACACTCTCTCTCTCCCTCTCTCTCTGCTCTTCCGCGTCTCTCCAAGGTTCCTCGTAGTGTCAGCAATTGGCGAGGGTCGTTTGCTTCCGCACTCCGTAGAGGAACGTTCGGAATGCGTGGGAGAGAGAGAGAGAGGGAAAGTGCGATCAAAGGGCGGCGCGGAGGTTTTTCATGGCGCGCGAGAGCGAAGCTTTCCCTCAAGAGGTTTTGAAAGACGGCCTTCGTGACTGAGCGAGCGAGCAGGAGAGTTGCTGTTTGCGGGATCGTATATGCCGGGCACGACTCCCAAGCCGAAGCTGAGGCCGAAGCCGAAGCCGAAGCCGGCGGGAGGAGAGGACTGGCTCCGCGCGCGAGTGCTGTGTATAGGAAGATCACGGCATATTATCCCGATCCCCGAGGGCCGAGGGCCGAGGGCCGAGGCCCTTGCCCTCCTTGCCGCTCTCGGGCATCCGTCTCTCTTTAACATCCAATGCGAAAGGCGAAAGGCGAAAGGGACTCTGTCAGGTAGCGAGGGCTTCCAACTCTCCGCTCCGGGGCCCTCAAATCCGATCTCCCGTACATACGCGCTCGAAAAATACTCTCCGCCGCCCCGACAATTCATTCACCAGCCGGCTTTTCCTTTTTATTTAGCGTGTCTGCACAAGCGAGCGGATAATACGCATCGCTTCAGCCAGCGACCGGACCAACTTTAGACCTCCGCTCGAAGCGTGGGGCTCGTGGAAATGATCTCGAGCGCGAGAAAGTTTACTGACTCCCAGATATCGTCCTCCCGCATTCTCCTCGACCACGCCGCCATCGCCGCCGCCGCTGCGGTAGATAATGTTTAATCTAACACATGTGGAAAGCTACCGATCGAACAGAGGCCCCGTCGATTATTTATCGAACGGTCACGATTTCCTCTCGTGCACGCTCTCCCTCGACTCCTCCAGACACCAGACTAAGCTAGAAACCCGAGGGATGTCGTCAACAATCCCCACCAACTATGTACTCTCAAACCTAGTTTCCAAATTGACCAGGTCCCTCGAAATCCTCCAGAGGAAACTCGATCCATGGCGATGGCCATAGTCCATCTGTCAGTATCGCACGAGAGAAAGAGAGAAGAAGGGCGAGAGGTTCGCTTAGCTATCGGAGTGTCGGACTGGAATCAGCTGGCATGTGGCACTGCAGCCGGTGTGTACCCCGGGCGTTTCAGCCGTGGCAGTAAATCGTGAGGAGATCTCTCAGCCTGTGGACAAGAGCAGTGCAGCGTGGCGGCGGCGGCGGCGGCAGGTGCATCAGGATCAAGTCAGTCGATCCTCGCCGCGTGTCTTTTCCTCTCCCTCCGTCTATCCCGCTCATATCTGCCCGCACTCTCGCATCCTCTCTCCCGCGTGCCGTCCGTGTATGCACGCGGCCGGTGCATGTACGCTCGCCGATCCATCAGAGTGGACGGAGGGAGACCCGCCGAGTGCAGCGAGGGCGGACGACGGTACCAAGATGCGAGTCCAGAGAGCCAGAGAGCCAGAGAGAGAGAGGAAGAGTGTAGAGGAGGAAAGAATGCGAGGCGGAGGTGCACTGGCCAAAGGAGGTGAGGGCCCCGACGAGACCCTGGGGGGAAGCAAGGGGCCCCGAAGGGTACTACGGTGCAGTGCATGCACTGCACCAGACAAAAAACGATGAGCCGCGGTGGGGAGCAGACGGGGGGCAAAAACACGCGACGGGCCCCAAACCCTCGTCCCCCGCACCCCTTCAACCATCCGACGACCCAACCAACGCGAGAGCGCTCTGTCCCCGTGCATACATGCACGCTCATTCCTTCTCTCTCTCTCTCTCTCTCCCTTTTCGGCAGTACCTACCCGAATGCACTTTAAGCCTGCTCGGATGCATCGCTATGCAGCGAGACAGTCTTCGCCTCCTCGGCTCCTCGGCTCCTCGGCTCCTCGCAGGAAGAAGCCTCGCCACAGAGGATGCACCCAGGCACGTATGAATTGCCGAAAGCATCGCGATAATTCCGCGATACGTATGCGACTCTCTTGCTCGATTCTATCTTTTCTTAAAGCATAAAAGATATTTTAAGCTCGACCGCATCCTACCAACGCGCACTCACCTCTCCGTCAAGCGAGCGTCGCTCGCGCAATCCCCGCGACTTTGCCAATCCTCGGTTACACAGGTGAGAGGAGGAGGAGTCGGAACAATCGCTCTGTCGTAATTCGAGTTGCGCGTGCAGCCGCGACCTTTGCCACCGTTTTCCCCTCGGCGCGCCGGCTAAGTCTGACGCGTCTTCCATTCGGCCCCCGCGAGAGTAGGTCACTAATCGAATACACGTCCTTCCGAATTCCCGATGCGGGTGGAAAGCGGCGCCGTCGGTGTCATACGGGGCAGCGCTCCAGTCTGGCGTCATCGCGGAGATTAAAAATGAAGGCTCGTCTTGCGCCAGCCGGTGTATAATCGTCGGGCAATGTCCTGCGCTGCGAGGAGGCGAGCTAGCGAGAGAGAGGACGAGTATACTAAGTGTTGCCGGGAAGCAGAAATTAATTTTCTTCCTGGTACAAGGTACTTTATAAATTATTAAAACTTTCACACCGATCTTCTTGAGTCGAGAGAGAAAGGAGGAGAGGAGGAGGGTAGCGTGTGTATCCAGTGCTTTGTCGGCGGCCGCGCGAGCCATTCTCTCGGTGCTCTCTCATGAATATGTATCGATTTCGCAACTAGGCATATCAGTAGTTGTTATTGCAAGCTGACGCTCCTCTCTAGCTTGTAGCCGAGCTATTTGACATTCGGAGATCGAGGTCGAAAGTATGTAGTCCCGCAGGATAAACGGTAGGACGATCGGGCCGCGCTATCATCCTCGCCCGGAGACGAGCTCTGCCCGTAAGCCAGAAGAAGAGGAGGAGGCCTCTACACGTAGACGGTGACGGTGACGGTGGAAAGATGCGGGCGAGGGCGATGCCGGCGGCAGATGCTCCGACATATAGGCGGCTCGTAAAACTTGGAAATATCTTTCCGAGCCGCAATCGATCGCGGCAGCCTGCCCTGTCTCTTTGACCTCTCAAGACAAGGAGCGATTTTAGATCGACCAACCCCCACCCTCGAGAGTTGGAGTGCCAGGTTGTTTAGTATGCGTGTTATAGAGTGCGCGATCTGCCCCGGGATATCTCCGTCTAGTGTCGGCGAGGAATCCTCTATCCTAGTCGACCGAATTCCCCGCGCCCTTCGAGTCCTCGGGTCAAACACGTGTCTAATACCTGCCCCCTCCCTTCTTTGTCTCTTTCCAGTGAAAGATAAAGGTGGTCCGCCGATGAGGCAAACCGACGCAAATCAAGAGAAGGGACTAGAGTGGATGTTACGATCGGCGCACCTGCCTCTCCCAGGACGGCAGACCCTTTTTCGCGGAAGGACTTTCTCCGCTCGGAGTGAAGGAACCGTGTGCGAGGATATGATTTCTCGAGGGTCAATGGATATGGTGATTTGGGTTCTCGAGAGGAAAGCCTCTTGGAAAGGGGCATCCCGTTCGTTCACCCGGACTTTCCATCGGCTTCGATCTCCTCTCCTACGAGATCCGCACGCTCTATGCCAGCTATGTACGTAGTTCCAAGCATCTCCGTGCTCTTTGTCCTGTGACCCAGATAGGAAAGACGCCGAGGAGAGAGCGCGCGCCGCACACAACCACGCGTTCACAACCACCACCACCACCTCCACCACCTCCGCCACCGACCCACCGGCGCGCACAAGAAAGATGCAGATAACAAGCGCAAGTTTGCGCGCGCACTTGCACTCTGCACCATCGCATTGCACCGAGTGTGCACTGCTGATGCACACGTACAGACGCGTGGAAGAGAGGGAGAGGATGCGGGTGTGTGGCTGGTGCCGCTGGCGGCGTTCGCTGCTGGCGGAATTATCATCGATGCTGGAAACGCGGATGCGCCGGTCAAGATACCACCGGCGAGATACCGTCGACGACGTTTCCGCTTTGTACTCTTCCACGAAAACCTCTCAGTAATGCTCGCTCCCTCTCTCTCTCTCTCTCTTTGGATGTGCTCTCGGGCAGAAAGAGTAGAAGCTCCCGGTGCCCTGGAAACTGTAATGCTCGGCGAGCGAGCAGTCGTATCTTCTAATAGGGGTACGTGAGTCGCTTACGCAGAGCCGCGCACGTAACTCCGGCATTTGATGTCTGCATCGTGTAACGCGGGCTTTGAGTTGCGCGCGACTCCCAGGCATATCTGCAAAAGTGGAATCCAGTATTTCCTCGGCAGATAGAGAGATAGAGAGATGGAGAGATAGCTGGGGCCGAGGCTGCGGCGCATCCATATCGGCAAGTGCACGTGCGAGAAAATGAGCGTGGCTAACGACACAGGCGCGCCCTTCCCCTCTCTCTCCCTCGCCGTTAGGTAAACTCAGACGAGGGGGCAGTGTCCGTTGGCCTCAGTCGCCCCGTTGCATCCTCCTCGCGCCCGCCGCTGACAAAGGAGGTACAAAATTACGATCAACGCTAGAACGCGGATAAGGTATGCCATGGAGATCGCGCCGTCTAGATAATACAACTCGGCCATAGAGAGAGACGGGGGGGGCTTTACGCGGCCCCCGGCATTACGCGCGGCAAACACCCACCAGCGCCGGAGAGCGCGCGGCCCTCGCGAGCTTTTTTCCCCTTCTTTTTCCCCTCCTTTTTCCCCTCGAGCGGACTCTTCTCGGAAAAGGCTCGCGTACGTGCACCACCTCTGCCTCTGGCGGCCTACACTCTCGGGCGCCCGCGGATAAGACGCCGGAGCAGAGCACACGGGTAATGTAGCAATGCGCGTTTCCTAGAGCGCGAGGCTTAAACGATCCATCGCGTGCGCAGCCCTCATCGCTGCGGGCTTGGTAACAGGGGGAAATCCCGAGCCGAGAGTGCGTATCGCCATGTGTCCGCGAGCCAACGTCTCAACGAGCTAGTGCGCTTCTCTCTATTTCACTTGATATTTACGTTCCCGTTCCTGAGCTGAAGACAGAGTTCTGACCATCATTGGTTCGAATTGAGTCTATATAATTGGAAAGAACGGCGTCTAATTGATCCCGAGTTGAACTCAACTCCCGTTATCCCATAATCCCTGAGTCAGAGTCAAGGTACACGTACAGGATGAGGTCACTCATCCCCTTCACACTCGAGTTCCAATTCTTTCCATTATTAGTACCATTTGATATTATAAATAAATGTCAATGCGTGGAAAAGACTGGCTAAAGACTCCTGTATATTAAAATGAATGACCACCGTGTAATTATTAAATTTTCACTGGCCTATATCCATCATTAGCGATTCAAAGCCAACAGCATCACCCTGTACGTGAGTAGGCGCGCGAAAGGAGAACAAAGCAGATACTCTTGAGGAATAGGAGCGGGAAGATAGTAGGAGTAGTTGATTTGGGGGCTTAACCTTTCGGCCCACAGGCCTCCGCGTTGGAAGCTCCGCAGAGACCTAACGGACCAAGGACGACTCTCCGTCTGGTTGGGCGGCCGGTGGAATTCGAGGATTCTGCGCGAATCATCTCGCGTGGGCCGCGCCGATACTTGTCTCGACGTAGGCGCGCGGTTCATTCAGCTCGAGCGCGGCCGAGGCCGCAATGTTCGCTCGACGGCTAACTAGACCGGCCCGAGGACGCCTATGGGAGTCTAAGTGGTTTCGTATGGTTTCGAATGGAGCGGCGATTCCCCGAAAGACAGGAGGAAGTGGCCGTTACTCTAACGAACGATAGTGCACGATAGTGGACGATAGTGGAGGATAGTGGAGGATAGTGCAGGATGGTAACTGAATAGCTCGGCTGGGAAGGAATCATGTGACGATGTCGTAGAGAGGAGAAGAAATGGAGGAGTGAGTGGCGCAGGGTGGCGATAGAGGACGGGGACGAGGGCAGGGGCCCTCGTAAGAGGGAAACGGTAGTGGCGGAGAGAGGCGTTAGGAGGATCCGAGGGGCAGACAGGGTACATACACACAGTGCATAGAGCGCCAGGACGAGCGTCGTGACTCTCTCTCCTATTGTCCCGCTTCCTCGACTCCTCGTTAAGGGATCCTTAACGATCGCTCTTCACCGACGGAGCGAGAGAGCCTGTCGTCGAAATCGTCGTATCGTCGATCTTAACGAGACTCCTAGTTTATCTTCCACCCCGTACCAAGGAACGAGCACCTCACCTCCTTTTATCAAGCAACCTGAACGTGTCCCGACACACCCACCTCCTCTCCACCCTCTCCACTCGCTGCACTGCGCTCGGCTCGAAAAACCGTGATAAATAGGAAAAGTTGCCCGAACGCACAACTATCAGTCCGCCGACAGGGATTTCCGTTGGTGGAATCACGCGGATAATCGAGCCAGTGAGAGAGCTGTCGGTTATTGAGTAAGTCGAGGAAAGGAGTGAAGGGCGGCAGGCAGGTCCTAGGAGATGGCGTTGTTCATTAAGCGCGTATCGGTGTCTGGCGGCGTGCAAAACAAAGAGGAGGAAGCCAGCCGAAAAAAGACAATGCGCCGATAAGGATCTCGATGCAGCGGACCGCGGAGAGTGCAGCGAGGATTGCTGCGTGACCCGACCCTGTCATTTCGTTCCTCCACCCTCTCTCTCGCTCTGGGATTCTCGCTCGATGGAGAGGAGAGAGGCCGAGACGGAGAGATGAGAGCCCGGTAAATCCTAAGCGGCGGTGGTCGTCAGACATCTCGACACTGCGGGACAACCGCAATCGATAGCCCGGCCAACAGAACCTCCAGGAGAATAGAGAGAGAGAGAGAGAGAGAGGGGAGGAGGTGGATCTTCTCTTTGGTCTGGTCGTGGTGGCTGGCAGATATCGGATGCCACGGACTCCCGCAAAAAGCTTCTCCTCACCGGATTTATGAAGAAACGAGAGAGCAGGGGGAGCGGAGACGCTACCGGCCTCGATTTTCCCCGAGAGTTTCCGCCGAAAGGAGCAAGTCCTCTCGGCCGCCCTGAAAAAGCGAGGAAAGAGAGCCGAGGGCGAGTCCAGGTCGCGGCATCGCCCGGAGGATTCGAGCAGCGCCGCCGCGAGGAACCGTAAGAAAAACTGCAACGCGCCCACACTATTGCTCGCGGTACGTGTGGGTGGACATTCCGCGTGTACACACCGAGGGGAAAGATAGGTCGAGTGCGTGAGGCGAGGGAGGTGCAGCGGCCAGAGAAAAGAAGAGGAAGAGGCGGAGGAGTGGAGAGGAGTTGAGTGGAGTGGAGGTGGTACCAGGTTGCTCGGAGGATCGCAGCTGGCCAAGGCCAGAACGGTGCCGAGCCGATTATTTTTAGCGCTTCCTACTATTGTGCAAAGCAGAGGTCTGTCAAGTGTCTAAGCGCGCTCGCGCTTTTGACGGGGCAGTCCGCTATATATCCTCCTCCTCTCCGGCCACCGGCACCCTCGCGCCAATCTTGCCAGTGCCAACACTGCCGACGCTCTCTCTATCTCCTTTTTCCCTCGAAATCCCAGCAAGACGGAACTCAAGCGGGAGAGAGCCGCGCCGAGTGCACAAAGTTGCCGGGCAACGTAGATCCCTGCGGCACGCGGAGTGGAGAACGCGCGTCAGAGCGATTACGCAACGGTGATTTCCGCTACGCAAGTGAATAGCGAAGGAAGACAATCGCAGGAGGCTACGCTCTCTCCCGACGCGTACTTTCATTCCACTCATCGAGCGCTGCAAAATCGTATCAGCTGCGCGCACTACTCCCTCTCTCCCTCTCTCTCCGGAGCTCTATCAAGTCCTCTGTGCCGGCACCCTCGTGCCATCTCTGAGGCTCGCGGCTCCGCGTGCGACGCGGCAACTGCAATTATTCCTTGCCGCCGCCGCCGGCTGCTGCTTTTTCTTCCGCGCGCCTAGTAATTACGGGGACACGCGTTCTGATTCTATTCTTCGACACTGCCAGTTAAAGGCTCCGCGCTCGCGCGCGCGCTCGTACGTGTGCGGCAGTGCGGCGGGCGCGCTGTCCCGAGCTCGTTAACTGGAACACACACAGTTTGCCCGGTTCGCTGGCTGGCTCTGGCCGCCGAGGCAGCGAACCAGGCGTATACGTGCGTGGAAAAAGAATGGCTTCTCCGAGGATAGCTAAGATTCCAGGACGAGCCGTACCGCGAATGGCCTTAGCCTAGTTGCGGAAAAGCGGCTCTCGCTAAATTGGCCTAATCACCGCTGCGGCTAAAAAGCAGCGGGTTCCGCCTGGCCGCTCGAGGAAAGCTCCCGCGGCGCTGAGAGAGCAGAGTCCTCGGCTGTCTTTATAGTCGGAGAGATTACAAGTGTCCGAGGCGGTAGTGGGCGAGAGAGAAAAAGAAAAGGGAAGTCTGGTGGTTGAGGGTAATCGAATTAGGCGCGGTGAAGGGGCGTTATCCTCGGGTGCGTTACAGCGTTGGATGCCGGCGAAGCTGCGGTGCAGCAGCACCCGGCATCTACGGCAGTCGGTACGCGCCGGGAGCCGAGAGCCGGGAGCCCGAGCCGCACGCAATTGCGAGCAATGTCGTTAGAGTGGTAAGCGGGAAAAAGGCCGCCAGACACAAAGGCGCTTCGCTTCGCTCTCTCTCTCTCTCTCTCCTTTTCCCTTTCTCTTTCTCTATCGCGGCTGTCGTCGTCATCGTGCTCGGAAGAAGCCGAGGCGGGCAAGAGAGTAGGCGCGCTGTGCCGTGTCTGTTGCGTGGCCCCGTCCAGCCCCGTCCTCGTGTACCATTCTGCCGAGAGGCCCGAGAGGGACAAACATCTTGGCGACCGCGTGCCTCGTCTCTCTTTCCTCGAGAATGCCAATGCGATTTATGTAATAGGTCAGCAGACCCCGCGGACCACCGGCACCTATGTACACAATACTACACTACACGGCCCTCTATCTCCCGATAACAATCCGCGCAATTCGCTGCCGCTAATGAGACAGCTGTTCCGCTCCACTGGAATGGGCATCGCCGGGACCCGACGATGTCGGGATCGTAGATCCGGCGAGCGGAGAGAGTCGCTGCAGAATGCAGCTCTCGGACAGGCGCACCCTGGCGTGGCAAAGGTGGCCGCGGTGCTGGCGACGGAGCCCATTGACCCGGATCACCTATCGCATGAAAATATTTGACGTCGCGACGTCGCCCGCTCGCTTCGACGGCCGCGGGGAAATTGCTGACGCTCGCAGCTATGTTTGTACGTGTCGTATCGGGACGGGACGGGACGGGACGGGACGGGACGGAATGAGAGCCAGTCACCCGGTAGACGAGAGAGTGAGAAACGGGGACGAATGGTCCCTCGGCCTCGACGCTGGCGCGGCGCAACTATGCAGCACAGAGTAGCTCGTCGCGGCCGTCGCGGGGGAAGGAAGTGGGACGCGTAGAGGTACGTCGCGTCGCCTTGAGATTTCGAGTTACGGGCGCGTGTCAAAAAGTGCACGCGCCAAGGTGAAAAAGTGGGAGGAGAGAGGTGGGGCGTCGTCTGCACGGTCAGAAGGCCTTGAGTCGCAGTTCGCCCGGTTGAATTAATCTCGTGGAAACGGCCGAGGATAATGACCGTGATACATGGCTCCTTTCCTCTCCTCTCTCTCCTCTCCTCTCGCCGCGACGCGACGCGACGCGGCGGCTTACTTATGCATTCCGAACGATCGACGAGAGCAGCCCGCTTAGGAAGTTGCGCGGCGAATCCTCGCTGGCGGAAGTGCCGGGCCAACGGTTACCTTCTCGCCGCCGCCACCGACGGCTTATTTATGCATTGCGCACGAGCGCCGAGGGAAGCCTGGTGGGTTGAACAGAGAGAGAGAGAGAGAGAGAGAGAGGCACGCGCGTGAGAAATTGGGAATTACGGAATGGCCGGGGGCGTCGGGGCGTCGGGGCGTCGGGCGGACTAACGCTAGCGTCATCCTCACACCAGACGTCGATTACGTAAAGACAGCGATGCCCGGCTATCCCTCGGCCCCGATACGTGTATGTACCGCGGAATCCGTCGCCATTTCCGAGAATCTCTCTCCCGCCCTCGCTGGAACTCGAAACTCGCCAATGCGCCACGTGGCTTCCTCGCCGCGAGCCAATCAAGCCCCATCTCCGATCTCTCACTACACTCCTCTCACTACACTCCTCTCTCTCGTAATCCACGCGTGCCGCACATTGCCCGAGCGTAACGTTATCGTGCTAAGTGTTACGTGTTAGCCCTCTGTTAAGGAATACGTCCTTGGTTGGACCGAGGCGCGAGCGCGGACGCGAACGCCACGCTGCGATCCCACGTGTACAGTTACAGAGAGAAAGAGCAAGAGAGAGGGAGGGAGAGGGAGTGCGCGCTTTTACATAAGGCAATTATGGAGTCTACCGTTTCTTGACCCGCTCCCCGCAACACCGAGCCAAAGCCGGGCCAGATGCATGCTGACTCACCGCCAACTCAACTTCCACCAATCGAGCGCCGAGCCCATTGACAACCTGACCGCATACCTCTCCTCCAAACAAGTCTAGACTCTATCTCCCAATCTTAAGGATACTGAAAATGACTCGACAGATTCGCTAGTACATAACGGGATTGGGCAGATCAGACCATTTCGTCCTGGCGCGGGCTGTTCTCGCGGTTGGCCAAGCGAACAGTACGTGCTTCTTTGGATCATCCATCGGCGCGGGTACGTTCACCTCGCAAGGCCAATTGCATGCCATTACGTCCGCGTGCGTACGTCCCCTCCACCCTCTCCACCCTCTCCACCCGCTCTCCTCCTCCTCCTCCTCGTCTTTTAAGTTGGTCGTGGGCATTCAATTCTAAACGCCTCGTAAATAACACGCCCGTGAATGGCCGTCCCCGCGAACAAGAACACACGTGCTGCGCTACCGAGACACATTCACTCTGTATCTCGCGAGGGAGTGAGGGTGAGAGAGAAGGAGGTTGGGGCCAGTGTGCTCGGGCTGGTGTATCGAGGCTTTAGCTTACAACCACCAGATGGAGGGCGCTAGTCGCCATTGCCAGTTACGTCCCGGACAAGATCCGAAAAGCCCCAGTGCTCCACTGAAAAACACAGCCACAGACATACACAACCTGGATGGAAGGGTCTCTTGATTGAAATTGAAGAGCTCTCGGCAACCAAGTCCCATACTCCCATACTGCCATGTCGAGTAGAATTGGGTAGGACTGCGATCGGCAGAATATGTGGCGCCGTTTCATCATGTTGGAAGGTAAAAATGCAAGAGGTTGCGAAGCAGCTCAGCTCCGGCTGCCAGTGCCAGCAGCGTAACAGCCTGTTAGCAAAGCCGTCGGGATCTCGAAAGCGAAGTGTCAGCCGGCGGTATGCAGGCGGTCGGATCGAGGAAAAAGAAAAATAAGGGAACCGCTTGCTACTCTGCGCCCTGACAACCAGCAGTCACTAGTCGTCCAACTCCCCCTTTCTCACTCTCTCTCTCTCTCTCTCTCTCTCTCTCTCTCTCTCTCTCTCTCTCTCTCTCGCCCTCACCCTCTTGGCTCTTACGTGTCCCGGTTTGCTACATAGTTAGTGGCCACTTAATCTGTAAAATGCGTCGCCAGACTTCGCGCTCCGACGGCGACAGCGGACTGCGGACGGAACTATTATTGGGGAAATTCAAACTATTTTCGGGGAGCGTTGCTATGCATGCATACATTGTATGCCTAGAGGATCAAGTTAGTTGCGCGAATGTGTGTGAGTGATACCGGGCGCGGAGCAACTATTTAGATGACTGTGTGCAATGGCCAATTGTGGATCGCAAGACGCGTGTGTGACCGTAAAAGTCTATTCAGAGTGGATTAGAACAATGCGAATGACATGAGAGATCTTCTAGAGCAAGGGTGTCGGATTTCTCAGTTGCACTAATCATCCGAGCTTGTCGATTCAAATTCTATATAGATATGCAAACCTCTAAAAAATTCCAAGACGTAGTACCTCGTTATTGCCGGTTTCCCTGCAACTCTACTACTCGAAGGAGGATATAGGAAGGAATGTCTGCAGAAGCTCGTACCGTAGAGATTGGAACTGGGTGTGCTCCGCTCTCCCGGAAACGTCTGCTGGTTTCTCATCCGTTCCGGCATCGGTAATTTCTTCGTGGGCCCTGCTCGGGGCGCGCGTACGTCTAATTATCCCGCGAGGAGGCATGAGGAGAACTCAATGCAAAGGAGAATCGCGCGATTCCGATGTATCGCCGTCCTGCGCGCGGTTTACGGAAGAAAGAAATGCCGCGTAGGTTCGAGGTTTTCATCGAGGTCTCGATAGTGTGCACTCCAGTCTCCAGTGTGCGTGTGTGTGTGTGTGCTCGGCAAGCTGCTGGCAGCGATAATATATTCGAGGGCTGCGAACCCGGCATACATATAATACGAGTGTAAAAGATGTGTAATTTATGGGGGCCTGCGGTCGGGCGTAGTTAAGCGTAAATTATTTCGATGCAGCTAGAACGCGAGAGAGCGCGAGAGAGCGCGAGAGAGCGAGCGCGTACTATTTACGATGCGGTGTTCATCTCTAGGTGTGTTGGCTGGCTAGGCCAACTCGAGCGGTGCGCGCTAGGATATGATTACATCACGGCATAAACAGTCGGTAATAGTGGCTCAAGGTCTGCCGAGCTCTCCCCCCATACATATGCATGTCGTGCTGCAACCACCATCTACTCCTCCCTCCCTCTTGCCCCTCGACTATTCACCTTTCCGCTCCTCTCCCTTTACCTGTACCTTTACCTTTACCTTTACCTTTACCTTTACTCTCGTTGCCATCTGCATTGGAGAATAATCTACAACTGTTAACACGGCGCTCCTCCTTGTACCGAGGTCGAGCAAACCTCCGGCCTCCACCAATTGTTCGGGATTTTGTTTGACCGAACCCGGGGAGCTGGGCCCCCTCGTTATAGAGCGCGCGAGAGACGACGAGAGAGAGAAATCTAATTAAATCATTGAAGAATCAATTTCTCCGGATCAGCGGCTATCCGGAGGACAAATGCATCTTGGAGCAGCGCGCTCTGTCTTCGTTAGGACTAGTCGCGCGCCTACTCCCAGCATCGCAGTACAAGTAGTCGAAGGAGGAGGTGGAGGAGGTGGAGGAGGAGGTGGCGCGTCCCCCTCATCAATTTTCATCCCGGCGATCCATTCTTGGCCGGTAACTTATTTTCATCCATATTAAAAAGTGCCGGGAGGGCTTGAGGGGGTCGGGGGGGTCGGGGGGAGAGTTATTTCACGGTTACGGAATGGCAATGGAGTGGAGTGGCTCGGGTATACCTGGGAGCGCAGGACCGCTGGTTTATTCGTTCACGGTCTAGTGGGTAACGATCCGTATTGTATCGTAACAAGAGGGCACATAATTCGATCTAAATAGCGAGGGGGCCCTCCCAATCGCGTGGGACGATCCTCCGCGATCGATGAGCTATAACTGCGCGAGAGATATCGCGCCGGGAAAAAAGATCCGACCTACCTTAGGGAGAGAGGGAGAGAGAGGGGGAAGGGGGGGGATGGAATATCTAGAAGCTGCACGATGCCGCTACATAAATATCTGCCGGGAATCCAGGGGTTGTTGTAACTCGCAACACTCGTGGAAGGCAGCGGTGCAAGAAGAAAAGCGATCGGTGCGAATGCAGGTGGAGAGTGCGATGCCCCGGTACGTAGGTAGGTACGCGCGCGCGGTGCACGATGCGCATTATTAATAGCTACACGTAGCCACGAAGATTACGACTAATGGCCGATGCTGGATATTCAAGCGGGCAGAGCCGGAGCCTCGCCTAGAATCCTAGAAAAATACCGGGGAACGAGTTTTCACCGCTCGTCCACCACCGGCTGCCCCACCATAGACTTCCAATCTCTGCCTCTCTCTCTCTCTCTCTCTCTCTCTCTCTCGCTTCGGCGGCAACTCCATTCCTGCATAATCAGGTGGCGATGCTCGATTCCCGGGATCCTCGGAGGGTGCGAGATGTCGCGCTCGCCCGCGGCTTCTGGGCCGCGTGAAGAAGCCTCGCTCGCGCTTTTCGGTTCGAGCGCGACGTCTACCTAGCGCGCGCGAACCACTCGAATTTCCCCCGATATACTGATGGGGCCAGCAGAAAATCCCCGGGCGAGGGAGGGGGCTAACAAGAGATCTCTCGCGCGTCACTGCATAGGTAATGCGCGGCTGGTGCTGTTGGTGCTTCATTCATGAAAGAGGAGGCCCATTCTTGCCGATCGCGCCCATAATATGTTATAGAGGCCGCGCGCGCAGTATCTACATGAATGGCACTCGAGAGGTCGACGGGCGCGGGCGCGGGCGCGGGCGCCAACAGTGACGCGTTCGCACGGCCGAGCCGAGCCGAGCCGAGGCGCACTACTAAATAAGAGGAAATCCTGACTGGAAGAGAGGAATATCGCTGCTCGAGCGGCGGGCGCGCGCGGGAGAGCCATTAACAGGACAAGAGGCCGCCGCCGGTTCGCTCTTAAAACCTCGTGTCTACGACGATTAAGTGCCGCGCACCGCGCACCGCGCGCACCCTGTGCGAGGCTAGAGTTCTCCGGCCGTTTATTTTTCCGCTCGCGGGCATTAGCACTGACGCCGCAAGAAATGCTACCATCTACCGCGCGGCTATGGGCAGGAGGCCGCGAGGGCCGCGAGGGCCACGAGGGAATGACCCAGGCCAACTCTCACCCGGTGCAAAATCGTAAAGTCATCCGGTCGTTCGTTCGATATATGCCTCCCTCTTCCTCTTCCTCTACCTCGCACCACCTCTGTTAAAGGGTCAACGATCGACGAAAAATCCTTTACGCACTCGCGCCCCACAAGGATTATCCGCACGGCACTTTGACCGTCCGCTTCTGCTCGCTACAGGATGTAGAGGATGGTTCCGTTGGCTTTCGATCGCTAATGATGGATATAGGTCGATGAAAATGTAAGAATTATACGATGTTTAGTAATCAAGAGACAAGGTCTTGTCTCGGGCCAAGTACAAGGAAAGACAGACCTTGTATCTTTTCCAGAACCAATAAGTACGGGTTTTTACAATGTTCGAACTGCATAAATAAATTAAAAATTGAAATTTTTTTTAATATCAAGGAGTCTTTTCCACCCACTGAAATTGATTTATAATATTAAATGGTACCAATAATGGAAATAATTGAAACTCGAGTGTGAAGGGGATGATTAAAAGCCAACAGATTCAGCCTGTACGCTCGTCCGTAACAGAGTCACGATGAGAAGCGATTCGACCTGTGACTCTCGACATAAATTACTCGTCCGACCATTGACCAGCGTCGCACGTATTTTTTCCCCTCGCGATACGCACCTTCGCCCCGATTTATAAAGTGTAGGAGGTCTGGCGTCAAGGGGGCAAGGACGAAGCACGCGCCACTGGCCGAGCGAGAATGGATTGATCGCTAATTACCGAGAATGCCGATCTCAGCCTGCAATCAAACTTGTTGGCTGCGAGGCTGCGGGGCTAGAATAAGGGCTTGTCGCAGCGGTAATCGAGCCGGTAATGGCAGCGGTGCGTAAAGCGACGGGCTATCGGCAGACGGCCTTTGAATTTGAAGTATGCAACAAGCTGGCCGCACGGAAAAGGATAATTGGCGAGCGGCGATCCGGCCGCGCAATTTAAAGCGACTTTCTTGCTGGTCTCTCCTCCTTAAATGTATGTTAAGTGGCCGAGGAATATCATCGCGATTACGGCCCTCGCGGCCCTCGCGCAACACCAGATGCAACAAGGATGTGTCGGGAAGGCGGCGCGCGCCGTCCGCCGAGCAACAGCGGCGCGCAAGACTTATTTATGCCTGGCAATTAGAGGGCAGCAATCAAGGGATAATTGGGGGACGAGCTGGGAAATTGAGTGGACGCCGAGCGCCGAGCGCCGAGCGCCGAGTAACGTTAACACCAGGCCCGGGTTAACAATATGTTATTATCTACGCCTTGGGCTCGTCCGCGCATTTTATTATGAAAGAGCGCCAAGCGGCCCGCCGGCTCATTATACGGTAGAACTCTCGGTGTCGAGCCCTGATTACTGCCCGTGCGAATTCCTCTCTCACTCCGCGACGAGCGCGCCGCGCGTCGCGCATTTATTATGCCGAGAGCGACAGGCTCTATTTGCTCTATCTACCCGAGCGGAGAGATCCTCGCCCGGATAACTCTATCGGCAGCCTCCATCTCGCTTTTTCCAAGCGCACTCCCGCGTCCTGCAATTCTCACTTACTGCTGCAAGCAGCCAGTGCCCTCGTAACTCCGGGACCAACTGAGCATGAAGAGAGAGAGAGAGAGAGAGGGGGGGGGGGGGAGATATTGATTAGTTATCTAGCGCAGTGCTGTCGCGCGATGAAAAGTTTGGCTGTCATAGCCGCGGGCAAGCGAAAAACTAGCCGGGGGGGAAAAAGAAGGAGGTGAGGGGTTCTTTGGACATCCGTGAAAAATACATGTCTTCCTGTGTCCGGCAAAAGGACGACGCCGGCGCCGCAAGCGCGCAGCGAGAGTGTATGTACACACACGGCCACTGGTCATTGCTCCCGATCGCTCGCGTGAAATATGATATCGATTCGATCCGCCCGGCTTTTTTAATGCTCGCAAGCGCGCCGCCCGATAAAATCGCCTTTTTTACGCCCGACAGGCACACATCTCGTCTTTTGCCAACCAACCCACTTCCACCGAGCGTTCGCCGAGCTTCGACCAACCGTGAGAGAAAGAGAGAGAGAGAGGAAAGCAGATATCGTCTAAAAGATTGCGAATTCGAAATGAGGAATGAGGATGCTGGCTACTGAATATTCCAAGGCGACTTCTTTCCGACTTAGGCCAGTGGCAGGTTCTCGGTTAGCCGTGAATTAACCGTAATAGCGAGCCGGCGCGTCAACTGGTCACGTAAGAGCACGTGTGCGCCCGGCGCTATATCTACTGGTAACAGAGTCTGCTTAGACTTGCATATTAGTCGTTAATGAAGATGACAGGGATAATCACGCGACGCATAAAAACGACATTTTTCTGTCTGGCCGCCGTCTGAAGGAAATTGCATGCAGATGTAATCGCCACAGCTCGCTCATGCGCCATCTCATTCAGATCATCCTACATCGTTTTAAACATAGTCTATGTCTATAATATCGTAATCTCTATACTCGGCGTATGCGTGTACTCGAGAACTGTGTTACGGCATACGAGCGTCTTTTTCAATGCGTCGCCAATTTCTTGCCGAGACAATAGGAAAAAGAGAAGTAGGAAGAAGAAGAAATGCTAGCTGTCGAGTGTGTGTGTGAGTTAGCTGGGGTCCCCTTTAACTAATGACGCACGCTGGAAGGATGGCGAGAGAGAGAGCGCGGTGTGTGGTGGTGTATCGAAGGGGGGAACCGCGACGATTGTCGATCAAAATGGCATGAGCACGAGGGCGCGCGCTCGCGCTCGCGCACGGACGTGGTCGCGGCGATGTCGTCAGCCGTGTCGTCGGCACCGCTCGACGAAAGACACGTACGACCCCGCCGCACACGGTACCCACCGGCGCGCGGTGACGGCGACACCACCACCACCACCACCACCATTCGAATTCCATTTCGCGCTCCACAGCAGAGCGCGGATAGCACCGGCGCTCCCGACTCCTCTCACCGCTTGTTTATCCGTTTGTGCAGCCTTTTAAAAATAGGCCTTCATTCAAGGATCCGCGCCAGACGCGGCCCAGACATTCGACAGCGCGTATACAGATAGGTATTTTGCCACATACTCTCGTCCGCCACGCGCGCGCCTCCTCCTCCTCCTCTCCACCTCCTTCTCGCTCCCTGGTCCGACGGCTTCTGCGGGCCGAGCGGCGGCGACCCGAGCCGAGGGCGCACGAACGCGCGGACCAGACGGGACCAGGGGACCAGACAGACTCGCCTGTCGCCTCGCTCTTCTCGGCTCCGGTACACACGTGGGTATGATCCAAAAACAGGCAGACTCGACGTCGCGCCGTTCTAGCGGAATAGTACCCGGCGGCCGCGCGCATCATCGATTACCGTAACCCACGAATCACGAGTTCCCGTCGTGCGCACCTAGAGCAGTACGCACCAAGAGCGCAGTGCCGCCCGCTCTCAGACCTTCTGCGAGCCGGCCACCGATTCTTCGCGAGTTCTCAGCGATCGCGCCAACTTTCCACCGCCAATTCCCATCGCTAAGTCATCCTCGGCCGAGAGGGGGAGCCACTTCGCCGAGGGGGGAATTTAAAGCCGCCGCGCTGCGAGGTTTTCACTCGCGCTCTCTAACACACTGGCTCACTTCTTTCAGCCTCCGCAGTCCGCGACGACATTCGCCCGCGTTTTCCCTCACACTTCCTCCGACGTACAATGGCAAGCGAGTTTAAACAGCTCAGACAGTCGAGAGAGCGCGCGGCCGAGGGCGAGAGGCTGCGCTGCCGAGAGATGATGTCAATGGGGAGAAGGGCAGGAAGCGAGGGAAATAAGAGGGCTGAGGGTGCAAGGGTTCGCGGAGGCTCGAGCGGAGGCTCGAGCGCGGTGACGCATCACACTCCGCTCTCTGTCCACGTTCACTGTCCTGTCCGTCCTCTCGTCATTCGCCTCTCAATAACTTTCCGTTATCACGCCACTTCTTTAGCACATTCGCGTCCACGTCGCAGAGAGCCGAGAGCCGAGAAAAGAAATGAGTCGATTCACTCTGATCCAGCGACTGCGGAGTTGGCGCTAGAAATGAATGTACTTATATCAGGACTTTGTTCGGGCCGCTGGCCGCCACCGGGCGGCAATACACAAACGGCCGGAGGTTATTTTTGTTTAGTCTACTGGGGCACGTTCGGTCGTTTCCATTGCATCCGGTTTATAGACGCGCGCGCGGGGAGAACAGCTCGTTGCACTTGATCCACCACTGACAAGTAGCCCTCGCGTTAATCACTTGGCCGAATGCGAAACAAATCACTACTGTCTGCCTCTTCAATTTCCATTCAAATATCAACAAATTTCGACATTTTACTATCAAGATTTTTTAACTTCCAATTCCTATACATGTCCTCTCTAATCTAATAAAACAAGTCCTCACGTGCACGTGGGAGTTGCATAGACTCGATCTCCCCCGAAACTCAAAGCTTCCAACAATGAGTGACCAATAAAAAAGAGGATAGTCCGAACCCGCAGGGGAAATGGGTGAGGGCAAGTGGGATTGATCCAAGTAAAGGATCCCGCTGATATTAAGAGTGCGGGTTTCATGCACGGGGAGCGAGAGCGAGCCGAGTGCGGGCGAGGCGCAGTGCACGCACGTTTCCCCGGCGGTATTTTCGTGCCGGGCGAAGGTTTGCGGGTGCTATTTTCACTGGGGAACATTCCGCGCGGCCGCTGGAATCTCGGCTTCGATCCTCATTGATGATACGGCATAGTGGAAAATAGCCAAGAGTATCGGACAAATGACAGGCGGCGAACGAGGACTGGTCGATGCCCCAGTCCTGTGCACTTGGCACCATTTTCCTACCCTACCCTACCCAACGCACCCTCTCGCCCCATCCCTCTCTTGTCTTCCCTCTCCCTCTGCCAACCTGCCGTCGCGCCGCTCCGCACCGCTCCGCACCGCTTCATCCACTGAATCGACTCGCTCGCTCCCCCGGCACAGTCTTCTCTCCGTTCCTCCGCAGGCGACGCGCTGCTTTTCGCCGCTGGTGCATAGAGTATAGAGAGTGGTGCACACTCGGTGCTCGGTGGGGTCGCCAGCCGAGGGATGCGGAGGAAAGAGGGACGATTAAATCAGGGGGAAGGGTGTGACGTAACGACCACGTCCCCGCTAAGATATAATCGTCGTTCTTGGGACAGGAACATCCTCTTCTATCCGCCCGCTCTTCCGCCCCGACAAAAGCTCACCCCCTTCAGTACAACTAGTCTCTCCGTCTCTCCACCCCCAGTCGGCATAAAACACATCTCGGAGACCCCGCAGTGGAGATTGGAAAGGAGAGAATGAATCTCGATAAGAAGATGGGAGTCTGGCTGGTAATTGGGGCGGAGCAGGTGGTAAGAAGTGTTTAGTTGGAGGGTGGTGGTGTCAATAGGGAAGGAAGGATGGCATCGTCATAAATCGCTGGAGAGACTGGCTGGAGAGACTGGCGAGTGAGAGGTAGACAGGAGGCGGGCGGGCGGGCGGGCAGAGCGGCGGCACGTACACTGTTCGACGGTGTAAAATGTCAGTGCGACAATGGCGCAAGCGGGAGGAGCGCGCGAGCGCGCGGAGGTCGACGAACCCGGCATCGAAATTGTGTCATGTGCTTCCCACTATAGATTATAGCCTAGACACTCCATTAGACGGGGCCGCGCGCGGGGGAATCCCTATCGGTAAAACGCGGTAATTAGGTCGAACATCCCGCTTCTCACAGTACCCCCTCAACACATTCGAGCGACATTAAATCGCGGTCGCCGTCGCCGTCGCCGTCGCCGTCGCCACGTCAGAGAGCTTCGAACAGAGGCCGGCGATGCCGGGGACGGCGACGTCGCCGTTGCCGCCGTTGCCGCCGTTGCCGCCGACACCGGCGCTCACCCGGTACTTTTCACTCGAGAGCGATTTTGCCCCGACTATTAAAAGCACCCAAGAGAGAGAGAGTGAACGGCAGTCGGTGGAGGATCAAGATTTCCAGCTTCTCGCGTCCACGCTCGTTGAGCCATCGCGAGAGCGAGAGATCTCACCGAGCATATGCATATGGGTTTAGCTCTGGCTCTCTCGGTGTAATAATCGGGCAGCCGGCGTGCATGTTAATGAGAGCACTTCCGCGAGATGCGAGACTCGCTCGTCAACGAAGCGGCCTGCCAGTCTGGCTGTGTAAGTGCGTGTACGCGCGATAGGGCCCTCGGCTTTTCTCATTATCCCATTAATCGCGCTCCAATTTCTCCTTCTCTTAATCACTCTCCCCCTCCCCAACCACCCACTCTTGCTTTGGCCTCTCCAGGGAAAGAGTGTATTATTTGTATCGGCCCGCGATATATATGTCTATATCTATATCTATATCTATATATCGCATAGATATAGGTGGAGGAAAGTTAGAGCACTCGCTTGGTTGGCGGTGGCGGTGGTGGCGGCGGGCACTCCTTTCATTGGGGTTGCTCTCTCGCTCTCGGCATGGGGCGCGCGCTTTTAAAAAGCTGAAAGGCATTTCCTTGGTTCCGGAAGTCGCATTATTCCTGCCGGCTGGAGACGAGGGCCGAGCGGAGTCTGTCGGTATTATAGAGCGTATATGTATAGCCTGGCCGTACAACAGTCAGTCAATACTTTATAGCTCCAACCAACTTGGCTCTTACTCTGTCTCGGCCTCCTAGTACGTCTGGTGCAGCGGCGGCGCGCGTCCTGCGCCACCGACTCTAGCAGGGCTAGAGCCACCGTCGCGCCGCCGCCTCGAGGGTGCCAAACCCCGACGTGTTCTCCTGTTAGTCCTTTCTTCGAGCGCTAGCTACACCGGCAAATACCACCGAGCGTTTCTACCATCTCCCATCTCCCATCTCCCATCGACCTCTCTCTTCCTCCTGCTACTTGCAATGTTCACTACATATACGACGAGGAGCGAAGGAAGGCAAGAGGTAGACGCAACAGCACCCTACCCTGTAAAATGGAAAGCAGCAGCCCCTTTCTAGTCGGTTGGAAGCCCGAGGAAATGATAGCCAGGATTGTCAGTGTCACCCCGTCCGTTCCACGCGCCTTCTCTCACCCCCCGGTTCTTGATCAACAGTCTCTTCTCCCGAACAGTCTTGAGCGTAGCGCGTTAATCAGTGTTGCAGCGTGAGTCAGAAGAGCGCAGCGGCGAGAAAGCGTGTGCGAGTGGTGTTCGATGGCGGTGCGACGCGGCGCAGGGGCTCGATGGAGAAATGGATGATTTTAAAGGAGGACAACGAGGAAATGTAATTGTGCAAGAGTCGCAGGAGCGCGAGTGGGGTTGCGCTCGGATGCAATAGGCACCCTCCGCGGGGCGTGAGTGAGAGCCCGGAGAGTGGAGAGAGCTTGAGCCAAGCGAGCCGAGTATCTAGGTCTGTGTAACGATTTTTAGAGTCCCGACCCTCCGACAATCGTCCAGGCCATAAAAAACTTGAGCCACCCCACAGTCAGCGCTGTGCCAGGGTTTCCATAGCGACCAAGCCCTTTCGCGCCCTTCTGTCGTTGACCTATACCTACGTCGCACACCGCGCGCTACCCTTACAAGATACATCCCTCGCCCGCTCACTCTCTCTCTCTCTCCGCCTGCCCTAAATCTATTAGGCGAATTTAAAGCCGCGCCGTGACTCCGAATACAAATAGCAACAATAACCACCAATAAACAGGCTAATCCCGCGCCCTTCGCCCCCACTCTTCGACAATACATCACAAACCACCCACGTGTCGAATGAGATAACACTCGGGGGGCGCCAACTCTCCAACGCTTATTAGCCATAAACCGCACTCGACGCAGCCGAGCGGTCATCCATCAGCGCGGAAAGCGGCGCGATCGGTGAAATTCGGGGGTTGCGGTAGCGCGTACCAGTAGAGCAGCCGGCCGACATCAGACATGCAGCGCCGGCAAAAAGCCGGAGAATCGTAAATCGAGAATTAAGTATGACGCCGGCCCGGGAGAGGAGAGAGAGAGGAGAGAGAGAGAGCGCGCAGCGAGCAAGACGTATATAAATTTTCCTTGTCGATGAATAATAAACGGTGGGTACGGGGCCGCGGGCGGGACGGGCCGGAGGGAGACAATGCGAGATATAGTCGGGCGGCGGCGACGGCGACGGCGACGGCGGCAGCGGGTGTAACGCGCGGGAGAGCGAGGCCTGCAGTAGAAAGGGGTAAGGAAGGCGAGATGCAGAAGGGAAAGGCTGAGCGGGTGTATGTGTGTGTGTGTGGAAGGGTGAGAGAGACAGAGAAAGAGGGTGGGATGTGGAGTGGGGAGGAAGGAGGACAGGGAAGAAGAGGCTAAAGAATGAGACAGGGCGAGCCAACTGGCAAAGGATAGCGCAAGGTAGAGCGAGAGAGGAAGGAGTGAACGAAAGGACGTTAACCCTTTTCTTGTTTCTCTCTGGCCCATCCCTCCGTTCCTTCTCATCACAGGAGTGCTCCTTTCCGCAGGAGAGTTATCTCGCCTCTCTCTCTCTCTCTCTCTCTCTCTCTCTCTCTCTCTCTCCCTCGCGCCCCCTCCCTCCGCCCGCCCTCTTCACTCACTTTTTCCACCTCGTAATCCTCCCTTTCACTCCCTCCCGCCCTCTCTTTCTCTCTCCTTCGGCTGCTCCATCCTCCTCTCGCATCTTCGAGTGCAGCAGCGGCTTTCTCCTTCCATTACGCGTTGCTTCCCTCTGTAGCAACCACCCGCTTTCCTTCCGCTCGTGCTCTCATTCCCTCCCTCTCGCCGGTGTACTCGGTTCTTTCTCTCGCTCTTTCGCTCTCTCTTTCTCGCTCACTCGCTCACTCGTCGCTCGGCCCCTTCATCGAGGGGAGAGCAAAAATTACGATTCCGCGAGCAGGCCTTCGAGGAGTCGGCTGAGAGAGCCACATTCGATCGAGGGGGCTGCTTTCATTGGGAGAGAGCGCGCGCGCGAGGCAACTACGTTTTAACTAAACCACTGGGAGAGCCCGTGGAAAATGTGCGAACGCCCGTTCACCACCGAGCAATCGACTGGCAGAGCCAGAAGCCTCGGCTCTCGCTCTCGCTCTCGCTCTCGCTCTCTTCCTCGACTGGCGGCTAGGTATATATGCGCCCCGTATTTCAACTGGGCCTTCGCCTCGCACGATAGGTTGCTCGGGATCCCTGGTGCACCGCACTGCACCGTGCACCGCTGCGCTACTGCTCTGCCCGCGCGCAACTACTCGCCCTCGCCAGCCGGCTGGACCCTACGGCGAGTTAATGGCCCTTGCCAGACACAGGTAGACAAAATGCTTATCTTTACGAGTTCGTAATAGCATAATGGCATGTTATTAGAGTCACGAATAGCTTCTAATAGTTATAGCGACGCGAGGAACGCTCGAGCGCAGCCTCTTTTCCCACGCTCGGACGCTGCCCCGAATTACCGCCGCCTCTTATGTAAACCGGCCCAAGGTACACTTGATTCTGTAATACCTTTCGAGAGTTCGCTTCATTAATTAGCGGCGCCACCCGGACCCCCGCGGACCACGTAGCGCGTTCGATAACCCCCCCCCCCCGAAAATAGTACAATATTTGCCAAGCGCTTAATCAATATCGCCGGCTCATCGGCATCGGTTCCCTCCTCCTCCACCTCCTCCAACTCGTGATGGTGGTGGAGCCGGGCGCTGGCAAAAATACGGCCGCGGTTCTCGACATACCTGGCCGGTTAGTCAGGGCATTTAGTCATTCCTCTTATACCGAGTACCGGGTATCGCCCGCTTCACCAGAACTCACCGGCGTTGGGAAGCATCCAGATCACGAATTAGCCCGTTAAAAAAGCCCGCCGCCCTCAGGGCTCTCCACCGAAATAAACGGGGTTAAGTAACGCGCGCGAGAGAGAGAGATGGGCGGAGAGGAGCGCGCGACGCCGACGCCTCGACAGACTAATTCTCCCCGAGGGAGACAATGCGCTTAGCGTAGGAAACCGGCGACATCGAACAAAGTGTGTTGCGCATCGGGAAATAGGTCGACCTATAAGTAATCCAAGAAAGCGTGAGATGAATTTCGCAACGCGGCCGCGGCTCGAGGTTCTCTCGAGATTCTCTCGAGGCGAGCGGACGCAAAGCAGAGTGCGATGGTGGCTGCCGCTTGACGTCCTACGCGCGACGCAGAACCGCGCCGAGGAGACGTACAAGGAGGGTTGACACGAGAGGGAGCACCACCACGAGAGAATGGCATCGGGGCAGAGAAAGGGGCCAAGAGAGAGAAGATGGCGGCAGCGAGCAAGGCAATGGGCCGAAAGCAGAGAGGGAGAGAGCCGCTCTCCTCTCCCGATCGCATCGCAGGCAAGAGGAGCCAAGCGAAGCCGGCCGGCCGGCTCTCTCTCGAGGTGTGTGCACGCGAGCGACGGCGGCGACGGTCCGCACTGGTCTGCAGAGCGCGCCCCGAGAACACAGAGAGCAGCAGCGGGACAAAGTCCGCGAGGGCGCGAGGAAGGGAGGAACAACGAGCGAGAGAGGAGAGTCGCGGCGGTCGGTGCCGGTGCGCGAAAAGAATAGCCGGCTGATTCATACGCAAAGTCACGAGCCGCACGGCCGCCGTCGTACGCCCAGCCGCCAGCCAGCTCTTCTCTCGCCTCCTTCTCGCACGGCAATGCGAGCGTAATCCAAAACACACGAGCTGCACGCGTTTTACCCTCAGCGCTTTCCTATACATATCACATCCTCTCTCAATCCGGCTAGTCTCTGCGTCGTGCGTCCTTTGCGAGAGTGGCGACGCGCCACGTCACGCCGCCAGGCCAAGCATTCTCTCGCTCGAGCGGAAGGACGCCCACTGGACAAAAGTCCTGAGTAATGCGCGCGGCAAGGATTCCACCAAGCTACAACATAGCCGAGAGTGTGCCGAGGGTAGATCGCTACAATGGCGCACTCGCGCACTCGTGTACGGGGAGCCGTTCGCGCGGAAGCTCTGCCATTTGCAGATTGAGTTCCCTCTCCCGGCATTGGTAAGAGAAAAATCGTGTTACCATCGGCACGTATTAGAGCGTAGAGAGAACATCATCTCTCTTTGGAGTTTAGAAGCCTTTCAAATGCGCGCTGTCTTTCAGGTCTCCAGGGTGCGCGAGTCGACGGGAAGAGTGATAATGAGAAAGGTAAAATAAAAGGTGAGAGGCGGCGGGCGAATCCTTCTTTTGGCTGTCCGGTCCAACGGATCAACAACGGCGCGGCGATGGCTCGCAGGACTCGGGATCCCCGTCCTCTTGGCGAGCGGGGCAAGGTCAGCAAAGAGAAAGCCAAGCCGGAGACGGCGAGTAAAGGAACAGGACGAGCGCCGCCTCGAGGAGGAGGAAAGGGTTGCGAAGGTAGCGGCGCGCTCTTGGGATACTTAAAAATAGCCCGACAGCAAGGATCCCAAGGTGGAGTTTGATTCCAGTAAACACGCGCGAGCGGACCAGCGCCCGGACCAACTGGCAAAAGAACCAAGCCAATTGGTTGGCAGGAGTGGAGTCTGTGTACATTTGAAGATTCGCCGGCGTAAAAAGGAGACAGCGGTCGGTCCAAGAGGAGACGACGAGACAGGATATAGCCGTGAGGAAAAATAAGACAAATAAGAGAAATAAGAGAAATAAGAAAAAGAAGAAGTTGGGTTACTCACGTGCTTCCATAGAGGTGCCTTGAGAGGGTGGCGGCAATTGCGTGGTGGTGGTGGTGGTTGTCGTTGGTGAGGGCGTCTCCGCGGATGTAGTGGTAGAGGTGGTGTCGGAGTCTTTAGCCTGGTGCGGTGCGTTGGCCTTGACCTGTTGGTTCGGAGGGCCGCCCGACTCTTCGTCCTTCCTCGGCGCCACCTCCTCCGGGCTCGGGCGTGTCCTTACGCTTCCAGCTCCCGGCTCCTCATCTTCAGGATACGACCACGCTGACATCGGCCCGGCGACTGTTGTCGTCGTGGTCCACTCTATCACACCACCACCACCAACTAAGACCTCACCACTACCGTCGTCCTTCACCAGCACCAACTTACCCGCGGTTCTATCCGCGGCACCACCTATTACTCCCTTTTCGTACTGCGGACCACCCTTCTCCTCCTCCTCCTCCTCCTCCTTCTCCTTCCTACTTGGCTCTCCCTCACTCAGTCCGCCGCCAGTCCTCCTGGCACTCGTCGCCTCGAGCAACCACGACGGCAGGGTCCGACGGATCGGCGCGACCGCTCGCAAATTCGTCAGCGTTAACGCTCGCGTCCTCACCGTAGTCGACGAGCCGGCCACCTCCCTCGACCTCACGAGATTCTCCGGCTGCAAGGGCGGAAGGTTGTCGAGGAGGCCGCGATCGCGATCGCCCGGCGACCACTGCTCCGTCTTGCGCGCCCGAAGGAATCGCTGCTGGCCGTTAGGGTGCTGACCGAAACTCGGCGATTCGCCCTCGAGCCAATACGCTCGAGTCAACTCCAACGATGGACGATCGATGCTAGATCCTGGGTCGTCGAGGGGATTGGTGCGCTCTTGCTGGGATTTTGTCCTCTCGTGAGCCAGACCTCCTCCTCCTTCTCCTCCTCCTCCTGCTCCTCTAGCTACAGCGGCTGGTGCGATCCTCGTTCCCTTGGTCCGTCCGGGCTCGCGGTGGAGGATGTCGGGGGACGTCGATCGGGCTAGCGGGTGATCGTCATAAGGGTGGCGGTTGGATGGAGCCGGCGACGGCGGCCACTGGCGAGGATCCAGTGCTTCCCGATAGGATCGAGCGAAGGAACGCTGGCGATTCCTTGGCGAGGTAGGAGGAGAGGAGGTGGCGGCGGCGGCCGATCCTCGCTCCGATAATCGGGCCAGAAGACGAGGAGGCGCAGCATCGAGGGACACGTACGGTTCGGATACCACCGGCGCAGCCGTCGTCGTGCAGGTTTGATTGCCGAGGAGAGCGACGACGAGAAGAAGCAGGGGCGAACCCACCCCCGCCCCCGTGGTGGCCCCCACAACCCACGGCCTTACCACCAAAACTCCTGAGCCCGGCCAGTCCAGCTGGTTCTAGCCCGATGATTTCGCCGATTAATTCTCCCACTTGCTCATGCGAATGCTCCTGCTGCTGCTGGAGGTGCTGGAGGTGCTGGAGGTGCTGATGGTGGTGGTGGTGGTGGTGGTGGTGGTGTCAACGAAGCTTCCTCGTCCCCCTCGAGATCCGCCGTCCCTCTAGCCGCCTCGCGGAGAATCCCTGACTCCTCCGCCCTCTCGGACCCTTCTTGATCTACATTCAAGCGCTTCTTCGCTCTGTTCTTGCTCTGAGCACCTGCTCTCATCCAGTGGGAGCTCGGCCTCCGCGGCTGCCGACCCAATTCCAGATGTCTCCTCTTCTTCCTCTTGGTCGTCGTCGCGGAAACTAGTCCACCCGAGGTGGCTCGGTCTCGCATTTATCCAGTCGCCTGTCGAGCCTTTATCCCGAGCCTGAGAAGACTTCTTGGCGCGAATTCGATCGACGCCCCGAACAAAACCGCTCTGATGCCTCGCGTCTCTTCCGCCATCATCGCGAGCAGCGGGGAGGAGGATTGCCACTCCACTGATTTCCTCGCGATCTCTCTCCCTCCGATCCACACCCTCGTCGCATTCTTTCTCACCGATCCGCGCTTTTCTGCCTTCCCCCTTTCAATTTTCTTCCGGCTGCATCCCGCGCGCGCGACCCTCCTTCCTCTCTATCCTCGCCGCCAGCACCCTTCGTAGCCCCCTGCGCCTCGTGCGCGCCGCACTCGCGTCTAATCCCAACTGCGAGCCAGCTAGTCACCGATCACCACGATCCACCTGTAATGAGACAACATTTCCAGCGTTAATTGACGAGCTCGTTAACTCACTCCTCGCATGGCATCGCAACTCATCATGAGCGCCCTCTCCTCGCGCGTATCAACATTTCATATTTCTCCAAGCCGCACGCGATAAGAGGAAGGAGAGGACGGCGCGCGGGCCGGCTAATAATTTGGCCGGTGTATTCGGAAGCGGAGCGTGCGGTGGCAAGAGCGCGCGTCGCCGAGCCTCGTAAAGCGGCCGGGCTGCAAACAAGAGGAGATAGCCGATGAGATAGAGACGAACAGTGTCCCGCAGAATGTACTGTCTTATTCTGGTCTGTGGAGTCATGCTTCCTACAACTTCCTAAAATACAAGCCGCCACGAAATAGTTCGCGAATGGATTTCAAGAGGATCGCTTCGTTCCCACCCGTCCCGTTTCACTTTCGCTTTGTCTCCTCCTCCTCCTCCTCCTCCTCCTTTAGTTACGCGCGCGCGCGCGCGCTCCGCGGCAACAATATCGGCTGACCCACTCCCTACATGGTCATCCCTTTCACGTCCACGTGCGTCCGTCCCTCCAGCATCATTTGCATCCCAAATTCTTAATCCCATAAAATCAATCGGGCAGCCTGTCAACGCAAACCTGCGTACCGAGTACAAGAAAAGAACGCATACCGAGAGAGAAAGAGAAGTATAATGAAGGTAGTATTTGTCGCGGCAGGGAATGGGGAGGAAGGAGGAGAGAGGGCGTAGGGCGTAGGGCGTAGGGCGTAGGGCGGAGGGCCGTTACGCGAGGGGCTGAGAGTGGCTTGTGAAATTTGTTTACTACGGGAGGGACACGAGGAGGCCCCGGCGCTAAGTATAGCCAGCCAGGGGGAGAGAAACCCGCGAAAATCCTATTTTTACGAAGAGACACGCTCTCGTCTCGCGAGCGAACATTGTTACGCCGGTTCAGTGCTGCCTTGGTACCGATCACGCATCGGGTTGCACGAGAGAAATAGGAAGAGAGCCGAGGCAGAGCCAGGCGGGCCATGCCGGCTTCCAAGAGGAACCGCGTCGGGAGAAGAACCGACCGACCGAGAGAGGGAGAGAGAGAGGGAGAGAGAGAGGGAATACGCGTGTGTTAGTGGCTGCATCCACCGTCTACGATCTTAATGCAGAAACCATGTAGCAACGGTAGACGGTGACTTCTGTTGCCGCTCTCTCCAACCTCTCTCGGTCTATCTCGAATCCAGCCAATTCTCCTCTCGCACCGAATACTCGGGAATAACGATTGCAAGATGCTTCCCTTTCACCCTTCCACGCCCTCCCTACCACAGCGAGCGGACGATTGGTATTTGTTTACCGGACAAAACGCGCATCCGCTAATTATAGTCGGCTGGCCCCAAGGGAGGAAACGGCGAGGGCACTATTTTTACGGCCCTCCCGCCACAATATCGTCCGACCTCTACCTCTGTCTCTCCCTGTCCCTGTCTTTGTCGATGTGTGTCTCTGTGTGCCGAGTCGTCTGACCGCAACAAAGCTCAGACACGATACACGCGACAGACAGATATTAACCTTTCTATTAGGCTTCCACATCAGCCTCTTATCCGAGCGATCGCCGGCCAATATTTGCGTTATGCTGATCCCGACGGCGATAGCGCGCCCCTCACAATACCTCCAATCACCGTCTAATGACCCAAGATATCGCGGGGAATGTCGTTTTATCGCTTTCGAAAGTTGGCCCCATAAATAGGGATTGCTGGGAAGAGTTATTCGGCGAGATAAGGTGGTGCAGAGATTAAGGGCGGGGTGGGGAGTATGATAGGGTTGAGGGTCGATCAAGTTGAAGTTTAACCGGTTAGGGACATAAGAGCAGTCGGTTCGCGGAGGAGCCTAATGGGTCAACGCGTGGCCAGTGATGGATGGCGGCGCGCGAGGGGTCGCTCCTGCGAACTTTATGCCAGCGACTAATTCGCACGATTTTCCCCATGTGGATCGCGAGGTCAGGGGAAGAGAGTTGAGCGTGAACTCTCTCTCTCTCTCGCGCTTGATACCCAGAGAGTAAGCGAGCTTGGGCGCGCGCGTGCCAACGAGTGGGAATTCGCCGTTTTCACGAGGAAAAATGCGCGCGGCACGCGCGCTGACGTTCTATTTTCGAATGAAAGGCGCGATCGGGGGACAAGAACGAAAGACACTGATGCAGAAAGCAGGAGAGACGGAGCGAGCCGAGGGGGAAAGGGAGAGCGCGAAACGGGCAGAGGCGCGGCAGAGAAGGACGGGACGAGAGAGTGGCTGTGAGCGAGGCTGATGGAGATAGACGTGGGGAAGGAACTGCGGGAGAAAAGGCGTACGACGGGCAGAAAGCGAGAAAACGCCGCGGGAGCCGGTGACGGGAGGAAGAAGAGGAGCGCGCAGAGAGTGGAGCAGAGCGGAGCAGAGCAGAGCTGAGCAGAGCAGAGCAGAGTAAAGGCGAAGCGAAGCGCGGAGCAGCAGAGCAGCGTGTGTGCACGAAGACGAGAGACGAGCGAGCCGGCGAGCGAGAGAAAATGGTATACTGGGCGACGAGCGCGGGCAGGAGAGCGCGCGTCGCCGAGACGACGGGAGTGGACGGGAGTGGACGGGAGCACGAGTGAGACGGAGGGTGAAAGAAGCGGAGATGGGGAGCATGCCGTCGCTGTTGTTGGACCGTGGACACCGGCGAGGAACTTCTCATCTCGTCGCCTCATGCTGGGCGGCCATGCTGCCTATCTCTCTCTCCCTCTCACCCTCTCTTTCCCCATCGCCCTCTCCCGCTCGCTCCCGCTCGCTCCCTTTCGCTCTCTCGCCGCGCGTTCCTAGAACGAGTACCTTTTAGAATGGGTACGCGCTCAAAATTCGCGGCACCCCTTCCTGCAGCGATCGCCGCCGCTCCCATATTCACCAGCCGGTCTCCCTCTCTCTCTCTCTCTCCCTCTCTCTCTGTCGCTCTTTCTGCTCTCTGCTCTGTGCTCTTTCTCTTCTCGGTCGCCTCTACACTCCAACCGTATAGCCCAACTGTCGCCGATCTCTCGTCCCGTGCGCGCACCGGGTGTCTCGCAAACTTCGCCCCGAACAAAACAGTCGTCGCGCGCGCGCGTTCCGACGAAAAGAGGACAAGTAGTGTGTATGTATGGAAAAGAAAAAGAAGCCGCACGGGCAAACAAGGGCAGCAGCGAGCGGGATACGAAGCTTGAGGATAAATAGAAAAGGAGAGAAACGTCGGAGAAAGAGACAAGTCGCAGAGACAGAGTGTGGTGTGTGTGTGTATTGCGAACGTGCGAGTGTAAGTGGGGGCGGGAAGGGGGTGGTGGATAGACTGGTGTGAGAGTGCGTGAGAGAAAAAGAGAGAGAGAGAGAGAGATAGTAAGAGTAGTAGTAGTATAGTACACGCACCGTGTTGACCAGCGCGCGTTCTCGCCTCGGGGGGGTGTCGAGGGGAGGGGGGCACCTCTCTTTTCACGAGCACGATCGGATCGGACGCGTACATTCGCAGCAGCGGCACACGTAAAACTGCGCGCGGCAACGCGACACACACAACAAGTGCACGCGTCTTTCTCTTGGCGAGAGAGCGGCGAGAGAGCGGCGGCGACGGCGGCGACGGCTGCGACGGTGGTGTCGGTGTCGGCGGCGGTGGCGGCTGGCGGGCGGCTCACGGCTCTCTCTCGAGTCTCGACTTCTCGAGTCTCGAGTCTCGACGAGGAGCACAGCAGAGCGAGGTTCGGTGGAGAGCGCGTGTGTCCGGCGTGCGCGGCGAAGTAGGCTTTTTCCTTTCCCGGCGTGGACGCCGGGCGGCAGCCACGCCAAGAGACGGACGGAGACGAAGAGAAGCGGGCGAGCGTGGTGGCTCGTCGAGCGAACACGATCGCGGATCGAGGTTGAGACGAGCGAGCCGGAGATCCGTGGAGCAAGCGGTGCTGCCTATCGGATGGCACTGCGTTCAGCGCCGCGGTACGCGACCCCCGTCGGCCTTCCTCGTCGCGTCTCGTCTTTCCTCGTCCTGGTTCGCCTCGTCTCGGCGCTCTCCGTCGCTTTTCGCCCCATTCCGTCCCCCGCGACTACGCTCGACTCGCTCCCCTCTCCTGCCACTGGGCGCCCGAACGCCTTATTCCGTCCCTGCCTTACCCCAGACCGCCCGCTCCACTCCAACCCACTTCCCACTCTCTCTCTCTCACGCTCTCGTTCTCCACGCTTTTCCCTCTCGCCTTTTCCCAACCCTCTTCTCTTCTCGCGGCGGCTGCGGCGGCGGCGGCGGCCGGCTTCTCCGCTGCCGCGTGATCTCCAGTCTCGTCTAACCCTTTCTTCCGCCTTGGACGCTCTCCCTTCCTCCCTATCGCCCCTTCGCTCACTCGCTCCTCTGCGTTTCTCGGCAAATCTGCCGGCGCGAACGAGCCAGCAACTCTCTCCCGCCGCCATCATCGCCGCCGCTGCCGCTACTGTGTACCTCCTCCACCACAATCCTAGCTGCTGCCACCGACACCGCCATCGAGACAGCCGTCGCGCGCGCTACGCTCTCGCTCTCTTGTCGTCGGTGCAGTTCAGCCGCCCCAGCCGCCCCAACCGCCCCAGAGCGCTCTCGCGAAAACCGTCTCTGACTTCCTGCCGGTCGTCGGCCTCTCTCGTGCGCGCTGCCGAGCCGATCGACTCTTTGCTACCGCGATCCCTCCCTCCTTCCCTCTTCCCACCCGCAGTACGTGTGTGCCACTAGCGTGCACTTCTGCCTGTAACCAGTACGGCTCGTCTTGCCGCTTTTTTTTTTTTATTGAACGCACCGTGCGCTGCAGCAGCGCAGCCCGGGAGCTCCGGCATCCTTGGACTCCCCCTCAAAAGCATAACACTTTTTTCCTTCAGATAAACCAGCTCGAGATAATTAATTGTTTGGGGGGATAATAGATTTTGAGGAGCGATTGTTGATGGCTCGCTAAAAGCGGACTTGGCTCCGGCGCGCGATTCCGCAGTATTCGGTGGTGCTGCATCGGGCACCGATCGCGGGGAAGCTCCGATATCGGCGAGCCTATGCATATTTGGCACGTCGCTCGTGGCACGTTCCGTGAGTCAGCCGTCTCCGTCTCCGTCGGCGTCTTGCGCCGCGCGCGCCGCAGACGTAACAGGACGAATGCCTTGCACCCGGCCGAATTTCTCCGGGCGAGTATGCACTCGGCCGAGACCAGCGGATACACAGAGGCCGAGCCGCGGCCCCCTGTCCACCCACAGATTTCTCCCGAGGTCCCGAGTAATGGAAGCAAGTTGGCCGCGCGGGGGAACAAGCGATCCCGCAGCCGATGATATATATCCATGCGACACATAAGGTGCACCGAACCGCGTGCACTCGGAAACCAGAGTAGCCGCGCATCCTATCGCTCTTGGCTCTTGGCGCGCGCTGTATCCTTGACATTGAGAGAGCGGCTCGGCAAGGGCTTTTAGCTGATTCGGAAAAAAAAGTAGCGACGAGCGAGCGGCTGCACCGACGCTGGCTGGCGCTAGCTATCAGAGGATGCTAGACGGAGACACGATAGCCCGTTCTCAGTAATACGAGGTTCAAAGTCATCGTCGAGTCGGCGAAAAGCCTATCAGTCCGCTGGACGTCCTCTCCCGGCTCGACCGGCATGCGTGACCATCCTGTCGTACATGAGATACACTTCATCAGCAGCGTTCGACGTCCTCTCCCTGTGTCACTGCCACCAAGGCGGCGACGGCGGCGACGGCGGCGGCGGTGCACCGACGAAACCCTAGCCGCTCCGGAGATAAGAGGTCTTCGATCTGGCAGGATCCTCCTATCGTTGCCAGACTGAATTCCCGCCTAACGAGAAAGATCGACGACGAGCGACGAGCGCCGCTTGTCATCGGTCGCGGGAAGGTCGATCCGGGAAGGGGACGAGTCGGCGAAAGCCGAAGCGCCTTGGCTGATAGGCGTATAGACAGTACGCCACTCGTGATCCCGCTACAAACTATACTCCAGAGAGAGGGAGAGAGGGAGAGAGGGAGAGAGAGAGAGGTCTGGCGAAGATGGGAAGAAAATGCAAAAGTGCAGTTTTACGCGGCGCTCGGGCGGCGGCATTCCACCGACATACTTGGAACCGGACACCGAGTTCGTGGAACCGGGACGGTCACCCGAGAACAACGCTATTTAAAGAAAGCTACACCGTGAGCCACCCTCGAACCGTTATTATCAACCTCCATCGACCTTTTGCCCGCCACTCACGCCCTCGAGGTCACTCAGCTCTGCGAGCCCAACTCCTCTCGCTTATACCATACTCAATTTTTCTTCTCACCTTCTACTCGACTTGTCTTCCGTCTCTATAACTCGACAAAAGCAACAGTCACTCGACTACGCCTGCGCGTGTCGACGCACCCTTGCACCCTTGCTCCCTCGAGAGAGCCGCGACACGCGTGTATATCAGTCAGTTAAAAGTTAAACATACAAACGGGCTGGCCGCTCGCCTTTCCGCTCATCGCCACGTGAAAATCGCCCGCCGCAAAACAGTCTGCCCACCGAATCGACTCAGCATTCCCCTCCGCCCAGCGTACACCGAGAGACCGAGGGTGAGAGAGAGGCTCACGCACTCTCCCCGCTCTTTGCTAAGTGCAAATGCGAACTTTAATTCCCGGGCGGCGGCGGCGGTGGCGGCGGCGGCGCGTGGCGTGTAAATATTATTCGGTCGTCGCGCGCGCGTTATCGCCGCCGGAGAATGGAAAGTGAGAGACGGGAGGATGAGGGTGTCGCGCGGTGGCCATTCGAGAAGAGAGGATCGGGTAATCGCCGCCGTCGCCCGGTGATATGCGGCGTGGCACGGGGATTTTTGTAAACACGCCGCGGAAAATTAATGCCGCCAGACAGAGAACCGTCTGCGCGCGGCTCTGTAATGTATTATGAATATTCGCTGGGTGACCGAGCTCGCTTGGTCCGATGGTCCTTCGATCGCCCGAGAGATGTATCTATGTAGAGGGTGAATTACTTGGCTTTGAATCGCTAATGATGGTTATAGGCCGGTAAAAATGTAATAATTATATGGTATTGAGGAATTTTAATATAAAGGATTCTTTGCCGAGTCTTTCCACGCAGTGAAACTTATTTATAATATCAAATTCCACCATCAATAATGGAAATAATTGCAACTCGAGTGTAAAGGGGATGATTAAAAGGCAAGTGAATCATCCTCCACATTGTATACGAGTAGGACGTGTCGAGGATTTCTGAGGACAGGTGGCCGATTAGCATGAGCCTAGCCAATCATTTCTCCAGCAGGCTAATAAAAGCATCCCGGTCTGACAAATGCAAGGTGCATTACATAGGAGGCCGAGTCGCCGGGAGGTTTCTTGTCGGCAGACTCGGCGGACTCGGCGAGCTGGTTTCGCACAACCTGCCGTCTGCGTGCTCCGGTTGGTTCATTGGGAAGCGGGTCCGCAAATCATGTATCTTTTCTCCTCGTGCTCCGTTATTATTCCGTCAAATACCGCGAGGGCCCCCTGCTCTAAGGGTGGCCGGGAGTCCGGGAAAAAAAACGTGCCGACCACGAGAGAGAGGTGGATATATCTGGCGGCAGCAAGGGCTTTCTGGCGTCCCTCGATGCTGTCAGATATTTTTGCGGCTCTTTTTTACAGTTACACCTGCCGGCGCGGCGATCGCGCAAACGTCATGCGCGTATCGGCAGCGCCTTCATGCCTCGAACATGAGGACGTGTACCCCCTCAGATATATATATATGTATAGGAGATATAGGAGAGTGGGGGGCAGGGGGCAGACGGGCCGGTGGTTACGAAGTGAAAAAGAAAAGCAGAATGAACGAGCGAGTGCGATCGCCGGGAAAAGAAAGGCAGAGCCCTGTGAAAGGAGAATACAATCGCCACGACCACCACCACCGGCAGCGACTCGCTCGCTCTGCTTATTCCTTCGGAGTCAACGAACCGAGCGGCGATTATGCGAATTCGAGCGGCGACTCGCTTTTAAATATTCAATTAAACCGCGCCGGAGGAGATTTATACGAGGAATCCGGCCGTCGAACTCTGTCGGGCGAGCGTCCACCAAAAACTTGACACTCGAGCGCCGACGAGATGACGAGACGACGAGAGTCGTCCTCGTCCTCAGGCTTCCGACTGTTGACACGTGGCACGGACGCGCGACAAGATTTCTCGGATTCTCGCGATGCAGAATATCCGCGCGCTCAAGAAGGACTTGATGAAAATGTGAGAGCTGCGATGTGTTAACGCGAGGTTGGCCAGTGTGCTCGCGCGACTGAGGCGGCGGCGGTGAAACGCTTTGGAAGTCCTCTCTGGAGTGGCGGCGCGGCAGAAGGCACTGAAGCCAGAACGGTAGAAGCTTGTGCCGAGCACGCTCGCGGCCGCTCAATGTTTACCGTGGCACGCGTTTACGCTTTTCCTTTCGGGTGGGCCCGCGCGACCCTCGGCCCTGCGCCGCCAGGGTACACCTGTTGAATGACATCTTAATATGTTGAGCCTGAAATTACCGGCTGGCAGTATGTTAAATATCAAAGGGCCCGCGGTGCCGCGCGGTGCCGAGCGCCGCTGCCGTTTAGGTGCCGTTGAGGTGCCGCCCGCCCTACGCGCACTGTGCGCCTGCCGCCTACACTCCACGCGAGCGCCGACACGAAAATTCAATTACACCTCAAAGCCCGAGAAAAAATCTCGAGAACCACCGACACCGACATCCACACACACACGCACACACGGGCATCGATTCTTCCGCGTTCGTGCACCGCCGGCGACAAGGCGAGAGGTCTCGCAACTATTTTCCTTTGCTTTCGCACCCACTCTCTCTCCCTCTTTCTCCCTCTGGCTGAGTCTGTCTGTCTTTTTGGCGGGCGGTACGTTGGGGTTTGTAGAGATCGCAGCAGTCCGCTCATCCAACACATGCTCGAGCTTTGTCTCGGGGATGCAGAGAGCGACGCGGAGTGTGCGGCCTCGAGTGGCCGAGCGTCAATTGGATTATCGACTATCAAACACAGAATCCGATCAAATCGCTCGGAAAGGGCTTCATCCTTCATCTTCATCGGTTCAACGCCTTGACTAGCGCGGCTATGCGTGTACTATGCGCGCTAAACACGATAGTCAGCCCTACCCTTCCCTTCATCGCGCGCCCTCTATTCACTGCGATTCTTCGCCAAGAGCGCGCACGGAATTCCGCATTCCGCACTTCCCATTGGCGTGCCAAGACAACGCGTGTGCCGCCGCTTTCTAAATCGCATTAATTGCCCGCGACAATTCCCATTGCCCCCTCCCGCCCCCTTTAGATAGATAACCACCGGAATCCACGTGAATCCACGTGAATCCCTCGTTCCGCGCCAAGGTCAGATTACGATCGGGCGCCGGGCGAAAAAGCGAGCACTTGAATTAGACATCTCCTCCTGGCAAAAGTAGTTTTACAGCCCCGAGAGAGCAAGGGAGAGAAAGAGTGTCTGGGTTCGACTCTGTTTTTCAAGGAAGGGGAGAATTGCACTTGAGGCCGGCAGTATTAAAGGCGGAGAGCGCGCAATGTAGCAAGGAGCGATAAGCCCGTCAAAGGGCATCTGCTGGCCAGACCAGCCGGATCGTACTTTGACGGTAACCGCGCGCTGCCCTTTGCCGCGATGCCCGCGATCTACCCAGTTGGCCCGCGCCGTCAAGACGGAGTGGAAGAGGCGCCAAAGATGCAACGAGCACGATTCCCGTAACGCACGCGAGACCGAGAAAAAAGCATCATTGCGCCGGGGAGCGGCTAAGTAACCGTCAGGAGTCGAGAGTTATCGTCTGGCGATAAAAGTCGATGGCGATAATAACGGCGATATAGTTCCCCCCTTCGGTGAAAGGGGCCCCCTTTCCCCCTTTCCCCCTTTTCCCCTCCCCCATTCTAGCGGCAGTGGCACTCGCACTGCTAACAGCCCCGTTTCGCCGGCTTACTCCCACTGGTGGTCGCTCTCCACTTGCCCTCTCTCTCTCTCTCTCTCTCTTGCACTCTCCTTCTTTCATCGCGTATCTCTCGCGCGGCCGAGAGCTGATGCACTGGTCTGGCCTGCGTCCGCCTGTCTGGCTGTCAACGGGTCGTTGAACCACCCCCTTGCCCCGCGGGAGAGCGAGTCACTGCTCCCGGTGTGTCGACCGGTGTCTTCAAAGCATCGGGGACTTATCGTCGTTTAATTGCAACTCCACCGGTCGAGCCTGCATGCGACGCTGCCCTCTTTCACCTCCTCCTCCTCCTCCGCCTCCTCCTTGAGGCTGCAGTCGCGTTGACGCCTGTGCCCCTTGGCTGCCCTTATTCCGTTGGCCAGCGACTGACTCTGCTGCCGCTTGCGGACGGCTGACCTCTGCAGATTCTCTCTCTCTTTCTCTCTCACTCGACGGAGTCCGCAATGCCTCTGGAAATGTACGATGCAAACAACCTGGTCGCCTCCCACACGCCGCAACCCTTCGACCCTTCGCGGCCGGCAATGTGCCGGCAATTCTCGACGAATTCGACAATGAGACCAGTCGCCGGAGAGCGGCTGCAATTAATCGTCGCGATAGAGGGTGGAAAAGGGCGGGCGATTGACGGTGGTTCGCGCGGCCAGCGGGCCGCTGCACGTCCTGTGAGTTATGAGAGTACAGGTGCGATAGGTATTCTCTCTGTATGCGCGAGTGTATTGGAGGAAGAGTAAGAGGGTACTGGAGGCGAGTGGCGTGAGAGACGGTGGATGGTAAGGTTGCGCGATCTCAAGACGACGCGACGCGACGCGACGCGACGGATCGAGAGGAGGTATACATCGGGAGGAATACAGTAAGGGGACTGATTGTGAGGGAGACATGGGGCGAGAGACGGAGGTAAGGGAGGTGGGCGAGGTGGGCGAGGTGGCGCGAAAGCGCGGAGGAAGGTGTGTACTAGAAATGGTAATAATAAAAGGTGAAAGAGCGCGAGGAAGCAGGGGGTGATGGGTCGCGCGACTCGAGATGGTAGATGGCGGTGGTCGGTGGGCGGAGTGGGGTGGGGTGGGAGGACAGAGAGTATTTTAACTTTTTAAGGGGGTGCGCGCGGAGCACAGTAAGAGCGGAGCAGTTCACTCGAACAGTTTGGTTTGCTTGTCTGCCGGGGGTGAATCGGGGGTTAGTCTAGACGGGAGTCCCCCGACTTCCACCGGCGCGTCCCTTCTTCCTACACCCCCGTGCACCCCCGTGCACCCCCGTGGTGCGCGCCACCCCCTTGCACCGGCATCGCACCACCACCACTGCGTACTCAGACTGCGAGCGCCCGGCAGACAGGTTACAACCAATGTCGTGGCGACCCCCCACCCTCTTCCGCCTCCATACCTTCTTTGCCAGTTCCCCTCATTCTCTCTCTCTTTCTCTCTCTGCTCTTCTTCGCTCGGCGCTCCACTCACACCTAGGGCCGCGAGCGCGCGATGCACTCGTCCGAAATCTCTTAAGCGTCCCTCTCCAAGCGCGCGCCCGAGCCCTCGAACCCCGACGAGTGGATGTACAAAAAGCGCGCGAGCGAGAAGAACAACCGGGGGGCCGATTGGAGCCACCGCCCGGAGAGTCGGAGAGAGAGTGAGGGCGCGAAGAAGGCACAGCGGCGAGAAGAGACTCACTCTAGCCATCCCACGGTCGAAAAAATCAAGCGTTCCCCGGAAAACCGCATCGAGCCGCTTTCACCTGCGCTGGCACTGTTTGTCGCGCGAGCGAGGCCGGAGCTCCTGCACTTGGCGCGGAGTCCGCCCTTCTCTAAACCACTCGACACCTATCATATGAGGCGTCGGGTCGGAATACTAATAAACGGCCTCTGTCTTGGTTGCTTCGTCAAGAATCCGATGGAATTGCGAGTCCCTAGAGGCGCACGCACACGCGCCACCTGGAAAGGGAGACACCAGCCACTCGGAATTAGGGATTTCGATGAGCGCGATAACGCGTCGGGTATCGAGAGGCGAAATGAAGAGCCGCGAGGAGGAAAATCGCGGCGAATGCGACACGTCAGACACGTGGCAGCTCTTACGCCTACATTGGCGATGGGGCACTGGGAATATCGGATGAGCCAAGTTAAACGCGTCGCGACTCCCCGATGCACTTGGAATGCCAGCCGCGACATTCCACTGAATATTAATAATACAGTGACTGGTAGCAGCCTGATAATGCGAGTTCTCCGCTCTTGAGCCTGCAGGCATGTGCGAGCGAGTCGATGCGTCGTCTCCCGTTCGCGGTCTATAAGCAACTCATTGTTTCGTTGGAACGCGCAGCAAAGGGAGACGGATCAACAATAATAGTATCTGTATGCATAAACAATGGTGCAATGACCCGGCAGGTAACACGATGCGATTGGCGAGTGCACGTGCTCTCTCTCTCCCTCTCTGCTCCCTCGGCGAAAGGCTGTCGGAGCCTTTCCCGGGAGAGTCCGACCCCGCCGGACTGCCAGCACCTGCGATGCACAGTTGCACACGCATTTCCGGCCGGGCCGAAATCCTATGCTAACGCGATCCGAAACCAAGAGCGGTAGTTGCACGAATGCACAGAGGCCGCTGGATGGGAAGAGAGAGGGAGAGAGGGAGAGAGGGAGAGAGGGAGGTCCATCAATTTGTCGGGAGGAAAATATGCGATGAAATATTGTGCTGAGAAGGGGATATAAAATGTCTTTGTAGAATCAAAGGGGAAAATCCAGCAGCCGGGGCCAAAGGGCGGATTCTTTGAGGGGAGTGGCGTGCTCGCTTGCGCGCACCCCGTCGACTAGTGAAAGGCAAAATACCTAGGTATAGCTTTCCCTTTGATCTCGCGGGGGGAGTGACTGTCCGGCACCTTGTAAAGCGTATTGAAATTTTCCGGGAGAAAATCGCGGCCCCGCCGGACCCTCCGACGCCACGGCTACGACGTGTGGTTAGAAAACGGCACGCTCTAGACCTACACCCTCTCTCTCTCTCTCTGGGAGTGAGGGGCGGATTCGGGACAACTTAAAGCGATGCGTGGAATGTAATTATCGGGCTGAGGAAGAATGCGCGAGGGCTTGACAAAGAGATTGTTACTGGCCATCCCTTTTTCCCTTTGCCGCGCGGCAAAGCATCGGGGCCTCCTTGATCCCCGAGTCCGGGTGTTTAGGCTGCATCCCTGCTCCTCCCGACAGCTGGCCCTCGCGCCAACCTGCACCCTACTCCAATTACCCTCCGCCACTTCCCTCCTCCTCGCCAAGGGCTAAACGGCGCTTTTCTTTCTCAAATTGGACATTCCTTTTATTCGCCGGCTCTCCGCCGATGTAGAACTCCGCGGCATAATAAATTGTAGCAGGACGGAATGACGCGCGTAAATGCCGTCTTCCTCCTCGAGCGCACTGGCAATATCGGCCTTTGTACCTGGGAGAATGTGCTCCCGGCTCGGAGTACACACGTACCGAGAGCGAGGAGACGAAATTAATTTGGTGTAATCCGCTTGTAAGGGGGGCGACGGGGCGGCGCGCGACCTCTCGGAAGGGTTATTGTGGCGGCGGTGACGTTGACGGAAAAGGCACAACGAGCCCCCAAGAACAAAGTCTCGCTGCTTAGTGGAAGGAGGAGACGGGAGGAGGAGCGCGTGGTTGGGAGGTGGCGGTCGAATGGGAGGGAAATATAAATTGTTAATGTGGCTTGATTATTGTTGAGTTAATTTTAATCGCGTTTCATGGCAAGTTCAACGCGCCCGTGTCGGCCGGGGCCGGGGCCCGGGCCTTTTGTATATTCATGACTGGCGATGGTCGTCTCGTTGCTTAATTCTCCGACGGGGCATTATGCTCGGCGAAGAAACGAGAAGCAGATTTGCCCTCGGCGATTCTTTTCAGGCCACTCCTCCTCCTCCACCTCCTTCGAGCCTCTCTTCTTCCTCCTTCCATCTTTCTCCGCTGGAGAACGCGCTCGCGCCGTCTCTGCCCTCTCTCTCCCTCTCTCTCTCTCTCTGTCTCTCTCTATGTATGCACGGGGAGACAGACAAACGAGCGAGGGCCGCTGCTCGACCGCGAAAAAGACAAATCTTTTTGCAGGAATGCGTGCAGTTCGCCCGCTATTATTTTCTCCCTCTCTCCCACCGCTGCTTTCTCCGTGAGCTCCAACCCCCCCTCCTCCTGTCTCGCTCGCGCCGTGACATCGCGACACAACGCACGGTGGGTGACTTTCCTTTTCCCCTTAGCGCGCGCCGATTCGTCTTGACAGCGGTGGCGAAACGGCGCCGAAAGAAAGGACTTCCTAGGCGACGGGCGGCCAACGGCCAACTACTCCTCCCCGGCCCGACTGCGCTGCGCCTCACCATATCAAACCGGAGAATGAGAGCTAATTGTGGGTACGCTGCGAGGGACGCGTGTGAATTTCAATGGGCGATCCGAATTACCGAGAGCGAGAGCGAGAGCGAGAGCGAGGGGGAGGGAGAGGGCGTGGGGGTTCACGTGCTCTACACCACCACTTAGGAGAGCCAGACTAAACAAAGGCCATCTGGTTGCACTTTTTCCGGGCGCGCACCGCGCATACACCTACCTCGCGTCATGCCTCACGGAATAGACGTGCGTCCAGTCCTCTCTCTCCCTCTCTCTCTCTCTATTATGACTGGACCCCACGAATAATAAGCTCGGCCGCCTAGAACCGCAAAGGCAAACATTCCCCACCTCCTGCCATCTGCTCGATCCTTATTACCCGCACATCCCAACCCCACTCTCTATCCACGCTATTCCACTGTCTTTCGCCGCCGGTGCAAATAGCCGCGCGCGCGCGCGCGCAAATATAACCGATGCCAATCGCCCGAAAGAAACGAGCGGCCACGGACTCGAGTCGAGTCGAGTCGAGTCGAGTCGAGTCGAGAGAAAGATTCTCGCCAAGTGGATATCGGGCGAGCGCGTGTCCCGCGTGTCTGTTATGTACGCGGAAAGTTAAGAATGGGGACGATTTTAGAAGCGTGGCTGTCGGTCGGTGACTAAAATTAATCGAAAAACGACGAATTGTATGCTTCCCTCCCTCGACGCATCCGTTCCACTCTCGTGCGAGTACAGGCTTACTCGCGAATGCGGGCTCTCTTTCAGGCTGTGGAATTGCTGGTTTATTTTATTATATACATTTAGTGGGGGAAGGATCTGAAAAAATGCGATTTTTGTATGAATGTCACCTCGAGTCCCGATGGGTCTACTGAACCATTTGAACTTGTCTCGAGGCGAATTTCAAATCTACCTCAACACTCGACTCTGGTAGCAGGGCCGGAATTGGCGAATAAGCCTGTAGGAAAGACTTGGACGAGTACTCGGGCGGTTTTTCCGCGGCGCGGTTCGCGTCACTCAGTTCAGCGACGTGGCGCGCGCGCGCGCGGGGCGAATTCTTTCGCGACATGTTTACAGAAAATCATCAAAACAACCCCCGCGTTGACACTACAACCATCAAGCATCCTCTCCGCGTGCGGCTGGTATGCCTCGGCGACACGCCGAGAGACCTCGCGTCGCAGCTGCTTTCTCTTTCACTCGCCCTTTCGCTCTTTCGCTCTTTCGCTCTTTCGCTCTGCGTCCTCCTCGGGCCCGCGGCCCCCGACATCTTTTTCTCCCTCGCGCTGTCCTCGTTCGGCTCTCGCTCTCTGGAATTTCCCGGCCGGATTTCTCCGCGTCCTTCTGCATTCTTTTCGCGGCGCGGCGTCGCGCGGCGTCGCCAGTCGGACGTCATACCGCACGAGGATTTACCGTTCGCGCGGACGCTCGATCTTGCATACCAATGGGCCCATTGCCCATTATAACACGTGTATCCTCCCCGGATGATAAGGGAGCGGGGCGAGCGAGCGCGAATCAGCTACTCTAATGGGCAGAGACTCCTCTACGCGGCGAACCTTCCCCAATAAATCTGCCGGCCCGCCATCTACGGATTAAACTGCTCTCCTCTGCTCTCCGCTCTCCGCTCTCTGCTCTCTGCACGCGGAACTCGTGTTTAAACGAGAGCCCGGTAGAAATATAAATCAGAAAAACAAAGTGGATATATAGGAGAGTGGTGGGCGAAGGGATGTAGTGGCCGCGGGCAAAGAGAATATGTAGCTAGGATAAGCGGCCAAGTGAGCTTCTCCCCAACGCAGAGAGAGAGAGAGAGAGAGAGAGAGAGAGAGAAAGAGGCATGTTTTTACGCGGCGCGGCGGAAGAGTCGATTGGGATCAGTGCGCTCGCACTTGTTAAAAGTCAGTGGCCTATGCACTATGTCCTCGGCGAACAGGTACTCTTTACGGTCGCTGAATACGAGCCAGCCCGATCGTAATAAACACACGTGGCTACCGCGTACGCCTCCAAAGCAGACAGAGAGAGAGAGAGAGAGAGAGAGAGAGAGAGAGAGAGAGAGAAAGGGAGAGAAGGGGGTTGGGGCGTTGGAAAGCGAGTATGCCTGCTCGATGAGTCGGATAATCCGCGGTGGCCGTGCGAGAGGTTGCCGCGGCTCATTCGTATTCCTTGACCTCACGCGCTTATGCATATTAATAAGGCGAAAGTGCAGCTTTTCTGGCGGCGCGCTGCACCGGCTCAAACCCCGCCAGCCAGCCAGCGTTAGAAACTCCTCGGAGCAATCGGCGGAATGAATCGCTTATTAACGAGCGCCGGCGTAGAGGTACGCGTCGCCGCCACCACCGCCACCGTCGCGCCGCTCCCTAAGTTTCCGAGGGAAGTTTGTTCTTTAACTACTCAAGGTATTTAGAAGGCCATTCCTCCTGGGCGAAACTTAATTAGCCGGGACCCTGGCACCCTGGCACCCTGGCTGCCGGGAAAACCGCTCGGCTACGGGGCTGTTATGCATTTTTCGCGAGACGAAACGGCTCTCGCGCGTCGGCCCATAAAAACTCAACAAACTCTATCAGCTGGATCTCGAGCGGCAGTACACGCGGGCACCGTGCGCGCGTCAAAGCCTGCCGGTGTCTGCCAGCCGTCGCGATTAACCGATAGGAAAGTTCACGAGTGCCAGCCGCACTGCTCTGCCGTTTTACGCTTTAAACGCGTCCTTTCACTCGAGGCAGCGAGCCGCGCCAAAAACCACATTATAAGCCGAGTACACGCGATTCTCTATAGGAGGATCTTAACTGTTCAACCTACGAATCCTTAAGGGCCAAGTTGGCGACATGACTCGCATTGGACGAGTGAAAGTAATCGCGCGGAGCGTGCAGATCTCGCGAGGCCAGTCGGCTCGGAATCGGAAAAGCCGCACGCATAGATGCAGGCAGCGCGTGGCGCAGAGTAGAGTAGAGTAGAGTGAAGCTGTAAGCTGTAAGAGAAGAGCATTTCAAAATCTCGCGGTACAGAGCTCGACGCCGGGGAGGCGCGGGGCGTCGCCATCTGTAGTCGGCGGTTGGAAGTGGTTGGCGTGTCTGGACCGAACAATTTGGCGGGCTGGTGGGGAGAGGTGAAGGCCGAAGGGAGATTTGATGGTGGCGGACCGACGCCGGTTGCGTGGACGTCGTTTCGGGCTGAGGTGGAGGGGGCGTCTAGACACAACGTCACGAGTGCGCGCACCCTTCCCCCTGGACCGGTGTCGGCCCAGTGTTGCCGGTGCACCCCGCGGCACCGCGCTGCACCGACGACGACTTCCCCCCCTCTCCATCCCTTTCCGTCCACGGCCAACATTACCCTTCCCCCCGGACCAGCCGCACTCGGGGGGAGTACGGCGATGCCGCGCCGATGCCGCTCACAGCCAGACACTCCCGTCCACTCCCGTCCTCCCGTGCAAGGGCCAAGGGGACGGAGGTGAGGGTGACTCCGGCTTTTTGGTTAGGAATTGTTGCCGGTCCCCGCGCGCACGTGTCTGCCTGCCCCGCTCGCGCGACGCAACCATGTGTGCGTACTCGCGCGAGCCCAACCGCCGTCTACACGTGCACACGGATGTACGTGCGGCCAGCCAGCGGGATAAACCGCCGCCGCCGCCGCCGCGCACGTTTATATGGCCCATCGGCAAGAGCGAACGAGATGGACCAAGTGGACTCGAGGGACAGAGAGGGGGCAGCTCGACCGAAAGAGAGGCAGTGAGGACAGACAGTGGACGGGTGGAGGGGAAGGGGGGAAAGGGCAACAAAGACAGAGGAATATGCCTTGTGGATTTGTATCAGCGCACATCCGACCATCCACCCAGATGGAGGGTGCGTCAAAGTGGCCGCGAATTGAGTTTTCCTCGGGGCACGAATAATTCTTCCCCCTTCTCCTCCGCCGCGCTCTCGGTGCCCCCTAACTTTCCTCTCCCCTCCACTGGCCCTCTGCAGCCGCTTTATTCCCTTGTTCGTCCTCGCCCAGTCGCCCTCCGCCCTGTCTGGCGGAGGGCGATCTTATTCTTTGGGGTTGCCAGCGTCTGGACACGTGCCGGTCAGCCTGCACTGTCACGCGTGCATTACCGGCGCGACTCCCCTCTTTCTCTCTCCCTCTCTCTCTCCCTCTCGCTAGACACGCATGAATTCACCGTTCACGTAGTATGTAGTATGTGGCGCGTCAAAGGTGAGTTAATCCCCCGACGGGTGCTCGGGATCAAAACGCGTGGCCCTGAAAAATCTCGGCGCTGACCCGAGCCAGACTTTGCTGGCGCAGCATGTTCTCGCCGCGCACGTCGAGAGAAAGAGAGAGAGAGAGAGAGGGAGTAGGTAGGTAGGTAGGGAGCGAGCAACGTTTTTCCCTAAATGAGGCGTCGCTGATGCGTGAAAGCTCTTTCGCGTATAGACGCCGCGCGCCGCTTCTTCACGGATGAATAACAACTCGACCACGCGCGCGCGTGCACCCACCCCTCGCGTGCATACCGAAAATAATTCTCGAGTGCCGGGAGAAACTGGTAACTGGATTTTCGTACACTCTATCGCCGCACGGTGGATCCTTGATCCGGGCAAGACAAAACCTGAATCGTGAGTGCGGGTCTCAGCCAACCTTTATTTTCCCCTCGTCCCTACACCCCTCTCTTTCCCTGCGGCTTTTATTCGCCGGGAGCCGCCGCCTTTGTAAATTCGCCCACTAAATCACAGTTATCGTGGGTGCTCGCGCGAACACTCGACCAAGAGCTCGGAAAAGCTGGCATGCAGCGCATCCATGTATACGCAATGCACTCTCTCGGAGGTGAGCACTTAGCATCGAGTAAAGGGCCTGCCATTCCTCCCGATTAATAATTCATAAGCCGCCGCTACTAATGTCACCGGCAACTTAATCGTCAATAAATCATAGAGAGGATTAACCGGGTTCTGCCCTATCGATAGGATTGGCGTCTCTCCCGACGAGCCTGCCAATTGAACTTTCCAGTTTCCAGCCTCGGCCTGGCTGATAGGTGATAGATAGTTGGAACGGAAGGGGCTGGCGATCGAATTCTTTTTCAACGGGCCTTGTATTTTCTGGGTTATTTGGCGTGTAGAGCCCGTACATAATCCAGATACGAGAGCTCTAAATGCGGCGGCCCTCCTATTTACACTCTCGAGTTGACTCACGCCCGGCTATTTTGGGCGCCGGCGTGTTTTCGTCCGCGCGCACATGCCAGCGCGTGAGTGCATGCGTGCGTGCTGTCGTAAAGGTGCACGCCCACATGCGCGCTCGCTCGCTCGGCCCGCTCGTCCGCCCATTCTCGCGTGTACGCTTCGCCCGACGTGCAGACGTGCAGACGTGCGCGCTACGCGCACCACCGTGTTACATCACACGGCCAACCGACGGTAAGAAAGTGCGTATCAGCCGGGCCCGCCACGGCCATTTTCGGAGGAGGAAAAATCGCCAGAGTTTTCATCGCCAAGGACATTCGAGGAGGCAAGGTCGCTCTCGAGAGTTCTGTCGTATATGAGAACGTACGCGTTCGACTCATTCCTGTTTACGCGTCTTTCTGCGTGACAGAGCCACGCATACACGCACTCGATGTCTGAATCGTGTCGCGTTTATGGGTAGGTTTCTTTCCAGGGCTTTTCAATATGTTGCTCGAGGGGCGACAGGTCTCTCTCTCGCTCTCTCGCAGCCTGACATGACCCTCTAGTCGATTCCGCTCAATTGGTCTGGTGTGCGAGGCGGAGAGTGCGACAAAACGTTTTCCTCGATAACGGCACTCGCACGCACCGCGCTCGGAGACAAAATGTACAGCTGCCAGAGCCTCTATAATAGGAGAGTTGCAGCGAGCGAGCGCACACTCTCGCGACCCCTCGATTCCCGTTCCCGTTGCACGGTGCGCGCGGGGAAAAATAGGTTTTTATCGATTAGTGACCTACGACAACCATCTGGCCCGCTTACCGCCGCCTCTCCACTAGGGGAGAAGCGTACCAAGTACGCTTCGTACGCTTCGTACCACTTTGTCAAAGGAAATTTATGACTTTCATCCTACCAAGCATCGCCCCCCACCATTAATTCACCAAGTTATGGCACGCGCTTTTCGAATGAAGCGATTTCTCTCAGCGAGTTTATCGCCACTCGCTCGATGAGCTCGGCTATCATTAACACCGCGAGCGCGCGCGCGCGCTTGGAAATTAAATATCGATGCTCTCTCTCGAGGGAGTTTGAGTATCGAGCACCGTTATCGGGGAGTTTATGATAGAGCGGGGACGCGAGCGGTACTCTCTCGAGAGATCCATCGAGGTGGCTTAACAGCTAGACGCTAATTAACGCCGCTGACCCTATCACTGACCTTGCCACGAGCGTCGAAGGTCCCCGCGTCGCTAACATGCGTGGCATGTTACCTCGTAGACTATACATTTGGGACCTACCCCAATCAAAGCGAGACTAAACTCCACTCCGACGGGGCCAAAGCTAATCGGCTCGAGTCACGCGACGACGCGACGACGCGACGACGCGACGACGCCACGTCCGAGTGCGAGCCAACCTTTTTCCCACCGCTCGATCCTCTCCAAGGAGCACAGTGTCCTGTCTTCGGCTTTGGACATGCTCGAGAAGAAATTGCTCAGCTCCAGCCCATCAATATCCAATTCAGCCTTTGGCCCTTTGGCCCTTCCGGCGCTGAATAGTCGATCCGGCGTGGCGTCGCCGCCGCGGAGAAATCTGCCGGGAGTCTCAATGCAGCGCGAGAAAGGCAAGTGTGTAACTGGCAGCGCCATTCACTAGTCAAAAAAAGGGGGTGGGGTTGTAGGAATGGGGAAGGGACGACCTTCATTTTGGGCGCAGAAGCAAGAGTCAAGTCCCCTTGGCCTTGCAAGCTCGCGGGAGTAGTTGCGCGCGGCCTCGCCGCCGCCGTGCCGCCGTGCCGCCGTCGCTGCCGAGGAAACAAAACAAAAATCAGAAATTTCCAGTGCAATTCAGCGACAGAGCGTCTGGCTGATGGGTTTTGGGGCTGGGGGCGGAATGGGTCTAGAGTCCGCGCGGCGCGCGCGCTATGCTATGCGTGTCGGAGCTTCCCCGGCTATATAATATAACCTTCCCATGGCGTAGGGAGTATACTCGCTGGCTAGACTGCACCCCCACCGGCCCCCACCGACCCCCACCGACCCCCACCGACTGGAGAGAAGGTCGGCGGCGGAGAGTTGGCGGGGCACGAGGCAAGGGGGCCGCCGCGCCGCGAGTGAGAGGAAGGGCGTAAGGGGGGTGGAGGATCGCTAGGGCAGCGCCGACTGGAGTGGGGAGGGAGGCAGAGAGGTAGAGAGAGAGAAAGGTGGAATAGCAGGACGAGAAAGAGGAAGAAAGAGTGGGTTAGCGAGGGCTCCGGGTGTCGGAGGTAGGGGGCGCTGGCTAGACACCGCTCAGACGGTCGCAGGGGGTCGTAGGGGGTAATTTCTCCATTGGCGTCGAGAGCGGGGAAACCGTCGACGCGGAACTCTCGGAAGCGAGAGGAGAGAGGAGAGAGGAGAGACAAGCGGAGCGCGCAGCTGGCTCCCGCACAGAGCCCGCCAGAGCCCAGACAGAAAGACAGACCGAGTTCGGGCCTCGCTGCCCTTTCCAAGAGGTCACGGGCCAGCCGTGTTCGGCGCGCGGTGCAGCTGCACCTGCATCGACGCCGCCGTTGCCGCCGCCGCGACCAGAGCTCCACCACCACCACCACCACCACCACCATCGCCACGATATGCCGAGCAGCCGAGCAGCCGAGCAGCCGACCGCGGGCGCACGTGTGCCGATTACGTGCTCCAGACAAAAAAGGATATCGCGGCGACGCGTGGGTCGCCCGCGCGGTCTGCGCCTTGCGAATTCGACTCCCGTCGTCTGGCAGCTTGCGGTCACCACAGAAACTCGTTCTCCTTCTTGAATCTTCAAGTACACGCGCTCGCCCGCTCGCCCGCTCGCCCGCTCGCCTCCTCCCAATACTTGCGCGCCGATCGAGCCAAATGTCAGAATTAGCATACGTGCTCCGATAATCGCTAGGGAACTTCCACCAGCTCCACCGCCGGCTGCAGTTTCGATCGCCGCTCATCTACACCCCCCGAGAGACCTGGCTATCTAGAGCCCCCACGCTTTTCCTATTCATCCTCCTTTTACTCTTAGCATTAAGAGCGGCGGTGGCGGCGCCGCCGCGAGATCGATATTGGATAGCAGCTCCGCCGTCGTTACGGAGAGTGAAGGTGAAATTCATAGATTATTTAAAGTCGAGCGCATGTAGAGGTGGCGGCGCGGCGGCGGCGAGTCCCCAGCTCGGTACGCCAATGCATCGGACGGCGGACTGTTTTTTATCGAGTGACTGCAGAGAGTTGAGAGTTAAGTTGAGTCGAGTCGGGTCTAGACGAACGGGCGTCTGGCATCCTCTTTGCCTCCTTAGAGGCGAGTTCTGCTCGATGCTCGCCGCTTGCCATTCCCTTACGTGGGCTCCCGGCTCCCGTCTCCTCCACTCTAGAAGGAGATGTCTTTTTCCTCGTTAAAGCCGCTTGGATACTCGGTATCGGGCATGCCTGTCGAGCATCCACCTTTCTTCGGGTTTACGCGTCGGCGTCGCGCGTCCAACACGGAAACCGTCCCAGGAAAGCGGACTTATTGCGCCTCTCAATTCCAGTACATACATACATAGTAGAGATAGAGAGGGGCCCGCATCTACTTTAAATGCGCGGCTCCGCGGGGGCTAATCGGTAAAGAGGGAGTTTTGCCGTAATTAGTGGAATTGTCCGAGTGCAGGTATCGCGATCGTCGGTTCCAGAGGGGGGAGGGGGGTTGGTCGAACACGCGTTGTCGCTCTCGGTACTCCCGGAAGCGTCAAGTGTTGGGTGCTTGGCAAACGGATGGAGAACGAGCAGACGGATGGACAGGATATGTAGGGACAGGTGGCCCGTTGACGATCGTAAGTGGGCAGGAAGGAGGACATCGGGCCCCTGACGCACTCGAGAAACAAGGGACAGACAAGCCGAGCGAGAAGGACGAGCAGCCGCGCGCTCTCTCCCTCGGCCAAACAGAGAAAAGGAGAGAGAGAGCCACGTAGGAGGTACAGTTTCGTGTCTGTCTGATGCGTGCAATGCAATTTCCCGCAGGGCCGACCGACCGACCGTCCGTCCGTCCGTTTGTGCGCTCGTGCATGCCACTTACACCATTGTTCCTCCCCCTTTTCGCATACGAAAGTGAACATTCCCCCGATCAGGATGAAATATAACGTGATCTTGTCCGGACAAAACCGCCTCGGGACCTAACGCCTTGTCTGCCCCGTCGACGCTCCACTCTTACTTCCTCCGAGCAGAAGCAGACCTTTCCTCCACCATATTTCCACGTACATGCCCTATCCCTATGCGAATCCCGATTTTCATACTACAACTTCCAGACTTGGGTGCACTCGTTAAAACACCCTTTAAATGTCCCTCCCACTACTTTTTACCCGCTCTCGCTAGTACCAGTAGTGAATCCCTTTCCTCCACCCTCGGTGCATGTCAGTCGTTAAAGGGTTCATCGGGCCTGGAAAGTCTGTAGTTGTACGCGACCCTGATCTTGAAAATATTAAACTGCCGCTTTAAGTTTCACCGGTTGCGGCAAAAGAAAAAGAGAAAAAGAGAGAAAGAGAGAGAAAGAGAGAGAGAGAGAGAGAGAGTGAGAGAGAAGAAGAAAAAGTAGGAACACGCGGCTGAATAAAAGTCGCTGCATTCAGCGTTCAAAGGGAATGTTTAATGGAGTCCGCGCCGGCACTGAAAGAGGCCGATTTTATTAGAAGATAGTAATCGAGCCGAGTTTCGCACTCTTTTGATTCTTTAAATATGAATGAAGGCCGAGGAGAACGATTGTGAGCTAAATTTGTAATGCATTTTCATCATTTCTGACTGTGTTACGTATGCTGACCGAGAAGAGACCGCGCGAGAGGGAAGATAGAAGGGGAGAGAGGGGGAGAGAGGTGGGGGGGATCACGGCAGCAGAGTACGAACGGAGTAAATGAGAAGGAACGGGAGGAGCGAAGTGGTGTGCGAGAGGCACAGACACTCGCACACGGATTGGCGAGGGGCCTCGACTTCCCCGTTTACGTGTCCATCCGTCGGCGTCGCTTCTCGTCAGGGGGGATGCCCGACGTCGAGTTTCAATGTCATGGTCGCCAGTTTAGACGGGGCCGCCCCCCTTTCCTTTATAAAAGCCAGCCAGCCAGCCAGCCAGCCCGTCAGCCAGGCAACCTCGCGCTCCTGCCCGCTTCTATCAAGGAGCGTCTTTTAAGGCTACCGAGTGCCATTTTCAGCGTGGACCCTCGTCCACCTACAATTTCTCGGAATCCTTTCTCAAAGTTAAAAAAGGAGTCTCAAGGGTTCGCGGCGAGTTAGTCTGCCGTGAAAGCGAGTCCGGGGGGGAGCGTATAGGTCGCGGAAGTGGCGAGCGAGCGAGCCGGGTAGGGCATTACTTCCGGCGCATCATCCTTCCGTCCTCGAGCCTCGAGGATAACGATCGCGGTAACGACAGGGATCGCGAGGAGAGAGAGAGAGAGAGAGAGAGAGAGTCGGGCCGGATAGTAGAGTCCGGTGTTGGTCGATCGATTTTATGGGGCGAGCAGCCGACAGGGAGGTAGAATACTCGCTGCGCCGCCGGCAGGAGCACCAGTCAAAGAGACCGAGACCGAGACCGAGACCGAGAGAGAGAGGACTAGGAAGGAAGGAGAGGGGTGGGGGTCCTTCAGCTCGACCTTGCGCTCTCGTCGACGTGTCCGCACGGCGAGACGTCGATCGCATCTACGCCGCGCTCTACGACGACGACGACGACGACGACAGGGCTACGAGAAAATGGTCGTAACGGGCTCGTTCGACGTTTCGAGGGGTCTCCGTTACCGGAGCTGCTGTCGTCTGGAGTGCCGAGGAGTTTCGTAGGGACGCGATTGGGGGCGGCGGCGGCGGCGGTAGGGAGGGGTTGCTTGGGGGTTGGGGAGCTGAAAGGGCGACTAGACGGTCGGTCGGTCGAGCAGCACGGTGAGAGACGCAGCGTATGGAAGAGTAAAGGTAGGAATAAGGGTGGGCGGGCGGAGGGTTGTAGGGATGAGGCCGGGGTAAAAGGAGAGATGAAAACGGCGGCGGCGGCGGCGGCGGTGGTAGTGGCGGAGGAAAGGGGGGTGGCTGGCGTAGAGCAGGACTGTAGCGCACCGGCGAAGGGTGAGGAGGTGAGGAGGTGCGGTGGAAGAGGGAAGGAAGGCTGCCTCGCTGACTGGCAGCCTGGCAGACGTGATACTTGTACGCTCCCGGAGATTCCGAGAGGTTTGAGGTTTCGAGCCTTATTTGAGTCGCCTCCTTTTCCTCCCGGCGATTTCTTCCTACAGTCTTCCCCCACCGCCCCCCTTCCTTTATACGTACTTACTACAACTTCCGAGACACGCGCGCGCGCCCGCGCTCTCTTTACCAATGCCCCTCGAAGCGACGCCGTATGGCTCTGTCGGCGAATTAGGTACTTCCGATATAACGTCCTTTTATCACGCGACATGGATCCAATTGGTGAGTGGAACGTGAGCGCGCACCGTCAATGCCGCTCGGACTTTGCACTCCTCGCCGCCGGAATATCTTCAATGCGCGCGAGCATTGAGGTCGAGAAAAAAGCCGATGGAGTTAGAGAGATATATGAGTAATGCACTTTGCGCTCCTTTCCCCGGGTACGAGTGGCGAAGCCTGCGACGAGCCGCCAACCCCACGGTCTAGGAGTTGAACGAAAACTCCCCAGCCCCCAACCCCGACCGTCATCCCCGACGTAATCACCGGGAGATGGGAAAGGCATAGCGCGAGCGCGAGCTCTCCTGAACTTGCTCGCCCCGAAAAGCACTTTAATTCCCCGGGCGCTTAATTCCGTGTGTACGAATGCCACACGTGAATATGCATGACCCGCAGCCGCGACCGTGACGGGGAACAGAGGCGAGCGCGTGGTGGAGGGTGGCGGAGGGTGGACAGTGGCGGGCCGAGTGGACCGAGCTGTCGCGACGCCGATTTATTTTGTTTTGCAACTTTTTCTCTCTCCCTCTCTCTCTCAAATCCCACGAACCTATTAAAATGCCGTCTGGCACAACCGCGCCCGTCTGCTCGCTAACTGCTCCTTCCATTTCTTCCTACCGTGTTTCTCCCTGTCCGCCACTGTTCCTGCTTCCGGATAAAACTTTTCCTCTCGTCTCCTGGACCTTCTACAATTCTACATTCTCTCTCTCTCTGGCTGCATTTGCCCGCCTCACGCTTTCGCGCTCGCGAGGAGCCGGAGCCGAGTGACGCGGCAGTCACTCGAGATATCTTGAGCGAGAGCTGCCTCCGGAAGATTTCCATGGCTTTCACGGGCGCCGCTCCTTCAATTAGACTCGTAGAAAAACCCACTGGGAGCCGAGTGCCCCGAGTAGAACTGAGCAGCGATTGTCTCCCGGCCCTTTGCCATTCGGTTCACTCGCATATCGACTCCGTCGCCGATGCATCCAAAAGGAACGCGGTCCACTCTCTTTGCGAGAGGACCAGCGAGCATTTGCAATGTTGCTCGGCTGGTGGTGACTGAAAGTAAAAACTATTTAGTCGATAAAGGAATGGCATTAAAGCGACTCTAGCTAGAGATTCGGGGGAAATATGGCCAATTAGAGGCGGAAGACGACCGCGGCTCTACATGAGTGATCGTCACCTTGAGGCGTGTGTGCCGGGGCGAGGCGACGCTTGTTGTATAAAGTCTAGGGAGCGTCTGCCGCGCGGAAAGACGCACTTCCAAACGGAAGGTGTGTTGACAAAACAAGAGGCGCCGATATGTGCAGAGCGGCGCGAGCCACTCGATGACAGAGTAACACGCTCTGACCTGGATGTCGTGTTTACCCTGGTAGACCGCGCGCGCGGGCGGCCGCTGCCCTCTCCGTCTTTCCTATTAGCTACGTGTGAGAAGACCCCGCGCCGCCTCTTGCTCCTCTACGTGTCGAGCCGTCCCTCTGAACGCTCTATGTATCCCGTGTACACGTATGTAAACAGGCAAGCGCCTACACGAGGTTTTGTCGCGCTCGAGCAATGATAGGCAGAGCCGTGTGGGTGCGAGGCCTCCACACACGCGCGCGCGCCCGCTTGAGGAAGACACGAGACGAGGCTTTGCCCCTAGTGCAAAGTCTAGGCTTTTCCGCTCGGTAAATAAAACAAGCCGCGCCGCGCCACCTCCTTCTTCGTCCTTCTCTCCGCTCCTTCTTTCTCTCGGCCTCCCTGGCTCCCTCCCTACTTGGAGCGCGGCGATATGTGCGACGAGAGAAGATTCTAAGGCGGCCGAGATTGTCTCGCAGGAGTTGCGTAAGCCAGCCGAGGGCAAGAACCAAAATGAGCGCCGAGAGAGTAGAGTGTGCGCTCGCGCCCTATTCAACCCTTGCGACAGTGGCTCGCGCGAGTTTTTGGAGCATGCACTTGCAATTGAAAAGAGCGTACTAGTCAGCCTCTAGTTTTCAGGTCTCCGCGGGATTTCTTGGGAATTGTGAATGATCTTGGAAACTATGCGGATCTTGACGCGGTGGATCTGAGAATTTGTTAGGACAATGGAAGGGGGAGGCAGTGTTGGGGAGGATCAAAGTATAATTGCTGGGAGAATTAGCGCGGGGCGCGAAAGCGGGAGGAGACCGAGCGCCGGCACTTGGAATCGGTGCAAATGCATCCGTAAATAAGAGAAATGAGGCGCGACGGTAAATTCGAGTTCCGAGGGGAGCGAGATCTCTCCGTAAGGAAATGGTGATTCATTTCGTCCAGCGGAGGAAAAATGTCTGCTGGAAAGCCGACGTCTCCGCGTAATTTGCAGAGAGCACACCCGACGTCTCATGACCTCGCGCACACCTACACACCTACACACAGATGCATAGATTCTCTATCTGCGTCGGGGCATAAAAAAGTTGCGGAGGTAGGTGAGTTGGGGGTCCTTAACGCGGACACGCTGTCACATGCCAGCTTGGCACTCGTCAACACGCCGGTAGCGGCAGCGGCAGCGGCAGCGGCAGCGGCATCGCTTAGCGGCCTTAGCGGCTCTTGCTAGTCAGCCGTGCAAATTATCATTATGCGCGCAGCCCCCCACACTTTTACGACTCCGGCCGCGGCCGTTCTCCCGGAAACGAGCGACGCCGCTTATTGCAAAACACTAATTATTTCTCCGACGCCCCCCATCAAAGCGCCCGAGGTCTTCGCCGGTTAGCATTCGCTCCGGGTACCCGGGGAGAAAAGTACCGAGAGCCTCGCAGAGTTCTGAGGAAAAAGGTATCCCATCGCACTCTCCAAGGACGCGAATTATCGAGGTGCTCGTTGTCATCGGAAATCCTGACGGGCCTCTCTCGATCGGATGACGCGCCAATCGAATTATCCCGCCGGCAGACGGTTCGTTTCAAACAACCGCGGCTTTAAATGGGGTGGCGGCCGAGAGCGATCGAGTTGCAGGAAACGGACCCTCCTCCACAACACCACCTACCAACCATCAACAACCCTACCATCTTTCCAACCAACTTTCCTCCATCGTTAATCCGACAATAATATTCTATCGCCTCAAACGAATTCAACAACTCTCCCAACGCATCGCCGCATCATTCAAACTTCAAACTATAATAAACACTAATCACCAATAGCGGCGTCGCAGAATTTCTATCGGCGCATTTTCGCCCGGCGTTGAGTCGTACATTTTTGTCGGTGTGCGCGCGGAGCCGTACGGAAAAGGGTGAGAGACGGTATCGTATTTACTGTGACGCTAGTGGGGTTCAGGGGGGGGGAGTGGGGGGCGAACGGTAGGAAACGAATGCAGAACAATATTTCTCGGCGAGGCGGTGCGACGGCTGCCGATAAATACGGAGGTTCACGCGCGCTGCGAGAGAGGCGAGGACCCTGCCGGTTTTGCGGTATCTCCAACGGCTTAATGGCACTGTTAACTGCCGTATTATTTAACGGGGATTTATGCATCGCAGTTTGCCGATTAAAACAGTAGGGCGGTTAGCCCGGCGCCGCGCCGTGGCCTATGGACAGTGGCTGAGCCCCCGCTCCGCTTGGCGAGCTATGCCGAGTGGAGCGCGTGGGGCAGGTGCCGCCGATCCAATGAGAGGGGGAGACAGCAAAAAAGCTTGCTGCAACCCAAAGCGAAAAGACATGAAGACGACCTCGACGTGCAGACTGGACTGAGGACGGCGCGGGAGGTGGGGAATTTACACCAGGCTCTTAAACCCTTTATAACTGCTTCTTTCGATGTATAGTACTCTGATTGGTCTATGTGAAATTCTCTTGGTATCCTAACTCATGATTATTGCACAAGTACCCCTGTAACAAGAGCACAATTCTAGTATACTATTATCCGAATGAGGTATGGACCATTGTGGCCGCTGAGCCAGACAGATTAATGTTACTCGAGGATTACTACCGAACGAACGAACGCTAGACGGAAAGAGAGTTTGTTATCGCGGGGAATAGTACCGAGCGGTTGGGAGGTGTAGGGGAGATGGGAAAGTGTGGATCATCGACGTGACGATCGCTGTCGATGGGATCTCGAAGGTAGGGCGATGCCATTAAGGATTTGCATGCTTTGACGGGCGAGAGCTCCTCTCCTCGCAAAGGAAGAACCTCAGCTCAGCTCACGGGCGTGAGTCGCCGGGACGGGACACGGGGACATTGTGAAATCCGGTGGAGCAGAGCTACGCACATAGATAGGAGTGCGCGCAGATGGTCGAGTGGGAGAAAGAAGGGCATAATGTAGGTAGAGGCTAGCGGGAGGGAGGTAGAAGAGGACGGGAGGAGTGTGGCTGATAGAGGAAGGTGCGAGAGAACGAGAGAGCAAGAGGATAGTCGATGTGTCTAGCCTAGCCCGGTTGGTTGGCTCGCCGGGTGGCTGGTTGGCTGGCTGGATGAACCGGGGACCGTCTAGCTTGCGTCTGCCCCGCACTAACTCGGCATTATCTATACGTCTAGACACCCCTGCGCCACTGAGAGAAGACCATAGCGGTTTGGCGCTCGGCTTGTAATTTACAGCGCACCCCGCCGTGTCTCTACATCCACCAGCCCGCAAACTCTCCCCAACCTCCTCCCCCTATTCCTCCCTCACACCCTTTCTCACTTTCGCCGGCTCCTTGCCTTTCCCACCTGCTCCCGCCTTCCGCATCTTACTGCTACTGCTCTTCCTCTCCCGCTCGTGCCGCTCGTGCCGCTCGCTTCTCTCCTACGCTATCTCTCGCTTTCGCGCCACCCTCTGACCTCGGCATCCATTCGCAAGTCGCCCGCCGCCAAGATATCCCGACTCTAGCCGACGGATCCTCTCTCCCTTTACCTCGGTGCTTCTAAACAATCCCTCAAATCTCACCCTCCGAGCGATACACGTGGCAGCTGGCTGCCTCGCGCGTGCAAAGGGTGTAACGAGAGAACGTGATGACTCACCAGACACCGCGGTAGACGTCTGGTAAGATTCCGCAGCTCGCACGTGCGAGCGAGCGAGCGGACAATCGATAGAATAGATTTTCCTTTGCGGCGAATCGACCGGTTCACGAAACCACATGGGATGTTCGTGGCTTTAATTTGGTTTATGTGTTTAAATGAACATTTTATTTAAATGAAAACATTGTATTGTCCAATAAGTCGAAAGAATGATATATCTGCTTTGTTAGCGCAATGGGGAAAGCGAGCGGATGTTTTATAAGCCCTGGTAGATTGTAACCGTGGCATCAATTAAGAGCTATCGGCTTTAGGGCGCCGTAAGCCGCCGGAGTTACCCTTGCGGGGTTCAATCAATTTTCCCCGGATATTACCGTTATACAGTTATGTAACTGGTCAGATAAATCAATAGGTTTAAGTGCTCTGTTCCTTCCACTGGCAGAAAAATGGTAACGGTGAGCCCTGCTTGGGGTCCTCTATTCTATAGCAACGCGAAAGGTATTGAACAAACCTACTCGGAAGGGGTTTCCAAGCGAAAGGACTTCTCTTCGATAACAAGCAAAGCGAGCCGCGAAACTAATAATGACAGAAGAGTTTCAAAGTCAAAGAGAAAGAAGAGCGTCGGCGGTGGCTGGCTGTGGAAGAATTGGAAGCGCCAAGACTCCCGTGACCTTCACTAACATTTGGTACATCCACCTTTCCTCAATAAGCAGTACGGAAAGGGAAAATAAATTGTGCGAAATTGATCTTGGTATTCCAGCAAGGAAGTTATGCTGCGAGATAAAATATTCCGACGAAACTGGTCCGAGAAATTCTACTGTCTCACCGGCGAGTTTTTCCACAAGGTACGAGAGTAACAGACACTGCAGTGTATCGAATTTTAATATCGCACTCTCACTGACCGAAGGTACTAGCGGAGGAATGTATGAAAGCGGGACTTCCTCTCGATACTTTCCAGTTGAAACCGAAAGAAGATCTACACCAACGATCACCCATCGCTTTAGAGGCTTCGCCGTATTTTCCGAGGACAAGCTCGGCAGTGATAGGCCTCAGATCATCCCTAGCGCAGTGTAATCTCGAATTTACAGGGCGCATGTACACCCCGCCAAAGTGGAGCATAGAACCACCAGTTACACCTGGCGAATTCCGTGCAACGCAACAACGATTTATCTACCTAGGGTAAGCAATCGCGAATCGATTCGGCGCGATTTCAAATCAATAAGTTTTTCGGGATTCGGATTCGGTCTGGTACATGTTTTATTGCATTGAGAATCGGATGGTATAAAATCTGTATTTTTCCTGTGAGTTATTTACATACCGAACCACTTCTGTTTGAGTGTCGGCGGTAACTTCTCAGTCAACGATGTTGGATTCACCTCGACTGCCACCATTTCATCATTATTTAACCAGTTAAAGTAAACAAGATGCTGTAATAAAATAGATGATTAGAATCGTAATAGAGCAGGACTATTTCTCGTTGTACCGATAGTGGGACTTACTTTATATTTCTTTAAGACTTGGAAGGCACGTTGGGATTGCGAGCTAAGCCCGGAACTACTATCTTCCGCAGTATCTCCATTCTCCCGTCTCGGAATCTTAGCCTCCCTTTCGGGAAGTTCATTTTGCTTATTAATTAGGTAGACCGCCGAGTCATCGTGCATGATAATAATGTTCTCGTTGTGTGGGTCGAAGGCTATGTTTGTAATTGGGAAGGGTCGAGCAAGCCATTGCTTAGGAAGCCGACCTTGTAGCTTATTAGAAAATAGTGTATACTGTCGCCGTAGTATATTATACTCTATAACCTGCAATAAGGATATGTTCGTTTAGATTCGATTGAAAAGAAATGCGACTAAATATACAAATATATTCCTGACCTTATGATCAGCGTACACAACAACTAAGTTTAATGTGCATTTCTGTACAGCCATTGCTGTCGGTGGACAATTGTATTTCGGTAAGAGCCATCCTTTCAGGCAGTTGGCAGTCAGACCTTCGTTAATTTGGTACACGGCTATACTGCCTTGTCGATCGGTACATACAATATACTTGCTATCAGGCGAGAAACATACGAGACTGACATTTGTTATGTTTTGTTCCGCCGTACTAAAGGAACCAATGTGCTCTAATTGTTTCACACCTACATTGTACATTGTGATAGTGTTGCCTTTCCCGTCATTGTGAACGGTAGCGAACAGCTTACCATTCGGGCTGAATAGCATTTTCTGTATTCTCTTGGCGGAGATGTCCGTGTCATTTCTTGACAACTGTGCATCGCCGTCGACGATGTCGAAATTAAATACTCTAACATGACTATCTGTCGAATAGACAATCGTTTTGGAATCTTTGTTGATGGCACACGAAATGATACTTTCGTCGCCCTTCGTTTTAAGTTGTAGCAACTTCATCGGCTGTTCGTCTATCTTATGATACATGCCAGGGTGTACCGGATCGCCGGGGGATTTGACGGCAGTACCGAGCCTCCATAATTCAAGATAATTAGTGTACCTTAATAGAATACATTTAGACTTTCTACATACAATAGCACATGGTCGTTGCAACAGGGGAGGATATTTAACTAGGTTTTTTGGTGGATAACTCGATTGAGCTAAATAGCCGTCTACTCCTGCAGAGTATAATTTACTATCAGCATCTACCAAAGCCCTCACATCATGAGCATGCAGTCGTCTTTCTATTCCTTTCACCCACTGTGCCCTACCACTGGACTTCAAAATGATTTTGCAAAAACTTCTTACTACAGGGTCCACACCAGCACAGTACACTGTGTTCTTATCATGTGACATCGTAACAGCTAATATATCAGCAGTGTGGCTTTCATGGGACTCTATCAGAACTCCCATCTGTGGATCCCAGAACGACAAGCAACCCCTCGAGTCACCAGATACAATGACATTATCATCCGTGACATCTAAGCACCAGATGATGGTCTCCTTCTTTATATCTTTCCTAGCAGTGGTCATTCTGTGAATGGCGTGACCCGAGACAGCACTCCACACCCTGATCGTATCCGTGGAGCCTGTATAGATCATTTCTCCAGTATTGTCCCATTTCAAGCAGAGTATTCTACCCTTTTGTTTATCGAAGATTCTCTCGTAAAGCAACGCGTCCGATTCCACAAGAAATGTGTTGATGTAGCCGTCCTCGGTTCCAACGGCTAATCGAGTCTTTTCGTGGTTCACGTCCATACACCAGGCAGCACCCCCGGTCACCGCGACTTCTTGCTTACTAGTTAAAGTGGTTAAATCGTATTCGACGATCATACCCTCAAGACCCGTCGAGAATAGTCGAGGTCCGATCCATAGTATACTTTCCACCGAATTCTCTGGCCGCCCGGCAATAGTGAGCTCTACGAACGGTGCATTGCCTATGTTCCATACTTCAATGGAATTGTCATTCCTACAAAGAAATTCATCAATAAACAATTAACAATTAGTCATTCTGTGTTTAAATTTCTGTTATGAAGCCAACACTCTACTAACCTCGCTAGCGCTAACTTCTTGCTTTTGGACTCGTAACACAGGCAGATGACAGACTTAGGTTCGAGGTTGTAAAACCTAACGTTGTGTATTTTACAAGTGGACATAATTAGTCCTTTTAAGGTGGTGGTGATTGCATTTACTATGTCATAACGATCACACTAAACAATACTAAACAGTACGAAACATAACCACTACTGTCAGACACGTGGGCTCGATCGCGGGTGATCGCGGTGGCGCACGTCCGCGCATGTGTATAACACTATCGCCACTGCACTCATCCTCCTACATCACTTTGTAATTCCACGGATAAACCTCCCGTTCACGCTATTCCAACTAATAATAGGTCAAGAACTATAGTGTTTATTCGCGAATACGACCTGCTGACAGTGATTCATAGATACCGAACTCTTTCTAGGAGAAACACATCGTAAAACTTTGTACACAAGTCCCGCGTTATTGTTCGAATTCACTGAATTCGAAGAGGAGTAAATAACGGAAGTGCGTCATGGGTAAGAACGGAGTCAACTGAGCTCCTTTTTCAAACGTTATGTTGGAAATTGTTGTTAACATTTGAACCAACAATAGATGACAGTTATTTCCCAACACGGTAATTGGAATATAAAGGAACGTAGATATAGGAGGATCCCTTTTTAGGGTACTGATTCACTTTCGCGTATGAATCATTATCTTTAATAGGATTAAGAAACCTCTCTGTGAGCGAAAGAGTGCAAGAGCAGGTTGGGATTGTACTGCTGGTAAAAGTGTATTGTAACTGAATGAATGGTTTGACTTCATAAAATCCGTTGGATTTCACATCCTCGCATTTCCAGTACCAGGTAAATTACATATCTTATAAATCTCGAATCTCGTAAAATATATCTACTGAACCGCCGGTAAGCAGCTCGCTCTTTTGACGCGTGCGTCTGAGAAAAAACCGAGTACAAAACGCAGCAATATAATATATAATGATATATATATAGCTCAGCCGCGGGAAACCTCCCGAAATTCTGCGGCACAGACGCACATGAGTTTCGTGGAAATGGCCGTGATCTTATTCCTGGAAGCGGTGTCTATACCAGCATATCGCATTGATTAAGAAGGAGAGCGTTTCCATTTGTAAGGCGCAAGAACGTGGGACGCTTGCGCGAGCCAATATGTGTGCAGACTGGTGCGGACACGACACTCCGGCACTCCGCTCGCTTAATGTCACATAGTCGAAGGCCGCAGATTTCAGCAGTCGCCGCTCGTCACCGCGCTCGACGACCGGGTTGTTTTGGCCGCAGTGTGTCGTTCCCCGTGCAGTTCTGCATTAGCGCTATTCCGCCGAACGTGTCGCACCCCTTCGTGGGCAAGAGTTACATACATTGTTGTTCCGCCTGGAGTAATTAGCGCGCTGTCATCCGATCGCTCGATTGGACCGTGAGCTTGCGAGCGCCCAGGTAAATAAATCTGACTCACCTTCCCAGTGCGGAACGTGTTATCGATTGCAACTATTTCCAGAATGTGCGCATGACGCATCAAATTGACGTACGCGTGTCCTTTCATCGCGACTTGATCGCAGCCCCCCCGTCAACAGGACGCAATTTCGCCGCGGAATTTCGCCGCCGACTTTTGGGCGTTTTCTTTGCCACTGAACTGCAGCATAATAGATTGACCAGCGTAGTTTCGTTGCGCCGAGGCTGGTGCGTGTCGCGACCTATACAGTTATCCTTACGAGCGAGTTTCGCAATATTGTGAACTATTTGCTTGGAGGCCGGAACACAAGCCTAGACGCATACCACAACCTATCTGTTAGTTTCTTATATCGTTAATCTTTTCGGAACTCGGCAATTGTGCATACTAAAGAGACCCTTGTTTAAAACTGGCCTTTATGTAAGACGAGGAAGGTGATCTCTGTTTGTTATCTGCTTGTTATCGCAGTCAACAGAGCAAACATAGCATTCCAACTACTCATGTAACTATAGCTTCACATTTTTGGCTGGTTTTGATGGTTTTTTATGCCGCGCGCTTATATTTATTGTCCCAATTAGACGGAGCTCGTGGAAGATCGGTTGTCATCGTAGTGCTAAACGGTCCACGAAATTGATATAAATGATGCAATCACGCGATCTTGTCTACCTGCATCTTTTTCTGTATATATATGTCCAATTACATGTTACGCTGGATTACGACTTGCAGGATACCCCGTCAGTATTGTGGAGGGTTTAGTCATTGATAAGATATAATATTCTGATTTTGGTATTTCTCTCTCAAGTATACTTTAGATATAATAATCTGTTTTACTGTAATTGATAATCCAAGAGTTCCTAAGAGTAGGGTTTGTAATATATAAATGTCCATTGATGTTGTGTTACTGTTATTTTGGTGTTTTCTCAACAATAAGTATTTAAGTATTTAGTATTATACCTTCCTGCAATATATTTAACATATTTTGTTCGGTCAACTCTATAAGACTTTGAGTCAGGGGGGAGTTTGATTACCCAGGTCTTTCATTAAGGATGCTGGTCACTTTTATGCTGGTGGCTTCACCTAATAATAAATATTGCAAACATTTATGGTAATAGTAGCTTATTTTTCAGCTAAAACAAAACCAAAAGATGTCACCTTGGCAAAATGCACCAGGGGCAGGATACTATCCAGGGCAACAAGGTTCTCCATTTTTCTTTAACTTTTAATCCTTTGTCATTGTGTTTGTTCCATTACTATGCTGTACTTTAATATTCGTCTCACAGCATAGAGAGTGAGCAGTAAGCACCCAATGCTTGCTTGATATAAGATTTGTCACCGGCATATGATCTTTGCCAGCACCATGACTCATTTGTGTATTAAGAATATTTGTAGCAGGGTGGTCAAAAGGACCTCAATTGAACTCTATGTATTCCGTTTCATTTAGCTAACTAATACATCTAAAAGGATAATCAATATCACTTCATGTGTGGAACATCAACCAGACTACAGTTTTAACAAAATAGTACATAGTATAGTTAATAAAACATTTTTTATATGCACGAACATTTAGTGGCTGACATTAGAACACACTGAGTTTAATGACATACATGCTTAAGAGAGTACATTGCCCAGTGAATAATTGTGAAATTGATTTTTTATCTGTTTGTATCAATAGGTTACCCGTATCCGCCCCAACAGAATCCTGGATATCCTCCACCGCAGGAAGGATATAACGCAGGATATCCACCACAGCCACAAGGAGGATATAATTCTGGTTATCCACCACCTTACGGAGGTCAGGATCCACCAGGTTTATAATACTTGCAATAGAACTCGATCAACCATCATAATTCACAAAATCATTGACACATACAACAACCGCCTTATTAGGCCCTGGCTTTGTACCGCCACCAGGTGTACCACCACCCTACGGTCAAGCTCCCCCTCCTGGTCCAGGGTTTATACAGCCTCATCCTGAGATGCCATCGGGCTATGCAGATGACCACATGGAGAATGAAGTCAAAGGATTTGACTTCACTGAGAAGTCTATTAGACAGGGGTTCATTAGGTAATGACCATGGGGTAGTTAACAGTATTTGCATCAAATTGTTTGACTCTAATTTGATTGAATCATGATAATTCTCTGTTTGCAGGAAGGTTTACACCATCCTGATGCTGCAGCTACTTATTACACTCTCCATGATAACGCTGTTCCTCTACCATCAAGGCACTAAGAGATGGGTCATGTCACATCCAGAAATGTTCTGGGTCTGTTTTGCTACGACGATCGTGTTATTAATATGCATTGCTTGCTGTACCGATGTAAGGCGTAAAGCTCCACTGAATTTCATACTTCTATTTTTGTTTACCGTGGCGGAAGGATTCCTACTAGCCACGGCATCTTGCTTGTATCAAGCAGAAGAGGTAAGTGAAATTTATTGTGCTTGCAATTATTAATGTAATGAACTGTGCGAATCTCGGCAATTACATGAAAAACGTAACTTTCAGGTGATGTTAGCTGTGGGTATTACAGCGGCAGTATGCTTCGGTTTGACTATATTTGCATTCCAAACAAAGTGGGACTTCACTGGGCTTGGTAGCTTCCTGTTCGTTGCTGTCCTCATTTTGCTTATTTTTGGCATAGTCGCGGCGATTATACCGGGAAAAACTATGTCCCTGGTATATGCATCTATCGGAGCACTCATCTTTTCTGTGTATCTGGTCTATGATACTCAAATGATGATCGGCGGTACACACAAGTACTCGATTTCTCCCGAAGAATACATCTTCGCCGCTCTCTCTCTGTACATAGACGTTGTCAATATCTTCATTTACATTTTGACGATTATTGGCGCATCGCGAGACTAAAATACGAATGAGAGCTTTCCGTTCGCAGTGCTGCGTAATTGACGATTACTTATCCTCACTCCGTTTCTAATACTTCATAATCTGAAGAAAGTAAATTGCAAACACTGAAAGCTAAATGGTCGAAAGTTTGCGGGCCGCGGGAGCTTTAATTTCTACAAGTCTTTAGCTTTTACACATTTCCCAAGTCATAGCAGATACACGGGTGGCACAGAAAATCGTCGTTGACTATTTGGTTTCGAAGGCTTATTATCTAGTCTTGTAAGTGAAGCATTATTCCTCTTACTGCTACGATAGCGATTGCATCAACTTTCATTATCATTATCATTCATTATTATTATAGACGGCCTTTATACGGTTTTTTTGTTTGATGGTTAATTTAAATAAAGTATTATTTCTGATCACACTCATCCTTGATATGTTAAAATTATAAGTTGTTTTGTGAAGAGACACGTATTCGGTTTTTTGTATTTTCTTATCAATGAAGCGAAAGCTGCTACTCCAGAAACTGAACAATTAAAACATTGATACCATCGATATATGATATACAATATTGTCTAGCAGTATAACAAATCTGCATTATATGTTAGTATAATGTATGGTACGTGTCTACTTGCCCGTGATATATGTATGTATGTAGGTAAACTGTACACTTTCTTCTTTGTCCATATTTGAATATGAAATAAATCTATCAAATACTGTTAAAGGAGCGATTCTTGTATCTTGTATAATAATGTATCTAGTTTGGTTTGACAAATATTGTCCGAATATTATATGACAAAGATGTAAAGATATGTCGTTTCGAAATAAAATGTATGGACAGATCTGCTTCAACTAAAGTCCTCTTGTTGAAGACTACAAACTAGAGTTCTTAAAACTATGTATAGGTAATGAAAGAGAAAAACAGTGATCTGGAAACCGTGTATGTTTATATTTGTAGCAAATTTGACTTACATAAATAGGACAAAAGCTTTGGGTTTTAAGCTTTCCGATTGTAACACAAGATGTAACTAAGCATGTGTGGTGCATTCTCCATATGTAAAAGTACTCAATGTCCACATAGACCTCAAAGGTGAAAAAGCCCACATTCATTCTCACTTCTCTCATTATGGTAACAAACTGCAGCCTCGTAACAAATAATATGTCTAGTTGACTTTGTTCGTGCAATAAGGCATTAAGTTTCACATTGAAAAAGAGTCCCATCAGCACTGTCTGTATGTAGTTGTAATGTATTAGTAGTTGTAAGACTGATGGAACCGTAAAGTTTGCATATACGCAATAGTCAAATGTATAAATAGGATCGTACAGCGCGAGAAATACCATTCACGATCCGCCCTGTGTAAACCGAGGTATAATTAAAAAACTTCACTTTACAAAATCGTGTGGAAAGTCCATCCTTTAAGTGTAGAGATATACCGCGATCAACATCAGGTTAACCGAATCCTTTGATTAGGCAGTGTCGTGAAGAGTTTAATTATACTATTATGCTTTAAAGTATGCGCTAAATCTATCCACAAATCTATTTCGAGTGGCACGAGCTGATATATAGTTTATTATTATGCGCCGTTAAAATAAATAATATAAAATTAGCAGCACCAATCAGAACTTTTTTCCATAATTCTGTCTACCGTTACTTTATCAGGTGCATCCTGTGGTTCCTTCCCGTGCGTTTTCACCAGAATTGCTTCCGCCAACTCACTGAACGCACGGTCAATGTTAATGTTTGCCTTAGCAGAAGTCTCCATAAATCTAATTCCATGTTCTCTCGCTATCTGCAAGTTCCAAAAAGTTCCTACATAAGACACGGATTCAAACATTGACAGAGTAAAATGGAGAGAAAACTTACCGCTTTTCCTCTCTCTGTGCTAACAACACGCTTATCTTCCATATCGCTCTTGTTTCCCAGTATCATTTTTTCAACATCTTCATTTGCATGCTGGAAATGATAAGAATGGTAAAGTGACGTTTCCCAAGCAACAAATAATGTACAGAATGGAAATTTGCTACTTGACTTACATCATCTATATTTCTCAGCCATTTGACAATATTTTCAAATGTCTTTTCATTTGTGATGTCGTAGACGAGCATAATGCCCATTGCTCCTCTATAGTACGATGTGGTGATAGTATGGAATCGCTCCTGACCAGCTGTGTCCCTGCAAGTAAAGAGATTAGGAACCCTTTAGAGCCATTCAAGTTATTTCCACTTACCATATTTGCAACTTGATTTTCTTTCCTCTCAATTCCACTGTCTTGATCTTAAAATCAATCCCTAGGTAGAGAAACACAGATTGTACATTACACCATCACATTTGTCCAGATATCTGAGTATATACGTATGCGTAAACAAGTTCGATAATGACAAGATAAGTCCAAATTAAATTCTCATCGAGAAATTCGATTGCATAGACAGGGGCTCCATAATCCTATTTAAAGCTGACGCGACGTCAATGATCGACGACCTGTTACTTGTAGATATCATCTGATAGGAGGAGTATACTTAATCATCGCGAATGCCGAATTGCTCGAAAAGTCGAGGATAAAGGACCCGTAAGTGGAGGGTGAGCCAAGAAAGAATAAATCGCAGGTAGGACCGGCTTTGACGGGGCGCAGCCTAGAACCTCAAAAGGGGCTTACCTATCGTGGAGATAAAGGTGGTGGAGAAGGCATCGTCCGAGAATCTAAACAGTATACAGGTCTTGCCGACTCCAGAGTCACCGATGAGCAATAACTTGAACAGTAGATCGTACGTCTTTTTCGCCATTTCACTGTTAGTTGGCGGTAACGGGGCGCCGACGGAGACAAATAGTCTGGGAGTTGTGGTGTACGAGCGGCGATTTTCCAGAGGACGACGTTTCAAACATCGAATGCGCTCTTAAGCCGAGAGATTTTCAAGGTCGAACTAGGGCGCGTCTCGGGTGTACTACGGCACGATGTCTCGTTGGCGACGGAAAAACCGGTCACAGGGGCTGACTATTAAAAGACAATACGACGTCAGAGGAGGGACTAGCACGCAGAAGCATCGGGGTAACTTTGCACTTTGCGCTCCGTCAGCCGCTCTCTGCTCTCTGTCAGTTCTTGGCCGCGATCGGCTGCGCACGATCCGCACGATCCGCACCACACGACAATCTTCCCGGTAATTAACGACTATCGCAAAAAACCACCGCAACTGCAAATGCCCGCCCGCTTACCACCGGAGCATCGGAGCCAATCCACCGATATCCCAACTATGCCAACACGCAGCTCTCTCTATCACTCTCTATTGCTTCCTAGAAGAAGCCTGCTCAAACTCTCCCAGGCACCCGCTAGATTCCAGATATATTAATCTCCACCCTCCAACCCTCGATCTTTCTTCAGATTTCCATCAAGTTATACTCATATCCTACTCATTCGATATTCTCCTGACCGCATATATACGCAGTCGGACGAAATCGCGATGCTTGAGAATCGTGAAAGTCAAAAGTCTCGGTCTGGTTGTCGCCGCGCGCTTTATCTCTCTTGGGTTAACGATAATGTAGTCTCTGTGTCAACAATACGTGCGCGGCTGAAAGACGGCTTTTTGGCCAGCAAGGAACGCGCTCTGATTATTAGAATGTGGTCGTGGTGGGGTATGGATGGGTTCAGTCAGTTTAGCAGTCGAGTGAAATGATTGATGAGGAATCGCGATAAAAGTTATTAATTGTGGACACCCGGTAGATATATAGATGGATGGATCTGCCGGGGAAAATTGCGAAGAGGGCAAGGACGCGCGAAGTGGCGAACGCGAGCAATAGGTGGCACGACGTCCCTCGGACTCTCTGCGGTCACCTGTCTGCCAATTGTCAGTTTTGCCAATGGGATTCGCAGACTAGAGCGGCGACTGAGGACTGAGGACTGACTGAGAATCAGGCAGTTATCGCCGTTTGCCGTGCGTGGTGAGCTGGTGAGAGCGTCACGAGAGCGTAGTGCGCGTGTTGCGGAGGAGGTCGCATAGGCTGCTCTCCGACAGAGCGGATCTTTTTTTAAAAAGCGTGCGTGCGCTGGCAGCCGCGTGGGTCTGATCGGTGTCTGCTCTGCATGCGAAATATGGCAGCTAAAATGCAACATTTCGACCCACCGAGTTCAGCGAGCTCCGAGAGGTGAGAGAGCCGACTAGCTGCTTTTAGTCACGAGTTTTCCGATGCATCGGCAAATTAGACATGCCACTTTCTTATGCAGTGATGACGCGGACATTCGCTGGGAGGAGCGAGAGAACTGCGTCGACGACGAGCTCTCCGAGGATGCCGAGCACTTGAAACGCTCCGAGATCGGGACACCCACGCCGCAATCCCCCAGGCCTCCTTCCACAGGTATTCGGAAATTCGGATCCCCTGCTCAAATCCGCCAATCCTCACTGGCAGCCCTTTAAGCAATCGCGAGTCTTCGCTTTCAGGAGCCTCTAATGAATGACACGCGTTAACACATACGAGTCAAGAAGTTCACTTTGCCGCACGATCTCTCTTGCTTTCTCCCATTTCTTCTGAGTAACACGTGCATCCGCTATTTACAGAATCACAGATTTGGAGCACTTGCATTTGGCAGAAAAGGTACACTTGGCTGAACAGAGTAGATATCTTGTGCAAATCCAAGAAGGCCATCCTCCTCAAAAGTACACCCACCCCCTTAACTTATTCCTTATCCTATCTCTATATCCTTCATTCCATTCTTCACTCATGAGTGAAAGTAAATCTGGCATTGTGGTATATATTTAAAGAAAGGGGAAACTCCAGCTATACTACCAATCACTATATATCAGGTTCTCAGAAGTCTCCAAGATCCCGCAGACAAAGAACGACCAGTTTATCACAGTCTAGCAAAAAGACATCCGCAGAGTCAATTTTGAGAAGTAAAACAAGAACGATATATACAGCTGGTAGACCACCATGGTACAATTCCGCAGGGCAACAGGTGGAACCCTTTGTGATAGGTATTATACTTGTCATCGGACATGCAAGTTGTCTCTCTACTTTGGGCTCTGTTATTAGCTGATGTTGTTTCCTTAGGCATTTGTGGAGGCAGTGCTTCTGGGAAAACAACAGTGGCAACTAAAATCATAGAATCCTTGGATGTGCCTTGGGTAACTCTGCTCAGTATGGATTCTTTTTACAAAGTAGGGAAAATGTCCAAGTTATAACAGAGCTATAGAAAGAATCCAAAAGTTGCACAATCCACCACTGCTCTCTCATGATATTTCAGGTATTAAATGAGAAGCAGCATGAGATGGCTGCATGCAATGAGTACAATTTTGACCATCCCGATGCCTTTGATTTTGAACTTCTCAAAACAACAGTTCAACGTTTGAAGGAGGGTAGAATGGTCGAAGTTCCTATTTATAATTTTGTAACACATTCTAGAGAAAGTAGAACAGTAAGTTGAAAGAGCCAAAAGAACAAGCAATATTTCCCAGTAGTGGCATTATAGAAAGCAATAGCTTATGTAATTCTTTTGTTGCAAGAAAACAATGTATGGTGCCAATGTTATTATATTCGAGGGAATATTCACTTTCTACCATGTTGATGTGCTAAAGGTAAGGCGAAGGGTTGAGAGTGGTGCATGCCATAAGATTTTATCTAATTGAAAATGCGAATTGCGACTTATCATTTGGTATCTTTTCTCACACTGGTAAAGATGTGTGATATGAAAGTTTTCGTGGATACGGATGCCGACGTTAGACTCGCACGACGTTTACATCGAGATATATCCCAAAGAGGAAGAGACTTGGAAGGTGTACTTAAACAATACAGTACTATGGTGCAACCAGCATTTTATTATTATATAGCTCCACTCATGGTGCACGCCGACATTATTGTGCCACGTGGTGGCGAAAATGAAGTAGCGATAGAACTCATTGTTCAGCATGTGCACACACAACTTCAGCTAGTGAGTGAACAATTCTCTTTTCTGTTCCCGTTTTCTAAGTTTTGATGTATTGACTGTTTTTGACACCACTCTTAGCGAGGCTTCAAACTTCGGAAAAAATTGGCTCATTCGTATATTGGCCAACCGTTACCATCCTCCTTATACTTGTTACCAGATACACCCCAGATTAAAGGCCTTCATACTTTTATACGTAACAAAGAAACGCATCGGGACGAATTCATTTTCTATTCGAAGCGTTTGATACGCCTGGTGATTGAATACGCCTTGTCCCTGCTACCATTCCAGGTGAATTCATTATCAAGTGAACTGTCATTCCGTAACAATACTATCGCCGGAAGTAGATAAGGCAGCTTTTTCTTCACGTCTTTCTTCTGATAGGACGTAACAGTAGAAACCCCTCAAGGTGTCCTCTACCACGGGAAACGTGGTGCCACGGATAAAATATGCGGCGTTTCCATCATACGGGCTGGCGAGACGATGGAACAAGCGATTCGGGATGTCTGCAAAGATATTAGGATAGGGAAAATACTTATACAAACGAACCAGCAAACTGGCGAGCCGGAGGTACAAGCTCCCCTTATTCTCTCCCTTCGATAGGTATACTATCGTTAGTAGAGGCGATAAAATTGTTGGTTCTTTATTTGCAGCTGTATTATCTACGTTTACCAAAGGACATAAAAGACTATAAAGTAATATTAATGGATGCGACTGTTGCGACTGGTGCTGCTGCCATAATGGCGATTAGGGTATTATTGGACCACGATGTTGCCGAAGAGAATGTCTCACTTGTATCCCTGTTGATGGCTGAATCCGGCGTTCATTCGATTGCGTACGCGTTTCCCCGCGTCAAGATTGTCACCTCCGCGTTGGATCCTGTGATAAACGAAAAGTTCTACGTACTACCTGGAATCGGCAACTTTGGTGACCGATACTTTGGAACCGAGCCATCTTCTATCGAAGTCTAGTGCAGCTATAAAGCGGATCTCATTTAGTTTCCTCTTTGTATGATTAATTAATCAGATGCATAATATAATGAAGTACAATAATCTCGTATGTCTTTAATAAAATTGCGTTGGTCGACGAGTGTACATTTGTTGTTCATGTTAAGCATATAATAATGTCAGCTATTTTCCAGTGCGTCTTTGTAATTGTTATGATCTGGCAAAAAGTGCTGATATGTTAGAAGGGTGTTGTATTGACATTTGCCCCTGCATTACCGGCCTCGGCTGTGGCTCCGGTACCACGCAATTGTCTATAGCCACGTGCACTAGCCCGCCGCGAACGTCGCCAGGAATCCAGATTTCCACCGGCACTCCCATTTGGCTGAGCCAAAAGATAGGTGATTAATCTATCAAGAGTTGCCAAGTCTTCACTGGTGCTTCCAGGATTTCCTAAAACCTCTGGCTGATGTAGCCCGGTGGCCAGCTCTTCAACCCCCTGTCTATTGTCCTTCAAGTTATAGCCCGCACCATGAAAGCCAAGTCGCGATGGGAACTGCAGAATAAAACTGATAATTTCTCTCCCGAATCCTTGTATGTAAACAATCGAGGCTGTTCGATTTAGTTCGACGTACCTCCTCCGGTCCATGCTGGCCATAACTCAGTCTTTGTACATTTCGGAAAGTCTCGTCATTTATCGCTTCTCGAACCGCCTCGTTCAGTGTTTGCTCCAAAGCTCGCTGTTTCGTTTTACTCAATCCATCGTAGTAACTAAAAAAAAGAGACGTACAAATATTGACATATTCAGCGAGTTCGACTGGCCGATTTTCGGTCGGTCTGTTTTGCGCCCGACACGAGCACCGAGCACCCCGAGTTGATTACCTAGAGTCAAGGGAACTATTATCACGCGATATATTTTTATCGCGCACCAGGCGGATGTCGTGCTCCCAAAATCGTCGGAGTTCCGGCGTCGAGGTATACGGAGCCGCCACTTCTTTAATCTGCAAGTGGTCAGCCTTCGAATTAGCATCTGCCATTAAATTCGCTTTTACGAGCTACCGGCACCAGTGCCGAGATCCCGGCTCCCGCGACCTTCCTCACCTTTAAAACTATTATCGCCGTGATAAAGATACACATTACATTGATAAAGGTCAAGCACGCGCTGATTATCCCGTTGCAGAAGAACTCGACCGGCAGATAATCAGTGTAGATATAGACGTAAGAGCTATTGTAATCCGTATAGGTTTCTCCCTTTATGTGCGGCATCTTTATGGGTCGGTAGATGAGCCATATGCAGCCCAGTGCCCAGAATAGCCCCTACGCACAGATACTGTGTTAACAACTTTGTTACGAAAGCCCCACTCCAATCCCCCCGGCATGCATTCATCGCCCGATGTTTCTCGTCGCAAATCTATACTAATTAGCAGCCGTTCGTGACTTACGCAATTAACAACCGGCGGCAGTAGCGAGGCCGATATAGCCACACCGATCAAAGGCCCACTACTTCCTTGTAGTAACGCAACAGCTACACCTGTTCCCGAAGGCAGTGCCCATAATACTCCCATCCACAAGGATCTGTAATTGCCCCTGGAAAAAGGTCTGTCGTGACTGGTCCTCTTTAGAGGTAAGTACAGAGCCTACTTAGAGCTAAGAAGCCCGATCAATATTATATTATGCCTCTTTTTTTTCTTCCTAGGAAGACCTACCTGCCTTTCATTTCGTCGGTGGGCCAGTCACCGTAGCCCCAGGGCATCTCGGTTGTACCAAGAATGAGGCCGAAAATAAATCCAAAAACTATCGAGACGAAAATCCCAAGCAGCAAGCTTTTCAGCCCGACTAATTGTAAGTTCCGATCGGCTATGATGGTCCCGAAAGTCAAGGACATTACTGGGCCCTTAAGGATATGCCGGTTTTATTTGTCATGCTATTCTTGTCACAGAGTTACCCTCTCATTAATCCCGAGTCTTACCATTAGCGGAGATACGAGCATAGCGGCGACAACATTGGTCGCGCTGTTCTCTATGAGACCGAGTGCAGCTAAACAACTGTGAAACAGTACCAGGTATTATGTGGTGGTGTTATGACTAGTTGCTGCTACAGAGGGGCAATTTCGACGTCTTACTCTGCAGTCAAGACCAACAGGACGTAATCGAAAGTGAGGTCACCGCCGCTGCGGACTCCGTCCACTACTTGCTTCACCGTGAGCTTAGACCGTATCGACTCGACGAAAGCATTCCAGTCATTCTTCTCGTCCTCCCGCTCCTTCCGCCTACAAATTCCCGGGCTTTCATTAAGACCTATCTGATGTTTGGGGAGTTGGATTCGGTTCATACTCAACCTTCGCGCAATGTCGTCTCTCACAGCGGCAGGACCTGCGCTTCCGAGTCCGCTGTAAGTACACTGGGTCGGAATCACGCTGGAATATCGCGTGAATCGTTCTTTTAGTATGGAAGATAATCCTTTGGATTGGAATTGGGTCGCATTCTTGAATTACCTGACAATCGAGTTCATTTTCACCCCGATTCCCATTTCAGTCAAACAGTGAAGACAGTTTTCGCACGGCTCGCCCGCAGGAACGGGAAATATCACCTTGCATTAAGCACAAAGTTAGATTAAATGTTCCGGCACTTTGCCCACCTCTTTGTACGGTACCTCGTAGTACATGTTCTCCTTATCCTTGCACCAGACCACGTGCTCGACTTGCAGCTTTTTCAATAGCTCCTCCAGCACCTGCTCGATAATAAATCGTTCAATATTGGCGATTCGGATAGTTGGGGACTCGCGCTTTTATTTTACCGTCTCCATCGAAACGAACACCGGTGGTTTGGTACGCGCCCCGGAACTGGCGTATCCTCGGGTACGATTGTACTTTCGGGCGATGTCCTGGTTCTCGTCGTCGAGATGCACTCCACTTATCGGCTCCGCGTCGTTGTCGTCCAGTGTAAGTAATTGGGCCTTCGATCTGACCTCTTTCAGCCGCAAGTCGACCTTCGGCCCTGTAAGGGCTGCTTTTCCATACTTCTCGCTCCTCCTCGCCGGACTCTTAACAGGCACTCCGAAGATGAGCTCGTGCTCGTAATTGATCGTGGGGATGCAAACCAAGAATACCACTCCACCAGGCATTTTCACTGATCTCTCAATCCAATTGGACTAGGACTGGATTTCTTATGCCGCGCTTTCCTACCATCACTAGCAGAGTGAGTCGACTTCTTTCTGTCAGCAAGTCGCTCGAGCCAACCTTGCGACTGGCCGAGTTTAATTTCATTGACTAGTGCTAATTGTTTTAATGCTTGAACAATAACCATTAGCCTTTCGATCCGTCCATGTCATGATTCTTATTTCATATTGATCCAAGGATGAGTTTCAGGTGGAGGAATGAAGAAGAGGAAGTTTTTATGAAATAAACATTTATTTGTTTAACAAATCAACAGCACAAAGACTAGCGACTAGAGACTAGTCCGACGGTACAATCTGTCCTAGATAGCTAGAGGCCGCCATGAGAAATCCAATGGCGCGAGGGGAGATCTCGAATTCGGCTGTGACAGCGTTTACATAAATTGAGCAAACCCCCGATTAAAAAGCACACATAGGTATAGAGCTCTCCGCGAGTCTGATTCGACGAAAGCGAATATGTCTGTTGCTGTGCGTAAAAAAATATACCTAACGACCGACTCCAAACGGAAAAACCTAATCGGTTAAAAACGTACTCCCTAATTGACAAGAGTCCGCGCGCGTCGTAAGGTGAACGCAGGCATCTTTTTAATGGATTAATATATGTATAAGTTAAGAAACGTAGCGAGCCGTTGCACGGTAGCCTACGTTAGGCGTTTGCGAGTGTGTGTCTGTGTGGTAGTACATACATATACAGTAGTTTCGCTATCAGACCCCCTCACAGCCATCTCATCGGAATACGCACCATCGACGGCGACGGTAGAGCATCGATCTTTCGTAAAAAGGATTTCTTCCCCGTCGGCATTTCTCTTCGCTAGCTGCACGCGAGCTTCTCAAAAGGTCGATGGCCGTCTTCCTCGTCGTCCTCGTGACTCTGCGCCCCATTTGCTGATAGTAGGACAAGTAGTAATAATGGCGACTTACTACAGTACGCGCTAAGGAGGAGCTTCTTCTCTTCTCGGTTCTCTTATATACATATACAATACACGGCGAATCAACCGCGAGAAAAAGTTAACGACACCGCAATCAGTCGACCTACGGGATTACCGCGACTGTTTTTCTTACTAGCAAGACTCTTTTTTTCTTCATCTTCATCTTCATCTTCATCTTCTTCGTCATTAAGGCCATGCGTAAGGATAGGTGTACGTGTTTCTGTGTCGGTGTGTATCTGTGAATGCGCCTGGCTCTATAACCTGGTTCTTTACACACTCCGTCGTTAAGTACTAGCCTTGTGAAAAAAGATTCAACAGGTCGATGGAGTCGGTGTCAAGTTGACACTGTCAACAAGACAATCTCTACAGGTTCTTCACTTGGATAATCAACAGAGTATCGGGTTTTCCCGACGCTAGTTGCGAGACGCGGTATTTCCAATGCTTCCTTGAACCGATGTCTCAAGAATACCAGTTTCAATCATCGCTTATAATTAGTTGCATCATATCCCGGTTCGTTTCTGTAGAGTCTCTGTGTGTGTGTGTTTGTGTGTGTGTGTGCGATGTGTGTATACTTGATTCTACGCCACCACAGAGAGGGGGGCGCGTCTAATTCTAGACTGGTGCCTATAAACACGGAAGCATAATTGCGCGCACGCGATGACCTTAGCATTGCCAATAGTGACGACTGTCGTGTCGCCCTTTCGAAATAAATGCGAGTACGTATGGTACACTATTACTGCCTGCTCTCCACCTAGCCGGAATCATTCTACAGTTATCCTCGTTTCCCACAAGGAAAGCATGTAATCAGCATCGACGGTTACGACTAGCTGGAGCCCAGGCATACTCCGGGAAGTAAGTATATCCGTACAATATGCGTGGACGCGGAGAGTGTTCGCACGGATCCCAAGTTGCCGCATAAAACAGTCTGCCGGATCAGTTCTACGCTGTTGCAACCGCGCGTCTGCCAGGGAAAGACAGCTGGCGTTAGAGTATACTAGATTTCATAAGGCCCCGATACCAAGTGAAAAACCATCTCAAAGTCGCCAAGCCAAATACCCGATTGCATTTGCTTGATAAGGACGTGGGAGGGGAATGTACACGTGGTACACACTGCTTTTAGCTTATCATCCCTGATCCGCGAGCTAATTTTCGGCACGCAGAAAGCAACGAGTAGTAAAATCGGTAGGCGAGCGACGATCTCGCCGCCGTGCGGCGAAACGTGGAAACGAGCACGGAAACACTCTTCTGCCTCGCCTTTCTTCGAAAACGGTTCGCTGTACAGAGATCGGCGAGGAGAAGTTCATTGTAACGTAACAGAGGATCACCGGCATAGCAATAGATGTATCACTCAAGAGAATTCAAGGAATTGCGATTGCTTCGGTCAACGGAACCAGGCGCACTAATAGCGGACGCAGCCAGTCAGAGGTAGAAAATTGTTGTACATATGTTTGAGCGCAATTGCAATGCGCGTGTCCCCTGACATTTCTGCCCTCTTCCTATCATTTGTATTATCGGCTGCCTAATTGGATTATCGATTATTTCCTTGTACGGACATTTAAGTTTCAATGACAGGTATGCTACTTCCAGTATTTATCGGAAATCAACTAGTACGTTATAATGATTTTCTCATCGTGAATCTCTCCGATTGTTCGTTTGGTGTAGTCGTTCGTGGAGGAAATCATCAGTTTAAAAAAATAGCTTTATCTCTCTCTTTCGCTCGCTCTCTCTCTTGTCCTCTGGTCGACATCTCTCTTTCATCCACGTACTACATACTTGATTAGCTATCGAAGAATTGGTTACACGTATGTAAAAACACAATCACGCTAAATTATCTGCCGAAAAGGGCATCGTATCGGTATTGCTCCGTTAATTTCTCTAAACGGTACAACTGCCGAGTGCTATCGGCGAGCCACCCTGCCACCGGGTGGCAGAATGTCTGTGTCATAATAAAATAAGCGACAAAATATTCATCTCATCTCGCCTTACTGACCACCTTAATTCAAAGCTAGCTAGTCACGAAGGATTGATTTTCTGCGTGCGGAGAAAGCATCGTAGTTGAACTTTGGATACTTTCCATTATCGTGGTCCTGGAGGAGAAGGTCTCGTTAGAAAAAAGAAAAATAGGCTGCTTTCCTCCCGTATGTTGGGGGACTCGGTAACCCGACAATTCCAGATGGTGTGGGTGCTGCGGTGCACTGGAAGTGCGCGTGCGGAAGGAACACCGAGGAGGTACATACATGGTGGATGTCCTCAGGAGGTTGGGAGCTAGTCGAGTTCTGACGTAGCTTTCGTGTTAGAGGTGAGGTGGTGGTGGTGAGCGGCGAAAAAGGTGGTTTTCGGTTCGGACATGGAAAGGCTGAGGGCTGAGGTTCAGACTGGGGCACTGGGTCGTCGAAGGAGGGACGACAAGAGGGAACGTCGAGGTGGTCTGCGCCAAGGGCGGCGTAGACGGTGCTCGGCGCTCTCGTCGGGGGACGTCCGCTCCCCGACGATCCCCAAGGGTCAAGCCCTCTCCTCCTCCTCGTCGATCTCCTCCGATGACTCCGAGGAAGACTGTATGAGGGCGGTCGAGAGGCTGGGGACACGTGCCGTGCAGGGGAAGGAGCTCATACGGAATCTCTGGGCGTTCCAACATTCCGGCAGAGAGTGCGAACCGTTGTCCGTCGCTCTATCCGACTGGGACCTCCCCGCGGAGCCCAGCTCCATCATCGAGACTCTTCTCGCTGGGCCCTTCCTACCGTCTGTAAGAATTAAATTCCAACTTATCTCCCGGCGCTCGCCTCGCTAAGCTACTACGTTTGCGTGTGTTCTGACTATCCATCGCATCGTCCTCTTCAACTTTCATTCGTTCATCTTTCCCCTCACTCGTCCATTACTACAAGGAGGTCTAGGCACAGGCAGCTTGGAGTATAAGCGCGGGCGACTCATGCGGACTTTGCGGCTCTACTTGTACTTCCAGGTGCGCCGAGAGTCGCCCTTACGGACTAAGCTACGCATTTGCTTTGCTACTGCTCGATTCGCTCTGCGTACCCGTAGATTTCGTAGGAGAATTGGTCTGTTCTGTTCCCGTCGTTGCGTACTCGTCTTGCTCGTCGACGGTCACTTGACAGTCAACACTGTCTGGCGTACAGACGCTCTCGCGTCTGAAGAGCCCGATCACCGACCGCACCTTCGGTTGCTCGATCCCACCTTCAAGAATAATCGCCCAATTTCAAGCAAACTAGAACAAGTCAAATGGAGAGGATGCAAACTGGGGCTAATGCTTACCTAGGAAAGTAGCCGAAGGTGAGCTATAGGCAAGGTATTCCTTATTAGAGCACCAAGCAGGAAACTCATTTTGTTTGATTGGATGTCCAGACTCATAATCGTCCTCGCGTTTCCACGGCAACATGGTCTCGGTTGCCGTAGGCGTAGTGACCCTGTAGGCATCTAATGAAAAGCAATGGAGGAATGGTAATTACAAAAGGTTCTGCCCGGTTTTCCTAATGTCGGCTGAATCTTGCAAGAAGAACATACCCTCGCGACCTAGTTTGAGGTCCGGGTCATCGGTATTTATCGTGTCCATGGAGGTAGTTGCGGTAGCGCCCGGCTGATTATCTGCATTAACATTCAACGAGTCTACGGATAGTAAGAAAATCAGTTGGCGACGGCAGGGGGCGGGCGGCGAGTGAAACTAATTTCTTCAAGGTGACCAGCTAGTTTTTAGTTTCAAAAGGGACTTAACGAGATCGGATATTGGCTTTTCATTGAACATTCAAAGCGCTCTGAATGCGATTCAATCTGGAGCCGGAACTTTGACCGCTAACGAGTCGGCCAACTTTTCTCCCCGGTTAATGAAGAAAGTAAATTCTTACCGGAAGTTCGGGCCGTAAATGTGATGGCGGAGTCCCAGTCGTCCTTGCTCGAGGGTTTCGAGGTATCCCCGTTCTCGAGCTCGTAGAGCACGCCGTTCATGTAGTCTGTAACAAAGTGCGGCTGGGTTGCGGTCGATCCGAATCGAGCAATTGTCAATATTATTTCTCGCGCGGCCGTGCGCGTACTTACCTTGGCTAAACAGTTTGGCCGAGCCGTTTTGCTGGAATTCGGGGAAGCTCACGTGGTTCTGCTTTCCGTCCTATCGAGAAAGTACAATAAAGCGGGTTTGTTGATAGGCGCGCCAGCCGGAAACTCGGCGCGACGCGTCGGCGGGGAATTGCAAAGGGGATTTTTCTACCTTAAGGAGTTTTTTGCTGCGCTTGTGGCGATGTTTGTGCTCTCCCATCATACGTCGGATGTTCATGTGCATTTTATAATTGACTTGTGTCGAGAGATCACGGTCGTTGACAGCGTGCCGGCTGTAGCTCAGACGGCGATGCTGTAAAACGAATATTCCTCGTTGGCAGCATTTGACATTAATTATACGCATCTGGCTTAGAACGCCAGTGGCAACGGCGCGCGCGCGCCAGCCTCTTGGCCAAGTGTCCGCAGCAAATGGAGAAACTTGTGCGGACTGAGGCGAATAGCAGAGCGGGAATTGGTGTCAGCGGGAATTACCTACCCTCTTGTAAGGTTTGCAGAGTTCTTCAGCGAGCAAGTGATGTATCCTAGCGTCCGTCAGATCCTTCTTGGACGGGTTGTACTCTAATTCCTGGAGATCGATATTCCAGCCCGACTCGAGCTGGCTGCAGCTGGGGCTGCGAGCGAGAAAGAATGAGATTGCACTTTATGACGGCCATGCCACGGGAAAATCGATAGGCCGCCCCAAGGAGTGCCGAGAGTTCAATCAAGATAGACCTATCTCTCCCGGCATTTCACTCCCCCGGACCAGAGTCTCAAATTCGTGTCAAGGAAGCGTGTGTGTCTGACGCGCTCTCGGCTCTCTAATATAAATAGGCCGTCTCTCTGAAAGGAAATCTCGCGGGGGCCGCGTATTATCTGATACGACCCGAGCGCCCGCGCGCCCGCGCGCCCGAGCGCCACACTTGGAAATCCTATCGAGGAAAATAGCAGCGAGCCAGTCACCAGTCAAACGCACCTGGCATTGAATTGTCCTGTATTACTGTAGTTCCGGAATATAGCGGACATGCTCTCAGTTCCGCTGATATTGCCAATAGTCGACGCGTTCCTCCTCATGTAGTCCATGGCGTCCTTCATCGTCAACTTGGAATACGTCTCCAAGATCTTGGGCTCTGCGCCGTACTGATTTCTCAGCAGGTACGGCCGGATGAATTTGTTATCGAATCGCTTGAATCTGAAGGAACCAATTGTACATACAGTTCTATAGTTATTCCACTCGCTTGAAAACATTATTAAGTTCCAATTTCGTACTTGTCTCGCACGTGATAGTTTCCATGCTTTCCGAGAATATCTTCTACCCCAGCCATCACGTGATCTATAATCTGCATCGGAGAAAATGAGTTGGAGCAATTACTGTTGGTCTCTTTTAAGCCAACCTATCCTCAGGGGTCCTGACGGTTGGCAAGCCAGGGACTCGAAATTAATAAAAGATGTTAACGCGAGGCTGCCATTGATTTCCGGGCGTCGTATTAATTTATAAAGGGCGAGGCCTTGTAGAAAAAATCAATCTAATCCTTGTAACGCACAGGTTGCCACTATTGATTTTGTCATATCGCGCCTTCTTTGTCCTCCCGGACGTTTGCTTTAGCGATAGCCGGCAATCTGGCATGCGTATTTCGCCTTTGTATACGAGAGCATGTGCCTAGTTAAGCCGCTACATATGTAGAGCCATAACTCGACGGCCACGCGAGCTCTCGGGCTCTCGAGCGCTCGAGGTGGCGCGTGCGGGGAAAAATGTGCCGGGGTGAAGCGGGTGGCATGGGTGGAATGGGTGGTAAGGTACGAAACGTACTCTCTCGTGAATCCTCTCGTTCATAGTGGGTTTCCTGCGCTCGGCCCTCTTCACATTGAGGATCCTCACGAGAGGCTTGATGGTGATACCCTGCAAGCAGATTTCCATAATAGGGCGATCGCCTTTTGCCAACATGTAATCTTTCGCGGCGGGCGCGCGCTTAGCCGCGCGGATTATCGCGCGGCCGCGCGCGCGCCAGAGCGTCCGTCCCGTTCAAGAGAGAGGATCGAGCCGGTGACGCAAAGCGTGTGCTCAAGTGGTACCATCAATATCGGCTTTCCAATCGATTGCACAACAAAGTTCCCACCGTTTTAGTAACTAATGGTACTGCCGGCTCGTCCTCCGCGATAATTCGCAAACAGCCGCCGCGCCGAGTCGCGTCGGCAACGAGCCTCACGATCAAAAGTGTTCCCACCGCATTTTGCGTTCCGAACAATAAAACGGCAAACGGTCTATGCCGGCGCGGTATTGTCTGCCGGGACTCTTTTGTCTCTGTTCGAAAGATACCTCGCAGCTGCGAAAATGACAATTGTCCTAGAGAGTGTTGGGCAGGCGCCGAGCGAAATAATGCAGATATTTGATCTTTCGAAATGTGGCTGGGTACCGCGCGCCGTTATCTACTTGGTTTGTCATCGTCAGCCTCGGCTAGCACTATAATGCCACCTTATCGAGGTCCGCAGCGCAGGTTTACCTGTATAAAAACGGTGAAATATATAACGGCGATGGTGGTCGTGACGAACATCGGCTGTAGCGGCACGTGCTTCGGGTCTATCAGGAGCACCAGGGCGAACGCGACCGCTCCGCGCAGTCCGCCATACGACATGACGAATTTCTCGACCTTGTCCAGTTTGTGTAAGCGAAATTGATTGGCGATCGCCGTCAGAACTATCACGCCTGTAATTTCATGTTGACATTCATTAGTGGCTTGCGCCTAGCAGCGGGCGCGCACGCGACCTCCCTACATTTCTTGCCTAATTCGGCGGGAGGCGCGCGATTTGGCCGGGAGCTAGAATATTCTTAAAAGGCGAAGCCGTAAGCGCTTGACACTAAGCCTCCGAGTAAACCCCCGTGTCTCTCGAGCGACGGGATTATATTAATCCTCGGCGATCGCGTAACTCTCCTAACAAGTACACCGAGTTCTTATCCACTTTGTTAAAGGACGCGCCCAATCAAATGGAATTCTTTTGCCCCTCTCGAGAGACAGAGAAAAGCGCGAGAGAGCGATATCGGGAAAGGTTGGCTCGCGCTTCAGCCGCTTATGATAATATTTGCGCGGACGTACGTGCCGTATAAGATCCGCGCGCGCGAGCCGGAGAATTGATATATGGGGCAATGTCAGTGTACCGCGATAATACACGCCGGCGTCAATGATACGCGATCACTTTGCCGCTCTGACTTAACACTCTTATTTCTTGATACTATTAGCAACGTGAGCCCGATCGCTTCCAGCAGTTAGCGTTCCAGGAGAGGCTGCGCCAGCCACTCGACATGCCCTTATGTTTTCCAGGCCGCGAGACCACCGCGGCTTTCTCGTTTCGCCTACGCCTCTACTCACCGACGATCCGGTAAATCGAGCAGAAGAGTATAGTCGTCACGACGAACCAAGTGTTCCAGTTGTGAGCGTTGTTGACAGTGGCCACGCCGAGGAACATGAATATAATGGTCTCGGAGCTGCTCGACAACATTTTCATGGTATACTTGACAGTGGTGTGGGACTTGTGCGATATGTTGGCCTCGACGTAGTTCTTCATAGTAATGCCGCAGAAAGTGATCCTGGAATAAAGAGGTCAGGGATAATGGGCAAGGGTGAACAGGACGGCCGGCCGAGCATCGGAAACGGCTATCGATCAGCTTCCACTGTTTCGTAAACGTCCAGTGAATCAACTCGAGATAGATTCCCATCGGGATCGGGGCGACAGAGAGGCGAGAGAGGCGACGAGAGGGCGCGAAAGGGTTCCGCGAGGGCCATTCACTGCGTCGGTTCCGCATCTCGAAATTACCGATAATCATGCGGCATTATTTGCACCATCGATCGCCGCCCACTTGGCTTAACGCGAGTTCGAAGCCCCATTATCATCCTGAACACCAGCCCCTTAATTTTTTACTCTTTTTGCGAACAGTAACGCGTGGAATGCGTCGCGCTGGATCCTTTTTATATTGCATCGAGTTATTAAAGCCTTACAGGTTAGCCGATAATTGGCTGAAGCTACCCACCAAGGATAGCGAGGTTTCTTTATCGGAGGGAGGAAATTTCATTCCGCAGCCTGGCTTTCCCGGCTATCAACATTATGCACCGCAAAACAACCGTCCTCCTAATCCCGGCTGGCGCGCAAATACCTTAAAACCCTGCAATCATCGCGCGCCATTGGATTAGATTATTGGTTGGGGCCTCTATCGATCAAGTCTAATGAGGGTTGATATGCGGGTGGGCGGCATTCCCTCCCCTCTGCTCAGGTTCAAGTACGCGTTGTATACTACAAACGAGCGGCTGCGAATCAAGAGAAGCTGATCGAACCACGGAATGGGTAGAGTCCTGCCGTTTACACTCGAGCCAGCAAACACGCGAGCTTTCAGGGGCTTTTTATAGACTTACGCCAGTATGCCGGACATGTGAAAGATCTCGGCGTTGAGGTAGGCCAGGTAAGCCATGACGAATATGAAAATGGGCTCGATGACGCGGACCTGGTGGGTGAACCTCGTGACGAAACCGGTAGCGAAACCCCATATCACTCCTATTATCGTGCCACCGATCGCGACCACGAGGAACGAGCCCAGGCCCGACAAGACATCCGTGTAAATGATTCTCGATGGGCCCATCTCGCTGTAGGTTTCGAACATGTGGTAGAGTACCTGCGGCATTGCAACAGATCCAAGATTTACTCAGGTGCCCCTACATTAATTAGTTGAGTGCGGCTACGGTCAATAGATCGTCTAATAGACCAACATACACACACACCCAAACACACATACGCACACAGAGACATAGAGAGACACATGGGTCGTTATTTGATTATTTAATCATCTTCCGGAGAACATACGCTCGATCGATCATCTCCGAGGTCTACACGCAGATTGACACTATTTTTAGCCATCAGCGAATCTCAAAACGGAAGAGGCCCAAAGAAGTGTGGCCGGCCTCGTAATTTTGGCTGGTAAAAGATCGGACGCTGAAAATGGAGGAAGAGCACTTACGACGGTGACGGCATCATTTAGCAGGCTCTCCCCGAACACGACGATGTAGAGGATCTCATTAACGTGAATCTCCTCGAAGACTGCCAGCACGGCGACAGGGTCGACCGCGCTGATTAGTGCGGAGAACAAGAACATGTCCAGAATGGGTGTCTCGCAGCCGAAGAGTCCGCTGCTGCCCAGCAGCCAGAGGGACACACCTGAAAAAAGACGAGAGTATCTTTTAACCCACCGAGTACATATCAGCTTTCGTCGCATAAGCCATTTTCCGAGGAAGACCTTCCTCATTATTAGTGGATTCCCGTGAAGAAATCGAGGCGTTTGATTAATTAAGATCTTATCAGCGAGAGTACACAAATGCACTGGAAAGAAAAAGGGTTTACCGGAGCAGCGATCAAGAAGCCACGACAATGATGGGATTGAACAATGATTAGCTCATTGAAAGCCGCAATATATCGTTATCGCTGGCAGTCTTACTCATGAGAGTGAGATCAATATCATTGCAAATACGAGATGGCAATTCATACGTGCATCGGCCAATCGATCACCGCGGTATTCGGAGCGATCAAACACAGAGGCATTCTACCGATCGCGATTACCGCGGCCCGATACCAATAACACAATTAGGTCATCGCTTCCACGAAAGTAAATAATCGGCGCTCGTCGTCACCGAGAGTTCCGAGTCTTTAATTGCAAATAGCGTCATCGGAGTAAGCGGTGTCGATCGCCGATTGCACAACTCCCAACTTATAGCAATTTAGCCGAGGCGCAAAGAGAGGAAGCGTGGGTGTTTTGACAGTTGCCACACGCGCTCGCCCACCTCTCTCTTTCTCTCTCTTGGCTCCTGCCGCCAGCCAGCTCCGCGAGGGGTAGTTGCTCGCGCGCGTGCACCCGCCAGCACGCTCTATTTTTACACGCGTGTACTCGCGCCGGTACATTCGGAGCTGGTGCGTCTACGACTGTACGAGGGACTGAGGGACTCGTTCGTTACCGAGGAGAGAAAGCACGGACGAGGAGAGAGCGCGCAGAAGGAAGCGGGAGGGCGGAGCGCGCGCTAAAACGATCGAACGAGGAGCGACAGTCCTCGAGGCTCCAAGCGTAGGCAGCGGTGGAAAAAAATCATTCAAACTGCTCGGACGTTTCGACAGAGAAAAGCCAGGGAGAGAGAGCGAGAGAGAGACGGTGACGGCGTTACGAACCTATCGACATTGTATTAAATATAGTCCCAAGGACGGCGAAGAGGAGGATCGTTCCGAGATGGTCGAAGAAGAGCCGGTTCGGCATGAAGTAGCCGGCGTCGAGGATTATCGGCGGCAGCATGTAGAGGAAAAACGTGTCGGGCGTCAACGGTGACACGTGAACCCTACTCGCTTGGAAGAGGACCACGCCGACGACGACCCCGACGACGATCAGTAGGCAGGATTCCGGGAAGATCTTGCTCAGCTTCGGCGCCATGTGGAAACCTGCGCAATACATCGACACTTGAGTACATAGTGATAGGGTCGCGGGCCCAGCGGACTTCGGAGAAACCAGTGACAATTCTCACCGATTTTGGCTATGCTGGCAAAGAATATCCATATCCCAATGACGAACGGTGTCTCGACACGGTGGAACTCGACCGTGAGGATTTTGTACTCGGGCTTGGGGTTGGTGTGCTCGGTGACATGTTCATCGGGTTGATCCGCCGAGCGGGACGTGATGTGGGAGTCTGCGGGGTGCGTCACTTCTCCAGTGGCCGCCGAGAGGCTCCGCAGGGAAACGTCTCCAGGTAGCGGGCGATCGACGGGGCCCATCGGTCCAAAGTTCTTTCCTGGATAGGGCTCGCGCATGTCGGTGGGGAACTCGGCGTCGTCGACGATGGGCCCGTGGATGGAGTAGTCGTCGATGGGCATGCGTCTCGCCGGCTGCAGGTGATCGGGCGCCGGCTCGTAGAAGCGCGGCAGGCCGGCCCGGCAACATCCCGGTGCAAGGGCCACGGCGAGGAGGAGCGCGAGCGTCATCATCGGGACGGTAGTACGCGGAAACATTGGACTGCGGCTAGTCGACGCCGGCGTCGGTGCTGTTGACGGGGACGATCGTCGTCCGCGTTCGTCCGGTGAGTCACTCGCTCTACCATGAGAGGAAAACTCCAGCGACGAACAGCGGCCCTTGGGGTTCACGGCACTCGTTGCTCCGCTCGTGGGGGAACCCACCCTTCTCGTTACTCTTCACCACACCCACTACCGCTTTCCCCGAGGCCGATGCCTGCGCGACGATTACGGGGATTTGGATGGCTCGATGGCTCGATGGCTCGATGGCTCGATGGCTTGGGAACCGGCAGCTCTCGACGTGACTCAGGCCCGCTGCACTGCTTTCCGGAGCGATGGCAAGTAGTGCTCGATCGGCCAACTGGCGGGCATAGCTAGTCACTGACTCGAGTGAATGAAGCGAGCGATCTCGCGCGCCCGCGCGCCACTCTTCCTACCAGACACGTGGAAGACAGGTGTTACGAATTAATTCCTCGATGGCGTTTTACGCAATTGGGATTCTCCGGGCGCCTCTTGGCGCCTACAGGCCTCCTTCCTATCTCCTCGTCGTCCCTCACTGGGATTTCCAATTCCTCGGTTGATGTCTTTCTGATGCCAAAAGCCAAGGTACACGCGACCTTGCACCTTTTATTACTTTACTGACGGGGATCACCGCTTGCGTAATTCCACCCTCTTATCAGTCGCTGCGCTTCCGACTGATTTAGCCTGATAGCAGGCTACAGGCTACACCTCAGGAACAACAGGCCACAAGACGATGATCGGGATGCGCTCGATAAAGCGATGCGAACCGGTCAATATCGCCGTCTTCCCTCCTCACACTAGCTCTATTCAATCTAACTGCTGTGTAGTTCCTTGGAATACTGTCGGTCTATTCTCGGAAATATTGGTAATACTGGATTATCTCTCTTGCGTTTCTCGATGCATAGGTTCTCTCCTCAGGTAGCGTCCAACTCCTCCTTATATCTGTCCATCGACTCGCCCCTACCACCAGCGGAGTCCTCGATATTTTGAGATACGCTGCGCCGAAGCTGTAGGAAAAAGACAGCTCGTGAGTGAAAAATAAACTTCCTCGCGGAAAGATTGGCGAACCTCGACTTGCCAATTCGGCTGGTTGCTCACCTGATCAGCTCACGGCCGTGATGGAATGGTGCGTATCCAGAGGCTGTTTGCCGCGCAGATCTCGGTGAAGGAATCCCGAGACGCAGCTGCAACAGACAAGAATGTGCAATCAAGATGAGTAACCGTTCTATATTGGTATAATCCTGTCTAGGGTTCCCGGCTATCTTGCGAGTTTCGTTTACATTGGGCTCGCGAGGATTAATACTACTTTATAATCAACGTGTCGGCCGTTCTAACCAGAGTGTTATCACTAGGATTACGTGTGCGCACTTGGAGGATTACCCACCGGGAGAAATTGCTGATGCAGTTCGAGTGACCAAAACGGGCAGATCAGGGCTCAGTTCCAAAGTGATAAGGAAACTCTCCACCTCCTTCTCCTCGACCTCCTCCGCCCCCCCTCTAAGCCTTGCACTTGCTCTCGGCCACTCTCACTGGTGCTCTCGCGGTGTTGCTCTCACTTGGACTTGGTATCGGGGACTCCTCGTGGGGTTCGGCTGCGATAGCAGTGGTGGAACATCGATGTGGCCGGGCCGGGAGCCTAAAGGTGGTGACGATGCGATAAACGAGTCGTTCTGGAGCGTGGCGATATTACGCGGCAGGACGTATATGGCAGATAAGAGAGCACGAGAGCGCGAGAGCGTACGTCGGCGCTGCTCCGGCTGTAAATCTTCCGGTGGCACTTTCAGCTTCTCCACGGCCCTCTCCTCCTCGCAATCAGTGGAAATCACTGGCTGGCGTCGACGGATCCCGAGAGTGCGTGCCGAGTGACGAGAGGGAGAGAGAGAGGGTGGGTGTATGTGTGGGTAGGAGGGAGGTGAGGCGTGCAGTGATGTCTCGCGGCTGGTAGAGTCCGGATAAGGGTTCGAGGAGGGCAACGGCGGTGGTGGCGGTGGTGGCGGTGGCGGCGTGGTCGCTCTCGGAAATCCTCAGGCTGGGCCGCGACGATAAGCGAGCCTCCTCGACGCGAACTCGCGGCGACAGGGTGCGTGGTGGAGCGGCTGCAGCGGGAACGACGAGCCAGGTGAGACGAGAGTAGACTGGGCCCAGGGCATCGTGGACGCGGAGCAGAGCGGCCTCATTGAAATACCCTTTTCCCACCTTGGTCGGCGCGCCTCGATCGACCGTCACGGCAGCACTGCGCGACACTCGAGCGACCGGATACCCTCGCTAGTTGATAGCCGACGGCTCCCACGGCGACGTCCGCGGATAGCGCGGATAGCGCGGATACGCGAAACCAGAAGGCCTGCGAGGAGGTCCATGCACAACACCGACAGAGGGAGAGAGGGAGGAAGAGAGAGAGAGGGAGGGAGAGAGCTGCCGCTAGTATGCACCGGTATATCCACTTCCGGGGAGAGAGAGCTTGGCGAGGAAAGGAAGCGTGCGAAACTGGCTTGGCCGCTGGCACTGGCTTGGCGTCTGCGGCGCAACGATTGGTAAAATGCGTGGAGCGTCCTCTCGGGCCGCTTCTCTTTTTCACTGGGCTATATCTCCGCGGCAGAGCGCTTCTTTCACTACCCTTCGCCTTCGCACTCTACCAACTGCCCCTCGCTCGCTCCCTACTCCCCCGCAGCGTCGCTCCCCCTTTCCCTTCGCAAGCCCCCGGACACCCATATCTTGGCGTAGAACCTTCCAGCCAGCTGATCGTTGCCGAGAAGCCGCGCAGGCGTCGCGACGCCCAGATATAACTCTGGCGCCGGCATCGGCGCCGCCGTCGAGGCGACGCGCGCCGCTCGCGTCCACACGCGTCTCTTCCTCTTGGTCTCTTCTCGGCCGCCCGCACCGAGAGCAACACCGAAACAGAGAACCAGAGAACCAGAGCCGCGCACGCGGTCAGACGCGCTTCGGAAAAACACGCCACTGATTCTTCCTTCTCCCCCGCGCTCATAGGCGCTGCGACGCCCGCGACGCCCGCGACGCCCCACGTCCCGCTTACGCAAACGATCGATCCGATCCGATCGGAAATTCCACGCATCCCATCACCGGGACAACCGGCCGCCGCGACGCAGCTCGACGCGCGCGTCCCAAGCAAGGACGCCGGACGCCGATCAATTCGGAACGGCCGCGTGGCGTCGCGTAGTGCTGTCGCGTCGCCTCCAGACGAGATTCCCGAGCCAAGCCACGCGCCGCTCTCCTTAATATCGACGCTTAATTGCTCTTGATAGATTGATAAAGTCGCGAGCGCACGCCGACGGATTTCTGCCTCGGACGCACCATCCGCGCGCGTACGTACGTCGTCATACATTTATGATCTCATATCCCGGGAGCCAGTTGGACCCGCTCCTTTCCTCTCTTCTCCGCTCTTCTCCTCTCTTTCTCCGAGTGCTGGTCCAGCTGCCGCGCGGCATTCTATTTGCGTTCTCCACGCACCAGAGCTCCACTGCACGGCGTACACGTAATCCTCCAGTTATGTGTAATATAGGCGGGAAGAGCTCAGAGCTAGAGCTCTCCTCTATCTACATATATCGGGTCACGGAATCTGGCCGACGGCGACCTTAAACCAGGCCGCCAGCACGCGCCCGTTCGTCCCACCGAGCACCGAACGAGCGCGTCGCGTCACGTCGCCGGATCTTGGAGACACCTTTACCCTTGACCTTGTCAGTGCCGCGCCAGCAACTGAACCCAAGTGCCCAACTCTCCTATCTGCATCCAGTAGCCCAGTAGGAAAGCCGGCAGCCCCCCGGCAACCCATCCTGCGGCTTCCAACCATCCAGCCATCCAACCTCCGAGATTTCTGCCAGCCAGCCAACTAGCCTCTGATCTCCCTTCCCCTCTCCTCCTCTCGCACTCACTATACATACATACGATACGTCGACAGTGGGATACCTTGTCGCCGGTATTATCGTCGACACTTCCTTATTCATAAACATTGCCCCTTTATTACCCGCGGCCTTACTGATTACTAGCCGAGGGCCACGCGCGCACTGTTCCGTCTGTTCCGTCTGTTCCGTCTGTTCCGCGGGCGGCGGAGGGCTCGGGAATTAGCTCGTACAAATAAAGAGTAGGTAATTCAGAGTTATAAGAAGAAAGCGAGCCTTTCATTTGCCACTCATAAAGTGTGCACTTTGGAGCGCGGCTTTTGCCGCGGTCGCCGCGAGCGTCTAACTTATGCAAAGAGGGAGAGAGGCTGGTAGGAGGGTGGAGGGGAGAGAAAAGAAAGAGGATGGCGAGAGGGTCCAGATAAGAGCTTACTCTGGTTTCGTCTGGTTGCTTGCACTCGCTCTCTGTGTGCTGTGCTATGTTATGCTCGGCTATACTCTGCTGGTACACATTATCAGGGATCGTGGTGGATTGCGTCTGGTTGCGTCTACCCCTCGCGGCCGCGCATCTTATTTATAACGGTGAGAAGTAGGCGCGAGACCTAATTTTCTACTCTCCTTTTCCGCCATACTTCTCCCCCCCCCCCTGCCCCCCTACCCTCGCTCTCTGACTCTCCGACTCGGGCATTCTCCATCTTTTTTCATCAGACTGTGAAAGCATTGTACTATTGATGGGAGTAATTCCGGTGTTATATGGGCTCGCGCTGGCAGAGAGGAAATCGTTGTTGCGATTCTGAAGGCGCTCCTTACGGCCATAAATTATGCTGCTCTGGGCAGCGGCGTCGGCGGCCGCGCGGCGGTGGCAGCGGCGGCAGCGGCGGCCGCCGCTAAGGAAAACGTAACGTCCGCTGAAATATGCGCTTTTTCCGCAAAAGCCTGCGACTCATGCTCCTGAAAGCCGTAATAATCGCTGCCCGCTATTTCCTCCAGACGCGTAATCCGCATTACGCCTGGTATACTGCGCTACATCGCCGGCCTCTCCCTCTCTTCTCTTCTCCTCTTCCTTGGCGGCTGTTTCTCGTGGCGCGAGCGAGGTTATCGGTCTCGCACAAGTGTCTTTGGCGTCCGTCGCACGCCGCCTGGACTCGGGAGAAAGAGAGTGTCCGCGGCGCGCGGTTATTTGCCGCGACGATAATGCAAGATAATAAAGAAATGATAAGGAATGATCTATTCGGCCTCGTGGATTCTTTTGGAGGTGTCGGACGCGCATAAAATGACGGGGCGCACCGGTGCCGCGCTCTCGGGCTTCTTGATTTACTGCCTCATTATCGCACGATTCCCCGACAAATCGGAGTAAGAGACGATAAAAGTAGTGAGCAAATGGCCCCTGCGTGGGGCTCGAGGAATTACTCTCGCCGCGCGCTCTTCACTTTTTCTCTCCCTCTCTCTCCCTCTCGCCGGTCCCCCCCGCTGACACTCTTCCACGGCGATTCTTCCTCATAGTTGAGTGCTCTTTTCTTCGCGCTTTCGAGCAATACTTAGTTACATATACATACACCTACGCGGGCGCTCGGTGGTATGATATCGACTTCCCGGCGCCGCCGGCTCTCGTTCTCCACGTGTAGCCTTGGCAGGGGGGCGGTACGGGGGCGTGCGTTTTTCGACTTTGTACAGTAAATTGGCGAGAATTACCTGAGCGCATTACCGCTGGCGAGCAGTAATCGGAGATTCGTGTCATCGCGGTCTCGACGATAAAGCGGGAATGCGCTTATACATGTATGCACATAAACAGAGTGGGTAACCGGCTAATTCAGCGGTTTGGATAAAAAATGCGCGGGGCGTTTCGTAATCATCTGCTTTTAATGAAAGCTTCATTACGTGCTCGCGAGCGCTCGCTGTCTCGGCAAACTTTGAGTCGAGCGGCGGCGCGCGCGGGGCCGCTAGAGAGAGAGATGTGTGTGCGGGAACCACACAACACGAGGAGGACGAGGAGGACGACGACGCTCGACTTGTGTCCTCGTTTCGTTGGGTTCTCGGTTCTCGGTTCTCGGTTCTCGGTGGGTTTAGACATTAATTTCCCCTGATGGACAAGTGCCGGCTAATGGCACTTTAATGACCAAGGACTCCATTGAACTCCACTCATTGGCCACGTGTCCGCCCCGCGGACTACCACCTCAAATCAAGATCCTGCTCGCTTCTACTCGCCCCCTAGCTCACTCTGACGTCGGTAACTATCGGGCCGGGCGAGCCAGACGGGCTTAAGGAATGCCTCGTTGCAGATTGTCGCCGGGAATCCGAGGAATTCCTTAGCAATACGCTGATTTACTTAAGTTGAGTGTGGCGGCACGTCCTGTATACGGATGCGTGACCGTATTTCCAAATTCCGTGCTGGAGACGTGCGCGCCCGCGCGGTATCCGGCGATACGGTAGGCCACGCTCGAGCCGTTTACGCGCCGGCGACACTGTCGGAAAGTCACTTTACGCCCTGTAAATGTAACGCCGGTGATAAAGAAAAAGGAAACAAACAGAGAGCGCTCGCGCGGGAAGGAAGTTTCCCCGGTGTTTTTTCAAGGCGGCGAGCGTCGCGAGTGTCGCGAGCTCTGCGGCGCCGCGCACACTTTGATAGTCACCGTTAATCAAGCCGTAAATGTTGGAGAGAGCGAAGGCCGCTTCTTTCTTCGCTCGCTTTATCATAGGCGCGGCAGCTCTGCTCTTATTTCCCGGCTCAAAGGAGCCCCTTCTTACAGAACTCGCTTCTTTAATACTCAATGTATCGCGACCTTTCGCATCTTCCGTCTGGTTTCTTTGATCAGAAGGCGAAGTGAGCTCGGCTGGGCGGCCGAGCGCGCGCCTCTTCCAAAGAAATAAGACTGATAGTTGGAGGAGAAAAGAACAGCTCAAAGCTGTCGAGCGGGAAATTCAAGGTGAATAAACATCGCGTTAAATTCGTGTTTGCCTCGGAGATCCCGAGTGAACTACTCTTCGCCACCTTTCTCCCCCTTTCGCCCCCTTTCGCCCCCTTTCTCGCACTCACTCGACCAGCCAGTCAGCCGACCGGCCGCGGCCCCTACTTCGCTAATCGACAGACGCATCAGCGCTAGAAAATTAAGGCCGAAATTTACCTTTCCGAGAGAGCAGTCGATCTCTGGGTTATATCGAACTTGCCGACTGAATCACTAAGAGCCGGCTTTTCATTGATATTCCGGCCGAAATGCGAGCGGCTTATAAATCATGTCTACGCCTTAGGAGAGAGGGGCAAAGACGCGCGGAGCGCGGGCCCATTAATCCTGTTCTTCCTTTCGATTTAGGCTTTCATCGCGCATCCTTTCTAACTGATATCGATCGGCGCGACGCATCGTAGAACAACATTAAGCCGACTTAACGGCTCGAGAGCCAACGGCCGATCAGTGGATCGACCGTCTCGAGCGCTAATGGTCCATGTGGTCGAGGGAAACAATCACATTTTCAAGATCCTAATAGAGAGACACGTCATCTCTGTCGCCCTGGCTGTCTCCCTGCCTCCCTGCGGGGTCCCCGCCGACCCCCGCAATATGAGAGACGTGTGTACGCAAAGGGGAGTGAACGTCGAGAACAGACATCAAATGGCCAGGGGAAATAGCATCAAGGGAGGACGCAGGGTGCTCGCCTCCCTCCAAGCTCCAAGTAACCGAGGCGAGCGAGACTCGGCACAAGTTTTCGCATTGCGCGTAAATTGCGGCCGACATCGATGCGTCCGGAGAGTTTCCTCGTCCATCGGACAATACCGACGTCGCCGGCCTAAACAATCGGCCGAGCCGAGCCGAGCTCCCGCTAACAAATAAAAATCCTCGATCCGCCTCGGCGTTAATTCAGGCATTACTTTCAATTTCCAGCCGGCGCGCTGAAAATCGAAGGCGATTGTGTCCGAACCTATTGAATTCCTAGCACGTACGTCCTACCGATGCGGCCAAGTCTGTGTCTGTGCGTCTCTGTGCGAGGGTGTTGAAAGGGCGAGAGGGAGTAGAAAGGGCGACGAGCGGGGCGAAAGGGAGTTCTTATATTTATGCTTTTCCATGTGTAGTGTCCCTCGATGCATCAGGCATGAGGGCGAGTCGTTCCTGTAAACACAATATAGAGTAAAAGCGTGCGCACGTTTTATTAAAATCCATCAACGATGAAATAGGTGAGCAGTCGACGACGTGCCGGGTGTTTTTAACTAGGCGCCCCTCCCCTCAGCGTACAGCCCGTAGAGGCGTACACAGAGACTGGCTGCGGGGCTGCGATAGACCTCGCGAGCGGACTGCGTGTATTCCGGGGCTGCTGAATAAATAGAGGCCTATTTCGCCCTGGTATAATGCGCACCGGACGATTTCAGATTAGCCGCCGCTTTCCCTTAAACAATCGCATTTTCGAGACCTCAAACAAACCCCCCGCCATTGTTATCTCTCTTTTGCCCCTTGGCCTTTAGATATACGCGGTGAATGGGCCAGAGGGAGAAGAGTGCGCGGTCCGTGCAAGCGTGCAAGGTACACAGAGGGCTCGGGTAACCAGAGGGAAACAAGCGGCTGGCCAAGGGAAAGAGTTGAGCTGCGCAGTGCAGCGGCCGTAGGATTTTTTAATTCGGCTTACGCATGACAGGGTGCGTGTTATTCAAAATGCCAGCGGGAGAAATGCCCAGGAGGAATGGCATACCGTGGCGTACCGTGATATACCGTGACATACTGCGATCACCGCCGGCCCTTTCATTCTTCTTCTCTCCCACCCTCCGACGCGCTCACTCCCCCCCTCTCTCTCTCTCTCTCTCTCTCTCTCTCTGCCTTTTCGCTCGGGCATTCCCCATTCCCCGGGAATCATTCCCGTCGTCAAAGTGTCCGTATCGTTGATTCGGCCGAGGCAAAGCCCACCAGAGGCCAGATAAAGAGGAACAATGTCAAAGCGAGAGATCGTCCGAGGAGAGGACGGGGAGAGGACGAGGAGAGGACGAGGAGAGACCGGCAAAGGGGATGGCCAAGATAAAAGTAGTTGGGAAAACTTTTACGTCGTTCTTCTAGGTTCCCGCTGGAAAAACGTAAGTTCGACTTCCTCGGTAGTGAAGTTGGAGGAGCGAGAGAGAGCACGCGCGCCCGTCCGCTCTCCTTTCAAGCGTGCTCGAGGACCAGTTCCGTTAAAAGTACACTCTATGCAAATAATTATCAGTACTTGGTGCGGCGCTCGCCGGTGCGCGCACACAAGTGTCCGCAGAGTAGTCGCCCGCTCGCCCAGAAGAAACAAGAGTCGAAGAAAGAGCGGGGAGGGCGAGAGGTCACATTCGCGTGGTCCTGTGTCCGCATTGTCGAAGGCTCCTTTTGTCCAAGCTTTAATTATTGGCGGAGTACCTCGCTCGAAATCGCGCCACGTCCTCAAAGAGTTAAAAGGACCGTGATAATCCATTGTCAGATCCCACTGCGTGTGTACCCTTTGTCTCAGCCGGCTAAGGAGGAGGACAAACAAATATTAGCGGCAGAGATATCGAGGGCGATTTCTTCCTGGCGAGGGCGAAGGCGAGGGCGCGCGGCGACTGCTCTCGATTCGGAATCGAGCGATGTCGTAACGCGTCTCGGTCCGCGTTCCAGCCAGACGCAGCGGAGACCTCGAGCTCGTAGAGAAGTGCGATCGCGAAGAATTTCGCGTTAGATGCTGGTTACAGGGCGAGAAGGGGGACGGGGGAAGTGGTCTGCGACGCCAGAGCGTCGCCGACGTCGTCTTGGGAGAAAAGGAGAGCGAAGGATCTTGGGTGGAGGGAGCGCAAGGAAGAGGTCCGACGCGTGGAAGGTTCGCGTGACACGCGTTCGTAGAGCCGAGGGGTGGCCACTGCCGACGCCGCCGACGCCGCCGACGCCGCCGCCGCGGTGGTTTTCGTCGGGTGAATAGGGCGCGCGAAACACGCTCGAGGGACACGGACGCATCGCTCCGAGGGTCGGATGAATAGATATGTGTGGGGGTGTGTGTGGAGGCACGGGGTTGCCTGGAATCCATCGATGGGCCAGATTTCGCTCGTACACGCGCGACTAGTTTCTCCGCGCTATTGATATCAGCCTGAAACCGGGGGACCGCAAGAATCCATGTACATACATACATATGTATAGCTACGCGCTGCTGCATGAATGGGCGAGGGAAAAAAATTTGACGAGCGGCGAACTGGCTTGAAAAAAAAGCGAAGAGAGAGAGAGAGAGAGAGGGATAGAGAGTCAGATATATACTACCAAGCACACCGGGGAAACTTTACCGCCGTTGCTGGTGGTGGTGGCGGTGGTGGTGGTGCTGGCGCTACTTGCCGGGAGGTTTTAAATCCCGTGCGAAATCGCCTACCCCTTCAACGAGGGCAAATACGAGCGCCGAGAGCCGCGACTTCCTCTCGTCGCGCCGAGTGTACCTAAGCGGAACCCAGCCATTTTTCTCAGCCCCATTACTCCCGCATGTAAGGAGTCACGCGTTTCGCGCATTACTTTCGATCCCGATCGCGATATATCCGCGCGGCGTGCGGCGCCCGCCGAATTAGCCGGCGACACTGTGGTTTCAATTAGAATTCATTCCGTCCCTCCCGTTTAATTCGCCGCCGCCAGCCGCCAGCCGCCGCGGAGATTCTCAGCCCCCCAAACATCCCCCAAGCAACCCCCCGAACCCACCCGCACGACGCGCAATCGAAATTCGTCGGAGTTGAATTCCCAGCAGTTCTTCCTCAATTTCGGCCGGCTGTCTGTTTGCAATCGCGATCATTCCGGGTGTACAATGTCAGGATAGGAGAGCCGGTGCGCGTGGGGGGAAGGGGGACGGGGGGTGCCGGCTGTACCATATCTCTCGCAAATCGCAAGGAAGCGTATCAGGGACGCGCGCGAGAGATAGACCGGGCAACGGGGGGTGGATGGGAGCTTGTGTGCCTCGAGAGATATTCAGTGCGAACGCCGGCTAAGTTTTGCGGGAGCGAAAGAGAGAGGGAGAGAGAGAGAGAGAGAGCGAGGCAGGCAGGATGCATCGACACGGCAAGAGGAAGCAAGGAGGGTAAAGGAGTTTTGCGTAGCACGTAGCCATGGGGTCGCCGGGAGGAGTCGGGGGGTCGGTGGGGTCGATGGGGTTGGGGGTTGGGGGTTGGAAGGGGGTGGCGGCAGTGCGTTCGTGCTCGACGAATACACAGGGGGATGAGTGGAGATGGTTGGAGAGAGCGGAGGACGAGGACAGTTGACTAGAAGACTAGGGGGGTTGTGGGCAAGCCTCGGACCGTGGTGGAGGAAGTCGCGAAGAGGGGTCGCGGGGGCTGCGGAGGGTTGGCCTATCGGCTGGGAGTTGCTCGGGAATCTATCGGTGGGCCAGATTTCACTGACACAGTCTCCCCGGCTCTCCGGCACAGAGACAGAGCGAACGTGCGAGCGAGGAAGCGAGGAAGCGAGAAAGCGAGCTCTCGAGGCCGAAGCGACGACGGAGTGGTCGCGGCGGAAGGTCCGCGCTCATCCGGTGGCACGGTCCGCTCGCTCGAACGAGAGAGCACCGGGAGGCAGGAAAGCAAGCAGGCACAAGCAGAGCGCGGAGACGAAGCCGCCGCTGCCGCCGCTGCCGCCGCTGCCGCCGCCGGCACCGCCGCGACGCGCAGCGCAAGCGTCCACCACTGGGCTGGTGCGCTCGCGCATTCGCGCCGCTCCTCGACTCCTTGTTTTGTGTGGAAATTGATTCTGCGCGCAGAGCCAAGGGGTGGGGGGTGGTGGCGAACGGACGAGAGGGTCGAGGAAGAGGGGGCGGTGCGCGAGGGTGCACCCGCGGTAGAGCCGGGTTCTCCGCTTCCACCGCAGAACGCGCACACACCACCGGAGAGAAGGAGCGTCCAGTCGGAGCCCGGAGCCGAGAGCCGAGAGCCGAGAGCCACTCTCTCGATAGTAGTCTCGTGTGGCCGTCGGTCCGTCGGTCCGTCGGGGCTCCTAAGGCGACGACGACCACGACGATTGCCAGCTTGATATTATGTAAGAGGGGAGATGTTGCCAGACTGGCAGCGATTGCACGGCTGACCGGGACGCTCAAGAGCACACATCCCCGCTGCCGCCACCGCCGCTGCCGCCGCCGCCGAGCCGCACTCTTCCCCTTCGACATGCGAAAACGAGACGCGCCACTCCGCTCACGACACCACGTATCACAAGCGAACGACCACTCGGCCGACCATCATCACTAGGACGTGTGTGTGCAAGGCACCGCCGGAGAGAGACGTGCTCCGATGGAACTGCAAATACTCCTCCTCGTGCACATCGTGGGTGAGTCCGATTCCGCGCGATCCCACACTGTCGAGCCGTCGCTTCACCGCTTCATCGCTTCATCGCTTCATCGCTTCGTCCTTCTCGGACCATTTATCCGTTTACCGCTGACCGTTGCCTACACCACGCTTTCGCATTCTCCCAATAGTGCGCGAGAACCCTCTCTCTGCTCTCTACTCCACGCTTTCGCCACACTATGTACTAGCCTGCCCGGCTACCACGCTCTCTCACGAGCCACGAGCCACGAGCCACGAGCCACGAGCCGCTGCTAGGCCGCTAGTCTGCGCCTGACTCTCGCTTGACCCACGCTACTTGCTCGCCCTCACAGCCGTGCATATCTTATTTAGAATACTACCTACATCCAAGATACATCTGACATTTTTCCAACTCGGTTATTCCTCCCCGGCGTACGTTCGCCGCGGGCCCTCGGGAATTGGCAAAGTTCCGTGCACCGGCTGCACCTGGCTCTTCCTCGCCCCGGAAGATGCATCATCCCACCGGCCGAACACGCACCACGAGTTTCCCAAGTGGCGAACCGGCGTGGCGCGTCCGCTCGAGACTCAACTAATCGTATGTCCCGCTTTTCCTCGGGCGAGCGCGGCTATCGCGCCGCGCCAATCGCCTTAACAAGAGGGTAATTGCGATGACGGATTAATTGTTTATTGCGTGTTGCACGCACCGATTCTTGCCCGCCGTCGCTCTCGGGTTCTCGCTGGCCGGCTGACCAGTTCGAGGGGAGCAGGGGCTCCGGCTAGGGCTAGGTTGCATGAAATCACTGGAATCGCGTCAGTGCAAGGGATTGGTGATGATGGGGTATGCGACCGCAGCTTCCGGCGTAACTCGTGTCAGGATATTCGCCAGAACTTGTAGAGCGTGTACACGTTACCGCTGGTAACCGTAGCGATATGATCGCCCAGATACCGCCTAATCGAACGCCCGATACACCTACACCCATTCTCTCTCTCACTCTCTCACTCTCTTGAGTGCACACACACGCGCAGCCACACATAGCCCCTTCACTTAAACAAACAAAGATTATGATCCTACGGAAGAGAACGAGCAGGGTAATTCTCCCGAGGGCGAGTGTAAGTTACACGCGGGCTGATTGTACGTTCTTGCACGTCCGGTGGGCGGCCGTCGAAAACCTGATAGGAATTGATGAGCGAGCGAGCGAGCGAGCGAGAGAGAGAGATAGATAGATAGAGGGAGAGGGGGTTAAAATTAGCCGCGTCTCTTATCACCGATCAACTCGGTGGCGGAGTGCCGCATCAACAATAGCTCATTGTGCCGACTTCCTCGGCAGACCAGTCGGCGTATACCCCGAGACACTGAGTGGGAAAAAGGGGCTTGTTGGCGCCGAGCGATGGAAGCGCGAGGATGACTCTCCTCTCTTTCCCTCTCTGGTAATAAGCCGGCAATGAAACATCGCTGACAATCGAGATTGGTATCGGGCGAGCAACCCTTAATATCGCGGGGCGCGTGTTGGTATTATCAGTGGCGATGCGCGAGCGGTATAAATTTCACTTTGGAAAAGTTAATCAGAGTGACGCATCGACTCTTTTCGCGCGACTGGGCCCGCGGCAACTGCCGATTCAATTATTCCCACCGCCCGCCGATATTATTTATAGCGGGAGGGGTGCGCGAGCCCGAAGAGTGCAATTTTCACGAGTGCGCGCACTGCGAGAGGTCGAGCGGCGCATTCCGCGGACAAGCAAATGCTCCCCGCGAAAATGAGATCAATTAGTCGGAAGGAAGTCTCCCAGTGACGCGGCCAGACGGGAAGGAAGGAAGGAAGGAAGGAAGGAACAGAGAATGAAGAAGTGCAGAAGGGGCTTGGGGCTTGAGGGTGATTGGGGGGTAGATTTGTCGAGATGGATCGGGAGATGTGATCCGCGGGATTCTTATCTCGGTGGTGGAGGAGCGTTGAACCCACGAGGGTGGCTAGACAGGACGACGGGGTTGTCGGCGGCGGTGGTGGGCGGACCGGCAGAGCCAAGGCAAGACAGCCTGGCTGGCAGCGAGGCAACCGGAGCAGAGCAGAGCAGAGCAGAGCAGGCCGTCGGTCATTGCGCGCGGCCCCTCGTAATACGTCGGGGCGTTTTCGTAATAGAAATTTAATGAATTTGCCGAATAATTGTGTCAATGGATAATCGGTTTAATGCTGCTCGAACGGTCATGATTCCGCGGCCGGTTTTCGCTCTACTTCTCGCGCGGTACAACAAATTCTGGGGGTCTGCTCCGGCTCGGCTCGGCTCTGCTCTGCTCTGCTCTCCTACCCACCTTCCATCGGGACTTTATTGAATTTCGGCCCCCGTGTCGGAGGAGAGGGCGGCGGTGCGGCGGGGAGGCGGGGGAAATTTAACGCGGAAAAACTGTATGGGCTATAATCGAATATATCGCGCTGGTTCGCGCGCGACTCTCCGCCATGTAATAGAATGAGATTATCTTCTTCCGTCGGCTGCGGCGGCGGCGGCGGCGGCGGGGATCCTTTTCAGACTCTGTAACCTAGAGCATACGGCCCCTCGCAGGGGGTGGGCCGCCTACTTCTGCTCGGCTCGGCTCGGCTCGGTCCCGTTATGAAATACGATCGTACAACATTGAACTGTCGATTCCATTGTACCGATTGCAACACGGGGGCGCGCGCGCGATGTTGGCTGGCTGGCTGGCTGGCGAGAGAGAGTTGCTCCTTTTTTGCTCGGCGCTGGCTGGCGCTCGCGCTCGCGCGGCCCCGATTGTTTTTTCTATTTGCGGGAGAAGTGTCAACGGGCGCGCGCCCGCGACACATGGCCCCTTACACACCACGCAATGCCGATGAAAAATGCAAGCCCCAACAACTGTAGATAGCCTGTTGGGGCGCTGCGAATTGCTGAAACAGCCCGAGAGCGCCAGCCGCCGACTCCGCTATAACCGCAAATACTTTAAAAGTTCGTCGCGCACATCACGTCGTCGACGCGCTTCCTCCCTCTCACCCTTTCTCTTCGGGCTCCTTTCTCTCCTTCGACTTGCCATCTTTTTACTCTTCCTCCCCGGCGGCCCCTTTCTCCCTCTCGCGTACGCGCGAAAATAAAACGAGGGGCCCGCGATTGTCATTTTCCATAGAGGTCCCGTGTGACGCGCGCTCGCCGGGCGCGCGGGTGCGCGGACGATGCGAGCCCCCGTGAATAGGGCGGCACTTTAAATGCGAATCGCCCTTTTATACGGATCCCAAGTAATTCTCCCGAGCAAGCGACCCGATTTATTCAGAAGCCCGTCCCCGCTCCTTACGCAACAACGATTCTTCGTCCGGCTTGCGGTTCCGTCCCCCTGCGTCGCCCCCCTGGTGACGGTGGGTGAGGAAATTTTGTCGACGCTTACCGACAATGCATGTATATCCAAAGAATCCGGCCGTCGCATTCAGCGGCGCCAACACCGCCGGGAGTACTAGTAACAACACGTGCACGGGGGAAGTGCAAGCCACTGGCATGCTTCTACTTTAATTACAGCTCGCTTGCAACACGGATAGCTTCGTTGGCCATGTCACGCCGAGATCTCGCAGAGAGTTCGAGTTTCCGAACGTTAACTGAACCAGCGGCGGCGGCGGCGGCGGCCCGTCGAACATACCTTCCCACGAACCCGGCAATTTCCTCAACAGCGACCGAGGGAGAGAGGGGGCAGAGAGAGAGATAGAATCCTCTCCTAACTTCCATAGTGTTTGCTAATTTACGATAGTACCCTACCCATCTAACAAAAGTCACGTGGTGCCCCTTTTCCTTTAATGGTTCGATCCTATCATGAGCATCACTTTTACAGGATCCTCCTTCCCTCTTTAATTGCCGGCCGAAGGCCGAGGGCTTCGCCCCTCTCGACCTCCCACCCCTCTCGAGCATAATGAATCTCGAAAATTCCACGACTCCATTGGCAATCAAATTACTGGCCGCCGAGGCAGCGGCAGATAGAAAATTCGGTCAGCAGGCAGGTTGGCTCGTTGCTGGCCTGGCAGGCGGCTGCTGCTGCCGCCGCCGCTGCCGCTGGTTGCATTGAAATTGTTAAGGAAATTCAGCAATCCTGAATTGGGTAGGAGGGATGACGCTTTTTGTCACGTCTTCTGACAGTGTGCCAGTAACTTTAACAGACATTTCCGCCAGCATAAAGAACCCACCGGCGAATTTAAATCCACACCGAGGAGCCACCGCGCGCTATCTGTGCTCGACGTGCCTACTGTCTACCGAGTGCGACACCCACCCGCGCGCGCCCGCCGAACTTCGAATGGCCCCGACGAATTAAAGCGTAATAACCTAATTCCCAGCGGTATTCATGTGGTGTGTCGCGCGAGCGAGAGCGGGGGCGAAGCGGCTCGAGACTTCCTTAGCGTCAGCACTGCTTTTTTAATTAAGAGGCCGAGCGCGAAAGAGAGCGGCGGCTGGACGAGCTCGAATCCGAGCGGAGAGGAGCGGAACGCCGAGCTCAATATGATCAGCGAGTGAAAAGTGGAATAAGTAGTGTCTGTCTGTCTGTCTGTCTTAGGAATTTGCTGGGGTTTGCGCCAAGTGCGCGTCCAGCTACCGACGGCCGTGAGGAAGGGTGATTCGGCGATACTCAACTGTTTGTATGACACCGAGGGGGATCCGTTATACACCGTCAAGTGGTACAAAGGGGATCAAGAGTTTTATCGCTATGCCCCCAACGAGACCCCGATCGTCAAGACTTTCGCCATCTCTCGGAACTTGACAGTGAAGGTGAGTCCGAACCCCCTCAACCCCTCACCACCCTCCCTACTTTCTTAACATCCTGCCCGCATTGCCTCCTGCTCCTTTTTCATAGCCCACTGGCCTCGCCTCTCTCCCTCGTTTTCGGCCTTTTCTTTCCCGTTCCTGCCCCCCTCGACACCCCCAGGGTAAGCAGGATCCCTCGGGCTCTCGTCGAATCTCGAGTAGCACTCCGCCTGCCGGCCAAGACGAAAAAACCCCACCGCCGCACCACCACCACCACCGCACCCCTCGAGAGAAAGGCGGACGCCGCGGATTTATTGCAGTCGAGAAGTTAGATGGAACAATAACCGAACGCAGTAAAATATGGCAGCGAGATATCGCCGGGGCTTGACGAACTTCTCGAATTCGCGGAGAACGCCTTTCTCTCACCCTCGCCGGCGACGCCACCCTAAAAGCCCCCGTGAATCTTGCCCGTGGGGAGCTGTTAAGGGAGAGGGGCTGAGACTGGGGGTGGGGGGTGAGGGCGAGAGAGTGGAACAATTGTCGTTTCTTCTGTAATTGTTGGAGGGACTTTTCCCAGGTGTTAGCCACCTCTATATAGCTAATATCCAATGAGATCGATATTGGCTATATCGTTGAATTATGGGGGTCCCGCGATCCCCGGGAGTATACCATTTTCTCGGCGATTACTCTCTTTCTTTCTGAGGGCTGGTTAGGCCCGAGGAGAAAAGGTATCGCATCGCTCCTCCGCGCCGCGCCGCGGCAGACCCTTGGAAAACGTTTACACCGGCTCATTTGCGTGAGATTTAAGTTGGCCAAGTTATTTCGCCGCTCCCGGCGCACTCGGCGCACTCGGGGCTCTTGGCGCTCTCGGCCGACGCGGAAGTAGCGAGTGGGTTCCCCGCCGCGGCAGCCGGTTTGCAAAATCAACTCTCAATATAAGCCGGCTTAAATCTGTAAACAGAGAGCAAAGTATTCAGCCGTGATATTCTTTAATAGAGAGCGCAAGCATTTCCTTCCGAGTTGCCGAACCAGTTGGGATTGGCGGGGGGGATTGGGCGTAGCTTGGACTTTATAAATTAAGCAGGCCAAGTCGCAGGCATACCGTTAAATATCTTTCGGGCGTAGCTTCGAGAGTCCCCGTTCGATTTAATGTCGGTGGAAATGCGGCCGCTCCTGCTTTCAATGTTCCGGCCGGCTCTCATGAACTGGTCTGGCCCGCTCGGCAATAATGGAAATGCATTTTTCTCACACAATACGCCGACTCTGGGTCTCCGGCTATACGCCGCGTCGGCGTAGCTGTGCTTTGCGCTCTCGACGACTGCCGAACTCTCCGGTACGGCGTACACCAACCGCGCTCACATGTATGCGGCGCCACGCGGAGAGTTGATCTTTGTGGGTTGACCCGCTCGCGCGATCCCATAAAAGGAACGGTAAAAGAGCCGTTTAAGGGCTTATGCTCTAATGACGGCTGCTTGTGTTGCAGAAACACGAGAGCAATGCGACGCAGGTCGCCCTGACGAACTTGGAATTGGACGCCGCCGGCAAGTACAGCTGCGAGGTATCAGCGGACGCGCCTTCCTTCCACACGCTCATAGCTTCCGCCACCATGAACGTTGTCGGTAAGCCAACACCCAGAGAGTATAGAGAGTGAGAGAGTGAGAAAGAGAGCGACTGTATGTTTACTAACTTCCATGCGGAAAGTTTACGCCGCGCCGTATAAATGTGTAACAAAACGTGATGCGAGGGGGTTGCTGATTTTCCGCGGCCGCCATGGGCGCCAACCCCAAGCCAACTCTTACGGCCGGCGGCATCAAGCTGCGAATTAACAGTCGGCTGCTCGTGCTGGTAGCCCGCTAGCCCGCCCGGCCTCGAGTTTCAAACCTTCATATTCGAAAGGGGAGTCGAACGAGCTGCAATGAAACGAAACGAAATAGAGTGAGAAAAAGTGCCGAGCGAGAGGGCGGCAGGGGGACGCGGGGCCGAGGGGGTGGAGAAGGTGAGAGGGAAAGAGAGTAAGCCGTCGTCGCGTCAGTAGAAAAGCGCGATCGCGCTTCCTCGCCGGGGTTGAAAAGAACGGGCCGCTCCCGGCACTAGAGAGAACGGCCATTTCCTGTTATTGACACATCCCCCAAGTTGTCGATACCCAATTTTCAGTTTCCCTTTGTGCGCCGTTTACTCGAAACGCTAGTTACTACGGACGACTTTTTCCTCTGCGACGCCCGCCGCCGCCGCCGCCGCCGCCGTCGCCACTATGAGTGGATGTCGTGCAACGTGCAATCGCCGCAAGGAGGAATATTGAAGCGATGCCGGTGGCGTCGGCGGCGGGATATGCCCTTTCACATGGATCCCTCACCCCCTCCACCGCCCCCTGTCCCGCGCGTAATCAAAATCGCCGGGTTTTGTGAACCGCTCGAAAGGATCGGCACAATGCTATCGTTTGTGAATGCTTTATTCCGGCGCGCCTATCAAGATGCGAGAGAGCGAGCGCGCGCGCCACTGAGAGAGGGAAGTGGCAGGCATAAGGGAGGAATTTTTCATCGCTCGCATCGCGGCATACATCTGTGCGAGCGTGTATCATAGGCACACACCGCCAACTCTCTCTCGCGCCCTCTCTCGCCCTCTCTCTCTCTCGCTTTTTGAGGATACGTGTGTGCACGTGCATGGCGGAATCTCGAGAAGTTGACGTCGCGATGCACTAGCGGGCGAGGCGCGGGTCAAAGCGGCATTTCGATCATGCTTTGCATACTCCCGCAGACGTATATATATGTAGGTGGCCACGTCTCTTGCTCCACAGAATTACCCTCCGACGGCCCGTCGATACAGGGGCTAAGCAGGAAATACCGGATAGACGATATGCTGCGTTTGAACTGCACATCCGGAAGGAGCAAACCCGCAGCCAATCTCACCTGGTACATCAACGACCGACAAGTACGGGCTAGTACAGATTCTCTCCTACCCACGCGCTTCTAAGAACCGCCAGAGGCTTCGGGCTTAGTCGCTCGATTGTCTCTCTCGGCGATATCCGCCGCTCGCCCGGAGAACTGTCCCAGACATCCGCGACGGCGGCGGCAGGGGAAAAAAGATGTAATTGAGATGGGGAAAACAGAGAGCGCGGTTGGTCTCGACCGCTAATGATATACTCGTGTCGGAAATGCCGCGACGCGAGACTCGGTCGAGCACGTCGCCTCCTTTGTCGAGGGGAGAATTAATTCCTCGAATTAATTAGCGGCGCTAAGACGCCCGCAGTATTCCGAGGCTTAAAGCGGAGGGAGGGAATTTTAGGGAGCACTTTTGCATAATCGGTTGCTTGTGCGCGGGCCCTCGGGGCTTCGCGATAGGGTGGAGGTGGGGTGAGTGAGTTGGTTGGCTGTTTTTTAATCTCTCGCCTTTCCTCCTCAGCCACTCAAGCCACACGTCCGCACATACAGCCCCCTCGACACCAACGAGTCCGAGTGGCAAGTCTCTCAGATCGGCCTTCAATTTCTCATCAGCCAGGAGCACTTCACCACCGGCAAGTTGAAAATACGCTGCAGCGCCTCGGTATACGACATTTATTGGCAGAGCACGGAAGTGAGCGCGGAGGAGGATCGGCCGAAGGTGATTAATTACGAGCCGGCCGCGACGATCGTCGGCATCAACTACCTGCAGCCGCCGCCCAATTTCCAGACCGGCCAGAAGAAGCCCGACGGCCACGTCGGCGTTAAAGGTACATACCATATTCTCCTATATCCACATTCTCCTCCCTCTCGCTCCCTCTATCTCGTTTTGTTGTTGATAGCTGCTCTCTCTCTCTCTCTCTCTCTCTCTCTCTCTCTCTCTCTCCCCCATTCTCCCAGTGACATGCAAATTTTGGGCTGATTTTACTATCGTTGGTACGGATTCGTCAATTTGTCGATCACGCTCCCGTGGCTCGGCACACTGGTCCGGCGCGTACACAGTCGGCGAGCCGTGGAAAAAGGGTCCGTTGCCTCCGCAGAAATCGCCGTTATTTAAACGGCGCCGCTCGGATTTTTGGCCCCAACCCCTCCGGAGGCCGAGCCGCAGCAGTAAGTCCGATTACGGCCGATTTACATTGGCCGAGCATTGTCGGCGCGTTGGCCTTTGCAAGTCCGAGTATAATCCAGTCGGCCAATTCATTGAGGCGAGTGCGAGGGGTGGACGTTAAATATCTCGATGGCCCGTACCAATAATCCAGGCCGCACTGGATAATTTCGCGGCCGAGGCAAGGATCATTCGAAACGCGTTCCAGGATTATTTGTCACGGACGCGGATTATTTGCCGCCGTAAATGAGCTCTTTTGCTCCGGCGACCGCGCGCGCTCTGCCACCCCGGCTGCGAAATTGTAGCGCGCCGCCCTCCCGGATAAAAACGAGCGATACGCGTACCTGCACACCACCAGGACCGCCCGCCCGCCCGCCCGCCTCCCTCCGCTCTTCCTGATTTACGCGGCCGATTCATTGAAATCGCATCAGCCCCGCGGAAGACACGCACCAGCGTCCGCGAAATCGACGAGTCTCCATCTCCCAGCGCATTCGAAAAACAAGAGGGGGCGCTCGCCGGCCTGAGAGTGAGAGAGGGGAGATAGCCAAAGTTGGTTTGGTTGTTGGAGTTATCGGGCAGCGGCGCTAGCGGGCGCGCGGTAATTGAGCCCGATATTTCGAGCACTAATACACGTTTCGCCTTGACACTCAACTCCCCTCGACGAATTATTAGATTCCGCCCGAGATTTTGCCAATTGGCACACACTCCCGTCCACCGACACGCGCACCCGCACACACAGCCACGTCGGCCGTTCGCCAGGCTCCTCTTTCCCGTTCTCTGTTTCAGAGCTGGGCTCAGCCGCCGCTGGACTCCCGTCGCCGCTCCTCCTCGGATTCTTTGCGTTTCTTCTGATCGCCATTCGTTAAAGCGCACCCTATCGTACGCGCGCGCGCGCTTTGGAGCTCTTTACGGCAATTATACTAAGAATCGACGTGCTTGTACGAGCGTGGCCAGCAGAGAGGAGAGGAGAAGAGGAGAGAACGAACGGGACGGCAGCCGGCAGCCGGCGAGCTCCCACTCGATCGACGCTCCACAGTGCACACCAGATCCTCCAGATCCTCCAGATCCCAGTGCGCCGCTGCTCCAGCAGCTGTCGCACGTGCACTCGTGAATCGTCAAGTAGAGGAGGCCGAGGAGAGTGGCCGCCAGTTTGCGCCCGAGGAACGAAGGAACGTGCCGTCCCCGTCGGCCGAGACAATGGCCAGTTTGGTCCAGCACCGGAGGACCAAGCAGCGGCGCCGCCGGCGGAGGAGAGATCGGCCCATGGCCCATATGCACTATGTACTCGACGGGGGAAACGTGAGCTGGTTGCCGACTCGCACCGCCAAGAAGAAGACCTCGCCATACGCCCCCAGTTGATACGGTATATCAACGAATTCGTATACATATATCCATGCGTGGGATTCGGTGCGAGACGCAAGAGCGCGGAAAACGGTAGGATCGGCCTCAAGGGAACGCGCCGAGCGAGATCGATGTTCGAGGGATATTTTATTATTAGACACACACCATGTACTTGCTTCCTTTCGGCGAGGTAATGTGTTTTTGCAATGTGTAGATGAATAGTTGACAGTTACATGCCGCATTCGTATTCAGAGGATAGTTTTTTTTCGTACTTTTATATCTCAAAAAGACTAACTGTAGCGTCGAGACACACATCAATATGCACAGATATATGTATATCCAAATAGACATACATATATCGGTGTATATATGAAATATAAATATGAATGTATTATATATATATACTTCCTATCTCTCTCCATCTCTCCATCTCTTTCTCTCTCTCTATCTCTCTGTATAATTAACCGGAAAAGTGGGATGTTGGGAGGACATTGCGGTTTCGCCTAAGTAGTTCGGCAGTGTGTGCGAGGAGTTGTACCTGAATCGGAATATTCACGGATCTTTATTTTGCGTGGCGGCGTGGCGTGGAGCGTCGCGCGTTATTGTGTGTGATGCACGAGTGATGCATTATTGAAGCGCGCGGCAGGCTGATATGCGATGTCGAGGCGGCGGGGATGCGACGTGTACACTTTTCTGTATTGCCGATTAAAAGACAGAAGCCGATCGCGATCAATCACCTACGTTCAATTCAGCGCGCCCGAACGAGCATTGACATGCCGCGCGCGGCCGCTCGAGCGAGCGAGCGCTCGACTTGATTACGGATTCTGTTGATTATGCCGGTGAATAGCACTCGAGGCCCCATCTCCCGGTGCCGTTTAGCTAGGAATTCGCGGGGAGACGAGTGCGCGAGATATGTGCTTGCTACCTTTTTCTTCTCCCACGAGTCGATCCTTCGAGACAGTGATATATGTGTGTGTGTAGCGTTAAGAAGGCGAGAAGGCGAGAAGGCGAGAAGAGCGTCCGGTCAATTACTGGGCTTTTTCGATTGTCGATTGCGCAAGGAGGCTTTCACGGCTAGCGTTCTATGTACTCGCGTGAGATGTGTGCTAGCAATTAGTGATATTCATTAACGATTAAGGCGTAAAGGCGTATGGCAACGACTGAACAATACTCTACATGATTTTCTAATTACATACGATATTTTTGAAACCGTACTCTATCCTTTCTATACGTAGCTGCGAAAAAGTGAGTGTTATATATGATTAGCGCGCGGGCGCACCGCCCGGCGACGATTTAGAGAGAGGGTAATTGTCCTGTTGTTCACATTTCCGTGCGAGCCGAGAGCCCAGAGCCCAGAGCATACGTATACATACTTGGATGCCTGTATCCTCGCAGTTTCGTTAACCAGATTCTCGATTTCCGTGTCGCCAGCACTCGCGAGCCGAGCCCTCGAGTTCACGCCAATTTTTCGATATCAGCGCTCATTCTGTTCCTCGTTAGATTCCTTGTCACAATACCAAAGAATATTTATGATAATAATAACAATGATACCATCAGACAAACCTGTGATTCGATCATTTTCCAGTCCCCGCAACAAGATTAACCTTCTCCACCCGGCGCCGCGCGGTGCGGTGCGGTGCGGTGCGGCGCGGCGCAGCGGGAGGTATTTAGTTGGGACGATAATCTCGTCTTCCATCGGCCGACAATGCCCGCCCTCTATTTTCGTTCCTAGCGGAAAAACATGTCCTGATCGAATCGAAGCCCATATGAAGCGTGCAGTACGTCCGTATCGGATATTAGTGCATCGAGCGTGCCCTCCTGGTTTCGAGTGGGTTACGAGCCGTCTGTCATTATTCCGTTTGTTTCTGCATCACTGATAATAACGCTGATGAAATAATTCAATTATCCATTTGCCCGTTCGGAGCCGGCCGGGGCGCACAGTTACCGCCAGGTCAGCACCGCCGCCGCGCACTCCTCCCGTTCCTCTCCCAGTAAACTCCGCACTATTCACCTGCACGCCGCGGATAGCTATCTTTCTCCCGCGTTGACCCATATCAATTTCCAAAGACCCTCTCCCCCCGGTCCCCGGCCCCTCCCCAGCCCAGCCCCTGGCCCCCTCGAGTTATCCGGTCGTTTGGATGCGGCGTTGGTTCATTTGATTTTTAAAAAAACGGAGCACAGTCAAGCCGCTCAGCCGGGGATCGTTCCATTCGCGCCGATCCCGAGTGGAGTGGGGGCTGTATGAGCGACGTCAGGGTACACAACTCCGCTCTCGAAATTCCTCGGAGGATTATGCTTACGTCACTCGATTTACGCGGTTGCGCCCGCCGTCCTAAATGCATTGTGTCGGTGGAGATGGTTGTGCCGGTGTGCTCCCGGCAGGCAGGGGCCATTCGGACGCGGATAATTAAATGAAGCCTTAATAGAAGGTATCATTAGAGGAGCACGCGCGTCCGACGCAGGATCGCCGAGTGGATAATGTGGTCCATGCGCTCAATGCCGCCCAGGAGGCAATCGATGACACTCGTGTCAGACGGGCAAGTACACGGCAGCCGTCTGTGCGCATACACCTACCCTCTCACCAAACCTCTCTCTCTCTCCCTCTCTCCTCTCTTCTCTATCTATACCTATACAGATGCGCCATGCCACCCAGACCGAGCGGCGCGCGAACTCACACCCACGCCGAAAAGTCGGTTGCTTGGAAACGGGAAAAAGCCGAGGAGCTTGGCAATGATGAAATTTGGAGTACTGCTCGGCGCTCGGTCCTCGGAGCTGCGGGACACTCGAGCGATCGGCCGCTGCGAGTTTCGCCATCGGGAAATTGGAAGGATTCGCTGTTTAAAAGGCTCCAAGCCGTCTGCTAGCCAGTCCCAGTCCCAGTCCCAGTACACATACTCTACTGTCCCCGGGGCAGCTCTACCCCGGGAGGGATGGAAGCGCCGCGGAATAACCTTCTTCGCGGAGGAGGCTGCTCGCCGGGATTTCCGGGATAAATTGGCAGATGCGGACTCGTCGGCTGCTTGCCGCACGACGCTCTCCTCCTCCCCTATAGATCAATTGGCTGGGACGTCGCGCGACGTGAGTTAAATCCTCTTGCGCTTCCAGATGAATGAATTACCTGCCGCCTGCCGCCTGCCGCCCGCCGGCTGCGCTCGCTTGGCGCGTTTGCTTGCCTGCCTGCTTGCCCTAATTAGCGAGGCGCCGCGCCGTGTGTCTACGAGTGGGGTTGCTCTACCCTCACCGCCTCAGCCGCCTCAGCCGCCTTCGCGCGAAACGTGCCTCCGAAATACCACCTGCAAGTGGTCTCGGCCGATTTCTTTCCTGCAAAACTATGCACCCACCCCTCCAACCCCCACCCGCCATCCCCTACCCTCCGTCATCCCCTCCGCGAGGCTCGCAAGCCCACTGGAGAAATGCTTTGCCTTTTTTCTTCGCCCACGTCACGCCGTGTACCACCAGCAGCCGCGCGCCCGTTGTCTACCAACTACTCTCGCCCGAGCAGCCGAGCGCGCGCCTGGTGCATGTGTGTCGCGTGTGCGACAGATGTGCGGTTCCGCTAGACATAGCGATCGCACACTGTGCCGCGCACGCACACCACCACCAGACCTCGTCTTTTTATGCATTTTTCCAGGCTTCGCACATGGTTGCGCAATGCATCCGCTTCTTGCGAGCAATCGTTTATTTATAACAGTTTTCCCAGTTACACGTGCCGATGCGCGCATTCCCGCTGCGACGACTCTTTCTCTCGCACCACCAACACCACCACCACCGCCACCAGCAGCAGCAGCAGCAGCCGTATGATATTACCGCGTTATCCTGGAGGCCGCTCGCGTCTATTAGAGGATTGGCGCACACGCCTCCAGCGACCGCAGGCCTTCTGCTTCCGATTGATGTTGCGCGGCGGCCGCGGCCGCTGAAGATGATTGAATGATTACATGAAAACGGAGATTACCAGTGTGTGCTGCCGAGACGGCCGATCGCATTTACGCAAAGTCGCAAAGCCGCGAAGCTGTGTACCCAAAGCACCGCATACGGGCCCGTCGCTCTGAGTGCGAACCTCTCTCTATATGCCGGCACAGTGGCACACAGAGGAACCTTTTGGCGACTGACCAAGCGAACCACTGACTCCTCCTCCCCGACGTACATCCTCTGCCGCTGCCGCTGCCGTTCGAATTTATAAATTTGCCTCGCCAATTTTTGGACTACTGCCTGCCCCGCGATGGAGACCCTGGTCAATGAAGGTAAGCTCCAATAAGAAATTACATTCGTCTTGCGCGCCCGCGGCTCGCCCCACTCGGCCCGCTCGCGCAACGGCCAATACGTGCGGCGAGTTTTAAAAGTCATAAAGAGTCTATTTATTCCCTTTGAGCGATTTCTGCGTTTGACGGCTGGAATGAGAGAGATAAAGGGAGTGACGCCGATGGAAGAAGATAAATGTTGTAGGCCACCGCGAGATCCGGGTATTTACTAAAGCGAAATGCAGTGTGGCGACACTCTTTGAAATCTGAGGGAAACGATATAGCCGCGGCTCTGCAACATACACAAGAGAGAGGAGAGCCAGCGCCACGAGCGTGCCGACGAGTCGCGGCGGTGGCGCAGTCCGCCAGCCGCTCTACGGCTACGAGGTGTATGTAATGCCAACTCTTGAAAGGCACCCGGGCGGAAACATGTAATACGACTTCTATTGCGCGACAATGGATGGCACCACTGATATACATAAAGCGAGTGCGGCAAATTGCGGGCCGCAATCGCCGTTTAAACGTTTACAGCGCGCGCTAGCGGGCGAGCGGGCGCACTCGCTCGCACTCTCTCACCTCCTGCTCGACACGCTGCTCTCCCACTGCCACCGTATTTCCCTAACCGTCCGTTCCGTCCGCTCGACGCGTCGCACTGTGCAACCGCGGGCCGAATATACTTGTTTCCAAAGATTCCCTCTATTCAGGCTGGCGCGTTCGCCCGCTCGCCCGCTTGTCATTCGACGTGCGGGCCACAAAAAAAGAGAGCGAGCCGCACCGCCAGCAGCAGCTATGCGACCAAGCCTGTCAGCGTGAATGGCGCGCGATGGCGAAACTTTTTCAAGAGACTTCTAAGCCTGCGAGCTGCGAGGGACGTGGCGCCGCGCGCGCGAGCGTTGCGCGCTTCTGCGGGGCACTTTATCTTTCGGCCATTGATTCCACCCGCTCGGATATATACCGGCGGCGACGGCGGCGGCAGCGAAGCGATCGGTTCTTCCCCCCATTTGCATGACAGTGTCCCGCGTCTCTGGCGTGCACGCCGCTTTCGAAAGTCAATAACTGTCGCCGGGGCGCGCGTATGTAGGTATATCGATGATCTTCATCGGGAAAGTAAGCCGTATCGCCGCACAAAAGCGGGATACGCTTACGTGAGCCTCTCCGGCAAGGATGCAACGAGCGACGGGGAGAGAGAGAGAGGGGGAGATTTGTCGATTAAGAGAGAAAGAGAGGTAGAAGCGAGTGTCGCTGGCGAGCTTAGTCGGAAGCGCGCGCGCGGCAGTAGATAGCTATGCGGCATGCAGGCCAGAGAGGCCGACTCTGATGAATCGATAAATGTGCCTCTCGCTGCATTATATGCTCGACTTTTTACGAGCCGATCTTGACAGCAATACCCAATAAAGCGTGCGCCCGGCCAAGATGCAACCATCGCCGCTGCTCTCGGACAATCGTCCGTCCCTCCGACATCGATCATATAGCCAAGTGCGCTCGTCGCCGCGTCGTAAAGCACAACCTCTAATGCGGAATGCAGCTGGTGGAACTTGTCTTATCTACGGTCACGCCGGTATCGCGGTCAGGAATTCTCGGCGGGATACTATTTTTCCAAGGCACCGGGCCACTATGTTTGTCTGACATGCTTTTCGCCGCTCGTCTGGCCGTGAGCCACGCCGCACTGACACGCGCTCCTTCCCTCCCTCCCGTCCTCCAACCCGCGCTCTAGCCGTGCACCGCTAGAAATATACATAGATATATTTAGAGGCAACGATGAAAAAGCTCCCGGGCGCCCTCCAGGTGCGGTGCACCTAAGTAATTGTAGATCCCGCCCACGTAATACTGAGCTATCTAGTATTGTTGCCGGCATTATCTACTTAACGCCGCGCCGGCAGCCGTGCAAGCGTTCGCTCGTTCGGTCGTTGGGTGATCGCTCGACGCAATCGGAAAATCGTGGCAATCCTGGGAATCGATGCGCAGATCAACAAGTAGCGGCCGCGAGGGCTCGGGTTTCTTCAACCACGGAAACTTTAACTCACTCAGGAAGCGAGAGGAATCTGTCGATCCGGGATCCGGGATCCGGCAACCCTTTTACTCATTCATATCGCACACTCGATATCATTCCGGGAGTAATGGAGAGCGTGGAATTGCAATGCGCAGGTGGTAATTAAATAATGCCTGGGGTATAGTTCCGATAATCGATTGATAAGTAGCGGTAGCGCGGCGATTTATCTCTTTTGCGTGCGAGAGTTATCAATCGTTATCTGACCGGGAGGGCGGAAGGGAGCGCGTGATTGTCCGCGTATGAAAAATTCAGGAGAAACGATCGCGGCTCGAGAGTCAGCCCGCAAACATTAGCAATTGCATAGGCTAAGAGGGGCTGAGAGAGGACTCCTGCTGATAGGGGTTAACGCCCGAGCGCATACTCTCCCTTCGCGATTAGTTAGAAAATGCAGCCCGCCGCCAATCGACCGGCGGCCCTTAAACATGCAACAAACACCGGCTTCCCCCTTTCGCCTTTGCCGCTTCAACCGATTATCATTGGCCCCGTCGCCCCATTGCGCTCGGCCACTATCGCCAGATTTCAGTAATCCCGAGTATACTCGCACGAGGGCCAATTCCCTACTTAGCCGATTGATTGGAGTGCATCGAACGTGAAACATAAAGAGCGCGTCATCTGCTCGAGATCGAGTTGGAATTAGAAAAGGAAGGAAAAGCAACCCTCCAAGGAACGAGGGGGTAAGGAGGTAAGGAGGTGAGGGTAGAGGATACAGGGTAGAGGGTAGAGGAAGGCAGAAAGGCGAGGGAATAATAGTCCTTTGAGGGCGAAAGCGAAAAAGGCCGATTGAAAATCACGGCGTGTACAATGGGCGCATTCTCCGAGTCTGATCGAAAAATTTCCGAGGTGCACAGAGAGATAGACACAGTAATCGCTGCCGGAAGCAAGGTACACATCTTGGTCGTCGGGAATTAATCCGCTATCGCGATCAAAGCCGAGAGGCAAAAGCGCGCAAGGATCGTCGAAGCCCCGTGGAGAGAGGGGGTCACCATTATTTTGCCTCATTCAAAGGGACGGACGGCGAATCGAGGCGAATGGAGGAAGCACCGAAAGAAACAATTGCAACAGGAGACACTCGGGCCGCATGACTCGTCGGACAAGTGTCTTTTTCCCTCTGCCCGGGACCTAACTAGTGTACTTTATCCTCATTGAGTAGCGCGCGCGCAAGAGACTCACTGCCCCGGCAAGAGAAGGACCACCTTCAGATCTTACAAAGCGGACTTTGTTTCGAATTCCTTGATAACAAGGTCCGGTCCACTGTGGTACCTAAGTCTCTCTCCAGGGTCCAACTTCTCCTCTTCCCGAGCTCCCAATCCGGCGACTCTTTCGGCTCACGGCCCAACGAGCAACGACCAACCACTGCCAAACACGACCTTGCACTGAGGATGCGGAGAATGGAGAACGGGCCGCGTCGGCGGAATCGCTCGCACGAATCAAGTGCTAAGAGCGACGAGTGTCATCGCGATTGAAATTTCGAGCGGAGGAAGTGTGGAAAGCGTGGCTGAGTCAGAGGATCGGTTGTAGTCTGTAGAGCGGGAGCGGTAGCGGACGCGGCTCGCGTGCCGAGGAAGGCAGAGGAAGGCAGAGGAAGGCAGAGGAAGGCGCTGTCGGAGGAACGCGGGCACGATAGGCAGCACAGGCTGGCGGCTGGCGGCTGGCGGCTGGCATCGCCGCTCGAGAAGAGAGAGGCAATCAGGAGGAATGCGAGGAAAAGGAGTGAGTAGGAAGGCGTGCGTGTGCGAGGTCAGATATACGCGGTGGCTCGCTGGCAAGAGAAGGAGGGATGACCGCCAGGGAGTATCGTTAACCGGTCTAGTGGCATACACACCAAGTGAGCGAGCGTGCGAGCGCGAGGGCCGTTCGTTCTCCAGCGGCGTGCAAAAGTCCCGAGTCCTCGCGCTACAAGTTAGTATCGCCAGCGGACTCGGCCGACGCGCAAGCCGAGCGGTCTCCCGAGCGGACTCCCGAGCGGACTCCCGAGCGGACTCTCCAGTCATCGCGAGCACTCGAGCGAAGAGATCGGCACTCCTACAGCCAGTCAGACCGAGACGTCTTAGTCTCCACGTGTGCGCGCGTTCTTCTTCCTGTGGCTGCTGGCATTGCTGTTTCATGACACGGGCCAACCGATTTATTTCTCACTCTCTGTGCGCCCGGCACCAAGTGGAAGAGACCCATCTCTCGCCGAACGGACTAACAAGACTACACCAATCACCGTGAGCACAACGATCCGAGCGTTCCTTGCCTCGCTAACACTCGCTTCCTCGCCGCGATCTCTATACCTGCTTCCATCCCCACTAACCGCACTTTCTAGCTCTCTCTCTCTCCCTCTCTCTCCCTCCCTCGCTCTTTCTCACACCCTGCCGTCAGGTACGTCGTTACTGGTGCTAAGCTGAACTCATTACAAACGAGTTTAGTGTTATATACACATAGTCACGGATCTAAGGGCAAACTTGCCAGGCTTACTCGGGCAAACTTGGGCCGAGTTTCGGGCAACAATGTTAATCGCACGAGTGGCCCCGTGAAGGTATCGCAGCCGGGTTCCCGTGACCATAACGACGCTCCTGCTTCCTCCGCTTTCTTACCTATTCCTCGGGGAGTATCCAACTTGGGCGCGCTTATGATCTAATTGCACCTTAGTCCCGTTTCTTCTTCATAGCCCCCCACCACCCCCCACCCCACTGGGATCGGTGGGACCGGTGGATCGGGCACGATCAACTGGTGGAGAACGTCTTGTCAATTTCCCCTGACAGAATCGTCGCGGGGGACACGTGACTGATCGATGTGGCCCCGATTCCGAGCGGGCGCGCTCGATCCATTCTATCGGCCGGGTGGATCTGCGCGATTTCCCAGCGGCGATAAAGCACTTTTCGAAAAACGCCCTCGCCCACCGCGCCACCGCGCCACCGCTCGAACGCGCCGACACAGCGAGCGCGCGCCCATTGTTTCTCCGGGTGGCACATGTCCGGAACCGGATTGACGTTGTTTATCGGCCCTGATGAGTGCTTTGCACGTGCTTTTCACACGTGCGAGATCCTCAGCCCCCCGGCATTAATACCCGGCTCGCGATCGATCGCGAATATCTCTAGAGCGGGAGAGTGGCGGTTGTGTTGTTGTCGGCTGGGGCGCACGCTGGAAGACACGCGTGACGAATCGCGTCACCGATGAGCGCGCACGCAGCGATCGTCATTGAGCAGAGCTCCGCTGCTGCGTCCTTGAATGAACGAGCCACGAATTATTGCCGCTCGATTGTTTATCGCCCGGTCTATACCTGCTCGGATAGATGTTCTTTGTCCGGGGGTGACAGAGAGAGAGAGAGAGAGACGGGTGAGAATTTCCCGTGACTTTCTCCGAGCAACCATTCCTATTTCTCATTGGTATCGCGCCCCATGATATCGGGCCTGATCGATCTTATCTGCTCGGTGCACTGTATCGATAGTATATCGGGGGGCGAGGAGGGAGGGCGGGAAGTCGGGAGGCTTGCGAGGCGAGAATCGTCCATCGCGCGCGTTGACAATTTTTAGCGGGCAATTGAACGAGCACAAAAGCTCTCGGAATAGGAGCCGCGGGTCAACGAATCGTCCACTTGCGCGAATACAAAGGGACACGGCCAGAGATGATCATCCAGACTTTCTCTCTCTCTCTCTCTCCATCGACACTCCCTTTTTACCCGACCGTTCGCCGGACTTTCTTCCAGTCGTCGTTATTTTATTTCACATCAGCGACCAGGCCACCGCCACCCCCACCCCCCCATATCTCGCTCTCCTCGAATATACCCTTTTCTTTCGGCGAACGCTATCAATTTTTCCTTAGTTTTCCAGCGGCAAATGAACGAAACGCGCGCTCCGAGTGTATCGAGCGAGCTGCGCGCGCGATCGATCCGCCGGAATCAATGAGTTTTCCCCGGGCGTGGGAGGACTGCCGGCGGCGGCTTCTTACAAAAGGAGCTAATGTTCCTTCCTTAATTAACTTCGTGACGCTCGGCTTCCCCCTTTAATTCCCGTGCAGCCGTGGATGCTCCTGCGCCACTCGAGGAGGAATAATCGTCGCTTGTTGAAGCGTTGGAGGTGGCTCGGATCCGAGTCGCGGATGAATCATATCATATCGCGTTGTTGTGTCGATCGCGCGCTAACAAGATCTGGCGTTAGCAGGAGCAGTGGTCGTCGTGGCCGGGTAGCTAAGTCGGCCCGGGAGCGGCTGATTCGGAGGTGGGTTGGTTCAAAAGAAATCGAGCGTCTTTTGAAGGGCGGCGGACTTAATTTCCAGGCGTCGTGCCGTCCTCGTGGCCACTCGGCCACTCGAGAGGGAGCAGAGTGGTAAACAAACGAAATTTCCTCAGCTTGAGTTCATGAATAATTGAGTACACGTCGCAGGAGCATTGTAATACGCTAATATCGTTATGAAGGCCCAGTGGAAGTGGCTAGGTGGCTGCCGCGACCCACTTCTCCCTCCCTCTCTCCTCCTCTCTCGCTCTATCACTTGCAATTATGCAAGAGGCTCCTCGCTTTTTCTCGGAATGAACTGCGTGAGTGTCCTCCTAAAAAAGAGACGGTTCGCGGCGCGGCGCGGCGCGGCGGGTGTACTCGGCTCCGGGGAGTGGGAAGCCCTAGAAAGGAGGCTCGTGAAACAAGAGCAATTTCCCGCAAGTGCCCTTCAAAAACTTTGTTTCATCGTAATCGGATTAGCTCGCAAATAAGAGATCGTCATCAAGGCTCTCGACCCTCGCTCGGCTTCTTTTCTCCCCGGGCCGCGCGACTCTCCGCTCCTTTCATCTACCTACCAGCTACCTTCTACCTTCTACCATCTACCTACAGGGGAACTCGAGTTCTCGACGCTTAACAACAGAGGAGCGGCGCGCGCTCCTTTGTCGTCTGGGCGGAGAGTCGACTGGTGTCGCGGTAAATACAAGAGAAGATAGCTCGGGACTCTGTAGACTGATGCGCGCACGTGACGTCCGGATGATTCGGCGATTAGCGCTAATTGGAGGTATAAAGGACGGGGCGAGGACGTGCCTGATCGTTTCGCACCTACGCGCTAAATTCCCCCGGGAGGTGCAGGGAGAGGGGAGAAGGACGGTGGAGGTGGGTTGTGACAGTGGGCATTAGATGGTAAGATGAGCGAGTGTCGGGTGTAACTGGGCCGGAGGAAGAGGACGCGGTTGTCTGAATTGTGCGGAAGGAGTCATTGCTCGCCTTGGCGAGGAGTGCATACTGCATGTAGCTGCCGCAGCCGCAGGCCCCAAGCCGCAGCCACCGGGTACACATCTGCCCGGCCAAATAATATCCCCCGGGAAATTTTAGGCCTGCCATATCGCCGCCGTTCTCTAACCACCGTCCTTGTATAAACCACCTTCTTTCCCGCGCACTCGCTCGCTCGCTCGCGAGAGCACTTTCCATTACTAAATATCGCGCGCGGCAGATTGAATCGGCTCGGCACGGCTCGGGGAGGCCAGGCCGTCGCTCATCCCCTATCCGCCATCAGCGCGCATCAGTCGCGCGGTAAGCTTGTATTAAAAGTAATTAGTGTTTCGGCCGCGACTGAATAATGCAGCCGGCGTGAAACCGCCCGCCCCTTTCTCTTTCTCTCTCTCTCTCCCTCTCCCGGCCTGCGACTGATACACTTGGCCGTCGGAGAAGCGTTTGCGCAACTCTGCTACACGAGCGAGCCGAGGTTGTCAATAGTGAGTGGACAAAATCAAAGGGCAGATGCAGCACTGGATGATAGCGCTTATCGTTTTCGGAGAGGCGCGTTTCATTCGGAGATAGCGAGGACATTTCAGGGATATGCGCGTGTTGGGTTTCATCGGCATTTACATGTAATGAAGCTTCCCTATGATCCGGCGAACGTGACAGAGCCGCCGCTGCCCGGGATACAGGGGACACGCACATGCTCCAGCCTTGTTTGGACACGGCCACGGGGACGGGGAACCTCGCGCAAGACTCTATCATGCGTCGCGTACTCCTGCGTGCTCCCTCGATCCATTCGATTCCTCTCGTGCTCGTGGACGTTTAACTCGCGCGCGAGCTCGCAGATATAAAAAGCGGCCAGCTGTAGCGACGGCCGCGGCAGAGAGATATTTGACGAAAATTTATTATTGCCCCGCGCCGATAGACATTCCGGTGACCGGAATGGGCGTTATTAAAACTGCAATAACACCAGCCCTCGCTGATGCTACCTCCGACCGAGATTCATTCCGCATTCCAAGCGAAAGTACCACAATGCAAATAATTAATTAAAGTATCGATTGCCCGCCCCTCGCAACCTCCGCCCCCCCTCACTCTCTCTCTCTCTCTCTGCCGTCGGCAAATGTTACGTAGCACAGCAGCCGCTCGGCAATCGGCTCTTTGCTCTCTCTATTAATTCCAGGACATTTGACATTCTTTTGTCAAGGGGGCACAATTTCGCCCGATAGAAAGAGAGAAAGAGAGAAATGGAGGAGGTGGTGTATTGAGGTAGGTAGGTAGCTGGCGGCCTCGGAGAGAGGAGAGCGAGGACTCCTGGCGGGTTCTTTATCCGCGAAGGCGAAGCACGATAGAATAGGAAAGCAGCGCGACGGGGAAAAGGGATGTACGGTAGAACCTGGAGGAAGCAGGTGCGTTCGTTCAACCCGTTCCTCGAGCTCCGAGTTTACCTACGCGAGTGCCCGCCGCCTCGCTCTATTCACGCACCGTCCAATCCTCCTCGGCTCCTCGGCTCCTCTCCTCGTTCTTACTTACGATGCCCTGTTCTCCCAAGCAGTGACTTCCAATTCCACCTCCGCCGCTCGGCGAAATCGACTCGCTTATTTGCAAAACGGCCGCCGCCGACCATCATTTTACGCCTTTTACGGACTGCCGTCTGCGCCCGGCATTCGCGCTACACCGACAACAAAGCAAAACCCGCGCGCGCGCGCGAGAGAGAGGCGCCGATAATAACACGTTAACTCTGCGCGAGGCCGCTTATTAACAGCTTAAGTCCCGGCGCACTAGTTTCCCTGTAATCGGCAACTACGATTTTGAAATATGTATGTAGAATTTCTCTCGCCCGCCGAGAGAGAGAGTGGGCTCTCTCTCGACTGTGTACAAAGCTGAGTGTATACCCTGGGAGGAATTATACGATGTTTTGCCGGGGTTAGCCGGGGCGAAAGCGGAATTCTGATTTCCGTCCCACTCGAGTTACGCCCGGGCGAGACCGGCGAGGGAAGGAGCAGCGCGCGCGTCGGCTCTATCAAGAGAGAAGTAGAGTCAAGGGGCCGCCGATGGAGAGATCGTGATAGCACACTGCGATCTTCACACCGCGCTGCCTCTCACTTATTTCCACCTTCATTATTCGACCTGCTCACCCGCTCCCATCGAGTCTCCTCCCTCCCCCTCCGCCCCCACCCCTACGTCTGTCTGTGTGTTCTCATTGACACGCCTTCTCCCATCGAATATTTCAGCTCGCTTGATGTCACGAGAACTGGAGTGGAGGAGGATATTATCAGAGAGAGAGAGAGAGAGAGAGAGCTAGGGAGTGGGCCACTCGGCCAACTCAACCCGAAAATGATTAGCGAGCGGTTCATCACTCCATTTCCATTCACTCTCTCGCTCTCTCTGTCCCGCGGAGTGGAACAATTTTAGATATCGGGAATAGAAGAAGCGATTTTCGTCGCTCGATCGAGGACACAAGTTCACCTGATAAGAGGAACGGACGTGTGCGAGGTGGCCGCTCCCGGCTCCCGGCTCCCGGCTCCCGCTCGACGGCTGTCCGCGTCAAGTACAGTCATCAGAATTACAGGGACACGCGCGCTAGTTACATCGCGGCAACTCTCGAGGGCCCCGCTCGCTCGCTCGCTCGCTCGGGCGCTCGCGGAAAGCCAGAAGGTGGGATCGGTGACTCACGTCTACTCTTGTTAATTCTCGGCGCGTACGGCCGTATAATTAGTTCACGGTGATTCCATGGTTGCGTTCATCTTTGTCCGTAGTCTCTCATTGTTCCTCCTTTCCTACCTCGGCATTGTCCTCGCTCGCCGGACTCGAGCCGTTTCATCCGCGATCTGACTTATAAACGGGCCACGTTATATTCCCTCTACGATCAACCACCCACCACCTCCTCCTCCTCCACCTTCCCTAGCTTGCCCACCTCCCCGGCACAATTCCATTTGGAGCGAGCGCTTTCTTTCGACGATTACATATCCCACATCCGCCGCGCCTTGCGCTTCGATGTAATAAGAGCGCGATAACATTGTTTTTCCGCGACGATCGCGAATCAGACGGTTGCTTCGTCTTCGTAATGCGATATCGCCTCTCCGAGGTCCGATTAGCGGGAACTCGGCTGTCGAATAACTCTATAGCGCCCGCCTATCAGCAATCAGCGAGAGGAGCCGCTGATAAAGAGAGCCCAGCATATTAAATCCATTTGCACTGAGATAGCACGGTGCTTGGTGGAACCTCAGTGCGAATTCACCATTCCACGCGGCGCTATTTTTTGCCTTTGCGCGAGGCCGCGAGGCTACCCGTCCAGAGATGAGAGAAGGTAGGGAGGCCGCGAGGCCGGCGGCCTCTGGGAAATATGGAAGCCCGGCTCGATTCGGCTTATCATGTTCGCCGAAAAACATGATTGACTTTTTTTCACCGTGAAAACCACCGGCAGCCCGGCTCAGCCCACGCTCTACGTAGGTAGGTAGGTGGGTAGGGAGAATCGAGCGTGCGGGTGTAAGTCGCGGAGAGAAGTCTCCCTCGAATGACGGGTAAGTTGATGGTAGGTCGAGTAGACGGGATGATTGTTGGCCGGCGCGCGGCGGCCTTAATTAGTTTGTAGAGATAGTGGATCAGGATCATTGAGTGAGAGACCCACGCGCAATCCTGGACCGGCCACTGATTAGACCGTAGGCAGAGGAGTCCGGAGAGCGAGAGGGAGAGAGAAGCGGCTCAATTACCGGCGAGCGAGTTAATCGGCTCGGGCCCGCCAGACAGATGTAAGAGTTACTGGGCTTGTAAGTGAGAATGATGTTAACCGGGAGGTCTATGAGGGAAAGCCGCCGCTAGTTTTCAGGTAAATTGGAAAGCGAAACACAGACTCTCCCTCTATGATAGAGGTAGAGGTTTGAGGGTAATTGTCATTGTCCGCTTGCCTGACTGCGTTACCTTCCCGCGCGCCCTAATCGAATTCAACACTCGGTCTGCTCGCCACCCAACTCCCCTTATCTCCTCTCCCATTCTCTCCCTCCACCTCCACCTCCACCTCTCCACCTCGCTCCTCGCCCCGGAGGAGAGGAGAAGGAAGCGCGAAGATAGTGTTAGGGTTGAAAAATGCCCTGGCAGAGGAAAATCGAGCTTTCGAAGAACTATTTCATTTCGCAGCGGTATTAACCCAGATAACAGGGGAGGGGACGGGGGTGAGCGCGGGGGTTCGCGAGGTGGCGATGGGGCCGCCGGGTCGAATGTGCGAAATTGCAGAGGAGCCGTGTGTTCCTCGCACGAGCGGGGCTAGTCTGCTCGCGCGATTATAGATATTATACGTGGTGGCAGGCTAATTCTGGGGTGACGAAGTCACGAGAGTGACAGAGAGAGAAAGTGAGTAAGGGGGGGGGGGGGAGAGAAAGAAAGAGAAGAGTTTCTGGATGCATGCGAGTGCTCAGTATGTGGTGGCGGCGCGCCGGTTCGCCGGAGGTTTTATGTGCCTCCACCTTTTGCAATCCTTCCTTTCTTTCGGCGGGCTCTTATCTCGTGTACCAATAACCCAGTATGTGTGTCGCTCGATAAGTCTCGCATTGTTCTTCCCGGCTGGTTACTCGAGTTTATCGGAAAAAGCAACTTCGGCGAAATCCTTTGTGAAAATGAACCGAGGCCGAAAGGGCCTTTGCGCCCACATAGCATTGCACACTGTGCACTCTGCACTGTGCGCTCTGCGCGCCGCGGCGCTCGGGCGCTCAGGCGCGCGGCCCGTGATTAAAGTCGCGAATTAAAAATAGCTCGCGTGCGCTCGTCGAGCGCGCTGAATAGCGCAGGAGAGCGCGCCAGATGGGCCGGGGCTTGTTTTTTACAAGCTCTCCTATACCATACTGTCTGCCCGATTGCCGTGAATCTATGTATAACAGCGGGATCCCACCCACCTCCACCTCCACCTCCTCCTATAGCCTGAGCGGCGCGGCGCGGCGCGGCGGTAGGCGTTCGCGCGCCAACCAATTTCCCAAATACGCCCCGAAACACTGGATATTTTTCCCCGGTAATTAAGCACATTTCGCCCGAACGCGTTTCATGCGCCCGCATATATTTCAGCCACCCGCTTCGCACTTCTCTCCCTCCCTGCCGCCCCATCTCGCGCGGCTCGACAGCTCGCACCTGTATTCGCGCAGTCGTACACAGTGGGGTGGAATTTTTCCTCGTAAAGGCGAAAAGAGTGCGGGAGGGGGGTGGGGGCGCGTCGCGTTCCGCGCGAAAGTTTCACCGTCAATAACGGAAGTTTTGTTACTCGGTAGATCTGAGGGGTGTTATGGCCCCGAGGAGCCGTGTTTGCTTTATGGGCTATGCACCACCGAAGGCTTAGCCCGGCAAATAAGATTACCGTCGAGATCTAAGCGGCCGCGCTCGCGCTATATGAAATATATAGTCCATTCGCAACTGGCTCCGGCTCCGGCTCTACTTGCCGCGCGCTGTTCTCCGTAGGTGCTTTGTGCAATCAATTGATTGGTCGCCCGCTCGCTTGAGCCGAGTATTAAGCTAGCCGGCGCGGCGCCGGTGACAGGGCCACGTCAGGTCCTGTCCATTGCAATTTTTAAGGACGATTAATGTGTCGAAATATCCCGCGCAACGTGAAAGTCTGCTCGGGACATTATCACCCATTTTATACCGGGCTGCAGCCCGCGCCCCCGTTCGCGTCCGCGTCCGCTAGCCGCCCGATTAATCGATCGAACTTGACGTGACCCGACCTCTGCAAATGGAGAATATCTCTTCGCCGTGAAATATCGATAAACGGAGGAAATATCGGAAAGAGGACGTCTTTCTCTGTCATTACGGCACCGAGCTTCTGGCCATGTTAAGCAAACAATTTCGGCAGGGAGACGTCATTACATCAGCTATCTTATAATTTGATGGTTTATTGGGCAGAGAGTTCGGATCCGACTGCATGTTGGCCGAGGACTCTGATATCGACAAATCAGAGATACACCCGCTCGATATCAGGGAGATCTCGAGATGCCAGCCCAATCGGAGATTAATCATAACAAATGTCTTGTATTCGGAGTAGAATCGATCGGGGCTGCTAGTGGCCGATAAAGGCTCGATCGACAGCTTTCTAATATCTCATCGGCGAACATAAAAAGCCGGCAGCGTACTCGATGTAAAACGAACTCGGTAGAAGGCGAGCGCGCGAGGGCGCGCGCACCGAGCCATTAATTTCCGATGATAAGGAAAGCCAGGCGGCGCGCGCGCGCCCGTGTTTGGTAAAAAGTCTCAGGTTAATTTATTCGCAATAGGTGGTGTTACGGAGCTGGTGAGGCCTAGCAGGGAAGAGGCGGAAGAGGCGGAAGAGGAGGCGAGGAAGAACTGGGCCGGTTGCTGCGGGGAATTAGCTCTTTCGCCAATAGCGATGGGTTGCTGCGGCTGCGAGGACGAGCCGCAATCCAAGGTGGAACCTACGGTAAGCTTTCTCTCCGTCCCTCCCTCACTATCGCTCACCCACTCACTCAGCCCCTGTCTCTTTCATCGCTCCACTCTCTGTACTTCACATAAATCTCGAGCACGAAATTTTTCCCCCAACTATTTTAATATAAACTTCGGCTTCCGCCAACGCAATTTCGTGCCCTGCGTAGAACCGCGTGGCTTCCCACGCTTTTACGGCGGCGCGCGAGCGCGAGCGCGGAAAAATCAGATTAATTCAATTTATTCGGACTAACTTCTTCTTAGATCGCCGGGCGGAACAACAGAACAGCAGAACAGCAAAGCGGCGGCGGCGGCGGCGCGGCGTCCTGGAACGCGGGGCACGCGTGTTGATATTAGTTTGGCGGTGGAATGCACCGCGCCGAGCTCCTATCATATATATCAATGAGCGGGCAGACTAATTAAAATCGGTATTATAGTTCATTACTCGGGTGGTGGGCTAGTGGGGGGCGGGGTCGAAGCGCTTGGGCCCCCGTCGGATTATATTTGCCGACGCGAGATTTAGCGGATCCCTCGGCCGTGTCGTAACCGCGGTTTCGGTCATATGAGCAGAAGTTAAATCCATATTTACATTGACTGCCGGCTTCCACTGTAAACATAGCGCGCGGGCAAAGGTAAAGCGGCAACACTAATATCGGTATCGCAGTGACCGCGCTCGCTCCAGCGGATTAATTGAAATTTTCAATTAAGCGTCTTTGCGATCGGCAGCTGTTAGCCCCACCGTTGTGTACTTTAACCTTTAACTCCTGCGTACACAGACGTCCTAGCCTAAGTGCGGTGCAGCTCGTCCAGTCCTCCGTTTCTTTTTCAATCGATCAAGCCCGGCCGCCGCCGCCGCCGCGCGCCCACCGTTCTCTCGTTCGCCTATGTTTATTTGCCTTTAGTTCTTTGTGACGAACGAGTAATCGTGGAGAGGCGTCGGATTACCGGGATAGTGCGTGGTGTGGCCCGTGGCCGTCGATCGAAAGGGATTCCGCTCTTGGCGGTTTAACCCGAGCGACCAGCTCTCTCTCTGCTCTACACCGACCTCCGGCTGAATTACGCGCCCGCCGCGCCCGCCGCGCCGCCGCGCCAGCGATATGAGCAATAATAGGGTGGGACATTTAATTATGTCTCTTTACTAATGCAAGGTCAATGGCAAAGAGTCCAATTCATTTAGAGTGGAAACCGAGTGCGTGTGTGTCCTCGGCGGCCGCTCGCCTCCCGCGAAATGTTTGCCAGCTCCCCTTTAACCCGCTCGATCGAAACCCCGGCGCGCATTAAAAGCATTACTTTTCAGCCGATTTTCTGAAACGGAAACCTGTTTCGCCATTCCGCTCCCGCCGCCGCCGAAGCCGCCGACGCCGGTCAAATGAGCTATCGACACTTGCGGCTCACACGCGCCAACATTAATCAATCACCGCCGCCTCGGCTTTTCCTATTTCGCCTATTACTCATTCGAGCGGCAAGTGCGCGTCGACTTAGTAATTTTTCTCCTCCCATTTCGCAAGAGCGCGAGAATCCCCTGCCTCCGGGAATCGCAGAGAGAATAGGCGGGAGCTCTCGGTGGGAGATAGGGGGAGGCTGTTGTAAGTTGGTCTGGTACATCAGAAACATACTTCCGGAGCTTTCCAATATCTCGAGCGGGAGTAGGAAATGGTGGTTGTTGTCGGAGTAGCCGGGGATGTTATTCTCGGGGCGTTTATTTCCGTGACAGTGTTGGCACCTTCAATTTCAGACGGCGGAGAATGAAGATATGACCAGGAGGGATTCCGAGAAGTTCTTCGTGACCGATCGATCCTGCACCGATATCATACCTCTTCTCATTATGATTGCGCTCCTCGGCGGCTACGTGAGTCTTTAAACACCACTTTCCATCCGGCTCGATTAATATTCCCGGTGGATGCGCACCCACCACCTATCGCACCTATCGCACCTATCGCACATGCGAGGCCTATAATGCACTTGTTAACAGGGCTTTCTCGTCAGCAACGCCGTGAAAAAAGGGGACGTTTATCGGATGATAAACGGTTACGATGACTGCGGGCGCGTTTGCGGCCGTGTCACGCCGGCCAATTCGAAATTCGGTTGCGAGGCTGCCGACATGACAAGCCTCCGGTAAGTATTAGTAACGAATACCTATCATCCCCGGTGATACACTCGCACCGCCGCGTACCCGCCGGCCCATTATACTTTCGGCCTTCATACAAATTATTTTTCCCACCTCGATTTAGAATCTACCTGTTCCCACTGTCAATTAATGCATACGCCTCCTCCTACTCCCATTTCACCTTTTCATCCCTCTCGCTCCCGCGCGCACACACACACACACACACACACACACAAACTCGGCTCTGTCTGGCGTTCGCATCAGAAATGATTAGAGCTTGCAACTGGAATGAGGGAAGCAGTAAGCCGTGTGCACGTTCGCTCTATTGACTTTCCAATTTCCAGCGAGCGCTTTTCGCAGGGCGCAGGCTAATGACATCGACTATTTAATAATTCATTTCCCAGGTATCTCCTGGTAACTATGGGCCCCAATGGAATCAAGTCACGCCAGTGCGTGTCCAACTGCAGCCAGTCGTCCGATCAGTTAGTATCATGCAGACATTAAACCGACAATCCTATTATTTCGCTAGTGTTCTACGCTGAATTCCATTATCGAACTTGCCGCTTCCGATGTGGGGGCGGAGGGTGGGAGCACGTAAAAGTCCAACTTTGAATTCTATAACTTTCCCTCCCAGGGTTATGTTTCTGAACCGGTGCATTCCGCGGGAGGCGAAGGACACGGTTAATTCCATCATTAGCCGACTCGGCCTGGACAGTTTCTATCGGGTTAGTACTAGTTAGTAATTTAGCCAATGGCCGGCGAAAGTTATCGGCTCTTTGCTAAAGCGCATTGCGTCCAACTCTCCTTTCAGGAAGCCTCCACTGACGTCACCATCGTATGGAGAGAGCTGGTCTATCTTCTCCTGATCGCCTTAGGTATTTATCCCGATAGATATCTATTCTTATCTGCCAACGGGTAGAACCTATCTCGATAAAGAGTTAAGTAACGCGTGAATTTCCTCAGCTGTCTCCGTGCTTATCTTGGTCGCTTTCCGGTTCATGGTGCAATGGGTTATCCATATTGTTTTGACTGGTGCCATACTCGCCGGTATTGGAGGCTCGGTCTACCTTTGGTAAGTACACCTCCCAACAGGAGTATGAGCGCAGTTTCGATTTCCGGTCCGCCGGTACATAGTGGACCTTTTATTTGGACAGGCTCGCTTGGTACCAGGAGAAAAAGGCTGTCGCCAACCACGAGATATTCGAGGAGGATGCGAGCGTCCAATCCTATCTCATCTATGCCATTATACTCAGCACCGTCACAGTAAGAGAACCTTACGGCCGCCGCCTAGGCCACGTATAACGATTTCGTTTTACAAAGATGGAGAAAGGAGAACCGAGAGTTTTATTGGTGCCGTAGGTACTGACGCTGCTGATCGTCCTGATAATGAGGAAACGGATCGCCCTGGTGATGCAACTCTTCCGCGAGGCGGGCAAAGCGGTTTACGCAATGCCGGTGCTACTGCTCCAGCCGATATACGTAAATATTTGTGACAAATCTAGTTTCCGGTGTGGCGCGCCGCGCGCTTCCCCGGAAATCGCGCGCGGCTCTCCGTAAACAGAGGGAAATCATGTTCGCAGACCTACTTGCTCGTGGGGCTGACGGTATGCGCCTGGGTTTACTGCTTGCTCTGGATCGAGAGTGCCGGCGAGGCTTACAAGAATAGGAAGGGTCATCTCCATTTCCGGAAGGACGGTTTGCTCATTGTAGGTTTCCTAGTTTAACATTCTGCTCGGACTAATCCGGGCTATTTGCTGAATTCGGTTAATGTCATCACAGGCAACCCGCTGGTACAACTTGTTCCTCTTCTTCGTCACTTGCGAGTTCCTCCTCGGCTGCCAGCATATGGTCGTCGCCTGCTCAGTGGCGCGCTGGTACTTTAAGAGGTGAATCACACTGGTTACTTGTGCAGAGATAAAAATAACTAGAGCAGATTGATAAGGGGATATCTGACGTTCGGATTAGGAATAAGAAGCATCTCTCCTTGGCCGTGACGAGGGGCTTCGGTTACCTTGTTCGCTACCATTTGGGCACAGTGGCCTTCGGCTCGCTGGTAATCGGGATCGTTCGATTGATAAGGGCGGTTATCTCCTTCATACAGAACCGATTGAAGCAGTACGATAACGCGTGCGTTCAAGGTATAATATGGTGCTGCCATTGCTGTCTATGGTGCTTCGAAGTGGCCCTGAAATTCCTCACGAGGAACGCGTACATCGAGACAGGTAGGTCGAAGCGTAATGGGAGAAATCACGCCAATCAACGTTGCACGCCACGGCCAACTCGCTATCTTCTATTACAGCGATATACGGCTGCGGATTTTGCGCGGGTGGAAAGAAAGCTTTCCAAGCCTTGTCAAGTAACATCCTGCGCGTCGCAGCCATTAATAGTGTCGGAGATTTCGTGCTATTTTTAGGGAAGGTTCTTGTTGTCACCCTTACCGTCGTCGCGGGCATCTATTTGATTCAGGTTCGTGTGCATGTCTCGGTAGAAAAGGTAGATAGTAGCGTAGTCATTGTGGATCTTTTATGTTTAATGTTCTAGAAGAAAGACGGATTGCAACATCCATGGGTGCCGATTACGCTCGCGGGCGTATTCGCGTTCCTCGTAGCGCACTGCTTCATTTCCGTGTATGAGGTAAGCCTCTCCTCGAGCGTGGAATTTAATACTGACCTTATTAGAGGAGGCTTAAGCTAAATGCGCCACTCCCCTTACAGATGATCATAGACACCATTTTCATTTGCTTCTGCGAGGACTGCTCGAAGAATGACGGCATCAATCGACCGTACTTCATGAGCACGGGGTTGATGGTAGGTTCATGCTCAATTAAACTTGGATTACCTCCATCCCGGTCGTATGGAATTAAACTTTCATGTGCCCTCTCTGATTCAAGGAATTCGTCGAAAATAGCAAAGCGGCTTTGCGAAATCTGAACCGGCAGCAGTCGATCAGCTAACCAGGCCGCGCGATATCGGGTGAGATTACTGCGGCTGCAAACCTGCAAAGCACTCGCTGTCACAGTGGCTCTGAATCCTCAGAGAGATGTTGCCAGTACAAGCTCACGATTTCCTACCAAATTATTATTGCTCAGCTGGGCCCTTACTTCGCAAACTAGCAATCGAGCATATACTTACGTACAATGGATTCTACTAAGCGCACATGACCATACCTTTTGCTCTAGAAGGGCACATCACATGCTTCGACAGAGTTTGCGTGTTCATAATTATCGCCCAGGCCGAAGGCCGAAGGCCGATCCGCGAAGGCTAATCGATTAAAATGCCGGACTACATCTAATTGACATTCCTATTCCCACCAGTGAGCGGGTTCAACTGAAAGTCAAGAAAATTTCTTTCATGAATCCACTCTATTTACCCACGAGCTCAGCGAAGGATGCAAGTTAGGCTTAAGGAACTTCTGATACGTCCGATTCTCGTGCAGTTATTCGCCAGATGTGCTTTACCGACCGTAAATCGTTCCTAAGATGTAGACGCGCCAGTGGAACAAGTGTTATTACGTCTACTAGAGTGTAAATATTTTTTTTATACGCGATGGTCTGCCAGTAGATTGTACTTTGTTGTCCGCGCAGACAGCACAAGTATTAGTACAGTATACCATTATCGTTAAGTGAGATTGTCACTTACTCGCAGTTAAGCATACGTTAACTGACGAGCCTGTTGACAAGGGCTATTGTTGGAGAGTATTAATGTAATTGAGATTGTCATATTTTATGTACGTTGTCGACTGAGTATAAAATCTAAGATATGATTATTAAGAGTCTCGTGTCGATCCTTGTTATTCCTTGTATTATAGTCCCTAGGGCTGGCTGGCTAAGGTTGCGATGAGGAATGCGGGCGGAGGTTCGGAAGGAAGAGTGCATGACATCAGCAGAAGGTCTCACTTTGTTATTATCAATTTATTCGTTTTGGGCACACAGTTATTGCATGAATGATTATGCGTATACCGGCAGTGTACAGATCTTTTGAGGTTTCTTTTTTGGTTTTTGTTTCACCGATATACGTCAGTGGATGTGTTACATTCAGCTGGCAGTAAATTGGGTTCGACAGATTCACGAAAGCAGGTATATCTGATACTTCGGTTTCTCTCTCTCTCTCTCTCTCGTGGCTTCCTTTCGTGTTTACTGTTTGCTATTTCATACGAAGTAGTGAATTCGACACCAGATGTAACAAACGGCGTGATATCGGGGAATGGAAAAAGGTCCAGTTACAAAAATGATGGTGGAGGAGAATATTGTACTGTAGCGGTATAAGGGTTCCTTGCTGCGCCACGCTGACTCGCGGGGAAACTAGCGGATACAATAGTTATGGGGCTTCGTTGCCGAGGCGCTATTATGTACTCAGTGGAACAAAGAGTCCACCATGATATCATCATCCTTGTCTCCTTTGTGTTCTCGAGGATCACTGTCACCTTTGCAGCGCGCGACGGATTGTACGGAGACCAGATGCTGTGTGTGTCTATGTATGCGCACTAATAGTCCATGTACGAGACGAAAATATTTCTTAGGTACGTATTGTTAGTTAGTAGTTTCATCTAGAGCATGCGGGTCATATCCCAGATATAGGAAAATCGTCAACGATAGACATGCGTGTGTGCTTGCGATGCTTCTTTACTAGTTCGCAACCACTGCGGGATACACATTGGAGGCCGAAGACCACCTTTTTTGCGTTTCGCGCATCGTAAGGTAGAAAATATGTTCCGAATAAGCAATCCTAATCATTCAAATAGTAACCTCTGTCGAACTTGGGATTCGGTTGCTCTCGTTTTCTCACATACCCGATAATAAAGCGCTATAATTGCATTATGCAAACGTGTGAATGTGTATGTCTGGCGAACGTCAGGGTTACACGAGGTAACGCTTCGCAATACTTTGACTAAGTTATACTTCTCTTGTATGCACAGAAATGTAATACTAATGCCCGTTAACATCGTCGTGTCGGATTCTGAGTCCCGTGGCTAATGCACATATGTATGCTCAACGAGAGATTCCAGGTACTGCGATTTTCAAAAGAGTCACCAACGACCTCACAATTGGAATGCGGAAGCTACTGTGGGCGAGAGCGGCTATTTCTCTCTCTCTCCTTCCTGTCCCTTTTTTTGTCCTTGATACGATTATATATTGCACATGAAGCCAGGGTGTCACCGAGGAAAAGCAGCGCTTCTTCATTTGAGTATTGTTACTCTTGGTCTCTTTGAGTCATCGTCATCGTACGACGGGAGGCTACTTCGTCAGCCGTGGCTCGAGTCATCGCAAAATTGTGTTCAGTCTTCGTCGCGAAACTCCGTAGTACACGTGAATCCGTAGTGGCAAAAACGAAACGAGAGAAAGAAGAAGAAAGAGGGGGTTCGACGATCGTCGGCAGTGACGATTTGAAAGGACCGTCTCTCTCTCCACACCACATTATAATAAATAAATTTGTCTGTATTACACTATAAACGTGCCTGGCTTGGTACATACAATATACCTAGATTCGTACACCTGGCATATTAGGTACATATATATATATAAACACTCGGGTTGTTCCTGGGACATGGGAAATACCGGCGTGAGATACACATATAAAAAGGAGGGTGAAAAACGGTCTCGCAAACATATGTATACTGATGCATCTGCCTCTCTACGTCTACATGTACATACAATTATGCATCCCTTGGATTCGCAGGAAGCTCTTTTCATCGTCTGGCGAATGGCCCGCATTCGATCTTCGAAACAGACAAATTCCATATCCTTGTACTACGTAACGAGATGCGCGACTCCGCGATGCAACACCACTGGTTTCCTTCGTTCGAGAGCTTCGCTGATTGATGCAGAAATGGGGGCTTGCATTCGTCATGGATATGGCTGGCCGTCATAATACTGCGATCAACCATACAATCGCAAACCTACGCCGTAGATACGCGCGCTATCCTAAGGTGCTTGAGTACGCATCTTCAATGATGAAATCCCTGCGATAACAGTAGCCGAAGAGTAACGATAACGATGACGCTGACGTTGACGATGATGATGACGATGACGAATGAGGCGAAGTCTGCTTGATTCGAGAATATCGCAGACGCCGCGCCGAGTCGATGAATTTAATGGCCAGTGCGCATTTAACCGGCAAACGCGCGTTCCTTATTTATTCTTACATGTAGATTTCTTGCCAGTCCTGATATCAAGCGAGGAAGAATATGTGATTAATCATTCCCGGACTGCATAGCAAATATGTCATGAGAATTTAGCCTGCACGTGCGGTGGGTTCCCGTATACGTAGTAATACACACTATCCTTGCCCAAAAAATATGAAGCTTCTCTTTTTTTCCCTACAATTAATCATTCCGTAGATACCACTTTGAAAAGTAGACCTGTCTCTCTTTGCGTTCTATTCTCTTTTCTTTTCACGCCTTATACTCGTGTATAGCACCACGTACGAGGTGTCGCCAAAATGTCGTACTTACGTTCTATTCATGCGCTTTATATAAATACAATATTTTGTCTCTTTGAATCACCCGACAACCGTTCTCCAAGGGACTACCGTGCGGAAGTGCATACCACGCTGCTCGGCGAGAATGCTGCCTTCCGATACGATATTATGAAAACCGGACTGGGAGAACATGGAAGAAGGATTGAAGGGGCGAGGGCGGGGGCGGGGGCAGATAAATAAGGGATGAGCACTGCTTCTTGCAGTCTTGCGCTCGATTCGCGACGACTATTTACGTTATACGTTTAAAATAATAATAATATTAGTCGTAATCATAATTAATAATAATAATAATAATAATAATAATAATAATAATAATAATAAACTCTGCAATATTTAATATAGGTTTGTTCACACGGACTAGATACACTTCCCATAGAGCAATCGACCGATCGATACGCTCTCCCTCTTGACGCGAACCTTGTGCCCGTCGACACGCATCACATCGGAGCGGTAATATTACGCGATCGTTTGAATGCATTGACCATTGACGCGTGTCACATAATCACCAAGGCCACGGTTAACGATTACCACATTGCATAAAGAATATCGGTCGCGCGTTTTAGTACGTATAAGTTAAATGTGTGTAGTACTCTTGAATGTGTCGAGCTGCCTGAGATAGACGCCTCGATGCAAGAGAGCAACGATTTTTATAAAATAGATTGCACTTCATTTGTCATCTCTTCGATTCCTTACTAGAATAGTCTTTGTTTTTCTGTCGGTCCGTTTCACTTTCCCTTCGTTCTTCCTTTAGCAATAGCGTGGTAATCGTAACCGTCTTCAATAAGGAATTCTTATACGAGTGTTTCTTTGTTTGTGCATCGATCTGCTGGACCCCTCGAGTGGCAAGTTCATCAACAAAGGCTGCAACATTTCGAGGCATCGCCTAGGTGAATGTGGCAAACTGTGGGTATTCCATTGCAACCTTTCCCCACAACGCTCTCTTGGACAAGCTGAGCAAGGCCCAAGTTTTGGTTTATGTCACCGTCACTGCCGCGATGCTGGTGCTTCGCGTCGCACCACTGGCGACGCTCTCGCCACTTGTCGTCGGGTGTGGCGCAGAGTAGCATGGACTTTGGCGATGGTGGACTGACACGATCGCGAGCTATGTTGCCGCACGAGCGAGCCTTGTAAAGTCGCCCCTTTCCAAAGAGGCCCGGCAGCGGTACACAGAGTTTCTTATGGACCGCGAAATACCGGCTTAATAATCGATTTTTTCTACTTTTACAGTCGTTCCTGTGCATCGAGGCATTCCTATTCTCTTTGTCGTTGGATAATGTCTGATTGACGCACCCACCGTTCGCGTCTTTGCGCCTCTCACAACAGTTCTCGATCTTTTGGGCCGCTTCCCGCTGTTCGTGTTTACTACTCCTACCGGATGGACTATTATTATGTTGCTTATTAGTAGAATGCGATAATGACGATTTACCACCAGTAAGCGACCAGCTCTGTAAGAGCCTGGCTCCGAAACCTTTGGCTTTCTGCACCGTTGCTGCTGCCTGAGATAGTGATTGAGCGATACTATTCGACTCCCCGACGCTGTGCGATGCCGAGGATCCTGACGAGGGAATACTTTGGCCGCTAAGAACAGTTGAGTTGCGTGACATGTGACAATGATTATGACATGCCGAAGGAGCCTCGGCTTCCTGGACTTCAGTGATACGATTCAATGATTGGCTTTCTCGTAATCGCGTTTCCCCGGCTCTTCTCCTACCAGTACGATGCTTTCTCCCGAACACTCTCTGATCAGTCTGACTCTCCGCGCACCTGTGTCTCCCTCCGGTCGTTGTGGTAGTTGTACCGGTAGTGTTAGTACCACTTCCACTGCGGTTCGTGTCGTTCGAAGGTGTGTCGGATGAATGCTCTCCGTTCCCTACACCATTTCCACCGCCACCACTTCCGCCACCACCCCCGCCACTACCGCTAGGGTCTTGAGAGTCACTAGAGTCATCGTGACTGTCACGTCTGGACGGTAACGGCTTACCCGTAGAAGCACCCAATTTTTGAGCACGTTTCTTCCTACTCTCACTGTCGTCGTCACTGGCGTCAGAGCTGGAGCACGACGTCGTGCGCGTTTTGTGAAATTTACTTTTTCTCTGCTCGTACCCTGACCTTCTAACAACTCGACATTTCCCCGCGGAGCTGCCGCCTTCAGTTGGCGTGACTGGGACTTGAATAGTATCTGTATCTTCTAAGATCTCATTAAGTGTCAATTGAGGCGGTGTTGTTGGGACGGTGCTACTTGGCGACGGCATTGTCTTATACTTTGGCATGAGTGTAAACTCATGATCACCAAGAGCACCGACGGGATGTAAGGGAATTGAAACCGTGGAGGATTCCGTTAAGATTGTGGTGGTAGTTGTCGGAGGTTCCGACTTGGGTAGCGCTGTTGGAACGGTAGAATCAAACGATAGGCCGACTGATCGATGCTGCGCGCCCATCCTCCACTTATTCGATGGAACTGGCCCTGTTGACCTCATACATTCTGTCACAGATACTGGTCTCCTCTCCGTAGTGGTAGCTCTGCCCGCCCACTCATATCGAGTATCTGTTAAGCGATTCCTTATGTTTTCCTGGCACGTTGCGTCAGGCATGGACATTGCAGGTACTTTTTCTAAGAGCACATCGTCTTCGACAGGTTCAGCCACTATATTTGGAGCAACTGTTAATAAGGAATCACTACCCCTTTCACTTCTTGGACTAGGCACTGGTTTCTCTTCTTGTTCAGACACAATACTTCCATCTTTCTGGTTCGCGTTTCGCACGGTGGCAAGTGCCTTGTGGGCTGGGTGTTTCTCGGGAAGCTGTGCCAACCTTTCCTGTAAAATATGCGATAGCTTTCCCTCGGAACGTGAACCACGCCGATTGAACGAATTCAATGCGGAATTGCTTCCACGGTCATCTCGACCGGAGCAGGACGAGACGTCATCCTCGTCTTCTTCTTCTTGGACTATACTGCACTTTCGCGTGCGCACATTCTGTAAGCAGAGGAAGAATGGCCTTTTCTTATCTGCGAGTGACATTTGAATATACGTTTTCGCCTATCACCAGTTCTCAGTTTATTGTCAAGGTGTTGTAGTACGAACCTGTGGTACGTCACCCGGCGTTCTAGGAACACTTAATAATGACTGGTTTACAGTACTGAGTGCAGCCTTATCCACGCGTAAGTTTGCTACCCGCTCATCTTTTCGGCTGAAAATCAAAATCAAGTTTAATACCTGCACTCATTGAGACTGGAAGCGTAAATCTAATATGAGCCATACTTGGCTGTAACTTCAAGAATCTCTGGTCGGGCTTTTTGCATGAGCTCTTGCCGATGCGCACGGAGTTTTCTTTCCGCGAGTAAAAAGTATGTAGCTGTTATGTGGTTGTACTCGTTTTTGTCGAGGGCACTGGAACAAACAAGAAGGTGTTGATAATACGCCTTGCAGAATGGTGAGATTTAGTGGTGACGCGTGGCAGTGGACAATTTTCGAGTGAAATGAAATTTGTCAGCTACTCCACCTACTCACTCCAATATCTCCTCTTTGGTGGCGATGTTCCCATTGACCATCTTGGTAATGATGTGATTATGATGATCGTCGGAGACTTGTTGCCGTGATACAAGAGGTAACGCTTCCACCGAGTCTGTATCTGATCCAATAGCTAACCATGGGTCAGCTGCTATCTCTTCGAGCGTAGCTCTACCCTCTGGCTCTCTGACAAGCATCCTGGCAATAAGACGTTTGCAATCTTCAGAGACATGCGGCGGAATGGAGTATTTGCAATCCATAATCATAGTGAGAGTCTCACTGTCGTTTGCCTCTTGGAAAGGCGCTTGGCCACACACAAGCATGTACAAAATAACTCCAAGCGACCAAACGTCTACAACACGAACACCAACAGTTTAGTTACATACACCACAGGTCGATAACTGCACGTGACATCATATCGAACAACTTTGAACAACTTACCAACTGCGGGGGCATCGTAACTATCACCAAGCAGAATTTCCGGTGCGGAATATGCCAAAGAGCCGCAGGAAGTTTCAAGCTTTTGACCCGGGCAAAATTTATTGCTAAATCCGAAGTCGGTCAGCTTCACTGTGCCCAGTTTCTCAAAGAATACTACATTTTCTGGTTTCAGGTCCCTATGTACCACGTGTAATCGATGGCAATATGATATGGCCCGAACGATTTGCCGAAAATATGTTCTAGCCACCTATAATCAAGAGATTCAAATTATACGAGCTCCTCCCATTCGCTTTAAAACCATCAAGTATTTCAGGAATAATAGTTTCATTGGTCAAGTGTCATGAAAGAAATGGTTCTCGGAAAGGCTCGGTCGATTTGAGCCGTGAACGCATAGCGCATATTCGATATTATTTAGTTCTCTGACGACATACATTTTGATGGCTTTGAAATTGCGATAACTATACCTCTTCACTCAATCCACTATCGTGCCGCATGATGTAATCGTAGAGGTCGCCGCCGTCACCGAGCTCTAGAATTAGATAAAGCTTCGTCTGCGTGTCTATCACTTCGTAGAGCCTCACTACATTCGGATGCTGCACCAGTTTCATGCATCTCACCTACGGAAATCAAATGATACGAGGGTGTAAACCTCAAGTTTATTGGGCGTCTGATGTCAACGACCCCCGGGTTCCTTCCCCGGTCCCATTATCTCATTGACCTTAACAAGATGCACAAGTTCGAAGCGGATCGGTGATCATTTCTGACCGCTTACATTGCTCCGTGCTTGCATAATCAGTCATTAGTGCTAAATGCCAATATTGCTCTAGCTCTGAAATCTTTTTTAAACGAGCCCCTTCTTTCGTCAATAAACAACTCTAACAGGCTACTCGTTCGCTCTAATCATTCCTTTGAACCCACCGTCATAACAGAATCCCCGTCGATACCGTAAGGAACTCGGGGAAACTTTTCCGCCAACTTGGATAGAAAGTTGCGGTCGTCCCGATAAAAAAAAGAGAGAGGGAAAAAAGGTCTCGCCGCCACTTTCTCACCTCTTGGAAGAGGTGTGCTCTCGACACCTCGTCGAGCTTGCTCTTATCGATGACCTTGACGGCGACCTTCTCCCCGGTGAAAACATGTCTCGCTAGCTTGACGACGGCGAAGTGACCGCGACCAAGGGTTTCCTCCAGGTCGTAGAGGCCGGCGATCTTGCCATCGTAGTTGCTGTAGCCCAATCTCCGATGCATCTCGTTTCTGTCGGCAAAAAGCACAAGTCTCCCATTATAAACTTGCCCAGCTTCCGAGCCCAACCCTGATTATCTCTTTGGAGGGGTTTGGCCCAGAATTTCGAAGCGCATGTCCAAATGCGAGAGGGCATTGCAGCCTCTAGCATGATGACCGGGATGCATAAATAGGGATTCTGCGGGGGATAAGCATATAAGCAATCGATCGTGCGCCATAGATAGAAAATGGATATATATCGGGTGTGTGCCGAGAAGGTGCTCTCCTGCACACTCTCACTTTTTCCATTAGAGCGCATTGCTCTTGACGCGTGGGGGGATCGGACGTGTTCTCGCCCCGTGGGCAGGAGGGGCCGACGGCTAAATATTACTCGCGGCGCACGCCGGCGGCGACGGCAGTGGCGGCTGTGGCCAGCGAAATTTTCCGCCCGACCGAAAATGGCTTAAGCATCGAGAGCTGTCTCTGCGCGCTCAAAATCGATTGGCTCTCCTCACTTTGGTGCAGGTTTCCAGTGCAGCTGCTCGGCCCGCATCGCTAAAGGGAGCCGTGATTATTTTTAGCGCGGAGATGCAATAATTAATCGGCCGACGAATTCGCGGGCAAGCAGATTCAGGAGAGCAGAAGAGCACTCGAGGGGCAGAGGAGCAGCAGCGTTCTGAAAGGCTCATTGATAGTCAGTGGGTCGTGGCCTGATGTCAACTGCAATTTGCAACTGGCAGAGCTGGAACTGACCGGTGTTATTTGCAATCATTAGCATACATAAAGGTATCCTCTGCTCCCCTGGCCGGCTGGAAATGTAGAAGAACCTCGTTCAAGGAAGAAACACTAGCTCTCGATCTTGCTATGTCCGCGAGCGCGCGCTTGCGTCGGGAGGAATGATGTCAGGCATTTGCCAGTGCTCGCTGCTTTCTTAATGCCGGATATTAACTTGATTTTCAGCGCGACTAATTAAGTCGGGCGTAATTTGCCGGGGACGAAAAGTTTCTAAATTGGAGGCTTTCTGGCGGGAGTAGGTCGAGGAGAAGAGAGTCTGTATTTGTGTGTAGAGATATATAGGTCTGCTCGAAAGTAAGGTATTAAGCACGAGCTGGCAAGGATACGTATTCGAGTTGGTTGGGTCATTGATATACCATTCACGAATTCCTCGATTGCCAGCACGCGTCACGCAAGTTCCGGCTTCATTTCCCGACGGCATCTGCGTCGGGTTCCGCTCTCTACGTGCGTTTAACCAGCTACTCGAGCTGCTCGGCTCTTTATTCGCCTGCGCAAGTGCGCGGCCGAGATGCCGCTGGCCGCGGAATGCGCTGCCGCTACCGCGCGGCCAATGGAGAACAAACGTAAAAATAAGTCTGCCTGAATGGCACCTAAGTGTCAAAAGAATGAATGGAGAGAGGTGACTAAGTTCCCTCGAAAGTTCCGCCGGCAGGGCGAGCTCGAGAAGTTAAACAGTTAAAGCCACACTCAGGACGCAAAGACACACTTGAAACAAGTCCGGCTGTTAGTCCGCGGCAATAAAACCACCAGCCGACTTCCGAAGGCCCTCCAAACGTCCGGGCCATCTCTCCACTTGTTTGGGGCATTTCAAATTGTAAGATTCTCAATCTATGTAAAGGACGGTGCGACACTAGCGCTCACTTCTCGCGGCAACTTGATCGTAATTGGCCGGCCCTCTATCCTATGTCGAAGGTATGATCCGAAGATAGTAATGGTATATGCCTTCTTGAATGCGGAGACTTGGGGCTGCAGCGCGAACGTCTTTTCTTTTTCTGCTGCACGGCTTCCTTTCCTTCTTCTGCTCGGGCGTCTGCCGCGTGTGGGCGTGATTTCGTGTATCTCTCATCCGCTTCGTTAGCATTGTGATTAGCGATTAGCGATTCTACGAGTGTTGCCGATTAGCTGTATTAGCGTCCTGTTCGAAAACATTGTGTTGTGGATGGCTCCACTAATGCGCCTTCCTCGCGTCCGTTTCACGCGATCGTCGATCGCTGAAAGTGCACCATGCCGCAACCCTCTTTCGGGTGGACGAGTCCATCAAATGCGCCTTGCCGGAATTCATCGTGGTCGCTGATCCACTGATTTTTGCCCTATCACATTCATCTGTTCACTGTGAGTTTGTTCCATGATTATTCTAAGAGTCACTCTTCTAAGTTTTGTCATACTTGTGTAAATGACTTTTTTCTCCACTCGCCGAGTGGAGGTTTTTTATGCCATCAACGTTATAATATATTTCTTGAGTCGTTCGAGCTGATCCCAGGAATCATGCATTATTTCTTGAACCCAATTCGCTCCCGTTATTATCGATATTATGAGACTCACCTATTGTTCGCGTATTCACATATTTGCTTGAACGGTTATAGCCCAAAGAGCACTCGCACGACACACACCGCGATAAAAGATCTGCGACGCAACATCTATGTTGTTGGTTCATTATTGCAATCAATTTATCCAGCCGCGGCTTAACCGGCTTGTTTACTTATATGCCAAATTAGTGACGCATGGAGTGCGCTATCGTTCTCGGCGGCGGAGTCCGTCTTGAGAAGCGAGTCAAGAGCATGAGTAATTCGATTAATTTTACATAACCGATTCATAAAATCGGCGCGCTAGGACGAAGAGGCCGGGGCCCACGATTTCTCTTTCAATCTCGAGGATTGACGGCATCGCCGCTATGCGTCACAAATGCGTTATTCTTAAATAATCCGACCACTAACCACCAGGCCGATACTCGGAGGCCTCGGAGCGCATCCTCTGCCAGGAAACTCGTCTACGCTGCGCCAGACAAAAGACGCGGGCGGAGCGGCGTCTAAGAAAAGCGGGCGTCTACAGTGCGCGGAGGCCGGAGGGCGTCCTCCCCTAATTCCGAGGCAGAAAGTTGCTCGCGCAGTATTTTTGGTCCTCTTATTCTCCGCTGACCTCTATTCTATGTCCCGGTAGTAAATTGCTGAATCCCCCCCTCCCCCTCCCCCTCGCCCTCTCCACCGATAGACGTTCTACTCTCTTTCTGGGATACTCGGGTCAGCCACCTACTCTCTAATTAACTGGGTGCACCGTTTAGGAGCGAGTGACGTGTTGCAGGCTTGCCCTTATTCCTCGCGATCGCCGAATACTCTCGCCCCTCGCCTCCACTCCACTCCACTCCACTCCCAGCACTAACTCCACTCCTCCACTCTACTTTTTACAAGTGGCGTGTAGCACGTCGCTGACGCAAGCCTCCAGTCGATACCGCTGCGCTATTGACTGTCTAACAGAGTCTAACCATTTTATTTCATGACACGTTCCGCCGCTCGATGGAAATTCCAGCGAATATTAAGCGATAACGATACGACAATCCAGTCCTGCGTGCGAATCAATGCCTAACCCAGATTTATCAGAGCGATCTCTTACATTTTATGTCCAGGTCTACGGAAAGTCGAACGATCGGTGGATAGGGTGTGTGTGGCGATATTGTTGGAGCTAGTCCCGATACAATAGAGTCGATTCTTCATCGGCGCGAAAGAGAATGGAGGAATGGCGACGAGGGCGTCGAGGGGGGCGGAGGAGCGTATCGGTGGGGAAAAATCTACAATAGGCGGATGCGTCCGAGTATCGCCGCTGCGACTACTGATTGGACCTGACGTTTTCCCGATAACAATTTACGTCTCCCATCAGGAGGTGCACCTGTGTATGACGTATCTCTCGTGACAGCCGTTGACCCGGTTCTCGTTGCATGTGTGCCCGGAATAATGAAGGGCAGAGCAGCAGGAGGCGTCTATCAGTTTCCCGAGATAAGGACTTCCCACCGAAATTCGCGGGCGCCGATAGCCATCGCCGGTTTTGCTCGGCCAAGTACTTTATCGGCGCAATGGGAGATTGCGTAACCTCGAGGAAGCGCGAGTATCCGCACGTACGACACGGCTGCATTCCTTAGCGGCCTTAACGCGCCGATCGGCTTGCCTCTGCTTACCTTCCTCGCTTCGCCGGCGAGAAGTTCCTTGCCGATTTGACTGCCGGTGGGATCGTCATCGTCGAGCCGCCGAGCCGCCGACGTGGACTGCACTGAAGTCCGAAAGGAACTTCGCAGCAGTTTCACGTGACTTCGCGCACGGCGGTGCAGGCGGTGCAGCATTACAGGGAAGGCATCGAAGCACCGCAGCGTCAAATGAACCAGCGACGAGTTACGACATTCGCACGTCTCGCCTTTCGGCGAAAGACGCTTAGGAACAATGCGAGCGGTGCGGCGTGGCGGATAGAAGTTGCATGCGGCCGAGCTAAATTGGATTGCCGTACACGAGAATCAGCTAATCCGCGCGTGTCGGTAGCATCGGCCGGTATTATCCAAAGTAATTCAATTAGGATTCGCAGTCAATTTCATCGCAAGGACGAGCCGAGCTTGTATCGTCTGTTTCGACATCCTCGACATAAATCCGCAACGCTCTGAAAAGCCTTTGCTATGCAGATTTCTTAACTCTGACACGCATACACCGCGCGCACGCATTTCTTGTCGATATTTATGAATGCTACTTCCTGGAGAACGCGTCCTCCGGAACAGTTATCGCAGTTTTTCCAATCGCTTGACTTATGCTTCCTATCGTGGAGAAACGGTGTTAGCCGGTGATTCGAGGGAAATATGTATTCAACGAGGCGTACGATTTAGCGGCAGACGCAGCTCTCTCGGAAACTCCCCGCCATGAATAACAAGTGCAGTGAATGTGTTGGCCAGTTTTCTTTAATCCAACGCCACGTCGGGATGAATCGCTCGGTCTCGCTGTTGAGATGCCCAGTCATGTAAAACGGCTCTGTTCGAAACGGGGCAGAGCGCGGCGCGGCGTGCGCGAGAGAGATACTTCTCACGAATGAATCTGCCTTTCCGATCGGCCCGCGAATTAAACGGGCAGGGCCGCGCCGCAAATAACACACATTCCGGGTATCGGTGGCTGAGGGAGAGCGCACGTCAAATTCCAATTGCAGATGCGCGAACCAGCAGACCATTCAGGCATCCACGTAGACACGAGTTCCCAGAATTAGTCAATACTTGTTTAAAGGATGATCCCAATGGCTTTTAGCGAGAACACGTAGTCGAGCCAAGTCTCGAGTTCGCCGGGCATTTCCTCTCGGCGAGGAAACCAACCAGCCGGGGAGGAGCATTGATTGCTGAAAGCGGCAATTGCCGCATGCCTCGCAGTTTCTCGACTCTGCTGATCTGAAAAGCGATAACCTATGCTAATGGACATTTGCAAACGCATCCCGAGTGCGTAACAGGTAGCGCGCGCGCGCTCGCGCGCCCACGTACCGTTACCAACATTCCTCGGCGCTCGATCGCGCTCCAAACACACAGAACAGACGCTGAGGGCAGAGAGGAGGCTAGAGGTGGCTCGAGGGGCACCGCAGCCGATCATTGTTGGCCGTAATGACGATACCATTGAAAGAGTGTCCTCGCGGTGGGAATAATTAGGAAGCATCGGACCGACTGGCTCGTCGCTACTCGCTGGGTCGACCTGTCGCTCCAAGAGGCTCCCGAGCTTTGCAATCAAGTGTGTCGATGCATTTCGCTGATGCGGCAGATTGAGAGCAAGAGTTCCATCGGTTCATCTCGGGACATGGTGCCTCGCCATTTTTAGCCCTCCAGGATTTTTTCGCAGCAACCACGGGCTTTCTCTCTGACCGCATTTCGTGGTCGGGTGGCACTTGGCCGACCTTTCCCCAAAGACGGACGGCCAAAGACGGGAGCTCACGTAATGAGGGAATCCAAGGCGTTCGGGAGCTCGATCCCAAATACTAGTTCATTAACCCGCCAATCGAACTGCTAAGGGCTTTGATTTCCTCGGGGCCACGGGGGAGCCGCCTCGAATCTCTCCAGGTCCTGGCACACACTTGTGCCCGGGGAGTGGAAACTCCCATCTTCCTGGAAGTACATGTTCCTTAATCTACATTAATTACTCGTCAAACAGTAATGAGCACTTTCCTCTCCGGCGGCCTGGCGTGTGCTAGTTTCGCGAGCATCGCTGCTCCGTGACGTGCTAACCACACCGTTCGCCAATCTCCAAGGGGAATCTCGCATGGTCCACGCGACTCGGTCTAACCTAACGCCAGATCAACCTTCCAGTCCCCTGAGAGCCAATACGATTCACCGGAAATATCGACTCGAAATACCGATTCGATTGGGCAGGGATTTAACTAATTCGTGGTTTCAAGGTCGCGGGAGGTTATGTACCCGCGAGAAGTAAACATGGCGGCGCTGATCTCATAGCCGCCGAGTACCATTGAGAATGACAGATTGGTAATGGTAGAGAGCTGGGATTTGCAGATGTAGCTGCTGTGCAAGCATTTGGATGTTTGGATGCGCTTGTCACTGGCGCGCTTATCGGGCGCGAGTGACGCGCACTGCCCGTCAAAGGATAGGTCGCGAATGTTTATAAGCGCCGAGCCGAGCGGAAAACAACGGCAGGTGGTGCGCGCGGCCCCGAAAAACACTCGGGCTTTCGCACGACGCAGCTAGGGAAAAGAAGGAAGGAAGGAAGGTTTGGGCCGGACGGGTCGAGCCTGCTTCTTCAAAGTAGTTCGAGTCTCGGAGAGGTGGATGGGGGAGTGGGGGCGGAGGACACACGATACACACGCGAGAGGAGGAGGAGGCAGGAGGCGTTAGAGAGGCCATTTTTCCAGGAGTCGAGTCCACTGAAAAGAGTGCGGTGAGTCCGCGCGCGCGCTCGTACTTACTACGTTGCCCGCTAGACAGACGACCCCAGCCACCACCTCAGCTCTCCCTGGGCCCGATAGACTGTCATTTGTGATGCAGCTTCATGCACGCTGCTCGACGACACCACCACGATGATTGATGCACGACACCTGAGGGGCCGTTGCTCGTTGCCCAGTTGAAGCGGCGCTTGGCCGAGAAGACGCGAGAAGACGCGCGATCTCAAAGATCCCGCGAGGAGGCCAACGTGTCTCTCCCGAGAGTCAACCGACAGCCCAACAGCCCACAGCCGAACAGGCGAACAGGCGGCAGAGTTAAAGTTGCCGATCAGCACTGCCACTACTCTCTAACACGCACTACGCCCGCCGCCGTCCCAGGACACCTCTCTCTCTTCCTCTCTCTCTCTCCCTCTATGTTTACACGCCACTGATGCTTCTTTCTCTCCGTCCTCCTCTAGGTCCCTGCGCGCCGCTTCCTTCTCCTCGCTCGGTCACTCGGAGTCTCGGTTATTTCGCTTGGCTGCACCAGTGCGATCGCTCGCTTTCTCCCGGGATAGGCTTAGATAGGCTTAGAGCCGGCGAAGGATAGAGGTGCCTGCGGTAGGTGGTATATGTGGATACAGCCTTGGAGGGAAGATGGGTTGTTGGTTGTGTAGAGGCGAGGAATATTTGGTGTCGGAGGGTCCGCTTCCTCAGCTCGGCGTGCTCCCGTTTCTCCGGCTGTTCCTCCGCACCCCGCCCACCACCCCTTCCCCGCGACCCTTCGATCGAGCTCGCGGCAACAGGACAACCAAGACAACCGCCCTCCCTCGCCTCTCGCAGTTCGCCTCACCCCTTTCCGCCCAAAGCCCACCGATCCACGATCTCACACGGCACACTTCTTCTCGGCCTCGAGGCAAAACGGCGCTGTCTATGCTCGCGCCAGCCGAGGAATGCTCCTTCAGACTTGAGAGCAGCGGCGGCGGCGCTTGTCGGCTCTTGCTAGCGCTTTTACTCCTCTCGTCGCGCTTCCTCCTCTTCCTCGCTCCGACACGCACACACACAGACACTGTCAGTCACGCAGCCGAGGGACCGCCAGCCAGACAGGGCAACCCTTGCTTAGGCGACTCGCGCACACACACGCCACGCACGCTTCTTGCTTCCTTGTCCCAGAGTTCCGCGCCTATCCGCACGCTCACACGCTACGAGCGACTTCACGTATCAACGGGTCCGACCTGCCGGGACTCGCGCGTCCGTCCAATTTGACTTTGCTTCGCCGAGAGAGATGAGATAAAATACGATGCCGACGGGGCTGCGGTGCGGGCCTGTCGACGCGGTGGACGCCAGCTCGCGCAACACCGTGACACGGGAAATCAACGAAACCCCAATGGAATGGCAAGCGAGCGCCTCGCTTCGCCGATGCGGACGTTCGCGCAACGCCCATCGGAGGTTCAGTGATGCGCCACATTGCGGCTTCTGAGGGAACTTCGCTCTCATTCAATCCGCTGCACCGCGGATTACGAATTGCTTTATTCAATTTTGATATTGCAGGCTGCGGCAAGTGCGCGGGTCGCGTGCCTATTGTGAGCACTGTATAATAATGTATAATGTATAATGTATAATAATAATAACTTTGGGACTGTTGAATCATGTGAGGGAGATGTGGCCTATAGAAGTAGAAATGGAATGTGCACTCGGTCAAGAGTGACTTCAGATATTATTCGATACTAGTAATAATTATGATAAAGGTACTAAAATACTATTAACAAGTCAGCGTCATGCACTTTTGGGTTAAAAATATGTGAATAGTTTTATGCGTTTTCCGACTAGGTAATCGTACAAGTGGCGCCACTTGCCGGCTCCGACAGCAACAACGACCAGGCGCCATTCCTAACAAGTTGAGACCCCAGCGAGTAGATGCCACTCTCTGTATTTATTCAAGTAGCCGATGCAATTGAGACTAGCGATCGCTTACTAAAAATACAAAGTTTCTAATGGCAACAATATGTAGTCCAATTTTCCGCTCTACACTCAATGCCAGGAACGACACCCTAACATTTCCGAGGGCCGACTCTCTACAATCGCAGGCTACGAGTTCCACTGGGACAAGTCGAATCGTTACGCAACTAGGAACTCCGAGAATAGTCGAAATTTGTAATATGCGGTGGAGAGGGTGGCCCGTGCGGCGCGCACGGAGGCTAGACTTTAGCGGAGCGGTAAAATGCGAGGAGTGCACTCTGAACTCGAGTTACACGAACTCGGGGAAGGAACATTAACTCGTTATCAGTCTGAACGCGGGCCAACCTGTACAGACCCTAGCCCTAGCCAGAGAGAGAGAGAGTAGTCAGGGAGAGAAGCGTTGCGTAAGCGACTGCTCCCCTGTAATTCCATTCTGAAGCAGCTAGCAAGGGACAATGTTATCTGCATACTACTAGCCCTGAATGCTCGGGAGAGCGCTCGCCACCGGAAAACGTATAATGTGCCCAGGCCAGTCCCCGCAAAGCCGTTTCCCTTTATTGCCAAGAATCGTCTTCTCCAAATAACTCGATCGCCCTCTCTCTCTATTGCTGGGCGCTCGGCGAATTGCACGCTTGTATTGGGAATAATGTCGAAATTAGTCATCCCGGCGGTGGGAACGTCTCCCGGCCCGCTCTCTCGACGGACGTGCACGCTTGCGAGAGCGCCAACCCAGACGAATAAATCGTCGACGGGCGGGTGCGGGGCAGTGCGGGGGGGCCGTTGAGAATATTTCCTCGAGTTTGGAAGGCGGCGGGCACGCGTTGCCAAGTGCTTTTCCAGCTGGTGAGGAGCGCGCTTATCTCCCTTGCCTTTCCCTTGTACAATCTGAGGGCGACGAGGCGACGAGGCGACGAGGCGACGCGCGCTCGTAGGAGGAGATCTAGCGGGATATCCTCGTCGATGGGAGCGACGCGACGAGCACGTCGACGTCGGGGCGTCAGCACTCGGCCAAGCCGGCTCGCCGCCAAAATCAGCTCTCGCCGCGGCGGCGGTCGTGCTTTCCGGTCGGTGCTTTATAAATACTGCAGACAGTGCGAAGAGTGCAGCGAACAGCCGCAGGGACCCGCCGCGAATTCTCCATTCCCGATGCTCATAGTTACACTTACCTCTACTACTTACACCCTACTACTTGCACTTCCACCCTGCCCTTCCTATCCTCCTCGCGACTCCCTTACACCTCCCGCGGACTTTTCCTTCCGTCTGTTCTGTGATTGCAGTGGCACGCCGCTAGAAATCTACAATAGGGAACAGTGCTGGTGAGGACAGACCTTGTGCGTTAGTGAGCCGACGAGGAAGTGCGGAGAACTCTCTCGCGGGTAAAAGTTGCCGGAGGACATTGCTGGGAGCTCTACTGCTCCAACCAGAGCGAGAGAGAGAGAGAGAGGGACTCTGGCCAGTCTGCACGGGTAGGTAGACCAGCTTATAGTTACGAACCTATTACGTTCGACTGAGAACTCGGCTACGTGCGCGACATATCTATCGGCGATTACAACTGCGCAGCGCGTGTGTGTCTGCTTCCTAGAGAGAGTAATTAATTCGCTCCGGAAAGAATCTCGTCTGGCTCGCGACTGTTATATATCTCGCCGACGCTGAATCACCCGAGGGAGTTGTAGATACAACCCTCGATCGCCCCCGCCAGCTTCTTATCGAGCTCGGCATTTCCGGGGCTTTAGAGTTCTTTCCTCCTTCCTCAGACCTTTCTAAGACGCATTAGCAGTTCGACATAAAGGAAGAGCAAAGTGCCGGCGAGAATGCCAGGCCTATAGTCCGCTATGATTTGGCGAGTCTCGAGGTCCATGCACACACGCACACTCCTCTGAGGGATTTGCTGCGCTCACTCTCTCTCTCCCTCTCTCTCCCTGCCACTTGCGCAACAATTGCCGCGGTACAGCCGAAAATATGAGATCACGCTCGAGTTTCCGCGTGAGAGGGGGCGGCGGAAAGTCGGATTGAAAGAGCCGGCTCTGTCGAATGCGGGACGCGTCGGGGGCTTTCAAACCCCCTCGATGCGAATTTCGCAAAATATTGCTCGGCTCCGGGCCGCCTGCACAAAGCTTCTTTAGAAATCCCGGTAATTGGGAAGACACTCGTTTCTACTCGCCTAGGCTACCTCTCGAGGGCTTCAATCCAAAAAGGGGGACGGTGGGAGCCGCGGTCGAGTTTGAAAAGCGTCTAAACGAAGAGAGGAAAGCTAATTTCATCGTTACTCGCGTAATACGATATAGGAAAGCTCGAGCGGTAGATAGAAAGAGGAAAGAGTGCGCTCGTACTAGCCGGGACACGCGCGCCAGTCATTCACCCACCTTTTTCCTCATTCACAAGCGGCGATGCTACTTCTCGCTCCTCGGGAGCTTCCGCCCGGAAGCTTTGTCACTCGATGAGAAAGCTGCGCGCCACAAAGGGCGCGTTATCCAAAGTTATCTATGTGTTGGCGGGAGCAGCGCACGTGCGAGCCGGCAGAATGCGCGCTGAGAGTTAGTTCCGAGTTAACTTTGACTCAACTTGGAAATTGATGATTGCAGCGCCGAGTGTATCGTCCAATCGAGAAAGGGATTAGTGGGCGAGCGGAATATCCGGAGACCAGCCCTCGAAGGAAGCAATGATCGGCTGGGAGTGAGGGTGAGAGGTGAGAGTGAGGGCTTGATTTAGCAATCGAAGAAGAATTTAGCGTTACGCTCGAGATGACAGTATGTGATCCTCGCGGCCCGCACCTCCTCCGTGCAAGCCTGCTAAGTGCATTCTCGACTTTTGGCTTGCATTCGAGTTGCTGACGGTAGCGAGGGCTCTCGAGCCTCTGCCAGAATGAGCTTAATGAAGAAAGCTATCGGCGGCTCCATTCATAGGATACGAGAGTTCGAGCTTGAGAAGGTAATTCAATTATAACGGAGCTTTTTCCACGGGCGAGCGAGCCCTCCTTCCACACCCACGCCTCAACCAATTACGCCGAGCGTCCACTACCCCGATTCCCTCCAATCTACCATTCTACCACCGGCCGGCCCCAACCACCGACAAACGCCCAACTAAACGCACACGCGCCCTCGCGCCCTCGCGCCCTCGCGCCCTCGCGTCTCCAGCGTTACGAGCAGCCGCGTCGGCGGCGCTCGCGAGCGCCAATCCAGAAATAGTGCCGGCACATGCAAGATTTACATGTAACCGTGGCAGGCCAATCTTCTCGCCTCGTCCTGGCACTAAACCAACTTTTGCCCGATCCCCGCTTTATGACAATGCTCCACGCCGCGTCGCTCTAACCCTTCGCGCTTGGCGCCCCCGGCTCCTTAAACCTCGCACCACGTCCTGCCGATTCAACCCGTGCGAACAAGACGATGCATCCTTTATTCCCACGCGACACCTATATCTACAGGCTGAATCACTTGGCTTTGAATCACTTGACGAAACATGAGTTTGTAGAATTATGGTTCAATGGTTCAAAAGTAGAATACCAGAAATTTAGTTGGTGATTAAAATGTTTGCTTTGGAAAATTTGTCTTTGTACCTCCACATTATGGGGTCAGGGTCGATAATACCGGTCATGAGTTCGTAGTATTATAGTTCAATCGTTAAGAAAAAGAGACAAAAAATTGAGTTGCGATGTACTTGGTTAAAAGGCAAATGCATCCTCCCGAGACTTGTTCCGGAAACTCAGCGCCATACCAGTTACAACACTTTAATGTATGCCAGGCGGATTTTACCGAGCGCACGAGTGGCCAAGTATAGTTGTGCGAGAATTGCACCGGCGGGGCAACGTGACTCGTTCACAGGGGCATTGTATCTGGTGTGATTCAGAGGGAAGATGGTGGTTAATGCTCGCGTTATCTGGGCTCGCGTCGACGAAAACGTGCTCTCCTTCGAGCGGGGTAGGAGAGGCGCAGAGGAAGTGTGCGTTATATTAAAAATAGACGGCCGAGATGAGCGGGTGGTAAGATAGCGCGTCTCGTGCGAGGAGACTAGTCTCCGCCTCGAAGCGCTCTCGCGTGTTCTTCTCTTGTGGCGTGCGGCTTTTATCAGTGTCGGAGAGTCGCGCGAGGATGTACGGTATACCCGGTGGTAGACCTCCTTCGCCCACCACTTGCACCCTTTACTTCCGCTCGGAGGCCATTCGGCAGCCGGACCTGCACGACGCACTCGCCCCCAATTTTCTTCTCGAGCAGGTCAACCTCATCGACGAGTTCGACATCCTGCAAATCGTCGGCGAGGGATGGTTCGGCAAGATCCTTCTCACCGAGCACCGCAGCACCCAGACGGAGATGGTGCTCAAGGCCCTGCCCAAGGCTTACACCGGCCTCTCGGACTTCTTCCGTGAGTTCCACTATGGGCTGCATCTCGCCGCACATCGCAACATCATCACCACCTACGATGTCGCCTTCGAGACCGCCGGCTTCTACGTTTTCAGCCAGGAGTACGCTCCCCTCGGTGAGAGTCAATTTGCACTGATTCACGGTTTTCACTCACTTTCCTCCTTTCGACCAAGGCAAATCTCTTTTTTCTTTATTATTAAAACCGTGGGCTTTCAATAGAACCCATTGGAGTTGATATACAATAAACTTGACAAATTGAACATGTGCTTAGACTACAGACAAACGTTGTGAAAGAGAAGAAATTTAAAGATAGAGTATAAAGTTAAATCTAGAGTTTGATTGGGGTAGAGCTTACGTAGTGATCTGGAAAGATTAGCGCGTTCTCTTGCATAGAAATCTCTTTTTCCTCGACACGAGACCCTCTGTAAAGCCGCTGCTATTGCAGCTATTTAGATTGGCCGTTAGCGTCTGCATGCGGGCGAGCCGAGACTCTGTTTTTACTCCTCGCTCCCCTTTCCCCGACCAAGCCGGCACGTGGTCCCCCGAGAAATGCATGTTTTCCGTAGGAAACGTGTGCGGCGACTGGCGAGCGGTGTTTGACTCCGCTGACGATCTGTGATTGCAGGCGACCTCACATCAAACGTGACGGAGACGGGCCTGGGTGAGCTGCACGCGAAGAGGGTCGTTCGCCAGCTGGCGGCCGCCGTCCACCACATTCACAGTCGCGAGCTCGTCCACCGGGACATCAAGCTCGACAATGTCCTCGTCTTCCGGAGCGACTTCTCGCGCATCAAGCTCTGCGACTTCGGCGAGACGAGGCGCGCCAACACCGTCGTGCGACGGCACAACGAGTGGCTGCCTTACTCGCCGCCCGAGGTATTGCAGATCGACACTGATGACACGTACAAGTAATTATGAGATTGAGTATACAACCATTACAATTGATAGATATATGTAGTAGACTTATTATGTAAATATATGTACACCGAGGTGTTTACCCGGCATTCCTACGCACGCTGAGCATCTTTTCAGGTGTCTCACATCGCACGATGTCTGGCAATTCGGCATTGTCCTATTTGTCTGCCTGACGGGGTGCCTGCCGTGGCAGAAGGCAGCGATGGACGACCCGCGGTATACGCGCTATCAAAACTGGCACAACGCGACGCTCAACATCGCCAAGAAACCGAAATTATTTCAGCTGATCAGCTCGCGAGCGCAGAGGTCAGTCCCCCACCCTACTCCTCTTTCGTTTACACCGCCGGCACGAATAAAGATAGATAAAACTAGGCTCTCGTGCCCTACGACGCACGCTGATTAATCCGTGTCGGTCATGGTGCGACAAGTTCGATCTGCGACGATGCACATTTCCCGATGACGCGAGGTCTGATTCTACTTATGTCCGGCAGGATGTTCAAGCGGCTGCTGGACCCCAGGGCGGAGAAGCGGCCGGTGAGCGTGCTCGAAATAAACAAATACCTGGAAGACAGGTGGCTGGCAAAACTCGGCGCCGAGAAGGCACTGAACGGTAAGGATTGAATTATTCGGGGGAAATTTAATGAATACGCGGGCCAGTATTGGGTCGGCCTTAACAGGATTTATGCGCGGCGCAGGTGGTGCCGACGAGAGGGACGAGCTCTGCCCCTCGATGTACAGCTTCCACAGCTCCCTCGAGGAGAAGAATCAGTTGCTGCACACCCTGACTACTTATGGGATCGAGACGACGGTCGATCGGACCAAGAAGAAGGATCGAATCCGCGAGTGGATACAGGCGAGCACGATCGCCGAGGAATACGAGGAGGATGAGTCGGACCTGAACGAGGAGAGCCGCTTCCACGAAGATGAAGAAGAGGAACCGGCCTCCATGAAAGGCCGGCATTTCCCGGAGACTCGGCCGAGCGCGACGGCCGCGAACCACCACGGCAGGAAAAACTCCCGAGGAACGCACACGTCCTCCGCGAGAAAAAGGCTCCCGGTGAAGCCGCCCGTCGAGAGGAAAATCCCGTTCGCACCGCAAGTCGCCGAGGAGAGGGAGACGGTCGCCCGGTTCGCCAGTTTCCCGAACGGCGATCCAAATTTGGCGACGCTCAAGAACGGCGCCAACGGCACCGCCGAGAGTGAAAGCCCGCGCTCCCACTCGAGCCCCGTCGCCACCAGGGGGGAACCCGTGCCCGAGGACGCCCGCTCGCCCAGCATTGTCAACGTTAATGGGAGGACCGCGAGGAGTTCGCCCTCCGCCAGTCTAAACACCTCTCAAGACGGAGCTTTACAGCAAGCTGCGCTCGAAACGACCTCGGCGAACAATAATGCCCAGGATCAGCCGGTTAACGCGGCGCCGATGGACGATCGAATTGTCGTGCAGAGTCCGGAGATCCCGACGAGGAAACATCGATCGCAAACGGCCCCGTTTGCCATACCGACTTCGCCCTATCTGAACGGGAACAGGAGGGAAACTGCGAAGCGGAGCCACTCGGTGAGCACGCTGACGGAGAGGTCAGCGACGGCGGCGTTACCGGTGGCTCGGGGGGAGAAATCATCCGCGATAATGTTACCGACCCGAGCGGATAATCAGCCCGTGGGGATGTCACGAAGCGAGAGGTCACCGACGGCCTCGCACTCGGATAATCGATCGGCGCCAGCAGCCCCCGGTGCCAGTGGTGGCGGTGGCGCGGTAATTGCGCGGGCCGAAAGGCCGCCCGCAACAGGACAATCAATGTCTCGAGTAGAAAATCAATCGGTCGCGATGCTGCCCGCGGCTCAAGTCGAGAATCAATTGGCTAATACCTCGGCAATAACGCGAAATGAGACCTCCCCGCCGAGGACAATCCAGCCCGCGCCGGTAAATCCTCTAACGATGTCGGTCGCTTCTCATCTGGTCATGCAGAGCTTCAACGCTCTCCAAGGTATCAATCCCCTCGCACCGACCAAATCGAGCGAGGCCACCACTGCATCTTCCAACAATCCATCCAATTCGCCACCCACCTCCACCCCCACCAACAGGAGTCCCGCAGGAACACCCGTGCGAAACACCACTCCCCCCACTACCAAGAAACCAACGACGACTCCACGCGTCGAGGAGTTCATAAGTTACGGGAAGGACGCTTACGAACATTACGGAATCGCTCAAGGCGTAATCCTACGGGCGGGCAACACTCGACACGGTTCCTCCGGCAGTCCCAGTCGATCTATCAGCAATTGACCGGCCCCGACGCTCCGCTTTCTTCCTATCCGGCACACTTCTCCAGCGTACGCGATTACCGATTCCGAAAGATGAGAGATATTGCTTGAGGATCGGCCGACGCGAAACCGCCAGGAAGAAATCCATTGGATAGGCGAGCTTTAAACATTCAAGAACCACCTTGTGTAACATTTGCCCTCCATGGAGACGAAGAGACAGAGAGAGAGGGGGAGAGGGAAACGAATGCACATTAAGCGGCATTGTATTACGGATACAATTAGGAAGAATGGGATCGAGTAGAATGTTGCATATCGTCGGACAAATGTAGCAGCGCTTACGGTGGCTTTGATTTGCTGGAAGCGAGCCATGCCGAGCTCCTCGCAATATCAACTCCCTTTTGTTCCACGGGCGGAGCAGCACCGGCTTTTACATTATGTACATAAAATACGCTCCGGCGAGTAAGTCGCGGATTATTTTTCATTATGCATAGATCGCCGCATTTCGAGCGAGCCCGCTCCCGCGCCCGTGCCCGCGCCAGTCCCACTCAAACAACCACCTACCGCTCAAACAAGGATAAAAGGTAATTCCATTATACTCGCTGGCCTATATATTGCCGGCACATACTCTGCATTTGCAATGGCGTGCCGGGCGAAAAGTGGAGCGACGATTGCGCCCGGAGGCATGCGCCTCTTTCAATAGTTATTATACCTTCCAGGAGCAGCTTCCCCCCGAGAGTGCGAGAGTCTGCCGATTGATCAGCCGACGCTCCGCAAAATGACAGGCCGCGAGCCTCCTATTTACCTGAAAAGGCCGCGAGGACGAGCAGCCACTTTCACGAGACTTCGGTGACAGATGATTACCATCCCATTCACTTCCGCCATCCGCTTTTATTTCTACTGGCGACAGCAGCACGGTTGGCTATGTTCAATCGAACGAATATGTAAATATTATAATCGACACCGCCACGTCCTCCGACTTGGTGGAGGCGCACGGGATCTCTGCAATTGGAGGTGCCACTCGCGGAATGTGACAGGGTTACTTGTGATATTAGGAGAGAGTGTTAGTTCAACCACCTCGGCCTCCAAACCATCCATCCACCCGACGTAATTGCCTCTCCGATAGGGAGACTTCGTCGAATCTAACGAGGCTGAGGGAAAGAGAGGGAACTCGAACACGAACTCGGTGACTCTGATTGTAAATTAATATGTAATCTTAGTAATAAATTGTATGGTGCGATCGAGCGTTATCGAGTGATTCATTAAGCCGAGATCCGAGATTCATTCATATCTCAGAGCCAGCAGCTCTCGATTATTATCCCCACCGCGAGGCGACATTGTTGACTGATGTTTTTATTGTAGAGAGAATGGTGAAAGGAGTCCGGAGATTCGATAAGTTTTCTCGATGGTCATTGGTCCCGGTGGCGGAAGTGCGGTGGTTCGAGAATGCCGACTATCTCGAGAGCCAGCCGGTAAACATGATTGTTCCCGCTAATAATAGCCGATGCAAACATTGTCGCGACTTATCGCAGTTGCTTTAATGCCGGCCTCCCTCGTAAAGTATTCCGCTTTTGGAGGGTTAAACGGATCCGGCTTGTTTTCCGAACGGATGCTGCGCCGATCTAATCAATTATAGTGGAGAGGAGAGGAGAGGCCGAGCTTCTGGAAGGGATTGAAGGCGTTCAATTTCATGCGTGCGTGTACTTAGCTCCCAGCCGGCCATGACTTATCATATCACGTGCTCGTTGGATATACACGTTGATGGTAGAACGTGTGTTTTACGAGATAACTCGTGGTTAGCAGGTTAGGAATTAGAGGACTCAAATCGAGTGAAAATCGTGCGAATAAAAGAAGTGTGAAGTAGACTTGAAGAGAGGTTCGAGTTGGACTGCGTGGCTTTGGGGGTTTTGACACCTTGGAGCGAGGACGAAACTGCGGATGAAAATTAATGAAAGCACAATTGGTGTTAATGGTCCGCCACGACTTCCCCCGGAGCCCGGCGCGCCGGATCAACCTTCTGCATCCTTGTTACGTTAACGCACGGCCGTTTCGGCCTCTGGCGGATTTGTTTGAAAGTGGAGATCCACGCGTGACACGAAGCAGAACACACCGGATCGAAACATTGCTCTACCATCTATTTATACCCCGTGCACACACGCATTGCTAATACACTCGAAATCCATCCCACCCAATCTTAATCGCGATTCCAAAACCTGCCGATTCTGTCTGGGCTTCTCGCACGCGAAACCTCCATCTTCCGCGGGGAATTATGGGTTTATATGATGATGGGAATCGAAAAAGCTGCGAGGATGTTAGATTTGGTAGTGGAATCGAGCGTGGATCAATGTCCGAAGAAAGGTGAGCGGAGCCGATAGGAATCTCGAACAATGATAATGAAGTCGTAACGAGACAAAAGGATTAGCCTCGGGGGCTACGCGCCCACTTATTGTACCCTTTCGAACTCTCTATCCCACCTGTCGGTCGCTCGCTAATTAGCTCGTAAGCCGGCGATTGTTCGCGCGTCTCGGCCAACCTCGTCGAGGCATAAATAATTGCACCGGTAATAGCGGAGACATTAATGATTAGCTCCCTCAGTGGCTCGCCAATTCTTCACTAACGACCAGGATCTCCAAAACTCAAATTCTCTGTCCCAAGTGTAATGCAATTCTAGGTGATAACTTTGGTTTATTTTAATTATAAATATTGTCGTACAAAGCACAATAACGCAGAAAGCTCAATGTTAATTTGAATCTTCAATATTGCACAAAGCCAATCAAGTCCTCAATCTATCACCCTCGGTTTTCAAACGGCCTTGCCCTAGGTCTATCTTACCAAAAGACGATCTCCGCAACTCGATATATCATATACATATCAATCTTCCTCTTACACAAGATACATACCAATTCACTCGATCGATTAAAATCAGAATCGCCAGGAAAGTTTCTCAACAAATTCTCTCGAGCGAGCTCTCCAACTTCGAAGAGACGTTCGCGGGTAAAAAGTTTGCCGATTCGCAAGCGGCACTAGCTCGCGCGCGACAGGTAATAACTCATTGGAACGTCAGGCGCGCGGGCCTCGATGTATCGGTGTTTCCATTTTCATAAATCAGGAAGTAGGCAGCCGCCACCGCCGCGGCTGCATCAGCAGTGAGCCTCGGATGATTAATCCTCGCCGGGCGAGAGAGCACCAGGGGAGATAGATTCAACTCCCGCTCGATAGCTGCTTATAACGCGGGCGCGGCCGCACCGGCAGGATATCGTCGTCGCATCGCCATGGCCATATCGCCACGCGATTCCCATGCAGATAGAGATTCGCCATTCGCCCATCTCCCATCCATCTACAGGGTGAGACAGTTGCCTTTTAATCGTTCCCTTCACAGTCGACTTCCAATTCTTTCCATTATTCTCCGACAATTTAATATTGTCAATCAATTGATTCATATTGAAATGACTCCTCTGTATTGAAATGACTAAAGACCTGCTAATTATTAAATTTGCAGCGGCCTATATCCATCCGTGCGATTATAAGCCAAGTGAATCACCGCGTACATACATGTATGTAGATAGAATGTGTCGGTATCGTGGGGGCGGACGAGTCGGGCCGGGCCGGGCCGGATTTATCTCAAAAGTAGGCGCCGCCCCGCTAAAACGTATGCGCACATTAGCATTTAGCAATTAGTAGGCGGCCCATCCACCCCTTTCGCGTTTCATCCGAGCCCTCGCGCGCTCCGTCTCGATAGTAGCGCGCGCGTGTCCTCTCTCTGTAGAGCAGAGAAATCTCTGTATGAATGCCTGGGGAGGGAGTGCGTGCGAGAGAAGAGAAGGAGGAGGAGGCAGAGAGATATGTACGGGGCTCGGCGCGAGTGCTCGTAATGGTATAAATATGGAGTACTCAGGGCTAAGCGGCCCCGTCGCCGCAGTCGACGTCGTTCGCACTTCTCGAACGAGGACTTCCGTTTTTCGTGCGTTTGTTCGTCGCTCGGCTGATAGCTGGATATTATGCCGATCCTCGCGAGGCGATTGTGCATCGCGAGGCGAGTGTGTGTCTTTCACGCCGATTGAGGAGGACGCCACTGAGTGAGATCCGCTCTCATTAGCGTTAATGGCCGGATGTCCTTATCGGATATCCTTACGTGGCGCGCACCACTGTTTTCTCTCGGTAGCGCGCGCGTAATGATAGCAGAACGCGGCCGAGCGGCCGAGCGGGCGAACTTAATGCCCGTGCACGCGTGCTCTCGGGAGCCGCTTGCTCGATTTACACGCAATTAAATAAGCTGATTATCGGCCGACGGGAACTCGCTGCTGGAGTAGGCGCGTGGTACACTTGTAAATAACCCCCCGTTCATTCGCCATAATGGAAGCATCTTTCTCAGCGCGCTAAGAGAGCCCTTGCGCGCATTTCCACCGACTCAACTTGGCCTTTTCCCACTAATTTATCTCGGGGGCGGCCGGGCAATTCGGTGCCGGTAAATATGATAATTCGCGGGAGCGAGGATTCGCGCATTAGCGAGTGGCCGTTAGCATGGAGGGTGTAATGCGGGCGGAGAGCGTTCGCCGGTGGAGTCGTCGTGCGCGCTCTCCGCTTTGGTCAGTGATAAGTGGGTTAACGCGCGGATCCCCCCGAGCATAATTGTTTGGACACGAAAAAGCTCGCGGCCGTGAAAGAGCGACGCACACCTCCGCCACCGCTGCAGCCGAGCGAGCGCGCGCTTCCCTTTGTTTGCTTTCTGCTGTTTGAGCGGCCGTTCAATTAAATTTGTTTCATTTATCCGGCGCACCTTTCGCCCGCCCGCGCCCGCGCGCGCGTCAAACATTCGTTAAGCCCCCTCGCCGGGAAACGAGCGCGAGTGTGAAAATTGAGAAGTCATTACTGAAGGGCCATTCAGCCGGAATTGCGTTTGGCAGCGGCCCGATATGTATACAGGGCCCGCTATTGGCCTCGTCCATCATCCTCAACAAGGAATTCATCGTCGCTCGAAAAGCTTTTATCGACAAGTAGCCAGGTTATAACAAGGCATTACATCACACGCGTTTCCGAGCCTGCCGACATTAATGGCAGTGATGCTTTACGATCGTGCCAAAGAGCCTGGCCTCGATATAAAACGCCCGGAGAATCGCCGCTCGCACGATATACTCCGAATAAAACTCCGATCTACCTACGCGCTCTCGCGCGCTCATCACCACTCATAGCCGAGGCAACAATTTACGAGCGTTCGCCGGCTGAACGGCGAATGCATAATTCCATGAATTCTCATCTCCGAGAAGCAGGATAGACTGGCAGTGATAGTTGCTTCATCGATAGTCCACGTGAAAAATGGACTGTTCATCCTACTCGCCGACAGACCGGCGGATATTCTCGCGGGGAAGATCGAACGGGGGATTTTTGCCGGTTTGAGTCTTGAGTGATAGTTCCCGGAGCGGCGGCCTCGCTGGAAGCGCCTAATCGTTCTGGCAGCTCGTTCGCGCCTCGTTCACGCACTGGTAATGATCTTCTCGGTAATTGCAGTGCCCCGCCGCCCCCTTTCACTCTCGCTCGCACGCGGCCAATATTATTATCCTGTCTTGGCGGAGCCGGTTGATCCGATAGGAGAATTGGCCGGTGGGTAGTGGTGTGGTGGTCAGTGCGTGCGCGTAAGAGCGTCTTGGTGCGGGAGGGGTGAACGCGCTGAGCTGCGCCGCGCCGCTGTCCACCGAGTAAATGACAGAGTTGCTCCGTTAGTGATTCCGTCCTTCCTCCCGTGACAGAGAGACGAGCGAGCGTCGGCGTCGCTGGCTGTATATGCCAGGGGAACCAGCCAGCCAGTCAAGCCAGGCAGCGTAAGCGCACGTGCGTGCGAGCGCGAGGGAACGCAAGGGAACGCAAGGGGAAAGGGAAGCGGAGAGCGGCGCAAGTAGAATGGGACGGGCTGGTGTCAGCCGGGCGCAGATGACGAGCCACCGTATTAATCATGTATGAAGCGCGTACATATGCATCCCACTCCCCTGTATATCCGTCCGTCTCCTTGATCCGATTCCTCGGCCGGATCGGATCGAGCCGAACCTCCAAGGTAATCGCGCTGTCAGAGCCAGGAATGGCGATCGGCGCAAATGGACGAGAGCGATGGAGAGCGAGTCGCTCGCACCGCAAATCCGAAACGCTTCTGCGGTGTGCACGGCTGGCCGGCTGTCAGTTTGGCGTGCGTCGCGGTCGACGAGGCTAATTGCTCGTGTCTTTAGGACAACGACGCGTTGTCGGATAAGCGAGCGGCGCCCGCCGAGAGAGAAACCAGCGACACAGCTACCTACCACTCCGGCTACTCGGGAGAGGCGTAGGCTGCTGCTGCTCTGTTGCTCGGCGCTGCATCGTGTGCATTCCCGCATAGCATTGCGCCGGCGAGGCCGCGTCCCTGCGCGCTACATCCATAAGCGAAATGATCTCGTTAAGGGCGAGCGAGCGAGCGAGCGAGTGCCGAGTGGCGCGATGTGACAGCGCGAGCGCTGATGCATTGTGTCGTCCAAATCCGCACGATCCCGCTCGGCGCTCGTCCTAGAAAAACCCAACGCGCTTGTTTGTTTTTTACCGTGGGCGAGATGTCACTCGCGAACCGGGTAGTATCAGTCGTCGCCGGTGCTTCCTCTCCGCGTCTTCGCTTCCTGTCGAGCATTAACCGGGTGTCGGATTACCAACGCCCGCCTGCGCGCGTTCCCCTTTTGAGCAACGCGGGGAAAGAGCGTTGGAGGATGATTTCCAAGTTTCACGCGCAAAAGCCGAGAGAGAGAGAGAGAGAGAGGTCTCTAATCGAAGGTGGCTCGTTAGATGGAAATTAAAGCGGAACACGCGTCCCTACTCAACCAGATGAAAAGCACGCGAGCGCGCGATGTAGTAAAAGCATTGCGTGGTTTGCGCGGCGCGAGTGAGCCTAGTAAAAGCGAGGCTAGTCCCCTCGGTACGGGCGAGGCTGATATTTGCGCCGGGATCACAATGGCCTATAAAAGCGGAGGCCAAATTTAGCGTCGCGGTCGATTATAAATTTTGCCACTTCCGACATTAAAAGTCTCGGTGGCCGCGCCGCGCCGGGAGGCGAGGCTGATCGACTGGTGGAGAGGGTGTTTGACCGTATGTCTTGCTCTCGCGTACGTGTTCCGGGAGCAGGGTGCCGGGTGCCGAGGAGGTGTGTACACCATTTTAGCATGAAGGTATAAGCCCCGTGGGCTTGGCGTAGCTACGGCTCCGTGGGTTTGTTCCCGGGGTGGTAAGCCGATAAAGCGGCCTGCACACCGAACGCCCGATAATCCCTCGGCATTGAGCACAGCGAGCGCGCGCGGTGCTATCGCCTGGAAAAGAATAGACAAGCCTCGTACAAAAACCCAACCGGCCGGCCGCGCTCTATCGGACTTTCCAAAGTGATATCTGGCCGCAGCAAACTAAAGGGGAAGCCAAATTAAAAGCAACAAAAAACCAGCCCACGCCTCCTCTAGTTTTCCATCACTACTCCTCTACTCCTACCGGGCCGTTAAACCGCCGATAAAGCTCGCGCTGCGAGCACTGAGGTTACGTTCGTCCGATTTGTACCGACACCAGTAATAACAAGCTCCAACAACTCCCTCTCTCCTATCGGCCAAAAACTCTCCCATTACAGGCTTTCTATAAAATGTAAGAGCGCTTGTTATTCCATCGGCGCACGCTCCTTCACGAGATTTCGTGAAGTGGGTGGGGTCGTAGGATAGGAGAGTTTCCGGTGTGCAGTTTCTTTAAGCGCGATTAACCTGCAATGTTATGTCTCCGCGATCCTGCGGGAACGTTTTACGATCTAGCGAGCTTACTGCTCTCGGTTATAGCGCGAGGAAATTCGAGCGCAAGCATTCCTCCTCCTCCTCCTCCTCCTTCTCCTCCTCCTGCTGCTGCTGCGGCTCGAAGGTGTTCTTGTTGAATTAATTCGAAAGGGATGCTTGGCCGGCGTACTCGCAAGACGTGCCTGCCCTGGCAAACCTGCCGCTCGAGGGTGGAAGAGGAGGTGTATTAATATACAGAGAGCAATCACGACGGGAATCTCGCCCGGGAGGATAATCCTCCCCCGCGTAAACAAGCTCGAGCCAGCCGAGCCTATTAGACCAATTAACTTGCATCGTTTCGCGATTGAGAGCCTTGCGCTGCTTGTGGCGCGTCGCAACGGTCAATTGATTCCAATCGGATCGACTGATAGAGCTGGTGGTGTACAGGGTGGTGACGGTGTGGTCGCGCGATCGGGAAGAAAGCGAGCGGAATGGAGGAGATTACGAGATCTCGTAAAGGCAGACAGTCTGTTAAAATAATCGAGTGTGGTATGACGCTCGGGTGGAAAGCGGTCACGGCTCGAGGGCTCGAGGGCTCGAGATAGAGTAGGTAGACGGGTGCAATTTTGCGGAGAGCGGTGATTACCGTGGGCTCCTTTGATCGCGCGAACTTGATAACAGAAGATGTTAAGCGTGCGATCTCGCGTGCAGAGGAGAGTGTTCGCGGTCTGATCCTCCGGCTAGACTAGCAGGCTAGTTAGCGAGATTTTCTTTCTTCTCGAGCGGTTCTTTGAGAGATGCCAGGTTCGGGAAGGAGCAGTCGCGCATGACGAAGGGTTCTCTGGGTTACCGGCCACTATTTCACATTTAGCTCTCTTCGGCTGGTCTTATCGTACAGGATGGCGCGGCGAGGCGAGGCAAGGCGCGCGTACCGAGGGAGCGTAGGAAGACGTTAGTCTCCTGGTCCCCTCGGGAGACAGGACAGGAGATCCATCACCTGCGGACAAGCTTCTCTCTCCCCCTCTCTCTCTCTCTCGGCGCAATAGACCTCCGGGAAAGGGTTGTCGCGAGGATCGATCGCCCCAAACCAGCCTCCACCTCTCTCGGTGTGTGCGGCTCGAGTGCTAGTACGAGCGACACTTGGAGCCAGCTTTCCTCCGCGCAATTAACCCTCCCCCCTCGTCGCGGCAGAGTCGGCGGACGCTTTTGCTGAGCCGCCTTCTTGGCTTGAATCAATGCCGCGATAGGGCACAACCGGCGCAACCTATGGAGAAAAAGAGCGCTGCGGACTTTCCGCCGCCAGCTGAAACGGCGCCCTGCCACGTGTGCGGCCGACGTAAATACATAACGGCCAGCTCGTTACCACTATCCCCCTCTCCCTCTCTCCTCTTCTCTCTTCGCGAAATCGCTGCTCTCGCGCTTCCGTTCCGCGGCGCCCGGCATCATCCGCGAAAATAGGAATTCCGAGCGACCTCGTTCGCTCCTCTCGGAGGCCACTGTGGAAAGAAGCGCGCTCGGGTATCAGGATATGCCCCGTATATATATATATATATGGCAGTAGGGTTAATTATGCGCGAGGTTATTGGTGGATGTTTTGTAGGGTCTGGTGGAGGTTGTTTGTCGAGGCGACGTCCCGGGGCGAGAGAGCGTGTGGACTGGTGTGGAGTTCTCGTAATTTTTTCCGGGCGCGAGGAAGGGACGTGGAGGTGGTTTATGGCTGACAGGGAGATAGCGTGCAGGCTTGTCCCCGAGATAACGTACATAGTGCACTTTCACCGTCGGCGCGACGGGGGAAAAAAGGCGCGGATCCACTGTGTCGCACTGTCGCGGCTCTGAGAACATTTGGACAAGTGAGGGAGCTTCCGTTTCACGCGGTGCCCCGAGAAAACGTGGCGGACTTGTGCGACGCGCATGTTACCGCTCGCTGACAGCCCAACGACCGGGCCGCTCTCGTCTTCAGGAACCCCGTCGCGAACCTCGCTTCGCCCCGACGACCCGGCCACACAAATCGTCACTCGTGACCTCTGGCTATCAGCGCGACCCGCGCATTCGCAAAAACAATCCCGCGCCCGAGCGCTCGAGGATTTCGCGAGCAAAGTGGCCCGCTCGTTTGCCCGTCGTCGCCCTTCTATAAAGATTCCCCCTAAAAAGAGGCTCGAGAACTTTCACACTATCTTCTCGGGACTCGTGTCTTTCTCAGATTCCCGAGTTTTTCACTTGACAGAGTTCAACTCTCGCGTGTAAAAAGGGCCGTGGGAGAGAAAGAGAGAGAGAGAGAGAGACTGGGTGTGAGGACTGTCAAGTTGTCCAAGTGTCGGAGCTCGGGCGGACAAGTAGCAGAGGCCTCGCCGGGATTTTCCGGGCGTCTCGTATTCATCAGCGGCGACGGCGCCTCGAAAGCCGAGGGTAATCCGCGTTCGAGATATATTTAGCGCGGCACGCTCTCCGCATGATCTGCTGATGTCCGTCGCCGCGGTGCAATTTCTGCGGATCGATTGTGGGAGGACGTCAATGACCCTGCGACCACCAGGCGCCCCCGCACTCTCGCTCTCTCGCTCTCTCGGTCTCTCGCGAGGATGAGATGGAGGCCTCGTCGAAAAAGAGCGATATCGTAAGCCGTAGGGCGGCCGCTTGAGACGACGCCGGCCGGGACAGACGCCCTTGTGAAAATATTGTTTCAACGGCCGGCCGCCGTTGCCTTTAGCAATGCCGAGATATTATTCCTGGCTCGAAACTGATCCGCCGTCGATCCTCCTGCCGAGCTAATTATTCAACGCTACCTGCTCCGATTCCCTCTTCCTGCGGGGAATCAGTTCCTCGGTCAGAGCCTCCACCGCTAAAAGGGAATCAGCGACAACTCGGACCTCGAAATCCTCTCCCTGGCTCATTAACAGGGCACAATAATTAAGGATCAGCTGGCGCAGGTGGAGAGTCTCTGATCAAGGATTAAGGGCAGGAGAGCGGTCGGCTAATTTCAATGGGATGAAGGTGGTCCAAAAGCCCTTGGACGGCGTGCAGAGGTCTGGCTGGCATTATGCGGCACGCAGGCACAGTTCCTCGACACTAGGAAGTTGGGAAGCGGTCGCGGCGCCGCGTGCGAATCAATGTGGCCAGAGGGGAGTATATTGCGGTCGATACCTATCGGTCGCCTTCCCCGCACCCTCACTATTCCTCCTACGATACTCACTGATGACGGCCTACTCCAACAACCCCTCTCTCTCTCCTTCTCTCTCTCCTCGATCCTGCACCGGAAAGACATTATTTTTAACGATTTTTTCCACTCCCGCGGAAGGCCGAGTTTTCCTATCAATGCGCGCCCATTTGCAGGCTCCTCGTTATGCTATCTTATTAACGGCGACGTGACGCGGCCGACTCATTAGCGCGAATGAAAGAATCAATTTAGAGCCGGGCTATCTTAATAATGCTCGCCAGTAACGAACATGGTAATATATTATTATTACCGGGCGCCCGCGCGAGCACGACGATTGATTGCTCCGGAATAAAAAGGCCCGAGTAATCGGCCGGAGCGCGAGCGACCCTTGAAGCGCCGATAACCGCGCTCAATCCACGGCCGAGGCTCTCGCGCGCGGTTCTGTGTATGTGGTCACATATAACGAGCCACCGCGTCGCACAATGTCTTCTCTTCTCTTCTCCTCTCTCGCGCGCTCTTTTTCCCTCCGCGGCCCTCTCACTCGATAGCGAGGAGAGAGAGAGTCTGATGGCAAGAGGCATTCTTCCCTCCGGGGAAAATAATGGCCGAGGCCCTGGAGATTATTGTAATGCACGGGGGACATGAGAGGGGGGGGGGGGCGATAAATGTGCTCGAAAAGGCGCGGGTAAATGAGAAATGTCGGCGCGACCGGATAAGTAGAATGCACATATGGGTTTCGTTCCAATCGTCTAATGTTAGATGTTATACTTGACGATTCTAGGGAGTCTCTCTCTGCCGGCCTCGACAAACAGAGGGTGAATCCGAGGGAGGAGTAAATGAGTTTTCTTAGCTGCAATTAGTCCGCGTCGATCAAGGCTTATCCGAGCGGAGGAGAGCCAGTTGCGGTGTCTCCGCGACGGCCGCGACGACCGCGCCAAATTCCCCTCGAATATCGCTCTAATCTATTTCCAACTGATAGCCGGCCCGTGTATCTTATCCCGGGCGCGCGCTATCTGCCGGTGGCTCGCACTCGGAAACGCCTGAGCACTCTCTCTCCCTCTCTCCCTCCGTGGCAATTGAAATGCTTGACAGGAATATGTAAGTGGATGAGAAATGCCTGCTATCCTCGAGGACGTGTTCTCCGTGGCAAGTGGGTGGAATTTAGCGCATGCTGGCCGAAAAGGCGCCTCGTGACCCGACTCCTCGCTTTCCTCCCCTTTGAGCGCGAGCTCCAACGATGCAATTAGAGAAATCAACGCATAGCGCGCGCGCCCGCCCAGTTAACTTAACGAGCGAATGACTAACGGAGATCCGTATCTTCTGGCGGCGCGGTCTCTCGCTCACTGGCGACGACAGAGCGACGGGCTAGTACACGGCTGTAAACGTCTCTGACGCTTAATACGGTTTGTTTACGGCGCTGATATCCGCGGTGCGCCACCGCCGCGCCACGTCGCACCGTCGAGCCATAAATTCGACGGCCTGTGACTGTGCCGCACCCCGCGTGCCACCCTCTTCTCCTCCCTGCAGAGGGTGGCTGGCGGCAGGCTGTTTACCCTCCGCGCTGGATGAAACTGCGCTTCTGCTGCCAGCAGCCACCGTGAGTCACCGAGCAAAGGGTAGGTTTACTTAGGCGGCGGCCAGGGTTAAACGGCCAGAGTTCCACGACGTCTGTCCGGTAACGTCAGTGCAAATGCAAATACCACGTCCGCTCGGTTCAAATGCCCGGGGTGACGCTGCGTTTACTGCCCGTCGAAATCTCCGCGAGGAGATGCCGTTCTGGGAAAACCAGCAGCATTTCAAGAGGATTGCTGACTCTTAAGCGGATTCTGCTAGTCATCTGCTTCTTATGTGTAGTTGGATCGATGTAGTTTTCCTTCCAGGAGTCGCACGTGCCCAATAGAAGGATTTATTGCGAGAATTTAAATGACATACTTATCCTTTTGATTTATACTGGATGCGTGCCCACTGAAGAATGCATGTCGCGAGGGGAAGGCACAGGTGTGCCGGAGCTATAAATTGGAATAGGAGAAGGATATCTTTCCAGGGAGAGTAGTAACGGAACGCTCGGAACATAAATAATAATAAAGTATATTAAAAATCGTATACAATTTTGATTTCGGTATGTATATATATACTATACGTATATGCATAACGATATGGTAATCGGCAATAGGTTCAACTCCGTAACTACTATGGCAACGTAAAAAATTGTACAAGGTAGACATCGAATGTAGATATATCGGACCGGATACACCCGAAGTCAAGAAGTAGGATGCGCGTTCTTGAGGGAGAGAAATTTAGAGTCGGCGATAACAGAGGCCTGGTCGAAAAGGGCTTGAGGGGTGGAGGAGATTGGGAATTGGGGATTGGGGGTAGTTGGAAAGAGTTGGAGGGAGATCCGACTTTTCGCGATCGAGAGATCGAACAATCGTAGAAATCCACGATGTACTCCTTACACACATTATTCTTGCTTTTATTGACAATCATCGTGACAAAAAGTGGCTTACAAATACTCGCTTATAAACTTCTCCCGCGGCATTCGACTCCTCCTTGACGTCGCGCTCATACGTGCGCAATCCAAACTCTCTCTCTATCTCTCTCTCTTGGTTTTGTCGCTCGCGAGACTGGCGAGTTACATATGTCTCAGATACAACGAGAAGTGTACGAGACAAGAGTCCTGCAAAAGCCAGGACAGTTTTTCCGACGACAAAACAGGTGGGTTGGTGATTCGATCGTTTCTCGCCAGTTTGCACGCTACGAGCGCGACAGTGTTATCGTTCTCTCGCATTTTCTCGCTCTCTCTCTCTCTCTCGTTCACTTTGTCCGTCGACCTGGCTTGCCATGATATGTGACACTAAGAACAATTTTACTCTCACTACTTTACAATATTACATGTGTGTACGTTTTCGTTTTGGCAGTGGATCCCGTCGGACACGACGGCCTCTTTCTCTCTCTCTCTCTCTCGGGTACTTGTGAGTGTGAGGAGTATGTGTACGCGCAGTTGGGAATCCGTGTGTCTATGTAGGTGTGTGTGTTCTTTAAGTTGGCTTGAGGCAGTTTTCGTTTTCAGTCCTTTTTCCTCGCGACCCCAACGGTTCGCGCGCACCCTGAGCTCAACTTCCTTACTCGCCGCCGCCACCTCCTCCCTTTCCTCGCCGACTCTGCCAAGATCTCGCGTCACAATATCACCGTCAAAAAGCACTGAATGAGCATCGCTCCACTGCGCAATTGGGATTGCCCGGCGAGATCTTGCGAGTGGGGAGCTGCTCGGAAGGAAACAAACTCACTTTGCATTCCCGCTCTCTCGTCATTTTCTCACTCTCACAGTCTCGCTATGTTCTGTCTTTCCTTGTCACCTGCTGTCCGCTGATTATAAAAATGCGAAATATCGACGCGCGTCTCTTGTCTTGTCGAGGACGAGGCGCGGCGAGGAGCCGCCCGCGCTTCCCCCCGTCGAATATATACTTTTATTTATATTTATCTATATATTCAATTATATTTATATGTATTTATAATATATTCATATATTTATATGTATATTTATGTACTTAACGACTTACACGCACGCGTATCCTTTGTTCGATCTCGCAATTGCTTTTCGTCAACGACGCCCCCCACACTCAGAAGAATTCCGCGCACTCCGATCCACCAGTCGTTTACCTAGCTCCTAGGATGCTCAGGGTACATAGAACTGCTGCGTCTCCCGCTCCTTCCTCTACGATGTGCGCGTACATGCCGTGAATGTGTATGTGTAGTTGGTATGTGAGTAGTTCCTGTCGGTTCGATTGGCTTCTAAAGTACGAGACGTGGTATGTACTGTGCGGGCTATCAAACGAGCAGAGGGACACGATTCGACGCTCGGCGCTCGTGTAAAACGCTCGATTCGCGCGCTTCTCTTACCCGCTTCATTCATCAAAGACACGCAGAGCGGCGTGGCCGAGGACAATTAGCGACATGCTCGTTTCTCCGTGGCAAGATTGCGCGGCGGCAGATGCCTATCACTGTCTTTTTCGAATCGGAGCATCGAGTGCGGCTCGTCGCGACGAGTAAAGCAAATTCGCATTGTCTTTCTCGCGAGGATTCTTCTCACTCTCTATCGTTTATCCTGTGAACTCGTCTCCTTCGACATCCCGCGCGTCTCTGTACAATGGGGGGTGATTGGGTGGGTGGTTGGGGTGGATAGGTGTGCCGATCGACCCACGGCGACGACGACTCGTATTTTTGCTTTTCCTTGCGAACGTCTTTATTTACAAACGTAGTAACTAACATCTAAGAGACAATATGTACATTATGTAGCTCCCTCGTTTCGGATAATCGTTAAACATCGTGCTATACACTCGTGACTCGCACTAGGTGCGAACGACGGCGATCGGTCTGCATTCGGGGTATCCGAGTACTTTCAAGGGTTCATCAGAGTGCTCTCCTCCTCCCTATCGCTACCACCGCTGCTTTCTTTCTCCTCTTCGTCGTGAGAGAGTACGCTTTGTTGCGTAAAAGACTAGCGAGCACCAGGCTAAAGTGTGTCTGTGTCTCTGTGTGTCTGTGAGTGTGTGAGTGTGGAAGTGTGGGAGTGTGAGTGTGGTGAATTTACAAAAAGTCCTACTCTCCTTCGTGGAATGGCAGACCACCGCCCTTACCGCATACGCTCTAAATTGTGTTGTACACCTGTCGTTACCGCTAAGTTAGATAAATAGACGAGACGATACACGTTAGACGGACACGCGGAGCGGCGTACGCGCCCCGCTATGCTATATGCAATATGAAAGTAAGAAAGAGTAGAGATAGACACGAATAAGAGATTAAAATCTATCGCACTCATCGACACGCGCGCACGAAAAAACCACTCATTCTTTCGCTCTCTCTCTCTCTCACTCTATCACTCTTTCACTCTCTCATTCCCTAGGTTTCTTCTCGCTTTTTCTCTCTCTCTCTCTCTCTCCCTCTCTCCCGTCCGATCTTCCTTCCCGAGAAGTCGCGGACTCTCGCTGCGCGGAGAATCTCGAGCGGCGTCCGACGTCGATGGATAATGCACAGGTTTTGCGCACGCAATCGCCACCCGAACACAATAACTCCTACGTCAGTTGCTTAACTGATCACAGAGATTCCAACTTGTAGTTTAGCGATACGCGATCAACGTGGCCTGTTCTCCAGGCGCCCGTCGCCAGCTGGAATCAAGGCTGGAGAGGATGGGCTGAGGGGTGAGGTGGGTTAATCGTCGAGGCGAGAAGAGTCCGAAATTCGAGCAGTGGCTAGCGGCCGAGGCTTCAGGAGAACAGGTGTGACTCGAGACTTCCGGCGAAAAGAGAGGTACGGCCTGGCTAATACGTATATCGGGTAATCGAGAAGCACCGTCGCTGGTGGCCGACGCCTTCGCTCGAGTAATCTCGCTTTCTGGCGACTCGAGAGTCAAAATCGAGCCAGCAGCCCAATCGCACACTCACACTCACGCTCAGTGGTTTGCCAGTGGTGGTGGCGGTGGGCGGCTATGCGCAGAAGGGGGTAAGGTGACTAAGGGTGGTGAAGGTGTCGAGGGCGAGGGCTTGGGCGATGAGGGCGCGAGGGTGCTCAAACCTCGGTGGCCTGCGTATAGGAAGGCGCAAGGCCGTGTGCCGGCGTAAGGGGCCCTGTGGTCGATGCGAGGGACCTCCTCGAGTAAATGGTGGCCGCCGAATGTGGCGTATGCGGCGCGGTGTGCGGCGCCGTATGCGGCGTGTGCCTGCGCGAGGCCGAGGCGAAGGGCTAAATGGGCCCGTAGTTACTAAGGGCGGAAGGCCTCTCCTGTTGCTGCAGCGACTGCTGCTGCTGTTGCTGGGGCTGCTCGCAGCCCGCGGTGTTCATGTCGCCCCCCGCCGACTGGTGACGTCATACGTGCGAGAGCGGCGGTTGCTTGAGTACGTGATGATGGAGATGATGCTGGGAGGCGCTGGCGACGCTGCCCGGGGGCAGGAGGGCGCTCCCGGGGCCCGGTGCCGGGGGATAGGGCACTCCGACACGTCCTGCGACGCCCTTGATGCTGGCGCTGCCGATGCCGCCGCTCACGCCGGTCACGCCGGCTACCATACCTGCGCCAGCGGCGCCGTGACCTCCGCCGGCGCTCCCGCCGCCGAACAGACGCCTCCAGAGACGCTTCCATGAGTCGACCGTTTTCCCGCTCCAGATCCAGACGCCGGAGGTGATGCCGACCGCGAGGGCCATGAAGTACTTGAGCATCAGGACGGAATAGAGCGGGCGCGCTCGCGGCCGACAGGGACAGGCCAGCGAGCTCAGCCATTCGTTCCGCAGCGCCGTCTCGTACATGTGACAGGCGAGCACCACCCCGGCCGGCAAAGTGTACAAAACGCTGAACACGCCGATGCGTATCATCAGCTTCTCGAGCTTGTCCGCCTTCGCGCCCGGTTGTCGCTTTATCACCGAGCGGATCCGGAAGAGGCTCACGAATCCCGCGAGGAGGAAGCTCGTCCCGAGCAACAGGTAGACGAAGAGGGGCGCCAGGATGAAGGTCTTGATTCCGTCCGGTGCTACCGTACAGACCCCGGCGACCGGGTCCCCGGCCACCCCGCCGGCGACGTACGCCGAGACCGTCTGCACCGTCGGTGCCAGCCAGGCCGCCAGATGAAAGTACTGAGAGTACGAGGCGATCGCCTCGTTGCCCCACTTGAGACCCGCCGCCAGGAACCACGTGAACGCCAGGATCACCCACCAGACTGACGACGCCATCCCGAAGAAGTAGATCATGAGGAAGACGGTGACGCAGGCCCCGGGGCCCTGGGCCCCGGCCTTCAACGCCGGACCGTCGCAGGCGATCTCCTCGTGGCCGAGGACGCTCCTCGACAGGTAGCCCACCGACACGACGAAATAGCACGCCGAGAGGAAGACGATCGGCCTCTCAGGATACTTGAAGCGCTGGGTGTCGATGAGGAAGGTGGTGACGGTGACGAGGGTGCTTGCGGCGCACAGGCCGCTCCAGAGTGCCAGCCAGACGGCCGCGAAGCCCCGCTCTTCGGCGGTGAGGAACGCCCCGTGGCACGGTAGCGCGCAGTCCGGTACTCCGGCAATTTCCTGCATCAGGTTCCGGGCGATGCTTATCGGCGGCGCCGGAATGGCTCCACTTGCGCCCATGCCGGCCAGCCCAGCCCCGTTTACGCTCCCGGTGCCGCTTATCGGACCAGGTATCACTGCGCCCCCCGCCCCCAGGGGTACGAGAGGCGCCCTGCACCGGCACGCGCAGTCCCTCGCCCTTTCCCCCAGGGGATGCTGGCAGTTTTTTTGGTTTTTGCCTGGCTTGCACCGCGGCGGCTGAGTCGTCTTGGATGGTCGCGTCGGTCTGGGAGGCGCTGCCGCCGGCACCGGTGCGTTGCTCGCTGCTCCTCCGCTCCCGGAACCGCCGGTACTGCTGGTCCTGTTGTTCTGCTCCATGCACAGGTTGTCCGGGTCCCCGTGGACGGGAAGTCGCTCACAAGCCATGCGCTCCGGCCAGGAGAAGCCGTACTGCTGCATCACCGGTGAGCAACCTGCCCGCGCTCTCTCGCAGACGCTCCTACAGGCCGGCAGTGGTTTCGTGTACTCCGGCAGGCAGATCGGCGTGTACATCGAGCAGAGGAAGAACTTGAGGTCCGGCGAGCACTTGATCTCGACGAGCGGCCAGAACTGGTGGACCTCGAGACCCGCCTCGTCCTGCGTGTCGTGGTTCAGCTCGTTCGGCATCGCCGTCAGGTTGTAACCGATACCGCGACACATCGGTATCGTGATTTCCTCGCAGCGACCGTTCCCATTGTTACTCCCGCTGGAGCTACTGCCGCCTCCTCCCAGTCCCGAGTGACCTCCTCCACCGCCACCGCCGTTGCTCCCGCCGCCGCCGCCGCCGCCGCCTCCGACGACACTGTTACCAGATCCGGCTAGGCCGCCGGATCCGGAGCCAGTGCCCGGCACGACGCCGATCACCGAGGACGAGGACGCGGATGAGGAGGACGCCGAGGAGCCGCCGCCTCCCGGTGCAGAGCCAACGCTGCTTACCGGTTTGATCGCCGATTCTAATCGGGCCTCGGGGAGAGCCGCCGCGAGCAGCAGCAACGCTACGATTGGTTTCATGGTCCGGCTTGGATGCAGCACCGACCCTCGGCTCTGGCCCATCGTGAACGACCTGCACCTTCCTTATGCCCGCGTCGCTCGCATTACTCCAACCTGTAACACAAATCGAGACGACTACTTAGTTTCAGTTCTCCAATTGGTCGATGACAGACAAAAAAAACTTAGTCTCGGTCTTCCCACCACCAAATCAATTCTCTTCTGGCCAATTATCCATTGGGACAGGCCGCGATAAATAATAAGGTTTCTATAATTGCGATATCGCAGGGAAGGTCCGGGACGCGAGTTATTTGCATAGTGGTGGCTCGCTGGAGGCTTTTCGATTAGCCGGTGGCGGCGGTGGCGGCGGTGGCGGTGCGCTGGCCTTCCGAGGTTGTTAAGAGGCTCGGATGAACGATGCGGCTGTCCGCGACCTTAACGAACAAGGGCACAAAGTTCGGCGCGGGGGCCTCCTGCATAAATCAACGTCCGCCGACCGCGCAAGATCCCCCGCCTAGATTCGAGGAGCCGAAGGAGCTTCGTGCGAATAACTATGCACGATCGAGCCGCTCTACCGTGACCGCCACTCTCTCTCTCTCTCTCTCGCTCCTGGTGCTTCCAAGGAAAGCGAAGGAGCCGCGGCGGAGAGGGCGAGCGCAGAAAGGGTGCCCGAAGGAGTAAGCCCCGTCACTCATGACGGCGGAAGGAAGAGGCCGCCAGGAGGCCTGCCAGCCGGAGAAAGCGAGCGTCACTGACGGAGAGAAGGTGAGAGGGCAACAAGACAGTTACAGATCTTATAATAGTCGCGCGCGGCGACCGCGCATCGCACGTGACCGGGGCCAAATGTTATTGTAGGAGGCCGCTGTTAGTTTTACCGTTTGTTAACTGCTAACACCCCGAGATGCGCTGCTCCGCTCTCTGCTCACCCGCTATTTATAAGCCCATAAGAGCCGCGCGGGAGAAAGAGAGAGTTGCATCTCCCCCTGCGGAAGGAGTGAAGGAGAGAGACGGGTGGCGAGAGTTGCTACGTGTGTGGCGAGAGGCGCTCCGATACAGGGACGATTGGCATGCGTAAGGAAAGGATCAGAGAGACGGACGTATCCTCCTGCGAGGGAGGAAAGGATTGCATCCCCTCGGTAACCCGGAACACTCACCTCCACCCTCCCGCAACCCTACCATTGATCCCGCGAGGGGCTTAAGTATTCCACCATTTATTTTCCTAGTTGCCATTGGTTGCTCTGGCATTCGCTCCTATTAAACGCGACATTTACTAGGGCGCTGGCTTTCCTGGGGCAGATTGAATTCGTGATCCACAAGGCGAAACGTTACACTGACCGATCTCTAATCAAGAGGGGGCGGGGGCGCGAATGTTCTCTGGCGCGAAAATCGCGCTCAAATCACGCGGTAGACCGAGCGAAAAGGTCAAATGCGAGTGCGACATTGGTGTCCGGCGAGTCGAACATCTGAATGCTGGTTTAATCGATCGGGCAGGAGAGAGAACGGCGATTGCCGGGGGTTGACAGAGTTCACTGTGCCGACTAGCCCCTGGGATCCCACATGCCTCCTCGTTACTCCCTTTCTCTCTTTCTCTCTTTCTCTCTTTCTCTCTTCTGGTTACTCCTGAACACGTGAGTCATACGGCGGGCGAGACCCCACCCAGCAAACGAGCCACAGATTTACGGAGGTTCGCCGCTCTAGAGACACAGACTCGCCACTGGCGCGCTGCTGCACCTCGTTCTAATCGACACGTGACTAATGGTTCTCGCCCCCGTTCAGCGGCTCTCGGCCTCTCGGGCGCTCGATTCCCAGCCAACAATAGCGAGGGCTAGTTCCAGTGGCCAGTGGCATAGCGGGAAAACGCTGCTCGCCGGCTGGAAGGAGCACGCGCGCTTATCAAGCGCTATGCGGCCGCCGTAATTCACGCGTGCAACAAATCGAGACCGCACCTTCGATAGGCAGCGAGCGAGGCGCGCGCGGTATGTCGGTACGTGCGATTGTCAACAGTGGCGTACTGTCGCGTACTGGCGCGGCGATTATCGACGCGGATTCCGGAGCCCCGGAGGAATTATCGGCAGTCTCGAGTCGGACGCGTGCTGATGGTTTTATTGCCGCGCGAACAGTCCCTTATTATTCCGGCGGCGATTCCGACCAGGGAAGGGCGCAGCTCTCCTAGTTGATGCCTCCTTCTACGTGAGCGTGCTCCTTCGCCCTCTCGAGGAGAGAGAATGCGATAGTGGGAGCGCGAGGCCTCCCTCTCGTTCTCTGCTCCCCCAGCGGCCCAGCGACTGGGGCAATAATTTTCCATTAAGGTGGGTGGTTTGGCGGTGGCGAAGAGGCCGCGCAGGAGAGAGCTCGAAGGAAAGAAGTGAAAGGCTCGTGGAAGAAGGAGGATTGACGTCGGGCGGGCGCGCAATGAATCAGCTTTAAGAGCGCTGCCCTGGCAGAAATACGCCGCTCACTGCCAGGGTTATTTGGGTTATGATATACTCCCCTTGTATGTAAATTTCGCGCCCTTCTATCCTCTAACCCTCTCTCTCGCTCCCTACCCACACGATCGTCGAGCGAGTCTGGCGGGCTGCTGGTCGTCGCCGGCTTCCTTAAATATTTGCTTCGCGTTCCGTTTAGTGCTTCCAGGCTTTCCGATCGCACTACCGGTTCTCGGCCGCGGGCCTGCGCCTCCGCTCCCACTCGAGAGATATATTCGTCGATTCCAACTGCCTTTCAGGAAGCCCCTGATATCCCCTTTGATCGCCTGAGAACGGCATCCGCGATACGTGCGAGACGCGCGTTTGTCCTCGTTAGCCTTACACTTCCTTTCTGGCCCTCGATCGCGTAACTCGCGCACGCGCTCGGCTGTCAAAGAACCAAGGAGAGAAGGTAGTGTAATTTGCGGTGGATCGGATTTTGCCCTCGCCGCGAGGAAGAAGCGACAAAACCTGCAAGACGTCTGAAGAGGATAGCGCGCGCGCGCTACTCGGAGAAACTGGCATTAATATTCAAGCGACTCCGAAACGACCCGGTGGATGCTCGAGGAATATGAGCGACGTCGTCAGTGCTGAGGCTGGCGAGAGAAAAAGAGAAGAAAAAGAGAAAAAAACCTTTTAATTTCCATACGCCTACCGGTCAAAGGTGACTATCTCGTATACTTGTACGTATAGTCGTATAGGTAGAGAGAGAAGGCCGGAGAGCGTGATGGGATCCAAAGGAACGGGCGGAGGATCAGGCAGGCATAAGAGTGCGCGCGCCGAAGAAGCCCAAACGAATGCTACGCTTCCTCACGGCCGGCGCGGTACGGTACTACGGTACTGTGCGGTGCGGCGCCCCGAAAGCGACGTAAATCAAAATGCGCCCGCACCAACATCATCTCCAACCGCGGACTCTCTCTCTCCATGGGATAGGCGTTGTGGTACCTCGTTAGTTGGCAAGAGAGACGGTCCTCGCAAGGTTTTATCCGAAATGGTGCGCGTCACCGGCATTAATCACGAATTTACCGAGGTCGCTTTGTCCTTTAGCTGTCTCCTCACCCATCCTCTCGGTACCATCTATCTGCCCATCTACCAAGCGTCCATCTCCCATGTACAGGATGTCTCCTAGCGCCAGTCGGCAAACAAACCTCACTGACAAGAGGAGAAGAAGAGCCGAGAGCGTTCAATTATAATGGAAAGGCGAAATAGCGGAGTGCGAGGTAGTCGGGATATCGCGGCGGGTTCCTCGAAAGAGGCCTCGAGGAGGAGTCTCAAGGCGGAATTTTAAATCGACGTCCCGTCGCGCGTACCGTCGCCGCATGATGGATCGCCGCTTTCCTGGAGCGGCTCGATATTTATCCAACCGAGCCGGCGCACCGCGAGTTTCGTGGAAGGAAGCCAGTGCGCGCAGCGGCCCACCAGCAAACTCAACTTTTGCCGGAGGCGGACGACGGACGACGGACTGCGAATAAATTCCCCCGGGTATAAAATCGCGCCCGCGCCCAACAATGTTTTTGCATAAGTTATCCTTCTGACAGAGGGGAGAGAGAGAGAGAGAGAGAGGTGGCCGCCGCAGTTTCTCGTTCGACAGCGGAAAGATTTGCGGAGTGGAGGCCGGGCCAATCCAGCGGCTTTTATCTTATTTTTATAATCTCTCTTTCACAAATGAACCCGGCAAGATGAGCCCGAGCGAAAGGGCACACGGCTCGCGGGCCCACTCGAGAACTCGACGATGATCAGAAGCGCCGGCGCTTTCCCGCGCGCCCTCGAGAAGACGAATGGGAGGCGAAGAAAAAAATAAAAAAATGGACCACTGAATCGAACGACAGAGCGGCGAAAGGAGAAGAATGTGGAGCAGGCAAATCTAGCTCGAGTGGGCCTCGGCTGCGAGCAGCATTCAGCTGGTCCTTTCAGCTGAAAATGAAATACTCCCCCACCCACCAGCCTGCCCGCTGGGTGGGTGGTTGGGTTGTGTCTCTCGAGTTGAGGGAGGAAGAGCCAACTATCGACTGGCTGGCATTTTTATTAAAGCCCCGGCTATAGGTAGCTGCTAGCTCTAGCTGCACTTCTTCAGCCTTCAGACGGCTTAAGTACTGCGCGTCACGTGAACCTCCAGTTACCTCTAATTGCCTTTGATAAGTTGAACGAACGAAAGGCAGGTATCGCGAGACAAAGAGCCCTGGCTAAGTATGCCTCGAGTCACTCGGGCGTATTTTCCACGCCACTCCGAGAAACATGTCGTCGATGCCCTCCTCCTCCAAGACACACCTACCTTTACCTTATTCCACAGGCCAAGCTTTTTCAATACTAGAAACCCGCTACTCTTTCCTCCCACCCTCTAGTCACCATTTCTCCGAAAAGTGTCCTGCATATCTGACAATTTACTTTTCTTTTTCTATTCAAACCGTGAGTTTATATCTATAAATTGTTTTTTATTTCTATCAAAACGGTAAATTTATACCTGCCAATTGTTTTTTTATTTTTTTTGTATTAAAACCGTGCTCATACCTGTCAATTGAATTCCATGTTTTGGAAAATGTGCATTGACACGTGCAATTTAATACGACGAAACAAGAGATAATCGCAGAGTACCGCGAGAGGACAGACGGACAGAGAGAGGGATAGAGAGGAGTGGAATCGTTTGACACGAAAGCGCACCCACTTGAAAAGCAGCGGGAATAATGGATCGCGTGCTCGCTTGGACAGGGCGCTAATTGGCGGGGAAAATTCGGCAGTGGCAGGGCGAAACTACGGTGTAAATTTAAATTTGGCCGGTGCAAATGCCATTCGGACAAATAGCCGCGTGCGCTACTGCGGTGGTGTTTCCCCGTTGACGGGAAGAGGAGACGGGACGGGGCGGCTGGCGCGGCTGGCGCGGCTGGCGCGGCCGATGTGAATTGAAACAAGCCCAACGGGTGAGCGCCGCTGAAATACGCCGAATCAGAGAAATTCTTACTAATAGGAAACAGCGAGGCATTTCAATGATAAATAGCAGCGCGCGCGTGCGCTCCATTAGGCGCTACCAGTCGCTTCATAATTTACGCGCTGGGAAAATGTCTGTGTGTAGATCTCTCGAAGCTGCGGTTGCTGACTGGCTGTCTGTTTGTCCGTCTCTCTGTGTGCGCTTTGTGTGCCGGTTTAACGTCGCTCGCTGTGTCCTGCGCGCGAGTCGCACGAGTCGCGCTCTGAAAGAAGGGACTGACGAGCGAATTCCATATGATGCGATCGAATGGCTAGCAATTGATTCGAGGATGCGACTCTATTGACTAGCGCGCGCCCGACGACAGCGGCCGAGGGCGTCGACTCTATTTATTGATTAATATCAGGGTCATCGGTGCAGCTCAACGCCACCACTCTCCAACCTATATCCGATCGGTTTTCCCCTCATTTAACCTGGAACGAGCCCATTTATAGTTCCGTCGCGCGATAGCCCGCACTTACTTAGAACCAGCAGGCATAACTTGCTTCCCTCGGCGGAGGAATCCTCTCGAAAAAAGGGTAATTGACTCTAGCGTTATCGCACTGCTACGCGCGAGCGTTTCTCTCTTTTTCTCTGGTTGCGTCTCACGGGTTCGCGCGATCAAACGAGTCCAGATACGAAAAGTCTGGTTGGGCGCTAGAGCGACGAGTTTATTAGGGTGGCCGGTGGTGGCCGTGGGTGCGAAAGGAAGAGGGACGGAGAGGGAGGGCAGATGGGAGACGGAGAACGGTGGAGGGCGAGCGAGTCTGCGAGAGGAGCGATAACCGGAACTATTTATTAGAGGGCCGCGACGATACGCATTCCCACCGAACGATCTCTACCTCGAGCCTTTATGCGATTATAAAGTACGCTTTATACGTTTCCAAGTGCTCGACCCGTGCCCGACGCGCTCTGCTTCTCCTAATAACTTCATATATCTTCTACCGGGCCATCCCACCGACGCCACGGCAACACTCCGCATACTTCCCGTTCCACCGTCCAACCGTTCGCCAGCCACGCGCGACACGCGATCCTCGGCCCTTCAGTCTCGAGAAAAACCTACCCGGCATATTTCTCATATTAACCGCACTCGCCCACTTGTCCTCACTCGGACAACTGAAATACTCTTTCCTTCATCGCTCGAGATCCCAAACGTCCTTCTCTCGCCAATGCATTTAAATTCACTGCTACGCGAACTGCAATCAGGCGCCCCATGTGGAATCGATGGTTAATAAAGGCGGCGGCGTAACAAGTCAATTTCTTCCAGGTGGCTAGCGGTGTCATGTTGGTAGCGAGAGATTTGTCAGAGAGTGACCTCGTCGGCGGTGGCGGCGGTGGCCGATCTAGAGTGGCATTGAGGGATAGTGTTTCGCGAGGGAAGAAAAGGGAGCGAAGAAGCGGCAAAGTGGTATCGCGTGATCAGGATGCAGACGGGCGGCGGTAATGGCACACCGGAACCAGCCCGTCAGTATTTCGGCGGAGGAGCTGGAGGAGCTGGAGGAGCTGGAGAAGCTGGAGGCGGTGGAGATTGAATCGGATGTACGGGCGCGTCTAGAGTGGTGGAGGTGTCAACTTTAAAGTGGATCCGAATGCGCGCGAGACCACTTCCTGCGCCGAGGTCTCGGGTTACCTGGCCTGGCTGGCGGTGACTGGCTTTCCTCGGTACATAGAGGTACATGCACCAGCTCAGCTCGACGCTTCGTTCTCTCGGTGAAAGGAGCAAAGGGTAATGCCGAGACCGAGACCGAGAAGGAGGGGAGGAGGGGAGGGTAGGGCAGGTTAATATCCTGGACGGTGATACATGCGGCCCGGGCCGGGCCTGTTTGTTTTCTCGCGGCAGTGAATGCGCCATTGGGCGTTGTCGTATCCTGTTCCGAGTCGACACGATGTTCAGATATGCGTACATATGTACGGGCGTCTGTGTACGCGGCGGTCTCTGCCACCGCGACCGCAGCTCACTCTACGAGAGGACATGTATGCACTTATATCCGCACGCCGCCACCCGGGACAGAGAAGTGGTTCGCGCGCGCGCCCGCTCGCTCGCTTTTGTCCTGACCGGCGAATTAACAGCAAGGCGCGCGACGCTCTGCGCTCTGCGCGCTGCGCTGCTTCCTCCTCGCTGGGCATGAGTAAATGCGCCCGGCAAGGATTACCGCTTGTCACGCCTCGTTTTCTCACTCTCACTCTCTCCCTCCTAGCCAGAGACGCCCGCGCTTCCCCCAACGGTTCCTTCACTTTCGAGTTCGAGCAACTCCCCCCTTTCTCTCTCTCTCTCTCTCCTCGCGATTCCCACTTTCTTCCAGTACCCCCCACAGAACCGTCATTACCTCATCACTTTTCTCCCTTTATGGGAATCCCTCTGGCCACCCTTGGCGACGGGCGCGGTGTTCTATGCGTACGCTAATTAATCCCGGATGAATTATGGATTAGCGCGCTCGCTTAATTGGATTCGACGCTCTTCCGGGGAAGAACGAACGGTCTTATTCTACTGGATGCTTCTCCGACACGCCGCCGAGTGTTTCCGCTGCGGCCATGTGCCCCGCAGCCACCAGCGGGCCAAGTTCCGTCTACCGGATGTTGGCGCTGCCGCTTACCGCCTTTCCCGCCCGATCGACTATCGACTTATCGACCCCCGCAAACTTCTCCGATATACCACCGACTATCGGCGTCGGCGGCGGCGGCGGCTTATCCACGCCGGCATTAACTCTCACGCGTAATTTTCACGAGTACCACTCATTACACAACTAGGATCGATCTCGAGGAAACACCCGTTCCAATTACCACGGATCTGCCGGCCGCGATTGCTCGTTTCTCGACTCTCCAACTAACTTCCTCCGGTTTCGAGGGAGAAGAGGAGCGCGCGGTTGTGTATCGAGCAAAATCTGCCGGGCGCGTCGGACGCAAGGGGTGCGAGGAGGAGCAGCGCGCACTCTTGTATTTCAATACGAGCAGCTGACAGCCTGATAGAAAGTTACGGGCCAGTCTCTACCTGGCCCTCTTCCACCTCTTCCTCTTCCTCCTCCTCTTACTCGAGCGCTTGGCAAGAACCGAGAACCGAGCGACTATCTCGATCGCATCGCCGCCGGGCAGGGAGGCGGTGCGAGCGCCGAGCAGCCGATCCCCGGGATGACGATGCCCAGCGCTCCAAGACGAACGAGAGTCTCGTTGCCACGCTGCTCCTCGCTGTTTACTTTTCACGGACTCGAGCAGCAGAGCAGCAGCAGGCGAGCAGACCATCCTCCATCCTCCAGTCCACTTGGCCATAGTTGAAGGGCCCGTGGGGGAGGCAGGTAGTAGGCACGGCCAAGGTCCTAGAGTACCGAGGGATCGGCCGGGCTTTCGGACCGTAAATCATCCTCTGCTCCCCGACAGCCTCCAAGATGACGCGGCTCATGTAAAGGGCCAGAAGCGAACAACCCAGCGAGAGACGGAGACGGACAGAGAGTGGGTGTACAACTCTAGAGGGCGAAGAAGAAGAAGAGGAAGAAGTGGAGGAGGAAGGGAAAAGATGGCAAGGGATAGGAGTCCCGGGTTAGTCCGGTGTTCTGCTCCTCGTTATCCTCTTTCTCTCGTGGTCTGCTCTCCCCTTATCCGCGAGGATCTGTCTCCTGCCCACGACTCGCCTTGAACCCAGGGTGCAAGCATCGCTCGCCACCGGAGCAAACCGATCCGGATACTCGATAAAGGTTCAGGGGGTTTAGAGAGGAGAGGAGAGCATCAGCATCTTGGGAAGCTGAGCCGCCCCCACTGCGGGAACCTGTTCCGGAGACAGTGGGCCACGGTGTCGGGCGAGTAGTTGGGACCATGTGCCCTTAATTAGGATCTCGATGAACCTCGATTTATGGTAAGGGATATGAGTCCTCTTAATGAGAGGATGAGAGGATGCTGCGAGATAAACTGGCGGCGTCGCTCGTGTTTACAAGCTCTTTAAACGGCTTGTTGTCACTTAATTATGTGAACGGTGGTAGTAGACAGTAGAGGGAGGGGGAGGGGGCAGGATGAGAGTGTGCGGACACTGGACAGTGCAAGGCGTACGTGCTCGCACGTCCGCCAGAGTGTCGATGCGAGAATGCAGAGGAGCGAGTGATGAACGAGCGTGACGCTGCGAAAGGTACTCGCCTCGACCAAACTTCCACTCTCGTTGACGCTCCAGACTCGGACCCTCTGGATTCCGTCTTCCCAGCCGTCTTTTATACACGCAAACATCCCCAGACGCTATCCAGCCCATCTCCGATCGCATCTCGCGCACTTTGCCACGAGAGAGCGCGCGCGCGCGCGATAAATTACCCTTACATTAGTGCACGCCCGCGCAGCAGCGCGTGGCATGCGACAACGCGTCGCGGTAAATGAGTGCGGCGAGAAGCGCGCCTGGCAACTTCTCGCCCGTCGCGGACAAATTGCGAAAGTTGCCCGCCAGAGAGAATGGAGAGAATTCGTGGATCGGGCGAGAATTCCGGGCGATCCCGACAATTGCTTAGTCACGGACGTGCAGAGCCCTCGCAGTCGCTCCATCATGTGAAATTGTAGTATTGTAGATAGCGAAAGGTGGGCGCTAGTCGCGGGAAGAGTGACGGGCCGAAAGGGGCTTCAAGCAGCGCGAGCCAGCCAACAAAACTTTCACGCGCTCGCCCATCGATCGTCCTTCCAATGTCCGAATCCCAGTATACAACCTCGCGCGCCGAGTAGTACGTGTAACAAAGTGAGCGATGCAATTAAAATGCCGACTCTCCGTTTCCGGGCGCCGGCTCACTCAACAATACTAGTAGCATCTTTTTTCCTTGGCAGAGCGTGCGGTTGTTCTAGAAATCTAGAGGGGGACGATCGAGCGTCGAGTATCCCGAGAAAGGGAGACGTCGGGACTGGTTTTCATGCTCCCGACGCCAATGCAAATCGCTACCGATGCATCACCGAGCTGTCAACCGTTGGTTGCTTGGCGATAAACTTTCCGGGCTCGTCCGCTTCGACGGGCTTACTAGGGAGGAGAAAGGGGAGGTTGCGCTCGAGCATCGATACCTACCGCGAGCGCCCCGTCAACCTTGCGTACTACACGCGTGTACACACTCTCTCTCCCTCTCTCTCTCTGCGTCCATAGAGGAGGTGGCGCGCGCGGCAAGGATCTCGAGCGGAATTTACAGTGTCGTAAATGCCGGAAGAATGACGCGCCGTGCTTGCGGACGCTTATTTTATTACGGGGCCGCGCATTCCCGGGCGGACATTAAGTTTCGTTTTCATCACGGGCCACATATCGCTGAGGTCGCCAGCCAACAGAGAGCACGTGTGCACGTGTGCACGTGTGGACGTGTGTGTCGGGAGCGGCGAGCGGAATTATTCAACTAGTGTCCGCATACAGCGAGAACTCTATTCTTCGAAATCACGCCACGTCTGGCCCTAGCCAGCCTAGCTTTTCTAACGAGCTGAAATATCGAGGCTCCCAATTAAATAGGAATCGCTCGGCCTCGGGGGCCTCGGGGGCCTCGGGGAGGAGAGCAGGTGCCAACGCGCGTTCAACGAGATCGCGAGACTCGGCGGAAGCTCGTGAAAAGCTGACGAATCGAACAAGAGGAGGAGAAGGGACGGGAGAGAGGATAGATAGAGATAAAGCGTGGTTTATTAGACGGGTTAATATTAAGCTGAAGGCATTCGATTGTTGGCGAATTCCACTTCTCCATTCAACGACAGGAGTTTTATCGAGCGGCGTTCGTTCGTTCGCTCGTTCGCTCGTTCGCTTCCGGGGGAAATGACTCGAGTCGAGAGCGCCGAATTAATTACTAAACAAAGAGCTGCGTGGCTGGTCTATTAAGAGGAAGGAGAAACCGGGAGCCGAGTGGTTCGGAGAAATGGGCGCGAGGCGAGGCGAGGCGAGGCCAATCCCGAGAAAGGAGCCCCAGCCAGCCGGTATAAATCTGCCCTGCCGATAGCGAGTCGAAGGGCTACAGCTCTCCGGCAAGGAAAGTCCATCTCTGAATGGATGTGCAATGGCCTGGCGAAAAACACCTCGGCTGACGGGCTGACCGCGGCGAGCAAGTACGTCATTATTTTGCGCGTCCCTTAAGGAAGCGGTCGGTTTTTCGCGGCGATCGGCGAAAAAAGCAACCGGTCCGCATCGGGAGAGACTTGTCCGCGCTCATACGTATGCACGCCAGCCGACTGGAATCGCCTTCTCCGTCTATCGCCAGTCCCTTATTCCGCCTGACCTCTGCCGCATTTGTCCGCTAGTTAGCACGGACCACTCGCTACTAATTGACGCCGGGCAAACTCAACCGTACCGATCTCCTAACCAATAGAGGAATCGTTGCTTCTTCGGGCCTCTCGCATTTTTGCGCCGCCGCCACCGCCGCACTTCGGCAAACTTTAATTAAGAGTCTGGTGCGCGCGTTCGCCCAACTCTACATGGACTTGGCAATCGAGTTCGTGTGACTCGGCGAACCTAGGACTCGCAGGGAATCTCCAAGGAAACGCTGACTCCGAGTGAAGAGAGAATGGGAGAAAAAATGATTGGATTCGAAGGTTCACACTTGAGGTGATGCTCGACTCTTAATATGGATTGACTTAACTGGCCTTGTGTGTATGTGCTGTTTGGACGAGTGAGGGAAAGTGCAAGTGTCTCTGATGGGGAAGGAGTTTGTTCGCCGAGTATTAGAGTTTTAATGCCAAGGAGGCGCGGGGTATATCTCGGGGTGGAATAAGCGCGACGGTGGCAAAGGCGGCATAAGGATGAGGGTCGCGTAAAAGGGAAATCTTGTGGCGCGCGGTGGCGTCGCGCTCCTTGTTGGAGGGTCGATAGGGTCGTCACTCCGTCGAGCGGACGACTAGCCATAGGTTCGTCGTCGCAGCAACACCGCCGTTATTCGAGCTCTAGCGTTGGGGTTCCCGCGGGAGGAGGAGGTGGAGGAGGAGAGCCTTGCGAAGCGTGGCGGCACACGCTATCGACCCGAGAGAGCACCGGCTGCTCTTCCCACGAGGAGAGAGAGAGTCTATGCAAAATTTTGACAGAGCCCAAGGACCCTACTTCCCGGCCCAAGACAAACTCACTCACATCAGACTATCAGAGAGCGTGCGCGCATATATGTATATCGAAAAACTCTCCTCTCCCTCGTCCTGCCCTTCGAGGGCTCCTCACTCGCGATAGCGCCATTTGACGCGCGCACTCCGGAAATCCGACTCACTTTGCCTTTCCGTTTCTCGAGCTCCGAGAGACTTTAGTCGAGGGCCACTCGTCCCGTAAGCACACGCCTCCTGTGCGAAAATATCGAAATATGTAAAAGGGCTTTCTACGCCCGCTGATCGCTCGGAGAATAGAGAGCGGCGGCGGCAGCGGCAGCGGCGGCGGGAACGCGCTCGTGCGAGAGAAGAGAATTGAATGCCGGCGGGCCATTGTTTCCGGCGCCCTCCAACTTACTCGATGCGTTTCCCGGAGGACAATGAAACCCGTGGAATACGCTACTCGGCAAAAATGACGAACCCTTCTCTCCCAGCAGCCACTACCTCCTCCTCCTCCAGTCCTCCTCCTCCTCCTCATCGCAGTGTCTTTGATCCGATTCTCCGCTAACCTCAGGAGTCATTAAACTTTCCCAACTGGCAGTTAGTCGCCGACTAAACTCAATATCCAGAGCGACCCGGTCGAGTGTCGCGCGCGCTCGAGCAATTTCTCTTTGGAGCGGGAGGATTTCTGCTTCGCACCAATTCTATCCTTATCGGAGTATATCAGAGCTTGTGCACGGTAGCGCTGGCGCTCGAGCCGAGGAAACAAAGAGCCGGTTCTTTCGCGCTTCCTCCGCTATCTCCTTTATTTATCCATCGGCCCTTCGTGGAACGGGGCAGATTCCCCGACGCAGGGGGAGAGAGTTACGATCGGTGATCCCAGCAGGATTCACGGAGGTCCCCTGACCTCTCGATGCCCTCCCCGGGCTTTCGATGCAGATTCCTCTCTGCTCCCGGAGCGAGGACGCGCCGGGAACACGTCTGCAGGGAGCCAGCAGCCCAGCAGACAGCCCAAGTAAGTAGTCGCTGCAGCCGTAGCCGTAGCCGTAGCCGTAGCCGTAGCCGAGGACAAGCAAGAAAGGAAGGATCTTTTGCAATTGGATACATTGTTGAAAATGGTATAATAAATTGACTGGCTCGATTTTATCTCTCGCATTGATAGCTTCCACTGACAACTCTACGACGCCGGCTCAACCTCGTTCCGAGCTGGAACGACTTAGGCGTCAGTGCGCCGATTCCCGGGAATTATGCGGAATTGTGTAACTCGGATGAAAAGTGGGCCCAGCCCGGCGCGGCCCCGACTCGGCTCGGCTCGGTTTCCTCGCGAGACTCGAGACTCGAGACTCGAGACTGGAGACGTAGGAAAGGCGTGGGAGGCTCTGATCGCGTTACCATTCCTGGAACGGGTTCCTCGTACGACGTTACTCGCACCGCGTGCACTCTACACGACTTTCTTTCCCGGGCCGTACATCCGCGCACGCCGCACACCGCACGCCAGAGCTCTCCGTGTTCTACAAATGTTGGTAGAGCCCTATCATAGCGGGAGATATCGCTCTGTTTGCATGCCCAGGTCGACTAATACCGCGGTTATTCGACACGATCTCTGCAAACTCCAATCTCCATCGACAAGCGACACACGTCTCGCTCCTTGGCCCTCATTTCTTGCACGCCTACCTTCTCTACAATCTGCTCGAAATCTAGCCTATCTGTTGGGAGAGAAGCTTTTACCGGTTTACGTTTACACTGTATTCTGTAGGAAGCGATGATCGTTTCCGAGAGGAGCGCAAGAGAAAAACTCGTCTCGGTGGCATTTTACACGTGATTCCATTGATCGAGATGGAAAGTTTCGCGGTGCGAAAGCAGCGAGTATAGAGCGTCGAGAGTAGGCAGCCACGCACACGCGTCTTCCGAAGGGGTTAATCCGACACGGCTCGCCAAACAGAGCGTGTTGTTCCCTCCCGCTCCCTCCCCTTCTCGCGTCCTCTCTCGCGTCCTCTCTCGGAGGCAGGCGTGCGGTTGTGTGCGCACGTCGATTACGGTTTCACCTGCCCATCAGAGAGAAGAGAAGAGAGTCAAAGACAAAGGGACGGTGTCGCGTATGCTTCCCTCCCTCTCCCTCTCTCTCTCTCTCTCTCTTGCGCGCGCGTCTGTACACCGGTAAACGACTCTGCAGAGAAGCGGCAAAGGAGAGAGCGAGGGAGCGAGGAGGTTGAGCCGATGGGAAAAGAGGAGAGAGAGGGCTCAAGAGCCGCCTCTGGATATATGCAGTCTCAGTGTAAAGAGAGGAGAGAGAGACACGCGTGTTACCGACGACGTCGCCGGTGACGACTCACTCTCCCTCGCACCACATGAAAACCCGTCACCCGTCACCCGCCACCCGCCAGCCGCCACCCGACGCTCAACCCCGCGCCAACAGAGAACAGAGGAGAGAGAAAAGCGTCGGCGTCGGCAAAGTTGTTTCCCGCGAAACAACGGCCGGCCCGAGAGCTCCGCGCGACGACGAGCGGGGCCGCCCGGCATAATGCAGTCTCGTTAAAAAATAATTCATTTAGCCACAATAGTTGGCCGCGGCGCGCCAAACGCCCGACGACGCCCGACGACGCCCGACTACGCCAGGAGCGCGAGGTTCCTGCACACGGAGCGCAGAGAGAGAAAGAGAGAGAGGAGGCTTTGTCGTGCTCTAGTGTCTACCCTTTAGTCCTGCAGACTGCGGGCACTATGCTCTAGTCCTCTGCCCGTTCATTCCCGTACCCCATGCAGAGGACTCACCTTATGCCGTGCGCGCTCTATGCTGCCTGGCCTACCCGGCTGGCTGGCTGCCTCGAGGAACCTTTTCCTTTACATTCACGACACGACGCACGCGGCTGGTAGGCGTCGTAACAAGGACGAGAATGGTGGCGGTGTAATTAACGCAATAAATAAGTATCGTAGAGACAGGCTTGCAGAGAGGCTGCTGCACGGCTGCCGGTGTACTATGAGATGGCTGGCTGGCTGTCGACCAAGGTGGGTGCGGAATGCAAGCGGGGGATCTGGTGTGCTGCTCTCGCGCTACATCGGTGGGCGAGGAGAGAGAGAGAGAGGGAGAGAGTCCTTTTATTTACGTACTTGTCCCTGTTCAGAGGCGGTATGCGATACTATCGGAATTGTACGCGCCGAGGAGAGTACTGTACACCCTCGGGAACCGCTTGCGCTTACTAGATTATCCTTCCAAACCCAGTAACCACTGTTTCTTCTTCCTTCCTATGCAAGCGCAATCCCCTAGTCTCTACATACTCCCTAGAACAGTGAAGCAGCGACTCTTATGGGAAGCCCGCGGCAAACGAGCAATTGTAGCCGCGGTATTTGTCCGATCGTTCCAATTAGGATCCCATTGATATCGGAAAGAGGCGTATACATAAACCTCGAGGACTCGGGGATGAGCGACACTCGAGAGAGAGAGAGAGTGGGAGAGAGAGCGAGTCGGGATTCACATGCTAATAACCGCGGCCCTCTTCTCATTTTTATGCGCTCCTTCGCCGGCGCATGCTCTCCCGCCATTCCGGAACAAAAGAACGGCGGAACGGTAACTATTGTTGGATACTTAAAAGCTGAGTGCAGCCTGCCACGGGCCCAAATCTACCTCCCCATCTCCCCACCTCCCCACCCTCTTCCAGTTTCCAAACATTTTCTTTCTTTGATTAAGCGGCCTTTTCACGCGCCGCACAGCGCAGCGCACACCTTCGCCTTTCATGGGGGCCTTGAAGGGTGGGCCAAAAAAGGCCATGGATTCATGGGGAACTCGCTCTCATAATAGCGCGGCCGTGAGAAAGAGAGGGAGAGGGGGAGAGGGGGAGAGAGACAAGTATAGTGACGGCGACGCGCGTTCGATGCGGCTTCACCGGATAGCAAAGGTGCGCGCGGGCCGGCAGACTTTTTGTCGGAGACGTTCGAGTAATGTGGGACACACATATGTATACTCCGTGGGACGGGAGAGCGTCGATAGCGACTTTCCCGTAGAGTCGTCGCTCGCCGCCGCCGACGCCGACGTCGACTAGCGCGACACGCCGATCGATCGTTCCCTCGTACACCCGTCAGCGTCATCGTCGCCGTCGCCGTCGCGGAGCTTCCAGCGGAAGGTTAAATTACCGCCGCCGCCGCCGCCGCCGCCGCCGCGAGAGATCCCGGTCGGAGTAGAACTGTGCGCTGCGCGCCACTAGATTCGCGCACCGCGCTCGCTGATCTCATCGCTTTCTAATTTCGATATCTGCAGCCATAATCTCTCTCCCGTTGATTATCTCGTCGGGCTCGAGATAATCCGGCCTCGTCTTTTTCAAACGATCGTTCGCTCGCTTGGTGGGTGGGTGAGTCGGTGGCTGGCGGCTCACACTCGTTGCTTTCGTCGTCGACGAGTCTCTTTGCGCGAGACGCGATTTGCAAAGGGTCGCGCGCGCACCACCGACACCGAGAAACCCCTCTCCCTCTCCCTCTCTCTCTCTTTGGCGCCCGGCGGCTCCCCGGGTTGGCTATCCGAAAGGGCGTGTAACGAGCTTCGCACTCGTTAGACACCGTCCACCTGGACGACGATATATCACCGCAAACGAGGGAACTGCGACTTTTTATTGCCTTGGCAGAGAGAGACGAGCGTTCGAGCAACATGACTAATTATTGCTGCCTCGGCTTCTCTCCGGCGCATCTCCCTCGACGCCCGCCACATGCAACCAAAAGAGAAAGACGGAGAGAGCCAGAGATTTCTTGCTCCCGCAAGAAAGTCTACCGCTCACTTACACCGATCGCCTGCTGCCGGAAAAAGCCGGCCGTTTCTTCTACTATGTAACTATCCCGTCCAAATGGAGAAGTAGTCTCTGGCGCGGATGATGCCGGCCCGGCGATATCAGCTGAGTGCGAATCCGACATTCCACTCTGGCTAACTGTACCGCTTTCCAATTCGCCGAGGTCGGGGATCGCCGGGACGCGCGCTCGCACGGACAAAAAGAGAGGAGCGCGAGGAGCGCGAGGAGCGCGGCACGAGGTGTTGATCATCGGATAATCGTCGGCCAGCTAATTGGACATTATGCGCTCGTTAGAGTCAAGAGGGAGTGTATCGCGGCGAGCGGCCGTAATCTCGGCTGTAAGCTGTTATCGTCATCGCGAGAACGGCTGATAGCCCAGCAATTCCAAAGAGAACTGCGAGCGCTCGTGATACTCCGCGAGAGAGAGGGAGAGAGAGGAAGGGAAGCAACGCTCTGGCTTCTCTCAATGTGCTACTGTCTGCGAATGGTTAGAGTTAGAGGGTGATCGGCTTTGCGCGTGAATCAGCCTTCGAAAACTCTACTCTCGAGGCTTATTCACCACTTTACATTAATCGATTGGCATGCACGGTCGCTCGTGTCTCGCCTCTGGCTGGCTAAACGAGACGCGAGACGTGCAGGTGACATCTCACAAAGCCCATTATGCATGCCGAGGGTAATATCGATATAGCTGACTCATATGCATCCGCATCACCCTGTACATAGAGAGCCAAGGCAACCGGGCGAAGGAACCAAGACGCAGAGGAGGCGGAGGAGGAGGGTTCGAGTGAGTGGCTCCGCGGGATAAATATCGACTGGCGCGGCCAGACGAGGCAGCGAGAAAAAATATACTACCGTAAATATCGCGGCCGCGCACACTGCCATCCGGCGCAAATTTAACGAGAGCCCCCGGGGAGAGAGCGCGGCGGCGGCGGCGGCGGCTACGACGGAGAGAGGAGGAGAGCGAGAGAGCGTGGAAGGGAGAGAGAATCCGACAGGAAGGAAGCTGCACGATAGTCGTAAAAAGCCCGGACAGATAAACTCGGCCCCGCAACTACCACCAACCGACGTTCATCCGTCGCCTTTTTCTCTCGCCCGCCCGCCCGTCCACAGATTAGATCGAAACCCGACGGCGACAGGGTTAAAGTCCAGAGCAAGTGTGTCTGACTGTGTGTCTGTGTGTGTGAGTGGTTGGTTGCGTCGAATCCTCTCGTGGCGCATTCAATTATCGTTCCTATTATTATTATCAATATAGCGCGGTTGGCAGTTGATCCGGAGCGAAAGATCGCGGGGTCAGAGGCGTCCCTACCGATAGAACCCGATTCACGCTCCTCCACTTCTTTCTCATGTAGCATCAGTGACCGCCAACAAGCGACAAGCGACAAGCGAGCGCAAAGTGCCCCGGGCACTTTGCGACATTGTACAGAGACATTTCAATGTTGCGCCGAGGTATGCCAAGAGCCGCGCTTTCCCATTAAGTGTCAATACTCGCCAGGTAGGTAAAACGCTGCGGCGCGGCGGAGGAAGCTGTGGTCGATGATGGGAGTCGTGTGAGATGAGAGCGCGAGTTCCCATGTCGTTGATCCGAGAGCCGGTGAGCACCGATCGCCCCTGCCCAACCAGACGTCAACTTTGTTCACCGATCACATCTCCGCCTTTCTGCCTTCTCTTTCAGCCTCCTCTCTCTCTGCCGGTCGCGCGTTCGCCACATTTCTCTCCTTCTCGGATAATTGAGTACCTGCTGTTCATGCGTGATGAGCCCGCCGTCTCTCAAATAAGGACTCTAGCCAAGGACACTGGCGCGCGCGCGCCTCTCCGCTGCTGACTTGTGGCCCCATGCAAATACACGGAGGCAGAGAGCAATAGAAAACGAGCTGCGCGCCTCGTTTCCCGTGTGTCCGATCAGTCAGCCAGTCAGCCGAGCGTCGAGAGATGAGCCTTAGTGAGAGAGCCAACCAGAGAACCAGAGAGGGAGAGAAAGAGTGAGCCTCATTCCTGTTCACTCTCCCATTCCCTCCCTCTCGTCGGCAGCAGGCTATTCTGCGGTCGAGAGTCCGTAAAATATCGATCCATCTGCCAATGGATTTGGCGTGCGAGCGGGAGCGAGCAAAGGGCTAATATCGGCGCATCATCGATAGCAGAAGGCGAGCGCGAGAAGGACAAAAGTGTAGCAGGCCTCTGCTGCCGGACAGAGTTCGCTCTCGGCATTCGAATATGCACAAGGACCACGAGAACCCGGACCGGCCTCGCTGGCTTCTCCTCGCTTTGGGTTCGCGTGCATGTGTTTCTCATTCGGTCCTATACACGGGAGAGAGAAAGAGAGAGAGTTGTAACCGTGCTCGTTGTCGTCGTAGCGGCGGCGGCGGCGGCAGAGAAGAGAGGAGCCCGCAAAATATATGTATGCCGGAGAGCATGGAGTCGGTGGATGCTCGTTTGCAGCGAGGAGGTTCGGGTAGAGAGAGCGCGAGCGAGAAGGAAGAGGCTACCGCAGCGGCGGCAAGAGGGAAGGAAAGAGGAGTAGCATAAGGCAGCAGCAGCAGCAGCAGCAGCAGCGGCAAGACACGAGAGCGTGCGGCGGAGAAAGAGTCGGAGGAGCGAGAGCGAGAGCGCGCACACTGTTTGGCGAGGTGCTCTCTCGCGGTCAATGGTAGTAGGCTGGTGGCTGGTGGCTCTGGCTATCGAAGAACCCTCCTCGAAAACAAAGCCGGATCTCACCTTGATTTATCGCTGAGCGCCGCACTCTGCTACCACCACCGTGTCTCTCTCTGGTGTGGTGTATGTGTGCTCCGTGGATGCTGGTCGGGCTGCTAATGCCGCGACCGGGGAGTCCAACCCCACCGAGAATTAATCCATTATCGCACGCTTCTGCCCCGATGAAAACAGAATAACAAACAGCCCGTGGAAAGCAGACCAGCGAGCGCCCGCTTCCGGAGCCTTTTTTCCCTGATGGCCCGCCGGCAGGATTGTATGTTGTACGGCTGGAAGAAGCTTCTTCCTCTCTTTGTATACACAGAAGGAGCAGACGCACGCTCAGCCCGCCACTAAATCAGGCCCGTCGACGTATCCACGTAATGTGACTCACGAGCGAGAGCCGGTCGGACGCATAGATGTGTGCTCCTACACGCTGCCCGATCACTGGCGCAGACGTTTTCTCCTCGCGATACTGTCCGTCGCTGCTAGACGCAAGCACCGTCCCACGAAATCTTCTAGTCGGCGAGAACACGTGAAAAAGGTCTCGGGAAGGCTCGAGACGCGGCGACTGGGAAGGATATATCGTCGCGACGCGCACGTGTGGTTCTCACTGGTCGAAAGGACGAACAATCCCGAACGCCGGCCGGGAACGCACTGAGGTGAACGCGAGCGAAGAAATACGAAAGTCGCTCGGCGATGTGTTGGGCCTGGAGGGTGGGGGTACGATCGGCTGAATCCGTGGGAGTTCGCCGGTGTTCGGTTCCCCCTCCATCGCGGCGAGAAGTCCCCGCCGCTCCCGCTGGGTTCCCCGAGCGGCGTCGAACCGTCCCTTCGCCCTTCGCCTCCCGTGTCGGTCGCTCCGGCTCCGGCACCGGCACGTAGCTCTGTGTAGCTGTAAGTTCCTCCCGTGCCTCCCTCACGCTGCCTTGCCCGGCGGACGCAACCTCGTGAGAGTCACCGGCTCCGTTGTGTATTCAGGCTCGAATCTTTCTCTTTTTCCTGCGAGCCTCCTCGTCTCGCTGCCGCCCTCGCTTTTATCTCTCCCCTCGTTTCCCTCTGTCCCTCGCTCGCACTCACTCGTTCTCTCTCTCTTTCTCTCTCTGGGCCGGTGGCTCGAGCGGGCGCGCGCGTCGCGCTCTTGTACGTGCACACCTGTTTACGTGAGTGTACACGCGACGTGCACCGGCTTTGCCTACCTCCTTCCTACCCTCGCGCCCGACGAATGCGCGCCCGACGCCCCGACTACCATGAGATGGCCGATGCCCGACGGACTCGACTCGACTCTCTACACACGCGCTCCTGCTCCCGCTGACGTCACAGGGGGCGCCCTCGCGAGGATAACGAGGAGCCGGACACGGACACCGAGAGGACGAGCTCCCTCCCTCCCTCCTGCCTCTGACTCCGGAGGCTCGATCGCTAATTATCCTCCTAGAGGTTTCGCCTCGTTTCCAGACGGTCGCGCAACTTGCTCTTCCTTTTTCGTTGACCGCTGCCACCGGGGAGAGAAGTCGTGCACACGAGATCCGGCGGACGAAAGTACACGGAGAGAGAGGCTGGCGTGCATCGTCCGCTCACGCTCCGGCTGATTTTCGTATAGTTGGCCCTACGGTGGCATTAATGATGTCTCGTGTAGGTACGGTCACGACCGGTTCCCCGAGTTGGCTGCCTCCTATCAAGATCGAGTATCTACCAACAGCGAAGACATCGTATTCGGACCTGGACAATCGCCCTCCACCACCTCTCCTCCTTCCCTCTACCTCAACTCTCTCTCCGAGCGGCTCCGTCGGAGCGAAGGGATAGCGAAATTCGTTATTGGGCCGACTCGCAAAAATAGATAAGACGAGCGCGCGAAGCGTAAACAGGGAGAAAGAGAAAGAGAGAGAGGGAGAGGCTCGAAAGAGGCTGGGAGCGCGCAATAAATAACGCCCGTTGGGAGGAAAGCACACCTGCAGCGACGGGGCGTGCAGGATGGACGGGGAATTTCATGTTCACGGGAGGGTTTATTTCTCGGCCGGCGGCAATCGGCGATATCATACTAATAAAATGCTAATCGCCGCGCCACGCCGTCCCTCCTCAAGATTATGCACTCGCATGATCGAGGGATCGGGTGCGCGCGCCCTGTCACAAGTAGGCAAGAACTCGCTCTAACGTAATTGGGAGCGACGTCGACGTCGACGGCGACGGCGACGGCGAGGACGGCGACGGACGCGTTGCTCCGACGGGAGAAAGGTTTCTTTGCGGGGTAGAGGCACGTCGCGGCCCATCTATCCATCCGGCAGAGAGGTTCTTTGGAACTACGAACGTGTCCCCGGATTCTCCCTCTCTCATAAATGCACTGTCCCCGCCGCGCTGCGTCCCTTCGTCTTCATACCAAGGGAACCAGCAGCCCTCGGGCCTCGGACACTTTCCCCCGGTGCGCTCCTCAGTCCTCGAATAGCCGGCAAACCGAGGGGGTAAAGCAGTCCTACCCCTCTTGGGCTCTCGGCTCTCGGCCCCGGCACAACCAGCCGACGCCACCTAGCCCTTCTCTCTTCCCCTCTCTTCCCCTCTCTGCCCCTCTCGGCCGCTTTCTGCAAAGGAATGACGAATGATGGAGGATTGGTTCTGATTATGATCTCGTGTCACCCCAGCCCAAGGACTGCGACAATGACGACGCCGGTAATTCTGCGTACGCAGAAGGTGGTCCATTATAATTCCCCGGAGCGGAATAGATTACTCGGAGAGCTGCTGGCGACGGGGCATTCCAATGCAAACGAGAGAGTCTCGCGAGTGCTCGCGCTTAAACTATTAATAACGCTATTTCTCGTCAGGCTCGTCATCGGCTTATTATAGCTCGCGATTGTTCTCGCGAGGCTCCGACACTTGTTCGCGAGGAGAAAAGGATTTCTCGAATTCGCCCCGATGATAGGAGGGGAGTGAAGTGGAGTGGTGGTGCTCGGCCTGGTTAAACGCGGAGTTTAATTGGAGTCGAGGGGAAGATTTTTCCCGATCCCGGTAAGTTGGAGAATTCCGCCGGTGGTTATAGCGGGCTGTGCAAAAAAAGCGAGAGAGAGCTGGAAGGGCTGGCCGATTGTTTTCGTAACAATGCCAGCGGGCGAACTTTGTTGGAGAACTTAAATTTTAAGAGTCGTCGGTCGACGAATGGACTTAGCGGCGCCTCCGCTTTCGAAAGCGCTTTTTTTCATCCGGCCGCTGACGGCAGTAAAGCCGGCCGCTTTCCACTGGCTGGAGAAGCGGTCGAGGAGATCGATCTGCGAGAGTTCTCCAGAAATACATATATTCCTCCAAGAGTTTGCCGCACTGTAGCCCCTGTCCTTTCTCGTTTCCCCGCGATTTCCTTGCCACGGATATCGCCTCTACAGCCCCGCGGATTTTCGTCCTCGCCGAGTTTATTGTGCCTCGGCGACACAGAGGCCTGGGGATTGAATTCGAGCCTTTCTCGAGGCGGCCGCGGCCGCGACCGCGCGAGGACTCCGAGTTCGGCAACGTCAAAGTCGAAACTTTCCATAATAACACCTTTATGCTGATACTTTCCACTTCTTGGGCATTCGCCGCGACTTGCGACTCACCCTCGAGGACTCGAATCAAAGACTCGTCCGCTCGAATGACAGAGGAGTCGACTCGAGGGAAGGGAAGGGAAGGGCGTAGAGTCGTCGTAGACGGGTACCACGGCAAGCAACTTCCCACAAAGCAAACCACCCCCGCAAGACAAAGATTTCTCTTGAAAAGTTCGAGTGCCGGCTGCGCCCGAGACGGTAGAGACTCGCTCTCGCGTTACGCGCATTCATTGAGAAGGACGCGACGCGACGCGACGCGCGGCGTGTGCTGCTCGATCCCACCGGCAAAGCCAAATAAATTGGTTCCCGAGCGTGTAATAACGGACGAGTGCTCGTCGTTTTCCGCATTTTCTGCTAGATCCCAGCAGAGAGGGAGAGCGAGAGAGTGCGCTGTTGAGAGTGAACAAGGATGAAGTTCTCCAAGAACCGGAGAGAATCGGATCCAACTGTGTGCGGCTGTGCGGCTGTGCGGCATGGCACGTCCGAAACACAGGTTTTTCTCACCCAGCGGAACTTCAAGTCCAAGAAGGACTCCGCTCCCCCGCCGATCTCGAGCACTGTCTCTCTTCCGTATCCATTGTTGGCGCACGGTTGACATTCAGGAGGTCCAGGGCCAAGGCGAGCCTCCAAAGGGAGAGGGAGAGAGAGAGTTGGATCCTCGAGGGAGGCTCTCGCCCTGACAAAGGACCTCGACTGGTATCCCCGGCGACTTCCTGCACGCTCGGAGCGCTCCCTTAGAAATCCCCCGAAACCAATTTATCTTGAGAAGCTGTAGCGAGCGCTAAACGGATTTTCCCTCCGGTGGCATTAGGCGCTTTTATTCGACGTGAAATTAGCTTATAGCTGCGGTCCTCGCACTTGTCAAAATCGATCGACCCGCTTACTACTCCAACCCACCACACCAACACTCACACTCTCTCTGGCCAGACAGCCGATTACAATCCCCCGGATTCTAACGGCCTCCCTTCGCACGCTTCCCAATTAATCTCTCACGCGAATTATGAGCAATTGCAGCGGCATAACGGTACGCTCACCGACGATAAATGGGTCCAGCATTGGCTGGGCCCATTTTCCGAGGAGTACTCGGCTGTATCGGCGCGCTGTCGAGATTCAAGCTAGATTCTCCGAGAGAAGATTACAACTTCCTGCGCCCTATCATTCCACGGTTGTAGGCCCACGCACACAGAGAGAGTCTATCTCGCGTTCTACTGACCGCCGGGTGGTCGGGCCCGCGAGATAAGGGGACTACTATCAGCGCAACAAAGAGCAATCCCAGGTGCACCAACGAGTACATATCTCGCGCGCGGCCCCTCGGTGCCGTAAGGGCCCCTCTGTCTTTCAGTGGCCCATTCTAACGGTCCACGTACAGAGCGCGCGGGCGCGCGCCCGACGCATTATTCGTTATCTGCTTATGGTTGATGACCTTACGAAAGCAGGAGCGCGCGGCTTCTCCGGCTCCGGGCCGCCTACGAAGCCGAGGACGCTGAGTGGTGCGCACCGATGTTGATTCTGCCGCGCCGAAAAATGCCTATTTAGATTAAGAAGCCGCGCCGAAAATTATGATCGTACGCGCGCCGAGCCGCCGCCTTCCTGGAAGCCCTCGAGGAACCAGATAAACAGTCACTACGCCCGGAGTGTCCTTTACCGTAGTGGAATGCAAGTTTTGGTGGAGCCGAGCTGAGAGCCCAGTGCCAAGTCATTCTTGCCGTGCTGCTGGGCCACCAGGAAAGCAGCTTCGAGTTGGACTGGAGAGCGTCGGCCAAACGATATACTGGCACCACGGGGTTCTACAGTATCCCGGCTGGTCGTCCGAGACCACCAGACCTCTCCCTGCGCGCTGCCTCTCCAAAAAGATGCAGTTATCCCTCCAGTACTTGGACCTCCTCCTTTTGCTCCCCACTCTCGCTCCCTATTGTTTGTCACGTGAAAGATCGTATGCTCGCTCGCTCGCCCGGGACATTTCACAGAAGTTTGCAAACACTCGGGACGACCAGCGAGCGAGGAGCGAGTGCCGGCCGCATGAAAGTCACGCATCGCCCCGGGAAATAATGATGGACGAGCGCTCGCTCTCGCGCTCTCTCGGCTCTCTCGGCTCTCTCGGCTCTAACATTCGAGAGGGACGACGGCCCGGGGTTGAAACGGCGGCCAACTTTTATCGGCTATGATCTATATTGACAGGTACATGGGCCAGGAATAAATTATGAAAATAAATCGTTGTCCTTCCACTCTCTCTCTATGGAACTATCTGACTATCTGTCGGGAAGCGGCCGCTTTCGAGTGTCGTCGACGTCCGACGAGGACCATTTTCGAGATGTCAGCGTCGAGGACCGAGAAGGAGTGCATATATATGTACTCGACTAGAAGAGGACTGCGGCCGATAATACTGGATTCCAGAATGAAATTGCATTATAATATTGACGAGTGCCGAGTGCGTCTCCTTCTTCTCTCGACTATTATCCGAGAGAAGAAGGACGAGGGGCCTTTGCCAGAATTTAATAACGTCTTTTCTCCCCCGAAATCCCTACTGCTTTCTCCGCTCGCCCCATTCGAGAAAAGTAGTCCGGGCGCAGCAGTGAATCGGGAAATGTTTCTCATTTCCACGCATTACCGGCCATAATGGAGAGGTTCATGAAAATATCGTTGGGCCGCGAGCGACTCGGATATATCCCGGAAGAGCCGGTGAATGGTCGTGGCTGGCGTCTTTGAGCTTTGAGGAGGAAGACGTGGTCGCTGCGAGGCGAGAGAGAGCAAATCGGGCGACAAAAGCCCAGCGAAATCTACCGTCGAATCTGGGGATGGATGGCTCTCTCTCTCTCGCTCCCTCGGGAGAATAGCGAGCGGCTGTGTTCGCGTAGCGGCCGCTGGAGAGTACGAGAGTTGCCTACGGGGTAACTGGAGCCAGGCTAGAGAAAGGGAGGAGATGGTAGAATAAGATTTAATAAATGCCACGGGGCACAGGTAGGCAGGCGACGCGACGTCTTAGCACCGCGGTGAGCCGCCTACGGGGAGTCGGATTTCTTCTCGAGGCTCCGATAATACCTCGGCCGCTTCCACTGCAACGCCTTCCAATCCCCCTCCCTTCGGCCGCCTCTTGTTTTCTTAACCAGACCCGTGGGACGTGGATCCGTTTTGCAATCGGCGCAACCCAGACATGTATACGCGTCCATCCACCCACACACTCTTTGACGGACCCACTGACAGTCGCATATCCGGCCCGAGGACCGAGGGCCCCCGAGCATGTAGATTGTAGACACTGGCGCTTAACGCTTACAAGGGCTGGCGTGAAAGCTCGATTTCGATCTTAGCGCCCCGGCGATCCGGCGATCCGGCGATCCGGTGAAATTGCTATTCAGGAAGCTCTCACGGCGAGAAGACGTGCCACTCGTACAAAGTGCCGGCCGAATTTATTCCGATGCCTCGGCGCCGGAGTTATGGCTCCAGTCACCCTCCATCAGCTCCAATTAATGCGCTTTTTACCCTCCACCCCGCTCGCCCCCACCCTCCACTGCCATTCTCATGTAAAGGAGAGAATTCTATTTTGTCGTCGGGCAGTCGCGATGCCGTCGAGCCGCACCGCTCTTGTTATACCGGTCTGACAGAGGCCAGTTGGACTTCTTTCCCCGGCGATGCAGAGTCCTCGTGCGCGCTCTCGATATAGCCACATTCTCGAGGGCCGATCGCGAGCCAATGCGTACCTATACTCTATACTGTCTTTCGGACGTCTCGCGCGCCACCGACAGGGATGCAGCGTGTTCGAGTGACATTTCGGACGTGGCGCGCGAGAGTGTCGCGCTGTCGGGAAGGCTATGCCTGCCCAATGAAACGGGGATCGTTAGCCTCTCGACTCGCCCAGAGACAGACACCTCCGCCGTTCCAACTTCCAACCAAGGAGAACGGACGCGAGGTAAAAAGGCTCTGGGTCCCGCCGACCAAATAGATTACATTCGCCGGCAATATACTTGCGAATGTATTACTCAGCCTAACGCGCCCGGGCGATTCGCCCTCTTAAATCGATCGGCGCCGATAACGGCGCGCCGGATAATTGTCCGGTGTCGGCTAACGGCACTTATTACGCCCTCCTTCTCAAATGATAATACGAACCGCGAGGGTTTTAGCTGTGGGTTGGGTGATTTACCGATCGACATTTCGCGCGCGGGATAAATTCCCCGCGTGAGAGTGGGCATTGCTGGAGCGCGCCTTCGAAGAAAGGAGCAATCTCCTATTAGCGATCGAAATGGCACTGCGCCGAGAAAACAGTCTGGGCCGCATTTCTATGCCATCAGATAGTCGGCCGGAACCTCGCTCGATTATCGGCCGAATGCATTTACATGGGGGGCCAGCGCTTATCTAGGAATAATCCGGTGGAGCGCGCGTTCGGGGAAGTGGTGGGTCTCGAGGTGATTTAAATAAATCGCGTTCCTCTTGATTGTCGCGGCTTTAGAAAAGAGTGAGTTGGTGCACTCGAGTGGGTTGTCAGGGCGATCGCTTATGAAATTGGTGGATTTATGGGGGGAGAGCGCGCGGCCAGTCTGGTCGCACTCTCTCTCTCTCTCTCTCTCTCTCTCTCTGTATGCAGCATGTCGGTGGTCGGTGGAGAGCGGTGTTGGCAATGTCGCGTCCATAATAAAGCCGTAACGCACTGCGGCCCGTAAATTCGAGGGAATATTACCATACAGTGCCCGAGTCCTCCTCTCTCGTAAAGCGTCGTCGGTGGTGATCGCCGGGGAAATTTAGCAGCGTGTCTCTCGCCTTAAGGCCCAGCCCTCGTGTCTTCTGGCGTAGATGCGCGCTGCAATATATCGACGGCTCTATATAAGAGACCGAGAGCGAGAGAGTCTCGGAATCGCCTCACTATTACCTATCCTGTTTCGCGGAAACATTGTGCGATATGTAGCTGGTGTACCGTGGGGGGCCCGAGTGCTATCCGTGAAACGGTATTGTAGCTCGTAACGCACCGAATAACTTTGTAGCCGCTGCCACGCTAAAAGCTCTCTCGACACTTGCTCCAATCCTTAATGAGGACATGCTAAGGCGAAGAACGCAAGCCAATCTCGTCAGAGGTCGAACCTTCCTAGGTAGGCGAGGGAGAAGAGGGCGAAGAGGGGGATGGGATATTTCATCGGTTATAAAGCGATTTGCATTGGAGCCGGTGGATTATTGGCGGGGAGATTGCGCGCGAGAGGAGTTGTTATTGAAGTATGAGTTGCGTGGGAGTGTGAATGGGCAGGAGAGTGTCGTATTCGAGGGTTTTTTTTCATATGGGCGATTGGAAAGTGGGCCCCCGAGGATTACGGGTTCCGCGTGGTCGTCGTCTCCATAGGTTTCTTATCGGCTCGTAATACGGGTAGCGGGAAATAGGATCACATGCTTCGGCCCCCGCGCGCTACTAGACTCTCTCGCACGTCTCGAGAGTCGAGAAACTCGAGGGCTACTGGATTCTTTCGAGGTGCGCAGGACCCGGCGTAGGTAGAAGGTCTGTTGGATCGCGGCTAAAAATTGGTGGGTTGTTATGCGTGGCGGATGACGGTACCCGGTGCCGGGCGCGCGTACCTCAACTGGACATGAGTCAGAGAGATAAATAACGATAAGGTGAGGCGGGGCGGGGCGGGGCGAGGCGAGGTGGTAGGTATATCTGGAGAAAGTATGTATCAGAGCGGCCGAGCGATAATACCCGCTGTGTACACGCTTTTAATGAGATGGCCAGCCTCTCCTATGAGTTACGCGGAGGAAGGTGCCCGGCCCGGCCAAGGAAAAATCACGGAAAGCGTCGTAGATGATTTACTGGGATCGAGATTAGCCCGACGATAAAAGCCGACTACCGTCCAGTCGACCCGGCCGCCATAAATCCTCGGGGCAGTGATTTTTATTTGTCATGTCCGGAGGTAGGTAAGGAGCATTCGACCCGATTGCCGATGACTCGTTTCGCCTTGTCCCGTCGATAAGAGATTCTCACCGCGTGCCTCACTTCTCTTTCGCCACGTCCCTACCGTTTCCGCGATACAACCCTCTCTCTTTCTCTCTCTCTCTCGCGGCACACTCCTGTCCAATTAGATACAACTGTGCGCTGACCGAAAGCTTTCGATTGGAAGAGCGCAGCTCACCTCGCGCAATCAGCCCCAAACAAATCCTGCACTCCTTGGTTGGCCGCGGACGGAGCCGTCAGCCGGCTGTGCATGGGGTGGTGCGCGTGCCGGAATTTACGAGCACTTTGTATCCACGAAATTGCCCGGCGATAAACGCGTGTTAATTAACGAGCCCTCGTAACGACCGACTACATAAGGCCTTGAGTGGACCTTAGCGCTGCTGAGAGTAGATACTAACGGACGCGTATGACAGCTCGGTTGGAATGAGTCGAATGCTCCAACGAGTATTACCGGATCGAGATAGCGCCGTCGATAGCCTTCCCTTGTAATTAGCCTTCGAGGAAATCTCGGCTTTACTTTCTAGCCGGATCGATTGTGTGCGGCGTGCATGCATGCTCTATCCGGCGCCCTCGGGGTTCAACGCATCGTCGAATCGAGGAGAGATAGATCGAGGCGAGGCGAGGCGAGTCGAGCGGAGGTGAGGGGATATATCCCTCGTATTCGAGCGAAAGACATTCGAGTCCCGCGATCACGTTACCTTGGATATACCTTGGATATACCACGGGAAGTGAAAAGGGCCCATGAATTATTTAAGATCGCGCAAGGGCTCCTCGGCGCACTGCACACTCCACACACCACTTGATATCCGGGCGCGCGTGTGTGTGTGCGCGCGCGGGTGGTGGTGGCAGTGTTATTTTAATTCGTGGCATATTTTCATATTCAAATGGGCCCTGGGCTGCGCCCGTACAACTCCGGCGGACCCTACCAGCCAACGTCCATCTTCGATCGCCGATGAATAGACATTGTGTTCCCACTCACACTCTCCCTCTCTCTTTTCTACATCTCTCTCCTCTTTCTCTTGGCCAGAGCAGAGGCTGACTGGGCTGACTGGTTGACTCGGCTTCCTGCACTACTCTCGGCCGCGAGCCACCAGACGCGGATGATCGTCCTGTTGGCGTTCGAGTGGCAAGCGGAAGCCGGCGCACGGCTCTCCTCTCCTCTCCTCTCCTCGTGGAAAGAAGCCGAGGATTCATCGTGCCATGAGAGATATACCCAAATGGGAAAAATGGCGAGCGAGCGGGCGAGTGGGCGTTCGGTGCACTTCAACTTCACCGGCAAGTCAAAACAACCGTGGAACCGTATGGAACCGTGAGGAGTGTTTTCTCCTCCGCGGCTCCCATATGCCCTCTCGACACCGCTGCCTCCATTCCAGAGTCGACGGACGAGATTTCCAAATCGAGCTGCTTTTTACGGGACAGTAGTAGCAGTCGCACTTGCACCGGCGAAGTTGGACTTTTACCCAGCGGCTACATTGTGCATGCATTATGTACAGGGTGATTCACTTGGCTTTGAATCACTAATGATGGATATACTAATGATGGAATTTTAATATAAAAGACTTTCGCCGAGTTTTTTCCACGGAGTGACATACATTTATAATATCAAATTGTACCAATAATGGAAATAATAGAGACTCGAGCGTGAAGGGGATGACTAAAAGGCAAGCGACTCACCCTGTATATGAGAGCGAGCGATTAGCGATTGAAATAAGCGTTGCTTACATCGATCGGCTATCACCTCTCGCACATAATTAGTACTCAATTTAGCGTGACAGAGCGCGCGGCAGCATGCGAAAGCGAGATTAGTGAGTGCACCGGGTGTGCGACATGCCGACATGCCACCGGCTCTCCTCCCCGGGACCCGGTCAGGTTCCCAGCGATATCGCGTCGTCCCGTCGTGTCTGCGGAGCTTTTTTCTCTAGCACAGGCGGTGTCGCGCGGGCAACGCGGCCAACGCGGCCAACGCTTACATCTGTGGGATAAGTCGAGAACCGAGGAGAGCAAAGAGAAAGAGGAACGAGAGCGCCGGACCGATTCGTTCCTCTTGTTCTTCTCCTGGCAATCGATTCCACAGATGTTTCGGAGTGACGTGCCAGATATCCACCGCTTCTATTTTCAGACGGGAACGCCACGGCACTTATATCTCGCTCTCCGAGGCGCAAGTCGCCAACACCATCGAGACGCCGGAGGTCTTTGGGAAATTCGCTGACTGGTAGATAGCTAATCAGTTGAGGGTGGTCCACCTTTTGGATATAGAATCGCCGAGATTCTCTGGGAGGTTGGAAATGAAGTTTAAAGGAATTTAGGGGCGGAGCGTAGAGATATAAGGATTGGGCAAAGTTCTATTAAACGTCTGAGGTCGTCTGAAACCGAGCTCCCTTTAGATTTGCTCTCGGGGCGTCCACGGAACACGGGGGATCGATTAAATATTGCTGGGAAACTCGAGACTCGGAATAAACTGTTACACGACACCCTGCTGTATCACAGCACGGGATTCCTTCCTCGCTCTCTCGCTCTCGGAGAAACTCTCTGTCCGTCTAGTCCGTAGTGGCCGTAGTGGCCGTAGTGGCCGTAGTGGGGTCGCCGGACGTTCGGAGAGCGAAAAATCGAGAGGCTCAAAAGCGGAAATCTGAGCCCCGTGGCGTCCCCGGAGGTTCGCCGCCGGAGCAGAGATATTCTCCTTTCGCGTTTTATGGCAGGCTTAAATCTCCTTGTTGGCCCTCCGCGCCACTCATATTCATGAGGAACGCCCCCCGATGAGGTACCGATCTTTAACAGCCACATCAATTGTCTTCTTCCACCGCCAACCGCAAACTCGCCATATGGCAAACATAATCTCTCTCGCGGCACATAATCGGCCCTTTCTCTAACTATGTACTGATGAAAATCATAGTCGATGAGTTCGTTCGGGCGGAAAGCTCAAGAAAGTTTCTCACTTAAAGCTATTGTATTAAGTTAGATCGATGTGACTCGGGCCAGAGGCATACACTTGGCTCGAGGTCCCAGGTACCACCTTGCTACATGGCTTGTTGCTTCTTTGAATTCTATTTGTTGGATTAACGGCACCATAGCCTATCGGCCTCACCTTCCCCCCCCTCCTTGGTTCACGCTCGATGCGGAGACTGCCGAATCAATTATCGGCCTCTCCGTTCTTTCCGCAGTCCGCCCATCAAGCTTCGCTCCGAATGGCCCGGTTATATTAATTAAAGAGATAGCCCTTGCTTTTCGTAAATCAACTAGAACCATCTGCACACATACACACGCCGATCCCTCCCCCAGGATAATGAGGAGTCGGCACTCTCTCGCGATTCATTTAAACGAGCTGCTCGGACCTACTATCTATCTACTATGTACTATTTCGGGGTGAAAGAGAGCCGCTGGAGAACGCGATCGCACAAGACGTCTGAATTTAAAGGCTTCGTGCCGAGGCCGTGTGTATACAGAGCGAGAGAGAGGGAGAGAGAGAGAGTGGAGGTAGCCGAGTCCTATTTGTTAGATTAACGAGCGGCTTTCCGCGATTGTACCCGGCAGCCACGGCCGCCTCTTTCTCCTCTTTCTCCGGCAAGTAGTTTCTCCCCGATAGACGCGCTCCGCCTAAACTAGAATCAATTATCGGCCTTTTCTATCTCCCTTCTCCAACTGGTAGAGAGAACAGCGGCCGGCCGATTCGTGCGCCGCCGCGCCGGAGGTAGATCGAGGCTACCACGAGGATACACAGCGTGGCCGAGAAAACGCAAGAGAAGAACCAAGAACCACTTGGATCGGACGCGCGAGGCCCAGCGGGATACGACACGCTGTCCTGGACAGCCTGGGAGTGTCTGGAGGTGCTCGTTCCTCCGATCAAGCTGCCGCGAGTGTAAGGAGAGAAGGATCTCGCGAGGGAGAAATGGAAAAAGGGCTGAAAAAAGACAATGTCGAGGGGGCCAGGGGGAGAGGGATGGCAAAGAACCTGAAGTAGGCCCGTGGGTCCTACGTATGGACCCGCGTGTTCTCTGTACGCCACACGCTGAGTGACTTATGACGAACGATACACCAGTGGTTCTCATTATATCCAACCGAAATTCAGCCGATCCGGCCGCTCCGGCCGCTTCGGCAAACCGGTTATTAAGCGAATGCAGCCGACCTCTCCTTTTTTTCTAACTCCCCTTTCTAAGGATGCATCGTGAATCACTTGATTGTGTTTGCGCAAGAAGAGTCACGCGACCCGACGAGAAACAGAGAGAGAGGGAGAGAGAGGGGGAGAGGGAGAGGTGGAGTTCATTGGAGATCGGAGGACAAAAGGGCCTGATTGAATTAAATTGGGTTGGAGGGAGGTTTAACGCCGAGCGAGATAGGATAAGGTGGAAATGAAAGGCTACCGTAAGGAAGTCGCCGCGTCGCGAGCGCCGAGCTAGTTTCTAGGCGGGAAAGGATATCAAATGCCGACAATTAATTCGACCAGTCTCACCGCCAAAGGAGACACGTGAAATCCCAGCCGAGCGTCCCGAGAAATAGAGCAAAAGAGAACTAGAACTAGCCGACTAGCTATCAGGCGAAAAGTTCTCCGGCACCGAGAACTGAGAGCTCAGTTGATAGACGAAAAAGGCTTGGAAATGAACGCGGCCCTTTTTATCCGTATTACGCAAAGCGATCGGCGCCGCGCGATAGAGAGAGGCGGCCGGCTGGCTTCCCGGAGCGTTTAATAAACCAACATCAACGTCCTTGGCCATTGTGCCCTTGCCGATCGCCGCGATAATGGGACTCGACGATAAATTACCGAAATAATGAGTCGAGTCCTCTCTTTCCCGCGGCGTCCTCAAATTTCATCAAGCTTTCGGAGAGTATGCGGGCCGAGAAGGCCAGAAGGGTGCGAGCGCGCATGTGACTCCTCGTTCGCCGCTCGAGCGGACAAGTCGTCCGCGTTGCAGCGGAGAATTGATGCCCCCGGGATAGATTGACCAGCTGTGAAATAGCATTGGTCCTATCGATCGGAAATTCCAGCAACATGTAGTAGATTAGTGCGGAGAAGAGAAGGCCGTGGTGGCAGCCGCGGCCGTTTCCCGGCTGATCGGGCGAGAAACAAGAGCCAAGTTAAGGAGACAGTGGACAGTAGATGAGGTCGGTGTCGAGTGTCAACACAAATTTCAGGTTTTAGAGCTCCTACCTGGGAGAGAACGAGCGGGCGCTCGTTCGCTCGTTGGCTCGTTGGCTCGGGAGGAGCCGGAATCTGGGAGTCCTCCTGATGTCGATCTTTATCGCACACCCACATGTTCGCCCCTCGGGAACAACTGGCCGTGTACCTACGCCTTATCCCGAGGGAAGGATCGCCTAACAAGATTAACGAGGCTTCAAACTATGGATTCGGGCCTCCGAGACCTTTTCTTTAAGACTGGTGGACGGGTGGACGGGAGAGGATGCTGTTGCAGTGCGGGGACAAGTCTATCCATCGAGAAATTTGATTACAAGGCGTCGCCGGACTCCTTCGGTGGCCGTAAAGAATTAAAAGAGTATCGGCCCCTTGGAATGTCAATGGGACTGAGGCGCGCGCGCGCGCGTGCACTCTTTCCTTTTTCTGGTGATTCGTGTCGCTCTAGTCGGCCGGTTTCTCCCGTTTCGAATCACTAACGAACAGCCGCCTCGAAAGGTGTGCGTCGGGTTTCATAGGGCGATAAATCGAATCGGTGATATCTCGACGAGGATCGGCCGCCCGCAGAAAGAGGTCCTGGTGTCTCCGAAGAATGCGAAATATCGCCGGCGCGCGATCGTTATGCCACGGGGAATTTCGGGCCCCAAAGAGCATCCTCCTTCGCCCCCCTACCCCACACCCCCCTCCCTCCTGACAATACACTTTGCGATTTCATAATGCCGTATTTCTTGGCGGCGAGAAAAGAGCCCTGGCACGATATCGCGTGTTCTGCAAATCGATAGAGGAATATCGTATTGGCGGGAAGGTAGGTACACGCATAAATTCTGAAGGCTTCATCCTGATAAAAAGGCAAACATGCTGGGCGGCGTGGGCGTGTCGGATGTGTTTGTATAATACATACAAGTAGGTATGTAGACGTGCGGGCGGGCGCGGAGGCTGCCGGAACCCTCGGAGGGCCGAAATCGCAACTTGACTGAAACGCGGATATAATCTTCTTTAATTAACGGTGCTGAACTTCCTAGAAGAGGATCGTGGGTTCCATGCGCATATAGAGAGAGCGGGAGAGAGGGAGAGAGAGAGAGAGGTTGGCGCGCGCTGGCGGCCAATAAATTTCATCGTTCGGCCAATAAATCCAGGGAATCGGCAGTGTTAATCTGACCTTTCCCGGCGGGGCCTGGCCTATTCATTGGCCGCGGCTTGGAGGGAATCTAAAATTACAGGCACTAAAGTGTGATTATAAGTACGCTTGCGGAGTCCCGACTCTTTCGCAGCGAGCCCTTTCAGCCGCGTCCCTCTGCCCTCTACTATCCATGGAACTGCGCTCGCGGACGCCGCGCCGAGGCCTTACATCCTCTTTTCGGCCTTTTCACCATCTAACTGCCACCTCGCCGAGAATTTCCGCGTGCCATGCGCGATCCGCCTGGCGATGCGCCAGCCTGCATATCCACACACGCCTCAAACCATTTCCTCGTAATGAAAGGGCGTCGCTTCGATCGGGCCTACGTGATTAAGGCCGGGTCGTGTCCAACACTCGGCGATCGCCGATCGCCGTTGGTGGTACACGCTGACCGCACTCTCGATCGAATACGCGTAACTTGTAACTCTGTAAAACGCGATCGCGCTCCAGCACGCTCGCCAACAAGAGAGTGCGAGAGAGCGAGAGAGCGAGAGAGGGATTTGGTTACCGGGGGGAGACGACGCTCGAGGTGCCCTTTCCAGGACACTTGTGGTTCTTCGTTCACACCTCGACCCTCGAGGCATCGCCCGGTGGCAGCGTGGCAGGCTACGCTCGCCCGAAGACACCGAGAGTGTCGAGAAACAGTGCGAGCAAAAAAGCGAGCGGCGCGCCAAGGGAAGGGAAGGCCGAGGGAAAAAAGAAGCAGTGCACCCTCGGAGTAAGGACGTAGGTCGTACGGTCGTAGGTAGACGCCGCGCCGGTGGGAAAAGGAGGGAGATATCGGGAAAAGAATGAAGCGGGCCAAAGGCGTAGAGGCCGAGGATGAGAGCTCGCGTAGACTGGTTGGGCGCCGGCATTGTTACCGTGGTGGTGCTGCTGCAGCGTACGCCAACGTCGCCAACTCTATTAGCGATTTGGAAGTTGGAAGGTGGGCATGAAACACAGTTGACGGAGCTTAGCGCGTTTTATGCGCGTCACGAAGCTCGCGTCGAGTGAGTCGAGTCTCGCTAGCCGAGAAAGACAGCTCGTCGAAGAAGTTGAATGCGAATTCAACTCTGCTGTGGTGTGTGGTGTGTAGGGCACAATGCCTCGCCGTGAAAGGACGATGCGTGAATCTCTGGATTCAAGCAGCATCGTTCGCATTGTTTCTACATATAACAGAGGCTCGGCTCGGCACGGCCCTGCTCTCGCACATAAACGATTTTGCACGTGCCACTCTCCACTCTCCACTCTCACTCGACTCGACTCGACTCGACTCGGCCCGGCGAGAGAATCGATCAAGGCTTGACGCGTATCCGGTGGCTCGGTATCGCGGCGTCCGAGTCGTTGACCCTCGCGACGTTACACTCTGATAAAGTGTAAATCGGTGACGGTATTACGTCGAGATGTATATCAAAAGTCGAGGCTTCGTAAAAGGTGACAGCGACCCACTGAGATTCCCCCCGGCCTCCTCATTATACGGCTGCCACCCCGCTTATAGAGACATTAGGGAGGCAGGAACCACCGAGAAAAAGCGACTGGACGCCCGCGAACAAAAACCCGGGACAGGATTCCAGTTAACTGAGGGAGCGCAGCCGGCGCCGTGCGGCCCAGCGCGGCCCAGCGCGGCCCTTGGACACCCTTTAAACAAGCGAATCCGTTGTCATAAGTGGTGGACAATGGCCACGGGAGAATCGATGACCACCGTGCTATCCAGAGTGTGTCATTGAAGGTGAGCGCGCGAGCGCGGAGGATGCTGTGGAAGGTGGAGAATGGCAGGAGCAAAAAGGACTGAAGACTGAAGGAAGAGGAAGGATGCAGGGAACAGGAGGACGGAGGATCGGAGGTGGAAGCGCAGTCTGATGGAAAAGGAGCCGCCGTGGGCTAAGTGAAATGGCGCGTGCCCAGTGGATTTCACGGTGCGTTAGTTACGGGTCCTCCCCGTCGCTACCTTGCGCGCACCCCTTCTTTTTCTCGCGCGCCACTTCCTACTTTCCCTCCCGCTTCCCCATCGCCCTCCTCGAGTACACCACCTTCACCTCCTCCTCCTCCCCCTCCTGCTCCCCTTTCCCGTCTGGTTCTCAGCGTGGAGCCGTGGAAGGACTCGGTGCGCGTCCGCGCTCTGACACTCGTGGCCGGACGCGCCACGCAGGAATTACAATGGCTCTTCCAACTCGGCCAATAAATCTCGTTGCGAGCTCCGACTCTCCCTCGGCTCTCCGCTTCGTCTTATTCTTCGAGACGGAGGAGGCGCAGTGGGAGGAGCGGGGCCGCGGAATTAATTTATCATTCGCTAAAGTGCAAGCTGCTCCCGGGGCCTGGGCCGCGAGATTTAAAAAGCGCTCCTCATAAATCCCGGCCGCGCGCTCGCCCTCTCATTTACCGGGCCACGGCCCGCTCGTATTATCAATGTGTAAGGAAAGAGCTAACGAGAGAGAGAAGGAGAGGGAGGATGAAAAAGCGAAGAAAAGGCTGCGAAATGGGTACAAAGTGAGAACGCTCGGAATTTTCTTTCTGGTATGACCGCGAGGGCTGCATAGACCGCGAAACACATCGTCTTGGTACTCTATGGCTATGCCAGAATGAGATCCAGCGAAGGCTGCTACAGTAAAGTGGAAAAAATGAGAGAGCGACGGAACTCGGGACCCCAGCGAGCCAATTGCATTCTGCACTAGGCCCCCCCCCCCCCCCCCCCCCGATCTACTGCCACTGGTTCGTCCGTGGGCCCAGAGACACGGGCGTTTTATTATTTCACTGCAGCAGCCTGGACTACCTGGTACCTGGTGAGCTACGAGACAATGAAGCGCGTGACAGGCGTATAAATAATGCCAATTTATCCTCGGTTACGAGATACCTATCGCTTGCGTCGCTGCCAGCGGCGCGACGGGGTATCCGTGCCGGACAGGACGCGCGATCAGGACTACCCAACCCCTCCTCCCTCCTGCCCCTCCTTCTCCGTGTCCTGCGGCCTGCAACCGATCCGGCACGGGGATCCGGCTACACAGAATCCACCGTCGAGATATTCCCTTCAACTCTACCTATAAACACTCGCCGCTCGCGCTCCAGCTGCAACCTCGCTCTAAACCGTTTCGATCATTCGCCATTTATCCCGCAAGACACGGAGTCCAATCGCTCCCTATGATTTATCGTTTCGCCTACTCCCCCATCGAGATCGTCCGCGAGTTTTGAGGTCTGAGTTTATGATTTTTGGTGTTTTTCTTTCGTTGCCCGTGCAGGGAGCCTGGAACGTGGTAAGCGTCGACTGACGCACTCTGGTAAGCAGCTTTCAAAGGGTTTCACGTGAAATGCATTTAGAAATCGTCGAGCCGAGGAGAGGAGAGGAGAGGAGGATTGAAAGAGTGGGTCCTGCAGTGTAGAGCGTCGCGCGACTTATTTAGGGGCGTCTTGGCATCGAGACGCGTGACAAAACTGTCAACGGCCACAAAGCGTATACCCGCGCCTTCGAAAATCCGCTCGTGACCGAGGACCATTTTGAGCCCGAGGCCAATCGTATTTTGACAGGGATTTATTCGACCCTGACAGACGTTAAGTCTTATCCCAGCGGTGTGGCGCAGCGCGTCGCTAGGCAATCGCGCGTCTTCCTTTTCGGGAGTAACGATATTATTTCGACGATGACCGCGCACGCGGCTAATCCCGCTCGAGTGATGTTCGGGAAATCGACGCGTTGCGTGGCCACCTCGGCAATATGCCGAGTGTTGGCTTAAGCGCGAGCGGCAGCGTCGCCTCTCGAAAAACCCTATACATAATCCTCTTTCGACGGTGGAAACCCTTATCCGCAAATGGATCGGCCGAGGTGAGCAATCTAGCCAGCAGCTACAAGAAAAAACAAGGCCCGTACACAGCTCGCCCTTCTCTCCGAATCTCCTTTATTATTATAGCGAACGCTCCGCTTCCTCGGCAAGTTGGCAGCCGGTGCGCGCTGCCTCGGAGTTGGACCAGTTAAAAACCGGGCGAAAGCACGTCCCCGGCTAAAGCAACCACCACCAGCTGTATACCAACGGATCAATCGACGAATACCTATATCGTGGGCTCGGGGAGAGAAACTCGACGTTCCAAGAAACTTTTCCAGCGTCCCCCAAGGGGGAGGGTGGGGAAGAAATCGTGTTTTACGAGATGTTGGGCCACTCTCGCCCGATATACTTCCGCGCAAAGTTTATCCGAGCGTTCCAAGCGGCGCGCGCGCGCGCTGTCTCCTTTCCCCTTGGGGAGGAGGTGCCGAGGTCAGCGTAAACAGCCGGTGCGATTGCAGTAAACAGTGTAATTCGCATTCGTGTTGCGCGCGCGGTCGAGAGACCGGTCAAAAGAGATCGGTGGCCGATCGCCCGGTAAGTTTAGCTCCCGACCACGGATGCCCACGGATGGCCACGTATCGAGGGGCGTGGGGGGAAAAGCGTTGAAAAAATCCCGGCGCGCTTTATATCGTTGGTGCGGTCGCTCGTGGCCCTCGCGGTGGCTGGCATACGAAAAAAGGCGAGGAGAGCCACTCTCTCGCCCCGGCGTCGAATACTAATTCCAGTTGGACGCGCAAACCGAAAAAGGAGAGGCGAACCCGCCGAGGAGCACAGGAGCACGAGAGCAGGAGAGTATAAGGAGACAAGGGAGCAAGTACCAGCCGGAAAAGTCGAAACCAAGAGAAAGGAGACAGGGGTAAAGGCAGAGAGAGAGAGAAAAATCGTACAAAGTTACGTGGCAGCTTGAAAAAAGCTTGGCGAAAGGAGAGAAAGAGGTGAGGGGTGGAGGGTGGAGGGGGTTGTTGGGCGCTGGCGGGCGCTGAGAGAATTTGCATGAAAATACAGAAAGTTTCGAAGAGCGCGTTTCCCTTAGCGAAAAGAGAGTTCCGCGGCCGCGGCCGCTCGTGCAACTCGTGCAAGTGAAGTAGAGAGGAGCGCGGTGCCGAGGAATACAGAGAGAGGCCGCGGGAGAGAATGAGAAGGGGAGAGAACGAATCGCGCGAACCGCCACTGCGGCGCCTCACAAAGCCGCCGTAGCTGCTTTTCTATGAACCCTGCCATCCCGATATATGCGTGTACTCACATAACTCGCCGAGTTTTTTAACGAGCGCCGCCGCTGCCGCACCGCGCGCGCACACATCCACAGACACGCGTTCCACCAAAACCCCCTGTCGTTTTGACGGACTAGCGCATTGTCGCCTCGCCGCCGCTACTATTACTTGCTACCCTCGAGGATTTCCGATCGCGAGCTCACTCGCTTCAATCTGCACAAGTTGCCAGTAGCCGGAAAGAGACCTCGTTTAGTTTGGCTCACTCTTAGACTGAACCAACTACTCCGCGGAGACGACCAAGTCCTCCCCAATCCTGGCGCGGCGCACACGATAATAGCGTCGAAGAGAAATGGCCCGGGATTCCTCGTAAGTATTGCTACAAGTCGAAATGGCATCGATTGGCTCATTTCGGAAGAGACTGAATAATGGAGGGAATGTTTTATTGAAGCGACTTCCGGCCGGGGCGGAGGGTTGCGCCTTTCGCCCCGATACAACTGGAGTTTCTGCCGGCCCCGTCGCGCCGCTAAAGGGAAGACTCTCGGCTCTCGGGAAAGGCTAGAGATATACCATTCTTCGTCTGGGATTTAAGGAAAAGCGATTGTGAGCTAGACGAATGGATCCGGGGGGGTAAATGATGCCGAGCTCAAAAGCTGCTGCCACCCGTTTCCCCGGCAGGAGAGGAGAGGAGAGTGAGACTCGCTCGCTCAGCCAGTGTCGAGGTACCCTCGACGCTCCAGTCCACCACGTTCTACGTGCACGTCTACATATACATATGTAGTATACATGTCGCTCGATGTAACTCGCGAGGGCGAGCGCTGCCTACAATTTCATTTCAGCTGCTTTTCCGTCGATGCTTTCCTCTCCTCTTCTCTCCTCCTCCTGTCCCATCACTCGCATCCGAGCCAAGTAAATGCGTTTACCCTCGAGGGTTTCTTGGCTGCGCGGTGGTTTGAATGGGAGAGGAAACTAGGAAATCTGGACTAAACATCGATGACACCTATTCAACCGAGCAAACAATATGCACAAGCCGCCGACGAGCTCGATTCGTCAACGCGGCGCAGAGGGTGAAGGGTGAAGGGTGAAGGGCGATGGAGGAGGCGTTGCGGATTGGTGGTTGGTGTCGCGTGTGCGACTCGAGCGTAACTCGATCAGATCGATATAATGTTTCCCGGCACTCGTTTTCCAGTCTAGTTCGACTATTCTTCCCCCACCACCCTCCCTCCCTCTCTTTATCCGTTAATAATGGCCGAGCAGAGAATGAGAATGGGAAAAGGCGCGCGCTCGAGGAAAAGATCCGGCGGATTCGGTTCGGCCGTGGAAAGGGAGAATCGTCGGGGAGGAGAATAGAAGGAAACGTCCGGGATGATGATACCTCGGCATGGATAGCCGCTATTACAGCTTAGAGCCTCGGGCGGTAATTCGTATCGAGTTTTCCGGCCGGGCTGGCCAACTCGATCGGAAACGCGATCAGGATGGCGAAAGTAATTTTCGGAGGATCCACCAACCATCTCTCTGCCCCTTCCCCTCTCTCCCTGTCACCCTCGCGCCGCAGGCTGATACATCACGATAAGGAAAGCCGTGGTGCGCTTGCACAGGTTATCCGCGCCGCAAGGATTTACCCCGGGGAGAGACGGAGAGACGGAGAGACGGAGAAGCGCATGCTTATCTCGCGCCGCTGCAATCAGCCGGAACGGCCGCAACATTGGCAACGATACACTCGGAATTATCACCTTCTCTCTCCGAGCGAGAGACTCTCACCAGCTGGCATCACGACACTCGACAGTCAGTGTATCAAGTGCAAGGAGAGAGTAGAGGGTGAGCGGGGCCTCGAGTAAATTTGGTCGGAGGGTGAAGAGGGTTCTTAGGGTAGGACGTGCTCTCCCCGGAAACAACTCTCTCCTGGCTGGCCCGGCGGCCCTGGCGGGGGACATATTGGGCGGTAGGTCCGGACCACTACTAATCAGCAGCATTCCCCGAGCGACAAATGGCAATTTAACGCTGTCGAGCGTCTCGCTCGATATTCCGGCGACCCTTTGACCGTCGAGGCTAATGCACGCCCGGCCCTTTATTTCCGGCTGTCACCCGCCCCAACCGGCCCAACCACGCGGCTGCCCACCAGACGCTACTACTCCAACTCTCTACTCTACATTCTACATATATCCTACACGCGCTTACGCTAAGGACCACGCCTACCACCTTCCAACCATTTCATTACAAATTAATTGTGACGCATAGTTAGGTGGTTAATTCTAGAGGTAGAATATATATGTAGTTGTCGGTTGTTCCTATTGGGTTCGGTACCTGTCGCCGGCGGCCTTTGTCATTGCAACTATTTTATTCGGAGGTGGGCTATCGGGGGGAGGACAAGCACCCCCGGCGAATTCGTGTCATCCAACTCCCTCTCGACGACTGTCTCTCTCTCGTCGCGTCGACCGCGAATTTATGGTCACTTGTGGTTTTGATTGCTCGACCATTCACGTCGATCGGCTCCCGAGTCCCGAGTCCCGAGTCCCCGTACCCGCGCCCGAACACACAGTCCAGAGACAATTGCCAGGGATTCCCTTACTAAGCCCCGACGCGACGCGATGCTCTTCCTCATTGAAACATCAGAGTGGACCACGTCCAGCCGAGCCGAGCCGAGCCGAACGGTAATCGGCAGTTAATATATATCCCTCCTGCTCTCCTCTTCGCGAGTATGTTATTGGCAGCGAGACTCGAGGTATAATAGCGGGGAGATTTGACATACGGCTCCATCGAGCGACGAGCTACACAGACGGACAGATTGTTTGCCGAGGGAGTAAGAAGGATCGCGATGATTATGATTGTGAAACGGTGCGGCGTGCGGGTGGTTTGTCAACGAGGGAGCGCTGAGACGAGCCGGCTGTAGCCAGGTGTTGGGCGAATGCTCGCGCGGATATAACGGAATCTAATGAAGCGAGACCAGTAGTTGGGCAGACGTCGCACGCGTTTCTCCGCAGCGTGACAGTCTGTCCAATTCAAAGGCCTCGTTATGAGCTCGGCCACCGTGACGAACCGGGCTGGTTTCGCGCTACTCCCTCCACACAAAGAGACACATAGCCTCCTCGTCCCGTCCCAACCCGTACTGTACCGACCACCGACCTATCGGTGCAACGCATTCCAATAGCGAGGACGCGCTTTGCTATTCATAGCGTTTGAACGTTTGAAGTCGGCGTGCGTCGAGGCGCCCTTCTTTCCAATGGGAATGGGAGCGTGCCGAGCCCAACACACGCAACATGCAAACAAACCGCGACCAATCGCCATCGATTCGATTAACATTGCCAGCGGCAGCGGGGCCGCCGTCTCTTATTAATTGATAGGAGAGAACGCCGAGAGATGCAGATACTCCCGGGCTTTGAGGAGACGAGTATCCTCGGTTAATTAAGATGCAGAGATATTCCGCTGGCAGTTGTGGCGGCGGTCAAAGAGAGAGGGATTCTTCTCTTGTTGGCCGGGGCCTTTTTCATCATCGTTAGGGCGCGCGGTCTTCTCTCCGGTGCCCTCGTCTACTCGAAACTCGAGCAAGGCTCTCTCGCACCGAGGCCGCGTAATTGCAATCGAGGCCGTCGATAAGCCCGATAAGTCTTATGCTCGAATAAATGTTCTCTTTGACTCCTAAGCCGATCGATCTTAATCTCTTACCTGATTGCCGGGCGCGATTAGATCGCGCGAAAGCCCTGCCGATCTCTCTTACTCCTTCCTCCTGGGCTCGCGGGAGTGTGTGCACCCCGCCGAGATCCCTACCTCCGTCCCTCACTCTTCTCGTTTATCAGTTGTCAATGAAGGATATATCTCATCTCCCACCTCCTCCCAAGTCCTCGACTCAACACGCCCGCGGAAACTCACTTCCTTCCTCCCCTTTCACTCGAGCGCACCGGCTCTTTAACACTGCGCGCTGCCGCGCTACTTGTCCTCACCCACTGCTAGCACCGATTCTACGATTTTATTTTCACTCTATGTACCGAGCAGCAGCTTCAATCGGGCTGCTCCCGTTATTTGTCTTTCAGCACAGTTCACCACTCTCGCGTCGCGACGCTTTGATTCAACTCCACCTCCTCCCACTGGCTTTCGTAGAAACACTGTTTTCCCGGGTTCTACCTCCCGGCCGCGCCGCCTGACCTTCTATAAGTCACCAGTCTACCGGCGGCCAATCCGACAGGAGAGAAGAGCCAAGAGCGTTTACCCAAAAAATCACCACCGACTTCCAACAGTCTCTCTCTTCGCTTCTCTTCTCTCCCCCGAAGACTATGAATCCCCTGAGAGAGATTGGAGCAAGTGGTCCGAGTTGAGCCGCGATTTTTCGGCTGTCGGCCGAATCTTCGGTAGCTCCTCTCTCTCGGTCCGTGGGTTCGATCGGAGATTGCGAGTCGCGTGTCCGGTGGTGTCGCTGGGGAGTCGGCGCGGCGGTTTCGGGTTGCCGGTGTCGAAGGCGCGCGAGAAATGCACCGGGTTCGCGGCGTGTGCTCGCTTTTATCGACGCTGGTCGCGCGGTGTAACGCGCGCGCGCGCACGTGTAGGTGTGCGGAGTGCGCGGAGTGAGTGTGGAGAAGAGTCTTTCGCTCTGGGCGATGTAGCCCCGTCCCCGTGGCACGGGGTCGACGTCGTCCTCGTCGGGGCGCGCTTGTCCTCCGGCTCTCGTCGGCCCAGCACCCTCTCTCACTCGCGCGCCTCGTTCAAGAGCCCTTGCCGCGGTGCGCGCTGCGCGCCGCGCGTTCCGTCCTTTCGATATGGATAGGCGGAAACGCGCCCGCGCCCGCGCACCACCCACCCGATAAAGATGCCATAGGCTTGCGGAGGCCGCGTGTAGCCCTTTCGCGCGCGCCGCTGTTTTCCTTTCCTCGCTCTTTTACAGCATCGATCTCTGCACTCTCTGCACACCGCCACTTCCGACCTTTCTCAACTTCCCTTTTACCCTTTCGTCCAACGTCCCAACGTCCAACCACCACCCACCACCGAGCAGCGAGCGCCTTTCAGATTGTCTTTCGGTTCGCCACGCGCTCGCAGTGCACTTCCTCATCTGACCGACCTATCCCCCTCCTTCTTACGACGCCTACACATCACCCACCCACCCTTTGCCTTCCTCAGGATCTCTCGCCCAGTACCCGAATGAATCTCGGATGCAACGCTTTCCCTCCCTCCCTCACTCTTTCTCTCTGTGTGCTTTCGCTAATGGCCCGGGCCAAAGCACCTTTCTCTTTTCGGGGAGGTTCCTTCCCTCCTGATGCGCGGCCCAACGCCCAACACAGAGCTCGCATCCACCGCGCGTAAGAACTCGCCGACGATAAACAAGCCGCTGGCATACTCATACTTAGTTGCTCTCTCGCTCTACTGCTGGTCGCGTCGGCACGATGGCGCGTACAGGAGGGTACGCGCGAGTATGTGCTCCCTGAACAAATGTTTGAGGCCGCTTGATTAGCCGCCCGGAAGCCTATTTGTTATGCAGGAATAGCTGATAAAAGCTGCCGCTGTGCCGCGCGGCGCCGACACACGGGCTAATTAAAATATTTCCACCGATTCGCCGCGCCGTCAAGAGAATTTGGCCGGTGTGCGTTGCGTTGCGCGCCGGCTAACTTGAAAGTCCGCCCGATAGGAGGAGGCTGCCGGCATTTTTCATCTTGCGCCGATTGTCGAGCGCGCGCCGGCTATTTGTCCTCTGACTAATGCGCCCTAGAAAATGAGCATTATCTCGGCAACGGCGGCGTCGGCGAAAGTTGGGAGTTTCACGTGGGCCGAGAGTGTATCGGAAATTTATGGGCCGCTCGGTAATTGCAGCCATGGGACATGCGATGCGATGTTATGCGATGCGCCGACGCTATTGCGAATTATCTATCGTCGCGTACGGTACTTTGACGCGGTAACTCCCAATATTTTATCGCCTTATGAACGCCCAGCCCGCCGTCCCTCCGCCCCACCTAGCGTCCCGTTTGATCAACGGCACGCATAATTGGAAAGAGCCGGTTCCGATTAGTCGGGCGGCCGATAGCTCGACACTCTCCTGGAAAAGTCGAGCGGGCTGAATTATTTGCCCGGCGCAGCGCGAGACTCCACTCGCAAATTCGCAATAGCTGAAGGCTCGTACTCTAGTCGATCCTCCTTTTACGGAGAGTCGAGTCGAGGCTCGCCGGCTGAAATATTTAATCGGCCGAGGCGAGAATCAGCCGCGCTTGTATAATTGGTTTGGTGGCTCGGCAGCACTCGCCGCTTCTAAGGTTACCGGAATATATGTCTATAGGAAACATAGGAAGGTGGTAGAGTCGAGAGTGCCAAATCACCGGCGCGCGTACTTTACAGTGCGACGTGCGACGGCGAGGGGCTTGGGTGGAAGAAGCGGAAGAGAGAGAGAATTGCATATTGCCAGATGTTACATAAACCGAGTGAAGTTACGAGCATAAAAGGTGAACCAACAGTCTAACAGGCAGCCAGGTATCGGCTTGAGATTGGCCCTTCAATCATCTGTCGGTGGGGATAAGAGTTGATACGTTACAAGTCGAAGCACGCGAGAGCTCTAGCCGACTGTCACGAGGAACGAGGAACGTGTTGTCGAGGACTGGGACTTAAGCCCTGTCTCTCCCTGTCTCTCCTGGCCACCGAGTGACCAGACGTCCTCGCAAAAACAAGTCAGACGTAATTAAGATATTAATAACTCTTTGAGAGGAACATGATTTCTCGGGACTGGCTTCTCTGGCAGGAGGACCCTGCGCTATATTCCATTCGGAGGAGATTGCAGAGGCTCCGATCGAATCTCGACGGAACGGCCTTGACTCGAGATCGAATGTTTTAAGTGGACGGATCCGATCGCAACGCATCCCACAAGAACAACCTTTGCCTATCATCAAAGCATTGCTTGTATCTCGACTGGCTCAACTCACTCTCTCCCTCTCTCTCTCTCTTTCTCTCAGGCATAGTGGGGGTCCAGCGGCGCTCGAAGAATGCTAAGGGCGGGCTTGATAGCGTATTAATTAAGCCGATGGCTTCCTTACTTCGTTAGAGAGCCATTTGCCACGCCATAACTCCTGATACCCCCGTCCCCATTAATTACGCCAATTCTCTCGCGGAATTCGCCCATGCACCAGCAGAACGAAACTTACGGCCAACCAAGAGTTCCTCGGCTTTTGGAAATCTCGGCAAGCGGGAAACCTGCTGGGGAAAATGGTTGGGAGGATCGAGCGAGTATGGAAACGAGTCGATCGCATTCCTCGAGTCTTTTCCGTTTGGAGAGGGAGAGGGAGAGAGAGGGGGGGGGGGGTCGATTTGTGGTCTCGCGGCGTTAACTCGTTGAGGGGCTAGTGTGATAATTTCTAGAGCGGCTGCGGCGGCTGGAGCTCTTGACAGCTGGGGACACGTCACTGCCGGACGGAGATGTGGGAGAGCAGAAAGTTGGTCGAGGGCCCCTATCTATATTGGGTTGCGCGGCGAGAGTATTAGAGCGCGGCTACTATATTACCAGGACTAATGGTAATGACGCCCGTAATTCTCGGCGATAGTGCTAGAGCGGGGTCGAAGGTGGAGGCGTCGCGCCCGCCCGATATCAAATGAGTTATACCTTCGACATTGGCCCCGTGTCTACGTACGACTCTCGGCTCACGGCTCTCGGCTCTCGGTCCTCTACGTCGCTGCTTAATGTTTGGTATCGGTGAGCAGGCTACTCGTTGAATCACGCGAGCCGGGAATGAAAAAAAGAAAGAGAGAGAAAGAGAGGGAGAGGGAGGGGAGTACGCGTACGGAAGGAGGCCTGCTCGATGAAGCGCTTATTTATGCACTTAGGGCCAGCGTCCCTGCCGAGTGAGATAGGATTAAATGCCTGTAAATGCTTCCTCGGTCGCCCACTTCGTTTTCTCGCGTGTCCTATCGCCCCTCGCTCGTAACGTGCTCGCGTGAGCCCCGACCTCTTCCTCTCCCCCGTCGCCCCCCGTCGCCCCCCCGCACCGGACGCGGAATGTCCAAGCCCGAACCACCGGTCACAATGGAAACTACCGGTGCATCGTCGACAGAAGCTCCGTTACAAAAGGAAACGAGATAAGCTTTGCGCCTGGCCTCTCTACCTATGGCTCATGTGCGTCCTGTCGACGTGCCCACTGAATCGGCATTCAATCCCCGCGCGAGCATTGTCCGCAAAAATCAAGCAACATGTATGTATCGAGTTTAGTGGCGAGAGGGGGAGGAGCTATTGCTGGGAAACACGAGACTCGAGTTAATAAGCAGAAGCAGAAGCGTGGAGATTTGGGGGTTGGGGGTTGAGGGTTGGGGGTTCAAAGGCTTCCGTGATACAGACTCGGAGCACCCACTGCTCTCCCGCAATGGCACAAAGGAGCGATTGCTTGGCCGCGGGAAGCTCGGCAAGCTCGTGGAAATCGTTGACCCAAAACTTGCGGGCCGATTTGCGCCGAGCATCCTTCGTCCTTTGTGGCGCCGCGCGCTCGAAACTTCGATTTGCCGGACACTCGTCCACTGGACGCCCGAAAGAGGATGGACGATGCTTTGTATTGTTGAAAGGGTTGAGCTTTTCCGGGATTTTCCTCCCTATTTTGCGAGTCCCGGGAATAAAGAGATCAAGGCTCAATGGTACATTAATTATTAGGCCGCGCGGCTCTCGCTTTGTGCGCGCGCGGCGCCGCGGGTCAAACGAGTCGCGCTCGTGAAAGCAACCGACCTTTTTCACCGAGTAAGCATACACGCGTGCGAGCGGGCGAGCGTGTATGCTCCTGCTAGGTAGATGCATCATGTGGAGCATCTTCTTCTTCATCTCGGTGACGGTGCTTCGGTCCTCGTCCACCCTCCAACCCCTTTTTCTCTTTCTCTACACTTCTACAGGGCTGCCGCCCGTGCGAGTGCGCGTCAACTGACGAGAGTACCTCGTCCTTTCCATCTACGCGGAACCGGCAACTTTATATTCCATTGCCAGCGCCGGCACCAGGCCCGCTCAGAGGACGGATGGGGTTGGGGACGCATCGCATCGCATCGCACCGCCCTTCGCTCTGGCTCCGAAGCCGACGCGCTCTTTATCGGAGCTCGAAGGAAAAGAGAGAGGACCAAGAAGAAGAAGAAGAAGAGAAGAAGAAGAGTGTACCGTACCGCGCCGAGGTAATCAAAGGGGTAGGTGTATATTCGTGGGTACTTTAGCCCCGCTCGAAACGCCCCGGCGCTCTCTCGAGGTGCACGGGGAACACGCGGGAGCGTTGCCGAACAATCGTTTCGGGAGCTTTGAAGTTTCCTCGCCTGCACGCCCCCGCCCTTCCTCTCCTCCTCCTCTCTGCCACGCGCACCGACCCCTCTCTCTCTCTGAGTTGGATCGGATGCTGGCGGGAGTGGCGCACTGCACCTCTCTAGGGGGCCGAATGCAAGTACGCGCGGTGCTAGGATCCCGGTAGCCATGGCTCGCGACTCGAGCACCCGAGAAAAAGCCACTGCCACTAGGTAAATGCTCCAATGGCCGAGCGGACCAACGAGCCCTCGTCGAGTGGATGTATCCACGATGAGAACTTTTGCCCGCAACTCTGTCCTGATTCTCCGTCCATGTACCAAGCGTACTCTCTCTCCCTCTCTCCCTCTCGGCCTCTTCCGCGAGCTCGACTGCTGGTAATACATTGTCGAACCTCGTTCTCTCCCTGTACAAAGGGGGATGGAGAACGCTTAAGAGGCTAATTACAGCATTTTCCCTCGGAGATTGGCACGATGGTCATCGTCGTTTGGATGGTACCTGCTTTGTTTCATCCCTGTATGGCTGTATGGCGAGGCTGTGCGTCGGCGGGTACGAGTGGCTCGCGGATGGGCTTTGTGACGTGTGACGATACGTGTGCGGCGACGTGGCTACTCCATCTACGGGGGGCTAATCAACCAAAAAGAAGCCCCCACCTCCCACTATGTACTTCCTCGAGTCTCTGTCGCAGGTTTTCGTCGCACCCCACTTTTTGCCAGGGTGGTCCCTTGCTTGCATCCTCTGGCCCCCTCCCTCGGCTGCGAGCCTCTGTCTCTCGGTCTCTCCCTTCCTTGGAGGCGACTTGCCGTCGAGCGTTTCTCGTGTGGTCCCTTTGGCCGTGCCGCGAACGCGGGCGCGGGAGCGGGCGCGCGAGCGAGAGGAGCCTGACTGGCTGGGTGCCTTTGCTTCCGATGCCGCGTATGCAGAAAACATCGCGGAAGTGGCCACTCATTGTCCCGGGAGTGGTGCTCGAGCGCAGCTTTGCCGACGACGGGGTAATTAGTTCGTATTATACTTTGTGACATCGTGCCGGGATCCGCCAATGAAGCCGAAGAGGATCCAACCCTCTCTCTACCTCTATACCTCTACCTCTACCTCTACCTCTACATACTGCCAGAGCCACTCTGCCCACATCGCATCGCTTCTACGCTGCCTCTTCGAATCCAATTACGATTTCGGTTCCTCACCCTCCCTCTCTCCCGACTCTGTTGGACCTCTCCTATGCGTATCCTCGCCCCGGAATGCGTGTCCCTCGGCCACTTCAGCACGACATACGGCTCACCCTCTTCCCCCTCACTCTATTCGAGCTCGCAGCCCCGCGCTCTTGTCAAGGTAATTCCTCGATCTTACTTTCGGCGCTTGTTCTCGAATTCTCCAGTGCGGGGAACGCGCGCGGCTTCACTTTGCCCCAAGAGGAGAAGGAGAAGTGTACCGCGGAAGATTTGTCCGAAAAGCTTTGTCAACGCAAGATCCTCGAGTGGCGGGGCAAGTGTGCACGCACTCGAGGCCACAAAGGGACAGTGGTTCGCGGGTTCGCGGGTTCTCTCTCTCTCTCTCTCTCTCTCTCTCGAGTTGAGCGGCCGCAAGCGCAAGTCGCTTCGGCGAAGCGCATCTCGCTTTTTCGCCCACCCGCCCGGCCGCTCTCTCATCTCAAGTTCGATCTTTCAGAGGAAGAGCCGGGGCGCCGGGCTGCTGTAGGCGCGCACGCGAATTTTCCCCCGCTAACGATGTACATCAAACGCACGATGCTACACTTTCAAAGACACCGCGCGCGTGCAACTGCGAAAGCCTCGAGAGAGATGGAGCGATGGAACCTCTCGATATAGAGGCGCGCGGGTATGCGCGCAGTGGCTGGGCCTCTGGGCAGCGGGTAGAAATGATTTTCTATGTCGAGCGAGCTGCTAGAGGCGCACGCCGACGCAATTTTTGCCCACGAGTCTGGATATATTCTCGTTAACGTCGGATCCGAACGGACACGCCGCCGAACGATATCAAAGACATTGCACGCGCGCGCGCGCGCCGCATAATTTTCCGTCAGAGGGAACACGCTCGCTTCGTTGCACGCGGACTTGAAAATCTCCCGAGGGCCATGTTTTTCCACACACTCTCTCGCTCCCCTGTCCCCTGGTCTGCTCGCCTACCCACCTACCCACCTACCCACCTACCCACTCGCTTTGCCCAGCTTTTTCCTCAAGGAAAAAACCCCCAGAGAGTGCCAGAGTGCGAGTGAGAGGGAGAGAGAGGTGGAGTGGATCGTCGATGTAATCGAACGGTAAGAAGCCTTTGAGAAAAGCTCGCGAGAAAGCGTTTTAGTCAAAGCGAATCCCTCAAGTATTCTTGCGGGGCATGCGCCAACCAGGATTCCTCAGAAATGTGTGTGCTGATATATTTCCGCGTTACTTCTTGCTCGCTCTGTCATTACATCACCTTCGGCCGAGTCGCAGAGAGATCTCCCTCTTCCATGCAAACTTCTATCTACCCATGCGCGCGCGGTAGCCGAAAATTTGTAAAGTAACAAAGTAACAACCGGTGTAGCATCGTCGCCCCCCTGCCCCCCGAAATTAGCCAACATTTCCATCGGGCGACTCGCCCTCTAAACTATTCTATGCAAATTCAAGGGGGACAAAGTTGGAGCGCGTATACCTCGAAACAGTCGCGCCGATGAGTTTCACTGCGCTGCGGCGGTGGCGTCGATCTCGGGTAAACTCTATGTATACATACGGTGCTGTATGTATGTACTCTCGCGCACGAGCTCACTGCACTAGCGTCGGCCCTCCCGGACTTGGCGAATCGCTAGAGTTCAGCTTAATTTACTTAATGTACCGCGGCGCAACCCTCTCCAAAGTCCAAACCGCCTCCCGTTCTGTTTTTTCCAACCAATTGTACAATAAATGACTTGATTATCCCTAGACATATAAAGCCGCTTAGTCCTCGACAAGGTCGGGCCTGGAAATAAATTCGGGAATGATGGATCTCCCTAATAAAGTCGAGGGAATGGACTGAGAACCCGACTAATCTTCGACTGGGAGGTACGAAGCCGGGGGTTGGTGTTGGTCGATGTCGTAATGAATGCCGGCGTGCTCGGGCACACACGAGTATTGTAGCCAAGCTGGGAAGACACATGGCGAAAGGGTCGCGCGCGGCTCCTTCCCTCTTGGTCAGGAGGCTCTCTCACCCTTTCGCGCCCTTCTTCCGCCATTCTTTCTCTCGAGGAGTGGCGCTCACTGCGGCATCTACGTACATACATGGAGAGGGAGAGAGAGGCTGCTGCCCGGGCAGACTCGCCCCGATGAATTCTTTGATCCGCACTGTAATTAGTTGGTGGTGGGTAGCCCCGGTTGGCATCGCCGCGCCGCTCCGGCACGCACACCGTCAGCCCTAATAGAGGGCCAGAAGGTACCAGGGCCCGGGAGCTGCCGAACCGCGCAGAGCCCATGCTGGCTAACAAAAATGTTTGAGTGCCGATCAAAGTATGTACAAGTGCAAGTCTACCGTGTGTGTGTGTGTGCGCGCTGCTAGGAAGGTAGTCAGAGCCAGTAGTCGGAGGGTAGGAGAGTTGCCGCCAAGGGCGGCAATACCAAGTTGAGAAGGAAAGAAGGGTGCTGCGCCCATCCACCCGTCGCATGACGCCCTCGCTTCTCTCTCTCTCTCTCTCACTCTCTGCTCTGACTGGCGTTATTGCCGCGACTAGCCTGCCAGTGGCGTAATCCACGATTACCCCTGGCTGCTCTGCTCGTGCCCTTTAAGAAGCCCTAGAGCTATCTATTCTACTTTAGCCAGGCGACCAGAGCCCCCCGTTCCCCGGATCGCGCAGCCTGCCGCAGCTCATCCTATTAGGGCCTCTGATTCAGCGGCTGTGCGCGCTCGCGGAGTAGCTGTGGCGGGGAAAAGCGTCGAGTCGAATGTAGGCTGAATGTCAAAGTTAACGGGGCGAAAGGGTGGCGGTCGGCGGATGTCGATCTACGTTCTACGTACAGAGAGGGAAATTCGGCTGGCGGCGCAGGGTGTACGGTGTAGGGCGTAGGGCGTAGGGCGCAGGGCGGACTACGCCAGTGTGCCGGAGGGCGGGCCGCGTGACACGTCGAGTGCGGCACTCGGCGCCCTCAAAGTGTACCGCCGCCAACGTCGACGGCGTAGTCGTCGTCGTCGACGTTCGCCTCCACCTTCTCCACCTTCTCCACCTTCTACACTTCCGCCGCGCTTCCTCGTTCCTCCTCCTCGTCGCGTTCTCACTCCTCTCTGCACACGACCAGTCGAGTCATTCCGCACCCCGCGCAACGCCGCCCCGCTTCCACCTTCCACGTTATACCTGACGGGTTGCAGACGTGTGGGTGGTCGGGGAATTTAATGCTGGCGCGGAGATAAACGCGGAAAAAAGCTCGAGCGGGATCGATTATGGCCTGGGTACATGCTCGGGCCGATCGAAATGGGCGATCCTACCGAAAGCCCCCTATCCTATTTGCCAGCGGCGCGTTTCGCGTTTCGCGAGACTCGCGATCCCTTATCACTCGCGAATGCCGCACGCACCGCGCAAACATTTCACACACAGGCGCACACACGCAAGCAGACGCTTTTTTTTCTCTACCGAGGCTGTTCGACATTTTTTTCGCGCCGCGCGCCGCCCGCACATTTTTGGCAGCGGGCGCGAAACCCCAAGGACATAAAACATTTGCTTTATCGTCCGGACGGTTCGTGTACCCGGCGAATGAAATAGGGGCCGCGGCCGCGCGGTGGCCGGGGGAATTTGGAAAAATATGCATTGTCGCGATGGCGCTCGGGAGGACTTGTCTGTGTCTGCGGAGTATCGCGGGCGGCCGGATGGGCGGTCGGGCGGCGAGCAAACGTAAGGTTCGTTTGGAGAAGAAAGTGACTGGCTCGCGCGGCGAGGGCGACAGGGGAGAAAGGGTGGCGTTCGAGGGTGGGATGGAGGAGGCGCGTGTACGGCAACGGTTTTACGCTTGCATCCCTCTTGCTGCGTGGCGTAAGCCCTCAGACGCAGGAGAGCGCCAGAGCAGCAGCGCCAGCACCACCGCGGCTCCCATTGCCAAGGGGAGCCGCCACGCCGCTACGTCGCCACGCCACATCGTCACGGCTCGCACTTTCAGACGCGAATTTTCACCGAGCGAATAAAGCGTGCTAAATCCGCCGTTTTCATGACGCTCGCCTCACCGCCGCCTCACCGCCCGACCAACTAATATCTTAATCCTCTTAGCCCAGAGAGCGAGAGGGGCGATAGAGAGGGTGAGAGTGTGAGATTAGGAATGGGAGGTTGGCAGAGGACGAATTGGGTCGGATGGACGGGTGAATAAACCCTCCAAGAGATTTCCTCCACTCGTCCCGAAAAGACCGCCCGACGAGGAGCTAATAGGGCCCGAGCGCTCGAGCGCCCGACCCGCGCGCGCTCGTTTCTCCTCAATTATCCTTTAAGCGAAGTTGCAGGCGAATGAGTAACGCGCAGGCGAAGTTCAAGTTAATCGCGAAAGGGCGCGGGTCAATATCCCCTCGCTTACATAGGCGGGTGAACGGGCGGGCGCGTACGCAGGATGCTTTGGAGGCTCTCGCGTGTCTGGAGTGGACGCGGCTCCTTAATTGGAGCACACAAGCGCCCACTGATTAAGTGTATCGCCGCCGCGCGTATGCACGCGCGCCCCGTAAACAGAGTCGACCAATCGACCTCCCAATCCGAGGAGAGGAGAGAAGGGGATATCTGCGGACCTCGGTCATTCATCAAGTGGCTCTTTTTCGCGCACGATTTACCTAATAACCCAACGCTCTCCTTTGATGCTCGCCGATATTACGTAGAGGTATAGGTATATATATATTCGGTAGAGTAATATGAGGGGTGTGAGGGGTTCGATTGCGGGACGCGCGGCACTGGGTGGCGGCGGTGGGTGGGATTTAAATTTTAAAGTAGCCCTCTCGTCGAGCAGCGATCTGCCTTGCTGGCAGCGGGCCCTGACGAGCTTAGCGTGTTTCGCCCCCCTCGGAAAAGCGATGTAACCGCGATCGATTCGGCTGGGAAGCAGAGAGCGTGAATTCCGACGAAGGAGTCCGGTTCGGTCGAGCAAACGCGATGAGAGCAGCCCCATCCCCCTCTCTCACTCCCGGCCATCCGGCATTAATGCACCGAAACGTAGTTACAGTTTGTAACTCTATTTTGAGGGACGTGCGCGAGGAACACCCTCGCCGCCGCGCTGTCCTACCAACTCCATGTGTCTCCTTCCTTCCCTTCCAGCCACTCTACAGCCAAACCAACCCCCCAACCCCCGACCCCCACACGCCAGTCGGCAATATTCTCCTGCGCGCAGATAATGTCGACGGCTCCGACGTCCTCGGTGACGAAGGGGACACGACAACTGCACCCGGAACACGCTCTGGCGATGTGTGCTCCCTCTCCCTCGAATTCTAGGGGTCGTCAGGTTGCGCCGTTCACTCTCGCCGCCTAAGATAGAATTCGGGAATCAACGTCTATCTATACTATAACTCCACTATCCATACGCTCTCCCGACCCTTGTTCTCCACTCTTCCTTCCGTCGCGCGGGTGTTCCCCTCACCGAGAGAACCTCCCGAAACATCTGTGTCGCAATTATCCGGACTATGCGGCGACTCGAGTGCATCTCGATCGATTGTCGCCAACTCGTAGCTCTCTCTAGTAGTACCGCGAGCATAGGACGTCGGGGCCTCTTGGAGGGTCCCTCGAAAAGATAGAGCTCGTCGCGAGGAGATAATCGGCCGTCGCCGACTCTGCACGCCCGACGGACTCTCCTCTCCTCTCAATCGAAGATTGATTGATCTTTACTCGAGACAACTGCCGCCAGCTCGAAAGGGGACTCTTCTTCGATCTCGGCTTGACCAAGTTAATATTGAACATGTCTTAAAGGGGGCCGGTGCCGAGTGTAGGAGGAAAGTTGGAGGAAGAAATTAGACTACAGAGAGAAATCTGGTAGGAGTGGCTAATTAATTCAAGAGTGGATGTGGAATCTGTCTCTCTCCTTTGAGAAGGAAAGCAAAGTGGGGAGGCATGAGCGATTGTGTTCAATTAATTGCAAGAAGAACTGGCGGCTCCACTTGCTCCCGCGCACCATTGTGATTTATATCGTAATAACATTCTCGGCGATCGTAAATTACGGGGACACATTCGTCACGCACTCTTCTCGAGATCTCGTTCCATCTGGTGTAGTAGATTATCGCATTGTGTCCGCCGGCACACGACCACCTACTTTTCGGCTGATTAATTTCGCAGTAGGAATTAATCGCTGCGAGAAGGGGTTGCCGAGAGGACTCTCTCTCTCTCCCTCTCTCTGCTTTACACGCGTAACAGTCGTTCGACGGGAGAGAGAGAGGGAAGAGAGGCTGGGGCTTTGGAATAAGGGAAGGGCCGAAAAGGGGGTTAGGGGGCGGCTCGAACCCCTCGAAATATTGATTGACATCCGAGTGACAGATTTGGCCGAGCGCAGAGCCCTTGGCGAGCGGGAGAAAGAGAGAGCGGGAGAGCGTGAGAGGGAGAGAGGAAAGTGCAACGTATACCGCGCGGTGGTTGGACTCAGCCATCTCCTTCCACATTCTTTGTCATGGTGATTTGTTGCCGGGGCCGCAGCGGTGCTCAATCATAAATGATAGACAAGCTGTTTCGCCAAGCGGTTTAATTTCCGCTCGCCAGCCTGGGAAAGAGCGATCCAGCCGCCGCGCCGAGCCGCAAATTTCAATGCTTCCAAGAAACCGTCGCTCGGCTCCGCTCCGCTCGGCTCGGCTCAGTTATCCCACGAGCGCAACCGCCGCGCCGCAACCACTCTGCATTGGCTCGTATTCTTATGCCGCCGCGCCGGTGCGCTGGTTCGTTATCGCCGCTAGTGTCACTGACACTGCAAGCTATCGGAGCAGCCGATCCATATATTAATTCTTTTCTCTCGGTAGTGCGTGTCTTGAAAACTAGCCAGAGCTTCGATATCGGCGCAGCGACGCGGCGGCTCGGGTTGCCCGAGATAGGGCAAAAATGCGCGAGCCTCGCTCTCTTCTCTCTTCTCTCTTCTCTCTTCTCTCTCCGTCTACCACTCTACCGCGATATACCACCGATTGTTTTCCACCGCAGTTCAGGTCGCGCTTGTTTTTCACCGAGGCATCGCGCGCCCGCGCTCTCGTCCCATTGTTGGGGTCGCGTGTATGTTGCACTCTATCGGCGAGGCGGGAGAGATTGCCGAGGAAGGAAAAAAGGAGGACGAGCGATGAGAAGCGATGGCGGGAGCGGTGGAAAAATTAACTCATTCCTCACTCGCCGGGCCAGCACACAGACCGGCAGAGAGGGCAGCAGTTTGAAAATTATAAAGGATACTCGAGATTCCCGGCGTAGGATAGTTCCATCGGGCGTAATTTCATTTGCCTCTTGCCCTCTGCTTCTATCTATGTCGATCCATGTGGTACGCTCGCGCGATTTCCATGAGAATGTATATCTACCAGCCGCGGCTCCAACTCCGTTATTCCCGGCCGCGCGGCCGCTCTGTCTCTTCTAACCAGGCATGTTTCATTAATTCGAGATAGCGCGCGCCGAGCAATTCCCCTTTATGCATCCAATACTTGCAGAGGGTCCACCCGGCCGGTTTCTATCGACAGGCCACTGCCGTTAATAAGGTAGCTCTCGCTGCTTTTCAAAGCGATAATAATGTAATACGTGCACCGTGTATCCGGCGCGCGACAGTGAAATAGAGCGTGAATTCCTTGGATAAAAAGCTGCGCCGTGCAACCGCTCGTCCCCGGCGCATGCAACAGATGATGCGCGTCAAATTGATTGGCCCGACCAATATCAGCTTCTTCTAATCAAAATGCTATTTTCGGAGGCGAGCGGTGTGGGCGGCGCGTTGCGGGGCCGATAGCCTATTTCTTTCATCTGGATGAGCAATATTTCGATGCTCCCTCAGAGGAGCGCGAGCCGTCGAAACCGATAAGGCGAGGGAAGAGTGGCGCAGGGCGGCGGAGGGCGGTGGAGGGTGGCGCAGTTTCCATTATACATAGTGTAGGGATATATCGAGAGGGCGAGAAAATTGGCTCGGCAGGAAATTCGAACGAGAGTCGAGCCGACGTGGTCACGAGCGTGGAAGTCGACACGTTGATCCCCGCACTTGGAAGTCTCTCTTTCAATCCCTTCCTCCTCCGCCCGGCAGTATAGTTGTGCGGAAGCGGACCTGTAACCTAGCTGGCTCTATTTGCCAGGGCGACTCGCTCCTCTAATAACGCGCAATTAGCGTCGGGCTTATAATTCCAATTAATACCGGGGAGGAATTACCGGCGGCGACTAAACGCTTGGACAAACAAGCGGCTCACGAGGGCCAAGAGAGCGAGATTATTTCACCTGACGCGCTAAGAGCGCGAGAGCGCGAGAGCGCGAGACGATCCCTCCTAGAACGGAAGGCAGGCGCGCGGTCCTCGTTATCGCCCGCGGTTTCTATTTACCATCGAGTTAGCCGCAGGTATAATCTACGCCCGGCAAGGTGCACCGTTCCATCGCGTGTCTTTACCGTTATCAATACCCGGAATATCCCACCTCCACCACCGCCACCACCGTCACTGGTGGCCCACCAGCAGCCAACCATTAACATAATCGTTGTCTCCATGCGGATTTTCTCAAGGCGCGCGCCCGCCCCATCGATCCTCCTCCCTCGCTCCTCGTCCTTATTCACACGCTGTGCTGCTTTCCACGTTACGCTCGCCCGAAATATTTCCAGTCGCAATACCCCAGGGAGACGGAGAGAGAGAGTTCACGAGCCAGTGAATCGGGGTTTAATGCTGGGCCCGAGGAGACGAAAGCTAATGAGGATCCAGCATTTACCGTGGACCATTTAATGTTGTTAAGAGGCGGAGGCGGAGGAGGAGGAGTGTGCGGCTCGAGTGAATTGGGAAAGAGGCGCGGACGTGCGATGGGGGAAGGGGGAGGGGGAGGGGGCGAGAGATGCGAGAGACCGAGGAAAGGAAGTGATTGCTTGTGGCCGGAGAAGACAAGCGCGATGATGCGATTCTCGCGAGTCGCGGGAGTGCATGATTACACTCTCCCGGCCCGACACACCACAGAGACAAGCCAATTGGAGATCTGACAAGGGCTGGACGCTCCTGAATCATGTCACACGTCAAATGAGCGCCTCGGAAACTGTCAACCGTCAGCCCAATTACGTCTTCATAGCAATGGCCGACCCATCGACCCACAGCGACACATATCTACATCCTTACACGCCTTATACACGCACGCACGCACGCACGCCCGTCCCACGCGGCCTACACTCCCGAATCCCGGCTCTCTGACAGCTTCGCCATCGCCATAAGCGATGAAAATTATCTGATCGGCCACATCGCCGCAACATTCACCTCCTAACAACATCCACCTATATCCACTCCGCTCCGGATTAACACTCGCTCGCTCTCCTTCTTTCTCACACTCACGTCACCCGCTTACCCTTCCAAACTAATCGCCAACTGCGCCCTCGCTCACCGCCACTCACCTATCGTGAGAGATTATTCCTCGAACCATACATCCACACACACACTCAGAAAGAGTTGGCCGGAAGTGTAAATTATGAAATGGCCGACGGATACTCGTTAATAGAAGGACGTTAATAAGGCACCTCGCGCGTTAACTATAGGCCTCCTCAGCATTAGGGAAAATGGCAGGGAGCACTTCTTGCATACAAATTCCTCCTTAACCCTGATTGCAGAGTCGACCGGCATGACGAGTTGCACAGGTAGCGCAACATACCCTGCGCTCCTCTGCGTTGACATAGTAAACGGGGAAGATTCCCGTTAGGATATCATCAAATGACCAGTTAGTTACCGGGGCGATCCTGCACGATGATAGTGCGCTCGCGACACAGAGCGCACGTCTTAATTTGCGCGTCCGTTCCCGAGCCCCGAGGAGGCCGTCGCCACCGGGCTATCCACCCAAGCCTTCGCTTTCGCTCCTCCTCTGGCTTTCCACGGCCGGCAGCCGACAATGAGAGAGGAAGGAGGAGAAGGAGGAGGGCTCGAAATTTATTCCGGCTCACGGAACTACCGATAATTTCATCGGCTTCCTAACCGGCCCGGCGCATACACGCGGCCTCTTCCTCTCTCCTCTTCACCGGGACCGGGGGACACTCGAGCCCCCGCTAGACGGGAGTACACTCGAGAATAAGTTATTTTAAAGGCGGGCCGGGTGGACTCGAAAAATATAGCAACACTAGGCGCGTTTATCCTTGACGGCTGACGAAGCCGTTCCGAAAGTCTGCATGCTTGCAATTGGCATCATTAAGAGGCGAGAGTGTGAAAAAGGGAGAGAGAGAGAAGAGGGGAGGGGTGGTGGGGGTCGTCATTCTGGACAGTGTCCTCGTTAAAAAAAAGGTGAGGGGCTGCGAAGGCTAGGGAGCCCCGACAATTATACGTTTCGGGCAAAGTGCTAGCGGAGCGCCCTGCTGAATAAAGTGATGGCTATTGTCTAGCTGGGAGGGAGTGGACGGCTGTTGACCTCGCACTCGCTCGTTCGCGAGGACAATAAGAAAATCCGCGAGCCGTCTCGCCGAGGACGAGGACGAGGAAGATTCGCGGAATGGGACGCCGCTTGAATGAGCAAGGATCGCGCTGGGCCGGTCGGCCGGTGTAGTTCGAAATCGGAAGTGATAAATCGTCCGGTGAATCTACGAGAGGATCGGCACTAGTTGCCAGTCGCGTGGCACGTCCCGGATCGAATGTTGTACCAGTGGGGTGGCCGAGACAGAGCCCCCGACGCGACGCCCGACAGGTTCCCGTCTGACGCGACTCGACTCGACTCGATCCCGGTCTCGATCTACCGCCGCCACCGCCACCGCCACCGCCACCACAGTCGACTCTCCTCGAGCGATAAATCGGCCGTTAAACGCTCGTAAAACTCGCACCCCTCTGCCACTTGTCGTGCATCGCGTCGTCCCATTCCAGTACCATTCCATTGCCATTGGGGTGGTTGTCGTCGTCGGCATCGGCGGCCTCATCTTCGACGCGACACGCTGAATTAAGCCCGATTCACGTTATAAGCAGGCTCGCGCGCGAACAATGATTCCTCCGCGCGCGAAATGGGAACGTGTTCGCATTAGAGGTGAGGCTCAGCCGAGGCTTAAGCGCGACAGAGGATCCGACAACTATTTCTAGCTGGTTGGAAGGCGTGAGGGATGCGCAGCGCAGCTCCCATTACGAAATCGGCCACGTTTCGGGAGACTCGGATTTTGAAATACGACCCCGCTGAAATTACTAACGAGCGTCCTACCCACGCTAACGCCTTTCTAATAAGTATGCGCGCCAGCGTGGTAAGCCGGTAGGATGATTTGTGAGAGAGATTTTTGGGGAATCTCGAGTGGTGGGAGGAAGGGAGATCGGTGGCCGGTAGCGACGCTTTCCGCACCTAGTTATGCATACCCAAGTGGCCGAGCTATCATGTGAATCTTGACACGATATTGTTGGCATCCGTAAACACCTGGCCGAGTGTTGGGTAACAACGGCAGGAGAGCCGAGCCGAGGCGAGCGAGACTCGTGGTAGCGTCGACGAGTGGATGCGCTGTGTGCGTGCGTGCGCGGCGTCGACGCGACAATTGTCCATTACGAAAACCTTTTAGCAACAGCCCGTTCCCCGTTCCCCGTTCCCCGTTCGCGCGACATCCTCGACTCTCATTGTCAAGTCGCCGCTCGCGCCCGCGTGCGCCCGCGACCACCTGGGTACATTAGCGGGGCCTCTTTAATCTTCGAAATTAGAATATGCCAGAAAATCCATCGGCCGCGTCGAATTACCATGACAGAAACAGGAGTGTCGGGTGGTCCGGGCCCGAGCGCGCACGCTAAAGACTCTTCTGATGAAAGAGCCCCACCAAAATCCCCTAACGCCTTTTTAACCTTTTTATCCGCCGGTTTTCCTTCCCGGATCCTATCGCTCGTGTCTGCCACCTAGCCCAGGAATATTCCTAGATAGCACCCACACATCTACCCACCCCATATGTGACCTCCCGGCGACGCGACGGAAGAAGAAACGGGGAGAATCGGATAAACACGACGCGACTTCCCTCGACGAGGTTCTTCTCCGGCTGGAAATGTTGCACGAAATGAAACTGGAAGAAGCGAGGGTTCCTTGCCACCGGTTCCCAGTGCATCGCAGCATAGCATAGAGATCCTCACGGGGAGCTTCCTCATGCATCGCGGTGATTTGTCCCCGTGGAAAGACACAGGTTCCACCATCCGCTTATCGGCCAACATCCCTTATGCAAACTTCCCTTATGTTTGCGCGCCACTATCTTTCAGGAAGGAGTCTTACGGCGCGCGTATCTCCTCTAACACAGTCAACATTGTTAACTGGGGTATATCGGGCCGTGGGAGAATCGCAGGAACAATGCTCACTACTTTCCATATTCGCCACGGGAAGAATGCGGAGTTAAGTCGCGAGAAAAACTGGATTGCGACGGTGAAAGCTTGGACGGAGGTGGGAAAGAGGGGGAAGTGTGATATCCTGGAAGTGGAAGGGCATCGATAATGTGAAGGAGGAGAGAGGTGCCGATAGCAGAGAGCCTCGAGGAGGACAGGGTACGATCCGAGCTCTTTACACATTGGAGCCGAGGACTTGGTAATGACAGCGAGGCCCGAGAGTACATGCTCTATGGATCCTTGAGCGCGTGAGACTGAACAGCCGGCGGAATCGTTGTGCAAGACACTCTAGACACCCAGGGTACTCGACGTCGCGCTTCCCACCGCTCTGCAATGACATTTCGCAGCATCCTCTCACCCACTGCCGCCTTCTTCGCCCGCGCGAATAATCCTTCTAGCTCTGCACCAACCTCTCCACCCATCTCACCCCCCGCGCTGATACCAGCCTAAATATACAGAGAAAGACTTGTCCAACATTTGTACCTTCTCCCACTAATCTCGTACTCTCTTTGCTCAGTCCGGTTATCTCGGCGCTCTAAAAATAGAGCTGTTTTGACAGCGTATGAGATAGGGCGACGGCCGCGGCCCTCTCCTCCGCCCCTCCACCCCTCCTCCCACACTGATTCCAGTTCTAGCGAAGAGAGACTGACGCTGATTTGAAGGGAATGCCCCTGTATCCACGGAAGTCCAAACAAACCTTTTTACTCGCCAGCACGTGACACAGGCGCTTCTTCCTACCGCCATCAATCTCCCTCTTAAATATATTCCCCCCCACCCTCACTCCGGGGATCTAGAGCAGAGCGGCTGGTGGCTGGAACGCGTCAAAAATCGACGGTGCGCTCTGCTTTCAATTCCGCGAATACACCATCCGTCCATTAAGAGATCAGAGCATTTCATCAGTGCGTGCATTAAAGTCCAAGCCATTCTTCAGAAAGCTGACCCCATTGCCGGAGGGGTTGGGAGGGTGGATGAGTTGCAGCGCATGTTCCTCAAGAATGGAAAAGATGTAGGATGGGAGTGAATCTGAGTTTTCTGGTGGTGGGAATGTCGCGGCGCCAAAGTCGATTATTGCACTTGGCAGAATGGCGCATCCTGTCTTGGAGGTGAATGTGCTTTGTGCCGGGGATCCTCGAATTATGATTGGGCAAACTGCCGAGCCGCAAGGGTGGCTCGCGTGAATCGCGCTAACACTCCACCATACGTATCCAAATATTGGTCCATTAGGGGATCATAATGCTCCCTCGTCGCCTGTATCAAACTCTCCTTTCAGCCGCTCCGGAGCGAGAGAGAGAGAGAGAGAGAGAGAGAGAGGAAGGGAGGAAGGTAGGGGAAGAGTCTCGCCGAAGCATGAATAAGGTAGATCCTGTGCGGCCAACTACCCGGGCGGCGATATTCCGATCTAGGCCACCACGCTTCCTTTCACGTGGTATGTTATCGGTTCTTGTACCTCGGTACAATGGGCCTTCGTTGAAATTGTATTCCTCGCTAGAGCCACCTCGGCACAACTACCCCCTATTCTACCCGCGACTCCGACACTCTTCACCCTCTTGCGGGACAAGCGCCCGCCCGCCCGGTTATTGAACTGCGGGGAAACTGGGCCGAAATTCTCTATGCAAATCCGACAAGCTGTCCTACTCCTACTCCAGCGTGACATCGCGCGATAAAGAGAGTTTGCTCGGCGTTCATTAAGTGACGGGAGGTGCATCCTGGTGGACCATAACAATCTATTGGAGGGTGTATGACCGAATGAGGCGTACTCAGCGTTTACTGCCGTTTAAATGGCTCGTAATGCCGTGTCCTCTAGGCTATATTTCCTCGTTACGAGCACGCCTTCATTTTTATCACTGAGTTGATTATAGCGGACGGTACGCAAGCGCGGAACGGAGGGTGCCGGCGGAGTGGTTCGCGTTTTTCTCCTGGTTCTCGGGAGATAGAGGGCTAGGTGGGTAGGAGCGGAGATAAATAGCACGCCAGTTCACGCAGTCCGGCTCGTATTCCAATTTACCCGCTCCCTTCCACTCACCTCCTCCTCCTCCTCCTACGCAGCCGCTCGCCTCTGGTGGTATTATTGATTTCCGGCCTTTATGTCGCGCGATCAAGAAAATTGCCGTAGACACTGAGAGTATCTCTCCGCCGAGGAGGAAGCTGGACGAGGGATGAGTTCCCACTCTCCGGCGTATCGTGCCAGCCTGAGTAACTATTTCCCTAGCCGCTCTGCCTTTCCTCCTTCCACTTTCTCTCAAGCCGCCCTCTCTCCCTCCCACCCTCTCTCTTTCCTGTCCGAGCATTTCCGTGCTCTACGAAAGCGCTCGTTTTCATAATGTAGCGATCGATAAGTGACTGGCATGGCTCGAGGCCGTGAGTTTCGACGAGGGTCATTACGAATTAAATAGATTTCATCGGAGAGAGCCGAGTTATTCAACGGCGGCGATTCGAGGGCAGGATTCGCTATATGCAGAGTATAGAGCTCTGTCGGGCAGATCGGCACCAAACGCACTGGCAATTAAATGCCCGGGGATCGATAGCCCCATAGCCCCCGAGAGAGGGATGTTTGAAAAAAGGGTGCGCGCGCTCCGAACGTCGCGAAGGAACGAGCAGAGACAACAACACTGGCAGCAAGTTGAGGTCGGCTAAAGAGAATCGACGGAGAAAAAACATCCATCCACCCATCCACCCACCCACACACAGACAGAGATTTGCTCGGAGGAAGAAAAGGAAGTCGGATGGAGAGAGGAGCGGATAGATAGTGAGGGAGGAGAAGAAGAGGGTGAAATTGCAACGCGTCGTCCCGTGGGATCTGTTGGGTGGTGCTATGGGGTTGTTTGGTTCATCGGGCGTAGTTGGAGGGCGCCACCGCTTTTCCTCCCTCGTGTGTACGTGTGTACCTCTCCCCAGGAGCTAGAGCTTCTGGCCTTCATCCCCCTCGCTCGCTTACTCGCCCGGTGTGTGCCTGTCCATTCCGTCCGCGGGGCGGCGAGGCGGCGTGGCAGCGAGGCGCAGGGGCGAGAGGGATACCTTTTCAGGGAGTTAGTTCGAGTCTGTCACTCAGTGATGGATGATTCTACCCCAACGCGATCAATTCGCCTACCGCGCGCGTGCATGCCTTGGGGGTGAAACTTACCCTCGCGCGCCCGTTCGCCCGTTTGCCCGCTCGCTCCCTACGAGGCTCACGCTCGCCAACCAACCTCCGAAGACGAATTTCTTCCACGGCTACGGCGCCCTGCCACCACCCCCCTACCCGCCAAAGAAGGGAAACCAGCTTGGAATACTTGCACGCACGCGGCGCACTCTCCGAGCGCGAAAGGAATCGGACCCACTCTCGACTAGAAAAGTCGAGAGAGGTGTTTAAGAGCACGTACTCTCGTCGCATTGATTCTCCGGGAGGAATTTCCGCAGGATTCAACGAAATTTTCGTTCAGTCAACTTGTCCGGAGTAACGCTGTTAACTGTGCCGATGATGGGGTCGCTGGCGAAAGAAACGGTGGGCTGGTGAAAATGTTAACGAAGAGAGGGTGCGAGCGACAGCCGCTCACGTCTCCTCTCGTATCCAACGACTACGGCGCAATCTAATTTGCATAGTAAATTTTAATCAATCTAACCACCAGCGGTAATACATGCGTGGATGCACATAGCCCGCGGTCGGCGCACTAGAGCGCCGCCAGGTAGCCACCAGCCGCCTACTCCACTACATATATGTAGAGTAGACAAGAGCGAGGGAGTGAAGGGAGGATACGCGATGGCTCGTAGGCTAGTTCGCGCGTTCGCCACCCCGTAATTACTCTCCTCCGGCGGCGCACGTCAATTCAAATTGCTTTCGAATTACCAAACGCCGCCGCGCTACTGCGATGGTGGAGGCTTAGAGGCGAGAGAGAAAAGTCTGGCCGCTCCGGTCGCGGTCCGGGGGATGAAGCAGGAGGGTGGAACGGTAGAAAGAGAGAAGGAGGGAAGGAGAGGAGATCGGTGGAAGAAAGAGAGGCTGACGGGGTGCTCGATTGGCGCGACGCGACGCGCCGCGTAACAAGCTCGAGAATTACTCGGTTGACGGTGTGTTGCCGGGTTGCTTAGCCGCAGGCGCTCAGTTCATCGCCGCGGCGGCGAGAGTGGCAGAGACGCCAGTCGGACAAGGAGAGAAGAGAGCCAGAGCCCTGCTGCAGTCGACGTACCCTACCCACCCACCTACCTACCTACCTACGCAACCTACAGCCAAACAACTCAAACGACGTTCTTTGGATTATCGCGCGCGACAAAAGATAACGGCGCTTATCGCGCCGGATGGGGGCCTGATGGGGGCCTGATGGGGGCCGCACCGGGGAGCAGAGAAATTCTCTTAAAACCCCACAGCGACGCAGAGAACGCGAGAACGCCAGAGGGAGGGAGAGAGAGGAACAAGTGCGCGAGGCTTGTGCCCGACGCTCGGTGGCATTGTCAGGGCGAGCGGGGTCGCGCACTGTGGCTTACACGCCTCCATTCTGGCGGGCTGGCTTACAAGTAACTCGATTTATGTAGGCAAACATACACACACGCCGCGACAACACGCCGCCGATAAATCCCACTCTACTCTCCGCTCTTCTTTCTCCCCTCCCACCCGCCCCTTCGCCGCTTCTTTTTTCATTTCACTCCGCCAACTGCACGGGCAAACGCTCCGCGAACAAATCGCCGCGATTCCCCGATAATACAAGTTTATCTCGAAGGCCTTTCCTAACCAGGCGTGCGGATCGTTTTCAAATCGCACCCACTCATTGTTTCTATCGCGCCGATTCACTCCGGAGGACTTTTCAAAGATAGAGGAGTTTTTGTCGCGCTAGCCCCGAGACTCAATGAGAAAGAAACGGCGATAAGAAACGATTGTGCGCTGGTAGATGACGCGCAGAAAGCCGAGGAGAATGGATGATTGTGGAAAATCGAAAGGGGAAAATGGAATAGCGCTAATGATAGCTCTCGGCTTTCGGGTTCCTGCCACTATCATTAACTCAAAGAGAGAGAGGGAGAGAGGGAGAGAGGGAGAGAGGTGAAGTTGAAATAATGATAGGTAGAGGGGCGATAAGTGTAGATAAAAAATGGTGTTGATTATGTTTGTAGCAGTGGTACCAAGTGTTTGGTGGACAAAGCACTCGAGTGGAGTTTTGCCGAGGCGTTTCTGAATCGGTAAGAATTATGCCCGGCTCAAATGCCAGCCGACATCAAACGACTCCACTGAATACATTATTCGCCGCGTTATTATATGGCTCTCGACCGACGACCCCCCGCCCGCTCCATTATAAATAAGAAAGGCGTGCCGAGGTCATTATCAGCCCTTTCTGGCCTTCGAGCGGTTCTAGACTGCACGAGTAGAGTAGAGACGCGAGGGGATGTTTCCGGGATCGGTCGTGCGTTATCGCGAGGAATTCCCATCGATTCTTGATTATCTCTGCCAGAGGAGATCGCTTTCAAGCGGCCACTCCGCGAGTCCAATAACCTCCGCACTCTCCTCTGGACTCTTTCACTCGGCCAAGTCCTTGAATTATTCCCGAGAGTACTTGCGCCCGAATCGGGAGATGCTATCTCGAAAGCTTGCTAAACATTCGCCTGAATGGTACTTGTTCTAGCGGAAGGATGTCTGGAAGCGTTCCCGTTCATTCGGACGTCCCGCGAACATTGAGAGTGCAAGGTGTATATTCCTCGATAACCGGGACCGTCAGGTAAAAGAGCGCGTGTACTTTGGCGCAAGCGACCAGTCAGACGTCGAGTGAACGTGGTGGAATAGGCTGGCTGTATCGTCGTAAGACGTAAGTCGTAAGAGATGTCCTGTGTCTGGGGAGGTTGTTACTCACCGTGGCAAGGTGGAGAAAGAAGGCCCGGCTCCGGATAAGACGAAGGATGTGCTTCCGCTCTTCCACTCGCTGGGAAGTAGGTTCTCGGTGACACTGAGGGCCCTGTAATTCGGTGGGACGCTGGCCACTAGTACCGGCTGATTTAAACACTGTGTCGAAAGCGTGGTCAGGTGAGTCCGACGGCGGCGACGGCGACGGCGGCAAGCACGAGCGCGCGAGGGAAAGAGAGTGCGATGGTCGTGCGGGGTTATTGGACTCGTGGAGAAAGAACGGAGACAAGGGCTAGACACCGGCACCTTGGCACCTCCGCCAGTTCGCGCTATCTCTCTCGCGCTCTCTCTCTATCTCTCGCTATAGGTGTCGGTTAACCTTGAAAAGCGAGGGCGGTCGCGACGCGATACGCGGCGGGGCTGTTTTGGGTGGCGCGTTAGTGCAGAGAGCGGCGAGAGCGGCGAGAGCACGAGTCCTCGCGGACGCCTCCTCGCGAGTGCCTCGGGAAGCAGAGAAATCGATAGAATCGCTCTGGCAGCACATGCGTGCCACCGCTGCCACCGCTGCCACCGCTGCCACCGCGCCGCGGCATCCCCTTCGTCCTCCAAACCATCACCAGACTATCCAACTCGCCGACGCTGCGCTGCCCTGCGCTACGCTACGCTCTACGCTCTACGCTCTACGCTCTACGCTCTACGCTCTACGCTCTACGCTCTACGCTGTCTCGCCAATGCTGGGAGAGGACGAGAGGAGCAAGTGGAAACGCGCCGACCGACCGGCCGAGCACCACCAAGATGAAGAAGAAGGGTTCTAGACGTCGCTCCCCAAAGTAATGGGAATTTCTTTTCCATTTCCCCTCTCACTCTTTCCCTCACTCGATCCTTCCCCTCTTCCTCTTAGCCGTCTTCCCCCGTTCGCCCTTTTTTCGCCGCCCTTTCCACCAACACTTCTTTCCCGGATCGGCTCCTCGCCGAAACTCCTTAGCCGCTTGTCTCTGCTCCAACTAACAAAGCTCAACGAGCCCGCTCGATGTACACAGGGAGTTTGCTTTGCCAATGAAAATTACGCTTTTTAATCGAGAAAGAAATCTCAGAGGAGTCCCACTCGTAAAAGATTCTCTTCTCAGAGGTTTACTGTCAGAGGTTTCAAGATCGATGCCGATTACGACGCGAAAGACTTTTCTACCGCTCGAGTCGCGTCTTCTCCTTAACAACTCCTCGATAGAGACGAACAAGGAGGTTTCTTCTGCGCGCTTTCTATCAGTTTTCCGCAATTGCTCGAATCAAACTTTCTCCGTTTCTCCACTCCCGTTACACGCTAATGAGAGATCGCGCGCGGGTGCCAAAAGGATGAGCGCGAACGAGGGTGCAGCGAAGAAAACAGGATCAAGCGGCTCTACATGCTTGCACTTTTTCCTCTTTACCCTCCACCCCTCACCACTCTCTCTCTCTCTCTCTCTCTGCTCCTATCCATCCATCTGTCGAAGGGCGCGCGTGTTGCGGGCGAATTTGATGCGTTCCGATGGACAAACAGCGGTGAGGGCCGGAAATTATCTCAGTGGAGATTGGGCCTCGATCCATCGAGCCTCCTCCCCCGCCCCCGACTGGTTCGCGCGCCATTTTAAAGGGTATCGCTTTCGACTGCCAGTGGAACTGCTCTATCCACACTGGCACCGTAAATATTCGCCGGGCCGATCTTTCCAGCCGTTGGACGGAGCTTAAGCCCAAGACAAACAGGGATAAACTGCGCGCTGGATAAAGTCCAAGAAATTTATCGTTCGGAAAGACTCGCCCGCAGCCGCCGCCCCCGGCGGCGACTGGACTCTTCCTTCTAAATACCACGCTCGCAATAAATCGCGCGCTCTCTGTCCCGCTCAATTTTCATAAAGGGCCAAAAGTTATTTGCCAGCCTCTGGCCCCGTTGCGATTAATGACCGGCGGGGGCCACTCGAAGGTGCGCTCACCCGGCAGCCCGGTCGATCGATCCGATTTATTTGTGCAAGTGTTACTCGACCGACTCAATCTCCGGAAGCAGGGCTTCGACCGGCGAGCGACGCGACGCTACTCGTCAGGCACACAGCGACAAACATACGCCGCGGCGCGCCGAGTGGAGGAGCCGCTCGAGGTGTTTGATCGAAGGAATAGAGGCGCGCACAACTTTTGCAATGCCCGCTCCCTCCGAGGAGGAGGATCGATAGGGTGAGTCTGGCGGAGTGCAGTGAAAATACAGTTGACACCGTTGAATCAGGCCAGACGATCCATAAAAAATGCATCCGCTCTTCCTTACGGCGCCGCGCCACACCGCGGACGGGCGGAAGGGCGGAAGGGCGGGAGGAGGAACTGCGAAATCTGCAGAAAAGGGCGACGTGCCACGACATCGGAAGACACGGCGTCAAAAAGGAGGAGAGACCGAGAGGGCGGGGGTTGGGAGGGTGGTGGAGGGAAGTAGAGGAAAGCGGGAAAGGTTGGAGCGCGGCCAAGTTGCATTTTCGAATGGATAGGGATGTTAGCAGTCCTTGCCAGAAAGAGATTCTGCATCGCGGCTTTAAACCCGGCAGCGGCTTAATGGCGCGGAATCGTCCGCGACAGTGAAATCTCCTCTCGCGATGTCAATGCTCGAATAACGTTTTCTCCGGCACTCATGACCCTCGTAAATGTAAGCCGCCGCCACTCCACTTCTCTCTCTCTCTCTCTCTCTCTCTCTCTCTCTCTCTCACTCCTCCGACCTATCCCACCTAAACCCACCGATACTCCGCTCCCTCGGCTCATTCGATTCCATCACAATGTTAGGCTCTTTCTCTCGGCCACCTGTACGAAAACCGGGCCTCGAGCAAAGGAAGCGCATCCGGGAATGCGTTACCTCGACTTTTATCCCGGGGGGCTTGGGCTCACCTGCGAAATCTTGGTAATTGCCGGGGAAACTGTGAGGTGATAAATGCCGGGCGGAAACAAGGTGGTCCGCGAGGCGCGCGCCGAGCGCCGAGACGTGTTTTACGAGTGATTCCGGCAAATTTGAAGGAAGGAATTGTAGTTGCCTCGGGCTGTATGTATAAGAGAGCGTTGCGCCGAGGAGCCAAGGGAGACAAGGGAGGGAAAGGGAGGGTGAGAGAGAGAGAGAGAGAGAGAGAGAGAGAGATGGGGTGATTTAGAAGCGGGGTGCAGGTTTCATGGTGTCATGGCAACACCCGTCGCGATAGAGAACGCCTTTGGCCCCCTTTTGCACTGGGAAACGTGCTGCTGGAGAAGGAGGACCTAGCACACCGCCGCATCGCCGCACCGCCGCATCGCCGCACCGGGCGCCGTCAGAAGAGCCCGTACGAGGTTAACGGCGGCTCCTTCAAAAGGAGAATCGGCTAGTCGATCGATCTTTCACCCCCCGTAGCTACTGCCGCTACTGTGTTTGCTTGCCTACTCGCTTTGTGTATGGATGTGCGTGCTCTCTCGCCTTATCGCAACAGCGCCAACATCTGCCAGAAATATTGGAACCGAGATAAGCCGCGCCCGCGCCCCCGCCCGCGCCGAAAGAAATTACACCCGTCATTTAACCGACGCCCCCCCTCTATCAAATTCATCCACTGCGATACCAATCTCAAACTAATTCTCTCCTTGGATCGTCCAACATTCACTTCTCCTCTCATCGGCCAATTCATTAATTGTGAGTAAAAGATTTTGGGGGCGGGGGGAAGAGATTCTTGCGTCTGGAAGAATATTCCTGCTCGCTTTTCCTCGGACGATCGTCGCGAGGCGCGTTTCCGGGCGCTATTTCCTCAACTAGATTCAGCCTTGGAGCGAGCATTTCATCAGGAAGTAAAAGACGAGGGAAAGCCAGGATCGACAGAGGCGGCATCGCCACCCTCGAGGGGTCTGCGCGACTTCAAACCCCCAGTGGTAAATGCGACTGGGCGGCTCGCTCGCTCTCTCGCTGGCTGGCTGGCTGGCTGGCTGGCTGGCGGGTCGGCTATGTCGGCGAGTAGTTGCCTCGGCGGACTCTTTTCGCCTTATCTCTCACGGATGTAAACCTCGTAAGACTACTCTCCCGAGAGGAACACTACGTGGCATCCTCGCAAGCTCACGTAGGAAATGCTCGTTCTCTCTGGCTTTTGCCTCATTGCAGATTCTTGGCCGCTTCGCTCCAAAGAGACGCGCAACGAACGAAGACGTATCTTCGGTTCTAAAAGCGACTTTTGGAATTTTGAATGCCATTATTGCAAAGCTATCTTCGCTCGAACTGGAATGTGGCTGGAGTCCGGGGATCCCGGATCTCTAAACTTGCTCTCGGCTTCCTTCCGGAGATTCGCCCAAGTCAGACTTTAAGATAAGTTGGGCCGAGGGTGGGAGGGAGGACGTTCATCTCCGCATGCGGTGGCTGGCGGTGTCGAGTTGGAGGAACCGGGGGAATTTGGAATTTCGGCTCCATGCAGGAGAGCCGGCTGGCTCGCCCCGAGGAAATTTCACTTGCAAATCTCGATGCAATTAAAAGTGTATCGCGCAGCCGTAGGCCCACGCTGCCAAGAGCCGAGAGCCGAGAGCCGAGAGCATGAAGCGTAGTCCGCGCGCAGCCTGCGGACTCCCGGCGACTGCTCCAATCCGCAATTAAGCCGGAACATTATATAACGATCGCGAGCACCAGGGGCTTCGAGAGTAACCTTGAGCTCTCTCTCCACAGACCGTCGCCACCATCTCCACCGTCTCCACCGCCGCCGCAGCTACTTCCACGCGGGAAATTAGTGCGCTCGCTTAAAAATTGCAACCCGGGCAATTAATCACAAAGTTGCGAGGCAAGGGGTCCCAGGCGCAGCCCTAACACTCAATTATTACCCAGCTCGAGTATAATTTGTATATTGATCAGCCACCTGATACCCCAATATTTATTACGCAACTCTGAGGGCTCATCCCCTCCGAGACTCTACTCTACCCAGTGGAGCGCTTTCAGCAGTAGTCTGACCAGCCACGCGCCAATACTACTTACCAGAAATTGCCCGGATCTCAACTACCAGAGATTCTCCGCGAAAAGTTTCCAAGGAAGTGAAAACCTCCGACTGTATATATGTATATATATATAGTTAGTGTATAGCTAACGCTTACTTTCTGAAACTAGTAGAATTGGGTCAGAGTTCCTAGCCAATTGCGATGCAAAGTCTACTACACGGAGTTTCGCTCGCTAGTTAACTGATGACTACGTCCTCCTTTTTCGCGAATGCTCATTCTGCCGGATTCCGACTTGGCTTGGCGCAGTCTCAATTATATCGAGGCGATCGAAAGGCTAATCGAAGCAAGTGGGCGGCCAATTAAAATCGATTAGAAGCTCACGCTATAATGGAGAGTATAACGAGGAGGACTGCGTAATTGCGGGGAGAATTGGATTGGGCCAAGCGAGGTTAGTCTTGGCGCTGGCATTCCAAGTTTTAACTGTTCCAGGTGTAGACTGAAAGCCGGTTGCCGGGCGATCAGTGAGCCGATCGGAGCATCCATTGCGGCATGCAATAGGACACAACTTTCGCGCGTTCTTTGCGCTCCTGTTGCAGCGATCCTGTTGTTACCGCGCAACAATGCCCATCGAATGTAGCCGGCGCAGCTTGGACTGCTTTGTGGTCCGATTGTAGCGCAGGATGTCGGTGGATGGGGAAAAGGCGCAGACTGCAATCCCCGGTGATATGAGAGAGCGGTTGCCACTGCCAGTCAACTGCCTGTTGCCCATGGATAATTTGGGGAAAAAGCGCGCGCCGCACCGCTGATGATGCCCGCCGTGCCTAAAAGGGTCGCGGCAGAGTCGCGTTGATGGGAAAAAAGTGCGCACCCTTTTCAGGCTGCATTACCGAATATGCATACGCGCGCACCATACGCGCAACACGCGCGCTCCGATGAGGGATAGAGCAGACAGCGAGGTGCGTTGCCCGCTCACATTTCCCCCGAGATTTTCAATAGCTGCCATTTTCACCGATGCGGAAATTTCAAACAAAATCGCGCCCGAGCGTGACAAAAATGGACAGTGCATTTTTCCAATTACGAGTGAGCTTTTGTCGGGACGGGCGCCCGGGACTTTTGGCGAACAGTGGCGAGAAACAGAGGGAGAGAGAGGGAAGAATGGAGGGAAATGAATTATGGCGAGAGTGAGCAATGGACACACGTTCCATGCATCAACGTGTTGGACTGATATTTCAAAAGTTGGAACAAAAGGCACCGGTCACCATTGCTGTTGCCGCGCTCTGGAGCTACTGGGGATTTAAGACCGGCCAGTCAAATAATGTTGCCCGATGGCTTTTCGCGCGTGGCGTGCGCGCCCGTTATTTTATATGTATATGTTAGTCGACGGGTATAACGCGTGCGCGCGGGCGCGCTAAAGCACCGGTATTTATTTCGAGTGGGAAGTTATCGGGCCCGGTAAATGGCCGCTTCATAAAACGAGGTCTATTTGAGCACGTCACTACCGAGCGACAGAGGCTCGGTTGACGTATTGGCCTGTAGAACTGCGGACTCGCGCTCCGAAATTACTAGGGAGATCCTCTCGACAGCTTTACGAGACTCTCGCGGAATAATCCTCCTTTTCGGATGGACGTACGTGCGCCTATGTACTCGGTTGGTTTGTTATCGGCGCGCGCCCGCGTGGAGAGAATAAAGGGCACGAGGGCTGCTTTCCCGCAGTATGCACGAGCCGTTTAAATCTGCCGACGTTCACGGCGCGGAGCCGCGCGGCGTCTACGAGGCACACAAATTGAAAACGACCTTCTCTCTAACGGCCTCCCACTAACAGGAGAGTTTCCTCTCACGTGCGCTACATACAGGGTTTCCTCGGCGAATGAAATTATCCGAGTCTCCCAGTCGATTTTGTCCCTTTTGACCGGGCGCGGGGAGACCCTATTTACGTTTTACGTCGGCCTCGTCGGCCCCGTCGGCCCCGTCGGCCCCGTCGCCAGAGAGCGCAGCGCGCATCACACACTACGGATTCAAGAACCTCGTTAAACTGTGAATCGTCCGCACCGTGTTCACTAATAAGATGTAAACTCTGAAAGCGAGAATTATATCATTCTTTCTCCGTCTCTCCCTCCCGCACTCCCCCTCACTGGTGCCCGTCATATGAGCCCTAAGCCCTTTTCTCAACCAGCACTGTCCCTTTCTTCTCCCAGTTCTCCTCCCTCGTGAGGGAAGAAAAAAAGCAATTGGTCAGGAGGAAATCTCGGCGCGACTGAGGGCTAGTAACCGAAAACCACCGAGCATGTGTTCGAATTCTCACCCTGTAGGCTTGCCGAGCGACGATAATACCCGGCGGGAGGCTATCGCGTGTACACTGTGTGCTGTATATTGCGCGGGCGCGCGGGCGCGCGGGCACGTTCATGTTACAGACACACGTTGCGGTCGCGATCGAAACGAGCGCGGGCATGTCAAACAAAATTCACCGGAATGGCTTACAAGTAGTAGCGTAGGATTAAATTCCCTCTCTCTCTCTCGCTCTCGCGGCCGATAGAGAAGCATCTGCTGGTGCACCTCGCGCTACAGCTGGCACAACTACGGATTGATTGTGTCAGATGCACCGTTCCAATCGAACCAACACGAGCAAGCAAGCGCGGCATATCATATTTTTTACTATCGGGAGTTCGCTCATCGAGTTTCCATCAGCAGCCAATATCGCCGAGAGAAAGGGCGGACTGGAGGGAAGGGAAGGGCGAGGGCTGGAGATTCATTTCTGAATTAGAGCGATTCGGGCGCGGAGGAGGGGTAGGCGGCCAGGAGGATAAGCGTGAATTCATCGGACGGCTCCCGACTGTCCTCATAATTTCCCGCGGCAGAGATCACGGCCGGTATTAAATCCATGATTCAATGAGCGAAGAGTCAGTGTCCGGAGCGGCGGTGGCGGCAGCGGCGATTAGCGGGGCGAGATTCATGGATAAGAGAGGGGGGGAGGTGAGGTTCCTTAGCGAGGGCAGATATTGGAATTCCTGGTAGAAAATCAGGGAGGATTATCGCGGCAAAGGCCGCCATCCGGCAGCAGCGAGGCGGGAAAAAAGGCGGGAATGAAATGGGAAAGTGAGAGGGTGAAGGACCGAGTGAAATAGACACTAACTTTGTCGGGTCTTTTTGCAAGGGCAAAGCCGCGACTCTGAATATATTAACGAGAAGTCGCGAGAACTCGCTTTGACGACGCACGCCGGCCGCGGCAGCGTAATTTTTAATTACTAGAAAGAAACGAGGCCTCCGCCACCCTCCTCCTCCTCCGCCTCCTCCTCCCTTTCCAGCCGCGGCGCAGCGCTCGCGTTCCTTCTACCCTGCTTTCACGGATACCGTCACTGTACCCTACTATTTATCACGACGGCCGCGAGCCGCACTCTTCCCTTCAAAATATCCCTCTCTCTCTCCCTGCACCATGTAAAACGAACACACCCTTACGTCCTTACGTCCTTTCTCTCTTTATCAACCCGCCAGCACAACCTTCACGTCACTCACTCACTCTCTGGCTTCGGCCCGCTTAATTGACTAATCACACTGTGGATCCTCCCGCGGTGGTGATCGATCCCTCGAGCCCCGGCAAGTATAATAAAAATCCGGGCATCGAGTGGAGAGCAAATAACCAGAGGCTGCACGGTAGGCTCTGGCCGGCTGCACTCGGAAATTCAGCTATATTGCCCGGATTCGTGTGTCCCGAGAAACATAATACCGCGCGCGTGCTCCCGCTGTTTGCAGAGTGCGTCACAAGGCCCCTCGCCCACGCCCCACTCGCCCCACTCACTCCGCTCGGAGGCCGCACGTGTAATATTCGCAGCAGCCGCTTCCCGGCCAAACAGAGAGCCGACAGGATTTTTCTAATAACCGCTGTCCGGCCGGAAGCTCGGGGAGTGCCAGGATGGTGGAGGATTCATGAAGAAAGCTCGCTAAAAGTAATACTCTTTAGTGGAGTCCTCGTCGGGGGATGCTGTAAATTAATGTCCCTGAGCTATCAGAAGGTGTATCGGATGAAGGAGAGAACTCGCGAGCAGGTGTATGTATAGAGGCGGATGGTGCGGATGGCGCGGGAGTAGCGAGTCCGTCGCCCTTTGCTTTAATTTCAAACAGCGCGTCGGTAATTCCCGCATCGCGAGCACCCTGAAAAGTCTGAACCGTGAAACGTGTCCTTCCCTCACGCTCTCTCTTCGCTTCCTCTTTCTCCCTTCTTGCGCAACGCTTTTGCCGGCGCTCTTCTCTTTTCCCGATGTGCTTGCCGTTGAGCTTTGCTCGGAGGTCTTGAAAATTCACAGTTCCGGTGGCGAAGGGCGCCAGTCGGAGAGAGAAAGATGAAGGAGTGAGAGAAGGGAAGAGGGAGAGAGAGAGAGGGAATTCTCGCAAGGCAACGGTGGATTAAGGGATTAAAGGATGCGTGCTGAGCTTTGAGGGCCTTTGGCACCACCATCCCACCCCCTTCGCCCTTCGCCCTTCGCAGCGTTTGCGACAAGAGGAGCATCGCGTTTCCAAATACCTCTTTTATTTCTTATCGTCCTCCTACCCGGCTTCTTTCCCTTCTTCTCATCAGGCATCCCTGCACCACTCCCCACTCTCTTTCTCTCTTTCTCTGTGTGTGTCGTGCTGTGCTCTCGCGTACACCTGTTTCTCCTCTCTTTTTCATTGAGCCCCGCGCGATTGCCAGTATAACGCGACTGGCCTGCTGCCTCTCTCTTTTAATTCTCTTTGAGGGCTTCCGGCCCCGAATCGTCTTTGCTCATTTCGTGTATCAACGTTTAAACAACTTTAAACGTACGTCCTTCCGCGGGAACTGCGAGACCGTCCGTCCTCGCACTCGCCTCTCGTATGTTGGTTGGTGGTTGGCTACCGGGAAATTGTAGGTAGGCCTGTGTATGTTGCCAAGCTCAACGAGTCGACGAGCTCTCCGGCGCGATCAGAGGGAAAGGCTGCTGCATATTCCTTAATGTCATTTGGCGGCCTTTCCTTTTTCCCGAGCATTTTCCCAAGCATTTTGCCGAGCTCCGCCGCGCCGTACCGCGCCGTACCGCGCCGCTTCCGCGATTGCGACACGCCCGTCTGCCAAAGGAAGAAGGCGCGGAGGTTACGCGAGCGCCCGCGCCCGCGCCCGCTTCAAAGTCGATACCGAGAGCCGAGCCGGTTAATTAATTCGCGGGGACGAGTGCCTCTAATTTGCAATGTGTTTGATGTTCGAGCGACCGTTTCTTTTTCATTGGATGCCGAGCGACGCTTCTTGCAAGGAGCGCGGGCGACTCTCGCGAGCTAACGACTGTTTCTCACGCTATCGATAATTAAGCATGTTAATTACTCGGCTCGAAGCCGACCTCCCAAGACCCGACCAACACGGACTCGAAGCCACGAGAAGCAGAGAGGGAGGGAGAGGGAGGGAGAGGGAGACGCGTTCTTATCGATTGGATGTCAAAGTACAATAGGAGTAGGATCATCGAGAGAACTGCAGCGGCAAAGGCACTCGTGTCGCGGCAATCGAATTTGCATTCCTAGGCCTCTCGAGAAGCCCCGAGCGATCCCAGCAGAGGATAAGTAATGCGGAAGGTAACCTATTGTACGTACACAAAAGTGCCCTTTCCCTCTCCCTCTCTGTCTCGTCTCCGCGCGCTGAGATCGCACTTCTAATCGGTGGCCGCCCACCTCTAATGAGAGGAATTTCGAACGAGACACTCGGGCCCACCAACTCATCATTAAAAGTTTTCACTGTCGAGCCAAGTAGATTTCCAAGTCGGCAGCCAGCCATGCGTGAGAGAGAGGGAGAGGGAGAGGACGTGTGGCCGGCGCACTAATAAAATGATCGGATCGCCGGGGGCAGGAGCAGGATCGGAGCAGGAGGAGCAGGAGGAGCCGCAGCGGGGGGCGAGTTAAATGAAGGTGAGAAAGTTAACCAGGGGGCAATTGGCGAAGCGATTCATTCAGCGGCGCGAATTAAGGTCCGGTTGGCTAAATACTGGTATTGTCGGGCGTACTCTCACACCGGCGGCGATCGGCGGCGATCGGCGGCGATCTCGTCGGGCGAGCTATTCCAACTAGCTGTAGGTGGAAGGGTTGCGCGCGGCTATCTGCGGTTGAGAATAGTGGTAGATGTGGGATCGAATCGGGCCAGCACTGGCTTCACTGGCTTCACTGCCTTCGGCCAACAAGGGAACCCCTCGATGCCTCGATCGAGGAGGCGTCATCCGTGAACCATTTCATTGGACCCCGACGCACACGTGCACGTGCGCGGCTACTCTCCCGATCCATGATGCTTGCTAAACACCAACCGATATACCCACTACTCTACTCTATACTCTATACTCTCGCCTTAACTCTGCTCGCACGCCAACCCCTCACCACCCCGGGCACCCTGTCGCCGCCAGGCCACTCTACTAATTGCACTTATAACTCTTTTCGTCACTTACTTTTCTCCCGCAGGGCCACCGATTTATTCTCGACTTGGCCTCGAGTCCGGCAGGCGAGCGGCCGGAAGGTCGGGCGGCTGGTCGCTGATAGTGACGTCGATGGAGCCGATTTGATCGATGACCTTATCGAGCAGCTGGCACGGGGGAGCGGGCGGGCGAGTCTGGGAAAAGCGGGCTTAATGGCAAAGTGGGCAAAATGAAGCGATGAATATGAATGAGAAAAAGGTGTGCTCTTGAAATTGCGCTCGGTGAAATTTGCGAGGGACACGCGCGCGCCCTCGCACTCTCATTCCGGCTCTGTGTCCCTCGCTTCGAGCTCCGCCTCGGACAGACTACGCGTATGAGAGCGTCCACTCGCCGGATATGCCAAATCGAATGTGACGTTATAATGGAAGCAGCATTAGTGGTTTTAGCGTGGGCGGATCGGGAGGAATATTGTCCGGAATCCCGGAGCGTCCGAGGGACCGTGAGGGAGAGAGAGAGTCTCGGAAATTGTTAGAATGCATCGCGGCAAATTGGTGGGTAAGTGCGCGGCGCTCTCGGGGACGGGTCAACTTGTTCTCTTGGCTGGGTAAAGTGAAGCGTGGCGTGTGCTTTGGCTGGGCTCGCGCTCGGCTAATAGCACCGCTTTTACAATTGTTACTCCAAGCACGCGAGCGCGCTCGGCTAAATTTCGAATTTCACAGCAAGAGAGTGGCGATAGTGGTTGGTTTGATTGTCTCGCTTCCACGGGCGCAATCGCCTAAGCCGTAGAGACGCGTGGCTGTGTGCTGGGCTAAAGGGGGAGGGGGAGGGGGCTGTAGGGGCTGAGCAAACGTTTTCATTACCCGGGGCGGAAGCGCGATTGCGTCGGCATTCGGCGCACTTGCCAAATCGAAAAGGAATAACAATCTCGTCGTTACAACGACGGGGGGCGCAAGGGGGGGGGGCGAGGGCCCGAAAATATTCTTGGTTCAGCCCCTCGAGTAATTGGTCGCCGCGGGTGGCGAACTCGCTGTTCGTTACCGTTTCAAATGGTCGATTGGAGGGCCTGGCCCACTGGCGCAGGACGATCGAGCGGTGCACTCGACCCCTCGACCCTTACGTGACGTTACTCGCAAACTCCAATCGAATCGAGCGTGAAAGAGCACGGAGCTCTCTCTGCGACACGCTCATGAGTGCGCGCGTCCTGACAGGACATTGCAGCACGTGTGAGCAGTCGCAGATTAGAACGGCGCGCCAAGGCAATAAGAGTCAGGCGAGGCAGATGGAGTCGAGCGAGGCCCGATTGCATCGTCCAATTAAAGTTAAAGGGTGTGACACTCGAAATTAGGAGGAAGATAACGGAAATCGAATGGGACACTCCCCGACGCGACATCTCGCACACTTGATGTCAGTGTGCGAGATGTGTTGCTCGGCGGATTTCTGCGCGGCCGTTTCCTTTCCTCCCTTAGGAATGGGCTTGCCCGAGCCCGACGTCCACTCACAAAGAAGTCTGTCCTTGGCATATCGGGCGAGGCCTAACAGTGGGCTTTTTCGAGCCAGTAGCTGCGCTCCTCATTCCATTACAGCCATCAATATCTTCTTCGTCCACGAGTACGTGTCATCCGTAGCAAAGTGACACGCCGGGCCGGCAATAACGATGGAGGAATGAGAGGGAGGGGGGAAAGGTGGTATTGTGAAGGAAGGTTCGTCGGCGAATACGTCCCATCCTCCTCGCCCTTTCGTCTCTTCATTGACAGTTGGAGCCTCGAACAGAGGCCAAGTGTCGTCGATTGGGATCTCGTGCTCGGCCGCGGACTCCATTCATGGAAGCATAATGGAAGGACCAACCCGTCGAGAGAGCGAACGGCGAACCAACGGACACCGCGCGCATCCACCTAACCATATACGCACATACGTCCATGCCGAGTGACAACTCGCACCACAGCGCACAGGACAGATCAGCAATCCCAGGGACACACGTAGGACGCGCGGCCCTCTCGCCACGGATGAAAGCGGAAAAACCCCGACGATGATACACACGGTGCTTCGCGATAAATTCTCCATTAACTTCTCTATTAACTTTCCCATTAACCGCTGAAACTCGGACGGCCGCGCCAGAGAGGAAACGCCGACGCGCCAGTCCCTTTCTTCCATCCCCCAATTTCCCCAATTTCCCTCGACAAGTCCTCTATGTACAAACCGACGCGATAATATTCCACGAAAACAATGCCGCTGGTGCAGCCTTCAATTTCCAAACGAATTTTCGCCGAGCTGATAAATTTCGATAAAGATGCACCGTAAATAATGAAAGCAGGGGTGGAGTAGGATAGAGATATGCGTAGTTGGTATGAGGGGTGGAGTTGGTCGTCGGAGAATCCGGTGAGGATGTGACGCAATCAGAGTGTAGTGAGGATGTGTAGGGCGCAGGGCGCAGGGGAATTAGAGTAGTTGTTGGAGAAGGTAGGGCGGCAGCAGCGCTACAAAGTGGACGCTCCTGAAAAGATAATGGGGGCGCACGATACGTGAATGTAAGTGGAGTTGCCGGAAAGCGTGTCGAGTATTGTCCCGGGTATTACACATTCTCTGTGTCGCGTCTTTAGAAAAAGCCTACGGGCGCTTCTGCGTCCTCCTTCATCCTCCTCTGCGGGGCCTATCAGAGAGAGAGAGAGAGCGAGAGCGAGCTGTGTACACGGGGACGCGCGGCCGGAAGGTCCGTCGACTGCCTCTACGCCTCTACAGCTCTACGCGTCTTCCCTACTTCTCTCTTCCGCGATGCGAGTTTTGTGTTTACATCACGCAGAAACTCTCTGATGCATGCCGGTCGCCGCTCGGCGCCGGGGGACTGATGCCTGTAGCGGTGCGGAGAAAGAGGTGAATAGGACGCACGCCATGGGAGGAGCCACCAGAACTACCTTCGCTACAGCTACTAACTGCCTGAAAACGGTAAACGGACTTGCCCATCCAATTCGCCCTCCAAATTGCAGATTCTAATCGCACGCGTGCACTGCCTTCCCTGCTTCTCTGCTTCGGCCCTCTGATCTTGCTCCCCTGGGACTTCGATACAACATCATTCTTAAACATGACACACAACTCTATTCTCCCCCTACAAGAAAGCAATGCGATTTATTCCGAGGAACTTTACTCGACTTAATTACTTACTTAATTACTAGATTATGCCAGTTGGTCCGGCGAGTCAGACTGGGATTTCAGGAGAAGCGAGCATCTTTTCAGTGGCAGGGAATTATTCGGATTTCGTTGCTTATTAAAACCGGCGACAATGACGGTGATAATAATTAGGCCTCGCAATTAGTGGGGAGGTAAGACGGCAATAAAGCCGGAACGGCGGTGAGGATCCTCGGTGGAATGGGAATAGTTTACAAAGATCCTTTGGTTGGGAGGGTCAAGTCGCGCGAGGGTGAGGATTGAAACTGGTTCCTTTCTTTGGCCGTGCGGGAGAAAGAGTGTCGTTCGGTCGTTCCGTCGTTCTCGGTAAGGTGGCGTCGACGGCCATTTGCCGTCGACGGGGAGGAAGCTGGGAGAGGAAGGTGGGAGTGCTTTCATGGTGCGCTGGGGGGCGTTTGTTGTCGCGAGGAAGAACATCTGATCCAGTCATCCGCGCGCTAATTAAGTGTCTATCCCATAGCGCGATAATTAATAGCTCCTTTCTTTCCCATTCAGAGCGGAGCGATATCGCCGCTCGCGCGATTCACACCAACCCACCGAACCCGAGTGAGTTGCAGCTGCACTTGCCTCGCGCTTAATGAAAATTCTGTTTATCGCTGCTCTCGCTAGGATGAGCATAAATGAAAGCCATTGCGGCCACTGAATGCCGGCTCGCAGCTCGCCATCCTCCAGTAAACTTTGCAGACTGACACTTCCAACCCTTTGTCACGGGGCTCCCACCCCAAATAAAAAACTGTCGAAACGAACGGGGCGAGCCCGACCAAAGAATGGAAAATAGTTTCAAGCCCCACTTTCAATTGCTCGATTTCGAATGGCAAGTGCTAGCAGAGGGTTCGATCCGGCGAAAACAGGCATTCCGAACGCGCGCTAGGATAAAAAACAAGGAAAATCGCGGGGCGGACAAAAAAATGAAGCCACGCTCGTGGTTGAAATGTCCGATGGATATTCCAACTATTTTCTCATCGGCAGTTTGTAAGACTTGGCTTTCAATTTGCAGGGGGTGGGGAGGATTGTGGGAAGGTATGGCAGAGGGTAGATGGATGGGCGTAGAGGGAGCTATGGAAGCGTTGGGCCTCTGTTTGCAGTGGTCGGTTGCAAAATTTCAATTACGCGTGTGCCTCTCCGTGATTGGATTATCGAGGCCGGGGCCGGGGGCCGGGGGCCGGGGGCCGGCTTGATTACCGATTCAATTGTTGCGACGAGTGCATCGAGGAATTCGTTCCTGTTTGCCGTGGGAGGTCGGTGCCGACGCGCATCTATTATGCAGCCACGTTTTCGGCTATCTAGCACCCATTCACCCTCCGCGTCCCCCTTTTCAAACCCTGACACCTTTGCCTCCTATTATCCTTCCTGCTTCTGCCAGACCCCCACGCCCTGCATTCCTCTCCACTCTACCCCCCAACACCCTCCTGCCGCCGCCCTGCTCTCATTATAGACGCTTAAACGGAGTAATGTGGCAATTTTCCGTTAACTGCTATATGCCCAACCGCACCAATCTCTCTCGGGGGTGCGAACAACTGGCTCCTGCTGGATTCCACGCACTTATCTCCAGTGCGCGAGGAGCGCTTTAAGCGATCTTCCTCCTATAATTGCTGCCAGGCTGAGCTCCATTTCAACGCGACTACACTCGCGCCCGCTATCGTTCGCCAGAGATATCACACTCGCTCGTCGAAAAGTCGAGTCCGTCGAAAAGCTTCTCTCCCCACAACAACCTCCTTATCAAATTGCCCGACTATGGCAAGAATTTCCCATTTCCGTGAATTCTCCAACGTGAGGAAATTGCTGTTACTATAACCAGCGAGGTTTATGGAAAGGTTGGTTTATCCGTTGGGCTGTAGGGATTGATGAATCGGCGATCGATGCTATCCAACAGCGGATCCCCATAACACCTGCCTTACCGTCTACCGATCCTGCCACTCGCACACCTCTCAGGTGTGCCAGGTGAAGGCCCATTCCAGCCAGATTAAGATTCTCCTTCGAGTTACCACGCCGGTTCCCCGGCCGCGAGAGAGGTAGTGAGGGAATATGGAGGAAAGGGCGAAGACTGAAGAGTAGGGCCCGGGCCGGGCCGGTCGATGTATACGCCAGTGGCGAGCGAGCATTAAGGATTCCGCGCAGGAGCAGGCCAGATTCCAAGCTAATTGTATTCGAGCGGTGGATCCTAGGGAATAATGGGCGGCGTGCGGAATCGCGATCGGAGTAGCGTGTAACGGTCCTATCGGTGAAATACGCGGCAATAAGTGGCATTGGCGTATATCGAGTTACCAAGCCGCTAGAAGCCGCTAGAAACCGAGAAAGAGAGAAAGTACGTTAGAGAGAAAAGACGCAGAGGGCTTTGCTGAACTCGAACAATAAGAGGAGAAAAAAGCCCCGGCGAAAGCAGTGCAGTCTGAGAAGACAGGGGGAAGATTGTGTCTGGTGACCGAAAAAGAGCGAGTAGGAGGGAGTGTGGAAAAGCCGGGGAAAAAGGGTCGTTAAAGAGAAACGGGAAAAGGAGCGAAGGAGCGAAGGATTGATTGGAATGAGCAAGGGAGCGGGCGGGCGCGCGCGTATCCTTTTCGATTGCGCGATCGACGCTGCTCGACGGAGGATCTGGCAACAACGGTTCCAAGAGCTGGAGGAGGAAGAGGAGGAGGAGTGATCTTGCGGGAGCACTGGCCAGAAAGAGGAGAGAGCGGCCGCTTAGAGGGAGGAGGATCGGAGATCAAGGAAGGTGTTCCGAAGGAGAGAGAAGGCCAGAGGAGAGAAGAGAGGGCAGCTTGGTCCAGCGGCCGTAAAACCCGTCCGCCGCTCGAGGAATAATCCTCATGCGCTAAACTTACAAACTTCTCCTATCCTACTCCCCCGGAGCTTTCCGCCTCCTGCCCTCCTGCTTTTCTCCTTCGGCGACAACACTACTTCCAACTACATAGAGCCAAGTCCCGCATCGCACCATTTTCCCTCTTCCTCTCTCTCCCTCTCTCCCTCCCTCCCTCGGTCTCTGTGTTGTTCGGGCAGGAATACGACGGTGTCGCGGTGGAATTGGAGCGGCGACGGGCAACGAACAAGTAGCCAGCCAGGGCCAGGGTGGCGATGTCTGGGCTCGTGGGAGTGTAAGAGGGGCCGAGTCGCGCGGTATCCAAGAAAATGCAGTGTCTCAGCCGCGAGGACAAGAGCCGACCACGTGTGCCAGCAAAAGGACGCGCATCTCGCTCGCCGCTGCGCCAACAGCTCTCTTAGCGACTCGGCCAACTCTCCGACAGCCAGCACCAGCACTCCTCGTTCCTCTACTCGGAAGCTCTCTCTCTCGCTCTCTGACAAGGTGAGCCCTCATTTATCCTCCGAGAAGGCGATCCCAGTGTTCCTCGATCACCACTTGGATCGCCTAGTAGAGAAACGCGCCGAGTTCAGCCAGTTCGGCGATAAACACTCGCGAAATCGCCAAGGGAGTAGAAACGGTCGTTCGCCCATTGCCCGCGCGGAATCCCACTGGGATTTGCCGGAGAATCCGGCGAGTGTGTTTGTTTACCGGCGCGGGCACCTCTCGACATTGAACGTGAAACGTGATGAACTGTCGCGGCCAGTGCTTATAAGCGCCGAGGAGTCGAGGACAGTGCAGCTCGAGCCTCAGCTCCTCGTCGGGGCCGATTAAAACTTGGAGTCAATAAACTTACCACTGAAGGCATTACAGTTTGAAAGTGTAGTTGGCCGGCGCGCTGATAGAAGCTTTTAATGCCAAAGTAGCAGGAGTGAGGGTAACAGGGCTAACGATGCAAAACTCGGGAGACGTGTTGGACAGTAGGTGGAGGTGGAGGGGGTCGGGATGGGGTGGGGCAACCTCGGCGTCAGCAGTAACCAGGGGGCGAAATCGCTTTAAGCTAATGCAAACTGGCGCTCGGGCGAGCAGCCGTTATCAGAGTTCTTGCTCGAGCGAGCGGCTGCACAAAAGCGGCGTTGGGCTGCTGGGCGGCCGATGGCTTTTTAATCGAATTAGAGCTCGCAGAGACGGAACACGCCCGATGCAATGGACCGCGGAAATACGTGGAAGGCAAATCACCGACCGATTGCTAGACCTCACACCACCCACCAGTACACGAGCTCTGGTGCGGCCGGCCGGCGTATTTGGCGCGTGACGCCTTCCAAAACTACAAAACCCCCAACTAATTAAAAGCGAATCGGCCCCGCGCGCAACCGGAGAAGCCCACGCGAAATCTGACGCGCGATCGAGCCAGCCCGCATCCAGCGGGAGAAAGATAGGGAGAGGGGTAGAGAGGCAGAGTTAACGCGCCAACGCATTGCCAGAGTCCAAATCAAATATTAATCGTGCAATTAGCGCCAATTGTACGGTAATCGGTTTTCCTGTTTTTTCCCTCATCAGCTCTGTCAGCTCTCCACCCACTCCAGCCACTGGCTGCACTGCCCTCAGAAAACCCCACCTCCCTTTCAAGTGTCCCACGTTATTCCGATGACACAACCGACACACAACCTGTCGCCGGCCACTGTCATCACTCACGGATTTATTCCTATTCGCGGTCCCATTATTTTCGGATTATTGTGGATTTCCCCTCTCTCACCCTCTCGCTCCCCCTCTCGATCGCCTCTCGACTAATTACCAAATGAGAGGACACCAAACTCTCGTCGCGTCAAACCTGACACTCGCCACCCTGCTACGCGCTCTCATAATTAATCTTGGAGAGTTCGGACTACCCCCCTCCAACCCCCTCTCCAATTTGGAGGGTGGTACAGCGGCGTCAGCTTGATCTCGTAAAAAGACGAGCTTCCTGTCGCGCGAGGAGTACTCATTATCCCGGCCGCAGTTTCGAGAAAGCGGTGGAGCGGTGGATGTTCGTTATGTGAGAGTAATTAATGAATCCTCTTGCAGAGATCATGGGAACCAGAGCGGTGGCTGTGGGGGCGGCACCAGGTGCCACGGGCATATCCGGCGAGGCTGGTTTGGCCGGTGTGCCGAGACTCCTCGAGGATCTCGCCAGACTCTCCGAGGACAAGGACTCCGCGGACATCGTGTTCCTTCTGGGCAGGGACGAGACTCCGGTCTACGCTCACCGAATTATACTTCAAGCACGGTTGGTATCGCTAGAGCATCTCACCATCCAACTATCCCAATCACCTCATCCGCCATCATTTCCCTTGCACATCGACTGATCGAATATTTAATTACACAGTAATTATGGTAGCGATCTGTAATACCAGTGATTACTCGCGGAAGGGGACACTTGCTCGCGAAAAGGGAAGCCGGCTTCGGGGGAAAGCAGCTTCATTCCACGCTGTCGCGCGCTTCCTCGCATCACGCGCGTGTATCTTATGGGTATGCGTGCGGTGCGCGCACCTGAGGGAGTGCGATCGAGTTCCGATACAAATTTCATTAAATGATCCACCACGGCGAGCACTCGCATTCCTTGGGGGGTGAAATAATTGTTAATCGCAATTTTTATGAGCCGCCAGCCGCGCGCCTTCCTACTCACGGGCGGACGGAAACTGGAAAGTAGAGGGAAGATCGATGGTTCATCGCGCATCGCGCGACAAGCTCCGTCGAGGATTCGGCTGGGAGAGAGAGAGACACGCGGAGTAAACCGCATGGGAACCTTCCCTCGCACGCATTTACCGCCAGGAACTTCCATTATTGCACACCTACCACCTATATGTATATGCGTCGCGTAGAAAGACAGCGAGCGCAGTTGTGAGAGGAAAAAGTCAAGTTCCAAGCAACACCGAGCACAGAATGTTTCGTCGGCGCAGCATCAAACTGGAGAATTAATGTCGGAAAGTGCGTGATCCTCGCGTCGATGGTATAATCGAAGTGGCCTGCTACCCGTAACCCCAAGATGCAAGCATCGAAGCACAAGGCGAGATTGGCCGGTGGTTTAAAGGTCGGCAAAGTTGGTGGAGTGGTAACTGCATTAGAGAGCCCTCGCTGGTACACAGGTAGAGTAGGAGAGGAGAGGAAAAAGGTCCAGTTGACTTTTCTTTGGAATTGCAAACGAACCCGAGGAAACTGAGACGATAATTCTGTTAAACTTCCCCGTCCCTCCGGCGCGGCGCAACGCGCCACGGCGTTCGTGTGCTACCAGCAAAGTACTGGAATACAGTTGTAGTTAGGGCCAAGTTCCACGGTATTACGAGGCAGCATCCACTTTGTTAAGAACAATTTACCCGGCCACTCGTTATCAGCCGAAAGTTCTCGGATCCTGCGGCTACTAGTTCGGCGCTCGGGAGAAAAGCAAGCGCGCGCCCGATGGGAACTTGGCGGAATTATAAACTGGAAAAAAATCCTCCAATCCTCCGGGGGTGGCTAAGTGAATTATCGGTCCAACTGCTAGTAGCGGAGAAGAATCGTCAAGTCATCAAAGTTCCTCAGGCCGGAAGGCTATCCGCTCCGCTCCTCCCCGTCCAAGTTGCCCGGTGCCGATGAATTTTAATTAACGCTCCCTCCAATTGTTACCGGCCACCGAGCCAATCGATCGGACCTTCTAATTAGTTGGACAATGAGAGTAGTACTCTACTCGAAGATGCTGGTGCTACTGGCGTCGCTTTCCGCAGTCTCCAGATCGACGCCTACACCTCTCTCTCTCCTTCTGGCGCGCGCGCCCACCCTTTCTCTATCTCTCTGGGCAACTGGAGAGAATTCCAATTGTTGTAAGAAGGGATCGCTTGATATTAGCGAGGGCGGGATATCATGGCAAAGGGGCGATCTTCTACGAGACAGGCCTCCGCTAATTGTAAAGTCAATTACGATATTTCCGCGAACCCTTTTGATATCGGCGCAAAAGGGATCCTGGGAGCCTTTGTCATCGGTTCTCTCGCCAACCACCCACCCACCCCTCTAGTCATCCTCCTTCCCTCTCGCTCCTTCTTCCTCTCACGCTTCCCGTGGTCATGAACCTCGGAAAATTAAGTTACGCATGCTGGTGACAGGCGTCCGCGAGAGAAACGAATGGACAATGCGCGACCGCACTCAATCTCTACGTGCCGCTCGCTCCAGTCCGCTGGAAATCCTGACAAAGACTCGTGACCCCTGCCCTCCAGGCTTCGGGCTGCTCTGCCAACCTTTCGCGGCTCTTCCCGTCATCGCGAAACCCAGTCAACACCGAGAGAACGCTCTCCTTCCTCTGCTCGCCAGCCGCAAAATCCACCTCCTCTTCTACCTCCCTACCTCCCTACCTCCCTACCTCCGTCCCTCTTTCGCCCCGCGTCAAATCGAACTTTGATTCTCTAGTGACTTGCACGCTAATGCATCCATTTTCGCTCCCCGCGCTCTCACCCCCAGGGAAGCGGTCAATGCTCACTTGGCAGGGTTCGTGCCTTATCCTGCGTGCGAGCGAGGGTGTCGTGTGACACGATTCAACTCTGGCCGCCCGCTTTCGCTGCTATTCCTTGAGTAGTTGAGTAGAAGTATGCCCTATCTGCTCGGCCAGCTGCTAGACAAGCGCACCGTAAGCGAGGAGGGGAATAGTAGAAGCTAGAAGCCGCTGGCGCTTTTGAAAAATCTGGTAACGCAGCTCGCCGCTTTCCCGCCGGTTCCGGCGGTTCCGACGGTTCGAGCTAAAACCGGACACGATGTGGCGGATTTTTGGGTCGGCGCGGCGGTGGGCCGGAAACGACGGCGGTTTTTGTGCGAAGATCGACTGAGCCACCGCGCTGTGCCGCCGTATAATCGCACGCTTGGTCGTTAGTAGCGAAGCCTGCGGCGTCATTCAACCCTTGCAGCCTGCGAAACCAAGCAGCGACGACCCTCGTTTCCCGGGAGCAGTACTGGCCCCTTCCACCGCTTGGCATCTCCTCCTCTCTTTCCGCGAACCGCGCGACACCGCCACCACCACCACCACCATCATCCTGACGTGACACCTCGTTGCCGGAGCAGACGGGCGCACTCCCGCGCTGCCCTATTCTTTTCCTCGGCATCACTCGCTGATATTTGGTTTTCTTTGATTCCGCTGCGGTGTTCGCTTGTGATTAGAGAAAAGCTTCTCTCCGTCTTCATTCTTTGCCGCGGCTCGCGCACCCGCCCGCCCTTTCTTCGACTCTCGGTGCGACCCTACCGCACCACCTCCTCCTCCTCCTCTTTCCACCCCACTCGCTCTCCCTCTGTCCCATTCATATCGCCGGCAACCACCTGGTACCTGTATTTACGCCAGGCTCGATATACTCTCGCCGAGCATCCCTCATCGACACGATATCCTCCTCCCGGAGAGTGTCGGTTCTCACTTTTCCTGTGCGCTTCGATGCTAACCAAGTAGTGGGCCATTGCGATCGGGCGTCATCTACTTGAATGGGCAATCACCGCGCGCCCAATCTCGAGGTTCGGCGAGTTGATATTTTTAGTTAGGAGCTGAACGGCGAAAGCAAATGTGAGTGTAATTGCTGGGCTGCTGACGCACGGCCGATATACTATGTAGGTAGGTATGCGTTGCTCTGGGAAAGCGCTCGGTGTACATGGAGCGGCGCGGCGCGGCGGGTTAATACATGGAGATGCAAAAGGTCGGTTCTTTCGTTCCGCTAAAAGTGCGCCTCCCTGCTAAACGGAAACCCCGGTGGTGGTGTGCCGGTGTGTAGGTGTGTAGGTGTGTAGGTGTGTGAGTGTCTATAGGCGCGGGGGCACTTTTAATTTTTTTGAGCACTAGTTTCCCTCTGTGGTGGCGCGGCAACCCCGTCGAGCATGTTTCGCGGGTCGAGCACACGGTTTTTCCTACATTCGCGCTTTTCCGTCAACGAACACGCCCGCCCGTTTGTTAACGCGCCGGTTATAATGTCAAAGCCGCTTGGGGCATGCCTACTCCATTTGCACCCGGCCTTTGATAGATTTTCTTTTGATTCGATATGAGAGAGCCGCTGCGACGACGGCGCGACGCAACGCAACGCCAGCTGGTACACGCTCCACCTACCCACACCAACCCCCAAACACCACCCACCCTCATTCGCCATTCTTTTCCTTTTCGCCTGTCACCACCGACTCTGCCTACCTCCCTCCCGCCCTTGCCCTCAACAGTCTTAGCGATTCTCGTCTTCGTCTTGCTCGCCGTACTTGTAAGTTCGCAGAAACCCTCTCTTGGTCGACGCGTTGAATATGAAAGCCGCGTTTAACGAGCCGTACGTTTTTACGACTTCAATCTCTCTCTCTCTCTCTCGAATTATCCCGCTCGCCCTACTACTTGCCATCCTTTTTCCTTTGCCACTTGGTTGAATGGCTCTAATTGAAAAAGATACCTTCGGGGCTAGCTTTGCCCCTTTCACGCGAATTGTCCGAAGGCATTCCGCCGCGTAAACTCAATTTCGAGGCAGTAATCAGTGAAACCGAGGCCAATCGGACATCGAGCCCTTACGGATTGGCGATTGGCCTCTTTTTTGGAATTGCAGTTCCTCTCTACTCGAATTACTTTCATCCTTGATTGGGAGAGCAAATTGTTGGAGAGTTGGGGCTAATTGGACTGTAGAGGTTGGATAGTGTAGAGTGCAGAGGCAGGCAGGCAGGCAGGCAGGCGGTTGGAGTATTTGCTGGAAGCAGCAAGATGCCCGATGCATTACCAGTATTGCGGGGGAGTAGCGAGGGTGTTCTGAGATGTATCGAGGATTCATTGATGAAACGGGCTTTGACGGTGGTAGAGGCCTGCAAGTTAAAAGGTTCGAGTTTGTTTGTCTGGTGAGTGGGTGGAGGACTGAAGATCAGATGGAGTCGGGAGAGGCGAGGTTCGATGGTTCGATCTCCGCTCCCAATGGGTCATGACTATGCCCGAGTCACTCGCAAAGTACTCTACTCCGCGGAATTGTACAATCCATCCATCCTGCATCCATCGCGTCCTGCGTCCCTCGCGAGGATCTTTCGAGGGTTTTCTCGAAGGTTGCCATTAATTTTTAGGGGAAGAAAACCCAAAGGCTTCCCGTCGCCTGCTAGTTGCGTACACTCTCGCGGCAACAGACCTTCCTGACGAAGTCAATTAAGCTCTTTTGTAACGAGAAGCGCGCGGCACGGCGAGGAGAGTGCCGAGAGAGCGAAACACGACGCTCCAAGTGGCGGCTGATCGTTACGAGAGAGAAGCTACACCCTCGCAATGACACGCGCCACCCATCTCCATCAGCCCTTTCTCCCGGCGACTTTTTCCAATTCTTCCCCACTGACAAGCGTCGCGCGCTGCTTTTTCGCTCGCCAGGTGCAAGAACTTCACCGCTGCCAAGAGAATCGGGACGCCCGGCAACCCGACCCCCGTGCGAATGTCGCACGCTCATCCCGAGACTTTTCGCCAGTTCATCCACTACATCTACACCGGCAAAGTAAGTCTCTCTGTCTGGTCTGTCGGGAAGAAAAGACGGCGAAAATGGGCGAGGACTAATGCGGAGAGTCGGTGGGTTATTTCTAGATCATCCTACAGGACAGCGGGATCTTTGAAATGCTGGGCCTCGCGCAAGAGCTCGGCGTCGAGGAACTCTGGCGAAGTTGTGAGGAGCACGTTTCAGCGACACTGAGCCCCGGCAACGCCTGTGCCCTTTTGACTGCCGCTTTAGAAGCCCAAGAGCGTGTCCCGGGTAAGTCTTCTTTCATCGCCAACTATTAACAACTAATGCCGCCAACCAAACGAGCGAACAAACCGGCTCTTTCGCGTTTAACCCGGGCCCACTTTTAATTAAAAAACCCCGCGAGAGCGCCGCTCTTCCTTCCACCTTCCACTAGTTCTCCGACATCAAGGACCAGCCTCTCAAAGAGTTTCGCTTTTCACGAGTAGTGCTTTTTCCAGACTGGAAACTCTCGCACTGTTTATCGAAGGCGTTCCGCCCGCGCTCTACAAAGAATCCTATTAGAAAGAGTGAATGGGGTCGTGTGGCGTCGTGTGGCACACTCTGTCTCTTTGCCAGTCACTAAGTTATAATGTGGGTAAGGGAGATTTGAGAGGACGGTTATCGACTGTGTTATTGGGTAGCGGCTTCATCACAGCTAACACCAGGTGGTAGCACCGCACGATAACATGGCGGTCACTGATTACGCGCCTATCAGTTGCGCCAATAGAGAAAACTTAACTCAAACACTATGCTTCTCCTCTTATAATAAATCAACTACATACCCTTTTGAATAAACTTCTATTCCTTTAAACGGGCCGCATTATTTGACGAGAGATTCTCGCAAGTCCGCTCGCTGGAGATGCGAAGTCCGAACAAGTAGACGTAGGGCGAACAGTTGGTACGAGGACGACGCCGTATCTTCCGGCGTCCGGCAACAGCAAAGCACGCTGTAATCATACGTAGTGTTGAAGTTATTTGGAAAAAAGCACGAAAATGTCGTACAAGGGGCCGCAGAAGGTGCAGAAGGTGATGGTTCAACCCATCAACCTTATATTCCGCTACCTCCAAAATCGATCGCGCGTCCAAGTCTGGTTGTTCGAGAACGTTAACCTTCGGATCGAGGGTCACATTGTCGGCTTCGACGAGTACATGAACCTGGTGCTCGACGACGCCGAGGAGTATCACATGAAGACCAAGAGCAGAAAGACTCTTGGACGTATTATGCTCAAAGGGGACAATATCACGCTCATCCAGAACACGAACCCCACAGGGAACTAACTCGACGCCTCTAACCTCTCTGGGCGTCTATCATCGTCAACATCTTTTCTCTCAACTCTGTAGAACAAATGTGTGAGCCTCGTGAATGCGTACGATGTGTCTGAGGGACTGTTTGAAAGAGGACTCGAGTACTTTACGTGAGCCAAATGTGCTGCGTATATTTAGGATTAATCACCCATGGCACAGTGTGACCTCGACTGATGTATTATAATACTACAGTACGAAAGTAAAAGCTGCTATTGTACGCAAAGGACAAAGAATTGCCCACTGGAGAATATGCACTGTGAAACTAGAACCATAAGACCTACCCTAGACGGATGCATCTGAAGGCAATTCTGTGAAATGAGCTGATCATATGAAAGAACCTAGAACATTACATGTCCAACATCAAACACTATCCAATTGTATTCCACTGTCTAATCATTTTCTACTTTTCAAGGAATGTACATATTCTTTATGTTATTGAACAGTAATATCATAGTAGTCAATTTGGCAAAGGTTTATTAAATATTTTTCAACCTTACTCCTAATTGTTGTTAGTTTATTTCACCCTGTATTCAAAATATTACTCTGTTATACCTTATGTTATTATCTAATAGACTCTTTATGGCTTATCAATCTTGAAAGGTAATTAAACCAATATACAAAGCTTCCTATGCATTGGCTGACCACATATCAGATAAAATCAAATCATTTGCTTCAAATCCCCAGGCAAGATATTTTGCTTTCCACATCTTTTCTTAAAGAGATTTTATAAATAGTTTTGCCTTATCCAGTACACCAACCTAACTGAGTCTCAAAAATATCTACCAATTAAAAAATTCTGTTAGTCTAGGTGGGAAAGGAGCCTGTTCATCTTTCATCGAAAGGTGCTTTGCTTTCATTGGTGAGAATGCAGTGGACACGGTGAAAACCACACCATTTTGCAATCTGCCTAAAGATGCATTAGTGAAGATCATATCTTCGGACTACCTGGGCCTTGAAGAGGAGGATGTCTGGCGAGCAGTTCTCAACTGGGCCAAATACCAGGTTCTCTTCTATAAAAATTTACTATTCTCTCTCCGAGTACTTAGAATTCCCTCAAGTTCCAAGAAGAATCTTTGAAAACCCAGTGCTCAGTGTCTTCTTGGATCGGAATTTAGAATTACCAGTTAAGGAATGCATAACCGTACGAAGCACGCTCCTAGGCAGGGGTCACACAGCCTACACAACATTGGACGGAGGAGGAACGCGTGAGGGTGTGTCAGCATTTATCTGGAGTGATAAATCACGTTCGTTTGCTGCTCATCGATAGCCAGGTCTTCGCAGAAGAAGTTGAACCCACAGGAGCAGTCCCCATGGAACTCTCCTTAGAGAGGTACACTTTTTCAATCCGGATCAACCAAATGACTCTAAGACTACTAAAGCCTCCTTCATCCTTTTAAGATATAGGTATGCTGCTCTACCAAACAAATACTCGGAAATATGTTCAGATAAGAGGCTACAGCCCAGAGTGAGCCCATTTCTCTTTCCTGGATCGCAAATTCTCTCAAGAGACAAGATGGGCTTTCAACGGCTACTGAACCAATGGTATGGAATGCCAAAACAGAGCTGGCGTTTGGTTTACAGGTAAATAATGATAAATATGTAGTTTTATGACCAGGGAACAAATATAATTCCTGTATATGAAATTGCAATTATTCATTCTAGAGCTTCTAGTCACGGGTACTCAGCAGCATCCTTTCACAGACATTGTGATGGAGTTTGTCCTACATATGTTATAGCTTTGGTATGTAGTACAACATTTTCAGCAAACCTCTCAGTATGGAAGTGTAAGATCGACTGTTTTCTTAGGGTACACGCGGTGAAATTTGCGGAGGTTTCAGCGATGCACCTTGGGGCAAAACAAATGCTAAAGGGCATTACATCTACTCAGAAAAGGCCTTTCTCTTCACATTGACAAATAACCAGAATGTGCCTCCTACAAAGTATGATATTGTGAAGAAGCCCTTTGCTATATGCTACCACCCAGAGTAAGTGTAAAATGAGCAAGATGAATTTAATTGCACCCAGGCTGCCTTTTGACAATTGCAATATTGTTTGCACAACAGCATAGGGCCCATCTTTGGAGCAGGTGCTGATCTACTGATTTCAAACAACTGCAATGTCAATATGGAAAGCTACAGCAATCTGCCTCACAGCTACGATGGAGAACACGCTTCAAACACTGTCCTCATGGGAGATTATCACTTTTCTGTGGTTGACTATGAAGTTTTCACTCCGAGCCACCCAGTAGCCAAATCAAATCATTAACGGTATACCGCAGACCTGTTCATTATTTGTAAATATGCAAATTTCTATCAACTTCCACAAGCTTCATATATTCACATAGTGTTACATATAAGTATCTTAAGGAAAACTGGGAAGAAATGTGCAATCTCCTGCTTGCAGAAGAGCAAAGCTTCCTTCTGCGGTAAACTGTAATAAAATTGCAGTCACATTTCCAGAATTCGAAATAAATCTATCCATTCACTGAACCGAGTGGAGGCTACTAATTATTCCGCTGAAACCATTCCCGCAATTAGCTTGCAATTGGAGATGTTGGCACTGGAGAAACTAAAGTATGCCAAACGGTTTTACGTGGTGTGGGTAACGATGCTGCGATACCTTTCTTTATGTAAGGACCCCTCGATACGAAATCGACAAATGACTATGTGAATCGAACTTGGAAATCTAATCTGTATTACGGCGGCACGCTCGAAAGTAAACGTGAAATGTGAAAATCGACGGAAAAGCAGAGAACACGGGATCCAAGGCGGATCGGTATACGACACGGCGAGTGCGGATGTGCGGCAGATACGAAAGTTGCGGAACTCGAAACTTCACGTATTCTCGGAATTGATCGCAAATCACTTGGCACTAACGAGCTGTGTAAAGAATCGATTAGTCCTCTTTACTTGGAGGAAGTCTGCATGCATGGAACCGTAGGTGTAATTGGGGGAAGTTTAAGTTTGGCACAAGTAATTTGACGAAGAAAGAGCTCGTGGGTTAAGTTCTATAATGGTATATTTCTGAGTTTTCGGAAACTTTGGACCTCGGGTCTCCGGAAAAGATAACAGTTGGATGGATTACGATCGTTCGCAGGGTCACAAATTAATAAAACTTCTTATGTCTAACAGCTATGTACAAGTACTTACTGGCCTGTGGTCCCGTTTTCGCAAAGAATGCCGATCCTTTATTTACACTTTCATTCGTGGCTTACTTCTAACTGAGATTCTTCCTCCTCTCCACATAGGCTTTTCCCTCGCTCACTTAACACTCTATACGCACGCTACCTCTACAATTGCACGTCGTCCGAGAACTTAATTCACTAAACGCGTCATCAACAACTATATCATGTGGTAAAATAAAATACTGGCCTTTATTGACTACACGTCGAGGGGATTCTAGTAACAAGATGCTTAACCAAACACAAAGTAACGTACACTAGTTAACAGTACTCTGTCGTTGAAAACATCGTTCCGCCAAAATTATCTTATGGGACTATTGGTTGGCTGGAGGATCTAAGGGGTGGGGACGGGGGGTTGGGGGGGGGGGGGCGTCGCCTTAAAATGTACAGTGGGTGATAAAAAAAAGGTACGATTCCTAATTATTTACAAGTGAATATGTACAAAGTGAAATCGCGCAAGAAATCTCGCAATTTGCCGGCAGGCGGATTGGTTGGGTCGAAATTGTCATGGAGTTGGTGCGAATGGGGGAGAAGAAGGTGGCGTGAGTCTCCCGAGCGGCGACATTCTCACTCGCTAATGAATGTGTGCTCGAGCCGGGAGATTGGCGGCCCACCATGCGCATTTCAGATTGGAAAAAGGCCGGGGGGCGCGCGCGCGTTCGTGCTGGCACGGCGGGGATGCCGCGCTAAAAGGGAATCTGTGTTCTCTGGTGGCGGCTAGTGCCGCGCGCAAGGATAAAGCGGCCGGGAAAGTATCGTCCAAGAGAGTGGCAACCGGGCGACTCGGCGCCCAACAATTTCACCGAAAATCTCCCTCTAGCCGCTGCCAATATCCTCGGGATGGTGACAAGAGGTTCTCGGGAGTATGATGTCGAGGTACGGCTCGATCCTCTCTCGGGCGGGATGGCGCGGGTCTTTCTCTAGCGGGGGGTGGCGGTAGTGGTGGTGGAGAGCGAGCGAGCGAACGAGCAAGCACGGGACAAAAGCCGGATCGAAGTGCAGGGTCGAGAGCAGAAGCGACGGAGGCGTTTACATTGGCAGGCGTCGAATGCTTGTAAGATAAAGCGGTTGCCAAGGCGCAACACGTGTACGCCGTTTTGTAAGGCGCGCACGGTACACGTGCACCCCGCAGTTTGACGTGTTTATCAAGCGATGCGCCGCCGTCGTTACTGCGGCTGCGGCTGCTGGCCCTTCTGCGCCTTCTTCAGCAAACCCACCTATGTGTGTCCGCAACCTACCTGGCTGCCTGCCTCTCGTTCCTCAGCCGCTCTAAACCTAAAGAGCGCTGGCGGCGCGCGCTCGTTAATTAAAGCGGAGGACTCTCGTTAAAGTCGATTGGCTTTTGCGCAATCGGCACCAGTCGCCGATCGGGCGAGCCTTCCAGTCGCGCGCTCGCGCCCGATCTCAGCCGTGATTACCCGGAATTGAGACGTTAATCGTTCCCGCGGCTTTTTTCCTCGCGGAGAGGACTGCTTACTCTCGCGGATATTTATGCGCGCGTCCGAGAGCGAGGGTGCGAATCCTGGGTGCGGATCGATTGATCGGGCGTAAATGATTTGTCTATTGGCGGATCGGGTGAGCGAGGCGACCCGGCTGGTAATAGCTGTCCGGCCAGGAATCTAATTAGGGATAACGTATAGTTGGTGGAATCCTAGCGAGCTCAGCCACTAACTAACACGTTTTCCCCTGGCGCACTTTGACATTCGCTGATTGGAAAAGTAAACGCGTCATTATAACACTACGCGGCCTCTCCCCTTCCTCGACAGCGACGGCGATGGGGACGGCGACGGGGACGGGATCGCGCGAAGGATCTCCGGTTACCGCGAGTAGTAATTAAACACGGCGAGCCCGTGGCATCCCGTGTAACTACACTTGCCATGACGAAACTCCCTCTCTTTCCCTCTCTCGCTCTCTGCGCGTGAGATACGGCAATGAAACGACTCGGTTGCCCGCGACACTGAGGCTCGGGCAAACTACCATAACATAGTACTAGTTTCTCTATGATCTGGTTGTGAGGTCGATGGGCGCGGGCCTGCGCTTCGGGGGCGGGCTGTCCCTATCGCTCATGCTCTCCATGTCGATCTCGTCCTCGTCGGAGTCGTGTCTCGAGGGCGTCGAGGCGACCGTCTTCATCGAGAGATCCATCGGGTTGTCTTGCGGTGGCGGACAGTCCGCTTCCGGTTCCGGGGTGCACGAGGCCGAACGGCCATCGGAATGCTCCTTGGCCGATGCTGGCGAACATTCCGCGGGCATTGCTCGCTGGCTCTTGAGCACCGCGTCCAAATAGAATCGCTTCGTGTAACTTTCTCCGCAGCTCTCGACAATCGCCGGGGAACTCTGCCGCTGCACGTTATTGTTGTGCAGGTACTGATCGTTGTTGTTGTTGTTGTTGTGGTTGAGATTGTTATTATTGTTGTTGTTGTTGTTGTTCTTCGAGTCCTTGTTGTCAAGGCCGAAGGAGGTGGTGGTGGTGGTGGTAGAGATGGTGGTGGTGTTGTCCTCGATTAGAGGAGAATGGCGGAGAATGCTCGAGGGGTGCTGGTGGTTCGGGAGCAATGGATGGGGAGCGGCGCCGTGGGGCGTCCCCCCGTACATGTGATAGGGAGAGAACATGGTGAGACTCGGGGGCGGCAGGAAAGCCGGCGGCAGCAGGGACATTCCACCAAGATGGAAGCCCAACGGCAGACCCATCATCTCCTTGCTGAGCGCGGAGAGATCGGCGACCGAGTGCTGCAAGTGCGAGTGCAGAGGTCGGAAGCTCGGATGCCCGGGGAAGGCAGCCCGCCTTTCGGACATCTCGACTGAGCTATCACTGTTGTGGGACTCCGGCGAGCTGATACTTGGCGAGGTCGAGTTCTTGTAGTCGTCCAGACCCAGGAGGAGGACGTCGTCTTTCCTCTGGCCATGAATACCGATCGGCGGACTCATTGGCTTTCTCTGCGCTTGTCCCAGCTGTTGGCTCGCGAGATTCTGCTGGTAATGTTGCTGCTGCTGCTGCTGTTGCTGCTGCTGCTCCTGCAGGAGGCAGTGGATCTTGAACCAATTGGATCGGCGCCCGTACCTCGAGCCCGATTTCGACATGCCTACCAGGAGGCATTTCCTCAGGCGACACGCCTTGCAGGCCGTTCGATTCTTCTTGTTTATCACGCATTCGCCGCCATTCTTGCACTCGGATATGCTGCTCAGATTGTTGTACGATCTGCCGAAGAAGGACTGAAACAGAAAGAGGGATTGCACTGTTATTAAAGCCGCTTGACACCTCGGACCCACTAAGGTGGAGAATGTGGGCGATGGTAAGAGCGGATATCGCGCCGTGCAAATAAAAAGCGTAAACACTTGTTCTGGCGCTGGCCGATCCGTTTCCACGAGTTTACCGCAATAAAGCGCGCGGACTACATTCGCCGTGCAAATTGAGCGGCTAAGGATTCGCTAACTGAGCTCGGCGATACACAAGCGCGGGCGCGCGCGCGCGCGGCCCGTCGGCATTGTAATACTTGTAATGAGCACGCGCCGTGTACACTCTCGGTCGCGTCGCGTCGCCTCGCGTCGTTAGCATGTAATGGTATGCTCCCGTTGTCTCTCATTCATTGTGTGCAATGAGGGGCCAAGCGGTGTAGGCGCGTGCGGCCTACTGTGCTCCGGCTAATTGCCCAAATGGTGCAATTCCACGTGATTCCGACATCGCGCGCGCGCCCGCGGCTTTCATGTCGCTCTTCTAGAGCAATGCATCCACCTTTTTCCCCCGCGTATACTTCGCCTCCTATTGCCACGCACATTCATCTCTACAACAAAGCGCTGTCGTTTTTCAATCAATTATTTCCCGGAATGCGAATTATATTTTTATGAAATTTGTATAAAAATTATCATTTTCCCGCGGGATTCGTAGGTTTTATCGATGCGTATAGTAGGGCCCGTGTCAACTTTCGCTTTTTCCGCGCACTACATTATCAATAGTTTCTGGTTGGCTTCTCCTGAGACTGGGCATCAAGGCCCTTCCTGCGCGCGCGCGTCGGCCCACTGCTCCGAATGCCCGGACTCCTGAGATCCGCGCTCCTCGCTCGGCCTTTCGGCGCCGCTCGCGCGCGTTCCACTTGTCCTCGGCATGTTGTCGTGCTGAATCGTGTCCTCATACCGGCGCGGCGCGACGCGGCAGCACTCTAATGTCCGGGGACACAGAGTATAAGCGTATAGAGTATACGCGCGGGCGCGCGGGCGCGCGACGCTTGAGGAGAGCGCGATGACACAATCGAGAAAATGCTACCGTTATTACGTGCCGCGCGGGCCCCCAGCTCTCTTTACGGGCCGGCCGGCCGAGCGGCCGGTTATGCAAACAGCCCTACTTTGAAACTCAACTGGGGGCCCCCCTTTTCATCCTCCAAACCTTACGGCGATTGTTACGCTTTTCTTTCGAAAACCCCGCCAACAAATAGACCGGCTAATTACAGTATTGTCGGCTGGCTTTCTTGACGTAACGTACACTGGAACCATGACTCAGAGCCGGGGGCCCCCTATCCCTCTTTCCCCCCGGCGCGGCGCCACTCGAGCGCGATTTCGCTGATAGAGACTCGTCATTTTGATTGGCGCTTACGCGCTACGAGCTATCATCTCTCAAGACGTAGCGCGATGGTGGCAATTAAATCGCGGATGATACGCGTATCTGTAAATCTGCGCGCGTGGTATCGGCGAGGAGACATTGTATGCGTGCGAGCACGTGCACGTTTGGCCAGTTGGCCCACTCGTACGGATCTCCGAGGCGGTACACACGCTTCCGGCGCTTCGCACTTGTCTGCCACAATTGTTTCCGCCCTAGTTCACCATTACGTCAGCGCCGACATTGTTTCGTTTCGTTATTTTCGTTTTCAGGCCCATCGTAGCATGGCAGCCAGCCGGGGCCGCGGCCGAGCTCCTCGTGCGCGGTCGCGATTCGTTGCGCCCGCGATCCTCCGCTACCCATGTCCTATCCTTCCTCCTCGCCCACCTCACCTCGCCTTATCTCTACTACCGTTTATCCTCTCGCTTCTCTCTAATAGTGCGCCGTGCGTCTTGCGCCGTGCGCCGTTCAATGAGAGAATTGAATTTCTTTGAGGGGCCCATTGACACGCATGCCTGGCCAAACGCTTGGCTCCGGTGACCGAGCGGATCGTGAAAGCGATATTGCCGTCCCCCCGAGTTCCGAGTTTTGCGAAACCGCCGCGCCGGCCGCCAGCATCACCGATCGCTCCTACAATTCCTACAAAAGAGAAGAAACGGGCGAGGAAAACTTTTCCTATTAGATCGCGCGGTTCGGCCCGTCGAGAGTTTATTTCCTGATGGTTAGGCCACCGAGTACTTTGCTTCTTTCTTTTTTTCAGCGCGTAATCCCGTTGCTTGGGATTCGAGAGGTATTTTTTGAGGGCGGCGCGGTGGAAAAGTCTAATATTTGATGAGATGAGTGGGTCGGCTTGACGGGTTGGGGTTTGTGATTTTTATCTGTTGGGTAGATGAACGGCGGAAAGGAGGAGGTCGGAGGTTCGGTTATTAAAATGTTGAGGTGACTCACCTTGCAGCCCTCGCAGGTGAACGCGCCGAAGTGGAAGCCGGCCGCGGGCTCTCCGCACACCTTGCACTGCTGGTTCATCTGCAATTGAGATAATAGCTTTGTTTAAAATCCTTCCTTCCTTCCTTGCTTCTCCTCAACACAGCACACAACATTCAGCTGCTCCAAAGCCCCTGCCATTCTTCCTCGATAGATCCATCGCCATTTCGTATTCTAGGTTTGTAGCTACTAACGTTTTTGGCTTTCGAATGGTTCGATCGTGCCATTTGGCCGCCGCTCATGGAAATCCATTTCTCGGCGGCGGACAATGGCAGAGAGAGAGAGGTGAGTGGGTGTCGATGTCACCGCGTCATAGTATGAGTCTCTAATGTTGGACGAAATCATCACAATGCAAGTCTTATCGCGTGCGCTCGCGTGCGCCTCCGCCGGGCCGGGCGATTGGGAAAGAGAGAAGAAGCGCGTTGCGCAATTTGCCGGCTTGCGCGCGCGGCCCACAACACAACGGATAGGACTCGCTCGCTCGTGGCAAAGCGGTGCGTGTTACGTTCAACGAGCGGAAAACTCTTGTGCACTTGCTTTTTTTCTTCTTCTCCCTCCAGTCGCCTCCTCTTTACTCCCCTCACGCTATCGCTCTTTTCGCGTCAGCTAGCAGACCTCTCCCCTGTCGGATTCTTCGGCCGCTCCTCCAAAAGAACCGAACCGAACGACGTCCCGCCGCTCTAATTTCACAGACCGCCGCCTTTCATCTACGATTTTCGTCTATCGCGAACTGTGCGGGTATTTCGATCGAACAACTCTTCTTTTCTGGGAAACTTTGCGTCGGCTAGACCGAATGCGCTTTCGGCAGGAGATATCGGGGCTATTTGATCGGGTTGACATTGAGGGATCTGGATTATGGGTAGTAAGTAGTCGAGTGACCCAAATAGTAGAGAAGGAGGCGAGGGTACGCGGCCGTGTCACCTGCGCGAGCGCGGCCCGAGACTTTCATACATGACGGACTGTCGCTAAATGGGAAAGTAAATCTCCGAGCTAATGGAAGAGACATCGATTGTTTGATCAACGGAGCCCCTCTCTCTCTCTCTCTCTCCTGACCTACACCCCAGAGTCGTTGACACTTCTCATTCGCGGAGGTTCGTCGCCATCGGAGGCGTGCCTACGCATACTTTTGATTCCGCGTTCAATTCTACCTCTCTCTCTGTATACACAAGGCGCGCGTCTTTTAGCCGATAGCGGCTTACACTTTGGCTTCCTCGTTCAGCCGACTTTCATCAACCGACTGGATCTTCAACGGCAATAAACCAATAGCGAAACTCTATTTGGCTTTCATACTGCGCCAAAGGGAGAGCGGGAGGGAGAGAGGAGTTGATTCGATTGAATGGAGAGTGCATTGTTACAGAGAGTGTCGCCAGTCGCTGGAGAAAAAAGGTCCGCGTGAGGCAATGAGGCGATGGTGCGGTTTGCCCGGTGGACCTCGACGATCGCGCGCTTCTTGCCGAATCGAGCTGCGCGGCGATAAAGAGCGCGTCGGGAAAGAGAGAGTGTGCGCGTCGATTAATTGAATGTAAATGACCATGTATTCTCGTTAGCCTCCCGATGCGCCTCGGGCTCTATCTGGTATTTTCTGCTCAGGCTTTCCTCGGCCGCTCGGCCGCGCGAGAGGCATCGCCGGCAATATTAATTACCGATAGATATTAGAGAATCAATTGTACCGGGGAGGAGATGGCTGGTACTCGAGGCGCGGGCCATTAGTGCAAGTCTCGTCGGACCGCAGGTGTGCATCCGGTCAACCAACCTTTCGGGGGGTGCGTGCGTATGCGATGCGATGCGGCTCTCGGTGATTTTCACCCGGCAGACTCTCTAGCGATATTGTTCTACGCGCCCGCCAGATACCTATCGACCTATCCCGTGTCGCAATTGGTAACCAAGCGTTGCCACTGACTACGGGATCAGTACTAGCATCCATGATTAATGGCACTGGGATAAATGATGTTTAATTATCGGCTCGCTCCTCGCCACAATGGAGCCATTGATTAATTAAGCGCGCCACTCCATTTCCTTCGGCCACGTTACTCCATGCGACCGATCACCTATATTCTCAACATGTAGCTATATGTCCGAGTTACTAATAGGAGGATCCCACTATTCCCAGCCACTCGCGCACCCACTAATTAACCAGTCACCTTAACCTGCCGCGTCCGTCTGTATTTTAAAGCGAGTGGGAGAGAGGAAAAAAGTGACGAACGCGTACTCCACCGCCAGTTGGCACCAGACCACTCGAGCTCAGAGCTTTTTCATCCGATTATCAACGGCTATTTATCCGATTGGCAACGAGCATCGCCGATAAGCTGCTTCCAAAATTCCTGCGAGAATCTTTCGACTGATTCCTTTCCGGATCATCGCTCAGTCGTGAGAATTAGAAAGAGGCATTTGATCGGCGGACGTGTAAAAGACAGTGGATTTGAAGGGAACTCATGTTTCAACGGAGGACGAGCCAGGGGAGATTGGTATTTTCCGAAGGAGAGTGAAAAGGCATTGAGGCTTGTTTTCGCTTTTCTAGCACGACCGTGGAAATGAGACTAATTCGGTCTGGGCCGGCTATTCGGGCTTCAATACTCTTTACGACCGGCTCTCAATGGCTTTGCATGCCTTTTCCCCAGACGGACAACGACACGCCCGCTGTTTTACCCGGCGTGTACTTCTATTTCCCCGTTTTTGAAAACGCGCACCTTTCCCGACGCGAGAGCGACCCTAAAAAAAAGGTCCGGGAGGTAGTAGACTTTTTCTCGTCGCCCAGGGCAATATCTCTTTATTGGCGAAAAATAGCTCGAGGCCCCATTCTCTCTCTCTCCCTCTCTCTCTCGAGCAGTAAAGTCGAGCCAAAGCCGAGCGCTTTCAGGTCACCGGGCTGGCCCAGGTACAGGTCACTTTTTTTACGGCTGCGCCGCGCTGGCTACAATTATCCGGGGACGATTCTAATAAAAATAACCAACATTCCGAGTAATCTTTCCTCTCCCACTTGCCCGACTACCACCAGTTCCACGAAAAACCTATCGCCGTCGCTCTCAAGCCGTTTTCGACAACTCCTCATTTCTCCCATTTCTTTCAACTATTCCTTTTGCATCGCCCACGAAAAAGACACACAAACCGAGATTTGACTCTGGCAGCGGGCGATCTTCGCGAATGGGGAACGCGATCCAGTTCGCGGAGAGCAACTTCCGCTCTTTCGAAAGTCCCCGTTCCGCAACGCGTCCTCCGGCGATCGGCCTTCGCGCGATGCAACGTGTCTCCGTTTGTTTCCGATTATACCGTCCAATCGCTTTTTTTCCTTCCTTTATTCACACCGTGTTGCACGCTCGTTTGTATACAATTCTAATGTTCCCCGGCCAACAATGTCCGAGATAACCGCCCGATTTTTCCACACCGTTTCTATGCCAATCTTCAATTGGTGCAGCTCCGCTAGATAAAGCTCATTAAGTCTTATTATTAACCGAATGTCCATTGCAATTGTGGGAGATTGATTTTCACGTGAGATTTCCAATTCAAATGCGCCCTGCCGTACCAATAATCTTTCGATGGCTATGAGAACTTTTTCAACATAATTTCAACAACCTACCTTTGTAATCAAGTTGTCTAATAAAAGACCAAGCCAATGGACATTCGTGGGAGATCCGGATCCTTGAAGCTCTCAGTCTTATCTCTGGTACTCCATTGAGCACTAACACTAAGCAGTGAGATTACTTGCCACCAAATTATCCACCACTGGTCACTGTACAGCAGTCACAGAGTTCAAAGTGTCTCGTTATGAAAATCGAGAAATCCCAAAGCTCGAAATCACTCTGCAAGGATTTCGTCCAGGTGATAAAAAGTCCAATGATCCAAGTATTGGATTGTGGTTGGCGTTTTCTTGTTGGTGGAGCACCGTGGCGCACGTGTATTTCGGGATAGAAAATCGCACACCGATATTTCTAAACAAGAATTGGTCCACTTGCACAGTATAGCTGTGCGTAAAACGAAGCGAGCAGTGCACTAGGTTGTCGGTGGTCCTTTCGCCGCGGGGATAAAGGGCCCACTGTGACAGGAGGGAATCCTTTGACGATGCACTCGAGTAACGGAGGAAGACTAGCGACCAAGCGAGAGAGAGTAGGGATGGCAGGCAAGATGCACACTCGAGAAGGAAGATTCTTGACACGCCGATGACCGTTAGGTGAATGACTTTGAAAGGTGAGGGTGTCCAGGACGATTCTTGAATCAGCCCCCACCTCTGATTATATTGCGCGGTCCCACTTGGTCGGTTCGATCGAGCGAGCGAGTCGGTTCGGTCGCTCGCTAGTTAGACGCTCGTGCGCGCTCTCCTAAGTATACTCCGAATGGGCCTTATGGGCATACTGTGCGTCGGATCAGCGGAGAAGCGTGCAGGGTCCATCCGCGGCGGCGGCGGCACAGGTGGGCCGCGGGTCCTCTCTGGGGACCTTTGGTGGGGGGTCCTGCCGGACGACCGAGGGTCGCATGGGCCCCTGGAGAGGGGGCACAAGGGAGGGGCTTCACTACTCTGCCCTCTCTTCCTTTTCCTTCTCTACCACCTCCTCCACCTCCTTCTCCTTCTACTTCTTCGCCTTCTTTTCCTCTCCTTCTGGCGCTGCTTCTCGCTTCTCCGTTTGGGCGTTCTGCCCTCCCAGGAGAGCGGCGCGACGGCGGCGATATGCCGATGCCGATTGCACTTGCAATATCCTCAGATACCTCCAAACCTTCAACCCTCCAGCTCAGAGTCTGCGCGCACTGTTTGTCACCAATCAACTTGACCCTTGGCGTAAAACATTAACGGACTTTCGCCTTTGGAGATTTGCGATGGAGATAGGTAGAGGTGGCTCGGGAGTTCGCCTCGGATTAAGCCTGGCTGGTCTTTGGTCTCGGCGAGGCGAGGCGAGGCGAGGCGGAGAGTATAGACGTCGGGATATACAAGGAGAAAAATGGCATTGTAATTGCTACGGTGCTCTTTCGACATTTTTGCCGTGCGCGCGACGGCGGCGGCGGCAGCGGCGGCCACTTCTTTCGAGGAGTGTCACGTGGGAAAGCGTTATTGTGCACCGCAAATCGTGGCTGCGTGACGGCGGGCTCATTAAAATGATTAGTAGAGGTTGATCTTGCGCGATAAATTATTTTACTGGGGCGTAACATTGATCACGTGTAATTTATTGTCTCAAGAGCCATTGGCGGCGCTCGCTCATTGTCTCGGCGTTGCCTCCGCGCTTGGAATTATTTTAAAAGGAGCTCGTACATACAATGCAACTCTGTATTTAATAACATAGTTCGCGCCGCTTGTCCTTGAAGATCCAACCGTGACGGCTCGAATAGATCGTAGCGATCTTAATGATCGATAACAGAGTCACGGTTTCTGTTGCACTCGAATATCCTCCCGCCCTCTCTCTCTCTCTCTCCCTGACTTTGCTTTCCTCCAGTACATTTGGCATTTGCGAAATAGCGGCAAGGTCAGACTTTCCTCGAGCGGTAGCAGCGGCGGCGTGGCGCGCGCCGGCTTTCGAAAGCCGAAGGGAATTTCGGAGAGTTTTCACCGTCGACCGTGAAAGCTTCCGCTTTGTCGGTAGGTGATTAGTAGCTTCTGTCGGAATAATTTGTCGCAACTTGGCCCCGGGTGGCAGCACATAATTAACGAAAAGCAAATAACAGGTAGATGCGTATGCTCGGAGATTATTTTAACCGGAGGGAAATTTTCATCCTCCCCGGAGGGACAGTAAGCGCGGCGGCGGCGGCGGCGTCGACGGCGGCGAGAGGGTCGGGTGTATACCTAGGGATTAGTGGGGTCAGTGGGAGACTTTGGGGTTTTGCAGATTCGGTTGTGAGTGCGAGCGGGCCGGCGGCCGACGCTTTTCACGGTGGATGAATTTTTAATCAGCGCAGGGACGGGACTTGGGCCCACCAAGTGGTAAAAGTGGGGCCCTGTTACAATTAGCAGCCGGGAACGCTAATCACCTGGGGGGACTTGCTTTTATTCGGTTGAATATTGGGGGGATTTCAGCGAATGTAGAGGTCCCTCCGTGAGAGGCCGTGAATGGAGAGTGGCCGCGGGCCGAGGGTATGGTCACCATGGGATGGGCGGTACGGTCAATGCCAAACAATAGCAGGGCGTTATTACACTTTGTGCGGAAAAGGACGAGAGTGTCGTAAAGCGATGATGGTGTTCATCGAATCGCTTAATCGGGTCCCCGGGTCTTTTACGACACCCTGGGATTAGGCCAGCTCTAATTAAAAAGCACGCGGCACCAAGCAGGCCCTGCTTGCCCTGCTTGCCCCGCCAGAAGGTATGCCTGCCTGCCTGGCCCTTCCGAAGGAACACACCGTTGTAAAAACTGTCTCAAAAACTGCTACGATTCTCGAGCTTCCCTATCCTACTTCGTTTATGACCGACCGCCCGGCCACGCTAATCTCCTTATAGGTATAAGCTATGTACTGCCCTCTTCGCCCTGGAATGCCCAACGACGCCGCCTCCCCTCCTCTCCTCCTCCTTCTCCCTTAAAAAAGATTCCCAGCTGATACAATAAAACTCTCGATGGCTTAGCGGCACTTACTTTTTCCCCAAAGTAGTATACTCACTTTTGGCGACTCGGCCTGTGCTCGATTTTTCCGCTCCTAGTTGCCCTGACTCGTCCGCCCGACGAAGAAAGCCTTTTGTCATTACGGTCTTGCCAGTTCCTGTGCCGCGTTGCATAGTGATGATCGCTCTACTATTCCGCAGTGTAGATTTTCCGGGGAAATACGCTCCTTCGCACTTTCCATTCGCCAGCGCTCGAACGCGTCTTGTTGGTTCTTGGGCAATTAATCGAACGCTCTGCATAGAGAATGAGTAATAGATTGAGGAAATGTGCGAGTGTGATCGGAAGGTTCTGCTCGGTATTGAGGTTGCAAAGTGAGGTCGCTTACTCGGAAGAATGTACTTCCCACGCTTTACTGAAGACAGTGTAATCCCCTAAACCACCCGTACGGTTTTAGCCCGCGGTGAGGACTTGCCACACGAAACACCCGCGTTTCGTGTTGCACGCGGGAATGCTGTATACGGCTATGATTACATAAACGAGATTTCAGTATCACTCACCGATGAATACCCGCCGATTAGACTTGCTCGGCCAAAACTAACCCTGTAATTCACTCCTACTGACCTTTCCGCAAGTCCGCCGTACCCATTTTTTTCTTTCTGCGGCTCGTTGAAAAAGCACTTATTTCAATTACGCGAGTGAAAAGGACTGCGAGCGCGGATAGCAGTGCCCGCGCCCGATTGGTCCCGATGCCGGCCGAGAGATGGCGCCACGCGCTCCGTCGAGAAGACGTCAGTCGCCGGCTTTTAATTAGAAGGGTTAGTTGCCGCGATTTTTCCTTCCGCGAATCGGTCCACTTTTCTCCTACAACTAACCCAATTTTCGGGCCAATAAGTGGTGATCGTGTAGCTCAGACACTCGTGCATTGGCCGCGAGTGATTTTGGTGGGAATTCTCTCGAATTTCGAGTGTTATGTGGAAAAGCGTCGCGCGGACTTGCAAAGTGAAACGAACGCAACAAGTGGGAACAATCAACTCGCCCAATGGCGATCTGCCTGCACTTTTTCCTCTCCTCTGGTGGCTCGCTGCTCGTGCTGCTGGTGTTGATTGCGGAAACTGCATTCGATGAGTGAAGCGCATGCTCTCAGCTGTTATCATTGGCACTAGAGATTATCAAAGGTTAGATAGAGAGGTGTCGGTGTTTGCCGACAGCGGTTGAACCGGCGTAAGAAAAAGTGAGGCAAGCCGGCTCGTTGGTCTAGGGGTATGATTCTCGCTTCGGGTGCGAGAGGTCCCGGGTTCAAATCCCGGACGAGCCCATGTGCTACATTATTTTTGCTTCTCGCGCGCGTATGCGCACTCGCTCTCCTTCCTCAATAGGTTAACATACGCGAGCCATGTCAATGGCAGACTCCGTGCGATATACGGCAAGCTAGCCACTCCCACCATCTTGAAATCAGTGGCTTTATCGACGAGGAACTCGGTTTCTCCTTATCGACTTCTGATTAAGATAATTATCCTCGAGTGGGATAGAGTTAGTCTGGAGCGATATTGACGGCGAGGAGTCCTAAGTATCGCGTCGGGCGTAATGAATGTGAGAATAGTGCCGCGCGCGCTCTCGGGAAGGTGGCAACGCTTTTTTATCGAATGCTCGGCCAACCTGCACCCGATTTATCCGCCGGCGGCTATAATCTTCCCTAATTCGTGCAACGGCATCTTTGATCCTAATGCATCGGTGACCTCCTTCCGAGCCACCTGACACTACCGGCTCCCTCCAACGGTTTCTTTAGTGCCTGCTTCCTTTAGCCGCCGCCGCCGCCGCCGTTGCCCTTTCATTGGATACTTTATGTTGTATCGAATGCTCTATTTCGGAACGGAGAGAATATTGGGAGGATGAATTTTGTGCTCGGTTGATGAGAGACGCGATGAGGACGGAGGCAACGGAATCGAACGAGTCCTAATCGCACAGATGGCTGGGAGATAGGAAGAAAGAATAGCTCTCTCGGGGAGGGTTTATAGGGACGGCAATAAAGCAGCGTGATTCGCCAAACTCATTTTTACTAGCCGGTATCCCGCGGTTGGTCGTCTCGGGCCGCGGTTGAAGGCCGCCGGTCATTACCGAGCGCCAGTTATTCGCCGGCATTAAATAATTCAGGGCGATAAAAATGAGGAATCGGCTTTTATGGCGTGATATGAATTAATGCCGGCGTAAAAGTTGGCCTTTTGCAATAAACATGTTGAAACGTCGCCTGGGACGGGACAGTGATATAGAAGAGTAGTATAAAAACGATAAACATTCGTCCCGAGCATCCATCCCACCGAGGCGAGGCGAGGCGAGGCGAGCGCCACTTTTATCGTAACCCGAATTTTTCGCGCTACAACCAACAACAAAAAAGAAAACGACCAAGCGCGCTCTGCCTTACGAGGATTGGGTTCGGAAGCATTGTCCGCGGTACGGCGAGTGGCAGAATCGAGCCACTAATTCGGCCCGAGTATTTCGACAGTTGGCCATTGGCAAAAAGTCTAGTATCTATTTGGCAATAAAGAGGTGCGCGGGCGCGCGGGCTCGCGAATAAGAGGGGTACGGATGATCGGGTAAAAGTGAATGTTTGTCCGAAAATATGTTGGTGCAATCGCGGCCGGCCGGCCAGCCTGGCCATTACCGAAGGTGTCTCCTTACCAGTCTCTCTTTCATCTCTTTGATCGCCGGCTTAAAAAGCAAGGACTCGTGCTCGGCGCGGTGCGAGGGGGCCTGACCGCGATGCGCTCCCATTGTTGGCCGCTTGCTTCTTTTTCGCACCCGTGCCCGCTTAAGTAATAGGCGATTAATAAAGGGGGCTCGCATTTCATTGGTAAGTTTTTCGTGGCGTACGGGACCGGCGGGCCATCGCCGAGCGCGGCGAGCAATTACCAATGCCTCCGCCTTTCTCGCCCGAGCGAGAGAACGCGAGAGGAAGAAGAGCGCGCGTTGGTAATTGTGCGCGCGCATCACGTATACGACACAGGGCTGGCAGCCAGGCCGTAAACTCCTGAACGTGCAATTAGGGCCAAGTCGTTAATTTATTTTTCTCTATGTGTGGCCTATACTTTGGACGCGCGACCTACACCCATGTATTATTGTCCCCATACGGCGCGCACCCCAGACTCGCGCGAGCGCGAGCCTTCTAGCAAAGCAACCTCTCGGTCCGTGCGAGCGTGCGACTCCTTCGAGTTCCCATTCTAATTGCACACTCTTTCTTACGTCAATGTACTTAAGGAGAAATTTATGACATTGGTCGGGAGGGTAATGCCGTTGTACGCCTATAGCTCTAGGAACGTTAGATATCTCGGGGCATACAAGTCCGAGGAGGTGCGCGTCTCTCTCGGGGATTACATATGCTGAGCCACCATCTCTACATAGAGCGCGCGCACCTGCACCACCACCAGCTACATAGAGGCGAGGCGAGGTGGCCGTGCACTCTCGGCTGTGGTCAGTCACTCGGACCTCGCGACCACCTCTTTCAATTACTCGGGTCAGCTCCGGGTCGATGTCGTTTATGCACTCCGGATATGTTACGGATCCTCTCACTGCCACTCGTGACTCACTCCCGCCGCCTCCGCTCTTCACCACCCGATCCAACCATGCTCCATCTCGAGACTCGATCCTTCTCCTCCACCCTCAATAGCTCACTCTCAGTTAAGAATGGCGCTGGAATGAAGAGTCGCCGGCGCTAAATCAACCGCGCGCTTGCCAGTTTCCGCATCACAGCCGAGCGTGAGTGAGTTGAAAAATCCCAGGTGATTATCTCCCGGGGAACAATCGGAATCGGAATCCGATTTACGGGACGGTGGATAGTGGAATATATCGCGGAGGGTAATCCGGTGCCTGGTGGTGCTAGGGCTCGAGCCCGAGCTCGGAGTTTCTGCATCCTTCCATCGGAGCCGATGTGCGTGGACGAGGTATAATGTGGGAGAGGTCGGCGTAGGTCGACTGAGGTCACACACAAGGCACGCATGCCGGAATACAGGGTGCTCGTAAAGTTCCGATTAGAAGAGAGGGCAGCGTGCGGACGCGCTGTGCAAACGAGAGAGAGGGAGCGGTAGCCGGAGAGGGGAGAGGGGAGAGGGGAAGAGCGAACGCACGCGGTCCAGCTGGTTACGAGGGCCTCGGCACATCGCGGAAGATAGGATTCCCGCGATTGCAGTTAACATCCTCGGATACCTATAGGTTCGACACGCGGTCACGATTGATCCAATGGCTTTTCCCTAGTGGCACGGCCGCTCGGTCGCTCGGCCAACCGTCCGGGGTTAAACGGCGAGCGTATTTCACCGCAGAGGGCACTCCCGAGCCAATGTAATTCGCACACCGAGACCACCGACGTACACGCCTTATGATTTACGCCAAGTAATCCCATCCCCAGTCTCGTTAACGTCATTCCTATTTGAAGAGGACCCAACAATCCTCCCTCCCAAAGGCTCCACTTCCTTCCGAACTCTTCCACACTCATACTCGCTTCCTTTCTTTCCCAGCCTTGTTTCTTCCAGCAGTTGAACAAGTGAAGACGAGTGGACTCGGCCACTCCTAATATCGCGCTGGAATTTCGGTCGCGGCGGCCGCTCGCACGTATGCTGCGCGACGTACGTAGAGTCGTAGAGGGAAGAACGGCGCGGCGGAGCGGCGCGGCGGCTCCGGGCCCTGGGAGAATGGTCACGTGCTGGGAATGCGATGCTAATTAAATCTTTTTGCGGCCGGAGCTCCCGCCCGGTGCGCGCATACGCGGGCGCGCGCGCGCGCTCGCGAGCGGCCACCAACAAATTGCGAGCGTGTTTTACTCGCGATTACTCCCGTTTCTCACGGGCGCGCGCAAAAACGGTAATGCGTTTGAGACGATGATTGACGGCGCCAAGGCCCCATACCGTTTCCTGGATGGAGGTTTGGTTGATGGGGCCCCTCGTCACAGGTGGTCCCCGCCAATGATACCAGTGTGATACGCTCCATTATTTCCGTCTTATTACTCAGATTACCCAATTTCACGCTTTAACGTGCATCAGTATCAGAACCGCCATTGAGCCGAGGGGGTCGCGAGCACCGCGCACATTTCGATTAACTGTTTCGCGGCCACGCTGATCGGCCTATCTTTACGGGAACGCGCATCAATCGACCGGCCAGTCGAGCCGATTACCTCGCCGAAAGAAACACCGGGAAAATGCAAGATGAACCGCTGAATAATCAAGGTTCGCCTGCATCCCCATTCCATTTAACGACCTTCTCCAACCAGTTGAAGAGTTACTCTTATTCATTTTTGTACCCAGCTACATACGTTCCCTGCGGGGAACGAGCGATTCGCCCGGTGGCATTTTACACTTTGAATCACAGAGTGCTCGTCGCAGGGAGCGCGCGGCCAACAGGTGGCAGACGGCACACCTCTCTCCGGCCGCGATAAAAATCGTCTCACGTCGACGTGCTCTTCGACACTTGGGACAAACGAAAAAAGAAGTGACATCGCGCGGAATGCCGGCCGATCTTTAAACATGAGGAGGAGTGAGTGAGGAGCATGAGGCGCGAGGCGCGTCCCTTAGGATTCGCCCTCGGTCTGCCTGCTGACTGGTTACATGATAATAGCGTGCGTGGGGTGGAAGGAAGAGTTGACAGGAGAGGAGTCAGCGAGCCAGCCAGCCGCTTCAAAGTGGGATGGGAGAGCGAGAGAGAGAGGTCGAAGCCAACAGACTTTATATCCAGCGATGGACACGCGTAACGTTCGGCGAGGACGATAAGAGTCGACAGCCGGGAAAAGCACCACGTCTATCACGACTAGGCGAACATATCGAGTCTCGCAATCTAGGAAAACAAAGTGAAAGGAATCTAGCTAGGATCATCATCCGTCGAGGAGAGGCCGATGAGTCTTATGAATCACGATGCCCACGTTCGGCCCCGAGCTAATTGAAACTCTTATTGGTGGTTTTATTGAACTTTTAATTGCGCCTCCCCTCATTTTTAGCGCGGCTGCCCTCTGCGCCCGGTCCAACCCGGCGGCTCTTGCGCCATTGTTCGGAAAAGATGAGGGAAACGGTCGCTTTGAAACTAGGTCGTGGCTGACATGCGTGGCTTCCTACGGCTCGAAAAGACTGGCCGTGCGTTCCTACTGATACCTGCAACCGCGCGGTGAATGAGTCTTTGAGCCAATATTACCTGCGCACTGCGCGCGATACCTGACTTTATTGCCCTCGGCTTGAACCGTCCGTGGACGGTTCGGCACTCAGGCGACCGCGCGACCGCGCGACCGCTCCTTGGCCCCGAGCGATTGCTCGCTCGGCAGCGTTTTCAAGCGTTTTACAAGTGCCCGCCCCATTGTCTCGGGATTAGCTCGCAGTCGCATATGAATCTCGGTTTATACCCGCTCTTTATGCCGCTCCGCGCCACTCTACGACCCAAGCCACCGACCACGCCACGTATTGCCTCCGCGCTCGTTCACCCTCTCGGATTAATGTAACTAATTACTCCCTGAAATACCTCCCCATCAACCTCCCATCTACGCTCAAATGAATTTGAACTTAAAGCGCTTGACGGGCCAATCTCAGGGAGTGCGAGCTCGCAGTTAATAAAGCACCCCGGTATCCAATCGACTGGCAAGCCTCCGCACTCTCTCTCTCTGGCTCACGTCCGGGGTAATCGGGGTTCACCTGCATATTAACGAGTTACCGGCAGTTTGAGTGCTGGTGGGCCTTGAGGGGAGCCTGGCGATAGAGATATATAGGAGCGATGGTCAAGGTTCCTACCCCCGGTGAAGTCTTCATCGGCTACCGCGACATTGAGGGATATACCCTTGCGCACCTATCCACCGCCTCCTTGAGCAATCGCCTCATCCTCATGCTAATCACTCTTGCTCCCTTCTTCTCTCACCAGGCTCCAAAGTTGCATTATCACCCGGGGAAAAAGTGAAGGAAACCCCTGGGCTTCTCGCAGCCTCGCAAGCTTCATTAGCATACGCGCTCGCGCGAGTAGCAAGGGTTCGGTGAGCGGTCATTAGCGCGAGGCGCGCGATTAATAATTGCTCGCGAGGGCTAGGAATCGATGCTTGCTTCTTGACCGCACGTACACGTAGTACGCTCGCACGTATCGACGCGGGCACGCACGCTTGATGCGTAAGCATTAGAGGCCGCAGCCTGCATAACCGCTGCTAATTAGACCGTCCAATGGATCGACGTGTCTTTATTAACTATCGTCGCGCTACCCTCGCGCTTTCAACCTCTTATAGGGTTTATTCGTGGCTATAGTTGGATAACTGGTCCTATCAGTCATTCGGTATTCCCGCTTTTCCCAAATGGCTTCTGCTTCGCAATGAAAAGATCAATCTAGACTTTCTTAATGGCAGCACTCTCTCGAGAAGTTTTCCCTCTTGTCGCGGCTCTTGAGAGGGCCAAGGAGGGAAGGTCTTCCCACAGGCAATTACACGATCATTGAATCCGCTAAGTGTCGAGTGTGTTAAGCAGGTCGCCAATAAACACCCACGCGATCGCGAATCCCTGTCGCCACTCGCGGAGACCATCGACTCGCAGGAGCACCGGCGCCGCCAACGAGGTAGCTCTCCCCTCCTCCCCTCTCTCTCACTCTTTGACCGTGTGATTTTATAGGCCGCGCCACCAACGATGATGTACTGCCGCCAATTAATTTGCCATAAGGTTCCCCGGGAGTGTGTTGAGGTGGGGCCTTAATATCGCGGTGGGTTTAAGCAGGCCCTTGGTCGAGATAGTCCCTATCTCGGCGGCGAGATGTCCGCGTGGGCCCACAGCGCCCAGAGGGATCCGCCAGCACAGCAGCAGCAGCAGAGACCAGGCCGCACCGTGGAAATGGTAGCGTGGCTGAATGGAACACTCCCAACATGAGCTTGTTCGTTCCGAAAGAGGTCTGCAACCGCAGAAGACACGGTGGTCTCTGGGCCGATGCAAATGCAAATGAGCCGCGGCCCATATAGCGGGCGTCCATACTGGGTCACATTAATCACGCTGCCAGCCAAATCACTCGCTTTTTCGGGGCCCCCTGACCTACCCGCCGCCGCCACCGCCGCCACCGCCGCACAGGCCCCTCTATACCCTGTCGCGAATTTGATCAGGAACCTTCCCGCATACCCTACGACCGGTTCTCCTATCCCCCCGCCCGGTTTCGCGGTAATGGCTGTGAATTTAAAAGGACTACTCTCGTCCGAGGGGGATTGTTTGTCTCGGAGAGAAATGCCGGAGTGAGCTCAGGGCCGCGCGCTTAGTTCTGTAACTATTTGTCTCGGCTCGATCTTCGGAATCTCGTAGCTTCTTCTCCCCCGTCCCTCCCGCTGCTTCTCCCTTAAAGGGGTCCCCCTAATGCGGACGCGGTGCGCCGGTGGAGCGCTCTCGGGATCGGCCACTCCTTTTCGCCGAGTGCCCTTGAGAGCTGCACCTTCCTCTTTGGTAACGATGCTCTCTGGGCTTGCCGATTTACATCTCCTGTCTTCGGTTGCTCTCCATTGAAAGTGCCTCCTCTCCTCGGAGCCCTGTAATTCATCGGGCTCGCGTATAATTCCATATAGGGCCCCACGCACGAGCAAGAGGGAGAGAGGGAGAGGGAGGATGAGGAGGAGGGAGCGATGCGCCGCCGCCGAATTATCCCGAGGTGAATTGGAGCTGGGGCTTAAGTGGATTTTAAGCGTTCCTTTTCGTATCGCTGCTCGCCCCGTATTCTTTAGTCATTCGACTCGCCGGCGCTTCCTCCTCGCTTCCGTACAAGTGCGCTCACGTGAACGTGCAGCTTGTACTTACAGGACCGTATTCGGCGCCACTTAAGCGCCGATAAACTCATCCGTAACTACATACTCCTCTCTGCTCGCGCTCGCGGTCGGCTCTTTCTCTTGAACTCTCGGCGAACTTGCCCCGACGAGCACCGCGCGCTCCAACGTATCGAGAGCAAACCGCTCGGCGCTCGCTCTCTTCCGGAGCCGCTTATATGGAAGTGACTTAAATACAGAGTCGGACTGAGAACTCCCGGGAATATAACTCTTGCCGCCGGATAATACCACTCTCGGCTTGGGGACCTCAGTGCGCCCCGCGTCCCGCGTCCCGCACCGCCCCGCGGAAATCGGGAGCGCCCAATGATCCTTTAACGAAGCAATAACCTAGCTAAAGAAGAAAGCCTTATAGACGGGTAAGTGCCCACTTGAAACTCTAAATGAGAGCTTCCTCACTTAGCGCGCCGCTCCGGCTACCAATCGCCGATAAGAAGCTGCGCTTAACCGCGCGCTACTTATTCCCACTACCGATTCCGCCAAATTTACACCTGCCGAGAGCCCCAGTTCTTTTTCCATTTAAACCTTTCCTTCTTCACTCATTACTAATGAGAAAGAACTAGAAAGAATTTTCCGAAAATTATTCTCCATTTTCTGAAGGTGTTCCCTTTCCGAAATGTTGAGGTTCGCGTGCGCCAAGTACCACACTCGTTCCGCTCGGGGATTATTGGAAAAAAGTCCCATCCGAATACGCAGAGTTAATAGGCTCGAGGCCTCGAGGGAGGGAGAGAGAGAGGGACTCGCAGGGTAATTGCGGGGTTAACTGATTTTTAATGACGGGTTCGCCGATTGCTACTGCGAGCGCACTTCTTCTCCGGGAGGGCCAACTCCTTTCTTTCCAATGGACCTTCCTATATCGCCCTCTGCGCTTTCTCTGTCGTCGTCAACTCCGAAATTCTCCTCAGCGACTCGAACTCTTCTCTCTCGCCCTCACGTCCGCCGGCGAGGATGCCGCGCTCATTCGCCGGAACAATCGTAACGCGGCCAGTAACGAAGCCGCCGCACTGCACCGTTTATTAAGGTGGCTTGTACCAATTCATTATCGGCACTCGAAGGAAAAAAGGCGTTGGCGCGGACCTATTATGTACCGGAAAGAGTGCCGCCAATACTCCACGCTCTAAATATCGAGTACGAGTCGAGCAAGATTGCCAATGAACACAGGCCGTCAAGCCGCTGCGCGCACGGTAGTTACGCAATCATCCTACCAGCCGGCAGATATCCGAGACTGGTCTTTAAATGATTAAAGTGGCTCCTGCTACCGCGAGGACGACGCGCGCGATACTCCGCAATGTTTATCGGACCAGCTGCTGCCACGTGTCTCTACTTAGCGCAGTCAGGAATCTCGTGCGTCACACTCGCTGAGATTTCTCCCGGCCCTCGGGTGACATCCAACTTCCGAAATGAGGAGACCTTGTCGGTGGTGGCGACCTTGGCGCAATTGGGATAAACCTACCGAGTCGCGAGGATACACGCTGGCTGAAATAAAAGCACGGAAATAGGAGGCGGAAGCCTTGAAATCCATCAACGAGTAGTGTGCGGAAGACCCTCGAGTTTTTTTCCGAGCTCTCTCCGATCGGGAAGGAGTTGGCCGGTGCGGAGGGAACGGGTGAACCTCGAGAATTCGGACAATACTTTATCGTCCCTGTGAGATCGAGGTTGCATAATGCAATTACCATTACACTGCCGCTTTCTGTATCGTCGATCTCCATCTGGCCTCTCGGAGTTGTTTAATTGGCGTGGGCGTGAATAGGATGAGTCCTAGTGAATTGGTGGGATCGATCGGGAGGCCGCCGTCGCCGTCGCCGTCGGTATTTTTGGCCGTGACGATATTAGAGAGCGCTAATCCGGCAGGAACATATGCTCCGGGCGAACAAGCCTAATTAAATCGCTTGTGCCACTCGGCCTCTAACAATATGGAATTAATAATGGCAGCCGGCCATTCATCGGTAGAGAACTCGAACGAACATCTCGACGTGGGATTAGATAACCAGGGCGCGCACCGACAATCTCGCGTAATCGTAGACGTAGAGAGACCATTTCTTGAATCGTGTTCCATATTCCCGTGCGCGCGGTTGCGTGCACCAATGAGAATACGGCCGGCGGAAATGAGTCGGGCTTTTTCGCGGCTAAGGACACAACTCTTAAACAACTCGAATGGAACGGAAGTTCTCCTTAATGCGTTGACACCCATGCAACTAACTTGCCCGGGTGGCTCGCCGCTCCCAATGGACCATTCTCTCACTTTCTCGGAGAGCAGCACCAAAATCCCCTCAACGAAATGAGCCATTGTCCGAGCCTCCTGACAAAGCCCACCTTGCCACCGTGTGAAACAATCCTCGCAAAACGTTGCAGAGCGGAGAAGAGACGCACATGCCACCGCGGAGACAAAGTAGAAGAAAAATTGCGAGAGCTAAAGAGCTCGGGAGCGCAGGGCCTGCTACTTTTCACGGTGCGCACCGAGTGCTCCTTTTCAAGAGGAGGGCAGTGCTCCCTCCTTTTTTCGGGAACCAGTTGTACGAGGCGCACCAGAGCACCAGAGTCCGCCAGTTTCACGACTCTGCGCTCGGGAATGACCATAAAAATTAGCAAGGCGGCCGCTTTAAGGGAGTATATCGCTAACAAGGCGAGCCGGTTCGCCCGTCGCGCGCTGCAGCGCGCTCGGCCTTCCATAAACCAGGGCCCACGCTATTATTAATAACGATATGATAAGCAGCGCGAGGGCCCTTTTTACGAGATGTCCCGGCCTCTGCATAACGCGTCAAAGTTACCAGAGGGAGAGGGTGCAATAAAATGATTTTGGCGGAGAGGCACGTGAGGGGGTTGGCCGCGTATGCAAATGGTGGGCAGACGGACGTGAGGGAAGAGGGTATAAAGCGGGCGGCGCGATCGAATAAATCCGAGCGGGAGCACGCGATATTCGGGCCGCACCGACACCGCCACCGCCACCGCCACCGCCACCGCGGCACCGATATACATTTAAGCGACATAGTAGTCGCACGATGAAACTTTATGGGCGCTATTAAGGCGCGCGAGCGCGCGGCGCGGCCGCGGGGAGACGGGTCGAGATGAGGCCCGATAAAGACGTCGGCGGGCCCTTGGCTCTCTCAGCCCTTTTTAAGGATCGCTCTCTTGCCTCGCGCGGCCCCCGAGAGCACCACCCGGGACACGACTTAAGCCCCCAGGACCAACTCTCTCTCTTTCTCTCGAGGTGGACGCGTGTTAGTCAGGATTAGAGGGGTCGCCTGCTCCGAAATTCGTTAGCGCCAAGATGTATTCTGAGTGGGGCCCAGTTGGAGAGGAATGGATCGAGAGTGAGAGAGGAGGAGGGGATGAAAAAGGAACGGCGGGACCGCTGGCTCCGGGAGTGAGGGAGAGAGGCAGAGAAGTCTCGACTAGAGAAGACAAGTAGGAAGGTGAAGCGAGGATCGCCGCGCATTCCAGGAGATGGAAAGGAAGCCACGAGGAGAAATATTTAGGGCTCGTCGGTATAATCGTGGCGGCGGAAGATATATATTATTGCCGAGAGTCCGCGCGAGTACCGTATGCTCGCCGGGCTAGCTCTCCTCTCGCAGGTGCAGCTAGCCTCCTCCTCCTCCTCCCCCCCCTCTTCGAAACGATACAAGGACGAAGACGCGGCAGCGAGCACCGCACGCTCTCGCCTTCACCAGACAGAGAGGGACGACTCTCCTTTTTCGAGGCCGGAGAGCTCCGATCGTTAATTCTTAAGACTCTCCTACACAATGGGGAATTGCGAATTCTGTATTTTAAGCGGCTAACTCTCCATCCGCATCCCATGGAGAGGGCGAGAGAGAGGGAGAGGGAGAGGGAGGAAGGATCAAGTTGTTTATGGAGTGTCCATGACATCCAAGCGTGAAAAGAATATTCCTCGCGCAGGTACATACATGCAGCTGCTCTCGAGACCCAGTCGCCAATGTAATTAAGGTTCGCTCAGTTGCTCGAGCAAAAGATTAATGACGATGAAAGTATCTCTTTCATAGACTCGGAAACGTTAATGAAACGCGAGGCAGACATGTACTCTAAGAAACCCCTCACTGATCTCGTTCTCCTCACGGCTCAACCTTTTGCCCGCAAAAAATCAACTGACCCTCCTCCCTCCGTGAAATAAATGTGTCTCCCGGGATTTGCGGGATCGCGGATCTTTATTTTGACAGAGAAATATTTATAACTGTGTGTGGAAGGTGTGCTGGTTGGGCTACCGGTAAGGCCGACGGGGATCCTGCGGCCGCGCGTTAAATCCGATTCAGGTCACTTTATGCAAAGCAGGCTTTGCATCGCATTTGTCACGCGAGGATTCGCACTTGACGAAGTGGAATGATCGTGATTGTACATGAGGCAACACACACTGCTAGTTAAGACGCGAGCGACTTGTCGGTGGCTGATGAATGGTATTAGCAACGAGTCACACATCACGCGTTATGCATTCGTTATATCACAAACATGCCGCACCGTCAGCCTCATACGGAATACTATTAGCTCGCGAGCGCAGGCAGATTTGGATTTGTCGCCAGTGGCAGAATCGATCAGTACCGATCGGCAGCAGGAATAAGAGAGAAAGGCGCGAGAAGAATGATGCATGGCGAGCAAGTGGCGAATCGCGGGGAGAATTGGCTCGAGTTTCTCGGTGGAAAAAGGAGGTCCGCGAAGGCGATTGCGTTGGAATCTGAGGGAGAGTGGTGCGCCGGGTGACCGGTTAAAGGTCCAGATCCCTCGCTCGGCCGGCGCGGCGAAACTAGTTTCGTCGGTTGCGCCTCTGTCCCTTTGGTTTCACGGCCACGGGGACGGGGGACGGGGGACGGGGCCACCCTCCTCGCGCGACAAGATATGCAGCCCGGCCGCGCGCCTCGGACTTTGGAGCGCAAAACTCGTCCCGGGCTTACCGTCGCGGCTAATCGACTTAGGTAGGCAAGTATATCCCCTGAGTAATATCACCACATTAACCCCGAGCGAGCAGCGCGTCGCTTGCGGGCATAAATAGAATCGTCGTTGCCCCGCGGACGCGATCTCGGCCCTCGGCCCTCGGCGAACCCCGGGGCCCTTAATATAAATGCGTGTGTGAGCGGCCAAGCGGGCGAGCGGCCGCGAAGGGGTCAAGTCCCTCGAGAGGGGCCCGAGATTGATACTTCACGCAGCAGCATCTCGTGCTCTCTGCTCCGGGCAGCGTCGAGATCACACGCGCCTGTGTGGTCCCCGCGCGCGAAAAGGCCCCGCCTCGTTAGCAACAACCGGGCCCGATCCTCCCGCGCGGCAACACATCGCCCCGGCTGCATAATTGATTCTGAGCCACGCGCGCGACACTTGGTCCTTTATCCCCCATTCTGCTACACGCGCTTCGGCTCTAGGATCTCTCGAATATGCCTTTGGTTGGAGCTCGAGTCGCCGATATTATAAACTGTGAAACTTGCGGCTGCTATCCCATCATAGGAAGATGGGAATGGCATCGACTCGAGCCATTGAAGAGCGGAGTAGGTTGATGGGAGTAGACTGAGTGTATTCTGTGTTGAATTTGATCGAACCTGAGTGAGGTCTGCGAGCGCGGCCTAGCCGAGTGGACCACCGTGAAGTCATCATTAGGAAATGTCACAAATTGGCTTAATTAGCGTTCTCATTTGCAGCGTAATAACGGGCCAATCGTAGCTAAGGATTGCGCGTAATTGCCTTTTTAATTCCTGCCGCGGGGAAGTGGTCATGTCCCTCTCACTCGGGGAGGAATGCGGGGAGTTAAAGTGCGCGCGAGCAAAAGAAACGGAAGAAAACAATCGCGGTGACCGCGTGCGGTACGCCCGGAGCACTGCGCCGAGAGAAAGTGAGGGGAAAAAGAGGAGCGAGGAAATACGCGAGACATTTGTCACATAGTTGGAGGGATCGCAAGAAGAAAAGGAGTCTTGGACGATTATCCCTGGTGAAAAGTAAGGCGATTCGCGATTCGCCGGCGAAAATAGCGAGCGCTCGTTAGCGTTGGCTGGTTTCGTATGTTGGTTGGAGGTTCGTTAGAGCCAATCACTCGAGGGAGCAAGTTCGAGAGAGGATTTGCACCTATTTAGCTCCTATCAGCCAGCCAGCCAGTCAACCAGCCAGCCAGCCAGTCAGGGAGTTTCCTTGGCTGGGCCTTTTACGCAATCCTCCCACGCGAGAACTGGCCGCCGCACCAAGACAATAAAGCGGCTCTCTCGCTTGCGCGCACCGCGCCGCCGGAATAGCATTGCGGATAAGATGTGCGAACGGGGATTGCTCGCCCCATGTGTATCAGTTGGGCCCGATGAATCATAGATTTCTCATGTCGGACGTCCCACGTCTGCACTCGCCGCGCACTGGGCGCACTGGGCGCACTCGGCGCACTCGGTGTGCGCGTTGGACGATCCGGCGCGGATGTAAAGTTGCATGTTCCGGAAGGAGTGTGGCAATCGGTTTCGCAGATTGCCACCTTGACGAGATTACCTTATGCGCGCCGCTGCGCGCAGCGGCTTCTTCGCGAAATTACGCACGGGAAAGGCTATACGCGCCGCTGGCAGTTACACTAATACCGTTATTATCGCGTGCTGACTTTAGGGCCCGGCGAACACGGGGAAACATACACCAATTCTCCGTTCCCCCGTCCATTTAATTGGCCGCACCAACAGCCATTCCATTATCGATTTCACTCTGGCCGGCGTGCGCGAGAGAGCCACGAGCGCGCCTTCCTTTTCTCTCCGGGATGAAGCCGCGAAATTGGTTTATGTCCGCGTGATACTAAAACTGATTTATTGTCAAGTGGAGAGCTAGCTCTCCTCTGCGCTCTGCGCTCTGCGCTCTTGGTTGCGGCCGAACCGAGGGAGAACAATCCCGGCGCGGGTAATCGCGCTCTCTTCTTAATTGGAAGAAAGTGGAATGGAAGGATTAGAGGATGAGAGTTCGCCCGGGGGTCAGCGTGTCAACGACATTATCCTATGGACCGGCGCGATCTCCGAGCAGCTGATGCCGCTGCAATTGGACGATCGGCCGAGCGGCCGAGCGGCCCCGCTATAGGACGCGAAGACGTCCACGTCGAACCTCCAGTCCCGAGCGGAGGATCCTGAGACAATGGGCGGCGAGATTGCGCAAGATCTGCTTCCGCTCCCTGACAGAGCGAGAGAGAGAGAGAGAGGGTTCTCTGTGTTCTCCGTGCATGAGGCAGCAAGGAGGTGTCGCAATCCTGACGGCGGCAGGATGTCGACGAGGCTGCTCGGTGCACGGTTCTCTGGGCATGCTGATCCTGATTCCGTTTGGACATCATCCTCACAGGCCGCCACCAGCCTCCTTCCCCACAAACTTTTCTCTCACGTACGGTACCGTAAACCTTGGCGAACCTGACCATAGATGCTTCTTCACCGGGAGGGCGGCCGGCCTCCTCGCCATTCTTTCATAGCCCGCCGCTCATTAACCAAACCATTAACCTTACACCACACTCTGAACCGCACGACGTACCAACGGGCCCCAACGGGCCCCAACGGGCCGCAGGGGAGCATTAGATTGATCTGGCGCGGCTGATTTTCCACGATCCCTGTGGGAAGCTGAGAGAAGTATTAGTTGGCGTTTGTTGCGCATGAGAATTGTGGGGCAATCGTCCTGGATACGGTCACACTTACGGCACCAGTCCTCCCTCAAGTCCTGCCGGAAGTAAAGCGGGTGGCGGGTGGCGGGGGGGATTGGGCGAAGGAGGCTGCGTTTCCGGCGACGGCCAATCGGCAAGGACGACTCGGGACCTCGCGCCAGATGCATCCTTGGCTGCGCAAGCCGCCTCTTTCTTTTTTGTCCGCGAGCGGAAGTGGACGGAGCCCTGAGCACGTATTCGCGTTTCGCGGGAGTCTATCGGGGGCCGTAGAGTCGTGCGAGCTCTCGTGACGCGCGATGCGCGATGCGCGATGCGCTCCTAACAGCAATCCGGCGTCGTTTTCGTAATCCGCGGGAGCGTAAGCAGGTCGCTCAGATAACTCCTGAAACGGGCACGCATCTACCCAACCCACGCGGACTTTTCTCCAGGGCGTGCGGCTCTCGCTAGGATTCATTCGGCCGTTTCCCAGGCGAATCTTCTCCGTAATAGCGGTGAACTTAGTCGAAAGCTCGGTGAACCCCGGAGGCCCCGAGCTCTCGATGCCGTAGGTGTTTCGCGCTCGTTAAGAGGCTTCCGCGAACGCTCGTAAAAGCGCGCGCGAGCGCGATGGAGCGCGATGGAGCGCGAGGGAGCACGGGACCTTCTTTCTTTGATGAATGGCGAGGGAGAAGCCAAGCAGCGGGCACTTTTTCCCGGGGCTAATCATTCGGAGATGCCACGGACGGTGAGCAGAGCACCGCCACCGCCGCCGCACCGCGCGGCTTCCTTCGAGGAGTGGAGCCAGGAACGAGCAACCGCAGCAACGAGGGCTCATTGGGGGCGCGCGAGCTTTTCGTATTCATGTATGCGGCCACGCCCCAGTAGTGCAGTACTGGAGCCGCTTCTTGCCCGAACGTCTGGTCTACTTCATTAGCGGCGAGCACCGCGCACCGCGACTTTACATACCACCATACCACCGCATCAGGCCTCCGTCCAACCGACTTCTCGCGGTCCACATCCTCGGCTAAGAGAGCAGCTATGTCCTATGTAGAGGGATTCGATAACGAATCAGCGCCCCTCTCACTCGACTCGACGGCAATCCGTCAGGCTCAGCTTTTCCAGGGCCAATCCGCCGGGCGATCGCTCGCCTCTCGAGCCGACTAACCGGCGCATTTGTTGGATAATCGTCATCGCTCGCCGCTCGCCGTTCGCCGCTCGGCATAGTTTCTCCGGGCAGAGGTTGCAATTAACTAGGAAATGTACCGTGTGCTCGTGGACAAGCAATTCGCGTACTTCTCAAATGGTACCAGAGCCGAGAGCCGAGAGCCAGCCGCGCTCTCCACTAGAAGGAGCACATCGCGCGTCGAGCCGAGTCGCGTCGGTTGGAAAGTTTCTCGGCGGATATCTTTGTAGGAGCGGAGAGTGTGCTGCAACGCCTGCAACGCGAGCGAGCGAGCGAGCGAGCAAGCCGGGCCTTTTTGTTACATTTACGCAAACCGCGCGGCAGGTGCTCCCCGTGTTTAATTGCAGTGAAACCGCGCGGCTTTCCTCGCGATAGCGTGTACCGGTGCTTCTAATTTGCCAGCTAACAAGGGTGCACCGGCGTATTTAGCTCTGACCCCTCGTAAACCTATCGCGCGCTTTGATTTATCCGGCGTCTCGTCCACCAGCCGCTCTCAGCCACGCATCTCACTTTTATCGCCATTGCGAATTCCCCAAAGACAACGCTAATCTTGCGCGATCAATGCAAACTCTTATTGTGAGACAGAGATATATTTGGTGGCACTAGGAAACGTGGTGTTGGGTGGATTTTTTGGATGACCCTCAACACCTCATAACTCAGGAGTGAGAGGTAGGGAGGAAGGGTATGACCGGGAGACATGTTTCGCACGTGCCAGGAGTGACGCGGGCCAAGGGCAGAGGAGAGGGCAAGGGAGATAGATCCGGAGGGTCCTGGGAGCGCGCGGTCCAGAATGTATTGGTCGGCTCTGAATGGGACCGCGAACGGCGAAGGAATGGGCAGGAGAGGAGGATCGGATCAGGACACGGCGCAGCGTGCCGGGCATACCGTCGTGTCGAGTCCGAGATTAATGGAGCTTTAATAACGTTAATTGAAGCCCTTAGAAGAATCGATACGACGCCGATCGGACCGCTATCGTTTCGAGATACCGATCGATCTTATGATAAATAGTCAGCGGCACTGCGGGCGACCGCTCCGACGCCTCACCCTCGCCGCTCACTCGAATGAGCATCGATCCAGAGCCAGCCCTCTGCCCTTCCTTCCACTCCGCTTCTTTCTTTCTTCCTTTCTTTCTTTTATTCTTCGCCCCTCGCAGCCTCCATCCGCTGCGCTTTCTTCTACCCTTTCCACCCTCCACAGAGACACCACAGATCTTCTCCCGGCATTCCAATTCTTGGCTGGCTGCTCTCTTTCTTTGCCACGGAAGAGAGATCCTCCTCCGTGCCGGCAGTGATAACTCTGTTATTTAGCAGATCCGATCCAACCACTTCCAGTGGAATCTTTTCCAATGAAATTCTACTCCCAAGGTCCACTACTTAAAAGTCTAGCCATCGCATAAGCCCCGGATTTCCGACGGAACAATCGACTCTTTTCTCACTAACCTGCGCCATGGTACTTAATTCAAAATATCACCGAGAACACATTAATCCCAGGGATACGCGAATCGCGCGGCGTGGCGCGACGGCCTTTTTTTCCTATGGGATTTCGCAGGTGCCATAAATCAAGGCTTGCGTCAGCGAGAGTGCGTTGCAAAAGGACAAAAGCGATCTGGAATTGAGGATAGTAATTGGCGGTGTGTCCTCTGCGGCGGCGCGGCGCGGCAAGTACGAGGATGGGCCATCCATCGCGGCCCGGTCGTCCACGGAATCCTTTCTATCTTGATAGAGCAGAGAGAAGCCTGAGAGGAGAGGAGAGGAGAGGAGAGGAAGCCGGCGGGGAAGGAGTAGGAGAAGGAGAAGCGGCGATTCGGATAAGCAAAGGTGTCAGAAGACGACCATGACCCGGCCGTAATGAGAGCCGCGGCCAACAATAGACAATGCCGGTCCCATGCTCCACATACGCAAACGACGATAGGCACGTGTGCCGGTGGGTGACTGTGAACCTCGGCCCTCGGTGAGTTCAATGCGTGAATAAGCTGCGTGCTCCGAGATATGTAGAAGCGCGCCAGCGACTCCTTACCTACCGTAGATTCGTCCACGCGTCGAGCTACTCACCCAATCGCAACAGAGTCCCGCGCGAGTCCCGCGCGAGTCCCGCGCGCTAGCGGCAAAAGTGTTGTCGCTAATTGTCCTGACGCAAGCAGGCATTGTCCGCGGATTAATCGTCATGAGAAACGTCAGAGCGTGCAGTGCGCGCTATTGTTGGCGGGGCGGCCGAGCGAGCGAGCGAGCGGAATCGGTTCTTGGGTTGCAAGTGTTACACGGCCTTTTACAATTCGGTGTGCGAAGGCACAGCGAGCACCAGCACCAGCACCAGCAACAGCAGCAGCAGCAGCAGCGTTAGAGCGATGGTTAGGTGGGTAGGTGGTGGGCAGATAGCTAGATGGACGGACATACATAGGTACTAGAGAGAGAGGGAGGGACGGATGGATGGATGGATAAGTGTGGATGTAGGTAGGTGATCCCTCCTCTCTACGTGTCGTCGTCCTCGCGCTGCTGTCGTCGCACTGACAATCGCCTCTCGGCCTGTGTACCTACCTGATGCACGTGTAGACGGTACGCTCGCGAGCGCTCGAGGGAGCGCGACATGGGCCCCGGGCCCCGGGCCCCGAGCCTGAAATCAATTCTCATTGAAGCGGCACCGCGGGCGAGAGTGATTTGCCCGCGAGTTTCCAGCGCCAATTATCCTTTTGTTCGTACGGCGCAGTGGCGCAGTGTGCTCTCTCTCCGGGAACTCGATTGAAAGGACGCCGTGGGGCGCGAAAATTATAGGCCAGCAGCGCTCTCGCGCGGCCGCGGGCGCGGGCGCTCGCAGAGATTGACAGTAGGCGATGCCTTGAGCGTTGAGCGGCTGGGCCGATGCGTCCTGTCGAGATGCAGGGTGCGAAGCGGCTTTCGATCTTCATTATGTCTATATTGAACGGCGACTAGCGGCCGAGTGGGACTGGGGGCCCCGCGCGATATCGAGGCGAGGCGTCTCTGCTTGGTAACTGGGGCCCCACGATTCACCGCTCCTATTAACGTGGAGTCATCGGTTTTCGGGGTCTCGTGCCACCCACGCGATCTCTCGGGCTTTTCACGCCTCTGACGCGACTAGTTCCTTTGCGGCACGAGTGAGCGCCGCGTCGGCCGTCGAGCCGAGGTGTGTGTTGGCCCTTTGGATATCTCCCTCATGACAGATAACACAATGGCTCTAATACGGCGCGCGCACTCTGAAAAGGGTAAAGAGGGTACCGGCGCGCGAGAGGGCACCGATCAATGCTGGCCCCGAGAGCCCGAGAGGCCCAGAGACAGAGGGCCAGAGGGCCAGGCCAGTTCTCCCTCTATCTTATCGAATCTCCTACAGCTTGCGGCCCAGCCAGCAACGCTTTGACAGTGCTCACCATTGTTCCACGCGCTTTCTTCACCCCACCACCTCCGCCACCTACCTGCTGACCATGCTGACCAGAGAGCAGCGAGGCTCGATAGCCTCGCGGTCCAGCCTTATTATTCAAATGACTAATGTTGCACAAATCAATAGTTAGCAGCTAATGAACTCCGAGGGGGGAACGAGTGGCGTCTGACTGGAAGTGTGGTAAAAAGTGGAAATTGGTTGGGCGACGCGGCGTCCGCGGCGCACGCGAGATGCATTGTCTGGCGTGTCGCGTCGCGTCGACTCGAAGAGAATGGATCGCTTGACATGCACACCCACGCCGGTGGCTCTTTCTTTCAGGGCCCTTTCCTGTCTCTCGAAAGGGGGCCCCTTTCTTTCGAAAAGACCTCTCACCACCAAATACCAGCTCCCTCGCTCGCTCACTCCCTCGCTCGCTTGAGCAATGTTAAATATTCACCGCGCCACCGTCACGGATTAGAGGCTCGTCCGATTGTGTGCACGCGTCTCTAATGCGTCCTCTGTGCAATCCTTTCCAGAAATACAATCGGCGTCTCCGCCGCCACCGCACGCGCGCGCGCGCATCGGCGCAGTAATAATATCGAGCCGTGAACGCTAATCCCACGGCTATCGATTCTGAACCAAGAGCGCAACGCCTTCGATTGGAACTATAGACAATATCGCTTGACGCCTCGTCTCGCCTCGCGTTCTGTCGCTTCGGCCGTGCATCATCGGCACAGCGAATGACTTAATAAAAGAATGCCGGGTATTACGACATAATGGCGATTGCGAATCGGCGCTCGAAGAAGAGGTAGGAGGATTGGAGGAAGGAGATGGGACGAGGGAGCGAGTGAGCTGGCAGCTCCATTTATCGGAGGAGTGGAGAGGTTCCCTCGCAGGAGAAAAGGCCTTTCCTGGCCGGCTAATGGAGCGGATTTATGTGGGTTAGGGCGTCGACTCGACTCCCCGGTGCAGCTAAGAAAATCTCACTTGCTTCAGCTCACGGGCTTCGTGACTCATACGCGTCTGCCCACCTAATCCGGTGTGCTGCTCGCTGGCTCGCTCACTTACAAGACTTTCCTCGCGACGGACGGAAAGGGGGCCCGGCAAGCGCGGGGCTTGAAAGGGAAGAGGAGGAAGAGGGCACAATGAACGGGCGAGAGCGACAAGTTGGACGCGAAACACAATGCGGGCGTGGGTCCTGGCATCGGGCAACGCGGCCAACGAGGCGAATCTCTCTCGCGCGCGCGCGGCGGCGACGGCGGCGGCCTTTTTTCCGTCCTCCTCTCACCTCTTGCTCACCTGTCTAACTCTCCCTCCTCCCTCCTCCCTCCGCCCTGTGGAGCTCCGTTCCCAGACTCTCTGCCTTTTTCCACCAACGGGACTCACCTACACTTTTCCTTTCGTCCGCTGCGCTGTGGCCCCGCGTGTCCGTGGTGATAGAGCGCGCGGATCGGCCGGCGGAACGGAGGATGTGTCGGTTGCGCAAGCATTTCTGACCTACCTTAGCGGAGACGCGCTTCGCGCCCTCGTTACTCCTCCGGAAAGCTCGTTCCGCGCGCGGACCTTGAAACCGTTTCCCACCGATCGAGATCGAGATCGAGAACGGGGGTCTGCCTGCGCCGACCTACCGCTCGCTCTCTCGCAACTCCTCCGAGCGACCGAGCCAGGCGAAAATGAATGCGTGTGCACTCGCCACTTGTGGCAGCGAACACGGCTTATTGTTGCCGACTGCCAACCTATCGGGAAGAGCGCGCGGCGCGGCGCGGCGCGGCCAACAAATAACGCATTGTTAGAAAGCGATATTTCATCCGGTGATTACGTGTCCCGAATGCGGGACACCAATGCTCCCCGGAGGAGTTGCCCGCGAGTGCAAATCCTCACGAACGATCTCCCTCGCGCGGATGCATAAGCGAGCAGCACCGCCGCCAGCAGCCGCGCACGGTTCAGTGAGCATCACGCCAGAGTGATATAGCATAACGTGATCGCGCGCGCGCCGCCGATGGTGGGATCGATTAATTAACAAGCAATGAATATAACATTAGTTGGGGAATTGCGATAGCGATACGACTTAATTGTGCGCGCGCGCGCTCGCGCACCCCTTAATCGATTCGACGATATTTATTAATATCTGCGCGACGTTAATCGTCGTTATCGGGGCGGCCCGATGCGCCAGCTGGCGTATATCTATACCGAGAGGAGACACGGCCGCTGTTATACGCCAATCCTCGTGTTACAGCGTGTACACTCAAGAATGCAGGTGTACAGAGAGAGAGAGCGCGCGGGCTCCAGTCCCGTCGGCCCGGTGATTTACGATTAGGTAGTCCAGAAATCGACAGTACATAGCCAATAAGAAGAAAATAAATGTTTCCAACAAGAGCTCGCGCGGGCACGATCTACGGCTAAGTAAGCTGATACGCTGCCGCGAGCGAGCGAGTTGGATCGAGCAGGTTCTCGAAACACGACGTGACCTTCGCCGGGGAGATGAATCGAGGGCTACCTATGCAAACTCCCCTCCCTCCAGTTCGGATAGTGACGAGCAATTGAACCGACAGTCCAACCAATCTCAAAAACGGCCCTTTAATCCCTCGATGACCTCTTTTACCATTTCGATAGGTCTCGAGAATTTTTCACTACGTGACCACCAATAAGACCAACCCGGCGGTGGTGGCGATGCCGGGAGAGTCGGTGCGCGCAGATGCCGCGCCGCGGTCCTTTTTCCATCGGTCTATGCTGGCTCTCGCCATAAACTCTTAAGATGAAAGCTCAAAGTGATTGGTCCGCAGGGCAAACACGAAAGTGGCCTAAGCTTCTATCTTATCCGCTTTTACCTGTCGGGATATATTGTATATATATCCCCTGATTTTATGGGCCTATCGCTCCAAGGCGGGGGAGGCACCTGTTACCGCACCGCATCGCATCGCGACGGCGACGGCGGCGGCGGTTCGTTTACCCGGAGGAAAGGTGATGATCGACTATTGTCGACTAGTGTGCTTAGGACAGGTTCCCCGGGCGGATCAGAGGCACCGACCGAGAGAGCATCTCCCCACTGCACCGCTCTCTATTTACCCGGTCGAGTTTCGGACAGGAAATGTCGGCTTCCGCGCCCCCTCCATGCAATTCGCTCTGAGTGCTACGCATCCACCAAGCGTTCGACCACCCTAATGATACTTTATTGGTCGCACTTTATCCGCTCCGCTCTCGGGCCCTCTCCCCCTCTCCCCCTCTCGGCCTCTCGGGCTTCAAAGGGAATTCGGTGGAGTTTGATCCTTGGCAAACATGATAGCGCGCTCGGCGGTGGAACTCTGCGAGGAGACGCCGGGAAAGCGGTTTATTGCCCTGCGAATCCGAGACGCCGAACCGGCGCTTTTTCGTCGGCGACGTAGTGAGAGAGGGGGAGAGTATGAGAAAGGGTGTACTCTGGGCTCACAGGGAATTATGAAGGCGACACCTTTAGACAATGCTCGCTCGTAGACACCTACGCGGTCCGCTCGACATGACATCGTCTCGTTCGCTCGTAACTGTCGGGCGCGCTTCGTCATAAACTGTAACGAGCTACTGTACGCAGAGGAATCCACTCCAGGTCAGCCCCGTCGAATTCCGAGCGCGCGAGCGCGAGCGTCAGCGCGTCTCCGTACTTTCCATCATAAATTTCATCGGCTGTCCCATAAAAATCCATCGGCTGTCCGCTCGCATTATGTAACCGCAGCGAGCGTCGAAACGTTGCCCCATTCGAATCGCGGCGAGCCCACTGCCGAGTCTTTCGGAAGAAGAGACTCGTTGGAATCTCCGAGAAAAAGGAACAATATCTCCACTAGCAATTGAGGGGGTAACTTGCCATTCGGCGCCGAGTGGATATATTCGTGACATTCCTTCCCTTGGACAGAGAGAGAGAGAGAGGTGCGTGTATGTAGGTGGGTGCGTGCGATCGTGCATCAGGAGATGACACTTGCCGCCCCGGTCACGCACAAACTATATTTGCCTCACGAACACCGCGAGCGCGCGCACTGTTCGCGCAGTAGCCGCAGTTCGATCGAATTACGTACGTACACCATACACTCGATCGGTAGAGGGTGAAGACACTTCAGGGTCAGACGGCAGCGCATCGATATGAGAAGCTCGTATCAGAGCGCATCGCATCATACTTATGCTTCGTCTCGTCTCGGCGCGCGGCGCGGCACGGCGGTGCGACCACCTCAAATCCTCCTAGGGACATACATATATGTATGTATGTATGTATATATGTATAAAATGGCAGGTTGGCGCGGAGAATGGATTTTCTCACAATTAAAGGGGGGCTAGTGGTTTGCGAGGAAGCAGTGGCGCGCGCGGGGTTGGAGTGGCATTGTGAGGAATCGGCAGAGGATAGATGAGTAGACGCGAATAGATGTCTAGATGTGAATGCGAACGCGAAACGGCAGACGCGCACGCTCGCGCGACGTCGCCAGGCCCATAGTTAAGAGTTAGAAGCCCACACGGTAGCGAACATTGTTATTCAAATCAGGCATTGTCTCCTAGCTCGGGGCAGATGCTAATTTTTCGCTGCCCGCTTATTACACGCTTGGCCGTTTCTAATGCGTTAGGATGTAGAGCGAACGAGTCTCGCTAGCGTCGACGAGAAATAACGCACGTCGTCGTGGTCTCTCGTTGGATTGAGAACGGCCGCCGCGGCGTGTCAACGCCTCTCCGTCTCCGCCGATTTCACTGCACGTCGCGCGGCTGACAATCTCATTTCATTGATACCGCGCGCGACTCCGCCTTCCCACATAATTATGACGTCGCCGCGATCGCCCTCAGCTCAAACACAAAGGAATCGCTCGCGAGAGAGAAGGCGAGCGCGCGTTAGAGGCGAGACTTTCTCTCCCGGGCTCTTAGTCACGAGGGCTCAAACGGATCATTAGCCTGTCGCCTGTGAACTTGGAAAGGATATCGAGCGGTGAGCGGCGAGCAGCGAGCAGCGAGCGGCATGTGCCTCGGAGATAATAGACTCGGGGTTCTTAGTGCTACGTCACCTCGATGAGGATTTTAGGTGGCCGTCTATTGGCCAACCCACAGTATCATCCTCAGCTCCAGGTGGTTTCAATGCGTCCGTTCGCTCTCGACTCGACTCGACTCGACTCTGGAGCTACTAGGCTCCTCGGGGCTCGGACAGAGCATACACGGCTGCTATTGAGCCGGAGGCCATAAGTTTTTAGTATCGCCGCGAGAGAAGAGCGTTTCGTTGTGGAGGCTCGGTGTCAATGAGAGACAGGGAGAGGCGAAGAGAAGCGAAGAGAGTGGAGTGCGATTGCAAGGGGCCAGAAGCACGGGACACGGGAGTAGTTGGCGCCGAGCGAAGGAGCGCGCGCGCTGGTACACGTACGCGCGTCAAGCACACATCGCTCGCAAGCACATCGGCGCGCGGTGGTGCGGTGGTGCGGTGGCGCGGCGGTGCGGCGCTGCGGGATATTTTCGAGCGGAGCGATAGAGACATAAAGAAGGGACGTGCGACATCCTGCCCCGCGGGCGGGCATTGGCGAGGTATAAATCATCGGCGCGAGGGATTGCATTTCAATGCCGCGGGCTGGATAAGTACCGCGCGTACGCCAGCGCGCCACGCCGCGCCGCGCCGCGCCGCTCGATGCCCTGCGAGCGCTTTTATGCATCGTAGCTCGCTCTGCGTACTCCGCGTACTCCGCGTACTCCGGGATATCACAGCAGCGAGCACACATCCCTCGTTACAGATGCAGAGAGCGCGTATCCGGCAACGGCAACGCCAACGTCCCCGGCCCAACACAACCACCCCACTCCCCACTCCCCACTCCCTTTTCCTTTCCTTTCCTTTCGTTGCCCTCTCCTATCATATTCCTGACTCACCCGCCGCGATATTCGCGCGACTCCCTTGAATCCCAAAGCAGCCACCCGCCCAGACACGCTACTCTCTCCTCTTTCTTTCCATTTTCGAGAAAGAGCATTCGGAACCCCGAGACTCCAGTTCCGCCCCGGGCGAACCTGCCACCAGTCTTCTCTTCTCCGCTTGTAATCGAGACGTGTGGTGGTGTGGTTGGTTGGCGGTCAATGGCATAAATCTCGGATCTCGCGGCACGTATGTGTCCGCACGCCACGCACTGGGCGTGTCGCGTGCAACACTCGGCACGTGGATACCTGGATACGCATCGGGGGAGCCCTCTCGCAGCTTGCGTGACCACACTTACCACTCCGTACACACGACACGCGTTTATTATCAGACTATGCATAGCCGCGCTCCAGAGCACAACCTCCCGTTATATCTCTTGGCTGCGCTTATGCTTTATTCGGACTATCTGTCAAGGGATGCTTCTCTCCGAGGCGCAGTGCTCCTAGCCAACTTGTAAGGAGGATCAGTGGGAATATTAGGAATGACGCGATGGCTGGAGGGCGGGCAGGTGGTTGGCGGATGGCGCGGTGCATAGAGGCGCGTAGGAAGGGTGCGTAATGCCCCGTACGCGACTTACGCGACTTACGCGACTTACGCGGCGGGCGGCGGGCGGCGGGCGGCGAACGTGACCAGACGCAGAGCGTCCTGTCGAGTGTCGCCCCGTCCCGTGTGTCGATGAAAGAAGAGGCCAGCGCGAGTGGACAGGCATGAGTCAGTCTCTTAGAATGTATACGGTGGCGTTGCGCCCGACGGTAGCCGCGGGAATACCAAAGGAGGAGCCAGTGTGTGTACATGAAAAAAAGAGGGATGTGGCAAAAGAATTATACGACCGCGCCGCCGACGTTCTATGTACTCTCATCGTCCGCCTCTCTGTGATATGCATAACTCCTCGATCCCTTCGCTCTCCCTCGCTCTCCCTCGCTCTCCCTCGTTGATATTCAAGGGATCGAAATCGAGCTGAGCCCATCTCTCTGTCCGTGTGTATGCTACTTTGGTAAGCGGCCAGTTAGCAGTGCAAAGCGTGGCTCGGCTCGAGGTGCTCGCGCCGCCGAGGAAATATGAAATTTATCGTCCGACCGCGGAATCCGAGCGGTCCCGGCCAATTGCCGCGAGACAGAGAGAGGTGGGGAGGCTTTCACTGGAGCGCTGCGCCGCCGTCATTATCGTCATCGCAGCCGGAATAGCTATCGTCGCAATTCCTTTTGCATGCGCCGCTTTTCCGGAAACAGATTCCGGTCAACGATCCGCCGCGCCAATTGATGCTGCGGGACAATGGCCACTGGCGCGCCGCATCGAGTGCGTGCCAGTGTGTTGGTGTGTTGGTGTGTTGGTGTCTGGTTGATGGCGACGGATAACGACCCTATTAATGACCCGTTCCGTAAAAGTGAGATCGATACGGGCAGGAATGTTTACCGCCAACTGTTTGCTTTTGTTGGCAGTACATGGGTTCCTGTAATGCGCGTCAGCTGTTTCTCGCCTCGGGCTCTTGAATCGTGCTAAGCGTGGGTCGCCCCCCCCCCCCCTCCCTTCTCCGGTCGTCTTTCAGCATCGTTCGAACGAGCTTGAATTATAAAAATGAATTAAGATTACCTCGAGCGATCCCGCTCGTCGATCATCCACCAGCTAATTCACACGCCGCCGCCGATAGTAACAGACACATGGAGGTGCGAACGCACACAAGGTGGAATGTAATGTCGAAAGTGTAATGACGGCGAGGAGGCTCGAAAGTTGAAGAGAGTCGAGGAGAGAAATTGGCGCGGCGAACGAGTCCTTTTGGAAATGATAATGCGCTTACGTAATCCCGGCATCGGAGAAGAACTGGTCGCCCGGCGCGCTTCTCCCTATAAACGAGTATTTCCGGGCGATAATAGTTTGCATAACGGAATCGTCGGCGTCGGGGCGATATCTTGGCCGAGTTGAAAAATTGCCTCGCCGTCTGACAATAAATCTCATTTGCCGATGAGTGTTTGGTGGTAGAGAGTCGGCGACGCTCTCCGGCAGCGTGTCATTTCGCAAGATGGTCCGCGGAATGTGCGCTAATTAGTGCGGGCGACGACCTCCCGCCCGAGCGTCACCCTCCTCGCGCAATCATCTCTCGCGCGCCCGCGTACGCAAATCCTCTCGTTAATTAACGAAAGCGGCCAACGAATGCCGGAGCGCAGTTCGTTAGGGGGACGAGGGCGCGCGGCGCGGCGCGGCACGGGAGGAGGGAGGCAAGTAGAGAGGAGAAGAGAGGAGAGGAGGCTGGCACTCCAGCACGCACTCAATGCGGATTTCGGTTTCGCAATCGGCATCTTGAACTTTTGCGCCAAGACACGCGACCGAGATAGAAAAGAAAGCAAGCGCGCGAGCTGTCGATGCCGGAGAGTCGAGACCGAGAGGATGCTCCCACTCGAGCAGACTCCTCGAACCTCCAACATCGCGCGATATATCCTGTTGGCTCTACGCTCTTTTTCACGGGGGCTCTTTTTTTCGATGGCTTCATTGAACGGGGCAACGGGCCAACGGGCCAACGGGCCAACGGGGCACTCGCCTTCAAGCGATAGGTCGCTTACAGGGTGATCAATCGTTACGCGTCTAATCGAATTAAGAGATGCTTAACGCTGATATCACTCTCCCCCCCCCCCCTATCCCTCTCTCTCATTGAGTTGGCGGCAGGAGCTTGTCCCTCGATGTGGCGGCACTCAATTAAAGCCGAGTCCCTGAGTAGTCTCTAGTGGCGATCGGATTAACACAGGTGGATTAGGGCCCCCTCTAAATCGCTTCCTCCCACGGCTCCCCCTGGCAACGTTCACCCGCTTCCTTGCCAGGGGGCCCGCGTGGGATATGGGATTGATGGGCAATTAAGTGCGCATCAACCCCTCTCTCTGACCAAAGAAACATGTAAATCTGCCTGACGCGTCCAGCCTTGTAGATAATTGCTCACCGGGAGTCAATGAATTTGGCTGCTGTCGTGGATTCCTGAGGGGCGTCCGCGCATGTATATTCACGGCTGTTTATGCTAAGTGACGTGGTCGATACACATGCTCCGCTGTAAATGTCAGGCATTTGTCCAGGCGGGCTTGGCCAGTGCACCTTTGGACCCGATCATTTTCACTACGCCTCGTTCTACATTGGAATCGTTATGGTTTTGCATCGAGTGAACCTAGTTGTCGCGGCCGAGGCGTCTCGAGAGTCGCTTCAACTCTGGCCCACTGAAGTCTCAGGTATATCATGGCCAGTGAATCGATACTTTGGTCGGTTGTTAGCGGCGCGGCGCCGGGGGCAGATTACGGGACGCACTCCTAGGTCGAGAGAGAAATCCTTGGGCTTTCTTCACACGTTTTCGCCAAATCGTTTCACGACTTTATATCCGCCATTCGGCCATTTTCGACGGTGAGTCGATGATGGCGTGTAGCGGTGAGCTGCTAGTGATATATCTTTCCGAATACATATTCAATCATGTGTTTGATCGGGTTGAGAGGATGTTATTGGCAGGCCAATCGGCGGCGACTCCCTATTGATTAGACGATTGATTGCTGCTGTTTCTCCCAACTGGACACGCCTCTCTCTCTCTCCTAATGAGCAGTGCGATCCTCCGCGTACAATTTGAGGGAATTAGCGACGTCAAATTAAACAGCGATTAGAATCTGAGCTATCCTAATCGCCAAATAATCTTCCTTTCGCCCCCAGCAACTTTGGAAAGCGATACAGGCACCGCCGCGTGGCGCTCGATTAGTTATTCAAAATTGTCAGTGCGAGCGCCTCCCGCAATTACCGGCCGATAATTGATTGGAATTCTTAATAACGCAAATTATGATGAATGACTCTCGACGCGAGCACTTGAACATTCTTTTAATCACAGCCGACTGGATAGCTCGTCGATATAATTGGAGGCTCGTCTTCTCGAGCGGCGGTGCGTCGAAAACAAACTTACACAACTACGGTAGATTGGTGGGAGATATTGTGAGATTGTTTGAAGATATGTTTGGGGTTGGTGAGGCTTCCCGTGACACAGTTAGCGATATCGAATCAACGGAAATTGGCGGGCGGGTGCGCTGAATGAGGTGGGAGTTGGGAGTTGGAGCGTAGCGAGTGACTGGCATGCGTGCACCGGCTTACAAATGCCCGGCGATGGCCCCGAATTACGTAAGATTATGACATCCGTGACACAATCGTGCGTACGTATGTGCATGCGCGTCCGTCGACCGTCGGTGCCGCCCTCCTTCCGTCCCAGGCTCCTCCATATTTCGCTATCTTTCCAGTTTCTTCTTCTCCCTGTCCCTCGCACTCGACTTTTCGCAATCCGAGCCTTTTTCCACTTGTCTCCCCCCCCTCCCCCGCCACCTGCGCGTTCTCTGCCCCTCGTGGTTTCTCGGTTAATTGCTGGTGGCTCGAGAGAGGTTGGATTTCACGAGCGGGTGGTTCGCCATCGTCACGATTCGCACACACTCTGCTCTCCGGCGCGGAGTGCGGGAGTGCGGGAGTGCGGGTCACCTCGTTCACGGTGCACATCCTCGTCGTCCTCTCGCCGGCCTTCGTTGTTCTATTCAGTTGCGCGAGTCATTGTTCCTGCTCGCATGGCACTCGGACTACTGATACATTTGCATTGCAAAATCGAGCAGCGACTATGCACCTCGCAGCCATTCTCTTTCTCTCGTTTGTCACAATCCAGCCGAACCCCCACGAAAACTCCAATTTCAAGCAGACTCCTTTCAAACTACCATTTTCTCAAGTCTAAGTTCTAAGTCCTCGTCGAATTAGTCGCGGAGAAACCATCATCTGGGATTGGGATTACTTTCACAATAGTGAGGAGTAAAACGGACACGAATCTAATTGGCGGCTTGTCTGCGGGCCGTTACAAGTTGGGGCTAATTGAAAATGTCACCGGAGACATCGGCACTCGATTGGCACCATCTTCCGCGAGAGCCTCATTACTTGAACCGGTGCGCCGCGCCGGTGCATTAACGTCTCGAACAATAGGGAGTGTCGGACGAAAAATCTCTCAATACATTTCTTCTGCTAAGTTATTAAGAGGAGCGCGACATAGGATCGGAAATGTGGCGCCGGGTTTCAAGTTTCAAGGCTTAACGAGGGATCTCGAGAAAGTAGGTGCAGGCGCGGTAGAAGCTCTCTCGCGCGGCAGGAAAGGGCAGGAGTTCTCCTCGCGGCCGAAAAATCTCCCAGCCAAGGGGAAGCCGCGATCTAGCGGGAATGTTGGCGAGCTCGTTACGCAAAGTACCCGCAGAAATCCACCGCTCGCCAACAATTATCTGTATTAGTCGGGAAAAGTGTTACACAGCGACGGGAGAATTAACTGCTCTTCGCTGCGCGCGGGTTCCTCGGCCCTGCGGCTCATTGAGCTACTGAATCTTAACCGTGTCACGGCTCTATGTATACTAGAAGTATCGTTAAGCAGTAGAGCAAGCAGGTTCGACGCTTCTTTTTATTACCCAAATAAAATGTATGCCGGGCGTGGTGTCGCGTCCCGGTGTCCCGACGTTGAGGCGTCCGGAGGTGTTGCAAGCGGCCCGTTACGCTTATTGTGTACATAATTGGAGGTAGGAGCATTAGCTGCGCTCGTAACAGTGCTTTCCTGCGCGGCGCGCGCTTTTCCGAGAGGGAAACTCTCTGAATAGGGAGAGAGGAGAGTGAGGCTTATCGACGATCTACGCCGAGAAGGAGAATATGATTTGGTTTCCATATTCCGGGGGCTGGCTCGAGCGATGAGCATGGCAATGAGTCGAACTAGGCTTACGACCGGAAGCGAGGGAGGCACACGCGCATCCGGCCAGGCGAGACGTCTCCGTCAGATACGATCCTTTCCTTTCCTTTCCACCGGCTCCATTACCCACAGATTTCCTTCGGATCCGCTCGAGAGCGAACGGACACTGCAAATCTAAACCCCCCACTCTCCCCACCCATCGGCGATAGTGAACTTCAATTATCGCCAATCGAACCATACTGCGATTTACCGGGGATTCTTTAATTATCGATAATTACCGCGATCGATCCGCGGGAAGCAGCAGGGCGCTCTTTGCCAAGAGGTTTCGCGTGCGAAGATGATTCATGCTCGCGAGCTATTAAGCGAAATCCGGCGAGGTAAGGTGGATTTGATTATGTAAGGGGCACAAAGTAAACGGCGAAATACCGCGCGGGCGCGGGCGCGTTGCTCCTCGCAATTAGGATTAGCAATCGGAGGAGCGAGGGGCCGATCGCGTGCGCGAACGCGCGGGCCGATGTAATTGTTGTTGTTACAATATAACAATTGCACTGGATGCAACGAGCGATCGCACGCCGCAGTGTCGCAACCTCCCTCTCCCCCGCCCCTGCCCATCGCGGGACACGTGCATCCGTTCCTTCGGCAAATCGGCTCTATAATTACACGCCAGTTCGCAGCGGCAAAAGATTCCCCCGCGAAATTGAGACATTATGGCGGCCGCCGCTCAATTTGTTCGGAAACTCGGGGCCCCTTCCCCCCTTCCCAGTCAGTGGCCCGGCGGTCGTAAATCTTATCTGAAATCGTCCGATCAAAAGGAACCAGCGGACGCTCCCTGCGCGCCCCTCTAACGGCATTAAAAGTCCGGCGGCGATCGCTCCGGGGAGATGCGGCTACTGTGCGTGCATAATATGTAAATCTAGTGTACGACGCTCGGACTACCAGAGCGATTGGCACTCGCGGAGGCACAGGAGGATTAGGAAAGACGGTAGCGCAGTCCCGGTGAGACACACGTGGGGTCGCCAGTCGGCGATTTATCGGCGGCCTCTTGTATTTCGAGGAGAGCGTGTACCCTGGGAGAGTAAGAGGGGTCCAGATCGAGTGATAGATTCGCGACGTATTTCTCCGAACAACGTGCTTCGCACACGAACCCGAGGGCTCCGAGTTCCGTACTGCCTTCGTTCTGGAGTTAGTTGACTGGGCTTTTTTAATTGTTGACCGAGCGGCGTTAACTCAAGTCGCGGGGAGATTGACGGCGAGTGTGAGTGGAGAGGGAGGATGTGAGGATGTGAGGATGCTCGGCGGCGGAAATTGGAGATCTAGGAGGAGGAATTATGCAGCGGCTGGCGCCAGCCGCCTCGAAATACATAGTAGCCTCTGGTGCGAGAGGTAGAAGGTAGGAGTGAGTGAGGACGCCCGAGGTGAAAAAGAAAGGTGGTGGTTCCCGTGGGCATAAAGCACCTGTCAGTGGTCCCCGACGTGCTAAGACCAGTGGCAGGTTCGTGTAACGATTCCTCGCCTCCGGTCTCCCGGCACCTTCTTTTTCGTGGATATGCGCCCCGGCCGCTAGCCCTCGTCCCGTCGCCTCGTCGGGGCCCCGTCGGGGCCCCGTCGGAGCGCGCAGTATTCAGCGGAAATATTAAAATGCCCCGACTGCCCCCGGCACATGACAATAAGTTGCGTTCTCGCTCGGAACGTGCTCTGGTTACCGGGCGTCCGCTCTTAAACTACCATTCGCGTATACCCACTCCATCCTCCTCTCCATTCTTCTGCGCCGGCTCTTCTCTATCCCTGCGGGCCATCAGTCCTCGGGGTGTCCCGCGGGATTGAAATGCACGCGGTGCGCATCCTGCGTCCGGGAAAATTCAAATGAGCACTCCGAGCTCCGAGAGCTCCAGCCAAAGACAAAGTCTACGGCGGGAACTGTCTGCGCTCGGTTTCGGAAACTCTCGGCTCGCCCACCGAAACTCTCGGCCCCACCACCAGCCGAGATCCCGTCAAACTATGATAAACGAGAGAGCGCGTTAGTTGAGGGAACTCGAACCGGCGAAACAATGGGCCCGGCTACTTTTTTCCCCCGGGGACGAGTGCATTAAATTGATTTATGGCTCGAGCAGAGTTTATTAATAATGGTGGCCGAGCGCCGTACGTATTTGGCGTCGATTAGCTCGTGCACGCGCGCACGTGGTAGATACATGGAGTTGCGGCGCGGCGGTTGGGTTGCACGATCCCGGGCGCCACATGGAGAGCGCTCGCGCGCTCTTGCGCTCGCATGCGCGACGAGGTATGCATTGCTCCCAATCGGCGATGATTCATCCACGCGAGCGCGAGCGCGAGCGTCGCTCTTGCAAAACGATATTGGATGCGTGGCCGATTCTATCGGCGGGCTTTATTTGGCAAATAAACCACCTCGTAAGCCGGCCGACTTTTATTATCGTCCTCCGAGTGGAATTCGGGCGAAACACGTCGCGGCTGGACAGCCTTTCGTAATTCACTTTGAAATTTAGCGCTCGTAAAAGCCTTTGCCTGTTGGTGCATTTCTTCCCCTTTCTTCGGCGACGCGCTGCCCGCGCCGGAGACTCGGAGAGTGAGTGCTCTTTCGGCGAGGAGGCTCTGCTCCGAATTGCCGTGTGCCGCCGCGCCAGCTAGGGTCACTTTCTTCTTGGTGCACTAGTCGTGAGAAACGGCCGATATGATTTTCCCATTACTTGGCCCCCCATTACTTGGAAAGAGAAGGTAGTCGCTCTCGGGGATCCGCCTCGAAAGACTCTAATGATAGCGTTTTCCGCGGGCCCTCCTTCCGAGCATTATGAAATCCTGATCGATATTAAAACGATCACGCACACTGCACTCTGCCACCGCCCATGAAATCAGAATCCGAGTGAAAAGTTCCGCGAGCAGTAATGCCCTTGACCAGCGGCGGCATATCTACGGTAATTTGTAGTTTGCGCGAGCATTTCTATCCTCTCGACGGAGGAAGAAGGAGCAGAGGGCAATATATCGGATTGGACTAGTGGTTTCTCAGCGATAGTGTTGGCACGCCAGGCATTGACGGCAGGGAGGATGGGAGGGAGGGAGCGTGACGAAGGGGCTATGTATGTAGAGGTAGGTAGGTACTACTGGGTGGCGCGCGGTCGCGGGTAAAAAGAAGCTCGGCGCGGTTAAAGAGCGCGTTCGATAGGTGGAGAGTATATCGCAGTGTCGGAGTGTGTGCTGGTAGACTCGGTTCTTTGATGAGGCTGCTCCATTTAGAGGAATGTTGGAGGGCTCGTACGAGCCGATCGTATTATCCGCGGAAATTGGTTCTGGCGAACGCGGGGTCAAGAGAGGAGAGAGAGCCGGGGTTCGCTCGCGTGCACGGCCGACTACTCATCCACACTCACGTATTAAACATAAGTGGCACTTATCTATGCCGCATCCTCACGAGCCGCGAGCCGCGAGCCGCGAGCATCTCCCTTTCTTCTCTCCGGTTCTCCGGTTCTCCGGTTCTCCGGTTCTCGAGTTCTCCGGTTGGAACTCGTTGGCTGCCCTTGTTCCCGTGATCCGCGCGCCAGAGAGACCTCTTTCCCTGACGGCCTGACGCGCGTCCTCTCTTCGTCCTCTTTTCGTCCTCTTCTCTCGGCTACCCCCGGAGGCCTCCGCGGGAAAAACCACGGGTTCCTATCCCGGTGCTAACAGCACCGCACCGTGTGCGAGCTCTACCCTCCGGGTAAGACACACACCGCCACCGCCACCGCCACTGCCGCCTCCGTAGAACCTTCCGTCAGCCAAAGGAGGTCCACGCACGCGAGAGACTATCGAGCCACTCTCCCATCTTTCGCGGGTTCCTCATAATCGAGATCGTGAAACGGTACCGCGTCGTTATAGTCCGCGGCGCATTAATGGTCAGTGCGATGCCAGATGAAATATATCCAACGAGTAGTTTTCTCGCCGCTATTACACCGCACCTATATCTGATACTCGGGATCGGTGAAGTTGAAGAGCGGGCAAAAACACGAAGGTGCTTCTCGCACGATTCTCAAAGAGGAGCGAAAAAGATCGGAAGCGTAAGAGGTCGGTTACACGGCGGCGACGGGGAGAGAGTGAAGTCGAGGGATATTGGTTCGGATGAAAAAGGTCGCTGTGGGTTAGGGGTAGGGAGCGAAAGGGAGGTCGATTGGCAAGTTGGATCGGTGCGCATTGGCCGGGTGGATGTTGCAGAGGGAATTGCGGGGATGTGGCGCGCGGATGGCTCATTTTCACCTAGGGTTACCTTTGGCACACAATCATGCGCCATTAAGGCCGTCTGCAAAAATCCTTCGGAATATCCCTTTACACGGGGCCAGAGGAGGCCGATCTCGTCGATTCTCCCGCGCCGCTTGTAGAGTGTACGCCAAGAAAGGCGTTCGAGACCGAGACCGAGCGAGATCGGCTGCATCACGAATAGCCCCCTGATCTCGCGGCATGATCTTTCAAGATCGGGAGAAAGGAAGGCGTGGGAGGAGGGGTGTCGGAAGAGAACAACCGAGCGGCGGCGGCGGCGGCGGCGGCGCCAGAGAATGAGTCGGGAGGTGGGGAGGAAGCGCGAGAGAAAGAGGGTAAAGCAAAGGGTCTGCTCCGCATCGGCGGTAGGAGCCAGTAGAGTAGTGCTAGATCTCGAGCAGCGATCGGAGATCATCTTCCCTCTCGTCCTCAATGTTACATCGTTGCATGGAGGCTGCGCGTCGGTCGGCGGGGGTGAAAAGTACCGAGGCGCGTCGCTCCCGCCGCGCCATTATCAAATTATTCACTCACACCGTGAGCCATCTATCTTCGCCGAGCGCGATCCTAACGTGTTATTATTTGATCCTCACTTTGTTAGCGATCTGACTCTAACAGCGGCCCGCGAGATCTCTACCTCGGTAGATCCTGCTCGCAGATCTGGAGTACTTCTCACGATCTCCCCAGGGCCCTTCGCCCCCCTACCCCCTACCCCCTACCCCCTACCCTCTCGTCGCACGGCCAATTCCGCCGCGCGCGCCGGATATACCGTCCTTTCCCTTTTACCCAAACAAATCTCGGCCGTCGCGCGATTCCCCTCGCGATAGTGTCAGAACCCTTTCAACTCGTAATAAACTTTCCCCCAATGACAAATTCCCCCCCAAATGAAATAGTTGGCGAAGGAGGCTGCTGGCTGCTAGCATGATGAGTTATATCGCACCATTTCAAGATTACAAGAGCACACTCTCGATTTCTAGGATTGCAGGCGCGCGATTTTTCATCTCTGATTTTTCATCGGCAGCCGTGTAATTTACGTAGGTGAGCGGGCAGAGCGTGGCTGCGATGCGGAGGCTGCGCCGTACAATTATAGATCTCGAGTTGTGGCGACTGGGGGGGAGGGGGGAGGGGGGAGGGGGGCACACTTGGCGAGGCTCTAATTGCCTTGTGTAATTCGCGTAATCGTAAATACACGCATCAGGAGGTGTTGAAACCCCAGCACGCCTCAAGGAGCCGGGGCCCCGATACGAGAAATAAATCACGGGCCACCGCCGAGATACGTAATCCAATTCTGCGATATCGCTAGCGAGAGCCTCGAGCCGACTGCAACCTCTACCACTCCAATTACTCTCGATAACCAATCAATTAACAATAATCCCAATTCCCCCTCACTTCCTAATAAAATCAAGCTTAATAATATCCAGAAACCAACCAACTTGACTCAGCGACAACGGAGATTCGGCAGAGATTAGCCGGAACTCTCCCTCTCTGGCGGTTTTCGAGTAGGAGTGCGTGAGAAAGTATTCGGAATATGCCGTCCGGGCCGTCTGACAGCGATCGAGAGCAGCAACAGCTCTCGGCAGATAGCGCATCGTCTGAAAGAAAACATCATTGGCATACCTCCTTCCTCCGAGAGCTCGCAGTCCTCCCGTGCCGTGTCGAACACCTCCGTAAATTCTCGAAAGATGACTTTCGCGCTTGGACTAGGACTAGCTGTAGATGAATGGGATTTCTCAAGGCGCTTCGAGCTGGGAGTTGGACGCTGGGAGGCGTTGGATCGATCGAGCGGAGAAAGACTTGTTCGCGGCTCTCGACATCACTCGCAACCGTCACTAATAACAATGAGGGGAGCGGGCGGGGGGCGAGGAGTTGCGCGGTTCGAGTTGGTTTGGCGAATTGATAGGGCGTTCTCGGCTCTGAGGGCGGAGGTTTCGCTCGGTATCGTACAGGCTGATCCAGGCGTCGACTCTTCCACGCGATATCGCACTGCTCGCGGTTAAAGGTAGCGTGTACTCCTCGCAGCCCTGTACACCCGCAGTGTAATAAGCGGATGGTTTATTTGCAAGCTCTTGACAGTATCTGCAGCCTGCTATTAATAATGCCGGGCACGATATCCTCGTTGGCTCGGCGGAGATTTCAATGTCGGGGGTTAAGAGATCGGGGCGAGGGGGGCGAGGGGGGCGAGGGGGGCGAGGGCCTCTTGTTCCCTGTTGGGGAGACTCGAAAAGGTTCGATTGGAATCAGTGGCGGAGAGCGCTGTTGCGCCGGGTGTTGCGCTTAATTCTAAACGCTTCTAACGATATCTCTCGCTCCTTGATATTCGGCGGGCGTGCGCGAAATGGTGGCTCGGACTGGCGAGTGTCCGGTCGCTTGTCCAATTCGATCACGTACCGCTTTAACGCTTTACATTGAAGGCAGCGCGTGCTCGGTGTAGAACTGTAGAACCGCGTCCGCGCCGTCCGCGCCGTCCGCGCCGTCCGAGACCAACTATATCTACTTGACGATATACGGACAGTCTGCGTTCAGCTAGACTCTCCTCTCTCCCTCTCTCTCTCGGTAACTGTATGACAAAACCCGCACCGGGCCTGCCTGTGTGCGCGCGCGGGCACATGAACGCGACGAGGTGCGTGCGTACGCATAAGAGACGAGACGTGGGTGTCGAGTCGTGAAACAAAGTAGTTTCGAGCGGAGGCACCGGCTTGAATTTATAGGAGTCACACTTGGAGAAATGAGCGGGCGTAATCTGTCGCCGGCGTGATATCAATTCCCCCGAGGATATTCTACACCAACAGCGCACATGCATTGACGAAAAGGGAAATGATTTTCCTTCTCATGTTAAAAGTCATCGAGATCCCATCCAGTGAGTAAGTAAGTACATAGTTTGGAGGGACGTCGTGACAACGGTTGTTTACGGGCGGCGCGGCGCGGCGGCTGCCGATATGCAAATCAAGCGGGACCCGTGCACTTAGAAAGTGTATAATTACTGCGCCGAGGTATTCTAATGATATGGTAATCGCGCAATCGCTATCTCATTGTAATGAAATTAGTAAGTGCGTTACAGTGTACGCGTGCTGCTCGAGCGTGTCCGGGCGGTGCGAGTGCGCCGAGTGCGGCGAGTGCGGCGCCGGAGGAAATGGCGCGGGAGTGCGTGAAATCGCGTCTCAAGGAAAAGCCTCTTTCTAAATCGAGCTGGCTCTCGCGGAGACCTCGTGCTCGAGCTCGTTTCCTCGAGTATACAGATAGCATAGGAGCGAGCGGTCAAAGAGTCGATACACACTCGAATGTACTGCCCGTGAAAATCAATTGATATGTGTCACGATGCTCCGAAAGCTTCCTTGAAACAGAGACCGGATGCGCGAGGGGATTCGTAGCTGACGGGCATTGTCTCGGGAGTCCCTCTTTCATCCGACCGACATGTCGAATGCTGGATGCATATCAATTTATGCCCCATCTCAGAATTCACTCTCACGCGACACACCACCACCACCACCACCACTCCCGCCTTCCCTTTCGCCTTTTCGAACCCTCGGCGCCTCCTTCACGTCCGGCTCACCATTTCCTTTCGGTATCACGTATGTTCTTACCATTCCGAGGGGCACTCTCTTGATCTCTCGTAGCTCCTATCCCGGGTAAATCGGTTCTGGTGATTCTCACCTCGGAGCTATCGCTCAAATCTGACGCTCGAGCTATAACCCGGCTATCAAGCCTAGTCGCTTTCCAGGGTCATCAATTTATCATTCAAGTATCAGAGTGACTTGTTAGAGCTTAGACTTGTTAGAGCGGGGACGGGGGTGGATGTGGCAGGAAACCAAACTATTACGTTTACACTTGCTCTCGAGCTCGGCTCATGTAAACGTAATAAAGGAGGTCTGCGCTTGATCGGCGGACGGTCGCGCAATTAGCCGGTGTGATTGATTAAGGAATCGCTCGGCGAATAATGATAGCTCGAGTGCGAGTGCGAAGGACTCGGCCGAGAGCAGTGCGCGGGTATTTGGAGGGCCGCAGGGGCTGCGAGGGGATCCATCAGGCAGGCTCTGGCAGGTCCATCAGTATGCGTGGGAGTCGGCCTTTCGAGGACCAGGAAGTGGGTGTTGTTGCACTCCATAATTCACCAGGCGTGTGCTCGGTGTTGGCGCACTCCGCCGCCGCCGCCGCCGCCACTAGGACTCGGGGGTTTAGAGAGCGCGCAGTGCGCACGGTCCATGATATCCACGCCTCGGATGGAGATGTTGCCGCTAACGTCTTCAAGGGGCCAATGTGGAAAGGTACAATTGCGACCCCCCTATGGCCGCCGGCGCTAACAAATCGTGCTCGCGGTACGCACACGGAAATGCGCGAGAGGGCCAGCTCTCACACGTCCACCATCCCGGCTATCCCGGGCCGAATGCTACTTTGAAGAGATCCAAGTTCTCGACAGCTTGTAATCGTCGGGCAGCAGTTCTCCGCACCTGGTAGATCCGATTTCAGCGAGCCGGCTGCAGCCGAGGAGTCGAGGAGTCGAGGAGTCGAGAATTGAGCGGAGCCGTGTTCCCCCGTAGGACTAATGATGAGCGAGCGAGTCCGCCGACAGTCGGCACCGCGATTATTGCTTGCAACTTACACGGGCGCATCGTGAGCTCGACATTACGCCCGGTGCCGGTGTCGATCGTGTCGTTGAAAACGACCTCGGGCATCGAGCCTTGTTTACGTCCGCGATATAAGCAACTTTGTGTTGCTTATATCCGCCTCGGGCCAATCTCTCCGATAGACAGCTAGTCAGCCACTTATGGCCCGGGGGCTAATGGAAGCGCGAGCAGTCGGCGCAGCTCTTTCAGGTGAAATCTACGCGCTAATTAGAAGAGGAGTTGGTTCTGCAGGTATGTTTAGTTTGTGAGTGTATTTCGGTCTATCGCCGGGGTATGATGTGTATCGAGATCCCGGAGTGGGAGAACCAAGGGCATTTAATTATAAATCAGTCGATAAGGCCTCGAGCCTCTATCTACATTGGCCGGTCTCTCCCTCCCCTTTGGCTCTCTGGCTATATCCTACCTGCAGTTAGACTGGTGGAGAGCTGGCGGGCTCTCGTTGCCGATCGCGTCGGGGCTTTTAAGCTCGTACATCACCGTCTCGGTTACGCCTCCCGTATTTGCTTAGTCGTGCCAAGGGGGAGGCGCGCACGAGGGCAGAGATGAAACAATTAATAATCTCCACCGCGGCCGCGAAACCTACCACCGTGGGCCACATGTTCTCACTCCGTCACGCTCGCCCGCCGCTTCTTCTTTCTTCTTTCTTCTTTCTTCTTTCTCAGCCACTCGCAGATATATGCTCGAGGAAAACTTGAAATCGCCACCAAGGAATATCAGTGAAACTCAGGAACATTAGGCGGGTGAGATTGCTGGAGTGGAGTGGAGTGGAGTGGAGTAGGAAGACTGGAGTGGGTGATTAGGAGTGGTGAGCGACGCCGAGTCTCACACATGGGGCACGCGATGGACTCCCTGAAAAATGAGGGTACCGCGGGCTATATCTCAGCGTCTCGAAAGGATATCTTAATTATCGGGCAAAAATTAATTATCGTAACGCCCACCACGCCGCTCTCAACTCAGCGTCGACTCCCGTAGGGCATTCGTGGGAGTATGTGGCGCGGCACCAACCTGCTTGCTGCAACGCCTGCGAGCCATCAACTCTTGGATTCTCCAGCGAGCAATCCCCCTTTAGTCACTTATTAAACGCTGCTCATATCTATGTTTCTATAGAATGGCGAGGAACGCGGTGGAATGATCATAGATGGGCGAAGGTTCGAGGCACGCAGGTTTATTTAATATTTCCGTCTTTCCGTCTTTCGCGTATCAGGGGGCGGGGGGAGGGGGGAGGGGGGTATATATGCGGGGCGCACGAGAAGAGAACGAGGAGAGTAAGACGAGTAATTTGAGTGGATGGAAAGAGGGCTGGATGAGGGTAGGGTGGTGTAGTGTGGTGTGGTGTGGTGTGGGAGTCTCTCAGGTTTGGGTTCAAAGGTTCGCGATTATAACATTCCGGGCATGCCGTTTCGTGTGCATCAATTCGGTACGCCAGTTCCCTCTTTGCGGAGTTCAGAGCCGCACTGCTCTCGCTCCGTCCAGAGCCAGACCATCCTTCCACCATCCACCATCCACACCATCGAGTGCCGAGCGCCGAGCGCCGCGCTGCTCCCTTGGGCTGCTCTCTTCGCTTCGCTTCCTCCTCTTCCTCGCTCATTTCTCTCTCGGTCGCTCCCTCGCTCGCGCTCTCCTCAACACTGGCGTGCAGAGAGCTCCTCTCTCTGCTCTCGGCAGACAAACGCCAAGTTCCAGTGCACCGGACCCCGCGCGCGATGAGTTCCAGCGGATCACGTGCACCGTGGCGAGGAGAGCCCGATCCTTTCCAGGAAGGACCTGCTATGCTATCCCGGAATTGGTAAACGCTTCATTTTCCCCGCTCTCTTTTCACCGCTGACCCTCTGTATCCCACGTACTCCTCCGCCACCACCGCTTCACCCTCCCGACTCATCTTCGCAGCCTCCGATCCAACCTCCCTTCAATATACTCGACACTCGAGCTAACTCTCGACCGGACGAAACTCGGCGAGTCATCTCGAATTACTGAGCGAGCCATTTTATTTAGACTTTAGACATACATTGAGCAGTTTTGGAAAATGAGCGATGTGAGGGACGTGGGTCGCTCGGCGCAACAATAAGATGACGCAAGAGAGGCCTCGTGCGCGGTGGTGCGGTGGTGCGGTGGTGTGGTGCGGTGCGGCGGAGAGATACATACGCCGTAAACTAGATCGGTGGTGGGATTTATGGGCGGCATTGCGTTTTGCCCAACGGCTTTATCGTTCCATTGTCCCGTCGCGTTTTGTCCGAGGCCGAGTAATTTAAACGGCTGGGCGCGAGGTCGCCGGGCACACTCTCGGGGCCGGGACATCGTCGCCATTTGTAATTGAAATTCGTGAGCGAGCATAGGATTGCGAGCACGAGTCTAGTTATAAATTCAGGGTACCGCTAGAGTACCGGCAGCCTTGCTCCACAGTCGTGTCCAGCTACTACTGGCATATATCACTGCGTCCACTATCATTGCGTACGTCTGCAACACTCCCCCCACCGCCAATACTTTGACCTCTCGCGCTTTGTCCCGTCCGGCGCGGACGATCCTTTGACAGTGTGTGCGCGCGCGCGCGCGGCGGTTGTTAGGTTCGAGGGTGCTTTAGCGCGATCGACTGATGGCCGCATAAATAACCGCGGAAAACGGACGGCAGCGACAAAGCTGGCGCTGATTTCGCTGTTAAGGCGCGCATCTAGCAAAACGGCCTACCGAGATGGATTTATGCCAGCGTCATTAGGGATTAATTATACGCCTTGTCAGACAGCTGATGCCCGCGCTAGTGAGCAGAGATGGCCAGGCTCCTTCCCGTGAAAGCAGCGCACGGGTGGACGGCACGACGGGCAGCTAGGTACCGCGAGAGATCGCCGCCTGCGCTTGCACCGAGCATCAAAAGAAGAACGCGGCTACTCTCCGGCTACTTCCCCTACTTGATACTTGAGAGTAGGGAATATGCGTCTCTTCCATCACTTACCTCCTATGATTTACACCTTCTGGCAATTTCCCCACTTATATTAATTCACAGATACTATCTTGTCCCAACAATAGGCAAAATAATGGCGAAGCGGCTTATACAAAGTGGGGTGTTGGAGGGCTATTTTTCGTTGAGTTCCGGCAGATTTTACCGCTATTTTAGGCCGCTCTGGTGGTTGAGTAATCGCGAGAAAAAAAGTAAACTAAAGGTGGAACACGGGGACCCGAGGGAGACGCAAGCGCGCGAGCGCGGCGTTGCAACGCACCCATAAGTACCGCGCGCTCCAGACTCACGTACTTCCTTAATGCCGAATGCGCCATCCGTTTCCTTGCCATATAAGTTTCTATCAAAAGGCTGGATCGTAATCCAGAAATCTCTCGCTTGACCCCATGGGAATACGCGCTCGGTGAAACTCACGCATGCCCTCGCTGCATTCGCTCCCGCTTCCCCTACCCTTCTCGCTCCCGCTCTGACCGCAGCGAAATCCTTGAGAACCGTCGAACGAACGCATTTCGCGCTTGACTCATCCTTCCACGATCCACCTCCAAGAGAATCTCCCTCGGGCAAAGTTCAGGGCCTCAATGAAGATCGGCTTCGGAAGCTGAGTGTACCCTCGATTTCCAATAGATAGGGCGTCCTTCGCAGATACTCGATCGGCCCGGCCCCTGCAACATACTTGAAGCGTACATTTACTAATATGTAGTATTTACCTACCGGCCTTATGCTATTCGGCCAAGTACTCAGGCCCACGCTCATTACGCAACATTAAAGTAGCTCTGAGTTTCAGACCACGTCGAATGAAGTGATCCTGCGGGTATAGCTATCGGTGAGGCACGTGTCTCCGAATCAAACTTTTTATCAGCAACGCCAACGGAATACCAATTATGTAGTTGGTCTTGCTATTAGAGTGATGTTCTGCTCTCGAAAGTCTGACTGGTGCGGTTTCCTCGCGAGGCGCGCAGGACAAGAGACTGTCATTAATCGGTCGGTGCGTCTGCGTTCGAGCGGTAAATCGTTGGGGCGCTCGACTGTTTATGCCGAGTGATTGATGAAGTAGCATTAATATTTCCGTAGGAGCGTCTTCGGGGGCGCGCGCGCGTTCCTTACGCGCTACGCCGCCGGTCGATCCATACGTTAGGAGGGTGCAATAAAATATGTCTCAGCCGCGGTGAGATTTACGAGAGGGAGCCGCCAATCTCGCCCGAAGCGCCTCGCCCTCTGCGCGCCTCGGCCGCTGCTCGAGATTTCCTCTTGCCGGCTGCGATCGCCGATGATCAATAATCCGGCGGTATCTCGCGCGATTGTAAGCCTCGATGCTTTTGTGGGAATAAGGCGCTCCCGACGAAATCTCGGCCTCTTTCGGCCGCGTTACACAGAGAGGACTAAAATCCGATTAGCGGCCGATAGCCGCGTGCCGTTTCAATAAATCAAGCGAAGCCGCCGCGTGGCCAACGGGGCCAACCCCTTTCCGGGGAGAGCGAGTCGAGACGTCGAGAGTGGGCCGTCCGGGCCGTCCGGCCGGCCCTCTCTCTCTCTGCGCCCGGTTCTCTCGGTGCAAGTAAATTTTGCTCCGCATGCATGCTTGCATGCGATGCGCGATGCATGCACGCGCGCACGTTGGCCTGCGGAGGCCAACTCCGAACTCCAGATCCAACCTGTAATTACGCGTATTGCGGCCCTTACCCTCGCCCTCGCCCTCACCCTCACCGTTGGCCTCGCTCGACATCCGGTATCGGCGGGATCTCGCGGGAACCGCCGAATATCTCCTGCTTCCCTCCGCGGAGAGAGAGAGGAGGAGATTATGGTACCCCCTCGGGGCGACCTCGATACTCGCCGAGAGGTACAAGTGCTTCTGTAATCCGAAACGCCGCGTGCCGCCAGACGGCAGAGGACTAGTCGCTCGCTGCCATTACTCTTGGCGAACCGGTGATTAATCAATCGGGCCGCGCGCCCGCGCGCCCGCGCGATTAGATCGCCGCGACAATCCGAGAGTCGAAAGTGGTCGTCTCCTGCGAGAGAGCGCGCGTGCTCCACGTGGCACACTGATATTTTATTAATGAACCGCTTAGATAGGGGAAATACGCGCCGGTGATAATTCGCCGGCGCGATGCGGCGCGTACCGAGGAGATTTATAGGAGCGGCGCGGTTGGCCCTCGATCTGCTTCCCTCGCTTTCACTCCAAAGAAGAGCCGCTTGGCTCCGAATCCACCTTACGCTACGCCGCGGCGCGGTCGGGCTAACGGAGATCTACGACAGGTAATGCGAACGGTGAAAGCGAACGAAGCAGGTGGTCAGGTGCGCTTGCTCGGTTGCTCGAGCCCGAGCGGCTCTCCTCGGGGCCCCGGATTTCGGGATCACCCGGTGTGCACGGAGAGCGCCGCTATCACGCCAGAGGAAGACGGCAGGTGTAGCCTGGAGGCGAGGAATCGCCGGCCGAGCGAGCGAGCATGCTCGCCGTGCCTTGGCACACACCGCACTCCTTGCGTGGGCGCCTTTCTCAGGGTGGCTGGCTGGCTGGCTGGCTGGCTCGCTGGCTGGCTCGCTCCGATGCGTCACACGCGAATCGCGCGAGAAAAGAAGCCCGCCGAGCCGACTTGAGCCGACTTGAGCCACGCTGAGGCGAGCGGAAGTGGGAGAGAGGAACGAACGAGGCGGCGGAGGCGGAGGAGGAAGAGAAGATGAAGAAGAGCCGCAGGAGGAAGTGGAAGCAGCCGCCTCGGAGAAGGACATGACTGGAGATGAGGGGAGACCAGGTGAGATGAGATGAGATCGGCGAGGGCGAGGAGGAATAACAAATCCACCGAGCGCCCGCGAGAGAGAGAGAGAGAGAGAGAGAGAGAGAGAGAGCGAGAGTATGAGTAACAAGGGAATATGACGTAGACGAAATGGAAGGGGAAGAAGTGTATCTCATGAAGGGAAGAGAGAAAAGAGTGAACCGCTGTAGGACCTGTAGGCGAACTATGCTGGGTATCCAGGCTGAAGGTTGGGCAGCCAACTAACCAGTTAAGCTAACCAGCCCAGGGTATATCCTGAGAACAATCGGACCTACCGACCGACAGCGTGGGCGAGCCACCGGCGAAATATGCATTCCTAGCGAGCACTCCGCCGGCTTAAGGATTATTGCACTTACGTGCCCTGCACCATCCCCTCCACCACCCCCTTGACTCTCCCCGCCGCTCCAGTCGCTCCCCTGATGCGCAAAAATCAGATCTCCAAAGCGAATTCGATACACCGTCCGCCTGAGAAACCTAACGAGTTCCTGTCGAGGCCACTTCTCAGCTCGACCGCTTAACTTTAACTACATTCACCGGCCGGGGATGATTAGAAATTGTCCGCAGTAAAGCAGAGACCGAGGAAGAGGAATACATAGCTCTATGGATGTGTAGCCGCTTCCTTCCATTAAGATCGCTGCCTCCTCGCGTTCCCCTTTCATGTACGACTGTACGTTGTACGAGGCGCTCTCTCGGCCAATAAGCTGAAAGGGGCTACATCAGCGACAACAAGAACGCGCAGGAGAAAAGCAGGAGGACGATGTCGTTGGGGAATAATAGGCCAGTCTTGCGGTTTTCCCTAACCGAAGCTAGTACAGTGGGCAGGTTTGCGGATATGCCGGACGGGAGGCCGAGAACCGGGGAGGAGACGAGAGAGCTCCTTGTCATTGGATTGTCGTCTTGAGAAACGCGGAGATTGCCGAAACCCGCAGTTTAAATTAGAAGCGCGCGTACACAGCCTGGAAATTGAGCCTGGAAATTGTCCCGCGGTATAGTTGCGCCTCCTCATCGCTGTAATCGGCCGCGCGCTATCCAGTCTCCGCCGGAAGTGCGCGGATCTGCAGCTTCGCTTATTGTTAGGCGCACTTCTCCCCGGCGCACTTCCGACTCTGCGGTTTCTATCTGGAATACGCGGAGAACGCGAGGAAAATCCTCGGGGGATGGGGTGGGGCGATTGGGCGTCGGAGTAAACAGTGGCGGTTACAGGAAATCCTCGCTAATTATTCCGACTGACGGATGTTTCCGCGAGCGAGCGAGCGAGCGAGGAGGCTGGCGCTAATCATTTCGCGAGTAAATGGTGGACAATTAATCTCGCGAAAGTTGCGCCGGGTGATTAAGCCGGGAACACAAGTGACTGTCTCTCCTTCCTTGTTCCTCTCCCGCTCTCGCTCAGGGCTCTGTTGTGTTGGCTGGCGGTGGCCGAGGAGGCGAATACACAGCGGTACCTCGCGACGATTAGAGCGGCTGCCAACAGTGTCGGGACGATGAACGTCGCAGCGCGGCGGCGCACACAACTGCGCACACAACTGCAGCGCGCGAACAAAACGAGGCTGGCCGGTCGCGCGCGCTAATGCGCCTCGTTTCGCGCTTCGAAATGACGAGCGCACACGCCAGTCTTCCGCTCCGTCGCGCCGACTTCCGAGATGTCACACTGCACACTTCCCCCACAGATATTATTATCCCTCTTCTCGAGATTCTGCGCTCCTCTGCGACTCCGCCACTCCGCGGCTTGGTAATTAGTAGGGTGATTATGCTCCCCGAGAGCACTCTCGAGGCTATCTTCCTTCTTATTGTCCGGACTCTCTACTGTGTTTACATTGTCCGCGCCGCAAGTGATAGAGTGCTCCCCATAATCGCACGACTTACGCAACCTCGTTTTTACTCCAGTTTCTTTGTCGCTCGCTCGCGCCATTCTTGATCGGACGTGGATTGATCTACGCTCTTCCCGACCAACAAAAACAAAAAGAAAGATAGTGCGGCGAACTATGCGTTACTAGAATTGCCCATGAAGAACTGGACCCCTCATGAAGAGGGGGGTGGGTAATTTTGTGGCGTAAATCGTTGATAATCGTGCGAGGTGATGGTACATGAGTTGCGCGGGTTGATTGGGTGCGAGAATTGGGGCCCGCCAATTACCAAGTGACCCGGGCGCGATTTATGGGGTCGGCCGTAACTCATGCCCGCCGATTCTAGTACTCCCCTTGGTTAGTGGGGGCCCCCTATTCCATAACTCGACACCCTCGTAACCTTTGACGTGAGACTGGGCGCGCGCGCGCGCGCGATACCACGGGATACCCGCAGTAAATGCGCCGGAGATCGGGCATTCAAGAATTTACTACAAATTGACCGTCCACGCAAAACTGGAATTCCCTCGGCCTCCAGCTGAGTTATCTCTATTTACGTGGGACGTCGTCCTAGTCGAGCGATAGTGATCAATGTCCTACCACTTATATCTATAGCCTTCGCCCGGAATTGCACCCACTTCCGGCTCCGACGCTCGATTACTCGCCAACCCACCAGCCACCAGCCACCAGGATACCAGGCAGTAATACCAGGAGCGAAAGAAAGCGAGTCTCCGGGAATTCAAAATTGAAATTGGCCCGACCGATTGCGCACTATTATAAAGCATGAGTCGTGTCGGAGGCGAGTAGAAAGTGGGACTGGTGGTCGGAGCCGATAGACCTCGGTAAGGAAGTGTTTGTCGCAAGGAATTATGGCTGGGAGTCGCGAGGAAGTATGTATCGGGGGAGGTAGCCACTCGCGCTCCTTTCCTCGCTCGACTTTATGTCCGCTCTTCGGACTTACATCGTCGTTAGTCGTGGTTCCTTTATGACGAAGATGTCCTCTGTATCCCGCTGTCCCGCCAACACACCAGAATAGTCTTGAGCGTCGACTTTCCGCCTCCTCCTCCGCCACCTTCTTCTCCTATGCATCCAACTAGAATGCCTCCTCGCAGATAGACACCGAAACCGCATCCTCGTGAATGTCCCATTACTCGCCAAGGGCTTTAGTGGAGTGGGGCAATCATGTTCGAATGTTAAGCTGGGGGAGGCAAACTAAGGCTCATTAGGAAATGGAGATGCATCTCGGATTATTGCGGGGGAAGCTTGACTTTTAGTGGGATCATTTGTAATAGGGTTGTGTTGGAGAACACGAGCGCGGCGCTCGAACCGAGAGGCATTGCCCTCGCCGATTCATATTTAACTCTCATTATTATCTTGGGCAAACGACTCGCTTGATATATAAGGCGCTCGCTCGCTCCCCCGAGTGGATATGCGGACGTGGGATGCGGCGCGGCGTCAGGCCGGGCCGAGAAATAATTTCACACCCGCAGCCAATTTCGTAGCCGCGAGTCCTCGCCCTCACTCGCCCTCTCAGCCTCTCTCCCTCGACTCATGCTGTACGCACCACGGAGGAAGAAGGTATGGGACCGAAACGTATGGGCCCGAGTGGCCGAGATCGAGTTTACGGACATGCGATGCTCGCCCCATACCATAACTTTCGCTTTAAACTCCAACAAATTGTTTCCTCCGCGAGAACTCGTACCCTCCTCCCTTCCCAGTGTAGCAGTGTAGCAGTGTAGCTGATTCAGCTGCACGGGCCCAATAATAATTGGGCCGAATAATAATCAATCGAGTAGATTAATTCGTTGGCCCAGTGTAGGTCGCTAGTTAGACGCGGAATAGCACGTGGAATGCTCACCGGGGTAGGAGAGAGAGGGAGAGAGAGAGGTCCCGTAAGACGGAGCCTAGGATGAAGCTGGTCCCGTCAAGCCGCCGTCTATAGATACAGGCGGCGGTGGTGGCGGTGGTGGCGGCGGGCCAGGAGTGTCTTGCGCGGGGGAGTATTTTTGCCGTTGGTACGAGTTTGCAGGTTGCGCGAAGGAGTCTGCGCGATCAGGCGCTTGGGCTCGGTGACCGAGGGTCCCCCGTGTCCCCTCGGGCCTTACTCGAGCCCCTAGTCGCCCGCCCGATCGCCCGCCCTCCCACTAGTCCCACTGGCCCCTGGACCGCGTTGCGCCGCGTTGCGCCGCGTTGCACCGCGCGTTGCAGTGCATGGCGTCCTCGTGTGGGCGAAGGGTCATGGGTCGCAGACACATCACAGTGGCTCTCAAATTTAAGAGAATCCGACCTATGTGCCCGTCTCCGAGCTCGACCTCCCTCGCCAACACTATATTTTTAATCTGTCATCGAAGTTTGAGATAAACCGAGGGACCCGAGAGCTCCTCCCTACCGAGGAACATCCGATACACAGGGCATGATTTACCTCCAACGCCAACACTTGTGCGAGCCTGTGCGTCTTGTGCACCACCACCCTCACGGCACACTCTCGGAAAGGGTGGAGGTTCCGAGATGCACGCGTGCTCACGGAAAGAGAGAGAGGGAAGGTCAGGAAAGAAATCGGCGGACCAAAATCGGCGATCTTGGCCGACTCGGCGCGACTCGACGCGGCGTAGCAGTCCAGTGGTAAATTCATCGGTGTGTGTGTTGGCGACCGGGCGACAATTGTGCGGACAATTTGTTCGCAGCGAGCGGCGTCGGCGGCGGCGGCGGCGGCAGAATGATGTCGCATAAAATGCCCTGGGGGGGGGGGGGGGGGAGGGTGGCGGTATTCCCACCCTGTGCGTTGCGAGTGAGTTCACGATCCCAGGGGGTCACGATCCCAAAGAGAACCGATATGGTCAGAGTATCGCCGCGGGCTATCATCGGCCGCGTGAGCGAACGGCGTCTAATCCCTCGTGCAAAGAATCGCGTGTGGAGAGCAGTGCATCTTAGTTATGGACCACTTCCTCCTCCCGCTCGTTACTTTATAGATCCATTAGAGATAATTATCGGCAACAGCTCCGGGAATTCATGGGGATCCACCACCTCTCCCCCCGTCCCCCTCACTGTCTATCTCTATAGATACTACATATACAGAGCTATAGAGACCTCGCCCTTTGCGCCACCCCCCGTGACACCGTGACCGTCGGCGCACGAAACGCGGCCGACGTTATCATTTGCGCACGAGAACTCGTGCCTTGCTTTTTGGCCCGTAAAATTCCACTGCGAGCCTATGTTGCGCCCGAGCCGAGAGAAAAAGAGGAGGAGTAGGAAGAGGAGTAAGAGAAGAAGAAGGAGGAGGAGGAGGAGGAGGAGGAGGAGGAGGAGGTGGAGGTATAGTGGGATCGCGAGGAGAGAATTTTAGAATTCCGTGGGTTCCCGATACGGGTTCGTGCTCGAAAAGTTATGGCACGAGGGCCTGGTAGCCCGAGAGGAGAGGACTCCTGTCCTCTCGTGCGAAAGGTCACGCGCGAAGGAACTGACCTCCCTCCCTCTCTCTCTGGACTGTTGCAGCGGGTCTCTTCCTCCCCGACGGCCGGGTGTCCGGTCGGACCCGGCGTCCAACCGATGGAGGAGCTACCCCGACAATTTCGAGCAGCGCGCGGGGCGCGAAGATAGAATCTTCGGGGCGGGTCGAGCAAATTGAAAAATTATGCCGGCGCGGATATACGTGCGACGCGCGTTTTTTGGCGAAGATGCGAGACAATAGGCGAGGCAGATAAAAAGGTGAGGAGCGTTCAAAAGGGTAACGCCATCACGGTAGGCGCACTCCATGCATACAGGTACACACATAATATATCTCGACTGATCTACGGAAAGGTATATACCCCCGGGCCGCTTGACGGCCTCATGCATAAATGCGTCAACGTTGTTTCCCTCGGTATCTTCGATCTCTGCGAGTCGGCCGCTTCCCTGCCCGCCTGGCCGCCTGCCTGCTCGCCCGTGCGCGCTTGCCTTGCCTTGCCCTGGCTCCCTTCCTTACTGTCCTCACTGCCTGTCTCCCGGCAGAGCTATATCGTTCAGATTTCTGATCGGCTTATCTCCTAGTCCCGGCGCTTCCTAGCGAACGCTCCTAAATCCCCCGGCTGTTTGCTTGTCGCGCACGCGATGATAAGTTGCTACTTCCACGTCTACCAGCCCCTGCAGCCATAACTCTGCGATACAAATTAAATCGCTCCGAGCAAACAGCCCATAACTATCCTCACCCTTTATCTCCGATCTGCCTCGTGCCTTCGAGCCACCGCGCGTCTTTACACCCTCTCGTCTCTCGTCCTTCCGCGCCCCTCTCTCGACCGAGTGACTCACTTCCGAAAGTCGGAAGGACTTATCTTCCTCGTGATGAATACCACAAAAAGCTAGAGGCTCCGCGCAGTGTTTAGTCTTGGTTGTGGATAGAGAGTAACGGTATCGGCGTTCTGCTTTTCTGGGATTGCGCACTGGCGACGGGGACGCGCGAGTCCCTCGGTTGATCTATTCGTTACCGTTTAGAGGCGCTGGCCGCTCGTAAACTCTCATCAGAGATCGAATCGGGCATCGCCGCGCGCGGAAGAAGTGGTACTGGGAAGCAGGCGGGTTAATTCGCGGGCGATGAGCGGCTCTCCTCGCCGCGCTCGCGCGGTCCATCTCCTCTCTTGTTCGCTCGCTGGCAGTGCCGGCCGCGGCACCTCTTACTCCCGTTCCGCTTCTTCCTCTTCTTCTGCCTCTTCTTCTTCTGAGCTGACCACATAGATATACGTGGGCCGCCTCGTGTCCGCGCGGCACGCTCGGTTCCCACGGACACGGGGCCGAGAAAGAGTTTGAAAACACGGCAATCAGTGTAACTGCTCCCGCGCCGTGGTACTGTGCGTATACGCGCATCCACACACATATGCGCCCCACTCTACACTATCTGCATATCTACATGTATATAGTGTGTATCGAGGTGATCGCGATCCCCGGGAACATTGTACGACTGGCCTGGCGCGGACTCTCCTTCAAAAGCGAGGCGATATCTTCGTCTACTTTAATCCCCAGTTACCCAACTCTCGAGCGCACCTCGGATAAACGGCCCTCGTCTAACGGACTCGGGATGGGAGTCTCGGCTTACTGCGAGCAAGTCTCGCGGATATATCGGAGATCTAGGTGGTACCGGAAGTCCTTCTCCCTGTCCCGGGCCACCGAGACGTGCACGTCTCGATGATTCATTGGCGGGGCAATTGTTTAGCCAGACACAGACAAGTGTGTGTGTTGTGTGTGGCTGCGCTTCGGTTCCCGGGCGAGACGAGTCCTGTGACTAAGAGGTGGCGAGGTGGTGTACGCTGCTGACGCGGCGCGGCGGCCAATACACGGTGTATCGGTGGCTAGCAGCCGATGGCGCAACGAGCACTTTATTCTCGGCTCTAACACGCGACTACTCTCCGCTGCCTACTGACGACGAGCGGAGCTTCGCAGTTCGCACACAGAGAGGGGCAGGTGTGCGGCTGCCGGCCAATATCCATACGATAGTCGTCGCGCGAGCGTGTGAGGAAAAGCGCGACACCCGGCTTCCACCAGCTCTCTCTCTCTCCCTCAGTATCCCCAGGGCGTGGGTGGAGGCTCGGAGAGGCGATAGTTGTGGTGCAGGAGGCGAGACGGTGGTAGGCTCGCTCGAATCCTCGGATAATTACTCGATAGTCGTCGATGTCGCTCGTATATCTCTCGCCGCGAATTGGTGTGTGTCCCATAACTAAGCAGCGCTCGCCCGCCCGCCAGCGAATGTGAGACTCGGAGTAAGCGAGAGCCGAGACGGCACTCGGCCGTTTAAGTGAGTGCTGGATGCGGATTTCTCTGTAGCAGACCGATCGGTATCGGCGCCGATCCTATCGGTGAGAGCGCGCGGGCGTCAGGTAAACGGCGATAAGGCGAGAACTAGCTCGTAAGTTTCCGCTTCGCGGCTCCAGCCAAAGCGGCTCACCGCCACCGTCGCGCAGACGCCCCCTCTTTCCCCAGAGAGCGAGAGAGAGAGCGAGAAGCAGCCGAGCCCTACACACAGACGCACCACACCCAGCCACTCTCTTCTGCAAGCTAAAGCGAACGATCTCTTAATTGATAGATAACGCGGGGGTGTGCGAGGCTAACGCGCACTCTGACTCCCGCGCACAGTGATTAAGGCGCGCGCCAAGGGTGTGGGAATGAAAAGCGGATTAATGCCTACTTGAATGCCAACTAATCAACTCTCTTGATTAAGGTCGTGCGCAGGGGAGGAGACGGAGTATGGGAGAATCGCTAGGGAGACGAGAGGGAGGGAGGTGGGTTTAGCAGGAGCACGTGAGGCATCCGTCTTGGCGGGATGTCATGTCGCGCGGATGCGATGGTGAAATCTCGGCTGACGTGTGCGTGCGAGAGCGCGCTAGAGCGCGAGCGAACTCATGTAGGTAAACGATCGTTTGTCCTCCCACCTCTCGATTGTCGTCTCGAGTCTCTTGCCGCATCCTCGCCCGGAGATATGAGCTAGAGATGGAGATAAAGGTGGAGGTGGAAGTGGGTGCCGGTGTCGGTGTCGGTGTCGGTGCGCGCGCCTCTCTTGAGTAATTGGAACACGACCTCTGTCAACCCCCGCTGACCCTAAATGGTCAACGGAAACGAGTATACCACCGGCGGCGAGGAGGACATCTCATTGTTGGCCAATCGTCGGGCCGACGCGACGCGACGCGACGCGCTCTCTGTCGATTCAAATGCAGATGCACTTCCACTTACACGCCTCGGAAGCCCAATCCGAGCCCAGCTGGTCGCCACCTGACGTGCCCCTTTTGATAATCATAACGAGGAATAAATGTCTCGTTAATAAATAAGCAACAGTCATCATCGTAATGTTATGACGGGGACGAAATGTTCGGAGCCGAAGCCCCCAAAGAACAAGCGCATATCCAAGCGATGCGATGCGATGGCTGTAAAATGGAAAGTGTCTCGACGGAAGAGAGCAATTAAAAGGACCAATTGGTGGCGGGAAAAAATATCGACTATAAAACCGCTCATATTATGTCAACTCTTAATGATTATCCCCTGGCCTGGCTTCCTGCTTGAAGCGGCGATGCCGGTCCGACCGGGCGACAGATTTGTACCGGCAGTAAATTATCCCGGCGCCCAACCGAAAGAGAGGTTTATCGCGCCATTGGTAAATCATAAAGCTTGGCGTAAAATCCATTGGTCGAAACGATCCTAACGAAATGGACGGATTTCGCAAGTGCATATGTCGATTGGAGCGGCGAGTGAGGTGAGTTGCCTCGGCTCGGGAGCGCGCTGCTCTCTCTACGTCCGCCAATAAGCATAACGGGCGTGAGTCGCCCACGCGAGCCACAGCTATCATCAGGGAACAATGTATAACAGTTTCTTCATGGTTGTCTCGTCAAATCAAGGATTAGTCATCTGGCCGGCACGAGGTCCCGGTGAACGTACTCCGACTATCCGCGCACTCGCGCGCTTTTACCCTCTTAATCGGAAATTCATCCGAGTCCATTGTAAAACCCAGGAAGGACTTATCAGCCGGTAGGATCCGCGCGCGTCGAGCATCACCCTCCGCCCTTTCTTCCCGGGAATAGTGAAAATCAGTATTCCTCGCTGGATGCAGTGGGCCGGGAAGAGGCTCTTCCGGCCGGTGTGGCTGCGGCTGCGGCTGCGGCGGATGAGCAGCTGTCGAGGATGCTTTGATTTGTCGAGGCATATATCAAACGGTGTCTTATCGGCGGGCGGATCGTTCCTTTCGTTTAGCCCGGTCAAACATTCCTCACCTTTGACCGAGAAAAAGGTCGAATACCAAGTGGAGTGGCCACCCGCGGGTGAAAGGAGGATGGCAGGTTGCACCCTCGGGCAGGTTGGCAGCCTCGAAAGGTATCGATCGCAAAGTATCGCTCACTCGCGCGAACGCGCGCGATACCTGACAGAGTGCCGAGAGATGTATATCTCGGAGGAGTCCGAGGAGTCCGAGGAGTCCGAGGAGCGGTGTGCCGCGGGGTTCACGCGGGGGTAACTCAATTTGTAGTTACAAACGAGGATAATATGATAATGCCGGGCACCGATTCACCTCCAAACCCCACTCCACTATGGCTTGGCTTGGCTTTGTTAGCGGCCACCTCGCCGGCAACCCCCTCCCCCCTCCCCCCACCGCCCTCCAGCTGTGCACTGTCATTTGTTCACGTCTGTCAATACGTCACTGATAGCTCCGGCGATGCCTCTGCTTGGACGTATCATAGATAGATCTCATCCCGCGGCTGGAAATTTCGCCGGTTCGAATTGGCGGTGAACGGCGCGCCAAATTGTACCGGTGGCGGCGGCGGCGGCGGCGGCAGCGGCTACTTGTCCACTCTCGATCCCCGGATGAAATGTGGAAGGTCTTAATTTATGCTCGTCTCCTTTTCTACTTGACAAAAGGTTTACGATGCGCGAGAGCCGGAAGGTGAGCGCGACTGATTGCAGCGGCTGGAATCGCGCCCGCTACCGCAGATGTACGGAAGAGAGGTTTATCGGCATAAATCATGAGGAGCGAGCGCGCGTCTATCGCGCCGGATCTCTTTGGTGCGCTCTTTCGAAAGTCTTGTCAAATTGTTAAGCGGTTTCATAGGCGGCTCGGGCTCGCGTCGGGAAGAGTCTAGTGGGGTTCACAGAGGCCGGTTTCATAGGCTTTCTTGGCTCTTCGCACGATTTCGCCGGGCAGCCGCGGAGCCGCGGAGCGCGCGTGATTTAAGGCGCATCGTAAATAGATAATAATAAATCGGCATATCGTGGGGCCCCATTTGCTTCGGGACCAATTTGTTGGGATCGTTCGCCCTCGCGACCCGAATATATGTCTACACACTAGAATGCCAGAGGGCCATTTTTCAACGCGAGAGCGGACCACTGATTTATTTTGGCACCAACCAACCCACCGAGCGTAGCCGCGCAACGCAACGCAACGCAACTCAACGCGCCCCCGGGCGAATTACATCTCTGAATCCATCCTCCTCTCTCGAACCGGCGCCGAGCCGCCGAGCCGCCGACTCGTCCTGGCCATTCTAGAGGATCCCAGGCGCCAAGCGACCTCACCAAACCTCCTCTCTGCTGACGTAATGGCCCCAATAATAAAAAATGATCTCCGCGCCGTTATGTGGCCATTCTCCTTAATGAATACAGTAATTAGTGGTTAAGATGTCATTTACGGGTACAAATTAGCGAGAGGGAAAGTACGAGACGCCGGGCAAAAAAGAGGACGCGCGGTGTCGAAGCGAGGACGACGACGACGACGCCGCTGCAGCGACAGTCGGCCGCCGTACCCTAATATACATCGGCCAAAAAGAATCTGATTAATACTCACCTTTACGCTCGACGATCGGTGATCACTCGGACTTCTGTCGCTTAGAAATCGATGATCCACAGCTGTCAAGGCTATTAGCGGCTCTTCGCCGGAGCGCGCGCGCCGTTATCATTATCGGCTGAGAGTGCGGCGCCGATTTTAATTTGACTCTCGCCGTCTGAAGTGTGAAGAGAGCCGCGCGCACACACTACTAGCACTACTACTAGCGCGGGACAAATGACGCGCGGCCGTACAAGGAAGCAATCACGGTGAAACGTTAAAATTGGCACGAAACCCTGCGGTGGTTTCCAGACTTCCAGTAGCGAGGACAAGAACTCTTCCCATAGAAGAGGATCCGATCCCCTGGTCATTTCAACGAAGATTTTGTATTCGTTCTGATTGCCGCGCTCCTGAAAGGCCCCTGTCTCTTGTCCTCCGCGGCTCTCTGCTCCTTTGGAAAAGCACCAATCGAGATAATGCTCGGACACGATGCGTATTACGCACATGTGCGCGCCTCGCCTCGTCGATTCACCACGCGCGTTATGTGTAACGGTGCCGAGGCGAGAGAGATTTTCATTTGGCGCTCGCGGATCGTTCGTTCCAGCATTATCCCACGGGAATAGATTGCGCTAGGAGGGATATTTGTCGGCGAGGGGTTAGCCAGGATTGATGTCGGCCCTCGCTACTTCGTTACACATTGCCGCGAAACACAATCGCGGCTCGTTTGCGCGCCGCGCTGCCTCAGACCTGAGTACCGTTGCGATCTCGCCTCTAGTCGTAGCGCGCGGCTCGCGGCTCGGCGCGGTCGAGCCGGTGTTGTCCACGGCTGAAATCTTATCATCATAAACAAATCATCTGTCAATAGGGAGAGGCGTGAAGATGACTCGCTGGCACGCCGAGCGCGCTAACGCAATCCCTCCACCGAAAAGCTCCGGCGTGGCATCCCGAGAGAGATGCGAGCGCTTATTACAGGAAGTACGACCTTTAACGGGAGGGAAGCTCTGGTCGGTACTACGTGTCACTGCCGATAGTTACGAGCCGTGTAGAGCGCGTTATAATCTGAAACACAGCCAGGCCAGGCCAGGCCTCCCCTTGTAACCGAGAGAGCTCTCTCTAATAAAGTTGTCGCGAGTGGGTTTCACATTGTACCGTGTGCCCCGTGCCCTGTGCCGCTCGGGCCAACCTTAAAGGAAGAGACGCACTAGCTCTATCCATAGCCTTCCGATCCCAGACTGCTGCCCTCTTGTCACATATCCACGACCTCAGCCACCTCACGACTCCCCGCACATTTATGGGATCGTCTTCCCTCACGGCACGGCGTCTCATTTGTTGGTTCGGTCTCTTGACCCGGCTTCTCTTTCGATCGGATCCTCTGGAGCTCTCACTTTTCCCCGCCAACGAGACTCGTGCCAATTCGACAGGCGATCCGCTCGCAACTTCGCCACTTAGGAAGACGACGAGTTGATTGGATTCCTGCAAGTAGTCATTAGTATCAATGAATTGGATTGATAATTGGGGTGGGGTGGTGGTGGTGGTGGTGGTTAAGGTGATATACGAAGGAGCGGAGAAGTACAGAGAGTTGGGCTCCCGGCGGGGGAATCGTTAGAAACAATCGTTGGATCTATCGATCATACTTGAATCACCGAGAGTGAACTATCAATCATATTGGACGGCATACGAAATCAGGTTGTCGGTGAAGTTCTCTCGGTGGATGGATTTGAGTGAAACGCGCGGGACCGAGCCAACGGTTTGCCCTCGCTTTCATTAGACAGTAACTTCCTCTTGTCGTCTTCGATTCCAATTTATCATCGCAGTAATGGGATATTGAAGTTTGGCCGGATTTTCGGCAAGCAGGTATTTGCGGCGGCGTGGCGAAGGGGTCGCCGGAGGTTAAGGAGAAATTTGGTCGGATGCTTCCCGCTTGTAGTTAATTAGACGTATCGGCTGGTGGAAGGACGCGTTAGAAAGCGTCCGCGCCGAGAACACAATGAATCCCTGATTGCTCTCTAACGTGTATTGGCCGCCGCCGCCGCCGCCGCCGCCGCGGAGCACCGTGACCAACTCGGCCACGCCGCAAAATCTCAACTCCATCCGGCTAATTATTTACGATTACAAGTAAAGCCGGCAGCGATCGGCCACGAAGAGTGGAGAAATTATCGGATGAAAGAGTCGATTGGAATTATGCGGCTCGACTTGGCTCGGCGTTGAGTGCCAGTAGTGGATCGACGAGGCGCCTTATTTCCACCCCTAGGTAATTCATAATCAGTAATTCATTATCACGGGGCCCTCGATCACGCCTCTAACGGCACAGCGTCGGCATAAATACGTTACGTAATTAATATCGCTGTTATATTTATAGCGGTGCATTAACCCGACGCGGCGCTTCAGGTTTTATGCAGGGGAGTACCGCGCGCGCTCGCCCCCCTCTCTCTCTCTCTCTCTGTGGCTGTCTCCCTTTTCTCGAGGAGGTGCCTCGGCAAGAAAAATCGTTTCCATAGCGCGGCGCCGCGCGCTGGCAGGCGTGTATCGAGGAAAAAATGGAATTCCCCGGGCCCCGAGCCTCCAGGTGGAAATATCGATAGGAGGTCAGCACGGGGTTAGTTAGCCACGCACGAACGGCCGCCAGGCCGACACCACCGTTCTCCATCCTCCTCGAGCTCCTTCTCCGGCTTTCTTCCTCGCTGAATCCCGCTGCTCTTCTGGTTCAGAGCGTAGGTGTGGATGTGGTTTAACCTTGGTGGCGGCTCGACCGAGTCGAGTCTCCGCGGCGGGGTGGACCGCTGACTGTGCACAATTAGGCTCGGGCGCAGAACGAATTCATCTTCGTTGGCCGCGCGAGACTCCGGCCAGTTCGGCGGGATCGATTATCAATCATCCCACCACCACCGGATTCCCCCACCCTCTCCCTCTGCCTCTCCTTTGCCCCGTTCATTGTGCTGGTACGGAGAGGAAGAAATGTAAGCTCGCCAGTATGGTGACCACTGTGTTGTGTGCATTGGGCCCCCGAGGGCCAACTCACCCACCCCCGCAACCTGGCGCGCACGTCAGGTTTTCGTGGTTGAGCTGACGGACGCTGCCACGGGGCAGCCGCACGTCGATTGGGATAATGTGGCTGTCCGGCAGGATCGTAATGATGCCGCTCGTGTACACTGGATCTTATCGGATGTGTGCGCTAGCCGATCCACGGCCCCGCCGCAGCCGCACGTGATTTATCGCGCGCGCCGTTTTCACGCAACATTAATCCCCCGGCTTTCGAAACTTCCACATTCGATTAGCACTCTTATTTATTATTTCCTCCTTGATTTACTGCTCCCCGCGCGACAATCGAGCCCGCCTTCCAGAATCGATCCCGCTCAAGGATAATCCGATGCACATAATATTCGGGGATATTTATCGGGGATTTTCTAGCGAGCGACAGACTCCGCGATGAAAAACCGAGTTTCGCCGAATCCAGTTGGCACTCTCGACGAGAAGGTCGAGCGAGCGTTAACTTGATTAATGGCCCATTACCGGGAATATAGAAAAATCGGTGCGCACGGCAATGCAAAGTAGCTCGAGCGGCAACACTCACTCATCTTGTGCTCTTTTTTCTCCGAGCGATCTCGACTCTGCGAAAATTAATCGGACCTCGAATAAATTCCGATAAAGTGGATACATCATAATTAGCGAGGCTGTCAATATTAATCAGGTCGTTAGCCGACGACTAGTGACCTTCTGCGCTTCCTCCTTCCCCGAGAGAGCATCGAGCGATCGAGCGATCGAGCAGCATGCGCCGCGGCGCACTCGTTCTACTCCCGAGGGATTAGAGAAGCAGAGATGGCGAAATTGTAGGACAGTTGGCAGGCCGCCATTCAGGTGGTCACCTGCCGGCCAGGTTCTAGAGCATTTACGTAAGTAGATGCGGCAACTGGCCGGATTGCCGCGAGCACGGCCGAGAGACGGAAGAGGACAGTACACTCTGTCGACCGAGAGGTCGATAGACACCACCGGTGGAATCGTCATGCCTAAGTCATTGTAGCCGGTGATTTATTGCCGGCGTGCTTACTCGCTCGCGCTCACTCGCCACGCGCGCGCGAGCCGCTGGAAAATCCTTTGGATTGCGCAAAATTTAATAAAGCAATCCACGCATCGACATCTCGATTCCAGGGATCTTTCCCAATCGCGGAGAAGAGCGCGCGCGAGCGCCTCGATCGATGAAAGGAACGAGACTCTCCCATAATAATTACGCAAGCCCAGGGCATAACTGATATATGTATACAGAGAGAGAAGAGGACTGGGGGGTTTAATATTTCGTCTGCCATTACGAAAAGCAGTCTTAGCGCGTGTTGCTCGGAGTCGGACCAGCACGCTGTCCTCTGCTCCCTCGGAATGTCAGCCGATAGTGCTCGCGCTCGCGCCGGTGATAAACACGTTGCGCGCGGCGATGGGCCATGGGCCCCACGTCCGAGTAATTAATAGTGGCATCGGCCTGAGACAGTAATAGTCTTTACGCAAAGTTTGCAAATTGACATTTGGGTTAACGGTGTCTATCAATCATGCGGACGCGCGGTGCGCGCGGTGCGCGAGCGGCCAGAGGCCGACAGTATCAAAGGAGCAGGTACGACTCCTGCAAATCGATGTAGCGCGCCTATGCTCTTTCGGAAAAGCCATGTAATCCGTTTAGGAGAGAGTGAGGGAGACAAGTTGGATTAATGCAATCGGTGTCGGTCTGACATTTCTGACGCTTCCTGCGAGAGAACGAGGAGGAGGTGGATAAGGGCTGTTGCAGAAATATGCGAGGAGCCAGGCTGACGGGGTCGAATGACTAGTAATGGAGAGGAGTGAGGGGGAGACATGAAAGAGAGATATAGAGTCGTCGTGGTCGCGGGCGAAGCCGGTGAGCGGACAGTGATAATAGTCAGGATCCATAAATCCCCTTTTCCACGGTCATCAATCGCTGCGTGCCGCGCGGCCAGGATTGTTAACGCCGCTTCTCCAGCGCGGCAACGCGCCACGATAGAAATATCACTCTGCCAAAGGAGATACGGTAGGTTCGCGCGTCCAAACTGCGCGCGGGCTTCTTCTTCTTCTAAGACCTCATCCCGAGCTACTCGATAATCCGGGCTTAGCCGCGTGCACGCGCGCCTGATAGGCTCACCCGCGCCAACGCTCCATCTCTCGCGGACCTTCCCGCCTTGAGAAATGATCGTCAGCCACTCGATTTGTATGCTTTCTAGCCGCTCTCCCCGACCCAGCCCCACCAACACCAACACCAACCTCACGTAACCGGAGAAACGACAATGACGCCTCCACAAACACAAACACTCGCGTCTCCCAGCGGCGAGTCGAGTCGAAATTCTGCGAACACGTGTACATACATAGTGAGAGCGGCCGAGGGCTCCAGTCCTGCCGGAGAAACGACGCTCTGGCCAAGTGGCGATCGCCCGGAGGTAGGACAAATCAGAGGTACTTTACCGTCCGAGGGTCTCGGAGGTTCAAGGAACTCCGCGAGCCGAGGGGAGTTTTTCCACTGATTCGCGAATCGTATGCCTCGAGGAATTACCGAGAAAATCGAGGATCGCCTCATTAAAATCCTGTCAGGATCTCCTCTTCTGGCCTAATGTCACTGGGCGCACATCTTTTTTGCCGCGCGCTCTTCATTTCCACGTGCATAATTTGCGAGGCGAGGGCGAGCGCCGAACGCGGCATAATAATCTCCGCGAAATCTTAGGGATCCGCGGACGCGGGCTAACATTTGCATAGAGGTTGGTCGTTATCCCCGGGTGGGTTGGGGGCGGAGGGAGCGGAGGGAGCGGAGTTCCCAATTTTGTAGGAGGGCTTCGGTGTAGGTCGAGTTCGGGGGCGCCGAGCCTCGGCCACGTAATGCTCGGGCAAGAAAGTTATTACGTTTTTTGCCGCTTGTCCGAGATTAAAAACAGCCGGGCGGCAGCGTTGTAATTGCGAGTGATAGCGGCGCGGTGCGCACCGGCTACCGGACACCAGCGGCCAGACCTTCTTCCCCGGGGGATTCGCCCCCGGGCCGGGTCGGCACGAGGAAGAGGGTGAGGGAATATCATTCCGGGAGAGGACGATAAAGTCGAGGCAAAGGACGACGCTCAGGATGATCCTCCGGGCACGACCGCACAAATTACAGAGCACCGGCCACCAGAAGCCCACAGAAGCGCGCACCACCAGAGCCGACGCGTAGCGCGGAAGCACACCGATCCCCTCATCCCCCTGTCGATCCCTCTACTCTCCTCTACTCTCCTCTACTCCGAACCATTACATATACACTATTAAAACCTTCAAAACCTTTGCTAGTACTATTTTTACAGACCTCCTCACCATTTACGCATTGGCCGCACTGAATTCCAATAGCAAATCTGATGGACTGGTAAAAGCAAGGAGGATTCGGCGCCGATGGGAGATTAAGCGCCACTCCTTCAAAGACAATAGGAGCCCGACAGAGCTCCCGGCTTGGCTTGGCTCGGCGATTCGAAAGAAAGAGGGAATTTTCACTAGGCCTCGCGTGTACTCCTTTACGTAATATGATTTTCAATTGCACACGCCCATCACGTAGCACGGAGCCTTTCTATTCATATAATCTTGGCGGAGCATGTGCATGGGTTCTCGGCTCTCGGGCTTGGACGAGAAAGAGTGGTGCGGTGTGAGTCGCGCGAGTGGCGGAGGAAGGAAGGTGGGCGCGGGTGCGGGTGCGGGGCAAGGCACTTTTGATTATCGAACCCCGACGAGCGCGAGCGCGAGCGCGAGCGGGCATCATACCAACATCGCCGTACGCTTCTTAGCGGGCATGCATTATAATGCATCTACAATGCAGCGGCGCGCGGTGCACATCAAAGCAGAGCTACGTGAGCGACTACGTAGCTCCGTACGGCCAATAGCCCGAGCTCACGCTCCCGATACCACCTACCTAATGCCCATCGCTCCCTATCTCCGAACCGATTCTTTTCCTGGTCACTTCTATAGTCTTTTCCTTCCTTGAGAGACTGGCAGTTCCTCCTGGCTACTGTCAACTGTCCCACTCTCGCGCCTCTTTCCGCCTTTCTGCCTTTCACAACGTGCAAGAGAACGTGTACATACCTACTGCACCATCAACATCTTCTTCTACCTCGATGACATGCAATTGTTTCATACCGAGAATCAATGCTCGCGAGTGATTCCCGATTGGTTTCTTTGTCGGTGGCAATAGCGGAGTGGAGAGGAGAGGAGAGGAGAGTTGGCTGATGCTCGCCCACTGACGGAAGAGAGCCTCGAAGCGAAGCGAGCGGTGGCTGTCAGAGCGCGCGATGAATATAATTTTCCTACGCGAACCGGAGACGAACAAAGGGGATCGCGAGCGCGCTCCCACTGACCCAATACCGCGCGTTCCACTCGATCCTGGGAAATCTTTGACAGAACCGATCCCGCGGAATTCGCCGAGGAACGCTCCCGCCGCGCCGCGCAGCGTTCTTCTCTTATTCGATGGGGCGCGCGCGGGCATATGGAGATGGTTGGGAGAGAGGATAGAGAGGATATGGGTAGATGGACGGAGAATCCTGCGGCCGCCAGCCGATTCAATCAGAGCTGGCGCCATGCATCGAAAGAAGGGGATGCAGCCCGAGCAAAGAAGAGATGGGGATGCGAGGCCCATCTCGCGCCGTCCAACAGAGAGAGGTTGGCCGTATAATGCGCTGGCGTCCGGCCTCATAATACAGTAGCAGTGTATCGGCGTCTCGGGCGACGAGCCCTCGTGCAACCAGCTACAATCCCGAACAAAGCGAGCGCCAGATTCAGCGGAAGGTAGGAACGAAGAGAAGAGCTGATGCAGGGAGGAGAGAACGATTGAGGGGGAGTCCGAAGCGAACGAATGAAATAACAATCCGTTCTGACGGCCGCCGCACCGCGCCGTGCCGGATCATCCCAGGCGGCGTGTGCTAACTAATGGCATTCAAAATTAGTCCTAGCCGCCGCGAAATTATTGGATCCGATCCGCGAGGCGGAGGGACTGGCTTTTCGGAGGTGCGCGGGACCAAAGTTACCCGGGTCCCGGGGGCCCACGGTAGCCAGGGCCGCTCCTCGCGACCGCAATTGCGGGGGCCCGCCCAGCTTCGATATTAGTTTTCGAGCCCACGTCCTTCCTCCCCTACCGCCCCTGCCACCCCTGCCACCCCTCCCATCCATCCCTCGGACTCGAGGACCTTCGTCGCAGAGCGTTTAACTGGTTATTACGGTTAATAGAAGCGGTGCATCCTCGTGATAATCTGTATCTACTTTCCTTCCCTCTCTCGGCGACGTTCCTCTCCCAGGAACCTCGAGTTCTGCCGTTCTGCCGTTCTGCGGCTGTGGGCCCTCCGTTTCCATCAGTTTTTGCGGCCTCCCTCTCTCCCACTTCTTCCTCCGACGAGTTAATCTTAATAGTAACGACGCCGGGCCCGCACAATTTCGATTGGAATCAGAGACAAAGTGAAATTGGCCTTTCTCTCTTTCTCTCTCTGCCCTCTCTCTCTCGCTCTCTGTCTGTCGCTGTCGCGGGGAGATTAGATCGCAGCATTAAGATTGGCCGCGGCGAGATTCCGGAAGCCGATCGACTACGGGACGCCTGTAGCAGCAGCGAGCGATAGAGATCTCGTTGAATAACAAATGGTTTTTACTGGGCGGCGTGTACCAGTAATTTGGTGACGGTTAGCCGCTTACATACCTGCCGCTTGTTGTTTCTCCGGGCCAGAAGTAGAGAGAGGGAGAGAGAGAGAGAGAGAGAGCAGAGCCGCGATCGTTCTGCCGGATTAGCCGATAACAATACGCGCAACGGAAAGTACAGCTCTCCGACACCTAATTAACGGAGGCCACGTCGGCCGTGGCATGCATAGCCGATAGCGGAAATCGGAACGCGCCTAGCCTAGTGCCTCTCTATGCCTCTGGAATTTAACCAACGGGCCCCATCGAGGAGGAACAATGTTAACGATCCCGCCAGCGGATACTCCCCGGTGATTGACTCGTGCCCCGATTGTACACACGTGCTACGCTCCACTCCGCTCCGAACGCCTCTGGCTTCGCCACGGCCAATAGATAATTAGAAACGAAGCCACTCACCGCGCGCTAATGACTCCACTATCGCGCGCCCCATTTCATTTTAACCCCTCGGGCCACGCCGAAACCTGCCTCACTGCCCTTTCACCCTCTTATTGCCCATCGGAACGCCGCTCCCCCTCTCTCCCTTGACCTTGTCCTCGTCCCCTGCGAGGCCGACACCTCACCGGCGGCTAAACGACGCTGATGAGATCATTTATCATCGGACGAAAATTCCCCGCGTCTACTTGAATGACTCCTTAACACATGCGGAGAGCTGGCCCAGAGACGGAATGGTACGCTTCCGCGGTTCGCTCGCCTCGTTCCCACGAGAGAGCGGTGCCAGTGGCCAGGAGAGCCAGGACAACCTACGACACGGATCTCATCCTTGTTGTCCCGCTTTTACTAGTCGATCAGAGCCCCGCGGAGAGCCCACGGCCGAGTGTCCCTTTTCGTGGATATGTGCCTTTGTCTGGCGGCTCGATCCTTTGCCAGGATAATATCTTAAATTGGCAGGTTTGCATGCACTGAGAATAGGCAGCTCGCGGTGGTAAGTTAGGCGGCGCGATCTTGGCACTCGCATGATTCGGCCGTTTGCTGAGATAAAGGGGATCCCTAATGCCGTTCTTTTCTCTTCCTGCGATATCTTACCCACGGCACATCGTGCTCGCGACCACACAATCGATCTCGGCGGAATGTTGCCGGGCGTCAAAGAGTAGGCGAGCGAAACTCGCCTCGGGGATTAATAAGCAGGAATCAACTAATCCATTGGGGGGCAAGTCCGTGGGGATCACTCATTTCCTCTTAATTGAGTCGCAAGCGAAAGCGCGTACCTACGTACCCGGTTCTCGAGAAATGAAACGATTTTTTCATCGTAGGCCGCTTCGGCTTTCATTAGCATTCATTCTTCGGGAGGATGGTCGAGATATTGTAGTACGGTGCGGTGGTCGTGTGTGCCGACTCGTTCTACCTATTGACTTTGTACCGTGGCTCTCTCGAACGGATCGCGGGCCTGCCTCTTCCACATTGACCATTATAAAGTGCTGCCCACGCGGGTGCGGCGATTTGGTGGCAGAAGTCTGGCGATGGCCGGAGCGGCGGCGCCCTCGCCCCTGGAAGCTGCAATCTCGAATTTGTTTCAACGACTCCCGAGACGGGAGCACGGGAGCACGGGACCCACAAGTGGCGGAGACCGCGTGTCCCGCCCACGTGCGACTCCTTTCAGATCTCCAAAGACACCCAGTCGCGCCCGGCAGCCACTGCTCTCGAGCTCTCGAGCGCACCTCCACACATTTGCATAATACGGAATCGAATTAATGGATTTAGAGCTGGCCGCGTGTTTGCCGGCGTTGTTCGACCGCCACCACCGCCACCGCCCATGCGCTTGCAACTTTCATCCAATTAGCACCTCGAGCGGCCGACACGAGATTTATTAGGGCCAGTCGAAGGAAACCTCCTCGGCTGAAAACTGCACGCAAGTCATTCCGAGCAAAGCAAGAGGTATGGGAAGAAAGATATAGGGAGGCAGATAGGATGAGAAGCACTGATAGTGAAGTGTAGACCATCGGGAAGTCTTGTAGTACGAGCGCGTTCTAAAGCGTAGAGGCCCCCCATTACTTGTGTCCACAATGTCGAGATATTAACCCGCTTCACCCGGAGCGACGGCGCGGCGCGGCGCGGCGCAGCGCAACGTGCTGGATCGCCTTCTCCCCGACGCGGTGCGCTTCAGTGGGACCGGGGGCGCCATAGAAAAGGCTGCTGCTTCCTAAGTGAGTTAGATGCGCCGCGCCGGCGAGGGTACTGCGCGCCGCGGAAACAAGCACACTTTAACTCACCTGTCTCTGGCTCGGCCTCCACTTGTCCTGGAATTCTCAGGGACAAGTGCGCCCGTACGAGTGGATGCTCTTCCGCGTTCGGTGGATCCGCGCGCATCCACTCAGTAAATACTCGTGCGCGCGGCGACTCGCTTGAATAGTAGCGCGATTCGCGCGAGCCCGAGCCCGGGCTCAAGACAATCCGAGTAATTCCAGCCACGTGGACCGCGACGTTACCGCCTCGCGTACACGGACCAAGCCGACTTGACTTCTCTCCATCTCCCAGCTTCCAGCGCACCGAGGGGATCTATGAGGGCGAGATATATGTATATTCAGCGGATGGCGATGCGTGAACTCTGCGTTCCACCGAGCGCCGTCGCCGCGCGGGTCAGGCAAAAATCCCCGCTGGATGTATATCGTGAGCGTTACTGGAATCTGCTTTGTGCTGCCTTATAAAGCGAGGGCGAAGGGAAGCCGCGCTGAATTGGCAGGATTTTTCCGGACTCTCGAGCGCGCGCTGACATAGTTATTCGATCGGTAGTCGAGTCGAGTAGAGTCGAGTCGAGTCGAGTCGAGCCGGAGCCGCGACGGCGGCCTTTTTCTCAGGCGAAATCCTATCGATCTTCGAGTCGAAAGTATCTATCCCACGAGCGTGCCGCGCACCACGCCGCGCCGCACCGCGCAACACGCGGGTGCACATTGTACGACAATGAGTGTGCGAGGTCTGCGGCTGCCTACGCGCGCGTGCACTTTCGCCACACGCCCGATAATAAGGATAATAACTCGATCTTATTGGCGACCTTTGCCCTTCCCTTACTCCATTTTCTCCCCAACACGCGGAAGAGACTATTTCTTAGCGCGACAGCGACCCCTTTTCCACAGAGATAATGCCCCGTGGCATCGCTAAATGCATACCTCGCGCTCCTCACCCCGCCTCACCGCGCCTCACCGCGCCGGGAAAAGGGAACCGTGAAATCGGACTCGAGTAACCAAATCCCATTGGCCACGGGGGAGATTGTTCTCTCCGAGACTCAATTACCCGCGGATCGATATTCATTTCGATCGTGCCCGGGACTTTACTCTGATTATGTCCCATTGTCTCTGGACAGTGCGCGCCAGTAGGTCGTCGACCAGAGTGCACAGGATACATATACCGAGCGCGCTCTCGGCTCCACCGGCGATATGGCTCGCGAGGAAACACGCGCGATATTAATAGACTTGTCATTTTCCGTTGAGCTCGATCCGCGGCGCGGCCGGAACAACCGTGGCACAGTTCAGTCCGTCACGGGTCTCCATTTTTCCCACTCGTCTAATCAAATGTCATGTGACACGCGGCCGACAATAGGTCTACGCCCGCGCTCCAAACCTGTTTGATCTGATTTCCTCCCGTCGCGATTGTGCCTATATCCTCGGGGCTCTGGCCCCTCGCGCTACACATTAGCGTTAATAATTCATGATTTTACGGCTGCAACTCGCCGAGCTCTGACATTATCCTGAGTGGTGCGGCGCAGCGCGAGCTGGCTCGGTTTACTGACTGATAGGCCACGCGGATACATATGAGTGCGCGTCTATGTAGAGTTTGTTCCAAGTTGCTCGTCGGCCCGGGGCATTCTCGCACCTTCCCTCGCCTCGAAACCTCCGTAAATCATATTCGAGGCTCGCATCCGCGAATATCCTCCCCTCCTCCTCCTCCTCCTCCTGCTCCTGCTCCGGAGGACTTTCATGGGCCGGGTTATTTATTGCGCCCACTGATATAAAGCAGTGGAGGTCCAGGAGGTCCGAGGGCGCGCGCGCGGCGGGTGGCTGGGAGCGCGGCTAATTCCCATTTATCCCCTAGGTGTAAATTGAATATTTGCGCGACGTGAAGCAAGTGCTGGCTGGCTGGCCACGCCGCTACAGCGCGCCAGCCACGGGAAAAGCGGCTCGTGCAACCGTGAAACTCGATACGCCGCCGATAAACCCGGATCGATATCGATCTCTTACATTCTTCGGTTTTAAAACCATGGAAAACCACCTCACATTTTACATATTCTACTACCGGGCATCATTGGGAAAATGCCAAAAAATTGCCCTATAGGAGGAAATGCCCAAATGGAGGAAAAGCCACGAGCTCGAGAGCGCGTGAGCGAGAAATAGACCGAGTGCACGCTCGAGCGCTCAGTGCGTAGGCGTCGACTTCCTCGCTGTCAATTTAGCAAGAACACCGACTGCCACTCTCGCGCCAAGAGGTCACTAAAGGAAAAACTTCTTTTCGAATCACTACCGGCTCGATCAGTCGCCGCTCAAATCAACAGTGGCTTAGCGCGCGCTTGTAGCCGCTGATTCATTCGTTGGACCGATTTTATTTGATTTGCAAATAACCCCCCCACCCCCACCCCCGCCCCCACACTCCTATCGATAAAGCAAGCACTCTCCGAGTAAGACTGAACCGACCTCCTCGATTACATTGAGACAAATCGCTCAGCGGCGGTCGGCGCACGCTTGCGACACAGCCGCTCGATTGAAAGGAGATCTCTCGGACTTGCAAGTTCCGAGCGGCAAGAGCAGCATGAGCAGCATGCCGCTACTTTTGGCCAGGAGCGATTAGACCTCGCGGCAAAAGTAGCGGTATGCCCGGATCGCTGTACTCGGCAGTTTACGCGAAAGCCTTTACATTGCGCGAATGATTCTTGGCGATGGTTGACATTGCGCTTGGGTACAGAGAGTTTTTCAGCGAGAATGCAGTGGAGAATCGTAGGTGTTCGGGTAGTCTCGACGGGAAGTTTCTAGAGAGGCGGAAGGAGTGCGGATGATGGTGGAAATCGATTTTCTCCCCTTTGGCAGTGGGATAGTTTTAATCGAGGGCCAATTAGCCATTCCGGCTGTGAGGCGCAGAGTCGAGTCGAGTGGAGTCTAGTGATTTGCGATGCGCGGCCGAGATTGCGGGCGATGTGTGCAGGTGAAATGGTAATGGGGTCGCGTGGCGCGTGCTCTCTTTCCTCTATCCTCTATCCTCTCTTTCCGGCCGAGTTTCGCCAAGACGTAGTGGTGTGGTGTGTTGGAAGGTAGGTGGGACGCGCGCGGCTCGCTCGGATATTTCGAGGCGATTGCAGGTGCTAGTAGCTACCACTCGCCGGAGGCCTCCCGCTGGCGCCTGCCCCCCATTTCCCCGGCCTATCATTACCATACGCACTCATCCGTTCCACGCACCGGCAGATAACCCGCGCGAGCACGTGCACGCGTGGGAGTCGCCGGCGTGCGACGTCCAAGTGTCTCGCGCCTAAGTATCTGCCTCTCCTCGCGTGCGGCCAACCTCTCGGCCCTCTCGCTTGCTCCCTTGCTCGCTCGCAGCTCACAAATAATGCCAGAGCACGTGGCTATATCTCCTACGGCCACGCACTGCACGCGCCCCCTCGCTTAACATTTCGCCGCGATCCGTCCACTCCGACCAATTTCACCAACTCCATTTTTACCACCTCTCCCCACCACCGTTTAATAGACTGACGCATCACCTTTACGAAGGAAGGGCACTCGGGACTCGTGGATATAAAGTATATCCATCAGAGAGATCAAACTCTGGACGAGGACTGTGCGCGATATCGTTGCGATTGCAACATTGCCGGGATATCGAATTCGTAAGCGAGCGGCTCTACAGATGAGTGAGAGGTTCGATCGGGAAAGATGCACTTTTCCCCCGAGCGATAAATGACTGGCTATGACAAGGATAGCGCGGGAGGATCGTTTGTCCTTTGGAAGGATCTCCGCGCGATCGATAAAGTGGAGGAGTCGATGATAAATTTCGACGTGTCTCCGGTAGGTATATCTTACCATCTCTCTCTCTCTCTCTCTCTCTCTTTCCCTCTCGTTCTCCGCGGAGCCGACAGGAGACGAGGACGCGGCAGTGTGCACTTTGCGCAATTGCGCGAGCATTGTATCCATCTAGACGCGTCGCCGTCGCCGTCGCCGTCGCCGTCGCCGACTGGTTGCACCGCTCCGCTCCGCTCCTCGCTCGAGCGTGCGCCTCTACTGCAGATACATACATAGTATACATAGTATACTAGCGGGGCTGAAAGGGAGCCCTCGGAAAATAACGCGAATAACGCCTCGTACATCTCCATTAGCAGGATCGCGAGCCTCTCCGCCAGTCCAATCGACTATTGATGAAAAGAGTATAAGCGAGTGGAATGTCGCGCGCATGTTAAAGCGACCGCGCGTCGTCGCCGTGGTCGCGCCGCGATTTATGAAGAATTTTTAAGCGCGAGCCGCGACACGCTGACAACGCTGACAACGCTATGACTCTATTAGGAACGGCGGCCGCCCGAGGTGTACTGCCAATCGGCAGAAAAACTCGACTGGGGCTCTCGGCGGCGCTCGGTAAAAACTCCCGCTGGATATATAATTGGTTAGTGGAGGATTTTTAATAGGTGAGTCTTCGTGGAAAGAGAGAGAGGGAGAGAGAAGTGGGAGTGGAGTTGGCTGCTGAGCGGCGAATAAGTATGTACATAGAGTGGACACGGTCGAGGAGCAATGGCATCGGCGGCCTTTCACCGCGGATCCCCGATGCACCTGAATGCAGGTGGACCGGGGAGGTCAGGGTGTAGGAAGATGCCTCGCCGGTGTACCGTATAATGGCCATTGCGCCAGCCTCGGACGTTATTAATCGACAATAGAACCTGGAATGCGTAATGGTCGTGCATCATCCGCTATCGTTGACAGAGTCACGGTACATTAGCGCGACTGGTGCATAATTGATTCGAGGCCGAGCCGAGCCGAGCCGAGTCGCTCCACGCGAAACCTGCCTGACTAATTGGTCCAACGCGCGGTTTCGTCGCCGGCGCGTGACTGATTCGCGATTGCATAGCCGCACGCTTTGGAGAAAAAGACCGAAAGCAGAGTTAATGCGCGGGTCAATCGAGGTGTCGAGAACAGTTTCAGGCGTACAAGGCCACTCAGGAAACAGTCGATGCCTGGCCTCTGGTGCACTAGACACGCGCGCTCTTGGAGTGCTCGGGGAGAGATGATGCGTGCGAGATGTTACACAAGCGTCCGCAGGGAGACGACGTGTACATCGAGCGTATATATCTGACTGGATCTGGAGGATCTCGCCCTTGGCAGCGATTCGACACGACTGACGGGATGATCGCTCGCGGCCGGAGATGTATGTTGCGTCCGGTAATGTGTCTATTTCTCAAGTGGCGATGATGAGAGTATCGGCCTTCCGGCAGCCGGCAGCCGGCATCTCAACCCTCCAACAAGTGTCCCGCGAATGCAACTGCGAATTCTATCGTTGGCCGGTTCGCACGATCGCAAAATCTCTCCGGACCAACTGATCGCGCGCGCGTGCATATACTTGTCTGCCGGGTGGCTCGTCACTCTGATTGACGTGCTTCCGTTAGAAGCGGCACGGCACGGCGATCCTCCTTAATGGGCCGTGGACTCCGTGAAATCGTGGGCGCGCGCGCGCGATACAATCGGTCCAGCTTGTACTCCCGAGAGCGTCCGTCACCGGGACTAATGCGATATCTGCGATTTATACCCACCGCCGCGCCGCCGCCGCGCCGCTGCTCTCTCGAGAGCGAGGCCTCCTCTCCGGCGGGAGAAAGACAGGGAGAAAGATCGAGGGAGATCCGCTGACGAGTGTCAAGCTGCTCTCGGAATCCGCGGCGACATCGCGGCGACATGGCGGTGCCGTGCGTGAAGAGCGTCGACGGACAGCGATTTATGAAGCAGCGCCGATAAGAGCGCCCGGCAAAGTGACCGCGCGCCGTCTACCGAGAATTCAGCAGCGCCCTATCAATCTAGGATTCTAGGCTCTAGGCGCAGCCATTTCGGAGCGGAGGATTCTCACGCATTTCATAGAAGCGCAGCTACATGTATCAGGATCAGAGTGATAATCCGAGGAGCAACATCACACGCGCGCCCACCATCCCTCTCTCTGGAGCGGCGGCGGCGGCGGCGGCGGCGGCGCGGGGACGCGTAAAGGTCATCGTTGGCGCAAAGGCCTTCTTCGCGCAGCCGTTCCACATTAGCCGGCGGAGTCGTTGCCATTTCTGGCAAATAGACCTCTCCTCCTCTCGCCACCGCGCGCTTGCTCTCCTATCGAGTGTGCAGTGCAATGGGAGCGCGTCGCGTCGGCGCTGTGCGCTCGCGGGAGAAGAGTCCGCGGAAAGAGTGCGCGCTCGCTCGGTGTCGATAGATGTTCGACCTCCTTCCGCTCGCAAATGTCGATACATACCCCCGGCGCGGCATACTGGATCGCGTCGCTTCTCCGACGCTTATCTCGCCATCCTTTCTCGCCATCTCCCAACCTTACGCAATCGGCTCGACCTACCAGAGCTGGTGTATCATTCCTCGCTCTCCAAGATCGAGCGCTCCTTGATCGGCCCGTCTCTTCCTTTACCTTCATTCGAGCGATGCCCGTTGCCCGTTGCCCGTTGCCCGTAAACGCTTAATAACTAATGGACTTATTCGCCGATCTCCGCCGATAGCGCGGAACGGCGCTGCGGTGCGATCGCTCGGTTCGGCTTGTAGTATAATGCGGCGCGCGGGGTGCTTTTGCGCGTTTTATACGCCATAAAGAAGCGTTTTTACCGGTTGGCAGGCCTAGCCCCGTTACGGCCATAATAAAGATGCATGACTCCGACGGAAAGCAGTCGGGCTATCGGTCTGCCCGGACGAGCGCAGAGCGCGGAGCGCACTCGCTCGCCGAGAGTTATGATCTCGCCAAATGACATTTGATGCCGCATTATTAATGTAGTGTACATGCCGGGATAGTGCGCCAACCACTTTACCCTATCCACCTTCGCCAAAGAGAGAGAGATGTATCGTTAACCGCGATCACGTTCTGGCATTAATTATTTCCCCGCCCGCGCGCTCCGGCGTATGTTAATTAACTGTAACGCTTACACGCCCTGAGTATAATGTCGGCGTCCCCTCGCCGCCGCCGCGCGGCCGCGCGACTGAAAGAGAGAGGCATGCAGCAGGAAAATTCCTCAGGTGGACATCTGGTAATTACATCGAGTGGGATCATCGATTCCTATCAGCGCACACACCGTTATGATAAAATATCATCCGGTGCGCGCGGAGTGTCCGCTTCCAAGTTGGAAGGCGGCCGCCGCGCCGATTCGGTTCACAAGGAAGCGATCCCACGTTCGTACGCGTGAGAGATATGCTCTCGATTGCGCCGCTCGAAAAAAGGAATTGAAAGCGGAGCGCGCGCGCGCGCGCGTCTGATCCTTTCGAAGGGAGGTCAGCCGCGGTGAGAAAGTGCCGATAAACGTGATAGACAATAGCGCGTGCAACGAAATTCTCCTCGCGCGCCGAACGATCCCGAGAAAAAGGATCAGATCGAGGGGCGGTGGAGGAGCGGAGGGGTAGAGAGTAGGTGGAGGTTGCGTAATGCGCTCGCTCTCGACGGCAATGTGCATTATTACGAGAGTGCTCCACCCCTTCGGCTTCGGACGAGCAGCTCGTACTCGTACACTTAGCTACATAGACTATAGAGAGTCTGCTACGGATAGCTACTCAGCCGGCACGGCGAGTCATCCTTGTTCGTTGGAGCGCACGCCCTCTTCTGATCGGCGAAACGAAACGCAATTGTTCTTGGCGATGTAGCGCGGCGTACCGCTCAGAAATGAATGACTCTTTCTCTTTCGCCGAGTGTTTATGGGCCTGCGGGCCCACTAGACTCTCCGGATAGAGTGCGCGGTCGAGCGCCATTTGAGCAAGGAGGAGTAGAGGAATACCAGTTGGATGTCGGGGGTGGAGAGAGAAAGAGAAGCGAGAGGAGGCTCGTTGCCCTCGCGGCACCTGTTCCGATATTGGATATTTGCCGAGCGTCCGGTGAGAGAAGCAGGAGAGTTTTTTCCTCGGCAGCAGTTAGCGGGATTCGAAATAGTCGGGCAGATGTCTCGGGAAATAGCGGGCGATCCTCGCGCGATCGAAAGTGAAAAGCGGCACGGCGGCCGCCAATATCGCCAATAGAAGGAGAAAGCTGCGCGCGCGCGATCGAGCGGTGTAAGTGCCGCATGCCCGATTCATCGGTGTCTTGGCGATCGGTGTTACACTTGAAATTGCTCGCTCGCTCTCGCCCGTCGTGTCCGCCTTCGTCTCTCTCCCTCTCCGACACACATAGATAGATATTCTCGTGGTTCCTGGCGTGCGCGCGCGTGCGCGCGTGCTACGAGGGAAAAATCGCATTCGCGATCAGCTCTCGGGACGCGATCGGGCGCGGGCAGGCAAGCAACCGAGGCAAATGTCAGGTCGTGACTTTCATGCGGCCTACCACCTGCCATGGGATCGGTAAGTGCGTCGTTATTAATGGCGTCCCGATCCGATCGCATCCGGAATAGGCGTAGGTCTCTCCGATGCCTGTGTCTTCGCCTCCTCGGCGCGATGCCCGCTCGCGATGCTCCCTCGGCTTTTCCACTTTCTATCAAGAGCGTGCTCGCCCGTTTTTTGAGAGACCGCTTTCCCCGAGACGCGACTCCCGGCGCATCCACGCTTTATTATTACCATGTAGGTGCGCTCAATCTCTCAATATCTACTTTATTTATAGAGACGTGCTTTAGACGCGACGGCCGGCTGCCGGCTGCCGGCGGCCACCTCGAGAGTCAGCCTTGCGGAGAAAGTCCTCTCTAAGGACATATTGGCCGGGCCCGCTTGCAAAATCCCCAGGGCCGCGTGCTCGTGCGCTCGTGCGCCTCCGCGCGCCAGTTGCTCCAGATTGAAATTCGTGATGTATGTCGCGTGTCCCCCGTAGACTTCCGAGGGCAGAGCGCGCGAGCGCTCACGGCTTTCAATGGGCTTTCGAAATGAGGTGTACACGTGTACGTGCACCACGCGCACCAGTGACAGCACTTAGCGTGAACGTACGATTGTACTGTTTACGCCGAGTAATTCACTGTCTCCACCTACGCGGGCTATGACCTGTCGTACCGAGCTAAGATTACCGTGGCCGCTCGCGATCGCGAGCCGCTCACCATTTAGTCCCATAAATACAACCGCGATAATAAGGTATACGCTCGCGTGCGCGCGCGCGCACTCGCTTTTTACGATAGCCAGCCAACCAGCCAGCGATCGACTCTCACTTCCTTCGGGGAGAGGATCTCTCTTTCTCGGGAGACGGAGAGATGCGTCGGAGAGACGCGCCGAGTCGTAGGGCCGGCATATTTTCCCTGGCATTTGTCTCCGGGCTTTATTGCATCAGTTTACGGCGCGGCGCGCGTAACTGTCCAAAAAAGGCCAGTCCGTTTTCTCTCGAATCGAGAACATCGCGAGGAATCTTCCTGCCCGAGGCCAAATCCGTCCTGTTGCAAGTGTGCCGAACACACACACACACACACACAACACTTAACACATCGAGCCGGACACCCGGACACCCGGACACCCGGACACCCGGATTGTACTGGCGAGTGTGATATATCGATGACGGGGGCGTGGGTGTACCGGAAAGTCGACCTCAGCGGAGATTAAAACGGCCCCGCGCGCCGAGATCGGTTACCTCGCAAAAACGTCCGGCCAGAGTACCGATCTCCCAGCAATCTTAAAGCGCGCGATCGCCCGCGCTCCCCTCGCCGCATTGCTTCCGACACGCGCGACAGGGCCGATCGGCTTTCGGTAATCCGATTTCTTATTGATCGGTACCGGGAATCTGTTGGCGTATTTTCGGCCCAGTGCCGAGCCGAGAGCCGAGAGCCGAGAGCCGAGATACCTTTGCGGATCCTCCCCACCCCAAACATCCGATAGCTCGACTCTCGACTCCACAGTCTTAGGACTCGTTTTAATTGTCGGTGCGATTAGGACGGAATTGGACAGGGAGGAGGAGGTTCGAAGGCGTGAGTCCTTTTTTCTTGGGCTGCTCCCGAGGGGGCGGTTGCGATTCTGGGATTTACGATTGGCTCAGCGCCGCCGTCGCGTCGCGGATTCCTAAGGACTGGCATCGCGACGCTTTATCGAACGTTGCGGCGTAACCTTTCCATAACTATCGCGTCTGTTGCCGTAGATCAACGGTAACGCCGCGCGGCGACCAATTTACCGAGCGACCTCTCGCCCGACCTCTTCCACCAGCAGGCCTCCTCTCCTCTCGTGGTTACTACACGCGGCCGGCAAATATACATACATCGAGAGCGCGATGTGTAATCCGTGCACGCGTGTAGATCGCCTTCCCTTACATCCTAGCTCTGATGCGGTCACGAGGAAAACGTCCCGATGGCGCAACCCCACCGCGCCGCGCCGCGCCGAGACTCCTGTAATCGTCCGTCGTCCGCACGAAAATCACGAGTCGATTTCGTTTAACATACTCTCCGCTCGAGCGCTATCGGGACATAAGTGCGCGCGGCCTAAGTGACTCCAGAGATCCCTCTTCTCTTCTCTTCTCTTCCCTTGGCCGAGCGTGCGCTCACGCTTCAATATTTCATAGATTCTGTTATTGGTCATTATACTCTTTAGCTTCCCCTTTACCGTTCCCCCGCACATCGTGTAGATTGGGATGCGCTGCTACCATGGTCTTCCGTGTGCATGCGTTTGGTCTTGTTACCTGGAAGGGTCCGGTGAGCGCGCGGGTGAGCGCAGTGTGCCCGGGCCATTGAGAGAGTGGAACGCGCGTGGCCGCACGTTTCTACGTGCAGCTCATAGAGCTCGGAGTTTGCGATATGTTAATTGCACCGGACCAACGAAACCGCGATCAGCATAATGAAACGGACAATCAGCGGATGCTGGGATGCCGGAGCGCCGTCACGACTTCACATTATAATGCCCTCGCGGCCGGGAGTTACGGCCCCGGTGCGGCTCGGCGCGGCTCGGCGCGGCGCATCGGTGGCCCTTGGCTACAAAGCGCGCGCGCGCCCGCGCGCCCGCGGACGGATAGTCGAGAGTGCATTAGATCGGATACACGTCGTTGCGGCATGTTTCTTCGGTGGAGGTTTCTTTTTTCTCGAGGCGGCCTACGAGAAAATCCCTGCTCCGCGAGGGAGCCCCGGATCGAGACGTATGTACACATCGGCCTTTACGATTGCCCTCATACATTAATGTAAGCGTTCCGCGGGACTCGAGGCTCCTCGGCTCCTCGGCTCCTCGGCTCCTCGGCTCCTCGAGCAGCAACAGCAACGGCAGCAACAGCAGCAGCGGGACTGGAGGAGACGGCCTGTCGATCCTACCCACCCTTGAGGAGGCCAGCCACCGGGAGCAGAGAGCGCAACTATGTATCGGAAAGCCGGCCAGTATGTATCGCGACATAGATCGCCGGAGAAAAAGGGAGAGAAAAAGGAGGAGGCAAGGCAAGAAATGATGGAAGACGCATCGTGGCGCGACGATGATGCTCGTCACGGTACATTGGTAAAACCGATCGAACCTATCGCGCGCGCCCGATCGATCCATCTTGGACTCTTCTCCACCAAGTTCTCCAGCGCTCGCGAGCGAGCGAGCGAGCGGGCGCGCTAAGGTCGAGCGTTTTGCAGCGTGCTTTCCCCGAGACTCGAGATAGCCTCAAGCGAGCAACCGGCCGCGGCCGGAAGGAGATCTCTCCTTATGCGCGCGCGCTCCGCCAGATATATCGACGCGACGCGGCGGTGTGCGTGCCCCCCGTGCCAATGCCGATTCACGGCTGTACGCATGTCTCTCGGCTCTTGGCGTATGCATGTGGTAAGTGTAGAGGGAGAGAGAGAGAGGAGCCCTGCGAGCAGAGGCTCGATCGTCCCATAAATCAGGCTGCGCGCTTCTTGCGCTCGAATCGTTTGCCATCGCCGTCGGGTCAGAGGGAACCTTGTTGACGAGGATTCAGCACGGGCCTTCCCTCCCTCCACTCCTAACCCTCTCATACCACGCCGCGGACGCCAAACACTTTTTCCCCGGATCGCCGCTCTAAAGACGTCCTGCCACGCGGAAGCTCGCGCACCCTCCTCTTCCTCCTCCTCGTCAGTTGAAAATGACTGACGGCTTGGACACAGAGCATCAATCCAGACTCCGGACACAGAGAGAGAGGGGGGGCCTGAAAAAAGGGCCGGTATCATTTGCGCTCGATTGTTGATAGCGTCGTAGATCTTGCGTCAACTGGAGCCCCGAGTAATTACTCGAGGAGTGAGGAATTAACGCGTATCTGGGTCCGCCGGGCGAACGGTGAAAGTCGGGCTCTTTTTTTTCTGGGTTCGGTGTGCGCGCTGGGTCCTGTTAATCGGGGGCTAGTGGCCGGGCGCACTCGGAAACTATATCATTAGCAATTACGGGTTACGGGGAGATTTTGTAAGGCAGGCGGGTTGAGAACCGCGATGTCATCTTGGCCACGGAGAGGTCACTCTCGAGAGTCGGGCTCTATGATCTCCCGCGCGCTCCCGTACCACAACCGGTCCCGTCCCATCTTCTTTTCTCTTCTCTTCTCTTCTCTCCAGACATATATACATATATGCGTGTGTACACTTTCACCCCGCGCTCGCACGCTCTTCTCCTTGATTCACTCGGACGTGTTTACGCGGCGAGTCCGATCGTTGCCGAACTCGGTAATTGTTCGTAATATCCATGAGTCAGAAGATTCGGATCTACATACATCGAGAGAGAGAGGCAGAGAGGGAGAGAGGGAGAGAGGGAGAGAGGGAGAGGACGACGGCTCTCGAGGAATTTCCCGAAAGTAGCTACCGATGCGCGGCAGTGAGATAAATTCGCGGGAGAAACCCCACTGACGAATAAACCGTTCTTAATTCAATCTGCCATTTTTCCCGACTCGCTGCGAGATTCCAGCGGACCTTATTTAGAGATGGCCAAGAATTCCCCGATCGAGGGAAGTGCGTGCGTGCGTACGTGCGTGCGTCTCGCACTTCAAAGTCGAGACCCTTCCCGGCTGTAGATCAAGCGATTTTACAGCTTGCCGCTGGCGCACCTGTCTTTATCGTCGATTAATTATCGCGGACTTTTTCTCGCGCGCTCATCTTGCCGCGACGCGACGTCGCTCTCCCGATCGTCAGTGGTCAAGGACACCTGACGCGTCGTCCTCTCGAGCCTCGCCGACCAGTAGTCCCTGCTACGTGGTACTGACCCTCGACCTGCAGTTCCTCCACCTATCTCTCCCTGTCCTTCTCTCGGATAGAGAGTTGGTTGAATTGGTTGGAAAGGGAGAAGTGGGAAAGCGGGCGGGCGGTGCGGCGGTGCGGCGGTGCGGCGGTGCGGTGTGGTGGGGTTGGTTACGACGGGTCGTAAGACGACAAGCGTGTCTAATAGGTCGCGATAACGCGAGCCGATGATATCCTTCGAGGCGTATCGGCTTCGGTGTGGTCCGCGTAAGACGCGCGATTAAATGCCGAGCGCCCATAGCCCAACGCCTATTCCTCCAGTCCTCCTTGCCGCGGAGATACACTGGGCTTCGCCGAGCCGCGAGCCGCGATCCACCGCCTCCAAGCAGCCCGGATTAACGCGCACCGTCTCGTAAATTTATCGGCAAGCACCCACTTTACTTAGCCAGGATATCAGTGAAGTAATAGAAACCGCATAAAACCAGATCAACCGATTGCCATTTCGCACCAGCCCACTCATATTTATGTACTGCATAAAATCCATTCCGTCAAACCATCGCGTCCCGTCGCGCCGTTGGCTTTGACACTATTCGATTGGACTGGAGGCTTTTTTTCGCGAGCCGCCGGCGCAGGTGCGTCCGGTCGCGCGGCGCCACTTTCCCAATCTACAGCGGCCTCACTTCACCCTTCATTCGAGCGCCCCGAAAGATATACACTGCGAAGAAGATGGTGGTGCGTAATTTTGGTAGTTAATAGCGCGACGCCTTAAAGAGAGGCAGAGCTCGGATTAACCCAAATTCCCGGTAATCGAAAAAGGGGACGCGCGCGCGCGCGGGCGCGATTCGCACGGCTATTCGGGGGAAAGCGCGCTGCCAGCCGAGTTAAACTCGATTTTAAGTAGCATCAACTTGTGCAGCAAAAGCAATATGCTGATACGAGCGGCGTGGCGCGGCGCGGCGACGTTTCTTTTCCGTGCCAAGAGTGACACGTATGTGCCTGGCTGAGTATACCAGTGACCGCAGTGGTTCGGGCGATCGGACGATCGGGCAGACGGGCAGTGTAGATGTAGATCTTTCTTAATGAATGGCAGGAAGATGCCGAGTGGCCAGTGAGTAAAGTGAGTTACAGGGCGAGAGAGCTCGGAGGTCCGCGATCGCTTCTGAAATTTTTGGCGCGGCGATAATTTCGAGGTGGTCGACAATTATCGTAAAATGTGGAAGGTCCCTGGATGCCTGGACGAGGAGGGAGGAGGAAGCCGCCGCGGGCGAGTTACGAATGCGCGCTCGCTCGTCCTCCGGTGGCATTAAAACGCGCGGTTTAATCGACGAGAGGCGCGCGAGGTGAGCTCGCGAGCCGTCGAGCTCGCGCGGCGATCAATTGGCGAGATTATTTGGAATCGTATCGAGGACACACTGTAAGTACGTCGACAGCCGGCCGACGACAGCGCGCCACGAGGGCTTTAAATGTCGCGCGAAATCGCCGTCGCCTCCCGTAATCGAGATGTAATCTCTTCTGCTCCTCCGTCGCGCATCCTCCCCTCCTCCACCATCGCCAGATGAAGAAGCGTCGAGGCTCCTCGTAAGAATTTGGTTTAATCCGGCCGATTATTCGTGGCCGCGTCGCGCCATCTTTCGGCAATCGATAAATAATTAGGCCCCGGGTAGAAACACTCACGCTTTCACTGGCGACGAGAGAGCTCTCCTCGAAAAACGAGTATAGGACGCTGGTTCTCATCCTATGCGGCCCCGCCGTCCTCCTCTCCTCTCTTCCTCTGCGCCACCTCGAGGAAGATCCCACGTGTCGACGCGCGCGCTGCACTTCCAATTCCCAAGTAGCACTCGGATCGCCGTTGCTTATCATTGCCGCTCTCGTTGTTACATCATCTTTTTCTACACTGATTCGCTCACCAGATCTTCCACCACGAAAGAACACGACTTCCCCCGAGAGACGAGTTCCTCCCGATTTTCGAGTTCCCACTAATCGTGACGGTTCTGTCAAGGCGCCTCTGCTAACCGCCCTGGCGAGTTAGGTTCGCTGGGAAATAAAGTGAGCGCACGCGGCTCCTCGCCGCTCGGAAGGTGGGTCAAAGCTATAATTTAGTGAATCGCTCGTAAATTTATACTTCATAAATATGTGCGGCTTAATGTATCGAGATGAAAACCCACCCGGCAAAGTTCATCGTCTGGCATTCTCGGCTAAACAGATTTAGTGTGGGCTGTGGCCTGTGGCCTCAGAAATGAGTCGGCGATCGGTTTCAAAGCGAAATGGAGGGGGGCGCGCGCGCGCGGGGGTTATGATTCTAGGGGGTTGATAGAAGGATTGGGGCGAAGCGCGAGATCGAGGGGTTGGTGCTCTGGGAGTGCGGGCAGTGGTTGTATAATGGTGGATCGAAAGGTACGGCTTTTGAAATCGGATCCGCGAGATATTTCTCTGGTCCTGGGAGCCGGGCCGGGACGGGACGGGCCGGACGATGGTCAGAAGGAAGGAGAAAGGGCAAAAGCCCATCGTCTCAGTTACAATTTGTGTTCGCACTTAAAAGAAACATTACCTGGTGGGACCGGGTCGAGGATAGCGCGGACGCCTCGTGTGTGGTCCTACATAACGCCCTCGACCGTATCTCCAATCGTTCGTTACCGATTCGATTGGAGTCGTTCGGGCCACCTTTCTGCCTCCCCAATCCCTCCTCCCCTCCACAACTCCCATTTCAAAGTAGAGTTCCTTCATTTCGGCCCCCCCTTATCCAACACTTATGCCTTTGGCAACGACCCGGGCATAACTCCCATTCAACTTACTCTCCAATTCGAGACTTGTTATCATAACAGAATGCACGTGGTAGTGGTAGAGGCAAGCTCGCGCGATCCATAAAGAAAAGCCCCCGACCCCCCGTCCCTCCTCTAGAAAGTTTTCTTCAGTTCAGTGCTTCCTCGCTTCCACCTAGTTAAGCGAGGAAGTTGCGCAAGGTGATTATCGAGAGGTGTCCTCTCTCCCTCCGGTTTGCCCCGAAATTAACAGAGTTGTAAATGAGCGGGCCGCGACTGCCGAGCGGCCAGATAACTAATGGCGTTTCCGAAATGGGGCCCTCTCTCTATTTGAATAATTTTGTAACTCGACCGCGATTGCAACGATCGCGCCGGCGCGGCGCGGCATTGCAGTGGCTCTCAGTGGCCTGATTGGCCGAAGGTTCGAGTTGGGGGGATTGTGAAAATGGATCATTTTTTAAATTGGAGAGCCATCCTGCTGCGTCCTCGGGGAGCGCAGACATTCCTGCGCACGATGATATCGGTGTAGATAAGGATCTGGCAGACTCTCAAAGGAGGAATCCAATGCGCAGGAACACGAGCGGAGAGCGCGGTGCTTGTCATTCGGATTTAACGCTTCCTCCGAATTCGCGCGCTTACGAGATCAAGATTTTATTCCGAGGTTCCTTGTAACTCGCTCCCTTGGTTCGGGGAGCGCGAGCGCGCGCGCGGGCGATCGTAAAACGCGAGCGATTCCCTGAAGAGGCTCTAAAAGCTCGCGGCCCGGGCCCCGTCGGATAACAGGCGAAATTGATGGGGGAATAACGGCGCGAAATCGCGAGCGAGTTTCGCCGCATGGTAATTACAGTAAACGCGCTCAATGGACGATCCACCTTCCTGTTAACGGTCACGGATATCGGTAACTGCTTGCACTCCCCGCCGATTTCGGCGTCCGGATTTGTTTCGGCCCGCCGGGATCTTTCTCCGGGTGAAAAGAAATCTAGGATCGATTCTTGATGAGCCCGGAAGATATATATATCATTACGGTAAAGGCGCGCAATCCCACGCACTACTCGAGCGCTGCTCGACTTATATTTTGAGTGTGCAGTTAGCTCGGCTCTCAGCTCGATAGTCGGTTCAGCGACCTCCCCACTTGCACGCAGAGAAGAAGCCGGCTCTCTTGCAGAAAGTGTTTTTGTTACGCTTGATTACTCGCGAGCTCGCCCTAAATGGTCGAGATTAAGGCGAGATCGTTAAAAAAGGCCGGTTCTCAGGAGGTACCTGGCAATCATGTCGTTTCTGCCTTTGTCCTCGCTGCCACCTTTCTCCCGATCCTTCCCAAACCATCAAACTCTTCTATCCACCACTACATACATCTCTCCAACAGATGATTCACCTTTCGAAATTAATCAATTATCCTTACGACACCGTAATGAAACCTTCATCCTCGCACTCTCTCACACTTTCTCAGCTAGGATCTCGTTAGGTTTGACGCATTTGGGAGTGGAGTGCGCCAAGCTGGATGAGGAGAGCCGCATCAACTTGTTAGCTGCTCGGGAGGGAGGCCGGTAGTGGGAAGAAGTGAGGGGGAAATGTCCTCTGAGGTCGTTTCGAAATGGAATTATTTATTCTCACGGTGGTGCGATATTGGGACGAACGATCGTAAAACTCGGAGAGGAGCGGCTGATGGATCTTAAAGTCCGTGGGTCTGGAGAGCGTGCGGCGCGGTGCGCCGGTCTGCTTCGGATAAGGATGGAATTGATGGGGAAATAACGGCGCTAAATCGCGACCGAATCGCGTATAATTAGGCTGCGCGTTCTCTGTACGTACGTCCCGTCCCATATAATCGCCAACAAACACGCGCGCACACGCACACGCACACGCACACACACGTGTCGCGGACACACCTATTTCAGCCGAGAAACCCGCCCGGCAGACTGTCCCGTCGCCGTCGCCGCGCGCGCGCAAAGTAGAGATTAATAGCGAAATTATACCATTAAGCAGGATTTTATACGTATTCGCCGGAATAAAAGCCACCCGCTCATTTGCATGCCACGTGGGAATCCGTGCGAGCGGATTATCGGGGCCGATTTACATGTTCCCGAAGAGTCTCCGTCCTCCGGCGTGTTTGTCGTTTGTCAAGGATGTCGCAAGACGCCTGGACGCGAGAACCCATCGGGAAAAGCGACCTCGACTATTGCCGAATCTAGTCGACTCGCGAAAGTGGAACAATCCGATTCAGCGAGGATCGCCAGCAGCTCGGATTCTAGTTAAAATTCTCGGGCCAGCGGACCTTATCGCTAGGGTACCAAGGTTTCGCCAACTCCTCGAAGCCAGAGAGCTCTAGCTATTAGCATAAGCCCTGAAATAGTGGATATTAATTCTCCCGATAAACCGCGACCAGGTGGACCAGGTGGACCAGGTGGAAATTGCGCTTTCGGTGCGTTGTCGGGGTTAGGTTGGTAGGAGGACTCGGAGCTTCCGTCTAATCCTCCCGTCCCGTACTAGTAAAATATTGTACGGTAATCCAAACGCGAAAGCACCCATTGATCGCGCGTGCATCGCTCCACTCCCACGTGCGAGGTTCGAGCATAGTTAATCCGGGCTCTTTCTCTCGTTGAGGGAATCGCGGGGCTCAGAGCTAGTGATATCCGCTGGGGGAAGAAGAGTCGTAGTTGTGCGATCGGTGCAGAGGGCGAGAGGGCCGAGCGGGCCGGGAGGGTGAACGCGCGTCCAATTACCGACGGAGCTGCGTGTAATACGAGCTTTAATGTCCGGAGGCAGCGGCTTATTAGCCGCGGGAATCGCCGGCCAAAAGAGACAGGTACACACACACTCTGTCCAAGTAAAGAAGCGCGAGGGAGGAAAGATCGGGCGGGAGTAAGAAGGCCGCGAGGAAGAAGGACAGGGGAGAGGGTTCAACTTGCGCGGCGCTGGGCGAAGAGAAGCGGGCGGGCGACGCGAAAGGACGGACGGAGCCGCCGCGTCGCGCCGCGTCGCGCCGGTGTGTAGACAGACGCGGGAGCAACACTTGGCGTGCAAGGGCTGCGCGCTCGGCTAAAAAAGCGAGGCCAGTACGTGGCAAAGGTAAGCGAAGCTGCCGGCACCGATCGACAGATCTATGGGACCGCTACTAGTTTTTCTCGAGCCGGCGGTCCCGATCTGACGCGATCTCTTGCCGCCGTTTGCCGAGGCTGCTTTCCGGTCCTCGGCTGAGTGTCGGCGCAGTGCGGGTCGTGTACTCGTCCGTTCAAGTCGGCGACTTCCCGAGAGAGGCTAGCCGCCTCTTCCGTCCAGCTCGCCTGGATCCTTTACCTTACGCATACCTGCCGCTTGCGCACACTGACCACGGGCTTGTTTATCGCATAATAAATTGCGCAGTCGGCCGCGCTGTGCCGGCGCACGTGCGCTTGATCCTTACGCCCTGTACCGAGTCAGGTGTCGGGGGAGCGTGTGATCCATCCTCCGCTAAGCCCTGATACCACGCGGCCATTGTTTAGCCCCGTGATCCTCACTGGCCTCCCTCTCCCGCTCTCTCTATGTACGAGAATTCCGAGAGATCTTTTCGAAAGAATATGGCAAAAGTCCGGATTGCGAGTACTTGGAGCCTCGGCGGGGATTGAGACGAGTCTGTCCGTAGTACTATCGAAAGAATAATGGAGCGGCTGGCGGAGCGCGCGAGTTCATAAATAAAGGAGCCGACCAATTTCTGCCATGTTATAACGACGACGGGAGAGTCGACATCTCTTTTAAAGAGGCTCGGCATACGCGCCCGCTCGTAATCAATCTTACGTGCCTCCTTTATAGTCGGGTGTCGGTACTGAATTTACGATTAGTCTGACAGCGGATTTCTCGGGCATTATGCCACGCTCTTTCCTTACAGTTGGGGCCGCGCGCGCGCTCGCGCCCGATACATTTCTCTCCTGGCAGCGGGTAGCCTCAGCGGTGCCGCGGCAGCATATGGGGGAGCGTCGATCGGCTAAATATTACATCTCGGCAGATTCGTATCGTTGGCCGTGAACCACGACTTACGAGCTCTCTTTCGAGCGACTCGATCCAGTCGATCCCAGCCGATTCATATAAAGTAGCCTACAAGCCGCGGGCTACTCTCTAGTCTAGTCTCTATGGCCAGCGCATGTACGCCCTCACCAACCGCAACATTTGCCAGAGGCCTCTTCTCTATTGATTTATCGATCATCGCCCAGCACTCGGCCCGCACTCTCCTCTACTTTACATTGGAGGAGAGCGCGCCGGCTGATTACGCCAGTCCTCTGCCTCCTTTCGAGACGCGAAACTTTTTACCCCACAAACCACCTTTCGCCGCAACGCCTTTTCCCTTCCACACTCACCGAACGCAACAAGTTACACCGTCACGAGCTTTCGAGTCGGGCGCAAGGTCCCGACAGCCCGACAGCCCGACCCACCCCACCAGGAACAGAACCGTGCACCACACTGCGTCGGGGCAAAGCTCTCCCGCGCGTGCTTATGCGCTTCATGAAGTATTGCGTGGCTGTGCGCGCGCCCGCGCGCGTCTGTGTTAGTTGCCGGTTATCTAAGCAGCGAGCCGGCTAGTCGCCTCGTAAGCGCACTCATAAATTCCGGATAATTAATTGCGTTAACGTATTAGCGCGCTCTGTTAGCCCTACGGGTAGAGTCCCTGCCTGCCAGAGAGAGGGGGAGAGAGAGGGGGAGAGAGAGAGCCCTTGCTCGGTGCTGGTGCCTGATTAAGCCTGGCTTTATTTCTCGCGCAGATAGTCTCCGCGGATCTAGTTGAGGCCCACGGTCCCAACCTTTCATCCTCTCGCCGACGCCGCGCACTCGCGCGCGCGCGCGCGCTATTATCTCTCTGCCCACCCGTTAACACGGAGTGGCCGAGAGTGCGATTTGCATCTGGCGCTTGTTAGCCGGGCCCCGCGAGAGCGATTTTCTTGCGGGCATGAAAAATCGATCTAATCTCCGCGCTGGGTGCCTTGAGGCCGCGCGCCTACCCGGATTCCCATCTGCCACGTAACTTACCACACTCGGCGAGGTCCTCTGCCGGTCTGCGACCACGTGACCATCTTACCACCTGGAAAATAGGCGACCACCTCCGACATTTTTCTCCAAAGTCTTCCTCCTCCCCCTCGATCTATCTATCTCTAAGAGGCATTTGCGGGAAACTAGTCGTGTTAGTGTCGTAATGGCGCAAGTGCGCGCGCTCGACGTTGGGAAAGCTGAGAAACACGTGTTTCGCTTATGAGTTTCCTGGATATCGGTGTATGTACTGCGTGTACAGGGGTGACAGATCGGTGGTATCAGTAGAATAGCCCGGGTTTATGCAGAGACGCCAGAATTTCTATGTCAACGATATCTCGGTGCGGCGCGGCGCGGCGCAGCGCGCGGCCACCGGTAATAGCGACGCGAGGCGCAATTAATTTCAAGTATTTTATGTCCGATGGGCGTGCAGTTTATTACGAATTTTGAGAGGGGGAGGTGGGTGAAGGGGCGGGGCGGGCACGGGGGAGGCGGCAGAAAGCTCGCGAGAGCTCTAGCGCGCGCATTACGATTGCCGAGGGAGAGCGTGGAGGCGAAGGAGTGAGCGCGAAGGAGCGAGGGAGCGAAGGAGCGAAGGAGCGCGGAGATGAATCGTGTTCCCACAAGACACGTAGAGGGATTATATAACCTTTGATCTTCCTCACAACGGTTCATCCATTGTACAGGTTCTTTCTTGGCCGAGCGCGGCGGGCTCGCGCCCGCGGATCTAAATTATTGCCTAGAACTTACTTAAAGAGCGTAGATTATTATTTATCATCGTGATTTACGCAAATGACCGAACATTTCGAGCCACCAGATGTTTACGCTTAATAGCTACGTGCCGGGCGCGTATTGTGCCGTGAGTCCTCAGACCTGAGTCCTTCGGCCGCTCCTCCCCACCAGTCCCACCTATCCACCTATCCCTCAAGTCTCAACAGAGTGACGTTACTTTCCGAGATCGATATCGCCCGCCTCCCATAACCGGCCCATAACCGGCCCATAACCGGCCCATAACCGGCCCATAACTCCCCCCGCCATCGCTCGGTGTAATTTTCATTGACGCGTTGCCTCCGAGGAAATCACCTTCCACGAATTCGCCCCCGTAAAGCATAGGAGCCGCGGGAGCGCAACGGCCTGCGTATGCTAAGCAGGAAGGGTGCGCGGACGCTGGATGCGCGGGCTCGCTCCACACTCTGACCGATACATCATTCTGATTCCCTCCTCGCACTGTAATTTCATTGGTGGATAGCGCGCGGCCGCGCGCGCCGATACGTCTACCCGTGTCAACATCTTCTTCAAGCTGTGCCCTCTAGCCGAGGCTCATCCGTTGAAAGGTGAAATTACATTGACCGGCCGCGCTGAGAGCGAGAGCGAGAACGAGCTCTCGCGCGCGTTATATATGGCAAAATTTGGTTTATGAACGGTAACAAGCACGTAGCACCGCGGTGCGCGGCGCGAGGGCTGATCGCCCTCCAATACATCCAATCGATCATATCCCGCGCTCGTTGGCCGATCACGAGACACCGCCGATCGCCAGCCTCTCCCCGGGCTCTATTCGCTCTACTCGTCGTCGTCGTCATTGTCGTGTCGGGGGATTGTCGTCTTAGTCATGCGCGCACGCGCGGTTGGTTAAGCGGGGCGGGAGAAGAACGTGCGAACAGGTCGCGCCGGCGACTCGATGATTACAAATGTGGCGTTGACCCCTGCTCGTTGCCGAGGGTCCTGCGAGGCCTCCAAATTATATGGAGCGAGTCGACGGATGGCCAGAGCACGCCGCCGCGAACGTGATGGCCCGATCGTGGCTCGGTCATCACACCCGCGCTCTTCCCGATCACAGTACACCACATACATAGGCGCGGCGCAGCGGAAGGGTGTGTGAAGAGGCCACGTAAAGGTCGATCTATCGCGAGCTATCCCCGTGTAGTTGGCTGCGGCGCAGCGATGTTCCGGTATCGGCGCTCGGCCCCATGATAACCCGGGGAGATAGGCTCGCCGATGATCACTATGATGAAAGGTGTCCGGGATGCGTGTCTCGAGCCCCCTTCAATCCAGATCACGCGACCCCAGAGCGCCCGAGCGCCCGAGCGCCTGAGCGCCAGCGCGGTTAACCTGCCCTTAGACTAGCGGCCCCACGACTCAATTACTCGGTGCTCGGGGAGAGCGAGCGAGCGTTTCAGCACCGTTTAAACTTTATTGCTCGAAAGCCCGTTACTCCCTGTCGCCGTATATTTCTCGCGCGGCGTGCACCTCTCCGCAGCCAGCCCTCTTCTTCCCGAGCGCCGGGCCACTGTCGCGATACAGCTCCTCGCGATGCGGCGCGACGGTGACTGACTTTAATTGAACCTCGCTCGGGACACGGGCGGACCTCAAAATTCGACGGGAGCGCACGGTACAGCGGTTCCCCAGCAAATGATGGATCAAGCGCGCGCGGGCCATCTAATTGCTCGCTGATACCGAGCCATCATGCCGAGTGCGCGCCACTAAATCACCGAGATCAATTACCTGAATCTCCGCCGCCACCACCGCCACCGCCAGAGAGAGCACTAGGTATACATATACATATCGTAGACGGAGAAGTCTCGGCCGCGGGGATTTTGCGCCCTCGCGCAGCTGTGCGCTATGTCAACATCTTCTCAGCGGGTGAATCGCGCTGGAATCTCTTCCGATAAGTCGCTCGGGGTATACATATGGCGGAGAGACGAGGGCCCAGAATTCCGCGGTCTGCGGGGCTCCCTCGCCGCCTCGCCGCCTCGCCGCGTGCAGTCTCCATGCCAGCAGCATGACTATCCACCTTTCGCATAAGGTGCGTGTACGCTACACGTATGTGCATATCACCCGAGCGACCGAGCGACCGACCGCCCGCCCGATGTGTGCATACATATAGAAGGAGCGGGCGGGCGGACGCGGGGAGGGAGGGAGAGAAGGAGCCGTGAGGAATACCCGCGCACCTAGCCAGGAATCCTCGATCTCACTGTGAGAAATAAAGAGGAAGGAAAGAGCGCGGCGAGGCGAGAGAGGGTGGAAGGGAGAAGGGGAAACACGAGAGAGGGATCACGGCTTGAGCGCAGAGGACTACGTATGGAAAGACAGTGTGAGCAACAAAGGCTTGACCGAGGATCCGTATGGTGAGCATACGGGAATTCCTTCGGGAAGGTAGTCCGCCGCTCTATATATATATCAGCTGGACGGGGGACATATTTCGAACGCGTCCTATTTATTTATTTTATCCGGCGCGACACTCGAGGCGAGCGTCCAAGCGAGCGAGCGAAACGGAGCGGAACGACGCGACGCGACGCGACGCGCCGCGAGAAGGAAAAGAGCGAGTCAGAAGGAGAGAATGGGATGCGCCGGCCTAAAGCTGAGATTAAATTCTCCCTACATACTGCGAGAGCGCAGGGTTAAGTTATGCATCTCGGTCGGTCCCTCCCTCTCTTCGGGACTTATCTTCGGGGCATCTCTTCTCCTTATACACTTATATACGCCGGGAAGGGGCCTCGGTGCCGCGGTCCTCTCTCAAGGGAATGCTTTACGTCCGAGCCGTTCGCAGCCGTAAATCACGGATTAAATAAAATAGCCTACTCGCCGGAGTCAAATGAGATGTCAGCGCCCGAACCCACCACCCTCAAGCCCTCGCGCCCTCGCGCCCTCGCGCCCTCACTTCGACTATACCAAATTGCTCTTGTTGCTCGGCTCCCTTTCTATCCTCCCTACCCGCCTGCCTTTCCTCCTTTCGGAGAAGCCAGCCACACCGCCTAGAACGGACTCTTCTCGGTTATCGGGAAATCGCCGATCTCGCCTAACGACACAACCAACAAGATTAATGTAGGTCATCCGATGACTTTCGTCCCCTCCGATAAACCCCCCGATATCCCACCTTTATAGCATCTATTCCTCGCCAACTCCTCTTCTTTAATTGGAATACTAGACGACGCTATACACACGCGACTGTTTTATAGGACAGGTTCCTATAATTCTACCCAGATTTTAACATTCATTTCAATAATTACCAAGCTAGTAGAAATCTCTGAGATATTTTTGTTTTTTTGTTGAGTTTCTCATACGTATCACAATATCATCGCCCTAGTGATCTAGTTAACCCTTTCGGGCACGACCTAGGGCAAATTCCAATCAAGGACGGCGAACAAGGCCAGCAGTAAGAAGTAGGTGGCAGTGCGAGCCGGCGCCACTAGTCCGCAACGTCCGCACTCTCATTCCCACTCTACTTGGCGCGCACTTTAACTCGCACTTGCCAGAAATGCCAATTTCCAATTGACATTCATTTCTCCTTTCCAACTAACTCTTCTGATCCGGTCTCACCACTTTCTCCCGATGCAAATTCTTCCGGCTGGAAATGGCTTTTAGTCACTTCTCAGCGCGATTGGAAAGAGTGTCGGGATGTTAGGCCGGGATGAAAAAAATCGACTGGAAAGAAGAGTAGAACGCGTGTTGGAGTAAGGTGTAGTATAAGGGTGGGGGGAGGGATAGCCGGTATTTATGTAGCTCCGGGTAGCTCTCCAAGACCTTCTCGGCGTGGCGTGGTATCGGCACTCGGGCACTCGGTGTAATTGGAGCGATCGGCACTTGTTTTCGCACGGCAAGATCACGAGCGTGGCCGCGCGGTACGGCGACTCTCTCGCTATCCCTCTTCTCTCTTTCTCGCGGTGGCGAAGCGGCGAGCGAGCAGATCGAGACTCATTATACGCGGCTTTGGAGCGCGGCGTGGCGGCGGCGCGGCGGTAGGGTGTCGATACGCTCATACCGTAATCCAATGTGTCCGCGTGCGAGCATGCCGCGCTGGCTACTCTATTATTAGACGCTCTGCGTAACATTGCTCGCGCGCCCCATCAGCCGACCGAGCGGCCGGCCGGCCGGCCACAATATTTATTAGCGATACGTGCCGCCGATAAAATAAGATCGTGGAAACTGCGAGGTTCCCGCGCTCCCCATCATTCCATCATCCCACCATCCCGGCCTCGTTCCTCTGTCGCGCGTTCCTCATTTGCGTAACTCCGCACTTGATCGAGCCTTTCCAACCCCGACAAACAGATTGAGCTCGATTTATCTCGATTTATCTCGATTTATCTCGATTTATGTGGGAGGAAGACCCAGGCGGAGGAGGGGGAAGTTGGGCTCGGTGGTGAAGTGGTAGCGATTAGCTCGGCTGGTACCCTTGGACCTCGGCTCGGGAACGGGATGAAGTGAGCGAAGCGGAGGTGGCCGCACGGGATATATATCTGGGTAGACTGTTGTCTCCGCTCGAAAGAGCAGGAGGAAAGAAGTAGGAAGACACGGGGAATTACGAGGAGATCTCGTCGTAAAGTTAAAGGCGCCTCCACTCGTGCGCTCGCCCCCTTCGGCCCCTTCGTCCCCTTGGGCCCCTTCACGCCCGCTCGCCCGCTCGCCCGCTCGCCCGCTCTACGTAAGCGTCCAATTGACTCCTGTGTATATATCGCGACGGAGGCATGATTCAACCGGAGCGAGCTCTTGACTACCACCTTCACTCCTACCGGCGACTCGTGATGCTCGTGACCTGTGAGAGCCAACCCTCTATCCCCTATCCCTATCCCTATCCCTATACATACGACCGTCCGACTTTTCCCATCGTCCAACACCCGCCGACCACACGCTCCGCCACCAACTAGAACCTCTCCCTTTCCATCAGTCTACTCTCCAATCTAGGCCAACACTTTGCTCTCCCCGAAAGAACCCTGATATTCTAGCTCTTGCCGAAAGCTCTGCCGCTAAGTAACGGTCGAAAAGAAGTACGGTTCTCTGTTGGCAGTGTTAACGATGTATTATGAGGAGCGGGAGCCGTTGATTTCTTGTGGGTTTGATATTTAAAAATGCTAATGGCAGGAGAGTACTGGCTGTCATGGGCTCGACTCGATACAGGAGCGATTAGGGTTTATCGTCTCGTATCTTTTTATTACTGAGGCCTCCGTCCAAGATCTATATACGCGGGACACGGAACCCAGAGTAAAATGCCCACGGGGCCGATCGCCGACCGAATTCACCTTTCTCACCAGGCAAACACTTTAATGGCCTAAGACCTAATGAACGTCGAATTCGGCGAGAAAGCTCCTCCTCGCGATTGGAAGGGAGTTGGGGCCCGAGGAGTTGGTCTCGAGGGGACCGGGAGAAAGTGAAGTTTCGTTGGATCGGGGGGATCGGACGGATGAGCCGAGCCGAGCCGTTCGACTCGAAAAGTTGGGGGGCTGAGGGGGCTCCCATCACCTCCACTCCTCCGAGACCGAGAGGGATCTTGTCTTTTTTGTGTCGAGCAGACGTAATCCTAGTTACGAGCAATATAAACGCAATAGCTCTTGCAACGACCAAGTTAATCGCAGGCCAGCCAGACTGACAAAAATCCCGGCTGCTTTAACACCGGTAAGTAGATCGCGCGCGTGGTGCTGCTCGACGAGAGCGCACTGAGGAGCTCAGGAGCAGTATAATGCCGTTCATAAATAAAGAGGGCCCCCAGGAACAGCTTTCGCAATTTCGATTTCACTATCGAAAAAATCATCGTCGTTAACCGGAATTCAGTGATTAATTAAGCAAACGAGAGCCAGCTAATTGTGCTGGCTCGCTCTCGGCACCAGTAACGGCGCTCTCCTTCGAGACACTCACAGGTGCGCGCTCGCGCTCTCGCGCGGCAGAAGACACGCTCGAGTATAAAAACAAGTAGTTCACCTCGCATCTCCTCGGAGCGCACAGAGTGCTCTTGCTCTTTTCAGGTCATTGACGGCAGAGACTGCGATTGCACAACACTGCGCACTGGCCTCACCGAATAGCCCTGTAGAAGAGGAGGCTCGCGGCCTCGCGCATTCATTCCGCATTAATCGGCCACGCTTAATCCCCCCCGCGCACTTTTTTTCCTTGCCGCTCTCGCGCTCTCGCGCTCTCGCGGCCGGCGAATCGAGAGCTAAGTTACCACGAACGAGCGGGATACACTTCGTTACCGGGTCGATCCCGGTGAACGTGCTGGTAATTAGAACGTACACTCGCGGTCGAAGAGAGGTCTCGGTTCACTGGGTAGGTATATCTCTGGCGGAGGAGCCCGGCGCGATGCCGCAGGTGGCATGTGCTCGTAATCTTTGTCTACTCTTTTTTTCCCCCCTCGCTCTCTCACTCGAGCGGCAGATCGGGCTACCGTGTGTGTGCCACCTTTCTCCGGCGGCGACCCCGGTGACCTCCATCCGTTGAGGAGAGCACGCTCCCACCAGCAGCATCGCCGGGGATACGTATCGATCCGAGATAATTAGCCTCGGCGCCGAGAGAGAAACAAACGCACTGACATACCGCCCATATTTCTATCAATTCCTCCGCTTCCTGGTTGAGACTTGAGAGTCCCAGCTGGCGGAGTGGCGGAGTTGCCTCGGCTCAGCTCGGAATCGAGTCGAGGCGCGTCGATAGAGGATGTCGATTAAAGGGTGAGAAGGTAAAGTAGCTTGCTAATATAAGAGGAGTCATTTTGCGCGGTACGTGGTGTCCCGGGGAAATTGGTGGCGAGACGGCGCGGCATCACAGGTGCGCGGTACAGAGAAAACCGGGGAGAGCAGCCTGTGCTTGGAGATCTTCCAGTAGAGTTGATCCAATTAATCTACCCTATCAAGATCTCATTTCGTAAACAACCGCCAGCATCTGTCTGGACACGGCGTGGTGGCGCGGTGGGGTGAATCCTTATTACGACATTAAACCGACCAGATTTCTCGGATAGCCGCTGGCCATACCTGATGCTCCTCGATCCTCGATCCTCGATCTTTCGACATTTCTGAAATTTCTTGCGCCTCCCTCTATACGAAAGCCGATTAATCCGTCGCTGCTGCCGCTGCCGCCGTGGCCACATTCACACAATCCTATCCCACTATTTCATAATCCCCCGATGATTTACGACTGTCGTTCTAATCAACGGGAGGATTATCATCGCGCCGAAAAATCTCCCCTTTTTCCCACGCGATCCACTCAATAGCCCGCTCGAATCTTACGAGAGTTCACTCTCAATCGATTATAACTACCCAAGGAGCCTCTAATGACGCGCGGAGTTCAGAAATCGCACGCACTCGTGACTAACGAAATTCTTCGAGAAATAATCTCGGCACATTAATTATTGGCGGTGGTAGTTGGGCCAGGTCGCTCGATGCCGGCCGAATGTTTGTAATCGCTAATTACGTTGTAATCGCGTGCGAGCCCATAATTACATTTCACGACGTCCGGCCGATAATGCAATTATACGATGTGCTACGATATCCGATGGTCCTCGCGTCTTCTCTTCTTTCTGGGTTGGTTGTTACGGGCGAGCGTTGTCGGGAGCGTGAGGGGAGTGCCGAGGGGGTGGCGCGGCGGCTGCTTGGAGGAGATTCGAATCTAACGGGACGCGCACGGCCGCCGGAGATAATGACGGCTGACGATAATATCGATATTACTACATTCACGCGCGGTTGAAGCGTGGAGTGGCGGCGGCGAAGGTGGCTGAGCGGGTCGGGGCGGGCGAACGCGCGCGATCGAGCCGATACAGGTGATGAAATATGCACGGGACCGGCGAAGACGCGCGTGAAAGCACGTGTACCGCTAATGGACGTAAAAGGAGATTATAAGGGCTGCCGATAATTAACGGCCTCCGATCGCATTCCCCTCCGGAGGGATCATCTAGCAAAAGTGTAACATCAATCACCCTCCTCATACCTCGTACGCTCCCCTCGGCCTCGACCTCGGGCGGACTTGTGCGCTTCTTTCATAGCGGCTCTACGTCATTGTCCGGCGATAAGCTCAGCATTTCTCCCTGTGCTCGGTACCAGCGCGTGACAAGTGTTTAGATTGTCTAAGTTCGCGGGTGTATTATTTAAGGGGCTCGTTAAAATTGATTACGAGACGGTTTCTCATAGGCGAGTCCCTAGTCCCACGCGGCCGGTGGAGCGGTGAAGCGGTGGAGCAAGGGCCGCGGTCGGGGCCGGCTGGCGCGTAAATAATGAAGGCAATACGGTCGAGCGCGTTACATTAATCAAGGGACACTCGGACGCTCGGTTGTTCGCTCACGGCGTGCACCTTACTACCGGGCGAGCGCGGTAGGCGCACGAGAAAGCGAGCCCAGCCGCCGTTGCCACCGCGGTCTAACTTACCGTTCATTCGCATCGCTCCTAGTCCAATCCCCCCCAACCCCCGCCATATACCTTCTGAACTTGGAGCGTGATTTCTGGCCTTTTTATCGGCAGAACTGCGCCGCACAATCGCACAATTCACCGCTCGTCGCCGCCGCCGCCGCCGCCGAGAGCTTTATGCGAGCACCGCGCCGCTTGTCCTTTGAGCCGGCCGATCGCTGAGATATACGCTCGCGGCACAATAGATCCCTCCAAATGGAACGTGTTCTCGATCGCCCTCGTTCTACCTCACTTCTTTTCCGACACACACACATACACACACACGACCGCCCACTACTCTGCCCTCTAGACTAGAGTTTTCGCGGGGATTTTCTCGCCATCGCCCACTGACATGCCAGAATGAAGTCATTCTTGCTTATCTGCGAGGTATCTCATGTGTGTGCCGACCACCGCGACCAGACACCATCGTCGTTCTCACAGTCCGCCGCGGCGGCCGACTGTTCTGATCACACATTAGAGAGAATAATTCATAGCTCTAGTCTGATTGCCGCTTTCGAGGGTACTGGGGACGTGGATGCGTGTGGGTGGGACTGGGACCGAAAACAGGAAATGTTGACTATTCCTCCTGTTAGTCAGACCTTGTTAAAGTTGGGCCAGATGAATGTGGTACTCGAACGGGCTCGTCCTCGACGCTTTTTCATTGGGCCGATTTGTAATGCTGGGATCGAGTGGTGTCGTAAGAAAAATCGGACCCTTGGCCAGTCGGATCAATTTCACTCTGTGTGAGACTTTCTCTCAGTATTGGGATTAGAATTGCATTGAATGGAGGGGCGAGCAGCGTCCATCCACCATTTCCCACTGGTTGTCAATTAAGAGAAGCTTTCGAGAGAAAACGGGAGACCTGATTTCGCCCACCCACGCGTACTCCACATGTATGTATGTAGAAAGTTTCTCGGTTTGTCCCAGTGGCGTGGTGCTCGGGAATCCCGCTGAAAAATATCACCGCCGCGCCGCGCCGCGCCGGCCAGAGCGCAGTCATCGGGTGCGAATCAGCCCCTCTCCCAGTCCCCGTCGAGGTGAATTCATATTTTTTAATTAGTGCGCCGGAGTTACGACGTTGATCGTCTCTGGTGCGCGCGTATCTGGCAAGGAAAGGGGAAGGCAGACGGACGAGTTCTCTCTTTCCGTCTCTGAGCTGCAACCTGCAAGATCCTCTTGATGACGGTGGCCGACGTGTGTAGGTGAGTCAACGTAAGCTCTCCTTCGGAGAAGTGAAGAGTCGCGTGGAATGGGGGGTGGGGAGGAAGAGCGCGCGTATATACTCGACCAAATCTGAAATTCCAGCGTATCGCTGTCAATAAATCAACGGCAAATAGAAACGTCGCTTCTTGGTCGTAGTTCTTGCCCGCGTGTTGGTCCGAGACGTCCGAGACGTCCGAGACGTCCGACTCGGATGGTCGAGAGAAACGCGCAGGGAGTCCGAGTCCGAGTGCGAGAGTAGTAGGAAGGAGCGGCAGGACGAGCGGCGCTCCGGTACCGATTATCTTTCCGATTAAATTTATAGACGATCGCGGCCTCGAATTAAGCCGTATTGCGCAACCCTGCCTTCCTCTCGATATATCGTCTTTTTATCTTTCCTCCGACCTTTTTTCTCTCTCCGGCCAGAGTGAGAGAGAGGAGCCTTCTTCTTGTTGTTGGGTTGTGTGGTGCGCGGCCGGACCCGGAGGAAGCGCACGCGGCGCTGGCTGGATGCCTCGAATACCGGTCGCGATTATGTCCCCGCGCTCGCCAGACGCGAAAAGACTTATACGCGCTCCAAGTGTGTGAGGGTCGTTGATCTCGCCTATTAAAAGGTTTATTTATTCGTGCCGGCTCTTAATGCCCATTTGCAAGTCAACGTTCATTTTAATTCGCGGAATGTCAGAGTGCCCTGACCGAGCCGCCAACGCTGCCACCACTGCGGCTGCCACCAGTGCGTCTCGGCACGGCTCGGCTCGGCTCGTTTATTACACCTTTTGCCCGAGCGAACCTTGCCCAATTAATCCTATCGAACACACTCACCCATTCACCAATTGTACTAGCTCGGCGCGAGGCCCTCGCAATCTTCTTATCGAATCCGACGAAATTCCGGCCCGTTACCGCTCGAGCGCTTCTACACCGAGATTCCTATTCTAATGTATCTCTCTCCTAGGGAAGCACCTTTAAGGAAGTATGCCTTAAGAAATGCCAGCCGGAATACTGCCGTCCTTAGTGGGACTCTCGACGAGCGTAAACTCTAATCGTTAAGGAAAGATCGGGACGATTTCTAAAGATGAGCGAATACAGCACGTGAACTCCTCGCAGGGGGGAGAGAGACGCGCCGCGAGGCGACGCGACGTGGGGGGAGGTACGGCGAGAGTTTGCTTTTACGAGTGCTATTAAAAAAGGATCGTTCTCCGAGGCTCGTGAACGAGGGGGTACTTTTTGAACAGTGGGGTGCAAGGGGCAAAGCAACATAGGGCGAGAGTGAGAGAGAGAGAGAGAGAGAGAGAGAGAGAAAGAGATCTCGGTAGAAAAGATAGAGCGTGGTGGAAGCGGCGCAGTGGAAAGAGAGCCGTGTGCCCGGTGTACTCTCGACATCCTGGATTGAGACGACTCACTCGACCTAGTAAGGGGGTTGTTTATGAGGCCATATAGCGGCTGATATTTACAATGATGTCGGTGGTGGCCGCTTGAAAACCCGGAGCAGCGAGCATGCCGAGGACTCCCCACTGGCTTTACGCTCGGCACACATCTCCATATCATATCCACCTCCGTAAATATCGTTGCAAGAATCGCCATTTAATTTTGCATCTCTCGAGTGCGCGCGCGCTCGCCCGCACTAGCCCCGGGCATGAGGTTTCATTGGCACTCAAGGTATTCTTAATATCCGCGGATTCAGCGGGAGTTACTAAAACAACGCGTCGCCTCATGGGAGCCGATCTCCCTCGGCGTGAGTCCCCGGCCGTTTAATGAATGCCCTGAGGAGAATTTTAAGGGGCCGCGCGCGCGTTCCTGCGCACCGCAAAAATGGGTGATCGCGAGCGCCAATTAATTGGAGGCAATTAGGCGTCCTCGAGATCCATTGACCGCTCGCTGCGCGTCTCTTGGATAGGCCGGAGGACTCTGCTCAGGGAGGATAGGATCGCACGTTGATTATGATTCGAGGCAGCCAACTCAGCCAACTGAGTGCGCCAACTGGACAATCCCGTACGGCCAGGCTGGAAAAGGGCAGGCAGAAGATCGGCGCCCTTGAGCGGTACAGATCGGGCAGCGCGCTTTGATCCCACTTTGCCGGGAAAAGCCGCCGCCTTCCGCGCGGAAGCCGCAAAAAATACCCGCGACAGCCTCTTCCGCCTCTTTCCAATCGCCGCGCCGCGCCGCGCCGCGCCGCGCCGCTCTGTAACGATCTTACGTCCAATCGCCCGTCACTTCCATCGCTCCCACACTTCCATATTCACTCACCGCAACTCTCATTAACTCCCGACGATCTAATTAGTGTCTCTCCTAATTAATACCTTTCCATCACTCTTCCACTGCAACTAGACTCAGGCCTCACGCGCAAACTAACCACTGAGCGAGTTGTCATTGTCATCGAATTGAGTAGTCAAAGTGTGAGGAGCGTTAGAGTGGTCAGTAGTATCGGTCGACGATATGTCAGCCCGACAAGTAGCACGCTTGGCTTGACAAGGCCCGGAAGATCGCATATACATAGGCTAACAGTCCCAGGAAAGATATGCGAGTTGCCACGCCCCTTTCCACTTGCCGCGGTAAACACTGCTCGGCGGCGGCGCAGGTATAAACAGAGGGCCATGTGAAACTAGAGCGCTCCAACTTGTCCAACAGAGAGGGAAGCGATCGAAGCGAAGACTGGGAGAGAGAGCGTGCGGAAGGTGCGCGGCGCGTCTGCTGTCGCTGGATTACCGAGCGATCGGGATTTGCGGCGGGCGGAGGGGAGTAGGGGAGGAGATGGGGCATATTTTCTCTCGGTACGTAAAGTCCAAAGGTAGAGATGTAATTTCATGCAAAGGAGTCGAGACCTCACCGATCTGCAGCGGTGTGGAGGGGGAGAGGGAGAGCAGGAAGCCGGCTCGGGGTGATGTACGTACGTACAGTAAGTACCTGCGCCCGTACGCCGTGTCGTGAACGCCGGCACCAGAGGGAAAGGGGTGGAGGAGTGGCGGTAGCGCGAGCGGGAGAGAACGAGATCGCTCGAACGCGAAGAGAGCCCTGAACACACCGTCGATCGCCAAGTGAGTAAGAGTGAGAGAGAGAGAGAGAAATCCGGCCGGGCGAGCGAGAGCCACGCGGGTAAGAATGTACTCCGAACTCTCGACATAACGGGTAGCAATGTAACCAGATCACGAGCAGCCACTCTCCTCTCCCTCTCGCACTCGCTTCATTCGCCTCATGCGCCTCATCCGCCCGAGGGAGATAACGAAATAAGAGGATCCTACACGCGCGCCCGACCGCCCTCTATTGCGTTTATTAACAATTACAATTGATTTAGCATTGTCCTAGCCGCGACGTGGCGCGGCATCGGCCTATTATTCAGATTTATGTTAATCGATAGGGGAGAGCGCGGCTCTTGTCTGGCTGTTGCGCGCGCGCGAGGGCCGAACAAGAGCAGAGTCCTCCGAGACCTCCCTGATACACGGAGTGGAGATGTGTCTGTGCGTAGCGTCAAAAGGACACCGAGGAGAACATTCCGCGGAAGGTGTCGCTGGACTGTTAGGGGCCGAGTACTTATTAATTTGCATAAAGATTTTTCATCGAGCCAGTCGCTCTGTTGGATGGGAACGCGCAGAGAAGCCCTGGTGCATTCGGTGGGCCCTATATGGCAGAGGTATACTTGCTACTGTCGAGGAGGATGCCTCCCGCCCGGCAATCCCATCACCGATGAACATCGAAATATACTTTATATCCGCGCGATATAATCTCGCTCTTCGATTCTTATAAGGGAGCCGAGAGATAGCAATCGCGCACGTCTTATCTGCTTTCACTTCTCTCTAGCCATCGCGAAAAAGCCCGAGCTGCCCTTTTCACCGCGTCCCCTAACTCTAACTCTAACTCACTCGGGGACTTTTCGCCCGCTCGGTCCCACCTGCAAAGAGCATGAACAACATCTAATATATTCGGTCCTCCTCGTCGTATGAATGTCGCGTGCTTTCAGCTGCGCGATTTATTTCCAACCGCGCTGCGCTGCGCTGCGCTTTTCCATTGCGCTCGGTTTGGCGAGTTCTCTACTTGGCTGCGCGAGCTAGTTGTATCGGGATATGAATGAATAGCTACGTATTTGGCAGTGGGATCGGAGCGCAGCTGATGCTTCTCCATACAGAGAAACAGTCTCTACTCTCCGTTGGTATTTGGTTGGGTTTTGTTGGGAAAAAGTGACTAATGACGGAGTGTGGAGAAGGTGTGCGATAGATTTGCGGCCTCTTTCTTATTGTCCGCGATCTCGAGTATTGGAAGCGTCGCGTGTACCCTTTGGGCTGGGTATAAAGAAACCTTGGCGGAGAGCAGCGCGCGCGTCGTTTAATGGCAGGCTGTGTGTGTCGACGTCGAGCAGTGGCCGAGAGTCGAGAGTCGAGAGTCGAGAGTCGAGAGTCGAGAGTCGAGAGCCGAGTCGAGTCGGTGAGTCATTAATGAAGCTTGTGCTTGATCGCATATTGCGCTGCATGCATCACTTGCGCTGCACTTGCACGGATGCGCACTCACACATGCCTTGGAGTAGAGTCACGTTTGATCTCGGTGTCGAGAGCTCCCCGGTGCGGTGATTGGAATGACTCCTCGCTCGGCTATGGGCCATTTACTTCTCATTGCGCGCCGATCGCGTAACTGGATCATCCTCCTCGAACCTATCGGCTGCTCCTCATCGCATTTACGGAGACCAGAATGAATTGAGCAGTTACCGCGCGCTTTGCCAGGAATTAGTCCTAGTTAATCTAATTTATCACGATCGCCAGTCACTCATTGGAGAGGAGGCTCGAGGTTCATCCCAATTCAATTAGAGTACACAGATAGGTACAGAGCGGTTCATTAGTAGGGGATTTCGACAGACGACCAATGCCAGTCGCATTATTTTTGACGCGCAGCCTTTATTTTCGCAAGAGCGCGCGTCGTGACTCATAGCTCTTTGGATTCAAAGTAGTTTGTAAACCGGCTCGGGTTGGTGCCAAAAAGAAAGCAGGTGATTGTCCAGCGTCGCGTCGCGGCGAGCTACGTCCATATATCGTTGGAGAGTTCTTAAGACGTTAGCCGCGCGCGCAGTGAGTGCTCGATGCAAATTGGCTCGAACAATGTCGAACGGTTCGGTCGGTTTTATAGGTGACGGGCATCGATAACCGGGACATTGATTTGCGGATGGCACGGGCGCGTCCTTTTGTTCGGCCGGCAGGAGACAGCTCGGTTCCCGTTCCCGTTTCACGCGGCAGGCGTGCGGCCAGAATGTCACATCTTTGACATGGTTACAAGGGGGACGAGCTGACTTTTCAACGAGGTGGGTACAAGTGCCGGATAAAAAGCCGCTCTCGGCCCGGGACCGGCTTGCAATTCTGTAGCAAAGTGAATACACCGGCACGTATCAAATTTTCTTGCGGCCCTCAGCCTCTCGCGCGGCCAGTGGTGGAGGTGGCGAGGGAGGGGAAGGTGGTCTCATTTCGGATTGCCGGGTGCAATAACGCTCGCGGTGTATGTATCCAGTTAGCCGAACGCGCTCGCCACCTGCGGCGCATCGCGCGGGCGCGGGTGCGGGCGCGGGTGCGGGCGCGGGCGATGCGCCGAGCGACGATGCCCTTATCCGAGAAATACTTTCGCCATTCGGGAATGGCCCAAGGCGCATATCTCACAGGAACCGCTCGATCCCCCCGAGCCCGGTCTTCCTCGACTTCTCTCCGTGGCAGCTCCGCCGCTTTTCGGTGCCGCGACAAATTGGAAATTACCCTCTCGCGCGCTCGCTCACCGCGATTGAGATTAATTGATTTTTTCGCCCAGCCGGAGATCGCGCGGCGCACTCTCACCGCTTCCGCTCCCGCTGGATCCTTGCCATTTTCGGCAGAAATGGCCCGATCGGGATCGTGAGAACTGTCACGGACACTAGATCGCCTTCGGGAGGAAAATGCCTCCGAGGAAAGTGAGTACGCGCTCTGGCTCCCGTAACCTGGCGACGAGTCGCCGCTTGCGTCACACGAAAGTTCGTATACATATAATGCGGCCGAGTCGGCCACCGATCATCACGATAATAATAACGATAACGTGAGAGAGGCTGAGAGGGGGTTAGGGGGATCAGCTCTCTCGACGCCTGTAATTGCCGAGCGCCGAAATTGGATTGCTCTCCTTCTCTCTGGACCGGTAGCGGCCGCCGCGCCGCGCCGCGCCGCACCGCTCTGCTTCCCACTCGACCACTCGACTGGAATATAACGTCTACCGTGGCGCATCAGGCATCATCGAGCACCATTGCCCCTATAAATCAGAGGCTCAAAGTCTTGCTCGCATATTTCTAAGCTGTTTTCCCATCGTTAAGCACTAAAGGCTATTTCCCAGTCACACCGCGCACGCCGCACGGGACAATCCTCGACAGACGTCCTTGGTGAACGAAAGCACCTTGCAGCCTCTTGCGAGAGTAACCGCGCGATCCCTCTCACTCTCGTTCCTACGCGAGGAGCACAAGTCGTTTACTAATTATCGGCTTCATTACGTCGATTCTCCTTTCTCGCGATTACGCATCCCCGTTTATATCGGAGGCTGTCCGCTAAAAAGAAGGTCGTCTTCGATCAGCCTGCTGATTCCCTGCCTTTTTTCCCTGAGTCCGGTCGGCCGAGAGGCCCCGAGCTCGGCCAGCGATCGCCGCCGATTATTACTATCGGCCGTGTACTTCACTTTTCTTTGTTCGTCGCCGGCAATCTCTACCCGCGCACACCATCCTTTTATCCCCCGTTTTTGCACCTGCCGACAGCAGAGCCTTGGTTGCCAACGAACAACGAGAATCAATCCGCGGCCTATATGTGTGTGCCTCTTCCCACGCAAGAGCGGTAAACAATAATTGAAATGTCACTCCCGCCGCGGCATTTTCACCCGACGCGATGTACAAGAGCTTCCCCGCTCTCTTTTACTCTTCATTTGACCCTCTCTCTCTCTGTGGGTCTGCCGGTGTCTTTTTCAGGTGGCTGTTAACGGGCACGTAGGACTCTCTAGGAGGCAGCGAGGTCGTATCACTTCCTGGTACACCTTATTAAACTGAAAATTAACATAGCAGCCGATATGGTCTAAAGGAGCTCGCTCTCGGGCTGTGCATCTGGCTGGCTGGGTTGGCTGGGTTGGCTGGGTTGGCTGGTTGGTTGGAGCGCGGTCACAGCGCAGCACAGCGCGCCGGGCCCACAGATAGAGAGAGGAATCGTGCACCGCCAGGGGGAAATTTATCACCATAGAAGCAATTAATGAGATTTTTCTCGAGCTGGAGCGCGCGGGCCCATGGCTCACGAGGCATGCATCGTGGTCACGTCTCGCGATCGCACGCGGGGCCCCAGCGGTCCCGTCCCCGTGGGCCCCGCGAGCCCAATCAGCCCCCCGATCCTCTATGTGTACGTCGTATGTGCCTGTCCCCCCACCTCTTATGTAACTCGTTGTCGCCCGATATTAAGGTCACCACCGCGCCGCCGCCGCGTCGAGAGAGAGAGAGAGAAAGAGAGGGAGAGGACGCCCGCGGACGAAATCCTCTTCACCGCTCCTCCCTCCTCTCGCTCCTCCTCATTAAAATATCCGAATAATTGAGCGAGGTGAGAGTCGCCGGGCCTTCTCTCTGTACATCATAAACTATCGGCCTTCTTCTTACCCCATGGACGTGTGCCGACAGAATGGGCCACGAAGCAGGCTTCCTTGGATTTTCATAATTGATTAGTACGCAAGCCTAAGCGGATGATTGATGCGAGGGTGATACATCTCTTAATGATTTAGCGTTGATTGTTCGATTAATGGCGGTGCGCGCGAATACTCGGAAATTTCGGCGGACGATCCCAATTGATGGCTGAGCGGTTCTGCGAGTTTTCGTTGAATCTCTTTATCCATGGACGCCAGGAGATGGAGAGAGGGAAGTTGGTGGCGGGTGGGAGTTTTTGGAAAAAATGATCAAGAGTCGCGTGGTTTGTCGCATCGAGTTGCGGCGAGTCGGCCGTCGCGGCATCGACACTCGTGTGTATGTAGCCGTAAAAGCGCGCAATCTCGAGGGCGATAGCGGTCTCGGCCGAGTTTGACGTTAATTGGCTGTAATTACGGGGCGAACCGCTTAATTAGGTGGACCCGGGTCGACGGAGGCGCCAATTCCGAAATTTATCGATGCGCAGCACGGAGCGGTGCCGCGCGCGATCGCCGGGAGATCGGCAAGGACCAGCCGAGGGAAAAAGAAGAGAAGCGCGTCGAGCGTCGAGCTTGGAGCGTGGAGTGCGGAGAAAAAGGCGAGGGAGGCTGCTGAACGAACCGAGCGAACCAGAGGCAGAGGCGGAGGCAGAGGCAGAGGTAGAGGCAAAAGGCAAGGGCTCTCGCGGGCTGGTGCAAGCCCTATCGGATCTCGCGATCTCCGTTGGACGGTGTTATAAGGGCGCTAGGCGTGCATACGCTCGCTCCTCGCGCCCGCTGACCGCCGTTAATTAAGCGACGCCATCACTAGAGAGGACGCGCGCGCGCGTATATATACATACAAGACTCTAGCGAGCTCGCCGCGTTTCGAGGCCGAGTGTACCAAGCGATCCGCACGATTTTTAGCAGAGATCCGATTTTTTCTCGGGATCCCCGTCGCCGACGCCGACGCCGCCACCGCCTGCTCCTATCTGCCGCTCGGAATCGAACTTCCCTCCCTACCCGTTTTCGCGAAAGCCCAGCAGAGAAAGATGCACTGGCCACCGAAGCGCATGTACGCTCCTGCAAAACTTAAGGAGGCGTCGCACGCCCTTGTACCAAGATAGCCCTATCGCCCCTCGCTAATCGCACTCGCCACTCTTTCCAGCCATCTCCACGCGCACCCACTACCGATCCACGCCTCGATCGCACCTTTTGCACCACCCATTGTCATCCGACCCTCGACCCCCTCTCTCCTCGAGGTCCTTTTCCTCAGGCAACGGCAAATGTCACAGTGGCCTCTTTGCTTAATCTAACCAGTAACCACTGGTTCACACGACTCATCCCCTTCCGTTTCGGCCGAGCGATCGTCTAACTGCTCCAGAACCCATTACCGTCACGCGATCCCGATTGACGGCCAGCAGCCGGACTAGCCTGCGCCACCCGCGCTCGCCACTTATTGCTCTGCCTCCGCTCAAACCTATCTTAGAAATATCGATAGTACGCCGCATCATCCGGGCAATTATCTCGGCCGTGTCTCGCACGCTCGCCGGCTAGTAGGAACGCGCGCTTCGAGGTTGTGGTTTCTTAAGAATCGCGGGGGGGGGGGAGGGGGAGGGGGGCGCGGGAACGGGACAAGCGAGTGAGTGATCCTGGGATCAAAGTGGTGTATCTCGAATTTCTCCCGTGCCCCCGGTTCGCTACATTTTCTAAGGTCGTGCGATCGGACTTCCTCCTTGGAGATCGAAAGCCGAGCGCGCCGGTACGAGGAACCTCTCGTCGAGCCGCGCGCGTCGTGTAACACGTCCGATTGGCCGTCATGCCTTTTGACGCTTACAAGACTCGCTGGTTAGCAGAGTTCATCGGAGAGCAACGAGTTCGTCCAGTATGTACGGCATTGGCGCGCGAGGGGAAGACGGTCGGGGCAAGAGAGCACTGTTCCCCGGTGATCAGGCTGATTGCCAGGGCGAGTCACCACTCCTCGCCACGGTGACTCACTCACTCGATATTCCGAGACGGCGCGTGAATCTAGACGCGGCTAGAGCCGGAGGAAACCTCAGACTTCCCACGTCCCGAAACTCTTCCTACCTATACCGCCGACCCCGCCCCGGGCGATCATACAGCTCGTCGCCAGATTCTATCTGCCCGTTGCCGGACAGACTCGCTTTCTGCTATGTGCAAAGTGAGCGCGGCTCACTTTGCCCACGTCTAGCCCGCGAGGGCCAATGCGTAGGATTCAGCCGAGTTCTGGATCAGCGTTGATTAATTTATCGGAAGATCGTGCCGGGCGATTGCCGGGAATCGATAAGCCGCGTCGCGCCGCGCCGCGCCGCGCCGGGAGCGGCAGGTAGAACGCAATACCTGAGAGTGGGAAACGCTAGGAATCTTACAAGTCCCGGACACCTTCTCCGCTCGAGAAAGAGAGAATAAGTGTAAGGGTCAGGGATATTGGCTTATCCCTCCATCTTGATCGGCCATTCCCTCGCTAAGAAACCCCCAAACTCGCCCTCGCGAGCCCATCGCCAATCGCGAACCCCGCACCCGATAACTCTTTACATTCTCTAAACACCTGCTCAGTACTTCCAACTATGCTGGCTGGCTGCCCTCCCGACTCTTCCCAGGCTTAATGAATCAGTTGGATCGTCAGATTGGCTCGGTTCGCTCGGTTCGCGCAGATTCACCGGGCAAGAGTGCCGGCGGCTTTTTTCACGACGGGTACTCGGTATGGAGTTGGCCGGGTCCCGCGATTTTTCCGCCGGCTGCGAAAGAATTTCCGCGAAGCCGGAGACAAAAGGCGCGGTTGCGAACGGTTGCGAACGGTTGCGAGCGGTTGGGAGCGCGCATGTCAATGTGCCGGGCAATTAAGCCTTGTTTGGCGCGAAACGCGCGCGCGGCTCGTTTTGTCTCCCCGAGGCTTTCAGGCCCGCGATCGGCCTCTACCTACTCTCTGTGCGTGCCTGTGCTCTGCGCTCTGCGCGCCCGCTCGTTCTCTCGGGCGCAGCGCGCAACGGGAAAGTACTCGCAGAAGCGCCGCGCTGATTTATTTCCGCGGTCCGGCTAAACCGGCGGTGCCGCGCGCGCTCCTTTTTTCCAAAGAGATTTGTACCTACCTCCCTGTGGAACGTCGCCGGCCCGTTCGTTTCTCCCACAATCTGCTCGTCTGCCCTGTCTTGTCTTGCCCTCATCTCTTTTCTCTTTCTCTGCGGGCCGTGCGGCGCGGCAAGCCGCACAAACTGGAGTAGCTTTTTGTCCCCGCGCCAACGAAAGTCCCGCGGAGGCCTTTTACGCCGCAACGCGACTACCGCGCGCGATCCACTCTCCGGAGCCACCGAGAGCGAGAGTAATTTCTCTCTCTCTCCCTCTCTCTCCCTCTCTCTCCTACTTGCGGCCAGTGCTCTCGCAGTGCGTGCGTGTGGGCGTCTGTGTGCGTGCGCGTCAGCTGTATACTTCTCCGGTCGGATGTCAGCGGCGCGGTCGGATTCTGTCGCGATTAAACGGCGATTTATCAGGGCTATTCCTGACAGTGACAAATAACGCACTCGCTCGCTCGACGCAGAAGCGCGCGCGGAAATTGGGTCAGAAATTGCGAGCGAGCGAGATATTCCTCGAGGTGTATCGTAATAGCCGCGCAACTACCCAATTACCTTGACGGCTTTTTGCACGCCCCCGACGGCCCGACGATATAGCCTGCCGGCATCCTCACTTTTCGCCCTGATAATCCGAACAATCAATTATCAACGCTTTCTTTTATTGGTTAGAGGCGGCTTGGCGCGGTAGCGGGCGAGCATTAGAGGGACACCCCGGCCATTTGTCGCCGGAGGCATTCGGCCGTATTCCCTGGTAGCGCGCGCGGCCCAGAGGCTTCTTCCCGGAATTTCTCCATTCCGTGGGAGTACGGCCGAGCGAGAGAGCCCAACCGGCCCCGACTCCGGCGCGTACGAAATTCCACCGAGCCTGGTGGACCAGCTGGCAGGTGAGCTACTTTCAGGTGTAGCTCTACCCAGAGGAGCTCCATTAAATACCTCGAGCGATGGGTCACGAGGAGCACCAACCAACCAACCAGCCAACCAACCAGCCAGCCAGCCAGCAAACCTCGGCCTCGGCACCCTCACTGCAACGAGTAAACCTCTTGACGAGTGAACTCTTCTCCGGCTCGGTAGGAGAGTGCGAGGATCGTGATCCTGTCTCTCTATTCCCGGGGAAATCACGCGTGACACATTCGCTCGAGCACGTACTCCAAAGTGACACGCGTACCGTCTGACAGACAGCCAGCCAGACAGACAGACCGACAGAGAGGCCGACATGTGGACACCTCCTCGGTCCGCGCAGACTCTCTGCACCGTGGCGCACCGTGGCGCACCGTGGCGCACCGTACGGCTTACGGGAGTGAGCTGCGCGTTCGGCATCGAACCCATTACCGGTAATTAAGCGCGACGGCCGGACATTCCGCGCGGATTTATGTACTAATTACACTAATTAATTCATCGGCGTTGGCGCGCACTGGAACGTGCGCGATCGGCCACTTGGCTGTTGGACCGCTTGCACGATCGCCCGCTGCGATCGAGGACGGCGACGCCTTTTCCGCTATGATTAACGCGATAGATTCGCTCGATTTAACCGCGCGCTCGCACCTACCACCTACCACCTACCACCTCCTCCGCCTCTTCCTCGCCGGGAAGCTTGTCTTACACTCCATCGCGAGCCCTCGCGCGCGCTACCTGTCATTTACGCACTGCGTGAAATTAGCTCTGGTAATGGGATCGCTTTTTCTCCCCGGGCTCTCACTTACTTACACTCGCCCGCGCTCCCGTAATTAGAGATCGTGTATATTAGAGACGGGTACACACCGCGCATTAGTACGACACACCGGCTACTCCCGCCGCACCGTCGCACCGCCACACCGCCGGCTTAACAAGCCACCAAGTATGTATCACTTTCTCACTCCGGTGTCATTCATCAACCTGCCCCTGCAACATTACCCGACTCATTTCGCTCAACAAACTACTTAACCTTCCGAGAACGCTCACTAATGAACTCCCACCCCCCTAGAGTGTACACTGTTTCTTTTTAATAGTACGAATTAGTAGAAAGTGGTCCTTTCGGATATACGCGCGGGCGATGACCAAAAGGCAGGAGTAACGTAGACCCAGGTTTCGCGTTCCCAACAAATCTGCGTTCTCATCCGCGCGCCTAATCGCGTGCTCCCGGCATGGCCTTTCTCACAGTCTGAGGACGATAGCAATTCGTTCTATGCGTCGATGCGCGGCCGGGGATGCCACTTCACGATGCGCTCGTTCGAGTCAACAAGTCATCTGGAAATTGTTGCCCGCGCGAGTTCTGGCCCCTCTCGTGATTAACATTTTCTCATTACTCGGTGCGGCTCGTCTACACATATACTCGGCGTGTTGGCGGTGTCACATCGAGATCTGGGAAAGCCGCGGTGTATCCCGTTAGATCATCCCACCAACTATATCCGACGACCGACTCGCGTGGGATTGGCGAGGTTCGATTTGAGAGGTCGCTACTATACCCAGACACACTCGACACACAGATAGAGCTAAGTGAAGCCTGGGAGAATATATTAATTAGATAAGTGTCAAGGCTCAAATAGAATAGACAGAAGATCGTAGCACCTTCTTAATTAATTTTCGCGCCGGTTCTTCGCCTTGGAACAAATGGTCCCTTGGGAAGGAGCGAGAGGAGAGTAGAGAAGAGGGTTGGGGATTATGCAACTGTAGCGAGGCAGCTATCCTGGCCTGATATTATATATATTACGGTGCGAGCGGACGCGACTAGCCTCTATCAGAAATAACAGGCGCCATTCGGCCGCGATAGCATGAGTCATGCTCTCTAATTAATGATGTCGAGCGAGCCTAGCAATTTGTGCGGCATCGCTAATCCACCTTTTTCCATTTGTCAAGCGCGTGCTACTCTCCTCTCGCTCGGCCGGGCCGCTGCAAATCAGGACATTATAATTTTCGATGCTCCCATTGTCCGCGACGACGCCAATCCGTTGACCGTGAATACTAGTTCTCTGGGCGGATTCCTCTCGCGTCTCTCCCTCTCTCTCTGTGCTCGGGCATTCGGGAGATTGATTATATCCCGACGCCGATTAAGTTTTTTGCACCTTTCACAATGTTTTCTCCCACTCGGCGACTCATTAGCGCTTCCGAGAACTATCATTAATAACTGTGACCTTATGCACGGCCGGGCCGGGAGCGCGCGTATTACGATGACGAGGAGTGAGCGCCGTGAGCGGGCGGGCGCAATGATAGCTCTCTGGAGCAACTTGCCGGCAACTCGAGATAATCGGCCAAGTTCGCTCCGCTCGGAAAAGTGGAACGACTTTCTAATGAACTGGCGCGCTGCTGGTGTCCCAGGCGTCCCGGCTCGAATTAGAGGTGTTCGCCAGTAGAAAAAGACTGACCGACCAGAGTCCGAGTGTGAGCCGTGAGGTCGTGGGGAGGCCTCGCTTACTTGCTCACTTGCTCACGATGTCTCGGCGATCACCCACGTGTTTCGTTATGGATGCAGTGAGTAAGCGGCGGAGCGATGCCGGAACTTGGCGAAACCAGCGAGGCCGAAGCCATCCTTGAACCTTGCCTTCGCTAATACTCAATGCGCGCGGTGAAGTAATTCAGCTCTGCCGCGGCGGACTGTTCCGCGCGCGCGCGCGCGCGCGATCCGTCGATCGATCCCTCCCGAGTCCACCCAGATCGATTAGCGTCGAGGAAGCTGAGAGCGATGATATTTATTAAATGTTAGATCAATCGTCGATCCCTTAGAATAGGTCTGGACCAGAGGAGAGGAGATGTGAAGAGAAGGAAAGCTAAAGAGATGCTTGGTTGTCGGGGAAGTGTGTGAATGTTGGTGAAGTCGGTTGGCGAAGAAGGGTAGACGCGGAGGGACGGATCGGCCGTGAAATGGAGGAGATAGTCGATGGCCGATGGCGAAAGGAGAAAAGAGGAAGCGTTATCGAGCGTGCGCGAGGCCGACGGTTAAGAGGCGGCCGCGGCCGCGGCCGGCTGTAGTCCGAGGATCGGCGGCTACGGCTCGTAAGCGTTCTCGCGTAACGACTTAAACGCGCCGGTAATCACATTGTTTGCCGGGTAATTGCGCATTAATAGATGAGAACTGGGTCTCCCGGGGCTGGAGGGCTACGACGCTCTCCTAACCCGCCTTCACCTTGCGCAACTCGAGCCGCTCGGTCGTGCCCGCTCGAAATATCGGACGCGCCACCGCTGATCCTACCGAGACTTCTACTTACGTTCGGTGAACCTTTGCCGCACTCGCGGGTTCCACGCTCCACGCTCCACGCTCCACGCTCTACGCTCCACGCTCCCCGTGCAACGAGAACGCTGCGGGCCTTCTCGAAGGTCCCATCATCGCTCGATTCCTCCTAAGAAGACCGTGCATTACGCATTTTTCAACGCCATCTTCACGCGAGACCTCTCTCTAGTCTCTACCTCTGTACCGTTTGCCTCTTTCTCCGTTTCCCGGCGAGGTCTATACCTGCCTCGAAATCTAGGCAACACTGATTGTTCCCGCATGTCTCTCCGCGAAATTATCGCCTTAATGGAATTGCCCCTTTGTGCAATAGGCTTCTTCCCATTCCGGGCGGTGCGCGGTGCGCGGTGCGCGGTGCGCGGCGATGTGCGTAGGTCTCATCCGTGTGCCCGTCGAGTCCCCAATCGGCGCGGCCGCGCGCTGCCACTTGGGACCCTCGCCAGTTACTTTCAAAACCGTCAGCTCGTCATTCAACCTCCCGACGTCCCGACACTAGCACTCGCGACAGGTTGCAGTCTCTCTCGCCTCACGCGCGCTTCCACATTTCTCACGGAGACCTTCCTCCTCCTCCTGGTCACTCGCTCGCTCGCTCGCTCGCCCGCTCGCTCGCTCGCTCGTCAGAAATCCCAACTGGGCGCGTTTCCTATAATTAAGTGATTCGCTTTAGCCTGATTGACGTGCACCTCTATCATTACATTGATTCTTCCTGTTAAGCGCGGCGGCTGCGGCGGGTGCTCGCGGCGCTTGGAACGGCGGTAGCCAAAAACGAAGGATCCGGGGCTAGTTGGTTCGCACAGGTAGCCGCCGGTAGGCGGGTTGGCAAAGCGGAGAAACTGACGTTTGCGTCTAATTGACGAGGCCAATTTGTGCGCGGAGGTCCACTGTGTATGAGGCGGGGTGAGGTGCAGCGGCCAACGCTCAGCGCTATGGAACACGGAGGAGAACATCTTGATTGATGTAGCCTTCTCTCTTATTTTTATTGATAAAGCAATAGCTGGGAGGCTTGCCGAGTGGTTACACGGGCAGAGCATGCAAAAGGCCATGCCACACAATTGCTCATCGGGTCCGACAAGAATGCGGGTATTTTTAACGTTCGCTCGCATTACCGGCGATCAGTCAGAGAGCCCGAGAGCCCGAGAGCTCGTAACGAGATGTAGCAGCGAGCCCAGCCGCACGCTCACCGGCGCTAATGAGTAATAAACACTTTCCCTTATGAACTAATCGATTGGGAATCGGCACAGCGCACACCGTTCGCACTCGATGAGGGTGACGCATGCCTTCCCAGGCGGCCGGCTTCCTTTTTTTCCTCTTCCGTATTACTCAGCCGGGGATTCGTCGAGGAAGAGGATAGATTTGGCCGAGAGACTAGCTGTCCGATCACCGGGAATGAATGGCTACTAGCGCGCAATTAGGGGACCTTGACCGAGGAGGAGAAGCCGGGCGCAGCCGGCGCTCGACTAGCAAAAGGAGAATCGCCCGGAGCCAAGGCCGCGATACGCCACCGGTTTAGATTTGCATAATTTCGACTGCTCAGGTGCATTCGGCACGATTAGTATCGGTGCTGGGCAAAACTTGCCCGGGCAAACCTCGAGAGAGAGAGAGGGTTTGCGATACGGCTACCGGGGAAGGGAGGAAAAAGTGGACGGGCGATCTTATCGCAGCTAAGGATAGATCGGCGTGTAGAGCGCCGCGTTCACGGTCTTCGATCACGAGAGCGAGCGCGCAAGGTGAAAGAGTTGGACCGATAGGATCGGGAAATGCTCGGGCGATCTGGAGCGCTAACTACGCTCTTCTAATGACAATGCAACTACGCGAAACCCCACGAAAGATAGTATCGGCCGATTCACCGGAGAGAGCACTCGCTCGCGATCCCGGCTCCACTTAGCCGGGGTCAAAGTGCGAAGATCCCCCAGAGGAATTATAACGATAGAGCGAGGGCGGGAGTGGGGGTGGAGATAAGCGGAGCCTGACAAGTAAGGAAGTGATATTTCTCGAATTGAGAAAAAGCATAATGAAAGGATGTCGTGATGAGAGGCGATTGAGGGGGTCGCGCGACGGCGACGGCGACGGCGATGGAAGGTATAACGGTCACTGGATGCGCGCCTTCCCCTGCGCTGGACCATTCTAATATCAAGGACTCCGAAGGCGCGCACCGGCTGCGATGGATGCGCTGACAGAGAGGAAGGGGTAGAGAGGCAGTGGAAGCAAATGCAGCCGACCCCTGACCCGGCACGCTGAAACCTCGAGGATGTCTGACTCATGACGCGCTCCGCCGCGCCGCGCCGCGCCGTCCTATTCCACTGGATCGCAGCGCGTCCCGCGTATTCAGGAACCCGGGGCCCCCTAGCGACTGCGAAATTGGACCTCCTTTCTTGGCGATCCCGGCCACTCTTATGCCACTCTTAACTCTTTCCACTCGCCGAGGCCCACTTGACTTTTCTCCCCAACTCTCAAAGGACACAGGTGCGCCCTCACGTAAGCCTGGGACACCACGCTTTCATCCGGGTGGTCTCTCTTCTCCTCCAACCTATATCTATGTATGTATGGTATATCTGAGCTCGCAGCTAGGAATGACATTGAGCGTGGCTTGTAAATATGAGGGGGATTTTATGAGATCTTGATTCAAATAAGGAAGAGTGATGCGAGTGACTCGGATGACACCAGAGACGTGGATCCACTGGGCGACTAGAGAGATGAATCCGAGTGGTGATCCCTAGGCGTACCTATCGCGCGCGGCCAGCCTCTACGTGAGCGTACGTGATCGCCGATCGCAATTGCCCGCGAACCTACTTACCAACGGTACGGCGCGCACGCCGGCACATGATTATTGGCCGATGATCGAAACAATAATTGTAATCATCCCGAGAGGATAATGACGGGAAGATCGGTGTCGCCGATGATGAGGCGTCGATCCCAGCCGATAGCTGGGGCCGCGTCGCACCACACCGCCTCGTGAGTTACGAGTGTCCGCACCTCCTTATCTCCCGTGTAACGAAATGTCGTGTAACGGATCGCTGGATCGCCGGATGAAATGCGCGATAGCAGACGATACGAGATAATCATCGAACGCGTGCTAGTTGAGAGAACGCGCGGTTCTGTCGCGTAAAATGAATATCTATCATCGCGGCGATAAATCACGGTAATTGTTCCAGGCCCGCGCTCGCGAGCGAGCCCGCGAACGAGCGAGCTCGCCACATCATTTGAGAGAACATTCTGTTATTACGAGGTGGCTGGGGCGCGAGGGTCGATTCGGTGGGTCCGATATCGCTCGTTAGGATAGCGCGAACGCGTTGCTTCCGAAAGGTCGAGCGAACAGGACTTTTGCTCGCGCGCCAGTCTAATAAAAAGGATGCCGATTATGTCAGAAGGTATCGGGGCGTCCGTGACGCCTTTAAATCTTCCGCGGCCGGTGCGACGTGCCATGGTGACACGGTGACACGCTCGCCCCGTAAACACAACTCCCAACACGAGTGTATCTGCCACGGCGGAATAAAAAGAGAGACGGCCTTTACCCGCTGACAGGTGCTCCTACAAAGATATTGGTAAAGGCTTCGAAAGCCCAGTCTAGTGCTCGTTTAGCCTGCGCGCCGCCGCGAGAGAGTCAGAACTCCGAGGCTCCGAGGCTCCGAGGCGGCAGCGGCGGAGCGACCCTGAGATTTCGATCCTATCGCCAACCGATCCTCGATCGAAGGACATCTCGATTGACCGAGTTGGAAAACAATGCGAATCGCGGACGGGACCGAAGAATGGAGAAGATCGCGCGAGCGAGCGAGGGAGCGCGCAAATTATCCTGGCGGCTCGGCCGCGAGCCGGCTGTAATTATCCCACGAAATGACGATCCTTCTCATAGGCAAATGGCCATCGACTTTCAACGAGATTGTCCTATTGAATGGCGAGGGGAAGAGAATGCCCGACTCACAGCCGCACTCTACCTCTCATGCTCCAATAAATGCCGTACGCGCGCAACCGACTATTCTTCTCTCATTACACATTGTTATTGGACTCCTCCACTTCGAAACTGGGACGTCGATTGGTATTGCCGCTCGGAATATCAGGTACGCTTCCCTAATGAATCGCAGAGGGTTCGATAATTGAAGGGAATTGAGAAAGCAGCGAGTGGACTGGAAACTGAATGGTCCGAGTGCTCGGTTCAGAGATCGAGCCCTGGAAGGACCTTTCGCCCGAGAGCGGTTTAGTCGCGCGCTCTCTGATAGAGCAGTACGGCAGTGGGAAGAAGTGGGAAGAGGAAGAGAAGGAGAGTACGGGTACGGGTACGTACGGGTACGGGGTCCTCGGACTCGGAGTAGCCCCGAAGATCTGACTGCGCGCAGTGGTGAGGTCAGGACACGAGATCCTCGTGGGTACCACTCGCGGCGGAAGTGCATTTGCATAATATTATATGTATCTCCGGCGAATGCAAAGGAGAGCGCTGCACTTTGGGTTTCCAGGGTACACAGGGTTCCTCGCGTTCATACACACGGAGAGAGAGCACAGGGAGAGAGATTCCCCGTGCACTGCGGTTATGTCCGCCGTGCGTTCATTCCTATCGCGATCACGCCCGGCATTAATGGGCGATTTCGTCCTCGTACTTGCCCACCTGCCACTCTGACTCGAACCGATCTTTTATAGTTATCGATCTCCTATTAGGGTGGCGGGGTTAGGTAATGTTTTGATGATCGTGATCGGCGATCGGCGATCGGCGATCGTCCGGCAATTCCTATTCAGCGGGGTCCCAGGGTGACCTTGGCGATGGAGGGGGAGGTAGAGGTAGAGGTATCCGAAAACGGCGAGGGGGTCCGATATTAAGGCGAAGAGGCCGACTAATTCGCCGCTTTAAAAGCGAGCCACACACGGGCCAATATGTGGCTCGTTCGTGCGCGGCCCTGATATACCACCACACGGAGGTCGTCTCCCCGATGCGCGATGGTGACATCCGACGTGCGCTGCCTATTCAACTCACCTCCATCTTCTCATCTTCGCTCGGGCAATCCAAGCGGATCCTCCGCTCTCCGCTCTACCCTATCCTCCCACTGAGAATTCCTCGGGTGTACTACACGACATACTTGCATCTTCAAAATATATTTCGGGCCGAAGGTTGAGAGCCCACCACTCCCCCTGGCCCCTCCGCCTCAACGTCCCAAAGACAAACCTCTTTAATTTCATGACAACTGCACTCCTCGTGATCTGCATTCGCCTCTTACTCAAACCCTCATCCTCTCTCCCCGTTGGTAGGCCGGACAGACACGGATTTATCGCATTTCACCTGGCAGCGAGATGAGCCAGTGCTCGGGGATAGTTTTAAAATGCGGCTGGTGAGTGCGGATCGGTCGAGGAGAGTGGTAGAATAATTGTTCTGGTAGGTGAGATCTTGCGAGTATAGGGTGAGGGAGAAGGAGAGCGGCCGAGTGTGGAGTGGAGGCGAAAGCGGTCGGGCGATAAAATCAAAGCCGGTGTCCTAAGGTAGGTGAGTGACAGGTCGGCTTCGTCACCGCGGGACGCGCGAGATAAAAGCTCGAGGCACACACGTAACAAGGTGCCTGCGAAACTATAGCTTACGCTTCCAGCGCGCTACGTGTCCACGTACGACGTCCTACTCGTACGCTCGCAGGCTCGCAGGCTCGCAGCGCGCTGTATCCGGCTCGGCCGTGTATCCGAGCGGCCGGCGCAAGTGCGATACAATTATCCCATGCGAGAACGCAAGCGCACCACTCTACTTCCGAGCACTGACGGATTGGACCTCTCGAGTACCGGCCGGCCACGCCAATATGGACACGAGTACACGACGCCACGTCCCAGAGCACATCAAGACCACTCGAATAATGCCGAGATCGAGTGGCATTTTGCATCCTTAAACTGGCCGACTAGAGAAATTTGAAAACAGTTTTATTGACAGCTCGTTACCGCGCCGAGTGGACTTGCGTCACCGGTAAACTGAAAATATGACATAATGTATCGATGCCGTTTGGTAATCGGCGTTCGATCCTGCCAAAGAGTGAGAGAGCAACAGCAGCGGCCTGGCCTCTGCGTCATTGGGAATTGCTCGGTTGGTTTGCATATAGGATCGCGAGAACTGGTCACCGAGGATAAGTGGGATTAAGTAACGTCGTTTAAATCGGGCCAGCAGCCGCGGATGTGGCTGGCTGGCAGGCTGGCAGGCTGGCAGGCTGGCGACGGTGCTTGTAAAAATAGCATTGAAAGCGAATCGAGACGAGTTCAAGAGCGAAGGCCCCCGGCCCGGCGCATTGCACGACGGGAGAGGGAGTGAGGCCCAGCGATAAATGAAGAGGAGAGGACAATTGGTCGAATGTAAATGTGAGAACGTGAGTCCCATGCCGATTGTCTCGCTGGTTGGACGGACGAGCGGAAAGTGATCCACCGTTCTGCATCGGGCATTTATCCGCCGCTCGATGTATCCCGTCGTCCCCCGCAATCAATTGTCATTACTAATTAACACCGCGCCAATCAAGCACAATGCGGAGGCTCGAAAGTCAGATGGGAGTTGCCGATAATCACTCATAAGCCCATCGACTACCTACTACTGTAACCACCGGCAGTCGTGTGTGCCCATCCCCGGTCAGACAGGGTGGATGGAGTACAATGCATCTTGGTAGATCCATTAGCGCCCTCGTTACGTGCCACCACGAGGGAGAGAGAGAGAGAGAGGGAAGGAGGGAGGAGGGACATCCCTCGGCGGGCTGTTGGTGCGAACTTGTCGTCGGCTCGTCGGCTCGTCCGCTCGTCCTCGCGCGGACACGAGAGTGGAGCGCGCGCGATGCTCTCTCGCGGGCGCGTTGGCTCGCACAATTATGCATCCGCGGAAGACAGAACATTAATTTATGGTTGAAATAAGGGGCCCGGCCGGTGTGCTCGCGCGTGTCGGCGCGTCTGTTGGTTCTGAGGAGCGTGGGCGCCGTGAGTGGCTCGCTTAAAACATTTCTCTGGTTCAGCTGGGCCCTCCGCGCGACTCGAACCAGACTCCCCGGCCCTCCCCCCGACACGGCCACGTGTTCGTTATTTGTACCCACGTATTTATATGCATATATAACTACCTACCAATACACGCGCGCCTGCCCTCTACCACTCTGCAGCGAAGAAGCCTCCCCGCGTACACACAATGTCGCGGTTCGCGCCGACCAGCCACACGTACGGGCCAACCTCTTAACCCCTGCTCTCCCCATTTCTCCACGGTACGTACCGCGCGGCCCTGCGGCCCTGCGGCTCTGCGGCCCTGGCCACCGCTCCGCTCGCGTCGGGACGATTAATAACCGCGGTGGTTCGAATAAATTAAAGCACTTACTTATCTGGCGGGCGAGCGCGCGCTCCACTGATAGCAGCGGCGAGCCTCCTCTTTGTCGCATCGCACCGAGGGATCCATGCGTCCCTTTCGGTCTCTCGCCTATGCGTCGCGCCGGGCATTGGTTACAGGATGCTTCTTGGGTGGTACCAAGCGTCACGCCACCTCGCCAAGGAACTCCGTGAATATACATACCTAGAGAACCGCGCGCGCGCGACTTTTCGCGAAGAAGCTGCAAGCTAGTTTCAGTCAGCGTGGACGTCCGAGTCCGAGTGGAGGCAATTAATCAGAGCGTTCAATTAAGCAGGTTATCGGCCAAGTCGATCGGAGCTCGGAATTGTGTGTCGGAGGGGTGGTAGGTTGGTAGATCGAGTGGTGGACCCTCGAGATTCTCTGGTAGATCGATCCCCGTTGGCAGGAGCGCGCGGTGCGGTGCGGTCGATGCGCGTTGAGAGGATCGGTCGAAGGTAATTAACCCATAAAGAGAGGAGAGTCCTCTGGTTCGATGGCGCATATGGCTCTCGGGCGCGCACCGTACACGGCCGAGTTGCACCGGTGTGCATCTATCTGGACATATATACGTGCTCGTCGGGACAATGGCGAGAGAGCAAGGCGTTCTCCGATCGCTAACGGTATAGAAATATCCGTGCGCCCAAGCTCCCGCTAATGCCCGAGAGACAGAGACAATCGCATGCCAACCACCGTCCCCTGCCCCCTCCCTCATCGCGAGCAGGTCGACGACGTCTTATTCCCGCGATCAGCTGAGGTCGTACCCTTATATGAGGTTCTATATAAAACACGGAGAGAGAGAGAGAGTGAGAGAGAGAGAGGCGGGGGAGGGCGAATGGAGCTTGTGCCGCGGCCGACGACGACGAGGGCGACGGCGACAGCGACGGGGACGAGGCTTTAAGGCAACGTCGTGCGGGAGCCGGCAGGTTCACCGGGGTTTAACCTTGAGGATGATTAGAAAGCAAAAGATCCCACCGTCCGCCGACGCTGCGCCGACGCTGCGCCGCCGATCACGACTCGTCCTCGCTCCTGCAACCTCTCGGATTCTCGCTCGCAGGACTTCTAACGCCGTTACGCCGCCGGGATATCTGGGCCAGAGCTTCTCGAATCGCGTGTGAACGTTGCTCCAACATTAACTCACCGCTTCCCCCCGTCCACCCCCCTCGCAAATTGCCTCTCCGGGCGACGCTCATTCCTCCAATGGGCTACAATGGCCGCTCGCTCGCTCAGCCAGAGGTCGAATTAATTTTCAGAGTCACCTGCTTTGTCAACTGACAATGACAAACTTTGGGAATAGCAGAGTCTAGGCCGATCCACTCTCACCTCCTCTCGAGTCTTTGGCTCGGCCGCGCTCCCATTAGAGCCCACTCGCCGCTCCCACTGTCTCCCTCGATCCAGAGTCCAGCTCCCCATCCTCCCAATCATTTACAATCAACGCGTTACACTGTAATCCGCTTGTCGCGGCTTCCTCGCCGCTCGCGCCAATATCCGTACATATGTGCGCGGGCGCGAGGAGAGGCTGCAGGTGGTGGAGGTGCGCCGCACCGCGCCGCACCGCGCGGTTCAATTGGAGGCAGCTACCGAGGATTACCAGACGCGAGAATCATCCGGTATAATTGATGGTTCGCAGGCCCCGGCCGAATTATAAGGAGGACTGGCCAGAACCGCGCGCGGCCTCCTTTGCCCCTCTTCGCCTTCGCAGCTTGTACACGACGCATTACGGCCCTAATTTTCGAGTTGCTTCCGAAGGCTGTTCTCACGGGGAACAAAGCGAGGAAAACGGTACCGCCGCGCCGCACCATTGCCTGGCCCACGGCTCATCCTATTATCGGGCCCCCACCCCCCTTCGCCCCTTCCCACACACATTCGATTCTCTCGATTGAGCCTACCATTAACTACGTTACCGCACTACTATCATAGACATCCACTCGAAATTATTCATAGCGGCAATTATCGGCGAATAATGGTTATTATCGAGGGCGCTCTCTCGCTGTTTGTAGTTCTGCGTGCCGATTGATTTTCGCTATAATTAGCGGATCGATTGATTCACTCGGTTCCCTCGGAGAGTGATGGAGCCTCGAGGTATTATAGAGAGGCTCCTGTCAGGATCACTGATTCCTCGTATGAATACATAGAGGCCAGAGAGAAATCCGACGTATAAAAGCGACTAGTGTGCGGCCCACATGTTTCTTCTTATCTACCTGTCCGTACACGAGGAGTGATGTCGCGCGTAGCCACGACACCGGTGGTCCCCGAAATCGAATCGGGCCGGAAATCATCCGCTGGAAGGACCTCGGGGGAGAGTTCTCCGGACGAAAAGACGCGATAAATTGAACGAGCGGGGAGAGGAGGAGGGGGCCAAGAGGCAGAGATGTATCATTGGGCAAACGAGGCGATTTAAATGTATCGAGGATCTGCGAGGTGCGTGAGCCGATGGCAATCGGTCATGACGCCTCCACCTGCATTCCGATCTTTCTTGGCGATGTGTGCGTGTATGTCGCGCGCGGCCGATCCTTTGTCGCGGCGACAAGGCCGACATATAAAACGTAAAGAGGATCGCTTTAAATTCCATTAAATGCAAATCAATCTCATATAGAGGGGGAGGCGCGTCGGTGCGCCAAGCCGCGCCGCGCCGCTTCCCGGAGAAGGTTATCAGTAGCGGGGCTCGCCGGCGTCGCGGGGACTTAAAGGTAAATGGGTAATCGCAGTATCGCACCTTCAGAATGCTTGTTCCATGTAAAGCGAAGGATATAACATTTTACGGGCAGAATGACTAATTAACACCTCGGATCGACGGCGGCGCCAGTCAATTATTCTCGTCGGCTGGCGCGTATCGATAGATGATGTGTAATGGGAGGGCGACGTGGCGTGGTGTGGCGTGGTGTGGCGTGGCGTGGCGGGAGCAGTGCCCTCCAACTATCGACAACACCATCCACAAGCATAATTTCGCGGGACGCTTGTTAATCATATCATCCGTGTCGGTATCGTTGGTGTTGATCACCGGCGTGGCGCGGTGGGCCGTGGCGGCTGCGCCGAGTGCGTGACACTCGTGAGGCTCCTCGTGCTTTTTAAGCCGACTTATCGGGACGATCGTGCGCGCTCCCGTATGTTCCTTCGGCCGGGAGAGCAGACGGATCCACCTGTCGAGTGGTAAAGGGCCTTATCGTGCCGGTCAAATCGGCCGCTTTGATTTAATAAGACCTCCGCGCGATGATGGGATCTTGACGTCCACTGGGCTGACGCGATGCGACGTCTTTCGGGCCCCACAGTCCCCCTTCTCCCTTCACCCTTCTCCCCTCTCCCTCTCCGGGACTCTGACTCGGACTCGGTCTCTGTTCGGGGCTGCGCAGCCGAGCGGGCCCGTTTTATGCCAGTCCTCGTGACTCCCTATCGCTCCTGGAATGTACAGCGCATCGGACGGACGCGGGCATCGGGATCCACGGCGCGTCTCATTTGAATTCCGTTCGAGTATCATTCGCTCGATCGAAGGACCCTCTCTCCCCCTCTCTCTCTCTCTCTCTTCCTGGTGCAGTCCTCGGTATGCGAGAGCGGAGGAAGTCCCGGGCGATCGCGAGTTTCTTTCTATCCGCTGGCGGAAACCTTCTCGGATTCTGTGTTCCTGCTAGTTCGCCCGGTCCGTCCGGGCATCGTCCGGCCAATCTTGACATTGCGCCGCATTCCCTAACTGAAGAGCAGCGGCTCTGCCGAGTATGTAACTAGGCGAACATTGCGCGAGCTCGTACTAGCAAATGGGCTCCGGCCGCGGCTACTGGTACCATTTCGCCGATGACCTTGCGCGCGCACTGAACAACTGGCAACTGGCTAAGGCTAAATTGGCGGGCGAGCAGACGGAGCGGAGCGGAGAGGAGCGAGAGTCTGCTACGATGAGGCACGCGATAGGACAGCACGTATGAAATCGTTACCTTGCTCTGGCACATGTGCTACTCTCGCTGATCGCGTACCCGGCTGCCTACGTAGACAGAGGGTAAGTACGTGCTGCGGCCGCTCTTCTCTGTTGCGCCGGTGATGATAGCTGGACGTGGGTGTCGCGGTTCGGGGCATGCATTATCCGGCTGTCGTCGCCCGTCCACTCTGACTAATGAGGAAAAAGCCGCGAGGACAGAGCTGGTGCGCGGACGGTGGCGCTCTGCTATAGCCCAACTTGATCCTACCTCCGGGATCCTTACGAGCGTGTAATAAGCTTCGCCGATGTGAATAAGTCTCTCGTTAAGACGTATCTCACCATCGGAACATACTGAGGACCCGTGCCGCCGCCGTCGCCGCGCACTCCTTCCTCTACCAGTTGCTATACGTATGCTATATTCCTCCTGCGTCGCCGTCGCCGCGGCAGACTTCCAGATACACACATAAGTGTATTTGCACGCATAATTTCTCCTGGTATTACAGCGGCGCGATTGCCATCGGTTTTGTCAGTTGCGCCGAGTGTCAAGTCATGTTCCCTCTAGCGTAACTGGCCACTCTGGCACATGGAATGCTAATCTTTCGTTCCTACTAGTGTTAACCCCAATGACACGACCCACGGGTCGAATTACTTTTGCGTGTCGAGTGCGGTGTTCAGTAGTTGCCCTAACATAGAGTCGTGGCATCGATACGCGCGCGAGAGAAAGAGACGGCAAAAGGAGAGAAGGAGGGAGGAGATTGGGTTGCGGATGAGCGTAGGACGCGCGGCGCAACTGAGACCCGCTGAGATCCCACGGCGAGTCCCGGCGAGATTACAGGGTCAGTAATTAATATATTGACCGGTAATTAATATATTGGCTGGAGCGCGCGGGCAACGTGTTATTACTGGACTCGGCGAGAGGGTGGTGTTCGACAGGAGGGAGAGGAGTCTCTCCGTCTTTCGGTTCGCGGCGACAGTCCCTCCCGTGTACTCCGACTCTCTTTCCCTGCCAAGAAATCCATTTCTGACCTCCAGCCACGATTAGCCATTCGCCCCTTTCGAATCCATCAGTTTGCTAGATAAAATGTCTCGTCCTTCTTTTTTAGTGCTCTCTTCGGCAGTTCATAACTCGAACGGCTCTCTCGAGAGCGACGCTCACCTTTGCGCAATACATTAAAGATATATCTGCCGGTGTGGATGGCCGCGCAGACCACGCTGCACACCACCTTTGCCGGATCGAAGATGACGAAATGACGGGCGCACCGTTCGCGCGCGGGATCATTAATATGTACCCACACAGGCGCATCGGCGAGAAAATAGCCTCGGAAAATGGCTGTGTGCTGCGGCTATTAGCCGAGTTTAAGATCGCGGCCATCTACGGAGTTTATTAACTCGATATAACGACCCGGGATTTATATCGATGAGGTACCGATGCGCTCTCGCACTCGCTAATGCATCCTCTTCTCTCTCCCGCTCGAGCTGACAACTCTCCAGCGGACAAGAGACGGCGCCGCGACCCCCGTCGTACACTTGCAATGGTACCGCGATTATTATTTCAATTACCCTGGCATCCTTAGCGAGAGCGAAGGCCCACCATTATGCCAACGCGCCGCGATTCGACGTCCACCGTGCAAGTTGTCCAAGGCGCATGTTTAATCGGGCGAAATGAACTGTCCCCTTATGTCGCGAAAGTGAGCCGGACGCCTCTCTACATACAGCCGAGAGCCGAGAGCCGAGAGCGAGGAGCCTTTTCCCGGGCCGGCGCGGCGTCGCGAGTCATTTGCGTTCGCAGCAAACGAAATAAATCAGACAGGGGGGCAGCCGGTCGTCGCTGATTATTTCCTTAGTGCTGGGGGGGCGCCTTATTTAGTGAGCTCGACCCAGATAAACCGGGCACACTCCACACACTCCATTGAGATCTGGAGGTTCGAGCGAGGAGAAACTGCTGCATCCGAGTGCAATTGGCAGAGAGCGCACTCGCCTGTCGGATACACGTCGTATTACTGCCGGGGCCCCGACTAGCATCGATTCCGAGCGGATTCGAGCGCGAACTCTAATGTAGAATGCGCGCGGGGGGAAAAAAGAGGCGAATACCCCCTCGATCGACGGGTGTAGGTACCGTGCGGCGGACGGCGGTGCGCGCGGTGCACGGTGGGTGCCGTGTTGCGACTTGCGATGCGATGCGCTGCCTCGCCGGGAGTCGGACTGGCGAACGCGAACGCGCTCTACGTTGAGAAATCGCGGAAACCATGCCGATTCGAAAGGTCAGGCCAGCGACATTTCGTGCCATCGGCGAAGCCATCCCTCCCCTCGCGCACCACTCGCGCTCGTGTGTTAATTCCAACTGGCGCGAGTATCGCACGCGCTCCTCCGAATCGCCCACTTTTATCAAGCCGACTCCTCGACCACCTCCAATTTCAGATATTCTATCTCTAAACATGCCAATGAGATAGCGCGCGGCTAGTGTCGACGATATAGTGAAAGGCGGAGTGAGGACGTGGAAACGGTTTTTTCCCCCCTCGCTCACAACAATCGTTCCGCGATGGTAAACGGCGATGCAGCGGCGGGCTATTACGTGCGATATGTATTCATAATCGGCGACTACTTTCGCCTTCGCGGCGGACGCGGTCGAAGAGCGTGTCCTTCGTAGAGCGCGCGCTGATCCATAATGCGAGCGCTTATGAAAGGAATGGCCGCGCGCGCGCGCCGGCTGGGATCCGTCGATCGTAATTTGCCACCCGCGACTATATCGCGATAAGAATAGATGCCTCGATAATCAGGCTGAAATAGCCCTGCCATCAGAGAACCGAGGGAACCTGTTGCGCGCCTAGGAATAATAACCGGCAAGGTTGCCATCGAGATGAAAAGGAAGGGAAATGGGTGATTAGCGGGTGGGATAGGCGGCGCACGGCGCGCGGCGCGCGGCACAAGATCAACATCTCGGGAGGAGGAGAGGAGGAGAGGATCGGGCGCGATATTTTCAGCGATCGAGATATAGTGAACGGTGAAATCGGATCTGCGCGCGGATCGTCGAGATGGAGGATCCCCCATCGGGAAAGCCTCCTCTTTGAGAAGCCGGCAGCTCTCTAGCCAGTACATAGGTGAAGTCGAGTACGGTGGCTCGGCTCGGCCACTCGGGCGCTTGGGGTCCGCTCGACCGTTGAGTGATATAAAACCGGCATTCGCGAATAAATACTCCATTGCGGGAGTAGCGGGCCCTAAATATTCATGGGGCAGCTCACTCTCCGTAGAGAGAGGTCCGCGTCCTCCTCATCGACCGGTAACTCCTGTCCTATCCCGGACAGCCGCTGGTCACCGTAAGGAACCTCACGTTTGTTACTACCGGGGATTCGCTACCATTCGAGACCACTCGACTCTTTGTATCCTCTCCCGATACGATCTAACGAAATGTCCCCTACGCGCAGCGTCCGCGCACTCGCCGCTACTATTTCCTTTCGCCGCGCGGAGACGGAGAGCGGAGAGCGCAACCCTCTCTAAGGTCTTCCATCCCCCTTCCCCCGCCTGCCGAGTTCAAAGAACTCCCATCCCGGCGAAGGTAAAAGTAGCCGCCAGTTGTCATAATACTAATTAGTGGTTGCGAAAGGGCCACTACACTGGATCGCGTCGGGCTGCACCGCGCAGCGACAGCGGCCTCGCCGCCCGGCCGACGAGCATCGCTTCATTAGATCTTGACTTGACTTTGATTCCCAATCGCGCCTTCCCGATTTCAATCGAGCCGTTAATTAATTAACTAACTAACCAAGTCCCGCGGCCGACTAATCACGAGCACTCGCTCGACGACTCGTGTCGTAATTAAGTTTGCCGGCTCGAATTACAGCAGTCAGCCCGACGCGACGCTAAGCTCCTTCTCCCCCGCTTTCCTCTCGCCGGTCTTTCCTACGAATCGCAGCTTCAGTCAGAATGTTTCTGGCCCACTCGACATTCGAATGCTCTCCGGCGCTGTTTCTTTCTACTTGTACGCGTCGATTGGAAATCGAACAACACTCAACACCGCTCTCGGCATAGATTGATGCGTTCACCGTAGAAAAAGCGAAAGGAAAAAGCCAGAACACCTTGTCTCGGCCTCATCTGCCCCGGCAATTTAGCTTCTTCTTTCTTTTTTACTGGCACACTCGCGTCGGCCGTTGAGAGGAAGTGTAACTTGAGGATCGCATAGTTATCGGCGAACAAATGGAATTAAGGCAACGGCGACCTCGGGCTTATGTAAGTTGTTATGCAACTAGGGGAAGAGCGCTAAACCGATGATGGCCAAGAATCGATTGCATTAAAACGCATTTCGAGTCCGGCGAGCGGGTTCAATTTACCTTGGAGGGATAAGGAGGTATGGTTAATAGCCTAAAAGCAAGAAACCACCCAAGTGACTCGGGCCGGGCCGGGTCATCATTAAAATAGTGGGGCAATTGGTCGAGCGCGCACGTCAAGACATAACACGATAATCTCGCGATTCACCGGCTCAGAAGAAATCCGGTAATGCTTACAACCTATTCGACTACCACTCCAATTAGTCTCGTTCGTTAAATCCGTAATTCATTAAAAACATTGGGAATACGCGTATTATGCAAATGGAGTGGGGACGAGGCTGAGAGGTGAGTTGGGAGGCGGGCAGTCGTCCTGTTGGAGCAAAGTGGTGCTGAAGGCAGAGAATTTAAGGAGGTGGAGGAGGTGGAGGCGGGCGCGTGATCAGGCGCAATTACGCGGCTGCTGTAAAGGTTAATGTCGCTCGTTAGTAAACAAAGCGACTGATGAGAGAGGCTCGCCTCTCATCCGAGAAATGTACGAGCGATCGCTCGCGATCGCTCGCGATCGAGATGGTCCCCCTTTGCGAAAGCGCAAATTAGAATATGCCGATCGGCACTGCGGCTACATAGACTACATAGACGCGCGCCGAGAGTTGGCGGCCCGCTTTTTCCAAGTAGAAGCGCGCGTGATTGCGAGCGATCGGCGATGTGTCTACTTTAAAGGTTAATGCCGGGCAGAGAGAAAAATGTTGGGATTAATGCGTCGCGTACGCTGCCGGCTACCGGTTGCGTGCCCAATGACCATAGCCGGCGAGCTCCCCGGGAAAAAGGCGACCGCACGCCGACCGAGGATCCGCGTAAACACCACGCGTCGAGAGAAATCGCCACTCGCTGCTCGCCGCTCGACGCTTCCAAGATATGTATCGGCAAGTGTCTAAAACTGGAACTTCCTTTCGGGTGATATTAAGATCGATGATAGAGGCGGGAGACTCGACCCGATTTTCAATAAACGCTCGCTCGCGCCTGCTGGCAAGAGAGGAAGAGAGGAAGAGAGGCGACCTACCTGCTGTCCTGCTCGTGGCGGCAGGTAGGCTTGATGTATGCACACCGTATTCAGGGGAGTCGATAAGGGAAGCCCGTTGGCAACATTAATAGCGAAGCTCGCCCGAGCGGGACAATCTCCGGCGTGTATGTACTTTGCTGTTAATAGTTCATAAATTCACCAATCGTAAATTATCCCTATCCGCGACCTATTCGTATGCGCAAGTATATCGACTTTCGATGCGAGCCAGTGGAGACCTCGTATGCCGGCGGTGGAGATTCGCAGCTCGTAAGGTGTAATAAGAGGCCTTCCACTCCGCTTCTCCCTTTTCGCCTGAATGAGAGTGACCTTAGCGCGCGCGCGCTCGCGCTCGCGAGGAGTCCGTGCGTTAAGTCTCCTCTCAGCCCAAGTTTTGATGCTCGTAACTCCTAGCTCGTAATGACTTAGAGCTCTGCCAGCCGGACTCTCGCACGCGTGCTCTCCCGCATCTCTAATTTACGAGACTCATAAGTCGCGCGTTTCTGCGATCGCGCCCGAGCGCCCGCTCTGACTTACAACGGTTTCCTTACAAAGTTACATCAGCGATATCCGCTCGCTCCTAATAGAACCCCTCGTAATTCCTCCCGTTAACCATTAGGATAACCCGGCGCAATATCCATTTCTTCTTTCAGCCGCGTCACGTCGCGTCGCGCGTTCCTACTCAAATTGTTTTTCATTCGCCCTTTTAACCCTCGCGTTGACAAGCACCCAACCTCCCCCATACAACTCACAGCGCAGGAAAAATTTGCGTGGACGAATGAGTGGTGACGCGCTGAAGAGATGGCGGGAATGTTCTGAGAGACCGCGGTGTGGGATGTAAAAAAGGATTTTCGTTTCAGCGCGATAATATCACGCGAGCGAGCGCGGGCGCGAGCGATGGAACCCTATCTCGGGGAATATCTTCTGATAGTATCTCAACAAGTGCTCGCACACCCCCGCATCCTCGGGACGCGCACACCTTGCTAGTCCCGTGGGTCTCTTGGCGGCTCGATGCTCCAAGCTCGGTGCTCCAAGCTCGGTGCTCGGTGCTCGGTGCTCGGGAATATTAAGGTGCGCGTACATGGAACCTTGTGTGTACGTGGAGTGGTGATGGTGGTTGGGGGGAGGGAGCGGAGGAGTCCGGTGCATCTCGAGCGGCTGTTATGGGATGTGCTGGCGTTGCACCATAATATTATTAGATAAACGGCACTCCGGCAGATAGTCCGCGCTTCTATATGGTTTACATAAGCGCTGTGACCCCTCGCCTCGCGAGGACCTCTCGCCTCTCGTCTCTCGCACTTCTTCCTCTTCTTCCGCCCGGGCCGCGCGCTCTTCCTTCCTTTAGTCTCGTTGCTCCGTCGGGAAGCATAGATACACCACTCGCCGAGGATGCTAGAGGTCGTAGAGGCGCCCGCCTGGCAAGCGACAAGTGCGATCTTCCGCGTCCTCCTCCTCTTAGCCTTAGCCTCACTCTCTTCTCTCTAGCGGAGCGAGTCTTCCTTCCTTCCTTCTTATCCGACCGTCGCGTCGAGCCCTTCCACACCACCACACCACCACACCACCTCCGCTTCCTTCACTCAGCGTCGTTCATCTCCGCGCAGGGTTAATGGGGTTTCAGGGAAATTGCCTCGCGCCTCGCTCGCCACTATCCAAAGTTCGAGCGCGCGATATCCTTCTGTCCGATATATCCGGTCCCCTCCCCCGGGCAACAATCATTTTTCCGCCCGAGAGTCTCATCTTTCGCAATCTACCATCTCACATCATCAGGCATGTGAGAACGGTCTCAAGGGAGCGCGGAAGTTAATGAGAAGAAATAGTTGAATAATATTCCAAATACGTGGCGGCGAGGAATTAAAACGTCCTGGTTCGTTAGTGCCGGGCCGGAGATAGTAATCGTTATCCTGAGATCGGCCTCTCGAGTTACATTGCACGCGCGCATCCCTCGGCCAGTATGTACTGGTCCAGGAAAATCAAGGCTAGTTAAGGTACGCGTGGTGTACTGGGCCGCACGCAGTCGCACGCAGTCGCACGCAGTCGCACGAGTGCAGCGTTTCCTCGTCGGTGATAAAGCGGCGTCTTCGATTTCCGCGAGATCCCCCAAGCCATGCACACGCGTACTCCTTCGAGGGGGAGATGGGGCGGAGGGGATGCTGGGATGAGGAATGTCCCGAGGAATCGTCGGCCTCCCCTGGATCTTCATTAATAATTACTCTTCTCTCTCTCGGGGAGGATCAAGTTTCTCGGAGGTTGCAGCTCGACCACTGCTCGGCGGTGGTCGCGTTTCTCGCGCTCTCCTCGATCGGAAAGTAACCGGACGCTCCGCTGCTGCCGAATGCAAACGTGGTTCCACTCTCCGCCCGATGATAAAGTCGTTAACGGCATGTACCGCGCGCGAGACATACGCACGCGATTACTTCCCTAATGAAGTGACGCCGCGGCTACTTGAGGCTTAAAGGGATGATTGGCTCGGTGCACGCGGCGAAATGCTGAATTTCCATCTTCTCTCGGCGCTCTCACCTTCGCCGGAGATCCAACCACGTCCATCGTCCATCAGGCTGCGCGCGCGCGCGCGACCACGCTGCGAACGTCTAAGTACAAGCGTGCCGTGCTGGGCCGACTGAGAGCCAGGCAGGCGTAGACCGAGTTGCGAAATCAGAGAACTCCCTTTAAAGCCGAGGGGAAAAAAAGCCCGGGCGCTCTGCGAGAGGCTGTATAACAGTGTCGCGTGTAATCTATAAAGAGAGGTAGCTCCGGTTTTTACCGATCGGCCGGCAGGCCGGCGGAGAGCTGGTCCCTGGGCTTGTTCCGAGATCGAAGATAGAGAGTGAAGTAGCCCCAGTAGCGATGGATCCCCATCGGATCGCGGTCGCCGGGCGCCAAGCCGTGGGCGCGCGGGGGACCGGGAAGGAAAGAGGGAGTTCTCGACCGGGAGGCACTCGCGGGACTCGCAATCGCGCCCGAGATTTCCGTGAGACTCGACGTGATCGAAAAGTCAATATCAGTTGCGAGGGAGCGAGGGACCGAGCGCGGCCTGCGCGGGAGAAACGAGAGGCCCGCGCCGAGGCCTAATGAACCGATCGCTGTATCGATTAGCGCCGGTTAAGAGCGATCGATTGCGTGTCTTGTCAAATTTGTCAACGGGTGCGAACCGGCTGCAGACATAACGATCCCACCGGCGGCCCACTCTGCTAGAGAGCCGTTCGCGAGCCGTTCGCGAGCCGGCCGGCCGCCCGGCCGCGGAACTCTCTTGCGAAACTCCGCCAGAGCAGACGCGAGCAACAGAGAGGAAACCATCTCCCGCGGCTTCCTCTCCCTCTCGGCGTCGCGCACGTACACGCCGAGATACATCGAGAGCGTCGCCGAATGCAGGGATGCTGGCCTCCTCGGAAAAGAGGACGAACCGCCGTCCGACTAGACGGGCGCGTGCCGAAACGACCGCGCCAACAAAAACCCTCACACGCTGTCAAGCTTCTGGTGGAAGTCGCCGGGAGCGGACGAGAGCGTCCGTTCTTCCCGAATACGCCCGTGCTCGTGGCGCGGGCGCAGCGAGAGGTGGTGGCGCGCGAAGATAAATGGTGCGCCGCTATCGCGGAACCGGTTAATTGATGGATGCCTCTAGGAGCTCGAAAAACATTGCTCTTGCACCTTGTCATCACAGTTCTAATTAGCCTTTCCAAAAAGCCCGTGGTCATATTTCACGCGGAGAGCGCGAGCGCGAGCGCGCTGCTGTTATGCCTGGCGGCATAACGAATCGCGCATGATATAGGGGGGCAGAGGATCAGCGAGAGCGAGTGCGAATGAGCGCGAGAGAGGGAACGAGTCGGAAAGAAGATCCTAGAGGAGAGGCTGCCGGCTCTGGTGTAGGTGCATTAAAAGTTCACTTGATTAAGGAGAGAACGATGCCGCATTTCACGCCGCTGGATAGAGAGATTGCGAGATGTGCATCACGTTTCCGAAGAAAGATCAAAGATATCAGCCGGTATCAGCGCTCATCTCCGAACATCGAGCACCTTCTTCTCCCGTCCCACTCCCCCTTACTCCTCAGCCGGACCTTCCACCTCCCCACCTCCCCACCTCCCCACCTCACCCCTCACGGAATTTGAGAACGGCCGCTTTACGTCGCCGTGCGCGTTCACGCTCCTCGATCAGCCAATTTACGATGAGCGTGCGCTGCTAAAAGCGACGAGGCCACTCCGCTCGAGCCCTCGCGATGTCTTCCTCTTCCTCGCCAAATTCCTCCCCCGAATGCCCCGTCAGTGTGTCGGTACACACTCATCGTGGGCCGCTCGGTCCAAGAGGCGCGCGGCGCGGCCCAATTACTTTAAATTGAGTTATAACCGGATCGAATTGCCGATAATTGGCGATCGCATAGCTCAATCGGCTGCCACCCCTCCACCTCCACCTCCACCGCCACGTCCGTGTGGCCGACTCGACTCGACTCGACTCGACTGGACTCTCTATATGAAGTTATTCCGCGGCGAGTGGTCGGCAATGGGCTGCGAGAGCGCGAGAGAGTGGAGGATAGCGAGGGTGAAGAAGAGTGGGAAGGAGAGATAGAAATAGATAGAAAATAAAGGAGATGATGTTCTCTACTCGAGGGAGAGCGCGCGGGGCCCGCACCCTTATCCTTCGACAATACAAATTGCTGATTATGCGCCCGGCGCTTTTACGTGCCTTCTAATTGGGCCGCCTCGGCTCTTGGGAAAGATCGAGCGATCGCACGATCGGCCCTCGTTAACCCCTAACGCTCCTCGTGCACGCCAGGACGTTCCGTTCCTTTCCGTTCCATTCCTCTCCTAGAGACGCGCACCTACCTACTCTCCTCTACACTGGGCCCTCTCGATACCGATGATAGCCTTTGCGTCCCGGTGCTGCGCCCAACGTTTCTCTTGCGAGCCTCCTCCAGCTGCAGAACGCGCCCGCGCCCGCGCGCCTCTACCGACCTATATGGTCATGCAGGAAGTACCTCCACGTGCCGAACCAGTTTCCACCACCACCCCATCTTCCACCTCCTCGACGGTGCGGCGCTTCCGACTATCAAAATTTTTATTGAGAAACCCCAGTCAATTTCCAGCGAGGCTTACGACGCCGTTATCCTCGCGCTGACACCGACTTCGCGCCAATATCCTCCTCCTATTTAGATAGCGAAGGGTCTTAAGGACAACGGTACTCCCCATTTCCTCCCGGTTTACCGTCCCGCGCACTCGTCCCTCCCATTATACAACCTTTCCGGCACTTGGCCGAATCACAATTAATCCACGCGTCCATTCGTTGCTGGTACGATCCAAGAAACTTGCGTTTTTTCGCTGATGAGCCACAGTTGTTTTCCGCGTGATTGATGGCCGACCGCTGAGAGTCAAGTGAAAAGAAAGTGGGAAAAAATGTGAGACGGGGGTGGCGAATAGGCGCGTGTGTATCTGGAAAGCGAGCGTGTGGCTATCTCGAGTTCTTATTGGTAGGGCGCGCGCACGCGGGCGCGCGTCGAGCGTAAGTAAGTAGCGGTAAGGAGCAGAGTAGTGGCTCGCTTGTCCGCGTTCGGCGTGCAACTCCGATCGAGTACTAGCTCCCAGGAGAGCTGTTGACATCGGTGCGCGTGCATTATGCCCGGTTTCTTATCGTATTTTATAGGCTCCGCTCTGTCCCGTCCAAAGAGATCTCTCTTTCTCCGGGAGAGGACGCGTTACATCCTCCGGCACGAGGACAGAGGATGGGTGTGGGGATAGGGGGGAGGGGGGAGGGTGGCCTGGCGCGTGTGTACCCCTGAGAATTTCACTCGGCGTTGCTCGTACATTTGAGCAGGCATCCGGAACCATGTAGCCCGAGCACGTCGGGCCAATGATATAGCCCGAGAGTCTCCTTACCGCTGGCAGCGCTCTCGCGGAACTAATTTACTCCGGCGCGATAAAGCCAACGGTTTATTTGTCAGGGGGCTTAATAAGTACCGGGCGGAGAATACGGACGGCGCGGTAATACCGATAAATATTATCGTGATGATCTCCATGGAGAATTAGAGTGGAGTCAATCGGGGATATTGAGGGTTTAGTGGGGCTGACGGTTGTGGTCGTCGTGGCAGTAGAATGGGATCGGCCCAGATCAGCCGGAGCGGTGATTTCAACGTAGTCGGCCGCGGCCGGAGCCGGAGCCGGAGCCGGAGCGCTTAACCGGTAATCCCGAGAGTCTTCGATATTTCAAGCGGCCTGCCGGCCGGTCGGGAGAGTCCGGCCGAGGAGGTAGAGTTGATACGGGCTGAAATGGTCCCGATGTGTGCGCTAGGGTTGCCCAACTCATGCATAGAGTCATGACGGGGCTTAAGCGATTGCTTATTGCCCCGGCTGGTGTAACCAGTCGCGATGGACTGACGCACTGCCTCGGCTCTCTCCCGTTTGTTATCCACAGTGATCGCCCGGTGTACATATAGGTTTGCAAACGTGCGCGTACACCTATCATAAGTCTCGCGTATATCAGATACACCTGCGATACACATACCCCGCCGTCCAGCCGTCCAGCCGTTCAGCCGTTCAGCCGTCCAGCCGTCCAGCCTGCGCGGCGTGCGCTCTCTACCTATACCTCGACTCTTCTCCTCGCGCGGCAATCGCCGCATTCATCCTCCGTAACTCCCGTCGACAAATCGCGGCTCGCCGATCTCCCCGGTAGATCGAGTGCCCGCGCGCACAGTCCGATTTTTCAAGTCCAACTAGTTTTTCAGTGGCGCACGTCAAAGTGGCCGCGATTACTTATCGAGCGGCAGCCGTATAGATTATACAATGACGAGAGGGCCTTTAACATTCGCAGTGTTTATAGGCTGCAATCAAACCCGCCCCAGCGCCGCGCGTCCCTTTTTTACGAGTTTTTAATTGGCGATTTTCGTCCCTGCCCGCACGCCGCTGTCCCTTGGTGGGTTATGCGAGTGTTACTTATCGCTCTTTAACGGCGGCATAAAGAAAGCATCGATTTGTATCGCTCGTCATCGACCGCCAGCCGCTGTAATAAAAGACGAAGGGGCTACAGGGAGAGGAGGATGAGAGGAAGAGAGGAAGAGAGGAAGATAGAGATAGAGAGGCGCATGAGGGGGATCCGGACGCAGAAAGAACGTCCGAGCTGCCAAGGTCGGCGTGGGCTGGTATTCGTAACCCGATGATTTTGCAATGCTCGCGCGCATCGCTTCCTCCTGCAATTGATTAATGGCACCTGCGCCCGCAACGGCTATCCCTCTCGACGACGCGACGTTACAGGTACACGAGCCTCTCATCGCCGTGCTTACGTTTACGTCTACCGACAAACGCAATCAGAGTGCCGCGCACCGGTAGCCTACCAAGGCTGCCCGGACACGCGCTCTACACTAAATGGAGCTTACCTCGCATCAAACGCCGCCGCATCCCAGCCCACGAACGCCCGCGATCTTGGACGAGCGAGAGATGGAGTGATTTGCGGCACCGCCACTGATTTCCCAGCTGGATCGAGTTGTCCCGGTGCCGCGCAGCATCCGTCCTCGGTGAGCGAGTGTCTCCGATTGCCGCGCAATGTAAATACGCCTGATCGCCGATGGCCAGCCACTCATTTTATAGCCAGATAGGATCGCGAGCGTCGAGACGCCCGCTCTGAACCCTTCGACGATCCTTTAATGACGGAAATTCTCCCCTTTTATCGCCAATTGATCGGCGACAGCGCGTGGGACTCGGCCGCGATTAGGATCGAGGGAAGCATGGATCGAGAGTATGTAGTGAAAGAGAAAGACACAGAGGACAGAATTCAATGAAACAAAAAATATTTATTCCGCGATTCGTTTAGGTACTGGCCGCTCATATTTTCACCACTTAAGTCCTAATATTTACATGTGGAAAGGCAGAGAAGAAGCAGAGAGTAAGCCATCCGTCTGAGAGCTCCTACACCAAACGGAACCGCATACGTAGAAGCGACGTATCAATTGGCATACGTCTTTCCCCCTTTTTCGCCTATTTACAAAGTGTAACTCTCTCTCCTCGCATATATATATATAGTGTGGGTGTGTGTGTATAGATGTATTAAAATACATTTTACTGGCCTCCAATATCTCGCGGGCTCTCGAGCCCCAAATCTCCACTTGGCATTAGCAGGCAAATCTCAACGATTTCGATACTATACAGAATTACGATACTTATGATAAGTGTGTGCCATACGTACAGTGAAAATAAGATCCTAGGGGGTCGCGAAAGATATAATTACAGATATAGAGCATTTTCCATATAAATATATATTATATTAAGGCACTCCTCTACTGGCCGATGTATATCCGCGTTTCTCTTCTTTATACAGGGTTCGGGATCCTACACGAGGTTGTGCGTCAGAGGTACGATAAGACCGGTATATCTCTATATACACATCAAAACGTATCCCGACATATGAAAACGAGCATTCAGACTCCTAGTATTTAGACAATGTCGATCGTTCGGCTAGCTACTACATCGCAATAAATTAATCTCGTCTCCGCGAGACGAGGGTTCGATCGAGCTCGATATACGTATGTATGTACAGGTGTGAACACATTTTCGTGATGGTCTTCCTCGCCATCTCTTCCTCGCGTCACGCGCCCTCCCTCTCGACGTAAGGATACTCCGATTCTGCTCGTGATTTGGGGGGAGGAAGCTTCCCGAGCGGGTGATTTGTGATGATTGGTGGTCGAGCGATGCCAAGAGCAAGGGCATCATGACGATTTGGGTCCAGCCCTTCCTGGGCCTACATTTCTCAGTGAGCTCACAAGGAGAGCGGGAGCTCCGCGGGCCTCTTGACACCAAGTGTCAGGTCCAAGGGCTTGCTCTTTGTCGTCGCCTCCTCTTTCGCGGGACTGTCGCGCTCGCACTCGTCGGCGTTCGATCTGTTGTCCTCCTCGGCCGATTGGCTCGGTCGTGGTGAGCTTCTGCTCGAGCGCACGCTTAGGTCGATCGGTTCGTCCTGCTCGACCGCGAGACCACCGGGACTCGGGCTGACCAGCAGCAAATCGCCACCTCTCGGCGAGTGCTGGGAGGCTGCGGGCGTCACCAGGCCCGGCGGCGGATAAATGAGCCCGAGACCTTGGTGCGGGTGGTATCCCGTGGTGAGTGTGACGGTGGCGTTGATCTTCCTGGGAGGGAAGTCCCGGTCGGAGAGGGTCGGCGATGCAGTGCTCGTCTTGAAGTAGCTCAGGGCCGAATTACTGCGAGACTCGGCGTCGTGAGCGTCGCCCCCGTCGACGGAGGAGGCCCCGCTGTCGCTGGGGGTGTCGGCGGTCCTCTTGTAGGTCGGGAGGAACGGTCTGAAGACGTCCGACGGACTAGTTGCCACGCAGACGACGTCCTTCTGCGCAAAGTTCATCGGGAAGATGGGCGAGGCCGGATGCTGGGGCTTGTAGCCGAAGGGCGGTGGGGTGGTGTCGCGAGGCGGTGTACCCGGAGGCTGCTGGGGGTTGCCGTTGATCCTCTCGCGCTCCTTCTGCCAGGCGAGTAAGCGCAGCTGATTCTGCAGCGCGACGTCGTCGGGGTGCGGCGACTTGGTGCCCCGCTCGCGCTCCTGTTTGAGCATAGCGACGTGGAGGAGGTGGGACTGGAGCGCCAAGTCTTCCTGACTAGGTGATGCGCGGTCCTTGCCCTCCTTCCCGTAAAGAGCGGCGCCCGGCTGACCTTGGGCTTGCGGCAGGAATCCAGGAAGGTAGCCCGCGCCAAAGGGCGATACCGCGCCCGGCGGCACGTTCACGTTCTGGCTGCCGTTGGTCTGCTCCTGCAGTAGACAATGGATCTTGAACCAATTGGAGCGGCGGCCGTATCGGGATCCGGACTTGGACATTCCGACCATCAGGCACTTTCTCAACCGGCATGCCTTGCAGGCCGTGCGATTTTTCTTATTGATCACGCAGACCCCGCCGTTCTTGCACTCGGATATGCTCCCGAGGTTGTTGTACGTGCGACCGAAGAAGGACTGCAACAGAGCAAACAAAAATCGTGGGTCATTCTCGAGCGGCAACATACTACATACATACATATAATAGAGACGGATTGGATTGCGCGCGCTTATGGCGCGAACCGGCCGATCATAAATTATGCTCCCTCTCGAAGGGAATGGGCAATTGCGACATTGGTATCGTTGGATTTTTGTCCGAGCCAACTGAAAAGGCAAGCGCGACTCGCTGCGCGCTCACTTCCTTAAGGGTCGGGAGCGCGCGCTCGAAACAAATAGTGCCTTATTTATCGTTGAGATCCTTCCTTCTTTTCGTTGGCGAGGATTTTACCAGATACGTTCAGAGCGCAGTTACTCGAGGAGGAGGAGGAGGAGGAGGAGGAGGGATCTATAGGAGCGGACCATATAAAGGGTTGGTCGCTCGGAGTGGGCCGCGCTGGCTCTATAAGCCAGCCGCGTTTCTACCGGATTAAACGTCAGGGCTTAATGTTACGCGCGTCAGGAGAATTAGCATGCTTGCGCATAGAAGAGAGAAGAGAGAAGAGAGTGGTGGCGTGGCGGCGCGGCGGCATCGGGCGTGGAAAAGAAGAGGGCGAAGAGGGTGGCGAAGTGGATAGAGTATATGTACGTGGCGCGGCGCGGCCGCTCGTAAAGTTAAACGCCTGTCGGCCGGCGATAAAACTGGCGGAGAAGAGGCTCTCTCGTCCGAGAGCCGCGGCTCTCGCACTCTCGCACTCTCGCTCCCTCCCTCCCGCCTGGTCATCGAGCACTAATTTACGACACGAGCCCACAGTCTTTCGCCTTCGCTCGCCTCGCCCCGCGCCTCCGCCGCCCTATGAGAGAGGGCCCATCGAAAATCCGCCGGCGAGTAAAACCGGAGGCGATCAAGCAAATCGCCGCTCGGCAACTCGACACGTTACTGCACCGTGAAAATGAGCGTTTCTTCCTGCTGGGGGAGAGGACGCCCGCTGGAATGTCGACGCTCTTCGGCGGCGGGTCACACCTCTCGTCGAATTAAAGCGGAGGGCCAGGACTCAAGTGGCCATATTTCAAGGTGTAATGCCATTCCGGGGGCCGCGAGTCTCTAGACATGTGGATTCTCCGCTCTCCGCTTTATCCCGGCAGGCCACGTGGGCGGCCCGGTCGGCCCGGCCCGCTAACGGTTCGAAAACCTAAAAGCTCCATTGCCAGATCGCCTAGCGGTACCCGACCCAATTGCGCGACTAACCGATTCCTCGATCGACTCTGCGCGCCATCCCATACCAATCCGCAGCCCACATTTCATCGGAATAGCGCGGGATCATTTCGCTCGGTGATTTACTCCGTGGGAATCTACTCTCCTGGCAGCGCTCACTCACCCAAATAGACTTGTATCGAAACTAGAAGTGGCCACGAAATCTCCATGAAAAAACGATCGCGCGCAAGTGTAGGTTCAATATGGCAAGAAGGAGAATGGTTCTGTGGTCTCTCTGGGGCTTACGAAGAAATGCGAGCAATAACGCGTTCATTGACATCGCGCGCCTTTTGTAACTTTGTACTCGTCGAGAGTATCGCGCGCGAGCCAGAGGGGAAATGCGCCAGTTTTTTTTCGCTCGCCGCCAGTGTTTACATCCATCATGAGTAGCGATTGCGTGGCTGGCACTCGGCACTCGGCACTCGGCACTCGGCACTCGGTCAGCTGTGTGTTGTGTGTTGGGAGTTACGGCTTGGCGGCTTGGCGGCTTGGCGGCCGTAGCGAGCGAGCGGCCAAGACGACGAACAAGGGGGACAACGGGATTCGCAGGATTGCGTAAGAGCGTGCGAGCGCGCGTGTTGGCGCAGTTTTGCAAGTTTTTGCAGTTCCTTGTCCGGTCGCGAACCGGCGCGGTGGCGGCGGCGGCGGCGGCGGCGGCGGCGAGCTGCCAACTGGGATCACTGGGTAACCGGCAACGGCAATCGCGAAGGCCTACTCGCCAACCGCTGGATCGCTGGACCGCTGGACCGCTGGAGAGCCAGTGGACAGAGTGCCCACTCTGGCGGAAAATGCCCGTTCCCGAGTGGAACGCGGCCATTTAGGGGCGCGTGCGACAAATCCGTCGAGCACCACCGGGATTATCACAAATCAAGCGGCGCGCCCGGAATCCCGCAGCGATTTGTAACGCCATATACCGACCGGCGGAGAAAACGTTGTCCGTGATCGTGAAAAGGAGCGTGGCGGCATTGTTTCCGATACTTAAAACCTCCCCGACGAGCGTTGCCACGCACTCGTCGATTAAATCTGGAGCACTTGCACCGGCCACCTCCTAAACCAGGGCTTTTCCACTTAATGATTTAATGAGCCGCGGTTGTGTTAGCCAATTTAAAGAGAATCACTTGCATTAGACGTCTCGCGCGCACTCCTCGCTCCCTGACAAGTCGGACAAAATTTTTTCCGCCGCGCTGCTCGGGAATGCGATTGGTATGACGTTTGGTAAGTCGATCACTCTGAACGCCGCGACAATTTCCTCGCGAGCGTGCGCGCCCGCAAGAAAACGGCAGTTCCAGCATCTGACAGTTGGCTGCGGCCGCGTGATGCGAATCCACGGGACATTATCGCTCCAGTGCGATTTAGCCTTACGCTCTGGCCGTTCGGGGAATTCGATTTCTTTTCGCGGCAACGCATAAATCTCCATCGGTATCGCTTCGTCTAGACCACCAATTCCGAAACTTGCTCGCCTCTTTCGTCAGCGCGCATTACATTTCTTACTTCGAGCGTAAAAAGAAGTCGATAAAAATGATGAATTGACAATTGCAACATATCGCATTTCCAGGATCGGTCTAGACTTTCCGGCGGAGGTTCCGCGAAGCGCTCGCGCGCATTAACGCGACCTTTATACCGCGAGCAATGTCGCGGCGAATTTGCGGCGAGCTAAGTGAGCTTGCAAATACGAGTCTCTCGGAACGAGCAGCAAAGCGAAGCAGAGCCAGAGGAGTGGAGAGCGCGCGGAGATCACCGCCACCACGAGGCTCAAGCAATTTTCACTCGTGACAATCGTAAAATTATCACCCCTCAGCGAAATAGTCCGTTCTGATTTTACGGCGCGCGCTCGCGTGCTCGCGTGCTCTCGAAATCATTCCAATTGGATAACCGAAGAGAGGTTCGCTCCCACGCCACGCCACGCCACGCCACGCCGCGGCCGCGTCGTGGTCGAACGGCATACGGCACGGCATACGCTCACCACATTCAAAGTTACTTAGACGCAGAATGCAAATTGGGCCGCGTCTACCTACTCCCCTCGAAACAGTCACTCTCAGTCATTAGTGCCAATAACATTTCCAGACCAACCTCTCCTGCATCTCCCATGTGGACAAAACAAGGATATTTTCGTCTTTCTAACTTTCTACATGGACAATTTTCGACGGAGTCACTAACTCGTGTAGTTGAAGAATAATTTTCGAGCTGGCGCGACGCTCGTCTTGTTTAGTCTTGACTCGCTCCTTTCATCGTGGTCCACTTGCCTCGCTCGGCCTGACCGAGACACCTGTGCCGTGAGACAAGGCCCCCCGTCCTCCCTCCCTCCCACCCACGCAACCTCACTTCTCCATCTCCATCTCTCTCTGGGAGTCGAGCGTGCATCCGCGAAACGCAGCCTCCCTCGGTCCACTTGTGCTGCGAGCATCGCGTCCCTTCCCGTCGTGTCCCGTCGCATCCACCCTCCTTCTCTATTACGATCTCGACGCCGACGGTATACACTCGTCGTCCTTCTCATTTGCGTCGGCCTGTCTCGTTCCTACTCTCTTTACGGCCGGAGCGCGTATCAACAATCTATATTAAGGACGTGGGAATGTGCAATGGCCTGTCCAGCTATGCCAACGGTGCCATAGGAGTCTCGGTGTGGTCGTGTCGACTCTCTCGCGACCCACCACACGAGAGAGAGAGAGAGAGAGAGAGAGGAGCTCAACTCATGTCACACGCGCCTTGTACCTTGCACCGTCGCGTTGGCTCACGTACTCATGATGGACCGCGCGTACCTTCGAATCTTCCTTGAACCTGCCGGCTTATTCATTCTTTAATTCCGACTTCTCTTGATTACACGCTAATCCCTTCCTCCATTCAACATTTCATACGCGCCACTTGACAGAACACTGCTCAAGGATCGAGTGATTGATAATCCCGTGGCTTTTTTCTCGAAATTGGAACGCCGCGCGCCGCACCGCACCGCGCCGGTGTATATGCTGTTAACCCGTGGCTGCAGGCGCAGGTCATCGGAGCGGCCGATTTCTCCCGAGTGAATGAAGAAACCCGTTGGCATTTGGAACGAGCGACTACGCTCTGACCATGACAGGGACAATCGGCTGCCAGTCATGTCGGCATAATTGGGAGTCGCGTTATAAGGACCTGCTTCCGCTCCATCATCTTTTAGTCATCTCCACTTCCTGCCTGATTCCCCTGATTCCCCTGATTCCCCGACCGATGACTCATAAGCTTCTGATCCAGATTTCCTCCTGCAATGCTCTCAACGCTCTCAACGCTCTCTGCAACGTCCCCGCATTTCCTGCCATTCTAATCTCAGACTCAGCCGCTTTTTTCCCCACTAATTCCCAAGAATAGCCAATATTGAATATTCTCGGGAATATTTCTCGAGGAAATCAGCGCGATCTACATGTGACGATTATCCTTAATAAAACTTGGATTCAAGATTAAAGCGGAATAGTGAATGAGCTATTTCGTGGAAGGTCGTTTCTAGATTCGCGTGGTTCCCGGACTTGCGTGACATTGAGAACTTTACATTCACTATTTTGCCTGATTGGCCATTGGAATTGCATTGGAGTGGATGTATTTACTAGAGTGATTGATGTGGAAGTTTCCGATCGATTGCACGTAACCGGCGCCGTTGAGAGATGCTCGACGTAATGTTGAGAGTAGGTTGGGATTTTCGGAGTGGACTCGGAGGATTTTGGCTGGCGTCCAAGGGAATCGAAAGGAGACCAACGAGAGCGATTGGACGTGACGTTGCCGCGGGTCCTTGGTCTAGGTGCGCTCTGCATGCGAAATGCGCGGGAGCGGGAACGGAGACCGGTGAGCGTCTAGAGAGCACTGTCGTTTTCGTTTCGCTCGGTGGCAAGTTAATGCGCCTACTTGGCCGGTTTCGAGATGGAGAGTCTTCATTGAGATCGAGATCGGCTTTGGAGGATAGTGCGCCGAGAGGAATTAGCTAGGAAATGACGCGGCCGGCTGATTGGAGGTTTTATTTCACACGGGTAATACCGGTACGCGAGCTACCAGCCGGGAAAATCCGGTTGCGGGAATTGCGAGTCGTCGAGTGTGCCGCGCGCTCTTTGTCATTTGTCCTCGCTCAGTTTAACGCACTTATGACACGAGAAAGAGAGATGCTTCCACGTCCTACGGTATCGCGCCGAGACCGATTGAATTGCAGATTGGACGTGTGCGCGAGTGCGAGTTGTGGTGAGTCGCTGCAGCTCTAAACCGGCTGAAACAATGAGCCCAACCTCATTGTATGCTGATTTTGTATCGCGATTTTGAAAGTACCCTTTCTACCAACTTGTACTCGCCGTAATAAACTCTAACAAACCAATACTCGCCCCACATCGCCCCACATCGCCCCACATCACCTCTCTTCCTCTTCTTACTGCGCGCTCGCTTTGATTTTCACCTTAGGGAAAGTGGTACATAGGCGATCGCGTCAATCCTCATCGAGAGCAGCGCTTTTTTGCAGTCATTTAATACCGCTCGAGGAAGTACATACATATGTATTTGGAATTTGTGACTACGATCGGTCAAGTATGTCGAAGTTTATGAGTTCCAGAGTTGGAAGGAGGAAGTGGCGTGGGACATGGTAGGAAGACGCGTTTGTATCGAGGGTACTCTGTTGGAAGTTGCAAGTTGGCCGGTGTCTGGAGGGGCGGTTTATGGTCATGGATAGCGCGTAGGCTCGTCCGTCAGGTTTTTTCCGCGTTCGGCCGCGATATAGTCGGCGGAGGATTTGTCCGGAGGAGCTATTTGCTTACATTAGTCCGATCTTGCGATGTCTACGTAGAAGGGAGAGAGCGGCTTACTTGGGCCCGAGATCGAGGAGGATTGTTGGGCCAGCGCGGCGAATGTATACGTGTTTGCCGGATGCCGCGTCGGATAGGAGAGCCTCCGTGAGCGGAGAGCGCGGAGAGCGCGGATTGATGCATGAGAACGAGTGGTACTGGCATCCCAGATAGAGGAGGCCGGCCCGCACTCGATGCGGGCGCGTCCTTTGCCAATAGTATATACGAGCCATTGAGCTCGGGCTTGGGCTCGGGCTCGGGCTCGGATCCTCCGCGAAAGAGTAAGGCCACGCGGCGACCAGAGACGTATGTGAGAAAAGCGGTGATCGGACGCGGCGCAGGCTACTTGAAAAGAGGGAACGGGATCCGGCCGACCGAGCGATCGATCGGCCACGATATCCAAGACTTATATCTCCCAAGTGTTAGCGACCCCACTGGCGAAATATTTCACCTGCCCCCGCGGCCATTTGCTTGGCTAATGCGAAATCTATTGGCCGACCGTCCGATGAGTCCGCAATAGATTGAACGCAAGCCCTTATCGATCTAAGAGCCCCGGGGAATCCATCTTGCAGCGAGGCTTATCGAGACCGATTCAATTGCTCGAGATCGCATCGCGCATCTGATCGCCGACGGCGATATTCAAATTTTAAGGGGACGCGCTTCATTGCTCCATTATACCGAGGCTACGCTGCAAAAGTTGGGCTATCATTGGGTGAAACGGCGCGGTACGGTGCTGTGCGTTGCTGTCACTGGTGTGTAAATGCGCCGCTGCAAAGGGTAAGGCCTTTTCGAGCGGAGTGCGTGAGAAAAGAGCAGCGGCCACGACAAATCGAGAGAACCAGGAAAGAGAAAGAGAGAGAGGGGGAGAGAGAGGGAGAGACGGCGCAGTGATCGATTGCGGGAGATCCGAGAATGATTTCTTAGGGGGAATCGGCCAGCGGGAAAATATCATCCCGGCGCAAGGTGTACCCGCGTACGACAACGCGCACCGCGCACCGCGCACCGCGCACCGCGCATATAATTACCTCCCACCGTAGCCCAAGGCGGATTTAATTGCCCTATCATATTCAGTCTGCGCGGGGAGAACCGGTCGCCGGAGAGGATCGTTAGGAAATCGCGGATAATCAATAACAATCGGGGATACCATCGCCAACTTCAACGTCCAACGAGATAAATTGTCGCCGCTCTCTCTCCCTCTCCATACTCTGTCTATACGAGCGTCTTTCTCTCCCGGTCTACGACTGATTATTTTCTCCAATTCCTATTGAAAGCGCACCTCGATCAATGTACAATGTACTGTTGGATCCTGCGGATTGGATGATGAAGAAAATGGGTGTGTTGGCCGGCCAGACCGACCAGACCGACAGGTAGTTGAAGTCCGGCTCCGGAGCGAGAGCGCGGAGAGACAAACGCGCGTGCCTCGTGGAAGAGCCGGAGGATTAGCATGAGCAAACAAGAGTGCGAGTTCCGAGAAGAGAGCTCTCGCCGATGCGGTGCGGTGTCCAGGTTGCGTCCAGTGAGCGCTAAGTGTGGAAAGGGGGCGGCCGGCCAGTTATAAGAGGAGCGCGCGGCTCACCGGGCGGGGGAAGGTAAATGCGGCTAAACGTGCGAATACTCCTCGGCGGGGTAACACGAGCTGTCCTAAATTACGGCGGCAGAGCGAGCGACGGAGGGAGGGAGGGAGGGTGGTAGGGAGCGCACGAGAAACGGGCGACCTTACTCAATCTGAAAGATCATCCTCGCTGCACGCCACCGTTTCGTGGTGCCACCGCGGGAGAGCTCTCCACGTCGAAAGAAGAGAGTCCCGTGACTCCGATTGCAGCGTGATAATCGTTCAACGAGGGAGAGCTTTCCACGGCCGACTCAGCTAGTTCGATATTTCATCCGGCAGTCGTTTCTCCGCTACGCTGCACCACTGCGCCTCGCTTTGCGTGACCGAGACAAGACGAGAAGAGGCCCACTCGCGGGCACTCGCGCGCACTCGCTTGCGATCCCCCGAAGACGATTGTCTCTCGCCCGGCAGACCGACAGATTTACCAGACAACGGGAGAGCCCCACCGCCACCGCCAGCGTAGAAACTCTCCAGCATACCTGCCTGCCTGCCCGGCCGTGTACTCCTCTCTTGACTTACGACGATATCGCGCATAGAACTCTCTTTACGCCGAGCGGAGAAAGCACCTCGATAATATCTGGTCACTATTGTCCTTAGCAGGATCCGTCCACCGCCAACTTTTCATGGGAAAGCTTATTCCCCCTTTTCAGACCAGAGAATTCTCTATGACGAGCAAATGCTAATGAGCCCAAGGATCTTTCCGCGCCGCGCCGCGCCTGCTACATATATTCAAGGGGCCAGGGGCCTCACCGAAAGCGCTCGCGGTAGGCCAATTTCACGCGCAACTCATTACACGCTATGGGACACGCCTGTCCCAATTGACCAACTTGTACATACGCACTCTCGCCGCCACCGTGCGCGCTCCCGTCTCCTCCCGTCTCCTCCCGTCTCCTCCCGTCTCCTCCCGTTCTTTCCTTTCAGTCTTTCCGTCCTCGAGTGGTCGCCGCCTATACTATATCTATGGATTCGGGACATGAGTTCTCCGGCAGAATTAGCCTCGGCGAGAGCGAGTGCACGGGAGTTTGAGTCGGCGAATTCGAGCATTGCGTCAATCGAGGTTTCAAGAGAGCGAGTGAGGGGGGGGGGAGTGGGGTTTGCGTAAGTTGGCAATCCCTTCTGAAAAGTGCTTCGCCGACATTGTCGTGGTACGTCGGTTGCGCAGGGTGTCGCTCGTGCGCTGAATGCTAAGTCCGATCACTCAAGGGCGCATTGTGCCAACAGGATGATACGATCGCGCGGGCGTCAACTCCTCAACTTGTCAACTGGGCCAACGTACGCCGCTCTTTCTTGCTACTCATTTTACACCTCGGACTTTTGCCGCTCCAAGCCCCTTCGAACGCGACGCTCTTCAATTTCTATTCTACATTATTGTCAAGCTGCGGTTTGCGGTCTCCACTCGAGTGGTACCGTGCGCAAACCGTCGTCTGGCATTGCCCGGCCGAGATGACCCCCTTCCGATCTCATCCTTCATTCGAGCTCCGATCCCCCCAATCCCTCCTCGGGAGAATGAAGCAGAAAGCTTAGTGTCCGTGTACATCTAACTAAGCGCATGGAGGGAAGTCGCCCGGCGTGTATTATCCCAATCCTGTTTTTACCGGGGGCGATTTCATCTCTGACAAGCGTAATTAACGAGTGCAACGACTCAGTTGCAAGATCGATTAGTGCTTGTCAGAAAAAGGCTCTTCGAATATTTTCCGCGATAGGTCTCCGACTAGTCACTACGACAGTTCTGGGGTAAGTGCCGTGCTGTTCCTCACAGTCCTCTTACCAGGAGGTAATTGTACCTTCCCCCACTTCGTGGCCAGATCTGAAAAGGTTCTACATTCCTAATTTTACAATTGTTGACAGTACAGCGTCGGGCTGCCTGTCGTACTTGAACTTAGATTTGCCAACTTACTACCAGGCCCGCCGACGGTCGGGCCCCAGGCACCATGTGTGCTACTAGAGCCCTCGGCCTCGCGGGTCCTAGCCATAAATCAGCGTTTCATCCAAGTATCTGACCTGGATTTAATTCCAAATTCCGAATTAAATGCCTCGCCGCTAACACGGCCAACCTGACATGCTTCACGATCTCGGGAAGCATTCATTCATTCAATGTCTCTTTACTTTTTGCTCAACCATCTTGACGTTCGCAACCCCGTGCTATAAACACCCCGTTGCAACTCGTCACAGAACAGTGCCTCAATGTCGTAACGTCTACGGACTTACCGCCGTTACCATTGAGCACTTTCCAATCATCGTGACGTCACAGCGTCCACGGCCCCACACATCACATGTGTCCCGCCGTTGCCATCATCATATAACAGACAATCCTAAAGACTTGTCACATTCAGTGTTCCGACGTCGTAGCGTCCACGGACGAACCGCCGCTACCGCCAAACACATCAAACACACACATCCCGACGTCGTAACGTCTACGGACAAACCGCCGCTACCGTCAGATGTTTCAATCAGTCATAATCATTCAAACAGCCAAAAATAGAGGCAACACAACGACATTCCAAAGGTTCTCAGACACACAAAGAAAGGTTTATTGTAAACATTCGTTCGATATTAAATCGAATTAGATTCCAGAAGAGCGGAATACCGCTTTCGTCATTAACAATGCGTATTTACAAAGGTGATATGTCACAAACCCTAACCGCTAACACGGTTCATCTGTGACCTCCAGGTAGTCTTCGTCCTCGCCTGCAAATTCGCCCTTCCAAGGCCGCAGACGGTCCTTCGGCGCTACCTGTGGCCTGCCGCTCTTACCAATGATCTCGAATCGGTCGTTATCCAATAATTTTATGATTTTAAACGGTCCTACATATTTCGGCTCTAATTTCGCCCTTCTTGTATCACTGGGTCTCACGAAAACCGTGTCGCCTTCCCGATATACTAAATTTGTCCTACGTTTCTTATTAAAATTAGTTTCTTGGGTTTTTGCATTGGCTCTCAATCTTTCGGCCGCTAGTTCACGGTCACGAACAATATCTATTTTTTCATCACTGCTCGGCAGCTCGCGTTCGGCCAGGTCTGCATTTCCTGCACTACGTTCTATGCCGAACAGCAGTCTGCATGGTGTAAATCCTGTCGACTTCTGTATCGTCGTGTTCATTGACAGTTGTAGTTTAGCTATTTTGCTCGGCCATTCTGTTAACTTTTTTAGTTGTGTCGTGAGGAGATTGACTACCGTCGCGACATATCTCTCGGCCTGTCCATTAGCTCTAGGAGCACCTTGGCGGGACCGACGAGTGCATGGGAAGCAACGCTTAACCGTTGCCAAGCAGCTTCCTTCGTTATCTCCTCTACCTCGTCACACCATCCACACGCGTCATCCCCAAGCTTTCCTCCATCGAATTCAGGCACCAAGTCTAACAGGACATTAGGCGCCGGACGGGCTTGCGTTGCGGCCAGCAGCGGTACGAGGCTGGTCGTCACCTGTGCCACCACATTCCGAATCATCTCGTCCATTGCTGGGGTGGAGGGATTGCTCCCGGCTTCATTCACGTTTGCCATGTTCTTTTTGGGGAGGCGGGAACACGCAAACACAGACGACACACACGAAGATAAATCACCTCGCTTAGCGGACACTGTGTGAGCACAATACACTCTTCTTTTTTCCTTTACGTGAGCCTTTGGCGTCAAGGCACGCAAAGTTCTTCGTATCCCACTTCTGATGTCAGAAAAAGGCTCTTCGAATATTTTCCGCGATAGGTCTCCGACTAGTCACTACGACAGTTCTGGGGTAAGTGCCGTGCTGTTCCTCACAGTCCTCTTACCAGGAGGTAATTGTACCTTCCCCCACTTCGTGGCCAGATCTGAAAAGGTTCTACATTCCTAATTTTACAATTGTTGACAGTACAGCGTCGGGCTGCCTGTCGTACTTGAACTTAGATTTGCCAACTTACTACCAGGCCCGCCGACGGTCGGGCCCCAGGCACCATGTGTGCTACTAGAGCCCTCGGCCTCGCGGGTCCTAGCCATAAATCAGCGTTTCATCCAAGTATCTGACCTGGATTTAATTCCAAATTCCGAATTAAATGCCTCGCCGCTAACATGCTGGACGGCAAGTCGCTCTCGGTTTGTCTTAGCGGGAATGGACGAGTGCCGAGGAGGAGGAGGGAGGGAGGAGAGTGAGGCGCGCACAGGACGTTACGTGGGCTTCCTATCGCGGGGATCTATTTGCCGAGTGGGCGAGCGCCGGTATTTAAATGGCCGGCAATTAGGCGACGTAATAGCGGCAGTTAAGAAGCGAGTCGCGCCGCGCGAAGTTGGTAACCGCGTGCACTCGCTCTTCACTCCCCACAGAAACGAGTACACGCACCGACAGAGCCCCTCTCTCTCTCTCTCTCTCTCTCTCTCTGTCTCTATGTGTGAGAGTCGAGAGAGGAGAGGAGCCAATGCGAAAGTGCACAGAGACTGCGTAGGGATGCAGTCGCAGTGGACTAAGCCGGTCGGGAGCAGCGGAGCGAAGAACTCTTCTCGGATTCTCGGCGTGTGTTAACATGCGCGCCACCTTATTGCCCGAACTTAATGTCGCTTTATGAGCGCGCTAATTGTACCGGGGGAGATATCACCGCGAGAGATCGCACAGCAGTGTAATCGGATTTACGGGGCTTTTAGAGCGAGAGGCGCATGGGCGCTCGCTCGGCCGTTTCGCGCCACCGCCACCGCCACCGCCACCGCCGTGCATCGCGCCCGACTCGCTCTGCCCTATCATGACCGATCCATTTGTTCTCCCCGCGCTATTACGGCCTCGCAGCCAGATTAGATCTACGCGGAGAAGTGCGCGGTGTCGTCGCCCTCCCCCCGCGATACTCGCGATATTCGCGATATTCGCGCATTACAACTGCCCGGACCTAGCCCAGACACTCCTACATACCGCGGCTCTGATTTATCGTGCCAACTAGAGACCTTCCTCCTGTTTTAGCGCGTTATAATAGACTTTCCCGGTAAGAGCGATATTTCACTCTCGGCAAACAAAGCCCGCCGTCCCTAGGTGTCATCGGCTCCCCGGGGCTTCCAGTCGGAATCGCCGCGAGAAATGATAATCCACCTACGTTCGAGGGGCGTGCGCGTCTCGCCGCTTTCGCAAGGACGTGGAAAGACCACGACGTGGACCACGTCGGATACAATTGCAGAGGCTCGCTAGTCGAAAGTCCCGGGTTTCGTAATGCTCGCGAGCGCGTGAGATTCGCGACGAGTTTGGCGCAGCCCAACCAAAGGGGAACGCGATTCTCACCGCGGCAACTCGCCCAGAGAGAGAGAGATAAGATATGGAGGTGCTTGTCAGTTTTCTGCGTAAAGGGACACCTCTGGGCGAGATGGATTCGCGGGCGAGTAGAGCGGGCCGGGCGGCGTCGGGGCCAACTGTAAGTGAGTGCGCGGAGGGCAAGAAAAAAGAACCGGTCGTCTAATCTGTCGATCGTGACACGAAGCACTAATCGGCGCGCTGTCGCGAAATCGGCCAAGCTCTTGAGGAAATCGAGCACCTAAACAGCTCTCCTGGCAGGGTCTGCTGTGCGGCCTGTGCGCTGTGCAGCAGCCGCGCACACGTCGGCATACTATCGCGTACCACCGTGCGAGTCCTACCAGTTTCGTGCCATTTGTCCATGTCACCGCTAACAGCCCGGAACAGGTGCGTTCTCTTTCCTTAAATGCCTTTTTCGCCTCGTCCAAAGGTAATCGATGATTTCAGCCGACTCGCACTCCACTGCCTTTCTTCCGACTCTGTCTATGTATTTCTATACCTCTTACTCGCCGCGGACCAATTCGCACTATTCCTCTCTCTCTCTTTCTTTCCCAGCAACTTATACAGACAATTTGCTATCTTCGAGGAGAGGAGCAACTACTCTCTCGGTCGGAATAGTGCTCACTGGCTATCTGCGATCCCTCCTTTTATAATCAATGCCAAGCCGGAAAAGCTGGCTCGTGTCGACTAAGTGCCTTTTCAGATCGTGGCCGCCGGAAGTCCATCCGATTCCAGGTCGAAGGAGCCGTTAAAGAAGCGAGCCCGAGTATACATAGCTACGATACACCCGCGCCCGCGCGCGCGCAACCTACCAACGGCAGATGCATCACCGCGTGAAAAGTAGACCCACGCTATTTCGGGGCCCCTTTATGTGGCCGCGTGGCCTCGATCGGCCGCTTAAAGTCGAACCTGGACCTTCATTGTTAACCGATGAATAACAGCGGGGCCTCTCTCGGAATCTCAATCACACACACACACTCCTCGCCTTTTCTTGGCTCCGCGCTCGCCGAAGCGTAGGGCGCGGGCGGAGCAAGAGAGGCGTCGAAAGAAATTTTCACAATCTCGGCCGCGCGCATAATCCCACCCGGAAAACAATGGGCCGCGCGCGCGCCCGGCCATTAGCATGATAAGCGAAGCCCGCCGCGATTCCGCCGACTCCCTTTCAGGGCCTTAACAAGCGTGTGGGGGCCTTTGCAAATTGGTGCAGTGGGTCCTCGCAAAAAAAGCTGCAGAGAGAGGGAAAAGGAAGAGGAAGGGGCGGACAAGCGGAGCCAGGTCGCTCGCGTTAATATTCATATGCGACGCGACCAAGAACGCGGCGCGGCGGCTCGGCGGCTCGACTCCAGTGGTCCTCTGCCTTTTGGCTTTGGTTGGGAGCTCTCTTCGGGCCTCGGCCTTCAAATGACCGTGGCGGACTTTCGTTTATTTTAGCACGGCCGCCCGCCTGCAGGATGGAGGATGGAGGATGGAGGAAGGACGTGGAATTCGAACGCCACCCGAATCCCATACACCACTCAACACCAACCACGTAGTCTACTACATATACTAGAATAGTAGACACATTCCTCCTTAGTCAAATACCCCAAACCATCACCACCCATTCTACCTATACAAAGTCCCCGAATTTCTTATTTTCCTCTTTCAATTGTTCAAAGCAATTATCATATTAAAAGACAATTGATCGGGTTGGTGAAGACCCGCAAAAGGTATAAGGATTTGTTGAGGTAAAGTGATGCGAGGTTGATGAATCCGCCCCTGCGAGGCGCGGCGGTGGCGGCGGCGGCAGCATCATATTTCCAGTGTTTCATACATTTGGAGAAGGAGAGAGGCGCGCGGGGACTCTCGGAGCAAGCGACCAAAAATGGAAGAAGCCCGTGGAAAAGATTGGGAGCAAAGGGGCCAGAGGGGCTGGGGGGAGCTCGCGATGGCTTTCGATGTTACGCCGGGAATTCGAGGCAGTCGTTAGTATGCTAATGAGCGCCCCTCGCCTCTTTTCGTCGCTCGCTCCCGCGGCCGCTCAATTATTTCAAATATTCCCGAAACTCCGCTAATCCCACTCCGCTCTCCTCGAGCGGAGATCGGGAGATCGCTAGAGACACACAAGCTAGGCCCTCGCAGCCGATTAGTCGCGACCTCCCAGCACCACCAACAGTCCCAACAGACGGCCACACGGGACTCGCATGCCCCTTGAAATCGGAGCGCGCGCGTCCCACCGACTCCGGCGCCGAGAGCGGCTTTAATTCTCACCTCTCAACTTTGCCGAGGCACTCGGCAAAGGATATCAGGGCTCGATGCGCGGCGCCGTTATATATTCCCCGATAAAATCGAGAGGAGCCGTCGCGTGAGAGCTCCTCTCTATATGTAGAGAGTGTCTGGCTGTGTGCAGCTACATACATAGATAGTATAGCGGCGCACTCCTCTCGCGTTATGGCTATGCCGATATTAATTTCCCCCGCCCGAGGCGCGATCCTCTTTCATCCGATCCTAGCGGCCGATCGCCGCTCATTAATTAGACATTCAATTTCCACGAGAAATTCACGTGATTAATGGAGCCGCCCAGCCGCCCAGCCGCCCGGCCGCCCGGTCCACGATCAAAGCCGGCGGCGGACAACGAGCTGTCGAAAAATGCCGGTGAATAAGGAAGAATAGTGTTACCGTAGTAACGGTAACGCGGCGGCGAGCGCGCGCGCGAAAAATCCCGCGCTCTTGTCTGCTCGTCGCCCGCTGCTATTCGCACGAAAACGAGCTCGCTCGTGCAAGACACATTGTTGCACCGTCATAGACCGGCCATTCAAAGAGCCGCGTGGTACCTAACTATGTATCTACATGGATCGTGGATCGGCACCGCTCAATCCGTCCCGGTAACATAGAAAAGAGAGTTAGACCTCTCGTACAACGAGTCTCAGGTTCATAAGACCCTCTCTCTCTCGCTTTGGCGTGGGGAATTGCGGGAGAGAGAGAGATGCGCGGAATGGGATGCGGCTGTCGGTCTTGTGATCGGAGTGCAGGAGACAAAACTCTCGGGAGAGTCTAATTTACCTAAAACGCGTTATCTGGTGGCTCGGTCTAGGAGAGCGGGCAAACGCATCGCATTGCGGTGCGCCGAGCGCCGAGCGCCGTGCGGTGCGCCGGGGAGACACAGGCATTGCCCGTTGTTGGCTTAATGAGGTCCAATTACTATCGGATGGGTCACTTAGTATGCGGTACCGATATTCCACGGTGCACCACATTAGTGGGACGAGCGACGAGAGCCAGGGGTCAACACCCTTCCAAGAGGTTTCAACCTGGCCTAACGAGACGATCGGCTCGCTGCCTCTTCTCTTCCCTTCCTCTCCTACCCTCCTACCCTCCAACCCGCTCGCAGCACGCACACCGCGGAATTCACCGGTCCAATATTATAGCCCCTTATCGATCGATGCAAAAGGTGAAAAGAGCGCACCACGAAACCTTCCACTGGGCTCTCTCTGTCCAAGATGTCTACGTGCGAGAGGGACGGACGTGTCCTCGAAAAAATCGACCGAGTCACGAGGCCGAGGAATCCGGGAATGAGCGTGTCAAGTCAAACGAGCGTCGCCTATCACGTTTCTGCTTTCGGTGGACACAAAAGGAGACATGGAGACATGGAGACACGTCGGTGACGAGTGGTAGTAGAAAGGTGCGCGCGGCCGCGTGTTGGCCAGCCTCCGCGGAAAAGAGGTTCGCGTAATAAAGGTAGATTAGCATCTGGCGATCGGTTCGAGAAGGAGCGACGCCGGCAGATGCTCGGGGGCTGGGAGGCCAAGAGAGGAGAGGAGAGACGTCTATCAATGATGCCACACAGCGCGCCCGCCAGAGTTATCGAGGGTTCGGTGCATTATGATTTCTAAGACGATCGCAGCGCGCGTTGCCCACGCAAGCCTCGGACGAAGGAGGACGATCTGAGAGATATAATCAATTGGTCACGCTCGATTCTCCCGTCCACTTACGGATTCGAGCCGGAGCCACGTTTTTTCCTCGGGGCCCCTCGTCGTCCCCTTTACTTCCTGCAGGAGGATCGGACTGCGGACTTTCTCACCTCGCTCTAAGCGCCCGACCCCCCCAACCCCCGCACCATCCGCCAGCACACCAGCATTTCTTTTCGCCTCGCGATTAGTCGCGGCTTATTAACTCCTCTCTTCTTTAAACTGGAGTGCAAAATGGGTGCGCGGTGAATCGTCCTCTCGCGCGGCACCATCCAGCGACCGCCTGCCGCGTCCTCTTCTCTTCTCTTCTCTACTAGTGGGATTTCGAGCGACGATTACCGTCCACCGCTTTAACCTTACGCAGCAAGAAACCGCTCGGTAAAGTAAAGTCGAGTGATTTTTCTCTCGAGTGTCCCCGATGGATTGGGCCTTTCAAAAGGTACGGCCGGAGGAAAGCCTCGGCGCGCACCAGTCGATCCTTATCGTCGGCCGGGCTCTCGCGACTCCCGAACTCAACAGATACCAATCTCAATGAGAACCTGGCAATTATGTATATTCATTCATCTGCCGGTTGGCCTTAATTAACGAATAATCGTGCGCGTCCTCGCGCGGCAACGTATCTGGTACACCATCGGCCCCGAGCCCCGAGAACTCTTTCTCTATCGTTTGGCGCACCACTGCCCGGATTTCGAGGGAGATCGTATATGTATAGGATGTATGTATAGGAATATAGGGAGGAATGCTGAGATGCTTACCTTGCAGCCCTCGCACGTGAACGCTCCGAAATGAAAACCTGCCGCCGGCTCGCCGCACACCTTGCACTGCTGGTTCATCTGCAATTATAGACAAGTCTGTTATTCGAAGGATAGTGCGACGATACGTCAGGCGGTCCAGCGCGGTCCAGCGCGGCGCATCCTTCACCAAGGATACACCGAGGAAGTGGAGAGGCGGCAGAATATGACCAACCGGTTTTATACGCTGTCGATTTTTATTCCTCCCACGATATCTTACGGATCTTCCAACCAACACTCGCTATTTAGAGTACAACCAGGAAAACGCTCCGGGGAATTATCTTCTCTAGCGGCAGTTACGCGCCGACGGAATAACCAAGCCGCGCGAATACTAATACAGGACAGTGTGCATTGAATGCCACTCGAATTGATGCATTGCATCGCGGGCTCATTTTCATCTGCGTAGCGCGTATCTACGATCGAGAGCAGATGCGAGGCTCGGTGTCGGTGTCGGCGTCGGCGCCGGTGTCGGCGCATCCTCTCGCTCTCGCTCTCGCTCTCGATCTCTTAAATGCCTTTAATGGACTTTCTACATTGAGTGTGCTGGCGGGGAGCGCGGGAGTCATTAGATTTCTCGGGATGGCATTGGGACACGAAAGAGGTTCCTAGAGGACCATTAGATTTTTTCCCATCGAATCTAAGTGTTTCTCGAGCTAACGATCGCCGGGGAGCTAGAGCTCGCTTCGAGCCCGAGCTGGAGCCCGAGCCCGAGTGAGTACCATAAATCAGCGCTATCTCACCGAACGGTACCATCTGCCGTCGATCGGCGCTGCCCGCCGCGCCGCGCCGGCTCGAGCACACACTCCCAACCAGCCCAACACACTTTTCGGCTAAACTCGAATAAAATTAGACCAGCGATCCTCCGATAACCGAGGGAATTTTACGACCGTCCCGGAGACAACGTCACATCTTCCCATCCATTTCTCCCTTTACGGCTCTTGTCCACCTCTTTACTCATCGCTCGCTCCACTTGTTTCCTCCGATCATCTCCACTCTCTAAAGTCCCTCCTCTTTCTCTTTTCATCCCGCCTGCCTTTCAGAGTATGTAGTTTGCCCGACGCCGAGCGCCCGCGCGTTCAAGGAATACTCGTCTTTTACAAATGAGTCGGTTACTTTGACGGCGGTTCAAGGTGACAGTAATTAGAGCCCCGGGAGGACGCGCTGCTGCAGGCTGCTTCTAATCACGTCTTTGTAATTGTTCTGTTAAAGGAAGCCGAACCTCGCCAGGACGCGAGCTCCGGCTCTCGAGTATCGGCCGAGCCTGTCGCGCACGGAAGAAGACAGAGCCGAGGAAGGACAAAGAGGCTCCGAGAAAAACACCGCTCGACCTGCAGGTTCGTTAAGGTTTCCAACTTTTTTCCCCACACACACACACAGAGTTAGAGTTGCCTGACGCCCGGCAACCGAGCGAGATCGACACATCGCGCTCCATTCTTCTCGCTCTCCTTTCGCTCGCCGAGAGTCTACTCTACCGTCTAAAGTCTCCACTCTACACTGCGAGCTGCGATTCTCTCTGTAACAATGACCTAACAGCCGATTGTTCCATGCTTTTTAATGCCGCGGCCGCTCAACTTTCGTGAACCGAATCCACCGTGCGCTCGGGCGCTCGAGCGGGAAAGAGAGAGAGTTTGAGAGTGTACTCTAGTTTAACTGTCTTATCTGCGCGGTGGATTATTAATAATTATGACACGGAACAGCGCACAGGGCATAGAAATTTTGCATGGCTCGAACCGACGGTATAGCTGGGCGTGCGCTTAGTGCTGCGTGAGAACGGTGGAATATCAGAGTCCCGACGCGCGGCAGATATGAGAAGCGATCGCGACTCGATTAGGGAGCGAGGAGCGAAAGGGGCCGAATTAAAGGTTAAGTAGAGCAAACGCGGTACACACCGCCGATATCAAGATGTTATTTCCATAAGGAACCTTCCAGCCCGACTCTATACCTACACATTCGAGCGGAGCGTGAGTTGCCGCAGTGCGCGCGCGTTCATCAAGAGCACGGCCTGTTGCGCTTTAACAATAAATCACGGGGAGTGCATTAGTTCAGCAGCCTTCGCGAGCGTGGCCGTGCTCCGTTGGCCTGCTACCATTTAGAGTAAGAGTCTCGATTGATTTTGCAAAAGCTCGCGAGAGCCGCGAGCTGATATCGCTGTCGGCCGCAGAGTTTCATTTGGGCCAAGGTTCACCTAGAGAGTTTCTGCCCTAAAAACCCGTCCGTCTCCAAAAAGGCTGCGTCTCATTTGGAGCCGATGGCAATCAGGCTTTTTCTGCATAGTCGGAGGGATTAACTTGACGGATCGGTCAAGTCCCGGCGGGAGAGAGTGGGGCTTTGATATGCAAAGGCCAGGCGAGGCTACCCTTCCGAAAAGGCCAGTCCGTAATCTCTTAATCGACGCGCGGCTGGTTTGGCATCGTTTAGCGTGCGCGCGAACGCGGCTGCATAGCGAGGAAATGGATGGGGGAGCCTGTGCATATAGACACGGCCTCTTCGTACCCTAGTTTCCACGGGCAGAGTCAATATTTGCCCGCTCGGCACTCGCTCGTTAATGAAGTCGATCGAGAGTCTCTCTCTCTCGGTGGGTCGGTCGGTCGAGTGGTGTGTACCTGCTCCAGATAGCTATCGGGTTACCGGGTACAGTGGGCTAGATCACTCGGCACCCGAGTCAGACTAGGATCATCGCGCCAACACACAGGGAAGGAAGGAGGGTTGGTTGGTTGGTTGGGATCGGGGCCCCTGGCGCATCGTTGTCATCGCGTTTTGCAGGAGCCCTCGGCTTCTAGTGTAACTGGTCCTGGCGTCCGGGGGAGCCCGCGAGAGCGCGTGCATCCTCTCTCTGTATCGGTGCGTACGAAAGGGGCACGTCGAAGTTTACGCGCCATTAAACTCGAGTCCCGTGTGACGTTTATCCCTTTATGAGACTTTTTTCCCTTGGCCCCTCCGGAGTCTCGCCTTTGTCGTTTTAGCCCGGCGGGCGAGCGGCGGGCGAGCGGCGGGCGAGCGGCGGGCGAGCGGCGGCCAACCCTTTTCTTCCTCGACTTCTTTGCGCCCGGGTCCTTGCACTCCTTGCCCTCTCGCTCTCGCAAGGCATCCGGGAGTGTGCGCATCCGGACAAAGCGGTCGACGCATCAATGATGTAAAGGAGAGCGTGGTCACTCGTTATCGTTAGTAGCGTAACACGCCACCCATAAAACTTCCCCCCTCCCCCATCTTCTCGCGCTTGCCGCGGTGCCATTAATTATTATGGAAATGCAACATTCACCTGAGCGCTCGCGATTGCTTTAATCTCCTAGTCGCGCACACTCTAATGAGAGTGCTGCTAATACCCCGATAAAACAGAGGGAAAACACGTGCAATCTGTCAGATGCAACGATAAAGAGGACGGGGAAACAGGGGGAGTGAAAAAGAGGAAGGCGCGATCCGATGCGGTGCGTGCAGCGGCAGCGCACGGTGAAACCTCAGCGTGGTACGTCAGCGCTAATTTCCAGTAATTCAGCCGAGGTCTATGGAGAGGTAACGAGTCTCTGCCGAGTGGCCAACAGGCCACTAGATTCATGGGAACGTTATGACTGGCGGAAACGGTCTGATTGTTACAGATCGCTCCGGCAACATATGTGTCTGTGCACACACTCCGCGGACGATATTATTAATCGGCGCTATATTAATTCGCGAATTTATTATCGCATTAAGAATGAGCACTTGATTACCGGCTGAGCGATGATGTACGGGGGCCGATTTTTCTCGGGCGAGTTAATGAGTTAATGAATCTGCTCGAAAGAGGGACTCGATATATCACCCTGGCGCGGTGCGACTTGGCGGCGGTGCCTCATGGGAACTTGTCCCGCTGCACCAAAGTTACCGGACTCACTGCACTCGGAGTGTGCGCGCGGTGATGTTATCGTCAACTTATGCGCCGCGCACACTTATGGACCGGGCCGCGCGCGCCCCGTATGGACGGCGAAGATGCCGCTCGGATAAATATCACCGAGATATGCGTTCGTTTATCGCTAATTGCGCGGAATAAACATTGGCCGGTTAGAGGGATATCTCGATTTGGTTATAATTGCCGGCGGCTCTCGATGCGCGCTCGCTCGCCGACTCGGCTCTGACTGCTGAATGACGCTCATGAATGCACGAGTGGAGAATGATGGGAGGAAAACGAGACAAGTATTTGGTCGGCGCGGGGGGGAAAACTCGTCTCTTTCATCGCTCCCCTGATGCGTGCTCCATTTCTTTGTGCCCTGCCGTCGCGAGCCGAGTCCAAGTCGGAATAAGTGACGGGAGGACAGAGAGAGAGAGAGAGAGAGAGAGGGAGGAGGAGGTCCAGGTCCACTTATTGCCAGTCACGGTAGGTCGTCGGCAAGAAGAGGAGCCCTGACCCAGGACAAATCTCGGAAACGCTCGAAAGGAAAAGTCCCGGAGCGACTGGGCTGGAGGGTTGCGGCGGGAGCGAGGTCGCGCAATTTGTATTGGCAGAGATGCGTTTTTAACGATCAGTTTGATGGATGGTGGCCGCGCCTCGCTGCCACGTCGATCGAGTCCTTGAAAAATGATGCTCCAGATCGTTCACTATCCTCTTCCCCTCTTACTCGCACGTACACATAGACACCAAGCCGAATACACTCGCCAGTGAGACGTGTATATTTTCTTTTCCTAGTGGGATGAGCGAGCACATGCCAGGGGAGAGACGGCAGCTCCTTTTCGGTTAATATGTTTTCGCGATCCACAAAGCGCCCGGTCGCCAGTCAAAGACAATTAATAACCTTCCGTAGCATCATTTATCGCGACAGTTTAGCCCCACGGAGGCGAACCCGCTCGCCTTCTTGGCTCACCTAAGTGGCCCTTCCTCCTCTCTCTCTCCCTCTCTCTGGCTCTGATGGCGAGAGGTCCTGCGCGCAACAATCATAGAGCGTCGCTAAGAGAGCGCGTGCATTGTTCGTCTCCCGGGGCCGTGACCGATTCGATTTTTAACAGGAGCGACTCGCTCTCGAGCCATTTTCCTCAGCCACTCCAAGTTAATCGAGGGCGACGCGCAACCCTTGCCACTTGTGGGAATCGCACGCTCTCTTCCCGCATGTCCCTCGCGCGATTCGTTATAGCTGCGAGTTTACATGCCCGCGCGCGCGCTCTTCTACTATATGTATGTAGTATAGGCCGGGATGCGCGCACGCATCAGTATGGATGGCTCTCTACCGAGGCGAACCCGTTCGCCGGTACCGCGCGCCGCTCCGAGGAAAGAACAGCTGCTCACGTATCCGGAGATGTGTCAGGCCTGACGCATTCTCTGAATGCGAATGCGCCGCCGCCGAGCACGGGATGCCCGCGATTCGGAAAAACCTGAGAGAGGAGATCTCGAGATAACACGCGCGCCATCCGGTCACCCGCATCTTCCCGGGACTGGCGGCTACCGCTTCCACGAACACTCGATGCAAATAGTCCACCTTCCGACGACACTCGCCCTCCTGTCTCATCTCCACGCCAAACGACACCTTCTATCAATGCACCTGGCCTTCGCAAGCGATGCCCGATTAAAAGTAGTCAAAGCTGCCCCCGGCCGACGATATATGGTGAAAGGGTCGACTGGACAAGAAGAAGATAAGTTTCGCTTGTTTCCTCGAGTTTCACGAGGATCATTCATAGCGGCTCGCGCGTCTGTGATTTATCGCACTTTTAATGACGGGACACTGCACTTTCCACCATTTCCTGGGGGAAAGAAGAGTCGCTCTAGAGCTCTAGCGGTGTTTGTCAGTCAAGAGTGTGTCTCGAGGAAACCGGGCGTGGAAGAGTGACTCGATGCCTCGGTGGCTCGGTTGCAGTAATTGGCGAATTATCGCGGGGTGGACAAAGAACATCGGATTAGATTAGAAAAGTAACGGGTGTAGTAACCTCGGAATGTCTGCAGTCCTGTACCGTTAAACGCATGTTTAAGGGGACACACTCTCGACTCTCGAGATAAGAGTGCGCGTTGTAAAATACTATCTACGCTCAACCCACTTCCCCTTCCTCCCCCCACAATGGGCCATTTGCGTAAACGTTTCATCCGCTAATTTCTCCTTTGCCGAGCAGGTCGGCCTCGTTGCCCGAGGGATTCTCGCTAATTCGAGCCCGCAGCGAATACGTGACTGCAACGAGGAAGATTTGGATTTAGACGAGCGCGTCTTTAGCGGCCTTCCATTCTATTTGAGGGCTGCGGGGCCCAGTAAGAAAGGGAGATAATACGCGTATTTGTGAGGAGAGTTGCGATTTTTGCCGACCCAAGGGTGTAAGCCGGCAAGGAAGGAAGGAAGGGAGGAAGGAAGGGTGAAGCCGAGCGGCGGCAAAAAGGCGTTAAGTCAAAATCATGACCCCGTGAGGTCGTCAAGCGAGGAGGTGAGGGGTGAGGGGTTAATATGGAAATGAGAGTCGGAAGGATGCTTTAGCGGAGTTATGCAGGCCCGTGGTACGTCCTCATCCTACCGGAAGAATCCGAGCCGTTGACCAGACAGACGCTCGTATACCAATAGAACTTTTATAACGATTACTGCCTCGAGAAAGAGGAGAGAGCAACAGCAAGAGCAAGAGCAAGAGCTTGAGCGCCTCCATCTCATCTATAATACGGCAATTACTCTCCGCTTTTACGATCAAACGAGGCTAATTCAATAACGGTAACATCCTCAATATTCTACTCCAGATTACTGCGCTTTACTAGGCCATCGGTTACTTTAGCGCTGCGCACTGCCATTTTACAAGGATCATCAGCTGCGCAAACTACCACTCGGTCATAAAGAGTTAAGTAAAAGCCGGCACTGGAAGAAAGAACTGCTCGTGGCTATGCATACAAGTGAGAAAAGTGAAGAGAGAAGGCGTCTCGGCTTTTCCGAGGCTTGGCTTCTTCTGGCGTGCGTATGCGAGTATTGTTCGCTGGTACAAGTGGGTAATAACCGTATGAAAGGGTAACAATGGTAGCTGACACACCGCAACTAGGAGAAAAAAGGTCCCGGCCAAGGGACTCCGAGGGAGGCAATAAATATATTTTGACATGGGAGAAACTGGCCGAGGTGCTATGCATAATAATTGTAACGCTCGGCAGCGGCACACTCGCCTTTTCTCTCTTCCCCTCTCCCTCATTCTCTCTCTGGCAAAGAACTCTATGCACACACGTGCGTGTGCCGGCGCGAAAAGTGGTCGAGAGTGTTGCTGCGGGCCCTTTCCTTCGGGTCACAGGAGTCTCGCCCTTCGCTCCTTTGTACCGTCCGAATTACAGCGGAGTGTCTAGCGGTAGGCAAATATTATAGCAACAGGCGGTCGCGAGGGGTGAGACGATAATGTTTTCATTTGCGAGTAACCCAGACTAACCGCACCACTCGTTTCAGCCCAGAGTTCGTCGGACAATTCTCCTCCTCTCTTTCTCTCTCCACTCGAGGCAAACGCGGTGTAAAGGCACTTTCGACCAACAAAGGAAACCAACGCGAAGTTTGCGTCGCGTTCAACCACCGAGTATAAAGAAAACGAAGTCAGACTTCTCCAAAGCAACTTCCCCTAACGCGCTAACCTTCGGAATTAATCAAGCTTTCTGTTAATCTCGCTGCTCATTTCGCACTCAAGGACCGAAACCGCACCGCACCGCACCGCACCGCACCGCACCGCACCGCACCGCACCGCACTGCGGAGCGAGAGAGAAAAAGGCTGCGTTACGATTTTCGCGATAGTTCCCTCGCTCTCCTGACCCCCGGCCACCCGGTCGGCCGCTTCTACTCTCCTCATTTCGCAATTATATCCCAATCAAAACTTACTCGTCGAACACTCTCGCAAAAACTTTTTTCGCCGCCTGCTCGCTCGCAGGCTATTAGCTTGCATTATCAATTTCACGGCGTGGTATAATCGCGAGTAGCGTTCGCGCACACTGCTCTCTCGCTCCCACACAAGTATACGCGCACGTTAATTTACCAGGGATAAATGGAGCGGCCAACGGATTGTAAAGATTGACGAAACACCGGTCATTACCGGCCAACACACGCGTGATTTATTCTCCCTTCCCCCCTCCCTCCCTCCCTCTCTCTCTCTCTCTCTCTCTCTCTCTCTCTCTCTCTTTCGCCCGCGCACGTTCTTTTTATTGGCATAATTAGGCGGCGGGATTATTTCGAACCGTTTATCAGCGCCGAGAGTGGGATATACGTTGTGTCAGTAGCGCAACTATTTGGAAGGTGGTAAAATGCTTGGTTACAAACTGCGCACCGTTTATCGAGGGAAGTTGGTTAAATTGGCAATAAAGCGCGAGCTATAAAAGGAAGCGAGTAAATGCTTTGTGCGATCCAAAGATCGCGAGCAAACTAGCCACAACAAGAGAGAGAGATCGTTTACGATAAGAGCACGCGGAGATCTGAACGAGCGGGCACGCGGCGCGGAGACATCAACGACGGCGTAAGCGGGTGCGAGACAGCAAGTAGTAGTCCCGTAGATTGGTCCAACAGTAGTAACATCACTCACCTCTGCGACGCGGGTATCCAGAGTAGCCGGGCCAACCAGTGACGATCTTCCGATCACTAATTACTCTAACTGACCTTTCCGTCGATCTTCAATCGACCGTCCCAGTCTCTTATCACACGTTACACACCATAACCCTCGCACCAGATTCTCAGTGGGAGAGAAGACGCTGCTTCGAGCCCTCCAATCAGTCCAAATCGTATCACACACTATTGCTTGTTGCTTGTCAGGTGTACTCAGTGTCACGTGGGGGGCGAGTACACCTTGGGTCGCACGCCTCGTTACTCCAACAGTTGCAACTTGAGTGTAATTTCTCGGGAGCCTTCAACTCGAGAACAACTCAACTGTTGTGCGCGAGTTGCACCACGAGAGCAGAGAAGACAACTTGAGGATCTCGAGGTAGATTGCCCCGGTGCGGAATCCGACGAGCGAGTGCGGCGAGAGTTGGTCCGGATATAGCGGGCCGATGTCGACGAGTAGAGACGGCCGAGAAGAGATCCGATCGCGAGCTCCGTTCTCCTTCTTCTCCCTCCGATTTTTTCTCCAGCTTCCAGCTTCCAGGTTCGAGCTCTCTGTCTGTCTCTGTGTCTGTCTCTCTCGAACATCCACGAGTCACGGTGCGGCCACGTCGATGGACGGGAGAGGACTGGCGCTTCGCGATCACTGCGACCTGTTCGACTGCATCGGAGGCGCTTAAGGAGAGAACACCGCCGGTGAAGCGACGGGAACCGATTTTCCCCCGGTGGCAGGGGTCAGCTAAACCTGCCCCCAGGTTCACGCCTCGATGCCTCTCGGCCAATCGGCGCGGCTCCCTACTCATCGCCCGACCAATCGCCGCGCCGCCGGTCCCAGGTGACCGGCTGGCCCAGGTGCCTCCCATAAGGCCCCCACCGTCAGGTGTGCTTCAGCCTCCACTCCTGCCGGCCCAGCTTTACCGCGTGCTTCGTACCGGCCTGCATTCGCACCGCGCGCCCGCGCTATCAACCCATCCTCGCTCCACTCTCTACCCTGTCGCATTCCGTACTAACTGATAACTAAGTGGTCACTTAATCAGTGATTTCTTCGCCTCTTCCCTTTTCTCTCATTGATAGGGCCCATCCTCGCCCATCTTCGCCCGCCGTGTCCCCATTATCCTCCTCAGCTTCGAATTCCAAGTCCAAAGTAGCTGAAGCAATTGTAGCAATCTGTATCTCAAGTGGCCGATACTTTTCCACGAGGACGACTTGGACGACTTGGATCGAGGCAACATTGTGGTTCAAGTTTTCTCTTTCTACCAAAGCAGCCAGCGAGGTCCTTTAGCTCACTTCGAGCCAAGGAGGCCAAAGCAGAAATACATGTTTGGCCTGAGCAGATGTGCGGACTGTTAATTTTGCTCTCCTCCCACGCATCCCTTACAGAGTATATGTGTACACATTATTCTTGAATCTGAAGAGATTCGATTTTACTCTTGTTGAGTCTGGCCGAATAAATGAGGTGGTTATAGCGTGGGTTTACGATCTCCTCCTCGCAGGTCGATCAAGCCAGTTCCGCTGTTCCGACTGTTCCGAGTTGGTTGGAGCTCTCCGATTTATGGCCCAAGCATTCGAAGAATGCGGCGCCCCCGCATTTTTAGCACTTGCTTGCGTAATCCCCGCGGACACCTAATACTGTTATCATCCACGCGTGCCATTTTCGAGTGGACGGTTTGAGGAGTGTTGGGTCATGTTGGTGGAATAGTAGGTTAGAGCGCGGTGCGGCAGTTAGAGTAGGAGGCCACGACCTACCGACACACCGAGCTCTCCTCGCCCGTATAATTTAGTTACCGATTCTTAAGAGGTAACCGCTTCTAATGATAGGTATTATCCTCTCGCCGCTTCAATTAAGGTACAAGCCCGATAAATAGCGAGCCGCGCGCGCACCTCCAAATGAGACTGGAGTCGTCTCGGCGAGAGATACCTCTACGCGCTGTGCGCTGCGCCGAGATATTCTCTCTAATGTCTCTCTTGTCGCTGGCACATAGCAAGCGACACGAGTATATGTAGTGGAATCGCGCGCGGATGAATAGTCCTTGCGAAAGGCCGCGCGTCGCCAATTAGACGGTACCGATCGGCTCAGGTCGAGATCTAACACGCAGACAGCGGGCCCGATGATCACATCGAGAGGATGATCGCATCCACCTTCGCCGCGCCGCCGAGAGCATCATTGTGGTCGCTCGGGCGCAGCGGGCATCGGGCATCGGGCATCGGGCATCGGGCATCGAGGTCTCTCCTAGAAACTGGTCGATCCAATAAAATGTCGAAAGCCGCTCAAACCGCAGAGTAGGAGGACGAGGGCGGACGAGAGCGAAGCGAACGAGATGCCGTGGAACGGCGCCATAAATTAGAGAATATGTCCACTGGTAGAAATTAAACCATGGAAACTGGTTTCGGACGTAAAACTCTTGGTTCGTTCTCTCGATCCTGCGAGCCAGCCAGCCAGCCAGCCAGCCTCCTTTCTCGTGGTCACTCGCTTTTCGAGCTCCCTACGAGCGTCCCTCTTTACTCACTGCTTTTTCTAGACGACCTCCCTCTCCGCCCTCTCCGCCCTCTCGCTCACTCGCTCGCACGTTTAACGACCGATTGCCGTCCTCCCGTCAACTAATGCCCGAATACAAATATGGGGAAGTCCAGTGTGGTGATCTCGGCTAGGTCAGCCGTTTTTTACGAGCCCGATAGCGAGGTCCTTCTTTTGCTAGCGGGAAGCGTCAACGGGAGACTCGACTCGAGAGATTCCTCTCTCTCTCCCCGCCGGGCTATGAAAACTTTCCTTCACTCATCAACACTCCCCTCCTCCCTCTCCAGGAAGGAGAGCTTTGTCTGGCTAGAGTGGCGAGTGCGAAATTTGTAGTAGTCACGCACCTGAAAGGACGAGTGAAAATGTTTATGGGCTCTTGTTGGCAGCGACTCTTCTGACAAGGATCATAAATAATTTGGCTGACTTTTGGAAAGCGACGCGGCTTGGCGGGAGGGTGGGGGGCATGAAAGCGCGCTCGCCGTGCGTAACTGGACGTGTAGGAAAACACGAGAGGCGCGCCAGACAGGAGAAGATTCGTGATCAATTGGCCGTGTGTAATACGGATCTATCTCTCGGCGTGTCCGTCGCTCGCTCGCTCGTTCGCTCGGTCCGTCTGCTCGCTGGGTTTTCTCGCTCGTAGACACTGGGCCCAATGTGCGTACTCGCTCATGCAGAAGGCCCGCTCGAGATGGCAGATGGGACTAATATGGACTCGATTTTGCCCCCGAAGATATGAACTGATTCTCGCACGGGCTGACTCAGGAAGGTGTTGCGTCGAGTGCAGCCTGCTCATCGACATGGAAAGAAACGAGATTTATCGTACCACTGGTACGCCACGGCATCCTCTCACCCCAACAGCTAACCTTCCCGATCCTTGCCACACTTTTTCACCGTCGACTCATCCCCGATAATGCTCTTCAACACCTAGCAGAGTAGAAGAAGCTAGGAGAAGTGGTGGAGGTTCTTTACTTCCGAGGATGTTAGCGCACAAGTAAACGCGAGAAGTTTGAATGGTCTGCGGGGAGTTTAGAAACGGTTGAAATTCAGGTTATCCGACAGACTGAATGATGAGGTTCGGCGAGGTATAGCGGGTAAGAAAGATCGGCGCGGTATTCGCGAGATTTCAGGCATGCAGGGACGATTAATTGAATTCCGCGGGCCAGCTCCGTAAGCAGCGCTGAAAACTGGCAGTGCCAGGACACTCAATCTCATTAATCGAAAGCGCGCTGGAATGTGGTAAGATCGCGCGTGTTGAGGTTGGCCGGCGCGCTCGGTGCTCGGTGCTCGGCGCTCGGTGCTCGGCGCTCGGTGCTCGGCGCTCAGCGAGCAGAGGATCGGCAGCGGGAATGACGTGCGAATCGTTGTCGGGCAGGGATGTTGGCTGGTTCGTCGTCGCGGTAATCGATTACCACATGCGGATTATTAAACGTCCCGGTCCCCGCCAGTGAAGAAAACGCATCGGGCGCGCGCCCGAGGAGGTCAAAGGGACACGCGGCGCACGGCACACGGCGCACGGCGCACGGCTTCTCGCTGCGAAAACTCGTGAGGATCTCACGAGACCACTCGCCCCCCGGACCACTGCGCGCGCTTCCCAACGAACCAATCGTTTACTCACTTGGCGCTTTACTCTTCCCGCGGGAAAAAAGGCCCCAAAGAAGCGAAGCTAAAGCTTTATTAATTACCCCGGCTGCCCACTAAATTACGGAAACCGGAATTGGCAGATGCCCGCGACGCGACCAACCGTTCCTCTCTCGCACCTAGTCCCTACAACGGGAGATCTCTTGCGCGATCAACTCGCCTTTCGTTCGCAGAGGCTTTTCCGAGATGAGGATAAGATCTCACTCGGTGAAAAATGATCGAAACGTGCGCGTCCTCTCCGCCGCGTCGGGATGAATAGTTGTGTGGCAGGATCGGAAGCGTCGATCGCTTTGTGGGCAAACAAGCATTGGCAAAGGGCTCTCGAGTGGCCATTTATGCAGGACACCTACCGAAAGCGGACCTCCTCCGCCAACGGGCTCCCCTTCCTGCCCCGAGCACCACAGTACAGTTGTCCACCTCGGACTCCTAACGATCATTTGACCGGGATCCACTTGGTTCTTAGGGGAATCCGCGCCAATGGGAATCCTATTAGGACTCGTTAAAGCGTCTTTTGCCATTTTCTCCTCTCGACGCAGCCTAGTCAAGCGGGAGCTCTCTGCGTGAACTTTCTGCCGAGCTGAAAAATCGCCGCTTCGCCCGCGGTGCAAGGGATACTTTGGCTTACCGACTGCTGCCGGCGGCTCTCGCCAGCCCAACAATATGAGAAACAGCTCCAAACCCACTCATTCCTACTTCCTCTTTCTACGCTAATCCCATAATCGTCCTTCCAAACATCCTTACTGGCATCCTTTCGTTGCTCAGGCAGAAAGTGAGCGACCAGTTAAACCACCGATTCTCTCGCGATCCCCAGCTTTCTTTTCGAGCAAAGTGAAGAAAAATGTCACTCGGCGAGAATTCTTCATCCGCCTGGAATTAGTCGGAGTGCTCGCGGCGGGAAAGAGAAGGATCTGAGTGTGGAGGGTGCGCGGGCGCGTGTGCCCTTGGCGGAAAGGGCGTAGGCGAATCTTCGATCTCGAAAGCAACTGGAAGTCAACTGGTCAACTGGACAGAACTGGTGGTGGCGCGCAAGGGCCCACGGTTCACAGGGAGCACATCTCGTACTATCTCCAATCTACGCCGCGTTGTATCCTTCGAGTGACCCCGCGCGCTAGCACTCTCGCCCTCTGCGTTTACCCTGCGAACCCCACGGATATACCTTTCAATGATCTACGAGTCGCTGCGATCGAGGCTCGAACGAGATCCCCGTAGACTCCCAGACGCTTTAAGATGTTAGTAAGTAAGTATTGTCTGTAAAACATTCGGCGGACAGGAGGGCAAACAGTTGGATTCAGTTGGAGGGCGGTCAGCTGGTTTGCTGAATGAGGAGCGAGGTCGCGGTGAAAATGGTTCATTAGAGCCGATAGAAAGTGTGTTGAGTGCGAGCGTGGCGTTTTCGAGAATCATCCCCCGATAAAGGAAGTCGGCGGAGAAAGGGATCTCATTGGGAGTGCGTGACTCGCGTGGCGGGGTAGTCTCCTCGACGCTTAACTACGTGGGGGCATCGGGGATGACGAATCAACAATGATCCTCAATGATCTCTCGCCCGGCAATATGATTAACATCGATCCTGACACTCGAGTGACAAACGCCGCGCTGCGCCGCGCTGCGCCGCGCTGCGCCGCGTCGGGTACCGTAACCGACTCCTAACTAGACTTCGACATCTGTCCGATTTGTCACGGCGCGCTTTTCCGGGCGATATTTCAGCCAGTTTCGCACCGCAGCCGCCGTTCCTCTCTCCCTCTCTCCCTCTCTCCCTCTCTCCCTGTCTCTGTGAATAATTGCTGAATGTCGCTAATGAGACTCTAGTGGTGATTCGCCGCGTACTCGAGCGACACTGTGTCCAATCGAACGAGTTTCGCGCAAAGGACTCTTCACCGTGAGAATAATATTTATCATTGTCGAAGACTCCTGGCAGGCTACTGGCGCGGCGGCAGGGATATCCGCCGTAAGAATAAATCGGCGATCGAGCCGAGAGAGCCGCTCAAGTCGCGATTCTTGAAACGTAATCCCCTCGATGCATAGGGACTGGCAGAGCCTATCTGAAATTTAATATCTCGTCCTTACGATTTTCGCGATAAATCGACGGCCCACCCGGCCCGGCCATCCGCCCACTCGGCAAACAGCCCAGCATATTTAATTACAGAAAATCGCCCGACCTTCGCCCGAGCCACCACCACCACCCACCCCCCACGCCTCTATATGTAGTTGGCTACGCCAAGAGGGAGATCTGTTATCCCGGGGATTCCGCTCAAACAAAGGGACATCGCGCAGTTGGAGTGGGTCTCTTCAAATCTCGATGGAATCGTATCCGATAAATCGAACCAAGGGCTCTCCTTCCGTTCCAGTCGAAATACATAGAGATGCCGGGGTGATAGTTGCATCCGGCCAGCATTATCCACCCTGACTTCTCATGATTAGAAATGCAACGTCCGAATCGACGACAGGAGGCAACGACCCGTTCCTCGCTGACGAGCATCCCCCCTGGCTTAAAGCGACTTAATGGATGACAACTATAAACTACCGCGCCAGTCCATAACACGGAACCACACGGCCAATAGAGTTCCGCACGATTGAACCGCGACCGACCCGAGGGACTCGTTCACATTCAACCATCAGAGATACAGCCGCCGTTTCCCTTACTTCTTCTTCTTCTTCCTCTTCTTCTTCTTCCGTTTATACCATTTGAAAATAGCATTCTTTATTCCGATCGAGAAAATCCGTCTCTCATCAAAGTTATTTTCTTCCAGTTCGACAAAGTTTAGGAAACTCGATTTGCGCAACCCTATTCTACTTAAGGGTTGCCCTAAATGCACACAGTCTTCCTTGAGAAACCTGGAAAAACTTGTTGGAAAACGGGCTCATATCGAGGACACATCAAGAGAATAGGAAAATGAAGCTGAAAGTTTAGGAAAACTCTGGAGAAAGTGAGAGAGAGAGAGGGAGGGGGAGGATGGCCGGGTGGAATTGGGATGGGTTTTGGCGAGGTCCCTTTGAGGGTCCCGCGGGACAAAACCGCAAGAGAGCCACAAATCTAACCGCAGGAGCCGCGGAGCGCTGAGTAGCATGGCATGGCATACCGGCGACACGTTGTTCGTCGTCGATATATCTGCTCTCTGCTTGTCGGATGCGCAGCGAGCGAATGAATGGCGTTACGGGCCGGCGAGCATGCTGAATGCGCCAACGCCGCGCCGCCCGGCTCGTTGACACGCTAGTCAAAATATTGGGGGAGTGCCAGGACCCGTTGCTGATGCTGCGACGCGACGCAAAGCTTCCACTCATACGCACCATTCACATCCTCCTCTCCCTCTGCCTCTCCCTCTCCCTCGTCGGACTCGACTCGACAGACATTATCCACACACGGTTTGCGTGCGTGTCGGGGAATCACGCGGACTCACGCGCGCCACTTGGAACCGAGTCGTCGCGCGATGACAATGCTCACAATGACGCTCTCTCGCCCCAGCCACTCTCACAACTCACAACTCGCCAGCTGAGCATCCCGACCGCCTCTCACTCTCTCTCTCTCTTTCTCCCCATCCATCCCGTCTACAACTAGCGGCGCGTAATGTATTCCCATCCTCGACAAGTGGAGAACGCTTAACCGATGCATCGAGTCGCGGCTACTCGCGCCGGCGAATCACCGGCGAATCCACCATTCACCTGCGCCATTCTAGATTTAATAGTCACTTGTTTTCATTTTACGGAGATACGACTCCCAGAGAGAAAGAATGGTGCAGGATGTAGGTATATCGGTGGAGAGGAGTCGAGTCGAGTCGAGTCGAGTCGCGTCGAGGTGGTTTTAAGAGGGATTCGCATTGTGTCGCGCAGTGGCGCTTTAACGAGCGGACAGTCGGATTGTAAAGTTAGCCCGAGCGCGCTGGACACACACAGACGAGTATCGTGAACGGCGAGAGAGAGAGAGAGAGAGGAATTGGGCGTGTAGCCACGCGGCGAACACGAGAACGAGCAAGAGGAATGACGTGACGATGAAGAGAGCTCGAGTGCGGCGGGGAGAGGAGATGGCTCGTTACTCTGAAGAGGACTCGTCCAGCCGCTTTATGCGAGGGCCGTAAAAAAGCCAGGGCGATTTATAAGGCGAGTCACCATAGAAATTGGGCCAGCTTACGACAGAGAGCCGAGCAAGACACCGTCTGCCGTGTCGCCTCAAGAAAACGGCCCGGCTCGGCCCGGCTCGGCCCGCCGAGAAGAGGAACGACGTCCCATCCCTCCGACACACCTGTGCACCTAAATTACTCAAGCACCGATCTTACTTTTAATTCCTCCGTCTTAATTTCGCCCTCGAGGAAAGCGATTCTCGGAGTTGATCGATCTCGAGATCGTATCGAGTCCTCGCCGTCTACATGGGTACATACATATACTTGGTAAGAGAAATGGAGCGGAGTCCTCTGGCAACGTGCCGCTTTCATTATGAGGGCCAACCATCTTCCTCTGGCATCCGGTCAGTCGCGCTTGAATGCGAGGAATTCCATACCAAAAATGGTAAGAGATTCATAGCGCTAGACAAAAGAGTGGAACCTGTGGAACCGTGGGCGAGACAAGTTGACCAGTTGCGCTTCAAAGGTACCGAGGATATTGTCCGATTTTACTCGGCACAGAGCTAATTCCACGTGGTGTCGGCAGCCTGTGACTACGAATTCCTCTTTCCCGAGAGCGAGCTATTGTTTCTAAGCGGGAAAGACTGGTAGAGTTGACCGATAGGTATAGGAGGGGAAGGGAGGGGAGGGATTACTCGAAACTGACGCAAAATGGGCCAACGCATTCCGTGTCACGTCTGTTAGCAAACATGTTCATTTAGGCTGAGATCGGTTAATCGGATTAACCGCGCGTACTGGGTCAGGTCGGTCGGACTCGGTACCCAAATAATGTATCTGCCGATCAGATCGATCGGGTTCGACGTCAAAACGTCAGGCCTAAGTCCACCGGAATCATGTAATCGGATTAGCGCGTCATTGAATCGGAAAATCCAGTTATTTGCCATTTTCCTCTAAGCCCCAGAGCTAATCCCGGTCAAATCGACCCTCCCACTTCCGAGAACCGACACCTACTCCCACCAACCTTCCCCCGCACCCGCTCACCGCCACAACCACGACACATATCGATCAATCGGCATCGTGACAGAGTCCTCTCCTAATTAGCTTGTATCGCGTCTCACTTACGCAGGGAGACTCACATCCGCATACTCGGCAAGCAGCTGCCGCGCCGCGCCGCCCCGCGCCGGCACGAAAAGGAAGCCAAGAGCCGTGTCACCTCTTCAATTGCGCGCGGCGGGGCTCGCGCTTCCTCGTATTTCGTAACGATCGTTATGCGAGTAGTGATGCTATCGGCATCAGTGAATCGCGCCGGAGCATCGGTGAAATGCTCGCAGGCTTTCCAAGAAACCACCGAAAATCACCGCGTGGCTACTGTGGCGAGTGGCGCGGCGGGTTTCGCTACGGTACCGCGCGACGCCTCACCAGATTTACGAGGGATTCTTAGTAGATTTCATGGTGTTCTCAGTAGGATGCGGTCACCCACAATCCAGTCAAGTGTTATGCCGTATCGTAAATTAGCGAAACGATGTCGAGGGCACCGGTATGCAGCCCCTCTCCCTCCCTCTCTCTCGCTCTCTGGAGGAAAGGGTTGAAAGGGAGAATGAGAAGGGCGAAGGCTGTGCGCCGTAGGTGGCAGAAATGTTTTGAATCGCCGGTCTCTCCCGCAGGACTCCTGTCGTGGGTGGAGTCGCTCCATTTGTAATGGGAAGGTTTGCGGTGGTAGAAGTGGTGGCGGTGGAGGAGGCGGTGGTGAGTGGGCTTCCGCGAAGCATCGCTCGGCTCGAATTGACGCTGACTTTCGGCTGCGTCATCCCAGTGCTCTGTCGAGTTCTGATTGTGAGATGAGAGACTTCCGCGTAGATTTCGACATGACCGCAATGTCCGGCATCGCCGCACTACCTGTCCCATTTCCCTGGCGGCGACGAGGCTTTGTGCGAGTGTGCGAGTGTACGAGTGTGCGAGTGCGCCGCTCGACGAGCGATAAGCCGACCGCAGGCATTCATAAAATCGGTATGCACCGTTCGTACTACTGAGAGAAAGGTGCGCGAGCCTTCCGAGTACTGGAGATCAGCCGCGGGGTCGGAGGTCACACGCGCCTAACCGCCAACCCGCACCGAGTACATACACCAACTCTCTCGCGAGAAAGAGAGCTTCCGCGAAATTCATAGAATAAGTATCGCGACGCGACGCGACGCGACGCGACGCGATGACCGATGACTCAGCAACTATATGGGTCATCCGGCTCGAATCTTCTTAGAAGTGCGGCGAAAGAATCACGCTTTATGTCACTTGAGTTTGCGTGTAGCAAGAGGGCGAGTGCAAGTTTCGCCGAGGCGATTGCGATATCGACAGCAACACGATTCTCTACTCTGCTGGGAGCAGGAGCCTCTCGTCCAGAACTGCCAGTTGGCAATCGCGCAATTACGATCGTCCGAGCACTCGCGCCTATCGTGACCGTTAAAGCGTTTCCGTTCAGGATTTCAGCCTCGCTTACACATAATGACCCCTGATATCTGCCCGCCTCTTCTCTTCTTTTCTCCCCGGACTTTTTCCGCGCGACCGTACGCACTCTTAAAGAACGCTCCGCGCATTTTCGCCCGCTCTCACCAGCCAGCCATCCAGCCAGCCAGCCAGCCAACACTATCACTCTACTGGCTTTTAATAGCCTTTATAAAAAGGTAATTACTCTGCTGTCGGGACACGTCTCCATAAATCGTGGCAAAAGGTTGGCGGGGAGAGAAACAAAAGGAGAAAGGGTAAGAGGCGACTGGTTAGCCCCCAAGTGTCTCGGCGCGGTGTCCTCTTGACAATTTCACGGTGAAGTTGGTGCGAGCAGGAGGATCTCGGCCCCGGCCACGGATTTTCGCTCTAATCCAGGAACGCGCGCGCTGCACCGCCCACTTTCTGCCCCTAAAGACTTTTGTCCGAGGGAATGGATCCCATTTAAATTGGGATTAGAGCTCTTGGTGGGCACCCTGGCGGTCAGCCTCTCTCTCAGCGCACCACCACCCTCGAGCGAGGAAGCGCGCAGGATACGGGGCAGGTTGCTCGGGATCTGCCAATTTGCGATATTTGCTTAAAGATTGGAGAGAGATTAAGTGGCGGTGGCGGCGGCAGCGGCAGCGGCGGGTTGATCCCCGGTGGAGGGCGCAAAGGGGATTACTCGGCTTCTAGTCGGTCAATCCGTGGATTAAGCGGCGACGAGCGTGTCGTGGCTAACCAGATTGCTGGTTAAAGTCCCTCAGATAAGATTCAGCCGTGCGATACCGCGCGCGCCTCTCCTCTCCTCCTAAAAGGATAATATCACTCGGAGCGGATTAAGTGCCTTAGTTAAAATGCTCTCGAGATCGACATCTTCCGACCTAGGACGCACCGCTCCCGCCGCTCTCGCCGCTCTCGCCGCTCTCCAAAGGGATGAACCGCCGCGAGCGACAGCTCCCATTGTAATAACCCTCTTTACTTCTGGTACTTTAAGCGGTTTAATAGAAAGTAGACGTGTGTCATAACATGTCCACCGGATCTACCCGTCTGGCCACAACTATTTTTTGCGATATTCCCGATTAGAGAAAATTCCATTCCGTCCATCCCTGGCCCGCGTCCATTAAGGTGGGGATGTGGTGGTCTTCCCCACTTAGCACAGTTCAATCTGTCAAAAACCCAGCGATCGTCTGCGCCGTCTGCGGAGAACCGCAGGGAAATAATGGGCTGGGCGGAGGAGTGGGATGCGCCGTAGAATGCAGAAAACCGGCAGGACAAATTAGACAATGACAAATTACTCGGATAAACGAACTATTCCCTCGGGAGCAGTTGGGTGATTGGCTGCCTTAAATTTTCCGGCATTAAGGGCGCAGAGGTTTCCTACTCCTCCTCCAGCAGGGTGCGGCGACTAGGCGACTAGGCGACTAGGCGACTACCGTCCTCGCTCTTTCTCTTCTCTCTGGACGACCTAGCATCTCTAACGGTACGCGGTTTAAGTCGACGGATTGGCTTTTGCAGTGCGGCCCGCTTTCCGACCCGGCCACAATGCCACTATGCTCCAAGAACAAACGCACCTTTAAGTACCGTGTCCCCCGGGGACGTAGACCTACCGGCTGGACCCGTTTCTCTCTCCTTTTCCACCCTTCCGCCCGTGGAGATTTCGGGCTTGGAATCGTAGCAGCAGGGCGTGCCTCCGCTCTTCCCACTGACATAAGGAGCCACATCTCGACAAATGGGATTATCCTAATACTGGTAAATACGCCGAGAAATCGCCGAGACCCCGACTCCCAGACTCCCCGACCCCCGAGCGCCCGTCGATCCAACAAATCGACCGTGCAAGTCACCAGGAGTTTCAGCCTTTACCTTCTTCCATAGCACACCTTGCGGCCCCCGCCCGTTCATTAGCCATTTTTCTCTCAGCGGAGCGCGCGTTCGGTTTAGAAGCCTTGGGAACATGTTGGTTAGTAGAGTGTTTTTTGTCATTGTTATCATTGTTTTGGAAGGTTGATTTGTTATTGGGTTGGAAAGGGGAAGTCGGAGAAGGCGGTCGCGAAATGATGGCTACTCGTAAATCTGGCGAGTTGCAGGAGTCTGCCGGGGAGTCCATTATGCCGGCGCATGCCGGTCAAATGTTATTTAGGGCCGCCCTTGCAGAAGCAGGAGGACATAATGGGAACAAAGGGCGAAGATAGAGGCCGCCTGACCACGAGCAAGGGCCAACCCTTTGTCGGGCAGAGAGCCAGAGCAGAAGGCCCCCCTGCTCCTCGAATGGTGGACCGTAACTTTCGCGGTTTTGCCCCGCTAATCTCCGTCACGAATTTATTTACGACACTTGCCAATCGCAAGCCGCATCCACCCTCGCCATCTCCACTCCCCTCCCCTCCGCTCCGCTTCCTCTTACGGAAAGGTTCCGGTGACTTCCGTTGCTTCCGAAAAGCCCGCCAACCCATGCGCAGCCAAACAGAGAGAGGGAGAGAGAGGGACCTTCCGAATTTTCCTTAATCGATTCCACCTAGGGTCCTTTCGATTGGCAGATTTACACCGCGCGCAGCCTTCTTCCTGATTTATAATACTGATTAACGCGATCCCATTAACGGAAATTGCGCCAATAGAATTTCGGCTTTCTTCTTCCCCTTTCACCACGCCCCGGAGGAACGATGCGCGTGATTGCGCCAGTAAAAGCGTTTTTGCTGCAGCGGCACAGAGGAAGAGAGAGAGAGAGAGATTGGCTTTCCCCAGGCGCACAAACAATCCTCCGACCGCGACCGTGAACGGAATCTACTTCTCCCATTACGGGGCCCGAGATGTCGACGCCTCGTCTAATGAATAATAATCGATCTTAGGCAGATAAGTCGAGCTACTCCTCTCTCACAATTCCATTAGGCCGGCTCGCTGGCCAGCCGCTTTCATAGCGTAGCGGCATGGCAGCGCGTCTCACTTCCAATTTGATTTCACTTTCCTAAGTGAGTGACCGCGCGAGCTAATGACGGTGCCGCTGTGTTTTCGGCCGGGGATTCTTCGGGCCCGTGTAATTACACGTTTTGACGTCCAACTATCCGGCTAATTGGACTATCGCATCGCTTTCTCGAGCGGCTTCGAACCAACCGAGCGATAGCGATAGTCAGAGGAAAATTCCGCTCGACGCAGACTTCCAACATAGAAGGAGAGCTAGGTATACGGGCCGGTATGACCCTGTCTACACATTGTCCCGATTGCCCAACCAATAGATGGATCACCGACGAACCCATGTTCGCACTGGCAGAGAGTCGAGACTCTCTGTTAGCATACCTACTTTTCGACAGGAGAGCTGCAGTCGCCACAGTGCCAGGCTTCGCCAGAAAATTATCGATGCGAAGGAACGCACGCCACGCGCGTTCGACTCTTTCAATCCTCGCCTCGCGCGATGATCGATCGTACCTGATGGACAATCAATTGAGATCGATACGCCCTTCACGCGTCACTCTGTTTACCCCGCGGATGCGCGCCCCACTGTGAAAAACCACTCGCCAAGAATCTCAAGCACAAATACATACTTCCTTTTTAGATGGGAGAAGGCTGGGCCCCGAAAGTCCGTTCAGGCAGAATTCGTGCTCGCTCGAGGGATGAAATGCAACCGGGTAATGTTAAAAGTGAAAATCGTTTATCGCAGGATAAGATCGCTGGATTTGTACAGGGGGGGTATGTACAAGGATTAGGCGTGCGCTTACCATAAGGGAAAATGAGAATAGGTGGTGAGCATAAGCGCAAATGGCGGGAAGGACGTGACCTCGAGGAACTGGAGGAGGCTCGTGGGGGATGTCCGAGCCGAGGAGCTGACGCAACTTGACCTCTGGATCCTCACGAGGGGCTGCCAGCCGCTCGAGACAGTGCAGCATCAGCACCGGTATCGAAGCCAATCCCATCTCTTCGCACCTCCGTTAAAAGAGAAAGAACCATCCCTCCCTCTCTTTCTCTGGGTATCTTGGGCAGATCTCGGTGGTTTTCCGCGCGGCATCTCTGCCGGGTGCTCGTCTCCGTGGGCCGGTTGTTGGCTAGTTGCGCGTTGCGCGCGGGCCAGTAGTTGAGCGAGAGAGGAGCGCGCGTTTAGTTTACGGCCGTCACGTATAGGCCGGGCCATAGAAGAGAGCGCAACACACACGGCGCGGCGCGGCGCGCAGGAACGATCATGTCTACGAGGGGGCTTGGGAGCTACCAGGTATCGCTCGCTCGCTCGCAGTAGCCAGAGCCAGGCAGTTGCTGCGGGCGAGCGCACACGAGCCTAGTTAAGATAGCGATCCGAGTGGAGGGCCGAACAATGCCGTAAAGATGCGCCGCGGCCACTGAATCAGACCTTATGGCGAAAACGTGAACGATTAGTGACCGGGCGTGTTAACATGAATCTGAGAGACACCGATCCCACTTGACCGCTCGGCTCGGTTCGACTCGGCTCTCCCTGCGTATCGAGCGTATCGAGCGGATCGCCCTTCCGGAGGAGGCCCTAATCGCAAAATCAACTCGCGGATTACGTGAGACGGGATCTTGGAGCCGGCCAGCGAGCAGGGTGGTCCAGGGAAGTTTTCCGTGTGCGCTGCTCCCTGCTCCGCGCCATGACGCGCGTACACACCCGATGATGACCAGCGGCCACCGACGACGCCAATGTTCTCCGCGACATTATTCGATTTAAGAGGATTCCGCGCTTGTACAGCTAGCTAGTTCTAGTCGCTCTCTCCTCCTGCTCCTCCTCCTCGATGGGTGCGCGTTAGCGTCCCTCGTAGATTCCCGATTAGGCCCCGATGAAGTCCTCTCACGCGTGAGACTATCATCGCGGGCAGGGACATCGCCAGTTAATCGCTACTCCTTATCTAGCTGACATCGTCGCCGCTGCCGCTTTGTTCCACCGGTATACATAGTTAAGGCCCCAACTGCCGCCTCGCAAATCGCCGGCCAGTCCCTCTCTCTCTCTATTCTTACTTGGTCTAACGGCTAGGCGGGTTGATAAGAAAGGCGGCCTGCTGCGAGAAAGTTGGAAAAGGGAGGCCCTGACATCCGTCTCGCGGCGACCACTCTACTCTATCACCGTTACTTTAGCTTTAGCAGCTAGGCCATCAATTGATTATCTCGACTCTATCCCGAATATTCAAAGGGCCGACTAGGGCGAATTCAAGGGTCACGGGGGAGAGAGCGAGTGACTTATAAAAAAAAAACGTGAAGGAAGAAGGAGCGAGAGGCACTCGAAGGGCGTCCGCGGAAGCCGAAAGGACAATCGCTCGTCAAGCGGCCGTCAAAACATCCCCAAGGATCCATGCCGAATCAGATTCTCACAGGAGTGCGGCGCGGCAGAGGCAGAGCGGGAACGGGAACGGGAACGGTGGTGGATCGAGGATGAAACGAAAGGAACGGTGGAGATCCTCGCCGAGGCGTCTCCCGTCCTCCTCTCGCCAACGGCGACAATGTGTGACCGCAAACAAACGAATGGCAGGCGATAGGGGGCGCCTGCGCTCATTCAAGACGAGACAGACTGTCATTTGTCACGTCTTTCACGCTCTCTAATGACACGCACTGCTTTTGGACGCCTTCTTATACCACCGGGCACCTGGCTCTCACTCACTCTCCGAGTTCGCCTTTATTATTCTCCTTTTCCGCGTTTCATCCCCTCCTCCTCCTCCTCCCAGCGGGCTATCCTCTCTTTCTCTCTCCGTCTCTCTCTCACTCGGACAACTTCCACCGGGTTCTTCGTTACGCAGCTATGCTCTCACGCACGCCGCGCCGTATGTGTGTGGACGAGGACGACGCTACGCTTCCTTCCCTCTCGTGCCCTTTTTCACTATCATTCTCAGCTTCCTTCCGTGACACGCTCGTGCCCGGCCGCGTTGGGACCGTTGGATTCGATTTGTTAGGATTAAGAAACCGCCGCCGCCGCCGCCGTTGGCGAACCTCCGAAAAAATCACCAGGACGCTCGCTCTCGTCGTCGACCGGAACCACTTTGGCACCTTGAGCCTTGCACCGTTAAACTAGACTGTTTGAGAAATACTAGGTTACATTTGTTAAGATACGCTTCCGAGTGGGGAATGTATGATGGAGTTTGCGTAGGCAGAACAGTGGTTGGTCTATTGTCCCCGTTAGCACCGGGAGCGAACGCGAACTATGATTGAGATTGAGTTTCATATCGCGGAAAATTGATCGACTCGTAGATGAGATCAGTCGAGCATAAATCGAGCAACGAACCAAGCCAATTAAGGTGTCGCCGTTGTCGAAAAATTGGTCGGGACAGAGAGGTTGAGGGATGGCTGTCGGGCGACCGTCAGACTCACGACTCACGCGAGAAGTCGCGGCCACGTAAATAGGTGTAGTTAAAGGTCGACGTCTTAATCACTAAAGCCGAATGAGTTACTGGTGGAGCGGCGAGCACGCGAGCAGTACAGCACAGTACAGCACAGAGCGCGCGTTCCGCCGACAATGCCTCTATGAAGCCGCGGTCGTTACGGTTTCGTAAGCAACATATATTATGTGTCCGGGGCTATATTCTTTGCAGGGCGATCGCTCGCGCCCGCGCGCGCGCGCGTTAACCCCGCTCATTGTACACTAACGATACCTTCACGCTCGATTATAAATCGCCTCGAGATTTACCGGCATCCACCTTTCGGTGTTAGCTGTGCCGAGCGAGAGAGACGGCAGGGAATCGCGAGGAGGAGGAGGATCAAGTTGGGGGAGAGTAGAAGAGGAAAGTCGTGGTAGCGAGCTTCTTCTCGCGCGGGCGCGCGATCATCTGAAACCGCGGGCGCCCTCGAGTGGGCCTCTCGCTCCTTATCCCGATCGTTCCGAACGAATTACAAGCACGGAATTCGAGGCTCGCTCTCTCTCTCCCTCTGTTTCTCTCGGTCCCTCGAGATCGCCCATCCACCTCGCCTCCTGGAACGTTCCAAATGTGTCTGCGCGCCTTCCTTCCTACTACTATGATTTAACCCGTGTACGTCGGGGGATCGCGCTGTGTTACTGCTGCGCGCCTCCTCGCCTCCTCGCCACTCGGCATGATTTAAACTCATTGGGTGCCACGTCCGTGCGCCCGCGCGCCCGCGCGCGCCCTGCAGCCGACACGCGCGTTCACGCATACACCGGGATACGAGCCCAGTTCCACCAACCGCCACTCGCTCCCTCGCTCGGGCCTTCTCTCCTCTCCTTCCAGTCGCCAGTGTCTTACCTTCCCCAACGGAAAGGAAAGGAGCCCTTTCCTTACCATGCAACCTGTTGCTCGCTCCTGCGCTCCCACCACCCACTCACCTACTAGCAGGTCCCTGCGGTCTCTTTTATTGATGGATCCTCAAGTTTTCTGGCCATGTCAGGGACTGTGAAACGCTACCCTAGTTCTATTTATTGAGACATTTTAGAGAGCGCTAGTTGCGTCTAGGAAGACTTGTCGGGCACAGCGGGTTCAGAGTTTAGGGTTAATAGTAATAATAGAATGTGGGGAGTGCGGGGAGGAAAAGTAGAAAGGGCGGAAGATAGTGATCCTCGCCTATTGCATGACGCATGTGCTCCCAAGGAGTCATGTAGCGAACGAGTGTCGTCTATCAAACGATGACTGGAACAATGGCTCATGGGATAGTAGGATCGCCTCCGCAACATCGCTAGTCCCTCCATGTATATACCTCGAGCGCCGGCCCGTCCACAACCTACCAGAACGGAACCTCGCTGTTATAGCTTCCATTCCATAACGATCTACACGAATCTCGTGCGCTAGCCGCGCTTCGCACACTATGTACCACTCTTTTTCTCCACCACCACCCTACCAGCACCCCAGCGGGTCTTAGAAAGTTGGACGGACCAAATTAGGCAGGAAAGCCGAGGAGATTGAGGAGCGCGCGTTGACGATAGGTTGCGATGATTGACGGTAGCGATCTGTATCGAGAGCTGTAGCCCGAAACGGGTGTCCGTGGCGAGAGAGATAAGTCGCAATGGGCCGAGAGCGGCTACAAAGCAAACAAGTTGTTCGCTACACTTTAGCAGGGTCGATTGCGCCCGGCCGTCGGCCCAACACGGTGAGTCGGCGCTCGTGGGCCTTTTTCGGCCATAAAATCAGGAGTTATGGTTATTTAAAAACTTATTGGCCCGCCCATGCGCTGCGCTTTACATGGGGGTGGCAGCCTGGCTGGCACGAAAGGGCACCGGAGATGCCGTGACCCGAGCCGAGATAAATCAAAGGATATTAAGACCGTTCTGTCCACCTTTACCTCCTCGCCAGCGGAGCGGTGGCCTCCCTTCACCCTCCCTTCGCCCTCCCTGCGCCCTCCTTCTCAGCTCAACGCGCTCTCGCGCTCTCGCGCGCGCTCTAAGCCGATCATTTTTGCCCTCGCTCGGCAGTTCTTAGCCGAATATAGATTGCGAGGAGGGTGAGGGCCGCCATAAAACTATCCGTGTCCATGGGCCGATACTCCCGGTGCGCGCGCGATATCCCAGGCTTGCTTTACGTCCTGATCGGCGACAAGAAACCGGGAGCAATTCACCGAGCCCTCCACCCCCCGTCCCAGTCTGCGGCAAAGTGGATCCTTGATAAACGGATATCGAGTTTCACCGCTGGAATATCGCGGTGGCATCGCCTCCTTTCTAATTCAATGCGGCAGGACGCACTTTATTCGGGGTGGCGAAGGACCCTTAATCGTCGATTTAAAGCGTAATTCGCGTTTAACGCCCACTCCTACCTCCGCATAACTTGAGCCTTCAGAATCCTTCTTCTCTCTACCAGCTGACCCTTCTCATCCCCCCACCCCCCCATCTCCAATTGGATATTCCGAGTCTCGATACACCCGATACTTCTCTGCCGTCTCGGAGAAATTATTATCCCTCCAAGCGAAGATGAGAGGACGAGAGGAGAGGCTTTCGTTAGTGGAGGATCCAGCAGACTATAAATAGAGGCTGGGGAATTCGTTCTAATTCACTGATCAGGGGCATTAGGAGAGCAAAAGGAGTGGAGTGGAGTGGAGTGGAGTGGAGGGCGAACGGGCCAGGGAGCAGAGGCCGTGTCTCGGGCTCTCGAGTCTCGGGGGCCCGTCGCTTGTCGGTTTCCGGCCGCGTACGTGTAGAGGAGACTGAGAGTCGAGCGCCGACGAAAGCGATCGGTATATAAGGTGTAGCATAGCGCTGAGGATTATTAATGAGTGCATCTCAATCCGGCAATTTTTCCACGTCGCGTCGGGTAATGCACAAACCGCGGGGGGCGAGCAGGCTATATTGCCCGATCAATCAAAATGAGCCCGGAGCTGGCAACTGCCGCGCCACGCCGCGCCGCGGCGCTTCCTATACATACATATATGTATAGATATTCGAAAGCCTTTTCCCACCGCGAGATCTATACGTGTGTATGCTCGAGCGAGCTAAGTGCTGAAAATCCTCGACCGTGATCCATGTCCTTCGAGGATCAAGGCCAACTCTTGCCACGAGGTGAAACGCGCACTGCGCGCGGCAGCGAGAACCACGGGAGCAGACTGACAGCCCGAGAGAACAGGCAGCCCGATATCGTTTAATCGCCCAGTGGGCCCGCGGGAACCGAGAATCGAGCATTGAGAATCGAGAATCGTTAAAGCGAGCGCGTGCCCGCCGCTCTCTATATCAATGGGACGTTTATTGTTTTGTTGCGCGGCGCAGAGCGATGCAATTTTACTATTGGTAACGCGATCTCCACTCCATTTTCCTAACGCCTCGAAACGATCGCCGCCATTCCCAGTGGGCCCGCGCGCTCTCGACTGGGATACTTGTCACGGGAGATTACGCCGCGTCGAGCAGGCCACATGCCTCATTGGTCTGGTGTAATGAGTCGGCTCGTAAATCTCCCCCCTGACAATCAGAGCGACGATAAGCCTCAGTTTATTTCACCTCTTGATATATCGCCCGAGAGATTTGTAAATTGTCCCTTTATCGACGTCGATCTCCCGTTTTGCATATGCTTGACGAGAAATCGAGAATAGCCTCGCTCACAAGCGCGCGCTTATAGCGACTTGGGAGGCGAGTCGATTCGATCGGAAACCTCCCGAGCGGAGAAATAACAGGAAGGAATATACCGGTAAAAAGTAGCATTGGAGGATCAGACTGTTGGATCCGCTAGGATCATTAATACGGATTCCAGAAGGGTGTACGATCTGACTGGAGGAGTTCTCTACCTGCGACTGCGAGGAGGAGCGGCCACGCCCGCCAGCGCGACAAAGGGCCGCGTGTGAAAGTCCTAGCGAAATGCTCCCATTGTGCCCGAGTCAAAACGTTTGTCGATTCGAAAGCAGAAGCTTTCTTCGCCGCACCGCGCCGGCATTTTTTGACGCCCGACTGTCACCCGAACCTCTCACAGCCTTCCGTCGTAAAAGTCGGCCAACGCCGGAAGCGGCAGACGGAAACCGGAAAATAGTATATCGGCCAATGAGCCCAAATCAAGGATCGACCGAGTTCCTTGAGAAGGACATATGGTGACCCATATAATCGAGATTGTTTACCAACGACAAAGCTACGAGGGAACTGCGGCTCCCAGGGCCACGTGGCCTCAGGTAATTACAGGTTCGAGCGTGGTCCTGCTAGACTGGTGGAATTAGCCTCTAATTCTCGGTCGGTCGGGCAAGGTGCTCGTCTTAAAAGTCCCTTTCTCGTATCTCGTTTGGGTGCCAGCCGGTTACGCTAGATTTTACCGGATGCTCTTCAGTCGTCCCCGAACCACGTAAACATACTCGGCCGTCTCTCGCTTCAACACACACACACGCGACCAATCCCTCGACCTCCAAGTTTTATCTATCACAGATTTAGAAATCCGATATACCGCGAGACCGACTCCGATACTTTTATAGGACCTTTAACTATCACTAAATCAATGATCCATCCGATGGTTTTTGGCGTCGGGTAGAGGATGTCGCCATCCGAGTCACGTTTTAGCATAAGAGAAAAACAAGCTAACCCAACACAGACATCGAGCCAGGCCAGCATGATTAGCCGATCACTGATGGAGTTCTAGTACGTGAGGACAGGCCGCCGCGCCGATAGAAAGCCGCCCCGACGTGTACGAAACAAGCTAATTTACACGACAGAAAACCCCGCCGGCACCGCCCTCGTTCATCCTAATGAGCCAGCTAATTATTACCGACCAGCCACTGATTTACTGTGAGAATCACGCCAAGCCTCCCGAGCACAACCAACTCGAGCCGTTCGACCTACGATAATTATCGCCGCTGCCGCCGCCTGTTCTCTGCCGCGGCCAGTGTGCAAACCTGATCAAGAGCGTTGTGCAAGTTTTAATTGAATAGGGATGATTGCGGAGAGGAGGATTTCATCTCGGGCTAATCGAAAGCGACGAAATCCAGTGAGAAAGTCCATTAGCCGGGCGCGTTGCTCGGCCGAAAAGTTCTCACGTTAAGAGACGCCGGACTATCTAGTGGAGGCTCGCTTGCGTTCAGGCATTTAGGTCATTAGGAATTATTCGGATCGTTACGAGCGTTGCACCTGCGGCAATCGCTTGACGTCTTCCTCGTGGCGTGGCGTGGCGTGGCGTCCTCAAGGACAACGACACCGAGCGAGAGACACGCTGCTGGCTTCCAAGTGTCTGTAGGCGTGTTATGCCCGCAGCGAAACAAGACACGCTAAAGTGTGAGGGGCGTCCACGTGAAATCACGCGATTACTATAAGAAGCGGAGAGACCGTGCCAGACGGAAGTTCGGCAAGACTGGAACTGGAAAATGAGGGGTCAGCCGCGCGGGCCTAATTGCTCGTGTCCGAGATCTCGAGCCGGCCAGCTTGCCAGGCTGCCAGGCAACGTCCCTTCACAGTGACACTTAACACTTAGGAGGAAGAGACTGTACGCGCTTACCGGGATAGATTTCTTAGCTCTGCCGTTGATTAATTAATCGGATAAGAAAGGATCGAGATAGCCAGTACAATAAATAAGTCATTAGGCCTCAGTAGAGTCCATTTATTATAGGCGGTTTCAATTACAAGCCTGTGCTACCAGAGCGTAAGTAGTCCAAGACGATAAATTGCACTTTTTTGCCGCGCGCTCCCCGCAGAAAAACTTAATTGCCGGTTAACGTGCTGCTCGCTGGGACATTACACGAGCAGGTACATTGTCTCGAGAAGTAATCAAGAGCAAGTTAGATACAACGGCCAACTACTGACCCCGTGTGGCGTGTACTCGGGGAGAAGAGGAGCTCTTGCGCGCGGAGATGGCCAACAGGAGGAGAGGGAGGAGGAGGAGGATGAAATCGATTTTACCATTCGATTTGCGGTCACGAGGACCCGCAGGACCCATCAAGGGCCCCCCGAGTACGCGATCCGAAAGGATAATGATGCCGAACTCTCATTTCGCCATCATTCCCTCTGATTGATCTGATTAGTCCCTGCCCCCCCCCCCCTCTCTCTCTTTCGCTCTCTCTCTCTTTCACTCGGGGAACCGCTCGAGCGGTAAATGGTCCCGAGTCATCTCAATCAGCTTCCGAAAAGAAAAAATGAAGCGGCGCGCTGCATTATCGAGAACTCTTGGCTTCCCTATGTATTTACTCTATCTTTTTCCCAAGTGAGGAGCCCTCGGGCAGAGGAGAGCAGAGCAGAGCAGAGCAGAGCACAACTCCTCCTCGGGGTCTTTCTTCCTCCTGAGGACACGATAATGAGAGCCTCCCATGTAGAAAAGGGGATTATTTGCGGCACACGGGATCGAAAATGCCGTGCGAGCCTCATTATCGGATCCACGACTACCACGATTCTGGAGCGGCTTTCGTTTCGACATCGTTCTCTCGGCAGATCCCCTCTCGATCTCCCTCTCTCTCTCTCTCTCTCTCTCTCTCCCTCGTGGCTGTATCCCGCGGCAGGTTGGGAAGGCGGGCAGCAGAGTGGCGGAGGGTTCCTCTTGTTCTATCCCGCCGCTATCGGCGAGGAAGCGCTGAAACCGTAAATCAACGACAAGGCCGGTGCTCGAGGAATTGGATCGCTCGGATCGCGCGGTTAGCCCTAAACGATGTCGTGCCACGACACGACTTAACCGTGCGCGCCACTCTCTCGCCTACCTACAACTGTTCTGCGCTCCCTGACCCCGCGCGCTACTCGATCGCTCCATTACGGGAAAAACTGTCGAGTCGAGTCGAGTCGAGTGCTCGCGGTCGAGTCGGGGAGGTAAAAAGTGGAAGAGGCTATTTGAGTGTTGGACTAGCGGTGGTCGGTGGTGGAGCCGGTGGTTGTCGCCCACGCTTGTATTGGATGGCGCGGCGCATTGCCATTAGTGGGCTTTGGCGGTGCGAGGAGGCTGACGGGTCGGGCCGGGCTGCGGTGTGGATCCAGATCGCGTTACATCCACCTGCTCTGGGTAAAGTGTTGGGTGAGTTTCGTAATACGTCGCTCGGAGCGTGTCGCTGGCCTGGTAGATGGTCGTGCTCGATGACAGGAGGCTGTCGTATTATACACGAATGTCACGTTAGCGGGAGCGCGATCTGGCACACCTGTAACCGCTTACAACGAAACGTTTAATCGCGCTCGCGCTCGCGCTCTCGCTCGCCCGGCTCGTTTCGCGCTCCGTCCCAAGATGGATCAGTGGCTGAACAAGCGGCGAGGCGTGTTGACATGAATGTCGCTCCGCTCGTGCACGAACGTGATATTCAGCCGGTCAGCGTTTTTACCTGTTAGCCGCATACTTCTCGGGGGAACGCGGCCGCTCCTTAACGTGTCACTCGTGCGCGCGCTCGCTCGAGCTTCCTACTTGTTGCCGCGCGCCCTAGGTAATATCCGCGACGAGAGGAACCCTCCTCCTCCTCCTCCAACTCCTCCAGCGGCCGGCTCAGTGCACATGTTCCCCTCGAGGCGGGGAAAAAGCACGGTGTTGACTGTTGGCGAAGCCATCCGGCTGGGAAGGCAAAGTCCCATGGCTTTCCGGAGCGCCAGCCGCACCAGCCGCGCCGCTACTTGGCGCTCGACGGGCGAAGTGGAGAGAGAGAGCCGATGAAAGCGACGTTAATCGGCCTGCCATTTAAGCGCGCGGCACTCGTCGAAACGTTTCCAACGAATGCGCCGGAGACTCGTTACGCCTTTCGACATGGCTGATTACGCGTACGTGCGCGCGCATACATTGCTCCCCTTGCCCACTCATTGTTTCCCATAGCATAGACCAAGCGAAGCGCCTCTTCCTTGCCGGAAGCGAATGGTCGGATGGCGGCCCCTGCCAAAGAAATCCTTATCGCGGATTCCGATTGCCAAGAGGGAACCTCGCCTCGAATAAACCTTCCGCTAATCGATCTCCCGCTCGGCTCCAACGCATCGCGAACCGCGTGCGCGCGTGCGTGCGTGCGTGCGTGCGTGCGTGATGATCCGACGCGGCGAGAGCGGCATCTCTATTTCATGGATCGCATGCGCCGCGAGATAAGGTGAGCCCCAGCGAAAACACTCCGGCCACTCCGCAATCCATATTGGCCTCTCCCCTACGAGGAGCCAGAGGCCGCCCGGCCGTGTTGTGCCCGCGGTATTTCCAGTACCGTTCCGGAATTCCGTTCCAGTTCGTTTAATGAGCCCAGCCACTTTTTAGCATTCCGAACTTGGAGCACCGTGAGAACCGCCAATTGTGTGACCGCACGCGCGTCCAGCATCGACGACCTGTGAGTCAGATTATAAGAGAACCAATAATCACCCGACCATTAACAGACATATTATGTAGCCCTTTCCTCTCCACTTATGTACATTTTTCGACGGACATTCGTCTGCACCATCTACAAATACACACAATTCTGTCCCGCTGCAGCGCTAATGCGCGAGCACAACTATACGCATTCTATACGAATTCTCCGGAGCCTACTTTGATCGAGGCTGCCGGGGCAAGCCGAGTGTTAGAGAGTCATCGGCGCTCACGTCCTTCAACCGGCGAGCGAGCCCATCGGGAACCAGAAATTCAAGTGGAAAGAAGTTTAATTTGACGTCTATGAAGACCGGAGCGGAGCGGAGCGGGCCAGACTATCTATGTAGCAAAGGAACTCCGAGGCGAAAGACATAGAGTGTGATGGTGGAATAGCCGGTAATTATCAGGGCAGTCTACTCGAAAGAGACTCGGCTGGTTCCTCCAGTTCTCTTGCTCGCACCCGGCACGGATGATCGAGGACTCTTCTTCACACCATACGAGTCCGCCTCGAATCAAACCTATCCGCGCGGCGAGTGTTAATCCTTGATGAAGCTTAAATGAACTGGCTGTCTAAATAGAGTGACAGTAATCCGCGTAGATTAGCGTCGAGCGGCGGCTGTTGTTCAGCTCGCGAATCCCCGGACTCCCACGAGGAAGATGAAATCACGCTGGAAGGACGATCGGCTCTAGATGAGCCGAGGGCAAACGCACCAACGAGGAATCGAACCCTGCAACTCTCATATGCGAGCAACAGATTGTAGTCTCACCCATCTCTCTCTGGTTCTGTCCCTCATTCTCGTGCCTCTTTGAGGGAGGCATGTGGAGGAAGAAGGAGAGAGGGTTGCGTGGCCTCGAGTTGAAGGGGTAGCAGCGAGATGCATTTGGTGGATTAAGAAGGTTATATACCTGGCGATCTCACGGTGAGCCGGCGCGGTAGGAGTCTAATAAGATGTAACTAAATTATGATTGGATTCATCATTGCCGCGAACGGGATTGGTATGGTCGATCGTCCCTCCCTCAGCCACGGAGTGCCGGGTGGCACTGTCCGGTCAATAATTCATCGGGCCTCCTCATCTACCTTTCTATATGAAGCGTGATATACCGTGATCCCGAATGAGCGATTGCCAACGCTCGAGGGAGACCGTCGAGGGAAGAGATTCGCTCGCTCGCTCGCTCGCTCGCTCTCTCTTTGCTTCAGTTCCTCTGCATAGTTGGCCCTCGGTATGGCTATGGCTATGGCTATGGCCATGGCTATGGGATAGCCATCAACGGGGTTGCAATCCAATCGAGCCAACCAGCCATTGTAGATATCTCGACTTGTTCAACCTTACGATATCTATGTACATGCCTACATAGTTTGCCCTCTACATTAATGCGGCTCTCTTCTCTCTTCTTGGCATGAGTTTTGTTGAGCGGAAGATGCCCCTCCCATTTCCACTCGATACTTAATATGAGGTCGATCGAGTCTACCTGCTCAAACTAAACCGTCATCTAGTTCAGGCCGCTCTTTTAGTCGTTTTTCACGGGACACTGCGAGCTCTTCCAGTTGATCAAACAGACGTCGGGCTTTGCGTAAACATTCGTTCCTTCTGACATTCCTTGGAATTCGGGCTCGAAAGGCCTGGATTGACGGGATGAGTTTGTCGTTGGCCCGGAACAGAGGTCGAGGGAGAGAGACGCGTGAAAGGGAACGGCGCGGCGTGACTGGGCACTTATGCAAAAGCCACCTAAACGTTTCGTTTTGTTGGTTGAATTAGCCCGGCGTCGACGTCGACGTCGGCCTCTCTCCGATTCCTAAGGGGAGCACCGTACCTAACCCCGTCTCCTCTTCTGACGTTTTCGGGCCCAATCACTGGCCCAGTCACTTTTTCCGGAGAGGCAGCCCCTTGTGCGCCTCACCGGCAGAGGGTGATTTTTGCATGTCACGTGGGCAAACGGGCACATTCTGAATGGCCGTCGTTAGTCTCTCGTTGTACTGAGATGAGTCGGTTTCACGCAACGATACACCCCGAGAAAACTCTGCCACGCTCTCCTCTCCTCTCCTCTCTTCTCCTCTCTGTTCTCCATCCACTTTGTAACTTTTCAAGGTTCCTCAACAGCTGACTTGATATCAGCTGGCAGTGATTTACTCCGCCAGGCTATTCGTCGGCTACGCACTCATGTGTAATATAAAGCAACTGGGATGGAAAAAGCGAGTTTTCGAGCGCTATCTTTAATCGGTCGGTTGGAACTATGTACCTTTAAATAAGTATGCACCCCGGAGTCACGAAATTGGAAAGGGCATTTGGTATTTTGGCTGGGTCGCATTGTATTGTGGAAGTGAGGAGTCCCGGGGTGTAACGGTGAAACATTGCAACTAGCCCCACACCGAAACCGAACCCTTCTGAGGACCCAAACGATTTTTACGACTTGACCCACATTTTCGGGGCGCAGTCGGTGCAGGTCGAGTTTCCTCGCCCGCTGCGTGCTCCCCATAAAAATGCAAGAGCCGTACGATTTCGCCGTAAAAGCGGAGAAAAGAAAGGCGGGGAAAGAAAGCGGGCGTTTGGTCCCGTTGCCAAAAAGTCAGGGCACCGTTAGGCCCTGCGACGAGACCACGGACGACGATAGCTACCCCGAGATATTTTTATGCCACCAGGAGGGCTCTGTCCGGCAGGGAAATTCAGTTTTACGAGCGTCGCGTCGCGTCGCGTCGCTCCTCGCTCGAGCGCCAAATAGGAATGAGCAACGAGGAGAGGAGATAATCCGGGCCGATTGGGGTGGGATCGTAAAAAAGGATCGGCCCGCTTCCTCGGGATTACTGGGCCGCTGCGAGTTTCGTAGTGGTTCGCCTCGGTAGTAATTAGCAGAGTGGGGCCATAAAGTCTGACCCGACCTGGAAAAGAGTTCACGCGCTGCGGAGCAGAGGTCGGAGGACCGAAGTAATTCAAGGTCACCCTACCACGCACTCGACAACCCTTGACTCACATTTCGCGTGGCACATTGCCCCTCACCCAGTTGGCTCTTTTATGTCTTGAGTGTAAAGGTAGAGCAGAGTAATAATCGATGCGGACTGGTACAAGGCGGCCGGGCGGCCGGGTCACGAAAATCCCCAAAGTGGAGTACATAGTGCTCGAGACCTGATTAAGTCAACCCCTGTTAATCCCTGTGCGGGCGCGGAGAGCCCTCGGGTATGGGTACCAGTGCAATAAACCGCCGGACGGACGGGCGGCCGTCGTTGTTCAACCCAAGTGTACCTTTTTTATTTGCCGTCCACTTGGGCGCGTTTGCACTTTCCTTACAATCGGACGGACGGACGGTGCTATCGGGACCGTCATAAAGTTATTAGTAATACCTTGGGACAATAGGGAACAATGGTTGGGTTGAATGGGTCATAATCGATTCGATTGTCGCGAGGGTTCGGGCTGGTTTTCGGAGGGGCTTCGTTATAATACCTGGAAGCGTAGCCTCCGTAAGGCCACTCGGATTTTTTGACGCTATTAGCCATCCGCCCGCCCAGCCACCGACCACCATTACTCCGCCTATCCTCCTATTAATACCACCGGACTATCCCAAATCCCCCAACAGCTCTCGTAAATTGTAACACATTTCTTCCGAAAACTTTTTATTTTTTTACACTCCCCCCCACCCCTCCGCCATAATCTCCCTCCTCCACAAGAAACCCCTGGCAATAGCACCTACTATAAAACAGGTATAACCTTGACCTCGATTATACACGGTGACCACACTCATCCCTACCAAATCCTCGGTATATTCTTTGCCTGGCTCCGAGGGCGCGGAACTAAGAATTATAGCCGCCAATCTTGTACGTACGCGGAAGCAGTGCTCTGGTCAATTGGCGATGTGGAGGAAGGTAGTGGATGGCGGAGGTTCGGGGGGAGTGTTGGTGGGATTAGTATGAAAAATGTAGAAACAGAGAGGGCAGCGGTCATTAGAGGATCGGAGTTGTCCAGTTTGTCTGCCGGTGGGGATGACGCAGCATCGAGCGAGCAAGCGAGCGAGCGTCCGTGCTGTCGCTTCTCTGATGAGGACGACGAGAGACATCGTCCGTCGATTGGAAATATCGATACCCCGACCCCACTCTGACCCCCGGGTTCCGTCCATCTACACGAGCGGAACGCGCGCCCGCGCGATATACATGCAGCAGGTTCTGATTACCCTCCACGGATGTGACATATCTGCCTCCTTCGCCGCGGGACACGAATTTGTCGAGATATACCCTCGAGAAGGTCAGAGAGGATGCCCGTTGATCGCGGCCCCGGTATCACCCGACAGGATCGCCGGATGTTGATCAAGCATCGGGCCCGATCGAGACTCATTTGCTCGCTCGCCCAGCAACTTGGAGATCGATCATGCCGATTCCATCTCCACTCCACCCCACCACCCAACCAACCTCTATACCACTGATTCTGCTCGCGAATCGCGACTTTCTGTCACGGCCCTCTAACCCCGTCATCTCCGGCGCCACCTAATCAATAATCCACAAAATCTCCCTCACTCTACAGACGCGAGCTGACGCGCGCGTGAAAGTACTGTCAGATTGTTTCTAAATAACGGCAGGCTGGATGAGAGTCGGACGTGAATAGCGGCGGGCCGGGGGACTTTCTTCGTCCTTAATGTACCGTAACAGTGATTGTTCTCGGGGGTAAAACGTGAGGCCCCGTCACCGGCGTCACCAGAAGGGAGAAGGTAGGTGAAAAAATGAGGTCCCAGACTCCCAGGCGTGGGACGACGGACGAGGGCGGTACGCGCTACCCTCGACGGACGACTTTCCTTTTTATTGAGCGACGTGCGATCGGTAGAAAAAAGAGCAGGATCGAACGGAGATCCCTCGGGTCGAGCTTGACTTTCTTACGACCTGTGCATAGTCAGTCCTGCATTCTTCCGACGCCCCCTCTCTCTCGTCCTCTCTCTCTCTCTCTCTCTCTCCCTCTCGCTCGGCCGCTTAGCTCCGAGTCCGGACTGCTAGAGCAAATCTCCCGCTCGGTTTCCTTACCTTTTCGAACCTGCCACCGAAGCACCAGCCACCTGCTGAGAAAAGTGCTCCGTGACCGTTCGACGGTTGCGTCAGGACGGGGCACAGTTATTTGCATCATCCATCAGCCGGGGAGCGAGGAGAGGGCGGAGAGGGCGAAGAGGGAGGCTGCTCTACTCGGCGGAGCAGAGGGTGGCGAGCGAGATAGAAAAGGCGTAAGCGGTTCCTTTGCCGGGATGAGAGAGTGAGAGAGAGAATGTGGAAGATGAACGATACGAGAGCAGTATGTTGGGCCGTGGTGTGTGGAGCGTTCGCTCCCGATTCCCCGGGGGATTCGCCCGCATTGTTAGGAGTGGCTCGGTGATATTTTATTGGGTTTATGACGTCATTAATCTGATCGCCGGATCCGCCCACGGACTTAATCGTGATACATCTGAGAACCGGTGGACACTAGCAGCGCGCGCGCAGCCGCGCACGACCCATGCCATCTACTCCTCCTTCTTCCTCCTCCGACTCTTCTTTCGCTTCTCTCGCTTCTCTCGCTCCTCTCGCTCCTCTCGCTTCCCTATACCTGGCCTACCTGTCATCTCGGGAATTTTCGGCTCGGAAACGCTGCAGATTCCGAACGAGATAACACCTCTGGATACGTAAATTATCCGCTTTACGGTCCTACCGTGCGCGCTCCCACTCCCTTCCTTTCTCTCGTTCGCAGCCCCTTTCGGGGAAGGAGTGCACTTTTACTGTTAGCCGCTCTCGCCGACCGGGGTATATCTCTCTCCCTCTCTCTCCCTCTCTCTCCCTCTCTCTCCCTCTCTGTGGCGCGGCCGGTGGATACACGAGCGTTGTCTCCCGCGAAGTACAAGTGGAATAAATTAGCCATTAAAGGAGCCCATTGTGCGCGGACATCTGTTGGATGTCAATATCCGAGCCGAGGCGTGCGATGGATTCTTTCGGCTTATCGGATAGAATAGTGCCGGCTTGTACTCGCCGCGTTCTCGCCGCGCTCTCGGCGCGCTCTCGGCGCCTAATGGCGCGCGCGCGATCATTTCCAGGGCCCAAATGATATTTGTGGGTTCACGCTGGCGGAGCTGAGGGAGGCGAGGACCGCGCGAGGGCACTTAAATGCCAGGACGGCTCGGCGCCCTCGGCAGACCAGTGCGAGGAAACACGGGCCAAAAATTCCTTTGATCCCCGTGCAACTGACACAAGGAACACTGATTGCTTGATCCCCGTCACTGACAACGCGCGCCCGCGGGACCACGTGTGCGCTTTACGCTCCGGGATACGTATAGTTGCACGCTCGCTTTCGTAAGCGGCGCCGCGGCCGCGCGGGTTTCGCCGACACTATGTCATCGTACAAGGTTTCCCTTTATGATGTGTTAGGCAGAGTACGCAGGCCAAGAGTGTCCCGTGTCCCGTGTACCGTGTACCGTGTACCGTGTATCTGTATACAGAGGGATCCGGTGTCAGGAGCGAGCGGCCCGTTGGCCCGTAGAGCAGGGCCGTTTGACCGATCACAATACGAAATTAAGATAGCGATCGACACCCCCGGTGTATCGTCGAGCGCGCGCCCGCGCCAGCTCGCTCTGACAGGATATCGGGCGAAAATAAATAAGCGCCCGATAAATCGCCGCGCGCCCAGTTGCGAAACGTCCCGCGCACGCTGACACCCCGCAGATTGCATCGCCCCGGGAAACAAGCGCATTCACGGCCACTCGCCCCACACAGGAAACCAATTGTCATTCGGCTTAGGGAACCGACCACAGAATCTCTCATTTCTCGGGAAAAACACCGACGAGCAAAACTTTCCACCATTTTCCACCGCTCGAGGAAATCTCTCGAGATCCCGATAGGAGAGGAAAGAGCTGCAGAAGAATAGTGGAGGAGAGATGAAATGGGGAAAAAGTTTGTGAAAGGAGCAGCGTCGCCAAGAAATCTCGGCCGACTCCCACGAGCGAAATACAGTCTACGGTCTATATGCTTAGGAGGAAATAAATCTCGGGGCGTAATCGGAGTGTCAGGTCCCCAGTCCTCTGCACCCAATGGATATGTGGTTCAAGACGTTACGCCCTCGATGATCGATCGACGCTTCGATCCTTGGCCAAGGAAGCCAGAGAGCGAGGGAGCGAGGGAGCGAGGGAGCGAGGGAGAGTAGAGTCGAGGCTCTGAATCAGCAAATCCTTTGATACCCTTGCACGCTGGCGCGGCAGCTGCCGTGTCCGATCCTTGTGTTCGCGTTGGTATGTTGGTTGGTGCGCGCGCGCGCGCGGCACTGTGGATGCAGGTATTATATGAGCAGCATGCGTGTAGACATCAGATACGCTCTCTCGCTATAATATAACTCTCCGCGCCGAGGATAACTTGACGGCGCATACCTTTCGCGAGCTATGAATTCCCGGGATTCCGCGCCCAGGTAAAAACACACATATCGATCCACGCACCGCGAAAACCTTATTCACCCTCTCCGACAGACCAGTTCTATGTAGCTACATATGTAGGGGGAGAGGAGGGGGAGAAGAGGGGGAAGCCGGCGAAAGATCGACCTCATCGGGAGCAACTTAATAGCCGCGCGTACTTCCAATCCCGATTTTCGTAACACGATGCAGCTGGAATGCCGGCAACACACAGTTACATTTCACTCAGCGCATACTCCAGATTGCTGGAATAGTACTTGCTGCAACAGATTTATTCGCTCTGGCGGTGATCGCATGTGCGCGCACTGCACCGCCGCCGGCAATCCGGACAAATTGGATCCGATGGATTTCCGAGTGGTATCCGCGCGAGCGAGTCTGTGTTTAGATATGTGTGTATGGGGGCTATGGCTAGTGCGAGGATAGACGCGGCAGGAGATAGTGCGCGGCATTTAAGGACCGGCCGCTCATATTTACGTGGGATTGCACTTTAACTGCCAATAACAGTAAGCGATGCGCGCCAGTATGTATCGCACCGGGAGGAAAGTAAGTATCTGTTAGGGGGTGGAGGGCAAAGCGGCGGCTAGGGAGCGAGGGAGCGAAGGAATGAGAGGCAGAGAGCGGACTTCTCACGGATTGGAAGTGTAGTATACGTAGAGAGTCGCCCCCGGTACGACCCCGGAACGTACGATTCGTATTGTGCGCGATCGCGGAACGAACGATCGCTACACGATCTCCCGCTGCTAGATCGCCAGATCGCCAGATCGCCGATCCGCCGGTACAGCGATCTATTGATCGCGAACAACGCTCCACACACGGGGCCATGGCGCACCGCACCACACCGCCTCTATCTACAGCGGCATCGATATGACTACGTTTCCATCGATGCGGAAGTAACGTCCGAAACGCACAAGCTATCCGAGCGAGAGCGGCGCACTCTCGCGCACTCTGCGCACTCTGCGCGCGCGATATATCCGATGGGATGCGCGCCGCGATCCCTAGCTCTCCTCTACTAGTAGATGAAAGAATCGTAATTGGCATTCTCCGCTGGGATCGCAGCCCGGCTATCGCAGCGAGATCGGCTCCTAACGAGGAGGAGCCCGGTGCGATATGGCGGATCCCATGAAATTCACCTGGAAAAGCCGCCTCTCCGACACGCGGAAATCCCCCTCCTCACAATCGCCAATCGCCGCCACACTGCCACAACATAAAACCCCATATCGAATCCAACTGCGACTATAAATCAGACCAATTCATGCCGGCCATTAGCCGGAGCTCTCGCCCTCGAGCTAACCACCTATGAGAGAGAGAGAGAGAATCGAGTACCACCGTCGATGCGAATTTAAGCAGTTCACAAGTGAACCGGAGATTTTGTCTCGAGAAACCTAGCCAAGTTTCCCTTTAGCGATGTAGAACCGATTCTTTCCCATTACATACATACTGTTATCGAGCTCGCGGCCAACTCGGTCCTCGCTTCATTAGCTTTACGTAATCCCTGAATCTGAAAGCGACGGTGGCGGCGGTGGCGGCGGGGCATAATTAAAATTGGCGAGCGCAAGGGGAGTGGCGATCGCGTTGCGCCACACACGAGTCAATCTCGATCGGACTTGCATAAAGCGGCGGCGTGGCGTGGCGCGAGATTAAGATCCGGCAATCGCGTAATTAGATTCATAGTGCTCGGTGTAATTGAATCATGAGCCGAATGCGTCGACAGCCGTAAATTCTCGGTGCGGCAGCGCGGCGATTAGAGAAGTGAAAGACTGGCTATTGTGAAAGGGACGCGCGGGCGCGCGAGTGCCAATTTAGGGCGGAGGTGCCGACGGAGAAAAAGGGATATCGGGCGGGACATTGGGCCGTTGGCCTGTCGAGATGAGGACCTGTTGACTTAGGTGACCGGATAATAGTACGCGGCGGAGAAAGCCTCGAGGAAAAGCTACGGCGCGGTGATTCGTGCCCGCCAGAATCGTCTCTTCAATCTTTCTTCCTTTCTTCCCTTTCTTCCCTCCTCACAGTCTTCACCCTCGGCTCCGCCGCCGCTGCCGTCGCCGGCGGCGCTCTTTTCTTTCGCCAGTGCCTTTTTTTCCTCCTCACGAAAATGCGCTCGGCTCGTCGCCGCCTCTGTTTGCTCCGAATAAACAAAGCCCCGGCACCAAAGGACGGTCAGCAACGGCACCACGGTCGTCCTCCCCTTCCCACCTCTAATTGCACCCGATTTTCAGCCTCGCTTCCCTATCCAAATCTCTCACTGCCCCTCTCTCCCCCTCTCTCCCCCTCTCACCCCCTCTCACCCGCTCCGGCATAGTATCGCGGAATACCTGCAGCTTGTTTTACTATCCCCCCAGTGCGGGCCCCTCTTTTATTACCCTCTCGGCGTCTCGGCGTCTCGCCGTGAAAATGAATCTCGAGCTTTCCTTCTTGGCCTAAGTGTCGAGGCGTGCCGAGGTTAATTCTGTTTTTAGAATCGTGCGCGCAGCGCATCCTTCTACGCGACCCTGCGGACGAGTGTAGATTAGAGAGGACGTAAGTGGGCCAGGTAGGTTGGGGGCCCCGAAGCGATGGTACGAAAATAAGGTGGATTTTTGGGGGAGTCTAGTGTGAGTGGCGCGAGAGCGCTGTCGGTGCAAGGTGTATATATAGCGAGAGGTAGAGGGAAGGTGCAGGTTAACTATAAAAAATGAGAGTGTTAGGAGGAAGAAGCTCCGGGCGGCGCGGCGGTAAGTTGGGATCGAAGCGGCTGAGCACGCGAAGAGGGTCCTAGAAGAGAGAGAGAAGCGGCCGCGGCCGCGGCCGGGGTTAATGAGTTTGCTACTGGCTGTCACGAACGGAGGTACAACAGAGGGAAGGAAGGATGCAGCGTAGCCGCGCTCGCTGTAGCGAAATAGCTCGCACAGCTACAGCTCGGACATATATCTACCTCGGCTCGTGAGATGCAGCAGCGGTTTCCTCAATGCACATCCCCCCATTGGCCGCGGCGTTCTTCGCCACGAATTACCCGCTGGAAGGGGCCAAAGAGCAAACCGCGCGCCGGCAAAATGGCGCCTGTTCTAAATTCAAAACAAGGCGCTGCTTAGCATATACATACGCCGGTCCCCGGCCCCCGGCCCCCCGGCCCCCCCGGCCCCCGCTACCGCGCACTGCACGCTATGACATTCGCAATTCAAATGCTACATTTCTATTACCATTTTAATTCAGGGCCGCGCCAAGCCGCGACCGACCTGTCCTTTAACTCCCCACCGCCCCCCGCACTCTACTCGACATCGCGCTCTCCTCTGCCTCTGACCGAGTGCTCACCCTCGATTTAATCTCGAAATTAATAGCCCTAATTGACCTTCCTCTTCTTAGCGGGGCAACGCGGAAGTCGAGCGCCTCTTGTCATTTCCCTTGGACAAGTATTGCAAGTATGTGTGTGTCGTGCGAGATTATGGAGCTAATCCGATCGGAGAGCGAGTGGAATAGTATATGTATGGGAGTTAGATTGGTCGTGGAGAGGAGAGGAGACGGATGCAGGCCGATCGAACATCTGTCGAAACCCTTTTAGACTCGGCGACGGGATTAGTGGCGACTGGCGACGAAAACTGACTCGTTGCCGCGAATTTATGTGCGCCGTCAGATTAAGGGATCCTCTCTCTCTGTTCCCGGAGTTCCCGGGCCTTTTGCCTGGCGAGGGCCCGCTCCGGCATTGTGTCCCGCTTCCGTCTACTCGGTTACGCATAACGAGATCCTCAGGATTTCACGGAGCCTCGAGGCCTCGACGTGTCGCTACTTGCTATTAATGGCCGGTTCGGGCTTCCTCCGTTCGCCAGGACAGATGTTCTTCCCCCGGTAATTCCGCTAAAGAGTTTGTCCAACGGATAATAAGGATCGATCCATCTCTCTCCGCCCCGTCACGCTTTCGGATCTCATTTTCATGAGCGCGCACTGCGTCAGCAATTGATTGCTTGGATTCTTTAGCGCGAAAGCCGCACGCCGGAACAAGAAGTTCACAGGTCCGCGCGCGCGCGCACGCGGTCGATTTACGAGTAGCATTTGAGTGGCGCAGCGACGAAAAAAGATTACTCCTTCGGGGAACTGCTTAAGATTCCGTTGGACTCGGCGGCGGGCACAAGCGTCGCTTCTCGACAAACGCATAATTTTCTTGCCAGACCGCTTGGAAGGTGATATATCGTCGTGTTATCGGGAAACATCTGTTTTCGCCAGTGGATACGGCGCGGCGCGGCGCCGCGCTGCGCGCCTTAATTACTTGTCTGTCATTGCGACGTTAACTCAACTGACGTAATCAGAGCGTGACTCGCCAGGCCGACCTTACAGCCCATAAAATCTCAACGCGCGTCTTTTTCCGCGCTCTCTTTTCTAGCGCAGCCGCCGCTGTCGCGATTCCAATGCTACTTTGTACAAGACAGATAGATAGATAGACACGTGAAAAGGTCGCCGGTGAAAAGGCTGAGAACTGGAAGAAATAGATCGCTCGTGGAGGATTTCGAGGAAGGCCGATATGGATTGGGAGGGGGAGGGGCAGGGGATGGCCGCATAAGAGATATCGAATGGGTCCTCTCGGTCAAGAGAGAACTAGATAAATCGCTCGACTCACCGATCTCTGGTAGTTGGCATGTTTCCCTGGGACGAGGAGGGTGGTAATTTATCGGCAACGTCGAACGCCGCTCGTCCAATTCGTCTTAAAGCCGCCGACAATCGTCCTCGGCCGTCCTCGCCAATAGATCGGCCGAGCGGACGAGCGAGCGAGCGAGGACGCCCGGAGGAACAAAGAGGGCAAGAAGTGGCTAGCCAGAAGAAGAAAAGGGCAGAGCGCAGAGCGCCGAGCGCAGAGGTGGAGAAGAGAAAAATGTAAGGAGCGCTCGAGCGGGCCAGGGCCACTTGAAGGTGTCACTCGGCGCATTCACCAAAACCAAAACATCCATTTTCGAGCGGTCAGCACAATGACGACCCCGTTTTGTCCGGGCCGAGAGCCGACAATGGGGAGTCACTAGAGTGCCTGTGCCACTGAAAGAGCCCAGAGCACCCAGAGCTGAGACACGTATTGGTCCAAGCGGCTGACCCATCGCATCGAGCAGATCGCAGATAAATTTCGCATTTGTAAGAGATCGGTGAAGGGCGACCGCGCGCAACTTGTCCTCCCTCCGCCACGAGGGAAAGCCACGAGGATCCGAAATCGGCCCACTTGATTTCTCTCCTCTCTCGCCCGGAGATGCCAGCACAATGCTCATAGAGAGCGCGCGGGCCTTTATCCCGGTAATTGTCGCGTTCCCCGGACAATATTTCAGGGGATCCCGGCGATGAGATAAACGAGCAACGAATCGACGGACACTCTACACTCTGCTATGTATCTACCAACTACCAAAGGACCAGCCAGTCGACCCCTGAGAGTCCGAGTGATCCGCTTCCACACCTGAGTCCACCGGGGCTCCCGCTCGAGAAGTCGAGAGTGGCTACTAGGATCGGCGATCGCGGCCAAAATATTATTCCTCAACACACGGATACTCTACTGAAAGAGGGAGAGGGAGAGGGAGGCTAGCACAGAGACTCGCGTCGACTATATTCGCAGAGTCCGTGCGCGCCTTCTCCCTCGCTCTGTTGGGATAATATTTTCTCTCGAAATAGCAGCTACTTAGGATGCACTTGCCGCGACGTGTGTGGTCCGCATCCTGGACACGAGAGCTCCCGGTACATAAAAGCGACGCGAGACTGCGAGACTGCGAGAGGGCTGGAGGGGGAGGCAAATAGCACGAGGAGATCGCGGATGAATACATTTTATCGAGCGAAGCGATCGTACGACCGCGCGCCCGCCGCCACGCTCAAATCATTTCTACTCCCTCGTATTATTCCCTCGACATTTTTCTTCCTCCAACCGCACACACACACACACACACACACACTCACAGACTGACCGAGAGCGGATTTAGAAATCCATGGAAACCGAGTGGTCCGAAAGGTGCGAGGCTCGCAGGACTACGTGGGTCGTTTCGCCGGCGATCGAGCGTTCAAGTATTGCGGTTATACGGAAAGCTGTGCGGTTTTACCGGGCGGCGATTTCACACGCAGGAATGATCGCGCGCGCCGTCCGTTTGCGATTAACAGGTAGGCAGCCAGCCAGCCAGGTGAGGCCCGGTGTGTGCGCGCACGGCTTCCCTCGAAATCGTAGCAAATTCCTCGCGCTTATGCGCCGCTTATGTCGACACCGCGTGAAATCTCGGCTTGATTGGCGGCGAGCGCGCGCACAAGGAAGACAGAGCCGGCGATGCCGAGAGGGAAGCCGGTTAAACGAAGAAACGGAATAAAAGTCAGTCAGTCAGTCGGACGTTCCGTACGCGTTAACCTTAACGCGAAATAACTGGCCTGCTGTGGCCAGTAATGCATAGAGGCTCTCGCTCTGCGTGTGTGTCTTAGCAGTAGACGCGCACACGTGGAGAGAGAAGGCACTGATGTTAATTGGAATTACACATGTGTGGTCACACGCGAATGCCTGATCTTGAGAGCCAGAGCCAGAGCCAGCGAGGCAGCCGGTCGAACCCAGCGAACCAGCCCAGCTCGGACTCGAGCATGATGTATATCCTCGGTACCACGCCATCCTCCGTAGGAAGACAAGGACGAGTCCTCCTCTCACTCGAAAGATCATCCTCTCGAGCCTCGGGATAGATCCTTCTTGTACATGCACGCCTATCGCAATGCACAGGTGCTAGTGACCAGCTCATTATTCCGATGCATCATTTTCACGCAGATATAGCCGAGTGACCGCCGAACGGGTCATTGCAACATTAGATTGCTGCCTCTCCGAGCGATTAACTCCGCTAATAAATCTAGCCAGGGCTCTTCACTGCGCCTCAAATTATCCCGGCATTCGGCTCCCGTCAAATTATACCGAGCGATCCTTCTATTCCACCATCTCATGCTCGAGCGTTTATCGGCTCGACTCACGGAACCTCGCCCCCAGCGAGGTTACTTTTTTCGTAAGGCTAGCCAGCATTGCCACTTAATTGGAGCCAGCGACAAAATTGGATAGCGCGATTGATGGTAAAAATAAAGCGGACAGGATTAGAGTGCCGTGCTTGCCGTGTGCGCCGTGCTTGCCGTGCTTGCCGTAGAGGGAAGAGGAGTGCAAGGTCGCCGCGCGGCGTCGGCGATCTCTGCGCCTCGACACAATCACCTTCGTCTCTCGTTGTCGCAATTACATACTCCCACATCGTGACGCACTCGACTCCTCTAACGCGATCACCTGCTCCGAGTCGTTCGAGGAGCAGAGAGATTCCCTCGTATTGCAGAATTCTTTTCTCCAACACGTGCGCACACACACGCGCGCGCGCACACCGTGAGGATTAGTAATCTCTAAAATTGTCAAGGCATTCGAGGAACGTGGCATATCTTACTCATTACAACTGGCTCGCTTGTATAAGCCGGCGCATTCCAATTACGAAGCCCTCGCGCGATATACTCCGATACTCTAATTATATCGGCAGGCTCCACCGCGCGGATAATCCGTTGTCCTATTACGAAATTAATCTCGACGAAGCGTGCGCCGCGCGCGCTGATGATATCTCCTCTCCCCTGGCTCGGGGCTATCCGGCGAGATCGCGAGATCGCGAGATCGCGCTCGGGATCCATCGGCGACCTTTTAGTCGAGGCAAAAAACGGTATGCTCGCGCAGTGCGTACGTAAAAGTCTAAGGAAAATGAAGTAGCCCGATTGTGCCGGGGTGAGAGGAGGTGGCCGCCGTGCCGCGCCGCGCCGCCTCGCTACTTTCCTCGATCGAGGGTAACCTTAATGTCCCGAGTAGTTACATAAAGCCGCAGGATACGGAGGCGCTGGTGGATGAGCTCTAGCGGTGCGGTGGAGTGGCGGAGTGGCGAAGTGGCGGAGTGGCGGAGAGGAGAGCTCGATGATGAAACCCCTGGTGAGGTAGTCTTGTATCACCGGATGATCTTGAACTAACACCTTTCAGGGCATATTCCGCCATTTATTACGGACACGAGGTGTTCCAATAATTGCGCAAACGCCGCGAGATTGCCTGCATACGTAAGTCATCGGTAATCGCTGCTCCTCGCAGTGAGGAGAGCACGTCTACCGCAGAGGCGCAGAAGCGCAGAAGCACTTCTCTCTCCCTCGCACTCTTCCATCGAGTTTTCTCGCCCGCTCTCCCTCCTATCCTCCGATCTATCCTCCGATCTATCCTCCGATCTATCCTCGGATCTATCATCGAGGATATATGCCCGAGCTGATTGGTCGCGAGTTGGCAGCTGGCATCTCCTCGACCGAGAGGAAAGAAAACCAGCCGGAAAGACCCCGCGCTCTACTTGTCATTGAGGTTCGATGGATAGGCGCACTCCCGCCTATTATGGTTAACGCGACTATAAATTATGCGAATCAGTCTATTGGCCCGGCGCGGCCCGGCGGTGGCGTCCACTAGTAGTGGTGACCTCCTGCGTCCACCGTGACTGACAGCTACATGTAGACCCGCGAGACTACAAAGAATCCGGACGGCCGCGGCCGCAAGAAACTCGCGCGCCGGCCGCCGCGCCGACAGACCGAGAATCTTATTTCATATGTGTATCCTCTATCAGCATTCGAATAACTACACCGACTGGGACTATGCTCTGTCGTCCCTCTTTACAATTAGCAGTCCTCTACTAATAATGACCAGAGTCTCGCGGCGGTAATTGCAATTATTGGCGATGCTGAAAAGGCCGATAATGGGTCGCGCGTGCAAGTGGCCGCCTAATTCACTTGGAGGAAAAATGGAAGGATAATTTTCCGAGTAGAAGCGGCTGATTGGCTCGGCGGCGCATGAGCCGATTGCCGCGCTAGAAAATCGAGAGTTGCGTAATCGGCGAGCAAACTGCCGAGCGATAATTGGTCCGGTGAGGAAGTTGGGTGGTTGGCGGGGCTTTCCTGGAAGGATTCTTGGCCTTAGGAGGTCGGCGCAGGCCGTAGAGTTGAGTATTCAGGCGGGACGGACACACGCGCGAATTCGCATGGTAGGAAATGGCTGGCGTATAATTCAGTAAGTCTGACTCTTGAATGGAGCGAGCTACTTGTAAGAGCTTACACGAGGACGACACGGGGAAGATAGTCCGCCGCCGGCGGAGGCCAAGCCTACGGTAGCAGTTCTCGAGGCTCCACTGAATGGCCGGCACTATATTCCTGCGCTGGCAAAAAATCCAATTCATCCAACTGGAATTCCACGCGATATAAACAATTCACGGTAAGAACGCACCGCGCGCCGGTTCTAGTCGCGCGCGCTCTCCTAAAGGGGCCCCACCGACACTCGCGGGACAAACAATTGACCGACTGATTAAGAACGCTCTTCCACTGGGAGGTCCGCGGGATCGAGGACAATAATTGCTCGATCACGATTGGGGCCTCGGCGCATTGTCGCGAGAATTTGTCTCATTGTCTCGGACTCGGTTAAACCAATCTTGAAATGGGCATTTACACTTTACACGGCCGGCGCTTCGGGCGAGCGTCCTTTAATCACCTGATTCAAGCCCACCGAAGAATAGAATAATCCGTGAAATTGCCTCTTGTTGGTCTTGGATCTCTTTGGGATTGGCTTAGGAGTAGTTTGGTAGCGAAAGAGCTGTCGCCGAATCATCGAAGGTAGCAAGTGCGGGGGTGGAGAGTAGTGTCTACTGTCTACCTCGGGAGCCACCGGCTCGCCAGACAACATAGTCGCGTGTCCTCCAAGGTAATCACAGCTGCTACCAAGAGAAATGTGTCGTCCTTTTTTGGAGGCTGGCGCAGCCTGCAGTACAGAGCGCGCGGCCGGGCCGAGTGGAGCAGTGGGACCGGAGCAGCAAGCATGGGAGTGAAATTCACGAGCCTAACTTTTATCGTTCTGCCGACATTCTCACGTTGTTGCTGGCTGGGGTCGCTCGGGGGCGGGGGGAGGTGGGGGAGGTGGGGGAGGTGGCGGAGGTGGCGGAGATGGCGGAACGAGCGGAGAGAGATCGGCGCTGCGCTGCGCTGCGCTGCGCGCGGCGCGTGTGGGCGCGCTACTTTACGACGGAAAGCCGGGCAAACGGGCGAGATCGTTTTACGCGAAAAGGACTTTTTGCCATGGGGGCTTTTGCGGGCGTGCGTGCGTGCGGTCGAGCCATTCTCCGTCGTAATAACGAGGCTCGATGCTCCGGGGCCCTTGCAACACGGCATCTCACCGTCCACGGAAGCTGCATCTACCTCACCAAGGATTACTACTTCTCCCACTCCCCCCTCCCTCCCTCTCCCCAACACCGACATACTCTCTCCTATTGTGTCTTACCTACCCAATACACGCCCGGGATTTAGTACTCTCCGCCACCAGCCTCCCTGCCCCCTGCTTAATTTTCAATTAACATTCCCCATATGACTATAGTCGGCTGCAATCCGATGATAATATACATCGCACGGGCCAGCCCAGGGCTCAATTAGCGTAATTGATGTACGGCTGGACGATTAATTGAAGATTAATTGAAGAATGATCGGTGGTAGCGTGGTAGGTGGGTAGGTGCGCGGCAGATGGGCGAGTCGCGCGCTCTATGGAGAGTGCGGATTTATTAGGGATTGAATGGCGTACGAGGAACCGTGAGTTTTTGCGCCAGAGCCGCGGGATCCGCGGGATCCGCGGGATCCACGCCACAGTCTTTCAGTCCCGATGTCCCTGGCATTAGAGAGGCTAATTTAATTGGTTTCTTGGCTTCGAAGAACAATACTGGAGACTACGTGACTTCGATACCGAGCCGCGAGATGAAGGGTCGCACTCCGTCCCCGTCCCTGTCCCCGTCCCTGTCCCCGTCCACGTCTCGTTATTCCCAAGGAGTACTGGAGGCCGTGCTCGCAATAGCAACGCTCCCGCAGTCGGCCGAGAAAATTCTCCCGACCACCAACTTTTTCTCCGCCAGTCCGCCAAGCCGCCACCCTACCATCATCTGCCTCGTCATAGTTGCCGTCGCGTTCCCTCTACAATTTATCCCGGCCGTATTATTCCATTCCCGGTGCAGGGCCAGGGCCAGGGCCAGGGCGAGGGCCAGGGCTTCCTCTCCCGTAAGAGGCGGGCGAATAATTTTATCAGTGGAAAATCGAGAAACGACAAACAGGCCCGGCTCTGATCCCGAGATGCGGAGATGCGCGCGTATAAGAGGGAGAGGGGGAGAGTGTGTACGGTTGCGCGTTCGCACAATGCACTGTCGAACAATGCCCCACCATTTGCCGCCGTTTAACACGGCGATTTTATCTTGGGCGCCGCGAGGGTGAGCAGATCGTGAGCAGGAAGCGACCAACGAGCTTTTCTCTCCTCGCTCGACTCGACTCCCTTCGCGCGAAGGTCGTCGTAAAATTCCACCGAGAGACGTTCGCTCGCAGTCGCAGTGTGTGCGAGATGCCTCGAGGCGAAGCGAACACTCTCCTCTCCTCTCCGCTTTCGAGAGGACTCGTAGACTCGGAGACTCGCAGACTCGTAGACAGTGCTCGTGTCGGCTTGGACGAATCGAGCACTGGCTGGAATGACGATCCTCTTGAGCAATTGCCGCTCCTGGCGCGGCCGCGGCCGCGGCCGATCGATTCATTGGGTGTCGACTGGCGCGCGCCTTGTATGCATCGCGGGATCCACGTACCTACACATTGCTCGCGAGATATATCCCGGGGAAAACATATCGCCGGCCGTCGAGATGGCCGAGCCGTACATCGACGATGATCGCCCTAACACCTGCGATAATTGCTCAAGGAAACCGGCGGCTTTTCGCCGAACGCCGTGTTTCTCTCGCCTCACCTCTCCTCGCCTCTCCTCTTTCGAAATTCGACTTGTTACACTGCTACGCAACCGGCGCGACCTCTACACCACCGCGCCGCGCCGCGCCGCTCAATTATCCAATATAAATGGAAAGTGCTGCATGCGAGTCATAAGGAATCCACTTTCCGCCGCCGCCGCCGCGACCATCTTTTCCCACTTTCCAGCACGGCCGTAAAGCAGGAGTTGCGCCTCTAGACTCTAGACTCTAGAGGAAGAGCGAGAAGTAAAAGGTCAGGCTTGCACGTGACATATATCCCGGGAAGAGCAGGGCGAATCCCGGAGGATATATGTATGTGGATGGTTGGAGCGCGGGGACCGGGGGCATCTCACCGGGAGACTAAGGCCCCGTTAATTTGTAGAGCCGTCGAACCGCTTTTTCTCCGTCGCGGCGAGACTGCGAACTCGAGTTTTGACACATTTTGACACGAGGACCACACAGAGCGGCCCCGGCCGCCGCACCAGAAAACATCACTCGCGGCCTCGTGGCCCCTCGGTGCTGATCTCGAGCTCGAGCTCGAGCTCTTGCTGGAGATGCTCTCTCGATAGACGGGCAAGAAGCGACCGTCTACCGGATAAGTTATTAGTGCCGCTGGGAAGGAACCTACGCGAATATCAATACCCACTGGACCTCCCTCGTCCCAAGATGTATTTATTAGCTTCGATCAACTTTTTCCCGGACGGTCACGACTCAAAGATCTTCCCCGCGTTTATTGTCTCCACCACCCACCCCCACCCCCCTCCCCCTGCCGCCGCCATTCCCGCCTTTTCCTTACCTCCCTTCCAAATTTTAGCCATCGAGCCCCTTTCTTCGGATATTTTTTGAGCACCCTATACAATCGACATTATCCCGTTCCCGTCGACTCGACTCGCTAAGTCCCGAATCTCATTCTCCCGGGCTGTTACTCACGTTCGAGCTGTTACTCGCACGTTCGGGGAAGACTGTTGATCTTGGAGGATGATGCTGTTGAGCCTGGAGCATAGATCGAACAAGGGAATGGCGATGCTGAGACACGTAAGAGACTGGCTGCTGACCCCGGAGTCCCGGACAGGTAGGAGGTGTTAGACAAACAACTGACCCGAGGGCAGAACGAGGCGTTTTGTATCTTTCCCGGGTGCGCTCGGAGTTCGGACGTGCCTCTGCCCTGCCGCCTTATACTCCAAGAGAACTCCAGTTCCACCACTCGACCGAGACGGAATTCCTCATTTCCCTTAGAGCATATATCTCACGATTAAAAGTCACCTCTCTCCTCTCTCTAATGAGTGGAATGGGGTGCGGTGATATCGTTGACGAAATTCCACCGTTTAAGGCCGCCCAGCCCTTTGAGGGGACCGGAGCCCATAAAATACTTGCTCTTGCGTTAAGAGCACAGCGTGGAAAGCGACCAGACGCTATTAGAGCGGCCGGCGGTGCGACCACTTTCCCAGACAGCGGCTGCCGGTGAGCGCGCGGCATCGAAAATGGACGATAATGTATTCCGGGTGGAAACTAATCTCGGCGGGAGAAACAAATTAGAATGTAGTACACGGGGGCCGAGCGCTCGCACGCGGATAGCTGCACAAAATGGGCACGTCGCGTCGCGTCGCTCTCCCCTGGTAACGATCCCTTCGGGTGCGTGTATCCGAGATTCACACTGGAGCGATTCCGGCGACTCCAGCAGTGATATACGACCAATAAATACTGTCGCTCGAGGTAGGTTCCCTTTCTCGATTTAAGGATAGCTCGACGGAGCCGGTGTCGGTGCCGCCGATACCAAATCGATTTGGAGTAAGAAGCCGCCGGCCACCGGCCGCGGCCTAGCCATAATCCCTTCTGATGAACGAGCCGGCGAGAACTGTTTCACCCATTTCCAGGGCTGTTCACATGGTGCGCGTCAACAGTTGCGCGTCGCGCGTGTATGTAATTCCGTGGCCGATCGTTTAAGTTTAAATGCAATGGGAAGGTCGGGGCGCGCGCTCTCTCTCACAGAGTACAGTCAGAGAGTGTCCTGCTCTTCTCTTCTAGTTGGCCGGTGTCGGTGGGCGAGTGTCTCGTACTACTTAAAATACAATGGCCCGAGAGCGAGAGTAGCGCGGGCGCGTATGTGTAGCATTTGCCTGCGAGACGCGAGTACGCTCTCTCACTAACGCTAGGTACAAATGGTCAGGCGGAGAAAACAAGGAGGGAATAAGGCCTGCAGCCGGACGACAGGGCAGAGGCGCAGGTTCCCATGACTCGCCCACGCTGCCGCCAGGAAGAGCGCAGAAAGAGAGAGAGAGAGCGGCGGCGGCGGCCGCGAGGAAGGTGCTCGCCGCGATGTCGTCGTCGCTCGAGTCGCTCGTCGTCGGGGGCATAAAAGTGTCCAGTGACCGAGACCCGAAGATCTCAAGTGGCTGGACCACCTTGCACGCAGCGTGGGCGATCGGCCAGCAGTTAGCGAGGCTCTCGCGCTCACGCTCGCACTATCTTTCACCCCGCGAAACCACCAGTATCAACGATCCCAAGACAATAGAGCCGCGCGAACCGGAGCAAGAGGAGCGGGGCCGGGACTCGCCCCAACCAAACATCGAAAAGTACGTTTCCCTCGTATATTGCAGTCTTACAGGCTTATCCTTTCAAAAGGATAACGCGAGTAATGGCACTGTCCGGCGCGCTCGAGGCTAATAAATCGCGACGGCGGCGTGGCGGCTGGCGGCGGCTGGCGGCGGCTGCTAGCCGCGAGGAATTTCATTTATTCCCTGGAAATGGCAAATGGCCGGTTTACAGTCTCGGGCCCCGGGCGAGAATCATCCGGCAACATAATGTTGCTCCGTGAAGTCCATTCTGTTATCGGGATGTAATCCTAAACGTAGGGGGGAGGTATCGTAGGCTGCGCGAGTGGCCACGCGCTTACGTACGATTCTCCGGGGGTATTAATGAATAGCGACGAGAGAGCTCGCATTAATCTTACACGGAGGATTCGTAATGCCAGTTGGCTCGGTTCACCACCCAGGTGAGAGACCAGCTGGCTATGGGAATCCAGCCACTCTACTCTAGCCTGCCTCGACGCTGCTACAGATAAACCAGTGATTACTGTCTCAGCGCGCCTACATTAGAATCCTCAAAGTGGAGGCTTTGTAAGCGGAGAATTCTAAATGCGTAGAATCCATCTGACCTTGGCCAGTACGAGCGATGGGGGAACGCCACTCGAGACATTTTTCTCCCAAGTGGTTGCTAAGGGGGTGATCGCGAGCGATAGCACCCTACCAATGACCGAACTCGAGCGACGAGGCGCTCGTCAACTCGCCAAGTCGCCAGTTCGGCTACCGACCAGTGACGAGACGGTCGAGAAGACCGTCACCCTCGTCACCCTCTGATTATTCTCTACTGGAATTAGCCCACCTTTTCATTAAGTCAATTAGTTATTTCTTCCTGAGACGCTTACAGCTTTTCGTTTGCGGATATACTTAGTTTCTCTCGCGATCCAGTAATACTGCTAGTCTACTTGGAATGCGGTGATTTTCCTCGCGTTTCACGCGTGTGTCTCTGACCGAGTGGGCATTGTATTGGCAGGCAGGCAGGCAGGTTCTAGCGGTGCGGCGGCGCGGCGGAAGAAAGGGTGATCGAAGGGAACGCGAAGGATCCTCGACAAGAAGATCGCGGCCTCGCGGCGTGAAGGTTTCATCGCCGCGAATGCGCGCTCGGCTGCGATTCTCTTCTGGTAAGTAATTTATTGTTACTATTAAAATATAGCCTGCTCGTCGTCGCGGTGGGTATGCGCCGTTATGGACGAATATAACCGTTTCTATGGGTGCACCAGGCATCCGCCTGGTGATTTACAGTGCCCGGGGAAGTTATGACGCGACGTGCCCACACTCGCGTTCTCATACGTTTCGCACGCGCGCTTAGCTTCTTGGTTCGTCGAGAGCCTTGCCCTTGAGCGACCGCCAGCCCGCTCGCGCCTCCGAGGAATCCCCATTCGACCCTCACCCTTTCATCCCCGATAGAATCTTGATAGCGCGATATTCACATCTGATATTCGACCGAGGCGGCGCTCCAAGCAGAGACGCGTCATTTCTCGAGACGGACATTTCCCTCTAATGAAGAGCAATCGAGCATTTGTCGTGAGGGGATTAGCAGGAGGAGGTGAGGGAGGAGAGAAATGTTGGTAGAAGGTGCACCAGGTCGAGATGATGGCTGACAGTCCTTCTCGCAGCCGTAAAATCCTCCGCACGCACGCGAGCGGCGAGTGCATATCCCGGGCGACATCGATGACGTCTCGACAGTTAACGTCAGGATTATTGACGCGAAAGCCGAGTCCTCGCGGCGATTCTCGCCAGACGGCCGGCCGAACGAGCGCGATTTCACTTGGTCCTGCCCGGCCAGGTGTATCCCTTTTGCACTTGGAACAGGATCCACACCGTCGACGGGCACCAGGGGCACCAGGGGCACCAGGGGGAGGAGGTGGAGGCACTGGCAACTGGCAGCCAGCAGCAGGCAGCGCCTTGGAGCGCAGCTTGACGAGTGTTTCACCTTTAGTATCAATAAAAATAGTGAAAGGTGACGGACGCGTGGAATCGGCCGGTGTGTGTGTCGGGCACGGTGAACCGGGAACCGGGAACCGATAAGCGCCTTTTCCGACTTCCCAATAAATTAACCTGACATTGATCGCGACGCGGCCGTTTACGGCGTCGCGAGCTTTTCAACCTCTCGGCGCTCGCGCGCGATAAGAGGCCGTCGCGCCGCGCCGCGCCGCGCCGCGCAGCACCGCGTCGGTGCGGGAGCCGGCGCGCAGCGTTTCCCGTGGAATACGTCATCGCGAGAATAGCTCTCGCACGCGGAATCTACCTCTCTGTATTTCTGGATCCGCGCGCCGCATCGCACCGCGCCGTATGTCGTCCTTGAGACGCGGCAGTCCGCGCCGCGCGGCGATAAATTATCCCGTCAAGCGAGAGAGCATCGCGGAACAAATCAAGCGAGCGAGCGATCGAGCCCTCGACTGGCCATCGATGGATCCTCGACTCGAGTCGAGTGAGCGTTGCTCCCCGAGATTCGAGGAGCGATTAAATCACGCGGAAGAAATTGCCTCTAATAACGCGCGAGATCCCATTCTCTTGGAATCCTCGCTCAGGCTGAGCGAGCCCCGAGAGACTAGAGTCCTCGAGGATCGCTCTCCCACGGGTTCTCGATCCTAGGCGAGCCAACGAGCCAACGAGCCAACGAGCCGACGAGCGAACCGTCGCGCGTTCGATCGGATGAATTCCTGCGGAGGCTGCGCTAACGACGTCGCGCCGCGTACAATTTCCGCGGCATTCATCTCGAAAGCGGTGTGCAGCGCTATCGCTATCGTCGCCGATATCTCGCGCGATTCGCTGGAAAGCCGAGTCTCTTCGGGGAGTCAGAGAGTCAGAGTGAGGGCTACCGGGTAGCCCTAGTCCCCCCGAGCAGCCGCGTTGCGTGTCCAAGTATCCGACGAGAATTCCGCACTCACCCCACCGGAGACCCGGAGAGAGATCGACGGAAGATCGAGCCTCTCGCATGCGCCCTATCGAGCAGCCCACCGTATATTCTCAGGCGAATTGATACGCGCCAGTTCCCGATCGATCGCTTCTCTCACACGGAGGTGCAGAGAGAGAGAGAGAGAGAGAGAGAGAGAGAGAGAGAGAATCTCTAGTGGACGGAGACTGGGACGAGGGGATCCCCGTGGCGTGTTACGAATCCTGCCAATCACGGGAGTGTAATCGATATCGAGAGAGCGGGGAGGTGGGTATCGAGTCGATACCATCAGCTCCGCCCCGGGCGTGTCGCCGGCCTGGACGATTTATAATGTTAATATCCCGCGGCCAGACTCACCAGATCCACCTTTTCCTCTCCTCCACTCCTCCACTCCTCCACTCCGCTCCTTCCTCTCGCTCTTGCTTTCGGCCTCCTCTCGCCTTTGTCTTCCTGGCGATTGCGCGCGCGGCCCCCTTTTTACCCCCTCGTCTTCTTCCTCCAACTGGCCAGCGACTACTCCTCCACTGTACATACATACGAATCGCGCAGGACGCCGAGGGAGGGAGAGAGGGACACTCTCATCGGAGTCTCGTGTACCTCCTATAACTTTCGGATAATAAGAATCGGCTTTATTTGCCTCGGCGATATTCGAGATCGATCTCCGGCCAATTAAAGTACGCCAGCGAGATTTACCATGGGAAGTACACAGCGCGCTCGCGTTCCTTCTTTCCACTCGATTTCCGGCAAGTGATGCCCCGACTCTTCTTTTTGTCTTGTCCAGAGGCACAAGTGTAGAGCGCGCGCGCGCGCCGGTGAGGTGACTCTGGCGGCGAGCGGATATATATTTGTGTTTCTCACGATTCGGTCACGAGGTGACTTGCAGGTAGGTGGCGCGTTGCTCTCGCCGAGTGCACTCGTGGTCGTCTCGGTGGCCGGAGCCTCGATAGTATAACACCTTGAGAGAGTCGACCTGCCCGGAGGCCAGGCGAATGTTTATCCGCGTGTTGAGGCCAGCTGGAAACCCTCTCGGCTCGACCGGCTCGACCGCGCTTGACGCACTTGAACCTCTACGGCTCTACGCGCTGCCTACCCAAGAATAGAGGAGCCACGCACCGAGAGGGCGAGAGGAATCGCTCTCGGTTATATGGACATGGACATGGACATGGACATGGACATGGAGACGGACGCGGATGAATGGATGGATGGATGGAGAGCTCCAAATTTGAGCCAATAGCCCGGGGATGAGGTGGGCGGCGATCTCTGACCTCCCGCTGTGTCAGCAAAACTTACACCGATGTATATCCCTCCTAGGATCAACACTGCTCGCCCGGCCCTCTATTTGCTTAGCTTCGCGTCACGCTGCGCACCTTGATCAATCGGTACTCGTACTAATTAGTCACGTCACGGCAATTAATTGGGCCGCACTCCCTCTCTTATATGTACATACCAGCCGGACTTTGCCGTGGGACTAGATACTCGACCATTGACACTCGACTAAACGAGGATTCCGTCTCGTCCTTTCTCAGTTCCTCAAGGGGGAACGCGCGGTCAACTAGTTGAGTGCGCTGCGCTGAGCTGCGCGACACATTGCGCGCCGAGGGAAGAAGATTCCCGCGCGCTTTTCAACGGTAAATTAGCATTACCCTCGCATTACCGATGTTGTGACGCGGCCTTACACGAGTGCGGATCGACTCTCCCTCTCTCTCTCTCTCTCTCTCTAACTCTGATTTATGCGCCAACTCCGTTCCAAGTTGCGTGCCGGGTTTATACGCCCGTATACTAACCCCAGCGGCGCGGTGGCGAGGAGAGTGCGGGTTACGCGATATTTACGGTGTCAAACATGACACTCTTGGCCCATTTCTATGTAAGTCTGCTCGTTCCGATTGAGGAAAGATGGCAAGGATCATCAGAATGCGCATCAATCGCACCTGAGTAATTGATAGTTGAGATCGGTTATAAAGTTTGTCATCGCGAGGGCTCGAAATCTCGGTAGGGGGATAATGCAAAGAAGTGGAGGCGGCGACGAGAATGAAGAAGAGTCCTGTAGAGCGAGAGGATCAAGGGGGAGGGAGGGAGGTACAAATTGCAGGATCGGCTATCGGACGGAGTAATTAATTAAATACAATAAAGTTAGGTCGACCCTCGTATCTGGCATCGGCCACTCCTCCTATCGGGCCGAGTCGAGAGCGTCGAGAGCGTCGAGAGCGTCGGGGCATATCCTCGGTCCGGATGCTCGCGAGCGAGCGCGCGCTCGCAACTCCCGGAATACCGGGAAAAAAGCCAGTCGTTAAGCACTCCCTCATAATCCGGCCATTTTTGCCGCCTCTCTCACCGCCCCGAGTCCGCAAATATTCCGGCGAGTTCCTCGCTTTTCTCCACGATCGTAATCCATAACGCATTGCCAACCTCGACGGTGCGTGCTGGCGGTGCGTCTCTGAGTGCGTCATCGAGCTTTTATTATTTTAGATAATATAAGCATTTATTCTTATTGAAGTATTCAGTGGTCCCTTTAATGACCGCCGGGAGGCGAGCTGCACGTACTAGCGGCCGCCGCCGCTGCCGCCGCCGCCGCCGCTGCTGTGCATTTATTCCTCGTCAGATCCCGCCGAGATCCATTAGCAATCACGCTAATTCCAACTGAACCCAAGTACCCTCGTCGACCGAGCGGCCAAGCAGTCGAGCAGGCGGCTTCGACTCAGTTCATAAAGTACAGTGAAGCATGCGAAGTACAGAGGTACAGAGGTACAGCCAATCCGGCCGCTATCCACGAGCCATGAGCGCCTAGCTAGGCGAGTGACTCCCTCGGAGAATGTTGCGCCTCTCGGCTAGAGCGAACCGAACGAGGGAGTGGAGACCTTTCGGGCTATCTGATAAAGCGCGTGAGGGGCCAGTGCGCCCCAGTGTCCGGTGCACGCGATCTCTCTCTCTCTTTCTCTCTCTCTCTCTCCCTCTGGAGGGATAATTATTATAATTGGCCCGATAAATCGATAATTAATCAGGAGGCTAATTACAAATTATGGTCCGGGCAAAACAATGCTCGGCATTGTGTTGCGCGACGGCGCGACGGTGCGGCGCACTCGCATGAGTCAAGTGTGGGAAGCTCTAATGGCTCGTGTAACATAGAAAGTTCCAGAGTCCAAGTACTCGAGGGGGAGGGAGAGGGAGGGAGGTTTGCAATCAGCTTTCTTGCGCTGCTGGCCGTACGATCTACGTACGTAGCCCGGGCAATGATAGCCCGGCTCGGCTCGGCTCTCCTCTCCTCGTATAATACTCGGCGCGCATCTGCATCGATCTCAGTGCACACACTCGTGATTAACGTAATTCGTCCTCGAAGGTAGATGTACAGCGCGGTCGCTGCGCCGTGCCGCGCCGCGCCGCGCCGGGACATATGATTCATGCGCGAATCCCGCCACTTTCGACATTGTTCGCGATTGCCTCGCGCGCAGGTGCAGCTAATTATACGAGATTCGTATCATTCATTACCGCCGCCGGATTCTTCCTCCTACATTACTCGCGCGCGGCTATCAAGCGCGCCGCCACTGCCACCGCCGCCGCCGCCGCGAAATTGATCCGATTTCCCGCACTCCATTATATCCCCCGGCCCCGCGCACTTAACCATTAATAACTAAGCTAGCAAGTGCAAAGTGCCGTTCTCGAGAGTCTCCGCGCCGCGCCGCGATGGGAACAGGTTCGGCTGCGGGGGGGAATCCCTCGCGCTCACCGAGAATAGCCTTGGCCGAAGGAGCATTCAATCAAATCAATAATTTTTAGGTCCAACTGGGCGACGAGGCGAAGCGCGCGGAACCGCCGCTGCCGCCGCACAGTGGCCGATTTGGGTCTAATATGTGCGCATGGCCAATATCTCAAAATTCCTATTGTTTATCATAAACTATTGTACTCATATCCGATAAACAATAGGAATTTATCTTAACAATATGTATGTCTAACAATTGGTTTCATTTGCGGAGTCCAGTTTCAAGCAAAAGGTAGGTAGGAGGAGCCCGAGTCGCGTATCTCTTCTTCCAGTACTGAGGAGGAATAGTATTGTTTATTTTCTAATAGAAATAAGTGTTTTATTGTTTTAAACAATCCAAGTGAATAAGGATATAATATTAAATGTATGCCGTCGCATAAATTATCCGACGCAACGCGGCTGCGCTCCTCCTGCACATTCCTCTCTAGTCTGTTACGCGTCCTCCACTGTTACATTTACTACGAGCCGCTTCTTTTCCTCTTGGCTCTCGCGAGACCGTAAAATGCACTGGAGCTACCTCTCCGAGACCTCGACGGACGGAGAAACAGGAGAGAACGGGAGGGAGAGAGGGAGAGAGAGAGAGAGAGTGAGTGAGAGTGGTAGTGTTCCCTTGGCCGTGGACTGGAGGCCTGAGCGCGTTGCTCTATAAAATCTTGGCGTGGAACTAGCTCGAAGGGAAAAGAGAACCTACAACTATGAGGGGCCGTCGCCGTGAATCATCGGCGCTTGTCTCGCGAGACCCGCCGCGCCACGCCGCGCCACGCCACACTCAATGGCGCATTGTGCACAACGCCTACTCTCCGAACTGTTAAGTTATTGGTCTGAGAAAACTGGGCTATCGGGAGCACCGCTCATATATATCACGAGAGAAACGAATATGTATAGTCTATACCGGGATGATATTGTCCAAAGGAACATGCAAGTGGATGAAATGAGGCTAGAGGGTTAGAGGGCGCAAATGAGGTTGGGGAGAGGTGTATAAGGGTCAGCTGGAGAGTCTGGTAGCAGTAGAGAGTGATGGTGGTGGTTCAAGTGGTCACACGATGATGCGCCAGAGGAGGCGGCCTGATCCCGCGGGTAATGTGCGTTCTTACGCTCCTCATCGTCGATGACGAAGCAGAGGTGCACGCCGCGCCGCGCCGCGCCGCGCAGGACTATGTCCTCTCTAGTCGTACACGGAGCGCAACATAAGTGCACGTTCGAGCCCAAGCCCCGCTCTACCCGCCTTCACTATTAAGCTCCCTTCACACTCGCAACACTATAAGTATGCTGCCGGTCGGCGAAATAAACTCCCGAGCGATAAAGTCTCGGGAAATCCGCGGTAAAAGAGGAATGGAACGAGGAAACGCGCTAGAAATGAGAAAGCCCCTTGGAGATATTGCACTTTGATCCGCGGCCCTCCTCCCGGTCTTACGTCCGAGCGCGACGATGCGCCGGATGAGATCATTAATCATCGTTGGCGCGCTTTGCTCGCGGCAACTCCCTGCTACCTCCTCTAATTTCTCGTCTCTAGTTTCTGCCGCGCTCACGCTGACTTTCCAATATACACATCGAGCGCGGGGGGCGCGGGGAGCGCGAGAGGGCTCAACCTGAGAACTGGCTGCATGGCGGCAGGAAAGGTCGCCGAAATCGTGGAATATTCCACGAGCAATTTGCCCAACGATCCCAAGGGGGGTACGGGGGTATATTCTATGGCGCGCGGCCGCGAGATACCCCGTGGCCGAGGGTGAAGGAGGATAGTTTGCGAGCGAGAGTCTGCGAGTCTCGAGGAGGAGGTAGAGAGACCCGGTCGTAGTTCAGCCCGTGGCCCATCAGATAGCCGGGAGAGGTGCGCGCGCTCCTCTCCCTCGTAGAAGATGTATCGGCCCAACGATTCCAGGTAGACGAAGACACCGACCGATAGCCAGAGAGAGGGGGCAGGTCGATTGGAAAAAAGGAGAATAACCATCTGGATCGGAGCGTACCAGTCGAGAGCAAGGGAGTGTGGACTGAGCGAAGGGTTGTGCTTGTGCGCTAGGCGCGATATCCTCCCGACAAGCAAAAGAGAGCGAGAGCGAGAGCGAGAGCGAGGGAGAGAAGTGGGGATTCCACGAGGGCACATTGTTTGCCGAGCGGAGCCGATAATTCAGTAATGAACATAAGCAACGCGCGGGCGCGTTCAGGGCTATAATTACCGATACCAAGTCGGATAGCGGATCCCTTAACTTGGGGTCCCGGAGCGAAGAAGCGCGCGAGGCCGAGGGTGAAGAAGAGACGGGCGCGCGAGCGAGCGAGCGAGCGAGCGAGCGAACCGCTGCCGAGCATACACACAAGCGGCCTCGATCCTGCTCCTCACCACGGGCGCACATCGTGTCTTAGAATGGGCAGCTCTAAATTAATAAATCAATAGCCGCACGGCCTTATCCGATCCGCGGGTGGGTGGAGTTTGTTTGTTTAAGAGCTGGATTCATTAATTTTTCGCTGGGTGGTACGTGTTCCCTATCGTCCACGCATTCGAACCTCTGCCCATCCTCCACCCTCTCACCCTCTCACCCTCTCCCTAACTTCCTTCCGTCTTCTCTACGTCCCGCCTTCCTCTCTTTTACCAGCTGATTATTGGATCCTCCGAGCGTATCTTCGGGCGCAGCTATGCTTTATTTACTAGGATTAGAAGTGCTCGAGCGGCGGCGGGGGGAGGGGGATATTCTTTCGATGGGAACTGGGAAGAGTGGGCTCGGCTGATGATCCGGTGATCGAACCGCGAGATTGGACGACGGCGCTTGGCGCTCGACGGCCGACGCTCGACGCGTCCCTGTGGGGGTCAAATTCAGCGGTGCTGAATGGGCCCTGGAGAAAGGACGACGGTGAAGGTGAAGGTCCTTGGATCAGCGGTTGAAAGAGCAGCCAGTGCCATCTCTTCCCCGAGGCTCGAACCTCCGCTCAAAGGTAAAAGGGCACGGGCGCGCCACACCAGACCGCGTCCCTCCAAAGGACAGGTGTTCATTCAGTCTCCTCGCAGTGTTCTTTCGCAACTGGAGCCAATGATTTGTTTATCCAGTGCCGGTACACTCGATCCTCGCCAGCTCGAAATCGGCCTCAGATATCTTGAGAGACGGCGAGCAAGACCTATGCAAATCGAGCTTTCTTTCTAATAGAGACATATCCCCCCTTCCTCCTCCTCCTCCTCCTCCTCCTTCTATCTAGTACAAACAACCGATCGACAACCACTTTCACGGATTAGAATCGAGCCATTCGATCGACGCGAGCGCGCGCGCGCGCTGCCTCGGGCGAGCATCGAATAATTTGAATTCGATCGCCGCGCCGATAGATGGATCGATCCCCTTACCAGCGCCCCAGGCCTCCGCGCAGCTTTATTGGCGAAAGAAAGGATCGAGCGCGCGGCACTTACGCTCTGCACCTCGTAATTCTCTCTTCGCTCCAATTCCCCTCATTCTCCTGCTGCTCTCGCCCCGATAAAGCCTGCCGTCGATTTCTCCTCCCGCGAACTCAACTCTTAACTTGCACCATTCCTCTTGAGATTTCTTTCCGCCCGTCATTCAACCCTCCTATCAGACCTCTGTATGTAACAGGGTCTTACTTAATCTGTTCCTAAAGAAAATAAGGACATATCCATATCAGCGGATGGAAATTGGAGCCGGTAGAGGAGGGAGGAAGATATATACCGAATTAGGCTGTCGGAATTCCTTGAGATGGTAGGACGCCAGTAGTAATGCCAGGATAATGGTCAGACAGGCGGACGTCGACGCCGACGCGCGGTACAAAGTACAAAGTACAAAGTACAAAGTACAAAGTACATACATACATCGGATCTGGGCTGATGATTGCCCAGCCGTAGGCAGAAATTAGACTGTGGTCTGGGCCGTGTTTCTGGAGTGGCGGCGTCGGGGGCCTGATGATAATGACGGTAGCAGGTGCTCGAGTTGATGCCAGCCACCACCTTCGCACTGTGGCGACGACCTCCTCTTACGCTCTTACTGGACACATGTCGTCGGTCGGTGGTATCTCTGGCTGAGAATGGTGAGCGGGGGCCCGCTAGCTTCCTCGTGGTAATCGCGCCCGTCGCGTTTGTCGCGTTTGTCGCGCTCTTCGCTCTACCGGGGTCATCCAGTATGTAATTCGTTGCGCGTTTCGTCGCCGCAGGCCTCGTTCGCTCGAGTCTCCTACCGTGGTACGCGGCCGCAGCAGCATACGAGCTCCGAGCACCAACAATTTCCCACAGGTTTCCTGGGCAAAAGGGAGGAGGAAATATGAAAAGTGTCCAATAAATTACGGCGAGCGAGCGGCTTGTGCAATAGGAGGGTAAAACTCGCGCGGCCGGATTCATGAGTTTTCGCCAGTTTAATTGCAGGGAAACCTTCTCTCGATATTCTCGCCTCGGCTTGACTTGGCGTTACGCGGGAGCGGGAGCGAGAGAATATAGATATATGTAGATATGTGTGGCGTGTATAGAGAGGAGTAAGTGTGTCGCGCATATGGTTGGTGTTGGTTGGTGGTAGTGTGTGCGGTGCGCGGACGCTTAATATCTCGAGCCAATCTCGGAGCTTGCATTCAGTGGGTTAGTGCCGTAAATGCCGGTAAGCATCCAGAGGCAATGGCCACTCGGTGGCTACCACTATAGGCGGCTAGCCAGGTATTCATTCCATTTGCAGTTATGACGAGTGCGAGTTCAGAGGCCGTGAGAGTTTGCCGGCAACTCCTCGAGGGAGAGAGACCGCCGCGGCCTCTCCGCTCCAGTCTGGAGCATCTACGTGCCTACCTATCCTATACATATGTGCCACTACCCGGCCACCCCACCACCCCCCGCACTCCTTCTTCCACCTTGCGTAGTTGGAGCCGCGCGGCGAGTTTTCCCGCGCGCAACACCTCCTGCCCGCTTATTACCTCCTTCGAGGATGCCCGCGCGGCTCTGCTCCTTTGATTGACATTTGATCCGTCACGACTGCCAACCGATTGCATAGGACGACCGCTCTCGCGAGCGCGCCACAAAGAGCGTCCACTCGCCAACGGATTTACTTGACACGATCGCAACATAATGGAAGGTTGCTTCCGCAATTTCTATCGGGCGCGACCCATCATTTCCTTCAAAGGAGCTCCTTTCGATCGCTCGAGACTCGAGAGCCACTGGCTCCTCGATCCGCTGACTTATGGCTCCGCAATCGCTTAAGCGTGTTCGCGCATTCCGCCGCGCATTAATCGCGCGTCTTTTCTTCCCGAAAGTCTCGGGGCGGCGAAAAAATGTCCCCTCGCCGGGTCGCGACCCGGCGCGCGCCGATCGACGACGCGGCGACGCGGCGACGCGGCGACGTAATAAATCGACGTAATGAATCGGAACGCGCCGCTCTAATCCAAAGAAGATCGAGGAGGAGATCTCAGTGGGTTTAGCCGCGCGCTCGCTCGCACGGATCCAGCAGGTATATGTATGTAGAAGAGAAGTGAATTCTTTGCGCGCGAAGAGGTCGGTGGTTCCCAGTGGCTCCTTAAGTCGCTTACACGCTGGTCCCCAGTCTTTCACGCGGTGGCGGCGGCGACGCGGCCGCCGTCTTTCTCACCTTCGACTTTCTCGCAGATCCTCTCCTAGCTCCCGAGGGGGACGATTCATCGGCGGTCACTCGCTACCGCCGCCACCGCCGCCACCGCCGCCACCGCCGCCACCGCCGCCGGTAGTCGCAATTATAGAGTATGACTGCACAGATTCGTTCGGTAATTTGTTATCATTGAATAAACACGTCCGACCAAAGAGCACGAGGGAGAGATAGGGAGGGGGGGGGGAGGTGGAAAGGGTTTGATGGTGATTCCCTTGTAGTTGGAAGGGGCCGTGTAGGTCTGTTAGGATTATTCATTAGAGCGCGAGCGGGGGAACATCCTCACTGACGTATGCAGAGCGCGGTATTTATACCTGATGATCCAAGGATCCTCTTCTCTCCCTCTCTCTCTCTCTGGTTCTCGGAGGCGGACCGGGGGCAGGCGGGCAGGCGCGCAGGGTCGCACTCGCTCTTGACATTCGCGAGAAACACGGGCGATTATCGGATTCCGCATAGCCATAGCTATAGCCATAGCCTGTAGTAGAGATCTCGGAGGCGCTCGGAGTTCTCTGCTGGTTGCGCAATACATAATGCGCCGAGCGCGAGATAACGATCGGCCACCATTAAGAATCGATATTTCGCTTCACCTCGCACGGCTATCAGTATGCAGATGGATGTAAAATAATACGACTGTAATACTCGTCCGTGGCGGGAGCGTGTAACGGCGTGTCCGACAGCGTGTAATCTATTATCATCGGGTTCCTTCCTTCCTTCCTTTTCGCTCGCTCGCTCGGCCGGCCGCGCGCTTCTTCCTTCTTTCTAATGTAAGGTCGAGACTCGGCGCTCGGGATGAGCTGACGAGGTGGCATAAATAGAGGCGAGAGCGGCGGATGCTTAATCCGCCCCTGAAGCAGGAGGCCACTAGATGCGGCGCGGCGTGGCGCGGCGCGGCGCGGCGAGCTCTGAATAGAGAGATATCTCTCGTCGTGGCAACAGGCGGTAACGTCTAAATTAAATGTTTCTGGATCGACGAGCCGCGGATTCAACGTGTCATGGGCCGCTCTTAATCTGGATTTAACGGCGAGGTCTCCCCACTGAGGCCACCTTGCGGCCCAGGCCGCTTCAATAGAGCTTAATTGGCGAATACACGCTCTGCCCCTCTCTCCCCCTCTCTCCCGCCCGCTCGTCGCTCGTCGCTCGCCCGTCTGTACAGAGAGAAGAGCCGCCTATTCCAAAGAGACATAGAGAACGAACCTTCGAGAGCGAGATGAGAAGGCGCGAAGGCCTCTGCCTTCTTCTCATCTCCCTTCATTCTTCCGAGAGTCTCATTCTAACTCTACTTACCCACCTGCCCCATCCTTCCTCTCCATCTTTCCGTCTTTCCCCTCGGGAAAGACCACGATGATGACTCCGCCGATCCGCCCTGCGCGCTTTAGTTATTCAGGATAATAATGACAATAACGTTAGTAACGACGCTAATAATTACCTTCCCAAGGCGGCCCGCGGCTCTAACGAGTCTTGCATGGACGGGACACTCGCTTATTCTGCTAGTGGAGATTTTTGACTGGGAACGGTGAGTGTTGGTGAAATTCCTCGGATTCCCGTTTGGCCAGATAGCGATCGGTCAGCGGCGCTGTGTGGTGTGGTGTGGTGTGGTGTGGTGCGGCGCAGCGCTCGCATGCTGAGGGAGAATATCAATTAGATTAGTGATCGATTGGGGATTTGGCCGCGGATATTCGCACGCGCTTAACGACAGCCTCGAACCTTTAAATCAAAAAGGTAGTCGGAGCCGAGTGAAACTCCCATTGATTATGCATACGACACGCGGTTTGAGGTCGTAAATTATTATTATCCCGATATTTAATCAATCCCGGCTGGGCCGTCCCAACCTCTCGAGGTTTTTCGGTTAATAGCGATCTGAGGAGCGCTCTCCTATTGGTTGGGCGGGGGGAGGGAAGTTTGTGTGTCGGAAAATGGAGTGGATTTCCTATCTGAGAAGGAGAATCTGCTGGAAGCCGGAGGGCAGACGCACGCGGTCGCAGTGTAGAAACGAAGTGCGGTGCACCGGCTTCCACCCATAGAGAGAACAGAAGGGATCCGAGCGGTGCGGTGCATTACCCGTTAGACATGGCCCCCGCGTTGATATATTGGCTCGTACAAAAAAGCCGACTCTTCTTCTGCTAGCCGGCACTCACTCGGTCGCTCGGTGATTGCTTCTGTTGAGTCTGCGAGCGCGCACTTCTTTCTCCGCATCATCGGCGCGTCTCTTCTCCTTACGCCGCATACTCGATTCGCGCGGATCAATCCCCACTGAAAACGGATCTGCTAATGTTATGTAGTTAGTTATCGATGGCCGAGGGGGCGGCTGAAAAATGCGCAAATAGCGCGGGGTGGGGATGATTGGCGGGTGGGATGGGATAGAGGGTGGCACGCTGACACGTGGGAGGGAAGGAGAGATGTAGGGTAGCAAGAAGCGTAATCGCGGTTCGAGGACGCCAGCAGGAGCAGTCGAGCGATGGACTACTGGGGGACGAAGAACCTATTATAGCAAGAGCGAGAGTAAAAGAGTCTGGACAGGTGAGATAATCAAGGCTCGAGCGCCATAGCTGCGAGCGGCCCTCGCGTCTCGTAGTAATCACTATTCCCTCACGCTGTGTGTGTCTTTCAATGCCTCCTATGACTCGGCCTCCTCCTCCTCCTCCTCCTCCTCGCTCATTGCGCGTTCGAAAGTTTCCTTGTAACGCGCGCGCAGTGCAGCGCAGCCTTCGACTTCGATGCCGAGAGATCTCTTTGCGGTTTTCCTTGGCAAGCGCTCGCTCGTCGACGACTCCACCAACTCTGCCCGTCCACCGACCACCGAGCACCGACCACCACCTTTAGACATGCACTTCTCCTCTCCTCGGCTATCTAGCTACCTCTTGAGCTAAGAAAGCGGCGGCCACTGTCCTTTCCAATACGCAGCTACTACTAAAGATGATTTTTCTCCCCGGCGCCTAACCGATACGCGCCTCCTCCCGACAAGAGAAGTGTCGGCGAGTGTCCGGGGGGCAAGATCGCGCGCGAGCTCAAATTGACGTATCCCCGAGGATAAACCCGCCGGAATGACGATTGGCTCTCGCAAGCCGTATTCAATAACACCAGTCAGTTCAGCGGGAAATCTAGTTTATGGGAGAGCGTTCTCGGGCTTCCTCGAGGCATCACTGCGCCTCATCTCCCGTTCCCGTTCCCGTTGCTGGTTGCCGCTGCCGTTGCCACCATATCTCCGGTAGCGTCAAATGCAAATATCCCTATGATGCATTTAACGAGTAGCATAAATTGGCGATGCCACGAGTCTGAGAGAGAGCGCCGCCTGCCTGCACCAGAGTAACGGGCTGCCTCTGTGTGCGTGTGTGTGTGTGTGTGTGTGTGGTTGAGGAGGAGCAGCTTTGTCTCGCGAGGGTAAATAAGAGATAAGTGATAGGCGACACGAGAGCTAACAGCATTATTACAACAATGCTCCGCCGTGAGAAACTTGGCTCGCGCGGCCGGCTAAAACGGCCGACTCGAGTACCTATCGAGTAGTGCGCGGGGGAGCGCTAGACGCTAGACCAATAATCGGCCACCTGTTACGAGCGCGCGAATCACCATTTCCGCGGCAGGTTACGCGCTCTTCGATCCACTCGGAAACAACGCCGGCGCATCGGCGCACCGCGGCTAACCCACTGACATTATGGGAAAATCCACTCTGCCATTATAACATGGTCGCCTCGGCAATCGGCCAGTCGGCGTGATGGCAATTTTTTTCTCCTACCACCACCATCTCACTCGCATCTCCCGGCTTGTTCTTTCTCTGCGGCGGTTTCTCGAGTGCGCGCTCGCCCGGGGACAATGCTCGTCGAGTTTTCTCACGTGTTTCCACGCGACAGCTCATTATTTCTAGCCGGCAGTGCTTTATCCGCTTTGTGATATACGACCTAACTTCAGTTCTTTCTGTGGGCTCGCTCGCGAAATGGACCGGCGCACCGTCCCTCTGTCTCCTCTGCCCCCACTGGCCCCTCTGGGCCTTGCTCCTTTTGGATTCTTGTCTTTAGGATCTTGGACGCGTGGACCCAATATTTTATTGGCCGGAGCGCATAACGCCCGCCCGTAGCACAATGCCCACTGTACGCGAGGCCGCACTCTGGCGACTGGCGAGCATTGTGCGCGGTGTGGTCCGCACTCCGCTTCGATGGCTGATTTACCGCTCGTCTAATTTGTAGGCGGCCGCGCCGTTAAACAATCCATAAATGCTTACGCGTAAAACACTCTCCGCCGCCCGGTAGAGAGGAGGAGGTGGAGGAAGAGGAGGTTCGCTCGCCATGCCAATTCAGCGAGGGTCCGGGCGAGCGCGCGTGCAAGGTCCCTTCCCTTTCCCTCCCTTCCCTCCCTTCCCTCGCTGCTCCCAAAGAAACCACCGGATCCAACGGGCTGCCCCTTTATTCATATTCAAATCCATACCATTTATGATCGCGCGCGCGGACACCATTTGCAAGCTGCTCCCACTCATTGTCTCCGAATCGACGCACCGACCAACTACAATCTCCTCTACGCGCAAGCAATGTTGAGTAGTTGCGCGTCTGATACGGCCGGAGCTTCATTTTACTCTAATACAGAGAACCCTCGCGGCCTGCGACAAAGAACCGCAGAGAAAACACGCGGCTCCTTAATCAACCATTTACTCGGCCCTAAAGTTCAGAGACACTATCACCTGATTGGCCGGAAGCTTAATAGCGGAGCTTTGAGCTTGCCTGCGCCAGTAGCCGGTGCCCGCTACATAAGAGCAGAGGCTCAACTTATACGACTGTTTAGACTTTAGACGCTCGAAGTTAAAAGGGCGAGAAGGACGCGAGGTGCGGTGGTAGGTGGTACTGTCGGGATATCGGCGCGGCGCGGCGCGGCGGCATAGACAAGTTCGCCGGTTCACGCTCGACCAAGTAACGCGACGTGGCTTATTGCCAATGCATTTTAAGTAGTCTACTATACGGTACCACTCTCCATCGGCCTCTCGCTCGCTCCGCAGAGAACGTGGTAGGTGCATTGTGCACCTGTGATGCCCGCGACGACTGGAGAGTCGTGTTTTCCAGCCCTCACCGGCGGTCATCCGCGGTGATTCGTGGACAAAGGCGAGGCCCCGTGTAAACCCGACAAACGGCCGCGCCACGATACCACCTTACCACCTTACCACCTTGCCGAGTTGCGTCGCGTCGCGTCGCGGCGCCGGATGACCGTTGATAATATTGAACGGCCCGGCAGCTGGTACTGGAGGCGAAGGTAACGATAATTACGGCGGAACAATGAGGTTCAATAGTTGGCGCAACCTTCCCAGAAAGCCGTGTTAGGCTTTCCTCTCGGGCGTGCCTTACTCGACTCGTAAATTCTTCTCGGCGAAGGGAGTGTTGTCGACGGCGGAGGTTGGTTATTCGCTCGGGCGTTTCTCCGATCGAGCGTCGCGAGTGGCGAATACGGCGAGTTCTCAATTTGAGGAGAGAAAATCTTCTAGCGCGCGTAGCCCCTGACGTGGGATAGGTACATATATGCGTATGGTACATAGATTTCGCTTGGCCGCGGCTGGAAGAACGGGGTTAAACAATCGCGCTCGCATGCAAAGTGTCTCGTTGATTAAGTCATTTCGCGCCGCCTCTCAGGAATCGCGCGACGGAATCTCTGACTTTAAGTAAGCATTGTATGGTAACTAGGATAGAATAATTCTATGACTGGCATGGAGCCTCTTCCATCTCCCTCTCTGCCCGCGGCCCGCGGCTCGCGGCTGCGGCCAAGAGTCAGTCGACTTGGCAGAGAGTCGGAGAGCAGGAGCGGGTCGAGAGGTGCTTTCCTTCACTTCCGTCACTCTTTGGTTATTGATCGGCAAAGAGAAAGCCGGCCGTCGTCGGGCGGGATAACGGTCTTCCTGCACACAAAAGATAAAGTGGACGGAGATTGCGGGAGAGTCTCCTCACTCCTCGGAGAGTGCAGCGCCGATTTGACGCGCTTGCACTTGACACTTGACGGTACACCTTGCGCTGAGCGCACTCCGCTCGCAAATCAATCGGCGCGGCGGAGGTTCAATCGATTCCTCCAGTCGACTGCGCTTGCCAGTAAAGACTTGGCGCCAAGGGAGAGAAGAGGAAGCTCCGCTTCGATGGCTAAAGGCTAAAGTATAAATGTACTTGGGCAGCTTAATCCCTTGGCTCGCGAAATGCGAATGAATGACTGGTTCAACTGGTTGCGCGGGCCCTCGCAACCGCCAGCCTCATTTCGTTCTCATGATCGGAATCCGTGTAGGTAAGGGGTCGTGAGCCCATATTTCAGGAGCATTATGTGCTGTGACGGGAGAGCGGCGGGCGCGCATCCACAGACATATCTCTGGGACGGCGCGCGGCGCGGCGTGTGTGGCTAGGACGCGTAAGTAGGTAAATAGCGGGGCTACCGGTGGACGGAGCAGCGAGCGCGCGTATAGCACTGGATAGTGGATGCCTCTAAGTAGCTACTGTACTGGGAACAAGTGACTCGCGAGCGTCTTTGGTGGTACGGAAGAGGGCAGGATCGCCCGGCCGCCGCGCCGCTCTAACGTCCAATCGTCTAAACACTAAACTTTAAACGCTCCCACTGGGAGGAACACGTCACTCGGAATAGATTGGCTCCCTACGGCCATGACTAGATTCTCCAAAAATCATGTCCCCCATTAATAACAGACATATGTATGTACATATGTGCGTGAATATTTAGGAGTCCTATAAACCTTCGCGACGTTTATCAGATTTTTCTCCCGAGACATCTCGCCGGCCGGGCGGCCGGACGGCTCTGTGCGCGGCCGCTCTCAGAGAATTATTAGTGAGACGTTAGCCATTACGAAAGTAATACGAGATTCCCCGGGCCGTTTTCATTGTGATACGTGACGCAATGTCGCTACTGATCCATACGCGGCACTGCGCCGCGCCAACCTCAGCCGCGCCGTCGACCACGGTAGCCGCGAGCTCGTTGCCCTTTCTTCTCCGTGAAAGTCCTATTTACAAGATGTAAAGTAGCATTCTCATCCTCTCCAGCGACGCGACGGTGATAAAAGATCTCTCTCTCTCTCTCTTCGGCGAGGCCTTTATGCACGAAAAATACATTCTCCATTAGAGCGTAGAAACTACGCTCTTACGAAAAGCTCGCATCGTGAAATGGAGCCTCGCAGAGAGGCGCGCACCAGCAGCAGCCTACAAAAGAGGAAATGGCTGGAAGGAGCAGCTAGCAGGTCTGGTGTGTGTCCCGTGTCCTGTATCCTGTGTCCTGTGTCCTGTGGGACCGAGAAGGAGATCGCGGAGAGTGCGCGAATGGAGAATAAGGCAAGCGTAGCGCGCGCTCATTGGCCCTATGATTTATTTATCAATTAAAAAGCATCGAGTGTCTCCGGCGCGGCGCGGTGCGCTGGACAGAGTAGATTCGCGTCTAGTCGTCGGATTGACCACCGAGGGATATCGGGTACCAGCAGGAAGCCGGTGGTTAAAATGGCACGGGCAAGTTTTACGAGCGGCGCGCATCGCGCTATAAAATAATCGTAATCTTTGGATAATGCATGCCCCGCTGCATCGCCGCCCGGACTCCAGCCAGCACTCCCGCTGCTGCCGGCTGAATCTCCACGTGATATTCATATTCATAGTGAGCAGCATCCCTGACAAAGTCGCCGGATATTCGATACAGAAAGGTGAGGTTGAACAGGATGATCCCCCATATAAATCTCCTAGTACGATTGGCGGCCGGCAGGCCTGGCATTGGCACAATGTCAACGTTAAATGAGTTGACGTGCCAGCCGAACCAGCTCTCGATCCTTTTTGCGCCGTCGGGACGCGAGCGCACACCGGCCCGGCGGCCGGCACCGACTTGCCGCTAATCACTGACATCATTAATAATCGCTAATTGCGATTGCGATTGCGAGGCCGTCGCGGAAGAATCGCGCGACGCGACGGCTCCGGCTCCGGCTCCGGCTCCGGCTCCGGCCCCTCGAGCTTTTAGCGAGCCACGCACGCGCACGTCCTCCACTTACCGATCGTTAATTACCGCAGTGCCACCTCGGAATGCCACACGGAGAAATTGTATTGCGCCCTCCACATGGAGTAATTCGATCGAGTTTTTAGCCGAGTAGAGATTGAGAGGCGCGTCTGTCGTGAACGGAGGCGAGTAGTCGTAGGTGAGGTGAATCGGTCGAGCGGAGAGAAAACGGCGAAGACGCGACGCGGTGGTCCCGAGGAGCCTCTCGGACTTTTATGCCAGAATCCAGACTCGTATTATGAAAAGCCTTATCTAGCTAATAAATCGCGTTCGATTAGTCATTTTAGCGCTGCCGACCCGCAGAGGAGGCTAGGCTGCGCGCGCGGCCGCTCTGCCACTTTTTCATTCGCATTTAGAAATAGTTTTCGCAACGGCCGCACGGACGCACGGCCAAAGAGACATGCGGGCACCCGATGATGTCGATAGCCATGCAAATTCCGCCACTCGTATGAATTTACGTCCCGCCCCCCACTCCAGCCTCGGACTCTGTCTCCTCTCCTCCTCTCATCCTCTCATCCTCTCATCCTCTCATCCTCTCCCGACAATTCCCCAGAGCCTGTCATAAATAACGCCGGTGTCGTAATCAGGAAATCGTCGACGCGCTTGTCACAAGTTTCTCGTGATATATTTCCGATACTTAAATTTCAAAAGTGGCCGGCGGCGGCGGCGGCGGCTACATGGATTTCAGATATTTGCAAATCCGACCCGCCGAGCCGAGCCGAGTCGAGATATTGAAATGACGGCCCACGCGCGCTCCCGAGCGAGATCACTCGCCGAGGAAAAAGTCCTCAGTCTATATGCTCAGCGGTATTTGGAACAACAACATAGGTCATCGGTAACTCCAACCTTGGAATTTGTAATCAATGTCCCGGGTAGAGTGTGCAGGTAGAATTGGAGACGAGTGAGGTAGGTTTGCGCGGAAATGTTATAGGCTCTGGCAGGGTGGTGTGTTGTTGTTGAAGGTCGAATCCATAAAAGGGTGGAGAGAAAGCGGTGGTTTAGCCTATTGGAAATGGGAGGGTCGGTGTTGACGCGCGTGCATGGACGCGGCAGGAGAGGGAGGGGGAGAGGTCGAAGTGGTCGCTGTCAGCCGAGAAAGGAGGAGATACGACGAGGTCAGGGAGTAACGGCCGTCTACATTTGCGCGGTGCGTAACATTCTCCGCTGCTAAAGAGTGTCCTGCCTCTGGCAGGAAGGACCCCCCAGGTGTGCGCGTCGCCTCGCACCGGCCGCGCCGCCTCGTCCGCTTAATTTCCTAGCGGAGGAATTCTCCGGATACACTTGGAGTGATTGCCGACCTGCGCCGTCGCACGCTTTTATCCGAGAGAGTTAACAAGATAAAAAGTCCACCATCCGTTATCGAACCGTTAAGGTGAAACGCAGCCGCGACTCTCACGCTTTTCCGCGCGATTCTCCTCTTCCGATAGATAGATAGATAGCTAGAAAAGTCGGCACGCAACGCGCACGCCAGCTGCACACACTTCCACTATCAGCCTCTGTCGTGGAAAACGCGAGGATCGATCGAAAGTGTGAGAGTGCAATTAGGAGTCGCTCGCGCGCGCGCTCAAGGCAAGTATATCGCGCGACCCAGAGCCACCGTTCGCTAAATAAAACTCTCATTATCGCATTAACATTCTCGGGGATCGTTTCGAGCGCCGGCAATCTCTCCGCTCTCTGCTCTCTGCTCTCTGCTCTCGCGTCATCTCCATTGCCGAGAGCGGTGTGCGTAAGCGCAATCTCAATTACCCAGCTAAATAGGAAAAAAGGCGGGAGCATGGTTCGGAGCGCGCGCTAAGAGAGATCCATTGGCCTCGAACCTCCAAGCCGCTATGAAAGGGTTGCGAGGAGTCATCTCGATCTGGCGGAGGTGCGAGACACGCCGAGCCGAGGAGCCGAGGAGGCGCGGAGGCGCGGAGGCGACTCCTCGTGAGACGTGCTCTCTTGAAGAGCGGCGGGCGCGATAGAGGAGAGAAGGTGAGAGAGAGGGAGAGAGAGAGAGAGAGAGAGAGCGAGCGAGAGAGAAAGGGGAGCGTTTAAGGAGTCCCTCGGGCCATCGGGATGTGCCGTGAGGGACCGCGATACATGTAGCAAAGGTCGGGCCAGCACTAAACGCCAGACAATGGCCGTCGGCACCCTTTATGCCTTCCTCGATCAGGCCGCAGGATGGCTCTCCGACACCGGGCCGGCTCGACTCGGCTCCGCGTTCAGTTCCGCGAGGCACCGTAAAATCGGGCTTTTATCTCGCCACGCCGCTCCGCACCACGATCGCGGACTCTCTCCTGTAAAGTGGATCGAGCCAGTTGCCCCAATCAGGAGCACCTTCTCTCTCTTCCCAACTAACCAACGACCCCTTTCAATCGGCCCCGCAGATCCTCTTTCCCGTAACACTGCTCGAGTAACGGCTGCCGCCTAATCTTCACCGCTAATCGTATGCTTCCTCCCTCCACCCTTCTCACCCTTCTCTCCCTTCTCGCCCTCGCGCGCATGCCTACTCGCCTGGAAAACGAACGACCTACTGCTCCAGCGAAATAAGCGGTTAACAGGATAATTGTGAGGGCTAGTTTCCTTGGGACTTGGCTGCCCGGGAACACGTGTAGATTAGACATTCTCCCCGCGGATCGATTTAATGACCGTGTGTCTTCGGGCGGGAAAGCCGACGATTAAATTAGCGATCCTTCCCACCGATAGCAGCCCTTTTAGCCGGACAAAGAAACGGCGCGCGGCCAGAGCGATATCAATCCGATCTTTATGAACGCCGATTGCCGATATACAGAGGGAGAGAGAGGGAGAGCGATCGCGGCGAGATCTACCACTGGGAGCAGGAACGATCTCTTTCCGAAAATGTAACGAGATCGGCTCTTACCCGCCCACCCTCATCCTCTTTATCTTAATATAATCCGGATCGAAAATTCCGGCGCGCACACCGGTGCACATCGCTAGAGGAGAAGTCGGCTTTTAACTTTTAAGTGCGCCGCTCGCGGTAAAATGGCGCGCGGCTCCGGCCGGCTCTTATCCGCGCCCGGATCGAGTATGACCCTTGACCCGCCTCGTCGCCTATTGCCGGTGAATCGCATGTCTCTCGCTCTCCTCGAAAACCTATTGTCCGAGACTCCGAGGCGGCGGCCCAGCCCTAGAGACTCGGACTCTCCTATCGGTATCGTCCCGCCGCGCCGCGACCCAAAAGAATGCCGCGAGTGAAACGCGAGTGGGCCCCGATTATGCCTGGCATAATGAACGCCGAGGTTTTGCAAGGCGGCGCTCGCCCCTTAGTGAAGACATTAAGCCGCGATCGGGACAATAATTAATCGTCGGCGAATGCCGGCGTGCCGATGAGTCCTTAGCACGAAAGGCAATACAACGAGGGAGCCGAGAGCCATGAGCCGAGAGCCGAGAGCCGAGAGCGTGGTGGGTTGCGGGCGGCTGGCTCTCTGCCTGCGGGGATATTGCGGGGATATCGTCGCTCCTCGAGATCTTCTCCCGGCGAGCTTTCGATCGGATCGCGCCGTGCGACTCTACACACGGGTGACGAGTGCATAGAGACTCCCAAGTACAGCCGGCCTCTATACTCTGGCTATAACGCGCGGTATTAATCTATGCGGCGCGATACCGCGCATAAATTATGCAACTCGGAGGCCGAGCGGCCGCTCGGCCCTCAGGGGCGCACGCGAGAGAGATCGCTCGCTCGTTACGCACTCGAGAGAGAAAGAGAGAGCCGCCCGCACCGCGTCGGACGGCGTCGAGCGCCAGATCGCGATAAACCAAACACGGCCACTTGTAATCACACTCTTACTTATCATTCTACCTGACTTCGCCCTTCATTCCAGTCTCAAGGAATCCCCGTCAATTTTCACAATTAAAGCACAACCTTTTTCTAGTTCGCTGGAAATAGTCTGAAAATCTTCGAAATTATCCAACCATTAATAACGCGCCCTGTACTACATACCGAGTTGTTTGGTGTAGGAGAAAGAGAGCGGGTGCCAGGAATAGAATAGGATCTCGAAATCGAGCGAAACCAGGCGATCGTCGGCGATCGGCACGGGGATCGGCCGGATAAGAGTGCGCGCCGGTATAGTATGTCGGAAATTATAGGGTGTTATTCGCGGAGCATCGCGCGCGCGAGCAAGGCTGCGCGATTCGAGGAAGATAGTGCGGCTGGGAGAAGAGAGGGCCCGGGCCAGGAGAGCACGCGCGCGCGAGCGTGCCCTTATGAGGCCGATTTTAATAGGTCTTCGGTTACAATTATGAGCACGGTAATGGAGCCCTCTACTCATTACCGCACCGAATCCCACCTAATTATTATAATCCTTAACGCGCCCACCATCAGCCCAGAGATTAATAACCAATTGAACTTGAAGACCAAAAACAACCACTTTGTATACTAGTATATCTATATGTATATGTATATGTATATTCTCGCCATTGCGCGGTTATAACTCAGCGTCGGATCTTGCGAATTGCCGTTGCCAAGGACCGCACGCGAGCGAGCCACTCTCTCTATTTTTATACCTCGAGTGCCGCGAAGATCGGAGCAATCGGACGGTCGCACACGTGGAAGACAAATACGAGGGTATATCGCAAGGACAAAAGGGCATGTTGCCAGTCGCGAATGCAGCGCCGCGTGAGGCCGAGCGAAAGAGTGCCGGGCGGTTTATGCGGGAAAAAGCCGAGGAGTGTGCGAACGTATTAACACCTCGAAGGATTTATGATATTAGGCCGCGTCGACTGAAGCAGGAGGGGGTCGGTGAGAGCGGAGCGGGGGTGGCCAACTCGCCGGGCCCTATCTGCGCTTCCCCGGGGCACGGGCCGCACCGCGCCAGTCCCACTCTGACAGCGGCAACTCCAACAAATGGGCTCAATTTCATACTTTCCAACACCCTCGCCCGCTCGCCCTCTCGCCCTCTCGCCCTCTCGCTCCACCCACGCACCTGCGATCTATTTCACGCTCTTATTTCTCGGGCTCACCTTCCGCGCACTTCTATCTTTCAGTGTCAGACTAACTCCACTTCCCCCCTTCTTTCCTCTCTATCTCAGTACTGGTCGTCTCGATCACTGCCCGGCCGAGAAATTAACTGGCGTGACCAAGTGCCGACGTTCGTCACCCACCAAGACAGCGTGAATTGGAAAGTGGAAGCGATTGTCGACTGGGTGATCGATTCCTCCCTGCCAATTGTTCCCCTTCTGTCCTCGAGTAATGGGACTGTTATCAAATCAACTGAACCATGACTCTGCTCAATCGGCGTAGCATATTAGTAGTTGGTTTCCGGTCGCTCTCGAGAGGCCGCGGGCCATTCCAGTGAGCCGCGTAGGCTCATTTTTCCGCGTTTCGCACACTGGCCAACTCGGCAACTCGACCTGTGATCTATGGCAGGGCAACATGCATGCACACACGTGCGCCACCCACTCCCGCACACCTAGCCGCACTAACAAATTGATATAATTTGTTGTTAACGGCCTGCTCACACCTCGCCGGAGGCGTCGCCCCTTAAGATTCGTGCGAACCCGGAAATCTTGTGAGCACTCCTGAGGGAGAGAGAGAGAGGATTCCTACTGGAAGTGGGTTAATATATCTTGCTCGAGTTGCGGAGGAACTTTGTGTTTGGCTTGGTTCTGGTGAAAGATGATGTGAGAGTGCTGGTTCGAGGGAAGTAATGATCCTTTAACCAACCAACCAAGATAGTACATAGTGGGCTAGGTGTATGTACCGCGCGAGTGAAAAGTAGCTGAAGAAGGTGGCGGCCAGGCGAGAGAGCGGTGAAGTCGTTGGGTGGATCGATGAAGGCTTTATCGCGGCGTGCGTGAGATAGTCAAACAAGCGGAAAGAGATCTGTAACGGGGCCCGGTTTTGCCCGGTGACGGGGGGCCCGCTCGATCCTATATTGCCGTGTGAACGCGGAGCCGCTGCTCCGCCTGTTTGGTGAAACAGTTTGACGGGCTTACATAATTGCCGAGTAAACGTTGACTGTCTTCGACGAGTCCGTGAGGACGTTAAAGGAGGGCAAACAGCCCCGCCACCGCCACCCACCCCACTTCCTCTCCAGCTTCCTTCAACGATTCCCCCTCAATGCTACCACAGTATTATTCCTCGTGAACTTCCTCCTTCCCAAATAAAGATCGATCTGTTTGGAAAATGATTTATCGACATAGAGGATTTGAAAGAGGACATCCGTTTCTCTGGGAGATTGGTGTTAATCGAAGGAGTAGAAGATAAATCTATGGATAGTCGAGTCATTTAAGGGCGGGTGGGTGGTTCTCGTTATGTAAAGGGCCGGTCCAAATAGGAGGCAAATTGGCGGGACTCCCACACCGGCTCTCATCTCGCCTGCGAATAAGCTACATGAAACGATGCAAAGTGCTCGAAGCTGCCTTCGGGATCGCCAGTACATATTATAACGAGCTCCCCTACCCACCCCACGCCGTGCGTGCGAGCGTGCGTGCGAGCGTGCGTGCGAGCGTGCGTGCGTCATTATATATTACGTTACGCTTACGCGTGTGTAATTGCGAGCAGCTCGTCCTCGAAAAGACGCGGTTGATTTATGTCTTCATAGGGGAGAGGATTCCTGGCAGCGAGGTGTGCGCGCGTGGGCAGAGCGCTCGCACTGGCGCTCGCGCCGATCACTCGTTTCTCTCTACTTTCACGGTGCGATGGCTTTCCTTGGGAGGTCGCACTTTTCCTTTGAAGCGCGCGAGTACTCCTCGTAAAAAGTCCTATTAGAGCGCCGCCTCCGCTCCCAATGAATTACGTCAGCGGCTCATTCCGAGACAGAGAGGTCCATTCTTCTGGGAGCGGCGCGTTAATTTCTCGGGGTTTGGTGAAGAGGGAAATCGGCGGGTTTTAATTAAGCGTCAGAATGGCACGCTAATCCTGTTAATTTGCCGGGGCGGGCAAGAGTCCTCGTGGAATCCCATTGTCCCGGCCGGATCCGGGAAAAAGGTGACAGATCCGAGTGAGAATCCGTGGAAGCGCAGACTCTCTCGCGTCCGTGCGCGCGAGCCTAATTAGAGAGTCGCCGTCAATTCAACCGGCAACATTTTAAGAGGCGCGCGCTCGCAACTCGGACGCCCACGCGATCCACCCTGGGGGCAAAACGGACCCCCCGTCGCCACTTTCCGAGCGCCTAATTATCGAACAAGCCTATCCTCCAGCGGGACCGTGCCAGCTCGCCCGCTGCCAAATCTACGGGGTGTCTTCCCCTCCCTTCACCTCACCTCACCTCACCAGCTCACCTCCCATACAACTCCAACTCCTTAGCATAAAACTTCTTTCTCACAGATTGGTCCTATTTAAATGAATCTCCCGATAAATCAGTGCCGGGCCCCCTCGTCCCAATCGATTTCGATCATTTCTACCTATCTCAGACAACTATCTATCAGTTCAACCGAGCTTTTTTCCACTCTCCAAACTTTACATACAGACCTAACCCAGACACTATGTACATATACTAGTTCCACCGCAAACCTCCAAGCCTTTCTTCTCCTATTTCCAGCGTTCTCCAAGTGGCGGCGGCAGTGGTGAAAGTTGGAGAGCAGGTGATTCCAAGACACCCTGTAACCCTGTAAGAAGGCGAAGGTGGCGAGGATAATCGAGGCAGTGTACGCAAGCTCTGGTACACGCGCACGTACGTGGGGTTCGGCGTTGCGGTGCGGCGCGGCGTAATAACGTTACCGTGAAATAAGGCCGAGCGTGCATCCAGCTGCGAAGCTCGCATAAACTCGGCCGATTGGATCCTAAATCGGTGCGCGCGGGCCCGCTTGTCTTAAGGGCAAGCGGGCAATGCCAACACACCCCCTGAATCACAGCCGCCAGCCGGAGATGATCACATCGCGTATTTATGCGGTACGCGTAAATTTGGTCCCCTCTCGGGGCAGAGAGAGGGAGAAGGACTACACGCGGAGCCCTTCCCGGAATTCGCGCCAAGACGGCCAGCCTGCCTGGTAGAGAGCGCTGGTAGGGGAGCGCCGCGCTGTGATGAAGGGCCAGCGAGATGAGAGTGGAATTAATTTGTTAATACATTCCACTCGGTGCCCGTGCCCGAGCCCCGAGCCCCGAGCCCCGAGCCCCGTGTACCAACGGGGAACGCGTCTTCCTGCCTTAGTAAGTCACATCGGCTTACCAGTGCGAACGCCGCGCCGCCCGCCGGCCGCCGCATCTGAGCATGGATTTAGTGTAGCCCCGATAGAGTCGTCTCAATTACCGCACTCTCCCAACAATTTATCGAGAAACCACGAGCTCTCCCATTCCTCCAAATAATTACCATCACTAGTTTAACACCAGTTAATACCTCTACCGATAATAGCAATAATTGAGTCGTCGCGTCCCTCCAATCAGCCGTGTCAACATCCCTGGTCCCCGGTCCCTCGTCTACTAACGGCGCGCTGAGTGAAGGCCGGAAAGAGTAGACCGATCTACCTTTTAGCCATCAAGGAACCCTGTCAACGCATTTTACACGCATATCGCTCTTGAGTGAATGAGGCGAGAGCGCGCGAGTGAGCGAGCGGGCAGAGTTTAGGAGTTCACGGGTAGGAAGACTGGGAAGGGCTAGGTGGAAGACGTATGATTGAACGAGGTCGAACGAGGGCAATGGGGTACACGGAGATTCCGGCGCTAGAGCTCGATCACTAGAGGCGTGCCAGCTAGTAGATGTACCTGTCGAAAGGAGATGCATCCTTCCCCCTGATGGGCAGAGAGTGCTTTCACGATCGCCACATTCCACCTCGACCGATTTAGATCCTCCCACTCTCTCGACGCGCGATCCTACTCTTAACAATTCTTATATTCATTCTCTTAGCCTACCTTTTTCTTCCTAACCTCTATAATCCAAAATAGAGTCGTACGTCTTAGACTTCCGCGTTTCTATCAGAGCACTCAGAATCTCCGGCCTAATATGGCAGCCGATTGGCAGAAATCGAAATTGAATCTATCGAGAATCAACGCCCATCTCTCAGCTCGATGTAGAGCGAGGGAGCGAGTGGATCTACTTGTTCACTCTCTGTTCTCGTGATAGACAAAGCGCGCGGGCCCGCGCGCTGTGGCAGGAGGCAGGAGAGGGTCCGGTACCCTTTGCGGCAGAAGGGCCCTGGAGCCGCTGACGGTCCATCAGATAAGGGCCATGTTTGCCTAACCTCTCACCTCCCACCGGGGTCCGCGCTATGACCCTCGGAGTGGGCCCCGAAGAAGTGGGTGCTGCTCATCACCGGCGCGACGTGACGGACAGGTTCACCAGGCTCTAGGCTACGCTCTCTTGGCTGGCCCGAGCGCGCGATCATCGCTTAAAAGCTTTCGAGGGCGCCAGCCCAGGCCGCCTTCTTGGCCTGCGATGCCCGGACCGCTGCGCCGGTCGAATCACGGTTCGCGTTAATAGCTTCGGGGAACTCTCTCGGCATTGCTTCCGATCGGGATTAATAGTCGAGGTGTTCATTCTGACCGCGGTAACGTGCCCTTCGACGCATCCATCAGAGGCCCGAGCCTCTCTTTCCTCTATAATCGGCCGGCCGACGTGTGCCGGAATTCTCGCTTCTCATATGAAGTTTCGCGTGATAACTTCATCGTGGTAATCGGCACAATTACAGCAAGCGAGTTTCCTCGCCGCGTGGCTTGGCGCCGAGAGACTTAGTCATTGGGAAGCGGCGAGGGTATTTCCGGGGCATGAGGGAAACGGCCGATCTCGGGCCCCGCTCGTAGGTGTAGATCTATGGCGCGCGGAGCTCGATAGCCAATCGGGTAATAACCCCGGCGTAATTAGAGGATAGCTCCAACGCGCACATTAATCACTATCGAATTGATTCGTTAGTATACCGAGAGCGAAAAGCCAGAGAGAGAGAGAGAGAGAGAGAGAGAAGTTTAGCAAGGGGAAAGAGGCACCGGCGTCCGGCCAGGAGTTAAGCAGCCATACACGAGCGGGGTGAGAGAAGCCGCGGACCTTATAAAGAAGATAGCACGTACAATATATAGAGAGGTGAGAGAGCGGGGCAAGAGAAGAGACCGTGAAACCAAGTCACCATTAGTGGGAGGACCGTATCTCCGGGTTCGATGTAATAAACCAATTCTCTCCCTCGCAACCTGCCGCGAGAAGGCCCCGCCGTCTCTACCCCAGTCGGCCGGCCGGCCGGCCGGCCGGGTAAGCCTCTTCTAATTGGACCGCATTCCACCTCAGTTCCCCTCTATGTATATGCTTTACCGGAATTTTCATTAACACGCCGGACTTTGTCGTGACGGAAGGTACCGCGGCTACTAGCTCTGTCTAGAGCCAACCACAATACCAACAGGCTTCTACCCCCCAACAATCCACCTATCTCTCTCCGAGGCTCAGTAACGAGAACTCCCTCGTCCGATCCAATCTTTTCCAACATATCTGCCTGCGTGCGTGCGTGCGTGCGTGCGTGGCTGCGTGCCTGCGTGCTTCATCCCAATTTAATAAGTGAGAAACTTTAGCCTTTAATTGGGATATATATCTGGAGGCTGGTGGAAATAACGTCGAGTCACGGCAAGTGAAGTTTTCTATGAGTTCTCGAGGATAGAAAGTTTCTAGTGATAGGTGAAGAGCTATCGGACAATGCGGCCACTCTGAGGTTGAAGGGGCGAGTGAGCGAGCGAGCGCGAGCGGCGAAGGTGGCAGAAAGGCTTGAGCGGTACGAGCCACGGGATAAAGAAGAGCATTATGTCCGGCACATAATGCAGCCACGTAACGGCCGATCGGGGGATCATCGATCGATGCCGCGATCGTTTGATCATAGTGGTGGTGCCGGCGAGAGATGAGATGAGTGCAAGCGCGGACACGCCAGAGAAAGAGAGAATGTGAGAGCTTTGAAAAGCGAGGGACGCCCGAGCGAGCTAATTGTGCGATATTGTGCACCGACAATGCTCTAATGAACCATTGTCCATGATCCGGCAACGATCGGTGTCATCGAAGCGCGTGTTTTTTTTTCGAGCGCGCCCAAAGAGACACGGAAAGCCGATCGTTTGTTCCGGAGAATCGTCCGATACATGCCGCGAGTCTCAGCCTGATAGAGCAGTGCAAACCTGTCCCATCATCTTTCCTCCAGAGCCAATCCCAAACCCACCGCCAACACAAATCAGAGGACCTCATTTCATAAACACCTCGAGATTCTAGTATGTCACATCCTCAATTACCGAGGCGTCATTACGCATCTCGAAAGCATTGTACTGAGGAGAGGGAATATTGCCAGGGTCATCACAGGGCGGAGAAGACGAGAGGAGAGAGGAGAGAGGAGAGGTGATGGTTATAAGGGCCCGGTGGAATTGTGGGTAAGACGGATAGCTTCTCACAGTAGCCAGAGAGGCTGCCGCGTTGCCCTCGTAAGAAGGATCGCGAAGGGTTTCGTTTTCATTAGCCAGGCACACTCGATCCCAGCTCGATCGCCCACTGCACCCAGACTCCGGACTCCGGACTCCGGACTCGGGACTCGACTCTTCCCGTGGCACATCATCCGGCTTCATCATATTCCCGCGGTAAAACTTGTAACTCGATTATCCCTCTAACTAGCAATTTCAATAGTATTAAGAGTCCGAGAGGCAAGGGCGCCGAGGAGAAGAGAATCTCTGGCCGGCTAAGGGAACTGCGCTCTGCGCTTTCTCTGGCTGTGTGTATGCGAGAGAGCGGCTTGGGGGCATTTCTCGACGGGGAATGTTTGGTCCGAGGGGGAAAAGCTCGCGGGCTCGCGGCCTCCCGGGCGATTTGCATGGACAATAGATGAGCGGCTGAGCTGCGGTATCTACGCATAATTCAAACGAATCGTGCCGGCTGAATTCACGGTAGCGAATTCGTGTCCTCCGCCGGCTTCTGCCTTTTTACTCGCTTCCTTTTCCTCGTCACGTTTCTGTCGCCATGATCGCACCAGCCGCTCTCGCTCTCAGCGGCCACGGCCAGATATACCCTATCGCTGGATCATGCTATTCGTATGCTCGCTGATATTTATAATAGCGGTACTCCATGCATCGTAATATACACTCGACGCTATCATTATTGCGGCAGCTCGCAGCCCGGCCGGCACTGCTACATAGACATATCCGCCTTCCTTCTCCTCCGCCTCACCTCACCTCTCCGCCACTCAGCCAACAATCGCTAGCGGTAACGAATCGGCCCGATTAAAAATCGATTTACGACCCTTTTTTCCCCCAGCTTCCCATTTATCATGAGGGTATGTATTTCGCCATCCTCCACTATAGACACATAGCACATAGGTAAAGAGAGTCAGCGGTGATATCGCACCGGGCAGCGAACAACGGGGCGTTTATCACGCGAGACTAATAGAAAATTATCTTTCTAATTTAAATGGTCGGATAGAGGAGGCCAGCCAGGGTTCCTCTCTCTCTCTCTCTCGCTCTCTCTCTCGGCCGGGCTGGCTCTGGCAGGAGAGGAAGAAGACGCGCTCGGCCGTGCATCGCTTAGGAACATCCCGTTGGTCGCTCCTCTCCGGTTAACGGGCATAGATATATCCGCCGAGAAATAAAATCGGCGATAGTATCTTCGCTGAATGAACTCTCCCACGCCTATGCCTATTCGCGCTCATCCACCCGCTCCTCGCTCTCCTCCTCGCAGCCTGCGTGTGCGCTCCCTTGCTCCGTGGCCGCGCGCTCTGCCGCCTCGCGCTCACAAACACAGACACAGGCGCGCGTCAGCAGCAGGTACACATCGGATCGGTGCGCGTTGCGCGTTGCGCGGCGTGTAGACGCAGAGTGAGAGTGTGAGGGTGCGGGTGCGCGCTTGTAGGCGATGCTGCGTGCGCGTTCACGGGCACGAAGATCCAGGTTCGAGAGGTCCAGGGGTCCATCGGGCTCCGACCCGTCGACCCCGGCACGTATTCGCCACACCCGCACACCGATCCTTAGGGCCCATGCGCTCCGATCCTTAGGTGGGGTCCCAGGCCCGTCCTCGTCTTCTTCTACTTGCTCTGTTCCGCCTCGCCCCGCGCTTCACTCCGTCCTCTCTCTCTCTCTCTCTCTCTCTCCAACCTACACGTACATACCTATCTTCTTGCTGCGCGCGGCAGATATCCTCGCTCTTTCCTCTTGTTTTCTCTTCCGCGCTGCTTCTTCCTCCTCCGGTCTTCCGTTCCTTCCTCCCGGCCCTCCCTCGCTCCTTCTCTCTTGATCGCACGCGGACCTTTTCCTTTCTTGCCGGTCCCTCGGCGTCGGGCCAGCAGCCCTCTCGACTTCTCCCAACATCGCCGCTCTACGCCTCTACGGCTCTACGACTCTACGGCTCTACGCTATAGCGGTGGACCCCGCGCGGAATTAATAGCCGCCCGCCGCGGAAAAACTCCCGGTAATGTGATTACGAGGCGCTCGCTCGCTCGCGCGCTGTCTCTCGCCAGCAGGTAGGTTCGCCGGAGTGAGGGCCGAGGTTCGCCCCGACTTCCACGTATTCCTAGGCATACGTGCGTGCTGCCGCCTCCCACTCGCAAGGGGGGATGGGATGACCACTCACTTCCTGCACCGTCGACTCTCACCCCTTATGTACGCGCGGTCCTTCGGCGTCTCCCATCGATGTATCGACGCGGCCAGTTGTTTCCGCCAAGTAACGGCCAAGTCGAAGCGAAGCTAAGCGAAGCGAAGCGAAGGAAAAGCCGGCTCGTAGACAAATTGTCGATTAATTGCCGCAGTCCGCGGCGGCAGCCGGTGCCGGGTGCCTGGGAAGGAATTCGCAGTGGGAGCGAGGAAGAGAGCGTTACTATTAGGGGGGGCCTTATAATCATGTAAATTAACGAGGTACGGGCTAATCGGTAAATCGCGACCGCGCCGTTAATGCCGTCGTTGAGTCGTCTACCTGTACGGCGGTATAGTAGGAATAGATGGCTGAGATAAGTGTCGCGGATAGCTGAGAGGGGGAAAAAGGCAAAGGCAGGGGAGATCGGCCAGTAATCCAGGTAGGCTGCGCCCTGCCAAGGGGAATAGGCAGTTTTTCACGCGGGGCCCCCGGTGAACCCGCGATAACTATAGCCACCCGTATCTCCGCGCAGATACGCGGCCTTTTTGCGCGAGCGAGCGAGCGAGCGAATTTAAAAGGCTCGTTAAACGACGGATTTTAAGGGATCGTTACTCGTCCCGCGGTTAAAAGCGCCCCTAAACCACCAAGGCGGCCCAGCTAAATCTATAAATCCACCGGCAAGTATAACGATCGGCAAGGCGCGTTCCGGTTGCCGCTATAAAAATTCCCCTTTAACGCTCTCGGCCCCCGTCGCCCGCCGGGGCCCTCGTTACACGCACGGGGCATTACAATTTTATATAAATCTGGCGAGCGCGACCGTTTTGTCGAAGGCTCGGGACAGCGCGTCGGCAGGAGCTCCGGCGATTCAGCGGGGAATTTGCGGGAGCATAAATTTCGCCCTGGCAATCAGCTGTGTATGCGTACGCGAGCGAGAGCGCGTAGGGGCTGACGCGCTCGCGCTCAACGGAGAGGGAAAAAAGGGGCGAGGAGCCGAGGAGAGGGCGCCTTATGAAGCGGACGCCGCAGCGCACCGCTCGGGAGTACGTGGCTCTCTCGGGTGAGTGGGGTCAGACCGCGTATGCAAATGAGACGACCCCGTTCGGCTGACTACTCCGAAAATCGAGCCTCTCCAGGTATATGTATACGTACGCGATGCGGGAACGGACGGACACGAGAGCATTTTCGATCCGCACTTTCTGCCCGTCGCCTTGCGTCGCCTTGCGTCGCCTTGCGTCGCGTCGGTAAGAGGATATATGTATGTAATGTATGTATGTTGCTGTTGTGTCGGAGGTCTGCGATCTCTGTTATGCCCCGGCGATGAACGTAAATTCGTTTGTAAAGCCTGACAGTTTCTCCGTGGCCGTGGCTCGGTGGCTCGGTGGCTCGCGGGAAAAGCGTACAATGCGGACATTGATAAATCGTGGTAGTTAGACGGCGACAAGTGTACAAGCGTAATGACTGTCGGATGGGATTCGAGCCAATCTGAAATAAAAGCAGGGGGTCTGCACCGGGGAGGCAGAGGCGAGCTCATTATTTTCAAAAAAAGAGCGCGACGACGATCGGAAGCAGATAATACGAGAGCGCGCGCGCGTACTAAGCAGCCCGCTCGCGGCGGCAACGGCGGCAGCGGCGGCAGCGGCGGCCTGTAGCGGGCCCCTTAAAAGGCAGTAAATTATCGACTTTAATGCCACCGCGGTTTGCTATCTTGCACTTCTGACGCCTCTATGGACGCGAAATCCCCACTGGGAGAATACCTCTTTAGCTCTTGGGCGACTGGCCAGAGCCCACGGGACAACTCGGCTCGCGTTCGCGCAGAGATTCCCCGGGACCGTTATCGTCCATCTATCGCTACTTCAAGTACCGTGCTACAATACTTAAGGCGAGCTCAATGCGAGTTACCGGCCATATTGCCCGCCGCACTAATTGTACTTCCAGTTCGATGATCATCTGCATGCCGGCTTTCAATGGACGCGCGACTCGGGGACTCAGGGACTCGGTGCCGCCGCGCCATTCAGGCCCCGCCATTCTCATAAAGACTAATTTTATATATCGTATCGGCGGGGGTGTTTTATTGGATTTCGGGGAGCGTGTATCAGATTCGGCGCCCTGCGGAGCATCGCGCCCTCGGCTGGCCCACCGGACGGCCGCTCAGGCGGATGGGCCCCTCGGGAACGGGCCCGTTGAAGTAGAAAAGGACCATCTCGCCTTGCAGGGCACCCGTGAGCACGTGAGCACGTGAGCAGGGGACTCGCGCCCGCGCGCGCTGCCTTTAATAAAGTGCACTAACCGGCGTGTATTAAGAAGATTTAGGTGGGCGAGAGCAGCGGGCGCACCAGTATAAATAGCGGAATAATAGCGAGGTTATATCGCGCTGCCCTCCTGGCCCATCTCATCCACGAGGTCCTCTCGAGCCTGACTGGCTGGCTCCTTCGTAGTGCAGGCTATGCGGCGCTGGTGCCTGCTGCTGCTGCTGTTAGAGCTCCTGGCCCTCGTGGTCGAGCGTGGTGGAGGCTACGTCGAAACGTATGGGGTGACGCTCGGCGAGGCCCCGCCATGGGTGGGCCCCGCGGCACTCCGCTCCGGCACACACGCGGACCACGCCGCGTAAAATATCATCGCAAAGCGCAGCCCGATAAATTTCGCGATATTGCCCGTGAAACCGCTCACCGGTGGAAATAAGAATGCAAATGGCCGGGGTCCCGGCAGCCACGACGCGCACGGACCCCGAGAAAGAGAGAGAGAGAGAGGGAAAGAGAGAAGACTGCCGCGCGCTCGCTTACGGGAAACGTGGGAGCGCACCAGAAATCGGCAAGCCGATCGCGATAGATAAACCTCTGCGGCTGATGGGGCAGGGGGTGACACGAATCCCAGGATTCCAACGGGCCCACATTCGCCCCCTTCCCCCTCTTCACGCTTATATTTCATCCATCGCTAGAGCGATCTCGGAATATCGGATTTGCTATGAATATTTATTTCGCCGGCATACGTATACCAACTACGAGGAAAGCGCACTCGCCGAAGCCATTGTCAATGACAGCGGGCGTATTTAAATTGTGTAAGGTGGCCGGGCGGAGGGAAGAGGTCGGTGCGATTAGTGGGAGAGGATGTTGACACAGGTGAAAGAGCGGGAAAAATGGGAGGCTCGAACGCATATGGGGATGGGACTGGTGCGGTGATGCACGTAGGGATATATTGCGCGGCACGTTCTGTCGGTGGCCGTGTACACCCAGAAAGAAGCTATGTACGCTCGGAGCGAGAGTCCGCGCCGTAAAACGAGGCCGTAAGAACAGAAACGGACCTCGGTGAATGTGTTCTCGAACCACGTCAAGTCCGCCCGTCCGAGCGTCCGAGCGTCCGAGCCTCCGCCGGAGACGTAATCTTATTAAACGGCTATTAGCTGCTCGCCGAGGCTTGTCAACATTTAGACATCTGGCAGACACGGGAACACATTCCCTTACTTCTCTACACGCCTACACACTTGCCCGCCGCACCGCTCGCCGTTCACCCGAGCAGCGCAGCGCAGCGTTGCTCTCCTTACGGCTATCGGCTTGTTACCCATAAAGAGATGATAAACGCCACCAGTGCCATTTCACAAATCTTTCATCCGATCCCCATTTCATTCACCGATTGTTAACAGGGATATTGTTAACGGGTGAGAGCGTAGATGGCTGGTATGTAATATGTAGAAGGAGTTGAGTGCTAAATGATTAAAGTGTTTAGGAGAGGTGCTCGCGCGCGTGTGCCGGGTGTAAGATGGATTGGGTTCCCACGTAATAGATACTATAAAAGAGTTGTCAGTCCCATGTAAGTAAATTGTTGTGCCATGTTGGCTGGGCACCGGACGAAAGCATTAACTTTCGCATCCGGCAGCGTGGCGGGCGCAGGGTTCAACGATGTTATTCGAGCTCGATCTTCATATCCAGAGAAACGCTCATCGCCCGAGTTCCTGCGGGCCCGTCAGGATCTTCCTTCGTGCCTCGCCTCTCTCTCTCTCTCTCTCTCTCTCTCTCCCTCTCTCGCTCAGTCGGCCCTTCCGCGCTCGGGCCCACTGGCCTGCGCTCGGTGTTACGATCGAAATGACTGACGTACTGACGGGAAACATCGCGACCCCCCGCTGTCGAATGTCGTCGGGCGGATCGTGCGAGTGACCGATGTGGGTGAATCGCGTTCTACTCTCGAGCCGCTCGAGAGTAAGTAAGCAAGAGCAGAGCAGAGAGGAGAGCGCAAGGGCGGAAGAAGCGGAAGATGGTGCCCGGGGCCTCATCGGACGAAGAGGGTGGGGAGGGAAGGAGAGATGACGGGGACAGCGAGCGAGCGAGCCGGACGCAGACGGAGAAACGAGGTCCAATCTTGTTGTTGGACGGAGCTGAGATTGTTTCACGAGCACACGGGAACGAAACGAAAGGAAACACGGGTTGCGCGCCTTCGCGATGTGAGGCCGAACCGAGATGGCATATCGGAATATGGTATCGCCGCGTCTCTAGGAAAACAACGACGCTGCTCTAGGGTACCGCTGTGTACCCTCGTGATAGAGCACCGCGGACGCTCGTGCGTTTCGCCGCTTATCCGAAAATCATCGGGTCACTGCCCGAACGGACCCGTCGCCGTCCCCGTCGCCGTCCCCGTCGCCACATAAACGAATGCCCGCTGCCCGTCCCGCGATTTACCTTACTGTCGCCGGCGAATCCCCCTTTCCTCGAGTTTCCATCGAGCCGCCATTTTCGAGCCATGTAATTAAGGAAAAGTCGATCGCGCACGCGCGATATCAGATTTATGGGAAAGCCGCGCGATAGTCTACGAATTAATTATCCTGCCAGCGGGTACTGTTAGTACACCACGCGTATATCTGCCGGGTGTTTGGGCCCTCGCGCATTCGCCGCACTGAAACACGTGTCGCCGTTATCGGCCAACTCCTGGCAACCACTTGAATCTTTCCCTTCCGTCTGACAGACATTGCCCCGCTCCACTCCGCTCCACTCCGCTGTATCGACCAGCGTGAGAGAGAGGGAGAGCAGCAATTGCCGTGCTCGCGCCAATTCTCTTCGGCCTCGAACTCTATCCTCCTCAATTGGTAGAGGAGTTGGCCAGGAGCAGTAAAGGGCCGGAAGTCGGGAAGGTGTGAATCCCCGATCACGATGGAGCCTGGGGTTAGGGTTAGGGTGATGGCGAGGGTGTGAAAGTGGTCGGGCTATCTGGCCCAGAATCTCGATCGAATTGGCTGCGGAGGTTCGCACGCTCCGGCGAGTAGAAGTGGCATAAAGGGGGTGTCGAACGCGAAGGGAGGCCAGCAGGACACGCTGCTCTCCGAAGAGGAGAGGCTCTCTCGGGAGGGAGAAAGAGAACGGGCCGAGCGGCCGAGAGAAATATGTAGTGAGGAAACGGGAGAATCGGTAAAGAGGGAGAGAGAGTGAGGGGGAGAGAGGAGGGTGAAGTGAAGGTCTCGTGTATCCGAACGAGCACGGCCGACACCTTCTTGCTCTTGTTTGCCACCGACTGCGTGTAATTTCTTAGCAAAGGCGTTAATGAGGGGCTTGGCTCGAGACGGTAGATCACCGTGGACCTCGTGGAGCCGCAGCCTCCGCCGCAGCCTCCACCGCCGCAGCCGCCGCCGGGGCTCAAGTCACCGCAACCGTTCTCCAACTCGGACTCGCGCGCCTCTCTTTCTTCCTCCACGAACCGGCATCTTTCTCCTCTCAAGCTCGCCTTCTTCCTGCTTCTCCTTTTCGTCCCTTATCCTACTTTCTCCCTCTCTCTCTCTCTCTCTCTCTCTCTCTCTCTCTGGCTCGGTGGGTCTGTGTGTTCTCGCGGCGGAGTCTCCACGGAGGTGGTGTTCACGAGCTGTGCGCCTCGAGGTAGTGCTACCGTGTACCTGAATTCCGATCTACGCTCAGATACGGGACTGAAGCTCGCCAAGGAAGTATCTAGATGCCGGTGTATCCAGGATACTGCTGCTTCCCGTACGCCGCACCGCTCTGTGGCCCTGCACCACGTTCCCAAAGGAGTAGCTCTCCCTCCACTCCCACCTCACTTCACATCGCCTCACCTCGCGTCCACCTCTACCAGGACCTGCGAAGCCGATATGCTTCCTTGTCCCGGGCGAACAATCATTTCTCAGAATGGAAAGAAGAAATTCGAACAATTGCACCTTTACCATTTACCAGCAATTATATCGCTTCGCTGATAACTACTTCATTGTTTGTACATAGTTAGGGGAACCTGAAAGGCTTACTCTCCGAAGCTGCGGAGGCACGGCCTTTGGGTTCCAACTAACTGGACCCAATATCGTTGGTAACTCGTACGGCCAGCTTGTTGACAATAAACTCGGCAAGGTTCCTTTCCGCTCGACTTACACCTACGGGTACTCCATGTGAAAGGATCTACTCGGAGCGAGGTTCGCTTCTTTTAGGTCCCGCGGGAGTGAGTGAGGCCCGTGAAGGAATTCGCTCGTAAAGCAGCGGCAGAAAACGGTTCACCATTCATCGCTAGCCGCCGCCGAGAGAGGGGAGGAGGAAGGAGAGATCTCCGACGGAGTGGGTTGTGGGCGCCCGTTGATGCCGAGCACGATGACACGGACGCGGCGACGCTCGACCGGCGACCGGCGACCGGCGAGCACAGAGGCCGAGCGGAGGGAAGCTGCGCCGGAGGTGTCGCTCGTAAAACTGTAATCTGCAACGCCGAATAATTTCAGTGTCCGCTTTATGAGGGATCGGGAGAGGAAAGAGTGGTGGTATGTTCGGTAAGAGGTGCGGGCGGACGGAGAGAGACGCAGAGGTCCTCGCTATTGCGAGGAGACGTTAAGCGATAAGGTTGCATAACGGGGAAGCGGGTATCGCGGACGCAGTTGGAGTTAATAATTTTCTGGCGTATATCCCTCGGCGCGATGCGCCACGGCGGCGATGTTTTTCCCGGGCGCCAGAGATCCCAGGATGATTTAGAAACGTCGCGTCGCCGGAGCTTTCCTGACCTACCTCAAAAAGAAAGTGAAACCGGCGTCGTAAAGCCCCCCCGCCGGAGGCTAAATTGCGTCCGCTTAATTATTCCGCGACTAGACATGCGGGATAGGATAGGATGGGATAGGAGTATGGCGCGCGGAAAGTAAGTGTCGGGCCGGTGCAATCATTTGCTTGGAATTGATTGCCGCCATATAATCCACGGGACGATAAGTCCGAGAGCATGCTGGGGCCCTTGTACGGTGTTAGCGGAACAGTGGGGGACAGTTAGATTCAATTGTGTCCGGAAGTGATAAATGCATCCGAACAATAAAATGATCCCGCCGGCTCGTAACTCACGTCGCTCGACTTTCCGCTGGTCGATCACATCGCGAACGCGCGCTTCTCCCAACTTTTCCCTACCTACCAGAAGGACCCAGTCGAGGGCGGGTGGGAGAGGGAGAGAGAGAGAGAGAGAGAAGGACGTGGCGAGGAGTGGATGGGAGCGTGGAAGGACTAAGTCGTACCTTGAGAGGACCATTACCGCGGGCGGCTCGAGATAAATCAATAGTGGTATGTAAATCTTGAAGTCACAATGGACACCAGGCCGGATTGAGGAATCGGCCGAGGGAGCGCGAGCACTAGTCCCCCTGGTAATTTTCCCACGTGTCCAGGCGGGTTATCGGGCTTCTTAGCCGAGCCAACTAATCCGCGGACGTACGTCCCGGCGGCTCAGGAGCATCGCTTAACCGATGTCGCTCGTACTGGAGAGGGAGCGCGGCATTATAGGCTCGCGCGCGCATAGTTGCACTGTGCGCGGGCCGAGCTATGCGACCGGGGCATCTATGCGGCTCTACGCGCATCGTTGCTCGCAATCAACATACCTGCCCGCCGCAAAAATCGCCCCGCCGGGCTAATAAGATTTATTTTGCGAGCGAAACCTCGCAGCGCAGCGCAACGCTCACGCGCTCCAAGGACGTCCCAGCGCCCTTAATGCCCCGCGGAATCCTTTGCCCGCCACTCTCCAAGCCGCGCCGATTCCGGATCGCCCTTTCATTGCTGCCTTTAAATCCGCAAACTCCTCTGATACACTCGCGCGAACCGAGCGACCAGGTCCACTCGGAGAGAATATAAGTGAAAAGGCGCGGAATGCCGCCCGGCCCGATCGCGCACCTCGGCTCAACCTCAACCTTCGAACGGGATTTAAGTCTCGACTTGAGGCCAATACTCGACTCCTTTCTTTCGATAATAGAAGTCGAGGAGGACAAAACTTACTCGCCGAACTTCCTGGGGGGAGAGCCAGCTCATAAAGCAGCCGGCATAAATCAGGACCTAGAACCTCCTTCGATCTACTCTGGTGCGCGCGCGTTGCGCGTCTCTTCTTCTTCCTCCGTGGGCTTCTTGTCCGACCACGTACGATCCGATACTACTCCGGTCTCCGGTATCCGGTCTCCTCTCCGACGGCGATCTCAACTTTGCACTCTCGAAGCCTCTCTCGTAATTACTTGGGGATCCTTACCAATTGGATATGGCCACGTTTCGAGGATTATCCTCTCGCATTGGGCATGCCTGGTCATCGGAGCCTCTCGGGGGCCTCGTCATACAGCCGGCCAGTACTGCGTGCACGCCTCATTGAATTATGCGCAAACACAGCGCAGGAGGCAACTCTCCTCGTACACACACACACCGTCTTCTTCCTTTAATGAACATGCCAACCCGTGACGCGCAACCCACCGGGCGTTCTCGCCGCCGCCGCCGGCCAGGGAGGCAAACCGGCCACTTTTTCACTGACCTGCTCCATGAAAAACGTCATCTCCCAGCGACCTCGCACATGTCACATTCTGACAATGGGCCTCTCTCTCCCTCTCTCTCTCTCTCTGCTCGAAATAATTGCCGAGCAGTTGAGAGCCGTGGCTCCCTCGTTGTTTGGCAGTGGTGCGCGACACGCGTGACTGCTCGGATATGGAGCGAGTTACACGCGAGCCAAGTTCATTGTCGCGTGAAAACGTTGTCTGGTACTGGTTATGGTGCGTGGTGCGTGGTGCGTGGTGCGTGGTGCGTGGTGGTGACTGAGAGTTGCCCATTAATGAGTTGGCCCGGCAATCAAGTGAACGTCCGGTTGGGAATCATGTGGCCGGAGACGCCCGGCATTGATTACGTCGGCCTCGCCATAATTCGGCGAAGTTCCCATGAATATTTAGATTTCATATTTTCGTGATATTTACGATAATCACTAGCGCGAGTCAATTAACGATAATTCAGGCGACGCGACGCGGCGCGGCGCGCTCGAGAATGTCGATCTGGCGACACACGCTCGCTGTTTCGCGCGACGCTCCCATCACTAAATCATCCTAACTTATTGGAATTGGCATCTGCGAATTATACTGGTTACCGCTACGATCACCTGCAAATCTACATTCGTTGCGTCGCAACGCGTCATGGCGATCCAGAATAGCGGCTTTTTAAACCGAGTCACCGACTCCATCACCACCAATGTAACCTCAATATGTATTCCGAGGTCCGCACATTTCGTCACGACATCTTTCGATTTTTTGAGAGAAACGCGGCGAGGGTTCGCAGGTGAAACCTGGGTGAAAGATGTGGAGGGATCGGCGGTTGCGTTTTATGCCGGAGACCACTATATGTATGTATGTCCAACTAACGAACGGCGCGGCGTCTGCCGGTGGCCTAACGGTCCCCACCTGGCTAGCTGGCTGGCTGGCTGGCTGGCTCCTTCAGTTTCGCGATAGCGAAATCGCGTATATATCGCCTAACCCCGCGACCCACGCCTCGCGACAATGTTACACCCGACGCGCTTTCACCGATTCGCCGAACCGCCGCCGCCGCCGCCGCCGCCGCTGCCATCAGGCCACTTTCAGCAGAGCTAGGCACAAGCCACTAGGCAATTTCGTCCTAAACATTTCTTATAGCGGACATTCGACTGCATTCTCCCATATAAAGCCTCTTTAGCAACTCCCATCAATTTACAACAATTCACTACAACTAATCAAAAGTGACAATTTACTAACACTCTCCGGCAATAGATTAATCGATAAATCTAAAAGAAATAAAACTCTAGGCGAGTGTGAGCGTGGTTGGCAGTGGAGGAGAGGCGGGTTCGGTGTTGACGATCGCGCGATCTAGGTGTAGCTCGACAACAAGTCGGAGGTGGGGCAGAGGGTAGCGCTCGGCAGGTGACCCGCACCAGACTTTCACCCGCACTCGCCGCGACCTCACGCATATATCTATACTCGAGGATGCTTTCTCGCATCGGAACTCCTCTCTCGCTCCGATAGAACAGGAGAATCTCCGAGGAGCACCAGCAGCAGGAGCGTCGGACGGCTGGCCAAGATCCGAGGACTACATAGAGAGAGGTGGAGAGCGAGAGAGAGGTGGAGAGAGGTGGAGAGAAAGAGTAGGATGAGGAGGTCGGAGAAAAAGGAGAAATGAGAGGAGGTTAGCGTAGACAACGCTGGCGAACGGTTTGCAGCAAGCGGAGAGGAGACAAGGTGGAGGTGGACGCACACGGAGAGGAGGATAAACCGGCACCTGTACCCTCATAACATATAGCCGTGCTCCTCTCCCCGGGATCCGAGTGTACGTCTCCTCGTATATACGTATCCCCGGGTGTCGGACTGTACGTTCGCCGTTTCTTTGACGGAGAAGAGCCAGAGGGCCGTCGCGCGACACGGACCCTCTCCCTCTCCCTCTCTCTTGGTCCCCTGATACGAACCTGGAAGCGTGTCTACGCCAGTGCGAGCCATCCGTCAGGGATTCGAGATCTCTCGAGAGGATATACGGCCCTGCGGTGGATGCCCTCGCAAAGAGAACGTTCGCGCACTGCCTCGCGCTATTTGTCTTCCCTCACCTTGATATCCGATATACCAGCCTCCTACCAACCCCTTATTGCTTCCTTGCGAGTTTCCGACCGCCTCGCGCTCTACAACTCCACTCCTAGCCTCCTTAGCTTACCTATATCTACAATGACAGAACCTTCTGTCTGTCCTTGGAGTGGCAATGACGTCGAGTGGCCTTGCTCTGCCTTGCTTTGATTTCTCATATGGATCTTTAAATATACATAGGTCGACGTAATTGGAGCAGCGGATGCCAGGAGAAAAATGCTGGGAGAATTGGTCCGTGCGTCGGATGAAAGTGCGAACAAGATGAGGAGGATGAGGTGGGGTTGGTTAGGTGGGTTGGATGTATTGGAAGAAGAGATTGAAAATGAATACGGCCCTGGAGAGCACATAGGCCGTACGGCACATAGAAGCGCCTGCCTATATATAGAGTGTAGGCGGCGCACCTAGCAGGTGCTCATTAGATTACAGGGACGATGTTCGAGATGTTAGCCACCTTTTACTCACTGCTCGAGAGGCCTCCACGCAAGATTGGGATCTCCACGCTGTTCTCTCCTCGGCATCGTTCGGCCACCACCCTCCCCTTCCTCTCTTCCTCTAGCTCACCATCCCTCGCATCCTCCATCGATCCTCCTGCTCCAGCTCCTCCTCTACTTCGAGCGCCCACCCTCCTCCGCTTCCTTCCCGATGTTACAGATTTTTACCGGCACCTGAAATCCATACGGCCGCTTTAGGCGACGGCGACGGCGACGGCGGCGATCGGTGATCGGCGATCGGACCGGTCGCTCGGCCGGATTTCACCGGTCGCCACTGAACCTCCGACTCCCCTTACCCGCCGATTTACTAGCAAGTGTATCTAGCCGGTGTAGCTGGTAACAAGGTCTCTATTTAGTGTTGCCGCGCGCGAGATCGTAACGGGCCAATATCATTCTGGAATAGGGAGACTTTAGAGGTGGCTCGCGCCGATAAAGCTGCGCGCCAGCGTTTGAGAAAAGAAAGAAGAAAGAGTGGGCGCGCGCGAGAGGTGTTTGTGTGTATACGGTAGTAGCGCGCGACGTTTCTTCTCGCACCGTCCTCTCGCTTGTCGTTAGCTCTCGCGCAGTAAAACTGAGACCTTTCCCCACGCCACTTATCTATCGCGCTGCCTATTAATTACCCGCGACTAGCATCCACTCCGCCAACCCGGGCCCGAGAGAGGGAGAGAGAGAGGGAGAGAGATATTGGAAGACAGAGCAGCCGCGAAAAAGTAATCGAAAGCGTTTGCATATTACGCGCGTGATAAATAACAAGGAGCGCGCGACTCTAGCACGCGGAACAGTGGGTTACTGTTATCGTTCGGTGTCCCCTATAAATCCGTACCCGCATCTCGCCGTGTCTACCACTGAAATATTCTGCTCCTCCGCGTGTACCACCACCGACAACCACGCCACCAACAGCAACGCCACCCGTCTCACCAGCCCGTCCCGTCGACCATCTGGTCTCTACGCGCCCTCCGTTCATTCTGATCCACATAGACCGCCCAATTCCACCTACCTCCCTGGATCTCTATCAGAGGGAAAGGCGAGGGCGCCGCCACCACCGCCGCCACCACCGCCGCCGGTAGTAGTGCGTTTATCGCAGCAGGAAGTCGCCATACAAATGATAATCTAAGGGCCCTACGTCCCGCCGTGGTCGACGCGCGTTCACGAGCTCTGATCCGGCCGCGGCCGCGGCCGGTGGATGTGAGGCGAGGCGAGGCAAGGCGAGGCCCTCTCGTGCGCGCTACCGTCTCCGCTCGACTCTGCTCTTCTTCATCTGGCCGGTGCGGCTGGACCTCTGTTGGTGTGTGGGTGTAGGTTGGTACCAGCAAGCTGCCAGACATCGAGCTCGACTCACGAGCAGGGCGCCTTCGAGGTGAATTTGTCGCTCCATATCTCGTCGGAGGAATTTATGAAAGGCGAGTTCGCCATAATTTACGCGGCCGCTGTCACGGGCCCAGTAAATAACCGCGGACAAAGCGACGCCGGATGCTGCGCGCGAGAGCCGTCCCGAGCACACTGCCGTGCCTTTGGAATTTAGAGAGAGAGAGAGGAAGAGAGAGCCTGTGTCTGGCTGCCAGCCGAGAATCCGTAACGCACCTTTGACCTTTTGCCACTTTGCTCCCGCGTTTCTGCCACTTGAGACAGATTTAAGTTTCCCCTCCCCTCCCCACCTGCCCACCTGCCCACCTGCCCACTCTTCCGATGTGCGCGCGTTCGCGAAATTATAGAAGACGCACTCTACGGCGCTGTGAATTTTTTGGTGGCAGAGGATCCTGTGGAATGCGAGCTGAATAGGAGTGAGCGGGTGAGGGGTATTCTGGGAGAGGAGTATGTAGTGGCAGACGCAGAGTCTGTGCCGGCGAGTTCCGCAAGAAGCTCGTCCCCGTGGTGTGCATTCTCCTCGTCGACTGTCGAGCGCATGTGCCCGAATCACCCAACAGAATCTAATTACCGCCTAATTAGGACGATCGTGTATCGTCCGAGCGATTGCATCGAACAACGAGTTAAGAACCGGTGTGCTCGCCGTACGCGATAGCCCATATTTCCCTTCCGCGCTCGCTCGCGCACCACTGTCGATACACCATCAAAATGATTGGCGAGCGACCGAGCGAGCGAGCGAGCAGGCCAACAGGCTTAATTACCGCTACAGCGACTTATGATATACTCTTTCCATTTTTTTCCAATCCCTCACGATCTCTGCACGAGATGTCCGCTGCTTTGTAACATTGTAACCCGGTTAACGATACACAGTATGTATGTATGTTCTGGCCGGCAGCAAACTCGTCTTCCTGTTGCCGCGGCAGCAGAGTTTCTTTCCGGCGCGGCGGCTTGTTATTTAATCCTATTATCATAATCTTCCCGTTAATTCGGTGCGACGCGACCTCGTGCGATATTTCCACTGGCGCGCACGCTGCTCGGTTTCTACACGTAGGCCGACGGCTGCGTCGCGCGAATTCGAAGGTACGTGCGAAGTCAGCCGGAGGACACGCCAATTGCGTCGGACTAGTGACTAGTCCCTCGGATTATGCATTAGCAAATAACAGAGAGTGAGTGAGAACGGCGAGGTTACGAAATGGTCGGGCGCGACCGGTGGGACTGGTGCGAGGATGCCCCGGCTATCGATCACGACAGCGCGACCGCGCGCCAAGACAGGAGTCGAGGAGTCGAGGAGTCGAGGAGTCGAGAAGTCGAGACGTCGAGAGAGCGCTGACAGAGTAGGAGGAGGGTGTCTCGGGAGTCAGTCGCTCGGCTAGAATTACATGTACACCGGTTTCCAGGGCGTAAGGGGGCAGGGAAGAGGGGGAGGTGTGTGCGCGGCGGCAACAGGCAGGCGCGCTTCGCTTAATGACGATGTTAATTAATATATTTGAAGCGTCGGCGACGAGCGCGCGGCTCGGACCGCTCCCGCCCGGATTAGCATAAGCAAACCCGCTCGAGTCCTTTAAGCGCGCGCTCCCAGAAGTGTTAATTCCTCGCTAGCCCGCACGTTCGCCGCTCCACTCGCGCGAGAGAGGCCGCAAAAAATGGAACTGCACGCTTGAGGACGAACCCTTTCCGTCTTGTTCTCAAGGAGCGAGCGTAGTCGTGGAGGAGAGGAGGAGAGGAGGAGAGGAGGAGCTATGGAGCGCGCGAAAGGACGCGTGTGCGTCCCAGAGTCTGCGCGCTCCCAGCTACTCTTAATGCGAGCCGAGTGCTCGGCAAACAGAGTCGCATTAGTGCGCACCCGATCCATTAATGAAATCGAAACGAAAGCCACCGGCTCAACAAGCTAAACGCGCTCCTTTCTCTCGATTGCGCCATTTCAGCCCCGCATTCACCTCTGCCCCGCCGCGCACTCTACCACCAGATCCAACTCTTCTTCACCCCAAAGGCCCAAACAGCCACTCTACCACTTGACCATTCAGCTAGTTTACCGCTACCTAGGTACACTTGCCAAAATCCTTGGAATGATTATTATGAACTGATCGGAAAAAAGAGTGGTTCGCGCGCGCGAATCCAATCCAACTGTAAATCGGCTGGTTACGCAAGGAGCGATTAATTGGCGCGTAGTGCGGCGCCGAGTTACGCGGCTGGAAGCCCTCGGAGCCATTCGGCCGCATCGTTTTGATTAAACGGCCATCATTTGACCGTACCAGCCGAGACACTCGTTAAGATTGTTTTCGATATTTATGATGTCCGCGACTAAGCGCAACCGCTGCGCTCGCCGATGCGAAGGGGACAACAGGTAAAAGGGCCGATTGGCCAGCGCCGTCATTACCGGTGGGATGCGAACGTCTCTGGCCACATGCTCCGTCAGGGAATCCATAGTTTTCGATGCAGGCTCCATTTGTTCCTATACTATGAGTACAAATGGGCGGAATTGCCAAGGAAAATTCTTCAGCACTCCAGCACTCCAGTCCTCTCCTATACATAGATCGGAGCGTTTTATTGCTCCATTCTTCGAGAGCATGGAAACCCACTAACGAACGCGACCCTCATCCCTATCGCACTCGGCTACGAGGAAGCTTCTTTCTGCACCAGCTCCGAGAAGGGACAACTTTCCGCGGAAAAGGCGCGCGCGCGCCTCTTACACCTGACCGACGGGCTTATCGTTGTTAGATTGGCGGGTAAGTGGACTGGGAACACGTGTACCGATAGGGGGAAGACTTTGTGGGAGTTAACAATGGTGACATAAGGTTGGAAGGAAAGCTCGCGATTCCAGGCGGAAAGTGGTTGCTGTTTGGTGGTTGGTGGTGGGTTGGAGAGTTGGTCTTTCTTATCAGAATGCATATGAGGCCGCGGTGGTTTATTATCTCGGCGGGTGTATTTAATCCTTGTAATCCCCGATGGCAGGTTGTTAGACGATCGGGCGACTAGACGGCGTATATGGCGGAGTCCTTTATTGCTCGATTCTTGGGTCGGGGCGGAGGGGATATTTCCCCAGAGTGCGGAGTGCGGAGTGCGGAGCGCGGAGAGCTACTAACGACGCCAGCGGGGACGACAACGAGCGCGACCTATTCCTATCGGATGCTGAAGTTATGTACACGCAAATATCGTTATCTCCTTATTTCCACGGATACACTGCCACTCGATCTATCTCTCTGCCTCGCTGCCTCTCTGCCTCTCTGCCTCTCTGCCGCTCTCCCTCGGCCCGGCTTCCCTCGATCTCTCTAGCCTTGGCTCCTTCGCTCTCCGTATGCCAGGCGGTTTTCCTCCTCGTATAGTAAGCTCCGCTCGCCGATAAAGAATCAGCCGGGTCGTTATAATGTCAATGAAGATTGGAACAAGAACATCGTAACGAGCCCGAGGGTTACTTTCCATACAAAAACCGACGGTGCGCCGCGGCCTCTCTCTCTCTCTCTCTCTCCCTCCCTCTCTCCCGTGCCGCGATTATCAGCGCGAGGCCGCGTGTGCGTAATAACGCCATTGGAGAATTAGAGGAGATATAGAGCCGATCGAATCGGGACCCCTCATGAGCATTCCGGCTTCTTTAATAACCGTCCTACCCTCCAGTACACCGCGGAGATAACGGGCCGGCGCGGCATTCGAGGTAAATTAGCGAGAGAAACTTGTCCGGTAGAAACGTTTGCCGGTCGCGAGAAAAATCCTCGGGGAGATCGATACTCCAGATCCGCGGCTGCGAGTCCTGGCATCGCGCGCTGTAGCACAGCACTAGCCTCGCGTCGCAGGACTAGGAGGAGGAGGAGGAGGAGGAACAAAATCGATGTGCGCCCGGCTACTTTCCTCGGGCACTGTACATAGAGAGAGAGGGGACTATCGGTAGAGAGCAAGGTGCAGCGTGTATTCCCGCGAGTTTCCACCGTGGGCCATACATAATGGAGGCTAGCCGCAGGATGGTAAATCACGGGACGCCATGCGGGCGTAGTTATATCGTGCGTGCGTGATGGAAGATTAGTACGGCATTGTGCGAGGGCCGCCGCTGGTGCCACGCGATGATTTATCGCTTACGAAAAGGCGCGAGCAGAGGGTGACTCCTACCGACCGACCGACCGACCGACCGACCGAGAGTCAGCTCCCGCGCGCCGATGCCAATGATCGCGCGCGCGCCGACCTGAGATGGATCTGGCTTCCGTGCGACTCGACCACTCGACCACTCGACCACTCGACGACCAGCGACTTGACTCGACTCGACTCGACTCTGTCTCCCCCGTCGCGGTGACCACATTCTCTCGCGGTACTCCTCAACTGCTGCACTCCTCTTTTCATAAAGAGGAGCCCAAGGGCCGAGGGGGCTAGGAAAGGCCGAGGTAAATCTACGCAGGAGCAAAGAGTCCTGCTAACCGCAGTTGGCGACAGGGCGTGAGAGAGTTCGTGGGAGAGAGGATCGCGGAATTAGCCGTCCCCGGGCGGGTAATCGGCCCGACGCTACGCGACGCGACGCGACGCGACGCTCGCCAGATAAAATGCCGAGGTAGCAATCGCATTAGTTTCGAGAGTCACTCTTCACGTTGTTCTCCGCGGCGGAGAGAGCGGCGAGAGCGGCGAGAGCGGCGAGAGCGCACGCGAGGAGAGGCGGCGGGAGGGAGCGCGGCCTGCGAGACAAAACCGCACTACTGTAAATGGTAGCAGCCTGCAATCATCATATTTCTTGATGATGGTCGGCGTGCCCGGGTGTACTACGTAGGCAGAGTGCCGGGACACCGGGGATAGCGCAGTGGGCAGTGGTACGTCTCCGAGACAAGGAGAACCACCGGGCCGAACCGCAAAACCGTTCTGTTCCTTATTGCCCGACCTCGGCACACCGCGCGGCCCTGCTACTCTACTCTTCTACTCTTCTACTCTTCTCCACCCTGTACCTACACCGCTCAAGCTCCCTTGCTCCTCGCTCCCAGAGCCGCACTCGCTCCACCGATTGAGACCACAGACCACTTAAGATCCTCCTCGCGGAAACCTCCGCAACCTCCAACTATGCCCCAACCCGATTTCTCCATTGACCCTAGCCTCATAGGCGTTTGAACTGAATTATTCTCTCGCATGAGTCAACCTCCTTCCTCTCCGCAAAGACTCGCCGTCGCCTGCTCCATTAAGGGGGCAGAGGGAGACGCATTCTTGGGAAGAGTGCTTTATTAGAAGGAGGGAGAATGCCGGGACTCGGGAGGAATTCAGTGGCGGAGGTCCTCCGGGGTACAGTTACGTCAAAGTGCGGAGGAGGAGGACGTGTTCCTCGAAGGGAGAACCTCGAGCAACACTACCATTAAGTAAGGTGGCGAAGGACAGTCAGATCGGCGAACAATGCAATTTGTTGGTCCTCGGTGGTCCGTGCTCCCCCGACTTCCCAATTCCTCACTGTTACGCTTTAGCCCGCCGCTCTCTCGGCCGAGCGTAAAGGGCCCGAGCACTGAGCAGCCTCCCACGAGAAAAATACTCCCAACATTCGCCACCCGCCAAATCCTACACGTCCTCCTCCTCCTCTCTCTGGTTTCCCGGGCTCTGATTTACGGCGCGAATTCCGCGCACGCTTGCAAACCGTTGGCTAGAATTGCCGACGTGGTGTTGACCTTCGGAGAGGAACCGAATCACACCGGGGGAATCTGTCGAATTTTTCTTTAACCGAGCTCGCTGATTAAAATGAATCGTACCGGGAAGAGAGTACATGCCGAGCAATTCTCATTTGACGGCGGCTGCGGCGGTGAAGCCTCTGGTAATCAGCGGAAAGTCGGGCAGGGCTAATCAGTGGGGAAGCAAAGCGCGAGATTTACGAGTTGTGGCTCGCCAGTGAGTGGGGGAGGGGGGAGGGGGGGAGCCTTTAATCAGGGCAAAGCAGAGCTCACGGGTGTAGAGGAGCAGCGGAATGACAGTAGAAGAGGTAGCGAGGCGATGCGTCATTGGATTAAGATTGCAGCCAAATTATTCATGCGGAAGGGCCAATGTGGGAAAGGAGCAGAGCGCCGCGAGTGCCGCCGGAGAAGCTCTCACTCGGTTTAAAGGTGCCCGCGCTCGCGCTCCCGCTCCCGCTCCCACTCGTACTTTGCAGGGAGCGATAGCACCGGCGCTGATATATGGGGACCACACAAAGCGCATAACGGAACCCTAAATCAGAATTAATAGTGCCCTTGGCGCGCACCAGCTTTTCGAATAGCCGCTCGAGCCCTCTTTTCACGCGACTCTTCCCTCCTCCCCGCAACCGCAACACACCGACGATAAGGTGGAAAGCGAGCGCGAAATGGAGCAGCGCCGTACGAGCGAGAAGCCGATAGGATTACAAGTCGGGCCGTGTCGGCCTGTATTATCCGAGCGTGAAGCAACCAGCGATCGATCACTCCTCGAGAGCCCGGCATCTCTCCAATGGCGCGACCTCCTTGCCATCCGATTGTTTCCAAGATCGAGCGGCGCGCGGGATTTAATATAGCCTCATCTCCCGATCTCCCGATCTCCCGACCTCCCGATCCCACGCCCCGGACTTAAACGCCCTTTTCAATTTGATTAAGGTGCCGCAGGGCCCGAGAAAATTATATAAGCGGCGAGGTGTTATGTCGGCGGGGACCATTTTCGTCCGCGAGGCAACATGAAAATTGCCGCGCGAGCCATTTCCTCTAAAGACAGGCTTCGCGCGGTTAATAAAGCCGAGCGTGCGCACGCTCCCAGGCTGGCAGAGAAAAGGGCCAATTGGATTTGTCAAGGTGGTTGCTGGCCATGTGCTAGCATAGTGCCGCGGAGCTGATTGATTGCCTTCTAGAGTGAAGGGACAATGATCGCGAGTGAGAATAAGAGAAAGAAGGATGAATCAAGTCGGTGGAGGGATTTCCGCGAATGGTGCACCGATCGGCGAGCTGATGGGAGGAAATGACAAGGCGTGTGCTTTGCATGTGGTTCGCTCTAGCCGGCTTCCCGCACCAAGTAAATAAGCTGGAATCTGCACGTCGCATTGTTTGACTTTGAGGACGGGCGTCTAGGTCGCGCCGACAGTAAAGAGGCCGACTCTCCCTCCCCTCCTCACCGCTCCCGGCAACAAGACCACCAAGAACCGAGAACTAGAGAGGTAGAGTCCCCAGGCCGAGCAACCCTTCTCGGAAAAGTCAACCTCTCTTCCCCCCACCAGTATCGCAGTATCGCCGTTGAGCCGCTCTTACCGTTAAGGAGGGCTCCCCCGGTAGCTTTTCTTCGGCCAGTAATCCCGACTCGCTTTAATCACGCAATCGATCCCCTTTGAAAAGAGCACGCACGGGAAGAGAAGATGGCTGATATACGCTCGGTAATAAAGCCGCTCGTGGCAACGTTCCGCTATCGGAGGTGAGGTGAGGCTCGGCTTTAATTGGCATCGGCGATAATTTATTCGCCGAGTTTGGGTGAGGCGAGTGTCGTAAATGGAGAGATGACTTGGAGACAGGGACATGAGGAGCCGTCGCAGCCGCGCTAACGATAAAATTCAACATCCGTCCACCTGTTTGCCCGTCTTTACGAGCCGCAGCACTTTCCTCCACACCTCGCGCTCCCGCTCCCGCTCCCGCTCCCGCTCGCGACGCCCTCCTCGCGGGTTCGCGACCCGCAATTCCCCATTTATCCTTCGCGCGCTATGCCATCGCGACATTACTCTTTACGCCGCGCGGCAAACTTTCTTTACATCTGTATATATGCAGGCCATAATGGTCCCGCGCGCGCGCGGCTACTCTTGGTGGATTTCTCCCGGAGCTACTTCTCTTGCGCTTCTCGACCGCGCTCCGCCGCCGCCGCCGCCGTCATCTGGAGAGCTCTCGGGAGATGAGTAATGCGAGATAGGCCGCGGCTAATCCGTTCATCTGCCGGTCTTACCCCAGTTGGAGCGTGAATCTCTGGATCACTAGGGCCGCACACCAACCTTTATGTATTAACATAGTTGAATATTCCAGTTTCTCACGCCGGACAAACCAATAACTCTATTATCCGTGGTAGAGCTAGCCCGCTAGCTTTCAACTTAGTTGTTGCTGACAGGTGTGATCAAGTGTTCTGCCAATTTAGCCTTAGTACGATCGAGCTATCATCCTCTCGGCACTCGGAAGATTATAGAAATGAGCACTTGCCAAAACGGTACTCGTTCTCTTTCTTTCCTAGTCATCGACTCAGATTAATGCATGTGGCACAAGAGGTTTCGAAATGGAATTAGCTTGGAGAGCAGGTTCTTTTTACCTTTTTAGCTTTTGATGGCGCCGGTGAGTTGAGTATTTTTGCGTGCGGCTTGAGTAATCCAAGTAAATAGAGTAGCGGACTATTACATGGGTATATCAAGTGGTGATTACACGGAGATGACTGGCTTTTAAAGGAAGATTGTAAGAGGAAGGTGTGCCCTCCTCTACTTCCATTAGTAGCTCCCAATATTTGAGAGTAGTTCAAGTGGCCTATGCGCACACTCCGGCTCTATTTGACTTATTTATTGCTGGTGAGTTCTTTTCCCCCGAGGCGTCGCGGTGTCACCGATTCGCCGCTCGCTCGCTAGTCGAGCACCAACATCTCCTACTGTAACTGCGCGCCACTTATTAGAGTCGATGATGTCAATCAGTGAATTACAGCGCGCGCGCAATTTCAACCGTCCGCATCCACGCAATAAAACCGTGGAATTATCGCGATTAGCCGCATTCAATCGGCTCGCCGCGCCGATTAAAGTCGTAAAAGTGAGCCCTCGGTACGCAATGTGCGCCGCTCTCGCACAATGGCGATCTACCACTCGTGGAAACTAAGCGAGCAAGCGAGGGGTTCGAGGGCGGCCGCCGCCGCCGCCGCCGCTGGAAGGAGGTTCGCGGAGGAGATTATCGCGATAGGATTCCACGAGGATGAAATCAGCGCGCGCGCGCGCGCGCGATGAGTGAGACGACAGGATAATCCTCGGCGAGTGACGCGGAACGATGGTCGGCGGTTAGATCGCGGCCGCGAGACTCCCTCGCTTCAACTAGCAGTAGGAGGACAAATAATCGATTAATCGATCGCGCGCGCACGCGGTCATCGATGTCGATAGAGCGAAGGAAACAGAGAGGTGCGGGCGGCGCTAGCTAAGCAGGGAGAAGGAGAAAGAGAGAGATCTAAAGGAATAGCAGGCGGTATTCGAGCGCGTCCCAACAATTAGCCTGAGAACGAACGAACGAGCTAGCGATTTGTCGCGCGAGATTTATAGCTTCATACATCGCGCGCGCGGGCGCGCGGGCGCACGGGCGCACGGGCCTCTCTTCCTGGCGGGCTGCTGCTCCTTTTGCCATCCGGTCCGACCCCATACGCGGCACGCACAATCGAGAAAGGGACCGGCGGCCACGGCCACGGCCACGGCCACGGCCACGGCGGCGACGGCGACGGCACGCTCTCCGTCCGCCTCTATCGTCTACTATTCCTGCGGCCGCGCTCTCCACTTTGACGTCTAAAACCCACCAGTCCGCCGCCACCGCCGCTGCGATCTTTCCTCGGATCAGCGAGATCCATCTTATAGCCGTTTACCGCGAAAATCTCCCTCTAGCTCCCTCTGGTTCGCGCTCCTCTTCGTTCGGAGCATGAGCTGCCGGAATGTCTGGGAAAGGAGGCGAGTGTATCAGTCGATCGTAACAAGTCCCTTCCGGTTGGCCATTCGAGGGAAAACACGCGAAAGCCCCCGTCTCTGTCGATCTCATCTCGGGCTTCGCCCGCTGGCCCGTTGCGTTGGTCCGTTTGCCGCCGCGGACGTCAATGGGGTGGCTAGTGGAATGGAGCTGCCACTGGCCACTCGAATGGTAGCTAGACAGGGCCCTCTCCGCGCTCTGACGTGACAAATTGCCGCTGATTCTCCGCTGATTTTCCGCTGGAGGAGTCGCGCCAGGAGAAGAGAAGCTGCCGAGCAGTTTTTCGCAGGCGTAACTTTGACGGATCGCTCCTCCCGGCGATCAAATAAATCGAGCCTCGGTTAAACTGGGCCGGCTTTTAATAAACGTCGAGGGGGAGGGAAGGAAGGAAGGAAGGAAGGAAGGAAGGAAGGAAGTGTGGAGTTTCCTCTTTCCTGGCGGGTACGGGTAGGCCAATCTAATCTACCTTTTATACTGGCACACCTCCTACACGACTATGTAGCGGGAAATATTCCTTCCTACGTAGCATTATCCTTATTTACGTCGCTCTCGATACTATATTGCCGATAGGTCTTTATCTACGCCCGTCTCTCTCGCGTTCGAGAAAAGGCAGAGGGTCGAGGGGGTGGTGGATGGAGAGCGCGGGAGGAGGGTCGGAAAAATGGAAACGGCCGCGCAGCAGGGATTTATACTCTGCGAAGCGGCGAGGCGGTGTGGCGGCGTGGCGGCGTGGCGGCGCGGTGAAGAGGAGTGGAGTATACGTGGCGAATTCTGCCGCGATCTCCGGTTACAGAGATGAGCGGGAGATACAGTGGTGAAGAAACAAGTGTAAAGACCGCCGTAAAGCGTAGTAATTATGCGATAGCGCTGGCCCCTACAACATTGTCTTTTATATATCGCCGGCCGCGCGCGAGCCTTATCAACTTCCTTTCGACCGCAGTCGAACCGAGAGAAACGCCAATGTGTCTCGACCGAGCCGTTACTCCCGCCACCGAGCTATTATCCTGTCTCTCTGCTCCATACACTCACCGGCAAACCCTTCCCCCCCAACCCCCCAACCCCCATACAGTCACTCGCAAACCCTTATCACTCGATAGCGGTTTCCCCCGCGCGGCGGCGGCGGCGGCGGCGCGGTAACGGTCCTTATTGCTCATTGCTCCCAATTTGCCCGGGGTCGGAATGCGAGTCGGAGTCGTCGGCGGCGGCAATCGTCTGCTAAACAGAGAGCGGCCTCAAAAGAAATGCTAGAGACGGTACGGTGCGGCGTTCTACCAGTTGTAGCCTGGTGACGTAGGTCGGCGCGCGTACGCTGATAGGCGTACATACGCAAGGATCGCGCAGCCAGGCAGGCAAGCAGGCAGGCAGGCAATATCGCGAGAAAGCAGGAAGGTCGAGAGGAGCCGAAGAGAGGAGGGCTGTGCGCTGTGCGGCTGTGCGGCTGCGCGCGCGGTCGAGACCCCGGAGGAATGCAACGGCGGCTCGAATTAATAGATCGAGGGACCCGGGCGAATTTATCCGCTTCGTGGCGGCGAGCTTAAAAGCGGCGCGGGTCTCCTTTGCATCTCGATCTCTCCGCTCCGCCACGCCGCGTCGCCGCACCGCGGCACAGCCGTCCCGCCGTCCCGAGCTCCTACGCGCGGATCCCCTCTCTCCCTCACCATTTTTCCATCCGTCTTTCTTTCTACCCGTGCACGCTGGAACCTGGCAACCTGCATATACACGGCGCACGGAGCAGCGAGAGCACCGCGGCCCGCCAGTCCCTATAGTCAGACAAGGACGAAACGGCACTTCGAAGAACAGAGGGAGAAACAAGGGCCCACTCGAGGATCAAGAAGAAGACAAGAGAAGAGAAGTAAGGATGGCCGATTCCGCTCATAAGAATCGATCCTACAGTCAATTATTAATGCTAAAGAATCGATTCATTGCAAAACGAATCGATCGAGTTTAAAAAAGAATTAAATCTCTGGTGGGTGGGAGAGAGCGCAGAGAAGTTAAAGTGGAGAACGAACCGGGATATGGCTACGTAGTGAAGGATGTACAGGTTGAACCGGGCGAACGAAGAAAATAGCGACTTGACTCGGGGGCGAGTTGATCTTCGTCGTCGTCTTCGTCTTGATTCTCGTCTTCTTCTTGTTCATGTTTGGCGAAGTGTTCTCTCTGGAGAAGGATTTCTTTGGTTACTCGGCGCAATCCTCGGGCTCTTTCGCGGATAAGTAAGAGGGACGCCGCGGCGGTGATGAGTTCTGACAACGGCTAGATAACGGGGAATCGCATTTAGATAAGGCGCGCGCGCGGAAGAGGGCCATTGAAAATATTCCAATTGGCCGATAGCCGCGGGCCCATTAAGCCGGTGTTCTCCACCTCGGGCCCACCGCTCGGCGCTCGCACGTCCCATCGCGTCGCGTCGTCCGCGTTCTCCTGCGGCACGTGCGCTCGCCCGATAACTCCCATATAAGAAATGTCCTCGCAATTAAATCGCCGAGAGGCCGCCGTTTTTCCACCTGCCCCTTCACCCTCTCTTCGCCCTTGGCTTCTTTCTATGTGTGCGTGTGTGTGGTATGTGGTCGACATGGGTCGACAGTGATGGGAAAGCAATGTGGGTTACGATGGCTATCTAGCAGAAAAGAGGAGGCCCCAATAAAATAATGATAATATGTATAATGAAATATCGATATCTCGAGATTCTAATCAGTATTTCCGAGAATGTTGTTGTCGGGACGCGCGGTGCGGTGCGCGGCGTGCTCGGATCGAGCGGGAAATATGAATTAATGTTGGGACGATATCCTGTAGATGGGTGATTTGTCATCGGGATGGGAAATGTCGGCGTGGATCGCTCGAATTTCTAGCTTTCTCTCATTAGAGATAAAAGGGAAAAATGTGAGTGTTGGCGGTAAGTCAAGACGCGGCGAAGAGTGTCTGCCGCTCTCACTGGTGTAGTTAGCTGATTAGCTAAGGAGGACACGAGCGTTATCGACGAGGGAGTCCCGTCCTGGCGACGGGGACGACGGGGACGACGGGTGTTTTCTCGGGGAAGGCGCGGATTAATGGAGGAAGCGGAATCCGAGGGAGAGAGAGACGGGACGGATGGGCAGGTCGCGCGTCGTTCGTCGCTCGTCGCTCGGGGAACGTGAACGAGGCCGTGAAAAATGGTGTAATTTAATCGAGCGATTCGACACGGCGTCGCGGCGACGTCCCTACCTGCCTAAGCTCTAAGAGGTGAGAAATGTTGCTCGTCCCGTGACCGATGTCTACACACCGCGCTGTCGCGCACTGACATATCGCCCTGATAAAACCACCAGCCGGCCAACGGTTTCTCTCTCCGCTCCCCCGAGTCCACCAACTCCTCGACATTTAAGTATTTCCTACACGGGGCAACCATTCGATAGCTAATGTCCTCAAACCTCGCGCGTAATCCTCCACCAAAGTCCTCGCCGACGCTCTACGTGCGCCGTGCGCGACCCCCACGCTCTACGCTCAACGCTCAACGCTCAACTCGCCGCGCGACCCCATTCAATCCACCTAGGCCTCAAGCCTGAACCCGGCACCGATTAATCAGAGTGCTCATTACCCTTTCAGAGATTTCGACGAGTCTCCCCGTTCCGGCAGCTATTAAAAAGGAAAGCACTCCGCTCGGTCTCCGCCGATAAGGCGCGCCGAGCGAGGCGCCGATACTTTCGCTTATTAATAATCTTATTAATTCCCCGACGCCAGAGCCGGTGAGTTGAATTTCCGCGCGCGCGCGCGCCTGAGGTGTATTTATCGAGCGGTCCGGCTAAATTAATATTAATCGCCGGTCCTCTTCGCTCGCGGCTGGGGAAGAGTGGAGAGAGGGGAAGAGAGGGGAAGAGAGGAGAAGAGAGGAGAAGAGAGGATAGAGTGGGGTGTGTGGGGGAGTTTTTCGCAGTTTGAACCCGCGCGCGGTCACTAGCATTTCCGGCTCTCGATCCCGTTTGAAACACTAGACGGCCCGGCGGCGTAGCATTGAGTAATGCGGTGCGGAGTGGCAGTAATGAGGCCCATTAATATGCAATGAAAATGTCCCTACGCGGGCCGTGTTAGCCGAGTGCGTGGGGAGTGTGAAGCGGCCGATAGCACGGCGATAGTGAGCTAATATTAATAGCAGCCCCTCATTGTTCTACGATAGTGAGCGCTCGCCTCGTCCCCTCGTCCCATCGTCGTCACGTCGCCCCGTCCGAGTCCAATCCCTCCCGCGCTGCGCACGTGTTGCGCCCTCGATCACGAGTCCTCGTCCTTCGATCTTAGCCCCTCGAAATTAAGCGCGAGCGATCCCCCGCGATAACCATACCGGACAACATACTATATATCTCTCTCGAAAAAAGCGCACACCTTCCCGGGGATTTATCCGTCTCGCGTTACCCGGACGCGCGTCTCTCCTCTTCTCTCCCTCTGCTTATCTTCCCGACGCGGCGCGCCGCGACGAGTGGAGAGGAGAGGAGAGGAGAGGAGATGTGAGGCGAAGCGCTGGCAATGGGAGAAAGGCGTGATTGATCGGTACAGAGGGGTTTACACGAAATTTCTTTGAGCCTCCGATTACTACAATCTTGTGTTTCTATTAAATCGACGCGTCACACGGTTTAATGAAAAGCTTGAAAGGGGATCGGCGCGAGGGGCCGAGCCGCTCTCGCACTTACAATTAGGAAATGGCTCTCAAGCCCGCCGACAGCCATGTAATTAGCGAGTGCTCGCGGCGTGGTGCGGCGCGCATTTCGAAGGTTGGATCTCGCCGAGCCTTCTCCACGCGCGCACCTACCCAGAGAGCATATCACGGCGGCTCGGACGGCGGGATGGACGGACGGACAGAGCGTAGTGGCGACGTGAGATGCACTGATGCGCAGTGAGTATATCGGATCCGCGCTTCTTCCACAGTTGGGTTATGCTCTCTCTCTCTCTCTCTCTCCCTCAGGATGGCGCATACCAAGCACTCGCTTCATACAAATAACATGAGAAGCAGGGCGGCTCTCGGTGGGCAGCGCCGCGCCACTCTGCTCGCCTCTTCTCTCCTCGAGCCGCGGCCGCTGCCACGGCTGCGGCTGGGCTCTCTCCGGGGTATTTGGCACGACTCGGTCTCGCCTCTAAATTAGTAATTGCAGCCTCCCTGACGTGGCGCCCCGATAAAAAGTGGCTGTAATGCCCGGCGATACGAGGTCACGAACCGGGCTAAAGTGAATACTTACCCGCCCGCACCGCCACTCGACCATCGCACACAACGATCCGCGCGCCAACCTCCGACACCCCCGGAGAGGATCCTGCCGCCAGGATAAAGCCGCGCCGCGCCGCGCCGAGCCGCTCGCGTATCACCCACCAGCCGTGCGAGTCTCCTCCGAGAGGGGGCGTAATCCGCGGCGACGTGTATTCCCACGTCCTTTCTTCCGCCATCCACTCTCGACCGCCTCTTCTCGAATCCTCGGCTTCCTCCGACGCTCCAATCTACCAGTCGCTCGTCTCCCCTTTCCCCCGATCCCTCCTGTCGATAGAGATCCACCCGGCTAGAGATCGATGGGGTCAAGCGGTTCACTGTTATCGATTCTATTCCCCGCACTTGCCACTAATCCCCTTGCCCTCTCCCCCTCTCCGCCTCTCTCTCCCCCTTGAGCATGTGTGTATGTAGGCTGAGTTGTCGGTATGTCAGTGTTTCCGTGATGGCTCGGACTGGCGGTGATTATGCGAGGGATGCTTAATGATAGGAAAGGGAATAGATGGCGCGCGCGTTCGCTTGCCTATGTGTATTAGTAGCTGGTGAAGGGAATTCCCCGGCTGGTAGACCGGCACGATCCCAGCAATGCGGACTGTTCACGGTTAAGATACACCCGAGTAATGGGGGGGTTGCGGCCTCTTTACGACTCCCTTTTCGATTACAATTTACGCTCAAGCTCGCATCAACCTCTCTCTCTCTCTCTCGCCCTATCCCTCTCTCTTTAGACTGGAGGGCAGGATGCGTGGCCCGAAGGCTCAGATGCGATGGCCGCAGTCGGAATGAGTGGCCGGTATGAAAAGAAAAGTCAAGTGTTAATTAATACTGGAGCCGGGCTATGGGCAATGGGCTATGGGCTATGGGCTATCGCACGCGCGCGGCACCCGCGGAATGCGGCACTACTCTGCTCTTAACTTAAACAGATCTAGAAATATCCCCAACCAGCCAACGCCAATCTCGAGCTATGCCCTCGCGGCTTGCGGGCCCACCGTTCACCCTCCAGCAACACTCGCTCGAACCCCACCTGTCTGCCTCGCTCTCCAAATCGTTAAGAGAGCGGCCGCTCACGTGTCCTCTACGTATGTATGTATGTGTAGATGGATGGATGTACATATGGGGGCAAAAGCGCAGCTAGCCGCTAACGGCTAAGAATGCCGATCTTCGGCTCTACATATATTGCGACGTGATCGCCGAATTCCAAGCGGCGGCGAGGCAACCCCCGCCACGAGCGACATCAGGAAGCCCGACGCCTAGCATTTATTCAACATTCTCCTAGAATGCCAAGTCACATCACGCTCGGCCAATCGAGCAATCGAGCAATCGAGCAATCGAGCAATCGAGCAATCGAGCTCGCGCGCGAGTTATTGCAGTCGTAAAACGGTTACTCCGTCATGGATTCGGTTTACGAGCTGTTGCCGGCTCGGAGGTTTTTTCCCCCCGGCCAGATCCGAATGATAATGATAATAGAATCTTTATGACGCGTGCGTGTGAAGATGTAGATTAAAACCACCTCGCGGCTCCTCGACTGGTCGACTGGTCGACTGGTCGACCGCCCCCTCGCGTCCGCCGAGGAATCCGACGCAATCGACGCCGCCAATCTCCCTCTAGACGCGAGTGCGAGCGCGTGCGAATCGAGCGAGCGTTGCGCATGCCGTTAATTATCGGAAAATTGCCCCACCACCCTGATAAGGTTGCTGCGGGGCCCCTCGTGCTTTCCGGCTCTCTCGGAGAGCCCACAGGGCCATGAGAATTATCCGAGAATCGCATGCTCGCGCATTCATCTTTAAGAGGCGCGTGCGATCAGTCAAGGGGAACAAAGTGCAAACAAGTTAGAGCTGCGGTGGTGGCGTTCGCGGGAGTATTGTTATTCCGCAGCCAGTGCGCGCACGCTTGTCCTCATCGATCTTCGGAAAGGGAGGAGGAGGAGGAGGAGGAGGAGGAGGCGAGTCGGCGAGACACTTTCACCGAAACGTGTAGAGGTTGGCGCGCGCGCGCGAGTGTCGAGCCGGCGGACAAGTAAAACCGGATCCGGGCTTGGCATTATGATTCGCATCGGAGGGCATTAATAAAATCGTCGTCCTCCTCATCAAGCGGCGGCGCGGTGGCTTGATCGCTCGGATCGAGATATTGAAAGAAAGGCGAGCTCGGAACGATTAATACGGATCATCGGTGGCCCCTTGACGAGTCAATTATTTTCACCGGGCAGGTGAATGCCTCGCCGGCCTCAACGGCACCCCGAGGTGCGCGGTCCCAGTTATTAATTATCTAAAAATCCTCCGGGCCCCTCTCTCCCCCTACCCCTCCGGCTCTGTCGGCGTTGGATAGGACTGGTAGCCTCGCGGCCGAAAGGTGACTCGCGGGTGTAAGTACAGTGCGGCGCTCGCACGTGTGCAGGTGAGCCGTAAGCTGCGGGAACGAGATCCGTGTTCCAGTGGGCCAGACGTTGCCGCCGCAGAGCTGGGAGGGGTCGGCGTGTCAGGCTCTCCTCGCAAACTCGGGCCCCGCTCGAAATCGGCCCGCTCGCACGTCAAAGTGCGCAACGAGGGCCGATTTCAATAAGCGCTCTCGGGCCTCGCCTTCTTATTTATTTCTCGCGCGAACCGAAAGGCCAGCGCGAGGGATGAGCCCGCGGCCGAGCCGCTCCAGTGGACAGGGCAAGGTTTCCAAGGCCAGCAGATGGGGATAGCGGGCGCGCGTTATAACGCGGACACCTTGCCATTATTGCATCGAGCGCGCGCATTAGACACCCGGCACCGGCACCGGCACCGGCACCGGCACCGAGACCGACGAGAGCACGCCCCCACCGTCTCTTCTGGGTGAGGTAACCCTTACCTTACCACGTGTCCTCCATACAGTCGGCCGCAAAATTATTGCGAGCCTCGAGCACCGCTCGCCTCGTAGATCATCCGGGGAATCTCGGGCTACCGACAGCACATGCTACATTAAGCCACTTACCGGCTCCTTACGCTTTTCCGATGACTTACGACCGCCCCGAGCGCAACACCTTCAATAGACCGTCAGAACCCTCCTCCTCCTCTTTCAATTCGGATAAATTGCCTTTTTACACTCGAACGAAAGATATAGCAGATTCCAGAGCAACAGGAGTTCCTTCTGGGAGCAGAGTATCACGTGGTTGTAAGTTGCGGGACGACCTCTCGCCGCGCTGCTACCACCGGTGCGGTGGTATACATAATGCCGATCAAGAATTCTATCGGGTTCGATGTCGATGCGATCTAAGTGGTTCGCTCCTAGGAAGAAGCGAATGCGGTGCGGCGCCTATTACCAGGCTCGTTTCTCACCTCGCTCTCTGGAGCGCTGGAGCGCTGGAGCGCTGGAGCGTGTTCTCCAGCCGAGCGGAGCCGCGGCGCCGTAGGGAGGAGGGCAACCGCACGGACACAAAAGCGCGTTCGAGATTCCAATTGGGTCGTGCTCTCGCTAGGAATTATGGCGGATACCGTGCCCTTTTGCATGCCTGGCGATGCGCTGCCGTGCTATAGATCCTAGACGGGCTAACCTTTTCCTCGGGGATCCAGTTCAGCGCGAGCGCGGCGTCGCCGTTCTCCATACGCCAATATCGCACCCGGTGGGGATGATAACTCTCGCAGCGGAGAGAGCTTCTTGCGGAAGGCCTGAATTCGTTGGATCTCGGCTTAGTTAGAGCGCACGATTCTGCATATATGCATGCCGCGCCAAACTACCGATAGCACGTTTCCCCCGTTCTCTCCAGTCCGCCACTGATAAAAATCGATCGGCAGCCTCAGACTCTCCCACTAAGTAAACATAGCTTTCGATCTGGCTGGCCGCACGGCACCGCACCGCTCAGTGAGGGGCCTCTGAGTGGTCGATGATTTCGAAAACAGACACCTTGATCGACGCGCATTAGCGGGCCAGTTTTAACATCGTTATTGTATCAATCGCGTTTCAATTAGCCGAGCGCCGCGCGCCCGGTGCGCCGTAGCCTCGGGCTGACGGCTACGCCTCGAGACTCGAGACTCGAGAGTATCATTTGCCAGACAGCAGCCTCCAAGGCTCCTCCGCGCGCCTCTTCTCGACCAAGAAAAATAATAATCCGACCGATTTCGTCTCACCGCCATAATAGAGAGTCTCTTTATTATTAGCGATCGACTATAACCGAGGGAGGGAGAGCGAGGAGTCTAATTGAGGAAGATGTGATCGGGGAGATGAAGGAAGGTGGTTGCGGAAGCGAGCTCCGCCGATTATACAGCTATCGGTGGTTTTTCCGGGAAATTGGCCGAAGAGGTGCGCCAAGTCGAGAGACTCCCCCTTCGAAGATTGAATAGAGCCTATCTCGTTTCTTTGGAGCTGGTCTCGGTAAATCAAGGCGTGCGAGTAGTCGCGCGCAGACGAGAAACCGGAAACCGTGGCGAGTGGTGTGCGGCTGCCGAAGAAACTCGCAGGCGCGGAAATACACGGGCGCGGGCGCATAGCGGCTTCGCCGATAACTCTAGGGCCCCCCTGTCTGGTCCAGCAGGTCTCTTCCTCCACTCGGCGGTTCCAGCGGCGGCGGCGGCGGCAGCGGCGGCGGCGGACGTGTGCGGTTTCTCACAAAATTGGTTAAACGCGTGTAGGGTGCACCGGGCTTGAGAGAGTTTGGTTCGAAGGTTGTAAGGTTGGAGGTGTCGGACGCCGTAGGGGGCCCCGAGCCTAGCCGGTGCTACATCATCCGCGGGGACAGCGTATCCACTTGTTAGCGAACCGGCCGCAGCCACTGCCTACAAATACGTTTCCACTGTGATAAATGGACTGCAACTCTCGAAATACCAAGGCATTCCGACTCCGGGCGTTGCTTGATTAATGAACTACGGGATTTCTACGGTAAGTCCGCGTACTGATTCGACCTCCGCCTTCCTCCACTCCTACCTTCCCCTCTCCTACATCCACCTAGAGGAGATCCACCCAATTTCATCCTTTATACATTCGCTCCAATTCCCCACCCCCTATTCACATATCCTAATAATCTCTCGTGAGAATTTCATTGTAAAGATTCGAGCGTGGTTGCACCCTCACCTGAACACTTGGTCAAAGTTGGACGTGCCAAGTGAAAAAAAGGTAAAAAGTTGGGGAGGGGGCCTTAGAGGGTGTCATGAGTTTTGGCAAATTGATGACAAATATTGGGGAGACGGGGTGGGTATGCGCTCGCATCGGGTGTCCCTTATCCAAGAGGATGGTCCGCAATGGGCTGCGGTGCGGTGCTCCAGGAGAAGCGAGCGAAGGAGCGAGCGCCCGTGCCGAGGATAGGGCCCCGTTTGCAGTGGAGCGAGCGTAACGATAAATCAATAGGGAAGGCCGCGCGGTATTCTCGCTGGTGCCCATAATAAATTCATGAATTGTAAAACTGCTGCTCTCGCGCGGGACGAACCGTGGCGTATTGGATTTATTGGTCGACCTGACCCCGCTAAGACGCCTCTCCGCTCTCCCTCTCTCCCTCCCTCGGGTAAGACTCCCTCGACTCCCTCGACTCGCTCGGGATAGAAGGGAGGCGATTCGACAGGAGGCGTACATGTGTGCGTGTGTGTAAGCGGAGGTGCCGTGGAAAAGAAAAGGGCCCGGGCCCGGGCCCATGTGCGGGTGATGTATGAACGAGTTAACGGCTCGCTATCGATCACCGCCGTTACCGAATAATTTTCAATTATCCCCGATAAATCGAAAGAGTCTCAGCACTGCCGCGCCATATCCGAAGAAAGAGGTAGGGCCCGGGGAAGAGGGCGAGAATGGTGCGGAGCCGACATCGATCGCTCACCGCACTCGAGAATACGCGCGTGTCAAGACGTCGAGCGCGTACCACCGCGCTGTCAACCTGGCAGAAAGCTCCGAGGGGTAAGTGCGCGGCCGGCCGGCAGGATGCATTAAGAACATCCTCGATAACGAGGATTGGATGTCAGGGCAAATTAAACTACTTGATTAACTCGGCCCGATCGGCTACCGCTATCCACCGTCGGTCGACGCTGATTAATTTTAATGAATCTTTCCAGCGAGAACGAGAAGCACTGTCTCGCCAAATCGAATTACCAACTTAGATAACTGCGCGCGCGAACCAGCCTACTAATAAACGTGACAGCCACTAAAAAGGAAGATGTGTCAACTGGGACCGAGTTGGCGTTATTTCAGCCGCGGTTCCCCTGGCATCGCGGAAGAGTCTCATTGGCGATTATGTGAGGCCCATTTATCGAACGGCTCGGCGTATGTATATGTACATATAACCAATGAGAGAGCGAGTGTGTTGCAGTGGGCCCGCAAGTCCCACCGCGCCGAGGGGGATTACACGGGCAGCGGGCAGTTAGAAGTGGTTTAGCGATAATTTAAACGCGCTAAATCAGAAACGCATTTACGAGATCGGCGTGAAATTTATAAATTAGCCGAGTGGCAGATTTGTGGCTGGTATTTATACATCTGCACCGCCATGGGGCCCGACGGTGCAGCGTCCGAGGGCCGATGCGGTGCCTGATGCGGAGCCCGATGCGATGCCCTGCTGGCAATGGAAAAGCTCCGCGCGCGCTCCAGTGATTTACGCTGGAGCACCGGCTCCCCGGGGGCAACGTCGACGAGCACGACGAAAATCGCCTTTCCCCACGGTATGCCCTCTGATAAAAATACCCTTTCCCGCCCTGTGTCTCCACATTCGTCCAACGCTACTATAATTATCTCCTAAACGATACTCTTTCTCTCTCTCTCTCCCTCTTCCAACCCCGACAGGTACCAACCAAGGTTCAGCGTTCGCAGTGTTCTTTTCCCGGGGGATTTTCCGTCCAATTGAGAAAGCACTCTCTCATAACCAGTTGCGCAATTTATCGCACTTGAGGATTAGGAATGTCCGCATGCTGAGTCGTATAATTGGTCGGGAGTGGGATCGTGAATAAAAAGCGGGAAAGAGCAAGCGCGCGGAAGGCAGGTTGGTACGTGTTAACGACGCACTCCACAAGCATCGATCAATTAGCAGGAACGAAAATCCAGCGGGGATTGGAGGCTTTAGCATTTTTCCGCCTCACCTTCCCGCTACAAAGTATTCATTCCGCCGCGCTCCTTGGGATCCCCGCCGCCGCGCCGCACACTCTGAGCCAAGCCGAGCTGAGCTTTAAATCGTCGAATACCGGCATGTGGATTAACCCGCAGCTAAAAAGTTCCTCGACCCTCACTCACCTCTTCGCGAAGGTCTTTAGCTTTTCCTCGCACTTCTAGCGAGAATTCCTCTCGATCGGACCAGCCGCGACCGAGGAAGACTTGCATGTTTCCACAGAAACGAGTCTTCCCCGCGGTCACGATTGTACTTTGCAGTTTATACTTGGTGGAGTCATGCTAGCTTGGAACTTTACATCGGCGCTATCCTTTAAACTTCACTTGAACCTAGGTCAAAGGATCCTGCCGAGAAAATCGTGTATGATTATGCGGTAGTTGTACATAATATGTATAGATAACGGGGCCTCTTAACTCCGAATGGTCCAAATTCCCCAGTTCGGATATATGGGTGGGGGGAGGGGGGAGGCGAGTTAAAAGTCGCACGTGCGCGCACTTTTATCGTGTTTGAGGATTACGGTTTAAGGAGGATGTCGGGAGCGTTCATTATAAGGATGAGATGGGATGGGGGGCCGGCATGGGGTCTCTCTTTCGAGGGAGGAGAGTCGACACCCATCCCTGGGACGCTGTATTTAATTTCTCTTTAAACCGGACTTAAGAAACTAATGAGACACGCGCTACAGTTACCGGAAGTGGAGCCTCGCGAATTTATTAATCGACCCTCTCGCTCTCTGGGCCTCTCTCGCACGAGAGGAGAGTCCGTGCGTCCCCCGGTTGCTTCTGCGGGGGGATTCGCCGCGCTGTCGTCGTCCCCCGAAGAAAAAAGCCCCGGGGAACACGATCCTCGTGACCGGGCCCGGGCCCGGGCCCGCGACTCTTCTACGCGCTCCTTCCTCCTCGCGAGAGACTTCTTCTTTCGCGGCATTCGAACCTGCCCCCCCCCCCCCTTTGTCCCCTTCGTCCCCTCACTCCTCAATCACGAAGGCAAAGCTCGCTCGCGCAAATATGCACAAAGAAAAAAGTTTATTGAGGCAGTGTGCCCTCCGGCCAGGACGAACACCCGCCACTGTCCACCGCGCTCGGATCTGAGCTCGTCGAGAATATACGGTAATTAATAAACATCAATGTCTCGCGAGTGAGAGGTGGATCGAAAAAAGCGGCTCGTGCGAGTTGGAGCGGTGCGAAGGATTATGGGTCAGAGAGCCAGAGGTGGAGGAGGAGGAGTCGGGAGAACCGCTGTTCCGATCGCGATCGCGATCGCGATCCGTTGCGAATCGTGAGAAGAGTGTATCGCGCGCACGACTAGGCGAGGCCCAACTTGGGCCCCGTCCCGTCCCGTTCCGTCCCGTTCCGTCGCTCCTCTCCTACGTCGCACACGCCGGGCCGCGCAGCTCCGATCTTGACACGATTCCCATGCTGGACCGCGCGGACCGTTAAGCGCAAAACGAAAGCCGGGGATAAATTAGATTGATACCGAGCAAAACTCGAGCGCGATTACGGGCCGAGCACTCTCGTCAAACAGGATGATTGGCACTCTTGATTCACACCTGCTAGCTCTTTCATTCGAGCATACACCGACTGCACCGAGATATACATATTCCCCGGTTCCCACGATAGCTTTCCCATTCCCAGTATGTATTAGATCAATGCCAATCAGGAGGATGAGCTCGACAAAACTCGAGTTTCTTCATATATTTATGTATATTGAATTTTATTAATTGAAATACTCGGTAATAGTGGTGGAGAGCCGGTGGGACGGTGGGTTGGGGGCTTGGAGAAGCGGAGCGGAGGTCGGTTAATTTTACTCCTGATTTAGTCCCAGTGTCGGGCTGATTTTCACGAGGACTCTTATGGTGTCACTCTAGGGGGTCCGCCGCGCCGCCCCCATCGTGTGCCCGTGCCCGTGGCGTCGAGCCACCGGACGGCGGATCGTGGTCCCTTTTCCCCTCGGCCGCCCTCGGGATTTACAGGTAAGTCCTTATCCGGGCCTGATCTCTTCGGGGACGCAAGCTCATTTAAAACAATAAACCGGGACAATTTCATAAATTTCGCCGCGGAAATCTCGCCGGATCTCGGCAGAGTAATTTTAATCAGGAGTGGTGGCCCGCGCCGCGGGACGTCTCGGGGCCCAAGGGAGCAAGGGAGAGGGCCCGTTGGTGGGGGATGCTGGCACTCGCTCACTCTCTCGTAGCGCCGCCGTGCCGCCGACTCCCCCACACAGCGGGCCCGACTCCCTCTTTCAGGGCCGAGATTCGGGGCCCCACGCTACTAATTTACCGCTACCTGGATACATACGCGCTTCACGGCCGTTGTTTTCTAACTTGAGTTACGGCGGCGATTGCACACGACCGGCAGCGCCAGCAGCGGTCCCCTTCCCGAGGACGGGCATAAATAATCCCCCGGGCCCCAATCTTCCGAGCGATGTTCCCCTCTGCTCCAGGGGGCGGTCGGGTGGTCCATATTCGTTTCTTCACTCCACTCTCACTCGCTCACTCGCTCACTCTCTCACTCTCTCACTCTCTTTCTCTCTATCTCCGACACTTCCCTCGTTAACGACCAATCCCCGGGATTATGTCTCCTCCGACTCTCGACGAACCATGGACTACTTGGGACGAGGACTCTTTAGATTCCTGGAATGGCTATAAAATCTCCAGATTCCTTTCTCATGAGCATCTAATAGTAACAGTGTTACAATCTCCCGAGTCTCCCTTGCGGTCGCTTATCTACTAGATCCAGGGGGGGGGGCCAGTTATATGTAGATGGCTGGTGGGTTATTTATCGGGGCGATTTGGCGCGTCCCAGCGACGTGACGCGACGCGACGGTAGCCGCGGATCAGCGCCGCTGTGATCGATTAATAGTAATCGCCAGGTGGATAGGTTCGCCGATCATCTTAGCGAGACTTTCACTAGTGGTTTCCCACGCGATGACGCCAGAGCCGGGCGCAGAGTCCGTCGCGAAATGACCGTGCTGTCGATTACTCAATGACTTATCGTTACTGTCTTCGAGCTGGCGAAGACGTCACCGCGACGGCATTAATAGCGATTTCTCGCTCATCTAGCGCGCGTGGGCCCCTCACCTCGCTTCATCGCCTCATCGCCTCATCGCCTCATCGTCTCACCGCCACGCCGCTCCGCTCCGGTCAGGCAAAATCTGCTCGCTCGCAATGATATCGGATTTTGAAAGCGGGACACTATGGTAGGTCTCTGGGAATCGGTAGCCTCGGGCGGCGAATTCTTGATCGCGATCTTTCGGTCCCACGAGCCACCACGTCCCCCCCTCCCCTCACTACCTCGCAGCCTCCTAATATTTCGTCGGACGTTGATATAGTGGGATCCCGTGAATGCCGTACGCGACAGACAGAAATTCGCTAATTCCGATTTACAGTTTCGCAATTGTTTGAGTGGCGCGGCGGCGAGGCGGCGGCGGAGACGGCGACGGTGAGATTCCTTGGGGCGAAGGTGATAGTTTGCGAGAGTGGAGTGCGGGCGATAGTAGCGGGACGATGCATACGTAGCCATTCCTTATTGTTGGTTCTCGCGGCCACGACAGATATAATGCACATAGAGAGAGTAGACGGGACGGGACGGGACGGGACGGCGCAGCCAGGCAGAGAGCGCGCGCTCTCTTGCCGGCTAGAAGGGGACGTGTGCAATATTGTTGAAATTGCTGTAACGCCACACCGATCACGTACCCGCGGCCGCCCGGCCGCCCGGCCGCCCAGCCGCCCGGCCGGCCGGACTCTCTCGACCTCATCTGCTGATGATGATGGTGATGCCCCGATGATGGGCCTCGCGCTGCGCTCCGCGCGATGTGAATGAAGAGGACTAAAGATCACGAGCGCGCGCTCCGCTCCGCTCCACCGCGCCGTCGCAAATTGCTGTCAATTTCGGCGATTTTTCGATAGGACCCCGGCCAACCGCTCGAGTACTTATCACACGCCACTAACTATATAGACAGCGCTCGATTGTGAGCAGAGGTTGATCGATGGCGAAACGTAATCAGTGTAATGATTCGACGAGCATCGACAGAGGGAATTTATAATTGTCCCATTAGCATAGATTCCCCTCGACTTGGACTCGCGCTACCTCTGTTCGATAAATTAATAATAACCAAGAATGATAAAAGACGCGGCGCCTTTCACCCTCGGCGATTTAGGGATTTTTCCCCCCGAGATAAATGAGCGATCGGCAGGCCGATCGTGAGGACTTGTAAATTGAATTCCGACATTTGCGACAGCGGTGTACTCTTCCCCCCGGCGCGCCACTTTCTCACCGATAGGAGAGCTATTATAGGAGAGACGCGCGGTATGTACTCCTCGCTAGTCCTCCCAATCGTGGAAGCCTCGGAGTGATCCTGAGCGAGGGAAGGGTTACGGGATCGAGCTCTCGCCGCGCCGCGCCGCACCGCACTGCGCAATGCCACGTAGACGCGGTCATGCACTCGCTCTCTCGCGCTCTCGCGCTCTCTCCGATTCGCCGTGCGTCGTGTAGGATGAAGACTTCCCCGCGAAGCGACCATTATCGTTATGATCGGAGCCAGGTAGATGCCACCCCGTGATTACCGTATCGGCCGGCGATCGACGGCGACAGGACTCACCATTATACGATCGACACCTTCCGAGACACGTTCGCGCCGTAAATCATCGACTAAACGGAAAAGCCCCTCGGCTGTATTTACGGGCCAACCCGAGAATTCCCTTCGATATACTCCACCGTCTTCCCCTTCCCTCGCCTCCCCATTACATCAACTTGGCACTCTTCGTACTTCAGGAAACCCGCTCTTTCCGTACTTCGCACTCTGTACTACATATTTACTTACCAATTAAGCTCGACGTTTACGTAGAGTTACCTACTGCTTATCTCTTCATTGAGTATTGAGTCCAGTCTGAATGAGCGCTGTGTTGGCATGAGATTTGGATGTTGCGCAGGTGAGTTGGAGGCGGCGCGGCGGTGTGGCGGCGATGGGGTTAGAAGACAGTGGGGTCGGTTTCCGGCGCGGATACAGATGTCTCGTTCATTATGAAGCGAGGCGAGAGGAGAGGAGAGGAGAGGAAAGGAGCGAAAGAAAAGTAAGGAGGTGGATGGGGGCCTGTCGCGGCTCGAAAGCCATGAAATTCCCGCCATTCACGGTGTCAGCTATTAACGGACGCACAGCCGCCACATCCTTTTACAGGTGAGACGAGCGCTCGCTCGGGTTTGCCCGCACTCGCGCTCCTCTATGAGCTTCGACCGCATAATCATTCCGATCGGCTCGCTCCTTGCCAACCGACATTATGCTAACATTACCACGTGGAATTACACCTTGAAGCCCCGCTCCCTCGAAATCAAGCCTGCCAAGGGAATCTTCGACTTTCTATCTCGCCAAGACAAAAACTCCCGGAACGCGGAATAACATTCGTTCTCGCGCGCTTCCTCGTTGGCCAAGAGGAGTGTATCTATGTATCTTGTAAAATTGGGTCGCCGTTATAGTCGAAAAGAGGGATTTCGTCAGCGAAATGGGATTCCTCTTGTGAAATGGCGGCAGGTGGTCGTGCGAAAGATAGCGATTGGGACTAGCCGGATATATGGTGAAATTCATAAATGGGGACAATCGAGGGCCCATCGATTTGCCGGCCGAGCCAGAGGAGAGAAGAGGAGAGAAGAGGAGACGCTGAAAACTGGGCGGACATCGTAAAAGCTAAGGCAAACGCGTAAAGCCCCGAATTTATGGAGACGCCCGCGAAGCAGCCGGCGAGCGAGGAATTAGAAATCGACCTCCATCCTTCGGGCAGAGAGGTCGTTATTATGATAATTCGGTGAGACTGGAATTGGAGTATGTCCGCGCGCGCGCGCGCGCGAGTCATCCACCGACAAACACAGAAATCTCTGCCGGCCAGCAAGATACATAACAAGCTCGCCTCACTCGACTACTCTGAGAAGAAGATATTCCCGCAATAACGCTGCCACTCGATCATTGTCGAGAGGGGCGAGGTCGCGATCTATCGGGATCAGTGCGCGTGTGAGGTCGCTCGATCCCGGCGAAATTTATATCTCCGCTTGGCTTGGAGCGAGCGTACGTAGGTACGTCGATGCTGCGCTGGAGAAATGAGCGGGCGGCTGATCTGGCAAGACCTGGCCGCGAAAGAGAACGCGTGCGTGCGTGCGTGCGTCCGTCGTAATTTGTGACGGCCGGAACGCCCACAGCGACGACCCCGATGTCCGAGAGTCCGAGCAAATTCTCAGCTCAGTCTGCTCTGCTCGATTAAGCCGAGAGCTTCTATTCTCTCTCTCTCGCTTCGTCGACTCTCACCTAGCCGAGATAACCCCTCGAGATTGATAGCCCGGCGATCACATAGGAATGGACGCATTAGGCGCATCCGGATCTATTTACTCGGCGCTCTCACTAATTAAATCTTACCGCGCGCTCCCAGTCTCGAGTTACGGATTTCCTACCTCGGCGTCGCTACCTGTTCTCTTGCCCGGTGCGCGCTCCCTGCCTCGAGTGGGTGTGCGACCCGACTCGACTCGACTCGACCACTCGGTTTTGTAATAGATCCTAAGCGGAGATTAGAGGCCAAATAGGGTAAGAGGATATATATCCCTATCTTTCTGCCACGCAGAGAGAAGGAGAGAGGGAGAGAGGGAGCGAGGGAGAGAGGGAGAGATATAGATGCCCGGCCGATTACCCTGGCAAGAGCTCCTCATAGCGCGAGCTTAATTAAATCGAATCTCACGGAGCCGAGTAGCCGAGTAGCGGCAATCGCTCCATCACTGCTCCATGGCGAGAAATATTTTGGAAAACTCGATCGGTTAAATCTACCGAATAAATGGAAATGAGGGGCCAGACCAGGCCAGGCCAGGCCTCGATATTAATCTGTTTCTATCGGGCAGAGTGCGCACTATGCGCGCTGCCGTCGTAAATTCACTTTAATCGGTGTATCACGAGGCCGAGGTGACCTCGGGGAACCAGGGGCCCTAAGACCCAGGACGCATTAAACATTCGGCGAGAGCCGAGAGAGCCACGTGTGCGGATCGACGCGCACACGGGCACACGCGCACCAACAAGTCCAACAGTCCGAGATCCGGGGGTAAGGTAATCGACATTGTTAGAGGAGTTTGAAGAGTGCATCCACTGGAGCCGGAGATGCTACAAGAGAGGACAGCTCGCGCGACCCGAGCGTTATTATTCAAATGTGTATTAGCGTCGCGCGGCGCAGCGCAGCCGAGAATTTATTATCGTCCCCGGCACAATGCCGCTCTCGCGCCAAGGCTAGAGAAGTAACCACGTAATCGCGTTTATTTCTCACTTTCAAGGCGCATCTATGCGCCTCCGTCCCACCCGCACCCGCATCTCGTATGTCCCAGCCCCGAGATGCCCGATGGACTTACGCGCCCGCGCGCACAACCAGACAATCCCATTTGCCAACGAGGGAAATCACTGCCAACGGCAATATTTATGGATCTTGCCGCCGGGAGAGCAGCGCCAATGACATAACCGGGCATCATTTTTCCCCCTTAGCCGCGATCGGAGATGCGCCGCGTGTCTAATCTCTAATTCGATCGAGATGCATCGGAACGCGCGGCGTCGCCTCGCCGACGCGCCGACGGCGTAATTGCCCCGTCGACGCGTCGTGGAAAAGCGCGTTAGCCTGACGAGAATCATCGCATCCTTACCTCGGGATAAACCATCCTCTCCGAGCCTCTCTGTCCGAGAATGAGACGGCGAGAGGGACGAGGGTGGAGGGTGGAGGGGACTTGGTTGCGATTTCTCGCGAGCGGTGACATTTTCCTGCTGCGTCGATATATCGGCGATAATTGCCCAACGAACGAGTCCGTGAGATGCTGCGCGCGATAAGCCAAAGCGCGCCCGTGATACAATCTGATTTATATTGGACACGGCAACCCGGGGAACTACACTCTGTTGCGAGGGTACGCGGGGGATCCGCTCGAGCCAACTAGCCTCGTCAGCTACTCTCTAATACCGCGCGGGGGAAGAGCAGGACATCCGCGTTAATTGATATTTTATTTAAATCCACTCTTATCCAATCGCTGACTCTGTACATACTGCTCGACCTTAGACATTGATACGCCATCGACTCGGCGATGGGCTCCGCTTACTGCGATTAGACCGTTTGCCGAGCAGGAATACAGAGGGTTGTATATAGAATCGTGGCGATTAAATCGTGCAAATGCAGAGCAGAGCTCGGCCCCTCCAAATACATAATTGGGATTGCGCGCGGCGAGAGCTCTTCCTTCCAATTCGACTCACGCGTAACAGCCTCGAACGGGCATATTTCTACATTACCATTCAAAATGAACATGTTTCGTGCTGACCAGTGAACCTCTTTATTATTGGAGCGGCACAGCTCTCGCCGATGATAATCTCTGTTTGTCAGTCAATTATAATCGATAATAGTTTTTTGGGCATCGCTAGGTTCTACAAGTGCGGTCACGGGTTAATCTAACGGAGGGACAGGTGCGTGGGTGGAGGTAATAGAGAGCGGGGGGAGGTGGGGAGGAGGTTCTAGGGCGGAGTGTACTTTCTCCGTGGTGCGCGTCCGGTCACAGGGCGTGAGAAGGTACGGGCGTGTGACGTCAGTGCGGAGGTCCAACGTGCCGCAGAAATAATTGCAGAGGCCCGTGGCAAGTGCCGTGTCATTAGGTACAGCGCGATCATAGAATTCTGTGTCGTTCGCGTACGAAATGGTCATTAAATCATTATGTTTATCCGTCAACCCCGCGTGCCGGCAGCCTCTTGACCCCATCCGCTGACCTCCCCGCCATCACACTCTGCTTCTCGCGCCGCTCCGCGCAGCTTGACCCCTCGCAGCTCCAGACCACAGAGCCACCAGCAACTGCAACCAGCAGCCTCGCGAGCCCGAGGGCTCCAACCTCCACTCGGCCAAGACGACCACTGTCATTGCCTAGCCACCGCCGCACCGTCCTTACGTCCTGCCTTTGACCACCGTCCCAATCACAGTGCGCGTTTCTCCTTATATTTCGCACAGTATCACGCATCGGCGGCGACGGCGGCGACGGCGGCGGCGACTACCTCACCTCGCAAAATTATGGAAAACGATCTTAGTCCGCGGCGCGTTAACGGCGACGAAAGCACGATCCCGATGACACGCGTGCCTCGGCATGCAGCGCCGCGCCGTCTCCGCCTTTTATGAGAGAGCCACCTGCCGTATAAATTCCCTTAATACACCGCGACCCTAAAACACACGCCGAGCCACCGCACCGCACCGCACCGCACCAACTCGTCTCTAATGGAACCTCCACCGTATATGCGCCTCTTTATGGCCGCGAGAATCACGGAGCGCCCAACTCGGTCGACGCACCTACCACCTATCGCCTCGCGAGATACGCACTTGCGTATCGCCCCTTATTTACTGCCCTTCCCTCCCGCCAATTTCTCCATATATCCAGATATCGAGATATCGAGATATCGAGATGCGCCATTCTATGCTTTCGCTCTCAGCCAAATCTCCTGAGAAGAACCCATTTGCCAAATGGTCCCTTGATCGCGCCGGGACGAGTAAAGGTCGAGATGAAGGAGAGAGTCAAGTCGGAGGCAAGTGTCGAGCAGCGTTTGCTCCTTTTCTCGAGCGCAGCCTGCGATCCTTCCAGCGAGAGATAAAGCCTCGCTAAAACTCTCCTCGAACGAATATCGCTGCGTTTCTCCGATGATTCTTATCTCCCGACGATATATTAACCGGCCTTTTAACACTATTTAGAAGACGCCACACTTCCTCTCACCAGTCCAACCTGACAATTCTTTATTCAATAGAGGATCTAATTGATTAACTCTATTCTCAAGCGACCAATTCGGCCGATGACTCTCCTAGTTGGGATCCTAGTTCTCTGGCTGGAACCCTCAAATGATAATCGAAAGGTTCATCCGCGGACCAATCGAGATAAGGAGAACCGGTCGAGGAAGATTCTGCGAGACTTGTGCGCGCTCTGCGTCAACTCCGTGTGATTTCTGGCGCGTGACACACGCAGGGAAAAGCAACCAGTTTAGAGGCCACTCTTAATCGGTCCCCGCTCGCCTATAATATCACGCGCTCGAGAAGGCTACGGCATTGGTAATATTTTGGTGAATTCGGGGCCCCACGGCAGCCGGGACTGGTTCCTCTTTTATCTCTAACAGCGCGAGCGCTTCGCCTAGATCAGCTCTCTACTCCATTGGCAATCACGTTTTCAAGCGACGCTGCCCAACACGTTATCATTTCCATACCAAACTGCTAATGAACTCCATTTATTCTGCTAAGCGAACGAGGCCCCGTGAATTTGGAGCCCGAGCCATTTACGTGGTGCTGAAGCGAGGACAAATTTATTATCGGAGCGCGAACGCGTGTACCATAAAATGCTCGCTCTCCGCTCAGAGCTAGCAGTCTATTAAGATCGGTATCGGGCGAAACTGGGTGTTTGGAGTGGGGATCGAACATGCCGTTGAAAACTGGATGAAGAGTCCTGGCATCGTTCATAAGCGATCGAGCGCGCTCCGAACGCCGCTCTCTGACCATTGATCGGATCGGATCGATCTACTCGGCCAGACTCCTCGCTCACGTAGAGAGCCGGAGCCGCACCAGTACACGCAAGCGCAGCCCCGGCCCCGGCCCCGTTCAATACACGATGGGAGCGCTGTTCGATATATATTTGATAAGCTGCTACACGGCCGTGCGCCCGCTGACAAATCGTCCGGAGATCGCCAAACCGATATCCTTCCCGAGAAAGAAGGACCGCGAGCGCGAGTGCGAGCGCGATCGTCAACAGGCAAGAGGGAGAGATTGTGTGTGCTCGAGGACGCGAGGTGATAGAGACCGATGCATCATGGAGGCCGGGGACTTCCCCGGCGATGATTCGAGGGTACTCTACTCTTCCGCTTGGGCTGTGACTCTGTGGGCGAGAAGCACCCACGAGGGCCACGAGACAGCCAGCGGCGAGCCGGCCAGCGCTCCTGCGTAACGAGCCCATACCCACCACTGTTTACCCTCCACTCACAACCCACTCAACCCGGCTTCCTGTAATTATTATTTAAAATCCTTGCCTTCCCGAACGCGCTTGCTTTGTCTCGATTCTCCGCTGAGAGCCGGATGTACCCTAAAACTCGACGAGAGCTTCACTACTTGACTGATTTTTAGTTTCGCTCTTCAATGATCCTCAGTATCTTGGATCATTGGGAACTCTGCTCGCCTAGAAATAGCCAGAGACAGACAGACATAGATATACGTCATCGTCCGGGAGCGAACCTTCAATCATTCCAAAGTTCATAAAGTCGTCTTAGGAGCGTTCGATGGCAAGCGGCGGCTAACGGTGGCTTCACCTTCCATTAAAGTGTCTCGCCTGATTGCCCAGCGGGTTCATTACTGATTGACGCTCGCGAGCGCCGCGCGCGGCTTCCTGTCTTTATCAGTAGCCGGGACGGGTAGGCGGAATATCGTAAGAAGCGCATCCTAATGAACCGTAGAGCACCGGGCACCGGGCACCGGGCAACGGGCAACGGGAGGCTGCGCGAGAACCGAACAGTTATATCTCATTACAAGTGAGTTTTGCCGGGGGATCGCGCGTCTATTGGGGAGGAGGCTTGCGCGGTGGTTGGCGCGGTGGTTGGCGCACCCGAGCACTCCCGCGCCGCTCATAAGTCCGGCAGCATTGGCTCGTTTGCCCATTACCAGTCTAAACACCTGTCGGCCAAATGGGTCCTGGAGCAATTAAAAGCGAAGAGTCCAGCGCCGCGGCTAGCGCAGGCGCGCGGGCGCGCGAGCGAGAGGAGTCCAGGATAATTAACGACCCTTCGCCTCAGCCGATAATCGCTACCTGTGAATCGCACTCCCGCTAAGTTCGCGCACTACTCCTTAACTTAACGTGTCGCGCGCGCGCTCCCCGTCCACTTTTTCCTTGTGGCACTGCCTCCTGCCTGCCGGGATGCTTTGCGCCGCGCATTAACAGCGTAATTATTCCGATGAGATAATTTTCCTGGCGAGCTGGAGCGTGGGAAAGAGCCGCGGGAGACGCGTATTCCTCGCGGTTTACGGCTTGCTCTTGGACCGGCGCAGTCATAGAGCGCGATCGCGAGCGCGAGCGCGCAACCCTCGACAACTATTGCAACTGGAAGGCGGTTCTCCTCGACGTCATTGTGACTATAAATAGGCAGGGGGCCCTTGGGGATGGTAGGCACTCGCTTGCTCGCTCGCGCCTAATGAGCGCGATTCAGAAATACACGCGAGAGGAGCCACCTTCCGCGGAACTGTCGGAAATTGAATTTCATCGGCGTACGGCGCGTGATTACCGCTCGAGAGATGAATTGCAGCATGCGCTCACGAGTCTCTGTGGCTCTGTTTATTCGCGTTGGAGGCCTTTGATGCCGTCAGTCAAACTCGACCGGGCCGATTGAACGAGCGAAGGACTAGTCGCCTAAGTACTCATGAGGAACTCACCCGTCGCCGCACCGCCACGCCTCCAAAGACTCCGAGCTCACCTCCTCTCTACTCTCTACTCTCTCCCCTCTCTCCCCTCTCACCCTCTCCTCACCGTGCGCATTCTTTCCCGACGCGGCCCTTGAGTTAGTCGCTGATAACCATCGTGGTACTCCTTACCAGCTTCTCTCATGCTCCACCCAATAAATCTCCTCTCCTCCCCGGCCCTCTCTCGGGAGCAGTACAATTAACTCGACCTAACGCTTATGTGCCACTCGCCTCCCTCTATTGTCAATTAACATACTCCAACTGGCTCGAGCCGAGTCGGGTGTTTCTCGATGTGCAGAATGCACGAGGACCTCCAGCCTCGGTGGGGGCGATGGCGGCGGTGGCGGGTCGAGTTGATCCCGATATTGTTCGGGCGGTGTATCGCGTTACCCCTAACGCGCGCGTCCCCAGCGGGCGCGGGCCAAATAAACCCTTCTCGAGAGAGTGAGAGGGAGGTTACTTACGACGCGCCCTCGTCACGGAGACGGGGTACCCTCCGCACTGCCACCGACTGTGTGGTCGACATAAGGAAGCATAAAAGTCTTCGTGATAGGATCGCCCGACGTTCCAACCCGTTCTTTATCGCCTCCACTCCCATAAGTCCTGCGCCCAGTGCGGCCTGCAGTGCGGCGCGGGGCATCTCTCTCCCCCGGTCCTCGAAATATTTTAATTATTTCGGTGCCCTGGCGCCGCGTCGCGCCGCGTCGCGCCGGCCTCCTCGGAATTACGCGGCTAACTTCCTGATCGACGATACCCTCTCGCGCCTTCCATTGTTAGCCGCGGTCACAATCAAATCGCTGGAATTCCTCATCCTCCTCCTCCTCCTCCTCCTCGACGACAATCGCACGTAGATCTCGCGCGGGCGCGCACACATGCCACATTGATGAACCAGCTCGATCTCGTCGAATTAACACGACATACTTTGGGGAAAGCACCGCTTTCCCCGGCCGCAATACACGGTGGGAGCGCAGAGTTGGCGAATGGCGTTGGATTGATTGGAGGAATTAATTCCGGGCGAATTAGCCGGTGTCAGGATCGATCGGCCGATCCACCTGCTGCGACGTATGATTTATGCTGTCGGTGGAGATTGCGGATTCGTCAGAGTTTTAACGCACCGTCGCCGCAGCCGCCGCCACCGGTGTATTTAAGGAGGAGGAGAGTGCGGTGGTGTTGGCGCGCGTATATACGTGCGCGTACGCACCACTGAATACCTAATTAAGATCTTAATTACTGCGCCGGCCCGAAGAGCGCTTCACGTTCGCGCGACTCCCACGATGCAGTTTACAAGATTGTTAATATCATCATTTACACCGCAGTAATACGAGATCGTTAGTGTCTCGAGGAGAGCCGTTTAATGAGCATCCAGCGCCACAAAAGCATCTGCCTACCCTGAAACGCGCGAGCGCGCGATTCATCGCAACCCCCTTTTGTCAGTGGCTAGCAGCAGCACTCGGGAACAAAGCCCCTTATTAAATGGCAGCGCGCGCATACTCCAACAAAACTAATAGTAATTATCATTTACTCGCCGCACGGACTAGCACCTGTGAGCTGAAAGGAGCCAGAGACTCATGCGCGGTGCGCGTTAGAGTGATGTATTATCCTGTCAGGATTCAAGACTCGGCCACTAATGTACCAATTGCTGGACAAGGGCTTTCCAGCCAGTACCACCTCCTCGTCGTCGTTCTATTTCTCTCAAGCTTTTCATTATTCGAAGCAGTTCCCCCCGCGATCCTTGCTTTTCGAGCCCCCTCAAATAAAGCCAAAGGAACCCTGCACACACCTGTGCGCAGCTGCACACTTGGCGAATAATAATTGATACCCCGTCCGGCGGGATGGACGGGCCCAGCCAGGCATAACCGCTCATCGGACGTGATTAATAAGTCATTCATTAATATAAATGAATTCTCTCGGCGCGAATGATTCCGTGATGTATCGGCCGCACTTACTGATAGGCAAGCGAGTGCCTCGCGGGTGTGAACGCGCCCCGTCAATCGGCAAGTTCCTCAGCGCATTCGCCATTTCACACGTCCGCGCGCGCGCGCACGTGCTCGCGCTGCGAGACAACAACATCTTGTGTACTACATACTTAACGTTCCTACGTCCGTGGAATATCGGAATCGCGAATCGATCTAGCCGGCATTTGATGTTTGCAATTTGCACAACCAGTTTCTGAAATTCCAAGAATTAAATCGATATTGTTTCCTCCTCGAATTGCAGAAGCCGAACGAGTTGGGAAGCGACGGCCGACTCTGCAAATAAGACGGGTGGGAGTCGAAGAGGACGAAGGGTGAAGGAAGCGGCGCTTCAAGACTCGGAGGCAGTGCGGTATTATGCGCGATATCCTGTGAATGCACCTGTCTGTGGTCATCATTCAACAGCTTCATTGACCCGAGGATCAATTGGGAGCCAGTGATTCTCACGCTCGCGACAAGCCGCGCCAACCTCGCCGGCCCTCGCCATCCCCCGAGGCAGGAGGCAGGTTGGCATCGAGGCATCGAGGCATCGACTCCCGACTGACAGGCACTGTTCGACAGGGGCGGGGGTTAATGAGACACACTGATTGGCTTCGGGAGATTCATCGGGTGGCTGACGTTGATCAATTTTTACCCACTCTTATTTGCATACAACTCCCCCACTCCACTCCACTCCACTCCCCACCGGCGTAAATCCGGCATCGCTCTCTCACTAGGAATGTCAACATTGCTCGTGTTTACGTACGTCCTCGGAAACGTCTAGTTCCTGCCGATTCTATCCAACGCTCCAAGGGTAGTTAAACTTGTGAATAAACTTAAGGAGTGTTCGGTTAATATTTATAATGAAAGAAGATGGTAGATCTGATGGCACATATAATAAAAATGCTATCACAGAAAATAAAGGTTGATTGATGGAAATGAATAGTCTTGATAAACTGTTTACAAAAACTTTGCATTCTGCGTGTATTTGCATTTGAAGTGCGTAAACCGGGCAAAGCGGATATCTGTTACGGTTTTAGTCATCAATTAAATAATTGGTTTAAACATTTTATTTTTCCCATTTTGTATTTTTATTTTTTTTTTTGTAGACACTGATGTGTTACGAGCCGAGGCTTAAGTCGGCGAGGTTTCTAGATATTAAACCTACTTGTGAACAATCTTGCCTTTTTTGTGGCATTGGCAGTGGATGGCCCATTCGGGTTCAGATCGACGGGTTCAGATCCTTGGCGAGCTAGACGAGGTGACTCGTGCCATCATTGGCGGTAGCAAAAATCCCGGGAAGCAGCAGACGCGATCGACTCCTCACTCGGGTGATCGATCGTTGCTGCGCTTCGTTATTACATTAATCTCCCGGACCAGCCGACCGGGTCCGTCGTACCTAATTAAATTAGACTTCATTCAGCCGGGTAATTAAGAGTGGAAATTCTCGTTTAGCGATTTTAACCTCGCGGGTTGAAGCGGACGGGTGGGGAGGGTGCAAGAAGTCATCGGCAATGCGCGCCCGTGGTCGTAAACCCTGAAACGTATTATAAAGGCGAGTACTATAAAGCTGTAGCGCGCACTCCCTCGCCACGGCGGAATTGTAAAATCGTCGTGGCTGGGCGACTGGGCGACTGGACGAGCATGGAAACTCATCGGGCGGAGCTGTAAAGATAAGACTCCTCGGCCGTTCTGCGTCGTGCGCAGAGCCATTATAGATGTGCGTTCCCGCTAGCTCGATTAGGCAAGCAGCGAGCGAGCACTCCTCCACTCCAGTATTGTTCATTGCACTCGCGGCTGTTAAAGCTTCCTTTCCACTTGCCGCCAGCCACTTTCCCGCCGCGCCGCGGAAAACACTGCGACCTCTACACGTCCACCACTTCCGTGAGACCTCCAGACTCTGACACCTTTTCGCGATTCTTTTAACCCTTCCCCTTCCCCTTCCCCTTCCCCTTCCCCTTCCCGCCTTGCCAACCCGTCGACTCTGTGGCTTCGGGTTCAAAGCTATCGAGTGGCAGATGCAGAGAAACCGTAAATCGGCGGGGCGATCGGTGGAAGGGGTGGGGTGGCCGGTACGAATTTATAGGGTATATATGTATATGTACGATAAGGAGGATCGTCCGAGTCTGGCCCGGCATTCCACCGAAGAAAGGAAGCCAACCAGCCAGGAACACTGGGCCGGTGATCGAGATCCTGAGGAGGCTCGTAGCGGGGTGCTGGGAGCTTCGGGAGAAAGAAGCGAAAGAGGGAGAGAGGGAGCTCTCGTAGATTTCAAGATTTCGAGAGCGTGGCCATGGCAGGTAGGAAACGCGATACCCCGATAGACTGTGCTGGTGCCAGGAGCTCTAGCCACCAGCCGCATCTTCGAACGGGACCAGGGTAGCCAAGAGGGAGGGAGAGAGAGAGAGAGAGAGGTGGATCGGCGAGTGGATATCGGCGAGGGAGTGGAAAATAAAGTAAAATAAAATAATCGATCAGACGGCTCGTAAAGTTCCTGGTGGACACAAATGAGTCGTTAAAAGACCGGTGCGCACCCCTGCTGCGACACCACCGATCCCCCCTCCCCTCTCCCCCCAATGCCCCCAACCACTCTTATCCCACTTATGAAAGTTTAACCAAATTAGAATACCTCGTGTTTCTGGGCATCGTCCACCCATCGTCCTACCCGCCAGCCGCGCGGGCCGACCTTTAAGATTGCGCGCGCTCGCGCAACGAATACCGCGCGTAAATCACGGGGAATATAAAAATGTAACGTTCCGCCGCGTGGAATCTGGTCGTTCTTGCCCTCTTCTTCTTCTCCTCCTCCTCCTCGCTGACATAGTGGGCAGACTAGCCGAAATCCGAGTGAGATATTAGCGAGTATCGAAGGAATTCCTCCTGACATACTGTAAACAGTAAGCCTCGCTTTTTACGGTTGGGCGCCATTGGCTTAATTGCTCTGGAGAGCTGGAGGTATTGTACTCGCGGGCCCAATTGAATCGGAAGACTATAGCGGCGCGGTGTCGTCAGTTGATCGGAGAGCGGGCAAGAGTCGGGCGTAGAGTAGTGACGGGCCTCTTTAATTGTTGCTGATCGAACCTCGGGGATCCCAATTAGTCAGGCACGTACCACGGATTACTAGTGAAATGAAATCTGTCATGAGCGCGAGCGAATGAGCGAGCGGTGGGATTGGTGGGATGTAACTGACTAGCCGAGCCGAAGACGCTTCGATGCGAATCGCGGCTGACCCATGACACCGCGCACAACGCGGCAATGTCACGCGGCCTCACGTGGCCGACATAAAAGCTGACGCGCCGTGAAATACCTGGCTAATGGGGGAACGTGATGCGTCCGCGCGCACCGCGGCCACCGCGGCCACCGTCATCGCACTCCTCGCCCTCCGCCTTACCAACACTCATCCACCCTCTCCCTCTCACCATCACTAACTATCCAATCAGACTATCATATGAGAGTTGCAGCTAGATTTCCACGGACCACCAATGCAGAGTATACATCTGCCAATTTCCACTGTCCAAAAATCCCCGGCGTCCCAGAGGGGCCCGGGGCCGGGGGGGAAAGCAGTAATGAAAGGGCAGAGAGACTCATCGAGTGAGCAATCAGCGGGGAGTACTGTAATCGAAGACAAAGTGTCGGGCTAGGAGGCATAGATCGCGCGCACGATGCTCCGAGTATATCGTCGAGCACTCGTCAGTGAGCCAAGCACATCTCCGCGCTCGCTCGCGAGACTCTACCCTCAAACCCCGGCCGCGCGTCTAATGGTCCCGGGAGCGTGCACGTCCCGCGCGAGCTCGGCAATTACATTATTAATAGAGATATTACACGGCGCTCTCACGCGCCAGAGCATTACGACAGCGTGAGGTCGCGCGAATAGTTGAAGATTGGCTCGAAGCCGCACGGGGGATGCATTAAAGCGTCCTGCCAGTGAGAGCCGGAGCAAGAGGCAAGTGTATATGTAGTATGTAGCATAAGCGTAGAAGAGCAAGCAGCAGTTGAGGGCTGGCGAGAAGAAAGGACGCCAAGGAGGAAGGAGGCAATGAAGCCGGTGGTAGTAGCTATAGCTATTCGCCCATGAAGGGCGAAGGGCGAAGGGCTCGGTTCGCCTGGTGCAGATTGATCGCCGTAATCTGTTTCTGCCGCGGGACCACACATGACGCGCGCCGAGTGCGCCGAGTGCGCCGAGTGCGCCGAGCGCGGCCCAGGAAACTTTCCGCCCGGCTGCCAGTGCAATAGCCGATCTTGAGTTAATGCGCTAATATTGGATGGTCAGTGTCGGTGCGCCCGCCGAGTAACAGGTGGATGAACAGGGTTGACAGATGGGAGGAAAAAGGACTGGGCGCGCCGCGCCGCGCCGCCGCCGCTGACGAGCGTGCGCTGCGCTGCGCTTCTCACTCGACGGCTCGACGGCTCGACGGCTCGACGGCTCGACAGTCGACGCGTCCGATCCTCTCTCACGGGAGTGTTAATATCGGCTGGCCTTTGAACGGAACCCCTGACCAGCGCAATAGTCATCTCGGGCTGACTATGCGCGCGGCCGCGGGACAAACTGCTATAACTAATTGCTTTAATTGAAGAATATTGATGAGTGAACCCTCGAGGGTCAAGGGGCCTCACCCTCGACACCGGAGCCGTATGGGGAAGGAGTGGGCCCACTGGCTCGACGGCCCCTCGAGGGGATGGAAGGGCCGGGCGGAGGTGTAGATCGGCGGGATTACGATAAGGAACGGATTGGAATAGAGTGGAATCACGGGGAATGGAGAGGAAAGGCACGGAAAGGCACGGAAGGGAAAGCCGAAGCCGAAGCCGAAGTCGAAGCCGAGGGAAGAATAAACTAGGCGCGGTGGGAGTGGGTCCGGATAGCCTCCATTCTCGTCACTGGCTGCGAAGAGGACGGCGCCGACCAATCGGCAAACGCTGCCTCGGGCCTCACCTTCTCCGTATACTCGGGCGAGCCGCCGATATCTCCCTGGCGCGTGCATGCACGTCGAGGGCATCTCGCCCTTTCAAAAATTCAGACTCACCTGCCTCCACGGGCTCTCGCCTCACGGCTTACGGCTCACGGCTTACGGCTCACGGGTCACGGGTCACCCGACGATATGCCCCTTCAACGCGCCATACACACCGACGCGACGCGATGCGACGCGACGCGCCCGGCCACCATATCAGCGCTCCACCTTCTATACATACATACGTACTCCCAACACACAATATTCCTAAAGATCCATCACATCAAGAACAAGCCCGGCTAAAGATGATCGGAGCTGTTGAAAGGGAAAAGTTTCAAGTGCTTGTTCTAACTAAAGTTTTCTTCCAACGTGAGAGTTAGGTATCGTAGTAGCGAGGATTCCTCGGTGGAAAATGGCACTGATGAAGATAGGAAAGTGTTTCAAGCGGGAAATGTCAAGCGAGCAATTATATCCCAGGAAACTTGGCTGCGCAGCGAGCAAGTGTAATGTGATTATTAATGAGCTCTCTCGGTCTGGGTACATACTACTGAGCGCGACGCTCGGCGCTCGGCGCTCGGCGCTCGGCGCTCGGGCGTGTGGGGATGAGCGAGGTGTACATAGAGTGGCACGCAGGTGCTTAAATTGGTCTGAAATATCAGCGAGCGGTTGCGGGACATTTATTAATATAAGTAGGTATTATCGCCACTTAGGGTAAGAGAGCTGAAATTATCGGGGTCGTAAATATCGAGCTGAATAGATAAAATTATGTAAATTGGTGCTACTTTCCCCATTGGAGGTTACCGGGAAGGTGGTATATCTATGTATGTACTCTAGGTATTCTTTTATTGGAGGCGAGGTGGAAGAGCAGCAGAGCGACGGGACGGTGCGACGTGTTTTACGATAGCGATCGAACGAGCGGTTAATTGAGGACCGCTCACGAAAGACTGGCCCACAATTGCGCAGCCTCGCTTGGAAAAAGGCTTACTTATTAGTCTATCATTAGACGCGCGCGCGCTACAGAAATTACATTCGGAAAGTCGAGATACAGATATGCGGGATACGCGCGGCTTGCCGCGAGTAGAGTAGTATCGGGATGAGAGATAGCTAGGCTGCCCGCTGCTAATACCTAATGTTCCAGCGGTAAACTGCGATGCGCCTTCTCGGTAATCCGAGATTAAGAACGCCGCGATTATTTCGCAAGCCCCCGTCGAAGCCCGCGCTGCGCCGCGTGCGCGATGATCGCGTAAAACAAAAAGCCGGACGTTAATGAGACCACCTTCGTTTCTCCCTTCACTTCGCCAACGCCGCCACGCCGATTAAAGCGTCAAGCAAACTAGAACTTGTTTCATCCGCTGAGAAGAGAACTTTTTCGATCTTACCAACTTTAAAAGCTCGTATTTTAAGATCAAGTGAAACTGGTGTACACAAGGTCCTAAGTCTACTCGTGAGATAATCTGAAATCCTATTTTCTCCAAGTGAAAAGACCTAAATTGAGTATTTTTGGTATTTTGCGCAAGGGATTGAAAATAGATCGGAATGTCGTGGCAGGGAGAAAGCTGGGTAGTGAGAGGGTGAGGGGTTGGGGGAGGGGAAGGGGGCTCGTGGAAGAGGAATCGGCTGGAGATTACAACAGAGGTAGTTGCAGTGTGTGTCGCCGTTTAAATGTCAGCTCCATCGCGGCTCTATTACCCCATCGACAATGCGAGCATCGCTAATTTATCCGTGGTTGGCTGGTGCGGCTGGTGTGTCCCGCGCGATAGGTGTTGGTTAATCCCGCGGTGCCTACCATTAGCTTGTCAAGTACGTGACGAACGAACTGTAATGGCGTTTTCCCTCGATATTAGACTGGACAGGATCCTCGCGCGGAGAAAATTCAGGATAGCGCTCGCCAGTCATCTCGCCGCTGAATTATTCGCATGCCCGTGTCCGCACTTTTTATCCGCGCGCGGGCACTCGCGCGCGATTTATTGGACGGACACGCATCCATCAGGCAAATAATTAGAAAGTCTCGCGTCAGCCCCGGCCCTTGTATACACCTTGGCGCGCTTACCTCAGATATTTATTCTTCGACAAGTTTATTACTATTTAATAACAGCGCCGCTAGTTCGTCTCCACTTCTGGATCGTAGAGGACGATTTACGGACCGGCGCGGTGGCTCGCGCTATTATCCTTACGAGGCGGCGTGGCGGCGTGGCGTACCTTGCCAGCATTTGCCAAATATAGCGAGGATAATTACGCAGACACGCTTACGCGCGGACTTGACGCTAGAATGTCCGACATCGCCAGCGCGCTCGCTGCCTCTCGAGGAATCTAAGCTTACTCCTCACCTTTAACACGGAAGAGGATTTGTGGCTGGGGACACGTGTTATGTCGAGGAGTTTCCCTCGATGCAGAGAGAGAGAGAGAGAGAGAGGAGCACGGCTCATATCTGTCCCACCCGCAGTGATCTCTCGGTGACAGGAGTGTCGTGTTTGCCCGTTTTATCATCCTCCTCGAAAGTCCACCACGTCATTGCCCCGTGGAAATCCAGGCGTCGCGGAAACCCCCGCAGTGAAACGTCCAGCCCTTTACCTCGCCTCTTTCTCCCGCAAGCCTCTCCCCCACCCCAGCCGACCAGCCGACCAGTCGGCCGAGCTCCTCCTCGCGGATTAATCGACGATATAAGACTTTAATTGCCGACATCATCGAGAGGGAAGCCAGCTGGTGGTTAGCTACGAGCAATCACCCCGACCACTCCGGAAACCCTCGGAATTCCACCCACTATTAGTGGCTCTGGTTTACCTGGCCATACCTATACATACAGTATAGATAATATACTGTATGTATGCCTTTTACCGGGGATTAATTAGAGGCCAGTTTTTGGCCGCGCGCGCTGCACGAAATGGTCCGGCGTGGCGCGGCGCGGCGTGACTAGGCGGTTTAGTTGAGTGTGTACTGTGTGCGTGTGAGGGCCCGTCGAAGAAAGTTCCATTCTCTGGCCGGCGTGCCGCACCGGGGAATAAGATCGGTCTGACAGTTTGGCTGACGCTGAAAAGGCTGCGATCGTTGGTAGAGCGCGAGAGATCCCATCTAAATTGGTCATCGATACATGCCAGACAGGGGCCACGTCGCGTCCCAACGGCTCTTCTCCTCTTCTCCGATTAAAGCGTGTCGATTTTTTCTTACTCTCCCTCTCTTTCTCTTTCTCTGAGGAAGACAGTGGATCCCCCCGGCCCTCCAGTTGGCTGTCTCGCGGCGCTTTTATTAAATTAGCGATGGCCATCGGCTACTCGTCACGCCTGGTCACCTCGCGCGTACACCTACACGCCGACGTGCTCGCACTCGCGGCTCGTGCAGGTGTGAGGACGCGTGCGCGCCTACGAAGAAAGGAGGTGATGAATCGTCCCGAGGGACCAGAAGACGATGCCAATCCCTCCTATCCGCCGGGGAATCTCGCCTCTCGCGTGCGCTGCGCGACCAGAACGCGAGAGAGCGCGAGCTTAATTGTTTTCGATGGCCGACCGATTGATTCGACGCGCCCAATTCTTTCTCAGGCTCACCTCGCAATATCTCCCTCTGCCCCCCCTCTGCCCCCCTCTGCCCCCCTCTCTCTCTGACTCTGGCTGGTTCTTTCACCCTCGCTGGCTTTCATTCTCTTTCTCCGCTATCGGCTTGATATGTGTGTCAGTGGCCGTTTAAAAAGTCCCTGTCGTGAGCCGATGATCCTTTCAGACACATCTGCCGCGCGATGTACAAATATTGCATGCATTCAGACTGGCCGGGTAATTACCGGCGCTTATTAATTCCCCCCGGGAGAAAAGGACGAATCTTGACGATAATTTCACCGGTGCCATGCTACTCGCTCGCGCGAGGCGCTTTGTCAGAGAGGCATTTTGTCCGCGCGAGATTTATCGAATGTTTTTCATAAGGCGTATCAATCAGTGAACTAATTGGCGGCCGGCGCGGCAGTCGGCGCGATATCTTGTGGCGTGCAAGTTTCTACCCGGGCCCGGGCGAGTAGTTGCCGCCGTTGCCGGCTCTTTTTTCTACACGGGAGCTTGCTTACATCGCTCTCTCGCGACACCGAGGGACCGCGTCGCGTCTATGTCGAAATTCTCGGCGCGCCGATCGTCAATCAAAGGAGTTCTTTTCTCAGATGGAACGAGCCTCGTTTCTTTTGACAGGACTCATCCTCCGTCAACCAGTCCTTTTCACCTACATACCTGCAAACCGATCGCCTCGTCGCCTCGTCGCCTCGTCGCCCCATCGCCCCATCGCCCGAGGAAAACAATCCTTCATAAATCACGCGGTACTCACTTTCATCAGTCAATCTTCCCCCGAATGAGCCAATCAATAATCACAATTATCAGAATAGCAACGCGGACAACAAGGAAAGAGGATTGGCAATACATAATCTCCGGGGGAGATTTCTAGTCGCAGGATATGCAACAAGAAACCGCTTCCCCTCTCTTGCGAGAAAAGCAAACGGCGAGTGTTTCTGCTTTTCAATCCCTCGGGATTCCGGGAAGCATTGCGGATACAGTATGTTGCTTGGGGGGGAGAGAGGGTGGGGTGGGGGTGGGGGGGTTCTCTATCGCGGAGGGTTAGAAGGTGGAGGTTCGATTCTACTTGAAAGACCAGCCACGCCCATCCACCTCTAACCCTTTGGCCTTCTCGTGCGGGCCAGCCGACCTCTGACCCCCTCACGGCAAGCCGTACTCTACGCGCTCACGCACTCACATGCGCGCCCGGCCAACTCTACACCCGCCCGCGCCGTGCGCGAGTCCACCTCAGCCACCATCTCTACACGTATGCACATCTGCGCGAGGCAAGCGCGAGGCAAGCGCGAGGCAAACGCGAGGGATACATTGCGGAGCGGAGAGGGCCCGTACGTAATTGAAGAATAGCGGATTTGAGCGTATATTATACGCGCAGGGGGAACCTCGATTTTTCTGGCCATCGTAAATAAGTTACGCAGGAATCCCATAAGCCGTTAATGCGAGTGAACGTCCTCCCGCTCAAGGCTCGCGCTAGGAGAGCCTCCCGCAAGCTTCTTCCACCTTTCTACCTTTCTACCTTTCTACATACACGTGTCTACATGCTTACCCGCGGCGGACTCGACTAAACGACCAATAAATTCATTACGATTCATCTTGATCGCATTAATTGCGTCTCTTTTCACTTTCGCGCGGCCGCTCGGCACAGCGCGATGCGGCGGCGTGGCGGCGGCACGGCACCCACCGCGACGATTGATAGTAGACGCGACGTCGCTCGTGCCTCGTTTATCAAGCGGAGCCGCGGCTTGCGAGTTTGCCGATTTTTCGAGAGAGCGAGAGAGCGAGAGAGCGAGAGAGACACCGGCCACCAAACAGAAATCCGCCGTGGCCATATAAGCGGTGACATTATTTAACCTTCTCGAGAGGCGCGTTTGACAATAGAGGCGGTCTTAGCTGCCCAGTAATAAGAGACAGTGGAAACCCATATAAAGCTAGCCGGCCCCAGTCCTTTCACAATTTCGCAATGATTGAGCAGTACAGCCGTGGAAGAAGCGCGATAGGTCGCGGAAGATGGCATTATGGATTTCCGACCTTTTGATAAAGATAGGGGAGCCTATCGATCCTGAGATACCGCGCTGATACCACCCGCAGCAACTAAATCGTGACAAGTTAACTACCTTCATCAGATATACACCTCCACCCCTCCCTCGCTCAGCAGTCTACTTGGCGTTCCCACTTCCCGGTAAAAGAGTGCCCTCTTAAAAGCATCGCGCTCTCTCGGCTGGAGGGGGTGGAGTGTTATGGAGTGGGGTGGGGGTCAGAAAACACCTCCGGGATGCCACGAGCGCCAAGGATAAAGATAGGGTTGGAGGTTCCCGGAAAAAGGGGCGCGAAGAGAAGAGCGTGACTACGTTTATTACGGGTAAATCGTCGAGGCCCTCGGAAGTACGGCCGTTAATCTCAGTGCGTCCGGCGCAGCCTTGGACGCTCCACCTCCGACATATCCTTTCCCTTCTTTCCTCTTGACTCGGTTCGGTCCGGGCTCCGAGCTCGGAGCGTCGCGTGTCGGGGTGTCGGGGTGCGCCTCCCTCTCTACGCGGAATTCCCCCCGAATGCCACCCTTCCACGTACGCGCGGCACCGGTGCGGCAGCGGTGCGGCACCGGGGAAATTAGCTTATTAAAATAACAATTATGGAGTGCCGCGCGCGCAGCCATTGTGGCCCGTGTCAAAGGTTAAGCGGCAGTCGGTGTAACTTAAGCCGGAGGACTCGTGCAGGTACCCTCATCGCGCATCGCGCATCACGCCGTCTACCCTCGGCGAACATAACAACGCGAGCGCAGGACGATGCTTCTAGAGTGCGAAATTCTCGCCACCGCCACCACTGACAGAGGACCTTTTGTCCATTCAGTCGCCAAGAGTAGACTTTTATTAGCACAGCGCCAGCACCGTTTCGAGAACAAAGTCACCCTCATACCGAAAATAGCTCTCCATAAATGAGCCCTCGCGCTAACCGCGCGCCATTTACCCAACACTCCCGGAGGTTACAGTAGCACTCGCCACTCGCTTCTTTTTGGACAGGCGTTAAGAAGCAGCTTCAGGCGCACCGGTAGCCCGCCGGAGATCCTTCTTTCTTTTTAGCACGTATATTGAGGTAAGAGCGGTTTCCTCCAAGTGGCAGAAATTTTCAGCAAGTTGGGGAGTAGATGGTGGCGTGCAGTGAGGTTCGCTTAAAAGAAGGGCCGGGGGGAGGGTGCTCTTTAAAAGAGGTCGCGAGGTGTTAAAGGGCGCTAAGGAGGGCGTGTCGTCGGGCATTAAAAAAGCGGCGCTGAATGCATCGGCGACTCTAAGTGGCCACGCCGGCATTGAGCGCGGTGGCCCTCGCTAATTTCCCGCCATAAAGCCACCGGCTCGCTATTGGAATAAATAAGCGTGCACTCGACAGTGGGCACCGTTTACGCCGACACCGAGGTGCGAAGTGGGGCCTCCTGGCTATGGCGACTCCAACACGCCGTCCGCCGTCCGCCGCCGTCAATGCAAATTTACACGCGACCAACCGCCTCTACGTATAAATGATAATTCATTTTACGCCCGTTAGCGCCTCGCCACCAGTCTCTATGGCCATCCTGTCTCCGATTCGTACAACCGTACGCACAGCATCGCCATACCACCTATCTCCACACATGTGCTTGCTCCTTCCCTTGGACAAGTCCTAATGCTTTCATTCCGATACTGGGAACTCAACTCCAAATGAACATGCTCTCCTCTTTGAGATTTTGCTGTTGCCCTAGAAAGGATCGTGAGATGATGGCTGCAGAGGATGGGGCGGCTGGGGGATGGGGGATGGGGGGTTGGTCTAAGGGAGGGAGGGAGGGAAGGTGAGTGGCGGTGGGCACTTGGCCAGCCACTTCCAGATATGATCGTCGTAAAGTAAATTGCCGGGGCAAAGCAAGGGCTCGCGTGGGAGTAAATTACGAGAATAAATAAGGCGTAAACGATCGTCCGGGGAACTTTGAACCTCTTTAAAGCTAGGAACCCGCGGTGTGTGGGCGCGCGGCGGCGGCGCTGAGGACTTTTCGATCGGTGGTCGGGTGAGACGGTGCGCGGTATAGGTGTCGCGAAGACAGGGCCGTATCGAATGATACTTGGCGCGCAGGTGCGCGCCGCGGTTCGAGAGAGGATACAGTAGCTTACAAAGAGGCCTAAAAAAATAGATACTTTGCCACCGTGATTCCACTCGAGAGTCTACCGGTTACGCGGAGCGCGTGCGGCCAATACGGCTTATTATAACCAAGTGACACCGTCCGTTTAGTCAAGATCGATGGGTCCCCCTTAACGTCACACCACTCACACCACCATCAACACCCAGTTTTCATACAGACCGTGAATAATTATAAACCAAAGTCCTCTCCCAGTGGAAGGAGTGATAATCGTCAAGGTTTTCATTCGCAGAGGCTGGTGTGAGTGGTGAGTAAAGTCGAGAGAGCCGGCCCTGCGGCGCCGGTAAAAGCCCAGTGATCTCCAGTTGATACTTTGGCGTAATCTGAAGATCCGCGCTCGACGAGAGAGAAGGTCTGGGATCGGAATCGAAGATTCCTAAAAGTATAAGGAGAGCAGAGAAGGGCGGCGTGTCGGCGTGCGGACGGTGGGAAGGAGAGCGGGAGAGGGAGCGGGAGAGAGAGGAGTAGGGATCCAAAGAGTCGTCCTCGAAGGTGTCGGCAAACAGGGCCGTTCGACGAGTGGTTCGACTCCGGTGGTCCACGGCGGTAATGCCTTAGTTTCCATGCAAACTGGCCGTACGCCTCCATACCTTACGCATAACCGGATATTAACATGGGAAGCACCCGATGAGACTCTCGGACTCGTCGCTGTCCACCTCCCTCTCCCTCTCGCATTTACACTCCTCTCCTCGACGCTCCTCTCGCCGCCACTTACTTGCCCTCTGCGCATCTCTCTCTCTCTCTCTCTCTCTCTCCCTCTGCGCTCTGGGTGCTCGCTCTCTCGCGGGAGGTGGGAAAAATACGCGTGAGATCGTGATCCCGATCGCTGGTCCCCGCTCGGCGAAGCACCGCCGCCGTGCCGCCGGGGAATTACCGTGCAGATCAATTGCAGAGATAAACCGATGGTTTTCGATCGCGGCGATCGCCGCTAATCGACGGTACCGCGCTCCCGATTAAAAGGAGTTAGACGTGCGCGCTCGTGCGCGCTCGTTCGCGCGTTCATGGAAAAGAGTCCCGTGCGATTCAGATTATTTTTCGTTTGCCGGGCATTTCCGTCGACCCTAAGAAGTTCATGGCGTTCTCACGCGGCCGACTCGAGCGGCCGATTATTGTCGACGCTCCTGCCGATCGCTGCTCTCGCCCCCTTTTTCCAGGCTCGATCACCGGCTCGTCGAACCCTCGCGAGCGCCTGCCTAGTAATAATTCAATAAAAGCCAAGTATAGAGAGCTGCCGGCTGATTGGCTCGGCCCGCCTAAACGGAGCGAGGCCGTCGACGAAAGGGAGCATCGCCAATGTCATCCCACGGATAACGAATCCATAGAAAGGGTCTCGATCTCTATCGTTACCAGGGATATGATCCTTCGGAAAGCTTCGGAAATTGGCCGCGTATTGGATGGTAGTTGGATCCAAGTGATCATTGAACTCAATTTGTAGCCGGGCTCGATCTTCCCATGACTCTCTCCCCCTCTCTCTTTCTCTCTCTACCAAGATCTAGATCCCGATGGGCAACCTTGGCGGTATGTACCCTGTAGGAGAGCGCGCTTTCATCTTAGCGGCGAGTTCTCTTTAGTTTATAGCGTATGCGGAGTTCGAAGCCGCGGAGTTCTCGGGTCAAAGAACCGCTTGGCGGAATCATACGTCAGAGACAAACGACGATCACGTAACAGCGAACCTCTTGTCATGATTCCCGTGGAATCGTGGCAGTTATGTTGCATTGATTGCCCTTCGAACACCTTCGCACCGCGCGCGCGCTCGCGCTCGCGCTCTTACAGCGATGATCTCCGGCGAGGCGGCGATCGTGGATCACGATGCGATCGTAGCCCCGTGCCTCCCCGACATTTCCAATGGAATAAACCGGTAATAATTGATAAGTGTTCCCGCGCTCGCCATTCAGCCTCGCTCGCCTACTCGCCCGCTCGCGCGCACCCAGGGTGCAATAAAACTCCCTCGTAATAACATCCCGCGGAAAGTGAGGTAATATACTTACCACCCCGTGCACACACCTTGCGCCCGCGTCGTGACTATATTAATTATGTAACGAGCGGAGCCCAGCCGAGCCGAAGAAAAGGTGCGCGCTGCCAATGTAAATAATGATCATTCTCAAATGACCGTCCTCTCTCATAAGCGGCAGGCATACCCACAAGTGACAGCTTCAAGAAGTGACGCATAGTTTTTCCTTTTTTCGAAATCTGTTAAAGTTTTGTTTTTTAATAAATTTTTGGAACAACTAGTGGAGCAGCATATAAACGACAAGTCAATTCCCTCATCAGATTGATTCAACAGACTGTCTATATTTGAGGAAGATCGGCCGTATCAAACCTAGGTATCATTCCTATCATTACCAAGACAGTTCAGTAGCATAAGGAGAGTTTAATCAATGATTTAGTCAGAATCCTTACAGGAACCCACTGGAGCCTATCTAATTTGCAATTTAAACAAACATCCCGGTCGCCTCATCGAATAATCCCCGAGTGCTCGAGCTCTGATGAGTAAGCAAAAAAAAGAAGAAAAAACATGCGCACAGACTCGACGGAGGTGGCACTCGACTTTCCCTCGAGTTGTCTAGGAAACGATTATTACCGGCATAAACCTAGACAAACATGCGTGGAACACGTACCATTAAGGCGGCATCGCCGTGTGCGAGCGTGCGAGGCCGGGCCACTAAGGCAATTTCATTTGGAATTCCCACGTCGGTAATTCGTAACACGTGTCCCGCGATTATTCTAATATCGCGGGATCCATCGCGCGGGGAAACCGGTCGATCGAGCTCCTATCAAGAGATCGAGAGGATGTGAGAGCGAGAGAGTGAGAGAGTGAGAGAGTGAGAGGGTATGCGATGAGCCAAAAGCATTCCGGTCACGGTGAATTCTAAAATAGGATAGCCGATTGGTTTATTACGGTAATCTCTGATCTATGGACATTTCTATCGTGAGACAGGATGAACCTGTGCTAAGAAGAGAACCACCGCCGCGTCAATTGGACGTTCTGCTGTCTTCCCTCATGTATGCCCGGGAGAGGAATCTGCTCCAAGGAGAGGAGGCTGCGCTCCCCACTGCTCCTCTCTCTCTCTCTCTCCCTCTCTATTGCGACAGTTATTAGTCAAGCTTAGCTCCGGCGGGCGGGAGCGTGCGAGGAGTGTCGCTCGACACCGCGCGAGACTGCCTGTATTTTGACAGGGCTCATCTGAAAATTAATCGGCAATCGTAACGCGCCGCCGGGATTACGATTTGTCTGCATTATCTCGCGCGGTCCGATGCTGCGCACCAAGCCAATCTTTCGCCGGCGCGGCGGCGGCGGCGGCGGTGCCTTGTTACCCGCGGCCGCCTCCCGGATATCTCTTCCTCGAGGCGCGTACACCACCCGGACACCCCCCGGGAGGAAAGCGTATAGCAGTCCAGCTCTCTTTTCCTCTTCCAGGAATTAAGATTTCTGCCGACCCGTACTCCTTCACCGTTAGAACCTCGTGCGGCGCGCGGCTTAGTCCCACCAGCTGGCTATTGTGTCTGCACTGCACACACGGCCTTTGGTAGCTTCGCTTGTCCGACGCACACACACGCACACACGCGCACACACACAGAGGGACATAGTTTGTTGGAGAGTTGTATGATTAGGCGTGTTCGAACGACACGACCCACCGCGTACATAGGCAGACTAGCCGCAGCCTCGCCTATTCTGCCCAGTGAGAAGAATCGCCGATGTGAAAATTGACGAACGTGCCGACGTTGGTTGGTACTCTCTCGGCGAGAGCTCCCAACAGGGGACAGTCACGTCCAGCAACCTCTTAGTTTATCCCCGCGAATAGTAAGAAGAGCTCCACCGACTCCAGCAATACCAGCAATACCAGCAATAGAACTATACCTTGACCAATTCATCTTTAGTTGCTATAGATCGAATTTCGAGAGGATACTCGACTCCGTTAGGACTCGATTATTGTTATGAAAGTGAGGGACCCCCGAGTCTGGCTATTGACGACGTATACTACTGGGAGCGGACCACCGACGTCTTGGTGAAGGACGCGCTCCTCGCTATCGTCAGAGAGGAGAGTTTTGCCGGGCAATGCATAAGGCAAACTACATTATGGCCTGGGCACGCTACTCGCGTCGTATCTCATTCTCGAAAGGCCCTCTTCCTCGGCTTTCCGCGAGCGTGTCCGCTGACAACTGAAGGAATTGCGCGCGACAGCTCCACCCCTTCCCTTCCCTTCCCTTCCCTATCCGAGCCGTAACCAGAGGAACCGAGGGCGAGAGAGCGAGAGCGCGAGGTCCTGGAAGCAGTGTGTAGCAGGGCCGATTTATAAGAAGGCAGAAATACATCGTGGCACGATCTCGCCGATTTATCTGCCGCGCTCGGCCTCTCGGCCACACGGCGGCCACACGGCCACTCGGCGCCGAGAGGCGACGACTAGATTTTACGAGGACATCGGCCGACAACGCTTAATTCGCTTTTAAGGATCCGCGATGAGCCGACAGTTCCGCGTAACAACTTGATTATGAGTCTACTCTAGAGGAAGCAGAGTAAGAGAGCAAGAGCAAGAGCAAGAGAGGGAAAGGGGTAGAGAGCTACAATGAGGATTTTACGATTTGTTCCGAGAGCGGTGCGCCGAGTTGCGCTCCTAGCGAATGCGAATTAATGAGGTGCATACGTCTTCGCCGGGACATTACGAGTGATCTAAACCCGATAAAGGAGAGGACTATGTCTTCCACGCGGACGTAACGCCGATCCATAATACACCCGGCGCGGCCTTCTACCATCCAGCTACTAGTAGCTTTTCTACGACCCTAAATTACATTGTAACCAGCTCGCGGAAAGCAACGCGCCTTTTACCGTTTTACCCCTCTCCACTCTCGACGCGGCCCACTTATCAATTGGTAGTCAAAGTAGTCACATAAACATCGCCCGATCGATTGGACAGTCTATAATTAGCAAAAGTCGCTTCGACAGGGATTGGAGTGGGGGGTTGGTGGCGATGGCTGGGAGAATCCGCGGACGGCCGAGCGGTCGGCCGGTCGGGCGGTCGGCCGGGCAGATCCGATATCATCGGGAGAGGCTGTTTGTTGGTTGCCAGTTGCCACTCCTGTACATCATTTGTCTCCGGCTTCTTTTACGCCCCCATCCCGAGGAGCCAGCACACTACCCGGTGAAACCCTCGCGCTACTCCCCACACTTCCAACATCTCCCTCTCTCTCTCTCTCTCTCTCTCTCTCTGGATCAGCGGTAAGAGATGGCAACCGTATAATTTTCCGCGGCTAGAATGCCATTTTATGGGATTACTTAGGAAAGTAAGGTGAGTCCGTTCTGCCAAATGTTACGTATCCCGCGAGCCACTGCCAATACTTATCTCCGTGAGGCCGGGAGACAGGAGGATTCCGAATGAGCGAAGGAGTGTTATTAGCATTTTTCCTTCGCTTGGCCATATCTCGGTAATGTATAATCAGCTCTGGCTAGATCTCCGATTGGCACACTCGCCGATCAGCCGGAGGTGCTACCTTTCGACAACTTTGTATCTACAGTAAGTAACACACAGGGTCATAAAGCCTGATTGAACTAATCCCCAGGAGACGATTGAGATTTCTCGCCATCTCGCGCGTCTAGGAAAGTTCACAGGTGTTGTCCGGTGGTGCGGCGGCGCGGCGGCGCGGCGTTCTATCCGCGGAAGGTGTCTGAGGCCTAATTGACGCGTCTCGATGTACGCGGTGCAATTACCGGGGCGCAGGTTCCTAGGGGAGCGCGACTGATGATCGGAAGAGGAGGCGCGCGAGAGTCGAGCCAGCTGGCACTCGGCCGCTCATTTTTCCCGCTACCACTCGACGCGAGTAGTCACCGAGTGAGGAACGATGCCGTAAAACACGTGGGATCTGCCTTCTCGTAAAAACGCAGCACAGGGTGCCCAGAGTAAAGTCGCGCGCGTCCGATTAACACCGGAATCTTCGGGACACCGGGTAGCCTGGCTATGAGAGTAGGGTTACAGGACGCAGCCGTGGCCATGGCCGAGACCGAGACCGAGACCACCCACAGGTTGAATCGATCAGCAACTGATACCCCCGAAGAGTGAGAGCGAGAGCGAGAGAGCTCGCCGAGGAGATAAAGAAGAGGAGTTACAGGTGTACCGGGCTGCCTATGCCCGGGACGCGCCTCAATTCACGATAACAGAGCCCAGGTTGCTCGGGCGATGGGGCTATGGGAGGGGGAGGGGGCTATCGAGGAGCGCGCGGGAGCTTTTTAAAGTCGATCTTATCGGCCGCGAGACTTACGACTGGCGCGAAGTCCTGCCGAGCGGGCTATCGCTCGCCTCCCTCGGCAAACAAATCACGCGATTAGTCGATTTCGATCGTGAGGCCCCGGCAACCGGCCCCACCATCACAACCCCCTCCCATTCCATTCAATTGGAGACCTCCGCTCATACTGCTAATACTATGTATCCCGCGCCGGAAATACTAACGTCCAACCTGCCATAGTTGTAACTGTCCTTCTTAGAGGGGAGATTAGTTGAGGATAGCAGAGCGAGAAGAGCGAGAAGAGCGAATGTGGTTGGGTCGCAAGGGGAAGGGAAGGGAAGGGAAGGGAAGGGAAGGGTTTAGTGCGCGCGAGGGCATAAGGCGTAAATGGGAGGGAGGCATGTGGCGACGTGTTCGGGAGAGCGGCATTACTCTGGGGAAAGGTAAAGGAGCATACCAGGATCGGCGATATCGTAAATTCCGGCAATTATCCTTAATTAATAAGTATCGAGTTAGTCGGAGCGAGAGCGGTGGTACGGCGATGCGGCGGGAAGAGGATGCGCGCTTGAGGGAGCGGCCGGCTGGTGGTGTGCACGCGCGCTCTCGCGACCCAGCACGAATTTAATGTCGGCTGCGGGAAATTTAGTTGAGAAGGCCCAGTCTCCGGGTCCGCGCGCCATAAACCAGCCTCTTTATTGGCCGAGCGGCGAAACGCGCTGTTCGACTGGCACTTTCATTACCGTCTTTCTAATTGCCCGCCATTCGGCCCCGAGCGTATACATGCCCCGTAATCCGGGATTCGTCCTTCCTTCCTTCCTTCCTTCCTTCCTTCCTTCCTTCACGACACCGCGCACTTCTTCCTCTCCGACCTCCAGGCATCACCACTACTCCACAAAAAAATTGCATATCTCCAGACCGAGTCTCAGTTACTCACTCAAAGTATAAGAATCGCACTGGAAGGGTGGTACAATTTCACTAGAAACCAGCTGTGTCCCGGCTTAGGTTTGTAGGCTTCTTATGTATTGTTATTGCCATAGTGACAACGATCTGAAGAAAAAGTTGCTCGAGTGAGGAGCTTGGTAAGACGTAAGACGTGGTGAAGGAATACATAGTAAGGTTTGGTTGGTGGAATTTAGACAAGGGGATCCCCGAAATTAGTTAGAGGATAGATGTAGAGGACAGGCGGTGCCATTTAGCATGATTAACACCATCGCTCGCCGTGACATTGTCCACCTAGTAGATCTCCGTCGGCGGCAAACATCCGTTTCCACGTATAAGGGAGAGAGCGATGGTGGTTTGGTCCGAAATTCACGGGAGAGCGGCCCACTAATGTGGAACCCTCCCGTCCACCCGGGCCATTCTATCCTTCCATTTCGAAAGACGAGCACTCATCCCGCCGCAGCGTCGTGCCGCGCCGTGCCGCGCCGGACACTCGTCCTCTGTCCCAGGTGGCTCATTGAAATTCAAATGTCAATCTCGAGAGTGCGAGCATATATACTAACGAGAGAGAGACACGAGGGAGAAGAGGGGGCCGAACAGAGTCGAGCACGAGCAGTCCGCCGAGTGGCTTTCGTGTCGCGCGATGTCGAAAACCGTCGCTCGATCGCACCCATGTTTGCTCTCCAATTCTCCTCGCGACCACCATCTCCAGCTACAAGCCCCCCACACCCTACACTCTCGTCCTACTGTCAATATTGTTTTACAACTACACCCGACAGTCTCCAGTCACTGCCTCCCTCGATTTCGTCCCCAGGCGACGCGACGCGCATCACGCACTTGCCTGCCACTGCCACCCCAACTCGGCCAACTCAACTATATTCCAACGGGCTATTTCCGATCAAACACAGAATCGGTCAAGAGTGGCCTAGGCCATTTTAAATCCAATAATCAATTCTTTGAGTTGTGACTTTTTGAGATAGTGAGGCCAACATTTCATACTAAATGGACAAGTTTGGATGGCGGTGCGCGAGATGCTTCCTGGGAATTGGCAAAGTCGAAGTGGCATGGTAATCGGAGGTGGAGAGAAGGTGGAGTGCGGTGGGGAGGTGAAGGGAGGAGGCGAAGGTGCACACACGAATAATAAAGCGTGCGGCGTAATATTTCAAGATGGCGCGGTACGTGCTCGGTAGATGGCACAGCTCGATATTATTTAGCGTCCTGAGGTCGCACCCACTTAACCCTATCCCGCGGCCGAGCGAGCGCACAAAAAGGGCGCCCACAAAGACAGAGAATAAGTTACCTTAGTCCGCGCGAAAGGACGTGCCACGGCATTCCCGTGGTGCGCGGCCTCATCGCACACCGGAGTGAGGAAGCGTCTCAGAGACCGAGGTCGAGAGAGAGAGACCGAGAGCGAGGGCGGAGCTCTACCTTCTTCTCTTACCTCCTTAGCTTAAGTCTCGCAAGCTGTACCTCGGAGCTTTCGCTCAAGAGCGTACTCCTCTCGCCTCGGCTTACCCTACCGAGGAAGCTTTAGCCCTTTGGCACGCTCGACGCTCGGCGCTCCTTATCGTGTCCCAACTCCCAACTCCCAGCGCGAGAGCCGCTTCATTAATCGTTCCAACTCTCCACCATCTGCAAGCCAATCTTTCCTCAACTATGCCACATATACCCTCCTTCCAATTTCCATGTAGAATATCTTCCGAAAAGGAATTTCAAAAGTAGACGTTCCTCCCCGACTATCTACAAGGGTGTCTGTACTGGGACGAGCCTGTCACTCGTCAAGCGACTCCAACTTCAACTTCTTCTGCTCGTTGGCGCGCGCACACTCAACGCGCTCGAATCTCATTGGCGACTATGCCGAGCTATTAATTAGTTAGAATACAATGTAGCCCGCGCGGTGCGATGAGCGTGGCAGGTAAGGCGCCGGACGATTTACACGTGCGGAGCTTTCGTTCGAAATAGCTAGGGCCTCGTTTCTCCCTCTCGCTCTCCGGGGCCTCGGTAATGAACTTGGGTATATTCAGCGCTCGAAAAATAATATATTTGTCAAGTGTCACTGGGCTCTCTTATCGCGCGAGCGACACCGTCTTATTAATGATCGACCTGGCCGGCGCGGTTCCTTGAAAGCGGTGGCCGCTCGCGCGCCTACGCACGGACTTTCGATCGGGCAACTTTCGATGATACCGGCGTTACAGAACGCGATAATTAAAAGCCTCTCTCTTTCTCTTTATGTCGCGGCGGGCATAGAGGAATAGGAGGCTCGTTACGAGATCCCAGACATTTTTCCGTATATGGCTTTCCGGCTCCGCTCGGAGAAGAATTCGACTGATAGTTAGTGTCTCGGCGAGCGTCGATTAGTAAAAAGCGAATCTTTGCTGGTGTCGAAATAGGTTGGGGTCGTCCTATTTCGCGGAGGCATTTGTCTCCTGGTGGTCTGCTGGTGCCGCTGGTGCCGCTTTGCTCGAAACTGTGTACTGGGAGACGTCGCACACAGGGATATATCCGCCAAGCGATATCGCCCGGCATATTAAGCAGGCGTCCACAGATACTTTATCCCCCGGCGGTGGCATGCAAATGGCACCAATAAAATTTGGCAAATCGCGCGAATATCGCCACCATAACGGCTGTTAATTCCGTCCATTTAGCAGGGAGGGAGTCAGTGTGTGCGTGAGTGCGCGGGCGCGACGCTCTCGGACGGTGAATAATAGGTTTACAAGCAATTCGCCGAAACCAGTTCCCCTATTCTTTATTGAGCCCGTCACTTTGCGGATGATCGTGGCCGGGCATATTATTATTACTCGCTCCGTAGTTCCTTGAGCTCTGGCGCGGCGCGAAAGAGCGATGGTAATTTTATGCGGAGACCTCCGCGCGCCTCGAGCCTCATTTCTTTCTTAGCTACGCCTACGCGACTAGCACAGATTTTGAAAAATACCAGACACGCCGAAAAATACTGTTTCACCAGCGACATTTCGACTAAGCCCGTCCACTGAGAGCTGAGAGCTGAGAGCGCCCGTTCTTGGCCGGGCTCTCTGCGCTCATTACGCCACGCGACACCACACCAACCACCTTACCTCATCGAACGGCCCTCAATGGCCTGTTATTAATGATCCGTCGGAGGACAAATCATTGGCGATTTCGCGAACGAGACTGCCTCTCGATTTAATTCTGCCTTGGCCCCCCTCACTCCCCCAACCGGCCAGCAACCGGCCCCCGTTCGAAACTCGAAAGTGCTCCTCTCTCATAGGAGCTGGTAACGGTTACCGCTCGAGTATTTAGAAAACAGTGTCGCATCGCTTTGCCGGGCTGCCACCTCGCCGGCCGCCTCTCTCATTGAAGTCACCTGCGGCTGACAGGAGGCTGCTGGACCAATATGTCAGGGAGATTAGCCTCGCGGTGCGTGAGCGGGGCCTCTGTACAATGGCGTGTCGCCTCAAGCATTGACTCGTGCTACTTAATCGAGAGAGGGTCGAGCGCTCGCCCGAGAGAGGAGAGAGCGAGATGGCTTTTTAGCGGGCACGGCCAGTAGCCTTTGAAAAGACAGGAGGTAGAGGCCGTTAGAGGTAGGACGGTCCATTAGGAAGCTCTCGCTCGAGCAGCATCATCCCTCTCTCGTGTGGACGCCGATATTGGGTTTACGTGCGAGCTCTCTCTCTCTCTCTCTCTCTCTCTCTCTCTCTCTCTCTCTCGGTGGTTGGAGAGCGTAGAGTGCGTGAGCAACGTAGCCAATTAGCGAGAGCGCAAGAGAGCGACTTCTTGGTTGGTTGTTGGTTCATCTTCCGGCTGGGCCGTGCATGCCGCGCTCGCTCTCCCAGGGTACAGTTGGGGTCAAACGCTCGTAAATGTCCGGGCGCGAAACGCTCGGACTCTCCTTCTTGGCACTCGAGAGAGCTAAGCCCGAAGTGGCCGAGCGAGCGAGCGAGCGAGCGACCACGGCCCCGCCACGACACACGCACCACACGACCCGCCGGCTCTATGAAAAAGGTATTATGAATTTCCCGGCGGCCAATCGCGACCGGGCAGCCGTGCCCGCACGCGGTGACCCCGCATTGTCAACCGAGAAGCCTTCTGCGAGGAGCGCACACGCTCTTCTCCGCTATATTCATTGGAGATTTCTATGTCGCTCCGGCTCGCTTCCTCTCCCTCTCCCTCTCCGGTGGTAGGTGAGCGAGCGCGAGCGCGCGCGGCCAAGCCTACAGGCCACAGGTGTAGTAAACCTCTTTACCTCACGCACTCGCCTGTAATGGGCCCTCTTACACTCGTGCCGCGCATCTGCCGACCTTACTCTGTCCGTCTACCCTCGCCTCGCTTGCCTCGCTTGCCTCGGCCTCCTTATGTACTCCTCTTCGCGCTTACCTCATCCTCTCGCCGAGCTTCTGATCGATTTCATTCTGAAAGCACACTGCCAACTCTTTACCACTCTTCCTGGCAACTTCTCTCCGCGATCGAGAGAAGCAATGATTCATCTCGAGAAAACCCTTAACTTTTTGCGAGCCGCTGGAAAAAACCCGTGGCTCTGGGTAACTAATCTCGCAAGATGGATATCTTGGATGCTTTTTATGCCAGAACTCCCTCTCCCTCTCCGTCTCGCTCGCGCGCCTGTTACAAAGGGGCCCTCGAGTAAATGGAAAGGTAGTGAAGAGTCAAAGCGACTTGTCACTCCGGGATATGACGGAAGAGGCGAATATTAATTAAATTAGCGGGAGCGCTCCGACAGCCAGGGCCACGATGACCCAAAAGAGTCTATAAAAATAAGCATCGAGACAGAGGGAGAGAGGAGCATTGTCAGACACCTGCGCGCGAGATGCCGGGGACGTTATAAACGACCCGCATCCTCGCATGCCGTTAAACCGTACCGGAACACCTTACCAAAGACATTCTACTAACTCCAGGTCTGGCAAGATATGATTCGGAATGGGGAGAGTATGTCCTCGCTAATTCCGATCTTTCCGAGGACTCGCAGTAAAATGGCAAAAGTATCGTGTCTTCTCGCGAGCAAGCAATGAAAGCGAACGGTTCTTTGGGCAGTAGTTGAGAAAAAATTAGCCGGTGCCTCCTGCCTCCTGCCTCCTGCCTCCTGCCGTATACACGAGTTTTGTGGCCTGGCGGCAATGACGTGGGCGCGATATTTCGAGTGCCAACTCCTGGCTGACCTCGAGACAGGGCCCCTTTTGACGGCTTTACAGACCTTGCCTAGGCAAATTGATTTACAGCGGATCCTCCACTGGCATCGCCTCGCGCGGCTATAAACATTGCGCGATAACACGCGAATGCAGAGGACACCGGAAGAGACGGCGAGACGGGATGGCGGAAGACCAAGAAACGGGAGAAGAGCGCGACGTCTCGGGAGTAGGTAGCTCGTCGCTCCAAGAAACGAAAACGCTTAGAATGCCCTCTCGCGTCTCGCGAGGCAAATGAATGTCTTTGGAGAATTTGTCAGGCACGCGGAAGTATCATTGATGATCGGCCGGGAAAGAGCAATAAGAGATCCCGGCCTTTAGAAGGACACACGGGACAATGCGCTGCGCGCGGGCTCAATGGCACAAAGGAGAGTTGGTTGGTCGCTTTCTTCGCGGAATATGAATCGCATCGCTGAGATAGTTGGAGGCTGCGGAGGCTCGAGCAAAAGGTTTAGATGGAATAAAGAGGATTTTTCTGAGACCAGACCAGCCTATAGAGAGAAGAGGAGAGGAGGCGAGGGCGAGGGGGAGGGTTGAGGAGAGAATGTCTGAGAAAGAAACAGGCTCGTGCGAGCAAATGGGACGCTTACACGCGAATGATATCCCGAGGAGCATCAAGGACCAAGGTGTCGGAATGATAAACCGATCGAGTTCTTCGACAACGTCGAGCCAGTTCATTTTGATTAATACCACCAGAACGGGACTCCTCTCCGCTTTCGCATATTGCACGAATTTATAATATCTGGAAAACCTCCTCGCTTTGCATAATCCCCTCCCCAATTTATGACAGCGCCACTCCTATTCAAGACTTGATAAATTTCGGCCAACCGTCCGGGATATTGTTCAACCGCTGAACATATACGCTCTCCTCGCTCCAATGCAACCTTGGCTCGCGCGTCCTCTCTCGCTTCTGCTTTTGTTTGCCTGCCAAAAGAGCGTCACGCCAAAAACAGAGAATACGCTATTTTTCGAGCAACGCTTACTCTCAAACTCTCAAACAGTAATAATAATCCCTGCCATATTGAAGACAAGCTAAAAGGAAGTCATTCGACATTCCGGGCCTCGCCAAAGTCAGCTAGGTGACCTCTCGAGGACTTGTACATCTGTAGAGGTGGTTGGTGATAGTATTTTTTGGGCGGAACCCTTTACCTTACCAATATCTATGCACATATGTACCCTTCGGTATGCCGGAGAGCTCGTGCGCTCCTTTACGAAGCAGAGCTTGCACAGTAGACATCGAGTGCTCCTCTCCTTCGTCCCACCTAAGTCAACAATTGGAGAGAACTCCCCAGGCATTTAACCAAAGTATGGCCTTACAGATACGCGTCTGCTCGGATCGACGCAGGTGCATGTGCTCGTCTATTCTCTTGAGAAGACACACGGCGCGGCGAGGGCTTGAGAAAAAATGGTAGTGAAAAGATTGAGATGTTTTTGGCTATTTTCGCACGTCTCCCTGTACCGCGGCATTGAGTTGTCCTGCTGAATATTCCCGAGGCAGTCGCGTGAGAGTCGAAAATCCGGCCGAAAAAAAGGTACTAAATTTCACACCAGTCTGGCTCGGACCGCTTCATATTTTTACTGTTTCTCCGCAGAAAGCCACCTAGTGACTAAGTCGTAAGTCGATAGGTGGCGTGTGTTTAGACGCGTCCTCGGAAAGGACGCATCGACGCATCGACGCATCGACGCATCGGACGCCGAGTCGAGCGAGCGAGTATCGAAGCTTTTTTCCAACGAGTTTTCCGAGAAAGCGTCGAGCTGCCGTCGAGGACGAAGACACATTAGTCCTTGGAAAGGAGTCGCGTTAAGAGATGAATGATCAGCCGTTCTAAGTACATAGTGTAAGGCAGAGGTGGTGGTGGTGAATTTATTGGTAAATAAATAAGCTCGGCTGTCATTAAGCGCGGGGATATATCCGGCGCGTATTGCCAGTGTGACGGCTCGGAATGCGAGGGACGCGCGCCAGACGAAAGTAATCGAATACCATCTCGAGTTCTCGCGGATCGCGGTACACGTGATTACGGACACTCGGCTATGCGGGAAAGGATGATGCGCGAGGAAGGATTTAATGAACGCTGATCGAGAACCGGCACACACTCGCCCATATAGGTATACACAATATTCTTTATTTTATTCTCCTCTCTCCCTCCCTCTCTCGGCGTAGTTACACACAGACGCGCACAGACGCGCACAGACGCGCACAGACACGATGCTTTCGCGCGACCTGTCGGGTTCATGACTATCGCGGCGCACCGCATTTTTGTACTGGCCCTGCCAATCCCCCAAGCATCCCTGCCTGCGCGCTTACGTAGCAGTCTTCGCGGGCCCGACACCCTCCCACGAGATTCTCCACCTCGACACCGCCGCGATAATCCCATTTGCCGGAGTCGCAGAGTTCGGCTAGCGGAGGTCGAGGTGGACGGCTGCCGAGGAGTTAGAACTGGCTCTCCCAATATTAAATAAGGCGGCTCGCGTGGCTTGTTCGCGCATAAATAAATCTACAACTAGTCTGTCGGCGTACCGCCATTCTTAGGACACTGGCCAAACGCTATTTTCCATAGTAACAGGACGCGACGCTTAGCGCGCGCGTGTCTCTGCAGGTAGGGGCGAACGGGTTATTATTTAACGTTAAACTATCACGCTTTCTTTTTACTGGCACTTGGCTGCTCGAGCGGCGGCAGCTTAAAGCCACCGCTTAAGGCACAATCGTCCCTCGCGCATCTACCTCTGCCAAAGGATGCGCGCTATTCCCCGTCTTGGAGCGCGCCCGACGCGGCGACGCCAACCAACACCTGGCGCGAGCAGCCGTCTTCCCGACGGCGCGCCGTCTCCGAAGACTTGAGCAATTTTCGTCGATCGCATCGCTAATCGTAAAGTCATTTATGCACCAGGGGAGACACTAGCGGAGGTTCCTCGATCTCTTCTTCTTCCCTTCACCTCGGATTTCCCTCCCTCCAGAGGTCAAAAGGTCTTTCAACTCCAACTCCTGCTGAATGTTTGGTCGAGTGGACATTCTAGAGAGATCATGTTTTCCTAGTTAGATCCAACGGTGGACCAGTATCCTGGCCCTCGTTATCCTCGCTATCCGTGGACCTTTCCTCCTCGGTGCTCGCAGCCTCCGCGTCCTGTCGCTCCGCCCGGCCAGCCTTCATACTGAGGTCTATCGGCTCCTCCTGCTCGGGGCCGAGGGATCGCAGGAACGCGAGACTCTTATCATAGGTGGCTCCCGAGGAGGTCTTCTTCTCCGGTGCAGCCTCCCGACAGGACTCCTGGGAATGTCGATTATCCTCCTGGCGCTTAGGCGAGGGTGTCGAGCGCGGGCTGACACTCTCGCTCGAGGAGCTCGATAGACTCGCGACCATTTGCGCGGTTCCCACTTGATTGACATAGGGCACGATGAAACGCTGCTGGAACGGGAAGAAAGGTGCGTTGAGTAGCTGCATGTGGGTGAGGGCCGGAAGGAAGGGCGGACTCCGCCACATCGGGAACCTCGAGATTTCCGGCCTGAGGAGATCGTGCGGCGGCCGCACGAGGTCCGCCGGCCTCAGAAGGGGATCCTGGCTGGGCCTCATCGCCGGAATCTCCTGGCTCCTCAAGTGACCGGGAATCTCCGCCGGCCTCAGAGCAACCTCCTCTCTCTTGGCCAATCTATCCTGCTGGTGATGATGATGGTGGTGGTGATGGTGGTAACTGTTGGCCGTGGTCGTCGCGGTCGTCACCATGCCGACGATACTGCTGGTGGTGCTACTGTTCTCGGTGGTGGTGTTGTTGTTGTTGTTATTGTTGGCGGCGTCGAGGGCGCCGAAGGCCTTCTCGTACGCGGACTTGGGGTCCTTGATGAGGCGCGACTGGGCCTGGTGGGACTGCTCTTGCAGGAGGCAGTGGATTTTGAACCAATTGGAGCGACGTCCGTACCTCGAGCCCGATTTCGACATGCCCACCATCAGGCACTTCCGTAACCGGCACGCCTTGCAGGCTGTACGGTTTTTCTTGTTTATCACGCAAACACCGCCGTTCTTGCACTCAGAGATGCTGCCTAAATTATTGTAGGTACGGCCAAAGAAAGACTGTGTAACAGAAAAGGCAAGTGGCAGGTGGGTAAAGGCCAATCAACGCTGCGATGTATTGCCGCGGTGGAACTCCCGGAAATAGAGAGGCGTGAAAAGGGGGTTCTTTTGCGGAGGACGAGGATGATGGATCGTCGTGATAAAAGGAGCGGCGGCTGGAGAGGGGGAGGGGGGAGAGAGGGGGAATACTGACCTTGCATCCTTCGCACGTGAAGGCCCCGAAGTGAAACCCTGCGGCCGGCTCTCCGCAGACCCTGCACAGCTGATTCATCTGCAACAAGAAGCCGCGACATGTGCTTACGGCTGGGCCTAACGTAAGCGACGCTACTTAGAATAGAAGGATGATCGTGCTCGAATCCTCGCCACAATCCTCTCTGCCAATCAGCAGACGCACCTCCTCCGTACGAGTTTGAGGATCGCGAAAAAGTAACTAGTTCCGATATGACACGACCCCGTCATAAAGCGTCGGCTTTCAATCTTGGAAAAAGTGCGAGTCTTGCGGAGGACAGAGCAGGCAGGCGGCCAAGCAGGTAGGTCCCGCGTACAAGTGTATGCCATTAGAGTACATACGAAAGGTACAATCAACGCGTTCATCCGCAATCATCGACGGCGCTGCGCGATACGGCGCGATGCGGCGCGATGCGGCGCGATGCGGCGTTAGGAGGCCGCTCGAGAGGAGTTAGGGTACAGAGCGGCTGACACCGAGGGAAAAGGTACGGGGCCGTCGAATCCTAACTGAATTCGCAGTGCGCGGCAATTATCCCCGGGCACTCGCGGTATGTATAACCCATCTCTGTCGAGCTCACGCGCTATAATCTATCCGTCAATCAACGCACGGCAGCCGCGCTGGGATTCATCGCAACGAGGGAGAGCAGTCCATCGCCGCGCCACACCGCGCCACACCGCGCCACCTCGAAAACCCCCGGCAAAAAGGACTCTTTCTTCTTCTCTACTCTTCCTCCTCGCGAGACTCGAGACTCGAGACTCGAGACCCCTCCGCCACTCCTCCTCCTCCACTGAACGTGCAAGAGATTGCAAAAACCGCAGCTGGGGGATTTCGTTGCGCGAGCGTGTTCCCTATTAAAACCTAGTTAGCCAGTCATTACCGGCGGCGAGCTGACTTGTGCAGGAGACGAGTGCGAGTGCGAGTGCGAGTGCGAGTGCGAGCGGGTTCGGTGGATGCGACGATCGTGAAATGAGAAAGGATGACCGAATGGAAAAAGGTAGAAGGTAGATGATGCTCCCACGGGAGAAGAAGCGAGGATGGAGCCACCGGGCACCGGCGCATTTAGAGAGTAGCTCGGTTGGGTAGAGCGCGTAAAGTGCGAGGATCCTATTTACCCGTGAGGGCCTCGCCACTTGATTCCCACAGTGGCCGCCGCGTCGGCCGCCGCGGACTGGAGAGGGTGAACGCCGAGCGAGTAACCAAGATGGGACGTGACGCTCCTTTCGCGGTTTCGTAACGCGCCGAGAGCCCGAGGAATTAATCGGCCGCGTGACAGCCCGGATTATCGAATATCGCGCACGCGCGCACGCGCGATATTATTACGTGCAATCATAGATCGTGGCCAGTTATGTAAAGGGGACGTTGTTAATAGGGTAGAGTCCGATCCCACCCGCTGGCCAAGAGCTTTCCAGTCCTCGAGCAATCGTTGGAGCAATGCAGACGCATCCGCGAGGCTGGAAATGATTTTCAGCCTCGGTTGCGGCTGAACGATGGATCCAGGTAGGATGGCGACGGTGCGCTTTATTGTGGGAACATGCGCGGCGTACAACTCGCGGACAAGGTAAAAAAAGGTTAAGCGTCCAACAGATGACGCGTCTATGTCACCTCGCTTCTAATCCCCGGCAGTGGCAGGGCCGCGCTCGCTGCCCGTTGCCCGTTGCCCGCTGTCTGCCCACTCCAACGGAACTAAATAATGTTCTTGGTGTCTGAATGGGTTCTCACGTCGTTCCTGCCTACCATCGTTCCGCGTCTCGGCACTCGGCACTCGAGCGCCGATCCTACGTCAGCCACTCCACTCCACGCCGTACACCCACAATTCCGCCTAAAGTACGCGGACTCGGCCTACCTGCCTGCCTGCCTGCCTGCCTGTGCTAGCCTTCAACCCACTCGACCAGCTCCGAGAGGACTCGATGTGCGATGCGCGATCGGTAATGCAAGAGATTCAAGTGACGGAGGTGACAGTAGACGTCGACCGTTCTTTCTGTTATTGGAGGCATTTTTCATACTGGGGGTCATTGGGTCGTTGGAGATGGAGAACAATAGGTCGACGTGGGGAGTTTCCCAATGAACGATGGACTCGCTCTTTGATCCGAATAGCCGATGACATAGAGTCGATGTAATAATAAGTGAGAGGGGCAACGGCATAAGGGGAATAAGAGACTAGACTCACCACGTCGGTATTGGCGGCGGAGGCAATCGTCGACGTAGGCGTCCACCAGCCCCCGGCGGCAGCGGCAGCGGCAGCGGCGGCGGATGTCGTGTTCGTAATGATACCAAGAGCCGGTGCTCCGGGGATCGATCGGCTCCCAAGCAATCCTCCCGCGGCCGACAAATCGCCTACGTCCATTCGACGACCTTTAATCCCGCGACGTGAATCCTGCCCTCTCAATCCTCACTCCCTCCGATCTGCACCCCAAGTCCCCGCAACACATCCTCCCCATCCTTTAGAGTTTACACCTCTTGCTTCCGTTCTTCTCCCTGGCGATGCGATGCGATGCAATGCGATGCGTTGCGTTGGACCTCAGGCAGCTACGACAACCTCATCCAGCAGCGACCAGCGACGCAGCACAACCCACTGCGGAATAAGAGAGAGAGACCGATCGAATCCTCGTCCTCTCGAGGACTGGGATCCTTGGTAGAAAAAGGAGAGCGGAGCGGAGCGAGGAGGGTGGCAACTATCTTTTTAACGAGCTACCGCGGCATAAGACTCCGGCTGATTCCCAGTGAAAGCATCCTCTCTCAGATTATAATAAACTATCAGTCAAGTCCGATTAAGTGACCGGCGAGACGGACAGCTAACCTGGACTTTCGCGGCACTTATTGCCCCGGCGAAAGTAAATTGCTCCTCGGCGCATGTTCCATAGGCGGCGCGGTGCGGAGCAGCCAGAGGCGAGGCGGCGCGTGCGAATATTCGGCCGACGAAGAATCGCACCAAGAGTTGCGGGGCCTGCGGCGGCGGCGGCGGCGGCGTCGGCGTCGACGGCGGCGGCGATTCGGTATAGGCGCGTGTACGTGTTGGCGGGGATCGGTTAAAGATAACTTGTCGTGTTTACAGCGCTGTAACGCCATTACCATGTTGGCGGAGAGGCCGGCTCGCGAGCGCGGCGCATAAATACGAGCGCTAATTACAGCATCGGCCACGTATTAATTTCAGCCGTGTACGGAACCGACTCCCCTCCAGAGGGGGAGAGACCGATCCCCGCCCGCTCGTCCGCTCGTCCGCCCTTCTGCTACGCGGAACCCGACGCCCCGTGTAAACATACCCACTTCCGATTGACGCCATTTAATTTCAATCCATTCTAAATACATACCACGCCGCCCTTACACGCCGCACTTCCCTCCCTTCCCTTCCGACCCAAAATAATCTCTCCCTCTCTCCCTATTACGCGATATCTCGAAGCGGTAAAGTATTGAAACGTAGCGGCTTATCTCGGCCGGGCGGTCGGCCGGTCGGTCGGCCGCTCAATCGAGAGCGACTTCTTCCATTTTTAGAGTTAATGCGCTCGGTTTGTAAATGTATGCAAAGTAAGCCGTGAATTAAGAGCAGAATCGGGCCCGATTGGCGAGGGCTTCTAAAAATAGTCCCGTGTGCCAGGGGACGCGTGGATTTCGCGAAATGCGAACGTGTGCCCACCGCACCGCACCGCACCGCACCGCGCCGATAGAGGAATTAATGGGAGGCATCTATTTGCGGGATACTAGAGTTGTACATTAGTGAGCGATTCCACTGAGAGCCGGACGATCTTGAGATACAGTTCTCTGTGCTTGATGGCCATTTGTATGTATTTCAGCCGGACGATATCTTAAATGACATATTAATTAAGAGTTCCAGCCCTCGGCGTCCAGGAAACCGGTTCCCCTCCATCTCATATACTCCTCCGTATAACCTTACTCTATCTAATATGCCTCCTCCCTTTCCGCTTCTTTAGCACATTTCAACTTTCCCTTGGCGAGCCTCCCTCTATTTCGAATGCCGTCCTTCCGCAAGGAGAATTCGCCGCTCCCTCGCGCTCGCTCCAACAATTAAAGCGGCGGCGCATCGTTAACGTGTGAGAATTTGCCAGTCGATAATTCCGCGCGTAGTTTCCCCGGCGCAGCGCGGCGCAGCGCGGCGCGGCGTCGCGACCTACGAGCGGATAGTTACGGCGCGCCATCACCATTGCCAGTCCGCAGTCCTTGAAGTAATCACTCTTTTACCTCCGTAGACTCGTTACCGCGCGCACCTTTGGACGCGTAATGCATCACGTCACTCGGTCACTCGTCGGGAGGAGGAGGAGGAGGCAGATGCAGACTGGCTCCGGGTTCAGCAGGCCGAGCACAATCATCACAATCACGAAACTAGCAAACCCCACCGCGCCGGCTCCCGCTCCCGCTAATAATCACCTGTCGATTCCCAGTCAAATTGTTCCGTCGCCGCGCGCCGGACAGTTAATTCCACCTGTAGAGAGATACTTGTTTCGATTTCCCACGATACGCTTGGACATCATTAATGTTTCAATTGGTCGGCCACTTTTTTTCCCGCGCCGCACCGCCGCACCGCCTCGCACGCCACAATTGACTAATCAAGCCACCGCGCGCGCCGCTCAATAATAATAATAAAGATTGAAAGGTGAAACACTGGCGCGGTTTCGATCGCTGCCGTCTTGTTCCTCTTTGCCCTTTTTTGGCCGCAGCGCGCGGAAGATGGCTCTCTGCCAGAGGCTGCCAGTCAATGAGTGACGAGCGTTTGCAGCTTTAATGAACCGGTTCGATTCTCGGTTGCGAGGGCCCGCGTCATGCAGATATCACGCCACCGTCCCAGCGGACAGTTGAAATTCTCCCCCGGCCGGCACCCAGTGACAAATTAATTGTCAGTCCCCTAGGCAGTGCGCGCGCGCGCGCGCGCCAAAGAGACAGAGACAGAGATGTGAAAGGAAGAAGAGGCTCTCTATGTGAAACAGTTTTTCGTGTGACACCTTTAGCCAGAGGCTGACTGGCTCGTTAAGCGGATGGTGGGTTCTACGAAAAGCCTGATTTATTGAATAACCACCGCTAGCTTTATCCCGAGATTACTACCAGCAGAGAGAAGATGCTCGTCAACTCGGCGAGTTGAAGAGTCGGCAGGTGCGCGCCGATCATCGGCTGAACGGAGGAATGCAAATGGCAAGCGTGATCTGCCTCCGAATGAAGCCCGCACTCTATTAGGAATGTCAGATTAAAGATTCATTGTGTTGGCCGCGACCGAGACATTGTCCGGGGGTTCCTCGGCCTGATGGATCGTGCCAATAATAAACGTCAAATCAAGCGTCAAATCTCTCCTGCCCGCTAAATGAGCGGCCGGTTGGGTTGAAATCGGATCGGATCGAGGGCTTCCACCTACCATCGAGTAGAACCGTCAAGCCGCTCGATTTCAAATCGATCTTCCTGATCTACATGAGAGGATGCATCCGCCAATGGAAGAGTTGGCTGGCAGTACGTGGAGAGTGCTCGGGGTTGGGTGGCTCCGGCACAATTGGCATCCAGGGAACAATCATCGACGCACCGGCTCAACATTCACGGGCGTCCTCGTGCCGGAGGTGGCGCGAGGACGCAATCCACCGACACTCGCGTCACCAAATCTCCAACCCTTTGATCGGCAAAGGTAATGTGAGCGCTGCTCTTCGGCACTGGAGTGGAGGCCCGGGATCTCAGGGCTGCTGCGACCACCAGTTGCGTCACGCGAACGTCACCTGGTTCCCGGTTGCGTCCCGGTAGCTGTTGTATTGGTGTTGTTCCTCGGGGTTCCTGCTCCCAGCCGGGGGATGTGTCGCTCCCGTGGTATCCTGAGCGTCGCGTCGGCAGCGTAACACACTGGGAGCGCCGCGTTTCCGCGAGAGAAGCGCGCGGATGGAGGAGCCACGCTCCCGGAACCCTTTCGTGGAGGAAAACACGCGGCACTCGCGGCGGTCGCGGCGGTCGTGGCGGTCGCGGCGGTCGTCCGGGTACCAAGGCGGACCAAGGAAGTCGGAGCTCGCGCGCGCGCGCGAGAAAAGAGGCAACAGCAAGCGGACAGGGGACAGATACACGCGCTCGCGCTCGTCGTGGGGAGGAGAGAGGTGAAAAAAAGCCCCTCGAAAAATGAGGATGGGAGGAGAGGAGGCGGAAGACGAGGAGGGCGAAGAGAGCGAGGAGCGTGGGAGAAAACGGGGGCGAAGAAGAGAAGAAGAAGAGGAGGACGGACGGGCAGACGGGCAGACGGACGGACGGAGGGACGTCTGGCTGGACCACCGGCCGGCTCGGGGCGTGCGCTCGTGTAGCACGTGGCCGCGAGACTGAATATCCCCTACCTTGGTTACCTTCGTCAGTCCGTTTGTCCGCCTCGTCCTTATCTCACCTGCTCCAACGAGAAAGACTACCGCGACCTTCTCTCTTCTTCTCCTGCTCGACCCCCCACCCGACCCCCCTCCTCCTCCTCCTCCTCCTCCTCCTCCTCCTCCTCCACCACCTCCTTACCGCTCGTCCTTTTATATCTCTCGTCCTTTCTGCTGCTTCCTCGGCTTCTTCCTCCTCTTCTTCGGCACCTTCGTTCTTCCCAGCTTCTCTTCGCCACCACCACTACCGCCGCCGCACATCCTCGTCCTCGTCCTCCGATTCTCATCGTCTTCCTACTCTCTCACAAGATCGCGCCGCCGCCGCCGCCGCCGCCGCCGTTCCCCGCGATCTCTCACCGACCAGCATCCATCTCCACGGCGGCATCGGCGGATATTTGCCGCCGGTAAACCTCCGCGTATGTATCTACCAGCCCCCCTCCCCAGATGGAGAATCCCACCTAACTCTAAGTCGCTCGTTCCTTATTCTTCGATAGGCCTGTTGCGCGCCCGCGAGATCCGAGATCTTCCTTCTCTCGTTGAGTGGGGCCAGCTCTCGCGGCAACCTGCTCTCATGAGAACTGCGCGCTCCTCTTGGGACGTGACATATGAATGCACACTGATAGCCGCTATCTCCTCTGCTATGTGATGCGGTGTCCAGTATGCTCCGTGCACCGCGAGACTCGATGGACAATGCACGATACCGGACGACCATGGGAAATCCTCGGGAAATACAGTTAGCCGCCTGCTCGAGCCTCGGCCAGTTTAGCCTTTTCAGTTGCTTTCCGAAATGTGTTGCTTGGGTCACACAAGTGGATAGTGGTAATCTGTTAGATACTGGAAGAGGTCGATACGTTGAATATCAGGTGAAGTATATTGAATTAATGCGAGATATTAAAAAGAGAAATCTTTAATAAAAATCTGTGTGTAGTGTGGATTGGTAGGTTGTCAAGTAGTATGTAGTTTTGCTGGGCAGACTTGAACGCCTGGGCGAACCTTCCTTGATGAGAGTTGAATGCCTGGACACGAAAGTGCCTTTTCCACTACGGGCGCTCTTCCCTATAACGTAACACCGACGCCGACACCGCACCGACGTTCTCATTGTCAGACATGTGGCAAGAGAAGCCAATCGACATTGAAATTGCAGGATACATCGAGGCTTTTACACCGCAGCAGTAAATGACTTACTCCTAATGGTGCATTGAAAGCTAGTTGAAATTTCGCGTACTGCTTGCTATTTCCTCTCCTACCATAGCCTCTCGAGAAAGAGAGATCAGCGGCGGCAGCGCAGAATGAAATCAGTGTCGAATGCGATAAACCGGGAGAAGGTATCACCGGACAAAGTGGGAGGCGCTCGATCAGCAGCCAATAGAAAGAGCCACCACCCACGTGGATTATAAAAATTAATTTATCAGATGCATCACACCCGCCTACGCCATTGCTCGCTGCGAACGCGAACGCTTCGACAGGTGGCCGCCAGATGGCGCTACCTGCCGGGCGCGCACGCGGCAAGCTCATCTGTTGGTAAACACAATCCCCGATGACATCACGGTTCGATAAAAATACTTGGGAACTCTGCTCTGCTGTTATCGTCGAGCGGTGAAAAATGTGCCGCTGTTATATCTACCGGCAATAAAAGATCACCGGCCGGCGCCCTCGAAAACATGTATCTGCTCGTCGCCTGTGCCGTTGGTTGCCCGGCAACGATCGTTCAAGAGGGGCCACCGGTCTTTTTCTCTCGCCGTAACCGTAACATGATCGTTGCACTCGGAAAAAACAGGATGCCTTTACTTATGATATTATAACGCGTCGTGAATAGGCCGAGGGAATGTTGATGTTGAATTGGTAGAGTTGCTTGTCGATTCGAGTTGATTGGGACTGATTGGGACGATGATGATCCGCTCGCGCTCGGTTGATGATCCGCTGAAGGTAGCGTGAAGGTATAGTGAAAGGGTTGACGGCGGGCGATCTACTATGGTGATAGCCTACCATTCGTACAAATGGCGGATTGTTTTTAGGTGGGGGAGTTGGTAAAAATCGTAAAGTGAAACATGTGGGTGTTGTGACGATTGAGGAGCTGGTCAATTCTGTTGAAATACTTCCGTCGGCATGTGCGACCACTTCTGGGAACCGCTGGCCGAGGTCTACATCGCCGAGCAGGCCGAAACCTCCGAACCCGATAGCTACATTTATTGCCTTTGTAGCAGAGTATTTATTCGGTAAATATCCCCTTTCTAGAAGGAATCCTCGCCGTTTCGTAACGACCAGTTTTTCTCTTGCTGCTTTTCGATCGAATCTACTCGCTGAGAATGCTCTGGCTGCTCATAAAAACGCTTTAGCCTTATTGATCAGTGGAGTGACACATGATCTAACCTTGACACCCACTTGATTATGCGGGGTCAAAATATGAATCATGAACTTGGTTTTTACCCGGCCCGCCAAGTCGAAGGTAAATTGACTGGCATTGACTGGGGAGTTGCGTACGGGCCGAGCGTGCGAGCGTGCGAGCGAACGAGCTCCATTTCAGTCGATGGTCTCGCGCCCTCGGGAAACTTGGCCTTTCTGACATTCTTCCTTGGAGGATCTCTGCTGTTGGCCAGCACGGCTCAGCTGACTGGTGAGACTGGTGGGTGACTAGTTGTTGTTAATTGTAGGAATCCAGAGGTCTACACGGTCCTTGCCCCGGAGGATGCCAGTGAGGGAGAAGATGTTGAAGGTGATTGTGTGGGAGAGATGTTAGATCTGCATAAAAGGTCTACAACAGAAACACAGTCGATCGAGAAGCATGATGTAAGATATTCAGTTGCTGTATTAATAGAGTGATTTGTAAATTTCAGTTCACTTTATCAGAGTAGCTATAGACTCCAAAGTGTGAAGCTACTGAACAAGCGCATATTTTTTCTTCTTCACAATTAGGAAGAACCGGTGAGCTGTTACTGCAGCGCATCGCACACAGACAACAATTATTCCACAGATGAACATGATTCTGTTCGTGACTCGGCTCATCGACCCCCGGCACATTCCCTCACCCAAAAGTTAGGTCTGCATCAGTCAGACTCTGGCGCAGACCTGTCCGAATATCACGATCAGCATGAAGCCAGAAGCATTCAGACCCTCCTGGCTTCGTACGGTAAAGCATTTCAAACCCGAGAGACTGAGTTAGAAAGTGGCCACGAGAATATAGATATACATGTCGACTGTCAAGATGTTAAATCGCTAGAGCATCGTCACCAGACAGATAACGACTATTTAGAGAACACCGAAGCTCTTCATTCTAATCCATCCAATCTTAAACAGAATGAAGCCCGGGGTAAAACTCCGTCTTTTACCTTGGGAGGCACCGATTGCGAAGTACAAAGCCCGGCAAAGAACACTGATGTATTGCCCAGTACACAATCATCACGTAAAAATAATATTTCCACTAAAAAACGCAACACCCCCAATACATATCCATACTCTACATACGAAGAGCAAAAGAGCACCGTTGACTTTGCATGGGAGAAATATTGGTCTGAGTATGGGGAACAATTAATATGCTCATCTTGGATTGAGAAATACGCCGACTACATAAATCCTAGTTACGTGCACGAGAATTCACCCCCTGGTGATGATAAATCGAGCACACAAAAGCGAGATGTTGCCATCGACAAGTACACGGAACAAAATACGTGTTTCCCTAATCAAGCGCACAAAAATTGTGAACTTGGCCGCTCAAGTTTCGAAGGAATTTTTAGTAAAAGTAAACTAGGCGATAATGAACATAGGTCGAAGGAGCATTCTTTTACCGTTAGTTTTTCATTTGATGACACAAGCAATCGGGAAATTAACGACAAGGATGCTGAAGACCATAGAAAAAAAATAACTGGTTTCGAAACTGGATTCAACAGTCAATCGATAGAGACGGGCGAAGGCTGGAACCCTCTGAGTCCCTTTAGTGCGGAAGAAAGTTACAATCCGCAATCGAATACTGAAGAGGAAAGACTCTTAACTCGATGCGAATCGATCAATGGTTCAATAGCCAAAACGAACGCAACGTCCGACTCGATGACGAACGTGACCAAAATGACCCTTTCTAGTTCTAGTTGCGATTCTAATTCCATACACTCTTCTAGTCTTATCAGCTCTATAACTAGTTCAATCGAAAGCAATATCACAAGTAGTAGTTCCGAAGAAATTGAATTTACAACCGAAGATAACGATAAATACTGGCAACACTTATGGAAAGAGAACTTCCAAGTAGAGTACCAAAAGCATTATCTACTCTTTATAGAAAGATACGCTAAAGATCACACGGTAGTTAGCATTCAGAATTACTGCACCAAACATCGTGGAGATGAGAAGAAAGATGAAGAAAGCGATAATAGCGAAGATCAGAATCCATTGGATAGTTCTCCACATTCGCCTGATCAAACCAGTGCTTCCAAGGATAAAATGATGTCCAAGTCCTTAGTACATTCTAACAAAGAGATAATGAAAACTAAGCGATTAATAATCGAATCTGTAGGTTTATTAATGCAAAATCTTACAATGAATTGTGATGGCGATAGTCAACCTGGTGATAAAGAACATACAGTTACGAAAAACAATAGTACTTCGGAACAGAAAAATAATAACTCACCATCCAGTAGTCAAATCGAAAATACTCCAACAATTTTATCAAATACTCCAACAACTAACTTGCATCAGAATTTGTCTGACGGGGATGGAGATAAGCCTGAGGAAGACAAGCCGATCACATTAAAACGAAGGTATAGTTTGTCTGAGACAAGTGATGTACTCTATTACAGGAATGGTGATGTAGAAAAGCGTAATTACTTACTTTCAGTCATGAAGCTGATTACGACGATATGGGTGAAGGGTTGGATACAGTGAAGAAAGCATTCTCATTGATGGGATATACCTTTAATGAAAACAGACAACCAAAGTTGCAAGGTGAAGTCGTTTATAGAAAGAGAAATATTAGATTACAAAATAGACAATTAAAAATGAAATTAAGTCGTCCCAAACCCTCGAATAAACATATTTACTTTGATGACCATGGAGTGGAAATAACAAACACTATTGACAAGGTACGCATCAACTCTCGGAAACTTTAAAACTTTATGAGGCAAGTAACAAAAGTATATGTGCCTTTCATTCATAATTAATTTACAGGTGAAACATTACTTATCGTATTGTTCGGATGCATCGCCGGCGGAAACAGAATTGCAGCCCTCTGATAAAGGTTCCTACAAAACAGCATTCACATCAAGTTCAGATGAAGAGTGCGACCCTAGTCTTAAGACCAAGTTGCAAGCGAAACGGCTTGTTTTTTGTAAACCTAGCACAAGTTCAACCGAATCGAAGACGGATCAAAAGCAAATCGATGACACTTGTGATATTTCAAATATGTCTGACAAACAGGAAAACATTTTTAATGAGATCGAAAAGGAGGAATTAGTAAAGCATATGCCAGCCGAAGGGATTCTAGTAAATGAAGTCGAAATGAATAAGCCAAGTGTAGATATGGACGTGGATGAAAGAGATACTCACAACGAACCACAAACCACTAAAATGTCCGACGAAGACAGTGCTAAGAAGATACAGAGAAAAAAACGCAGGAAGCAATCCAAGAGAAATGTGAGCCTCCCTCTCGAGATAGGTGATGACAAGGCTCTACTGAAATACTGGCTGAAGCGGTATCGACTGTTTAGTAAGTTTGATCAAGGCATTAAACTTGATCGCGAGAGCTGGTTTTCTGTCACGCCCGAAAAGATAGCCGAGCACATTGCCGAGAGGTGTAAATGTGATACAATTATTGATGCATTCTGTGGGGCCGGTGGAAATGCTATACAATTCGCATTTACATGTGAAAGAGGTAAGAAGTAATAATCAATTTCATAATCTCTTGGGCTGGTTATATTCAATATTTCTTTGCAGTACTCGCGATCGACATAGACCCAACCAAGATTGAACTTGCACGGCATAATGCCAGAGTTTATGGTGTCGATGACAGAATAGAGTTCATTGTTGGTGATTTTCTTAAACTCGCACCAAAGTTAGTCGCCGACGTTGTGTTTCTCAGTCCTCCTTGGGGTGGACCTGAATATCTTAAAAACGAAACGTTTGATCTCAACAATATCCTGCACCCTATTGGCGGCATAAATGTATTCAATGCAGCGAGAGGAGTTTCCGATCATGTGGCCTACTTTCTACCTAGGAATGTAGATACGATGCAGGTAATTATTCACAAGCGGGTTCAGCTCTACTGTTCTATCTTTTATGTCTCATACATATATTTATTGCAGCTTGCATTGTTGGCTGGTGTTGGTTGTGGCGTGGAAATTGAGCAGAACTTCCTTGACAGGAAACTAATAGCTTTAACGGCATATTACGGCGAATTGCCAAGGGACTGTTAGTTTAGTGATATGACCTGTAAGTTGGGAGAAGCTCCGCCGCATCAACCGCCTCAATGAAACTGGGACTTCTCACATTTCTCGAATTGTTAGATGTATATACATACGTAACTCGTATCAGTCTGCTTGGGTTACTTGTATGAGATATCGCTCCTCCGAAACGCGTGTGTAGAGTTGAACCGGGCACGCACATAGAATACAACCAACCAAGCAATAGTAAAGTCCTTACTTAGAATACGTAGGTCGAGGAAAAACTGGCAGATTGCATTTATAAGTTTCCGCATTTTTAATGATTGATCGCTAAATCGAGCAGACTGATACCGGGATCTCTGTTATTGAGATCAATTTTGTCAAATCTCAACTATGTAAACAGTCTTGAAACTTCGAAAACCAATTCTTCCATAGTATGATGAGTGTTGTTCTAACGACTGCGATGAAGTCAAGAGAGTATTTGTGTTAGACCACTGTGTAAAATATTATTTTAATTTTACTGTGAACGATACAATTTTCCGAGTATTTGTGGTATTCAGATTTACATTTTACAACAGCTTTCCAACCATTACTTTACATTTTTTATGTATACTTCTACTGGTTTCTTATTATCAATAAATATACGCAGAACAACATATAGATCCTCTTCTATCTCGATCAAGACGCAGTCGTACAAAATTACCGGACGTTTCGGAACTTTTATTTTCTTTCGTTCTTACAAAATATCCTTATCTCCGTAAATAATAATATACTGTGGCACTCGTTCGTGATTTTCAGCAATACAAAGCTATCAGCTAACTAACATGAACACCCTAGTACGTATCATACATATCTCCTTTTCCGCGTTCTAAGAACTTGTACTATACATTCCACGAGGATCTGAACAGTATAAATGAGTACAAACAAATTTGTTCAAAGTTATATGTGACGTCACTTTAGTTACAAACAATAACAAAAATTATCTTTTTTAACTTTACTTATGTTATGAATTCCATCGTTGTCAATGCAAATACAATGCATTATTTGAAAAATAGTATCACATTAGGACGTTTTTATTACTTTAAAGTATTAATCCTATTCTTTCGATAGAGAAAACATTTGCAATCGTACACTAAGTAACATATGACTAGCATTCAAGATTTGCGTACTGTTACCAGAAAAAATAATGCAACAGAGAGTTACTAGTCAGTTTCCTCGATTACCAATTACCGATTACCGAGCAACAACTGTGTAGCAACTCCACCTTTTACGAATCCACATTGATTGTAGTACCTGACTCCTCAGGTTCGGCGGGGATCGTTATTCCCCCAGTATCTATACTTTCTTCTTCTTCTCTAGGAATTTTCAAAAAACAATGCATCGTCTCCTCGTCTTCTTGTTCTATCACAGGACTGCTTTTGCTTGCAATTTCTCTCGTCGGCAGTGAGCCTTCCAAATGTTTTGACGGTATTTGTATCGTAATTGTTTGGGAGGTACCATCTGCTGATGTTGACGACGACATCAAATTAGCTTCCAGTGTATCTCCAACTTTCGAAAAGGCACCTAAGCAACTGTAAATCAACTGTGCTGCCGCAATATTTCCGGGGAAGACTTCGACATTTTCACCGTCTAAAGACAATTTGATTAAGTACAACGCGGCAAGAATTTCCTATTAATTGCACATGAATTCAATTACTATTACCTTTTTTCAGCGTGTTTGGCTTTATTAACCCTTTCTCGTGATCTCTCACATGTTGTATGTAACTCTCGTTCTTCACTGTTTTGAATGGACATTGATCACATGTGAATAAGCCAGACAATAGAGGGTGTCTAGATTTCAAATGGTTCTTGTAGCTACTGCTTTGAATGGCAGTATATGAACAATGTGGACATTTGTATGGTCTGAACCCTATAGAGAAATATAGAAATTTGTTGGATTCCAAATGCCATTAAAGCGTGAAAGGTATGGACAACTATTGGACATTGCGATAGTCACCTGTATGCTGCATAATATGACGTCTAAGCGTATTATGGTCACCAGTTTTGTACTCACAAAGTTCGCAACTAAATGGCTTATCACCCGTATGTTGTCGTAAATGCATTTGCAGCATAGCTTTTCTAGCGCTAGAATGCCCGCAGACATTACAGACATATGGACGCAATTTTGAATGAACCGCCTGAATATGGTTCTTGAGGCATTTCGAATTCGCATAAGTTTTACCACACATGTCGCACTTTTTCGAGGTATACCAACGCGTTACCTCTAATGTCTTTCGATCTAAATGCATGACCCTATGATTTCGTAACTGATTAGCTTGCTTGAAGCGTTTCCCACACTCGGAACACTCGTATTCCCGAGTGTCACTGTGTACCCTCATATGTGTCAGTAGCTTTACCATTGTGGCACTCTTATAGGCTTTACATATTTTACATGTAAAAAGACCTATGTCTGTAGATGGCAAAGAATTATGAATGAAACAAAAGATCACATTTTCACTGATGCCAGATTATCTTATCTACTGACCTATTTGATGTTTCTTCCACAGATGAAGACTGCACTGCTTCCATTTTGTGAACTTCAAGTCTCGGCAAACAGTACATTTAAATGCTGTGCCAGTCTGAGATTCTATATGGCATACCGCGTGCTGTTGCATAGTCTCTTCAGTTACAAATTTATAAGGGCAGCCACGATAGGAACATTTTATGTTTCTTTCAACAAGTTCTATCATTTTTTTGTTAAGCATATATTCTGAGCTAACTGGCTTCTGAATCTTAGCTCTGTGTTTGACACTGTTACTATTGAAGCTCTCTTCATTGTTTTCCCCTAACAGCGACACCTCTTTCAAGTCACCTGTTACATTTTCTTTCCCACTCTTACTGGAATTTGTGTCTGTTAACTGATGATCCTAAAAGCAAAATACACAAAGAATTGTTTCATTCTTCCTTTCGGGTGTTACCTGTATCTCTATGTATGTTTATCACCTACATTAATCATATGTTCTTTACAATCTTCAATAGATGGAAAACAATTTGAACATTCCCCACACATGTACAATAATTTCACTTCATCATTTTTTGCTTCCTCCTTTACCTTCAAAATATGAATGGATTGGAGGGTTTGCAGAAATAAAGAATGTTGTAATTTATATAGTAAATACTGATAAACCTACCTCATCATCTAGTTTGGGGTTGACATGAGTTTTTTGGAAATGGTCCAATAGTTGTGTTTTGTCCTGTGTGGTGTAAGTACATATTTTACATTTGAAAGCCGTAACAACTTCCACAAAGTCACTTTCATTTTGCCCCTCGACAATATCATACTGGGTTTGTGATGATTGTTGTATATTTTGAATGACTACATTCCCATTGTTAATGTATTCTGTCTCAGATTCTTCTGTGTCTTTGGCCAGTATGACTGTTTTCTCTTGGCACTCATTCTGATCTATAATTTGACTAAGGTCTAGTTCTTGCAATTCCCCATTTTGAAATGCATATACTTGGCCGTCTAAACATACGAATGAGACTGGCTCTTCTTCTTTTCCCATCTGAGCCTCATCAAGAATATTCATTGTGTTTTGTTCGTCTGGATTGGATGCATTTTTTAGCATGTCCATAGAATCTGGCAACGCTTGTAAAATATATCTTGTGCCATTTATTTCGTAACTTAAATAAGGTGTGTCTTCTACATTTGTTTCCTGATTCATGGTGATGATTTTTTTGGCTCAGATCAGTCGAAGATCTGAATATTTCAACTCATTAACAACATATTGCCTACAAGGAATTTTCAGACAAAGCCCAATCATTTCTGTGATCCACATCCTAAGTAAGATTATTTAACATCTAGTTAAACAGAGCAATAGTCTTGACAAGTGTATGCGTAGAATAAGCGCAGGCAATATTACAAAATGCCATATGAAATGCAATACTGTTATTAATAGCACTCCCAGATAATCGTACTAATATTGGATTCCACTCAACACGATATAGCGTATCGTTACATATTCCAGCATTTCTTTTTTTCGCGACAAATGTTACACCGCACACCCACACCAGCGGGGGCCTATTAATCTTCGGTATTTTGCCTAAAGAATCCTAGAGGATAAATCTCACGGTGCATTTCGTATAAATTGGAAAACAAGACGAAATGAAGTTTCAAAAAGGCGGCATCGACATAATTCAGCCGAGAGGTTATCCCAAAGAGGGCTAGGAAAGAAATTAAATAATGCATTGTTCCAAGAACCCCATCACAAAGCCTATCATTTGCGTGGATTTTAGTTTTCATTCTAACCGGCTAATTTAGGCTCGTACAGGATAGACATAAGGAAGCATTCAAATTCGAAATTGTTATTTCACAAATAACTGGCGCGATCTGACCGATTGGTTCGAGACTTAATGGCATATGCGAAGCAACACGTCAACTCTACTAGACTAAGTCACAACATAAAGCAGTGCTCTACTTACGTTTAGAAATCTTCAATTGAAGCAATAAACCGGGATATTGATAAAGCGACATAAACGTCAAATTTTACTACGCTGCCCATGAGATCCGTGATGTCCCACCATTTTGGTCACGTGATACTGACAAATTACCCATAAGGACAGGCATATAGAATAAAGACGGCTTTTAGCCGAGATAGCCGGAATGCCGTTTTCTATCTTAATTTTTCTTAGGGGCTGCGCATTAGACATATAGAAATTTGTATTTGGCAATAGGCCGCGGTGCTGAGAGGGACGAAAAATCAGTGGTACAGTGCTGACAATTTCTAACGGCGCGGAGATTTTTGGCGGCGCTGTGCGCGCACTCCATTGTTTCTGGACCGACTGGACATCGCGCCAGCTCGAAACACCCCGCGCGGTATCACCTGCTGATATCCGCGGATTCAACTTTTCCAATATGTCCAACATATCCGAGACATGTCGGCGGCACCGCTAGTGCAGAGTTTTGCGAGTCCTTGAGAGTAACATACTAGTAACAACGTAACAAGTACCATATGATGTCGTGAAGCATTTCTATAGCTTCAATTGGGAATATCTCAAGGTTTAAAAGGGGTGGTGTGTCGTGCGGTCGCTGCGGTCCAGTGCGGTCCCTGCGGGTTCGCCGGTCTCACAAGAGCGGCAAGCGGCAAGCGGCATTCTCAGCGGCACCACCACAGAGCTTAGTGCGGCACGGCGGCACGTGCACTGCATGGATTGGCTGTTTTCATCGAGCTGCTTCCTCTCCGGGTTAAAATGATTCTTAAGAAAAATTCGAAGGTGCGTAAACAAAATTGACAAAGGGGCAAACGGCTGCCAGGCTGTCAGGCTCAATTCCGATGTATTCGTCTCCGCTCTGGATCGACTTCTCAAAACGAAATTATATCTCTAAAGTCTCGAACGCGACGTGGACTCTTTCGTCACAACATTTTGAATAATCCCAAACTACCGAATCAAGCGCTCTTTGGAAAGTTGCTCTGGATAGATATGCTTTTCTCACGACATTTATAATAAACCACTCCAAATCCAGAAACAGATCCAACAATCTCTAACCACCGACAATTGAAAAAAAGTGACTGCTTTGACATTTCCCTCAGAATATAAGTATCTTGAGTAGCTGATTAGATTATTTTGGTGTTGAATAACTCACTTGTCTTACTGATTCTCTTGTAGATGTGGCTGTTGCCGATTCTCTGTTCCCTCCTGCTCTGTACAAAGCAGCTTGATGCTGACAGAAAGGTCAATAAATATGTGACAACATTGATAGATGCAAAGTGGAAGGAGACCCCCTTGGCATTAGAAGCTGCGGAATATCTCAGCGATGAAAATCCTGATTATTTTTGGAAGTTTGTTGATTCCTTCGCCAAAAGCAGCTTGGGCAATAGTAAACTACTTCATTATTGACACTGACTTTCCACATCCATGCTGAAGCCAATTGACCTCACCATCATCTATTAATTTTAGTGACCCAGAAGGAAAGTTACGATGCTGTCACAGACTTTGCCAGCAAATACTTATCCTCGTCGGAAGTTGCCCTTATGAAATTAGGATTATCCCTACGCATTTACTCAGCAAGAGTCCAAATGTTCTCTCAAATGGCAGTGAATCTAAATATTTCTGAGCTAGGATGTTATAATGTAGTAGATATCGGTGGCAAGTTTACTTGTTTTATGGAGGATATAGATGAGTTGCTTAACCAAGTGAGTATAGACTGAGGAAGGAAGTCAAGGATTACAAGATTCTTTGTGTACAAACCATATTTTTCTCCGTAGGAAGACTGGAAAAATCCAGACACATATAGCGTTGATCATAGGTATCAGAAGTCCCATAAGAGTGAGAGAGATCTGATCCTCTATGGGCAGATTGGTACACCAATGTTTTCAGAGTTTCACGAGAAATTGAAACATTTGGCAGAAACTAAGGCAACAGGGTACATTTTGCGCCACTACTTGAGGGTATATAAATTTTGCATTTCTATTCTTAAAAATTATCATCATTCTACAGAGAGTTTGATAATGTTTTTATATTCAGGATAGAGTAGAGAAGAGTGTGAGACTCTCGGGATATGGTGTGGAACTACAAATGAAATCAACAGAATATAAAGCAACGGATGATTCTGACATAAAAGACAATGAGCAAAAGAGTGCTGAGGAAGGATCAGAGGGTATAGAAGAAATAGAAGGGATTAACTTTATGACTCTAAAGTAAGGTGGTTATTTTGTGTGGGCTTTATACCAACAACTATATGGTGAAGGACAACTAGCTACGTATCATGACATATTTTCAGGAAACTACATCCAGATAAGCAAGCTCAGCTCGATGAACTGCAAAATTCTCTACTGGACTCGAGTCATGAGATTGGTGCTTTGAAAGTATGGCAATTTCAAGAATTGAGTCATCAGGCAGCTGAGAGAATAATGAATTCACCTTCGGCTGAAGCTATTAATGTTTTAACAGACATTTCGCAAAACTTTCCAATGCAAGTAATTGTCGTTCTAATGAAATCATTTCAACATTCATACAAGTTGATGTATCAATCATTGCACTACTCTTTTTAACAACAGGCCAAGTCCCTCATCAGAACCAAAGTCAATAATGAAATGAAGAAAGAAATGAAACTGAATCAAGCTATATTTTTATCGAGTCTGAATATACAGCCTACGGACACTGCGTTGTTTGTAAACGGACTGTTCTTCGATCTCGAAGCAGTGGATGTTTTGAGTCTTCTAGAATCGCTGAGAAACGAGTTGCGCATTATGGAATCTCTTCACAAAATAGGTACAACATGTCCCTAGATTGTGAGTAGAAAGTAATTGCAACAAATGTTTACGATTTTATGATGCGCAGGTTTTAATAACAAAAAGCTGAGCAAGTTGCTGGCATTGGACTTGTCCAGCGGAAACGACAAGCAAGATTTTGCTATGGATATAAGGGATTCCGCCATCATTTGGCTGAATGATATAGAACATGATGCCGCGTACATCAGGTGGTCGTCGTCGTTAACCGAATTGTTGAGACCAACTTTCCCTGGCATGCTCAGAAATATTCGAAGAAACTTGTACAACTTGGTTTGTTGACCTTTAATTGCACTAATTTCGTTATAATCACGATGTCAAGGTCATTCGACAAGTTTTTCTTCTCACAGGTACTTATTATTGATCCCTTGAGCGATAAGTCGATGCCAATGATAACACTCGCTCAGTCTTTATACATACATAATGCACCACTACGAGTCGGTTTTGTGTTTGTTACAAACTACAATCCTTCTGCCATTGGTTTAACAGATGCTAGTGTTGCTGTTAATAACGCATATCACTACTTCGCCGAGGCTAAAGGATCTAGACAAGCCCTGGAATTCCTGATCCATGTAGAGTATCCCGATTGGTTGCTTGTTATGTTTGAATGAACCTTGGAATGGATTGATCAGGAGAATATAATTACTTACCTTTCAGCTAGGGAAATATATTGGTCCGGACGGTGCAGATGTCAGCGACGTGAGAAAAGCTATAAGGGCACAAGATTCCTCAACCGACATAAATTACATTCTTGGCGAAGAGTCGGAATACGACATTGGCCGACACTTAGCCAGCGATTTTGTCAAACGATCAGGTTTCAAAAAGTTCCCGCAGGCTTTAGTTAATGGTGTTCCTTTGTCGTCGGATCAATTGAACGCGGATTCGTTCGAGGAAGCAGTTGAAGCAACGATTATGTCACAGACACCTGCTGTGCAGAAGGCAGTTTATAGAGGTGAACTTACCGAAGGAGACGATGTAGTCGACTATATTATGAATCAGCCGAATGTAATGCCGCGGTAAGAAATGTCTGATAAACGAAAATTCCAGTTCAGTTCGCGAACTAATCTGCAGTTTTGTCATCATTGCATAGTCTAAATGAACGAGTGCTCAAAGTGGAGAAACATGCGTGGCTAAACTTGATCGGAAGTATTCCCGAAAATGATGATTTCGCAAGCTGGAGCCCTCAAGATTTATCGTCGTGGTTAATGGAGAAGATGCAATACGTTTTCATTCCACGAAGAACTAGTGTCCATCACTTGTATTCGTTCTGGATTGTTGTCGATCTAAATCTATCCACCGGCAGAAAACTATTACGCGAAGCCCTCGAATACATCGTATGTACACTCCATATCTTCAGATTTACGATCCTTCGACACGTACTTTCATTACTTTGATACGAAGAAAACCTTACGCTTTCGTTTAGGAATCCAATGCAGACATAAGGATTACTGTGATTATAAATAGTCAAGAAAATACGGGTGCTCTGAGCGACGATCGTGACATTAATACAATCACGCTCGCTGCTCTTGGTGGCTTACCACCGGAGAAAGCTATACGTTTCATTCGAAGTCTTCTTGAAGACGATGTCTACGGGGAAATTCTTAACGGGAAGTACGATATTGAACACGAGAGCATAAAGGAAGCGTTAAAGGATCAGAAGAAAATACTGACAGTCCATCAACATTATGTAAAAGCGGTGTTAGGCTTAGAAAGTGGAGCTAGAGCTATAGTATGTAATGGTCGCCTCGTCGGCCCCTTGGATGCTGATGAGGAATTTACCAGTGATGACTTCTCGTTACTCGAAAGATTTAGTCAAAGTACTTATGGAGATAAACTTTTTAAAAAAGTGATAAAGGGCCATCTTTTCGAAGATGACGAATATGGTAATTTTCTTTGGAATTCACTCTTCAAATATATTTTAGCCTTTTATATAAAGTCGTGTTTTTTTTTCCAGAAAAGAGTGAGCTTACCGATGACATGATAATGAAGATCACGTCCTTATTAGTTGCACACCCCCAAACTCGAAGTCGATTCGATGTTCCCTTCCATGCTGATGACCATAGGTGAGGCATGCTTGAACTGCATAGCGACGGTGACGCTAGATAATCGAAGCATATCTAACATATTTCTCTTATTCGCAGTGCTATTAAAGTTGCGGCAGCAAAGCCCGAGCAAGTAGCGTTCAATATAATTGCTATCGTTGATCCTGTATCACGCGGGGCACAAAAGCTCGGTCCAATTCTTAGCACGTTGCAGCAGTCTCTAAACTGCAATATCAAAGTTTTCTTGAACTGTTTAGAGAAGAACAGTGATATGCCCTTGAAGAGCTTTTACCGTTTTGTGTTCGACTCGGAATTGCAATTTACTGGAGAGGGTGACATTAATGGTGCTATGGCAAGATTTACCAAACTGCCCACTTCATCTCTGTTGACTCAGTACATTCATGCCCCGGAAAATTGGCTAGTAGAAGTAGTGAGGAGCGTCTATGATCTCGATAATATCAAGCTGGATAATGTAGCAATGGGTGTGCATAGGTAAATTTCTCACAATCGTTTTACTCCCAATACAATTAAGCTTTACGTTGCCACTAATACTGAGATATTTGTTTTCGTAGCGAGTTTGAGCTCGAACACTTGCTCTTAGAAGGCCACTGCTTCGAAGCAGTGATGGGAAATCCACCAAGAGGATTGCAAATTACGCTAGGCGTCGAGAGACAACCAGTTCTAGTCGATACTATTGTCATGGCTAACTTGGGATACTTTCAGCTGAAGGCTAACCCGGGTGAATGGGTTCTTCGCCTTCGGCATGGAAGATCCGCGGAAATCTACGACTTCAGTACTGTCAGTGGCCAGGACGTCATACAGAATCGGAACGATGTCAAAGTAGCAATTAGTTCTTTGAGAAGCCACGTATTGAAGATTAAGGTGTCGAAGAAGCCAGATAAAGCAGGCATGGACTTACTATCGGAAGATGAGAAAGCATCCGGCTTGTGGAATTCAATCTCGAGGTGTGCAATTCATTTACAACTCCATACCTATCGATTCGTATCTCAAAGTGTTCAGATTCAAAAGCAATGATGTCAATAGGTTGACATTATCTTCTCCTTGAACTTTAACTTTTATTTATTCTCTCTTGTTTTAGCTTTTCCAAATTTTGGTAAGCTTGTTACTACTATTTAACTAAGACTAATCGATAATTTCGAGTGTACAGCGTTCATTCATTCAGCCTCCATTCATCTATCGCATACTTGTTTCCAAATTAGAAGTCCAAGTCCAATTCTGCCAAGTCGAACTCTATTTCCAATACATGTAGTGCATGAAGATATTATCGCGCAATTTTCTTCTAATGATGTTTATTTCTTGCGAATCACAGGACCTTCACTTCGGCCGACGAAACTGACGAGCAAGATGAGAAATTGAATATCTTCTCCCTCGCCTCTGGTCACCTGTACGAGAGATTCCTGAAGATCATGATGCTAAGTGTTGTCAAGCATACAAAGAGCCCGGTGAAGTTCTGGTTCCTAAAAAATTATTTGTCGCCGACATTGAAAGTATGTTCTACCTTCTCTAGAGATTGAAAACTAAGTGTAGAATGCCGACTAGCAGAAACTTGTTTTCAATGTAGGATTTCCTGCCACACATGGCCGAAGAATATGGTTTCGAGTACGAATTGGTTCAATATAAGTGGCCCCGGTGGCTTCACCAGCAGACGGAGAAGCAAAGGACCATATGGGGATATAAAATCCTATTCCTCGACGTCCTCTTTCCACTCAATGTGAAGAAGATCATTTTCGTCGATGCTGACCAGGTGGTGCGAGCGGATCTGAAAGAATTAGCAACTATGGATCTCGGTGGTGCACCGTATGCATACACACCGTTCTGTGACAGCCGCCGAGAAATGGATGGATTCCGATTTTGGAAGCAAGGTTACTGGCGAAACCACTTGCAAGGTCGATCTTACCATATAAGTGCGCTCTATGTTGTCGATCTCAAACGATTCCGAAGGATTGCTGCTGGAGACAGATTGAGGGGGCAGTATCAAGCTTTAAGTCAAGATCCAAATAGTTTGTCCAATCTCGATCAAGTACGCTTTCAATTAATGGAGAATAAGGTTTTTTAACTAATTGATAATTTGTGTACATAATGGGCCATTTGATCTTTAGGATCTACCAAACAACATGATCCACCAAGTTGCTATAAAAACACTACCCCAAGAGTGGTTGTGGTGTGAAACTTGGTGCGATGATACCTCGAAGAAATATGCCAAGACTATCGATCTGGTTGGTAGAGAGTTTTCGAGTCTACTATGCTCGCACGCTCGCTCGCTGGTCGCGTCAACCTTTTAACTAATCCGCCGTCTATTTACATCGTAGTGTAACAATCCGATGACCAAAGAGGCAAAATTGCAAGCAGCTATTCGCATTCTGCCCGAATGGGTCGGCTACGACGAAGAGATAAAAGCTTTGCAACTGAAGGTAGAAAACGAAAGTCGACAAATAGAAAAGGAAGATAGTGGTAAGTCTGTTATTTTGGGGGCAGACGCTGATAGTTGTTAGTGATTTCGCTGGAGTTGCAATATTTCTAAATTATTTCAGAGAGCGGCTCAAGCGCCACTGAAGAAGACACGGCGAAGCATGAGGAATTGTAAATGTTTCTGAGGAGGTGAACTGAGTGCTCATCAGTTGTAATAGGCAATGAATTTCTCCACGAATATCACCGACAACTTTTCCTATGTAATGCCCACCACCGAGCCACGGAAGTGAATGCACAGAAATGCCGAAAATTGTCCACCACCTGGACAGCAACTAGAAGTGCAACGGGCACGAGAAATGAATGTGTTGCATGCTATGCTAATCGAAAGAAAGACAACTCTATCTAAGATGCTATGACTTGAGAAGTCGGCACCTTAGCCAAGTCCAATTGCTAGGCTACAAGATTCGGGCGCAGTATTGTAGTTAATTCCGAGCACAGAACATAGTTTGTGCCCGTCAAGAAACAATTGTGATTTTATATTGTCTACTTTGTAATTATAAGAAATAAACTTGTAATGTTTGTAAAGTATTCTGTCTCTCCCCATTATGATGCCCGCAGATATACCTTCCGATTGGTAGTTGGCTTTCCTGTAATGCCCCAATAAGATGAAGGGAAGACTGAAGGATGGCGGGAAAAGGCAATGATAGACGCCACACGCCAGACGCGATCCGTATCAATCCGTATGCAGAGTCGATCGAGTGTGCGTTATCGATAGATGAAGCATCACATCGCCTCGATTCGCGTCGATTCGTATAGCGCGCGCATCAAGTCTTCCGTGGAGCTGTTCGGAGTTTAACGTATGAATGTTGTACGCGGCGATCAGTGAGATTCTGCCTGGAGGTTCTTCGTCGCAGCTTCGACATTATTTCGACAACAAAGCTGGCGGAGTCAACAAGCTCTCACCAGGAGGAGGAGGAGGAGGAGGAGGAGCCGGCGGCGGCGGAGGAGGATCGGACAATCACCGAAATGGACCAACTCGGCCAGGACGAGCAAAACACGATGTATGTACACATTGAATCACTGCGTATTTACCCGCAGCCTAGAATCGACACTCTCATTTATCATATTCCTACCGAACATTTGCTCTGTTTACCATTGCTGAATCAGTGCGCTTCGCTTGCCGCTTGCCGCTTGCCGCTTGTCGGTTGCCGCGTCCTTTCCCTCTTGGCCCACCTTTCGATAGCGGAAGCGCTTTATTTACGTCGACATTCTTCCGTTGGCTAAACATTGTTTTTCAATGCCGCCACTTGATCTGACATAATCTCTTTCTTTAGGATAGTTTGGTGAGAGGATTCTAGACAAAAATAATCCTAGTCTGCAGAGAGAAAACATTGTTTATTACTCGGCGCGAGCTTTTTCATAAACGCGCACCTACATTGCTCCCCGATTGATTATGAGCAATTATTCCTACTAGATATACAGAGCGGCATCGCAATTCCAACGTAGTTGAGTGTGAATAAATGCATCGGCTGAAAACTAGCTATCTCCGATCGGACGAAACCTTTTGCATATTGAGTTCTACCCCAAGTCCTCCCTGCGCTAACGATCGCCGCGCGTATTTCAAGAAGCGATCGCGAGCATAATGATTCCTTCGAGGAAATTATTCCAAGTACACAAAGCCTTCATTCGAGCTCTATCAATCTATACATGTTATATATCATGAAATATAGGAACCGTTGGGATTGTGATGGTTCTCCTTGGATGGAAATCATCTAGGAGAAACATTACCGGTTTCGCGCAACGCGACCAAATAACACCGGAGTTTTTGTGGATGGTGAGAGGATGACATTATCAAAATATATGATGTCAATCGATCGACGATCAGCGCTCCCCCATCAGGCAGCATCTCATCGGCGTTCACTTTATTTACTCAGAAAATAACATCACTTCATCATATACCTGCTCACTTCTGCTATTGCGATTCATCTCTCTTCTCCAGCTTGTGCTCGTCGGGTTCGTCGGGTTCGTCGGGCTCGCCGGGCGCTCGAGAAATTGACACGTAGCTCGCTGTCATAATTCAGGCTGTGTATACTTGAGCAGCCGTTCTAACCAATTGTCAGCGAGGCCGATCGATGATTATTGGCTAACATCGTATTTCGATTTGGCGTTTAAAGAGAATGCAGCGGCTTTAAGTTGCTCGATATAAAAGAGTTAATAATTGGCTTTTCGGGTTGGCGCTGTCATAAAGATAGATTGTACTCTCGATGGAAAAGAACCGAGTTCAAAAAGGACAGAATTGGCATGGAAATTAGGTGGGGTGTTTGGGGGGGTTCGGCTAACTTGTCGGTTGTTCACCTCGTTGCGGAAGCTTAAGACGAAACGAAACCAAACATACAGCGCGTCGGCACTCGCCCGCATTGTTTATGTACCTCGCGCAATATTAGTCTTACCTACAAAGATTACTCTCGAGATTACCAGTAGCACCTACGTATTTGGGGAAATGCCTCTGTTTACTCTCTTCCGATCACGACACGATACATTCCGGCAGGCCACAGCTATATCTTCGCAGCGATCCTCCGTCACTCTTGAGGAAGAAATAACATTGTGCCCAGATAGCAGAAAACTCGGCAAGATCTCACGAGACTCCGAGTTCTCCGAGACTTTTCTCTGAAATAAGAAAATATGAGGATAGTTGGGAAAAGTGGGGAAGATGGATATATTTCCTCAGCTTGCTTCACTAGTCGTTGTGATTTGTTGCGATTAAGTATATGCGGCATCCTCTGCGCGAGGAGTAACAATGGTGAGAGAATAAAAGAGAGAAGTGAGTTGGAGCCCGAGCCTAAGCCCGAGCGAGGAAGAAAGTGCCATGGTACGGTGCCAACTGCCAGCACTCGGCTGTGGATACTGTCGCGTTGGCAGGTGGCACAATTCCCCCTCGTCTTTCTCTTCCAGTAGCTAAACGCGCATCTTCCTTCGCATTCTCCTTCGCGCTCGGCTATGTCTTGGCACACATATATCCTCTCTCCTCCTATCGACCTATCGGACAATCGGTCGCGTGCGCTCGGTGCATGTGTGAGTGGGTGCGATGTCGACTGTGGAATCGAGCGATGATCCTCCCCGGCGCCGGACTCGCCGGACTCGCCGGACAGGCGGCGCTTCGATTCCAACTTCACCAGGCTTCATTCGCCCTACCTAGCCGATATCCTCCTCGAGCAACATGCCTCGCCATAAACATATAACCAACTGAGCCAATTATCAACTATCAGTTAGCAAGTGCGCCAAAGAATTCGAGGGGGAAATCTGGCGGAGTGGTGGAAAGTGCGGAGTGCGGACGGTGCGGACGTACGAACGCAGGACGGAGCCGGCATAGGTTCGGACGCGTCTCGACGCTCGACGCTCGTTGCGGTCAATCGCGAGGATTGATTTTAGGAAATCGTGCAAATTTCTGCCGAAACAGATATGTGTCGCGACTGAGCGCCGGGCCAGAGTCGGAAGGAACGGGCCGGGCCGGGACGGGACGGGACGAGACGGGACGGGCGAGTGATAAAGAATACACAAGATAGAAGTAGATAAGTCGGTCGGAAGGTGGGGGTCCAACTGGCAGAGCCTCAAGAAAAAGGGAGAGAGAGAGAGAGAGAGAGAGAGAGAGAGAGAGAGAGCGATATCGGGGGGGACGACGGGGTACGGGAGAAGGACGGATGGCAAAGAAGTATCGAGAGAGGCCGAGAAAAGCAGTGGCAAAGTGAGATAGAGAGGAGAACGGGGCAGCGGGGGAGCGGGGGAGCGGGAGAGTGGGAGTAGGAGAAATCCCTGGGCTCTCGGCTGTTAAGCTATCTGTAAAACAAACGTTCTTGTGGAAGCAGTGATTCTCTCGAGCGCGAAGCCTCTTCGGCATGAGGTGGCCACCACTTGTTGTTTATTTGGTCAGCGATCGCCGCAGCCTCAGCCGCAGCCGCAACCGCAGTTGATCCACGTCTCTCCGGCTCACCGGGGGCCAACGCTAACTATCCCAATTTTATACAGCTGACCATCCTCAATATATCCCAGAAGCCAAATTCCCTGGCCCATCCTGGCCCCCTCATCCCTCCCTCTCGCCCGCCTCCCCATCCCACCAAATACCAACGCCGCCGCTGCCGTCCTGCCGTCCTGCCGTCCGTTCCTTTCCCTTGCTCGTCGCTCCTTCGACTCTTCCAACCAAGTCGTCTTCGTCTTGCTCCTTTCGAAGCGACGCGACTCTCGGGCTCTGGGCTCCCGAGTCCCGAGTACTTTCACGCTTTCCTACTATCGCCGCGACGCGCCGCGACGCGTCGATATCGGTCTCTCGGTCCTCCCGAACCGATCCAACACGTGGGGATCGATAGCCGATTAACGAGCCCTCCTCATCCTCACCCACGCACCGTCGCGACGCCGCAACGCCGCAACGCCGCACTGCACTCGCGCTCCCGCTCTCGTCCGCGCTTTCGGCTCTCGCCCTCATACTCGATATATCATGGACGACGAGAAGATCAAACTGTGAGTTGGACTTTATTTTTCCTCATATGCACCTCATCTCCAGACCACCACGTGTCATGTCAGCGCAGCATTGCCACCTTCCGCACATACTTGTTGCATTCGCATTTTCCTCGACTGTCAAAGACCAGGCGGCCAGGCACAGCGCGACTCGCTGCCTAGAGTCACATAGCTCTATCTTGCGCAAACAACCCGATACATACCTAACACAGGGCAGAGGAGTCAAAACCTATTGCAAAGTTCACTTAACAATTTACCTTTCACTTTCTCTCCTCTCCCCCACCTCACCCCACCCCACTCGAAACTTGAATTATCCTCAAGTTCAGCTCGGTAACTCGCTATCGTCGACGCGCCGCGACGCGACGCGACGCGACGCAACTCCTCGACACGATATCTATGTCGAAACAATACGTACATATAGAGATGGACGTGACGGCACTCTAAATAACTATGCAGAGGGTAATTTGGGTTTGCTGTGAAACTCGTGTCGGCGAAGAAAGTTGATGCCCGGCACGGGACTGTCACGTAGTGCCTTCTCACTCTTCTTTCTTGTCGTCAGCCAATGTCTAATCCTCCTTTTTACTAAGAACCGCCCGAAAGAGATAAAACATGATTGCCGATAGCCTATTCCCGATTTCACTTGCGACTTGCGACTTGCCACTTGTAATACCAGCCGGCGCGAGTCTGACCAATTGGATTCTTTCAAGCGGCCAGCCGCCAATGTTCCAATTATTTATAATCACTAGAATCCTGTCTCCTGCTTTCATCGAGGTCTCTTCCTCTCGATTCGATATACACATCCGCCCTGAAACACCTAAATACGTATAGCCTTTTACCGGCAAAGCAGAATTTGACCGGAAAAGGCAAAGGACTGCAATTGTCAACCTTGGCGTAGTTTGGAGCGGTGAGGGTCGTTGTTCCGTATGGTCGGAGTTTACTAGATCAATCATTGTCTGCCAGTGGTAATATGTAGCCTCTGTCTAATTGTAGCGGAGGTAGGTGTAGGGTGTAGGTCGCGTGTCAGTCGGATCGTATGATGCAAAGTGTGGTTGCCTGGTTGGTTGTTGAGCGTCGAGTCTCGAGTCTCGAGTCTCGAGTTTCAGTAGTTGAGAGTTGAGATCGGACATTACCGCCAGTGGTTTTCCCGTTTAAACAACTCGAGTGAAATGATCGAGTGAGAAGTCGAGGAGAGACTGGACTGATTAGACAGGCCGCTCCTATCAAAGCTGAAAGGAAGCGTGATGGGGCGTTTTGTTATTGTTTGTAATTTCCGATGTGCATCGCCGCGGATCTCTCGCTTGCGTGCTCTCAGCGTCTCGCTTTCTCTCTGTTGACGTTTTGCCGGTGCTGAAAGGACTCGAATGGGTGAATAGGAAATGCTTTCACGGGCGGGGGGAATGCACGTCCGCTAATAAGCGGCGAGGAGAGTCCAGCGAGGTATTGTAGAAATGAGCGAAAACTCTAGCTACTAAAAGCTACCAAGACTATCTTGATCTAGGAAGTCTCGTTGCACACGGCATCACACCGTCAATCGTCAATCGGCATGTCAGCCGGATAACCAACCGGATAGCGATATTTTTCAAACCTATCGCTTTGCACACGACATTGCGACCACCCTCGCCATTCGAGCCAGCACACCTCCAACCTTCAATCTCCAACTTCTAGCTGATGCGGAATCGAGAGAATTTGTCACAACAACTCTCCTAGGTGGACGTGAATAGAGGACGCAGCTGATTCCTGAGAAAAATCGGAAATCAGCTGATATCGAGGCTCCTTGTCCCTCCAAACTCTATTCTAGCGTTCTAGCGTTCTAGCGTTCTAGCGCGTCGAGGTCTCCAAGATAATTATAACGTTATCTGTAAGAATGCGCTTGTATGTCTCGCACCAGAAATATCCAATGAATATTTCCGGCTGGCTATAATTGCAAGTGGAATTACTGGTGACGGAGGTAGTACCTTGGTGCCGAGTCGAGAGGAAAGAGGGCGGGAGGGCAAGAAATTATTAAGATTCACGATGTGTATTGAGATCTCGGCGAGCGCCGGCAGAGAAGAGAAGGCGAGAGGAAGGAGGGGTATTGGGACAAGGAGAAACATGACACCTAACTCTCTTACTCTTAGATGTTATACGATAGGTTTTACCTGTTGAAAAGCGAGGTTTCGAGACGTGCTGGGAGATAAGGGTCCCAGAACGCTCCCACCACTCGCTCCCTTTGATAGTACTGATTTAGGATTCCCTCTCGGTGGGGAGCGAGCGATTGTTTGGAGAGGGCAGAATGCGCCGAGACTCGGCTACGATTGGCGATACAGATCGCAATGCCGAACAACTAATATTCATGCATATTTACACCCAGTCAGACTACCAGCGATTTTTTATACCGACACGCCTCTACGAGCACTAATGAGCGTAAATAACTAGTCAAGAATTACATTCAAGGTGAATCTGTGTGTCTTGGCAGGTTTAAGGATACCGCGATCTACGGATACGGGACGAGCATACCGCCGAATAACAATGAAAACGACGAGGGGGAAGTCCCCTCGAAGAAAGTCATCTTTTGCGTCCACGGCAAACTATCCGGTTGCTGCACAGTGGTTAGAGGGACATCGGCCGAGGAAAACGGCACCGTTGATTATCAACAGAATACTAATGGTAAACACGGCTTTCAGTATGGTGTGGTGTGTCGTCTCGTGTCGTGTCGTGTCGTTTAGCCTCGGTCAAACATGTATCTAATGTGGCAGACTTTCCTTTTCCAGGCCTACCCGAGGATCACTGTCATAGAGAGCGGGATGAGGAGGTAGACAAGAAAGCCAGAAAGAAGCTAATTCTTGCCAGTGTACTATGCGTTCTATTTATGATCGCGGAGATTGTAGGTAATTAGTGAACCAAACTACAATACGGGGAGAAATGGAAATTGCACTCACGATGCAGCTCATCTTTCCCTTTTCACATGGTCATATACATATGTCTATAATGAGCTTTTACCGTTGCCAGGTGGAGTCTTATCGAATAGTCTTGCAATTGCAACAGACGCCGCACATTTGCTCACAGATTTCGCATCGTTTATGATATCATTGTTTTCGATATGGGTGGCAGGCAGGCCTGCCACCAGAAAGATGCCCTTCGGATGGTACCGCGCGGAGGTTCGTCCAGTTATAGTCAACCAAGACATTACTTGTCAGCAATGAAACCTGAAATTAAGGAAAGTTAACAGTACAAGGATTGATTGATTGCAGGTAATCGGAGCTCTGACTTCGGTACTTCTAATATGGGTAGTTACCGGCATACTCTTCTATTTGGCCGTCGAGAGAGTAATCCACAAAGACTTTGAACTTGATGCGACGGTTATGCTCATCTCCTCAGCAGTCGGTGTTGTGGTAAATCTAGTGTTAGTGATACCATTAACAATAATACCTGTTCAATCGTTTCTGTCTCACTATTCCGTGCATCTACAGGGTGATTGCAATCGCTTCGCTTGGAATCACTAGTCAGGTGTATATGAATCACAGTTTGTAGCCCCGAACTCTTGAAATATCAAGGATTTAGACAAATCGGGAAACCTTCGAAAAATTGAAAATTTTTGCATGGGTACCCCTTCCTATTTTTTCGATTTTTCAACATTTTTCCAACTCGCCCGTTTTCAACATTTTTCGATAGTTTCAATCCTAAGACTAAGATTTCAGGCAGAATTGGTCCGCCACAAACGATAATTCTGTGTTAGGGGTGGCATTTTCCAATATTTTGAAGCAAATCACTAAGCAGTCATAATGATTCCAAGTCGAGTATATCATCCTGTACTTATAGTCCTTAACGCGATCTGACAGGATCAATATAAAAGCCGAATGTTCCTTTATTAAACAGGATGGGATTGTCCCTTCATCAGCATGGACATAGTCACGGCGGTGGTGGCGGACATCACCACGCGCATGACCACAAAGTTGATGACGAAGACCTCTCGCACAAAGATCATGCGAAGAACATAAATGTCCGTGCGGCTTTCATTCACGTCTTAGGTGACTTTATCCAAAGTATCGGCGTGTTTATTGCTGCGTTGGTGGTCTACTTTAAGGTATTGTACCCGCCACGTAATTGCAGGTCAGTCAACTATAAAATGAGTTTTGATTTCAATAACAAATGAACTTTCAGCCTACTTGGAGTATCGTCGATCCGATCTGCACATTCTTATTCTCGGTGCTCGTTATACTGACTACAGTAGCAATTATCAAAGACGTCATAAATGTCCTCATGGAAGGGATTCCGAAAGGTTTCGAATACTCGCAAGTAGAGAGCACCTTCATGCAAATCGATGGCGTAGTCAAAGTGCACAATCTTCGAATATGGGCACTCTCCCTGGATAAAACGGCATTATCTGCCCATCTTGCCATAAGTAACATCTTTCTCCCCCTCCCTCGCTTCCAGTCTTAATATCGGCGAATCCAAGTCATAATGAATCTTTGATTTCTTGCAGAACCGGGAGCGAGTCCGCACGATATCTTGCGCAAAGCAACGAGAAACATTCATGACAAGTACAGATTCTTCGAGATGACTTTGCAAATCGAAGAATTCAACGAGCGCATGGAAAACTGCAAGCAATGCAAAGCATTGTCCCAGTGATAGTTCTGTAAAACTCATGCATATGTTTAAGCAGGGACATCGGGCTAGGCGTATTTAAGATGGGGCGGCGACTGGAGCGATGCTCAACTTCACGGGAGCATTCTAGCATTAAACTATAAAGGTCAATTAAACCTAATCTAATCGCGATTGTATCGCTCTACTTGCCACCCTGTCGAGAAAAAATTCTTGTTGCATGTAATTGGCCCTGGCAACTTTTATTATTCAACAAGATCAAGCATGTTGTATGGTGAACGATTAAACGATACTCGCCGACTGACACTACCAAAAATAGAATAGTCGTTAACGCGTATACTGATTATTATACGACAAACTGCGACTGCCGAGTCAGCGCCATTTTCTCGAAATTGTAAGATCCACAAAGTGTATTTCAAATTCGGGCATTAATCTCCCATTAAATTCTAATGATGAAGACTATAATGCCTCGAATTCTACATATAGTTATTAACAAAGACAAATTGTGATCTGTCTAGGAGTGCCTGCGCTCTTTTCCACTTATTCTTATCTTCTTCTCATGTCCATTCAACAGCGATCAGCATTCGGGATATTTATTATAAAAAATGATCTCCTCTGAAAGGTATGTATGAAGGATGATTATGAGTAAGTGCGAGGGCGAGAAATGCGTAAAAACTGCACGAAAAGTGGTCTCAAAACTCGTCCGTAAACGGTGCGGCAGACCTGTAGATAATAGGAATAAAGGAATCTTCTCCAAATGTCTGAAATCTAATGTGTTGCAAATCAGAGTCTATTAGAAATGCCTATTCCAGTTAAAAAGTTATTGCTTCCCACCAAAGCAGAGTCCATACCAGTCCATACTGTATGTAAGTATTCTGTGCTGCCGACGGTGGCAGTGCGTACTGCGGCTGGTGGACAACGGATAGGAACGACCTCTAATATCTCGGATGTATCTACGTAACCCCTGACAGAACAGTCGGTGTTGAAGATCGAATCGAAGCCGCGTATACTTGTCTAGTTGACATTTTGTTGCAAAGACCGGTAACTTAAGAAAAGTCCCAACTATTGAGAATTATGTCGGAGGAAAGTAAGGAAGTAAGCTCGGCGAGCGGTGCAACGGATTCCGAAAGCTTATCGGACTGTTTCGATCATGCTTTTGAGTTGTTCAATGCTATTAATAAAACAGAGGAACCTACCAATAGCACCAAAGTACAGGTATGAAAAAGCCTTTGTCCTTTAGAAACGTAGTCGTCGACAAACATTCAACAAGCACAATTCTCATCAATAGACCATAGAAAATCCGAAGATTCTCACCTACCTCTCATTTTCGATAATTGGTTAATTTCCTTTGTTCTTCATTAGACTGACATCAAGAAAGCTATGAAAATGCTAGAGGATGCTACTCGGCTTGTGTCTATAGTTGACATGTTTAGCGCAAATGAAAGCTTCGAGGAAGTAGCAACTGAGAACATCAAATATTTCCTCCTGCCTGCTTTACTCGGCACACTCGCTACAAAACTCAGCGGCACTCAAGACAGGATACAGATTGTCAATGTCGCTGAAATCTACTTTGTTGATTTTCTCAAACGTGTCAAGGCCTATGGATTAACGGATATTGCAATACCAGAGGTAAAGGATGAGGACAGTCCGCCCGATGTACCAGAGAGAAATAAATCAAATACAGAAATAATCACTGAAATGGTAAGGGCATCAGCTTATTAATCCCCTTTGCAAGTTGTAAACGAAGCTAAGAAAAAATAACTTTCAGGTGACCAAAAGGAATAGTAAGCTACACAGATACAAGGAGCAGAAAGAGCTAGAATCGCGCTTGGAAACATTAAAGAAGAACTTATCCAATCCAAATATCGATGATGAGATTAAAAGAGATTATTTTGTAACTTTGGTGAAATCCTATGTGAGTTCAGCCTTGGATGAATTGAGTTCCATTGCTTCAGAAAAGCCCATTTTGGAGCATATGCAGAAAATGGACAAGTCAGAGACAATGTCTTCTCACGACTCGCACAAGCACAAGCAGTCAGCTCCAAAGCTCCAACCCATTATTATAACACGTGATAAAGTACAGAAGCAAGTTTATGGTGCTGGTTATCCCAGCTTGCCTGTAATGACTGTAGAGGAGTTTTACGAACAGCGGGTAAAGGATGGAGAGTAAGTAAAAGTCACATTACAAGAACAACTATGCATATTCTTTGAACTCGTGTCCATAATAATTCTATCCCAACAGCTGGCCCGATCCCTCTGAACGTAATAAAGTAAACTCAAAGTGTTTACAAGATATCGTAAATACCGACGAACCCGACAGTACTCAGGAGGACGCGGAAGATATCGAGAAGGAACAAAAGGTCGAAGCAGATGACCCCGAGCTTCTAGAGAGAATGCGCACAATGGACGAATATAAAGATACTCATCGCCGTGGATGGGGAAACCGTGCAAACAGAAGTTAAACCCCCAATCCAATTCTATGGAATGGCACGGAAAGTTAGAGTGGCACGTCTGTCTGTTCCTATTCCTTTCGCATTCATCATCTTTTTTAACGGATACATTTATACGCAACATTTTAGTACCGAATGATTTGAAGGACGATTAATCTATTAACGCATTGGTCCCATAAATCCAATGCGTGAATCGAATTTTGTACATGTATCCATCTGTTTTGTCTCTTGATATAAACTATGCATCATTTATTAAGGGTAAAGGATATGAGCTACAAATAGTAATCGTTGTACTGCTTATACTAAAGAAATTGTAATAAACTTGACCGAAATACACTTGTACATGAGTGTGTGGAGGTGAGTAAGATAAAGCATGGTTCATTAGAAGGCCCCTCCTCATTTTAGTTTTCTACTGGCGCCGTTGATTTTTAAAGAGGCTATAAGCTAGTGTCTGGAGTAGGGGTATATCGTATATAGCTAAAGTAGAATGAAATGGTTGAGCGGCGACAGGTGTGCCCGGTCTGGCTGGTGATGATTTGGTGGATAGGCGTTGGTAGAGGAAGAGAGAATAAGAGGTAGATGGAAACTTATGAGAGTAGGGCCAAGACTGAAGAGTGCGATGCAGAGAGGGAGAGAGGGGTGTAGTGGCCGTAGTGGGGATGAGAATCTATAGGTGCGGTGCGGTGCGTACTTAGGTACTCTAATGTGTGTATGCGCAACAGGTTGTCGCGTCGGGATCGGAACGCGTGAACGCGACGTCGGGTCGGGTCGGGTCGGGACGGGGGGTCGAGACGCGTTCCCGTGTTTCTGATGGTGTTGGTCTGTTTAATAAGCTGGGATTTCTTGGGCGCAAAAGCGTGAAGTATCCGAAGGCGGCGAAGAGGGAGGAGTCGAGTCGAGTCAAGTCGGGCTCGCGCAGCTAACGAGACTCATTAACATCCGTCTGATTATGTTGCCCTCGAGTGGAGGAGCTCCGGCTATGAGGGGTGATGGGTGCAATCGTGATTGGAAGTCACGCACGGAATATATTACGGGTTCTCATTCTCATTCTTATTCTCGGAAGTAGATAGCCTCGAAATACGCGGCTGGCGGCATTCGCAGGGAAATTCTCCTGATCCGCAGCTGGATTTAGTTGTTGAAAGGTTCGAGAGTGCACCAAGTTGTATAGACGCGTCGATCGAGTAGCGTAGTGCGAGTAGGAGCGAGGAGCGAGCGAAGAGTACTGCGCGACTACTGAGAGTGCCCAGAGACCCCAGAGTCGAGTAGACGGTGCGTGTTGCGTTTTTACGCCCAAGAAACTCCAATCGCCAAGGTGGAATTTATTTTCGGAGTGCGATATGATCGTGCACACGTCATTCAACTCTCCGCCAAAGAATCCTCCTAGGTAGCGTAGGTATCTTCTATCTAAATCGAACTCTAGTCCATTCACCAGTACAACCAACCAACCTGTCAACTCTACTCTCTCAATAACCGTTTACCCTTTATCCCCTTATTATCTGATGATAGGTCGCGTTCATTCCTTCCTTCCTTCCCTCGGAAGGTTCATTCATTCTTTATAGACAGCAGGAGCAATGTTGATGGGACCTGATGGGACCTACTGAGCGCGCATTCACTGCCCTTTCCCAGTCCCAGAACCATCCTAACTCATCCTGCAGCTCCCGTTCACTAGGCTCGGCCGCCGCGGCGCGCGATAGGTTAAGCTTTGTGCTACCGCCCTTTTTGACATGCTTACCGGACTGAACGCGGCCTCATTCACCTCGCCATTTCTATCAAACACCCATTTCATTTCATTTCATTACATTTCGACCAAGGGCCAACACCTCTCCTCATGTTACGATTCTCCTCACTTTCATGCTCAAGGATATGCTCTCTCCTAAATATCATCTCACTCTCTACTCTCTATGAGCAATTTGATTTCAATTTTGCTAATCTGGCAGATCTATTAATTGATAATGCGTATGATATTCGTCGAAATATAGATCGATGCTGAGAAGATCGTCGGCTCATCGGCCGGAGATATGTTACTCCGGTTAATTCGATTTGCGTCCTAGTTCGCGAAAATCTGATTATTACTGCTCGAAGAAAAAGTTCTCCTATCTTTCTAGGCGTATACGCTCTGGCCTCTGGCTTGCGTGAAAACGTACTCCATTTCTTTCCAAGTATTTCCATTCATTTTTCTCCCGCACACCTGCGCCCCTTTATCACACTTGTTTCGGAACTCGGCTTCCTCTTGCTCATCAATCTACGTCATAATACGCGCCGATTTATCGATAAAATGAAAGCATATCTTATTGAATCATCGCGATCGAATCTTGACCGAGGAATCATTCTACGTCACTAATTTCACCAACTCATTTCAGATATGGCCCTCTCCGCTACGCCGTAAATTATCACTCGTAAATTGAGAAAGGACATTTCGGACAATCAACACGAAATATCGTAGCAATAATGGAAAGAGAAAGAGGACACGTGGGAACGTTCGCGGGTGGCGAGAATCACCTCACCGACTATTGGGAGGAGTATCAGAAGATGATAGAGGAGACAAAGCTACTCGATGACTACCTCGATGAAGAATCCAGTCCCAGAAGTTACGATGGTCAGTATATCATCTATCTTAATATTCGAGCGATAGAATAGTGTTCCTTTCCAGCCAAGACTTTTGTCACATTGTGTTTTGACATTAGATGGAGAAGAAGAAGCCGAGTGGTTGCGTGCTGCTGGTTTGGGAGAACTAACCGAGGCTTGGAAAGCAGGAAGAGAAGTACAACCGGACGAATTGGGAGCTGCTTTGCGTCCTTTGTCCCGAGCTCATGCCGAAGCAGTTAAACGGCGCGTTAAATCTCTTAATCATACTGTAAAACAACGATTTAATCAGCGCCAACGTGTGAGAAAGCCGGATATTAGAGATGTTTTCAGAGATGTTGAGGTAAGTTTCAATTATCTCCTTTCCTAGAACCTGTAAATGAGTAATAGAGGTTCTCTCCCCTTAGGTGTCCAGTATTGGCACACGATCAAGAAGTGCTACTCCAGATTCTTTGGATTCCGTACCTGGTGCTACTCCGGAAAGTGTCTCTCCGCCATCACCCCCTACAGTTACAGTTATTGATGCACATCGAACAAAGTAGGTCGATTTACCACTGCTCATTTTCATTAGTATCATCCTTTGGTTGGTAATCTAACAGTTCTCTTTTGTTTAGTGTGACAATACCAAGCTTTACCTCAATATTTCATCGCGGGTCGAACGAAGGTAAGGAAATCGTTCGTAGGACACCAAGTGCCCCCCCTGCGAGTGTTCACTCGACGTCAATTGCGCCAACAGCACCGGTTCTCGTTCAAGAAATCTTCAGACGCACCGGAAATTGGTCCCGCGGTGATGTCGCAAATGATTCAGGTTCGATTGGGCTTCTTTACAGATTGGTAATTGAGTTGCACAGATCGTGAATGTCTGGTGTCATTGCAGAAGGTATACAACTTACTGGATATCATAGATTAGGAACAATACACGTTTCTAGACCTGCCATACAACGGCGTAGTGGTAGCGATCCTAGTGAAGTTGCAAATACAGCCAACTTGGATAACGAACCAATTACCAAGCTCAATATTTCAAAAGATTTGACTTTGAGGTGAGAATTGTTCTCAATCGCAAAACTGTTGACTACTTGTGGATAATAATACAACGTTTGCACTATAAATATATTTCAGAAGAAGCTCAGGAAGTCATGCGACTGTAACACGCAGTCATAGCAGTCTCTATGGATTAACTCGGCCAGCAGATGAAGGATTAATAACCCATCCGTTGAACCGTACGTCTTCCCATGGTCACCTTAGCTTTGAAGAAATGTGCAGAGCGAACGAGGTCACGTCACCGATGTGGGAACCCGAGACCCTTTCATCCGACGATATCAAAGCTCGACAGGGAGTGGAAATGCTTTCGCAGAGGGATCTAACTAGGCTCCAGTCACTCTTGTGGCTTGAACTTACTGCTGTTTTTGATAAATCCAATATACCCCTCACGAGGCGCAAACCTAATAAGCGGCGGGCCAAAGGTGTGTTTACTCTTTCTACTATTTACATACATTTCTTACCATACCTGAGGCATTACCGACCTTTCTAGCTGGCAATTTATTTGGGGTGTCCCTGTCGACCTTGTTGCTTCGAGACAGTCAACTGACAAGTGAGGAACATAACATACCTCTAGTATTCCAAAAAATTCTCAATGAGTTGACCAAACGAGGTGTCAAAGAGGAAGGGATACTGAGAGTGGGGGGACATAAACAGAAGGTACAAAGGATCCTCTTTATGTACTTTGAATAATGACTTGCTGGCTTTTGAAGTAAATCCTTGAATGATATTACAGGTCGAAGCTATATGTGTACAACTAGAAACAGATTTTTACTGTAAACCACGGGAAATGGACAAATTGTTCAAACGTACACCTTCACACGATCTATGTGCTGTTCTAAAAAAGTTACTGCGCGATTTACCACAGCCGCTTCTCACTGTTGAGCTTATTGATGCCTTCTACCAAAGTCACGGTATGTTTTCCGATACTTGGAATCCGCACGCTCACAATTGATAACATCACCGTTGATAATTTGCTTGTTCTCTCTACAGGTGTTAAAGATCCCAAGGACCTATCGCATACCCTGAACCTATTGATATTATTACTACCCGTGGAGCATCGGTGTACCTTGAAAGCATTGCTAATCTTTCTAAAATTGATTATCGAGAATCAGGCATCGAACAAAATGTCCATTCATAATGTAGCAATGATTGTTGCACCGTCCTTGTTTCCGCCGCGGTATGTTCATCCACGAGATCGATCTGACCTAACTGCTCAAGTGAACATGGCCGCTATATGCTGTCAAGTTACCGAAGCTTTGCTCAATAATGTCGAGAAGCTTTGGTATGTGCCTACCGAACTGGCCAATCAGTTGCGAAGACAATCCGAGGAAGAGAGATATCGAAAATACAAGAAGAAATATTTTTGATTCTACTCGCAAAACTTCCAAGTATGCGTGCCTTATGAAAAGTTTGGATTTCTGGTCGTTGGAGCAGGAGTAATCAGAAGCAGGTGTGCCTAACGTGTTCGACCTTTGCCTCGAGTGTCCCTGATATGTGGACAGCTAGTATTTTCGGAGCGAGTCGATCTCGCTTTGAATAGAATGGTGCCGATTTTCCGTAAGATCTGATTGTGAGATGTGCGTTTAATTTTTATTATACCTACACAAGATCCATTAATGCGGAAGTAACGTTAATGCTCACGCTTATTCTTAGTCAAATACGAAAGTTGCGTGTCACGCGATTCGTCTAGGTCGCACGAGTGTCAGGTGCGATTGATGCAATATTTTCGATTTGTCTCGAGGTGCAATACATTTAGTAAGATAGACTTTACCTTATCATTTCTTCTTCCAATTAGTATAGGAACAGATTCGTGACGCGAGCGACCATTTCTCGAGGATATTACGAGAAGCCTTTATCCCTCGTTTAGTGATGAATAGGATTTTTTTTATAGAAGAATCGCGTCTACTCGGGAGGCCCGAAAGAATTCGTCCATTTACAATAAAGTTAATCGTTGATCTAGGCGATTCCGCTTCCTACTAATACTATTTATTTATGACATTCAATAATGTTATAGTATTTGTATCTATATCTATGTATTTTTATTCGATCATGCAACGAACTAACGCAAGCGGCATTTTAGACAATACTTTATTAGGCAATACGAGTTTTCTAATTTATTACTAATAGTGGATGAAGCCTCACTAAACACATCCATGGGTACCTTTATTTTTGTACTTATCGAAGACCTCTTTTGATGAACCGTTTTATCGTTTCGATGAGCGTGCTCACTTGATTGCGGAGAAATCCGTACGCTACACCCATCCCCCGTACATACGATTCTGTGGAAGATTTTTTCTTCAAGGGTCCCCTCAGGCCCATCTGCATAGAGATTTTGAGTCACTGTACCGCGCTCTTGGATTCGCCATACTACTTTAAGGACTTGTACATACCATTTGGTAAATTGTTATGTCTCCGTTAATAAAGTGCCAAAGAAAATAAGGCGGCTTCCCTTTATTTAGCAGTATACAGATATGTTTCTTTATCATTATCACTGGTGCGACTCAGCTAAAGTGTGAAAAGATTTGTTCCCTCGATGAATAGACTAGTGGACCGAAGCGATAACTCGCTCCAACTCAGCCTCGCCGATAATTGGGGAGAAAAGATCGCTGGCTAACTCACGTGGACAGCAGCTGGTTAGGATCGGAAGGATCAGCATGATTTTCGCTAGCCTTTGAGTATAATTATTGCGATTCTGCAGGTGGCATATGAGAGCATCGATCGCAGCATCTCTTGCTCGCGAGACTATCCCAAGGCCATCCATTGTTTCGGTCATCTCTGCATGCGCATGAAATTTTCTTTTATTCCTGTGCGTGTGTGGAAGCGGTGCGACATAAAAAGGCGGGCAATGGTGACTAATCTGATGGTGGTTCGAAGAAATGTGATTTTATGGGGGGACGGGACCGTTCTCCCGTTCCATTATAGGAATCATTGCAAGAGCGGATTCTTAAGTGCGACATTAATAGCTTTGGTCCTTAATGGCTGCTAATGTGCTTGGTTGGTTGGGAGCAGTTGGGAGCAGTTGGGAGGTAAGGCCGTGATAGATCGCGTGAAGGGCAGCCAGCCAGCCAGCCTGGCATATTCAAGTGTATTGCAGGAGTGGGAGTGAGGGAGAGCGAGAGAGAGAGAAAGAGAGTGCGGTGGCGTGGTGGAAAGGTGAGATTACCGGGTCGGCAGAGAACGCAGGTTTCCAGGACGGAAAGCTCGAGCTGTTCTGGATGGAGATTCTCAAGTGCCGTGCGTGCTGCCGCGAGGTAACTGTAAGCACCGCCGTTCGGCGAGAGGCTGTTCCTTGTTTGCAGGTTAACTAAATCGATGGGCCACGTAGCGGATCGAAGAAGAAAACTGGCTGCCCACCCTTTGCGCAGTAGGCCATTTTGCTCCTCGACGCTCAAAGCCGAGAACTCCCGATGCAAACGTGCCCCTCGGATTGTCGCGAGAAAGATCTGTGCGGCAATCTCGTGTTGGATCGCTGCACCTAGAAAAATCCTTCGAAATGCTACCTTCGCCCAATATCCCACAACACTCCAACATCTTCCGCCACTCTATTACCATTCATCATCATTATCGAGGAGAATGGCCGATAGTGGCCTATCGCAGACGAAATTGGATTGGCCGAGGCCTCGGTGCTCGGGAAAGCTAGTTTTATGAAGGAAGTCGCTTTTAGGATTTGCTGCTTTCCCCGATGACCTAACCCTTCTCGTTGCATTAGGTATAGGTTCCGTCTGGCATCGCCGCTTATTTTCCATTCTCTATTGGGACTGGCGGTCGCGAGTGTTCGACTTCGAATGCGCGGCCCTCTTTCTTCTTGGACGGCTGCGTGAGATGAGAGAGGAAACGACGCTTTAGATTTAGATTCTCCAATAAGAAATTCACCATTTCGCCGCGCTGCGCTCATGAGAATGCCCTTCGACTCGTCGCTATAACTATACACATTGATACACATATATGTAGTGGACAACAGCTACTGCTGGTCGAAAAATCACTGTCACGTTTGGGTTGGCTCTGAAGGAAGGGGAGAGGGGGGAGAGGGCAGAGTTTGCCGAGCTTAGAAAGTGGCGCGTGTTAGAGCGGGTCAGCTGTCAATTGAACTGTGTGAACAATGTTGTCGGCAAAAAAGACACGTGTCTCCAACAGGCTGCATTATTTACATCTCGTTCGGCACACGGCACACGGCACACAGCACACGCACTCGCGCTCCTTGTCACCTCACCTGTTCGACTAGCTCGTGTGCTCTCGCTCCCCATCACTCTCTCCATCTCACCTCTTCTCTTTTTATTCGACTTTTCCCCCTCCCCTCCGCCCTCTTATTTTTTATCGATAATTTCTCATCAACGCACGCATGGCCGAGTGACATACCTGCTGTGTTCATGCCGACGGAGAAGCACTTTTTCAAGCGGCAATGAGGGCACCAATTGCGCCGCGCTTTGTCGACGCTGCAAGCACCGCTACTGGCTGAAATTAATGCGCAGTGAATGTCAGAAAGGAATGGACTACAAGTGTTTTCGAGTGTCGACAGAGAGAAGTGTTAGAGTTGAGACCTATGCAAGTGAAAAGAGCTCCGCGACGGACCGAGCGCTTGAAGAAGCAGGAACAACCGTCGCAGCAATAAACTCCGTAATGCTTGCCGTAGGAGCGATCGCCGCACACTTTGCAAGCCACTGGCGTCGGTAAGGTTCTGCCTGTCGGAAAAGTTAAACGGTCCCGATCGGTAGATGTTACCCTCAATTCTGTCAGCACTTTCGACGCGCCCAGTCGGCGATTAATAAAACTGTGTAAGACGAGTGTCCGATATAATCACTTACCCATTTCTCAAGGTGGAGAACGGGAACGACAGCCTCCGGGAACTGGTGATTAGTAACTGGCCGGAAGGAAGGAAGGAAGAAAGTTAGCAAGCGAGAGATACCCTCCACATGCAGTGCAGCCTCGAACTCGAGTTGGCAGACTGATTGTAAGGGACAAGGGAAGTGGCGAGTAAAGGTAGGAACTAGGAAGGAAGAATTGGATATCGATGATATCGGTGTGAGTTGCGGGGGTAGTAGGGGTTGGGGGTGGGGAGAGTAAGGGTGAGAGTTGGTGGTAGGATTGGATTTGTCAAAGGTGTCAGAGCCGGACACTTGGAATGTTAGAGCGCGCGGAAAGACAATATTTGTCGAGGCATGACGAGGCCGACAGACAGGGTCGTTGGATCAATTGGATTGTGAAATCGCGGCTTGTGTAAAGCCGCGAGGCAAATGCTGCCAGCAGCAGTAAGTCCTTAGGAGTCGTGATATAGTAGGGAGGAGGGTTGGAGAGGTGCGGAAATACGAATAAAACGGAGATGTGGTTTCGTTGAGTTGGTTGATATGTTGGTTAGGTTGGTCGTTGCATCTTTTTGGAAAGGTTTATTGCATACATAGACATTAGATTACTGTTACAAGTCACATATCGATAGGACACGATAGGATTATTAAGCGTCCGCAAGCCAGTTGAGTGACCGATTGTCAAGGAATCTCGAGGAGTGAATCGAGAGTACCTTTTGATCGCGTCTAGTGCCGCAGACGGGGCGGGAGGGAGGGAGGGAGGCTCCGGGAGAGCGGGCCCGAAGCCGAGAGTTCCTAATTAGCCTAATATCGCGAGTGTGCCTTTCGCGATTATTTACAATTAAGTACTTCTCCGTGTCTTAGTCTTACCCGCTAGAATAATGTGAGCGTCCGTGCTCGCGCGTCCTCCTCAACACAAGCGAGCAATTCTACATTATTATGTGACTCGATCGTGAAGAATCCTTCGACCTGTGATATCATTAAAATCTACGGTAGTGTGTACTGAGAATTCCTCCTCCTCCTCCTCCTTCACTATGATTGAAATATCATTTCACTTGCGCAAGTGTTGCACCAACTTCCCTAGGCCAGGGACGGCTAGGGAAGGCAACCTTTTCCACTCTGACTACTAATCGATGGCTATTCCTTGGATAAACCTCTTGGATGATGACGGACAGCCGCTTGCTTCCACCATAACTGAATCAGTCAGCGTCTTGTTTGCCTTTCTTCCGTCCCCTCTCCCACCACCCTTACGGATGGAGACACCTCTGATTGTAAGCCTCTTGTTTGCCGGGACTCGTTTGCGTCGCGCGCTACTTTTCTTCTCGGTGGGTTTTGCCATTTCTTTCGCCTCGACTCGACACGCCTTCTCACCTCTTTTGAGTGAGCTCGCGGCGACGCGATACACACACACACACACGGTGCGCGAACGCGCTCCTTCGGCCAAGGTCCTATTTAGTCGAGTTCTTCGATCCCTGTCGGCGCTAACTATATCTCCAATCGAATCCCTCTTATTTGCGAAAGGCACCACCACGAGCGCGCCAGTACCTAGAGATGCATGTATAGATGTGTACCGTGGCGCGAAAATTGCCGGGGCGCGGGATCGATTGGGGTGAATTCGATGGTTGGTTCGCCGCCGGCAATGCCTCCTTCTTTTTCTCCATCTTTCTTATCTAAGGTCCTCCTTTCTTCGTTGGCCCATTGGCAGTCTGGCTGGCCTATTGCAGTTCCAGCCTTCCCTAAAATCTGGTGTGTGCGGCCGGCAGGAGTTTGGCTAGATAAGCGATCTCTCTCTCTCTCTCTCTCTCTCTCTCGCTCTCTGTTGCGCCTAGGACTATTGGAGGATGCGGGCCGCGAGCGAGAAGCATCTCTCTTTCGTCTAGCGACGACTAGTGACTGATGAAGCGAGGCGAGGGGAGTTACGAGGATGCGAGTAGTTTGGCCGCGGCTGTTACGTGATGTTGGTGATGATAGGGGGCTTCTTGGCTACCGTAATAGCTCTGCTGATGATGCTCGCTGCTACTGGTTGGACCAATTTGATGCGGGTGCTGGTAGTAGGAGGAGTAGCCCTGGCCCACCACACCCTCGCAACTTCGCGGTTCCGTCTTGACGGCAGGTACGCTTCCGCTGGCCAGTAAGGACGTGTGACCCAAGTAAACCGGACGCTCCACCGAGGACGACGAGCCCGATGATTTCGATACTTCGATTTGATGCTGCTGCTGTTGTTGCTGCTGTTGCTGCTGTTGCTGCTGCTGCTGTTGCTGTTGACTACTTTTTAAGTCTGCGAAATGCCGAGTGAAAAAGCTCCTTGTTAAGCAACTGGCGGTATCATGTCGGAGGACATGAATGTGGTGTTTAGAGAGATAAGATGCGGAGAGATTGGATCGGATTGCGGGAATGAAAAGAAAGAAGAAAGGGCTGTCGCGATTCTGATTGGGAGTATCGGTTGAGGTGGTTGAGGCGGTTGAGGCGGTTGACCTACCGGTTGAAGGGGAGGACGCGCTGCTAGCCGTAGTCTCGTGTTCACCCGCGGTGGACCTCGCGCTCGGCTCGGGCGTCTTCTTGGGCTTCCGTTTGCGCGTCTGTATGCCATCTTTCCGCATGGCGAGGGGCCTGTTAACCCCGTGCAACTTGAAGTAGAGGCCGCACGCATTGCAGACGGGCTCGCCCTCGTTGTTGCGCCTCCATAAGGTGGTGGTGCGAGTGCCGCAGTTAGTGCAACAGAGGCCCAGCCGCCTAGTTGCCGTCTGAAATTCGGAGATCTGTCCCATTTGTATTGCATAGAGATGTACACATTTTGAGCCTCACTCAGCTAGAGCGGGGTGGAAAAGAAGCCGGATTCGATTGCGAGAGAAGAATCTTGCATTTTTCACAATAACTAACAAGGGGGAGGCATGCACCAAGAAACTCGGAATCCTCTAATTGGCAGACTCCATTTCCTCGCTCCCTCTCTTTCTAGGTGTTATCCGAAGGAGATAGAGATAGGTGGCGAGGCGGTCGGTGGTACTCGAATATAAACTTACCAGGCGCTTGGAAGGTTTGATGAGTGGTCTGTTCATGCCGTTCATCTTGTGGTAGAGACCGCAGGCATTGCAGAGGTAATGCCCGGTACCATCTCGCCGCCAAAGTGGCGTCGATATGGCGCCGCAGTTGACGCACTCGCGACCCTCCCCGAATTGGAAGTCCATCGCCGTGTCTGAAACAGTCAGTTGCCCATTCTCTTCTTCGCTCTCTCTCTTTCTCTTTCTCTTTTATCCCCTACACTTGCTCACAACACCACCCTACACCCTACACCCTCCACTTCCCACTTGCGCGCTGAGAAAAAACTCTCTTGTATGCCGGCTCGTGAGCCGATCGATGCGGGAATCGTTCAACTAATAATAAATCCAGCGCACACCAAAGGAGCAGGATGGTGCGCGTGCGCGCGACAGGATAAGCTGCCTCTTAGCCTTTATCGCAACTACTCTTCTCCGAGGGAGTTGGCTCCAACGATAGAAGGAGAGGAAATGGTAGCCAGGCAGGCAGAAAGAGTCAAGTTGGAAATTGAAAGTTAGACAGGACAGGACAGGGTTGGGCTGGGAAGGCAAAGCAGAGCGGAGCCGAGTACATAAATGGGGGTATGAGGATAGCCAAGTTGAGATGAGGAAGGAGGTGGCGGGCGCTGGAAGAGGAGAGGAGAGAAGAGCAGAGCGCAGCGCTCCTTTATTCGAAGAAGAAAGAAGCCGCGGGCCGCGGGCGCACATGCACGTTCTCTGTGGTGAGTGGTGCGGCTCGCAATGCTGCTCAGTGGAAAGGAGATTCGAAGCCAAAGCCGAAGACACTTGACCGCGGTACTTCCAAGTCGGCTGGCTCCCTTCAAAGAGGCCGCTATCACTTATCCGTCGCACATGGCTCTCCTTCTGGTAGTGCATTCATTTCATTGAGGAGGAAAGCGCCTGCCTGCCTGCCTGCCTGCCTGCCTGCCTTCTATTCTACTGGCATCGCGCTTTCTCTCCTATTTTCGGATCAACACCCCCCTTCTAGATACTCTTTATCCCACTAATCAACCGACGCGACGCAACGCGACGCTCCTATCTCCCTTAAAGCCCGAACTCCCTCCCGCCCAGAGTAGTTGCAGACCACTAAACCATTCTATCTCTCTATCACCAATTTCCAGAGACTACATATGTATAGTCGCCGCCAACTGAATAGACGCTTTCAAGGTCGATTTTCTTCCCAATTCTGTTCTCTGTTCTCTATAATTATCGGATAAGAATCGGAAAAGCGACAAAGCGAGCTTGCAAGCGCCAATTCAGTTGTCGGTGACAATAGCATTGTCTCTGGGCGACGAGAGTTGGCGTGGTGTCGAGGTGTCGAGGTGTCGAGGTGTCGTGAGGTGTCGCGAGTAGAGAGTAGATAAGTATGTATAAGAGTTGAGTTGTCTGTCTGGGAGTAGTGAATGAGAATTTGTTGAGGATTGGAATGGTCTGGGGGGCTGGATAAGTGGAGAATAAATAGTCGGGACCCGATTGGGAGTACGCGAGCGCGTGAAAATTCCACGGGTACCCTCCTCTTGCGCGGCCGGCTCGAGCTATCGGGGAACAGCTCGATAAACTAATCGGCATGCCACCTAGAAAATTGCTCGTCCACCTATCTTATCGGCCAAGTCATACGGGTAGTTCGCGTAACTTTCGTTTGTTTATCGCGAGTTTACGGTGCGGCGGTGCGGCGGTGTGGTGCGGTGCGGCGCATGATGCACGCCAACGCATAGCTAAGTTGCGCGCAGCCAAGTCCTAAGACCTAAACACTTTGCGCGAGGAGCGCGAGGAGCTCGAGGTTATGGGAGATTGCCGATTGGCCGTGGCTCGAGCCAATCATTCCTTCGATTTAAAGACTTGCCAAGGCCAATGCGCGATAGACAGACAGAGCCTGTCGGCAATCGAAGCATTTTAATATGACGGAGGTCCGTCCATCTCTCTCAAGTATGTAGCTCGATTGGGAGGAAAGGTCTGGCAGTGGGAGAGTGGTGGAGCCGTATGGAGATGATAAGGTGATAAGATGTTGCGATGGGTGGTGGTTGTGGTGGTAGTGGTGGTAGTGGTGGTAGTGGTGGTAGGGCGTACGAACCATAGGGGGATGCCCGCTGGAAGCCGGCGCTGTCGTAGGGTCGCCAGCCAGACATCATGGCAACATTTTGGGCGTAGAAGGGTGCGGCTGCGGCGGCTGCGAGGGTTGAATGGGGATGGGCGGCATGTGGATGGGCGGCGTGATGATGCGCGTGGCCGGTATGGGCTCCCATCGCCGCAGCGGAACTACTCGTGTGTCCGGCGAGGGCATGGTGGGCCGCGTAGCTCTCGACTCCGTGCTGCCACGATGCCGTTTTCTCCCTGCAGCAAGCAATCCCGACTCTTTCCCCTTAGTCAACCGGCGCCCCGATCCTCGCGTTCACAACGCACTACATATCGCTATTAATCAGGTCTCTAGTTCTCTAGTTCTCTAGCTCTCGGTCAACGCTGAGACAGAGAGGACCAAAGTGAATCTATGTCCATGTGTGTCCATGTACTGACCAGGCGGGTGAAGCGGAACCGGGGAAGGAATGATATTGAGCGGCCGTGGCTGCGGAGGGAATCGCCGGCCTCGACGAAGGAACGTAAACGGGCGCTTGGAGCTGCTGGCTGTGTTGCTGCTGTTGCTGTTGCTGCTGCTGTTGCTGCTGCTGCGATTGCTGCTGGTACTCGGAACCTGCGCCGTACCCGCCGCTTCCGCCCCCGTGGAACATCCTCCCGCGAGCTACCACCGCGGCATCTAAAACACACCGACAACCAAACATTTCTATTACACTTGCAAATTTTACATTCAATTCCCCAAATCCCTCTTTATAGCCGTCGCCTTCTAGCCTCCCCCCCCCCCCCCCTCCTCCTCCTATGGCTAGAAGGCCTCCGTCATTTATCTATCATTTTACATGGGCATCGTATTCGTAAAGATGGCAAGTCAGGGAGAGAAGCGAGAAGTGAGAGCCGGCGAGAATCGGAGATTCCCAACAGTCGGCGCGCGGGCCGACTGTTGACGTGTTGACACCTTACAACCATCCTCGGTAATAACATGCTGGATACTAGCTATAATAGGCTCGAGCACAGATACCGCTAATGGTCTCTTTAGCGCAGTGATATTCGATGGCCGATAGCTGATAGAAGATAGCCGTCAGGCCCAGTCGAGTGCCAAGAGCCGCGAACGCGAGAGCGCGAGAGCGCGAGAGCGCGAGAGAGAGAGAGGAGCCGGGGCAGAGTTAGGGCCAAGTAGCAAGTAAGGTATCGCGAGGTGGAAGGATCCATGCCGTGTGAGAGGAGATGAGAGGCGTAGGCCGCCCCTACGTCTTCTGCCACTCGCTACGTGCTACGTCGCCAGTTGTCCGCCCATGAAACCAAGCGAGAGTCTCGAAAAATAAGCCCCAGCACCTCAAGCCTTCCATTCAACTGCGCGAGACTCTCGCCCCTGCCCTTTCCGACACGCCTGCTTCCTCGCAAAAACAAATACACACGCGCTTTACCATCCACCTCTTAACTTTCGGACACTCATTTCCAGACTTAGACCCAACCACGTCAATTATCGAGGACCCGATTCATTTCCAAGACCTTCGACAAATTTACAATTTTCCATTCCCTTTCACCCCTAAAACTGAGATTCTACACACAACTAGTGCATCAGAGTCTGTAATTGTGTGGTACGAGAGACATTTCGTCGACTTTTTGATGAAAATCGTCGAAATCTCATCCGTTCGGCATAGTTTCGGCCTCTGGCCGACTAATCCTCGGCTCAATCTTAGTTTCTAGGCTCCAACTAAAGAAATATCAAGCATTCGACCGATTTCGCAGACCTTCGAAAAATTGAGAATTTTTCCATACCTACCCCTTCTCATTTTTGCAATTTTTCAACATTTTTTCAACTCGGCCTTTTTCAACATTTTTCGATAGTTAGAGCCCTAAAACTAAGATCCTACGCGGAATTAGTCGAGCAGAAGGCGCAATTATGTGGTAAAAGGGATATTTTGTAAAAATGTGAAGAAAATCACCAAAGACCCACAATGAATCCAAGCGAAGCGAATCGTCCTGCACGAGATAGACTGAGAGGAGAACTATGGTGGGATATAGGAGGGGAGGGGAAAGAAGAAGAAGAAGAAAGAGAAAGAGAGAATCGGAGAGGGCGCGCAGACGCCGCAGACGCCGCAGACGCGTGTGGAGGTTGGGCGGCACGGGCGGGGAGTGTGAGCAGGCGGGCGGGCGGTCTGGCAGTTAGGCAGTGGAGCAAGCGAGAGGGCGAGAGGGCGAGACAGGTAAGAATCGGAGATAGCGGATAGCGGCCATCGCGGCCACGAATGAAAGGCAGCGTAGGCGGGACCAAACCACCGAGCACCGAGCACCGAGACAACTCCGAGCCGTCAGATCGATACAGAGAACCACCCCGCGCGACACCACCACTCTCACATTCACACTCACACTCACTCTAGTAGAGCGACTCTAGTTGGCAGCAGCGCGCTCTCTCCCTTCCGAACAAGAAAGAATCTATATTCTATGTACTGGGAGCACTGAGACTGAGAATCCTTTGGTTTATACTCAATTCCAAGATTCCTTTCTGTTGGGTCTGGGTTGCCATATTTCACTGGGTTGTCTGGGAATTGCGGGAGTGGTGACTGGCCGCTCGTTCGATCCTTCTCATTGTGATTGATTAGGATTGGAGTAGCGCGTAGCGTAACACCTGTGATCGGATCGGGAGGAGTGGCCAGGTACTCGGGCAACGAGACGACTCGGTATGTTTTCGAGTGCGGTGCGACACGGCGCGGCGCGGCGGCTCTGTGTTTCTCTAGGATAGGATTAGCAGTGCGCCTGATAAAACCAGTCGGGAGCGAATGATGCGAACCTAGCGGAGCTATCGGCACGGCCTACACGATCATTTAATTGCCGTCATAAATTAACTATCTCTCGCTCCGCTGGCTATCCCAGCGAGAGAGCCTTTGGAACTTGGAACTCCGCTTCGATTCCGGCCCGAGCACTCCCGCCGACTCCCGAGCGGATCTTGGAGAGTCGAGCTCCCACTGCTCCCATTAGATAGCGTCGCGGCTCGAGCCCGAGGCCCCGAGAAACCTCCACTTTGCCCCAACCAGGCCAACCTACACCCGGCACGGCTCATTACTATCGCCGGATTAATCAAAACGGAATTCAACTCTCCCTCGTGCGTGCATCCGACTGACTCCAATGACAGGTAGATGAGTCCCGGCAATGCTAATATGTAGCGTACGCTCGTCGCACCGAGAGATGGAATCGTGCCGAGGAGGGCAGATGTCGCCGAAAGCAGACGGAATAATTTAAGGGAAATATATGCACCATCGCCGCCAGAGCAAGAGGAAGAGTAGCTATCGGATTACAGCTGTCAAAGAAACGAGCCGCTACAGAATGAGGATTGATAAGGGGGCAAAAGAGTGCGAGCATCTCGATAATCCTAATAACCTCGAAATACCGACGAGGCCGCCGCACCCGGCGATCCCATAACTTTGCCAGAGTCAAGTACCGACTCCAAGTCGAGTATGCCTTCTTGGGGCCTTCTAGGCTTTCTTAGAAAGTCTACTGTTTAAACTTGCCCTATGTCTTTCTTTCATAAAGCATTCGCTCAAAAGATCTCGGTGTCCTAAATTATGTTTGGAATTACGGCGGCGATCGGTCTGCTAGTATGGGCTCGAGTGAACTCGATTCAATTGGACTGGAGTCGACTGTCGACTGTCGACTGTCGAGTGGAGGGAGGAGATACTAGCTGGGAGCTGGGCGAAGGAAGGATCTATTTTTCACTCGATGACACGAAAAGGCGGCTGTCCGCCGCAATAAGGAGTGCGCAGCTAAGCGAATATAATTTATTGGCATCGACATTGGCTATCTATCTATCACTACTAGTAGATATTATGTGTCGCGCGTAATGCTCTGAGGCCTCTGAGGCATGAGACGAGGGCGGGCGAGGTGAGGACCGAGGGTTTCACGATTTCACCTTCTCCGGAGTGGTGCGCCACGGCACGGTCGACTCGCAGAGTCCCAGAGTCCCAGGGGCCCAGCGCGGCAGCGCCGGCGCACATTTATTCATCCATCGAGAACTCTGCGCTCGGATGGCGCGGCTCGGCTCGGCGCAACCGTCTTCTCGCTCACACGCGCGCGCACTTGACAACCCTTTCACCGTAGCCGTAGAATATCACTTGCCTCCGAGAAAGACAACTCTCATTACTGCCTCCTCGATCCTCGATCCTCGATCCTCGATCCTCGCTCTTTCACATTAAAACCCAGCCCGTCGTACTCGGCCTGCCCGCCAACAGCATTCTTTCTCCCCATTGTCCACGTACATACATAGATTCCTCTCAATCCCTTATTAGACTTTATCTCGGGAGGAATGCGAGCTTGGACGTACGAGCGGCATTTCACATGCTACTTGTGATCCGATGGCTCAAAATCCGCTATCTTTCTCAATTAATATGCTGCCCAATCTTCTCTCTCTCTCCCTCATCTACCGGTTCGACATGGACTCGCACCTAGTCAAGTGGAATTCTTTCCATTTCCGCGACTTAGCCGCCCGGCCGGCCATCCAGGAGAAGTAGCGGTGGTTAAGCCGAGCGAAACTTTTTTTGCCACATCTCGTTAAAACGCTAATTAGAGCTTTAATTGGCCAGCTATTCCATTACACTAATCCTCGCAGGATAGTCTGGAATTGGTATCCATATTCTACCGAGTGCAGAGCCGACCTGCCTGCCATTCTCTCTTTTACACACGCACCTCATCTAGCCCACCGCTCAACTTGACTCCCATCTCCCATCTCCCATATCTCATCTCTCATTTTTCCTTTTGCAATAGAGGTCAATATTCTAGTCTTCTCGAGGAGGAGAATCTAATAACTCGAGAGGAAGCACTCATCAATCATTGGCTGATTGTCATTTAGTGGGGCGCACTGCCACCAACGGCACAAACAACTAGGTAGCTGTCTCCTGTTATGGGGTAAGAGCTAATACATAATACGATAATTATGATATATATGCTAACATCTGTGTGTAGGCAGGGCAGGGCAGGGCAGGGCAGGGCAGGGCAGAGCTCGGCTCGACTCGGCTCGTTGGTAAGTTTGTAATAAAGCACGCCGCATTTACAAATGATTGGCCAGGATCGGCAGATAATTTATAAGTCGCGCGAACCGTACACCTTTGCTAAAGAGGAGGCGTCACTTTTTATCGAGGCCGCGATCAATTACCCGTCGCCTCCGTTCCAAGCAAATTACATATTTATGCCTGCTAAATCCAATACATTTCCTTCTGGCATATGTGCAGAGCCCTACCACGTCCAACTTGTCAGCCTCTCGATAATCCCACTTACGAGGAGAATTCCCTCTATGTATGTGGTAGGGGGAATACGCGACATAAGAGTGTGTTTGGCCGAATAAAGGATCGAGCGGGTCCGAGGCGAGGCGAGGCGAGGCGAGGGATCTATGAGCGGCGAAAATCGGGGTGGCTTTTAATAGGAACCGGTTACAAAAGTAATCGTGTTTCGGTGTTACGAGCGGCGCCGTGTTAGAAGAGAGAAGAGTCTCTGGCGCCGGCTCTGTTTCTGGCAACCTCCCCCTTCCTCACCTCCTCACCTCCTTCCTGCCTTCCTGCCTGCCCGCCTGCCTGCCTGGCTGACTCTTGCCAGGCCACTCGCGGCCCTCGGCCCTCGGCCCTCGGCCCTCTTCTCATGCACTCATGCTTCTGCTTCGCTGCTGCTGCTGCTGCTTCTGCTGCTGCAAAAGCCGCCGCCACCGCAGCTTACCAGATCCTTCCACATTTCCTACTCCTCCCGCTCCTCTCCTCGCCATTCCTCAAGCTCCTTCACCGATCGAATCTAAAGTTGGTGTAATCGAGCAGGAATGGTTCCCCTATGGGGAGAGGGGGGGGGGGTCATCTTCATGACTATCTTTATCCTATCGAGGAGAATGAGATTGAGCGGGGGCCACTGAGTGATGCGAGGGTCGCGTCATTATGGAATGGACATGGACGGTGGAGAGAGGGGGAGGGAGGGAGGGAAGGGAATAGTGGAGAGGACATGTCGCCGGGTTTATTGATTCGAGGCGACGCAAGGCGACGCGACGCGCTAGTCAAGAGAGAGAGAGAGAGGCCGACCGAAAATGGGCCCGGCTTTCCTGTCGCCAGTCTGCGTTGGTGTTCTCCGGCGGAGCCGACGCTAATGGAAATGACCCTTTTCGTTGACCACTCTCCAGCTAAATAGTCAGCTTTCCTCGTGTACCGATTATACGAGAGTAATTAATAGCGAGCGGGCCCGCGTGTTCCTCATCTTTACGAGGTCCTTCCTTCTCTTATGATTTTCAGCTACTCCCTCATTCCACTCTCCTCGTAAAAGCAACTTCTCTCAAGGAGAATCTCTTAAATCCTACCTATCCTAGTCCGCCGCGCATCGCATCGCCTCGCATCGCCTCGCATCGCATCGCATTAGTCACTCGACTAAGCCGATTGTTGGGATTGTTTGCACTGTCTCGGGCTGACTGGTGGAATGAGGAGGATGAAAGGGGATCGAAGATCGAGTATGAGAAAGGGTGGTGTCGGTGGGATCCGGGCGGTCGGTCGGTCGGGCAGTCGGGAGTCTGGCTGGCTAGTGATTGCGTCGATTGCGAGGTGGTCAGGGAGTCTGAGGCGCTGAGGCGCCACGGCGCCGCGCGCCTAGAAGGGTTTCCTTGTAGGTCCAACACAACTTGGCCGCGCACGCACCATCTACGCAGCGACAGCGACACGCACACACACCTATGTCCACTCCAAACAGCCTGCCAGCACGCTTACTTTGCCCGGCTCCGAGACCATCTTCATTTTTTCGCCTCACCAGCTCTGACACTCTTGCGCCTCTCTACTCTCCACTCTCGGCTCTCGACTCTCGACTCTCAGCTCTCGACTCTCAGCTCTCGGACCAGATATCTTCGACCTTCTTCCAACAACCCCACCCCACTCTGTCGCCCCGTCGCCCCGTCGTCCCGTCGCTGTCGTTGCAACCTCGATAACAATCGACCACCACATCATTCTCACTATGACATCCCTCAATTATATCTTGGACCCAGTAAAACTAAGTATATGTATGTATGTAGCTGGTATGTATAGTATGATTGTCGAGGAGAAAAAAATGAATGAATGGATGATATTGTCATGTCGAATGAGTTGGAATTGGTCGGTTTGTAAGTGGGTGCTAATAGGAGGAAGACGAGAGAGGGGTCGGGACCAAGCAGTTTGGCTTGGTGAATCAGAGGCGTCACTACTCGCTTGGATACGGCTTTCGGTAACCCAATACTCGAGATGCAAACACCAGATAAGATTCCTCGAGGATTGCACCGGTCCAGTTTCGGCACGCGCCTCGCCTCGCCTCGCCTCGCCTCGCCTCTCCCCCTTCCTCTCAAACCCACGCTTTCTCTCTTTCTCTCCATCTCTCCGTGGAACCCCTCGCACCGCTCTCTCACCCTCCAAGTAACTACATAATTTGCTATGTCAACACCTACCAAATTATAGCCTTCGGAGAGGGGAGCCAAGATTCCCTTAGGGAGAAGGGAGGGCCAAGTCGAAAGGCGTGCGTGCCTGTCCAAACAACTAATTGTCAAGGGGGAAAGATGAAAAGAAGGAAAGAAATGCCAGTCTCTCGAATAAGGTGAGGGGTTGTAGAGGGGAGAGAAGGGTCGTGAGAGTCATTACGGATCTGTGGCATTTTGGCGAGAGCCGCCTAGCTGTCCGCCGCCGCAGCCGCCGCAGCCGCCGCAGCCGCAACCGCCACAGGTAGATCCTGGATCTCCCCCGCAGCTATATTCTAATGTCAATGTTCATCGGACTTATAATGGCTCGGTGCGATGCTCGTGCCGTTAGCATAAATCTTGCTGAATTAAGTGTGTACGCCGAAGCAACCCAAGGCGAACCTAAGGTGAGCCAGCCAGCCAGCCGAAGAAGGCACAGGGCTCTCTCTCACTCTCTCTCACTCTCTCTCTCTCTCCCTCTCTTTGGCAAGAGCGCGAAAGAGTAAGAAGGGAAATAGGCGGCTTTGCTTACGCGAGAGAGGACACGGTGCTGGAATGAGAAAGAGGGAGGAAAAAGATGAAAGGATTGGCGAGAGGGGGAGAAGAGGAGGAGGAGAAGGATATCTCGGATGGAGGCACAGCACAGCACAGCACAGCACAGCGCAGGACAGGACAGGACAGGGAAAGGAGGACGAACTCGTACCTGCACGGCGAGAATTTCTGCCACTTCGGCTCCTTCAGTGCCACGTGGAAATACCTGATATTCCCGCGATCCCAATCCCACATACATGTATACATCCCTACATACATTGCCCGACCATTCCGTATCTATACCACTCCAACCCCCTTCCACCCTTCCACCCTTCCCCTTTTCCCCTCTCACTCTTTCTCTCTCGCGCCCGAGTTTAGTTTAGATCTCGCCGCGTCAGAGTTGCACATTGCACCGCATTTCATCACTCTCTCTCTCTCTCTCTCTCTCTCTCTCTCTCTCTCTCTCTCTCTCTCTCTCTCTCTCTCTCTGTCTTGCCCCCGTAAGGTGGTTGGTTCACGGTCTGTCTGGCATGGTCGGCGATGGGCCTCGGGAGAAAGATAATTGAAGGGAGATCGTTGCTAGGATTAGCTCATGAGCGTTGCAGAGGAGGTTTTGTCCGGGGGCTCGGCGAATGAAATGGCAAGGGACTGAGAAACTGATGCGAGCCCCCATTCGTTCCGGCACTCTTTCCGTTCTCTGCGAGTGCCTCCTCGCCCTGCGTCATCCTATAACTGACAGTTCGCCCCTCGGCAGCCAACTGCGAAAAGGCTAATTAGTCGACTCCCTCACCATTCACTTAACTCCACTGTCTACACCTACTTGATTAATTAGCGAATCTCAATCAATCTATTTCTGTGCGTGTGTGTGGAGGGAAGTAGCTCCTGAGCAATCCTTGCCTTCTCATTTCAGTTAGGTGTTCTGTCCTCGCGAGTGCGAGCGCCAGTGCGAGCGCCAGTGCGAGGTGGTCAGAGTGGCATCCTCTGTCGTTAAAGTTTTTATTCTCGCGGCAGAAAGGCTCATGGCAATCAGCCACTAAATCACTCGCGAGCCATCATTCTTGATGGTGAAAAAGTAGATATGGGTGCGCATCCGGTGGGAGCGTAAGTGCTCGCCATTAAACAAAATCGCGAAACTCGTGTCGGCTTGGCTCGCTTATCGTTTTTGGCTCGACTCGACTCGCTCGCTCGCTCGCTCCTCGCGCTCATGCGGGACATCGATTTCCTTGCCCTACCGGGATACGCGCACCAACCATTATCTCTCGGTAAACCACCTACTTTCCGGCTATGCCCACCTCACCTCACCTCAATCCTCCAGTTGGCTATGTACTCTAGATTTCTGTTGCGCGAGCGCGAGCGCCTCTTCCCTTATGACCGGCCGAAGCTTCCCGTCCTTCCCACGCTAATCCGGCGCCGAAATAGTTCTCTCGATACCTCGAGATATTCTTCCTCCGGGAGAGACCAGACTAGACCCACTGAACTCAGCCAGGGAGGGAAAGAGAGAGAGAGAGGGAGACGTTTTAGTGAATGGAAGGTCGCTCTACGGTCGAGACAATGTCCGTTGAGTGGAGGATGCCGACCGAGGCCGTGAATGAGTGGTGCGGTGCGGCCCGGTGCGGTGCAGAGGACTGAAAAAATGGTAGGCCGGAAAAAGGAAATTCCACAAATAGTTTGTGGCTCTTGACCTCTGAGGGCACCCATTCAAAGGAAGACCGCGCGACTGATTGAGTCCTCGAGCCCTCGAGTCCTCTCTTTTAAACTGACCTGTTCCCCCGGAGGTGGGGGACGACAAGCCAGCAAGCAAGTGAGAGATTTCACCCATTACAACACGACACACTCATCGCCACCAGGCTCTCGCTCCTCTCCCTTCGACTCATTACCAATTGGCTTTCGGCCAGAAAACGAGAGACGACACGCAACATCGGACTCATTGATGCTTGTATGCATTCTACATACATGGCGAGTCTAATGCAATGCGAGAAAGGAAAAAGAGAGAGAGAGAGAGCGAGAGAGCGAGAGTAGCCGATAGTGAAGAGAAGAAGAGGCAATTGGAAATTCCATAGTGGCAGATGGGCAATTGTACGGTTGGTCGGGCTGTGAGCCGGAGGAAAATTAGAAATCGTGCGAGTAGATCGGGAGAGACGATAGGAGAGGAGAGAAGCGACCGCTGCTCTCGGGCGAGAAAAGTAAGGCGGCCTTGTTAGAGCGGGCGGGACGGGAGAGACGGGAGAGACGGGAGAGACGGGGAGGGACAGGGGGAAAAGGTGTTGGGGTAGCCGTTCGCAGGTTGTATCCCGGAACTTTCCCGTGGGCACGCTCGAGATCTTATTACCCAATTATTATTCAATGTTGGCGTGATCCCCACTGGCCGCTCGGCCGCTCGATTTGAGCTGAGTAGGCAGTAGCCGGCCGTGCGCGCTACACCGCATTGCACCGCATTGCACCGCATCGCAGCCGTACACTCGACTGCTGTACCTACTCTCCGTGGCCTGCCACCTCAGTCCAAACTGTAAACTGCCGCGCGCACCCAGCCAGTGGCAGAGCGGCAGATCCGAGAGACCAGTCCCGGCGAAATTCTCCCTCCGAGTTTAGTCGTTTACGGGAGTTAGTTACGCCGTCGGCCTTTCGCGCCTCCTCTCCCCAGATCTCGAATAAACGAGATCTCAATCGCGCATACCGAATAACGACGCGAACTCGTAACTATTGCAACTGACGACCCTAGCTACGTATGCATTTGCCTGCCTGCCAGCTTGCCTGCCAGCCGCCTGCTCTGCCTACCTGCCTGCTTAAGTACTTACATGCTTGCCTCGTTGCCTTGCCTTGCCTTGCCTTGCTTTGCCTTGGCTTGCCTGGCTTGCCTGGCTTGCCTGCCTTGCCTCACTCGATCCGCGCCGCGCCGCGCGTCGTCTCCACTCCAACGCCCCCCACTCCCCTCCATATTTACTAACACACCGAGCCGATTACAAACACCCATTTTACTTGCCACTTGGACTTTTTCTTTCTCTCGCGCCACGTTCCGCGGTCCCATGTGTCTGGGTATTGTGAGGCTGTGAGGACGGGACAGTAGTCTGCCCGCTTTTGGTTCCATTTCTATTTAGGCTTATTTGGCGACGGAGACGGACGCGGTAGAATGGTAGATGGTAGATGGTAGATGGTAGAATGCATTCTCGGAAAGGGAGAAAATGGCGAGGCTTTGCACTTGGTATGCAGAGTCAAGCCCCGTAATAAGAGAGAGTTGGTAGGTCAAAAGGTGGTTTAATCAAGGTTAAAGCGCGCGGTACCGGTAGCCAGTATCTATGCATGTGCATAGTACATAGGTGGTAGGGGATAGAAGGTGGGAGGATAGAGGAAGGAAGGCACCGGGGTGCCCGGTGCCCTAGCATGCACCCGGCCAACCGACCAACCGACCAACCGACCAACCGACCGACCGTCCACTTTGATAGAGGCCCGATGTCCCGCTCGCCCTGGTAGCGCTAGGTCGCCGGAGGGGAGGGGAGGTGGGGGTTCTTTGGAGCGGTTTAAATATTTATGAATTATAGAGTGACTCGCCTTGTAGATTTACGTATTTTTGCCGACGACTGAACCAGGAAGCGAGTTACTCCTCCGGTACTCTTGCTATTCACTCGTGGTCTAAAGGAGATTTATGTACGCGCGCGCTCGCTAGCCGTGAGCTAGGCGAGGGAGCGAACACCGAGAGAGAAAAGCTCGAGAAAGGCTCGAGTGCTCGAGTCCTCGGCTACGACCGCCAACCTCCCTCTCTCTCTCTCTCTCTCTCTCTCTCTCTCCCTTATTCTGAATGTAGTTAGCGCGCGGCCGCGCGCTCCTCGGAGCTTCGAACTCATTGCTTCGACTACCCTAATAGAAATCTAATAACCATTCGAAACCGCTTTAACGCGCGAGCGCCCTCCACGCTCCCCTCCCACCACCGGCCAACGCCACTCGCTCGACTCGACTCGACGACGAGCGACGCGCTGCGCCGCCGCCGCCGCCGCGCCGTGCCGCACCTACCTAACGGACACCGGTACGCGCGTGTGTCTGGCGGCGCGCGTGTATTTGTGGCGCGGAAAAATGGCAAATTAAAAGAGGATATCGAGTCGCGGCCTAACGGAATACGAGGAAACTGGCGGCGGGCTACTACATACTACTCCGCGGGAGACCGACCGGCTTCGCCTCTCGTCCCGTCCCGTCCCGTCCCGTCCCGTCCCGTCCCGTCGCCGACGCCCCATCCTTTATACGCTCAACCCATCGCTGACAGAGTGTGCCGCGCTGCACCGCCACTATCACTCACAAATTATCGCCAAATGCTCACAATGGGACAAATTTACACAAATTCTAAAACATTTCAACGGCTAACAAGTACCTCTGTCGTATACATACTTGTGTTCGTACTTGTGAAAATTTTTAAAATCTCATCAGTTTGACAGAGTTATCGCCTCCGACCAACTAATTTCCTATGGAATCTTTTCTTCTAGGCTCAAACCAAACCAATATCAAGGATTCGATCGATTTCGGATACCTTGGAAAAATTGAAAATATCCTTTTCATTTTTTCAATTTTTCGATATTTTTCTAACTCGGCCGTTTTCACCATTTTTGCATGGTTTAAGCCCTAAAACTAAGATAGAGGTGGGTGGGAGAGATACACAGTGGAGGAGGGCGGCGGGATACCACTTGAAATGTGATGTCCGGTGCGCGCGTGCTGTAATAAATCAATAGAGTGGAAAGAGGAATTTTGCGTCGGTGCGTGTCGCTCGATCGTAAAGGTGGCCCTTGCCAAGGTAACCTTCCCAGAGCTATCTGGCAGCTCTCGGTCTCGGTCCGACTTCCGGTTTTAACACGGAACACGACTTTCCAATAAGGTCGTCGCCTCGTCGCCTCGTCGTCGGCGCCGCACATCCATGTCCGAGGACCGGGGCGACCGGGGCGACCGGGCCAGCAGGCCAACAGACTTTGGCCATCTCTCCTAGCCACTCGTTGGCCCGCTCGCCTCTACCTTTCAGCTTCGAGACATACATACTCCGCCGGCTGCTCACTGACGCTGTCGGCCGACTACAGGTACCGAAACCTCCGAAAGCCCTCACTCCTCATCCTGTCCACGCGTCCACTTCCACTTGCTCTATCTAGCTACGATATCTCCCTTCCGGTAACCGACCACCCCTCTAGCCAGCACTCGCTCCACTTGGACGTTACCCTCCATTAGGCCACTGATAGTTGTAGCGTGTCCTTCGGATTTGGCACACTCCGCCAATTATCGGAGTGAGACGGACTGAGACAAGTCGTTGCGAGACTTTTTACCTAATTCAAGTTCCTCGCGGGACAGGATCTTTCCCATTAGGAGTCTGAGTTTCCAGCCAATGCCGATACCGATGCCGATACCGATGCCGATGCGATGGTTGTTTGTAGAAAAAGGCTAATGCATTGCAAAAGAATGAGTAGCACGCCATTTTCTCTATCCACCATCGCGGCTCGTCTTCCAATGTCTGTCTCTATTAGGGGGGAGCATGAGCGAGCGGCTCTAACGGTCCATTATAGTGGGCCGAGCTGTCATTAGTCCCCCCATCAACGAGGCTACCCTTGATAGCAGGGGGTCCCCAGGAGGTCCCCCGCTCTTTATGGCCTTTCAACGCTCTCACCGACTGACCCCCTCCTCACTCCTTATCCCTCTTGCCCCTATGCCCTATACGGCCTATACACTCTTCCGTTCCCTCTTCGGACTCGTGCGCCGCCGCCGTCGCCGCCGTCGCCGCCGTCGCCGCCAAATCAATCCACCACCCTATCATCCTACTTCTAGTGCCCGCGTACTAGCACCCCATTAAAGTCAATTAGACCAATTAACGTAAAGCATAAAACGCCCCTGCCTCTCATCGCCTGGCTAATTAGCCGATAATTATAACGCACTTATCGCCGCCAATCAATAAAGAGTCGAGTCTGACCTCCTCCCGTCCGTTTCCGCTTCTACCTGTTTATGGAAAGGCAAGGTCTGGAAAGCGTCTGGTTTCTCGGCTGCACCGAAAATGTACTGACTCGATAAGCCATCGGAAGCCGACGAGGAAAGCCGGACAGCCGACTCCACTGCTGACAGCCTCTACTTCGGGCGCCGCCGCGGCTCGGCTTGTCCTTCCCTTCCTTCCTTCCTTTCCTTTCCTTTCCTTTCCTTCGTTCCCGTCTTCTCACCCGAAAACACCTGTGCCTCCTGCACGACTGGCTGGCTGGCTGGCTGGCTGGCTGGCTGGCCGGCTGGCTCCCTTTCTATCGCGACACTCGAGTAGAGCGCCGCGAGAACACGTCTGCCTTCGTCTGCCAATGCCAAACAACCACTAAGAGTCTGTCGTCCGTCGGCGTCCTTCAATGAGAGTTCCAATGAATTAAAAGCCCAATATAATATAAACCTCGATTACTTGGCGGATCTTGCTGCTTTTGAATAGTGTTAGCTTTCTGCCTAATTTCTACTGCATTGTCATAGTCTGTTGTCTATGGTTGAAATGAATGTTACAGATAGCGGGCAATTGCTAGCGGGCAATTGATACTCTAACAAGGGTTTGAAGGATGTCGCTAAGAAGAAGGATTAGATGAGGATCAAGATGAATTTTCGATCGTTGTCAGTTGGAGTGGCCTCGTGATCGGGCCGGGCGGGCCGGGCCCGCCGATCCGACCGGCTAACCCAAGACCGGTCGTTCTCTCTCTCTCCTTCCTGTCTTCCCTCCTATACTAGCTACATAGTACATGTACATGCATTATGCAGCGGTCGCCTAACGGGCTCCCATTTCATTTTCACTATTTGTCGCGTCGGCGCGCCCTGCACCTAATTAAACTCTATTTTGCTTCTTTCACAGTGCAAAAGCGCGGCTAGCTTACCAGCTATTCCTGATCCCAGACTTTTCCCCGGCTCGCGCCCGTTCGCGCCCGTTCGCGCCCAGCTGCGCGAATAACTTGCCACTCTGCCTTTACCTCCCACTCGCACCGAGCACCGCACCTCCACATCTCCGCTCATCTGCTCATTCGCCTCGATTCCATTCGATTCGCCAATTCGATTGACTGACCCAAAACCCCTGAGAATCTAGCGGTTTCGCTCGCGACCCGCTGATCGTTGCTCTGCTATTCGCGGTCAAGGAGATTTTCGGGGCAAGTCCAGCCAAAGTCAAGTCTTGGGAGTTTTTCCTCTGCCGTTCGGATTGTAACTGCATGAATCGATAAGAAGCCGACAGAGAGGGGGGTTTTGCCGAGGGCGGGCTAGGTCGGTAGATGGAAAAGAGGCGGAAAAGAAAGAAAGAAAGCGATCGACTAGCGCCGATACGTTAACCGGCTAAATGTAGTCCTGATTACTCGATAATTCACTATTTTTCACAAGAGTGAAACTGGTTTGGTTTGCCTGGCCGTGGAAGATGAGTAGTTGTGCGGGCTCTGAGAGCGAGTTGCTCGATTGGCGCTCCCGAGTTTCCGATCCGCGCGGATTGCCCATTTTGGTTGGTTCGTTTGGTGGAAATGACGCGTTGGGTTGGGTTGGGAGTTGGGTGAGGAAGTGCGGCTAGACGAGAGGCTAAGATATCGGTAGGCAGGTATGTGTGTAGTGAGGAAAAGAGCGGCGAGCGCGCGGACGTGGGACTGGACGGTGGACGGTGGACGGTGGACGGGAGACGGCAGTGGCCGGTCGACTGGCGTGGTGCGCGCCGATCTCGAATATAAACCGGTCAGCGACCGGGGTCCAACGAGTTACGATAAATCGTGACTAACGGCCACCTTCGAAGGATTCGCTGCCGGGTTCACGTTAATTTTCTGTTTGTTTTCTAATTAACTTTAAGAACGCGACGACAACGCCAGCCCCGCACTCGCCTCGCCCTATCCTTCCTTCCCTATCTCTGCCTGGCCGCTTCGCCTCGCCTGCTTCCCATCGGCACAACTCGCTTCTCACCCTCCAACCACCCCCCACCATCCAACCGCTCGGCACTCGGCACTCGCCACTCGCCGCTCATCGCTCATCTGCCCCCACCTCACTCCGTCATCATCCTTCCCTTATGGAATCTTTGCTGCCCTGACACGTATAGGTCCTTCCGTGCTTCCGCGGAGCCCGGCTTTCGCGGGATCCTGCTGTGTCGGCCCGCGCGCAAACGGCCGCTTCGACGCTTCGACGCTTCGACTCACCCGGCCACAGGCTGCCGTACCGCTCTCGCTCCGCGCTCCTCGCTCCTCGCTCCTTGCCTGCTCTCCTTCGCCCTGCTTTGCTCCTTTGCTCATTCAGCCGTGACCACATTACTGCAACTTTCTCAGGATTATAATTCCAAGCTGCGACGGGGATTATATCGCCGCTTAATAAATTCAATAATTAAGATACTGCCTGGATTAACGGAATAATAAAGGAATCCGGCCCAAACCCCCCACCCCCTCATCCACTACCAAACTTGGATCCAGCTGACGGATAGGAGAAATATCCGCGCAGCGGGCTATTTCACCACTTGGCTCAACCAATTCTCCACACCATTTTTCGCAACTCGGTCCCAGCTACTTTGATTATATTCCCAATTATATTCTCAACAACCCTTCCCGGGTCGATCACTCAAACGATTCTAGCTCAACTGCTCTCTTGTCCTTGTGCAGTGGAGCGCCCCTTTCCCGGAACGCTTATCGGGTTTGCCGTTGCGCTGCTTGGGGACAACTTTCTTAGAAATTCGCCACTACAGTACAGACAAAAGAGAAAAAGTGTCCGGGTGCCTTCGAGCGCCGACGGCACCGCGGCATCAAAGATATTCGTCCCGACAGATCGCGTTACATCGGTTTATCTTTACCGCTTCGACTCCCTAAAGGCCGCGGGGGGCTCCTCGCCAGCCAATGTGCGCTACCTTCCTTTATTTTGACGGCGCTCGGGCTAGAGGTTAGACGTTAGACGGTTAGAGGGACGCGACAGACGACAGAGGACAGACGCACGCGCGAGTATTTGGTTGGGACAGTACTCGGGGCGTATTTACACTAGGAGGCATATTTACGGGACGAGGGCGATAAGAGGAGTTTTTCGCGGACGCGGGCGCGGGCGCGCGCGCGATCTAAACCGGTCAAGCACCAGATCGGAATAGCGGGGCCATAAATCGCGCCCAGCCCCAGTAAGAAGATCCGGAGGACACGGCGCTCCGATACTTTTACCTTTATCGTCCAATTAACGATAAGACTCCATTACGTTTATTCGCCTTGGACCATTCCTACTGCCGCTTCCAGAGACATTACGATTATTGTACGTGCTGGCTGCGAGCACGATTTTATCGTATCCCCCCCTCTCATTCCGAGCGCAGCTTAATCCGCGAACTAGTTAAATGTTAAATCGTCGCATCTGCCAGTCGAATGCAACGCAACTGGCCCTTGCGGCCGTTACTCTCCTTTTAACTATGTTGTTAGAGGCGCACGAATTCTCGATAAATCCTGGAGATGTTTCCAGCCGAGACGGATCCATCCCAAAGATTTGGGAGATTTGACCGGTGGGGGAAGAGTGGTGCGAGTTGTTGTAGGTTGTAGGTTGTAGGTTGTAAGTTGCGAGTGGCGTCTGGCGTCTGGCGTGAGAGAGCGAGGAGTAGAGGTGTCTCTGGTTCGCGTGTCCATTTTTCTGAAAGCGAGGAGCCAGCCGAGTCGAGCCAGCTTCTCGGCTCGCTTCAAGCCATTTTACCGTTAATCGGCTTACGCAATCGCGATATATCGTAGCTGGGCACGCAAATACGCGTGCCACGCCAATCCGCCGCCGACGCCGACGCCGACGCCGATCCCTCTCACCTCCTCGCATCATCATCCACATCCACATCCCATCTCCTCAACATCCCTCGACAACTTTACAATTCGAGTAACCCTCCCAACATGCCAACTACTCCTAGTGCATGTACCTGCAACCGCCATTCACCGGCATTCATCAGCCGCGAGGATCCTGCCCCGTTCATCCTCTCATTTCGGCTCGTTAATATCGCATATCGTCGGATAGACGCTCTTTACAGCAGGTGTACAATTTCTCCCGGAATTGATCGTCCAGAGTTATTATAGTATTTCACAGCTACTCTCATACCTAACCTTCTTATCAAACACTTGCTTATGCATACTCTGTACTATCTATGTAAGAGAGACAAGTCTTTGTTAAAAACGTTATGTTGGAGTGTTACGCTACGCGCTCTACGTTACGATCCAGTCGGGATACGGGATAGAGAGTACACATGTATGTATGTATGGGAGGTAAGGGAAAAGCATTGGATGGAAGACGGGAGTGGTGCGAGTGGCGCGGTGAACCGTAGCGAAACTCCAACGCCGCCAGTAATGCCACTCGATCTCGATATTCATACATATAGATATCCGATATAACTATGGGATATAACAAATCCGAGATAGACTAAACTAGAAATCCTCCCTCCCTTCCTCCCTTCCTCCCTTCCTCCTTTCTCACACCAGAGAAGATGTCCAATGTTGCAAACACACCTACCGATATCTTAATTATCTATCACTTATCTTCCCTATCTCCTCCTCCTTGCTTTATTTTCATCGATTATCCAACTCGAATCACTCCACCCCGCTGAGTTGGCCCGATATTGCGAGAGCGGAGCTTCTCGCTTCTCACGACTTTCTTCCTTACATTGCTCTTGATAATTAGGATAATGATAAAATTGGTTCGAGCCGTGCGCTCAAACGATAAGAGAAGCAGCAATCGGTGCAAGTCGGTCTCTTCTCATGTGATATGAGTGTGCCTCGCCTCGCCGTCTTTATCAGAGAATGAGAATGTACTTGTTTTTGGATGGTCGGCGGTGGCGGTGGCGGCTGGCGGAACAAGAGGAATTGCATTTCCCGGGCGGTAACAAGAGAGGAGAAGGGAAGGGAAGGGAAGGGAAGGGAAGGGAAGGGAAGGGAAGGGAAGAGAAGAGAAGCGCGGCAATCGGCGGATCGAGGACGAATAAGTGAGCGCAATTAGCGAAGCGCAATAATTTAAGCGGCTTCAATTAATGCATCTGCATCTGCATCGCGCGGATCGAGTGTGTAGCGTGTGTCTCTCGAGTATGGAGCGGTGGTTGGCTTCTCTGGGAGAGTTGATCGCGACTCAGCAAGCTTGCCAGTCTTGGGAGATAGGAGCGAAACAAGAGCAGAAGAGAGAAGGCTCGAGAAAAGAGGGAGCGGGAGAATGCGAGAGAGAGAGAGGTGGCGAGAGTGAAGATGCATTGGAATTGGAAGCGGGTGCGGGCGATTCGCTGCGTTAAGGTCCTTGCGCAGAGAGGACCTTAAGGACTTGTGCACGCATGCTTTTGCTCGGGCGCTTCCTCTTGCTCCCAGGCTACCAGCCACCGGCAGTAATTAACGCCACGATACCGTCTGCGCGATGTTACTTCGTTAAAAGCTCCTCCTCGCACTAACACATTTTTCCTCTACCACTCCCCAAGCCCCAATCCCCTTCTCCGTGTCCCTTCTCCCTTTATCGGCTCTCGGTTGCTCGAGATGAGATGTCTTTAGTTCGCAGAGCCAATCTCGAGCTCTATCTCTTCCCCCCGCTGTCCGGACAATCCTAAATTAGTATGACCAAGTGTCAACTTTCCACTATCACTCGCACTTCCACCTACATATACCTACATACTCTTCAAGGCCTCCCGAGAAGTGTCGGGAGGGAGGATATGAGGGCGGCGGTTCGCATTGGCCAGTATCGTTTTCGAGTATCGACAAAAGGAATCGAGCGTGCGTGCGTGCGTGCGTGCGCGGCTTTGTGCAATTAGTGGGCTTGATTAAGGGATCCCCGGAAAGGCAAGCGGAGCAGACACACTGGCAATGCGGCGGCTGACTGGCAACTGGCAACTGGCAAGGGAACCGGCCGCGGCCGGGCGAAAGAGAACCGTGCCGAGCCGAGCCACGGAAAGCAGAGCAGATGCAGCTCAGCAACTTCACCGATAGACACCACCGACTCCAACTCGGCTTTGCACTTGGCTGCAAATCCGCGCTCGCTAATTAACGCGCAGCCCACTGATACGCTCGTCGTGTTGCGCCACTCCCCACCGCACCGCACCGACTCTGTCACTCATCGTTAAAGAAGGACGTACGCGCACTTTGCAACTTTTAATATACCCCTGGCCTGCCTGCCTACCTGCCTGGCTGTCTATGCTCCGCGCGGGCCGCGGCTCGCGCCACTCGCTCTTCTCTGCCAGTGCCCCCTGGAATTTTCCGATCAATTCGCGGCCTGCGGAATCCACATGCGAAGGAGGATCGCCGCCGGCGCGGCGCTCGAGCTCACGCTCGGACTCACGCTCGGACTCGCGCTCGCCGCCAGGAGAGCGCGTCATCTGTGCCATGCGGCGAAACCGGTATGGTCTTAATGCGATCTCGCGATTCTTCGGGCTACTATCTTAAGAAAAAGCCGAGTGAGCCTGCCTGCCCCTCTGCGTGCACCTCTGCGTGCGCCTCTGCGTGCGCCTCTGCGTGTACGTGTGCGTGCCGAGCAAAGCCGACGACAACTTGGCATGCAACTATGTACATTTTTCGAAAACCAACTCCATTCCCAACCGAGCGCACACAAAGAGCACTAGACTCACTCGAATACCAGAGTGATAGATCGCCGTGCATATCCGCCGCGCCGATCCAATCAACAGAATGGCCCAGCTCTTGAGAAGAGCAAAACTTGCGATAGAATTGCGTGGCAAATTGCACGCAGACGGACGGTTCAGCCCTTGGCTTTGGACCTTCGATCCCGCAACCTAGAACCTCAACGACGCGAGTGCGACAAATAGGAGGAGAGGAGGTGAGGAGAAGCGGCCAGGCGACATAGATTTGCTGTACTATCTAGTATCTAGTTGGCTTTCGAGGGGGGACGAGCGGGGCCTCGTGGATCTGGCAAGTTGGGTGCTGGCTGCTGGCTGCTGGATGGGTTGGAGTGTTATGAGTGCGGCGATCGCGAGGAAGGTGTTCGGATTGGCCTAGTGCCGAGGCGTTCGCGGCTAAAATTAATTACCTCGTCCTCGTACGTAACGGGTCTTCGGCCGACGCACCGGGAGCGCGCCAGTGCGCCAGTGCGCCAGCTCAACCGCCGACAAACGACGCGCTCGATACTTGATTTTACTCCATTTTACTCAATTCTAGCCATCCTCTATCTTACGTTTCCTCCCATTCTTCCTATCTAGGATTCCGGACCTTTAATACAATTGCTCGCAACCCTTGCCAATTGCTTGCCAATTGCTTGCCAATTGCTTGCCAATTGCTTGCTTAAAAATGCGATAATTACTCAAGAGAAATGGGCAAGGAAGGGAGGAAGGGCCACCCGCTATGAGGATGAGCTTGTAGGATGTTGCACAAAGAAGGAAAGAAGGGAAAAAGGCAAGAGATTAAATAAAATCTCCTTATTAGAGAAAGCTGAAAATCATTGCCAGTTCGCTCCAGCAAGACTAAGAGTTGGAATAAATCCCGACGGCTCGGCTGCCGGTCATTATCGTTAGGTATGTTGTCGTTAAATTTGAGTGGATATCCATGCGGGAACCTTGAGAACCGCCGAGTAGGAAACGCGGCGGGAGCGTTAGGCGGTTAGCGGGCGACTTACTACTGATTAGGCCTTTACATTAGCCGAGCGGTGTTTTTCATGAGGGTGGACGGGTAAGAGAGTAAGGATGAAATGCGTCCAAGTGAGCTGTGCAGGGTGCAGATGTAGAGACTGGCCTTCCAGGCTTTCGCGACCGACGGCGCCTCGACAATTCTAAGGGAAACTGACCGGGCCAATCCTCTCACACGTCTTTTCTTCCTAAGGACAAGTCTTCTTCCCGGCCCCTCGACAAACATCTAATAAACTCTTTATTCTACTATGTAGTTGTTCCAACTCTGGCTATTTTACAACTGGGATACTTGGCCACTTTCTAAAGATGATTGTGCAAGGCGCACGCTCTAACTTCCAATTTATACTTTCAAGAAAACCATGGTAGCACCTACCACACACTCAATCCGAGAACGGTACTCAACATCACGCGTGGGTTGGCTCGCTGGCTGGCTGGCTGGCTGGCTGGCTGGCTTCGATCCTTTTTCCCAAAGGATTCGCGAGAACGCTCTTCAATAAATTAAACTATGTATTCCGTGGCGTGGCGTGGCGTGGCGCTTGGCGACGCTACGCAAGAGCCGGCGTCGCCGCTTCGGCCCCTTTCGACCATTCGAAAGCTCTTTCTTCTACAATTCTAGATTCTAGCATAGACTTTCTCAGATCTGCCAATATCCTCCAGAGAGACACGTACCACCATCACACTATTACGCTTCTGCTATTCCCTTTTCCTTTAGCTGTTGCCCCTTTTTCCGTCAGTGCCGAGAGCGTGTCCATCCCGGCCGTCGCGTCGCGTCGCGTCGCTCTAGTGACATCTCGTCTAAGCCGAGTTAGTCTTCCTCGCGGGGTTGGTCCTCTTGTCCATGTGTATGTAGAGGAGCGGCGGTTGGCGGTTGGCGGTTGGCGGTCTGGCGGTACTCGAGTGAACGGGCCGTCTTCAAATGATAGTTATGGAGCTATGATCCTTATTTAAAGAGGTGCGACTAAACGATCCCGTAAATGGCTTCGAGCGTTATAATCCCCGGTATAAGTTGCACCCCGAGAGGCTTTGCTTGCTCTTGGAAGACTTGTATGCATATGGATATGTATGTATACTGTTTCAGCTCTGGGCTAACTCGCATCATAATTTCCCTCGGCTTACGCTTCCACCGTCCTTCCAACAGGCAATCGACCTTTCCGCTTTCTACTCTTGCATACTATGCACATCCACCTCTATCTACGCATAATCATTCGTTACATTTCGAACGCAACGCTCTACTCCACAGTTTCACGAGATTCGCCACACGCAACGGCATCGAACCGTCCGCTTCGGCGTCACCGCCGGCCGCAGCCGCGGCAGCGGCAAAGCAACGCACTGCTTTTGCGAAAGAGCAACTTTCTCAAAGGACTGAGACAAAATTGGCCCCAACCAACCAACGAATGAGAAGCGAGCCCGAGGCGAACAAGATGAAACTGGTGGAATTTGGAGTTTGGGTGGTTTGGAGTTTTCGGCGACGCGGACCAAACCAGTTTGTCGGCGTTTTCGTCCTGCTCGAAATACAACGAGAGCTCGGAAAGCGTCACTCGGTGCCGATCAAAGGGAAGAGCGCGACACCGGCCAGGGGAAAACGATGGGACGCGACGGCACCGCATGGCACTGTCAGTATGGCTATGGTATCTGTGAGTGTGAGCGCGCGCGCGGCTGAGAGAGAGGGAGAAAGAGAGCGGCTGAGGAAGACGCTTTGATCGAAAAAGGAGCAATGGACATCGGAACATGGACAGCGGAACAACAATGAAAAAGAGAGGGATAAAAGCCTACACGGAAAAGAGATTTAACCCTCGACCGCACTCCACCCCAGCCCACCGCCTTTTCAAACTAGCCCTAATCGACTCCACTCAAAATCCCCATTCCATACCAAATCACTTGCCATCAACAATTTCAAACTCTTCGATAATCGACTATCGAACGATATTCATGTCCGAGAAATGCGCCTAGAATACCGCGAGCTTTTACTCAAGATACGCTTGAGATCAACAAGAGGATCAACGGAGATGTTATCGGATCGATGGTCGACTGTCGACCAATGTCATTATTACGCGAGTTCATAGCGATAGTTATCGATTCATAAAACCACTAACGATCGGTTTATGGCCGTCAATAAAATTCAAGTTCATTCAATACGCATGACGCTCGCGGCAATGTTTGCTCAAAAATATCGGCAATGCGTCCATTAATATCCCATTATTCCTACCTCGCACTTTCACGTCAATATCTCATTGCTCTCATATCTCCCTAACACTCCCGCTCTCTCACTCTACTTCGCTCGTCGTTATTCCGATGTGGTCAACCTGTCGAGAGTTGAATAGGAAGAAAGGAGGAGGCGGCATGTTAAAAGTTGAAATGATAGGTTAGCGCGCGAGGGTGAAAAAAGGAAGGGGCTCGCGATTCGGTGGCGCAGAGCGGAGATAATACCTTCCGCTACCGGGTTACTTTTGGGAAAAGAGCTCATTGTGAAAGAAGACAGGAGGAACCGGATAATATAATCCAGATCGTATCAGGGACAGGCGACGTGGGCGAGATGCCTTTGAGAGCGCGTTCGCTTACGTCTCGCCTCGACACAACTTGGGCTCACTCTAGACTCTAGAGTCTAGACCCTATAATACCACACTATCATCCTCCCTCTCCCGTCCTTCAGCCCCTTCAGGGTGCCAGCCTCTTTCCTTCGCTGCCTGCGTCTCCGCTCTCCTAATAGTAAGCTCTTATCCCGAGCTCCAAACAGAAACTAATAGCTCAGATTAACCTTGCGATCCTGACAGTTAGCTCCCCGCTTCGCCAAACATCAACACGCCCAGCCCTCTTTTCGCACTCCCCATCACTAGGATCACCAGGTCGACAGGTATGGCCATTCATAATACTTGCAAATATAGACACAGCTTGATTCACTTGGGTTGTGCCAGTTCGAAAAATTGACATTTTTTGCCCTTCCTATTTTTTCAATTTTTCGACATTTTTATCTCTAGAACTAACATTAGATTCTAGAATAAGATTCTATACGCAGTTAGTGCATAAGAGTCTAGAATTGTGTGGTACGATGGATATTTCGCCGATTTTTGGGTCAAAATTGTACAAATATCATCCGTTTGGCACAGTTAACCCCTCCAACCAACTAATTTCATGCGGAATCTTAGTTTCTAGGCTCATACTAAAGAAATATCAAGCATTCGATCCATTTGGGGAACCTTCGAAAAATTGAAAATTTTTCCATACCTACCCCTTCTCATTTTTTCCAATTTTCGACATTTTTCCAACTCGCCCGTTTTCAACATTTTTCCATAGTTTCAACCCTAAAACTAAGATTGTACAGAAAATTAGGTCGGCTAGTGGTGATGTTTTGGAAAATTGCGAAGAAAATCACCAAACACTCATAATGATCGAAGCGAATGATCTTATACATGTTAGGATGCTCGTGGGATAGGTTGGTTGGCTTGGATAGATAGGCGGCAGGTGAACATTTCAACTTTGTTCTACCTTGGCCTTTCGAGATATCGAGGGAAATTAGCTGGCTGGCAGCGGCTTCGTAGATTGGTACAAGTAGCCAGCCGGGTCCGGGCCCGGCTTTCGGCTTTCGGCTTTCGGCGTCAATGGTCTACGACTCTACGACGTCTACGTGAGTGCGGCGGTGCCTCTTGGACTGTGAATGGGAAGCGGAGGAAAAGGGTCCGGGGCCTCTCAGAGTTTTTCTCCGCTTCAACAAGAGTGGCAGCCAAGCTGGCAAGTAAGTGAGATGGTGAGAAAAGGTGAGAACCGAGGTGGGAGGAAGAAGGATGAGACGAGGGACAAGGCGCGGTGGCGGTGGCGGCGGCAGCGCGGCGGCTCGCCGAGCCGAGGCAAAGCGATGCGACGCGACGCGACGCGACGCGACGCGCCGCTTGACAACTAATTAGGGCTAAAAAGCCGACGAGTACTCTCTTGGCTCGACTTCGGCATCGCTCACATCGCGGCTTACCACACCACTCAACTCTTCCCGGCAAGCCAATTTGCCAGATTTCTAACCGAAATTAATAGCGCACTAGCACATGTATACAATAATGGAAGAAACTACGTACGAAAGCGACGGCACGGAGACAATCCATTCCCAATGAGAGGAGGAAGGAATCTAGAGGTATGTACATAAATGATTTGGGTTAGGTTGGAGATAATGATTGGTCGCATTATCGTTGGTGATTAAACAATGTCTAGATGTGGATGCCTCGATAAATTATTGGTTGGTTGGCTGATTCAAAGCAGCTCAAAGTGTAATCGGTCACCTTTTTACGAGCAAGTGCTTGCCGGCCATTAGTATTCGGAATAGCGCAGTAAATTATATCTTGGCATTTTATCGCGAAAAGCGCAATATCAAGATGAAATCGGAAGCGAATGACTACCAGTTGGAGAGATTGTGCGGCAGAAGATTGAGGAGAAAGGGTAGTTAAGGTAGTAGTCAATCGTCGGTGTTATAGGGGAGGCGAGGCGAGGCGTGTCGAGGTGGGTCGGTGGGTGAGGTACCCTCATCGGCCTGTTTAGCATTACACGAGTCCACAAGAACTGATACAACAGGAACCCGTATCCTCGCAATAATTGCTCCCGGATCGCGAGAGATAACGCGCATCCGTCAACTAACTCGCCCTCTCACGCCACTATACCCCCCATTATCTTTATCTTTATCTTCTTTTACACTGCGCGCACGATGGGAAGCGAAACAACTTAGCCTCGCCGATAGACGATAGTGTACGCCGCCGCCCCGCACCGCCCCGCACAGCCCCGCACAACCCCGCACAACCCCGCACCGCGCCGTCGCCACGCATATTGTACGCGCGAGTTTATTCAACCAAAGCATATTCTCCACACCTCCAGGGCGTTTGACAGCCAAGTGGCAAGCGCACCCCGGAGCCGCAACTCAGCCCAATGACAGAGGCGGCCGGCGTGGTGCGGCGGTCTTAACCATTAGTTGGAAGGTCTAGTAATGAAATGTCAAAACTTACGTATTATCACTCGGAAGTCGACATCCTGTTCTTCAGCAGTGATATTCTGCGAGGCTGTGATGCACAAGCTTGCGCCCGCCCGCTCGATCTTCTAAGAAGAGCTCTTCTTCACAATCTCCCGGTCAATGTCAGATATCACAGCCTCAACAATCTTTCTCTATCTAATTCAACTCAATCACCAACCACTGATACTATTCCTCCACCTTTTACAGGCCACACGCCACACGCCACCCACCACCTTCCCTTCCTTCTCTCCCCAGATCTCCTATTCTCCGTGCTTCTTCGTCACTTGACCACTGCACAACTTGTCAACTTGACACAATTTTGCCCACTTTAGAAATGATCCCTTTCTCAGTCGATTCCTTCCTCACTCACATCTCAACTGATCCACTCGAGAATTGGTGGCCGCTTTCTGCCAATTGGCAAGATTGGAAAGGGCTGTTGGGAAAGAGGCGTGCAGGCGGGCAGGCAGTTATTGAGGTTATAGCGGATCTTGTCAAAGCAGCGAGAGGATTTTCACTTGAGCACTCAGACTTGTTTCTCTCCTAGTTTTTCCTATGGGGATCTTCGTAAGGTGGAGCGATTGATAGAGTCAATCAGGGGGTTCACACAACTATCACTTTGGGCACCACTTTAAACTACCGAATGATGAACGATGAACGGCGAACGTGCTGGTTTGGTCGGGTTTGCTATCGTGAGGTCGAGAAGGTAGTGGAGCGGTTGACTGCGTCTCTCAAACTGTCTGGGACAGTCACTTTTCGCGATGGAATGGGTGAGTCGGTGGTGAGTCGGTGGTGAGTCGGCGAGCGGTGTAGTGCGGATCCGAGCGTTGCAGAGTCAGAGTCAGAGTCAGAGTGAGTGGCGGCGGGAGGTTGCGGAGAGGACCAGGAGGCCTACTTACTTTCGAGCGAGTGGTAGAGCAGACGGACTCTACACTACAGCGCGCTCGATTCGATTCGACTCGAGTCGAGTCGGCTGGAGTCGAGTGGGCTCGAGTCCAGTCCATGAGTCCAGTCGAGTCGAGGTGGAGGGCTAGTCGAGTGCAATCGGGGATCTCGAAGGCGGGGGCAAACTCCCGAAGGCGGTCTCCACAGACTGTTCTGCCCCAACCTGCCCACCACTCACCAGCCTCTCAGTTGGCAGCCTCGCTTGGTGGAGGTGGCTCGCGGTAAAAAGGTAAAAAGGTGTGTGCGCGCGAGTGAGATGCCAAGAGAGGAGTCGCGAGCCAGTGTGGGAGAGGAAGCGAGGCGAGGGCAGTGCCATTGCCCGTCTCTACTCTATGTGGGGATATGGTGGGAGGCAGAAGGACGAGAGCCCCCCGAAGCCGAAGCCGAAGCCGAAGCCGACGCACTCTTTCGAGAATAAAGTATCGAGGGACTGAAAGCCACCGCGAGCCAAGCGAGCAACAAGCCCTGGAAAGCTGCCCGAGTACCGAGGTACCGACCGAACGTTCTTCGGAGGAATCGCAGGAGAAAAGGGAGGCGGAGCTCGGCGGTGCTCGGCGAGAATTGTCCCGTCGAGGCGGAGCAGAGAGGACGTAGGTTCGAAAAGGGCTTGGATCCGACGGACTAGGGGAGGTTGGAGAGCCAACGAGTCGCCGCCCTCGACTAATTTTCATAAAATCTTTTTTAGTCCAGCGTATGTGCTTGCGGGAGAGCGAGCCCTCCCGTCGACCGCCCACCACCTACCATCTACCACCTACCACCTCCAGCCACCCTTCCACATTGTCGGACCTATAATGTCCGACGAGATCGGCCGCCGATAGCAGCCTCGCCGGATCGTTCTTCACGGATATCTTCCAGTATCCATGCCGCCTCGCCACTAACTTATGCACTTCTTTCCTTCGCCCTTTTCGCCTCACCTCGCGGCCTCGCGCGCACTCTACGCTTCTCCCTCGCGCTCTTTACTCCACTCAGTCCACTCGCGCACGATCCCATGCAATGCCACTCGAGTCGATTCGCCAGTCCTTTCGATTCTGCGAAACATTCGAGCCCTTGCCCTTCCCTTCCCTTCCCCTCCCTTCCTTCTACCAACCACTCTCCATCGACCCACCATGCTTCGCCTCTCGCCGCCACCGCCACCACCCAGTCGAGTCCAGCCCAGCCCATTGCCGCCTCCTTTTCCTCCGTGATTTATACATTGCTCTCGCTCATCCTTTCTTTCTCTCCAATTTTCACTTCTCACCCCCCGTTCACTCCCCGTTCACCACGCTGTCTAGTATCTTTTCTACTTGGCGCTTTTCCCGCCAAACCCAACTCCCCCCGAGTCCCCACCCCCCTAACCAGCGAGGCTTCTGGTTAATTGGCTTGTGATTAAAGGGGGATCGGACTCATTTGTCGTCGTTGCTTCCAATAAATCAGCGGCTCTCCAGCTGGGATAAGCTGCTAGTAAACGAACCGTAAAATTAGCACGCCAATCGATGAGCAGGAATCTAAGCCTCGCTCGAATATCTCTAGTATCTCTAGTATATGTATACTATATTTATGTAGCTACTTTCATATTCCGCTAGTTCCGACTGCTTGTCGCATTCCGTCCAACTAAGCTAGCGAAACCTTTTCCTCCTTCGGCGAGAGGCGAGATCGCCTATCGTCCTATCGGAACCTCTCCAGTCATGAGTCAGTCAAGCCCCTCTTTACTTTAAACAACGAAACAGCAGTCGTTGTTATGAAATAGAATATTGCTCTAGTGAAATGAACGGTGGTCTTGTGGAAGATGGACGTAATGCATAGGATAATCGTGGAGGCACGAGCCGCACGTTAAACGGCCACTCGGAATCTCAAGCGCAGCACTCTCAATCGCTAATAAAGCTATCTCGAGTATATGTATGTATGCATGTAGTATGAAAGCGGCAAGAAATGGCCCATTAGCCAATCCTCATTACCCAATCGCTGAATATGGTGGCGCAAGGGAAAAGCTATCGGGGAGCCGAGCCGAGCCGAGCCGCGTACTCGCATCTGGGCGGAAGAGTCAGATTGGTTCCGACAATGAGTTTGAAGGAGCCTCGAGTGAGCGGCGACCTTTACGAGCAGACTAACCATTGGCACATGATACGCACGAGTTTTTCCCAGGTGAAAACATACTTCCGGCCCAGTCGGCCCTGTCCAGACCGATTGCCACTCTACTCGCGGAAAAGCGGAAAAGCGGAAATGGCAGCGGCGCGGCAGGTAGGGACTCCCGGCCAAGTCGATAGTTATCGTAATAGCGGCGGAACTTGCTATCGGCGGGCTAAGTCTGAGCCTAAGTCCCTCCGCTTTTTTCCCCTTCTGGCTTAAGTCGTCTCCGCTTCCATTTTCTTGCCCTCGTCCTGTTCTGGCACGCGCCCTCGCAATTCTCGGCCCCGAAAACACCCGGCCAGAGTGGCCAGACCAAGCCATTCAAGCCTCTCTTGAAACTTTTAGCAATTTCGGAGGATTTGTTGATGTTTTGAGGGTGGAACCGGCCGAATCTTGAGTCAAGTGGGCGCGTATAGCGCAAGGGTAGGGTGGTCGAGTGGCGCGAAATGCAGAATGGTGGCCGGTCGGCTGCGGTTGCGGAGCGGAGCGGTGCATCGGGCTAAGAACCTTTCAGGAAGAATATCTTTTACGATTAAGTGTAAATCATTCTTGTTAGCTAGAGCGCGGTCGCAGTCGCGGTCGCAGTCGCGGTCGGCGCAAAGATATAAAGCTACTATTCGCGGGCGAATAAAGCTACTATTAAAGCATTAGCGCGCGATAAATGTCCGAGTAATTGAGGATTGCGCCCAACGAGATGGCCGTACACCGACCTTTCGCGAGATTAGCACTCACGGATTATAAAAACCTCCCGGCCATTCTCCACCTTCCTTTTTCCTATATCCGAGGGCTAATTGCCCTCCGCTCTCGACTCTCCACTCCCGAGTCAAAAGAGCGGAGGTTTCGCTTTAACCTGGCCAAAGGATTCCGTCCGTCAGTGGCGGCGCGCACGCGGTCACTTATCCAGAGACCGGCGACGGCGGCGGCAGCGGGCCACTCTAGTTGGAGATGGCGGACACAAGATTTTCAAAGAGCAAATTACACTTAGACAAGCATTTTACCTTTAGGGAAAAAACCTTTCTCCCTTTCTCATAGCATCTCTTGGGTGCATCACCGGCGCAGAACGGTGCGTCGCACCCGCCGGAAACAGGAATGGTATGAGGTATGAGTAGTCATTGGAGGTGGTGAGATTTGAGAGGAATATCAACTTCGGCACCGAGTATCATATTTCCAAGACTCGGACTCGGACTCGGACTCTCCTTATTAGACATATCGAGTCTAGTCAATACGAAACGACGGAAGAATATGTATTGTAGATATTGTATTCCGCAATAGTTTGCCATTTGGGCATTTTGGCATTTCGGTATTTCGTCATTGACATGACATGGTGTATGGTAGCGGTAGAGTAGAACACTCAGAGAAATGGGACAACTACCTGGAAGCGACCTTTTCTTACCTAAGTTTTTACGACTTGAACCGCTCGCCGTGCCGCGCCGTACGCCAATCGGCAGTCAGCCGAGAACCATCACCTTTTACTCTACATATTCAGTATTAACAAATACATACATTCGATTATACCTTCGGAATCTTACGTGCTGGTATCAGTTGACCACATCCTACTCAATTGCCAACGGCAGATTCAGACTAAACTTCCAAATCGACTTTCCTGCTCTAAGAAAGTATGTATATTACTCAGAATGACCTTAATCTTTTAATGGCAAGCTCTCTCCACTCTTAATTTTCGCGATAGCTGGTTGGCTGGTTGATTGGCTGGCTGGACCGAGTGGAAATTGAAGGGGAAGGCAGAAAGCGCTTGAAAACAGTAGGTTTACTAGAGGTAGGATTGATCCTCTATCATTAGGAAAGATCGGATCGACTGACCTCGCTAATCCCGGCCCACTAATCCCTCGAGGGCCAGGGCGAAAGTTGCGTAAAATCTCTCCGCAGACAGACAGTCCTTACTCAACCGACCACCCATAGCCATCTTTCTTTCTGTCTTGTCCTTTGACATCGGAGTCGGCCAATTAGGCCGATGCCGTCTTAGATCCAAAACACTTTTCGACTTACGGGATATAATCCAATCCAATCGAGAGTAACTCATCTTCGTCTCGTCTCGTCTCGTCGCACTGGGAGTTGAGCTGCGTGATACGGCGCGGCGGTAGCTATTAGATTGAATCAATATTTAGCGAAACTAATGGGTTTGTTGTTGTTGTCGATAGTGCGGAGCGGATTAGCTCTGAGGGCGGCGGGGGCTAATTTGATGCGGCGAAATGAAAGGCATATTAGTACCACTTACAAGAGCGGAACAACCAGTTTAATGGCTGTTTCTCAGTGATTCAGAGATTTCTCCTTTATCTCGACACGATCTTGGCTACCAAGCGCGCTCGCTCACTCGCTCGTTCACTCGCCTGCGCGCGCGCGCGACGGCGTGGCGTGGCGATACCATCTCGACAAAGTTTCCAAGCTACAAGCCTACCCCACACCCCCACCCCCGCCCTATCGCTAACCTAACCTTATCTCCGACATTACTCAGGCTCTTTTCAGAGATGAGATGATGAGATCAATGAGAGGACGCGTTATGTGCGACATGAACTTGCCGAGAAATGCAAGGATCCCGGGCGACGGGACGTCCAAGGTTGGCGCCGAGAAAGATGGAAGGTGGTCTCCTCGCGCGAGATCGAGAGGAAGGGATGAAAAGTGGCTGGAGCGGCCTCAGGAGAGGAGAGGAGACGAGCAGAGAGGAGAAGAATTTGGGGAGGTCGTGCGAGGAGGTCCCGGCGTCGGAGTCGGAGCTGGAGTCAGAGTTGGAGTCGGAATCGGAGAGAGGAGGTTGGCTCGTTGGCTGGTTGCGGATCCTCGATGGTACGTGGTACGTGGTACGAGCCCTGGCCATCACGAAAATTATCTCCCCGGACAAGCGGGCCACTGCTTCCAGGAAAAGAAGATCGGTCGCTCTGTGTTGGTCCAGTCGTAGCACGCATTAACGTTCTACTCGACGCTGTCTTGTTGCTCCCGGAGCTTCTTTTATATCCCGCAAGTTTTTTGCGCCCAACTTTCATCGTCCGAACCCCGATACCCCGATACCCCGATACCTCGATACCCCTCACCCAAGCATTCCGAACCACCAGGACAATTAACTTACCAATAGCAATAGCCTTCTCCCTCTTCCCCTCTCCCCCTCTCCCCCTCTCCCCTTCCACCTCCGTCGACATATTCCTTCGGAGCAAATTCGTCCCCCTCTAATACCTAGACGAGCAGATAGATCTGGCCAGCCGGCGCTCTTACGTAACTAGTTGCAGCGGCGCTAATTAGATCCGGAGGAATAGGTCGGAAGGGCAGTAATGGGCCGAATAGCTATTATCGGCTTAGAAGCTAGAAGCTAGCAGGATAAAATATGGCAGTGCGAGCTATGCCGACGTCGACGCCGACGCCGAAGCCGACGCCGACGCCGTGGCAGCAGCAGCCGGCGCTAAGTAACCCCAGAGATAGGCGTGGCGCCGATCACAAAATTGGAGGGTGCAGCTTTTACCAGCCTGCTCACTGGCCACTCACTACTCGCCACTCACCACTCTAGTAATACATACTAGTATTATACTCCTCGGCCACTTTACTCCCCCCCCCCCCCCCCCCCAACCCCAACCCCATTCTCATCCCCATCCCCATCGTACATGTACATAGATACTGGTTGACTGGACTCTCCCAATCACTTTTTACCTACCATTCTTATTCGGCCTAATACTTATCGCGCGACAAGACTACACTTGTCTTATTATACATGTATTTATTATACAGGTATAGAGGAGACGGGTGGCGGGAGGCGGGAGGCGGGAGACGAGAGAGGAGAGGAGTGAGAGGAGGCGATTAATATTTTCCAAGTGGCGGAGGATCGAGGGCTCTTTGGAGGCTATGCCTTTCACTCGGCAGAGTCGCGAGCGTGATTGCATGCCGATAAATCACAGGACATGCATTAACCAGCACCCCCCATTTACATATCGACGTCGCAAACGACCAGTTGCATGCCGAGTCGCGCTAAATCACCCACCTTTTCCAAATAGTCTGCGCCTACCACCCCCAAGCCCTCTTTCCCCTCTCTCCCCTCTCTCCCCTCATCGCCCGCCACTTTATGCTTTGCATTTCACTCGTCTGGCGATTCTAATGTCCGAATAGAGCGGCCGGATCGGCTGGAGGTGTGATCCTCACTTAGGTTAGGAAGAGGTGGTGAAACTTGGTCAAGAATAGACTGTTGGTTACTAGTTGATTGGAATAGTCGGGCGGGCTCGGTACGGCGAGTTGATGCGGTTCTCTCTCCTCTTTGGCTCGGCATCTAGGATAGGGGGGGTTTGGGGGTTTGGGGGTTTGGGGGGGCATCCATCGGTGAATTGGTGGAGTTCCTCCTCTAATCTAATCGTGGGAGCGAGCGAGCGATCTCTTCTGGCTGCCTTCCTTCCTGGAAAGAGCGTGTCTCGGGCGTCTCGGGCGTCTCGGGCGTCTCGGCTGGGAGTGTGGCCGTGTTTCCGTGCATGTAGCTACATGTGTAGCCGTACACAGTCGAGAGCCGAGCGTGGCTACTCAGGATCGGCCGTAGGTCCTGTAATAGCCCTGTGGGCGAACAAGTCGCGCCCTCGAGAAATAAGAGGATTCCAGCCGACTCGCCGACTCTCCGAGAACCCCAACTCACACCAACTCTCCGAGACCTATGTAACATGTAACTCTCCCCCCAATCCACCCACCGACAGAGAACGACATGAACGATGATCAATTACCAGTTGGGCAATTATAGCGCGAAATAGGCCCCTACTGATGCACGCGAGAAACTCGAGAAGAAGCACAAATGCCAACGCCAAGTGGCAAAGAGAAACAATGTAAAGGAGTCCCAGTGTCGAGGCAATGCTCGAGTTACGAGAACGGGCAATGAGAAGGCGGCCTTGTACGAAAAAGGAGTTGTAGCGCAAGTGAAGGATCCGGGGAGGAGCAGGGGAGGCGCAGGGGAGCCGCAGGGAGTAGGAAGGCGAGAAGAGAAGAAAGCAGTGGGATAGAGAAGTGTTGGTTGCCAGGAGGAAATATCGCAACAAAGAAAAGGCGCAGGCCAACGCACACATACACACACAGAGACACACAGAGGCACGTAGAGGGGCGAGAGGGGCGAGAGGGGCGAGAGGGAGAAGGCCGAGTGTGGGCCCTCTGGACTTTAAGTTACACCCTCGTGCGGCTGGCCAGTGCCCAGTGAAATATCGCCAAGACACTCACGGGAGTAAGCGATGTTCCAGAGGGGATCGCGCCATCTAATTTGTTGCGCTTTGAACTTATTTATGGCAGACTGAAAGGCTGCTTGCTGCTTCAAAAGCGAAACTTGCGCGCGGACGACGCGACGCGACGCGACGCGACGCGACGCCTATACCACTCGCCCATGTCTGCCTCTGTCTCTGCCTCTGCCTCTGCCTCTGCCTCTGCCTCTGCCTCTGCCTCTGCCTCTGCCTCTGCCTCTGCCTCTGGTCGCGATCGGGCTCTACGCAATGTATCCATGCATACCCATCGGCTTAACTTTAACTCAACCACCGTCATTCCTTCTTGGTTCAACACTCCCTTTTACATCCAATACCAAGCCCAATTTGCCCACCTTACATTTTCATCGCCACATCGCTCCGACAATCTACATACATCTAATCTTGATCCTCGAGGTGGCCGATCGAGCAGCCATCAACCACCTCCCACTATGCCCAATTGGAGAACTGAGTCGCGAGTCAAGCTCAATTGGGTGGGTATGGTGTGGCAGTGGTGGAATTGATCTAACTTGATTAAAGATCGGCTGTAAATCCTTGGGTAAGAGTTATCAAAATCACATTCATTCGTCAGGCTCATTGAGCGAGAGTGCGTCAGCTTATCGGCTAGATGGAACTCTGGGCGAGCGGTGCGGTGCGGCGCCGCTGCAATTCCCAGTTAATTAATGCATCGTCGTCGGTCGGCTTTATCGCTGTGTGTCGGACTGTCGGTAGAAAAAGAGCAGCGTTTTATAAATAAATGACCGATAAATGACCGATCATTCCCATTTTTATACATCTATAATTCAACTCACGATATCATTCAACCAACCCTCCAAAATTATCTTACAATTCTACTCGGTTATCTTCAATTATCCATCAAATCATAATCAATGGATTATGCGTTCCTTGCGCATAGAGAGCGCGGATAGTTTATCGATGCCCTAACCTAAGGAATACATGGAAATGAATGTGGAGGCGCACGCGCCTAACACTCGGCCGAGCTCTCTTTCTCGCCCCGTGGCTAGTTCTTAGGAGATTTCATAAACTGGATAGTAATGCATAGCTGCTCGAGATAAGTGGGAACTGTGTAGAGTAGAGATTCGCGAGAGCGGCGAGCGGCGAGCGGCGAGCGGTAATGGTGAGGTTTCGGCTTGGTTCACTTAGTTCTCGAGATTGGTATCAGGAGGAGGAGGAGGAGGAGGAGGAGAAGGAGGAGAATATGGCAGGAAACTGGAAAGTGACCGTCGTCACGAAGGTATACTATGGTTAATGCCTTGGAAACACGAAAGCGAAGATGAAAGGATCGTAGGGTATTGTATTAATAGAGCGAATAACAGCGCGGAAATATAGTATAAGGAGAAAATGGATTGGCTCGGCCACGCTCGGCCACGCTCGGCCACGCTCGGCCGTGATCGGATTGGGGAAAAGTTGTTGGGGGGCGGGGGAGGGTACTGGTTGAGTTGAAAGTGATCCTAGGAAGGATCATCCATCGAGGATAAGTAAGGGGGTATGGGGGTCCGCGACGCGACGCGACGCGTCGTCGGGTGGCCGGGAGGGCAAACGGTTCCTTGATAGCGAGAACCAAATTCAAGGAATTTCTAACCACCAAGAGCGAACTAACGGTCTTCTCGTCGCGATAAGCTCTACCAGTTGGCGCCAGCAGGATAGAGGAATCTCATCCTTCCCCCAAATTCCAACTGGTCCAACCACATATATCCACCGGGCTGCGCCACGCCACACCGCCCCACCTTCCGCTATCCAAACTCTATACATATTGAACCCCTGCGCTTCACCAGTTCATTTAACCACCGAGCCCAATCTATAAGCATCTTCAGCTAGAGTCACCCACTTTCCGCCAAATCTTTCATAGTCAATCTTTTAACAAATCTTCCTTCCAACCCAACGGATGAGTTGGGTGTGCGGTGTGCGGTGTGCGCCTCTCTATGCGTGTATTGGCTGAGTAAGTAAGTAAGTATATGTATTGTAAAAGGAGGAGTAGGACGAAGGAGAGCGGGGGCGAGGATTGGCCGTGCGACATCGTGTCGAGAGAGGAGCGGAACGTAAGCGACGATCGAACATCCTCGAATAACCCAACTACAAGATGCCAGAGTACCACGGCCAAATGTTTCCCCCAGACAGCCAACCACTGTGGCACTGTAGCCTAGTTCCTTTTCAACTTCTCTTGTTATTATCCGCGCGGATTACGCCACCGCCTCCATCTCCATCCCCCGCCCTCTCTTGTTCATACCTTCTAACATTAACTATGTGCTCCATCCTCCGGGGACTTATTATGCTAAGCATGATTAAGAAAAGGGGGAGCGAGTGGAATTGGGCGAGCTCGGCTGAATTAGCGAGCCGGCTATGAGGGATCGTGGATCGGCGATCGGTGAGGGGGCTTGGGTGGTTGGGGTGAGAGAGCAATAAATGAGACGGAAGGAATCTCTGAAAATCTTTGCTGCCATCACCACCGTCAGCCAATAAGAGAAGAATGCGGTCGCTAGTTAGGCGCGAGCGAGCGAATCAGGAATTACCACTTTCGTCCTTTCGTCCGCAAGAGCCGCTAACTTGGCGTCCAACTTGCTTTTCTAATGACATTTTCTAGTCACTCGGGAAGATACGCCTCTACAAATGTTGTGCCTTCAGATTCGGAGGGATGAGCGAATGATGAGTGGGATTTCTCGAGGGAGCTCCTTAGAGTCCTCTTCAAAATTAAGCGGGCAAGCTAATATTATGTAAGTTGGAACAAGTTTGAAATTGAAACTGAAGGTGAGCCGAGCGCGGATGATCGGTGCGGCTCCTGGACAACTCGGCCGAGCGATCGAGCGAATCCATCCGATCCAAGGATCGAGGGCCAAAATCCGAAGCTATCCGACGCGATCCGACGCGTACTAACGCTCCGAAGGCGGCGCCACGTTTACGCCAAGTTGGCGCGCGCTCCACAAAAAGTCTACCCAAGGAGAATGAAGAAAAGGAAAAAAGGAGCTCGCCGAGAGCGGCTAACATGGAATAGCCCTTAGCCGGCACGATAGCCACTCTTCGCCCGCTCTGATGGACTCGCGCGACCCCCCTCAGCCCTCTCGGCCCTCTCGGCCCGTCCCAACGGCCCTCTCCATCCCATCCCCCCTACCACCCTCCCTTCCCAGTTCCCTTCTCTCTCTCTCTGCCACCGCACTTCACTCCACCCCACCGTCACTCTCACTCACTTCTCTGCTCCGGCTACTCGGCTTTTCGATCTTTCCATCAGCTCTGACAATCACCAACTCACCGCTCTACATCATGTCTTCGCTCTGCTGCACGATCAATAGCTATAGTGCTTCTGATGCTCCTCACACCAAACTACCTACCATCTCCAGCATCGGATATTCGAGAAATTATACACAGACCAAACTGCCAATTATTCCTAATAGGCAGAACATTTATTTAAAAACTATCCTGCCTCTTCTCTGAAGCAGCAACCTGCCACTGACAATTCCTAAAGTTCACTTGGTCGGAGGCTGCACAGACAATAAGATAGCGCTAGTCTAATTACATTACGATCATTCGCAACTGATATGTCTCCTCTCCACCTAGTCATAATCATCCTATAGTTATCATCCTTTCCCCCAACCTCACCCAATCTAATCACCATTGATGTTCCTCACTAGGTGGAGACGAACCAATACATAGTACACGCCTATGTACCGTTCTCCGTGCTTAATCGCAATAGAAACTAATTGGCCTACACCTAGAATTACAAAGTTTTCGTTGATCGTCTAAGTTCAGCAATTGCACGATATTTCCTTTCCAAACCTTCCTATAAGGAGGTAGAAAGAGAGATAGAGATAGAGAGAGAGAGAGAGAGAGAGAGAGAGAGAAAGAGAGAGAGAGGGGCTCTAGTCGGTAGAATAACTACACACTTTCGTACTTGCGAAATTCTAGCTGACTGGAGCTGCGTAGACGCGACATGATTCTGTTATAGCCTTGATATAGATATATCTAATTACATATAGTACATACATAGATATACATGACATACATATATATTACTCTTTGGAAGTAAGTAAAATTAAAGGAATTAGATGTTACGCATCTTGGGGCCGCGGCGACCGTATTGACTATGTATTTACAAATAAGGGTCTAGCTTAAGGTCTAGTTCTAGCTGCCAAGGGAAACCTAGTTGATTCCAGCTCGTTGCCTCCCGCAACAGAACAGCTCCACCCATAAGGCAGAGAACTACATGATCGGGGAGGACTGGACTCCTCAATAAATTACAAATATGTATCTAGCGAATGAAACCCAACATTTCTCCCAACGATATTCCCAATACTCCCAACTGGTTGATTATAAGAGTAGAAATTGTCTGTAGTAGCGCAATTCGAGTTAGAGGTGTAATAGGAAAAAATGCGGAAGCATGCAGTAGGAGTAGGTGAAGGGCTCAATTAAAAATCTATCGATTCTACATGATTGTAACTACTTAAATTCTAGGAGTCTAATTGGTATTTCTTGAGCAGAAGCGGCGGCATGTATGCAGAGAGTGATTTTCCCGAGTGTATCGCAGAGGGCGAAAGCCTCTGGGTCTGGGGACTGAACGATTGAATCCTCCGAGGCGTCGCGCCGGCGCGGAGGCGCAATGGACGGCCGCGGAGCCCTCGTCGAAAATGTAGCGAGCTACCGATAAAGCAGGTATCCACTTACGATCACTGCTCATCCTCAAAATCAAGGGAAATACCAACCAACACCCTCGACTAAAATTGCCTATTACCTAGAGAAATAGTGAACGGAAGCGCTACTAAATGTTTTCGACTAGTCCAGCTAGGTTTATCGCGATACCTTCAGTATTCTCGATCCAGAGTCCCTGTCGACAACAATTATCTAGCGTAACAACAAAATAAATACATACAGACGATAGGAACAAGTGTCGTAGACACGCATCGCGCTTTAAACATGCAGTGCAGAGAGGAGAATGGCGTGGTCCGACGCTGTGACTCAATTTTCCAGTTGGTCGAGAGATATTGAGTGGTGAGTGGTGGAAAGTGGAGCGAAGAAGAATCCATTCGCGGGGAAATGGGTGGAGAACCGAGCAGATTCAAGAAGGTAACGAGGGCCGATAGATGGTAAACCTCGAGACTCGAGGCTCGAGGGACCGGTGTGTTATCGCAGAGGGAAGAGCGCGATGGATTCCTCGGGAGTTAGGACCTTTCGCCGTGAAGGGCTGCCGTCGAAGTAATAACCGAGGTGAGGTCGGCCCCGCTCGACTGATTAGTCATCGAGGTGATTGGCTCTAAGGACGGCACCCTGCAATCGGAAAACGGTCATTATTGTGAATGGCAGAATACAAGATGAAATAAGATGAAAGTTAAAACTCACGTGAGAGTGGTCTGTCGGTTCAAGGCAGCGGCGGTAGGCAATGCGAGGGGCGAGTGTGCATGCCTCAATTGGCCGGAGATAGGTCCACCCACTGGAAGACAATGCTCATCGAGGCCCGGGCTTCCAGCGGGATTAGCGGAGATGTTAGCAGGCAGACTCTGGCTGTTTCTTACGGGAGCGCTACCGCTATCAGGGACGCTTCCGCACCCGCTTCCGTTTCCGCTACTAGTACCCCCACCTCCTTCGCCGCCTACCTCGCCGCCAGCCTCCCCGCCGCGCCCGCCGTATACGTTCAACTGCAGCGAGTCCACTGAAACATGACAACAACATTCCTTGAATCGGTTTCGCTCTCGATTTCGGTGCCTCTGCCTATTTCGCGGCGCTGACCTCGACGACCTCGAGCCGCCACCGCCTCCTAGCGTCGAATTAAGGAAAGAATGAAATGAAGAACTTGCTCACCGAAGACTCACCGAGTAAGCTGGACTTAAGCTCGGTCTTGTGAATCCCACCGGCTCCCGGCATGTTTCCGGTGATGGCCGAATGATTCTTTGGTTTTCTCTTGCGCGTTTGAATGCCCTCCTTCTTCATGCTCAGCGGCCTGTTTACCTGTACAAATACAAATCGACTTAGCTTCTTTATTTTCATCGTGGCATCTTGTTCACTCTTAATTAAATGTCTCCTTGGCAGATCTCGCAAAAACAATCGAATCGCGCTTCTGTTATCAGTGTCGGCGATCGGTGATCGGCGAACGGCGAAAAATCTCTAGATAACGCGGCCTGACCAGTCGCACAGGGATTAATATTAATTAAAATTCTTTTACGCCACGCCATGCACTGCCGCTCGAGTTTCGACGCCAATCAAGTGTCAAGCGGGCGCTTGCTTGTGGGTTTTTCCATTCTCGGCGTCAACGCGCCAGCGCCAAGAGGAAGAAAACAGACATACATATTGGGGAGACGGGTACGAATGCCGCGCAAGGAAATCAGCCAGCGGCTTCTCTCCCTCTCTCTCTCTCTCTCTCTCTCTCTATCGCATTGGTTGGACGGGACATCTTTACCGAAGATGCAAAGAGCAATTTTCGGACCATCAACAAGGCCGAGAGTCGCCTCTGGCCTTATCAGACACGATAAGATTAGAGACGGCTATCCTAAAATCTATCAAGCTGATCGACAAATTTCCACCCAATTTCGTAATATGCCCCTAGAGAGATAGCCGGGGCTCGGGGGCCATCACGCTTTCCATCAGCAATGCCCACTTAAGCGCAGTCACAAGTTCCATCGGAACATGTTTTACTGGAACTCGGCGGCAACTCGACCAACTAATAGGTAGCTACTATCAACACGCACTACATACATAGATCGTACATAGATCCTATCCCAGGCCACGCAACTTGTAATTGCATAACACAACTTATCAAAGACTAGGCTCAATGTTGCTTTCTCGAAAAAAGCCGAAAGCTACATTGAGACTGCTCGCTCATTAAGGTCGACGACGATAGCTCTGTTTGCCGAGGTATATGTATGTATGTATACTGCTATCCTAGTATTAGTATTAGCGCGGAAGTTTTGTTAGCCGGAAGTGTGAAGGGTGCTAGGTGGTGTGGTGGGTCCTAGGGTTCGGATTGTTTGTCGTTTGTTCCCTAGAGGGAAAGTAGGCGCGCGTGAGCTGGTTGCCTGTCAAAGTGAGCCAAGTCGAGGCCGAGTCGTGTGAAGCTCAGCCAAGAGAAGCAACAGCAGGAAAGAGAGGGTGGGCAGAGGCAGAGGCAGAGGCAGAGGAAGGCAGAGCGTTGAGTTGAAACCTTCTTGGAAGGCGCGCGGCGCGGTACCATATAACTGTCGCGAGAGTCACGACTCACGACCGCCTTTATTTACCAGCTTTACTGCATTTGTTTTAAACCGTGTCCTTTATTGTTCCGTTGGCGTCGCGCACCTACGTCGACGTCAACCTTTCCCCCCAGCCCCCGCGGGCCCCCGTCCTTCCCTATACCACGCTTCACGCTCCTTTTTATCCTTTCTTATAACTTGCTGCAAACTCCACTCTTCAGTTTCACTCGCCTCCACTTCCTACTCGACGCGGCATTACAAAGACCTCTTCTATCCCCCCTCCTACCCCCTTACCTCCCCTGAATCCTCTACCTCTACCTACTCCTCAGTCCCAACTCGCACTCATTACTCTAGAATCTCGATATTATGTACTCAAGTGGGTGACCGCGTGAAAACTATCGACATTCGCGCCCTTTTCTCTATCTGCCCCCATCGAAAGATTCTCATTCTCAGCTTAGCAGACGGTTTGGTGCCGAAACTTATCATCGGCTAACTATTATTGCCACGAGATAACTGCCATTCCGCTCGAACGTCGGTGTGTGTGTGTGTGTGCGAGTGGTTGGGCCGATGGGTGTTCTCTTGAATGCTCACTGGTAAGCACTTGTTCTCTTGGTTCATCTGGCCCAAGTGCGGCGTGCCGCGCTGGCGGAGAGGAAGAGAGGAAGAGAGGCAGTAGATGTAGGTAGATGGTGAAGTGATCCGTGGATCAGACTGATCGACGATCGGGCGCATATGACAGTTGTACAAACAGAGAACGGTACGGCGAAATGTTCGTACTCGGGAAAACAAGGAGAATTCGGGAGATTCCGATTCGACTGCGCGGCTCCGGCTCCGGCTCCGGCTCCGACTCCGGCTCCGACTCGACTAGAATTGTCCTTTTCCAATAAAAAATCACTCAAACCGTCGCGTCGACCCACCGCCACCCGCACCCGCAAATGGTAAATATAAATACGAATGCTCCTAAAGCAACTACATACGATATACGTAGAGAAGAGATCTCGGCTTGAGTTGTAATATTGCGGTGAAAAGAGCAACGAAATTCGAGCAATCGTTATTTTTACACGCTAATTCTCGACCGACACTGATTATACTGGGCGATTTATGAGCCCGTCAGAGAATAAGTAAACGAGTTCGGAAGCGGAGAGGCTCGTCGGGATAGAGCTCGTCTCGCCTCGCCCCGTACATTACACCATACGAAACACTCAAGACTCACATTGTGAAGCTTGAAGTAGAGTCCGCAGGCATTGCAAACTGGCTCGCCGTTGTTGTTCCGTCGCCAGAGGGTTGTATTGCTCGTTCTACAGTTGGCGCACTGCACCCCTGTTCTCCTCACACCTGTCTGACAAACATATCCAACGCTTTTATATCAAATCTCCCCGCTTTTCTCTCTCTCTCTCTCTCTCTCATTTCATCACAACATTTAATCCTATTGGTGTCACAACCACCTCCTCTCCCAGTTCTGCAACTCCGTTCCATCATTTCGTGGGTACATTGAGTTTGCAGCTATTCCACGGAAGGAAAGTGACGTGATTTCGAAAGTAGATAGGCGTCTGGCTGTGAAGCCGCACGGATACATGTATGTACAACAATTGAGGAAGGGTGGGAGGTGTGGCGGGGCCGGGGGGTGAGCGGCGGGGGGGGGGTTGAGGGGGGGACGAAAATGGGAGAGAGACTTGGGCGAGAGAACTAGAGCAAACAACGAACGCCGCGCCCGGTGAGTCCCGGTGTGATTATTTGCTCGGCGAGAGATAACATATAGCTGTCCTCTTCGTCGGACCAAGGTGCACGTGCGATGGTGGGGCGGGGCGGGGGGGAGGAGGCCCAGACGGAGGAGCGCACGAGTAAAAAAGAGAGAAAAGTGAGGAGCGTGGAGAGCGGCTCGGTTGGGGGGAGGATGGGGAGATGGTGCAAACATTACTTAATATCGAAGTCGCGTACAATAAACGGCGACATCCCGCCGTTCCCCGGACAAGGGATTTATCAGCACAAATATCAATGGCCTCCTTTCCAAAGTGGTCAAACTTTTCGTCGAGATTCCGGCTCCTCCGCCTCTTCGATACTTGAGCAAGCTCAACTACATACATACATACATACATACATACATACATACATACATACATACATACATACATACATACATACATAGTGAGGAGAAGATTGTTGGAGCGAATAGACAGACTAGGACTAGATAATTGCAAATTGTAAGCATGTATGTGTGCGGAAATGTTTGTAATTTGGCGAGGGCGAGGACGAGTTGTCGAAGAGGAACGAGGGGAGAATGTAACTTACCGGTGTGATGGCTTGTTTGGGCTTGCCGCACCTCATTGGTGGCCTGTTGACTCCGTTGATCCGGTAAATGCCACCACAAGCACTGCAAACGTAGTGTCCGGCAGCATCCCTCCTCCAGAGTGGATTGATTGCCATACACTGGGGGCACTCCTTCGGATCGGAGGGCATGACCGAGCCGTCGAAGGGTTCTTCGCCGGCGGGGATGGCGAGCGTCGACCATGGGGAGGTGGGCGCACTGGCGGCGGCACTGGCCACGCTGTATCCACCGCCCGAGTAGAATTGGAGATTGGCCGCATCGTTGACCGAGATTGCGACCCCTGGATAACCCTGAATGTAGTCGAGGTTCGGAGGGGAGGATGTCCCGGCGGTGGACCAGTAATCGCCCGGTGGAGGCTTGGCGTATTGGTAGGAAGCTCCGCCACCCCCGTACGGCCCCGTCACTTGGGAGCCCGGGGAACCGGGCTGTTCATAGTGGAGGGAGACGGGACGGGGTGTAGCCAGGGATGATGCCAACGTTGGGTCACCGCCCTTTATGTATGCGCTACTCGCCGACTCCACCTGTTGATTCAAATCCACTCTCTTAGAGACCTCTCTAGATCTATGTCTATATACAGAGATATAGACTAGACACGATATGTATGTAGAAGCTACGGGATACTTGCAATAAATCTACTGACCTCCGGGCCACGGGAGCCCAATTGAGCGACGGGTGGATAGGCAAGGATCAGTTGTTCTCCAGGTTTGGCGTAATTGTAATTGGCCGCTTGCTGGAAGCTCTCGCCGCCGGATATATAGTGGGTGTACTGAACTGCCTGGGAGGGTGGCATTGCTACTGTTTCGAGAGTGGTATAAGTACTGGAGACTTTGATCGTTTCCGCGGCCGGTACACCATCCGGGTCGTACTTGATCCCAGCGGCAGCAGCTGCTTCGCCGTAGCTTGCAACGAGCTGTTGCTGCTGCTGCTGCTGCTGTTGTTGCTGCTGTTGCTGCTGTTGCTGCTGTTGCTGCTGCTGTTGATGTTGGTGCTGGTGGTGTTGATTGGAGCGAATGGCATCTATCGGGGGGGAATATGTTGGTCCGGGTGAGGCGAGCTGAACGCTTGCAGCCGACTGGGAGACCATGGCCGAATTCTCGTACTCCTCGTTCGATTGAAGGACCGGCGAGGAACCTTGGAAGGATGTCGCGCTGTTCCCGCCCGGTCCACCCTCTTGGCCAGGCTCTTGCGTACTGTATCGTTGATGGGGGTTCCCCCCCTGTGGATTTCGTCTCTCTTGGAGTTTGAGCGCAATCACGTGATTGCCGTCCCGAATGGCGTCCCGGCGAATTTGATGTCCGTCCGAGTAGCTGTAGATTCGGTCGCTCTCCGTCCTATCGGATGCCGGACTTCCGCACCTTCAATAAAGCGGCCTCCTTTGGTGAGTGGTTCGATTGGACATTGCAGGGGATGATGGATTGATTGGGAATCTATGAGAAAGAGGAGGAGACTGGAGAGTCAACTTACCTGGAGGGATCCTTGACTAGAGGAGTGCCATCGGGGTTCTCGGGGACTTCGACTTGGACCTCTTGTCCATTGGCTGTGACATAGAGGACTCGCTGCTCGGGAAGACGGTGGTGTTGGCCCTCGGTGACCGGCTGAGACATTTCGAGGGAATGTTGCTGCTCCGACTGACAGTTGCGTCGATGCGCATCCTGCTCGTGCTCGGCGTGTTGCTGACGCTGCTGGCGTTGCTGAAGATCCGCAGCGGAGGAGCCGCTGCCGCTGCCGGGGCCGACGCCGACCCCGACGCCGACACCAACGACATTCAGAGTGCCATCGGGGCTTTCGGACTCGGGATCGCCCTCGGCGACTCCCTCGGTAATGTGTCCCGCGGTTGTGATGGTCCGCACGTGCCTCCTAGCTGTGATGACACTCTGCGGACTATTGGCAGCTTGCTCCTCCCCCACAGGACCTACTTGCGGAGAAGTATCAGCTTGTAGCCTGAACACGTTATTGCCAGCCCGCTGATCTTCCCACACTATCTCCATCTCTTGCTTCACCAGAGTCTCCTTCATCGCCTCCTGCAACCAGTATTTCATTCCCTTCGAGTCCGGGCCAAACCACGCAGCTAACATCGGCATTCTTCTATCACTATCTAATATCACTATTTTTTCTTGCGCCCCCGCTAATCGCCAATCTCGAGCCAATTCGCCAATTCACCGATATTCACCAATCCCAATCCCTCTAATGGCCATGGGTTCGAACGGTTCGCCTCGACGCAGTTGGAGGTTCGAGGCTCGGGATTCGAGTTTGGAAGTTGAAGGTTCGAGGAAGCACTGAGCTAATAAAGAGGCCAGTAGTACCCGTACGCGTGCGGCGAGAGGTGAGCGAGCGAGGTAGACGGAGAAAAGGCATGGAAAGAGGAAAGGGACCGAGGGAGTGCGGTGGGGTGCGGTGGGGTGCGGTGGATCGGTAGGTTGCGGCGCGCGATGAGACGACACACCTCGTCCGTCCTAAGTCGCCCGTCTCCAAAGAAAAAGGCGCGAGACGCCAGAGACGCGAGAGGCTCTGTTTGTCCTGGACGCGTCACTCTTCCGCTCGGTTCGGCAATGTCAAGTTTCGACTTCCGGACTAACCACGCGACAGTTATCCGCCTCTCCTCTCCAACTATTCTTCTCGCACCTAACACTTTATGCACCACTTCCGGCCCGTCCTCCTACCTCATACCGCCTACCTCCTCCACATATCAACAGCTACCACTCGATTCATTATCCTCCATCCATCCCTTCATTTCTTCCTTCCTTCGCCCTACTTCTCCCTACTTCTCCCTACCTTTGACTAAAAACCGGGGCACACAGTCGATAAAACAAGTTATTCACTGACCAACCAACTATGTAATTGGGTTAGGTTGCGCCGAGTTGCGCGGACAGCTGATGAGAGTAGAAGGTAGGTGTTGTAACTGGTTGAAAATTACCTCGGTGGCGATGTGGCGCATTGGCCCGGTCGACAATCAACAGGTCCTCGATAGTAGTAGAATTATGCTATCCGCTTGATGGGCTTCACTTGAAACGCGAGCGCGAAGAAATGGTATGAAAAGTGGAGCATTGATTGGTCGAAATGGGTGGCGGATGTCGTTCCGCGGCGCGTCGCGCCGGTTCGGTTCGGGTGTTCGGGTCGGGGGGTCACGCCGCGAGGAGTTAGAGAGCGGCGCGGGACGGCACACCACCGTCCACGAGATGCGATTACCAACTGACGGCACCACTCACGGAGAGAGATAGTGGCCGAGATAGAGGGAGGGAGAGCCAATGAGTGACTGACTCGGAGTGAGTGAGAGGGAGGATGAGAGGGAGGATGAGAGGGGACAGGAGAGTTCAAGTACCAACTAGGTGTGTACGAGCAGCAGCACCGCTCTAGACCAACGCTGCCGTGAGAGAGCACGCCAGCACGCCAGCACGCCAGCACAGAGACAGGGAGAGCCTCTGCCTCCAACGAAACGCAAAGTCGGAAGGTACAAGATATCTTGCGAGGTGCAAATGGACAAAATATTAGCGAAAGGAGTAGCGACAAAAGATGAAGGACGGAGCGACGAGATGAGACGAGACGATGTGTAAGAAAGTTGCGAGCGATGCTAGCTAATAGTGGAGCGCGTAATAGTGGAGCGCGGACTGGTTTAACGAAAGAGGGGTTTGATGAGGGGATCGGTGCGCTATGGCATCGTCGACTAAAAGAAGAATGAGAACCGGCGCGGATGAAGAACGAAAGTGCGGATACACGGACTTTTGAATAGGGTAGAGTAGGCGCTGGCGAACAAGTGGCGGTGGCCGGTGGGTGGGTTGGGTGGCGAGGTGCGACGTGGGCGACGTGGGCGACGTTGCTGATGCGGATAGAGAGCACGCGCGGTTATGTGGAGAGGAGTATGTAGTATGGAGGCCCGATAGGGCGGACACCTCGTATCTCATTGGTCAAAGCCCTGTTTGATTTCCGCTAAACGCTAAACGCACGCTCGCCGCTGCCGCGCTGCCGCACTGCTGCGTTGCTTGTCCTGTCGTTCATCTTCCCAGCGGCAGTGACTTGGATCGATTTCATCAACATACATACGTATGCTCCCATACGTATTGGATTGTTAGAAATGGTTTGCCATGTGGGTGGAAAATGATTGGTAAGGAAGGAGTAGGGTTTGTTGTATAATTGGTAGAAATCGATTGAAATAAGTAAGCGGCGAAAGATAGGTGAGCGAGTGGGAGAGGTGGGCTTAGGTCTGGGAATCTCTAGCGATCGAGAGAGAGAGAGAGCGAGAGAGAGAGAGCGCCGAGGGAAAAAAGCCCTCGGAGGGCTGTCCGTTTGTTTGTTCGCCGCCGATAACGGCGCGGCGTCGCGTCGCGTCGCGCCGTTTGCTAGCTGCGGACAAGATAACAGTGACAAGAGGGCAGAGGGACCGGACCATCAACTCATCGGCATTGATCCTCGCCCTTCCCCTTTCCCTTGCCCTTCCCCACGCTTGGCCACTGCACTACTGCACGAGTCGCTCACTCGCTCGCTCGGCTCATCCATACTTTCTCTATCTCTATCTATGTATCTACATATCTAGAGCTCTAGCGCGGATTTGCACACGCTTTCCAAGAAATCTCCTGACTCATACCATTCTCCTAGAAGGTTACCCTACATATTTCCCAAGGAAGTACAACTCCTCACTGCTCCTTAATGTGCCCGAGGCCCGATAACTCGGACGCCTCACTCCTCCCAAGGTTTCAACAAATACGCCCTATATGTATTAATGGTTCGCCTGTAAATAACGGCGGGCGACCGAGCGAGTGAGGGCATTAGAGCGTCCAGCGTCCAGCATTCACCGTCAAGCGTCAAGCGTCAAGCGTCAACAAATGCTCTGCTGAATCACATCGGCAAACGACGCGTCATCGATGCCTTGAAACGATGACGATTTTTCGGCGTGACGCCCGTGTCGTCCCCGGTCTGACGTGAAAACGATTGCTGCCATATCGAAAATAAGCCCAGAGCAAATACAACAGGAGGTAAACTGATGACAAGCGCACCTCTCTCCCTGCGTGTGCATCTGTCTGTCTGTCTGTCTGTCTGTCTGTCTGTCTGCTGGGTGCCGCTCTCTCTTTATGCACGTGCGCCGGAGGAATGGACGGAAAAGGCCTAAAATTCGGCGAGTTTAGCAAGAGTGATTGTGCAAGAGGTAAATATTCTCGGAAGCGAGCGAGAGAGCCTTTGAGAGGCTTTGGGGAGTGAGTGGGTTGAAATGAAATGGAGTGGAAGAGGTTGGTGTGGTCTACGTGACAATGTCGCTCGTTGGCAATGTTGGCATCGGCGTGGCGCGCGAGATCCTTTAGATATCAAGTTCGATAGACATCAACCGCCAGACCGAACCACTCATCACCGTCACATGACAAAGTACTCTAACTTCCCGGATGTAGAGGTGTAGAGGTGTAGAGGTGTAGGGGTAGGTAAGGAAAGAGAGGAATCAAATATATATCCTCAAAGTGACAAGCTGCCAGGATTAACTTGGGTTCGCGACTGCCTAGGACCTAGGTCAGAGCCGCGGTCACGCGATGCCTCAGGCCCACCCCGCTCGCCTCTGTCGATGTCATCATCGACATCCCTTCAATTACTCTTGCACCGACTAGTCAGGTCCTCGCGTAAAAGGTAAAGTGATGCAAGGGGAAAAAATGTGGGTAGGAGAGGATCGGCGTTCAACTACGATGGATTTTGGGGGGAGAATCGTGTGGGCTTTTGCGCTTCGAGGAAAGGTTGGCTCTGCTCTCAAGGTAGAGCACCTTCGACGCCGTCGCCGTCGTCGTCGTCGTCGTCGCCTTCACCGTCATAAAGACATTAAAAGACTAAAGCTCACTTTGTGTACAGTTGTCTTGTGTGTGCTCTGCTCCAGTTAACCGGGATCTTAATCATGGCTTGTTTTATTTCTCCAAAGTACCGTAAAACGTGACCGTCCTCTATACTCGACAATCTTTCCTCGAGTCTTAGAATGATGTAGTTGGCATTATCATCGGCGGCGCGTCCTCTTGTTATTTTCGTGAGGGTAACGTCGAAACGCTCGGATAATTCCAACACACACACTCGATAAATATTTTGGTCAGACTCGGAGCGAACCAGGATTGTTGAGGAAAGCCGTGCTCGGGCAGCGGTGGGAATGGTAAAAGTAGATAGAAGAAGAAGAAGAGATGGTGGTTGGTGGTTGGTGGGAAGATGGGAAGGTGGGCTTTCTTAAGAAATACATATCGACTGGCTTGGACAAATAGGTCGAGACGCACGGCAGTTTGCGATGGCTATCTAGACCCAAATCAAAAAATCCAATTATTTGTCAGGGAACGAAGGAAACGAGAATCATCGCGCGTCAAGCTCAAGATAACGGGGCGATAACGAGCCGATCGTTCGCCGCTTCGTGTCCGTCTGTCCGTCTGTCCGTCTGTCCGCTGCTCCCTCCCGTCCGGCCTTCCGACATCCATCGATCGCCGATAGGTTTCGCATCAAAACTTTACCACATTGCGGTCGCCGCAATGCGTCATATCAATTCTTTTCTCGAAATATATCGGTGCGCGCGCGCCATCCGCTTAAAAATCCGCGCTTCCAATTAACCGACACATACCTGCCAGCTATACATACCTCCTCGCGGGCAAGTGAGATATCAGCATGAAAGCAGAGGAAATGAAGATTGGACGATAAGAATGCTAGTGTTGTAAGAATCGGTGGAATATAGATAGATATGATGGTGGGATCGATATACTATATCGGGAAAGTGCCACTAGCTAGAATAACGAATAGGCTTTTTTGGAGTATAATCGGAGATAATGGGTAATGTATGTGCGGCGGCGGCGGCGGCAGCGACGGTGGCTGGGATGGGAGATGCTTGATTACTGGAAGCTGATGAAGCGCTCGAGGCGTATGAGGTGTGACTTTGTCGCGGCTCGCTGGTTGCGGCTGGCGGCTGGCGGTCTGCCGACAGGCACACGTTGTCAAAATAAACGACACTATCGCGATTTATCTCGTTTCCCATGATAATAAGAGATAAAACTGCATCCTTACATTAGCTAGTATATCAGCTAAAATGATAATTTCAGTCGTCGCCTCCGCCAGGAGCGCGTAGGGCTGTCCGTAGCCGCTGCTATACTTGTTCACTTCTTTCACGCCGCTCGCGACTCTAGTCACTCACTAACCTCATTTCCAACACCCGTCCTCTTCCTCTTCCTCTTCCTCTTTCTCTTCATCTCACCCTTCACCTTTCAACCCAATTCGCCAAACATTCGCTCTCCACCCTTTCTCTCTCTCTCTCTCATTCTCACCTTCGACTACCGACCAGCCACCATTAGTGAGTACAACTATGTTCTTGTGAGAAAGTGTGTTTTCAGTTTGCGAGGACGCGAGCCTCGCATCAGTTTACTTCTCAGTGATACTTGTCCAGTATTGGTGTCTTAAATGGGAAAAGGAGATGAACGGCCAACACTGGGATATACTCGAGGCTTGAACCAATGGGAGCGTCGCGTCGCTTTGGCGTGCAGTGCACGGTCCCGGGTGCACGGCCCCGGGTGCCGGGTGCCGGGTGGCGGGTGTGCAATGTTCAGTGTTCGCAGAGTTCGGAGTGTACGTCGTATTGAGCGCGCGCGCGCGCGTGCTCTTCAATCTGGGATCTCTTGGAAGAAAGGGTTTCCCCCGGCGGGAGCGGTTTCATGCGGATCCCCATTTTTCAGCGATGATTCCATCTCGGAGAGTCGTTGAGTGAAAAAATTGTCGAGCTATAGCTCTCGGCAGGTAGTCCGAGAACGATGCTCAAGAGGCTTGCGTCATCGCTTGAATCGCGAACACGACGAGGCCATTTCCCTTATCAGTCGAGTAGGGTAGCCTTATCGGCTCTAGATGAGAATCCCGATTGCTAATCTCCCCCCACCCTGCCCGACCCCCCAACCGCCCAACCACCCAACCACCCAACCACCCAACCCCAAAGCCCCACCGCCGCACGCTTCTCTGCGCCCGCTCGCCGGTCTCGTTGCGTTCATGCTGCCGAGAATGCCGAGGATGGCGAGGGCGGTGGCAGCAACGCCGATGACTTCTCAGATCGATTATCGTTCTCGCTCACGATTTCGATTTCGAGTTCGAGCTCGATCTCGATCTCGATCTCAATCGACTTTTTACGCCATACTCTCTCTTGTCTTGGGTTCGTTCGCACTTGGGCGTCCCCTTACGGCTTACAGTAGATAGAAATTAGTTGGTTCATGTATGGCGATTGAGCAATTGCGCAACTCGCTCGCACCGTCAAACAAAGGGAGGGAGAGGGGTGGGGGCGTGTCGAGCGGAATTGACCAAGTAATTTTCCACCGAGCTGCCAAATCACTTGATCCCTCCTTTATCGTTACTCACTGTGTCCTGATGGCCGATACGCCCGGCCGCGCCACTATTCATCCTAGAGAATTCTATACAACAAGTAAACAGAGTCCAGTGCTAACCGTGTCAATTAATCAGCCCAAACAGCCGGACCAACAGTATTCTCTCTTTTCAGCCCCCCCCCCCCCCCTCCCCCCCTCGCGACGAAATATCACAGTTCAAAAGAGAGAGAGAGAGAGACGTGTCGCGTCTCGTCGCGTCTCGTCTCGGTGGTATGGTATGGCGTGGCCGAGGATTTTACAAGGCAATTACTCTAGGTAATTTACAACGAGAGCACTGGCTCGGTATTAACGTTGACGTGATTAACGCGCGTCGCGCATCTAGCTATGTGCGCGGTGCAAACAAGTTTCTCATTTATTGTCGCGTCGTAAATAGTCCGCGAAAATTCCAAGCATATGTCTCGATGGGATCGCAAACTATTTAGCTCTCGGCGCGACTGGATTCGGCGTCGGCGGCGGCGGCGTCCAGAGACTCTAGGAGTGGAACGCGCAGAAATGAGATCGATGGAGGAATATGCGAGGGGAATCGCGGCTGATTATGGAATATCGACGATGAAGGGGCGACGGGGAGGGCTGGTGGAGGGAGGGAGCGAGAGGGAGCGAATGTGAATGGTGCGGCGCGGCGTCTCCCAACTACGCGAGGACCAATAATTAACGCGCACGACAAACAGTATTATCGTCGGCGTTGCCTGATATTATTCCCATTATCTTGTATATGTACGGCGGCTATATGTGCTTAATGATTAATAAAATATTATCTGGGCACCGAGCTGGATCTCTTCCTGCCATGCCAGCGGATAGTTTCGTCCCAGACACCCGCCAACCAACATTCCCATTCACCATCTTCCCATATTCTCCCGCCCTCTCATTTATAGTCACTTTTATCCTTTCCATCCACAACCTCCACACCCTCCACACCCTCCACATCGTCAACCCTCACCCTCATCATTTTCCTCTTTCTCCATTCTCGTCGTGCTCTTCAATACGCGTCCAGTGCTCGGTGAGTTGAACGCAGGAACAGGAGAGGAAAGCACATCTATCTGCTGCTAGCAAACGCCGACAAGCTAAACTTGAGTGGGCGGTGAACTTTGCAAAAAACTCAAAATCTCTCAACCCAACCAACTCCATATTCTATATACGACTGGAGCAGCACAAGTGCCCACCCGAATCGATACCAACGACGCATCCGTGCCGCCTCTGCTGCTTCCTTGCTCGCCGATTATTAACACTTTGTGAGCAACAGTTAAGCGCCCGCGCCTGTGCCCGCGCCTGTGCCCGCGCCTCTGCCCGCGAGTGTCTTTCGTCTGACTCGAGTGGCTGGCTAGAGGCTTCATTCTACAGTGAGTTTTTAAAACGGGCAAGTGTCGTGCGACGTCATTCTGCGACCTTCACAAAGAGGACAAGCTACAGGAAGGAGAGGAGGAGGAGGGTGGGAGGTGGAGGTTGTATGTGTGTGGAATGGAGAAATGAAATAGCGAAATGTAGGGTGTTAGTTGGGCAAAGTGATGATGGTGTGAAGAAAGAAAGAAATGAAGAGGTGATGGAGTGGGAATGTTCAAGTGTAGTGATTTGTCAAATGTTCGGAATGGAAGAGCCTCGGCTACATTCCGATTCCGATTCCGATTCCGATTCCGATTCCGATTTCGAGACTGTCTCGAAGACGATGAGGAAAGAAGGCTGGTAGAAAGCACAAGTGTGTTGCTCGAACCGAATATAAAACACAAGTGTTCGATCAGTGTGCACGCGCTAGCGGACAATCGCGCCGAGCCCCAGTCGAGAGCGGCGCAACCCGAATCCCAAACTCGGCCCACACCGCCACACATCCATCTTCTAACACACCATTTTTCACCTTTTCTCCAAAACTTACATTTATTTCTTCTTTAGCACTTCCGCTCCCACTACCGCTACCGGTCTACCTTCCCCCCGTCTCATTCACTATTTCAACTTTCAGTTTCAACTGACCTCACTTCACCTTTTCGATCCAATAGCGTCTTCGTCTTCGCCTCATCTCTTACATGTTTTCGATTCTTTCGTTCGACGTACATACAAGAAATGTATCATTCCCACAGATCCTATACCGCTCCCCCCCCCCCCCGCCCCGGAATCATTTGGTTATTAAAACTGGTACTGGTACTACGCCGCGCTGCGCTGCGCCGCGCCGCCTCTAATCTCAAACGATTTCTACACGAGGTATTGGCCACTGCCTCGTGATCAAGTGGATAGACATACATATGTAGGACTAGGGTGGGCAGCGGGGTGTCGTTGGCTAAAAAGTGAGCAGAGGCGCGGAGTGTGTGCCCAGTGAGAAAAGGGGGTAATGGAACTTACGTGGGGTGGGGCGGCCTAACTGACGATTGCAACGAGGCAACGAGGCAACGAGGCAACGAGGAAGATGACGATGGCGATGACGAACGGATGGACCAAACTGCCAAGAGGATCACAATCCAAGGCGGCTTCTTGCTTGACCGTTGGTGGTTGGTGGTTGGTGGTTGGCGGTGATAACTCGTGAAACTAGCAGTCTAGTCAACTTGAGTTGGGTTGGTCGCACTTTCTCAACTCGGAGACAACTCGGAGACTCGCGCTTCACTCTCGACGACGACGACGACGACGACGACGTCGGCGACGGCGGCGACGGCAACGGGCAACGGCAACGGCAACGACGACGATTGTACACTCTGAGTGATGTAGAGTGTAGAGTGTAGAGTGTAGATTGTAGAGTATACTCGGCTCGGGGAGGTCGGTTCACTCGGCAGCTCTCGCGGCGGCTTGGCGCGCTTCCACTCGGTGTTTGCGCGTGTCGAGCAAGCGGCACACGGCTTGACACAGGTGCGCGATCCAAGGTACGCTGCGCGCTCTCTGCGCCTGCCTCCGTTCAACCAGGCTGCCGTCTAGTAGCACCGTTTCGAAGCTTTCCTTTTCATCCGAGAGAGAGAGAGAGAGAGAGAGAGAGAGAGAGAGCGAGAGAGACCCCCGACCCCCTCAAATATTTACTCTCACCGCGATATTACCCGATCACCTCCTCCAACTGCCCATCCGACCCATCCAACCCTCCCGCCTTATTACCGCCATACCGACCACACCTTACCAACCCTTCACCAATCGCCCACTTCCCTTTTCCTTCTAGCTTTCACACTCTCCCCAACCCAGATACCATTATTCTACAATTCTAGAATTCTAGATCGACAATTCAATCACATCCACTCGATAATTTGCAGTTTTTTGCAGTTTTTTGCAGTTTTTTCTTCTGCTTCATTTCAGATGCTCAAATCGACAAATTTTGAAGAATTCAAGAATTCGGGGGAGTAGACAAATCTTGGAAAATTTGACATTTTTGCAAAAGAAATTATTCCAATTTTCCAAGCCTACCAAATTATTCGAGGAGCCGTGATTTGAGGATGCTAATGTAATAAAGGACTCAAACTCAACTACATATGTAGTAGGTAAGCAATGTTAGAAAAGAGAAACTGGGGGTGGAACTACGGAGGCTCGTATGTAGTATGTATAGTACATAGCTCGGAATCTCGTTATCCTCGGTTCTTGAGAGAGGGGAAGAGGGGCAGCTGATGGGTCGCGATAAGAAAGCCAAGTGAGAGACGCGATGGTCCAACGTGTCTCAACTCTCGAGTCGGTTGGAATGCAATGGTGTGATTCGCAGCTATGTTTTGATGTCACTTGCTGCTGTGACATTTGGCAGATTAAAAGTTGTTAGATATGTGGTAGGTGTGAGTGATGCGAGGTAGTGTGTGCAAGTTGCCGCTTTTTTTTGGGAAGAAACTGGTGGAATACGTAGGGCTGGGGTTGATCTAGCTCGCGGTAATACAGATTACATGCTGGTAGGGCATCCGCCGCTCGCACAGAGATTAAGCGAGATATCGCGTTATCAGCAAAAATACACAGGGATGAACTTTTCCCGGCCGCGTTCACTGACTCTTCGTTTGCCAGCTGGTTCATCCGCCGAGTTTACATTGGCGTCCGGCCCTCCAAAAGCCCAGTCACCCAGCCAGCAAACCAACCAACAGCGACAGCCAGGCGATCCCTCGCGCTCTCGCGTCAAAGCTGCAAAAACCTCCGCCAGCCAGCCAGCCAGCCAGCCAGCCAGCCATGTAACTGGCAATACGCCCGCGACCACTTCCCCAATAAACTGCCCACTTTAGTTTAAATAACCCGTTTTATTTAAGAACAACCGAATTAATACACTCGAAATATGTATCTGAATAGGCTTATGCTTATGCCGATTCATATTCACACATATCCATATACATACATATCCATTGTATAACGTAAGATAAAGGCAAGACATTTCTTGCCTCCTTTGTGTAACTAGCATTTCTCTCTGGTAATCCTATTTACTGCTACTTCTATCATTAGCCCTAATCTTGTTATGCTTACACTTACCATTATATTATGTTATTGGAATCTTTAATAAAATGATAGCTAATAGTATATTGGTCCTACTAGTAATATTAACGGTAATTCCGCACGCCACGCTAGAAACCCTATTACCTCCGATGCGGCATACTCCTACCGAGACAAATGGACAATTTCATCAAGGAATGAACCATGTCCATTGCTCCTCAAAGATAGATGCCCATTCACGAGCTTATCCACCCGGTTACCGATTAGACGGACTTACTAGACTTACACACCACTTACTCTTACTCTTTTCCTTATTTACAGCAACTTTCTTTACTATCTTATGAGCTATTACTTCTTTACGCATACAATGAAAGGAATGAAGCCGAATCGGAAGAAAGCGTTCTTTGGTAAATAAAAGGAACGACGTAGAATATTTGTACAGTAAATAACTCTTAGCCTATCTTCGGTGCTGGGTTTTCTGCCAGGTATTTACAACTGAGCATGCAAGTTGCAAAGCCAATTTCTCCCTCGAACCGACCAGGAATCGGGGAAAATTGGCCGACTCAATGGATCCAATGACCAATCGACTCACCCTACACGCGCACGACAGGGGGGGGAGGGGGGGCGTGAGAGAGACTGATTGCAGAGAGCTCGCTCCAATATTGCATCTAAAAGCTCATCTAAAAGCGACCATTAGAGGAATGACGAGTGTTCCGTGTAAAAGATAGAATTCTATAAAAATGATGATCCGAGACACGTGCGGCTCTCGAGTTCCACGCAAATTATATACACAAAGGCCCAAAAATGAAGGAATGAGATTGCGACTCTACATAAACACAGGTTTCATATAGATAGAGAGATGGTAAAGAACCGTGTGGAACTGTGGGAGAAGAATCTGACGTTCTTCGTAGAGACCAACAAGTTTTATCCTCTCTTGGGGATATGTACTACCTAATGTCTTTAATATCAAGAGGAGAGGAGGAAAGGGGAGAGGTTCGGGGGGCTTTGCCCGTGACCGATCCTCCAGCCTTTAGCCGCCTCCCCGGATCCAATCTTCCCAAGGAATATCGGGAAGCTGGCACGACCAAAAGGTTTCGATCGATGATTTCCTTTGATCAATTCTCAACTATAGTACAGGTATAAAGGCCGTGCCGTCGCGCACTCTAGGACGATATCGAAACGACCGTCGGTCTCTCCAAGTGGCCGTTGTCGAGAATGATCTTGTTCGCTGTCGATCCAGGAGAGGTGTTACCCAAAGTGACGATATGAGGCGAGGCAAGCTGGTGGTGGTGATCGCTAGGCGAGTGTGCGGCTGAGACCATTCCGGGCGAGCGATTCGCGCACGGAGGCGAGGGGCACTCCACCTTTGGCGAATGAGCCTCCAATAGTTGCTGGTGCTGCTGTTGCTGCTGCTGCTGCTGCTGCTGTTGCTGTTGCTGTTGCTGCTGTTGTTGTTGCTGTTGCTGCTGCTGCTGTTGTTGTTGGTGCTGCTGGGTGGCGATCATATCATAGTAGATGCCAGAGGTAGCCGATTGATATGAGACTATGCGTCCGGAAGATTGGGGATTCCCGTACAAACTAGTAGGATAGGTGGTGACTTGCGGGAGGCCGGTGTGCGTATGCACACCGCCGTGGGAATGTGTCATTCGCAGGTCGACGTATGCCTCGCCTAAAGAGAGTAAGTAGAGAGAAAGATGTTGTAATCTGGGCTCAAGTGGGATTGAGATGTCCAAGTAATGGATGCCAATCTCTTATCTATGCTTACCGGGCTCGAGCTTGAGGCTATTGTTATTGTTATTGTTATTGTTATTATTATTGGCACAAGGGGCGACGGTGCCGGAAATGGGCGTGTCGGCCGCCTTCATGCCGCCCTTTGGTTTCCGCTTTCGCGTCTGTATGCTGTCCTTCTTCATGGTATGGGGTCTATTGACACCGTGCAACTTGTAGTAGAGACCACAGGCGTTGCAGACTGGTTCGCCCATCGAGTTCCGGCGCCAGAGGGATGTCGTCGTTGTTTGACAGTTGCTGCAAGAGGTACCTACGCGCCTCGAAGCAGACTGTAGGAAGAAACAGGAGATCACCAGACCTCGTTAATCACCTATATCTCTCATCTCCCCCCCTCAAAGCCTACATCCAACTAGTATTACACTACTTAAGTACGTACAGCTAGACTCTAGTTTCATTCGCTCTGCGGTTCGCCGGACAACTTGGCAGAGGCCGCACGCACAGAGAATCCAACCGACCGGTCGACCGACCGGCCACGCGCGCCCTCTCTCTCTCTCTCTCTCTCTCTCTCTCTTTCTCACTGCTTCCGTCAAGATAAAGCTCAAGAGGAATTCTCTGTCAAGTTATTCGGCGAAGCGAGTGCACTCGATCGGGAAATCACGCCAAGGGGAAATGCGGAACTAGTGCTGTTGCGGCGAGAAGTGGCGCAGCTGCTGCTCAGCCGCCGACACAGACACAGAGACAAACACAGACCTATATGTATAGAGGTTTAAAATCTAATTGTAAGGATAAGTACACGATGTATAGTTGGCAATTAGCCGCATTTCCTTTCATTCGCCGGGGGGAGTGTTGGCGTGATTTCGAGAAGGAGTGCGTGCGGTTACACACCATGGGTATAGTGGCACCTCAAAGTTACGAGAGAGACATTCTCTCAGAGACTATCTGACCACGATGCAGTTGATCCGACAAGGAAGATCCAAAGACAGACCAACCCACCACCGGCCAATCATTCGAGCAATAAATCAAGAGAGGAAGGAGAAACTATCTCAGATGGAAATGCGAATGAAGTGTATTTGTAATGCATGAAGAAGGCCAAGTACAAGTGAGAGAGGAAGGCATGTACTCGGAGGATAAGGGAGGGTAAGGGAGGGTAAGGGAGGATAGGGAGGGAAGGGTAAGGGTGGCGGTATGAGTGAGTGTGGTGATTTGGGGGGATGACACCTACCAAACGGCGGCTCGATTTCTCCTCGAAGGCGCGACGGGTGCCACTATACCCACAGAAGCCTTTGTAGAAATCGCCCTGGTCCGCCACTGAAACAGACAGGAGGCCAAAGGTTAGGGGGGTCGGTACTTATCGACGTCTTTCCCTCGATCGTCTCTGCGCTCGCAATCGGAATTGCGCCTAGGGGCGGAGTCTACGTATGTATGTGGTAAGGACTGAGCCGGAGGTATGTATGTAGTGTAGATAGTACAGTCATAGTCAATAGTGCGTAATGGTGTAGGGATGGGGTGGGGTGGGCGCGCCACTCTACATATACAGTCTTTAGGCTCGAGCCTCGACTAATCGATCAAGACCATCTCGAGAGTGTCCTGCCACTTGCAAGTTGGGTTAGGTTGGGAAGTGCGGACCACCACGCAAAAGAAACGGCACCACGGGCGATTTTCCACATAGGCTCCTGACATCTTTCTTTCTCTCTCTCTCTCTCTCTTTCGTACTGGCTTTGTAGGATGCTTTGTAGGAAAGCGAGAGTGACTTTCGAACAGAGCAAAGTTTTCGAAAGCATGGCCACCTCCCCTGTTAGGTGGGAGGCGGGCGGCGCTTGTCCATTCTTACCAGTCGTCGTGGTTGCTTGACTAGAGGTCGGTTCATTCCATTCATCTTGTGGTAGAGACCGCATGCATTGCAGAGGTAGTGCCCGGTGCCATCCCTCCGCCATAACGGTGTGGAAATCGCCCCACAATTCACGCACTCCCGACCCTCGTTAAAGTACTCCGTCTCGATGTTGTGTACTGCATTTTATAGGTTCTTCAGATTTCCTATCTTATTGCTACAACTCTCGCTCCCCCCTTCTCGCCACTCGCATGCACGGGAGATAGCTAATGTGAGTAAAAAGGATTAGGAACAACAATGGCCAACCCTACCCAAGGAATCGTACGTGTCCGCCAGACTGTCCTCCCGCTCCTCGCACAACTACATACATACATAGTATATTCAATGATTGGCATTAACCTCTAATGCATCTTGGAGGATCGACCTCATCGACCTCGGCAGAGTGATTAACTTAACGATTCGGGAAGTCGCGATCCACATCAATTTCACGTCGACTTTTCTCTTAGTGACTTAGTCCGTCACTCACTTTACCTCCACCTTCCGCTAAAGTGAAAGAAATCCCCATCGCCCTTTCTCTCGGCCCCTCTCCCCTCTCCCCTCTCCCCGGTTCTACGTTCCATTGAGCCGCTAATGACTCTGTTGCGTCTGCTCTAGGAGTACAGGCCATTAAGGCAGAACGATGTCCTTGACGATTTGGAGGTATGTATTTCCAACAAACACGGCTTCAAGTATTCGGCAGAAAGCCAGCCGGAAAGTTGAAGCGACATTGCTATTGAATGGGAGGAAGGAAGCAATGAAAAGGGTAGTTAGCGGAGGGTATAAAAAGTGCAAGTCGGGAATAAGGAGCGGAAGTTAAGAAGATTAGAGGAAAGGGCCAGTGGAGTAAAGGAGAAAAGCTGTTGGTCGGGGTAATTGGTATGCACTGGTCCAGGAAAACCCGGTAGCAATCTCGAGAGGACCGACAGACGGGCCGGCATACTCTTATCAGGACTTCCGGCAGGCTTGCCGATAATAATAACCGGGCAACAGCGACATCCTCGCCGCGCCGCGCCGCGCCGCGCCGGTACGTCAGCCAGCCAGCCCCTCCTATCCTCTTCCCGCAAACCCTCCTCCGCGCTCCCTCACCACCACAATGACGAATCAAAAGCCACGCATTCTTTAGCGGCGAGGAGAGCAATAAACTAGGCTTCAAGGAAGAATTCTTCCCTGGACATGTTACTCGAGATTCAAGTTGAAGTTGAAGGAGAAGAAGCAGTGAGCAGCGCAGCACAACTAAGATTCGTCTCGTGTTCGTGCGAGACGAAATAGAGAGGACGAAGAGGTCAGCGCTCGTGAGGCACACATCCGGCAGAAATGGGACTGGGAAGCAATTGGATATCACGTAGAGGTAAGCAAGAACTCGCTGACGGGGCCCGGCCCACTCCTCCCCATCCCCGATTCAGCCCCCCGCACACCGCGCTTCCTCTTATACCATCATCCATCAATCACTTTATTCTTTCTTCCTTCCTTCCTTCCAACGATACACATCACTAGACGACCAACCCCAAAGAGACTCTACAGAGCATTATCACCCGAGTTTCTTTTTATTTTAGGCGAAAGAGCAGTAAGGACATTCAATAAATCGAACGCTTGAAAGCTGTAAATAAATAGTTGTAGAAGACGACGACGAAGGGGGGGGGGGGGGGGGGGGTTCGAGGGAGAGTTGAGACGTGGGATAAAAAAAGTGAGCGCGTCGTGTTACCGAGCGTAGTGGCTAACGGGCGCGGTACGGCGCTGCGCGGTGTCGGGAGAGTGCCGAGGGAGGCTACAGGGGCCGGGGGGGGGGGGGGTTGGCCGAATGCATAGCTATAGATATGTAGGGAAGCATGGAGACCGGTGACGCGCATGCCAAAGCAAAGCGAGAAAAGGACGCCGAGGTCAGAGGACAAGAGAGGCTTCGCGCCACTGGAGATACGCCATACGCCTCCAATCGCACTGGCAAGCAATCCGATATTATGTAAGCAAGAAACTGCTGACACCACTAGGAACCTCCTGCCCAGCCCTACACACCATACTCCGAGCCTCCTTTCTACTACTATTGGACAAATCTCAACTTTTCACCCTCGAGCGCACCCTCTATCAAATCTAAATCGATTAGCTTACAAGCCATTGAAAAATCAACGGCCCAAGAAACAAAGTATAATGGGTGGGTGCAAGTGCTACAAGTGCTCCCCACGTGGAAACTTGTGGAATTAGCGAATTTCAACTTGCTAGTCCGTATGGTGTTGCAGTTCTCTTTGAACGGGAAGAGCAGAATCCCAAGTGACAATTGTACATAGTATACCATGAAATAAGATAAGAGGATGTTAGGCGGCTGGGTGGGCGGCCACGTGGAGCAAGGCCATGCCAGGCAGATTCTATATAATTGGAAGGAGACTCCGGCCGGCGGTAACTAGCAGAGGTTAGACTCGATATACATATGTAGGTATGTACTAGCTAGCTATAAAGAGTAGCTGGTAGTGGTCTAGTGATGTGGCCGCCGCGATTCCTCTGAGTGAGGTCTGGCACTGGTGAGTGAGGGTTCTAAGTCATGTAAGGGATTGGCGGTGGTGTGTGATGCGTGCTGTGGCAGAGCTCTCTGGTTGCCGGGTGCCAGAGCCAAAGGCCGGTGCGGCGGCGCGGCGGCGCGGCATGCATCGCTCTCTATGTTACTTTCTTCTTGGGGAAGGAAGGATGACACGCACGCAAGCCACTCAAATCCCTCCTATTCGGTATGTTAAAAGGCTCCGCCGCGCCGCTCGTAAGTGAGCCTCGGTAAGTAGCGACGAGTCCAACTTGGGGATCAAGTCTGGCTGGGGACGCGACGCGACACAGGAGGCGGAAGACCGAATGCCGAATGCCGAATGCCGAAGGGTATGATGCGCGCACTGGTACGCTTGAAAGCTCGACCGAAAGCTCGACCGAAAGCTCGACCGAAAGCTCGACCGGTGGTACGACAAAGCGCACGGGCGCACGGAGCATAGAGATGAGCAGACTCTTTGTGGGCCTGCGTGCCGCCACTGGCCACTCAACTCGACTCAAGTAGCTTATTCCAACCAGTCAAGGTTGGAGATGATGATTCCTTAGTTGCTCTTTTCTTTACACGACCGAAAAGTCACATTTGTCTGAAAAAGGTCGGATCTTGGTCAGAGTCTTTTTTTCCCCCACGCGGCCGCTAAAGAAGAACCGGAGCCGAAAGGAGAGGAGAGGAGCGCGCGATTTACGGCGTGGCGATAAAAAAATCCACTCGACCTTTCGTGAACCAGTAAAACCCCTCGCGCACTAAGGTCGCACTAGTATGCTCGCCTTATGCTCCATTATCAGCGTTATTCTTGCCCGAAATAAAAAAGAATCATCCACCATCTCGATGCCAAGAGCGCCGACCCAACTGCTCTTTCTTATCTGGGACAAAGTTTGGGAAGAGGCAATCCAAGACGAGAGAGACTAGGAATGAATTTAGTGGGCTCCATTATTGTTGATAGCTGCGTCAACCGCTTCAATTGTCAAATGATTGTTATTGAAAGGGAGGAAGGTAGGGAGGTAGGATTGCTATGTGGTTTCTTTGATTAGATATGTTGGGTGCGGTAATTGTTACGAGGCGAAAATATAGCGAAATTATCTAAACTGGACGAGTGATCTTGAGAGCAGAAGCGCGGCCGCGAGGGTATAAGTAAAGAGTATGTACATAGCAGGAGGAGCGGAGTGAGCCGAGCCGAGGCGAGGCCAACAGTGGTGAATCGGTGAATGACGACGAGCGGTGCTCGTCGACGCGCTCAACAACTCTCGATAGGGTCCTATCGTTCTATACTACGTATACGTAGATTGGTTGCTATATATGTACATACATATAGCTCTGTATCGCGCGTAGACACAACTAGATTAAGCCTCCTCGTTGGCTAGGTCAGGGTCCAGGGTGCTATCGAAACTCTCTTACCGAATCCACGTGCCCCGTGCGCCAGATCCGACAATTAAGCCGACTCTCGACTCTCGACTCTCGACTCTCGACTCTCTACTCTCGACACTCGCGACAAGAGGGACCAAACCAAAAGACTAGTATAATTGCAGATATGTAGTGCGAGCAAGTATGTAGCATGTCGCGCGTTACATGAGCAAAGAAATGAGCTCTTCAAGATCGAATCATGAGATATCGAGTGCGTGTCCCTATTAGAGAGTAACAGCCGCATTCGTGAGGCAATATAAAAAGAATAGTAACAATAAGGTTATCGCTGCGCGTAACTCGCTATCGCTCTGATATCGCCTACGTCGCATTCAACCTTCGCGCCCAACCAACGCCTCCCAAGATTCCTGTCACTCGCCCACAAATCAAAACTCCCAATTTCATATACATACATATACCATCTTATTCTCCTCTCTATCTAGTAGCCGAGAGCACCTCACCCATGACAGCGCTCCTATACACACCCCGAGCGCACGCCGCGCCCTACCATTTCTTCGACGCTTCAACTTACCGGGAAGGAGAGTGGGCAGGGGCAGCGGGGAGCTAGATCTCTGCTCGGTGTTGGTGATGAAGCTCTTTTCTAGCAGAGATCAGGCTGACAAGGACCCAGTAACTAGAGACTCTAACTGTAATGCGATATTTCGATCTGTCTTTTGCCGAGCTCGACCTAATTTACTGAACAGAACGAATTTGTCACAACTGGAGCAGGAGGACGATCTCGAGCCGATGCCGGTGCCAGTGCCACCCTCGAACTGCCACCCTCGAACTCTTGGCCATCGGGATCGGCCGAGGGGATCCCTAAGGCGCCCACTTCGGCACGGTCCGGCACCGTCCCGTCCGACCCAACACCGAATCCTTTTCCCTTATTTACGGTCCTTGCAACACGAGCTCCAGCCCTCCCCAACTTGTCTCCTGCTACAACATGCATACACTACCCACTACTCCCCCTTCTTCGCGCTAAATCATTCCACTGACGCCAGAAAAAGGCTGACTTGAAGAAAAAAAAAGCAGAGCTCCTCGAGCCTCGGCCCACTCTTGCTGCCACTTGCATCCACATTCGATTCTAACATTTCAGACAAGTTGAGCTTAAACAGTTCACTTGTATCTACTACCCTTGATATCATCAATAACTGGCATTCTCGAATGCAACCTTCATGAATAGTCATAGGCATCGGCTATCGCTCTATCTCGGTCTATCTACATTTCCATTACTAATACTGTTCATTGTCAGTTACGCCGCGGCGAACCTAGCCCAATGTCAGGGCATCGAGTCGCGAGTCGCGAGTCGTGAGTCGCGAGTCACCAGTCGCCAGTCAAGAGTCGAGTGCCGAACCGCGACTTCTCTCATGAATAGTAGCGATAATCCCAACACGCCTCGGACCGACACTTGTGAGCGTCATTGCTCAACAATAGTCTACATAGATATATTATAGTAGGCTATACCCAAAGAGCGAGCGAGGACATAATAGTTGTAAGTAAGAGAAGTGGTGGGCGGCGATTGTCATATACTCTCCGCTATGTATATGACTTGTCTCGAATTGTACGATTCCAGTGTGGCATTGCGGACGCAAGCAAAGGTTGGAGGTGGAGGAGGAGGGTGAGGAAGAGTAGACTAGAGGAGGATAAAGGTTGCAATACTCACTGGCTGTTAAACTGGCTGCTGCACCGAGTTGATGCTGGGCAGATGTACTGGTGGTATTGACGGTTTGTCTCCTTGGTGGTGTGGCGTACTGAGCGGCGGTGAGTGGATCATTGGTGGCCGTGGCATAGTTCCAAGAGGCAGGATCCGCTGTTCCGGCAGGAGTTACCGTGGTGGTCTGTTGGGAGGAGTAGGAGGGGCTGTAGCCCCGAAACTTTTGTCTGAGGCCAAACGGTTCCGAAAAGCCCGGTAGCGTTTGATGTGTAACAGTACTGGCCTTGTTCTCATAGTCCTCGGAGATCGGGCCAATTCCGCTGATACCTGGGGGTAAGGTGTCAGACCAAATTAGCCAACTGGCAATCAACTCGCGAGAGTGGCAGCGGGGGACTGAGGGAGGTAGAGAGAATTGACCAATTCGAGTTCCCTTACCTTGTGCGTTCCACAACTGATGAGGATTCAATTCTGTGGGACTTCCGGCCATGTACGGTAAAGAGTAGCCACTACTGCTACCCGTTCCCATAGGCATGCTGCTCACGCTATTCATGCGATACAACGACGAACTGCAAAGACAGAAAGCCCAAGTCAATCATCATTCCACTCCGAGTTAAGTAACCCATCACCGCCCGCCCGAACGCCCATTCCTCTCACCAGCCGGAGCCCAGCCTGCTCGCTCGCGCACAGGCGCACGCCCCTGCCCAAGGGACCCATACCCCATTCATTTATTTATGCTCATCTCTGACCATCTCTGACCATCTTGTACCGCGCCGGGCCGCGCCGGGCCGGGCCATCTCCAATACGTATCGCGAAAGCGTCGCTGCTATGTTAGCCGTTGTGAGGTTTTTTTTGCCCGGCTGGAGCGGAGTGATGCGCATCCGACTCCAACTCGTAGGTGCATAGATGCGTAGGAAGGAAAACGGTATCAGCAGAGCGTATCCGAGTTTTGCGGAAGTAGCCCTTGCGGGAGAGCGGAAACAAGCGAGTTTCTATTAAAACCAAGGTGGATGCGGGTACGGGCGCGTGCCTAGAGCAACAGGCTATCCGTTCCCCTCAATGAGTAAGTAACGCGTGCTCGGGCATCAGAATCCTCGCGACACAACTACTCCATTACCTTTCCCCATTAGTAACTACTACTCACTGTAGGTAGTGACCTGCCTAACTCTCTTCACTCTTTTACCTGACAGCCAACTGAGCCGAAGCCGAAGCCGAAGCCGAAGCCGGCCGCGGGCCCCTGCAGCCCAATCTCATTCAGTCTAGCATCGGACTCAAAGATATTTCACGCTATACGAAAATGGCTTATCGAGGGCGACACATAGGAGAGAGGAGCCGCTGTCCGTGGTCGAATGCGGTTGGAAATGGAAAGGCGCGCTTCGAAATACTGGAAGAATGGCGGCGCTAAACAAACGCTCTGGTTTGCAAGTGATGTACGTTGAGTGAGGTGTCAATATTGAGGCGTCCTTGGGTAGTGTTGGCGTGCGGCACGTCGGCAGACGGTTCGCGCGGCCGATACGTGCCCAAAGCCCCAACCGCCAACCCACCTTCAATGCATCCTCGCCAATATAGCCTCCGCGCAACCGGCGATCCTCCATCTCACCAAACATTCATTCGCCAAAAGGAAACATCGATAACACTCCTCTCTGCACGTTCCTCCGAACCCCCTCCCCTTCTTCTTTCCTGCCTTCTTCATCTCTGCTTGACGCTTTTCCGAATAATCGCTACTGCCACCACCAGACTATGTACTCTTATTTGTGTCGTGGCAGCATTGTCAAGTCAATGTTCCCTGCTGAGTGGGACTTGGCAAGAAACTGCTTAGCCAGAGAGCGCACAATTTTCGCAGACGTAACGTTGCGGAAGGTCCGGTATAACATCGACGGAATGACTGCTCGCGCCATTAGCCACTGGCCACTGGCCCAAACTCACATTCTCCGAATCCTGCCTAACCGATTGGATCGCCATGGCACAAGTTCATTCAAGAGGAATAGTTAAATAAAGGACAAGAGGCTTCCCTCATTCCTTCCGGCTGCGGCTGCATTGCACTGGTGCGTGCCACTAACATATCCTGCCAATGCCCTTCGCCGCCGGCAACTCTAGCCCTCTAGTCCTCTACTGAGTCTACTCTATTGACTTGTCGGCCACTCGGAAGGAGGAATCATGTGGCCGAAAAGATAGTATCATCCTGAAAGTGGACCACAACTTTTTTTCTTCTGAGCACGATGGGCGGTCCGACACTCGGACATTATGAGAATGGCTCGTGACGTAAGATCCGGTAGGTATGAAGCGAGCAGCGAGCGGGGGGGACGGAAATGGAGAAGGTCCTGGGGCTGTGGGGTCGCGCTAGGAATCTCGAGTGCATAGGTGTGTGGCTGGCTGTGGAGAAGATTGGTCGCGCAAAGCTATGCTAGTAGAGCGCGCGGTGGCCGAGTGAGCGAGTGCGCGAGCGCTTCTGCCGACGTGTATACTTTGCGATCGACGCTCTGGGCCGCGCGGCTCAATGGCAAGGCTCGTGTTCCTTCCTTCTAAGAATCTTTGGGACTCTCTCTCCCTCTCTCCCGCTCTTAAATGCTACCGAGTGTAATCTCGATCTTCGGTCTGGTCTGGTCTCCTTTGCGTTATCGCCACCTCTGCCACTCCGCTCGACCGCTCGATCGCTCGACCGCTCCCTCGTTGCAGCATACATTTCTTTCCATTCCTCCTCCGGTTGGTTGTCGCACTTTTCTTTTGACTTGCGAGAAAGAATTGGCAGAGGGGGGTTGCGGGCGGACGCGTCACCGAGTGCGGATTGCGGAGTATGTAATGCCGTCCTCGGCGTGACTGGGGTGAGTAAGCTAGTAAGCAGCCGTAGGCCGAAAGGGAGATGCAAGCAAGCAAGCTGGCACGCAAGCCAAGAGGATTCTCTCGATCGAGGAGGAGCGAAAGAGGAGCGGCCTGGAAAAGATCCTCTGGCCGAGTGGCCGAGGAATGCACATTTCGCGAAATCCAATCTAGAGAGCTCAAGCAACCCACAAAGGTTATAGCCCCTTTGGCCGTGGCGTCGCCGCCCGTTATACATATCTACATATCTATGTAGATCTATCTACATACACCATACACACCCCACCCCACTATGTACATTTGAATTCAACCCGCTCGCTATAAGAAGCCCTTCTCACGCGATTCATCTTGCCATCCTCTCCTCTTAACCACCATGTCTAACCGCCCAACCGCCCAACCGCCCAACCGCCCAACCGTCCACTCGAAAACTCGTAAAGCCTCCTCAGATGGACATTTTCTCCAATGAAATCCAACTCTCGGCTCTAGAGAGATGAAAAGCAACAAGAAAAGTTGGTCAATTGTGGAAAGGGAGTCGTAGGTGACGAGCGACGCGCGACGCGCGACGTGCGACGTGCGACGGACGTTAGCCGTTGGCCACGGGAGATAAGAAGGGCACCACTGTCTATTTACTCTATTTGCTTAGTCGCATCGCGCCCGGCCCGACCCGACTCGACCGACCCGCTCGCTGCTCGAGATATCGCCGTTCCTCTTCCCCTCTTGGGTAACTATGTAGCCAGAATTTACAAAAAGCGAGAGCAACCCAACCTAACCCAACTCGGTGAGTCTCTCTACTTTCATTCTTCACCTATCCATCCAATTAAAAATCCAATGAAATCTCAAGCCACAGTCAAGACTCGTATCGTACGCGAGAGCGCCGCGGCTGTGAGGCGGCAGGGCGGCAGGGCGGCAAGGCGGCAAGGCGGCGATGCACGCGGCGGCTCCCGGAGAGCTCTCGATAGTCGAGATAGTTGAAAAAATATTTTTACTTCTTGACAACTGCCGTCCGTATTCTGCCCTAGAATAAGAGCGTGGTGGTATCTATCTTGTTTGCATTTGGCAACCTTATCGTACCTATCGGATCGCTCAGTATTATGTCACGCCGCCATCTCCGCCAACCGTTCACGCATGCCCTGCCCTGCCCTGCCCTGCCCTGCCCTTTCAACCGACCGATTCAGATTCACCCGCCTTTTCTCTCTCCTCCCTGCCACGAAATCTTCCATTTCAGTTTCGTCCAGTCATACATACATACATACTATGTATTCAACAATAAAGCGTGAGTTGACCAGAAGAGCCGAGAAAGAGGGTGGAGTTAAACGAGTGGAGATTCCTGGTGGGAATTGAGAAATTCGTAGTACATAAAGAACTCACTGCATTCCTGCATGGAACCGTGCCGGAATGTCGATGGACTTCTCACTTGGCAACTGCCGTCCGTCAGCTTTTCTTCCTCGATCTCCCAGCTAATCCCCAATACCCAAGCGTTACTCTTGGACGTTCGATTTACACAGGTTTCATTCGATCGCGCGGCACCACTAACTAACCAATTGCCATTTGCCAGGGCCCGCACCAGGAGAAAGAGGGAGCTAGCTGGCCAAAAGAGAGCGAGAGGGGGATGGAGGTGTGGAGGTGTGGGGTAAGAGCGGCGGTGGCGGTGTGACGGTAAGAGAAAAAAGAAGAGAGAAGAGAAGCGAATAAAAGGTGAGGAAAGGAAGCGTACGAGAGTGTGGTACGGCTCAATCAACGGGCGGGCAAGTACTGAGCTGAGTGTGATCTGACCGAGTGGTTGAAACGTCGATCCGAGTGCTCTCGGAGGACCTCGAACGTGGTCAGGATTTCCCCTTCTGCCACTTATGTACTCCCTTCCATCCTGCCTTTAAGCTTCTACCGGCTTACTTGCTTCGCCGCCTGGCCGCCTGCCTGCCTGTCTGCCTGCCTACTCAACCGGCCCACTGGCCCATTTCCTTCTTTCCTTGCAACTCGCCGCTCATATTCCGCTCTTGATCCTATTAAAAAGCACAACGAAAAGGGACTACGCGAAGAGTAGAAACACCGTCAAGATAGTGCGAGGGGGAGGGGAAGCGACCCGATGATATGGCGAATCTAGAGTGAGTGGATCGGCGGCGGCATTGGTAAGTAGGTGATGCGTAAACTGACTGGCGCTACGTGATCAGAGCAAGATTCACCTTTCAATGCATAATTCGAGTATCAGCCGTGTGTGACTAATCGTGAAAGCAAGACCCTCCTCCCTCCTCCCTCCTCCCTCCTCCCTGCTCACTCCATTCCTCCGTCCGCGTCCGTCCGCGTCCGTCCGCGTCCGAGCCGATTCGCGTCAAGGGTCCGCCGATGACGCGCGTCACGCAGCGACAACGGCGCATCGCCACCAGGAACCAGCCGCCAGCCGCTGCCACACTTGCATCATATGTGTGTCTCTTCCTTATTCTATGGCCGTCGGGGACATGACTGATTGGAGGATTGGGTGATTAAGAGCGCTACTAGAAAGGAACCCAACCCACCATTGCTGCGGCAAGGGCAGCTATTAACGATTCTCAGCATTTTCACATTCCTCGGGTGTTGCCGAGCTCGCAAGAAAGGTGAGCACTCGGTGAGAAAATGGAGATTACGAAAGGGTGAGAGTGTGACTAAAGTAAACGAGGGCTGTTGATATGTAGAAGGGGAAAGCAGCGCAGTAGGTTGGTGGGTTGGTGGGCGATTTCAAGTTAATTAGCCGGAAGACGGCTGGTCGAGTGAGAATGGTTATACCGAAAAATCCTATGTACACGTGTTACTTCCGCCAGCAGCGTTGCGCGTGCCAAAGTGCACCCACCCGCAACCCTCCACCTTCACCCTTCCTCCTTCTCAGCTTAACCCAACTTTTCTTTCCTATTTCCTATCTGTTGTCGGTCTGTTGCAGCTCGAGACACGCGTCGCTTACAACATATGTATTTCCAACCACCCAACCAACCAACCAACCAACCAACCATCCAACCACCATGTCCATTAGACTAGTCTCACTTTCACGTGGAGAGCCAGATGAGCCAGAGCCCGGGGCACGCCGCCACCACGGCACGTGGCCACGTCGGCCAATCGACACGTGGGCCAAGGGGCTGCCTCGGCTCATAAGGTACCCTCTTTCTGCACTGAGGCCCGCGCCCAATTCTACATCTATGCTATGGACAAGTAGAGTACTATACTATACTCTATGTGTACTCATAGCTAGAGTTCCGCTCGAGGCCGACTCATTTCAAAGTGCGTGCTTGAAATGAGAGAAAATTTCCGCGGAAAACATTCCAGTTCGAGAAAGCCTCTATTTAGTGGGGGGCCGCCGCTCGGCCGACTCGCAAGTCGCCAGTGGCGAGTGCCGAGTGCCGAGGATGCGATATCAGAAGCATTGAGTTTTCTTGGAAGACAAATAGGTACACCACGCGGACTATAAACTCCCCGATGATTCACGACGAACCCTCTGTCTGCCCGTCTGCCCGTCTGCCCGTCCGTTGCTTCGTCACCGATTTACATCCTCTCATGTTTCCAAGCGAGCATCGAATGTACATATATAAAGCGTAGCCAAATTATTTAGGTATTCCTTTCAACTGCCCGCTAAGCTAATGATACTCGTGGGAATTAATAGATGGTTTGTGTCGCTTGCTTGGAGAATATTGCAACCATTCCTCAGTCATTGACCCGGATAGGGGGCTGGGGCCTGGGGCTGGGGGGATGAGGGGAGTACAAAATAGCCGCGAGGATGATATAAGAAAAGAGAGAAATATTCAGTAGCCTCGGTAGAGTGGGGTGGGTTGGTGGGTGGTGGTGCGCCAACGCGCTCACTGATAGAGAGAGAGAGACCGAGGAGCGGGCCAAAGGAAGAAAAAGAAAATATGATCACTCCCTCCCGCTCGCTCGGTCTCACGATTCTCTGGACTGGACTTGCGATATCTCATTTGGAAGTTGGAAGGTCGTGGCTCGTGGCCCGTGGCCCGTGCACGTGCGGACCGCGTGCGAGAGAGAGAGAGAGAGAGAGAGAGAGAGAGAGAGTGTAAAATCACGACAAATAAGTACGAAAGCCGCACCATCCGACCGGGCAAGGCATCACTCTCGCTTTTCTCCAATTTCGATTGCATATCCCGTTTAATTCCTACCCACCAACACTATTAACTGCTGCGAGAAATCGCTTTTTCATGATTCATCGTGTCACTTTCAATCGCTCCCGTCCCGTCGTGTCCCCGTCACTCTTTCTCTCTCTCTCTCTTTCCCTCTCTCTCCCGCACTCTTTCAACCTTTCAAGATTCCTCCGGAGCATTTGCCGCGACTGTTCCAAGGTTTGGCGGGATCGAAGAAAAGCGAGGCAACGTAATCGGTGAATCGCTCCGAGATCGGTCAATAAACTCTTATCGCTTGCCAAGATTCTAGCTCGAACAAGACCACCGCACCACCGCACTGCACCGCACCACACCGCACCATTCCCATCTCGAGCTCCTCATCCACAAACACTCACAGAGTTATGTTGCATATGTGCAACAGTCCCGATCGAACTTTACCGGAGAATTACCCACATAGATGGCTTGAGCAAAAGATTATATCATGTAGTTTAGTATGTAGTCGGGTCGAGTGACTAGAACTAGAGCCTAGGGAAAAGAGGTTAGAAGATGGGGAAGGCCGATCGCCCCTCACCATCTCCTTCATTCCGTGTTTTGCTTTGTTTTCCCTATTGTATCGGCTGCGTATACAAAGGCTGAACGTGCGGAGGAGCCCTTAAGCCATCGGGTAAATATTTTCGCGCTAAGCAAATGGGCTGACGTGTACCGACCGGTACGGTACCTAGGTTCGGCTCGCCCTTGCAAACCGGCCGCGGCGGCAGCCAACGCGGCAGGCAACGCGCCAGCGGCCGAGCGGCCACGGCGGCCGTTCCCTATCTTCTCTCCCGCTCCCCCCCCCCCTCTCCCTAAAGACCGCCCGCCCGGCTCCTCACTCCGTCGAGCCGAAACCGCCAACTTTTCCTTTTCTCATCTCCGCTGATAAAAGTAGCCCAATGAGAGCGCAAATGCGCAATAGCACCGACGACAATACTCTAAATGAAAAGAAGATCCAACCAACCAACGGCCTCCAAAGCGATACAACTCTCTTTAGATTTCACTAATTGCCTCCATCGCTCTACTAATATGTACTCTGCATCGTTCAAGTAGGATTGCGAATTGCGCCAATTGGTTTGGCCTTGAAAGGACAAGTGGAGAAGAAGAAGAAGTATGTATGTAATAAGAAGAATATGTAAACCAACCTGGATAACGGTCCAGTGGGGGAGTGAGGTGTCGAAGGTCCTTGATCGTGTTCCTGATGATGGTGAGGTGTACCACCAGCTGAATGATGGGAGTAGATCGAGTCCATGTAGAGTTGATCGGAAACCCTGTCGGTCTCGTGAAGCGAGTGGCTCGTCTGGACGGAGGGTTGCATTGTGGTGAGATGTGTGTAGGAATGTAATCTAGCTTGATCGTTCGGACTGTATCCACCAGACTCCTGATGAGTTTGTCGATGGGGCGAAGATAATGCTTGATCGTGCGGATCGTGTGGACTTCGACTGGAGCCCGGGGAGCTGCCTGTCCTCATTGGTGGCGATCCAGCGGGACAGGCTCCGGGCGTAGTTGCGCTCGCGCTTACACTTGTCGTCGTCGTCGATCCAACACCACCACCGCCACCGCCGCCGCCGCCGCCACCACCGCTACTCGCAGAACCACCTCCACCGCTACCACTCCCAGTACCAACAACACCGCCAGCTCCACCGACACCACCGCCAATTTGATGCTGCAGATACGAGTCCTCCGGCAAAACCTCCTCCAATTGATGCGAGTGCTGTTGCCTTTGTGCTTGTTGTTGCTGCTGCTGATGCTGATGCTGCTGCTGCTGGTGATGGTGGTGCGCACTCGAGGTATTGGCAGAAACAGCTGTACTGCCACTATTGCAACCGCCCGTTCCACCGGCACCTCCTGCCCCCGGCCCACTCAGGTTAGGAAAGAGGACTGCCAGGGTGAAATCTGCTCTCGCACCTCTCATAGCCGCGCTCATACCACTCACTCTCTCAATTTCTTCTTCTTCTTCTTGACTAGCCTGTGCCTGATTATGCTGCTGCTGCTGCTGGTGGTGGTGCTGCTGCTGCTGCTGATGGTGGTGGTGGTGATGATGTTGATGATGCTGCTCTTCCTCGAGATGACGGTGTCCAGGGATTGAGTGATGTTGTTGATGGAGGTCCGATAAGTGGTGGTGTGGTGGCTGCTGATGTTGGTGATGATGATGTTCGGTGGTGGTTGGCGAGAGTGTCTCGGTACCGTACCGGTGCATCGTGGTGCTAGGCATGTGACTGCCGGGCCGATTTCCCTCCGGCGGGAGAGAGGCCTCCGTCGGCTGGCAGTTATCCCCTCCCTCGGGAACCGGGACCTCTCTTCCCCCGAACGAGGCGTACTCGCTCTCTTCGTGCTCCCGCTCCCGCTCACGCTCACGCTCACGCTCCCTGTGCCTCTGCTGCTGCTGTTGCTGCTGCTGCTGCTGCTGCTGCCTATGCCTCTGTCGCTCTTCTTGCGGCTCCTGCCGATTACGTGTCTCGAGCTCGGGCTCGGGCTCGGGCTCGGGCTGCGGCTCTGGCTGTTGCTCTTGTTGCGACTGTGCTGCTTGCACGTATAGTTGTGCCAACCGATGGTGCTGCGCCTCCTGCAAATGATCCTCCTCTTGATCTTGGGCTTGGCTCGCTTGGTGCTGTCGCTGCTGGAGGTTCTCGCCCTGCTCCTCCCTTTCTCCCCCACCAATGTAGCCCGGCGAACTCTCCTCGGGGTAAGTCCTTGGCAAGTTGTAAAAAGACTCGGTATTAGTAATTGGTCGGAATCAGTCTGATAAATGAGAGCTTGGTGATTCCATCAAGATCGACAGAAACGTCCAACTGGGCGAGGGGAGGGGGAGGGAGAGATGGGCTTGGTTTGATACTTGCCTGGTGTGAAGATCTGAATGTGCCGAGTGATAGTCGAGCTGTTCTATGGTATAGCTGGTAGTGGAATCATCGGTTTCTTCGCCGGCAAGCATGCCGCCGATCGATTCTGTATTGCTCTCTTCTAGCATAACGCCATTTTGAGCTTGTTGCCGTCCCGCCTCCAGAACGCCCACGACATCCCTTCCATCACTCGCCACTTCTCCCTCCCTCAACACTACTATTCTTCCATCTGTCTCTTCTACCTTTACCTCTTCTCTTTTCCTTTCCCCGATACGTTCATCAGACTCCCCTTCCACGGCCCCTTCCCTCATCCCTCGGACCTTTGCCCCAACCCCTTCTCTCCCCCTTTCCCTTTCCCTTTCCCTCTCCCTCTCCCTTTCCCTTTCCCTTTCCCTCTCCCTTTCCCTTGCCCTCTCCCTTGCCCTTTCCCTTTCCTCCATAACACACTGGTGATACTCCTCTCTTTCTTCCTCCGACCGTCCAATATGCCCTTCTACCGGTCCCGGCTCCCTCAATTCCTTCTCATTTTCTCTCAAACCACCGTCGGCTCTGGCCGAAACCACTTTCAGTCCTTGATAATGTTGTAACACTTTATCATCAGAAGAATCATCGCAATCTTCTTCCCTGACTTGCCTTGTTTTCGGTATAGCCAATTCCATCTTCTGATGACCGATTGTGACAAGTAGCGACTCCGTCTCACTCATAGAATCCTCAGCAACAGCCTCGGCATACTCTAGCGGTCCTGCCAATATCGGCGAATTACTGATTAGTCGAGTAGAGCAGAACAGAGCACAGGAGAGTAGAGTTGGCGAGAGGGCCGAGGTCTTTCAATGTACAATAGGTATGGAAAAGCATAAAAAATGACTATACATATACAAAGACAGATATATGTATATTATGTGTGTCTAGGCATGCAAGTAGCTACGGACGAGAGAAGAAGATAAATAATTGATATGGGGTGGGCAGGAAAGATGGGATCGAGATCCGTGATTCGGTGGATTGGGTGGATGCGGCGACGAGACATCGATAAAGTCAGACGCACACAAGACGAAGAGACTGTTGCTATCCAGTATCTGACGAAAATAACCGCATACCCTTATCAGTCTTGTACGCGTATGTATAGTCTGACAATGAATTGCGCTTGCTCTTTCCGACACTGCCACGCACCCGCCTCGTCCACCACTCCATCCCAATTTACCCCTCCAGTATCTACATACATGCCGCATGTATATGTAGACCAGACCAGAGACCACTCTACGCCCCCGCTCCCCGCTCCCCGCCCCGCCCCGCACCACTCACATCCCGTCTTATCAAACACTCCCTGCCCCCCCGCCAAACCTATCCCAATATGTAGAATGTTCCTAAATGTATATGTGCCGCTTTATTACCTACCTATGCATTTTCGCCACTTTAGAGAAAGAAGTGCAGCCGAGAAAATAGCTAAAACGACAGAGGGAAAAAGAAGGCAAGTTCTGCCCTGCCCTGCCCTGGCGACCGCGGGGGGCCGGGGGTACAGGGAGCAATTGACCAAGAGAAAAGAGGAGAAGAGAGGAGAAGAGAGGAGAGAGGGAATGAGTTGGTAAGAGTTTGCGCAGCGAGAGCGTTGGTGGCGGTGGACGTGATAAAAATACTATTTTTAATCACTTGTCATGGGTCGCTTGATGCCAGGACCATCGAGAAAAGAGTAGCGGCTCATGTTTCTGCTCTTCTACAAGATGTACATACTTATCTACCTATACTCATTACGGGATCGCCTCCTTCCATCCTCCCGTTTTTTATCCCGCCAACCCAACCCAACTCCTTTCAGCACCGTTCAGCGCCTTTTCTCCAGATAATAGTTTTCTAATGTTTTGGCTGAGTGTTGCTTCCTTCCGGACGAGTGAATAAGAGGCTTTCGTCCAATTGACTGCGAATGGTCCCTCCTGCTATGTAGTTATATAGGTAGATAGAAAGCTGCTCTCCTTGAGGCGGCAATTGCTCAAGGGTTTGAGGCCACGGGGGGATTGGATTCCACCTAGATTTCTCCCCCGAACAAGAGCGCATCCACACATACCTACATATCTATCTATACTAACACACCTATATATCGAGGGTTTAACATTGAGCCGACCTTATTGACGTTACCTAATCGAATTGGAGAGGTCAGGCTCAGCCAGATTATCTGCGGGGAGAGCGCACCGCGCCAATTCTATTAAAAAACATATTTTTTCGCAAATCCCGCCCGTAAATGCGCCACTCTCACGCCTCAACGGGGTGGGGGGCGGAGGGGCACGGTGGGCGCTCGTGCACTTACGTATGTATATCACTCTAAAGTGAATAATATAAGTATGCGGGACATGCGCACCAGCTGCTCTTTCGGGACTTGTGTGCGCACGTGTGTGTGTGTGTGAGAGAGAGAGAGAGAGAGAGCGCTTGCCAACGAAATATATCACGAAGAATAGCCCAGGAGAAACAATTGACGCAGCGTAGGAGCGCGTTTCGACCCTTCTCCAAAATCCGATTGCTTTATTTTGATTAGTCTGAAGCAATATTTTCAAACCAGTCGAAACTAAGTTATGTTTACAGCTGGAAATTCGCCGAGAGTCTCTCCTCTCCTCTCCCCTCGGCTGGTGTGGTCGCGTAAGCCAAGAGACGCGAAGCGCAAGTCGCGACCCCGATCAATCATCTCGCAGAGAAAACGGACATACACCTCCACAACTCGTAATAACACACTCGTCTCCAACTCCGCACACAACTCTCAACCTTGCCAATCCCTCCCATTATCTATCCCTACCCCCACCCCCTCCAATTCCCAGTCTCTTTCTTCCACTCGATGGAAATCCTTTTAACTCCACATTGATATTAATATACATAGTATGTACTATATCGAATATGCATACTCAGTGCCATTAGGAGGAAACTCCTCGCCGATTACAATTACAATTGGCAGAATCAAAGAGCTGATAATCGATATAAGAGGCTTCTCGCCGAAGCCTCTAGCGGCGAACCAGTTGGAGAATTGCCGAACAACCAACCGACCGACCGATCGACCGACCAACCAACCAGCCAGCCAACGGAAGAGGTTTTGTACGTCGGGGGGCAAAGGTTAGACTTATCTCTCCGGCCCCATAAAAACATTCTCTGTTATCCGCAATGCGAGAGAGGGAGGGAGAGAGGGAGGGAGAGAGTGAGAGAGAGTGCGAGTGCGAGAGACGGGGGGGGGGGGATCGATAAATATATGTATGTATATCGATGATGCGGTAAAGCGCGAGATTTTGAGAGATTGAATAGGTTCTTTATCTGGGCCTGGTGGTGTGGTTGTGCGGCCAAGTCTCTCTTCTGTGCGTCTCTGCGCCTAATAACGCGTCTGCGCGTACAAGTAGTAAGTGAACGTCTCCAGCTGAAATTGAACTGTTGAGCGGCCCGAGACTCGACTCTCGCTCAGTTAGGCTTTTCTAAAAGCCTTTCAGCCCGGAAATCGCGCTAGAGAGAGGGGGAGAGAGAGAGAGAGATGGAGAGAGATAGGGAGAATAGCAGAATGCAGAAGGTTCCTGTGTGCGGTGTTCGGTGTGCGGATGGACTGGAGGGTATGTCGGCAGCATGGCCAATTTCGATAAGGGCAAGGGAAGGCCAGGTGTTTCCTCGTGGTAGCCTCCATTCAACCTCGAGGACGGGCACGGGCACGGGCACGGGCACGGGCACGGGCAGCGAACGGAGGTTGCTCGATATGCATGAGAGAAAGAAGAAAACTGTATGTAGTTGGATAAATGGTTAGAAAGGAAGAAAGGGTGAAAGAATGACAAGTGCGGGAAGGCTTTGGGAAATTGGAAGGGCGCGAGACGTTTCAAGTAAACTCTCGCGCAAATAACGAAAGATTTCTCTCCTCTGGACTTGTTCGTTCCCTCGGTACTTGATTAGTCAGAGTGGAAGCCGTGGAAGGCTACGCACTTGGGCGCACCACCGCTTGATGGTGACCACCCCATTATGCAACAGTCCTTAAGGATCGGAGAGTCTAAGCCGGGTTTAGGACAGCGCTCTTCAATAGGTAAATCTTGCGCGCTTGCGCAAATCAGCCTGTTTGCTTATTCCCTATTAGGATACTAAGATGATGTATCCTCTCTCCTAGAAGATTTGCGGCAGAGTTGGACAAACTCATCCCTCCTACTTTAATCAACTTCCAACTCCCTGTCTGCCGCCTGCCGCCTACCCCACTCTTCTCGTAGTTGGAACGGCCAAGCGAGGTGTGACATCTATTCCGATAGAAGCCGATAGCACTGATAGCAACCAATCACGATAACAGCAAAGAATAAGACATAGGATGCAAAACGCGACACGCGCCACACGCCACATGCCACGCGACCAACCTCTCGCAATCTACAATTCCACACACGCCTTCCTCCCACCAACCCATTTCCTTCGACACGTCAAAAGAGAATCGCGACCCCCCACGGACCGCCTTTATACATACATACATACATACAACAGAGTAATATCTCGCCAATATCTATGAAATGAACGGTGATGCGCGCCACTGATGAGACAACTCCGAGATCATTCCAACCAACTCCTCGCGGTCCTCCCTGTCCAATTCGACATGCCTCCACGAATAAATCACCCGCCCCGTCCGAGTTAATAGCCGATAAAAAGAGAAGAGCTCGTAAAAGTTGAAACTTTTTTCTACACCCAGCGTGCGTACCACAGCAGCCCCAACCTCTCTCCCTCCACCAACTCTGACGGTTCAAGTCAGAGAGAGAGAGAGAGAGAGAGAGAGAGAGGAGCTTGGCCAACTTTGTGCGGCTTCCCACTTTATTCCCCATTGGCCAGTGCGTCTTTCGCTCTCGCCCCTCGCTCCCTACATAGAAGAGGCCGAATATGGGTACTTGTGGGCTTGGTGCTAATAGCTCATTATAGTATGTCCTAACTATCCTAAAAACGAAACTGAAGTAGCTGAGCAGCATAGCTCGGGCCCAAGCAGACTGAAGATAAAGCTGGCCAGAGCGTAGCGTAAATCTATCGTTTCGAGGGGAGCAAGTCATCGCTTCAAGTTCAAACTCTAGCCGAATAACATCTCCAAATGGTATTTCTTTCCTATGTCGAATGGCCACTCGTTCGAGCACAAGCTTCATTAGGGATGACCAACTACCCACTAGGATAATCTGGCTCAACCTAGCTACTCACACTACATCCATACTCGCAAGAGATGAGCTCGCCACGCTCAGAGGCATATCTATACATATATCTATCGCAGAGAGCGCACCGTCAAAAGCGGCCAATGAAAAGAGGCCGGGAGGACTTATAATATCTCTATCGACAGATAGATATCCTCCAACAAGATCATCAATCCGACCACTTGAAGGGAGCTGGAGCGAGTTTTTTTGGCTGAAAACCCCGGCCGTGTTCGAGCCCTGCTAAAAAGGGACCGGACTACACAGTCCGGTCCCTCTCTGTGCCAGTCCGTAAGAGGGTGTAGAGGGTGTAGAGGGTGTAGAGGGTGTAGAGGGTGTAAGCGAGCGCCAAGGAGATACTCAATGCGCAACTTGTCACATGTCAGACTCGTCGGCAACATTCGGAAATGTTGCCGATAAAAAAAGAAAGACCTAGACCTCTCATATGAATTGCTAGGAGCAACCAAGGACAAGGGAGAAGAGAGACTGGCGCGAGTCCGAGTCGGCTTTCTAGCCACCGAGGATGGAAGGATGGAAAGGACAAGGCGACTAGGGGAAAGGCGAGGAGAGAGGAGAGAGGAGAGAGGATACGAAACTTGAAACAGCCGGCTGAGGACATTCCAGCATAGGAAGGAAAGCAAACATTAAAGTGCGGCGGGTCCTAAAGCTCACTGAGGGTCATTAGCAACAAGCAAAAGAAGGAAACAACAGAGACTAGGTGTGAGCGCGGGGGAGAGTGCGCCCGAGCGGATGAAATCTCTCTCTCTCTCTCTCTCAGGAGAAAGAAAGAACGAAGAGCTACGCAAGGGGGGCAGGGTGCTATAAAACACTCTCCGCATTCACCGGGACCGAGATCCGCCGCGCTGCGCCGCGCTGCGCCGCCGTCGCGCACACCATGAGCATATTTACCATTGAGACACGCCAGGCTTATGCACGTGAGATATCAGCTGAGATTTTATTCCTCAGATCGGAAAGCTCCAACAGAACGGAGCACTCGAGGGGGAACGGGGGCCAAGCTTTTCTCTTCTCATCAATGGAAAGATGCAATTGAGACAGTGGAGGACGCAATTCCAGTGGTACGATTACTCTCGCCATGCGCCTCTCGGTCATCAACCGAGAGAGAGACCGAGAGAGAGAGAGCGAGAGGGGGGGGGGCTGATGCTCGCTAGAAGTTGCGATGAGGAGAGGAGCGAATGGAGCCAGTTGTCGGTTTGAAATGGAAAAGGAAAGGCACTTGTGGCGGCTAGTGATCCAATTTGGAGAAATGTTGAAAGGGCAATTTGGAAGGGGCGAGGGCTTCCCTGCTGGGAGCGGAGAAGCGCCATGAGGTGCCACGAGGAGAGAAATTTGTTCCCGAGGTGGTCTCTCTCGATCCGTCCCGCCACGCTTGACGAAAATTTGTTGCTTGAGCCGTCCGCAGCCGCGAAACGACCAAATAAATGCAGATTCTCCAAGTTTACCAGCTTACCAGACTCTACGGCTTTCGATGCCATGCGAGGAGAGGATCGAGTCGCTTTGCCCTTCGCTCCTCGTCGCCGCGATCCACCAACTTTCACTTTTCAATGTTTCATTCAGACGGAAAAGAAGGAATCTAGCTAAATAGATTCATGGGCCTTTTCATTTTTTCCAACGAAAGCTCTTGTGTACCACTTGTATTTAACGTGGCTAGTTGAAAAGGCGACCTTAATATCATCAGGCTGATCCCGCATGGTTATTGCGCAATTTCCCTCTTGATAAGGAACTGCTACTTACGAAAGTACCAGTAATTACGAATGACTGCTCCAGTCACGATTTTTCCATCTTTTTCGATCCGCTCACTCCTTCGCTCTCGAATCTTAGATCATCTACTCTACTAGGTGACTCCCTCCCCTCCCCCTCCCCCTCCCCCTCCCCTACCCAGCATTCATTCAACAGTTTAAAACATTCACTCTACATACAATAGTAGATAGTAGATAGTAGATAGTAGATACGGTGATATTTCATAGGGCAATTACATAGGGTTATGTATTGGATTGTAGGGGAGAAATGATCAAGTCGAAGCAGCTCGCTTGGAATTGACCAATATTCCTAATCCAATAGCCTATAAGTCGTGCGTAACTCACTCTAACCGTGAGAGGTTTGGAAAAAAGAGCAGCGCGTTCCGCGCGACTGACGCTCGCTCAGCTCAAGGGTGATGAAGCCTGATAGGGTGAAGAACTGAAGACGAAGAGTAGGGCGAGAGGGCGAGAGGGCGAGAGGGCGAGAGAGGGAGTGTGGGTCGAGGGATTTGGTGGTTTGGTAGTTTCGTTGGAAAAGGAGGGCAATAAATCAGTGACCTGGAGGTCGTGGGTCATGAACGGTGCCCTGCTTTCTACATGCGCGCGCGCACACACATACACATATATGTATAGCTATTCATGCGCGTCTATAGATCTGGCGCGTCTAATGGGGTATTAACTTGGAGAATTCTCCAATCTCTTATGAAGCGGAAAGACAACCCACACTTGATTTACTTCGTCTTCTTCGTCTTCTTCGTCTTCTTCTTCTTCTTCTTCTTCTTCTTCTTCTTCTTCTTCTGGTTAAAGCTTTCTCTGATAACTCGTTTGGAGAGAGAGAGGGAGGAAATCGGCGCGAGTTGAATGGGAAGGAAAAGAAAAGAGGAGTAAATGTATATGTAGATGTAGATGAGATTACAGGAGAGGAGGATTGGCCGGTTGAAAATGTGATTGGCAAGGTGGGAGAGGTCGCGTGAGCTCGATCGAGCTCGATCGGTGGTGGGCTGAGAGGCTGGCTGTTAGTTGGGTTAGTTTGACCCGAGAAGGGCCAACCCGCCCCGCAGATTCTCACGCGGCCGATTCAATACCCGCCAACGTAAACAAATAGTAGTGAAAGGGGCCCCTTGACAAGTGAGAAATCGGAGCACCGTAAGCATCAGATCTTGAGGAAAAGCCAACCCTTCCCCACAAATCCTATTTGCTATTTTTCCTTCCTGCTTCTCACCGACGCGACCGCCAACCACGCCAACCACTACCAGTAGAGAGCTAGGCGATACTCGACAACACTTACCGCATACATATGCATCTATAACCCCTCCAATGAATCCATCCAACTAGTCCAACTACATAGATAAATGGAGTGCCCCGCTCGGAAAGGAGCATCCTACGATCGGATAGGAACTATGCGAACCGCGTTACTTATCCCTGTTAATAAGAATCGTTTTGAAAACAACTCCAACTCGAACTATTACTCAGATGCTTGAGAATGCTTGTTTGTCTGTTTGTTTGTGTGTGCGGACGGCCCAGACGGGAGGACGGGAGGACGGGCGCGCGCCTGGCCGCTTGGGGGATCGAGGCGTGTCGGGCTCGGTCTATTATTGGTAGTGTTTAGGCAAAACCCGCAGACTAGAGCCGAGGCTCATCTCTCCCCAATGGGAATGTAGGGGCCGCAAAACGGAGCCGCAGAACCGCGCGGGGTGGAGGGGGAGGGGGGGTTAAGGTGTTGTGTACTGCTGTATGTATGTAGGTATGAACTGGTGACGCGAGATCGGGGAAGGGGGCTGGAGGGCTCGGGACATGACCGGGCGAGCGTCGAGTGGCCCTTTGAGTAAATAAGAGAGAGTAAACTCACGTAAACAACCTAGGCGCTAATACTTGACCTGGAATATCGTAAGGCTTCGATCTCTATTTATCGCCTCGAAGCACGACCTACTCTCTTTCCCCCCCTAATGTTTTCAACGTTTGCGCTTCTTGCGCCGACGATACTTATCCGCTGCGCCGCGCCGCGCCGTGTCGACCGCGCCGGTCGCACCGCCTCTATTTACGCCTGAGTGGCAGACAGGAGAGAAAGGAAAGAGAGGCACGGCCCAACAGAGAGAAAATGCCCAATTGCCCGAGATGTGAAAGCTATACCTATATGTATATCTATATCTATGTAGTATGTAATGGGAGTTAGATAGAGCGGTATATATGTACATACAAGTATGTAGAGGTATGCCAGGAGGAATCCTGCTGGAGTGTGGGGGCTTGTGAATTGTGGGGAGAGCCGTAATACATAGACGCAGCTTTACAATATACCCTCTGCCAGCTAACCAGCCAGTCAGCCAACCAGCCAGCCAGCCAGCCAGCCAGCCAGCACGACTCTCACGTCACATCCTGCGCGCGGGCGGACATCCGGTCTCGCTGGCTGCCGGACTCCTGGCCCAATGCGATAACAAAATCTACGTTTGTTAAGGAAAAGAGAGACAGAGGCAAAGTTGCTGGGACAGAGGGAGCGAGGCAGAGGTGGGTGGCGGGGCCGGGGGGACGGGGCGACGGGGCGACGGGGAAACGTAGCCGACTCTCACCAAAGACAGGGAACAAGTTGGCCGCAAGGGGGGCCAAGGGCCAAGTATGTACAAAGAGAATGAATATGCTCTTCAAGAGCCCTATGACAATTTCTTCATAGTCTAATCTTTGTACATATGTATGTAGTTGCTAGCAAATTGGATTGAGCAGCGACCAGCGACCAGCGACCAGCGACCAGCGACCAGCGACCAGCGACCAGCGACCAGCGACCAGCGACCAGCGAACAGCGACCAGCGACAGTCTCCATATGAAATCTCGGGGCTCCTATAGCATAGCCATAGATGAATTTATCAAATTGGCTCGAGCGGACGTTTCCGCTAAAACGGGTTTACTCCTCGCACCTCTTGGCATGAGTTAGTGAACGAGTGTCGTGGGGGGCGTAGAGTCGGCAAGCCCGAAAAGGTAAGAATTGGAGCGCGGCCCTTATCATACAGAGTGGTTGTCCCCGCGTAAAAACGGACGTGCCTTCCGCAACAAAACTACCCAAAATCGCCGATAACGCCGCACCTACATCCAATTAAGTCGAGCGGCATGAAACATTCACGAGGCTGCAAAATCCTCGAAAGGAAGTAGGGCCAGAAAGAGAGAAACGGAGAGTTTACTTGTTTATTCGTGGCAGACTCTCTGCTCTCTGATAGTCGGAGTAATTGAGCGGAGCAATGAAAACTCTTGGAGAGTGTAAGACTGGACATGTTGATATGTATATTGATATACATATCTATATATGTATTATAGGAAAGAGTGTTGTGGATGAAGCGAAGCGGAGGGATGATTTTGAGGAAAAGTGACCAACTATGTCATATGCTATGTAATGTTAGTGGGAGTTGGGAGTGGGAAGGTCCCGAGAGAGAGAGAGTAACAGGTTGCAGGCTGGGGGTTGCAGGTCACGGGCTAAACTGGGGGAACCTTGGGAGCTGCCGGGATCCTATTACACACCAAGCAAGCGCGTATATCACGCGCTGACATTATTACGAAACTCAAACCTACCTACCTACCTACCTACCTACCTACCTACCTACCTACCTGCACTCGCACATGCTTCTCGTTCCTCTCTCCCTTTTCCACTATCATAACGACCCTCCCAATACGCTACCACCATCCGCTACCCTGTCATTTCTACTATTTTGCACTCTTCTTGAAATTAATAAGCTTCTTCTTTGTTGAAAAGAAGGAAAAAAGAAGAGCAGGATGCAGGAGCCGGCGCGCGGCGAGGGCTCCGGGAATTTCCTGAGTCGGATTAAGGAGATCCGCTCAACGCTCAACGCTCAACGCTCAACGCTCAATGCTCAACGATCCTTGGGATCTTGAAATGAAAAGCGGCTGCCGGTTTTGCGGCATCTCGCACGCGCTGAGACTAGCCAGTCTATCGTCCGGCACCACGCATCAGGCAAATACTCGATCCTTTCGACAGGCCGAGCATAAATATTTGCCTCGTTATTATTTTACGGCGCGGCACAGTGCGGCACGCCGGTCCTTGGTTGCACCGGATTATCAATTTATGGCTCTACCCCGCTCACTCCCCACACCTTATTCTTACACTACGCCGCACCACTCCACTCCACTCCACTCCACCCCATTCCTTTCCGTCGCCGGCGGCAGCGGACATACTTCCCTCACCCTCACCACAAAATACCAGCAACCTCCTGCGCTCACCTTTCCAACCATTTTTCAATTTAATCCCGACGAAACAACCTATCCAAGTACATACGTACATTCAATTTATTCCTCAAAAGACTCCAATCTCCTCTCCGTGCTGGTCAGAGCCGCCAGAAGCAGCAGCAGCAGCAGCAGCAGCCAGTCCAATCTCATGGATCACGTGTGAATACGCACTACTCTATTACTTATGTACATAGTATGTAGTGAGTAGCACCAGCCAGACATTCGCTGGCGGCCCGTCTGCCCGCGACCGACTTGCTTTCCTTTCTATCCCGATCGAGCATCTGTGCAATTCGGAAATGCCCCGTCATCATTTGGTGAGTGGATGCGTGGATATCTATGGATACGGATTCATTGCCAAGTGATGATTGAAAGATTGGGCGCGATTCGCGAGGCCGACACAGATGGCATTAGTTGACGGTGCAGCGGCGGCGCGGCGGCGCGGCGGCGCGGCGGCGCTCGCCGAGGGAGAGCGGAGTGGAGCGGAGCGGGCCACCCGGCAGTTCGGCCAGTCCGGCCAGTCCGGCACCACGAGGACGAGGAGGGAGGAAGCGTGGCGAGGAAGCGCGGCGAGGAAGCGCGGAGGAACCGCGGCCGCGGCGCGCCACCGCGTAATGCGAAGCGGCCTCCTCCGCGCTGCATACACTTGTTTATGCTCAACTTACATTCCACCGACGATTCTTTCAAGCACGCATGCACTTAAGCATTTAATGACCAGTAACCCACCCAGCCATACCTGCGTTTACCTACTTACTTACCTAGCTCTACCCGATCATGTACCTCTCACTACCTCTCACCACCACGCCACTTGCATCCTGCCCGACCCCCAATCGCTCAACTCTTCTTCTTCTTCTTCTTCTTCTTCTTCTACTATCGCCCAGTTAACCAACTCTTCACCTCCCTCGAAGCACATCCTCGACAACCTACCCCCAACAACATTCGTCCAGCCAGATACATCCAGATCTATGTTGTAGATCGATCGAGCACAATTCATTAAGTTGACTGTGACTCTTGGATCCTATCAACTTGAAAACAATTCCGTCTTATTCCTCTCGGCCGGCGCGACTACACTTATAAAACCTGCCTTTGTTCTGCATTTGTTTTCTTTCCTTTCTCGCGCTCGGGCTCGGGCTCGGGTTCGGGCTCGGGCATATGCTCGCTGTACATAGCTAGCATCCACTGTACATAGCTAGCTAATTGTAAGTTGAGTGCGGTTGGCCTACTTGCAAGTTGGAAGGTTCGTCACATTTGCTGGTAGGAGGATCGGCCGATTGGCCAGCGAAATCGTTACTAGGAACTCGAGCTATGTAGATAGAGAGATGGATAGAGCTATGAATATGTATGCATGTAAATCTGTATTGTATCTCTATGTATAGGAAGGGTATAAATGGCAAACTAAATGCCGAGGAAGCGAGGAGGCGAGGAGGCGAGGAAGCTGCATACTGTATGGGAACATAGGAGAGTATGTAGGTTGTTTTGACAGGCGGAGCAAGTCTGGCAAAGATAGATAAGAGCGCGAGCGCGAGTGCGAGCGAGCGACGGGGGCGTTTTCGGGGCGTCTTCGATTCCTAAGGGAGACAGTAGACAACATCGCTTGGTGCCCAGGTCATATCCAGCCATCCACCCATCATTTCTAACCTCTAACCATCATCCCCTTCTATGTACCTCTAATCGATTAGACCCTCCGGCCCACTCAAAATCTTCAACTCTTTGGGGAAAAGGCTACTCCACCCAAACCAGAAGCCAGTCCTCATCTGGCACGACATTCCTTCATTTTCCAACAGGACATCGCCAGGCGCTATTCGTTCTCCTCTCTTGACCAAATATGTACCTTCATCTTCATACATATTGGCCATAGCAGATCAACACCATGTATGCATTATGGCTGTTCCTTTATGATTTCATCGATGCCTCTGTCCTCGAGGATGGGCACATTGGGGACGACGATGGGGGGTGGAGGGTGGAGGGTGGAGGGTGAGTGGGAGGGATGATTATCCTGTTAACCGCGAAGCCGCGATAAGGCCCGCATTTACCGGCCGCGGCTTTCGGAGAACGTGAAGCTTTAGGGGAGGTGTTATGCGTCGAGCAGACTGCTCGGGGCAGTGCGAAACAGGGCAGACTAGATCGTACATATGTATATAATAGCGTAGCCGAGGTTCGCCACCGCCAGGAAGAGCTGGTCTATCGCCCGCCGCTCCGCCACGGTTACCGCCACGGTTACCGCCACGGTTACCGCCACTCTCACCCTAGGCAACTCCTCGCGCAGCCGAGCCGTATCGCGCACGACTCGCTCCACGTTCTCCACTCCTCCTTTCGCCAACGTTATACATACGTAATACATACATACATATACTCTACTTTCGAGACCCTCCACTTTCCCGAGGCTCCCGTCCTCGCCCACCCGCACCGGCACCCGCACTCGCACCCGCACCAGTACCCGCGATCGCCCTTTCCGTCGGAGCTCAAACATGGGAAAATAACTGGCCTTTTTCTTCTTATCACTGGTCAGAAACACGCGACCGCGCCGCACCGCCCCGCTCCCCTCCGCCACGTTGCAATGCCTCGCCTCGCCTCGCCTCGCCTCGCCTCGCCTCGCGCCAGAATACTTAGTAGGAGGGCCGAGGATCGCCACTCCAATTTCAATGAGTACGGTGCCAGTCGAGCCGCTATGTCTCCATGTATTAATGTCTTTGAAAGCAACTCAAACCTGCTGGCTAGGGGATGCTCGTACTGCCACCTATCCACTTATCCTATCTACCTTTTTTATTATAGTTTAGTTCAACACAAACCTCTAGACCAATCAATCTTCGAAAGCTGCTAGTTTGATTGCCAATAGAAGGAAGGGAAGGGAAGGGAAGGGAAGGGAAGGGAAAGCTAGTGGTACATAGTGGTAGTAGGACATGAGGATGATGCTGCGTCAAGGTGGAGAATGCTTATTCACAATGTCCAAGTTTATCTTGGCGTCCTTGGTTAATCTCTGCCCGCAAAAGATTACCCTATCAGCGAGAGCAATTACACTACACTAGTCCTACTACCGATATACTTGGCTTGGTCAGATTAGTAGGACAAGCTTTAACGCGAGGAGGATTTCGATCGCGATCACGATCGTCACGATCACGATTGCGATTTCGATGGTCTCAGAAGCGGCTCCTTACTCGAGCACGTCTCGCCTGATCTGCGCTCCATTGTCCCTGCCTACTGTCGGCTGCCTACTCGCTCGCTCCGCCCGCCGATTTCTCGAGCAATGGAGAGAAATAATAGTTGATAGATTATCCTATAAAGGAGAAAGTATGTATACATCTACTAGGGCTAGTAGTATTTCTGAGCTGGTGGTTGCTAGAGAGAAAGTTGGCAGGGTGTTGTGGCCAACCTAGGAACCGGCTGGCGACTGTCACCCCAAGCCACCAAGTGGTGGGGCGACCATTAATAGAAGAATGATAATAGAAGAAGTGCAAGCCATCGATGGGTTACCTATTGCAAGTGTACGCCTCTTAGCGGAGCAGAGCGCAGCGTTGGGTCGCGTCGCGTCGCGTCATCCTGCCGAGTGCGGAACGTGTGCGGAACGGTATCGCGCATCGAGTCGCCGAGTCGCCGAGTCGCCGAGCCGCCGCGTGTCGCCTGCGACCAGACCCCCGGCACCTCCTCGGCACCTCCTCGGCACCCCCCCCCCCCCCCCCCGCCCAAAACCACCAACCACCAACTCCGATACCTTATCTCAACTAGTTGCACACCAACAGTGACTCTCAACAATCAACACCTCATCCTGCAAACCCTCTCCCACTCCTTCCTCTCGCCTCCTCTCGCCTCTTCTCGCCTCTTCTCATACTCCCCCCTTACACATAGAGATTCCACCAAGCATTCCCTCCAACAGAACAGAACCAATCTCTCCATCATCTTCGAGAAAAAGAGCTTTTTCTTCTTCTACTTGTTCTTCCTCGAGGAAAAACATTGAGAATCAACTGTATCGGCCATACGAAAAGACGTGATGTATGTCGGCAGAATGGAGAGTACATGTATGTACTACGGCTACGGTATTATACGGTATATAGCGTAGTGTGCAAAGCCGTAGTGTCCAAAGAGCGGCTCGGCTCGGTTCGGCTCGGCTCGGCTCAACGAATGGTAGGTAAACCGTGTCTACCAGGTCTACCTTGCGGACTTGCCAGGCTGCGCGGACACGCGTGCGCCAACATCCGAGAAATGGCTCTATGCTCTATGCTATGGTTTTGTGCGAGCACGAACCGTCCTGCAATTCCTTGAAAAATTCTCCAAACAATAGTCCCCACTCATTCTCAATACAACAGACGCATACCTCTAACCACTGCCATTTCCCATTCTCCTCAAATCTTCTCTTCTTCCTTCATATCCACATGCCACCTATACTATACATATATGTATTGGGCCAGCATACATGTATACATATAAAGAAGATGGGCTAATCGAATGGCTGGATTCGCAAGCCATGTTTCATGTGGCAAATCCATAGCTAGATAGATGGGAGCGCAACGCACCGTGCCGCACCGATATAAGGAAATGCACCTGCTGTTCCTCTTGCTACTGTCGTATGACTAATTGCGTAAGAAAGAAGGCTGGTAGTTGGTGGAATTTTGCATATGGAAACTCGGTTCCTTGAACTAAATGTGCTGACTACTAGCACACATTTTTTTCAGACTTGTACGTCCAGGCTACTCTACTCTACTCTACTCTACTCTACCTGCGCAGTATCATTCCATGAATAATAAAGCGGTTGAAATGATGATGAAAATGTTGTGAGAATGGGGAGAGATCCATCTAAACTAAATCTACCTATAATATGTACCGATCTCCGCTCTCCTGCTGGCACGTTAGTTGAGTATTCCAAGTCTGCGTGTAGTTTTCGTGAGAGAGGGAAAGAGAGAGATTTCCTTTTCTTGGATTGATTGGATCTCGGGCGATGGCTGGCGACGTCACGAGAGATATATGAGAAAGAGCGAAAAGTAAAACGGGAACGATCGGCAGCTAGTATTGTTAAGTACATTGACCCCTGGCGCAAGATCGCAGAGAGCAGCTGCTTGAAAAAAGCGATAGCAAAGATGGACTTGGACCCGCGCGCATTCTTCCGTTCTGAGAGACTATGGAAAAGCAGACTACATACTCAATACATAATATCTATATCCTAGTGAGTAGTGGCATCCTCACCCACACCCGCCACCGCCGACATCTCTCGCTCCCTTCGCCAGTACCTTGCTGGCCCCTCTTTACTCTTTTTAGACTCAGACACTCGATAGATAGATAGATAGATACACGTAGATACACGTAGATACATAGTAGGAAAGAGTACTCCCGCTCGAGTAAGGTCCAACTGATCGCTCGAGCTACGTCGCATTTTCATTCGTTTCGCTGGCAAAGCTCAATCATCACATAGATAGATAGAGGTGGTCCCTGCTTGCTTGTATGCTCGACGCAGCTATCTCGATTCTCATGCTGATTCCGATCCGATCCGATCCGATCCGATCCGATCCAATTCAATACTCCAACATGAGCAGTTTACGTAAACCCTGACCTTTCCACTCGAGGGTCACCTTCTCGCTAAGCCCAACAAGCAAATTTATCTCGGAGCAATCCAACAAGACTCCCGGCTCTCTACATATAGTCTATACACTCTATACCTAGTTATTATCCCCGCAGTTACTATCTACAACAATCGCCCCTCACCTTTCTTACTCCAAGAACAACTTGTGCGCTTCGATATGCTTTGTTTTCGATTGACCGACGCGAGCCGACGCGAGCCGACGCGAGCTCCAGTTGGCCTCATCCGCGAGCCGTGTCGCCCAGCGACGCACCGGCCGCACCAGGCCGCACCGCACAGCGCCCTTCTATCAAACAGTGCAACTGCGAGGACTGCTCTCTCTCTCCCTCTCGTAAGTATCGCCAAGATGAATCATAGCAGCGGCAAGCTCACTCATCCTGAGAAAGCTGGCTCTAGTTTCAGGAGAATTGCATCTTAGCATTCGACTCTATTGACAAGTTGACTGTTGAGACGGGAGCTATTGTGCTCAAGAGATTGGAAAAATCAAGAATGACCTGACAGAGTGACCGAAGATCGAGGGCCAGAGGACCAGAGGGCCAGAGGGCCAGAGGGAGAGGCCTCTGCGTTGTGGAAAGAGAGGGAGAGCTAGTGAGCTACTACTGAGAGACTGAGGGGGTTCGACGTTGAGCGTCGAAATGACACGCGATCGAGTGACTCAGGGCCTGGGGGGACACGTGATCCCATGTCGAGAACGGACGGGCGGCCAAATACAACTAATGGCGAGCCTGCCGATTCTCTAAACTCTAAACCGATTCAATTTCATTCCCACAGAGAAAACCTTCCCTGAGAACAAATTTGCTATCTAATACCGGCAGAGGGACTTGTGTCAATAGACTTGTTCAATCAAGGAGCACCATCTACGTATTTCCGTGTAGAAAGCTGAGAAAAGGGAAAAGGGAAAAGGGAAGAGAGAAAAAGAGAGAAGAGAAAAACGGCGAATGGCGAATGGCGAATGGCGAATGGCGAATGATTGGATAGGGCCGGTGTGCCGGATCCTCGGAGAATGTGGACGTAGAATGAGGTGCGTTATCGCGAGGAGGGCTGCTCTTATCCGAGCGATATCTAACGCGAAGGTATATGTATATCTATGCGTACTACATCCCTCGGCTCATCATTCCTCCTCCCTCTGTAGTCACTGCTGGTCCAGCGGCCCAACAATTCACTTCCACTAAACTACATACATAGCCAGACCCAATCCTATTAAACGTCGTCCTAGTAGCTATTACTCAAGTAGCAGCCTTCCTCGACTCGCTTTTACGTTTTACGTTTACGTGCAGTGCGGAACAAGGGGATTCGTCATCGTCATCGTCATCGTCATCGCCACCGCCACCGCCACCGCAAGAAGAAGAACCGACGTGTAAGAAAGTTCCTTAACAATCACAGCCGTTCACTTCAATTACTCACCAAAATCAGCCTGGCAATATTTGGCCGCTTGCTGCTGGCATGCAATCTCTTCGCTTCGTCTTCGCTTCATAGTCCCTCCCTACCTCCCTCCCACCCTCCACCTTTCTCTTTGCCTCTCTCTCTGCTGTTGCCTTCTGTCCCTTGGTTCGACTTGACTTGGCCCGGCCCGACCCGCACAGTCGCACTCACCCTCCCGTCTGCTCCGTCGTCGTCGTCGTCGACGCCGCCGCCGACACCGACACTGACACCGATACCGACACCGGGCTTTAATTTCTCTATTCAGTCTATTCCTTTCGATAGTCAATTGACAGGACCCGAGCCCAAGAAAATCTGGTGATGGCTCACTCACAGCTTTCCACCGTCAACAGTTCCGTCTCAATCCGCAATCCGCAATCCTCGCAACCAGCGTCAAGCGTCTCACTCGATTTTCCAAGACACAAGTGCTCTTGGTTCCCTTATCGATGATTAGAAGAAATTGAAGCGGCCGACAGCGGGTGGCTGCGGTCAGCGAATCAAGCTACAAGTCAAACTTTTCCCACTTTCTTTTCACCGAACTTGCAGCGTCCGCAGCGACGAAACTCACCCGATTCTTGGAGCATACTGCTCGGAACTTTGAATGAGTGGTGCGTTATAGAGAGTATGTGCCGATCTTTGGAAAAGCGAGTGGTACGCGCCAACGCCAACGCCACCGTTACCGTCGCCGTCGCCGTTGCCCTCGCCGTCGTCGTCGCCGTTCCCGTTCCTCTTCCCGTTCCCGCCGCGTATTCTCCTCGTGTGTACTGTAGTCCACGAGTTCTCCGAGCTTCTCCGAATGTTCCCCGCGCACTTCTCCGATGCAATTCGGTTTCTTCTCTCTTCCCCTCACTCGCCCTCGCCATCGTCCTCGCACACTCACTCGCCCACTCACCCACTCGCTAAAGTGAGTCGACGGGCGAGCTAGCTAGCAAGCGAGCAAGCAAGCAAGCCACCAAGCAAACTTGACTTACGCGCCAATCGGACCTTCGATCGGACTCGGCTTCAACTCCTCTTTATTCCACCTACTCTACTATTTTCGCCGATACTCACATATTATGTGAGTCTCACTCACACCTATGCCTATGCCTATGCCTATGCCTATGCCTATGCCTATGCCTATGCCTATGCCTATGCCTATGCCTACGCATATGCATATAGATATCTACACCTACCAGTGGGAAGAGCGAACGCAAGCCTCGAATAGCGCCAACTCTTTTCACTCGATCAACAAAGACCGCCATAACCCAACCTACCCAACTACCCTTTGACAACCACCAACCACTAACCAACGCCAGATCCTCCCCCAACCCAACTCACCACCATCCTCCGAGTCCCCAAGCATCCCCAAGTATCCGACTCCTCGCGAGCATTCCATAGCAAATAACATCTACCTATGTATCTAGCTACCTCTTTTCTTTTCTTTTCTTTTCTTTTCTTTTCTTTTCTTTTCTTTTCTTTTCTTTTCTTTTCTTTTCTTCTCTTCTCTTCTCTTCTCTTTTCTTCTCTTCTCTTCTATTCCATTCGATCCAAATCCCTTCAGCCAGCCCAATCTCAATCTGGTTACGTGTACGTAAGAGATGTACTAAGAGATATACCGGACTAGTTAATTAATTAATCCAATTGCTCTCTCCTAACCTAGATTATTACAGTTGCCTCGGTTGAAATAAATTCAAAGAAAGAGAATAGGCAGAACAGCATCGCTTTATACATCGCATAGACTACATATACATATGTGTATAGATATAAGTAAGGAGATAGATATGTATGTAAATTATGTATAGGGAGTAGCGGCTGCCAGTTACTCGTCTTCCTCCACCTCTTCTCCTCCTTTCCTCTTTACCACTTCTCCTCTTTGGCAGTTACATAATGGAGAGAGAGAATCTTGGCATCTTCACTGCCAATCTCCTCCCAGTCGAAAGTGGCACTAGTGGGGTTGGTGAGAGAGAGAGCACAGTGGGGATAGATCGTGGCGAATGAAATCCCCTGAAAAGACTCGTGCGCGAGTCGCCCTCCACTTCTCTTACCAACCCAACCGCTCGGTTCATCCTTTATCATCACAGGCTACCCGTTCTTTCCTTTCCTGAGAGAAGGCCCGCCTTACCACTTGCAACAATTGCGCTCTTTTATTCTCAGACAAAACATTACCCCTCGCCCCGGCACTCTCTTATATTTCCTTCAATTCATTCCAACTTTTCTCTCCCCACCCCACCCCCGTCCCCTCTCTCGTCGCCAGAGAATAGCCTGGCAGTGGCAACTCATGCTTAGAGGCCTATAAATCTTTGTTGGGCTTGTTTTTCCAAGCAAGCAGCCAATTCTAGGCAAAGACAGGGCATGCCAAACTCTATTTAGTCAAGTAAAGCGAAACCCAATTAAGTCATAAAGTGGAGAGGCTGGAGAAAGCCCTGCTGATTCATCGGCGAAATGACATTCAAGTGGGGGGGACATTGGACATTGGAGTGGAGAAATAATTGGTGAAAAGTTGTCGCAGGTGTACTACAAGTGGTGTACGGCGTCCTCTTAGGTTGGCCAGCGAAATACCGCATTGTGACTTGTTAGCGTTTCCTTTGATGAGAAACCGCTATACGACAGAGTTAACGATCGGAACATTAATTGCTTATTATTTTCGCGGTGGATTGTACGCCCGTAAATTCACCTAGGTATAGCTATGTATGCATGAGACATACTCTATAGGTCGGTACATACATACATAGAGTATGCTATATAGGGGAATGAGTTGGTGACGAATTGGTCAACTCACCGCACCAGCAGGTACAGTGCCATTCAATTTCTCTTCAATATACCCCAGTATGTAACCAACGATTTAGACATTCCTGCATTCGGTGGATTAGTGCCATTTAGGCACTGAAACAAATTTCAAAGGGAAAAGGTTTGGTTGGTTTCTAATTGAAAGGACACACCACTGACTTTTGTTCAACAATGTACAAGTTTATCTCTCTGTACTTACAAGTGTTTACAATTCCGAAACGGGAGCCTGTAACAAGGCATAGCGCAAGCCGCTGAGATAAATTGGCTGGCCCTCGCCTTTCCACTTCAAACTAGCATAACACAATCCGTGTAACAACAACATATCAACCATCCCTTTAAATCGAGTCGAAAAACAGCAATCGCATAGATCCTACTATGATCGAAGATACAGGAAACTATAGTTTTGGAGGGATGGATCGTGTGACACTTGATACTGCCAGCCGGCCAATCTTGGAATTTTCTTGCAAAACACTCCGGTACTTTAAGGGGAAAGTGAAATCTAAGCTGTTTCGCCAGATTCCAGTATTCGCTGAATGTTAAACAACAAGGGTAAAGGGCGCAAGGCCGGAAGGCGAAAGGGAGCCAGAGCCAAAGAGCCCAACTGAAAAATGCCATGACATTTGCCACGAAGAAGGGTCAATACGTCAATAGTTGAAACTGTAACCAAGTAGATGTAACGTATTTGCGACCTAGTCATATGAAGCACAAGGAATGAAGATTGAACAGAAGATTCTCGCTATTCTCGGTCCGACTTTTCTTAGTTAAAGATGAGTGTATAAATAATTGAGCTAAAAGATGATGTGGTGGGGGGGGATGTCAATCCTCTTGATCTAACCCTCAGATTCGATAGTGAGGAAAATTAGGTAGACGGTAGAAAGAGGGTTGTGGGACGAAAGGGATTGATGGCTAAAGGGAAAACCTGGCACTAAAAAATGCTAGCATGATGCTTATAAAGAGTGTCAAGTAATCAACTTGCTGGAGTTGGAATTGGAGTGTTGTTACTTTAATAAAATGTTATGCTATTTCTATCGATCGCAACAGCGAAGATGGTGTTCTCCAGTGGCAGTAAGGTATGTCTACACGACTGTGACTAAACAGTTTGAAATGCAAGATGCATCCTGGGTTTTGTTGCATAGTCCGTCCTAGTGGCTGCACTCAGTTAAGCGGAGATTTTCCGCTTGCTCCCTCCGGATAACTGAACCGCTCGCTTACCGGATTGGGGCTTGATCGAGTATCGGTTTTAACCAATAATTAATCCGCAGCCCAGTCGAAATTGTTGTTTGCTGTGATTCATCATGCCGCTGAGCGCGAACGAAAACGGCAGCGGTTGAAGCTTTTTTTCCAAAACCGCACCAACACTCCAATTCGTGTCTACGCTACCTAGAACGGCAAAAACAGATACTTATCAAGCATGTTACAGGCAAATGTTGACCTTACCAACCAACTCTCTCGGTATCGACTACTTCACCTCTGAATACTAAATCTGCCTTGGGTAGGTCGACTTGATATCCAATGGTCGCGGTCGATTCTTGTAGTCTTGGATTCACATCCAACTCTACACCAATTTGTAACTGTGGACTAGCTCTCTGGTGGAAGCAAATGTGGCAGTTGGATAAACCTGTGGAAAAGAATCTCCTCTAACTATCTGCGTTGCGTTGCGCTGCGCTGCATTGCGCGTCGCGTCTACACTTGAGGTCTTTGGGAGATTAACATTTCCAAAGCACATACCTAAACTGCCACTTATCGTAGATTCACCATTTGTATATCGTCCTACTACCGACAATGCACCCATTTGTCCCCCGTGAATAACTGGAGCGCGTTGATATACTAATTCGGCGCCTAGGGCAACTTTAGGTGTTATACTCTGCAGATAATGTAGTAGAAAAATTCCTGTAAGAATAGATAGAGAGATAGTTTTACAGATGGAGAAGCAGATAGGTAGATAGGTAAATTCTATACATATATGCCAGACCGGTGACACAGACCTGTCCCATTTAACGGATCCGGGTTACCCATAGTCATAGACATTGTGTAAGAATCTCCGCGATAATCCGTTGTGATTTGAAGTGCAGAAAATTTGCTCTTTTGTACTTGGGTGGCAGCTTTTGTTCGAACCCTCTGTCCAAATTGATGGATAATGCTCGCATTAAGATTCCCAGTTGGATCAATGTCACCGAGGAGCACAGGGTAGGCTTCCATAGGCCCAGTCTGCTTTGTACCAACGTATGTGGCTCCAAACCTTTAAAGTGTAGTATTAATGAATTATGGCAGAAAAGGGAGGAGAGGAGACGAGAGGAGAGGAGAAGAGAATATCTCTTTTAATCCTAGCCAGTGGCTCTACCAGCAAATCCAGGTGCTCTCTTACGAGAATTACCTGTATCCAGATGGACCAACAGTGCTCATATTGACTGTGTGAGAAATTTGAAAGTGATTACTCAGGCCTTTGTTTAGCATTAATTTGGCACCCTCAAACCAGACTGGAAAAACATCTGAAATTCAAAAAATCCTTACTGTTATAGGGTCGAATCTCTCTGAGGTGATGGGAATGGGAGGAAGAGGAGGAGGTGCAGGGGGAGGGGGGGGTGGCCTAATTTTTTGAGGCTTTCAGGGCCCTAATTAGCTTGGAAAGTCAAGGTACATATAAGAAAATTGTCAAGAGTGAAGGAAGGTAACCTTTGCACTTCTTGTGAAGCTCCTCGATGGTGCCGGGGTTTTCTAGTCTTTCGGCAAGTTCGAACGAAGAGAGTGCTCCCGGAGAGTGATCCTGTTTGGCTAGGTTTGGTAGTAAGCCACTATTGGCAGAAGGTGAGGATACCGGTGGCGGAGGTGGTGGAGGTGCAGAAGCTGCTTGTACGTTTCCCATTGTCCTTTCCTTTCTTCTTCTAAGAGACTAGAACTAGATGATGTGTCTTTCACGGGAAAAGTCCCTCTTACCCTAGAGTGAGGCGCCTCGTGATTCCTAGGAAAGCTTCAGCGATAGCACACGCTTTAATCTTTCCTCGCAAAACTCTCCAAACCTCTTGGAAAACACCCTAATTTATCCCAACCTCTCCCTCCGACACAATATCAGTTGTCCTCCAATTTTAACTGGGATCTTCTCTCTTCTTGGCTGAGCCGCCGCGCGGTTCGATCAGTCGGCCAGTCGGCGTGCTTCACCATTTGTGAGTCGCCATTTGTAAAGGAAAGGGCCAACAGCGCTCCGCTCCACTCCGCTCAACTCCGCTCCCCTCCTGGCACATATATCTCTATCTCTACATCACTCTGTAGATACCACTCTGCACTCACTATACCCCTACTGACCCCTACCACACACTATATCTACTCGCTTGAGCGCATCTAGATCTGTATATTATCTATTGCTATATGGTATTGCGGTAAAGTCTAAACTCTAAATGTCTAAATCGTCCCTCCTCCCTCCCTGCTGCTCCCGCCGCCAATCATTGTAGATATTGAGCCTCGTTTGTCAAGTCTCGATCGACTGCTGGAATAGCATTTGGATCATTTGAATCAAACCGAAGAAACCGGGCATCCATCTAGTTGCTAAAATCTAGATCGATCCATAGATGCGGGCAAGAATCTAAGATATATTCCTATGCTTTCAACATGCACCTCTATAGTTATCCAACGTCCTTTTCTCATGTATATTTTTACCTCTCTGGATATACCCCCCAGCGCTTTTTTGATCCTTTTCGACTACTTGGATTCTCATCACTCCTTCTTTGCCTTCTCTCCGCTCTCTTTATATTGAGCATCCGGAGCATCAGGTTCTATACAACTCGTTGTTTCGGGCGAATCATCAAAAGAAAACATTTATTCAATGACGCTAGTCAAAGAATAGTTACAATGGAATATTTCTATAATAACTTAAACAAATTTGGTAGCAATAGCCAGTAATTTTGTATAATCAATCTTCTTGGAGCTTTTTCTCTTGAGCAATGTCCTAAGAATATGAGGTACGGGGACATGGATCCGAGTACCTAGGGGTGTTCCAGAATTGTCGACAAGAACTAAATTGTTACTGTCGTATTTGGGCACTTTCTCAGCCTGTTTCTGCTTCAAGCCAACCAGAACGCCTTTCTTCTTTTCTCCTTTTATCGCGACTAATACCATATCACCTAGAAGAAGCAGATAGGCCTCGGAATTGGACAAACCCAATTCAGAAAGAATTATCTTATTACTTATAAAAACCTTACCAATCACTCCCACTCCCGACTTGTTATAAACTTGTATGACTCTTGGTGGCTTTCCTTCTAGCATTGCTTGCTTTCCTATTTCGCTATTGTCTACTACCCTTAGACGTGACATTTTAATAATATGGTTGGATGTTGCTGTCGTGGAGATGCGCCTCACCATGATACTAAAGAGGGATCCTTTGGTCCACATTTTCTTGGGCTGTTTACCAGCTTACTCTCGAGCCCAAGGAGGTGTGACTGTTGTGCGAGTAATAAACACTTTCATTGGCAGAGATGTGATTATATATTTGAGAGATGCTAAGATATAGGTATATCCTAGTCGATTAGAGTCTATGTGATTTGGCAGCGTAGCTAGCTTAGTGAAATACTATGAATGAATAAATGAGCAGTTGAGCTTTATTGAGAATGGTTGGATCGCGCACGATAATTAGCTCGAGGCTCGCGGGATGAATGTTGCTCTCATCGAGCATAAAGTGGGCTCTGCTATTCCTCGTTAGGAAGATAGTACTTGCCGTTTCTTGTCGATTTGTGCGTGATAGTAGAGGAGCTGAGATGGAGAGGAGACGGCAGCTGGAGCTGGCGTCGAGGAAGCCTATTGTTGAATTGTACGAAAAGTAAATGGGAAACCTGAGCAATCATGAGAAAAGTGATCAAGATTGAATGAAATAAGGCTAAATGAAGAGACTGGTAGATGTGAGTGCGGTGCGAGCGGGGCGCGCGTTCTCGTCTGCTCTCGTCTGCTCTCGTGCTCGTGCGTGGCCGTGGGCCGTGGTCGTGGTCACAATCAACTATCAGCTATCAGCATCGGAGTGTGGTGTGGTGGTGTGGTCTAGCTAGCCTCTATTTCATAAGGTTGAACTTGTCGGTCCCTGTCTCTGGTAAAGATACTCTTTGGAATAGAGCGGTTAGCAATGAATAAAGTCGAAGGCGTAAAAAGTTTGCGAAAAACTCTGCATTGGCTGTATGCGAGGCGCACGTGTGGGAAGGTAACCCGGAAATTGAGTACAGAATCGCGTTCTACCGAGGAAGGCCAACAACCTCCCGTAAAAGAGTCTGGAGAACTCTCGCTTGATGAAACCGTCTCAGAAAGCGTAGATACAACTAATCAACTTTTCCCGACACTTGCCTCCAACGATCCTAATGCATTACTTCGGGCGGAAAGCGAAGATGCTTATCTTCCAGCTAAACAGGAGAAGGCACACTCTTTTTCATACTTGCTCAGACATTCATCATTTATCAACGTAAGTCAAGAAAACTTGCTCAAACTTGCGATCCTCTCCAATCTAATGCCTTCCCGGCCATCCCGCTAACTACAGGTTGGCGATCCAAGGGAGAAAACTGTGGCAGGAACAGTATTCCACATTGTTGATGACGATCTCTACATAGATTTTGGCTGGAAGTTTCACTGTGTATGCCGGAGGCCACAAAAAAATCAAGAGTAGGCATAATATCTCAAAGTAGCGAATAGTAATCTATATAATCAGCTATTCTAATGAGCTCCCCCCTCATTTCAGCAAATACACAAGAGGTGCCAGGGTAAAGCTATTAGTGAGAAACTTGGAATTGTCCACTAGATTTTTGGGCGCCACGCGAGATATTACACTTTGCGAAGCAGACTGTTCTCTTATAGGATTAAATGAATGAACCCTGAAGAAAACTCAAGTCTCTAGCTATTATAACATTGACATAATATATGAATATATGAATTGTACAGATTGTTTGCCAGTATTGAAAACCAATTAACTCTCCGAATATATAGAGAAAAAGGAGAATAAACAAAAGAGGACTTGGCAGTGATGGTTGGTCTGATATTTCTGATATTTCTGATATTTATTGATATAGTTTGCTCCGCTTCGGAATTGAGATCCTAGTCGCAGACGTACCGTCGCGCGCACAACATTGCCGCAGCCTATATACTTTATTTGAATCTTGGCAATAATAACAATAAGTACATAGGACCGTTTAGGTATAAGAATAGGCTTTGGAGCTATCACAATCCATTTCCACACTGCCGCCGCAAGGCCCCTTAGCTCAGTTGGTTTAGAGCGTCGTGCTAATAACGCGAAGGTCGCGGGTTCGATCCCCTCAGGGGCCACTTTTTTTTCCCTTTCCGCCCAGTACGCTGTAGGTTGGGTGGGGTGCAGTGGGGTAGCTAGTAACCTAGTATATATCGTATTATATATGGGCCCCCTTTGACGCTTTGATTGACCCGTTTGGACCGTTCTCGCTGCTCCTGCCGCCACGCCACGCCGCGCCACATCGCGCCGTTAGATATTGCGTTCCCGCCTTTGAGCGAGATATCTACTGTCATTGACCGTCATCTGAAATTTAGATACCACTTTTGCTCTAGATATGTAGTGCCAATTGTTACCAATCGCGGGGCACATCGGTGCTGTGCTGATCGAGGCTATGACGGCTGACCGGGGCATCGGGCTACATCGGGCCCAGGGACGATGGTAGGCAAGCAATAAGGCGCCGAGTGTATGAATTACCGTATTTTCGTCTTTTATTTCTGTGTAAGAATAAGAAGCGGGAAAAGCTTGTGAAAGCCAAGAGGAGAGTGTGTGAGGGGAATGCGAAGGGCCTAGGCCTTAGATAAATGAGGAGCGAGAAGAAAATGCCTGTGGCTGTGTGTCCCGTTAAAGCTGATAGCCGGTAGCCGGTAGTAATAGAGTAGTTAGGTTAGGTTAGGTGAGGTTAAAATTCTTGAGATATAGTGTTGAAGCCGCGGAGGGAATCATGAGCACATTTCATTCACCGATGCGCTGTATATCGACCAATGTCGGGTAAGATAACTTGCAGATGATGATTTTATTTCCATGTTCAATTCAATCTTTCCACTTTCCATTTCACAGAGCTCTAACACCAAGGCCTCAAGTGCAACAGGCACTGGATATACGCCAGAGCCAAAGCAAAGCGAAAAAAAGTATCACCTGGTTTTTCATCAACAGTACACTAGTTGCTCTTATTATCTGTGATATGTATGTGTCTTTGCAACCTTTTGGACCCTAGCCTGCCAAGGATGATTGTTATTGATATTTTTTGAATGCCAACTTGTAGATTATATGGTGGTGCTGCTTACAAGTTATTTCCATGGATCGAATGGACAGGTGCGGGCATTTTTGCTTCAAACGCTCTATACTTCCTAGCCTGCTATATTCGGGCTACATTGATGTTAAGACCTGTCCAAGTAAATGCGGACCAACGCCATTTGCTCGGAGTATCCGAAGATGATCCACTCTTTAAGAATGATGCACCTCTACCAACTGGCCCGGAGCCTAGTTCTCCGCTCAATCTTTCCTCTATTACATTCAACAGACGTTTAACCCCATTGGAATCGTCGGCATTGAGTGACTCGAGTATGTAAGAATTGATTACCTCGCTGCATGAATAATCATTCTTCTTGGACATGATTAATCATTCTTCTTTTTTACTGCTCATACTTGGTTCTCTATACATTGTTGGCTCTCTCTATTTTTCTTTTTAAGAGGATTTCTCAACCAACAGTTCCTTCTACAAATGCAGTAGTCCAACATCCTACAAGCCTACAACAAGTCCTAACGCCACTCCTAACAAATCACTCAATATCTCCACCAATGGAAGTTTATCGAACCAAGACCTCATTCGAGATGAGTACGAACTGCAGAGTTACTTGAAGGATGCAGCACGCCAGAGAAAACAATATCCGTTTACTAATGATTCCGATCAACCTTCCAATTTATTGAGTTCATTTTGGTCACACCCAGCCATTCGAACTCCGGGGGAAGTGTCTCCCTTGTTGAGAAGATGCGCTTATCAGTTGGCTCCAACAACAGGTATCTTGGATACAACTCGCCAGTTTATAGTTATAGCGTCGTCATCAACTAGTATTTTGTTCTTTTTCTTATTTTCAGACAAATCCAAGTCCACAAGCCCCGGCATCGAAGAGGGTAACTCTCCAAGAGGAATGTTTGGTGGGCCTGACGTCTGGCGAAAATACAGAATTGATCCGACTAAAGTAAACGAATGGACTGCGAATCTCCGTATGGTAGGGATCTAAGGAGACATAGTCTCGGTGGAGGCAAAAAGACGCGACCATCTTAGGTACGCGCCACGCCGAGCATTCAGCTTCAATAGTTATATTATTGGTCACTACTATACTTTCAGTGGGTTAGCAAAACGATCGTGGAAAGGGTTGCCGCCGAGATCGAAAATGTATGCTCCGCGTTGGTGCGTCATGGACTCAGCGATTCACAGCCTGGATACGTTGGATTAGATCGACTCAGAAAGCTAGCTCAAGCGCCTTTCTTGGTTTCTGCTATCCCCACCCTTCCGACCTTGGTGCCCTTTTTAGAGCTTTCCAATAATCAGGAATATTTAGCCAAGAGGATCAAAATCCTTGCAAAGGGAGGTTCGATGAGTGAATTCAAATGGAACGCTGGTGGCTCTCACAATGGCAAGGAGTGGGACACCAGCTTGCCTACAGACTCCTCGGTAATATCTACCAATATCTACCTTTATTTCACATTACTTCATCCTCCATTCTCCATTTTTACGTCTGGTTAATTACGATCACTCGTCTTTATATATACATTGCCGTCCTTTCGCAGATTATAATGCATCTTGTCTCTACATACATGGACACGCAACTAGAAGCACCTCTGGATCAACCGGACGCGCGCCCGTTTACATCGCGATATATGGCCAAAGCTGGCGGGCCATTGCCACGTAGCAAAGGTTCCATTATAGTCACCCAATCAGTCAACCCACCGCATTACAGCCTCGCACTCGCCGGAGATTCTTTGCCGGCCGATTATGAAGAATTGCCACGAGTAAGTCACATCAACAACGACAAACCGATCATTCCCCCCCGACTTATCCTTCCTTCATTCTCCTTGTTCCAGGGCAGAAACAACTTATTTCACACGCTACTTTTATTCTTATACATTGTGAAAACTCGTGACCACGGCATGTTGGGCCGTGTCAACCTCGGCACTTCCGGAATCAACGTATTATGGGTGATTGATGGATAATCAAGTGCCCTAACAAGTGTGTTGTGGACAAGTGTGTGTAACATTATCCAACATTTCTCCCCCTCATCTTTCTTCTGATAAACAGCGGCGTTTGGAAAGAGCGACTCGGAGCGATTCTCTCGAGCTTTTGACAACAGTCTCTAAAAGCCGTACAACATTCAAGTATAGGAACGCGGTGTCTTTGAGTTTAGCCAACTTGGATGAGAAAACTCGGAGAATTAAAGAGTAGCTCACCAGTGGAATTATGTATATTTATTTTATTCACAATATACTTAAGTCTATGTACAAATAGATCGTAAACCACGATGTATGCTTACTAGAGACGAGCCTTTGCCTTTCATTCCATCTCAGAGCGTCGCTCGCAGCGCACCATCTACATACTGGTCTCAAAATTGCATCGGAACAATTAAACCGACCGCGAGCCGTAAGCTTCGCGCATCCCATCCAATCCCATCCAGTCCTATCTGGTCCTATGCTCGTCACAGTCAGGTATCAGAGGCGCGTCCGTTTTACGGACGACCAGAGAACAAGCCGGACCAGCCGAAATATCTTATGTAGGGCTTTACTCAGCTCCCACTCTCCCACAAGGATGAAATATCTCCTCTCCCTCCCTCCCTCCCACCCTCCTACCTTGGACACTCTTTGGCCACAAGCAGATGGTATACACACAGAAACGACATAGTTTGTCTAATTTATTGTAGAAATAAATAGTGCCGCAAAACGTCTGCGCCATTGAATCGAGAAATGGTCATGTTTTTAATGCATCGGGTGCGATAGGCATCAAAACATACTGGATCCATGAACGCGCACTTGAACTCTGAGTGCCAGGAAAAAATCTACCGCACAAGTAAGATGAAGAAGCCAAGAGCGCGAGTTCTTTGTTGTAAGAAGACCGCCGACAACGACGTGTAGGGGCCTCGCGCGAAATGAAATAATAAAGCTGATAACATGATTGAGGGGGGGGGGGGGGGGGATAGGGAGGGAATGCATCACTGTTACTTAAGTAGTGGTGAATATTTTTGTACCCTCTGGCAAAATTTCGAAAATCAGAGGCATCAGTATTTCCTGGTGTTGCATGACCTGCTGCGTCGCTATGGGATCAGGTTGCCTTGTAATTGCTATCGTCTTAATATTTTGGGCTTTAACTATTTGACTGGTTGGTATAGTGGACTGCTGAAGCCTTTGCTGATTTGGATTTTGATGTTGATTGATGGTTTGCAGCGGAGCCGAAGCTATGCTCTGGGCCCGATTCTGATTTTGCGCAAAGTTTTGCTTACATCGCTTACTGTGAGCATAACGACTACCATTGTTGTTAAACCTGCGGTCACAAGTAGGGCAGGCATAGGGCCTTTGTCCGGTATGGATGAAAACATGCTCTTTGAGGGATTTTAAGCGTCGGAAATTCTTTGGGCAATACTTGCAATGATACTTGGCCTCGCCAGTGTGGGACGTTAGGTGATTGGCGAGTGTGTCTGCCCTGGCGAATGCACGCGAGCAATACTGGCAAATGTACGGTCGTTCTTGTGTATGTGTTCTCATGTGCATTTTCAAGTAGGCATTGGTAGTGAAGGGCCGCGAGCAAACTTCGCACACGTAGGGTTTAATACCATTGTGTGCCCGTAAGTGAGCAATTAGAGTTGTTGACTGCGTAAAGCTCTTTGAACAGATCTCGCAAAGGAATCTCTTTGTACTATCGGTTTCTTTGTTCTTCTTGAAAGTACGGTCATGTTTGGATAAGTGGTTGGTCAGCTGTTCCTCCTTGATGAACCGCTTTGTACAGCGATTGCACTTGTACGGCTTGATCATATTGTGCTTAGCGACATGGATCTTAAGGTGCTCCCTTCTGTAAAACTTCTTTGGACATATATCGCATAGATACTTTTTCCCTTCGTGAACTTGAATGTGCCGCAACAGTCCCTTTCTCGAGGTGTATTGCTTGTTACACTCGGTGCATTCCAGGCCGACGATATCGGTTCGTCTCTTTCTACCAACCCTTTCCCCTTGCCGCTTTTCCTCCGGACGCGGCTCGATGTCCCGCAAGTCTTCTTCCGTCAAAATCCCTTCGGTCACGTGCTTTGCCCTATGTTCCCTCAACATCTCATTATTCTCGAAACTATCGCCACAAATATTGCACTTTCTCACTTGATCTGGATTCTTTTCCGAGCACTTGTCATAATGAGCCTTTAGTTTGTCCTTTCGATAGAACTTGACATTACAAATGTCACACTCGAAGTTTGGTTCCTCGTGGAGCAATTGGTGCCTTAATAACGACTTTTTCGTACTATATCTCTTTTTACAAGTTGCACACTCGTGATTGTCCATTGGCCAATCTAAGCCACTCTCAAAGTCCGAATCGTCATCATCAGCATCGCCAGCAGTACCAACGATACCTCCGGCAGTACTGCTACACCCGCTGCCGCTGCCGCTGCCACCACCGCAATTACCAGATCCGTTACCGCCAGCAGCAGTCACACGCACTTGGCTCCCAGCACTTGCTCGCTCTCCCTCAATGCTGCCGTCCTTGCTCCCACATACGACCGGGTTTCTCGGATACTTTTGCACTCCACCATCTTTCCTATCTACATGCAACTTCTTGGATTTCTCCAATTTCTCCAATTTCTCCAATTTCTCCATCTTCTCCTCTTTTGTATGCTGCTCCATATGCTTACTCAAAGCCTGCTTCGAACCACACCGTTTGCTGCAGTTTGCGCATTCCAAATCCTTTTTTCCATAAGTTCTTCTATGTGCGGTAGCATCCCTGCGACGCCCGTACATGCTTCTCTCCAAGTCGCAAGACTGACCGCCACCGCCACCGCCACCCCCACCATCACTACCACCTTCATTCTCTTGATCCTCTTCCTCGTCCTCCAAATCTTCAAGACCATCTTCCGTCTTAATCTTGTCTATGATTCTTTGCGCGGCTCTTGCAGCAACGCGTTTAATGCGCTTGTTCGGATCGTATTGTTGGCCGTGCACAAATGTCTTATGGTTAGTTGCAATAAGATGATTCCGTAGTGTAAGCTCATTACCAAACGTTTTATTGCACTCTGTACACTTATACGCTTTCACCTGTGGATGTTGCTGGTCCGAATGCCTCTGGAGGAGGTCTCTTCTTGCGAACCGCTCCTCACAAAGTTTGCAATTGTAATGCAAACCCCCCGAGCGCGAGGCAGCCTCTTTTCTGAAACAAAGAATACCAGGGCCGATTTTAATGAGGCCTGCGCCCCCACACCTTTATCAAGTGCCGACTGATAGAATCTACTAGGATTATTAGTCACCTGTTGCCAACAAAAGCTCCGTCCGCATCAGCATTGCTATTGAAGTTGTCATCATAATAACTCTCTTGGTTGTCATCGCTGGCAGCGATTCCATGCAGATTCCCGCCACCTGCACCCTCTTCATTCTCTCTCTTCTTCTGTTGAACGTGTTTGGCGTTCTCTTCAAGGTCCTGCTCGGTCAAGACACCTTCGAGAACATGCTTTGTGCGATGATTCCGAAGTTTTTCTAGCGAGTCAAACTCTTGCTCGCATACACTGCATTTCAGTCCAAGATGGCTGGTAAGATGCTTACGAAAATCCCTTTTATTGGAAAATGTTTCCGAGCACCTCTCGCATTGAAACTCACTGATACAATAACGTTTTCGCCACTGTTTCCCGCCATCGGCCCTATTATCAGTCGCTTCACTGGCTCCTCTTTCATTCAACGCGCCGCCACCCTCTTGCTTCTCATCTTCGTCTCGACACAATTTCTTTTCCGGCTCTTCCGAGTAATCAGCAGTCCTCCTCGTCATTTCCATTTCCTCCACTTCTACCTTGCATTCATTACCATCCTCACTTGGACTTGTATGATATCTCCTCCTTCTCTTCCTACTCTCCATTATCGACTTCCTTCTGCTACTATAGTCCTCCTCAATCTCAAAGCTTTGCCCATCTTCTTCAAGTGACACTTCCACTGGCATTCCCCCTCCCCCTCCACCACCTTTCCCATCTTCCTCCCTTTCTCTCTCGTGTTGCCTCAAATGTTTGTTGAAGGATATTATGTACAGGTATTCCTTTCCGCAATAAGGGCACTTGTTAGCTTTTCTCCCAGATGGTGGCATATTCTGCGGGCTCTCTCCGACAGATTTTTGACTTTTCTCTGGTGCCTTCTTGAACAGCAAAGTTTTTCGAACTTCTTCGTGGGAGTGCAAATGCTCTTTCAATAGGTCCTTTGTAAGGAACTGCCTATCACATAAATAACAGGCGAAAAACACCTTTTCGTTATTGCCCGCCTGTTCTACCTGAGCTTTCTTCAGGCGCGAACTAAGATTCAAGTTCTCAAAGTAACTCTCCTCGATCGTATCGTTATCCTCGTTACCGCTCTTTTGTCTCAAATTACGCTTGCTTCTGCGCATCTGTTGTATTTGGGAGGCCTCGTCCACTTTCGCAACCGCTTCCTCGTCCTCGTCCTCGTCCTCGTCCTCGTCATCGTCAACGTCATCGTTATCGTCCCCGTTCTCGTTCTTATTTCCGTTCCCGTCCTCGTTCTCGTCCTCGTGCGGCAGCTCATCGTCAGCCGCCAACTCTCTGTCACTGCCGTCCTGGCTATTGTTTAGTTCTGGCAAATGAAACTCTGCCGATTCCTCATTGGATTCGCTGGATTTTTCCTTATCGCAGAGAAGCGGTTCGACCAGAAGGTCCTCATTGTTGGTGTGTGCTGTCTCCGGGTTTACAGTAACAAGACGATTATCAGGCTGAGTAATGGAAATTTCTCTGCTGCCAGACATAAGAGATGAATTGTGCAAGATGTAATCGTGCTCTTCAGGTGGGATGGTCTCAGGTTGATTTTCATGCTTGAAAGAGAGGTTTATGGAGACCGAGACTATTTCGCCAGGCCTTTCTTCAATAGTCTCTGCCATCATGATAGGCATGTCTGACTGGTGGACAACTTTTTGTTTGGAATTGCTTTGGAGAAAATGCAATTCCTCCGCATGAGATGCCGATTGAATGTTGGTGCTTGAAGTTGGCTCACTCTCCTGTTCTGAACGGAAAGCGGTAGTTGAACATAGAATCGCTCAATAGTCAATGCTTCGTTGAGAATTGGCCGTGTTCTGGCAAACTGTTTCTTTGGGAAGTGGTTTAGTAACTTTAGATTGGAATAGTTACCTGCTATGCGTTGTTCCAATTGATCCACCTTGTCAATTGGTAACAAAGCTATACCAGTATCCTTGATCTCGGAACATACATGCTCGGAGGCTGCTGCTGTCAAACCAGCTGTGACAGCTTGATAATGCATCGCGTCCATGGATATATCTTCAGTATGTTGGTGCCTGTCTGATTCAAGGTGTACCTCGACTTCATTAAAGAATAGTTCTTCCTTCATATTCATAGTCAAGAATCTCTCCCTGAGTACAGTGTCGGCATGCTCCACTTGAAGCTTGAACTCGTACGCGGATTCTAGTTTCTCCACGCATATACAACAGACTTGGCTTGGTAAGCCATCGCCAGGGGACATCTGAAAATGACAGATGATAATATTGAATCCAAGTAGGGCGAAATGGGAGGAAAATACTAGAGTAGAACAGCGGTGGGAGGATTACTGCTCGAGCGTAATTGGATTGTGCTTCCAACAGGGAATGGAAGACATTAGCAAGTAACAGAGAAGTAAAGAAAGTTTTAAAAGTTTCATCTCTCTACCAAACACTACCCACATCATCATCAACACCACACACATGCATCTATCTCACAGCCAACTCTTATAAACAAAGCTCACATCTGACGTGGGCTTTCATCTAACCTTGACGTTAGCAAAGCTCATCGCCTTGGCCGAGAGTGATTCAACCTCACTCTCGAGGAAGAGATCACGCATTGCCAAGTTATCTAGGAGACAGACGCGGCATATCTCCGCGCTCGATACAATCCCGTGCTCTGCGTCTTGAGAATTATCCGATGCTTCTATCTCGATGGCGTCCATGTTTTGTTTCGAGGAGATTCCGAGGTCCGAGTGCTCCGAGTTTGATGGATGGGTTCTTTGGCTGCTCCAGCTCCTGCTCCTGCTCCTGCTGTTGTTGCTGCTGCTCCTGCCACCGCTGCCGCCGCCGCCGACGTCGCCGTCTCCGTCGCTGGTGCTGCTCTTCTCCTCTGTTGCTGAAAAGCCGCACACTCGTAGCCCCCCGCCCCCCGCCAGACTTGTCAGTCCCCCTGGTCCCCCCGTAGCCCTGCCTATTGCTGCCTATCGCAAACCGACCTTACATATATCGGCTATATCGCTCGCCCCTAACTGCCCCTAACCCCTCTAGCACTTGTTTCGATGCGGCCCAATGCGGTCCAATGCGGCTCTCTTGTATGTACATATGTACATATGTATGTACATACTACAAACTACATACTACACAACGATGCGCTCTCTATGTTGTATGTTGTTGTACGCACACGCATACAACTTGTATTGGTCGATTCACCACCGTTCACCGTTCACCGTTCACCGTTCACTGTTTACTGCTGTTTACTGCTGTTTACTGCTGTTTAGTGCTGTTTACTGCTGTTTACTGCTGTTTACCGTTCACCCTTTAACCGAGACGATTCTCGCCTAGCATCGCAACTGCGCGCGCTCCTCTCTAGATCGCCTCATCTGCTCCGATCTCTGATATGCAGGTCGCTACTCCACTCTCCTCCTGCTTTTCCGTACACGGCTGCATTCATAAAAGGCATGAAAACGAATACAGAGCACACCCGCGCGCACACACAACCGCGACTACGTATAACCTAGCTGTCCTAGCTATACTGCGCGTTATGGCTATATCTATAATATCGCTATATAGTTATGGCTAGCTATTCCGACTCGGTTGACTCGGCGCTGCTTGCTCTTACTTATTACTATAACTATAAACTATACCATACCAATTGGAAGTTGGTAGTGGCTTTATTATCGCACGTGTATTGTGTGTAACAAATCTTTGTAACGCACAGATGTCCATAGATGTATCGATGCGCGGCGACAAGTGCGTCTAGTCCAGTCTATTAGTCGTCTAGTGTGGTCTAGTGTCTACCCGTCCAGCAATAGTATAGTGAGTGTATTATACGCATAACGAAAAAGGCGCCTTATTTGCTCCATCTATAAATGTAGGATTTTATTACTACACATACATATAGTACATACTATACATATTTATAGAATACCGTAATTGTATAAATAATAATACTACTTTTCTTCCCGTGGGAACAAAATTCGCTCTATTTGCCTAAAACTATCTAAACCCCCAGGGGTGGGGGAGTCTGGGTGCATTTCTACTGAGTCGTAGAGGTGTATGTGTGAAAATGACGAGTGAAACGGGCTGAAAAGGGCTGAAACGGGCGAGAGAGAAGAGATGAGGGGAGAAGGCTCGAAATAGGATCCCATCCAATAAAAGCGGACTCGTGCGTCCTTTTCCGTCCAACCACGTGCTGTTATGCGCTGTTAATATTACTGTTATGCCCACATGCTGTCGCGCGCGCATATCCTTCATGAAGATGGCTATTTTTAGCGATTCTCAACAAGCGGCAACACACACGTGTGCACAACATGCTACACGTATGCGTATGTATGTATGCATGCGTACATGTCATACAACAGCATTAGACTCCCACTGGCATTTCTAACCGCGCAGTCTGTGGCGCTATAGCAAACGCAGAGTAAAGCTGCTGCAGAACAGTGCATAGAGTAAGTGGTGTGTGGTGCAGTGTGGTGATGTAGCGAAAGAGGTGCACGTTGCACAGTAGCAGAGCCGCAGCCACGCCGCAGCCAGCCCGCGCACTGGGCCGCAGAACCGTAGCGGACAAGCACGTACAGAACCGACCGCACGTATGTAGTACATGTATGTACGTCACATACAACTGATACAGACGCTGATGCACAGTGATAGACAGCACACTTAACCGACCGCAGAACTGGCAGCAGCCGCTCGGTAGGGGGGAATCAGAGGGAATCGCGCGCGTCTCATACTAGTTCTTATACTATAGATAGTAGTAGAGAGATAGATGTATTATATTATTAAATGAGCGGCTCTCCTTCGGATCAAAAACTAAGTGATAGATATAATAATATCGATGAACGATCGATCCGAGAGCTAAGGGAAGTTGAGGATTGGGTTGGGTTGAGTATAGAGAGAAATATATCCTGTATATATATGTATGTATATATGTGTATTTCATATCGATGAAAGTGGAGTGAATGCGGGCCAACTCTAGAAATGGATATCGAACAGCATCGATACGCTCTGAGGAGCGGGAGTAGATCCCGCTCGCAAACGCCGTCGGTACAATCTCGTGCTACGATGGAGACAGATCCATCCGAACATCACTATGATCTACGCAGCAGGAGTCGTGAGCGTTCTCGTACACCTGGCCCCCCAGCCCTACTCGCACCCGCACCCGCACCCGCATCCGGGGAACTGGTGACAGTGAAAAAGTCATCATGCAAGCCCTCGTGAGTACCCGCCAACCGCCACTCCTCCTAGTCATTCTAATCTTGTAATCAAGCAGACTGTCACGCTCTCAAATGAAATCTATCTAAGGACTTGGTGTCTCTTTCTCTTCTGTCTTTCCCATCTATATGGATTTGACAACAAGCAGACCCACCACCTTAGCCAAGTTACCTGATCGCGGAGCCCATTCAGGTATAGAAGCTCCAATGGAAACCAAGGAAGACAGCATTATAACCAAAAATCAATCTCACTCCGATCGCCACCTTCGAGATTCGGCAGCTGCGACTAGAAAGGTCGAACGTTACACTTACACCACACGACAGAAAATAAGAAAGCAACTGGTAGGCAATGGCCAGAATGATAGCCACTCTCACCAGGAGGTTGAACAAAAGGGAACAAGTCTCTCCCCACGCACAATTATTACCAGTGATTATTCCTCCGAAGAAGGTGACCGACCCGAAGAGGATCCACCAAGTAGACCTAGTTCTGCGCATGACATCTACAGACAAGCCGGCGATTGGTGGAAGTATGCATACAACAGAAAGATCAACCATTCAATCAATTCCTACCCTCTCTCATTCTTATAACAGTCTTGCACAGATTCATCTCTGATTTCTCTCTGTTTCAGCGTCTTTCCAAAGACCGATTACACTTACTCCCAAGCGTCTCAATGCCGCTATGAGATAGCGCCAGGCATTCTGGCCATGCCTAACATGTCCAGACGTTCCCTCTATTCCGACGGAGATTCTGCAATTGCCTCCCAACTATCATTTTCTAACCTCCACAATTCCACCCAAGATTCTGATCTTGTCGATACCAATTTCTTAAAGGAATCATTACCAAGGGAAAGGCATATTGAGCAACATCTCTCCTACAAAAAATCCACATCCCACCACTGTCAATTACCAGTAAAAGAAAGGTAAAACAGTTGATCCATCGTCAACAAGTTCAAGACTCTTCCCACACACACACACACACACACACACACACACACACACAGAGAATCAGATTGCTTATTTTGCCATTTTTGTCTTTAGAGATAGAGTAACCTCTTTTCATCGTGGTCGATTGAATGCTGCATCGAATATTGATTCTGACACGGAATTGGAAGATGCGGAATGGTCTACGTCTAATTCGGCGGCGGCGGGGACGGGGGCGGGGGTGGCGGCCTCAAGGAGAACATGGAGAATAGGCTGGTTATTTACAAATGTCGTAGCAATGACAGTCATTGCATTTAGAAGGGTATTTGGATTGCTGGGATTGGAGAGAGGGGTGGAAAGCAGCCATGCTTTACACGCGTACCAGTATGAGAAATATTATGGTATTTGGAAGCCAATTGATTCAATCAGTTCTATCACTGATACGTCAAGTTTCTCAATTTTGTTTACCACTGGACGGACGACATTGAATCGATATTTATGATATATTTGCAGAATCCATTTGGTCAAAGCTGTGGCGAAAAGTAGATGGGTGTGCGCAATATCTTTATTTCTTTGTCGTTCAAATCTTTCTTTTTGATTCGTGGCTGTTAAGTAGGATCTACACTTCACGTCAGCAATTGCAAGAGCGTGGAAGCAAATTTACATGGATATTATTGCTTACGCCACTAATACTTGTACTCGGTAAGTTGCACAAGGACAATTTAAACGTAAAGGGCTGCTTTGACACTCTGGTAGTCATTGTGCTTGAAAAGCATGCGCGCACCAGCAGTAAAGGGGGTTTTTGGCTTTCGGTTTTGCCGCGGTACTACTCTCAACTTCCATTCAAGACGGAACATATACTCTGCTATTTCCTTCTATTTGTTTCAGGAGCGCACGGCGTTCAAATGCAGTCGTTCGCTCGGTTGGATTCTCTACTTGATTTTACTTATCACCGCACCGAGACACTTGGTCGTTACGTTCATGAAATTGATGCTATAGTCTATCGCGCATATGAGTCATTTCATCAGTGCACTATTAGTGCTAGACTCCTCTTCTATGATACACTTGCCGCTGTAAATGCATCCTTACCCAAGATGCGAAGCCTCGACGTTAATTGGTACCAGCAGTAAGCTACATTTCTTTTAAGGGCGAATCATTCTCTCTACTATTATGTCTACTACATTTCTCTTACTTACACTTACGTACACGTATGTATTGTAGTTACATATATTTTTCGTTTTGTATTGGACTAATAGCAGATTACATATACGGCAAGCAAGTCACACTATTATTTCCTCATATGTTTTATTGGATGCACTCTAGTATAACAACATATACTAATACTTTCCCCTTGGTAGATTCGTCCAACTTGTGACTTTTAATCATATATCGAACCGTTCCCAGAGATCAGAGAACCGCGCTTCTCTATATATGTGTAGCATATGTTTATATGCCTGTTAATTATTAATCGCATGCTAGTAAGTGCAATATTGTCGGCGTTAGTCTCATAGTAGATTGGTACTTCTATCTTAATTTTATACCTTCAATTCAACCATCTGCACGTTGTTGCCAAAATCGTCATGTTGGGACGTGCCAACTAATGGACTGTCCCTGTAGCTTGCTTGCGCGGGGCGGGTACGGGCGAGTACACATACACATACACATACACATTCTACTGGAAAGGTCATCAGTGAGAAAAAAAATGAAACAATTCTTCTTTTCAAAGCATTCAAGCCCCTTTTAACTTGACATAATGTTGCCTCGCTGCATTACTGTTGTTTACTGTTGTACTGAACCAACTGTCTCGGTGTGAGAATGCACGGTGTATGGCGCCGTATGCCGTCCATTCATGGCGAGAATCAACTCCGACGGGTGAACGAATGTGTATAAGTGAACGGGAGAAGGATAGAAGAAGGATTGCATGAGTTGCGAATAGTTGATGCAGAGTTGTTGTTAGAAGGGAAGGAGCAGTATGAGCGGGTGGTCGTGTCGTATCGGGTCGTGTTCTCTTGGTCATCGGAATGGTGAGTTCCTTCGTCTATCCTTCTCTCGGATTAATGCCACTAAGATTCGAGCAGACGGATAAAGCAACGGAATTTTACCTCTGCTTCAGGATCCTGGTGTTTGCCATGCATTCTTGCGCATAGTAGCGCAGAAGCGTTAATTGGAACGTTGACGCGAGCTGCTCAGCGAATATCTTCATCCTTCAGTGAGCCGCATTCGCCGAAAATTCAAACTAGTCGGTTCGACTTGCCCCTTGATAATGACCAGCGAAAAGGACTAGAAGAGATTTTAAACGAACTGCAAAGTCGCATCACTCATCTTGAGCTTAGCAGTCTCGAGGAATCGGTGAGAGCAATTCTGCCATTATATTTTGCAGCAACAATATGGATAAATATAATAAAATGGCCAATTAATTGAATTTGAAATGGCTCCACTGCAGGAAAGTCTTACAAATCTTAAGCATTCGCTCCAAGTTATGATGGCACAGAGCGCGAATCAAGTAAGTGTCTCTTGTCGTGTAACATACATACCTTACGGCTATAAATACACAGTAGCGCGCCGCATATATACAACATAGAGATAGCTTTCGATTCTTTTCCCACATGTCGATGTCGACTCATCCTGTCTTCTTTCCTAGACTAGAGTCACTTTGACGGAGGGAAGGCTGGTCGAGGCTGAATACCAGGTGGCAAACGATCACGATTTAGCCTCCATCAAGCTCGAGTTGGAATCGTTGAAGGAAGAATGGAGAGACTTGAGAGCTTGCTGCAAGAGCCGATTAGAGGAGCATAATGCCGCGTCTGGTGGAGTGGTGGTCGACGATTCGGTTGATGAGGCGTCAGAAAAATTGCATCTCATGAAGATTGTCGGTAGTCTTTTATCCTTGGGCAAAAGAGAAGAGCCAGTAAGGACGAACGTGAAACCAAGTAAAATATTCCCGGTCTCATATTGTATGAAAGCGGAATGACTAAATCTAAAGGGAAACGCCTTCCTATTTCAGCCAATGATGGAATCTCTTCCAGCCTGGCGGATAGCCGAGTGCGCGAAATAGTGAGAGAAATGTTGAGGGTTTATGACGCGGATAAAACCGGCCGAGTCGATTATGCACTGGAATCAGCAGGTGCGAGAATTGATTAGTTAGTGGGAGGGCGAGGGAGGGCGAGATAGTCGCTTGCGAACGCTCCGACTCGCGGCGGCCAGTTGTTTCGTTCGAGTGCCTTCTTTTTCACTGCTGCCCTCTTATACCTTTCCAGGTGGCTTGGTAATAAGTACGCGATGTACGCAAAGATACGACTTGAAACAGATGGCAATTAAGATCTTGAGCTTTACTTTGTACTACGAGAACAACAACCCGAGAACAGTGATACAAGGGAGTCCGATACAACCTGGAACTTGCTGGGCATTTCAAGGCTTCCCAGGCTACCTCCTGATAAAGCTACGAAGCTTCGTTCACGTGACTGGTTTCACTCTTGAACATGCACCTAAATCTATTTTACCAAACGAAGAGATGAAGAGTGCCCCGAGAAAGTTCAATGTCTGGGTAAGTCAAGTCTTGCAGACCCCCTTGGGGGGAGAAAGGTCTTGAGGTCACCCCTCTTGGAGAGTGCAACCTTCACTCTACTTTTCGCCTCTATACTTTACACAAGACAATTAGTTGTTTCTCCTCCATGGCTTGACAGGGCTTCACCGGTGAAATAGACCCCGATCCTGTCCTCTTCGGTGATTATGAGTTTCTAGATAGCGATCAGAGCTTACAATACTTTCCCGTTCAAGTGAGTATTATTAATCTGGTTATCTGCTATTCTTATCTTGTATGCGCCTTTCTGCCCAAATCATGCCACCTTTAATTTGCACGAACCTTCTTGTAGAACACTGCGATTGGCAAGCCGTACGAATACATCGAGTTGAGAGTGGAGAACAACCACGGTCAACTGGAGTATACGTGCCTATATAGATTCCGTGTTCACGGCAAGGCTGCTACCTAAAGTTACTGGGCTACTAGTCTACCGTTGACGGAAATGTAGCCCCCGGCCGACGACACCCTGTGCCTTAACGTTAATGTTCATCCTCATGCTTGAGGAACCCGAGATTCTGTCGACACTATTAGTTATTAGTGTTCAATTCTCCCATTCGAGTCATGGCGATCGATTTTCTACAGACCTCTTCCTAATTTTCTACCTCCGATCTTTTGAATTGCTACTTCCCAAATCTTATACGTTCGTACAAGAGAATCATGGCTCCTATCCGTCGACCACTCTGACCAATTGTCGTCTCTATCTTCCGTTATATATGCACTGAGTCGCGTTATCCATGACAATCTCAAGATGTGTGCAGGTTTCTCATTCAGTATAACGGCGAGTTCACTCTTAAGGCGAGTCCTCCGTGTCATATCGCGCTAGGAGAGTACGTATCTTGGAACGAGCGACTACGACACACAAGACGAAAGAGCTAGAGTGTAGTCTCGAGGCCAAAAGACCCCCCCCCCCCCCCCCCCCCCCACCACCACCACTAATAATCCGGCATTACCCTTTTTATGCTGTTTGTAAAGTCCGGATTGTTCACGCAAGACTGACTGTTGACATGTTCCCCGGAAATAAGAAAAGCCTTAACTTTCTAACGACCTGAAGGTCACAGTACAAATTGTAAAGAACTAATTAATATGCATAGCTATATCCTATGTAAGCGTACGTTGTTCTAAGTTTACTAGTGATTCTAATATCGCGGCATTTCGGACACTGAAATGCCAATGCCAATGCCAATGCCATGGTGCGATCGGACAGTCCTAGTAATATATTTTTTTGTGTGTGCGGCTATGTACATGGTTGTAAAACTATATGCATATACATATCTCTCTTCCCCCCCCTCTCTCTCTCTTTCTCTCTATCCATCATCTTCCTATGGCTTTTATTCACTAATTGTACCAGAGTGGATGCGTCTCAGTGAAGAAGCAGTGTCAGTAGTAAGATGAGGATTAAGAAGCCGACGCGCTAATACGGTTGTGTGACCGTAGCGTCTTCTTCTCCACGTTCTCCGACTGATTGCAACTGTCTCGAAATGAACCGAGATGAGCCGAACGTACTCGGGGAACTGCGGTGGGTCATGGTTCCGTAAACACACATGCGCGCACGCACGCACACGTATGTATGTGTGGGGTGTGGGATATCGTACAAATTGTGTGGAATATGCACCGTCTGACAAAACGGTTGGCATCCAGTGCTCTAGGACTTGGTAGAAATAGCATGAAAAATATTACAAGACTGGGGGTACACTACTTGATGGATATATAGGTAGGTAATGACAAACAGAGGCTTCGGCTAACTATTACTTTGGGGATACTCGCGGGGTTAAACTGCTCAATGTATATTTACCAGTCATTGGCAATGTGTACTTTGGACCTGCCAGACTGGAAAAAGCCAGAGAAGAAGTTGAGCCCCGAGAATTTGCACTTGTTTTGTTACCATTGCTACCCATAACATGTATACATATGTCTTTGATGGATTTATCGTCAGTAGACAATATGTGTAGTAATTATAGTGCCGATAGCGTTATCTCTTGATCGTTTGCGGTGAAAGAGGCGCCTAGACGTCTCGTAGTGATGTAGCATGTATGTATTGTACATACATACATACATGCATACATTTTTTGTGTCGGTACGCGCATATAGATGTAGGTTCTATATACGTTTCTCTTTGACTCTGGGATAGTAGTGGATAGTAGAGTATCTGAAAGCAGTATGTATATATGTATATTGGGACGCACCCATAAAGTACCGTAATACTATATACTATAGGGAGTTGGAAGCTGTCATTAATTTTGTCATGACTCGTTTATTCGCACAGAAAAAAGGCAGGCTCGGATCCTCGCGTCAACACTATTCATGGTCGGTTATTAATAACCGTGTAGAAGAAAACTCGAATCTACAGTTCTCTAGAGTAGATTGAAATAACTCCAAGTGAAGAGAGTTTGTAGAGTTACTCTAGGGGGAAAGTTTGAAGAGTTACTCAGGAGTAACTTTGTTCGACCTAACTTTCCAACTTGCTCATAATCGCTGACCTAACGTGCTAAAGTGCTCAAGGAGTTGCTCGAAAAATGTTAAAGTTACTCTTAACCGCATCTGTATCGTTAACTCTAGGATTTCTAGAGTAACTCTATTGAAGAATTCTGGGCTGTCCTAGAGTTTTCTTCTACACGACAGGGGGGAGGGGTTATAGATCGCACATCCATAATGACAGATATTTGTATGTAGTTTGCCTGTATTTCAGCGCTTGGCTTCACTTTCTGGGCAGGCAGGCAGACAGGCAGGCAACAAGTGTGTGCCCACTTGCTCACATTAAGATAGGGTCATGATGGGTGACGATAGAGATATATAGAATGAAAGTAGTCGGGCTCAAACGATTCTGCTAGATTTTTAGGCTTTGTTTAGATAGCCATTGCGAAGAGAATCGTTTGAGCAGGCTATAGTGGGTTGTAGCTGTGGTGTATTAGATTGGTGTATGTAGATTTGTAGATAGATACCGAGTGAGGCGGGCATGGGCGTGTAAAAGCGTCCAACTGCACGAATGTAAATGGGAAATGGATTTCCTCGATAGTCAATCATAAAATATAGTTCCGCGAGAATCTAATGAAATTTAAGGATAATAGTCGGGGAAGATCCGTGACCGCGTGTGCCGAAATACCGCGAGGCCGTGTTCGGCCGTATATGTATATGTACTGAGGCGATCTACCGCGAGAGAGCCTATAGGCCCTCTAGAGTGCTCTAGAGCTAGAGCCCTAGAATGAGGCGCCGGCGGTGCGCATGCGCTTGCGCAGAGGCACATTAAAGGTAAAAGCACGATTTAGGAAATGATGCTCTCTCTCTCTCACTCTCTCTCTCTCTCTCTCTCTCTCTCTCTCTGTCCAGACGAGACTATATCGAGAATCGAAGAGAAACCGCGAGCGCTTCGAATACTGATTTTATGGAATGCATCTTTGTAATCATGAGGAATAATGAGCATTGTTTGCAGCATCTAACATGGTGGTGCCGGCCGGTTTTTATATTCTACAGATATATATTGTAGTATTGAGTTTAGCAAGACTCTATGTACTCGTGCATTATCTCACTTGAATTCATGAAATATATGTTATTCCACCATTGGGTGACAAGCCATATGAATATGGCACGCGGCGGTATACGCAACATCATTTGGAGCAGTAGTATACAGACGAAAAATGATAAGGGCGGAATCACTATGAGTCTCTCAGGTGCGATACACAATAATATACATTATTCGGATGTATCACGCGCGCTTCTTCGCATCATTTGACTCGATCCAACCGTAAAGTATCTTTCAGTGCTCTCTATATACGTCACACCACACACATCAGCAGGTTTCAACAGAATAAGGTGCGACCTCTCTCAATCATAACGCAGAACGCATAACGCATAACGCACAACGCACAACAACTGCAGTAATATACATGCTTACACCACTCCCCCTTCGACACTTGGACTGCTACAGCTGCGCTGCTACCAACTAACTATAGACATATATAAATGCTGATAACACTAATAATAAAACACTGCGCCAGTAGCCACTAGCCATTAGAAGTAGCAACAATAAACGTAGCACTAATAGAGAAATATATTAATAATAATATTGATAATGATAATGATAATAATAATAATAATAATAATAATAATAATAATAATAATAATAATAATAATAATAATAATAATAATAAAATTCAAGTCGTAGTAAAAAAAGTCGATCTTGTTAACGTCGCGAATAGCAGAATCACTGAATGGCACCACGATTTGCGTAGCCACATGACATCATGGCAAACGTATCGATATGGCTCACAAATAATCATATTTGTTATTCTAATCGATACTACGTTGCGGTTAAGAGTGAGTGGTAGGTAAGACGCGTTCAGTGATAATGGTATTAAAGAAGAATGTATAAACGAGAACAAAGGGCGACCTATGAATAGGGGGATAATTACTTGGACTAGATTCGCATAGGTTCATTTTGTAGGTTGTTGAATGGTACCGGTTCGCTGTCGCTGTCGCTGTCGTTGTCGCTCTTCTGTAGAAATTAACGGTAAACGGTAACTAGCGCTTCTAGAGTGATAGAGCGGCATCAACAGAACGGCCATAGCAAAGCTAAACTTTCCCTTGTAAGTCGAGTGAGCCTATTTTTCGAGCACTCATGCTTCTCTCCTATGATACTCGGGTTAGGATGGATGAGGTGGGGGTAGAGGCGGGAGCGGCAGTCCGGAGAATAGGAGAAACATTTTCATTTCTACAACTTTAACTCTCTTCCTCTGTTCATGTTTCAAAGTAGATCTTTTGCTGATACAGCAAATACAGAAGAGGCGTGTATTCAGACATGTTGAAATCAGACTCTTGTCACTTCCTTCCTTTCTTCCATCCTTCTTTCTGATAGGGCTTTCGAAAAGAAGGCTACGACAGAGGTAGCCTCTTTCATTGAGGTTAATGCTGCCGGAAGCTGGGGCAGAGTTGGTTATAGGCCAAATTCTGCTAGTATTGTATTGATAGTTGGTGCGTCCAAGTGCGCAATCGAATAGGCGCGAGTCATTCCAATGAGGAGAGAATATGGGAGGAGAGAGTGTGCAATACATATGACGATTGGAACGGCGATCTGTGCGTCATGTATAGGAGAGTGCTACTGTGCAACATGTTTAAGGGAGCCGGTCCATGGGCATGGGCATGGGCAGGCCGGCCAGGTCGGGCAGGGGGCAGGGGGGCAAAGGAGCAGAGGAAATTGAGTGAGATGAGAGAGAGAGAGAGAGAGAGAGAGAGAGGGAGAGAGAGAGCATGAAAACCAAAGATGCGTATAGATATCGCGATGTATACGCGTATACGCTGTACTCGGTGAGAGGAGTAGTCGCCAGCCAAGTTAGAGATGAAAATCTCATTCGAGTGAGCTACCAGTTGGAAGAGGATCGGTGGAGAGAATATCGATCGAGTATTGGTCCGAGTGTGAAAAGTCGCACAATCGCAAATTCCATATGCCTTTGAGCACCATGATTGCAACTTTATATATTGAAAGAAAATACTGCGTCAGTCCCTTCCTGGGAGTCATTCAAGAGCCGTCGTCGTGTCGAGCCGTCCTGGCGGCGAAGCATCCTAACGGAGCATGAGATCCCTTCCTCCCTACTTCTTGCGTCCTAGGTACTCAACCATGCCCTCGAACTTTTCTTTCTCGTCCTCAAGCAGTAACGCTTGGATGCAGCTCGTAAAATATTGCGTGCCGAAACAGTCTTGCCTAAACAAAAGAATGACCAGTACACATCAGTAATCATCTCGCCTTTCCTCTTTCTTTATAGATTTAGATTTCTCCAATTCCCAAGCATAGCTTACTCCTCCTTTTCCCTTGCCACATCACTTTCCCGCCCACTTCCGCTTACCATTCCATAAACCGGCAAACGACAATCGATAATCGACATTGCTCATTCTCGTCAATCCATCGTCGCTGCATCAAACTATGTACTCAAATCTCATCTATTTCTTATGTTTATGTCTTTGTCTTTGTTTCTTTACTCCTTGATCGATTCCAAGTAAATACCATCCAAGAAATATAAGGCAAGTGGAAGTGGGCGGGTAGTACATACATTTACAGATAGTACATACAGATTTGTTAGATAGGCAGAGAGAGCGAGAGAGCGAGAGAGCGAGGGAGTGAGAGAACGGGCGGGGATCACTAGGTCGGGCAGCAGGAGTATGTATGTACATCAATCGTGCATATACTCGAATGATCCATTGGGCGGGACAGGAAAAAAATTGGAAATTGCATTAGTACAAAATGGAGCACTGAAAATTCGCAAAAATACATAGTCGTCGGTCAATCAGTGAAAGATTTCCGAAGTTGCCCTCCTCGGGCGATGGGAAAATCTGAAAAGCATGTAAAAATTGCAACATCTTCTTCCTCTAGCCAAAAATGTACGGAAAATAGAAAATGTGAATGCGGTAGTTGTTTGGTGTTTGGTGTTTGGCCGGGCTGGGCCGGGGAATGGAGCAAATTTTTGGCTGATCAAAAAAACTCCAACTGAGACTGAGTAAAGATTTGTCGTGTTGGATTGTTATCGGGAATGAGAAAATACCTTGGTTTCCAAGGAGTTTTGGATTGGATCGATTCAGGAACTAGGAAGATAAGAATGATGATGATGTATTAATTGTGAGGATTCGGCAAATGGGGGGGGGGGGGTAGAGGAGATAAGGTGGAAAGAATGAGAGATGATGAGTGGGATGTGTGTATCCCACACTGTGTTGTGTATCGGTAGGAGCGGAGAATGAGGAAAAGTGTGCTTGCGCGTTGTATATTTTACGTCAATTGGCCAAAGTCAAATGTAGCTTGATAGGAAATTCGAATTATTATTCTATCGGACAAAGTCTTGTAGTCGCGGAGTGCGAGTGCGAGTGCGAGTGCGAGCGCGAATGGGAATACGACTAGGAATGAGAAGGTGACTGGTGCTGAGAATGGGATTGAGGAGAAGGAGACGAATGTGAAATAGAGTGCGTTGATTGCTGAGGACATTGCTGGCCGCGATTCCCTTCAAGCATGTCCGCACGTGCGTGCAAATAAGAAGAGATGCCATTTGACTCGCTGGTCAAAGTCAAGCAAGCGTCTATCTAGATTAGGGTAAGCATTCTATTAGAGATCCCAAGCTGAATAGGGGCGGGGGGTCGCTTGCCTAAAATTGGCAGCGCTCAAGCGGAGGTGGGGAGTTAATCGTTAATGGAATGATAGTGAGAATCCGAGGTGAGAATTTACGTAGTGGCGTAAGTGCTGTATGTAGTTGTATCGCGCGGGCCGCGGAGCAGTGCCGAGCAACACTCGAACCCGCCGTTGCTAGTCTAGGCGAGTGGCTCTCTCTCCCGAGCCTATTTAGCAGATAGCTATACTATTACTCATCCCTTCGAGCTCTCGGTCCATTCCGAATAACCAGGAAAAGGAAGCCGGCATGAGAATGAATGAGAGCTGTGTGTAACTGAGGGGGCTGACGGAGCTGACGGAATTGACGGGGGTGGCTGGCGGCAGCGGTGCGGTGGCAGTATCAGCCATCGAGCAGGAGGCAAAGATTCGGTAAGCTACATACATAGTATGAGATGCAGCGCGCGTATGTCGCCTCACAAAATAGAGTAGAGTAGAGGGGTGTGCTCGCGCCGACGCCGACGCCGACGCCGACGAAGACGGCACTTGAAGATTGCGCAACAAGAGCCTATAAAAACTTGAGTCAAGTTTTCCTTCAAGTGGCATGTACACAACAGTCTATGTAGTTGGAAAAGTAGAGTAGTTGTGACATAAGAGATAGTGGGTTGAAAAGGTATTTTTTGCGAGCAAGATCAACCAATGAGAAATGCGGTGAAGGAGTTGTGAAGGAAAAAAGAGAAGAAAGGAAAAGAAAAGAAAAGAAAACAAGAGGAATAGATAGCAACAGGAAAAACGAAACGTTTGACGCTACTGAAGAAGAGGGAGGTAACGAAAATCATAAACGCAAGAGAAAAAACTACCTAAACCCCGGGTTCTGCTCCATGAAGTTGCTTGATCCATGTTTGGATCTTCTCTACTTCGTCTTGTAACAGCAGTACGTCTAAGCATCCCTTGAAGTAGTCGGACGTGAAGCAGTTCTTCCTGAAAACACCAAGTCAACATATCAAACTATCGCCCCCACAGCTATTTCTACCATCAGTGCTTTCCATTTTATTCTTCATCGATTCAATTCCACTAGCCAGCTAAGGGAACGCGAAATCAAATCTTTTCCTTTTCCTTTTCCTTTTACTCCTCTCCAGCATTCCTAAAGAAGAAGGCATTCAACATTCTCTTCCATCCTCTTCATCCCGACTCTAGCGTTGGCATCGAGATCGAGATTGACACTGGAGTTATCAACCATCACTATTAATTAACCCACCATTGCCCCACCATTCCTTTTCACACCAACCGCAACCACACATCTACATCTCAACATGTTCATATATATATGTAGAGTACAGATATGTACTTGTGCTATGTCATAGGTCCTTGTGGCTAGGATTAATTGTCATTCTAATCCAATTGAACATTCATATCAGGTAGATTAAGATGGAAGGATAGGTGGATGAATGGATGGATGGTTGTTTTAGATTACCTGCAGAGTTGGTGAAGTTGTGGTTCCCGGAAGAGATTGTAGCAGTCTTCACAGATGCGGTCCAGTCGGGCAAAGATGCTCTTATCGTATATGCCCTTGCATTGTATGTCGATGAAGGACCTCTTACCCAGAGGATGCCCCGTTAAAATCCCAGTCTCGGCAAATCCAATGCAGGACGTAACCAGCAGTACAGTTAATGAGCACGTCAAAACGGATAACAGTTTTGGGCAGGAGATCGACGGCATTGAATCTTTCGGTGATCCAATCGGACCAGTGTACAACCTGTTGGAAAAGAATCACATTCTACAGTACTGTCCTCCTACCCTCACTCACCCCTCTATCCCCCTGCACTCTCATACACATACACATGTATAGTTGGAAACTTGACAAAATACGCATATCCCCGACACCCCACCACCCCACCACCCAATCCTCTCTCCCATAATCATTGATATAACCCTTCTCCGAGCTGCCAACGCCAACCGGACGCCTCAGCATCACCATCACCATCATCATCATCGTCATCATCATCGTCATCACCATCACCATCATCATCATCATCATCACCATCACCATCACCATCACCATCACCATCACCATCACCATCACCATCACCATCACCATCACCATCACCATCACCATCACCATCACCATCACCATCACCATCACCATCACCATCACCATCACCATCACCATCACCATCACCATCACCATCACCATCACCATCGTCATCGTCATCGTCATCATCATCATCATCATCATCATCATCATCATCCTCGTCGTCGTCATCATCATCATCATCATCGTCGTCATCATCATTCATTCTTCGAGGCTTTCGAAACTGACAATAATTCAAGATTTCGTGTGAGGCGTGCTAGATGAGTGTATGCATGCGCGGTAAGACGCTCCGCAGTCAATCAGTATTAGAGGTCATCACATTAAACACAAGCACTAAATGATTGCGACCATGGCGGCCGGCCAGCAATGACGCGACGACGACGAGAGAATGAGCGGCGATGTGACCGAGTTCCGAGTTCCGAGGTCCGATGTAATATTTGCCCGAATCTAGAGTTGCGAAAGGAAGGAAATGAGAGGATGAGAGGAGAGTGAGTATGGCCGGCAGAGGAATAATTCTCGAGTTGTTCAAGTAGGGAGTGAGTGAGTGAGTGTGTATGTGAATGAGAATAAGGAGGTGGGTAGGGTGGTTAGGGTGGTTGGGGTGGTTAGGGTAGCCGGTAGCCTCCTGACAAGTGATATGTAGCTGGAGGATGGTGAGGAGAGGGAATGCTCGGCTCTGGTGGGGTCTGGTCGCATGAGTGCTGCGAGGGTTCTGGCGGTGCGTTTATCGGAGCGGGGCCACCGACATCGTCCACTCATTTCCTCCAACTTCCAAGGGTGAAGATGTAAAGCAACTCCTAACCAGTTCCACGCCAGTCCCCCTGTCAATGGACCACACGCAACCTCTGCGCCCACCTATAAACATCCTCAATCCCCGACAGACAGCTTCATTAACCCTCCTACGAGCTCAGCAGAAATGCCAATAGCCGGACGATCCGCTTCGCTTTCCGATATCTCCTATTATCTCGAGATATACCCTACCCTACTCAATTATCACCACTCTCTTCTCTTCTCTTCTCTTCTCTTCTCTTCTCTTCTCTTCTCTTCTCTTCTCTTCTCTTCTCTTCTCTTCTCTTCTCTTCTCTTCTCTTCTCTTCTCTTCTCTTCTCCTCTCTCATTTCATATCATTTTATATCATTTCATAGCATTTCATATAATTTCTTCTTCCATTCTTCTTGTTTCTCTTCTTTGCCTTGCCTTGCCTTGCCTTCAAGACAGCACCTGCACACCAACGAGCAGAGCCTTCTCCCTTTTCGCTCGATATAATCACCGCTCCCGGGTGGCATCTTATTTTTAGCCAGACTTATTTCACCCAACTCTTGCGCCGTATTCCAGCTCACACAACACTCTAAAACCAACTTGTACTCGTCAGACTCACACTCCGAGCAACACCACCACCAACAACCACCAAATGATGCATCCTTTGCATTTACATATACTCAAACTCTTTTCACGCTTCCAAAACGCCGAAAAGTAGGCGCTTGTTAGCCGGCTAATTCCTAATTCCACTTGATCATTAGATACGACAACCGCGACCATAGTTAGATTTTGGTTGTAAAAGTGTGCAAGACATAGCCCAGGAACCTCTATCGAGTAAAGCAAGTGAGCTACATACGTCACAGAAGCAACTAGCAACAAGTCAATCAAGACCGGTCGTTCAACAGGTGGGCCGCGCTGGAGGGCCTTTTTCACTCTGCCAGCGGCTGAACGCCCTCTCAGCTCTCGCCCCCCCGGCCCCTCGGCCCCTCGGCTCCTCGGCCGACTAGAAGAAACCGCACTCATTATACTACCGCTATCCAATTATTCCATTCTATAGCAATCTCAGTGGCGTGAAACAATTTTTTCCAGACCTACCTCAATCAAACCGGCTCCAAGTTCTACATCTGCTACGGTTCTATAAGACCATAGATGTAATGTAATGACCCAATCAATTGGCAGACTAGATGATCAATTGGTCCAACTCAATTATTTGATAATGAGATTTGAATTGATTGAGAATGAAAGTCGCCGATTGAGGAACAAGATTTGACAAAATTGACGCGAGGATTGACTAGATAGATAAATGTATGTAGTGGAGAGAAGGAGCTAAAGACCGAGGAACCGGGAAAAGCGCATTGCGCGGCCTTTCTGAGGCCCCGAGGGCGACCTTGGAAAAGGACAAGGTTCGTTCGAATTGACCCTCAGCAGCAGAATCCATCTATCTATGTAGATTGTAGATTGTAGATTGTAAATCTAGCCAGGATGTGCAAAGTGTAAAAGAGTAAAGAAAGTACATAGATACATAGATGGCATGCATCTATGTATTAGTTGAATTGGCCAAGGAAGCATGGAAGATAGAGTGGTGAAAGGGATGAAGGAAGGACGAGGGGACGGGGGGGGGGGAAGAATGAGTTGTATTCGTTGATTGGTCAGGTTGGGGGAAGGGGAGATTAGAAGATATATCTAGGAAGGTGTAGGGCAGAGGAAGATGGAGGGGGTAGGAGAGGAGGTGGTTGGGTGGTATAATGTGGTTGTGGTTGGAGGCCGCTCACCACCAGAGCGGACTGTGCTATAACAGGGACGAAGCGCTATGGCTATATCGTTAGATGCGTGGAGTCTCCGCGGCAGGTGGTCTTTCCCCGTAGCGGATGACTCAATCGTGAGAAGGAGTTGCTCGGCAAGCTCACGAGGGCCACACTCACAATAAGACTACTGCCACGCCGCACCGCGCCGCACCGCGCCGCGCCGCGCCGTTCTCCTACGTGTGTGTTTTGTACGTGCATATGTGCCACCCGCCACCCGCCGATCGCCCATCGCCGACCACCAACCTAACCCAACACATATCTCTACGTCTGCCGTATTCGTGTGTGTACCGTCTCTCCTCTATACGCTACGCTTCGTCGCGTCCCGTCGTGTCGTGTCCCTACTGGTCACGTTCTTCGATCTTCAGTTCTCGATCCTTGATCCTCCTCCATCTTCCATTCTCTCTCTCTCTCTCTCCACTCACCACACGCCTCCTTCCACTCTCCATTCTCCATTGGCAAGCCCACCTATGCGCGGCACGGCACGTACGGCATGCACGGCACGGCACGGCACAGCACGGCACAGCACGGCACAGCACGGCGCGGCACGAGAGAGCAGAGCGTGCGAGTACATAGATGCCCGGGCACTTGCTTGCCTTCCTACTTTACTCTTCCGGCTAACGAAGAGAGCACTAACCATCAAGTAACAACGACCTACCATCGGGCAGTGAGCGACGAACATAGAGTATTCATCAGAGATCGGCCATAGACTATCGAGCACTGTTTATCAGCAGTACATACTCTCTTGCTACTTTGGCCCCTTTCATCCTTTTTCCTCAAACTGAACCGCAGTCGGAGTTGCAATCTTCGCGCTTTCAGTGCTGCTACTCCTTCCTTCCTCCCTCCCTTTCCGGATTCCCTCGATATTGCCAACCTAACCCAACCCTCCCCCCAACACAAGAACATGATTTGCAGAGTCACCTTCCTACGAGCTCATCTCTTTTCTACGTTCTCGATGGAGAAAAGAGCCCAACTCGTGGGCTGTGAAACTATCGAAAATTAAGATCCACTGTCCAATTCAGCACTCATCTAGCTCTCCATTCTTAATCGTGACTCGTGTGTAAACCCCCCCCCCCCCTCTCTCTCTCTCTCTCTTGTTGTGCGTGTAGAAATTTGTGAATGAAGGTGGTGGGTGTCGTGAGAAAGAATCTCGAAAAGAGTTGCTGGTCGTAAGCTCGAGGAAAGTGGCGATGTATCTATGAGTGCGGATAGAAGATGAAGTTGAAGTTTAAAAAAAGAAGATATGCTACTTGTGATAGCTAGGCCAGAGCTATCCTGTTTAGTAGACGCACTCGAGAACGTTCTCTCGTTAAAGTGACTGAATGTGCTGCCTGTGCTCCTAAAGTGGCCACTGGAGTACGATTACATCGAGCGTGGAAGAGAGAGAACTATAGTAGACATCGCACATCGCCACTCTCTAGTCTCTACAAACGATCGAGTGATTAAAAACTATCCGCAGGGAAAATAGTGAATAAACACTCAAGTGCGATATCATCTTCGTAAGGTACTGATGTACCTTATACCTATAGATATCTCTCCCTCTCTCTCTCTCTCTCTCTATACATATATATGTATGTATATATCGTGGCAATGCTACCTACAGCTATGTATATACACCTACTGTCAATTAGCGAGACCAGGTGGGTTTTTGGACGATATAAGTCCAAGTCGATCGAAGATCGAGAAGCATGTTCAAGTTCAACCTGGTAATATTTTACCGCGGGGGACCGCACACAGCCAGTCAGAAGGACGCAAACGTGAACGAGGACATGTGTATGCGAGGGCGAGGGCGAGGGCGAGGGCGAGAGCGAGGACGAGGACGAAGACGAGGACGAGGACGAGGACGAGGGCGAGGGCGAGGACAAGAAACAGAAAGAGAACGGAGATAGAAATACGAGGTCCGAGTAGCCAAGTTCGAGCTGCGAGTTGTGAGCGATATAAAATAAAGAGTGCCAAGTATATTTAGAACCATATGTATAGTATATAGGTAGATAATCAGAGTATAAATGCGAATTGCGTTGTTTGATTGTTGAACGTTTGTTGGATAGGGCCGAACAAGGTGGTCTCTATTTTCTAGTCCCCGCAGCAAAAGATTGGTTTCCCTATCGACATTGCATATATAGTATATCTTTGTAGCTATTTCCTCCGTCGACTGGCGCGAATACAGATTTAATGAGGACACCTGTGCTGCTTCTGGAACGGCGATACTTGGAGAATGTATCGCACGTATCGCACGTATTCCTTTGGTAGGTGTGCACCCAGAGAACCTGTATGCATGCGCGCACGCTTTCGCAAAGGAATGCTCAACAGGTGTGCCGCACCGCTGCGCCGCTGAGCCGCCCCACACTTCTAACCTATAACACCCCACTCTCTTCCACTCAAGCCCCACCCTTATCTATACACATACACACTCCTGTCTACACATCCATATAACTCCCTACATACTACATACTATACTACATACGACGATACGACCAACAATTCAACTCGTCCAAGTCCTCGGCTTTGCTTCCTCCCGATGAATGAGTTACTCATTGCACCAGGTTCATCAACGACTGTCGTTCCTCCATTATCTTTGCCTAGCGGCGCCTTTTCCTTTGCCCTTTGTCTTTATCGAAAACCTATTCAAATCTCTTTTCTCACCCCGCACCACCCCACCCCACCCCGTCCATCCTTTAGTCAGCTTGTGTGTGCCCTGACCACTGCTCCGACTCATCGTCGACAACTAACCGTACACCAATCTCATATATTCCTAAGGAAGGACAAGCGAGAGGAAGATGGTTTGTGTGTTTAGAGTAGGAATGCAAGCAGGCAGGCAGCCACGCATGCACGCACGCACGCACGTAAGCAAGCAAGCAAGCAAGATCAGTTAGGTAGTAGAAACTTTCAGTCTACTGCAGCCGCGAGTCGAAAGCGAGAGAGCGAGCCAGCCAAGAAGCTCGCGTTCGGGACGTTCGGGTTTGCGTTCGGGTTCGCGTTCGCGGCGCAGCGCGGCGCAGCGAGGCGCGGCGGCTGTATGTTGGCCCAAGTTGGAGTGGGGCGAAGAGTTCTGGCAGAGGCAGACAGCTTGGCGTCCTGCGGTTCGCATTACGAGAAACCGTAGCTGTAGCCATGTAGCATATCTCTCTCTTTCGCTCTCTTGCTTCGTTCCTTCTACCGATTGCCACCAACCATCAACTCACGCTCCAGCAAGCAACATCGTCACAGAGCTACACTCACCCGTCACCCAATCCCATATCGCATCAATCTCAAATTACCTTCGCGACACATCCTCACTCTATCAACCATCTCAGAGAAAAGTTTCAGTTGATTGTACTTGTTCTCTTGCACATTGCACTGCCGATCCACTCTGATCCCAATGACTTGAAAAATAGGCCGACATCTTGTCTACATGCAAAATAACCGACACTCTAAACAATGCACAGCTCAAGGCGTCCTGACATACGAGAGGGAGGGAGAGAGAGAGAGAATTTAAATGGATTACAACTCAAACAACAGTAGTCACTAGGAGATCTGTCTTTCCGATTTCAAGAAACCGCATTTCCTAATTCCGCAGATTGATTAACACTGCCGGTAGACGCCACGCCGTGCAACTCGGGAGTCGGACGTCGGGACGACACTTGCCAACTTTGATGCCTCCAGATTTGCCGAAACTTTTTCCCCATTAAATAACAACACATCAACTCCATTTCTTCAATTTGGGAATGCCTAGTGGGAGTGAAAATGTCTGATGTCGATGACCTCTCGGTGACCGCCTCTTCTTCTCCACTACCATCTGCGATACATGCACCGCGCACACAATCAAGTCTGCATCGAATGGACAAAAAGCCGAATTGGCAAACCTCTATCAATCATTCTAGCAAAATGCCCAAGTCCTCTTCAATTCCGAAGCATTGAATGATGAATCAATCCCATCCATTGGTTCCTAATAATGCTTGCTATTATTATCAACCTACTAGATTTCAAGGGCCAAGCCAAGGTACAACTAAGCTAAACTAGTGAAAAATAACCACCTCAAGTTTTACTCCTTACGCGTATGTACTTAAACTTAGCTAGGTCGAAAAGACGGATTAGCGCCGCTTATAAATCCTGGCCGACTTTATATCGAATCTCTGCATGGCCCACCATCTGCACAGCGGAGTTAGAGCGAGTGCGCGCGCGAGAGAGAGAGAGAGGGCGAGAGACGGGGGGCGACGTGTGTGGGGGTCAGGGAGCGAGAACGAGATCGAGAGTGAGAGAAGGAGAGGGCGAGAAGGGCGAGAGCTCAAGGCAGAGAGAATGGTGGTGTGGAAGTGGGCCTGGTTGGAAGAGGCCTGGTTATTCTACGCGCGGAATATGAGTCAACCCGGACCGACGCGACGTTTGGCCCTTGGACTACGGCGAGCGAGGGCCACAGATTCTCTGAATGAACTCTAAAGATAGACCTCTCTTTGTAAGCCCCTTCATCGCATTGCCATATCTTTCTATCTATATGTGTACTAGATCCATGCATGTACAACATACATAGACCTAGTTATGTATACAGAGGGGGAGATGGCGATGTCTGGCGCGCGCTCGCCAACTGACTTGTTTAGGAGCAGTGAGGAGAAGCAGCACCGTCTGCTTCAGCAGCTAACAGCGCTGTAAACTCATCGGCGCGGTAAAGTGTTGTCAATAGTTGAAGGCTAGAATTACCAAACCAATGGATAGACCAACCCACCCAGTGCTGGGGTGACAAGAAGGCCGGCTTACCTACGCAGACATAGATACTAGGAGCTAAAGTGCATCAGTCATAGTGAATTACGAGTATGGAACAACTCGTCACTACGTCATAAAGCCGCGGCTTCCGGCAGAATCTCTTTCCACGAATCCCACCATTCGAGTCTCCCTCTCTCCCTTTCTCCCTTTCTCCCTTTCTCCCTCTTCCCTTCTCTCCATCTATCTCCCTCACCGTTTCCTCCAGCGAAAAAGTAGCCGCCGCGCTCTTGGCGCTGAAGAAAACGCTAACGGTACCAGTATGCGAATCGATGCTGCGCTTCGGAAGGTCAAGAGGAACAAGAGGTCCTGCTAACCCGTGTTATACGCCCAACTCTGAGAACCAGAGAGCAGAGAGCAGAGAGCAGAGAGACGGTGACGGTGACGGATGGGGGGGGGGGGGGGAGAAAGCGCAATGATCGTTGAGGGGAGCACCTGTTTTATTGGATCGGATTAACGAAAGAAAGTGAAAAGAAAGCCGACATGCTATCCTTACGATAGAAAAGGGTCAATGATATGATGGTATCGTAAGGAATGGTATAGGTTTCCTGAAGGGAACGATAGATGTATAGCAACTTATCCGCAATAGGTTTGGGTAAGAGTGATATGCGCATGTCTTGATGATAGGTAGTCTTCTATCTAGAAGTAATCCTAAGTAAGCTCAGTCAAGCCAGCCATGAGATTGCTTCATTAACGACTAAAAAAGTTACTTTCTTGGAGAAATGTAGTAATAGAGTCCATCACTTACGTTGTTGCGATTTCCGCTACTTCCTCTCTTTCTGTTTGTTTTGTAATGCTTCTCCTTCCTCGTCCTCCAATTCCTAGCGATATCCACTTTTATCATTCGAGATTCTTTATTGACGACAGTGGTCTTGCTTTGGTATACAACAATATACAGTCGCGATTGATCTTTCCCACTATTGAGACCTTGCCTCGCGACAACACACCCGCCGCGCGTCGCGCCGCTTCTTTCACCAAACCTCCATTAACTTAAGTTTCACGCACCGCTCACACACTCTCCTTAGTAAAGTTTCCCAGCTTTTAATCTTGATTTTAATTACAGCCAGCCAAACCCTATGCCCTTGCTTTTTTAGCAGTCTATCTACTAAATAACTCCCACCGATCTCAGTACCGCTTCTTTCTCTTTTCTTGCCTGCTACATATACCGCCGAACCACAACTGGATAATCCCACCAACGTAAACGTATCAATACACCGGCAGCAACACCAACTCTCAGCAGCTCTCACAACTAACGCACCCCCCTCTCTCTCTCTCTCTCTCTCTCTCTCTCTCTCTCTCTCTCTCTCTCTCTCTCTCTCTCTCTCTCTCTCTCTCTCTCTCTCTCTCTCTCTCTCTCTCTCTCTCTCTCTCTCTCTCTCACACACACACACACACACACACACACGCATGCGAGCGCGCGCGCGCGCACACACACATGCTCCCCCTCCTCCCTCCCGCCCTCCCGACTGTCTTCGATACAAGGAAACCTTTCCACCTCTTACTCCTTCAAATTCTTGGCCATATTTTAGCTTTAGTTCACTGCTCCTTTGACAAAATTGCCGCAACTGGCTCAACTCATGCTTAACGCCGCAAGCATGAATCTCGGTCTACAACTCACAACTCATCTGATCGAATCGAGTGGGACTGCTCTCCCCTGCCTACCTACCTTCTACACCTACGCTACACTAGATCTATATACACATATAGCCTATACATTATACAGGCTAAACACATACATGTATCCATATCTATTTCTAGTAGTATTATGCACCCCCCCCCCCCTCTCTCTCTCTCTCTCTCTCTTTCTCCCTCTATGTTTCTACGCATATAGTGTTTGATATTAGATAGGTAGTCGCGTAAAGATAGGTCATGATTTGGATTATTAAATGCAGATGTGCGCCGCAGGTGGATGCTCGAGCGGGACAGCTAGGGGACTAGGGATATACGGACGCATGTGCATGTGCATCTCTATACCTTAAGGAGATCACGTGTCGTATACGCTAGAGTCCAATATCGGGAAGAAGCGAATCGACCAGACAGCGGGATAGGGAGACACGTAAAGACGACAAGGCTCGAAGAAGGTCCATGCGGCAGAGGAATAAAGTGGGAGAGGAATTATTGTAGGTAACGCGATGTGTACGTAGACGGAACGGGCGGCAAGAGAGGCACAGGGATAGCTGGCTGCGGTCGGCGTGTGGGGGGGGGGGGGGGGGTGATCGGCGGTGGGAGTAGGGATGGGGGGAGTGAGAGAAGGCAGAAGGCAGGAGGATGGATGAGGCGGAGGTAGTGACGGTGGGGAAGAAGGAAAGAGTGAGAGTGTGAAAGAGGAAGAGAGTAGGGTTACCACAGTTTGCAAGGAAAGTGGGTCTCTCTCACCAAGCTCAGAGATATCTGATCGGGATATCTCTGATTCGTGGCATGTAGTCTATGTATTTGTAGCTCGGTCTCTTGGAATATGTCTCTGACGGAGAATGACAAGTAATTCTCTAATTACTCGAACTTGTCTCTTGGTGGATCGAGGAAGGACGAGGGCGCGAAAGGGAGAAGCATGAGTTGTAAATGATAAATTGGCCAGTCGAAACGGTCAAGCATTTAAAGTAGCGGACGGTCGGAGACGAATGGGCGGGTGGGGAGGGTCGGTGTGCGGTATGTGGTGTGCGGCGTGCGGCTTGCGATGTGCGGTTGCGAGCGCGAGTGCGTGTAAGTGTGCATGGGCGAGTGGGAATCCGCGAGTGTAAGAAGGTCCGCCCGCGTGCGCTTGAGCAAAGGAACATTACGGGTAAAAGTGTATCTACCAAATGTTGCAAGAGTTTCGAAGCGGATATTGAAAGCCCGTGTCCGTGTCCGTGTCCGTGTCCGTGTCCCTGTCCGCGGGTAGATAGGCAGGTAGGTAGGTAGGTAAAGTGAGCAAGTTACAACTCACTGTTCTTCGAGTCCAAGCAACCAACGAAGGACAACCGTTCTCTAACGTAGTTCTATCTATAGTATATAGTACACAGTATGCTTTCGTGTGGTCTGATCTTATCGAAAACTGAGATCGACCTTCCTGGAAATGACCACCTGTTACTTAAGCAGAATTCACGAGTGTCACCGCGACTTTACACTTTTGACTGTGATACTCGTCCGCTTCACGTAGTTCTCGTACCTCGATACGAGCAAGTGTACTACAAGACATACGGCTCGCGCGAACGTTCGAACTAACATTAACTAGCGCGTACGCGGCCCGCTTATAATATGGCTGAGCCACGAACCAATGAGATCCCAGGACTCGAGTACCACTGGATCTCCCTTCCCTAGCCTTGTTCGTTCGTTCGTTCGTTCGGTCGTGGTCGTTCGTTCGTTGGTTCGTTGGTTCGTTGGTTCGTTGGTTCGTTGGTCGGTACGCTCGCTCGTTGGTTTGTTCGTACGGTCGCGGTCGGTCGATCGGTCGGTCGTTGGTTCGGTCGGTCACTCGCTCATGCCTTCGTCTCTTCTCATTCTCTCCCGCCATCACACAATACCACCTTGGTTTCACCTCAAATTTCACCACCTCTACCATCACTACCACCACCACCGCCGATAACGACACCATCATTCGCCGCCGCTACTTTCATAACTAACGCTGAGCACCATGCGCTTTTTCGTTCATCCTATCCTGATGCATACATGCATAAATATTTGTATTGTATATATTATTTGCTCGATATTGCACCGCAGATATTCTGCTGGTAAACGAAACGAGTATCTTAGCTTTTCGTCCATTTGTTGACACCTGTCCACCATATTCGTACACTTTGTATTCTACTGGTGCAATCCTTCCTCTTAAGCCGCCTACCGCGCTTCCTCCACGTGTATAGTCTAATATTGGAAGAGCATTTACGGGGACAATAGAACTTTGGGCTCGGTGTTGCTTATTCTGCGGTCATTTACTTAAGCCTGCTCTACTCATACCTAACTCTACTTATGCAATACCTACTAATCAAGCAAAGAGTATCCGCGCTATTAATTGTCTTGTTGTCCAATCACTCCTCTGCTATTCTATGTATGTACTTGGTTACAATTAATAGTATGGTTGGTTATCATTTATTATGCAATAATTATCCAGTCGTTTCCACCTTTTCTCACTCGCGCCCTCGCCCCCTCGACTGCTCGTTCGCTACCGAAACTGTTCCTGCCTCTGAGCGTGCCGCGTGCCGTGTGCCGCGTACACGGTTTTTAATGGAGAGGCTGCACTTGTCACAACAACTGTCCGTTACAGTGAATCTGAGCCTCTGATCTTTGATGCTCGATATGAATCGGTGGTCTAGCTCTGGAGATTCTCGATAGAGATAAGTCTATAAGATATGTATGTACATGTCCGCGAATGATGACGAAAGAATTTTTGTTCATCTTGGAATTGGCAGGTAATACATGTTACGTTAGCTCATTATTGGCCAAAGTAGAGGCTACGAGTAGACTGTTGTCGCAAGAATGAGATTGAACCAAATGAGATGTTTGGAAATTATTTTCTATGAACCTACCTGATATCTGATATATGTAGAAGACTGGCCTGCTTCTGAGATGTATCCAAAGCAAAGAAATTTCTCCGTAGACTTTACGTTAACGCGACTGACGTGCCTTTGGTTCGTGCGACGCGAGATTTCACCTCTAATATAGAAGATCTCCGGGTGGGTGGGTGGTTGTCGCCAGTCACCTTCTCCCTAGCTTCCCTCTCTAACTTGCACCCCCCTATCTTCCCTCTGATTGCTTGATCAGTCATCTTCTCACTTGTTCCTTTCCATCTTCTTGGCGTCACGTCACGTCACTCTGCGCCGCGCCGTGCCGCGCCGCTCCTGCTCAACTAACTTCACGGTCAACCGCCGCGCCGGCCAATCCAACCCCTTTCTCCCATTTTCTCCCCCAGCAACCTTTAATTCCCTCCAACGCCCCTCTTATCGCAATATTATACCTTACACCCCTCCCTCCCACGCGCCGCATCCTCCTACCTTGGCATTTGACATGTGGCGTGGCGCTATTAGGGCTCCAATCTCCCCTGCCTTTCCTCTTCAACTAGTATAACTACTAATCTTCCATGTCGCATGGAATTGTCGCATTCTAACTAGCCATTCTCCCGATTCAATCCAATAATTCCCCGAGCTCAGTCGCGATGAATAGCTGCTGAGAAAAGATGATATAAAGAAAACGAGTGTGTATTCTATTATTTTTATATCATTAGAATTAGAGGGTGGCTAGCTGCCTGGCTGACTAGGTGAGTGGATGGGTGGAGTGTATTTTGCTGGTGTTACCATGTTGCTACCGCCGTATGATACATACGTACATACAATGTTATGTTTCGCGCAGCAAGTTTCGCAATCATCGTAATCATGCAGCTAGCACAATATATAACTCAAGTTACGCCTTTCCCAGAAGAAACACTGACTGCAGGAAAGTCCAACAACTTGTTCCGTTTCTGTTAGTCTTCTAGATACATATCTATGTATGTAACAACATAGATTCAAGCTTACAATTAGAGCCCACGAGAGAATAAGTGAATCGAGGAAAGAGCTCGAGTCTTGACTCCTCGAGGCAGCAGAATGACGTTATCTAGAATGACGGTGGCAAAGTTGTCCAAGAAAATTCCTCCGGGTAGGCGCATACTACGGACTGCGGGGATTCCCGCTAATGATGAGAGAGCGGATTCAGCACTGGTAGTCATTTCCACCTACATACATATATCTTCCTATTCTTAGGCATACATACCATATGTACACATATATCGATGTTGTATGTACAATGAGGAGCAAAAGGAGTAGCAGGTCCGGCACGGGCCGGCTGGGCTGGAACATTGCTTTTCAAAAAAGGGCTGACCCGAGGATTCGTTATCATAGAAATCTGCTGTCAAAATTATGTAGTCGGATGGAAAATGTCTCGATCCTCTCGAGGAGGATCCTTTACGACGTCATGATGAGATGGACGGTCCGAGTTTGGCAACTAGTAGATATAGATTCGTAGTGAGAAAAAAAACTTTTTTTCCAGGAAGAGTCTGGAGATCGGGATTATTAAAATAAGAGTCGAGCAAGTGCCAAGAGGTGTGAAAGAGACTGGGAGAAGAGAAATAACTAGGAGAGGAGAGGAAGTGAGGTGGGAGTTAGATAAGAGTCTATCCGAGTATCGAGCAGGGGAGATGAATAAGGTCGGCCCTGTGCCGGAGGGTGTTCTACTAGCATATACCAAGCTAGAAGTAGGAAAAGAGGGCGGTGATGCTAGTGTGGATAGGGCCGCGAGGTACTTGGGCGGAACATCACCTTCAGAAGGACGGAGATCCACCGCTGCATGTACAACTAGTCCGGCCAGTAATGGCAGACCAGTCCGAAGAACACTAGCTGATAATGATGGGAGGATATTGCACGGTGGATGTTCTGCCATTCAGATATCAAGCAAGTGGATACTGGCTCATGGAGCCTTATTGTATCCGTTGATGAAATATGGACGCAACAACTATGGAAGCAAGTTCATTTTCAATTTGGACCCGGGTAAACTCTACTCTGTGTCTAAACGATGTTTTCTAAACGATTTGCCATTATTTCTCTATGGTGAAAGCAGCCACTCTTCCAATACCGATCCCCTCCCAACTCACCTTAGAGAAGAAGCCAACCAAGTTCAAATTAGAGCCCTTTGGAAATGCAGCCTTCTCACTGAAACACTTGACAGTTACTTTGGCCCACGGTTACTCCAAGTCCCAGGCCAGCCGGATCTAAACTTGTTAGCAATCGTCCTTCTACTCGAACGACTACCAGAGATAAAAGATGATGTTGGCAGCGACCTAGTCGAGCACAACTATCAGGGGTTGCGGCCGAGAGCGAGAGTGAGAGCAAGATCGGGATCGGGATCGGAAATGTTAATGGCTCTCAAAGAATTGGCTCAATCTATAAGAGTGAAAGCCAGTCGCGGTAGCATTGTTGAGATAATCTCAACACCTTTTGGAAATCCCATTTTCCTCGGTACTCTCACAAGGGGTGTGATTGGTAAGGTGTTGGGAAAGAAGGATTGCCTCCTCTTGACCGACGCGAATGCCTTTCCCGGTTCGGAGGGCGGACCCATCTACCTTCTCGAATCAGGGTGAGTTCTCATTTTCACAACTACAAAGCCCAGATATGGACAGTAAACAGTAAAGGGATGAGATATTACACAATTAAGATAGATATCTCATCTTGTCGCGACATCTCATAAGCGATGATATTTCTCTATATATTTTTGCAAGTGGCGGTAAATCAATCTGCGGTATGGTTATCGTAACAAGTTGCTTCTGGCGAGGAGAACGAACCGATTATACCTTTGCAGCTAATTTGCCGATACTGTTGGAAGAAATTCTACAAGGGGGAAATCCGACCCTATCGGATCTGCTTTCTGCTTCACCCTCCCAATCCTCCTCCTCCTCCTCTTCTTCCTCTATGCAGAACGCTGCTCAACCTTTCCTCGTTAACGGTATACATACGCACTACATATTTCTATAGAGATAAAATGACAATTATTAGGCTTTTCCTTCGCGTTCTAATCGCGACTAACCCCAACCATAATTTCTCAAGACTTTGAAAAAGCCCGCTCGCATTACGCTCGGTGGGATTATGGACCCGGGACATGGAACGCTCGTGCAGTCCTCAATAGCAGTCCGAACCGGAGCACCCTCGATCAAAGCCTAGCGGTAGTTAGATGTGGCCAAACCTGGGGTACAGCCATTCTCATGGACATGATAACTGGAACCTTGATTACTTGTGCTCACGTTGTTGCTGAGGTAGTTTACCATTATATTATATCTATACACTCTTTTTACCAGTGTCGCGTTCTCGATCCGCCGCCCCAGCTCATCATCAAAACTTGGATGCTACGCCAAGTCTATCTGCATCTTGCACATATATACACTTGCGCATTGTATGCAAGTAGTATATGTATGGTACCGCCGGCGCGGCGGTCCGATCGTGACGGGGTATACTCCTTCGCTTCTCTCTCTCTCTCTCTCTGTATCATGTATTACACTTTTAGAGTTTGACACTTTTACTACTCTATCTGTGTGCCGGCTTTCCAGGCTCCGGAATGGGAAATTCGAATTACAACTTACCAAGGAAACCAAGAACGTACTAGCTCTGCTCGGCTAATATACAGGACAGCGCACAATGAGCCTTACGATATTGCGGTGTTGCGCGTAGATCCTTTACATTTGGACCCATTACTTCGGCCCATTCGACTGGCAGGCCGGCGTGCCCACAAAGGTCTAACTCTACTTATATTATAACCCTATTCCACTATACCATCTAGCCTTTCCCATCACACCGCGATTCCTCCGCTTTCTCATTCGACATTTCCCGTGTCGGCCACAAATTTCTATCGTTATTTACAACTAACTAGAGAGCGCGGCAGGAGCAACAAACTCCGATAAACAGTCCGTATACATACGTGTGGACTATAGAGTGTATAAATGTATGTTGTACATACAATACGCTAAATGCTACTACAAGTCCTCAGATGGATATAGTGTCGAGATATGCATACTCGTATAGTGTGTATCATTGTTATACTAACGTAGGTCTCTACATGTCAGGATCACGCAAGTGAATGTGAATGATGGGCGTGACCGTTCCCTTCCGATATCACCGACGCCGCTCCGGATATCACCGGAGCCACAAAGGCTCCGCGCGTCGCGGCATCCTGCTGAGATGGTAGGATCGTGTCGTGACGCCAAAGGACAACACTGACCTTCTTCTCCCGTCAGATCATCACAGAAATAACGTCTAAATTGGGCCAATTGAACGTTATGACCGGAATCGACGTTTCGTTTGCGTTTGAGTTGCTCAAGCAAGTAGTCAGCAGTCGTCAGACTCCCTTTATTCGAAACAAATGAGCATCTATTACCGGTAGAGCCACAAATTAGGGGATAGACCATTACTCTTTCTTGAAATGGATAAGGTCTAGATAGATACCTCCTCCCGCGTGCGCGCGCTACCTTCCAACACCACCCACCTATGACTGCGGTGCGGCGCGGCGTGAGGGCGCGAGTTTCTGAGGAAAACAGTATACTAGAGCATCGTGGCCCTAGTTGGCCGAAACCTCCTCTTGGTCCATCTGCACTTACCCGTTTTCCCTCGAGCCTATTCCTCTATCCTACGATACAGTATGGCTATAGATAGGCGCCATAGGCATACGCTCTGGTTCGACGATCTAGATTTGATTATGAATCCCGATAGGTATCCTGGGGACTAGCGCTCCATTTGATAGTGCCGAATTCTAGATGATGCCATTTCAAGATGACAGATAAAGACGGAGGAATTTTTTGAATTCTACAGGGGAAGATGTTCTCGCGGCAGGTTATCCGTTTTCTTGGTCGAGCGGAGCGACTATTAGTAGCGGAGTGGTGTCCAAATCTTTAGATTGCATGCTCCAAACGAGTTGCTGTGTTCAAAGCGGCGCAAGTGGCGGGGTTATTGTCACGCGAGCAAGTCATCGAATGCTGGGAATGATCGTATGCAATGCAGTAGCATCGGGGGGCACTGCTTTGTATCCTCGCTTAAGTATGGCAATACCGCTCACTGTCCTACAACAGCCGCTTCTCAGATATTGCCAAACTTCCGGTATGTCCTTTAGTTATAGCACTTGCCTTCATCACCTTCTTTTCTCCACCAACTCTCCCCCTCTTTTCAATTTTGATAGATCCAACAATACTACAAGCTCTCGGTGCAAGAAACCTTCTCATATGCAAGATTTGGAAGTTGGATCCGATTCTCGTACCTTCCAATATCTGACCTACACCGTGGCAATAAAGTGGCAATTATTGTTTCCTGACAACATAACTTGAGCTAACATCATTCTTTCCCTTTAACCAGCTGTTAAGGTATTGCAAGTATATTTTTACCGACTCTTGCCTCTCTTGCCAAATATACACATCTTTATTACTGTTGCCATCCAGTCTCCAAGTATTTGTCGTCTTACTATCTAAGCTATTAGGTATTAAGACCTAAGGAGGTGCCACCCATCAACTTGTCCCAATTAACCAAACAGTGATTTTAGTAGATCTGGTTTCTCATCGCTCAATGCTGATAGCTTCTCTTTCCTACTTCTTATTTCAGCATCTGTGTCCCGCTGTCTCGCGATATTGCCCGTGAAACTGGCCTCATCGCTAGTCGTCTTGGATTTTCGGCGCAATTGCTTGCTCTTGTCCACATTGAATGAAAAGAAATTTGCCTCGCGCTTCGCTTGTGCAATTTCCGTGCGTAAACGCTGTTTCCGTACTGCTTTTTCATAAGCTAGTCGCTCGCTCAGATGAACCCACTTGAACCTAGAAAAATGTCTAGCTACATATATACAAACATACATACGTAGTATGCAACCGCCGCTCCAGTCTAACCTAGAGTCGACCGAGTTGTATCAATGAGCGCATTCTTAAACAGCTGCCGTGCGTTTGGCTTACCTAGGGAGATATTTAATATTCCATATTACATCGTAGAATTTACTCTTTTTCCTGGTCGATACTTGAGTGTTATTCAATGTCGCCGCAACATATTTCGCGACTCTTTTGCTCTCAAATTCTATCCATCCTTCGGTGAAATTTTTGGCGCAACTTTTTCTTCGTTTTTTCCTTCCAGCAGCTTCTTTCTCTAAAATTAGTGGAAATTTCCTCTATTCCCCCGCATCTGCATATTCCTTTTCAGATTTGTTAGACTTTGGGATATCGAGCTCCGCGAAGCCAACATCAAGCCCCCCCCAATATACGTAACCACATGCATTACAGATTAGGTTAGGTTAGGTGGTATCGTATTGCTGAAAACCATTAGAAAACAAACCGATTTCAGCTAACTGGAGGTAGACTCTCCCAACTTTTCCGTACGCAGAGAATATCTCGCGTATTCCTGTGATATTCATATATTTCGGTATAACCGACAAATATACGATTCCCCTCCTCTTTTTCTTCCCTCCTAACTGGATAGTCCGCTGCTTTCGATTGCAATCCTCAACATTGCTCATTCCTTTCTCTCTTCCCAATCTTGACAAATCTTCTTCACTCTCGTCTTTCCAATCAACTGCGTTTATCTCGTCCATCTCTTCCATTTCCACACTGGACAGCGCACTCGCACTCAAACTCGCCCGCGGCGCCTATTCAGCTATAATAAAAAAGTGGACTGAAGTGGACGTACTATCAAGCTAGAAGTAGGTGCATGATGTTGTACAAAAACAACATCGCCTACACAACATACATACAACATAAGGAAAATCAGGATGAGTCGGTTTTACATTCCAATTCCAACTATTCGTGCGATACTCGCATCGTTATGTGAAAAGCACACCAATAAGCGCACGCAGCTTATTGAGGTTGGATTTGTACGCACGAACAATATATATATGGGTATATGTATATATAAACAGGAGAAGATGCGCGATATCTAGATAGATATCTAGATAGATACCTAGATACCAGCGACGTGTATATGCGGCGAGGGGACTCCGGACCTGCTCCGGACGGACTATATCTAGATACTATACTTAATTGGCACGAGACCCTATCTAGATACCGCAAATGAATTGCTTATGCCTCTCGGCTGATTGGACTCGAAAGACAACACAATGAAATGGAAAAGCACAATGTCAACAATTCTAAACGTGAAAGTTTTTGGCGCGAGATCTCTATAATAGTCGCACCTCGCACCACCTCGCACCACCTCGCACCGATCGAGTCGGCGGTGAGTGGCAAAGTGGTGGCGGTCGGCGGAGAGTCTCATGATCCTGTCTGATTCTGTCTCCTCTCTCTCCTCTACTGCTTTTTCCGCTCCTTCCGCTCCTTTCATCTATTCTTCTCGGCTTCTCCCCACTTTCATACATGTATTAGTATCTCATGCGGCTCTTTTTGGTGCTTGCTGGTTGGGTTCAGTTGGATTAACTGGAAGCAGAGTGCGTTGCACAACGAAAAACGTGCACCGCACACCGCACCAGAGAATGGATATGATATAGATATGATGATGGAAGACGGCGGTGTTGCGCGTGGTGCGGCGCGAGAGCGGAATCAAGCCGAATGGAAGCGCGGAGCGTGTGTGAGGCGTGAGCGCATGTGTGTGTGATAGGCAGAGAGCGGTAGGAGAGAAAGGGAGGGAGAGCGTCCCGTTGCCGTTGCTGCTGTCCTGCGAGGTGAGTGAGAGAGAGTGGGAGAGGGAGCAAGAGTGAGAGAGCGCGCGTTCTGTATGTGTAGTGTGTGCGCTTAGGTATGCAAGTTCGTATCACTATGTATCGTTGAAATCCCCGGGTTTTCCGCGAGATTCGCCAATTTTACGGAGACTCTGCGGAAGAATCGACAGCGGTGGAAGCAGGAGCCTGGAAAGAATTGGATACAAGTAGCAAGTACTACTTTGAGTGAGGGGTGAGAGGAGATTTCGGTATAACATAACTGCGCTATGTAACGCCAGCACGACTCGATTCAACTCGACTCAAACAAAATGGCTACCCCTTTCTTGGCGGTATTGTTTATTTGACCGTGAAAATTCCTCATACGCTGCTCAGGCAATATTCTAAAGGCTGCTCATTGATTTTCCGTCTGGCTGAAATGAGGGTGTAGTTTGCCATAATTGTATCTCGAGTGGATTCTCTTGCTGGGTATATGCAATTTCTTCCACCGCCGCGTCGCGCGCGCTCTTATCTCTCTCTCTCTCTCTCTCTCTCTCTCTCTCTCTCTCCCAATTATTGTAGTATGCGCGATACGCGGCAAATAATATCTCTTGTAGTTAGCTCCGTCCGAGACATGCAATCATCCTAAGCGAGCGAGAGGGTGTACCTTTTCAACAAAACAGCTAGTTTCCCTTTATGACTTTATGTAGTTGGGGCGTGAGATGGTGCCTATCGTTCTGTGCATCACAATCCCTTTCTCATCTTTCTATCTCTTCTACTAGCTACACTGCTGCTGATCCAAGCATGTTCTCTCAAGCTTAATTTTAAAGCACACTGCACTCAACATTTCCAACCTGACTCATTCCAGTAGGCTGCCAGGAAGAAACATGTCGAGTACACATATTGTCGAACCACCAGAAACCAGTGGGGAGAAAAAAGATGATACCTTGATTATCGTTGTTAACGACGATGGGACAATATCGGTCGACCAAGAGACTTTACAAAATTTAATAAGTATGCCGATAAATCACTGACTGCCTCCTGCCTCTTTGATTGGCCTATCAACTCTCTTCCAATAGTCAATAATCATCCTTTTTCCCAGTGAATCAATCCAGTGCAAATGTCAGTGTGGTACGAGTTGGGCAAACGGATGCTAATGTCGAAAATGGTGATATAACATTGACTGTCGATCCACCAGCTTTCACACCGGCAGTGGTAACACCAGCTATACCAGCAACAACAGCAGCAGCGATAACAATGAATCCTGCTAATATAGCCACTGATCCCAACACACTGGTAGACCCATTCATGGAGATGGATCCAGAACAGCTTGAGAGACTGGAAACTGCATTGCAGAGTGAAGAAGCGAAACAAATATTAGGGGAAAATGTCACTGCCATGCTGGGTAATATCCAGTTCCTTCCGATTCATCATACAGCCATTACTTCCATAATTTGATTCGATAACGCAATTCCATGGCATTTGATGCCATTTTCAGACATGTTGACGGTAGAAGAACGACAGAAGTCTATCAGGTACAGTGTGGAATTGGACCATTGTTACACCAGCAGATCATCTCCATCCGACCCAAAGCCTAAAGATCCATTACCCGTGATCAATTCGCCTACGTCCAATGAAATTGAATATCTCCATCACCATCCAACACCTTCTCAAGGCAGTGCAACCGCATCGCTTGGCGCCCAACTAACTACCGGAGTGAATTTCAAAGGAAAACCAACAGGAAAAGTCATAAGTGTAGGTCCTTCATAAGTCCTTCTCTCAATTTGGAAGAGCTTTCCATCGACTTTCCCATGTCATCCTCTCTTTGGGATCCTTGAGAAATTCTACCAGATTCCGCCATATAATGTTGGACACTCCAATGCCATGTAAAGTATATTTCTTGCATTTCTAGGGGAAACAAATGGTTAGGTCACGGAAACCAGTGGCTTTAACTCCTACCGGTGTAAATAATAACGCAAGAGCAATTACGACTACAATGCCGCCGATTAAGCTATCCGCGCAAGCAGTAAACAGAAGCGCAACAGGTTCCCTGCAACCAGTCACAGCAAAAGGTAATTAGCATATCTTCAATAGTCAGTGTACGCGACTACCGTGTTATTACATATATACTTACTGTACTCTACGGTCGACGGTATTAAACTCCAACAGTCTTGCTCGACATTCTCCTGACATTTGTCTTACCATTCTAGTCCACGGAAGAACAGACCAAGAGGAGGAAGAAGACGCTACGTCTTCCGGTGAATCATCAGGTTCGGAACCACCGTCGGACGATGACTCCGATTTCGGACCCCGAGGGCCAAAAGGACATTTGCGCAGCGTTAACATCAGTACCACTGGTATTCGCTCGAGAGGTGGTAGGAAAGGTTTAACCACTCGAGGGGGAACTATGGCTGCAGCTCGTAGAGGAAGCAGAGGTGCAAATAAACAGATGGATTTGGAGCAAGTCCGTCGGCTAGATCTGGAAATGGCTGCTGCCGTCAATGCCATGAAGAGTCCAACAAAAGACGAGAGATGTGTCGGTGGTATGTGGCTCTTTTGCAATTTAATAAATATCTTGAAACTCTGGAACAACTTGCTCCTTCTTTCTCACAGGACAAAATTACAGTCCAATGAGAGGCAAGCGACAGATCAGAATAACGCCTGCTAGAAAGAGAGACGATTTATTGCCGACGCCTCCAGCAGCACCGTCATCGGCATCCGCATCGGCATCGGCATCGGCACGAGCACCGACACCGACATCGGCACCGGCAGCGACACCGGCACTGGCTCCGGCACCCGAACGAAACGAGACGCAACATGAGTTTGAAAAAGGCCTTCAAACCACCAATCACGTGAAAGCAAGCCTGATTAGTGCCAATATGATAAAGGGCGACATGATATTAACAAAACCGGGCCAGGCAAAAAGTAATCAAAGAGTTACGTTTGTTCAAAAGCAAGTGGCTATGAAACCAAACGAGTTGAAGAATATCGGCGTTAAAAAAGACACGTCGCTCACAAAGCGAAAGCTTCTCGCTCAAGCAGGAACAAAATTCTTTGCTACTAAAGATGGAAAATTGATCGAGCTACCTACGTCTTCCAAGTCGCCGGCATTAGACCTCATGCCCGAACAAAGCAAAGACAGCAGTGCCACAGTGACACAGCAACCAGAAGCCCAGCCACTGCAGCAGCAGGCCCATTTGCAAGAGGACACGGAAATGCAAATACACATGAGCACAAGAGTAACTTGTGCTGGGACTTCACCGAAAGGAAAGTCACTCGAGATAAAGAAGGAAAAGCGAAGATCGGAAAGCAACTCGGACTGTTGTTTCAAAGTCGACGGAGATACTGCCAGCAAAGGAATTGACAGTACTACTGGAAAAGCAATCGACAGTACGTCGCGTCCCGCGTGCCCCCCCCCCCCCCCCTCCCTCGATCGACGATGGATTTCGCATTAATAGTGTGCTTTTTGTTTTGCGTAGGTGCAAAGAAACATTCCCGAAAGGAGCACCGCAAGTCTCCGGGGTGTGTGGCAGATGCTTTAGGACCAGCACTCTTCTCTACCCCGGATATTATCCGTCGCGTGGGCACAAACAGCGACGCCAAGCTACTGGCGGACAACCTATCACCGCCAACTGGTCTCTGCGGCAGTACGGCCCTTAGTAGCGCCGTACAGCCGACAATCGGTACCACGGTACCAACAACTTCCGGCAGCTCGCAAAATGAATCAATTAGCAGCCTAGTATTGCAGCAAAGCGAGACACACTTGCTGCATTGTGTGCAAAGGGGAGAATCTATCACGAATACCTGCACTGGGCAAACAAGTCCGCAGACAGAATCTACGATGGGTCCAATAGCCGCGGCCGTGGCCACAGCCAGGGATGAGAGCGACGTTGCTGGACGGTTTCCAAGTACCGAGAACGATACTGAGAAGCCGAATGGAAAATCGACAAATGCCGCCGAGGAGTTGCAATTAACACCACTCGGTGCAGGTACAGCAATAATAGAAACTGTGCATCGAAAAGTTTCTTCCTACCCTTGATTAATCTTAATGGCATTATTCGCCATAACACTTGTACTTATATATCTTGTCCTGTGTTTCGTTAAAGGCAGCATAGAAGGGGAAGAACATCTACTAGCTACTTTAGAAATGGAAGCTACGAAACACGAGGAAGAGCTGCTGGCAGAAGCATTGCTTTTACAAGAAGAGCTTGGTGTCGACCTGGGCGATCATGTACGAAACTTTTTCTTTCAAAGTACCACTCAGTCTTTGACAACGACGAAAACGACTTGGTGTGCCTACACTCTCTTTCTCCTGCTTGCAGCCTGAACTCGGGGATGGTAGTAATTCCACGCCAGCAGAATTGCAATCGCACAGTGAGCCGACGCTTCTTACTAATACTACAACTACCTCGCTCGAACAGCAACAACTGGACCACCACCACCGCCAGCAACAGCACCACCACCACCACCACCACCACCAGCAAGCTGCTTTACCATCTATCGAGGCAGATATCAGTAATATGACGACCTGCCTGAGCGTGTCCTCCAGCCCCGGTATTAGCACCAGTGGCACGCGCGAAGCACCGGCAAAACGTTCAGTGAAAGAGAATGACAAAGAGCCCATCCGTATTGTACGCGGTGGCCGAGTGATTACGTTACCGCCGATTGAAGCACCGGCAACCAGAAGCAAGAAATTGCAGGCGAAAACTGATTTATCGCCCGCGCCTGTAGATGTACCGAAAAAGCCGATAGACAAGCTCAGGTAAGCTCTCTCCAGATATGTGTATTACTCGAGCAGTAGAATGCCAAATCCGAAATCACACAAAAGCCTGACAGGTGCCAATTGTTTTTATGCAAATCCAATTTGCAGCTCACCAACCGGCCAGGTGAAAGCACGTGCGACCAAAGAAGTTCAACAACAACGCGTACCTGTGCAATATGGACATGCTAGTATATGTCAGGAGGAGCAGGAGCTGGAGGAGGAGGTGGAGGAGGAGACGGTGGCGGTGGCGGTGGGAAAGAATCAAAGGTTCGATCAGCATCAGGCGACTAGCAGTGATCAGCAACAGTTTCGAGGTGGACTTCAAAGGCTGCATGGCGTTCACAAGGTAGTGAATGCTGATCAGGTCTGCGAGGGCGGCGACGACGAGGAAGAAGACGAGGAGGATGAGGAGGGTGAGAACTCGGACTCGGAGGATGATCCGGACAGACTTTGGTGCATTTGTAAGCGGCCACACAACAATCGCTTCATGATATGCTGCGATGTCTGCGAAGACTGGTTCCATGGGAAATGCGTTCATGTGAGCAAAGCCATGGGTGAGCATCGCCGCCTCGGGGTCTCGGGGAATAGTCGGGTGTCCGCCCCCCCACCCCTCCCGGTTCCATGTTCCCTCTTCCCTATCATTTCACTCACTTACAATTAGTGTCGTCTTCCTTCCCGATTGTTGGATTAACTTGTAATTAACAGGGCAACAGATGGAGGAAAAGGGTATCGAGTGGGTTTGCCCGAATTGTGTGAAAAAGAAAAGCGAAGAAGCCAAATCAAGGACGATCCTGTCGGAGGGGCTTGGTGGAAAGCAGCGTTCACGCGAGGCAGAGGTTACCACCGATGACGGTACAACAATGAACCTTCCAAGGAGTGGTACGTTGTCAGTACGAACGGGCGACACATCGTCCTTTGGGGACGGAGCTGTCGAAGCGAGCGCCGAGCTTGCAGTGGCGGTATCCTGCTCCGGCGGGGGTAGCATGCAGTGCGTTGTTTGCAAAAGAGAAGCAAGAAACTCGAGCATATACTGCTCCGACGCATGCATATTAGCCCACGCACAAGAGACGCTGACCAAAGATAAGCCAGCCTCGGGGGGGAACATGGGCGGGCCAAGGGTTGCAAAAACCGCCGCTCCGAGCGAACCGCCGTCGAAAGTGAAGGTCCTCGAGCCGCGAATTATCGTCTTCGAACGGAAAACAGGAAAACTGCTCACTGGTAAATATATACTCTACTGACCGTAACCGCCGGAAGCAAATGCCCGAATTCTCCAATTCACCAAACTTGCAATGACCATTATTAACTCGAGCGACCTCTTTATTCTACAGGTTTCGATGCTCCTACTAGGTCCAACTTGAAAAGCTGGCTCAAAGACAATCCGACATTTGAAGTTATCAATGCACACAATCTCAGTTCAACGATGCAGGTTCGTAGAGAACTGTTGTCGTCCACAATTTAAAGGGGTGCGAGAGTGTAGGTGGGAGGGAGGGGGGGTGGTGGTGATGATATAGTATGGGAAGCGGTAGGGTGGGCTTCAGCTTCTAATACAGCATGATAAATATCACATTGGCTCGATAAATATTCACAGGGAAGGTCATCCGTATCGCCGGCAGGGAAAACGCACATACCACCAAAGACGTTGTTTGGGAAACTGGGCGGTGCTAATAAGCAAGCGGGCACTGCAGCTACGGCTAATAAGAGAGTGATCCTGATGTCCAGTGGATCATCGCCACAGGCTTTGGCCAGCGTGAGCCCGAAGACTATCCCTATCAAGTCTATAACGTCAGTGAGCATTTCGAGTAGTAGATCGCCTATAACCACAACAATGAAGCACGGTGTCGGCAGCAAAGCCTCGACGATCGCAGCTGGTCAAGGAAGCAAAGCTGCGCAATTGTCCGCAGTCGGAAGTAGCACGAGCGGTGGGGCCAGCAATACCGTTCTTATATCACCGAAACAGTTGGTGGGCAGGAAGCAGCAGCAGCCCCAGCAACTGCAACAGGATGTAAAACAACAGCAGTCGACGCCACAACAGCAAGCGGCGAAACAACCAATCAAGACTAGCCCAACCAAGCGGCCCGAAGCTGAACCTATCCGTGTGAATATACGCAAGTCCCTCACCGACTTACTCACCACTAGAATACGGGCAACCGATGATCTGAAACTGACTGTCGAGGAAATCGCAGAGTTGGCCATTAACATCGAGCACGAGCTGTACAAATACTTTAAGGATACTGGTGCCAAGTACAAGGCCAAGTATCGGAGCTTGGTTTTCAACATAAAGGACACCAAGAATTTGACACTGTTCCGCAAGATCGCTGACAGATCATTGGCACCAGATGCAGTGGTACGACTAAGCCCGGACGAAATGGCGAGTCAAGAACTAGCCGAGTGGCGAGAAAAGGAAACGAAACATCAATTGGAGATGATAAAGAAGAACGAGCTCGACTTGATGGCACAAGCAAAGTCAATAGTTGTGAAAACGCACAAAGGCGAGCAGATCATCGAGAACGATGGCGCGATTGAGCACGTTGATCCTAAAACTCCCGTACAAGACATCGTCGCTGCGTTAAACAGTGGCGACAGCATAAGCTCGACTGTCGACGATAGCGATAAGGAGAGAGGGGGCGAGAAAGAGGGGATGGAAGCACGTGACCGAGATCGCGATCGAGAGAAAGAGAGAGACAAGCCGAGAACGAGCAGCGAGGATAAGGCCAATAAGCGCAAAGAGAAGGAAAAGGGACGAAGCGAACGAGGAGAGAGTCGACTGAAGGGGACCAGCAGGCGGGAGCGTAGCACAAGTAGAAGTCGGTACCGGCACAGTAGAGAACGGGAGCGTAGCAAATCCAGGGAGAGGAGTAAGGAGGCAAAGTCGTCGACGAGAAGCAAAGAAAGTAGGCGGGAGAAGGAGAAGAATCGAGAGCGTACCGATCGTAAAGAACGCTGTGGCGGCAGCGGCGGCGACAGGTCCTCCAAGGCCCACGACAAAGGGAGAGATCGTTCCCGGCAAAAGGAGAAGGACAGAGAGCGCGAGCGGGACAAGGAGAAGGAGAAGGTGGTGCTTCGCGATAAGGACAAGGAGCGAGAGAGGGGTCACGAAAGGTCGAGGGAAAAGTACAACAAAGGCGGCAGTGATGACGGCGGTCATTTGAGAAATCGCGGAGCAATCATCGAAGCTAAGGATTCGGGGGAGCGGGGAGGCAGACGGGAGCACGAACGAGCCGACGACTATGGCGGATCGGAAGCCAGAACGGACAGCAGCAAGCCTATCGAGGATAGGCTTTGGCGTCATATAGAAGACGAGACAACGACTAATACCATTGACGGCAACGACTCGGATGTGTCGGACAGAGAGCCAACATCGACTGTCACAATCAAGACGCCCGACATCAACGAGGATTCCGAACGATTTGACAGGGATCAGGAAAACAAGGATACAATGCTAGTAGCTGGGCCACCCTCGACGACAATGGGTGGCCGCATGGGAACGTTAGCTGGAATAATCGGAAGCGGATTGGAATCAGGAACGGCGGGAGGAACGGGCTCGGCCTCGGCCTCGGGCGTGATCTCGCAGACAGTATGGAGGGGTTTCGTCAGTATGGTAGACGTTGCCAAATTCTTCATTACCGCACAAGAAATCAGCGGAAATGCCAAGGATTTAATGGAAGATCTACCCGACACGGTTGATGTCGTAGGGCGCATCAGCCATGATACCGTTTGGGACTATATATCCAAGATGAAGCGGACAGGCTCAAAAGAGATACTGGTGATACGCTTAACTGCCGCCAACGATGAGGAGAAAATCCCATACATAACACTATACAGTTATCTTAATAGTAGAAGTCGTTTGGGCGTTGTCGGCAATGTTTCGAAAAATATTAAAGACTTCTACATCATGCCCTTCTCGAAACAAAGCTCTATACCGCCGGTGTTGTTACCGCTGATGGGCCCAGGTCTCGAGGAACAGAGGCCGCACTTGCTTTTAGGAATAATCGTTCGTAATCGGAGGAAACGTTTGTCAGCTGTGCCAGCAACGATTCCAATGAAAGTAGCCAGAAAGGATACCGATCGCAGTTATACGCCACCACTGCTAGCCATATCTGGCAAGGACAAGTCGAGCATTAGTTCACTTCAGAGTGCCACAACGGATCAGTCTCTCAGTCACTCGGTTACCGTTTATCAGAAAGCGGTGGCCGCTGCCATTGATTCGGTCAAGGAGAAACAATCTATTACGCAAACGACTCTCGAGAGTTTAAACAAGGCACACGTCGGCATGTCGAGATCTTTAATCGACAGTGCCACTATCTCGAAAATAGTGCCAGAACTATCCTCCAAGATAGATTTGACCACGTCACCTACGAGGACGCAGCTTGACGACGACGATGACGACGACGACGATGCGGAGGAGGGGGACGAGGAGTTGGAGGACGGCGACGATGGCGACGAGCCCTACAGCCCGGGACAAATGGACGACGAGAAACCAATGTCCCTCGATATCGACATGCGGACTACGTCGGCTAGTCTCACCGCACAGACCCTGCCCACCCCAATGGCATTACAGCACTCGACTGATGTTACCAGCGGTTTAACTGCCATTCGCCCCAACAAGAACTCGAGTGATCTACAGCGAAAAATGGATGAAATCAACAGGCAAATTGAGGAACAAAAACAGCAGATTCAAAGCATAAGTTCGTCCTTCCTTGGCGAGACATCCTCCACTTTGCCGGTGAGAATCCATTCTCAATTCATGTCATGTTCCCCATGACTCCTATCTTCGCCCCCCTAAGTTCTCTTACTCTCTCTCATCTCGTCGATAGTTGGTAGATGCGTCCTTCATTTCGATTCACGTTATAAGTCTGCTGTCAACTGTCCGAGGGCTGAAAGAGAAAGGAGAAGGGAGAGAAAAAAAAAGACATTTAGCTAGGGAGTGAGCCTTTTTTCTAATTGCAGGGCTTGGGCCTGGATCCGATAGAGTCGTCCAACGAATGCGAGGAAGCATACAGCCCGTCCGATGTCAGATCATTTACGCCGCCGCCACCTTCATCATCATCCACGACTATTCCGAAATTGGCACAACCACTTCTGGAGAAGGTCTCGAATATAACGATACCGCCCAATTTGCAAGAGATATTAGCCAATGTGAAAAGACAAGAAAGCTCGAAGGTAGACCCGTACCTGCCTTTGAAGCCAAGTGCGACATTCCTGCCTGCGGTGAACTCTTCCAGTTATCAAAATTTAGAAAAGTACTCGAATATTTCGTCACCCTCTGCAGCTAATCCCGTCACCTCTTCCACCTCGATATCATCCTCCATGTCCTCCTGCTCCAGCTCCTCTAGCCCCTCTTCTACACCCTCTTCTCTCTCAGTGGGAAAAGCATCTACGCCTTCTAGTTCGAGTAAGTCACTAGCGGAGGGGAGCCTAATCGAAAATGCACAGCATACCCCCCGGGAGCATTCACTCGTCAAAGAGAGTAAAAGTACATTAAGTTCCTTGAGCGATTTGGATCTTATACGAAAGGCGGAAGAGGAATTGGCGGCAGTAGCTGCAGCGGCCTCTCTATCCTCTTCGTCCCCGTCGGCTCCTACCGCCGCCGCCGTCGCTGCCGCCGCATTAGTATCTTCCGGCCCATCCAGCCCAACAACGTTGCCCGCTCCTACAAATCCCCAGGCACTCCTCTCACTCTCCCAAACTGTCAGCTTGAGCACACCTCTGCCCAGTGCACGTAGCAATGCTGCGCTGCAGCAACCACTCGCGCCCTTGGCAGCGACACAAAATCCCACCGCCCCAGCCCCGACCACCGCCGCCACTAAGCTTCCAACAGTACTCGGCTCCAACTTGGAGCAACCAGCAGGGCCGCCACCCGCGGACAGTCCAGCAGGTGCAAGTTCATGTAGTAGACTTGGCTATCCGGACCCGTTCAAAAAAACATTTGCCCCCGAACAGCCAAAGCCTCCAGGTCTCGAAGATGAGGATTTTCCCCCCTTCCCCTCGACACCGCCCAGCATCGAGAGCAGCGGTACTACAAGCAAACCCATGTCCCGCAGTCAAAAACTCACCCCCAAGAGTGGCATTATACTCCATGTTAAGCGAAAACTGCCCGAGGATGGAAGTTGCAGTGTTGCAAATAAAACGCCGCGGACCAAATCCCGCTGGGGTCAGGGCCCCCCGGATCCACTCGATTAGCAGCCGCGCGCTCCCCTTCTCACCAATCGCCCGACACGCCTTCGGCCTCGATCTCAATTGGAAAGTCCGGCCCTACTCGCACGCACCGGTGCGCAATTGAGGAAAGCCCCGGCCTCGCCTTAGTGATCAAGACCATCTCTCATCTCTCAAACAACCACAATGAAGAGGTACCCGGCATATCGTGCGAGGCCCCTCGCGAAAGCCTACCATTTAACAGTCGAGGGTAGCAGCGGTCCGTCTCCAAGGGCTTGCATATGCATTGACTCGACAAACTCATCAAAAGTAGCAAGTATCAAGAGAACATACTCGCGATCGCCAACAATTATTGGAATGACCCGACCATCATTTCACCACTGCTCCTCACACTTTTCGTTCATCCCTATATTTAACAAGCAGCGTACTCCTGTGTACATTACGCGCCGCCAATAGGCGCCCCACCAATTCATATATAGGTATGTACGTAGCTTTATCTCTCGGATACCGCGTACGGTACCTAAAGTAATTTCACTAATCTTAATTGTCGGACAACATTTCATGGTTCCGCGCATGTGTACTATGCATTTCATTCCTCCGTTACGATAAATGGAAAAGGAGCGTCGTGAGTGCTTCCGCATTGCGAAAACCTACCACCACCATGCAGTATGGAGTCAGTATGGCATCGTCGCGTCGCTTGCTCTTCGCGCCGGGTCGGGTCGGATTCTATCATGCGAATCGGTTCGCAAATCGTCGCTAGGAAGCGGGGCGAGAACGCGGCGACCGAGTATTGGGGGTTGGGTTGGTGGTTGGGGGGGGGGGGGGGGGGGCGACAAAGTTGATACCTATGTCCCCTGCGCTGTAAATAAGAGGGATAAAGGTCAGTCAAAACATACGTAGAATCCGACGTGAACAGTGCCCGATCTATCGTCCTCTGATCAGATCCGATTATACGTATATGTATATATATATACTACCACAAAACTTTTTCTGTAATATATATTTTAAATTTATTGAAAAGATAACTCCATTAATTATATAGCAAGAGCCGCCTACCCCCCCGCCCCTCCCCTATTTGTCGCTCTCGTCCACTACAGTTGATCGCGCTATGTAAATAAGTTTAGAAAGAAGCTCTGCTTGCACCAATAACATAACATTTTAAAATTGTTCAATGCTTATCCCTAATTCCAGTATAACAGAAACCAAAGCGACAAATAGCGCAAGGTGTTTGGATTGTTCATTATTCAGTAGGCGCATTTATTCCCAGGTTTGTATATCCTTATTTCATGGTCAAATTATATTTTCAATCTTTGAATTTGTTACTCGGGAACTTTCGTACACTCGTCGAAGCTGTCGTTACAATAAGTTAATTCACATAATCCGCGACACTTACGTTTCAATCTGGCCAACTTGAGTCTTCAAGACTTGTTGACACACTCGGTGCGTTTCATTTGTATCATTAAACTATCTACGTATACTTGCCTAGAAGAGCATTCGCGGTACACAATTTCACATCATGACGCTCTGTATGTACATATGTATTTCGTAGGCCTGCGAGCTGCAGCTCGTTGATTATCCAGATGTGCGGGAACTGCGAAGGGAACCGCGGAACCAGGACCAAATCACAGACGCACCGAGTACGCGCGCGCGGCCCCCCCCCCCCCCCCCCCTGTCCCTAAAATTCATAACTCAGTAGGACGGGCAACCCCGGTCCAATCCATTCAGTATATGTAGTCGGTGGCAGCGTTATTATTAGTGTTTTGTGCGTTTTCTTTCTCGGCTGACACACGTAGTACCTACTTGTTTTGAAAGTATATACACACTTGCGGCACAATACAATATATATAGAGATGAGGCGCATTTCTTTATAACATATATGTATGCCGGGAGAGTGGCAGGAAGTAATTAAGTTATTGGTTGAACGTTCAGTGTCGTGTAACTATAATGCGCTGTTACCGACTCATTGCACATGTATTTGCAACTCGCTCCACTGTTGTCACGTATTCTATCAGATTCTCACTTACTGAAGCACAATTTCTCTGTAATAGATATACCAGGGAATTTATTATAAAGCTGAGTTGATCTGAGAGGGACCTCGCAACATGAAAAAGCTATAAAAAGAAGCATCTCAGGCATACATATATCACGATGAGTCGATTCATTATATTATTTAATAAATGCCAGCACTCACCGCAGCGATTATCGATCATTTTTGTGAGGCCATACATACCTAAGTTAGATTGAATGATATATGCTACCGATTTATTTGTTGTCGATGCACTGCGTGGGTGTATCTCGATCCGTAGCCGCATTACACGTAACACGCTGCCATTGTAGCGTGATTTTTTATTTACTTATTGCGTGTCGCCACACCTATTCACGCTCGTCCTTAAATAATATTCTTCTGTACTATCGCTCTCGTTATAATAGTATTAAAGTACTATATTATGTATTATGGTCAATATTTTTACCGTTGTAACCAAAATAAGCTGATGATGAGTAACTTGAAATATAATTCATCATGTTATATGTATTTGCCCCAGCGTCCTCAGCATAAGACACATGTGCGCATACTGCATGTGGCTCCACAATCCACGTGGTAAATCGCAAGAGGACCGCACCGATATGAGCAGTGCATGCGTAGGAGAGCATGTAGGATAGGCGCGTGTGAACAAGTGTCGGAACGCGCGGGACGGAAATAGGAAAGGAACGGTGGGTGAAAGAGGGGATTGCAGGGTTTCAGGCTACAAAGGCCAACATCTGGGGTGGGTGGGAGTGGGTGAGTCGCACCACGCTCCACGCTCCACGCACTAAACACATTACAGTCATATCTAGATAGATACACAGAGCCCGACGACTTTTTTGCTTCGATTCTCAGCAGCTTCCCATCATATCTCACTTATCCCATATATGTTGTAACATACATAGTAGCGCAGTAGCAGTGGTTTGGCGCACAGGCACACCCTACCGTGATCTCTGGTGCAGTTGGTGTGCTGGCGTATGCTGGTGTGCGCTGGCGTACGCGTCGGTACTTGGCGACAGCGACAGGATACTGGCACTGCGGTGGAGGTGGCAGCACCAGCACGTTTCCGGCGGGCAAAGGATGATGGCTGATGATGGCTATGGCCTGTGGTGCCAGCTATTTCCGGAAGCGAGTCTTCGCGTCCCGTCCATTTTTCCGAACACGCGCAATGGAGAAAGAGCCATTTTGTTCCGAAAGTCAACGTGGCAGCCGGCTTACGGCACTGGCTAGTCACCATGAAGATTTGTAAGTATTATTATTCTATGAGAGAAAGGTTGGTCCGTTGCTTTTAGTCTGTTGGTGATGGAATGTGGCTGAATTGGAGCAGAGTCAGCATATAACTTGTACTCGTATCAATTGCACGGTGCAGAAGGCGAGACCACGTTTTTCTTCGCGGACCCACAGCCAAACAGAGAGACAGTCGACTTGCTTCCTAGACATGAGCAGAAATTACGGGCATTTTCGCGTCTATATTTTTCGATATCGCCGTCCGCCATCCGGCCTTTCTGATTTTCCTTGCGCTGCGCACATGTTGGACCAAGCGGAAGTCTAAATATTGTGGATGTTTCTTCTCAATCAATCCGAGTGTGCTCGCCTCTTTATTATATAGGTGCATGAACGTGGGGAACTTGCTCGGAATAGATTAGTATTTAGAGCAGACAATGACTCTGGCTTTCTCTTCTTTCTAGCCGTTGTTGCAGTCATTGGCTTGGCACTAGTTGTGTTATGCCTTTCTGCAAATGGAAACCAAGGACTGGACAGTACAAGTAGCTACTTAACACACAAGGATAGGGTTCATTTAAAGAGGGTCCTCGCATCAGGCCTGAATTTTGATGATTTGTCAACTGTTTACTACTACACCGTGGGTTATACACTCCTGGGAGAACCGGTTGAAAACACCGAGGTAATTCCTTTTCAGCTACAAAGATATTTTTTAAGAAGAAGGCAAGGTGCTTGAAATCCTGCTATTAAAGTGATGAAGAAAAGCTTGAACATGAATCCCAATGATTCTTTGATTAGTCTTTCTGAATGGTTGCTGTTGCTACCAATCTTGTTGAAAGTTGTGTTCAAGTTGGTCGATGGACAATGTCCTAAGAAATATGTTGATTGTTATTCAGGAGATTTGCAATTATCTCGCTAAAGGAATCAATGGAGCAATCACGGTGGAGAAAGCATCGTACGCTGCCGGGGCATGGATGGCACTCGGGGCCACAAATTGCAAGTTATCCCTACCATCGAAGGTTTTTGCGGTGAGTTGGTGTGGAATATGAAAGAATATCGCTATTTTCGAGCCTATTGGGAGATAAGAGCGTTTGGATGGATCGTGATGTGTATAAACTTTCGTTCTACTGCAATTCAGTGAAGAAAAGATTCGACTGAATCTATGATGATTATAAAATGATAAGGAATATAGTACGCAGCGAGATATTCATTCCGAGGATTTACTTAGGTGCTGACAGAGACGTTGAAGAATAGTGATTCGGCGACACTGGAGGAGTTGTATTATGCTACTAGTGGCCGGAAAATCCTGCCCGATCAGATCAAGGACTTTGCCGATCGACTATCCAAGGCGGTGGTGATGGCTTTGACCAAGGATGACAGTCTATGGAAGTAGGACTCTTGTTATATGCTTTCAGTATCACCCGTTACTTTGCAAAGAGTGCAAAACCAGTTATTCCCAGTTGTTATTCCTAGCTTGGGCTACGCTTTTCATATAGCTGCAGATCTTGGAAAACACGGAGCATTTGCACTCGATCGTGTCGAAGACGCACTCATGCAAGCAGATGAATTAGATGGCCAGTATCTGCAGTTCGAAGGGGGACTTTCTCTGACTGGTAAGCATCGGATTCTTCCTTAGTTGGTCGGTAATGGGTAATTTGGTAGGTTGGTTGTCTACTGTGATTTCATCAACCTGCAGGATTTCTCGTTGCTGGCATGATGAAATTGTCCGGCTCACTTGAGAAGAGGCCACCCATCAAATCCCAACAAATGGTGAAACTGTCCAATTATCTTCTATCCCGGCGTACAGTCCAGACGCCGAAGGGAGCGATCAATCTGCTCCTAGCACTAAAAGCTGTGGCAGACAACCGTCTCGTCACGCCTCTCTGTATAACTTTACCCGAGGATGCAATAAGCATTTCGAAAGAGCAACCACTTCTCACGGTAAAAGTTTGTGATATACTTGGAAATCCACTGCGAGGTGGGCCGCCAGAAGTAATGGTAAATTCAGCGAGGAGGACAACCGATGACACGGTCCTCGCCATCAAGGAAACGATGCGCGTATCCGCAACCGACAGGTACGCTTTTGTAACCGTGCTTCTTTCATCTCTCTCTCTCTCTCTCTCTTACGACCCGCCGCGGCTAATCGATTTACCGCGATACACCCCGATACTTTACCGAGCTCGCTCTCCTTGCTGGCTTCGGCTATACCACGGGGCATAGAAAGAAATCTCTGATTACCTTATAACTTCACGCTCTCTACCATGTCGTGAATGTAGGCTTTCAACTGGAGCGGACAAGATCTTGATTCATTTGAATGCCGGTGCGCTGGTTGGATGCTTGCTTTGGTGGTGGTATCTTTTCATTCTCTTGCTAATCTAGGTCGGTGGCTTCGTTTCAGCACCCTCTTTACAACAAACTTGATGAACTTCAAGCCGGATCGGGGCTTTTACAAGGTATCCATTACCGTTGCTGGTGCCACGAGTACTGTTCCTATCAAAGTTGCGAGTGAAGTTACCGTTGATTATTTGGAGATTGGCACAGGGGACGCTGATCAAACTACACAGCCCAAGCTTCAGCGGTATGTCTCCTGTCAATATCATTCCCCATTTCATCTCGACGTTGTTTCGTCTTATGGCTCCCGCTATTCTGCTATACAATCCGCCCTCGACTTATCTTGCAGAGTGCAATACCCGGAAAGTTTAACGCGGAGAATCGAAGCAGATTCACAACAAAAGCTTGTGGTGCGATTTCTTCTGAGGGATAGCGTTAATAAGAAGCCACTCCGTGCTCACCAAGCCTTCATTCGCCTTTCCCATACCACAGAAACCAGCAGCAATGGCTATGAGATCATATTTGTTGCCGAACCAGATGCATCGCATATTTATAAATTTGATATGGTCTGTGTCAGAAGAACGCACGCATATTCCATATATATATATATTTGCTACTACTTTCGCTAAACGAATTTTCTTGTTGCAGCCCGTAGGAACAGCGGCCACCAATTTTGGCTATCAGTCTGGAGATTACAATGTCGAACTTGTCGTGGGGGATGCCACTATTACTAATCCGTTTCAATGGGTGGTAGCCAGAGTGAACTTGAAGTTTCCGGAGATGGGTGCAAGTGGTGGTTCCGTTGAAAAGAACGATTCGGTTCAATCGAGAGCACATGTCTACATGCCGAAGCCGGAGATCAGTGTAGGTGTACATGCATGCATTGTTGGTTCATTTCAAGCGGAACCAATGCTCGTTTGTGGCCGCGAGATTCATTTCGTTCGCTGTCACTTCCAAAACATTGGAAAAGAAAAGCTGTGGCGTGGGGCTCGTCCAATCAGTTGAACCTTGGGCATTATTCCAACGTTTGACTGGAGCGACATACACACGCACACACACACATACATTAGAGATTGGAGCAATTCAGTATTAAACAACAGAGCCTATTTCCTCTCTGTTATCCAGTCTTTCTCATTACAGCACGTATTCCGTGAGCCCGAGAAAAGACCACCAGCTATGGTGTCCAACTTGTTCACTGGCCTTTGCCTGGCACCCGTCCTCTTACTGCTGGCATTGTGGGCAAAGCTTGGCGTCAACATATCCAATTTCCCACTTTCGTTGAGCGCTATTTTGTTCCACCTGGGACTGGGAAGTAAGTCGTGCATAATTTTTGACTTACCTTAATATAACTCGAGTCGCGGTGGGGCGGTCGTCCGTCAATCGTGAATGCCCAATCCTCAACAAATTATGTGCCAAGCATAACTTGTTGTCACACCACGTGTTGGGCGGAAAGGAAAAAGTGAATTTTTCGCAAACGTTATTCATGATATTGTTACGTTTGTAGCCCGACATTCTCGACAGTTCTCTTGCTTAAAGTCACTTGATTATCAAATGATTTCAAGCGACTCTACATATTATAGATTCCAAGATGGCTTCTAAGTAATAAGTGATATTCAACGGGCTCTTTTTCATGTTTTGCAGGTATATTCCTCCTATTTGGTATCTTTTGGTTGCGGCTCAATATTTTTGTTACTTTGTGGTATTTGTTGGGTCTCGGCGTTGTCACATTTCTTGCTGGCAACAAGATGTTATCCTTGATAGCTCAAAGACACAAGTCATTACGCTAGGGGCAGGAAGAAAGGGAAATGGCACTCTGATTTTAATCAACTAATTATATGAAAATCACCATCACCACAGTAGACTTTACTTTCAACCAAAGTCTATGTGCAGAAGAGTCAACCGAGACGGGACGCGTGCTTGGCGCGTGCTTAACGCGAGGAGAAACTGCCCGGTGATGGGCGATGGGTGATGGGTGATTGCGGAGAGGTTACCAGCTCAGAAGACGGCGCGCACTCTTGCAACTCTTGCAAATTACATGTATAGCGAGCGAACAATGGAAATTTCGATTCTTTGGCGCGGAACAAGTGGGGCGACAAGTCTGTTGGTGGAGGCGAAATGTCGTCAAGCGTACGTTACTCTCATTTACTGGCCGTAAATAAAGACATTTCGTTAAAGAAAAGCATGTCTGTTTAATGGAACCTTTGAGCCCCCTTACTCACATTGTTTCTTTGTTGGTTATTGTCTGCCGATCGACTCGAGTGTTTGCAGCAGTTGCAGCAGCAGCCAGCTTCATTCGTATTCCAACGCAAGGAACGAGGCTCGATGGAAAAAAGCTAGTCGATTAATTTATCCCGGGGCTCCGCCCTGCCAACCGACGCCTTATTACTTGGCGCAAGGTGGACACTCGGAAAGCAAGATCCTTCTTGTTCTTGCATAATTGCCAGGTTGTAGCACGCGACGCTGCCAGACGATGCCAAAGCGTAGCAGTGCCATGAATGCCGTACAAAATCTGCAATATTGTCAATTTTTTGTTATTGTCAGAGATCTGGCAGTGTCGGAATCAGGGTTAGGTATCACCGAACCTGAATGTTCTTGTAGAAACGTTGTGTCGTCGCAACCGAGGAGGAGGAGGAAGAATCTTGACCAAACGTGTACTCGGGTAGTAATATCTTTTCTCCTTCTGTCTGGTAGTTGCGGCAAAGGGCAGCCAGGCTAAGAATATGTTCCGCTCTGCGTACCAATTCTTTCAAGTACCGCCAAATGGCATCGTATTTACTAGACATGAGACTGACTTGATTCTTGTCAAACTGCTTGCCTGGTTGAAAATGGCCCTTTTCAAGCATACCGCCGAGAGAATGATCAGAAAGATTGAGCATGAGAGAAATTGTTGGATACCGCGAATGAAATTGTCGAGTTTTTCCCGGTATAAATCGCGGAAGAATATCGATTCCTCGGCAATTTGACAGAGCTGATTGGCAGTAGCACGCTCGAGGGATGCCAGCTTCCAGCGTATCATTTCGACTTGTCCACAGAGGCTAGATATTTCGATGTACTGTCGTGCGATTATTCTTTGTTGTTTCTTATCCTTCTCGTCGATCGCAATGTAGATCGAGCGCCGCTTCTCTGCTCCTGGATAGAGATATATCTCGCATTGTACGGCTTATCCCCGAACATGTATATCTTTCCGTGGGCTTATACTCCGGTAGAGCCGGACCATGGCCCCGGTAGGGAAAGACAACAAGGTCCTTTCACAATTGGACGTAAGCCATCGATATTCGACACTGAAGGCGGAAGGTATCGTTACTTATGCCAGACACGCGGCTACTATATGTATGTATGTATGTATGTATGACGGAATCGTAGCGGAAGCTCAGGTCGAATTGTAGAAGGGGCCTAACGTTTAGCTTGTTTGTTTCTATAGATATGTGTAGTGGAGACTCTTTGGGGAATCTACCTCTTCTCGATTCCATAAGTACGCGCTCCAGCTCGTGAGAAAAATTAATGACTGCTTCTTCGAAACAGGCCACTTGTTCCCTTCGTTCATTCCGGGCGTCTTCGACGAAGGCGTCGATCTTGCCTTGATGCGTGTACAACATACAGCAGCAATGTGTCAATTAGTGACTCGCGCGGAAGTGCCCGTTTATTGATATAATGGTATAAATAAGCTTGATCCTAGTCAACTATGTAGTGTACTGTAGAGATATAGGTGCAGTACAGCCAGTACAGGCAGTGAAGGAAGATAGCATATATATTGTTAGTTATGTTAGTTTCTTGTTACTTAGTGCATTGCTGCCGACGTTCGTTTCAACCTCCTCCCGACGATGCTCGAGGTAAAGGTAGATCTTGCGTATACGTTGCTCGATATCTCGTCGAACGTTGCCCATTTCGTCCGACTGAGCTCTTCTCTCGGCGAGACTCTTTTCCAGTGAGGATCGAAAATACGCCTTCCCAATTCGTACTCTTCTCTCCTGATACTCGATCGATCGGTCGAATGCAGCTGCACCAGCCACGTCTTTCCTTCGCGTTTGAGCCTCGGCCTCCGATAATCCATTCAAGAGGAATGTGATTCTAAACGTTAAACGTTGAAGCGGCGGCATCCCGCCGTTGAGAGCACCTCGCATGCCTCCTATCCGTAAAAATTCCCTCATTCCCCACGATTCCGACCACGCGGAATCTCGTCGACCTCCGCGCACACGCACGCTGCAGGCTCATCATCTCGTTTTTTTTACACTTGTTACATAACGGAGCAGCTCTACCCACCTGAAATCCTTCGCGTCGAGAGCGCGTTCGAATGCTTCCCAGCCAACTTGTATTTTAGTCCTTATATTCGGCATATCCGCGTATAATTTTGCCTCTCGCCAGAGCTCCCGATAGCGTTCAGCATTCAGCAGCCCCAATCCGGCCTCCCTCGAAAGCTCCTTTCGCCTCAATTCACCAATAACATCCTCGCCATCGCACATTCTCCGTTTCACCATCATCATGCTTCTGCCTCTCCCTCTCCCTCTCCCTCTGCCGCCGCCTCTGCCTCTGCCACGTCTAGCGCCGACCATTTTTCCAACTGCGCCCTTTCCGTTCATTCCGCTCCCTCGTCCTCGTCTTCTCTATTCCCATCTAGGTTCTATACTGCCAGACAATTGCAAGTTTCTCTCTTTCCTCCACCCATCGGCCGACCTTCCTTTCAACCGTCAATTATTCAGAGATTTATTTCCCTAATAAAAAACATTCCAAAGCTCGATATACTTTTGATGCACCCTCGAATCGTCCAAGTATCGAGAATCTAATGTGTGTTGTATTATATGTATGTTACATATGTTACATAGTATAATGGGGGAGATAGATTTGTGCGGTAGGTATGACGGGTGTCGCGTGTCGCGTGTTGGAGCGGCGAGGAAGGAGGAGCGAGGAGCGAGGAGCGAGGGGCGAATGTGCGCGAGGATAGGCAAGACGCTCTACTCAAATCGCAGGCTTTTTGGTATTTCCCATCGCGCGGTTTAAGTTTATGCTAATTGGCGTCTGGCTGCGGAATGTATTATAATCTCTTGGCGGTTGCGATAGCTCTTGACTGGCCATCTCAGAGCACGAGCGTCACAAGGGACATGTGCCAGACCAAGGACTCACGACTCACGACTCACGACTCACGACTCACGACTCACAATTCACACGAGTCACGACAAGGACACGTACGCCGGGAGTTGTTGGTTTCTATGCTTCTTATTGGGCTAATGCCAAGGAACCTGACAACTGTAGTTGTAAGCGACTAATATCCTCATCACACATCACTTATTCCATTATCTCGTTATTTTCGCCGTCACAGAGTCATAGACTTGAACCAAATTCCGAATCGACGACATTACTCGCTTAGGTCACGCAAAGAGGAAGGACGCGAAGAAATGTCTATGTCAAATGCTTTTCATAATTACGTTGTAGTCTAGTACATATAGCGTAGCAGTAGCAGTAATAGTAGTAGTTATATAGTAGACGCCAGACGGTGCCAGTATGTATACATACGTGTACATCTAAGCATCTTTGGCTTAAATCTGACTGATTTTTGGACAACATTGTGCACGACTCGTCTTGGGAGGAATTCCTATCTATCTAGTCGCAGTAGAGTGACTGGTTTGATTGGTCTGATCCGAGCCGGCCAAAAGCAGTAAATTCGTCCCGATGGGTGGATTTCTTTAAAGATTTATTTATATATATGCACATACCCATAGAACGGTGTCGATATATGTTGCTTGCTGTAGTACATACACATAGATGTGCGAGGCAAAGTTTGACCAGTGGCAAACGGTGAGGCGAGGAAGGAAGACGGAAGGGTTGGGGGGGGGGGGGGCTGGAATAACCTGCGAAAAGTCCAGTCATCTTTCGGACTCGCTTCGCCAATATCTTGCGTCAAACCGTTCCTCATTCTGTATTCGCCGAAAGAAGATCTACTTTTTGGTGGGAGATTCCTCTCTCGACTGGTATGATGATTGCTAGCTACTATAAAAGTAAGTCTTTCGCTTCATCTCGATCAAGACTGTATGAGTCGCTCTCCCGATCCCAGATCTAAGATACATATATATACATATCTAGATATATCTATATCTATATAGATAGCTTGACGCACTACGGTTGGTACCTTCAATATAGCTATTTAAACTACTTATACAACTTACTCGCGCGTATGTGTACGTATAGATATATATATACTAAAGGCGTGTCTGCGACTGTACAACAACATGAATTTGACCCACGTAGATGAGGAATGTGAGATGGCATATCGGCCTGTTGGCCGCGAGCCTTCTTCTGACGGCCGCTCTTCAGATTGGCGAAGCAGCAGAATCCGCCAACCCATTGTCAGTTGAGCATGGCGTGAAGCATGGAATTGAAGTTGAAGGAAGGCTGGTGCGTGAAAAGAGAGCACCCGTGCATAAACTTGCTCTTCTTGGCGGAGCAGCTTTACTCGGCAAGAAGGCTCTTCTCGTTGGAGGGACAGCTTTGGGAGCGAAAGCTCTTGTAGGCGCAGGTGCAATAGGTCTGGGTGCTGGTGCGCTTGGACTTGGTGCCGCCGGACTTTACAAGGCGAAGCAACAGTGAGTGAGAACCATTCGTCCATTCGTGCATTCGTCCATTCGTCCATCCGTCCATCCGTCCATTCGTCCAATCGTCCAATCATTCATTCATCGTCCATTCGTCTATTCGTCCATTTTGTATCAGAAGCCGGCGCACTCATGGCTCAAGCGATGGCTGATAGATTCTTATGACATGTTTTGTTATCGCTCTTGCAGTTACGGTGGTGGGTACGGCTATGGTGGTAGCCCCGGATACGTCGAATATCCGAGCTATCATAATCACTATCATCAGCATTACGAACCGCATCTCGACTACCATGTCGACAATTATCCCGCCCATCCTCACTACCCTTCTCATGATGGATGGGACTATGCACCGGGCTGGTATTGACCGCAACCAACTGCGAGCTGCGAGCTGCCACCTGCGACCCCCTTACCTTTATCAAGAAATTTAGCAAATTATTCACTCGACTTGTTTTTTTACAACAAGTGGTACAAACACCGCCAGTTCCGACATCTCGCGCCTCCTTTATGTTCCATGCTCGATACTCGATGCCGGTTGGCGAAACTCACCTGCTAGCGTCTTCCTCGCCTTATAAAAATCCTTAGCCTCGAAAATCGAGCCTGCCGATAATCTGCATCGAACACGAGTGGAACGCACTTTATGGAATACGAGCTACAAAACCTTCAAGTCGAGTAGTTTTTACAAATAAAGAAGAAGAAGATTGTTTTGGAGGAAACGAAATATGTATCTTTATTCCACCCTATTCCATTACTATTGTTATTGTTATTGGCTGCATCTGTCAAGTGCCGATAGACAGAAATATGCGTATAGTATGTCGATGTCACATCATCACTTCCACAACGCCCGAGCTAAGCATACATGTCGCGTACTTGTCGCCGTCGCCATCGGCATCGGCATCGGCCGGGTTCCGCTTATGCGGGCGCGGGCGCTCCAAGCTTTCTTTTCTTTGCGAGAGTCAAGGGTTCTTAATTCTTATTACATAAGAGCGGCTTGCTGTTTTCACTTTCGATACTCGGAAATGGAACGGCCACTCTCATTGTTGACATACCGCAAACACTTGAGCGAGACGCGCGTGTGTAGCCTGATGGAGCGCGTGTTCCTGCTTGGAATTTCAGGCACATATGTATGTACACATACACATATTCCTTTATGTCCTGTATACCGACATACGCACATCTATTGATCTACATACAACTAAGTGTATGTAGTATGGTATGTACATATGTATGTGTCCATACGTGCGTACTCTGTACTGTCTATGGTATGTATATATCATCGCGCGTTTCTCACGCTCACTCGTGGGTCATGGGTGGCCGGGAGATTTCGTGTATTGGTTTGAATCCTCCAAACTCGACATCACGTGCGCACTTTGGCGTTTCGTTGTTGTCGCAAGCGGTAGAGAGAACCATCGCATCGCATCGCAACGCACCGCACCGGTAGATACAAACTGAATTCGGTATCAACTGACGATTGCACACATGATATAGCTCTGCGGAGAGTGGCAGTGACACTGAGCAATCACAGACTCGGTCTTATGTCAGTGTCATTTGTTCGGTGGTGGGTGCTGTCCTATAAAATCCAACTGAGCATTCGAGCAAGATGGATTAGAGTGACAGTCGCACACATTTCTCTCTTGACTCCTGTCGATTGATCCACTCGCGACCAATCAATTTCACTCCTGAGTCCTGATAGATGATAGACGGCGGCCAATACACCGCACCGCACCGCACCGCACCGCACCGCAAACACCTAAACAGCTAAATAGCTAAACTGTTGTTGCTCGTCCAATCCTTACTAATTTCGAGGTAAGCTATATGCATACGGCCTCTTTGGCTCTGACTACTCACTACTCACAAACTTTTCCGACTTTACTTAATGTGTCCTGTTGTTTATCTCAGACATGTATCCGACAACTTGGCGTATTCTGCTTTTGGCTACTTGCTGGTTCTTTCTGCTCGCGGCAGCAGAAGGCTCGAGAACCGGGAAGGATAGTGCTTCAAGTCTCCTGGACAGGCTTGGCAAGCAGCATTCTCAGAATGAGCAGGTGCATGTCCGAGAAAAAAGAACATTATTCTTAAAGAAGAAACTGATCGGCGCAGGTATTCTGGGCTTCGGATTAGGATTGATCAAAGGGTAAGAGAGCGCGCTTTTAGATTATAGATTATAGATTTTAGATTTTAGATTTTAGATTTTAGATTTTAGATTTTAGATTTTAGATTTTAGGTTTTAGATTTTAGATTTTAGATTTTAGATTTTAGATTTTAGGTTTTAGATTTTAAATTTTAAATTTTAGATTTTAGATTTTAAATTTTAGGTTTTAGATTTTACATTTTAAATGCTCCGTGGGTTGTTATCGCGCGGTTCGCGTTATTGGTATATTCGCATTCGCACATGGCAAAAGGATCAGGGGCGGGGTGCGGAGAGATGAGACACGCACCAACATTTGTTACAAGCCTCTTGCTTCCGCTTGTTTTCAGTTACAAAAGTGCTGGATATCACGTCCCACCAAAAGTCCATCATCTTTATCTATCGTCGCCTCCAAGTGCACCAGCACTCAAGTATGTCGAGTACGTCGATAGAGCCTCCCCTTTTCTCCAAAGTAGAGTGATTCACGAGATTCCACCGTTTCACAGGTGGGTGTCATCGCAGGCGAAACACGTACTCTTAACATATACCTATATGTATATAGATATTGCTGTAGAGAAAGTTATTGCCTTTTGACTTTAACACACGAGCAGCCACGTAATAACACATCTCACTAGTCTCATCGCTCTTTAATGTTACAGTTCCTGGTAGTGCCAACTACACACTACAGTACTACACATACAGATACATACATACAAACGTATGTATCTTGTAGATATGATGTGTATATGCTAGAGGGCCGCCCAATTTACACAGATACTCTAGCTGAGGCTTTGCATCGCGGCGCTCCCACCACGCAACGTGTATGACAATTTAAGGAGACATTCTTCTCACGCGGCGTCGTCTCCTCGAAAAGCTGCCAACATGCGGACAGGAGGGGATGCATCTTGTCTTGTCGAAAGGAGGGATGATGAGGCCTCTCGTACACTCTCCTATACAGCGCATAGTCCTAGATATATATATCATGTGTTCTAATCGCTATTATCGCTAAATGCCGCAATACGCTTCTATTTCTTCCCTTTAACTACTAGAAAATATACACACACGTGAACAAGAGATGGTGATACGATACACATTTTATTGCCTGTAACACACTTGCGTGCAGAGACACGTTCTGCTCTGCGTATTATGCCCACCAGTCTCTCCTCTCGCCTCTCGCCTCTCGCCTCTCGCCTCACGCCTCACGCCTCACGCCTCACGCCTCTAGGTAATTTTCCCATTGTCATGCGGTGTCGCACGCGTCGTGTCTCTCAATAATTCAAGAGGCTATACGCTTTCCAAATAGACAACTTTTTACAATGCGGGGCAACAAACTAAGCCAGAGTACAGCTGAAAGGAAAGTACAGGGCTTGCCATTGTAACTAACGTACAGGAGAAGGCTTTTCCGACTAGAGTCCCTACAAATTCTAGATTCTATTCTCGAGCGAAAACCGCCGCTACACTTTGGGATAAATATCCTCGGCTGTAGCGCGCCGCGCCGCACGATATTTGCACATATTCTATGTACAACATACTCTACCCTTTACGTCTACCGAGTTCCCTCAAACTATCTATACTATTCATATATGTATACTATGTGTATTACGCGTCAAGTGATTGTTCGACCGTAGGTGCTCGATGAAAAGAGTGCATGTTGTCAAACAGATCTGAATCGTTGAACGCTCTCGCCTGCGAGTGCGCCAACCCGGGATTGTCAATCGCGATTAAGAAAAGCAAAGTTCCTTTCAACTTGAGTCCTCTCTCATTTTCAAACTTGGAATCAGTTTCTTGGCATATGTCGGCTCTTAACAAATTGAATTAAATAAATCTATCTGTCCACGGCATCAATGCACACCAACACCTTCAATCTGAACCTTGAACCTGGATCCTGGAACCTGGAACGGGTTAACTACTAGGGAAGCAAAATGATGGTCCAACAAGTGGGATTGGCGCAGTTTAGCACTACGATGCGGCGCACGACCGTCACTTCCCTCGACATCAGCTAGCACATACATACATGTGCATATGCATGTGTACCAAACAAGAATTTCAAGTACCATTTGCTATCTTGTCCCTTGTCTCGCGTCCCAATTTCAGATTCCGCTTGTGCCCGGGTTCTGTTGGTTGAGCCGTTGACGATAGAAGAGGGACGAGGAAGAAGATGGCTTCTCAGGAAATGATGAAATGGCTCTGGCCCGCAATGGACATTCCATCACTGCCTTTTCCTACTAATTCCGCACTGCTTTCCCACAGAGGGTTTAGCGATTAGGTATATACACACAATAACACATATTGGAATCTTCTCATTGGAAATGTGAAATAGCTTAGTTCTACCTTCTACCAATGGATCTCTCGCAGATGACGCATTGAATTGGCATATTGAAAGAAATCGCGCACTGTTAGAGAGAGAGAGAGAGAGAGAGAGAGGGGGGGGGAGGAAGGGAGAAATGGTTTAGTCAGGTTTGTGGAATGATAAAGATTCAACGGAAAGAGAGACCGAGGCAGCATGCCGGAAATTTCGTAAAGTCGGTCGCGGGGCTTGAGGGACTTCGTCGATTCTCTCCAAATCGTTGGCTGCACCTGCGCTGTTTTGCTTGTGCAAGCGCGGTATATTGATCTTCTGCTGTGGCGATTGGTACTGCGAGTGATGCTGATGGTGTTCCAGACCGGAGAGAACGCTTCCCCCGAGTGCCGTTGTCGCCGCAGACGATTCATCCGGCCTGTCCAGGCTGAACTGCCTCTTGAGTAAACGGCAGCTGCTGGCTCTACCCCCTGCAAGAGTCATGCACCGCCAGGCTCTCGTCTTGACTGCTTTTTCCTTATTGAGAAAACACTACATAACATACGTGTATACGTGGGTTTTACTTACTGGAATGCTCGTTGGGCGAAAGACACCTATAATGATTGTACGGTGTACTCAAGTCATTCTCGTTTATGATCCCTGCATATGCAGGTATCTTGCGTTGTCGGCTGTTTGTTACAGATTTATAGGAGGGAATGAGCGAAGTAGTAGCAGATCCCACTCCGCTGGAAATGGAAGTTAACGATGTCGTAGACGCGCCGAGCATACCACCGCCACCGCCAGTGATCGGTAGTTCTGTCATGGGAGAGAACACGGGGCAATTGATGGGAGAAGCTTGCGTATCATTGCCGTTACTTTTACCGACAATCCCCGTAGTTGGCCAGAAGCTCTCCCCCCCGCCGCTGTCGCTGCCGCCGCCGCCGCCTTTTACTCTCGTCGCGTCATTGGGCTCGCGTGGCAGTAGTAACTGAGCAGCCGACCTTCTCCCAATGGGACGGCGATGCTCACCTTCATCATCCTTGCTGACGCCCTCATTGGCATTGCTTTCAACAGATATCGAGACTAATGTTGTGACTTGATCCTTTGGCGCTTGCGTGCTTGTTGCCTCGTCAATTTCGACAATGCTCGCATTGCCGGCCTTTGGTGCCACTCCCCTCCCGGCATTAATACCATCATCAGTAGCCATATCAAGCCACTTATCAACATCACTCCCCTTGTCAGTCGGTGTATTTTGCGACGGCGCTATTCTGCCCCTTGTTCCTTGGCACACTTGGTCCTCCTTCGTGATGGGCCCAGAGCCAGTCTGGTCGCTGCTACTACTCTTCCCTAATCGAGTATCGTTTGCTTTCCCTGACTCATCCTCTTCCCCTTCTTCTTTTCCTTGCATCCCTTCAATTATCACGCGATCCTCGTTCAGCCTTTAGTCAATGTGGAATGGAAACAATAAAGGAATTGAATGCACCGTAAAATCAGTTTAATGATAAACTTACCCATGATCCTCCCTAGTGGTGAGATGTGACGCAGCGCCCACCGCGGGCGGCACAGTAAGCAACAGACAGACACAAGTATTATAATTTTGCAAAGTCAAGGGCTCGCAGAGAGATAATAAGGTGAGGCGTGGCGTGGCGTGGCGTGGCGTGGCGTGGCGTGACGTGGCGTGGCGTGACGTGGCGTGGCAAGGCATTCGGCTTGTAGATGAATCTATGAGTCTCATCTATCTACTACATACTATTGTCTACAGATGAGTTGTTTGGGGGCCAGTTGATATTGGCAGTGATGAGTTGCAGTGGAGAAGGGGGAAGGAAGGGAAAGTGAAGATGACTAGTTACCCGAGTGGAGGTGGTACTGGCAGTTCCTTATCGAAACCTTGCTTTCCTAGCAACCAATAGGTGGGCATTGGCCCCTTGCCTTTGATGTTGGTCTTGCCCCGGTACTCTATACGATAGCCACCAGCCTCGAAGAGCTTATCGCGTGTCGTTTGACTCATATGTATTCGCCAGGGCGCTCCTGTTGACTCCATTCTCGAGGCTGTATTCACGGTATCGCCGAAAAGACAATAGCGTGGCATAGTCAGGCCAACGACACCAGCGCAACAAGGGCCTACATATATAGGATGATCGCATCGTGTCTGGTATATCCAACTACATATATCTACATATAATACTCTGTCCGAGATAGGGAGAGAGAGAGGGTATTGGGCGAACCTGTGTGCAGGCCGATTCGCAGTCGGAGCTGGGTTTTGGGGAGGTGTCGTAGCTGAAATTTGCCGCTCTGGTGCAACAAGTCTAAAGCCATTGTCGCTATCTGAGTGGCATGGTCGGCTATGCGAACTGGGCAACCGGCCACTACCATGTATGCATCTCCAATTGTCTCCACCTGCAAGTGTGTCAAAACGCTGTTATTAGTAGAAAAGTGTCTTTGTGCATCTCTGAGCTCCCCGTTCATACCTTGTAAACGGTGTATGCGTTAATGGTAGCATCGAAGCACGTATAGAGGTCGTTCAAGAGGTCGACAACTTGAAAGGGCGTCGAGTGTGCTGAAATGGTGGTAAAGCCAACAATATCGGAAAAGTATATCGTCACTTCGCCGAATTCTTCCGGATCAACCGGCATTCCAAGCTTCAGCTTGTCCGCCACGGAACTGAGACAAAAGTAACAATACATACACATACATACGTATGTACATACTATATCCGTCAATGCCGCAGCACTCACCTGGGTAACATTCGATTGAGTAGCTGTTCCGTTTTCTTCTTTTCCATGTCGAGCTGCTCGGTTCGTTCACGTATCAATTCTTCCAAGTTGTTTGAATATTTCTCCAACATTTGGAACATTGTATCCATAAAGTTGACTTTTCTGAAAGGAATCCATCATTTTCATATCTGCGTATCTCGCTTCCTAGCAGAGGCCGATATTTCCGATTTAGTCATATCAGCGCATCAGCGCGGTATCGTGTAGTCATTTTTCATACCGACCTTCCGTGGTTGAGTTTCTTGAAGAGGTCGTGCACATTATTAAAATCTGGTCGCATGTCGGCTGATTCTGCCCAACATTGCCGCATTATGTTGATCGCTTCTGGGGGCGCTGCGCCCTTGCTCACCGATGGTCTGATCAAAGGTGGTGGTTTCATTACCTTTTCAATAATCTCTAGGACAGGTGCACGTGTGCCTTTTGAGTATTTGGATACTTATGAAAGCGCCTCTTTGTATACGTAATATGTAGTACTTTATGTATAGTAATAACAGTACTGGTCGTATACGACGACAACGACAACGACGACAACGACAACGACAATGCTAATACGCAGAGTTGTTCGAGTTGTGTTGGAACAATCGAGTCGGATTCCATCATCTCTCTAGATTGAGTAGTACACGCATTATTATACTATATCTACATACCATCCGGCGACAAGGCGAGCATGCAAAATGGTTCTCCACGAACCACCACTTCTTGCATTATAATTCCGAAGCTGTAAACATCGCCCGGCTGCGTTCCCATCTTTCGCAGGTTCGGCTGCCTTAATAATTCTGGCGCTGTCCATAATAAATCTGAGCGCATAATACCAATAAGAATAAGATATACATACATACATACATACATACATACATACATACATACATACATACATACATACATACATACATACATATAGTATAATAAAGAATAACGCGGGCATCGACAGAGACAGATGCCGTATGTCTATGTAGCATACAATAGGGCTAGTTAGTGTCGTGTAAGTCTAGTGTAAGAAAAGGGCGTAAGTGATATACAATGTATATTGTATATCGTGTCGGATAGATTGGAGGGAATTTACCTCTAGCTGTCCTCGATGGGGAACAGATACCCTGAGTCTCGTAAAAAGCTGGTAAGCCGTAATCGGTTAGCTTCAAGACCCAACGGGCGTCGATTACACAATTTCGCGAAGTCAAGTATCCGTGAACTCGAATTGGTGTTCCATGAAGATAGCGCATGCCCTTTTAGTCAAGGCAAGAATGAAAATGCTAGCTGTATTAGTAATTTTTGTGATATTTACACATACGAGGCCGAGAGAGAGGGAGGGAGTTGTACTTACGCGCACAAGATCCGTTAGCAGGGAGAGTCTGAAGGACCAGTCAAGCTTTATCTCGTCCTGCACAAGCACATCTTCGAGGGAGCCTCGCGAGCAGTAATCGTAGACGAGGCAAGGTCTCGTTGGCTCGTTTAGACATCCTATTAGAGGGTTCAAGTTTTCGTGCCTTAATCCGTGAATCTGCACGTGTCAGGTAGAGGGGAGTCAATATATATATATATTATATTGCATAGTATAGGATAGTATAGTATGTATAATATTAAGGTGCTGGATCCGTTTATCGGGCATTCCTCCGACTAAGCTGGCAGACTGCATTAGTATATGTATTTACTTACCGCGACCAAGGTGGCCATAGCTTTGGCCCTCAGCTCGAAAGTACCCTGATACGGCAATTCCTTCAATTGTACCAGGTCCCCCTGATCAATAGGACAGACAGAGAGAGAGAGAAAGAAAGAGAGTGAAACGTGGTAAAAAGTCGGCACGTGAGTGGATCGAGGGGAAAAGTTTAGATGGCCAATGCCAATCTTGCAAGGCACGTTTAAAATTTATTATTATAACGATGCAGAGAGCTCTCTTTACTGACATTGTATCGGGCGCGTGGGTCTTTCAAGAAGGTATTACGGGCTAGATTTCCCCCACTATTCTGCAGATATGGCCTCAGCGAGCCAATACTCCCCAGTTGGAGTAGGTCGGGCTTCTCCACCTCGGGACCACCGAATTCTTGAAGTTGTTGCAGCCAGCAGCAGAGCATCGTCTCAATCCCTTCATCCACCTTCATGATTCACAAGAGAATGGAATGAACGTAACGGAAAGGAAAGGAAAGGAAAGAAAAGGACAAGTCTCGGCAAAAGTCTTTTAGTGTTGGAGATTTTCGCTTCGCTCATTCCACTCACCCCTCTCGAGTCTACTTGTGCCAGTTGCGGGAAAACAAAGTCCGAGGTGGTCAGGATGATCTTGCATGGGCCTCTCGACATTCTTCTTCGTACCAATTGTCCCCTGCGTATGCGTGTGCCATAAACAGCTAAACAGCTAGCGCTACTCCCGACACCTTATCTAATACCTTCCACCTTCCACCTTCCACCTTCCACCTTCCGCCCTCCCCCGCTTTTCAATCTTTTTTCATTACAAAAAATTCGTGTATCCACATATGCTTTCATCGCGAGGCACGAGCAAGACGAAACAAGACGAGTATACATATGTATCTGGCACGATAAGCTATCTCGAAGCCAACTGCCATCTGCCCACTTTCCCTCCCATTCTTCCTCTTGCCAATATATACCACCACCACTACACCATCGTACTCTTACATACAGAGATGCAGTGCGAATTTGAGAGACTGCTCGAGTGAGAGCTGAAGCGTGTGTCAAGGGACTAACAGGGCAAGGCACAATTCGTTGCGGATTGCGGACAAGACCACACACACACACACACACACACACGCCGAGAGAGAATAGGGGAAATGTATAGCTTACCGAACAAAAATGACGGTTGCTACGGCCACTAGTGTTACTAACAAGGATCCGAGAGTCACCGATACAATATGCTCAATTGGGAAATGCGATCGAGGCATGTCGTCAGTATCGTCTTCTGCAACAAGCAACAACAAGTCGCATCCAATTGTCAAGTGGGAAAAGAAATTGAGGGAGACCGATGCGATGGGGGTAGTAACCTCCGATGCTCTAGTCTGGATATATTAGCCCAACTATTATGGACACGTACCGGTAACGCAACTAACTTGGAGGTTGGCAAACTCTTCCGTTTCAAGAAGGAGATCGCAGCCATCATCCCCCGGAGGTCCAAGATTCCGAATGGTAATTAGCTCCAGTTCGGTAGAGACTCGCCGAATGGAGAAACCTCGATAAGCTTGGACAGCAACCAAGATTGGATTCCAGCTCTTTTCCCTCCAATTTATCAAGGCGTAGTTGTACATTTTGTTCTTGGTCGCATCTATCAAACTATCCTCGTGCCCTCTCAGGACGAAAAGACTCTCGTTGAGGTGATCCAAGAGATTCACTTTCTCATAATACATGGAATCTTTGTAGATTTTCTCGATGTCGTATCTGCGGCAAAAAATAAATGGAAAGACCGTTCCGCCCGCCTGGCTGCGTGCCTTTCTCGTCCTCGTCTCGGCCTTTGTCCTGGATATTTGTCGGTCGACTCTACTAGATCGTGGCTAATCATCCATGCATGCATGCGTCCATCCACAGACCGTCTATCTATGACTCTATGTATATGCAGATACTAGTAGATACTACTAATGTCGCGAAAAAAGTCTAATCTCTAATTTACTTCATGTCAGTTGAAATCAAGGGCTCTTAATATAGACTACGGACTATACTACCTTTGGTCGAGGGGTGCAAGCACGAGTAAGGAGTTGATGGTAGCCTTACTGAGGTTTTCGGGCGGTACAAACTTATCAGTCATTCCTTTACTCGTTGCCGTATCTGGTGGAAATCTTAGGATTTCCGATCGATCGGCGTCTTCCTCAAATTGTACCACTGTTGCATTTTCCTCGCTTTCGCCCAAACGATACTCTGCCGCTTCTTCCAAGTTTGCCGAGGCAGCTATTTCGGTTTGGTTCTCGGCTGCTAATTCCCCGATTTGAGCCAATCGTTCCATTCCTTCGCTACTCGACTCCGAGTCGACCTCAAAGTCAGAAGAATTGCCTTGACTTGTCGTCGTCGGGGCCGCCGTACCTTCCTCTATGTAGCCATGCATTCCACTCAGACTCGGACTCCGAGTCGAATTTGGCGACCGACTGGCAAGATTTTTTCTTTGAACACTATCGGCGGCGTAGTAGTTGTTGACCATTGCCTCCAAGAATCCCTCGGTTGAGATGTTCTCGGTTGTGACATCTCTCAAGCTGGTGCTGGTGGTGTGGTTGCTCCCGTCTCCGACGGTGTTATTATTTTCGGCATTAGTTGAAGAATCGCTCCTGGGAAGGAAGAGATCGCCCTCCTGAGCATGGAGCAGTACAATGGCAAAGCGATGTTTACTCGATCGAATGGTTACATCGAGTTCCGTGAGAACCGCAGAGGTGGACTGATCGGTGGTTGCGGGCAGGCACAAGACCGTCGCTGTAACGCGGAGCAAGACGCATATCAGATACTAAGAACGGACCCTCCGCTGGCTGGCACCTTGGATATAATCATCAATTACCTTTGCGGGCAAGCTTACGAAGTGGTTTTAAACTTTGATGAATTTTCCCGGGACTCGCATCTTGGCCAAATGCTACCTTTTGCCGCACTTGGATACCGGAGGTGTGAAATGCGTTGGTTACCGCTTGTTCCAAGCTCGACCATGGCTCGCAATCTACGGGGAATGTGCGAAATGATGTAGCTATACAATCTACATATGTATACATATACATAGTTGGCGCACGTAATAGAGAGCAGGGGGCAGGCAGAGAGTCAGTAGGATATGCTGAGTGTCTCTTTTTTTCTCTAGAAATCAGCTCGCCCTTACCCATGCTTATGAGTACAGCACTTTTCCAATGAAGATAGAGAAATAGTTGTGCTAGTGCATTGGCCAGTGCCGGTAATGATGGAGAAAGGCGAATCATTGAGGATCCCATCTGCTCCCGGGAATCCTTCTGCAATAAGACTCATCCTCATCGTCATCGTCATCATCGTGTATCGTCGTCGGAGCGATTGGGGCGGCGGGCGGGTATGCCCCCACCCATCGCCCGATTGCGGCTTATTTAGAAAAAGCCCAAGGAGGAGATACACTTACCAAAGGACAGGACCAAGTAACCAATGGAACGTCCCAGAGGTGGGCAAATTTCCCGGCTATCTCACAGCTCTCTGAATCCAGAGTAGCTATTATCGGCCTTCCTTTCCCTTGGCCGATCACATGTACCAACGCCTCCAGTCCGTGGGTTCTGGCATCGCATATCACTAGAGATAAAGCAACAAGGAGAGAGCGCGGTTTGGTAAAACCAAGTAACTCTGACATTTTCTCAACAACGCATTGTTCAACGCACGCACGAGGCAACGCGCATTCTATAACTCACATGTCGCTGGCAGCATGTCGATAATGAGACCCGAGTTGGAACGCTCCGATAGAATCAACTCTTCTATCTCCATCATATTAAAGCCGCTTTCACATCGTTCTCGTAAAAAGAGCATTACATCTCCTTCGGATCGATACTGCTCCCAGTTCTCATTGGGGATGTGGGAGCCGCAAGGGATCTCCCTCGCGCTAGTAGCAAGCACTATTGCGCATTGAAGGATAATTGGAATGGCCAATATACGTCCGCACAACCAAGCTGACATCAAGTTTCCGGCCATGGACTTGTGGCGATAATTTCCTCTGTCAGGTGCTTCAAACTGACCCGTCCCGTCGCGTCCCGTCCCGTCCCGGCCCGTCCCGTCCCGTCACTCTCTCTCTCTCTCTCTCTCTCTCTCTCTGAGATCTCTTAGTCGCTTTCTTCGTACCACTCCCTCACATTTTCATTGAAATCTCTCTGTCGATCACTCAATGGTGTTTCTTCGGCGTCGATCGACCCACCATGACTAAGCGAATAACGGCATTTTATTCGTCGTAATCTCACCATCTCGGCTAACCAATTAGTCCTTCCCCTGCGATTGATATTCACTTTCGATGATAATGTAGTAATATTAGACATATTGTTAAAAAGGAGTATATGTAGAGTCGCCCCAACTGTGTGAGTGATGTAATAAAAAACGCTTACCTCGGTGCGGTGGTTGCTGCAACACCGGTGTAAAGTTATCATCTGTTTGGTGCGCGCTTCCGTTTAATATGCACTTTTTCTTGGAGAGGGGAGGAATCTGTTTATGCTAGACCGCTCTACCGTGAGAAGAAATTTCGCGCTACGATTATCCGTCGCCATTGCAGGGCTAAAAATATCACCCCTGTGCGTCAGCATCATCCATATAAATCACACATTAGACAATCAACATACCAGTCGAGTCGAATGCGCCTCTCACACGCGACATGCGACCTATACACATTCGTACCATGCCTTGCGCGAGGGCGCGCGCGCGCCTCTGTGTGTGTGTGCTTACGTGTGTGTGCTTACGTGTGTGTGGGCGGCCGGGTATTTTGTTACAGTTACTTTTAACTGGATCTGTATTCAAGAACTGCACCTGGGACTGTCCAACTCTGCAAGTGAGAAAGTTTTGAAATAGTAGTTGTTTAACGGCGGCAATTCATCGCGAATCTCCTTTTTCTCGAATATACATATTTGCCGAGTGTGCGCAATCGTAGGACGGATAAGTACTCGAGAGTCCTGTTTCAACATACATTTACGCTGCACTATAGCTGTAGTGTGTCATATGTATCTATGTTTGCTGCTGTTAAAAATACATGTGTCCTTGGTCGGTGCAACACCGAGGGTCAACACCTGAGTTGGGTCTGTTTGGAAATTGATTTTTCTAGTCAACGTGGTTACAAATCGAAAGGAAGAAAGACTTTTACGGGAAATATCGTCCTGGATGTCCCAGGAAATTCATACGCTCTCTCTCTCTCTCTCTCTCTCTCTCTCTCTCTCTCTCTCGACTTTGGGTATGCGTATATTACGTTAAAGAAACCAAGAGGGATGTAAGATGGCAAGATGGCAAGTACCTTGGCTATTGTGGCAATAAGTATGAGTTTCCAAAAGTGGTACATTCGAGCGCTTCGGCGTCTGCCATCCAACTGAGCATCAAGAGAGTACTATATCGATTCCATCTCTGTGGAGGAAAGCCACCCTTCTACACATGCTCGTAGCCAAGCCTAGCCATTGCCACCCACCATGAAACACGAACGCGCACGCATCCTGCCAGTATTTCCTTCACCAAGTCTAGCCATGTTCCCAGGACGGGAGTCTATCAGTTTGTAGGTGTGTCAGAGAACTATGTATGCGATAGTATATCGTCGACTTTTTTTGCAAAGGAGGTACACACGCGTCAAAATACTTACTATGTGCAGAATGTAAATGCTTTATTACCGAGCCATTCTGCCCTTGCCGGTTAATCGGAAGACTGTCGATATTTGGCGTGATTCGGCCAGTTGGTCCTAAGCTGTTACGCGGCACCGGTCACAACTGACTGGTGACATTACACAGCCGCCGAGACAATTACCAATTACAAAAATCGATAAAGTTCGATGGTAAAAAGCCGATAGCACTTATCCTTTATGCACGGTCAACGGTTCAAAGGGTCAGAGGTGTTGTATGTTATGTATGTATGTCTGTACCTGCTTCACAAATCAAGGTGAAAGTTTCGTATCGATCGAAATCCGCTACACTTCGGGATAATAGTCTCGGCTGTCGTGCGCCGTGGGCAGGGGACTACTACTTGGCGCGAGACTCTACCGAGTCTCCTGATATTAACGTCCCTACCTACCTTCGGTTCAGGAGCGGTAATCGGTCTTTGCCGAAACCTTACCTTCGGCCGGTTACTTACCATATCCTACCCAACCATCAGTCGATTACTTACATTGTTCTCCCTTACCTTCAGTCAATCACTCAACTTATTCTACCCTGCAGTCGATAACTTACCCTATTCTACTCTACCTACCCTACCTCGCCATCAGTCGATCACTTACCCTATCCTACCTAACCCGCCCTACCTAACCATCAGTCGATTACTCAAGTTATTCCACCTTGCCTACCCTACCTTCAGTCGATCACTTATCCTATCCTACGTCACCCATCCCACCATACCATCAGCCGATCACTTACCCCACCCTACGTTACCCATTCAACCGTACCTTCAGTCGATCACTCACCTTATCCTTCCTTGCCTATTATTCCTTACGCGCTTGTGCTGCAGGAGCGGCAATCTGCCTCTGCCACAAACCATTCGTTTCAGGAACGGTAAGCTGCCTCTGGCGAATACTAAACTCATATTTTGGTTATCATCAATGGTTATTTTGTATTATGTACTGAAAATAACTCATGAAATGGAAGTCTCAAATCTGTGGCTCCAGTCTTTTGTACGGTTCACCGCTTTGCTCTTATTTGCGGTTTAGAGTAAATGTGAGAGAGGCTGGTGCAATCATTGCACCAATCTCTGGAAAATTAGAGCCTCGACAAGCGCCTATGTCACTTATCTAGAGTAATGCCAACTCCCTGAATCGAGTCACGCAGTAGAAAGCGCAACTATTTAATTTAATTCAAGTTTAATTGGCAAGAGAGTGAGTCTCAGTACCTTCTGTCCATTACACCAGCAAACAACCTGGAATACAAGAGCATTGCTCGTACAATAAACTACAACGATCATCAAAAGCAAAATACAGTAATGTTACTTATCTTAGCATTCAGCGAAGCCAGTAAGTCCAAACCGCATTCAATATATCCATAGATGCTACCAGAAAAACGTAATAACTAATTATTAGGAAGCATAGTTACCATTAAAAAACTGTTATCAAATGATAGTATGAAACCTTTAAGAAGAGGTGATTCATTGTATACACAATTCGTGACTTAAAATTGTGAATACAAGTTGTACGTAACAGTGCTCTGCAGAGGATATTCTTTGCACGATTAGTTCAGCCAATATCTACTTTTGTCCAATTACTTTTCATACTATGCATCAGCTATAGGAAAAACTATGACAGTCAGTATATTCATTCATTTACCATTCTTTCAAGGCCCTCTTAAAAATAATATATATAAGTAAGTTTAACTAACTTCCATGTTAATTACCTGCCAGATTCTAATTCTTCGCAAAGACAACACTTTCTAAAGTGAGTGTGCAAGAGCAGATTTTAACTGGACCAGTCGTGTCAAAGATATGCTCCGCATCATTACTGTCACCAAGAACTTATACATTAATGCTTGACAATTTCCAACCTGTGTTTAAGCTATAAATATTTAGCATTAAGAAGCTGCTTCAAGGGAGTTGCAAATTGTCAAATGTTAAAATATAAATTCTAGGTGACAGTACCTTGCGGAGGATATAAAATTCTGTTAATTAAAGATACGATGGCTATACTCACAAAGTTTAAAATATTGCAAAGGCAGGAAATGTACTGCCCAATATCCTCTCGAAACTTTCTGTGTATCTACATTCTATCAAAACTACTCTGTCCTGCTGCAGCCTCCATGCTGTCCAGGTATTTTTTTCCCTCCGTCTCTGTCTATGTTCCAAGCAATTTATTAGATCTAAGAAAAATCAACAATCTATTAATAAAACATTCTGCACATAGAAATTATCATTATAGTGTATGTCCAATTACCTGTTTAGTGAGTCTCAGTACCACTTGTTCCACTAAATCGGTAAATAAGCTGGAAATACAAGACCCGATGGTAAATCCAAGTAAGTCCAAACCGCGTGAAGGATATTCGTAGGTGCCACCTGAAAAGCGCAATAATTAATTATTAAGAAGTAAAGTTTATATTAAACAACTGTTACCAAATGATAGTATAAAACCTATAAGACGAGGTGACTTGCTATATAAACAGTATTTCTAAAGTTAAGTCGAATGATTAATTATACCGTGTATGATTTCCTGCGTCAGCTGACTTTGCGACGGCAAGCCCATCCAGTTTCATTCAAGTGGTGCAACCAGGCCCTACTACTGTCTAGGAATCTACTCTAAAAGCACAATTCGAGCATTAATATATAACATTAATAAGAATCATTTGGTCGAATAATATTTTCCATATTTATCCTGTACCTTCTTTTCATTTATGCAGCTATTCATACTGAGACATTTTTCTAATCGATAGAATATCAAATGAAACAAAATGACGGCGTCGCATCAAGATTTCCAGAGATAATCACATCTATATACTACTGAAATAGAGAATTAATAATCATTCAAAGTAATTTTGTTCCTCTTTATAAATCATGTGCAAAAACGTACCTTTTTTCCTAATGCGTACACTCTGTTTCTTCCCAGTTTTAGCTAGTAGCTTAAGGAAACTCGGCATAGTAGCAGCAGTGCTCGATAAGCCACGGAAATCAAGACTTGTCTGAGTAAAATCGGTTCGGTACTTTCTGAGATATTAAATGCCAAACTTTGAAATGTTTATATCTTCGTTATTAGGACATGAAGAATATCGGTTTGTGGCTCATTTTTTTGCTATCTAAGAATACTTTGACTCCCAAAAGCTGTTACTCCGCGGGATTCGTACAAGGGATGTTATTAGAGTAAACATGCTATTGCGTAATAGGTTAGAAAAGTGTACACAACATTTGGAAGCTTTCGCGAGAACGAACCAGATATGCTGCACAATTGTTAAGGGCCTCACTTGAAAGTTTGTTTCATATGCTAATCACGTAGCCTAGTCCCGACCATGGATCTTTAATATTAACGGAGATACGCGCATCCAAAGTTAAACGTACGTCAAAATATGTGTCGGTTATGCGTCGCGGAACATTGACATTTAATATCTCAGATGTACCGAACTGATTTTAATGAGTCTTCATTTTCATAGATTATCGGGCATTAGAACTATACCGAGTTTTACTCACCTAGCTCTAATAGTCGACAAGCATGAGTTGACGAAGCCGACACACATTTTTACTTAGGCTGAAATTGGGACGCTCGTACCTAACCTAACGTCCCTACCTATCTTCGGTTCAGGAGCGGTAATCGGCCACTGCCGAATCCTTACTTTCGGCTGGTGACTTACCATATCCAACCTAACCATCAGTCGATAACTTACCTTATTCTACTCTACCTACCCTACCTCGCCATCAGTCGATCACTTACCCCATCCTACCTAACCCGCCCTACCTAACCATCAGTCAATTACTCAAGTAATTGTACCTTGCCTACCCTACCTTCAGTCGATAACTTACCTCAATCTACTTTACCTGCCCTACCACCCCATCAGTCAATTACTTACCCTATCCTGCGTTACCCGTTCCACCGTACCTTGAGTCGATCACTCACCTTATCCTTCCTTGCCTATTATTCCTTACGCGCTTGTGCTGCAGGAGCGGCAATCTGCTTCTGCCACAAACCATTCGTTTCAGGAGCGGTAAGCTGCCTCTGGCGAATACTAAACTCATATTTTGGTTATCATCAATGGTTATTTTGTATTGTGTACTGGAAATAACTCATTAAATGGAAATACTTCTGGCGTACGATCTCAAGTCTGTGGCTCCAGTCTTTTGTACGGCTGACCGCTTTGCTCTTATTTGCGATTTAGAGTGAATGTGAGAGAGGCTGGTGCAATGATTGCACCAATCTCTTGAAAATTAAAGCCTCGATAAGCGCCCATGTCATTTATCGAGAGTAATGGCAACTCCCCGAATCGAGTCACGCAGTAGAAAGCGCAACTATTTTAATTTGCAAGAGAATGAGTCTCAGTACCTTTTGTCCATTACACCAGCAAACAATCTGGAAATGCAAGAGCATTGTCTATAAAACAAAATACAAGGGCCGACCAAGTCCAAATACAGTAATGTTACTCATCTTAGTATTCGGCGAAGCCAATAAGTCCAAACCGCATGAAAAATATCCATAGATGCAACCTGAAAAGCACAATAATTCATTATATCATTATTAGAAAGCAAAGTTTACATTAAACCACTATTGCCGAATGATAGTATGACACTTATAAAAAGAGGTAATTCATTGTACAAACAATAATCCATGAGATAAAATTGTAAATACACATTGCACATAACGGTACTGTGGAGAGGATAATCTTTGTACGACCGGTCGTAGCCAAGATCAACTATTGCCCAATTACTTTCGAAACTATGCATTAACCACAGATTCTTCAAAATAACATATATAAGTAGGTTTAACTAACTTCCACGTTACCTCCGAGCCAGATTCTAATTCTTGAGAAACACAACAATTTGAAAAGTGAGTGTGCAAGTATACTCACAAAGTAATTGCCCTTGTTGTTCCATTGTTTAAAATATTCCAATGGCAGGAAATGTACTGCCCAATATCCTCTCGATAGTTTCTGTGCATCTACATTCCATCAAAACTATTGTGTCCTGCTGCAGCCTCCATGTTGTTCAGGTATATTTTTCCCCCGTCTCTATCTATGTTCCAAGCAATTTATTGGATCTAAGAAAAATCAACACTCTATTAATAAAATATTCTGCACATAGAGATTATCATTATAGTGTATGTCCAATTACCTGTTTAGTGAGTCTCAGTACCATTTGTTCCACTAAATCGGCAAATAATCTGGAAATTTAAGAGCCGAGGGTAAATCCAAGTAAGTCTAAACCGCGTGAAGGATATCCATAGGTGCTACCTGAGAAGCACAATAATTAATTATTAAGAAGTAAGGTTTATATTAAACAACTATTACCAAATGATAGTATAAAACCTATAAGACGAGTCGACTTGCTTTATAAACAGTATTTCTAAAGTTAAGTCGAATGATTCATTATACCATGTATGATTTCCTATGTCACCTGACTTTGCGACGGCAAGCCCATCAAGTTTCATTCAAGTAGTGCAATCAGGCCCTACTCGTGTATAGGAATCTAGTCTAAAAGTATAATTCGAGCATTAATATATAACATTAATAAGGATCATCTGGTCGAATAATATCTTCCATATTTATCCTATACCTTATTTTCATCTATGTAGCTATCCGTACAGAATCATTTTTCCAATCGATAGACTATCAAATGAACCAAGTTAACGACATCGCATCAAGATTCCCATAGATAATCACATCTATATACTACTGCAATAGAAAATTAATAATTATTCAAAGCAATTTTGTTCCTTTTTATAAGTCATCTGCAAAAACGTACCTTTTTTCATAATCCATACATTCTGTTTCTTCCCAGTTTTAGCTAGTAGCTTAAGGAAACTCGGCATAGTAGCAGCAGTGCTCGATAAGCCATGGAAATCAAGACTTGTCTGAGTAAAATCGGTTCGGTACATTCTGAGATATGATATGTTAAATTTTTCGTTATGACACGCAACCAGTCAAAACTTTGAAATGTTTATATCTTCGTTATTAGGACATGAAGAATATCGGTTTGTGGCTCATTTTTTTGCTATCTAAGAATACTTTGACTCCCAAAAGCTGTTACTCCGCGGGATTCGTACAAGGGATGTTATTAGAGTAAACATGCTATTGCGTAATAGGTTAGAAAAGTGTACACAACATTTGGAAGCTTTCGCCAGAACGAACCAGATATGCTGCACAATTGCTAAGGACCTCACTTAAAAGCTTGTTTCATATGCTAATCACGTAGCCAAGTCCCGACCGTGGATCTTTAATATTAACGGAGATACGCGCGTCCAAAGTTAAACGTACGTCAAAATTTGTGTCGGTTGTGCGTCGCGGAACAATGACAGTTAATATCTCAGATGTACCGAACCGATTTTACTGAGTCTTCATTTTCATAGATTATCGGGCATTAGAACTATACCGAGTTTTATTCAGCTAGCTCTAATAGTCGACAAGTGTGAGTTGACGAAGTCGACACACATTTTTAATAAGGTTGAAATTGAGACGCTCGTGTCCCCGTTAACGTCCCTACCTACCTTCGGTTTAGGAGCGGTAGTCGGTCTCTACCGAATCCTTACTTTCGGCCGGTGACTTACCATATCCAACCTAACCATCAGTCGTTTACGCAACTTATTCTACCTTGCCTACCCTGCCTTACCGTCAGTCGATAACTAACCTAATTCTACTCTACCTACCCTACCTCGCCATCAGTCGATCACTTACCCTATACTACATAACCCGCCCTACCTAACCATCGGTCGATTACTCAAGTTATTCTACCTAACCTATTTTCAATCGATAACTTACCTTAATCTATTTTACCTAACCTACCACCCCATTAGTCGATCACTTACCTATCCTACCTAACCCACCCTACCTAACCATCAGTTGATTACTCAACTTATTCCACCTTGCCTACCCTACCTTCAGTCGATCACATACCCTATCCCACGCTACCCATCCCACCGTACCTTCAATCGATCACTTACCCTATCCTACGTTACCCATCCCACCGTACCTTCAGTCGATCACTTACCTTATCCTTCCTTGCCTATTATTCCTTACGCGCTTGTGCTGCACGAGCGGCAATCTGCCTCTGATACAAAACCATTCGTTTCAGGAGCGGTAAGCTGCCTCTGGCGAATACTAAACTCATATTTTCGTTATCATCAATGGTTATTTTGTATTATGTACTGGAAATAACTCATTAAATGGAAATATGTCTGACGTGCGATCTCAAGTCTGTGGCTCCAGTCTTTTGTACGGCTGACCGCTTTGCTCTTATTTGCGATTTAGAGTGAATGTGAGAGAGGCTGGTGCAATGATTGCACCAATCTCTGGAAAATTAGAGCCTCGATGAGCGCCTATGTCACTTATCTAGAGTAATGCCAACTCCCTGAATCGAGTCACGCAGTAGAAAGCGCAACTATTTAATTTAATTCAAGTTTCATTGGCAAGAGAGTGAGTCTCAGTACCTTTTGTCCATTACACCAGCAAACAACCTGGAATACAAGAGCATTGCTCGTACAATAAACTACAACGATCATCAGAAGCAAAATACAGTAATGTTACTTATCTTAGCATTCAGCGAAGCCAGTAAGTCCAAACCGCATTCAATATATCCATAGATGCTACCAGAAAAACATAATTACATATTATTAGGAAGCATAGTTACCATTAAAAAACTGTTACCAAATGATAGTATGAAACCTATAAGAAGAGGTGATTCATTGTATAAACAATTCGTGAGTTACAATTGTGAATACAAATTGGACGTAACAGTACTCTGCAGAGGATATTCTTTGTACGACTAGTTCAGCCAATATCTACTTTAGCCAAATTACTTTCGATTCTATGCATCGGCTATAGCAAAAACTATGACAGTCAATATATTCATTCATTTACCATTCTTTCAAGGCCTTCATAAAAATAATATATATAAGTAAGTTTAACTAATTTGCACGTTAATTACCTGCCAGATTCTAATTCTTCGCAAAGACAACACTTTCTAAAGCGAGTGTGCAAGAGCAGATTTTAACTGGACCAGTCGTGCCAAAGATATCCTCCGCACATTACTGTCACAAAGAACTTATACCTGAATGCTTTACAATTTCCAACCTGCGTTTGAGCTATAAATATTTAGAATTAAGAAGCCGCAAGGGAGTTGAAAATTGTCAAATGTTAAGATATAAATTCTTGGTGACAGTACCTTGCGGAGGATGTAAAATTGTAGTAATTAAAGATAAAATGGCTATGCTCACCAAGTAATGGGCCTTTTTACTCAAATTTTGTAAATAGTGCAAATGCAAGAAATGTACTGCCCAATATCCTCTCAATGCTTTCCGTACCCCTACATTGCATCCTGCAGCTTTCACGCTGTTGAGACATATCTTTCCTTGCATCCCTGTCTATTTTCCGCTCACTCCATTAGATCTGAGAACCAGCAGTAATCTATTAATAAGATATTTTGTATATAGGGAATGATTATCGTTATAGGGTACATCTAATTACCTGTTGAGGGAGTCTCACTACCTCTTGTCCACTAAATCAGCAAACCATCTGGAAATACAAGAGCATTGTCTATAAAACAAAATACAAGGGCCGACCAAGTGCAAATACAGTAATGATACTTATCTTAGTATTCGGCGAAGCCAATAAGTCCAAACCGCATGAAAAATATCCATAGATGCAACCTGAAAAGCACAATAATTCATTATATCATTATTAGAAAGCAAAGTTTACATTAAACCACTATTGCCGAATGATAGTATGACACTTATAAAAAGAGGTGATTCATTGTACAAACAATAATCCATGAGATAAAATTGTAAATACACATTGCACATAACGGTACTGTGGAGAGGATAATCTTTGTACGACCGGTCGTAGCCAAGATCAACTATTGCCCAATTACTTTCGAAACTATGCATTAACCACAGATTCTTTAAAATAACATATATAAGTAGGTTTAACTAACTTCCACGTTACCTCCGAGCCAGATTCTAATTCTTGACAAACACAACAATTTGAAAAGTGAGTGTGCAAGTATACTCACAAAGTAATTGCCCTTGTTGCTCCATTGTTTAAAATATTCCAATGGCAGGAAATGTACTGCCTAATATCCTCTCGATAGTTTCTGTGCATCTACATTCCATCAAAACTATTGTGTCCTGCTGCAGCCTCCATGTTGTTCAGGTATATTTTTCCCCCGTCTCTATCTATGTTCCAAGCAATTTATTGAATCTAAAAAAAATCAACACTCTATTAATAAAATATTCTGCACATAGAGATTATCATTATAGTGTATGTCCAATTACCTGTTTAGTGAGTCTCAGTACCACTTGTTCCACTAAATCGGCAAATAATCTGGAAATTTAAGAGCCGAGGGTAAATCCAAGTAAGTCTAAACCGCGTGAAGGATATCCGTAGGTGCTACCTGAGAAGCACAATAATTAATTATTAAGAAGTAAGGTTTATATTAAACAACTATTACCAAATGATAGTATAAAACCTATAAGACGAGTCGACTTGCTTTATAAAGAGTATTTCTAAAGTTAAGTCGAATGATTCATTATACCATGTATGATTTCCTATGTCACCTGACTTTGCGACGGCAAGCCCATCAAGTTTCATTCAGGTGGTGCAATCAGGCCCTACTCGTGTCTAGGAATCTAGTCTAAAAGTACAATTCGAGCATTAATATATAACATTAATAAGAATCATCTGGTCGAATAATATCTTCCATATTTATCCTGTACCTTATTTTTATCTATGCAGCTATCCGTACAGAATCATTTTTCCAATCGATAGACTATCAAATGAACCAAAATAACAACATCGCATCAAGATTCCCATAGATAATCACATCTATATACTACTGAAATAGAAAATTAATAATTATTCAAAGCAATTTTGTTCCTCTTTATAAGTCATGTGCAAAAACGTACCTTTTTTCATAATCCATACATTCTGTTTCTTCCCAGTTTGGGCTAGTACCTTAAGGAAACTCGGCATAGTAGCAGCAGTGCTCGATAAGCCATGGAAATGAAGACTTGTCTGAGTAAAATCGGTTCGGTACTTTCTGAGATATGAAATGTCAAACTTTTCGTAATGACACGCTATCCGTCAAAACTTTGAAATGTTTATATCATCGTTATTAGGACATGAAGAATATCGGTTTGTGGCTCATTTTTTTGCTTTCTAAGAGTACATTGACTCCCAAAAGCTGTTAATCCGCGGGATTCGTACAAGGGATGTTATTAAAGTAAACATGCTATTGCGTAATAGGTTAGAAAAGTGTACTCAACATGTGGAAGCATTCGCCAGAACGAACCAGATATGCTGCACAATTGCTAAGGGCCTCACTTGAAAGTTTGTTTCATATGCTAATCACGTAGCCTAGTCTCGACCATGGATCTTTAATATTAACGGAGATATGCGCGTCCAAAGTTAAACGTACGTCAAAATTTGTGTCGGTTGTGCGTCGCGGAACATTGACATTTAATATCTCAGATGTACCGAACCGATTTTACTGAGTCTTCATTTTCATAGATTATCGGGCATTAGAACTATACCGAGTTTTATTCAGCTAACTCTAATAGTCGACAAGTGTGAGTTGACGAAGCCGGCACACATTTTTAATTAGGCTGAAATTGAGACGCTCGTATCCCCGTTAACGTCCCTACCTACCTTCGGTTCGGGAGCGGTAATCGGCCTCTGCTGAATCCTTACCTTCGGCCGGTGACTTACCTAATCCAACCTAACCATCAGTCGATTACTCAACTTATTCTACCTTGCCTAACCCTGCCTTACCTTCAGTCGATAACTTTCCAAATTCTACTCTACCTACCCTACCTCGCCATCAGTCGATCACTTACCCCATCCTACCTAACCCGCTCTACCTAACCGTCAGTCGATTACTCAAGCTATTCTACCGTGCCTACCGTACCATACCTTCAGTCGATAACTTACCTTACTCTACTTTACCTAGCCTACCACCCCATCAGTCGATCGCTTACCCTATCCTACCTAACCCACCCTACCTAACCACCAGTTGATTACTAAAGTTATTCCACCTTGCCTACCCTACCATACCTTCACTCGATCACTTACCCTATCCTACGTCACGCATCCCACCGTACCTTCAGTTGATCACTTACCCTATCCTACGTTACCCACCCCACCTTACTTTCAGTCGATCACTTACCTTATCCTTCCTTGCCTATTATTCCTTACGCGCTTGTACTGCAGGAGCGGCAATCTGCCTCTGCCACAAACCATTCGTTTCAGGAGCGGTAAGCTGCCTCTGGCGAATACTAAACTCATATTTTGGTTATCATCAATGGTTATTTTGTATTATGTACTGGAAATAACTCATTAAACGGAAATATGTCTGCAGTCTTTTGTACGGCTGACCGTTTTGCTCTTATTTGCGATTTCGAGTGAATGTGAGAGAGGCTGGTGCAATGATTGCACCAATCTCTGGAAAATTAGAGCCTCGATAAGCGCCTATGTCACTTATCTAGAGTAATGGCAACTCCCTGAATCGAGTCAGGCAGTAGAAAGCGCAACTATTTAATTTAATTCAAGTTTAATTGGCAAGAGAGTGAGTCTCAGTACCTTTTGTCCATTACACCAGCAAACAACCTGGAATACAAGAATATTGCTCGTAAAATAAACTACAACGATCATCAAAAGCAAAATACAGTAATGTTACTTATCTTAGCATTCAGCGAAGCCAGTAAGTCCCAACCGTATTCAATATATCCATAGATGCTACCAGAAAAACATAATAACAAATTATAGTTTATTATTATAGTATGAACCCTATAAGAAGAGGTGATTCATTTTATAACCAATTCGTGAGTTACAATTGTGAATACAAATTGGACGTAACAGTACTCTGCAGAGGATATTCTTTGGACGACTAGTTCAGCCAATATCTACTTTTGCCCAATTACTTTTGATACTATGCATCGGCTATAGCAAAAACTGTGACAGTCAATATATTCATTCATTCATTTACCATTCCTTCAAGGCCTTCTTAAAAATAATATATATAAGTAAGTTTAACTAATTCCCACGTTAATTACCTGCCAGAATTTAATTCTTCGCAAAGACAACACTTTCTGAAGTGAGTGTGCAAGAGCAGATTTTAACTGGACCAGTCGTGCCAAAGATATCCTCCCCACATTACTGTCATCAAGAACTTATACCTTAATGCTTGACAATTTCCAACCTGCGTTTGAGCTATAAATATTTAGAATTAAGAAGCCGCAAGGGAGTTGGAAATTGTCAAATGTTAAGATATAAATTCTTGGTTTAAGCTTGCGGAGGATATAAAATTGTAGTAATTAAAGATCAAATGGCTATGCTCACCAAGTAACGGGCCTTTTTACTCAAATTTTATAAATAGTGCAAATGGAGGAAATGTACTGCCCAATATCCTCTCAATGGTTTCTGTACCCTTACATTGCCACCAAAACTATTGCATCCTGCAGCCTCCACGCTGTTCAGACATATCTTTCCTTGCATCTCTGTCTATTTTCCGCTCACTCCATTAGATCTGAGAACCAGCAATAATATATTAATAAAATATTTTGTATATAGGGAATGATTATCGTTATAGGGTACATCTAATTACCTGTTAAGTGAGTCCATGTGAGTCCAAGTGAGTCCAAATCCAAATGCAGCAATGTTACTCATCTTAGCATTGGGCGAAGCCAATAAGCCCAAACCGCATGAAAGATATCCATAGGTGCAACCTGAAAAGCAGAATAAATCATTATTTCATTATTAGAAAGCAAAGTTAACATTAAACCACTATTGCCGAATGACGGTACGACACCTATAAAAAGGGGTAATTCATTGTACAAACAATAATCCATGAGATAATATTGTAAACACACATTGCAACGGTACTGTGAAGAGGATATTCTTTGTACGACCGGTCGTAGTCAAGATCAACCATTGGCCAATTACTTTCGAAACTATGCATAAGTAGGTTTAACTAACTTCCACGTTACCTATGAGCCAGATTCTAATTCTTGGCACAGACCAAAATTTGAAAAGTGAGTGCGCAAGAGCAGATTTTAATTGGACCAGTTGTTAATGGTATAGAGTGAGATATACTTACATTAGGATGGAATTTGAGCGACGGTGCAGTAAGAAAGGCAGCTTTGCCTGTATTGAGAACAATAGCGAACCCCCTGACAAATGGGGAATATGCAATGTCCTTAACATATACAGTATTCTCTGTGAGCGGAATAGTCACGATTGACAGTACCATCCCATTTACAACGGATTATATGACTGGTTTCTGTTGCTACCATAAGCTCATCTCCTATACAAACTAGAGAGGTGATACCATTACCATCTATCCAAGCAGATTTCTCCTAAGGGAAAGTATAGCGCCACATTAATTGCCCAGGAAAGTTTGATCTCATATACTTACAAAACTCGAACTCAGCGAAGGGATAACTTCTTTAATGAAAAGTTCCGCACTGTCTCTTTTCAAGCTAGTAACAGGTGAATCCCTCTGTTCGTACAAGCCTCTGCCTTCCGGACTATTATCAATGAGCCGGTAAAATAACAACCAACTATCTGACGTCTGCAAGCAACAATGAACAACAATTATTTAGTGGCATATCATAACACATGTTCGACTCTCCTTACCACTATGACTAGTGTTTGGGATAAACATTGGGGATGATTAAAGATGGTCAAAGGTTTATAATTAATAGTGGACTGTATTTTGAATTAAGCAAATAAATAGGTGTGATTTATTGAGCGCGGATGCCTGGTGACACTGGGTGGTCGTGTGATCGTTACAAATTTACGAGGTCAGAAATGTGTACAAGTTCAATAAGAATATTTACATATATGATCCAAGGTGGATCGGTCAGGTACAAAATTTGAATCTATCATGTTCAGAGCATCGAATGTTGGAAAAGGTGATTTGGACAATGTGTGTGTCTGATGATGTACACAAAGTTCCGTCAAAGAACTTGCACACACGAGAATTTGACTTGATTAAGGTTCTACAAGAGTGGAAAGGGGTTAGCGATCCACATGATGAGAGAATTGCGCCGTCGATGCACACAAGACCATGAAAACGGCCTGGCTACAATAGCTCGATTTGAACAATTATTGGGAAGTGATCTGATACACATGGATTTTCAATCGTGGAGGCTTGGGATCTCCACATTAGCCGATTAGGCTTGCGAAATCATGATTCTGTCAGAAGTGTAATACGTGATCAGGACAGGTGATGAAAGCAGGTGCTTAGCAGTTGTCGCGGAAAAGGCGGGACTCTGGACTCAGGCTAGTCAGGAAATCAAGTAGAAAGATAAGAGGAAGTTCTGATAACAATTTGTTTATTCAAATACCTTGAGGCGGGTGAAAAAGTCGCCGTAAGGAATGTTGGCGTCGTAGAAGGTAGGGCCGGTGGCAAAAACACCAACGGTCCAATCACAATTACCACAGAACACACAGTAAGTTAGGCGGTACAAAATATCTCGTTAGGCGGTTCGGATCAACACACAATATATTGTCGCTCTCAAGGGACGCGTCCGTACGCTTGAGCAAAGAAACAGTTATGGCGGTCAAAAGAAGCCGGCCGGAGAAGAAGAACAAGTTCTTCACGCTTCCGCAGGGGAGCGTTCCAATCGCTACGATCATTGGTTAAAGCTGTGCGAATCGATTGGCGGATCGATATTCAGATAGATATTCGACAGGGCGCGCATGTGTGATCTAGTATCTGAAGTCAATGCGCATGATCGATATATTGTGGCGTGTTGACAGGAGGAGGTTATGAAAAGAGGATAGGGAGCATTCTATGATGAAGAGAAGACTTTTATCACAGTTAGTTAATCTCGACTCGAATCGAATAGAACTCCTTAAATCCTCAACAACTAGTATACTGGAATCTGGCCTCCATTGTACTAAGGTATTGTCACCATACTTTCTCAATGAATCCGCCGATCTTGTTGAAAATACAATCGGTACGCATGGCTGCGAGTCAAGCAAGCCAATCCTATTGTAATATAATGGACACTTGTGTACATATATTCATCCATTTCAAAGCAATGAGACACAACAGTTTTATAGTCACTCTACTCTTATGATTGACATGAGAGGTATGACTGACTTATTGTAATATATTGTAGTATATTGTTGGTTAGGACAATGCTTGCTGGCTAGATTTTCCACGCCACTAACATTGAAATTGCTTCTTCCTCATACTGGCATGATCTCCTGGCAGGTTGGACTCGGTCGTCGCATGTGACGAGTAAACAGAGTGTGGATACACTGGCGTAGCCACATGCAGCTGATGATTAGCTGATATCCTATTCGCTGGTAATGCACGACAATGCACTGTCGAACGTCGTCGCTCTCTCGCACCGCAGACTATTGGAATCAGAAAGTCCGAAGCACCTTGGCAGAGACAAAAATTTGAAAAGTGAGTGCGCAAGAGCAGATTTTAATTGGACCAGTCGTGCCAAAGATATCCTCCGCACATTACTGTCACCAAGAACTTATACCTGAATGCTTGACAATTTCCAACCTGCGTTTGAGCTATAAATATTTAGAATTAAGAAGCCGCAAGGGAGTTGAAAATTGTGAAATGTTAAGATATAAATTCTTGGTGACAGTACCTTGCGGAGGATATAAAATTGTAGTATTTAAAGATCAAATGGCTATGCTCACCAAGTAATGGGCCTTTTTACTCAAATTTTATAAATAGTGCAAATGCCGGAAATGTACTGCCCAATATCCTCTTAATGCTTTCCGTACCTCTATATTGCCATCAAAACTATTGCATCCTGCAGCCTCCACGCTGTTCAGAGATATCTTTCCTTGCATCTCTGTCTATTTTCGGCTCACTCCATTAGATCTGAGAACCGGCCATAATATATTAATAAGATATTTTGTATATATAGAATGATTATCGTTATAGGGTACATCTAATAACCTAACCAACCTAACCAAATTCAAATACAGTAATGTTACTCATCTTAGCATTGGGCGAAGCCAATAAGTCCAAACCACATGAAAGATATCCATAGATGCAACCTGAAACGCACAATAATTCATTATATCATTATTAGAAAGGAAAGTTTACATTAAACCTCTATTGCCGAATGATAGTATGACACTTATAAAAAGAGGTAATTCATTGTACAACCAATAATACATGAGATAATATTGTAAATTTAATATCTCAGATGTACCGAACCGATTTTACTGAGTCTTCATTTTCATAGATTATCGGGCATTAGAACTATACCGAGTTTTATTCAGGTAGCTCTAATAGTCGACAAGTGTGAGTTGACGAAGCCGACACACATTTTTAATTAGGCTGAAATTGAGATGCTCGTATCCCCGTTAACGTCCCTATCTACCTTCGGTTCAGGAACGGTAATCGGCCTCTGCCGAATGCTTACCTTCGGCCGGTGACTTACCATATCCAACCTAACCATCAGTCGATTACTCAACTTATTCTACCTTGCCCAACCCTGCCTTACCCTCAGTCGATAACTTTCCAAATTCTACTCTACCTACCCTACCTCGCCATCAGTCGATCACTTACCCTATCCTACCTAACCCACCCTACCTAACCGTCAGTCGATTACTCAAGTTATTCTACCTTGCCTACCCTACCACACCTTCAGTCGATAACTTACCTTACTCTACTTTACCTAGCCTACCACCCCATCAGTCGATCGCTTAGCCTATCCTACCTAACCCACCCTACCTAACCATCAGGCGATTACTCAAGTTATTCTACCTAACCTATCCTACCACACCTTCAGTCGTTAACTTACTCTAATCTACTTTACCTACCCTACCACCCCATCAGTAGATCACTTACCCTATCCTATGTTACCCATCCCACCGTACCTTCAGTCGATCACTTACCTTATCCTTCCTTGCCTATTATTCCTTACGCGCTTGTGCTGCAGGAGCGGCAATCTGCCACTGCCACAAACTGTGGAGAGGATATTCTTTGTACGACCGATCTAGCCAATATCAACTAACGCCCAATTACTTTTGAATCTATGCTACCTTTCTTCTTTATCAAATTCTTATTTGTATTACTGTTTTATTTACTTTTAGTTATATTTATTATTAGTATTATTTATACAGCGTGTTATTATTTATTGTATTTTGTATTTTCTAGTGAATATCTATTATGTTTATATTATTGTATTGAATTTATGTATTACATATGTTTTTCCAATAAAAAAAAGAAAATTACAACGTTTCCATGCTTTTCTTGCATTACCTTACCCACCCTACCTTACCATCAATCAGTTTTAAAACGTAACAAAACACGAAAAAAACGGTCCTTAAGCTCCAAAGGAGGCCCAAAACCACCCCCAAGCTCAAAATCGGGCCCAGGAACCGCCGCGGAGCCCAAAATCTGGTACAAAAATCGCCGCGGAGCCCAAAATCGGGCACAAAAACCGCCGCAGAGCTCAAAATCGGGCACAAAAACCGCCGCGGAGCTCAAAATCGGGCCGAAAAACGGCCGGGGAGCACAAAATCTGGCCCGAAAACGGCCGCGGGGCTCAAAATCGGGCAGAAAAACCGCCGCGGAGCTCAAAATCGGGCCGAAAAACGGCCGGGGAGCTCAAAATCTGGCCCGAAAACGGCCGCGGGACTCAAAATCGGGCACAAAAATCGCCGCGGCGCTCAAAATCGGGCAAAAAAACCGCCGCGGAGCTCAAATTCGGGCCGAAAAACGGCCGGGGAGCTCAAAATCTTGCCCGAAAACCGCCGCGGAGCTCAAAATCGGGCCCAAAATTAGCCCCAAAAAGGGGCTCAAAAAGGGTCCCCAAAAAGGGGCCCCAAAATTAGCCTAAAAAACGGCCCCCAAAATCAGCCCCAAAAAGGGGCCCAAAAATGGCCCCAAAAAGGAGCCAAAAAATGGCCCCCAAAATTAGCCTAAGAAAAGGGCCCAAAAATGGCCCCCAAAATTAGCCCAAAAATGGCCCCCAAAATTAGCCTCAAAAAAGGGCCCAAAAATGGCCCCCAAAATTAGCCTCAAAAAAGGGCCCAAAAATGGCGCCTAAAAAAGGGCCCAAAAATGGCCCCCAAAATTAGCCTAAAAAAAGGGCCCAAAAATGGCGCCCAAAAAAGGGCCCAAA